>OU342951.1:0-10000000 GCA_910592335.1 Adalia bipunctata
CTAACCTAACCTAACCTAACCTAACCTAACCTAACCTAACCTAACCTAACCTAACCTAACCTAACCTAACCTAACCTAACCTAACCTAACCTAACCTAACCTAACCTAACCTAACCTAACCTAACCTAACCTAACCTAACCTAACCTAACCTAACCTAACCTAACCTAACCTAACCTAACCTAACCTAACCTAACCTAACCTAACCTAACCTAACCTAACCTAACCTAACCTAACCTAACCTAACCTAACCTAACCTAACCTAACCTAACCTAACCTAACCTAACCTAACCTAACCTAACCTAACCTAACCTAAGTAACTATGACTCCCATTGAACGAGGAACGAGGCACGAGGAGAGTAATAGTTACTCCCGACGAGGCACGGATACCATAGAGCGAGTAATAGTTACTCCCGAACGAGGCACGAGGCATCGAGGAGAGTAATAGTTACTCGATCGAGTTATTACTACAGAGCTTCTTCATCTTTTCCTTCTCGTTCCTTCTTCATCTTTTCCGTCATTTCCTTGTTTCTTCCTTAACTCCTTTCTTTTCAAATGTTTTGTGACATTTATTTTCATTCACTTAATTTCTTGTCTCTATTGTTTTCATCCATTCTTTTTTTTTTTTTTTTTTTATCGTCAATATCGGTGTGTTCTTCTCTAGATCTTCTTTTTTTTCTTCTTGTTTTGTTTGAATATACTGATTTGTTTCTGCTGAGGATGTTGTATTTATATTCATCATTGTTAGTTTTCAATATTTAAATCTGCTATTATAATACGTGTTATTTATTATCTTGTGTTGGTCTTTTTTTTTTTTATTTTACATTTTTTCTTTTTTTCTGAGAAACTACATTCATCATTTAGGTTTTTTCATTTTCAACGTTTTCTTTTCATTTTTTTTTTTAAACGTTTTTCATTCTAAACGTTTTCTTTTCATTTTTTCATACGTTTATTCATTTTTAACGTTATTTTTTTTTTTTTTTTTTTTTTTTTTTTTTTTATTTCAACGTTTTCTTTCTATTCAACGTTATCTTTTTTCATTTTAACGTTTTCTTTTCATTTTTTTAAACGTTTTTTTTTTTCATTTTAACGTTTCCTTTTTTTCATTTTAACGTTATCTTTTCATTTTAGCGTTTTCTTTTCATTTTTTAAACGTTTTCTTTTCATTTTTTTAAACGTTTTTTCTTCATTTTTTTAAACGTTTTATTTAACGTTATCTTTTTTCATTTTAACGTTTTCTTTTCATTTTAACGTTATCTCTTTTCATTTTAACGTTTTCTTTTCATTTTTTAAAAGTTTTTCTTTTCATTTTTTACACTTTTTCATTTTAACGTTTTCTTTTTTTAAACGTTTTTTTTCATTTTAAACGTTTTCTTTTCATTTTTTTAAACGTTTTTTCTTCATTTTAACTTTTTTTTTCATTTTTTTTAAACGTTTTTTCTTCATTTTTAACTTTTTTTTTCATTTTATAGGTTTTCTTTTCATTTTTTTTAAACGTTTTTTCATTTTTGACGTTTTCTTTTCATTTTTTAGACGTTTTCTTTTCATTTTTTTTAACGTTTTTTTCATTTTAACGTTTCCTTTTTTCATTTTAACGTTTTCTTTTCATTTTTTAAACGTTTTTTTTTTCATTTTAACGTTTTCTTTTCATTTTTTAAACGTTTTTTTTTCATTTTAACGTTATCTTTTTTTCATTTTAACGTTTTCTTTTCATTTTTTAAACGTTGTTTTTCATTTTAAACGTTTTCTTTCCATTTTTTTAAACGTTTTTTCTTCATTTTAACTTTTTTTTTCATTTTTTAAACGTTTTATTTCTTTTTAAATCAATTGTCTTAACTTTTTTTTTTTCACCTTCATTTTTATTATTTCTTTATTTCCTTTCATTTATTCACATACTCTAGGGGGGAAAGATAAAACTGCAACTCTCTTCTTATTTATTTATTCATATCATATTTCATATCAAAGACAATATTACAATATTTCTATTTCACAATTTTCACATTACTTTATTTTTACATGTTTCAATTCTGTCCAACACTTCTCTTATGATATTTGATTGACATTTTTATCTCAATTATTTCATCTATTGACTAACAACTTCAAAATATTCATATAACAATCAATATTAATTCTTTATTCTCCATCTCAACAAATAGACGATAAATAATACACGATTTCATGTCTCAACTGAAATCGAAACATCTTGCTTGATAATATAACAACCAATCACACAATCTGAAAGCTGAAAGAAATCAAAAACAAACAATGCTTACTTACACTCTCAATTTTTACAATATTTCAAATCTAAAATGACGTTCATTTACAAAACAGTTCAAAAGAATACAATGGATTCTTTTTAAACCGTTCCTTTTTTTTTTTTATTAAACATCTCATATTATCAACTAAACTTCACTTCATTCTAATACAAAAATTAAATCAAACGTAATCAAAATTTCAGTCACATTAAACAAGAATCGACAAGTCTGTTCAATACAATTTCTGAAAGCCTCATAATACACTTCATACTTTTTCTACTGTCCTGTCTCAAGCCAAAATTAAATTCAAGATCAATCACAAAACTCTAAATTACAGATTATTAATATTAAGCAGACATAACTTGAATACACTAACAAAGAGTCCAAGGCTTTACTCTACTCTCATACATTGATATAATCAAGTAATATTATTGACCACATTCATACAGCTTTCTTTTTCACACTTCTTGGTTAGCAGCAATAATAATATGTCTCATCACTGTCATTAATTCGAAATAAGCCCACCAATTCATTAACATTTAGGTTTCGTTATATTCTTTATCAAAATTTTTAGGTGTGTATTTAGTGTGGGCAAAATTGGTGCTACATGAACTAAAACTTTTTAACCCGAGGAGATAGAGAAAAATGAATGCCACCTTATAGTCCTCTTTTTTCGAGAAACTGATAATGCCATCAACTGCATTCCTCTATCTTCTTATGATTCCGAGTTATAGGCCAAAATTTGAAATTTGGGCGATTTCAACTTTGGTTATTTATCTCCGTTTCTATTCATGCCAGGATAATGAAATAAAAACATTATACAAGCACTTTTCTGATAGCAATCCAGTGGCGTACCGTGATTTTTTTATAAAAGGTTCATTTGCTGAGTTGTAACATAAACTTGTGTTTTTTCTTATGGAAACAGTAGTTTGAAATGACTTAGAAAAAAATCGCCATTTTTTTTCCCGTTTCAGAAATGTATCATATGTTATACATCGCCCTCAGATTCGTTAAGATATTATGAAAAATATGGTTTGTATATGGAATTCGAATTATTGACTAGGCTAAATCATAGAATTATGTGTCTCTATGCATGGTGTAATTATTATTTCACAATTGAATCACTTGCTGTCCCACTATTCTCCTTCGCTAAAATGAAACATTTCAACATATCCATATTTTTCGTAATTTTGGAATATCTCCATAATGCCGCCAACGATAACTTCAAATTTCAATAACTGACAGTTGTTTCAAACAGAAGATCGCACCATCAAGTATTCATAATTCTATGATTCAGCCTGTTCAATAATTCGAATTCCATATACAAACCATATTTTCCATAATATCTTAACGAATCTGAGGCGATGTATAACATATGATACATTTCTGAAACGGGAAAGAAATGGCGATTATTTCTTATTTATTTCAAACAACTGTTTCCATAAGAAAAAACACAACTTCATGTTATAACTCAGCAAATGAACCTTTTATAAAAAATCACGGTACGCCACTGGATTGCTATCAGAAAAGTGCCTGTGTATAATGTTTTTATTTCAACATCCTAGCATAAACAGAAACGGAGATAATGACCAAAGTTGAAATCGCTCAAATTTCAATTTTGGCCTATAACTCGGAAACATAAGAAGATAGAGGAATGCAGTTGATGGCATTATCAGTTTCTCGAAAAAAGAGGACTATAAGGTGCCATTCATTTTTCTCTATCTCCTCGGGTTAAAAAGTTTCAGTTCATGTAGCACCAATTTTGTACACAA
Organism: Adalia bipunctata; assembly: GCA_910592335.1. Lineage (NCBI taxonomy): Eukaryota > Metazoa > Arthropoda > Insecta > Coleoptera > Coccinellidae > Adalia > Adalia bipunctata. Next base: position 4,026 of record OU342951.1, read on the forward strand.
GATGTACCGGGTTTTTCACTATAATTTGACCCCCCCCTTTAACTTTGTTACTAAAGGAGATACAAAAAAATGTTTCATACAAAAATTTCACGAAATCAACTGAGGTTTTTCAATATGACTTCACGAACTGAAATATATACAAGGTGGCCAACATATTGATGGCAACTTCATTTTTTCAAATGGAACACCTGTATATTTTCCTATAAGTGCAAAGAAGCAAAACTCACACCCAGAAAACACGAGGCTGACGACCCAGCCTGCCCGGTCCTAAAGAAGGCGAGAGGAAGTCTCCGCAACGTACCGACAGAAGACGGAACAGTAGCCAATAACGAGGAAACAGAGGAGAAGAAGATATCAGTAATCCAGATCAACCTACAAAGATGCAAGAAGGCTCACGACGCTCTTTGGAGTAAGTTCACAACACAAAATATAGGCTTAGCTCTGTTGCAGGAACCCAACGAGAAAATATCCAAAGAGAAGAAACTACAGACGGATGACCAGCTGGTAAGTGCAATCGTTACAGGAAACGACGTCAGGAAAGGAAGAAACGGAGGCGGCCCAAGGATTCTGCTGGATAGACGTAGAAGGAGTAAGAATGATAAGCTGCAACTTCTCCCCAAACGACAAGGACAAGAAGAATCTCAAGAAATGGCTGAAGGACATAGGCGACACAATCCAGAGCGGAAAGCCCACCATCATAGCAGGAGACTTCAACGCCAAATCCAAACACTGGGGTTCGGATCACACAGACGAAAGAGGGAAAATGGTTATGGACTGGATAGAAGACCTAGGACTGGTAATTCACAATATAGGCAACGATCCAACCTTCATCAGAGGAGACCAGAGTAGCAGAATCGACTTGACCCTATCGACCGAGGACCTCGCAGACAGAATACTAGAATGGAGAGTATCGCACCAGGAGACGATGTCAGACCACGCCGACATCAGATTCGAAATCAAAGTCCAAAGAAGCAGGAGAAGAATAGAAGATAAAGGCGCATGGAAGCTGGATGAAGCCGCCATCGCAGGGCTGAAGAAGAAGTTCAACAACCACCCGAAACTAAAAGAAGAGGCACCCAAGATGGACCCAGCTGAATTCACCGAACTTGTAAGTAGCACACTTAATGAATTTGCTTCCAGGAAAAACAAGGGCAAACCAAAAACACCGGTCTATTGGTGGAACGAAGAAGTCAAAAAGCTGAACAAAATCTGCAACACGGAGAGACGCAAGATCAAGGGACAACCCAGCACGAATCAGGAAGAGTACAAAGAAGCAAGAAGAAACTTCAGAAAGGCGATCAGTAAAAGCAAGAAAGAAAAGTGGAGAGACCTCAGAAGAATTGGACAACGACATCTGGGGACAAGGCTACAAGATAGTGGTCAAGAGGATCGGACTCAATGCACGCGAGAACCTAGACGAAGAAACGGAGGACAGAATCGTAAGCACGCTTTTTCCTAACAGGGACATTTCGGATATGGAGGACATCAGCCCTGGGGCCACAGCAGAACCGTTCACTATGGAAGAACTACAAGAAACTGCAGCCAAGATGAAGAAGAAGAGGGCACCAGGACTAGACGGGATCACCGCAGAGATTATGAAGATGCTACTGGAAAACAACAGCGAAAAGATCCTTGAGATGTACAACGAAGTATGGAAAGGAGCCGACTTCCCGGAAATCTGGAAGGAAGCAGAACTGGTCCTGGTAAGAAAACCAGGAAAAACAACCAACGAGCCGGGGAGCTTCAGACCTATCTGCCTGCTGAGCGTCGTCGGGAAGCTATACGAGCAACTAATCAGAGGAAGATTACACAAGGAGATGGCAGGTAAGTCCACACTCGCAGATAACCAACATGGTTTCAGGGAAGCAAGATCTACCATAACGGCCATCGAAGAGGTCACCAAGTTTGCAAAATGGGCCAAAGGAGGAACACACAGGACGCAGCAGATAACACTTCTCACGACCTTTGACGTGAAGAATGCCTTCAACAGCGCTGGATGGAAAGAGATCATGGAAGAGATGAAGAAGAAGGGAATTTCAGAACACGTGCGAAACGTTATCAGGAACTACCTCAAGGACAGGACCCTGAGGACAACATACAATAGGGTAAGATTAACGTGCGGCGTACCGCAAGGCTCTGTTCTAGGACCGACTCTGTGGAACATTCTGTACAACGGGGTACTAGAACTAGCGGAAGACGACCTGGGAACGAAACTGGTGGCGTACGCGGATGACCTAGCAATGGTGACAACAGGGAGTACAGAAAAAGATGTATGGGAGAAGACTGAAAGAACTGCGGCCAAAGTAGCTACGTGGCTAAGAAACATACGTTTTACATTAAATAATTTATTATTTTTATTGGTTAAGTAATTGTTAAGTATTACAGAGCTTGCCAAGGTGGTTCTTTAAATTCGAAACTCTGAATAACTCAGAAAATAAAAGAGATAGATCAACATGTGTTACATATTCGAAATCAGGGGAATAAGAGCTAGGCAAATATGGAAAAATATACAGGGTGTTCCATTTGAAAAAATGAAGTTGCCATCAATATGTTGGCCACCCTGTATATATTCCATTATGTGAATACATACTGTAAAACCTCAGTCGATTTCGGAAACTTTTGTTTAAAACTTTTTTTTGTATCTCCTTTAGTAACAAAGTTTTGAAGGGGGGGTCAAATTATAGTGAAAAACCCGGTACTTACACCTTTTTACCATCCATTTTTACCAAAATTGTTTTGACATTCTATCAAATTTCAAAATAAATACCTAGCACCTTCAAAAATTTCAAACAATAAACAATTGACATCAATGATGGAGATAGGTTTGACATCGATGACACCATGCTACCAACCGAAAACTAATGAATATGGTCCTATACTCCATTCACTTTTATCAAGTATCGCGGTGGTTGGCCATGATTTAGGTTTATTCGAATGTCTTCTGAATTAACATAATATGTTCTCAAATTCATTAATTTCCCGAAGTGAATCAACTTTTCGATAAATAAGTAATTATTACGATTTTTTTTAGCAGAAACGATAACGTTGTGGGCGTATCTGACAGTGCAATGACCATAACCTAACATTTTCAAAATATACGCGGTGAAATTCCATGGCAAACCGCGATACTTCATAAGAGTGAATGGAGTATACACGATCCTATTTATTAACATAACAGTTGAATTTAATTGTACTTAGTCCTGAATGAGTAGACAATACATGCCCAAGAGGAAGATATCTACGAAGAAAATCCAAATAACAAGCACGTAGAAGACTCTCCCCCCCCCTCTCTCTCCCTTGCAACAACACAGGATCCAGTTAAATCGCTAGAAAATAATATAGTCCAGTTAAACAAAACTTCCAAGAAACCAAGAAAAATTTAAATTTCATCGATTAACAGCGTTTATGGAAAAGATTGGCGATATCAATTTCAGGAATCCTTTAAACAAGTACCGGGTTTTCCACCATAATTTGACCCCCCTTTAACTTTGTTACTAAAAGAGGTGCAAAAAAATGTTTCTCACAAAAGTTTCACGAAACCGACTAATGTTTTTCAAAATGATTTCATGAAATGAAATATATACAGGTGGGCAACATGATTGCTACTTCCTTTTTTCAAATGGAACACCCTGTGGAAATTTCCATATTTGGCAAGCTCTTTTTTCCCTAATTTCGAATATATAACATATGTTTGGTCTAATTCTTTTATTCTGAGTACCACAGAGTTTCAAATTGTGAGAACTGATTCCTTTAGTTGATATTATTTATTCAATACTACCATAGTTTGTTATTACTTTTTATTTTTTATTTTTTATTGGGTATTGTTAGGTATTCATTGAAAAAATTTTGCTTTCAAGTTTGAATTGTTTGAATATACAGAATTTTGGAATGATTTCACATTTATTTTTTATTCCGTAGTTTCAAAACTTTGAAACTCTGGAAATGAAAGAGAAAAACCCACATACGCCTATATATTCGATATCAGAAAAGAATAATTAATTAAAATATGAAAGAATATACAGGGTGTCCCATTTAAAAAATTTTAGTTGCATTCAATATGTTGTTCACCCTGTATAAAGTCATTATTTTCAAAAAATTTATTCGATTTCGTATGAAATACTTTTATGTAACATGGGTCAATTTATAGTGAAAAACCCGGTACATATACAGGGTGTCCCACGGTCGAGTGCCTATTAGACGTTTCTGGAGAACTGGACATATTTGAAATCCGAAAATTGCTGTTATGATATTGTTCGAAATTCCCTACAGACCGAAAATTTGGAGCGCTTGAGCACTTCCGGTTATACCAGGAGTGGAAATAAATTTGTTCAAAAAATAGTTTTTTCAATATTTTCGTTTCTGATATGATTAAGTATTCAATGCTGAATACATTTCTGTTGAAACCATTGTATTCATTCGAATAGTTTTCAAAATATCGAAGAAAAACCTGAAAAAATGTCAAAAATTCATAGTCAGTGTTATGTTCATTATTCTTATTCTGAACATTCTGAGTGTAAACCGTTCTCACAACGTCAAAGTAGAAGAATGTGGAAAGGTCATGCTTCTTTTGAATTTCATAAATTTCCTCACAGGGTGTTTCAAATTTTGTGATCGAAAATTGGCCATAACTTCTGTTTTTCAAATTAGAACTCTATTTTTTTATGATTGCGTTGGATTCTGCGAAGAAAAATAGTGATAGCACTCTCAGATGTTCTTGTTCCCAAATTCAGTAATTGCCAAGATATTTGAGCTTTTCTGTATTCATGTTGTACGTAGAGTCAAATTCATCTTATCTTTCGCATGAGAATATTCCGTGACCATAGAGGATAAATTATCCCATTAATAATTCACAGGTGACAGATCTAATTATTAGTTGTTACTAAGGTTTTATAAGAATATTCATTGAATCTCTTCAGATTCGATGAATTTGACTCTACGTACAACATGAATCCAGAAAAGCTCAAATATCTCGGCAATTACTGAATTAAGGAGCAAGAACATCTGAGAGTGCTATCACTATTTTTCTTCGCAGAATCCAACGCAATCATAAAAAAATAGAGTTCTAATTTGAAAAACAGAAGTTATGGCCAATTTTCGATCACAGTTTTCAACACAAAATTTAAAACACCCTGTGATGATATTTATGAAATTCAAAAGATGCATGACCTTTCCACATTCTTCTACTTCGACGTTGTGAGAACGGTTTACACTCAGAATGTTCAAAATAAGAATAATGAACATAACACTGACTATGAATTTTTGACATTTTTTCAGGTTTTTTTTCGATATTTTGAAAACTATTCGAATGAATACAATGGTTTCAACAGAAATGTATTCAGCATTGAATACTTAATCATATCAGAAACGAGAATATCGAAAAAAATATTTTTTGAAAAAATTTATTTCCACTCCTGGTATAACCGGAAGTGCTCAAGCTCCAAAAATATTTTCGGTTTGTAGAGAATTTCGAACAATATCATAATACGGATTTCAAATATGTCTAGTTCTCCAGAAACGTCTAATAGGCACTCGACCGTGGGACACCCTGTATTGGACAGAGTATTGGAGTATTGATCGAGAAACCTACTCGCCCAAGATTTATCTCTGTTCTCCTCCTCTGACAATGCACAATTTAGCAATTTAGAGATTGGAGAATAAGAAAAATTTCCTGAATATCATATCATTATCAATAGCATTACTGATGAGTTTCTTTTCTCAACAACTAACAAACACTAAGTAACATTGTGATCTTGAAAATCAATATAAATGTAAAATGGATGGTATCGAAATATACTTCAAAGGTAAGGAGAATTTCAACAAGTCAATTCATGAATCGTAGACAAGAACCAGCCGAGTCATTCATATCATTTTATAGAGAGAAAGTGAAAATTTTTTCATTGTTATGAAATAAATCTTCTAACAGATCATATTATACAAGTATTTTCGGAAATGAGATGAAAATGTAGATCATGAGATCATGTAGATTGTAGAGGTTCAATATTCTGTGATGAAATATTTTGTGACTGACACTCACAGAAAACATAATTATAAATAGCAATTTTTCAATATTTAATTCGTGAAATAAAATAATTTTTATTCAAAACGTTGATTTTTGCAATAAATCTGAAAACACTTAATACTTTAATACTTCCGAAAATAGTTGAAGATAGGTATAGGACATTGTGCATGAATTTTGTCTAGAATTCTCTGAAGAATCCAAAAAATAAATAATATACTTGGGATGCATTTGAAATAAGAAAGTTGGTATTGGCACAAGTCGCATAATATTATTTTCTAGAAAAATATGCTTTATTGAAAGCAAAACAAGTCAGAATGCAGAATATGAATGGATTAGAAAATTTTTGAAAGAGAAGCAGAAAGATATGATATTTTTGAAGAAGATAAATTGATTCAGATATTACGGTTATTTTCAGAAAAAAGTGCATTTGAATGGTACAATACATTGATATGATCTAAGGTTCATGGGGAAAAATTCATTTGCCAAACTGAATGACCAATTTTTGAAAAACTTTAAAACCCTTTTGAAGTTCAAAATGAAAATGATAATGCTTATTCGTGGTAACATGTGTAATCTAACGATTACAGAGTTTTATCGAGATTATTATTCATATATAATTTTCATGTTATGAAGTACATCGATTATTATTATTAGTCAAAATATTGTTATTTAGAGCTCAAAGTTGTTATTTCCGAATTCAATAAATTGAGATGAATTTTGGTAAAGATCATTTCTAGATAAAATCCTTCATTGGTTCTTATGTGGAATATGCTTTGAACAAAGAACGTGTGGTGTTTCTTCAAACTGATCAAATTACGACTCGAACAAATAAATAAACGTTATTGCCGATTTCTATTCAATATAAGTTGATTAGATCGCAAAGTAGTTAACATTGTTATCTATACTGCAATCTGTCTAGTAGATATGGTTTGTACAGAAATAAGAAAGATGGTTTATTAAGTGAGATAAATTTCAAAAAGTACTTTGGAAAATAATCTGAAGAGTGGTGCACACACACACAAAATACAAAACTAGGAGATATTGAAGATGAAATAGAAACATTAATTATAAATGTGATGAGGTCTTGATGCTATAAAAAAAATTTATTAATTCATCAATATTAGAAAAAGAATGATAGAAGAGAAAAAACATTGTCATGTTATGGAATCAATCAGATAGATAACTTTGAAAAATATTTAAACCATCTTTCATTAGATCATATATCACTATTACACAACATATTGAAGCAATTCTCTAAAGTCTTTGCGACTAATAAATATAATATAGGAGCAGTTCATAAATTTATCTGAAAAAAATATTTAGCTCTAGTTCTCCTTTTTTATAAAAAAGAAGAGAATAAAAAAAGATTATGCAGAGAATTGAACAGAATAATTATACCAGAATCAAGAATAGAAGATATAGTTACTAGAACAAAAAATTGTAAATGGTATTCCGTTTTAGATTTAAATTCTGCTTGGTCAATTCCAGTAAGAGAAAAAGATCGCTATAAAATATATAATTATAATGTTTCTCTTCCAATTACATTGACGAACTTCCAAGTTAAAATTTTCAAAATTATATCCAACATATAAAACAGATCCTTTCGATTAAAATTAGAATTTTGCGAGGTCAAATTCTTCAAACAAGTACATATATTATTCACAAGAGAGATTTTCCAATTCCAAAGAACAAAAAAAACATACGTCAGTTCTTAGGTAAAATTAATTTTTATGATTGGATCCATTACATAATTTGTTGTTACAAATAACGTACCAACCGTAATTGGAATAATGGGTGTGAGGAGACCTTTCGAGAATTGAAAAATTTTTTTATCCACAAAAAGTAAACATACCTATTTAGAATGCATTTGGTTCGATCTTTGAGCTCTAAGTAGCAATAACTTGATAAATTTTTTTTTATGGTGGAAGCCGATAAAAACTGATATAATTGAATGAATACCGTTATCATTTGCATTGCTTGTATGAAAAAAGTTACATCATTTTTATGTTGATGCTGTAAGCTTTTAAAGTTTGTCAATAATTATTCATTTAGTTTTGAATGTCCGTTAGTTTGTATGTTATTACTTACTACTTACTATCGAAAGAAATAATCAGTTAAGATATCATTTTTCTCGTGTCTTTTTGCAAACTTCAGTGATACCAAATATTGTTTTCATTTCGCCATTATCTAAATTCTTGTTATAGCATACCCCCATTGTTTTATGTTATTTTGCATATGAAGTTTCAGTTCCAAATATTTATTTAGAGTGTTCAACTCTACCATTCTGTCCATCTGTTTGAACACACTGTACAGTCACAGGTGTGGGTAATTCTTTCACTTCGTCCTAAAATTTAAGAGTTTGAACTGATGTATTCAAGTTTGTTTCTTGTTATAGCATACCTCAAACTGCGTTATTTTGCAAAAGTCTTTAATAGAGCAGGACCCCATGAATTTGATTCTCAGTTACATCTTCTTCAAATAAATTTTTAACCATGGTATTGTCAAAATGAATAAATGAAGAGCACTTATACTTTTCCTAATAGCTGAAAAAAGTTTTGATTAGCATTGAAATTCGTACAAAAGACATATTCTATACTAACGGTAAACGGTACACATTCTCCTCATTCAAAGCAGTAAAATAATGTAAATGGATGTAAATTTGGTAGTTTATATTTTAATGTTATTAGTAGACGATGGCTTCTGACTGCAATAAGGAGTCTCTAGTAATTCGAAACTGCATCAAATTATCCTCCTGAACGGATATGAAAAGTATAAATCATTCTTACAATAAAATGTTCTTCAATCTTCATGGGTTTCTAATAGATAATAAGTTCACTGAAAAAAGCATCTAATTACATATAGTTTCAATATTTTTTTCAAACATTCTTACTTCTTTCTGTTATTTGTTCACCATACTCCTTGGAAAATTCCAACTGGTCCTTGATTTTGGCAATTTTTGTTGTTAACATCAAATAAATGGGCATTTGAAATATAGATAATGGACTAGTAACATAGTTGGAAGATTTTCCTGCATCTGAACACTTATAGTTAAACTTTTGTGCTTGTGAACATTATTATCATAATTTAAGGAAAGTGGTTTCATACCAACAATTTCCACCCTAAAAAAAAAAAAGAGTCAATTACTAGAGTGTATATAAATTTTTTCCAAATATTTGCCTTTCAAATACATCCTCTGGATCATGAAACTCTGGATCATGAAACTGAGATTCCATTTTTACAAGAACTTTTTCAGTGTAGCACTTTTTTTCTACCTTGTACGATCCATGCTTTGTGCTTTTTGAAATGCAAGTTTTAATAAAATAACTCCTAGTTTCATCCTTTCATCTTTTGAAACTTAAAAATACTCCAGAAGAAACCAGCATCATAACCTAATAATTTAATTGGGGGTTAGTTTTAAGAATCACAGATAATTCATCATAGATAAATCAATGATTGATGGATAAGGTTCATGAGAATCTATGGTGGCTGTCATGACCGTAAATGAAATCTGCCGAAATCAGAAAATGATTTCCTGCTGGAATAGTTTCGCACTATTGCAGGACCCTGTATATTAGATGTTGTTTACAGAATTTTACAATTGGTGCGCTGAAGTTAGATTCCTGTAATTGTATAGAGTATTTCGAAAGTAACCGATAATTATCATTACAGTGACCAGAAAAAGCTCCATCTATGATCTGGACAGTTGATTGGACAAATTACAGATACCATTGAGATTCCATAAATTATGATGAAGTGGCTTTCTCCTCACCCAACCAGAGGTCACCACAGTTAAAAAAAAGAGTTCATCAAAAAAAGCATGAGAATCAAAATATGGGTCGTCTCTACTAAGATTTACACTAAATTCATCACCAAGAGACTACTTGGAAGGCATTTTTAAATTTAATTTTTTTAATTTTCATTGCAGTATCTACAGTGTCTCAAGTTCGTTTCTGGAGAACTAGACATATTTGAAATCTGAAAATTGGGATTATGATATTGTTCGAAATTCTCTACAGTCGAAGCCTCGAAGCCCAAAAACGGTTATACAGGGAGTGAAAATGAATACGAAAAAATTTTGATGATTTATCTTCTATGCTCACAGAATATCCTTATGAATCAGAATCCAACACAATTATAAAAAAATAGTGTTCTAATTTGAAAAACAGAAGTTATGACCAATTTAAGATCACAATTTTCAACTCAAAAATTGAAATTTTGATATTTTTGAAATCCAAAAGATTCATGACCTTTTCACATCCTTCGATGTTGTAAAAACGTATTACGCTCAGAAAATAAGAATAATGAACATATTACTGACTGAACATATTGACTTTTTTTTGGATATTTTGAAAACTATTCGATTTAATACAATGGTTTTAACAGAAATGTATTCACTATTGAATACATTTCGATCATACCAGGAATGGAAAACTTTTTTTTCGTCGAATTTTGGGCTTCGAACAATATCAACAATATCAGATATCATAATCAAATATGTCTGGTTCTCCAGAAACGTCTAATAGGCACTCGAACTTGAGACACTGTATAATCATCTACAAATAAAAAGCAACTGAATTCCTTATTATATAAATATACTTTTTTGAAAATATCTTTCATTATCTACGTTCACTACCATAGTCCCAAAAATAAATCAGAATTACTAGAAAAATTTGAAGACATGCCAGCAGGACTCAAAAGGAAACCTCATCCATCAAACATGAGGACACAAATTTTAATTCCAATTTCTCAACGCTGGCTGTTAGAAATTTGAGCTGATCCACATTTACATCCACTGACAACTTTTACTAAAAACCTTAGATAAATACCTGTAACCCTTACCTGCAGAAACAGAAAGAGCTAAAATTTTATCGTTAATCTTAAAACGACATTAGATTTCTTATCTTATCCTTACAAAAAGATTGTGTGCTCATTTGGAAGTTTTCTCTGCATTTCAGATTCCCTTGAATTTCTTCTTGTTAACCTGCAAAAATGGAGATTAGTAAGGAATATAAATACCTGAAAAAATGTAGATTGTGTGCTCATCGTTGTCTTCTCAAATAATTTGATATGTTTTAATAACAATTCATTAAAAATCACCGATTCATTCAACTTCCACTCAAAATTTGCAAAATCCCCTCACGGCAGGGCGCACCCCCTGCCCATAAGGACACAGCACCTCAGAAATGATGCAATCGTCATCAACACAATACTAAGCATGATCTATCTAGATGTGAATTGAATAATTATTTATGTTCTAGCCCATTAGCAATTTTTTTATCCACAAAAAGTAAACATACCTATGATGCTTATTTAGAATGCATTTTTTCCAAAAATTGAGCTCTAAGTAGCAATATAGCAATAATTTTTTTTTGTGGAAGCCGATAAAAACTGATATAATTGGATGAATACCGTGATCATTATTGCTTGTATGAAAAAAGGTAATATCATTTTTATGTTGATGTAAGCTTTTAAAGTTCGTCAATAATTATTCATTTAGTTTTGTTTTTTTTACCTCTTTTGAATGTCCGTTAGTTTGTATGTTATTACTTACTACTGAAAGAAATAATCAGTTGCGATATCATCGTGTCTTTTTGCAAACTTCAGAGTGATACCAAATATTTTCCATTTCGCCATTCATTATCTAAATTTAAAGTGTTCAATTGAAAAATGAACACACTATATAGTCACAGTGGGTAATTCTTTCTCTTCGTCCTAAAATTTAAGGGTTTGAACTGATGTATTCAAGTTTGTTTCTTGTTATAGCAGACCTCAAACTGCGTTATTTTGCAAAAGTCTTTAATAGAGCAGGACCCCATGAATTTGATTCTCAGTTACATCGTCTTCAAATAAATTTTTAACCATGGTATTGTCAAAATGAATAAATGAAGAGCACTTATACTTTTCCTAATAGCTGAAAAAAGTTTTGATTAGCATTGAAATTCGTACAAAAGACATATTCTATACTAACGGTAAACGGTACACATTCTCCTCATTCAGAGTAGCAGTATAATAATGTAAATGGATGTAAATTTGGTACTTCATATTTTAATGTTATTAGCAGACGATGGCTTCTGACTCCAATAAGGAGTCTCTAGTAATTCGAAACTGTATCAAATTATCCTATCCTCCTGAACGGAAATGAAAAGTATAAATCATTCTTACAATAAAATGTTTTTCAATCTTCATGGGTTTCTAATAGATTTAATAACTTTGAAACATTCATTTTGAAACTGAAAAAAGCATCTAATTACATATAGTTTCAATATTTTTTTCAAACATTCTTACTTCTTTCTGTTATTTGTTCACCATACTCCTTGGAAAATTCCAACTGGTCCTTGATTTTGGCAATTTTTGTTGTTAACATCAAATAAATGGGCATTTGAAATATAGATAATGGACTAGTAACATAGTTGGAAGATTTTCCTGCATCTGAACACTTATAGTTAAACTTTTGTGCTTGTGAACATTATTATCATAATTTAAGGAAACAATTTCCACCCTAAAAAAAAGAGTCAATTACTAGAGTGTATATAAATTTTTTCCAAATATTTGCCTTTCAAATACATCCTCTGGATCATGAAACTGAGATTCCATTTTTTTTTCAAGAACTTTTTCAGTGTAGCACTTTTTTTCTACCTTGTACGATCCATGCTTTGTGCTTTCTGAAATGCAAGTTTTAATAAAATAACTCTTAGTTTCATCCTTTCATCTTTTGAAACTTAAAAATACTCCAGAAGAAACCAGCATCATAACCTAATAATTTAATTGGGGGTTAGTTTTAAGAATCACAGATAATTCATCATAGATAAATCAATGATTGATGGATAAGGTTCATGAGAATCTATGGTGGCTGTCATGACCGTAAATGAAATCTGCAGATTTCTTCAAATACCGAAATCAGAAAATGATTTCCTGCTGGAATAGTTTCGCACTATTGCAGGACCCTGTATATTAGATGTTGTTTACAGAATTTTACAATTGGTGCGCTGAAGTTAGATTCCTGTAATTGTATCTAGTATTTCGAAAGTAACCGATAATTATCATTACAGTGACCAGGAAAAGCTCCATCTATGATCTGGACAGTTGATTGGACAAATTACAGAAACCATTGAGATTCCATAACTTATGATGAAGTGGCTTTCTCCTCACCCAACCAGAGGTCACCACAGTTAAAAAAAAGAGTTCATCCAAAAAAAGCATGAGGATCAAGATTTACACTAAATTCATCGCCAAGATACTACTTGGAAGGTATTTTTAATTTCATTTTTTTAATTTTCATTGCAGTATCTACAGAGTGTCTCAGGTTCGTTTCTGGAAAAACTAGACATATTTGAAATCTGAAAATTGGGATTATGATATTGTTCGAAATTCTCTACAGAGCTAAAATATTTTCAAAGTTATACAGGGAGTGAAAATAAATACGAGATTTATCTTCTATGCTCACAGAATAATATCCTTATTAATCAGATTCGAAGAATTTGCCTCTACGTACTACATAAATCCAGAAAATCTCAAATAACTTGAATTTAGGAGCATAATCATGTGAGAAAACTATCATTATTTTTGACCGCAGAATCCAACACAATTATAGAAAAATAGGGTTCTAATTTGAAAAACAGAAGTTATGACCAATTTAAGATCACAATTTTCAACACAAAAATTGAAATTTTGATATTTTTGAAATCCAAAAGATACATGACCTTTTCACATCCTTCGATGTTGTAAAAACGGTTTACGCTCACAGGATATTTAAAATAAGAATAATGAACATATTGACTTTTTTTTGGATATTTTGAAAACTATTCGTTTTAATACAATGGTTTTAACAGAAATGTATTCACGATCATACCAGGAATGGAAAACTTTTTTTTCGTCGAATTTATTTTCACTCCCTGTATAACCGTTTTTGGGCTTCGAACAATATCATAATCCCAATTTTCAGATTTCAAATATGTCTGGTTCTCCAGAAACGTCTAATAGGCACTCGAACTTGATACACCCTGTATAATCATCTACAAAAAGCAACTGAATTGCATTTGTTATATTCCTTATACTTGGAGGATCATATAAATATACTTTTTTGAAAATATCTTTCATTATCTACGTTCACAACCAAAGTCCCAAAAATCAGAATCACTAGAAAAATTTTAAGATATGACTTAAAAGGAACCTCTCCAACACAAAATTTCAATTCCAATTTCTCTTCTCATCTCAACGCTGTTAGAAATTTGAGCTGCTGATCCACATTTCAGTGACAATTTTTACTAAAAACCTTAGATAAATACCTGTAACCCTGCAGAAACAGCTAAACTTTTATCGTTAATCTTATAACGACTTTAGATTTTTTATCCTTATCCTTATGTGTTTTGAATTTCTTCACTGAAGAAATGTAGATTAGTAAGGAATTTAAACCTGAAGAAATGTATAATCAATCATTTTGAACAAAACTAAAACCTCACAAGTAAAAAAATCATATAAATACCTTTTTGGCCAACATTAGGTATCCATTAATAATCATGAAATTGATAACTTCTGACTCTACTTCAATCTGCAGCTCAACATTCTAAAACCTCATTTATCCATGCGGCTAATTTATCAATAACTTACATCAATATATGGGGGGATGAGTTAATAATATATCCCTTTCATCTATAATCTGAAAAATGAATACAATATAAAATAAATATAATAAAATGTTCATTATTTATTTTTCGTACACATTTACACATTTTTGAATCTATTATGAAACATAATTTGCCTCTGTTCATAGAAACTATATGCCATAACGTCTGTGAATAAAGCGTGGTTCATGAAATAAACCACCATGCAAATCTTAAAAAGATCATTTAATAGGTGGTTTATTTTATCGACCACCATGCATGATGGGTCTAGTGGTATTTACAGAGTACCACCATATTTGAAAGAGTTAAAATATGCAAAAACCCCTCAGGCAGGGCGCACCCCCATAAGGGTGGTGGTCCGAAACCAAATGACATGATATAATCTACGTTCACTACCATATATCATACTCCAAAAATTACACAATAAAATTTTATTTATATTTCTCAACTGTATTACGTATTTGGAGCCTGATCCATTTCAGTGACAATTTTAACTAAAAACCTTATATAAATACATAAATACCTGTAACCCTGCTTGTAAAAAGGCTAAAATTTTATCGTTAATCTTATAACGACTTTAGATTTCTTATCTTATCCTTAGATTTTGTGTTTACTTCCAAACTGTGTGCCCATTGTGTTTTCTCAAATATATTTTCTCTGCTGCTCTGTCTTTTCAGAATTGTTGTTTGTTGTTAACACTGAAAAAAATGTAGATTATTAAGCAATATAAATCTTTTCGGTTTCTTCCAACATTAGATATCCATTAAATAGTAAATAGTCATGGATATTGATAACTGATCTGACTCTACTTCATTGATTTAGAATTCCAAGTCAATGCTCTACTTCAACAAGTTTTTAAGTTTTTTTTCTAACCTCAAAAATTTTAATGCTAATATATCCGAATTCATCTACATTATATATCTGAAAAACGAATACACAATATAATTTTATATATAACAAAATGAATATACTATTAAAAGGTTCATCCTAACCTCACACACAAAAAATCACGATTCAATTTCCCTCAAAATATGTAACCCCCTTCAGGACCCAGGTGCACTGGACTACCTCATATAATACTCAAAAAATCTAATAATACATATCGTACATTCTCACATAATAATACTCACAATTAACATTCAATTCCTTCCTTCTAATAAAGAACTTCCTGCAAATAAATATGCAAAACCACCTTCTTTTATCCTTGGGTATAATACATTCTCATGAAATGTGCAAGTTATAAGTTATACGATTTTACGTGCTTTAATTCAATTCAACCCAGAGACAACACTATGTACTGAATTCGGCTTTATTTGAAACCAAGCAGCGTCGGGCGCGGTTAGTACTTGGATGGGTGACCGCTAAGGAAGTAGTTCGTGAAAAGTGGTAGTTCGTGAAAAGTGAGACTCTGAACCTGCAAAACCACCCCCTCATGGCAGGGCGCACCCCCTGCCCATAAGGGGGGGACACGGCACCTAGAAAAAATCCCAAATGATGTGATCTCTCACATGGTTCCAAAACCTCGGACCGGTCCGGCCTCAGTCCGAAACCACGATCGACGATCACACCAAATGTGAAGTTATCTAAGGCAAAACCCGCATGCGCTGCCGTGTCCCCCAGCTACTAAACGAAGGTTTAAAATTTCTATATGAAGCTAACATTGGTTCGTACTATTGAGTTATATGTAGGGCAGATTATTGCAGATTATTGGCGGTTAATACACTTATTGAAAATGAATTATCAAAATTCACTTTTCCTACAATTAAAAGGTCTTTTTTGTCTGCATGGGTCTTCACTTCATGGTCTTTTGACGACAAAAAAACGAAAAAACGCGAAATTAAAGCGCCACCGGCGAGAATCAGAACTACTCTCCTTGGGTAGGCAATCCAATATACGCCTTCGGTGCAAGGCAAGTTGCAGTTGCAACATTTTATATCACATTGAAGGTATTTCCACTTTTCGGTTACTTCTTACAAGTGTAACAAACAGAAAGAAGTGAATGAACGACTCCAGACTTCACGTCAGTGCGCTCTTTGGGCGCACTTATACGGGAGCTATATCACGATGAATGTGTTTTTCGAATTTTGAGCCTGAAATGGTCTGATCACGGTAATCAAATTTAATTCGGTCTGTCCGTCCGGCCGTTTAAAAGGAGAATGACGTATTTTGCGTTACTCTTTTTTTACATTTTGTCCACATCGCTCAGAACCATATTAAATGGTTATTAGACCATTTTTGTAGCCTTATCGAACGTTTTCAGAATTATTATGTGGGAAGTTTTCTTTCAAATGGAAGTTTCCTTTGAAATACTTAGTAGTTTCCTTCAAAATTGAGTTTATAGAATTCTTAATGATTTAGGCGATTTCTGTGCTTAGAAGGATGCTAACGTCAAAGTTCAGTTCTTGTCTAATAGATGGCGCTGTCGTTGCAGTAATCTATAATGTAGTAACATTTTTCGAGATTCTATCGGGTTTCACAAAGCGTAATCACCGGTAAACAATGATTCGAGCTTGATCCCGGAATCATTGACAGTTCAAAAATCTAATTTGAACATCGATGTCTAAATATTTACGGTGATTTCGCAATCAACGACAGTTGATTCGCGATCAAGGGCAAAATGGGTTTCACAAAGGTTTTTCAAATTTTGATTCTCGATCAACGTCAACTCGTAAAAAGAAAAAAAAATGTGTCAAATAAGAAAATTAAATGAAATAAATCAATATGCCCACGTTTCTACAAAAAGAAGTGAAATCCCACCAAAAACATTCTGTAAAAAACTAGCCAAGTCTCGATGGAGCTGCTAGTTTATCTTTAAAAAGTAATGAAATCTAGACAAAGTCGTGCCAAGTCTAAGGCTCCTTACAGAGATTTCTTTATTATTATAGTTAATGTTGTGTGACTTGGCCGTTGAAGGGTACAAAACCAGGTGCTCCATGACACCATTGCTCAAAATCTGTCGCCAGAAACGCCATTGACGATGGAAAATTGCCACTTGGAAAACGTTGATTCAATAACCAGTCAATGGAAGGCTTGATAAAGCTACGTATTTCAATAATAATTATGTGTTAATACTTATTTATTATTTATTATTTGAACTGGGGTCGTTTTGGCTCGTTAAGCCTTCCGAGAACTGCGACCGTGTAGATCTTTTGTTCCCTACCCTACTCATTCATGGAAACCCAAGGAGGTCGTCAATAGTGTTGATAAAATTGGCAACCTCCCTAGGAGCCTTGGCCGTGACCTCATGGGTATCCAGGACCGGTTTCCCCATATGAATGGTTCTTAGTTCAGCCAGCTCTGGACACTTGCATACCATGTGTTCAGCTGTTTCCGCTTCTGATCCACATAGCCTGCAAATCTCATCTGCTGACTTTCCCATGCGGTACAAATGGTGTTTGTACCGACAGTGTCCCGTCAGCAGTCCTACCATCACCCGAAGCTCAGCTCGTGATAGCTTCAAGAGTTTCCTGGTATAGGTAGGTGATATCGTCACGAATTTCTTGGCCTGAATAAGTCCAGGAGCGTTTGTCCAGTAGGTTATCCTGTTTTTCAGCTCCCATTGCTGGACCGCTGCCTTGTGTTAATACTTATGTGTAGGCGAGCCTGAAACAAACAGTATAAATTTTTTTTCCAGTACAGCCGGACTTCTAATCATTGATAGAAGACAGACCGTCTGTATGTCTATTTTATTTTAGATCGGTTGTCGATTTGACGATCCAAAAAGATGAGACAGAAGTCAGCATTGTCAATGCTGAATGCCTGTGTCGCACAATCCACAACAGCCTAAAATGAGACACAAGCGTCCAATTACCAATACCAGTATGGGCTATTATCTCGCTTAACAAACATAGGTTACAACAGATATAACATTACATGTAAACAAAATTGACTTGTACTCACTAACGTATAAAGAATGTTCAACGGCCAAGTCACACAACATTAACTATAATAATAAAGAAATCTCTGTAAGGAGCCTTAGACTTGGCACGACTTTGTCTAGATTTCATTACTTTTTAGAGATAAACTAGCAGCTCCATCGAGACTTGGCTAGTTTTTTACAGAATGTTTTTGGTGGGATTGACATTACGTTACCTGTATTGTGACCTGTGCTGGACTGTACTGTTCTTCAAAACAATGACTTTGATGAATCATTATCATTCCAATATAAGCAATGTATTTTATGATTAGTATTTGTCTATTCAACATGTGTGGAATTTAAAAAATCCTCAATAAAAAAATGAAGCCTCATAATATTAATTTATTTGAAGTTAATTTAAAACGAGTTGGTAAATATTCAATACTGTCTTTATTATCCAATTTACATTATTCGTATTGAAATTTAATTATAAACTCGATAACCATACCATCCAGTATCGTTGGCCCCTTATGATTATTTCTTGTAAATCAATAATAATGGATTTAATTATGTATATTGAATACTTGTCCAATGTCCATGTATTATGACAATATACTTCTTTTGATATAATCATGAGATTTCCATCAAAATAGTTTGATTTCTCACTTCGGATCTCAAAATCTGAAAACTATAAAATGAGAATACTAATTCTTCCATGCAACTACCTTCATTCCGTTTAGCACATTTCATTGTGAGCAATTACATTGTGCTGTGAATGTAAACAAACCATAACACAGAAAATATGTTTGTTTATCACAATTCATAATTGATATTACTTCTTCTGCTGTGACATAATTCTGTATGTTCTTAATGCAGTTCCAGGATTCCTTATAATTCTACGCTTCTAGGATTTTCCTCACATTTCATTTGTTTCTGTTTCTGAAATAGAAAAATAAAGCAATAACAATAATGTAGGTTATGGAGATATAACAAGAATACGCTTTTTACTTACGATTTCGATAGGGAAAAAGTCTTA
Source organism: Adalia bipunctata (assembly GCA_910592335.1). Taxonomy (NCBI): domain Eukaryota; kingdom Metazoa; phylum Arthropoda; class Insecta; order Coleoptera; family Coccinellidae; genus Adalia; species Adalia bipunctata. Next base: position 23,558 of record OU342951.1, read on the forward strand.
TGCTTCCCTTAACATTAACAATTTTCTCTAATTGAAGAATTTCACCTTCTTACAACAACAATATTCATTTATACGTCCGCCGAATTTGTCACTTTGTCCTACGATGACGTAATGAGGCTATGAGCTCAGACGTTATCGGATTCGTTGCTTTTGATGCCATTTGCCATGAATTTTGTTTGTGAAACCGATGTTCAAATTTTGATTCAAGATCAACTTATTTCAACCCTTATGAAACCCGTATATGTAGATTGTAAATAAGTAATCAGAGGATCAGTATTTTAGGAAATAAATGGCTCTTTTCACATATTAATCAAAGTATCGAAAATATTGTTTTAGGAGCCGTTTTTTCCGCTTCTATTCTATTAATTTATAGTAAATTTCCTTGCCGATCTTGTGGGGTGCTGTGAACGTACAGAATTCGCACAAAACAGAGTTATGATGGATTGAAATTTCGAAATTTTGGACCTTTGGCCTGTGGTTTTCTATCGTTAAAGGATCGATCTATATTTAAAAAATCAGCTACAGTCATTATTCTGGTTGCAGTAACTCTCTAAAGGTGAAGCCGAGGGATCAAAATATGGGTCGTCTCCACTAAGATTTACACTCAACTTTGCCATTAAATTGAGAGACTTGAAAGGTATTTTTAATTTTTATTTTTGTGTCTATAATCATCTACAATGATGAGACCAAGAAGCAACTTTTTAACCTGAATTGACAAAAGTGCATATCTTTCGTTATATTCCTTATACCTTGGAGGATCATATAAACATACATTTTTTGAAAATATCTTTCAGCATAAAAAGCATGATCTAACTACCATGACCACTACCATAGTCCCAAAAATAAATCAGAATTACTAGAAAAATTTTAAAAAATGCCAGAAGGACTTAAAAGGAAACCTCATCCATCAAACATGAGGACACAAATTTTAATTTCAATTTCTCAACGCTGTTAGAAATTTGAGCTGATCCACATTTCGATCCACTGACAATTTTTACTAAAAACCCTAGATAAATACCTGTAACCCCTACCTTGTAAACAGAAAGAGCTATCGTTAATCTTATAACGACTTTAGATTTCTTATCTTATCCTCACAAAAAGATTGTGTTTTCAAGTGTTTCTTTTGTGTGCTCATTTGGAAGTTGTCTTCCCAAATAATTTAATACTTTTTTCATTTTTCTCTGCATTTCAGATTCCCTTGAATTTCTTGTTAACCTGCAAAAATGGAGATTAGTAAGGAATATAAATACCTGAAAAAATGTAGATTGTGTGCTCATCGTTGTCTTCTCAAATAATTTAATACGTTCTTCATTTTTCTCTGCTCCTTTGTCATTTCAGATTCCCTTGAATTTCTTGTTAACACTAGTAAGGAATATAAATACCTCTCTTTTTGGTTTCTTCCCATTAGATGTCCATTAATTGAATTGATAACTTCTGACTCTACTTCAACTAGATACATTTTTTTTGGCTCAGCTCCTCCTTCGTTCTCCTGCAACCTCAACATTCTAAAACCTCAAAAATTTTATTCATGCTGCTAATATATCCAATAACTCACATCATATATTGGAAGAGTTAATAATATATCCCTTTCATCTACATAATAATCTGAAAAATGAATACAATATAAAATAAATATCATCACGATATAACAATTCATTAAAAATCACGGATTCGTTCAACTTCCACTTAAAATTTGCAAAAACCCCTCACGGCAGGGCGCACCCCCTGCCCAGCACCTCATCAACACAATACTAAGCATGATCTATCTAGATGTGAATTGAAAAATTATTTATGTTCTAGCCCATTAGCAATTTTTTTATCCACAAAAAGTAAACATACCTATGATGCTTATTTAGAATGGATTTTTTCCAAAAAATTAAATAAATTGAGCTCTAAGTAGCAATAACTTGATAAATTTTTTTTTAATGTGGAAGCCGATAAAAACTGATATAATTGAATGAATACCGTTATCATTTGCATTGCTTGTATGAAAAAAGTTACATCATTTTTATGTTGATGCTGTTGATGTAAGCTTTTAAAGTTTGTCAATAATTATTCATTTAGTTTTGAATGTCCGTTAGTTTGTATGTTATTACTTACTACTTACTATAGAAAGAAATAATCAGTTGAGATATCATTTTTCTCGTGTCTTTTTGCAAACTTCAGTGATACCAAATATTGTTTTCATTTCGCCATTATCTAAATTTAGAGTGTTCAATTGAAAAATGAACACACTGTATAGTCACAGTGGGTAATTCTTTCACTTCGTCCTAAAATTTAAGGGTTTGAACTGATGTATTCAAGTTTGTTTCTTGTTATAGCATACCTCAAACTGCGTTATTTTGCATATGAAGCTGCAAAAGTCTTTAATAGAGCACTACCCCCATAAATTTGATTGTCAGTTACATCTTCTTCAAATAAATTTTTAACCATGGTATTGTCGAAATGAATAAATGAAGAGCACTTATACTTTTTCTAATAGCTGAAAAAAGTTTCGATTAGTATTGAAATTCGTACAAAAGACATTTTCTATACTAACGGTAAACGGTGCACATTCTGCAATTCATATATATTCTCCAGCAATAATGCAATAATTGCATCGATTAAAGGAGTCTGAATTGGGGTTAGTTTTAAGAATCACAGATAATTCATCATATATTATAAATCAATAATGATTGATGGGTATGGTTCATGAGAATCTATGGTTGGTGGCTGTCATGACCATTAAATGAAATCAACAGATTTCTTCAAATACCGAAATGAGTTGAAAAACTGTCTCAATCTCATCCATGAATAACATTTTTCTGTATATCAGAAAATGATTTCCTGAAATCTGGAATAGTTTCGCACTATTGCAGGACCCTGTATATTAAATGTTGTTTACAGAATTTTACAATTGGTGCGCTGAAGTTAGATTCCTGTAATTGTATCGAGTATTTCGAAAGTAACCGATAATTATCATTACAGTGACCAGGAAAAGCTCCATCTATGATCTGGACAGTTGATTGGACAAATTACAGATACCATTGAGATTCCATAAATTATGATGAAGTGGCTTTCTCCTCACCCAACCAGAGGTCACCACAGTTAAAAAAAAGAGTTCATCAAAAAAAGCATGAGGATCAAAATATGGGTCGTCTCTACTAAGATTTACACTAAATTCATCACCAAGAGACTACTTGGAAGGCATTTTTAAATTTCATTGCAGTATCTACAGGGTGTCTCAAGTTCGTTTCTGGAGAACTAGACATATGTATTTGAAATCTGAAAATTGGGATTATGATATCATATTTTTGACCGCAGAAGAATCCAACACAATTATAATTTGAAAAACAGTTATATGACCAATTTAAGATCACAATTTTCAACACAAAAATGGAAATTTTGATATTTTTGAAATCCAAAAGATACATGACCTTTTCGCATCCTTCGATGTTGTAAAAACGGTTTACGCTCAGGATATTTAAAATAAGAATAATGAACATATTGACTTTTTTTGGAGATTTTGAAAACTATTCGATTTAATACAATGGTTTTAACAGAAATGTTTTCACTATTGAATACATTCCGATCATACCAGGAATGGAAAACGTTTTTTAACGTTTTTTTTCGTCAAATTCATTTTCACTCCCTGTATAACCGTTTTTGGGCTTCGAACAATATCATAATCCCAATTTTCAGATTTCAAATATGTCTGGTTCTCCAGAAACGTCTAATAGGCACTCGAACTTGAGACACCCTGTATAATCATCTACAAAAAGCAACTGAATTGCATTTGTTATATTCCTTATACTTTCGGAGGATCATATAAATATACTTTTTTGAAAATATCTTTCATTATCTACGTTCACTACCATAGTCCCAAAAAATCAGAATCACTAGAAAAATTTCAAGAAATTCCAATTTATTTCTCATCTCAAGGCTGCGCGCTGTTAGAAATTTGAGCTGATCCAGTGACAATTTTTACTAAAAACCTTAGATAAATACCTGTAACCCTCCACCTGCAGAAAGCTAACCTTTTATCGTTAATCTTATAATGACTTTAGATTTCTTTTCCTTACATGAATGTTGAATGTTTTGAAGAAATGTATAATCATTAAAAGAAAACAATCATTTTGAACAAAACTAAAACCTCATATAATACCTCAAAACCTCACAAGTAAAAAAATCATATAAATACCTTTTTGGCCAACATTAGATATCCATTAATAATCATGGAATTGATAACTTCTGACTCTACTTCAATCTGCAGCTCAGCAATGTTGAACCTCAACATTCTAAAACCTCATTTATCCATGCGGCTAATTTATCAATAACTTACATATGGGATGAGTTAATAATATATCCCTTTCATCTATAATCTGAAAAATGAATACAATATAAAATAAATATAATAAAAGGTTCATTATTTATTTTGTTCGTACACATTTACACTAATCTATTATGAAACATAATTTGCCTCTGTTCATAGAAACTATATGCCATAACGTCTGTGAATAAAGCGTGGTTCATGAAATAAACCACCATGCAAATCTCAAAAAGACCATTCAATAGGTGGTTTATTTTATCGACCACCATGCATGATGGGTCTAGTGGTATTTACCGAGTACCACCATGTTTGAAAGGGTTAAAATATGCAAAAACCCCTCAGGCAGGGCGCACCCCCTGCCCATAAGGGTGGTGGTCCGAAACCAAATGACATGATATAATCTACGTTCACTACCATATATCATACTCCAAAAATTACACAAAATTTTATTTCTATTTCTCAACTGTATTACGTATTTGGAGCCTGATCCATTTCAGTGACAATTTTAACTAAAAACCTTATATAAATACATAAATACCTGTAACCCTGCTTGTAAAAAGGCTAAAATTTTATCGTTAATCTTATAACGACTTTAGATTTCTTATCTTATCCTTACAAAAGATTTTGTGTTTACTTCCAAACTGTGTGCTCATTGTGTTTTCTCAAATATTTTCTCTGCTGCTCTGTCTTTTCAGAATTGTTGTTTGTTGTTAACACTGAAAAAAATGTAGATTAGTAAGGAATATAAATCTTTTCGGTTTCTTCCAACATTAGATATCCATTAAATAGTAAATAGTCATGGATATTGATAACTGATCTGACTATACATTCTAAGTCAATGCTCTACTTCAACAAGTTTTTAAGTTTTTTTTCTAACCTCAAAAATTTTAATGCTAATATATTCAATAACTGAAGATTAGTCACTTAATAATATATCCCTTTCATCTACATTATATATCTGAAAAACGAATACACAATATGATTTTATATATAACAAAATGAATATACTATTAAAAGGTTCATCCTAACCTCACACACAAAAAATCACGATTCAATTTCCCTCAAAATATGTAACCCTTCAGGACCCGACTACCTCATATACTACTCAAAAAATCTAATAATACATATCGTACATTCTCACATAATAATAATAATACTCACAATTAACATTCAATTCCTTCCTTCTAATAAAGAACTTCCTGCAAAACCAACCTTCTTTTACTTTTATCCTTGGGTATAATGAAATATATGCAAGTTATAAGTTATACGATTTTACGTACTTTAATTCAATTCATCCCAGAGACATCACTATGTCCTGAATTCGGCTTTATTTGAAACCAAGCAGCGTCGGGCGCGGTTAGTACTTGGATGGGTGACCGCTAAGGAAGTAGTTCGTGAAAGGAAGTAGTTCGTGAAAAGTGAGACTCTCAACCTGCAAAACCACCCCCTCATGGCAGGGCGCACCCCCTGCCCATAAGGGGGGGACACGGCACCTAGAAAAAATCCCAAATGATGTGATCTCTCACATGGTTCCAAAACCTCGGACCGGTCCGGCCTCAGTCCGAAACCACGATCGACGATCACACCAAATGTGAAGTTATCTAAGGCAAAACCCGCATGCGCTGCCGTGTCCCCCAGCTACTAAACGAAGGTTTAAAATTTCTATATGAAGCTAACATTGGTTCGTACTATTGAGTTATATGTAGGGCAGATTATTGCAGATTATTGGCGGTTAATACACTTATTGAAAAAGGATTATCAAAATTCACTTTTTCTACAATTAAAAGGTCTTTTTTGTCTGCATGGGTCTTCACTTCATGGTCTTTTGACGACAAAAAAACGAAAAAACGCGAAATTAAAGCGCCACCGGCGAGAATCAGAACTACTCTCCTTGGGTAGGCAATCCAATATACGCCTTCGGTGCAAGGCAAGTTGCAGTTGCAACATTTTATAACACATTGAAGGTATTTCCACTTTTCGGTTACTTGTTACAAGTGTAACAAACAGAAAGAAGTGAATGAACGACTCCAGACTTCACGTCAGTGCGCTCTTTGGGCGCTCGTTCCACTTATACGGGAGCTATATCACGATGAATGTATTTTTCGAATTTTGAGCCTGAAATGGTCTGATCACGGTGATCAAATTTAATTCGGTCTGTCCGTCCGGCCGTTTAGAAGGAGAATGACGTATTTTGCGTTACTCTTTTTTTACATTTTGTCCACATCGCTCAGAACCATATTAAATGGTTATTAGACCATTTTTGTAGCCTTATCGAACGTTTTCAGAATTATTATGTGGGAAGTTTTCTTTCAAATGGAAGTTTCCTTTGAAATACTTAGTAGTTTCCTTCAAAATTGAGTTTATAGAATTCTTAATGATTTAGGCGATTTCTGTGCTTAGAAGGATGCTAACGTCAAAGTTCAGTTCTTGTCTAATAGATGGCGCTGTCGTTGCAGTGATCTATAATGTAGTAACATTTTTCGAGATTCTATCGGGTTTCACAAAGCGTAATCACTGGTAATCAATGATTCGAGCTTGATCCAGGAATCATTGACAGTTCAAAAATCTAATTTGAACATCGATGTCTAAATATTTACGATGATTTCGCAATCAAGGGCAAAATGGGTTTCACAAAGGTTTTTCAAATTTTGATTCTCGATCAACGTCCCCAGAAGAAGAAATATTATTTAGATTGTAGAATTTTTTGGGCGATCAAGCTGATTTTCAATGGAATTAAAACGATATTGTGAATGAATTTTCCAATGATGCCTATATTTTCTACAATTTTATGAGAAATCATCAAAATGAAGGCATTCGTTTCATTCGAAAAAATCGAATTCGTTGACGGAATTCTTCAGAGAAATATATCTACGCTCATAGGTCCATCATACAAATAGGGCAATCAGGAATCACATGGATAGAATGCAATGTATATGAGTTGGTTTATATTTTTTCTGACGAGAAAAGTAAAGGACATAATGGTTGGTTAATATCTTCAACGAAGGGTGCTACATGAACTATTACCTATTGCATTCATTATTAAAACATTGAATACAGTTCCTACTGAATACAATTATGACTAGATTTCTACCGGATAGTCTATCAAAATGTATTTCAGCCATGTGATCCAGAAATAAATTGACATTACGTTACCTGTATTGTGACCTGTGCTGGACTGTACTGTTCTTTAGAACAATGACTTTGATGAATCATTATCATTCCAATATAAGCAAACTGTATTTTATGATTAGTATTTGTCTATTCAACATGTGTGGAATTTAAAAAATCCTCAATAAAAAAATAAAGCCTCATAATATTAATTTATTTGAAGTTAATTTAAAACGAGTTGGTAAATATTCAATACTGTCTTTATTATCCAATTTACATTATTCGTATTGAAATTTAATTATAAACTCGATAACCATACCATCCAGTATCGTTAGCCCCTTATGATTATTTCTGGTAAATCAATAATAATGGATTTAATTATGTATATTTAATACCTGTCCAATGTCCATGTATTATGACAATATACTTCTTTTGATATAATCATGAGATTTCCATCAAAATAGTTTGATTTCTCACTTCGGATCTCAAAATCTGAAAACTATAAAATGAGAATACTAATTCTTCCATGCAACTACCTTCATTCCATTTAGCACATTTCATTGTGAGCAATTACATTGTGCTGTGAATGTAAACAAACCATAACACAGAAAATATGTTTGTTTATCACAATTCATAATAGATATTACTTCTTCTGCTGTGACAAGGTGCATAATTCTGTATGTTGTTAATGCAGTTCCAGGATTCCTTATAATTCTACGTTATGCTTCTCCTCATATTTCATTTGTTTCTGTTTCTGAAATAGAAAAATAAAGCAATAACAATAATGTAGGTTATGGAGATATAACAAGAATACGCTTTTTACTTACGATTTCTCTACTTGAAGAATTTCACCTTCATACAACAACAATATTCATTTATACGTCACTTTGTCCTACGTAATGAGTCTATGAGCTCAGAGAAATCTCAGAAATCTCGTTATCGTTGCTTTTGATGCCATGAATTTTGTTTGTGAAACCGGATCAGCGTTGATTCAATGTTCAAATTTTGATTCGAGATCAACTTATTTCAACTTTTGTGAAACCCACCGTATATGTAGATTGTAAATAGTATTTTAGGAAATAAATGGCTCTTTTCACATATTAATCAAAGTATCGAAAATATTGTTTTAGGAGCCGTTTTTTCCGCTTCTATTCTATTAATTTATAGTAAATTTCCTTGCCGATCTTGTGGTGTGCTGTGAACGTACAGAATTCGCACAAAACAAGAGTTATGATGGATTGAAATTTCGAAATTTTGGACCTTTGGCGTGTGGTTTTCTATCGTTAAAGGATCGATCTATATTTAAAAAATCAGCGTATGGCTACAGTCATTATTCTGGTTGCAGTAACTCTCTAAAGTTGACCAATTTGTGAAGCCGAGGGATCAAAATATGGGTCGTCTCTACTAAGATTTACACTCAACTTTGCCATTTAATTGAGAGACTTGAAAGGTATTTTTAATTTTTATTGTTGTGTCTATAATCATCTACAATGATGAGACCAAGAAGCAACTTTTTAACCTGAATTGACAAAAGTGCATATCTTTCGTTATATTCCTTATACCTTGGAGGATCATATAAACATACATTTTTTGAAAATCTCTTTCAGCATAAAAAGCATGATCTAATCTACGTTCACTACCAAAAATCAGAATTACTAGAAAAATTTGAAGAAATGCCAGCAGGACTTAAAAGGAAACCTCATCCATCAAACATGAGGACACAAATTTTAATTCCAATTAGAAATTTGAGCTGATCCACATTTCGATCCACTGACAATTTTTACTAAAAACCCTAGAGGAATACCTGTAACCCCTACCTTGTAAACAGAAAGAGCTATCGTTAATCTTATAACGACTTTAGATTTCTTATCTTATCCTTACAAAAAGATTGTGTTTTCAAGTGCTTCTTTTGTGTGCTCATTTCTTCCCAAATAATTTAATACTTTTTTCATTTTTCTCTGCATTTCAGATTCCCTTGAATTTCTTCTTGTTAATCTGCAAAAATGGAGATTAGTAAGGAATATGAATACCTGAAAAAATGTAGATTGTGTGCTCATCGTTGTCTTCTCAAATAATTTAATATGTTCTTCATTTTCCTCTGCTCCTTTGTCATTTCTTGTTAACACTAGTAAGGAATATAAATACCTCTCTTTTTGGTTTCTTCCCATTAGATATCCATTAATTGAATTGATAACTTCTGACTCTACTTCAACTAGATACATTTTTTTGGCTCAGCTCCTCCTTCGTTCTCCTGCAACCTCAACATTCTAAAACCTCAAAAATTTTATTCATGCTGCTAATATATCCAATAACTCACATCATATATTGGAAGAGTTAATAATATATCCCTTTCATCTACATAATAATCTGAAAAATGAATACAATATAAAATAAATATCATCACGATATAACAATTCATTAAAAATCACGGATTCGTTCAACTTCCACTTAAAATTTGCAAAAACCCCTCACGGCAGGGCGCACCCCCTGCCCATAACCTGCCCATAAGGACACAGCACCTCAGAAATGATGCAATCGTCATCAACACAATACTAAGCATGATCTATCTAGATGTGAATTGAAAAATTATTTATGTTCTAGCCCATTAGCAATTTTTTATCCACAAAAAGTAAAAACATACCTATGATGCTTATTTAGAATGGAGAGAGAACTGTTCTTTATTGTCTTAGACAAGAGCCATCGACCTTGGTCCTTCAGCTCTTTAGAATGGATTTTTTCCAAAAAATTAAATAAATTGAGCTCTAAGTAGCAATATAGCATTAATTTTTTTTTGTGGAAGCCGATATAATTGGATGAATACCGTGATCATTATTGCTTGTATGAAAAAAGGTAATATTATTTTTATGTTGATGCTAGGTTTTAAAGTTAGTCAATAATTATTCATTTAGTTTTATTTCTCTGTTTTACCTCTTTTGGATGTCCGTTAGTTTGTATGTTATTACTTACTACTTACTATTGAAAGAAATAATCAGTTGCGATATCATTTTTCTCGTGTCTGTGTCGTCTTTTTGCAAACTTCAGTGATACCAAATATTGTTTTCATTTCGCCATTATCTAAATTTAGAGTGTTCACTTGAAAAATGAACACACTGTACAGTCACAGTGGGTAATTCTTTCATTTCATCCTAAAATTTAAGGGTTTGAACTGATGTATTGAAGTTTCTTGTTATATAGCATACCCCCAATTGTTGTTTTGTTTTATGTTATTTTGCATATGAAGTTTCAGTTCCAAATATTTTTCATTTCGCCATTATATGTATTTAGAGTGTTCAACTCTACCATCTGTCCATCTGTTTGAACACACTGTATAGTCACAGTAATTCTTTCACTTCGTCCTAAAATTTAAGGGTTTGAACTGATGTATTCAAGTTTGTTTCTTGTTATAGCATACCTCAAACTGTGTTATTTTGCATATGGAGCTGCAAAAGTCTTTAATAGAGCACTACCCCCATGAATTTGATTGTCAGTTACATCTTCTTCAAATAAATTTTTAACCATGGTATTGTCAAAATGAATAAATACTGGTGAAGAGCACTTATACTTTTTCTAATAGCTGAAAAAAGTTTTGATTAGTATTGAAATTCGTACAAAAGACATATTCTATACTAACGGTAAACGGTGCACATTCTGCAATTCATATAATATATTCTCCAGCAATAATGCAATAATTGCATAGATTAAAGGAGTATAATTGAATGACTCTGAATTGGGGTTAGTTTTAAGAATCACAGATAATTCATCATAGATAAATCAATGATTGATGGATAAGGTTCATGAGAATCTATGGTTGGTGTCCGTCATGACCGTAAATGAAATCTGCAGATTTCTTCAAATACCGAAATGAGTTGAAAAACTGTCTCAATCATCCATGAATAACATTTTTCTGTATATCAGAAAATGATTTCCTGAAATCTGGAATAGTTTCGCACTATTGCAGGACCCTGTATATTAGATATTGTTTACAGAATTTTACAATTGGTGCGCTGAAGTTAGATTCCTGTAATTGTATCGAGTATTTCGAAAGTAACCGATAATTATCATTACAGTGACCAGGAAAAGCTCCATCTATGATCTGGACAGTTGATTGGACAAATTACAGATACCATTGAGATTCCATAAATTATGATGAAGTGGCTTTCTCCTCACCCAACCAGAGGTCACCACAGTTAAAAAAAAAGAGTTCATCAAAAAAAGCATGAGGATCAAAATATGGGTCGTCTCGATTTACACTAAATTCATCACCAAGAGAACTACACTTGGAAGGCATTTTTAAATTTCATTTTCATTGCAGTATCTACAGAGTGTCTCAGGTTCGTTTCTGGAAAACTAGACATATTTGAAATCTGAAAATTGGGATTATGATATTGTTCGAAATTCTCTACAGAGCTAAAATATTTTCAAAGTTATTCAGGGAGTGAAAATAAATACGAGATTTATCTTCTATGCTCACAGAATATCCTTATTAAGGTCGCCGTTTGAAGCCCGTAGGAAAAGTCGACCTATAGAGGCGCCACCGTGCATTTTACGGAATATCTCCATAGAACTTACATTATCTCTATGAGTTCTAGGAATATCTCTCTAATTATGAATGAAATGTACAATGGCGATCTCTATCTAAAACTCGCTGAACTATGAAATTAGTGTAAATGTGGGTAAAGCAGGAAGTTTTTCCCGCTAAAATTTGAATTTGGCCATTCTCTGCCAATTTCGTATTTCAAGTTGTTTTTCTGAATGAAATTATCTGTAGATTCACTTTTAATCGGAAGTCGAACTATTTTCATGGGTCTTTCGTTTGAAATAAAACAGAAGCATGAGTTGGCTTATTTTCTTCTATTTTTCAAAGAAAAAAAATGAACTGTTGAAATGCAATTAATCTCAATTATCTCATTAAGAACTCCAATCCTTTCTGAGTTCACCCACAAAATTTCAGTTCTCAAAGTGAAACCATTTTCAAATGCAACTTGAAATAAAAACACACTACATTGAACGCCCACCTTAATCAAGATTCGAAGAATTTGACTCTACGTAGTACATAAATCCAGAAAATCTCAAATAACTCAGAAATTATTGAATTTAGGAGCATAATCATGTGAGAAAACTATCATTATTTTTGACCGCAGAATCCAACACAATTATAATTTGAAAAACAGTTATATGACCAATTTAAGATCACAATTTTCAACACAAAAATTGAAATTTTGATATTTTTGAAATCCAAAAGATACATGACCTTTTCACATCCTTCGATGTTGTAAAAACGGTTTACGCTCAGGATATTTAAAATAAGAATAATGAACATATTGACTTTTTTTGGATATTTTGAAAACTATTCGATTTAATACAATGGTTTTAACAGAAATGTATTCACTATTGAATACATTTCGATCATACCAGGAATGGAAAACTTTTTTTTCGTCGAATTTATTTTCACTCCCTGTATAACCGTTTTTGGGCTTCGAACAATAATCAGATATCATAATCAAATATGTCTGGTTCTCCAGAAACGTCTAATAGGCACTCGAACTTGAGACACCCTGTATAATCATCTACAAAAAGCAACTGAATTGCATTTGTTATATTCCTTATACTTTTGGAGGATCATATAAATATACTTTTTTGAAAATATCTTTCATGATCTACGTTCACTACCATAGTCCCAAAAAATCAGAATCACTAGAAAAATTTCAAGAAATTCCAATTTATTTCTCATCTCAAGGCTGCGCGCTGTTAGAAATTTGAGCTGATCCAGTGACAATTTTTACTAAAAACCTTAGATAAATACCTGTAACCCTTACCTTGTAAACAGAAAGAGCTAAAATTTTATCGTTAATCTTATAACGACTTTAGATTTCTTTTCCTTACATGAATGTTGAATGTTTTGAAGAAATGTATAATCATTAAAAGAAAACTAAAACCTCATATAATACCTCAAAACCTAAAAAATAAAAAAATCATATAAATACCTTTTTGGCCAACATTAGATATCCATTAATAATCATGAAATTGATAACTTCTGACTCTACTTCAATCTGCAGCTCAGCAATGTTGAACCTCAACATTCTAAAACCTCATTTATCCATGCGGCTAATTTATCAATAACTCACATCAATATATGGGATGAGTTAATAATATATCCCTTTCATCTATAATCTGAAAAATGAATACAATATAGAATAAATATAATAAAAGGTTCATTATTTATTTTGTTCGTACACATTTACACATTTTTGAATCATCACGATATATAAGGGGTGGGGATATATAATGAAACATAATTTGCCTCTGTTCATAGAAACTATATGCCATAACGTGTGAATAAAGCGTGGTTCATGAAATAAAACAAAAATGCAAATCTTAAAAAGACCATTCAATAGGTGGTTTATTTTATCGACCACCATGCATGATGGGTCTAGTGGTATTTACCGAGTACCACCATGTTTGAAAGAGTTAAAATATGCAAAAACCCCTCAGGCAGGGCGCACCCCCTGCCTATTAGGGTGTGGGGGGGGGGGGGGGCAGCACCCACGTTTCACGTGGTTTCAGTTTCACCATTTGGTCCGAAACCACACACAACGAAATCAACAATACTATGCATGATCTGATCTACGTTCACTACCATACATCATAGTCCAATCATAGTCCAAAAATTACACAAAATTTATTCCAATTTCTCAACTGTATTACGTATCCATTTCAGTGACCTAAAAACCTTATATAAATACATAAATACCTGTAACCTGTGCTTGTAAAAAGGCTAAAATTTTATCGTTAATCTTATAACGACTTTAGATTTCTTATCTTACAAAGATTTTGTGTTTGCTTCCAAACTGTGTGTTTTCTCAAATATAATTTAATACTTTTTCTTTGCTGCTCTGTCTTTTCAGAATTGTTGTTAACACTGAAAAAAATGTAGATTAGTAAGGAATATAATTCTTTTCGGTTTCTTCCAACATTAGATATCCATTAAATAGTAAATAGTCATGGAAATTGATAACTGATCTGACTCTTACTACTTCAACAAGTTTTTTTTTCTAACCTCAAAAATTTTATCATGCTAATATATTCAATAACTGAAGATTAGTCACTTAATAATATATCCCTTTCATCTACATTATATATCTGAAAAATGAATACAATATAAATTCATATATAATAAAATAAATATACTATTAAAAGGTTCATCCTAACCTCACACTCAATTTCCCTCAAAATATGTAACAGGACCCCATGGTGCACTGGACTACCTCATATAATACATATCGTACATTCTCACATAATAATAATACTCACAATTAACATTTAATTCCTTCCACTTAAAACCCACTTCTAATAAAGACTTCCTGCAAATAAATATGCAAAACCAACACCTTCTTTTATCCTTGGGTATAATACATTCTCATGAAATATGCAAGTTATAAGTTATACGATTTTACGTACTTTAATTCAATTCAACCCAGAGACAACCACTATGTCCTGAATTCGGCTTTATTTGAAACCAAGCAGCGTCGGGCGCGGTTAGTACTTGGATGGGTGACCGCTAAGGAAGTAGTTAGTGAAAAGTGAGACTCTAAACCTGCAAAACCTCCCCCTCATGGCAGGGCGCACCCCCTGCCCATAAGGGGGGGACGCGGCACCTAGAAAAAATCCCAAATGATGTGATCTCTCACATGGTTCCAAAACCTCGGACCGGACCGGCCTCGGTCCGAAACCACGATCGACGATCACACCAAATGTGAAGTTTTCTAAGGCAAAACCCACATGCTATCTGCCGCGTCCCCGGCTTACTGATATAGGTTTAAAATTTCTATATGAATCTAACATTGGTTCGTACTATTGAGTTATATGTAGGGCAGATTATTGCAGATTATTGGCGGTTAATACACTTATTGAAAAAGAATTATCAAAATTCACTTTTTCTACAATTAAAAGGTCTTTTTTGTCTGCATGGGTCTTCACTTCATGGTCTTTTGACGACAAAAAAACGAAAAAACGCGAAATTAAAGCGCCACCGGCGAGAATCAGAACTACTCTCCTTGGGTAGGCAATCCAATATACGCCTTCGGTGCAAGGCAAGTTGCAACATTTTATATCACATTGAAGGTATTTCCACTTTTCGGTTACTTCTTACAAGTGTAACAAACAGAAAGAAGTGAATGAACGACTCCAGACTTCACGTCAGTGCGCTCTTTGGGCGCACTTATACGGGAGCTATATCACGATGAATGTGTTTTTCGAATTTTGAGCCTGAAATGGTCTGATCACGGTGATCAAATTTAATTCGGTCTGTCCGTCAGGCCGTTTAGAAGGAGAATGACGTATTTTGCGTTACTCTTTTTTTTTACATTTTGTCCACATCATCGCTCAGAACCATATTAAATGGTTATTAGACCATTTTTGTAGCCTTATCGAACGTTTTCAGAATTATTATGTGGGAAGTTTTCTTTCAAATGGAAGTTTCCTTTGAAATACTTAGTAGTTTCCTTCAAAATTGAGTTTATAGAATTCTTAATGATTTAGGCGATTTCTGTGCTTAGAAGGATGCTAACGTCAAAGTTCAGTTCTTGTCTAATAGATGGCGCTGTCGTTGCAGTGATCTATAATTTGGTAACATTTTTCGCGATTCTATCGGGTTTCACAAAGCGTAATCACCGGTGATTCGAGCTTGATCCCGGAATCATTAACAGTTCAAAAATCTAATTCGAACATCGTTGGTTCGATGTGATTTCGTAATCAACGACAGTCGATTCGCGATCAAGGGCAAAATGAGTTTCACAAAGGTTTTTCAAATTTTGATTCTCGATCAACGTCCCCAGAAGAAGAAATATTATTTGGAATGTAGAATTTTTTGGGCGATCAAGCTGATTTTAAATGGAATTAAAACGATATTGTGAATGAATTTTCCAATGATGCTCTACAATTTTCCCAACCAGAAATCATCAAAATGAAGGCATATCCTCGTTTCATTCGAAAAAATCGAATTCAAACATCGTTGACGGAATTCTTCAGAGAAATATATCTACGCTCATAGGTCCATCATACAAATAGGGCAATCAGGAATTACATGGATAGAATGCAATGTATATGAGTTGGTTTATATTCCTGCCATAATATGTATCCATCCTCTTAAAATTGGGCTTGAATAGAATTTTTTCTGACGAGAAAAGTAAAGGACATAATGGTTGGTTAATATATTCAACGAAGGGTGCTACATGAACTATTACCTATTGCTTTCATTATTAAAACATTGAATACAGTTCCTACTGAATACAATTATGACTAGATTTCTACCGGATAGTCTATCAAAATGTATTTCAGCCATGTGATCCAGAAATGAATTGACATTACGTTACCTGTATTATGACCTGTGCTGGACTATACTGTTCTTCAGAACAATGACTTTGATGAATCATTATCATTTGAATATAAGCAAACTGTATTTTATGATTAGTATTTTTCTATTCAATATGTGTGGAATTTAAAAAATCCTCAATAAAAAAATAAAGCCTCATAATATTAATTTATTTGAAGTTAATTTAAAACGAGTTGGTAAATACAGGGTGTCCCACGGTCGAGTGCCTATTAGACGTTTCTGGAGAACTGGCCTTATTTGAAATCTGAAAATTAGGATTATGATATTGTTGGAAATTCTCTACAGACCTAAAATATTTTTGGAGCCTGAGCACTTCCGGTTATACCAGGAGTGGAAATAAATTTGTTCAAAAAATATTTTTTTCAATATTTTCATTTCTGTTATGATTGAGTATTCAATACATTTCTGTTGAAACCATTGTATTCATTCGAATAGTTTTCGAAATATCGAAAAAAAACCTAAAAAAATGTCAAATATTCATAGTCAGTGTTATGTCCATTATTCCTATTCTGAACATCCCGAGTGTAAACCGTTCTCACAACGTCAAAGTAGAAGAATGTTGAAAGGTCAAACATCTTTTGAATTTCATAAATATCATCACAGGGTGTTTCAAATTTCGTGTCGAAAACTCTGATCGAAAATTGTCCATAACTTCTGTTTTTCAAATTAGAACCCTATTTTTTTATGATTGCGTTGGATTCTGCGAAGAAAAATAATGATAGCACTCTCAGATGCTTTTTTTCCTAAAATCAGTAATTTCCGAGTTATTTGAGCTTTTCTGGATTTATGTTGTACGTATAGTCAAATTCATCGAATCTGAAGTGATTCGATGAATATTCCTATAAAACCATAGTTACAACTAATAATTAGACCTGTCACCTCTGAATAATTAATGGGATCGTTTATCTTCTATGGTCACAGAATATTCTCATGCCAACATATTCGATGACTATTCTTATGAAACCATAGTAACCATTGAAGTAAAATCGAGAAGTAAGGTTAATGCCTAAAATTAGAGCTGTCACTTGTGAATTATCAATGGGATAATTTATCTTCTATGGTCACAGAATATTCTCATACGAAGGATAAGATGAATTTGACTCTACGTACAACATGAATCCAGAAAAGCTCAAATATCTCGGGGATTACTCAATTTAGGAGCAAGAACATCTGAGAGTGCTATCACTATTTTTCTTCGCAGAATCCAACGCAGTCATAAAAAAATAGGGTTCTAATTTGAAAAACAGAAGTTATGGCCAATTTTCGATCATAGTTTTCGACACAAAATTTGAAACACCCTGTGATGATATTTATGAAATTCAAAAGATGCATGACCTTTCTACATTCTTCTACTTCGACGTTGTGAGAACGGTTTACACTCAGAATGTTCAAAATAAGAATAATGAACATAACACTGACTATGAATTTTTGACATTTTTTCAGGTTTTTTTTCGATATTTTGAAAACTATTCGAATGAATACAATGGTTTCAACAGAAATGTATTCAGCATTGAATACTTAATCATATCAGAAACGAGAATATCGAAAAAAGTATTTTTTGAAGAAATTTATTTCCACTTCTGGTATAACCGTGTGCTCAAGCTCCAAAAATATATGTCTAGTTCTCCAGAAACGTCTAATAGGCACTCGACCGTGGGACACCCTGTATTGGACAGAGTATTGGAGTATTGATCGAGAACAACCTACTCGCCCAAGATTTATCTCTGTTCTCCTCCTCTGACATGATGCACAATTTAGCAATTTAGAGATTGGAGAATAAGAAAAATTTTCTGAATATCATATCATTATCAATAGCATTACTGATGAGTTTCTTTTCTCAACAACTAACACTTAGTAACATTGTGATCTTGAAAATCAATATAAATGTAAAAAATTTTTTTTTGGGTGGTATCGATGGTATCGAAATATACTTCAAAGGTAAGGAGAATTTCAACAAGTCAATTCATGAATCGTAGACAAGAACCAGCCGAGTCATTCATATCATTTTATAGAGAGAAAGTGAAAATTTTTTCATTGTTATGAAATAAATCTTCTAACAGATCATATTATACAAGTATTTTCGGAAATGAGATGAAAATGTAGATCATGAGATCATGTAGATTGTAGAGGTTCAATATTCTGTGATGAAATATTTTGTGACTGACACTCACAGAAAACATAATTATAAATAGCAATTTTTCAATATTGAAAAATATACAACTGTCATAAATTTTGTTAAATTTGTTAAAATTAGGTTTCAAGTGTAATGTACCGAATTAATTCGTGAAATAAAATAATTTTTATTCAAAACGTTAAAGATAGGTATAGGACATTGTGCATGAATTGTGTCTAGAATTCTCTGAAGAATCCAAAAAATAAATAATACACAGGGAATGCATTTGAAATAAGAAAGTTTGTATTGGCATGGAACACCCTATATAATATTATTTTCTAGAAAAATATGCTTTATTGAAAGCAAAACAAGTCAGAATGCAGAATATGAATGGATTAGAAAATTTTTGAAAGAGAAGCAGAAAGATATGATATTTTTGAAGAAGATAAATTGATTCAGATATTACGGTTCTTTTCAGAAAAAAGTGCATTTGAATGGTACAATACATTGATATGATCTAAGGTTCATGGGGAAAAATTCATTTGCCAAACTGAATGACCAATTTTTGAAAAACTTTAAAACCCTTTTGAAGTTCAAAATGAAAATGATAATGCTTATTCGTGGTAACATGTGTAATCTAACGATTACAGAGTTTTATCGAGATTATTATTCATATATAATTTTCATGTTATGAAGTACATCGATTATTATTATTAGTCAAAATATTGTTATTTAGAGCTCAAAGTTGTTATTTCCGAATTCAATAAATTGAGATGAATTTTGGTAAAGATCATTTCTAGATAAAATCCTTCATTGGTTCTTATGTGGAATATGCTTTGAACAAAGAACGTGTGGTGTTTCTTCAAACTGATCAAATTACGACTCGAACAAATAAATAAACGTTATTGCCGATTTCTATTCAATATAAGTTGATTAGATCGCAAAGTAGTTAACATTGTTATCTATACTGCAATCTGTCTAGTAGATATGGTTTGTACAGAAATAAGAAAGATGGTTTATTAAGTGAGATAAATTTCAAAAAGTACTTTGGAAAATAATCTGAAGAGTGGTGCACACACACACAAAATACAAAACTAGGAGATATTGAAGATGAAATAGAAACATTAATTATAAAAATGATGAGGTCTTGATGCTATAAAAAAAATTTATTAATTCATCAATATTAGAAGAGAAAAACATCGTCATGTTATGGAATCAATTAGATAGATAACTTTGAAAAATATTGAAACCATCTTTCATATATCACTATTACACAACATATTGAAGCAATTCTCTAAAGTCTTTGCGACTAATACATATAATATAGGAGCAGTTCATAAATTTATCTGAAAAAAATATTTAGCTCTAGTTCTCCTTTTTTATAAAAAAGAAGAGAATAAAAAAAGATTATGCAGAGAATTGAACAGAATAATTATACCAGAATCAAGAATAGAAGATATAGTTACTAGAACAAAAAATTGTAAATGGTATTCCGTTTTAGATTTAAATTCTGCTTGGTCAATTCCAGTAAGAGAAAAAGATCGCTATAAAATATATAATTATAATGTTTCTCTTCCAATTACATTGACGAACTTCCAAGTTAAAATTTTCAAAATTATATCCAACATATAAAACAGATCCTTTCGATTAAAATTAGAATTTTGCGAGGTCAAATTCTTCAAACAAGTACATATATTATTCACAAGAGAGATTTTCCAATTCCAAAGAACAAAAAAAACATACGTCAGTTCTTAGGTAAAATTAATTTTTATCATTGGATCCATTACATAATTTGTTGTTACAAATAACGTACCATTTAATTGGAATAATATGGGTGTGAGGAGACCTTTCGAAAATTGAAAAATTTTTTATCCTCAAAAAGTAAACATACCTATTTAGAAATTAATACTAACTGGTTCGATCTTTGAGCTCTAAGTAGCAATAACTTGATAATTTTTTTTTTCAATGTGATAAAAACTGATATAATTGAATGAATACCGTTATCATTATTGCATTGCTTTATGAAAAAAGTTACATCATTTTTATGTTGATGCTGTTGATGTAAGCTTTTAAAGTTTGTCAATAATTATTCATTTAGTTTTGAATGTCCGTTAGTTTGTATGTTATTACTTACGACTTACTATAGAAAGAAATAATCAGTTGAGATATCATTTTTCTTGTGTCTGTGTCTTTTTGCAAACTACTTCAGTGATACCAAATATTGTTTTCATTTCGCCATTATCTAAATTTAGAGTGTTCAATTGAAAAATGAACACACTGTACAGTCACAGGTGTGGGTAATTCTTTCACTTTGTCCTAAAATTTAAGGGTTTGAACTGATGTATTGAAGTTTCTTGTTATAGCATACCCCCAATTGTTGTTTTGTTTTATGTTATTTTGCATATGAAGTTTCAGTTCCAAATATTTTTCATTTCGCCATTATATCATTATATGTATTTAGAGTGTTCAACTCTACCATCTGTCCATCTGTTTGAACACACTGTATAGTCACAGTAATTCTTTCGTAATTCGTCCTAAAATGTAAGGGTTTGAACTGATGTATTCAAGTTTGTTTCTTGTTATAGCATACCTCAAACTGTGTTATTTTGCATATGAAGCTGCATGAATTTTGTCAGTTACATCTTCTTCAAATAAATTTTTAACTATGGTATTGTCAAAATGAATAAATACTGGTGAAGAGCACTTATACTTTTCCTAATAGCTGAAAAAAGTTTTGATTAGCATTGAAATTCTTACAAGACATATTCTATACTAACGTTAAACGGTACACATTCTCCTCATTCCGAGTAGCAGTATAATAATGTAAATGGATGTAAATTTGGTAGTTCATACTTTAATATTATTAGTAGACGATGGCTTCTGACTCCAATAAGGAGTCTCTAGTAATTCGAAACTGCATCAAATTATCCTCCTGAACGGATATGAAAAGTATAAATCATTCTTACAATAAAATGTTCTTCAATCTTCATGGGTTTCTAATAGATTTAATAACTTTGAAACATTCAATTCACTGAAAAAAGCATCTAATTACATATAGTTTCAATATTTTTTTCAAACATTCTTACTTCTTTCTGTTATTTGTTACACCATACTCCTTGGAAAATTCCAACTGGTCCTTGATTTACTGGTCCTTGATTTTGGCAATTTTTGTTGTTAACATCAAATAAATGGGCATTTGAAATATAGATAATGGACTAGTAACATATTTTGTTGGAGATTTTCCTGCATCCGAACACTTTTAGTTAAACTTTTGTGCTTGTGAACATTATTATCATAATTTAAGGAAAGTGGTTTCATACCAACAATTTCCACCCTAAAAAAAAAGAGTCAATTACTAGAGTGTATATAAATTTTTTCCAAATATTTGCCTTTCAAATATATCCTCTGGATCATGAAACTGAGATTCCATTTTTACAAGAACTTTTTCAGTGTAGCACTTTTTTTCTAACTTGTACGATCCATGCTTTGTGCTTTTTGAAATGCAAGTTTTAATAAAATAACTCCTAGTTTCATCTTTTGAAACTTAAAAATACTCCAGAAGAAACCAGCATCATAACCTAATAATTTAATTGGGGGTTAGTTTTAAGAATCACAGATAATTCATCATAGATAAATCAATGATTGATGGATAAGGTTCATGAGAATCTATGGTTGGTGGCTGTCGTGACCGTAAATGAAATCTGCAAATACCGAAAAACTGTCTCAATCATCCATGAATAACATTTTTCTGTATATCAGAAAATGATTTCCTGAAATCTGGAATAGTTTCGCACTATTGCAGGACCCTGTATATTAGATGTTGTTTACAGAATTTTACAATTGGTGCGCTGAAGTTAGATTTCTGTAATTGTATCGAGTATTTCGAAAGTAACCGATAATTATCATTACAGTGACCAGGAAAAGCTCCATCTATGATCTGGACAGTTGATTGGACAAATTACAGATACCATTGAGATTCCATAAATTATGATGAAGTGGCTTTCTCCTCACCCAACCAGAGGTCACCACAGTTAAAAAAAAGAGTTCATCAAAAAAAGCATGAGGATCAAAATATGGGTCGTCTCTACTAAGATTTACACTAAATTCATCACCAAGAGACTACTTGGAAGGCATTTTTAAATTTAATTTTTTTAATTTTCATTGCAGTATCTACAGTGTCTCAAGTTCGTTTCTGGAGAACTAGACATATTTGAAATCTGAAAATTGGGATTATGATATTGTTCGAAATTCTCTACAGTCGAAGCCTCGAAGCCCAAAAACGGTTATACAGGGAGTGAAAATGAATACGAAAAAATTTTGATGATTTATCTTCTATGCTCACAGAATATCCTTATGAATCAGAATCCAACACAATTATAAAAAATAGTGTTCTAATTTGAAAAACAGAAGTTATGACCAATTTAAGATCACAATTTTCAACTCAAAAATTGAAATTTTTGAAATCCAAAAGATACATGACCTTTTCACATCCTTCGATGTTGTAAAAACGTATTACGCTCAGAAAATAAGAATAATGAACATATTACTGACTGAACATATTGACTTTTTTTTGGATATTTTGAAAACTATTCGATTTAATACAATGGTTTTAACAGAAATGTATTCACTATTGAATACATTTCGATCATACCAGGAATGGAAAACTTTTTTTTCGTCGAATTTTGGGCTTCGAACAATATCAACAATATCAGATATCATAATCAAATATGTCTGGTTCTCCAGAAACGTCTAATAGGCACTCGAACTTGAGACACTGTATAATCATCTACAAATAAAAAGCAACTGAATTCCTTATTATATAAATATACTTTTTTGAAAATATCTTTCATTATCTACGTTCACTACCATAGTCCCAAAAATAAATCAGAATTACTAGAAAAATTTGAAGACATGCCAGCAGGACTCAAAAGGAAACCTCATCCATCAAACATGAGGACACAAATTTTAATTCCAATTTCTCAACGCTGGCTGTTAGAAATTTGAGCTGATCCACATTTACATCCACTGACAACTTTTACTAAAAACCTTAGATAAATACCTGTAACCCTTACCTGCAGAAACAGAAAGAGCTAAAATTTTATCGTTAATCTTAAAACGACTTTAGATTTCTTATCTTATCCTTACAAAAAGATTGTGTGCTCATTTGGAAGTTTTCTCTGCATTTCAGATTCCCTTGAATTTCTTCTTGTTAACCTGCAAAAATGGAGATTAGTAAGGAATATAAATACCTGAAAAAATGTAGATTGTGTGCTCATCGTTGTCTTCTCAAATAATTTGATATGTTTTAATAACAATTCATTAAAAATCACCGATTCATTCAACTTCCACTCAAAATTTGCAAAATCCCCTCACGGCAGGGCGCACCCCCTGCCCATAAGGACACAGCACCTCAGAAATGATGCAATCGTCATCAACACAATACTAAGCATGATCTATCTAGATGTGAATTGAATAATTATTTATGTTCTAGCCCATTAGCAATTTTTTTATCCACAAAAAGTAAACATACCTATGATGCTTATTTAGAATGCATTTTTTCCAAAAATTGAGCTCTAAGTAGCAATATAGCAATAATTTTTTTTTGTGGAAGCCGATAAAAACTGATATAATTGGATGAATACCGTGATCATTATTGCTTGTATGAAAAAAGGTAATATCATTTTTATGTTGATGTAAGCTTTTAAAGTTCGTCAATAATTATTCATTTAGTTTTGTTTTTTTTACCTCTTTTGAATGTCCGTTAGTTTGTATGTTATTACTTACTACTTACTATTGAAAGAAATAATCAGTTGCGATATCATCGTGTCTTTTTGCAAACTTCAGAGTGATACCAAATATTTTCCATTTCGCCATTCATTATCTAAATTTAAAGTGTTCAATTGAAAAATGAACACACTATATAGTCACAGTGGGTAATTCTTTCTCTTCGTCCTAAAATTTAAGGGTTTGAACTGATGTATTCAAGTTTGTTTCTTGTTATAGCAGACCTCAAACTGCGTTATTTTGCAAAAGTCTTTAATAGAGCAGGACCCCATGAATTTGATTCTCAGTTACATCGTCTTCAAATAAATTTTTAACCATGGTATTGTCAAAATGAATAAATGAAGAGCACTTATACTTTTCCTAATAGCTGAAAAAAGTTTTGATTAGCATTGAAATTCGTACAAAAGACATATTCTATACTAACGGTAAACGGTACACATTCTCCTCATTCAGAGTAGCAGTATAATAATGTAAATTTGGTACTTCATATTTTAATGTTATTAGCAGACGATGGCTTCTGACTCCAATAAGGAGTCTCTAGTAATTCGAAACTGTATCAAATTATCCTCCTGAACGGAAATGAAAAGTATAAATCATTCTTACAATAAAATGTTCTTCAATCTTCATGGGTTTTTCAAACATTCTTACTTCTTTCTGTTATTTGTTCACCATACTCCTTGGAAAATTCCAACTGGTCCTTGATTTTGGCAATTTTTGTTGTTAACATCAAATAAATGGGCATTTGAAATATAGATAATGGACTAGTAACATAGTTGGAAGATTTTCCTGCATCTGAACACTTATAGTTAAACTTTTGTGCTTGTGAACATTATTATTATCATAATTTAAGGAAACAATTTCCACCCTAAAAAAAAGAGTCAATTACTAGAGTGTATATAAATTTTTTCCAAATATTTGCCTTTCAAATACATCCTCTGGATCATGAAACTGAGATTCCATTTTTTTTTCAAGAACTTTTTCAGTGTAGCACTTTTTTTCTACCTTGTACGATCCATGCTTTGTGCTTTCTGAAATGCAAGTTTTAATAAAATAACTCCTAGTTTCATCTTTTGAAACTTAAAAATACTCCAGAAGAAACCAGCATCATAACCTAATAATTTAATTGGGGGTTAGTTTTAAGAATCACAGATAATTCATCATAGATAAATCAATGATTGATGGATAAGGTTCATGAGAATCTATGGTGGCTGTCATGACCGTAAATGAAATCTGCAGATTTCTTCAAATACCGAAATCAGAAAATGATTTCCTGCTGGAATAGTTTCGCACTATTGCAGGACCCTGTATATTAGATGTTGTTTACAGAATTTTACAATTGGTGCGCTGAAGTTAGATTCCTGTAATTGTATCGAGTATTTCGAAAGTAACCGATAAAAGTAACCGATAATTATCATTACAGTGACCAGGAAAAGCTCCATCTATGATCTGGACAGTTGATTGGACAAATTACAGAAACCATTGAGATTCCATAACTTATGATGAAGTGGCTTTCTCCTCACCCAACCAGGTCACCACAGTTAAAAAAAAGAGTTCATCCAAAAAAAGCATGAGGATCAAGATTTACACTAAATTCATCGCCAAGATACTACTTGGAAGGTATTTTTAATTTCATTTTTTTAATTTTCATTGCAGTATCTACAGAGTGTCTCAGGTTCGTTTCTGGAAAAACTAGACATATTTGAAATCTGAAAATTGGGATTATGATATTGTTCGAAATTCTCTACAGAGCTAAAATATTTTCAAAGTTATACAGGGAGTGAAAATAAATACGAGATTTATCTTCTATGCTCACAGAATAATATCCTTATTAATCAGATTCGAAGAATTTGCCTCTACGTACTACATAAATCCAGAAAATCTCAAATAACTTGAATTTAGGAGCATAATCATGTGAGAAAACTATCATTATTTTTGACCGCAGAATCCAACACAATTATAGAAAAATAGGGTTCTAATTTGAAAAACAGAAGTTATGACCAATTTAAGATCACAATTTTCAACACAAAAATTGAAATTTTGATATTTTTGAAATCCAAAAGATACATGACCTTTTCACATCCTTCGATGTTGTAAAAACGGTTTACGCTCACAGGATATTTAAAATAAGAATAATGAACATATTGACTTTTTTTTGGATATTTTGAAAACTATTCGATTTAATACAATGGTTTTAACAGAAATGTATTCACTATTGAATACATTTCGACCATGCCAGGAATGGAAAACTTTTTTTTCGTCGAATTTATTTTCACTCCCTGTATAACCGTTTTTGGGCTTCGAACAATATCATAATCCCAATTTTCAGATTTCAAATATGTCTGGTTCTCCAGAAACGTCTAATAGGCACTCGAACTTGATACACCCTGTATCTACAATCTACAAAAAGCAACTGAATTGCATTTGTTATATTCCTTATACTTGGAGGATCATATAAATATACTTTTTTGAAAATATCTTTCATTATCTACGTTCACTACCAAAATTCAGAATCACTAGAAAAATTTTAAGATATGACTTAAAAGGAAACGTCTCCAACACAAAATTTCAATTCCAATTTCTCTTTTCATCTCAACGCTGTTAGAAATTTGAGCTGATCCACATTTCAAGGGACAATTTTTACTAAAAACCTTAGATAAATACCTGTAACCCTTACCTGCAGAAACAGCTAAACTTTTATCGTTAATCTTATAACAACTTTAGATTTTTTATCCTTATCCTTATGTGTTTTGAATTTCTTCACTGAAAAAATGTAGATTAGTAAGGAATTTAAACCTGAAGAAATGTATAATCAATCATTAAAAGAAAACAATCATTTTGAACAAGTAAAAAAATCATATAAATACCTTTTTGGCCAACATTAGGTATCCATTAATAATCATGAAATTGATAACTTCTGACTCTACTTCAATCTGCAGCTCAGCAATGTTGAACCTCAACATTCTAAAACCTCATTTATCCATGCGGCTAATTTATCAATAACTTACATCAATATATGGGGGGATGAGTTAATAATATATCCCTTTCATCTATAATCTGAAAAATGAATACAATATAAAATAAATATAATAAAATGTTCATTATTTATTTTTCGTACACATTTACACATTTTTGAATCTATTATGAAACATAATTTGCCTCTGTTCATAGAAACTATATGCCATAACGTCTGTGAATAAAGCGTGGTTCATGAAATAAACCACCATGCAAATCTTAAAAAGATCATTTAATAGGTGGTTTATTTTATCGACCACCATGCATGATGGGTCTAGTGGTATTTACAGAGTACCACCATGTTTGAAAGAGTTAAAATATGCAAAAACCCCTCAGGCAGGGCGCACCCCCATAAGGGTGGTGGTCCGAAACCAAATGACATAATCTACGTTCACTACCATATATCATACTCCAAAAATTACACAAAACTTTATTTCTATTTCTCAACTGTATTACGTATTTGGAGCCTGATCCATTTCAGTGACAATTTTAACTAAAAACCTTATATAAATACATAAATACCTGTAACCCTGCTTGTAAAAAGGCTAAAATTTTATCGTTAATCTTATAACGACTTTAGATTTCTTATCTTATCCTTACAAAAGATTTTGTGTTTACTTCCAAACTGTGTGCTCATTGTGTTTTCTCAAATATTTTCTCTGCTGCTCTGTCTTTTCAGAATTGTTGTTTGTTGTTAACACTGAAAAAAATGTAGATTAGTAAGGAATATAAATCTTTTCGGTTTCTTCCAACATTAGATATCCATTAAATAGTAAATAGTCATGGATATTGATAACTGATCTGACTATACTTCATTGATTTAGAATTCTAAGTCAATGCTCTACTTCAACAAGTTTTTAAGTTTTTTTTCTAACCTCAAAAATTTTAATGCTAATATATTCAATAACTGAAGATTAGTCACTTAATAATATATCCCTTTCATCTACATTATATATCTGAAAAACGAATACACAATATGATTTTATATATAACAAAATGAATATACTATTAAAAGGTTCATCCTAACCTCACACACAAAAAATCACGATTCAATTTCCCTCAAAATATGTAACCCCCTTCAGGAACCCGACTACCTCATATAATACTCAAAAAATCTAATAATACATATCGTACATTCTCACATAATAATACTCACAATTAACATTCAATTCCTTCCTTCTAATAAAGAACTTCCTGCAAAACCAACCTTCTTTTATCCTTGGGTATAATACATTCTCATGAAATATGCAAGTTATAAGTTATACGATTTTACGTACTTTAATTCAATTCAACCCAGAGACATCACTATGTCCTGAATTCGGCTTTATTTGAAACCAAGCAGCGTCGGGCGCGGTTAGTACTTGGATGGGTGACCGCTAGTTCGTGAAAGACCGCTAAGGAAGTAGTTCGTGAAAAGTGAGACTCTAAACCTGCAAAACCTCCCCCTCATGGCAGGGCGCACCCCCTGCCCATAAGGGGGGGACGCGGCACCTAGAAAAAATCCCAAATGATGTGATCTCTCACATGGTTCCAAAACCTCGGACCGGTCCGGCCTCGGTCCGAAACCACGATCGACGATCACACCAAATGTGAAGTTTTCTAAGGCAAAACCCACATTGCTATCTGCCGCGTCCCCGGTCTTACTGATATAGGTTTAAAATTTATATATGAAGCTAACATTGGTTCGTACTATTGAGTTATATTCAGGGCAGATTATTGCAGATTATTGGCGGTTAATACACTTATTGAAAAAGAATTATCAAAATTCACTTTTTCTACAATTAAAAGGTCTTTTTTGTCTGCATGGGTCTTCACTTCATGGTCTTTTGACGACAAAAAAACGAAAAAACGCGAAATTAAAGCGCCACCGGCGAGAATCAGAACTACTCTCCTTGGGTAGGCAATCCAATATACGCCTTCGGTGCAAGGCAAGTTGCAGTTGCAACATACTTTTCGGTTACTTCTTACAATGTCAAACAGAAAGAAGTGAATGAACGACTCCAGACAGCGTTGCCAGGTGTAACATAATTATCAGATTGTAACATAATTTTTCGGGAAAATAGAGTTGACCAATAAAGTGTAACATAATCGATAATTGTAACATAATTTAGGGAAATGTAACATAATTGATAATTATTGTAACATAATTTAGACAGTTCAATGAAAATTATTTACCATATTTTCTGTTTATCAAAACTGCGGCAACAAAAATATCAGGCGCTTCTTCTATTGAAATTATTTTTCTTTTGAGGGAATTCAGGGCCGGGGATTGCGGGGAATCCCAGAATTAATTCTACACATTCGATAGACGTAATAGATTGACACGGAAATAATATACCTTATTCACCCATTTCAGCCAGAAAACATACGGAATCCTCGATTTTGTTGAATATTCTACAAAATCATTATTATAGAAATATTTCAAGATGGTATTCCTCTCATTATTGCGTTACCCCACAGCAGGTAGATAGTTGGTCTTTTTCGCAGTTTTGCGGAAGAGACTGTGTCATAAAAGCCATCTGGGTACCAATTTACGCTTTGCTACATCAGTCGAGCGGTACTTTTTCTATTGCGTGTCTGTAAATATGTTATTTTTTCTCTTTTTATTATGGGAATAGGGTTGAAATTCGAAAAACACAGTGCCATAATTATTGTAACATAATTTTCAGGAAAATCTGATAATTTTGGCAACCCCGTACCATAATTTCATTTCATTCATCTGGCAACGCTGACTCCAGACTTCACGTCAGTGCGCTCTTTGGGCGCTCGTTCCACTTATACGGGAGCTATATCACGATGAATGTATTTTTCGAATTTTGAGCCTGAAATGGTCTGATCACGGTGATCAAATTTAATTCGGTCTGTCCGTCCGGCCGTTTAGAATGAGAATGACGTATTTTGCGTTACTCTTTTTTTACATTTTGTCCACATCGCTCAGAACCATATTAAATGGTTATTAGACCATTTTTGTAGCCTTATCGAACGTTTTTAGTAGTTTCCTTCAAAATTGAGTTTATAGAATTCTTAATGATTTAGGCGATTTCTGTGCTTAGAAGGATGCTAACGTCAAAGTTCAGTTCTTGTCTAATAGATGGCGCTGTCGTTGCAGTGATCTATAATGTAGTAACATTTTTCGAGATTATATCGGGTTTCACAAAGCGTAATCACTGGTAATCAATGATTCGAGCTTGATCCCGGAATCATTGACAGTTCAAAAATCTAATTTGAACATCGATGTCTAAATATTTACGATGATTTCGCAATCAACGACAGTTGATTCGCGATCAAGGGCAAAATGGGTTTCACAAAGGTTTTTCAAATTTTGATTCTCGATCAACGTCCCCAGAATAAGAAATATTATTTAGATTGTAGAATTTTTTGGGCGATCAAGCTGATTTTCAATGGAATTAAAAAGATATTGTGAATGAATTTTCCAATGATGCCTATATTTTCTACAATTTTATCAGAAATCATCAAAATGAAGGCATATCCTCGTTTCATTCGAAAAAATCGAATTCAAACATCGTTGACGGAATTCTTCAGAGAAATATATCTACGCTCATAGGTCCATCATACAAATAGGGCAATCAGGAATCACATGGATAGAATGCAATGTATATGAGTTGGTTTATATTCCTGCCATAATATGTATCCATCCTCTTAAAATTGGGCTTGAATAGAATTTTTTCTGACGAGAAAAGTAAAGGACATAATGGTTGGTTAATATATTCAACGAAGGGTGCTACATGAACTATTACCTATTGCATTCATTATTAAAACATTGAATACAGTTCCTACTGAATACAATTATGACTAGATTTCTACCGGATAGTCTATCAAAATGTATTTCAGACATGTGATCCAGAAATAAATTGACATTACGTTACCTGTATTGTGACCTGTGCTGGACTGTACTGTTCTTCAGAACAATGACTTTGATGAATCATTATCATTCCAATATAAGCAAACTGTATTTTATGATTAGTATTTGTCTATTCAACATGTGTGGAATTTAAAAAATCCTCAATAAAAAAATGAAGCCTCATAATATTAATTTATTTGAAGTTAATTTAAAACGAGTTGGTAAATATTCAATACTGTCTTTATTATCCAATTTACATTATTCGTATTGAAATTTAATTATAAACTCGATAACCATACCATCCAGTATCGTTAGCCCCTTATGATTATTTCTGGTAAATCAATAATAATGGATTTAATTATGTATATTTAATACTTGTCCAATGTCCATGTATTATGACAATATACTTCTTTTGATATAATCATGAGATTTCCATCAAAATAGTTTGATTTCTCACTTCGGATCTCAAAATCTGAAAACTATAAAATGAGAATACTAATTCTTCCATGCAACTACCTTCATTCCATTTAGCACATTTCATTGTGCTGTGAATGTAAACAAACCATAACACAGAAAATATGTTTGTTTATCACAATTCATAATAGATATTACTTCTTCTGCTGTGACATAATTCTGTATGTTCTTAATGCAGTTCCAGGATTCCTTATAATTCTACGCTTCTAGGATTTTCCTCACATTTCATTTGTTTCTGTTTCTGAAATAGAAAAATAAAGCAATAACAATAATGTAGGTTATGGAGATATAACAAGAATACGCTTTTTACTTACCTACGATTTCGTTATGAAAAACATAATTTTCTCTACTTGAAGAATTTCACCTTCACACAACAACAATATTCATTTATACGTCCGCCGAATTTGTCACTTTGTCCTACGTAATGAGTCTATGAGCTCAGTTACGCTAGAGAAATCTCATTGTCGGATTCAAACTTCAATCAGTTGATCGTTGCTTTTGATGCCATGAATTTTGTTTGTGAAACCGGATCAGCGTTGATTCGATGTTCAAATTTTGATTCGAGATCAACTTATTTCAACTTTTGTGAAACCCACCGTATATGTAGATTGTAAATAAGTAATCAGAGGATCAGTATTTTAGAAAATAAATGGCTCTTTTCACATATTAATCAAAGTATCGAAAATATTGTTTTAGGAGCCGTTTTTTCCGCTTCTATTCAATTAATTTATAGTAAATTTCCTTGCCGATCTTGTGGTGTGCTGTGAACGTACAGAACAAAACAGAGTTATGATGGATTGAAATTTCGAAATTTTGGACCTTTGGCCTGTGGTTTTCTATCGTTAAAGGATCGATCTATATTTAAAAAATCAGCTACAGTCATTATTCTGGTTGCAGTAACTCTCTAAAGGTGAAGCTGAGGGATCAAAATATGGGTCGTCTCTACTAAGATTTACACTCAACTTTGCCATTAAATTGAGAGACTTGAAAGGCATTTTTAATTTTTATTGTTGTGTCTATAATCATCTACAATGATGAGACCAAGAAGCATTTTTTTAACCTGAATTGACAAAAGTGCATATCTTTCGTTATATTCCTTATACCTTGGAGGATCGTATAAACATACATTTTTTGAAAATATCTTTCAGCATAAAAAGCATGATCTAACTACCATGACCACTACCATAGTCCCAAAAATAAATCAGAATTGATGCTTATTTAGAATGGATTTTTTCCAAAAAATTAAATAAATTGAGCTCTAAGTAGCAATATAGTATTAATTTTTTTTTTGTGGAAGCCGATAAAAACTGATATAATTGAATGAATACCGTTATCATTTGCATTGCTTGTATGAAAAAAGTTACATCATTTTTATGTTGATGTAAGTTTTTAAAGTTTGTCAATAATTATTCATTTAGTTTTGAATGTCCGTTAGTTTGTATGTTATTACTTACTACTTACTATTGAAAGAAATAATCAGTTGCGATATCATTTTTTCTCGGGTCTGTGTCTTTTTGCAAACTTTAGTGATACCAAATATTGTTTTCATTTCGCCATTACCTAAATTTAGAGTGTTCAATTGAAAAATGAACACACTGTACAGTCACAGTGGGTAATTCTTTCACTTCGTCCTAAAATTTAAGGGTTTGAACTGATGTATTGAAGTTTCTTGTTATAGCATACCCCCAATTGTTGTTTTTGTTGTATGTTATTTTGCATATGAAGTTTCAGTTCCAAATATTTTTCATTTCGCCATTATATTTAGAGTGTTCAACTCTACCATCTGTCCATCTGTTTGAATGCACTGTATAGTCACAGTTCACAGTAATTCTTTCACTTCGTCCTAAAATTTAATTTGTTTCTTGTTATAGCATACCTCAAACTGTGTTATTTTGCATATGAAGCTGCAAAAGTCTTTAATAGAGCACGACCCCCATGAATTTGATTGTCAGATACATCTTCTTCAAATAAATTTTTTTTATTGTCAAAATGAATAAATACTGGTGAAGAGCACTTATACTTTTCCTAATAGCTGAAAAAAGTTTTGATTCGCATTGAAATTCATACAAAAGACATATTCTATACTAACGGTAAACGGTACACATTCTCCTCATTCGGAGTAGCAGTATAATAATGTAAATTTGGTAGTTCATATTTTAATATTATTAGTAGACGATGGCTTCTGACTCCAATAAGGAGTCTCTAGTAATTCGAAACTGTATCAAATTATCCTCCTGAACGGAAATGAAAAGTATATATCATTCTTACAATAAAATATTCTTCAATCTTCATGGGTTTCTAATAGATTTAATAACTTTGAAACATTCAATTCACTGAAAAAAGCATCTAATTACATATAGTTTCAATATTTTTTTCAAACATTCTTACTTCTTTCTGTTATTTGTTACACCATACTCCTTTGGCAATTTTTGTTGTTAACATCAAATAAATGGGCATTTGAAATATAGATAATGGACTAGTAACATATTTTGTTGGAAGATTTTCCTGCATCTGAACACTTTTAGTTAAACTTTTGTGCTTGTGAATATTATTATCATAATTTAAGGAAAGTGGTTTCATACCAAACCCTTAAAAAAAAAAAAAAGAGTCGTCGATTACTAGAGTGTATATAAATTTTTTCCAAATATTTGCCTTTCAAATACATCCTCTGGATCATGAAACTGAGATTCCATTTTTTTTCAAGAACTTTTTCAGTGTAGCACTTTTTTTCTACCTTGTACGATCCATGCTTTGTGCTTTTTGAAATGCAAGTTTTAATAAAATAACTCCTAGTTTCATCCTTTCATCTTTTGAAACTTAAAAATACTCCAGAAGAAACCAGCATCATAACCTAATAATTTAATTGGGGGTTAGTTTTAAGAATCACAGATAATTCATCATAGATAAATCAATGATTGATGGATAAGGTTCATGAGAATCTATGGTTGGTGGTCGTAAATGAAATCTGCAGATTTCTTCAAATACCGAAATGAGTTGAAAAACTGTCTCAATCATCCATGAATAACATTTTTCTGTATATCAGAAAATGATTTCCTGAAATCTGGAATAGTTTCGCACTATTAAAGGACCCTGTATATTAGATGTTGTTTACAGAATTTTACAATTGGTGCGCTGAAGTTAGATTCCTGTAATTGTATCGAGTATTTCGAAAGTAACCGATAATTATCATTACAGTGACCAGGAAAAGCTCCATCTATGATCTGGACAGTTGATTAGACAAATTACAGATACCATTGATTCCATAAATTATGATGAAGTGGCTTTCTCCTCTCCCAACCAGAGGTCACCACAGTTAAAAAAAAGAGTTCATCAAAAAAAGCATGAGGATCAAAATATGGGTCGTATCTACTAAGATTTACACTAAATTCATCACCAAGAGACTACTTGGGGGCATTTTGAAATTTCATTTTTTTAATATTCATTGCAGTATCTACAGTATCTCAAGTTCGTTTCTGGAGAACTAGACATATTTGAAATCTGAAAATTGGGATTATGATATATTGTTCGAAATTCTCTACAGCCCAAAAAAACGGTTATACAGGGAGT
Organism: Adalia bipunctata; assembly: GCA_910592335.1. Classification (NCBI taxonomy): domain Eukaryota; kingdom Metazoa; phylum Arthropoda; class Insecta; order Coleoptera; family Coccinellidae; genus Adalia; species Adalia bipunctata. The sequence goes on from OU342951.1 coordinate 59,178, forward strand.
GAAAATAAATACGAAAAAAAATGTTGATGATTTATCTTCTATGCTCACAGAATATCCTTATGAATCAGATTCGAAGAATTTGACTCTACGTACTACATAAATCCAGAAAATCTCAAAACTCAGAAATTATTGAATTTAGGAGCATAATCATGTGAGAAAACTATCATTATTTTTGACCGCAGAATCCAACACAATTATAATTTGAAAAACAGTTATGACCAATTTAAGATCACAATTTTCAAAACAAAAATTGAAATCCAAAAGATACATGACCTTTTCACATCCTTCGATGTTGTAAAAACGGTTTACGCTCAGGATATTTAAAATAAGAATAATGAACATATTGACTTTTTTTGGATATTTTGAAAACTATTCGATTTAATACAATGGTTTTAACAGAAATGTATTCACTATTGAATACATTTCGATCATACCAGGAATGGAAAACTTTTTTTTCGTCGAATTTATTTTCACTCCCTGTATAACCGTTTTTGGGCTTCGAACAATATCGTCGTTCTAAGATGCAAATTGCCTAACTCACAAAATGACAGTTTTGCAGGAGAGCTAAAAAACGTTGTAAATTTGAATTTTAATTAGAAGCAAACCAAATTTAAATATGTTTCAAAATTTCTTGTCTTTCATATGAACTTATTACTTACATTATATGTAACTTTATTGAACTTTTCATTTTTCTTCCCTATAAATGGATATAGGCAATTTGGATTATATATATATATTTTGACTTTATTCTTTCTATGGAATAATGGCGCGTAAACGTTAAATTTGGGACCTGGGCCGCTGTCAGATCATTGGTTTGTGCATTTGTCACTAGAAGGCACTAAAACCTTGGTTTTCATCAAAAATGGACTTGGGCAATTTGCATCTTAGAACGACGATATCAAATATCATAATCCCAATTCTCAGATTTCAAATATGTCTGGTTCTCCAAAAACGTCTAATAGGCACTCGAACTTGTATAATCATCTACAAAAGCAACTGAATTGCATTTGTTATATGTATTCCTTATACTTTTGGAGGATCATAATATAAATATACTTTTTTGAAAATATCTTTCATGATCTACGTTCACTACCATAGTCCCAAAAATCAGAATCACTAGAAAAATTTTAAGATATGACTTAAAAGGAAACCTCTCCAACACAAAATTTCAATTTCTCTTCTCATCTCAAAATTTTGAGCTGATCCACATTTCAGTGACAATTTTTACTAAAAACCTTAGATAAATACCCGTAACCCTTACCTGCAGAAACGGCTAAACTTTTATCGTTAATCTTATAACGACTTTAGATTTCTTATCCTTACATGTGTGTTTTGAATTTCTTCACTGAAAAAATGTAGATTAGTAAGGAATTTAAACCTGAAGAAATGTATAATCAATCATTAAAAGAAAACAATCATTTTGAACAAGTAAAAAAAATCATATAAATACCTTTTTGGCCAACATTAGGTATCCATTAATAATCATGAAATTGATAACTTCTGACTCTACTTCAATTCTGCAGCTCAGTAATGTTGAACCTCAACATTCTAAAACCTCATTTATCCATGCGGCTAATTTATCAATAACTTACATCAATATATGGGATGAGTTAATAATATATCCCTTTCATCTATAATCTGAAAAATGAATAAAATAAAATGTTCATTATTTATTTTGTTCATACACATTCACACATTTTTGAATCATCACGATATATAAGGGGATTGGGGATATATAAATGAAACATAATTTGCCTCTGTTCATAGAAACTATATGCCATAACGTCTGTGAATAAAGTGGTTTATGAAATAAAGCACCATGCAAATCTTAAAAAGACCATTCAATAGGTGGTTTATTTTATCGACTAGTGGTATTTACCGAGTACCACCATGTTTGAAAGAGTTAAAATATGCAAAAACCCCTCAGGCAGGGCGCACCCCCTGCCCATTAGGGGGGGGGGGACAGCACCCAGAAAAAATCAAAATCGTTTCACGTGGTTTCAGTTTCACCATTTGGTCCGAAACCACACCAACAATACTATGCATGATCTGATCTACGTTCACTACCATACATCATAGTCCAAAAATTACACAAAATTTATTCCAATTTCTCAACTGTATTACGTATTTGAGCCTGATCCATTTCAGTGACCTAAAAACCTTATATAAATACATAAATACCTGTAACCTGTGCTTGTAAAAAGGCTAAAATTTTATCGTTAATCTTATAACGACTTTAGATTTCTTATCTTATCCTTACAAAGATTTTGTGTTTGCTTCCAAACTGTGTGTTTTCTCAAATATAATTTAATACTTTTTCTTTGCTGCTCTGTCTTTTCAGAATTGTTGTTTGTTGTTAACACTGAAAAAAATGTAGATTAGTAAGGAATATAAATCTTTTCGGTTTCTTCCAACATTAGATATCCATTAAATAGTAAATAGTCATGGAAATTGATAACTGATCTGACTCTACTTCTAACCTCAAAAAAATTTTATTCATGCTAATATATTCAAGAAGAAGATTAGTCACTTAATAATATATCCCTTTCATCTACATTATATATCTGAAAAATGAATACAAAAATTCATATATAATAAAATAAATATACTATTAAAAGGTTCATCCTAACCTCACACACAAAAAATCACGATTCAATTTCCTTTAAAATATGTAACCCCCTTCAGGACCCCATCATGGTGCACTGGACTACCTCATATAATACTCCAAAAATCGTACATATCGTACATTCTCACATAATAATACTCACAATTAACATTCAATTCCTTCCACTTAAAACCCACTTCTAATAAAGACTTCCTGAAAATAAATATGCAAAACCAAGCTCTTTTTTTTATCCTTGGGTATAATACATTCTCACAATGAATTGAAATATGCAAGTAATACGATTTTACGTGCTATAATTCAATTCAACCCAGAGTCAACACTATGTGTCCTGAATTCGGCTTTATTTGAAACCAAGGCAGTACTACTTGGATGGGTGACCTGGTGACCATAGACTAACTTGGGTGTCCGCTGAGGAAGTAGTTAGTTGAACTACATAATAATAATACTCACATTAGAAACCTTCTTCCAATAAATAATGCAAAACCAACACACATTCTCAGTTCTCACAACATATTGAAATATATGCAAGTTATACGATCTTACGTATTTTAATTCAACCAAGAGACAACACTAATCACTATGCCCTGATTTCGTCGTAGTAGTTAGTAGAGAGTAGAGACTCTGCTTTCCGAAATCTGCAAAACCTCCCCCTCATGGCAGGGCGCACCCCCTGCCCATAAGGGGGGGACACGGCACCTAGAAAAAATCCCAAATGATGCGATCTCTCACATGGTTCCAAAACCTCGGACCGGTCCGGCCTCAGTCCGAAACCACGATCGACGATCACACCAAATGTGAAGTTATCTAAGGCAAAACCCGCATGCGCTGCCGTGTCCCCGGCTACTAAACGAAGGTTTAAAATTTCTATATGAAGCTAACATTGGTTCGTACTATTGAGTTATATGTAGGGCAGATTATTGCAGATTATTGGCGGTTAATACACTTATTGAAAAAGAATTATCAAAATTCACTTTTTCTACAATTAAAAGGTCTTTTTTGTCTGCATGGGTCTTCACTTCATGGTCTTTTGACGACAAAAAAACGAAAAAACGCGAAATTTAAAGCGCCACCGGCGAGAATCAGAACTACTCTCCTTGGGTAGGCAATCCAATATACGCCTTCGGTGCAAGGCAAGTTGCAGTTGCAACATTTTATATCACATTGAAGGTATTTCACTTTTCGGACTTTTCGGTTACTTCTTACAAGTGTAACAAACAGAAAGAAGTGAATGAACGACTCCAGACTTCACGTCAGTGCGCTCTTTGGGCGCTCGTTCCAATACGGGAGCTATATCAATTTTTCGTCACCGAAATGTATTTTTCGAATTTTGAATTGAATTGAAAAAGAATTATTAAAATTCACTTTTTCTACAATCAAAAGGTCTCTACTTCATGGTCTTTTGACGACAAAAAAACGAAAAAACGGAACTACTCTCCTTGGGTAGGCAATCCAATATACGCCTTCGGTGCAAGGCAAGTTGCACGTCATTTTATATCGCATTGGGTATTTTACTTTTCGGTTACTTCTTAAAAGTGTAACAAACAGAAAGAAGTGAACGAATGACTCCAGACTTCAGTGCTTTTGGGAGCTCGTTCCACTTATACGAGGGCTATATCAATTCCGTCACCGTTAGGATGAATGCATTCTTCGAATTTTGAGCCTGAAATGGTCTGATCATGAATCCGTGTCTGTCTCTCCGTCCGGCCGTTTGCCGTTTAGAAGGAGAATGACGTATTGGCGTTACTCTTTTTTACATTTTGTCCATATCGCTCAGCCAGAACCATATTAAATGGTAGCGAAATCATTGATAAAAAATTTCCCAATATTTCTGTAATAGTTCATTAAAGTATCAGAAAGAAACACTACATATAACAAAATATCCTCGCGAGTTATTAGCCAATTTTTGTGGCCTTTTCGTACGTTTTCAGAATTATTTTGTGGGAGCATAAGTTGAAGGGAAGTTTTCTTTCAAATAGAAGTATCCTTTCAAATATGTAGTGGTTTTCTTCCAAATGGAAGTTTCCTTTCGAATATGTAGTAGTTTTCTTTCAAATGGAAGTTTCCTTTCAAATACTTAGTAGTTTCCTTCAAAATTGAATTTATAGAATTCTTAATGATTTAGGCGATTTCTGTGCTTGGAAGGATGCTAACGTCAAAGTTCAGTTCTTGTCTAATAGATGGCGCTGTCGTTGCAGTGATCTATAATTTAGTAATATTGCTCCTAGATTCTATCGGGTTTCACAAAGCGTAATCACCGGTGATTCTAGCTTGATCACATCGTTGATTCGATGTCTAAATATTTACGGTGATTTCGCAATCAACGACAGTTGATTCGCGATCAAGGGCAAAATGGGTTTCACAAAGCTTTTTCAAATTTTGATTCTCGATCAACGTCCCTTGACAGAAGAAGAAATATTTGTATTGTAGAATTTTGGGCGAACAAGCTGATTTTCAATAATTTCAATGGAATGAAAACGATATTGTGAATGAATTTTCCAATGATGCCTATATCTTCTACAATTTTCCCACCCAAAATTCATCAAAATGAAGACATATCCTCGTTTTATTCGAAAAAAAAAATCGAATTCAAACATCGTTGACGGAATTCTTCAGAGAAATATATCTACGCTCATAGGTCCATCATACAAATAGGGCAATCAGGAATCACATGGATAGAATGCAATGTATATGAGTTGGTTTATATTCCTGCCATAATATGTATCCATCCTCTTAAAATTGGGCTTGAATAGAATTTTTTCTGACGAGAAAATTAAGGGACATAATGGTTGGTTAATATATTCAACGAAGGGTGCTACATGAACTATTACCTATTGCTTTCATTATTAAAACATTGAATACAGTTCCTACTGAATACAATTATGACTAGATTTCTACCGGATAGTCTATCAAAATGTATTTCAGCCATGTGATCCAGAAACAAATTGACATTACGTTACCTGTATTGTGACCTGTGCTGGACTGTACTGTTCTTCAAAACAATGACTTTGATGAATGAATCATTATCATTTGAATATAAGCAAACTGTATTTAATGATTAGTATTTTTCTATTCAACATGTGTGGAATTTAAAAAATCCTCAATAAAAAAATGAAGCCTCGTAATATTAATTTATTTGAAGTTAATTTAAAACGAGTTGGTAAATATTCAATACTGTCTTTATTATCCAATTTACATTATTCATATTGCAATTTAATTATTAACTCGATATCGAACAAAATCCAACAAAAAATAAGCTTCATTATTTAACCGAGAAAATCATTTCCACTGCCTTTAACCATACCACCCAGTATCGTTGGCCCCTTATGATTATTTCTTGTAAATCAATAATAATGGATTTAATTATGTATATTGAATACTTGTCCATGACAATATACTTCTTTTGATATAATCATGAGATTTCCATCAAAATAGTTTGTTTTCTCACTTCGGATCCCAAAATCTGAAAACTATAAAATGAGAATACTAATTCTTCCATGCAACATTTCTTTGTGAGCAATTACATTGTGCTGTGAATTTAAACAAACCATAACACAGAAAATATGTTTGTTTATCACAATTCATAATAGATATTACTTCTTCTGCTGTGACAAGGTGCATAATTCTGTATGTTCTTAATGCAGTTCCAGGATTCCTTATAATTCTAAGCTTCTAGGATTTTCCTCACATTTCATTTGTTTCTGTTTCTGAAATAGAAAAATAAAGCAATAACAATAATGTAGGTTATGGAGATATAACAAGAATACGCTTTTTACTTACCTACGATTTCGTTAGGAAAAACATAATTTTCTCTACTTGAAGAATTTCACCTTCATACAACAACAATATTCATTTATACGTCCGCCGAATTTGTCACTTTCTTTGTCCTACGTAATGAGTCTATGAGCTGGAGAAATCTCGTTGTCGGATTCAAACTTCTGATTTGATGCCATGAATTTTGTTTGTGAAACCGGATCAGCGTTGATTCGATGTTCAAATTTTGATTCGAGATCAACTTATTTCAACTTTTGTGAAACCCACCGTATATGTAGATTGTAAATAAGTAATCAGAGGATCAGTATTTTAGGAAATAAATGGCTCTTTGTGAAAATTTTATGAATATTTCACATATTAATCAAAGTATCGAAAATATTGTTTTAGGAGCCGTTTTTTCCGCTTCTATTCTATTAATTTATAGTAAATTTCCTTGCCGATCTTGTGGTGTGCTGTGAACGTACAGAATTTGCACAAAACAGAGTTATGATGGATTGAAATTTCGAAATTTTGGACCTTTGGCGTGTGGTTTTCTATCTTTAAAGGATCGATCTATATTTAAAAAATCAGCGTATGGCTACAGTCATTATTCTGGTTGCAGTAACTCTCTAAAGTTGACCAATTTGTGAAGCCGAGGGATCAAAATATGGGTCGTCTCTACTAAGATTTACACTCAACTTTGCCATTAAATTGAGAGACTTGAAAGGCATTTTTAATTTTTATTGTTCTGTCTATGATCATCTACAATGATGAGACCAAGAAGCAACTTTTTAACCTGAATTGACAAAAGTGCATATCTTTCGTTATATTCCTTATACCTTGGAGGATCATATAAACATAAATTTTTTGAAAATATCTTTCAGCATAAAAAGCATGATCTAATCTACGTTCACTATCATAGTCCCAAAAATCAGAATTACTAGAAAAATTTGAAGACATGCCAGCAGGACTTAAAAGGAAACCTCATCCATCAAACATGAGGACACAAATTTTAATTCCAATTTCTCAACGCTGGCTGTTAGAAATTTGAGCTGATCCACATTTACATCCACTGACAATTTTTACTAAAAACCTTAGATAAATACCTGTAACCCTTACCTTGTAAACAGAAAGAGCTAAAATTTTATCGTTAATCTTAAAACGACTTTAGATTTCTTATCTTATCCTTACAAAAAGATTGTGTGCTCATTTGGAAGTTTTCTCTGCATTTCAGATTCCCTTGAATTTCTTCTTGTTAACCTGCAAAAATGGAGATTAGTAAGGAATATAAATACCTGAAAAATTTAGATTGTGTGCTCATCGTTGTCTTCTCAAATAATTTAATATGTTCTTCATTTTTCTCTACTCCTGTGTCAGTTCAGATTCCCTTCAATTTCTTGTTAACACTAGGTCTTTTTTGTCTGCATGGGTCTTCACTTCATGGTCTTTTGACGACAAAAAAACGAAAAAACAATCGCGAAATCAAGATCGTAGCGCCACATCGGCGAGAAGCAGAACTACTCTCCTTGGGTAGGCAATCCAATATACGCCTTCGGTGCAAGGCAAGTTGCAGTTGCAACATTTTATATCACATTGAAATAGGGTATTTCACTTTTCGGTTACTTCTTACAAGTGTAACAAATAGAAAGAAGTGAATGAACGAGCGTACAAAAGCTCCAGACTTCACGTCAGTGCTTTTGGCGTTGCCCTTAAACGAGAGCTATATCACGATGAATGTATTTTTCGAATTTTGAGCCTGAATTGGTCTCAATCGACTAGGTTGGACCCACTGATCACGAATCCGTGGTCAAATTTAATCCTGTCTCTCCGTCCGGCCGTTTAGAAGGAGAATGACGTATTTGCGTTACTCTTTTTTTTTACATTTTGTCCATATCGCTCAGCCAGAACCATTTTAAATGGTAGCGAATCATTGATAAAAAATTTCAGAGTATGTGAGTTCCGCTGGAAATAGCCATGAGTTGAAGGTTTTCATTCCTTCAAAGGTGTATGGAAGAAAAATCCTCCCCTAGAAAGCACCAGTGAAATTGCACATGAAGATGATTTTTTCCATGGGATTGCATCAAATGATGAACCAACAACTTCAAGTGGAACATTTCAATCTGATGTGACTAGAGTTAAGGAGTACCCAGAAGGTATTTAGTTTTTAGAAATCATAAATTCCTTGATTGAATTATCTGAAATCAAATAAATCGTTGAAATTTGAGAAATTAAATTGTCAATCAACATTTATTCATGTCTAATAAGGTCATACAATACATTGATCTATTCTTTTGGCCGACTGGAATTTACAAAAAAATTATTTTCGATATTTTTATTGTTTCCATTTCACTTTGAAAATTCATATCTCCGGAAAGAATGTATCGCGATAGTTTTTTCAGTGAAAGACGTGCCATTGAAAGCTCCACGATACCAACCTGAAAATGACCCAAGAAAGCCGACTGGAATTAAGAAAAAAATAATATTTGATATTTTTATTGTTCTTATCTTCAGAAAATTTGGATATTGTATATTATTATGTTTTGGTCATTTCCTATTGAAATATTGACGTTAGCTCTGCTCGGAAACTCTTCCCTCCAAGATGCTTCTGAAGATTGGAGAAGAATAAGTTTTTATTGATGTCACAATTTTCCCATTTCTCAAAGGATCACCCTATATTTTTTCAACGTAAGGAGAAGTGTGATGAAGGCGGAAATGAAACACGTATCTGTACCAACCTAGCTTTCTATATCACAAAATAACTGCAATCCTCCACAAGAATAATAAAAGACTACATTTATAACTCTTGAAACAATATAAAATTGGCACTTTTATATCGATTTGAATCTCAGATCGATAATCCTTATTGATCTGAGATTTGAACACATTCGATAAACCCTACAAAAAAAGTAAACACTATGAATAGCTGTAAACTATATCATTGTTATAATCATGCACAGTGATACAGGTAATTTCCAATTGTGTACCGAACAGAATCAGGTTCATTTAGTATCATTGGATTTCATATTTACTTGATATCATATTAAATTATTTTCAGGGCTGCGCACTTCTATTTAGAAAAAATGTGAATTTCACTTTCTCTGCTCGAATTTTCTTCCATTCAGAAAACTATCGCCGAAGTTGATTTTTTATCGGAATTGGGGAAAATACTGGCCAGTGAAATTTGCAATATGTATTTCACTAGGAGAACAACGGATGCAAATGCATATCTGAAGTACTGACAAAGTTCTGAGAATAATTTAGTGTCGAAATAATAATAATTAACAAAAACGGATTGATATTTTCATGTTTACACAGAGGTATCGACATCACATAAAAACCACAGGAAGAACTTTCAACTGAATAAGTCAATTATGAAGAAACACAAGAAGAAACAAATTATTTTAATAATTAAATTATAAATAATTCAGAAATACATAAAATGGAAATTTCAATAAAGTGATAAATTATCAACCTTGTCGTTTTCTCATAACCTTTTCAAGGCTCGTTTCTTATCTTTGACGATCTTCTTCTTCTCGGTGGTCATTCCAGGTTTACTTTTATCTGAAGCTAATTTTTTGGCTACTGGTGCATCGCTTGATTTGCTTATTTTATTTGCCTACCAAACAAAAATAATGTATTTACATGAAAACACCATCTGGAGTTGTTTTTCAGGTTTCAGGTAGGTCTGCCTTATGTGGAAGCAACCTATTCCTAATAAGAAACATTGTCATGCAAATAAACATTCGTACACCTTTAATCCAAAGCTCAAGCAAGATCATGCGGCAACTAAAGCTCTACTATAACATTATTATCAACTTGCACTTATCTCATATACTCAAATTGATTTATGTAAAATCAAGAATGTGGAATCAAATGAATAACAAACCTGTTCCACATTAAACAATTCAGATCCAAAATAATGAACAAAATGGTGACCAACAGCTTTAGCATGTGATCAATACATAACAAGAATAACCAATATTGGTGCAATTCATTCAGAAATTTTTAGGGCATGCAAATTCAGTAACCTTTTGATTTTACGTGAATCGAATACTCTGTTTATGTCTCAATAATTTTACCTGAGCATGAATTTCAGTCATCATTTTGGCCCTTCGACAATAATCTTCATACTGTTCCAATATTAGTTTGCCAGCTTCTTCGTTCAGTGCAGATTCTGGGTTCGGGACAATCAACAAACACTTGATAGTTAGTAAGATGTGCTTGATACCAAGATCAGATTTCCAATCCTTCTTTAAGGTATTAACACAGATTTCCCCATTCACTGCCACATTCGGGTGGAATATTTTAGTGAGGAAATAGGCTTTTGGTGGCTCCTGAGGAAAAGCCTTACCGAGAGTTAATTTCACCTTGAAAACGCCACTGGCATATGGTGTTCCTACGGTTTCGGTTTATTGAAACAAGCTTCAACCTTGTTTGAAATGAGTTATAAAAATAATTGCTATGCTAACCTGCAGGTCCTTCAATGTGAGCTTGGATATCTGCAACATTTTCCTCATTTATCTGAACCTTTATGCCTTCAAGGGGCTGAGACACCAATTCTTGCATTTCTCTAATTACACCCCTTATAACTTGAGGCGACAAATTTTCCAAGTTGTTAGCCATCTATGTAATATTATAGCGAAATACAAATAATTCAAATGTGCGGATATCGATGTTACTTACGTTAAATTTATATATAGACCAAAGCTTGGGATAAAGGTTATTTGTATAACCGTTGCTTTCTGGTTTTATTGTGTATCAACAATATTATTGGTATCAAGCATTTTACATTTACAACAAAAATTGGTGGAAATATGACATGAATCATAGAAACATGTAATTATTGACCACAGAACACCAAATTAATTTAAGCAAAGCCACAGAAAAATATATAAGCTAAACCACAGAGTACATATATTAATCCAGCTATGGTCAACACCATAGAACAAAACAACGAGCGTCTATGGCGATTTCAACCACCTATGAGGGCGCTGCTGACTGTAAACAAACATGGAGGAATTCCAGTTACCTCTCTTGAAGCTACGATGTTTCTATATGTAAAACAGATTATTTCAAGTGATTTTCTCAGTTTGTGGATAATTTCAGTGAATTAATGTATTATTGATAGTGCAGTGTTGAGTTCATAAAATTTTGTTATACAAATTGGCTTTTTTCCCTTCTAATCACGACAATTCACGAGGTATTCGATGGAAATTATGTAAATAAATTTGTACTTTTGAATGTTCTTCATTTTCATGTAAATATACTATGCCTAAACTATAATCATCAGAATGTGAATAAGTTCTGATGCGACATGACGAACATGAATATTCCCAAAATGTTAAGCGGTAAATTCATCAATTCAAACTCAGAACTTGGCCACTGAATACAACCTCCCAAAATATTTGCTAAATACTTAATATATTCACTAAAAATATTGTTCGCAGTTGTTCGAGAAATACTCAACGAAAATCTTTTCAGCAAGTTTCTCCATCTATAGTTTATCCATGCTTTTCTTCAGTCCAATTTTTCCAATATACGAGTAGCGAAGGCATTAGAGTTAAGGCCTCTTTCTTACGAAATTCATGTTTTTGAAGAGCAATTGAAATCACTGCAGTTACAATTGAATACAATTTCTTTCAGTTCTAGTACTTAGCTTACTCAGTGTTCTATAATCAATCCGCTAGACCGCTGGCCTAAAATTATCAGCATTAAAACATGAATCCCTTCGCTCAGATACTTCAACTTATTTAATTTCTGTCTTACAGTTTCGTAAGTTTCGTTAAAAGCACAACTCAGTACCTTGAATTATAATGATCAATTTCATAACACTCTTGTTGATAATTATGGTACTAACCTTTCTCAGCAGTTAAAACTGCACCAGAAAATAAGACTCAAACAACACGCCTTGTAACCTAAAATATGATAACTTTGTGAATAATATTTTGAATTAATAGCACTGATATAAATACCTTCTCAACAATTTTCATTTAAATACTAATTTATCTGTTCAGAACACTATAAAAACTTCGAAATATCACTCAAGAATACCTGGATATGAAACAAAATAATATAGCTCAAAAGCACGCGAAACATAGAAGATCTCCAAGCATTACTGCTTATGTAGTTTGGAATTTTTGCCGAAAGAGGGCGCTTTGATCTTTGGATTCGCCCACGGACACTCTAACTGTTAGAGTATCCGTGGGATTCCTGAACGTGAAAGAGTAGAAAACTGTAGTTAGTAGTTCTTCTTTAATGTGATTGCCATCTCCATAAGAAGTCACAGAATAACATGTGGCAACGCCGGTTAGTGTAGTTGTTCTGTGCGCCCAAGATCGGGTAATATCTCAAATCTCAATTTTTTTACAGAAAAATTCTACTTTCGATCTTTCTTTGTACATACATAACTTCATATTACATTGAATCAGTAAACAATTTAATATTTGCGGAGGTTAATAAACTAATATAATTCACTTTATGAAATCATAATAATACTGCCGTCCTAACACAGACCGTCCTAAGCCAAAAGGCAGTATCCTCAGACCTTTGTCTAAGGCAGTATCTCAAATCCATCTCATGTTGGAATTTCATCTTTATATAATAATTACATAAGGATGAAATTCGATCATGATATGGATTTGAGATACCGCCTTTTGGCTTAGGACGGCAGAATAATCTATAATAATAAAATATAAAATAATTTTGAAATCATCACTTTGTCATTTGAGATATTCTCCTTCCCCATTTATCTTGTCAGTAGCTGTCTTAGCTGAACTAACAACTATTCAAGAATATGAAATGTTACAGCAGATTTTTGAATAATAATGTATTCAGACAACTTTTATGTTGATGTATATTCATTTATATTTTCTTAAACAACAAACATTATTGTTGGATGCAGACACAGAGTTTTATTTGTTAATGTGGTTATTCAAGGAATGTTGTATCAAATTGATGACATAGCTGCAGAATTTTTTTAGTGAAAGGATTGATTCAATAAAAGAATATGATAAAATACCATTCCAGATTGACGAAATATACATGGAAGTGATTATCTACAATTTGATTTTCTTAATATTCTGGATGCAGTTGTTTCAAGATTATATATCTGATAGATGATTCAGTTCCTTATTTCAATAGGCTGATGAGCAGTTTGAGAAATGACTGGAAAAACTCAAATTGATCAATCTATGAATGGTTCAAGTTGAGAATGTCCATATTTTAACGAATTTATCAATCAGCGGCGCGATCTGAAAACAATAAAGGCTCCAACAGCTAGGGCTACCAACACTACATGTGATATAATCATTCCAGATCCAAACAAATTTGGACACCTGAATCCTTTCTTGGTCTTTTCTGATTCGATAAGTTCCCCAACCTCATATTTTTTCATCATTTCTCTTGCTTCAGAGGAATGTCCAGCATCTATAAATGCTTTAGTAGCATCTTTTCCAGCCTCTTCAATAATTGTTTCTTCACCCCCAGGGTGTTCCTTGAGGAATTTTGTAACATCATAAATCTTATCTTCGATTACAATCCATGTGCTCTGTGAATCACTGTGATTTTTGACCTCATTTCGAGTGTATTTCTCTAAAGGTGCCATTTATCAGGATATTCTATCTATTTTCAGTTTTTGTAGAATATCTACCTCTATTTAAGGACCGATAATATAAAATAATAAAAGCAGACAACTTGAAGAAGGAAAGTTGATCGTCGATTAGGACTAGGTCATTGAATCAATGGACTAGGTGGAGAAATCGAAAGATAACCTGATAACAATCTTTTGTTGCTCATCCACAGAACACATATACTCATATACCTCCTTTAAACCTTTATTAGATGTTCTGTTCTTTAAACCATAGATTAAAGAACAATGCCACAGACCACAGATGGTCTGTGACAATGCCATGAATAACAGAACATGAGGGCAACACTGTAAATATTCGGATCACAGACATAAACTCGGACTTTCGCGATCAAGGAACAACAATACGTAATTCCACAAATTTCTATTTAAATTCTCTTGTGTCAATCGTCAGAAATCAGAAAAGATAATTTCGCAGTTTCAAATCTACATACCAAAATGTCTAACAAAAAAGTAAGTAATATATGATCCAACTTACCTAAGAATGTATTTATAGCTACGAACCCACGTAACATTTTTTTAGGTTCTTAATTGTGCAAAGAATGAAATATCCTTGTTTGATCCCAGTCTTCATCAACCCGACTCCCTGGTATTTCCCTGCTGTTTTATATTCGGGCGGTCAAATTGAACTTGTTGATATTTATAAATATTTTTTAGGAAATAAAACTGCAGGAAATAAAAAACAAATTGGAAAATTGGAAAGAAGTCCTAATACCATTTTACAAGGTTCTGATTTGGGAGAAACAATGGCATCCGTTCGCTATTGCTGGAGGTATACCGCATATACTGTGTGCATCGTGATTCTAAAATGACTCGATTATTTTTTTTTAGTAACTACTTCAATCTTCTTGTTCATATGGATATCTGAAATGAGTATTCTAACCATTTTTTCCCTGATTGGGTTATTAGTAACTCTATGTGATTATTTTGTCCCAATTGTGTCCTCTTCTTTGGTGAAACCTGATTCTTGGACGCCTCAAAAGGAAGCCCTTTTAGATACGATATGTGGAGAGATTTTAATCATCAAGATGAAAGTCCAACTCGATTGCTCAACCTACTATAAACTGAGGGAGAGTCATCCGAAAATGGTAAGGCAAAAATAGGTGCCAGTGCTGGATTAATATCAATTATTTGGATTTCAGTATGTTGTCATAACTACGTTTGTCCTTGGTATGTTGGCATGGTTCGGGAATATCTTCAACAACCTACTGTTAGCGTATCTACTGGTAACGTCGATCCTCCTGCTACCAGGAGCAGAACGTACCAAAGTATACAGTCACATCCACGAAATTCAGAACAGAATTTTCAAGGAATATGTCAACCCCAGATTTTCGGCAACGAAAAAACAGGAGTGAAAGATGCCAAAGTGTTGTTCTACCTTTAGGGCTGTTCAATATGTGATTTTTATTAATAAGTTTCGCTAAATTAAGATTACGATGTAAAAAAAGACTGAATGTAGATTTGTATTGTGTACCTTTTTTTTCCTAATAAATATCTCAATATTCTCGAGTTTTGTAATCGCTGGAAGTCGACCTGAATCTCACAATTATGTTGGCCTCGTTCGAGTAGAACGAGCGCTCTAAATTTCTACCAGTAATTTTGAAATAATCGCAAACCAACGACCTGTCCAATATTTTTTGAGGTTAGTGCTGGTGGTCAAACAATGGGAATTTATCTATGATCATGTCACAGAAATATAATAAATACTAGAACGCCAATCAGTTCATAAAATGGGTTTCTCCTTTATTTGCGCAAAAAAGAACCATGCACTTCATTTTGTCCATAATTTGTCACAGCACTCGACTATCAAAATTAACTAGTAAAACACAAGTAGAAAACTAAACTAAAGGAGTATCAGTACTACACAATGTTCAAGAAAACAACGAGGAAACACCGAAAACGGAGCAGAAAAGGCAAGCGAATTTATACGAATGAATAAACAGGAAAGCACACAACAAAGGGAATCAACAAATCCTAAAATACGACACTGCTCTTTTTCTGATGTGAAGATGTGTTTGTTTTCGTCGCGTAGCGGTGTTGCCGAATTCACTGGTTTCACAATAAGAAATTCATCTGAAACCATAATGCTTGGCAACGACGTGGCAAGAAAAGACGAGCTGCGCATGTACAAGTAGTAGGTGTTTATTCGCTATGTGGGGTCATTTTACTGAATCTCGGACGTACCTAATAGCATTCTAGTATTTATTATATTTCTGTGGATCATGTAGACATTGAAACAGTTTATTTGCTTGAAAATTTGTTTTATGGGGGCATTCCTTTGGTAGTCAACCGTAAATGTTTGACAAAGTCGTTCGAATTGAGAGGATTTTCTTTAATATTTTGGAACTTGCTGAATTATCCACATGTCGAGTGTCTTACCAGGAAACCGGGGGAAATCTGGTCAGCCCTGGTAGCAGAAGGACATAAAGTTTCATTGAATAAAAGCACACAGTGTATCCAAGTCAGTATTTACAGGTAAAGAAAATGTTGATACAACCGAGAGACGAATTCAGCCGGTCTGAGTTATTTGGAAAGTTGTGGGATTCGTTGCGCATCCAGGACACGTGTGGAGCGTCTCGTGCACGAAAATATCGCAGTCGATGCAATAGAAATTCTGACAATTGGGGCACCTGTATATCTGAAAATATCGTGATTTAGATGCGGAATTGATTATTTTCAGACGTACCAACCTGCTTATCCGAATCTTGAAATTGCTTCTGGCACGCAAAACAAATTTCAGTCTGTTTCTCGTAGGCGATTTCTAGAAAGTTGGCCGCTGGAAACAGGTGATGGTATGATCTGGCTAGATGCGGGGCCGAAACCAAAGTGAGACCGCAAGATCGACATTCCACTGGGAGCTCACAGTATTTGCTGTAACATTGGGGGCAATAATACCCGCCTGTTGTTAACTTGCTGCCCTCATCTACGCTATCGACATGACTGAAAATTTCATTTTTCTGGGCGTTTGGAGTCGAAAATATTTTCTCAAACTGAGGGACATAATCCCACCAACAGTTAAAATTACTCACCACATGCACATAGTGAGAGGCTCTTCAGTTCCTTCAACCACCATCTGATGTGGGAACCCCATTTTGATGAGGCTAGATTCCAACCCGCTAGCGGCGGGCGGGGGATCTATCTGCTGGTACAGCAAATCTTTGAAATGACAATCGTCTAAAATAACATTATAAGCACCGCCTGTATCTTTAGCCAACTGTTTGCATATGTGGACTTCGGCTGCTAAACCTATAACGGAGCACCTGACACCTTCTGCCTTTAAAGCCTGAAAATCTGGAAATTTTGAAAGTGCCTTCCCGACAGCTTTCACCAACTTACATTTATGGTGATATTTATGTCGCCAGGATCGCAGGTTGTGAGACTGCCCATAATGATCAATATTTCCCTACTGGCATGGGTAGGCAGCAGTTTCAATGATTTGAACGCCATCTCTAAGCCATTTTGAAGGGAAGGTTCACCCACCAGAGATGTTTTATTCAGTGTTTTCAAAGTTTTGATATGTTTTTTTGCGTTACCTGCAAGATCTACAATTTTTTCAGCTCTTTTGTTATGCATAATTATCACACCGATTTGGCTTATAGGGTTTTGATCAAAGAATTCTTCCATAAAACCTTCCAGAAGCTGAAATTTCAATCGTAATAATATTCAGTTGAAAAAGTGATTCTGTTGATATGTTCATTTTGCGGAAAACATCCACTTAATAGCTGATAAATACAGATAATAATTGATTCACTGATTCAAACCTTCAATGTACACATAAGTCTAGTGGGTTTTAGATCTTGACTAGACATGGATTCTGAGCAATCTAAGACGATATAAAAATGTCTCATCATTCCTAACTTGGTTCCATACTCCTTTGTATTCTGTCTCTTCCTCTTGGCTCTTTGGATTATATCTGCAACAGAAGCTTCCAAAAACCCATCGTCGTCTTCCTTTATTGCTTCCCTGTGTTACGGAGAAGTTAATATAATAAATAAAATATTCGCTATCACAGATATAATAATAATAATAAATACTTGCCATGTTTTCTCATAGCCGGTTTCCCACCGGTATTCTTTAGGATCCTCTTCCATTTTTTCTTTAATGATAGCACTGTCTAGAGTTAGTATTCTATATCTATGGTCTACTAGAGTGTCTCTGGCAGTAGTGGCAGTGTTTACATTTACTCCTCTATGCTAGGGCCAAGAGACATAGATAAAAGAAATAACCCTAGTTCCTAACCTCACAGAAAATTGACAGACCCGGTTAAGATTTGACATGAATGTCAATTGTCAATAAATAACCTTTTCTGTTGTGAGTGATTTGACAACTAGACAACTCATAATATTTTTATTTTAGATTAAAGACAACATATTCAAGTATCATCAAATAATGGCCGATTCGAAATATGCAGATTTGCCAGGCATTGTACGTTAGTATATAATTAGTTAATATGAAGTAGAATCCTTTATTTTCTTCATATTTTAGGCTCTCGACGAACCTGACGTTTACGAAACCACGGATTTACCTGAATCCGATCAAGTCTCGGATTTTTATTACGAGAAAGATAATGAAGCCATCGAGAGGATACACATCGAACCCGACCAGGCTTTTAATAAATTCAAGGGGAAATATCTGAATCAGAGAAACACAGATTTTTCTGAAAGTATCAACATCAGGAAGAGGACGGGTTACGATGCCATTTCCGGCAATTGGGAACTGAACGGAGATGGTCAGAATGAAACTCCCATTCAGAAGTACAACCGTTTGCAATGTGAACTTAACGAACTCTTGGAAGATGTTGCAAAGATTCAATCCAATAAAGCGGATAAAGAGGATTGTTTGGTGAGTCCGCAACAGGTACAGGATGCTCTGTCAAAACTGAAGGCTTTACAATTGGAAGAGAGTTTAGGAAGTAGTATGTTGTCCAATATCAACGATCCTCAGAGTTCCCTTTTGAAGTAGGTACCTATTTATCATCTATAATGTATCTGTGACATGTGGTTCTACCTTCCAGGAAATTGGAAGCCCAGCTGGAGCAATTCGGTAAAATTGCAAAAGAAAAACCGCAAACAGAGGAGCAATTTGATGAATCTGGAGTGGTGTATCATATAAATTATAGGCCGGAATTGGCGAAATTGAAGCAGACAAGTAGGGTGGCCCAATTGGAAGCGAGAATTCATCATTTAGAAACAGTTCTTGGTGCATCAGATGAAAAATTGAATAGATTGGCTGCCGGATCGTCCAAAGGTATATTTCAGTTAGGAAATATTCATTTCCTAACAGTTGTCTGTGTTGTACATAAGCATATTCTTACTTTTCTCTATATTTCTTTGGCAATAATTCTAATGAAGCAGTATCAACTGCCTCAACCAGTTCTGGAGGAGTTCCAGAAATGGAAAATTCATCATCACTTATCGTTTTACACTGTATTGTCTTCGAAATCGAATCGAGTAATTAAATAATTAATATTCGTCAAGTTTGAACATTGATACGTGTCCATAGCAACGCAACCAATGCCATTCCGAATTTCAAAGCTCCATTTATTTATGAATGGAATAATTCGCGATTTTTTCCAAAATTGATTAAAATCTGTCGAATTTCAAACTATTTGCGGAAAAATAGTATGTTTACCTCGTAGGAAAAGCCACATTCCTGGACTCGTCTGTGTTGCTAAGTCTCAGCTTACGCCTCGACTTGGCAATCTTCACAAAAGTCCAGGAATGTAAGGCTTCTCCTACCCATTAAACAATGTACTATTGGGCCAAATGGTAATATTTGTGTAGATAGCCTGCTGGCAACAGCCCAACATCTAGCAGCAGTAGCCACTTTGCTGGATTCCTCCCAATTAGATCACATAGAAGGACGATTGACGGCCTTAACTCAGAAGTTAGATGCGATCCAGGATAAAAAGAAAGAGATAGACGAAGAAGATGAAAGGAATACAATGGTGAGGATTTAGTATTGCATTGAAACACTTGTTTACACATTTGAAGAACATTTCGATACGTCGTTTTTGGAACGGAGTTTGAATTGATCTGTTTCAGGTTAACGAATTATATGAGATGGTTAAAAATGGAGAGAACATCGTCAAGCTGCTTCCGAAAACTATTGAACGATTGAAATCTCTCGAGGGGCTTCACACTAAAGGTAAACGAACGAAATGTTTTCTTTTAACATATTCACTAACAAATTTTCACAGCTGCAGATTTGATGGTCACATTGGCGAATGTGGAGAGTACCCAAGTGGAAATATCGAGATCCGTGGTGAATAATAAGGAGCTACTGCAGGGCGTTCAGGAGAGTTTCGCCAATAACTTGAACGAGATGAACCAGACCATCATGGGCTTGGACAACAGGATCAAGGCCTTGAAGGCAAAAAAATAGTCTCTCTAATTTATTTCACAGATTAATCACTTGTGCTTATTAATTATGTGTAAATGAATTGATATTGTATGTCCGAGGTGTATTATGCAGCTTTAATTAAATATTTGAAAATATCGTTGATGGTTTTTTTGAAAAAGGGAAATATAACACAAGAGCACGGATATAAACCAGAAAAAATGTTCAAGTACTAACCTGATTCCAGAAGGAGCTTTTTGCGCGTTTGTGGAAATTGGTGAACAGAGCGGTCACCCATTCAGATATTGAATCCGTCCAACTTCCTTCCAAATGAAAACAATTTACCGGTTTTCTCATGGCACGTTTCTTACGTTTGGCTCAGAGGATGGAAGACGAATGAAACACATGGGCGATAACCTAACCAAATATTTATTTCCATCGATAGACATACAGCGGACGGTCAGCACCGAACGCTCTCTTAAGTGTAATTTACATTTTAAAAACGACCGAAAATGTCGAATATACTCGAACTGAACTCGGATGAATTTCGGAAATATTTACAAGCTCTCAACGGATGGACCTCAAAAATATAAAAAATCCAATGCCTAAAAACGAGAATGACCCGTACGGATCATCGATTCTGAAAATATTCCGTAAAAGTACGATAAAGCTAAATGTTAAAAATAGAACGTGGAACCTTTGAACCCGACGACTCGCATCGTCCACGGATGCGTTATTTACAAAAAGTTGAGAGAAACTCTTGATAATAACCGAAAAATAAAACTTACTACCACTGCGAAGAATATACAAGGTGCATCAAGGAAAATTATCTACAATAATTATCAACATACGACATATTCTAAATTGTTGAAGAAAGAAACTCTCAAGTTCAAGCTTCGCATCCAGAAGATGCTTGAAAATATACAAGTTTCAACAAAGGAGAAATGTACAAATTCCGAACTGAGACAAAGATTTCCTGACGAACAATGTGGCCACAACTTTTGTCTTTAAATAATTCTAAAATCGCTCTCATTCAATGCTTACGATTCCGATCCGTAAAAGTCCATTTTTATTCTTTGACGTGATACAAAAGGGCCCAACGTCGGCGTCTCAAATGGAAGAAATTCCGAAGTGTGATTTCACTGTTTCGATCTTCAAGAAGACGATCACTGCCGATCTCGATTTGAAATTCCACCTGTATTTGTATCGAAGATGGGATAAATTGAAAGAGGATGAAATTTTTATCGTGCGTTCGATAATTTTCGAAGTGAACAGAAAAAAAGGCCAAAATTTTAGCAGCATGATAGGATGGAATCATTCTTGACACGCAGGCACGCACACACCTGATTTCATGCGAAACACCTAAATTAGTTTTAGTTGTAAAGTGAAAAATAATCGAGTTAACATCGAATTTTACTAAAATCACGTGGAATTTGGACCGCCAGTGACTTTTCCTAAAAACGAGGTCGGGAATTCTTTCCAATCGGAGACGTTTTTCTTTACCGACGGCGGGGAAGTTCTTCGGCGTTTCCCGAGAATCTGCGGTTGCCCTTCGAATCGGGCATGCCGAACGTTTCCGACATGGCGACGCCGAAATTCGAACGCTCCGTATCTCACGACGTGACCTCGCCGTCGTCGTATCAGATGTGTACGGGGACGTGCACCAACAACTGCGCCCTGTCGGAAAAGACGGCGCTGCACATCTCGCACTTGAACAGGTTCTGCGCGTGCTGCATCGAGATCTCGGCCAGCTCGTGCAACGGACTCGCGTCCACGATCTCCTGCTTCAACTCCGCGCTCTCGCCGTCCGTCGGATCCGTTTCTTCCTGCTGCACGACGTCGTACTCTGCTGCGACCGGCTGGTCGTAATCCACCTCCTGCTTGATCTCCTCCTTCACCTTCTTCTTGACGATCATGCCGCTCTTCACAAGCCTGACCTTGCTGCCCGGCCCTATGATGTGCCTGCCGGGCGACAGGCTGTTGGTGCTCTTTCGCGGAGACCTTCTGGTCGTCGTCGTGGGTGCTTTCCTGCGCACCCTGATCAGATTCGTGGGAACGGGCTCGTTGAATTCGATCGTCTGCTCCACCGCCACTTCGGGCGTCTCCACCTGGTCCAAGTACAGCATACCGTTCTCGTCCTGCTGCTCCTCCTCCTCCTCCTCTTCCTCCCGTTGTTGTTCTTCTCGGTCCTGTTTGAGAAGGTTGTTTACGGCGGTCACGTCTTCCGCAAACGTGGCCACCGGCAGTTTTTCCGCGTGGAAAACGTGGTAACTTACGTTTTTCGTCCTCGGCCTGATCCTGTCCGACGACGACGCGGCCGCCTTCACCTCGGTCGGCTGCGTCCTCGTGATCGTGGTTCTCGTCCGGTGCCTCACGCGTCCGATCTCGCCGGGTTCGATCGGCACCCTCGTCTTCTGCGTGTGGATCATCTTTGGTCTCGACGAAGGCGTCGATAATCCGTCGTTCTTCGTCTTCTTCTTCGTTTTCCCGGCGGCGTTCTTCGTGGGCGACGATTCGACGGCAGCGGCGGGCGGCGAAGCCTCCTGATCCACGAACGTTTCTTCGAAATACAGAGGCTCTCTCTTCGGGGAAACGATCCTCGCGTTCCTCTTCCTCCTGGTGTCCATCTCGATCTCGTACTCGGGCTCGCCGGCCTGCGGTCGCTCCTGCTGCATCTCCTCTTGCGCGTTCTCGTCTTCCGTCCGATAAGACAGCAGGTCGATCTCGTGCGGTTTCAGCTTTCGCCGCCTCTTGTATTTGCGGGGACCGACCTGCGGCTGTCTCTTCATCGCCGTGTTCATGTCGCAGTGGTGGATCAGATGCACGATGAGGTCCTGGGAGGTGGCGAACATGTCGGAGCACACGCTGCAGCAGTACGGCGTCATGCTGTGCGTGTATTTGGGATCGGGGCCGGAATGGTGCGATCTGATGTGTTCTCTGAGCACGACGCGCTGGTTGAAGGCCCTCGGACAGACGGCGCAAGCGTACGGTTTCTCGCCGGTGTGGATCCTCTCGTGTTTCCTCAGAGTGCCTCCGTCGGCGAACGCCTTCCAGCAGAACCGACAGCCGTACGGTCGCTCGCCTGAAACAGAAAATTTAAAGCGAAACGTGCGAAAGTGAGACGGACGCGTTCCGTCTTACCCGTGTGTATCCTGATGTGGATCTGCTGCGAGCTCCTCGATCCGAACGTCTTGCCGCACTCCCTGCAAGGAAACTGCCTGCCCGACACGTTGCTGTGGCTGTGCCTGTGGTTCATCAGCGTCCTGCCGTCCGGGAACTCTTCGCCGCACACGTCGCACGACACCACCTTGTTCCGGTGCGACAGCATGTGTCGCTTCAGCCTCGCCTTGTTGTGGAACGTCTTGGCGCATTTGGAGCACGAGAACACCTTCTCCTTGGAGTGCTCCCAGGAGTGCTTCAGGAGGGCCCTGCGGTCCTTGCACTGCCGGCCGCACAGCATGCACGTGTTCGGCGGCAGGTCGTCGCCGTGCTTCTCCTGCACGTGGATGGCGCAGCCCTGGTCGTCCTCGAAGTCTTCGCCGCAAATCATGCAGCGGTGCTCGGAGCAGCGGGCGTGGATCTCGGCGTGGGCCAGCAGTTCCAGAGCTTCGGGGAACGATTCGCCGCACACGTTGCAGATGTGACCTGGCCGAAGGAGAAGGAGGATCGATCGATCAAAAGACTCTTCTCTGGAGTGCAAGCCGCGATTAACTCACCCAGCTCCGGATTATTCGACAGTTCCTCCTTCATGTGAACCCTCTGATGTCTCTTGAGATTGTCCTGTCGGTGAAAAGAGATGCCGCAAGTGGTGCAGTAATAAGTGCCGTATTTGTGGTCTTCCTCGGAATAGTCCTCGTCTTCGTCGTCGTCGTCCAAGTCTTCCATGTCCCCGTGTTTCGTACGCCAGTGATCTCTCATCGATTTCATGTCCCAGAACATCTCGTTGCACTTCTGGCATTCGAAGGGCGAATCGCCGCCGTGGATGCGCGCGTGCGAAGCTAGCGCCTTCTCTCGGGCGAATCCTGACAATATCGAAAGTTCGAATTAATTTTTTTCAAGAAGCTGGAAAACCAGATTTAATAGAGCAAACTAGAGCCCACGAAAAAAATGGAGTCGTAGTGGTAAAGATGATGAAAAAAAAAAACTCACCGACTCCGCAATGCTGGCACACGAACGGCTTCCTGCGGTCCGTGACCGGGTACTTCAGATCCTCCGTCTCCCCGCCGGTAAGAGCGCCGTCGCCCTCGATGTAATGGTACGCCTTGGCCTCCAGCATCTCCTCGTTGCCGTAGTAACCACCCCTCGAACTGCCCGCTTGCTGCAGCTCCACCTCGTCCTCCTCGTAACCCTGGAATTCCTCCTTCACCCTCTGCCTCTTCTTCCGCCGGCCGACCGCCGTCCGCTTCGCCTCCGTCCTCTTGTACTTCTCGGAGTCCGAGGCCTCCATCTCGTGCTCCTCCTCCATCATCCCTCCCGCCTGGTCCTCCGGTATGTAGGCGTGTATCTTGAGATGGTTGATCAGGTCGCACTTCCGGATGTACCTGACGCCGCACAGGTTGCAACCGTGCGGTCTGTCCGACTGATGGGCGACCATGTGGTTCATCAGATTGGCCTTTTTCCTGAAACGGCGGCTGCAGAAGTCGCAGGGGTACGGCCTGGCGGCGGTGTACTCGTCCTGGTCCGTCGGCAGGGGAATTTCCACGTCTTCGGCCGAGGCCTGCTCGCCGGTCAGCCCCACGGCTTCTTCAGATCCCACCACTATCTCTTCGGGGCAGCTCTCTTCCCACTGTTCCGCCACCACTTCTTCGGTTACCTGCGCAAATGCCACAGAGGGCAACATGAGAATTCGACGCGAGCACCACAGAATGATCAATATTCACCTGGCAGTCCATGAAGTGCTCCGGGAAGTTGTTTTGATTCGCTTCTTGCATCACCAAGACTTGTTCGTCCGTAAAATACATTATGTTGCCATCTTGCATCTCCTCGCCGTTCTGAGAGACCACCATATCGCCTCCTTGGAATTCTTCCGTCTGACCTGGGAGGATCTCCGTTTCTTCGGTGCCGTAGATCACCTCTTCGTTCTGCACGACCGTGCCGGAATCCTCCCATGTTAGAGAGAAAGGCTCCTCCATCTTTCAATTTCGAACGACCATTCTTGATGGGCAAATGCTACACAGAAACGTTAAAAAAATTAAAAAGGCAGCGTCAATTCCGGATTCTCATAGTGAAGAAGCAACTTTAAATTTCGAAAACATTAGGACGATTCTAAATAATTGTAGGAAAAACGTAGTTGATAATTTTTGCGGTAGGAGTCGTGATCTTAAGACACTTGTTTTGCAAATAACCAATTTCCTTTGATTGCCCAGAAGTAACTGAACATTACACCAACAAGAGTGTAAAAGGCAGTACCTACTTGACGAAAATTAAAGGAGCTTCATTATTTTCAATCAATTTCCTCGAAGAAATTATATCGAGAAATACCATGAAAATTACTCTTGCTTATGGGAACAAACATTCGCACAGTTGAATTAGATATGTTTCCAATAATTATTTGCATTTCTAATTGCATCAGTCGGTAATAATCCGAATTTTTTCAGATCCTGTGTAATTCGAGGTTAAGGAAAATTTTGACAAGAAGAGGTTAGAGGAAGCTCATTGAGGTTAAGAGTTTACGATTTTCGAATTCAGTAAACAAATGAAAAACATCAAAAAATTAATCTGAATTAAAATTTTCCCACACTTTCATCGGTTAACCTAATAAATGGAATATTCCAATTTCTGAATATGGCTAGTTATCGTCCATTGGACCATTACGTAGGAACTGCTTGGAAAAAGTTTTAATAAGAAATCGTGAATTCTAATCACAGTGCAATTTTCTCACATTCATAAAGTAAGAAATAATCGGATTAAAGTAGGAAAAATTGAATGTTATGGTGAAATAGTGGAATTAAAACTTACAATAAATTTATTTGACACCTAACCAAGCAATCTTGAGTTCAGTTCAGCGTCAATCGACCTTCATTCCGATGTGTAATGGCTGCCAATGTCGTTTTGTAAACGAATACAACGATAGTAACGAATAATCCCAGTCCTTTGTCAATCAGTCCGCACTATATTATTATAAAGCCTTTCGAATTTTTCTATTAATTTCGGTTACTTTCAATCGTAAAAATTTCGACAATAACCTTATTTAATCGAGGTTAAGAGAATAACCTATCAATTTCGACAGCAAACTTCAGAAAGCCGCCAAAAGTGCCAAAACAAGTGAGACGTTGATGTTTCCGCATTCCATGGCAGGATTTTCAGATCGCAATTAGATTATTTTATTGAAAGATTTCCCGTAAGTAATTTGCGATTGATAATTAAGAACTTTGAAGTATTTAATGAATTAAAATCTCTTACAGAATTGAATTTATGAATTGTTGTCGCTAATCGGTATAGAAAAATTGATTTCCTGTTGTCTTGGCGCCAAATTTAAAAAGTAGTATGAGTACTTTCCAAGGGATAATTAAAGAGATACCTGGAATAAGTGTGGACAGATTTGATAATGCAAATTTAGACTCGGAGGTATATTTTTTATCCCATTGCCATTCAGATCACATGGTTGGTTTGAATACTACACAATTCAAAGAGACTTTGCTGAAAAGAAAGTGCTTCATTTATGTTTCTCATGTAACTAAAGCTATATTGAAGCAACTACATCCAGATATTGAAAATCAAATAAAAGAATTAGATTTTCATGCTCCTACTCCTATTTATTTGAAGAATGGATGTGTATCTGTACTTCCTATACCTTCAGGACATTGCCCCGGATCTGTTATGTTTTTATTTGAAGGAGATAAAACGATATTATATACAGGAGATTACAGAATGAAATCAAAAGATTTCAAACAAATCAAAGCTTTTCATGATAATTATGGAATCATTAAAAATATTCATGGGTTGTATTTGGACACGACATTCCTTCTCAAGGATTATATGCACTTTCCAACAAGAGAACAGAGTTTGGAACAAATTGTTGATTTAATCAAGGATTGGATAGATTTGGGGGAGAATAAAATAATTCATCTCAAAGTGAGTGCTAAATACGGATACGAATACGTTTTCATGGAAATTTTCAACAAAATCAAAATGCCAATTCATGTTAATGAGCAAACATACAACTTTTACAGTTTGATACCAAAATTCGATGGAGTCGTAACAATTGACCATACTAAAAGTAGGATACATTGCAATTGTGGATCATCTTTCAACATGAAATGCAACGACGGGGATGATTTTAATGTTCGGACAATAAAATTGTCTGCTATGAAATGGAGAAATAAAGAATTGGAAGAAGGTATTGTTATTTGTTTTGAAATAGTTCGTTCCAAATGATGAGAATGAATAATGTTTTTTTTTTATAAAAAATGCATGAAAAAAAAAATATCTTTGGATTCAAATAGTTTTTTGTAGGAATTACTAATAATGATTGTGAAACGCACTTTGTCTGCTATTCAACTCATGCATCTTATACAGAAGGTGTAGAATTAATCACGTTCTTACAACCCAAAGACATCATACCTTGTGTTTTGAGGTTCAGTGAATTAGATGAGCAAATTATGCAAACCATAGGAAAATTATTGGAAGAAAATAATGGACCTAGTGCTAAAAAACCAAAGTTATTCAATTTGAAAAAGATCAGGACCTAGAACAATTGAGGAAATCATGAAGCAGGACATTGATGAAATTTTGAATGATTATTTTGTTACAGAAACATGAAATTTGGACATTAACCTTTTTCTAAGAGTTTTGTAAATAAATATACGATAATTCTTAGTAACTTTTTTATATCCTACCTATATTAGAATTCATAAAGTGTGTATGCAAGAAATTTGTGGTCAAATAAATTTCTGCAACGATATAAACCATTAATTTGATGGAAGAACCCGTATTAGTTTCAAACGGGCTATCAATATGTAAAGTTTAAATGGCAAAGAATTCAAATAAGTGACAGCGGAAAGCCAGTTTGTTTTCACACTGGAATTGAAACTTCTCTGCTTGTTGTTTTTCACTTTGTTTTCTTTTCTCGAAAATGATGTATCGAAGAATTTTCTTTCAAACGATACTTGAACATTGATTATTGAGCTAAAATTGGTCCTCATAAGAAATAGACTTTCAGAAAGCTCACATATTTAGACTGCTATCAACGTTGTTTGTTTGTTTGTATTCGTGTTGCAATCGAAAATATGGGGAAGAAGGAAAAATTCGTAAGTTTGAAATTGTATTTTATTAATTAACAAATGAAAGGAATAATGTGCTCAATTCATTCTGGTAATCATCGAAGAAGATTTGCTTGTTCACAATCATAAAAAATTTCCTTCTCACAGATTGAAATCAACTCACTTTTTCGGAATTGAATCCATTCATTTCTACCCAAATCGGCTTCACAAATGGAAATCTACAATATTCTATATTCAAAATAAGTTTTATTTATTATCAAAACGCAAGTCTTCATTTGGCAAATTCAAAGGATCTCTTAATTTTGTGCTGTAACACAAATATATCGAGGAACTCCACATTGGAATTGATAAATCTATGAGACAATGCTAAATTGGAAAAATATTATATAAACAATATTCAGAGGAATAAGTTAGAATAAATAACGTTAGTTATAAAAGTAGAACACATGCAAGATAATATTAAAAAAATTAAAATGTGTTAAATACTGTTAGTGACATGAACATTAGTTGCTATGTTGGAAGGAAGTAATTGATGTTCAATGCTTTGGGTATTATATTCAACGAATCTAGAGTTTACATTCAGTATTTACAAAGTTACGCTATATATCACAAAACTAGGTTAGAGTATGCTTCTAATTATCCAAAATTAATTATTTACAGACGTGTCGTTTCGGAAAACCCAAGATGGGAATAAAAAAGATCAAGGAAATTCGAGATTGGTCCAATACTTAACAAAATCGAGGATGTCTATTTCGACAAGCGTCTCGTCGACAACGAATAAATTACTTGGTATGTATTTGCATCAAAAAATAAAAACAACATTTTCAGATAGATCGAAAATGCAGCGTCAATGAATCGTGTCCATTAGAATCACAAAGGTGTGACGGAAGGTGCAGATCGATAGATTATTTCAATGATTCGGGAACTTGACATGGAAAAAAGGGATAAAAGCAAATTCGGTCGAAACGTAATCCTATCGATTTCAATAGCAAAATATGTGTTACGTTCACCACTATCTTAGAACTAATCGACTTATGTCAGTTATCGTAACAAACTTACAATCAAACATCAGTCCTTATCGCTAAATCTTAAATGGTATTCGAGTCTTTTTGATTTTTATCACGCACATCAAGCCTACCCGGGTTGTCTCCCAAACACTCCTCAACATTCACACAAAAATACAACATCTTAGGTACATTATGTTGATATACAGGGTGTCCCACTAGTGCCGCAGCGGACGATATACGCGTAACGGTATGAGTTTGGCAAAATTTTTTGATGCAGACTTGATATACTACAAGATGAGCACAACCTAAAAATATTTTCGAATATATAGGGTGGCCCACAAAAGAGGAATACAGGGTGACTTTGTTCTTTCAAATGGGACACCCTATATTCAATACTGTTTTTCAATTCTCTGAAACTTCCTGCATGCTTCCGTATACTTTTCACATATTTTTATTCGACAGTTTTCGAAATATTGGCCATTTTGACGAAAAAATGATACTTGTAGAGGCTATGTTATACAATTATATTTCACGAACCCTTGCACATACCAATAAGAACTTTATATGGATTGAAAGACAAGACATCAAAGTATCCTACCCAGCTATAATAAAGCATCTTCAGCATACAGAGTGTCCACAAAAAGACTATCAACATGACGAATTTCAAATCGATTTTTCTTAATTTTTTCAAATGCAATGCATATAATTTTTTTTCATCATTGTAATCACCATTCATTTTACTTCATTTTTTGTCAGATACATGATATGCATATTTTTAACGGAATAGGATTTTAAGGCGCTTTTTCGAAATGTTTCCCTAAAATTCACATACCTTCGAATTCAAATAGCTGATTTGGCTTTTCTGTGGTTATTGAGAACTGTCAAATTATTCCACTCAGAATTAGCATCATTGAAGCTTCAATTCATATTATAGCGAAATGAGGAACTAGAAGGTTTTGATGTACTCAAAAATGTGATGAAATCAGTTACTGAAAACAGAAACTTGCTTTCTGTACCCATTTTTCAAAATACATTTTTGATAATTTTCTATGTTTCTACTTGGAACGTCGAATCTTCCAAAAATTTCAAACAAGCTTTGAGCTTGCGAGCTTGAAGATCTGCGTGCGTGCCTATGAAACTTATGAATATCATTTTTCGAAGAAAGTTGTATAAGGATAAGAGCGGGCACTTTTTTGTATCCTAAAGTTTTGAAACTCGTTTTTTTGAAGCATTCATAACTTGTACATTCAAACTCATTGGAAGATCTGCTTGCGTGCCTGGGAAACTATGAATATCATTTTTTCGAAGAAAATTGTATACTTATAAAAGCGGGCACTTTTTTGTATTCTGAAGTTTCGAAACTCGTTTTTTTTAACATTCATAACTTGTACATTCAAACTCATTGGTATTTTTTGAATTTTTACATCATTGTGTGAGTATTCATCCAATCCGTAAAAACTATGATGATTTGAATTGAAGCTGCAATGATGTTAATTTTGAATAGAATAATTTGACACTTCCCAATAACCACAGAAAAGCCAAATCTGCTTTTTGAATTCCAAAGTAAATGTGAATTCGGAGGAAAAACTCTAAAAAATCCTATTCCGTTAGATATGGATATCATGTATTTGACAAAAAATTAAGTAAAATGAATGGTGATTACAATGATGAAAAAAAATTATATGCATTGCATTTGAAAAAATGAAGAAAAATCGATTTGAAATTCGTCATGTTGATAGTCTTTTTGTGGACACTCTGTATGCTGAAGATGCTTTATTATAGCTGGATAGGATACTTTGAAGTCTTGTCTTTCAATCCATATAAAGTTCTTATTGGTATGTGCAAGGGTTCGTGAAATATAATTGTATAACATAGCCTCTACAAATATCATTTTTTCGTCAAAATGGCCAATATTTCGGAAACTGTCGAATAAAAATATGTGAAAAGTATACGGAAGCATGCAGGAAGTTTCAGAGAATTGAAAAACAGTATTGAATATAGGGTGTCCCATTTGAAAAAACAAAGTCACCCTGTATTCCTCTTTTGTGGGCCACTCTATATATTCGAAAATATTTTTACGTTGTGCTCTTCTTGTAGTATATCAAGTCTGCATCAAAACATTTTGCAAAAGGCAGTCCGTTACGCGTATATCGTCCGCTGCGGCACTAGTGGGACACCCTGTATAATAAGATAAAATCAGGCTCATCGTCACGAATGGATTTAATACAAACACAAATTGGGAAATTATCAAAAATCGGGTCAGTTTGAAGCGAACTCTCCGTGATCATCGTTAAATTGTGATCCGATTGAATTAATATTTCAAATACCTGCTGTTGATACAAATTTGGAATATCTCAAGGAACGACTAAGTGCCTATTGATTGAACAAGTGGGTTCAGCGTTAAGAGATGTGTGAATTATCAGGGTGAAATATTTTCAAGCATAATTGGATCACCCCTCACGAAAATTTTCGGAATCTGATGTACATTTTAAAAAATCTTCACCGTATCGTTTTCGATGAAATGCACATTCTAAACACGGAGAACGAAAATTTACCGCATGACATACCCAATCGAACCATGATTACAAACCTTGGAGCCACTTAATTGTTATCTACGGCCCCTAAGTCGTCCACACAGGAATTTTCGGTATCGGCCCATGATTCCTGGACACGTCCGCCATCTTCATCTTAGGCATCACTTACCATTTGATCAATAATCACAAACCTCGTTCGCCATCCCGAATTTGTGATGAAGCTTTGTCTTCAGCCCCACTTACCATTTTTTGAGGGTATCGGACATAGAACTTATAGTACTATAAGTTCTATGGTATCGGACCATAGAGATAGACACATAAGTCGTCAACCATCTTGCATCCGCCATTTTGTTTCTCTGAAAAACACACTTCAAAATGCATCGTTAGGTACCGAAACTATTCACATCTGCAGAATTCTTTGGCAAGATTTCACCCGTGTTAACTTCGGGTGGAGCAAGTAATAAGATCCAAGCAGGTGAAAAGGTCATGGTCGTTCCTTTCGAATGAGTGCACCTCAAAGAAAACAACCGTGTTCCGTTTCGACGCGTTCAAACTGACCAGTTGGTAATTTTCGCACATCTCATTTTCGAAAAACGCATTCAAACGAACCTTTCATTCAGCGCGCGGCATTCACGTAAAGAGATGACATCATCATTACGATCAGAGAACAACGTCGGGCAGACTTTGTGGCCACTAGGCACGAGAATCGTTATCTTGCACTATTTTCCTCTCCTTGTAGTAGATTTCCTCGCTTTCTTTGTCGCACAACAGCAAGATGACGCCTCCGAACAGGAATATGGCCGCTCCCCAGCCCACTCCGTACGCCCAGCCGAATTCCCAGACGGTCCTGTTTCCTGAAAGAAAGACAGTTTTAATACTTTTAATCTTCGTTCCTGATGACGGGTAGCTCGGCGGGCTGAGCGTTTGGCTCCTAGGAGACATGTCTGGGGTTCAAACTCCGGTCGAGTAAAGAAATTTTTAGCCTCGAAGGTTGATTTTTTTAAATTAATCTGACTTATTTTAGTAGGTCCTAGAATAAGTGACACTCACCTAAATTCAATTCAGCTGCGAAACACACCGGGTATATGATGAGCGCTAAAATAATGGACACGACTGCAACAACATAAAATGGATTAGTGAATCAGTAGAAAATTGCATTTCGATCTTTATCTTCTTCTGTATCCATACTGGAACATATGTGACGTGCGGCGCCAGAGCCCACTTTATATCACAACAACATACACCAATAAAATATTCAAAAAAATGTAAAAATACGTTACTCACGAGCAAGCGCCATCACGATGACGGCGAATCGGTAGTACTTGAATTTGGTGTGGTGATCTTTCGACCTCAGACCCAATCCTGTCAAAATTGTGGCCACGAGGTCCGTCAACAATGTGATGACGCACAAAGCTGCTGCCGTCCTGATATAAGCTACACGAAAAATAATGATATGAAATACAGGCAAGAATAGAAGATAACAAAATACATCGGGAAAACATTCCAGGGGATCTGGCCAGGTACGAATGTTGTTGATGAACTACCGAAAAAATTGGCCTCTGTGTTGATTTTCGGACGATTTGGTTTTGTCCAAATCGCCGTTAAAAAAATTCCAAAGAGAATCTTGAATATGGGATGTCGTTCATTGGTTAAGATATCGAAGGCTTTTCAGGAGCTTTCCTCCACATCTTTCTCAATAAATAAAATTCAATAAAAAGCTCGAACTAAGTACTATCAAGTGGAATCACCTGCATCTCTAGATTGATAACAGCCAGGTGGCTCTTGCATATTGAATGGGAGGGGGTGTTTGGCTCCTTCTTCGATACAGTGCAAGAAGAGACCCTGCCTCCAACCTGCTGCCATCAGCCAGTCCGTCGATGCCAACCCCATTATCATCAATATTATCACTATCAGCCCACATATGAAAGCAATAACCTAAAAACGAGAAGAATTACGTTGTCAGTATTGATGCGTTAACCCGGTGGAAAAAAACCTTTATTTATCGCCCACCGGACGCTAAACATCAGAAGATATTTTTTCAATTTTTACATAATCTTTGTTCAATTCGGAATGCATTTTTTTTATATCTTGCCACAGAAAATAATTTCCGATTATTTCATGTTTTTCATCAAAAGTCCATTAACGTTTCAAGAAACACTGAGAAGTGATGGATGCTGTAAAAAATCGATTTTTTTTTACTTCGACTTTTTGTTCATCTGCTCTTCAACAACAAATTTGATCTTGTGACCCATTTTCAATCGAGTTGCATAAGACCTAGAAAAACTGTAATGGGTTGATTTCGATACCGCTGAAGGTATCTAAATTGGGCCACTCTGTATATGACGAAAATTGAAATAGAACTATGACAACGGCCAACTAGGCACACGAAAACGAATGAGGAGTAGGTACATATGGGGCTCATTTTGACAGTGTCTCGTCAGAGCGCAGCAGCACCCCATTGAACCCGGCCCATGGGCGATAACGACACGAACGGTCCCCCTGTCTTTTTACCTGGGCAATCTGATTTTCCGCCATCGAAATTTCATCAACTATCATCATTCTGGACAGTGACTGCGACCCCAAACAACATCAGTCTGCACACGAAACGATCAATTCAATTGGCGGGCATCTCCTCCGCATACGGAGGTCGAAGGCGCCTTCGAATTCGCGGACTGCGGTCACACTTTTCTCTCCGAATGCGAGATACCACGCAAATTCAAGGGGTTGTTTAACTCGGAGCCGAAATTCGAGAAAGTCGGACGCGATTTTTGGAAAGGTTTACTGAACCCTCGTTCAGAGGTGAGATCGATACCGGGATGCATCTCGCGACGGCGTTACACAAGGGTCAGCCATGTTGCCAAACGTCCTCGATTTCAGCTAGAGTTGGTGAAAAAAATTGAACAAAAGAGATTACTTATTTGCTTATACCTACCTTCATAATTAAAGTCATTGTCATTTCGTGTAAGTTATAACTGTAATAATGAAATGAAAAATCATTGTTGAAAACCTCCTGTACAACTTTCTTCATTCTGATATCTGATCATAAAGAATATGATTTGTTATCAATATAAGAAAAACAACGGCTAATAATACGTGGCTCAGTCAATTCAAAACATATCTGCGAGCATATCTGTTATGTACGAATGATGTCCGATTTTTGAGTGTTCAGTTTTCATTGAAAATACATTTATCGCTCGATTTCAGATGAACTGGAATTAATTACTTACGTACGTGCGTGATTTTCACCGCACTCTTCAATAATTTCAACACGCCTTCATAAGCTTCATCTGTATCAACTTCAAGACGTTTAATGATTTAGAAAATTTGCATACGCACTCAGAACTGACGACGATACGATAACTAGGTACCCCAAGGCCCAAATAGAGGAAAAATAATCATTTCAATTGATGTATGTATGTATCTACGGACCGGATCCTCCGCCATTTTGTAACGATCTTAAGAATAATAAAATTCACGCAAAAAGTACTCACCTTCAATGGTCTCACTATGGTCACAGTTTCTATGGTCATCGTTTGCGCCATTTTCCTGAAACGAAATTTGAAAACTGTTAATATTATTGAATGAAGATCTACAGATTGTTAAATTTCTAAGGAAGCTTTTAATGATCACAAATCTCGAAATGTCGGAGTCGAGTTCCGGATATCAAACAAGCTCTACTTTCACAGGAATTAACCACAATTGATTTCGAACGTTTTCTACTACAATGATTTACACACTTATCGCTTTGTCGTTCGAAGAGAACAAATTGCTTTCCCATTTCGGCCCAAAATTTCACCAATTTGAATCGGCCCCGTCGAGTATCGAATAATGACTAGAGAACAACGCTTCGAATCAGGCATTAAATAGATAGATATACTTATTATCGTCAATATCGTGTACCAGGAAATGATCAACAAACTGAAATAATCATAATCATTTATAGCCACATAGGAATAGGATCTTTTCTACAATGAAAAATATCTTTGATGGGCTACCTATCTTGAGAATAGGTATGCGAAATTATATCAATTTTGAAAAATAGCCGTAAACACAAAATACATTTATGCTATTCAATTTTTCGAAAGATTCCAATGATGCTCTCTAAATCCAGTAAATAGATTAAAATTCAAGCACATCTCGAAACTGAGATGTCTTCTTGCTCATGCAAATAGACCAACAAAAAAACTGAGCTTTCTGAAAATTTTCGTAGAAAGTAATCCTACGTGAATCACCTACTCAGTACTTTCACAAATAACATCACCCAACAACAAAGACCTTGCCGTCTAGCAAACTCAAATACAATCGAATAGAAAAAAAAAGTTTTAGTAAATGATCTCCTATCTGTTCGAAATAACGCAAGAAAGAATTTGTCAACTTCGAACAAGGAAATAGTGTGAAACGAAATTTTCTTAGAATCAGAACTCTATTTCCACATATCAATGACAAAGATTGAGTCATCCTATCATCCATCCATATTGAGAAATATTTATCTTCGTTATCTTAATTCCTTCATTCCAAATACGACACTCTCTTTGAAAATTCTATCATTCACTCACCTAAGTTGTTTACAATACCACAATATCTAAACAAATTATATAATTAGATTGAAACCATCGCTTTTTGGGATTTTTTTTAATCTAGGGAACTCAACAAAAGCAATAACATAACCCTAGATTTCAACCAACCAGAGACACAATTAGGTAGTCTATGGACACAATGCCAGATTCTTGCACAGACCAGTTGGTCTTTGTACATAGAATAAAGAGTATTTTTGCTGAATCTAAGTTCTCTTGATTCGCTCAACTCTAGAAATAATAAGGCTCTATCCACGGATACTCAGAGTATCCGCTAGGAGCTCCTAGGTATCCGTGTCATTGTTTGAAGATGGGAGTCCGCCATTTTGGGTCCAATCATAGACTCGAAAATTACAGACCTCTTCGAATGAAATGAAATCTGTAATCGAAAGAAATGAAATCTGTAATTAAAATAAATGAAATCTGTAATCAAAAGAAATGAAATCTGTAATCGAATGAGCATATTTTCGGAATGAGAGATCTTGTGATGAGTTTTTTCGGCATGCTCACATGAAACACATTAGAAATAAGATAGGTTCGTGGTGTTAGAATAATGCCGCGGCATCTAATAGTCAAATTTATAATAATTTATTGTTTATGTTGGTGTATCACCCCGATAGATGGCGATGAAAATGTTGCGAGTCCTGTAATTTTCGAGTTGGACCCAATCAACCATAGAGCCAGGTCTATCTAGCATACCTATCTTTATAGTGCTTTAGAAATAATTATATGACCATCAAATATAAAATTATAGAGAAGTTTACTATAGGCCAGCAGAAATTTCCTCTGTGTTGAAAATATTTTTTTTCTCCTACGCCATTTATTCACCGCAGCGCCACCTGTTGCTAAGCGATTCGAACCCAAGCAAACTACGGTTTCTCACAGATGGCGCTGCGGTGAAGAGATGGCGGAGAAGCAGGTTCCACCAAAGCAACTCTTCGACTTTGTATTCTATTCTATCTTTTTAACATCCAAATCGATATCAATTCCTTCATGTTCAAGGTGAATGAAAATAATTATTCACTCAACTCAACTGCTAGGAGCATAGAATTCTATGCTCCTAGTCAACTGTCATTAAATAAGATTTTTTGATGAAATCTGCTACGTGGTAGTGTGAAATCAATAGATGTCGCCATGCTCAGAGAATTGGGACAGTAAAAATGAAGTTAACTTATTTTCTCTCAATTAGTTCGCAATGATTTTCATAGATACTAGTCTATTCGCCTATTTTTTAGGTTCGCTTTCGAAAATTTCACATAGATGTGGTTGGATGACGTCTTCTGATGTCTCCTGCTCTGCACGGATGCCGTTGCCGGAGCAAACAGTTTAGTTAGGGAGTTTACCATACCCAGTGGTCCGTGGCATAGGTCCGTTGCATTGACTTGACAGCATTCAACAGGCTGCTTTTATTACGCAAAGTCGGTATTTGTGGAGATTTTAACGGGTGGACAAGTCAATTCGATTGTCACTTGTCAATAATTATTACTATCAGGACGTATCTGTGTTCTGTGGTCAACTACGAATAATTTTCTTAAAAGGATTACGTCAATGAAAGGATCGTTATTCATTATCGCGAAAGTGTTATAAATGAGTTTTTTCCGTAGACAATTAAGTATTAGTTTTGTAATTTTCGTGTTCTACGAAGAGCGCGTAGTGAAGTGGATGGTTAAACTTTTGGAACTCAACAAGTGAATTTCTTATTTTGAACTCGTAGCAAGTTCCAAGTTGTGTCTTCATAGATGTTTATGTACTTGAGCCGATGATAAACTTATCTTGTGGGGGCAAGTGCTCGAAAAAAAGATGTCGCATTCTTCTCATTTTCATATGAAAAAAATCTAGGCTTTGAGTTAACAAGTGCGAAGTTTACCAACAATCTTTGATCACAGTGAAACAGGAATATTTTAAACTTAACTGGCGAATGTACATATTGTATGGTAAATAAATAATATTGCTGCTTATCTCTGGACAAATAACACCGTGTTAAAAATAGCTTGTACTCAAATTGCCTGTCTTGTGTCAACTCGTATCACGTGATTTTCGTAGTGAACTTTATTGTACTTAAACCTAAGTAATCTAAAAGAGATGTGGCTTTAGGTGTTTCGACGCTATTTCGCCAATTGTGGACATTTCAAACACATGGTAAGTAGGTGTAAAATTGATGCAGGTTTCCTAAATTGCGTGCGTTCATTCTGCTTTTGCGACCAAGATTAATAACAATCAATTCAGACTGGCACTTGTTGAACTAAGGTACAACTAACTTTCGTCTTTGAAACTTTCTAATGGTAAAAAAATTTCTATTCAGATTATCATAGATGTCTTTTGTTTTCGAGTAAAGAATTAGACTTCGACTTTAGATACGACACATGTGAATGTGTTGGTTATATTATGAAGAAACAACTTTTACATTTTGAGGGGAGTTTTTGTTGTGAAACTACCTAGGACCTAGGTACTTAGAATATTCAAAAACTTTCGACGTGTGAAGTACGGCGGATTCCTACAGACTGATCACTAATCCGCAGTCAGATTCAGTTCTGTCCGGCCATCTGTCCGTGAACACGGTAACTCTCGAATCGTTGAACCTTATTTTGACATTTTGAGGGTAGGTTGGGACCTCGAATGCCGGCAAAATTTTGCATGCGAATCTACCTTATAAGGTGGATCAACTTACAAAATGGATGAACCAGCGCTCGAAAGCTCCAGACGTCATGTCAGTGCTTTTTTACAGGATGATTTGATATAAATTTTACAAATGAAAGGCGCGGGAAACAATAGCCAATTTTCATTCAAAATTCAAGAGAATATGCGTCGATTGGATATTTTACTAGTCTGAGATTTTGGGAAAAATTACTGTAGATGATCGTCTAAAGTTCACAAGAGAACTATAGCGAAAATTCCACCTCTTCTTATTACTACGAGAGGAAAATTATTTATTGTATGAAACCCTCCTGTACACAGGTTTTTTCGCACTTGGCTTTTTTTCCGTAGTAGGTACAACGACTATCCTTTCGTCTAGAGTGAAAATTTCAATCGGAAGATGTTTCTAGTAATTTATTTCCGATAATTTCACCATCCTGAAAGAAATTTCCAACAGGAAAACTGAGACCGATTCGACTTCATTATTCAATGAGCCTATAAATAAATATTTCTTATCTTTTCCCCCTATTCTGCGATATCAAACAGTTGCAAAACTTCGAATTGGTTTTGTAAGTGATTGTGGTTTAACTGACATTCCATACGCTTTTTCGAACTAAAGAATTGGCGAAAATTGAGAAGAAATATACCTACCTACAGATAAGTGTTTGCTCGCTGTAGAATTTTGATAGGAAAATTGTTACGGCACCTTTTCGAAAATGCACCTAGGCGAAAATCCAGCAAGCTTCGATGAAATCGGCAGAAAATTGAAAAATTCGGTTATCTGCACTGAACTCAAGCCCAAGAACTGGAAATAGTGCTCTGAATGATTAGGAGGAAGAGGCAATTTTGAACGAAATCAATCGATCATGAGTGCATACTCGTTGTATCTGTCGATAATCTCGCTTTTTAGAGTACGCACTCCAAACTCCCAATTCGAAATCGAAAAAACGTTAATCGCCTCTTGTAACTATTTTCTTATCCATTTTGCGCCAACGTGAAATTGACAAAATGAACGTGTTCATAAACATAGCATCTTGGATCTCTATCAGTTTCAGGTTCGTTCGTTATTTGAGTATGCTGAAAATGACTCGAATAATTTTCAGAAAAAGTCTACGATTCTCGATATGTATGCTACGGGTGGGCAGAAAACAGCATTTTTTATACGAAACATAAAATGGCGATAATCATTTCTACTCGGAGATGAGTAGGTACGATTCATTCATCAAGAAACTTCGACTCGAGAGCTAAATCAAATTAATCAGTTCGAAATTTTTCTCACAACCGGTAATTTTATTTGACACTTCGTAATTACAGTTTCCACCGATGAGATCACGGTTATTATGTGAAAAGTACAGGGGCGGACCCAGAAGACGAATTTAGTATCGGTGAAGAATCATGATCAGGACGAGGAATAGGGGCGAAATGTTGGAGCGTCGTCCCGATTGAAAGAAATAAAGTGTGTGGGGCAAAGTTGAACTTGCGTCAAAAAGATGTGAAAAGATATTACATAGAACGGGATATTCTCAATCGTGTTCTGTTATTCAACTGGATCAATCTGGAAATTTTCAAGTATTTGGTTCATAAGACATTCCAGACAATATACGAAAGTTTCTTACTGCCATAAAACTTTTGGAAGGAATGATATTTTATCGATTTCACGCCATTAAATGTAAAAAGTGGAATAAAGCAGATTGCGATGCGTATTTTCCACATGTCGTATACCTATAGCTAAAAGTAGACACCAGATCTATTCGCAAATTTTTGTTGATCTCAGCATAGCCGGTTCTTCAATTGACTTCGTTGATGTTAAAATCCAGTTTTCTAACAAGAAGTGAGATCTGCAAATGACGACCTTAGTTTGCGAATATTACTTTCCGATGCAACACTGTTGCACCTGAATATTTCCTCCATCCGACTTTGCAAACGACCCTTGCGTCCGTTCTTGATATCGATGGACACAACATTTTATCGATTAACTCGATCACATTCTGAACCACTCTCGTTTTCGATGAACGATTTCATCATTTCAAATTCGATTTTGCGGAATTCAACGTGCAGAAAAGTCCCATGAAATCCTTTCAGGCATTGATTTTGGACGAACGAAAATGAGGTGATATGTGGAAACATAATCGGATAAAAGATATCGTGAGCTTGAAAGGTGAAAATGTGATATTCTAATTAGAATATGATCGAACGTCTGTGTTGTGTTTAGCCTAAAACGGTCCCGCCTATGTCAGAACCGAATTTGAGAATTTCGAAGAGAATTTATCGGGAAAATTACGTTGTTGATTCCATTGATGATATACGAAAGATCCAATGGTAACAATGAATGGAAAAGTTATTTCCCACGAATATATCAGTCAATTATCAAAAGTAATTCTAATGCGACAAAATCAATTTATTGAATATTTTGTGAATTATCATAACGACATGGAGAAACTAAAACTCGAATAAAATAAAGCGAGCGATCCATCATGCTATTCTGCGTTCATTTCCTATGGGCTAGGCTGTAAAACGTGAAACGATGCGATGTTCCAAAAATAGAAATCATTATCTATCTTGTCTTGTATTTATGTAAATGTAAGGTAATATTGTTTTATGTAGAATAAATTCAGATTTCGATAGATACTCAAACAGTCTCGTTTCGAAATATGACGATAAACAAGGTTTATTTGAAAGTTGCTAACCCGGAGATTTTACATTGTTTATCTGAACGGTTTCATTTGGACTTGATCCAGGAATGATTTTGTTGTTTCATTCGTGAGAAAGCGGCCTTTGCTAGAGTATTCGAAGGAAATCTCTGACTGGTCAATTACAAAACCTCGCCTTCCGTTAATTTTCTTTCTCTACGTACTGTATTTTGTGGTGGTTGGTTCTGCATTATCGAAAATCATCACAGACACAAATTGCCCTTTCATTCGAATTTAGTTCGATTTGGAGATTTAGATATTTCGAGTATACTCATTTAAGAATCGCAACTAAT
This sequence comes from Adalia bipunctata, assembly GCA_910592335.1. Classification (NCBI taxonomy): domain Eukaryota; kingdom Metazoa; phylum Arthropoda; class Insecta; order Coleoptera; family Coccinellidae; genus Adalia; species Adalia bipunctata. Next base: position 101,492 of record OU342951.1, read on the forward strand.
TTATTTCGAACTTGATTCACAATAGATTATTAAATTTTCAAGGTAAATAATAAGAATTTCGAAACAATTTTGATGATAAAGAGAAAATAAGCTGGCAACCTTCTAAAGGAGTCCCCTAGTTGGTTGAGGGAAAAGCAATTTCCAGGACGGACAAAGAGAAATTTCCTTTTCCCTTCGTATTGTTTGAACTAAGTCGATATTAATGTGCGTCAGCCATCGCGAAAATTATCCCTAATAACGAATAGAAAAAAATACGACGTTGCAGTGTCGGTCTAGACCAATTACGACACTTTACGATGTTTGCGGAAAAACTGCGAAATGTGTGTGTGCATTTCAGTTCCCATCGTCGTCTATCTTGCTAATAAAAACGTGTTTATTCAGCAGCGGTCTCATATACAAGATGATTTAGATCTTTTACACTTATCGATGTCGGAATTTTTTTCTTTTGTTGGAAAAACGGGCACTGAAAGCTTCAGCTACAATTCAAAAGTTTGGATTTCTGAAACCTCGTTCTACTTATACGATTAAATCATGTACACGCACCCTGCATAATATCCGCTCTTTTTCTCCTTCAACACTTTCAAATAAAGTGATGCATTTTCATGAAGCCATTACCGCAATCAACAAATTCTAAATTTAAACATTTATTATGAGGTTGTGATTGTAAAAGTGTTCAATGGATTATTTACAGTGTTATTTATAGACGGGGGATCATACATACACATTCATAATAAATCGCGAACAAATACCATCAAGTAGAATCGACATCCTTACATCCTAATTTGGTAACCAAGAAGTTGTTGTTTTAGTTTCAGCGATGAAGTAATGACAATCGATCGAAACAGTGTTTCCGATAAAGGTCAATTATTTATGATTGCTCTATTCGTTGTGAAATCCAACTTGATTTTATTTTTTACAATTCGTAGGAGGATTGTTTCCTGCGATACGCATTTTCACTTCAGTAAATTTACTAATATCATGCACTTGTCTTTCGATACCTTGTTCAATATACATATTTCTTCACTAGGGTTACAATTAGCACACATGCGTTGAGAAATATGAAAAATCTCTAACTTTCACCCTCCGACCCTTATGAAGGGGGTGTAGGTCTGTATCGAGGTCTGTAAATAATATTTCTTCAAAAATCTTGTTCCGATTGCACCTTTCATCGACAAGAAATGGAGAAACTACGTTCACCTTCGAGGATATCGAACAAATACCGAGACAAATACTATACAGCAGATGTTTCCGCCAGTAGAAAAATGCACGCATATCACCATCAGTAGGCTCGTACGGTTATGATAAGTTAACGAAGGTCGTCCTGTTGCAAACTCGTTCGCAGAGAGGAAGCAACCCCAACATACCGGTTGACATTCGTCGTTTTTATCTTTTTCTTCTTCTATAAATAACTCTATAAGCTATTTCTATTTTAAGACTAATAAATATGACATAACTAGTTTTCTGATTGAAGTAACGATATTACCTACTAATAATAAATTATTATAGGTAGAATTGGAATTACAAAGTACAATGCCAATTCCTGTTTGGAATTGATTATTATTTAACAGAAAAAATGTATTCATGATGAAAATGTCCTTTGACAACAAAATATAGTCCTAAATTTTTTTTATTTCAAAAGGAATTGGCATAATATGTTGACACCATTCGACGCAGAATTTTATTCTCTATTGATAATATTACTTATCAGCATACTGTTAGACTAGAATGAATGTTTTCGGTGTCAATTTTGTCGATGTCATTGCTCGACAAGAAGAAGTTTAAACTCGAGTTTAAATGATTTATTGGCACGAGGTTCAATTTGATACGGTTTATAAGGCCTGAAATTGGAATCAATTGAATAATTCAAGTTGTATCACGAACAAATTTGTGATGAAGATTCCACGTGAATCAGGTCTTGTGCGAATATACAAAACTATTTGTTTCTTATAGATTAACGTGATATTTTTAGAACAACACGCCGAATATCTGCTCGTATACTTCTTGATATCGGTCGAATATCAAGGTTGCCTATTTCGTTGCTTCATTCGATCAAACGTATTCCTCTCCGCGTTCCCCCGATTGATCTTTTTGATGCTCTTTTTCGATAATATTCGCAGTTTGATGGCAGTTTTTTTCGGCTTTTTTATGTGCCCGAATTCGCGTCAATTGAATCGTCCACCAATATTGTTTGCTATTCAGTCACTGACTTATAAGCACCATTTTTTTTTGTCTCTGCTATTTTTGATTAGTAGATATCTATCGATACACGCATTTGGTCTCATGTGGGTGACTCGACGACAAAACAGATCTCCAGTTTGAAAATTTATAGTCTCCGCCCGTTGGCATCTCCAAAAGAGGCCGATGGAATTTGGTGTAGTCTAAAAAAGAACCAAGATATCCAGCAGCAATGGCTTGACCTTCATAATTTTAATGTCTGTGTCTTATTTTTAGAACAAAGTTTGCAACACGGCTTATTGGAGTTAAGTCGTGTACGAGACCCGCGGTTCACTTCACTTCCATTCCGATCTAAATTGATCTCCCCCGTATTCGCTACCGATGAGACACGTGTTTTGAGCGCACAAATAATATAAACAAAGTATAAGTAACTCGTTCTTGACGAGGATTGAGGAAACATTCACGGTTGTATTTCAGTTTATTGAAGAGTCCAACATTCGAAGCGTGAAATTATCATTTCGTGATTAAAACATCCGATGATGGAACTGCACCCGTAGCAGTTGAGGTTCGGCTAAAAATCGACTCTCCAATAATCTTCATTTGCCATGTCAAATTCTTACCTGATTGAAGATGTTGGCATATTTCTGCTAATGATTCTTTTACAGAAATGGGACATATTTGACAAAAAATGCCCCCTCTGTACACTTCGACTAGGCTTCTTTGCAATGTCTATGAAAATAATAGTATATTATATGAGTGCCCCCTTTTTTTTTAATAATCTTTGTTAAAAGAGTGTGTTCTCCAGGTGACCCTGGAGTATCGGTGAGTGGTGTGGGCCGGTCATGCGCCTCGGCCCGACTCTGCTGCTGGTCGCACTTTTCTATGTGTGCCACAGGGTCTCCTGCGACCCCTACAAGGCTGAAGAATCGCTTCGATATCCCTACGGCAATGCCACCCCGATCACCTTCCACTCGATCAACACCAACACCATCGACGCGGACGACGCTGCGCATGCGCCATCTGGATTTTCCGTCTACACGGAGGGGAAGATGGACGCGGCCGCGCGTGCGCCCAGCAGTATCGACGATGCGGTGCGTCACTGGACCGCAAGAGGAGACGGAAACGCATCTTCCGGTAGAAATCTCAGCGCCGAGAGCCTCAAGACGGAGATGCCGCTCAGGAAGAAGGTGATAACGGTGGGTTACCTGGCCGCGGTGAGAGGGGAACTGAAGGAGAGACAGGGTTTGACTATTTCCGGAGCCGTTCAGATGGCGATTGATCACGTAGGTATAGAGTTTTAATCCAGGGTTCAGTTCATAACGAAAAGGTCGGGATCGAGTACCTTCCCGTAGGTTACGGACTTTTCAGATGAGGGGGCTCGCCTTGTCGTCATCACGGATGATTTCTCGTCGAAATCAATGGCCGCTCGCGGTCATTCGTTAATTCACACGAAAGTTGCGGAAGAAATTGAGTGGGATCGTTTTCCAGATCAACGAAGACCCCACCATCTTGCCTAACGTGACGTTAGAACTGCAATGGAACGACACCAAGGGGGACACGGTAATAGCAACGAAGGCCATGACAGAGATGATTTGCGGCGACGTGTACGCCTTCTTTGGTCCTGAGGGAAACTGTTACGTGGAGGCGATTGTCGCTCAATCGCAGAATATACCGATGATAAGCTACGTAAGTACCTACACTGTGTGCTTTTATCCACGTGTAATTTTAGAAAGAAGGGAAATCTGGGATAACAGGTCAGCAGGGCCCTGTTCAAAAAGAGAAACAATTTTCGGTTAGTTTATGATCAATTCGGGAATACTTGTGGTATCGCAGTTTGAATACGTAAATCTTAAACTGGAAAAGGAAAACTTCATCTCAGTGCTTTAAGTTGCCCGTTATTTCGTTTTCAGAAATGCTCCGATTACAAGGCTTCCAAAATACCAACATTTGCCAGGACAGAACCACCAGATACCCAAGTGAGTTTTTCAGCTTTGAAACCCTGCAAAATTTCTGCGGAAACTTTCCTGGGTGAACTATTTTTTTGGCTATCTTAAACTCGTTTAGACTTAGACCTAAATTAATTAATTTCGTGTCTATTTATCGGTGTGATGGAATAGTTTCGGTGAAGCCGATTGAATTTCCAAGCTGAAGGAGCTTCGTTTTCAGGTTACCAAATCCATAATATCCCTTTTATATTACTACAATTGGAGGAAATTCTCGGTGATCTACGAAGACGAATGGAAAACAGTGGCCAGATCGTTGATTCTTCAAGCGCCGAAAATGAACATGACCGTAACCGGCGAAATACACGCCTCCGATCGGCTCAAATGTTGCGTTGAGGGGCTCAAATGCTGCCAGCAGTCCAACTGGTACATGTTCCTGCAGGAGACTAAAAACCGGACGAGAAGTGAGTCTTCGTTTTCTTGCTACCGAACACTGATGCGTATCTTTCATTTACCATAAGTTTCCCTTTTTTTATTACAGTATACGTTTTTTTGGGAAACACACATTCGTTGTTGGACATGATGACGACGATGCAGACGTTACAACTGTTCGAAAATGGAGAATACATAGTGATTTATGTAGATACCGACATGTATTCGGACAAGGATGCGTACAAATATTTGTGGAGTAAGTTTTCGATTTTCGGCCGAAAATTTTAATGGGTGATAACAGGGAAATGTCGACGTGTGGTATCACTGAAAATGAGAAACCACCACGTTTCTTCCTAACATAAAATTCTCCGATTATAAAAACGGGGTGAGTTCGAAGTCGGGAATCCTAAAATACAAGAATGAAAACGTGCTCCCGATTCATTTCCCAATTACGACCTTTCTGCCGAATTCTAACACATTTTCCAAGGGAAAATTATCTCGTTTTATAACTATTCGTTTTTCCACGAGTTTCCAAGGGAAACCTTCAACGGAATTTATGTCTTGCATGTAGAGCTATCAATTCGAATTTACGGCGACAGCTCGACTTTTATCTTTTCCTCTGAAATTGTAGCGTATACAGAGTATTTTCATCAAGGGCATCCTCTCGGGGAGATTTCGGAAAATTTCCCATTTCCTTTATTTCAATATTAACTGCAGTTCGTATACAGTCAGATGCCGTCAGCGTATTATCACGAATTTCTGGTCCACGTTTCTAGACCGACAAACTACGAATGCAGATTTTATGTATTGAAGCTTCTTCATTCGACAGATATTTAACTCCGCGAGTCAAAAAGGCCTGCGATATCATTAAAATTTTCGAGTCGGTAGAACAATTCGAAATTCGAGTCAAAATTCCCACGATATCTGAACAACACTAACAAGTCTGGATTGATTTTTTTCGTTGTAGAGAATGACATTTTCGACGATAATAACTCTTGTGACAACAAGCCTCAGGAATACCATTCCTTTCTGCAGAGAGCCAAGTCCCTCTTCGTCATCGTTCCAACCCCACCGACCCAAAATTACGAAAAATTCACAAACAGCGTCAAGTATTACACAAGTCAGGCGCCCTTCAGATTTGAGACTTCCGAAATATTGTTGAAATCGTTCGCCAAGGTAAATACACAATTTTTTTCTACTAGTTGTATCACGCTGATTTATAATTTTCCCCCAGTACGTCTCTATTTATGCCGCCTATTTGTACGATTCGGTGAAACTTTACGCCACGACCCTAGACAACATCCTGTCGAAAGAACCGATAATCAACGACGAAGTGATCGAAGAGATTGCAAGGAACGGAACCAGGATAGTGGAGGCCATCATCAAAAATGGCTCTTACAAAAGTAAGTGTTCTTGATTTTCACGTACTCTCATTATGTCGCATTTCGTGGTCAGATTGAATTCCGTCTGCTCAGGGCTAGTTTCAGCTACAGGTTGTCGTTTTTACAAATTTTTAATCGTTCACACTAGGATCAATTCCTTCAATCTACACCTGTTAACTGTGTCGACATAATAAGTTATTGAAAATAGTTGTCCTGCAGGTATCACGGGGACCATGATAAAATTGGACGAAAACGGCGATTCGGAGGGCAACTTCTCCGTGTTGGCGCTCAGGCCCACGCCCGACTCGAGACACGTGAACGGAAACTTCCAGTGTCCCTACCAGATGAGACCCGTCGGTCAGTTTTTCCAGCAGTTCAAGGAATTTCCCGTGAGTTGACCTTTGCATTCTCACCCTTTCGTTATCGTTGAGAATTTTCCCATCGAAATCTTCTTCTCCGGGCAGTCGTACAAGATCAACCCCAACACCAAGATCCTGTGGGCGACCGGCAAGGACAAGCCGAACGACGAGCCGAGTTGCGGCTTCGACAACCAGCTCTGTCCCAAGGCCAACACCCAGCTGAACAGCATCATCGCCGTCGGGGTGCTCTCCGTGCTGTTGTTCTGCGTGGGAGTCATCACCATGAGCATCTATCGGAAGTGGAAGATAGAGCAGGAGATCGAAGGACTGCTCTGGAAGATCGACAGGGACGAGATCCTGAGCTATTTCGAACGAGACATTTCTAGTCCGACACGGGTGAGTCGACTCTTTCTTCGTGCTCGAGGACGTTACGATGGCCATTATTCGTTTCAGGTGTTCTCTTCGCAGGTTAGTTTAGTTAGTAACAGCGTGACGTCGTTCGAGTCCAGGGGCGGACTTCAGGTGTTCGCAACCACGGCCCTTTATCGGGGGGTCGTGGTGCGGATTAAAGAGCTCGCCTTCTCTCGCAAAAAGGACATCTCGAGGGACGTCATGAAAGAGATGCGTTTGCTGAGAGAGCTGAGGCACGACAACGTGAACAGCTTCATCGGAGCCTGCGTCGAACCCAACTCTTTATTGCTAGTCACTGATTACTGTGCCAAAGGAAGTTTATATGTGAGTTGTTACGTTGAATCGTGAAACGACCCTTCTTATGGTTGGCATGAATTCCTTAGTTCGAATATTTTCCTTGCCTTAAAAACCACCTTCATTGCAGGATATTATAGAAAACGAAGATATTAAGTTGGATAAGATGTTTATTGCTTCACTGATTCATGATCTCATAAAGGTAAGAGCGAAAGACGAGAATCGGTCGGCGAGCTGCATTTCGGAAGTTGTTTCAGGGCATGCTGTATCTTCACAACTCCGTGCTGGTTTGTCACGGCAATTTGAAATCCTCGAATTGCGTGGTCACCAGCCGTTGGGTCCTGCAGGTCACCGATTTCGGTCTGTACGAGATGAGACATTGGGCGGAGAACGAGAGCATCGGCGAGCATCAATATTACAGAAGTAGGTGAGGACGGGTTCAAACTTGAACATTTCGAATCGGATCTAGCATTATTGAATAATGTTCATTCGTTCATTTGATACCGATTCATCTGTGGAAATATCGCTCGGTCAGAAAGTTTCGGCTTCAGAATCGCATTTTGTCACACGATTCCGACCTGGTAATCAGAGATTTCGTCAATTTTGCTCTCAAGTCTTTCGGACGAAATGTTCAAGTGTGGACTTGCAATTTAGCGCTTCAGTTCGAGACTGCTTAAAGAGTGAAGTTATCCGTAGATCTGTTCTGGAGAGCTCCCGAAATCTTAAGGGACCCCAACGCATACATCCGAGGTTCTCAGAAGGGGGACGTTTACGCTTTCGCAATAATTCTCTACGAGATCCTCGGCAGGAGGGGACCTTTCGGGGTCACCGACTACGAACCAAAAGGTGCGTATCTGATTCGAGAAGGCCATATTTAATTTGTACGTCACATTGCGCTTTTTTCAGAAATAATAAATCTAGTAAAAAACCTGCCCTCGGAGGGGGAAGATCCGTTCCGTCCAAATACAGAACTGTTGCTGGACACGGAAGTAGGCTGTGAAGAAGACGTGCTGCAATGCATGCGTGATTGCTGGTCGGAAAACCCGGAACACAGGCCCGATTTCGTAGCCATCCGGACCAGGCTGAAGAAACTGAAGGACGGAAAGTGAGTGTTGCCATTTTCTTTGTAAACCTACGATCCATGTTGACTCTTTCGTTCTCAGGAAGAAAAATATAATCGACCAAATGATGGACATGATGGAATCGTACGCGACCAATTTGGAGGACGTGGTGATGGAAAGGACCAGGTTGTTGTACGAGGAGAAGATGAAAACTGAGGATCTGCTTCACAGGATGTTACCCAAGTAAGTTTCCACCTCGGATCGGGCGTTCGCGACGGCTCATTCGGCCTTTTTCTTTATTACAGGCCCGTCTCGGAGCGACTGACGAAAGGATACGGCGTCGAGCCGGAATCGTTCGATTCCGTAACCGTCTACTTCAGCGACATCGTCGGGTTTACGGCCATGTCGGCCGAGAGCACGCCGTTGCAAGTCGTCAATTTCCTGAACGACCTCTATACAGTATTCGATCGGATCACCAAAGGTTACGACGTCTATAAAGTCGAGACCATCGGGGACGCCTACGTCGTGGTGAGTTTGAAGTTACGGAGAACGATCTCGTTTCTCTTCTTCTTCTTCTAGACCGTGTCTTTGACGGAAGGTCTTTTCGCAGGTTTCCGGACTGCCGTTGAGGAACGGGGACAGGCACGCCGGCGAGATAGCGTCGATGGCCCTGGATATGCTGGGCGCTGTCAGCAATTACAGGATCGCGCATAGGCCTAACGACATCTTGAAGTTGAGGATTGGAATACACACTGGTGAGTTTTTCTCCATCTCGATCACAATTTTTCATTCGAATAAAGATCATCAGTCGTGTTTGCCTCCGTTTTTGTTCAAATCGACTGACATAATTAATATTTTTACGTTCAAGCGCGACTGGTATGACCTCTATTTAATTATCTCATTTGCGGGAATATTGAATTGTTACTTTGGTTAAATCGGGACCAAAATAAAACGACGGGTTCGCAAAGTTCAACACTCGTACCCTGCGCACCAATCAGAGCTATAAATGCCTTCATGGAGCGTCTCTTCCGATCAGGTCCCGTGGTGGCCGGCGTGGTAGGCCTCACCATGCCACGCTACTGCCTTTTCGGGGACACCGTGAACACAGCGTCCAGGATGGAGAGCAACGGCGAGCCGTTGCGCATCCACATCAGCTCGCAGTGCAAGGAGGCCTTGGAAAAACTGGGGGGTTACGTGATAGAAGACCGGGGGTTGGTCAACATGAAGGGCAAAGGCAACGTGAAGACGTACTGGCTAGTGGGCGCGACGGAATGGGCCGTGCAGAGGAGGGAGGTGGATCTGGAGGAACTACCTCCGCTGTTTTGCAGGCCGAGAAAAAGTCCCAAATTGAACAACGACTCGAGGCAGCCTTCTTTCTGCGGAGGATTCAGCGGCATGACCAGCAGGAGACATTCCAGCGTGCCCAGAGGTGAGTTTTTCGGTTGGAACGACCGTTTCTATGTCCTTTCTTACTAATTTGATTTGTATCCCCTTATTTCGGTGGCTTTGGTGCATGGGCTTTAACTTTAGTTGTGGTGCTCTTCCCTTCTATGTGCTATGTTTATTTTTGTTGGTGGTGGTGGTGCTCGTCAAATTTTTCGTTTCTTTTTCTGTCCGCTTTAATTGGAATAATTTATATCATGCATCTATCGCAATGGCGAACCGATTTCTTTTCGAAATGTGGGTTTCATTGATAGGTTGTATGTGTAAGGGATTACCCATGGTCGATGGCATCTTGGACGGATAATGGGACTTGAAATTGATTCAAAAATTCGTCCAAGATGCTATCCGTGAATTTTTTGTGAATTATTTCTTTCTGAATACTTGAATGATTCAAGTGGAACTTTGATCTAAGAATGAATATTGGTAGTAACAGAACCATGTCGTTTTCCTTGACATTGCGGAAATGTCGAAAAGGGCCAGCGCTTCCGTTTGGAAATCAAAATGAAAACAAGAGGATCCTCGACGATCCAACGGCGGAATCCAGCGAGAGGATTCATTAATATTTTCCCGTTCCGAGATAGATGGACAGGCACGAACAAACATAAATCGGCCGAAGCGGTAATAACGAATTTCCCCTCGCCCTCGCCTCACCGGATATTGCCAACTGCGAATAAACCGATGGATGTTGAATCCCTCCAGAAGAACTGATTAAGTTTGAACAGATTGAGCTTTCATGCATTCGTGTTCAGCCCGCGTAAAATTCATCGCGCTAACGCGAGGGTGGCGTTGTCGCTCGTTCGATAAACCCCCTGAAAATGGGGGATATGTTTGACTTACTCTCTTCCGCGTCGACAATGGAATATTCATGCACGAATCTGATATTGCGTGGTATGTAAATATTTGTGCCACGCAAACATCCGTCTTCAATCTCAATGTGCCAGTGTTTAGGGTTCCGTACATCCGCACGAGAAACGGGACCTCGTTATGTGATCTTTTGCGATGCAAAATGGTAGTCGACAAATGCTCTACGCCAAATAGAGGTGTTTCTCCGAATGTTTTCAATTGCACCCTCGGTTTCTCGATTATGCCGTCCGAAAAAACTGCACTTTCGTAATAGTCTTCAATCACATAAATGTTCCTATTTCGACGACCTGAGTAAATGTGTTCGCTTGAATTTCTTGCCGCAATCCGAGCAACCTCCTCCAACAAAAATGTCCGCAGGCACCAGTATCGAAGTGGAGAGCATCACCACCATCCAAAACTCCAGTCCGTTGCCGTTCAGACACCTGAAAGTGGCAAACAACAGACACAACTTGCCTGTTGCAGAACAATCGGGTTCCAAACTCACCATCAACACCGCCTTCGGGAGCGGCATCATAGAGCTGCCGGAGGAGAGCAAGCGGGTGCTGAGGACCCGCAGGGTTTTGTCCAGCATCGCTTCCAGCTGCGACGAATCGAACAGGAGTCAGCTGATCAAGGTCAGGGAGTCCAGGAGCCTGGATCCGATTCCTCCGGCGAAGAATAATAAGGTTCTGGATCCGGTCAGTAAGTTGCTGAGGGCCAACAGGAGCACAAGGTGAGCTCATTTCGGTCGATCAAGCAATGAATAAAATACCACATGAGTGTCATCAGTTCGGTACTATCGATTCAAATTGATTGTGCAGCTGTTGCTTTGCAGCAATTCCAAATGGATTTCGACCAATTTTCGAATTCCCGTTATTCTGCTTCTAGATCGCTGGACAACTGTGATAAAAATAGCAAGATCCACATAATAGCAATCACCGACGAAAACCTGGCGGACATGAACTACGCCAACGGAAACGTGCTCATGGGTTCGAACGAAGACAATAGTTTGCTCGAAGACGTCCAGATGCCCCTGTTGAACTCGAACGCCGCAAATCCCACCATCGTGAGAAGAAGGGGAGGCGATAACGGTTACGAAGACAACATCGACAACGACGATACGTCCAAGAGGTAAGAATTTGATGCTATTCCCTTTCGTCGCCATTCGAATCGTCGTTGTGAAAACGCTGGTAAAAGGCGAGTGTGATCATGTTATGCCGCCCCCTTTACACGATCGATGCGTGTTTCAAGCCGTCGGCGAGGAAGCGAAGAGATCGAAACGATTCCAATCAAGTCTTACACTTCTTGTCCCCCCGTCTAGAAACGTTTTTCGATAAAATATCTTTTTATGGTTTTCCACAATTGGTTTCAGATGGCGATCCCTAGAATCAGTACAAGTATCGTGTGAGCCACCCCTGGGGCAGCAAGACCAACTGCTCAAGAATAAGAAGCTCATACCGAGGCACTCTTTGAAAAACTGGCTGGTAGGTCTGTTCAACGGCAACAGCCTGAAGAACAGCGGAGCCTCGATGAAAAAGGCTGTTATAGCTGATTTTCCGCGCACCATCGAGCGAGACAAGGAAAGCGTCATTTGAAGAAACGCGGATGAAAATCAAAGAGTGTGTTTCGCGTAGAAATCATCGGAAGACGTGAAGAATCTCTTCGGAGTGAATCGAAAGGACTCCAATTCCTTATTACCGGCATTTTATCGCGGTAATTACCAAAGATATCCAGAAAACAGAAATTGCAAGAAAGAATAATATAAAATATCCATATCATATTAGCTAACGAATCGTGGTAAATCATGTTACTACTTGTTCAAATCCGTTGTAAATAATAGCTATAAATATTTATAAGTTCGATGTTATAATTGTTGTTGTACCATCTCAGGTGTAAAATTATTGAAGAGTGACGCCTGAAACATTTTGAGAATTTTTTTTCAGCTTGAAATTTCCTTGGACAGAAGATCATTCTTTTGAATATTTGAAGACTTGGCTTACGTTAACGGTGTTGAAATTTTCAGGGTGTGCCACGTGAAAGTTAATTGGAATCGAAATCTAAGAAAAATATCAACTAGACGACCTGTGGGTATTCATATATGATGAAACATTCAAAGAGCAAATCACTGTTCACCAATAACAATATGAGATTCAGGGGAAAATTATAAATTTTCATTTAGATTGTGTTCAGATGTGAATATCGGCCTTGAAAAAAATTGAAATTCCATATATTTCTCGTCTTTCCACAGAATCTCAGGAACATACGGACTGATCAAATAAGAAGTCGTTGGAAGTTGAACACCTTGTACAAAAATTATACATTTTCGTATGAATATTCGCATCGACCAAATGCAGTATTCAACCAACGAATAACCAGAGAAAACAGTTAAGAGGGGTCTAAACCGTTCGACGTTCAGTTCAAAACGCGATTCGGGATTTCTCACGATAGAGTCCACCGATTTATATGAGGTTTTCACTATTATTCGATTTGAAGGGTCCTCCGAGTCGGAAAGTGCATTATTTTTTTTTCGTCTGAAAAAAACATCAATTTTATTTTCACTCGACGCAAAAATAAAAAATTTTGAACTTTCCGACTTGGAGAACTCTTCAAATTGAATAATAGTGAAAACCTCATATAAATCGGTGGACTCTATCGTGAGAAATCCCGAATCGCGTTTTGAACTGAACGTCGAACGCTATAGACCCCTCTTAGGTCGAGTGTCAATCAGATGTGTATGTACCGTGTAATAGGTGGATTAAAACGAGCTTTTTTTGAAGAAATACTGAAAAAGGGAAAAAAATGATAAACCGAATTGTCTTATTCTAGAATAACGTTTCTGAAGCGAGTCTCTCGAGAATACTTATTTTGTTGTACACGCACTTAAAACTTGACGCAACAAGCTTTTGAATTTGTTATTTATAGAAACTCCTGTTTTAATCAGGATGGTGTAGAAATGGCCGCAATTTAAAAGAAACTTCTTAAGTTGTAGCCATCGACCTCGAAATCCCGATTTACCCATCCCGATCAGAATCGTAGCATAAACGCAACATCTTGTTTCAAGAATTTTGAGGAAGAAATCGTAATCCTGTAGCCCGAAAATAGCCCCCATAAAGACGAACCTAGCGAAGCAATACGACCCCGACCCCTTGAGTCGACTTTTCACCCTGGATTTCATCTAAACGAAACTAGCATTTTTCACGGAATATCGGTGTCGTACTATTCAATTTCTGTTTTTTCTTTAAAGCCATAATCAGAGGAAAGGCTTTCACTGTGATCCCAGATTAATAAAACGCAATATAATAACTGTAGATACAATAATTGGATGAGATACTTGTTGCACTGGTAATATTTGTGCCATTAATTTCAGTAAATGTTTATCAGAAGGCATTCACTTCAATGTAAATAATTATTTGTAGGAAATTTCATTTTATAAATATACATACGTATTTATTTACATCACTTTTTCTATACACGTCCTTTCCATCGTGTTTTCTTTGAAAATATTCGACAATAATTCCATACAATTTTTCCAGGGTCAATAAATAAGAAAAACCTTCCTCATAATAAAAATTTAATTGGGGCGGATTTCTACACATTGGGAATTCGAAGCTATTTACACTGGGATACTATGATAATTTGTTGAATGCAAGTATTGACTTAACTGATTTTAGGGGTACTTATAACCTTAACAATAATAAAACCAAAGGCTGTGATCGCAGCTAGGCTTAAGCCGGCTTTACACCAAATGGGCATGTCGATCGGCGTCGTTCCAAACTCACGTAAATTTCTGGAAGGAATTCAAAGAAATGAGAATACGAAGAACATTTTTAAATCATGCAATCCAAGCGGGTTTCATTCAAACAGAAGCGGGTTTTGCAGCTCGCCGAGACAATCCAGTAAAATTGTTCCTCTATAATTCGAAATGATCTAATGATCCGATTTTTTGTGACGATTCAATGCACAATGAAAAATCCGCTCAGACTATTCCGTTTCAGAACCTGCCTACAATTTCACTGAACTTTCACCGCCAGAATGTTAATTTTCTGAACTCTTAAAAACACCCATAACGAAGTGGCATGCAGATTAGAGATCAACCAAAGGTCCCAAATAGAATTCAGGAGCAATAAATATTAGTTAACTCCATAAACCGTTAGTGAAAAAAGTTAACATGCTTCCTCAATTCACCAGGACAACACATGAGGTTAGTAAAGTAAAATAAACAACGAAAGCATTAATCATTCCTAAATAGCGCTGATCATAAGAAAAAAAAACAGCAACCTGCAAAATTGATTCAACCACTCTGTCGGCTGTTGCCTCAATAATAGCATATGCACCATACGACGTAAAGGACTGGAAAATAAAACATAACACCTCAGCAATCGATAAAAACACAACCATAAAAACATGGAATCGTCCAAAAGTGGAGAAATGTCCACAGAATATCTTTTCAATTTTACTTGTTGCAATTTCGTGTGGTAATGTTGGCATTTATGGAAAAACTGAAATATCCAAACCTGTTTCTGTAGAAGAGAATCCAAGCAGCTTGAAACCGACTGAAGGAATCTTTGTTAGGTGAATATTCGAGAGATATTTTTTAAGATGAGAGTTGAAATCTGTTTCTTCTAAATTAGAAACAATTATACAAGAATGCGACAATTTCGAAAACTATTTTCCTTTTTTTTTTGGAGAAAATTTGAGTTGACTTTAGAAAAATTTGTATCATTCAAGGAATTGGCAATTGTTAGATTGTATTATTCGCATTTTACACATATGAATATCACATAAAAATATCTGTTCAGATAATAGAATAAGTAAATTCATAAATGCAGAGAAATACCTTTGTATATTTCTGATGGCCATTATTTTGAAACAGAATTCAACACTTTACCGTCGAAATAATCAAAAAAATAAAACGAATTTTCCAGTAAAATACAAGACAACAAAAATAAGTTGAAGAAATCAAAGAAAAACTTACGGAAAGCAAGCCATCGTGGCTAATTTAACGTAGATGTCTCTGTTGTGAATCTTGTGGGTGAAAGTCTGAGGAGGGAGAATCTTGTATTTCTCGCAGAAAGAAGCCGGTTGCAACATGTAATCCTGCTTGGCAGGTTCCAAATCGCTCTTGCAACCGACAACAAGCACCGGAATCTTACTGTCCGCAAAGTATTTCTGGAAAAGAAATTCAACCCATCTCGAAATATTCATTAGAACGAAGCGAAACAATATGAATGAAACTGGCTATATTAGAATAGTTATGCGACTGTCAGCTGTTGCTGTCTCGAAGATGTCTTTGGGCTGATCAAACGAAAGGACAACTTAGGTCATACAATACGGTAATTTCTGGGTTCGAAACTCACGATGAATATCCTTGCTATGTATTCGAAGGACTTCGGGTTGCTGACGTCGTAAACGAGACAGGCGACGTCGCATCGCACCTCGTCCGCCTGCAGCGGATCCGACATGTTGATGACCGTTATGTCTCTCAATATCAGGAATTTGTCCTGGCCGTAAACCTGCACGATATTCGTCACATATTCCGGAGTGTCGCCTTTGTCGAACCTCACGTACGTCTGCACATTAAAATGATGCATTAAAGCACGATAAAAGAAAGGCGAAATTCCTGTAATGATATTATAACAAGATAAAAACGTAAGAGAGGATGAATACATAAAATACTGAAAGATAATGAAAAACGAATTCACTCACATTTTGACTTGATCTGATGAAATTTCTGCAAAATGTCGATTTTCCAGAGCCGTTTGCTCCGACAACGTGACATCTATACACATTTCTACTTGATTGCTTTTTGGCAAGGTCCAATTTCTTCTCCCTTGTTACTGGAAGATTAAGTTTTCTCGAATCATGAGATTTGTCCACGCCTTTCGATTTCTTCATTTCAAAAAAATTTGACACAAACAATCATCAGGAGAATAAAAAAATCAGTGAAATTAAAAATATGGGCCTAAAATATGCTATCCAATTATTTTGTTAAACATTTTGAATTTCTAATGAAAGAATGCTACTTGAACATTTCAAAACAATAACAAAAAGAACCCAATGTTCAGCATGTGTTTCTGGAAATGAGGTAAAAACATGAGAATTTTGAATACAGGTGGAAGCCATTAAGAAAGTGACGTGTTATACAAGGGGAGGCTGGGAATTATTCTCCACCTTCTCTGTAGATAAAATCGAGTCAATACAACAGAAATGTTTTTTTGATTGATTTCTCCAACTTCAAAACGCGCTACTGCCTGAAAGGTCGATGAACGAGCGCTTGACGGAAATGGATCAACTTTTCAATAGCAACAAAATGAAATATCGTCAATTGAGAATCGTTTACCTTGCACTGCCGTAACCTGACTGTCGTTCTCGTAAATGTTGTAGCCTAAATAGGCTAAGTACTCGAAGGTTTTCGGTAGATCCAAAAGAGTCATCAGCGCCCATTGACACAAATAACCTTGAAAGGTGATCCATCCCTTTTCGTTGGTCGGGACCAAACTGCTCACGTCTGGGGGCCACGCAAGCGTCGGACAGGTCGAAAACATCTCTTCTAACTCTGTGGGCGACAGAGACATGTCCTTGTCTTTGTCGAACCTCTCGAAGAGATGAGTTAAGAAGTGCTGCCCTCTGTGAGACAGTTCGGCGGTACAACCGGACGGAATTCTCAACCTAGAATCGAATCACAGGATGGCATCTGTTGGTTGATTATGCAAAAAAATATCATCGCGAATTTTGTCACATCCGATTCCAAGACTATTCGGTTTACGGGAAATCCGTTAAAAAAAAAGTGAACATCGCATTTATCGGCACTAAGCCTTCTCTTCAGTTTTGCGGAAATGGGTTATTGCCAAAGCGGTCAGTTTATTCGATAGAACAACTCGATGAATTTTAATGTGCTACTTCTAGGCTTAGTACTTACGTCGGATGTAAATATTCCTGGGAAATCTGTAAATTCTCATTATAACCAAATTTCCTCAGAACCGCCCAAGTGGTCTCGTTCCTTCCCCTTTGTACGAAAAGGGTGTGTAAATACAAGAATCCCTTGAATGTTACGCAGTTATTCTGAACTCCATCGTCTAAATTTTTTCTTAGAACCGCCTTCACGTCATCCAACACTTGTGGTTGTAAAGGAGCATTGAAACAGCGACTTTGAAAGTTATTCAATTCGGTGTCGTTTAAAAGTCCGTCGCAATCCATGTCACATATCTTAAAAATCCTGGAGAGGGCTTGCTTACACGGTTCTGTCAGCTAGAATTTGTTCAAATCAAATTACATTTCTCGTGATTAGTTGTTTGCTTACATCAGAACCTTCAACATTGTAAATGGGAGAAGTTGGATGTAAAACTGCTTTCTGCGCATAGTAAAACAGTTCCGATATGTTCTTCAATGTTTTTGCAGAACATTCTATGCAAGTTTCGATCTCTGGAAAGTCTTCCATTATAGGTAAAACACCCTAAAAATTAAATAACAGTGAAAGTCGTAGAAGACTAGACTTGAAACTCACTTCTATGGTAGAAAAATCGACCAGATCGATTTTGTTCCCAACCAACACAACAGGACTATATTTGTCTGCGGAATTTTCCTTGATCAAAGGTAACCAATAAGTAGATACCCTATCGATAGATTCCTCATTATCTACAGCATAAATGACACATATAACACTGGCTCCCTTAATGAGACTACTCAATACATCGTCGCTTTGATCCACAACGGAAAAATCGACGATATTCGTGGGGACTTGTTCAGGCGTAACATCAGCAGGTATTGTTATTTCTTCGGCCCTCGTAGGTACATTTTCGGGAAACTCTTCGCTGACGAGCGATAATATTATCGAAGTTTTTCCGACTCCGCGGTCTCCTAATAATAATATGCGGACGTTCGGCTTTATGGGGCTTTTAATAACCATGTTTGAGCATTTGTGTTCGCTGGGGTTCTCCAACTTTTATTTATATTCGTGTCGTGGAAATAATTTGGTTAGTTCAGAGAGCTCTTCCGTATGCGCACAGAACGTAATAATATTATCAGAGACTAAGAGGCCTAGATGTTCAGTCATCGAATCAGAGACTTATCTAAGGAAAGGACATATACAATTCATGACGATGTGCCAGAGAGATACAGAATTATACCAAAGACCTTTGTGTAAGCCAAAGACGAACTTGGTCTTTGATTATTTTTATTCTTAAAATGAGCGCTACGCCACCTAGGTACAATCTCAGTAACTGAAATATTGACATAGTTCTTGCAATGTGCTTTCTGTTCGTTTGAAATTCTACAAATATTCATATTTTAAATCATTTTAATGGTTATGAGTCGTTCGAATCGCTAATGTTCTGTTCCTCAGTGTACTTCCGACAAAAAAAGTTCAAATATCAATTTCCATGCCTTCCTTTAAAAGTTTATTTAAATGGGACACCCTGTATATTTCTGCAGATTCTGATAGAGCACTTTGTTTCGGATCTGTCCATACCAGGTTCCATGTAAACTGATTTATTTTATTATTTTCAATAAATTTTTTCTACGAGTAACGGAGTAAAAGCCCTGTATTTCTTCTCTTTATAGATTTTCATAAGAAATACGTCATGAAAAGCAGAAAGAGTTATCTACTACGAAGTATTTCGTTTTATTCACACGCGTAAGGTAGCCAAATGCCTCGTCGCCATGACAATAAAGGGCATCATAATAATGACTCGCATAAGGTAGCCCAATGCCTCGTCGTCTTGGGAATAAAGGGCATCATAATAATGACTCGCGTAAGGTAGCCAAATGCCTCGTCGTCTTGAAAATAAAGGGCATCATAATAATGACTCGCGTAAGGTAGCCAAATGCCTCGTCGTCTCGAAAATAAAGGGCATAATAATAATGACTCGCGTAAGGTAGCCAAATGCCTCGTCGTCTCGAAAATAAAGGGCATCATAATAATGACTCGCGTAAGGTAGCCAAATGCCTCGTCGTCTCGAAAATGAAGGGCGTCATAATAATGACTCGCCTAAGGTAGCCAAATGCCTCGTCGTCTTGAAAATAAAGGGCATCATAGTAATGACTCGCATAAGGTAGCCCAATGCCTCGTCGTCTCGAAAATGAAGGGCGTCATAATAATGACTCGCCTAAGGTAGCCAAATGCCTCGTCGTCTTGAAAATAAAGGGCATCATAGTAATGACTCGCATAAGGTAGCCAAATGCCTCGTCGTCTCGAAAATGAAGTGCATAATAATAATGACTCGCGTAAGGTAGCCAAATGCCTCGTCGCCTCGAAAATTAAGTGCATAATAATAATGACTCGCGTAAGGTAGCCAAATGCCTCGTCGTCTCGAAAATGAAGTGCATCATAATAATGACTCGCATAAGGTAGCCAAATGCCTCGTCGTCTCGAAAATGAAGGGCGTCATAATAATGACTCGCATAAGGTAGCCAAATGCCCCGTAGTCTTGAAAATAAAGGGCATCATAGTAATGACTCGCATAAGGTAGCCAAATGCCTCGTCGTCTCGAAAATGAAGTGCATAATAATAATGACTCGCGTAAGGTAGCCAAATGCCTCGTCGTCTCGAAAATGAAGTGCATCATAATAATGACTCGCATAAGGTAGCCAAATGCCTCGTCGTCTCGAAAATGAAGGGCGTCATAATAATGACTCGCATAAGGTAGCCAAATGCCCCGTAGTCTTGAAAATAAAGGGCATCATAATAATGACTCGCATAAGGTAGCCAAATGCCTCGTCGTCTCGAGAATGAAGGGCGTCATAATAATGACTCGCGTAAGGTAGCCAAATGCCTCGTCGTCTCGAAAATGAAGTGCATCATAATAATGACTCGCGTAAGGTAGCCAAATGCCTCGTCGTCTCAAAAATAAATGACTCGCGTAAGGTAGCCAAATGCCTCGTCGTCTTGAAAATAAAGGGCATCATAGTAATGACTCGCATAAGGTAGCCAAATGCCTCGTCGTCTCGAAAATGAAGTGCATCATAATAATGACTCGCGTAAGGTAGCCAAATGCCTCGTCGTCTCGAAAATGAAGGGCGTCATAATAATGACTCGCGTAAGGTAGTCAAATGCCTCGTCGTCATGACAATGAAGGGCATCATAATAATGACTCGCGTAAGGTAGCCAAATGCCTCGTCGTCATGACAATGAAGGGCATCATAATAATGACTCGCGTAAGGTAGCCAAATGCCTCGTCGTCTCGAAAATGAAGGGCGTCATAATAATGACTCGCGTAAGGTAGTCAAATGCCTCGTCGTCATGAACATGAAGTGCATCATAATAATTACTCGCATAATGCTTTTCCTAATTCGTTCATTTTCCATTATGAAGCACACTACCTTATTGGCGGACTCCATAATTTGAGAACTGCTGGATTAATGGACGTTCTGTAGATAAAAATGAAAATCAAACACGCGTGTCTTTGGATCAGGCACGTAGCGAGGGGGGGGGCTCGGGGGCCCGTGCCCCCCCCGAAATATCAAAAAATGCCTGTATTTATCAAAAAATGCCTGTATATTTGGCGAAATTTGCAATGTTCACTCATTGTGGGCCCCCCCCGAAATTGTGGGCCCCCCCCGAAAGAAAATCCTGGCTACGTGCCTGCTTTGGATATTGTATATTGTCATATAATAAAATGTTAGAATATTCATCGTTGGAAGACAAACTTATTTGCAACAGAATTAATCACGCATTTTTCTCTCACATGCATGCTGCTTCAGTGAAATATAAAAATTTGTTTACGTTTGTTCATTTATACTTGTGTAAGTCGGGAATCCATTCCAAAGCATATTGACACTTTTTCTCAACATTCCTAATTCTTCTCATCCATAATTTTGCGGCTCAGTTATTTTCAACAACGGAGTGGAATCAGGCCAAGGTATCACCTCTTCACACTCAGGGAACTTAATCAGCATGTTATCATTAAAATTCTCCGGCTTTCTCGGACTGGAAGGCGCGGACAAAGTGTGAATTACAGGATGATGCGGCACAGATAGGTGAGGGTATAAAGTGGGTACGCTAAAGCACGAAGTTTTGGAGTAACTGTCAGCAGATTCGGTATTCTTCGGAATATTAACGGGGATGTTAGACAGTTCTTCTATGCATGGACAGGAGGAGCTGCAACCTTTCCAGCTGTTCCTGCAGCTACTTCTCAGACAGTTGGTCTGCTTCGGAGTACCATCGTCCGAAATGACTTCCAAGAACTGGACAGGGCTCGGTTTGGGGTGGTCAGGATTGGCGAATCTCAACCTTTTGGGGCTCTCGAACGACGAGCATCTGGGTATGGGGCTTCTGAAGGCGTTGTTCTTCGTTTTAAGGGAACTGCGAGTGACCACTTGTCCGTCCGTCGTTCCGTTCTTGGGCGATCTGTCCACTTGGATTCCCCTTCGAATTTTTCGCTGGTCTGTTCTCATTTGTCGGAAATATGGGTCTTCTCCTAACAGCCAATAGGTTTTTTGTTCTCCTTTTCCTTTCAAGTTAACTAAACCTCTTTCTACCAGATGGTAGCCCCCGATGATACTCAGTAAAGCTCTGCATTGCTCGCTGCAGTGGATCTTCAGCGCTGAAATATAAATAATGAATATAGGGCCAGAGGATAAGAAAATGCAACTATTGTCTATAGTCTTGTAGATGTACCAACTTGAAAAAACGAGTGGGTATAATGAAAAAAACACGAAAACAACACCAGGAAAAAGTGAAAAACATATATCACACGTAAACTGCAATATTCTTGCCTTTGAAATTAAATGGAACTCAAGAGAATGAACAGGTTGACTGGTCCTTGTTGTAAGAGCGAAAAAAAGAAAAAAGTTTAAAGTTGATTGTGGACAGGACCGTATCAGTAATTTTGAAAACTTTCCTCAATTCATTGATTGGCTAAATGCCAACAGAATATAGGTACCTAATATGGAATTCATCTTTACTTACGCATGCCAGTCGACTCCATTCTACTAGCAGTGTTCACGGTGTCTCCAAAAAGACAGTATCTTGGCATTTTCAGACCGACAACGCCAGCGCATACTGGACCTACGAAAGAAAAACATCAGTTTAACGTAAGGAATTTGTCAGAGTCGAAATTGCTGAATCTTGCCTGAATGTATCCCTATGCGTAAAAGTAGTTTTTCTTTCTGCCTATGACGGATGATGAATTTGGAGACGGCAGACAGTAGATGTAAAGACATGGTGGCTATTTCTGCAGCATGCTGATTGTCATTCCTAACAGGCAGACCGCTAACCTGAAATCATGAGAAGGCTCAGGTATTATCGGGCGTTTCAGCTGCATGAGAATGAAAAAATTCGTTAAAAGCTGAGAATTGTCAATTGTTGGATCTCAAAATCGGCAGCTCAACATTGACGACATTTGGTCACAACAGGATGGAAATATAAAGCTCGTACATCACAAGATTTATTCATAAATCTACAATACAAACGATACAAAAGGTAGTTGGTATGATATCTTATATCTTCCAATGTAGATGATGGTAGCATTGGTAGCCAACGAAAGAACTATTTATATTCTCTAGATCTCTTGGCCGATGGTTAGATTGTAACTCTAGGAAGTCATCTGTGATTTTATTCGATAACTTGGATCAAAACTTGGACTCAACTTTACTTTCGAATCTTTTGTAACGTGGTTGGCATATTTCC
The DNA here is from genome assembly GCA_910592335.1 of Adalia bipunctata. Lineage (NCBI taxonomy): Eukaryota > Metazoa > Arthropoda > Insecta > Coleoptera > Coccinellidae > Adalia > Adalia bipunctata. The sequence goes on from OU342951.1 coordinate 124,460, forward strand.
AATGAAATAAAAAAAGCTTACCACCATATAAGCATCCCCGATTGTTTCAACCTTATACACATCGTAATTCTCCAGAATGGAATCGAAACAAGTATAAAGGTCATTCAAGAAATCCACAACCTACAAAAGAGAATACTCAATAATAAAATAATAATAGATAACATTTTTACTTTACTTGCAACGGTGTGCTCTCGGCGCTCATCGATGTGAAACCCACGATATCGCTAAAATATATGGTCACACAGTCGAAACATTCTGCCTCCACTTTGTGCCCCCTTTTCAGCTGATCTGCCACTGTTCTGGGGAGCATCTCGTATAGAAGAGTTTCTGCAAATGACGTATTAGGGTGGGTATTGAAATTTACGGGTTTGCCCAATTTATGGCTCACACACCGGTTTTTTTCTTTTCCTCTTGAAGTTGGTCGGTCCTTTCGTCCACCAACACTTCCAGGTTGTTGGCGTATTTTTCCATCATTGCCATCATGTTGTCGAAGATGTTTGGTTTCCTGGGAAGATGTCATGCATTTAAAATCACTTGAAGCTTTAATTTCATGAATAGGTAATGGCTATAACATTCAAAGAGAACATACTCACATTCCTTTCCTCAATGGCCTCAATCTGGTTCTGATGGTCTTGAAATCCGGACGATCTTCTGGATTTTCCTGCCAGCATTCTTTGAGACACTCCCTCACAAAATCAAAACTGTTTTCGAGGGCTCCCATTGGGGGCCTGGAAAGACGGTTCTACATATTATTCTTGACATTAATGATTTTTTGTTTCACCTGAACACAGGGTTCGTTCCGTTCTTGATTCTGGTTATAATTTCCATCGTGGATAGGTTACAGTCTCCGAATGGACCATGTCGGTTGTGCAGTTCGAAGAGGATTATTCCAAAGGCGTAAGAATCTCCCTTCTGACTTCCTTCTGAATGATTCAGATCGAAGCCACCTGGCATTCGAAGAAACTCTGGTGCTCTGTAGAGTAGTTCTGGAAAATTTTCAAATTTGGAAACAGTCATTCCATTTTGAATAAAATGCACCAACGAAAACGAACTTTGAAAATTCATCATTCTGAAGATTAGAACGTTCGCTTTTTCTCATAATTATGAATATTTGATGATGAAATGAGTCAAAGAAGCATCTAACAGTGCATGTATACATGAACTTTAGGAACATCCTGTCTATACGTCGGGTGAGAAATATCTGAGAACGATTCAGTTTCGAATTAATCCCAGATGAGGGTCGCTATTGGTCTCTCCTTTTACAGCTACTTTCTAAATAATAAATCAAGCATGGTCCCAGAAAACCAAATTTTCCGCCCGCATTCCATTATTTGGTTTCGTTATAAATTTATGTCCCACGATAAATTCAGTTTCTGTTCTATTGAAATAAAATCATTAATTTTGGGGATGATTCCTTTGGGTTATCAGATTTCGTGGAATAAGTTTCGAGTGAAATATCGCAACGATTTAGGTGAATGACAAAGTTCATCCTAAAACTTACTGTGGCATTTTTCCTTTAATTTCGCGGGATCCTTGGAAAAGTCCTCCAGTGTGCAACCTTTTTTGAACTCTTTCAGCCCGAAATCGGTCAATTTGACCACCCAACGTGAGTCCACCAAACAATTGCCCGTATGGAGGGAACCATGAAATCGAATCGGAGACTCGTGCAAATAAATGATGCCCTGAAAATGGAATATTTTCGCATTCCTTGTTTTCGTTTCGCCGCATTTTCTCGTGATGCTCGGAATAAGACTTTGAATTCATATTCGTACCTGCAAAATATCGCTCACCAAAGATGCTACGAACATGTTGTCCAATTTAACGTCCTCGTTGTCTAAAATATCCTGAAACAGAACTAAAACTTCATAAAATGTTCTTGAAATATTTCCATACTTTTTTTCGCAACCTTTAAACTGCCCCTTGTGCAGTAATCAGTGATGATGCAAATATTTGGGGGTTCCGTACAAGCCCCAATGAAAGCGTTCAGATTATCGTGTTGCAGATCTTTCATCTGAAACAGACTGTTTTGTTGAACTCTCATTATATTTTATCGACCCTTCATTACCATCTTCAACTCTTTTTTCATTTCTCTCGTGATGTCGATGGATTTTTTGTTTATACACTTCATGGCGAACACTCTACCTTTGTAAATGCCTATTTGAGTGAATATGGTGGAGTATCGGAAGTCGGCGTCCGGATTCGAACTCAGAGAAACCTGACTAGTTCTTATCAAAGGGTGGTTTTGCTGAAAAATGCCAAAGCTCTCAAGCTTGTTCAAGATATTTTATCGACTGTTTATGGCCTTCTCTATATAAAGCCACGAAGTTTATGTATATCTTATTTACATTCTCATTGTCATGGCTTGATGAAGCCAAAGCAGTGCTTGTGTACTCACTCTCGTTGATTTGGGATTGTTTTTCTGGTCGTTATTGACCTGTATATCCCTGAAATCGATTTTCCAAATCAAACTGTCCAGTTCTTGTTCGTATCTCCAATTTCTATAGAACGCGAGGAGGATAACCAGGACGATTAAGAGAATTGCCCCAATAACCCCGTAGGCTATCTCTTTCGTATGAGCTAGAAAATATGGGAATAAAAGGTCTTGATGATGGGATCCGGTTCGATATTGCTGTTTTTTATGATACCGAAATCATTTAATCAAAGGTTTAATTGAATATCGAGAGGCTTCTTCGAGAGAATTATTAGGTTCTTTTTATGTTGCATAAAATATTGCTTGGTATTGAAAGATAATAATTTCCACGAATAATTTTCTTATACTTACTGATACAATTTTCTTGTCTGAAACCACACAAAGGAACTGCAATTGGTGGATGTCCATTTATCCATTCAATTTGACTGTGAAGGTTCAATATCTAGAACAAGAAATTGAATCTAGTCGATCCTGATAGGACTGTGATAATCATAGTTTCTTTTATATTGTGAAAATTTATTTTTTAGCTTTTGCTCCTACGGTAGGAATGTCTGTAATTTTTAGGAATATTGAGCTAAAACAATTGCCAAAAAAAAATTTCGATTGATTTCTTGAACTGCTGAATGGGTACCTATTCACAAGAAAATTCATAACATCCGGATGGAGGATTGAGAATAAATATTCATACTAAGCCGAGTTATTAAAGATGTGTATTTGAAGAATTGAAGAAAAAAAAGTTTTCTTCAATTTTATAGAAAAATTCTCTTTTTTTCAAACAAATGCTGTAAAATCTGAATTTTTCGTTTCCCCTCAAACGAAATAATATGAGCCACTTGAAAAATAATCAAGTTCAAAAACAATGCTACCAAAATATGCAATTGATATGTAAGAGTTATTGTTTTCCGCTGTTATAATGATAACAATTATTTGAGAACCTAAATAAAATGGATATAATTATTACGTCGACGTTTCAGTTGAATCAGCATTTTCATTCAACACCGATGTCCAATTAATCAAAACTGTAAGCATTTGCAGTTAACAAAATGAATTCGCAATTTTCGATCATCAGTATTTTAGTTTTTTGTGTCATTCATCTTGCCCAAGTAAGTGAAAGATTATTCTGAAAAAATGATCATGTCCCATATTTTGAATTTATTCATTTGATTTTTATGTGGGGCGAAATATATGAAATAATTCAAAATTATGTCCAGAAAACCTTCGAAGCACAATTCACAAGTATTTTCTTATTGAAATGCAGGAAGGGTGTTTCACGTTTTAATTAGGTTCGTCCTTTTTTCAGGCTGAAAACAGCACAGAACAAGAAATCCGAGAAGAAGAGCTGCCCTCGAAAGTTCAACAAAGAAACCTCATTGACACTGGCAGAGAACTCTGCGGTTTGATTCGAGATGTGGTCTCCGATGAAGCAAGGGAATCGCAGAACGCGGTCCAGAAGGATGTGGAGATGATGATATCGAGAGCTAGAGAACTTGTTACTTTGAAACTGGAAAACTTCGAACTTAGTAAGTTTCAACTTCCACTCAATTGACGGGAGTAAATAATATTGTTGTTCTGAGGCTTCGCCAGCGAGAGGTTTTTTGTTTTCATTTGTAAAAAGCGTTGTAATCGTGACTGATTTTTTCATGTCGGTTGAAAGTTGATTTTATATACCAAAATTTTTCTTCCGCAGAGCATGGATGTGCCAAAAAAGATATAAAATCCAGAGGTTTATCCAGATCCTTGCCCAAACTCAAGGAAGAAGCGGACGCGGGTCTAACACAATGCCAATCTTTGGTCACCGATCAAACAGCAATAATAGCCAACAAAATTGTGGAAGATGCCTTCGGACTTGAGCAGAAGGGACAGGAAATAATGAGCGATTTTTTCGAATGTAGCAAGAAGGGAAGTTGGTCCATGTTCGCTTGCTATAAGAAAACAATCGGAGCTAAGATATTTCCGCTCAAGGAGTTCTTAATGGACAGCGTGAGAGCTCACAGCAGAGCGCATACGGACTTTCTGACCGCCAGAAATAACGTGGCAATGTGCGTGGATAAGCAGCTGAGGGACTACGAGAATAAGATTGAAGCCATGTATAATTCCTTCAAATAAGATATGGCTATCTCTTTCTCTTTCCGAATTATTGGAAAATTTTGTTTGAACTATACTCGCTCAATTTAATTATTCGAAATAAACGTTTTATAGTTCCTTATGTGTTTCGTTTTAATTGGTCATTATTTCACTGAATAATTCCTACAGTTTTTGGCTCGGATGGAATTCAGTGAACAATATCGATGATATCTTTCAAAGTTATAGTTTCATTACTGGTAAGTTACCAGTTGTTTGCAAAAAAATACACATTAGAATTATTGTGAATGGACCACCTTCTAGCTGATAGAAATAAATTCCTTTTCAGATTTTTAAAAATGGAATTGTTACAGCCACAAACGTTTCCTCGGAATCGTTATTCTCGAAGAAGGCAATAGAAGAATTGACGAAAAAAATTAAATTTCTCCACGAAGACGTTACAAAATGGTCAATTTTTTTAGTTGAAAAAGCGAAAATCAAATTAGAACTGATCGATGAAGTTTCAAATTTCGGTAAGGGAAGAATGAACTGATGAACCGATCAAAATAATTCTCGGTATTTCAGATTGCACCTTTCAACGAAAACCCCAATCAGAACCGTTGAGACAGCAAACAGAAAAAAACATAACTGAATGCTTGCGTCTCGTTTCATCAAATTCAACTGAAATTTGTATCACACAAAAATCCGAATCATTTGAGAAAAGGACAGTTGGTTGTGCATTCAGTTTATTGGAAAAGATAGAAGAAATTAGAAAGCTGAGAATACAAATGTATGGTTGCCTTACACGTGAAATTCAAACCGTTTTAGATTACGCTCACAGTGAATAATCTGTCAATAAAATACTTTTTATTATTCAATTTCTTCACCAAAGAAGAATAAAATACTTTGGTACATAGGTAATTGATTTTCAATTATTCATGAGGCAAATTAAAAATTCATGGATCAATAACTTGCAGTTTGTTACGGTGTTATAAAATCAGAACTGATCTTAAAAAATCTGTTTATTATTTGAACAAAAATTCATAATTCCTCGTTTTTTTCATCAATTCAACTGGCATAATGGAATATTTAAATTTCTCTAACTTATTATGTTGGATTCTGGTGAGGATTCTAAAAAATTGAAGGATATTCCACTTATTTCCTCATGTTTCAGTTATTATCAAAAAATTCCGAGACCAAAAGACATATCATCGGAAATTTAACAACTTTCAATGAATTGTTGAGCAAAGAATTGAGTGACAGTTACTATTCTTTGAAAAGAGAACAGGATTTCTTGGTTAAATCATTTTATCGTGAGCTGTCACTTCGAGAGATATATTTTCGAGAAAGTAAGTTTGTGTATTGAGGAAAATATAATGAAATTATAAGCAAAAAGTATTCTGCAGGATTCTCTTGCGATGATACTAGATTGTCTTATTCAACAAAAAGATTGATGAAAAGTTTCAATCAAGATGCTTATGCTGCCTTCAAAGAATGCTGGGAATTACCGAAGGATCACAAGAATGAATTCGATTCTAATTCGGAAATATCAATAAATTTGCTCACGGAAAACATCGAAAGTCTTGTAAATATTCTCAAAGCTTACTGCGACATTAGAGAAAATGCCAAAAATTGTATGGATCGGAAATTGAAAGAATATAATGTGAGAATGACCATGATTTATTTGAAATAAAATTTAGTATTGGAACAATTAACCATACCTCCAATATTCTACCTACTACAGCATTTTCAATAAATTCTCCTGATTCCACAACTCCCATTTAAAAATAAATGAATTGAGTATAAACCATGTACTTAATCGATGAAAAATTGATCTACCTCTGATCAACTCATTAAAGTTAGAGTTTTAATCAACCATTGAAGTATTGAATTATCGACATTCGAATACTATAAACCTTGCGAATGCCAAAGTCATTATTATTCATGATAGAAAATGATTTTCCATCCGCTCGCAATAATAATCACGTTTCTGGTGAGTAGGTATTTTACCCGATCTAGATAAATTTCACTAAGAATTCATTATATCTGATTTAAGATTTACCAGTCTGCAAAATCTGGCAGGGTTGTGGAGATTGAAAATTCAGGGTGCTGTGGTCCGGAATATTATTCAACATATCGACTTTATCACGACACGAAAACAGGATTCCTGAATCTGCAAAATTTTGTTCAGAAGGGGGATCATCAAAGAAAACACGCAATCAGAAAGAGAGAAATTTCAAAAACTGATAGGGAGAACGAAGTCGACAAAAAGATATCAGGATTGAAGGGACTTATTTTTGATATTTTAAAAGATGTTCCTAGAGAAGAGTTGGTCAACTATAATATGAAAGATTCAGAATCTACCCTCATGAATACCGAATATGATGATACTTTGGATAGTGAGTTTTGAAAATTTTTAATCCAGTTCTACAAGTAATTCCTCCCAATTCTGAACTTTCTAGATCTTATCTCGAAAACGGAGCTTTCTGATCAGTGATGGCTTGCATCCGCATGTGATGGACATTCTATTAATTACGTCTCGCATTGTATGAATGGCAAAACACGATTTCCATGTTCTGAATCGAATTTTTCTTCGAAATATACTTACTGGTAATTTTGTGTCAGAATTTCGCAATGCAAAAGTTCCAACGGGATACAAGCCATAATCGTTGCTCTTGTTTGCTTGTGGCCTTCTGGCTATCAGCGTATAGTTTCCCTCTGCATCTCCATTCTCGTCCATGTACACGATGTACCTGAAATTCAATGAAATCATGTGCTGAAATCATGTAAGTATCTAATTCAAAAGACGGTTTATTCGTGTTTTCCGTAGGTGAAACTTCTGGGTACAACTATGCATGTGCTCAAAATGTAGGCAAATGGTATTAAAACAGCTATTTTTGAACTATAATTTGATAAAATATCATAGGAGTGTGAAATATTCTTCGGCCGGATACTCAAATGGCGCAAATTATATAGGAGAGATGATTCAGGCTCACCCCATGGCACTCTTGTAATGCGTTTCTTTCATGAATTCGATTATGGCCGTTCCATTCCTTGGATTAGTTCCATTTTTTAGAGCGGAAATAAGAGCTCTGGCATAGAGATGAACGGCATCGTACAAATAGGCGGCTTCGGCTGGTATCTGGAGCAAACAATCCAAAAAAATGATTTCGCACTGAATTTCGTGGTTTTATTCACCATTTTTCTGCCCCCAACATAATGGGAAGGATTCGGAAAACTGAAGGGTGGCAATTCCATGTATTCGTTAACAAGTTTGGAGAAATTTTCGTATCCGACAGGACTGGATGGTACCACACCCAAATAATTGCGGAACGCTTTATCTGCTACGGGATTTTTCTCGGTTTTGAGGAGACCCTTGAGGTACTTTTCAGGAAACCTAGCGTCATATTGCTCGATATCAACGCCTACTACGAAATATTCACCTGGAATAATTCAGAAAAATCGGAGTATTTCGAACAGAATCTTTCGAAAAACAATTATTATCATTTCATTCTTGTTCCCTTATTAACTTACCACTATCGAATAAGTCCAAGTCCTCCATTGCTATCATCAGACCCAAATGTTCATAATGATGTCCTAATATAACGTATACTGAAAGTGAATCAAATTGAAAACACTACAATTTGAAATGTCTTTAACCGATTTAGTTGTAATTATTTGAAAGGAACAAGAATTGTACCAACAGAAAACAATATTTCGAAGTAGGACGCCCTTTGAACAACATTCTCCATTCCTGGCGTGATCCCTAAGGAAACCCCTACGGAAGAAATAAATAACGACCGGATGCGATAAGAGGAACGGAACAGTCTGAATACTACATTTTTGGAAGAATTCCATTTCACCAATTCGAATTAATTCGACTTTTCAGCGAAATAACGAACCAGAATCAACCGAAATTCGTAGAGTTCCCCTCGTTGATTCCACCGTCAACTTGTTATTCAATTTTTCCACACAGTCCCATCATCTATAACTAATTATTAAATTCATTTTCCTCTCGCATCTTCGTTTATTTCTGGCTTCCCAAGACGGAAAATTAATTAATTATCTGACCTACTTCTGGTGTCCCGATAGGTTTCGTCCAGGATCCCGTAGAAAGGATTCAAGTCGTAGCCGTAGTGAAAAGGCTCGAACCAGTTCTTGGTGGCTGCCACCTCGATTCCCGCGTTCTCCAGGACCTCCCTGATTATCTCGGCCACCTGTTCGAATTCTTCGTAATCCGGCGATTTTAGGTACAGCAGGGTCACCTGCAACGTGGATTTAGATCGGACGAGGCTTAGATACCTACCTACCTGAGGTTTCGACTTACGTGGGTCCATTTGAACGTTAAAAGGACGGAGGCTACCGATTTGGATATTTGGGTGTCTGGTGGTCTCGTTCTTGCGAAAGTAGGGAATTTCGATTTGTCCGAGGTGGCGTGGTGGATGCAGTACTGGAAAGAAATGAGATGCGGACGGATAAAAGTAAAATTGGAATTTTCGAAAATTTTCATATCGAACAGCTGTTTCGTCATACACTAACACCAGCCTGTATACCGGGTTTGTTCATCCCAATAATAAGATGGCCCGAGCAAATACCATCCAATATTTTATCCAAGAAAATAAATACAGCTCGTAACGAATCAATTTGGCTGTCACGGAATGAAAGGCAATAAACCCTTTTTGGACAAACAAAAAGATGAGACCCAGTTCGCTCTGTATCAGAAATTCGTTCAACCCCTTTGTGCGGATGAAATATAAGAGAGGAAATGGATCTTTTCAACATTCTTCATGTTGTATCAGACGTTTTGGCCGAAGCTGATTGACGTGCTGTTGAAGTATTCAGGATTACATAAAGGGAAATGGTAACGGGAAAATACATATTCGATTTTTCCGATATTGATATTCTTCGGAATATGTTCCGTATTTTGTGAAACTAAAACATGCGGATCTCATTGTGAGTTCGTTTTTGCTTTTCTCCTCGATTTCATATTGAGAACGTGCACTGTATGTTATATGAAGAATGTGATATTTTTCGTGGAACCATTAAGGAGTTGGGAAAGTTCCGAATGACTTTTTCAGTGTTTGCTGGTAGAAGAATTGAATTCTTATGAAGGATGAAATGAGAATCTGTACGTCCCAAGTTCTCGTTGAAAGAGGACCGAGCTTACAGTAAATAAGAAGAACTTTCTAGATTTTACAGAAAAAATGTATGAAAGCTATAATAACAATCAATAATGAAAGTTCGGAGCTTTTGCGAGCTTGTTCAAATTTTTAGCTATCGCGGATCCTTTCAGATACTCAATCTTCTGATGACGCGGTAAAAATTTTTTTAATGTCATTTTATTACTACGGTTGTAAAATGGCGAAGGAGCCGGTTAGAGAAAAATTCCAATTTAATTTATTGCAAATAGTGATTAAGCCTAATTAATGCACCCGGATCATCAATATTATGAAGAATGAGAGGATGCAAAAAATGTCAATTTCATTAATCACTGAATTTTATCTTCAGTTATCATCATATCCGAAAAGTTCATTGTTCTTGAAAGTGATAGCTTCTTAGTGTTAATTTCCAAGAGTAGTTTGTTCGACTGTGTCAGTCGTTCACTCCGAATTGCGTGTGTATTTGTCCAGCTCTTAGCCACGAAAGCCAGATTCGATAAAATCTGGAGCATTTATTTTCTTGAAAATCATTCCCTAAGTGTTCTCGTGTGAAGATACCATTTCATAAACTATTTACTCCACTTTACGGAACCCCAACATTGCACTCATTCGTTCGATAAGCCACCAAGTATTGACGAATTGAGAGAACCAGAACGGAATGATACGTACTAGCGAGAAATTTGATCCATCCCCTAAATGTACAACAAGAGAGAAAACGAGGAGAGTCAATGGGCAGTGAAAATGTTCTGGGAAACTCACCCGAGTGTGAAAAAGAAACTCAAAGCATGCATATCCGGCGCTTGTAACGCGTTTGTGATTCTCTTCCGACACATTCGTCAATTTTTTTATCGAAGCTAGAGTAATTTTTGAAAACCTTATGGGCTGGAGGTAATTCTAACTATTTATGCAAGATTTAGTGTAGGAGATTTTTTCTGTTGAGTTGTTCGAAGAGACCACTTTTATAGTTCATGGAAGATGCGAAATTAATTATAAAATTCTATCGTGAATTGAGCTGGATGTGTAGCTTTCTGAAAGCGTAAGCTAAGAAATATCATACAGATATCATCTCTGTAAGAATCAGATGCAAACTTTTATAGTAACTTATGTAAAAAGTTTCAGAAGAAGGCCCCTTCTATCTCCGTGCTTCATCTCTCGGTTAGAGTGAAATTCCATTACATAAATAATGTTTAATGACTTAAGTTATTCAAGTCAGTGCCCAACAACCATCATGATACTCCATTCTGATGTTACGTCGACGGGTAGAGAATAGCAAATTATCCATGCCACTTAACAAGTTTGTTTTCATTGATCGCATCAATCTAACTTCGTAATTTCGGTACCTATTCGAGCGAGGGAGAGGAATGCAAATTCTAGGCGAACTGTAAAAGACATACCTCTGTAAATTCGATCGCAGAAGCCACTTGTAACGCTTTCATTCAATTGTATAATATTCCTGAATTCTTAGACACTCAAATATTTCCAATGAGGAATCTAGAGTCCCATACGCTAGAATCTACTTTCTCAATAACCCACTATGATGCTGCCACGTTGTGCTTTATGAATTTCATATTGCATACGTTGCCAATCTTATAACGACTAATACCAGAATATTTTGATCGTATGGAATGTGCAATTTATGTAATCGATATTATTATAATGAACTGATCTATGTTGAAATTTTTAAATGAGCTCACATAGGATATCATGGGTAAGTTGAAGGCGGCAGCGAGAAAAGCCTCGTGCTCGCAAGTTTCTTGGGGCCCTATATACCCCGAGACGTTCATCTTCCACAAGTCCGCCGTTTTTTGCACGCTGATCACTTCCTTGCCAAACGTCTCCGCCACCACGTATCTCAGCTGATGACCCATTTTACGAAGGGTCCCGTTGTTTACCTCCCCTATGGCCAGAGAGATGGCCCCGGATATTGTCCTACCAGGTTTCGGGTACTCGAAATCGCCCGGGTGTCTTTCGGAGCCCGTTATGTAACCGATGGTGAAGTCTTCTGATGTTGCGCGAGGAATCAGCAATAGGAAGATTGTTATGGGTGAGATGGGCATCCTCGTATCTGGAAGAATTCAATTTATTCGTCTGGTGTATCCATTCATCAAATGAATGCACTTCATTTAGAAGCTGTATGTTATAGGTGAGACTTTGGTGAGGATGATGTTATATTTGAAAAAGTACCATTCTAATTCCCACAAAATATATGGAAAATACTGTGGGAAAATCGAGTAAGGCATTAAGTTTTTCAGATCGATAGACCTATAACCGGTTCCTCCGCCATTCTGCAACCGAGCTGATCCAAATTACTCGTTCATACCAAAAATATAAATTCCTAAACCTGAAATTGCTTTATAGACAAGAGTTCAAGACTCATTATAATGAAAGGAATTGCTTTATTCGAAGGTTAAGTGAGGCCCAACCATAAAATATAATGTATAAAACCCTATTTTTCCAGTTTTCCTTATACATGCAAATTTATTCTCGTTTTGCTTTTTACGATACGATCTCATAGGGAGGAAAGTGAAAATCTGGGAAGGGAAATTAGAAATAATCAGGTCATTCAGATGTGGGCTTTTTGTTAATGTAAACATGGAAAAGAGGTCAACAACAGTGCAACAACCAACGGGATCCCCTGTAGCGCAAAAACAGTGGGGAACCACTCAACTGTTGCTTATGGGTGACCAACAGTGTAGACACGACGTGGGGGAGGTATTGCCCTCAGTCTGTTTTATTGTCGATCAGAATAAAGAATTGAGTTAAATCCAACAATGGAGAAATATCAACACGAAATCAAAAGGAACAATCTGAATTGAGAGCGTCAAAATTTTAAAGAAACGAATGATACAATCAACAGATGTCCATCTCCGAAATACCTAAGGACTGACTACGTGCAGAAACATCTGACTAGAAAGTTTCATATGGGCCACCCTTTATATTGCAAACAATTGACCCAAGAAAGAAATATGTGATCTTTATGTTCTATCAGAATTGATTCGAAAACTAAATGTCTGCCTAAACCAATGTCTCCAATGAACTTGGTAGGGGTAGAAAAATGAGATTGCTCAGTAATCTGAGAATCGCAACCCAATTTCATTGAAAATCATTCGTCCTCCGTCAGGACGACAGTATTATCCTGCAAATTTAAAGGAAACTCTAATATCCTGGGATCTGCAGCGAATCCGATGTATGAACCCAATAGAATATTCCTTATTGAAAATTCCTCGTAGAAGGGAAGGATTCCGACGTCCCTGTGTGAGTTTGGGATGTTTTTGCCAGGCACATCGGAATCTATTGTTTTCGCAATGTCATGTAATATATTCTGGTTGACATCAGTTTGATAACTCTGGGAATGGGACTTTGAGGCGATATTCTATTTGTTCTGTTATTCATCATCAGGATTTATTACATCACAGGCAGTTCTCAGTCATAATTGTTTTTCGGGATGCAGGATTTTTTTTGTGCGAAACGATAGAAATGTTACGAAATTGCGGAATAATCGTATGGGTAAAATATTTTGGCATGAACTACCTACACGAATTCGAAAAAATGGAATTCATGAATAAATGTAAATGTTCAGACATAAACTTGCTCGTCAATACGGAAATTTTTATAGGCGTCGTTTTTATGGGTTCAAATGAGAATTCTGAATTGAAGGAATTGATTACTTCCAGAACAAATTCGTCTGTCCAGGAAATCTGTTGCAGGTTGGGTATATTGGAAGGATAGGTATACAATATGTATTTTTGAAAATAAAAGATTCGTGAAATAAATATTGTTTGAAGGTCTTTTTTTGTGGAGGCATATAACGTTTTCTTGATCCTTTTTTGGGGTAGGTAAATTACTTTCTAAAACCTGAATCAACAATTATGTATATCAATATAGAATGTTAATCCGATGGAAGAATGGCAAACTGAAACTTGTCAGTGATTTCCGTATGTTTTCGACGAACTAAGTAAATTTCATTTCAAAATTGTGAGAATTGTATCAGAAATTAAAAGAATGTATTTGAATCCTGAAATATATAAAACATTAAGTGAACTTTCTGCAAAATGAAGTTCAATGGTTCCAATCATTCTATTTTTGAGACCCGCATCAATTTTTATTCAAATGTACCTAGTTGCCACAATTCACATGATAAAATTAATCGTTTACATGGGTGTTTTGTAAATTTGAACGTTATCTGCACTAGCAGACAAATACAATTATATTGATTATTGGGCTGACATAAATATTCCACTGAGTTCCTCTTATTTCAAAGCTGCAAATGACTACAAAATCTGATACGTTTTTTGAAGTTTTGTTGATTTTAGATAACGTTTTTGAAATTTTGTATTTTGGAATGTGAACGATTTCAGATGTGGGTCTACAGAAGGCTATTTAATTTAATGATTCTTTAATTAGTAGAGTTCGCCACTCTTTGATTTTTTTTTAGAAACCGGAAATATATTCCTGATATTTATGACAATGAATTTTCATCGTTATTCGGGAAAATAGCAACTCACTTTCGATTTTTTTTCGTATAACCGCGCACTTCACCCACTCGGAAGTGGAACTCTGTATAGCCGGGCAAAAGAAAGTCAACAACTGAACCGAGTTCGCAACTCGCTTAGGGCACTGAAGAACCGTCGATGCGCAGAAATTTCCCGATGAAAACAGCGAGGAACGAAAAATTTCCACCTTTTTTCGGAACATGCAACGATAAAACAGTTGCGATTCAAATGGCGGGAACGAAATTGAAGGAATCGCGGAGCTTGCTCCAACAACTATGAATAATTTTCGTTATGCGAAATGTCTGGATCGGAAAATTTTATGGAGACGTGTCTGATTTGAAGGGTGTTTTTTGCGGTTCAGTGATATTATTACAAGTTTTCCCGAACGGTCCAACTTGGACGTCTTCATGTCGGAAATCCTTTTACGCCTGCTGAGATTGAACACGCCTTTACCACACATCATTTTTGATGTTCAAGCATATTCGGATGGAAAGTGAAATGGCTCGGATAGAAACAATAAATTTGGTCCATTCTTTGCTCGGACCACGAAAAGCATTGACGTCAAATCTGAACCTTGTAGGCCGATTGTCAATTGCCAGTTCGAGAAAGCGATGGAGAAATTTGAATATCTGTCAAAAGAAAATTTCTTTGGTATTAGGTGAAAATAATATGACATCGAATTTTATTGGATTGTTTTATTTGATGAAACAGGACCTTATGAGATTCAAAAATATAACTTTCTTATTATGGAACAAAAACAAAAACAGTAACACTATAACAACACTATGCAAGCATTTCAAAATGATATATTGAACTTTGGACGTTTGATCACTCTTGAACACTCTACAGTTTGCTCTTGTATTGCGCCAAATCTGGAGCACCCTCTATAATTACTTCCTTCCACCATTCTGGCCTATCCAAACATCCCAAACTGCTGAAGAAACTCTCTTCCAGATGTTCGTACAGCTAAAATCCAAAATTTAATAGTAGGATGAATCAAAACATTCGCAACTATATCTAAAAAATATCACAATCATTTTAACCTCTCTAAAGAAACACAAAGATACACTGGATCAAAAGCCATACCTCTTGCTGATTCAGGAAAAAACTCTTTCTTCATTATAGTACCCTCGAATTTATTTTTACTCACCATTCCATCGGACCTCCCCAAGATCGAGTTGACGACGAAATCTGGAGGAGCTAGAGAATCTACCATTGCCAAAATGCTAGGTTTCACCTCTTCGCATAGCTCTACGATTCCCTTTTTGATTTCTCTGGCCATGTTCGGACCTTCGCAAAATCCGCCCTGATAAAAATATGAAATGTGTCGATCCAAATTAAAGAGTCCGTATAGAACCCCTAAGCTGGTCAGAACATCTCGGAGATTTTGCGGAACTTGTTGAATTTTTTTGAAGAAGTACCTAATGGCGTTCAATTCTGCGTAAGCTCTTGACAATACACTGCTTCGATATACCTGGAATGGGGTCGACAGAAATTGGGATGGAATTTATTTGTTCAAATTCAGGAATTCGGCTACAGCCAAATAATTTTAGGATATTGAATGACATGGTGCTCACCTGAACACGATTTCTGGCAGCGAACCTGGAACATCCTTGTCTCTGAAGTCGATCCATGGCTTCAGAAACGTCGGCCACCAAATAAATGATCAGCCATTCGTAACATTCCATAATGCCTGAAGAACATCCAGATTTTATAACCATTCAAAAATATCTCAAATTCCACTTATATTTACATTTTGAATTCTTAACACCCTCTTTAAAATCATATTTTCCCTTTCGTATACGTCTGTGGTCATTGAAAAATTCGCAGGTAGACAGAGGGGAACTGGTTCTCTTGTTGTCGATCAGGTGTGTCCATTGTTTGAGAAGCCAATTGGATGATTGCTGTTGGAGGACATTGTTGTCTCCTTCGTACGTTACGGTGGGGTCGTGGTCGTTTCTGAGGTCTCCAAGACCTGAATCCTTGAGGTAGCCGTGACCTCCGCAAGCCTCGCGACATTCCTGGATGGCATCTCTTGTGGTCCATGTTATCAGAGCTTTTGCACCGCTTACTATCGAGTGGATTTCCGATACCAAGTTGTTCTATAAGATAAAAAAAATAATGTTCGATGTGGAATCCAATTGAAATGGATTGGGGTCGTCTTCTCCATGTCCAAAAAATTTTCATAAAGTAAAAACGATCAGACAAGCGTCGTGGTTCGAACCTGAACCTTCAGGCCAACGTAGCCATTGAAAATAACCGAGTCACTGTCCATTGATCGTTCAAGCCACAAGAATATAAGACTTGCAGAAAATATGATACTTACAACTTCTTCCAATCTGTCACAGCTGCCAGATTTATCTACAGCATTCAGATAGTCGGAAGTAAAGGAATTGATGAAGATCCTGAAAACAGCTGCTGTTGCCACGTAAGGAAATAGCCTCCATTGCTGGAAATAGAGCTGTGTGAGCATAGGGTCATTCTTTCTCATCTTTATCGAAAATTAAACCGGAAACTACGTGAGATATTTTAATGAAATTAAAGACGTCCTATGAGACTGATAAGTTACGCACTTACATGCAACGGATACTCAATGATGGCGTTTTCCGAGCCATTTCCGTCGTTGGAAAATTGTTTTCGAACTGCCGCATATCGGACCGCAATCGTGACTGCGTTTATCAGGGTGTTCACACTCCCTTGCATAATTCCCAGACGACCCAGCGACAAGTTTTCCAAAACTGCTCCCAAAATTTTCCCCGGTTCCGAGAAACTGCTCTCGTAATCTCCCTCGGGAGTCACGTCAGCAGTCCTGTTCAGCAGGTTTTCCCTCGGAATCCTGTAGTTTTTGAAGACTACGAACCTGCAAAATCGGACTACTAAAAAATTGTTGAACCTGAGGATGTGAGCACATTCGGTTTCTCGAAATGATGTGTTCATCATATCAAGAGTACTGTATTCCTACCCATTGTCTATACCATGGAGGCCAATCTTCTCTCCCATGTCTCCTATCAGCAATCCTGGATAGGGCAGGAGCGTCTTAGGATCCCTCAACGGTACAACAAAGGCGTGAAGTCCGTAATTCTGTTCGTTGGTGACGAGCTGAGCAAAAACTATACCCATGGTCGCTGTTTTGCCCAAGTTACCACTCCAGCACTTTGCAGCTAGAAAGTCAGGAGTGTTAATTACATATTCTTGCGTCTTTTTGTCGAAAGTCGCCGTAGTTTTCATTTGTTTAGTGTTACTTCCATGTGCTACTTCTGTCAGTATTACGCAAGCTACAACCTGGACAAAACGTTCTGAATTAATATTCCATTTATATTAGACTATTAAATCGAGTAATCTTCGACAATTTTTGAATACAGGGTATTTGTATAGATGGGTCTTTTTTTCCATGAATTTTCTATATAAAAGTTTCAAAACGGAGGAGTTGAAAAGATGATCGTTCGAGACGGTTCTCGTTCAAGCAGAACGAGCGCTCAAAAAAATTATATTTACCTTGGCATTCCATAAAGCGTCTAGCAATGGTTTATGCCTCTCTGTGCCCAAAGTAGTCACAGCATTCTTCACAAGACCAACACCGATGGCGTGCTTAACTGAAACGTCAGGAAAGGCGGCTGTGAATGCTTCATTTACTGCCATCATGAATCTCAATCTTTTTGTATACGGCAGATTTTCGAAGTTTTTTGGAGAAAATTTCAGTTCCAAATAGCGATGCATTCTTTTTGCAGCTATTTTCTTGAGTTCTTCAGTGGTGGGAGTCGTTTTTGGCCTTGAAAATATGGTCTCTTTTTCCAAGGTTTTCCATAGGTTCCTCTAGAGAAAGGGTATTCTTCATTCAGGGATATTTGAAAGAGAATGAATCAAATTCGACGGAAAAAAATTATTTCTAGTTCACTTCACTCACCTTGATCTGCAGGTATTCGAAATTTTCTTCGAAAATTATCTTCATTTCTTTCCAATTGAATTTTGCTTGTTTCCTATAGAAATCCAGAGAGCCAGATGGCAAATCGTCGATGAAATTGTTCTCCATACTACAAGAAAAAGATACACACGAAACGATAGCTGATAGTATCAAAAATAGTTCTTAGTGTGAATGAAATGGGAAAATGTATGTGAATAATAGATAAGCAGTGCGTAGTTGCAACCGCAAAATGTCGATAAATCGTGATATTCATTTTTAACAACCGCTATTTAAGTACCCAAAACTGAAGAGATAAAAGATTCATGAAGTTATAATATGTAACGAATTCAAGGTAAAAATCTAAATTTTAGATTTCATTGCGAACTGCTTCTTCTCTGGATCGTCGATCATGGATTACTAAATTATGTATGGATAGCATAGTGGAAGAATTGAAGGGTTAAAAAAACCTACTCGCATGATGATAATTTCGACTTATTGTTGAAATATGTATATCAAATTTGGAATGAAATAAAGACAATTCCAATACTTCAGCCCTCTACTATCGTTTTATCGTTAATTTCCACCAATATCTACAACTAAAGTAGTAATATTCCAAATAAAAAGGATTCAGAGTTTTCTCATGATTCAATTTATTAATTATGTGAGCAATTTCTGATAAAAGTCTACAGTTATATTTTTCTTTTAATCTTGCCGAAGTGATCTTGATTGCTCTCGCCTCTCGTCGAATATACCTTGTTCGAGTCAAGAAGAAAAAATTCACCACACAGACTTGTACACCCGTATCTAACACTATTAAATGAGCTACCTCAAATTATCGCAATTTGCACCATTGTTATTCCATCGTAAATATTGAGATTCCATGAATGGTGACTTCGTTTGAATTTAAATTCTTCAAGACGGTAATTGATACCGTAAACCTAAGTGATATCTTATCTTGATTGCATTTTTAACACCATAAAAGGAATAATTGATATTATTTTCTTCAGTACAATTATGTACCATAAGTTATTCAAATTCATATTCGAAATTAACGTTGTCTGAATTTTGCTTCAAATATTAGGTAATTCTAAAAGAACATAAATGGCAGAATTTTTAGGGAAACGTAAATCGACAGAATGCCTATCTCGAATAATCTGAAGAATATAAATAAAGTTGATGAACGAATAAGGAAATAAATCTTAATAGTCCCGGCGGAAACAGAAATAACTTACCTCGTAACAAATCGGTATTCGGTAGTAAAATTAACGATCAATATACAATTGACGAGAAGAATAACACTGTTTAGGTAACCAAATCCAATATACCGGCAAACGCAAAACCAGGAAGGGACACCGTGGTACCTACTCCAGAATGAGTAAGACCTGCTCACACCGTTATGGCTTAAGTCATAGGGGCCTACTATTTAAAAAGCACGTTTCACGATAACACAATTCAGCTGATGTTGGGGAATGGTCAATAGAAGTGGAATTCCTTAGGGCACATGCGGTCTTGTAGTGCCATTTGACGATGGCAAATCCCGCCCATTTGACTTAACCGGCTTAAATGTCTGTTGTTAGGGCTGAGAATCACCAAATTTATGTTCACCCTCAATGAACAGACCTAAGTCATGATTACTATCATTTTGTATAGATTCTCGAAGAGTTTTCAATTCTTGCGCTGTTTTATGGACCTAAAGACTCTGAATTTTTTTTGGAAATTGGATAGCTTTTAGTAGTAAATAGTCTTAATTTTTTCTGATGACATATTAGGCCTGAAATTGATAGATTCAAGGATGCATTGAATATTTCAAGAAATATATCTTCAAGGATATGAAAAATTATATATTGATTAATTTCAAATGAATCAACCAAAGAAACAGTTATAAACTGATCAAATGAGGTTAATAAGGCTTTATTCTTGATCTCAAAGATTAGATCCTCGCGATTGACAAGTGCATAAACGAAGTCATTCTGCATTTAGTACTAATAGTACATTAGTACATGAATTTATTCTTCAATGAGATATGATAAAGCCAATTAGATTTATTCGATCAATTGCTAGAAAATTTATTCCCAGTTATACCAAACTGGCCAATTATCACAATCAGGCAATCTGAATCTGTCAATCTGAAAGATGCAAGGTGAGATCATTTGAGTACTCTGTATTATATTTCATGGGTCATCTTGATACTCTTTGTCTTTACGATTTATCGACTAGATACTGCATTTGTTTTATTCGGGGCTATTCACTAAGCAAAGTTGTTATGGATAGCAACTGTAAATCGTCGTTATCCCATGCTTATTACATGGGATAACGACGATTTACAGTTGCTATCCATAACAACTTTGCTTAGTGAATAGCCCCGATTATCTCTTTCATAACTAGCTGCGACAGTGCCTAAAGTAATCATATTAAGTAACTGAAAATTAGGGAAGTAGTTTGATGAAATGTAAATGTACAAACCAATGAACGTTTGTTCGTATTCATAGCAGGCAATCTTCATTTATTATCTGTGTAGTAACTAGTAGTCCAAATTCTTAGCTAAAAGATAGAGTATTTAGAACATTTCATTTTGCAAATTTGAAACAGATACAGAGAGTAGATACTGGTGCTGCCATCTAGTAACGATCTTTCGAAGTATTGATGCAGAAAATACAGATTCCAAAGACCCGATAGTAGCTCTCTACTACTGTCTACTCCTACTGTCTAATTGTAACCAATGTAGCCTAACCTCATTTTTCTCTGAATTCCAAAGAAAACGATTTCTTTTGAAATCGAATTTGGCGAAATAATCACTCTACCCTATCAAGTTTGACTATTAAACAAAATCGTACAAACGTCAGGAAGATTTTATTGATTCCTACAATTGTATTTTAGCTGTGGACTTCCGATTTACGGTGAGTGCATTTTAACACTTGACTATTTTCTTGCTACTTTTCAAAAGGGAGAGATGAGTGTAAACGAGAATAAATTGGAGGTGATACAAGTATTGAATAAGCATAAGGGAAGAGTGTGGCATGTCTCTTGGCATCCGGAAGGTAAAATGTTCGCCTCCTGCGGTGAAGACTGTACCATCAGGATATGGTCGATGGAAGGCAAAAACCAGTGGGTTAACAAAATAGTGCTGATGGACGGCCACAAAAGAACAGTCAGGCAGGTATCGTGGTCCCCTTGCGGCAATTACCTAGCTTCTGCAAGTTTTGACGGTACCACTTGCATATGGGACAAGAAATCCGGCCAATTTCAGTGCAACGCTACCCTGGAAGGGCACGAGAATGAGGTTAAAAGTGTTGCATGGGCCCCCAATGGCAAGATGCTGGCTACTTGCAGCAGGGATAAGTCCGTTTGGGTTTGGGAACTTGTGGACGATGAGGAATACGATTGTGCTGCAGTGCTGAATGCACATTCTCAGGATGTCAAGAAGGTTTGTCAATTTTTTAAATCTTATTTGGAAAGAGTGCCATAATCAAAACGGTTGTTTTGATTGGAAGACGTATAATGTACAGGGTAATTCGCTGATTCATTGGAGGTTTAGAGACAATTAAAAGGGAAGTTGATTTGAATCGATGGTTGCTGCTATAACGTAATGTGAACTAGTTTTTTTGAATGAGATGTCACTTTCAATTGACAAACGTAAGTTATCTGAAAACCTAGTGTAAGCACTGGTTAGATTTTGTTTAGCCAGATTTGAGAAATTGAGAATATGCAATAAGTTTGGTTCTTTCCACTGCAGGTGGCGCTGTTCACAAATTATGCCAGAATCTTATTACTTATTTGAAATTTCTGAATTCATTCTGTTGAATCTATTGTGTTAATTGTCGATAGTTTTTTCAATAATGAATGTTTATATTCTTGACATTTTGCGAATAGGTTTACAATGTTTATCTTATGAAAATGATATTCTGTGGTTTGGCCATTTATGACCTTGTCAGTTCAGTTGTTGCCACATCAATCAACGAAAAAATCATTGATTAGATCAAATGTTAAGTGCATACACCATGTTTTTTTGGTGTTGTTTTTAGTTGTCTTTAAATCTCTAATGTCTGTTAGGCGAGTCGCTCATCGTATTGGTACGTTTCTGAAGATGTTCTGCCTGTCAGGTCGCCTGGCACCCGGACAGCGAAATCCTCGCCTCTTGTTCCTACGACAACACGATCAAACTGTTCCAAGACGACCCTAGAGAGGGGGACTGGACCTGCCAGGACACCCTCGAAGGTCACCAGTCCACCGTCTGGAGCATAGAATTTGATAAGACGGGCCATAGACTTGCTTCGGTCAGTGACGACCTAACCTTGAAAATCTGGGAGAAGCAGGAAGGAGAATGGAAATGTAGGCACACCCTGGAGGGATTCCACAACAGGACGATCTACGACGTCAGCTGGAGTCCGGAAGGGTTGGTGGCCACGGCCTGCGGGGACGACGGGTTGAGGATATTCCGAGAGGTGGAGGAGAAGGGGGGAAAGGAAGAGAAGGTTTTCAAGATGGTGGCGGAGATTCGTCAGGCCCACGGTCAGGATTTGAATTCGGTCGCTTGGAACCCCGTAGATTCCGGTCTGTTGGCCACCTGCAGCGACGACGGGGAGATCAAAGTGTGGCATTTTGAGTAGGGGAGGGGGCGTGGACCGGCGAAGAAAGACTGAGATTTTTAAGTATCCGTATTTCAGGGGGGATGAATTTTTAAAATTATGATCGAATTCAATGCTTGATCATTTTTTTTCCGTGCTCGATTTCGATGGTGTTTTGCCTCAAATTACAGATTAATGTTATAGTTTTCATTCATTTGATTCACTTTCCGAAATAAATGATAATTGGCGTTTAAAAGAACAGTAGAAGAAAAGAGTACAGTTTTTCCTAAGTTTGGAATATCCTGTAGAACTATTTAGCTTTCCAAGCTTTTGTATCTATGTTTTACGTTCCACATTCAAGTCCATTTCGTTTTGAATATTTTGCCTTTTTATTCTTTCAAATATATCTCTATTTTGAATTACACAATTTCAATAAAAAGTGTTCACCTTTTAAGCCCCACAAAAATTATTCTTAGGCTGTTGTCAAATACGGTTTATTCTTTTTGAATTTGCATTTCTTGTTTCTTATGAGATCCAACTTCTGTAAAATATGTACATATATTTTTCATTTTTGAAGTTTCTTATGTAAAATTATTTCAGGAATGCTATGTAGATGGTCTCATTTCTTTTTCCGGTTATCTACGATATTCTGAGAATGTTATTGCCTCATTTTATTTTTCAACATGTAAAACTCTTTTGTTGGACAATTTATATTTGATGCTTGATATTTATTATTAAAATTGTTGATACTTGTACATATCTTTCTTCACCTTATCCTCGTTTTAATTCATCTCTCCCAAAATATTTATGCATATACATTTATTAAAACAAAAGAGGTAAGCCTGAAGTTTCAGAAATGAAATGGCATCTAAATCAAATCAATATTTTTACAGATATACGAGATTTTAGCCAAATTCTGGACGTTGAAAGATTTATGAAAAATACAAATCTTTAAAATGAATTCTATGATTCTATTTCAAGCTGAAAATGATCGGGTTGAATCAGCCGAATTTCAAATCGCTATAAAATGAAAAAATTAATGTCTCAAAAACTAATCGTCCAATTCGGTCGACAGTTTTCACATAAATCTGAAACCTCCACCGATTTTCCTCACCAGGCGTTCTTAATTTTCCCGTCGCAGCCCAATGATTCATAAAGGTTTGTCCAGGTTCTTGAGACTCGCACCCTTGTCCAAAAACGTGAAAAAGATGGCGATGGGAGATCAAAAGGGCGACCTTTCCGGCCTGCCGATCGACGACGTGATCCGGCGGCTGGAGAAGTGGGCCCCCCTGTCTCTGGCCGAGCAGTGGGACAACGTCGGTCTCCTGATCGAGCCCAGTCAGGACATGTCGGTCAAGAACGTGATGCTGACCAACGATCTGACGGAGGACGTGGTCCAGGAGGCGGCGGATAACGAGGCCAATCTCGTCATTACGTATCATCCCAACATCTTTCACGGCATGAAGAACGTCACCGTTAGGTGAGATTGACTGGTTTTTATCTGGGTAGCATTTTTTCACATTTTTAGGATCGCATTTGCGATTTATCCCGAGAAACAGACACCGAATGGTTCTTGCTGCCACCTTCATCTTTTCACTCGGAAGAAATCGATGTTTCTCACATCTCTCATCTCTTTAACAGAATTTTATTTGAGCTTTCGGAAGCCTGTCGTGATGTGACGAGTGTTTTTACTTTTATCTTGTATGTAAATTCAGAGGCGGTGTCGGAAATTTACTTTAGAGGCGTGTAATCGTTGTCGTTGATTTCTGCCAGTTTAATCGACCCTGTCCACGTATTCCTTCTGTTCAGAAACTGGAAGGAGAGGATCGTGCTGGGCTGCATCAAGAACAACATAGCCGTCTTCTCGCCGCACACGTCTTGGGATAACGTGGAGGGCGGCGTGAACGATTGGCTGGCCGACGCTTTCGAACACACCAGCTCGAAGCCCATCCAGCCCAACGCCGGCAATCCCAAGCTCGGGGCCGGTAGATCGCTGGTTCTCAAGACCGAGGTCAGCCTGAAGGAGGCGGTGGAGTCCATAAAGAAACACACCGGTCTGCCGCACGTCAGGTTGGCCATGGCCAGAGGACGAGATCTCGGTGAGTTTCTTTTCCCTCTATTTCAGGTTTTTTTTCGGAACGAAGTTGAGCCACTTCATCTCGCCTTTTTCTTGTGTGACGAAAATGTTTTTTTCACGTTTCTCTTTCAGAATCCACCATAAACACGGTCGCTTTATGCGCCGGCTCCGGGATATCGGTGTTGCGTGGGGTGCCGGCTGATCTGTATTTCACCGGCGAGATGCTGCACCACGACCTTTTGGAGGCTTGTCAGAGCGGCACCAGCGTCATCTTGACCAATCACAGCGATTCCGAGCGCGGTTTCTTGACCGACTTTCAGGAGCATCTGGAGAAGGTCGTCTTGGATAGCCAGGTCAAAGTTTTGGTGTCCAAGAAGGATAAGGATCCGCTTGTTACTATTTAATTTTCGTTGTTGTGTTATTTTTCATGTTTATAATTGATTGTTAATAAACTTTTGTAACATTAAAAGTCTTTATTTTTCCCGAAATCCAAGTCCAACAATAAAGTACGCATTTTCGTTGAGCGAAATGAAAAACGATGATGAAAATTACTGAGAAATTAGGGTGAATACGAATTTATTTCATCAAATCGCCGTAAGTCCCGAAAACGCTCACAAAATCATTGGATTATCTCGGAATTCTCGCAATCTGTTGTTGATCGTCCGGATGTTGAACTATGTTGAGCTGGGTCGGGGCCAATCGAATCATTTCCATCAAGACGGACACCAGTCGTCGCCAACGTGGGATGTTTAAGGCCTGGAAAACACACGAGATTTAGAGTTTGTCGGAAAATTCTTGTCGGCGGCGTTGTAAATACCTCCAATTGAAAGAAAATGGGCAGCATCGACAGAGGGACGGCGCTCCCTTTCAGCTCGTCCGTGTGGGTATTTTTGACCGCGCAATGAAGCAGGTCGAAGACCGTCGTTATGAGGCGGAGATGACGGGGCAGAAGGTTCTGCCTCATGAGTCCCAACATGTCCACAGCTACGATGTCCGCGGTTATGCCCTTGTTCTCATCTAAAATAGTCCGTCGAAGAATCAGCATTTCGAATTAACGTTCTCGTATAACAAGGCTAAATTTGACACATTCACAAGCTATAGATACGATAACTTGGGCCAGTAGCTCCTTCAGTTCTCGAGATCTCCTCAATAAACAACGAATTTGCTCATTCTGTACACAATATCACACCTTTATGTGAAGACTTATGGTTCATTTTGGAGCTTACCGACGGCCAAGGCTTGAATAAATTGAGGTATGACGGGCTGCTTCAATTTGGTGAGGAAAATCTGCAAACCGCTGACCCCATCCTCGGCCCTATCTCTGGTCACCAATCTGTGCAGACTCCGTTTGTTTCCCTTCCTCAAGGCGTGATACACTTTTTCTTCGACCGAAAAACTGTTAATGTGCGGCCTTGGTCGAAATATCCAATTGTTATGCACATCTGAAATGACGACTAATCAATGATAACCTATCGATTTAGGACGAAACGCCGATTTACATCCTTTCAGGAGCAATACCAGCTCTTCGACAGCTTTCAGAGATTTTTCGGAGATAAGATCTACTTCTTCTAGATTAAGGTTTCTGTGGAAATCACATACACACCTAAAAAAATTAAGAAATCCTTGTTTTCATCAAACTATCTGTTGATATTTCATTCCTCGCCAATCAGAAAAAGTTTTGGAAGAATGAGCGATATTGACCCACAAATGAGGTATTCCTGAAATTATCCCAGTTTTGTATTGTGCTCGCGTCGTCTCTGATATCCCGATCTCTAATATGTGACCTCACGGAGAAATCTGATCGTAAATTCGGTCGGTAAATAGTTTGAGAGGAAAGTTCGCAAGCCGCACAACTTTTGGACCAACTTTTCATCCACCTTCATATGATGGAAAAGTTGAAAAAGTATCAAATTGGATAAAGTGGATGATATAGATCGAAGGTCAGGGCAATTAGCGCCAATATTGCTTTCCAACGGCACAAAAATTGATAAATCTCATTCAAACAAAATTAGGGAATCATGTTTTATTGCATCGAAACAACATCCATGTTTATATTTTCAATAGGAATATCAACACTTAACCTTTTTACTTTGCATTTTTGGTGATGTCCACGTAAATATCATAGTTTACACTGTTTACAGTAAGTAAGTATAGTTTATTTTACTACAAAAGACGTAATTGAATGCCTCATGAAAAAATGGAGATGAGAAATCGATCGAAAATGCAATAATTCCAGTGTTATACATGAAATTCAAGAATACAATAATATACAGAGAGTTCTCTTCGAAGAACAAAGTTAGTGCCACTTCCACTAGAAGTCTCAGCTTATAGAAAATATTCCAAAGGAATACACCAAATTTGAAATTGGTAAGTACCTATATCTTTGGATTCTCTATGATCTTCGAATAAATCTGTTGGTTGGAACGTATATTTTTATTTATGTCATTGTATGTTGACCTATAATTGAATGTTCTATCTCCAATGGTTCCGAAAAAAAATTTAGGATCCAGTCCTTACATCGAAAAACAAGTTGTTTCGGACAGTCCACACCACCTACCCATACGAAAAATGGCCCAGGAATCACCTACAGCATGAAGACCTACATACAAAATACTCTACTTATCCAACGTTATAACACCATGAATAAATCAAATCGGTGTTTTGCATTTTCGGTGTACCTACTCATGTAAAAACAACGAGTATCGAAAGTAACTAGCACAAATTATTCCAAACGTAGCATTCGTGATAATATTTCTGCATCGTCGAACATTGCTCAACGATAAACAGAATGCGGAATCAAAACCCAGTCTGGAAATATGTTTAATTGATATAAATCTCTATAGAGATGAAAATTGAGGGAAACATCATAGCTGCAGGTTTGATAGTCTTGGATCCGATTTGAAATTTCACCTTGTATGAAGTATGAATGAAGGAATTGGTAAATAATTCCGTAGGAAATAATTCCTTGAATGCACGTTCGATTCAGTCGCCAAAATCCCCTTGAATAAACATAGTTTTATCATGTTTTCAAGATCAAATATCGAAGTTCGTGTTATCTTCGTAAAACAATCGAAAAACGTCCAAATTAGGTTGGCGACTATATAAGAATCGACAATACAGAAATGTTCAATCTTTGCGAAAAATTTCTGAAGTTATTCTAGTGCGTCAACGCCAAATTCAAGATGAGAGTGACGGTGCTTTGTTTGGTGATTTCGATGGTCACTTTCCTGGAAGCTGTACCCACCGACTACGTACTCGAAACCTGGTCCAAAACTAATCCGCTGGTCGGTTCGTGCAAAATTGAAAACCGTTTAGGATTGACCACTAAGGGAGACCCGAAAATCGAAACCACGGAAACGGAGGAAGTGGCAGAAGAAGAAGAACTCAAGGGGTTGTTCAACAGTTTTTGGGCCGTGGACCATCTACCGAAGAAATCCCCGTTTGTATCCATCCAAAAACTGCCGGACGTTTACATCGACGATTCTGATCTCCCCTGTCCGATATCTGACGTGATGACTGTCGAAAGATCCGAGATAACCGAAGAAGCGAAAGACTTACAATCACCTGAGTTTGGAGAAAGGCCTCTTTATGACGCCTCCATGCAAATGATGGACAATGTCGGCAATAAGAACTTACATCAGTATCCCAACTACATGCCGTACCCCCAGTATGCTGCGGATCAGTACCCCAGCTACGACGATTACATCAGCGACAACAACACTCAGTATCCCCAAGAAGAGATCGACTGTCCTGATGTCCCCCTGAAGAAGGGAGAGGAAAAAATTGACGAAACGAGGACTGCAGAGATAGAAACAGTTCAGTCATCCACTTCTGAAGAAACCAAGACTTCCACCAAGACAGAAACTGAAGAAACGACTCCTGAACCTTCCAACGAAGCTCACAAATTGGAGACCTCAGCTGCAGCAAAAATAGATTCGACAACAAGTACCGAAAAATCAACTGTTGAAATCAAAATTCCGGTGTCAAATGTGACATCTGTTTTAACCGAAAAAGCATCCACATCGCCATCACATTCCGAAAATGTTATGAAGATTTCAACTACAACGCATAAGATCCAGAAGAAGAAAGGAAAAAAGTGAATAGTTTGCATTTGTTGATATGAACCCAAAAAGTATTTTCGTTATTAAGAGTTCGCATGTATTTTTATTTAAATTAGAAATAAGTGTAAAACATATTATCTAGCTTTAGGTCGATTTAAGTTTATTTCTTCTATTTTCCTATACTGTGAATGATATACCTAATTAAAATAAAACATTTCTCAAAAATCGTTTTTATAGGCAGTAATTTGTTCAATTGGTCTTCAGGGGAGATTCTATTCAAAGGGTTCAACCGAAAACCATTTTTAATTCGATGTTCAAAATCCTGGAATAATGAAACTCAAATTGTTATTCTGAAATAAAACTACCTTTAGCAACTTTTAAATCATTACCATGAACATCAATTAATCTCAAAAATGTAATTCAAATGCTGAATAATGGTCTCATAATTTAATCGGTGTTCCCTGTATACCATCGTTTCGCATTGTATTGTTATACTTCACGAGGCCATCATTAAACACGGAATGAAGAATGTGCAAACTGGCAATTAGTTAATTCTAATACATTGGCAGGTTGTTTGAGGCTGAACTCTGACCTAGTTTTCGAAACGTTTCGAAATTCATATAACTCGTTCCATATGATTTCAAGGAAGAATGGATTTATAGTTTTTCACAGGTTGGAAAGGCCGAACTTGAGAAAATGTAACGAATTCGAATGAAAAGTCTAGGGAATTCGAAAATCAAGGAGATCTAAGGAATACCAGGGAGATGTTGAATGTTTGTGTGAAATATGCTCTTATTTTTAATTTTTTTCGGCCAAGATCATGTTCAGATCGAACATTCATGCAGATATTTATCGAAATAAACTCAAAAATCGATATTACTCAGATTAATACCAAAGTTTAGCCAGATCAGATATGTTTGCAATATTAGAAAATCGATAGATATATTTTCAAAAATTAATAACGCAGATTTCACCTGTTCTAAATTTCCAGTATCTGGTCCTCTAAAAAAAATTGAGAAATTCATTTCGCTGCACTTTCAGTCTGTTCGAAAATTATTCTATGGACAAAATTCTAGAATATGGAATTATTTCGAAAATATGTCTTTGCTGGGATGAACGAAAAAAACCAGTTTTCAGATCAAGCTCTTGCACCTGTTTTCTGAAAGAAATTTTTTTGTTTGCTTCAAAGCAATTGTAAAAATATGAACAATATTACAAAGGCCTTGCCAGTAGAAAGATTTTTTCATTCGCATTTACTTCGAAGGAAATTGAATACATAATTGAATACGAATTGAGAAATACATATAAATTTTCTGCATGTTTTTCTCTAATGAATATCGTGCTTCATGAAAAAATGAAGTATACGTCTCTAATCTTGAGTTTTCATAAAACTTATGCCCAGAAATTTCATATTCTTCATTCGAAATCTTAACAATCATTAATTTTTCTTTCTGAATACACGATAGGTACTTGAATGTTATTTTGGGCCAAGAAAATGAGTAACCTTATTCACCCCTCACGTATCTATACAATGAAACTAGGGGCCGTTGGTAACCAATCTTTCAAATCCACAATTTTTAATATTATAATCAACGCAGTGTATTTCGCTTGATCCATTCGATCGAACGTAGAATCGAGTTGGGCAAATCGCTGAGTCGCGATTTTCAATTCCCAATAAATACCGCGCCGGTCCCTTCAGAATTCATTCCGTCCACATCATCGGCAACATGCGAATCACGTTCTTAGCAGTGGGCGTTTTCGCCATCATCGTCAACCAGACCTACGCCGCAGTTTCCGAGTTGGAAACTAAGAAGATCGTCGACGACCTTCAAGATGGAACGGAACTCGCCCCGATCAGCCGCAAGAAGAAATCCGCCACCACCACCACCTTCTGCGTAGAGATCAGACCCAGCGGACCATCCCAACGCCCATTCCAAGTCTGCGAACCCGCCTATGGATCTGCTCCAGCCGCCCCTGGCTACACCGCACCTGCTTACCCTCAACCGACCTACCCTGCACCATACGACGCCTCTGCCTACCCTGCGAAACCAGAGTATCAGTCACCCAAGCCGGCAGCAGCTTACGCGGCACCAAAACCAGCATACGCAGCCCCAGCAACGGCCTACCCTACTAAAGCACCATCTTACAATGCTCCAGCCACCAAAGGATACACATCTCCTCACCCTGCTTACAGTTCCTACAGGGCAGGAGACGGAGACTCGAAACATGGAGAAACCAACGACCACCAAACTCACAGAACCGAAGAAACCAAAACTGACGATATCCTCAAGGCCGAAAACGAAGAGGAAACCATGAGATCCGCAGATGACGAAACCATGATGAACACCATCGAGATCGACGAAGGAAATATGGCGAGATTCAGCGAAGACGAGAGCGAAGAGATGGAAGACCATATGAGATCCGCTTACGATGGAGGATATGGAGGAGCGTATGGAATGCCACCTACTTATGGACAAGCACCAAAAGGAAAGAAACTGAAGAAAGGAGGTCATGGAGGTCTTGTAATCACCTGTCAACCAAATCTCGCTGGATACGCCCCTGCAGCCCCTCATTACGGATCTAACAGTGGTTATGGAAGCAGCTACGGACATTACAGAGCATCAGCTAGAGCGTATGGTTATCCCAGACCCTACGGATACAATTCTGGAAACTACAAAGCTCCAAGCTACCCTCCGGTATATTCTACACCAGCTTACCAAACTCCAGTTTACAAAGCTCCTGCGTACACACCTCCAGCTTACTCTGCACCAGCCTACAAGCCCACAGGCTACAAACCAGTGTACTCCGCTCCAGTGTACAAGGCTCCAGCTGCACCTCAATATGCCCAACCCAGTTACAAGCCTCCAATGTACAAGGCTCCAGTGTATCCACCTCCACCATCTTACAAGGCACCTGCCCCAGTATACTCACAGCCTGAATACGCAGCTCCACCACAATACAAAGCTCCAGTTTCATCTCAATATCAAGCTCCTGCTTACAAACAACCAGCGCCAACTTACGCTGCCCCAGCTCCCGCCTACAAACCTATGCAGCCATTGTATGGACCACCAGCTCCATCTTATCAAGCACCAGCCTATAAACCAGCTTCGTATCAACCACAAGGCCCTGCTTATAAACAACCAGCACCACCCCAGTACAACGCACCAGCTCCAACTTATAAGGCTCCAGCTCCTCAATACCAACCAGCTCCACAATATCAAGCACCTGCATACTCAGCCCCAGCGCCTTCATATTCTGCACCAGCTCCAGCATACCCAGCTCCAGCTCCAACATACTCAGCTCCAGCTCCAGCATATTCAGCTCCAGCTCCGGCATACTCAGCCCCAGCCCCAGCACCTGTCTACAAAGCACCAGCAGCGATGTACAACGCTCCAGCAGCCCAGTATCAACCAGCAGCACCAGCACCAGCCCCAGCTTCTTACAAGGCCCCAGCACCTGCTCCAGCCCCTTACAAACCAGCAGCCACTATGTACAAACACCCTGAGCCCTCATACTCAGCACCAGAACAATCTTACGCAGCCCCACCAGCTTATAAGGAGCCTTCTTATTCTGCTCCTTCTTACAGTCCACCTTCGAAGTACAGCCCACCACAAACCTACAGGGAATCTGAGGGTGAATCAGAAAAGACTGAAGTGAGTGCTGAGAAGATGTCCAGTGATGCCAAAGAGACGCACACCATGATGAAGATGGCAGATTTGGAAAAAGAGAGGTCAGGATCAAAATGGGACTCGAGGACTGAAGAACATAAAGATAGCGAAGACACTGACATGAAAACCAAGGCCAGGTCCAAGAGCGAGGATATGAGCGCTTCAACTGATCCTTCAGTTTCCAGTTCTTGGAATGGAGGAGCCAGTAGCGGTGGCAACTGGGAAGCAAGAATGTCGAATGAAGGGGATGACACCATGAAACGTAGTGAAAATGAACTTGATTGATTTTTTGTTTATACATATAGATGAGACATGAATGATTTTCTTTTTAAGGATTTTGTACTTTTATAGATCAATGAAATAAATATATTAATAATAATAAATTCTATGATTATCCCTCTTTCTGAAAAACATCAGTCAAAATAATCAACCTCAAATGAATTAATCATTAAATACCGAAATCGACATATGAATGAGTTCAATGAAAACTTACCTACACAAGCATTGCCCCATATTTGATGTAGGGTCAAAACATACAATATCTCAGTGAGAATAATCTTTTTTGCGAATTTATCTTAGGAATTCGGAAGACATTAATTTTTGCATAGAATATTTGACATTTTCGTTTGAAAAACTCGAGTGTAATTGAATAAATGGATGAGAAGTTTAAAATTCATTTTTCTTCTGACCCTATTCAGTAAATCAATTCAGAATGGAATCAAATGAAATGTACGGTTTCTAACAGTGTCTACATGATGGTGCTGAAGCATATTGAATGCGCGCTAAAGGAACATCCTGGTATCATAAGATAATGGGTTTAAGTTGGTGCATCTCACTTTCCAAGGATTTAACCCCCGCCAACATTTCCAGTCTCTCGAGCTTCTTCCTTATCCCTCGGGAATTGCATCCCATCATTTCCCCTCGTTATTCACTCAAACTACCCTAACTATTTAAGATAGATAGAACGATCCCAAAATAGATTACAGTTAGGATGGCAGGAGAGCTAATGGAATAAAAATTTATGGAAATGTCCCACTTTTTCAGTGTTTATAGAATTCAATTTTGATATTTGCAATAAAACATGATTTGATATGGAACAGTCTGTGGGCAGAACAACAAATATGTATAATAGAAATAAATTTGAAAATAGCAATAACCTGAAATTGTTCGAATTCGTAGATAGCTCGATCGCCCATTCATTCACCAAACCTGACCAACCATGCTTGACTTCCAGATGAAATCAAATTAAGATCTTCTGAATTGTCAATCGCTCTAGGACATTTCCGGCTCTAAATTCAACAAATACAGAAATTTAACAAATTTCCACAGCTTCTGCAAGGACAACACGAATAGAGAGATCGAGAATGGGAATCCGTTGACGAATGGCAGCGATGTAAAAGCAAAATCGAAGGAATTCGTTCCTGTAGAAAAGATAAATAAATCAGAATCGCATGGAAATGCCGTTTCAAAACAATTCCATGCCTCTGGAGCCAAATCGGGCTAGTCGGATGTGATTGAATTCCTGCGAGCAAGCAGACAATGCCACTCGACTCCTTTATCCTTGCTCAAAGTCGCCCTCTTCGCAATCTATAGATTATTCAAAGGAAAAATTGTCAATTCCGTTTTCAATAGATCTGTTGATTGTGGACTTGTCGTTCACGTCAATATTTACAGCTGTGAGTAGTGCAGTCGCTGGCCAAGAGGTTTTAAAGTGGGTGAAACTGTGTAGGATTTTAGACCTCAGTTGGATGCTCAAGATTTCATCGAAACTTTGAGGTTTTCGAAATCAGTTATATTCTTCATACAAAGCTGATCATCAATATATAAATTTAATGGGGATACGCCGAAAGAAAACGGAGCTTTGATGATTTGAAATATAGATTTTAGAAAATATAGCGTTTTAGTGAAAATCTGTATTCCCGTTTCTCAGCAATTTGACATCGATCCTTTTCTGCAAGAAATTGTGACCAGTGCATTCGCCATTTTGTGTCAGGTGTTGATATTTCAGGAATGTTGAGAATTGGGAGAGTTATATCATAAATATGTATGCGACAATGAAAATTATTCATATCATTCGTATCATGAATAGTTCAATCTCCAATTATTTTCGAGGCCCTTTCTGAAGGCGACGTGAAAGAAGAGGAAGCTGTCTCGGGATCATATCCATACCATAAGATTAGGCCTGAAGAAATTCCCGGTGTGAAAAAAGAGATCGGAGCTTCTTCGTTTCCGTCTCCGGAATCTGGTACGATTCCTGGAGAGGTCGAATAGCGGGCCGCTTTACGGTCGACGCAGGCGTCCCGGCGGTGGTTCATTCTAGGCTAGGACGCCATCCAGTCTGCCGTCGGATGGCGAGATGCACAAGCGCCAAATTTTTTCATCTCGATAAAATCATAACGGGACTTACAAAATCAATCCGCTCGTTGTCAACTTAATCCGATTTATAGATCGGGATTCAATTCATTTCTCCGGATTCCTTCAATCGTCCTGCGGAAAACTGGCTGCCGGATTTTGTGCTGTGTGATGGAACTGATCCTGATTTAGTATTTTCATTTCGTATTGCTCAAGAATGACATCTTTCTCGGATGAAGAAGGTGAGTTTCAGAAACATACTCCTATTTTATTCACCAATAATTGATCCATTCGAAATTATGTTTAAAATTGCATGTAGAAATTGACGACTAGAAACCAGTTTTATATTTCTATAGAACTTTATTATCAGTTTCTGTTTTTTTCATTATTACACTGTCTACAGCAAATGGATGGTGAAGAAATCTCACATAAATTTTCTTGCATGTCATTATATAAAAATATTACGTATTTTCATGTTCAAAAAAGTGCTTGTAGAAAGTAGCAATAGATATTGAATGTGACTTCAACAGAAGAATCCCTTTTTTTCTGCATCCTATAGTTCTCGATATTTCCTAACTAAACATCCAATTTTGTCTACTCTCTACATCAGTTAAAAAGACAAAATGAGCTTCTCACAAAAGAATTATGAGTGTGCCATTAGAAATTAGAGGAACGGAAAATTGTTGTCAACTGGAAGTCAATATGCGTTATGTGGATTTAGTGCCTGAACAGGTGACCACTCTTGCTACGAATTATAACAAGGTAGCAGAAGTTTTTTACCGATGAGTATTTCATCGATTGATAGCACTTATGAATCGATTCCTCTTTATTTGTTGTATACTGGCAAGGATCGAAAGTTCAACTCGAAACTTTAAACTTTTAAAGTGTCCTGGTTCTCGAGGAGGTAAAAAAATTGTTTGTACACTCGAACGAAGCGATGGCAAACCCCTCGAAGAGAGATGGAAGTGAGGCAGTCGTCGTTCTGAATGAGCGATATTCTTAACATCTACCCCCGCAGCGAACTCGAACCGAGCATTGTTTCGTTATTTTTGGATACGCCAAGGGGGATACTTGCAGTTCACCCTGATAAAAAATTCATCCGAATATTACATGAAGGAACGGAATTGGCGTAGGTCGGAAATTGGCAGGATCTCTAAATATGCGAGCTTCATATTCTTCGCTTCAATGCATCTTCTTGTGAAACGATAGAAGGATAAGTCTGCAGAAAATCTTACTGATTTTAAGTGCTCGTTAAAAGTTAAGGATATTGATCGAAGATGCAGATTTCCTGTATTACCTCATTATTTTTTCCAGTTACATAAATTTATATCGGTTACAGAAACGTCTTCTGATTCATCGTAAAGCAAGTTAACATCAAAGTTCACATAGAAATCTTCAAGATGGTCAAAACAAGTGCTTGTGGGCAATTTTTTCAATGTCCAAATAGGTTCTTTTGATAGTAGAGACCTACAGGACCGTACATACATCATTTTCAATGCCAGAACTGACTTATTAGTCCTTCCAAGAACTAAGGATGTTCAAACGAATGTTGATGAGGTTATAAACCCCATATTTTCAGGCAACTTTTGGCAGGATATTCTCAATAACTTGGTAGAAAGCATGTAGCAGTTGATGTTGCTTTCAGGGACAATTAATACTTTGTATTGATGGTGAACTCAAGTAGGAATTTTTCAAATTCTCCGATTGTTGTAGTTTTTTCAAATATTGTATTTTAGATTTGAATCAGGCTTGGTTTTTGGTTTTAGATGGCGGACGAATCACCTTCTGAACCAAACAAATCGCCGACCTCACCATGGACTCCAACGTGCTTCGTAATGACCAAACGAAGAAATAAGACTAGTAGCGGAGATGTCGAACACACCCAAATAACGCACAATGATAGCGAATGCTATGGCTTCTTTCTCAGTGACCTCACCGGAGACCTCATCGAACGTACCTCAACTGAACGACACCTGGCATCTGAGCAACAAGTCGCACGTCTCCTCCAACTTGGAAGCGTTGCAACCGTTCTGGCTTAGTCTGCTGATTCTGATCTTCAAGTCCTTCGTTATGGGTACCATAATGATAATGGCTGTGCTCGGAAACGCCCTGGTTATCATCAGTGTTTATCGGCACAGGAAGCTCAGGGTGATAACGAACTATTACGTCGTGAGTTTGGCGATGGCGGACATGTTGGTAGCACTGTGCGCGATGACTTTCAACGCTAGTGTGGAGCTGACGGGTGTGTGGCTATTCAGCCCCTTCATGTGTGATATGTGGAACTCTTTCGACGTGTATTTTTCTACGGTTTCTATTCTGCATCTGTGCTGCATCAGCGTTGATCGGTGAGCACTTTTGTCTTTTGAGATCTGAAAAAATATAACATGATACACTCAACAAGTTGAAGGTATTTCAGTTGAAATCGTACACATATCATAAATAGGTTCTCGTTATTCCATCAGGTACTACGCCATCGTTCGTCCCTTGGAATACCCGATCACGATGACCCACAGAACGGTGACTTTCATGTTGGCCAACGTATGGATATTGCCCGGACTGATCAGTTTCATGCCCATCTTCCTAAGTTGGTACACGACTCAAGAGCATCTGGAATTCTTGAAGCAGCATCCTCACGTCTGCAACTTCGTGGTGAACAAGTATTACGCCCTCATCAGCAGCTCGATGAGTTTCTGGATACCGGGTATTGTGATGATCGTCATGTACTGCAGGATATACAAGGAGGCGACGAGACAGAGGAAGGCGTTATCGAGGACGTCTTCTAACATCATCTTGAACTCGATACATCAGCACCGTACATCGTACAGAGAAAGGTAAAGAGAAGAACAATACTGTGAGATAATTGGTTGAAACTAAAAGAGGGTGAGGAAAAATGGGTTTGTGTTTTATTTTTAAAGGTACAGCGAAAGATACGGAGACCACTACCTGCATCCATCGGACGGTGAACTGACAACAGTGGGTCAGATAAACGGAAGGAGAAGTACCAGTTCTGGGTCGGCCATTTCGTACGGGACGACACTGACGGAATTCAACACTGCCATGAACAGCAGGGATAACAGCAAGGCGGCCACAGAACTCAACATCAACGGCAAGTATTTTTTCATTTACAAATATAAAGATATGATTCAAGTGATGTTCATAATTCATAAAATCAGGCATCAAAGCGCATCGATTGGAATTGTATTTTTAATTATCGAATTCCTTGCACCGACTAAAAGCAAACCGGGCATAAACATCGCCAATTAAAGTCTAAAGTCAAGACGGAGGCGCAATTCTCGACCGGCCGAGAGTCAGATGGCTCGGCTTCTTCTCGGGACGTCACAATTAAAATTCAGTGGGTTGTTCGAGTCGGCAAAGTCCATTGGTGTGAAATGCACCGCGGATCCAACAACGGAGCTAACAAGAAGGGCCGAAGCGAGGGGAACTCAGCGGAAAGCTCGCTCGGTCTCAGGACGGCCCATGACCCAGAGAGATGGCCTGGAAATCGATAGAAATACAGCCGAATTAGACCCGATGCCGTGCTTTAAGAATGCTTTAATGTTTTTGTTGTTTTCGTTGAAGGCAACACGTGACCTTGGGACTATTTAAGCTTGAAACTCTTTCGAAAATTGCTTATCAATTTTTTTTTCAATATTCAATTAGACAGTTCTCAATATCGAAACGTTCACTCAATTCTCAGTTCGTCCTTTTCAATTCGCGGGTGCATTTTCGATATGAACGCGAGTAGAAAGCGCTCTTGGCTTGATCGATAGCAAGGAACTTGAAGGGAACGACCTTCATATCCTCGGCTCCCTGTTTTATTTTTGGAAGAAATTGCACAACCCCAGGCGGCCATGCTTCACGCGATTCTCAGGTAAATCATTCATAGACTGAATCGCGCTGAACTTGATCTTTATGATCAAAGGCGGTCACGAACTCGTGGTGCGTATTTTGCTCGACTTGGATTTGTAATCATTTCCACCCGCCCTTATTAATGTTATTGCCCGGGAAATATTTGTGAATCGAATGACTTCTCACTTCGATTAATCTGCGGATTTCTTTGAGGCTAAAAATGCCGTTTAATTACATTTTTTTTCAGTATGTTGATGTTTGAAATGCCTGGAGTTGGCATTGATTGAATTTCGTTTGGGACTTTCTTGTCGAACGGAAATTTGAGATTTCGATCAATTTTCATTGCTACCGAAGGTGGAGCTGCTGTTTCAATACTTCAATCTCTTGTGACGCTCAGAATAGAGCTATTTTAAAGGAAATAATCGGTAAACCTCCAAGTTCCACTGAAAAACTTGAAAATTAGAGTGTGGTTCGGTGTTGACCTATACCTAGCGCCTTCGCCAATTTGCAACTCAACCAAAAAAGCTCCCAGAGAATCATTAACTCAATGATACCATCTGCTTAAGTAGAAAGAGCGCTCAGAAGAGGGTTCAGATAAAATTTGAGACCCATGGTCTGTGGCATCCGGCGATCTGAAAATGAACCCAAAGATTGATAGCGCGATTGAGGTGGCATCAATCTGCAGTCTAACACAGAGTCGATGGTGGAGTCAACTGGAGCGTAAATACCCATTTCATCAATGCCAGACTGATATGTGAATAATACTTGTCGATAGATCAGCTAAATCGATATCTGTGCATTCCAATTTCTGCCTTCGGATAATGGCTTTTGTCGCATATCCCTAATAGCAATATCGAAAGCCATGGCGTTTAGACCAGGGAATATTTTTCTGAATTCACGAGGAGAGAGCCGATTTCCTGGGTTTCATCACCTGATTTGAAGAATTTCGGAATCACTCCTACGGATACTCGATTTCCTTCAAATGTTCGAAAAAAAAATGATGAAAATATGAGAATCTTATATTTTTTCAGGTACAACAATAAGACAACAGTCTAAAACGTGGAGGGCTGAACACAAAGCGGCAAGGACTCTGGGCATCATAATGGGCGCTTTCATGCTTTGCTGGCTGCCTTTTTTCCTCTGGTAATTACTCTTCATACTCATCGTTTCAATGTGCATAGTTTCATTTATAATAGAAAAAATGTACCTTCAGAAAGAAATATTTTGGTAGTTGAATTGAATTTATAGTTCATGCGATACAGTACAGAAAAAATCACTATCGAATGAGAGAACTGTGGCTAGGGCATTTTCAGAAATATTGCTTTTTTCACTAAACTAAGAGACACGGAACATCAGTAAGAAGCAGATAAGTGAAAGTCCTTTTTCCAGGTACGTGATAACAACAATCTGCGGAGAAAAGAGCTGCCCTACCCCCGACTGGGTGGTAGGCATGCTTTTCTGGATCGGTTACTTCAACTCCGCCCTCAACCCCCTGATATACGCTTATTTCAACCGGGACTTCAGGGAGGCCTTCAAAGACACCCTCCTGTGCACGATGCCCTGCTGTTTCGCCTGCTGGAAGAACCCAGCCAGGTACCTCTAGCCTCAAGACGCTGCGCCGGCTTGCAGAGACGAGAGGCTTTGAGCCCCCGTAGTTCTTGTAGAGCCGAAGCGGCTTGCTCTGTTCCTGCTTCTCAAGGTTGCGCAATAATATAGAACTGCTCACAGTGTTACGTTGCCTAGTTGTAATATTTCTATTGACTTTAGACGCATTTCTTGGGTCGAATTACGATAGTATTGTACTCGATGGTTCCATTAGAGCAGAATACATGCAGTTTTTCATGAGTACCAATTTTTCATTTTTGTTCTTCATCTTTGTTGTTTTAGAACAGATCGTTTGATTCGAAATTATGAATTCGTTCATACTGGTCTCCTTGAATTCACCTTCAAGCCATACGCAAATGTTCAGAAAAATTCAATTCAATCAATCTTAGATATCTATTTTTTGGACACAGATTGTTATAACAGTTAGCGAACCTCATCAAGTATCCGATTTTAATTCTGGGACACCTTGTATTTTTGTGCGGTTGAAACTGATTCTGAAGGCTCAAATTTTATAATTTAGTTCAAAACTCTTTGATGTTATGAGTAGTGGATAATATAAAATCTATTACATCATTTGTCATTTTCGTCCTCTTCTTGTTATACAAAGAAATCAATGTTTCTAATATGCAGTAGTTTATTTATTGTTGTGATATTTATATTTTTTATATGAACAAAACTGTTGAAGTTATACCAAATATAATTTAATCTTCAATATTTATATTTATAAAAAGTAACAATATTTTTGAAATATCCGCCTGCAAATTTCGTGAAAAAGTTAAGTTCAACAATTTAGGTCGTAAGATTATTTGGATTTTTTTCCAGATAATGATTTTTGTATCATGTGGACAAGAATAAAATAT
Source organism: Adalia bipunctata (assembly GCA_910592335.1). Lineage (NCBI taxonomy): Eukaryota > Metazoa > Arthropoda > Insecta > Coleoptera > Coccinellidae > Adalia > Adalia bipunctata. The sequence continues at coordinate 165,542 of OU342951.1, forward strand.
CTGAGAAGCAATATTTTAAGACTTTGGAGGATTGAAATGTTCATAAGGAATTATGAAAGGAAAACATAGATTTAAATACGTAAATATGGGAAACTTATTGAACTGAATAAAATTCTCTTCGACTGTCGCTTGAAACTTCGAATTGCTTTAAAATTACTCGATCTCACTTCAAAACATTCGATAATGAGCAATCCTTACTTTTACGAACCAATAAATGTCACTCGATCTCTCCATAAGCAATAAACCTGATGTTTTTTCAATAAGTTTCTCTGGATAACTTGACTCTGTGATATTGTAAAAATTTGGTAAAGAGTTGTGAGTAGATTAAATATATAGGATGTGTGATATATTAGAGCGCTTGTTAAAGTAATTGTATACCTATTATTTTATAGCATTTTCGAAATGAAGGTAATGCCAATATTACCTCAGATTACCACAATAAATATCATGACACCTAATTTCCTCAAAAAATGTTCCTGTATCATTTCGAAGAGAAATTATGCGAAATGAAGACACTTTATGACTGGTTTTTGTAATTTTTTTAGTCTAGAATCGTAGCAGGCTTAAACTACCCAGTATTTTACAGCGAAATCTCTCTTGGAAAATATTTCAGGGAAGAGTTCAATGGAAATGATGCAATAACTCAACAGTGGAATCAATTTTATGTAGATCAATACCTGATACGATTCAAATCGCCACCGATATGGAAAATGTAGCGCTAACGCCGATGCAATGTTATTTTTTTAATGTGTATATAAATTGTACATTGATGAAAGACAATCTTCTAGGCCTATTTTGTCGGATTATGTTGATTCTCGAATGATTTATTGAAATTCATGTTATATGTCAAGTATGATAATACAAATAAACATATCGTTTGTTATGTCTTCCGTTTCCTCCCTTCCGATCCTGCAACAACCAAAGGTCAACTTGCAGAATAGTTCTAATCTGGACATTGTTGCAATGTGGTAAAAAATTTCTCCCAAAAACACAGTGAAATATAATGGAATTTGTCAATAAAATTCCTTAACTATCACATTTGCAGTTATGACAATGATTCAAACTTTGGTGGGGACAATTTTTTTATTTCTGGAGAGTTTTTAAGTCTTCTGCAGTTCTACACATCAGTCAATAGGTGTTCTGAGAGACACTGCAAATTTTCAAAAAGGAACTTTGAAAAATGTCAACATAGCGATTTATTCGAATAGCATGCCTCGAACTTTTTTGTCTGTATAGTTCTTGAAATGCTTCGCATTCCATGTTCTGTGCTGAAACTGTCTGTCCTATACGTTCCAATTGAGCAACAAGGTGATATTGTGTTTTACAACTTCCGCATCAGTCAATAGAGTCAAAAAGAATTTTAGTTGGAGCTCTGTGTAAAGTCGTTTCCGCCAAAATCATTCTCCTAGCTCAAAATTACACATTATTATTGAATGAATAAGAGTTAAGTACATTTAACCTTATGCTTAACTGATCCTGTTTATTTGTCTAGTTTAGGGTGAAATTCAAATAATGAATAAGTTCGGTAACTATGAGCGGATTGTGTCGATTTACGAATTTATCCGTACAAAACATAAAAAAACCAAGATTCTAGGTCTTTTCCTTCGAAAGTTATAGTGGTTATGGCCGCATGGACATACAGAATCAGATTCGACTAATCGATAGGTCCAATTTAATTGTATAACACCTTTTTTGTCTCAAAATACGACAGATTTCGGACGAAAACGTTCTTGTTACTGAGAACAAGCTCTGTATGCCCAGCGCTTTCGCCATTTTGTAATTCAGTTGATTACAGGAACAAAAACTATTTGCACCTTATTTTTTCTGTTTGTTTTCACAGAGCAGTTTATCGTATCGTTTCTACAGTCCTCATTCTTAGAAAATATGGATCTCACCATATGAATAATAATAAATCAAAGGGAATAATATCAAAATATCTCAAATCAAATCATTCAGGTACATACTAAGAGGATAATTCAAATTAATTATGTTCGTTTCATACTTAAACCCCTTGCGTATTTTGAACGATTTCGCAATGAATGCCATTCGCATTTCTCCCGAACAATTGTCAAATCAGCGGAAAAATACCATCATGAAATGGACATAAAAGTTCCTTTGTACAAAGCATACCCCATCACGCTGTTTAAGCGATTACTCACCAAGATGAAATTTTTGTCGGAAATGGAACGTTTTGAAATGGCTCGAAGGATATGATGTAGAAGAGATAATGAAGAAGGATAGGAAGCGAATAGTTCCAGCCACGGTAAATATATTGTGGATGTGGACGGATCAAAAACCCCAAACGTGAGACGTGAATTCTTGAGATACCCTCTCGAATTTTACCTTTCAGGGATCCGCAAGTGGGAATCTTGAACCTTTTTCGTTCACGCTATTTTGGAACTGAAAGCTCTTTTTCCACGTCGAAAAATTAACCATTGCGTGAACTAATAGGATTAATACGTTGTGCGATTTTTAACGAAATGAAAGAAATTATAAAAGCAACAACCCAATATAAGAAGCATTCAACTTTCAGATTGAATCAGTTTCCCACTCTTCTCATGGCAAGATGCTACTGTGTTTTAATAGAATTAATGCGATTCTCGATTTTTCCTACTTTTTCAAAATATTACATTTTTGTTTTTGTGAGTAGGTACATAATTTCTTTGAATTCTTATCTGTCTAACCTGAAAAAACCCTTCATTCACATATTTCAAAAGAAAACTGGGTGTTTTTGAAGAAAAAATACAAATTTATTCCTAACCCAGCAGCCAACGTAGTGACCGGTGCATTCACCATTTTGTGACGCACTGGAGCTATTTCCGTCACGATGAGTTAATCACAGTTGGATTAAAAATTGTCAGTGCTTTGTCTGAGGTGGAATATGAAAGCGAAACCAAAGCCTACATAGTACATAACAGAATCTCCTAACTTGCTCAAGCTACAAGCCTATGATGGGTCATCTCGAAAGACCTGGGACTGCAATTTATTATAATCTAAATCATAATAAAAAACCACGAGACATTTCATTTTTCTCGGCGCTCTCAGACTCCAGAATTCTGGAATTCTGTTACAGAAGGCGGGATGGTTCAATAATAGCCGTAGACCGCGTGTGAAATTGGTTCATCTTCAGTCACAGCAATGCGCTGGTCTCAGCGATGCTTTCGTGCCGGTCGTCACATTACACATCTTTATTTTGTAAATAAAACAAGCACGTTACTACGCATTTCGTTCTGCTTTCTTTTTTTTACATAATGTGCTCATGCTGTTTTCATTCCTCTGAGGGGAATGGAAATTGTTGCGATGTTATGGAAGTTGTTTATTGAATAATTGGTGAGTATCGGTGAAATATTGAATATAAATCGATACAATAAATAATGTTCGGCGAAATTTATAGATTCAATAATGAATTGGAAAAATATTTCAACTTATTTGTTTTAAATTTTCCAGAAACTTTCACATAATTGAAAATATCGTCAATTTGAAGGGAACCTACAAAATTTGTTTTTACGGCAATATTATCTATTATAACAGGAGCTATAACAATCTCTCAGAAAGTCGAAACGTTCTGAGATTTCACCTTAGGCTTTCTACGAATCTTGAAAAAAATATTAATAGATGTTGGAGAAGAAGAACTAGAAAGGACTAGTAGATAACATTAATGTTATGGATTCAATAATTCATTTCTTCAAAACTTCGAGTTCGTCATTCAAAAATTTCCAAGTTTCAGATTCGAAATACCAAAATATTATTTTAATTTTGAAGTTTTGAGCAATTTTTCAAAAAATGCCATTTGACAGGTCAAAATCTAAACTATGATAGTTAGAGCTCTGAATCATCTTTCATTGAATAGAGCGACCTCGACAACCTACATTTTGATACCAAAACCACCCATGTAGCCCTCATGAGTAACGAGTTATTCGGTTTTAGTTTTTTCGATTTTTCGTATTCGACTTTTGTTCAGGAGCCCAGGCTACTCAAAGTATTTTCGATATCTTCGGGTGGAATGGCTTATATGGAAGATTCGAAAGGTTCGCATAATTTCTCGATCAAATAATACGGTTGAATTGACAAGGATATTTATTTTATTGGCAAATATGGTGTTTTCAGAGGGTCTTACCCCTTTGGCATTTTTCACCAAAAATTTGAAATTTTTCAAATCGCTCATATTTTGCACAGTGATACATTGAGGTATGCTGATCAAGATAATATAAATAACTTTTGTCGGAGATGATTGGAACGGAAGATATGAGAGTTTGAAATTTGCAATTTTTCAAAAAATGCCATTTGACAGGTCAAAATCTAAACTATGATAGTTAGAGCTCTGAATCATCTTTCATTGAATAGAGCGACCTCGAAAACCTACATTTTGATACCAAAACCACCCATGTTGCCCTCATGAGTAACGAGTTTTTCGGTTTTATGTTTTTCGATTTTTCGTGTTCGACTTTTGTTCAGGAGCCCAGGCTACTCAAAGTATTTTTGATATCTTCGGGTGGAATGGCTTATATGGAAGATTCGAAAGGTTCGCATAATTTCTCGATCGAATAATACGGTTGAATTGACGAGGATATTTATTTTATTGACAAATATGGTGTTTTCAGAGGGTCTTACCCCTTTGGCATTTTTCACCAAAAATTTGAAATTTTTCAAATCGCTCATATTTTGCACAGTGATACATTGAGGTATGCTGATCAAGATAATATAAATAACTTTTGTCGGAGATGATTGGAACGGAAGATATGAGAGTTTGAAATTTGCAATTTTTCAAAAAATGCCATTTGACAGGTCAAAATCTAAACTATGATAGTTAGAGCTCTGAATCATCTTTCATTGAATAGAGCGACCTCGAAAACCTACATTTTGATACCAAAACCACCCATGTAGCCCTCGTGAGTAACGAGTTATCCGGTTTTATGTTTTTCGATTTTTCGTGTTCGACTTTTGTTCAGGAGCCCAGGCTACTCAAAGTATTTTTGATATCTTCGGGTGGAATGGCTTATATGGAAGATTCGAAAGGTTCGCATAATTTCTCGATCAAATAATACGGTTGAATTGACAAGGATATTTATTTTATTGGCAAATATGGTGTTTTCAGAGGGTCTTACCCCTTTGGCATTTTTCACCAAAAATTTGAAATTTTTAAAATCGCTCATATTTTGCACAGTGATACATTGAGGTATGCTGATCAAGATAATATAAATAACTTTTGTCGGAGATGATTGGAACGGAAGATATGAGAGTTTTAAATTTGCAATTTTTCAAAAAATGCCATTTGACAGGTCAAAATCTAAACTATGATAGTTAGAGCTCTGAATCATCTTTCATTGAATAGAGCGACCTCGAAAACCTACATTTTGATACCAAAACCACCCATGTAGCCCTCGTGAGTAACGAGTTATCCGGTTTTATGTTTTTCGATTTTTCGTGTTCGACTTTTGTTCAGGAGCCCAGGCTACTCAAAGTATTTTTGATATCTTCGGGTGGAATGGCTTATATGGAAGATTCGAAAGGTTCGCATAATTTCTCGATCGAATAATACGGTTGAATTGACGAGGATATTTATTTTATTGACAAATATGGTGTTTTCAGAGGGTTTTACCCCTTTGGCATTTTTCACCAAAAATTTGAAATTTTTCAAATCGCTCATATTTTGCACAGTAATACATTGAGGTATGCTGATCAAGATAATATAAATAACTTTTGTCGGAGACGATTGGAACGGAAGATATCAGAGTTTGCCGAAAAGTTTTGAATAATTGAAATAACTAAAATCTGAAAATGTTCAGTGAATTACTTGCCTAATATTTATTGACTGATCTGTTGAAAATACTTCACGTATTCAGTACAGAGTGCTGAGGCTTTCATCTTGTAGATTGTCATTCAAGAATTCATACAAAAAAAATCCTCTTGAGAAAAAATTTACAGTATCTGTCGAAGGTCCATGATACAGGATCTATCAATGATGAATTCGATAGAAGTCATTATGGTTTTGGTAATGCGATCTGGACAAAATTTTGCATATAGCTTGAATACGACCAACATTCCAGGTTGATAACTATATATTTCTTTAAACAATTCACGAATTGGTTAAGTGAATCACTCTGTATAAAATTAATCAACAGTGAAGAATACGTTTTCTTGTTAGAAACTGAGCTGTTTTCAGGACAGAGTATATTTCGAATTTCTTTACGACACCAATATCATATCCAGGGGTGGTTAACGATGTAATTACATCCCATGGCTTAAAAAATTGCTCATTTACTGCATAATATCGCCCTCGCAAAAGCCGACGAACTCACTTCCAGCATCCGAAGATCAAAAGACCCACAGAGTGATTCGTAATTTCACCCCCACCTTCTATATCACCTTCCTTGATTGCAATAGTCGAGATGTTGTATATTTTCAAGTCCTTCATGTTTCCAGCTGCTACAGACGCCAAATTGTTTTCGCTGAACGCCAAAGAGCAAATCGACAATCAATCGTAAAAGGATGGACCATTTGATGTCAGAATCAACGACGAAAACGTCCGCATCATCACAGAACTCAACCGAATTCTTAGATTACTTTATCTACACGAACTCAACCCATAGCACTAGTCTAGGAGTAACAATAGTGGACCAACAACAGACGTCAGATCGGGAAAACCCGTGGCCAGTTCTCCTCTTCGTAGTCGTCAAATTGACGATAATGGCGTTCATAATCATGGCCGCCGTTTTCGGGAATCTTCTGGTCATTGTGTCGGTTATGCGACACAGAAAATTGCGGGTCATCACGAACTATTTCGTGGTCAGTTTGGCGCTCGCTGACATGTTGGTGGCCATCGGCGCCATGTGTTTTAGTTTCAGTGTGGAGGTAACTGGGGGAAGGTGGCTGTTTGGTTATTTCATGTGCGACGTGTGGAACTCTTTGGACGTTTATTTTTCGACGGCGTCTATTCTGCATCTGTGCTGTATCAGTGTGGACAGGTAGCTAGAATCTCAGATGATTCTTTTTCTAAAAATACATTCAATTCAGTATTAAAATTGAAACTAAAAAAATGTTGAAAATGAGGACTTCTTAACTCTTTCTTCCAGATACTACGCTATCGTTCAACCACTGGATTATCCACTGATCATGACGAATACAAGGCTGGCTCTGATGCTAACGGTGGTGTGGTGCAGTCCAGCAGTTCTATCTTTCCTTCCCATCTTCATGGGCTGGTACACAACCCAAGAACACTTAGATTATAGAAGAACGAATCCCACACACTGCTCATTTACCGTCAACAAGGCGTATTCCCTCATCTCTTCCAGTATCAGTTTCTGGCTACCCGGGATTGTTATGATTTTTATGTACTACAGGATATATCAAGAGGCTGACAGGCAAGAAATGATGCTCTACAGGTAAAAACTATTATTTGACGCTGTTTACAATTTGAAATTATTCATATTTCAGGCGATTCACCAAATTCAATGATGCATGTGTAAGAAATCGATTTAATGTTGGTTTTCAAATCCTGAATTGGTCTCGAATACTAGAATGAGTATAGGTGCCTTCAATCATGCTAAAAGTCATAAATTTCTCATCAGTTCGTGAGTTCAATCTCGACATTCCTTGATTTGCATTTTTAATAAATGATTAGAAAACTCGAATGAATACCTGAAGAATGAAAAGCGTTCTACTAAAAAAGCGTGGGCGTTTATATTTCAATTCAATGCTCCATTGAATTTCATCCCGAATTTCCTGGATGGAACGAGTAAGCAAACTTCATCTACCTACATCTCTAAATTAGAAAAATGTATGAATACCAGCTCTCATTCCGCCAGACAGAGAGGTCGGAGATCCTGTTTTTATATGTTGAAAATTCGCATTCTCCAGATATTTCGTTCTATACGTGCGTGGGTTATCAATTCAATCAGACATTCTATCCGATTAAAATATTTCTCTGGATGATCGATACACACGATATATTTTTGTTCGGTGTAAGTATATAAAAAATTATAACCGACTCCTCCGCCAATTTGCAATTATCGTCTCTTGATTAAGCAAAATTCAACAATCGATAGAGCATCTAAGCTAGGGAATTGAACGAAACTGAAACAATTGTCGAAGATAGAAAATGCTCACTTGAGTCGAAATGAAATATATGAGATATTGATTGCGGTAACTAAGTGGAACATTTCAACCTCGTTATATCGGAGAAGAGGCTCTTGCCCAGACCTCGTAATATTGTGTTTTTCGCCACTCCAATACGAAATCAATGCGGTGAAACAAGAAGATCAAACAAACAAGGATGCGGAGAAACCAAACCCTGAGAAATCCTAAATATTGGGAGGAAAGCTCAATTTGACGAAATGAGATGTTCCCAATATCGGATTAGTTGAGATTCGCATGCTCTCGCCCCAACTTTCTAGTTCTCTCTCTCCGATAATTAATTGAATCAACTACCTGAATAAATAAGGACTGGAACATTCACAAATCTGCCATACAAGCGAATAATACGACACTACAATGATTGTCATATCATTGAATAATTTTCAATTTTTTAATATAATGCTTTTTCATTTGAAAATACCCTGGGGATTGTTGGGTAATCCATAATTATTCGAAAGTCCTTCATTTTGAAGTCCATTTAGCTCTTAGTTCGTCTCTATATCTCGATGATTCTGGAAATATCAGCTCTAAAATCTAAAATCAATCATGACTGTCGCATTCACCAATTTGTAACATTATCAATTCTTGAATTCAAAGTTTTATCAGCGAATTTTGTAGTCCATATATTCAATAATAGCATATTCAACATGCTCCTCGATCAAATTATTCAACCATCACCTACTAATTGAATAAAAAGAATCGAATTTCCTAAAGAAAATAGCTGAGGCAGTTTTTGCCTGATAGATCTTCCAAAATACCGATTTAACCCTAGTGACTGTGGGGTAGATACATGAGGCGAGTGGCTTGAAATTACTGCAACAAGATTAATGGCGTTTAAACTCCAGTGCCGTAGTTTGATTATAATTCGATGATAGTTGTTATTAGAGTTGATTAAACAGATGTGTATCGCAGAATCAGTTTAGTTCACTCAATTTCTCTGGCCGCTCTCGATTTACCTTCCACTTTGAACATTATTCTGAACTGATTGGACAGAACTGGTCCTGAGTTGTTCGTGGATTGGGAATTGACACCTTTGATTTATTCATTTATCGTAATGAATTGAATTTTTTGCGATAATCTTCATTGTTGTTCGTTTTTATTTGATTTACACAATTACACAATTTCAGATTGTTAAATGTTCAATGCAAGATCCAGTGAATTTTCATTGGGAGTTTAAATTCCTAAATGTAGAAATGAAATCAGACTTTTGTGAGAAATAATATTCTCCAAAATCCCACTAACTAATCTTTCTTGTTTTAAACATTTCGATATAACAAGGTTCTCAACTTGAACGCCATTTCAAATCCCAAATTTTTTGACGGAATTGAAATTCATAAAGATTATTCATTCAAAATGAAACTCCGAAACTTACTTTTTTCGGGAAAAACGCTCTCAATATTTTGAGATTTGATATTTCATAAAATTGAAAACCTGAAGCACTGATGGCCTGGAGTCAGGAGCTTTTTAGCGTTCGTTCATCAATCTTGATATTAGAATCGCATTCAAGAAAAAATGGAAGGAATAATTTTGACCGCTGTCGATTCCATCTCGATGATGAACCCATCTAGAAATGAAAAGAGAAGCTTTTCCCCAAAATAGATAAATACTTGAGATGCCCGTAAGACGACGTCGAATCTCAATTTTAGCCGTTCGAGTAAGCTACGTGCCGTATCAGCTAAATCCTTCCTTGGAACGAAATACAAATAGATAATCTCACAACTCATCGCGAAAAGTAGCAGGAGTTTCCTCATATCGATCATATCCTCCGGTAAACTCGCGCTTCTTTTCAAGAAAAATTTGATTCTCCTCCATTTCATCTCGCTTCCATCACGCTGAAAGAACCAAGAAGATTTCGATAAAGTCTTCTTCTTTCCCTATAACAGAGTGATTCCAATCCATTTCTACCATTCATATACTGTGGTAGGAAGACAAATTTTCTAAACTCAAAGAATTTTACGATAGAGCTGTTCGACCTGATGCCAAACCTGCTCAATCGAAACATACCAAAACACCACTTGTCCTGATAATTGAAACAAGATCTGTATTGGAGGAAACTTAACACCTGCTCAGAAAACTGATCTATTTCGGCTTGAATTTCTGTTTAGATATTCTGTTATTCATTCTTGAACCGATCTTGATTCTATTGAGAAAGTTTACGTGTTTGCTGTTATGTACTCTTCTCATTTGGGTCTTATTTCCATCCCATAATTCACTAGTCTGAATTTCTCCTTCATAACATGGAGTTTCACCAACTCAAGATCACAAGAAGACGTCAAAATAGTACCTACCTTTCAACCTTTGAACCCTTCCATTTCAAGAGTACCTACGTTTGTCTTATTCAATATCCTTCCTTTCCCGTTAGAGAAGGACGATCACAACATCCTGTATAGCAAAGTAAAGAGAAAGAGGATTCGTTTTTTCAATATTTCCTCACCTGCTATTCAAAAGGTGAACGTAAATATTAGCAACTGAAAATTCGGAACAGCTCGAGCTTTATTGGAGTAAATCTAATTCTGTTTCACGTCAGAAACTTCAAACTCGAGGGTAAACAAGATAATTCAAACTCTCGCAGTTTGATATTGACTTTCTGTTCTCTCAAAAAATACTCACCCCTGGCTGAGGAATTCGTCATCGATCACCGGTGAGAATAAAAAAGCGGAAGAGCTTGGATATTTATACATATACAGGGTATTATCGAAACATTTGTTGACTCCCAATCTGATGGTAATTCAATATTGCTAATAGACTCTGGGAGTAACGACATTGGAGTTTGGTGGTTTCAGATGTCCTTGGTCGATAAAGTTTTCGAATATTCCGTGAAAAATCTGTACTATTTCTTCGTCGTATTTGCGGTTTAATGATATTTTATTATAACCGGCGCCTCCGCCAATCTGCAAGTGAAATTCTTCCGAAAATTCATTCTATCTATTAATAAATTCGTTCCATATTATTCCTGCAAGCCTTACGATGCATTTCATGAATTATGCTGTTTGATTTCGATTGTAAGTTTCGAGGAAGAATGTAATTCAGTTTTCGAAGCAACTCTCAGCAGTCTTCTCCACGTTTTGTCGAAATTAGGACTGGCGAAGTTTCCAGTTAGTGGCGTCTTCCAAAAGTAGCGAGCTCCGAGCTGACCTACTGTATTTTAAGGGCCGACTCGAGTTTTCTGTGGCAGCTCTCACGCCATCTTGAAGTCTTGTTATGTTTTCTCCAGGAAGTATGTGCCGCTGCATCTCCTTTCTTTGCCCTCCCACTTTTTGCTCTCTCAAGTATCCCCGTTGTTTGCTGCTACACTGACATTACGACTTGAATTAATTTATCTCCCAGCCGCTGAAAATTTAGGTAGAAACTGCAAATTCAATATGACGATCTGTTCAAAATCGAGGTGTAGTGACTTTGGCTAATTACTGTTGTGGACTGTTACCAGATAATTGAGTTAGAGATGGAAGTGTAAAATATTTATTATACATTATTTACAACATCATGAATAATATACTCGCATGAAGTTAACAATACAAGAGAGTTCATTATAAATATTAACAACATCTAAACAGAGATATAGTATTCACTAAAGAGTATGAATTCGTTCATGAGATGGTACAAGTTCATTTATGAATGAAGCATGAGTGATGAGTGTTCTAAGAGTTTACAGTCTAAATGAAAAATGAAATGAATCATGAAATGGACTAAGTCTTTCATTAAGCACAACGTTTACAGTGATTAATCCTTTAATAGAATTATTAAAAGACGAGTGATTCGATTTAACCAGAAAAACAGAAGGTTTGTATGATAAACTATAACGAGAAGTCTAGAGTTGTAATAAAGAGTAAAAATCAGAGTGTAATTGTAAAGTATGAATGTGTTCGTGAAATGTAAATATCTATCAACCAAATTAACATTTACAGTGACAGGGTGCTTAGGAAAATAAGCACGAGTAGTTCTATTCTATCAGAAAAATAGGAAACTCAATTGATAAACTTAGATATGTACCGAGTAGACTTGTATGAAAGAAATCTGAGTTAAACGGTGAGTGAAAAACAATGCCTGTTCTCGAGCGATTGAGTGAAAATACATGAACGAGTGAATGAATGAATATATGAGATTACAAGTTCTAATTGAAATCTTATACCAAACGAAGAGATGGCCTGTCCGGTTGAACCCATGGAGCGAGACAACTGGCTAGACGTGGCAACGAAGTTGAAACTGGAAAATTCTCCAACGAGAAGTCTGGAAATCCTACCACTTGGTCCAGTTGGCCCACTCCAGGGTCCTCCCTGGAGTTGAGAGGGCATAATTGATCTGAAACTCGAGAACAGTATTAGCACATGATCTTATTGAGGTTAACATTCACAAAGTGGGCTGAAAATTCATATTAATTACAGAAATATAGAGTGAATTAGAGATGAGACATATTAACAATCAGAATTATCAATTCAATTGTACAGAGAATGCTTGAGTGAGTTTAATCTTGGTAACACGAGGTGGTCCAATCTGCACAGACTATAGAATTCATTATATTAATAAAATATATGAAAATATATATCGTACACTATGCAGAGAAATGAGTGGAATTGATATGGGCAATTTATGAATTGAAAACTACGAGGATCACAATTGAACTTAAGGGTTTAATTTGATCACGAGGTAACGTGAATTGGTCTGTGATTAAATCACGTTAAGAATTGGTCAATAAGGCATTTAAATATTAATTATTACATACCTTGAGATGGGCACTGAATTTGGTTACCAAGATTAAACGAGCTGAACACAATTAATATAAAACTTTTATGGCGAGATGAACTTGAAATAAGAAGTGAGCAAAAGAGAAAAATGACAACTTATTCGTAGCAGAAGTAAGAAGCTATTGGTTTTCTGACGAAAATGCAGAAGGAAATTGCAGCGAATTTGACAGTAAGAGTGGGAGAGGTTAACTTTTTTGTATATATTGTAACCTTGGTTGCATACCTTAATTATGCACTGGAGAGATGCAGCGGGGGCCATCTGATGATGGAGAGGTGAACTGGAGTGGACGTTGAATTTTCAACACGATCCAAACAAATTGTTAGAAAATATAAACAAATTTCCAGAAACTTTTTGTATATCTGTTGGAATTTCATGATTTCTGATCTTGTGAAAAATAAAGAAAATGTGAAGACAACGTGAACTGTCTTTTTAGGAATATAAGAAATGTCTGGAAATCTTAATTCCAGGAGCAAAGTCGCAGCAGCTCTTTTGAACAAGCATCTACAAATCAATGGCATATCAACAAACATAACCTCATTAAGACAATCAATGGAGTTGAACTATCAAGAAAATCCGAAAAATACGTCGGATCCAGGGACGTGCAGCAAAATGAGAAGGGAGAGGAAAGCGGCAAGGACTTTAGGCATCATTGTGTCCGTCTTTATGGCATGTTGGCTACCTTTTTTTCTATGGTAAGAATATTAATCTCATGCCATATAATACCTCAATAAGGCTGTTTCAGCCGAAGGAAAAATCCATAATCCATGAATACCACAAGAAACGGGCCGAACTTTACGATTGTTTTTCAATCTCGACGCGTTTTCTAATATGGAATCATGTTGTTACGAAATTTTCTTCTCGAATTGAGCTTTTTATCGACAGTTAAAGTCCTGCTATTACGAACTAGACGAGCTTGTATATTTCCTTATCCAGTTCTCATCATGTTATCGTTACGCAGAAAATTGACGAAATTTCTCAGTTGGTAAATCATTCCAGTGAGTGTTTTCAGGCAGGAATTTCTCATGAATTATTCAGGACATGAGATGCTTAATAAAGCTTCCCAGCTATGCGGGAGGAACCAATAAATAAAGATGAATTAATGAAGTTGAGGTAATAGGTATATTCGAAACGATCGATATTTGCGAGAAATTCAAATGAAGGAATAAACGAGCGTCTTGAGAAATTCTGGAATTTTTACTCAGGTGTTTATATCCCACATATTCTTGTACTCACCTATATTATTTTCGTGAAGGAAATTAAGTGGAGTAGGTTTCTAGAATTGAATCCAATCAGTTTGAGTGGAACGTTTATTTTTCTGGTGAAATCATTTTAAAAGGTCAATTTTTTTTCAAACATGCCATTAGAGTATTGAATTTCATCGAGAAAATTATCAGGATTTGAGTTTTAGCGATAAAAGAAGTAAGTATCGGAAACGAATTGACCATTTGTTCTTATCAAACATCTTTATCATTTTTGATACAAGAGATTTGGGGGTTGTTCTGATTTTAACCAAATTTTCCGAACGGAATGATGCAGAAGCGAAATGAAAGCTTGTAAAATAGAATCCATCACTGGATTGAGCACTCCAGTTAACGTCAAATGGCAATAGGCAAGAACAGAACCGATTTCAAATGGCATTTCTTTCTCTTGATCCATTTCTTTTTCTATTTCTGATTTCTGCGTTATCTAGGTACGTAATAACAACAATATGCGGCGCAGAGCTGTGCTACAGCCCCCCCTGGATAATCACGCTGATGTTCTGGGTGGGCTACTTCAACTCCGCGCTGAACCCCCTCATCTACGCCTATTTCAACAGAGAGTTCCGGATTGCCTTCAAGAAAACCCTCCTGGGCTGTTGCAGCTTCAACAACAAATTGATCCGATGGTCTTGGTTTCGGAATCTTCAAGAGCAACCCATCCATTACAGCAACCAATCGAGCGAGATGCAGACCAACCATCCGTTAAGGACCGATTTGAGAAAATATGTTTACGGCAGGAGATTCAGTTTTAACATATCGGAAGGGGAGATCATCAATGTGCATCAAGAAGCAGGTGTTTGAATTGAAAGTTTAGTCTTCTGTGAAGTTTAAATCGAAACTTTCCATTATGTTTTCCTTCTGAGTAATTTTTTTTGAATGATGTGTCACTCGATCCCTTTTTTTATTTAAGTTTGCTGCGGAGGTTGCCCTCTCACTTAGGGGGATAGAACACCCATGAATTGGCAGTCAAAGTATGTCCCCTTCGAATAAAAATTGGCGTTTTCAGAATGGATTAATTTTCCCTTGATTTTGAGCATTTGCCTTCATTCAATTATATATTTTAAAACCACTAATTCAAATCCATTTAACACACATTTTTGACTGTCGTTTTTACGCCAGTCAAATTGTCGATATCCAATATTCCTGCAAATATTACGAAATTGTAACACAATATTATTTTTCAATTGGATTCCACAAATTGCTACAATCAATTGGAACGATCACAATCAATTAATGTGAATACCTCTCCATGTTTCCCAATAAATTTCACCCTACAATAAACAGTGCCTGTGAACAAACGGAATTATAATGTTATCGTTATCATGTACAAGATTTCCCAACTAATACCATGTTATACATTTGATTTTTCCAAATCCATCTATTTTCATGTTCGTGAATTCATATCATAAATTCGAAACAAATTTCAAGTTGAAAGATACGTACAAACTCATGGTTAATATCAGCAACATGATAAATTATTGAAATCCCATCCTATAGAATATAGGTCCATATATTTGTACAAATTTAGATACTAGGAACCTGGTCATCTGTGATATTTATGTTTTTCTTTCTTTTCGTAGAGAATGTTGAATAAGTTGTGATTTACCTATAGTTGTTATTTATTATTATAAACGTAGCAATGAGACTACCGAGATATGTTTAAAACTACAATAAAGTCTATCCAAAATCTGGTTTGCACTTCAATGGATCATTCCTTTGTCTGTACAAGATTCCATCAATAGTTGATGCACCCATGATTGTTGCCGCCCCCATTTTGAGGATAGAATAAAGCGATAAATAAGTGGATGAGAGGATTGAATCTTCTTTAATCACTGATAGAGATATCGTAATCAAGTGGGTCATGTTCTGGGGGCACAATGAATAGAAAAAAATGCAAAATTCGGAATGTATTTGAAAATATTACACAGATTATGAGGAAAAATATGAAACACATTTGATCGTAATATTTCACAATATACATATATCTTTATATCATGTAGTTTTTTTTTGTTATAGGATAAATAGACATTTTCGAACACTAAAATAGACATATGATAAATATCACCGAATGATCGACAAACAAAAGACTTTTGTTCTCGCATATCACTTCTGCTTGTCGATCCGTTTACATTCCTCAAACAGACAATAACAGGATTGTTTTCTATTTTTTTGTTGATGCCTATCACAATATCGAATTGACAATAATTATTTTCGCCGAATTAACGTTAAATTTGGCACCATCTCGCTGGTCATATCAAAGAACACTTGATTGGACATCGGACAAAGCTTGTGAGTATACACTACCTATAGTTGATCCTGAAGAGATTCAGTCAGACAATTCGAATCAAGATAGTCCTTATTTTCGACTTGTTGGGGAAGGTATACAGGGTGTGCAGATTTCGATGAATGAGACTAGTTTTTGACAAGAAACAGGATGAAAATTGTAGAGGTTTTTGGCGTAAGAAACTTGTTGGAAGTGATGGCGTTTTATGTGGTCCACCTGTATACAAAGTGGAGTACCTCACTTTTCTGGACACCCTGTATGTTACAGAGATTTTGTGAACACCTGAAAAGAGTGTTTTCGAGAGAAGTCTGAAATATTTCATTGCGTTGATTATTGCTATCATTTGTGCGATTGAAATCTACTACATATCTTACACGAAGTCGAGAATATTAAACATTGTCTATTGGATATTATGTGTAATGTGTATCAATTCAATTTCGATATGTAAGACAAATGTTCTATTTTCGTTCATTTCGACAGTTTTCCTCAACGATATGTAGCAAATTCTTCATTTTTTCGTGATTTAGGGATAGAACATCAGATTTATTAACATTGTTAGAAATATATGAAACGATGAACGGTACTCAATATCAATATAAAAGTGGTCAACATTTCAACACCTAAAGAAATATCATTCAAGTAACAACACCAAAACAGCTTCAAAGATCAATAGAATATATCCGGTGCAAACAACAGCAAAATATTTCTGAATACAGTGGACATTTCGTGAAATTTTTCGGATGTTTGTCCAATAGAAAAACAGTCATTCTGTTCATAATAATTGAGAAAATATCATTTGAATATTTGTTGAACGAAAATTGCTATAAGAAATCGTGCACACATTCTTCAATAATAAACATTACTCATCATACAACATTGCCATTATCATACTTGCATGGCTGTTTTTTCGACTAGCAACAATTAACAATTCCAAAAGTCAGAGTATAGTATAACATATATTTTTCGGATCACCCTAACACTCAAATCTCAAAGGAATTGGGTATTCTTGTTCGATATAAATTTAGAAAGTTTATGTAACAGGGAAATAATTCAGATGCAAGTAGAAATGTTGAATGAAACTGAAACAAGGAGTTTCCGAAAATTCCACAGATTTTAAAATTCTTTCTCATTCTCATCAGCTAAAAAGTATGTATTTCTCTCAATCACAGCTGTTGATACTAATAGTAGATAAATAAAATCATCAAGAAACATGCTCTTGAACTAAGGAGTATTATTGGTCCTAAATCCGATCAGATGGTCAGAATAACGCCTTCAGTGTAGGAACAACAGTTTGAAAAGAAAGGAAATGAGGCCAAAAAAAAATTTCGGTGAATTTAGACGTTGCCAGGTGCTCCAGTTCGTGTTGGGTAGAGTAAAGAAGTCCTCTGCGTGGCTATGAAGGAGGATTCGTTAATTGAGGGTCTCATAGTTCCCCCATTTACTGTAACTAAAGTTGTTGTGGTCACTTCCGATGCTGTCGACTCCCTTTTATGGTAGATATTGGTCGGTTGGCTGTACAATCTGAACAGAAGAGATATTCATGAGCAATGCTCCATTTACTTCGACTGAGGAAGACTGCATGCACTCTCATAATTTTTATCTGAAGGCATAATTTTCAACGTAATATTTCGAAATTCTATTCCGAGTCAAAGTCCCTCCCTGTATATGAAAATATAAATCATTCATTGGGAGTTATTGTGGGAGGCATCTCTTCAATTATTGGAGAAAATAAAAAATAAATTCATTTTATTGAAATAAAATTTACTTGTTTTATGTAGAACAACAAAATAATATTAATCATTGCACGATAAAATAAACAGAGCGCCCTTCTGTGATTTCACTGTTTTCGAAATATTCAACATCCTGGCTCATTCTCGTCTGGTGGTACTAGGGACCATTCTGTGAAACTGATTTTCATACATTATTATTCTTCATAACGTGCTTGAAATATCCTCATTCTGTGGAAATACTAGATAAAGCAAAGACCCTTGAATTTACACTTTTTTATCTCAGAAATCCTTTGAATCAAAACGAAAATCGCATGATTCCGGAGAGAAAATCAATCTAAATCATTTAAAAGTTGCAGATAATGCACAGGATGGACCAAATTGGATGGACTTCATTGCATAACAAACTTGGGATTTTCATTGTATAGAACATTAATTTCACTTGAAAGAATCGTTGGAGAAAGTTTGAAGATTCCAGTTTGGTCAACTCTGTATATGCGTATTACATTGAAGTGAATTCCCTTCTAGAGAAAACTGTTTTCCCGAAGTGCACAGAACTTCATCGCCCTCTTTCAAAGCGCTCATTCCAGACAATTTGTCTTCTGATTCGACCTCGAGTTTTCGATTATGCCAATTCCGCCAGAACTTTCAAGTTCCAAATGGGATTTAGAATTTCTCCGAACTTTTGAAGTTCGATTGGATCGCAGCGAGCGAATATAAGAATTTTCCGATTCGTCCTTATCGAACTTACCGTATGCTCTCGGTCCTGGACCTCGGTGACCAATCCTTGCTCCTGCTCCCGGATCTCAACCGGTTCGGACCCAGAGATCTCCTGGTCTTCCACGTTGCCAAGTGGTGCCTGACCGCATTCTGCACTTCTGTGTTCAGGAAACAATAGAGCAGGGCCACGGTGAATCCCTAGAATGGCATAAAGGAAGATTTCCGATAAAAATACGGAAAGGAAATATCTGTAACGGAGGGATTAGAAGGAATATCGGGATGAGGTAAGCGAAATCCTCTTCTTGATGGGATGTGTTTTATTATTTTATGTGCTCTAGTTCCCTGGGGATTCTCGCGAATCCAGATGGAGCAAACTCATCTGGGAAGAATCGAGCAGTAAATTATTTTTATTTTATAATGTATCGTCGAAGTTTCATGTCTTGGAAGTGATTTTTTTTAGTACCAGTTCAATGGAGTCGAGAATCCTGAATGACTTAAACGAGCACCTACTCATCGTAATGAAATAAAATCAGAAGGAAAATAAGTGAGAAAAGCTTCACTCGTGTATCCTTGAAATTTTCAGGATCGGTTCGAATCTAGAATGCTGTAGTTGAGTTTCTAGAATTTTCTTCTCCTGATAGTTTCAAAGCTAAGGATTTGATGAAATTTTGCATTTAGAGGAATGACATATTCAAGCTACATTTCAAAACGGATCGCTTGATCAGAACCATATAAACCACCAATTCCTACTCAGCAACAGAACTCCCTAGTAGAGTGCATGACAAACTCCCCAATCATACATGAAAAATTGCGTAATTAAAGATGAAAATTGACCTGTTTTTCCTGCGATACTTTTTACTCACTAGAACATTGTGATAAATTGCGATTTTCAGGTGAACTCTTTCCATGGATGAAAGGTGAAAATGTCGTATCCAATGATGAAAAATTGCCAGGTAAATTCTCAAAGAACTGCCATCGAGTTTGGCAAAAAGTGGAACGACGATATTCCCCTATTTTATCTCCGGAATTTAATTAAAGATAAATATCACTTGTTTTCCTTTCCCTGGGAGTTTGGGCACACTCTGATCGTTGTTTGATAATAAATTCTTTTTTGGGAACTTCATTGTTCCTTTTGAATAATCGGGGAACAGAGAGAGCGCGAAATAATGAGGAAGGATTATTTTACATTTTTCCGTGGAACCAGCGATCTCATATCTTGAACTTCCGACTCCTTTCTTCGAGAAAGCATCGGAGATAAACGGCATCGACTTTCCCGAAGACTAACCATATTTTTCCGCATTCGGCAAGGTTTTAAAGCTATTTTCCAATATACATTTCGTCAAGTGCCTACGTTCCTTGGTATACAATGTTCATAACTTGCTTATATTTTTCTTCATAACACAAAAAAGCATTATTCATTTTGGATAATTGGCAAAAGTTCTTTATCGTTGGTAATAAACATTCTTCTTATTCACAATGTCGGAGAACGTGATGAAATTTTAAATTCATAGAAGGAATCGGTAGTTAACGGATTTGCTGAGAATAAGTGATTTTTCTGTCATTCTTTCGAAGGAAGTCGAATTTCGAGAAGTGGAAAAAGGTGTGATATCGTATTATTCCATAAGGCATATCGAAAATTATCGCCAATGAATGACAGACCAACCTGCAGCGAGAGCAGGACAGCCCTGGCCCTCTCGAAGATGTTCTTGGAGTCGGCGTCCGGAGTGGGCGCCCATATGGTGATGATGTACGTGACGCCCAGTAGCGGCATCAGGACCAGGAGCGCCTTGGCCGCCTTGTGGTACTGCTGCGTCTCCAGCGTGTTCGCGGATCGAAGCTTGGTGACGAGCACCCACATGATGGCCACCAGGAAAATCAGATTCAACAAGAGGACGGCCACTTGGGGCGCCTGGAAGATCCAATCGACCAGATGAGGCTCGAACCATCCGCACTGCAATAAAAACATCGCTCTGTGACCCCGAACTGAAATGACAACAATCAATTTTTACGGCGCTATAACCTCGTGAACGCCAAAACTATAAGTCTGGAATTGTCGGTACGTACACTTTGCAATATTGGATTACTTCTCCGTTTTCCGTTTCCGAACAGAGTTTCCGCGAATGATTATGCAGTCTTCGCGAGCCGGAAATCGTATCTAGGTGAGAAAAGAGGAAATATGGATGATAGTCGACAGCAGGCGTATTGAATTGCAACATCTGTGACAGTCTTTTTAACAAGCCGTCAAATAATATGTGCCAATGCCGCATTGTATTTCGAGTATGTCAAACTTTTGTAAAAATCACCTGATGGTATTCGCCCTTGTGAAGGCACTAGTTCAGGTCGTGTTATGAAGACGAATATACAAGAATCTATAATTTTCGAGCTTTTATTGAAATTACAGCTTGAAACCAAAACTGTAGGAAACTCTTTCAATCTATTCTTTGACCGACCAGTAAGTACAAAAATCATTAAATGAGAGTATAATTTTTGTTTGTCGATATAAATTCGAAATGGCACTCACCGTATTAGCTGGATCGGCATCTGATGGAATGAAACTTTTTATCATTGCCCAAATGGCAATGAAACAAAAAGGAACCACTGAAATCAAACAAAATAACCACAATTGATAGAAAGCAAGATAATTCAAATGCATACATAGGTATTATATTCATTCAAATAAAATTTATCTTCACACAATTTATCATTTCTAACCATATCACCTACCCCAGCCAATCAAAAGATATATCCTCAACTTGAAATTCTCCCTCGTCAACGTTTCGACCACCAGAATGTAGAGGTATAGACCTGCAAAAATATACAGAAAGTTTACGTGCAATATTCAGCTGAATTTAAAAATAGCCAATAATCCATTTACCTTCGACAAACATCCAGAAAAACGTTGTTATGTGAAAATAATGCAGAAGAGTTATGATGAATATACACGGCACCGATATGTTGGAGCTTGTGTTCAGCTGCAAATAGAATTATTGGATGAAAAAAAAATGAAAAAAATTTTGACTGCCACTTTACCGAAATCAACGTTATAATCCACATGGTGTACGTTAACATGTAAGACCACATGAGATTCATGTGAATTGTGTTCCTCAAACATCTCAGTTCCCTGCAAAAAACGAATTAAAGAAGATTTCGTTTCGCCAATTTTACTCTTATTTGTGCAGATCTACTGCTGAGGATAAGTCTAGAAAAAAAAGGACGTTGATATTTCCTTCTATCAATCCATCATTATAATGCCATGTATATGTAGGTAATTCGTTCTGCATTCATCAATATTACAGGGTTTTCAATGCGATAAAAGTATCTCTAACGACGCATTTGGCTACCTTATGCGAATCATTATTATGATGAGTTCATTGTCATGACGACAAGGCAATTGGCTACCTTACGCGAGTCATTATTATGATGACTTCATTGTCATGACGACAAGGCATTTGGCTACCTTATGCGAATCATTATTATGATGCCCTTCATTGTCATGACGACGATGCATTTGGCTACCTTACGCGAGTCATTGTTATAAAGCCCTTCATTTTCATGACGACGAGGCATTTGGCTAACTTATGCGAGCTTTTATTGGTCAAGAAATCCATACTGAAAACCCTGTAATAACTAACATTCAATTCACATTCTCATTTCCATATCGACCGTAACTTTCTAGACTCATCTCAAAAGTGTCTACCTACTTGAAATACGTGAATATCCCAACAGCTACTGATAAACTGATAAGACCAAAGGTATATCCGACAAAATAAATGCTGGTTTCCACGTCCGGAGACACAGTTATTATTTCTTTACAAGCAGAATAATTCGACTTGGTCCAGGTGCCATTCCACATGCAATATCTAGAAGCATTTTCTGAAAGCGACAAATCAAAATTAGACTGTTCAAGATTAACAACATTCCAAAAGTCTTTTGCAATTTTCTTCCTTATACACCGCCTTATTCTCAATTGAAAGTTTCGTGTGGTAACGACATGTACAGAGTGGTCGAACTTATACCAGCAGGTTGAGAAAAACCAAGACAATCAATAATAATGTAAAAGGTAAAATTTGAGTGAACTAGGGACTTAGCTGAAAGTTGATGAACAAGAGATGCAACGACTCACGGCTGTCATCGTATCTGATGAAGTTCAGTTCGGCGAAACATTTGATCACAGCCGTCGTATTGGCGGGTGTAGGGGGCCAACAAGCCACAGGGTCGGCTATGGGTCTGCAAAAGCCTGACGGATATTCCTGGGCGATCGATATCGATTCGTTAAAATACAAATTTTCGCAGCTCGTCTGGTTGAAGTGGCTGATGATGACGCTCTCCAGGTCGGTGCCGTTCAACATCAAGTCGTCATTGCCTATTTCCTGATAATCCGAAAGTATTTCCTCGGTTCCCGATACTCCATTTCCCATACTGAACTCGTCCACAACGGGTTTAATCGACTCGTCAATTCAGATAATTTGCTTTCATTTTTTGGGAACGGATATTTCCAAGTTGTGCGTTAGCTGTAATGGAAATCGGTTTATGTATTTCGATAACCCGTCGGATTCATTGAATTATTCATGATGTTATACACACTCGTGCGATATTTCAAAGGTATTTGACAGATATCCTTGAGAAATTTCAGATTTCAGTGTTTTATTCGTTTATTCGAGTACGGAAAGCTGTGAACCTGGATTGCATAAAGCCGATCGTTATCCTCCAGTTTGTTTCTCAAATAACTCCTCAAGATCATGGTAGAAGCGATATACAGGGAGGAAATCAAATTCTAAGGAAAAATTTCGCAATTCAAGACCAACATGGGGGTAATTTTCACTCGCAGACTCTATTCCTAGTGATTATCATTCAGAAAATTCTGTTGCCTTCAATTCAGCATCAGTTTTTTTTCCCAATCAAAAATTGAAAAAGTAATGTGTGAAAAAGCTCAAGAAATATCAGCCAATTTTTGAAGTGTTATAACTTTTTACTTTTATATCTAGACATTGAACATAGGGTATTTGAGTATTAAAATGACCTCACCTCTCCAATAGCTTCCATTTTTATAGATTTTATATCAGTTTGAAGGAAACAGAGCATCAGTTCAGAGTGGCATATTACCACAGCATTTGAGAGGACAAGCTGAAGATTTTGGATACGAAGTCAATGGAGAACATTGAGATTACCTACATGAAGTATTTCATGAAATTTCCGTAGTTTCCATTCTTTCCAATATATGATAAAAAAAGGACGACGAATAGAAAGTGAAAGATATGGAAGATTTATTAGAGACTACGCATTTGATGATTGTTCGACAACAAATACAGTAAATGAAAGCTTTCAATAACATGATTTCGTTTCGGAAAAGTAGGTATATTTTCGGAAGAAAAATATTTGTGTGATAGCATTCTCGGAAATTCAATTCGAACCCCTCAAAAGTTAATAATAGCTTAACAGTACCTACTATTTTATTCTCAAGAAGTTTAAATGAATGGAAAATATCACATGAAATGAGATAAATCCTCAGATAACTCCCCAAAAGGAACAATTGATTTCACGAAGGAGGCTCACCTTGATAAAACAAAAATATTCCAGTGAAATAAACCCAAATTTGCACAAAATCTTCGCACCTGTCTGAATGTTTTGATCTGGATCGTACATCAAATATCACTATTTCGAGGAGAGTCGTTTCTACAACAATGCTCGGTTGATTCTTGAACGTTGAGAAAATAAATAACAAATTCACTTAAGAACAGACTCGCTATCTCTGACATCAAACAATATTGTTTGCCTTTTGCTACTACATCCATATATTTTACCATTATCAAATAAACATACCGAACATTCCGTTATACGATTACTTTACACTTTTCAAGAAACTAGGTCTGAAGAATCTTCCAAACGATAATTTCGGAATGCTTTCGAATACCATGCAGGAAATGAGTATGGCTTATGAGCCATTTTTGAAGGGGAATTCGATGATTTTTCCTTTGGTCCTTTCTGGAGATGTAACATAAATGAAGGAATGAAATAAGTGTTGTCGAGTTTCAACTCTGATCAGGAATTTCCAATTGGAAGCCCTCCAGGAACAATAAGCGCCTTTGAATAGGGCCGAAGGTGAGGAACAATAAAAGTAAATATGTAGGTAATGAGTATCTCTATTCGAATAACTTTTCACGTGCAGCTCGAATTTCCGTAGCAGCGGGCTAATGGTAAGGAAAATTAATTGCGGGATATATTACAAAATTGAATTTCCTCTCCGTGTCTGGGCAACCTGTCTGAATTGCATGGATGAATTTCCAGATAGATCGGGAGAGATGCTCTTACATCCTGCAGACATTTTGTTGATAATAGAATCGAGACTAATCAAGTTACTAAAGGGCTTTTAGTGCGCGACCCTCGCGTCCCGACGGACGTCGCTCCAATCAATAAATGTCAAAAGGAGGCTAATGTCGTATTGACGTTTCTAATTGATTTCTGAATCTTTTCCTCCTTTCCTCCATTGCCCCATCTTTCATCTTTCTTATTGGAACGGTTATCGAGAGGGTAATAAAGTGGACAGAACGTGGATTCCAGGAAATAAAAGAGGAGGGTAGACAAACATACTGAAAGTCTCCACCTTCAGTCCACTCGCTTCAAGAAGGAAAAAGGGTGTAAAAATAGCTTTAGTTCGTTTCTCGTTGATATCTGGAAAAAATTGTACGTACAGGGTGTTTCACGGCGATATGATTCGATAAGGAAATTGCTGATGTTAGTTTTCAGAACATACAGGGATTTTCGAATAGAATTACTCAAATATTTTTCGCTTGTTCATTTGTTTTGGAATCTACGATAATTCAAAATTCCTCCGATCTCTAGCCATCAATTTTTGAGTTCAGTTCACTTGAAATTTTCAAACATGCAATGAATATTAAGATTTATAGTAGACCTAAAAGTGCTTTGGTACAGACCGAGTTTGAAACTCGTACAGGGTGGGCCTTAGACAAAGGAAACCATATTTTTCATAATATCTGAACGAATCTGAGGGCGATGTATGACATATGATACATTTCTGAAACATTACGATTATTTCAAAGTCATTTTAAACTACTGTTTCCATAAGAAAAAACACAACTTTATGTAATAACTCAGCAAATAAACAGCTTAGAAAAAATCAGAGTACGCCACTGGATTGCTATCAGAAAAGTGCCTGTATAATGTTTTTATTTCAACATCCTAGCATAAACAGAAACGGAGATAATGACCAAAGTTGAAATCGCCCAAATTTCAATTTTGGCCTATAACTCGGAAACAAAAAAAGATGGAGGAATGCAGTTGATGGCATTATCAGTTTGTCGAAAAACGAGGACTATAAGGTGCCATTCATTTTTCTCTATCTCCTCGGGTTAAAAAGTTTTAGTTCATGTAGCACAAATTTTGCCCACCCTGTACACATCCTCAAAAGAAAACTATTTCCAATGACATTTTTAGATTCCAGGTTTTTATGTTCGAGAGATAACTCGTTTACAGGCGAACAGAATTGAATTTGACTACAGATTCGTTAACGGATGCGACGAAAAATACAGACATTGTGACGAAATGACGTTCAAATACAACGTGGGCTGAAAAATATTTTTTTGGCCTCGAGCAATTGTACAAGTCAACGATTCACCCTGTATGTAAAACATTTCACGGTCGAGATACCGTCATTCCTTCTAATTTTGAAGAAATTGAATTATCTATAGTCAGAAACTTCTAAAAAAATGTCAGAGAAGTGCATCAGACTCTAATATTTATAAATATCGTCAAATATTATCGTGAATGACCGCGAAAATTTCAATAATTTCTGTTCAGTAGATACGGAGCAAATTGACTGTGACAGACAGAAACGCGAGTAATCCTGTAGGAGTTAAGGGTTTCGTTTTTATGGGATAAACTTGAGGAATTCTTAAAAAAATTCGATCACGACAAAAAGAGATCTCTTTCCTTTTATAGTTAGGCTGCGAGGTACGTATATGTTCGGATGAGAATGGGAAACAACAAAGATTGAAGAAAGAATTGATGTGACAGCATCGTAAAAGATAACGCAAATTATTTTACCCTGAAAAAATTTCTATTCTCCGGGAAATTCCAATCGTTCTGATATATGTCTTTTCTTGGCTGGGCCTTTATCGTTATATTTCCGAGAATATTTCAAATGTGTATTCAAAAACAATGTTAGGTATAGGAATGTAGAAACAAAAAAAAAATTTAACTAAATTATTATGAATACGATTCATCAGAAAGTCACAATGCTGTATGTACTTGTTTTGTTGATCAAAAAGCATGGAATAAACGGTTACCTCAATTCCATAAATTTTTAACAAGCATCCCGCCAAAATCAGGAACCACTTTTTCAGAGTAGATTGGAAATTATATTATTTAATTCAATGTGTTCAGTAAAATCATGTTTTAAGACATAACTGAGCAAATGTGATAGTGGAATATTCGAATTTGGCAAACAATTACGAGGAAGGTGAATAAACAATAGGTGGTAGGCACACATGCAAAAATCAACCTGAACGATCCAAAACGTCGAAATATGACCACAATACCATGAAGACGGGGTAGTGAAAATGATGTAAAGCGTAGATGAACTCACACAGCAAACGTGATCGTGCAATCAACCAAGTCGTAGCCAATTTGGGCAGGTATGAGGACAAACTGAACAACCCTCACCGATCGGGGGCAGTGTTAAGGGGGAACTGCTTTGATAACAGCGGCAGGGTGGTCTTGTCTTCTCCACCGAATTGGAGCGTTCGCCTCAGCTTCTGCGGTTGCGGCAACAACAAATCTTTACAATGCCCTTGAATAAATATCGGAATATGTGATACTGACTTGCTCAAACATTGAGTTGAAGAGGTTGGGCTAATTTTTGACTCGAAAAATGTCGGGTAGTCGGAAGTTGATTGGAAATATAAATATCGGAATCGATACGGATCGAGTGGTTTGGCGAGGTTGATGGATCGGTCGATTTCTTTCATCGAAATGCTGCTTCGTGTTGAGCTTCGGAAAGCCTAACACAAAATTGGATTTTTTGTCCTTTCATAAAACGCACCTTATGAGGTATCCACACCCTATCATCGACACTTCTGGAGAAAAAATAATTGGTTTGAATTTTTTAACCGTCGAGAAAGCACAAATTAATTCAATATTCATTCCATAGATGCATAGGACATAGTATTTCTATGCATCTATTTCATTCTCAACTTTTGACACATTGATATATTTTTTTTCTATGGTTCCGTTAAGAAAACGCCGGCTTAAGAAAACCATTTTATTCGTCAAAACTTACACCAAGACAGACAGTTAAAAAAACAACAACAATAACAGATACAAATATGTTTATTGCCTTTTAACGAATTTCACTCTAACTGGACTATTCGTCCTCAAAATAAGATCCATATAAAACTTGATATCCATCGGCGTATCCACAGGTGAGAGTTGGAAATTCTGCAACAATCCACAGATCACAGCCTTCATTTCCCACATGGCAAACTTCTGACCTGAAATCAACATTCAAGGCTGTTACGTTGAATTCTTCTCGAAAAAATCTGAAAAAACGCTTACCTATGCAATTCCGTGGTCCGGCACTGAAAGGAATGTAAGCGAAAGAGTTTCTTTTCATCGTGTTCTCTGGTTTGAACCTGTCCGGATCGAATTTCTCAGGATTCGGAAATACGGAAGCGTCCCTGTGAAGATCGTATATCTGCATCAACATTATGGTTCCTTTCGGGATTGTATAGCCAGTAGAAGTTGTAAATTCTTCGCCCGCTATCCTTCCTATCGTGGGCACGCTGGGATATAACCTCAAAGATTCTTTGATGCAACATTCCAGGTATTCCAACTTCGGGAGATCTTCATGTGTGGGATGCCTCGGTTTCTTGCCGAGAACTTCCTCGATTTCTTTCACCACTTTGTCCTGCAAAAAAATTCGATCTTTTAGGAGACATCTTGTATATTTCTGACTGAATCAAATACGAATACCTGAACGTCTTTGTTGTTCGCCAGCAAGATGATCAGCATGCATAGAGCGATAGCAGTGGTGTCATGTCCCTAAAAAATATTGCCGCGTGAATAAGACTTTATAAAATCGAATGCAACAACTCACTTCGAATAAGAAAGTATCAACTTCTTCTCTGATCCCTTCATCGTCTATGTCCGCTCCTTCCTCTTTGTACTTGAGCAGTAGGTCCAACATGGCCAGTCTTTTCCTTTCTATGGTGCTACCTCTTCTCATCACTTTTCTTCTTCGTATGACAGTTTCGGAAAATCTGTGCAAACTTTGAGCCACTACTTTTTCTTCGTGGGCCATTTGGGACCAACGGTAGATGAAGCTGAATCTGTAGAGGAAGAATGTGATGCGATCTATGATGATCTTTCCCATTTTTCTTAGGTTTTGTCGGTAATCTATGAGGATGCCTTCGTCGACTAGATCCAATCCCATGGCAGTTTCTGAAAAACTTTGAGAATTAATGATATTATTATATGTCCCTAGTGGACGGTCCTACTCCTAACGGATGCGAATTTTTCCTATTTTGAGAAATTCCATAGCCAGTTGTGTTCGGAAAACTTGGCCGTAGTGAGCTATAAGGCAGCGTGGCCGAGCGGTCTAAGGCGCTGGTTTTAGGCACCAGTCCGAAAGGGCGTGGGTTCGAATCCCACCGCTGTCATTTTTTTTTTTGGAGGATTAGATTTTCAACACCGTGCCATACCAGATTTGAGATAGAAATTTTCATTTCACCTACATTTCTCTATGTAAACATGGATATGAAAATATTTAAATGTCAGCGAACTTGAAATAATATTATTGGTACTTTCCACAAGCATCGGTGGTTCAGTGGTAGAATGCTCGCCTGCCACGCGGGCGGCCCGGGTTCGATTCCCGGCCGATGCAGTTTTTTTTCTCAACTATTTAAAAATCGATTCTACTGTATATCTTACCACCAACACTCTGTAGCGTGAGATGATCGATATGTTTCGTGATATCTATACCGGAGTCATCCATGGTTTCTTCTATTTTTTCCACAACCTTCTTCGTTTCTTCATTGAAAACTGCAAGAAAGTCTTGCAGAATTTTGAAATGGAAAGTTGGCGTCAGAAGTTTTCTTCTTGCGTGCCATTTTTCACCTGGAAAATGTAGTGAAATTATTCTATCGAAAGAAAAACATAAATATTGTATTGTTCACCAAATAAATTTCGAAAAAATCATTGATTCAGCTTCTCGGCAAAGTTTAGAGACAAATTTATTTTGACCTCGTCTGTGTATCAGTATAATTATGTAGTTATAAAAATAAAATTCGTAAACAATAAAAATCCATCTTAAAAAACCTTCTATTGTTTACTCACCAGTACTAGTCAGAAGCCCTGTTCCTAGCCATTCTCTCAAAAAATCATAAGTGTTGCTTTTCTGTAAGTGATTGTAGCTCGACAACACTTGCTGCCAAAAAAAATAAAATTACCGACTTTGAAGGATTTCTTTCGAAATATTCACCTCAATATCCGCTGCATTCACAAAATTGATGGCGTTTACATGAAATAGGGACATCCTGAAGATAGGACGGAGTTGTTGAGAGAATCCTCTGCATTTCCTAAAGAGTTCTTCTGTGAAAAGAGTGACTTCTTAGATGCCCCTTCCTCAATCGCATAACATACATGCGGTAGTTCGGATACGATACAATTCAATTTTGAAGAAAAAGATTAGATGTAAACCTACCCTGAGTATTGCTCATGAATTCAGTGGCCAAGCCTATAATCGGTAGAGCAGGAGGGGAGGGGATCGCCCGCAAGACGAGGATGTTTCGAAGATGTTGGAATAGCGTTCTTCCAATTAACAACAAAAGTGTGAAAAATGCCATCCAGATCCCTGATTTCACTAAGGGGAGCATCTTTTCTGAAAAGAAAATCGTCATCTTGATTCTGCACACACGCACTCTATAAGTTCACTGCATTTATATTGACCAGACGGATTTCAAAACATTCGTTCAGTTCCGATAAGAGTTCACTATTTGTTTATTAATTATGGGAAACATAAACTACTGGATAAAATAATAAATTACGGAATTCGAATTTAATATTTCTGAATGTATCTTGAGAATGTTGATAATTTAAATTACTTCACAAATCTTCGGATTTTTTCGTTGAATATCTCTAGTTCATCAGTGTATTAAACAATTTCGATAACGAGTTTTATTCATTTTCTTTGTTCAAACTGCATGGTGCAATTAATCAAAGTGAAATTTTGTGATATGGCGCGATGTGATTTTTTTCTCTGGAATAATCTCTATGCACACATATGTATTATTATTGCATATTTAATTATTCGTTCAATCCTGGATATTGTTCATGGGATAATCGATTCAATGAAAAAATGTTAATTACAGAAATTGAACTGGTAAAAAGTTCATCTATTACTACACAGGATAACCAAATAGTATCCTCTCAAAAATCCTCAATAGTTTCTTTGAGAAATCCGTTATTTCCAATCACATTTTTGATATTTCAAATGCTATAACTTTCTTTTTCAAAATGAAATGTTCTCTTCGAACCTCTAACGAATCAGTTGAGTGAATCACCCTGTATAGGGTGCCCCTAAATATCAACAGCATTCCAAAGGGAGTAGTCCATTAGTGAAGGTTCTGTTCAAATCGATCCAACTTACAAAAAATTCATCATTGAACAAACAAAAAAATCGTGGTTGAATGAATGAGAAACCTGATGTGAAGCTGCAAAAATCCGTCGAGAAAAAACAAGAACCTGCTCCAAATCTTCCAAGTGCACGTGGAGCGATAATAATAAAGCTTTCGGAATGAAAACATCAGAGTAAAAACATTTAAGTAGTTATTTATGCGGTCCCCAAGGTAATCAATATTTTCACAACGATTACAACTACCGGTACCAAGGTATCATTGAAATGTACAGGAATCAGTGAATATTATATCTATCTTCGTAATCAGCATCATACTTAAACTTTTTTATTGTCCAAGGAAAAAAACTTCCGATAGAAAAAATATATGAATTATAAAAACTTTTGAACTCACTTGCTCAGATAGAGTCTGTACAGGAACAGATTCAACAGAAGCACAAGAATGCCCCAAAAAATAATCATTAATCCGTTTTGAAGCCGATAACGAACAAGTGGAATGCTGTATATGTTCCTATACTGTCTCACAGCAGGAACAAAATGAAGCAAATTTGCAGGCTAATTTTCTTATATACCTAATTCGCTAATGGAGTCGCAGTTCATTAAATCGATCAAAGTGTGTATTACCAGTCTAAAAAAAAAGTTGCGGAACTACTTTGATTGTGAGGTGCGATATTTTTCAGATCATACGCAAGAGCGACTTTGAAAATATGATCGCATCATGGTAAGGGGTTTGAAAGTGGATTCCAACAATCAGGAAGCTTCCTGATGGGTACAAGTGACCTTGAACACCCTGTATCTCGCTTTTGCTTCGGAATCAGGGTGTATATCGTGAGGCAAAAATATTTTTCCCCTTCTCATCTACACGACATGTAAAATTGTACAGTTTATGTTGGAACGCCCTGTTTATGAATTTCGACTGATTTTAACGAAAAATTATCGGGGTCGAGACTCTCCGGCAGCTTTTCATTGAACTCGGAATGTTTTACGATATGAAGAAAAGTGTTATATCTCATCTATATAGTTTCAGTTTTTATTTTTCATTGCGAATGATTTGAAGGAATTTTAGCTACAGTTTAAAAATAATAGGTGCGATATTCGGGAATTGACCACTTTACCATTTCGTACACTTCTTCAATTTCACCAACATTAACAATTACTTTATTTCGAACTGACTATGAATACTTACCTCAATTTCTTCGAATAATTGTAAAAACTTCGTGATTCATGAACAGTTCAATATTAACCAATGTTTGCAATGAAATGTATCGTTCTTATTTGTCCTATTTTCCATTCAATACCGCGAGAAATAAAAATAGTGAATGGAAAAGTTATCGATAGAAAAAATTTGATGTTTTCGCACAATATTAATTATTTATTTTTCCGCTTGGAAATGAAAACAACACAACGACTTTTCGTATTATTTATTCGATATTTCATAGGTAATTGCGAATATGCAATTAAAGGATTTTCTGAAAAAACATTCAGTAGGAAACTTTCATCTTTTAATGAATCTTATGTTGATTGGTTCAGCTGTTTTTAACACAAAATCAGTTTCTAATTCGACGTCACTCTGTTTGGTCACCGCTTCCATCTTGAACTTTCTCAATATACCAATGAGAAAAGTCTTCAATTCCAGCATCGCGAATTTTTGACCTAAAAAAAATCCTTTTAAATGTTAAAATCCATAGAAAACTTATGTTAGTGCAGGATGCGAAATGAATCCACAAAGCTTCGCTTTTTTTGTGCATGGAAAACGAAGGAAAATATCGCTGTTGTTAAGCGATCTGGAATTGTGGACATGCATCACAATTGCATAATTATAATCATCTTGCGACAGTAATGAAGATGTGTAACAGTGTGTTTATTGCGCATAATGCATCGACGTTAACCAAGGATTAATTCAGATCGATTTAACCGTTTTTTACCGTAATTTTTCGGATAAAAGTCCATAAGATACAATTTTAATGCGTTTGCTTCCTACCTTCTCAATATTTTCTCGATTCACTTTAACAAGGTCACTTCCGTAAACATGAATTAACATGGTGAGATTCATAATTCAATGTTTTACCTCTGGTTAAAGGATAAGAAGATCGCTCATTAGTAACAAAAAAACAACTTTTCAATATTGAAAAAATTGCCAAGGAGGTTCATATTGTAATTGTTTTCCATAAAAATTCGATTCGCTAATAAACCGCAAAAAGGTATTGAGAAGATTTGAAAAATATGAATGACAGAAATCATAAAAGAAATTGTTCAGAAGACGTATTTTCATGAATTTCATACCACTACAAAGTTCATACTTCGATAAACTTCTTCAGTGAACAAGGAGAATCAGAGATTCTTTTATTTAATTCCCAAGCTCGAAGAAACAAGATATCTATCAAGCCAGCATCAAACGTGAGTACCAGTCTTTAAGTCCTTACGTTGTGGTATATTTTTCCATTTCATACTTACAATTTTTTCTTGATTTTCGTGGTGATAATAATTCGTAAATCAGCCCATTCCCCTCTATCTATATCAAACCGTACTGGAATATTTTTTAAAAATGGAATATGAAGGAAAAGGTCTTTTTAGTTGTCAAGAATCTACAGTTTAAGGAATCCACAAGTTGAAGACTAACCCTGTATACAAGATAACAGAAAAACATTGAAATATCTTCTCGAACATTGAATTCAATCAGAAAAAAAGCTGTTCCGAAACGGCGATTGCAGTATACAGGAATAATAAAAAAATTCCGATGTACCTATACAATTCCTGGGTCCAGCGCTGAAGGGCAGATAAGCAAAGGGATGCCTCCCGGTGCAGTTCTCCTTCAGGAACCTATCCGGATCGAACCTCTCGGGATCCGGGTACAAATCAGGCTTCCGGTGGAGATCGAAGATGTGCACGTGCAGGGTGGTGCCGGCGGGTATCTTGTACCCGGTGGAGGTGATGTAGTCGCACCCCGCGCTCCTGGAGATCATGGGGACGCTGGGGTATAGACGGAGCCCCTCTTTGATGCAGCGCTCCAGGTACGGTAGTTTTTGGGTGTCCGAGTAGTCCGGGTCTTTGTCCGGACCGACGGCTTCCAGGATTTCGGAAGCTGCTTTTTCCTGATGAAACACGAGAATGATCTTTATGAGAAACTGAGCGTTACCTTCGAACCAATTACCTGGTGCTTTGGATTATCAGCCAGCAACATGAGAATCAGGGAAAGAGCAGCAGCAGTCGTGTCGTGCCCCTAAAAAAATTACCTGAATCGAATTGAATCCTCAACTTTTTTGGTCAATCCTCACCTCAAACATGAAAGTATCAACTTCCTCTCTTATCCCGTCATCGTCTATATCAGCGCCATTTTCCTTGGCCTGCAGCAGGATGTCCAGCAGACGTTTCTTCTTACCGACGAAGTTGCTGCTAGCATCTTCAGCGAAGGTTTTCTTCCTTTGTTTTATGACAGTCCTGGAAAAGTTGTGCAGACTATTGACTATCTTCTTTTCGTCCTCGTAACATCTGGTGTGTTTGTAGATGAAGTCTGTGTCGCACCAGGGACGTATCACTCGGTTTATCACTATTTTTCCCATTTGTATCACGTTCTTCTTGTAGGTGTTCAGTATTGATTCGTCGATGTTCTTGAAGCCCATCGCTGTTTCTAAAAATGAAAATATTAAAAAAAGCTGTTTGTTCTTTGGCATTTTATTTTCAAAACACTGCCTCATACCTACCTTCGTCTGTTTTTGAGATATTTTTATAAATAGCATTTTTTTTTCTTTTTGGAGGAACAAAAGTAATGTTTATGTTTATTCACCTCCGATAGTTTGTAGAGTGAACTGAGTAATAATAGGCATAATATCTATGGGTTCTTCTTCTTGTGAACCTTCCTCAATTTTTTGAATAACTTTGTCAGTTTCCTCCTTGAAAACAAGAAAGAATTCTTGAAGTATCATAAAGTGGAAAGCAGGGGTCAACAGTTTTCGTCGATGATGCCATTTTTCTCCTGGAAAATTCGACAAATTCATATCCAGTGCGGCCCAGAATAATGTAACAAATTTATCTCACCTGTACTTGTCAGTAATCCAGTGCCCAACCAAGAATCGAAATACGAATAGATTTTACTCTTCGATAGATGCTGGTAACCTGTTAATATTTGCTAGAAATTAAGGATTATTCAGTTACTTGACGCTTCATTCAACATTTTTTTTTAGTTAACCTCGATGTCCTTAGGATTCACTACGTTGATTATGTCGACAGGTCCCAGAGACAGCCTGTATATTGAGTATTTTGTAGAGAACGTCCTGATTTTTGTGAAAAGATCACCTGAAAGTTAGGATCAGGAGAAACATAATACATTGAATGGTACTTTCGAATGGGAAAACTTACCAGAACTTTTATAGAAGATCTCAGGCAAATTTCCTATGAGGGGATAGCCGGGGGGTCCGGGAACCAGTCTCAGGATGCGGAAGCATCTCCCGAATATCTGGCGAACGAGAAGGACGAAAAATAAAAGGGAACCGACCAACGAAGCTAGCATGACTGTGGAGGGAGACCCGTAAAGGAATCGAAACTACGAGAAACTCGGATTATTTTACATACCTGTGGGTGTTTATGGGGCAGTAAAATGGTCCACGATTTTCAGTCATCGCCGCCTCGCCAAACAATATGTTTCCGCGATTCGGAATGATTTCTTTCAATTGGCGGAAAATCTGGTAAAATTGGAAATTAAATGGAGGTTCCGTTAATTTATATACAATTTGAATTCGATTCGCAATTATACAAATATCGAAAAACAATAAAAAATAATAATCGAAAAATACATATATAGTTTTTGAAAGCGAGGTAACTATTTTTATACTACGAGACATTATACCATTCAAAGAGAATTTTTTTCTTCAAATTTTCAGAAGATTTTAACATAAACTGCCGTATTTGGACCAAAATTAACCTCAGAAAATTTGAATGAGGTGATTTTAGTTGGAGTACTTTCGTTTGATGAGTTTTCTTTTCCAAAACACTCTGTATACGAATAGAGGCTTCTAAAGTAGTTTAGTTAGTAAGCAGCCAAATCTGAATGTAGCTCTCGTGAATCATTTAAAATGGAATAAGAAACAAATCTGAAAAATTGAAATTTCGGGAATCTGAGGAAAGTTTGAGACCTATGATCGATAAAATCTTTCCGTGTGCAGAGGCACGCATTCCTTCCAAATTTGACATCGATTACTTCAAAATTACGACCTGTAGAAGGCGCACCATGTCCCGAAGTGAAGAGCCCGAAAATTCGGGAACGGTATTTCCGTTTTCCATCAAATTTAACAGTCATCCGAAGATTTCATATTCTGGTCAACTCACCAAAATTAAGCTTCATACCCCACATATTGTGACCAATAGAGAAAGCACAAGATAAAGTCGCACTCACGCAAGCAGACAACAGTCAAGGGTGGCCCAAAACAAGCCCAGCACCTGCCACCGAGTTAATCAAGAAATAACACAATCGACCCATAACTACCTTTCCCTTTTCCCAAATCTCAAACACCCAATAAAAAACAAGTAACAACGTCTTTATTCCTCATCTTCAAACAGCTACAAAACTATCCACTCTCATAATACAGGGTAGTTATTGCAAACGTTCAAATGCTCGTGCTTCGCCATAGCCAACAGACACAAGAAATAGTCCCTATCCTGCGGATTGACGTAGAAACTCAACACTTTCTTCGACTCCACACCGTCGTCCTTCTCCCCTCCGGGCGAAGACAGAGGAGATATGCTCATCTCCGACGGTCCCTTGCTACCTCCAGCCACCTGCAGCATACCCACCGTGTTCTTCACGTAATCCGCCACTCTGGCTCTGGACTGCGGATCCATCTCCACTATAACATCATCCTCCACCTTCAAGACCACCGACTGGGGAGGAACCAGCTCCAAAGACAGCAAAGTGGGGTCCGAGTTGGTCTTCAAAGGTTCCACCTCCGATAAAACGAAACTGTTCTGGATAACATCGTCGTCTGCGTTCACTATAATCAAAGTCTTGTTGGTTATGATCAAAGCCAAGGAGGCGTAGTGGAAATTTGAGGATACTGAAGTGGCGTCCGTCATGTGGAGGAATTTTGAACTGTCCTCGTTGATGGAGTTCATCTTCCAGTCGTATTTCAAGATGGAACAGTTGCTGGAGAACATGTTGTGGAGGATTGGTTGGTTGCGTTGTTCGGGCATGTTGTTCCAGCCAGCGCCTTGCAGTAATCCTGAAAGAAAAGTGAATTTTTCTCCGGAAATTTGGGGGCGACTGTAACAGTTCCGAATTTGGAAAACTTGAGAATCAATGGAAATATTTAATTTTGCTGGATCCAAATTTTTTATTTACGTGGCTTCAGTCATTCTCAAATGGTAAGTTTACCTTGTCCGGTCAAGGCCAACAATTCAGCGGCACCACTCAACGGTTTCGTGATGATTCCAACCAATCCAAGACCCAAACCAGCCGCTAAAGATCTTGGGGATCCCCCTTCAGCTATCACAGATTGCAAGGGATGATGAGCAATTCCACCAATGGCGCCCAATATGCTTATACCCAAACCGCTCAGACCCTGAGAACAGACAATAAAAGTCTTGTAGAACATTCATTTCACCAATGAAATGATCAACAACATTGATGCCTGGAGATTCAAAATACCAATATTTCTGCCAAAAATTTAGCTGAAAACTGATAATTTAAACAAATATAAACAGAATCAACACAAATTCATATAACGAATAAAAAAATATTGTTTTCGATAAAAATTTTTCTTGTTTTTGTTCTGTTTCTTTTCAGTTTTTTGGTTCTTTTTTCCATTCATTCGATCGTTGGTAAGTGTTTGATAATGCTGGCATATATTTGAGTCAAAGACCCAACCTCCTATATCTCGACGAGATGAATATAAAAAATAAAAAAATATGTTTATGTTGTCAACCTGCATGAGTCCTTCAGTAACCCCTGACGGTCTTTGCCTCCTCTGCTCTTCGGCCCTCCTAACATGTTCCTCGTCGAGCGTCAAGTAATCCAAGTTCCTGGCCACGCTCGACGCCATCTTGGTGAAGGAATGTAAAGTACCGGCAGTCACGTGTTTCATCAAAGAAGCGGAACCGTGCGTGACACCTTCGAATATAAAAATTGAAAGGAGAAATGTATAGAACCGCCACGAATCGAATTTACCGTAAAGAAATTCCACGGGACCTTGCAACAGTCCCCTAAAAGGTAAAGCCACGAAGTCCTTCAATCCAGAGCCCATCGCTCTCGCCAAACCCACGGGACTGCCCAGGATTTCGAGCGAACTAACCATCCAACCTGCCCTGAAGATGGCGCCCGACAAATAGTGCATCGTCAGGGTATGACCTAACCTGCAAAACGACCGCCATATTTAAGTCGCACTTCGAAGTATCATAATCTTCACCTGTAGGCGTTGGTGAAAACTCTCTTCCTCTCGAACTCGGCAAAGAACAGCGGCGATTGGTCCAACGCCAGATAGACCTTGACGGAGGAATGTACAGAAAGCATCACAGATAGTTGCTGGACTTGCATACGTCTTATGGTCAAAGGATGCGCTTGCACGGCGCTTTGCCACAGAACAATGTCCGGAATGTGAATGAACAGGGATTCGTCGAGGGTAGGTTCCGGTCTCGGCGATTCGGGAATGTGGATCAGGTTCATTGGCATGAAAACGTTCAGGTAGTCCGAGATGAGCAGCAGGTAGGTATCTTCCAGGTAACAGCTGAACGGTTTGAGGCTGAACGTCAGCTCTTGGATACCTGCGCGAAATACAATTCGTCAATTTGGCTGCAATCGAAATTAGAAGTGACATTGACACTTCTTGTATGACAGACCGCTTCATTCCGTCTATGGGGGCCTTATGGTGACAGATAACCTCAATCCAGTAGAATGGAACATCAACTCATCATTAAAAGAAATACCTGAAACTTTTTGATTCCTTGGATCCACCCAAGTGTCGATAGTTAGAGATAATTTCAAGGCGGAAGATTTCCTGACGTCCTCGAAGAGAAGCTCGATGGGACCGTCAAACGACCGCATCCTCTCAGTTCTTGCAGACTCCTGCATCAGCATCACCACCGGAAAATCGTAATTCCTCTTCGAATACAGCTGATTGTCGAGCTGTATGTCCTGCACGTGCAAATCCATCTGCATGCACTGAAACGGCAATTTTATATACAGTACGACGCGATTAAGGATGCCCAACTTACATCAGATTGTACCGTGGACACGGCGATGTTATCGCAGGTCAACGAAGTGATCTCGTCCACGTCCCCACTCTTCAAGTCCACGTCGGAGAGCAAGGTGAAGGTGAAACAGTTGACGAAGACCATCACGTTCAGGGAGTCCCAATGCCCCAACATGGGAATGGTGGCGCAGAAGAGTTTCTTCGCGGATTTTCTGGTCAGGAGTATCTGAGAATCCGACTGTCTTCTTCTTAACGGATGAAAACTCACGTCTTCGCTCGTGCCCTCTTTCACGTTGGCGGTCGACAGGGTGCCGTAGTGGATGTCGCCGAATTCCTTCTCGTAAGGTTTTATGGCCTCTGCCGAGGAGCTGTGGATGATCTGAACGCAGAAAGGAATCACATTTTCGACTGTATTTCTTTGGAAAGATCGGAGAATGAGACGAAAAGAAGACTCTATAAACAAATTACCTTTTTCTTTTCGGTGTGTGGCTTGCTACCCCCAGCCTTGGTCATTTCATGGAACTGCAGCAGTCTCGAGCGTATATCTTTGGCGTTTATTTCGACCTAAAAACTCGCGATCTATCATTCCTACCTTTAAACATAACATTCTTACATACCTTGCTGACGGATTCCACCTTGATGTAAATAAGACAAGAAGAATTCCTCACGATCACTCGGACATCTCCGTGAAACGGTATCTTTAAGTACTGCTCGCTGTCGTCCGTCAAATTTATTTCCGGGGACCAGACGGATCCTTGCAGCAAACCTAAAAGAATTTCGACGACAATCTTGTGATAAAATCGCCACCGTGTATCCAATTTTACCGAGAGGGTCCTTGGAAAACACCAAATTCTCTTTGTTGGACTGCGGCGGTATATCCGGGAATTTTTCCGTGAAGCTTATCATGGAGTAGTAGTTGCTCCTGCCGTCTTTGATCTCGCAGAACCATTTGAAATGTTCCGTCTCTTCCATAACCTCGAATTCCTCCGAATCTTTGGGCTGGGCGCAGTAAAGAGTTACGCCCGAATTGTTTTCGATGTAGATCTGGGGTCTGGTGTCGTGATGCACGCCTATAAAGTTCTGACCCTTGTTGTCGTGGATGGTGATTGCGAGAGGCACCTGATGATAAGGTTAGGTAAATCCAACAAGAATTGTACGAGCAAAATAAGATTGATGGGTAGAACAGGAAATTGAACCATTCTGAATATTTAATCAACAATAATTTCATCTTCACTAAAAACTTTATTTCAATTTTTTCATTCTTAATCCTTCAAAATTCATGAAGTGGAAATTGTCAACCGTGAAAATTCAGTTCACTCACCGGCTCAGTTTCACTCATCACGGAAATAGTTTTCCTGACGAAAATCTCGTCTACCTTGATGGGTTTGGACCATCCCAAAGCCGGGTTCAAAGAAAACACCATGTAGAGCACGTGTTCGGCCGAACTGTTCTGTTCGTCTTCCTCCAAGTTATACCATTGAATGACAGAGACCCCTTTATTCCTAAAATCATTTATATTTCCAATTCGTTGGATTCGAAATGGTAACAAACGGACTTACTTTTCATACATGTCGGGAGATACGGTCAGAACTTGACATTTCCCGTCTTCCGGTATGGCAAACATGTCCGTACTTGGCACGGCAAGGCACATGATGTTCAATTCGAACCCTGTATTGTTGCAAACCACGTGGGTGGAGGCCACTTTGAGCAGTCTTATATCGTTGGCTATGTAACTCCTTATGGATAATCTACAAATCTGCAACGAAAAGTATGAAAAACGTCCTACCGATGAGGGAATCAGTCTAACTCACGTGGTTCTTACACTTTACGTTGCACACGATAGTGCCATCCGCAGGAATGATGCCTAAGATTTTGGGCATGTAGAAATTCCGAGACCAAGTGGCGGGTTTGGCGAATTGCAAAGGATCCGAAACGAATTTTTCACCGTTGATGTACAGCAGGAAGTTGAAATTTTCCTGAAAATCTACCTTAAATATCACAGATTCAATTTTATGAGAGAAATGGACTAGCAAAGATCGAAGTCAAGAAGTAAATCGCCGGAACGTGCCGCTACCGCAGAGAGAAAATGACAGACCGGTTTCTGGCTTGTTTGTCGTCATCAGTGTCACATATCCCCGATAGACTGCATGAGACAAAGTAAGTACTTGCGAAATACCGTAGGGTGAAGTGAATGTACGTAGAGATCTAATTTTCGAATGAACGTCTGGGATGAAACGTAGACATTTACCCGCTAGGTGGGACACTGTAGTATTACATTGTATTCAGGAGTTCCTGCTAGGGCGTAATATAAGCTCTGCCGTTTCATTTAGTTGCTACCGTAAGAGGGGATGTGACACTGATGACGGCAAACAAGCCAGACCGGTCTGTCATTTTTTCTTTCTGCGGTAGCGGCACGTTCCGGCGATTTACTTCTTGAACTAGATCTTTGCTAGTCCATTTCTCTCATTTATTGTATTTTCCTAGTGGACGGTCCTAATGGACGTGAATTTCCTATTTTGATTCAATTTTATGGTGATGAAAGCGGACTATCCCGAGGACCTGAGAGCCGGGAGACTATTCACACCTTATGCACCTGTTTCCAACGTCAATCAAACTAACCTCAATTTTCGGCGGGGTCACGATGCCGTTATGTTGCAGCGTGCACACTTCGTCTCCTTCCATCTTGATTCCAATGGTGCAACCGCATAAATTCACCAGGAGACACCAAGGCAACAACTCCACCATAAGAGAACTCGAATATTCGCAAGAATTGTGATATTTAACCTTCAAAACAAAAATTCATACGCAACCAAAAAAAAATAAAAGCGAAACTTTTTTCTGCTTCCTTATTTTGCGCACTCGGTATTACCTGTACGTGAGTTTCCGGCTGTTCTCCAACGATCCATTCCACGTCCCCCAATTCGTCTCCGAAATAAGGCCATTCGTTATTATTGTACGTCTTCAGATTGTCGATGATGACGTTGATGTCCACTTTGTCCATTCTTTTGAAGAAAGTATCGTGGTTTATGAGGCTATAGTTGAGGGGTACGTACGGATTCGGACCGGGCGCGACGTTCCTGAGGAAACACAAAAGCTGTGATACTTTCACGTTTGAATCGATAGAGGCCGCTGTCGTCTCATTGATTTTGGCCGATAATGGAGGGATTTGCAGCAATAGTATTGGGTAACAGTTCGAGGAAGTTCGCGAAGTGTTACATTTCAGGATAAAGACTGATCAAGAGATTCGCGTATTTCTGTATTCAAATCGTTTATCTCGATCGCAGCTGTGAATATTCTTTTGAAGGGAAATCATGGGAAATAAAAGACAGATATTCTTCATTTCGAAACGCAATACTCACTCCAATTGAAAAGTTAGCTGATGCGAATGGTCGATGGTACCGGGACAGTACAACTGTTGCAGCTCCCCGTGGCTCTTGACCATGATGTCGCCGTGATAACTCAAAGTGGGGGTCTCGATATGAACTTTGGTACTTATGGGTAGGTTCGATTTTATCGAGAAGAGCGGCCATAACATCGCTAGGATCTTCTTGCCGTTGGTGAACTCTTGAACTACCACCCGACACCAAATGCTCAGGAACTGACCTCTCTCCATCAAGGGTACTAAATAAAGAGAAGACATCACCCTCTTCACATACACTTGCGTTCAAAATCCAAATCAGAATCTAGGGCACTTGAGTTTGAGCCCTTGCGTAGGTGACCTGAAAATTGACAGCTTTCTCCTTACCTTTGACGAGCCACGGCTGGGCGCTCTTGGCGTGCTCCACCAGCGGGATGTCCCCGCTCCACGAAGTCTCCAGGCCGTAGAACCGCAACCTCAAAAAATGCGCTTTGTCGTACTTGACGATCATGGAGGGCGTCATGGAGTTCCCCGCCACGATCTGACTTATCAGCTTCCTGTTGTCCGTCACGTTCTCCCTGACGATCTTCAGCTCGAAATGCTCCAACAGCATGTTGGCCACGACCAACTGGCCGGAGAAGACGACCTGGTATTGCGTGGACGACAGCGCAACCACCGTCATGTTCAAGGTCAACATCTTCTTCTCGTTTATTTCCACGATTCGCGTGCCTTCTTCCAGGGAGAAGGGCTGGGACCACAGCCATTCTTTCCCTTCCAG
This sequence comes from Adalia bipunctata, assembly GCA_910592335.1. NCBI lineage: Eukaryota > Metazoa > Arthropoda > Insecta > Coleoptera > Coccinellidae > Adalia > Adalia bipunctata. Next base: position 209,367 of record OU342951.1, read on the forward strand.
AGACACCCGTATTTGTTGTCTCTGTTTCTGGGTCCTCCAGCAGTACATGTTGAAGTATCTGGGCATCAACGTTATCTCTTCGTCCGTGTCGGTTTGCCCGAACTTTAAGGCGACGTTCGTGTTGTTGCAAATGACGTATCTGGTCAGTACGCAAAAATTCAGATCCCCCGTTTTATCCTGGGAAAAGTTGGAGTTGTTCTGATGCCACAGCTGGATGCTGACGGCCAGAGTATGAGCGATACAGGGCGAAAAACTGACGGATATGGATCGGAAGACGAAGTTGCAGTCGCATCTTTTAGAGATGCTGGTCTCGAACTTGAATCCCGAACACTCGATCATAGGCTGCATCGTTAGGAAGGCATACTCCAGCACCAAAACCTGAAAAAAATTCATTTTCTGCACCATTTCAACATCCAATAAGTCGTTACTAACCTTAAAAGAAGTCGTGACGTCCACCAGAAACGTAGCCAAGTTCCAACTGGAAGAATGCGCCTTCAAACCGTCGAAAACAACCTCCAAGAAACACTGACTAGTAGGAAACATCATGTCCGAACTGTATCCCTTCAGAAACGGTGGCAACTTCACGTATCTCTCCTTGTGATATTTGGTGAGAAGCGCCACCTTCAGCCTCGAAATCGAAAAGGCCACGCTCACGTCCGGTATCAGCAACCTGTTAAAGTAGGAATCGATCCTCATGCAGGCAGCCAAGGCGTGAGGCGAGAATATCGAAAAAATATCGACGTCCTCTATGGTCGACCTCGAGATCTTAAGCTCCACCCTCCACACGCAAGCGAAGGGCGGATGCGGCTTCCCTTTGGGCGGGTCCAAATGCAGAATGTCGTCTTCCGGCAGTCCGAACTGCAGGTAGGTCACGAAGGCGGCGTGGCATTCCGACCAGTACTCCAGACTGCAACTTATCTCGATTTTATCTTCGGTGTTCATCGCTACTTTGAGCGGAACGGGGAAGACTCTGATTTTGGTGAGGCATCTGGGTTGAGGGTACCTCCAAGCCATGGCGGCCAAGTTCTTGTTCCAGAACATAACTTGGTAAGGGAGAGGCATTTCGTCCATGTTATCGGTGGTGGAGTCCACGAATTGAAAGGCTCCCGCTCTCAAGTCGTCTTTGTAGTACTGTTCCGAGTCCTGAGACTGAAATATGGGTTGTACGTCTGCGAAACTCGGGTCCGACCCGTCCGTTCTTCGTATATCTTTAACGAATCTCATTAAATCGTCGACGACTACGTTCAAAACCTCGAGTCTCTCCGAGCAGATCGTAAGAACCAAGGAATCGCTTTCCGCGATGATCTGAGTTTGCGGATGGTCCCCTAAGTATTGCCAGGGTTCCCAAAACAACAACAAATCCACGGCCGTGGTCCAAGGGTTCAGGACGAGTTCGGACACCGAGTTACTCTCGTAAAGCAAAGAAACGCATTCCAGCTTCGTGAAATTCGATACTTTATCCGGCCTACTCATCAAACTGAAATTATTCTTCACCCTTCCCACCGTTAACCTCAATTTATAATCCGTATTCGTCTCCCAAACGAGAACCAACTGGTCGGTCTCGACACTCACAGTGTTCACCCCAAAAACCGCCTCTTTGATCTCTTGAAACTTCAAATAATTCTCTGAACTTTCAGGAATTAAGGTCAAAGGTACGTTAAACAGCGAAACGTTGGATTTCGAAACGTCTTCGCCTCGAGGAGAATCGCCCTGTAAGCTTTCCCCGATTATCTGTTGCACCCCCAGCAGATCGTAGCAGATATCCTTGGAGCACAAAATCCGGGTAGGCCTGGCGAAGCTCACGTCCAGTCCGGTGTTGCAACCCTTCGTGGTGACCTTGACGGTCAAAAAGGCGGGAGGTATGCCCGTTTCCGGATGTGGCACACCCGCTAGCGTCTCCAGAAAAGGGACCGGGTAGTCATTGATGGTTGGTATGGAAGTGGTGGGGAAATATTTGCTACCGCTCATCTTGACCGAGACGTTAAAGAGGCAAAAGTGTAGTTTTTTGGTGTTTCTCTCGTCCAAGAAGTATAGGTTAGGTTGGGAGAGGAGTAGGTGAAGGAGAGGGGTGAATCTCCGGTCGAGTTCTTCGTCGGAGATGGTCTCGGTGAGGGAGAGTTTGGAACCTTTGAATTTTCCCTTTAGGGATATTCCCGATTTGGTTTTTGTTTGAGGTTTCGAGATTGAGGAGGCGATGCCGACCGTTCTGTTCAGGGAGTCTTTCACGTCCTTTATGGAATCCTGCAAAAAAGGTAAAGGGTAGGCCACAAACATCAAAAATTTATGTTAGAACAGGCCGAAGATGATTTTTCAAATGTGATTTACCTGGATTTTCTGCAGAGGCTTTCTCTCGTCTTCATCCTCATGAGCTCGTCTTTTATAAATCGGGTACTCGCCACCAATTCCATAAAGTGACAGACTGATCTTGCCCCCGGTAATCAGAACTTCCAGAGGATGTACGACATCAATGTTTGACAAAGAGGTCTTCAGAACCGTTATGTGTTTCTCGCTATCTACTCTATAAATATCCTAGAAAAAAGGGGCGACGATTTGGTATTTCGAAAGCATCCGCAGCAAGTGTGGTTTAAATACACCCCCTTCTTCCCCCGTAAACTCAGGTTCATTTACAACTATTACTGTTGGCATTTCCTGATGAGAAAACTTAAGAGCAATAATTGTATTCGTATTACATGATTTAGAAGCAAAAAATATGAAAGGGTACATGTTTGAACGAAAAATGTCTTCTCGGTCACCACAGTCGCCCCTGTGAATACTGAAATCTTATAAAAATTCTATTCGAATATACAGTTTTTGTCCTTAAGTTTACGCGAAAATTCCAGGGCAGGAGTGGATCAAGACAACACCTGAAAATAAGGCATGTATTCATTAAGCAACCTGTTTACTTACGTGTTTGAAAGACGATCCGACGCTCTTAAATTCCGAACTCTCAACACCGGAGTCTTTCAGCGCCTCCGCTTCGGAATCGTCGCGTCTCTCCGCGACTTTAGAGTACGGAAAACGAATTTTCGTCTTGGAAGTTTTGACGGGCTGCATGAACTCGTTGAATTCCCCGAAAAGATACAGGGCCAATTTGATCTGCGACAAGCACAGATTGACCGCCACGTCCGAAACGACGTTTATCTCTACGGAGTTGCAGCACACTAACACGTCTCTGTACACCATCGCGGGCGCAGAAATAATCGATAGGTCGATCCTGAAAAAGAACAGTTTCAAGGTGCTTAAAAATCCTTCAAAAATGGGTGAATTCCTAGGTTTGTCTTGTTTTGGTATCAGTTAGGGTCAAAAGCTGACTTAGAACTGTTACTAATTGGCGCCCTCAACGAAGAAATACGAAAATTATCGATGTGAATGTCTCTTACTTTTCCAAAACTGGCCATAACTGCATGCTGGGATTCGAATTCACGCAAACTCTCTCTAAGTTGTTCCATTCGACAGCGGGATTCTCGCTGCTGCCGTGAAGACTGGTGAGAATACCAGAAGGCTGGTTTAAAATGAGTTCTACGTCTTTCCAAGAACCGGTATTCAAAGAGGTACCGATTATGTCCAACTGGTACTGGCGATCTTCCATATCACTCCCTGAAAAAATTTTAAAGTCGTTTTCCGTCCTGAATTTTTTGGAGGCCTACCTGGTATGTTCAGAATCCTAGACCGCGCGGCGTGCTGGTACAAATCCGTTCTGTAAGGCGTCCTACAAATCGGATTGACCGCGCTGGGGCGCAGGGAAATCTTGGACACCTGCAGCATGTACACGTCGTGGTTCAACTTCATCCCCCCAGCTTTCTTTTTGGGCAAAGACACCGGCACAATCACCCTCAAGTCGTGACATTCCAAATAAGCCAGAGGCAGGACCTGATTGGTCACGTAAGAAGGACCTCCGACTCCGCTTTCCTTCTTTTCCGGCATCTGAATGGCGAACAGAGGTTCCAAGACCAGATTGAAGTTTCTGAGGGTCTTGAAAGATAGGATGAAGTCCGTCGGTTTTATCGAGACCACTATTTCGGTTATGAAACGTGTTGGTGCCATGTTTGAGGAGGTAGCGTTGACCTTGAGGCCTTTTTTGCGGTGGAGGGTGCCCCATAGAGTGTGGGTGTGACGGCAGCTGGCCCTGGTGATGGTGAGGTTGATGAAGGCGTTGTCTTCGTGTCTCTCTTGACTCAAGTAGTCGTCGCGATGCCTCATCACCATGCCTAGATAAGGGCCCGGATGCCATTTGTCTTTAACACTGAAAAAAAAATGGTGGATTCGAAAATCCTGGGAAAATGTTCATCCATTTTTAAACGCCCGGAATTTACGGAAAACCTAGCACATTTATCATTATGGATGTGAAATATTATATCTACCGGGTCCGGCCTTTGAAGTGTCCGTCTCCATCTAACTGATATAAAATCCGAACCACTGAACCTAACGCAGCGAAAATTTGACAGGGCATTCTCTGACATGTTATTTGTCAACACTTAAAGTGATTTTGATGTGAGAGAAAAACATTCTGCAATTTAGACGATGGATTTGAAACGTAATGCGGTGATTGCTCTCCATTTGGAAGGAAAATCGAATATCGAAATTCGTCGAGCGCTGCCAAAACTACAATTGAATGAGAAATTTGTGCGTCGCACTATCCAACGATATGTTGAGACTGGTAGCATCAAGAAACGCTACGGTGGAGGACGACGCTGTACTGCAACAGCACCAGCAGTCGTCGAAAGGGTGCGTCATCGATTGGAAAGAAATCCGGAGCGCTCAGCACAACAGCTCGCCCAGGACCTCAACGTGAGCGACCGCAGTGTTCGTCGCATATTGAAGAAGAAGCTTAAGGTCCAGCCTTATAAAAAACATAAGTCTCAGGAACTCACAGCTTTGCAATGTCGCAAGAGGTTGGATCGATCGAAGGAGCTGATTCGCCTGCTCGATGGTGGGATGCTTCCGAACATTGTCTTCTCTGACGAGAAAACTTTCTGCATTGAGCAATATTTGAACAAACAAAACGATCGGGTTTGGTTGAAGAAACGTACCAGCAATCATTCGGATCGTTTACGGGTCACTCGACGACAAGGAGCCGACCAAATCATGGTCTGGGCGGCGATCTCTGAAAAAGGCCGTTCTTCACTCGTTTTCCTGCCAATGGGTCGCAACGAAGTCAAGATAAACGAACAAATCTACCGAGACAAGATCTTGAGACCTGAGTTAATACCGTGGGCACGCAAAACATTCGGTTCAGAGCATTGGACTTTCCAACAAGACTCGGCTCCTTCGCATAAAGCAAATGGCACGCAAAATTGGTTGAGATCGAACGTTCCAGTTTTGATAGACCGTGATATGTGGCCGCCGTCCTCACCAGATTTGAACCCGCTGGATTACTGTATTTGGAGCATCATACAGGCCCAAGCTTGTTCTAAAAAACACACTTCATTGGAATCGCTCAAGTTGTCGCTGACGCGAGAATGGAACCGTTTAAGTGAGGACGTCATTCGAGCAGCGTGCACCTCATTCAGAAAGAGACTCAAGCTTGTTGTGAAGGCCAAAGGCGGTCATATTCCTTCGGAATAGCACATGAAAAACTTTGAACTTTCTGCTTTCATATGCAAAAGAGCATGTGAATAAATATTGAAAATTACCAGAAATTTTGAATTTTTAGAGACGGACAGTTCAATCGCCGGACCCGGTATATCTATGTTTATCAACCGGACCATAGAAAAAACATGGCGGATCGGCCGCGATTTCCGATGCGTGGAACTTTCTCCCCAAACCGCTGGAAGAACGTTTCGTATGCCCGTGGAAAGTATAGATATGTCCAATTTTTCCAACATTACAATAATCTTCCAAGGGTATCCGTTCACGCAAGTCCAGAATACCAAGTTTTGACGTTTACGACCGATTTTTTATTCATAGAGTTTCGTCTGACATTTCTCCGTATGGTTGGTACGTTTGAACTACCATTAATTATGAATCTGAAGGCCGGCCTTGATATTCGGACTTACAGTTTGAAATGCTCCACAGATATCGATCCCACTTTGCTCTTGATCTTCAGGTAGACGTTCTGAAAATCGATCGAACTCACGATGTCCTCCGTATCGATCACCAGTTTCAATTTCGGCTTGTTCTTCTTCGTTTCCTTGGTCATCGAGTTGAGTTCGATCGTGAATTTCGTGATCGTCCATTGAAGCCACGCCGTGAGCTTGGATTCTTGATCGGCCTCGTTCTGAAAAAAATAGCTGCATAACTTCGAATATCCAGATTTTCTAAAGAATTTCCGTACCAAGTTCAAGGACGAATGTTGACTTTGTTGGTCCACGCTGTTTTCGGGAATCGCGAGTATCGCCTCGGATTTACTGTCTATAGATTCCAGGATTCTGGTGGGATATTCCTGTTGCTGTTTGTTCTTTTCCGAGGTGGCAAAGCTGGAGGCGACCTCTACAAGGCCGTACAGAATGCTGGCGAACAAGTGAACCTGAAATAGGCTATTAGAGTCGGAATAACGGAAAACAGACGTTCTAACTGAGTTTCTTCATGTAAAGGGTTTTCCACTGAGGAATAAACGCCCTCTAAGTGGCGTCAGGAATGCGATGGTAATTTTCAATAATTTCGAAAAGTCTCCCGTCACCTTGACGTTGACAGACGTTTTGACGTTGACAGACCAAGAATAATATTCGCGTCTCTATTCAAATACAAAATTCTTGTATCTCTATTGTAAAACCGAATATTATAATTATGTAAGAATTCTGAAATCAACCTAAAAATTAAAAACGTGCCTGCAGTTCGCAAGTGGAGATCAAAACGGGCGTCATGTCCACGTGGACGCAAACCCCCAAACCGCTGATGTCGTTTTTGGACATCGAGGTAGCGGAAGTGACGGACGAGTTGTCTTTGACAGAAGAGCCGTCGTCCGGCTTCGAGTTCTTGGTGGATAAACCTATCGTGGCGTTCAAGGAGCAAGGTTTCAGGCAGTCCATCTTGGAGCCGTTCTGGATGGTGTAACAGCTGAGGTCCTTTATGGTTAAAGTCCACGGAAAGCAGGACCTGTCTAAGGAGGAAACAAACTTTTTGAAATTAAACAATGGATCATAAATCGGCAAAATTTATGAAAGAACAATATTAAAAAAAAAAGTAAGACAGTATGTTTCTTCGGTATGCTCAATGCTTTACCTGGTGACCAAATAGTCTCAGGCAAACTGACAGGCAGCTGCATCATATATTTTTTGAGACTTTGTCGTTGAGTGCATTGCGTTGATAAATTCGGCAGTGTTATAACCATAATATCCGGTGGATTCTTCTTGTTTATTGCTTGGTTCACTGCTTCTTGAATACCTTGAAGAAATCATAGTAATATCGATTTTTCCCGCTTTGAAATTTGGTAATTTCGTTCCTACCTTGCGAACCAACCGCAGAAAGCGAAACCATCGGGAAGTAAATGGTACACTGACTTATCTCCCCGGACACTATCATCGACTTCCAAACGCCAAACCAATCCCTCAAAAAATTATAAGTCTTTTCCTGCACCTAAAATCCGAAAAATTACGAATTTTTTTTTTACTTTAATTGAAAACCTACATCGACAGGTTCCTCCTTCATTATCTTCGATCTCTTGGAAACAACCGAAGACTTTTCCCTGTCGGAACTGCTGTGCACCGACTCTAAATGCAAACTGGATCTTCTCAAGGATTCGCTGAAAATGCTGCTCTCGGTACTCTTGACCTTGTACGGGGTGTCTGAAACTTGAATCGGAAAAGATTGATGGGATCTAAATTCGTCGAATGCGTCCTTACAATTGGCGAAAGAGCTCGTCTTGTAAAATTGCGGTTTGTACAGGAACCATTTGAAGACTAGAGGATCCACGCAGATCCTTATCTCTTGGATGTTATAGGTGACGATGGTGGGATGAACCTGACTGTCGGGACTTATGGGGTACTGAATGGTTGCCGCGAATAGCGCTGGCATTTGCGAGCAGCTGGAAAATCGAGAAGTGGAAGCTCGAACCTTTCATTGTCTTCGCTCTTCAAAATTCAGTTCATTTGAACTAAACCTTAACTTACCTTTGGTCCGCAGCGTTGCTATGTCTCGGTTCTGGTCCCGATATGAAAAGAATCTGCTGAATATTCTTGGTGGAAAATTGTTTGGAACTCGAACCGGTACCTCGTGACTTTTCATAGTCGAAAGTTTCGAAAATGAAGGCTTTCACGCTGTCCAAACTCGTGTCGAGAGAAATGGTCGTGTGGGTGGTGACTTTCTTGAACCTTATTCCTTCAATGTACAGTTCCATGTACGGAAAATCTAGAGATAACACAAGATCACGACTGGAGGACACGTCGATAATGATTACATTACCTTCGTCGCTACATGCGTCCGCCATTACAGAAGAATTCTGCAAATTGCTGTGTTCACCGTCCAATTGGAACAAGGCCATCATCAAATCGTATATGAGCAATATTTTGGCTTTCGTTCCGTTAAGTGTCAGATTCTCTATAAAAAAGTAGTTTCCATTATGCTCCGACTCATTTTTTCAAAAGATCCGATCATCAAAATTATTTTTGGACATTTTTGTAAAAAACATTCTCGAATCGATGACTCACCAGATTCGACGGTTAGTTCAAAATGGGTGACGTCCGGATTGGTCCAATACTGCGGCTTCAAAATCTGCCTGGTCATGAAGGAGGCGTTGAAAGGCACCAAGATGGTGGTCTGGCAGTTCGGGTTCACGACCAGTCGGCTCTGGAGCCCCAGCACCTTGACCTCCAATTTTTTAAAACAGGCCTCGAACAGACCCTTGGGGGGATCCGGCAACTGGCAGGTGGTATAAACCAGACGGTTGATGTAGAAAGGGGTGACGTAGAGCAGATCCAGGCACTGAAACTCTACGACCAGCTTGACGTTTTCGCTCTCGCGCTGAGCGGCCTGGGGGACGGTAGGCTGAGCGTGCGCCGATATTTTCTGGAAATGTTTTTTGAGAGGACTTCCGTCGACGGATCACATCAATACTACCAACCTTGTGCTTCCTGTATAGCTTTCCCTTCTTGGGAACGAAATGAGGATGGTCCGCTGTTTCGAACTCGACGACCGGAGCAAAAAAAGTAACCTTAATCGTAGCTAGAGGTATAAATTCGCTGAGGGCATCGAAATCCTCTTCTGAAGGCGGCAATAAATCTTGATACTCCGGATCTGGAGCCGGTATGTAGTACGGCACGTATTCGTAATTGATGGCTGCCATTACCATGCTGGAGATCCTGTGGTGAAAGCCGGAACATAACCTCAGTTTCAGAGGCGCTATGAAGATCCTCGTATAGTCCCTCTCCGGCAAGTTACTGGAAGAAACGCCGTACGTCGAAGAATGAGTAAAACTTGCGCAAATCTCACGAGCTCACCTATATTCGAGGTTCGAGCTCAACTCCGCCAGTTTTTCCGGCGTCAAATCTTCGGGGATGGCCATTTCGTGGATATAATCCACGGCGAACGCAGGTGTTCTCTCCAACAGCACGGATTCGGTCAAGGTTATCACGTGGTAATCCCAGCAGTTGTTGTAGTACTTCTTAGCGCCCTTGTTCTCCAACGCGTCGGCGTCGAAGAGCGAGTTGAACTTGTAGTATGAGGATTGGCTGCCTAGAATTCCGTAGTCGCGCATTTAAAGAATCGGAAATCATCAATTATCGAACAGAATATTTGTTAAAACCGAATTGATATGAGGCCGGACAACCTGGGCCCATAACCTTCCGGATTTCCGATTGGTCGACGAAGAAATACGTACCTATCCTCAAATAAGGTATCGGTTTGCAACCTTCTGGGATTTCCATTGCTGCACAGCTGCAATATCCGAGCGGACTCAACAGGATTTCGCTTATTCCGAAAGTGGAATTGAGCCATTTGGGTCCGTGGGTTATAGTTTCCGAGTAGATACCTTGGAGTTCCAAGGCTAATACCGGCATGTAACGCAGTTTTTTGTGTTGGTAATAGTTTCTTTCTCTACTGGCGTCCGTTACCTAACCGAAAGAATTTCTAAGAATAAAAGTATGTAGCATCTCTGATGAATGAGAAAACCAGAAACCTAGAGGTTCTATTTTCCAAATAACGATGAAAAGAAGGAGGCAGAAATTTATATTTCACCTTGAATATTACTGAAGCTTTGTCCACATAAAATCCTATGTGTAAAATATGGCCAGCTTCTGCATTCTGTTGATTCAGCCATTCCTCATTTGAGGATTCCGACAACACAGATGAAACATATGACCAGGCCCATCCAGTCCATGTAGCAGCATTTGCATTGGCATCTACCGAAATATTACTTTTCAATTTTAAATTCTTTTTCTTTTTTTTAACAATTACCTCTTATTTCAGTTGAAGCAGAACTCTGTATGTTTGGTTCGTGATCTTCTTCTCTCTTCTTTTTTTTTAGAGCGAAACAAAGCAGTATAAGTCTGATGAACATCGGAAGTTGTTGCTCAGACATACCGAATTCTAAACTGAAATTGTGATTTATGAAGTTTATCGATTTTCTACACAGGTAAAGTTTGGAACAAGATTCAAAATACACCATTGCATTCTCGAAGAACCAGAGTATAACCAAAAAAATCAGCTCCCCTCAATTCCTATTTTTTTAGAAGTTACGTCACTCCGATTTTCAAACGTTCGAAATTCAAAAACTGTGCTCTTCACGGAAGATCTGATTGGATATTCTTAATCTACGCCCTCGAATTAGTAAATGGTGTGATTTTCAATTCGATCGAAGCCAAAAAATTTGTATAAAAAATTCGAATCTCGCCGATCGATATGAAATTTTCACCGTTTGTTGATTCGATGCCGTAGATTAAGAATATCCAGATATATTTCCTCTGGGACTGATAGTTTTTTTAATATGGTCGATGAAAAATCGAAAAAATTCGTCCTTTGCGAAAAAAATCAGAAAATCCTAACCCTTCGTCTCAGGTATCAAAAAAATACACCATTGCATTCTCAAAGAACCAGAGTATAACCAAAAAAATCAGCTCCCCCCAATTCCTATTTTTTTAGAAGTTACGTCACTCCAAAGTCGACCAATTTTTCGCAAATTTTCCACTCAAGGTCGAATATTTCCCGAACCGAAAATTTCTCGGGAAAACTAATTAGCGCATCTTGATCTACGACCTCGAATTAGTAATGAATGACCCAGGTCGATATACTAAAAAAAAAAAATTTTTTTTCGAGCGCAGAAAAATTCCGATCTCGAGCCCCGGCCCGCCATCATCCATAAACTGAAATTGGGCAAGTCTACACACTAGACCAGATTTTTATTCTAAATTTATCGTGTATACGAACGGTCGAACGAACAGAATTGAATTTGACCAGAAATTCTTCCTCAGTGAGTCCCACCTAGTTCACGTTTCAAAAATTTGGGAGAAATTTGGGCCAAATAAGATCGCGTTCATTCGTAAGCACAAACGCGCAAAATTACAAGAATCCCAAAATTTCGTAGATTCTTGCTTAACTTCAAATACAAAACAGATAACTTTTAGATAGTTCGACCACCAGATAACCTCAATGAAATTCAAAACCTGCGAGAGTCACCAAATAACCTCAAAACAAATTATGACAGATCATTCACTGGCTTTGTCCAATTCAGAAGAAAACAACTTTTGAGGATAAAAATATTCAGATTCAGATCAGGATTTACAAACAATATATAAAATTTGAACTAAAAATGTAATAAAGAGACTGAAATAAACAAAAATGATAAAGATATGCATTACTTACCTATTACAATAAATATCTAGTCTTGTGGTCGAACTCCTGGAAGCAGAAGCAGAATGATACATTCTCAATAAATGCATGGTCATGGAACATTTATAAAGCATGGGCTCCTGATAAACCTCAATTTTCCCAGCGGCATTTCTCTTGTCGAGACAAATTGTTAAATCATTGATGCAAATCAACTTTCTCATTTTGACTTCGTCAGATGCAAGATCTGGAATAAAAATGTATTGGATCTAACAGATTCCCTGTAGTCGAACAATAATTTTAATGTCTTCCACCTATACCTGTGAATGAGGGCTCCCAAAGGTCATTGGCCGATTCAAACTTAAAATGTTTTATATTCATGGATAATACTATATCTTCCTCAACATACTTCAGTATCAAGTTATTGCAATATATTCTTATGTTTCCTACGATCTTGTTGATAAGACTTGCAAGATATCCTGGAGGTGCCTCCAGATCTTGACTACAAAAATCTTAATTGTAAAAAAAATTATGAAATTTTTATATAATATTATACTTTTGTGCTTTCAATTTTTCTCTTGATTTTCCTGATGATGAAGATGTTGAACTTGAATCTGAGCCACGAAGTTTGAGAATACATTCTAAAAAAAGAATGTAAACATTTTTTTTAACAGATTTTTTTGTGTCCAGTTCTAATTTCGAAAAATCATACTCATACCATACCTATAGTATTTATGGTTACTGTGATTGGTTCTGATGCCAATTTGGTCCATGGTACATGAATTAGGAGCTCCCTTATATGCCCTGACACAAAACTAACAGGTAGATGTAATTCTTGCTCTAGCACTTCCAGTCGTAAATCTAAATTGTGAAAACAAGCATCTCCTCCCCATAATGAAACCTAGTAAAAGAACGTAAGGTGATATTTGGATTTTCCCCACAAACCTCTCACCGTTGAATCTTCTAAACGGAAGTTTTTTATATATTTATCCACATAACTGAGCAATATTGGTGTGATATATGACTCGATTTTGAACATATTTTATGTGGTCCCGAAGAAACCTAAGGAGTCAATCATATTAAATATTGAGAGGGTTGTAATGAAAATTTTACTTTTCCCCAATTATTTTCGTTCTATCTCATTCATTATTATTTGTCCATACTATTTAGGACTTTAAGGTTGTCTATCGACTAAAATTCATTATTTTTTCATTCAAAATCATGTATTACTGTCCAGGATTTCCGTTTAAATGGATTAATAAAATTATTGTTCAGGTGTTGGGAATTTTTCAAATAAAATTTGACAATTGGGGGTAGATCAAAAGTTCAAGAAAGTTGGGTTAAAGTGGTAGGTAAAACGATAGTTGTTCAAAAGTTTCCTAGAGCTAAGTCGTTTTTCAGCGTGTCATTTTTCAAACTTATTTCGTCTGTTTTGAAACGCCCAAGGCCGTAGCTAGAAAAAAATTTCGGGGGGGGTCCGTCCGAGGCCGTAGCTAGAAAAAAATTTCGGGAGGAGGGGGGTGTCCGTTGAACTGAGCTCTAGAAAAAATTTCGGGGGGGGTCCGGACCCCATCGGACCCCCCCCTGGCTACGGCCTTGGAAATGCCTTCACGCTGGAGGCGGTCTCCGGGGTCTTCCTCACTACCTCAAAGATACGGCTGTGACCCATAGTATTTCAAGGCTTTTTTTGAAGTGTAGGTCGTAACGGTATTAAAAAAAAATAAGTAAATCGGTTCGCGAAAAAACACCTCATGACATTGCGGTGACCAACTGACAAGTGACAACAGTGCACTGACAACTGATAGATCATCAAATTAGGCCAATCTCTTCGAAATGAAGGAAAATTTATGATTGAGGAAAATAAATAAAACAATTGGGAAAAAATGCTGATTAAAATTCAAGGGTAGGGTTGTGAACAAATTAGTTACTTAGAGAAATATGATACAATTCAAATATCTGTAGCAGAATAATTGTGCTTTTATGTTGTACTACATGATGGCGAACCACCACAGTCATGGGGCCAGACAGGGTGAAACTGATCAAATGGCACCACCCCAATATTTGAAAGTGTTCATTCAAAGAGATTACAGTGAAGGTACATTAGTCAAGTTTCAAACAAGATTTCCTCAGGAGCTAGAAGGCAGGGTAAGTAAACAAATTATGAGTTATCCTTTTTACTCATGTTACATGTTTACAGCTGGAAAAACAAGTTTTTGAAACTACCATCAATAAATTGAATGCTTATTTTGTAGAAGCAGAAAAAGCGACATGTTCTTCCTATTGTGAAGGTTGCTTAGCGTGTTTAACAGCATATTTAATATATGTGTGCAAAGAAACGCATTATGAAAAGGTGAATAAATTTATAAAGCTTTATGTGATACTTCAGGTAGATTTGTCACGTTTTGTGTTTGCAGAGTTTGAAGAAAATTTCAAAATACATAGCAGAACAGAACGAAAGGGTATACGAACCGAGAGGTTTAAAACTTACAGATCCAGCCATGAGGGGACTACGTGTAATAGAAATCAGCTGTCTCGACAGGCCGCCAAACGCATGACTCACACTTTCTCATTCAACTCAAGAGTTTTTCATGTGAAAATGAACGGTGAAAGGAAAGTGGAAGAATGTACTTTTTAATTTTAGAATTTCGAAAGTAATTTGTTCAATACTTAATATTATGGAGTCAGAAATGAAAAGCTAATTTATGTATATTTTTTTAAGATTTAATGGATGTGATTTAAGATTAAGACATTTGATGAAAATATATATAGCCCATTATGTAATTGTATATTTTATTTGTATCAAAATCAGGAATATAGCCAAGGTTTACATTCATTTCTTTCAATTTATTTATGTTTCTTTCCTGGTGAAAGTTATCCGGAGCTTGAGATTATGATTCATTTCTCATCATCACCGAATGCCAGAACAGGGCCTACACAGGTGACTTCAATGATTTCCTGATGGCGACCAACGAAGCGATCGACTACATTCGTCAACTAGATGTTAGCCTATAAACTTATTTCTTGTTTGTATATTCATGTGTTATTACGCCATACGATAAAAAAAATAAATTTCTCATCACCTTTAAAATTATTTATCCTGAGTTTGAAAGTATACATGTTTTATGGTGAAGGGACCTACAAATTTATTTTTGGGATTTGAGGTGTCTAGATGAAAACATGAAGTAATTCTCAATTTGTAGTTATCAAAGCACCAAAACAATTGACAATTCACATTAATTCCATATTTACAGCAGAATGAAACTGATTCATGTCTGGATTTTGGAAAAACAGAATTTGTCGAGATATCTGAAAGTGAACAGCAAAAACTTTCGACTTGTTAATGTTTGAGATCATTGATTGCTGCATTAATATACGAGTTAATTACAAACTTGTTTTGTTGATCTCATCCCTAATTTACGAAATCCTTGAGTGAAAAACATTTACAAATTTGACGTAATGATTCGTGGATTAATTTTCCTCTATAAAATTAAGAGTGATGAGCATAGAACTTATAGTACTATAAGTTCTATGGTGATGAGGTATCACCACAGAATTCTGTGGTATCACATCTATGATTAGTGGCATAGACATTTGTTCAAAATGTATTTTGAGCGTGATGGCTGATCGAATTTCACGAAACTGTCACATTTGCGCTAGGAGGAATTATAAAAAACGTATATTCGGTTGAAATGAATTTATTTTGACAATATAACTTGTTCAAATGTAAGACTTACGAATACAATATTGCTTTGAAATGTACAACAGAAAACAAAAACTCACTGCTTTACATAACCTTTATATTGATTAATATAAAATTTACGTCTTAAATAAATAAAAGTGTTTTGAAGATCGTATTTACATTCGATATATCCCCTTTTAGAAATTGATCGCTTTCCCGAACGCAGCGGCGACGTTGGCTTCCCTGAGGGCCTCCGCGCAAGTGGGATGGGCGTGGCACACCCTGGCGACATCTTCCGCCGACGCTCCGTACTCTTGCGCCAAAACGGCCTCATTTATCAATTCTCCAGCGCAAGGTCCGATCATGTGGGTTCCTTAATAGAAAGATACGATTCCATAAGCTCCACCCCGTTTCTGCCGAATGACAGAAAATTATAACCTCTAAACTTACCCAAGATACGGTCGGTTTCTTTACAGGACAGGACTTTAACGAATCCATCGCTTTCATTGTTGCATTTCGCTCTAGAGTTGGCGATGTAAGGGAATTTTCCGACCTTGTATGGAACCCCTTCGTTTTTCAGATCTTCCTCTGTCTTTCCCACCCAGCCGACTTCCGGATGGGTGTAAATGACTGACGGAACACAGTTGTAGTCTATGTGGCAAGGTCCTCCTAAAATTCCTTCCACGCAAATGATACCTGCAAAGGTGATCACGAAAAGTTAGTAATCAAATGTGCATTGAAGATAGTTCGTCTACCTTCATCCTCAGCTTTGTGAGCCAGCATGGGGCCATGGATGCAATCTCCTATGGCGTAAATATTTGGAATGACTGTTTGGAAGTTGCCGTTCACTGGCACCCTGCCCTTTTGGTCTCTCTCGATTCCCATGTCTTCGAGTCCAAGATTCGAAGTGTAAGGTCTGCGTCCCACGCAAACTAACAAAACGTCGCATTCCAGCTGAAATGCAGACGATAAAAATTGTTCTAGAATTTTTATTTTAAAAGACAACAACGAGTGGAATTCTTTCTAACCTCCTCTTTTTTGCTGGAATCTTTGGCGTCTTCGACTTGAACCTTCACCATTCCCCCGGTTTTTTGAGCCCCCATCACTTTGGTGTTCAACCTGAAGTTCAAACCTTGTTTGGTCATTATTTTTTGGAGGGTTTTCGAGACTTCGCTGTCGATCCCCATTCCACCGATAGAAGGAAGAAATTCGATTGCGGTCACTTCCGAACCTAATCTTGACCACACAGACCCCTAAAATTTTCTTTTTACACCTGTCCTTTCAAAAATTTAATCAAGACTCACCAGTTCAAGACCGATAACACCAGCACCAATGACAATGAATTTCTTTGGGACTTCTTTAAGCGATAATGCACCAGTCGAAGAGACAATCTGCTCTTCATCTATCTGGAATTATGTACTTATTCATTCTAGAAATTCAATGAAAGTGCAAAATTTAAATAACCTCAATAAAAAACTTCAATCCAACGATCTGTCAAATATTTTTTTTGAGGTTATCTGGTGGTCAAACAATCGAAAGTGAAACAGTTTTTATTGTCTTATATTAGGGTTAGATAACTCATCATAGAGGTGATGACTACTTACTTCAATACCCGGAAAAGGAGTTACTTCAGACCCTGTAGCTATCATGATATACTTTGTGTTGACAACTTCGGTAGAGCCGTCTTCTTTCAAAGCTGTGACTTGGTTTACTCCTGTGATTTTGCCGTGACCTTTTATGAGTTCTACCTTGTTCTTTTTGAAAAGTTGGGCTATTCCGCCAGTGAGAGATTTCACTGCGTTGGATTTTTGAGCCATAAGTTTCTCTAAGTCTAGCCTTACATTGTCCGCTGAATAGCAAATGGGAACAATTAATTTAACTATTTTTGAGCCAATCTGAAGTTATTGGAAAATACCAAACCAAATTTTCGAAATTCCTTTTCTATATTAAGTAGTTGAGAAAACTTGAAATAATTGATTCGAAATTATCACACAAACATGAAACAAAATTATTTCTCTGTGTGTAGTTATAAGAGCTATTGATATATCTTCTGAAAAATCTTTAGTCACTTACTGACTATTCCTCTGGAAGCCAGGTCTCCTGAGTGAGCCATGTGATAATAATGGGAATTGTTCAATAGTGCTTTCGATGGTATGCATCCTACATTCAAACAAGTACCACCTAACGTTGGATCTTTTTCAATACAGACTGTCTTTAAACCCAATTGGGCTGCTTTGATAGAAGCTACATATCCTCCGGGTCCAGATCCAATTACAACTAAATCGGCTTCTTGACCAGAAGAGTATAATCGATATAAACTGTTTAAATAGCCCTTCCTTAGATGTTTCATGGATTTCGGCTGTGAAATAAGAGGAAAATTTCAGAATTTGCTATCAGAAGTGACGTTATAGGGTAAGGTTATTACGTAAACATTTCTGATAGAATTACGCTAAAATTACCAGGAGGGTTGAGGAAGTCGTCCTTAGAGCTGTCTGCATTTTGTATTGGTGTTTACTTCTTATTTTTTTAAATGCAAGTAATTCAGCTCTAAAAAACCAATTTTTCACCGCAAAGTGACCTTCAAAAGTTCAAAAAGTCCTAATTGTCAAAACTGATATTATCTATGCTCTTAATTATTGTTCTATGTGAAGAACACCAATCCAACGATCTGTCACGATCAGCTTTTTCAAAATGGCTGCTGGAAGAAACAAATAACAAACCGAGGATATTCAGTTACGAGGTACGTGTTTCAGGGTAGTTTCCGTTGGTTTCTCAATTTTCAACTTCAATGTCTTCAATTATGCCATGTAAAATGGTAGTTATAATAGAGAAACACTATTTCAGAAATGTTTGTTATTTGTTTCTTCCAGCAGCCATCTTGAAAAAAGGTGATCAGCTGTTTTGTTGGATTGGTCTCTTATTGCTATGAGCACAGAATACTTAACTACACAGAAGCGTCACTTAACGTCGGCACTTTGATCTTCAAGGGGCAAATTTTCGTGACCTTGATTCTCTGTTAGGTAGTACATATGTCATTTTTGAGTGATCCAGCAGGAAGTTTGAATTTCAACTTGACATATGTACTACCTAGCATGGCAGAAGCGTCATCAAATAAAGTTTTGGCGGGAAGGCGGAGTGACGCTTCTGTGTAGTTAGGTATTCTGTGCTATGAGGTCTCTTCTCTATGGAATCCAAAAAAAGAAAATCAATTTCATTACGCGTGTAAATTGAAAATTAGATTCAGAATGATTTTAATATTAAGGCCATAAATTTGACAAGCTAAAGAAATTCTGAATTTGTCAACGTCAACCAGAGAACTTTTATGTCAATTGTCAAGTAAACCATCTTTTCTCTTCAATCCCATTTTGTTGAAACACAAACAAGGTAGGTTCATAATTTATTTCATAAAATATCTCTTGAATCTGTTTATAGAATTATTTAGGTAAGCGCCATTGGAATATTTGTTCATCATTATCTAATTACATTCTAATATTTTTTTATCTCAGCTAATATTTGCCTATTTACAGATCAAGATGGGAAGACGACCAGCTAGATGGTAAGTTCTAACCTCATTCTCATGTTACTACGATATGCATTACTTTAATTTTTTGGGCTTCTCTCTTAAACAAATTGTTGATTCCAGCTATCGTTACTGCAAAAACAAGCCGTACCCCAAATCACGGTTCTGCAGAGGTGTGCCAGATCCCAAAATCCGTATTTTCGATTTGGGTAAAAAGAAGGCAGGAGTCGAAGATTTTCCGCTATGCGTCCATTTAGTATCAGATGAATACGAACAGCTCAGTTCCGAAGCCCTGGAGGCAGGACGTATCTGTTGCAACAAATACCTTGTTAAGCACTGTGGTAAGGATCAGTTCCACATTCGTATGAGGTTGCATCCATTCCATGTTATCAGAATCAACAAGATGTTGTCCTGTGCCGGAGCTGATAGGTGAGTTCGGTCCTTGATCAATTAGCATTGTTATTCTGTTTTAGAGATGAAGAAGCTTTATATCAAGTGCTTGTGTGGTGGTTGATAAAAGCACAATGATCAGGCACTTCTTCATTAATTTTTTGTTCTGAAAGTCATGGAATGTCTTTATCTCAATTACAACTTCAATGCTTTTCCTCGTAATGTAGGGTTGGAATATTGCAAATTCGAATGGCGCGACAATACCAAGTATCCCCCTTGTTTCAGGCTCCAAACAGGAATGAGAGGTGCCTTTGGTAAACCCCAAGGTACAGTCGCCAGAGTGCGAATTGGACAGCCCATCATGAGCGTCCGTTCCTCCGACAGATTCAAGGCCCAAGTTATCGAGGCTTTGAGGAGAGCCAAGTTCAAGTTCCCCGGTCGCCAGAAGATCTATGTCTCGAAGAAATGGGGATTCACCAAGTACGAGAAGGACGAATACGAGACTCTGAAGGAAGAGGGAAGGTTGCAACTGGACGGAAGCAACGTCAAATACAGGCCGGAACATGGACCTTTGAACGCTTGGAAGAAGGTGCAGGATCAGATCAAGAGAAACGCCTGATTTTTTTAATATTGACGTGAATAAAACGGTTAAATTATATTTTGGTTTTTTATTCCTCTCCTGTTTTCTTTCTTGGTGGTGCCTGGTAAAGTTGAAATAAAAAGAGAGCGATTTTTTTTTCGATAATACTTCGATATACAGGGTGGGTCATCAAGAACTCCCTCTATTGTTATATCATTGTTTAAAGACGATGGTTATATGGACAATCAAGAGTGATATTTTGCAGGTTAGTAAGTGTAAAAAGAGAAAAATAGGGAATTAGAATATTCATTCTAATTATGAGCAAAGAGCATAGAATATAAACTATGGTCCTGGTAACGGAACACAGAAGAATTCAAAAATTATCCAAATAAAGGCGATTTTACTTATCAGGTTTATTGAATTCCGACTGGAATTGCCGTATGATACTGTATCTATTATAGGCATCTGATTTATCTACTAGCTTGAAGATATTTTTGAACTGGACAAATCATCAGTGACGGCAATATTTGATGATACATGATCTTTGTCACAGAACATCTGTGTCCTCTTTCCATAGAAAAAAACGAATTCAGAATGAACATAGAGTTGTGATCATAACGTCAAATTCGATTCGGGTGAATATTTTTCTTATTTTATTCGGTATTACCACAGAATACCTAACTATTCTGTGGTATTACCAATCCGGGAGAGGAGTGAGAGAAAACGGACACAGAAATATAATGATTCGGATCTCTCTCTGGCTGAAAGAGAGAGAGATCCGTATTTATTTATTATATTTCTGTGTCCGTTTTCTCTCGCTCGACTCCCGGATTGATAATAACGAACCCAGTAGTTGTGTGCACGTAAATATTTCTGTATTTTTTAAATTTTGTGCTGGGAATGGTAAAATCAATAAAACAACCAGATGGAACAGAACATTTTATATTACTATTTCAATTCTCAACAAAATCTCCAAACTATGTTATAAATAATCATTTACTCGATCTCAAAATTTGTAGGAAGCTTTAACATGCATATTATAATTTGTTCAAAGATTATAATATATTATTATGACTACACCTATTGGCAGTTTTGAATGTGTTCAATATATTTTAATAGATAATATAAAATCGAAATTAATTTCAAAGTATTCTCACAAATAACATTCATTCGATTCTATGTGAGAATATTTTCGAAAAACTACTGAATACCTAACAAAAGCTCCGAAAATTTATTAGAGGCATCCATTCTACCTGTAATGAGGTAGTCTTATCCTTTTTATTCGAGAAAATTCACAAGTCAGTTTATGATAAATTTCACTGCTCCCATCGGTCGTAGGGAATGTCCCCCAAATTATCTCATAATTGGACATTTACCACTACTTTTTCGTAATTATATCAAATTTACAAATTTACGCATTCCGGTAACGAAAGTGTTACAGTTCCTGAAGACTCAAAAATATTCATCTTTAATTCCTCAATGCCAAAACTTCGAAAGAATTCTCCAGATCTGAATCTGGATCGGAATCCTCAAAACGTCCCAAATCGACGTATCTCATACGGTGAGTCAATAAACGAGGTCGCCTGTAATAACCAATCCTTTGTTGCTATTCCTCCGTCAGTTCCCAAAGCATGAGGGCGGCGTCTGTGCCGCCCACCGTCACCACGTTCCTGTCGTTGAACAGGAACCGCGCGCACGCCACTGTGCCGCTGTACAGCTTCTCCTCGTTGTACTCCGCCTTTGGACTCAAGCAAGGGTACCTATCGAACAATAAAATTCGATTTTACGGGCTTTCTAGAACGGGGACTGTGGGTAATTTTCATTTTCCTGAATTAAATATACAGGGTGTACACTCAAAATGCCTCTAATCTTTGCGCTGTTATAATTTTTGTACGCAAATTTGTTCTGTTCTTATTGAACCTATTTGATTTGGAGAAAGTTGATAAATGTTACCTGAAAAGTCTTAAATATCCGTCTGTATCGCCTGAAATTAGCAGATCATGGGCTGCAGATCTGCTTGCTGTGCTTATGATGGAAATCATTGGATAGAATCTGTTATTCCACATGCCTAGAATATTTAGGATTCAGTGAAACTAGAATACACACAACTGAAAACATATGTTTGGTTCACAAAAAATAATACAATTTTCGTTTTGTATTATCAAAGTTTCGAGTCTGCATTTTATTCGAGTTATTTGTGAGTTTTACCTGCAACCATAAATCCAACTGTAGAATTGTGTGTGTACCATTTGACGTCTTTCATAACGATCGGACTTTTTTCTGGGGAAAGAGATTTAACATCCCCTAGCAGAACAGAAAATTACGTTAATATACAAAATTACTGTAAAGAATTGTAGAATACAAAACTTACAGAAGCACAAATCGTAGTCTGCGGTTACAGTTTGGATGTAATTACTGTCAGTGCTCCAGTCCAACTGGATGAGAGGTTGAGAACCACGTATTTTGTTCGATTTCTTGTACGAGAATCCATCTCGACTCACTCTGAAGAGGTAAATGCTGCCATTTTGGGACGCTATCGCTATCATATCTCCAGCTATAATAAAGCTTGTCTCAATAGAAGCCCAAAGCACATTTGTAATTGCCGAGAAAGAAAAGCCAAACTTTATAATAGGTCCGATAGATAGTTGTTTCGTTTGCATTTAATTTTATTTAGCTTTCGACAAAATGATTAGCCTGTTGAAATGAATAGAAACAAATTTTCAAAGTTTATTGTAATACCTTGATGTCACCATGGAAATAAATGAATAAATTCTTCCTCTTTCCAAAAAACAAAAGAATTTACAAACCTCCCTACAAGAAATTCATAAACTGATCCCATACCTGACACCATTGTAATGTAAAAAACACCCTCTTGGTGATTGGACAGAAGAGCGGCTTTCCACCAATCAAGGGTGTTATTACTTAAAGAAAATTAAAAGATGTTAATTAAAATTTTGAAGTTCTTTCTTCCGACGGAAGAAAGTGTGGGATCGGCCCAACGCACTTGGGTCGGGTCTTGGTGTTTAAAATTATTTTCTAGGGAGAGGGATGGTAAATGAAACCTTTTAGATTAAATTTAAGACGTATATTAAATTCAAATCAAACCCAAACAAATTTACACTGGTTAGTTATATGTGAATTCCAAATCATATAAAAATGAATTCAAATTATCAACAAAAATGAAAAGGGTTTGTCAAAATGACCCCAGAAATAATGATCATGAACAATCTCGAAAGAATTTACATTATAAGGTAAATTTTCTATACCCAAATGATATGACGGAAAATAATCCTTCTTAAACTTTAATTTTACAAAAGGAAACTCAACAATAGTTTCCACGTGATCTTTCAAATGAACCTGAGTTTTCTCAACAGAAAACTCCACTTAGACCTTCGACTACTTAAGGGTGATTACAAAAATAATAAAACGCTTTAAAGAGGATACAAAAAATTATGAAACTATGACTTTTAGAAGATTTCAGGACTCTGGACTATAAATATATTTTGGGCGGGCATGCGGCTTTTCTACCAATCCTCAAAAATAGCTAAGCATAAACAATTTATCTGACCTTTTTCCTGGACCAATAATCCCAAAAATGATGAACCTAGGAGGATGTTCTACGACGTTGCTTCTTTCCTGAAACAGACAGATTAGGTGCGAAAACTCGACACCCACACGTTTTTCGCAAAAATTGACCTTCACTCCCGAATGTACCGACGATACGCGATTTAAATAATTCCAAATAAATTTAGATATTGTACTAACTTCAACTTAACACCTCTTACATATGTCCCAGCTTGAGACTGACTTATCAAAACTTTTTAAAGGAACCAAAAAACCAACGAGTTATCCAATCGCCGTCTTCCGAATAACTACGACACTAAATTAATTCTTAAACTTTCCTTAAAACCGTATCAAACACATATCAAACGAGTCAACTCAGAATCTCCCCGTTTGAGACTTCTGCAGTTACTCCGCAACTTCCAAATTAACTTTAATTGTTTTCGTTTCCACTTTGAAACCGTACTTCTTAACACTCAAGTACCTACCCTGAAACCGTACTACCCTAGTACCCGAACCATATTCGCGAGCCCTGGCAACCTATCCCGTTAAGGTTTAACCAGCAACTGCCGTTTTCGTCTCCCGAATAACTGAACTCACTTTCGTCCGAAACTTCCCCGACTACCTTATTCTTTGTTCCTTTTAGAAACCAATTAAATTAAAGGTTTTTCTTTCGTCAGTACTTCAAAACCAATCAAACCAAAACTTCTTCCATCTTTGTTTTTATGAACCAATCAAATTAACGATTTTTTTCTGCTTCCCACCTTGGGAAATGCTACGTGACAATTCTCAACAATGCCTGCGTTGAATTTTATCTCTGTCATCGTGTGCAGTAATTGCAACCAAATTCGTGGGACAATTATAATTTATCATTTAGTTCTCTAAATAAACTTAAACTGAAAATCAACAATTTCGGTCGTTAACATCTCGACAGAGATCCTGTGTGGGTTTGATAAACGATCCAATAATTTTTCTAACACAAGGCTATTAAATTTCAGAAGTTTAAATCGATCAATTAAATTATTGCGCGTTCTCTCGGGAGATTTCCCGAATAAAATGAAGGGTGTTGAAAATACCGGTGAATTATTACGGAAAAGAAAATGTACAAGTCCTAATTTTAAAAGGATATTCATTTTATTACTTCCAAGTTATCTCTCCTATTACAAATATCCTCCCCTTTGAAAAAGTTTTGGCATCGGTTGCCATAACTTTTCCCTTACCCTCATTCCTCAACAGTCCAATAGTCCCTTGTCTTTCGTTAAAAACATTCTAACAGTTATACAACTCGAATATACCAAACTTAAAACTCTTAACTCTCATGCAGCATGCCTTAAATCTACAACTCAACTAATTAGTCCAAGTCCAAGACAAACAATATCAAAAAAATTCAAGGCTCAATGCAGCAAAACATAATGCTCATAAATCAAGTCCTTCAAAAAAGAAAAATTAAACAAATCCTGCCTTTCACTACACTTCTCCCTAGGAGTTCATAATTGTTTATTCGAATTCCAAATTTCACTCGCGGTCACAACAAAATTTCCTTAGTCCGGCTCTGACCATCTCCATATGTTTCATTCCTCTGAAATCGGAACTGACCTTCGCCTCGAGAACGACCTTCCAAAAATACACAACGGCCTATATAGTCTACCGTAATCAGCGATTCGCACTTCGAGTTCGATGTCAATGTTTACGTTAGTGTAGCGCACAGTCCATCTGATATCGCGAGAAATGTCCCTTACATTGCACATATTTCCGTTTTCACTTTCAGTGTAGTACGTCTTTGTTGTCGTAGCCTACGTCCGCCTCTGCGTCCTTACTTCTTCCCAGGTTCCCTTGTCTGGTCCTGTATCGGTTCCTAATCCACGTAGTTGAAGCACAGGCCAATAAATGTCAAAGTATTCCACAGGCTGGCCAACGGAATCATTTCATATCCAAATACCTTATAATATAGGTGCAGTCGTTTGATATGACTCCTATCCCGTACTTTATGATTCGGAATATCGCATGGAAATCCCATGAGTTCGTCCATGAACAGGTGATGTAGGTAAACCATCCCCATAATTGTCTGGCGATGTTGTGGGCCAATTCTTTCATTTCGTCGGTGTCTCCAAAGTCTCCATTTCTGCTACACGTCGATGACGTTTTCCATTCATTGATTGGTGTTCTCCACGACTTTTAAACGGTAAATAAAGCTTATCGTACCCTCGGCCATGATTAAGCTACGTCTATGCATCCCGCAATGCGTAATCACTCAAGTTATCTCGAAACTGCCGCCACTGCCGGTCTACAGATTGTTTAATTGTTACTTATTCGGATTCGCGTATAGACGCCGCGATTATCTCAATGTTTATCTTCGCACACGCGTACGCGATTAGCGTTTCAGCACATTTTACTTTTACGAATAAGGTCATTCCTCTGGCTTAGGTCAGTACCTTTTCCATACTGGTAATTGATTTGGATCCTCTTGAAACCTGTTTTACATAAAATTTACAAATACAACAACATAAAAAAAAAATTAAACTCACACAATTTTCTAATTATTATGAAGATCCGTTCACCCTTAAGACATGACTTAACATAAAACATGAATTCCTTATTTTCCCTTATTCGTCCTCCTATGATAAGTTACATGTTTCATTCATAATCATCCGAGGAAGAATACCACGAATTCAATTTATCATACCTATTTGCCTTTGTTGTGGAATACAAAATGCAAATCTTACCAAGATCCCTCCGAAGATTATTCTAAACCAACTTTAATAATTGTGAGTTGGACTTGTTTTAATGCTAAACGAAACTACAAAAAAAAACTTAAAGACCTCGAAATTCGAAAAGTGATAAGTGATTGGGGGGGGGGGGGGGTGTTCGTAACCCAGAACAGGGACCCTTTTCAGACGGTGGCTCTCCGGGCCAGTGAGCCCCTGGAATCTACGAAATGGGCAGGAGTTGATTCATGTCTCCTAGAAGGTCGTCGATGACTTGCCTTCTCGCTACCCGAATTCCGGTCCAATTTATCCATGGAATCTAACGAAATGGGCAGGAGTCGATTCGCTTCTCCTGGAAGGCTGTTGAAGAGTTGCCTTCTCGCTACCCGATTTCCTGACTAGTTTATCCTTGGAATCTAACGAAATGGGCAGGAGTCGATTCATTTCTCCTGGAAGGCAATTGAAGAGTTGCCTTCTCGCTACCCGTTTTCCTAAAGTGTTCTTCCCTGGGTCCGGAGGGCGCCTTGCCCTCCAAGATCGTCGTAATGGTATGGTTTCCATTACCGATCGTTCCTTCTCGTAACTCACTGTTTTTACGAGTTTCTGTTTCTTCCTCAATTTAACTTCCCTATTGGATACATTTATTATCTTAATCCAGAACCGTTCCCTATTTTTCGTAAGACAGTTTGCGACATATACTTGAGCGATACCTAACTCCATGGGTTCGCAGACTATGTCCGTCCCCTTTATTTCCTTCCTCAATTTGGCCTCTACTACCATTTCCGAACGTGCGGGGATAGTAACCCCCGACGTCAGCAAAACTTCGGTTTCCCAGTTACCATCTTCCTCTATGGTTAACTCCCTCCTATCGTGTACCTTTGTTCCTAATCCATTGGCGCAGTCTCCGCCCTTCTTCCTGTTCCCATCGGTACCCAGTGTCGAAAGTAAATTTCGATCCCAACGAAGCTCCCCTTCGTTATTCTCCTTCGTCCTGGTGACGTCACCATTCCATTCCCTTATGGTGTCACCCTTCGACAGCCCATTGCTGTCGGCTCCCTCGGCACCCTCCGTTTGGGTGCTAACACTGGTATTCCTCCTTCCAGTACTAATAAAATCCTTAACTTCATATGGACCTTCGGTCTGGGTACCGAACTCCCTAAATGCTTTGTCAACCTTGACCCTTACTACTTTTTCCTTAATGTCCTCCCGGACTTTCCCTTGCACGTAAAAACGTTCCTTTTTCCCACTGTCCTCATGACAGTCTTCCCTGGGGAAGTGGCCTCCTAGAGCCTGCCTTCCCGAATGTACCATCCCGGTAATCTCCTCCACTTCTTCACCTTCCATACAGGTGTGTCCCTCTATATCCTCCTTCCTTAACAATTCGACCTTTGGCTCCCGCCATCCAGCCGAACCCCTGCTAGGGCACTCCCCTGCCCAATGTCCCTGTTGGCCGCAGCTATGACACGCGCCTTGTGTCATTGATCCGTTTTGCCTATTGTTACGGCAATCCCTCGCGAAATGGCCTATCCGGCCACAAGAGTGACATGTCCTTGCATTACTCCTCTCTCCATTCCCTCGGTTTTGCATTATACTCCTACACTCCTTCGCGGTGTGACCTTCCTTTTCGCAAAATTGACACACTTTTTCGGTGTCAACCGTCGATACCCTCATATTTGCCAACCTCCCTTGCAACATCCTACTAGTGGTCTCCTGCAGCCTGACTAGTTCTTCTGCCTTTTCCAGATCCAAGTTTTCTTCCTTCAATAACAAAATCCCAATTTCCCTCATCACGTCCCTTCTCAGTCCTATCTTGAACTGATTCAATATTAAGTCCCGGTTCTTCTTCCTTATTCCAGGTTCTTCATCCCTTAACGCTCCGGCCAGATCCTCGCTTAATAAACTTGCTCCCACCGTGCGTAATCTAGTGCAGAACGAGGACACATCCTCGTCCTGACGCTGATAGCATCGACTCAAATTCCATTGGTTTTCTCCCGGCAACCTAACTGTCGTAAATTTCTTAACGAGCCTCTGCTTTAATTCCTTATAGCTCAAGATGTCCAAGGTGGCATCGGATTTGAAAAAATTATAGGCATCCCCCTCAAGCTTAAGTTTGAGAAGGAGAAGCATATTCTTCTCGTCCCATCCGTATAATTTTGATCGCAACTCTAATTTTTCAAAGTATCTCATTGCGTCTTTCCCGGAAAAACTCTCCAAGGTAGTCGAGAGCATACCTAGTGAATACATAGGTGTTATTTGACCCGCAGGGTCATTTGTGTTAGATGCACCAGCTGGTTGAGCCATTTTTCAAAAAATTTAACCAAAACCCAATTAACTTATTCCAAAATATGATTTTTTTTTAATGTATTCAATAAATTATTTACTTTCCAAATCAATGAATAATTCCAAATTTTCAACTTTAAATTTCAACAGGACTGAAATACGCTCAAAATTACGACTTTAAATTTCTCAAATAAAAAAAAATAGCAAAATGATACCCTAACAATTCCAATTCATACAGTCTTACTCGGAACACCCAAAATAAAACAAATCACCTGAAAACGAGTTCAAAAACAGACCAACACACCAAAAAAAAATTTCAAAAGAAAACTCTGAAAAAAATTTGATGCAACCCCAAAGAAAAACGAGAAAAATTACCAAGTGTCGGATTCCTGAAAAAGAAAAATACACAAAACCTCCTGAAATAAAGAATAATTCTATCTAACTTTTCTGGAACTCAAAAGGTCACGATCAGCGGCTCTTTTACTAAAATCTTAACCAAATTTAAACTTTTCCCGATTCTTGAACCTTCAAAATAACCCAACTTGAAAAAAAAAATTAAAATTTTCCTTCTATCAAAACGTTTCCCAAAATTTCAAAGTCGACTTAGAGCAAAGAAAGCTAAGTTCAATTATTCAGACTCAAAACAAAACCAAATGATATTATTTTATAAAAGCAAA
This sequence comes from Adalia bipunctata, assembly GCA_910592335.1. Lineage (NCBI taxonomy): Eukaryota > Metazoa > Arthropoda > Insecta > Coleoptera > Coccinellidae > Adalia > Adalia bipunctata. The sequence goes on from OU342951.1 coordinate 238,456, forward strand.
CTTTTTCGATCGTCAAACGAAATCGCGAATAATCGGAACAGTGGATAAAATAACCAAAAAAAAAAAAAAAATTTCACGCAATACGCCCTGAAAGAAAATCAATCAAAAAATTTCAATCAATATTTTCACTGAAAGCAATCAATTAAAGCAAAATTCAAAAGAAAAATTCATAACCCTCCTGAAACAGAAAACTTTATCATGTACATTCAACAATCAGAAAATTCAGCGTCCTGAAAAAGAAAAACAATGTCCTGAAAGAAAAATAAACGTCCTGGAAGAGAAAAACTTATGCCTTCTTTCCTTATAAAACCGCAATGAATCTAATACTTCTTTAAAATCTTAAAACCTCGATATCAACTTGGCTCTATCAAAAATCCTTCACATAAAATGATAGAACATCACAGAAATATGAACTGTTTTATAATAATTCCAAAAAAAAAGAAAACTTGAATTTATTCAAAGAAAAACCAACTGTATTTACTCAATTCTTCAATATCTCAAAAACAGAAATCTTTAAATTAGTGATTTTACTTTACTTTAATTCAAACCTGAACTCTGTTCCTACCAATCGCAATTTTTAAAACATAAAAATGATGAACCTAGGAGGATGTTCTACGACGTTGCTTCTTTCCTGAAACAGACAGATTAGGTGCGAAAACTCGACACCCACACGTTTTTCGCAAAAATTGACCTTCACTCCCGAATGTACCGACGATACGCGATTTAAATAATTCCAAATAAATTTAGATATTGTACTAACTTCAACTTAACACCTCTTACATATGTCCCAGCTTGAGACTGACTTATCAAAACTTTTTAAAGGAACCAAAAAACCAACGAGTTATCCAATCGCCGTCTTCCGAATAACTACGACACTAAATTAATTCTTAAACTTTCCTTAAAACCGTATCAAACACATATCAAACGAGTCAACTCAGAATCTCCCCGTTTGAGACTTCTGCAGTTACTCCGCAACTTCCAAATTAACTTTAATTGTTTTCGTTTCCACTTTGAAACCGTACTTCTTAACACTCAAGTACCTACCCTGAAACCGTACTACCCTAGTACCCGAACCATATTCGCGAGCCCTGGCAACCTATCCCGTTAAGGTTTAACCAGCAACTGCCGTTTTCGTCTCCCGAATAACTGAACTCACTTTCGTCCGAAACTTCCCCGACTACCTTATTCTTTGTTCCTTTTAGAAACCAATTAAATTAAAGGTTTTTCTTTCGTCAGTACTTCAAAACCAATCAAACCAAAACTTCTTCCATCTTTGTTTTTATGAACCAATCAAATTAACGATTTTTTTCTGCTTCCCACCTTGGGAAATGCTACGTGACAATTCTCAACAATGCCTGCGTTGAATTTTATCTCTGTCATCGTGTGCAGTAATTGCAACCAAATTCGTGGGACAATTATAATTTATCATTTAGTTCTCTAAATAAACTTAAACTGAAAATCAACAATTTCGGTCGTTAACATCTCGACAGAGATCCTGTGTGGGTTTGATAAACGATCCAATAATTTTTCTAACACAAGGCTATTAAATTTCAGAAGTTTAAATCGATCAATTAAATTATTGCGCGTTCTCTCGGGAGATTTCCCGAATAAAATGAAGGGTGTTGAAAATACCGGTGAATTATTACGGAAAAGAAAATGTACAAGTCCTAATTTTAAAAGGATATTCATTTTATTACTTCCAAGTTATCTCTCCTATTACAGTAATACTTGTTAACTGATGAAATACTGTTGGTTTATGTTTGTTGCAAAATGCGAATTATCTTACTTGGATTGAAAGCTATGCAGCTGAGTGGCGATCCGCAAATCCTTATGGTACTCGACAGTACCCCGTTTTCCGTGTTGATGATCAGCAGGTGTCCTTCGGTACTTCCCGCAGCTAGGACGATGCCGAAAGGATGGAAGGATAACGATACACATTCGAAGGCAACCTGTAAATTAAATTGAATAATGCCGGCTATTTCAGTCGATTTTATTCGTACTTGTGTGGTCCAGAGCAGCTTATTTTTCCTCCAGAGCGCTATGTTCTTATCGTGACCGGCGGTAGCGAACACTTCGTCGTCAGGATGGACGGCGAGACCCCACAGCTGTCTACCGTGACCGAAAACCACCTGTATAAATGTAGGAATAGGGTTTATGTTACTTTTTCGCGCAAATTTGAAAATTTTACCTGGTTGAATCTCCTCTGTAAGGAACCTTCTAAAATGTTATTTTTCGTGGTTCCCACGTATATATTCCCGTCGTTCCTTCCTGGTCTTTGTGGATAGATAGATCTGACACCTCCAGCCGATTCCGTTAGCTGAAATAAGAAGAATACAAGAGACCACACCAGACACCAGAATAAGAAGAAAATCTTCAAGGATATGTGACCAAATCATGTTGAATTCTTTCAATTCTAACCTTAGATTCTGTTATTTTCTTGTAATTCTGTAGGGAGTCCCACGCGCAGATTTTCCTATCTTTTTCACCGCCGGAAAGAAGAGTTCCTTCAGACAGCATCACCAAAGCACTCACGCCCTTGTTATGAGCCTGAAATAAAAAAATCAGATAGCGATATGCCCCGATTAACTTTCGAAAAGGATCCCCACCTCGTATTCCATTTTGACAAAGTACGCTCCATCGCTGTCCACGCTGTATACGGTGATGAAACCGTCGGTATCAGCCGTTATCACGTCGCCATCTTGCTCGAACTGTAGAGCTGTTATCATCGTTCTAGCTGGCTGAGGATCGAAAGATGTATTATAAGTTTACACCTTTTTAGTCGTCAAGTTTATGTCTTACCGGTTTGATGATGTCTGTCCTTTCGAAAAATCCATCTTTTCTTCTGTTCCAGAAGGTCAGGTGGCCTTTTCCGTGTGTGATCATGAGGTTGTCGTCTAGGGGATGGAAAACAGCGCCTGTTAGGTCCTCTTGTAAAGTCTGGAAATGATTAACATACATAGTTTCAACATAGTACCTACCCTCACAATCTATTAGTATTATTATGTTATGCTTCAGAAATGTTTTTACTTTCGAAGGACCAAAAAAAAAAGTCCACTGGAACATGCATCCAAAACACGAGATACCTAGATATCTACTATTTAGTTTTATTGAAAAAAGTGGTTTTAAAAGTACTTCAGCTTCTACTGATTTTTCCCATAAACTTCAGAAGTTTTAATGGGAATCAAAACCAGTGTGTTTCAGAATGTGGTGATAATGTTGTATACCAAAAGGAATTCCATTCTCTCCACCCTAAACCAGCGTTGCGACAAAGAAAAAAAGAATTGCGTGCAATTAAAATGCCATTATATTATCGCTTTACCTCGTCGAAGTATGATATTAAATTTCAGACATGCGATAGCGCGTAGTTGATTCAATGAATTCACCACATTTTGCAGCAATAAGGGTTTAAGTTGCATTTGAATTTACAGCTGTGTGAGATATACGGGGTGGACAATAGTGCGATATCCATTCACTGATGGAAAATCAATTTAATCTCTTTCCAAGATACCGATCGATTCGTTTCGAATTCTTCAATATCAGCGGCCCAAAGACGCACCCCTGCGGAACTTCGTTATCGACCCGACGACCGGTCAACAGACCTAACCTGCCTCAACGTAGCAGCGTCTTCATGCGGACAATTCGCCTCGTCCAGTTTCGTTCCGCGTAGGACGACGACGTGGTGATTCATTCTTCGGGAAATCTGCATAAACACGGCGGACGTTCGTGTTTTCACGTGAAATAACGACCGTGCCGGAAGAAAAACGGACCTTGAACCTTATCGGACTTTCGATTTTCATAATGGAGGGGTGTACGTTAATTATCTCTTCGAATATGACACGGCTTAATGAGTCTCGACTTTTCCGAGACGGGAGAACTGCTGGAAGAATTTTCCGCTACGGCACCGAGCTTAAATCTTTGACTAGGTAGCTAGGGATGAAATACTCACGGCGACTTTGCCTAGAAGATGCCCCCACTGCCATTGCCACACCGAAAGGATGCTTTCTCTTCCAGCGTCTACGGCCAGAACGTAACTACCTCCATTCTGCAAGTTAAACGTGAATAGATAGAAGTTGCAGGATCTGCCAGAACTTACCAGTTGCGAAAAAGAAACCGCAGCGACGCCAACTTCGAATTCTCCCATTCCGAACACGTAGAGCGTTTGCAAAGTTTCTGTGCTCCAAATCCTTATGTGGGCCTGAGTCTTCCTATTTCTTCCTGCACGTTGTCCGGAAGCTACCATTTCTCTTGAAGGATGCAAGTCCATGCTGTCCACGGAAAAATACACAATAAAGTTTCGAAGAAAAAGAACCAATTAATTTTTACCATTGTATATCTTCCGTATGCCCTGTGTAATGCCTTTGGGCATCTTCGTCTCTGTCGTACATAACTGCAACAGCTGCTACAAAATATAAAAGTTCACCTGTTGGCAGCACCCATAAGTTTTTCCTAGAATCTGTCCCTCTGTAACCGTATCTGATGGAGGATTTAAGGAAGACATCTTTGACAGTTTTGCAAGATATCGATACTTTCAGAAACTCCAAATTTTCGGATCATTTAGCTGAGATTATGATCAATTTATACACTTCTGTTTCTCAATCTCCCAAATAACCCTTACCCAAAAACCATCAATTACTGATTTAACACCTTCAGAATAAAATACTCAAAATTTCCTATCGAGACGGACGTATCTTTATTATCCTCGCGGAGAACTACGTGGCTCGGGTACTCCTACTCCTGAGCACCTTTTCCTTGTGGACGAATATTCAATCTTGAATATTGGAGTGCTCTTCATATCGGCGACGACAGAGCGGTCGTACAGAACGACGGAAAGTCCCATTACTGGATGTATCTTCGATCGGAACAAATGGCCCTCCCACAAATGCAATCCCAGAAAGGGAAAATCTGCATAAGAGGCCGTAAATTCTAATACGCGTTCATGTCTACATGCAATTTGGCGTAATGATCGCGAACAAAGGTGCGGTCCTCTCGTATCGATTTATCTGGACTTTGGTCGGTTATTGCGGGATTATAGGGGAACGGGAACTTTTGCGAGATGATAAGGGTTATTTCGTAGGCAGGCACTTTAGCACATTAAGGTCAGTTAGCGAGGAAATGAAGGGAAAGGACTCGACCGAACTAAAAGCATAGCATAAAGAACTAAAAGCAGATTTTTCACTCGTGACGTTTGTTCAGTTGTTCTATCGAATTTCCGTGGCAGTTTTTGAATCTCTGGTTATTTTGGAATCGCTGTTAAGTCATTCAAAGAACACCTGGTTCTACGATGATTTCTGCGACTTGAAAATCGAAGATGAGGCCTGCTTATTCGTTGTAGTAACAATTCCCTTCTGTTGGAAGCTGATAAAATCCATTAGTTGTTTCATACGACGAGAAAATATATCTTAACGAAGGGAAGATCTTTATTCTGAGAAAGCTGAAAACCTGAACATTCTCTTCGTAAAACATAGTACTTAAATTCAAAACTTCTTTATGATGCTTCTGTAATTTTTCCAGAAATTAAAAACGAGTTAGCATGCAGTGTTGGATCACTGAGAACCATCGTTTTGAAAAAGGATACACCCATTCTAACTGTAGTTTTTTCTCTGGCGGAGTGTTGTCCATTGGTGGGTGATGCAGAGGGGGGTAAAATGTTCTCCTAAGGCCTTTTATGGATACTCTTATAGGTTCTTCCTTCAATACTTCTAATAATGTGTAATCTACATTGAGGAAGTTTTCATTACAAATCTAGGAACTTGAAATGAACGAAATAACACTTTTAAAAACGTGGTTTTCAAGCCAATTTAGGCGCAAATTCCAGACCATTCATATCAGTCGATAAAAAGTCAACTATTTGAGAGAGGACGGCAGCTATATCGTACTCACCATTGGTCCTAACAATCTCGCTCTCCGGCGCGTACAAAGCCCTGGGCCGGCTCTTGCTCCTGGACCTCCGTTTGCTCAGATCTTCCACGATGGCGGTGTTGACCACCCTAGATCTTCCCTTCCTAACTGGAGACATCATCAGGTTGTTGACGGACCCCACGCTACCTACACCGAGATAAAAAGTATCCGCGTCTGCGAACTCGTTTCTCAGTTGCGAGAAACTGCGGACTTCCTGGCCCGACACCGTATACATGCGCTTGGCCCCGTTCATCTTCAGCACTTGGCCGAGGTCCTCTACCACTTCCTCGAAGGGTTGGGTGGTTCGCAGGTTCAGGAGGACCCTGCACTGTGGAGAGAGATGGCATAAACGGGATGTAAAATGAAAAATATGGAATTGAGTCTATGTTTTTTCGATTCTGTGATAAATCTCAATTGAAGCCTTTAAAAGAGCCTAAAAAAAATTCGATTTACAATTATATTGCGAGAAATGGTTTGCCTGAAAGATTCTCTTCCAAATTTACATGAGAAAAACTTGTTATGGGTGCTCGGAACGAAATGCAATTGAAGTGTTGCTCATAAACCTGTAAAGATTCCAAAATTTTCGAGCCGGCTTTCGTTCGTAGCCGAAAAAAATGAACCAATCCCAAGTGCCCCGTTTGTCGTCCTCCGCCCCTTCAGCAGCCCTGCGCGCGTATTCCCCGGCACGTCTCACCTGCACAGTGTGGTCCATGTTGTTGATAATCCTGATGACACGACCGGAACTCGGCTTGACAGGACCGCCTCCGGGGGGCGGAACCGCGTCAGCCTCCGCTATCGAGGCCTTCCTGCTGGTGGCCTTGCTCCAGCCTTGGCCGCCGCCGCCGGGGGCGGCGTACCAGATGCCGTTCTTCTTGCCGTAGCTGGCGGCCTGAAAAAATAAGAATAGACATTTTTGTCACGATTTGACATCGCTTCTGCTTAGAATTGAATGATTAATGGTAACTTTTCGATGTGCTTAAGTATTCCTCTGACGCTTTATATGGACGCTTGTTCTAATTTGGATACCAAAACACTGATATTGGAGTTCTTCAAAATTTTGACACATTTCCTGCATCGTTTCATTTTCATTGGGCCACCCCGTATAATTAGGCAAATCTTTCAACAACTTTGATATCCCAGGTTGGCGTTAGAATTGTCTTATTTCATTTAAGACTTATTCTGATTTCGAAATTGAGTAATCAACATATCGCAATGTGGATTTTCGATGTCGTTAGTTGCAAAATGGTGAACTCGCCGGTAGCGGTTAGAGAAAAATTATTCCCGAGAGAATTTATTGGTGACCGCCACTGTAGGTTTTGAGTGGAAAGCTCTGTATGAAAAATTTACCTGAAAGTGCTTGCTGTCCGTCTGAAAACCTGATAACTTTCGAACAAAGAAATCAGAAATTCTAGCGATTCTAAATTTTTCAATCGTATTAGTTGCAAAATGGTGAACTCGCCGGTTGTGGCGAGGGCTTTTTCGGACGTTCAACATATTGGTATATGACACTGTAATTTTTGTGTGGACAGTTTTATGTATACAGGGTGCACCAGACAGTCCTTGCAGGGACAGGTTCTAATGAGGCGTTCTCCATTTTCAGCGCTCGTTCTACTCAAAAGAGAGTTGCACTCCATTCACTTTTATGAAGCATCCGGTTGGCCAAGGCTTAGGTTTATCAGGTTTTTTTACTTAAAACTGAAGCAGGTTGGTACTCGTGAAATGTCAAATGATTCTCAAAGACGTAGCCAATGCTCATCTCCATTTACTCTTTTTCAACTTTGTAAAATGTGACACAGGATTCGTATTGATACTACATTTTCATACTGGAGTATTTCAAGTTGTGCAACAAGTTGTTTGAATGTATTCTGTAGGCTTGTTTCTTGAGAATTTTGAACAGTATGTCCGTCTGTTTGTTCAGATATTTTTCTTTTGGGTTATTCGATTACTTTTATACTTTTTTCGAATGGACTATCACAAAATATCGAATTCTTCTGTCCATTATTTTTCAGTAGAATGTCAACAATCGATTCTGGATTTTCGTTCAAGAAATAGCGTTACTGAATCTTCCAACCATGTTTATATACGTGGAATATTCTCAGTATCAACAGAGAAAAAAGTTTCTTCAAAATTCACCAGGTTTTGGAATTTATTGAACTCACATAATATTTTTGCAAATTCATTTTTCCCAAGGTAAATAACCATTTCGATAAATACGTAATTATTACGACTTCTATGTAGAAAGGACAACGTTGCTCATTCATTCGACAGGAAAATTACTATAATGTTGGGAATTTTTTTTTCGATATTTCGCTAGAATTTCGAATTCTTCAAGTTTTCGGACAGCAAGAACTTTCTGGCACACCTTGTATACAAGGTTTTCCACTCGAAACCTACAGTTGCAGACAGCAACGTGTTTTATTGGGAATTATTGGAACTGGAACGTCTGAAAAAAAGCCTTCGCCACAACCGGCGAGTTCACCATTTTGCAACAAATAGATCGAAAATCCACATTCAATATCGAAATTGAAATCGATATTGAATGAAATTCGACAATTTTGATGCTTGCATCGATTGCGGACAGATTTGTCCGATTATATAGGGCTGTCCAATGAAAATGGAACGCTGTCATTCTCAGGAAATGGGTCAAAATTTGGAAAAATGGTTTTTTGGAATTTTTTCATCGAATAAGATTTCTTGCGTGATCTCTCACAATTCGGTACTTCTGAATAAATGGAATATTGCTATTAACCATCATGTTGTTCTTTAAATAAATAGTTAAGTTGTTCAATCACCAAATTATAACTACGTTTTCTTATATTCTGATGGAATAACCACCCAATGTATTTCGTGAACGACTTTTTCAATAACATTCTCGACTGAGAATCAGTTACCAAATCGTTCTAGAAGTTTTGAGATAAATTACCTTTACATTTCGCGTATCATCGACCGATAAAATGCGAAAAACTCCCCCAACTCACCATGGATGCACAAACCACAGCGAACGGCGTGGTCTCATCAAAATCAAACTCCAACATGAGTCCCCGGACCGACGGAGGAATCTCCCGCGATCTCTCGAAACAGACCGAAATGAACAACGCGAACGCCACGCAAGAATGAACCGGAATCCTCACGAAAGCCCCGTCGCAAGCCGCCAATCATAAATATTCATCGCCGCCGCACGGACCGCGGCCAGCTGGTCGAAAAGTGGTGGGGTCGGGCTGTCAAGGTTAAGAAGAAGAAGAAGAAAGAGAGGGCGGCGGGAACGACCCTGAACACAGAAAATTAGGGTTAAAAACGCGGATTGATTTCTCGCACGAACCGCGATCTTATCCGGTTTATTAAATCGCGATCTTATCGGGGGGTGTCTGGGACACCGCTTGGGGGGGCCGTGTCAAGCGTTGACCTCGATTTTTGGGCGGTTTTTTTTCGGATAGAGGAAGTTGTCATGACTCGGTGTGCTTATACGGGGTCTGTGAATGGGACCGTATTTATGGCTCTGTGGAATGGGGTCGAAACTACGGAAAAGGCATAAATTCCGGTGCTAAAGCTGTGGAAATACATCTGCTATTAAACGCTTTAATTATGCGATAAAAACTAACAACAATGGGACCTTTTATTTTCACGTTTTTTTTTGGGTGTTTATGGCTAGTTTTGTGTGTATGCGATAAACTTGTTGTTAAATCTTTTTGCGCTAACGTTTCGGCTGAATAATGTGGTTGATTTAGATTTTTTTGACTTTTGAATGAAGTCTTATTCGGAAAAATGGTATAGGAAAAAATGCTTCATTTTGCGAAAGGAATCTACAGAAAAATTAAACAAGTCGTTTAACAAGTCTGTATAACAATGGCGCAGACAGAAATCAAAGAAAAAACGTTGTGGTTGCGACTTATTAAATAGTCATAGTGAGAAAGAAAATTAAATCGTTTGAACGCTGCAAAAGAAGTCATTGAGATAATTTATTGTATCCTTCAAACTATTTTATAGGGAGTCTTATCTGGAAAAACAAATATCATTTCATGATCAGCTGGTAACATGTTCAATTTCAGATAGAACCATTCAAACCCCTTGAATTTCACGTAAAAAATTCACCAAGAATTTTCGTTGAAACTGCTAGAAGCGCCCAAGAACTCTGAATCGATAGATCGATATGCTGTCCTCACCATTGAGTTTATTAAAATAATCTAGCTTCAAAAACTAATATCAGTTTTCGCTCAGCTGATTTGATTTTTTTTTTGGAGGGTCCAATTTGACCCTCCCTGTCGCAAGCATTTTTGCGACCAACGCATCCACCATTTCGCACCAACCTACATAAATACCTATATTCAGATTTAACATTGATCATTAATTAATCTTTTTGAAGAACAATCATAGTAAGCAAATGTAGAAACGCATGAATGAATAATTTTAACACCGAAGCCATCTAAAATGTCAATCCAACGTGCAATCAATAAAATTTTGCAAATGACAACAGAAAACAGCAAGTAAACATATCAAAAACGTCCAGTAAAATTCAAAAGACATTGACATCAATTTCCAGAGATTATCATACAAAATGTGATCTGCTTCAAAAAGTCGACATCCTACTTGATCAAGTTTTGTTAGTCATTTGGTTTTCAGAATTATTCAGTAATTTAGAAAACTCCTTAAGCTTCTTATATGCTCCTTGAATTCAGGCTAGATGGGGAATTCTTAGATTGAGGTCATAGGATATAATACCTCACCCCAAATACCTTGTAATATTATAAGTTCTCCCCACAACTTTCAATTTAATCAAACACAGTCCTAATACACCAGATTCCTTCATGTTATCTTCAATCCGAATCTAATGCGATACGGTTTTCCGCATTTCATCAAATCAATGTAATATTCGGCACTCCTACCCCTAATGGCTTAAAGATGATGATATACTTCCGCCCTACCGAGAAAAAATTAGAGTTTTCAGGAAAATTACTCACTTAATAAACACTATCGAATATTTGGGGGAACGGGCCAATTTTAAGGACTCGGTCTTTGACCCAAATTAATATTGTTATGTTGGCAAAAACCTCATGTTACATTTTATGATTTCGACGTAAACAATGTTATGTCAATGCCAGTATTGTAATTATTCGAGAATAAGAAAGTAGCTGTATTCTTTCCATTTTCTACCCCAAGTAATATATTTCCTCAGTCTTTGATACCGATCTAACGGATGGACAAAATATTCGAACCTACTGACCCACATAGAATTACGTGTTCGAATCGGAACCACGTTCGTTTATAAATAGCTTAGCAAATGTGCCGTTTTCATATTTTTCGATTAGATCTCGCCAACCATAAAACCCCAACACTTGGATTTTCGTTTCGAATTGCTACAATTTATCGGCAAAAAACCGCCAACTTGCACAATGTTAACTTGTGAATTATCGTCCGATTTTGTTCGAAGGAAACTGAAGCCCAGATTCCTACCCTAAGTCATTTCCGTAATTCATTCTTCTCAGGATAACCCTTTTCTTTCTGTCAAGCCCATCAATCATCCCCGAACAAGTCATGTGACCCGGTCCTCAAATGGGGCGAACCATATTTCTCGGTGTCCTTGTCATATTACCCCAAATTCTTGGAGAGACCACCCCGCCTGCATCCCTCATTTATAAATTTTAATTCGACACGAATTTCCCCCGCTTATTTATGCGCATATTTCACGATGGCTTTCCCGGTATTGTTTTAAGTTATTCAGGGTAATTGCCTTTTTTCATATTCGAACAATTGCGGAGGAATGGAAGGAGATGGGGGGGGGGCGACGATTACGAAAGGATTTTGTCAGATTTGTGTCACGGATAGCGCGATGTTTGATGTGTTTGTTTTTAACGAGCTGTTTCGAGTGGAAAATAGATTTGTTGTTAATTTGTAGGAGTAGCAAGGTTGTATGAGATGACGTGTGTTGAGGGTTTGGAGATCACGAACAGTCCAAGAACAAGCTTCGATCTGATCTGTCATTACAGATGAACATGTGGAGATTCTGAGAAATGAACCATTTCCATTTCCAGATTAATCATCGCCAGTATCATCTTTCGTCTATTGTTTGTTGATATTTGCTCCAGAGGTTCTTCACACAATGCTCATCGACAGTATGCAAACAAAGAATGGATGCGATGAGAGGAACGAAAGCTCTGCCAGATTGAGAATTTGAATTTTGAAAAATTACTATTTTACAGTTGAAAATCTGAACTATGATATATGTATAGAGCCTCGGTTTATTTTTCATTGAATTCAGCGACCTCGAAAACCCTCATTTTGATACCAAACTTGATCATATAGTCCCTGTTTGACTCGAATTTTTCATGTTTTATTTTTTCCATAGTTCATTTTCGTGTGGATCAGTAAAAATGAATACCAGTGTCTCGACTTGTTTGTAAACATGATAATGCGAGGGCGAAGATCAGAACCTTCGGTCCAGCCAAAAAAGAAACTTTTGTTAGAGGAATCACTCTTTTTGGTGGCAAGACGCCAAATGCCTCGTTGTCATGAAAATGACTCGCATGAGGTAGCCAAATGCCTCGTCATCATAAGAATGACTCGCATGAGGTAGCCAAATGCCTCGTCATTATAACAATGACTCGTATGAGGTAGCCAAATGCCTCGTCATTATAACAATGACTCGTATGAGGTAGCCAAATGCCTCGTCATTATAACAATGACTCGTATGAGGTAGCCAAATGCCTCGTCATTATAACAATGACTCGTATGAGGTAGCCAAATACCTCGTCATCATAAGAATGACTCGCATGAGGTAGCCACATGCCTCCTCATTATAACAATGACTCGTATGAGGTAGCCAAATGCCTCGTCATTATAACAATGACTCGTATGAGGTAGCCAAATGCCTCGTCATTATAACAATGACTCGTATGAGGTAGCCAAATGCCTCGTCATTATAACAATGACTCGTATGAGGTAGCCAAATGCCTCGTCATCATAAGACTGATTGTTATGATGCGCATCATTTTTGTGACGGCTAGGCATTTGGCTACCTCATGCGAGTCATTTTCATGACAACGAGGCATTGGGCTACCTCATGCGAGTCATTGTATGATGACGAGGCATTTGGCAAAATATCTACTATGGAAGATTCTGATTGTTCGAACTACTTTCCCATTCATTAACACTTTTCGATGTACCCAGATCTTCTAGTAAATGAAGAATATAGCGTTCAAAGTGGCTCCGCCTCATATCCCTCGATCAGATAGAACGCCACGTTCAAGGAAAAAATCTGAAGCCTCCAATAATTCAATTCACCAGATTTCCCGATGTGAATCAAGCGCCGAATGCATGCTAGCGACACGTTAAGTCTGAAAAACGTTTTCTAATCTCCCCTCGAGCTACGAAATACAAAGTAGACCGGAGACTTTTGCGTGCTCCACAAACTTTCCTCGATTTTTCCGAAGGGCTTTTTCTCGCACGCAGTGGCGACCTCTGTCCGCGCTCTTGCATATAATAACAAGAATTAGCGTGGCCATATTCGGGTCATACCTTATCGCTTCGAGTATTTAACTTTGCAATCAAGATGACTTTGCTAATGCTGAGGTGGGAGCGGTTTATTAAATCGAGCGGGAACAGACGGATTATTGATGATGGGGAATGAGTCTACCTTTTTATTCGTGGGCGTATGGAGAGATAGTCCTAGGGGGGAGACGCCACAAGGATAAAGATGTTGAAGAATGCTTACAGAAGGTGATGGAAATTGGAAATGAAATAATAAAAAATAAGTTGGACATAAAGAAGAAATCTCAAAAGCAGAACGTTATATCTTGGTAACTGTCCAGTAAAGTATAAACGGAATCTGCACAATTCGATCTTGTCTTTGAAACGCCGGATTTTCCTAGCGGGTTTCCTTCAGTACGGCCCTGGGTCGGTATGGTTCATTCTGCATACCAATAAGAGCAGTTAAAAATCGTTAGGGGCCCCTTGCTTGGTAGACAGAGTACTGGGATTCGAAGTAGGCCACCCTCCGCAAGAAACGGACTGGACTGCACCCAGGAAAATTGGCCTGATCGATAGCGTTGAATGACCAGTGAAAATCTCACTCTGCATATACGGCGTGATTTCTCTTCATCCCTGAGTTCGTATCAGAAAATTCTCGGAGAGTGGAATAGCCTCAAGTCTCGTGAATAAAACGATTCGAAAAAGAATTGACCTGTTTTTTGAAAAACGTTGGCTACAAGAAGTGGGACACACTGTAATTGACGACGAGTCGACATGCGTGAGTAGATGCTACTTCTTAAAAAAGTAACGTTGACCATGAACCGTGTTCTTATCGAGAAATTACGAAAGTGGGACGATTGAGACGATACTGCTTGATGCAAGGTGTATTTTCTTCAATTAAATCGTGATTGCGTCACGAAATGTCGGTCGAAATGGGTGAAAACAGTTTCAGGTGGATATGAAGCACGCATGTTCATAAAAAAATTACCACTGTGTAAACGATACGAAGAAAATTATTCGAATCCAGTTGGATTTTGTTGGGGCAGAAGACTCTGGTTGGTTTCAATCAGTGTCATTGGTCGAGTCTCATACAAACGTATACACAGTGTGATTAAACAATAATGCAACAAGGCGTCAATTTTGGCAGATATAATTTATGAAGATAAGGAATGAACGAGAATAAATTCGCTATCAAAAAAACGCCTATATCTCTTGAACCAATTGAGAAAAAATCAGAATTTGATCATAGTTGATCATGTTATGAACGTCAGAAACATGTGAAATATTTACTTCATGGATATACCAATTCTCTGTCGCAAAATGTCAAGCGAAGTGAAAACACGAGAATTTATAGTGTAACTTTTTCAAAATAATCAAAAATGGAGCTTCAAAAGAATCGCAAAAGAGGCTCGCGTTCGTCCGGAAACGGTATCAAGAGTTGTTAAGCGCTTCAACGAAGATCTTACAATTAACCGCAAGGAAGGAACCGGGAGGGTTTCATAGCCCAAGAAAAGTGAAAAAAGCCATCAGCCTTTTTCAGAAGAATCCTAACCTTTCAGGACGGAAAGTGGCCCAAATAGTGGGTTGTTCGCAGTCAACCGTTCAGAAAATCAAGTCGAGTTGTGGGCTCAGAACATACAAAGTGCAGAAGGTGCCAGACAGAAACGCTGTGAAGAATCAAGCGAAATCAAGAGCAAAGAAATTAAAAAAAAATTTCTTGAAAAATTTTTCCTGTTGCGTGATGGACAACGAAACCTATGTCTTGGCGGATTTCTCGCAATTTCCTGGTCAGGAATTTTATACTGCAGATTCTCGTGGAAATGTTGACGAACAATTTCGCATGAAGAAACAATCAAAGTTTCCTAAAAAATTCCTGGTTTGGCAAGCAATTTGCACTTGTGGGAAAAGTTGCAAATTTTGCGTTGGCCAAGGCTCTGTTGACTCGAAAATATACATCGAGGAATGCTTGAAGAAGCGACTTTTCCCATTTTTACGCGAGCACGATGTGTCAACAATTTTTTGGCCAGATTTAGCTTCATGCCACTACAGCAAGGCCACCAAGGAATGGTACGGAGCTAATGAGGTGGTTTTTGTCCCCAAAGAGGCCAATCCACCAAATTGCCCAGAACTCAGGCCAATCGAAAGATATTGGGCCCTGGTAAAAAGAGAATTGAAGAAGACTAAGAAATCAACGAAAACATTAGCGGAATTCAAGCAAAAGTGGGAGACAGCATCCCAGAAAGTGACTGAGAACACTATAAGAAGCATGATGGGAAGAATTCCAGAAAAAATCCATGAATTTTGTAAGAAATAGTCTTGTTATTCTTATTGTAAAAAACAGTTTTCATTAGAATTAGAAGATGATTCGAAAATGAGTTTGATTTTCGAAATCGGTCCAGTAGTTCAAATGATTTAAGCGTTTTTGTGATAGCGAATTTATTCTCGTTCAGTCCTTATTACTGAAACAAGGCAGCTTCCAGTCGAAAAATTAATGAAAATGAAGAAATTCTATCTGAGCTACTCCCTAAAGACGTATAACCTCAACGATATCTGATCTGAGTTTTCTGCTAAATTTAGTTTTCTCTCTTCTGACAATGGCGCAACTTCTCCAATGTAGATTTAAACGAGAGCTTGTTCGTGATGGTTTTGAAATTTCGAATAAAAACAATATTACATTTCCGCTATTGAAGCTTCTTTTCAGAAAGTTTCCGAGTTTAATTTTTTATTTTTCGATCGTTGTTAAATTGAAAATGAAAACTCACCTTGAACGTCTTATAAGAGGACACCACGTACGAAGCCCCGTCCTCCAATTCGTCTAACCTAAACTTCCTGTCCCCGTCCATCGAAAAGATGTATCGGGCCCCCCTGGGCAGGTCCATCCGTAACGAAAGCTTGTCCAGCAAGGCCTCCAAGGACATGATGTCCCTGCCCGGTTTGAACCTGAATTCCGTACCGGGAAAGAAGGGATCTCCGTTCCTGAAAAAGACCACTCTTCGCGCCTTCCAGTAGGAGAGGTTGCTGTAGCGGCTCGTGGCCATCTCCGAGCGACTTTTTGGCCTTGGCGGGGGCACCATCGAGGAAGCCTCACTGGCATTGTCTGCCATGATGGGCGACTGAGATCTGGAGAAGGAAAGAGGGAAATTGTCAGATTCTCGATGAGCAATATGCAGTTGCTAGCGTAAAAATGCAAATGCTCTTCAAGAGAAAGTAGATATGCTTCTGGATGTACCTGACAAAACGACATAATTTGTATGAAAATGGGGATAACTCTACTCGAAGCAATTATTCTAGAGAAAAATTGAAAACAAAATAAAAAGGATAAAATTTACCCGTTGCTAAATGGTGGAGGGGCCGTTTGTGATAACTCGGTAGATATCTATTATTTATTTTATATCTTAATTCACACTTAGAATTTTTAGTGGAAGGTTCAATTTTATTATACGCTGATGGTGCAGCTTTAATCATAAAAGGTAACAGTTGGCCTGCAGTGAAAGAAAATTTGAGTAGAGCCATGGAAAAAAATCTAAATATTGGCGAATACGTTAATTTCGAAACTGGCGCCGAAATAAACTGATATTACGAACATATCAACTTTGTAATACTTTTTAGACGAAAGAAGATCTTCATCACAATTTACACGAACGAAAAGAGTGGAAAAAGGCATCAAAACATGTTTATTAAATCAATTTCCAATGGACCATCGACGAAAAAACTTCAATTTCCCATGTATCAGTTATAAACAATATCCAGAAGACAAAATAAGCATTCGGAAAACTTTCCCGCCCAAAACAACAAACCTAACCGTTCCTCCCCCCGTTCTACGTCTCGATGGACACAGCCGACCGTTTTACTCACCTGGAGGCCGCCCCCTGCCTCCAAAAACCCCCGTTGGAGGGCCTGGGGGCCACTTCGTCTTCGGCGGAATCCTCCTCTTCGGTCTCGCTGTCGTCTTTGCGGTCGAGTTCGCCCAACGCGTCGCCGTCCAACGCACCACTGATCCCCGTCTCCTCGTCCATGTGCACGTCCTTTCTGTCCAACGAATCCTTGCTCATTTCCTCGCCGCCGTTGGCGGTTTTCGGGTCGGCGGCGCCATCTGGACGGTGGGCGGGGGAAGCGTCGGCGGTCGGCGGGTCGTCGTAGGTCTGGAGTCGGCTGTTGGCGCGAGAGGGAGCCACTGACTGAAAAACAGATCGCATTTTCTCTACTTCTCGAAAGTTTTCACCCAACTTTTATCGTTTCTTTGAGGATTCCGAAGTCCTCTTGTTTTATAATAGATCAGGAGGAGTTCTGATGAAACATTGCAAGCCACAGACATTTTTTTCGGGGAATCAGACAATTGAGTGTCTAATTCTATGATCGAATGGCGAGATTTGGTAACCGGCTCCTCCACCATTTCGCTTCCAACGGTCTTTGTTCCTGTGCGAAATGGCGAAGGCGCCAGTTACCAAATCTCACTTTAAAGGTATACTTTATCATGGTTTAGTGAACAGAAGTGGAACAACCAGCAACTAATCGAGTAAAGGGATTCTGAAGAATGCATTTTTCAAATAAAACCCTTTCTTGACCAAAAATTTCCGTACTAAAATCGATAAACTCGAGTGCATTGCATGCACTTTACTCAAATGGCTCGTTAAAAAAAACACACGTAACTCTCGCTTATCTTTCTGGTGCGTTGAGCGGAGCATTGATCACGACATCACCCCGATATCAATTCGCATTATTCATCGCAATGAAAAACGACTCGGGGAAAAGTAGAAACGGAAAACTGTGAGTCATAAATTCTGATGCATATTTCCCAGAAGCTACAAATAGTACTTTTGCACATGTGACGCGTTGAAGAAAATCGTATAATGAAGAGTGGGTTTCGTGACTTTGTTGCAAGTTAGTGATAGGGTAATTCTCATTCCGCAAACCTACTCGTTTTATGCTAAATCACCCGATAATGATTTGTTTGCGTCCAGACTTGGTCAGAGTTTTACAAAAGGGTTTGCGAATAGGGATCAGATTCTGTCTGATTATTATTTTGACGAATGGATAATAAGGCCTAATTAATACATAATCAGACACCTGTTGGACCCCGCTCCAACCGTGCTATCCCTTCCTTTTATTACTGACAATTAAATATAGTAAAAGCGTCACGATTTTTGTATTTACGCTTGTTTTTTGAATTGAAATAAATGCACACTTTTGCTCACTATTTTCAATGATTTATTGAAGATTATCCCTGCTCACATAAACTATCACCTTCAGCATGTAATATTGCATATTTTATTACAAGAATAAAAAATAGATAGTTCTGATTTCACTACTTTTTAAGCGCTCGTTCAACTTCACTTTGAATCCTTGTGTTTTAAAAAAGGATTTGGATCTGAATGAACATAGAAAATTTGCCATTTATTCCTTTTGATTCCAAGAACAATTCATGAATTCGGATCTATTCTCCAAGCTTTTTTCACAACAAAATTAATTCTTTGAAGTAAATTTCAGTAGATTACAAAGAAATCCGAAAGTTATTCAAATTCAATCAAATTCATAAGTACCTAATATCATTGAAATTAAAAGGACAAAGTAAAATTTTATACTACTCAAGAATGATAATGAAAGTGCAACAGTTAACATAGAAGCTCATTTTTAGGGGAAAGTTTTATTGATATAAATCAAAGACCAGTAAATGCTTCGTTTCGAAAATACCGTGCGTTGAAATTTAATAATAAGTGATTCAAGTCTATAGAATGAGAGAATGGGATACATGCTTACATGAAGAACATATTCGAGAGGATAGTTTAGAATGTTTAGACTTCAACATTGTGTTCTTTGCTCTTGGTCAATGAACATAAGTTGCCCCGTTAGTCTATAAAAAAAGCCATAAACCTCCCTTACCATCATAAGAACAACTCACTCCGACAACATTAGAAATTTAAATACGACGTCCAGCACACACACACCGGCAAGTCCTCTTTACCGCACCGCACGAAGACAGGGTCAATACACCCTCTGCACATCTAAACAGTCTCGAGCTCTTCGAATTCCTTCAGACGCGAAAATTTGGGCAAACGAAGCGAGAACCGTTCACCTCCCAACGCCTCGGAGCGAAACTTTCTCTCCGGATTTTTCCCCGGAGAAAACGTCCTTTCAAACTTGTTGCTCCGGTATCGATGACGCCGGATTTCCAGGAGACGTACGCGGGCGCTGCGATTGGCCCGGCGGCAAGTGTCAATGACCAATGGAGGATTGGGGGAGAGCGGGAGAGAAGTGGCCTCTTTTCGCCCCCCGGTTTCATCCCCATTGGTCGTTTCCGGCGGCCGGGAAAACCGCAACGGCGTGGAAAGTAATCGGCGCATGCGGTGAGTCAGAGCTCGCTCGAATTCGGTCGGAAAACATTTAATTTACGGAACCCTCGGTCGCATTCTGCTCATTAACGAACTTGACCACACCAAGGGTATCGGAACCACTGTTTCTTGATCATTGAGTGGAACCCTGTCGATTGAGACCTGTTACGGCTCAGAATTAGAAGAATACAGACATCTAGACAAAATGATAAAGCTCTCGTTTCAGTAAAACGAGCGCTCGAATAGTCTCTCAGCAACTAAGGAAAACATACTAAATTCGATCGATATCATTGTGTCTGGGAAATTAATGGAAAATATTGATGCCCTGTATCTCCAAATCGAAGTAAGTTAGGATAAAAATAATCTTATCAACAATGAACCTCATTTTTGCGAGAGTACATCTGATGATTTAGCCCCGGATCTTTTTCGTAGGAAGCTTGCTGAGGCATTCACAGAAACATTCTTTCTTGTTGCTGAACTTAAAATGCATCCAAGCTCATTCCACTTGGACTGATGCCTTGACTCGGTCAGCAAGAATGGAGGTCCCATTCATTTCAAGGATTGGCTGATAAACATGATAAATTAATGTTGGACAAACACACGTCTGCAATATTACAGTAATCATAGTAAACAATACCAGTGTCCTCATAAACCATTTGTCGCATTTTCATTGGGACACCCTCCAAACCTGACCGCATTGGAGTACTTTCCATACCCATATTTACCAACGTATGCGTAAGTCACCCCCTAATCATGCAGTTGCAACAACTAGAGTTATATTTACTGCATCTTTTCGTTCCTTGCCGCCTTCATATCAGGCCTCGTATTTTTTATGGCGAAAAATTATAAATTAAATGCGCCATTTCTATGTGTTCAATTTGAACGGGACGCGGAAAGCTGAAACATTTTATGGGGTACTTGTGCTCCGCAATAATATGTAAATTTCGGTTGAGTATGAGGTGCGGTAATTTCATGAGGAAGTAGCACGGAACGCGAAAGGTTAAAGGATTACCCAGGATGCATTCGATGAAAATTGGATTCATTTGAATCGACGCAAAACCAAATTCCTTTTTGGAAAGATAGTCTTTGTCAGATACGCTTAAGGTCACGGATAAAAAGATGTTGAAGACTTTATCAAAAATTCATATTTATGGCATGTTCTAATTCGGGCTCCATAAAACTCTTTATACGTCTTAGCCCTATTTATACTTTATACAGAACAATCAAGTGGACGTATATCGCTTCAATCATCCAAATAGTAGGTACTTTTCTCGCATTAATTTTATATTTTCGCTAATTGCCTCGTGAAGAACAATCTTTTTGTTTTACTCCTTAATGAATCTTAATCACCGGAGTGGCACGTAATGCTTTACATATTTTCTCGTACACAGACGAAATATGACAATTATGTATTGAGGCCAGATTCAACTGGGTCCCGAAGAAAATGTTGCGCCACTTACGAGGGTGGTAATGACTGTTTAATGAAAGAAGGGGCAATTAATATGGAACTGTGTTGACAATGAAGAATTTTTATATTCTGTAAGATTGAATAATGGAAAATTGGTAGCCGGACACTCGTAACTAATGTCACTTTCACAAGAGCGAAAAATTCAACTGGGACTTATGTGGGACATACCGGATGTGGTAAGCACAGTATGTTGAAATGAACTAACTTTTTGTAACAATTTCAAGACACTGCTTATTGCAAGACGACGAATTTTTTCAGAACGTGGATAAGAAGGATATTTAATATTAAAACAGCCCCAACTTGAATGCCACTGCTAGTTGCTGCAAATTTTTCGATCGAATTGAAATTCTTAAAGATAACGATATACTTTTTTCATTTTTCCAACTTCAACATCCTGTGTCTCAGGAGTGAAAAGAGCTAAGACTTTGGCTCGCAGAAAATTTGTTCTGCACTGTCAGTTTTTCACACTTATATTGGGACCCCCTATATACCTAATTAAATATTCTCGAATTGAACGTGTATATGAATTCAACATATCTTTTATGAAAAGTCAAGGAGAAACTGTTTGCGAATAGAACCCAATCTTAATATTCAAGGCTTGCACTCAACCTTCAGGAGAGAAGTTAATATCCAAACAATAAAAGTTATAAGTTGCGTGATGGTAACTTAATTTTGCCCGATTTATGGCGATGAAATTCATTGGTGGTCTCCGTATAATTCACAGAAACGATCTTTTCTCGATATTTAGGTAATCACAAAGGATCAAAGTAATCGGAACTTTCTTAAAGAATTATAGGGAAGTTGGTTGAAATATGTGTCAACAAATCAACAATGATTCTACTTTCGTTAAAATAATTTGATTATACAGGGGAGTCGAAATGTATACGTCTATTTGCATGGTTCTTTCTCGCATTTTTCCTACAAATTCACTCACCTGATAGACCGATAAAATTCCTGAAACATCCCACACAAGCAAGCACTTGGCACGGACTCACCGTGTATGAATGAACAGCCCTTTCGTGAAAGTGGATGTGATTTCCGTAGAAAACACCCTTTTCACTGCGAAACGGCCCATACGACCTCGACCTACCTGCCATACAGCTGTATTTCATGCCAAATGTTGAACTCAACAGTGAGCCTTGGTAAAATTGAGGATTTTCGAGGGTTTCACCTTCGCACGGAACGAAAACATGGAATACGTAAGGAATGAAGAAGAAGAAAATGCTAATTTACTAGAAAAATATCACCTTTGCCATTGATGACAATAGTTCAATGTTTCGAGAGTCATATCTTTTCTCTTATTTAACTTAGAGCAATTCGAAAATTTAAAACATATTTTTACTTTCTTACGATTCTCCCCATAAGCGAACTTAGATCTGAAACTTTTCCCAAACTTCCTTTCGAAATTTGTTCCTCAGCTGGACGGACAGAATTGAATTCGACCATGAATGTAAATATGTGGAGGAACTCTTAACGTTCTAGTTCTTCGGAATACGAGCGCAAAATAATCGACCTCATTCGGTGCAGAAATGGAAATGCATCCCAGCCAATTCTCATCAATCCTTCTTGGTAAAACAGAAAAGTCACGTTCGCTGTCAATACCGGGAAATTCGATCTTAATCTCGATGTATCGGCTGGGCCTTATCTTGGCGTGAATCGCCCTTTTTCGATTTTATGGAAACTGCCTCACGATTTTTAAATACGCGGTCAAGAATGAGGTCGTGTGTATATCGAGTGGGTGCATGGCGTGTAGACGGAACCCTTGTCCGAGATTATTCTACTTCTTAGGGGGGACTGAGAAAGGGCACTCGACTCAACCGAAACACGCCACCTTTGGTAGATCATTATGAAAATATCCGTGGAATTGAGGGTCTGTAATTTCATCGAAGACGATGAAATTTTCACTGATGTTAGTGATTCAGCTTGGCTGTGGTTCCTTGAAGATGGGTTAAACTGAATACTTGTGAAGACTCGGGTTGGAAATATCCAAAATACGTTGTTGAGAACTTGACACTGTGGAAATGGATACAACTTCTTATGGATTCTTTGAAAATTATTGAAAAAAACCTGCGCATTCGCCATTTAGCTAACATTGCTGCTTAGAAGGGCCAAAACTAGAATAGATCGAAGGAAATTTCTTTTATATTCTTCCAACTCTTCTTCAGATAAATGGAGAATTTGAAAAGCTACTCGTTTTCACGTTGTAGTCGAAATTTTCATTGATTTTTACAACCAAAAAAACCCCCATTTTATGCACTAAGTTAGCTAAAATAGTTTAATAAAAGTTGTAAGATAATATGAAATGATTGCGTAAAGGAATTTCTAGTGAAAATGAGCTGAATTTCTCGATTGAATTGAAGCAATTAAAGGAGAAATACAAATTAAAAATTGAGGAAAATAGGACTTTTATTCTTGGTAAAATGAATTGAAGGAAATGTCCACCTATCAACAATAAACATTTTCACATCTTTCTCTGATGGCGTAAAATATGTGAGGTTCATTATTGATTATTGAAATGATATTGAATAAAAGATACCTTCGGAAGAACTTCCCCAAAACTTCTTGGGGTTTTGTCTGCCAATATCAGAAATACAAGGGAAAAATGTTGTACGTATAAATTGCTCCGTTAAAAGTTATACGACTGATAGGTCCATCATTGTCGAATAGGATTTGGACGATCATCCTGACCGATAGAAGAAAGTTCATAAACCAAGAACCTCGTTTTGAAAATCCACATCTTAATCCGAATTAACCGGTCTGTACACACACAGAGATGAGTAGCTCTGTTTATTTTTGATGGGAATATAAGAGAGATAAGCTGGATAAATTTGGTGAACCAGATTTATCTCAAGGAAAAACGATTGATGATTAGTCGATGGGCGCCCACCTACAATAGGAAAAAACTTAATCGCAAAACCAACAAAGATTCAGCCACTTTAGATTAAGATTTATCATCAATTTTGAAGAAGCGAAAACCTGCGATCGTCGCAGTTTACGTCGCATCAGGTTGTGGTACATTTTGATCGTTTCGCTGTCGAAAATTTTTGGTAATTTCCATCATGGCGGAGCGAAGCGATCACGTCAGGATGTACAGGTATAAAGAAGTGGACACGGATCCTCAGAATCCTTCTTCTGTTGGTCCTCGAGAAGGTAACAGGAAACTTAGAGGGGGAGGCTTTACCAACAGCGTTCTGAGTATAGCCTCGCAAGTTTCCAGCAGGAAACTGCTTTACTTTGCCGCATGCGTTGGTGAGTAAAAACTTGTACTTCTGTGTTCGTGTATCGGTCATTTATTATTAGAAAAAAATACGTTTCGTAGATGAAAGCTTTAGAACTGTCTGGATTCAATTTTCTCGAGAACTCGTATTTTCCAGATCGAAGCGAATATTTTGTCTTCTTCTATATGAGCTTCTGGACTAACAATAACAACACTACAATCTAGTGAAAGCTAGTTAACGAATTATCGATAGATTTTTGCGTTGCTTTTCATTAATCAATCATCTCAATTGGCGAACTGTAGCAGAATGGAAAGTTTTACAAGAATAATTTGGAATATACCGTGCGTTGTATCTTGTAATAATATTCTTGAAACTCAAATTATTGCACTTTGAGAAGAGACAACGAAGACAAACGAAAAGAAAATGACTTGATGAGAATTTTATTCCATTATTTAATGTGAGAAATAATGCATCCACAATGAGGCATGCCAAGTCGAATTTTTGAGCTAATTCAAATTTTAACTGATCTTGATCGATGGCTCAGAATATTTGTCAATTTGTATCGCGTGTTTATGTATTATGTATCCACTGTGTTGACAATCATATAATCCGGTAATTCCTGTATCGTTCTTTGGAATTCTCAGAAATATTGAAGATTGTAATTAGATTGAGTGTGCGAATAGAACTATGTGCTTTACTCGTACACTAGAGTTATTTGAGTTATTAATCAATATCGAAGGCTCTTCGAAAATAATTGTTGTTTTGTTTCTGTCGCATACACAATTCTACACTAACTGCAAATTCTGTTGTGATCTTTTGAATGACGAAAATGATGTTTGCTAAAGGGAATATTTGAGCGTTGTATGAAAAACAGTTCTAGCCTGAAACAAATAATAATACGACTAAAAAACTTTAGAGAGCCCAATTCTTTTTTTGCCGGGGTATAATCTTCTTGTTTTCAGGCTGATATTGATTGAGTTTGGTTCAGTTTGGCCTTCAGAGGGTCCCATTTAAGAAGTACCAAAAAACTGAAATAATATCGTTGATTTCTTCATTTGGTAACAAAAATTTTCTAATCGGAAAGGTCACATTCTTACATGCATGGAGAGATATGTACCTATTCATTTCTTACAAGTAAAAGATTAAGACTACAAATACGCATCTTGTAAGAAAGCGAATCCTCTAAAAGTGTAAGGTTCTGCTTGATATTTTGGGAGTATGAGATTAACCTTCTTTTAATGAATTCGACCCAATATATATGTGCTCACATTGACCACCAACAAGAAACCGCCGTAATTTTTTTATAAGACATTTCATGAGTGCGTAAACAAATTGATCAAATAAAGAAAAGTATTTCAGGCGTTCCACGCAATTTCATTCGGAAACAATTCAATAATGACATTGAATTTCCCATTCTTACCGCAAATTTCAACATGCTCCCTTAGCTAATTCTTATTTGCTTTGAGCAATCGAAAACTGAGCGAAATCCAGTTCGAGCCTTCGGTTTCGAAGCCAGACTCTCGATAGTTTGAGCTGCGTATTCAGAATTCAGAACAAGAAAAGAATTCAATTGAATAAGTTGCGGCTTAATAAGTCGAGTCCCGGTGATTTTCCATCGGATCGTGGTTGATCCAGCAGCACCTCCTATATAAAGAATAGAACGATACACACAACTGATTGATCACCTTGGTGGCGCGTCTTCGAATTTAACACCGATCGATCGTGGTTTGAAAAATACCCATAGCTACCTAGTACTACCTGATAGTGCGGAATGTTGTAAAAACCGACCATTTTCTGCGATAAAAGGTGTAACAGCACGTTTATTTTCGTCGGTATCCTTCGTATATGTGAGATAAGAACTGCTGTAACTCTGAAATCGACGTTTGAATGGTCGTCAGTCGATTGAAGAGATCGAGATGAGGTTGGTTTTCCCCAGTTTTTCCGCCTGTTGCTCCAGGAAGAGTTTTCAGTATGTTGTCGCTATTGTTGGTGAGTTGGATTTTGAGAGTGTAAGGACTTTTGAGCTGGAATGCATCTTATTTTGCTAGGAATTGGGCATGAACAAAACTTTGCTGAAAGTTTTCCTAAAAATCCTATTTTTCGTTAAGAAAATAGATCAAAACTCGAAGTATTTCTAGATTTTCTCCTCTAAAAAATTCAATAAAACAAAGTGAAATAATAAGAATGAATCCTAATGAATGCTAAATCCGCCTCTGATGATTATCAAATTAGAAGCAATTAACTTACTAAACTGTTATCATAGAATGATAATAGTTTCTTTGAAATTTCTTGTAGATTCTCAAGTAATCGCCTCATAATTTTTTCCTCTGCGAAAAATTCTCTAAAAGTCACGAGCTCTTCGTTTCGAAATCTTCAATTTGATAAATTTTTCAAATTGTTCATATTTTACACAAGAAACTTTGGAATATTCTGATCAATAATATAAGAAGTGCCTTGGTTTCAAATACATTAAAATAGTTCAAATATTTGTACTTCTCTTATTCATATGTCATAGTTTTTTATGTGACAAAGAGTACATACAGCATCAATTCTAAATTTCCGTATATCTATTATACCGACAAAATAATTATGATATGGAATGATATTTTCATTCATACAGTTTTTTTTTCAAGGCTTTTATGTTCGTTCCATTTGAGCTATCGCTCTAAATGAATACTCACTGGAATAGTAACTCTTCTCAATAATAATTATTGTGTTTTCTCACGCTTCAATCCATAGGTAATCGCTTCCTTATTTTTGTGTGGAACCTTCAATTTAATGAAATCACTCAATAATTTTTGAGTTCTACAGGGAGTCCTGTTTGCGAGGCCAGGTTCATGTCACATTTTATATTCTTCTTATGGAAATAATGTTCTTTTTTGGAAAAATCACTTGGTGATCGTGAATGGGTAAATCGGTCCAAGAGTTTCGGAGATATAAATTAAAAATTTTGGTCTCTCAGTATATATCTGATGCGATTGAAGTTTGTTAACTAGCAGTATCTAAAACTAAATGCTTTTTTTTTTTTTTTGAAGTATTGAAGAAGTCACATAACTTTCTGAATAAAAGTATGAACTAATGACTTTCCGAACAAACATGCATGACTTTCAAGATAATGAACATCAGAGCTAATATGCCAATTATGAAGGTTCGTAAATACGTCTCACTTATGTATCAATTATGCAACAATAGTTATCAACTTTTGACTTCCTCACTCTGAATTCTGATAATAATTACGTTTATCGAAATCAAAAATCGAAAGATTCAATAACTCGAGAAATGAACGACTACATGTATTGATCAACCTTCAAATCTTCTAAGATCATCTGGACAAATTAGAGATCAAGCTATCGATGACCTTTCAATAATCTCATTTCGAAGAATGATGGCTCAACGTAGACCTACTATACAGAGTGTCCTATAAGTCCAATTCATTTCATCGATTATTATCTGCCCCAAGATACCAAAGTAGAAACAAGAAAGTGAGTACGAGTAGCTACCAATATAATCCTGATGAAAACAACAGGAAGAATGTGAGAGCATCTCTTATTAAGGTCACAAGAAATATGACTTATTTATTCAACTTTTTATTACCTATACTTCAATTAAAGTATTTGCATAATTCTATTGTTTTTAGATACAGTAGGTTAAATTAAAAGATGAATTGTCGTTGCAAGGCTATCCAGATAATAATTATTTGCATTGACTTATTAAGTCTTCAAAATCAGTCTAAGGAAGAGAAATAAATGTTTTTGACTTTCTCCACCATATTTATATTTTCCTTTTCTGTGAACTCAGTAATTTGATTCTTTTAAGTATCCATCAAGGATGCCCTCGCAAAATTTTATCCTAAGATGAACAGAATATTCTTCATTTGTGAGAATAACTGCGCTTTTATCAATTAGTAGAACATTTTTTGAAAAATGATGAGAACTCTATGAATCATAAAATATTGACAATATTGATTAGGTTATTATCTGCCTATATTCTATTTGGATATTGAATTTTTGATTCTTAGGGGCACTTAAATCAATAGAAAATTTCATTGATAATTAGCTATGAATTATGTTTCACGCCAGCAATTGATGAGGATAAAAGCGATTTCCAATTATCAAATCAACGAGAATTTTCATCACCCATTCGATAGTTTATCATTCATTGAAAAATTTTTTCCTCGAAACTTTTCCTCCTGAAAAACGTTATCCAAGCACAAACCATCGTATAAATCCACTCAATACGAAACTATCCAAGCAGGTATACGTAAACAATTGAGTGCACTTGACATTGAATTAAAACAAAATTCCTGCTCATGAAACATTATCGCTCATTCTTTGCAGATATTGTCAACAATCTAATCACGAAATTCTCGATATCGCCAATTAATTACTGTACAGGTCAGGACTTTACCTTCGCACATTCGCTGATCATGACCTGTATTCCGTTGTGG
This sequence comes from Adalia bipunctata, assembly GCA_910592335.1. NCBI lineage: Eukaryota > Metazoa > Arthropoda > Insecta > Coleoptera > Coccinellidae > Adalia > Adalia bipunctata. Next base: position 267,277 of record OU342951.1, read on the forward strand.
AGTGAACAATTCTTAAAATACCTTCGTGATCGAAAAGGCAGTGGCGAATTTCGATATTTTGTTCGCAGTCAAATGAAGGAGTAGAATTCGGTTCTTCAATGTATTCACGTATCGTTTTGGCTAAATTTATCCACCCTGTATGTCTCATTATGACCTAATTAATGATCATATTGACCATTAAATAACTTCCACAAGGAAAGTGATCAATGCTGCCAATTCCTCTAAAGGAATCGTAAATTCGTCATGAATATCAATTGGTTCTTTTTCAATCTCAAGAACAACCTCGTGTCGAAGCTCCTTTTTATTCTGAACGCGAATTACTGGAACGATATCACATGTCTAACGATTTGAACTTCCTGTCTTCTACTTAGGTCGAATGCAAGGCTGTTTCGAGAAAAATTGACACATTTTATTGAAACTGCAATTTATTCGAAAATGTCAAGGAAGTGGTAGATTTTAGCCGAAATTTGAGTGTAACCCATTTCGAGTTTATGCATTTTGAAACCCATTACAATTAAAAAACACTTATTATGTTCAAAATTCGAGAATAACTACAGATATTTGGGCAAAAAAAAACGCCCTCATCTCCTGAAACTAACAACCAAAAATTAATTATGTTTTTAATTGGGAAGTGCTCTATTCCCTTTTGTTGAAATTTAGTTGACAGATTTATTTTGTGTGGTAAATATCAGTTTCATAACATTCGATCTAGCACTAAAAATTTGACATTTCATCATAGCGATAACGATTTTCGAAATTCTATTTTTTCTGGCTATGTGATAACTTCATTTAAATTGATTATTCTTTAAGAAAATTGACCCGTCTAGTCGTACAATGGGATAAGACCAGTATTTAGGAGATATCAGGCTGCTAATTGATTTTGAGGTCTAGTTCATTACTCTGATTTCTGAATCAAATCTTTGCACTCAAAGTGGATGGATAAATCATAAACTTCAATGTTTACAGCTTGATCTGGAACCTAACAATATACAGGATGTTTCGAGTAGTATTGACTTGGTTTTCATAGGTGTGATCAAAATTTCATAACCGAATTTTTGACTGTCAATAGGCTGAATTGAAATTGAATAAACTTGATGAAAATTTTACTTAATTCTGTAATAAATTTCACTCAAATTAGTGACAAATCACTGGAATCTCTATGTTTCTTTTTCCTTTTCGTTTGGCCATGGTCAGTTTAAAAATTGATTAATCAATATTTGAACCGATTTTGTGTAACAATCATTTTTGCCTCATAAAAAATGGTTGTTTAGTTTTTTTTCGAGATAATCACAGAATTTCAACAACAAAGTCATGCTGATTTGAATGGTTCCCGTTAAAACGCTTAAAGAAAGATTAGGTATATTTCTCCTTAAGAAATATCAATTCATTTAATGGATATCAAATCGAATTATGGAGTAAATCAACGATTGTTTCTGTTAGATATGAAGTTATGATCCAATAACGATTCGAGTAATTATCGAATGATCCAACGGAGTAACACAGTTGAAGATTTTTCCAGTCTTCTTCACACTCGAACGATTTTAATTGTTCGATAAGAGATTCACGTGCAAATAACGAATGGCAACTTAATAATGTTGTTGATATCGATGGACCACTCGCCAGACATCTTTCGATAATATTTTCTCGATTACGAAATCTGCGGAAAAGTTTTGGTTATGATTATGAATTTTTTAGTTACCAAGTGTGAAATGCGCAATTATAGAAATATCCATCGAAGTTAAATCTAATTGAAGTGATTAATTTTACCAGTACGACATTCGTGTGTATTGATCGAAGATTATAAATGGCTTCTTATCAATTTTTGAAACACTGTTGTAGTAATATGTAACCAATTACATTTCACATCAGTAGCGTCTACTATCACTAATTGGCAATGATAGCAGATTTTGAAGGTAAAATCCAGAAAAACATTGAAAAAAATCATTCGTATGGTTATATAAATCCTTTGGACAAGAAACTTGCTATAGAGAGCGTGGTTAGAACATCTCTGTTAGAGGGCTTAAAAGACCTTAAGGTCTCAGTGAACTGTAACCCCTTTCCAACTATAACTATTTATGACTGATGGTATCAAATCCCCATTTGATTATTCGTAAATCAACACCGAAATTTTGTCTTTCCAGGTAACTTAGCGGCCTACACCTGTGGCATCTCCTTCGGATGGACCTCCCCAGAAATCCCGAAGCTGAAAGCGGGCGACAGTCCTCTGGAGACCCAACTGACGGCTTCAGAGGAGTCATGGATCGGCTCCCTCCTCCCCGTGGGCGCCGCCATCGGACCTTTCTTCGCCGGCGTCGCAGCCGACAAAATAGGAAGAAAGAATTCCCTCCTCTTGGCCATAATTCCCTTCATCGTCGCCTTCGCGATGGCAGCTTTCGCCAAGACCGTCTTGCTCTTCTTGATCCTCAGGGTATTGTGCGGTTTAGGAGTCGGGGTAGTCTTCACCGTGCTCCCCATGTACATCGGGGAGGTAGCCGACGACGATGTCAGAGGACAACTCGGTTCTTTCATGCAGCTGTTCATCACCATCGGGTTGACGTTTTCGTACGCGGCGGGGCCGTACTTGGACGTCAAAACCTTCAATTTCGTATGCATGGCCGTTCCGGTTCTCTTCTTGGTCCTATTCTTCTTCTTCGTGCCGGAAAGTCCGTACTATCTGGTCCAAGCCAACAAGCCTGAAGAGGCGGAGAAATCTCTGATCAAACTCCGATCGGGCACGGCTAAGAGCGTCAAAAGTGAACTGGAGGACATAAAAAAGAACGTGGAGGTGGCTAAAGCTAACAAGGCTGGCTTCATGGATTTATTCGCTACCAAGGGATCGACCAAAGCGTTCATAATCTCCATAAGTTTGGTGTTCTTCCAGCAGTTTTCAGGGATCAACGTCATCATATTCTACGCTCAAGACGTCTTCGCAGCGGCTGGAAGCACATTGGCGCCTGAACTATCCGCCATACTCATTGGCGTGGTGCAGATTTTGAGTAGTGGCGCTACTCCAATTCTGGTCGAAAGGAGCGGAAAGAGGCTACTGCTGCTCATCTCTGCCACCGGGATGACGCTGTCCTTAACAGTCTTAGCTTATTATTTCTACTTGTTGGAGAAAGGCAATGACGTCTCCAACATCTCTTGGTTACCTATAGCTTCCCTCATCAGCTTCATCATAGTGTACTGTTTGGGATTCGGACCCTTACCGTGGGCAGTAATGGGCGAGCTGTTCCCAGGAAACGTTAAATCCATAGCTTCAACCTGCACAGCTTCGGCTTGTTGGATCATGGGTTTCCTCATAACCAAATACTTCGCTTCTTTGGCGGACGTGATCAACAAAAGTGGATGTTTCGGACTTTTTAGTTTGTTCTGTCTGGCAGCTGGCAATTTCGTGCTTTTGTACCTGCCGGAGACAACAGGAAAGAGTTTACAGGAGATTCAAGACTTGTTGAACAAATAAGTATTATTGTTAATGTTTTTAGTGTGTAGTTTTTCATGGTTGTGCATTTCTTCGCTATTGCTGAAGAATTTTATTTTGATGCGTATTTATTCACATTTTCAGATCTCGTAAAGGTGTTAACGATTTGTTGAATGTTTGTTTAGGTACATCATCGAAGAAAAAGCTTATTTTATGTGTTGAGGTAACCTTAACAAATTTTTATATTTATTTCTTGAGCTGTACAGATTTCCAAAGAGTATTCAATAAAACCATATGAGTATTTATTACACAAAGCCCTCTTCCTTTTTCTCGAACCCTTCCCCTCAGAAATAGTAATCTTAGACTTAGACAATGCTGGTTGAGTACCTACCTAAATTTTTCTCTTCAACCTGCTTTTTGATGAGTGGGCAAAGTAATTTTGCCAACTGCTCAATAGGTATAGACCATGTTTCGCTAAATTCATTGAAAAAAGAAGTAGAACTTGGGAATTTCCATAAAAAGTTATTGAAAAAAAATAAAATTTGGCAGATGGCGAAAAATCTCTTATATTCCCAATAGAAATTATATATTTTTGAAACGTCAAGACACATATAATTGAAAAAACATGGTATCGACCTGAGAAAAACGTTCATGGTATATAAAAAACATATTATTTCATTCACAGTTACAAGAATTTCATTTGGTTATGTTGTTAAATTGACTTATTCATAAATAAAACTTCTTCACATAAAGTTTTTACCGGAGGAACCTTCAGTCCAAGCCTGGGCTATCGTCCTCTTAAGCCTATCGTCTCCTTTCTCATACATATTTTTCACGAGAGAAAAAAGACTTTTATCATCGTGTTTATCACCCTTGTCTCCGCATTTCGTCTTCTTCTTCTGGGCATTATCTTCGTCAAACTTGGTCAGGAAAGGCCACTTCAAACTGCCTGATTTGACCAAGAAAATAACGACTGTGTCTGATTTAACCTTCCAGTAGCTCTTTTCCGGTATTATTGGATGTAACAGTTTGATTATGTTGAACGCATAATCTTTATTTTCCAAATTTTTAACAGTCAATGACAGCGAATCTGTTCCAAATTGACATTTGATATCTTCCGGACCCAACAGTTGCACTTTTGGAATGTTAATGAAGAATTTAACGTATTTAGGAGATTGGTCCCAAGCGTAATTGTCGATTTTAACTTGAGTGTTTCTGACTCCCAGAAGAGAATCCTTTTCTTTCGATTCGCCCGTTTTCTCAGTTCTGAAAGAATCTTCCAGCTGGTGTTTTTCTGCGATTAATCTGCGCACTTCGAGACTTAGGAAATTCTTGATTCTCTGTCTTTTGGCCACATTAAGTAGGGATTCGACCTCGAATAGGTCTTTGTTGATTTCGTTTATTTGTTTTTCGACTTCTGTCATTTGGGGACTTTATTGACGTCTTTGATTTGTCACAATCCGAACGACGTTGATGAGTTTATTAAATGGTTATTCATGGGTAACTCGAAAAACTTGTAATTCAGCATTCTTGAATGAAAAGGGTTTGCTTTGGATTGCAACTGAATACGAGCCTGCTTTTCTGGATTTTCGGGTCAGCCTGCATCACCTGATCGACTAACGGTGACTTAATAAGGGTACCTGCCTCCGATCTAAGGAGTCTTGCTCATTATCCACCCGAGAGATGGTAAAAATGGCGGAAAATCTCCGAAACACGTATACCCACCAGGTAGTGTAATTTACAAAAGGTACTATTAGTTTACGGTTCTCTAATCACGTTGGCCATTCCTGCCACAAGATTTTTAAATGTGCATATGCAATTTGAGCGCATCATAATTGTCGCTTATTTTGAATAATTCCTATTTGATTATCTGTTCTCGATATGTTTAATGGGCGGTCGTTGCCAATAATCTTCTCGGATTCATGAGACTCTCACATGCAGTTCAATTTTTGATAGATTTCGAAATATGGTAATATCATTAGTGTGAAAAGTTTCTGGAACACCCTAGATTTTCATGAAAATATGCTTATCGCTTCAGGTATTCGATGTTAATTTAAGATTCGTCATTCTGAAACCATACAATGGAGAAAAATTAAAAGAAGCAAGTAGAACATGCATGATGAACATGATACAATGTATTGTTTGATAATCAAATTCAAAATTTGATTTTATCTTATACTCATGATTGAAAGTGAGCTGTCACGATAAAATACTCATTCATTTGTTTGTTTAAGAAATGCACATTAGAAAGAATGTACCTACCTAGATTTGCATTATTTGTTCATTTGGAATCTACTGAATCTTTAATCGGTATTGACAAGGAAAACTTTAAAGGTTAAGTAGATTGCTATTCAATCTTTCAACGCTGTTCGATTGAACATTATTATAAGCACAATATATTCAACAATGTTGAATGCGTTTCATGAATGATCTTCACTTTTCCCTCCTCAAAAATAATGTGAAAAAGAGCTCGATGAGAATTCGTATGAAATAAACCGATCTATTCCGATTTTCTGATTATACGTTGAATTATTTTCAAATCATGTGGATTCCATGTCAAATCGAGCATTGCAGCTTATTGAGCATTTGTATGAAAATTACTATAATGAGTTTCAACTGCCCTTCCTGTTTTCCAATTTCAAAGCTAGGTATCTAATCATATCTGACCTTCTCGATGAATCGTAAGTATTTTTGCATTATTGGATAATTGTCTCATTTACAATTCACACAATAGCGGCAAAATTGTTCCTCCATCCTAGCCCATTGTAAGGTGATTAAATAAAAAATTACGAAGTCAATCTTCAAAATAGAATATCTTGTCGAACTTAAATTAAACAGCGAATTTTGAAGGTGTGAACGCACTGAACTTGATACAGCATCACGAGTTTTTGAGCGTTGAATTTCAAAAACCACAAAGATACTCCAAACTATTCATTAATAATAATGAGTCGACAATGCTCGATTGGTCCCAAATTCTCACGTTATTTTTTAGATTTTTGTCTATGCGCCAGAATGAAAATCGGATTCAGAACCCCGGAAATCATTTAAAGCCGTTGCAAAAGAAATTCTGGATTTTCGTTCTTGAAAAAAAATAGAGAATTCGAGATAATCAAATCCAACGATGTGAGATGTTCAGAATGCTCAGCCAGGTGGCTAAATGTGTCCACAAATCTCTCGATCCATTCAGAACAGAAAATCCGAAATATCCCGCAAAGTAGCGCACTACCAGACTATTTTCGAACGGAAAATCATAGCTCCAAACTTAAAAATATCTCCGATAACCAGACTAGCGCCATTGAAATCAAAGGTCTCGGTCAAAATTCGCGTATCATTTCCAAATTCCCTATCAATCTTTCGGTATTACAACATATCCAGATCGGAAGGAGTTGTCCTGTTACATGGTCATCATCAGCAATTCCGTCAACGAGCACAGTTTGCCTTCGTCCGCAAGCACGATTGGATCTTTTTTTTTCTGAACCGTGAGCGAACAGTCGGGTGGAAATTTTGAGTGAATGTGATTTATTGAATTTTCTTTCGATTTTATCAGTGATGCACTTGACGATGTCCAAAGATAATAATAATAATAGTTGTTGATAATGAGCGCAGTTCACAGATAGGTATCAGTTTGGTTCGTGTCTTTCTATCGATCGTTGGAATAAGGGTTTTCGAAAATGGGTGCTTCGTCCGGTATGAAGATCTACATCATATCAGCTATTGGTGAGTAAATGAAGAGCCTTTATTTCTCTATAGCTCCTACACTTCCATTGCATTTCAAGGTACCTACTTGGAAAGAGGCGCTAAAATTTTCAATTTCCAATTTTGTAATCATTATTGTCATTAAATTTTTCATGGTATTTTCTTTTTACTTACAAATTTTCTAATGTAAAATATATCACTTTATACCTAATATATGTTTGAAAATTTTGGGGAATAGTCAAAGGAACTTTTATACCTCTTGAGAATATTGGAATTATTGGAAATTACTTCGGTCATCCTGTAAATGATTTCATTGATTGGCAATTTGCAATAAGATGAAACTTCACCAATATGCGAAATTATTGCATAAACAGATGATTATATCGACATATGATTATTGGAAATGTCCATTTATATCATGAATGTAAAATAAAGAATAATACTTCTGTTTATTGTGGATGCAAAATTAATTATTACTATGCCCTTATTTTGCTCTCTGAATTTCCTTCCTATGCAATTATTTCCACAGTATTGGTATACAAATCTTGTTGTAAAGTAAGAAGCTCTAATTGGTTTTGAATTCTGAGCTATGTATTGTCTGATTAGATTGACCGAATGGAAAATTTTTGAGGAATTCTCCTGTCATCTCTAGCCCTTGACCTTATTTTTCTACCGAAGAAAATAAAACTGAAACTGATAAATAACAAAAAGCAACCACTCAAAGATAAAATTTGGAATCGTTTGTTCTCGAAATTATCGGATTGAATTGATTGATTTTCGAATGATTGTCAGAAAAAAGTAAATAAACCTAATTGAGCTGAAATGATTTTGAAAATTTAAATTTTGCCCCGAATTTTTCACATCGAGAATAAACCATTTTCGTTTTCAATGAACCTACGGTAGGTACCTGATATTTATTTACAATTTGATGCGTACCTACCTGATTCGATAAACATGTGCGAATTAAAATTAGAGCATGTTATTGTTGAATGTTGATGAAAGAAATAAAACAACTGTACAGTTTGTTGCCAACATTTTTTGGCCAGTGTCAAGGTCTGATAGTAAGTTGTAAAGGAAAGTCAATTCTCAGTTCTTACTAGCGATACCATTCCGAGAGGATTCTATTGATATTTATTCTGGATAAACTCAAAATGGGTTAATATTGTTTTTTGACTGTAAAAAATGATCCCATCAAAATTTCTCGAGATATAACTGAGCCAGGAATGGTCTTTCTCGACTTAAGGGTCGTTTATACTGGCCCGTAACTTATGCCCTTAAAATTTGTTCTCTTTAAGGGAATAAGTTAAAGTTCGAGTATAAATCATAGCATGAAATTTCTATCTTTCAACTCTTAGGGTAAGGGAAAAGTTTAAGTTACGGGCCAGTATAAACGACCCGTTACTGTTCACGAATCCGTAATCAAATTAAATTCTGTCCGTCTCCATAAACACATCAATAACTCTCGGACGTAAAGACCTATAGAATCTTGAAACTTTTAGGGTGGTCTCGACCAATACAATCAGGTTTTCTTTTGGTCTCGACTCCTTGAGGGCTAATTGGATCACTTTAATCTTTCACCCTTTTCATTCTTCATGCGACTTGGAAATTGATATCCCCAGAAGGCTACCTTGTGGAACTCCCGTAAAATCTCTATAAGGACAACTCATATAGGCTTGAAAATAATCCCTGTCTTTCCTTTCAGCCCAGCTGATCTCCTTCGTGTGCGGCACCTGCCTCACATGGTCTTCGCCGGTGCAAACCATACTGAACAGCACCGACACCACACCTCTGGACCAAATCTACGACCCTGACAGCGCGGAGAGCGTATGGATCTCCTCCCTGCTCACCGTCGGCGCCATATTTGGCAGCATCATCTTCGGCATGGCCGCCGGTGTGTACGGTAGAAAACCGGTGCTGGTCTTCCTCGGTTTTCCGTTCGTTATCAGCTTCCTCCTGCTGGCCTTCAGCAAGAACCTGTACTGCTTCTATTTCGCCAGGACCTTCTCAGGACTGGCGCTGGGCGGGGTCTTCACGCTGATCCCGATGTACAGCGGGGAGATCGCTGAGGATACCAACAGAGGAATGTTGGGGGCTGCCATGAATTGCTTCATAACCCTTGGTCTTCTCGTGTCGGTAACTATGGGACCTTACGTTGATTTCATGTGGTTCAACTTGGTTCTGGCAATCATACCGGCTCTCTTCATAGTGTTGTTCTTCATGTTCTGCCCGGAAAGTCCGTATTTCTTGATCAAGAACGATTTCAGTAAGGCGGAGGCATCTTTGAGGTCCATCAGGGGCACCTTCGACGTGAGTAAAGAGCTGATTGACATCAGAACGACGGTTGAGAAGTCGGAAGGTGGGAGCTTCATGGAAATCTTCACGGACAGCGGTAACCGCAAGGCGTTCCTGATTGGTGCTGGCCTGATCTTCTTCCAGCAGTTCTCAGGCATCAACATCGTCCTGTTCAACGGCACCACCATATTCGATGCTGCCGGCGGCAACATGCCGAAAGAGTACGGACCTATCATCATCGGTTTGGTGCAGTTCTTCACCAGTTTCATCACTCCGGTAGCTTCCGATAGGTCTGGAAGGAAGATTCTTCTGATCATCTCCCACACGTGCATGCTGATCGTTCAGATTTTCCTCGGGTTGTATTTCGTGATGAAGAACAACGACGAGAGCTCTGTGGCGAATTACAGTTGGCTTCCCATCGCAACTTTGGTCATCTACATCACAGCCTACAACACCGGATCTGGGCCCTTGCCTTGGGCTGTTTTGGGCGAATTGTTCCCGTCCAACATCAAGGATTTGGCCGCGGCTGGGGCGTCTGCCGTTTGCTGGATTTGCGGTTTCTTCATCACCTTCACCTACCCCATGTTCAAAGAATCCATCGGTATAGGTGTAACCTTCTGGATTTTCTCTGCGTGTGGAGTATTTGCAACTTTGTTCATCGTGTTCTTCGTTATTGAAACGAAGGGAAAGAGCTTGCAACAAATACAGGACGAGTTGAATTCATGAGAGAATATTCGTGAAGGAAGAAATGGTTGATTTGGACGAGATGTACAGAACTGAGTGATGAATTCTTAGTTATCGAAGGATACTCGTGATATTGTTAGGAGAAAATATGCAATTGTATATATCCAATTTATTGACTTATTTAGAGTCTGTTACATTCCATATTTATTTATATTTCTTATAATTGAATAAAAGTTATTGATTTGTAATATTTTCAACGAATACCTTCGAACTGATTCAAATTTGGGACTTAAAATTCGTAGAAGCCAAGCAGTTTTGGGCAGATTCAATACCTGACTGACTGACCGACCTAGCTAAAAATTAGTATAAACTCGCGAAAGCTTCTAACCTCAGTTTATCCCTTCCATGGAACTCCTATGAGAATTAAGGGAATCAGTGGAATCACTATGACTTTTCATCCCTAAAATATTTTTGACGTCTTCTCACTGGCGTATTTAGGGGGGGTCCAGGGGGGGCCAGGCCCCCCCTGATGTACCTCTGGCCCCCCCTGAAAGATTCTAATCAAAAACTACGTAAAGGTATCACAAATATACCAGGGGCCGGGCCCCCCTGAAAACTGAGGCTAGATACACCTATATGCGTCTTCTATGATTCCAAAACTCAACTTTTCATTTGAATCAGTTAATTTTCCTTCATTCTCGATGGATTATTATTAATGCTCGACCTCCTATTCATGCATGATTGTCATGAGTACCGAACAGAAAAAAATTTAGAAGTATCCGAATCAAGATAAGTATTTCCAATGTCCAATTTATTCATCTTAAATTTTGGAGAAAGAATCTCTCTGAAACTTCCATGTCAGTTTCATTCTTTCACATTTTGTAAGTGAAGTAAGTAAGTATAAACTCTAATTTGAATTGAAAATATCCCAAAACTGAATATTTTGCAATCGAAGATAGGTACTGTCACCAGGAATGAGTTCTAAAAAGAGTGTGATTTCCACGTTCCAAATCCATGATGAAATTCCAAAAATCAGTAATTCATTTGACGAGATATTTGCACTGATTTCAAACATACAGTAACAAAAAACGTTATCTTATCATTTTTTCAAACACCAGGTATTCTTCATTTCATTATATTCGCCAAACTTTTAAGTGGGATGCTTTTGTTATACAATGTGATTCGTTTCGTAATTCGTATCAAATCATTGATTAATCGATGACTTTCAGTCAATTAGATATATGATCCACCAAATCAAATATTTTATGGCCTCGTGTTTGTTTGTCCCAGATTGTTTATCCTTATCTGTCCTAGGATTGCATTTTGTGACGTACAAGAATTTTCTGTTAGTTCGGTTTATCACATACACGACTTAACTTTTTTATTACAACATAATTTTTTTACCCGAATGCGCCAGGGGGAGGCTCATATTTTAAGCGTGTATTTATGTTTGTCTGATCTGACCTGGCAGCTGCCCCCCCCCCATCTATACGCCAAAAAAATCGGCATCTGTATAAATCAATTTTTCTGGGAGATACGACAGTTCAAAAATGACCTATTTTTCGCGATTTTTCGACTCCAGGTCGATTATTTCCCAAACTACGCGTCAAATGAGAATTCTAATAACAGATTCGTAATCTACGTGTCCGATTTAGTAATTTTTAAAATGACCCGGGTCCATATACTCCGAAGAAAAAAAATGTTCGAAAGGACTTAAAAAAATTTCGAACAAGATGAAAATTTTGACTTTCGCTAAAAAAATCAGAAAATCTTAACTGTTCGACTCTGATGGATGAAAATTGGTTTTTTTGATTCTCAAAGGATCAATCTATATGCAAAAAAAATCAGCATCTGTATAAATCAATTTTTTGGGAGATACGGCAGTTCAAAAATTACCTATTTTTCGCGATTGTTCGACTCCAGGTCGATTATTTCCCAAACAACGCGTCAAATGAGAATTCTAATAACAGATTCGTAATCTACGTGTCCGATTTAGTAATTATCAAAATGACCCGGGTCGATATACTCCGAAGAAAAAAATTGTCAAAGTCAATGTCAAGTTCATGGTCAAAGTGATGGTCAAGCTCAAGGTCTGGGAGTAGGTTAGGTTCAGGCAAAGAGTAGATCTACTCTTTGGTTCAGATATAGATAAACTATGTTGCCAATGAAGATTTCAATCAACATTTTTGAAGAAAAAAACAGTCTTATTCACCATAGTTTTATTTCGTTAAATAAAGAATATATATAAAAAATATAAATACTACTTGCTCAAAGACAATAAAATTTTTGTATAATCAGGCTCTTTTGTATAGAAATATATTAAGTTTTAATTAAAATATATCTTGTTCAGGAAGATTAACATTAAAATTTGTACAATTCAACATTTTTCAGATAAAATAATCCATTTCTGTCGTAAAATGAGGTACTGAAAAGTATCTCGTAAAAAAATGTTTCTGGCTCAAAAATGCCTTAACAAAAACGCTCTTCACTGTTCAGTAAAATGAAATTGTTGTTAGCTTTGTGCATTCTACAGTATAACAAAAAAATTATATCAAAAATTTATGATTTCAATACTTCATAGCTCAAAGCATTTTACAAAACTGAAATAATACTTTGAATCAAAATTTCGTCCTCTATTTGATTAGTACAGGGCGATCCGACAATATGAAGTAGTTTTCACCCTGAATTAAAAAAAAATCGAAACATTCCCTACTCATAATGGAATTCATCGATAATACTTAATTCGAGTTGTGCATTGAGAGCTTTGAGGTTAGAAGACTTCATACCAAGCGTCCTATTTATTTGATAGGTTCCAATTCGCTCGGAGGATTCGCGGTGTTGCCATTACTGCCGAAAGTAACGCCCATGTTCTGCATCTGGATGCCGTCGGGCGCCTCGCCATTTTGTGCGATGCACAGATACACAGTGTCCAGGACCATCTTCAAAAATTTTTTCAATGAAAACACCGAAAGGCTCCTCTTACAAATTAAAACTTACCTCGTATAAGCTGAGGATGCAGTGGGCCACGAAGAACGCGAAGACGCAGACTACCAACGTCGGTATAGCGTAGAACTCGAGTTCGGGGTTTTTCCTGAAAATGAAGAGACCCACCGAACCTGTCACAGCGGTCACGAAGCATTTTCCCAGGAACAGGATGAAATCTCCCAGGCCGTTTATGGTGGCCACCTGCAGAGCGTGGGAGGTCAGGACTTCGAAAGCCTGGAAAAAAGGGAATGGGTTGTCATAATTTGACAGATGTCATAATTTGACAGCTGTCGTTTTTTGACAGATATACCGAATCAGAGAGGATGAAATTGAGACTTACAGTTCCAGCTGCTTTACAGAAACCAACGCCATCTATCGCGATGACTGTATAAGCGTTGTGATTGAGGTAACGGATGAACTTTTCCATGCAGTAAAAACAGCATATGCAGCATTTCAGGCAACACGATGCGCATTCGCTTCCCTTGTTCTCCTGATATCTCAACCTATAACGGTAGAAGTATAAAAGATAGAAGATCCCCTGTTTCTTCAATCCTACTCACTTCTCATGAAGGTACGTCAAAATGAGCCTGGGTATCTTGAATAAAGTGATAATCAATGAACCTAGGGCTACGGAACCCAAGTGATACTTCATCAATTTCGATAAGCCGTAAGTCACATGGGAGCTATCTGAGAATTTATGTCGGTAGAACCAGTGGGCTACAGCTCCCGCTATAACCATCTGCTGACATGCCATGATAAATTCTGAGGTCCATATGAGGCCTATGAAGTAGACCCACCACATATACTTGACCCATGCTGGGTCTATGTACTCCACCAATGTGAGTTCTGAAATAATTCGATGATATACCCTTTCAGTTGGCAACACTTTTTTGACAGTAAATTTGACACATAACCTATCAAGTCAACTTACTTTTTATTTTGTCAGCAAACGACAGATTCCCCATAGGTGTTTCTGTAGTAAATGACACACTGCTGGCGGTTGTGAATACCGTTTTGTCTTCTGAGAAAGACATAGTCATGCCGGAGGTGTCAGGATAGTAGCTTGTAGCCAGACATAACTGAAATTATGTTTTTGAAGGCTTTGTTATTTGAACAGGTTTTCACTAAACTCACCACAACGAATATCCAAAAAACGAAGAATATCAGAAGAACAACAAAAGTCACTAATGGTTGGAAGAAGAGAGTTGGTATATTACCTAAGCATTTGGCAGTTTCTTGGAACAATTCTGCCAAAAAACCAACTTGTTTTCTCATAACAAGAACAATTATCAGTATGATAACCTGCAAGAGAATTCTTTTTTAAACACAAAAATGAGGATTTCTAACTCGCTTTCTACTTAAACGAGGCCTATATTATTTCAATTTTGAGTCGGGAATGGTCGGAAACGACAAGAATCGACTCATTGATGACCAGTTTGTGGTCAAATTCAAGTCAATGGTTCATCTATGGTGTGATGTGAGATGCACCTGCCATATTGAATGTAATAATATGACAGGTCGGTGGAATGCTCAATTGATGAAAAAAAATGTACTCACCGTTATAACAGTAGCAACTATAGAATACCAAAAAAAGGCATCTTCATTTCTCGCAGACTCCCATAGCCACATACTCTGTCTAGTATGGTCCAAGTTATATTTAATATCGAAGTAAGTATACCACAATAAAGAAGTGCCGCCAATACTTGTAATTGTAAATAGGATCATAATAATGTAAGCTACCAAATGTGCCATAATATGGAGTATTGAAATTGTGAATAAAGATAAAACTGTAAAAAGATCAATTATAAATTTCTTTTTTATCTTTTGGAGCTACCCTGTATATTAATACTTACGTAAAGATAAAAATACCAGCCCAAATATCACAAATTTAGAGGTATACAAATCGGCCAACACTTTTTCTAGAGTATCCCAGTTATTCAATAATCCGTAAAAATTGCTGAGAATGGCATCAGAAATTTCTTTCACAGGTTTTGGAACACAACGATTCAACACTGGAGTACTAAAAATTATCAATTCGATTTTTCCTGATATACCTTTCATAAAATTACCTTTCATAGACAGGCATCATTGGACAAGGGCCATACGAAGTACTCAAGACATGAGAATCCCACTTTTGATTTTGTTTATTCAGCTCGTTGTAGTTGAAATTATAATTACAATAACCGATGTTAGTTTGTCTATAATACTGTCCCAATTCTTCAATTTTACGGAAAGTTTTCGGAGGGCATTGTTTGACACATATCTTCAACGAATTTTTGAGTTCATTAATATCAAAAAATAATAAGTTAGGCTTATCGGAAGTATCCATTCCGGAATACTCTAAATTTCCTATTTTTCTATTGGTATTTGTACCGCAAGTGTTTCCGAAGGAATCATACCCATTGATAAGTCTTATAGGATTTCCGTAAACGAACGAAAACGCGGCTATGATCACCTAAAAAAAAAGATATTTAGGGGAGAATTCCTCTTAGGTTTGTCGGCATACCATCAGACACCAAAATGCTATAAACAGACATAACCAGAACACATCTGTACAGCTCCTTTCCACCGTTATATCTCTTTTCGATTCTTCATCTGGATCGCAGCAACCCATGTTTATTCAATAGTAAAATTTAAAATTTTAAATTTTATTTGTTTGTAGTGTATATAAACAAAACAATTAATAGGTTTTTAATTGGCCACTATAATTCTATGACCCCAGCCGTTTTTTTGCGGTTGTTAAACTAAGATGTAAAAACATGGTTATTTAGCAGCAATACTACGACTGTTTTATAAATTAAGGAAACATAATTTTCCTGTGGTATTTTTCTTTTTATTTCTTCATTATTTCTTATCGTATGAACAGAAAACACCTAATATTTATATTTCTAATGTTGGTATACCGTTTTCTTTGCCCTGAGATTGGTACTAATAATTTGAAGAGAATGAAGTTAGGCACGGACATAGAGAATATATTGTTTTTCTCTATGAACTCAGACGTCATGACGTGGAGTGGGTCGACCGCGGGATAGAGGATAAAATTAACGCAGCGTTGCAAGACGATTATTTTGGAATCAGTCAAGCGTAGCCTACGTAATCTAACGATTACGTAGGCTACGAGTCAAGTTATTGTCTACGAAACATTTTCAGCTTTGCTGATATCAAGCTTCGCAAGTATCAAGTAAAAATGTACTTCTATCATGATTTCAAACAATATAATATAGAAGTATTACCAAAAATCAGTGGTTTGACGATAAATCAAAACTCGGAGATTCAAATCTTCGTAAGGGACGAGATGAGATATTTTTCGACTAGATCAGTCGTCACCATTCTCGTTGTTGGTTTATTTTTTAATAATTAACATTCTAAGGTGGCGTAGGAATAAAGTAATACGGCCAATACGGGTCCTAAGAAAGCCTACCCAGGGTTCGATAGAAACCATTTTTAAGCAGTGGAAAGGTTGCCCAGCATGGTGGCGCATCCTTTTAGTATACCTTCCTTCTACACTCTACACAAATAAAGATGCATCCTTGTGCTTGCAAGAGGAGGTATAAATATCATAAAAATAATAAAAGCAAAACAACCGTCTGGCAACACCGCTCATATTTCGAACGGTATCTCGTTATCGACCCACTGCACGTCAAAAATCGCGGTCATAGACAATGTCAGAGTATACATCGTGCCTAACTTCATAGTTCATGGTTCATGCCTAATATCTGGATTGATTGAATGGTAAAAAATGAAAATGTTCACATTTCAAAATTATTTTGTTTCACCTATATCCTTATATACATTAATCAGCTGAATGATTACTATTGTAAATAAAAAAGTGTTATGAATTTAAATCGATATGTTATAATATTCAAATGAGCTTATCGCAAACAATTGCTTTTATCAGAGACAATGATTTGCAATGATTGTCAGCTATTATTATGTAATTAAACTGGATTCTAGGATGAATTGTGAGATCGAATGAATCATAAATCAGAATATAATATTTGTCTTGAATTTTCGATGATGTTGCACCATTCTTATCCTGCTGTGACCTTCCTCAATGAACGTAACAAAACAGCGACGAACGATTCTGTTTTTTGTAATTAAATTCATTCTGACGCGGAGAAGTCACGTTACTGAATCGAGTAACCTGAAAGGTGTTGAAAGCAAGTTGTTCTTACGTGTTTTTTCTATTAGGAAGATATTAATTGTTCATTAGATCTTTCTCGATTTATTTTAAGTGAAAAGAAATCATGGGAATTCGCGGACGTGCGTTGCATTATGTTTTTAAGGTGCCCGACAGGGCAAAAACCCTTCAATTCTACCGGGATGTCCTCGGTATGAAGGTATTGAGACATGAAGAGTTTTCAGAAGGCTGCGAGGCTTCTTGCAATGGGTAAGTAGGTTGATTGTGTCTAAACACTAGAATTTCATGCGAGAAAACGTTATTTTGCGAAATTTACGTATTCTACAAAAAAGGGATTTTTGGAATATGAGCAAGATCCATACTGTAATTGACTATGTTTTATCAGAAAAAATGATCTTAATGGCGCTTTTAATTATGTATCTGCATAATTATAATGCATGAAGGAAATAGGAATTCCCATATATATCTTGAACGAATCTTTTTCTCAAATTTCAAGGATAAAATAATGCGATATCTAGTTAGAGACAGTAATTGATTTCAACATGAATGCTGTAGTGATTAATATCATCGCTTATATAGAAAAATTAGAGCTTTGAGAAAATCTGATCACCAACATTTCAATTTCTTTAAGGCCTTATGCAAATAGATGGAGCAAAACTATGATAGGCTATGGACCAGAAGATTCGCATTTTGTGGTAGAGTTAACTTACAATTACGGAATCAAATCATACGAGAAGGGAAATGATTTCCTTTCCATAACTGTAAAAAGTAGAGAAGCATTAGAAAGAGCAAAGGTGGAAAATTGGCCTATTTTGGCAGATAATACACTTGAGGCACCTGGAGGCTACAAATTCAAGATACTCGATGAACCACAACCTAAAAACGCCGGTAAGATGATTTTTCATTTTTTTTTTACAAGTAACGGAAAACTCCATTTCAAGTGGAAATCTTGGTAATTCATCTGTGTCACCTATCGCTGATATAAGATCTGTGTCACTTATCTATGATCTGTGTCTTATTTCAATTGCATAGAAGAAAACAAATTCACAAAGATTATACGAAAGAACATAGAATAGTGATCATTTTTGAATTAGTAAGTTCTTTCTGGATCATTTATTGTTTTTATCAAAAACTAGTTGATTGAATAACTTTTTCATTGTTTGATTTATGGGAAATTATCCCAAACTTACAGATCCAGTTCAAAAAGTTACCCTGAGCTGCTCAGCTCTGATCAAGTCGATAACGTTCTGGAATAGTATTCTCGGTTTGACCATATTTGATCGGACTGAAAAGACAGTATTATTGGGATTCAAACAAGAGGAAGCAAAGTTAGAATTGGTGCAAAGTGGTGAGTTAAAAAAACGATGCTTCTCAGATTATTCAATGAAATGAAAAAACAATAAAATTGAGTCATAATTTTGTTGTTAAGATGGACCTATAGACCGAGCTAAAGCGTTTGGAAGAATAGCATTCTCCTGTCCTTTCAATGAACAAGAAGGATTATCGAAAAAAGTCGAGGAGCATCAGGTGAAAGTAATCCACCCTCTAACAGTGCTTCCAACTCCCGGAAAAGCCGATGTGCGAGTTTTGATAATCGCAGATCCAGACAATCACGAAATATGTTTTGTCGACGATGAAGGATTTAGGGAGTTATCAAAGGTGGATCCGGAAGCCAATAAATTGATCGAAAGATACATCAAAACTGATAAATCATAAATTTTCCATTTTTCTATAAAGATTTGATACGCAATTATGAAATATATTTTATCTATTTTGTTACGTTCTGATTCATATTTTCCAGAGTATTCTCGTTTGTAAGTTTTTGAATAAAAAAGTATTTGTTGAAATGTTTTATTGTTACCTGACAGAATTGAATCTGACCACTAATTCTTCATCAGTGTGTCCAACCTAATGGCTTATGACCATTTTCGTGAAGTAATAAAAATGACGTCCAAAAATTCTCATTTATTCAATAAGAAACAACATAGTTATATACTACAATCATCAAAAACGTAACATGTAGATTTGTCTTCATTATAAAAATAATAAACATAGCACCATCACAATATCAATAATCACCAAACACCCATTTTGAATTTTCACTTCAAAGTTTAGATTTGGGAACATAAGTTTCAGAGTTTGCAACTTCTTCCCACCATGAAGGTCTACTCATATTGTACTCCGATTGCAACATTGATGATTCAAGTCTTCGGTAAACCTGAAATTAGGAAGTTGATCCCAAAATTAGTTCTCAAAAGAGAAAAAATTCAATCATTAATCCTTATCAATACTTACTTGACCATCTGAGGCTCCCAATACAGAATTGATAGCGAAATCATGAGGAGCAATTGCATCAACAAGAGCAACAGCGTCATCTTTCAAATCAGCGCACAACTTAAGAGTTGCGTCTTGGATCAACTGCGCTGGTGCCGGACCATTCGCGAATCCGCCCCTATACAATGTTGCCAAATGATGTTTATTGAGAGAAGTTATGGCATAGAGTGAGAACACTCGTAAAAGAACTTTTCTCACATCCTCGTCCTTTGTTTCATGGATGAAAATCAGCATTCTTTCGAGGAGTAAATGCTAAAAATGATCATTTGAATATTGTCGCCGCAACCAATGTTCGTCACAGAAGTACCTGAATGAATGCCACAGAAAGATCTCTAGCAAGAAATACTTGGCTGTTGTTTTTCGCCCAGAAGAGGTCAATTTCATTCTGGCTGCAGTTCTTCAATTTCTCGTATGTTTCCTTCAAGAGAGAGCAAACCAACCATTTAAACGTGTTTAGCAGAACTGGAATAAACCGAAAAGATCTAACGAACAATTTGAACTTATGAACCATACTCATTTCGTACAATAAATAAAAAATTGGCAAATATTTTAAATCCTTCACTAACCATCTGGAGAACAGAGTTGATCCACATTGTCAGCATTCCATTTGATGCTCAATATCAAGTTAGCATCTGTTAGAAAGTCAATCGTTTTGAGAGGTGACGATACTTTAGAGCCCGATAAAACGGAAGGCCATGATTTTAGCAACCAATTTGCAGTTTGCTGGATGAGGACATGGTTTTCTCCTTCGTAAGTGCAGTTTGCATCATTCGAACTCAACAAGTCCCCCAACCCAGCCGCTGGAAATCGGAAAAATATAAATCTCAAAAAGCACCGACTTAGTCAGAAACTTTTGAGCGCTCATTCATCCATTTTGTATTAGACAGTTCGAGAAATCAATTGAAAAAGAGCTATAAAGATGACAGCTGTCAATTTTTGACAAAACCTACTATGCTGCATGCATCACAACCAAAGGTTACCTTTGAGATACCCGTGCCCTCCACACGCTTCTCTGCACTCTTGAATGGCATCTCTCATCGTCCATCCTGCTACAGGTTTGCAACCCGAGGAAATCGCATGGATTTCCACCCCCCTATCGGGCAAACTTTCATTCTTAGGATTAATGAAAGTTTCCATCACGAATTCTATAAAGGTGGGTTGAAGGTAATCGCAGAACACTCTGATCACGTAAACGGCCGCCAGATGGGGTAAAAGTCGATGTTGCTACGTACAAATAAAGATAGAATTCGAAAGGAACAAGCGTGCCTTGTACTCACATGTGTCTGGTATTCTAATATTGGAATTTCGTCTTTTTTATCATCCGGTCCGAATTGTTTTCTGACTGCGGCATATCGAATGGCAATCGTGAGAGCTTTCGTACCATAGGCAACCGCCATGTTGGTAATACCGACTCTGCCACCTGAAAGGTTACCCAACGATGCTCCATGTCTCTTTTTGGGATCTTTGAAAGGACTCACATAGTCACCGTTCTCAGTTACATCTCCATTACGATTCAAGAGATTTTCTCTCGGAATACGGTAGTTCTTAAACATCACAAAGCTAAAAAAGAATTCAGTACAAAATTTGGTTGCTGGCTGAATAAAAAAAATAGCTTCCAATTAGGCAACCCCTAACGTAACTTCCGTTGATCTGTGGTTCGACCACCAGATAACCTCAAAACAAATTTTGACAGTTCACCAGATTACCTATCAAAGCTAACAAAATTTAACAAAGTAATACTTTTGGACCATTAACTAACCCATTATCAATTCCATTCAGACCAATTTTTTCTCCCATATCTCCTACTACTATTCCTGGATATGGAAGCAAAGTGTTTTTATCTCTCAACGGAACTACAAAACAATGTAAACCCTTCTTTTCGCCCCTAACAATGAGCTGTGCAAAAACACAACCCACTGATGCAGTTTGGCCGAGGCCTGCAGCCCAACATTTTGCAGCTTCAAAATCAGGACTATTCAATACAAATTCTTTACTTGATTCGTCGTATGTAGCAGTTGTTCTCATTCCTTTTGTGTTCGTGCCATGACCAATCTCAGTCAAACAGAAGCACCCATGAATCTACGAAATCATGGATGTCTAGTTTTATTTGTCATGTGTGGTTTGCATGCATGTCTCACCTTTTCATTTTCAATTTCCATGACATATTTAAGATGCCTTTCAGTTCCCATAGATTGGATAGTATTCACAAATAATAGCATCGAAACAGAATTTTTGATGTACGAATCGGGATTTATTTGTACCATCAATCTGTTAGCCATAGGCATCCTCTTTAAATTGGAGACTACATTCGCCAAGCTTATGGATTCGATCTTTGATATTATGTTAGCCTGTCTATTGCAAATTTTTCTAATTTCATCCAGTGCTTTAGGATTGGTGTTATTTCGATAATCTGGATATTTCTCCAATTCTTTAACGATTTCATCCTAAAAAATTGGCGTCACTAAGTTGGGAATGAGGATTTTGTTGAAATAACTTACTTGATAGTCTACTAGATCTTCTGAATCCAGAAGAACTTTCAATTTTTTCCAGTCAAAACTGGCTTTTTTCCTATAATAATCCAGAGGACCTGGTTTGAAATCTCTCAAGAACTTCAGAGACATTCTTATTAATTATTGGGTTCAAAAATTCTAATCAAGTTAAGATATCTAAGAGCAATATTTCATGCTTTGTCGACTTTCTGTTTGGTTTCCTCTGTTGTTGGGGATATAATTGAAGATAAGATCAAGTCCAAAGTCTGAGAGGGAATAATTAATTTCGATGTCAACTCATCATTTTCTTGTACCTTGTACTAGGAACTGGAAGCGAATGCCTGAATTAGTAAATGAGAATAATTAGATGAAATTATTATTTTCATTTTGCATTTTTTAATAGACCGTATTTTCATAGCTCAATAATAAATAGACAAGTCTTTGTCAAGCCACGGTTACAAGCGATTCCAACCTCATTTTTCAAATTCATCGTCATTATTTAATTGTTTTATATTATCTCGCCTTCTGTTTCCTCGTAGATAACCAAAGTTTGGTGGACTAGCGCTCAATTTTCAACTAAATTATAAGGAATTGACAATGACTATGTATTTTGTGGAAAATATGGAGAAAAGAAAATAATAGATCATGGAAATGCTCCAGCACTGCCGTCTTCAGGAGTTCAGGCGCATTCGGTAATCGTGCTGGTAATCGTTGTGGATCGGACACAAAACAGCCAATAATTCGGATCTCTCTCTCTCTCTCTCTCTCTCTCTCTGGCTGAAAGAGAGGAGAGAGAGAGAGATCCGTATTTATTAGATTTTCTGTGTCCATTTTCTCTCGCTCCACTCCGGATTGGAACGCAGTTTTCATAAAGCAGAATGGGCTCTTTTTATTATTGTTCTGTGATCCAGGATAGCCATAGATATATCTATGATTACAAAAATTATGATAAATTTATGTTCTGTGGTCTATGATATGAACTATTAATCTATGATTGAGTTCATTGTCCTAACTCCGAATATCCATGGGCGTCCCAAAAGGTGAATCGCCGGGGAACAACCCGAATTTTTTTTTATCTTGATGACACTTAAATGGTACCTAGGGGTAGATGAAATGAGTTTGAATTGCATAAGTTTAACTGTAACAAAAATGTATTAACAAGAATTGGAATATAAGGATTTGAATTTTTGTATACAGATTCAATCTGCTTTAAATTTTTCGTCTTCCGTGAACCATTCTGCATACGAATCCAGTTTTTCCACCCAGTGTTGTCCCAACTCACTCATCGATCCTCTGTCACCACCGTAATCTTGGGGCAATATCGACGTATCTATCGACTCCGATAGGGCGGAATTTCCTTCATAGCTCACTTGGATCCTCTCTTTTAATTTCTGGTTCATGAAACTTTTGAAGATGTTGAGGACGACATGAACGAACGTAGGAGCGTTGATAAAGTGGAGTTTCTTAGGCCTACAGTGGTAGTTTTGCCAAGCGTGGACTATATTTTTGATACGCGTCGGTGTGTATTGCCCCAGGTGCCTGAACCCCGTGTTTTTCAAATCTATGATGGCGTAAACTCCGTAAATTTGAGCCAGTTCTTCTTCCATCACAGCGATATCGAGGATCATCGTCCCAGCCTTGATGACGGTGTCCAAATTGTAGATCGAAGGATCGGGAATTATCGGCCTGACGATCATCACCAATTTGTTTTCGAAAGTGTTCTTGAGGACTATGAAAGTACCCATTTTGATCAATTCTTGTATTTCCGGCAGCTTCGGATCCCTATTCGCGAACCACTCCGGTACGTCCCTGCGCATTTTGTAGAAATGTTTCAATTTATCCTTAGTTTTGGCCACATCGAATTTGCAACCTCTCAGGAAGGGAACGAGATATTTTTCGTCTGTTCGAATGTGCAAATCGGGGTTTTCAGACGCCCATTTTTTCAACTCGTCCAACCCTTTTTCCCTGTTTTCAGTGGTTTCGTGCAGGATATTTTCAGCGTAGTGTCTTATGTCGACGGAAAATTCTCTATTTACGCTTTCGAACATGGTTGATGGATGCGAAGAGCAGAGCACAAATTGATGATCTTTCTATTTCGTATTATCATATGATGGTATATCCGGTTTTAAATGTATAGCGAAGATGAACATTCAACACAAATTCACTGATTTATCGACGATGTTTAGACTTCGAGTTTACGTTCGCGTCGGATTCACTTTATCGCGTTAGCAACAGAGGCGCAGTGAAATAAAAAAATCGAGCTCAATTCCAAAGCGATAGCACATAATCTTTGGTTATTGCATGGGCTACGAAGAATCAACAGACAAATAATTAGTCTCTTCGATGTAAACATAAACGTCCTTGGAATTAAAACTCCCGATTATTAGCAAATTGCCAATCATATACGACTCAATTAACTGCAGACACAGTGAACTTTCCCGGTGGATCATCGAATACACGCACTGAACAATTCGATGGTATCGCGTCGTGTGAAATGTACGAGTACGAGGAAACTGGCTCGCACTGAAAACTGATTCACGATACCAGATACCACTTCCTGATTGAATATTATGTAGAGAGTTCGTTCAATTGGTCTAGTGGGCATAAGCGTGAAGAACTCGCTTTCCCCCTGGAGTTTTCGCAGGATGTATCCCTTCCCATTTACCTTTTCGTTCAGTTTATTCGATCGAAACCTTGAATTTTGTTTTCCTAAATAATCTTATCTAAATCACTCGATGTAACGGTGCTATTTTATGTCACCTAACTTCTGAACCGTTCCATATCGATGTTGTCATTTCGATTGAACCAAGAATCAATCGAAAGAAATTAGTGCACTCAGTTTTCATTTAATTTCATTGGTTATCGCGTAACAGAGCCGTATAAAATTCAAGAATTATCAAAAATGTTCCCAATATTTCTGTGATTGCTCTGATAGATCTATGATTGCTCTGATAGATCTTTGATTGCTCTGATAGATCTGTGAATGCTCTGATAGATCTGTGATTGCTCTGATAGATCTGTGATTGCTAAGACAGGTCTGTGACTGCTCTGGCATGTCTGTGATTCCTCTGACAAAAATTCTTCTAGCTCTATAATTTTTTCGCACCAATTTGCCCGAAAAGAATCTATTCTATTCGAGGAAATAATGAAAAACGGAACTATTTATTCGAGGATTCGATTATCCGGTGATTGACCTCACAAGAGCAAGTTACCAATTATACTTCCGTTAGGACAGCTCGAACCGAACGAAAATGATTCTCTGTAATAATCGAGAAGGAAACTTCATTAAATAATTGTCTCGAAAACTGCATCATAATCTACTCGGTCACTCTATGACCTCATTATTTTCAAGGTCACTCCATAGTTCACGCTATCTGATATTTTGCCAGCTCTAAGGTGGTCTCATACTCTCGAAAGTATGTGGGTGTGCGAAATAGATAGCTCGTCTTTCCTGATATTGTTCCTCTTTGTGTTCAACCAGCTGGCATCAAGATCAAGGGACTGCGTCGGGCTACAGTGACTTTATACAAATAAAGTCACTGTACGTCGGGCGATTCATTGTTTTCGTGCATTTCAAAACCGAAGTTGATATATCAATGTCTAAGCGATATCTCGTTTCCTAATAAGTCGTACACTTTTATCTCGAGTGCGTTCAGTAATGAGAGCGGTCTGTTTTGAATCTAGTTGAAAAGTTTTCTCGTGGGTTGTGATGTCTTCCCTCAAGTACACCTGTAACTTATCGGAGCAAGTTCAAGAATACGCTAAAGATGTTTTGCACGAGACCGAGGCGACCAGGAGGTTCGGTTTGGACGAATTGAAGAAGTGGGCCGGAGAAAACCCGCATCTGCACGTTCGCACCCAAGAAAAATACCTCATACCCTTCCTGAGGGTCTCCAAGTACGACCTGGAGAAAGCCAAACAAAAACTCACGAATTTCTACACGATGCGAAGGGACAGAATTGAATGGTTCGCCAACAGAGACCCGACGCTACCGCAGATCCAGGACTTGATAAAAATGGGCAGTTTCCTGGTCGCCAAAAAAACGTTCGAAAACCAACTCCTCGTCATAATCAGACCGACCTTCTACGACCCCAAAACTTACCATTTGGACGACGTCGTCAAGTGCGGCCTCATGGTTCTCGACGTCGCGGTCATGGAAGAAGAGCTCGCCCAAATCTACGGAGTCGTGGGCGTCATCGACATGACCAACGTGGGGCTGGGTCATCTCAGGCAACTGTCGCCGAACCGTATCAAGAACATCGTCAACTCCTGGCAAAACTTCCACTGCAGACCTCAAAGAATCGAGTTCATAAACGCGCCGTCTTACATCAACGTAGTTCTGGACATCTTCAAGAGTTTCATGACCACCAAACTCAAACAAAGAACGCACGTTTGCTACGACGGATTTTCTTCAGTGGCCAAATTGATCGACAAGGAGATCTTACCGGAAGAATACGGGGGTTCTGGGGGAACCCTGGAAGAATTGGGAAGTTATTGGAACGATAAACTTATCGCTTATTCCGATTGGTTCAAGGAGGACGCGGATTATAAGGCCGAAAGCGAGAAGAGTAAAGGCAAGTCTTGGTTTTCGCGAAACCCTTCCAATTCTTGATTCTCTTTGTTATTATTATTATTAGCGTATTTTTTGTTGAGTTCATCTTTGATCTCTTTTATCAACTGTATGATAAGTATCTCCATTGTCTTTGTTAGGGAATAGAACTATTGTGACGAAATAAACGAGATTAATCGAATCTGTTTTTATTAATTGATTAGTGATATGTTAAATGTTTGTTCTTTGTTTATCATGATCGAATAATTAATAACTATCAACATCTATCAATGCTGTCAGTGCATTTTTGTTTATGGTCCCAAATATAAAAAATATGCAACTCTATGATTCTGCCAAAATAAAGCCATCTGTGCATCGTCATATTGTCCAATTGTCAATAAAACAGGGCCTGTAAATAGAACAGTTTTGATTGTTTCACAAGAAAACGACGAGTTACAGAGGAAAAACTCAAAAGAGCTTCTCGCTTCTCTATTTACAATTGAACGAAAAGTCCATTTTCATAGCACACATGGGATCGGTGGAGATATTACCACAGAATATCTAACTACATTAGATAGGCATTCTGTGATATTACTCACAATAGTGACCATAGAGCTATACTAAATAATATGTAACATGCTTAGACAAGTCTAAGGTAACATGCATTATTATTGTTGTCGTACAATTGTTTTTTGTTCTTGTTCGATATTATGTGTGCGTCTCCTCGCACACCGCAACCCTTTGCCAAGTACGCCACTGAGAAATATCGCTTTGCCCCACTTCACAATGATGAAACGATTCCAGTTTTTGTCCTTTCTTATCAACCGTTATCCACATTACAATGGAAATATTGACTTGATCGAAATACAACATTGTTTCGAAGAGGTATTAAACAATCTATGAAATATCGAAAACTTTTGATCTCCGTCTCCCTTGCAATCAGTTAATTGAAATAATTTTCTCCGTATCTCCGCGCAAACACGGAGAGAAAGGAATTTTGTCCATGAGATTATCAACGTTACCTTTTCATTCTCGTCGACTCGAAGTAAATTAAGTGATTAAAAGTGATCAGTTATGGAGCAATCGGAAGATTCAGATTCGGACACTCCAACCGCATCTCTGAACGAGAACAAGGAACTCGTTGCAAAAGCAGTGGAAAACCTCAGGGCATGGGCTGAACAGAATTTTCACCTCCACATCAGAAGCGAAGATAAGTACATCGTAATTTTTCTGAGATGCTGCAAATACGATTTGGCCAAGACCAAGAAAAAAATAGAAGACTTTTACCGTATGAAGAAAGCCAGGCATCAGCTTTTCACCAACCGCGATCCACTTTCGAACGAAATCCAAGGACTCATCCAGATGGGAACCTTTTTCGTCCTCCGGAATCCCCAAGGAAACTGCCCTGTGGTGATAATCAGGCCCACCATTCGAGATCCTTCGGTATACAATCTAGACCAAGTAGTGAAAAGTGGCTCTATGGTTCTGGACGTTTTAGCCATGGAAGACGAACTGGCCCAACGCTACGGAATCATAACCATAGTAGATTTAACGAATGTCGGCTTTTCCAACGTAAGAGAATTGTCTGTGTCTCGATTGAAGGACATGGTTGCCGTGTGGCAAAATTATTACTGCAGACCACAGAAAATTCTGTTCATCAACGTACCAACTTATATAAACGTGTTTTTGAAGATCGTGAAGAGTTTCATGACCGCCAAAATGAGACAACGTGTACAAGTGCATCGCGATAGCGGTAATCTTGGAGAAATTGTGGACAAGAAAATTTTACCGCCGGAATATGGGGGAGATGGAGAAACCATAGAAGAACTATCGAACTATTGGTGCAATAAATTGATTTCCTACTGCCAATGGTTCAAAGAAGATGAAAAGTTCAAACCTACATGATGTTCTGTGATTGTGATCGTGTGAAATATGCTTGTGATAAATTTTTATCTACTTGAAAGAAGCGGAACTCTTATTTTTACTTAAAACAGTAGGATTTTCTCACTTTTGGAAAATATATTCACTTGTTTGTGTTTCTTTTGAGCTCCTTCAATCATATTCTTAAGAAATAAGAAGTAATTATTATGCTTTCTTCCTCAGAGTTAATTTCATGTTGTCCAAGCTTTTTGATTGCTTATTCGACTCAAACGAGTGGGGAATGGTCTTTAACGATAAGTTTGTCCAGATTGTTTAACCAGAACCATATAAAATTCTAACGAAATCGAAAAAATCCGTATTCGTAGATCATAGAATAGCTGTTGTAAAATTCAAACACGTATCATAGAAAAACGTGTTTACGTATTCAAAACTCAAGTACAAAACACTAAAACAGGCCTTAATTGAAAGATGTTCTATGATTGAAAGATAACCTCAATACTTTGACATGACACGAACCTGTCAGATTATGAATGTTGTTGACGTTTTCCTATGGGAAAATACTGTTAAAATACCAGTGCGTAAATACATAAATTATTCATTACACATTCCACTGGTTGGGTTTGCGCCTCAAACGAAATAATGAACATTTCTCTATGTTATAATATCCAAAACAACGCATGAACAAATATGAGCAATGTTACAATTTTGGAAAAAATCAGGTAAATATACGTGAAATTGTCAAGACTTAACATTGATATTTGACGATGTTGCAATTTTTGGTTTGTCTCGTAGGACACAATAATCGTGCCCGAAACTATACAGTAGGACCAGACTGTAATGAAACCCCTTCCTATTATGATGCAGCTACTACAAGGGAAAATCATGAATATGTTCAAATATCGGAGGAAATTTTGCACTCAGGTCAGAATCTTCAACACCAATACATATAATTTCTTATGAAAATGTTCTCTAATATTCATGAATAATAAGAATATTTATTTTGCAGGAACCGATATACATTTGAAGAAATCATCAATTGCAAGGACACTTCCAGAAGTGTTACAAGATAAAAATTCCCTCAATCACTTTATTCAGTTCATGGAATCAAGAGAATCAGAAGCCTACATTCTGTGTTGGTTGGATATCGAGTCGTTCAAGGTCGACATACCTAAGATATCTTCGCCTATTTCTTTGAGCGTTACTGACCATGATAGTTTATCAGTAAGCACAGATACTGACTCTGTTACTTCAAGTGTTTCTAGTGAGTTTTCAGAAGGTAGAGGTTCAAATTTAGGCAAAAATTCTTACCACAATTGTGATAAACAAACCAGTGATATTAGCATTAGTCCAAAGTCTTATAAGAATTCAAAAGAAGTTAATGATCTTATAGATACTGATTTGTTGACGAAAAATGCTCTCATAATTTTCAAAAAGTTCGTGGCACAAGAAGCTATTTTGAACGTAAAATGTAAAGACGACATAAGGAAGGATTTGATAGAAAATATTTGTGATAACACGAAGTTAATCTCGGAAAATTGTTTCTCGAAAGTACAAAATCATGTATATAACGTAATGGAGAAAGAGTACTTTGATTCATTTTTATTGAGCGATTTTTACTGTAAATATCAAATAGACGTACTGACCAGCGGGAATACAGTCCTCGACGATATTTTGAATAACGAGACCGCCTTATTTTATTTCATGGAATATTTGGAACAAGAAGATCAAAGACACCTCCTCGAGTTCTGGATGGCGGCGACGAATTTTCAGCAACAGCTGAAGCATCAAGGAGAATTCTTCGACCCTTTGGAGGCGCAAAACGACGCTGTGGTTTTATACGATAAATATTTCTCGCTGCAAGCTCTCTGTCCTTTAGGGCTGGGCGATAAAGTGAGACTTTCCCTCGAACAAAAAATTTGCGGCGAAAACGGCGTGAACTTGGACAGTTTCAACTTGCCAATCTCGATCGTCGAAAAAATCCTCGAGAAATACTTCATTCAACCCTTTTTGGAATCTCAACTGTTCTACAAGTTCTTGTCGGAACTGATAAACACGGTGCAGTCGAACGGTTACGCCACTTCTATCCAGAAGCACAAGAGATCCCCTTCGGACGGAGACAGCGAACATAGTTTTGCTTCCAGCACGTTTTTAGCCATGGAAATCAATCACAACGTTTCGAAAAAGAATAATAAGGCCTCGGCGGACATGACGATCGACACTAGAGAACTGTACGATCCGGACTCTTTGTGGAAGCAGAGACGGAAGAGTAAATTGTTGTGTGGTCACGTTAACGATCTGGGTAGATTTGAAACTGAATTTGAGCCTGAACCCGATAGGGGTCAGTTTAACCTGAAAGATGTTGTTAGAAAGTTTGTTAGTTTAGAGGAGGAACATAAGAGAAAAGAGGAGATGGCTTGGCAAGTAGCTGAAATGATTGTGAAGGATATAACAAATGTTACTTTGAACAATAATTGACAGTCTTAGCTCGATCGAGATAAGATAGAATAATTCTTGTACCTTTTTGCATGTTTTGAAAAAAAATGCCAAGGCCAGTTGAACTCTTCAATATTTAATTGTCTATATGGGTATAAAAACTTGGTTCCTTTATTATATTATTCTAATAGTGTCTTCAATTAAACACTTCATTCTTTGTGTTAAAATTCAATTTCTGGTAATGGTTTCAATTCAAATCTTGATTGCTTTTGATTAAATATGTAATTACCCGATATTTTTGTATATAAGTGTAACATATCACAAATTAAATGATTCATAGAATTTATTCCGTGAAATTTATATTTTTTGTATATAATGTAATAGATTGATTATTTCTTTTTCGCTGCATACCTACTCCATATTCTGGTGCTTTGAATTTAACAGTATTAATTATAATTCCTGCCGTTTCTAGCAGATAAATTGTCAGATATTTTATTTCAGTGTTAGTCTCATTTATTAGATTATATATTTTTAATTGAACATTCATAAAATAAAGATCCAAGTTATTAAAAATTGTTTTACTTTCAGTTCAGAGTAGAAAAATACATACCTTCTCAAGTTTAAATTTTGGAAAATATTCAAAGTACGTCCACAGAACACAA
Source organism: Adalia bipunctata (assembly GCA_910592335.1). NCBI lineage: Eukaryota > Metazoa > Arthropoda > Insecta > Coleoptera > Coccinellidae > Adalia > Adalia bipunctata. The sequence continues at coordinate 298,841 of OU342951.1, forward strand.
CCATTGTTTTTGCATAGAACAGGGATACCAGTTGCGCACCACAGAATGCAGATAAAAGCTCACCACAGCCATTTTATAACAAGCCAAGAAATACAAAGAGGCAACACCGCATTTTGTTTCGATGTCGTCAGGTCACCTAATCATTTCCCCTCACCAACTGTTGCCATATTAACTTCAGTTCATGGCTTAATAAAGTGACAGCTGTATTTTGTTCTATGCTCGTTACATAACCTAACTACCTAACTATCTATTTTCGTGCCAATTGTTTACGATTTTTAAACTCATTCGATTAATATAAATTGAAGTGATCTTTAATTGTATTTGTCGCGATGCATGAATGTAACACCTCCGATTCCGGTATAACTCTCCTCAAAAACAGATGATTAGATAGAAATAAAAAAGGAAAAAGCATGAAATTCAAAGTGATGAAAACAAGACCTTTCCTACTGCCCATTTATTTTCATAAAGAGAAAGTATGTAGCAGTTTCAATGCTTTCATGGGCGGCGTGTTGATCGTAATGTTTTTGATGACTACAGTTTTGTCCATAAAACTATTGAATGCCAGTAAGGTTCATTAGAATTCTATGAAGTATACGATATATTATATTATGATCTGATATTTTGCAGGTGATTGCAGATCTGATCAAATCATCATTCGATACGTCGCCAATAGTATTCCAAACATTGAAAAAATCGAGTCTGCCTCCAAGCATCGTTTAGCCATTTTGGTTCCTTATAGGGACAGATTCGAGGAGTTGCTAGAATTCATTCCACACATGCACAATTTTCTGGAGAAACAACAACTATCATATGATATTTTCGTCTTAAACCAAGTAGATAGTTTCAGATTCAACAGAGCCTCGTTGATTAACGTGGGATATTTGCAAATTAAATCTTTCTACGATTATTTTGCGATGCACGACGTTGATCTGCTACCGTTGAACGAGAATTTGAGTTACGCATATCCAGAACTGCCATATCATCTAGCCGCTCCGAATTTACATCCAAGATACCACTATGCTAAATTCATCGGTGGCATTTTCCTGATCAACAGGTGAGGCTAATGAGATCATTTTGAAGATGTGTTTTTATTCGATTATCACCTTTATAATTTTAATATTCAATTTAGAGAACATTTTGAATTGGTTAAGGGTCTATCGAATCAGTATTGGGGATGGGGCTTAGAGGACGACGAATTTTATGTCAGACTGAAAGAATCCAAACTACAAATCGTACGACCCGAGAATATCACCACAGGAATCAACAATACCTTCAGGTATAATCATTCCCTGAGAACTTCTATAAAGTCCTGAAATTATTATATTTCTAGACATATTCATGGCAAGGAAAGAAAAAGAGATACCGTCAAATGTTACAATCAACGAGAAGTCACTAGAAAAAGGGACAGAGTCACCGGATTGCACGACGTGAAGTACGAAATAATCAGTTGGAAAAATTTGACGGTGGATAATGCCCCATTCACACTTATCAATATAAAATTACATTGTGAGGTTAAATTTACTCCTTGGTGTAACTGTACGTCCAAGCCTGTTCCCAACGGCAAAATTAAGTCATCTGAAAAAGCAGCGTTGTGAAAAAAATAAAAACATATCCGTGATAATTTTGATTATTTAATCGGAAACAGGGGATCCCTAACAAGTTCATAGAATTTGTAATATGAACAAAAACGCATTAATTGAATTATCGTAACTGTTGTAAGAATTCAGACAACTAATTTCCTAAGTGTGTAAGTGTATTATTCAAATATTCATCTGAGTTACCTTTGTGATATTACTTTAGAAATATAGACTGACAACTTTTATGAATGTTCTAATAAAACTTTACCTTTTTTTAAGATTGATTTTATTTCATCACCAACATCATCGAAAAGATCTAATTCTTCGAGTTAAAATGGACAGACATCTTAACTTTCATTTGGGTGCAGGAAATACATACTTTCATAAATCAATATTTTGTTTATTTCAAACAAATAATCACAATGAAATGTAAGAGTACAATAAAAAACTATATAACAGTGTTACCAGAACTATTATAATATATTCTGAGTAAACCCAACATGAATTCATCCAGGATAATAACAAATATATAACGTAATTTTAGCCTCAGCACGAAATTATTCTTAAAAATCTATTTCAAGTGTGATGATAAAAGTGATATTGTGAACCTAAAATCTCACAAATTAAGTATTTAAAGTAATTCTTTTTTAACAGGAGGTAGAACTCACGATTTCACTGAAGCGTCAATAATTTCGTCATTTGAAAATTTTATGAGGGCGATTTTAAGTTGAACTGACTCCTGTTAAAAATGAAATCTCCCTTTGAAAATTCTCGGTATTATGATGTCGATCAACAGGAAAAAATAAATACTAAGTACATCTTTGGCAGAAAGAAGATCCCGATAGGAATATTCTTGCAGACGATAAATGTTGTATATGACAAGCGCACATTTAAAGCTGCATATACTATGAAGTTGAATTAAAGAGGACATGCAGATGCTACAGACGTCTGAAACAGAAAAACATGCTTTTCAAACGGAAACTGCACCGTAGTAATACTAAAAGTAAACACCAAACATTCTCTAGAAAACTTCTCTAATCAGAACCCTGAAACATATGTATGATCTATGATGGTTCAACATCATGCATCACTTAATAAACATCCGCGCCACCTGCCGGCTACAATTATGAATCTCTCAAAAAAAAAAAATCATCAAAATCAGTCCAGCCGTTTAGGAGAAGTATAAATAGTGACAGGGAAATTATAAAGATTGAAGAAAAGCACCGTTGCCACATCATCTGGATTTCACTGAAAATTCCAAACACGAGAAAAAAGCTTAACTAAATAGCACCATAATTTTCTCCTATCACCACTATTGAATAAATTCATTAATTCATCTCGAAATCAAAATATCAATCTGCTTCACCAACTAGCGCCCAAGTACATTTTGTTACAAATATTCGCAAAAATGATAAAAATTCTATTTCAAATTGAAAATATGTGTCTAATCATCTGTGTCTCCGATATGAGATACATATTCTGTATCCTCTTTCAATTCCATGAAGGAAAGCGAAGTCACAAAACAAAAATGAATAGAAAACTTTTGCTCAAAACAAACAGAGAATTGTGATCATTACACAACAATGCAGTCAATGTTTAGTGAAAGCTATCAAAATAACCTGAAAGTAGCCTATTTTTCGATTCTTATTTGGCACATGCGTTCAACTCAATTATATCAAAATATTCGGCTTCACTTTTTGCCGCTGCATAGAAGGCGTATGATCCAATTCGATATTGGAAATATGTTGGGCTGTACATTCTAATTCATGCAACCTAAAATCTTCAATTTACTGAGAACTTGAAGAAAATAAGAATCCAAAGTCTTCTAAGCTAAATACTTAGAGGAAATTTCTCATTTTTGATAGCAAGAGACAAAGTCATTGCATAAACTCATAAACATGAATGAAGAAAGTGCCCTAACGTCGCAAACGTGACCTGAAAGATTACTCAGGAAGACAGTAGGATTCCAAAACTTGCAATTCTACAAAACAATCTGAATCTACCTTGAATCCCACCATACCATTGAGTATTCATATAACATAGATGCATAGAAATATCTATCACATAACAAAGACATAGATGCATAGAATAGTATTTCTTTGCATCTATAACAGGACATAGAACAGTCTTTGATAGAACTTAAACAGGGGTGGACAAGTTGATGAATGGGGTCGTTTTATTGTTATATGAATGCGCAATGTTGCCACAAAATAAACTCAAAAGCTCATCCATGAGAAACATAGAATATTTTCGTTCCTTTCAAAATTCAAATTTTTAAAGGAAAATTCGAGCTGATTTCTCAATTCCAGATGGGAGATCCAGAAAATCTTAACGCAAAACTACAAAATGGAATTTTTTAGTTTCACCGCAAATTAGTGGAGGTGTTAAAATTTAAATCTATCATAGATGTCAGATTTATTGTTGCTGTCATTTTAAGAAAACATGAAATATATTTTTCATTATTATCATGACATATTCTGTATTCTGAACCAACCACCTTAATTATTACGAACTACAAAATTCAACAATTTTGAGATTGAGCAAAACATTTCCAAATATCCGGTTGTGTATTACACGATAGTTTCAACGTCACTTATCACTTCAATACCATGCTTACTGAATATGAATTTTATGAGATTTTCATCACAACTCTTGCAATTCTTCAAACTATCTTCGGACTTAAAGTCCGCAGCACTCTTAATAAGAGAAGAAAAATCGTTACTACTTTTAGCATTTCTCAACGATTTTTTGTCGATATTTCCACCGCTGCCCCCGGCATTACCTACCTTCTCTGGATCCCCCTTCTTGACCGTTTTTCCTTCCATCTTGACCTTGACCGCTTGTCCGGGAAGTTTGTAGTTAGCTAGAGAAACAGTAGTTTGATTTTTCTTCGATAAATCCACCGTATCTATGTGAGAAAAATTGTGGTTTGATTGAAACCTGTTGAAGAGGTTATTGTTGCATATGTTCATGCAGTTGGACAGCGAAGACGGAGACGTAAGAATCACGTCCATCGGTAGCGTTTTAGAGTGAGTGTCAAAGAAGTTTGTGTGGTACTTACTATTTCCAGAAAGCAAGAATGAAATAAAATCACTCAATTACAAACGAGACTGGAAATATAAGATACCGGCAAATTTCGCAATTTCAAAGTACTCACTTGTGTTTATATCCAAAGAGTCCTTTTTTCTGAATGTAGTCTATAACAGGATCCGGAATTAAGTACTTCACTGACTCATTTCTCCTGATGGCTCTTCTAACTTTAGTAGAGCTGACCTCGTTGCCGATCCATTCAGTCACTATACATATATTCGACTAAAATTACACTCATGTGAACAACAAACTTTCTAAACCCCGAAATCACTCACCATATATTTGGTAAGTACGTCTGAATTGTAGATAAATTCCAGTGGATTGGTCTTGTTTCTTGTAATGACCACCAAACCATATTTCCCTACTATCGCATCGATCTACAAGGAAAAGTTGAAGGAATTTGAAGAGCAGATTTTGCTTACCACTTACATCTTCATCTGACCAAAGTCCGGGAGTTCCGAACGACTCCAACAAATCTGCCCCACATAATAATTTAACACTTACAGTATCGAGACAACCATTTCTAACATTATCGGTAAACCAATTAGATTCTTCATCAAAATTGCTGTTATTATCATTCAAAGACGCCTGAAGGATCTCGTTTATATGGTTCTGCACAATACAAATCAATAATAACTTTTCTAATTCATACTCCTCGACTGTAACAACAGACTTACCTGATGATAGTTTAGGACTTGTCTGGTTCTGCTCCACGATTCTTGATTACATTCCCATTCGGACAATTTAATCCACTCGCTATTTCTCAAAGCGAGCCTGACCATTTCTTTCCTATGAGTTGCAGATTCTAATTCGTTTTTAGCGTAAGCATCGTGAACAGGAGAAATAAGACCTCCTACAACTGTATGGATGCCCATACGATGCAGATGATCTCTTGCTATCTCTGAAATTTATATTATGACAGTCTTCCACGACTTCTTCGAGTAAAACAATGCGTCTTACCAAACATTCTCAAGTGCATATTAGTTGGTGGGTTGAAAGAGCCACAGGCTAATAAAACGATCTTACTCGATGATGGCATTTTTATATTTCAACTGAAAAATAATCAAACAGGTGTTAAATATGCAGCTCTGATGTTAATAAAAGTCATCACTTACGGAGTATTTTGATGAAATTCTACATGAATTTAACAAGAACCTATAACCAACACCTCCTTCATTAACGTAATGTTGTTCAGAGCTTTATCAGGATTTTCTGATAAAAGCGACTTATATTTCCTATGCGATTGTTCAAAGAGAGATTATGTGTATTTATTATCATTGTATGTTATCGTGAACATTGACCTAGAATATACGGATTCTACATCAATGATCGTGAACGACGATACTGACATTTCAACATCATAGATAAACTGTCAGAGTCATGTCAAGAGTTCTTTGTTATTTTTTACTACAGAAAAATAATATACTTGTCTCTGATATAACCATAATTTAACTCGGAGGACAAAAATTTCGAGGTTGGAAAAACTACCGAGGACCAAATTTATAGGTTGGAAAAACTCCGGGGACAAAAATTTCGCGATTGGTAAAACCACAGACCTTTGGTTAAACTCCGGAGGAAAATTTTCCGGAGGGAAATTTCCGGGTAGGAAAAACTTGACGAACGAAATATTTATTGGTGCATAGGTATACTCCATTCACTTTTATAAAGTATCGCGGTTTGCCATGAAATTTTGACACATTTCACCGTATATATTTTGAAAATTTTAGGTTATGGTCATTCACTGTCAGATACGCCCACAACGTTGCCGTTTCTGCTAAAAAATCGTAGTAATTACGTATTTATTAAAATGTTCCTTTGGGAAATTAATGAATTTGAGAAAATATTATGTTGATTCAGAAGACATTTAACTACATTTTTGCACAACCTGAAATACTCCAGTATGAAAATGTAGTAGTTCTACGAAACCTGCGCCACAGTTGAATCTTCGAAGAACTAACTCCATTTACAAAGTTGAAAAAGAGTAAATAGAAAGTAGACCTGGCAATGTCGCTTAATTTTCACGAGTGCCAAACTGCGTCTGTTCTAGGGGAAAAAACTTGATAAACCTAAATCATGGCCAACCGCGATACTTTATAAAAGTGAATGGAGTATAGGTACTGTTTTCGCATTTAATGGTGCACTCGTTTCCACACCACCGACCACCCTGTAGGTAGAGTGCTCGGCGCGTTTTGTTTTTGAGTGGTATCCCCAGTAGGCCTACTCCACTTTATATCGAAATGCGCAATCTTGTTTCCGCTTTCAGGGCGCATACTTTTTTCCGCATTATCCAGTTTAATGAATTCCACCAAGGGAATAAATGAACGCGATAGTTAATGCACTCGTTTTCACACCACCATGTAGGTAGAGTGCTCGGCTACTTGAACGATTCCACCAAGGGAATAGATGAACGCGATATTTAATGCACTCGTTTCCACACCACCCTGTAGGTAGAGTGCTCGGCGCGTTTTGTTTTTAAGTGGTATCCCCAGAAGGCCTACTCCACTTTGGGTCGAAATGCGCCAAATTTATTTCTAATAACCTGTTAATAAACAAATTAACAGGATATTAAAGGATCGGAAAGAAAAAGTTCCAATTTAGTTCTAGCCTACGATTCTTCTCGAGGTCAAATGGATGCGTACAGCATATGTGGGGTTAGGGGAACCATGCCATTAAAGCCCCTATGGCCCAAAGAAAACCGGAGATCCAGAAAGAAACATAACTTTTCCTCGTGTTTTTTCGATTTGGCGAACTCCGACGTGAATTTTGTTTATTGTCGCACTCTTGTATCCGCATTTTTGGCGCAATCTTGTTTCCGCTCTCTGGGCGCATACTTTTTTCCGCATTATCCAGTTGAACGAATTCCACCAAGGGAATATGAACGCGGAAGTTAATTTACTGTTTTTTGGCGCTACATGTTTCCGCATTTTTGACGCAATCTTGTTTCCGCTCTCTGGGCGCATACTTTTTTCCGCATTATCCAGTTGAACGAATTCCACCAAGGGAATATGAACGCGGAAGTTAATTTACTGTTTTTTGGCGCTACATGTTTCCGCATTTTTGGCGCAATCTTGTTTCCGCTTTCTGGGCGCATACTTTTTTCCTAATTTTCCAGTTGAACGAATTCCACCAAGGGAATATGAACGCGGAAGTTAATTTACTGTTTTTTGGCGCTACATGTTTCCGCATTTTTGACGCAATCTTGTTTCCGCTTTCTGGGCGCATACTTTTTTCCGCATTATCCAGTTGAACGAATTCCACCAAGGGAATATGAACGCGGAAGTTAATTTACTGTTTTTTGGCGCTACATGTTTCCGCATTTTTGACGCAATCTTGTTTCCGCTCTCTGGGCGCATACTTTTTTCCGCATTATCCAGTTGAACGAATTCCACCAAGGGAATATGAACGCGGAAGTTAATTTACTGTTTTTTGGCGCTACATGTTTCCGCATTTTTGGCGCAATCTTGTTTCCGCTTTCTGGGCGCATACTTTTTTCCGCATTATCCAGTTGAACGAATTCCACCAAGGGAATATGAACGCGGAAGTTAATTTACTGTTTTTTGGCGCTACATGTTTCCGCATTTTTGACGCAATCTTGTTTCCGCTCTCTGGGCGCATACTTTTTTCCGCATTATCCAGTTGAACGAATTCCACCAAGGGAATATGAACGCGGAAGTTAATTTACTGTTTTTTGGCGCTACATGTTTCCGCATTTTTGGCGCAATCTTGTTTCCGCTTTCTGGGCGCATACTTTTTTCCTAATTTTCCAGTTGAACGAATTCCACCAAGGGAATATGAACGCGGAAGTTAATTTACTGTTTTTTGGCGCTACATGTTTCCGCATTTTTGACGCAATCTTGTTTCCGCTCTCTGGGCGCATACTTTTTTCCGCATTATCCAGTTGAACGAATTCCACCAAGGGAATATGAACGCGGAAGTTAATTTACTGTTTTTTGGCGCTACATGTTTCCGCATTTTTGGCGCAATCTTGTTTCCGCTTTCTGGGCGCATACTTTTTTCCGCATTATCCAGTTGAACGAATTCCACCAAGGGAATATGAACGCGGAAGTTAATTTACTGTTTTTTGGCGCTACATGTTTCCGCATTTTTGGCGCAATCTTGTTTCCGCTTTCTGGGCGCATACTTTTTTCCTAATTTTCCAGTTGAACGAATTCCACCAAGGGAATATGAACGCGGAAGTTAATTTACTGTTTTTTGGCGCTACATGTTTCCGCATTTTTGACGCAATCTTGTTTCCGCTTTCTGGGCGCATACTTTTTTCCGCATTATCCAGTTGAACGAATTCCACCAAGGGAATATGAACGCGGAAGTTAATTTACTGTTTTTTGGCGCTACATGTTTCCGCATTTTTGACGCAATCTTGTTTCCGCTCTCTGGGCGCATACTTTTTTCCGCATTATCCAGTTGAACGAATTCCACCAAGGGAATATGAACGCGGAAGTTAATTTACTGTTTTTTGGCGCTACATGTTTCCGCATTTTTGGCGCAATCTTGTTTCCGCTTTCTGGGCGCATACTTTTTTCCGCATTATCCAGTTGAACGAATTCCACCAAGGGAATATATGAACGCGATATTTAATGCACTCGTTTTCTCACCACCCTGTAGGTAGAGTGCTCGGCTACTTGAACGATTCCACCAAGGGAATATATGAACGCGATATTTAATGCACTCGTTTCCACACCACCCTGTAGGTAGAGTGCTCGGCGCGTTTTGTTTTTAAGTGGTATCCCCAGAAGGCCTACTCCACTTTGGGTCGAAATGCGCCAAATTTATTTCTAATAACCTGTTAATAAACAAATTAACAGGATATTAAAGGATCGGAAAGAAAAAGTTCCAATTTAGTTCTAGCCTACGATTCTTCTCGAGGTCAAATGGATGCGTACAGCATATGTGGGGTTAGGGGAACCATGCCATTAAAGCCCCTATGGCCCAAAGAAAACCGGAGATCCAGAAAGAAACATAACTTTTCCTCGTGTTTTTTCGATTTGGCGAACTCCGACGGAATTGTTTATTGTCGCACTCTTGTTTCCGCATTTTTGGCGCAATCTTGTTTCCGCTTTCTGGGCGCATACTTTTTTCCGCATTATCCATTTGAACAAATTCCACCAAGGGAATATGAACGCGGTAGTTAATTTACTGTTTTTCAGCGCTACATGTTTCCGCATTTTTGACGCAATCTTGTTTCCGCTTTCTGCGCGCATACTTTTCTCCGCATCATCCAGTTGAACGAATTCCACCAAGGGAATATGAACGAGAAAACGAGATAGTCAATTTACTGTTTTTTGGCGCTACATGTTTCCGCATTTTTGACGCAATCTTGTTTCCGCTTTCTGGGCGCATACTTTTTTCCGCATCATTCAGTTGAACGAATTCCACCAAGGGAATTTATGAACGCGATAGTTTATGCACTCGTTTCCACACCACCATGTAGGTAAAGTGCTTGGCCACTTGAACGATTCCACCAAGGGAATATATGAACGCGATATTTAATGCACTCGTTTCCACACCACCCTGTAGGTAGAGTGCTCGGCGCGTTTTGTTTTTAAGTGGTATCCCCAGAAGGCCTACTCCACTTTGGGTCGAAATGCGCCAAATTTATTTCTAATAACCTGTTAATAAACAAATTAACAGGATATTAAAGGATCGGAAAGAAAAAGTTCCAATTTAGTTCTAGCCTACGATTCTTCTCGAGGTCAAATGGATGCGTACAGCATATGTGGGGTTAGGGGAACCATGCCATTAAAGCCCCTATGGCCCAAAGAAAACCGGAGATCCAGAAAGAAACATAACTTTTCCTCGTGTTTTTTCGATTTGGCGAACTCCGACGGAATTGTTTATTGTCGCACTCTTGTTTCCGCATTTTTGGCGCAATCTTGTTTCCGCTTTCTGGGCGCATACTTTTTTCCGCATTATCCATTTGAACAAATTCCACCAAGGGAATATGAACGCGGTAGTTAATTTACTGTTTTTCAGCGCTACATGTTTCCGCATTTTTGACGCAATCTTGTTTCCGCTTTCTGCGCGCATACTTTTCTCCGCATCATCCAGTTGAACGAATTCCACCAAGGGAATATGAACGAGAAAACGAGATAGTCAATTTACTGTTTTTTGGCGCTACATGTTTCCGCATTTTTGACGCAATCTTGTTTCCGCTTTCTGGGCGCATACTTTTTTCCGCATCATTCAGTTGAACGAATTCCACCAAGGGAATTTATGAACGCGATAGTTTATGCACTCGTTTCCACACCACCATGTAGGTAAAGTGCTTGGCCACTTGAACGATTCCACCAAGGGAATATATGAACGCGATATTTAATGCACTCGTTTCCACACCACCCTGTAGGTAGAGTGCTCGGCGCGTTTTGTTTTTAAGTGGTATCCCCAGAAGGCCTACTCCACTTTGGGTCGAAACGCGCCAAATTTAATTCTAATAATCTGTTAATTAACAAATTAACAAGATATTAGAGGTTCGCGGAAAGGAAAAGTTTCAATTTAGTTCTAGCCTACGATTCTTCTCAAAGTCAAGTGGATACGTACAGCATATGTGGGGTTAGGGGAACCATGCCATTAAAGCCCCTTGTGGCCGAAAGAAAACCGGAGATCCAGAAAGAAATATCACAATTCCTTGTGTTTTTTCGATTTGGCGAACTACGACGTGAATATTGTTTATTGTCGCACTCTTGTTTCCGCTTTCTGGGCGCATATTTTTTCCGCATTATCCAGTGGAACGAATTCCACCAAGGGAATATGAACGCGATAGTTAATTTACTGTCTCTTGGCGCTACATGTTTCCGCATTATTGGCGCAATCTTATTTCCGCTTTCTGGGCTCATATTTTTTCCGCATTATCCAGTTGAACGAATTCCACTAATAGGCCTACCACACGCTCAAGCTTCACCACAGTTTGGCTTGCGCAAACCGGCTTGAACACTGAACACTGAGGGAAACTGTATACAATTCTCCCAACCACACGCTCAGTGTTCAGTGTTCAAGCCGGTTTGCGCAAGCCAAACTGTGGTGAAGCTTGAGCGTGTGGTAGGCCCATAAGGGAATATGAACGCGATAGTTAATTTACTGTTTTTTGGCGCTACATGTAGGTACAGTGCTCGGCTACTTGAACGATTCCACCAAGGGAATATATGAACGCGATAGTTAATGCACTCGTTTTCACACCACCCTGTAGGTAGAGTGCTCGGCGCGTTTTGTTTTTAAGTGGTATCCCCAGTAGGCATAATCCACTTTATAACAAAATTGGCGCATACTTGTTTCCGCATTTAATGGCGCACTCTGTTTCCGCATGTATTGCCGCATACTGATTCCGCATTTATTGGCGCATGTGTTCTCTGAGACATTTTTCCTTTGCAACATTATTGTCATTATACCTGGAATTAACCACCACCAAAAACCCTAAAAGTCACTCACTTTGATGCTTCAAACTGTTGATTTTCCGCTCTTGGTCCATCGATGGCTGAAGTTGCGAATGGCATCCATGAAATCCCAACTCAACCCGGATAGGCCAAGGGTTCTCTGGGACCTACCTTCTCTTCCACCTAAACAAAGCTGAAAAAAAAAACGCTACCGCCAACTATTTTTTGGCGCATACTGTTTCCGCATTTATTGGCGCATAATGTTTCCGCATTTATTGGCGCATACTGGCTCTGCATTATGCAGTTGAACGAATTCCGCCAAGTGATAACTCAGGGATAATGTAGCTTTCTAAGGGTGAAAGAATTTCTGAAATCGGTTCAGTAGTTTTTGAGCCCATTCGTATCAAACACACAAAAATACCAATCTTTCCTCTTTATCTATACTCTCTATTTTTATTAAAATTTATCTATACTTATATTATAAAGAGGAAATATTTGTATTTTTGTGTTATTGATACGACTTGGCTCAAAAAACTACTGGACCGATTCCAGAAATTCTTTCACCCTAAAAAACTAAATTATCCTTGAATGACATAGGCTATACTTCTGACCCGAAAAGAATAAGGATACGTACTCTACCTTCAATAATTACAAAAAAATCAGCCATAATCAGCTATTTTCACGTGCGCTGCAAAAACCGTAATACAATGTATGACGGAAATGTACCTCTTAAATAGTTCTACAAAAAAATCCGCGATAGCATATATCTATCTCTATCTATCTATATGCACTATTTGGGAGTGCGTTTTTCTGAATTGGGTATTGATCCCCATCCAACTCAATACGTTATTTATCCCCAGTATTTAATTTACAATGAAATTGCCCCTTAAATCATACAATTACAACGAGTACATCAAAAGATATGGCAGGTTGAAGTGATGAAGATGAAACCGCACGACCGGACCTAAATGCGTCTCCGTGCTAGGTAGGCGGGTAGGAGAGGGCACCGAAGTGTGAGATGGGGACATGCATATCTATAAAAGAGTAGCCGCGTGGATCAACAAATTTCTACCCGGGCGAAGCTGGGACGGGCTGCTTGTAATATTAGTATAGATATCTACAATACCACTTCAGATATTTTAATAAAATTTGTCATACATGTAGGTACTATGAACCAAGAGGCATTTTTCAATGTATCTCTTTTTTATTTCCAACAGTGGCGTATGTCTCTGCATGGTGATATTGTCATATGCATGTATGAACTATATTGTTTTGATCATGCAGAGAAACGGTTTTTATTTTTTAAGCGAAAACTGTGCATCGGATTAAGAAAAATCAAGTGATCAACTTTGGTAAGAAATGATTGGGAATTTCAAAAATAATTTTTATTTCAGGAAAAATCTGTGGAGTACCATAAATGCTGCCAAAATAGGCAGGTCAAATTATGACGAACGCCACTAGTGAAAATTATAAAAAAAGTGATACATTGAAAAATATGCCTCTTGATTCATAGTAGGTACCTATCTACATGTATGGATGTATGACGAATCTCATTAAAATATCTGAAGTGTTATTGTAGATATTAATAATGAATGATTTATTTTTGAAAACTTTATCATCCTGTATCTCAAAAGGTAAGACGTTTAGGACATATGTTCATATAAAGTTTTTTTCTTAAAATGGGCCCAAAAATAACCCTATAAATATTGACATTCAATTAGGAAACATCCTTTATATCTCCTAATAATTATTTTCACGTTAATACTGAGGACACACTGTTTTTGGCACACCACATAACAACCCTAACTCACACTTAAGCGATGTTTATAGATTGAACACACGGTAGAAACTGATTTTGGCAAGATTCAAATATCAAAAATTAGGCATGTTCATGATTCAGAATGATATAACTGGTTCGACAAATTCACAAGTTGGTCAAAATGATATATTACGACAATTTTCGTATTCATATTCACTTTGAAAATGGAAAAAATAGATTATTTCTATTATTTCTGGATTTGGATTTTGACTGTTTATAATTGTTTTCACCATAATTTCTCCTTCAGTTATCTAAATGATTGAAAACAATGGAAAAATCTAATCATTCCATTCTTACAGCCGATTTGAAAACAAGAATTGTCGTAAAGAATTTTAATTCATACTTTCTAACAGCAGGACTTTAATATTTGAACGAAAAATGTATTTTAAGAGAAAAATTTTGAGTAAATTCAGGCCATAAACACTTGAATGCAATTCCAATCACGAAATGTTACCAAAAAGGAAAAAAGAATTTGAGTTATTGTATTTTTGATTGGTTGATACTCAAATAGAAAAATCATCTTTGAATTTTCATTCTTCTGAATTATTTCGAAACAATTTTACAAAGTGATGAAAATTGAATAGAAAGTGTTAGGTATACAAAATGATGGATTTCCCATATTTTCAACTGGATTGAAACATTTTGAAATATTCGATAGAGTTCTTCAATTAAATTTTCCTATTCATATTTATTGGAAATGAAAAAATGTGACCATTCTTATTATTTCTGAATTTTCATGAAGACGAAATGTGAAAATTTGAAGAAATTTGACTGTTCATTATTGATTTCATCATAATTTCGACTTCATTCATCTAAATAATTGGAAAATGGTGTAGATATGTCCTTTATTTTAAATTGAAATATTTCACCAAATTCAAAAGTATTCGTCAGGCAAGTGTGATTGAAAAATGATGAGGAGTTATTGATAGGAAAAGACACTTACATTTTTCCGAAATAATTAATCCATGTATGGCATTAAAACACACACAATCACACAGACACACACTGCACACACAATCACACAGACACACACTGCACACACAATCACTAATCGTTCCGAGCGTACACACTTGAGCGATGTTCTTAGATGGACCGCACCGTACAGACTGATTCCTTTAAGATTTCGGCGATGATTCAAATATCAAAAACCAGTCATCTTCGCCTGTCATGTTCATGATTCAGAATGATATAACTGCTTCGGCAAATTCACAGGGTGGCCGAAATTAGATATCACGACAATTTTCCTATTCATAATTATTATAAATAAGAAAAATGTGATTTTTTTCATTATTTCTCCATTTTCATAATGCCGAAATGTGAAATCAATCATGGACAGTATGATTTTTTTATGTTTTCAGGCAAATTGAAACAACAATATTGGAAAAAAAAATTAAAAAACTCCATTGTATGAGTATGAGTCATTCTACGTTCGTTCTGGCTACGAATTTAAATAAATAGGCAAAAGTTCATGTTATTGGTTTAATAATTTTATCAAAAATCTTTTTCTAAACTGCAGTTATTCGAAAAAGATATCGAACCAGAATAACAATGGTATTTCTGTGTATTTCCATAGCGACCCCTAACAAATGCCTTAACCTGCATCATAACATATTTTCCTCAGAGATTTCGAGGGTAAAATAATGAGAAAATGTCAAGACACGTAGTAACTCTCACAAAATGGCTCCCTTTAGATATATGCACAAAAAATGCAACTTTCGAAGGTTGCAAAGAATTAGACCAATATGCATCAGGTTTGCTTTACAGGATAAGCAAATTTTCACAGAACATTCAGTACAAAAGTCATTCCAAAATGATGCAGCATTTGATCGAACATGAGTTGGATTTTCAAGTAGGTATTCGGTATCAATCCAATTTCAATAAGGAGATTTCCTATATTTTCCTTTACTATAAAATCTAATTTGCTTCAAAGAGGAGTTATTGTGTTTTTCAGCATTTCTAAATCATATCTGAGATATTTTGAGTCAAAGATGCTTTCCTTAATAATTTGAGTGATTTTATTTAGGCTGAAATGAAGCCAAACTTTAAGGGTTGCCACTTTTCAAAGCTAACTCTTTCTGGTCATGAAGGAAGTTTCGTCAATTTTTTTTAAGGAGCTCGAAGACATTTGCGACACCATCGATGTTATTCTCGGCAAGTACAATATCGTCTATTCCCAACTGAATCGAATACAAGAAAGATTCATTGAGGAAAAGATGGATATTTGGAAAGATTTACTGTGGAAGTTGAAGTTGAAGATCTGTTACAACATACAGCAGGTCATCGCAGATACAGGACACTTGTTCGTTTATTTTGGGAACAAAATCTTGGAATTGGTTATGAGGCGAGTATTTGTTTGAATTAAAAAATTGACATTATTTGTCCTGGTGGTTCTTCACACAGACTCTGCAAAATATACAATGCCCTCCTATCTATGGACCAGAAATATCCGATGAAGAATAACTTCAGTATCTGCAGTAATACATGCCCGAAACTGATGTTTCCTTTGAAAAAAATGTCGGTTACGAGGTTGCTACAAGTTTTGGCCATCAACAGAGCCGAAGTCTGCTGCCACAAATTGATTGATTGCCTTCTGGAGACCTACAAAAACTTCGAAGGGTCCCTAGAGGAAGATGACGACAGTGACAATTCGAGCATTGAAATATACAGGTGGGTACCTTGTTTAAACATACAGTGTTCCAAAATTGAGTTACAAAGAGTTCATTTATTCCTCATTTTTCATTTGCTACCCTACGTCTTACGTTGTGAAACCTTTTGGGATTGATTTTGACGTAAGATCGACTAAAATAGAGATGAGAACTGAAGGAAACGTTTCAGAGCTTTGACGAAACATTTGTCGCTTCCTGAAGAGAGCGACGACAACGAAAATAAACATGAGAAATTGGTGAATAGATGGAGCGATGAAACTTTTCTGAATATGGAAAAACTGTTGTCATATGAAGAGAAGAACGTTGAAGATTTATTGGAAACTGCAGCGAACATTGCTCCAGCAATGCTCGGATCGGAAGGAATGAAAAAGTCTAAGAATACAGGTAGAGCAATCGAGGGAAAGATGTACTGAAGTTGAAGCTAGTAATTTGATGAATATTCAACTTAATGGACATGTAAAAGCATCTTTTCTTTCGCATACTTTTCAGGGACATTCAAAATTAATAAGAAGGCAAAAGCCAAAGTTCTGGAATATTACGAAGAAATCTTGTGGGGTGAGGTAGCGAACTACTTGGAGCATATTGTGCTGTGGTGGGCGCCAAGTCCATTGGCCTTGAGAGTGCCCCATTCTAGCCAGCATCTCAGAGACTGGATTCTGCAGTTTATCCCAAAAGGTCCATTATAATTTAAATGAATAACTAATAAAATTAATATTATTTCTTTGAATATTTACAGCTGACATTCCGCCAGTGATATCCTCGGCACTTACCAGCCTTGCAGATGCTCTTGGTGTCCATGTAACTTCCACATCTTGGGATCAGAACTTCCGGTTATGTCTGGTAGCCGCCAATGGAAAGAATAACCTGGCCACTGGGCCATTGATGAAGGAGACCTTGGAGGACCTGGTGAATTTATGTAATCAATGTGAGGCCACACCAGACTGGATTGTTGGGGCTCCTCTCGAAGAACTTCCTATGGTCGAGCAAATTCCTGTGCTCCACAGGTTAGGTGAGTGTTTTGGACCAATCTGTTTTATCGTTCATCTACTTATGAAGCTATTTGGACTAATAATCATGAACTTTTTATGGCAGAACACTTCTTGATTCTGATTTTCAGATCATTCTGTGCATACCATAAGATTGTGGGCTATAAACGAAAGCAAGAAATTCGCCCACAGTTGGAATGTGGCGGCCTTTTTCAAAATAGTTTGCAGAGATATCGTCACGTGCCTCTCGCAATTGGACATATTGAGGCTTCAAGATCACAGCCTTACCATCGAAAAAGGCGGCCTTGGAGAGCACGTTCGAGTGTGTACCCTAATGAGGGCCAAATTGGTCTCTGAAGTGAAAGAGAATGTCAGAAAATTGAGGGTGCGTTTCAAACTGTCGTTTATCTGAATTGCCTATTTCCAACATTGATTATGCTTTGTGACTGACGCAGAAGCTTTTTTCAGAATACCACATCAGAGTGTATTGAGACACTTGCATCAATTTGTCGAATAATCTGTTTGGCAATATTAAAAATGATATTTCCGCCACCATCTTACTGGAGGAATGATAAGACGGTGCCTTCTGTGTCAAGCAGATACGTTGATAAATATCTCAGTAAGTCAAAAATTTCTCACTACGCTCCAAAAACATCTTTTATCAATTTTTGGGAAATAGTTCATTTTCTTTTGAGTACACCTTATACATTAATGGAAAGTACTTTTAAGTTTTCTATGAAGTTTTGTGTTCGGCTCCATAGAATATTTTATCCTCATCACATAATTCTATGATTCTCATTCACATTCCCTTTGCAACAAGCCATGAACTAAGTCAATATGGCAACACGGAGTTATCAGTAAATTGTGATGCAGTTGTTAGAAATCATGGCATGTTATAAAGTCAGCTGCCTCATAATTAAGAATGAAGATTCGATTCTCCCATCTGTGATTCTCAGATCAGATAATGCTACCTGTTCTGGCAGCATCCGAAGATCACTTGGTGACAAACATGATATTGAAACTTATTTGCGAGTCATGGCTTGATCACATTTACACCACCAAGATCAAATTTTCACACGATGGGGCCATCCAGCTACTTTTGGATTTCGCGCACGTAAAAGTTTGGATCGGGGAATGCGCTATCATCGATAACAAGATGAAGAAGAAAATGATAAAGAACGAAATTCTTCGAAGATGCGAAGGAGTTGGGAAGCTTTTGCTGAGGAGACCAGGAGAGCCTATTAAAATGAACGATAAGAAACAAGAACAGAGTGAGTTTCTCTGAATGTTTATTAAAAATATATTTCATTACAGGATCGACATAAGTTGTTACAATATGTAACGTCAGGTTGGCCGAGCGGTCTAAGGCGCCAGATTTAAGCTCTGGTTCTCGAAAGGGAGCGTGGGTTCGAACCCCACACCTGACAGTTCTTTTTCATCTTCACCTGATTATTTTACAGAGCTTTTCCATAAAATTTTTTCGGACGCAAGCGAAACTTACATTATTTTTTACATTTCCGTTTATCATTTTTAATCTCCAAATTAATTTATTTTATGGATTGCATAGAACCAGGCTCTTAATCTATTGCTCGCCTTTCTAATTTTTATTGAAGTTTATGAAAATCCTGAAATAACAGGATGGAAAATAATTTTAGCGAGACGTCAGACAAAGTTTTTCAGACATTCCTTTATCTGAAACGAGGAATTTCTCAGAATTATTGGAAAAGTTTTCAGTTCCCATTTTAATTACACAGAGAGTTTAAGTACCTGAGAAATTCGGCACAACTCCGGAATTCATATTTCAAAATTATAGTCACAATCTTCTGCCTGTGCTCTTCACAGAACTTCTAAGAAATAGACTCGGAAATAGTTCTTCTCCGTTGTTTCGCATTTTCATTACGGATTTTTTCAATTTGAATTCAAAATTTCCAATTTATCATTGTTTGAGCCATAAGGTTCAAAATGCACATAATCACATACATTGATCGTGATATATGTGCTTGTAATGTATCCATTCCATCTGTCTTCTTTGTTCTTTTTAAGAATACAGTATTCACTATATCAAAAAATACATAATTCCAGCGCATCCACCAATTTGAATAATTTCCAATTATTTCAGATCCTCCCGAAACCTCCGATTCCGAAAAAAACGTAATGATGCCCCCAGAAATGTACGTTCCAAATCAAGAACAGTGGCTTGAACTGAGAGCAATGAAAAAAAATCTATTTCTACCAAAATTGTGTTGCGAATAAAACGGACTATCATTTTACTCACCGATTTTTCCTTACACTAAGTATTAACATTTCCACTAAACTAGGAACATTGTATCACTTTAGCAAAAATAAACTTGTTGATAAAATAAAATGAATTTTTTCATCCTAAAATTCCTATCCTTTAGAATTTTCAATTTGGCGCAGGTAGAGTATTCTGTGATAACTCCGAGTCTGTGAACCAGGGTTCAACGTTGTCAGTTCGTTTACTCCATCCTGTGAAGAGAGAAATATCTCAAATCAATATTTGCAGATAGTTTGATATATACTCATTTCATGATGAATTATTGTTCGAGTATCAAGGTTTCTTATTTTACAATTCAATAAGAGGGGAAATATTGTTTTATATGGCCTAACATCAAATTTGTGTTGCTCTATTGAATCTGTTATGTAGGCGGTGTGGAAAATCCGGCAATGTGGTCAACGTTTAACCCATTGCTGCAATATGGCAGTTCAGTAGCAGCCGAGTGTTTGTCGTTTTTAATTGGCGGTATTTGTGAATGATGGTTTGTGACTGACAACCTACTCCACAATTCAGAGCACGTGTTTCGTAGTGCGAATATTGGCAGTAAGTGGATATTTGTTTATTGCTAGAACGCTCAATAATCCAGCCGTTGTCATAGGTTATCTTATTTTGATAGGGCCGAAAGGTGAAATACCTACGTAAAGGGCAAAGGGATTGTTGCCTGACGATTTGGCTTTGAGATTATATTTTGTGGCAAGGAAAAATTTTCGGTTTCATGCCGAAATATTGTTGTCCAATAGGAACGTGAATTATTGCGATGTCTGAATTGTAAATATTCATTGCGGCAATTAAACTAATGAATTAGTATTTGTTTACTTTTTCGTTAGCTTATGTTTGTAAATATTTTAATTTCACTTGGGTCTTGCTGTTATGCTGTTGCTTCATGCAGGCGATTTAGTTCATGTGCAGGACATATATCTAAAAATTATTCTGCAGAAAAAAACTAAAATTTGAAATTGCAGTTTTCATCATTCAATTGTTAATAATGAAGATACTTATTTCCCTAAAAATGTATTGTATGTGGTTAAATCAGCAAAATTTTTCGTTTTTGGCGTTGATGAGCAGCGGCAAAAAAGTTTTCTAGTTGTACTATGATGAATGAAACTAAACATCAGGTATATCGGGGAGTACTTACCCCCGGTTTCCCCCTATGGCGAGGTCTTTGCCCCAGTGCCCGAACCATCAAAATCGCTTTGTGGAAATAGTGTAAAAGTGAACACTGCTTGTGTATTTTCTTATGAGAACTCCAGGAACACTCTCGAAAAAGACTCCAGTCTTCAAAATTTCTAACTAATTTTGTATGTGTGTTATGTATATGGTTTGAGGGCTCATCTTGCAAAATGCATATCTCAATCGTTTTTTTCAGGCTGAGTTTAACGTTAATTAGTATTTCGTTGGATTATTCATAACTTTATTTAGATAAATTTTTATGCATTAGTCAGATTTCTATGATCGAGTTCAGGTACGACCGTAGAGCCTAGGAGCATAGAATATTATTCTTGTTCCTAGGCTCTACCACAGAATACCTAACTACAGTAGTTAAGTATTCTGTGGCTCTACGGAGCTCTAGGAGCATAGAATAATATTCTATGATCCTAGGTAGATCCCATTAACAAGCGTTCGGAGCACAGAATTATGAATAGAGAACTATGTGGTTTGGAACAATTCTGTCAGCGACGTTTCCAACAAATTTTCGACATATTATTATCAGGTTTGATTCTTGAAATTGGAGAAGGTAATTTGAAGGTTGAATTCAAAGTGATTTGAATTCTCCGTGTTCCACCTTCCCTATTTTCAGGAATCGAACCCCAGGTGATAATCCGTAATATATACCTACACGCAACAAGTTGCTGCATGACAAGTTCGACAAGCACCAGGCCTACCAATAACCGTCGATTGGGTGAATAGTAAATGAGTTCCGCTGGGCTTAGGGCCCTTTTTACATAACGGAACACGTCAGGTGGAATTTTCAATCCATCAACTGTCAAAGGATGTTAACCTCGAAACGGAGGTCTTCATCCGGAAAGGGACGCAAGTCCCCCCGGGAAATGTATTCGGGATAGCGTAGATATTTACTTATTGTACCTTATGTTAGTGGTTCTGTGGGATTCGGAATGTCTGCGAGTGAGAAAAATAACGTTGGGAAGGAAATATCTCCTCGGAATAGAGGCATTATTAGGCTTGCTTTACATACTGTCATTCGAAGAGTCCGCCATAGATGCATAGAATATCTACATATTTATTCATTCTATATTCATCTTCTATATTCTTATTCTATGGCTTGAAGACAAAGATGCATAGAATTGACCGATGTGATAGAATACTATGGATTGACCGATGTGAAGTTAGCGATGTGGTGTTCGAACCACTATATCAGTGGCGTTCGAATGGAACTTATCTCTAAAATATAATACTTTCTCAAACTTGCGGAAGGGTTGTGAGTGACAAATTGAACCTAAAACAGGCTAGTCTTATTTCGCCTCTTGTTGCTTTTATCGTATGCATCCTGCAACCTTGATATTGACAAGAAACCTCCATAATATCCGTATCTATGTTGTTTTCACAATTTCAAACGATTGTTTGGGCAATTAAGGCGTTGCTACTAGACTGGTGCATCATTATAGAGCGTTTATCCTGTGGTTTTCGACCTCTGATTTGAGCATAAATGGAATTCCCTGCTGTGGAACTGAACGTAATTTAATTACACGTGTTCATAATATTAACGTATCGGAATCCTACAGACATAAATGATATCACTTACGTCCTTTTGTTAGGCCCGACACAAAGACTTCGTTGTGACTTGGCGTAATAAGCAAAGCGTTCATTTCAGTGATTTCAAGACGCAACACTGAGATAACGGATGTTGCTGGTTACGATAATTTCTTGATAACGAATTAAATTCGAAGCGATTATTAATTGCGAATATCATACACGTATGATTTCGAAGAATCTGGGGTTTGTGAAGCAACAGAAATATAATAAATACTTATTAAATATTTATTATATTTCTGTGGAGCTAACCAACTACAAGCTTTCTGTTAGTTGCTATTTATCATACTATTCTCTCAGTCCAAGCCAAGATTATGATATTTTGGAAGGAATTTTTCAGTGGAAATTCGGCTGCTCCAGTCGCTCAACAAATCATTCTGCAGGTTTTACAATTTTCTACAAAGTTCTCCTTGATACTTTTTGGGATGTTCCAAAAAAGTGTGAGAAGAGCCTTTAATTTTCGTCCATTTCTTGGGGCCTCAACAGGAAATGCAAAATAGATTCCTTTTATTCAGTGATCTGAAAACAAAAGTAAGCGTGTACCTACTAACAAATGGTATCGATTGGACTGATACGTTCATGGAGATATCTTTATCAAGGTGAATAGGTTGTGTGTGCGGTCTCCAGAAAGATTTCCTTTGAGGAAAATGACACGTTGGGCTGCGCATTTGTTGAATGAAAAGTCGAAATCGAAGTCTGAAAATATATGTGTTTTTTTTTCGTTTTTGCAGAATGAGTTGAGAATACGATACTGCCCTGAAAAATGACTAACTCGAGGTACAACGAAAGGAACGGGAACAAATATGGTGGCAGAGGTAAGAGCATTTTCTTATTATCAATAGTTTTCACCAAAAATTTGAGGTTTTTCAAATCGCTCATATATTGCACAGAGATACTTGGAGCTATGCTGATCGATATAATATAAATAATTCTTGGCGGCGAAGAGAGGGACGGAAGTTATGACAGTTTGAAATTTCCGATTTTTCGAAAAAATGCCATCTGACAGGTGAAAATCTAAACGGTGATAGTTAGGGCTTTGAATTATGTTTTATTGAATAGAGCGACCTCGAAAACCTACATTTTGATACCAAAATCATCTATGTAGCCCTCATGAGTAATGAAATATTCATGTTTATATTTTTCGATTTTTGTGTTTCGAGTTCTGTTCACGAGCACACACCAATCAAGGTAAGGGTGCTGTCGGTCCGCCAAATTGCTTTTATTGAAGATTCGAATAGGAAGTTCAACTTCCAAATTCAATAACAACGTTAGATACTCCCCAAATATATTTTTTATTGACAAATATGGTGTTTTTGGGGGGTCATACCCCTTTGGCATTTTTCACCAAAAATTTGAGATGTTTCAAATCGCTCATGTTTTGCACAGAGATACTTGGAGCTATGCTGATAAATATAATATAAATAATTCTTGGCGGCGAAGAGAGGGACGGAAGTTATGACAGTTTGAAATTTCCGATTTTTCGAAAAAATGCCATCTGACAGGTGAAAATCTAAACGGTGATAGTTAGGGCTTTGAATTATGTTTTATTGAATAGAGCGACCTCGAAAACCTACATTTTGATACCAAAATCACCTATGTAGCCCTCATAAGTAATGAAATATTCATGTTTATATTTTTCGATTTTTGTGTTTCGAGTTCTGTTCACGAGCACACACCAATCAAGGTAAGGGTGCTGTCGGTCCGCCAAATTGCTTTTATTGAAGATTCGAATAGGAAGTTCAACTTCCAAATTCAATAACAACGTTAGATACTCCCCAAATATATTTTTTATTGACAAATATGGTGTTTTTGGGGGGTCATACCCCTTTGGCATTTTTCACCAAAAATTTGAGATTTTTCAAATCGCTGATATTTTGCACAGAGATACTAGGAGCTATGCTGATCGATATAATATAAATAATTCTTGGCGGCGAAGAGAGGGACGGAAGTTATGACAGTTTGAAATTTCCGATTTTTCGAAAAAATGCCATCTGACAGGTGAAAATCTAAACGGTGATAGTTAGGGCTTTGAATTATGTTTTATTGAATAGAGCGACCTCGAAAACCTACATTTTGATACCAAAATCACCTATGTAGCCCTCATAAGTAATGAAATATTCATGTTTATATTTTTCGATTTTTGTGTTTCGAGTTCTGTTCACGAGCACACACCAATCAAGGTAAGGGTGCTGTCGGTCCGCCAAATTGCTTTTATTGAAGATTCGAATAGGAAGTTCAACTTCCAAATTCAATAACAACGTTAGATACTCCCCAAATATATTTTTTATTGACAAATATGGTGTTTTTGGGGGGTCATACCCCTTTGGCATTTTTCACCAAAAATTTGAGATTTTTCAAATCGCTCATATTTTGCACAGAGATACTTGGAGCTATGCTGATCGATATAATATAAATAATTCTTGGCGGCGAAGAGAGGGACGGAAGTTATGACAGTTTGAAATTTCCGATTTTTCGAAAAAATGCCATCTGACAGGTGAAAATCTAAACGGTGATAGTTAGGGCTTTGAATTATGTTTTATTGAATAGAGCGACCTCGAAAACCTACATTTTGATACCAAAATCACCTATGTAGCCCTCATAAGTAATGAAATATTCATGTTTATATTTTTCGATTTTTGTGTTTCGAGTTCTGTTCACGAGCACACACCAATCAAGGTAAGGGTGCTGTCGGTCCGCCAAATTGCTTTTATTGAAGATTCGAATAGGAAGTTCAACTTCCAAATTCAATAACAACGTTAGATACTCCCCAAATATATTTTTTATTGACAAATATGGTGTTTTTGGGGGGTCATACCCCTTTGGCATTTTTCACCAAAAATTTGAGATTTTTCAAATCGCTCATATTTTGCACAGAGATACTTGGAGCTATGCTGATCGATATAATATAAATAATTCTTGGCGGCGAAGAGAGGGACGGAAGTTATGACAGTTTGAAATTTCCGATTTTTCGAAAAAATGCCATCTGACAGGTGAAAATCTAAACGGTGATAGTTAGGGCTTTGAATTATGTTTTATTGAATAGAGCGACCTCGAAAACCTACATTTTGATACCAAAATCACCTATGTAGTCTCATAAGTAATGAAATATTCATGTTTATATTTTTCGATTTTTGTGTTTCGAGTTCTGTTCACGAGCACACACCAATCAAGGTAAGGGTGCTGTCGGTCCGCCAAATTGCTTTTATTGAAGATTCGAATAGGAAGTTCAACTTCCAAATTCAATAACAACGTTAGATACTCCCCAAATATATTTTTTATTGACAAATATGGTGTTTTTGGGGGGTCATACCCCTTTGGCATTTTTCACCAAAAATTTGAGATGTTTCAAATCGCTCATGTTTTGCACAGAGATACTTGGAGCTATGCTGATAAATATAATATAAATAATTCTTGGCGGCGAAGAGAGGGACGGAAGTTATGACAGTTTGAAATTTCCGATTTTTCGAAAAAATGCCATCTGACAGGTGAAAATCTAAACGGTGATAGTTAGGGCTTTGAATTATGTTTTATTGAATAGAGCGACCTCGAAAACCTACATTTTGATACCAAAATCACCTATGTAGCCCTCATAAGTAATGAAATATTCATGTTTATATTTTTCGATTTTTGTGTTTCGAGTTCTGTTCACGAGCACACACCAATCAAGGTAAGGGTGCTGTCGGTCCGCCAAATTGCTTTTATTGAAGATTCGAATAGGAAGTTCAACTTCCAAATTCAATAACAACGTTAGATACTCCCCAAATATATTTTTTATTGACAAATATGGTGTTTTTGGGGGGTCATACCCCTTTGGCATTTTTCACCAAAAATTTGAGATGTTTCAAAGCGCTCATGTTTTGCACAGAGATACTTGGAGCTATGCTGATAAATATAATATAAATAATTCTTGGCGGCGAAGAGAGGGACGGAAGTTATGACAGTTTGAAATTTCCGATTTTTCGAAAAAATGCCATCTGACAGGTGAAAATCTAAACGGTGATAGTTAGGGCTTTGAATTATGTTTTATTGAATAGAGCGACCTCGAAAACCTACATTTTGATACCAAAATCACCTATGTAGCCCTCATAAGTAATGAAATATTCATGTTTATATTTTTCGATTTTTGTGTTTCGAGTTCTGTTCACGAGCACACACCAATCAAGGTAAGGGTGCTGTCGGTCCGCCAAATTGCTTTTATTGAAGATTCGAATAGGAAGTTCAACTTCCAAATTCAATAACAACGTTAGATACTCCCCAAATATATTTTTTATTGACAAATATGGTGTTTTTGGGGGGTCATACCCCTTTGGCATTTTTCACCAAAAATTTGAGATTTTTCAAATCGCTCATATTTTGCACAGAGATACTTGGAGCTATGCTGATCGATATAATATAAATAATTCTTGGCGGCGAAGAGAGGGACGGAAGTTATGACAGTTTGAAATTTCCGATTTTTCGAAAAAATGCCATCTGACAGGTGAAAATCTAAACGGTGATAGTTAGGGCTTTGAATTATGTTTTATTGAATAGAGCGACCTCGAAAACCTACATTTTGATACCAAAATCACCTATGTAGCCCTCATAAGTAATGAAATATTCATGTTTATATTTTTCGATTTTTGTGTTTCGAGTTCTGTTCACGAGCACACACCAATCAAGGTAAGGGTGCTGTCGGTCCGCCAAATTGCTTTTATTGAAGATTCGAATAGGAAGTTCAACTTCCAAATTCAATAACAACGTTAGATCCTCCCCAAATATATTTTTTATCGACAAATATGGTGTTTTTGGGGGGTCATACCCCTTTGGCATTTTTCACCAAAAATTTGAGATTTTTCAAATCGCTCATATTTTGCACAGAGATACTTGGAGCTATGCTGATCGATATAATATAAATAATTCTTGGCGGCGAAGAGAGGGACGGAAGTTATGACAGTTTGAAATTTCCGATTTTTCGAAAAAATGCCATCTGACAGGTGAAAATCTAAACGGTGATAGTTAGGGCTTTGAATTATGTTTCATTGAATAGAGCGACCTCGAAAACCTACATTTTGATACCAAAATCACCTATGTAGCCCTCATAAGTAATGAAATATTCATGTTTATATTTTTCGATTTTTGTGTTTCGAGTTCTGTTCACGAGCACACACCAATCAAGGTAAGGGTGCTGTCGGTCCGCCAAATTGCTTTTATTGAAGATTCGAATAGGAAGTTCAACTTCCAAATTCAATAACAACGTTAGATACTCCCCAAATATATTTTTTATTGACAAATATGGTGTTTTTGGGGGGTCATACCCCTTTGGCATTTTTCACCAAAAATTTGAGATGTTTCAAATCGCTCATGTTTTGCACAGAGATACTTGGAGCTATGCTGATAAATATAATATAAATAATTCTTGGCGGCGAAGAGAGGGACGGAAGTTATGACAGTTTGAAATTTCCGATTTTTCGAAAAAATGCCATCTGACAGGTGAAAATCTAAACGGTGATAGTTAGGGCTTTGAATTATGTTTTATTGAATAGAGCGACCTCGAAAACCTACATTTTGATACCAAAATCACCTATGTAGCCCTCATAAGTAATGAAATATTCATGTTTATATTTTTCGATTTTTGTGTTTCGAGTTCTGTTCACGAGCACACACCAATCAAGGTAAGGGTGCTGTCGGTCCGCCAAATTGCTTTTATTGAAGATTCGAATAGGAAGTTCAACTTCCAAATTCAATAACAACGTTAGATCCTCCCCAAATATATTTTTTATTGACAAATATGGTGTTTTTGGGGGGTCATACCCCTTTGGCATTTTTCACCAAAAATTTGAGATTTTTCAAATCGCTCATATTTTGCACAGAGATACTTGGAGCTATGCTCATCGATATAATATAAATAATTCTTGGCGGCGAAGAGAGGGACGGAAGTTATGACAGTTTGAAATTTCCGATTTTTCGAAAAAATGCCATCTGACAGGTGAAAATCTAAACGGTGATAGTTAGGGCTTTGAATTATGTTTTATTGAATAGAGCGACCTCGAAAACCTACATTTTGATACCAAAATCACCTATGTAGCCCTCATAAGTAATGAAATATTCATGTTTATATTTTTCGATTTTTGTGTTTCGAGTTCTGTTCACGAGCACACACCAATCAAGGTAAGGGTGCTGTCGGTCCGCCAAATTGCTTTTATTCAAGATTCGAATAGGAAGTTCAACTTCCAAATTCAATAACAACGTTAGATCCTCCACAAATATATTTTTTATTGACAAATATGGTGTTTTTGGGGGGTCATACCCCTTTGGCATTTTTCACCAAAAATTTGAGATTTTTCAAATCGCTCATATTTTGCACAGAGATACTTGGAGCTATGCTGATCGATATAATATAAATAATTCTTGGCGGCGAAGAGAGTGACGGAAGTTATGACAGTTTGAAATTTCCGATTTTTCGAAAAAATGCCATCTGACAGGTGAAAATCTAAACGGTGATAGTTAGGGCTTTGAATTATGTTTTATTGAATAGAGCGACCTCGAAAACCTACATTTTGATACCAAAATCACCTATGTAGCCCTCATAAGTAATGAAATATTCATGTTTATATTTTTCGATTTTTGTGTTTCGAGTTCTGTTCACGAGCACACACCAATCAAGGTAAGGGTGCTGTCGGTCCGCCAAATTGCTTTTATTGAAGATTCGAATAGGAAGTTCAACTTCCAAATTCAATAACAACGTTAGATCCTCCCCAAATATATTTTTTATTGACAAATATGGTGTTTTTGGGGGGTCATACCCCTTTGGCATTTTTCACCAAAAATTTGAGATTTTTCAAATCGCTCATATTTTGCACAGAGATACTTGGAGCTATGCTCATCGATATAATATAAATAATTCTTGGCGGCGAAGAGAGGGACGGAAGTTATGACAGTTTGAAATTTCCGATTTTTCGAAAAAATGCCATCTGACAGGTGAAAATCTAAACGGTGATAGTTAGGGCTTTGAATTATGTTTTATTGAATAGAGCGACCTCGAAAACCTACATTTTGATACCAAAATCACCTATGTAGCCCTCATAAGTAATGAAATATTCATGTTTATATTTTTCGATTTTTGTGTTTCGAGTTCTGTTCACGAGCACACACCAATCAAGGTAAGGGTGCTGTCGGTCCGCCAAATTGCTTTTATTGAAGATTCGAATAGGAAGTTCAACTTCCAAATTCAATAACAACGTTAGATCCTCCCCAAATATATTTTTTATTGACAAATATGGTGTTTTTGGGGGGTCATACCCCTTTGGCATTTTTCACCAAAAATTTGAGATTTTTCAAATCGCTCATATTTTGCACAGAGATACTTGGAGCTATGCTCATCGATATAATATAAATAATTCTTGGCGGCGAAGAGAGGGACGGAAGTTATGACAGTTTGAAATTTCCGATTTTTCGAAAAAATGCCATCTGACAGGTGAAAATCTAAACGGTGATAGTTAGGGCTTTGAATTATGTTTTATTGAATAGAGCGACCTCGAAAACCTACATTTTGATACCAAAATCACCTATGTAGCCCTCATAAGTAATGAAATATTCATGTTTATATTTTTCGATTTTTGTGTTTCGAGTTCTGTTCACGAGCACACACCAATCAAGGTAAGGGTGCTGTCGGTCCGCCAAATTGCTTTTATTGAAGATTCGAATAGGAAGTTCAACTTCCAAATTCAATAACAACGTTAGATCCTCCCCAAATATATTTTTTATTGACAAATATGGTGTTTTTGGGGGGTCATACCCCTTTGGCATTTTTCACCAAAAATTTGAGATTTTTCAAATCGCTCATATTTTGCACAGAGATACTTGGAGCTATGCTCATCGATATAATATAAATAATTCTTGGCGGCGAAGAGAGGGACGGAAGTTATGACAGTTTGAAATTTCCGATTTTTCGAAAAAATGCCATCTGACAGGTGAAAATCTAAACGGTGATAGTTAGGGCTTTGAATTATGTTTTATTGAATAGAGCGACCTCGAAAACCTACATTTTGATACCAAAATCACCTATGTAGCCCTCATAAGTAATGAAATATTCATGTTTATATTTTTCG
Organism: Adalia bipunctata; assembly: GCA_910592335.1. NCBI lineage: Eukaryota > Metazoa > Arthropoda > Insecta > Coleoptera > Coccinellidae > Adalia > Adalia bipunctata. The sequence continues at coordinate 329,516 of OU342951.1, forward strand.
ATTTTTGTGTTTCGAGTTCTGTTCACGAGCACACACCAATCAAGGTAAGGGTGCTGTCGGTCCGCCAAATTGCTTTTATTGAAGATTCGAATAGGAAGTTCAACTTCCAAATTCAATAACAACGTTAGATCCTCCCCAAATATATTTTTTATTGACAAATATGGTGTTTTTGGGGGGTCATACCCCTTTGGCATTTTTCACCAAAAATTTGAGATTTTTCAAATCGCTCATATTTTGCACAGAGATACTTGGAGCTATGCTGATAAATATAATATAAATAATTCTTGGCGGCGAAGAGAGGGACGGAAGTTATGACAGTTTGAAATTTCCGATTTTTCGAAAAAATGCCATCTGACAGGTGAAAATCTAAACGGTGATAGTTAGGGCTTTGAATTATGTTTTATTGAATAGAGCGACCTCGAAAACCTACATTTTGATACCAAAATCACCTATGTAGCCCTCATAAGTAATGAAATATTCATGTTTATATTTTTCGATTTTTGTGTTTCGAGTTCTGTTCACGAGCACACACCAATCAAGGTAAGGGTGCTGTCGGTCCGCCAAATTGCTTTTATTGAAGATTCGAATAGGAAGTTCAACTTCCAAATTCAATAACAACGTTAGATCCTCCCCAAATATATTTTTTATTGACAAATATGGTGTTTTTGGGGGGTCATACCCCTTTGGCATTTTTCACCAAAAATTTGAGATTTTTCAAATCGCTCATATTTTGCACAGAGATACTTGGAGCTATGCTCATCGATATAATATAAATAATTCTTGGCGGCGAAGAGAGGGACGGAAGTTATGACAGTTTGAAATTTCCGATTTTTCTAAAAAATGCCATCTGACAGGTGAAAATCTAAACGGTGATAGTTAGGGCTTTGAATTATGTTTTATTGAATAGAGCGACCTCGAAAACCTACATTTTGATACCAAAATCACCTATGTAGCCCTCATAAGTAATGAAATATTCATGTTTATATTTTTCGATTTTTGTGTTTCGAGTTCTGTTCACGAGCACACACCAATCAAGGTAAGGGTGCTGTCGGTCCGCCAAATTGCTTTTATTGAAGATTCGAATAGGAAGTTCAACTTCCAAATTCAATAACAACGTTAGATCCTCCCCAAATATATTTTTTATTGACAAATATGGTCATACCCCTTTGGCATTTTTCACCAAAAATTTGAGATTTTTCAAATCGCTCATATTTTGCACAGAGATACTTGGAGCTATGCTCATCGATATAATATAAATAATTCTTGGCGGCGAAGAGAGGGACGGAAGTTATGACAGTTTGAAATTTCCGATTTTTCGAAAAAATGCCATCTGACAGGTGAAAATCTAAACGGTGATAGTTAGGGCTTTGAATTATGTTTTATTGAATAGAGCGACCTCGAAAACCTACATTTTGATACCAAAATCACCTATGTAGCCCTCATAAGTAATGAAATATTCATGTTTATATTTTTCGATTTTTGTGTTTCGAGTTCTGTTCACGAGCACACACCAATCAAGGTAAGGGTGCTGTCGGTCCGCCAAATTGGTTTTATTGAAGATTCGAATAGGAAGTTCAACTTCCAAATTCAATAACAACGTTAGATCCTCCCCAAATATATTTTTTATCGACAAATATGGTGTTTTTGGGGGGTCATACCCCTTTGGCATTTTTCACTAAAAATTTGAGATTTTTCAAATCGCTCATATTTTGCACAGAGATACTTGGAGCTATGCTGATCGATATAATATAAATAATTCTTGGCGGCGAAGAGAGGGACCGAAGTTATGACAGTTTGAAATTTCCGATTTTTCGAAAAAATGCCATCTGACAGGTGAAAATCTAAACGGTGATAGTTAGGGCTTTGAATTATGTTTTATTGAATAGAGCGACCTCGAAAACCTACATTTTGATACCAAAATCACCTATGTAGCCCTCATAAGTAATGAAATATTCGTGTTTATATTTTTCGATTTTTGTGTTTCGAGTTCTGTTCACGAGCACACACCAATCAAGGTAAGGGTGCTGTCGGTCCGCCAAATTGGTTTTATTGAAGATTCGAATAGGAAGTTCAACTTCCAAATTCAATAACAACGTTAGATCCTCCCCAAATATATTTTTTATCGACAAATATGGTGTTTTTGGGGGGTCATACCCCTTTGGCATTTTTCACTAAAAATTTGAGATTTTTCAAATCGCTCATATTTTGCACAGAGATACTTGGAGCTATGCTGATCGATATAATATAAATAATTCTTGGCGGCGAAGAGAGGGACGGAAGTTATGACAGTTTGAAATTTCCGATTTTTCGAAAAAATGCCATCTGACAGGTGAAAATCTAAACGGTGATAGTTAGGGCTTTGAATTATGTTTTATTGAATAGAGCGACCTCGAAAACCTACATTTTGATACCAAAATCACCTATGTAGCCCTCATAAGTAATGAAATATTCATGTTTATATTTTTCGATTTTTGTGTTTCGAGTTCTGTTCACGAGCACACACCAATCAAGGTAAGGGTGCTGTCGGTCCGCCAAATTGCTTTTATTGAAGATTCGAATAGGAAGTTCAACTTCCAAATTCAATAACAACGTTAGATCCTCCCCAAATATATTTTTTATCGACAAATATGGTGTTTTTGGGGGGTCATACCCCTTTGGCATTTTTCACCAAAAATTTGAGATTTTTCAAATCGCTGATATTTTGCACAGAGATACTAGGAGCTATGCTGATCAACATAATATAAATAATTCTTGGCGGCGATGAGAGGGACGGAAGTTATGACAGTTTGAAATTTCCGATTTTTCGAAAAAATGCCATTTGACCGATGAAAATCTAAACGGTGATCGTTAGGGCTTTGAATTATGTTTTATTGAATAGAGCGACCTCGAAAACCTACATTTTGATACCAAAACCACCCATGTAGCCTTCATAAGTAATGAATTTTCGATATTTCATTTTCGAGTTTCATTCAGCAGGTCAGATCTCTCGCAGTGAGGGTGTGTCTGACCATATAATACTTATTATATTGCTCTCTTCAATTTCCACATTGAAAAAAATCACAAAAGTCCGAACTGTCCTGCGTACTCAATTCGCCAAAATGTATATCCTAAGTACCTATTCTACGAAAATAAATTTCCCGAGCTTAAAATACCTGAAGAATCTGCCCACCCGCCTCACCGAAGCAGGGCCGAACCCTCTCTCAAAAAGAATTAAGGCTTTCATGTTTTCATTCCCTGGAGGGATTTTTCGTTTCGCTTCCGTATCAAGTGTGCGTTATTTTTTGCCAGAGTCCGTCTTCCCTCTCGGTGATACCCACGTTCAAACTGCTCAGCACGTCATCCGCTTATCGTCTTAGGAGTCCCGCCCGAATGGAAAACCGACGCTCTCTGGAGGGATCAAAATAAACAAACTCCACGAAAGTTGAGATTGTTTAGAAGAGTAGCCGATTGTATAGTCCATTCCATTCACTTTTATAAAGTATCCTACCAGTTGACCAAGATTTTATCAAGTTTTTGCCACTTAAAACAGACGCAGATTGGTATTCGTTGAATGTCAAATGATTCTCAGGGACGTTGCCAATGCTCATTTCTATTCACCTTTTTTTGAACTTTGCAAATGGAGTTATTTTTTTTACGTTTTAACTGTGACATGGGATTCGTAGTTCTACAACGTTTTCATACTGGAGTATTTCCGGTTGGGCAAAGTGGTATATACATAAATGTCTTCTGTAGGCTTTAGTATTTCTTGAGAATTTCGAAAAGTGGGGAATTCCATGGTTCTCTATGTTTGTTTAGGAGTTTTTCTGTCGGGTTAATCGAGTACTTTCATTCTTTTCTCGAATGAACTATCACAAAATTCATATTATATGTCAAATTCATTATTTTTTCAAAGTATATTTTGATAAATACGTAATAACTACGACCTCTATGTGTACCTAAAGGACAACGTTTTTTAGTTATCTTACAAGACGATAATTATAACCTCACATTTTCAAAATATACACGGTGAAAAGCGACAGAATGTCATGGCCAACCGGGATACATTATAAAAGCGAATGGAGTATACCGCAAAACGGAAGCTTTCATTAGAGACAGGCCACCAAAGTTCGAAATGTTGTGTTTTATATCGCGCAAGCAGGAGAAACGAACCGCCCTCAAAGACGTCACAATAATTCCTTGGATAAAGGAACTAATTTCCGAAAAGTTGCGACGAGGGTCCCTTCATTCAACGGCAACTTGGCCGCAAATCTTTCCAACTCGTGTAATCTGTGCGGAACTAAAGGGGCGTACACACGACCGTTGCGGCAAGTTTATATCTTCAGTACGGTCGGTTGGATCTTTCCGCTCTTCCTGTGTAGAGGTATATGGCAAGTCGCTTGCATTCGAACTGACAGGATTGAAATATCTGTAACTGATAAATGAAAACGTCCTCTGCAAGAAATTGAGTTAACGTCCAAAATATTCGAATCTCTTCCTCCAAGATTTTCTTGCCCCTTTTGCGGAAAGCAATTCCGGCGGATGAATTTCCAGGCCGTGCAGATTGGGCGGCAGGCAGACTTCGATTTCCCTTTTTCCCGACGACGACGTCCCGGTGAAGTGTCAACGACATCGTTTGCTCGATTTCATCCGGCAGTCTGTCGTTCCACGTCGATCGCACTTGATTAGTCCGCTCGTTACGGGATAATTTGTTGTCGGAGGGGCCGGGAGGCGGCGGAATTGGGTCTGGTCGCGTTTCGAATCTCTCCCGATGTCTTGTCTGTATCTCTATGCATAACCGAAAAACACAACAACTACGATTTTGAGACACCCTGTACAGGGTGGGCAAAATTGGTGCTACATGAACTAAAACTTTTTAACCCGAGGAGATAGAGAAAAATGAATGGCACCTTATAGTCCTCTTTTTTCGAGAAACTGATAATGCCATCAACTGCATTCCACTATCTTCTTTCGTTTCCAAGTTATAGGCCAAAATTGAAATTTGGGCGATTTCAACTTTGGTCATTATCTCCGTTTCCGTTTATGCTAGGATGTTGAATTAAAAACATTATACAGGCACTTTTCTGATAGCAATCCAGTGGCGTACTCTGATTTTGTATGAAAGGTTCATTTGCTGAGTTATAACATAAAGTTGTGTTTTTTCTTATGGAAACAGTAGTTTGAAATGACTTAGAAAGAATCGCCGTTTTTTTCCCGTTTCAGAAATGTATCATTTGTTATACATCGCCCTCAGATCCGTTAAGATATTATGAAAAATATGGTTTGTATATGGAATTCGAATTATTGAGTAGGCTGAATCATAGAATAATGTGTCTCTACGCATGGAGTTGTTTCAAACAGAGATCGCACCATCAAGTATTCAAACGTGAATTAATAATTATTCACGTTTGAATACTTGATGGTGCGATCTTGAAATTTGAAGTCATCGTTGGCGGCATTATGGAGATATTCCAAAATTACGAAAAATATGATATGTTGAAATGTTTCATTTTAGCGAATGAGAATAGTGGGGCAGCAAGTGATTCAATTGTGAAATAATAATTACACCATGCGTAGAGACACATAATTCTATGATTCAGCCTACTCAATAATTCGAATTCCACACACAAACCATATTTTTCATAATATCTCAACGAATCTGAGGGCGATGTATAACATATGATACATTTCTGAAACGGGAAAAAAATGGCGATTTTTTCTAAGTCATTTCAAACTACTGTTTCCATAAGAAAAAACACAACTTCATGTTATAACTCAGCAAATAAACCTCTTAGAAAAAATCAGAGTACGCCACTGGATTGCTATTAGAAAAGTGCCTGTATAATGTTTTTATTTCAACATCCTAGCATAAACAGAAACGGAGATAATGACCAAAGTTGAAATCGCCCAAATCTCAATTTTGGCCTATAACTCGGAAACAAAAGAAGATAGAGGAATGCAGTTGATGGCATTATCAGTTTCTCGAAAAAAGAGGACTATAAGGTGCCATTCATTTTTCTCTATCTCCTCGGGTTAAAAAGTTTTAGTTCATGTAGCACCAATTTTGCCCACCCTGTACATCAATCTATAGAAAAAAAAAGGAAGTAGAGTTCCACAAATGTCGTTCTTTATTTGGAAACGCTTCTTCATTCGATGTACCCCAATTCAACAAATATTAATCCCTGTCGGAGTTCGATTCTATTTCCGGCAACACCTTCAATTCTAACTAGGCCACTCACTCAGTTCGATGAACTTAACCCATTGTAACGTCTAAAATAGATGAGGGGACATTTTTACTTTGAATTCGTCGAAAATATGGATCGAAACAAGGAAATGAGCTCTGTTTTTGTCGAAAAGTTTGAGAAGAAAAAAAATTTTCATCTGAAATGATTCCAAACAGCTCGCCAAATACACTGCGCAAAAAATTAACGCACATTCTGAAAATCTCAATTTTAATGAAAGTTAACTCTACATTGACTTTATAACTTATTTCTCTCGGGAAGGTTTTGAACGAAACAAGACACATTAAATGGAAGAAAAATTCAGGATTTCACCGAATCTTATGTGAAAGAAGAGAAATGAACAATTTTCAAAATACTGAAATGCTGATAAGTGATTTAACACTTGGTATATTTCCACCCCTTGCCTTAATTACAGCTCGGCAACGACGGTTCATACTCAAAATGAGTGATCTTAAAATGTTCTGATCTAATCCTTCCCAGATTTCTCCGAGTTGGATTCCTAAGTCATTAAGAGTAGCTGGATGATTTTCTGAACTTCTCAGCCTTGTAGATATTGAGGTTGTCCCAAACCTGCTCAATCAGATTGAGATCTGGACTTCTTGCTGGTCATTCCATTCGAGAGACTTCAACCTCTTCAAGGTACTCCTGAACGATGCGCGCACGATGGGGTCTGGCATTATCGTCCATAAAAATGAAATTTTCACCAATGTATGGGGCAAATGGCACTACATGCTCTTCAAGAATGTTCCTTATATATTTATCACCATTCATAGCTCCATTATCAACGAACACTAGGTCTGTGCGAGCAGTCAAAGATATTCCACCCCATACCATAATCGATCCTCCCCCGAAACCAGTAGTATTCAGGAAATTGCACTGAGCATATCTTTTATGTGGACGTCTGTATACAAGGGACCGTCGATCACAATGATAGAGGCAGAATCTAGACTCATCTGTGAAGAGAACTCTTTCCCAATCGGCCTCTTCCCAATGGATATGCTCTCTCGCAAAATCCAAACGCGCCCTTCGATGGGCTGGGGTAAGAGCTGGGCCTCTTGCCGCAACACGAGGCCTTAAATCATATTCTCTGAGGCGATTCTTATTGTCTGAGTACTAATGTGCACCTCATGAGTTTGCTCAAGCTGATTTTGAAGGAGGCGAGCGGTTGCAAACCGTTGTCTCAACGAAGAAACTCTCAAGTAACGTTCTTGAATGGCAGTTGTTACCCGTGGTCTACCCTGTCCTGGTCTTCGGACATTCATACCTGTCTCCCTGAATCGCTGCAACATTCTGGACACACTTGTATGGGAAACTCCAAACCTTTCTGCAATTCTTGTGTATGTCCACCCTTCTTCTCGCAAAACTATCGCTTGGGCACATTCCTCTTGGGTCAAATTGCGTGTATCGCGTTGCATAGCGATCGAGTGTAGAAAATCAAACGAAATAAAAACTATTGATCACTAGAATTGATCGAGAACAACTGATTTTAGAATGGAGAATCGTTACTGAATTTTGTAATTCATTTTGTGATTCATTTCAACGCCTTTTATCCAACAGAAATCTCCATAAATATTGCTGATCGTTGGTAGATAACGACGTGAATGTTGTGATTGAGTTGAATTTCTGCCCAGTGTTGCGGTTTGAACAAAGAAGCCTAATTCCTTGGACAACGAAGCAGTAATTCTATTTATCATTTACACAGACCGAGTTCATCTTTGCGGGTCACAGCGCATCTTTAAAAAATACAAAACGTAATAAGGTTTTGAATCAATATAATTTCCATTGATTCATCCTCCTTCTTCAGTCAGACCGCCATGCGATCGAAGTTATTTATAGGGGGACATAGTTCAAGTGACTAATTGGCATTCAAGAAATTTCCTCGGTAGGGAGGAGCCTTCAATTGGTACAAATATTGATTCTCACAAAAATTGCGACCCTTGTTCGAATATTCATTTCGATTTTTCCTTTCTAGTTTCACTAGAAGAAAATGTATAGGGTGTAACAACAACAACAGATTCCCAGCAATTTTGGGACGGAATGAATTCGATTGAACGAATTCGGCTCGAGAGCAGCAAGGCTTGAAATCTCAAATAAAAATTTCGAATACCTTCGGCAGGTCCCGGTTTATAAAGGAGGTACCTGAAGTCGGGGCTGCAGAATGTCGAGAATGCTTACGCGAAGCAATTTAGGGATGCCTAGATGGGCATAACTGAGTGGAAATAGTGATGCTTTGCGTTCCACCGAACCCGAGGTAAATGGAAGATGAATTTGAGGCCTCCCCGGGGAGGAGAAGACGGCTACCATGGAAATCTGTCTGAGGATTATAATCTTCTCTCCCGAAAGTATTATTGTGCTTTCAATTTCGGGGAAGAATAGTTATAAATGAAATTTACGCTGAGAAAAAGCTTTGAAGATTTCGCCAGCGGGGAAGAATAAAGAATTGAATAAGAATGAGTTTAGAATGTTTTGATTAATAATTTGATCAAATGGACTTCAAGCATTTAGATTGCTCGCGATTCTCCTCATGACAATGCATGCAGGCCTTTTCATTTATTTACTTTAGACTCATGAGAATCAAAACATCATTATTTGTATTAATTGTGGGAAATCAGCGACTAAAATAGCCTTTCGAAATAAATAACGCAACAGATAGACGTGGCATTTATAATTTAATAACATTCCAGATGTTTACTCAAAAGGCAGGGTAACATTTGGTCCTTATGGTCTTGGAAAGGTGTTACTATCGAAGCTTTTCGAGTAACCCGATGAAATTCAACAGAAATCGTTCTTGCTCCGTGAAATAAGCAATTCCCGGTCATCGAGTAACCCTCGGCGTGCGAATCCGATTCGCACCTGCCGAGATGTTCTTCCGGTCGAAATCATCGAGGCCCCAGTTGACGTTTTTCAACCTGAAACGCTGACGTGAAAGAATTTCCACTGGTGTGACCGTCCGACTTGATTTTCCGATAACGTTACTTGTCCCCTTCCCCGACCGCGCTACCCATTGTTCGCCCTTTCCTTTGTCAACGCCTCTGAGCCGGAAACCACACCGGAAGAACCGGAATATGAATTGCCATCGATCTAAATTCGGAAAAACTGCCACACGAGTAAAGTGTGGGAGTAAACAGAGAAAAGCCACGGTAATAGCCGTACAGAGTTCCCCAATATGCACTATTTCAAGTTGGTCACGTTAGAAATGTCACTTGCTGTACATTCACGTTGAACTGTGTTTGATATTGCCATAGTATCTAATGTTTATAACAAGTCTTGCACTAGCGTCAACAAGGCAACAATGAGAGATCGAAGAGGAAATTCGAATAAAAGACTGGGAAATTCATTCAATAGATCTTTATTCAAAAAATTTACATATCCCATTGCAAATTACACTATAATGAACTAAGTAAACTTCCAAGATGGCGAAGTTATTGGCCTTGAAATCGTTTTCTATTACGTGAATTAAAAAATACGGTCCTGCTTCCGTGAAGAGCACAGAGCGCGCTATCAAAGAGTAAAGGTTGGAGGCTGAATCTAGGATCAATCTCATTCATAATTTTCTCATCTTCAACTTCTCGCATGGATGATGTTCGATTAAATGCAGGAGCGATGAAATTTGTGTGCAATATAGAGCGTCTATTGGGTCTGCGATAGTGAGATTCAAGAGAGAGAAAATTGAATCCGAAAATTAAGTTTTTTTTATTCAATTCTCAAACTTTGAAAATTCGTATTTCCTTCTGTGGCCAAGCAGGAGCGATGAAATGTTGGTGCAATATAAAGCGTCTATTCCTCTTCAGAGAAAACATCAAAGGATGGGTCTGCGATGGTAAGATTCAGAGAGAAAAAATTAAATTCGGAAAAAAAAGTTTTTTTATTCAATTCTCAAACTTTGAAAATTCGTATTTCCTTCTGTGGCCAAGCAAAAGCGATGAAATTTGTGTGCAATATAGATCGTCTATTCCTCTACAGAAAAAACATCAAAGGATGGGTCTGCGATGGTAAGATTCGGAGAGAAAAAATTAAATCCGAAAAAAAAAATTTTTTTATTCAATTCTCAAACTTTGAAAATTCGTATTTCCTTCTGTGGCCAAGCAGGAGCGATGAAATGTTGGTGCAATATAAAGCGTCTATTCCTCTTCAGAAAAAACATCACAGGATGGGTCTGCGATGGTAAGATTCGGATAGAAAAAATTAAATTCGGAAAAAAAAGTTTTTTTATTCAATTCTCAAACTTTGAAAATTCGTATTTCCTTCTGTGACCAAGCAGGAGCGATGAAATGTTGGTGCAATATAGAGCGTCTATTCCTCTTCAGAGAAAACATCAAAGGATGGGTCTGCGATGGTAAGATTCGGAGAGAAAAAATTAAATCCGAAAAAAAAAATTTTTTTATTCAATTCTCAAACTTTGAAAATTCGTATTTCCTTCTGTGGCCAAGCAGGAGCGATGAAATGTTGGTGCAATATAAAGCGTCTATTCCTCTTCAGAAAAAACATCACAGGATGGGTCTGCGATGGTAAGATTCGGATAGAAAAAATTAAATTCGGAAAAAAAAGTTTTTTTATTCAATTCTCAAACTTTGAAAATTCGTATTTCCTTCTGTAGCCAAGCAAAAGCGATGAAATTTGTGTGCAATATAGAGCTTCTATTCCTCTACAGAAAACACATTTCTAGAAGATTCTGCGGTGATCAGATCGGGAAAAAAAAAATTGAATCCGAAAAAAAAGTTTTTTTTATTCAATTCTCAAACTTTGAAAATTCGTTGTTCTTCCTGTGGTCGAGCTAGAGCGATGCGAGTTCGGTGCAATGTAGAGCTTCTATTCCTCTACAGAAAACACATTTCTAGAAGATTCTAAGGTGATTAGATCGGGGAAAAAAAAATTGAATCCGAAAAAAAAGTTTTTTTTCTTCAATTCTCAAACTTTCAAAATTCGTTGTTCTTCCTGTGGTCGAGCTAGAGCGATGCGAGTTCGGTGCAATGTAGAGCTTCTATTCCTCTACAGAAAACACATTTCTAGAAGATTCTGCGGTGATTAGATCGGGAAAAAAAAATTGAATCCGAAAAAAAATTTTTTTTTCTTCAATTCTCAAACTTTGAAAATTCGTTGTTCTTCCTGTGGTCGAGCTAGAGCGATGCGAGTTCGGTGCAATGTAGAGCTTCTATTCCTCTACAGAAAACACATTTCTAGAAGATTCTGCGGTGATTAGATCGGGAAAAAAAAAATTGAATCCGAAAAAAAATTTTTTTTTCTTCAATTCTCAAACTTTGAAAATTCGTTGTTCTTCCTGTGGTCGAGCTAGAGCGATGCGAGTTCGGTGCAATGTAGAGCTTCTATTCCTCTACAGAAAACACATTTCTAGAAGATTCTGCGGTGATTAGATCGGGAAAAAAAAAATTGAATCCGAAAAAAAAATTTTTTTTTCTTCAATTCTCAAACTTTGAAAATTCGTTGTTCTTCCTGTGGTCGAGCTAGAGCGATGCGAGTTCGGTGCAATGTAGAGCTTCTATTCCTCTACAGAAAACACATTTCTAGAAGATTCTGCGGTGATTAGATCGGGAAAAAAAAATCGAATCCGAATAAAAATTTTTTTTTCTTCAATTCTCAAACTTTGAAAATTCGTTGTTCTTCCTGTGGTCGAGCTAGAGCGATGCGAGTTCGGTGCAATGTAGAGCTTCTATTCCTCTACAGAAAACACATTTCTAGAAGATTCTGCGGTGATTAGATCGGGAAAAAAAAAATTGAATCCGAAAAAAAAGTTTTTTTTCTTCAATTCTCAATCTTTGAAAATTCGTTGTTCTTCCTGTGGTCGAGCTAGAGCGATGCGAGTTCGGTGCAATGTAGAGCTTCTATTCCTCTACAGAAAACACATTTCCAGAAGATTCTGCGGTGATTAGATCGGGAAAAAAAAATTGAATCCGAAAAAAAATTTTTTTTTCTTCAATTCTCAAACTTTGAAAATTCGTTGTTCTTCCTGTGGTCGAGCTAGAGCGATGCGAGTTCGGTGCAATGTAGAGCTTCTATTCCTCTACAGAAAACACATTTCTAGAAGATTCTGCGGTGATTAGATCGGGGAAAAAAAAATTGAATCCGAAAAAAAATTTTTTTTTCTTCAATTCTCAAACTTTGAAAATTCGTTGTTCTTCCTGTGGTTGAGCTAGAGCGATGCGAGTTCGGTGCAATGTAGAGCTTCTATTCCTCTACAGAAAACACATTTCTAGAAGATTCTGCGGTGATTAGATCGGGAAAAAAAAAATTGAATCCGAAAAAAAATTTTTTTTTCTTCAATTCTCAAACTTTGAAAATTCGTTGTTCTTTCTGTGGTTGAGCTAGAGCGATGCGAGTTCGGTGCAATGTAGAGCTTCTATTCCTCTACAGAAAACACATTTCTAGAAGATTCTGCTGTGATTAGATCGGGAAAAAAAAATTGAATCCGAAAAAAATTTTTTTTTTCTTCAATTCTCAAACTTTGAAAATTCGTTGTTCTTCCTGTGGTCGAGCTAGAGCGATGCGAGTTCGGTGCAATGTAGAGCTTCTATTCCTCTACAGAAAACACATTTCTAGAAGATTCTGCGGTGATTAGATCGGGAAAAAAAATTGAATCCGAAAAAAAATTTTTTTTCTTCAATTCTCAAACTTTGAAAATTCGTTGTTCTTCCTGTGGTCGAGCTAGAGCGATGCGAGTTCGGTGCAATGTAGAGCTTCTATTCCTCTACAGAAAACACATTTCTAGAAGATTCTGCGGTGATTAGATCGGGAAAAAAAAATTGAATCCGAAAAAAAATTTTTTTTTCTTCAATTCTCAAACTTTGAAAATTCGTTGTTCTTTCTGTGGTTGAGCTAGAGCGATGCGAGTTCGGTGCAATGTAGAGCTTCTATTCCTCTACAGAAAACACATTTCTAGAAGATTCTGCGGTGATTAGATCGGGAAAAAAAAATTGAATCCGAAAAAAAATTTTTTTTTCTTCAATTCTCAAACTTTGAAAATTCGTTGTTCTTCCTGTGGTCGAGCTAGAGCGATGCGAGTTCGGTGCAATGTAGAGCTCCTATTCCTCTAAAGAAAACACATTTCTAGAAGATTCTGCGGTGATCAAATCGGGAAAAAAAAATTGAATCCGAAAAAAAAGTTTTTTTATTCAATTCTCAAACTTTGAAAATTCGTTGTTCTTCCTGTGGTCGAGCTAGAGCGATGCGAGTTCGGTGCAATGTAGAGCTTCTATTCCTCTACAGAAAACACATTTCTAGAAGATTCTGCGGTGATTAGATCGGGAAAAAAAAATTGAATCCGAAAAAAAATTTTTTTTTCTTCAATTCTCAAACTTTGAAAATTCGTTGTTCTTCCTGTGGTCGAGCTAGAGCGATGCGAGTTCGGTGCAATGTAGAGCTCCTATTCCTCTACAGAAAACACATTTCTAGAAGATTCTGCGGTGATTAGATCGGGAAAAAAAAAATTGAATCCGAAAAAAAAGTTTTTTTTATTCAATTCTCAAACTTTGAAAATTCGTATTTCCTTCTGTGGCCAAGCAGGAGCGATGAAATGTTGGTGCAATATAAAGCGTCTATTCCTCTTCAGAAAAAACATCACAGGATGGGTCTGCGATGGTAAGATTCGTAGAGAAAAAATTAAATTCGGAAAAAAAAGTTTTTTTAGTCAATTCTCAAACTTTGAAAATTCGTATTTCCTTCTGTGGCCAAGCAAAAGCAATGAAATTTGTGTGCAATATAGAGCGTCTATTCCTCTACAGAAAAAACATCAAAGGATGGGTCTGCGATGGTAAGATTCGGAGAGAAAAAATTAAATAAAAAAAAAAAATTTTTTATTCAATTCTCAAATTTTAAAAATTCGTATTTCCTTCTGCGGCCAAGCAGGAGCGATGAAATGTTGGTGCAATATAAAGCGTCTATTCCTCTTCAGAAAAAACATCACAGGATGGGTCTGCGATGGTAAGATTCGGATAGAAAAAATTAAATTCGGAAAAAAAAGTTTTTTTATTCAATTCTCAAACTTTGAAAATTCGTATTTCCTTCTGTGGCCAAGCAAAAGCGATGAAATTTGTGTGCAATATAGATCGTCTATTCCTCTACAGAAAAAACATCAAAGGATGGGTCTGCGATGGTAAGATTCGGAGAGAAAAAATTAAATCCGAAAAAAAAAAATTTTTTATTCAATTCTCAAACTTTGAAAATTCGTATTTCCTTCTGTGGCCAAGCAGGAGCGATGAAATGTTGGTGCAATATAAAGCGTCTATTCCTCTTCAGAAAAAACATCACAGGATGGGTCTGCGATGGTAAGATTCGGATAAAAAAAATTAAATTCGGAAAAAAAAGTTTTTTTATTCAATTCTCAGACTTTGAAAATTCGTATTTCCTTCTGTGGCCAAGCAAAAGCGATGAAATTTGTGTGCAATATAGAGCTTCTATTCCTCTACAGAAAAAACATTTCTAGAAGATTCTGCGGTGATTAGATCAGGAAAAAAAAAATTGAATCCGAAAAAAATTTTTTTTTCTTCAATTCTCAAACTTTGAAAATTCGTTGTTCTTCCTGTGGTCGAGCTAGAGCGATGCGAGTTCGGTGCAATGTAGAGCTTCTATTCCTCTACAGAAAACACATTTCTAGAAGATTCTGCGGTGATTAGATCGGGAAAAAAAAATTGAATCCGAAAAAAAAATTTTTTTTCTTCAATTCTCAAACTTTGAAAATTCGTTGTTCTTCCTGTGGTCGAGCTAGAGCGATGCGAGTTCGGTGCAATGTAGAGCTTCTATTCCTCTACAGAAAACACATTTCTAGAAGATTCTGCGGTGATTAGATCGGGAAAAAAAAATTGAATCCGAAAAAAAATTTTTTTTTCTTCAATTCTCAAACTTTGAAAATTCGTTGTTCTTTCTGTGGTTGAGCTAGAGCGATGCGAGTTCGGTGCAATGTAGAGCTTCTATTCCTCTACAGAAAACACATTTCTAGAAGATTCTGCGGTGATTAGATCGGGAAAAAAAAATTGAATCCGAAAAAAAATTTTTTTTTCTTCAATTCTCAAACTTTGAAAATTCGTTGTTCTTCCTGTGGTCGAGCTAGAGCGATGCGAGTTCGGTGCAATGTAGAGCTTCTATTCCTCTAAAGAAAACACATTTCTAGAAGATTCTGCGGTGATCAAATCGGGAAAAAAAAATTGAATCCGAAAAAAAAGTTTTTTTATTCAATTCTCAAACTTTGAAAATTCGTTGTTCTTCCTGTGGTCGAGCTAGAGCGATGCGAGTTCGGTGCAATGTAGAGCTTCTATTCCTCTACAGAAAACACATTTCTAGAAGATTCTGCGGTGATTAGATCGGGAAAAAAAAAATTGAATCCGAATAAAAATTTTTTTTTCTTCAATTCTCAAACTTTGAAAATTCGTTGTTCTTCCTGTGGTCGAGCTAGAGCGATGCGAGTTCGGTGCAATGTAGAGCTTCTATTCCTCTACAGAAAACACATTTCTAGAAGATTCTGCGGTGATTAGATCGGGAAAAAAAAAATTGAATCCGAAAAAAAAGTTTTTTTTCTTCAATTCTCAATCTTTGAAAATTCGTTGTTCTTCCTGTGGTCGAGCTAGAGCGATGCGAGTTCGGTGCAATGTAGAGCTTCTATTCCTCTACAGAAAACACATTTCCAGAAGATTCTGCGGTGATTAGATCGGGAAAAAAAAATTGAATCCGAAAAAAAATTTTTTTTTCTTCAATTCTCAAACTTTGAAAATTCGTTGTTCTTCCTGTGGTCGAGCTAGAGCGATGCGAGTTCGGTGCAATGTAGAGCTTCTATTCCTCTACAGAAAACACATTTCTAGAAGATTCTGCGGTGATTAGATCGGGGAAAAAAAAATTGAATCCGAAAAAAATTTTTTTTTCTTCAATTCTCAAACTTTGAAAATTCGTTGTTCTTCCTGTGGTTGAGCTAGAGCGATGCGAGTTCGGTGCAATGTAGAGCTTCTATTCCTCTACAGAAAACACATTTCTAGAAGATTCTGCGGTGATTAGATCGGGAAAAAAAAATTGAATCCGAAAAAAAATTTTTTTTTCTTCAATTCTCAAACTTTGAAAATTCGTTGTTCTTTCTGTGGTTGAGCTAGAGCGATGCGAGTTCGGTGCAATGTAGAGCTTCTATTCCTCTACAGAAAACACATTTCTAGAAGATTCTGCGGTGATTAGATCGGGAAAAAAAAATTGAATCCGAAAAAAAATTTTTTTTTCTTCAATTCTCAAACTTTGAAAATTCGTTGTTCTTCCTGTGGTCGAGCTAGAGCGATGCGAGTTCGGTGCAATGTAGAGCTTCTATTCCTCTACAGAAAACACATTTCTAGAAGATTCTGCGGTGATTAGATCGGGAAAAAAAAATTGAATCCGAAAAAAAATTTTTTTTTCTTCAATTCTCAAACTTTGAAAATTCGTTGTTCTTTCTGTGGTTGAGCTAGAGCGATGCGAGTTCGGTGCAATGTAGAGCTTCTATTCCTCTACAGAAAACACATTTCTAGAAGATTCTGCTGTGATTAGATCGGGAAAAAAAATTGAATCCGAAAAAAAATTTTTTTTTCTTCAATTCTCAAACTTTGAAAATTCGTTGTTCTTCCTGTGGTCGAGCTAGAGCGATGCGAGTTCGGTGCAATGTAGAGCTTCTATTCCTCTAAAGAAAACACATTTCTAGAAGATTCTGCGGTGATCAAATCGGGAAAAAAAAATTGAATCCGAAAAAAAAGTTTTTTTATTCAATTCTCAAACTTTGAAAATTCGTTGTTCTTCCTGTGGTCGAGCTAGAGCGATGCGAGTTCGGTGCAATGTAGAGCTTCTATTCCTCTACAGAAAACACATTTCTAGAAGATTCTGCGGTGATTAGATCGGGAAAAAAAAAATTGAATCCGAAAAAAAATTTTTTTTTCTTCAATTCTCAAACTTTGAAAATTCGTTGTTCTTCCTGTGGTCGAGCTAGAGCGATGCGAGTTCGGTGCAATGTAGAGCTTCTATTCCTCTACAGAAAACACATTTCTAGAAGATTCTGCGGTGATTAGATCGGGAAAAAAAAATTGAATCCGAAAAAAAAGTTTTTTTTATTCAATTCTCAAACTTTGAAAATTCGTATTTCCTTCTGTGGCCAAGCAGGAGCGATGAAATGTTGGTGCAATATAAAGCGTCTATTCCTCTTCAGAAAAAACATCACAGGATGGGTCTGCGATGGTAAGATTCGTAGAGAAAAAATTAAATTCGGAAAAAAAAGTTTTTTTAGTCAATTCTCAAACTTTGAAAATTCGTATTTCCTTCTGTGGTCAAGCAAAAGCAATGATATTTGTGTGCAATATAGAGCGTCTATTCCTCTACAGAAAAAACATCAAAGGATGGGTCTGCGATGGTAAGATTCGGAGAGAAAAAATTAAATAAAAAAAAAAAAATTTTTATTCAATTCTCAAATTTTAAAAATTCGTATTTCCTTCTGCGGCCAAGCAGGAGCGATGAAATGTTGGTGCAATATAAAGCGTCTATTCCTCTTCAGAAAAAACATCACAGGATGGGTCTGCGATGGTAAGATACGGATAGAAAAAATTAAATTCGGAAAAAAAAGTTTTTTTATTCAATTCTCAAACTTTGAAAATTCGTATTTCCTTCTGTGGCCAAGCAAAAGCGATGAAATTTGTGTGCAATATAGAGCGTCTGTTCCTCTTCAGAAAAAACATCCAAGGATGGGTCTGCGATGGTAAGATTCGGAGAGAAAAAATTAAATCCGAAAAAAAAAATTTTTTTATTCAATTCTCAAACTTTGAAAATTCGTATTTCCTTCTGTGGCCAAGCAGGAGCGATGAAATGTTGGTGCAATATAAAGCGTCTATTCCTCTTCAGAAAAAACATCACAGGATGGGTCTGCGATGGTAAGATTCGGATAAAAAAAATTAAATTCGGAAAAAAAAGTTTTTTTATTCAATTCTCAGACTTTGAAAATTCGTATTTCCTTCTGTGGCCAAGCAAAAGCGATGAAATTTGTGTGCAATATAGAGCTTCTATTCCTCTACAGAAAAAACATTTCTAGAAGATTCTGCGGTGATTAGATCGGGAAAAAAAAATTGAATCCGAAAAAAAATTTTTTTTCTTCAATTCTCAAACTTTGAAAATTCGTTGTTCTTCCTGTGGTCGAGCTAGAGCGATGCGAGTTCGGTGCAATGTAGAGCTTCTATTCCTCTACAGAAAACACATTTCTAGAAGATTCCGCGGTGATTAGATCGGGAAAAAAAAAATTGAATCCGAAAAAAAAATTTTTTTTCTTCAATTCTCAAACTTTGAAAATTCGTTGTTCTTCCTGTGGTCGAGCTAGAGCGATGCGAGTTCGGTGCAATGTAGAGCTTCTATTCCTCTACAGAAAACACATTTCTAGAAGATTCTGCGGTGATTAGATCGGGAAAAAAAAATTGAATCCGAAAAAAAATTTTTTTTTCTTCAATTCTCAAACTTTGAAAATTCGTTGTTCTTCCTGTGGTCGAGCTAGAGCGATGCGAGTTCGGTGCAATGTAGAGCTTCTATTCCTCTACAGAAAACACATTTCTAG
Organism: Adalia bipunctata; assembly: GCA_910592335.1. Taxonomy (NCBI): domain Eukaryota; kingdom Metazoa; phylum Arthropoda; class Insecta; order Coleoptera; family Coccinellidae; genus Adalia; species Adalia bipunctata. The sequence continues at coordinate 348,278 of OU342951.1, forward strand.
AAGATTCTGCGGTGATTAGATCGGGAAAAAAAAATTGAATCCGAAAAAAAATTTTTTTTTCTTCAATTCTCAAACTTTGAAAATTCGTTGTTCTTTCTGTGGTTGAGCTAGAGCGATGCGAGTTCGGTGCAATGTAGAGCTTCTATTCCTCTACAGAAAACACATTTCTAGAAGATTCTGCGGTGATTAGATCGGGAAAAAAAAATTGAATCCGAAAAAAAATTTTTTTTTCTTCAATTCTGAAACTTTGAAAATTCGTTGTTCTTCCTGTGGTCGAGCTAGAGCGATGCGAGTTCGGTGCAATGTAGAGCTTCTATTCCTCTAAAGAAAACACATTTCTAGAAGATTCTGCGGTGATCAAATCGGGAAAAAAAAATTGAATCCGAAAAAAAAGTTTTTTTATTCAATTCTCAAACTTTGAAAATTCGTTGTTCTTCCTGTGGTCGAGCTAGAGCGATGCGAGTTCGGTGCAATGTAGAGCTTCTATTCCTCTACAGAAAACACATTTCTAGAAGATTCTGCGGTGATTAGATCGGGAAAAAAAAATTGAATCCGAAAAAAAATTTTTTTTTCTTCAATTCTCAAACTTTGAAAATTCGTTGTTCTTCCTGTGGTCGAGCTAGAGCGATGCGAGTTCGGTGCAATGTAGAGCTTCTATTCCTCTACAGAAAACACATTTCTAGAAGATTCTGCGGTGATTAGATCGGGAAAAAAAAAATTGAATCCGAAAAAAAAGTTTTTTTTATTCAATTCTCAAACTTTGAAAATTCGTTGTTCTTCCTGTGGTCGAGCTAGAGCGATGCGAGTTCGGTGCAATGTAGAGCTTCTATTCCTCTACAGAAAACACATTTCTAGAAGATTCTGCGGTGATTAGATCGGGAAAAAAAAATTGAATCCGAAAAAAAATTTTTTTTTCTTCAATTCTCAAACTTTGAAAATTCGTTGTTCTTCCTGTGGTCGAGCTAGAGCGATGCGAGTTCGGTGCAATGTAGAGCTTCTATTCCTCTACAGAAAACACATTTCTAGAAGATTCTGCGGTGATTAGATCGGGAAAAAAAAAATTGAATCCGAAAAAAAAGTTTTTTTTCTTCAATTCTCAATCTTTGAAAATTCGTTGTTCTTCCTGTGGTCGAGCTAGAGCGATGCGAGTTCGGTGCAATGTAGAGCTTCTATTCCTCTACAGAAAACACATTTCTAGAAGATTCTGCGGTGATTAGATCGGGAAAAAAAAATTGAATCCGAAAAAAAATTTTTTTTTCTTCAATTCTCAAACTTTGAAAATTCGTTGTTCTTCCTGTGGTCGAGCTAGAGCGATGCGAGTTCGGTGCAATGTAGAGCTTCTATTCCTCTACAGAAAACACATTTCTAGAAGATTCTGCGGTGATTAGATCGGGAAAAAAAAAAATTGAATCCGAAAAAAAAGTTTTTTTTCTTCAATTCTCAAACTTTGAAAATTCGTTGTTCTTCCTGTGGTCGAGCTAGAGCGATGCGAGTTCGGTGCAATGTAGAGCTTCTATTCCTCTACAGAAAACACATTTCTAGAAGATTCTGCGGTGATTAGATCGGGAAAAAAAAAATTGAATCCGAAAAAAAAGTTTTTTTTCTTCAATTCTCAAACTTTGAAAATTCGTTGTTCTTCCTGTGGTCGAGCTAGAGCGATGCGAGTTCGGTGCAATGTAGAGCTTCTATTCCTCTACAGAAAACACATTTCTAGAAGATTCTGCGGTGATTAGATCGGGAAAAAAAAAATTTAATCCGAAAAAAAAAATTTTTTTATTCAATTCTCAAACTTTGAAAATTCGTTGTTCTTCCTGTGGTCGAGCTAGAGCGATGCGAGTTCGGTGCAATGTAGAGCTACTATTCCTCTACAGAAAACACATTTCTAGAAGATTCTGCGGTGATTAGATCGGGAAAAAAAAATTGAATCCGAAAAAAATTTTTTTTTTCTTCAATTCTCAAACTTTGAAAATTCGTTGTTCTTCCTGTGGTTGAGCTAGAGCGATGCGAGTTCGGTGCAATGTAGAGCTTCTATTCCTTTACAGAAAACACATTTCTAGAAGATTCTGCGGTGATTAGATCGGGAAAAAAAAAATTGAATCCGAAAAAAAATTTTTTTTTCTTCAATTCTCAAACTTTGAAAATTCGTTGTTCTTCCTGTGGTCGAGCTAGAGCGATGCGAGTTCGGTGCAATGTAGAGCTTCTATTCCTCTACAGAAAACACATTTCTAGAAGATTCTGCGGTGATTAGATCGGGAAAAAAAATTGAATCCGAAAAAAAAATTTTTTTTCTTCAATTCTCAAACTTTGAAAATTCGTTGTTCTTCCTGTGGTCGAGCTAGAGCGATGCGAGTTCGGTGCAATGTAGAGCTTCTATTCCTCTATAGAAAACACATTTCTAGAAGATTCTGCGGTGATTAGATCGGGAAAAAAAAATTGAATCCGAAAAAAAAATTTTTTTTTCTTCAATTCTCAAACTTTGAAAATTCGTTGTTCTTTCTGTGGTTGAGCTAGAGCGTTGCGAGTTCGGTGCAATGTAGAGCTTCTATTCCTCTACAGAAAACACATTTCTAGAAGATTCTGCGGTGATTAGATCGGGAAAAAAAAATTGAATCCGAAAAAAATTTTTTTTTTCTTCAATTCTCAAACTTTGAAAATTCGTTGTTCTTCCTGTGGTCGAGCTAGAGCGATGCGAGTTCGGTGCAATGTAGAGCTTCTATTCCTCTACAGAAAACACATTTCTAGAAGATTCTGCGGTGATTAGATCGGGAAAAAAAAATTGAATCCGAAAAAAAATTTTTTTTTCTTCAATTCTCAAACTTTGAAAATTCGTTGTTCTTCCTGTGGTCGAGCTAGAGCGATGCGAGTTCGGTGCAATGTAGAGCTTCTATTCCTCTACAGAAAACACATTTCTAGAAGATTCTGCGGTGATTAGATCGGGAAAAAAAAAATTGAATCCGAAAAAAAAGTTTTTTTTCTTCAATTCTCAAACTTTGAAAATTCGTTGTTCTTCCTGTGGTCGAGCTAGAGCGATGCGAGTTCGGTGCAATGTAGAGCTTCTATTCCTCTACAGAAAACACATTTCTAGAAGATTCTGCGGTGATTAGATCGGGAAAAAAAAAATTGAATCCGAAAAAAAATTTTTTTTATTCAATTCTCAAACTTTGAAAATTCGTTGTTCTTCCTGTGGTCGAGCTAGAGCGATGCGAGTTCGGTGCAATGTAGAGCTACTATTCCTCTACAGAAAACACATTTCTAGAAGATTCTGCGGTGATTAGATCGGGAAAAAAAAAATTGAATCCGAAAAAAATTTTTTTTTTCTTCAATTCTCAAACTTTGAAAATTCGTTGTTCTTCCTGTGGTTGAGCTAGAGCGATGCGAGTTCGGTGCAATGTAGAGCTTCTATTCCTTTACAGAAAACACATTTCTAGAAGATTCTGCGGTGATTAGATCGGGAAAAAAAAAATTGAATCCGAAAAAAAATTTTTTTTTCTTCAATTCTCAAACTTTGAAAATTCGTTGTTCTTCCTGTGGTCGAGCTAGAGCGATGCGAGTTCGGTGCAATGTAGAGCTTCTATTCCTCTACAGAAAACACATTTCTAGAAGATTCTGCGGTGATTAGATCGGGAAAAAAAAATTGAATCCGAAAAAAAAATTTTTTTTCTTCAATTCTCAAACTTTGAAAATTCGTTGTTCTTCCTGTGGTCGAGCTAGAGCGATGCGAGTTCGGTGCAATGTAGAGCTTCTATTCCTCTACAGAAAACACATTTCTAGAAGATTCCGCGGTGATTAGATCGGGAAAAAAAAAATTGAATCCGAAAAAAAATTTTTTTTTCTTCAATTCTCAAACTTTGAAAATTCGTTGTTCTTCCTGTGGTCGAGCTAGAGCGATGCGAGTTCGGTGCAATGTAGAGCTTCTATTCCTCTACAGAAAACACATTTCTAGAAGATTCTGCGGTGATTAGATCGGGAAAAAAAAATTGAATCCGAAAAAAAAGTTTTTTTTATTCAATTCTCAAACTTTGAAAATTCGTTGTTCTTCCTGTGGTCGAGCTAGAGCGATGCGAGTTCGGTGCAATGTAGAGCTTCTATTCCTCTACAGAAAACACATTTCTAGAAGATTCTGCGGTGATTAGATCGGGAAAAAAAAAATTGAATCCGAAAAAAAATTTTTTTTTCTTCAATTCTCAAACTTTGAAAATTCGTTGTTCTTCCTGTGGCCAAGCAAAAGCGATGAAATTTGTGTGCAATATAGAGCGTCTATTCCTCTACAGAAAAAACATCAAAGTATGGGGCTGCGATAGTAAGATTCGGAGAGAAAAAATTGAAAATTTTTTTTCATTCAATTCTCAAACTTTGAAAATTTGTATTTCTATCTGTGGCCAAGCAGGAGCGATGAAATGCTGGTGTTATATAGAGCGTCTATTCCTCTTCAGAAAAAACATCACAGGATGGGTCTGCGATGGTAAGATTCGGATAGAAAAAATTAAATTCGGAAAAAAAAGTTTTTTTATTCAATTCTCAAACTTTGAAAATTCGTATTTCCTTCTGTGGCCAAGCAAAAGCGATAAAATTTTTGTGTAATATAGAGCGTCTGTTCCTCTTCAGAAAAAACATCCAAGGATGGGTCTGTGATGGCAAGATTCGGAGAGAAAAATTTAAATCCGAAAAAAAAAAATTTTCATTCAATTCTCAAGTTCTGAAAATTCGTATTTCTCCAATTTGGCGTCTGATGAACGGAACATTTGAGTGATAAGAGAGAATTTCGTCCAACCCAAAAGAGCTTCAGATTGTCTTATCTCCCCTCTGGATAGAGCGCTTCTCTTCAGTATCAGTAGGTATTTGAAAGATGACAATTCAGTTTACTTGCTGATCGGTTCTCGATAATATTTCCGATAAAATCTGTCCCTAATGCTCTGATTCATTTCCGAGGGCCATCGGTATTCAACTATGCGACAATTATCAATTTCAGATAAGTGGACCAGTTTGTGGCTCTTGACCTAGCGTGGTTCTGTATTCCTTCAGTTTGTTATGAGGCTTTCGTGTTGTTGAGTTCGTCGTTTCGGTCTTCAATTTATTATGCCCTGGGTTTTAAGTGAGTGTCTTTCATTTCTGATCGCAAATTACCCCCAGAACAAATTTACCACTTGTGTGATTGTATTCGCCATTTCATTCGTATTCTTGACTTCCCTTCACTCAACAATAACCCCACCATCCATTGGTTCCCCCTTTTTTTTTAATGCTAAGCTATAAACCACGCCATGGCACTTTTTGAAAATTAAATTCCACTCCAAAATAAGTTACATCAAGTGGCAGTAGTAGGTGAAAATAGTCCCCTAATATCATTTTTTTTTCTGTACCTTCGGAACCTGTTTTGCCCCTGACAAAAATTAGCACATACCATTTTTTTTCCAGGAGATGAATCAGAGACCAGCAGGTTGCAGCAGCCGGTCAAGCTCCATCCCTCCTGGGAGGAGAACAACCTGCCCGAAGACGAGCTCAATTTCAAAAATCTCACAATGGACCAAGCCAGTCTAGAAGTACACGCTCCTAGGGACAGATGGAATCTCATATACATCGTTTTTCTGGTGCACGGCATCGGCACCTTGACGCCTTGGAATATGTTCATCACTGCCGAAAAAGTACGTCTTCAAACTACCATTTTCATTCTATTGCACTCCTCAATAACAGTGTGAAAGCTCAACGCGTGAAAGAACAGAAGTCCTCCCCAAATATTTTCGGGGAAACTGCATGAAATAATCGAAATTTTATTTTTTCAATACCTCTTTATAATTCTCTAAACTACGATTAATATTCATCATTCATTCAAGCCCACTCCCTCAGATCAAAAAGTCTCAAAACACAAAAATTATTCCAACGACCACATGAATAAATAGAGAAATTGATCTAAAAAAGATTCTCAAAGTTCTCACCATTCATATCAAGGCATTTTTTGTTGACGCGTCTCAAAAATGCTTCTTGATTTGCTCTACTAATCTGATCGGGAGGAATCTACAAAGATTAAAGTATTAACAAACAAATTCTAACAGCTAGTACCCACAAACCAGACTAAAATTCATTTTATGAACAAACTTGTTTGATAGATTTTCTACTGTGTATTCTTTGTTTCATTATTTATAAATGTTTTCTTTTTCAGTACTTTACAACATATAAACTCTCGGAACCATATATCGGCTATGTATTTCCATATGTGTCTAATTTTATACAAATACTGACGTTTTGTTCTCAAGTTCCTAACGTAGCATTTAATTGGCTGAATATCTTCGTCCAAATTGGGTAAGTAAAGCACAATTCGATGAAATATTATCAATTCCATAATAAAAAGTTTAGAAATATAATTATTGTTCCTGCAAATATTCCATGATCTGTTAGTCTGAGTATTCTGAGTTAAATTTATTTCTTTTGTGTTTTTTTTGCAGAGGTGGAGAATTAACTACTAGAATCGTGTATAGCATAGGCACCGTTGTAGTGTGCTTCTTAGTGACTGTGTTTTTAGCCATGATCGATACAGCCTCTTGGCCAGAAACGTTCTTTTGGATAACTATGATCTGCGTTGTAGTCCTGAATAGTGAGTAGTCGTATTGCGGCGAGAAATTGAAGGAGGTTAAGTTTTGTTTGAATTTTTAGTGGCCAATGGTGTTTACCAAAATACGGTGTTTGGCATGGCGGCTAATCTGCCTGGAAAATACACTGGTGCTATAATCTTAGGCAATAACATAAGCGGGACTTTTGTCTCTTTGGCTTCCATGCTTACCACTTACGTGTCTGATGATCAGCGCATGGCAGCCATTTATTACTTCATTACGGCCTTATTTGTACTCTTCATATGTTTTGACACCTATTTTGCCTTACCACTCAATGTAAGTCTATTTTATTTCTGTTAATTCTTCCATTTGTTTTGATTTTCTCTCTTAATCTCTGTTCTTTTAAACTTGTTTTTTAGAGATACTACAGGCATCACGACTTGAAAGCTAAAAAGTTAGCTTTGGACAAACGAGATGCTTCCGGAGGCGAAGAGAAGATTCCGTATTTACAAATAATCAAACAGAGCAGGGTTCAACTTTATAACGTTTTCTGCGTCCTTTTCGTCACTTTGGCTGTGTTCCCATCCATACAAGCGAGTGAGTCTTAGTTTCACCAGAAACTAACACCGAATTCCGGAAAAAAGAGTAGCAGTTACAATTATTTTTTGTCTTATGCAGGTGTTCAACCCAGTGATCCAAACTTTTTCCTCAAGCAGCCATATTTCACCCAAGTAACCTGCTTTTTAACTTTCAACATTTTCGCTATGTTCGGAAGTCTGGTAGCTACTATGATACAATGGGTGAGCATTTATTTTTTCGTTGAGATCTAATTTTCTTATATTTGTTTAATCACTTTGTTTTGTAGCCAAAACCAAGGTTTCTCTGGATCCCTGTGACACTCAGATTGTTGTACATCCCTTATTACATTTTCACAAACTATCAAGTTCTAGGAGAAGTGAGGGTATTGCCTGTATATTTCGAGAATGACATGGTTTATTGGATTATTTCCATGACATTTGCCTTCAGTTCTGGATATCTATCGTCCCTTGCCATGATGTTCACACCACAGTAAGTCGAATCCATTTTTTCTAGGTGTCCCAAAGAAAAAACGTATTTTCGTCGACAATTTTCTCAGAGTCTTCGAGAATTTTTTCTCTTTATCCAAAAAAGAGTTCGTTTCAGCGGGATGTTAAGTCGAGTGGCTTTGACAGTTCTACGTTTCACCTGTCATCTGTCAAACTGTGACAGCTCAAAACCTTTCTCTTTTCAGATCCACCGAACCCAAATACGCAGCAACCGCAGGCATGCTGGGTGGTGCCTTCCTCATATCGGGAATATTTACAGGGATTTTGGTGTCCTTCATATGGCCTTGGGCGGTGACTCACATCGGCTACTAGCCAAAGTGTCTGGCATACGATACGGAAACGGAATTGATCATAAGGTTTTAGTATCGTATGCCTTCGAGCTTTATTTGAAGATATTTTTATTACTGCCAAAAGAACAGTAACTAGTTTTTTACATAATGTTGTTTAGCAATCAGGGTTCTTCCATTCTGAGAAGAATTCGATAAATATAGATGAGAAAAGTGAATTTATGCCACAGAATAACAGATTACGCTTAACTGTTTCGTGTTTTTGTTTGTATAAAAACGTTGAGAATTTTAAAGTTTCTATGAACTGCTACAAATTATTATTTTCGGGTGGGTTTTTCTGTTTTCTGTTGCATTTATTCGGATACGAAGGCCACTTTATTTGGAGAGATGAAGGTAGGAATTTCCGAGGAGAATTAAATACAATTCTTTTTATTATTTCGTATTTTATTGTTATTTCATTATTTGAAATGAAATTTGTTATTCTTTCTTATTTTTAATTGGTCACAAGCACGATCCTTCTAATTCGAATACACACTTATATCTGGTTTCCCTGAAATATTCTTGATCTCAGGGAAAGTATGCTAAATTGCTCAAATCACTTCTTTTTCATCTTACCTTGAGTTTCATTTTCGTTCACATATTGAGCTGGATTGAATAGTTCCTTGTTTTCAAGTAACAACAAAATCACATCTTTCTTACGTCAGAATCTCATGGGACCATGGCATTTTGCCATTAATTCGAAAAATTACTTGGACCAGGAAGAAACTTCAGTTTGAATATGCCAAATTCAATCCATTTTTCATTTATTGGTAGGTAGCTGAATAAACTAAGAAAAGCTTTTCTGTTTTTTTTTATTCGATGAATAATCATTTTTCGCTGAAAAGTGGAAAGAACTATCAATAATGAGTCATTGATACATTTTCTATCTAAAAAGGGTCGATTATTCCCAAGAACTTAATTTACAGCTGAAAATTAACAACGCGATCAAGCGGGGCGGTCTTGCTAATGACAACTGCTGACGGGAAGTGTCATCGATACGATGCTCGATGATTTCTTCGGACTTCGAAAAGGTTTTCTAGTAATACAAAGGTCTGACTCTAGAAACTTGAAATTTTCAAGATATGTTTGGATCTCGAAAGCCGCGGTTAATTTTATTAATGGGCAAACTTCGCAGATAGCGCAGTTCGATATTTTGTTTGCCTGATCATTTCAAATCTACCGATTCGGTCAAGGTGAAAGAATTGCAATTTCGTCAACCAGAACAATATAAAATTAAAACGATTTGACAGAAAAAAATTCCTAACGTTTCTGAAACAATCGACCCGGGATCAAGGACGGTTTCTTTGACAGCTGCTGTCATATTTTCTTTGACAGCTGTCAAAAATTTCTTCAATGCGAATCTACCTAGAAGGTGGATCTATTTTCAAGGTGGATGAACAAGCGCTCAAAAGCTCCTGACTGCAAGTAAGTGCGTTGTTTAGTTATTCATTTTTTTTCTGTTCCTTTCGCATTCACAAGATGGGCATATGTACATCCTACATTAACTTGAAACCAGAATTCATAACTTATATCATATCCGGCTCGAAGGACCAAAGTTTAGACCAATGAAATATTTAATCTATTGGAAATTAACGTTTTTTGAGTTTCATTTTGTGCCAATCGATGTCTTCATTAAGAGTGTGATTAAATTTTTCAGTTAATTTTCAGCAGGATTTATCGTTTACATAAATATGTTGAATTCAGCTACTATGTGAGACTGTATAAAAGCTTGTATAAAGTGCACCTTGTACAAATATAAATCATTTCATGAAAATTATATAACATCACATACTCTAGTATCGTTTTTAAGTCCACGATTTTACTCGATTTTAAATAAAGACTGATTTCAAAGATGTCCCTATTGTTACATAATTCTAATATTTCTGGTGATTTATGAAAATATGAATAAAAAATATGAAAAAGCCAATCAAAACTCATTAGATAACGAATGTTGTAAATAATAATAATGGCCAGGAGATTTCTTAATAAAAGGTTAAAAAAAAAGGTTTTTTGTTTTGTATTACCTATTCCAGCAAGATGAGCGTTTCAGCAGGATTAATTAATCTACGTCAACTTGTTGGTATTCAGAAACATGATATTTCGCTTCAATAAAGGCAATAACCGCTTGTTCAAATTCGTTACTCCTTTTGCAGTTTTTTATTTACTTTTTGTAATGTGCACCAAAATGACATTTGGTCAGCTGGGAAATCCATGGACAAAGACGTAAAAATAACATCAAGAATACTATTGTTCTTATATTCTAATACTTTGATGAAATATACAAAAATCGATCAGTTGTTTTCACTTTATGTTAGTTCTTTGTGTCGTAAGTTTATAAATCATTCACTGCCTTTTCTGTTTCGCATTCCTCGAAGGCGTTTTGCAACAAATCAATCTTATAACATAAGCAAGTATTGAAATAACTGAAAAAATCGCCATTGCGATGATCGCCAATACATCGAGCATGGATCGCTGGTACCATTTCAGATCCAGTGCTGCCGAATGAAGATGAGGGGCCCCCTTGTGGCGGATGACATATTCTATCCAGTAGATAGCCTTATCTATCGGTTTTACTTGCTGATCATGCATGATTGCTGATCTTCTCTTGGCATTCTCTCTGTACCTACAAACAAGAAATGTTTCTTTAGCTTCTATTTTGACGCTCGAAGCAAAGAGCATTGAAAGATCTAAGAACGATCATTGATTCGATATGTGAATGACTTTTGAAAAAAACTTACTTCGGATTGTACAAAATTTCGTTCAACGCAAGCGACAACTTTTCCTCAGTTATTCCATCGAAAGGAACCTTAATGGCGTAACCAAATTTCTCAGAGGCGGCTATGTTGAACTTTTGGTCACTGAAAACTGGTATGCCGATTGTGGGTTTGCCATGATAAATGGTTTCGATAGTGCTCAGTAAGCCTCCGTGAGTCACAAAGACCTTCACGTTGGGGTGAGCTGGAAAAAGATAATAAAATTATTTGGAGAGTGTTTCTTCAAAACGCTACCCATGAATAAGCCTTAATGTATGTAAGATGTCGAAGATATCTCACCAAGTATTTCATTTTGGGGAGCCCACTTTATGATCTTAACGTTCGACGGCAATCCCTCAATATCCACATCGAATTTCCACAGGACATCCTGCTTCAATTTAGAGAACGCCTGGATGAAGCATTCCCTTTTTTCAGCCGTCAAGACGTGGCTCTTCAAGATGGACCCCATCGAAAAGTAGATCACTCCGTGCTTGGATTCGTTCAGGTATTTATGCAGGTCGTGGGGCAGCTCTTTGGGGGGCAGAACATGGTACCCCCCTATCTCTATGATGTTCGACATGTGGGGCACTGGGTCGCTGAAACTGGGGTGCGAATTCATCAACAGCAGGCTGGAGTTGTAGAGGATCTCCTCGAAGGGCGGTGCGTTCGGAAAAAACTTCTCCATGATCCTCTTCTGCGCCGGCAGTTCGTCGTAATACTGATACAGTGTCATCGCGATGTCGTAGTAAAAGTTCTTCAACCTTTCCGTTAGAGTCATGTACTGGGTGAAGGGGGCGAAGAGGTTGTGGACGTAGGAGGAGGGTGCTGGATTGGCGAAGAGGTGGTTGTTGAGCACCGAGCTTGGCATGGGGGACAGGAGAACGACGGGAGCTTTGAAATGGTGACCTAAAGCGAACTGAGCTTCGTTCAGGAAGTGCTCGATGAGGATCAGATCGAAGGTTTCGTTCGATTTTAGGAGGTTCTGGACTTCTTCCGATGCCAGGCCGAGTTCCGTGAAGGCTCTTCCCATTTTGGACATGTACCGGAAGTTGTCTATTGGTGATCCGTCTTCTAAGCGGAAAAGCTCCTTTTTCAACTCTGCAAGAGGAAAATGAGGTGTCTTTGAAATTGTATTTTCCCGGAATTTTCTCCGTTTTTTTTTCGAATTAAAAAATGTACAGCTCCGAGCCTAAAAACTTGAAATTCACAACTGAAAATTACCAATATGGCCGTGCGGGGCGGTCTGGCAAATGACAACTGCTGACAGGAAGTGTCATCGATTCGATATTCGATGTATCTTCGGACTCTGAAAATGTTTTCGATAAATGTAAAGCTCTTAATCTATAAATTTTGAGGGTAGATTCGAAGAATGACTAAATTTCGTCCAGATTTCCGGATGTATCAAAATTATCAGTGCATTTGAGTTAACTGCATTCTTTATCTCTGTCAGATACTTTTTGATACGTTCGAGACCGACAAAAAATTCTTAATAAACTACAAATAGAACACTTCACACCAATCAAGCTACATTTCAAATAATTCAATAATTAGTCTAGATAACAATAGAATCTAATTGTGGTATCGTCGATCAGATCAAGTTTGTCTCCTTGATTGTTTCGGAGTATTTCTACTTGTTGCAAGTAGACTTCGTATGATGAATGTTTAATTGCTCAGAAGTATTTATTTATAATTAATGTCCTATATTATGCACCGTCGTATATGTTATGATTACGTAATAACTGATGATAACGCATAATGATTTGCATATTATTCTTTAGAATATTAATGATATCTTTCTAATTTCAAAATAAGTGTCTCTCAATTTGCGCGCTTGTTTCTATCATAAGAACCAGATTGTTATCATTTTGTTATCAAATATCTGAGGAAGGTATTGAAAGAACTCTATAAAAGTTGGAAAAAACAGAAAGGTGGTACCTAATTTTTTAGACCATTTATAATAATACAGGACTTGAAGGTGAATGCTGAATTTGCTGAGAGATTTCGAACTAACAATATACCTACTTTCTTGAACACACCGCATGACAGATTCGTTTTTGTACTTACCATCCAAAGCTGGCTTAATGTTAGCTATCGATATATCCCTCAGATTCTTCAAGGGTTTCTTTTGGGGATACGGACTGATGAAAGTTATCTCATGCCCCCTCTTTGCCATCTCTTGGAGCAGGTTAAACCCCAGGGTGAAATGGCTGTGAGAGTGCATCGGAAAAATTGAAAGTATCTTGGCATTTTGAACCGAACCAACACAAACGCACAGCAATAAAACCAAACACGGCACCCTCATATTGATCTTACCAAACTAATCTCTTGCTGAAGATGAAATAATATGTATAGATAGTAAATATCAGTTGTGTCGTAGATAATTTGAGAATGATCGATCTTTTATATCATAATAATGTGTATTCAATTGGTTATGATCTGGATGAAGTTTATTAATATTTATAACTTCACAATAATGATCGCAATTATAAAACTAGTTATCTGAGTGGAGAAAATGATACCGATAACCTTTCACTAAATTTTCTTTGATTTACTCGTAACGTGATAAATGGCATCTGGTGTATCAATGCACGGAAACTTAATTAATCGCATTTTTACCGGGGAAAGATCCGTAAATATTCCACTCTCAATCTTATCTACGATTAAACAGACATGAAAGCTAATTTACCAGTATAGTACCAGAAGTACCAGCCCAACAAACAAATGCAAAACTTTATGCGCGCTTGCGTTTGTTCAAATTTTGAGTCAATTTGCGATCATATTGTTTCATCTTTGAATAATCATTTAATATCCTTTGCGACGCTACTGGAATTTTAATTCAAATAATAGATAAATCTGGGAAGGACGCATTGTTGAACAATTTGTTTGAAAACACTTTATTTGAATTAGTTAGGTAGTATCATAAGTAGATATTATTTGTTTTTCTCTATTTTCCAGTAGAGCTTAGGATTTTACTGAATGTATCAATTTAATGAAGATGAATACACCTCAAGCTTAGAAATCTTAAATTTGCGCTTTTTCAGTCGTATTCAAATTTAATAAACCCTCAAAGGTTCGCGATTTCGCTGCTGAAACAGTCGAAATCTTGTTGAAAAACCGAAAAAACTATCAATAATGAGTCATTCATACATTTGCTACCTCAAAACAACCGATTAATTCCAAAAACTGTCAATTTACAACTGAAACTTAACAATAGGGCTGAGCGGGACGTTGTGGCTCATGACAACTGCTGACAGGAAGTGTCATCGATATGATGCTCGATGATTTCTTCGGACTCTGAAAATGTTTTCCGAAAATGTGAAGTTCTGAACCTAAAAACATTTAAAATTTTCGGGGTAGGTTCGGATCTCAGATGCCGCAGTTATGTCCGATGATGGGCAAAATTTGACTACGGGTTCCGTGAATATAACCGTTTCGAATCTTGTTTTCCTGATAATTTCGAAACTGAACATCAAATTTTTGAAGATATTGAGCTGGAATTTGGCATATAAAAAGCAGTTTCGTGATCACTATCATAATTAGATTCATGCAGAGATAAAATTATTAAAAAGGAAATAAGCAGAGATTACTTCAAATAATTTTATTTCATTATTAAATTCTGCAACAATTAATCATTGGTTGGACTTACAAATCTTTGTGATCGATTCAAAACTATAAATATACAGGGTCACTCATCATCAAATAACCACAACAAAATCATGTTAAAAAATAGACAATGTCAATATGAAATTAAATACACGAATTAAAAACAACAAATTTTCTCATCTCGATAAATGAATCCAATTACACATATCCAGAATAACCATTTTCCTATCTATAATATTGTTGCGTGTTATTCCACTGAGGTGGGGGCGCCGAGGTATAATCGAACTGAGTGGCAGGCCGGGCCTGAACAGGAGTGGTTGAATATGCAGGCGTAGGCTGCGAGGCTGTTACTACGTAAGGGTAGGTGTGCTGTTGAGCTGGGCTGTAAGCCGGAGGCGCCGCGTAGTACTGAGTCTGCTGAGGAGGCGGAATATGCATCGGCGGTAAAGTCTGACTGTAAGTATTGGCCTGGGGATACTGGTTATAAAACGAGTGGGATGAAGCCGGAGCCTCGTGAATCTGAGACTGAGGCGGCGCCGTATCCTGAATTGGCACTGTTATCAAGTTAGTTCGAACACCACTACTTTGCAGAGGAACCGCTCGTGATCTTGTTGACGATGACATCACTAGACCACCTCTCGGATCACTTTTAGTTCTTGTAGGTTGGGTTCGTTCAACCTCCTGCGGAGCTTCTATCGTTTGCTGAGGAATTAAATGATCAAATTTCGTTTTACGCTGCTACAAAAGTGTTTCGAGAATAGCCTGAAAATCAGGAATAAAAGGAGTTTTACCTGCGGCTGTTGAGTGACGATGTTTGAAACATGACGATGATTAATGTGTGCTTGTAAATCCCGGTGGGACAGATAGGTCCTTCTACATCCTGACGTTCCATAACGCGTACCCCCATGAGTACACATGAAGACAGTACCTAAGCCTGTTTGTTCAACTCTCGACACTTTCTCAAGGCATCTCGGACACTGTTTATGATCTTGTTTCCCACAAGCAAGGCAAAATACGTGTTTACATGGGATCTGTTGAAAATAAGAATGAAATATATCATAAATTCGTCTTATCATATTTACCATTCTTCCGTATATCAATATAGGTTTCGAGCATTTATCACAGCAATGAATCATAGGATTCAACACTTTTTCACCCATTAAATTCACTTTGTGGTTCCAGTCTAGTCTAAGCATAGGTTCTGGTGGGCCCCGATTGATAGTAGTGAAGGTTGGGGCTTCCAGTTGCGATATATCAGCCTCCAAATCAACTGAAAGTAATAAGTTTAGCATTTTATACCGGTAGTATGGATTACTGTACTTTTAGGAGCTTCGTTTTCGATGTTTTCTTCTTGAGTTTTAGCTTCATCGGTAGTTTCTTCCACTGGTTGCGGTTGTTGTTCCACCTCTTCATCACTCTCTATCACTTTTATGGGTTTTTTTCCTCTTCCCCTGCCTCTACCTCTTCCTCTGCCTCTTCCACGACCTCCTCGGCCCCGGCCTCGTCCTCTTTTAGGGGGACCCTCATCCATAATTATTCGAAATGTTGGAACAATTCGATTCCTTTCAATAAATTTGTACCAAGTTTTGTTGTATGCCGAATTTGACGTATATTTTCGAGGTTAAATTATGTTTATTACTGTCAAAAAATCATCTGTGGCCGTCACAAATGGCACGTCTGTCTCACATAGATCGGAACCCCACCGTTTTCTTGAGAAGCCATAAACAACAAGCCGAGACAGCACATATATAAATCGGGTAATTATGCAGAATCGTGTACCATGTTCGCTCAAATTTCAGATTGAAAATTTTTTTGTACTCGCAACAGCTGGGTTCTGCTGCCGAATATTAAAAACGACGTTGCCACATTGTAATTCATGGCTCGTTATAAAGAGCTTTTGAGCCCACAAAAAAATGTTGAGCTAATGAAGTTCATAGAATATTCCTAACGGTCTCAAATTCAATCGCATCTGATTCAAAATTACAATTTTCAACAGTAACCGTCAATCTCTATTTTAGTTGTTTTTTTTTCATAATAATTTATTTTAATCTGTGATATAAGAGACGATATATCAAATAATGTTCTAAACTTGCAATCAAGCTAAGGTGTGATTGAAATCTGGGAAGATGGAGTATAAAAACATTGAAAATTCAACACCATCCTCTGGCAAAAATAAGCTTGTTGAAAAAGTACGTAATAGCAATATAAACTGTGATAGTCCATTCAGGTTGTTACCAAACGTTTCCACACCTCCTTCACGAATCTTCAAGATAAGAAATCCATTCGAATCTCCTCTTCTCGAAAGATTGCATTTGCCAGTTTGCAGGTAAAGTTTGCCAAAAGTCGTTAATTTTTTCCAGAGTTTTTTATTGATGTTGATTTGCAGTCCTGGTCTTTTTGCGAAATCATCGCCGAAAAAGGACGATAAGTTCATATGGTCTATCTGTGATATATCTCATTTAAAACCTGCAGAAATAGAAACCAATTGCTATCAGCAAAATACGTATACTAAAGATCCTCAAGCTGAATCTTTGATTCAAGACAAAATATCGACGTTCTTCAGGCTTAATACTGTCGTTCCTAGTCCAGCCCCACGAGAAAACGAAAGGAAATATGAAAGTTTGATTCCTCGTGATAGTAGTGATGAAGATAAACGAGAATCCTTGGGGATCAAGAAACTCGACGATGGTAAGAAAGTAATTCCAAGCAGACTGAATTTGTTCATCTTTGTCTTAAGCATTGAGCTTTGAAAGATTCCTTACCCATACAACCTCATTTGATAGGTGCTAATATTAGTGTAATGGACATTTCGAATGACTCGGAACATAAGGATCAGTACCTTCCTGAAGATGTGTACTATAAAAAATTATTCGATTTTGAGTCTCGTAGTCCAGAATCGGCTAGCCCTGTTTCTGGATTGGATTCACCTTTGCAGTTATCACCTCTGAGAGAATTGAAAGTTAAAAGGTAATAATATTCCATTTTTATAGCCCTTATAATATGGGACTCCTACTTCTATTTTTACAAGCTCTTATTTAATTTGAAAAGTATGTATGCTTATTTTAAATCTTGCAAGTGAATTTTTATTTCTAGTGAGAGAAAAAAATAAAATTGCTGACCAATTTTTGTGTTCATAAATTCAATATGGCGGACCAGTTTTGTGGTTAGGGTGTGACTGGTGTGAGTGGTATTTTTTAAGGTTATGATTTCCTAGTCGGAATTCCTAAATTCAAGATGGCGGACTAAATTTGTGATTCTATTTGAAATTTGTATGTTTTGGAGGTAGGAGATGATAATTTCTTGTCAAACCGACGTATTTCCCATTAATGGACCAATTCTTTTGAAAATCATTATGTTGGAGATTATAAGACGTTTTATTCAAGATCATAATTATTTGTCAAAACCCATGAATGCAAGGAAGGCGGCTGAAAAATGGTGGACGGATTTAGTGATTATAGTTATACGGGGTGAATGTTTTCGTGGTAGGAGACAATCATTTTTCGTCAAATCAAGATGGTGGATTAATTTTGCGTACAAAACAAGTTTTTATTTGACTGCTCTTAGAAGAAAAAGAGATTAAGTGAATTCTCTGTCGTAACAACAATAGAGAATTGAATTAAATATTTTTTATGTTTAAGAGCTTTTAATTTTATTGAATGAAAATATGTTTCGTTCTTTAGATTCATTATTTCATTTATGAAGGGAGTGTAATGTTTATTCTTTCAAAATTCCAAAATTGCAAAGTTGAACTACAGTTTTAGCGATGAAATGGATAAAAAAGGTTTAAAGGAGTTCGATCTTTCTCCAATAACACCCGAAGATGAATCATCGCAAAGAGAAAATTCCAAAAATTCTACCAGGGAATCGAAATCTGTTTGCAGATTAGTTTTTTCAGAAAACGTTTCCATTCATTCAAAAGATTACGATAGTTTCCGCAGGAGATCTTTCGGTGAGTCCATATTGAACAAAACATCCAATTTTATTTTATGTCGGGGACAAAGAATTCAAACAACTTAAATTTCAGAGGATACCGTCATTGAGTCGGGGTTGGTTTCTGGTATATCGCACGAGAATTCCGGTATAATGTCCATCGATGAGGCGTTCCCAGAGGTCGAATCCGAAAAGATGGATTTCTCGCTGATTCACACTCCCAAAACGGGAATGTTCACTAGTCAGCGTAAGAGGTTGTCGGATAGTTTCAAAGATTTGCATAATTCTTTCAGTGAAATGGAGGAATTGAAAGAGAACATCACGAACAATGTCAAATCGGAACTTTTTTCTGAAGGTTCTTCTGATATGGGTTATCATTCCGCAAATGTTGCGCCCTCGTTGTCTGAGAATACGTGGAATAATTCTCATGTATTCTCATCGACTCCTACCAAAAGGAAGAAGTAAAAAATATTTCGTTCTCAAGAGAAGTTTTAACTTTATCTATTTTCTACTCCATTTGTGTGTGTATATAGGCAAATTTTATTATATAATTGTTGATCGAATACATTTATATTCTTTATTGCGCTGAATTTGATTTCAGAATACGGTGTGTGTTCTTCGATTTTTAATGTACTGATTTATTTGTATCTGATAGGAGTTTTCCTTTCTACAGAAAACTGACATCAATTTTGTGCCATTATTTTTAACGAAGGATAGGTTTCCTGAAATAAAGACTCGATTGAATTTGTGCAATTTGCTGAAAAATTCGTTTCACAATTTTTTTTTTAATGTTGGGACAGTTGGATAATAAGTTAATTAATATTAATTATCTCTAGAAATTTGAAAGACTATGGAAATTAAAATAAAATCTCGATTGGAATAGACAGTCTTGAACTTTTCGTTCAATGCAATATTTGAATTTTTTTCGAATCAAAATTTTTATTCCGATTTCTGATGATTTATTTGACGATTACTGTAAATTGTTTTTATAGGAAAATTATGTTACTCTTAAGAATCTTAAAGAAATTTATTAAATCACGATGCTGATCTCTAAAATTGTATATGTTCCGATATGCTAGGATAATTGTCCTAATTAGAAATATTTAATTTTGTAAATAATATTAGATAATTCAACTGCCTAAAAAACTCAGGGTTTGAAAATATATTGGTTTTAATAATTTCGTCATTTTTTTTTATATCACATTTCCCAGGAACAATAATTGTGAAGCGATTGTTGTTTTTATCGAAAGAATGCGACCAGAATACCTACGAAGGTCATGAAATAAACACATAAATTAACTTAACTGCGGCATCTGAGATCGAAACCTACCCTTAAAATTTCAAGTTTCTAGGTTGAAAGATTACATTACTGGAAAACATTTTCAGAGTCCGTATAAATCATCAAGCATCGTATCGATGACACTTCCTGTCAGCAGTTGTCATGAGCCACAACGCCCCGCTCAGCCATATTGTTAAGTTTCAGCTGTAAATTGACAGTTTTTGAAATTAGTCGGCTGTTTTGAAGTAGCAAATGTATCAATTTTCGATTTTTAAACAAGATTTTGACTGTTTCAGCAGCGAAATTGTGATCGCGGCATTCGAAATGTGTACGTAGCCAGAAAATTTCGAGGTTTTTCTATTCGTGTTCACAGACTGAAGGAAATAATTGAATTTTATTATCGATTCGTATTCAGAGAGTCGAACTCAGTCCATTGACAACTTTTTCGACTCAAAATTCGAAACTCAAGCTTCCGTTTGCAGGGATGTCAACTTTTTTCGACATCGATAGCGATTTTCCAGCGTCTGATATATTTCTCCTTGCGATTTTTTTTTTCCTAGACTCCATTGCGATTCTCATTGAAGTTTTGGGATTTTTATCGGAAGTCTCGTCAGATTATTAGCAAATACACAGGAAAAAAAACACTGGCGTCCAAAATCTCACTTCTTTTTGATCGGGATTACCTGACAACCACTTTTTAGGTTAGGGTTTACGTTAACCTAGCTTGAAACCCCGTGATTTGGGGATATTTCTGGCCATTCCTCTCTGCTTTTTTGTCGGACCGCTCACCGATACGATAACATCAAACAAGACTTACTTCTGTGATTTTTGGAGGAAAATACCAAAGAAAAATGCATACGAAATTCATTAAATTATTTAATCAGAGTTGAAATACAAAATAAACAAACATCAACGTATTTTTCAACATAAGTAAATGAATAAACGAAAAGTTTCTATATCCTTATCTCTTCTAATCCTATTCGACAATTTTCAACTTAATTACTTCAACATCCCGACTGCAAGCACAACATGTTGATGCTGTCTTGGATGGTGCCTGTCGTACTGATCGTGGACTTCATCCCGAGCTTGAAAACTCGATTCAAAATAATTTTAGCGTACTCCTGCATCACACACACGATTTCCGGCAATCTATCCAGAACGCTGTTAACGATGTCCCCGTTGTTGCTGTCCAAACTCGTAAGAATAAAAGAGAGCGCTTCTTCCGACGCGTTGGGATTGAACCGCAGCCATTTTAGGATCAAAGTTATGGACAGAGATCTAACGGCTCCGTTCGGCGACTTCAGGCAATTGTAAAGAATGTGAGACACTTGTTTCAGTAATTCCGGTCGTTTGGTGGCCAAATGCTCGAGTTCGTGCAACGCGGAAATGTTCTCGCTCTCTTGCAAGGTGGCCAAAAGACCGGACCAATTCTGAGGAAGTGGTTCGATCACTCTCGGAGTGGCCGTACCCACTAAAATCTCGCTGGAGGTGTTCTGCTCGGAAGTAGGCAGGGAAACGTTCGACAGAAGCGGCCTTATAGCTGGTTGAACGTATTGGATATCGCTAAAA
Source organism: Adalia bipunctata (assembly GCA_910592335.1). Lineage (NCBI taxonomy): Eukaryota > Metazoa > Arthropoda > Insecta > Coleoptera > Coccinellidae > Adalia > Adalia bipunctata. The sequence continues at coordinate 369,365 of OU342951.1, forward strand.
ATGATAAAAATACAAAATTATGAAAGTCGATACAATTGAATCAATGCCGACTCACTTTATAACAGATCCCCTATCTTGCAGATATTTAGACGCCACTTTTATGTCTTTCTGCATCCAGTTTTGTATAAACACGACTAATCGATGCACGAGTCCGTACAGATCCTTAGAATGCCCGTGATATTGCAGCAGAAGAAAATAAGAATCCAAAAGATCTCTGAGGGTATCGGCCTGTACGAATATCATCGGTTGTAGTAGCTCCATCAGTCCGAATATTTGACGGAAAAGATTCATGTGCCCCCTGGATTTCATCACGTTCCAATCGTACTGCGCCCTTCCTTTCAAACTACCTAAAAAAAATGGGTCACTTAAAGCACTGACGCGAGGTCAGGAGCTCGAATGCGTCATTCTCTATCTAAATGCATAATTTCATCTCGATCGAATCTTTACTTTCGAAATAATCAACGCAATAAAATTTCGAACGGCCATTACTACGGAACCCCTGGTCTAATTGTGCCCATTAACGAATTTAACCGCGGCATCCGAGATCCGAAACTACCCTGAAAATTTCGAGTTTCTAGGTTCAGAGCTTCACATTTTCGGAAAACATTTTCAGAGTCCGAAGAAATCATCGAGCATCGCATCGATGACGCTTCACGTCAGCGGTTGTCGTGAGCCGAATCGCCCCGCTCGGTCGCGTTGTTGATTTTCAGTTGTAAATTGAAAGTTTTTGGAATAAATCGACACTTTTGAAGTAGCAAATGTATCAATGACTTATTATTGATAATCTTTTCGATTGTCTATCAAGATTGTGAACGTTTCAGCGGCAGAATTGTGGAAATTCAGAGGATTCCCGTTTCTCTATGCAGTTTGTTGCACATTTTTTACGTCCTAATATCGATTTCGCCAGTTTTTTACAATTCAATGTTTGATATTTTCCAAAGGATCCATCTCAAATGCGACAAATGACATATTAAGACTCTCACCTGCCAGCATGGGTAGTTGTCTAAGAATCAATATCGGATGGGTAGAAGCTAGTTTTCTAGCACAAACATTCAGATCCATGCTCTTCCTATTCCAGTCTTTAACACGAGGGGTCGATGTCAACGCACTCAATAACGTATGACTCAGTCTGTCGACGGCACTCGGACAATTCCTGGAGTAGGCTTCTTTCGAAATGTGACTTTTCATGTTGACCAAACCTTGGCCCGACGCGGGAAGCGACATGTAAATCAGCAGCATCAGTTCCTGAGAATACTCGTTGTCGGATTCAATCAGGGACTTGACGATTTTAGGAGCGTGCTGCCCTACGCACTTCAGAAGAAGTTGAAGTCTGAACTCCATCTGGTTCTTCCAATCGCCGTCTTTTCCGGTTCTGGCTTCTTCCAAAATGAACTGAACTATGCTCGATACCTAGAATTGAGTCGTAAACGAAAGGCTTAGAGACTTCTTACAGGAATTTCACCCACCTGACTGTAATCTAGTCTTAAGACATCGTCGAGTTGGTCTGCTTTCGAAAAAGACTTGTCTCGTCCTTGCCACAACTTCGGACTTTGACTGAGCGCAGTTAAGTAGTCCAACGCGGATATTGGACATATTTTGGACACGTCTTCGAATACATGTTGCATAATTTTATGCAGGTTCTGCCAGCTCGCTCTTTGAAGGACGAGCGACATGAAAAATGGACGGAAAGATATGTTCCTGCGAGAGAACAGGATATCCATCTAAAAGGAAAATTTATCAAATTTTCTCGGGAGATGATCCAAGAGAACGTCGAAAATGGGCGTGAAAATACATCACACAACTCACCTGTAACTTCTTATCGTCCAAACTGCTATTTTCGGTCTCCAATTTCGAAAACCATTTGGTCAGTTCTTCATTATTATCCGACGTACCATCTTTTCTGTCTTCACTGAAGAATTTTTCGATAGAAAGCCTCAATGGTGTCGTGTCGGGCTGTTTCTCTTCTTTCATTTTAACGTCCGAGGACATTTTCAAGAAGTCGGCAAGCACAACGGCTATGGGAGTATCTTTATCGGGGATGGAATGCAACAAAGTTGAGGCAAAATCTACTGTTCCCGGTTGGTTCGAGTTATTCTTCAACAAAACTTTTAAAAATACGGAGACGGCGTTGACCTCGATGGCCACCGGCAAAATGAATTGAGGCGACAAGGATTTGATGTAGTTGAAGCAAATACTCGACGATGCCTCACTTTGCGATATACCCTGAAGAGAAAAGATGGTTAATCAACAAGAATTCCAACGGGACAACGATTTTATACCTTTATAACTTGCGAAACGATTCTATTTCTATCCCCTGAAAACCTCGGATCGAACAAATTGACGCATAAACTGACAACTTCGCTGGCGTTAATCTGCACAGAAGTTTTCCTCAAAATCGCAGGCAACTGCTTTTTGGTCTCAAGCTCCAAATCCACGTCTGTGTCTTGTACGGGCGGCATCGCCAACTCTATGGCCTTGACGAAGGTGTCTCCGCCCACAGCCCCCCTCTTATTCTGAACCTCGACAAGCTGGATCATGTACGCCTTGTCCAGCACAGAATCGACCACCAATTTTGGATTCTGCAACGTTGTCTTATCGAGGGTGCACAGAAGTTTGCTCATAGAGTTGGTGGGAATGCCGAACGACTGAATGAAGAGTATCAGTTTCTGCGGTTCCAATTTTTCTATGGCCGCGTCCACCAGATGCGAAACGTTGGAACGGATCATCCGCAGTTTGATCCAGTCCGGCAGATACGACGTGTCTTCCATCGTTTCCGGGTGGAAAGCTTTCGGATGTTCGAAATCGGTCGGGAACCACATGTTTAGCAGCAAATCGAACTGCTCGAAGTCCTCGATCGGGCCGTAGGTCAAGAGCACGATGGCGGCGTGAATGACCAGGATGAGCATGGCGCAAGGCTCGCCTGTCGGCCAGGCGACCAGCACGTACTCGTTGGTCGTGAAGTTTTGCAGGATGTTGAAGGTTTCTTCCCTGCACTCGAGGGATTTCTGGATGTGCAGGTAGAATATCGAAATTAGGTTTTTTATGGTGGGGTTATTGTCCCCGGACAACACGTATGAGGCTACGCTGTGTCTCTCTATGATAACCGAGGACAGGTCGGCTACCAGGTCGCTGAGCTCCGAGAAGGGTTCGATGCAGTCCTGCGTCGACAGGAAATTTATGTAACTGGAGACGCGGGCGGGATTAGTCTCGCACTGTAACGCCTGTCGCAAGAATTGCACGAGTATCGGCTTTATGATGAGGAAGTGGGGGAACTGATAGATGTACTGGGTCAGCCAGGTCGTGTTGTTGGTATTCACTTCCGAGTCTTCGGTCGGGGACAAGATCAGAATTAAGCCTGAAAAATATTGTTTTCGAGAGAACATCTAGACAAATTGACGGTTCGGATGTCAAAGTTTCCCAGATTTTGAGCAAATGGGCATCAAAGAAGATTCAAGTGAAATGAAACGTTACCTTTGGTCGCTTGGGTCCTGCTGGCGCCGTGATCCGAAGTGAGTCGTCGAAATAGGTACTCCAGTACCTCGCAGGCCATCTGGGGATCGTTGCTGTTCACCACCGTCCTCAGATGCGCCAACAGCTGTCCTTGCTTCGTCAGTTTCTCGGCGGGCGCGGTCGACAGGAGATACTCGCACAGACACTGCACAGGAAGATGCGCCATCGCTCCTTCCGAACTGTGCACCAGCTCCGCCAACCACGGCATGTGAGCTGTACCGCCTTGCCTGAAAATGAAAGGGGTTCAAATATGACGAAAACCTCCGGAGAGGTTTTCTTCGCTCACCTCGACATTATATCCAGCAAAAAGTCCGGATTCCTGGACCTACACAGCAGATGTCCCAACCGATGGGTGTTGTTCAAATTCTGCAACTGCTCCAACACTTGAGCCGAAGGCCTCCTGACCTCTCCTTCCGGCCTCAGTTCCATCAGCTGCGGCAAAAGCAGGCTGTTCTGCTCGGTAATCTCGACTTTGGTGCTGGCGGCAGCCAGGTGCGTCTCGAATTCGAGAATTTTCTGCTTCTCCAAGATCAGAATCTGCTGTTCCCTGTTCTGAAAGTCTTCCTCCGATAGCACCATGGTAGGGGGAGGAAACGAGAAGTAACTGCGAACAATAAGAGAGTGAAAATATTAATTTACATCCAAAAGACTATAGTCTTAATTTTGATATTAATTGCAACAGTATCAAGATTCCTTCACTCACTTCGTGATGCACATCTCCATGAACATCCTCAGAGTCGCGTACTTGGTCCAAGCGACGTTGCCGATCGTGGTGGGATTATGGGCAGCCAAAATGAGCAGTATCAACCAGACTTTCCAATAAAGCACCGATATAGCCAAACTTGGGGGCACGTACCCGGGCGGAAGGATGATGTTCTCCGGGTAGTTGTAACTGCACAGGTTGAAGAAGATGTCGAATATCTCCAGCTTATTGACGCTTAGTGGAGGGTCGAGATCGGACGGAAGGTTGGCGGCTCTCTTTATCAGTTGCTCGGCTATATCCAGCGCTTCGGTGGGGTGGACGACGTTTTCTTTGGATATTCCGATCAGGAGTATCCTCAGTAAAGTGCCTTCTAGAAGTGGGACTTCGCTGGCTAGCCTCAGGAATAAGTTTCGCTCGTTTTCTCCTGAAATGTAGAAGCGAGCACTGATTTTCTTTAAAGGTCTTCATCATAAGTAGATTGGACCTACCGGGCCAGGAGTCCACTTTGTAGTAATGCTCCGCTTGCTCCAAGAAGAGCACCTTCAACAACACGTGATGATAATCGCTAGCGCTCGGTTTGAAAAGTCTAACAGCGGAATCTTGCAGCCACGAAACAGCCTCCTTCTGGACTTTACTGACTTGCGCCTTAAAGTACAAACATTCAACCTTGTTCTTTAACGCGAGAATTCGAACTCACCTGAAAAGCCTTCAAAACGTTGGTGTCTCTTTTGGCTTGGGTCACAGCGTCCCGAACCGTGGGATTCACGCACAACAACATGCACATGGCCGTCAAATCTCCGAGCGAATGGAAGATGCGATCCTTGAACTCGCAATCTTTGATTTGGGCCACGTAATCCCTCCTCTCCTTGAGTAGAGAATGAACGACGTTGTGAAGATTGAAGTCGTGTCGTAGCACCCTATTTATTTCTTTCAACAAAGCCCTCAATGATCTCAAGTAGTCATCTTTATTCAACAAGAGTTCCTGAGGAAAAATCGATCATTCCATAAATTCCCATCTCATCTCACTTTATTCAACATCAAAAATAAAAATTACATGGCAAGTCAAAAAATAATTAAATATACGAAAGTGAAATTCGAATATCGGTGAAAGATTCTTTAAAACGAGCCAAGATTCGAGTAGATAACATATTTGAAGAAAGGAAGATTGGGTTGTCACATTTGAGATGAAACCTATGAGAAATATCTAACATTGAAGTTATAAAAAATCGCCAATATCAAAGAGAAACCACTTATGTTTCACAGAAAAACGGGAATCTTTTAAAATGTCCGCTGAAACAGTTGAAATCTTGCTAGAAAATCGAAAGAACCATCAATAATGAGTAATTCGTTCATTTGCCATCTGAAAAGGGTCGATTAATTCCAAAAACTTGCAATTTAAAACTGAAAATGAACAATATGGCCGAGCGGGGCGGTCTGGCTAACGACAACCGCTGACGGGAAGTGTCATCGATACGATATTCGATGATTTCTTCGGACTCTGAAAATGTTTTTCAGTAATGCGATGCTGGGAAGCTAGGAACTTGAAATTTTCAGGGTAGGTTCGGAACTCAAAAACCGTGGCTACGTTCGTTAATGAGCAAAATTCGACCATGGGTTCCGTAAATATGGCAGTTCGAAATTTCGTTTCTTTACAATTTCAAAACTACGGATTCGGAATCGATTTTTTGGTTGTGGAAAGTAAAACCCTGAATTGGAAAAAGAGAAAATAAACTCGAAAAGACTTACCAAACATATGTCTGCGAAGGCGTCGGCGCTTGCCTCCGGACAAACCTGAAATAAAGCCCCGACAACAACGAGATTATTGCTATTCCTCGCATTTGAAAGTTCGTTGTATATGGTATACTTGAGCAAAGGATACAAGTTGGCGGGAGACGAAAAAACCATTTCTCTCAAGCAGTTATTGAAGAAAATAACCATAGGTTTGCTTTTCAAACGAAGTTTGCTAAGTTGGGCTATGACCTAGAAAAAAAAGAGAATATTTGCATACAAAACAACAGATGTATCGGAAATGTTACCTCTAAATCCCTTTGGGTGCTGGCAGAGCAATTATAGCATAGATATGCTAAAAGTTCTTGGGCCGACTTCATCAATTTGTGGTTGTGCAACCATGATTCGATCCTGGAAACAGCGATCACCCGTATCTCAACGAGACCGCAGGCGATGCTCAGAAACCTTATGAAATTCTTGCTTATTGCTTCCGGTTGCTGCCTCCTGTTGAGCTGCTCTTTTATCGCTTCCAGGACTATGTGCTCTATCGTTTCCTGATTCTGACTATACCTCGGATAAATCTTCGTGTTCCAACCGTCAACGATTACCTTGTGTTCGCCAAACGCTACAACATGGATAATTAGTCAATAAGTGAATCGGCTGATATTCCACGAGACTTCTTACCTTCTTCATCATCGATGCTGTTTATAGTGAGAGGACTTGACGTGTCTCTGACTACGGAGTTCCAATTTTCGCAAAGTAAAAGTGATTTAGGCGGTAATTTCGTATTGAAAGCTGTTATTATGTTATCGACAAATGGTTTACAGTAAGGGTTATCGATCCATATCCTGTCTCCTAGAGCATCCTCGACAAAAATCTGCAAGGTTATGGTTCGATTGAGAGATTGTTTTTGGGTTCAATTTCTCGTTTACGAACCCCTCTCTGATTTTTAAATTATTTCATACATTGGCAAATGTGTTATTTCAGAGAAACAAAAATACAAGAGGTGAAACGAAATCAATGAAAAAAATATACGAAAACGAGAATTTTAATATTCAAATTAAACTTACCCTAACAAAAGTTTCAGGCCAATGGCCTATGTCCGAATAAGCATGTGTTAGCAGGTTTATTAGCAATATATGAATATAAGAATTTCCCTGCTTTGGAGCTTTGAATCCACCGTTAACGTCTCTTCTAATTACACTCATAATTGCAGCTAAAATATGTTCATTCGTGAAGGTTCCCGGTTTACAGCCACATATCAGAAGTAAACTGCTGTATGTGATTTTGCACAATTTAAAACGTTGATTTTTTATAGTTTTGATTGCTCCTAAAATATATCCAACCTGGGAAAATATAATTAATTCAATTGTAATAAAGATTGATTTTTAATCATTTTGTGAATACTCACTGCTTTATCCCCATTCCCCACATTCAAACAACTCATTATACTCTCAAAAAGATCCGAAGATTCACAATCTAATGCCAGAGTTTCCCATGGTTCAACACCAATTTGGGTTCTTTCATTAGGGTGAAGGGTTGGGACTGAAGCTGTTCTAGCACCTGGTAAAGTAACTTTCATTTTCTTAGCAGGAACACTAGACAAACTTGAAGAAGATGCTTCCCGTTTCAATTTCTCTCCTGAAATATCCCTTATAACACCTAGGTTATGATAAAGATAAAATTTGTCTTACCAGAAGTTGACGGCATGTGAGATGTAGAAGGTTTTGACAATGGGACAGGTCTTTTGGAATCATCCCTTGAGGAGGAAGATGGCTTAGCTCCCAATGCAATAAACATATCTGGTGGTTGCTGGGTAATTTTCGCTTTAGGACCTCTAGCCCCCGATATTGGCTTACTTCGGTCCATATTTCTTTTAATGTTACCTTATTTTCCCTATATATAAAAACTTACGCTTCTAAAGATTTATTTCTTTTCATTATAACTGCAGCAGGGCTATATAGTTACGAATTTTCAATGTCTACCAAATCATTAATCGAATGATCCAAATACCAAAATACAAATGTTGTTTACTATGAAATTTGTGGTTATGGCAAACGTCATGGTGGCAGATGCAGATCTAGTAACACAGCCGTCTTAATAACAAGCCATGAAATGAAACGTGGATTCACCAGAGACTTGTTGTCTCTGGATTCACCGTATTTTATTTCTAACTATTTGCTGCTGCTGCTCTGGCGAATCTTTTAAAATTCACAATGGACATAATACGTAACTTTAGACAAAGGATTCCTCTTTCGGAAAATTTTTTGGGAAATATTCGACCTTGAGTCGAAAAATCTCGAAAAATAGGTCATTTTCAGACTGCCGTATCTCCCAGAAAAATCGATTTATACATACGCTGATTTTTTTGCTTATAGATCGGTCCTTTGTGAATAAAAAAAACAATTTTTATTTACCAGAGTCTGACCGTTTAGATTTTCTGATTTTTTTTCCGAAGGTCCAATTTTTTCGATTTTCAAACGTTCGCAATTCAAAAACTTTTCTCTTCACGGAAGATCTGATTGGATATTCTTAATCTACGCCCTCGAATTAGTAAATGGTGTGATTTTCAATTCGATCGAAGCCAAAAAATTTTTTTCGAAAAATCGATATTTTTCCCTGGTATAGGAATTTTCGCAAAAAATTCGAATCTCGCCGATCGATATGAAATTTTCACCGTTTATTAATTGGATGCCGTAGATTAAGAATATCCAGACAGATTTTCTCTGGGAGTAATAGTTTTTTTAATATGGACGATAAGCTGGATGTTCTTGCGCTCAAGAACATCCAGCTCGAGGAATCAAATGTTCAAATCGGGTTTTATCTTAGATAAAGGGTTTTATTGAATAAATATCTATTAAATAAACTCCACTGTCTTATCTTCGAATTGCGGTCGACCCTTTCCCAGTGATGCCTTGCTGGTTGACGCTAGATCAAAGCTTGTTATTCGATGACTGAACATCTTAGCTTGTTATAAAGACGGCTGTGACTGTGTTGTACCATCTTTCTCCGAAGTCCGTGGTTGTTATCTATATGTCATCTGTGGCAAGTGTTTTGAAATCATAAGAAATCATGTAAGAAATTGTGTAAAATGTTTATGTAATTGTAGCTCAAGAAAGTAGTTTACGAAAAAAATGGAGCGGCTGCCAATGGAATTGTTAGAATTGGTTTTATCCAGTACTATTTTGAATATAAGGGATGTTGCTAATTTTTCTGCAACTTGCCATTATTACAGGGAATCAATCAAATTCAATAACAGACTTTGGAAAAAAAAGTTTAAAGATGAGTATGTATTTTTTCATACCTGCTGCTTATGGATTAAATGAGTGATAACCATTTTGTTGATTATTATCTTGAATTATAAAATATATTGTGTTTTCAGGTGGCCTGCAATTTCAGATTTGTTTGGAAATAATCCAAGGGATTATTATAAAGAAATAATTTATATCTTCAATTTGTTCAAATCTATAGAACGTAAATTAGAATTAATGCCTAGTGAATTCGGTAAAAAATACGAAATATCTGAATACGAATTGGAAGATTGGACGTTACTTGTGAATGAAAACCGTGAAAACTACTGGTACCTTGTGACTTATCTAATGAAGATTGTGAATTGTACTGAAAAAATAGACAGTGTGGATGTAGTTCCTCTAAAGTAAGTTTTTAAAATTTCCTCGAAAGATATCATATTCGGATTTTCAGCACCCCAGGTAATAAAACTCAGCAATATTACGCTGGTAAAGTTTTGAGACACATACGACAGGTGCATTTATCGAAAGAATGGGAAATATTCAAATCGCTCCCTCCTAGAGAGCAACTACTAGAGAACGGTGCCATATTCGTCAGTCAGTGGTGCCAACCTCATCTCGACATATCTCGTAAGATTATCTCAGGTAAACTCGATAAAATCGTGAACGCCATCAAGAGAAAATTGAGGATTCGGCATCCGAATCATCGAATTTTCAATTTACCTAAGGAAGTGTTAGACGAGTGGAAGTCGTTTAATATCGAAGCTCAACTGTGGACGACTGCGGAATTCGCGCAGATTATGCAAACTTTGAGGGAGGTGATGTTTGACGATATGAGGTATAAGGGGAATAGTACCGCTTATTACATGCCTCAGAATTCCTACATAAATGAGGTGAGAATTTTTTTTTTGTTTGACATTAGAGAATTCTCTCGTAAACATGGGACGGTTTCTCCCGAAAGGTTCTGGACTTCAAGCAAGGCCTGCCCATCACTCTGGCCGTAATATTCGAAGGGGTGGCCAGGAGAGTCGGAATCTTATGCCAACCCATCAATTATCCCTCTCACTTCTTGCTGAGATATCGCGAAAACGGCCAAGATTGGACGTACGTCGACGTCTACAACGGTGGCAACACGTTGGGAAGACTCGTGGGAAATTACGAAGAGAACGAACTGGTGGGCACGGCCGCGGAGGTTGTGGGGAGAATCGCCAACAACCTGGAGGTGTCCGCCAGACAGCACACGCAGGTGAACGGCAGAGTGACCAGGCTACGATCTAGCCTAGAGTTACTCAAGTTGGTCAGTCCTCAGGATCTATCTTCGTTGGTCAGTTTAGCCAGGTTGTACATGCTGCACAGCATGGACACCCACGCTCTGGAGATGTTCCTTCTCAGCCAAACGTTCGAGGTATGTCTTTGATTTTACTGCTGATTGCGCTCGATTCGTCAACGGAAAAATCGTTTTCGTTCTGTATTTAGAAGAATAGCTAGAAACGTTATCGTGTTCACGGCAGGACGGACTGAATTTAATTAGATCACGAATTCTTCATCAGCAGGTCCGAACAAATTCTTCCAGTCTTTTTTTGCCGAAATTTCCACATTTACAGACATTTGGGTCATAGGAAAAGGCGTACAAATATTGAGGAATATCATTGATCCTAAAACAATCAAAGGATCAAAGTATTTCGTTTCTTTCTTGAAGTACACATGAATCGAGATAAAATTTGATATTTATTCTAGATTTCACTTTTCAAGAGTCTTGGCAATTATTTGGAACTCGCCGTTTTTTATGTTTGTTCTTCAAACATTGGTAAAAGGTTTTCATCGCATTGTTCTTTTATTTGTTGTAATGTTTGGCGAAGATAGGAAAAGAAATATTGGTCATTGATTTAATTCGTCCAGATGAATTAAAAGTTGTACCTGAACAGAAGATTTTCAAAATATATGTTTGGATATTCAGAATTTTCAGAGATAAATTGATTTTGCGAAAGATGTAAGGCTTCAGGTAATGAACTCCCTGAAATATGTACAATGGGGCTGCTCAATTTAGGGTATTTTTAAAGGTGATGCTTTAACAGGATATAGAATTAATCCAAATCAATAATTTCGCCAAAAATCACATTATACGAATGTGTTAAGATGAAAAAGTTAAAAAAATCATCGATGTTATAGATTTTAATACGAATGGATACGGCCCTGCTTTCACATAGAGGCAATCCAACGACCTGTCAAATATTTTTTTAGGTTAGTGCTGGTGGTCAAACAGTGCGAATTTAGCTTGGTTCCTGTAGATGTTAAAACCGTTTATGGCCTTGGAAAATTGTTTTATTGGGACTTTTTCAGTCAATTTGACTTTCAGAAATATTAAAGCAGTGAAAATTAATTCAATTCAGTGCATTTTTATTGGAAAAATGCCGCAAATGTGTGCCAAAGTTGTATTGGCAAATCGTTCAAATTAAGAGGCTTTTCTTAAATATTTTGGAGCATCCACTGTTTGTAACTTGGTGTCTTACCAGAAAACGGAGGGAAATTTGGTCAGCATTCATCAAGACTTGATAAAATCGAAAATAAGAAACGAAAGTGAACATTTCTTCGTCTTCACTGAAAAAAAGCAGTATTCGAATCATGTTGTACGAAAAATTGATGAATATTTGAACTTTGTATCATATAAAAGGTTGACGAAGTTACAGGTTGCATTGCTCTGATGGATATTTCTCCTCCAATACTTCCTCTACAATCTCTGCGAGCTCCCAATACTAAAAATTATGATCATATGAATGAGAAAAACTTTTTTGGTCAGTGTTGATTTTGCGTATTTTTTTATTAAAAATCACACAAACTCACTATTTTACTTATCAAATGCATAAAGTAGTGAAATTCCTCATATTTATACCGCTAACCAGCGGACCTGTCAGAAATAGTTTTGAGGTTAACGCTGGTGAAATAGTCACGTGGTTTGAGTTGCTTGATGACTTGACAACGTGCTTCTCGCGGAAAGCTGTCGGTCCAAAGCAGGTCCGTAATCATGATTTCACGGTGTAGAATTTGACTTCAATGGCTGTTAACGCCACAATAATGAAATTGTTATAATATAGGCGATTGTTTAAAATTTTTCTACTTGTTTCCGCGCATTGTTCAGTTTCTCGTAGCGTGACCGTTCTTGGTGGTTTCAGAATCCCGATCAAGCGCAACGGGTGGTCCACATGCTCCGAAACTATGAATCTCACCCGTCTCGCAATAGATTCGAGCAAGCCGGGCCCGCGGAACCGCTGAGGAGGACGCCCGAGCTGAAGTTCGCGGTGGGCATGGTCATGACCCACCTGGCCTTGGACTACAAGTGCGTCATTTACGATTGGGACAAAGGGTGCAAGGCGTCCGTTGACTGGCAGGAGCAGATGCACGTCGATCTGTTGCGTTACGGGAACAAACAGCCGTTCTACAACGTTCTCGTCGAAGACGGGTCCCACAGGTACGTGGCTCAGGAGAACCTCCAGCCAACCTACGATTCCGGCTTCCTTTACCTGAACGAAGACATCGGGAGGTACTTTTCGCACCACTACAAGACGCACTACGTGCCGAACGCCAACAAGGAGAGGGAGTATCCGTACGACAAGGAGGTCCGGTTGAGCTACCACGACGGACCTTTGAGCGAGCAGGTGAAAAACACCGTTCGAAGGGTTTTCCCGCCTCTGCCTCCGCACCCGTAGGCGATTGCTAATGGCGACTTCCAGGTTTCCAAGCGGTCTTTGCCGTTCGCTGTACGAGGCGATCCGTTCGGCGTTACAGAAACGAAACCGTTCTCACGTTCTTCGGTTGATTTTTATTTGGATCACCCTGTACAGCTCAAATTCCAGATTTTTCCACCAACCTACCCAACACCTTTTCTACTCGTGGTGATCTTTCTTCGAGTCCTCCATTGTGCTTGTGTTAATCTTCGTATTTTTTGTGATCTCTGACTACCCTCGCATTATCGGTCACATACGGATGGAATTATTGAGATAAATCATCGATTTTCTTTGAAAATTTCAATAGGGACATCTTGAGGCCTTCTTCATCGACGATTTTGACCTGGATTGAGGGGATAACCGAAGGTTTTCCGTAGTTTTCAAGAACTTCATCGATTATCTCCGTAACCGAGGCTGAAATCTTCGGTGAACTTGGCCCTGAGGCTCATCAAATTTTGATAACATCAGGAAGTTTCCAGAAAAAGATGTGTGGAAATTTTGAATCGATGATTCATCTCAATAATTCATTTCTCTGTGACCAGTTCTGTCTTGTAAGTTAGGGATCATTAAAAAAAGGAAAAAAATTTATAATTCAAGAACTCTTGAAACGATATAAGGTACATGAGGCGATTTGGGTAAGACATGGGTTTATGTACAATCATAATCAATTCATATTTATATTTTTCACTATTGTGCTTGTTGAAACTTGTTTTAAAAACTTTGCTAATCTCTTTTTCAACGGAATAGATTTTTGAACATTTTAATAGGAGGATTTAACAATTGGAAGTATTTTGACGAGAATTGATTCCAAGAATCAGCGAAAAAAATTGACCTTTGAATAAAAGTTAAGAAAAGATTCTTAATACATTGACTAATATTTCCTTAGAATGAATGAAACAGTGATCCAGAAAAAAGCACCATTGTGCTGTGATAATCTACATAATTGTAATAATAAGAATATAATTCCTTAACACGTTCACTGCGGCACGTATCCCCGGGGGCATGTGATCGCACGTAAATTGAATGGGCCAAATTTTTAGCCGCAGTGAACGTGTTAAGAATTTGTTTGATCTGTGTGTTCGAGATTGTTTATATTTTTGTAATTATGCGTCTCGAAAAAAATAAAAGTATTAGGATGGATCCAAAATCTCATTCATTTCCGAAAGTTTGTGGAATTGTTACAAATGCATAGATTCTTTATTTTGTTGTTTTTATAATTGTAAATTTTATAAATTTGGATACTATATTTTTTAATGAAAAAGGAAATTTATATCTGCATTTATGTTGTTAAATTATAGGAGGTGAATCTTTTTATGTGGAAACGTTTCTATAAGTGATATTGCAAATAAATAGTTTTTATTGTGTGCGTTGTTTTGATTTGAAAGTTCCCAGCAATCGGCAGAAATATACCTTTGTTCCAAAAAGGATCATCGGAAAAAAATTTAAAGAACCAAAGGTAAGTACAAGCGCCTGAAAAATAAATCCCATGGCGGTCTAACGGAAATTTTGACAGATGCCAAAAAAGATTGACAGCTGTCGAAAAAGTTTGACATCTGTCAAATAAGATTGATAGGTATCACAAAAGGAACATGTTTTTTAGTAGGTATTTTTATTTGTTCACCCGCGTATAACTTTCTCATTTATGGGATAATTTTTGCGTTGGGTTCAGTTTGACTTCGAGGTGATCCCCTTTCACAATGAAATATATGGGGTGTTCCAAATAATAACATGGATGTTTTATCAATTGGAAATCACCATTTTTCAATTGGAAAGGTCGAATTCCTTTATATAAAATATTGAAAAAAGGTGTTATCCGTATGAAATTGAGTAAAGGGAAATATAAAAAACGAGAGTGATAATAGTAGAAGTTTATTTCAATAGTTACATTTCTTACTTGTGCAAAAGAATTATGCATACATTTATTATATAATTCATTAATGTCCAAAATTTTATAGAGAGAACAATTTTTTTATATTTCTTGTATCTGTCGAACCAGGAGAACATTTATAAAAATATAATTGATTTCTATTCGTAGTAATATGCTTTATAAAGAAGCGCAAAGAACGCCAGTATCCTGAAAAAGATCGCCAATCCAATGAGAGCTAAGAGTGACGATATAAGTTGATCCTGAAAAAAAAATTATTTTAGTTGAAATTTATCTTTTATAATACAGGGTGTCCCTACCCTGGGACACTCTGTATACTTACGGTAGAGACTCCTTCCGAGGCGAGAACTACCAGACCATTCTTCGGACAAAACGAGCTATCATCACAAATGATGTGATGAACATTAGACCACTGATTTATGAGCAAAGCTTGGTTACCGTATTTAAACCAAGAGAGGTCCGCAAGCCATTGTAAATACGGCGGCACTGAACTGAAAAATTGATGGTATTTATTGCTAGTTGAGAGGATATTGTAACGGCATGCAGACGAATTTTCGGAATTCTAAAAAGATATCACTCAGAGCAGGATTCGAACCTGGGCTCTCTGATTGAAGGGTCAAGTGATCTCACCTCTAAGCTACCGAATTTCGAAAATTCGTCTGCATAACGTTAATTTCCATTCTTATATCATTCTGCTCTTGTTTAAGACTATAAAATGACATCTGAATGGAATGTTTTCCGAAGGTAGAACTTCAAAACATTCCTTTAATTCCTCCCGACCTCTGAAACCGCTAAAAGGTCCTCTTACCTTGAAGAGGATTTCAGTCAGATACTCACTTTATACTTAGGAACATGCCACCAAAAATTAAGAATGGGGTAACGACAAAACTGACGAGTGTTTGCGCCATTTGAATACTGGAGGATATCGTGGAAATTATATAACCTAAAAAAATCAAATCAGTTTTCCTCTGGGCAGATTATTTCTTTCCATACCTGCTCCCATAACTGCATAAGTAACTAATATGCAAATGAGCACACACATAAGGTATCTACTGAATTCGTCGTTGAGGCCAATGGCAAAGTAGCAAATAGTTGTTCCCATCGCACTTATTATCGTGTATATTGGTATGTCCGCTGCTATTTTCGCCAAGAAATAAACATCCGTTCGATACATCCCGTTTTTGTGTTCTCGAAGAAACAGGGGAAGCTCACTGCAGAAGGTCTGGAAAAGATACATGCAGACAGCTCTCAATATACATTGGGATATCCAACGGGTGTCCATTTGACATCTTAGAGCTGCACAAAGTCAGGACAAAGCTTACCAGAATGACGCCCATAAGATTCAAGAATGTAGCGTTGGTAAGGAAGAGAAACAGGGCTCCATTGATATTCTGAACACCAACCTGATCGTACTTTTGTCTCCAGAAAAGAAGACTGATCAACACTGAAACAAACTACGGAAAGAATGATTCAATGTTCGACCCATTCAAGATGAAACCATTTTTACTTACGAAAACTTGATAAATTTTGACCCTCGTCAATCTAGGGTTCTTCTTGATGGCCAGCCAGCATCTCCAAGAGACGGCTCTGAATTGCGCCAGCCAAGAGACTTTGTAAGGACTGAGAAGCTGCATTCTTTGAGACCAAGGGTCTTCCGTTGCGGAAGCTTTCTGTGGAAATACATTTTATGAGAATTGAATTGATGCTTTTGGGTTTTCACTCACAGTGGCAGCAGTCGCTTTCTTGATTTTTATCCCCACTGAAGACGTTTCGAAAGCGTCGCAAATACTTTTGACTGCGTTCTTGCAAGATTCTTCTCTGCCTGGTATTATCGACAGGATTTGGATGTAGTAATCTGCTGGGTTGAAATTCACAGGACAAGGTGCCTGTAATCTGTGGAATTTGAAATGTTGAACAATATCTAGAGGTACATGGTTTCTAAACTTGCAATGACGCTATCGAATATTCAAGCATGCTTACTTGGTGAAGAATCTATCGGCTTCAGCTGGCGTTCCCAAGAAGGCCGTCCTTCCTTCCGCCATGAGCCCGATTTTATCGAACATTTGGAAGAGTTCAGAAGACGGTTGATGTAAGGTGCATATGACGGTTCTTCCAGTTTGGGCCATGGCTTTCAGCATTTGGACAACGTTGAGGGACATGAAAGAATCGAGTCCCGACGTTGGCTCGTCGCAGAAGAGCAGGGATGGATTTGTCAGTAGTTCGGCCGCCAGTGCCAACCTCTTCCTTTCCCCACCAGAGATTCCTTTGACCACTCCTGGTTCACCGATGGGGACGTTTTCGCATTTTTTCAAGGAAAGCTAAGAATAGGTTTGTGAATTCTTGGTTTGTTAACAAAATGGGCTCTTACCTCTCCCATTACTTCCTCAACTCTTTGCATCCTCTCTTTGTATGTCAGCTTGGCATCCATCCTCACCAGGGACTACGAAAATCAACAAAAACTAAAGTTAACTTAAAGATATTGTTGAGACGTCTCTTACCTGGAATATCAGATGCTCTTTCACGGTTAAGAACCCGATGAAGAGATCGTCTTGTTGGACATAAGCCGACTGAGCAGCCAGCTGTGTTTGGGACACAGGCTGGTCATTTATGCAGACAAGACCCGAGATGGTGAGCGATTTGAGGTTCCTGAATGTCATGCAGTTCATCAGGGTTGTTTTGCCGGCACCACTCGACCCCATCAGTACCAGAAGCTCACCAGGATGGGCAACACCACTCACTGAAAAATTAAATCTCTAACATGTGTATGTCAATAGTGTGGTTTAACTTGGTTGGCCTTGAAAACTAGCCATGAATGCCTGGAAGACATCATGGACTGTCCAATATGTTGAGAGCTAAAGCTGTCCTTTAAAGGCTTAGTTAAGGCCAACGAACGACAGAGAGTTTCATGCATCTAGATCTTGGGCTAATTCGTGTTTGGTGCTTACCATTCTTCAAGATGTGTTTCATGGCAATTTCCTGCTTCTTGAACATTGAAACAACTTTGTTTCGATTTGGATCAGCAGGTTCTCGACCATATGCGTTTATTTCGCACCATGAGAAGGTGATTTGCTTCTTGACTGGTATCAATTCTTCGTTCCCTCTCAGAGCCCCATAGTTGTTCTTCCATGCTCTCAATTCTTGTGCCGATATTTCGTATGCATAATCGTCACTCTGAGAGAAACGAAAGATGAAGAAATATCAGACGGAAATAACAAATAAAATAATCCACGAAAAATAAAAATATACAAATACAAATTCTTGAAGTTGCAGTAAGAAATAAAAACGTACCAATTACAACTACATCACAAGACTTCACAACATACAATAACCCTAAAATGTTAAGAGACAGCCACGAATACTGTTTCAAAACATAAAACAATGAACTCACATTACTTTTCCTCAACAAGTGAGTTCTTTCATCAACGGAGTTCTGTAGAAATTAGTGGTGATTTAATGTTGAGTGTGTATAAAAAGGATAAAATCAGATACTTACATTTCCACTGGAGGACGAGGCGCCTTTTTCCTCTGGTTCCAACAATAATTTTGTCTCTTCAGACATTGTACATTGAGTTCTCTTCTGGAAGAATCAAACATAAGCTCATAAATAATATAAGCTGTACCTTTTAGTTCAGAAAAGGCCTCACCAGTTCTGTTTCTCAGTAATGTTTCTCAACTTATATTATATTTTATTTTCTTATACACTGATACGTATTTCCAGTTACGTAACTACACAAGACTTGATTATTTCAAAGGAAAATTGTCAAGAAGCGAATTGATTCGGTTTTTTCAAAGTTTGTGGAAACCACACATAGGACATATGTTGATAGCATTGAAATATTTCTGTCCTTTGTCACATATCTTTGCGTTCGAAGAACGAAAATGTGGTCAGATCGAAAGAAGAAAAATAAAGAAATAAGTACCTTCCGAAAAAAACACGGAGATCTTAAAATTGGATTCACACAAAATTTTGAGTACTCTGAATTAACGGGTTTTCAGAAGCAGGAAATGAAAGCTATTCGAATTTTCCCCGTGGAAAAAGGATACGAATATTGAAACCTCAAGCATATTCGAGTGTTGGAACCGCAAAATATCGATAAAATCCATTTTGTTGACCCTTATTATACGTACAGCTATTTGAAAAATTCATGATGAAAATGAAGGCCTTCGATAAACATGGAACTATTCAGAGATAAGTGGAGGAGGGAAATTAAATTGAAGATTTTCCATTTATATTTCCTTCAATTTACGTTTTTGTTCACTATTTTCAACTAAGCTAAATATAATTTATCAAAAATCCATCCAATTAATGAAATTTGTCTTTTGATCGTGGATCTCAATGAAAATTTCATAAACTTAGTTTTAACTTCATTTTTAAACAACTAAGGAAGTTTTTGATAAACCACTCACTGTAAGGAAGATTAAAAACAACAAAAATTCTATTTGATTTATTGTATACGTATAACAATACCCGGACATTTCGTAAAATTTCATTTATTCTTGTGAAAACCTGAGGTATCTCATTCGTAGTGGTAGGCTTTGTAAAGGAGTACCATAAGAGAAATAATCCTTAGCAAGACGGTCAAGCCAATGAGAGCGAAGATAGATTGTAAAAAATCACCCTGTAAAAAAAAAAAATCTAAATTAATATAAAATAATTGAGGAATATGAATTAAAATATTATATCAATAAAACACGTTTCATTATCCATAAAAAGTTGTGTGAGGGACAATTTATTAAGGGTACCTATAAATTCTTACCTCATCTACTCCCAGAGACTCTAAAACAATGCCTCCATTATTCAAGCATGTTGAAGAATTCCCGTTGCATATAATATTTGTTACATTCGTCCACTGATTTATAAGTAAAGCTGAATTTCCGTACTTGAACCAAGAGAAATCTGCCAACCACTGAAGATACGAAGGTATGGATCTAAAATGGATAATATTCAATAATTTCACCCGAAAAAACAACATAAATTAAGTTTCACTGTGAAAAAATCGTACCTTATACTCAAGAAAAATCCACCAAATATCAGGAATGGTGTAACTACCACTGTTACCATGCTGTTTGCTGTCGCAATATTTGGGGCAATAGTCGAAATAAAATAACCTGCAATAGAAGGAATTGTAGAAGCCAAAAACCACAATTCTGGATTTTTTCATAATCAGTTTTTCTGAACGTTGAGTACATCGTTTACCTGCACTCATGACGGAGTACACAACCAACAGCATAACCCCAACAGCATTCAGAAGCTTCGGCCATTGTGGGTTCAATCCAATGCAAATATAACATGTGCAAGTCATCAGAATGTTCAATATGGTGAAGCTAGGGACGTCGGCAAGCATTTTCGATATGAAATAAACGTCTGTTCGGTACATTCCATTCTTGTGTTCCCTCAGGAAAAGTGGCAACTCTCCACAGAATGTCTGAAGATGATTTCACAATAAAGAAGATGCGAGAAATGCAGTCTGAACTTACCGTTATCACTCCAATAAGATTCTGGAAAGTGGCATTGGTAAGGAAGAGGAATAGGACCCCGTTTATATTCTGCACTCCAAATTGATCGTATTTTTGCTGCCAGAATAACAGACTGATCAGCATCGTTACAAACTAGAAGAAAATGAGAATTAGATGATGTTAAGAAACTGCAACATTACTCACGAAAACTTGTAGAAACCTGACTTTGGTAAGACGAGGATTCCTCATTATAGCTAGCCAGCATCTCCATGAAACTGCTTTGAACTGGGAGAACCAAGAAACCTTGTATGGACTCACTTGTCGTTTGGTTATCAGCCAAATATTTTCTGATGCTGTTGTCTGCTAGAAATGGATCATTATAGAAATATGAAGATGGATGATGGTCTAACTCACTGCTAAAACAGTCTCTCTTTTGATTTTGAGACCAAATTCTGATGAGTCGAAAGAATCGCATATTGTTTTCAGTGCTTGTCTGCAAGATTCTTCCCTTCCTGGTATGATTGACAACAATTGGATGTAATAGTCTGCTGGGTTGAAATTGATAGGACAAGGTGCTCGAAGTCTAAAAAATATGGACTGAAACATCTCCTACCCATGAGTTAATGTTATAGATCCTGTTCACCAAACGAATCCTTAAGTTATTATTAGCTCACCTCTCGAAAAACGTATTGGCTTGTGATGGATCCCCAAGGAAAGCTACCCTGCCCTCTGCCATAAAACATATCTTGTCGAACATCTGGAATAATTCAGAAGACGGTTGGTGCAGCGTACAAATAACAGTCCTCCCAGTTTGTGCCATCGCTTTGAGCATCTGGATCACATTCAGGGACATAAAGGAATCCAGACCTGAGGTGGGTTCATCGCAAAATAGCAAGGAAGGATCGGTTAGGAGTTCAGCAGCTAAAGCTAGTCTCTTTCGTTCACCGCCAGAAATGCCTTTGGTTATGCCTGGATTTCCGATTTGTACATCTTGACATTTTCTTAAGGAAAGCTGTAATTGGTTTTTCAGTATGAGGTTGAGTGAGGAAATTTGAGTTTATTACCTCTCCTAAGACGTTCTCTACTCGTTTCATTCTTTCTTCGTAGGTGAAGTTGGAATCCATGCGGACTAAGGCCTGTAAAAAAAAAATTGAGGCAATTTTTCAACTTGCATGTGAGTTCAAAATGTTACCTGAAAAATGAGGTGTTCTTTTACGGTCAACCAGCTGACGAACATGTCATCTTGTTGAATATACGCAGACTGGGCAGCTAATTGGCACTGTCTAACAGGTTCGTCATTTATGCAAATGAGGCCTGTTATATCCAGTGATTTTACATTTCGGAAAGTCATACAATTTAGTAAAGTTGTTTTACCAGCTCCACTTGCTCCCATTAGAACCAGCAGCTCTCCTGGATAAGCCACTCCATTCACTGAAGAGAATACAGGGTGTTAAATGCCCCAAGAACACAGCACCTGACTGATATTTTTGAAGGAGAAAGATTGCGAGAAGCAATGAAGAAAAGTGTCCATCAGGGATCTATTCTAGGCCCTAAATATTTATAATATTGGAAAATGATTCACTAGGCAGGAGAATACAGATGATAAATAACTGATTCCTCTAACTTAAACAGATATATCTGTCAGAGTTGAGGATGAATTATCTGAATCTCTGAGGAACACCTTAAAAGAATTCTTGGGGTGTTTGGGATATGGAACCTACCATTTTTCAAGATGTGCTTCCGGATATATCTTTTTCTAGTTATAAATCTATTGAACGACATTCCCCTAGGTACATTCTTCTTTTGGCCATAGGCGTTGATGTCACACCATTTGAATATCAGTCTGTTTTTGAGTGGTAGCGAGCTGTGTGTTCCACAAGAACCGTAATCGATTTTCCAAGATTCGGCTTGTAATGAGCTGGATTCTGGTGTGCGACAGCCATTCTACAAAGAATTTCTCTTTAATATTCGAAGAACGAAGAAGCTTTAAGAACGAGTAGATAGAGATGAATAAAATTGTAAAAATGCTGAATATCAGCAACAGTCTTACGTTTCCACTACTAGAGCACCCTGATCTGTTCTCGAGGTCAATGAGAACCTGAGTATCCATCCTTCCCAGAATCACTTATTCACTCTCACTTGTGGACCACGATTTTTGTGTTATCTCATCACTATCGTCATGTTAACTGGGGGAAGGTTCCATTAGAATTTGGTGACGATTTGAGCACATGAACTGTAATGCTTCTAAATATGACTGAAAGTGATACCTGTTCTTGTGGATCGATACCAAATGATACTGATTGAAGGCAGGTATTATTGAGAGACCTTAGTTCAACGCCCGTCTCAAATTTCTCCTTTCTATATTATTTCCCCGGCTTGGAAATTCCAGGTTGAATTCCGGAAAGGCAAGTTTCATTCTCATAGGAATGGTCTATTGAATGCAATATTTCTTCTGATATCACATCTGATATTACATAATTTTTTGTAAGATCTTACGTAACGGAATTACAAGCGAAAAAAATCCAGAAAAGCACTGACTTTTGGGCGCTCTTTCATCTTTTTGTTTGACCTATTTATAATATTCCAATAAGGAGAAGTTCCTCAAATCATTTTTATTTCAATCAGTAAAAAGCTCAAGAGCTCAAAAAGACTCCATTTCTATTCGGCAAATGAAATAAAGCATTTTGCACCACGAAGCATACTTTTCGTGCCACGTCTTCTATTAGCTATACAGGGTGTAAAACGTCTGGAATACTGAATAGGTAAATCTTGAAAACTAGGACATTTAGGTATATGTAGATCGCTCAAGTGGTGAATTAATGAAAACGCAAACTTTTTTTATGTCAAAAGGAACATATTTGGACGTTGTGGTATTATGAAGAAAAAGCAATTTCAACCCCCAGGATATTTGAAATTAAATATTTTCTTCAGATGGATAATTCCAAATCATACCTACCAAAAGTTACAGTTTTATCAAAACATAAAACTCTGATTCTGTGAATAATTTTGAGTGATGATAATGAAGGATATAGAGAATGCATTGAACCACCCTGTATATCCGATAATAAATCGTATAGCTGTACAATTCTGCCCAATATATATCCTTCAAATCAGAAATAGTTAATCGAAAATTATTGAAACCATCTAATTATCAATTGACCACAATCGATTTCCTGTAGGCTCTTCAGTGAAAAGGAATTTTTCACGGTTTCTTTCCTTCCTTGGTCCACATTATGTGGGTCTATATTGTTTTGATTGATAACGGTACCGGGAAAAAAGTCATTTCATGACTGCAAATGTGATTGTCGATCGGGTTGTATGTGGAAGGAATAAGTTTGTGCCATCGATATTTGAGTGTTGAAAATGAAGGACTATATTGAATCGTTGATTCGGTCGGATAAAACAGTAAGTTTGAGATTTTTCAAAGAATTTTCCCAGTTTGTTGATTTAATTTCTCTTCAGGAATCAGTGTGCTTATTAATTTCTTGTTTCATCTCTTACAAGGAAACTATACAAATTTAAAGATATTTTTCAAATTCTAATTGTAAAGATTCAGATTTTTAATTAATGTGGAAACTTTATGGATTAAAAATTTGTTTTATTTTTTGTCTCACATTAACTGAAATGCCGTTTATAAAATAATGTTCCTTTTAAAAATCGCTCCTGCATTTTTAGTTGTCAATAGCAATCTTTTTGAGACAATGTTGAATAACTAATATTGGGATGATTAAAATCACGCAGGAGCTTTAGAAAATAATTCCTTTTTAATTCTGTTTCGGATATCCGGAGAGAAAACCCAAAAATTTTCAAGATAGCATGAAAGCTCCTTCTAAATTACCTTTCGATCGATATTGAAATAATTCTCCGTGCCATTTTCAACGTGAAAATTCTCCCAAAGGAAGAATTCACCCCTAGAGAGGTCATAGATCAAAACCTGTCAGAATGGAAGGAAGAAATGGAACAGAAGTCCAACGAGTTGATACCAGTGAAGAAGCCCATAACATTCAGTTGGTATGACATCACAGCCCACAGCATCCATGAAGAAACTGAGCACGCCCACAGAGTCATGTGCTGGTGTTCTGCTGGCGAGAAGAAAAGGAATAAGCTGATTTTGAACAATGGTAAGAATATAACATTCTCTTCCAGAATTCTTCCATTTTTGTTCGCTGATTTCCAGTGAGTGGAATCGCGCATCCTGGAGAACTATTCGTCCTGATGGGCTCCAGTGGCGCCGGGAAGACCACCCTCCTCAATTGTGTGACCTTCAGAAACATAAGATCTTTGAAAATTTCTGGACTGGTCAGAATCAACGATATTCCAGTGAATCAGACAGAGCTAGCTGGGCAATCTGCTTACGTCCAGCAGGACGATCTCTTCGTGCCGTGCTTGACTGTCAGAGAACACATGATCTTTCAGGTAAATAGAAGAAATTCATCGAATGAAGAAATCTTCATCGTTTCTGAATGAAATTGTGAAACTAGAATGGTCCCAGAGTGACCTTATTACGAATTAGGGTCAATGGGGCATTCTCTCAGTTTCGTGTTATAACTTGTTGATACAAATACAGAAATCTAATTTCCAGGCCAGGTTGAGGATGGACAGCTGTTACTCCTATGAGGATAAGATACAACGTATAGAAGAATTGATGAATCAGGTATATTTAACCATAAGGCTTCCTACAATTCTCGAAGATGGCTATATTTGCACATTTTCCAGCTGTCTCTCACTAAATGCCAAAATGTTGACATTGGTCTACCAGGCGTGATAAAGGGAATATCTGGTGGAGAAAGAAAAAGGTTTGTACTCGAACTACAGAGCTTTCCAATGATGAGATGAGTCCACAACATCGATACAGCAAATATCTTCATTGGAAAACTCTTTATCATAAAAATGAAATGCTTTTTCAGGCTAGCTCTAGCCTCCGAGCTGCTGATGAACCCTTCGTTGCTGTTTTGCGACGAACCAACCACTGGTTTGGACTCGTTCATGGCCCTGAACGTTATACAAACGTTGAAGACATTGGCTGCCAGTGGCAGAACTGTAATTTGTACAGTTCACCAGCCTTCTTCGGAACTATTCGAGTTGTTCGACAAGATTTGTCTGATGGCAGAAGGAAGAACGGCGTTTTTGGGGACACGAAGTGAGGCTGATGAATTCTTCACCAAGTAAGACCAAAAGATGGTACTTTTGCAGGCACATTAGAAAATTTTGAAAGGAATCATTCACTCTTGCTGTACGCGGAATATTTGATTGGTTTCCTTTTGAGGATCTCTGTTGTGGCCTTCTTTAATCCACAAGGTCCATTTAATGACCTAGTCATTACAGGGTGAATCATAACATAATAACAAATTTCCAACTAGCCTGCAAGGGAGATACCTACCTGCAAAAACTAGTTTCTCTAGACTCTTATTTCAGATTGAAGGCCCCTTGTCCCATCAACTTCAGTCCAGCAGATTACTACATCCAAATATTGTCTATAATTCCTGGAAAAGAGGATAATTGCAAGAAGAACGTCAACTGCATAGCCGATGCTTTCGATAAATCTTCTGGAGGCATCAAATTGAGGAAAGCCTGTCGATCTTCGGTATTGCTGATTTTTATTCGAAAGAACTCGATTGAAATATTTACTGTTTTTAGAAACACGAACCAAGTGGCGACCAGTGGGCTATAAGATCATCCCCTATCAGTCCATACAAAGTTGGATGGTGGGAACAATTCAAAGCCGTGCTTTGGAGGTGTTGGTTGGCTATCAGGAAAAATAAAAAAATTACAAGGCTGAAGTTTTTGTCTTATTTGGTCAGTTAGCTTTGTGAGAGTGTATCAATTTTTTACCTGTTTTATTTCAGAGTGTAACTATTTTGATCAGTGCGCTTTATTTCCATCAAGTTTTGAATACGGAGGGTGTTCAAAACATTTGCGGTGCCCTGTTCTTGTTTTTGACCAATTCTACATTTAAAAATCTTTCGGGAGTCATTGTGGTAAGTTGACTAAACACTTTGCTCTTTGTTGCTGCTTCTCAAGACCTTTAAAACGAATAAGAATTCAACCTCATTGGAATCTTTTTATTTTCGAATATTTTTTTTAGACTTTCTGCTCGGAGCTACCCCTGTTTTTGAGAGAACACAAGAACGGGATGTACCGAACTGACGTCTACTTTTTGTCGAAATCCTTGGCGGATATACCTTGGTTCAGTTTCTTGAACGCGATGTTCACAGGAACTTGCTACATTTTCATCGGTTTGAATCCCGACATTTGGAGGTTTTTGACGACCATTGGTATCACTTTACTGGTGACGTACACGGTTTTAGGAGTAGGTGAGGATTTCTGGTGAGCTGAAAGAGTTGAATTTTGATCGACTTTTTTCAGGTTACATATTGTCGGTAGCTACTCCGAATGTGCATATAGCGCAACAGATGGTGGGGGCCATAATCACACCTTTTTTGATACTTGGAGGCTATTTCTTGGATATCAGGTGGGTGAAGTTACGATTGAACCACTCTGTATATCATCCAGATGAAAATTCCAATTTCCAATACTTTAATTTTCAGATCTATTCCGTTTTACCTAACATGGCTGTCCGATTTATCATGGTTCAAATGGGCTAATGAGGCTCTTTTGATCAATCAATGGTCGAACGTGAAGAACATTACTTGTACCGAACAATTGAGCGATTGTATGAGAGACGGGTATCAAGTTTTGGAAGAATATGGAGTGGCAGGTCCTTACATTGGCACGGTAAGAATACTTTTTTGAATTTTCCAATTACATAATATTTGGAATTGTATCGGTATTTCTTAGTTACCATCAAGATAATATTTCTGGAAAAAATTTTTTTTCCTTGAATTTTTCAACTGGCTCGTTGGTCTAGGGGTATGATTTCCGCTTAGGGTGCGGGAGGTCCCGGGTTCAAATCCCGGACGAGCCCAATATTTTTTTAAGTCGACGTTTATATTCATTAATTTTCATGATACACGCCGAGCAACACTTTCGAATTCGTCAGCCTATTTGACATAGTTTTTTGCAATACTCGCTATTCGTACACTTGAGTAGTAAAAGCACAGAATTCTGTGGTAAAAGTAATTTGAATTTGACATTTAATCAATTTCGTCGGCGGTATTTATGAATTAAAAAAATATGGAAAATATTAGTCCATAATTCTGCCAAATATGAATCCGGTCTAATAAATTCATACATATTCGTCGAAAATTTGTGAAAAAGTTTTGGGCTCGTCCGGGATTTGAACCCGGGACCTCCCGCACCCTAAGCGGAAATCATACCCCTAGACCAACGAGCCAGTTGGAAGTCCTAGGAGTTTTGCGTATTAAGTCTAGTACCTACCTACTCAAAAACAGTTCAATCAATGAGGAATTTGCAAATCGATTCTGTAGGTTTTAAATAAAATTGTGACTCTTTTTTATTTCTTTTTCAGCCTCGTGCGCAGTTCTTCATAGCTATCTCAATGTTGCTGATTTTATGCGTATCCAGTAGAACTATTGCATTCCTAATTCTATTGTATAAGGCTTACAATTTTGACGGTTAATTGTTGTATTTTGTAACTAAAAAATAAATTATAATTGTTGCTTCGTAATTTTTGATTTTTTCTCCTAAAAAATTAGAACATATCCCAAGGTAAGACGTCAACTCAAGAGTTTTTGAGCAGAGGCAGAAATCTTCTGTTATGGTGGCTGAATAAAAATCTCTGAAATTCGATTCCTGCATAGAACATGATACATTTCACATAGAAGAATAACATCCATCTAAAGATTAGCCCCATTTTCTGGTAATATAATACAACACTTTTCGCTTGATCGAGTTCATAATCATATGAAATCATGCACAGTTGGTGTGTGACTTTTCCCTGCCGTTTAATAATACCAGACCAGGAAATGTATCTTTGTGTCTAAGGTTTCTTTTTTCGATCCTTCTAATCCCCCACTCGAGTTTCCATGGGCTGTATTCGATGTGTTCCTCATTTTAACACGACAACAACCCTTCTCATCTTGTTCTCGTGTGGTTCATCGTCAAGTGCTTTGTTTTGTCATGTTGATGGTAAATCAGAGAGCTGATTATGAGGTATGTATACGAGCCAAATGATTGTAGAACAATAATTCTCTGCTGTGTCTATCTCATTGTGTTCTACCCAGGTTTTTCTTGTAATATGGGGGCTGTTTGCTAGGCTTAGTCGTTTTATAGACCAAACTATTTTTTTCACACTGAAAAAGAGACTCTAGTACCCCATTCTAACTTGTTTAAAGAAGTTCGTTTTGTGGAATAGTTTAATCAAGAAATAGGTCAAAAAATCACCATCCTTTTGGTTCAATATAAGTGTTAAAGGAAGCATATTTGCAAAAAATTAAAAAACCTACAAAATGAGGTGGTACGAAATTAGAACTGACAACTTTAAAAATGCGTTTAATTTAATAGGAATTATCAGAAAGCTCAAAATTCTCGGAGTCTTTCAAGTTGCGGACAAGATCATATACCAGGTGGTCGCCTACAGAAGAAGGGGTTACATTGTCGTGGAATGATGTAAACGTTTATACGAGATACAGGGAAAAGGGTAAATTTAAGTACAAGAGGATCATTAATGGGGGTAAGTTAATGAAAAGAAAAAACAATTTTTTTATTAAAAATACTTATTCCAGTGAATGGAGCAGTCAAATCAGGGAGTTTGGTAGCGTTGATGGGCGCCAGGTGAGGTCCTTTGGTGTTTTCTTCACTCACATACAAAAAAATTGTTATAAACTTCAATACTAATCGAATAAAATGATATAAATGTTTCAGTTCTAAAAAAATCTCTTCTTGGAAAATGCAGTTAACTTTATTCTTTCGGTTTACGTATAAATATAACTAAGCTGCTTACAATTTCAGTGGTTCTGGTAAGAGCACTCTGATGATGGCTTTAGCTCATAGAAATTCAGGTAAATTTACTTCCTAGCTACACCAGATTCATTTCCTTTTGCTGTAGTTTTCGAAGAAGCAGATTCTGTTATATTCTTATACCAAATTTGTGAATTCCAGGAGACACAACTGTAGAGGGCGACATTCTAGTCAACGGAAGGCAGCTGGGAGATTACATGAAGTACATCAGCGGCTACATGTACCAAGAAGACATATTTGTTGGATCGTTGACAGTTTGGGAGCACATGAATATAATGGTGACAAGATTCAACCGTTTCAAGTTAAAAGTTAGGATCATCCTTTCTTTTTTAGTCACATCTAAAATTGGACAGGAGATTTTCGTTCCAAGATCGTCAGTTGAAGATTCATAAGATTCTGAAAGACTTGGGCCTGTTCCACTGTCTGCACACCAGAATTGGGGCCATTGGCAGTAATAAAACACTTTCTGGAGGCGAGAAAAAGAGGCTGTCATTCGCAACAGAAGTAAGTGCGAAAAGTATAGCATTAGCAGGTGTTCAGCAGCTGCAGCTTTTAATGATGAAGTTGACTTCATTGCAAATAGTGCCCTGAAGTGCTTTCGTACATTACAGTTGCTGACTGATCCACCAATATTGTTCTGCGATGAGCCCACAACAGGTTTGGACTCCTACTCTGCCCAAAACTTGGTGTCGATGATGAATGCGATGGCTACAAGTGGAAAAACGATACTTTGTACGATTCATCAGCCTTCTTCTGAAATTTTCGCGATGTTCAGTCAAATCATACTCTTGGCAGAAGGTCGAATATCTTACATGGGTTCCAGAGCTGGAGCCTTGAGTTTCTTCAACTCGTAAGTTGAAGAGCTTTGTGCTAAGAAGTGTTAGAAGGGACAATTCGATATGAGCCAGCACCAAATACTCTCTATGCTTTCAGAATGGGATATCCTTGCCCATCTGCGCACAACCCAGCGGATTATTTCATCAAGATTCTGGCAACGCCTCATGGATTTGAAGATAACAGTAAGAGCGTTGTCAAGAAGATCTGTGACAACTTTTCAGTGAGCGATTACGCCAAAGAGGTGGATGTTATAATGCAGTACGAATTTCATATGGGGAGGGCAGGAATGGTGAGTCTACCATCAAAATTGTCATACGTCACCTGTCAAAGTTTACGCCGAAATTGTAAGCTAACAGCAGCACTAACTGGAATGAGATGATGCGATGCAGAAATATGGTTTTTACTGTTCGTCTTCAAAGAAAGGGGCCCTTTTCAAGTGTCACGACAAAAGTGTTCATGTTTCACGAGATTAAGCGATCTCTCTTCGACTGCCGTAATTTTATGCATGACTTTATGGTCTTATGAAGTTACGGCTCTCATTTGAATAATAATAATTATTCTTCTTTTCCAGTTTAACGAGTTCGAAGTTCGTTCCAAGTTGTAAGTGAAACGAGACAAAAAGAGAGGACTGAACGCAATTTGGTAATAAATTAATTTGCAGCAAGGAGGCCCGATGCCTGACGAAACTTTATTTTTTGATTTATCGCTGGTTCCTGGACATTCTGAGGGATCCCGCCATTCAGATCCTGGGGATTATGCAGAAAGTGGTGAGGGGGATCATTGCTTCGGAATTCTTGCGGTTTATGCCTACAAATTCGCCCACAATCGGGTCTGCAGGGCGGTTTACTTTGTACGCCGACAATTCGTAACTTGACGACGGGTCGATCGGTGTTCAATTTTTTGGGTTATTCTGAAGCATCTTCATCTTGAAAAATAGGGACATTGACAGGAGTCACACATTTTGCACTTTTTAATTAACAAAGAAGTGGAAGGTTGCAGAATGACTGCGTGCTTTCCGATCTCGGCGTCTACAATTCGAGGGAAAACGAGTCCTGTTCAATTTTCCGCGTTTTCTCGTGAAGAATGAACCAGCAAATCGTCCAAGATGAAAAGAAATGAATGAAGGTAATGTGTCCATTAAATCCGCGGCTTCGATATTATCGCGCCGGTGAACGCCCCCCAAATTGCTAGAGCCGTAATTAACGTGGTTTATTGGTACCTCCAATCTCCATAATTCCCATCGATTCTCGAGGAGAAGGAATCGGGATGCGTGCCTCCCAAAAATGAATCATTTCGGGCTTAGCCTACTCGTTTCCGAACCTTTCAAATTGCGTGACTTCCCTAAACTTCCTATTGTTTCATATCGTTCGTTCTAAACTGAAAAAGGAACCTGATAAATTATTATTCGTAATTATTTCGTGGAATGTTTTCCACGAACTTTGTTAATATTCGCGATTTTAAAAAGGTAATTTCAATTTATGGCCGCAAAAAACGAGACGAGCTCATTTCGGGCCTTGAAACTTAAAACTATTTCGAAATTTGTTATATTCTTTCAGGGAATAGGTTTGATGGTGGGGCTGTGCTATTCCAACGTAGACCAGAAAACGCAAGACGGTATCCAGGCAGTCCAGGGAATGGCGTTCCTTTTGATATCGGAAAATACGTTTTCCCCCATGTACTCGGTTTTGGAAACATTTCCAAGGGACCACGCTTTATGCGTGAGAGAATATCAGTCAGGGCTTTATGCGCTGTCCACATACTATGTGTCCAAGATTCTAGCAATAGTGAGTATCGATATAAAAAAATCAATAAAAAATCCACATTTAGCATGACCTGCAAGATCCCCTGACCTAAATCCAATCGAGCTCTCTCGGGACCAATCACAAAGAAACCTCAATGCCCACAGACTACAGTCGTAAACGCTTCAACACTCTTCGATTTTTTGCCACAACTTTGGCAACAAATTTTGCAGGATATTCTCAATAACTATGTGGAAAGCACGCATAGAGGTTACCATGCAGTTTTTGCTGCACATGGTGATCCTATTTTGTATTGAAATGCAATACTTATAAACAACGGTAGTGCCGGCGCCGCACCAATATGTCCCTGCATTTTAAGTCTGTGATATCTTCGGAAATATTCATTTAAATTACATGCTGAAAAGGGCCATATTGATCTATATTGAATGGACAATGTATTCTAGGTACTTAATTGGATAAGGATTGATGCTGTATTGCTTAAAATAACTTCCTAAATAAGCCATTTTCTCCCGTAAAATGTAAAGGATAAAAAATGGTTATTGTGGGTTATCCTTGAGGGATAGACATATCTACCATCGCGGATTTTTTTGTTTACCTTTTTTAGGAGTACAGTACCGTGTACATTTTTTTGATTATTCTCGTGGGGTTCAGTCAGAGTTTGCAAGGTAAGCGCAAAAAAATGTGTTTATTTACGACATCACATTAGAAACCTGTAAATTCATCAGTGTTTCTCTACAATGTTCTGCATGTATCATAACATAAATATAAACCTTCCTCTTGAATCACTTTATCTATTAAAAAAAGGGTTTCAAAATCCGTTGCGTAGTTTTGAAGATTTAAGCATACATAGGGACAGACAGCGAAAGCGACTTTGTTTTATACTATGTAATGATACTATTCAAATTTTGTTATTTTGGTATTGTCATTTCTTCGAAATTAATGAATTAATAAAATATTCTGAATTCTTGATTAGCATTCATTTCAAATGTTAGAAAATTGAGTCTCAATAAAGGAAAAAAAATTTCGCCCCCGGGTGGGCTCGAACCACCAACCTTTCGGTTAACAGCCGAACGCGCTAGCCAATTGCGCCACGGAGGCTCGCAAACTTAAGAAAATAACGCAACCATAAAGAAAATCTAGATATTTTCATCCAGAAAATTTAAACATATAAAAAAAATTCCTTAAGATTGTTTCCTTTTGGTTTCCAAGATTGCCATATCATCAACTAAATTGTCTCAATTCGAGCAATACATCGTTTATTCAATAAAGACTCATACCTACAAACAACGAACTCGACACTAAAATTTTCATTCCCTAATCTCTGACCGACTCCTCTTTTTTCTTCCGAAAAATTCCGTTTTCCCAGCCAGGACCTTATCGGCGGCCAAAACCATCATGGTAATCGCAGTGGTGGGGGACATGTTCAAATTTTCCTTGATAGGATCGTTATTCAAAATTGCCGGCGAATTTTTTTGTTCTTGCTCTTTCTCAAGGGTGGGCTCACTTTTGTCTTTCAGAACTTGACTGCTTTTCAAAGTCTTCTTGATCTGCTTCTTATTGGTGGTTTTCTTGACGATCTGCGGTAGCTGATTTTGGGAGTCTTTAGATTTCTTTCTTTCCAGTGGTTTTGTAGTGGATGAACTCTTCAGTTTTTTTTTGTTCGTGTTTTTCCCTTCTTTGTTTTCTTCTGCAGGTAAGGATATATCTTGAACTGCTTCCTTTTTAGTTGGCGCTCTTTTATTCCTTACGTTTTCCTTTATCTTCTTCTCTAACTTCAATGGGTTTTTATTGATTAACTCCAAGAGTCTATTGCTCAATGGTTTCTCGTTTATGAGCTCTCCCATGATGTGGTCTTCTAACTCGTTGTGTTGATAGATTTCTGGGCTTTCCAGACTCAGGTCATCAACATCTGATTTCTTATAGGAGGAACCCTTACTCCTCCTCACGAATCTCGAGTATATTCCAGGCAGGTCCCTCTCGTCTCCTTTCAGTTTATCGAAGACTGAATAGTCCCTCGACGATTTTTTGTTGGTGGAAATGAGCTTCGGATATTCCTCAAAAAACTCATATAACTCCCGTTCCCTAGCTTCTTTCTCTAGGATATCTACGCTTTGAGCTTTCTGCTCTTGACTTCTAGGTTTGAAAAAACTGGTATTCTTCACTTTTGGTTCGGTTTGAAACTTCTCTCTCACTTCCGTGCTTTTCAAAGTTTCGTTAGAGTCTTGAGGAGATTCCGGAAGGGATAAGTCGGAGGTTCTGACGAAATCTGAGGAGATGAACTTGACTTCGAATGATGGCTTGATTATTTTAGGGGGAACCTTGCCAGACGGCGAGTTTTTCCGGGAATCAAAAGAGCCTCTCCTGTTCAGATACTGCTCGTAATCCTTAATCTCCCTCCTGGACTTGGTGTCCAGCATGTAGGGTCGGATCTTTTCTGCTGACTTCCTCGATTTCTTGATGGCTGCTGGCGACATCTGTGCTTCAGTCTGGGAATGGCACAGATGATCTGCTGTGCTCTTGCTACCGTTTCTGTCATTCTTGCTTCTTTTTTCTTGATGAATGTGGGAGTTTGGGTGGGATTTGGAAGTGACTGGGGTTTTCTCTTGAGTCTTCTTCGGATGTTTCGACGTTTGAATGCCAGAAACAGAGGAAAATTTGTTTTCTTTGTAGCTTTCATCGATGGAACGTTTCTTCGGATCCATACGTCTTCTCCTCGCAGGTTTTTCATTTTCTATTTCGAAAACCTCCTCAACTTTAATTTGCTTCTTTTTGGCCGGTCCATGGAGGATCTGGATTATGTGCACCAGATCTTTTTGGCTCAGATTAACTGGGGGTTCTTCAACTTCTTTTCTTCGATCAGAATATTCGGAATCCGTGAAGAATTTCTTGTCTATGGGAAAGAAGGAGTTCTCATGGGAATCCCGATTGTACACGTAGCGGTTTATCCGCATAGACACACAAGATTCGGTCTCGCTCTTCGAGTCTTCGTATTTCTCGTACTTGAACGGGGGGAAGTCTTTGTAAATTTCTGTCGAATTTCTGTGTCTTCCTCCTCGGGTGGTTTCGCCATCAGGTTCTGGCAACATATCAACTGGGAATTTGAAATAATTTTCAGAAATCGCATTGATCGAATAACGTCAGTGTCAACATTGGCATTTTTGTGATTGTCCAGAGAAAGGTCGATGAATCAATGTTCAGATCTATAGAATTCAAATATGAAGATTCTTCTTCGATTTCATAAAATGTACTTGTCAGTTTTGAGAATATTGAAGATGCACTTAAATTCGCAGCTGTGATATCAATTTTAAAGGGCCAGGGTCTTTGAGAAGAGCTGAAGGTTTTCTCCAAAAACTTATTGAGAAATAGCTATAGTTTGTTTCGATTTTCAGTTGCCTGGACTTCTTCTGGAACCAATCGTGTACGTCCTGATAGCATATTGGTTGGCAGGACTTCAGGCCAACCTGTACGCTTTTTTCTTCACCGTTTTGGCAGCTATTTTAACTATGAATGTTTCTTGTGCTTGTGGTTTGTAGATCCCTCAACAATATCTTCAATTTGTGCCAATTTTATTGTTCTGATATTTTTAGGTATCTTTTTCTCGAGCGCTTTCGACACATCGGCTTTGGCAATGCAATATTTGATTCCCTTCGATTGTATAATGATGGTGACATGTGGAATTTTTATCAATTTGAGGTAATGAAGATTTTTCGAAATATATTTTTTTCTTATTAAAATTTTGCAGCACTTTATCTGCCATCATCTCATGGACCAAATATCTGTCTTGGATGATGTACTCCTATGAGGTCATTACCATTGTCCAATGGAGCAATGTGAAGAACATAAGTGAGATACTAGATTTTTCAAAAATTTCCTGAGATTAACTGTGAAATTTTCAGCCTGTGATGCAAGACCCCAAGAAATGCCTTGCCTAACAGATGGCGCTCAAGTTTTGGATAAATTCAGTTTTTCCGAAGACAATTTGACGAAAAACTTATTCGCAATGGTATTTTTATGTATTGCCTTTTATGTCATAGGATTCATCTGTTTGTGGCGAAAAATGCAGAAGAAATAAAAGTTTATTTGACAGTTTTTCCTTGAATTATTTCCTGAACCATTTCGTAAAATTAATACGAAACAACCAGATCCCAAAATATTCTAAGTGGAGAAAGAGCTTTTTTTCGTGGTTTAGAATTGATCAGAAAAACCAAATTCCAAACGGCATATTTACGAATTTTGCCTATTAAGCGAGATGATAGAGATCCAAACCTACCCAGAAAATTTCAGAGTTCTAGGTTTTTCCATTCGAGAGAAATGATTGAGATTAAACTGAATATACTCAAGGCCTCCACAGGCTTCTGTGCTTATAGCTTGTAGGAGTTACAAAAAAAGTTGTGTTCTGTGTGAAATCACAGATGCGAAGCCCCCTAAAATCACGAAATTCTATGCCCAAGCCAAAAGGCACCTGATGCTTATCTGTGGTTCGAAGGTTCTATGCTGTCCAGCGTTCATTTTTTCATCGCATTCGAGCCCAACGTTTCTGAGCAGTGCGTACAAAAAGCCAGATAAGGATTCGCGTAAAACAAAGCCATATTTACATACAACCGTCCGACTAATTTCTCCATTTCAACCTTATCTGAATAACGATTAGCTCCAAAATAAGATAACCTTGCCGGAGTTCCCAACATCGCGCTATTCTTCCCTCGATGCCGGCTTGCCGGATCACACAGGTGAGTTTTCCGGATATAATTTTTACCAGTGGTCATTTTCCATTTATCTAGACTTTGGTTCGTCATTTTTCTCCTGAATTTATCAGTTGCTATTTTAATATACCTCATTCAATATTGACGAATGACCTCTATTATCAAAAGCCGACAACTTTATTTAACCAGTCGTTACTCAATTGTTTACGAATTATCTCATCATCGTTTTTTTCAGAGATAGAATAAATCGAGACAAGTTTGAGTTTTATATAATTACAGAACGGCATTATTCGATACGAATCATATGAGAAATTGTTAAAGAATTAATTAATTCTAGGTGTAATGATCTCGATCCCGAAAGAAGCGAAGCTCAGGGAAAATCCTGTCATCTTGGCATTGCCGCCTCGCCGTCCATGCGCCTCCCGTACATGCGCAAATCCAGATCGAACTGTCATGGACTCCCTTTTGACAGCGCTCGGTGTTTTGCTTTCGAAAATTTCGGAAAAACAACGATTTCAATGAAATAATACACATCGAAAAGTGACGAAATCGACGCGTTAGTGACGTTCCTTCTGCTTGCCGACTTATTTATGTCATAACACCCCACCAGGCGGACGTAGGAAGGAAAACAATGCCGATTCAGCTTTGGAATTGGAAACTCCGACTGGATTGATGGTGAGTTTATTTTCGTTGGTTTCCCCGGAAAATCGGGTCTGTCCACCCTTCGGAATTTGAATTTTGAATTGTTTTGGTGTATTCGAGGTGAATTTGGTTCCGTATAACCTCAAAATTTAATTATACTGTGAGAAATTAAATTTATGAAGATTGCGAAGACCATAGAATATCCTAGTGAAAAATTATTGCATATATTTTTGAAAACAATGGGTATGCTTCAGAATCAAGAAATAATGGTTGAGTATGAACGAATATCGTAATATCCGGGCATGTCACGCCAGATAATCCATCGAATACCTTTTTTCATCAGAAGATATATGCCCGGGAACGCAGAGTCGATTGCAAATGAATTTACGGCAAAAAGTTGGGCGAACTGGAGGGTCTGTGGGGGTAGATAGGACCGGTGTCGGTTATGAGGGGAACGATGGGAGTTGGGAGGGAAATCCCGCCCAATGCTGCTCTGAATAGGGCAACCTAGGGATCAACTACCCCATTTGGGAAGACCTACATTTTCAGATAAACAGAGACGGCTTGGCTGCGTGCTTTCGTAGATCCTTTCCTGCTATTATTTTCGTCGTTTATGCGTGGAATTTGTTTTCTATTAACTCCCGGAACGGATTCTCGGGAGGAAATGAACTTGATCCTTCTCATTTCTGCTGTGTTTACATTTATACTTTGAATTCTACATACAGGGTGACTCTCCAAGTTGCACATACTTTACGAAGTTTTGTCTTGATGGCGTAACCAAAACCATTTTGAATTTAGTGAATTATCGCAAAGAAATCCCAATATTTCTGTAACAGATCTAGTACCATTGGCGATTTTTTTGACAGCTGCTATCAAACTATTTTTTGATAGTTACTGTCAAGTTATTTTTCCTGACAGCTGTTAGAAAAACTTCCAAATGGATTCTTGAACTTGAAAATGCAAATCTCTCGACAAGTTGATCAGATGTTGACAATCTGACACAGATTTTCGAAATGTGCATTTCGAAGTCTTCGTGAATGTTATCAGAGATGTGTCTGAATTTTAAGGTTAGGTTCCATGAACACTGAAACTTTTATTTGTTTCCTGGACGACCCAAATGAATATTTATGAATGATCCTGTATACGACTCGAAAACAAAATGAATTCCAGCATAAAATTCCGGCGTAAAGAGAGGTATATATGGACTATTCCAAGTCCAAACCCATTGGCCTAGACGTAATTTCAACCGGTAAAATTACAAGTGTACTTTTCAGCATTTCCCGATGCAAGAACTCGTTTTCTCGGAGAAAATCCAGCGTCGGAACAGCGCGATAAAATTCAAATTTCCCGATATCCACGCCAACCCTAAACGATAATGTTCGTTTTAATATTATTCAATCGATTTCGCGTTTAGATGATGGTGCTCCTTTTGGATCCCCCTGAATATACGGAGTGAAGTCCTTTCAGTACGAAACAGGTGATTTTTTTTTCGAGGAAATTTAATATTAACGTTCACGGAAATCGTCGGCGATCCGGCAACCCTGTTTCAGGTGGGCCGGGGCGTTTTTGACAAGCTAGACGCTCCTGCTAATTAACAGCGTCCATTCATCATTTACACGTGACGCCGCAATTTTTCATTTAGCACCGGCCCTCGTTAATGTTTCCCATTTTTACATAGTTAGCCGTGCGCGTCCTATCTCCGCGCGCGATTTGTCTTATCGCGAGATAATTGCCGGGTCCGTGATACCGAAAATTCTCGTTGTTGCTAGATTCCGGCACGGACCGGAAAAATTAACGCGTCAGTTACCGCTGTCGCGTACAGACGGAGGTCGAAACGAAGAGATCGGAAGTTGTATGAGATGCTCAAGATTATTGCTTTTTCTTCACGGCTTTGCCTGGTCTTTTTTGTTTCAACTTTCAAGCCTTGTCTAACGTGTGGACTAAGATTTTTTATATGTTGATTTTGGGACACCCTGTATATTTATTTCATTTTTGAATGAGACCACCGTGGAGGTTTACTTCGAGAAATCGATTTGTATCTGTAAACAGTGTAAACAAATCGCATTAAACACATAAAAAGTTTTGGGCTCGTCCGGGATTTGAACCCGGGACCTCCCGCACCCTAAGCGGAAATCATACCCCTAGACCAACGAGCCAGTGGTACTCAGGTCATTAGTCTATGGACATGGCTTCGTTGCCAAGTATATTCACATTTCTCATTCTGGCAAATCTTGTATTGTGAATAATTCCATTTCCACGTACGAGATCGAATTCAGCATCGAAAAAACACCTGATGGAAAAGTTCGTCGCGTAAATTGATTAAAAAGTCGGCGATCATAAACTCGCATCAACTGAAAAAGCCCGAGGAAACTACTCCGCACGCCGTTTCCCGACACAGGAAAATTTCATATTCACTTCAGGTCGTTTGAAAACGCCATCCACTCAGAAGAATGTAATTAGTACTTTATTTTTCGAGCTCGGGCGCTCTAATGTACGGAATTCCTCTTGGCCGGGCGCGCAAAACAGGGGTTTCGTATGTTTTCACGGCGCAATTACCCGGAGCGTTCTTGTTTCGCCCGTCATCAGAGAGCCCGATAGAAATTTCCATCGGGAAACTTTAAAACGGCCGGGGGATAATTGAGGTAATGGATTTCCGATACCGAACGAAAACAACGAACCGCATTAATTGAATCGAAGAGACGGAATTGTTTGTTCTAAGTGAGCTAGATTCGTATCAATGTTTATTCCGCGTCGTTGTTTTCTTTCGATCCGGACCGTGGCTGATGAATTTCGGGTCGTCATTTCGGGCGATTCGGGGATGGCTGGTCTAGTTTGTGGTCCGATGTATTCTGCCTGAATATGTCGACAAACAGCAGTGACCTGGTGTTTTACCAAAATGCGGGACTTGTCGGAGGAAGGGTTTGCTGGGGGTGGGGTCTGTATAGTTCGAAGGACCTTCTTCACAGGGACGATCCCCCAGACGCGACGCTTCCACATTCCACGTCGATATCAGAGAAATTGTTAGCTCAGTCCCCGATTTCAATAATTCAGCGATCAGCAAGAAGCCGATGAATAATTAATCCCCGGGAACGCGACGCTGTCATGGTTCAAGAATCCCAAATGGGACGTAGTCACATGTGCGTAGCTAATATATACATGGAAGACGATCGTGCCGGGACTACCAACGTCTTCCAGCCATATGCGGAAGCCATATCTGGGAGGAGGAGGAGGAGGAGACGCGACTCGGAACGGATGAATTTTAAAAAGTCACCGCCATAATTCACAATCTTCGATCTGGATGCCGCTTCGTTTTTATCGGCGGGTTGAGCTGACTTTACACGTCGCGGGAGGTTTGAAGTGAGCGGAAACAGAAAAGAAATTCTTGAAAAATTTCTGAACTAACGCTGAGTTTCAAAAAAAAAAATCGCCCGAGCAGGGACTTGAACCCTGGACCCTTGGATTAAAAGTCCAATGCTCTACCGACTGAGCTACCCGGGCTTGTAGCAGTTGGAGCAGTTCGCACGCACGAGCGTGCTGTCACGACATGTGTATGATAAGTTGCATAATGTTAGAATTGTTAGACAAGTATCACAGTGTTGAGAGCTGCTGCGGTATGCAAGGAATTTCGATTCCGATAGCGAAATATATCCGGCAACGTAACCTTATGCGCGACTAATCGTCCTTGTCTTCATGTGTAATGTATAAACTATCGGACATCGTACGGGCACGGCAGTGCCTGCTGTCCCAGCGAGTACGAGCCCGGGTAGCTCAGTCGGTAGAGCATTGGACTTTTAATCCAAGGGTCCAGGGTTCAAGTCCCTGCTCGGGCGGCAAATTTTTTGTAGGATTTCACTATTTTTCTTCGATATTTCGGAGTATTTGGACTGAATTCATTCATGTGAGTCGTTCAAATAGAGGGTATACACAAATACTACCCTGATTTAATCTTTTCCCGTGGCTGTACCATGCGATTTCGGACGAAAAGGAGTCTCAACTCATTCCGGACGCCCTTTTTTCGAGGCTCGTTTAGACGAACCGAGGGTATCGTTAAAAACTGAAGCGTCAGAAAAACGCCACCTTCAACTAAGCCCGATCGTTCGACGTTTCGAAAAGCGGGTAGTAAAGTATGCAAAAAGTGTTGGCTCGCGACTCCCGACGAAGGAAAAGTCCCCGGTCCGTCCGCTTGTTACCGGCATGATGAATGTTCCGAATTTAATAAGTGAATGAAAGTAAAGAGATCATTTATCACCGGGGCAATAAGTGTCATCGGCGAAATCTTTTTTACGAGAATGCACTCGAACCGGCGCGGAAATATGAATTTATTGTTCCTCCCGTCTCTGACGCCCGGAAATATCACGGCGATATTCGAATATTTGTAATTGATGAATTCAGAGGATGTTCGTACGTCTCTGAAAAATTGATCTGATTGGTTGAAGCGAATTAATTTTTCGAGACACCCTGTATATTTCAACGTACATGACTTGTCGTACGTGGATGTATGTGATCTAATTGATTTGCAGTAAAAATGGCGTTTGCCAATTGAAAAATATCGATGCTTTTATGTATATCTCTTTTTTGGAACACCCTGTTCATTTTAGTCTTAAGTGAAACCACCGTGAAACTATGCGTAGACCAATTAGTTTTTGAGACATCTTGTATATAACAGCCCACATATTTTGTAATATGTAGAAGAACGTGACTTTTCGATTTAAAAAAATAAAGGTTGATGTTTTGAACAGTCTGCATTTTCTTAAGATCAATTTCTTTATTTGTTCTTCAGATCTCAATCATTAGAATAATTCAGTGTGATTTTGTGAAGATTGAAAGCTAGAATAGTGTAATTTCTCAAAAGTTTCGTGAATGGTCAATTTTATACAGATGAATGATACATTATTCGTTTTTTGGACAACAATTATAAACTCTTCATGTTCTTTTGAATATCCTGTAGAATTTTATCCCTAAAATCAGAGTGAAAAACGTACAAAAGTTTTAAAAACTAGTAGAGCCCCTAAATCTACATATTAAGTACCTAGTAGATCTATGGAAATCGGGTAATGAGGTTGATCAATTTTCCCGAAGAAATGGGAACCTAATGGAAATTATGAATACCAATCTATTTTGCATTGACCTTTTCTCTTTCGATCTGTATATTCACATCAGGGTCAGGATATCCGTGAAAAAAGTTTTATCGAATTTAAAATTGCCCTTTTGCCGGTTTTTTTCCGCGATTTTCTCGAATAAAAAAAAATACTTCTACATGGCCTAGAGAATCGAAATTTCACCCACGTATGAATCGATTATTCTTGAGATTCTTCTGGACCAAATCCGCAGATTTACCATTTTAGTGTAGTATGTCATTGAATAATTTTTGAGACTGTCATCCTTCTGAAATTTCGGGACGAGTAGCTATGACTATCTCACTTATCGTTCGAAAAAGAGAATATTTGAATTTCCCCAATATAGTGACAAAAACATGAAAATATTTTAGATTTTCTCGGAACCCTAAAAACGAATTTCATGTACGTATTTTGTTAGTTCTTCGTATAATTTTGGGTGAGGTCAAGAACCCTGTATAACAAACGTCAAAAATACAAAACCTAATTATCAGTGGCGTACAGTGAAGAACGGCTGTAAAACCGTTCCAGAATTGGGCTCAGAGTATCGCGACCTCGTATACCGTCCTTCGGAGGCCCGGAAGGGGGCCTACAGGGGAAACTTTTCCCCCGGGGGGCGCGCATAAAATGCGGACGACGCCGGACCAGCGCGCGGGGGGCATTAAAAATGGAATTATGCCGGGATGGCGGCGCATTTCAGATTCCGTCCCCAGATATACGCTCGAAAATGTATCTTTCGAAATATAATTCGTAGCGAGAGCGCATGAATATCTATACACGCCAAACTCACTTTTTCTCGATCCGAAGAGGATCACGTGGACGCTTGCGTAACCTCCGCGAGTCCCCCGGGATTCCGGAATTAAATTTACTGGATATTCCTAATGTCGAGGAGGCCTGGAGACGAGAGATGCTTCGAGAGGACCGCTGATCTCGTTCGGCGAAATGGAGAACTGGGTTTTTATCTCGGCGTATGCATGGTTTCGGGAATATCGGGATTATAATGGAGGCTGAGGAGATGTCCTCGAACTCGAAGAGACTCTGAGATCATTGGAGAAGAGACCAAATTCTCTATTTTGGTAAGCATTACTTTCAACTTTTGAAAGAAGCCATTAAAAGGTTTGGAAAAGTTCCATCGATTGCAGCCTGTCGATTTAGTACCGGATAAGACGAGCACAAACGACAAATGGTCGAATTTAAATCAGTCTCCGTCTACAGAGCGTGCTAAAGTTCAAAGTCGATACTGACCTCCATCATGGCTTTCCGTGCTGACATGATGGATATCCTTCTGAAACGGGTCACTTTCCAATAATAACGTCTCAATCCGACGCGGAAAATCTTGTACGTCTCCCGAAAGCCGGTCCCGTTCCGATCCCGCTCCGCCATGTTTTCGCCGTTTTGATTAAAAACGGTAATTACCGGGCCCCGTTGTTGCGAGTGAACACAGAGACCCGGGCGTCATTGAATATTTCATGGGGGCAATTTGCATACGGCCCTTATAAATATTTTATTGGCCCGTATTGACTGAGCGCGTGCCGGGCTCCGGTGCGTGGCGTGCAGGTACGAATCCGGACCCGGAGGACCGGAGTTTGGACGCTCGAGGGATCGGCCACGACGACGGTGGGACCGTCGAAGACGGAAGTCGGGGTCGAATCGAGTTGCTGGGTCAAATCGGTGCACTCTGGAACTTTTGGGCGAGGAGAATGTGATTAATTTTTTGGCGGAATCGTGTCCATTTTTTGTTCTGCCTGGAATGGATAGTTTTTTAACAGCTTCACTTTCCATGTTTCGTGAGGAGCCTTTGAGGAATGAGATCATTCGACTCTGGATAACACCTTCCAATTATATCGATTTATGATGAGCCAAATCAAAGAAATCATCGAAATAAACTGCTCCACATGAGTTAGGGATATTGACTCAAATTGCAAAAAAATATAGTTAAAATAAGATTTTTGTGATGAAAATTCATATTGATATAATTTCAAGTCGCAAATTAATTTTAGCCTGTAGGTCTGCAGCGTATACAGGGTGGTTGAGAAAAATCGAGTTAAATAACGAAATTTTATTCCCAGAGAAGCATTTTAAGACTATCAATACAATGTATGGCCTCCACGGGCATCAATAACAGCTTGACATCTTCTTTGCATACTACACACGAGGTTGTTGAACATTTCTTGAGGAATTTGGTTCCATAAACGGGGCAAAAGCTCTCTCAGATCATTTAAGGATTCTGGTGTAGGTTGATGATTATCTAATCTTCTTTGGAGTATATCCCATACATGTTCTATGCAATTCAAATCTGGTGAGTGCGGAGGTATTGGTTAATGTAGAATAACAAGCTCCTCGCGCGCATTCTCAACTATGGCTGCACGGTGCGGTCTAGCGTTATCGTCTAGAAATTGAAAAGTGTCACCAATAGCTACGTGAAAATTTGGCGCAACATTGTCAATGACATGCTCCCTATAGTGTGAGGCGGTCATATTCCCAGGACAAATGTGTAGATCTGTGCGCCCGTTGAAACATATCCCGGCCCATACCATAACACCACCCCCTCGGAATGGATGGACATAGCGACGATTACGGGCTATGCGTGGGAGTTTCCATACCCTTATTCTTCGAGAATTTGAAAATCGTCCATATCTGGATTCATCAGTGAAAAGGACACTACGCCATTGATCGTTCCAATTGAACGTCTTGAACCTAGATTTACCTCTCTCAAACGTCGTCTGATGATTTCGATGGAAACTTCGACCCCATCTGCATTTTGAAGAGTATTCCGTATTATTCTACACGTAGAT
Organism: Adalia bipunctata; assembly: GCA_910592335.1. NCBI lineage: Eukaryota > Metazoa > Arthropoda > Insecta > Coleoptera > Coccinellidae > Adalia > Adalia bipunctata. Next base: position 414,346 of record OU342951.1, read on the forward strand.
GTAGGGTTTCTTCTCGCCGAAACGGTGATGAAACGATCCTGAGCAGGTGTTGTTTTTCGTTGCCCACCAAGCCTTGGTCTTTCCAACACGGAACCTGTCTCCCTGAACCTATTCCGAAGTCGAGATAACACACTTTGGCTGAATTTCCGCTACAACAACCTGAGTTAGGCCACCCTGTAGCATTCCGATAGCCCTATAAGCCTCAGCGTTTGTTAATTTACGTCTTGGCATTTTCAGAAAACTCGTTTCAAATCGAAGTCGTTGATAAACTGACTTCATTTCAAAATAAGAGAACATTCATGAAGCATATACAAAGAACCAAACTTCAGAAAAAAGGCGACCAGATTGACGAAATGTCTTATACTGATTTTTATTGGATCGATTCAAGTTGTTATTGAGTTTTAAACGATTTCACAGCGATTTTCTCGACGATTACATAATTTTAACAACGATTGAATATGATATCCCTAACTCTTGTGGAGCAGTATATGTATTTGGATTTGAGCTTCGTGGAAATGTTCCAATAAACTCCATGAAGTTTCTTACTTTATACAGATAATTTTTCTTAATTTCTGGTCTTAATGGCTAATCGAGGAATCTTTCACGGTTTTCAAGATAGGAGTCTAGTTTAGACCATAAACTTCGTCGAAAAAACTGGTCTGAGTCGAAAACTATCGCAGAGAAACTATGACCAATTGTGGTACTCCGAAATTAAAATTTCACCCTGCTTTTTCTACCGTTGTATAACAACATTTGTGTAAATTCATTCCAGCCACCTATCATTGTTCATTTTATAATTCGCGAAAAGTACCCTTCCTTCTTCTTCGCGTTGATTCCCTCCAAATTCACGTGCCATCTTTGAAAATTTTCCCCGAGGATCTCGAGGAAATACCCTGGAGCTCCTCTGTTCCCGATAAGAGTAATAAAATCAATATATCACTCCCTCACATAAATTCAAAGTGGCAGGAAGCAGGTTGGATGATTTCAATATCGGTTTACTCAGCGAAGATCACCTTTAAATATGAATAAATTATTCACATCGAGGATGTTTTGAGACTGGGGGAATGGAGCTTGCGTAGATTTCGTTATGGATTCCATTGGAATTTATCGAAATGTTGACGAACTCATCTTAATATTTCTTCATTTCCTTGTAACGATCATACAAACGAAACAAAACATCCCCATATTGTCTCATTTCTCATTCATTTCGAAGAAATCGCAGCTTTCAGGCTAAATGAAGTGCAGCAACATTCCACCCACAATGATTACGATATTCTTATCGTGGACGAATGTAAATCGTTTTGATATTCGTTGCATCGATGGTGTAACTTATATTTAACAATGTCTTACAAGTGCAATCCTTTAATAAATCCCATTAGCGGCAGTACTGAGCAAGACCAATGTACGGTCGGTTGTGTTGTTGTTGTGCGGTGAATTTTGGGAATTTTTCGGTTTTTGTTGTTGCTCGAGTGAAATGAAGAAAATATTTCAGTTTTCTCGTCCAGTTCAAAGTGAGTACTTATTGGAATTCATCACATCGGTTTCGCCTGAAACTTGAAAAATTCAAGAGTCCCTATAGTCGATGCCAGATTCTTCTCTTTCGTCCAGAAGGCTTCCGCAGATAACGTCGTAGCTAGAGCAACGGCGGCGCGCCCTCTGGCACCAATTACTTATTCATTCAAAAACATAAATTCCGCCTGAACCGCATCGAATCGGATTCGTTTTTGATGGCCGCCAGGCTGAAACAATTGCGTAGCTTGCTTCCTCCCATTCATTCCCTTCCGCGTCCATTCATATCGGAAAATATTACCTACCGAACGGAGGGGGGAAGCTTTCAGTCCGTTTCGATCTGACATTATTCGGGACTAATATTTATTGTTGGGGATGATCGGAAGGGGAGCGGTTGTCTTTGGTTACGTTTCTCCCGTTGAATCCGGGAAGAATTCCTGTACGGTGTGGAAGAGAGTCGGGAATGAAACATAAGAGATATTTATACAATATGTTATATTTATATTGCACGTGCAAGTGAAGAAAGCTTTACATTTCTCATTGTTGAGTTATAAGTTCCTTTAGGGTTGATTTCAATCAAACACAGATTTCTGAATAATCGATTTATTCAATTCAATAATAAGGAGGTCGATCTATACTCGAAGAAAAGAACTGAATAACTAACTACTCGAAAGGAATCATTTCTGTTCCCTAATTCATAATAGGAAATATGCCTTCACGAAAAGTATCAAGTTAGCACACCTCACTGTGGAGTGGATATAAACCAAGTACCGAATAAATATTGAACCTAATTTATGACTTTTCGTTCTGTGGGAAATAGTGGAGATTTGGTTTTGTTTTGTATATTTCAACACTCATGGTTCTACGCTTGATTTTTTTGAAGTACTTTCGTTTTTGATGACTGGTATAAATTACTAGTGGCTGCGATGAGAGGAACAGAGGCGGTGACAGTTTGAAGTTTCTATTCTTGAAAAAATGCCATTTGACAGGTTAAAATCTAAACCATGATGGTTGGGCTCTGGATGAGTTTTTATTGCACTAAGCGACCTCGAAAATCTACTTTTGTTGACAAAATAAGCCATAAAACCCTCATAAGTAAGGATTTTTTTTGTTTTATTTCGACAAAAATTCAATTTCACAGGTGAATATCTGAACGGTGATAGTTAGGGCTTTGAATTATTTTTTATTGAATAAGACGACCTCGAAAACCTACATTTTGATACCAAAATCACCCATGTGGCCCTTATAAGTAGTGAATTATTCATGTTTTTATTTTTCGATTTTTCATTTTCGAGTTCTGTTCACGAGCTCACACCACTCAAGGTAAGGGCGATGTCGGTCCGCAAAATTGCTTTTATTGAAGATTCGAATTGGAAGTATAACTTACAAATTCAATACAAAGGTTAGATCCTCCCCGAATATATTTTTTATTGACAAATATGGTGTTTTTAGGGGGTCATACCCCTTTGGCATTTTTCACCAAAAATTTGAGATTTTTCAAATCGCTCATATTTTGCACAGACATACTTGGAGCTATGCTGATCGATATAATATAAATAATTCTTGGCGGCGAAGAGAGGGACGGAAGTTATGACAGTTTGAAATTTCCGATTTTCGAAAAAATGCCATTTGACAGGTGAAAATCTAAACGGTGCTAGTTAGGGCTTCGAATTATGTTTTATTGAATAGAGCGACCTCGAAAACCTACATTTTGATACCAAAACCACCCATGTGGCCCTTATAAGTAGTGAATTATTCATGTTTTTATTTTTCGATTTTTCATTTTCGAGTTCTGTTCACGAGCTCACACCACTCAAGGTAAGGGCGATGTCGGTCCGCAAAATTGCTTTTATTGAAGATTCGAATTGGAAGTATAACTTACAAATTCAATAACAAGGTAAGATCCTCCCCGAATATATTTTTTATTGACAAATATGGTGTTTTTAGGGGGTCATACCCCTTTGGCATTTTTCACCAAAAATTTGAGATTTTTCAAATCGCTCATATTTTGCACAGACATACTTGGAGCTATGCTGATCGATATAATATAAATAATTCTTGGCGGCGAAGAGAGGGACGGAAGTTATGACAGTTTGAAATTTCCGATTTTCGAAAAAATGCCATTTGACAGGTGAAAATCTAAACGGTGCTAGTTAGGGCTTCGAATTATGTTTTATTGAATAGAGCGACCTCGAAAACCTACATTTTGATACCAAAACCACCCATGTGGCCCTTGTAAGTACTGAATTATTCATGTTTTTATTTTTCGATTTTTCATTTTCGAGTTCTGTTCACGAGCTCACACCACTCAAGGTAAGGGCGATGTCGGTCCGCAAAATTGCTTTTATTGAAGATTTGAATTGGAAGTATAACTTCCAAATTCAATAACAAGGTTAGATCCTCCCCGAATATATTTTTTATTGACAAATATGGTGTTTTTAGGGGGTCATACCCCTTTGGCATTTTTCACCAAAAATTTGAGATTTTTCAAATCGCTCATATTTTGCACAGACATACTTGGAGCTATGCTGATCGATATAATATAAATAATTCTTGGCGGCGAAGAGAGGGACGGAAGTTATGACAGTTTGAAATTTCCGATTTTCGAAAAAATGCCATTTGACAGGTGAAAATCTAAACGGTGCTAGTTAGGGCTTCGAATTATGTTTTATTGAATAGAGCGACCTCGAAAACCTACATTTTGATACCAAAACCACCCATGTGGCCCTTATAAGTAGTGAATTATTCATGTTTTTATTTTTCGATTTTTCATTTTCGAGTTCTGTTCACGAGCTCACACCACTCAAGGTAAGGGCGATGTCGGTCCGCAAAATTGCTTTTAATGAAGATTCGAATTGGAAGTATAACTTACAAATTCAATAACAAGGTTAGATCCTCCCCGAATATATTTTTTATTGACAAATATGGTGTTTTTAGGGGGTCATACCCCTTTGGCATTTTTCACCAAAAATTTGAGATTTTTCAAATCGCTCATATTTTGCACAGACATACTTGGAGCTATGCTGATCGATATAATATAAATAATTCTTGGCGGCGAAGAGAGGGACGGAAGTTATGACAGTTTGAAATTTCCGATTTTCGAAAAAATGCCATTTGACAGGTGAAAATCTAAACGGTGCTAGTTAGGGCTTCGAATTATGTTTTATTGAATAGAGCGACCTCGAAAACCTACATTTTGATACCAAAACCACCCATGTGGCCCTTATAAGTAGTGAATTATTCATGTTTTTATTTTTCGATTTTTCATTTTCGAGTTCTGTTCACGAGCTCACACCACTCAAGGTAAGGGCGATGTCGGTCCGCCAAATTGCTTTTATTCAAGATTCGAATAGGAAGTTTAACTTCCAAATTCAATAACAACGTTAGATCCTCCCCAAATATATTTTTTATTGACAAATATGGTGTTTTTAGGGGGTCATACCCCTTTGGCATTTTTCACCAAAAATTTGAGATTTTTCAAATCGCTCATATTTTGCACAGACATACTTGGAGCTATGCTGATCGATATAATATAAATAATTCTTGGCGGCGAAGAGAGGGACGGAAGTTATGACAGTTTGAAATTTCCGATTTTCGAAAAAATGCCATTTGACAGGTGAAAATCTAAACGGTGCTAGTTAGGGCTTCGAATTATGTTTTATTGAATAGAGCGACCTCGAAAACCTACATTTTGATACCAAAACCACCCATGTGGCCCTTATAAGTAGTGAATTATTCATGTTTTTATTTTTCGATTTTTCATTTTCGAGTTCTGTTCACGAGCTCACACCACTCAAGGTAAGGGCGATGTCGGTCCGCCAAATTGCTTTTATTCAAGATTCGAATAGGAAGTTTAACTTCCAAATTCAATAACAACGTTAGATCCTCCCCAAATATATTTTTTATTGACAAATATGGTGTTTTTAGGGGGTCATACCCCTTTGGCATTTTTCACCAAAAATTTGAGATTTTTCAAATCGCTCATATTTTGCACAGACATACTTGGAGCTATGCTGATCGATATAATATAAATAATTCTTGGCGGCGAAGAGAGGGACGGAAGTTATGACAGTTTGAAATTTCCGATTTTCGAAAAAATGCCATTTGACAGGTGAAAATCTAAACGGTGCTAGTTAGGGCTTCGAATTATGTTTTATTGAATAGAGCGACCTCGAAAACCTACATTTTGATACCAAAACCACCCATGTGGCCCTTATAAGTAGTGAATTATTCATGTTTTTATTTTTCGATTTTTCATTTTCGAGTTCTGTTCACGAGCTCACACCACTCAAGGTAAGGGCGATGTCGGTCCGCCAAATTGCTTTTATTCAAGATTCGAATAGGAAGTTTAACTTCCAAATTCAATAACAACGTTAGATCCTCCCCAAATATATTTTTTATTGACAAATATGGTGTTTTTAGGGGGTCATACCCCTTTGGCATTTTTCACCAAAAATTTGAGATTTTTCAAATCGCTCATATTTTGCACAGACATACTTGGAGCTATGCTGATCGATATAATATAAATAATTCTTGGCGGCGAAGAGAGGGACGGAAGTTATGACAGTTTGAAATTTCCGATTTTCGAAAAAATGCCATTTGACAGGTGAAAATCTAAACGGTGCTAGTTAGGGCTTCGAATTATGTTTTATTGAATAGAGCGACCTCGAAAACCTACATTTTGATACCAAAACCACCCATGTGGCCCTTGTAAGTACTGAATTATTCATGTTTTTATTTTTCGATTTTTCATTTTCGAGTTCTGTTCACGAGCTCACACCACTCAAGGTAAGGGCGATGTCGGTCCGCAAAATTGCTTTTAATGAAGATTCGAATTGGAAGTATAACTTACAAATTCAATAACAAGGTTAGATCCTCCCCGAATATATTTTTTATTGACAAATATGGTGTTTTTAGGGGGTCATACCCCTTTGGCATTTTTCACCAAAAATTTGAGATTTTTCAAATCGCTCATATTTTGCACAGACATACTTGGATATATGCTGATCGATATAATATAAATAATTCTTGGCGGCGAAGAGAGGGACGGAAGTTATGACAGTTTGAAATTTCCGATTTTCGAAAAAATGCCATTTGACAGGTGAAAATCTAAACGGTGCTAGTTAGGGCTTCGAATTATGTTTTATTGAATAGAGCGACCTCGAAAACCTACATTTTGATACCAAAACCACCCATGTGGCCCTTGTAAGTACTGAATTATTCATGTTTTTATTTTTCGATTTTTCATTTTCGAGTTCTGTTCACGAGCTCACACCACTCAAGGTAAGGGCGATGTCGGTCCGCAAAATTGCTTTTAATGAAGATTCGAATTGGAAGTATAACTTACAAATTCAATAACAAGGTTAGATCCTCCCCGAATATATTTTTTATTGACAAATATGGTGTTTTTAGGGGGTCATACCCCTTTGGCATTTTTCACCAAAAATTTGAGATTTTTCAAATCGCTCATATTTTGCACAGACATACTTGGAGCTATGCTGATCGATATAATATAAATAATTCTTGGCGGCGAAGAGAGGGACGGAAGTTATGACAGTTTGAAATTTCCGATTTTCGAAAAAATGCCATTTGACAGGTGAAAATCTAAACGGTGCTAGTTAGGGCTTCGAATTATGTTTTATTGAATAGAGCGACCTCGAAAACCTACATTTTGATACCAAAACCACCCATGTGGCCCTTATAAGTAGTGAATTATTCATGTTTTTATTTTTCGATTTTTCATTTTCGAGTTCTGTTCACGAGCTCACACCACTCAAGGTAAGGGCGATGTCGGTCCGCAAAATTGCTTTTAATGAAGATTCGAATTGGAAGTATAACTTACAAATTCAATAACAAGGTTAGATCCTCCCCGAATATATTTTTTATTGACAAATATGGTGTTTTTAGGGGGTCATACCCCTTTGGCATTTTTCACCAAAAATTTGAGATTTTTCAAATCGCTCATATTTTGCACAGACATACTTGGAGCTATGCTGATCGATATAATATAAATAATTCTTGGCGGCGAAGAGAGGGACGGAAGTTATGACAGTTTGAAATTTCCGATTTTCGAAAAAATGCCATTTGACAGGTGAAAATCTAAACGGTGCTAGTTAGGGCTTCGAATTATGTTTTATTGAATAGAGCGACCTCGAAAACCTACATTTTGATACCAAAACCACCCATGTGGCCCTTATAAGTAGTGAATTATTCATGTTTTTATTTTTCGATTTTTCATTTTCGAGTTCTGTTCACGAGCTCACACCACTCAAGGTAAGGGCGATGTCGGTCCGCCAAATTGCTTTTATTCAAGATTCGAATAGGAAGTTTAACTTCCAAATTCAATAACAACGTTAGATCCTCCCCAAATATATTTTTTATTGACAAATATGGTGTTTTTAGGGGGTCATACCCCTTTGGCATTTTTCACCAAAAATTTGAGATTTTTCAAATCGCTCATATTTTGCACAGACATACTTGGAGCTATGCTGATCGATATAATATAAATAATTCTTGGCGGCGAAGAGAGGGACGGAAGTTATGACAGTTTGAAATTTCCGATTTTCGAAAAAATGCCATTTGACAGGTGAAAATCTAAACGGTGCTAGTTAGGGCTTCGAATTATGTTTTATTGAATAGAGCGACCTCGAAAACCTACATTTTGATACCAAAACCACCCATGTGGCCCTTATAAGTAGTGAATTATTCATGTTTTTATTTTTCGATTTTTCATTTTCGAGTTCTGTTCACGAGCTCACACCACTCAAGGTAAGGGCGATGTCGGTCCGCAAAATTGCTTTTATTGAAGATTCGAATTGGAAGTATAACTTACAAATTCAATAACAAGGTTAGATCCTCCCCGAATATATTTTTTATTGACAAATATGGTGTTTTTAGGGGGTCATACCCCTTTGGCATTTTTCACCAAAAATTTGAGATTTTTCAAATCGCTCATATTTTGCACAGACATACTTGGAGCTATGCTGATCGATATAATATAAATAATTCTTGGCGGCGAAGAGAGGGACGGAAGTTATGACAGTTTGAAATTTCCGATTTTCGAAAAAATGCCATTTGACAGGTGAAAATCTAAACGGTGCTAGTTAGGGCTTCGAATTATGTTTTATTGAATAGAGCGACCTCGAAAACCTACATTTTGATACCAAAACCACCCATGTGGCCCTTATAAGTAGTGAATTATTCATGTTTTTATTTTTCGATTTTTCATTTTCGAGTTCTGTTCACGAGCTCACACCACTCAAGGTAAGGGCGATGTCGGTCCGCAAAATTGCTTTTAATGAAGATTCGAATTGGAAGTATAACTTACAAATTCAATAACAAGGTTAGATCCTCCCCGAATATATTTTTTATTGACAAATATGGTGTTTTTAGGGGGTCATACCCCTTTGGCATTTTTCACCAAAAATTTGAGATTTTTCAAATCGCTCATATTTTGCACAGAGATACTTGGAGCTATGCTGATCAATATAATATAAATAATTCTTGGCGGCGAAGAGAGGGACGGAAGTTATGACAGTTTGAAATTTCCGATTTTCGAAAAAATGCCATTTGACAGGTGAAAATCTAAACGGTGCTAGTTAGGGCTTCGAATTATGTTTTATTGAATAGAGCGACCTCGAAAACCTACATTTTGATACCAAAACCACCCATGTGGCCCTTATAAGTAGTGAATTATTCATGTTTTTATTTTTCGATTTTTCATTTTCGAGTTCTGTTCACGAGCTCACACCACTCAAGGTAAGGGCGATGTCGGTCCGCAAAATTGCTTTTAATGAAGATTCGAATTGGAAGTATAACTTACAAATTCAATAACAAGGTTAGATCCTCCCCGAATATATTTTTTATTGACAAATATGGTGTTTTTAGGGGGTCATACCCCTTTGGCATTTTTCACCAAAAATTTGAGATTTTTCAAATCGCTCATATTTTGCACAGAGATACTTGGAGCTATGCTGATCAATATAATATAAATAATTCTTGGCGGCGAAGAGAGGGACGGAAGTTATGACAGTTTGAAATTTCCGATTTTCGAAAAAATGCCATTTGACAGGTGAAAATCTAAACGGTGCTAGTTAGGGCTTCGAATTATGTTTTATTGAATAGAGCGACCTCGAAAACCTACATTTTGATACCAAAACCACCCATGTGGCCCTTATAAGTAGTGAATTATTCATGTTTTTATTTTTCGATTTTTCATTTTCGAGTTCTGTTCACGAGCTCACACCACTCAAGGTAAGGGCGATGTCGGTCCGCAAAATTGCTTTTAATGAAGATTCGAATTGGAAGTATAACTTACAAATTCAATAACAAGGTTAGATCCTCCCCGAATATATTTTTTATTGACAAATATGGTGTTTTTAGGGGGTCATACCCCTTTGGCATTTTTCACCAAAAATTTGAGATTTTTCAAATCGCTCATATTTTGCACAGAGATACTTGGAGCTATGCTGATCAATATAATATAAATAATTCTTGGCGGCGAAGAGAGGGACGGAAGTTATGACAGTTTGAAATTTCCGATTTTCGAAAAAATGCCATTTGACAGGTGAAAATCTAAACGGTGCTAGTTAGGGCTTCGAATTATGTTTTATTGAATAGAGCGACCTCGAAAACCTACATTTTGATACCAAAACCACCCATGTGGCCCTTATAAGTAGTGAATTATTCATGTTTTTATTTTTCGATTTTTCATTTTCGAGTTCTGTTCACGAGCTCACACCACTCAAGGTAAGGGCGATGTCGGTCCGCAAAATTGCTTTTAATGAAGATTCGAATTGGAAGTATAACTTACAAATTCAATAACAAGGTTAGATCCTCCCCGAATATATTTTTTATTGACAAATATGGTGTTTTTAGGGGGTCATACCCCTTTGGCATTTTTCACCAAAAATTTGAGATTTTTCAAATCGCTCATATTTTGCACAGACATACTTGGAGCTATGCTGATCGATATAATATAAATAATTCTTGGCGGCGAAGAGAGGGACGGAAGTTATGACAGTTTGAAATTTCCGATTTTCGAAAAAATGCCATTTGACAGGTGAAAATCTAAACGGTGCTAGTTAGGGCTTCGAATTATGTTTTATTGAATAGAGCGACCTCGAAAACCTACATTTCGATACCGAAATCACCCATGTAGCTCTCATAAGTAATGAATTTTTGACAGGAAAATCGCATAGTCCAGGAATATTCAATAATTCGAGAGTCTTCGGGGAATTCACTCGTTACATCGTGAAATGTGCTCGGCAGAAGACAGAAAAGAAACGACGAAAAAATCGACTGGCGCTCCATCACGAGACACGGTCATTTGGCGCCGTACCAGATCGGAAGATGAAAGAAAGCCAAACCTTCCGAAGTCAAGTCCCCGTGTCCCTTCTCGCCGCACACATCTCATTTGTCCCATTACGTCCTCCAGATTTAACACCGACTCGTGTCGCCACAACTTCGAGTGGGGTCCTCCGTCACTTCTACCCCCCGACAACTTGACCTCCTTTTCGCGGACTTATCGCGCCATCGTTTTCGGACCCATAACTACCATTTTCCGATGCTGCGCCCACCAAAGAGCTTGCATCACTTCATTCTGTCAACCTCCCCCCCCCCTTTCTTCCCCGGGGAAAGTTGACACGTCCCAGAAATTTGTTCGCCTAGTTCTGGAACGGTTGCCAGAGAGGTTTTCATTCGTTTTTTTTAATGATTTTTCATCCTTAGTGAGGATGGATTGGCGTTTTAATGTACTGAAGTCAGATTTAACTCAAAGTTCTAGATCGTAGATTTGATTTGAAGACTCCATGCAAGAGCGTTTGGAAACATTCGAAACGAAATGGGGAAAACCTAGTCAGTCAGTGTATTAGACGTTTCACAGTGCTCTCCTTTAGCTGTTTGACAAACAGGCACTTAGACCGACAGAACTCCTGTTCAAGGTCCCGCTCAACTTTTTTAGGCGTTTATTTACAAGCTAATACATATACAACTCCACAAGAGTTAGGGATATCGTATTCAATCGTTTTCAAAAGTATGTAATCTTCGAGAAAATCGCTGTAAAATCATTTAAAACTCAATAACTTGAATCGATCCAATAAAAATCAGTACGAGACATTTCGTCAATCTGGTCGCCTTTTTCTGAAGTTTGGTTCTTTGCATATGCTTCATGAATGTTCTTATTTTGAAATGAATTCAGTTTATCAACGGCTTCGATTTGAAACGAGTTTTCTGAAAATGCCAAGACGTAAATTAACAAACGCTGAGGCTAATAGGGCTATCGGAATGCTACAGGGTGGCCTAACTCAGGTTGTTGTAGCAGAAATTCAGCCAAAGTGTCATATCTCGACTTTGGAATAGGTTCAGGGAGACAGGTTCCGTGTTGGAAAGACCAAGGCTTTGTGGGCGACGAAAAACGACACCGGCTCAGGATCGTTTCATCACCGTTTCGGCGAGAAGAAACCCTACATCTACGTGTAGAATGCTTCGAAATACTCTTCAAAATGCAGATGGGGTCCAAGTTTCCATCAAAACCATCAGACGACGTTTGAGAGAGGTGAATCTAGGTTGTAGAGGAGTTCCATTAACACGTGACCATAAGCGTCAAAGACTGGAATGGGCAAGGCAACATATCAATTGGAACGATTAATGGCGTAGTGGCCTTTTCACTGATGAATCCAGATATGGATGATTTTCAGATTCTCGAAGAAAAAGGGTATGGACAATCCCACGCATACCCCGTAATCGTCGCTATGTCCAAGAAGTCCAAACATTCCGAGGGGGTAGTGTTATGGTATGGGCCGGGATATGTTTCAACGGGCGCACAGATCTACACATTTGTCCTGGGAATATGACACTATAGGAAGCATGTCATTGACAATGTTGTGCCAAATTTTCACGCTGCTATTGGTGAAACTTTTCAGTTTCTAGAGGAAAACGCTAGACCGCACCGTGCAGCCATAGTTGATAATACGCGCGAGGAGCTTGGTATTCCACATTTACCAATAACTCCGCACTCACCAGATTTGAATTGCATAGAACATGCATGGGATATGCTCCAAAGAAGATTTGATAATGATCAACCTACCCCAGAATCCTTAAATGATCTGAGAGAGCTTCTGCCCCGTTTATGGAACCAAATTCCTCAAGAAATGTTCAACAACCTCGTGTGTAGTATACAAAGAAGATGTCAAGCTGTTATTGATGCCCGTGGAGGCCATACATTGTATTGATAGTCTTGAAATGCTTGAATTCTCTGGGAATAAAAATTTCGTTATTTTACTCGATTTTTCGTAACCTCCCTGTATACGCTGCAGACCTACAGGCTTAAATTAATTTGCAACTTGAAATCATATTAATAAGTATGAATTTTCATCACAAAAATCTTATTTTAACTATATTTTTTTGCAATTTAAGTCAATATCCCTAACTCTTGTGGAGCAGTATAAGTACTTCGCCTTCAGCTTATTGGATATTTGTTCTTTAGAAACTTGGGAACAATTCGGATGAATGCAGTTCGAATAAAATGAATCCCGTCGACTCGTCATTTTTCGGTTCCCCTCCCGTCCGTTCCATAACTCACTGTACACACAATGGTCGTCCATGAAACTAGGATAATTACATCGGCGGCGGGCCGCCGTACCCGGGATCGACAAACAAAACATTTCGAGATGTGGCCAAACACGGCCCGCGAACAATCCAACGTCCGATCGCGCGAACAATAGAAACACGAAAACCTCACAAAGAAAACAAATTCCCCGGCCAAAAACAAACGAGGAAAACCGATAAATCGGACAAATCGGCATTATATCGAAAGTGCGTACAATATGTAGTCGATGATTTAGGACCGAGTCGGTCCGGAGCGGGAGCAAAAGGTCCGACGTCCGATAATTCATTTTCGGATATTTGAGTTTGTTTTGAGCGGACGGATCGATCCGCCATTATGCGATAGGTCGTTGCGATTCGTCCGGAGCGGAACGAAAATGATATGTTAAATATTGCAACTGGATTACGCGGCTTGCGGCGGCCCATTGTCGTCCCCCAGGTTCATGGCTTTTTGTTCGCGAACTCGTAACTCGTATCCCTTTCGGTACCGATGCGACGTTTGGACGTGAGTTAATTGGTGCTGATTGAAGAGAATGGACGGAAATTACAGCTCATATTCGTCCACTATTCGGATAGATCCGCAAAAAGACGAGATTGCCTCACCGGGACTCCATCTAAATTCCGCAGGGTTCATAAAACCGCGTCAAACTCGATCGTCAAGCGAACATCACCTCGCAAAACATATCGCGTCCGTCGTTTTTGCTCCGAGATCACGCCAGCGTGAAGATACGCGGAATTAATTAGGCCCAAGAACGGGGCCCTGAAACATACCGGAGACATACAGAGCACAGAATAAAACCGGGGTACGTTCATCGAGCAATACGCTGGCCAACTAGATATAATCGTCGCTTGATTAATGGCGAGGCGTGATGCCGCACGGCCTACCCGGATGATTAATTAATACATCGCCGTTTGCATGGGGCGAGAACGGAAAGAAGGGGATGACGTGCGTCTGGCGGTAGGCCGCCAAAATAACGGTTTCGGTTTCTTCATTTTTCCGGACGAATCGTTCGGTTGATGGATGTTGTTTTTTTTCGGTCTAAAGGTCGGAAAACATGGCGTGTTAACTTTTGGGAAATGGCGTTGTGGTTTTGTAAGTGATTTTCCGTCGGGGAGGGTGACTTTTTCTGGGTTGGCGATTATAGCGGTTTGAAGAATGTTGTTTGTTGGAGAAGGTCCTTTTTTTATTCGAAATTTGCGCTTACAAAAATCAGCCTATATAATTGGATATTCGTTTCCCGAAATTATTAAATGAAAGAAGATTTCACGAAGGAATATTTTCAAAAAAGAATTGGAGGCGCCGGGCATCGATCCCGGTACCTCTCGCATGCTAAGCGAGCGCTCTACCATCTGAGCTACGCCCCCTGTACTTGTTCTTCCAAGTAGCCTGCAGAAAAAATCAAAGTGACCCAGATAAAACCAGATTTCACGAAGAAACATTTTCAAAAAAAGAATTGGAGGCGCCGGGCATCGATCCCGGTACCTCTCGCATGCTAAGCGAGCGCTCTACCATCTGAGCTACGCCCCCTGTACTTGTTCTTCCAAGTAGCCTGCAGAAAAAATCAAAGTGACCCAGATAAAACGAGATTTCACGAAGAAACATTTTCAAAAAAAAAGTGGAGGCGCCGGGCATCGATCCCGGTACCTCTCGCATGCTAAGCGAGCGCTCTACCATCTGAGCTACGCCCCCTGTACTTTTCCTTTCAAGTAGCCTGCAGAAAAAATCAAAGTGACCCAGATAAAACCAGATTTCACGAAGAAACATTTTCAAAAAAAGAATTGGAGGCGCCGGGCATCGATCCCGGTACCTCTCGCATGCTAAGCGAGCGCTCTACCATCTGAGCTACGCCCCCTGTACTTGTTCTTCCAAGTAGCCTGGAGAAAAAATCAAAGTGACCCAGATAAAACGAGATTTCACGAAGGAGTATTTCCAAAAAAGAATTGGAGGCGCCGGGCATCGATCCCGGTACCTCTCGCATGCTAAGCGAGCGCTCTACCATCTGAGCTACGCCCCCTGTACTTGTTCTTTCAAGTAGCCTGCAGAAAAAATCAAAGTGACCCAGATAAAACGAGATTTCACGAAGAAACATTTTCAAAAAAGAATTGGAGGCGCCGGGCATCGATCCCGGTACCTCTCGCATGCTAAGCGAGCGCTCTACCATCTGAGCTACGCCCCCTGATGCTAATAACCTGCAAGAACATCGAAAAAAATCGAGTGTATTTCGAGAACGTGAACCAGATTAATCATCGTATCGAAAGGCGAGGCCTCGAAAAAGCGGCCCGACAACATTCAATTGGTGGTCACTACGTTCATGAAGAATCTTTTGCATTTATTCATTAGGCGTGATTTTCAAATGTTTTGTTGGTAATTATTTTTTCGAGATGATTTGAACAACAATCATGACTTTTTCCTTCGTCTCAATTTCCACCAATCAGAAACGCGCAATTTTGAAACACAAATGGTTTCTAGATTGAAAAACTGTATGGCAGCAGCTGTCAGCAGTTTTTACGGGTTTACCCGCGGCAAAACTTGACAGTTGTAGTCAACGAAAATTAATTATACATACATGGATGCATCCAGAATAATCTATTACTCATGAAATAGTCTTGTCAAATACCATTCGGGCATTCAATTATTTCCTGTGAAAAAAATCGAAAATACGCGTTACAAAGTAATATTTTTTTTATCGAAAAGCATTCGTGCAGGTGCAAAAATCCTCGTCTTCGACTCGGATTTTTGTTGCCACTCGTGCTTCTTGTTGAAATATTACTTGGCAACGTGTATTTTCGATTTTTTTCACAGGAAAAATTGGATGCCGTTATGATATTAGGTACTTACGATAATGGTCGGTAAAATGGTATCATTTTATCGCCGCTATGAAGTAGCCGAAAATGAATATACTTTAATTCGTTTCTTGCAGGTGATATCATGAATTATGATGAGATTTCAAGGGGTAGGATTTATTTCACGCACTCCAGTTCACTCTTGAAAAAGAACCGTAACTGGCGACTTCGCCATTTCGCAACTTACATTGTTTTTAGGTTAGAAAGAACCTCTTTATTTTATTCTGTCTCATTTCAATCATATTGGAAATATAGAAATATCCCAGTGAATGAGTGTCGTTCACTGTCACTTGAAGCATTCATCTCGATCAAAAAATAAAACTTTGAAAATAAAATTTTTTGGTAACAGGCGATTTCGCCATTTCGCAACCGACATTTCAATTCTCCTGTCTCATTCGATTCATATAAAAATATCGAAATATTTCAGTATATGAGTGAGATTGGTGTCATTCACTGTTACTCGATAGGTACATCCATCTCGATCAGAAACATGAATTCAAGAATTTTCGTAACCCTTGACTCCGCCATTTCGCCAACGGACATTTTATTCAAATAAAAATATGGAAATATTTCAGTAAATGTGTATTGTTGTATTTCACAACCGTTTAATGCTAAATATGTTTTACTAATGCTTAAGTTTTTTCAGGTATCCGGTGCTCTACATCTCTAAATTCAACACCTGGTGAGTCTCTGAAAAATATTGTTGCTTTTATTGTTTCAATTTTAAAATGATTCATTATGACATTATTCACATACATTAGAAAGTAGCGAGTAAATATACATGAAAGCTTTTGAACCATTTTTCGAGCGTTGCTGGAACAAAGGTTCGAAGGTCTCATAAATATGGGAATTTCTGTAGGACATTATTGTTGAATTCTATACCGAGTATACCACATAATTCAACAATTACTGAGGTGAGACCTACGACGCCAGGATTTGATTTCCGGGCTCTTTTACGGTTATACCAACCCGGGCAACGAGCAACAGCCTGCGCGTTTTTCCGCCCAATAATTTCATTTCTCCACACATAACGCCCGGTTTTATTATTAATTTACCTTTGAGTCGCCGACAACAGATAATGTTAACGACACATACAAACAACGCTAGTCCCTTTTTAATAACCGGCGCTCGCTCAAAGGACCATCGGAAGGCCGTAACCGTGTTTCATTCGCAGTTGTTAACAGCACACTCCTCGGTATTGCCAACGGAACGTCACGAGAACGCGTTATTGTTTCCGGGCCTTGTTTGTTCGGAAAATAAAAACGATCGCGATGATACCGCACAGAGAGAGAGAGAGAGATGGCGGATTTTTTGATGTGCATTTTTATGTGCCGCGCTCGTTTTCGGAAAGCGCCGCGCGTAATTGCACATAAGCCCCGCTAGTTACGGCGCGAATGAAAAGAACGATGCCCCTTTTTGGACGACGCTTGATACCGTTTTTATGGACAATTCTCGGAACGAACGTTCGAAGATCTCGCCATTTCGATCGGTGAACGCTCGATTTTGACAGGTGGGAGAGGATCTGATTGGTTGACGCATGAAGAGAATTTGAAATTTTACAACTTCATTGTGAATTCACAAGACTTTGATAGATTTATTTTTTAACGCTTCCTTAGTTTGAGTAACTTTTAAGAGATGAACTGGCAGATTGCTTGGCGCCCTCTTCTCCACATTTCCTAACTGCACTACGCAAAAGGGGTAGTTTTCGAGAGAGGTCCTAAGCAGTGGAGATATTTGACGTTGATTGCGACACCGGCAGTAACAATGGGCGAGCAAATAGCGCAATTTTTTCGAACGAAAAGGGATATTTCACGTCGTTCCGTCGCAGAACAAACTTTCAATCAGGAACCGCCGCCGCCCACCGTGGGCGTTCGCTATCGCCCGTCCGCCGACGAGACGGATCTGCGTTTACGACCTCGCAAATCGAACAGGCCGACGATTGAAACGGATAGAACGACATCGTAGATGGCCCTCGATATGCTAAATCTAATCGGCAACGACCCCGTTGACGGACGGTCGTTTGTCCGGACCGCGCGCGCACCCGCCCGCCTCCATATTTCACTACACCTTTTCGTAATTCTCGCTTTTATAATTGCCGCCGGTCCGGTCGAGGGGGCGGTCGTTTGAATTCGGCACGGGATCCCCGGAAATCGAACAGCCCGGAGGGACGGGAATTTTACAAGGCGAGGACAAAAAACGGACGATCCGGTGGAATATTCCGGCCTGGATATCGAGATGACCGTCCTTGTCACGCAAAATTGAATATTCGCCGATATCCGTCTCAGTAATAGACGAAGTCGGGTGAATAACACTAATAATATGCGAGAAGAATATTCAACTATGTCTACGTCTCTTCATATTTATTTTTGAAATATACCTACATGATTTCATTTGTACAAATTAACTGCGAAATTCAAAAATCGGAATGACATTTTTTATGAAATCTTCTCTGCTCAGATAATTTTGTTTTTTCTTTAAATTCTCTGATTGTCATATGGAAATTTGATTTATGGATGTCTTAATGCTTGATGAAATAGATGGACTATGAGAAATTCATTCAATAGTAGCGGACAAACCTTTAAGAGCCTAAAGTTTTTCTTAGAGCTCTTCAACACCCTGTATATCGTGCGTTTCGAAATCATTAGGATCTTTTTCATTTCAATCCACGTGTGCTTTTCTTCGAAACGGGCTGAAAATTGAATCCCCGTTTCATCCCGTAAAAGGCGGTATATAAAAATTAATCGGGTATACAAGATCCCCCCAAGAATTATGTCGAGGAGTCAGGTATCCAACGTGGCGTTATACCGGGGCTTGGGAACATTCTGGTGCCGGCTTTATCTCGTTAAGCATCGGGCCCCGAATTTGCATAAGACATTTTGTGTTTCGAGTTGAATCTAGACTCGAACAGAAGGCGAATATTCGTCTTTCCTTGTGACGTATGTAAGCGCTAGGTCGTTTTTTATTCTTGTAGTTGTGGGTGTTTTCGACGTTCAAGATCATCTTTACAAGGTGAGTCTTTCCATCCCCTCTACTGGCCTAGAATTATGTATTTTCAAAACGTCAATTTCCTGTGATCCACCCTGTAATTGACCCTGAATTCCTGTAAACTTTAACCAGTCCATCAACTGTAAAGCTCGACGCAAATTTGTGAAAATCGATTGAACCCATGTCATGGGGCGAAATTTTCAATGGCGACCTTTAAGCGCTTAACGGCCCATTAAATTTGGGGTGCGGTGGCGAGTGCGAAGGGGTCGACCCAGATCGGGCTTCTTTGTGCGTTTTGCTGGAAATGTTTTATGGCCACAACCAGCTCGCACTTGACACTCGTTTCGATTTTTCTCATATTCTGGATAAGGGAATTCGATCCAATTCGAAAAAAATATGGAATATCAGAAAGGTTTTAATTTTAAAAGAGTTACATGTCACAGTCTCTGCGTATGGCCTAATCATTTCAAACGAACGCCAGATGAAATCGTTCCGGACACGGGATAGGTGAAATCCACTCAGTCTGAAATAATCGAGTTGGCCGCGTTAAATCAAAATACAATCGACGTGACGTCAGCCATTGCCACTGATCACGCTAAGCCGCCCCAGATTAACTCGACGAATATATGAACGTTCGATGGTTTCATCGTGTTCCAGAGGTGGACGAAGGGGTGGAACGCAAACATTTTTTTTCATTAGGTCGATCGCGATTCGAATAGAATTATCGGGAATTATGGAACGCGCGTAGCTAATGGAAAATTTCGATCTGTGATTGGATTCTCTCGAAATCGACTGATTTTGGTATCCGTCGAAGAATTTGTCCGCACATATTGGTCGATTTTGGGCAATGAGCTTGCTGTTTTTCTGGATCATGTGGATAAAGGGTGTTTCACTTGGCTTGAATACGGTAGTTTGTCTTGAGAGACCGAAAAAATGACGTCCAATCCGACATGTGTAGCTTCAACAATATACCCGCTATCAAGTTTCAAAGTTTGATAGTCAATATCGAAAGACCCTTTACTTTACGCGACTTGTAAAGTATCCTCTTGGGTGTGGTTGAGAGGCAGCAACGAGAAGGACAAAGAGTTGTAAATAGAGGAATCCCTAAATGAATGGGAGGTTTTTGGATGATCAAGGTCGTCGTTCAGAGCGAGTAGGAGAACTCAACCGATAGAGGCGCCACCTATAGGTTCTATGAATATCTCTGTAATAATGAATGGAATGTACAATGGCGCTCTCTATCCGCAAATCGCTGAACTATGAAATTAGTGAAAATGTGGGTAAAGCAGGAACTTTTTCCCGCCATATATTTGAATCTGGCCATTCTCTGCCAATTCCGTATTTCAAGTTGTTTTTCTGAACGAAATTATCTGTAGATTCACTTTTAACCGGAAATTTAACTATTTTCATTCGTTTGAAATAAAACAGAAGCATCAGTTGGCTTATTTTCTTCTTTTTTTGAAAGAAAAAAATGAAGTGTTTATGAAATAAATCTCAATTATTTCATTAAGAACTCCAATCCTTTCTGAGTTTACCCACAAAATGTCAGTTCTCAAAGTGAAACCATTTTCAAATGCAACTTCAAATAAAAACACACTACATTGAACGCTCACCTCAAAAGATGTATTTTATTTATTCACAAATTTAATGCTATTTACAAATATACAACTCCAATCACATACACAGAAATGAGATATTCTACAGACACATAATCAACTTGGATATAATAATAATAACAATTTAACTAAACTGAATTATACAAAGTGGCGATGTTTTCCGGTGTAGCGGCCAATTCTCTACCCCTGTTACGGATCTGCGTAACGTATAGGCCTCTGGCATCGGCGTGATCCATATACGAAGCCGGGGCCATATATACAAATTATCCTCGCCTTCTGATTATCCCGACCGATCGCCGCAAATCATGCAAACTATCAGTTTGGACGCTCGTTACTCCACCTTGGAATTTCGGCCGTCCCATCCGAACATATCCGCCGTTGCGACGGGCGTGAAGGCCGTCGAATCCCCCCCGAATTAGGACGGGGATTAGAACGTGGTCCAAATCGTCTTCGGGCTGATCCTCGATGTCGGCTAATCGAGGGCGCGATCCTGCGGTCGTATCCTGCCGTCGATTATGAGAGAATGCTTGTTTGCCTCTCGGGATCTGGAAGCAGAAATAGAGATTTACGACATTTGTAGAAGAATTTTTCCTGCAGTGTTTTTGAAATAGAAATAGTTGTCTTAGAACATCACGAACGAACAATAAAAGGCTGTTCCTCGTCGCCGATCCGACAAATTATAAACAGAAACTTTCGTCGTAAAATCGAACATGTTAATCAGTCATTCATGATAATCGCCCCCGCGCTGCCGCCCTGATTTCGGCATCAAAAGCGGTCGTCGCGCCGGAAAAAGTATCCAAACAACGAAACTTAAATGGGATTTAACGAGCGACGTGCATGACTTAGAACGGATTAGATCTCAACGTTAACAAATGCGAATCGCAGTTTCGTTAATTAGCTTTGTTAGAAAACATTAATTCGTTCCTTTAGTTCTGTCCGCGGCCCTCCGTTCTTCACTCGGCGGGCGCGGTAGGCAAATGTGCCGCGCCGCAAAAAGCCATTAACGGACTCGATATCCTTAGGGTTTCTATGGTCGGAATTAATGACTGCCGGATTATGATCGCAGAACGCTCGACGATCGCTTCTGTGACTGTCGAAAACAAAAAAAGTTGGTAATCTATTTTCTCTATTTCAGTATCGTAATGAGTTCATTACAGTACTAAAAAACAGTGCTGTAATGAATTCATTACAGCACTGTTTTCAGTTATTTTTTTCGTGTCGTGGTTGTCAACAATGACTGCCGATCCTATCAATTTTCAACACACGTCAAGTTGAAAATGTCAATTTTCGTCAGTGAACCAACTGCCAAGATACAATAAAAAAGACACTAGGATGTATAATCTGAATTTTCCATTGAATTTCAACAGAAATTTGACTGAAATAGAGAAAATATCGTCTAATACTCGTTGCAGAATGCAATTCCAACACTCATGCGTTCGAAAACTCGCTCCTTCGTCGCTCGTTTTCGAATTTCGCATTCGTATTGGAATAGGAGCCCATTCTGCAACTAGTTTCAGAATATACTATTTCAACGTCGATAGAAGTTTCTTTCTTTCCGTTTTTTCGAAACTAAACTGCTCCACATAAGTTAGGGATATTGACTTAAATTGCAAAAAAATATAGTTAAAATAAAATGTTTGTGATGAAAATTCATATCAATATGATTTCAAGTTGCAAATTAATTTTAGCCTGTAGGTCTGCAGCGTATACAGGGTGCTTAAGAAAAATCGAGTAAAATAATTAAGTTTTATTCCCAGAGATTTCAAGCACTTTAAGACTATCAATACAATGTTTGGCCTCCACGGGTACAATAACAGCTTGACATCTTCTTTGCATACCACACACGAGGTTGTTGAACATTTCTTGAGGAATTTGGTTCCATAAACGGGGCAGAAGCTCTCTGAAAACATTTAAGGATTCTGGGGTAGGTTGATGATTATCTGATCTTTTTTGGAGCATATCCCATGCATGTTCTATGCAATTCAAATCTGGTGAGTGCGGAGGTATTGGTTGCACAGTGCGGTTTTGCTTTATCGTCTAGAAATTGAAAAGTTTCACCAATAGCAGCGTGAAAATTTGGCACAACATTGTCAATGACATGCTCCCTATAGTGTGAGGCGGTCATATTCCCAGGACAAATGTGTAGATCTGTGCGCCCGTTGAAACATATCCGGGCCCATACCATAACACTACTCCCTCGGAATGGATGGACTTCTTGGACATAGCGACGATTACGGGGTATGCGTGGGATTGTCCATACCCTTATTCTTCGAGAATATGAAAATCGTCCATATCTGGATTCATCAGTGAGAAGGACACTACGCCATTGATCGTTCCAATTGATACGTGTTAATGGAACTCCTCTTAATGGACGTCTAGAACCTAGATTCACCTCTCTCAAACGTCGTCTGATGGTTTCGAAGGAAACTTGGACCCCATCTGCATTTTGAAGAGTATTCCGTAGCATTGTACACGCAAAGAACCGAACTTCAGAAAAAAGGCGACCAGATTGACGAAATGTCTCATACTGTTTTTTATTGGATCGATTTTTCGAAAACGGTTGAATACGATATCCCTAACTCTTGTGGAGCAGTTTATTGAAGGGAATACATCGAACCTTTGATTGCTATTTTCTAAATATTCCAAAAAAGAATTGGAGGCGCCGGGCATCGATCCCGGTACCTCTCGCATGCTAAGCGAGCGTTCTACCATCTGAGCTACGACCCCTGTTCTTGTTCTTACAAGTAGCCTGCAGAAAAAAATCAAAGTGACCCAGATAAAACCAGTTTTCACGAAGAAACATTTTCAAAAAAAAATTGGAGGCGCCGGGCAACGATCCCGGTACCTCTCGCATGCTAAGCGAGCGCTCTACCATCTGAGCTACGCCCCCTGTTCTTGTTCTTACAAGTAGCCTGCAGAAAAAATCAAAGTGACCCAGATAAAACGAGATTTCACGAAGAAACATTTTCAAAAAAAAAGTGGAGGCGCCGGGCATCGATCCCGGTACCTCTCGCATGCTAAGCGAGCGCTCTACCATCTGAGCTACGCCCCCTGTACTTGTTCTTTCAAGTAGCCTGCAGAAAAAAATCAAAGTGACCCAGATAAAACCAGTTTTCACGAAGAAACATTTTCAAAAAAAAATTGGAGGCGCCGGGCAACGATCCCGGTACCTCTCGCATGCTAAGCGAGCGCTCTACCATCTGAGCTACGCCCCCTGTTCTTGTTCTTACAAGTAGCCTGCAGAAAAAATCAAAGTGACCCAGATAAAACGAGATTTCACGAAGAAACATTTTCAAAAAAAAAGTGGAGGCGCCGGGCATCGATCCCGGTACCTCTCGCATGCTAAGCGAGCGCTCTACCATCTGAGCTACTTTTGCTTTCGACCATAGAAAAAAAATGTTCCGATAAAACGGAATGTAACTGAACCAGATTATCTTGCACTCCCAAATGTCAATCGCCGAAAGTTGACCGGCAACATTGCCACACCTAATGACTCTGTTTATGGACACTCTTTACGGGACAATTCGAAAATTAGTATGAATTTTTTGCTGGGAATAAACTTGGAACTATTTAAACCACTTGTTTCCACATGAAAGCGATTAATGAAAACCATATTATAGAAATTATACGAACAAACATCCTGTTCTATTTTCCATTCTCGTCGTGAGTCACAGAAGAAAAGCCGCAAAAGAAAAACGCGTCTTGAGGACTCGACGAAGTCGATTTTTTATGAGAATACAAATGTTGCTTTTCAGCGACACTTTTTTGTCTCGGCCACGACTCGCTTCTGGCAACAAAACTGCCACTTTTGAACGTCCGCATGTGCTCAGCCCTCGGGAGGAACGAACTGAAGAATTCCTACTCCCACATTTTCCCGCCAGAGCCCACCGCTCAACGACTGTCCCGAACCCAATCAAATCCCCGGATGCCCGATAAAAACCCTGAAATTCTTGCCTACGAACGACCCGGTCATATTTCAGGCATCGCGCCACCGGGATGCAGGGCACTTTTTCCGACCGCTCTCTCCCGAAAAAAGGCAGAATTAGAGGGACCATCCGTCAAGCTTCGCACCTCGTCGATGCGCCGCCTCCTGCCGGAATATTCATTACCGCCATTTGTGCCGGCGAGGTCGTGAATAACGACTAATTAGCGACACATTTTTTCGGCGAAGTTAATGCCGCTCAATTTTAAAACGAACGAACACTTTTTGTACCGAGGCAGCGGGCTTATTTGTCTTTTTGTGCACGCCCCGTCGACGGGCGCTATCCGTAACGCCGCCGCTGGAAATTCCGCATGCCTAATACGGCGAGGGTTGCGGTTTTTTCATAATCCGGTCGGCGGCAAAAAAATAGGCCGGAAAAATCCGGTGTACACAGCCGTTTCGTAAATCTTTCGTTGTTGGAATTAGAAAAATATCAAAAACAAATCTGGAATTTCACGTAGATATCAATTGAGTGTACATCAACTCGACAAATATAAATTGGCCGGATACGTCAACAGCGCTTCATTAAAATTGAAATTTCCCGCTTAAATCTGATCGTAGTAATCGCATCAATAGAAACGAACGGTTTAGTTTTTCGAATTCCGACAAATCTCACGATCTCGTGCGTCCGCAAAAGAACGCGAAAGTGAAGAACAAAAGGGTCTGCGAGGCGTTCCTGTTTACCCCAAAACTAAATTCGAAACATTATGTTGGGAAACAATTGAGAAAACGCGAAGTTGTACGAAGTTTTCTCGTTTATTCTTTGTATCCTTGAGGGAGAGGAGGGTGCAGTTGCCGAAATAAGTTTATTGTTCACAATAACCCGATATTAGCCTCATATTCCTCCCCCGTTCACATGTGAGGAAACGCGAAATGGCTCGGCGTTCGCATTTCCCTAACACGTTATTGTTGCAAGCCACTCTCGGTCGTCATAAATGGGGACGACTTTATAACTCTGTCGGAGGAGGAACAGAATTGTTTCTGTCTTGGATTAAGTTCTGATGCGCTTTTTGGATGCGGTATCTCATCAGGGAAAGCTATCGACAACAGGCTCAGTAGCGTTTACATAGGTCTTTTTTAGATTTGTACTATTGATTAACCTCATTCTAAATCTCCACTACTTTTTCGCTGTATTTGCGGTTTACTTGGAAATGAACGCTTCTAGAGCAACATTGTCTCCTTACGCATAGGTCGGTGGTAAGTACCTACGTCATTCCTAGAATTTCCATCGGTCGGAATAAGAGGTAAATCATCGGTGCGAGCACGTGAGCGACTTATTAGGAACAATGTATCACAAAGCGAAATGCGATAATGGGATGTTCCGAATTCCGTTAGAGCCATTCTCCCAGACATGCCTCTCATACTTCCGCTTTCGGGCTCGTCAAAATAGGTAAAATATCTATCGTTCATCTTCAGGGGCATACCGAGCATCGCTGCGAGACGGAGGTCGCAATGCCGCTCAGCATTCGATTACTTGCCATATAAACTATGCAACTTTATTGCACACGAGGTAGAGAGATCCGTTTCGATGTTCGAGTTGAAGGAGTTAAACGGCGTCTATGTCGAATATCGAAAAAGTTTTTTTGTTTTGTCATCCTCTATGCTCTGCTGTATTAATCATCGTGTGTCGTTCTGCTTAGCTTTCGTTTGGCGAAGAAGCCAAAGAGCTATTCGAACGCCATTTAATTATACAAAGTGGCCACTTTTTTATGGGATTGTATTGGTAACTTTTAAACGATAAGAGTTAGAAGGTCGGTCAAATGGAGAAAAAGTTGCATTTATAGAAGCATCGTCAAGCAGTTCAAACAAATCGAGATTATCAGGGCCGGTTATTGAGATATCATCAGAAAAGTAAATTCTGTTATGTATTTTGATTTTTTTTTATTTCAATACGGACCTGCATGTTTTATGACACTTTTTGAAATAACTTTTAACGCTGAATTCAACGATATATATACAATGTCATTCAAAGTTGATTGTCAGGTGATTTTGACACTCATCCAAATTTCTTTGGGTCGGATCTGTATTACATTTACCTTTAGTTCAAATAACAACGTGCAATATACATATTTCGATAAGAACATTGTTATCGTTAAAAGACTTGTTTTTTTTTACATACATACAACTCAAGGTTTATTGAATGTTTTATTTTCAAGTAGTAGGCCGTGGATAAAAAAAAACATAACAAAAAATTACATTGTATGATATATCGTTGAATTCAGCGTTAAAAGTTATGGTTTAAAAGAACTAATACAATCCCATTAAAGAAGTGACCACTCTGTAGACTAGAATTAAATAAGGGAATACGTCTCAATGGGAAGATTTTTTTTGGCGGGACAGATGGTCTCGAATTTTCGGTTATTGTCAACAAATTTTAGTGGGCTGGTTTGGATTTAGGTGACACCAAATTTGTATATTTTTCAGGAGAATTCAAGCAGCCCGTGTCACAGATCGGAAATTTTCGAATAAATCCATTTAGGTCCGGAAAAAGCGTCGCTTCGAGAATTTCCTCCTCGGAACGTCCCGATGTTCTCTTTCTCCTCGTGGCGGCGGGGGCAAAAAACGCGGCAAGAGGGCCGCCTTTGTTCCGTGACCGCCGAGGCGAAATTAAACGGCTTGGCCTAGTTCCCACTTTCCCGTTCCTGAGCAAACAAAATCTCCGGCGATTCCGAAATTGTTGGGTGGCTGCGTTATATACACTCGGAAAATAAATAACATCCACGTACGTACGTACACACCCGGTCCCTTCTCTCGGCTAGAGCCTGCTTTCCTCGGAAAATAAAGCGAGCTCTCGTACCTTGAATTATGAATTGCACTCACTTTTAATTGAATAATAAGCCCCCGACGTGGATCTGGGTTCGTGCTCAGGAACGGGGCGGAAAAATGTGGGCGAAGAGGACTTTCTGCGTTTCTCAGTTTCGTTTTCGACTCGACTGTTTGGAAAATATGTTTACGATACGCCGGGGTGAAATTTTCAAGAAAACACGACCTGATACCCGGAATTCAGCCCTGTATAGACTGAATACCGCCAGTAGGAGGTACGTCGACCGGATCATAAATTGCGGCTGGTAATTAGCATCAAGTATACCGGTCGTCTACGGAGGGACGTCGCTCAAGTAGGCGTCGGAGCGAAACAATTGCCGGTGCGACACGCCGATGTTTGACTGACGCAAATTGAAACCGGCATAAATCCCCACGGGAAACGCGGCACGTCACGATTAATTTGGTAGAAACTCATATAGGTGTGTGCAGTGTGTGCCACTACCGGACCATAATAATGGCCGGATCGAGGAGGCTTTCGCGAGCGCAGTGAATATTTCACTGTTAATCGTGAGACCGACCGGGTCTATGATTGATGAAATGCCGGATTTCTTGTTCTGTGGAAATGCTTCCGACGGCTGGTTTCAACTTGCCGAGAGAAAGACAATTGAATAGGAATAAATTCTGGAATAGCAAATCATCTTGAAAAGATTATATTCTCAGAATGCTTAAGGGGACCTGGTACACGTCCGAGCTCGCGAGCTCCCTTCAAAAATTGGGCTTTTTATTTCCGTGATATCTCAGTTCGTATGCGCCGTAGACCAGTAATATTTTTTTCAAATTAAAGCTTAATCATTTCTCTAGAATGTGTATTACTGGCTTTTCTGTTTTTCTTCGTGTATTAGGAAAAAAACCTGGTGAGCTGTGATTTCATGAAAATCTGGAAAAACGATTTTATTTCCATGATATCTCTGTCAATTCTTGGGATAAATGTATGAAATTTTCAGTTTACATGCGGAATATTATTTTGTAGACTTTTACGGATTCGTAATCAACGTGTCTGAATTAGTAAATAAAATGAACCGGGTCGATATACTCCGAAGAAAAAATTTTCCGAACAAAAATTTTTTTTTGTAGTATATCGACCCGGGTCATTTCATTCACGAGGTCGTAGATTACGATGCGCTAATTAGTTTCTCCGAGAAATTTTTGGTTCGGGAAATATTCGACTTTGAGTGGAAAATTGGCGAAAAATTGGTCGACTTTGGAGTGACGTAACTTCTGAAAAAATTTTAATTGAGAGGAGCTGATTTTTTTGGTTATACTTTGCTTCTTTAAGAATAAAATGGTGTATTTTTTATATAACTGAGTCAAAGGGTTTGGATTTTCCGATTTTTTTCGCGAAGGTCCAATTTTTTCGATTTTCCATCAATCATATTCAAAAAACAATCAGTCTCAGAGAAAATCTGTTTGTATTTTCTTAATCTACGGCATCGAATCAATTGATGAAGAAAATTTCGTATCTAAAGGCGAGATTCGAATTTCTACTAAGGTATGGAAAAATTTCGATTTTTCTAAAAAAATTTTTTGGCTCCGATCGACTTCAAACTCACACCATTTACTAATTCGAGGACGTAGATGGAGAAAATCCAATCAGTTCTTCCGTGAGGAAAACACTTTTTGATTTACGAACGATGAAAAATTGGAAAATTTGGACCTTCGCGAAAAAAATCAGAAAATCTCAACTGTTCGACTCTTTCGGATGAAAATTGGTTTTTTTGATTCACAAAGGATCAATCTATATGCAAAAAAATCAGCATCTGTATAAATCAAATTTTCTGGGAAATACGGCAGTCCAAAAATGACCTATTTTTCGCGATTTTTCTACTCAAGGTAGATTATTTCCCGAAATACGCGTCACAGGAAAATTCTAATTACAGATTCGTAATCTAAAAAAAAATTCGATCGGACGGAAAAATTGTTGGTCTACGCCGCATACAAACTGAGATATCATGGAAATAAAAAGCCCAATTTTCGAAGGGAGCTCGCGAGCTCGGACGTGTGTATACCAGGTCTCCTTAACACGATTATTCCTTAGGAACCGGCCAAATGTCAAAGGAGCATCTGTGCGGAGTATTTAATGATTCCTTCAAGTAACTTTGGATCCACTTCGCCATTGTCCTTGATTTTGGGGTATAGTCAATTTCCCAATTTATTTCACACATCTAATAATTAACATTTAGGATTAATTCTGCATTCCGAATTCATCATTATCCTTTTTATTCCCGATAATTTTGTCAATTTCAAATATATCTTTAACGGACTGGAAATTTATCCGCTTTGAACATTATGATGCCACAGTTCGATGCATATTAAAATGAACAGTTCATTTCATCAATCAATCCGCTACGGAAAATGTTGTTTTAAATTCGTTATAAATTCAATTCATAATCATACCGAAATACAATATACATACATTGACTGAAACAAGAAAGAGGCTTGAAATTGATACAAACAACCACTAGTGGGAGATCTCTTTGTTTCGATTCCAAGAACTTCCCCCAAAACATCGTAGAGTATGAATCCACCTCAAATCATTCTCGGAATAAACAAATCAGCGAACCCTAATCCCTCTATTAGCCACCCTAAATCGTCCGAATTCCAAACACGTAGCGAATACCCTTCTCCGGAACATTTGCATCTCGACCCTACGGAAAGGTAGCAGCTACCACAACCTCCTCTACCCCCTATCCGAAGCGAGATCCCTCCCCCGCAAACCACATAAATTTCGTAAGAATACAGAAAAAACCGGGGGGCCAGATTCATCGAAGCGTATGAGCGGCGGCCGCAAGTTGATCATATTTTTTCTGATGCAAATAGCGAGCTGCGAGATTTCATCTTTTCCGTCACATCAAGAAGCGATCCATCATGCGAGAATCTTCGGCCATTCCCCGGTATATTAGACGTGAAAGAGAATCTCGCGGATGGAAATGCTCCCGCCGCCTGTCAGATTCCAACGTATGCGCTATAAAATATTACTTTCGACGCCGAATCTGATTTAGCATTCATTGTTGCTCGGCGTTCAAACCGCACCGAGACGTTCGGTTTTTCCCGAAAAAAAATGTGTTAGGCTCTCGGATAATTGTTTTTTGCGGAATGGGTGGTTTCGAATTCCTTTTGTAGAGTCTCGTATAAATTTCTAATCTTTTATGTCGAATGGATGAAAGAAAATGGAAGTCTTTTGTTTTGCGATCGAGATTCACCAAATAATTCACTTTTTGATTTCGGCAAATATTTTTTTCGAGGTAGAAAGAACAAATTTTTGTAAAATATTGAATCACCTAAGGATGATTGAAGATTTCTATATTCACAGTGGGTAAAACATTAACAGCGTGGGTCTTTAGAGTATGTGTTTTAATGTCAATTCATAGGGTGCTCAAAGTTCAAATTGCTTGCTCATAAATTCATCTCGATGTTAGTTTTTATGAGATGGAAATATTCTAGCAGACCGACTTGGAATTTATGCATTCATTCCATTTTTTCGTATATTCTCGAACGAATCTGGTCGCCATAACTGAATTCTAACGCGTCCAAAAAGCGAATAATTCACAATTTCTCATTATTCTCAATCGGAAGAAGGGTGAATCCGTTCACATGCTGAAATATCGTCCGATCCTTTCTGGTAATTTATTAGTTGTTGAGGTCCAAAATAAACAGAGGAAAAATCTATTTCCGCACTCGGAAAAATACCATAGCGGAGGCTGGCCGCCGCTATATGTATTCGCATGTTGAGGGCGCAGCATTTTTCCCATAATAAATTCGAAAAATTAATCAAGCGGCAAAACAGTTTTACGACAGAAATTAAACATAAAGAAACAAAAGCAATCCGGGCGCCTGTGGCAGTCCGCCAAGACCGACCCCGCCGCCGCTTCCACTCCGGAAAAGAGGCTTCGTTATTTTCGTGGCCTTTTTCTATTCACTGGCGAAACAGAATCGCATCGATCATAATTAGTTGTTTCGACGAGGAACGGCTCGTTTATCTTCGACATGTAAGTCTGAGCGAAGACGTGCGATTAACATCGCCATTTCTCAAGGAGGATACTGAGATAGTGAAGAAGTTGGCGATCCCACACAAGAATTGTACTGGCATATCTTGTGTGTAAAGTTTACATAGAATATGGATGATTTTGAGTCTCTCTATTACGACCCACCAGTCGAATCACGTACGTTCACTCTACACCGGCTGCTTCGTTAACGCCGTCATCTCGCCGCCACATACTAAAACCGCTAACCCAATCGATATGACGACGTCTTCCGCCGCCTTCCACAATACTACATCATTCGATTACCGCCGTCCTTTAAAACATGTCCGAGAGCCAACAAAAGGGGCAAAATCCGAAAGGGCCCAAGTGGTTTCCGACGGCGGCAGGGAAAACCTTGGACGATTAGCAATTAGCGAGCAATCAGCTCCGGTGTTTACGTACGAGGTAGCCGGGCCTGGTGGCGGGGGACGCTGCCGCCGAGGCGGAATAACGCGCCCTGGGCCACCGGACGCTGCAATTCCGGGCCTACGTGTCCGTCATACGAAACTCGGGGCGCGCACCACCGGGGACCCCTGGATTTTCAGCCGACCGAACTCGTTTTTTATTTAATTGCCGTGCGCCGGTCATGACCGAAATAATTCATCTTCGGTTAAAAGTCGAACGTATTCAATCGCTTACGGTTAACTTCCGGGGTTTCGTGAAGAGAATTTTCGGCGAACGCCTTGGGACAATTTGAAAATTAACTAATATGTCGAGTATTTTATCGCTATCGAAGGGCATAATCACAATTCTGCAACAGAACTCCGAGGAGAACCTCAACTCACAATCTCACGCACTGTAACAGAAATCAAACGGAAGTGATGGGGAAATTGAAACAGTTCAATGGCAATTTCAGCACCTCGATTCCAGGTACTTAAACAACGTCTTTTCCTTTTGCCATCCGCTCCACCAAAGCGAACACCGACGATCACGATAAAGATTAAACCGTGCATATTTCGTCGCCTCCGATATTAATTTGTAGTGACATAAATCCAACCTACCTCTCGGTGTAGTTAAGTGCGACGATAATCCACGAAAGGAGTGGTTGGGGTTCGAGAACATTGTTGTTCCGTATTAACAAAGGGAGGAAAACGCACGGGTAGTAATTAGTGAAAGACGACCTCATTAGGACGAACCGTTCGGTTCTGCCAAGACCGGATAACCGGAAACGGATCCTCTTAGGATTTCATTCGACGCGACGTTCGCGAAGCGTAAAAACGTATGCGTTGAGGGACTGGAAGACGCGTCTTTTGATGGGAACAAAAATATTGTGGGCGTTTTGAGAAATAAATGATATTTCTTCTTCTTTTTCAAAACCGAACCGTTTGGATATTAAGAATCAAAACCCACAAACAAGGTCCTTTTGATTGAATGGTCGTTAAATAAGCAGATAGACATCTTGCTGACCGAGCTGTAACAGTTTCCGTTTCCGGTTTAACGAGTTGTTCCAGTCAGACTTTCCACGACCGCAGTCGAACGTTGTTATGAGAAATTATTCCGGACGAACAATTTCGAACTCGGCAACGACCAAACAGCGTCGTAGTAGCCGGACAGGAGGTCCTGGTAGTTCGAGTTTGAAATCTGATTAAGGCGCGAGAACGCCAAGGTTTATTAATTACCGGGCTGAAAAGGAAGCTGGGGACTTTGGACCGGAACCCACCCCAGGAAGTCGGAAGCCATCACATCAGCTGGTTCCAAGACAAGTTGGAGTTGAAGTCCGACGGTCTTTCTCGAAGAAATGGAGTTCTTATATGGGGGACATTTGACATTAATCGAAATCTACAAAAGTCCTTCTGCTCAGAAGATACGCCTCGTAAACAGTGGAACGTCAAAGCTTTCTTCATTATCACCATCATCCAACTCTCAAAGTCCACTGTTAAACATAGGCCTCATTAAATGGCAGCATCATTCTTGTTATTTGCCACTCTTTACGAGTCGTCGGCCGATTGGGGAAGTTGTCTTCCTCTTCTAGGCTTACCAGCGATTCAATTAGTTACTTTGTCCATCATCCCCAATACTCATTCTTGCTTTGCGACCTGCTCAGAAGGCTTTTACATAGTGAGACTGCATTTCCTGAAGACCCTCAATTTCTGTTTGTCTCTTGACCACCCAAACCACCAGAACGACTGGACATTGAATACGTATCACTATTTGAGTATTTGAGTAAAAACCTGAGTCGAAATCGGATCGTGTGAAAGCACCGTTAGGCGATACTTTCTGGTCGCCGCGGAAGAATATCAATCTCGGCAATTCATGGCTACTGGTCGCAGTCTGCCTCATTGCGGCGTATCTCTCTGATCTCACGGAAACGACAAAAAGCTGAAAAATGACGCGTCGCTTATGTAGGTACCTACTCGTGAAGTTTTGGCGATAAATAAATTTTTGAGGGAGGCAGCAGGATCCGGGCATTACTCAAACGGCCGTTCCGCATTCAAACATCCTAACATCGGTCCATTATTCACCAGGAACTAACCGACTTTTGTCACGTCACAGCTAAAGACTGATTGCCACTTTTTCGCCTCGGGCGTCGGAATGCATGCATTGCGAGAGGGACTTCATATACCGACGTTGCACATACTCGGCTTAATCGGCATGGGCGAATTTGAATTGTGTCGTTTTGGTACCGGTGGATGTGTGGGAAGAGATTGAAGATGGTGACGTGCACCAAGCCTGAAGAAGGAATGCAGCAAGTTAATTCCGATTGTAAATGATGACTTGGGCGTTTCAGTAGTCAGACGATCTAGATGTCTCTCATGTCTTCGACAGCACGAAAAAATAATTTCACCAACTCGACCTTCCGATATCCAAACCATATAGTCATAATTCCCCCTGCCCCCAGCTGAGCGGCCGGCTCAGATTTAGCGATAGTCGAACTCCAAGTTTCCTCTCCTCCTCCTCCTCCAATCGGCTCGTTCAATAAACAAGTCCGAGGCGGAGACGATAATTATTTTCTTCTGTGATTCCGTGCCGAAGGGAAGGATCGAGAGTCACTCGACATAAATTCTGCGCGCTTTGTCCCGGTCCTGAAATAAAGCACCGAATCGAATAAATTTCCCCCCTCGTGACGCTAATTAATAACTCTGTGCCGCTTTTCTTCCTCTTCACTGTCGCCGCGGCCTCATCCGCGCCCGAGTCGACCGGCGGAGACGGCACGGCACGGGACTAAAAACTACAATTAGCATCAGTCGATGCATCATGTTAATTAGAGACGGGGATCCCACCACCCCGTCCCCCCGAAACCCCTGCGCCGGATCGTATTTCCGTGTATCTCTGCTCTGCCGTCGGGGGTTTATGACTTACTCAAACATCCCGACGAGCCGGAAAACTTGTTATTTTGTTAATCGTTTTTCTGATGTTTATTAGCCGGCGGCTGTTTGCGTGTTCGAATTCACGGAATGCCTGCTCGATGCGGCCGGAAACAATATCCTCGAAATTTCGGAGTTGTTCGATATCGAAGGAAAATGGAAACCGGTAGGGAAAGCATTTCGGTTCTTTCGAAATGGAGTTTGCTCTTGAAGAACGCCAAAGCATCTGTTCGAGAAGGTGCGCTACAACGTGATGATCTCGGTCGACAATTCTCTACCGAACTCTAGTCAGGTTTTCTGAATTATCGCAGTGACTGTTGAAATATATTCGCCATTTGTAATGACTACGGTCACAGTCATTCATAAGGACGTCGTACTCAGTTTAGATGCTCTTATATTCAATCGTGTGCTGGGATTGTTTTTAGGATTAGAAATTTTTCGGAACTACCGACAAATTATCAGTCTATGATTTAATTCGGGAATGTCCTGGATACAACAACAGAACGGTCGTGCTGATTAATCATCGGGGTACATTCACTCCGAATCGCATATAAATCTTCCATTTCAACGGTCGACATTATCGGAAAAATGTACCCTTTGTCCGCACCAATGTCAATGGAAATGTTTATTATTAAATCCATATTTTCCATTCGTATCCGGTGAGTCGTGAACAGACTGCAGAATTTCAAATGCCCTCATAAATTATTTTCGTGTTTGCCTATGAAATTACACACCCGCCTGTGTAAACGGAACCATTTTTCAGTCCAAATTAATAGCGGTTCTCGCCGGATCCCTTCGATGATTGATGTTTTTCTTGGGCAGGTGGGTAATTAATCAAAATGAACAATCTCGAAACGATTCGTAAGTAATCCACCTACTTTATTACTTGAACTCACAGCGTTTAGAGTCGATTGGAATGTCGCCAATTTTTTTTCATTACGTGAGACATTGCTCAATCAGTTTCGGGTAACTTGGAGTAATTTCAACTGAGCTTTCCTTAAGAATTGCAAGGTGTTTGTATAGCAACCTTAAATCAACGAATAAAAAATGAAATAGATGAATCTGCTCGAGGTACTCTTCTTTAGAAATCAAACTCCCTCAATATAACCCGCCGAAACCGAAGATAACGTCGAGCAGTCCAGCATTCAAGCGGCGATACCGAGATTCCCGCCGTCCGGACCATCAATAATTCCGGGTCCGAATCGTCGTCACGTCCGGGGCCCTTTATGCAGTCGACCCGTCAAATACGCCTCCGCTTTGTCCGGACAATCAACGTTATCGCCGACGGAATTCGAATGGCCGCCGCCGCCGACGAAGGTTCTCGGTGCGATCATCGCTACGACGACGATCCCGGAATTGGAAAATACGTCTGGAAAACCGGACATTTGAATCGGACGGTGAATACGTTACGACTTGGATGGAGATGTCCCGCTGATAGCCGGGATCCGCCGGTACAATGTGTTTATGCGCGAGGGAATCTCGGTTCGAAGGACCGATGTTCGAATGGTCGGAAATTTATTCCATCTTTTCGGAATTCACACGAAAAAGTCACGAAAATGACTGTCGTTTTGGCCACTTGGAGCGTGTGCAGGTCCAACAAATGTAGCTGATTCTGGTTAGATCTAGCCAACTTAATGCGGTCATTTTCAATGTTTTTTCTCTCACGAAAATAAATTTCTGCTTAATTGGAAAATAAATAGTTATACAGTGTCGTTTCAAATCTTCCGTGGCGTTGTTGGAACAGAA
Source organism: Adalia bipunctata (assembly GCA_910592335.1). Lineage (NCBI taxonomy): Eukaryota > Metazoa > Arthropoda > Insecta > Coleoptera > Coccinellidae > Adalia > Adalia bipunctata. The sequence continues at coordinate 450,779 of OU342951.1, forward strand.
ATAAATAATTGAATCTGCAGTTGTTCGTCTGAAAATAATCCAGTCAGGCATTTTGGCATGCACACTTGTCTTCTCTCATTACACAAATTACAGAAATTTTCTGTGTGACAATTTCGTTGCCCCAGTCCACCAACTTAAAAAAAAAATTCCGTATTTCTTAACAGCGACTCGTCAAAGCTACAATTTCCCATTGAACGTACCTCCGAATTGCCAAAACCCTTCGAACTTCCGCTACCGACCACAAAAATTCGTCCCCAATCGATAAGCCCCCTCCCCGTCTACCCCCGGCGGGCGATATTTCATTCCGGCAACGTGTAAAGGAGCGGAATCTCGTGACGCTCTAAGAGGCGTCGCGACGTTCCGATTGAGCCGGCAAAATTACGACGTTGATTGATACAAAGCGCCACTTCCCCGAACAATTTTTCCGACCCGAATCAATTCCGAGGTGAAAAGGAAAAGACCCAATGCTCGGATTACCGGCCACAAAGAGGCGGGCCCTCTGAAGCCCCGCAGCCGGCGAGATCGATCAACAATTATTTTTCCCGAAATACCCTCATTATCGAGTCCTCTTTGAGGGAACTTTGCGAACGGAACGGCCTGAAGAAGAAGGCAAGAGGACAATAAATATCCGGCGAGTCCTAATAAGAATCGTTGTTTCCTCGTAATTGGCTCGGGAGTTTCGGTCCAAGAGACCTTCTGACTTGTTTGTGGAGTTGTTGAGATTATTCGGGTAATGCGATCTTAATGGTTCAAAGGATACCTGAATAATTTCCTTGCTAAAGTTCGATGAAAGTATTTTCGGGATTAAATTTTTGGCCTCTCCATGAGCTCAGAATAGGTGCTCAATGCGACGTTAACTGGTACCAATGGAAAGACAAGCACGATAAAAAAATACCGTGGAATGAAGATTTCCACAACGTCATGTATCGCGTGAAAAAAAGCCCTGTTTTAGGGCCTAACAGTGTCGAATCGAAGGCATCCATCCGATACACCGAAAGGGGACAAAGTGACAGCGCCTAGATCAGGAGGGTGTTTCTACGAGACCCGTTGAAATTAAATTCTCCTCCAGAAATAGGATCCGAACACTTGCGGAGGCTTCGATTTACATCCCCGCTTCCTGACGTTGTTCAACACCAAATCCCGTTCGATCCCTTCGTGAGACACTCAGCTCGAAGATTTCAGCTAGTCAACATTATCGGATTTCTCTTCCTCCTCCTCCTTTCACTGTGCCATCATCTCGACAAGGAGATGTCAAAACGATATTTGTTTTCTCGACGATCGTAACGGAATCAGATTCAATAGGAACATTTCGGATAATTTTGTCGAGACCTTCTTAGAAAACAGCGAAGAATGAAGAAGACAACGGAATAAAGACGTTGAAAAAAACATCATATGTCATACAGGGTGGTACAAGCAGGACTTCAACTTCAACAGTCCATCAAAAATTCATTTCAGAGATAATACCTACACTTCTGCAGACAATCGAACCAAATTTGGTATACAGCACTTACAGCAGAATATTGTTCATAAGAAGAGGTACCGTTGCCGAAGCTGTGGGGTTTCACACGATTTCGTGATCAATTTGTATTTTGTTAAAAGATGCTCAAATTAATCAGAAGTAATTCTCAAAAACTAAGAGGTGTTACTGCGCTAATAACGTTCATTTATCTATAGCACATCAACTGGCTCGTTGGTCTAGGGGTATGATTTCCGCTTAGGGTGCGGGAGGTCCCGGGTTCAAATCCCGGACGAGCCCAATATTTTTTTTCAAGCGAGAGAGTAATGAACCAGCCGCGGTCTACCTTTCGGAATGAAACTTTTTCTCTCGGCCAGATCAGATCCGGATAAACAATCGCGTGTCCGGACTAGCCCGGATTCCGTATCTCGATCGCGAAATTACACTCGGAATCGCATAACAAATTGGAACGTTCGGTAATGATACCAAAGTACCAGTTGAATCGGTCGCCTACGCGCCATTCAGCTGTTTCTCCTTTCGACTTGCCTTATTACCTTATCGGATATCAGTGCCGTCGAACCGAAATGGAACGGTTAACCAGCGTTTCGAACTGTGTAATTTCCGCGAACGAGACTTGGGCTTTGATTGATGAATCCATCCATACACCCGACTCATAAATAGGTACAATGTGTTCTAATCGATGTCGGATTAGGCACGCTTCGAAATTGTTGAATTATTCATTTTTTTTATGCATGCATTGAGAAGGGAGACGCTTAAGCCGATTGATCTCCATAGAGTTCAGCGAAGAAAAAAAACAGAAAGTGGCTTCCTGAGTATTTTAAAATGCAGAGAAAAAATATAACCGTCGATTTAATCTCAGATGCTATAAATGACTTTTCAACGAGAGCGAATACTGAAATATTCAGTCAATGATTGCTTCCATTCCTATTTCGAACAAGGAATACAGGGATGAATTACTGGACAGAAGGATTGTAGAAGTAAATCCTTTTGTTGCTGAAGTCTACAAGAATTAGTGAAATCACAGTGAATTTTGATGAACTTCTCTTTATTCTCGTATAAATTAGATGAAAAGTAGGGTGATGTAGCAAAATTCAAAAATTTTCTCTCCTCTGGCGGAGATCTACCAAAACCGGTTCACTTGGAACAGCAACAAGCAAACAACAGTCATCGGATTAATTATTCGTTTTCGCTTCCCTTGCCTCGTTTTTTACAGTCGCTTTTATTGAATTGAATGGTCGAAAGTAGCGAATCAGATGCTGATCTAGGTGTGCTTGTTTCCGAGCCTGATAAGCCAGTAATTCACTGCTAGCAAACACCTGAATAATTGATCCGTGTTTACTTCGGATGCTCCCCCATCTTGGCCCTTCCGAGGGGGCAAATTAATTTTTTATATGTTTTGGAACGAGTCTATGCCCCGAATGCTCTGTTTTTTGCGCGACTGAATTAACAATGCGAGCGGCCTCAGAGAGGCTGTTTTGAATGAATTTTCATTAATTGAGAAACTGTGAGTGCTCGGCCAGCTATTCGGGGTCAACGAGAATTGGTTCTGTTCAATCTCTATCAGTATATCAGAGGAATTCCTTTTTCAACTGTAAGATCGTTAAGAGCGTAAGCCGTTTGATTGCGATACACTGAAAGAAATATCGAAATTTTTTTCGTTGTCAATAATTAGATAGGTATGAATGTACATTAAAGAACTCCCCTAAAATACGAACAAGCTTTCATAACGCCTACAAACATTGCAATTGCAACAATCGTACATTATCCAAAAGATGTAACAGCTGGTTCGTTGGTCTAGGCTAGGGGTATGATTTCCGCTTAGGGTGCGGGAGGTCCCGGGTTCAAATCCCGGACGAGCCCAATACTTTTTTACGCCAGTCGCGCAAAGAAATAACGCCAGATAAGATAAGGTCGAAATTGTTCGGCGAACGTTAACGAAAAGCGTAATCCGATCCGAAGTTTCGAACTGGAATCGGGTTCATAGATTTCGCATCAGTCAATTGGCCCGAATATCCGGCAAGGCCATGCAACACTAAAACTGAATTCATGACCTTTTTATTTGTACATGAATAGGAAGTGGGCCGTATCCCACTTTAGAGAAACAGCGCAAAGTTTGTGCATTCATGTTTGCTGAATTTTATCGTCGAAACGGGAAAAAAGGAATTTCGGAACAGAATAATTTATTTTATAGCGTGTTTACTGTTTGGAGAGATGTGCAGTTGCCAAAATAATAATGAAAGCCAAGGTTCGCCGAAGAAATTCGTATATAAAATGTAGATTGGGCTTATATATCACCCGGTGATTTTTTTCGGACCGAACGGTGCGAGGAAATATGTTTTTGAATTATCTCAGTAGCGCCGAAGGCACGAAATTTGTTTTCGACGGGAAGGATCCAAGGCACCACTGGTTGGACGGAATCTCTTCACTTGAACTCAATCTAATTGCTGAATTAGCTTTGTAGTTGTTATAATGTCACAGTTCGATGACTCTTCTAACTAAATATGTAGTAAACATGTAAAACATTGTTACGTTAATATGGCTGCCACTACTGAATTAAAAACACAAGTCCAATGGTGAAAAAACTCCGGGGAAGTTGTTTTCCCAATCAAAGACGAAAAAAACAAGAAAATCAGTAGCGCGAACCCAATGAATCCCAAATTCCTTTACTGCATCTCGTCGATCCGGATTTCCCTTTCATGCGATAACGTATTCATTGAAGTCCGATTCCCAGTGTAACATCCAGAAATAAGCCTCGTTAGTAATTCAGGAATACACGATCGTCCGGGACCTCGTGGAAATATCTTCGGATGCGGCGGCGGGCGCGGGGAGGTCAAATAGGGGGAAATCCGCGGCGTCGAAAGGTTTTCTGGGTCGAGACGCTTCGCATATTTCAGTCGTCGATCTTGGAATATTCGATTCCGGTCTAGAATGGCGAGTTATCATGGCAGCCTGAAGAGGTGCATTCGACACGAGCCGTGTATCTGATCGTAGATGGCAATGCCATCAGCTTGTTGAATACCTCCTCGATATTTCCAATTCTTCTCTGTCGGTCTCGAGATGCCAGGGAATAACGATATTGCACTTCTGTATATTATATTTTCGAGGAATTGCAGATGGAAGAATTATTGGGTTACGAATCCAGGGGTGGAGATGCATTTATTTTTGGACAAGATATTGTAGGAGCCCCTGCTCGTATCATAATATTCCAAGACATCTCTTTTGTATCGTCGGGAAATTGACTCTATCCGCCAGCCCAAAGACTCGCCATGTATAAACTCGTCCTGGCAACCCTTTCCGGAAGATCTGGAAATTGGTGAGCGGGGCTTAATGTTTGGCAAGTTATATGAACTGCAATTAAATAACTCGAGCTTGAATTAAAAGTGAATCGCAGCCAAGCAGATTTACATTCAATTATAAGCGATTCCCTCCGGAGCGTGCACTAGCTATTACGCTACAAATTCGGGTAAGCTTCCCCTGCGTTATGTGGACTACTTGTTTCCGCAACTGCTCTCCTTATTCTCTCCGCTCGTTGTTGTCTATATCGGTCGAAATTACCATAGAGACCACGATAATTGAAAGTTTTTAATTCTGTGGGATTTGGTCAACAGATCCTCGGCATTCGACTTGAACCTGGCATTAACACAAATTTGGAAAATGTTTCATCTGGAATTATTGTGCAGCTTCGGAAGTGGCTTCCACTTGATCATCGAAGGAGCGCATTATTTTTGGGGAATTATATGAAATGAGATAAATTTTGGAAATTAACCTCAAAAGAGTTTTTCAAAAAAAAATTGGAGGCGCCGGGCATCGATCCCGGTACCTCTCGCATGCTAAGCGAGCGCTCTACCATCTGAGCTACGCCCCCTGTTCTTGTTCTTTCAAGTAGCCTGCAGAAAAAATCAAAGTGACCCAGATAAAACCAGATTTCACGAAGGAATATTTTCAAAAAAGAATTGGAGGCGCCGGGCATCGATCCCGGTACCTCTCGCATGCTAAGCGAGCGCTCTACCATCTGAGCTACGCCCCCTGTTCTTGTTCTTACAAGTAGCCTGCAGAGAAAATCAAAGTGACCCAGATAAAACCAGATTTCACGAAGGAATATTTTCAAAAAAGAATTGGAGGCGCCGGGCATCGATCCCGGTACCTCTCGCATGCTAAGCGAGCGCTCTACCATCTGAGCTACGCCCCCATTGATAAAACATCATTTTCGACTTGTTAAGAAATTTCGTGATGACCTACAAAATTCATAAAATACTGGACCAGATACTGGCGGACATCAACAGAAACCAAGAATAGAAGGCGTTGTGGATCGACAACTTCGATTATGACAGTGTTTCTGGGCACTCTTTCAAGATCAACTGGACTGAGTGAATAATGATGATATTTATTCTCAAAATTCTCTCGTTAGAATGGCCATCTCGATCATGGGATTTAACGCCTTTAGATTGCTCCCAGTGGAATTATGTCAAGTTGTGGAGGCCAGGGGCAATTTCGAATACTTCACATTCTAGCAATACGAGATCCTGTTGTAATTTTAGTTTTATCCATTTTGTCTTTTGTCATCATTCGCATTACAGAGTGCTGAACAATTGAACTAACTAATGAATGAGTCCCGGGCATCTGTGCTATGAAATTTCATGCCCACGTTGGGACATCAATACTACAGAATTTCCCCGTTCCATTCATTATAATTGTATACCCGGTGTTGATCCGTTCTATTTTACGAACCGATCGATGTCGAATGAAATATTCCACCCGACGCAGATATTTATGTGCTGGTTTTGACACGGCAAATAAAATAAATCTTTAGCATCATAAATTTCGTGAAACTTTTCGAATTCTTGGCAATACTGCGAACCGACTGAGAGTAATGGCTTTTGTACTTCTTCTAACAGGTGCATAAAAATGCTTGATTATACTCGCATTCTTTGTTATTCTTTCGTGCCACCTTCAACTGTGTGTTTATTTATGTTTCTGGTTCATCTTTCGCTCAGACTTTTTTGGTGGTGGGGATAGGAGTTTTTTGTCCCATTATTTTGCCGAATGGCTTTTTATGTGGAACGATTGCAAAGACTGGAATTCTTTTAATTTTCTCCAGGAATATTCGACAATTGTTCGTCCATGCCGGAAATTAATATTCACCAGATGGCGCGATAAATAAGCCGTCGAACAATTATCGAATTTAATTCTGACGCCCTCTTGGAATTCCGCTTTCTTCTCTTGTTCTCGATGCTAATTAACTCCGAGATCTTCGGGAATTTCAATTTGCCCAATGATCGGGAAACAAGTGATGGTAATTATTATCGATTTGTCAAGGGAGGCGGCCGAACTTCTACGATATTATTATTCGTTCAGTTCGAGCTATGTTATATATTCGTGCGCATATTTTGATTCCATCAGGACTTACAGGAAACGCTACCACGATCGACCTGTTCATATCAGGGACTAGGGAATGTCGATTACATTCAAGAAGCCCGGGTAGCTCAGTCGGTAGAGCATTGGACTTTTAATCCAAGGGTCCAGGGTTCAAGTCCCTGCTCGGGCGATTTCTTTTATATGTATTGAGTTTCGTATTGGAGTTCTGTATTTATCTACGTCGGATTGATTGGTAAATTTCCTATTTTGATGACGTCACGTCTATTGCATTTTCAACGATGATTAAATTAATCCGACAAGCAGATTAAATTGAAAACGCACTTTATACTTGAGAATATATCCCGTACTTCAGAGATATAATATCTATATTATTGAATGGTTTGATGAGAAACTTTTCAGCTGCTACTATGAAGTACCGTCGCTGAAGTTCGCACACTCTGTAAACAATGCTAGTACCCCCTGTGTGTGTTCTAAAATTGTTCTCGGCATTAGGGCGATGCAACGGGTAGACCCGAAATACGTACCTGACCAATCCGACCGAATTGGGCCGTATCCAACATAAAATTTCATTACACACCTAGTTTGAATTTGAACTTGTTTTATTGTTGAAACGGCTGCAAAAAAATTTCATTAAATGGAAAGCGAGTTTATGAACGGTGTCGTCGGAATTGCGAGGGACAGACACACGTTTCGGTTGTTTTGTTGCATCTTTTGCCCGTCTCGATGAATTCCAAGCCCGCTTTAATTCGAACCGCGCCGCATGCAGAAGCTGATATTAATTTCTGAGCCTGGAATGCGCGATTTCGCGGTGCAAACGTCACCGACGGCGATGCCTCGCTCTTTTTCACGGGGCCGTTGGCGATTTTCGAATTTTTGTCGGAAAATACACTCTAGCCGATAAATTCATTTGGGTTTCGCGTGTTCCTTCTTTCGTGAACGCGTCTGAATTTCGTAGATCTGACGGCGAAAATCTTCGTTTCAGATTCAGAACCGACAGGTTGAAACGTCGCAATGCACAACACCAACGGTAAAATCGTAAGGGCGCTGACCACCACCAGTTTGGGACAGCACGGTTCCCAAGAATTGGGGAGAAACATCATCCTGATCCGGAGCTCCAAAGCACCCGATTCCGGCCAGATACTGCTGAGAACGAACGAACCTTTGTGCGGCTCGAAAACGAAGTGAGTATCAGGAATCAGCATTCCTATTGTCAAATCGTCGTCAATGACGATAAACTTTAATTTTTTCGTTGCAGCTTGGTCCTGGAAGACGCCGGCAACAACCAGTCCAAACAGCGTCACATCCTGATCCAACAGAACGACCTGACGGAGGGGGTGCTGGTCCAGTCGGTCAAACGACTGACGTCCGGCACGCCGATCTTCCTGCTCGGCGGCGGCGTCGGCGAAGGTACCAACGGTCACATCCTGATCCAGACGGGCCCGTCGCCGAGCGACGAGGTCCACCTGAACGAGGGCTCGTCGAACGCGGACGAATCGTCGAACAGTGATAACATTTTAGTGCGCGCTTTCGAGGGCATCCACGATAACGAAGTGACCAAGGGCGGCGGTTCCAGCAGCAGCAAGAGCAGCAGTTCGACGCCCATCGGATCCGGTGAGTTTTCTTTTTCATCTAAATCTGTCAAATTCGAGAATGTCCTTCTTGGGTATCTGATTCCCTTGAGCTTCTGAGGGGTACCAGCAATTTTAATGCCGTCAGTCTTGTAGTAAAACCATTCTTTTTTTAAATTGTCTGTAATTATGTGCTGCTTGATTGGTATTGAGAAGTAGCATTGTCTGAGAGACGCAAGTCATATAGCACTTATGCTTTTCGAAAAAACCATGCTCTGCCACCAAACTGAATTCCAGATGCGTGTGTAGAAGTGCGAAAACCGAATGAAACTCTGCGACCAACTTGAACACGAGTTAGCAAGTGCTGGCTGGCACCCAATCCTCGAAAAGTGTATCTCTCGATTTTTTCCCGGCCGTCCAGCGTCGGAAAAAAGAACCGTGCGATCGGGAGCGAAAGAGAGAGATGGTCGTCGATTAATCTCCCCGGAGGCGAGGATGAAAAATCCGAAACAGTAATCCCCGAAGTTCGAGTCCAGACAGGTTGGCTCTTTAGGATTCCGAAGGATCGGAGCCGTCTTATCGGCTGTCGGAATGTGCGCTCCCGCCGCTGTGCGTCTGGAAATACATCCCAGAACAAATGGGGGACGAAAAGCGCCGACATCGATATATTCCGGAATAAGAGATATAATCCGGGACGTCCCGAGGTCCGCGCCCAAGATCCTTCTTGTTTGTACGAGATTCCCGAGTCTGGTTTCCGAATAAATCTGTCATGTCGGTCGGATCGCGTTTGTCTTGCTCGCAAATTAATGATCGGTTCATGTTAATGGAGATCCGGAACGCAGCAGCTGATTTTGTTCGAGTTATTCGGCTCGATTATGTCACAACTCATCAATTCCTCATTTTGCTCAACTGGACTATTTCGCGCGACACTATCAAAATTATCAATTTTCGGTAATAGAACCAGAGTATGATCCTCTTAGTCGGTCGTGTTTCCTCGAGTAACGAAAAGTTTTCATCCACCCGACATTCATAAACGTTTCCCCGTCCACATTTCCAGCCCCCATCAAGACATTGTTTGCGTCTTCTCGCAACGGCTTTCCCGTGCCGGACCGAGAGCCATCAACTCGAGAATCTCTTACGACCCTTTAAAATTACCGTGGCGTCGCAGATTTCAGTCCTACACAAACATGGGGGCATGTTTATGTGTTTATTGTCGAAACGCAACAACAGCAAGTTAATTGGATAAGTTTCCCTTGCTCCTGTAAATCTGGCGGTCGGTGGTGCGCGGGCACATTCGCGCGCTTTGATCTATTCGGACCCGTCCCCCGATTAAACACTGAAACCGACCAATTTAAGTTTGTTCGCCCTGCCCTTCCTCGGAACGCCGATTTCTGATTAATGCAATCAGTTATCTGGATGCAGCACTGTCCCGGACTTCCAAGAGCCGAGCTCTGCTACATCCGAAGCACGATACATACTCCTAATTTTATTATAACCAGAGTACTCCCTTGGTTCGAGTATGAAAATAAGACGAAAAGAACACGAAAATCGAGTAAATCCATAAATGTGCGATCCCTGCTTGGAGTCTCCCCGATGCAGAAACGGGCGGAAGATGCAATCGGACAAAGTGAAGCGAAGCTGCAAAGATACCTTCATCCACGTGGATCCCGCTGAAAAATGACCTTCTCCTGAATGGCGAGGCCAATAATGGTCAGATTATGCGGCAGTCTGTCGATTATATTGCTGTGTCAACGTCTCTTTGCACGGAAGCGCTGATCCGGGCAGGATGTAACGTCCGGATATATTGATACTTATTTTCACCGGATCCGATAGACTTTGAAACGTAATTGCTTTTATGAAGACGCCCAAGGAGCCACCTGGAAGTTATCGGAGATGGAGAGATCGTTCTGATGATCCGGAAGTGTCTGGGGCATTGCGCGAGATCTATAGATTCGTATAATGGATCCAAATCGACCTTTTTTTTTATCAGAATAACGATTTACTATTCGAATATTATTATTTCTCGTCACGGGTTAAAGTTTGTTTTTCATGTGTACTTATATTTCTGAAGCGGAACACATAATACGAGAAATACGAAGGATTGTGGTTAAAAATTGCCGAGATCGTTATCGTTATCACTTAATAGCGCAGAGCACTTTAGTTCTTTCTTTCTCGCAATAATTTTCGCCCGAATTCAATAAAACGAAAGTCGACGTATGTTTATGTTTCAATTTTTTCTCGAATTAACTGCTTTTGTGGAAGATTAGCATAGGATAAGGATAATTTTCAATTATACGCAGAGAACTCGTGTGAAACGAATGCTGAAAAATTTTTATGGCTTCTGTAGTTGAGTCTATAAGAAACGTCGAAAAAATTGTTAATTGTTGCCGATGTAGTAGACGCAGCATAATCATGCAATAAAACCTTAGTTCAGTCTCATTTCGTGCTGATCTCCTCAAGCTCGATATTGACTTGTTCTCAGTGTGAGTTTGGGGTTTATACTTTTGTAAATAATTTAAAAGAATGTTCTTCACAGTTTGAGAACTCAATTTAATTTTCGTGCTTGAATTAAGAGCCTGAAGGCTGTAAGTTCCATTGACAAGCTTCTAAGTGAAACGGGACTTCCAAACCTTCTTCATTAATGACAAATCGGCATGTTATGTGGCGAAAAAAATTGATACTTTAGAGAATGTATTCGGGTAAAGTTGGATAAATATTTTCAACATCACTTAGTCTGCACATGAAGAATTTTCACTTTGTAACCCGAAAGCATACTGCTTGGTGAGTACGATCCCAATGCTCCTGACATTCCTGAAACCTTTGTGAGGCGACTATACATAATTTTTTTACAACGCTGCGGGGCGAGGGTATTCATTAAACCGGCCGGGAATAACTTGGAGTAGGATGAGGAGGTTGCCGGAACATAATTTGATAAAAGGCAGAGCCTCTCGGTTTTACACCGACCGAGTCTATGAATTACGAGGAGGAGAGAGTCCCGACACAATGGCCCGAGTCCTGCAGGTGAAATTGGCTGAGAGGCCCTCGGCCATTAGATTTAATTAACCGCACTTGAACGTTTTACGACCCGGGTACGCGGTTTTGAACACCGTCGCAAGCTCGGTTTGTTTTTCTTGAGACGCCTCTACACGACCCGGAGGTAAGTCGGGACGAAGTTCGGGAGGGGCTAATTTTAGGTCACTCTGTGCATAACGAAAGTGTGGTCCTATTACACGAAAATTAAAGAAATAAACGGGAGTATTTCACATTATTCGGAATAGAAATCGACGGCAACGAGTCGAGTGTATGGGAAACCTTATCCGAAAGTTGCGGGCACGAGAGAAAATTCCCATCTATATCCCCAGACATCCCTCCGTCTGCTGCCAAATTTCCGCACAAGACCTACACGTACATAGAGAGATACACCGAGAAAATAATAAATATTTCTCAATTTCCAAATTCCATCCACTCAAATAAAGCCCGTTCACGTGAAGACAATCTCCGTCTCAATCCTACCATAAATAGTCGGAAGTCGAAGTGGATTATTGAAATAAAAGCCGGTCTTCCATTGGCCGCCCGGCGGCTCGTTCTGAATGAAAAGCGTTTATTGCGAAATGGTCCGTTTTATTAAATCCCGGGCATCGATCAGGACATTAGTCGGGGATATCCGGTCGAGGAGGAAGGTGTCTGAGAGAAGGAGCTTCAAATATCCGCCAGGATTGCCTCACGGCTTGCTTTTCTCTTTCTAGAATCGCCTTATTTCTTGAATAATATCATTTTTTAATTGATACCGCTTCCAATATAAAGTGACCAGGAAGAATCTCAAAAATAAAATCAGGTTCTACATTTGTTTCAAGATTAAGAGCGAATTTAAGGAACGAAAAGATCCCTTGAGAATTTTTTTAGGTTTCTCTCTTCAAGAATGATCTCAAACGATGATTCTTCTCTCGAGGTGTTCATTTTATCTCCTCAAAACTTCACGGGAAATGCCAAAAGATGTATAGATAAAAATATTCCACATAATACAAAGTAAAAAAGTAAATTACATCTGACGAATATAATTTTGACACACATATATAGACAAACACAGTAGATACTGATGAAGGGTTGCTAAAGCTGTATCATGAATTCGTCCATACTGTAGAATACACCTTCTACCGATATTTTCTTCATTTTATTCTTGAAGGCTGCACTAGATAGTGATTTTAGGTGCTCAGGTAAACCGTTGAACAGTTTTAATCCGTTGAATACGTGCATATTTTGTGTTTTCTTTAGGCGATGATAAGTTAGTACATATTTTCCCTTTGTTCTTCTGTAAAAACAAGAATCCAACGGAAAGATTTGCTGACAACTGTTGAAAAAAAATCTAGAGCAGCTGAATATGTCGATATCCATTAAATTTAAGGAACTCCTGGTCGAATTTTTGGCATTTTAGCGAAAAACACCACGTTCCGTCAATGAAAAGCCGGAGGAAAATAATCGAAACTCCGGCCCTGTGCCCTCGTCATTCCCGAAATTTCGCGTGGCCATTTTTCGAGGCCCTCGCCCTGGTACGAGATGTCGCAACTCCATAGGCGGCTCTGAGCCTCTCTTCCGCCGCCGCCGACACGCAACCTCGGACCGCCGCCACCTCCGACCCGTGTGGTCTCTCGTTCTGTTGCATAATTTCGAGCGGTCGCATTTTTCGTGCCCGGTACCGAGACTTTTTCACTCGTTAAACCCGATTACGCGGCCCTCCGCCACCCCGCGCTCCCCCGTTTTTCCGTCGGTCGCGTCGTCGGAAAACACCCGGCCAATTCGGATAAATCGCTATTTCCAATCTTCCGTACACGAGGCACATGCGTCCGCGCTAATCAGATCGTTTGACACGGTTCCGTTGCGATATTTTCGCCACGAAATCTTCGGGCTTTCCGGGGTTAAGCGTGTGTCGCGCCGATTTTACACACTTTCCGGACGTTATTATCGGGAATTTTTCTCGCCCCACCTCGTTTCGTGATGGGTGTCGACGAACGAATTATTATGTCTTTGCCGTTCTTGAACGAACCTTTACATTCGTTCGACAATTCCTGCAAGATATTGAAACTATTTATCGTGTCCGAATCAGTAAGTATAGGACTTCTAGCGATCCGGCGAAAATATACGAGACTGTTTTGGCGTCCCAGAAGTAACATTTCTTCGCGAGGGGACACCACATATACCGGCCTGAATTCTGCATGAAATATCAGCGCCGTCGAGAACATCACGTGGAATGATTCATTCCGTGTAATCAAATAGGACGAAACGTTCACATAAAATGCATTTTCTTACTTGGCGTACCCGGCACAATTGTCTACAGTCCGTATAATAAAGTAATTTCATTTGCTTATGGAAATATGCGTGCTCCGTAAAACTGCATTACCTCTAAACGAATGTCCGTCGAAAGTTGAGCGAGAGAGAGAGAGACAAAGAGGACGGAACGCCGGCCGGCTAATAAAATACGGTTCACCTATTCAAGTTTCGAAATACACCCCCTGCTCGCTATTCCACATTCCGGAACTTGGCGGTCGTAAAAAATTTGTACGCCAGAAATGAGCGGATATAATGAAACTGGAGCGTTTCCATGTGGATTTCTCGGATATGATGCGGCCTTACCGTTAGTCAAATGACCGGGAGATTCATCGATATGTCGAAAATTTTGGCTGATACCGATATTATAAATAGATGGGAACCAGTCCCCAAAAATCGGTTGGCTTCAGATCCAAAGTTTCCAACCTGATTCTGTGTATACAGGAATTGGTAGTTTGGGTAGATTGGACTTCTACAGCTCTGTGAAGATGACTTGTCACTTATTATGAGCTAAAAAAAGAAACATCCAGCAAGGAAAACAACAAAAGTCGCCTTTCGAAATAACTTAATATGAAACATATTGGGTGCAAGATGGTGGAGGCGCTGGTTTCCTTGGAACCAACATGAGTGGTTTACTTCGAAGCATATTCGTCGTACGCTTTCTGTTACAGTTGGGAACTGTGTCTTCGTATCGACTTGTTCAAGAATTTCGCCATCCCCAGTAATAGCCCGAGATATGCGTTCTGGAACCCCTCGCGACGGCTCAAATTGCAGGAAAGATGTCATGTTGAGACACAATTTATCCGAATCAATTCCGCATCAAAACCGGGACCGGAGGGGCTGTCGTGAGAACGAGCTCGTAAACGGCTGTGGCATTGCTTAATTATGTCTCGAAACTCACATGTTTTCGCGCACTTTCTCAGGATTAATTCATGCTACGAACATCCAGCCGACCTCGTGCATACAACTCTGAATTTAATGCGCCCGATGCCAGATCTCCAAGGCCTTCGGTTGGGCCACATGGCTTGAAAAATTTAAAACGGTTTGTACGCCCTTGTTCTGTGCAATGGAAACTTTCGAAACATCGTCTTGCCTGGTATTCATACGATCTTAAGACTAGGTCAATGATCTGTAGTGACAACGACATATATCGAGGGTTTCGCCATTAATCCGTAGGTTACCGCTTAACCCTGTCTAAAACAAGGTATCTTCGACGTCATAAACTCGGCCGGAACCCCATCCATTCTACCCCATCCATTCTTCCCCAACCCTAACTGTTCTATACATCCCCCGTACCCCGTTCCAATTTTTGGAAAAGCCAACATTCGGATTCATGTCGCGCGCGCATAATACTCTCGCGCGAAGAAAGACATCATATGCAAACCTGGGCCGGCGGAAGGAGCGCAACAGCATCTCCTCCGAAATGAGCCTGTCAGCGGGATGGAGAAATACCGGGGCGCTAATCGAGTCACGCGTGCCGCGACAAATCTTAGTCCCGCGCCCTTGTTCGTTCAACGAACGCGTCTCGTAATTCTTGCGATTAAATTACATTTTTCCGCCGCTCAGAAACAAGTGGTTAACCGGAGGCGCGACCTGCATACACGTCTTAAGCGGAAAATGATATATCCCGGCGTCTGCGGCCCGGAGGGAGCGAGAAAAAATGCGTAATTCGGGAGAAACAATTCGGGATCGGGTTTCCTGGGGGGAAATCGTTGTTGCTGCGTGTGTGGAAAAAGCCAATTTTCCGAGACCGCCGTAAGACGTGGAGCGTGCACTGGATGATCGGATTATCAGAGGCGGTCGCGTGGAGCAAATCAAGAAGAGCACCTTCTTTACACTGCTTCACATCCGTCAGCTACTTCTTACCCTCCCGCGGTTATCTTACCTATATGTGCCAGATTTATTATCATGAAAGAATCACACGTTATGATTAACGTTGAAAAGTCGCCTAACTACATTGCTAAGTCATCTATTAGATAATGAGGGTGTGCCTTGATGAGGCAGTTATTGTTGTCTGTTGTTGGCCTATTTCTACAGAATGAAGGAATAAAAAAAAGTAAATACAGTCAATTATCGAGAAAAACTGCGAGTTAGTTCGAGAAGCAAAATCTGCGATTGAAGTCTCGAGTGATTCTGGAGAGATGGCAGGAATTAAGAAGCAAGCGGCGAATCTCCGTTCCCCGAAGAATAGAAAACTGTAGCTCCTAGGGTTGAGGATAATTCATAATGAACTCGGAGATTAATTTGCATGAAAAAGATGGAGAGAACGGCGAGAATAGGGAGTCTGACCTAATCGGATCAGAATCAAACAATCGACTAATTAAGTCTTTCTGTACTTGTCCGGATCCGAAAAGCCAGCAGTAGAAAAGAGTCGATTATCATTCCCGGGGCGAATTTCGGGAATTCCGAGCGAGCGGCCGACAAAAATTCCAAGTCAGCTTCCCATTGTGTCTGCGAACGTCGACGGAATAGTAAAAACCGAAATTGAATTGTTATTGAAATCAAGGGGAAGTATTTTCTCTTGATTAACTTTTATGTTCACGTTAATTTCTGTGTCCTGCGAGAGAATTAAAAGGGGATATTTTATAGACGGAACATCTGGTGAGGCTCGTGAAGTTAATTTTATCGTCTGACAATACACGTCGCTAGTGATTTCGTGTCGTTTTTTTTATTTTTCTGAGTTTATGATTCATAATATAAGTCGTTTGGATGGTGAACAAAATCGATTAACTCAGGAAAAATAGGGTGGATGACGAACAAATTGGACGAACTTTTCTCGCAAACTTCCTGATGTTATCTTATCTCAACTATGCGAATCCATAGGACATCGAGTGTGTTGATTCCGATCTGTTGGTGTATTTCTAACCTCCAAATCCGTCAATCTGTTTTCGTATGTCGCACGTAGTGCGTCAATAAACTCGACTGAAAATACAGTTCCAGCAGTTGCTTTTCTCGTTCCGCCGAACTCTCCCCGAGTCCCGTAAACCCTTTCATTGATTACCTGTAATAAACGTGCCTCATAAAGTATTCCTGAACTTCTCGTCCGAAACTTTCGGGATCGAATCAGTTTACGGGTCACTTTAGAGTTCGAACCGTTCAATAACGTAAAGAGGAAATAATCAATCTCCCTTTCGAACGTATCTCGATGGCTCGCATGGAAAGCATTGCTACCTATATGGAATCAGTGTCAAAGAAGACCAGGAAATATGGGTCGATGCCATCCTCAACTTGTTAGCCTTCGTCCATCAATCATGTGGCAAATATTATCTTGCCTTACGAATTGAAGCGGCTATTTTTTTTTTCAGAAGTGTTGACTGGCCTTCTTGTTAAACGATTCGTTGTCTCTTGATTACATTTAAGGACTGGGCGTCTTTTCGAAGTATTCAATCACTTGTTTTGACAGAAAGACTGGTACCATGATTTCACAGTGCAACACGACAAATTGCATCGTTAAAAGAAAAAAAAGGTTATGAGTCGGAACCAAGATGTTCGGGCGACGCGTGTCGACCATCCGAGAAATAGCCATGTTGGTCCTTCTTCCTGGGATTGGCCGGGACCCGTTCGGATCTCGGTGTCCTCGTCGATATGGGAAAACGATAAATTATTTGGAGTGAAGCGTCTTTGCGTAGTTTGTAGACCGGAAGAAGATCACATCGAGCTGATTTACGATTGAAGGCGATCGTAAAACCGAGTGGGTCATGAAAATGGAGGCGTAAGGCGAGCTTGACTACTTACTTCGATCCCTTGCGGAACGAAAAAGTTGGGACCGAAAGAATTGTGGGATTCGCGGTCTTCTTCGCCACCGATGTGTTCATTACTCCTCGTACTCGTATTTAGGCGTTATGTTCCTGAACATTCTTTCGACTATTCTTCGGCTGAAATTATTCGGGTAATGCAAAAAAGGTTTTTTTTTCAATCAACTTTCCAACTTGACTGGATGCGAGCCAAAACTGGATCAAAACGAAAATTAGGTAGAATTAACTCCTAACTCAACGAGCTCAAAACATTACCAATTCATGAATAATTAGCATGCTTCGTTCGACAACATCTTATACTCCAACCCACAATAAACAACACCTCAACGCTCGGGGCAACTTTCTAGAGGGTTTTCCTGACTGTAAGAACCCATAATTAGAGTTGGGTTTATTTTCGGGAGCAATAATGATAAATAACTCATGTTACATTATGTTTACATATTTGCCGTACAGCGAATTATTCATAATGGAACTTGCACTCTAGTTTTGTTTGTACGTCCTACCTGGAAGCGCCAAATGGAACGTGTGTATACTCGAATAAAATTGTCGTATTGGTTTACGTTTAATTAAATTCTAGCCCTAATCGCTCTCGTGCTAACTGCTCATCTCTCAGATGTTTATTCAAAGTATAACCATAATATTACGGAGCAAACATTGCGTATACACTCCGGATGCTCGTGATTTGTCTACGGTTAGCTGAAGGGAGATGGGTTCACGAACAGTCACACTTCATTAGACGGTCTATACAGAAATACCACACATACGTTGGTTCCTCTTTGTGAAATCAATAAACTTCAAAATTTCCGAAGCATTGTCTCTATTCGTTTTCTGAATAAGAAGCGAACAAGATGTCCGGTATAGAACTTTACAAGTTCTACATTCTTCGAAATGAAAATCCCCGTTCAATACGTCCCTGCTCAGGCTTAGGACACGAAGAACTAGTCGAGAATCACCCCTTATGCGGTTGTTATTATCATCCTTTCCGTGTTGAAATATCCGGATAATTGAATTTCCCGAAGAAATAACGACCAGACAGCACTAAATAAGAGAAAATCACGGTCCGGTGACAAAATAATGAGCTTGGCGAAAACGGGGATGACCGGAAACGTCTGAAATGAAATAGTTCCTTATTTAAAAACAATTTGCTCTTCCGTCAGACGGGCCGAAATTGCACGGCAGCCGTCCGAAAATGCTTCCCCGTTTTTGGGTGCTTTATGAGCCCGATCAGCCTCTATAATCTGCATAACTTAAGGCGATCATTTTCGGTCATTTCAACGTCCTAGAATATTTCTCTCTGACGACCGCATATCGTGGATATAATATTCCGCGTAGAAGGTAATTTAATTTTTTTCTTGGTACGATTTTTTTTCTCGGGAAATAATTATCTTCCGGTCGAACTACGATTCTGACGTTTCCCAAATGAACGCAACGACATCAAGTTTCCAACACATCAACATTGTCCTTCAATGCTAGAGATAAATGAACGGAAAATACGTTCGACAAGTTACCATAATTCTATCAGATCCTGTATTTTCAGTTCCATCCTCTACAATCAGATTCGATCATCGTGATCAATGAACGGAGCTTCTGTTTAGTCTGATGATGTCGCAAACGCTGTTCATGAGCGACGGGTCTTCTTCTAGAATTGTCTTGTTTACATGATCGCGTAGATCTCGAAATAGAACGTCCACGAATACTTCTTTCCGTTCTATTATTATAGTGCATCTCCGTTCTATTTTCGGACAACCTGTTCCGAAAAGAAGCCTCGTCGATCGTTACAGTAACCTCTGCTACCTTTTGATCGAAAATAGATAACCCATAAATTAGGGGGCTTTTAATGCAATTGGCATCGCCTATCAGAGTGAATCAGGCGATGACGTTTTCTCATTTTTTCTGAAAGGCCATGAACATAATCGGGTTGTTCTCGATAGTTTGTTTGTGGCTGTTCTTGATAATTTTGTACGTATGTCAGGGGTAGAATAGATTATCTTAGTTAGTTATTAGTTCACCTACTTTGTCTCAGGGCCAAAAGTGTCTAGCATTGGCCATTTGCACCCGAATCATTGGATGTTCCCGAAACGATCCCGCTCGTCTTACCCGATCCCCGTCCCGTTCCCGAGCTTCGTTATGCCAAATAATATCCTTCCGCTTCCGGTTTCGAATCGAAGGTCCGCTTCCGGCAGGTTCGAAGCAGCGTGTCACTGGTGGCCCCTTTCGACGAGTCGAAATCCTCGAAATGTTGTGCGAGTCCAGGTGCCCGCTGCCGTGACCGCCGGGAGGGTGCGCACCACGAGACGCCGCCGCCGCTCGCGGTGGTGGCGGCGGCGGCGTCTCCAGAAGGACGCCAGTCGTCTCTCCGCCGCTATCGCATACGGAAGCGTCGCGATATCCGGACGCGAAGAGCACGTGATCATTTAATGCGATATTCAGTCACTCGTTTTTACTTTTCGGCGGTGTGACAAGTTTTTCTAGTCCTGTCTGGATTCGTGTTTTCTGTCGAGGCTGGTAGATATTTTCGAAAAAATAGAAATTGTGTGATACAGCTTATTTCTGTGACTTGCTTTCGTAAAATTGCAATCTTTCGATGAACGATAAAGAAGAGATTTGTTTCGAGGACGAGGATGTGCTGCTGAATTTGAATCTATCACACTGAAACATATCGATCATCTAACTTCTTCAATTTCAAAATTCATTTTAATGTAACATTGTTCCGATGTCTTTGTCATATCTCCCGCAATTTGCGGGAATACGATTTTTTCAAATCTTAAGCGGGCAGTATTACACAGTTTTCAGATTGCATAGAAAAAGGGCTATTATGTATATTAATGTATGATTTCCACCAGATCATTCAGAACGGAAAATTAGCAGTCTCTTCACATCTACTAAGACTGTTAAGACACACTATTCCTTCGCAAGTTTTGATTAACAACCATTATTTGCCATGATAAATCGTATCTATTTACTTTACCTTTCATAAGACAATTACCTGCCACAACCTCAAGGATCAAAATACACGGTGACCCATATTAAACAAAAGTATGATATTTTTGGGCAAACGCCGAGGCCGGCCAATTAATTTCGTTTGGAATTTTCAATATGATCGGGATAATCACATTCCTCTTGTTTGAATTCTGTATATTGATATATATTTGTTGATAAAGGTTTGTGGAAGGTGATTATCCTAAAAAAGGGCCTATACCTCTACAAAAAATTACCTAAGTACGGTAGTTTTGAAGAAGCCAGAAAAAACTCTGAGGCTCAGGTTGATGTTGTCAATTTCTCTTTGGATTCACTCACCAACAAACAGCTTTATTAGTTGTCAGTTGTTGAAATAGATCTTTTCGAGAGTTATCTGAGACATTAATGTTAGAATGAAGTTCATTGTAAACTTTAGATTTTCTCAAAATTTGGGGCCACTAAACTAATTTTTCAAAAATCGAAAACGCCACAAAAAATTCAATGCAAGTATTGATGTGAAATATTTTAATCATACTATTTTTTCTTGATTCGGCATGCGTTCTGTTTTTATTTTAATATTTCTCGAAAAAAACTTGTTTAAGATTACTGCAAATGTGAAAGCAGTCATTTTTTATCTTCAATAGATTCAATAGGTTCATTTAGCGACTTGAAACACATTAACTTTTCTCAGAATTTCGAATATGTGGAAAGAATGAAATAGTTTTCCAGATAGTTTTGGCTTTTGGCTAACTTTCTCTGAATTATACTTTTTCTACATCTTGGAGTTTGAGATTCGTATTCAGAGCAATGCAGAAATTCCTCAGAACAATTCAAATGACTTGAGTAATTTGTTTTCAATTTAGTTGGTATTCCATGAAGAAGTGATACGAATCCTTAAAAGCTATTGTGCTATTGTCATAAATTCAGACGAGAACAACGACACACTCTTCTGTTCCTATATATCTCCCTGAATTTCACAGATTTTTGTTGAATCAATTCATATCTGAAATTGATAGAGGATTCAACAGAACTGCGAAAATCATAGAAATTTTCATATACCTAGTTCCTCTGACGTCTGAAAATCCAAAGGAAGCGAATATGAGTGTCTTCAGTATTTTTACTACAAAATAAATCCGTCCGTGATGAACTATAATAATATAACGAAGCAGTGAAGTTCGATCACTTGCGCAGTGGCGGGGTACAGGGGGCAACACCCGGGGGCCACCGGCCACCATGTGCTGTACCACGGTCCCGCGGGGGATTATCAGCAGATCGGGAGGGCCATGCAGGCCCCTCAGCATCATCACCATCACCACGTGTCTTCCATGCCACACTCGGCCATACCGCTCAACGCAAGTAAGTCGAAAAACAAGATTTTTTTTACGTGAATGGCAAATTTTAAAAAAGGCTCGAAATATTCATATCACGTTCGTATGATGTCAATTTTAATGAATAAGAGAGCTCCGAGCAATCCAGTTTTCTTCAGTTTCCCGAAACATCGCATTCTGGCTTCGCACCTTTACCATATTCGCTAGAAAGAGCGAAAAAAATGCTTTTAACCTTCATTTATTTCGATTGTTAACACTCTATCCGTATCCGATCTGTGTCCCATAAAGAAAAATGTTGAAATGCAGCGATTATTCATACTCCGAGAAAAATGCATGGTTGCTTATTCTTATTCGAACTTAATTACACTTGACTGTAATTATTTTTAACTAAGAACAAACTACACTCGCCCTAATGACTCAAGACCCGGAGTTTGAGGCATTGTGTTATTCCAGTTACAAATGAGTTATGCGTGTTCCCATATCCATTCATAATGCCATATATTAAGTAATTAAGGACATGGGGGGGAATGTAAATGGGGAAAAGGATTCGCTCTTTGCTGGTACTACAATGTTCCATGAGGTGTGAAAGCCACTGGGAGAGTGGGACGATCGTACGTTCATAAATCCGGCATGTCTGAGATTGAAATCGAAATAAAATTAATATTAATATGAAGACAAGCCGTCATTCAAATGTAATAAAGGTGAAAAGAAAATAATCGAATTGTCGGAAGCAGCTTGTTATACGAACAACCCAAAGACATATATTTTCCTTTTTGGTGAATTTTAGTAGAGCAAACAACATTCCCGTAACCATAGAAAACGACCCTTACTCCATCAAACAGAGATGATGAATGCGGGTTTACATAACCCATCTCGCGGTTTGTTGGTTTTGGCACAAGGATGTCGCTACCTGTACCTATAAAGCGTATCAGAGATGCCGATGGTCCTGCCACGCACACAAACATTTAGCTGTATCATCGCGATTCTCCCAACAATAACAAAGAAGAACAAAGTTTCTTGAGATAGTTCACATATTTCCGAAACAAGTTAGACACTGAACAATGGGTCCTGCAAAGTTTCAGGCTCACATCAAAGCGGCGGTCCCGGGGAGTAAACAAAAGATAACCGGAGTTTTTACGGGCAGATGTAGTCGACGCTCCGTTCCGGTTTTTCCGCAAGGACCGCTCTATTTATTCCGTACCGCCTCAACAGATCATCGTATGTGTTTACATCGGGAAAGTCGTTTTTCACTCATGAATAGATTCCTTCCGAGTTTTCGAAGATATTGTTCTGATTGCAAGTTGACCGGAACCGGGCAGAGTGCATTCGATCGGTTTCATGTTTTGTTTTGGCTCTAGAAGACTGGTCGATGAATCCGACAGGATGGGATTCAATCTGGTTTTATGTTTTCGCATTCCTGTGTTCATATGCGCGAATTTGGCAATGCGAACGAGGTGTCGAAACGTTCTGATCACGGTGTTCAAAGGAACAACATTTACGAATAATTGAGATGTGCTAACACATTTCTGGGTTGGCGACTGCAACTTGAAGAGCGTTTACGTCAACTTCGGTCGTAATTCTCGTCCCAGTACACAAGCAATTCATAGTCTAGTGGAAAAACATCGCTGCCGTACGAGCTTCACATCGGTTTTCGTTTTTCATAATCAACTTCCTATTGAGCATCCGACGCGTCCCTGAATCGGTCCCGGTATTAATCAGGTTAATTGGCTGTCGCCGAAATGCGTACGCGAAAAGATCACAGCGGCGGCAGTTTCAATTTCGGTCTCGAAAGTAATCAGGGTGAATATCTGAACGGTGCTAAATTGAGCGGGCTTAATGAGGCCGCACTGCAACTGGCCGTCACCTTTTGCACCGCAATTTATGCACGGAACAAGTGCCGCAAGGGTCACCTGTATCGGGCTAATTAACCTGGCGGAATCATTCATTTGCCACACGGTGTTCAATTGGACGGCGTTGTTTTGGCCGGCCGTTTCGAGGTCCATTTGCCTCCTGATGCATTTCTGGTCGGACGGGCGACTGTGTTGCCACTTTGGTATAGGTTTGGTTACACTAAGGATCAGTTACATAATCCGAGTCTTCTTCGTCTGCTGAAGTCTCTTTTGCTGACGAATTACGTTCCATAAATAAACCTTAGGGCGAAACTGAAATTCTGAATGACAAGGTCTAGTAAAACCTTCAAAAATTTCTATTAGGATTGAAAAAGCGAGGGTATTTCCGGTTATCCCAACCGATATGTACCTAATGAAGCCCTAAAGTGAATGTTAAATGTACGTTTTGTCCAACCCGGAATCGTCCGGGATCTGCGTTGTCGATTATGTCCCCCTTCTTCTCTTTTCGCTGCAGGAAAAAAATAGTATTTTCCCGCAAAAACCGCTAGACTGCTTTCTAAAAAATTAATGGTGTGTCCCGGCTTCGATGTTTTATTCAGCCGACGGAACGACCGCCCCAAATATCCCCGACTTGGACACGTAATTTCGGCCATCATTTTTCCGGATCTCGTATTCGTTTCACAGTGAAACTTTGTTTAGTTGTTGATTTATCGAGGCGGAATGTTCCCATCGCGCTGATAAAAGAAAAATCTGCGAAAAAGTTGCGAGGTAACTTTCGCAAAAGTAACATAAAGAATCCAGTAGTTTTTCCTGGTATATTAACTCGACTAGTTTGGAATTCAGAAGTGTCATTTGGGAGTTTCGTCGTGAAAAGTTAAATAGTCGGGAATTTGTAATAAGTTGAGCAAACTGCTCGCTAACTAAAATAAAGCGCCCTGGGCGGGACTGTTTGCGCGACAAACAGACGATTAAAAACTACGTTAAATATTACATCTAATTAGGAGCGGGCCCCTTCTAGCCAGAAGGTTCTTGAAGCCAGATCACTCTCGAGAGACTCGACGGGCGCCGGATGCGCTCTCTGAATTATAACTTTTGTCGGAAAACATTTCCGGAAAGACGTTTCGTGTTCTTCCTACGCGAGATCCTGATATTTCCCCGGTTCACTGCGGGCGGAGATAAACGTCCTGTCGACCCACACCGATACCCGATCGTCGCGATAAATCTCGGAACGCATGTTCCTTTAATTCTCGCTACTTTCAATGATGATGAATATTTCCAACTGTAACTATCCCCAATTCCCAAAAATGCATTTCGACTACGGAAACGATCGACCCGATTCGAACATTTCGACGCCCATCCTTGAAAACGAAATTAATCATGCCATCCATGAAACTATTCCAATCCACGTGAGGGTCGTATTGATTTTCACTTTTTTCATTCATTCCCGCCCGTTTCATGCAGTCGGCTCCGATACGGAATCCATATCTCTGCCATCGAAATTAAAAAAAAAAAAAAAACTGTAACGGTCGGATCATTAAAGCAATCGCGGAAAAGTTCGATATGGCTGTCGGTTCATCGTGTAGGCCATAAAATATTGTGATTATTTGTTCGAAGCGTGCAAAAAACGCGTACAGATTAGCATCCGCTCGATTTTCGTCGGCCGCCCTGTCAGTGACAAACGACGTTTGATCCGTTTCCGGCGCTATTCATGGCCGACTTCCGTGTCAAGTCAAGAAGTCGTTTCAGTGTCACCGATGGCGGCGCGATTACCGGCGTTCTTTCAATCGGTTTTCGACAGAATGGATAATCGAACGGTAAAGTTTCACCTCGGGCGACGATAAAATAATCACGCCCTAACGGGAGGAAGCTTTTCATACTGTTGCATTCTCAACGTACAGTTCACGTGATCTTCGCTATTTCCAAACACCGGATGCGCTTAAACAATTCAGAAATGGACTCAACTTTGCTCATACAAAATGGAATTATAATTAATACGAATGTTTTATTCCTTATTCTCGACTCAATTGAATGCTGAAATAACGAGAGATGATAGTGCGACGAAACGGCAAAGTGAAATCGAAAGACGACCTTCATTAGAAAAAAAGCCGATTCTGCGAGCGTCGGCACGCACTCAACAGCTCCTGATTTACGTGACCATCATTCATATTTCCAATTCGAACGATCAGAGTCGAACGCGGAATGCTAATCATGACCTGCATAAGGACTCCCAGGACTACTTAGCGAGCGGAATGGGGCTCCGGGTCCGATAAACGGCAGTCGAGCATCCTGAGAGTCATACATTCAGCTGTTATCGGGAACGCAGAAACATTATTGCTCTTTCACAATAGCTCCCTAATTTCCTGAACCCAAATGCGACATAATACCGAAAATAACTGTTACGCGACAAAAGGACTAGATACTAAAAGGCTTTTATGGAAATTTAACAATTCCGCGCGCTGAAATCGCTTCCTAGATTCGAATTGTTGCATGAATTGTCGGATCTAGTTCGCAGATTTTCGCCACTGAACTAAGAAAAAAAAAATTGATTCAATCGAGGAGTATCAAATCACTTCAAAATTTGTTTTGCCAAAACCTGCACACAACCTCTTCCGATAACTGAGAAAATTCTCTACTTCAATATCTTTGTATAATACCGAAGATAGAAAACTGTTTTCTTTCTGTTTATTTCGACAATAACCGCAACAAACCGCTTATTTATCATCCAGGATCGTAATCGATAGGTTCATTTCGAAGATGGTTTCTTCATCACGTTCCCCCAAAGTCAGGTCTCGGCTATTTGTTATGGAAAATCGCACCGATAAAAGGCGGCAAGGGTGGTGTGCAAGTGTGCGTTATGGTCTTCTCGCAGCTTGCGGCCCAAGTTTCAACCCCAAACTTGGATTTTCATTCGCCGGAACGACTCGAGCCGCATTTTATTGAATTGATTCTTCCATGCCTTTTCTTGCCATCAAATCCAGAATGATTTCATTCCAAATCTTGATACTTGTTATTTGTTCATTTAACGGATTCACACAAAAATGTATTCAGAAAAATCCTGAGAACATTTTTGTGTGAATCCTACAATTCCGATAATAAAAGTTCAAGCGTGACCAGTGCATCTCATAACTGTTCAATTTTCTTTGGTAAAATGAATGTTGAAGTACTTCGAAGCCATTAACGCTGTTAACAGTTCGATATTGCGTTGCTACATTGCATTTCATGGCAATTGTTATAGACGACTATTCTTCTCGTTAGTCAGTGTTCTTGAAAAATGAAGATGCCTTTCATATTCCAATATCATAAGTTTAGTACGTACAATCGTGCGGAATTGGAACGCACGCACCTGGAACTCGTGAAAAAGCGAAAAGACAAAAATGAAATCAACATAATTCTCCCCCGGTGAAAACAAGCCTTGACACATTAGTAATCTCACGCAATACGCGTTTTAAATACTAGGCCGGCACGAAACCAGTGGTTTAAAATTTTCAAAGGCGTTCTCATAATTCAACAACGAAAACAAACAAACATTTTCAATTCAGAAAATGAATAAGCCAGGGATTTTTCATGAGGGGTCGCTTTACCTCTGGAAATCGGCAAATCGAAATTTCTGATCTCGAAATCAGATGCGTGCGTAGGGGAATATGGCACGCCACATCAAATGTGGGACACACTTTCAGAGGATTTATGAATGGCAATTCGTTTTTTTTGCGTGATTTGAAATTCAAATTTTAATAGATGATAACTTCCATAATCCTCTCTCGTTTCTTTCGTTACGAACGCCACGCCTTGTACAAGAACAAATCTTTAACCGTACAAGAAGTCAATTGAATTCAGTTCATTTGAAAGTAGAATGTTCTTCAAGCTATGCCTGCAGTATAAAAGTTAGTTGCGAAATGGCGGAATCGCGGGTAACCAAAAACTTTCGATTTCATTTTTCGACCAAGATGAATGTATCAAGTAACTGTAAATGACACAAATATCACCCATTTACTGGTATATTCCTTCATTTTCTTCTCATTAAGATGAGACAAAGAAATAAAAGTCCCATTATACTTAAAAACAGTATTAGTTGCGAAATGGCGAACTCGCCGGTTGTGATATGTTTTTTCCACTGTCAAATAAATCTTCATATCTCCGAAACTATTGGGCCCAAACCAATAAATTCTTCACTGGAATGTCGATGACAAAATACTCTATTCAGAAATAAACTTAAATCAATTCGAAACGCCACAGGGATTTCACAAAATCGAAAAAATCGAAAGTTTTTTCCATGAAAAAACAATCGACTGAGAAAAGTTCATACCTAGTAGATGGGCTCTGTGAGATTTTTATAGACACAGAGCGGGTCTTACTCCTCGTGGCAGATTTTGAGTTTGAACTCATCTCAAAAAAAATAAGTACCAACAATAAATTTGAAAATCAAGCCTAAGGAGTAAGTGCAAAAGAGTCTTCATGAACGTAGTGACCACCAATTGAATGTTGTCGGGCCGCTTTTTGCGAGGCCTGCCTTTCGATACACATCTGATGATTAATCTGGTTCACGTTCTCGAAATACGTTCCATTTTTTCGATGTTTTTTCAACTTATTAGTATCAGGGGGCGTAGCTCAGATGGTAGAGCGCTCGCTTAGCATGCGAGAGGTACCGGGATCGATGCCCGGCGCCTCCAATTTTTTTTTGAAATATTTCTTCGTGAAATCTCGTTTTATCTGGGTCGCTTTGATTTTTTCTGCAGGCTACTTGAAAGAACAAGAACAGGGGGCGTAGCTCAGATGGTAGAGCGCTCGCTTAGCATGCGAGAGGTACCGGGATCGATGCCCGCTCCAATTCTTTTTTGGTTAGATACAAAACGAAAAGAAGGATAATTATGTATTGCTAATGTAAATACGAATGACGAATATGTTTCATATTTGCCCATTTTGAATCCCCTTTTATGGTAACCACCATTATCGGCTGGTGTTTTAATTGTTCTTTTTTTTATTTCTCTAATTTTCAACATTTTTATAGACTTTTTTGTTCCTGTTGATGATGGAAGAATGGCAAACCAAGAAATTGAATTTTTGCGAAGATTATATGAGGTCAACATGTTCAAACAGAAGGAACATTCGGAAGTTAGATGAGGGATCATGAACAAGATTTGGCAGTTTGATCATGAATTTTATCCACTTACGCCTACGATCTACTAGAGATGGGAGAACATCAACGGGTTACTAAGAGAAAATGCTCAAAATACAAGGAAGGATGAGTATAATAGAAAATATCCCTTTTTCGATGCAACTAATTTGCAAATTCTCAAATGCGTGTGCAATATTTTTCCCACTATTTCTTTCTTACTAAATTGTTGATATTTAAAAATATTTGTATGTTTGTAAATTTTTATAGTAATGAATTCACCTTTACGTTATGTTATGAGAAAAGAAATGTGTTATACAATAAAAATTGAAATTAAATTTGTTTTTATTTGTGGAATAATTATGATACTAGTCCTCATTAATCATTCAGGACACCTCAAAGAATATAGGTTAGATCAAGTTAATAATAAATCAGTTATTAATAATTTCCATTGAATTCGATCGCTCGAAGGCTGCCGATTTCAAGGAATGCTTAGAGTGACCCGTTTCTGATGAGCAGTAGTGATGCCACAAGAAACACGTGGTCAAAAACTTAATATCATCTTCACTTTCCGTTCGCAGTTGTCTCTAACAGTGCGAAAGACCGTACGAATTCTACCCTTTGTCGTTCAATCTCGCAAACATTCCCCGGAATCCGGCGCACTTTCTCCCCGAGAGAGCGAATTAATTCATTTCCATCGATACTTAGATTAAACTTGGCGAAACGGAACGCCCCCTCCTCAATTTAGTCGCTGCAAATCGCCGAAATATCAAGGCGGAGGTCATCCGCCGTCACGGAATCGAGAGATCTTTTTCTTCCCGGCGCGAAAGACGTCGCGCCGTTTCGTTTCAGCGGGGAACTTTGCGCTTTTCCCGATCTCAGCGTAATCCCCCTGATCGCGCTAATTATCTCAGCCGGAGTCTAAATAATTTATTCCGCGATAAATGGAGATAATTCCGCGGAGCGTGCCAAATTTCCGACAGTAAAGGAGCGCGCCGTTTCTAAATACGATCTCGCATAAGAAACAATAGATCACCGGCGGAATCGCTGTGGAAATTGCACTTTCAGGAACTCCACGCCGCTCGTCTGCAACGTCTCAAAACCGAGATGTTCGGTCTCCGGCAAACTGTTATTTCTCGAATTTATGCAGTCTGGAATTATGCCACGCGAACGGTTCGAACTTCTGATGACCTGGTGAGAATGATGCGTCTACACGGTGCACTGAGGGTTAAGTCTGAGAGATGGAGGTTTTCGCGATGGATGCACAAAGGAAATCAACCCGCTGGATGAAAGGAGTGATAAAACAAAGCCTACTCAATTATCAGAATGAATTCTTTGCATCTGTATCGATCCCATAATGAACATGCGATACAAATCTTGACTGCATTTCTTATTTCTGAACTACCCTATCGTCGGTGATGTCCTGAAGAAATCTAGCGAACTGACCACCGACTGCTACTTATGGAAACACAACTGTGAAAACTTGATTGAAATGCACGAACCCAAATAGATATCAATTAAGTTCTCACCAATCTACCAGAGTCTGTTTACAAAGTCATCTAATATCTTAGGGACTCGACATCGACTACCACTTTTCCCAATTAAGCTTTTTAAAAATTCCTTTTACATTTTTCCCACAAGACCAATCATTTATACTGTTGGCAAGGATTCAAACATCAAACCACCAAAGATAGATAGTTATGATGACATTTTCCGTTCTTCGACTTGCAACTGATCAGTTTTCGAAGTGTTTGAACTTTACGCTCTACCGATGCTCATTTTGCGATCTTGAAGTGAACCAATTAAAATCGGTTCCCTTTAACCCGCTCGAAGTTAATCAAGTAAATGAGCCTTCTAAGAGGTTACTGAAACTTTTTCGAGTTGGATTCATTCATCCGAATTATCTTCACGGAATATCTTTCTTATTCAGTTTCGGCCTGTGATTAGGTCTCGGATGGTGCGCGTGCTAACACGAATTCACTGGAGGCTATTGGTTTATTTGTGAATATAGTCTCACATTTTTTTTATCTGGGACATTCATTGTAAGGTTTAAAATCAGCACTGGCCAATTTAAATTTAAAGATATTCATAATCTCGAAAGGCAACATATTTTCTTTTTTTTTTTTTTTAATTGTCGATGCTTCTGGTATATAGGGTGAATTTTTAACTAGTACATGTTACCAACGTCAACAATGTATGGAAGGAGCAGAGATTGTAGCCTGCGATTTTACGAAGCGCCCAAAAAATGATCGAATGTCGACCCATCGTGTAGATCCGGCTTTAGAAGAGAACGCATCTATTCGTTAAGGGCGATCCGCCCCTCTAGCATTCGTTGACCCCTCGGATAACGAACTCCCATACTTCCGCGATTTTATGCCACCCCTCCCCACAATACGAAACTTTTCGCAATATGATATCCGAGCTAAGTATATTGAATATTCAGGGACACATGTAAATTCGGTCCCGTAACGATAAAAATAGTCGGTCTGGAGGCGCCTGGAGAATCGACTTATAAGAATAGTAATAACACGGATGCTGGAGGTTGCTTCCGGTTCGGATCGGGTGCCGCTACGAATCAGCGATTTTCGATGATTATTGGGTCGTCCGGCCCCCCTTCTGTTTCGCCCTCCCGATTTCCTTTCATCTCGCAGACTCGGCCCCGATTCTTTCCGTACGGGATCAAAATGTATTTATCGGGAGAAGGAGGATCTTTTGTTGTTTCGGGAATATGTTTCCTGTTCCTTGTCCGAGAGATAGGTGTAGCTGGGGCTTATTCTTCAGACACAAAATTGCGCTGGGAGTTCGGAAGTCAAAAATAAATATTTGTTGTTCGTGATAGTTTCGTTGTTTATTCGCAATATTCTACATAATAGAGAAAAACGAATAATATACGACAAAATTGTTCATATGGCAGTTTTTTTCACTTTTCTTTCTTTGTATCAGTGACCCAGATAAATCGAGATTTCACGAAGGAATTTTTTCCAAAAATAATTGGAGGCGCCGGGCATCGATCCCGGTACCTCTCGCATGCTAAGCGAGCGCTCTACCATCTGAGCTACGCCCCCTGTTATTGTTCTTTGAAGTAGCCTGCCGAAAAAATCAAAGTGACCCAGATAAAACCAGAATTCACGGAGGAATATTTTCAAAAAAGAATTGGAGGCGCCGGGCATCGATCCCGGTACCTCTCGCATGCTAAGCGAGCGCTCTACCATCTGAGCTACGCCCCCTGTTATTGTTCTTTGAAGTAGCCTGCCGAAAAAATCAAAGTGACCCAGATAAAACCAGAATTCACGGAGGAATATTTTCAAAAAAGAATTGGAGGCGCCGGGCATCGATCCCGGTACCTCTCGCATGCTAAGCGAGCGCTCTACCATCTGAGCTACGCCCCCTGTTATTGTTCTTTGAAGTAGCCTGCCGAAAAAATCAAAGTGACCCAGATAAAACCAGAATTCACGGAGGAATATTTTCAAAAAAGAATTGGAGGCGCCGGGCATCGATCCCGGTACCTCTCGCATGCTAAGCGAGCGCTCTACCATCTGAGCTACGCCCCCTGTTATTGTTCTTTGAAGTAGCCTGCCGAAAAAATCAAAGTGACCCAGATAAAACCAGAATTCACGGAGGAATATTTTCAAAAAAGAATTGGAGGCGCCGGGCATCGATCCCGGTACCTCTCGCATGCTAAGCGAGCGCTCTACCATCTGAGCTACGCCCCCTGATGTAAATAAATTTAAAAAAATAATACGAGAATCGAACTTATATGAAGAACGAGAAACAAATTAATCAGATGTGTATCGAAAGGCGAGGCCTCGAAGAAGTGACTGGACAACATTCAATTGGCGACCACCACGTTCATGAAGACTCTTCTGCACTTACTCGTGAGGCAACAATTTCAAATATTTTCTTGGCAAATTTATTTTTTCGAGATGATTCAAACCACAAAATCTGTCACGAGGAGAAAGACTACAGTGGCTTTATACAAGACAGTGGCGACAATAGACGTTCACGTTTTGATTGGTAGGACTGTTGTTGTCATGTATCTAAACAAAAAGTT
This sequence comes from Adalia bipunctata, assembly GCA_910592335.1. Taxonomy (NCBI): domain Eukaryota; kingdom Metazoa; phylum Arthropoda; class Insecta; order Coleoptera; family Coccinellidae; genus Adalia; species Adalia bipunctata. The sequence goes on from OU342951.1 coordinate 483,574, forward strand.
CAAGATCGAGTCAAATGTCAAACAGCACGACACTCAAATGTAAACAAATATCCGCCATGTTTGTGCAGAAACGTGTTCTATGACCCTATTGTCACCACTGTCTTGTATAAAGCCACAATTACTGGGTTTGTTTTTTCGTTCCCGGAGTGGAGCGAGAGAATACGGATACAAACGGATATACAATCACGTGACTTCGGAGCGCAGAACAGAGAGGAAAGTGTCAACTTGGTGTCAACAGACTGAATTAACGAACGCCAACGGAGCAAGCCAATAGAAAGGAGCTGACGGATATGTATATACCGAACGCGCCTTGTAATATCACCCAGGAGCGAACGAATTCTCCAAAATGAACTAGACAAGTTTCGTAACCGGCGATTTCGCCATTTCGCAACCAACCTGATTTTGGGTAAAAATCGAATTTTTTAATTCTAATTATAAACTTCGATTCGATCCGTGCATATGATATCACCTAGGCGTGAACGAATTCTAGAAAAAATAAGTACGTAATGATTTTAAGCATATTTTCTCAAGACCGAGTCATCCGAAACTTAAGATGAGGTAGAACTTTCTATTTTTCGATGGTAGACACACTCAAACGGCGCCTTGTTGTTCCGTTCACAGTTACTCGAAACAATTGGACAAAAAAAAATCATGTTTGTAACCGGAGATTTCGCCATTTCGCAACTAACACAACGGCTTTTCTTTTGAATAGTGGATGTGTTATTTCTTCTGCATGTTTTCAATCATATAAAAATATCGAACAATTTCAGTGAACGAATGATACTTGTGTCGTTCACATTCACTTGAAACATTTTTCTTGGCTAGAAAATGGAATTGAACGTAACCGGCGATTTCGCCATTTCGCAACCACCATTGAAATCCTGTCTCCATTCATACAAAACTATCGAAATATCTCAGCACGGAATGCGGCTCGTCGTGAATCCGACTAAATTCCACGGTTGCCGGCCATCAGATAACGCAACGTTACCGTTTTTTTCCGGCACTTCAATCAGGAAATGCATCGTCCGTAACCACTCGACTATGTGCATCCAGCTAATGATATAACTGTGTTGTTATAGGGGGAAACGTGAGAGGTGGGGTTGAAGGTTAAACCGGATATGCACTCAGGAGTTAAGCGCGGGATAAGCAGAAGCCGTCATGGAAATCTGAGCGCATATGACGTAACGAGAAATTATGGTGATTGCGGGGATGAGTTCGGGTTACCGGACAGATTGTGATTCAGAGAGGGATCGAACGTGTGAGATGGGCATGGGCGGCGCATCTTTCAGCCCATCGCCTGGAAGAGAGATGCTTTCGATCAATAGCGTTACACGAAATGAACAAGACGAAGAAAATCGTAGCAAGTTCCTATGTCACTTGATCATAGAGTTCTCCGACGGTGTTCGTAAATTTTATTCAAAATTGAAATTAACCAGAAGAAAATTTGAATAGCCAGAAGAACAAGAGTGAATTGATTTTTCAATTGTCTTTTTGGTGAGTTTGTCTGGATAGAGAATAAAATATTATTCACCATTTGCACTGTCATATTCTCGAATTTTTGTAATATGTATATATTATACTTATTTTTTGTTGGTTTTATGCTGATTGCTTTTATGTATATTTTTGTTAAATATCTAGTGAATGTTGAACTGGTTGTGTGTTATTGTCATAAGATTTCTTTTAATTTTAATAAATGATTAATTCTATAAAAACTTTGTTCAATTTCTTCAACTTCAACTTATGGCTAGGACCTCCAAAAGGGTGAATTCTTTCTCATTATCGAATAATCTCCTGTGATTCTGTGCTGCCTTTTGATGTGGATTCCATCCAATCACGGATCATTTTCTCTTCGAAATCGATTCGCCCGGAACCCGATTGAAGTTTTATACCCGAATGGGGGAGCAGGCAAAATAACAAACAAGATCACACTCGGCCCCTTTCATCGGGCCAGATAAAAAGAAGAAGCTCTCGAGTTACTTCCACTGATAGATGCGAAGCCGGGCCAACAATGGAAATAATTATTTTATCGGTCCGTTCGCCAGTCGGAGTAGGCCATAAATTTCGGCCGATTCGGCCTACACGCCGACAGCATTTCGATATTTACAATGATCCGACCGAACGGGCATAAAATATAAAAAAAGGTCGTAAATCACGAATCGTTACGGGGGAAAGGGGGAAAAAGTAAGATGCTCTCGATAAATAAGTAGGCCTTTCGGCGGACGACGCTCCGTGTTCGGCAAATAAGGGTCCCGAGAGGAAAAAACCATCCCGGGAAATTTGGCATTCCTGCCAGCGGAGCAGGTCCATATTTCCTAAGACGCCACTTCCGTTACACATTCTGGAGATATTAAATGTCATCGGCAGGAAAAGGCCGGTTGTTGTGCGTTCTGGGATGCGTCGATGGGAAGTCAAAACTTGTCGCCACTGATCAAAACTGTAACCTCTAAGAAATTCAGTCAAAAAAGGGCTGCTTTAGGTCAGAACAATTTGGAAGTTTCCCAAAGATTGCCTGAAGATTGATGATGACAAAAATGAAATTGTAATCAGTTCCTAGAAGGACAATACGAATAAGTTGATCGAGGGTGACTCTACTTGAACATTCGGAATCGAACAAGTAGATCGAAATTCAACACACGCGGAATCTAACCTCGAACGGGCAATGCCGAGAGGGAGAGGGAAAGAGGTATTTGATCAGGTCCGAGATATGAAAAAGAAATGTTCGGATGGGGTTAGACGAAGGGGCCGATCTCGTGTGAGTTAGGGCTTTTGAAGTGCCCCATTTGGGAGCTGCATCAGCACATCCTCGGACCGTGAAATGGTCTCGTATAAGGTCCTTCGAGGGTCGCCGGACATTGATTGGGCCCCTGAAATATTATTTGAAATATCGCCACGACGCGAGGCAAGTCGTAATTCATCGGTTTTTGCGGGCGCCGCCGACGGTGAGAGGGTTCATCGGATGACTCTTCGTTAGGAGAAACTTTTTTGTTATATACGGCCGTGTTGTGGAGTCGACGGAACGAAAGCGTACAGTTTTGGTTCAGGACGGACAATTACAAGTTGTTTGTCCATTCGTGTGTTGTTTTTATATGGCTTTATGCAGGCCACAGTTTTCACATCGTCGATCGAGGTTCTTGGAGGACCCTTTCTGGTTCAAAGCCGAACCATAACCTGGCAGAGGAGTCGTATTTGACTGGATGAATGAACAATGACAGGCCTTTCCTCAGCACTGAGATCTAGAGGGGATACTCTCAATCGTTGAAGAACTGCTTTGATATAGAGCTGGCACTGAAATAAGCTTTACATGTTACGATTATCCTGATGCGTTCTTAAGACTTTCTATTGCCATCCTCATCGGATAAAACTTTTTTTGGCATTATGAGAATTCCATTTTAATTGAGTTCTATTGATCATATTGTGAGCTAAATGCAGACTGAAAGAACATTCTGAACACTTTTCTTCGGTAGTTTTTAGTTAATGTTATTGATGAATACAGGTCAGACATGCAGAAATGTCGAATGCATCTCCTTCTTTTTGTTACAGACGGCGAGCCGATCAAGTTACCGGAGAATCTGGAGAGCCTTCCCCGCGCTGACCACTTCCCCACGCAGCGCCACCGCTGGAACACTAACGAGGTAACTTTCGCAGCTTTCTCTTTCCGTTCTCTCGCCTCCGGGACCGGATCTTGCCGCCGGGCGTTCCCCCGACGCCCTACCCCGTACAACTTTCGGATTAAATACTTATTCGAACTTTCCGAGCGAAAATTCCATTCATAATTGAAAACCGGCCGCGGTGAAACAATTGATCCCCGCGCTACGATCGTTTCCCGCCGAAAAAATAACGCGGAACGAATTTTATTTCCTGACTTGATTTCTCCCAAGTATTATAGAGGGCGCTTATTACGCTCCCGCGCGTCGGCTGGAGGTGGGATTTCGGCTTAAGTGAGTTTTATGGGTAAGGTGCTTAATACTTCGGGGAACCTCGGTGAGGGAGTTGTGACGAAACTTTGTCAGTTAACGCCATTTGCGAGAATGACACCCCTTTCATTGGCCAGGGTGTCGTAGCTCTTCTATAAATTATTCTACTTCATTCTGATGAATGAGAAGAGATAATTTCTTTCAACTGTTCACGCAAAGTGAACGGTTCAAAATAATTATTCTGAATTTTCAAAATTCGAATTATTAAATTAAATTCTCCATACTGGGGGATTCCCACATGGATTATCCTTTATCTACAAGAAGAACTTGTCAGCAGTGGAGCGCAGCATATGTCGCATATTTATTTTATTTCATATAATTCATCAGTAGTTCACTGATTTACTTATTTTCTGCTTCCTTTCGTGAATTCTGGAAATTTCAGTTTTTTGTGTGATTCTCAGTTTGTAGTGATTTCGATTCAATCGAATTACATTCATTTAAAACTTTCATTTGTACGAATTATTTCGAACAAAAAAAACTGTTACCAGTGGTGTGGTTATTTTATAATACCACAAGGATAAGTGTGCACAATTTGACATTTTTAGCAACGGATTTTCACGTCAGCTTCATTCCATGTTCGTTTGTCGAGCTCGATCAATCTTTATATTGGAATAGGAGTCATCGACAGGATCCCGTTTTGCTCATATAGGTAACTATATTTCTTCTGTTATTTTGGGTACATTTATCCTTCCATTTGAATTGGGTTTCAATTAATTTCATATACGTATACAGTCCACTAGCCTAATTTTTTTTTCATTCAGAAAATTACATTTCGAAAAATACAACTTAATTAATATTGAACCACACTTCAGTTGGTTAACTGAAACTCTACTCAACATCAACTGATCTCTCTCAGATAACATCTTTTACAAATACCACAATGCCAAATGTCTTTAGTCAGAGGAATCTACAACGAATAAATATTAAAGTGAAAAATCACTCTGTCGATTCGAATGAGATTCAGTCCTCATTGGACCTCGAAGCAAAAACCCTCGGCTCGAAGATTGATAATTATTATATCGTCAAAATAAAGCAACAACCCTCGGCTCAATATCAATCATCTGAATGAAATTAACAAACAGTGTGATCGAGAATCGCATTTTCATTCATTTTTTCGATTTCCTCTCTCTTACACAGATTTTCCCGATAGAAACGAGAACGACTTCACGATTCCGCCTCTTCCGACGATCACGACTCCTTCCACGAGAACGCTCTTTCCATTTTCCCGGACCTTTCCGAACGCGCGAGTCAAAACCGGAAATACAAAAACCGCTCCCCGACCCGGTCCCCCGCCCGGAACGACCCCCCTAATCCGCATTCTCCGAGCGACCCCAGACATCTGCGAATTCCGATGTCGCGTCGGAACGTCACAGCCGTCTATTTATTTATCGACATCAAAATTCGCGCGCCGTTGCAATTTGCCGGGACGCACGTCCTCCATTTGTTACGAACAAAATGAATAGTATCGGTGATATTTACATTTCGCGCGGAAATATTCACGTCCGGTTACGGGCGGGAGACCGAGGGGGCGAGAGCCGTACGATTTTGAAACCTGTGCACTTTATGCGCGCCTCGGAATTCGAGGCTCCGCGATCGCGCCGGCCATGAATACTGATTCGGGCGATAAAAGGAATCGAAACGACGTCGAGATTTTCCGCTTTTGCCGCCCCGACGATCTTGTATCTTTATGGACACATCCGGTTTACGGCATTGATAGATTTTATTCGGCGTCGATGAATCATTCAACTCTGCCAATTGCACGTCTGGAAATACGACCGCAGGAATACAATGCCTAGGTGTCTTTCAAGATACCATTTTTCCTGAGAATTTCGCTTCCGGTATTAAAGCCCCGTTGATATTCACCCAATAAAGGAACCAGTCGGTCGTTTCCGCGATAAAAAAATCACGCCCGTTTCGCCGCTCGACAGGACACGCCGATAGATCGGATAACCGGGCGTGATCAGACACGACCGCGCTTGTAAATGGGCGGCTTGCGAGCCTCGACGAATGCAGCATCACGATTACGGCCAAACGACCCTGTTAACAACAATACGCACTATGTAGCGTATATTCGACACGTTCTCCGCCGCCTAAACAGCCCCGATACGGGCGTGTTGACTGTCGCCCGATATTTCGTGTCTCTCGGCCTCGTGAGATCGCACCCGTAGATTTCGGCCTAGATGCGGGATTAGAGACGCCGTTGTCTGCCTGATGAACCGACATCAAACAGCATTATGAACGCGAAAGCTACACTGAAATGTCTCCTCTTCATTCGACGTAAAACAAAGTTATCAACTCATTAAGATGGACCTGGATAAAAACGACGTTTCTCATTACATTTTAATATCCACGTCCACTCGAACAATTTTTTATCAATTCATTAGGATCGAATTTCCTCAAACGAAAACACAAATTGTTATATTTATACACGATCGATATCGTGCTTTCGGGGCGAGCTCCACAAGTGTTTCGAAAAAGAAACCTCTGGGCTCGAGGTCGTTATTAGGGATCGCCAAATATTACGATATGTATCGACATCTATACTGCTCCACAAGAGTTAGGGATATCGTATTCAATCGTTTTTAAAAGTAACCTGCGAGAAAATCGCTGTTAAATCCTTCAAAACTCAATAACAACTTGAATCGATCCAATAAGAATCAGTATGAGATATTTCGTCAATCTGGTCGCCTTTTTTCTGAAGTTTGGTTCTTTGCAAATGCTTCATGAATGTTCTTATTTTGAAATGAAGTCAGTTTATCAACGGCTTCGATTTGAAACGAAATAGGGCTATCGGAATGCTACAGGGTGGGCTAACTCAGGTTGTTGTAGCGGAAATTCAGCCAAAGTGTGTTATCTCGACTTCGGAATAGGTTCCGTGTTGGAAAGACCAAGGCTTGGTGGGCGACGAAGAACAACACCTGCTCAGGATCGTTTCATCGCCGTTCCGTCGAGAAGAAACCCTACATCTACGTGTAGAATGCTACGGAATACTCTTCAAAATGCAGATGGGGTCCGAGTTTTCATCGAAACCATCAGACGACGTTTGAGAGAGGTGAATCTAGATTCTAGACGTCCATCAAGAGGAGTTCCATTAACACGTGACCGTAAGCGTCAAAGACTGGAACGGGCAAGGCAACATATCAATTGGAACGATCAATGGCGTAGTGTCCTTTTCCTTGATGAATCCAGATATGGACGATTTTCAGATTTTCGAAGAATAAGTGTATGGACAATCCCACGCATACCCCGTAATCGTCGCTATGTCCAAGAAGTCCATCCATTCCGAGGGGGTAGTGTTATGGTATGGGCCGGGATATGTTTCAACGGGCGCACAGATCTACACATTTGTCCTGGGAATATGAACGCCTCACACTATAGGGAGCATGTCATTGACAATGTTGTGCCAAATTTTCACGCTGCTATTGGTGTAACTTTTCGATTTCAAGACGATAACGCTGAACCGCACCGTGCAGCCATAGTTGAGAATGCGCGCGAGGAGCTTGGTATTTCACATTTACCAATACCTCCGCACTCACCAGATTTGAATTGCATAGAACATGCATGGGATATGCTCCAAAGAAGATTAGATAATCATCAACCCACCCCAGAATCCTTAAATGATCTGAGAGAGCTTCTGCCCCGTTAATGGAACCAAATTCCTCAAGAAATGTTCAACAATTTCGTGTGTAGTATGCAAAGAAGATGTCAAGCTCTAATTGATGCCCGTGGAGACCATACATCGTATTGATAGTTTTAAAATGTTCGAATTCTCCGGCAATAAAATTTCGTTATTATACTCGATTTTTCTGAACCACCCTGTATACGCTGCAGACCTACAGGCTAAAATTAATTTGCAACTTGAAATCATATTAATAAGTATGAATTTTCATCACAAAAATCTCATTTTAACTACCTATATTTTTTTGCAATTTAAGTCAATATCCCTAACTCATGTGGAGCAGTTTATTTTGATGGCTTGGCTGACGTCTCTCAACCAACATGGACCGATGACGCCGCCAAAATTCACACCAAACTGGGTCTTTTTCGAGATGTCTTGGATCTTATAATAATGTTCACGTATCCATTCATCCATATAAATGAGTCGAGTCGTTGATTATGATTTTTCATGGAAAATAGCCAAATGTAGAACCAACGATATGACCGCTAGCTAGAAGAGACTCGCCTTCACTTTTTGCCCTTACACAGTATGAATGAAGAAGCATATGAGGAGTGTTGCTGAAAAGTCGACGCGTCGTGGACACCCCTGCTTGTATCGTCGCGAATGTGGCCGCCATTACACGTGAAAAGTGGCTGAAAGTCGCCGTTTTGGGCGGTTATTCGTACGGGGATCCCGTCGAGGTGGCATGTCGTGAAAAATTATCCGCAATTAGAGGCACGTTTGGGCTGCACCTTTGTGTTAAAATTCGAGCATTAAAATTATCGACACGGCCCTCCTCCGCCTCGCTATCGAAGCCCCGTTTTAAAGACCAAGATAAAGGCTCAATTTATGCAACTCGATTAGGATTTTTTGTGGCGGGAATTGCATGTTCGGCGCCGCTGAAACACGGTCGCGATCGTATTTAACCCAATTTTTCGGAGTGATTAAATTATTTCGAGCTGAGCGACTCCGGGCAATGAGGAAACTGATTGCGATTTTTTTTTCGTCGACGTGGAACATACAACAGAGACGATTCGTCTGTGGATATGACGCCGGAAAACGTGTACCGGTAATAAATCACGCCCAGGATAACAATTTGTGGCAATTTCACAAGCTGTGCATTGTTCTATTCTTGATTAGAGCAGTTAATTACTTTTTTGAGTACAATCAATTTCTAAGCTTCATGTCGCAACTGGCACTAGGGAGAAGTATGACTCAACTTTCTGATAAAAGCAAAATGGAAATGAAGATTTTAATCCATATCAAAATCTCAAAATGTTATCAAAAATTTTCATATACAAATATGTGACATGTTCTGTTCTTTCTAATTTGATTATAAGAGCCTGAGTTAGACTTTTTCGAATTGAAGAAATCTCTGTTAACAGCCCAATACATTCTGAATTCTCACAAAGGAACACCTTGCATTGTTCATCCGACAACATACAGAAACATAGCAACCTAAAGGCGGTCGTTGGTCGTTATTCCCTCTTTTCCCTCGGAAAAACCAGTTAGGAACGTCTCGCACCTTTCTTCGTCTCGATGTTTTGTCCGCCCGTCCCGCTATCTCCCCGTTCATCCATGCGAACAATCTTCCTTGCGGTCGCCCGTTCGTGCGAAGAAGCGCCATTAAAAGTTGAGAGCGACCTTCGGGCGGCTGTGACGGCGCCCCCTTCGCGGGGGGCCTATGTGTGCCGAACGTCATAAAGTCTCCACGCGGCACATTAATTTCGAATACAGCCTCGTCTGTTTGCATACTTAGGGTCTTACTTCCAGCTAATTTAACTTCTGGATACGGCCGGGACGACCCCCTTTGTTGAACGTTCGGGTCTGGCCCTTCGTTGTCTTGTCGTCCTTAGCCCTCGCGGCCTCCAAGTTCGGCAACTTCGGAGAGGATACGTGTGATTTAGTGTGTTTGTGATTCGCGCCTAGAGAATTGGCTGGCGGACATGGTTCGGGAATTGGACGAAAGTTTTGTGGTCGATCCCAATCGCATCAGGTGAGATCAGGTCTGAAGATTTTCGAATCGATTCGAAGGAACCGCGATGTGACATTAAAAAGTACTGAGGCAATTGAACGGGGCTTCCAGCGATCATTTTATTTCTCTTTGGATTGAAAGCCACGTCGGTTTATGGATACCTAAGGGTGAGTTGGTCTACAGTTGCTTTCTCATCGAGATAAAAGCAGCCCAATCTTGTTACACCAGAGCAAAACTGTGATAGATAAGCTATTGAGAGAGTTTCTAGACTCTTTTACGTGAATCGGAACTCAGAAACAATGTTTTCTGAATGAATTGATAATAACAATAGTATTAATAATAGTAATTGACCATTAGACAGAGCTGTCGCCCAATTTCTTGATTGAATCCGGGCACGCTTTCGAGTTCACGAGCCGGGAAACCGCGTTGAAAGGAAGGAAGGACGACAAAAGGAGTCCGAAAGCTCCGGGCCGGCCGCGCGTCCCGGTTTCCGGGCACCGGAACGGCGTTTAGGGGTCCCTCGGGTAGCCGGACTCGCTTTCGTCGGATTAACTGAATACATTCGAGTGACCCGCCGGCCGACCTACGGAACGGCGAAAGGAAACGGGAAAAACCGAAACGAAAAAAAAAACGGGAAATTAAATGCAAATTCCGCGTATTAATTACGTTCGCGGCGTGCTGGATCTGTTGGCTGTAGAGCATTTTTTCCCTTCGGCGGCGGCCACTCTATTATAGCGGGTTTTGTTTCGAAACGGCATTCATATGCTCATTTTTTTTTCGCCGAAAATATCTTTCCTTCTGTTCGAAGGTAAAAGTAACAAGCTGAAAGAATTGCTGCAACAGCGGCAATGACGAAAATGTGTTTTGGTGGCAGCATCCCAAACGTTATACAGGGTGTCCGGGAAAATGTGGGAAATCTCTCTGATTCAGATAAAACATAAAAAATAAAATGACAAGTTTCCATCATTTTTTTCTCAGTGGTCCCCCTACGGCCTCCTGAATGACGTAACTGGAAATCCATTTTACTGGAATAAATTTGAAACTACTGAATATAATTAAAAAAAAATTGATATGATGAATAGTAAAAATGATTTCTTGAAATACTGCCCTTAAATTTAAATTAGCTCTTTTATTTTACTAAGGGCGGACTAGATGGAAATTTCAATACTTACATTTTCAATACCCTGTATGATAAGGAGCAGAAAAAAAACAAATTCGGATAGCTTGAACATTGAGCTAAAAAAAAGGTACTTCTGTTTATTGTCGATAAAATGAATTGTTTTCGAGTAAACTGGAATTTTATGATCAAAAACAATCTGCTAACGCATTGTAAATATCTTGTAATTGGATAAATTCTTGTAATCTTGTTAACTATGGTCGCTAAAAATAATGAAAAATAACTTTGCAATTTAAACTTAAGAACTTAGTTGTCGAATTTTGTTGAAATTAGTAAACTTGTTAATTATCACTACTCATTTTTCCAATTACAAGAAATTTACAATGCATTAGCAAATTGTTTCTGATTATAAAATGCCAGTTTTCTCGAAAACGGTTCATTTTATCGACAATAAACAGGAGTTCCTTTTTTTAGCTTAATGTTCAAGCTATCCAAACTTGTATTTCTGCTTCTTATCATACAGGGTGTTGAAAATGTAAGCATTAAAATGTACAACCTAGTCCGCCCCTGATGGTAAATTAAGAGAGCCAATTTAAATTTAAGGACAGTATATTAAGAGGTCCTTACTACTGTTCATCATATCAAATTTTCTTTGAATTATATTCAGTAGTTTGAAATTTATTCCAGTAAAATGGATTTCCAGTGACATAATTTAGGAGGCCCTATCTCCGTAGTGAGGGCCACTAGGAAAAAAAATGATGGGAACAGGGAACTTGTCATCTTACGTTTTCTAAATATTGAACGATGTTCTAAAGAACCGGCGCCTTCGCCTATTTGCAGCGTGTATGTTGCAATATGGTGAAGGAGCCGGTATCGTTACAGTGTGTTCCAGGACAAACTAGGGCTATACATATATACGTTCTAACGTGACGAAATCGATGAAAATTTCACTTTTTCCCCAAATAAATTGAAATACTTTCCCCAAATGCGTTGCAGATACTAATTAGGTGATCTGTTTCCGAATCTACTCGATCGAACTTTCCGAACGGAGAAAATTTACGAGATACTCCTCTCGTAACCGATTCGCGCGAGCCTAAAACGCGATAATGGAATCAACAGAACGAGTCGGAGCGCATGAAATATCCAGGCTTTAATTCGGACGGTTCGCCCGAAAGGCGAAGATCGAACTGAAATATTAATCCGACCTGCCCGCAATTCGGGACGTTGATTTATGTGCGGCCTCCTCAGACGAAATCATGGGACCGATCCGTTCCCGGATTTATTTGCACAATCGGGGGCGCATTATCGCGATCGCCGATATCGGGGATCGAACGCCGCCTGATTTCGACGAATTGATGCCTGTTGTTTGCCGTTCGGGTACGCCGGAATTGCATGATATGATACCGTTCCCGGCTAAATTGTTCAAAGCTTTCCGAAAGCATATTTGTTTCAATACCGTCGGATGGGAACTCGAACGATGATTAGGTTCCTTCCAGACCGTTCTCCGGACCCGGAGTGCCTTCGGAGTGGCCTCTGTAATGGATGGAAGCAAATAGAACGTTTCTGGGAAACAATAACGCCGCGTTCAATGGAACTCCTCAAATGACGTTCCAAGTATGCGTGCTATTCCGCCAAGAGATTTATGACGATAAGTTATACTCGTAAGTGACGAGTATCGCTTTTCTTACGGTAGAGGAATGCAGATGTTCCAAGAAGAATAAGAAAACATCAATTGTTGGTAATTTATTTTATTGTTGAAAATCTTTGTCATATACGTAAAATTCGCCATATTGCTGCTGAATCAGATAGCCAGAAGGATCTCTAACATACATACACAAAAAACCCTAGAAGATTAAACGGAAGTTTATACTCAGAGTCGAAAACTAGGACTTCGAAGCAAGAATATTTTTCGGACATGAGAATCAGCAACTGCAGCTTTCATTTCTATATCAACTGCAATGGTAAACCTTAATGGCGGTCCTTTTTTCCACCATATGGTTCGAAACTTCCTCATCCGATTCTTTCACTGTTGAAACGCCTCAAGGAAACGGCTGCCATCCATTCTCGTCGAAACAACAATGGGACCCCAACGACCCACCCCCGTCCCAGACAACCGACAAATAATCACCCCCGTATCGCTTCCCGTCTTCAGAAGGACCTCTCGTATCTCCTGCGAGTCCGAAGAAAGCGGCTTTTTGCCCGGTAGTCGACGCAAAGACGATAAATTAGGGATTACGTTTTAATTTAGTTAAGTCCACTTAAATAAGCCGTGAATTTATCGTCAGCGGCTAATGTGGAAAATTGGAAAGGGGCGCAAAGTGGCCGGTTTATACGTCGGCGTTTCCGGTCGTAAATCATGCGAGCATCACCGCAGACCCGCGGCAAGGAAAACTGCGGTCCAGCAAGGCACCGTGCTATCGCATGTTCTTTGAGTGCGCTCCGGAATTGCAGCAAACACTCAGAACTTCTAATGGGCTATGTGTCGGGAGAAAATTCACTGTAAGTGGCTTAACACTTCGAACAACAGCAAGGCTAATGTACTGTGCAGCGGTCGCTTGCACCGATACTCGATGAAGGCTCTATTTAACGCTGATACATCGGCGGATTTCGTGTGGGGCCTTGTTCATTACGAGCCGCCAAATGAAAAATCCGACAACGTTCGTTTCTACACGATAAATGGATCTACAAACTTGGCGACCTAATTTTTAATCACTATCTGTCAGTCTGGTATACTTTTTGGATAATCTGTATCATATTATATCCAACTTTTTGATCTGATAATAGCCTTCCATGTTACGACAAGTTCTATACAAATTACACAGTGATTATATATACATCGCCATCTAGTGTCGATAATATCAAAAATAGTACCTTCACGACTACGCTACAATGTCTAGATAAGAGCCATTAACCGTAGCGACACCTAGGGCCTTATTCGAAAGAAGGGAAAGCATTTCCTTCATGAGCATATTTGTCATCGAATTTTTCGAGGTTTTAATGTATTTTATAATAACCAGGCCGTAGACAAATCCATAAATGAAGTTTCATAACAAAAAATCCATCCAATCTTGAGTTATAAATGGTGTAACCAACAACTTTGTTTTATATATAAAGAATTACCCAAAGTAAATTTTAATAAATACGTAAATACTACAACCTCTATGTAGAAAGGACAACGTAGCTTAGTTATCTGACAGAAACATGACTATAACCTAACATTTCTAAAATATACACGGTAATATGTGTCGGGATACATTTTAAAAGTGAATGACACGAGCGATCCAAATGAAAGAATGCATCAATTCTACCTCACGGCAATCGAGTCCCGTAAGTGGAGGGTCCCTAATGAGCGGTTGTCAACCTTTAGGACGCGGAGTTTCAGGTCACAGAAAATTTATCATAATGAGAAAACCCTTGGCAATTCGAAGACGACGGAATTATTAGGCGGGACCTTTCGACCCTCTTCTCGAAATACCACCAGCGCTTTAATTGTTCGTAGCCGACCGACTCGTGGCTCTCATTATTCGCCAAACTGTGACCTTAATAAACACGGCGGTAAGCTGAGCCGAAAACGGGGATTCTCTTTTCGTTCGGATATTCCGTTCGATATTATACATTTGTGGTATAGCTAAACGTTTTACTTCTCCATCTACATCTGTGCATTGATTATGTGTGGTATCACATGCACGGAACGAATTAACTTCCTTTCTCGCTGAAAGTTGAGCTGTTTGCTGTTTCAACGACACCCCACGTTGAAACAGCGAAGCCGTTTCTCGAATCTACAATCGAGAGCCTCATCCATCTCGATTCGCGTAAGAATGCCATTGCCCCTACCCAACGAGAGTACCATTTTCCGATTTATAAACCGAGCAATCTTTCCCAGAATCGTGCTTCATAAGCGAAAGATGGCCATTAAAAGTTCGAACGTGGCAAAATGATGATCTGGCCTCGCAACCCGTAATGGCGGAATTTATTTCGATCGGTGCTGCTATTATTCCGCGTCAAATTAGTTAATGACCGCCCGGACGTAGATTGAGGCTATCTGTTAACGACCGGGACGTACAGGACCAATTATTGCGCCATTCTATTACCCTTAATTCCGTTATGGAGAGTCCCCCGTTTGACACAATCCGTCATTTCGGTGGTACGTGACTGATTCGCCAAGCCGCCGTTGAAGATGAGCGAATTTCAATGGGTATCAAGGGGGAAACCGTGCTGTTTATTACGCTTTGATGGGCCGCCATCGGAAATGATTCGGAATCCGATATGTCGTTTGTTGTGACAACGTTGCTCTTGTATTTTTGTAACATGTATAAACTGTCGCCGAAATATATCAACAACTCATACCACACGAAAATAAAAGTGACGACAAGCAAATTTCAGATATTACCACATTTCGAAACAATTAAAATATGAATAATAAAGATTAAATAGTCTTTGTTCTTCCTCCTCAACCATGTTCAAATAAAAAAAAGTCCCGTAACCATTGAATAAAATCGAGGGGCAATATCGACGATCTGCAGTTCCAAAAACAGCATCAAAATTGGCTTGCTGGCGATTGAAACCGCTCGTAATCATTACCATACGCGTTCGTTTTTTCTTTTCAATTTCAGAATTGAACGGATGCGAATTCGAAACGGCCACTCATCGGGAAACAAAGCAAACAAGCCATATACGTCCGATGTAATGTTTATAAATATGTATGTTCCCGTGAAATAGAGCTTGTTATACGGGAAAGTTTACTCGAACTTTGGTTTTCGAAGTTGCTCGCCAATGCTGAAACGGTTTCTCGTTCCCTGCCTTTTCTTGCAGCATTTTTCATCAAGATTGTTTTCGTTTCAGAAGAGTTTATGAATCATTTATAGATCCCCGTGGGGAATTGTCTCTGGAATTTGCCATTATTTTGGACCCCGCTTCTCGAATTGTTGTATCATCGAACTGTTAACATCGATTGCTTCAGAGAATTTGAAACTTCATCTCGTTTTTCGAAATATGTTTCGACATCTATTCGGAAGGTACACCTAGAAATCCTTTCTCATCTCCGAATCGTAAAGATTCCAGGAAAGAGAACGAACCACTTCCATTCGCGACACGAAAATAGAGCAGCAAATCAAAAGGCGGCAGTCTCCTTATTAAAAGCATGTTAGTCCTCTGTAGGCGAGGAAAATTGGCTCTGGCCAAGGAAGTGGGACCTCTTTCGGTCTCGAACGTCCAACAAAACAAACGATCTATTTACGTCTGGCTGCCTCAAAATTACGAGAGCTTTCGCCCTCGGGCCGGCAAGGAAAGCCGGAATAACAGACCGCTGCGACTGTCTATATCTATCCACTCGAGTTGGGAAACTTCGGGAAAGTCAGTCGGAAATTCGGCTTTGATGTGCCGACGACGAGGAAAGAATAATTTATCTCGGAACTCTAAAGAGGATAACATCCATCACTTAGGGTCGGAATATTGATTCGGAAGGCTCCTGCGGGCCGAGAACTGCATTTTAATACGTTTATCAACTTTGGCGGATATTTTATTCTGTTTACTCGCGGAAATGGCATGAATACGTAAAGCGAACGGGGGGGCGTTTCCAGGAAAAGCGACAAGAAGGAATTTTTATTTTCCACTCTTGAGCGCATCTCGATTACATTTAACAGTTTAGGGCTTTCATCTAACGGGATACCATTCCAAGAAACCGTTAAAGAACAACTTGATGCTTCATTTTTATTCGTTTCTCAATAAGAATACGATATTTTTCAACAGATATTTCGATCTATTGGGCCTGTTGAAGAGTCACTCGGTAGATCTGTTCAAAAGAGTTGCTAAAATCAACTTGCTCAAACGAGGATGTAGTGACATCTTGTTAGCCTAGATGAGTTCCATGCATAAAACAAAATATTGCGATACCATATCAACGAACAATAACTAATTAGAAGTGTCAGTGTAGAGTTCGACGTCAAAAAAGATAATCAGAGTTACGCAATGAATAAAAAAAAAGAATGTCCACTGAAATCGAAAAATTGGAGTATCGAGCCATCCTCAAGTACCTGTATTTAAAAGGGTTAAGAGGTAAGCAGATTTACGAAGATATGCTTCATACCCTTGGTGATCAATGTCCTTCGTATGCGACCGTGAAAAATTGGACTGCAAGCTTCAAAAGAGGTAAATCTTCCATTGAAGATGATGACCGATCGGGAAGGCCAGTTTCTGTGTCAGTTCCCGAAAATATCGATGCAGTTCATGACATGATTTTATCAGATCGTCGAATTGGGCTGAAACGGATATCTGAAGCACTGAAGATTTCATACGAACGCGTTCATCATATAGCGCACGTCAATTTGGACATGAGAAAAATTTCTGCAAAATGGATCCCCAAATGCTTGAATGTTGACCAAAAGCGTGCAAGGGTAGAAGCATCGCGTTCGATCTGTGCTCGATTTGAAAACGATGTAGACTTCTTAAACCGAATTGGTACTATGGATGAGACTTGGGTACATTTCTACGATCCAGAAACAGAGCAACAATCGATGGAAAGGCGACACTCTGGTTCTCCAAGACCTAAAAAGTTTCTTGTCCAAAAATCTGCTGGAAAAGTTCTTGCTTCAGTTTTTTGGGATTGTCATGGAGTAATCATGATTGATTTTTTGGATGAGGGTAGAACAATAACTGGAGATTACTATTCGACATTACTGACCACTCTACGGGAAAAAATTAAAGAGAAAAGACGCGGAAAGCTATTTACAAAGGCGTTTTGTTTTTACAGGACAACGCTCCAGTACACAAATCTCATGTTGCCATGCAAAAAATTCGTGATTTAGGGTTAGAATTACTAGAACACTCCTCTTATTCACCAGCTTTGGATCATTTCGACTATCATCTCTTTCCTCAACTGAAAAAAAAAAAGTTGGAAAGGTCGTAAATTTTCTTCCAACGAGGAGGTAATAAAAGCTGTGGAGGACTGGTTCGCAGAGCAAGAAGAAAAATTTTTTTCGAAAGGTCTAGAGACTTTGCAGGTTCGCTGTAATAAATGTATTCAATTAAGAGGAGAATATTATATTGAGTAATAAAATATTTTATTTCCAAACGTTCGATAAGAACGTCATTTCTCGATTGACAGGATCACAGAGAAATTATATTTCTCCGCCTAGGCGGAGAAATAGTTGCTGTGGCTTACTTTTCCCTCTGGCGCGGCGGCAGGAAAAGTGTTGTTATGCAAGGGACTAATTTCGCAAGACAACCGTAACTATACAAATGTTACATTTTTCACTCAATTATAACGATCGTAAATGTCAATATAGAAGAGGATATTCAGATTTCCAGGAATTTCAAGATGTTTGAAAATAAAATAACATATTTCATTCGAAGGAGAAGTGACTTTTCATGGCTCGTTTTCAATTACCCGCCTCCGGCCTCACTACGTTCGGCGGGCAAACTAAAGCTCGCCATGAAAAGTGACACTTCTCCTCCTTATGAAAAAATATACTATTGACATTGAAATTTAGTTTGGTTCTATAGTAGGCTAAGAATTTTCCAATATATCCCCGTACATGCATTATTTCCAACGGTGTCGCCATGATCCCGATAAATTGCATAAAATAATCGCAACCCGGAATCGATTGGCGTTTAATCTCAACATCGGCGTGATCGATCTTCGTCCGGACCCACAACATCTAAAGCCGTATACGGAATTTATATACGGAAACGGATGAATATGCAATAGTCAGATTTATTTAGCGGTTAATTAGCGATTTGCATTGCAAATCTTCGAGTCGGACCGCAGATTGCAGTCGGCCGATATTTCGTTTTTCGATAAGGCCCCTCGGCACGACAAGGCCTACGACGACCGTGACAGATTTCGCCGGCTCGAAACTTCTGCTGCACAATAATCGCGGCGTATTGAATTAACGCTGTCGTAACGATCCAGATCTGCCCCCCCGACAAGATCGCAGGGCTAGATTGAGCAAACAGTACCGAGGTTAAGTCGGTTTCTATGGAAACTAGCGGATTCATACTGAACCCCGTTTGTGCAATTGTGGCGAATCGTTCTGAGGCTCCTTTGTTCGAGCCTCGAACAATCGGCCGTACTGAGCGATAGCTTCGTAGTCGAGAGATATTTTATTTCGTGTCGCTAAATTGAATCCGTCCGTATTCATGGCGGCGATTATGAAGACCCCAATTTTTTTTCAATAAACCAAGAGTTGCTTGGCTGCTGCGAGGAGAATCGCGAACGAATTCATGACTGGAATGACTTGAAGTAGGCCTGTATGGGCATGTTTTACGGTGTTTCCTTTTCTGGAGACGGCGATGATTCATCTGACCTATTTTATTCAAACGAATCCTTATTGATATCACAATCCGAGTAATTGGCATTGCAAAACTACTTTACCCCAGAGGAATACTAATCTCCATTTAAGTCCTTTCTTTTTTTCCTCAGGAAATCGCAGCAACGCTTATCAGTTTCGATCGACACGCGGAATGGCAGAGCAAAGAGGTCAAGATCAGGTTCGTAAACATCGCCCCTAAGTTACGGAATCGTAGAAAAACGATATAAATTGTTTCGCAGGCCGAAGAGCGGTTCGATGCTGCTGTACAGCAGGAAGAAGGTGCGCTACCGCAGGGACGGCTATTGCTGGAAGAAACGCAAGGACGGCAAGACAACGAGAGAGGATCACATGAAGCTGAAGGTGCAAGGGACCGAGGTGAGTTAACGGAAAAGGTACAGACGATTGGTCACGAAATGGTGTGGCTCAAAAGCTCAAAAACTTCTCAACTGTGACAACTCCCACGAATGCTCGTGGCGCCTAAGTTAGATCACCTGCCCCTATCGAAATTAAGTCTTTATGCATGGTTTTTTCTTTAGATGCCCACATTTTTTTACCGAAGATTCTTGAGGTCAAAAGGAACCTCTTCTCTTCCCTAATTTTTCTTAATTCGACCTTGTTGAATAGATATACCCCTTTTCCAAAAGATACTTTGTTCTCTAATCGAGGAGATCTCGCGCTTAGACAAGCAATAATAAAAACGATGCCGATTTTTCCGTGAGTCGATTAGCGCGACCGACACGAAAAAACAGGCAAACGCTATCAATTCCGCCGGTGCAACAGTTGCGCACCCCGAATAACAATTCCGTTCGTAATCGACGGATCGGATTTTTACGCGAGCCGTAAACATTAACGCATCGAACGCGAACTGGCCGGCTCGACGCCGCGATAGCGATAGCGACCGCACTTTGATTGAAATTCGCTCGCTAACGTTCGTCAACAAAACGGGAAATAAATTGGAAAATTCAGTTATTGGCGGACACGGCGGTCGGGACATGATCGAAATAATATGGCGCGAATTAATCAGGATGATTGAAATTTTCGAAACAGTAATCACGTAATAATCAGTTTACGTATGCGAACGTCATCCGTTTCATGTTTTTCCGCACGCTGGTTGTTCCTAACGAAACGCGCAGGAATTCGTTCCAATGAGGACGCCCGCAGGAATTTTTTCATCGATATTCAAATGAGAATATCACGTTAACGAGTGACCAGGTCTCAAAAAAAATTTTACTGTCATATTCAAAGGGAAAAGACCACATACTGTATATTCAAATCAAATCGAATGGGTTGGAGTTGCCGAGCAGAGGGATGAAATGATATGATGATGATCTTAATTTTTTTACTAGAAAAGACCTCCCTGTTCTTCTCAATTTGACAACCTTCTATGCAATAATTAAATAAGCAATACGGAAAACATCAATTTCAGCAATTCTGCAATTTCCAGTAGAGTTTTCGAAATAAATTCTCCATCATTTCAAAGGAACGTAAAACATACCAAATTCAAACGAATCCTATTGGGAGACACCTCGTAAACAAGTAGACTACTCGATATCTGCCCGAATTCAATAGGTTGATGAAATATAAATTCGAACAAAAGTGTCACGGAACCCAGAGTCACGACAATATTGTGATATACATTTTCATGTAGATCGAGAGTTTTCATTACAACACTGGATATTTCCAACGCACGACATTGTATGAGTTACCTCATTTCTGTAGAGGTAATAATCAAGTTTCTCAACAAATTGTGTTCAATAATTCAGATGGCATCGAATTACTTTGAAATACACAATTTCAAACAGGGGTCACATAATGAATGTCAAAAACGTCACGTCATATAAAACAAGCTTCAAACAGCTTCCGTTAAGGGGACCTGATACACGTCCGAGCTCGCGAGCACCCTTCAAAAATTGATATTACTCGCTTTTCTGTTTTTCTTCGTATATTTGGAAAAAAACCTGGTGAGCTGTTATTTCATGACAATCTGGACAAACGATTTTATTTCCATGATATCTCCGTCAATTTTCGAGATAAATGTATGAAATTTTCAGTTTACATGCGGAATAATATTTTCCAGAATGTGTATTGATAATTTTTTTGTTTATTGCCCCCTCAATTTTTAAATGAATTATAAAGTAGGAACTTTATTGGTCATATTTTCAACCAGATTTTTTTCTGATATACGCAGAAAAATGGAAACGCGAATAATACACATTCTGGAAAATATTATTTCGCATGTAAACTGAAAATTTCATAAATTTCTTCCGAGAATTGAAAGAGATATCATGGAAATAAAATCGTTTGACCAGATTTTCATGAAATTACAGCTCACCAGGTTTTTTCCTAATATACGAAGAAAAACAGAAAAGCGAGTAATACACATTCTAGAGAAATGATCAAGCTTCAATTTAAAAAAAAAATTATTGATCCACGCCGCATACGAACTGAGATAACATGGAAATAAAAAGCCCAATTTTTGAAGGGAGCTCGCGAGCTCGGACGTGTATTTGGTCCTCTTAAGGACGTACCCTCACCTGAGTCGTATAAAAAACCAAGTGGTATGGGAGTTATCGATCACATCGGCCGAAATGCAAATGTTCGAAGTCGTTCCTAAGCCTACCATCCTTCTGTGCAGCGCGAACGGTTTAATTATTCCGGTTTTTCGGATACTACATAATGGGGTCGTAAAAATTCGCCCGCTAAATATATTGCATCCGCGGTAAACGCCTCCTAATCCGCAAAACCGTTGTTTGAAAAACGGTAAGCATCTTCCAAGCCGCGAAATACAATTAACGCCATGTCGCTTCTACTGTTTTTTTTTCGGACCTTTCCGTTTGAATCGATGCAAACGGAATTAATTAAAAACTGCGATGGTTTTCGGTCCGGTGAAAGAGACAGCGCTCGTTCTCTCCCATCTTTTCATTTTTGCGAAAGGAAATTGTTTTCTGTTTCTTTCGGAATTGTGCAAGATGAATCGAGAAATTGTGAACGTTCCAACAGTCGATCGTCGTTTTCTTCGCGGCGCAATTGAGAAAGCAATTAAACTTTTCGTTTCACTCGGCTGGTATGGAAATTTATGCTTCATTGCTCGGGACAAATGAAAATATTCTGTATTACTCCTTGCTTCGAAAGAAATTATGTTTTTCCATTCTCTGGCCGCTATCGCCCGATCCATTTCCCAACATATTCTTTTGTATAAACGACTTATCTATTATTAATGTAAGATTCCGTGCTCAGTTTCTTATATTCCTCGATTTCTGCGTGGGATGCTTTATTTTATTTCTAAAAAGTTGATTCCTTTTGTATCTTGAAGAACGACAAAACGATTTCCCCCATATAGAAGGCTTTACCAGAAATGAAAGCTTTGACTTGTTGTGAAGTGACGAGTGTTCTTTATTCCTTCTATCAATGGATGGTCGGATTGAAGATAGTTGACAATGTTTAAAGGAATCCTTTTTGGATAGAATAATAACTGACACCTTTTTCTTAGATGTTAATTAGAGGCCGGAATCAATGATTCACTTTAGAGTTCTGATTTGAGAAGGTGCTACAGCCTGATTGCTTTAAGACGGCTTGGCATTGCCGGTGCAGTAACGATTCTTGAAAACGAAACTGAATTAGCTCATAATCAGACGATTTTGAAGACGGTCATCAACGCCTGTAACCTCTGAACTAACACAAATACATGGGAATTTTCGATGTTTGTTTCAGTGTATATATGGGTGCTACGTACATTCCGCAATCCTTCCAACCTTCCACAGGAGATGCTACTGGCTCCTACAGGTAAATATTGACCTCATTGGTGATATAGTATGAATCCAGCACGATGAAAGTGAAACTTCCTCTTATCATTTGAATTTTTTCTGATCTCCGATACACATCACGTCTCTCCGCAATTCTCAGGAAGTTTTCAACTTTCAGAATCCGGATATAGTCCTAGTCCACTACCTGAACGTTCCATACCCCGACGACAACAAATTGGCTGTGATAACTCCTAGCATATCGCTATGGGCTGACAAAAAAGAATGGACGAAGGAAGAACTCGTGTCCCAATTGAAACCGATGTTCTTCAGCGAGGAAGAACCAGACCTCAACAACGAATTAGAGATCTCCGTAAGTGATGAGCAGCAACTGTCGAAACCTCTACTCCCCCAATAACAGTTTATCAAGATTCTCTCATCGTGTTTTTCTCCGCAGACTGCTGAAACGGTCGAAGCGATCGTGAGCCAACTGATGGAAAAACAACGAGTGGCGCGTCAAGCCGCGCTGGTCAAGCAGCTGGAGTGCGGATGCCCGGACTCCACCTGTGCCGACGGGAAGAGCTGCTCCCACCCGACCCGAAGACAAACACACCGTCCCGGACCTGCGAACAGCAGGCCTCCAAGTCGCCAAGACAACAATCAGGTATCCTCGACCACGGGTTCCGGTTCCATCCACACCAACGGACAACCGCCCCGGGTGTATTCCAGAGAGATCCGGGGCCAGCAGATCATCCAGAAGTCCACGCACTCTACGAATAATACTAACACGCCACCCTTGGTAAGACTTCTTCGGTTCGAACCGTCCGTTTTTATTCAAGATTATCCTTTGCAGGTGTTGAGTCTGTCGCAAATCCAAGGAGGAGGAGGCTTGCTGATCCTGAACAACAACTCGACGCAGCAACATCAGAACCATCAGTCCGTCACTCATTTCGCCATCACGAATAACCACAACCAGAGGCAGAACAAAAACGAGCACGTCTTGAAGCAAGAAGCCATGGACACATCTTGCAGACGAGAGGCGAAAATGGAAGTCAGCGACGGGCTACAACAAGCCATGTTGGAATTCAACCGGCAGCACGAAGTGATCATGACCAGTGCACCACCCACTCCTACGAAACGTCTGGACAATCACCGCACCAACGAGTACAAACGACAGGAGTACGAGAACGTCGTCATGTTGGGATTCGACAACAGGGGACAACAGCAGCAGATCAACAAACACAACGGCATTCCGTCCAACGCCTTGAACGGACATTTCAACGAAACGCTGGACTTGTCCCAAGAGGACATCCAGAGGACCCTGTCGGCCAACATGCCTCTGTGCTCCAACAACCTCAACGTTCAACAGAGGCACAGGGAGGAGAAGAACGAGCCCAACAGCTGCCAAATCCAGCAACACACCATAGAACATTCCGTCAACACCGAAATAAACCCCATGGATTTCATCAACACCTGCGACGTGGTGGGATCTCCGACCCACGCCGTGGACGACGACGTGTTCGTGAATCTAGACGCTTTCGATATGCTGGGGGAGTTTCCCGATCTGGAAGTTTTAGAATCTACCCAGAACGGGATTCTGGACATGAACGCTTCTTCGGAAATGCAACGAAATCAGAAACAGCAGGTGGAGCAGATCCACAACGGAGTCGAAGGATCTGCGAAGATCACTGATTACTCCCCCGAATGGGCCTATCCGGAAGGGGGCGTTAAGGTCTTGGTCACTGGACCCTGGCAAACCAACAGGACGTACAGCGTCCTCTTCGATACATTCCCTGTTCCAACAACTCTGGTGCAAAGCGGGGTTCTGAGGTGCTATTGTCCAGGTAATGAATTCAAGAGAAAATTTACTCCAGATCCAGATTTTAAAATTGTTTTAATTTCACAGCGCACGAGGCGGGACTAGCTAATCTTCAAGTGGCTTGCGAGGGTTACGTCATCTCCAACTCTGTGATTTTCGAGTACAAACTCCCACCCCGAGAACAGCAAGTAACAGCTCCAGAAATGAAAATGGAGAAATCAACCGACAATCTTCTCAAGTTCACACTTCTCCAAAGACTCGAAGCTATGGACGATCGACTCCAGATCAAGGAGGAACCTGCTGATGTGTGTGACGTGGCAAGTTTTAATATGCCCAGACATTACCTTGTAACTTCGATTCCTGTTTAATTTCTAGGTAGAAGATACCGCGCTGTTTACCCAATCAAATTTTGAGGATCGGCTGGTGAGCTTCTGTAAAACCATGACATCGAGGACGAGCAGACACAACGAAGAACTTTGTTCCACTTGGTTCCCCAGCCACCGAGGAATGACCCTACTGCATCTGGCTGCAGCGTTGGGTTACTCCCACTTGCTGTCGGCTCTGCTGAACTGGAGGGCGGAGAAGTCGTCGTTGTTCCTAGAAACCGAGATGGACGCCTTGAGCAAAGACGATGACGGATTCACCCCATTGGTGAGTGGGTTCAAACCAGATTATCACCACCACTCAACTATCTTCTCTTCTCAAGGTTAGAATTGTTTGAGAAAATTTCTTTTTTTGGTTTGTTCCAGATGTGGGCCTGCAGTAGAGGTCACAAAGCCGCCGCAGTATTATTGTACAAGTGGAATTACGTAGCGCTAGGCGTGAAAAACGACCAGAACCAAACGGCTCTCGAATGTGCCAGAGGAAACAATCACACCCAATTGATACGAGAAATCGAAGTGCTGGAGAGCCGAAGAGAAAAAATGGGCATGACTGTCCACAAATTGGGCGTCTCTTTCGACAATTCTAGCGTCATCTCGCCGGCCGGATCCTTGGCGTCCTTGGTGTCTATAGCATCTACCAGCAGGTCTCACGATGGCGTATTCTTGAGGCCAGGAGCTGTAACCAGGAGCGAGACCAGCAAGTACAAAATACTGAACCTCGACATCGAGTCGGATTCCTCTTTGGACTGCAACAAGATCATGGGTTCTAGTCCCAGTCCCATGCTATCCGACTATTCCTCTAGCACCAGATCCAGCGGCGGCTTCCAGAAGCTCGTCAAGAGGCCGTCGATCGACAGCGGGATCAATCTCACGGGAATTTTCGAGAGGCCCAAAACGTCCAGATCGGCCGCTTCTAGGGAAATGTCCAGATTGTCCAAGTGAGTACAGAGACTCGTCTTTTAAGGTGGAATTTATGCGTCAGATACGAATGTGGGGTTCCCCAGGGGTGCGTTTCAGGGCTGCTCCTTTTCATATCGACACTCTTCTGGTGGTTGATCCAAAACGTATTAGATTGGATGGAGTGTTCACATTATGCGTTATTTCAGATACGACCGGAGTTTTTCGCTGCCGCTGAGCGGCGCCAACGACGTTTTCGGCGATGATCCAACGGATCCGAACGGGAAGAATATGGATTTCGTTTTGTGTAAGTTTGCATACCTTTAAAGCACTAATGAGCGATTTCGAACCTCGGTAAGTGAACTGATTGATTGGGTTTCGACGATACGTGGTCGGAATCCACGGAGGAGTTTATGGAATGGCATGATGTGAACGCGTGGTATTTATAATTTCTGCACTTATGCGCTTTTCACAGTTATTCAGATTTTCATTTTGTTTCAAACGATTTTGTCAATTGTGGAATGGTATAACTCCCGCACTCTTCAACGATGGCTAAATTTATCTGATGTTAATAGGCGAAGGTCCAAGAAGTCCGCTCATAGACGTAGAGGCAGTCTCGGACGACGAGGTGTCGGAAATCCATGCCGCTGCTGCCGTAGGTCAGTCAGACGCCAGACTCCAGGAAACGCCACTGCTTTTCACCAGTTTCGATAAATATCATTCCTTTTTGTTCAAAACTCTTCCTCAAATCAATCAGATCTGGCTAAAGCAGATGACGTTCTCCCACTTAAATGGTACATGTTGTCTAATTTATGTTGTTTCAATGTTACATCAATGTTTCTTGTTCCTTCATGATCGATACATAACTAACTTAGTCTAGTCTGCACCTACTGACAATTCAATCAGGTATTTCCAACAATCTCAAATCTTCGAAATCTAATCTGTATAGCGTTCCATGGATCCCGTGATTCTTGATTAACCTTACTGAAATTTAGCCTTCTTTCCTTTTCGCTGCTTACCAATTTTACGCATGGCTTCAGTGAATTCCTGCTATCGCCCAGCAAACAACATCGATCTCTAGGTCTGTTCGGTGTCTCTGCGCCAATTTCAATTTTTCACACTGGATTACAAGACTGACAATCATTATTATTTGCCATAACCTAACTCTGAATGAAGACGAAAGCTCTTGGTGATGAAACATAACCAATTTCGAAGTATCGATAGCACCATGACCGATTTCTACTTCTCCAAATTATGTGATATGCTGGTCGATCAAGCTGCCATCGAAGCCCAGAGCTCTCATGTCATCAGTTCAAATACATGAGGTTTAATCATTCCAAAGATTCCTTCAAAACATTAGAACTACAAGATCTATTAATGATGATTGTCGTTATCCCTCATATCCTTTGATGTCCACAACTTTATGTAGCTTGGTTATCTTTAGATTCATCTGAAATGCTGAGTGCTTATAGCAAGGAATTTTCTGAATGTGCTTTATATGCTTCGATTAGTCTTGTAGAACTTCACTGCAATTGCTGCTCTTTCGGCATGGAAATTTAGCCTGTTGACTCACCTCACACCTTTAGTATTCTCTCAGTAAAAGGGTTGATTTTGCTCGGAGTTCAAGACTCTCGTGTTTTGCAGGGGATCAAGACGCAAGAGTGCTGACTTTGGCGGAACAGATCATTGCTGCCATGCCGGACAGAATTAAGGTAATTTATAAACCTGGACTTCCCCACCAAAACCTCTTCTGCTAATGCAGACTTCTTTGTTTGACTCTAACTTTTCTCTACGTTATAGAATGAGAGTCAATGCGAGGAAATGATTCTGGGCAACAGTCCGGGGCCTCCCGATAAACTATCCGGAGATACCCTCCAAGATACCTTCATGGAACCTCTGTTCGATCAATCGACCTGCAGCTTCGAATCCAACGAATTCAATTTCGAGTTTTCCGATAACAACTATCGGTAAATAGATCTCTTCTTTGTAATTTTCAGTCTCTCGCAATCGTAATTTTCAGGTATTACGACGTTGGCACTCCGTGCTCCAGCCTAAGTCCGGCGTCCTCGAGCTGCTTGCAGTCTCCTTCTTCTTACATTTTGGACTCTCCATCGCCGCCACCAACAACGGCGGATTTTTGCGAGTTCTTCCAGGCGTCCGGAAGCATGTTCGAGAAGGATTTCTCTAATTTAACGCTGTCTGGTGAGTTTCCAGAACTTAGTGACGGTAGATCAGGTCTAGATCGGTTATCATTTCAGATCGGGAACAGAGGGAGCTGTACGAAGCGGCCAAGGTCATCCAGAAAGCCTACCGTTCGTACAAGGGAAGGCAGCAGCGCGAACAGGAGAAGGAACGAGCGGCCGCCATCGTGATCCAAAACTACTACCGTCGTTACAAGCAGTTCGCGTGGTGCAAACAGGCCACCCGCGCAGCCACCGTGATACAGCACGGCTACCGTTCTTATCGCGAGAATAAGAGGTTGCAGAAGAGTCAGCAGGCCGCCGTCTGCATCCAGACCTACTATCGCAGCTACAAAGAGCAGGAGGGACGTCAAGTGAGGGGCGACGCTCAACCTACCGGATTCAGGTGAGGTCCCGTAGGCGGCCGGATGACCGGTATCCTGAAGAGTTTTTTCTGCTTTTCAGACGGGCCATTTCGCAGAGACGGCAGAATCAGGCGGCCAGGAAGATACAGCAGTTCATGAGACAATCAAAGAATAAGTAAGTGAATACAATCGATTGAAACATGGCGCCATTCAATAGAAACCACACTCGGGTTACAGGATGAGTTTTGACTTGTGAATTTTGTAACTGTAGATTCTTGAGATCGATAGAAACCTTTTTTTCATTTTTACGATTAGTGTGGCTCTGCAAAGAGACGAAAAGTATTTGGGCAATAAGTTTCTTTTAAAAGAAGCCGAAAGTATAAGGAGAAAGTGTTTTGTTTGACGAAAGGAATCTACTGTATATTTCAACAAAACCTAGGTTTATCAGCCAAAATCATAAAAGGTTCCGTTACAAGCTCGCCTATAAACAAAGCAGTAATTTTCTTCAATTAATTCATACCAAATTGTCTTTTTATTGCTATCAGTTTATGGGAGGATGATATTGGCTACATGGTAAGTTCCCGTCGAAGTTTCATGAAAGCTACCTTCCATTTAATACATTTTACAGTTATCATCGATCAATGAATATTAAGCTTCCATGAATAGATCAATCAGACATTGTTTCGAAAAGTTGTCGATATTTTTTCATCTATTGTTACTTTACGCCCTTAATACCGAGCGATGAAGTAGTACCTTACGGAATGAATGTAGATTACAGAGAGAACGAGCCGAAAAAGAGAAGCTGGGGGGCCAGTCAGCGGATGCCCCTCCAAGATAACAATTTCAAGAGGAATCCTGCTGCACCGGCCCAAATAAGAGGTAAAGCATTGCAGGAACGACCTTAATCGATGGGTGGTACAATTCACAGCACCCAAATTGAGCTAACCGAGGATGTGTCTCGTACGAGTTGAATTCCAGGCTCAGCACAAAATGGAGTTCATTGTTCAGTTGTTTTCTTGGATTCGGCTCTCGAACTTGAACAAACGGGATGAAATAAATCGTCAAATATATCAACTACGGCTATCAAAGATTACGGTTTCAGAGTACAAGCAGGATACCTTTGACTGGTTTGTTCTTGAAGCAAAAAAAAATTCACTCGTTTCTTCAAGTTCGAAAGCTTTTCGATAAATGAAGCTTCACTCTTCAACCAACTTAACGGTATGTTCCACCGGAGAATGTAGAAAAAGATTGACAAAAAGTGAGAGAAGAATTCAGACACTATACTGTTTTTAAGCTGTGATTGTAGTTTTGGCAACACATTTACCGAAAGGCTTATCCTGTTTCGGAAAATTTTACAGCTCGATACGATCGGGAGTGTCATATATGCAGTTGGTACTGACGACGAGGAAAGAAGGAAATGTGTTACCAATATGTACATAATTTTAGCTCTTGTCTCTTTAACGTAGGTAGATGGTCTTCTTTTCAAGACGGTTTGAGGAAATTCAACGTGATATTTTCGTGTAGACTCAAAAGCCTGAAAAATTCCAATCCGTTTACTTTGGGGATGTTGAATTTGCTACGAAACCTCTCTTTAATTCGTTTTAGATAATTTGGTTCGACTGATTTCACTGCCATCACTGTAGTCTAGACAAATCAGAAGTAAATCGCAGTATAGCAGACGTTTAAAAAAACACTGACTACTTTAAATTAATTTTCCAATTTGAGTGTCCAGTTAGTTGAACAACGCAAAAGTTTGCTCATACATATCATTGTAGTTAATATTTTAATACGTAATGTACAGATATAGATTCATATTATTGTACAATGAAGAGGTGATGTACATAATCTGTTGATAGATTAGTTCGTTCGTGTGTATTGCCTAACTCGAGGTATTGGTGCTCAACACTGGAGATTATTTAGCACAAAAGTATTATGTTTTTCGAGACTAGTCAATTACGAGTGAAAGTCGTTTGATTTCCACGAAAAAGAAACACATGTACCTGCTGGCAGAATTGAAAACGAGTCAGATGATCTTTTTCCAACCCTTGTACATACAGTCGATTATCTATTCTTAGTTAGCGGTTATTCCTTCGTTTTTATTCTTTATATAAAAAGATAAGTATAATATTTTTCGGAGGGGCTTCACGATATTTTCGAAATTAGTAGGCAAGATCTTTGTTTCAAAAACATTTTCAGTCCGATATTGTTTGAAAAAAAGAATATAGGGGTAAGTATTTGTCTGCAAAGGTATTACTTATGTAATGATGGATACTTGAAAGGTAAGAAATTATGTCGGAAAAACAAAGATTTCAAATAATCTTTGCAATAAAACTTTTTAAGTCGTCAATGCTCAGTATTTATGTATAACTTTCCACAACCGGAAGCGTATTGGCATTGTTTACTACGGTGCAACGCATACATGGTGTTGGAACGCGGTAAAGAATGGCTGAACCAATGCCCTGTCTACCCAGACATATCTTACTACGACTCAGCGCAGCGGGGTGTCCAGGCGTAGTAACTATTGTCAATTGTGAATATTATGGATACGCGTCTATTCTCGGTCATTGTTCACAGCTTTCCAACTCAACTACGTTCAAATTTGATTTCTTTCGCAATTTTGCAACCCGCGTTCATAAAGATACTACCGCCAAAAATAGTTCATTGAACCACACTAAAATAAAAAATAATAATAAATAGAAAATAATACACAAACATAACGTTATAGGTACATAAAAATAACAATAGTATAAATGTGAGTATCGCTGAAAACAACTTCATAAAATGCAAAATCAACCTAAGTATAATCCTAGTGTGCATTTCCATGTGATTTTGCATTCGGTCTATTAAGATAAATATTTTTCTTCAAAGATCTTTGCCTTTTAGGATTTTTTGTCATTTATTGTTGGATGGCCTACCAGCTTGAATGCGTTTTGCGCCGCATGATAAACCACGTCTAATTTTTCTTCGGCTCACTGATGTTGGCTGAACAGTACCTAATGTTCTTTTTTCGTGGGATACTTTTTGATGCAAGAATGAAATTTAATGAGTCGGATGGTGTAACAATTTTGTTAAAAGACTGATTAAATTTTTTCATGGCATTAATCATATAAACCGTTTCATTTTCGCAGGATATTTCAGTAATGCGTTCAACATTTTCTATCAGTTCTACTGCAGCTGAGGAATGTTTTTCTCCTAAATTTGTTTCATTGGCATTCTCGACAGTGTTTATTGGTACTACAGAAAAATTATCTTGTTGGGTGGAAACATTACTCTGTTGCTTTGTAGTAAGTAGTTGGCAAGTCATTTTCTATACCCACATCAGTTGACATGTCGTCATAAAATTCTGAGGATATATTTTCTCCTAGAGCTGATGTTGCTAATTTTTTTCTGTCTCCATCGTTTATTTGCATACAGGTCCATACTTATTTCGTATGGCGCAAAGGTGCTTACAATACCTTCCACCCTGTCCAAAAACACAGTCGCAAAATGCAATATCTACAAATGCAGTATAAAACATGTTATCACCGGTTTCCGAAGAAACCAAAAAGGCATTTTCGTCGATTCTTTCAACAGAGACATAAGCACAATGTGACATTTTTCTAAAGAGTATCCCATTCTTTGAGGAAATTGCGAAATTACAGCAAGTGGCGTCTTTGATAGAACTCGTAAACATTGGCAACCAAGGCACAAGCATTGAACGCTTTACATCTTTGTAGAACAATGTCTTTAAAAATGCGAATAATAGCTTCTACATAATTGTTCGTATTATTTCCTCGTGTAAATGAATGACTTCTATATGCCAAATACCACTCGGCTTCGATCCCAATAATTGGCTATATGAGCTTGAAAATAATCATATTTTTTAAAAATGTAATTATTTAGAATATGATCATAATTTTCACGAATCGTATCCATAATACAATAGTTACTACGCCTGAACACCCCGCTGCGCTGAGTCGTAGTAAGATATGTCTGGGTAGAGAGAGCATTGGTTGAGCCATTCTTTACCGCGTTCCAACACCATGTATGCGTTGCACCGTAGTAAACAATGCCAATACGCCAACCGGAACAAATCGATAAATATACTGGGCAAGCGTGCAAGAATGGGAAATCTGGGAACTAATAATGTAGATTCTGGGTACCAAGTTTTCCAAATCTCATTTGCAAGGAAAACATAGCCCAGTGCCTGACTTTCGGCATGGATCGCTATGTCACATCTCTGATTATTTTCATAAGTTCATCTCCACAAAATACATATCTTTATTCACTATCTTTATTTTACTTTTTCCAATGTATCATTCAATAAAATGAAAACCGACAAGATTATGTAAACGCAGTATTTCTTAGGGTTAAACTATTTGGTTTGCCCTTCGACATTTGTTTAGATTTTCTATATTAATAAACAATCTTCAAACACTCTTTCAAATATTATAGGAATTGACTGTTCTCATCGCTCAAGCTGAAATTAGTTTTGACTTTTCCAGCCGAAAATTGCAAAGAATTATTGCCTGGTACATTTATCGATTTGTTTAGGAATATTTCAACGCCCTAAAAAATCAAAATGAGCAACGTTTTTAATTATTCAATCATTTTAAAATTTACTCTTCGATAATTTCACATTTGTTCGAAAATGTTTTTGATTCTCAAGTTCTTTTCGTTTCAAATGGTCTCTAGACTGAAAATTGTGAATAATAGTATTTGTTCTTAGATATTTTACACGAAATTTCTCGTTCGGCTTTGTTGGGGTAACCTATACCTACCTACCAATACTTAAAGGGGGATTTCAATTTAACCATTTTATCGTTGATTAATCAAATCGATATATGTTTTTGTGAATAATTGTTGATCTTGAAAATTTTATCTATTTATCCACTTATAGTTCATGATGATTCTCGATGTTCGTGAATTTTTCATGTTAGGCATTTTCGAATTCTCTTTTACATAAATAATATAGATCGTAGATTTAGAACTTCCTTCTGTATTTACGAAGTATCTCTTTAAGATCATACTTCGGTATGATCCTAGCAAATGTAGTTACGAACATTCCAACAATTTCTTTTATGTAGAATAGACGAGAAAATTAGAATTAGGAATTAAAAAAAACACTTCATCAACATTCATTGCCAAGAAGCGATGAGATCTATTTTTCTTCATTCATTTTAAAGGATTTCTTAGCGAAAAATATTTCAGTTCATTTTTTGATCACTGCTTCAAAGCAGATTAGAAGGCCTACTTCTTTTCGATTTTCAGAAAGAATTACGCAAAAATACTGTAAATATTTCAAGGCACTAAATTTTTTCTTCCGCAAAATAATTCGTTGTTTTGATATGCGTACAATGAATTTCGTATTCATCAACTATAATTAGGCTCGTAAATAGTTCGGATCTTAGCTGATCTTGATGAAGTGTTTTTTCCTGCAGTAAGGTTATGAATTCCTTGTAAATTCGGAAAAGATACTAACACCAACTATTGAAAAATATCGAAATATGTAAATTTGTATTCAACAATTCAAAATTATGGATATGATTGAAAATATTCGAGTGTAAGTAAATAATTATTATATTCAAATCAAGAATTTAAATTTTTATAAATATAGATACCAAAGTCGCTTACGTATTTGATAATACTTATAGCAGAAATTATTTTGAAATATGCATACCTACTATTTATATTGGAGTATATTCCATCTTCCATATTCGATGATACGATTCCAAATTCCGTAGTGATTTTCTCAAGTAATAGAACACAAGCTTTTTCGACCAGTCGTTCGTACCGAGTGATTTTAACTTAAAAAAAATAACGGTGCGTACTGTTCCTGCAAGAATAGCTGCGCAGTACTTCTCTAACCATTAACTCGTTCATAATCTTTAGACTATACCTACTACACTATTTCATAGCCTCCATTGCAACAATGTATAAGATTTCATCGACTATGATGATTTTGAACTGAGACTTGTGCTGAAAATCTTATATGTTTAGCAGTAGGCGTCCAACTCTTGCTTGATACACTGCATTCGCACTAACTGCGACTTTTATAGTTTGTTATAAGCGGTGATCACTGAGGCAGGAAATCCCAGACGTTTTTTGTCAAGATATATCAAGATTTATTTAAAATTCTTTAACAACTCCATTGTGGAATGTAGAAGAATTCCATCTCACCATTATTGAAAGAGAGGATTTAAGAAATGGCGCTCAGTTATCACCATCACTTACCTCTCGAATATGTAAACCAGTTAGTTTCTCTGTTATTGGATGCAATTCAGTCTCACCATGGTTCAAATGCAGACCTGCTTTGGCATTCCATTTATTGTTCAGTTTCGTATTTCGATTTTTACTGTTTACTGATGTTTATTAATATTTATGTTTTTGTTATACAGAGTGCAGTCTCCAACTATTATATTGTTATAATATTATATATTATAATCTATTAAAAATTTTTCTGAAATAAACTCGATTGTTTCATTTATTTTTTATTGACAAATATAGTGTTTTTAGGGGGTCATATGCTGATCAACATGATGTGAATAATTCTTGGCGGCGATGAGAGGGACGGAAGTTATGACAGTTTGAAATTTCCGACTTTTCGAAAAATGCCATTTGACAGGTGAAAATCTAAACGGTGATAGTTAGGGCTTTGAATTAGATTTTGATACCAAAACCACCCATGTAGCCCTCATAAGTAATGAATTATTCGTGTTTTCATTTTTCGGTTTTTCATTTTCGAGTTCTGTTCGCGGGCTCACACAAATCAAGGCAAGGGCGCTGTCGCTCCGCAAAATTGCTATTATTGAAGATTCGAATTGGAAGTACAACTTCCTAATTCAATAACAACGTTAGATCTTCCCCAAATATATTTTTTATTGACAAATATGGTGTTTTTAGGGGGTCATACCCCTTTGGCATTTTTCACCAAAAATTTGAGATTTTTCAAATCGCTCATATTTTGCACAGAGATACTTGGAGCTATGCTGATCGATATAATATAAATAATTCTTGGCGGCGATGAGAGGGACGGAAGTTATGACAGTTTGAAATTTCCGACTTTTCGAAAAATGCCATTTGACAGGTGAAAATCTAAACGGTGATAGTTAGGGCTTTGAATTAGATTTTGATACCAAAACCACCCATGTAGCCCTCATAAGTAATGAATTATTCGTGTTTTCATTTTTCGGTTTTTCATTTTCGAGTTCTGTTCGCGGGCTCACACAAATCAAGGCAAGGGCGCTGTCGCTCCGCAAAATTGCTATTATTGAAGATTCGAATTGGAAGTACAACTTCCTAATTCAATAACAACGTTAGATCTTCCCCAAATATATTTTTTATTGACAAATATGGTGTTTTTAGGGGGTCATACCCCTTTGGCATTTTTCACCAAAAATTTGAGATTTTTCAAATCGCTCATATTTTGCACAGAGATACTTGGAGCTATGCTGATCGATATAATATAAATAATTCTTGGCGGCGATGAGAGGGACGGAAGTTATGACAGTTTGAAATTTCCGACTTTTCGAAAAATGCCATTTGACAGGTGAAAATCTAAACGGTGATAGTTAGGGCTTTGAATTAGATTTTGATACCAAAACCACCCATGTAGCCCTCATAAGTAATGAATTATTCGTGTTTTCATTTTTCGGTTTTTCATTTTCGAGTTCTGTTCGCGGGCTCACACAAATCAAGGCAAGGGCGCTGTCGCTCCGCAAAATTGCTATTATTGAAGATTCGAATTGGAAGTACAACTTCCTAATTCAATAACAACGTTAGATCTTCCCCAAATATATTTTTTATTGACAAATATGGTGTTTTTAGGGGGTCATA
This sequence comes from Adalia bipunctata, assembly GCA_910592335.1. Classification (NCBI taxonomy): domain Eukaryota; kingdom Metazoa; phylum Arthropoda; class Insecta; order Coleoptera; family Coccinellidae; genus Adalia; species Adalia bipunctata. The sequence continues at coordinate 519,806 of OU342951.1, forward strand.
CCCCTTTGGCATTTTTCACCAAAAATTTGAGATTTTTCAAATCGCTCATATTTCGCACAGAGATACTTGGAGCTATGCTGATCAATATAATATAAATAATTCTTGGCGGCGATGAGAGGGACGGAAGTTATGACAGTTTGAAATTTCCGATTTTTCGAAAAATGCCATTTGACAGTTGAAAATCTAAACGGTGATAGTTAGGGCTTTGAATCATTTTTTATTGGATAGAACGACCTCGAAAACCTACATTTTGATACCAAAACCACCCATGTAGCCTTCATAAGTAATGAATTATTCGTGTTTTCATTTTTCGGTTTTTCATTTTCGAGTTCTGTTCACGGGCTCACACAAATCAGGGCAAGGGCGCAGTCGGTCCACAAAATTGCTATTATTGCAGATTCGAATTGGAAGTACAACTTCCTAATTCAATAACAACGTTAGATCTTCCCCAAATATATTTTTTATTGACAAATATGGTGTTTTTGGGGGGTCATAACCCTTTGACATTTTTCACCCAAAATTTTGGATTTTTCAAATCGCTCATATTTTGCACAGAGATACTTGGAGCTATGCTGATCAATATAATATAAATAATTCTTGGCGACGATGAGAGGGACGGAAGTTATGACAGTTTGAAATTTCCGATTTTTCGAAAAATGCCATTTGACAGTTGAAAATCTAAACGGTGATAGTTAGGGCTTTGAATCATTTTTTATTGGATAGAACGACCTCGAAAACCTACATTTTGATACCAAAACCACCCATGTAGCCTTCATAAGTAATGAATTATTCGTGTTTTCATTTTTCGGTTTTTCATTTTCGAGTTCTGTTCACGGGCTCACACAAATCAAGGCAAGGGCGCAGTCGGTCCAAAAAATTGCTATTATTGCAGATTCGAATTGGAAGTACAACTTCCAAATTCAATAACAACGTTAGATCCTCCCTAAACATATTTTTTATTGACAAATATGGTGTTTTTGGGGGGTCATACCCCTTTGACATTTTTCACCCAAAATTTTGGATTTTTCAAATCGCTCATATTTTGCACAGAGATACTTGGAGCTATGCTGATCAATATAATATAAATAATTCTTGGCGGCGATGAGAGGGACGGAAGTTATGACAGTTTGAAATTTCCGATTTTTCGAAAAATGCCATTTGACAGTTGAAAATCTAAACGGTGATAGTTAGGGCTTTGAATCATTTTTTATTGGATAGAACGACCTCGAAAACCTACATTTTGATACCAAAACCACCCATGTAGCCTTCATAAGTAATGAATTATTCGTGTTTTCATTTTTCGGTTTTTCATTTTCGAGTTCTGTTCACGGGCTCACACAAATCAAGGCAAGGGCGCAGTCGGTCCACAAAATTGCTATTATTGCAGATTCGAATTGGAAGTACAACTTCCAAATTCAATAACAACGTTAGATCCTCCCTAAACATATTTTTTATTGACAAATATGGTGTTTTTGGGGGGTCATACCCCTTTGACATTTTTCACCCAAAATTTTGGATTTTTCAAATCGCTCATATTTTGCACAGAGATACTTGGAGCTATGCTGATCAATATAATATAAATAATTCTTGGCGGCGATGAGAGGGACGGAAGTTATGACAGTTTGAAATTTCCGATTTTTCGAAAAATGCCATTTGACAGTTGAAAATCTAAACGGTGATAGTTAGGGCTTTGAATCATTTTTTATTGGATAGAACGACCTCGAAAACCTACATTTTGATACCAAAACCACCCATGTAGCCTTCATAAGTAATGAATTATTCGTGTTTTCATTTTTCGGTTTTTCATTTTCGAGTTCTGTTCACGGGCTCACACAAATCAAGGCAAGGGCGCAGTCGGTCCAAAAAATTGCTATTATTGCAGATTCGAATTGGAAGTACAACTTCCAAATTCAATAACAACGTTAGATCCTCCCTAAACATATTTTTTATTGACAAATATGGTGTTTTTGGGGGGTCATACCCCTTTGACATTTTTCACCCAAAATTTTGGATTTTTCAAATCGCTCATATTTTGCACAGAGATACTTGGAGCTATGCTGATCAATATAATATAAATAATTCTTGGCGGCGATGAGAGGGACGGAAGTTATGACAGTTTGAAATTTCCGATTTCTCGAAAAATGCCATTTGACAGTTGAAAATCTAAACGGTGATAGTTAGGGCTTTGAATCATTTTTTATTGGATAGAACGACCTCGAAAACCTACATTTTGATACCAAAACCACCCATGTAGCCTTCATAAGTAATGAATTATTCGTGTTTTCATTTTTCGGTTTTTCATTTTCGAGTTCTGTTCACGGGCTCACACAAATCAAGGCAAGGGCGCAGTCGGTCCACAAAATTGCTATTATTGCAGATTCGAATTGGAAGTACAACTTCCAAATTCAATAACAACGTTAGATCCTCCCTAAACATATTTTTTATTGACAAATATGGTGTTTTTGGGGGGTCATACCCCTTTGACATTTTTCACCCAAAATTTTGGATTTTTCAAATCGCTCATATTTTGCACAGAGATACTTGGAGCTATGCTGATCAATATAATATAAATAATTCTTGGCGGCGATGAGAGGGACGGAAGTTATGACAGTTTGAAATTTCCGATTTTTCGAAAAATGCCATTTGACAGTTGAAAATCTAAACGGTGATAGTTAGGGCTTTGAATCATTTTTTATTGGATAGAACGACCTCGAAAACCTACATTTTGATACCAAAACCACCCATGTAGCCTTCATAAGTAATGAATTATTCGTGTTTTCATTTTTCGGTTTTTCATTTTCGAGTTCTGTTCACGGGCTCACACAAATCAAGGCAAGGGCGCAGTCGGTCCACAAAATTGCTATTATTGCAGATTCGAATTGGAAGTACAACTTCCAAATTCAATAACAACGTTAGATCCTCCCTAAACATATTTTTTATTGACAAATATGGTGTTTTTGGGGGGTTATACCCCTTTGACATTTTTCACCCAAAATTTTGGATTTTTCAAATCGCTCATATTTTGCACAGAGATACTTGGAGCTATGCTGATCAATATAATATAAATAATTCTTGGCGGCGATGAGAGGGACGGAAGTTATGACAGTTTGAAATTTCCGATTTTTCGAAAAATGCCATTTGACAGTTGAAAATCTAAACGGTGATAGTTAGGGCTTTGAATCATTTTTTATTGGATAGAACGACCTCGAAAACCTACATTTTGATACCAAAACCACCCATGTAGCCTTCATAAGTAATGAATTATTCGTGTTTTCATTTTTCGGTTTTTCATTTTCGAGTTCTGTTCACGGGCTCACACAAATCAAGGCAAGGGCGCAGTCGGTCCACAAAATTGCTATTATTGCAGATTCGAATTGGAAGTACAACTTCCAAATTCAATAACAACGTTAGATCCTCCCTAAACATATTTTTTATTGACAAATATGGTGTTTTTGGGGGGTCATACCCCTTTGACATTTTTCACCCAAAATTTTGGATTTTTCAAATCGCTCATATTTTGCACAGAGATACTTGGAGCTATGCTGATCAATATAATATAAATAATTCTTGGCGGCGATGAGAGGGACGGAAGTTATGACAGTTTGAAATTTCCGATTTTTCGAAAAAATGCCATTTGACAGTTGAAAATCTAAACGGTGATAGTTAGGGCTTTGAATCATTTTTTATTGGATAGAACGACCTCGAAAACCTACATTTTGATACCAAAACCACCCATGTAGCCTTCATAAGTAATGAATTATTCGTGTTTTCATTTTTCGGTTTTTCATTTTCGAGTTCTGTTCACGGGCTCACACAAATCAAGGCAAGGGCGCAGTCGGTCCACAAAATTGCTATTATTGCAGATTCGAATTGGAAGTACAACTTCCAAATTCAATAACAACGTTAGATCCTCCCTAAACATATTTTTTATTGACAAATATGGTGTTTTTGGGGGGTCATACCCCTTTGACATTTATCACCCAAAATTTTGGATTTTTCAAATCGCTCATATTTTGCACAGAGATACTTGGAGCTATGCTGATCAATATAATATAAATAATTCTTGGCGGCGATGAGAGGGACGGAAGTTATGACAGTTTGAAATTTCCGATTTCTCGAAAAATGCCATTTGACAGTTGAAAATCTAAACGATGATAGTTAGGGCTTTGAATCATTTTTTATTGGATAGAACGACCTCGAAAACCTACATTTTGATACCAAAACCACCCATGTAGCCTTCATAAGTAATGAATTATTCGTGTTTTCATTTTTCGGTTTTTCATTTTCGAGTTCTGTTCACGGGCTCACACAAATCAAGGCAAGGGCGCAGTCGGTCCACAAAATTGCTATTATTGCACATTCGAATTGGAAGTACAACTTCCAAATTCAATAACAACGTTAGATCCTCCCTAAACATATTTTTTATTGACAAATATGGTGTTTTTGGGGGGTCATACCCCTTTGACATTTTTCACCCAAAATTTTGGATTTTTCAAATCGCTCATATTTTGCACAGAGATACTTGGAGCTATGCTGATCAATATAATATAAATAATTCTTGGCGGCGATGAGAGGGACGGAAGTTATGACAGTTTGAAATTTCCGATTTCTCGAAAAATGCCATTTGACAGTTGAAAATCTAAACGGTGATAGTTAGGGCTTTGAATTATTTTTTATTGGATAGAACGACCTCGAAAACCTACATTTTGATACCAAAACCACCCATGTAGCCTTCATAAGTAATGAATTATTCGTGTTTTCATTTTTCGGTTTTTCATTTTCGAGTTCTGTTCACGGGCTCACACAAATCAAGGCAAGGGCGCAGTCGGTCCACAAAATTGCTATTATTGCACATTCGAATTGGAAGTACAACTTCCAAATTCAATAACAACGTTAGATCTTCCCCAAATATATTTTTTATTGACAAATATGGTGTTTTTGGGGGGTCATACCCCTTTGACATTTTTCACCCAAAATTTTGGATTTTTCAAATCGCTCATGTTTTGCACAGAGATACTTGGAGCTATGCTGATCGATATAATATAAATAATTCTTGGCGGCGATGAGAGGGACGGAAGTTATGACAGTTTGAAATTTCCGATTTCTCGAAAAATGCCATTTGACAGTTGAAAATCTAAACGGTGATAGTTAGGGCTTTGAATTATTTTTTATTGGATAGAACGACCTCGAAAACCTACATTTTGATACCAAAACCACCCATGTAGCCCTCATAAGTAATGAATTATTCGTGTTTTCATTTTTCGGTTTTTCATTTTCGAGTTCTGTTCACGGGCTCACACAAATCAAGGCAAGGGCGCAGTCGGTCCACAAAATTGCTATTATTGCAGATTCGAATTGGAAGTACAACTTCCAAATTCAATAACAACGTTAGATCCTCCCTAAACATATTTTTTATTGACAAATATGGTGTTTTTGGGGGGTCATACCCCTTTGACATTTTTCACCCAAAATTTTGGATTTTTCAAATCGCTCATATTTTGCACAGAGATACTTGGAGCTATGCTGATCAATATAATATAAATAATTCTTGGCGGCGATGAGAGGGACGGAAGTTATGACAGTTTGAAATTTCCGATTTCTCGAAAAATGCCATTTGACAGTTGAAAATCTAAACGGTGATAGTTAGGGCTTTGAATTATTTTTTATTGGATAGAACGACCTCGAAAACCTACATTTTGATACCAAAACCACCCATGTAGCCCTCATAAGTAATGAATTATTCGTGTTTTCATTTTTCGGTTTTTCATTTTCGAGTTCTGTTCACGGGCTCACACAAATCAAGGCAAGGGCGCAGTCGGTCCACAAAATTGCTATTATTGCAGATTCGAATTGGAAGTACAACTTCCTAATTCAATAACAACGTTAGATCTTCCCCAAATATATTTTTTATTGACAAATATGGTGTTTTTGGGGGGTCATACCCCTTTGACATTTTTCACCCAAAATTTTGGATTTTTCAAATCGCTCATATTTTGCACAGAGATACTTGGAGCTATGCTGATCAATATAATATAAATAATTCTTGGCGGCGATGAGAGGGACAGAAGTTATGACAGTTTGAAATTTCCGATTTTTCGAAAAATGCCATTTGACAGTTGAAAATCTAAACGGTGATAGTTAGGGCTTTGAATTATTTTTCATTGAATAGAGCGACCTCGAAAACCTACATTTTGATACCAAAACCACCCATGTAGCCCTCATAAGTAATGAATTATTCGTGTTTTCATTTTTCGGTTTTTCATTTTCGAGTTCTGTTCACGGGCGCACACAAATCAAGGCAAGGGCGCAGTCGGTCCACAAAATTGCTATTATTGAAGATTCGAATTGGAAGTACAACTTCCAAATTCAATAACAACGTTAGACCTTCCCCAAATATATTTTTTATTGACAAATATGGTGTTTTTGGGGGGGTCATACCCCTTTGACATTTTTCACCCAAAATTTTGGATTTTTCAAATCGCTCATATTTTGCACAGAGATACTTGGAGCTATGCTGATCAATATAATATAAATAATTCTTGGCGGCGATGAGAGGGACGGAAGTTATGACAGTTTGAAATTTCCGATTTCTCGAAAAATGCCATTTGACAGTTGAAAATCTAAACGGTGATAGTTAGGGCTTTGAATTATTTTTTATTGGATAGAACGACCTCGAAAACCTACATTTTGATACCAAAACCACCCATGTAGCCCTCATAAGTAATGAATTATTCGTGTTTTCATTTTTCGGTTTTTCATTTTCGAGTTCTGTTCACGGGCTCACACAAATCAAGGCAAGGGCGCAGTCGGTCCACAAAATTGCTATTATTGCAGATTCGAATTGGAAGTACAACTTCCTAATTCAATAACAACGTTAGATCTTCCCCAAATATATTTTTTATTGACAAATATGGTGTTTTTGGGGGGTCATACCCCTTTGACATTTTTCACCCAAAATTTTGGATTTTTCAAATCGCTCATATTTTGCACAGAGATACTTGGAGCTATGCTGATCAATATAATATAAATAATTCTTGGCGGCGATGAGAGGGACAGAAGTTATGACAGTTTGAAATTTCCGATTTTTCGAAAAATGCCATTTGACAGTTGAAAATCTAAACGGTGATAGTTAGGGCTTTGAATTATTTTTCATTGAATAGAGCGACCTCGAAAACCTACATTTTGATACCAAAACCACCCATGTAGCCCTCATAAGTAATGAATTATTCGTGTTTTCATTTTTCGGTTTTTCATTTTCGAGTTCTGTTCACGGGCGCACACAAATCAAGGCAAGGGCGCAGTCGGTCCACAAAATTGCTATTATTGAAGATTCGAATTGGAAGTACAACTTCCAAATTCAATAACAACGTTAGACCTTCCCCAAATATATTTTTTATTGACAAATATGGTGTTTTTGGGGGGGTCATACCCCTTTGACATTTTTCACCCAAAATTTTGGATTTTTCAAATCGCTCATATTTTGCACAGAGATACTTGGAGCTATGCTGATCAATATAATATAAATAATTCTTGGCGGCGATGAGAGGGACAGAAGTTATGACAGTTTGAAATTTCCGATTTTTCGAAAAATGCCATTTGACAGTTGAAAATCTAAACGGTGATAGTTAGGGCTTTGAATTATTTTTTATTGAATAGAGCGACCTCGAAAACCTACATTTTGATACCAAAACCACCCATGTAGCCCTCATAAGTAATGAATTATTCGTGTTTTCATTTTTCGGTTTTTCATTTTCGAGTTCTGTTCGCGGGCTCACACAAATCAAGGCAAGGGCGCAGTCGCTCCGCAAAATTGCTATTATTGAAGATTCGAATTGGAAGTACAACTTTCAAATTCAATAACAACGTTAGATCTTCCCCAAATATATTTTTTATTGACAAATATGGTGTTTTTGGGGGGTCATACCCCTTTGACATTTTTCACCCAAAATTTTGGATTTTTCAAATCGCTCATATTTTGCACAGAGATACTTGGAGCTATGCTGATCGATATAATATAAATAATTCTTGGCGGCGATGAGAGGGACGGAAGTTATGACAGTTTGAAATTTCCGATTTCTCGAAAAATGCCATTTGACAGTTGAAAATCTAAACGGTGATAGTTAGGGCTTTGAATTATTTTTTATTGGATAGAACGACCTCGAAAACCTACATTTTGATACCAAAACCACCCATGTAGCCCTCATAAGTAATGAATTATTCGTGTTTTCATTTTTCGGTTTTTCATTTTCGAGTTCTGTTCACGGGCTCACACAAATCAAGGCAAGGGCGCGGTCGGTCCACAAAATTGCTATTATTGCAGATTCGAATTGGAAGTACAACTTCCTAATTCAATAACAACGTTAGATCTTCCCCAAATATATTTTTTATTGACAAATATGGTGTTTTTGGGGGGTCATACCCCTTTGACATTTTTCACCCAAAATTTTGGATTTTTCAAATCGCTCATATTTTGCACAGAGATACTTGGAGCTATGCTGATCAATATAATATAAATAATTCTTGGTGGCGATGAGAGGGACGGAAGTTATGACAGTTTGAAATTTCCGATTTTTCGAAAAATGCCATTTGACAGTTGAAAATCTAAACGGTGATAGTTAGGGCTTTGAATTATTTTTTATTGGATAGAACGACCTCGAAAACCTACATTTTGATACCAAAACCACCCATGTAGCCCTCATAAGTAATGAATTATTCGTGTTTTCATTTTTCGGTTTTTCATTTTCGAGTTCTGTTCACGGGCTCACACAAATCAAGGCAAGGGCGCAGTCGGTCCACAAAATTGCTATTATTGCAGATTCGAATTGGAAGTACAACTTCCTAATTCAATAACAACGTTAGATCTTCCCCAAATATATTTTTTATTGACAAATATGGTGTTTTTGGGGGGTCATACCCCTTTGACATTTTTCACCCAAAATTTTGGATTTTTCAAATCGCTCATATTTTGCACAGAGATACTTGGAGCTATGCTGATCGATATAATATAAATAATTCTTGGCGGCGATGAGAGGGACGGAAGTTATGACAGTTTGAAATTTCCGATTTTTCGAAAAATGCCATTTGACAGTTGAAAATCTAAACGGTGATAGTTAGGGCTTTGAATCATTTTGTATTGGATAGAACGACCTCGAAAACCTACATTTTGATACCAAAACCACCCATGTAGCCTTCATAAGTAATGAATTATTTGTGTTTTCATTTTTCGGTTTTTCATTTTCGAGTTCTGTTCACGGGCTCACACAAATCAAGGCAAGGGCGCAGTCGGTCCACAAAATTGCTATTATTGCAGATTCGAATTGGAAGTACAACTTCCTAATTCAATAACAACGTTAGATCTTCCCCAAATATATTTTTTATTGACAAATATGGTGTTTTTGGGGGGTCATACCCCTTTGACATTTTTCACCCAAAATTTTGGATTTTTCAAATCGCTCATATTTTGCACAGAGATACTTGGAGCTATGCTGATCGATATAATATAAATAATTCTTGGCGGCGATGAGAGGGACGGAAGTTATGACAGTTTGAAATTTCCGATTTCTCGAAAAATGCCATTTGACAGTTGAAAATCTGAACGGTGATAGTTAGGGCTTTGAATTATTTTTTATTGGATAGAACGACCTCGAAAACCTACATTTTGATACCAAAACCACCCATGTAGCCCTCATAAGTAATGAATTATTCGTGTTTTCATTTTTCGGTTTTTCATTTTCGAGTTCTGTTCACGGGCTCACACAAATCAAGGCAAGGGCGCAGTCGGTCCACAAAATTGCTATTATTGCAGATTCGAATTGGAAGTACAACTTCCAAATTCAATAACAACGTTAGATCCTCCCTAAACATATTTTTTATTGACAAATATGGTGTTTTTGGGGGGTCATACCCCTTTGACATTTTTCACCCAAAATTTTGGATTTTTCAAATCGCTCATATTTTGCACAGAGATACTTGGAGCTATGCTGATCAATATAATATAAATAATTCTTGGCGGCGATGAGAGGGACGGAAGTTATGACAGTTTGAAATTTCCGATTTCTCGAAAAATGCCATTTGACAGTTGAAAATCTAAACGGTGATAGTTAGGGCTTTGAATTATTTTTTATTGGATAGAACGACCTCGAAAACCTACATTTTGATACCAAAACCACCCATGTAGCCCTCATAAGTAATGAATTATTCGTGTTTTCATTTTTCGGTTTTTCATTTTCGAGTTCTGTTCACGGGCTCACACAAATCAAGGCAAGGGCGCAGTCGGTCCACAAAATTGCTATTATTGCAGATTCGAATTGGAAGTACAACTTCCTAATTCAATAACAACGTTAGATCTTCCCCAAATATATTTTTTATTGACAAATATGGTGTTTTTGGGGGGTCATACCCCTTTGACATTTTTCACCCAAAATTTTGGATTTTTCAAATCGCTCATATTTTGCACAGAGATACTTGGAGCTATGCTGATCAATATAATATAAATAATTCTTGGCGGCGATGAGAGGGACAGAAGTTATGACAGTTTGAAATTTCCGATTTTTCGAAAAATGCCATTTGACAGTTGAAAATCTAAACGGTGATAGTTAGGGCTTTGAATTATTTTTCATTGAATAGAGCGACCTCGAAAACCTACATTTTGATACCAAAACCACCCATGTAGCCCTCATAAGTAATGAATTATTCGTGTTTTCATTTTTCGGTTTTTCATTTTCGAGTTCTGTTCACGGGCGCACACAAATCAAGGCAAGGGCGCAGTCGGTCCACAAAATTGCTATTATTGAAGATTCGAATTGGAAGTACAACTTCCAAATTCAATAACAACGTTAGACCTTCCCCAAATATATTTTTTATTGACAAATATGGTGTTTTTGGGGGGTCATACCCCTTTGACATTTTTCACCCAAAATTTTGGATTTTTCAAATCGCTCATATTTTGCACAGAGATACTTGGAGCTATGCTGATCAATATAATATAAATAATTCTTGGCGGCGATGAGAGGGACAGAAGTTATGACAGTTTGAAATTTCCGATTTTTCGAAAAATGCCATTTGACAGTTGAAAATCTAAACGGTGATAGTTAGGGCTTTGAATTATTTTTTATTGAATAGAGCGACCTCGAAAACCTACATTTTGATACCAAAACCACCCATGTAGCCCTCATAAGTAATGAATTATTCGTGTTTTCATTTTTCGGTTTTTCATTTTCGAGTTCTGTTCGCGGGCTCACACAAATCAAGGCAAGGGCGCAGTCGCTCCGCAAAATTGCTATTATTGAAGATTCGAATTGGAAGTACAACTTTCAAATTCAATAACAACGTTAGATCTTCCCCAAATATATTTTTTATTGACAAATATGGTGTTTTTGGGGGGTCATACCCCTTTGACATTTTTCAATTAAAATTTTGGATTGTTCAAATCGCTCATATTTTGCACAGAGATACTTGGAGCTATGCTGATCAATATAATATAAATAATTCTTGGCGGCGATAAGAGGGACGGAAGTTATGACAGTTTGAAATTTCCGATTTTTCGAAAAATGCCATTTGACAGTTGAAAATCTAAACGGTGATAGTTAGGGCTTTGAATTATTTTTTATTGGATAGAAAGACCTCGAAAACCTACAATTTGATACCAAAACCACCCATGTAGCCTTCATAAGTAATGAATTATTCGTGTTTTCATTTTTCGGTTTTTCATTTTCGAGTTCTGTTCACGGGCTCACACAAATCAAGGCAAGGGCGCAGTCGCTCCGCAAAATTGCTATTATTGCAGATTCGAATTGGAAGTACAACTTTCAAATTCAATAACAACGTTAGATCTTCCCCAAATATATTTTTTATTGATAAATATGGTGTTTTTGGGGGGTCATACCCCTTTGACATTTTTCACCCGAAATTTGGGATTTTTCAAATCGCTCATATTTTGCACAGAGATACTTGGAGCTATGCTGATCAATATAATATAAATAATTCTTGGCGGCGATGAGAGGGACGGAAGTTAGGACAGTTTGAAATTTCCGATTTTTCGAAAAATGCCATTTGACAGTTGAAAATCTAAACGTTGATAGTTAGGGCTTTGAATTATTTTTTATTGGATAGAACGACCTCGAAAACCTACATTTTGATACCAAAACCACCCATGTAGCCCTCATAAGTAATGAATTATTCGTGTTTTCATTTTTCGGTTTTTCATTTTCGAGTTCTGTTCACGGGCTCACACAAATCAAGGCAAGGGCGCAGTCGCTCCGCCAAATTGCTATTATTGAAGATTCGAATTGGAAGTACAACTTCCAAATTCAATAACAACGTTAGACCTTCCCCAAATATATTTTTTATTGACAAATATGGTGTTTTTGGGGGGTCATACCCCTTTGACATTTTTCACCCAAAATTTTGGATTTTTCAAATCGCTCATATTTTGCACAGAGATACTTGGAGCTATGCTGATCAATATAATATAAATAATTCTTGGCGGCGATGATAGGGACGGAAGTTATGACAGTTTGAAATTTCCGATTTTTCGAAAAATGCCATTTGAAAGTTGAAAATCTAAACGGTGATAGTTAGGGCTTTGAATTATTTTTTATTGGATAGAACGACCTCGAAAACCTACATTTTGATACCAAAACCACCCATGTAGCCCTCATAAGTAATGAATTATTCGTGTTTTCATTTTTCAGTTTTTCATTTTCGAGTTCTGTTCACGGGCGCACACAAATCAAGGCAAGGGCGCAGTAGCTCCGCAAAATTGCTATTATTGAAGATTCGAATTGGAAGTACAACTTCCAAATTCAATAACAACGTTAGATCCTCCGTAAATATATTTTTCATTGATATAAAACATGCATTTTAATATGAAACCCTTCATCTTTACCTATACCTCCCTCTAACAGACCAATCTGTTCACCAAAAAAGAAGATTATATTTATATAGCGACCAACATAGTGAAGATTCCTTAATTTCGGGAATTCGAATAATTATTCCTTGCTGAAGAATCGAGTAGACATATGCAGCAACAACCACTTCATGAAGAAATATCCATTTAATGCAACACTGATCTTGATCATATACATAAAAAATCGAATGCAATAGTTTTTCACGCTCGCTGCATATCGGCAAAAATTGCGCATTGATCTTTATCAGGCGAAAAAATAGTTCAGATTGATGATTGAGGAAGAGATTGATTGCGTTTTCTATTCGTTTCAGTGTTTGTTAGCTTGAATATTCATAAGAATAACGCGTTATCTGCTGATTCCATTTTTTTCGACTCCTCATCACTATTCAGGGGAAATTTCCGTTCTTGCCAAAGAAGATTGGCATCTCTTGATCAATATATCGAGAAATAATGCCGTGTGTTGGATCAACAGACCTTATAGCATTTGCCTTCTCAGAGTTTTAACTTTGTAGGTATTGTCGAAGGGGACAAGAATGAACTCAAAGATGCGCTGAAAAAGACATTCAGTCTAATGTTCGTATGAATGGAGCGCTCGTAGATAATTAAGATTGATCTAGTTAGTTGAAATCAGGTGTATCCCGCTGAATCCTATGAATCACCTTTGCTCAAAAAGATCATTGAACTTGATTAGCTCAGGTGAGAGAATGGCATTGACAGTGAAAGCCACTTTCAAGAAGGTAGTCAAATAGACTGACTAGAAAGCAAGTAGTGAAATCATATATTAAAATAGCCGGTCAATGTGTGTACATATTTACATTAATCAGTTTACATGAACTACTACCGGTGGAACCAGGTTCATCTCAACATTTCGTTGAAAACCGACAGAGAAAAGGAAAGAATTGACAAGTGTAATGCATTACAAAATTAATTCTGCAGTATTCGTTCCAGATAGGCAATCAAGAGTATAACTGCTATATATGAATCGGAAGAATTAATATTTTATTCCTTCCTTCTATTTTATGAAGACGCCAAAACATTTCAAGTGTCCGTTCACACCAAATTGAGGCTCGGATAGTTTAGATTCTTAATAGATGTGCAGTAGAAGAAACAATATTTCTTCGTAAATGATAGATGAAGCTTATGGTAAATTGTCTTCATCAGAAAGCTGATTCCCTGGTTCTTTTCGACACGTCAAATGCCAGTTTTATTCACATCATGATGGAGGAGGCTTTGAAGGTGGTTCAGGGAACGTATTTTGTCGGCTGAAGGCACTTGAGACGATAAAGGAGACTTAAATTTCGATTTAGAACTGACCCCAAGTATTGGAAGCGATATGAAAAATGTATAGGTGAATAATACATATTTTGTGTTGTATTGCCTGATTCCCGATATTTTTTTTTATTTTTTCGGCCTGGCCCCGTACCTGTGCCTGTGGTGGTACTCCAAGGTACGTTTGTTGTGGCGGATGTAAACATTGAAGACCCAGTCGTTCCTCTTTCATCACCGAAGATAGTACTGCATTATCCACTCAGCTTTACATTGGGGTCATCAGTCGTTATTGGAAACTCGTATTAGTAGGCCATGGTACCACTCTCTTCGTCCAGCAGACGCACCGTCGGTACTACCACGGGCTAGTACCAGCCGTACTCTTGCATGCAGCAGTACCGCACCGACGGGGAATGCAGTAAATGTTATTGCGTATTCGACACTACTTCGTGTGTGATTTGTGTTTTAATTTTGTTGACAGTCAGTGAACGTGAGTGCGACCACCTTTACTGGAATAGCTGTTTGTCAACCAGTGCGTAACGTTTTCTGTTGGAAGTAAGTACCGAAAAGTGAGGCCTGTCGTCAGGAATGGATCATTTCGAATTCAAATTATTTTTATGATCCAGTTTTTGGCTTTTGGGGAAGAAACATCAGGGAATTCGAAGTGTTTATGAAATTCCTAGTTCTCCAATCGTAATCAAATGAAAGTTATTTGGATGCCTGCTGAATATGTATCTACCAATTATACACCTACAGCTTTCTATCTTGCAAGAACAAAATTATTGCATTTGATAATTCGTTCCTATTATTCCATTTGAAGGTATCGAATCGAAACATCTTCAAAATAGCAGTACACATATTTCATCTCTTGAAAAAAATCATCATAGGAGATCACTAAAGACGCAGCAGCAATAAAGATGGATGATCTTCAGAATTGCCCAGTCTTGAAGATTTTGAGAGAGAATAGGTTCAAATTCAATATCTCTTCCGGGAGATCACTGAGAGTTCCCTTCTTGTCGAGAGAATAGTAGATAGCTAATTTGACAAAAAAGGATAATTAATAGATTTTCACTAAGAGAGCCATTTTGCAAGAATCTTCAGTTAAAGAAAGTTTACGAGTCAAAGGCTCACCCTTTATACCTAAGCTAGCCTAACTGTAATCATTCTTGCTGTGGTAAAGATTAATAATATCAACTAAAATGCTTTTCTAAAATTTAAAATTACATTGAACTTAATTGTCTGCTACTGAGAGCTGAGAGAAAGATTAAAATTGAAAGATTGAAAAAGAAATATTGAAGAATTCATAGTAATATGACAATAAGATAACGAAAATAAGAAACAACCAAGAAATAGGTCTTCATATAGAACACAGTAAATAAAACTCCAGTTTCGAAGAATAATATTATGACCACACTGGTTTCCTATTCCTACCTCCATTTGAAATGAACGGATACTAGAATTCACCGAGTAGGTACCTACAAGGTTTTCCGCTCCATTATCGCATATTTGAGATGGACGGAATGAAAAGGTGATACTTATGTCGCAAAACATTACGTTAAAAAAATAGAATTTTGGTGTCAGGGTTATACAGAACATAAACAGATAAAGTAACTTAAAATTATAATTAGGCACGAAGAATTTACGAATGTTTGAAGGATAATCCAACAAGCTATTGGCGAGAAATTGTAAAAGAGAGGTGTATATTTTCATTTTGTATAGGTCACACTGAATTCCAGAAAATATGACGATATTTCAGGAATTCTCTGATAGAATATCGAGATTGTTTTTATCACAAACTGGACTCATTCGAAGATCAGAAACTTGTATATCTACCGGAATTACGTGTACGAAAACCATCTGCTTTTCTAGAACACTAATCACACCTGATAAAAGCTCCAGTCTGAGACATTAAATGCTTCCACTACGAATATTTAAGAATAACTTCTAGTCTAGACGTTCATAATCCTGAAGAAAATCACTGGAGCTCACCTGACTACATGAACATTATACATTATCAAGTTTGAATAATGCAGAAACTTCACGAGTAGATCGAATGTTCAACAGAATGTAGAAGGTTGAATGGAACTGGTTAATTAATTGTAACTTTCTGGAAACCGCTGTCCTCCTTACATTTCTTCTGATTCTAATCGTTAGTCGATTGTTTTTTACTTGTTACAGTAAGATATGGCCTGCCATTACTTCATTGCTTTCTATTATTCACGCCTATTTCGAAATTTGAGTTTTCCACAGTAGAGAGAAGGAGCGACTTTATATTTTAATATATTCTTCAGAAGCCATCCATTTACATATAATTTTACATTGATTATATTCTTTGATGATAATATTCGTAATTTTAGTTTATGTTTGAGATATGATTTTAGAACTATTTCAAAATTATGAAAGCACATCACCAAAATTCAGTTAACGAATACACTTTTAGGTACGAATGTACCGGGGTCCGAATTTGGGGAGAAACGAGAGTATATGTCCGTTGAGGGTGGCGAGCTCAGCCGTATCGAGGTTGCGACTAGTGGCAGAGTAGATTAGCACTTAACAGGTAGAAAAAAGGATGTTTCCGGGATTCTTGGTGAACCACAGAAAAAGCGGGTAAAATCATAGACCTGTTCTTCTTTGTAACCGACCAGGAAAGCCCATTCCAGTAGGAAACTTTGTGGTATCCCGTATCAGTCAACAAAAAATATGAATTTTGAACAGACAGAGTGTTTTTTTAATAAATTCTTGACACCTCGTATGAAAAATGTCTTTCGCAGAGAGGAATCTGAAGTTTGAGTCCAGAGAAATCTGCAGATTTTGGTGGTGTCGCTATAAAAGCGGTGTGCAAAGAAGAAAACATTCACCAAAATATCAATATGTACTACATCATACATAAAAACATGCGTGACGGTTGGAAGTAACTGTCAGATTATTAAAAATGATAAATAATGCATCTTCAAAGCGATCATTAAACCCCATGGACCCAATGTCCACTGGTTCTGCAGCTTTCTCACTCTTCGATTTGTTGCAGAACGAGACACAGTTTATTCTTCCACAAAAGCGAAATAGCGGATGGCATTTCATACAAAATTATGAAATAGATGAATTGCCAACAAAAAAACAGGTTCGCCGAAGTAGGTGCCTCCAATTCTTCTCGTTTTGTTGAGACAAATATTGCGACAATTGCATTTCGAAAATATTTTGTCACGAATACATAATAAAAGACTGGAAATAGCAGATCCATTCGAATATCGCCACGTTTTGCGTTGGAGGAACAATTGTGATGGATATTATTCGAAATTGAAAAAGATAATCGAGTATCTTTCCTTGGAATTAAACTTCGAAAGCATGCTTTACTGAACTCGTTTCCGTAAGCGATAATTTCAGAATGTACCATGCATTTTAGAATTTTTCCCAAGAAATGCAGATAGAAAAATAAGAGACATACAGATAAAGCTTGCGTGACCCAAAAATCTTCGCAAATCCAATCACGTCAGATGCAATGAAAGTTATCTGCTAAAATCCGATCGCCCCCCAAGTATTTACGCACCGTTCAACAAAGGCCTACCAATCGGTTCACCTTTTAAGCAGCGAAGGTGAAAGTTGAATTTATTATTCATTAGAGCTTGTGAATAATTAAGCCACCTCTGGAGATATGCGTTTGACTAATAGTTGGCCATTATCGTTTTACAGGTGCAACTTGACAGTGCGAAGGTAACGCGATCCAGCTCAGCTGTCAGTGCGACCCAGTTCGATCAGAAAATTGCGATCGTCGAGAAGAAATGTGAAATTCTGTGATCTTCTTCTTTTTACCAAGTGGATACAAATGGTTGTCGGGGATCCGATGGAACTATGTTGTTCTGCAAGCTGATAGCGGTATGTTCGTGCATTCTGACAGTTTGTCTTCAGTCTGGTGAGTACACGATACCAAGAGAATTGAATAACACTGACATAACATTCGGTAGTAAAACCATAGAACTTATTATAGTGTAAGGTTTTGAGGAATAACCGATTAAATATGCCTGAAATTAACCACCACCCATTTGAAAATGAAACTACTCACATTGACGTTTAGAAATTTTACATATTTCACTCTTGGTCCATCGATGGCTACAGTTGGGAATGATCCCTCAGCAACCAAGCCCTGAGATGACCAACCTGTTCTTTAAGACCCTTCAATTATTCTTTTTCTGCGACCCAAGAGGTCCAGGAACGTATCTGTAGGACGAAATGTTCACTTTCAATGATTAAGAAAACGAAAAATTCAAGAGATTTTTGGTTTTTTCAATACATATTTTATGCCTTCGATTACACGATCTTCAGCTTCAAACCTTTGGACCGATTTTGTCCATTTACGAATTGCTCATTTGAACCTCAATCCTACACCAAATGGTATCAATATAAATTCTATCAAGTATCCAGATTGAACCGAAAGTTTTGTTTATTGCTAAAAAACCAGATGTTACAACCGTTATACCACAATGTGGTCAGGAATTTAATGACAATCAAACGGTTCCTGAATACAATATCGATTCAGTCCACCTTGCATAACTACTAGTTCTATAGACTATCAAGAAGAAATTGACCAAATGTTAATTTGATTCGCCCAGTTGAACAAGATTTGATAACTTCTAACAGTTCTAACCAACGATTTACTTGGTTTTGTCGCTTTTTTCGAAATGTTTTGCTCAAATCAAAAGATAGGCGTTTTATTGTTGTACCTACTCACATTGCTTTCCGTGTAACTGTTAATTGCCTATAAGTTGGGCTTCGTTACAATGTAATTTGTCAGAGTCTAAAGACTGTAAAGATAGCTGCTAATGACCCTAAGGTGAGAATTAGACCATTTAAATCCAATTTAGTTGGTCTACGCATATTCATTATCAACAGGAAATGCATTATTTTTTCATGGCATTTCACGATATGTTTTTTTATCGTGAAAGGGATCGTTTAGTTGAATGTGAAAGAATTCTCGAGGAGTTTTTCCATTCTAATGTATATTAATGAGAACAGACGAACGCGACTCAATTGTTTACATTACGAAGAATGCAAGCAAGGGAGTGACAATTCGAACCTTGAAGTAAAGAATGTTATCTGTTTAAGAAATCAGTGGTATTTTTCCATTTTGACAATTATCCAATGGAATAGATAGCCAGATGTCAATTTTCTTTTGCAATACTAAAAGACAAATTTGAAAACAATTTAAAAGCACGGAATCTTGAAATTCGTCATAAACAATTCCAACACCAAATGTAAAGCCATATTCGAATAAGATCAAACGCTTTCTATCATATTCGTCGTAGATTCGTAGCAGCATTCTCATTTCAATTTTTAGACCGGAAAATGTCTTCGAAACGCGGATGATGTTCGGATTTTCCACGAAGGAGTTAGAAGCAACGGAAAACGTAAAGATCATAAATTTCCATCATCTCTTTCATCCTGAAAAATAGGTCTTTTACAGCACGTGTCGTTTTATCGATGCTGGATGGTATCAGAGAATTCCTATTCCTGATGTGATATCTTTCAAAGTGAGACTCCAGGTTTCAGATTCACTTCATGCAACTCATATAATAAAACGTATTACACAATTTACCTTCCATGAATCTCATTCCGAAATCTGGGAAAATGAGATGTGAGTGGCACACGTAAAATGACATTTTCCAATTAAAAGTTATATTTAAGAGGTTTATGCAGCAAAGAGTAATCAGGTCGTGGGAAAACGCATAATAAAGTTGTCAAATTCACACACTCGAGCAGATTAAACATCTCAACGAGTTCACAACATGAAATCTTGCGTACCTAATTGAATAAACCCGATTATAGGTGCTTTCGTGAGAAAATATTTGTCAAAATTCACGAATAACTACATATTATCATTATAGGAAGTTCGTCGATGAAGAATCGAGAGCTAGAAGTGAAGCCAATCGCATTTGCTGGGAATCTTCGAAAAAGTTCAATAAACCTATAAAATTAAGTGGATCTCGGTCAGAATCTTCGTGTGTCTGATGGTGGCATTAGAAATAAAGGAGCCCAAAACTTGATTCAAAATATAATTATATATTCTCCACAATAAAGGAGGACACTGAATGATAATCTCATTGGTTCAAGAATTTCACTCCAATATAGTCAATCATTGGTAAATTGAGGAAGGTCCTCAGTTGTATTTCTGTTCATTCGTTTACCATAGAGCACTCATAATATTAAATTCAGAAATTGAATAAGAATACAACTCTTCAATTAAAAGATTATTCTTCCCCATTTAAAGATAACATCTTCGTGAATTCCATGAAAAATCTATTATATTCATCATTAATGCTCATTATTTCATAGAATTTGGAAACAGTGAATATTCCACGAGTTTCGTGAGAAAAACCATTGGAAAGTTTCTACTTCCCATACTGTATACTGCGATAGTGATCTCCCTTCGTTTATTCATTCATCATCGAAGAAATCTCGTATCGAGTACGAGGCTTTGAACGAAATACTTCACTGCTTTTATAAAAAAAATATCACTATCATAACTGGGCGTCATAATCAAAAGTGCTAATACGTGAAATAAATAGGTATCGAAAAGTTTAAAGACTTCCATTCAATTATACTCACATCTTATGTTGAACACTCACAACACTATTCTAGAATTTACCTAACCACCAATAACACAAAAATAATATATTATAAATAAAACAATTTTCAACAATAATAAGCCCCATTTTTCGAATTCATTTTGTTTTCGCACCACAAAATATACGATTATCTACTCCACAGAATACAAGCTCGAAAGGGTTGAACCACGGTTGAACTAGTGTGATATCACAGAACAATAATATATGAGTGATGATAATGTCATTATGACGACCTCTGTGTTGCATAGAATACCTATGCCATAGACAAAGTATCTTTATTTATTTATGACCTATGCATCTATGTTGCATACAAACGGTTCAGTTGCCAATATTGAAATTTTTCTTTGAATTGTGTCAATCGCAAAATAAGGAGCGTTTATTTTTATATTTTATTCGAGTTTCTTATCATTTCAAACATGTTTTCGCTGCCTCGAATATAAAACCTCAGGTGTATTGTGTGAATTCATTTCATTCTCAGAAGGCTGTCATTTTTCAGAATACTTTGCGACCGTTGATATTTATGGTGAACTTCAATGGTGCTTTTTTATAAAGGATTAATCTCAATATACAGGATGACCCATGTAAAATGGTCGAGTTATATATTTTTTTTCGGGAAATCGTTCCGTTATTGTTTGGGGGGGGGGAATTTTTCATTATCAACCATGGTATTTTTGAGGGCTCGTTCTCGAGGGCTATATAATTGGGTCGCGATGTGTGTATTTTTCGAATTTTGAGCCAGAAACGGTCACAATCGACTAGGTTCGATTCACTGGCGACGAATCGTTGGTCAAATTCAATTCCGTTCGTCTGGCTGTCCGTAAATACGATAACTTCCGAACGGAAAAACCTAGACTCGATATTTTCAGGGGAGGTTGGGATCTCAAATCGCAGTTAAGTTCGTGAATGTGCAAAATTCGATCTGGGTTCTCTAAATATGGCCATTCGAAATTTCGTTTTCCTGATAATTCCGAAACTTCTTGTTTTATCGACATAAAATTTTGCATTTAAATGGAAAATGACATATCCAAGCTGCGTGTTCAGTTTTCTCGATATCGCTTAAACAGAACCATATAAAAATTGGCGAATTATTGAAAAAAATCACCACATTTCTGTCATAATATGTTGGAGATCTTGGACGCTTTCTTCGACAGCTGCTGTCATTTTTTGACAGATGTCAAATTCTTCTTTCGTTCAGAAGAAAATATTATTTTAGGTTGCATTTACACACGACGAATCTTGCCATCTAAGTGGACAGGAAACATTTGATTTATCAAAGTTTCATTCACCACGGATGTTCGGAGTTGCTCATCAGAATGCAGCTCCATGAATTCTCAATTAGGCAAACTTTCAGCGACTGAAAGCGTCCCGTTTCCAACTCGCGTCGTCCCTAAGAAAAACGTACTGCAACTAATTAACATTCTGAGAATTGTTATAAAACATTTTGTTGGAGTAATCAGGTTGAAGAGAATTTGATTAACGATCTTTCATTCGAGGTACCCACCAGAATTTTAATGAATTTTCCTAGAGGATTATTAGTGATGCTCCAGATACTAGACGCGGTAGATGCAGAGTTTAATCGGAAGCTGGTTCTATTATGTTTCCATGGGAACGTTCTAGAATTGCAGAGAAAATTGCTGTGTAGCACTTGTTGGTAGAAGAATAACGTTTATAGATAGAGGAAGCGACGAGATAACTCATTTCTTTGACAGCTGATGTCAAATTGTTTCGACAGCTGTCAAAATGTTTGGACAGTTACACCAATGGAATATACAACGTGAGGCCTTCACCGTATCCAGTCAGTGATCTGCGTAATTGTCTTCTGAGTATTTATCTCCATTGAAAAGTGCATTAACGGTATAACGGTTCTAGAACGAGGTAAACTTGAAATGTTATCTTGGGTTCGAATTCGATGCATCCGTCCAAACAGCGAAACTTGGTCAATGAATCGACGCCGAAGTCGAGATCAACATCAACTTAATTGTGATCTCGAATTTCACAATGAAATTCCATTGAGAGTAACGATAAGCTATTTATACTCGAGAGAAAGTCGAACTGGCTAATTGAATATTCAGCCATCTACATATGGGCGATGGTACAGCCAGAAGAGATAGGGATGACCATGGTGCACTCGACAGATCGATATGTGGAACTTGAAGCGATGGTTTGGTTCCATGAATAGAAAAGGCATCTCTGTCGAGTCCGTTTCGAAACCGTTAACCTACATTTGGCAACGCGGCTCATAGAAGGTGTTTTCAAGGAAGGGTTTTTTCGTAACAATGGGAACATGTGATATTTTGGATCCGAAAATTCAAGACTAGATTGGCCATCCTTGGTAGTACCTAAGTCTTCGTTGGCACCGTCGAAGATCTTAATAACTGGAGTGCCAGCAACAATATGCACTCGGTTGTTCGAGTTTTGTTTTGAGAACTCCTTTGATTTGAGGATGGAGTGAAAAGGAAGTGAAGTCTGCTGACCCACATATGACTCACTTCACTAAGAGCTCCACGGTGTTTATCTTGTCGTCCATACGCGGATTTTGGAGAAGGATAACCGCTTTTTATACATCGGTATGTTCGGATTCCTCATAGACTTCCTAGAATCGAATGAAAGTAAGTGAACAGCGTGAGGTTGGTCATGGTTTGGAGAGAGAAGAAATTCTAATTTCACGTTTCGATATTCTGCTTGCGATGATTTCGAATTATTTGGAAATTTGGTGTGGAGATATCCACAGGATCAAGTTATGGATCAGGCGTCAATTTTGTTTTCCATTTGGAAGGGTTCACCAATACGTCGTTGTTTGATGAAGATGATTTTCGTACATCCTGTACTTACAAAGCTGATTTCCATTGAAGGTTTGCTATGAAACCCCAAAATAATATTGAAGATTTTCTCATTTCCATACCAAGTAGAGGAACTGAGCTTTTTTGTTGGCTTTTTCAGAAATATATTGAAACCGGACATGCTCTTAATATTTTTGGATTTCTATATTCTTTCGAGATGGACCAAATTTATATAACGCTTTTATCTACCTACGAATGCGATTGATATTTCAAGAAATAAAAAAGACGACCTATTACCATTGTTGAGGTAGAAAATAATTATTCATTGTTACTCAGAGACGTACTCGTAGTTAGTTTTAATTATTCTAGTTGAGTAATGAGTGCTAAAATGACCGAGAATAATGAAGTCACGATAAAAATCGTATTATGCGGACCTTATCATTTATTCCTCCGTATAACATTGAGATTCACCATTTGATTTGATTGCGTAAGTCCATTACATGATGTCCAACATTTGCATGAACAATGACATCGTCAGAACAACCTTACACTTAGAATAGGACAATATAGCTTTTTCTCTCTTCATTTTCTTCAGAAAAAAGTAAGATATTTGTCTGCTCTAACACCAATTAGGACTGTTTGTGAATCTTGAGAAAAAGGCACGAAATTTGAATACAAACTTTCGAGAGAAAAGACCCTGGCGAAGAAAATATTCTGCTTCTTTTCAGAACAATATTTGAGTAAATTTGTGGACTGAAAATCTGCATTTCTTCGTTTTCTTAAGCAGTTTTCGTGTACTTAACTACTACACAGTATGCAGATAAAATAATTCATTATAGGATCGAAAAAACCATTGATTCTTTCATTTTTCTTTAGAAATGTGGATTATTTCTATGTAAACGCATATTTTTAGACTTTTCAAACGTGCATTCAACTAACAGATGGGTAAATCCCTAATTCAGTGGCGTGTGCGAATCGCAAATCGTGTGTCATCACACAAACGACTGATCGATATCCAAACTAATCATCTTCCGTTATGAATGCGGAAACGCTCTATTCAATCCGGTGGCACTACTGGCTACGCATAATCATTTCATATTGAGCGAGTGCGATGGAAAGTGAAAATTAGGGAAAGTTGATACCTAATTGAAGGTATCACTTTAGCGCGACGTAGCTATGAAAAGTCGAGCATGCGACTATTCATTATTACGAGAGGACGGCAAGTTTTTGCGAGTTGGTGTGTTTCCGGTGGAAAGACGTGCCGAGACGAAGAAGAAGCTGTACGCGTTTGGATATTCGTGTACTGAGTCGAAGAGAGGAAGTGATTTCTCTTGATGCGAACCGAGTCTCGGTTGTTGACTAAAATCGGCGTACGAAGATAGTAACACCAGATGAAAACCCTCTGAGAGCACAGAAGTCTGAAAGACTAAAATTCTGACCTCAACGACAAGAAATCGCGATATAATGACTTCTTCAGACAGCAGCTGACGGTCTTTCTAATTGTCATAGATGGATCTACATCTTGTGAATATGGAAAAGCAACTAATGTTTTCTACTTCCATTATTCCGAGGTCTATGATGTAAAGGTCTTCTGGTTTCGAAACACAATCACCCAGAAGTAATACCAGATGTACCCATTGTCCACCTCTAGCATTCAATCACCTCGGACCACGAGGAATGACCGACAAACCAGCCGATCCGAATCTAGGTTTTGTGAAATATGACGGTGATTAAACCGAAGCCTATGCAATTATCCGAGAATTAATGAAGCTACTGAGTAAACCAATCATTTCAGAAGACAGCCGTTTTCTCCTGTTGACAAATAACGATTCTAACGAGAATTATTTCGTGTTGAAGGCATGAAAATTTATGAAGATAATTCTTCTTTAACTGTTCATGAATATTCAGAGCATTGCAACGTGCTAGGCTCGCTAATTGCATCTTCAGCTCTTGTCCAATTATGTTCGTTTTGTGGTCCGGCCGAAGAATTACTGTACTTCGTTATCTCTCGTTGTTTAGCAAATTTAAAAATTGGAGATGAGAGCACACCGTGAATAATGAGTTCGGAATGACCTTCGGAATCGGACTCGTTCTCTTCTTCAGACAGCTCTGACAAGAAACCTCGCAAGTACACTGCTATAGCCCTTCTATACAATACCAATACGAAGACTGACCTTCACATGTCGTTAATGAATCAATATTAAGATACTTTTCGCATATATGTGTGAACCTGTCATTATTAATGCAGACAGAATTTTAAATGAGCAAACATAAAACATCCTGTTCATTATTATTTCATGTTATGGCCATATTTTTTAGATAGTTCGTTGGAATTTTACCAAATAGTATTACTTTAAACGAAAAGGACCCCGCACTTTTTTTATGGCAAATGGCGTTCCGACAAATGTTCTAATTTTTTTGGTAAAATGTAGTACTCGACTTACTGATCAAAATTGACCATGGCGCCAACTCAATCCTAAGACTAGTTTTTGAGATACAGGGCGTTGAAGTTGGGAATTTCCCACTTTTACTACGCGCGTATCCCGAAACAGAATCGAATGAACTTCAATTTTTCTCAAAAAACATTTCATTCCATCCCCAGGGAGCAACTAAATAGAGAAATATGACCAAAAATCGTTACGAATACAGGGTTATCCATAATTGAATGCTTGCCCGATTTCGAAAGTATAAAATATGTCAGTTCCAGAGCGAAAACGTTCGCAAAATGAACTACTTCACTAGATAAGTTGTTGTTACATCGAAAAAACCTGAAATACCTAGAATTCATACTGAGTGATCCATTATTATAGAAACTATTCACAATGAAGGTTGGGTTGATTTAAGGTGTTTGTTTGATTTTTTTCAGAACATATCATCATGGACTTCAAAGAATACAGGGTGATTCAGTCATGAAATACACTGTGATTCTCACGAAAATACTCAAAAACCACCATTTTTTTTCATCACCCTCTATTTCAAGATTAACTCCGTTGAGGTGGGAGTTTTCTTTCACCACTGTACTTGATATAAAAACATCAATACGACTGAGAGTTTTTATCCTCTTTCTATGACCAGATTTTTTGCTGGAATAAGAATAGAATAACATAAATAAATAATTTTCATATTACCTAAAAAAAAATCTGGTCATAGGAAGTGGATAAAAACTCTCAGTCGTATTGATGTTTTTATATCAAGTACAGCGGTGAAAGAAAACTCCCACCTCAACGGAGTTAATCTTGAAATAGAGGGTGATGAAAAAAAAGGTGGTTTTTGGGTATTTTCGTGAGGTTCACAGTTTATTTCATGACTGAATCACCCTGTATTCTTTAAAGTCCATGATGATATGTTCTGAAAAAATCAAACAAACACCTCAAATCAACCCAAAATTACAGGGGGTCCACTTAACCTTCATTGTGAATAGTTTCTATGATAATGGATCACCCGGTATGAATTCTGGGCATTTCAGGTTTTTTCGATGTAACAACAACATATCTAGTGAAATAGTTCATTTTGCGAACGTTCTCGCTCTGGAACTGACATCTTTTATACTTTCGAAATCGGGCAAGCATTCAATTATGGATAACCCTGTATTCGTAACGATTTTCGGTCATATTTCTCTATTTAGTTGCTCCCTGGGGATGGAATGAGATGTTTGTTGAGAAAATTGAACTTCATTCGATTCTGTTTCGAGATACGCGCGTAGTAAAAGTGGGTAATTCTCAAGTTCAACGCCCTGTATCTCAAAAACTAGTCATAGGATTGAGTTGGCGCCATCGACACTTTTGATCAGTAGGTCGAGTACTAAATTATACCAAAAAATAAGAACATTTGACGGAACGCCATTTGCCATAAGAAAAGTCACAAAATGGCGTAGGCGCCGGTAGCATATATACCGATAATAAGAGCGCTATTTTTCGATTCTACACAAGAATTTTTTTCAGTTTCTGCCAATATATGGGCAAGTCCAGATTTGGAATCATTAGATGAGATACACGATGCGGAAATTTACCAAGCAGTTCTTACGTCCGTCAACGAATGGAGACGGAAAAGAGAACTGAAAAAATTACATAGCAGGTAAATTTTTATGTTTCTCCTGAAAGTTTTAACGATTCACTCGAGTCTTGTATTCTATTGGCCAATGAGTTCCATTCCACTTGCTAAGTTGCTACTCTCGTAACTACGCCATCAATTAAAACTGAAGAAACTTCAGGTGAGTAAGCCCTGTTTTGTTTACGAGTTTACGTACTGGATCGAAAGCGAACAGCTACTGGTGATTATTACAATGTAGCATAAAAGAACGGGTCGGAATAATGTTAAAATGAGATGATATAGTTAGATCTTTCATTCCAACTGGATAACATGAATTCCTCTGTTGTAGATTCAAGAGGGATGCCGTCCAAAGCGTGTGCTACCAAGAAGTCGGTTGCTTCGATTCCTCCGGCCCCTTCAGCTACCTGGACATGCTGCCGTCCAATCCGGAAGAGATCGGTACCAAATTCCTCCTCTACCCCGGACGGAGTAGAGGAAGAAGCGGTACGCCACCTGCAGAAGTGCCATTTCACAACATATCGGACGCCTTCGACTGGGCCAAGCAGGGCTTCAACAACAGCCTGCCCACCAAGGTCCTCATCCACGGTTTCGGCAGCGGGTGCACCCACATATGGGTGTACGAGATGAGGAGCGCCCTGATGGCAGTGGTGAGTTCACTCGAGCTGATTTCATATCGTGATAATGACACCTTCTTCTCGTCGAACAGGAAGAGATAAACGTCATCTGCGTGGACTGGGAGAACGGCGCCACGCTCCCCAACTACGTGAAGGCTACCGCCAACACCAGGCTGGTGGGCAAGCAGCTGGCGATGCTCCTGCAGGGCCTGGTGAAACACAACGGGCTCTCCCTCCGGAACACCCACCTGATTGGCTTCAGTTTGGGGGCCCACGTGGCCGGATTCGCCGGGTCGGAAATCGGGAATCTGTCCAGGATCACGGGATTAGACCCCGCAGGACCCTTGTTCGAATCGCAGGACCCGAGGGCCAGGTTGGACCAGAACGACGCCGAGTTCGTGGACGTCATTCACAGTAACGGGGAAAATTTGATTCTGGGAGGTCTGGGGTCCTATCAGCCGATGGGTCACGTCGATTTTTATCCCAACGGAGGCAGAATGCAGAAGGGATGCAGCAATCTGTTCGTCGGAGCGGTCAGCGACATCATTTGGTGTGAGTATGCGAGCTTTACAGGGTCCTGTCAGCGGTTCCGACCCTTTAAATGAGGTAATTTCGGAATATACAGGCGGATTCTCGTCTTGTACCTCAGCAATAGGTTCATGAGATCGAAGGAAACACTTTTCATTCACTGATACTTTTTTATTCTGATTTATCTTCTACCAATTGGATTTGTCTGCAAGAATCGTTCAATTGCCATAATTTCTTTTATTATTCCTTGTTTTCACGCTCTTTAATATTATTCTATGAATTCCTAGTTTACTGGTATCATAATTATGAACAAAAATTGGCGTAAATTCAACGAATATTCAATAGTGACTATTTTTAAACGTTTTAAGTTCCTGTACTTCGTCGTAATAAAAATATGTTCTTTACTGACTCTTTTAACATTGACAGTTCGGTGATAGAGTAAGAGTGCGTTCACGGTGCGAGTTCAAACTTGTCCCAATAGAAGAATTATCGAACAAAACGATAGGATGCAGGAAACAGAGATATTCATCGGAAATTTGTCAGAGCCCAAAGCAAAAGAACTTAACTTCTATGTCGATTCAGGCTTTAATCGTTGAACAAATTATGAACCATAATCTTTTCTTTCAACCCACAACTCTGAATTAAAACGTCCACATAATGTAGAGGGAGTATAATAGAATAATGACCAAAAGATAAAAGACAAAAAAAAGTTACACTGATAAAACTCATTGTCTAAGACTGGGATTGTAGGATAATTCATAAGAATTTCATTTTTGTCTTGGAGTGAAACAAGTAACGATCGCTAGTTCCCCGTCCTACATTCATTATCTGCCTATTGTTCGCACTTGAACGATAAAGTCTTCGCATGTCCTGAAAATATTCGTCATGAATTTCAAATACTAGGAAATATTTCAGAAAATACAGTCCTTCTTCTAGTGATTTTCACTGGAACCCTTCTCATGTCAATTTTAACCGAATCACATGAAAGCACTGACTTAAGGGGCCGTTATACTCTGGCCGACGGCACCGATTCCCCATTCAAAAAGTGCCTTTCATTTTTCCGAGTTCACGCCCTCAATTTTTCACCTAAGAGCTTGATTTGTTTTTAAATTGAAGTTGAAGGACGTCTTGAGGGCACTACAATTTTTTCCCTTCGAAAAAATTGTTTTTTCGCATGAAAAAATTTGGTTGAAATTGAGAGTCTATGAAAATTGACTTCATAATCGTTTTTCGGCGGTTGTTCATCAAGTTTTTCAAGAAAATTGATTGGAGTGTCGACAAATCAATTCTACATTTAGAAAAAATTTCATTTGGATAGGCGCTTAAATAATGCAAATAATGATGGAAATACTGAAAAGACTTCCAGAAACTGTGAAATCGCAGAGAACTGTCTGAAATTCCAGGAGAATTTAAAAAAAAAATCGAGCTAGAAAATTGAGGGCGTGAACTTGGAAAATGAAAGGCACTTTTTGAATAGAGAATCGGTACCGACGGCTAGAGTATAACGTCCCCTTAAGGTCGCCGTTCAGATCGAGTAGGAAAACTGATCCGATAGAGGCGCCAACGTTCATTTTATGGAATATCTCCATAGAACTTACATTATCTCTATAAGTTCTATGAATATCTCTCTAATTATGAATGGAATGTACAATGGCGCTCTCTATCCGAAAATCGCTGAACTATGAAATTAGAAAATATGTGGGTGAAGCAGGAACTTTTTCCCGCCATATATTTGAATTTGGTCATTCTCTGCCAATTTCGTATTTCGAGTTGTTTTTCTGAACGAAATTATCTGTAGATTCACTTTTAAACGGAAGTTGAACTATTTTCATTCGTTTGAAATAAAACAGAAGCATGAGTTGGCTTATTTTCTTCTATTTTTGAAAAAAAAAATGGACTTTCGAAATGAAGTCGATTTAAATTATTTCATTAAAAACTCCAATCCTTTCTGAGTTCACCCACAAAATTTCAGTTCTCAAAGTGAAACCATTTTCAAATGCAACTTGAAATAAAAACACATTACATTGAACGCCCACCTTAAGGTTAGGAGCTTTTGCGGGCTGGTCAATATTCGTCAAGTTCACCCAAAAAAAATTCCCGATCGAGTCGCGACTGTCACATTTGGACCCGTTCTCGCTTATCACTTCGTCTAATCCAAGAGGCGCGAACATTCTTGCATTCAAAAATTGAATCTTCCCGTAAACTTATCCAACGCAATCTTCCCGAACTTATGCAATCAAAGTTCCCGCTGGATTTTTCAGGTATAAATTTTTATCCCGCGGAATAAACTCAAGTGGGATATTACTTTCAGCATCGGCCGTCGAGGGAAGATCGCTCTGCAACCACAGGAGAGCTTATAAGTTTTTCACCGACTCGGTCTCTCCCAGATGCCATTTCCCGGCGTTTCCATGCGGCTCCTACGAAGACTTCCTGGCCGGAAAATGTTTTCCTTGTACGGACGAAAGGTAAACATCGTTTTATTTCGCGGCGAAAAGGAAACCAGAAGGTCATCAGGATGATGGATACCTCCATAAAGGGAGATATATTGGAGTGTGTTGGTCTGAAAGTGGCGGGACTCCTGTGCGGAATCGAGTCATAACAGGATTATGAATAACTTTATCCGCTTTCTTTCCCCCGAAATTCTGGGAAATCTTTTTCTCGTTACGTTTCGCATTCTTTTTCATTTTTCCGAATATCACTGGACGTTTGATGTTCGCATTTCGAAGTAGTTTCACCCACGAAATCTAAAACTGAATAAATATCTTTGGCGAAGCAGTTTATTCTGACGAAGTGTGGCACCGACATACGAGGATATATTGAAAAATTCTTAGCCTACTTTAGAACCAAACAAAATTTCAATGTCAAAATATTTTATTACTCAACATATTCTCCTCTTAATTGAATAATTTTTTTTACAGCGAACCTGCAACGTCTCTAGACCTTTCAGAAAAAAATTTTCTTCTTGCTCTGCAAACCAGTCCTCCACAGCTTTTATTACCTCCTCGTTGGAAGAAAATTTACGACCTTTTAAACTTTTTTTCAGTTGAGGAAAGAGATGATAGTCGGACGGAGCCGCATCTGGTGAATAAGGGGGGTGTTCTAGTAATTCTAACCCTAAATCACGAATTTTTTGCATGGCACCATAAGATTTGTGTACTGGGGCGTTGTCCTGTAAAAACGAAACACCTTTGGATAGCTTTCCGCGTCTTTTCTCTTTAATTTTTTCCAGTAGAGTTGTCAGTAATGTCGAATAGTAATCTCCAGTTTTTGTTCTAACCTTACCCAAAAAATCAATCATGATTACTCCATGGCAATCCCAAAAAACTGAAGCAAGATTGCAAGAACTTTTCCAACAGATTTTTGGACACGAAACTTCTTAGGTCTTGGAGAGCCAGTGTCGCCATTCCATCGATTGTTGCTTTGTTTCTGGATCGTAGAAATGTACCCAAGTCTCATCCATAGTAACAATTCGGTTTAAAAAGTCTACATCGTTTTCGAATCGAGCACAGATCGAACGCGATGCTTCTACCCTTGCACGCTTTTGTTTTGTGTGTCATGAACTGCATCGATATTTTCGGGGACTGACACAGAAACTGACCTTCCCGATCGGTCATCATCTTCAATGGAAAATTTACCTCTTTTGAAGCTTGCAGTCCAATTTTTCACGGTCGCATACGAAGGACATTGATCACCAACGGTATTAAGCATATCTTCGTAAATCTGCTTACCTCTTAACCCTTTTAAATACAGGTACTTGATGATGGCTCGATACTCCAATTTTTCGATTTTTACAATTTCGGTGGACATCTTTTTTTTTAATTTATTGCGTAACTCTGGTTTACTTTTTTGACGTCGGACTCTACACCGACACTTCTAATAAGTTATTGTTCGTTGATATGGTATCGCAATATTTTGTTTATGCATGGAACTGGTCTAGGCTAACTAGATATCAATACATCCTCGTATATTTTTGATTATTTTTCTTGAAACGGTTGTTTGCAAAAATCTTTCTAAGCTAAAATTTTCTCAATGATGTCGACTTTTACTGGAAAAACTGCGTTTTATTTAGATTCCTTGGAACAAGTTTCAAAATTTCTCGAATGTTCGAAATTGTTGTTTTTTTAAGTTCGAGTCTAGAGAAATTTCTTCGAATAAATCTCATCACGTTCAAGTGTTGCCAAAAAAAATCTATGGATATGATATGTGGCCGATCTGTTTCGCAGAAAATGTGGAAATATGGGCTATTACGCCGACAGGTCGAAAGGACGAGGCCAGCTGTACCTGATTACCAGAGATGAGGAACCTTTCTGTGGTGAGTATCCGTAGTAGCTATAAATCTGGATTCGAATAAAATATTTATGGAAAATTGTGCAACGCTTTCTCTCAGGATATTCCATATTTATGGTAACGTTGTAATTTTGGGGATTTCAATATACAGGGTGAGTCTTAGAGTTTTCAACACAAGATTCTTACCACCAAATGAAAATATGTATTTTTGTTTCAGTAACATTCTATGAAACCTGGCTTTGTTTGATAGAAACAGGGTATTAAAAATAATTTTTTTGAACCATAAATTCCTTTCATCAAAATAATGATTTTAAAAAAATTTTGCTCCATTAAAAAGAGAGGTTTCCTAAATGAATGCATTTTGTTTGAATCACGAAATTACAAACTATGTTTTCATCCACATCTTTAAAAGTGCATCAGGGAGGTACTTGCCGAATATTCTCTTGAAAAATGCCGAATTCGAAAAAACCAAGAGAAAATCTGCATTTAAAAATATTCGTCAAAGACTCACCCTGTCTCCGAAAGATCCATCAATTTTTTCCTTTTCGCAGCTCACCAGTACCACGTCAAACTCGAAACGTCCACGAGTCCAGTCAATTTGGTCAGCTACGGCAAAATCCAGATCACCCTGATCGGGGACTCCTTCTTGAACGAGACCTTCGTACTCACCAGGTCAGTCAACTCGAGAATTTACTCAAACGCGGGCTCTTAACGCCCTTTCGAAGTCGTTGCGAAAAAATTTGAATTTTCCAGAAAGGAAGACGAGGAAATGGTCTTGGGTCAATCCATTTCGAAGATGCTGGTACCCCACCCCGTCTTAGCGGAACCTAGCGCGATCCAAGTACTTTACACGGCGTACAGCGGTTGGCTTTCCTCCGGTTTGACGCAATGGCGGATGGATAAAGTGACGCTCAGCGACAGTTTCGGCAAAATGTGAGTTTTCCGCTTCGAAATATCCAGTAAAGGTTCCTCAAACTCTTCCTGCTTTCAGATCGTCAGTATGCAAGAAGAACTTGGTTCTAGACTCAGGCGTAGCGGTCACTTTACCGCTATACCCAGGAGAATGCAACGTACCCAAAGACGCTCATTCGGAGGAAGACAAAAGTAATGGTTCTTACCCTTCAGAAGCCATCAATTTTATACCAACGCTGGTGGTCAAGGCTGGGAACGAAAACGTCAAGAGTATTTACCAACCGGATAGATACTCCTCCATGTTCAGAGACGCCATAGATTTCCTGCACATTCCTTGGAGCAGAGAGAGAGAAAACAACAACTTGGTGGACAACGAACCGACCGAAACTGGCAGAGCCTTGAACACCAGAATCATAAATATAGAAGGGACGAACG
This sequence comes from Adalia bipunctata, assembly GCA_910592335.1. Taxonomy (NCBI): domain Eukaryota; kingdom Metazoa; phylum Arthropoda; class Insecta; order Coleoptera; family Coccinellidae; genus Adalia; species Adalia bipunctata. Next base: position 554,202 of record OU342951.1, read on the forward strand.
ATACTGAAAACGTAGTGCGAGAAATCGTGGAACCGATCCTCAAACCTCAAGCGACGAAAAACGCGAGGTCGCACAATCCAGACAAGCAAAAACCGGAAATTACGGAACCCATTTTAAGAGCCACAACGTCGAGAACGAGAACCACAAAATCCGACCCGATATTCAAAAACGACTTCATTTCGAAGCTGGCCAACGATCGTAAAGAGATCCAGTATAACTTTTACGATATCGAAGACGAAATCTCTTGGAATCCACCCCAAAACATGATTTTGGAAGAGAAGAACGACAAGAAGAAGAGACAAGAGAGTACCGTTGGGAATTCAGGTACGAATTTTGGGACTTCTCCTGACAACCCAATAGAAGCGATAGTCACCACCGTCCAATTCCTGCCGAGAAGATTGGCGAGAATGTTCGAGCAAGCTGAGAAATACGCCAGGGAAACCATCCTCCCTCTGGTCAGCACCTACACCCCGAAATTCCTCTCCGACATCATTGCTCCCAAGCCCCAACCAAAACCAAAATACCTACCTTTATTCAACGACGACGAGGCACAAAAACCATCAGATTCCTCCGGAGCTCCCGACAAGAACGAAACTGCGAATTCGAAAAACGAAAAGTTCGATCCGCCCCCCAACATGGGCGCTGCAGAGTCCAGGACCGACGAATCGAAACTGACCACGCCATATACCCACATCCAGAAAATCCACAAGAAAGGCCAGAATTTCGAGTTCGTCTTCCCGGACATAGCTTTCAAACCCGAGAACAAAACGGCGGAATCGTCTCGGAAAGCCCGGCATGAATCCATGGCCAGACAAACGCCGAAAGAAGTACCTGAAGATCCGATAGAGAGAGCTTCGGAATCAGAAACATCGAGCGACGAAGAGAGGAAGGCGAAAGGTATCTACATAGACCTGCCAGTTTTCGAGACCACGCAAAAGACGAAATACATTCCGCTCACGTTCGAAAGCTCAAAAAACGATAAGAATTAGTTTTATTTATATTTATTTAAAAAGATTATATATAGAAACTTTGTAAATAACCTGCGACGAAATGATCTTGTGAATTTGTACGAAATAAACATTTGTTGACGATAAACTTTCACTTCTTCACAACGCGCCACTTTCAGAGGTACCGCAGTGGTCCAAGAACCTCTCCAGGTCCTCCAGTCGTTTGACTTCCTGTTGGATGTGTTTGAAATGACCCCAGCGTAGTTCTTTCAGTTGTTTGATGTACGTTGGTTCTTCCTCTGAAAAGAACCACATCAACATGTTGAATATTCGATCATCAAAGGTCCTATCGAATCGGGCAGTCTTTCTATTCTTTGCAGAGTGCAACCTCAGAGATTCCGTTTGAAAATGAAGAGGATATCGCCAATCCTTTCATCTCCAACACTTTCGCATAAATCGATTTCCTCCCGTGATTGAAGCCCAATACTTGACAGGTTTTTTCCGCATTAAAAACCCTTGGGATCGGACATTCCCTCCTATAATTCGCGTCCCCAAATATGCGTCATTTCCATTGATAATCCACCGATTATCGATATTGAGTACCTACCTTTGACACATGAAGAGGAGGGTTCGCATTCCAAATCGCAAACATTTTTCTCTCCGATATCGCACTGACCATTTCTCTTATTCCTCTCGATTCGCCTGACGGCCTTGATCGGATTCAGATCCTGAAACTGTCATGAGAGTGATTTCAACAAGAAGAGGGAGATTTATCTTTGCATTCTTCATTGGATGCATCCTGAATGAAACATTGGTCTGTTTGAGGAGAGCTTGGTGCAGACGTGTTTATCAGATCAGATAGATCAATTAGAATCCCTGAAGATAGTGAAGCTGGTGTAGAACCAAGAGTACATAAATTCCCTTGCTTTAGGTAGTGGTAGAAATAAAGAGATAGCAGATTCCTTTCTACAAGCACAGTCTATTGGAAAACAATATTAACAATTGTGTAGACGAAATTCTGGGTCATCCCATTCAAACCTCAATAACAGAAGATGGTTCTTCTCTCCTTCATTTCCGAAGATATGAAAGATAACATCCGAAAGGATGCGGGAATGAGAATTCATTATTCAGAAAGTGAAAATCAATGAAAGGCATCGTCTCGAGGCGGCCTTTCGGCTTATCAGACACGATGTTTTGGGAAATGTTTCGGATGTTTTCCACCTCGTAAAGAGGCGGCATGAGCGAGTCCGCAAACTTGTCGAAAAATAACATTAAATTTTTATCTCTTTTTTCCTCTTTGCGTGGGCGAGGAGAACCGTGGGAGAAAAGAAACGTTTCGCTCATTTCGGCTTAATGGAGTCAAAGCCGGAATTTTTTTACAGAATCCGAATGAGTTTTGCATGTTTTTCGGATAACTTTACATGTTGAAAAGGTCATGTTGCTTTTTGTTCAGATGATCGCAAAGACATAAAATCTAATACAGCTACCAACATAATCTCCTGAAATTGTCAGTTGTCAAAATATGACGTCCAAATGTCGTTATCATTGCCACGTCCCATCTACGTCATATTTTTACGTCAGTTCAACGTTTCACGTCAAATCGCTTGTTTTCACTCACCCTTTCTTTTTCTTCGTTGGAGACGGTGCCCAGCTCTTTACTCAGCGCCCTGTCGATTAAGTTCACGATATAGCTCTTCGAACGGTGCAGGTCTATAGCTGAGGCGTCGTCCAACGTACCTCTGGACCCACTTCTGCTGTTGAAACCTGAAGAAACATCTTCCATGGTATTATCGGATCTCACTTTGGGAATAACATCGACAGGTTTAACCGTTTCTTCTTCTTCTTCGCCTTCAGTTCTCAATTTCTCCGATATCTCTTTGAGATTGAATATCTCGTCTTTGATATCCTGAAAGTTCAGCCACCCCTCAAAAACTGACAAACTCCGAAAAATGCACTCACATTTTTCGAATCCACTCGTTCTGACTTTATCTGTTCGTTCTTGTCGACCGAAAATTTCGACCTCACCGCGTTCAGAGACGACTCGCAATTCTCCAACTGATTCAGGATGCTATCGAGCGATTTTCTGAAGGAAACGTGAAATTTTTCCTTATTTTTCTCCGTCGTCTCCCTTTTGTTGGGCGTAGAATCCGATCTCTTGATTCGCGGTGGTTCTTGGAGGGACCTCACCGAACTCGGTACCTACAACGGAGGAATAACGAGAATAAATTCGCTATCACAAAAAGGGTTATAATTTTTTAACCACTGGACCGATTCCGAAAATCAAACTCATTTTCGAATCATCTTCTAATTCTAATGAAAACAGTTTTTACAATAAAAAACCAAAACTATTTTTTACAAAATTCATGGATTTTTTCTGGAATTCTTCCCATCATGCTTCTTATAGTGTTCTCAGTCACTTTCTGGGATGCTGTCTTCCACTTTTGCTTGAATTCCGCTGATGTTTTCTTTGATTTCTTAGTCTTCTTCAATTCTCTTTTTACCAGGGCCCAATATCTTTCGATTGGCCTGAGTTCTGGGCAATTTGGTGGATTGGCCTCTTTGGAGACAAAAACCACCTCATTAGCTTCGTACCATTCCTTGGTGGCCTTGCTGTAGTGGCATGAAGCTAAATCTGGCCAAAAGATTGTTGACACATGGTGCTCACTTAAAAATGGTAAAAGTCGCTTCTTCAAGCATTCCTCGATGTATATCTTCGAGTCAACAGAGCCTTGGCCAACGAAAAATTTGCTCCTTTTCCCACAAGTGCAAATTGCTTGCCAAACCAGGAATTTTTAAGGAAACTTTGCTTATTTCTTCACGCGAAATTGTTCGTCAACATTTCCACGAGAATCTGCAGTATAAAAAAACCAGAAAGTTGCGAGAAATCAGCCAAGACATAGGTTTCGTCGTCCATCACGCAACAGGAAAAATGTTTCAACAAATCTTTTTTTAATTTCTTTGCTTTTGATTTCGCTTCTTGATTCTTCATATCGTTCCTGTCTGGCACTTTCTGCACTTTGTATGTTCTAAGACCACAACTCGACTTGATTTTACTGAACGGTTGACTGCGAACAACCCACTATTTGGGCCACTTTCCATCCTGAAAGGTTAGGATTCTTCTGAAAAAGGCTGATGGCTTTCTTCACTTTTTTTGGGCTATGAAACCCCTTTTTCCTTCCGGTTCCTTCCTTGCGAATAATTGAAAGATCTTCGTTGAAGCGCTTAACAACTCTTGATACCGTTTCCGGACGAACGCGAGCCTCTTTTGCGATTCGTTTGAAGCCCCATTTTTGATTATTTTGAAAAAGTTTCACTATGAATTCTCGTGTTTTCACTTCGCTTGACATTTTGCGACAGAGAATTGGAATATCTATGAAGTAAATGTTCCACATGTTTCTGACGTTCATAACAAAGCTAACTATGATCAAATTTTGATTTTTTCTCAATTGGTTCAAGAGATATAGGCGTTCTTGGGATAGCGAATTTATTCTCGTTCAGTCCTTATGCGACGTATCATGATAAAATCCATGTTGAAATATCGGTCATAATTAAATTACCATAATCTCGAGCAAAAACTTTACGTCGAATGGAAGATAATTCGATGCAGATTCCTGAGGAAAACCGTAGGTATCCAAGCAGGAGAAACTTTTCTCGCCTTCATTGTACTCACTTCTGTATCGCGCTCTTCACGTTTATTTTATCAAGCGAATCTTCAAGTGGATGAAAATCCCTTGAAATATTCACTTCCAAAAGGTACACCTTGTAACATTGTAGAAGGTGACGCAGATGTTTATGACGAGAATACCTATTACCCTCCGGAAGGCGAAATCCTAATTGGTAATTTAATCGTGAAACATCCGATATGCTCGACAATGTTTGAGTAAGATAAGAACAACCCTTCGACTAGGATCGTTCTTGTAATAATTCAATTATGATACAGTGAACCTGTGAGCGATGAACTAAAATTGATCTCGATAAACAATCACATATTTGTTGGATAAAACGAAACATCTTAGAGAATTTCCCAATTCCCCATCTTGTTTCAATTTTCTTCCGCTTTCCATGATCCATCGTTTTGTTATGGAAATGTCACATTCCCGAACGAAAAAAGGGAAAGGATAAAACGTCAAGGCCATCTAGCGAATTCGTTCTTCGCAAATTCCATATTGTATTCGGATTTATATGAAAAAGGTCCGTGAGCGGTGAGGTTGAATTATATCCTTTTTCGCCAAGGGCAAACTCCAGCGGCAGAGATAAGAGAGAACTTTCACATTTTTTTCGCAATAAGTGGACCGGCAAACAACGTGACCCTTTATTCGTTTGAGTGCCTCGCTGTATATGTTCATATCCCTGCGGAATTATTTCTCAGGGCAGACCGATAAAAGCCATGGCGTTTGGATACACCATCCATATTCATATTGTACCATTAAGAGTTCTTGAGGAGAATACTAGTTCCATTCCGAGCAAGCAGATGAAAAAGAAGCGAAGAATACGAAATTTGATTACATCGGAAACATTCGACTATTCGAGATCGAATCCAGGTGCCTACTCAAAGTGCATCAATTCCTTTTTGAAATCTTCGAGTCGCCAGATATTCACGCGCTCGATTCCGCACAATCGACTAGACGCGAGCTCGCGTTGCTGAAAGCGATCCACCGGGCAGGATCAGCCGGGCCTCGTCGCGCTTCGACCTGTCGAAAACACAGCACATGCTGTGGGTCGCCGAGTCCCGTTCGCACCGTCCCATGTTTTATTCGGACAAGGTGATCCGACATCGCCAGAAAGCGGTTCGATATCGGGCCATTGTCTTCATTATTCATTGTCTACCCTAATACAAGAGAAATGGGATAGGTCCAAGGCTAATTATGAGCGGGAACAACGGAAGGAAAGAATGAACGGACGGAGTCGCTTCTTTGATACCAAAAGCTGAGATTTCCATACGTAATCGAGGAATTCCCGGATCAAGTGTCGCTGACGTCTTTTCGCGTCGTTCTCAGACGTCACTCTGGACTTATTCCCAGTTGTTTGGAAGCTTCGCCTTAACCGTAAGTCTTCTTCTACGACCCTTCTGGTCATTGACCAATTCTTCAGCTTTGACGCCATCTACACGTCTACTACTTCTTCCGGTCATTGACCTCTCCACGGTTTTAACGCTCTCGATGGACGCGGCCTTGAAGTGCCGCAGGAACCCGCTAGCTATACTACTACCGTAATTTATTACGTTCGGGTTCTTACCCTAGGGACCAGAAACTTCGACATCTCCTTGATGTCCTTCCTCTGCTCGTCGCTCAGACGCTCCACCTCGTCCTCTTTCAGCGTGGCTGCGATCCTCCCGATCGCGTCCAGGTCGTTCACGTCCACGTAACCGGTGGCGTCGCCCTCCGAATTCATCTTCTTCACCTCCCCGTCGCATTCCACGATGACGGGATAGCTCTTTCTGGAGGAATCCGTGGGATGATAAACCTGCGACGTCTCCTGAGACCTAGAGTAAGCCGTAGGCGGTTGGGTTCTGTAAGGCCATCTACGAGGATCCCTTTCTTGATAGTTGGTGGCCGGTTCGGAGGTGGAGCACATGGTTTTCTTGGGCATGGGCGTCACGGGACGTCCGCCAGATCTGAAATTCAACTTTTGGCATCAGCGCACATGTGTTGATGGAAGATGCTGGAAGAAATCGAAACCGGTTGTCGATTGAGTACCTAGATTTAAGGAAAAGTGAACTTCATTCACTTTCAGACAAGTTAGAATGATAATTTGAACGAAATCACCCCAAACCTTAAACTCCTGACAACGCAAGAATGTTCAGTATTCCACCCTAGACTGATAAAAATAAAAACGTGTTTTCAGATAATTCAATTCCTTTTTTTTTCGTGCAACAGCAAGTGCTTTCGGCGAAATGGTTGGAGTAAGACATAACATTCTAAAATTTTAAATGATTCAATTTCAAGAAGCAAAGGTCATGCTAGATAACGGATCCTCTTCCACTCGGAATGCAGACATCGTGTATATCCATACAGTATCCGATTATGTTATAACCTCGCAAAAATATGGCGCCCTACGTGAGAGAGTCCCACTTCCACTCTAACAAGTTCTAAAAGGGCGATATTTCATTCTGCACCAAGGACAAATTGAATTATATTTAACAAAGGATTTCGCATACGAATCTGCCGAGATGAAGCGGCAGCAAAGAAGATATTATTCAAGGAGAATAATATCCAGATTGGAGTTGTTTCGATTTCAGCTTATTAATTCCCATCAGAATGAAATATGACGGTCATCAAGACGTATACGGATTCGAAACTGATCGCTAGAAGAGAACTCCAGACGCTCTGTTGTCTTTCCAACTGGGATGTTCGACAATCACGACATATTGAAGAGGCAAAAACGGTTCAAATAAATTATTCCGAATTTTCTAAATTCTGATTCCTTTAAATTAATTTCTCCATACTGGGGAATTCCCATATGGAGTTGTCATTATGTAGGTTCGAAAAGAACTCGCGTCAGCTGTGGATCGCATCATATGTTACATATTTGTTTCATTTCAATATTTTCATCAGTTCACTGATTTACTTGATCGTGAATAATTCTGCTCCCATTAATTGCTAATTTTCTGCTTCCTTCTCGTGAATTCGGAAATTTTCAGTTTTTCCTGTGATTCGCGTTTTCTAGTGATTCCGATTCAATCGAATTACATTCATTCAAAACTTTCATTTGTGCGAATTATTTCGAACAAAAAAAACCGTTACCAGTGGCGTGATTATTTTATAATACCGCAAGGATAAGTGTACACAATTCCACATTTTTAGCAACGGGTTTTCAAGTCAGCTTCATTCCATATTCGTTTGTCGAGCTCGATAAATATTGGAATAGGAGTCATCGATAGGATCCTGTTTTGCTGATATAGGTAACAATATTTCTTCTGTTATTTTGGGTACATTTATCCTTTCATTTGTGTTGGGTTTCAATCAATTTCATATACACATACAGTCCACTAGCCTCATTTTCATATTCATTCGGAAGATTTTATTTCGAAAAATTAAACTTAAATAATATTGAACCACACTTCAGTTGGTTAACTGAAACCTTAACCCTCCTTGACGGAGATTTATGATTCAGGAACCGAAGTTCGTACGTCCAACTACTTCCGAGAGGGACCGTATGCGATAAAAATTTAAAACCTTATCCTACATTTTGCCCACCTTGTCGGAAAACCCCTCGTCAAATCCTTTTGAATCGGCCCTTTCGGACCCGACGGAATGGCGGGCGAACTTCTATACGGCATCCCGTTTTTATTGTCGCCCTGTATGCACGTCCTGGATCGGGTCCTATCCGATCCTCCGCGTCGGGGAGCGCCTGGAGCCTGACGTTGAGGCAACGGCGCGCAGCTCTGCGTGGAATTCGTCTCCAGTTTCATTTTCAGATGTTGTGGCTGACGCGGTTTGAGCTCGTAGACATACCTGAAATTTTCGAAGAGGCGTCAAACTTGTTCCCTTTCGAAAAACACCTTCGAGCAGTGTAGTTTATGACTCTGCGAAACTAAAGTATAGTTCAAGAGAAGAAGATCTCGTATTCTTACTCTGGAGGTAAAGCCTGTTGTCCATTGAGGTAGCGTCTACTGCGCTGCGCCACCGGTAACATCTGACTGGAAGTGGCCGTAGGATTCCTCATGTAGATTTCTTGGATGTCATAGGAGGGCACGGACCTCACCATGGGAAAACCGATAAAGCCGTCGCTTTCGGAGTAACTCACCGTGTCGATAAACGACTCAGCTTCGTCTACGTATTCCGGATTCTCGTAGAAGATCTGGTGATTGTAAAACTGCGTCTGAGGCTGGGCTAGTTTCTGGTAATTCATATCTGGAAAAAACTTCGTAGCTTCAGATTGGCGAATGTATCTAAAAATAAACGATGGGGACGACTACGAAGCAGTATTGCTCATGAAATATCTTGGTACATGGGGTACAGCTGTCCCCACGTCTTAAGATAGTCCAAGCAAGAAGCTTCGAAAGCATTAAACGCTCGTTCTCTCATCTCACACCCTTCTCGGACATAAATAATTCATTCTAACCAACGCAGAATCGACCCTTCGCCCAATGAAGAGGACACATAATCCCGACAAATTACAGTTGGAATTTTGCAGGTAGCTATTTTGTACAAAAGCCCAGGGACAATAATTCATATCTGGACCATTATCAATTCAGGAATTCGGGGCGGAGGTCTTTAACAATTCCTACGTAATTCAGCCTCACATGCTGTTGCTGGTATCCCAAATTCGTGTTTATATTAAGCCATGAATTATCGTTCGGAAAAAGGAAAAGTTCAATGTTAGACAAAGAGCGTATTTGGCGTGTTTGTCCCTAGCAACACAGCTACTTTTCCGATTATTCAAAAACTATTTCCAGCCCTAGTTGAAATTTTGTGATGAGCTGCAAATGAAGTTTCTGTGATTGCTTCCGATGACAATTTCTGTCTGTCATTCGCAACGATGTTGGTTCAGTTCCTCGGAATTCTGGCCTTAGCCGAACTTATCGCCGCCAACGAGTATTGTCACATCTGCAGATCCCACACCATGTGCAGGTATAAGGAAAAGGTGATCCCCGATAACTGTACCGATTACAGAAAGGTCGAGATGACGATAGACAACAAGACTGACATCGTCGACATACACAACAACCTGAGGAACTTCGTCGCTTCTGGTGGTTACATAAACGAGTCCGATCTTCATTTTCCTGAAGCTGCGGCTATGACTCACCTGAGATGGAGCGATGAACTAGCGGTAAGTTTCACGCCAGCCCCTAGGTCGAAGATTCACTCTTTTAAATCCATCAATCAATCCATCTCATCTCCCTTGAACATGACAACATCACGATGCCTTCTTCCTCATCAAAAACCTTTTCATTTAAGGACATAGCGCAACGCTGGGCCGACCAGTGCCTCCTGGACGAATCCCGAGACGACTGTCGCGACACCGAAGACTTCCAGGTGGGCCAGAACGTTATTACCTCCGAGATATCCTCCCCCGACCACCTACCTCCCTACCCCGACTTCTTCATGACCCGCTGGGGCAGCAGCTTTCAGTACTTCAGCTCCAAGGACGTGCTCGAGTTCGAGACCTCCAAGACGGACAAGATGGCGCGATACTCCCAGCTGATCTGGGACACCACCGAGTACGTGGGGTGCGGCGTGATGACCTTCAAGAACCCGTACGCGGACGAGAAGAGCTCGGTGCACGTGGTCAGGATGGTGTGCAACTACGGGCCGGCCGGGGACATAGACAACGCTCCCATTTACAAGATCGGGCAGCCGTGCTCCATGTGCATCTCGAAGAAGTGCCACCAGAAGTACAGGGCGCTCTGCGTGTCCGACTGGAAGACGCAGCTGTCGTACGAGAAGAACAAGCTGAAGGAGGACATCAGGAAGATCATGATGGAGAAGTACAACATGTTCAGGAATGGCGAGGAGTGTTATTGCGAAGATAAATATGGAACCGATGGGGCAAGGATGCTGGGGCCTTACTTATTTTGTTGTTTAATAATGCATTTTTTAACTTTGCTGTTGAATACTTGAGTATTCGATGTGATGTTGAGTTGTGCTTTTTTGTTGATCACTAAAAGTAATTTAAAGATCCTGAAGTTTTATTTTACCGTTCCTAGAGGTCATGAACAAAGAATATGGAATGCAGAAAAAGAGTAATTTTAAACTACATATCTGTGTTTGTGCAATCATTCAGACCAGAAGCTTTTTCTGTTGCATTTAGACCTTTTTTGAAATGAATACTAATCTCTTCCTCGACGCTCGAGAAAATCATTGTACCATTCAATTTGAAATGTTCCCGTATCAACGACGGGCCATCTGTTTGCTCCATAAAACCCTTTCCGTGCTCTCTCGGTCATCATCCGATGCTATTCAGCTTTAATGGAAAAAGACGATACTGGAAAGCCGCCTATCTGTAATAAGAAACCAAAAAGAAATATTTGGTCGCCCATTGTCCTGCGACTGAATGCACTCCGTGCAAGGAAAACTTTGTTTGTGGTATTGAATAATGCATTTGTCCGATTCCGAACAAAGACGTCTTCCACAGACTGGATATTGTTAGAGAGTGTAATTTGAGTGGTTCAGTTAGTCAGCGAGTCATAATACCCAAGAGGAAACACATATCGAAAATTTTTCTCTGATGCTCCGTATAATACAAATACGATACAAATTATTGAATCCTATTCGAGTTCGTACAGATTTGCATATACCGTCTTGAAGTATTCATCCTTGGCCGCTTGACAAATCGAAAATTAACTGTCATCCTTGTCCAAATTGTTTTTACTTGGATTCATTCGGTGCGTTTCCACTTGTACCAGTAGGTATATTCATCCTCTTTGCTCGTCATGTTCTGAACCCTACTCAATCCGCATAAATTCTCTATTGCAGAAGAGTTGAAATGAATTCCTGAATCATCATTTTCGGTTAAAATGTGGAACACAGCCGTCTGCTCCGGGGCATTGAGATCTTTTTTTATTAGTTCTAATGGATTCCTACCAATCCTGGTAAAATTTTTCATTCCAGTCGGTAATATCCATCCTATCATGAAGCGAATGCAATGTAAGCGGAATCGCAGTGAATGAACAGATCGGAAAAATTGAAACGATTCTTTCATTAATATACCTCTTTCTCTCGGTTCGTTGAACCGTAACAGGGAAATCGCTTGTGGCTCCTCATTTTGGGGATTGGTCTTTGAAAAGGGATAGACTGTCGGTGCTGCCCAGGATAATAATTGTAGTAAGTTGAATTAATTTTCATCCAAATGCAAAAGGAACATTTTTCATTCGGAAAAATGTTCGTTTCTACAACTTTTCTGTCATTTCCACCTCTAGCCCTCATTCAGATAAAAAGTTATCTTGTTGTTTTATGTTACTCGGTGATTAACGCCGAAATAAATTCCAACGGAGGCGCAGAAATTCCAGGAAAAAGACGAAGCGAACAAAACATGTGTCGTTAAAATTCCGTCGCACACAGAGTCGCCGTTGCGTTGCGATAACCATAGAGATGAAATCTGCTCGTAAAGGGTAGACACAATGAAACTAGCACTCATTACCGCGCTGTTGTTCGTCCTTTGATACCGCCCCGTAAAGAAACGCTCGGACATTTGATATCGTTCGTTAAATGAGGTAGAAGTTAATCAGGGCAACGTTTTTGGGGTCGTGGCAAAAAACCCGACGCGTCCCGTTGAAATATCCGGTTATGGAACACGGAAAAGTTCTCCGCGTTTCGTCGCTTTTCACATTCGTAGGTCGGAGGGCTTATTTCGGCAACTATGCGGAATATACTCAGTTGACCAAAACATCAGGAATCCCACCATTCTCGTCGCGGATCCCACATTCCTCCAATCTACCTATATCTTAATCCACGTGGAGGAATACATTTAGAAGAATCTACGTAATAAGGACTGAACGAGAAAAAATTCGCCTTCACAAAAAAGCATATATCTCTTGAACCAATTGAGAAACATGTGGAACATTAACTTCATAGATATTCCAATTCTCTGTCGCAAAATGTCAAGCGAAGTGAAAACACGAAAATTTATAGTGAAACTTTTTCAAAATAATCAAAAATGGAGCTTCAAAAGAATCGCAAAAGAGGCTCGCGTTCGTCCGGAAACGGTATCAAGAGTTGTTAAGCGCTTCAACTTCAACGAAGATCTTACAAGGGGAGGAAAAAGGGGTTTCATAGCCCAAAAAAAGTGAAGACAGCCATCAGCCTTTTTGAGAAGAATCCTAACCTTTCAGGACGGAAAGTGGCCCAAATAGTGGGTTGTTCGCAGTCAACCGTTCAGATAATCAAGTCGAGTTGTGGGCTCAGAACATACAAAGTGCAGAAAGTGCCAGACAGGAACGCTGTGAAGAATCAAGAAGCGAAATCAAGAGCAAAGAAATAAAAAAAAGATTTCTTGAAAAATTTTTCCTGTTGCGTGATGGACGACGAAACCTATGTCTTGACTGATTTCTCGCAACTTCCTGGTCAGGAATTTTATACTGCAGATTCTCGTGGAAATGTTGACGAACAATTTCGCGTGAAGAAACAAGCAAAGTTTCCTTAAAAAATTCTTGTTTGGCAAGCAATTTGCACTTGTGGGAAAAGGAGCAAATTTTTCGTTGGCCAAGGCTCTGTTGTCTGTTGACTCGAAGATATACATCGAGGAATGCTTGAAGAAGCGACTTTTACCATTTTTACGTGAGCACGATGTGTCAACAATCTTATGGCCAGTTTCAGTTTCATGCCACTACAGCAAGGCCACCAAGGAATGGTACGAAGCTGATGAGGTGGTTTTTGTCCCCAAAGGGGCCATTCCATCAAATTGCCCATCAGAACTCAGGCCAATCGAAAGATATTGGGCCCTGGTAAAAAGAGAATTGAAGAAGACTAAGAAATCAACGAAAACATTAGCGGAATTCAAGCAAAAGTGGAAGACAGCATCCCAGAAAGTGACTGAGAACACTATAAGAAGCATGATGGGAAGAATTCCAGAAAAAATCCATGAATTTTGTAAAAAATAGTTTTGGTTTTTTATTGTAAAAACTGTTTTCATTATAATTAGAAGATGATTCGAAAATGAGTTTTATTCTCGAAATCGGTCCAGTGGTTCAAAAGATATAAGCGTTTTTGTGATAGCGAATTTATTCTCGTTCAGTCCTTAAGAAGAATCTTCCCAGACAAATCTTTCTGGAATAATCCATTCAGAAGAAACTATAAGTATCTAGAAGAAACATCTACCTTGAATAATCTGCCTGGAAGAATCTATCTAGAAGAAACTAACTATCTGCCAAGAAGACTATATAGCTTGAAGAATCTACTTAAGAACATCTCTACCCAGATAAATCAACTAGACCTTGGGCGATGTAGAAAAGACTGATTTTCTCGATTACAAAGATTCACAATTGAAATTGAGGATTCAAAGAAAGTAGTCTCGTGTTTTCATCGCAAATTTAGAGGTCAAATGAGATCGATCCTTATCTATGAATAATCGAAACGCTGCGAAATCACTCACCTCGTTTGCATTCACTTGTCACACTTTATCGCTGCTGCTTTAAATTCACTCAAAAACGTTGTAACATAAAAATATAAATGAAAATTGCCGTTGGTTTGAAAAAACTGACATAAATAATTTAGTTTGACGGTCCAAAATGATTTGTCAACTGAAAATCATAAATCATTAGGCAGCATTACTTTATTTTCAGAATGGAAGTTTTCAGTGGTTGAATGATATTCCAGAATAAAATTCTATCATGAGTTTTTTCTCGACTTTGATTACGTTACAATGGTAAAGAATAAAAATATTTGCGAATTTCTCTGTAATTTATTCCCGTTTGACGAAACTCATGCAGAGAAGAGGGAGTGGGTATCATTTGGGTAGACACAGAAGATTACAGCGTCCTGGCGGAGTCTAATCTTGAATTATCCATATAATTGATAAGCAGGCAGCTGGAATGATTTAAGACCTGCTCCTTCACCAATTTGTTACACACAGAGGCATAATTCTGTCTTTTTCTAGATAGATATTCAATTATCGTACAAAAAGTTCAACAAAAACATATTTCAGGATGGCAATTTTGAATACTTTCGAGAGCTACATCATTTCGACATCATCAACGTCTGCATATTTCAAATTTTCAGCCCAGAATAGTCTAAAACGATAAGGTCCGACTGATGAAGAGCCCGTAGTCAATCCAATTATGTCCATTCGCAAACACAGTATTGCTCGAATGGATAAACCTCTAAATTTGTTGCTACCAAACTTCTATGTACATTTGAGATGTAGGTACTCGTTTGCCCATGTGGCGTCCTAGCAAATTTAATTTTATTTTCCTAAAGAAACCTTGAAGCTTTGTGCTCTGAGGAAGCTTTCAAATGAAGCAAAACGTCGGTTCAAGAGCGAAAAGAGTTCTCGTTTCATTGGTCATCTTTTCCCAAAGAGAAAAATAACTTTTAATTGATTTTAACATAGAACACTTCGACCACATGGCTGTACCTAATTTCGGCATCCACTTTCGGTAATTCGAATTGAATCTGAAGAAGACTAGACTTGTTAACACCTTTAGTTGATGTGTTACATAAACCAAACTTACGATCGCACACTAGCAAGTATCGCGCAATATTTCTAACATGAATCGATCCATTTATGTAGATCAAAGTGGAACAATGGCATGCAAATCCAAAAGACATCGATTACTATCACTTTCGATCAAATTCGTCCAGAATGAAGTAACCGCATCACGTTCAATTCCTAATAGGATTCACCATTTTCACTTCCTACTGGCGAAATACCCGATACAAATTATAAATATCCGACGAATTTTGGTCACTGTCAAGTCGAACATCATTCGAGAAACAACCATGTCTTCCACCAAGGTAGGTACGCAAAATAATCAACAATTTTCGATGTAGCTTAAACACCTTAAATTTCAGCTCATTTTATCCATATTGGTCGTCTACCTGTCTTCAGTGAGATGTTCTGTGGCACCTGTATCTCTAGCACAACCAGCAATAACTTACACCAGAGTCGCACCACCTAGTACTCTACCGTTTGCAGCCAGCGTGAGCACATTCACCAGAGGTCTCAACGCTTACGCCGCTCCTTACGCAGCTGGCATTTCTCCTTACGCTGCTGGCGTTGCTCAATACGCACCAGGAATTGCTCCATACGCAGCTGGAATTGCCCCCTTCCCATACTACACGAGATCCATCTACCCATCAGCTCCAGCTTATCCTGCAGCCTACTCTCCTAACTTCATACCTGCAGGTGTTCCAGCTCCAGGTGTAGTCACTCCAAATGGTGTAGTTCCTTCTCCTCTGTTCCCCAATTCCTTCAGAGTGTCCCCAAATTTTCTAACTAGGGCGCTGCCAGTTCCTGGTTATCCTGGTGCAGTGGGAGTTCCACAAGCTGCTCCTGGTGTCGCAGTTCCTTCTCCGCTGTTGCCAGCACCCTTTGGTGTAGAAGGAAGGTCGGTGCACGCCGTTGGATCGACAGTTCCTGTTGCACATACTTTGGGTTGATTTGTGAGAGACTGTTTATTATAGGAGCACTCGTGAATGAAAGTTACTATTAATAAAATTATTTTTGTACTCATGTGATATTATTAAAGCATCTCGAACAGATTATATAGTTTCATTCCACATTAACACTTTTCTGTCTTAATGGCCTCGAAAACCTAAATTTTTATACCAGAATAACCCATGTAGCCCTCAAAAGTAGTGAATTATTCCTGTTTTTATTTTTCGATTTTTCATTTTTGAGTTTTATTCACGAGCTCATACCACTCAAGATAAGGGTGCTGTCGGTCCGCCAAATTGCTATTATTGAAGATTCGAATAGGAAGTACAACTTCCAAATTCAATAACAACGTTAGATCTTCCCCAAATATATTTTTCATTGACAAATATGGTGTTTTTAGTGGGTCATACCCCTTTGGCATTTTTCACCAAAAATTTGAGATTTTTCAAATCGCTCATATTTTGCACAGAGATACTTGGAGCTATGCCTATCAATATAATATAAATAATTCTTGGCGACGAAGAGAGGGACGGAAGTTATGACAGTTTGAAATTTCCGATTTTTCGAAAAAATGCCATTTGACAGGTGAAAATCTAAACGGTGATAGTTAGGGCTTTGAATTGTGTTTTATTGAATAGAGCGACCTCGAAAACCTACATTTTGATACCAAAACCACCCATGTGGCCCTTATAAGTAGTGAATTATTCCTGTTTTTATTTTTTGATTTTTCAATTTCGAGTTCTGTTCACGAGCTCACACCACTCAAGGTAAGGGCGATGGCGGTCCGCAAAATTGCTTTTATTGAAGATTCGAATAGGAAGTTCAACTTCCAAATTCAATAACAACGTAAGATCCTCCGTAAATATATTTTTATTGACAAATATGGTGTTTTTAGGGGGTCATACCCCTTTGGCATTTTTCACCAAAAATTTGAGATTTTTCAAATCGCTCATATTTTGCACAGAGATACTTGGAGCTATGCCTATCAAAATAATATAAATAATTCTTGGCGACGAAGAGAGGGACGGAAGTTATGACAGTTTGAAATTTCCGATTTTTCGAAAAAATGCCATTTGACCGGTGAAAATCTAAACGGTGATAGTTAGGGCTTTGAATTGTGTTTTATTGAATAGAGCGACCTCGAAAACCTACATTTTGATACCAAAACCACCCATGTGGCCCTTATAAGTAGTGAATTATTCCTGTTTTTATTTTTTGATTTTTCAATTTCGAGTTCTGTTCACGAGCTCACACCACTCAAGGTAAGGGCGATGGCGGTCCGCAAAATTGCTTTTATTGAAGATTCGAATAGGAAGTTCAACTTCCAAATTCAATAACAACGTTAGATCCTCCGTAAATATATTTTTTATTGACAAATATGGTGTTTTTAGGGGGTCATACCCCTTTGGCATTTTTCACCAAAAATTTGAGATTTTTCAAATCGCTCATATTTTGCACAGAGATACTTGGAGCTATGCCTATCAATATAATATAAATAATTCTTGGCGACGAAGAGAGGGACGGAAGTTATGACAGTTTGAAATTTCCGATTTTTCGAAAAAATGCCATTTGACAGGTGAAAATCTAAACGGTGATAGTTAGGGCTTTGAATTGTGTTTTATTGAATAGAGCGACCTCGAAAACCTACATTTTGATACCAAAACCACCCATGTGGCCCTTATAAGTAGTGAATTATTCCTGTTTTTTTTTTTGATTTTTCAATTTCGAGTTCTGTTCACGAGCTCACACCACTCAAGGTAAGGGCGATGGCGGTCCGCAAAATTGCTTTTATTGAAGATTCGAATAGGAAGTCCATTTTCCAGATTCAATAACAACGTTAGATCCTCCGTAAATATATTTTTTATTGACAAATATGGTGTTTTTAGGGGGTCATACCCCTTTGGCATTTTTCACCAAAAATTTGAGATTTTTCAAATCGCTCATATTTTGCACAGAGATACTTGGAGCTATGCCTATCAATATAATATAAATAATTCTTGGCGACGAAGAGAGGGACGGAAGTTATGACAGTTTGAAATTTCCGATTTTTCGAAAAAATGCCATTTGACAGGTGAAAATCTAAACGGTGATAGTTAGGGCTTTGAATTGTGTTTTATTGAATAGAGCGACCTCGAAAACCTACATTTTGATACCAAAACCACCCATGTGGCCCTTATAAGTAGTGAATTATTCCTGTTTTTATTTTTTGATTTTTCAATTTCGAGTTCTGTTCACGAGCTCACACCACTCAAGGTAAGGGCGATGGCGGTCCGCAAAATTGCTTTTATTGAAGATTCGAATAGGAAGTTCAACTTCCAAATTCAATAACAACGTTAGATCCTCGATAAATATATTTTTTATTGACAAATATGGTGTTTTTAGGGGGTCATACCCCTTTGGCATTTTTCACCAAAAATTTGAGATTTTTCAAATCGCTCATATTTTGCACAGAGATACTTGGAGCTATGCCTATCAATATAATATAAATAATTCTTGGCGACGAAGAGAGGGACGGAAGTTATGACAGTTTGAAATTTCCGATTTTTCGAAAAAATGCCATTTGACAGGTGAAAATCTAAACGGTGATAGTTAGGGCTTTGAATTGTGTTTTATTGAATAGAGCGACCTCGAAAACCTACATTTTGATACCAAAACCACCCATGTGGCCCTTATAAGTAGTGAATTATTCCTGTTTTTATTTTTTGATTTTTCAATTTCGAGTTCTGTTCACGAGCTCACACCACTCAAGGTAAGGGCGATGGCGGTCCGCAAAATTGCTTTTATTGAAGATTCGAATAGGAAGTACAACTTCCAAATTCAATAACAACGTTAGATCCTCCGTAAATATATTTTTTATTGACAAATATGGTGTTTTTAGGGGGTCATACCCCTTTGGCATTTTTCACCAAAAATTTGAGATTTTTCAAATCGCTCATATTTTGCACAGAGATACTTGGAGCTATGCTGATCAATATAATATAAATAATTCTTGGCAGCGAACAGAGGGACGGAAGTTATGACAGTTTGAAATTTCCGATTTTTCGAAAAAATGCCATTTGACAGGTGAAAATCTAAACGGTGATAGTTAGGGCTTTGAATTATGTTTTATTGAATAGAGCGACCTCGAAAACCTACATTTTGATACCAAAACCACCCATGTGGCCCTTATAAGTAGTGAATTATTCCTGTTTTTATTTTTTGATTTTTCATTTTCGAGTTCTGTTCACGAGCTCACACCACTCAAGGTTAGGGCGATGGCGGTCCGCAAAATTGCTTTTATTGAAGATTCGAATAGGAAGTACAATTTCCAGATTCAATAACAACGTTAGATCCTCCGCAAATATATTTTTTATTGACAAATATGATGTTTTTAGGGGGTCATACCCCTTTGGCATTTTTCACCAAAAATTTGAGATTTTTCAAATCGCTCATATTTTGCACAGAGATACTTGGAGCTATGCTGATCAATATAATATAAATATTTCTTGGCGGCGAAGAGAGGGACGGAAGTTATGACAGTTTGAAATTTCCGATTTTTCGAAAAAATGCCATTTGACAGGTGAAAATCTAAACGGTGATAGTTAGGGCTTTGAATTATGTTTTATTGAATAGAGCGACCTCGAAAACCTACATTTTGTTACCAAAACCACCCATGTGGCCCTTATAAGTAGTGAATTATTCCTGTTTTTATTTTTTGATTTTTCAATTTCGAGTTCTGTTCACGAGCTCACACCACTCAAGGTTAGGGCGATGGCGGTCCGCAAAATTGCTTTTATTGAAGATTCGGATAGGAAGTACAATTTCCAGATTCAATAACAACGTTAGATCCTCCGCAAATATATTTTTTATTGACAAATATGGTGTTTTTAGGGGGCATACCCCTTTGGCATTTTTCACCAAAAATTTGGGATTTTTCAAATCGCTCATATTTTGCACAGAGATACTTGGAGCTATGCTGATCAATATAATATAAATAATTCTTGGCGGCGAAGAGAGGGACGGAAGTTATGACAGTTTGAAATTTCCGATTTTTCGAAAAAATGCCATTTGACAGGTGAAAATCTAAACGGTGATAGTTAGGGCTTTGAATTATGTTTTATTGAATAGAGCGACCTCGAAAACCTACATTTTGATACCAAAACCACCCATGTGGCCCTTATAAGTAGTGAATTATTCCTGTTTCTATTTTTTGATTTTTCAATTTCGAGTTCTGTTCACGAGCTCACACCACTCAAGGTTAGGGCGATGGCGGTCCGCAAAATTGCTTTTATTGAAGATTCGAATAGGAAGTACAATTTCCAGATTCAATAACAACGTTAGATCCTCCGCAAATATATTTTTTATTGACAAATATGGTGTTTTTAGGGGGTCATACCCCTTTGGCATTTTTCACCCAAAATTTGAGATTTTTCAAATCGCTCATATTTTGCACAGAGATACTTGGAGCTATGCTGATCAATATAATATAAATAATTCTTGGCGGCGAAGAGAGGGACGGAAGTTATGACAGTTTGAAATTTCCGATTTTTCGAAAAAATGCCATTTGACAGGTGAAAATCTAAACGGTGATAGTTAGGGCTTTGAATTATGTTTTATTGAATAGAGCGACCTCGAAAACCTACATTTTGATACCAAAACCACCCATGTGGCCCTTATAAGTAGTGAATTATTCCTGTTTCTATTTTTTGATTTTTCAATTTCGAGTTCTGTTCACGAGCTCACACCACTCAAGGTTAGGGCGATGGCGGTCCGCAAAATTGCTTTTATTGAAGATTCGAATAGGAAGTACAATTTCCAGATTCAATAACAACGTTAGATCCTCCGCAAATATATTTTTTATTGACAAATATGGTGTTTTTAGGGGGCATACCCCTTTGGCATTTTTCACCAAAAATTTGGGATTTTTCAAATCGCTCATATTTTGCACAGAGATACTTGGAGCTATGCTGATCAATATAATATAAATAATTCTTGGCGGCGAAGAGAGGGACGGAAGTTATGACAGTTTGAAATTTCCGATTTTTCGAAAAAATGCCATTTGACAGGTGAAAATCTAAACGGTGATAGTAAGGGCTTTGAATTATGTTTTATTGAATAGAGCGACCTCGAAAACCTACATTTTGATACCAAAATCACCCATGTGGCCCTTATAAGTAGTGAATTATTCCTGTTTTTATTTTTCGATTTTTCAATTTCGAGTTCTGTTCACGAGCTCACACCACTCAAGGTAAGGGCGATGGCGGTCCGCAAAATTGCTTTTATTGAAGATTCGAATAGGAAGTACAACTTCCAGATTCAATAACAACGTTAGATCCTCCTCATATATATTTTTTATTGGCAAATGTAGTGTTTTTGGGGGGTCATACCCCTTTGTCATTTTCCACCCAAAATTTGAAATTTTTCAAATCGCTCATATTTTGCATAGAGATACTTCGCGCTATGCTGAACAACATTATATAAATAATTCTTGGCGGAGATGAGAGGGACGGCAGTTATGATGGTTTGAAATTTTCGATTTTTCGAAAAAATGCCATTTGACAGGTAAACATCTAAACGGTGATAGTTAGGGCTTTGAATTATGCTTTATTGAATAGAGCGACCTCGAAAACCTACATTTTGATACCAAAACCACTCATGTGGTCCTTATAAGTAGTGAATTATTCCTGTTTTTATTTTTTGATTTTTCATTTTCGAGTTCTGTTCACGAGCACACACCACTCAAGGTAAGGTCGATGTTGGTCCGCAAAATTGCTATTTTTGAAGATTCGAATAGGAAGTAAAACTTCCAGATTCAATAACAACGTTAGATCCTCCTCATATATATATTTTTATTGGCAAATGTAGTGTTTTTGGGGGGCATACCCCTTTGTCATTTTTCACCCAGAATTTGAAATTTTTCAAATCGCTCATATTTTGCATAGAGATACTTCGCGCTATGCTGAACAACATTATATAAATAATTCTTGGCGGAGATGAGAGGGACGGCAGTTATGATGGTTTGAAATTTTCGATTTTTCGAAAAAATGCCATTTGACAGGTAAACATCTAAACGGTGATAGTTAGGGCTTTGAATTATGCTTTATTGAATAGAGCGACCTCGAAAACCTACATTTTGATACCAAAACCACCCATGTGGCTCTTATAAGTAGTGAATTATTCCTGTTTTTATTTTTTGAATTTTCATTTTCGAGTTCTGTTCACGAGATCACACGACTCAAGGTAAGGGTGCTGTCGGTCCGCAAAATTGCTATTATTAAAGATTAGTTTTTAGCAACATCGTCCATATACCTAATAATGTTATTGATTTGAAGTCATTCGTAGATTGATTCTCATGAAAACCGATTGTTTGAGACTTCGGAGAATCCGTCCAAGTTAATCTACTATCCCAAATAAGTACACGCATCATTCATATCAGAGTGTGCTGCACTGAAAGTTCGGACACGTCCAGAATATCCAAGTGCGACATAACGGCGTTTAATATTCATCAATGGACACACCTATTGCTGCATCTGCGTACGTTTGGCAACAAAGTCACGCTCACGACATCAATGCTGGCCCACCACTTTCCTATACACAATTCGGCTAAGTATAAAACGCCGAAAAAAATTCGATCTAATCACAGTACCTCCAACGAGTACCGAACAAGCAAGATGGTAGCTAAATTTGTGGTAAGTACCCTTTGAACCCATATTACTCAATCTGAGACCACTCTGCTGATGTCCATATCAGTTACGCCACTGTGTTAGTTCATTATCACGCTACATTTTTTCATCTTGCTCTCGATTTTGTTTTATTACGATGATGCAAAGATGCCAACTGCACAGACGTAGGATGACTTCTACATGCCTCCAGATTGTTCAGATTCCTGTCTGTTTTCAGATCTTCATGTGTGTGGCCGTTCACTGCTGCTTGGGAGGCGTAGTTCCCGCAGTCCCAGCAGTAGCAGCCGTTCCTGCAGCTTATTCAGTGCCATACGCGTCATCGTACAGTGCCAGCGTTGTAAACCATGCCATCGCAGCTCCAGTGGCCCAGCCTCTGATCGCAGCTCCAGCAGTAGCTGCGCCTGCCTTTGCTCCAGCAGTTGCTGCCCCAGCATTCGCCCCATTCGCTGCCTACAACGCTCTACCATATTCGTACTCTCCGTACGCTTCCGCACCTCTGATCGCCGGATAGGAATTCTTCTGATTGGGAACTTTCCTCCATAGCCACACCCTTGCTCAAATGTCGCGCCACTGGGCAACCGAAAATGAGGAAAATTTTCCTTTTGGTGTCCCAACAAAATTATTTTTCATTTCTTGATTTTCTCATTTTCAGATTGCCCTGAATTCTTTGTATATTTTTATTCGTTCATTTTCAATAAATTCATTGAATTGGAATGTTTTTTTATTCAATAACAGAAAAATAATTCTTGCTCGCATTACGAAAAAAATCTTCAATCCGACGAAAAAAAATTGTTCGAAATCGATAGTTTTGCCCCTCTGGTTCGTTCATCCAATTATTCGCCAGAAACTAATCAGAAAAATGTGTATTGCAGTCACAAATAAAATATACATCTGAATGCAGATTTCATCTTGATCGAATCTGCAATTATGAAGTGATTAGGAAGACAGCCATTGTTACCAAACCCTTAGGCGAATTCTGCCCATTATCGGAAACTCTGCACCTACCCAGAAAATTTCAAATTTCTAAGAATTTATGGGTCTAGGTAGTCATCATTTACCGTTAGGTACCTAAATCCCTTTCGACGAGTCCTGGTATTTAATACTTTTATGGCACCCAGACTTCTTTGGCAAAAACAATTACTTTTACTTGTCTTAAAATACAATAGGAATATTTATAAGCCATCAAGTTGCCTTATCGACTCTCTGAACAGTGAATGTTATCACTTGAACCTTTTTTTATTGTCGAGGCAGAAGAAAACGTCAAATTACCATAGTCTATAAGTTACCGATCATATGAGACTGACTCAGGTTATTGTGATAATTATCCACTTTCAACAAAGTTTTTAACAGAGAAGAAGAAGAAAAAGCGATTTATGTCCCAAGTTAACTACGGAGCTTCGTGCTTTTGAAATTTCAGTTGGTTTTGCAGATTGGTCAAGTGAGATATTTTCGATAATACAGTAAGAAAATAAAAATGAGTGAAATCAATAGTTCATTCTCGGAAGATTTCACAACTCCACCATGTGAGAAATTAGTTTCAAACCCATTCGATTCACCCTTAATGAATAGATTGTTGCGTCCAATGTGCAGGTATGTTGTTTTTATGTGTTTTATTCATTTTGTGAAAATGTAAAGAAAAATAAAATCACACACTTTTATAATAATGAAATGTATGCAACGTGATAACATTACTAATTAATTATCTCGCATTTAGTCCCGATCTATTCAATAAATCGAGCAAAGAATGGTCTCGTTCTGATTCGATGCTACTGAGATCTGTGGACATCGATACCACCCATTCTTTCAAAGATGCATCCAAGGATCCAGAAGTGGAAGCTGAAATCCAGTCGAAAATCACCCGTTTTTTCAGGCAGAGTTCAATTGTTCCAACACCGGATAATATTAGGGAAGAAAATAGACAGGATATCAGTGTGAGACTTAGGAAATTGACCGAAGGTAAAAACAAAAAAAATCATTGAAATTTGTGTTATCACTTAAAGATTTGCATGTGTAGTGGAATAAATGAATATTTTCATCAACTTTTATATCAACTCATAAATAATATGAATTGAAAGTAACATCGTACGGAATTTCAATGTTATTACTGTCTTAGATTTGCCAAAATTGCAACTAGATAAGAAACCAAGCAATGCAGAGGAATCCAATAAACAAGAGTCTGGAGAACGACATTTACCAGAAGATGTCTATGAAGAAATGTTATTTCCATCGACATCCAAGATTCCGGGAAGTACCCCAAACATTTCCCCTGCCGATTCGCCCCTAAATCTGACACCTGTCAAGTTCATAACAAAAGAACGGTGAGCGCTTAGTCATTTTGTCGTTTGTACATCTCTTGAACTCGTTCAACCATGTTATATGTTATATTACCATATTATTCATTATTATCGTCGACACTATGAAATATCTACAGGGTGGCCTGAATGCAATAGCAGCTCCCAAGCTTTAAGAACTGTCAAAGTTTTGTTTCCTTTTTAGGGAAACCTATTCGAAAAATCAACTAAGAAGTAATAAGAAATAAATGAATAATGAATTTTTCAATTATTTACGGAACTTCGGGTGAATTGATTATCGGTTACCCTGTATTTGGGGCTGAATTAATTAAAAGCATATTCATGTTTTGATTAGTTCACATCTCGAATTACACTAATTAATTGAATCTACAGTTTCAGCGATGAAATGGTGATACACGGTCTCACTAATTTGTCATTATCTCCCATATCAAAAGGAGAAATATGCAGTTCATCCGATGCTGGAGTCGAGAGACAGTCATCGCCCATAAAATGCGTTAGATTCTTGCCAGCGAAGACTTTAAAAAAGAAACCCAGGTTTAGAAGAAGAAAATATTAAGGTAAGAAGGAAACTTTCGACAGGGCAGCAAACATTCTTCTTCAGCTTCTGCAGAAGAAGACTCAAATACATCCAGAATGAAAATAAAATTCTCCCAGTATCAAGGAATCCAGTAATGTGAAACATATTTTTGCAATTTCGGAATTTAAATTCTATTTTGATAACGTACTATTCTTATTGTTGAAGCAAATTACACTGTGATTAATTCTGAAATAATTTAATATAATGTAAATTTATTTAATTTCACGTCGAATAAATAATTTTAAGAAAATATGGGAGTTTTTATGTAATGCACTTTAAAACCTTTACCCTTAGATTTCGATGAATTGTTATCATTTGACGCTATGGCCATCAAAATTGCTGACTCTTGGTATGAATACAAAACATAAAGCCATGATTCGTAGCCATTCTGAAAATTCCTTATCTGCTAATGATTTCACAAATTATTTCATGGCGAAATGTTGATGATTTCCGAAACTTTTTTTCTTCGACACATTTTTAATTTGATATCTCCGAAGTAAGTCGTTCAATTTGACGGAAATTTCTCGTGTGAATCAACGAAACGGATAAAATGAGTTACCCAAATCATCGTTATCATCGTGCCATTAGAAAATTGGGAAATTCATCTGACAGCGAGGCAGCGTGAATGTCCGTCACCGGCAAAAATTCATTTTCTGCATTTAATTAGCGTAGACCGATCGTCCAATCGTTCATCACGCATTTCAGTGAAGAAATTCGAGAATTTGCAGAGACAAGGCCGCGAAATTAAACACGCAAGGGCGCCTCCCATGTAAAGGTAATAGCGACGCCTGAATGGAGTCAGTACACGACGCTCGACTGTTACGATCGGACGCCGACGAAAAACGGCGCTAGTGACAAAGCCCGCGTCGGTCGAGATTTAGCCAACTGGCCGCAACAGTTTTAAAAGAAAGCTTTTCCAGGATTTTTTCGGGAAATTGGCGAGGACTTTGGGGTGAGTTTGCAACGCTCCCCGACTCGATGAGATTATCCAATTAATTTTTGTTTGCCGACTTTTTCGACAACCACGATGTAGCGTTAAATTGTGGTTATCTCTTTGATATTCGGGGATTTTCTACTTCCGTAATCGTCCTAATGGAATAATAATATTGCGAACCACTAAATCGAACTATGCTTTTGAATCAATAATACTAAGATATACTCGAAAAGTTTGGAATAGAAATGGAACAGTAGATGGAGAATTAGATGGCGAAAGCGTAAACTGAAGATGTTCACTTCTTGTCCTTGCGAACCATTGAAGCTTCATTTATATGAAGCGGAAATTAAAAGAAATTTGATTCGGTTTCAAAAACTTGAATTGTGAGTGAAGAAATACTTAGTTTTGGAAATATCGTTGAAAAATCTTCAATTAAATTATCTAAATATAGATGGTAAGCAAATTCAGCTCAAGAATATTTTATTAGATTTTCAAAATGTTTTGAGCGATATAAAACTGACATCTTCAGAATAATATATTTTTGAATGGAAACTCGTGTTCAAATTTTCTTTTTGTTTAGCAATGCGAGTCAAGCCATTTTCACGAAAGCTTTTTCCTCATGCAATTTTCCATTCAGTGAATTTCCCATCCTAGACGAGCTCTGTCAGATTTTTACGGATTTTATGGAAATTTCATGGATTCATCCAGTTTCACCACAGATAAAGCCTGAATGCTGAAGGACGGTTTGTTTTCACTTCATTTTCACAATTTCCATATCGAAAAATGCGATACGTCAGGCGGGGACTTTTCAATTGTTTTCGAGAATTCGGGAAAACAAGAACGGATTGTTCTGTCTGTCAAAAAGTGTAATTCCATTGATTCGCATCAGATATTTCAGCCGATTTGAGCAATTATTTTCTGAGATATTTGAATATTTTTTTCGACGTCACTAACAAGAGAAATCGGCCATACACTCAAGAGTGTCTGTACACCTATTTCCTTGATCAAGTTAACAGTCTACAAATTCCACCTACAATATAAAATGATTATATCATATACAGCATGTCTCACTCTATTATTATAAAACGGAAGCATTTATTATCTTTGCATATTTCACGTATAGTTTGGATCCTATGATTATGGAAAATAAACAACCTGAGAATCTGTTTATACCAGGAATTTCATCTTTCATTACTGGTAACTCGTACACACGTATCAAAGAATGCGCAGGGTCGATTTTTGAAATTTCCCTTGAATTTTCGAAAAAATAATGCAAGGGACTTCTGATCATTCTAAAACGTTGATCTATATCGTAACAAGCGCTAAAACCTCGTGATTGGAAGGGAGATTTTTTCGATTCTTCATTACATGTCGAACAGAACTAGTAAATAGCCATTTCCAACAGCAACTACCCCATGGCATTTATTCCCAACGTATCATGTGCCCGATCAATTACAATTGATGGAGCATAATTTGCATACACAAGTGGTTGAATTGAATTGCAGTCGGTAACATCAACCACTTTCGAAGGTAGATACATATCACCACTTAATTTGAAGCGTACCTATTTCCACGCAGAGTCATTTCAACATATATTGCTCCGACTGTATTCCTACCATTTTATCAATTTTTTTATCTACAAGGGTTGCTACTCATGTTTCTAGATGAGGCAACACTGTTGTGATTATGTCAAATCTGGCACTGGCATTGTAAAGTAAAATTCTTAATGCGAACTCACCTTTTTTCAGATACCCCCTAATGTTCCCCTAAATGAAATAACTCATTTTTCAGAGTTTGAACAAAAAGTACCTAATTGAGGAGTTCACAAACGATTCTTTCTATCTTTATGGTTTCAGTTTTGAAAGCATACTGTCTTGGGACAGAAGACTTTTTTCCTCCAGGCCAGCAGTAATTCAAATTGAGAATTTATCGACCATTTCAAGTTCGAAAGACGGTCTTCTATTCAGGATGATAACCCATAAAACAAAGAGAAAAGTCTTTCCTCCACAGATGCAAGTCATCGCTGAACAGCAGTTCGAGTTTGTAAACTTCTGTTCTAGAAGGGTGACGGTTAATTGAAAATTCCCTGAGGCAAAACAGCAGTTATCATTCGGAGCGAGGCATCTTACAGAGACATTAGTCGGAAGGAAATACGTCAGAATCATCCCAGAGTGATTAATTGTAGTTGAGTACGAAAAAATATGAGAGTCCGGTTGAGTTTTTCGGTAGACTGGATGAAGGTGAAGTACCATTGAGACTCAACAAGATGAAGATGTATTCCCTTTTTTTCAGGAGGGAATTTTGTAAACAATACCCTCTCCTGTTTTTGCTTTCTCCCGAGCCCGATACTTTACATTCTTCCGGAAAGAATTTTCTCCAGAATTGTTCTCCAGCTGAATAATTTCGAACTAAAGTTTCTCTCTCTGTTTAACTTCTCGATGTAATGCGAGAGCAAATAGTTACAGGGATCATAAATTCATGTGCTGCAAATGGTTTGTATGTTCCATCCAGTCTCGAATAGACATGTATACGGTCTCTCAACTGTTCCAAATGGAAACAGTCGTTTCTGCATTTCGGGAAGTTAATTTCAGGCAGTTTCTTCTTGAAATGTTGTCCCTACTTTTGATTGCTTACGATTAACCTAATCTACGATATATTATCCAAAAACATTTTCATGTGAATTCTCGTTTGATTAGAGGAATATACAGTTGGAAAAATGTACTAGTCAAAGACACTCATTTTGTACAGCTTGTAGTTTTTTGAGGTGAATTTTGTTGATTGTCCTTAATGGATATCTAAGTATCAGCAGGGAATACTGCTTAAAAATAAGGAATTAGTTCTCACCACTCTTCTGCAAAAAATGGGTCGCAACCGGAGTTGAAACTTTACCATGAGTGGATATTTCAACCGGAAACAGCATTGAATTCGAAATCGTTGGTCCGTCCTGAATAATGATTTCATTAGTGGTTCTTTTGCTCAACCACTTTGCCTCTTTTGTTCAAGAGACAAAGAAATTTCTTGAAAGACAAAATAAGCAACAACTTCCACTGTCATTTCGTCTGAACGCTTCCCAAGTTTCCGAAGAAAGTTCCGAATTAGTTGGAATAAAAGCGGGGAACCCTTCCATAGAGATTCGGCCAATGCGACAATCATTAAGGATTAGGGGTTGGACCTAATTAAAACTAGTTGTCTTTCAATATTCCTGAGTTTGAAGAAATTTATCAAATCTTTGTTGATTTAAGATATCAAAAGAATTCGTTTGGCGTTCTATCCTAAAAGGCTGAGGAACCTTTATTCATCAATTTACGTCTAATCGGAAAAAATATTCCCAAAAACTCCCGTTGACCACGTGGTTATAGAGTGAAATGAAAAAATTATTTAGTAGCACAATGCAAAAAAAAACAATGTCCGCGGAATTTTTCAATGAAAATTGAATATACGTATGCGTTCAAACTGACAACCAGCTTCAGCAATGCTTTCAACACCAAGTAATGGCGCCATAATTTTCAATTTACGCGGGAAATGGAAAATCTGCTTGTCTTTTCGTGGCAGAAAATTTCCAGGGAAATTGGTCGCATGTGTATAATTTCGAACAAGAATGAAGATTAATTTAGTCCTATGTTCCTGAAATATCCATAAAAAATTCAATTCTTTGAGGCTACCGTTGTTGCAGCTGTGTAAATATGGTATGAGATAATGATTTGCAAGCAATAAGCACCTTTTATCTCAGTTGAAACTATTCCGTATAGTAAAGAAGTAGAAGATACTGAGTATGACAATAAAAAAATCATTCTAATGAAGAAATATTCATATTGGAAAACAATGAATGCTCATAAATAAGAAATTAGGTGATTTCATTCTTATATTACACGGAGGGACATTAGATACTATGGGATACTATCTAATGCAATTGCACACGTAGTAAAGTTATCTTTCCGAACGATCAAATGAATGAAACCACGAGAACATCACGCATAAATGACCACGGATGATATTTCAACCAAACATGCGGAATTTACAATTATGGTATTAATTATCGCATAATAAATTTCCAGTGCGAAATGTTACCACAGAAACTGCATTTTCTCTTCACAATTTTATTTTCATTTGGGCTCATACCAAAATGTAATTTTACGCGTCGAGCACAACTCATAATCAAAGGAACTTCCATTATATAGAATCTTCGCTAGGGCACTAAGGGGATTCTTGTGCTCTAAGTTTGATTTATTAAGACCTTAATTATATAACACTGGTATAATTCCGAGATTTGGAGTTTTGGTCACGTTATTCAGCGTAAACGGTAACTCCTCATTCAGCGAATGGAAAAAATGATAACGAATCATTAGATTCTCATTAATAAATTCGAATTTATCTAAATAATTCATACCGAACGAAAAGAGACCTGAAGTTGCTAAAAACGGTTTATAAATGTTCCATTTGCAGATCTTAAAAAAAAAGATTACCTGGAGGTAGAAATCGAAAGATGCTGGAATATCAGAGAACTGCATTTCAAAGATTCTCATTTCTCTTTCTGGATTCTCATTTAATATGACCACCAAACTTTTCAGATGAAACTTAGGTACTTTCTGACAGTTAAATTCCTACTCAGATCTAATTGGATTCAACTACCCCTTAAAATTGATTAAATGAGATTCAATTTCGAAATTTGATCCTCGAAATTCTGCTACTTGTAATCACCCTTCAAAGTTCAGTTTTCAAACTTGGTTCATACTTTTGAGAGGCCGATTCCTTACAATCATTCGATTTTAAAAGTTTTCCTCTTCTGAATTGAATTTCAAGCATCAGGAGGGGAAAATAAATAATCTATACAAACTCTGTGTTTTTGCATTGAACTTCGTGAAATGCTTGGTATCACAGCAGAACTGATGTATACAAGGGTGTTTGAAAATTACCCTATACAACCCAGTGAAAAAGGAGAAATTAGAAGTTGGTGATACGTTTTTACAGACTCAATAATAAATTTTGTGGGCTGTTGTCACTGCTCTCATAATGAGATGAATGATATCGATGACACCAAAATAGAACACAATCTAAATCAATATACGTATGATTGCAAAATCAGATAAAGTTAATCAATTGCACAACCGAACCAATTTAATTTATTGCATGTGACAACGTATGATCACGAACATCTCGTGTGGTAGGGTTATTTACTGAAGCAAACAATATGAATGGTATACGAATCAAACTTTTTTCAGTTTTGGCCAAACATGAACCTCAAGGAACGCTGAGAATTTGAGACAGATTACAAGGACCAGAAAACATGCAATGATTTTTTGGTGAAAACAGATGACATAAGACAGATGACATAAGACAGATGACATAAGACAGATGACAGTTGACATTTGACAGTTGACATTTGACAGATGACATTCGACAGGTAACATTTGACCTGTGACATTTGACAGATGACGATGTGGATTATGGTTTATTACATGGTTTGTATCTACCAGGGTTGATTTTAGAGATGTTAATTTCGCATGGCACATTAATCG
The DNA here is from genome assembly GCA_910592335.1 of Adalia bipunctata. Lineage (NCBI taxonomy): Eukaryota > Metazoa > Arthropoda > Insecta > Coleoptera > Coccinellidae > Adalia > Adalia bipunctata. The sequence continues at coordinate 586,186 of OU342951.1, forward strand.
TAATCCGTAATTGCTACATGTCGAACACGAGCGTATTTTCATCTAGTCTCCAATAACTGCAAATGCTAGCAGCTTCAAATCATAATAATTAGGCCTTGTCCCAACGACATGAGGTTCGAAGCGTTCACGGATGATGGCAAACTTGCAACTGTAGCCGAATTTCGAGATCTCTACGTCGAATTTACCACAGAATATCTAGCCGGTAACTGGATACAAACATTGGGAAGGGTTTCCTAGGTTCAGATGTTCGGAGAAGATAAGGATTAATGTCTGAAGTAGAAAGGTCGCTTGCGATTGGTAACATGAACCGTAATAACCCCCAATTGGAATTTATGAGTTTATAAAAATTTCAACCGACTGACTGGGAATTGTGCATCTTCTACAATCCTTGAAGTAAAATTGATATGCTTATAAGGATCCAGTTTTTTATAGCTTTCTTTTGGCACCTTATATGTTAAAATCCGTCAAGCTCAGTAGTAGATACACAAATATACACACCAAAAAACATAACCAGCTTTGAATAATTGAATTTATTTTGGCTACAAAATTCGAAAGCTACAGACAATCGGGTTGAAGGATAACACTTTTGTCCTGAGCTGCAAATGAGCAAAAAACGAGAGAATATTACACCAGTAGAAAATGTTCTCTCCAATGGTTGTTAACGGTGTCCATATTTGCGAGAGCCCATGAGTCTTTGTCCAAGCAAACCTTAAAGTACCGAGGCATTGTGGTGACGATTAATTCAACGTTATTTATACTGGCATACCTAGCGCCAAAGGATAACGTCCAGTTTATTCAGGACACTCTAACGAAAACCCCACCCCTACGTCATGTTCGCATGAATTTTTTGTGTAGATTAAATGAGCCTTCTGTATTCAGCATTATACTAAACAAGATAAGAGTCCTGTAAAACCTAATGAAACGCATCCATGTATAATGTAACGCAGACGAACTTTGTTTTAGAATTAATTGTAGGTACCGAAACATCATCCTGATCCTGTTGCATGCTGCAGTTGTGCCGGATCCTTTTACCGAGTTTCTGCTCCTGTTTTCCTGAAAGTTCTCATCATTGTGGCGAAAACGGCAGAAGCTGGAAGCGAATTATCAATACCGCAAAGACCGAAATTCAAACAGGGAGCGAATACGAAAACAACATATTTTTGAAAAGTAGGAATCTTCTTTAACTTTTCTGATTTATCCTCGAAAAATGTCATATTATCCGAGCGGCATCCACCTATAAATCAAAACTTCCAAGTGTATCCTTTCCAACAAGAAGGAGAGTATAAAACAGTGGATTATATGTCACTGATTCCCGAAAGAACTCCCTCATACGTCGAAGAATAGAAATCATTTATTCCTTTCCGAGGGAATACCGATATTGGATCCCCATTGTGATTCGGTGATTTGTATTCCGACCCCGAAGTGTTGATAGGAAAAACCAACGTCCAATAAATCTCAATATACCCGGCCCGCATCCGAAAAAATACTTCTTCGACGCGAATTAGAATATATAGTTTCCATTCCGCATTTTGTCGACTTCGGTCGGTTCCTCTCTCCTGTCTGTCCGGGAAATAATTCTCACAAGACCATTCGTTCCGTGCATGTGATACCACCAAATTTTTTCTACGATTTTCCATTGTCACCAGTAACAGCCATCGGACCGGTTGCTCCAAATTCGTTGTACAGTTCAGAAATCTTGAAAACTAGAAGACTCGACATAACACCGTCGTTGTATGTTTTCGAAAACCGTGACCTACAGCTTCTAGTAGTTGAGTGTGGACCCTTCAATGAACAAACAGGTCTGAAGCTTTCTGGCAAATGCAGCTTCTTTATGTTCTTCGTATTCAAATTATAAAACTCGCCTCCAACAATCCTCGAATTTTATGGAAATAATGAGAGAAAACAGCGCGAATGTGTTTATATTCATAACATAAATTTGGTGGCTGGTGGTGAGGCGTCATCTTTTCGACAGAATGAATGAGTCATTCTATCGATTGCTGACTACAGAGGTCTCACACCTACGCCAGTTTTCCTAGAATAAATAGCTAAGTTTCATCACCATTGGGAATTCTTCCAAACAAGGGCCGTTCACCTTGGGGCTCAATTTGCATGGTCGTATTCTTATCGGGGGACTACTTCATTTTTCTTACGGTGTCGCACTTTCAGCGATGGGCCATTTCGTAGGGAAACAATGGAATTCAATTAGAGTCTCTCGAAAATATTCGAATCGAGTTTCTGCCCTCGTCGAGAAATAGGCAACGGAAATGATACGTTCTAATTGAGAGAAACCACGCAATTTTTTTTCATTCAGTGCACGATCATTCATAGATACGAAATAGTTATCCAATATTTGATTATTATTAAGAATTATATAAACTAGTTTGGGCCCAGCGATCTACCTTTCAAGTAGATTCATGTAATAGGTAGATCCATCTTTTAGGTAGATTCGCCTTTCTCGACAGATCCCCCTTTGAAGTTAGATTCGCATTCCACTGTAAAATAAACCAACAGTGAGGCGAGGAAAAGAGTTTGATATAAATTAGATTCGTTCCAAAACGAGTGCAATAATGATATTATTAAGTCCATCAAGATTTCAAATACCCCCAATGAAGTTATACCTCCCACATTTCCCTTATAAAGTGGGTAATAAAACGTTTTATTAATATCTGGAGTGTCAATTTCAAAATTCCCAATTTTCTCTCGAGAAGCTTCTCCCGCAAAATTTTACCGGAACATAAAATCGGTCATAAAATTTCTTCGACGGCTTTTAATTTCAGCCGCAGAAATTAATTTGCTCCGGGAGATCGGGCCGAATATATGGGAACAGTTGTTGGTTATCTGTCTCTCCGTAAAGTGGGCGCTATAGAAAAAATTCTTGGAACGGGAAACCGGCTTCTATCGTCTAGAGTAAAAACTATTTCATCGTTTCGTTGCGAGAGAAGATTGTCTACGAAAAAATTTTCGATGAATGATTTTCAGTAGTAATATCACAAGAGATTGAATTTCCGTGATAAGTCTATCGATTTATTTTCAAACGAAAATGAGTTGCTTGGAAACATCACGAGTCCGAAGGACGAGTGGTGTTTCCTTAAAGCAACTCATTTGAGTTTGGAAATAAGAGATAGACTTATGAGGTAAATTCAATCTCGTGTGATATTTTATAAGACTATTTCACGAACAAAATGAAAGGTCAGAAACTTCACATTCGAGAGGAAGCATTGAAAAACATGCAATAATAATGAATTTATTCCAAGAAGGTATCACAAACTGAAATAATTTGTAACAATTATTATGCGATATGCTTAACAATAAACAATTTTCATAAATACGAACAAAATACCTTATTCTCGACTATAATTATTATAAATTGTGCAATTGTAAAAATTTTGAATAGTACTAGCAGCATTAGGTGGATGGTTGTTGCTTGATGTAGTTGGAGTATTTCTGAAAGTATTCACTATATTTTGATGATGTTCGGTACTCAGCTGTATATACGGTTTCATTGAGTTCGAATTTCCATGTCCAGTGATTTTCATGGTTTCTTGTTCACTTACGCCAGATTTTAGTAACTGACTTACTGCAGTGGCACGATTAGAGTGATTTGTTATTTTTACTTTTTTAGTGTCCAATCCTATCTTTTCTGCAGACAGTCTTGTCCATTGCGATATTTTATTAATGCCGATCGGACAATTTTTATACCAGTTACTACCATTATATTTATTCCACTTGCCATTAACAGTGAGAAAAAGCCTGTCATTAGCGATAACACCCCTTTTCGATATTAGTTTTCGGTATAATCTCACAGGACACAATTCAGGATTTTTTAAATTTTGGGCCAGCCATTTAGTATCTGCACAGTTTTTATCTCCACCTTGGCGAGTTTTGGAGAATATAGGGTTATATGCAAGCCTATTCGTCAAATAGCCTTTGTTGTCCAATTCTTCTTTGAAAAAATGCAACATGGCGAAAGCTGCTTCGTTTCCTCTCCAAGCTAGTTCAACTGCAGCTATATGATAAAACTTTTTTTGAAGTCCCTCCGGCGTGTCCTCATCCCATTGCAAACACATATTTTTATGTTCGTCGGAAGTCAGAGCTACAGAACTAATCTTCCGTTTTTCGGGTTGAACTTGTAAAATCTTTCTTTTACTATCACGAGCCGCTCTCGCCTCATTGAACATTATATCTCTAAAAGGATCCAGAATTCTCTGGTATTCCTCGAAATATTTTTCCTGCACCAATTTTGCAGTGGTATTCCATATAGTTTTGATTACACTCTGTTTGTAATCAGTGCCATCAATTCGTCTCATATTGAATGCCCAGTCGTTCAAAATGAACGCTAGTTTTTCATTAGTATTATCTGCATCTAGCTTGTAGTTTCGTTCCCCGCAGAATGTCATGAATTGTCTCCATATATAAGATTTTGATTTTTTTGTATTTCTTGGTATATTTATATCGATATTTTGGTTGATATCTTCGTTCGAAATCTCACCGAAGCGACTCATGTTGACGTCTACAATTTATATTTATTAGTTGTCAAACCGTTTCCATAGTTCCATCACATCATAGAACTTATAGTTCTATTGGTTGAATCGTTGAAAACACCGAAGCTGTCAGGCCAATCAAAATTCAGAGACAGTTGGTATTATCGCGATAATACGAGCTGTCTTTGGACTGTGATTGGTCAGTTTTTAAAGTGAGTGGAATAGTCACTGAAATTCGGTACCTGGTTGGGCGACCGTTCTGGCTACGAAGTTGAACAGGCGTGCTGAAGGGCTCAACATCAGGTCAGTGCCCGTATAATCCTGAAAACCGTGCATCCCCTTCCCCTGAATATAATTTTACGATAGATTTTATCCCTGAAACAAGTTCACAGACCGATGATGAACCGACATCATTTTCCGGATAAATCCGAATGTAATCTCTCATTGGAAAGCCGTAACTACCAGCCTCCAGGCAGACGATGGCGGTTTATATCTGGGGACGGAAACAGGATTTTCATTTATCCCTCCACAGACAATATTTACACAACACTCGTATTAAGCCGGGCCAATATATCGATTGTCCATAAAGTTGCTATAAAATGAAACGAAGGAAATAAAGATAAGGGTTGCATATTATCATCTGTCGTATTGGAATGTACCATTTTCCCTATCGCGAATGTGTGGGTGAGATAAAACTATAAATTTGTGGTCGTGGTGTCTTTTATTATCGGATAAACGGTTCGGGAAGATGAGACATCATGGATTTATAGGGTGATTCAAAACTCTTCTTCAACATACTGTTTCTTATTGTGCAAAATGTGGAAAAATGAAAGATCCAATTCGATAGGGCTCTAACAAAAAAATACGTCTCAGCTCAAGGCAGGATGAGGACCTCAGGGACGTAAATTTTTCTCCCCTAATTATTTGTCTTCCCCCATTTGTACAGACTTATTGGGGCAACTCTGGCATCGCCCCGTTATCTGGAAATCTCAAGAGAACACTAAGCTCCGACTCCGGTATCGCCGGTATCGGGTCAGTTCACATGCGAGCATCTGAAAGTTCTGAATTCATTCGAATCGTGAAATGGTGTAGTGATCGAACTTGCCCCAAAACTTCGGGGAATCCTTTCAGAAATATCCTTCCTAATGGCTCGTTTGACCTGAGGCTCGTATCTTTATAAACTACCGTCACTGGTAGTTCGTGCAATAAGGACTGTAAACACAGGGTTTATAGTGGGAAAGGACCTATTCTGGGGCTTTTTATGTTCATCAGGATGTCAGAATTGGCTCTGACTGTCCTCTATACTGACAAGGAGTTTCAGCGTTCCATATTTCTAGACTGCAAGTATAATTTAAGAAAATATCTGAGATGAAATTTGCTCTGTCGTTCTGAGAATCTGTCTCGAATCTGCATCTCAAATGGAACGAAACAAATCCTGGAAAATATCGAATACGAATTCCACATGATCCCTTCGGCGTTGAGGTGCCCGCTAAATTATCTCCATTATCTCCCTTTCGAATATTTACATCGATGGAGGCGCGGTTAAAATACATTTCGCATATCTAGATTGCTCCGGCATTTCGAATAGAAGTGTCAAGATTTACGTCAATGCCGTCTGAACTCTTCGGCATAATAGCTCCGTATTCACTTGGATGCCTGCAGCATATGAACATATCCGGATTGAATGAATTCTCACGCTCAACTTATTTCATATGCATGGAAAGGGGGTGAATCGTTTTCGAAATATAACTGTGTTCGCAAATTGGACGCATACGTTTGCTCGGATCATTTTATCGGAAATATACTAGGCTGATTCGCTATACCCGTAATGGCATGTTGCTAGATTTCATAAGTTCGTTTATTGATATCTCATCTGCCTTTGTAAGATTCATTCGAACTGTAACAGAAAGTTTTCTTGCTCTAAAGAACCAATCAGTTTTTGGCACCTCGTTCGTTTTCCCTACTTTGGAAGAAGATCGAACCATGTTGCCCAACGAAGGAACATCCTCTTGTCCAAGCAATTGTTTCTCTAGGTATGCGTCCTATGCGTAGATTCAGGAGAACAAAAATCGTCCTTAATTCTCCCATATAAGAAAGACATCGTCAAATTCCACCACACCATCGTACACTTGGAATTTAGTGGACAACTTGCGATTTCACCACGAAATCTTCCCAGCCGAGATCGTTATCCAAAAAAATCTTTCACACAGGACAATATAAATGGCGCCTGGGTGCCGATACTTCATCGCGTCTCCGAGAAAAATATATCCAATCAACCGAACTCTATAAAGTGTCCAAATTGGATTTTTTGGCAAATCGACAAAGTTGCCTTCTTATTTCTTTCCTCTAATTATCGAAAGGGTTCGCTACGACTCGATGTCACTGAGCCGTTTGAAAAAATGAGTGCTCCGGACGGAAAATGAAAGGAAAGCAATTCTCGTGAGGCTTTCCTCGACAGTGACAGACATTCGCGACGAGATTGAACGAATTTCGTGTACCTACGGTAAAACCGTTGCTGAATTCGAATGCCGCCTGGTTAAATCGAATATTGAATTCATCGAGAAACCCTCGTGGGATTTGAACCTTTCGTTTGAACATGATATTATGTGAAGGTGAGCGAAGATAGCGGCTGGGGTTTCAGCTTCTAGTAGGCGAGTCTTCGTCTAGTTTCCCTTATGGCTGACAGCCAATAATTCTTTATCTGGTGGTCAATCAATTCATGCTTCAGTTTTGAACAGTTCAGGATAATATTTTCTCTGAATTGTGAGAGTTTTCGTCCACCAAAAGGTAAGGTAGGTCTTGACAAGGCTTTAGAAGAGCCCTGTTCCTCTGTAACCAACTGTAAATCTGAATATTTCCTTTGGATTATTGTGTATAGAATCATCTATCATCAGTCACCGCGTGGAAAGTTGCTTAGCGCTTAAAAAATCGCTCCCAATCTCTCTCTGAAAAAAACACCGTGAAGAATACGAAAGCGGGTTATTTTTCTGGGAAACCCTTTCATCAGAAAAAGATTGACATTTTAGGGTTGCCGCAGCCGACGTAATAAATTGGCTGACATTTTCCCGGCGCTAATTAGAACTGATTATTATTCAGCGTCCAGAGCCTGTTATTGTACAGGGGAGGATATTTCCTATCACGCATAGCCCCTGTTCAACTGGATGTTATCTAGTTTTTAGATCTCAAGTGTGATATTCCTGGAATTCGAATCGATATCATCCTCGAACGTTCATTGGGGTAATTAAGCAGTTTCTGCAAATGTGAAAACGTGAAGAAGGGTCGAAAATTAAGTTGCAGAAGTTTTTGTGCCTATTGGAAATATTTCAGGCTACAAATACGGATGTCACGAATTCAACCAGTTTACTATTCACGGTTGGGGAGTAATTTTTTCAGAAAATAGACGACAGGAATCCATTTCATTCCGCGTTGCAAAACGGGTTGTTTACATTCAGGCCACTGAAATCCAATAGTTCACACCCAATGGCCTCCTGAAATGTTGAATGATAAATGATGCCAAGAGTGATCACACACCCTATCGCGTTCATTAGCAGATGAGTTTTTTCAGTGGTCCTTTTTCCTGAAAGAGTGACCCAAAGCTCGTTTAACTCCTTGTGGAACATTCCCCGTTTCAATGGACTTGTTCAGCCATTTTCAAAACTATGTAAAATGAAATAAATTTGGCACGAATTCCAAAGGACGAAATTTGTGTGCATTGTTCAATTCGTTGCAAGCTGTAGGCAAAGCAAACCTGAGATATGAGGTTTACGAAGAATATTCGAAAGCTGAGAAAAGATCTTATTTCGAATCGAAACTATCGCGTTCCATACTGATTTATTCGATCCTGCATGATCCTTTTGAAGTGCTGTTCGAATTTCGTCCTTTCGAACCGTCCTATTTTTACATGAGATGTCATGTTGATTCAGTATTCGACGGGTGGAGTGAACTTTGCCATTTAATTTCGCCTTCTGTTAACTCGATTTCGCGTTTCCTCTGTTCCATTCAAATTAGTTCCAAATTACGTGAATAATGGAGTTTTTCGCTGTACCAGCGACAAGGATTTATTGACAGTGGCGCGAAAATTACGGATTATTCTGGATTAGGTTCGTGGAAAGAAGCGTATGGAACTGGACACCCATGACCCTTTCGACATCGATATGATTCGAAGGTTATTTTTTTTTCGATTACTGGATTATGCTTTGATATCGTAATCTAGCAAAAGACACAAGACAGATTAAGACTCCGTTGTACTGAACAGGTTCAAGCCAAGCTCGAGGTGGAATTCATCTCATTTTCGAAAGCCCTTCGAGCTGAGCTCAACCTTGAACTTCAACAGAATCAAACCATTAGGCATGGCACAGTTGTCAATCAATGCAAGACTCTTATTTGTTATCTACCAAGAAATAATTTATCGAATGTAAGGAACATAATTGAATGTATCACCTTAATGTTTATTTGCTATTCTGTATACTACAGTTGAATCAATATATACAGGCATCCCTCTTCACGTTGAATGTTTTTGGTAGGTTAAATTATCAAATATCCAAAGATTAACATATGTAGGTAAAGCTCGAAACTCAAGTGGAAATAATGCTTATATTTTATCTCACCAGACGAGGTAATCAAATGTCTAGAAGAAGTTGTTTATCGACTCCAATACCTTCGTGAACATTGGATTTATCCCATGTGGGCATAACTCTTTCTGAATACATTCTTCCAAATTCCTCTCGTCATCTACATAAAATTCAATTTATTCACCATCCATCGAACGAATCCATTATTTTTACGGTCGGTGCCTCCTTTTTTGTATCTGGAGCAATCTGAGGGGAGCATCCGCAATATTTTTATTTGAGCCGAGTCTGAATTTACCTTTATCAGCATAATATTGAAATTTGATGGATGTTCCACGAAACATTCATGTTATTTCTGCATTAAATTTGTTTGCTTGTTATCGTGCTCGTTTGAAATGTGGCATATCAAATGCGGCTTCATCATCAGAGACGAATATCATGAGAGTGACAATCGAGGAAATTGATTCTGAAAGTGGTTATTTGTCCAAAAAATACCATTAACTTCCGTTGCAATGACTGAATGATTTTAATTTTTTCAGGACACACTGCCAATACCCAAAATGAAAGCGCCAAGAGTTATATATTCCGCATTCATCGTGCTGAGGTAAGTTCATCGGGGAAAAAACAATAAACTCCCAAAATCGAACATGACTACTTTGGGTTCGGTATGATAAGTAGCACCGTCTTGCGTATCCCAAATTCATTCGAACAAACTCATTTATATCCTCGTAAATAGAACCGAATTCCGTAAAATACTCAGATGCGGCTTCCAGCATCACATTAAATCGAAACAGCCAACTGGGGAGTTTAACCACTCAATTCATGCTCCATATGTCCCTGTCACTTGGTTGTGGGGGTTTTATTTGGGGCCGGATACATGAATCTTCATCGGGTTTCGATTTAGAACTTTCAAATCAATCAGCTTCTAAGTAGATTACGATAAGGCTATTGGAGCTTTCCTAAGCGTTATCAGCGTGGTTCAGTATGCATCCAATAATTTGGAACCCTCATCAGAATCTCGAGGAAATTAGGGGAGAATGATGAGCTGCCCGAGTTTGCCTACTACAAGACATTTTTGGAGTCCCTTCAAGAAACATAGCCAAGATCAGATTTTCGAATTCAATCTTCGGAAGAAACTCAAAACCATCATGTACTTGCAGAATAACCCAATGTATTGTCCCACCGCTGTCACCAGAAATGTTCAATTCACTAGTTCTTCCGGATTTTATCCAAATTTTCAATCTATTCAAAAAATTGAAGATATTTCAAAGGTTCGCTGCGTCCAGAATCAGTAATAATAATAATAATAATAATAATAATAATAATAATGACCTTTATTTCAAATCATCACCAAAATAACACATACATTGGGTACAATGCATACATCAAAGAAATGAAATGAAACTGCGTTCAAAAAAAGTTTTCAGTCCAGATTATCTCCAGCAATCATCCAGACTATAGGGCTCTCTGCGTACCAAATGATCGTACAGCTTCTTTTTGAAGAATCTATGGTCTTCTAATCCTTGTATTTCTCTTGGTAGGTGGTTATACAATTTTATAATTCTGTATTCAGCCTGTTTTTGGGTGGAAGTCAGGGTACACTTCGGTAAGTTATATGTCATACCTCTTGTTGCATACTTATCCCTGATATTTCTATAAGCCTCAAATCTTTCCCGGTTTTTATGGAAGAAGAGGAGGCACTCCTGAGCATAAACACCATATAAAGTAAGTATCCCCTTTCTCTTGAAATGACCCCTACAGGATTCGTTGTATTTCAGACCGCATAAAATCCTGATAACTCTTTTCTGAAGTTTGAAAAGCGATGATATGTTCCCTGATCCATAGAACATAATTCCAAATCTGAACTTCGATTCTATGGTGGCATGATAAACTGTTTTCAGCAATTCAGGATTTATATATTTCGATGTTACTCTGAAAGCATATATTGTGGGATGTAGTCGTTCTTCCAAATAGGCAATGTGTGTTTTCCAATTGAGTTCACTGTCAAGATATACTCCTAGGAATTTTGAGCTATTAGATAAATCATATTTTATATTGTTTATATTGACTGGCGTTTCCATTTAACGTCATCCAAAGACATCATTATGGTCCATATACAAATTTCTGTATTGCCAACGCACAATTTCCGAGCGTTATATTTCGCATTATCGTTGTGTAATGGCATGGAAAATTCGCACGCCCTTAGTATAAATCATTCGCGTTTGGATAATCGATGCCCTGTAATAGACCCGAATTGTCTGTATGGCCATGATGGTATCTGAAATTCAGATAGAACGGATGGTAACGGGTTGTGCCAGTTATCCGACGACAAACAGGGTGGTCTTCGAACTATCTCGATTTTTTACTTTTCCCGAATTCTCAAATGTCTTCAACAGAAGCAGAGCCCATCGATAATGCCTATGAACAGTTTATTTTTTAGGCTCTTTAATTAGCGATGATGAACATTCAACTCTGGAATGTCACGTTTAATTCATCTTCCTTCTGAATGCAACTCACAAAATCTGCTCCAGCATCTCCTAAACGTATAAATTCTTTACGATCCATTTAACATCCCCTAATTCTAATGCAGACGTACAAGCATTTGAAGCATGGTCGTATTTAAGCCAACCCTGCACTTTTCCTCCTGGATAACTTGGAAGAATCGCAGCAGATCGACAGTGGATTTTCCTCTGGTTCTGCCGCAATGGGGCGTTCAATTTCTTGGCAGACACATCTGGCCCCAATCTTTTCGTATATCGAGTTGATAACAGTTCCATTCGGTCATCCGACTTTGCCCCGGATTTTTTTGGGGGTAGGACAACGGCGAAACCATTTATCAAACGACATCGAGACTTCAAATGTTGGAATAAAGCTCATTCGAAAAAAACATTCTTCCTCATTTATTTAGGTTTTCGGTCGTCTGGGAATTGGCAGCTTTGGCTGCAACTTTTCGTCATCTCCGCCACTGTAAAATACGCCACACAGCCTAAAAGTACAGTTACAAACCTACGCGCAAGTAAAAAACCCATATTTGAACATCATCCCCTGTTCTTCAAAAGATGCTCGAATACCAGTGAAATGTACCAAATTGAGTTCCATATTATGATGACGATCCTGAACTGTGAGGAAACCGATAGCACGTCCCGTTTGAAACTCTGGAGACATCTCAGGCAGATGATTGAGGAATCTTCGTTTATTGTCCCAAATACCTTTTCAATCCAATAAACTGTGGCCCATTCCCTCGTCAATCGGCTATGCAGGAAATACTCAAATCGGGTTCAACAGAAAGCAAATTTTCCTCCACACAATTCGATTTGTCTGTCTGATAATTTGCAGGTTGTATATTTAGAATGTATGATGGGTTTATCAAAAGGGAAGCCTGAATCGATAGATCTTTCTGATGTATGTATTCGAGAATAAGGTGATTCGTTCTTGCATTTACAGTTTGATTGATATTCTACTTCTTATTCTTTCGATATTCCATTTTCGAGTTCAGTTAACGAGCTCACACCACTCAAGGTACGGGCGATGTCGGTCCGCAAAATTGCTTTTATTGAAGATTCGAATTGGAAGTACAACTTCCAAATTCAATAACAACGTTAGATCTTCCCCAAATATATTTTTTATTGACAAATATGGTGTTTTTAGGGGGTCATACCCCTTTGGCATTTTTCACCAAAAATTTGAGATTTTTCAAATCGCTCATATATTGCACAGAGATACTTGGAGCTATACTGATCAACATAATATAAATAATTCTTGGCGGCGATGAGAGGGACGGAAGTTATGACAGTTCGATTTTTCGAAACAATGCCATTTGACAGATGAAAATCTAAACGGTGATAGTTGGGGCTTTGAATTATGTTTTATTGAATAGAGCGACCTCGAAAACCTACATTTTGATACCAAAACCACTCATGTGGTCCTTATAAGTAGTGAATTATTCCTGTTTTTATTTTTTGATTTTTCATTTTCGAGTTCTGTTCACGAGCACACACCACTCAAGGTAAGGTCGATGTTAGTCTGCAAAATTGCTATAATTGAAGATTCGAATAGGTACTACAACTTCCAGATTCAATAACAACGTTAGATCGTCCTCATATATATTTTTTATTGGCAAATGTAGTGTTTTTGGGGGGTCATACCCCTTTGTCATTTTTCACCCAAAATTTGAAATTTTTCAAATCGCTCATATTTTGCATAGAGATACTTGGAGCTATGCTGATCAACATTATATAAATAATTCTTGGCGGAGATGAGAGGGACGGCAGTTATGATGGTTTGAAATTTCCGATTTTCCGTAAAAATGCCGTTTGACAGTTGAAAATCTAAACGGTGATAGTTAGGGCTTTGAATTATGTTTTATTGAACAGAGCGACCTCGAAAACCTACATTTTGATACCAAAACCACTCATGTGGTCCTTATAGGTAGTGAATTATTCCTGTTTTTATTTTTTGATTTTTCATTTTCGAGTTCTGTTCACGAGCACACACCACTCAAGGTAAGGTCGATGTCGGTCCGCAAAATTGTTATTATTGAAGATTCGAATAGGAAGTACAACTTCCAGATTCAATAACAACGTTAGATTCTCCTCATATATATTTTTTATTGGCAAATGTAGTGTTTTTGGGGGGTCATACCCCTTTGTCATTTTTCACCCAAAATTTGAAATTTTTCAAATCGCTCATATTTTGCATAGAGATACTTGGAGCTATGCTGATCAACATTATATAAATAATTCTTGGCGGAGATGAGAGGGACGGCAGTTATGATGGTTTGAAATTTCCGATTTTCCGTAAAAATGCCGTTTGACAGTTGAAAATCTAAACGGTGATAGTTAGGGCTTTGAATTATGTTTTATTGAACAGAGCGACCTCGAAAACCTACATTTTGATACCAAAACCACTCATGTGGTCCTTATAGGTAGTGAATTATTCCTGTTTTTATTTTTTGATTTTTCATTTTCGAGTTCTGTTCACGAGCACACACCACTCAAGGTAAGGTCGATGTTGGTCCGCAAAATTGCTATTATTGAAGATTCGAATAGGAAGTACAACTTCCAGATTCAATATCAACGTTAGATCCTCCTCATATATATTTTTTATTGGCAAATGTAGTGTTTTTGGGGGGTCATACCCCTTTGTCATTTTTCACCCAAAATTTGAAATTTTTCAAATCGCTCATATTTTGCATAGAGATACTTGGAGCTATGCTGATCAACATTATATAAATAATTCTTGGCGGAGATGAGAGGGACGGCAGTTATGATGGTTTGAAATTTCCGATTTTCCGTAAAAATGCCGTTTGACAGTTGAAAATCTAAACGGTGATAGTTAGGGCTTTGAATTATGTTTTATTGAACAGAGCGACCTCGAAAACCTACATTTTGATACCAAAACCACTCATGTGGTCCTTATAGGTAGTGAATTATTCCTGTTTTTATTTTTTGATTTTTCATTTTCGAGTTCTGTTCACGAGCACACACCACTCAAGGTAAGGTCGATGTCGGTCCGCAAAATTGCTATTATTGAAGATTCGAATAGGAAGTACAACTTCCAGATTCAATAACAACGTTAGATTCTCCTCATATATATTTTTTATTGGCAAATGTAGTGTTTTTGGGGGGTCATACCCCTTTGTCATTTTTCACCCAAAATTTGAAATTTTTCAAATCGCTCATATTTTGCATAGAGATACTTGGAGCTATGCTGATCAACATTATATAAATAATTCTTGGCGGAGATGAGAGGGACGGCAGTTATGATGGTTTGAAATTTCCGATTTTCCGTAAAAATGCCGTTTGACAGTTGAAAATCTAAACGGTGATAGTTAGGGCTTTGAATTATGTTTTATTGAACAGAGCGACCTCGAAAACCTACATTTTGATACCAAAACCACTCATGTGGTCCTTATAGGTAGTGAATTATTCCTGTTTTTATTTTTTGATTTTTCATTTTCGAGTTTTGTTCACGAGCACACACCACTCAAGGTAAGGTCGATGTTGGTCCGCAAAATTGCTATTATTGAAGATTCGAATAGGAAGTACAACTTCCAGATTCAATATCAACGTTAGATCCTCCTCATATATATTTTTTATTGGCAAATGTAGTGTTTTTGGGGGGTCATACCCCTTTGTCATTTTTCACCCAAAATTTGAAATTTTTCAAATCGCTCATATTTTGCATAGAGATACTTGGAGCTATGCTGATCAACATTATATAAATAATTCTTGGCGGAGATGAGAGGGACGGCAGTTATGATGGTTTGAAATTTCCGATTTTCCGTAAAAATGCCGTTTGACAGTTGAAAATCTAAACGGTGATAGTTAGGGCTTTGAATTATGTTTTATTGAACAGAGCGACCTCGAAAACCTACATTTTGATACCAAAACCACTCATGTGGTCCTTATAGGTAGTGAATTATTCCTGTTTTTATTTTTTGATTTTTCATTTTCGAGTTCTGTTCACGAGCACACACCACTCAAGGTAAGGTCGATGTTGGTCCGCAAAATTGCTATTATTGAAGATTCGAATAGGAAGTACAACTTCCAGATTCAATATCAACGTTAGATCCTCCTCATATATATTTTTTATTGGCAAATGTAGTGTTTTTGGGGGGTCATACCCCTTTGTCATTTTTCACCCAAAATTTGAAATTTTTCAAATCGCTCATATTTTGCATAGAGATACTTGGAGCTATGCTGATCAACATTATATAAATAATTCTTGGCGGAGATGAGAGGGACGGCAGTTATGATGGTTTGAAATTTCCGATTTTCCGTAAAAATGCCGTTTGACAGTTGAAAATCTAAACGGTGATAGTTAGGGCTTTGAATTATGTTTTATTGAACAGAGCGACCTCGAAAACCTACATTTTGATACCAAAACCACTCATGTGGTCCTTATAGGTAGTGAATTATTCCTGTTTTTATTTTTTGATTTTTCATTTTCGAGTTCTGTTCACGAGCACACACCACTCAAGGTAAGGTCGATGTCGGTCCGCAAAATTGTTATTATTGAAGATTCGAATAGGAAGTACAACTTCCAGATTCAATAACAACGTTAGATTCTCCTCATATATATTTTTTATTGGCAAATGTAGTGTTTTTGGGGGGTCATACCCCTTTGTCATTTTTCACCCAAAATTTGAAATTTTTCAAATCGCTCATATTTTGCATAGAGATACTTGGAGCTATGCTGATCAACAATATATAAATAATTCTTGGCGGAGATGAGAGGGACGGCAGTTATGATGGTTTGAAATTTCCGATTTTCCGTAAAAATGCCTTTTGACAGTTGAAAATCTAAACGGTGATAGTTAGGGCTTTGAATTATGTTTTATTGAATAGAGCGACCTCGAAAACCTACATTTTGATACCAAAACCACTCATGTGGTCCTTATAAGTAGTGAATTATTCCTGTTTTTATTTTTTGATTTTTCATTTTCGAGTTCTGTTCACGAGCACACACCACTCAAGGTAAGGTCGATGTTGGTCCGCAAAATTGCTATTATTGAAGATTCGAATAGGAAGTACAACTTCCAGATTCAATAACAACGTTAGATCGTCCTCATATATATTTTTTATTGGCAAATGTAGTGTTTTTGGGGGGTCATACCCCTTTGTCATTTTTCACCCAAAATTTGAAATTTTTCAAATCGCTCATATTTTGCATAGAGATACTTGGAGCTATGCTGATCAACATTATATAAATAATTCTTGGCGGAGATGAGAGGGACGGCAGTTATGATGGTTTGAAATTTCCGATTTTCCGTAAAAATGCCGTTTGACAGTTGAAAATCTAAACGGTGATAGTTAGGGCTTTGAATTATGTTTTATTGAACAGAGCGACCTCGAAAACCTACATTTTGATACCAAAACCACTCATGTGGTCCTTATAAGTAGTGAATTATTCCTGTTTTTATTTTTTGATTTTTCATTTTCGAGTTCTGTTCACGAGCACACACCACTCAAGGTAAGGTCGATGTTGGTCCGCAAAATTGCTATTATTGAAGATTCGAATAGGAAGTACAACTTCCAGATTCAATAACAACGTTAGATCGTCCTCATATATATTTTTTATTGGCAAATGTAGTGTTTTTGGGGGGTCATACCCCTTTGTCATTTTTCACCCAAAATTTAAAATTTTTCAAATCGCTCATATTTTGCATAGAGATACTTGGAGCTATGCTGATCAACAATATATAAATAATTCTTGGCGGAGATGAGAGGGACGGCAGTTATGATGGTTTGAAATTTCCGATTTTCCGTAAAAATGCCTTTTGACAGTTGAAAATCTAAACGGTGATAGTTAGGGCTTTGAATTATGTTTTATTGAATAGAGCGACCTCGAAAACCTACATTTTGATACCAAAACCACTCATGTGGTCCTTATAAGTAGTGAATTATTCCTGTTTTTATTTTTTTATTTTTCATTTTCGAGTTCTGTT
Source organism: Adalia bipunctata (assembly GCA_910592335.1). Classification (NCBI taxonomy): domain Eukaryota; kingdom Metazoa; phylum Arthropoda; class Insecta; order Coleoptera; family Coccinellidae; genus Adalia; species Adalia bipunctata. The sequence goes on from OU342951.1 coordinate 603,684, forward strand.
CACGAGCACACACCACTCAAGGTAAGGTCGATGTCGGTCCGCAAAATTGCTATTATTGAAGATTCGAATAGGAAGTACAACTTCCAGATTCAATAACAACGTTAGATCGTCCTCATATATATTTTTTATTGGCAAATGTAGTGTTTTTGGGGGGTCATACCCCTTTGTCATTTTTCACCCAAAATTTAAAATTTTTCAAATCGCTCATATATTGCATAGAGATACTTGGAACTAAGCTGATCAACATTATATAAATAATTCTTGGCGGAGATGAGAGGGACGGCAGTTATGATGGTTTGAAATTTCCGATTTTTCGAAAAAATGCCGTTTGACAGTTGAAAATCTAAACGGTGATAGTTAGGGCTTTGAATTATGTTTTATTGAACAGAGCGACCTCGAAAACCTACATTTTGATACCAAAACCACTCATGTGGTCCTTATAAGTAGTGAATTATTCCTGTTTTTATTTTTTGATTTTTCATTTTTGAGTTCTGTTCACGAGCACACACCACTCAAGGTAAGGTCGATGTCGGTCCGCAAAATTGCTATTATTGAAGATTCGAATAGGAAGTACAACTTCCAGATTCAATAACAACGTTAGATTCTCCTCATATATATTTTTTATTGGCAAATGTAGTGTTTTTGGGGGGTCATACCCCTTTGTCATTTTTCACCCAAAATTTGAAATTTTTCAAATCGCTCATATTTTGCATAGAGATACTTGGAGCTATGCTGATCAACATTATATAAATAATTCTTGGCGAAGATGAGAGGGGCGGCAGTTATGATGGTTTGAAATTTCCGATTTTTCGTAAAAATGCCTTTTGACAGTTGAAAATCTAAACGGTGATAGTAAGGGCTTTGCATTATGTTTTATTGAATAGAGCGACCTCGAAAACCTACATTTTGATACCAAAACCACTCATGTGGTCCTTATAAGTAGTGAATTATTCCTGTTTTTATTTTTTGATTTTTCATTTTCGAGTTCTGTTCACGAGCACACACCACTCAAGGTAAGGTCGATGTCGGTCCGCAAAATTGTTATTATTGAAGATTCGAATAGGAAGTACAACTTCCAGATTCAATAACAACGTAAGATCTTCCCCAAATATATTTTTTATTGACAAATATGGCGTTTTTAGGGGGTCATACCCCTTTGGCATTTTTCACCCAAAATTTAAGATTTTTCAAATCGCTCATATTTCGCACAGAGATACTCGGAGCTATGCTGATCAACATAATATAAATAGTTCTTGGCGGCGATGAGAGGGACGGAGGTTATGACAGTTTGAAATTTACGATTTTTCGTAAAAATGCCATTTGACAGTTGAAAATCTAAACGGTGATAGTAAGGGCTTTGAATTATTTTTTATTGGATAGAACGACCTCGAAAACCTACATTTTGATACCAAAACCACCCATGTAGCCCTCATAAGATTTTTCCTGTTTATATCATTCGATTTTTCATTTTAGAGATTCATTCACAAGCATATACCAATCGACGTATGGGTGTTATCGATCCGCAAATTGCTACCATCAATTCGAATAACTGCACCCTTCAATAAGAACGGTAAATCTTTCAAGATATGTTTTTTATTGACTAATATGGCGCCAAATTTTTGTATGAATATCTTCTCTCTGTCACCTATTTTCTACTCATCCTCTCGGTGAAAAAGATGGTGACTTTGAATATGCAGATTGGAGATTAGCGCATATTCCAAAAGAACCAAAGAAGCTGTCATCAATCCCCCCTCCCCCAGCTTTGTCGACAAAGGGTAGTAGATTCGAGATCCGATGAAATGGCTCATAGCTTCCTCATGAGTTCCAGCATGCGTAATCCTCATCTGTCGACAGTGTCACAATCAGTATGCCATTCGAAAACCTAGATTAAGTCCTAGCCTTGGAAAGAGATGAGACAGATCAGAATATATCAAGTCCTTTCGAGATTTGAGCTGGAAAAGCAGTCAAAGCTCAATTGTAGTGCATTCTTTTGCAATCAGGAAAATATGGAAATCGATACAGCGGATATGGGATATAGCATGCTCTTGAAGCTTGCATCAGCTGAGGAACAGGATACTTGATAATTGACAAGATTATGTGATTTCAAGAAAGGAAAATATTGAAGAAAAATCAACGGTTCCAGACCTAATAGCCCAAATAAGCATTTTCGAACACGTTTTAGAGAAAAATCTGATTTCTAATATTTCACTAGGTGATTTCAATCTATAGTTTTTTTCAGCTACAATTGTATCAACAAAGTATCATGTTGTTTCCGACAACAAAACCCTGCTCTTCAATGTCCGCCAGAAAACGTATTTCCGTTGTGCCATTCTCTCTCCGAATACATCAAAAACGATAATGTCAAAACGTCCCAGTAGAAATATTTCTGTCGTGAATGAAACGAAGTGCAGCTTACAGGTGGCACATAACTCATCGGCTTCAAAATCAGACAGTGGGTTTTTCACTGTCCTGTCGTATTCACTTAAATTAGCAGTGAGAAATGAAGAGGAATGGAATGTTTTTGCCAATCGATAGAGTGTCATTGACACCAAAAAGTTTGTGGAAAGCATGTACCATTTCCACATGATGTTTTTGCAGTTTGTTAAGTTGAACAAGCTACATTCATATCAAATTTCTTCATGTATTTTCATTAACCTCCCCCCGTTCGTTAATCATGACGAATCGTCGCTTCTGTTCTTTTTGGGAATCTATGACGGGGAACAACAGATCATCCATCAAAGCCCTGTTTGTAGCAACATTCAGAGTAATCGAATCAAATACGGACATGTTCATAAATTAAGCGGCCGACAATGAAGGATAAATTATCCTGTTTTTGCTCTGATTGGAAAGCAGAAACATCGTACGTCTTCTTGTTGACAGACATGTTAATATAATCCTGAATTGATGAACTCATCACAAAGAGTTTCCAATAGAATTTGTTTCTACGTGTCCATTCAAATTTCTTCTGTTAGGTTTACTTATTCATGTATCAGTCATTTTCTTCATGAACACGCAATTCACTGAGACTTTCAACATATCCTAAAGGAATCAAAACTCCTGAAAAAGTTTTACATTCTCCAACTCTTCAGTTTCTTCAATTCTCCCCTCAGGATCCTTAATTTAATGTCAGGCCGTTCCTTTGATGTTATAAATACATCAAACCGCTTCTCCATTTCCGATATCAAGTTAGTAACGATTCGAATCTGCGGTTCTCGATTAAATAAATCAAATTACACAGGTTTCGAGAGAGATCCGTTTATTGAACATGGTCGCATTAATGCTGGTTCACGAACAATTATTGGTCAATATTTATCTTGGTGAATATTGAATCCGTATTAATGTGCGATACAATTTCGAATATTTGTGATGGTGAGGTTCATCAAGTCAAATATCCGAGTTCCATTTCCAGCATTAGAACCTAGCGTTCAATGTTATCTGATTGTTCTTTCAAAGTCCCTAAACAAAGCTTGATAAAGTTCGATTGGTTCATCTTGGGAGAAATCTGCGCTTTCGCCATTTTGCGTCACAATATTTCTACATTTCAAAATCTTCATTCCTTTCAGTTTGAGTTCACGCCTCAACATCAAAAAAAGTGTGCTTTGTCGGTATCTTGTTTCACTTTGTTTCTGTAATTTCTGCGAATTCCAAACAGATAAATTTTTGAATCTGAAGCTACTGGAACGGATACAACGAAAAAAATCGATTTTTTCCTTTTGGTCTGTTCCACTCCTACCCCAAAATGCCTACCATGTTACTCCCTAGTTCTAGTTCATAAACGAGAACTGACTATATGGCTTCTTTACACCCATCCTGATTTTTTGTATCCAGAAAAGCCTGTTCGAACAATCGATGAATTTATTCAATAGAACCTCCCCTTCATGCATTTATCGGTAAAAATGAAATTGATTGATGAAATGAGAGAAGCGAAAAAGAAAAAGAAGTCTGATTTATGATCCTATCTCTTCTCGAGAGGTATGAAATAATATGGATGATGCTGCAGGATTTCTACATTTTATTCTATCGTTAGTTTTTCGCGTCGAAGTTGAATTAAAACTTGCAGCTTGCCATATTGAAAGTTCTCGGGAAAATTGCAAGGATCGGCGTTTCTTCTCATTTTCTGCATGAATCGGAAAACTCCACATCGATGGAATACCAAGGAATATTCCAATTCTCTTTCATTTTTTATGACTCCCCTCTTTCGTTTGGAGCTCCCATCATTTAAGTCAAACCGGTATTTCGTGCATCAATTCTTCATGCATCTGGAAGTCTTTCCGCTTTCCCCTTGAAAAATAACCGTTTAAGCGAATCAATAAAAAGCTAATAACTCAACTTCCTGTCCTCCAATCGTCAGATCGTAGACCTGGGGCCAAGATTTAACCCACTTGAAATGAGCGTAATTCAATTGAGTCCGTTTACGGTCAAACTTCCCAATTAAGCCTTCTTCCTGTTTCTTATCGTTCCAGGAATGACTAGGTATGACAACGAACGTCTCCTTCAACTCGAGCCTGCCGTCAGATGATCGCCTCAACTTCAGCCAACCGTCGGTCTTGGATGATTCAACTAAAGAATTCCAGAAGATAGCGCTCGCCGTCCTCTTGAGCGTCGTGATAGTGGTAGTGATTTTGGGCAACACGCTCGTCATCCTGGCGGTGATCACCACCAGGAGACTGAGGACCGTGACCAACTGTTTCGTGATGTCCCTCGCCATCGCCGATTGGCTGGTCGGGACGTGCGTGATGCCTCCAGCCGTGGCCAACGCTCTCATGGGTGAGTTTTTTCCCCCGTTGAAAAGATACCTCGAGACCGTATTGCGAATCAAAATAGCCCATTTGGCTTATACGAAATTGTGAAGAGATGTAGAAGGCCTATGAAAATTCCTGACCGTACGTGAAGATCTAGAACATCGGGATCTTTGGGTTCTTGGACAGGAAGTGGTGTAGAATGTATATTGAGGAAAGGTGAAAATACGAGGATATATTGAAAAATTCTTAGCTTACTACAGAACCAAACAAAATTTCAATGTCAAAATATTTTATTACTCAACATATTCTCCTCTTAATTGAATACATTTATTACAGCGAACCTGCAACGTCTCTAGACCTTTCAAAAAAAAAGGTTTCTTCTTGCTCTGCAAACCAGTCCTCCACAGCTTTTATTACCTTCTCGTTGGAAAAAAATTTACGACCTTTTGAACTTTTTTTCATTTGAGGAAAGAGATAATAGACGGACAGAGCCAAATCTGGTGAATAAGGGGAGGGGGTGGTTCTAATAATTCGAGCCCTAAATCACGAATTTTTTGCATGGCAACATGAGATTTGTGTACTGGGGCGTTGTCCTGTAAAAACAACACACCTTTGGAAAGCTTTCCGCGTCTTTTCTCTTTAATTTTTTTTCCGTAGAGTGGTCAACAATGTCAAATAGTAATCTCCAGTTATTGTTCTACTCTTATCCAAAAAATCAATCATGATTACTCCATGGCAATCCCAAAAAACTGAAGCAAGAACTTGTCCAGCAGATTTTTGGACACGAAACTTCTTAGGTCTTGGAGAACCAGAGTGTCGCCATTCCATCGATTATTGCTTTGTTTCTGGATCGTAGAAATGTACCCAAGTCTCATCCATAGTAACAATTCGGTTTGAGAAGTCTACATCGTTTTCAAATCGAGCACAGATCGAACGCGATGCTTCTACCCTTTCACGCTTTTGGTCAACATTCAAACATTTGGGGATCCATTTTGCAGAAATTTTTCTCATGTCCAAATTGACGTGAACTATGATGAACGCGTTCGTATGAAATCTTCAGTGCTTCAGCTATCCGTTTCAGCCCAATTCGACGGTCTGATAAAATCATATCCTGAACTGCATCGATATTTTCGGGGACTGACACAGAAACTGGCCTTCCCGATCGGTCATCATCTTCAATGGAAAATTTACCTCTTTTGAATCTTGCAGTCCAATTTTTCACGGTCGCATACGAAGAACATTGATTACCAAAGGTATTAAGCATATCTTCGTAAATCTGCTCACCTCTTAACTCTTTTAAATACAGGTACTTGATGATGGCTCGATACTCCAATTTTTCGATTTTTACAATCTCGGTGGACATCTTTTTTTTAATTTATTGCGAAACTCTGGTTTACTTTTTTGACGTCGAACTTTACACTGACACTTCTAATAAGTTATTGTTCGTTGATATGGTATCGCAATATTTTGTTTACGCATGGAACTGGTCTAGGCTAACTAGATATCAATAATTCCTCGTACCAGAAGCAGAAAATAACGCTTCCTGGCCAAGAACTTGGTCCTCTTGAACTCTTGTAATCGTCCAAAGTCTCTCGAAATGCGGTACGAAAGTTGATATAAAAAATTCAGTCAGAACCACTCTAAATTCCCCCCTGCTCTCCCGACAACCCCGAATAACGAATCCTAAGTTAAATGGCGCTTCCCGCAACGATTCGTCTCTCCCCGGAATTAAGATAACGAACAGTTGTTCAGTCTGTGGCCTGCGATATTTCCTTCTGTGTCCTACCACTCACTGTAATAAACGGACAGCGTGTTTTACGGCCCGCCATGTATCTCGACCGGAAAAGTAATCGGGACGAGAAAGAAGTGCGTAAAGAAGATTTGTGGGAAAATTGAAGCCGGGTTCTCATGGCGAGCATCTTGGGAAAGGCTTCGGTTTCACGAAATTGAAACGGTTCCTCTCTTAACTACTTGCGATTCTGCAGGCGTCTTCGTAGTGTCCGGGGAAGCCGATTCAATTATCGTGAGGCAGAGCTGTTCGCAAATTGTGGTCACTGAATTCGTTGATCATTCCCTTCTAAATTTGTCACGCAACCGAGACGAATACAAGAAAATATCGAAGATCTTTTTTAGAGTATAAGAATTGTTCTATCACGCGAGAAGCAACGTTTTATTTTGGACTCTGAGACCCTCCCACGGGAATTCTTCAGATTCCCACTTTCACATTTCCCTCCATAGGTTATGTAAACGCAAATCTTGAGTGGTTTATCTCTCGAAACAAACAAGGATGATGGATGCTGCGAAACCAAACTAAATTCACTCTTTCGAACGAAATTGATATGTACTCATTATTAATTCAACAGGATCCTGGGAGTTGGGATGGATCCTGTGCGATATATGGGTATCTATGGATATCCTGCTTTGTACAGCTTCCATTTTGAGCTTATGCGCCATCAGCATCGACCGATATTTGGCCGTCACTCAGCCGCTGACTTATTCCAGACGGAGAAGATCCAAGAGACTGGCTCTGGGCATGATTCTGTTCGTCTGGTTCAGTTCTGCCCTCATCACTTGCCCGCCCATGTTCGGATGGTGAGTTTCAACACTTCAAAAGTTCCAATACCATCTATTCAAACTTTATAATCATTCTTGAACGTTCTATTGCTCCCCCCATACTAACAGCATTCTTAAACTTTGTTCGAGACGAATCAACTGATAATAACTAAGGCGAAAAGTTCAATAATGAACAGAAAAGAAGTTTTGCAAGTGCAAATTACTTTTTCAGGTACGAGCCAGGGCGACATGAAGACAAAACTTGTAGATACAACAAGAACACCGGTTACGTAATCTTCTCAGCGATGGGTTCCTTTTTTATACCCATGGTCGTCATGCTCTACGTTTACATGCGTATTTCTTGCGTAGTAGCACAGAGGCACGATAATTTGGAGCACATTGACGTCCATTCGAAAGTAAGTATGCGTTTTAGTACACCATTCAATTGTTGAACTAAAAATAATTTTACATATGCGTCAAAAAAAAAGTTATGGAAAAATAGGTAGTTTTTTCAAATGGAACACCCTGTATTTAATGGCATAATTCTTTCGATGACAACAAGAGCTTTACACTTATACCTCATTTTTTTAATTTCATCACGGCGCGCGGCGTTGCCACATAATTCGTATTTTTAGGATATTTCCTGTGTTTTAAGGGGTTCATCAAAATTCTTATAGCAACCGCTGTTTTCAATCTAAATAAACGAAAATTTTACAGTATTTAGCTTAAGGTATCAACTTCATCATACGGTAAACGTCTGAGTTTTTTTTTATACAGAGTGTCTAATCTGAATTTGCCAATTCACTTGAATTAAATATGCGATAACTCGATTTTTTCAAAAGGAACACCCTGTATATTTCTTTCATGAAATTTGTTTTTCAAATGTCTACATTTCTTACAAAAAATGCCCTATACCTAACTCGCCTTGTTTTTGACATATTCCACATTTAAGTACGGGACATACTTTGTAAAAAATGAAGACATTTGAAAAACAAATTTCATGAACGAGAAAAATACTGGGTGTTCCATTTGAGAAAATCGAGTTATCGCCTATTTAATTTGAGTAAATTTGTAAATTTAAACACTCTGTATAAAAAAAACTGAAGACGTTTACCGAATGATGAAGCTGATACCTTAAACTAAATACTGTACAAATTTCTTTTATCTAACTTGAAAACACCAGTTGCTATAAGAATTTTGATGCACCCCTTAAAACACTAAAAATATCCTAAAAATACGAATTATGTGGCAACGCCGTAATGAAATTGGAAAAATGAGGTATAAGTGTAAAGCTTCTGTTGTCCTCGAAAGAATTGTGCCATTAAATACAGGGTGTTTCAAAAAACTACCTATTTTTCTATAACTTTTTTGACGCACCCCGTATATGTAAAATTATTTTTAGTTCGTAGATTTTTGTGAACCTTACAACCATATCATATAAGTTTTTATCGACACGGTATACAAGGAAGGAATTCAATGTCTGTGATAATATATCGATACTATCCACCCTATCAATGATCAGCTGGAAGACTACTCTGTGTCATTTTTTTTTCAGAAGAATCACAAATTAGTTCTTCAATCTCGAGAGGAATCTGATGCCGAAAGAGGGTCTTCAGAGGGCGAAGAAATTTGCCTCAGAACAACAAGGTGAAATTATAGTTCATTATTATCAAAATTGAAATGTTTCCAATTTCCTACCTTTCGAATCATAACCATTGCTTTTCAACTATGGCAAATGGATTGTTGAGTGTCTCCAACTGTTTTTGCGAGTTCCTTGGTCTTCCAATTCGGGAACACCACGTTCGTTCTGTAAGAGCATCGCCACCACAAACTTCCACTAAAATACGATTACTTTCGGTCGCCTTTTTCTGCATATTGAAGCATATTAAAATTCCCCGCAAAAACACATTATTTGGTCTAAAAGTTACATTTTTCAAGCACGCAAAATGTTCACACAAATTGACAGATGTTGAAAAAGAAAGCATAGAATAGTTTCTATGCATCTATAAGAAAACCATAGAACTTACATTATAAATTACTATAAGTTCTATGAAAAAAGTCTAATTTGACAATAGATGCATAAAATCGCTTTCTATGTTCCTATCTATTTATGACACTTCAAAAAGCGACCATTTCTGTGGTACTGAAGTAGAAATGAATTATCAATTCCCATTATTTCGAAACTTCCCAAGCAGCCTGGCATTCAAAAATGAAAATTCCTTAACCTGAACCTCTTACAGCCTACCTCAAGCAGGCGACAGGAACTTCAACTACAACGACAGAAGAATCAAATCCTTTAGGACGAAATCCAAATCGGTGAGATCCAACAACAGTTGCTTCAACGAAGAAAAACTGCCGTCATCCAGAGGAACCAGTTTCTACAAGTCGTCCATCAACAGCTCCAGATCGCACCCGGATTCCGTGAACCTGGACTCGGGCGCCATCTTGAAATACGAACCGGCTTCCAGAGTGTCTTCCTTCAGGAGGGAGACCAAGACCGCCCAGACTCTGAGCATCGTGATGGGCGGTTTCATAGCTTGTTGGCTTCCGTTTTTCATATTTTACCTGTTGACGCCCTTCATGCCAAGCAACGAGATCAACGCCTTGATCATGTCTTATTTGACGTGGCTGGGCTGGATCAATTCCGGGATCAACCCGTTCATATACGCGTTTTATAGCCCCGATTTTAGGATAGCTTTCTGGAGACTGACTGTTAAACATTTTTCTAAGGAGAGGAGGCCCGATATTTCTTTCCATAAGTGAGAAGACGGAAATGTTGTTCTTGCATTCTCCAACATCTTGTATTGATGTCAAGGGAACTAGACCGTTGTAGCTCAGATGGGCGTTCTCTACTGCCGAAGATTTCAAAAATGGAACGAAGAACCATATCGGACACTCCAGAAGAGTTTTACTCAGTTTGGACTTCCTGGGGTACTTTTAAAAGACGTTAGAGGCGGAGAAGAAACAATTCTCACTATCAGGTATTGATTTAGTGCACTTATGGTGTCAGTTAAAAGAGATGGAAGCCTCCGGGAACTATGGGAAACCAAGAAAAGGAAACATATTAGAGCTGGAGAAAATGTTGTTAAAATTCTTGCACGTTAGGAGACGAACCAGTAGTGATAGATGGTTTTCATCCATCTCTAGCTCATTTTCGGTATAAAATTGCCTTCAGAGGCTGAAGCGATCGCGAAAATATAGTAAAAGTAAAGAGTCCTCCAAGATTCTACTTCGAATCATTCCCCTGGAGTGGAACTTTAATTCAATGGTGGAATAGTTAGACGAAAAATAGATGAAGTAATTTCTCACTGTGATCTGTTGATCCTTTATCTTCTCAACATCTTTCCAAACATGATCAATCTGATAAGCATTGACTGCATTATTGTTACTTTTTGTAATGTTTCCTATATAGTTAGCTTTACTTTGTTATTTGCAAGTTGATTGAGTACAAAGAACTTTTTAAACTTTTCTATTAATTCTGATTTTTACAAATGTTGAATAGTTGCAAAGTAGTTCACAAATAAATTAATATTCTTTTATTTTCATTTCGAAAGAAAATGACAAAAATTATTTTTGGAATGCTAATTCGGTTCACAATGAAATAGCAATTGTTTTTTCCCCCAGTGTCCCTATGTATATTCAAAGAGAACTCGAATGTTTTTTGTATCAAACAACATCTCAACTATGTATCAATAAAGTTGTTTTTACATATTCTTCTTTCATCTCCCAATACAGCCATATTTAACCACAATATTAGAAAATTCTGGATATCCTAGTCATAGTTCAATAGAAATTCCTCATAAAGTTTCGTCTGAAACCACAGTTGGTATCGTTTCTGAATACCTTTCAAAAAGGAATAACTGCAGAGCCAGTAAGCCGATTTCACCAAAAGTATCTTCAACGTGATATTTTTGGAATAATATTTTCATATTCTGGAACATGGGACGTTGGATTGGTGGGGAAATTCAAAATAAACGCAATAAGATTGTGGATTCACATCATTATAAATTCATTAAAAACGGGTAACAATGTGATTAGGAAAATATTCTCTTTAGTTATTCTCTCTCACTTAGTCTATCAGGATGCGAAGAAATTTCAATTCTAATCTTTCAATTGCACACATGGTCCTTATTTTCTTTTGTTACAACTGTGAAATGGTACTCTGTATCTTCACACAAGCATCATATAAATTACAGAAACATCCAGCATAACGAGTTCGAATAATTCAAACTTTCCTTAAAAATTCATGCAACTAAGCATCGACGAAACTCAAATAGCAAACGTCTAAGATACAAAAATTGGCTCTGCACATCGGGCAGGAACACTTCGAGGACAACCAATTGGATGGATTGTTTGCGTCTTGCCTGGAGGCAAACCACTTAGCCATGCAGTCCACACACCACATGGGCCGGCAGTAGCAAGAAGTACATGGTTCAGTCGACTCTACAGGCTCTGTACACATTTTTTGTATTTTGACATTCGGTCTGGCTTCCATACAGCCCATACAATTTTCGAAAGCCTAAAGAACGAGACATGAATAAACGCAGCACTGGAATACATTGAGGTTCTACGTAATAACTGACTTAGGCTTTTTCCTAGGAAACCAAATGGTCTACCAGCACGGTTTTGGTCTCAAGTGCAAGTTAATTGAATTCACCAAAACTTCTTTCGTTATGACTCTTTTCAAAAATCCACATTTTTGCTACCATCTGTCCAGAAACATGACTACCAAGAAATCTCACCTTTTCATGATCTATTTTTCAATGAATCTCCGCAACGAATCGGTCTTGGGAGCTCAAATCATTTTCAAACTGTAGAAAATTTAACCTACTACGGAAAGGTATCGAGTAAAATATCCCTAGCACGCACAGTTACGCAGTTATTTCGAAAAAAGTGCAAAAAAAACGTAATCGGAGAGAATACTCGTAATTTGACGTTTGACACCTGTCAAATGAAAATTCAACCAATCAGAACGTCAAATCGCGCTTAGGCACATGTGGATACCGCCTCATGGTCATTGGTCATGCGCGTAAAGACAAAATGCACCCACCTGATCGGAGTCATATTTGGGATTCTCTTTTATGTTTTCCTTGAAAACGTCAACAAATCGCTCCAAAATATTCTTGTGGAACTTAACATGCGGCATTACGGATATCGTCCTAGTCAGTCTATTTTGGAGGTTCTGGAAATTCTCAGAGTTTATCCTTATAACAAAAGGATCAACACCTTGACGACTCGACTTAACTTCAATATTCAAATATTGTATTTCCCCATAAGTTTGCGGGGACAAGTTGTAAGTCTCGGAAGTCTTGACAGTAACAGTTACATCAGACTGATGTGCCAGATGAATGGTCAGGGGGGTAATTTTCAATATCCAGTTTTCGGTAATGGCTATATGGGACAAAGGACTCGTTTTCGTGTACATTTTCTCAGGTCTGAAACGTTAAAAATAGAATTTTTACAAGATTAAGGTGTTGGGTTTCACCTTCGAAATTCTATGTCTATGTTTGTCTGGACACTTCTCCAGTTCATGTCATTGTTGCAGAACCTACTCAAGCTTTTCGCTATGGGGTGTTCCTCGTAATTGTTATCTGTCCAGATTTTAATTTGGTATAATGCTGCAATTGGTAGCATCAGACTTAGAGTGAGGTAGATGTTTCCAAAAAGACTATTTGTGAAGATTTCAAGCTGTAACATCAACTCCATCTTACATCTCAAAACTGGCAACAGATTCGCAACTGTTCTAAATAGGAAAATAAGGAAATACCTACCAAATCTATATTCCCAAACAAAATTATGGTCAGAATATATCCAAAAGGAAGAAGCGAATAGGTCATCAGCGTAATTAACGAACGCTTTAGATGAAACTGTACAAAAGCCTCATTTTCTGATCCCAGATATTTCGAAAATATAACTGGAATAGTGAACCCAGCACTGACGAATTCCGCAGGGGGATAGATTATAGAAGCACATAGCAGTACGTATAAAATTGAGCATATCAAGTCCTCCTCCATTCCGCACCTATTTCAAATTTCAATAACAATATTATTATTATTCAAAATATATCATAGCCCCTTTGCACACCACTGAACTACTCTAGTTTTGAAGTGAGGTTAGGACTTCCGATTGATATGTCAAAATAGGGTTAACTGGTTAACAAGACAACACTTTCAAAGGGAAAGGGTCCAACCGTAGGCTACACCTTTACAACCGTAGGCTACCGTTTACAAAGTGTAAGCTACACTTCCATATCGAGTGAAACAATCTAGTGCAACTTTAAACTATTTAATTTTCAGGAAACAATTTAACTGTTCAAAGTTGGTCATTATTCTATGATTTGGATTTTGACAGTTGCATTGCAAGTGACCGGACAAGTGTCCAACTTGTTATTGAATATAATTCATAATATTTTGGTTTGGTACAAGATTGTACCAGTTTTTCGTCACAATTCACAATAGAACTTCAAGAATATCAACATGATTAACGTTAAAATAAAGGGATGAGAATACCCCACTTTTAATTCATTCCATACTCTTGTAGTGAAGAAATACATTGAAAAGACCATTGTTTTGACAATTGTTCATCCAAAGATTTAAAATGACTCCTCATAGAAGACCAAGGGATTACAGGAGACCCCCAATCAGTAATTTTACCTACATTAGTTCTTGTGTAAAATACCTTATCTTTGTTTTGAATTTCATATTTTGGGTAAGTCAATATTGTTCGATTACTCATCAATGGTAATGGCTAATAATTTCACAGTTATTCGGAGGACTATTGATTGGGATTGGCTCATTTGCATTTATTGAAAAATGGCAAATTACTGGATGGGTTAAAATAGATACAGTTTATGATGTAATCTTAAATATATCCCTAGTAATGATAATCATGGGGGCTATTGTATTTGTTGTGAGTTTTGCTGGATGTGTGGGGGCTCTACGTGAGAATACCTGTCTTCTCAAGTTTGTAAGTAACTGAATCCAATATGAATAGACTATAAATTCGAAGAATATAAAATACCAGTTGAACCGATGAGTATTGAATTGAAAACTAATGTTTCAGTATTCTCTGTGTCTCCTCATCTTCTTTCTACTGGAGATGGGTGTAGCCATTGTTGGTTTTGTTTTCCCACACTCTATGCAGTCTATGCTCGAAGAAAATTTTACAGATAAGATCATTCATACATATAGGGACGATTTAGACTTACAAAACTTTATTGATTTTGCTCAACAGGAGGTAAAACTGAATTTTACTAAAATTATTTTGGATACTGTATGAATTTTTTTAGTTCCAATGTTGTGGTTTAAGCACGGAAGGTTACATGGACTGGTCAAAAAATGAATATTTCAATTGTTCTTCCCCCAGTGTAGAACATTGTGGGGTTCCATTTTCTTGTTGTATCAATGCTACGGATATTAGTTCAGGTTTGGTGAATATAATGTGTGGATATGGAGTACAAAATCTTTCAGTGAGTGAATATTTTCATTAATTCTTTCGTACAATATGAATTGGATTCGTTTAAGGTTGCTGAAGCAAATAAGAAGGTGTGGACTTCCGGTTGTATAGAAATAGTGCGTGTATGGGCCGAACGCAACTTGTACACGATAGCGGGTGTAGCTTTGGGTGTTGCCCTTTCCCAATTACTTGTGATATATCTCGCTAAAACTTTGGAGAGCCAAATCGAACTGCAGAAATCCAGATGGGTTAGTTGAAACATTGGTTATATTTGTAAATATGATGTACTGCCATTTTAGATCTTTACATGTTATGTTTGTAAAATGATCCGTGTTAATCGTATTCCTAAGCTTTACTTATTCCAAGTGGAATTCTGTTTGAATCTCAAGCTTTATTGTGCATTTATCTTGGAGGATTTTATATCGAAACTGGAAAATTGGTTTTTTTTTATTAGAATATGCGAAATTTCTCTGTTACAGAAGACTGCCAAGTGGTAATATGACTCAAGTTTGCCTGTAAATATTCAAGTTGCCAACGATATTTGAATAGTCCCAGCTGGCACACGAAATTGATTATATGATTATATTTTGATCGATGTAATATTTTTCTCGAATCTACATAGAGAATCTCAAAATCATACATGAATATCAAACATTAGAAATTTTCCTTCAACTCAAGTCCGATATTAATTTTAAAATTATATGAATTAATTTTTAATCTTGAAATATTCGGTTTGACTTGAAAAATCTCGATTTTCTCTTTTAATAAAATTCTCATCCCAGTCAGAATGTGCAATTTTTCAATTGAGGCATCTCAGCTCGTTATGATATGATATGATGATATTATGATCCATATCTTTCGATAGAATCTGAAAGCTACATTTTTATTGAGGCTATTTTCCATCTGATGAACCATGACTTTGTTTTGATTAATCTACTTAGACTATACTCACTTAGAAATGTATATTTGTACTCATAAACATGTAATTGTATGTGAGATTCGATCTACCAAAGTTAATTTAGGGTAAAAATACGTTATTTTCAAGTAAATGTCCATTTGTAGTGTTGAGCGGCTCAGTGAATGTCTTCATTTCGAAAAAATGCTAATTCTTCACCACATCCTGCAGATTTTTTTGGGGGAATTTTTTGATTATTTTACATAATAATCATTTTTAACTGACCCGTCCATTCAAATTTCAAATTATCTTCATCGATCAATTGTAGAAACCTGTTCGCCCTGTTTTGGTTTGAACTCATTAATTTCCTCTTTTTTTTTTGACTTAAAATCTTTAAAAAAGTGTTTTAAAAATTCAATAGTGGTGAAGACCTTTCAGGGACAATAAAAATTCGCGAAATTACACTTAGCTCAACATATAATATACGTTACCTTCTGATTGATGTTCGAATATAGATTTTCAGTGAATCAAACTTGTAAGATACATTTATTTTACTGATAGGATTGTACAATATAGGCTCACTCGAAATATCACAAAAATAAATATAGTAACTAAAGATCAAAATTTCTATTTTAATATACGTTGATATCAAGTTGTTGACTGAAAATTCAAGAATTCTCATTTATATTTAGATATACAATATATTGTAATCCATGATGACGTTTTTTATTTACACCGATTTCAAGCTCGGTTCACACTTTAGCTATATTTCAGTCAGTTTGTTACAAGAACAGAGAGTGAAATTATTTACATTATATGAAAATTCTTATTGCAACAATAATAATTTTGATGAATCAAAGAAAACACACGCAAAAACTTTCATTAATTTTCTCCATCTCCATCCCCTTTCTTTATCGAGCAAGCCAACCAACAAGAGATGAAAATGCCAATAACCTGCAGAAATAAGAAATCAAATTGAGCAATTTTACGACCTGTCAAATATTTTTTGAGGTTACTGCTGGTGGTCAGACTGATTGAAGAATTTTTAGGTAGATCTTTACCTCTACCAGCGCAATGCCTATGCTGATTCCAATCAACATCTTCGAATGCGACTTCACTTGCGTCCTCAGTTTTTCTATGCATCCTTCAGAGTACATGAATTTGCCGAACGCCTGGTCCACGCAGTACTGAGATGGGGCTTGAGATTCGTCCTTTTCGTCGTCGTAGCAGCAACTCCTCGGCACGTTCTGTCCCTGCCAACTTATTTGTCCTTCGATTCCGCAACATTTCATCTGAAGGAAAAATCATGTAGCAAAATACTTCCTTGATTAAATCTACCGCTTACTTCTTTCTGGATGGTATCCCAGTTCTCCCTGTCGACCTCATTTTTTCCATAGTTTGCTATGGATTCATTGAGGCCTTGTACGAAGTCTTCTTTGTAAACAGCTGTGGTCACCCCAAGAACTACTTCTATTACGAATATAACTATGAGGCAGACTGCAAACTGTTCAAGACTATTGTGAAGACTTAACACTGACGATTGGGAAGAAAAACTTACCGTGATTAAAAGACAATAAGATTCTCGAACAGCTCCCAAACATCCCATGGAAGCAATGAAGAACACAACTGAACCAACTACAATCATAACTATGCATAATGCCAAGACAGCTGGATCGAGAAATTTTTTGTAGTTCTCAGTGCCTGCTATCACTATAGCTCCTGCTGCTATTATTACGATGCCAGTAAGCTGCAATTACGTAATTCTTCAATAA
Organism: Adalia bipunctata; assembly: GCA_910592335.1. Taxonomy (NCBI): domain Eukaryota; kingdom Metazoa; phylum Arthropoda; class Insecta; order Coleoptera; family Coccinellidae; genus Adalia; species Adalia bipunctata. The sequence goes on from OU342951.1 coordinate 621,101, forward strand.
AATATACCACTTTCAAGAAGGGTCGAGAACAAAAATGCGTAGTCAAATTCATAGTAGGAGAAATAATATTTTCAGTTCGCGCTGATCGATACTCAAAGATTTGCACTGGGATCTCTAACTCGCACCTCTCTATAAAATAAATAATGGCAAATTTCTGTCTTTGAACATTTTGAAAACAAGCAAAAACTGAAGCGAATCAAAACGAATAACCATCAAAATAAAAAACAAAGCTTAACTTAGTAAATATCCACAAAAACAACAGAAACATTTCGATAAAATATAAAAACAAAGAAAATAAAAAAAAACACGCTAATAATTCCTTAAAGCAACACAACGGACTCACCGCAAATATCAAATTAAAAACAAAAAACGCATATTTCATAGTTTTGGTCCCGCACGATTGCATCATGGTGATGTCTGTTCTTTATATGGGAAAGTTCAATGATAAAAGTACACTTACAACAAGGAAACCATCCGCATGAGCTTGGTCCTACATGTAAGTGAAAATCATTATTTTTTGTGTTTATTGCAACTTCGTAACGATGTGTGTGTATACAGGTGGGCGGTATGTCATGCGGGAATTCATGCAAAGAGGGATAGAGGGAAACTATTGAAAGGGTATCGAATAATATTCTGCAGAGCTTTTATTAAAGCCTGTGCCTGAGCAACGTATAAGAATCTTTAGTTTTTGTAGTAGAAACGCTGAAAGCAGACGCTTATTTGTTTATTTATTCAGAGAAGGTTTCAAACTATAATTTGTGATAAAATTCACGTCGTAGGGAAAATGAAAAATGTATAATCTGTACAAGGTCAATCTTCCTTGACCTCACACAAAAATATATTGAGAACAACCCAAAATATTTTCAAGAAATTTATTGTCAGTGTGTTATTTACCCAGAAAATCTCCAGTATTCTTGTCAATTCCGGTTATACCGGAAGTAGCTGAGGAAAAAATGGTCCTGTATATCTATGCACTGGGAAAAAAGGAAGGTATATGATTCAAACGAAGTATAAATAAATCATGAAATACGTATTTCCTTCGTTAAAAACATTCTTCGATAAAAAATTACAGATGAGAAATACAAAATTAATAAGTGATAAAAATAACGCCACAATTTGTTAATAGTGCGTTTCCACTATATAAAAATAATTTTCAGGACTGCTGTATATGGTTGCTATAAATAAAGAGTCACAATAAAAACACTGTTGCTATATGATTCGAAAGTAGGTATTGATGGCTTTTCAAAGGTGGGGAACACAAATATCCTAGTGCTTTTAAAACATCAGAGTGTCAATGGAGGTGTATATGGGTGATTGATTGTTTCAGTTTCCTTATTGTTGCCATTTTCCTACTTATCATTAGGCAGTTTTTATAAAGGTTACTGTCGTGAAGTATGTTCAAAGGTTTGAATCAATATCTTCAATGTTTCTGTCTTCTGGGCTCTTTTAAATCATGCAGGTAAATTTGGAAGAGATTGAGGAACTTCTAAACGAAGAAACTGATCTTATTTCAGTAGTCGGTTCAAGAAATCAATAAAAAAATTGATAGCTGCTGAAATTTTATGTGATTCTGGTTAAGCGATCTGGACAAAACTTCGTATGCAGCTTGGTTACGTCATCACCCATCTAAATGCGAAATTTCACCTTAATCAAATCCGTATTTTTGAAATTATTAGGACCACAAAATTTCGAGAATCATCGTATTTACTGCGGAACGAACAGAATTGAAGTTGACTACGGATTCGTGAACAGGGAGTCGAATCTCTTCGGCTTCAAATTCTAGATATACAGACGTCGTGACAAAATAATAACCCCCCCCCCTTTTTGAGCTGCAATTCCGAAGTCAGACCCCTTCAGAAGTTATACTTTTTTGGTCATGGGAATACCCATCAGTATAAAGCAGCTAGGAGTTAAGGTTTGTATTAAATCTCTCAAAAAAACCAATAGGTTGTTTTATCATCATATGATAAAAAATAATACTCAGAAAAAGAAACTTTTTTATTATTCATATTTTAATTGTACATGCACATCATCATGATCATTAGCACTATATTAACACACAAAATAAGTTCATTTCGTTGAAACAAATATACAGGGTGAGTCTTTGACTTGTACATATATTTTAACTGTAGATTCTTGAGGCCTAAAGAAACCTTTTTTTCATTTTCCATTTTTCCGAATTCGGCTCGGTTAAAGAGATATAGCCATTTGAAAAAAAAAATTGTGCTAAATGCGTCCCTGATATTATTCTCTACAAACACCTCAAAGTTCATATTTTTCAATTGAAATTGATGTGATTATTAGATATTCTGGGTGATACATTTAGAAAATACTCAAGCACATAAAATATTCTGAAATTCAACAATCAATAATCTGCAACAGGAAAAATAGAGTTTGAAATAAATTAATATGTAGTTATATTTACAAATAGACAAACAGAGTGAGATAATTCAAAGAAGTATCATTAAAGCTGACGAAAATTCAGAGTCCTGTTGACTCCAATGATTTAGTGTCGATGTATATTAAAAATTTCAGTGTTCAACTACTCCATTGAAAGTGTCATCTAGATGAAGCACCTTTGAAAGACATTTTTGGAAGCCTACACCACTATTCACTACAGATTATACAAATCAATAATATAGTTCGCATTTCTTCAATACAAAGTAACATAAAAAATATTTCAATTTTATTCTTGAATGTTCCTCTCACTTCGCATGAGTAGGTAATGAATAGATATAAATATTGTATAGGTAGATGATTTGTCCAGGTGCCGTATTTTCTTTTTATCAATTCTCCATAAAAATGGTTGAAAAAAACAACTCAAATACAGAAATATACAAAAAAAACAGTTATTCCCTATTCTTTATAGCTGAGGCCAACCAACACGCAAGAAGTATTCCAATGACCTGAAAATGTGAAACTAAATCTTTGAATTCCAATTGAGACGAATCAGATGATCATACAATAATTGATTATCTTCAATTACCAAAAAAAGGCATATTTTCACAACGTAACACAACTGAACATTATAAAAATTATTCAAAATTCGAAGAGTGTGTTTCAATTCAACCAAAAAGTATTTGTTGCATCACCGTGTATATTTTCTCTCGTCTCAGTATTTACCTCAACGAATGCGATTCCTATGCCAACACCCATTAGCACATTAGCTGAAGATTCCGCCTTCATTTTCAGCTCGCCATAACACCCATTCGAATAAAGGATCTCGTCCTTCGGTTGGGCATCCCTGCAGTGGAAATCCTGCGGTGGGGGAGATCCCTCTCTGATGGCATGGCAACAACTCAAAGGCCTTGTTTTTTCCGGCCAATCAATCGGTCCCATCACACCACAGCATTTCAACTAAAAACGACATGAAATAAATGGGTCACCAAAAGAAATGGAACTTTTGAGATATTTCCTGGGAAAAGAAATTCTCGAATGGAAAAATTCCTGAAATTATCCAATTTGACAAATACGCCGTCGGCTTCAGCTTTCGGAACTCAAATTGATACCTACCTACTGCAAAATTGAGGACACGCAAGCACATCAATCATACTTACTTTCATTTGAATGTTATCCCAAGCAATTTTATCTGAGTTGCTTTCGTTGTACGAATGCAAAGAATCTTTCATGATATTCTTCATTGTCGTTTCGAAATCTCCCTTATAGATTGCAGCAGCTATGCCGATCGACAATTCTGCGATCAGTATGACCAGCAAACAAAGGGAGAACTGAAAAAGGAAATGAAATAGGCCATTTTTGTAAAGAAACAATTTTTTCCAGCATAATCCTAAGTGTTGGAACGAATCCTTATGTCTCAAATACTCACCGCCATGAGCAAAGAATACGATTCTCTTATAGCCCCATAGCAACCCAATGATGCAACAAAGAAGACGATACAGCCGACAACTATAAGAACCACCGGAGGAGTCAGGAGTCTTCCTTCTAAAAAGTGGCTAAATTCCCCCACATCTGCCAGAACACATGCTCCAGCAACTATCAGCCCTATCCCAGAGAGCTATAATTGAAAATGTCAAATCTTTATTAATTCAGGTTTTTTCTAAGTTCGAGAAAATTTGAGGTGTAGACTGCTTGAATCAAAAACAATTATGGTCTTATTGAAGAGCTGCTTTGATTCCTTTCTGTATCAACTTCCTTTATTTTTTCTATAAGAATTCCTTTGATTTCCAAGTACATACTTATTCTTTTTTTTATTACGAATCAAATTTTGAAATGTCTTTTGAAGAATAATCTTCAAAAATCAAGAATTTGTTCAAATGCTAGTGTCGTTCAAGTTTTAGACATTCAAATATCAAATCACCCTTTTATCAACTTCATTGAAAATGTAGAAAATTAGATAGAAACAGAAAAAGTTATCCTATTATTTGAGTCGCATCGAAAAAAAATCCGAATTATCGCACAAAAAGTGATAGGTATGCGTCTCTGAAGTATTCTGGGAAATTCTGTATGAAGAGTCCTATACTCCTAAATTAGAGTACAAACGAAGAACGAATTATTAAAATAACAATTATTTTGAATGTATCATGAAAAAATTCATTTATAATTAATATATCGAAGATACTCACCGCAAAAACCAAATTAAACACAAATAAAATATACTTTATTATACTGAGCTCGCAGGTCTTCATCGTGTAGGCTGAATGTGAGTCCTTCAAAGGTCACTGATGATTCTGAACTCTATGCTGATTTCATTTCTTAAAATTAGCCGACGAAATTCGAAGAAATGGCACTCATTGGTCAAGGCCTGGTGTTACAAGCGACGGTCGTCCTAGAAACTTGCGAGAACAATAAACCCTAAGGTTCAAGAGATCGTATCTTACAGCGAAATCGATGTTTTTTCAGGTTGTCCAGTTGGTTAGACCTGAAAATGGACTTTTCGATCCACAGTCCATAAACTTTGAGCTTTCCGCACGTTGTTAGCTGAAATTGTCATGAATTATTGATGGAGGTCATTCCGATTCTTGAGAACTAATATTTGCGTTTAATCAAGAAAACGAAGGATCTATACATGGAAGTTTTCCAGAGAAAACAGAAATGGGTCCACCCTTTGAACGACTTCCACCTATGAATATGAACACAATACTCGAAGCACTCGTTTTTACACCACCCTGTAGGTAGAGTGCTCGGCTCGTTTTGTTTTCAAGTGGTATCCTCAGGCCTACTCCAGTTTATTTCGAAATGTGCCAAAATTATTTCTAATAATCTGTTAATCACTAAAACCATATATTAAAAAATTGCAGAAAAGAAAAACTTTCGGGGACAAAAATTTCGCGCTCTGAAAAACTCCGGAGACAAAAATTGCGCGCTTGGAAAAACTCCGGTAAAAAAATTTCAGGGCAGAAAAACTTCGGAGGAAAAATTCTTCGGATCGGGGTGATATTTCCGGGTTGGAAAAACTCCGACGAACAGAATGTTTATTGGCGAGATTAATAATGCACTCGTTTCCACACCACCCTGTGGGTAGAGTGCTCGGCTCGTTTTGTTTTTAAGTGGTATCCCCAGTAGGCCTACTCCACTTCATTTCCAACAAAAATAAGCAAAAAGTACGATTGATATAATTGGAGAAGAAGAAATATGATTTACTTCTGATTTTTGTTCATGATTCAGAACGCAACCTCCACACAAATTTACTGAACGCACGTTAGAATAAAGGAAGGTATTTTATATTCTATGGAACGCACAATAACCATATTCTATGACAGTAACCTAATTAACCTCGAAAAAGTGAAAAGTGTCAAAATTGTCACTGATTACTGATTTTCAAACGACAAAACTTAAAAGCAACTTTTTAATTTTGCTATTAACTTATACGGTAAAATATTATAGACATAATGGATGAATTAGAAAAACTAGAATATCTCTCCTTGGTTTCGAAAGTGTGTACAGAGTTAGAGAACCATTTAGGATTGAATGACAAAGATGTTGGTGAGTACTATAAACAACTGGATATATCAAACAGTAAATTATTTTATTAATATAATTTCAGCTGAATTCATCATACATTTATCAGAAACACATGATACTTTTCCTACTTTCAAAAAAGCCCTTACGGAAATTGAGGCAGAGTTCTCAGATTCCCTCATAAAGAATCTGTTGAGAATAATTCAGCATATGAGACCGAACAAAAATAAGTCTTCGTCAGAAACTGTTCTTTCCATTGAAAAAGACGAATTAGCTGAAAAATTCCCTGGTTTAGCTTTACCTAACAGTGATCCTATAGCACCTGAAATACCAGTGAAGGAGAAAAACACCTCTAAAGTTGATCCTTCAAAAAAAGAGGATGAAAATGTGGTTGCCGATTTAATGGCCTTTTTCGAGGCTGATGCTCCATCTAACAAAAAGGAGAAGGATGGGGAGGATAGAAAAGAAAGTGTAGCAACCAAGTCAGATTCAAGAATTAGAAATTCAAAAAGATCCAGATCTAGGAATAGAAGATCGAGATCTAAAGATAAAAGAAGGAGATCAAGATCTAGGGAAAAAAGGTCGAGATCAAGAGGCAGGAGATCCAGATCTCGGGGAAGAAGGTCCAGGTCTAGAGAAAGAAGATCCAGGTCTAGGGAGAGAAGATCAAGGTTGCTTTTAATTCTGATCTATTAAATTGATGTTGCTTCTCTTGTAGTTGAAATTTTTAAATATGATTCAAAATTTTTAGGTCAAGAGGAAGAGATAAAGCTAAGAATAGAAGCAGAAGTAGATCTAGAGGAAGAAGACAGGAAAAAAGACACAGGAGTGTATCTAGAGAAAAAAAATACGGTAGAAATATGGACGATTCTAAAAGAAACAGAGACACTTCTCAGATGGACGATGATCCCGTTCCTGGTAAAGTAAGTGGAATTTTATTCGTTTAATTTCATACATCCTAACATTCTTTCATGTGAATTTCAGATTTATAATGGAAAAGTGGCCAATATCGTTAATTTCGGTTGCTTTGTACAACTGGAGGGTTTGCGAAAAAGATGGGAAGGATTGGTGCATATTTCACAGCTGAGAGCCCAAGGAAGAGTAAGCGAAGTATCGGAAGTTGTATCGCGGGGGATGAAAATAAAGGTGAGTGAATTTTTCAGAGAATCCCAGGATGGCCACCATAATGAAATTGGAAAAATAAATATTAGGCAGTTAGGTTCGGATTACCTAATTTAACGATGAATTATCTTATTTGTAGGCCAAGGTTCTATCAATAAACGGCCAAAAAGTGTCTTTATCCATGAAAGAGGTGGATCAAATGACAGGAGAAGATTTGAATCCCACTTCCCATAAGCAAGTGGAAAGAGTGGATCGGGACAGAAATCCCGATAGGCCAATGAACAATAGCACCTCTGTATTAAGACTCCCTGTCGGGATTGACGAAGGGGAAGAGGATTCTAGAAAACGGGTGACCAGAATTTCTAGTCCTGAACGCTGGGAAATCAAACAGGTACGATTTAGTCCCATTTTTGTTGTTTTGTTTTTAGGAACGAGAGCGTTAACTGTAATTGTCGAATTTTGAGTCAAAAACGGTCTTAAACAATTTTATTGGTCTCGCTGCTGTTGAATTTTTGGCCAATTTCAATTCTGTCCGAATTTATTCGTAAATGGACCAAAATTTTCGTAGATTTTTCAATATAGCATTTCTCCAGATGATATCTTCCGGTTGCATCGACAAAAGCGAGCTTCCAGAGTTCGACGAAGAAACCGGATTGCTGCCCAGAGAAGAAGAAGACGGCGAGGCCGATATCGAAATCGAACTGGTGGAAGACGAGGCGCCGTTCTTACAAGGCCACGGCAGAGCTGTGCACGATCTGAGCCCCGTGAAGTAATATAAAGCCTTCATTTCGTCCCTGACGAATATTTAATCCCGGATAATTTTCAGGATCGTCAAGAATCCGGACGGTTCGCTGGCCCAAGCGGCCATGATGCAATCCGCCTTGCAGAAGGAGAGGAGGGAGCAGAAGATGCTGCAGCGGGAGCAAGAAACTGACACCCAGTCTTCTGTTAAGGGGAAGAATTGGATCGACCCCTTGCCCGCAGGTAGATTTGTTCCATGATATTCGTAGTCTTTTTCTTTTATTTCAATCTATTTGATTCTCGAGTGCTTGTTTTTTTTTCCAAGTGTAGCAATGTTGGGACTTCTTTTATTGGTATTAACCCATATTTTCTCTCGATTTCGCAGATGAACCCGAGTCTCAAGCAATAAGGGGAATTGGATTGCAATCTCAAGATCTACCAGAATGGAAGAAACACGTGATAGGCGGGAAAAAGTCGTCCTTTGGAAGAAAGACGAATCTCAGCATCATCCAACAGAGAGAATCACTTCCCATTTACAAATTGAAGGACGAACTTCGTAAGGTAAGTTTCCTTTCCAAATATAACTGTCGTTTTTTTCTTTCCAAAAATTATCGATTTGTTTCCTTTCAGGCCGTGCACGATAATCAAATTCTGATTGTTATCGGAGAAACGGGCTCGGGAAAAACGACCCAGATAACTCAGTATCTGGCGGAGGCGGGTTTCACGGCGAGGGGTAAGATCGGCTGTACCCAACCTCGTCGTGTGGCCGCCATGTCCGTGGCCAAGAGGGTATCGGAGGAGTTCGGGTGCAGGCTGGGACAAGAAGTCGGTTACACCATTCGGTTCGAGGACTGCACCAGTCCGGAAACCATGATAAAGTGAGTAACTCATGCGATCATATCTCTAGGTGAAGGCTACGACGTGGAAGCATGACCGGGCAGTCCCCAAGACTTTCTTTTCTTTAGGTTCCTTCCTGTTTTGCCTCCGAAGCAGTTGGAAAAGAGGCCAAAAGAGGATGTTTAATGTCTCTTGGCTTCAATTTATCAGGAACTCAAGTTCCATGTTTTTTCGTCATTCCCTACGCATGGAGTGGCTTTAAAATGGCTTGGCGGGTAACTCCTAACGCCGAAGAAAGGTGGTCTTGCGTTTCGCACGGATCCTCATCGAGCAATACCTTTAATTCAGCTTCTTCGATGGTTTTCGGCCTTACTTCACGGGGACGGTCGTCAACCTCGAAATTGAAGCGACGGAACCCAGCCAACCACGGCGCGTTGTTTCACTTAGCCTGAGCATCTCCGTGAAATGCTTGGAACTTGGGCAAAACGGATTTAGAATTGTTCAAGATCTATGTGTAAACGCCGATCGCCGATTCTGAAACGAACTTTTCCAGGTACATGACGGACGGCATGCTGCTGAGGGAATGCCTGATGGACCTCGATCTGAAGAGCTACTCGGTGATCATGTTGGACGAGGCTCACGAACGGACCATCCACACGGACGTCCTGTTCGGCCTGCTCAAACAGGCCGTGACGAAGAGACCGGAGCTGAAGCTCATCGTCACTTCGGCGACCCTGGACGCGGTCAAGTTTTCCCAGTACTTCTTCGAAGCCCCCATCTTCACGATACCCGGAAGGACTTTCCCGGTCGAAGTGCTGTATACGAAGGAACCGGAAACCGACTATCTGGACGCCAGTTTGATAACGGTCATGCAGATCCACCTGCGGGAACCTCCCGGCGACATCCTGCTCTTTTTGACCGGTCAGGAAGAGATCGACACTGCTTGCGAGATTCTCTACGAGAGGATGAAGTCTTTAGGTGAGTTAATTCTAAATGAGCCAATTTCTCGTGAATGCACTAAAAAATTTCAGGACCTGACGTCCCGGAGCTGATAATCCTACCGGTGTACTCCGCCCTGCCGTCCGAGATGCAGACCAGGATCTTCGATCCGGCTCCTCCGGGAAGCAGGAAAGTCGTCATTGCCACCAACATAGCGGAGACGTCCCTGACCATCGACGGGATTTTTTATGTCGTCGATCCCGGATTCGTCAAGCAGAAAGTGTATAATTCCAAGACGGGCATGGACTCTCTGGTAGTGACGCCCATATCACAGGTACGTTTTCAAAATTTGATTTAATACAGGGCGACAACGGAATCATCGAGAGGTGGACATTACAGTTGGTATATTCGTCAAAAAGTCAGAAATCGAGTGACGCCTGGCAACGTGGAGACAAACTTTCTGTTACACAATCATTCCTAATTCTTTTCTGGCCGCGTTTGTTGTTGAATTCCTTCTAAACGGCTGGACCAATTTTCGTGAAAATTTGTATGTAGGTTTGAGTGGGTCCCTGGACGGTTTAGGTTCGCAGCTGGACTCGGTGGGTGGCGCTGCATCACGGCTGGATCAGACTTTAGATGGACCTAGGGTCCCTATCTTTTCTATTTCTATACTAGCTGGCCCGGCGAACTTTGTTTCGCCTAAATGATACCTACTTACGGTGGATTTCACAAATCGTAATTACCATCGCTATCTAGTGGCGATAATATTAAATATATTACCTTCACGACTACGCTACAGTGTCTAGATAAGAGCCATTAACCTTAGCGCCACCTAGTGGCCTTATTCAAAAGAAGGATAAGTATTTCCTTCATGAGCATATATGTCATTGAATTTTTCAGAGTTTTAATGTTTTTTATAATAACCAGGCCGTAGACGAATCCATAAATGAAGTTTCATAACAAACAGTCCATCCGATCTCGAGTTATAAATGGTGTAACCAACAACTTTGTTTTATATATATATAGATTATACTAAAATGATAACTCATAGGATTGACCCGTGGGAAAAGTGGATCCAGAAGAATCTTAAATACACTGAGGAAATTTTTATACGGTCGAAAAGAGAAATAATTGATTCATACGTGGGTGAAATTTCGATTCTCTAGGCGATGTAGAAGTATTTTTTTAAAATTCGTAAAAAACGCGACAAAATCGGGAAAGGTCAATGCAAAATAGCTTGGTATTCATATTTTCCATTATTTTTCCATTTCTTCAGGAAAATTGATCAAACTTCGACATTTCACCTATAAAAACACCCGATTTGCAGAGATCTATCGATAAGCATAACCACTTAATAGATCTAGGGGCTCTACTAGTCTCCTCTATGCTAACAGTCGCAAAAATGGCGGCGCCAGTGCCAGAATAGACATATGTCAGTGTCATTGAGGTCAAATGAGCATAGAAAAAATTTTGCATTGTCATTGAACGACTGTTCTGATTTTTTCGTGAAAGCTGGACGAAACAGATCTTTTCATTATTTCATGCTCATGCCCGGCCTTGAATCCCGCGGTCTTACTGAAAAGTGGCTTTTTGTCGGTAGGCGCAAGCGAAACAGAGGGCGGGACGAGCCGGTAGGACCGGACCCGGAAAATGTTACCGCTTATACACGGAGCGAGCGTATCGCGACGAGATGTTACCGACGCCGGTGCCCGAAATCCAGAGGACCAATCTGGCGACCACGGTTCTGCAACTGAAGACCATGGGCATAAACGATCTGCTGCATTTCGATTTCATGGACGCCCCGCCCGTGGAATCCCTGATCATGGCCCTGGAACAGCTGCATTCCTTGTCGGCGCTGGACGACGAGGGTTTGCTCACCAGACTAGGACGCAGGGTAAGTCGAAATATCTCGCGGCGTTGCCGAATTTTGTATCATTTTTTTTTTTCAAGATGGCGGAATTCCCATTGGAACCGAATCTGTCGAAGATGCTCATAATGTCGGTGGCGCTGCAGTGCTCCGACGAGATCTTGACGATCGTGAGCATGCTTTCCGTCCAGAACGTGTTCTATCGACCCAAAGACAAGCAAGCGCTGGCCGATCAGAAGAAGGCCAAGTTCAATCAGCCCGAGGGAGATCACTTGACCTTACTGGCGGTTTACAACAGTTGGAAGAATAACAAATTCTCCAACACTTGGTGTTACGACAATTTCGTTCAGATCAGGACTTTGAAGAGGGCGCAGGATGTCAGGAAGCAGCTATTGGGAATCATGGACAGGTATGTCGTATTTTGACAGGTAGAGGTTAGAAAGCTGTCAGATTTGTACTGACAGCTGACGTTTGTGGTATACATAAAGCAGTACAGCCAATAATTTTGTATGAAACATTCTTCTTTAATGTGAACAGTTGGAGAAATATTTATCGGTTTACAGGCATAGACTTGATGTGGTATCGGCTGAGAAGAATACGGTGAGGGTGCAGAAGGCAGTATGTTCAGGTTTTTTCAGGAATGCGGCCAAGAAGGATCCCCAAGAGGGGTACAGAACTCTCGTGGACAGCCAAGTGGTCTACATTCATCCCTCAAGTGCCTTGTTCAACCGACAACCGGAGTGGTAAGTCTGCTCGTTACTTTCAAATCCTATTTTTACAACTCGCACAAATTTAGGGTGATTTACCACGAACTGGTCCAGACAACGAAGGAATACATGAGGGAGGTGACCACGATAGATCCAAAATGGCTGGTGGAGTTTGCTCCAGCTTTCTTCAAGTTTTCGGACCCTACGAAGCTCAGTAAGTTCAAGAAGAATCAACGCTTGGAGCCTTTATACAACAAGTACGAAGAGCCCAATTCTTGGAGGATATCAAGGGTCAGGCGTAGGAGGAATTAAGATAGTTTTTATCTTTGTTGGATTAAAAAATTCGAGAAAATAAGAAAAAAAATTAAAATTGAAAAAATAATCAAGTTGAATAAAATTAATGAGAAAAGAATTTCGATTCGTAATTTTGTAAATATAATTTTTTATTGATTGTATATATTTTTATGTTAAAACGACTGTAAATATAAGACTGAAATGAATTTGTTTTTTTTTTCATCAGTGATGTTTTCAAAAAGATTGCTTTGCTAGTATTGAGGGTTCTAAGGGTGAGTCTTCATTTTAACAGGAGATTGAAGTCATTGAAATAGACTTTCTCCTTAAATTGCCCTCTCAAGAACCAGAACCATTTTACTTGGTCCTTTGAGCCGAATTTTGAAAATTTAACATTTTTGGTGTTTTTCCACTTCAATCTCAAACTTAATTGTGATTGAAACGATGTTGCCCATTTAAGAACTTAGCTAACACATGTGAACCCTGAAAATAGGACCATTTCCTCAAAATTGGACCAAACGATAACGCTTTCGTTCCTAGGAAAAAAGGGATGAAAATGACACAAAACTCTGGAAACAATGAAAAATTTATTTTGAAAACAAACTACATTTAATAAGAATATAATAAATATCGATTTCCATCTTTTAAAACTGTATATACAATTTTTGTACATAAAGAACCTAAGTTTAATTCAACGCAGAGGTTTCTCCTCCGCCTTAATCTTCACTGAAAATTTTCTCAGCTCTCTTTCGTAACAAAACAATACTATTGTATAATTTGATGGCGGGCCCCAGTTTGATGTTCAAAACGTCGACGATATCGTTTTGGGTAACCAGCAACAGGGCTTCGCCATCGATCATATGTTTTCTGAATATCTCGGAGTAATCACTGCCAGTCGGTAAAGACTGTATGAAATTCGCAACCTGAAACGAAAACACATCAATTGGATAATTATTATAAAGAATGAACCGTCTAGTTACCTCTGTGATAGACCAATTGTGAGGATCAGTCTGCGTGTTGGTGTAATTCGAAAGGAACTTCGAATGTAGAGCCTGCGATTCCTTTTCCGCATTCACAACAGTCAAATCCTTGATATAATTCATTATCCTATTTTCCATCACGCTATCTACACTATTCGACCTACGACTCTTCTTAGGATTGAGCATCTCGTAATCTTCAGGACTTTCCTGCGTCATTTCGGTGCAGGATCTCTTTGGAGGCCTACCAAGTCTCGGTTTCCTAAATAAACACAATTCAAACACGTCCCTATCGGAAATCCCGAAAAACTTCATAATCATTGCGTAACAGCAACACTCACCCTTTCTCCTTCGGTTCCCTCGAAACCGGAACCACGGATTCCACGGACCTATCAGGACTCAACAGTCTGTCTGGTAACTTTCTGTCGGTGATCAAATTCTGATCAGACAGCGGACAGTCGTCTACTGACGAATGCGTCGAAAATTTCGGACCTCGAACGTGTCCCACGCCTTTGCAGCCGATTGTAGAGCAGTCGGGGAACTCGTAAAAGTCATCTGGAGCTGAAAAAATTGTTAAAGTTAAATGGTTCATTAAGGGATGAGATAAATGAAGACTTACTCAAAGGGGGCTCCAAGGGATGCCCGGTTTTCTGGCACCAAGTAGCGGGGTGGATGTCCGGGGAATCATCCTCGATCCAGTAACTGTACTTATCCTGCCACCCGTCAAACTGTATCCTTATCTGGTGGCCTTTAACGTCTTCCACGGTTGACACTCGGATCAACTGCGGTATCCTTTTATCTACGCATTCCAGCTTCATCCCTTTTTTGAAGCCGGTAGCGGCCTTCTGTTTGAAGGCTCTCATCGGGGCTGGCAAAGAGTTGGTCTCTTTGAGATAAACATCCCAGCTGAAGTCTTCTGGATTTGGGTAATCTACAGGAAGAAAAAGCTCACATATGAAGTGACACAGAACCGTCAATGTCAACCTTACCGTTAGGAGGCGTTAGGGAGTGGCCAAATTTATCGCACCAACCAATAGGATGGATGTACGGGGACGAAGGGTCCGCCCAGTAATCATAAATGTCATCCCAACTGTCGAAATGAACTAAAATTCTGTTTTCAAGCACGTCCCTTACCGTCGCTACGCAAACCATCGAAGTGTTGTTCTTCATATCCACAGCCTCCAACTTCATCCCGATCCTGAATCCGATCGGACAGATTCCCTTGGAAAAAAGATCAAAATCAAAATCCTGAAGGAAAACTCCAAAATTTGGGTAACTCATTTCATCCACATCGGAGACATTGAATTTTTTCTGAGCGCTTGTTCTACTTGAATGGGGGCTTTATCATTCCTTCACGATGTCTTTATTTTTCGAATTTGCTAATATTTACAATTTTCGTGAAAGGTTTGCGTGAACAAAACGAGAAAGATTACAAACTGAATGGTTGACTCACATTGCGACTCCGGTCAGGAAACGAGCTCTTCGGAGCTGCCATCGATCTGGTCTCCTTCACGTATTGCACCCAGTTGAACTCTTTGTCCGCGTATTCAGGTGGGGGATTCAGGTACCGTCCGTTCTTCTCGCACCAGCCCAACGGGAATATATCGTTGCTGTCGGCGTTGGTCCAGAAGTCGTAGTCTTTGGGGAATCCGTCGAAATGAAGTCGCATCCTGTAACCCTGCACTTCGATGACTGTGAGGATGCAAAAGTGGGAGGGATGGTGGGGATCGATCCCTTCCAACTTCATTCCCGGTTTGAATTTGTTCCTGGTGTAAGGAAAGGGATCGGAGAAAAGTTTGATGGGAGCGGACTGGGATTTGGTGAATTCCAAGTATTTCGCCCAGGAGAATTCTTTGTTTTTACATTTCCAGAACATTGGAATCCTGGAATTATAGGAATTTTCTACGGAAGATTCGGATTCGTCGCCGTTTTTACTCTCCTCAACTTCTCTCTTCTTCATTTTCTTTCTTTTCTTGTGCTTCAACTCTTTTTCCTTGAGAACCTCCTTCCTCTTCTCTTTACAAGAAAAACTGCAATATTTGGTACTGATAAAGTCGGATAATAACCCGTAACAACCGCACTGAATGCATCTGATCTCTTCCTCTTTCATTTTCTCCTTCGATTTCGTAGTCTTGACCGCTACCATATCTTCGTATTCGGTTTTACTGATGTACTCCACCATGTCAAATTCATTCATAATGAATTTAATTTCAGAACCAGGCAGTTTTCCAACTCCATTTTCCCATTTGATCATTTTCTCGAAAACTACATTGAGATCCGGGCTAATTTCAACTTTGTCAGTTTTGATCAAATTCAATTCCACGTCATCTTCTTCATTTTTCACGGCAGAAATAACAACTTCGTTATTTTTAGCTTTGGTCAGGGAAATTCCGTTATCCTGTAAGGATTTCTGCAAATCAACCGCCTCGTCCAGAAATTGAATCGAATCATCCACGTCTTTACGAAAACAAAAACTGGCTTTCCTTCTACCTGTTTTCTGGGCAACAACAGGTGCTGGTTTACGTTCTGAAGAAACAGGTGCTGTTTCTTCGACTTCTAAATCAATAATGGATACATCTACATTGTTGCCAACCGGTACAGCTGAAACTGAATCAGAAATCAGTGGTTTCGAATTATGATTAGAATTTTCCCTAGAAAACGCGAGGCTCTTTTTCAAGATCGAAACTCCATGCTGAGAAAACTTCAATTCTTTCGGTTTTTTCATCGGTTTCTCCAGCAAATCCGGACTTCCTATCATATCTCTGTCAGGCGATTGCTCTTCTTTCACCGGACTATCTAAATCAATAATCTCTGAACAAATCAATTTATTTTCAGAACTATCAGAGCTGCTGCTATTCGAATCGCACACAACACTAATCGGACTGGAATTCTGCAGTTGTCTATCTTTTATTTGGAAACTCAGGAGCGGAGTGTTTACAATTTTGAAGGCATTTTGTGAGCTCTCAGTTGTAGGTGGTACCGACAGCGGCAATATTGCTAAATTCGACTGTACTGGATTCGTAGCAGTCAACCCTGTAGGTTTAGGAAGTGGAGTTATGACGAATTTCGGGGCAATGGGCTTCTGAACGTAAGAAGGAGTGGTCGTGATGTGTATCTTATTTCCATGTATATTGTCCCCGTAACCACCCAAGTTTACCACTGGCTTGATTAGGAAGGTTCCTCCCTTCTGTATTACAATCTGCTGAGGTTTGATTGTGTTGTTTTTATTGGGTAACAAAAGGCTTTGGGAAGGGACAGCGAGGGGAGGCACGGGTTTTTGAGATGCAGTGGTGGGTTTCGTCATAGGAATAGATGGAGTAGTTTTAACAAAAGTATTTGAGGAGTTTGGGGTAACATAGACGGCATTGGAGGGATGATGGACATAGACAAAAGGGGAAGATGGAGCTAATTGACTTTGGAACCTTGGTGTAGTCATATCTACAGAAGTTTCTATTCTGTTATCTTGCTGTATTTGAAAACTAGATGGAACATTATTTGTGGGTTCCAAATCGCTAGTTCTGTCGCTGGAACTCGATGCGGTCGGAGACGAAATCATCTGTAATCGTTGAACATCAAATTAAGTTTGTAAAGAATGGTACAAGATATAATGATTTTATCGAAATCCAGTAGAATTATAAACTCGAATACCAACTGAACTCAAAGTTTCGAATAACTATTCAAATTCTCAAAGATACTTGTACTACGAATAAGAAATTTCGTGCGAAATTGTTAAAAATGAATAATTAACATTAGTATCTCACTTTCTAAGATAGGGCATTTAGAAAATGAAATAACAGTCAAAAAACAAACTTTACATAATTAAGATTGTTAGTAACGCATAAGAACTTACCTCGCAATCACATGAAAGGCACTCGATATAAGCTAAACTTGCAGTTTTTTTAATAAAACTTTAAATTATACTAATATTTTTCTGAATTTCCCATATTCCGTAAACCATAGAAAAACAAATATGTAGTTAACGTTCTCGAATAAGCATGCGCTTAAAGAACAGGGCACAGAACATCGAAAGAAAAGGGGTTGCGATCTCCATGGGTTGCTATATACAGCGTTGTCAGATCGTTGATTTTTACTGATGAGAAAGAAAAACATCATTTCTATTTAAAATCGATATTCAAAAAATTTTATTAATTACTGATAGATTCTTGATCGTATCTTTTATTGTTTTAATGTGATTGCTACATTGCTTATGCTCGAAAAACCCAGTATTTTCACACGCACTTTTAAATAATTTTTTTATAAGTACGAGGGAATATTCCCTTTTTGAGACCACGGTAGAATCCAGATTTAACTAGGCAACAGTGCAGAGCAGATTGCAGAGAGATAACCACCTCTACTAGCTGTCGGATTGTCGGAATCGGTGTTGACTGCTGAGTACTTATTTTCTTTAGAAATTTCGGAGAATGTATTGCAGTGACTAGTGATGTTGATCATCAGCCCTTAGTGCCTTTTTTCGAGAATGTCCACTTTAATGTGTTCGTGCTGTTTACGTTTCAAATACAGCCCTGAGGAAATTGAGCAGCGGCATAAGAGTCAGGAAATTGACAAAATATTGGAAAAAGACAGACAATTGTTAAAGAGACAGGTGAAGATCCTTTTGCTGGGTGCTGGAGAGAGTGGGAAATCCACATTTTTGAAACAAATGAGGATCATTCATGGTGTGAAATTTGACCATGAATATCTGAGGGAATATCAACAAGTGATCTATAATAATGTTGTTAGCGGTATGAAACTTTTAGTTGACGCCAGAGCTAAATTGGAAATTCCTTTGGATGATCCTTCGAACGCTAGTGCTGAGAAAGAGTTGCTCCTTTTCAATAATACGATGCGTTTGGACACTAAACTCTTCCAATCTTATATCCCTTCATTGTCAAAATTATGGACTGATAGTGGTATACGAAGAGCTTTTGACCTGAGAAGAGAGTTTCATATGGTAAGTGTCTACCTGCCAATTCATTTAGGTTATATTGACAAAAGTCATTCATCTCGGTGATTCATTATACTTGAAATCATCAATTATTTAATCTGCAAAGGATGTGACAATATCCTAGCTGTGTAAAGCTGTTAAGTCATATGATCTACTTAAATATTTGATCACTAACACAGTATCTTCCTTGTTATAGCTTTGGAAGTATTTTTCAATTTGATCCATGTAGTGAATCTTCAGTACTTGAATTCATGATTTATAATGTTGTAAGATAAGGAGAATATACACTGTATATATACACATATTTATTTTCAAGTCAACCTTTTCACATGAGTCTTGAACATTTACAGACTATTTATTGTTATGTTATGTTGATATGACTCAGTCCGCTACAATTTCATCAAAACATTGTTCAAAGTGATGATTGAAATCAGTATTTTGATTCTGGAAAAATCACAGTGGACCTAATCCATTTTCAACTTGTAAGAAGAATTGGGCTTTTGTTTATTCATATTGAAGCAGCAAGATCTTTTTTAAGTTGAATTTTTGCTTTCATTTGGACAGAAAACACAGTTTTTAGCAAGAAGTTGAAACCTTTTCAAGCTGTGGTATAAATCAGTTATGTATGCTCTTAGGTGTCAACAATTGGACATTTAAATTAGCCGATAAGTGAATAAGTTAATGGGAAAATATATAGGAAATGAACACTTGAAATAATTGCTCCAGTACAAGAAAATAGATTTTTATTGTTAATAATGTCTGCTCTCTGTTTTCGTTTTGCTTTTGTGAAAATTGTCTCCTTGATTCTGTAAAAAATAAGATTGATAAAAAGAAAAAAAAATAATAATAGGTGTGAGGTCGACAATCTTCTGTTCTTTTAAAAAGTTATCATTTTGATGGAGTGAATAAGTGTTCTCCATCCAATTTTGTTATTACCTGGAATTCAATTCAGAAGAAATACGATCGAACATTGCAAGGAAGGAGTGATAAAGATAAGAATAATTTATTACGTCGCAAATTTATTTGTGCTTTGTTTGGTCCCAAGCTCATTTGTGCTTTGATATACAATAAAATTCCGAGATTATTGATAATACCAGGAACAACAGAAAATTATTATATAAAAGACGGAAATTTTAACAAGCTATTTTCTGATAAGATCCTTTCGATTATTCTCTTATTGAATGATTAAAAAACGTATTTTTTTGTTTTGTGTTCTAATCGGACTGATGTCGAAGAGATTGTAATTATTGACCAGTGGATTATATCGACATGCTTATTCCATTATCGCTAACTAAGTGTGTCATTTGGAACCTGCAAAAATCGTTGTTAGCTTGGGTCAAGGTCGATTTATTGTTTTGTTTCGGCAAACGTCACACAATTCACACCTCCGTCATTTATATTTTTGCTTGACGTTCCTAGGAACGGTATCATTTAACCCAAATATTGTAATTCTATATGTTGGGTTTGCAGTTATTAATTTTAGAAATTCCATTTTCCCAATCTCTAAAAAAAATTACTTGGACACCTTGTATATCCCCTAGGTCCTAGGGAATCTGAGTACCTCGCCGTATCAGTAATTTTTATGACACGCAAATTTTTTCGGTATTTCTTTGAGAACGGACCACCGAAAGTGTCAACAATACATAGGGTACCTGGGCAATAAACAACAATAAAAATAGCTGGTTCTTTAGGCAATCTTATCTTTGCAAACTTTTCGTAAATTATATTTGTGAGGAATGGTTACGGAAGTTAGTAACGTGTTAGGTTTCTGGTTTTGGATGAGTCTTTTTTCCTTCAATTGGATCGAACAAAAGTTATGCGGTCTCATATTTCGGGAAATAATGAAAACTATTAGATTTTCACCTGACATTTACGGCCAATTTCTGATCCTTTAGCTGGTCGATTCTCCGTTGGAATTTCCTTTGATGAGGTGCTAATATTTGGAAACTGGTTTATTACCGGAAATAAAAAAACTATAAACATGCTTTAAAATTTCTATTTTTATTGAGTTATGCGCGTCTGCTCCAAACAACCTGCTCATAGTGCTCATATTCCGAAATACTGGGATAGATAGATGGATTATTATATTTCTTCCTTTCATATCATGTAAAATCATTTGAAAGGAAGAAATATAAAAACTCATCTATCTGTCCCGAATGCAATTTCAAAAAGTTGTTTCCGAAATTTTCCTGATTGAATTTTTTCAAATCTTCCCAACTTCAGGTAACTGCTTCTATTTTTTTCTATTGGAAAATTAAACTTCAAATCTTTGAAAACAAGGATTATGCTACACAGATTTGAAATGAAGTTCCTACAATGCACCTACTCACAATTTTATAAGATATATGCCCAAAATTTGATTATGTCCATTACTAACAGCAGCAACCAACTTGAGCATTTTTTAAACCGAGCAATTAATATTTATAGGAACAATAAACGTTTTCGTAGATAACAATGTTTGCATTTTTATCTTTGCCTTCCATTCCTATCACAATAAACTAAGTTTTCGATTGTTCTGACTGAAATATCGGGAGCTGTGGGTGAGATTATTGCTGCAGCTCAGGAATGGACCAAAAGATACACACAAACAGTCTCTACTTTGAGCTCAACGCAAAATCGCATTGTGGAATTGTTTGAACAAGAAAAATAGTAAAAAAATAACCACATTTTCGTTTTTTTTCAAATATCCCTTACGAAAAAATAAACGCCTCTCTCGATTGACGCACATCTGAAATACACAAATCCAAATGTTCAATATCGCAACTTATACCGAGTGTCCACAACTTGATTGCAAAAATTCCGAAAATGGAATTTTTGAGTGTCCTGTGTAAACGCTACTGAGTTTTTTTCTATATTAGATTGGATTAAGAGACACCCGGTGAGTCAATTAAAACAATATACTCCTGAAAATTCGAACGAAATAAGAGCATTGAGATAAGGAAACAAGTTCTCAAGATTGTAGTACTCATTTTCATTCAGAACAATAAAAAATAGGCACGTGTGTACCGGTCCCTTGAACAAAGGTTCCCTTAATTATTATTTGCCACATCACCTGGAATTCCACTTTCGTTGACACAAAATTAGAAATGAATTCTTTGTTGGTCCAATTCGAAAATACCAGAAGTTGCAAGAATCTGAATTTGTGGGACTCATTTCATTATTTAATAAGATATATAAGCGGCGTATTGGCGATTGATGAAGTAATATTTATCGGGCATGGAAATTATGTCGGTATCTGTCCAACTTGAAACGAAAAATTCGTAACCCTAGGTTAAGCTTCACGAACGTGAGATAAGTTTATCTTTTCGAATCCACACATTTAGACAATCATGTCCAATAATTAAATATCGCACAAGTGAATGTAAACAAGTAACGGGGAATAATCCGGTAAAAATTTTATTCTGGCGGATTTCATAGAAATAGGGTTAAAATTGTTTATAATTCTTCATTAGTGATTGTGATGTGTTTGTGATAAAAATTACACGGCAGATTGAATGGATGGAAATAATTCCTCTCGAATTTTTTGTCATTGGTAGAGTGTTTATGAAACGTATTTGCTGAGCTAAACGTTTTCCTATTACTTAATAGTATATTCTAAAACTAGTTGCAGAATGGGCTCCTATTCCAATACGAGTGCGAAATTCGAAAACGAGCGACGAAGGAGCGAGTTTTCGAACGCATGAGTGTTGGAATTGCATTCTGCAACGAGTATCAGACGATATTTTCCCTATTTCAGTCAAATTTCATGAAATACTGTTGAAATTCAATGAAAAATTCAGATTTTACATCCTAGTGACTTTTGTATTGTATCTTGGCAGTTGGTGACTGTTACGAAATCAACATTTCCAAATTGACGTGTGTTGAAAATTGATAGGATCGGAAGCCAGTGCTGCCAACCACGAAACAAAAAATAAAACTGAAAACAGTGCTGTAATGAGTTCATTACAGCACTGTTTTTAGTACTGTAATGAACTCATTACGATACTGAAATAGAGAAACACATTGATTGATTTTCAAGTTTTGTGAGTGGAGAATTTTGTCTACCCTACCTGCAATACCCTGGTCATCTCATTTTATATGATCTTTCGTTTCATTCAATATTTGGTCTTCTTGAATATTCGCCCTTTTTTTTCCAGAAAGTGCAAATATTATTTAAACAAGGGTATTTACAACTAGAAGATATTACCGAGCTCAGGTAACAATCTATCTAGGTGTAGGTACTAGAATAATAAAAACTTTCATTTTTTCATGAATTTTATGCGACCAAATTGGCCACCTTGTTCTGTCCCTTTCTACGAACTCTCTGTTGTTTATTTCTAACTCAAAAATTCTGTCAAACAGGTAGATATTTACCAATAGATATTTTCTTCTTCATTATTTCAAATTAGGAACAAAGGAACCATAAAAAGGTCTAGTTAATTATTGCGAAAAATTCCAATGTTTCTATAACAGATCAGGGATCATTAACAGATTCTTTTTCATTTTCCAACAGATTTTCTAATTTTTTGACAGCTTCTGTCATTTTTTTGAAAGCTTCTGTCACTTGTAGACAGCTGTCATCTTTGACAGCTTATGTCAATTTTTTGACAGCCGTCAAAATCTGAATATTCCTCAGACGACTGACCGCAATTTTTCGATTTCAGAGCGATTCGCTGGAATATTTCCTCAACAACTTGGAACGTCTGGCGAAGCCCGAGTACATTCCGAGCCATTCCGACATCTTGTACAGCAGAAAAGCGACGACTGCGATAACCGAACTCGTGATTCCGATCAACAACATCCCCTTTCTGTTCGTGGACGTGGGCGGACAAAAGAGCCAGAGGCGAAAATGGATCTCGTGCTTCAACTCCGTCACATCGATATTGTTCATGGTGTCGTCGTCGGAATTCGATCAGGTCCTCAAGGAAGACCAAAGCGTCAACAGACTGATGGACTCGATCAAGGTGTTCGAGTACATCGTCAACATGCCCGAAGTGGCCACCGTGTCCATCATATTGTTCTTGAACAAGTACGATTTGCTGAAGAAGAAAGTTTCCAACCCCGAGACCGACATACGATGGTATTTTCCCCAGTTCAAAGGTAACCCCCATTCGCTGGAGGACGTGAACAATTTCATCCTGAAAATGTTCACGGGGGTGAAGAAAGACCCTTCCAAGCCTCTTTACTTTCACTTCACCACGGCGGTTGACACGGAAAACATAAAATTCGTGTTCAGTTCCGTCAAGGATTCGATCCTGAATCGAAATCTCAACATCCTGATGCTTCAGTGAGTCCGGATGTTACGGAAATACGAAAAGGCTGTGCGAACATTTTTCGAAAGGAAAATTCGGGACTCGTTTCCTGATCGATTTGGTCATTGATGTAAAATCGATCCAGAAATTAAGACGGAGGGCTATTTTACACTTCATTCACAAGTTTCATATTAAAAACGGTTTTAATTTCGATTATTGACAACTCATTTTTGTTCATCTTCAAGATGGTGTACAGGGTGGGCAGAATTCCTTATCTAGTGTGGGAATCTCCAGCACTGTAGGAACTAAAAGAAAATGATACATTTCGAGCTCGTTTTTCATGATTGATCCAAATAAGCAAACAGAACCGACCTAACATTTCTAGATTGCGAGTTGTGATCGATTGAGTTCTCCAATTTTACTCACCCTGTAGATACGATTCGAGGAATTCTCGATCATTTTCCGTCATATTTCGAACCGTTTCAAATCGCCATTCTGAACTGTAAATCGGCCTTCGACAAATTTTGATTCATTATTTATTGACATATAAACATTTTATGGTTTTATGAGAAGGCAGCATTTTTTTGAAAGTTTTAATTTTGTGATAATAAGATAGTCTTCGAAAAATTAAGAAAACATTTTATCCTTGCATTTTAAATGATACAATTAAAGTATTGTGACATTTTACTTGTATGTGTACAACAGAACTGAGAAAAACCAAAAAGGTCCATATTTAATGGTGATGTACTGCCAAACAGGTGCTATACTAATATTTATTAAATATTCGAGTTCGCAACAATAACACTTGGTAAAAGTTTTCTTCTTAAGGAAAAATTCGCCAATAAAACGAATCAGTTGAGTTTCAAAATTGAATTTTCAGTCAGCGCAAAACCAAAGCTATCGAGAGACTAACCTATAATTCGACCAATATAAAATAAGGCATTGCGGAGGCTCAAAAGTCCTACTGGTAGAATTATATTTATAAAGATGCAGGAGGAAAGTGTTCAATATGTAAATAATAATCAGAGCAAATGTTGTATATTGTTATTCGAAGTACAGAAAGTATATCTTCATCTTTGTAGCAATTAATGATTTATACTATTTTTGATGTCTTTATTGTGATTTTATATATTTCCCTATTTGTAATTATGTGTAGGTACATGTTCTTGAATACAATTGCTATATAACGAATCAGATGTTTTTATGTATGAACTTTAGTTTAAAAGGTTATTTGAAATTTTTTCCCGGGCAATTTTCAGTGAACTCAAAGCGCAAACTTGGATCTTTACTGCCGTTTTTGGATTAATAAATTTATAGCCTACTTTATGATTTTGGATTTTTCCAAAAGTGCCTTCATGAAAACAAATCAGTGTATAATATTCTTGATATGAAAGAAAGAGCTATTTTATATTGTAAATATTTTTGTAAGTATAATTGTTACAAATAAAACGATTTAAATCGAAGTTTTTTTTTAATTTGAACACCCTGTGACTTGGGATCTCGCAGCAAGTGATGATGAAATACTCAAAATCACCAAGGAGATGCCGCAGAACTTGATTTCGTAACCAGAAATCAGAACCATACAAAATTTTAGCAAATTATTCAGAAGATCCCAATAGTATTTCTTTGACAGATTCGATATCATTGACGATTTCTTTGACCGTCCAATTTAATGTTTGACAGCTGTCATATTTTCATCGATTCCTGAACCCACAAATGCGAATCTATCTAAAAGAAGGACGAACGAGCGCTTAAAAGCTCGAGAATTTAAGTAATTCATTGTTTACAGTGTGATTCGCATCTCTACCATTTCCTGCGAAATAAGTGATACCTTGGTCCCACAAATAGGCAATCCAATGACCTGTCAAATATTTTTTGAGGTTAATGCTGGTGGCCAAACTGAGAATTTAGCTCTCTTGATGTGGATATCGAAAAACTGATGCGGAAATTTTTTGAAATTTTCAGTTGATCCTACTCCCAGGAAAACCAAACTAGTGGAAATTATTTAAATTTAATGAATTTCTCATCAAAAGAATGCCGGAAATGTGTATTGAAGTCGTATGTGCAAGTCGTTCAAATTCAAAGGATTTTCTTGAATATTTTGAAGCACCCAGTGTGCGTAACTTAATTTATTATCCACATATCAAGTGTTCTACTAGAAAACGAAAAAAAATCGTCAGCAATCTTCAAGACTTGGCAAAATCGAAACCATTTTGAAAAAAACACCGATATTCAAAATAATTATGCAAATTTACACATTCTCACTCTCAACTGCAAGTTTTTGCTTCTATAATTCTCGATTTGGCCATACACCCTACACTCTCCAGAAGACCCGCCACTGGAGGCGAGCGCTCGCCGGGACAAACGGCAAACTCGGAAAGAAGAAGAGCGCTTAGTACTCGGCGCATGCGCTTTCGTTTAAAAGGTACCAATAAAGCAAGGTTTACTCCTGATTTGGCTTAAATTAAGTCAATAAGTGAATACGGAAGACGTACAGGTATTCAAAATGAAAAATATACCTGTAACTTGCTATTTATTATTGGAAGATGGGGACGTTATAAAGGGGCTGTCATTTGGGGCAAAAAGAGAGACTAATGGAGAAGTCGGTGAGTATATTACACTAGATTTTCTTCGATTTGACGATGATGTATTCATTAATTAATTTATCTTTGGAATACAAATGGAATGTTTGGATGGATTCAATTCCCGAGTTGTTGATTTAATTTTACATTCCCATAATCACTTGAAAAAATCGGTTTGAATTTTTATATAGAAGGAAAACACTTGGGACCGGTTTTCTGCATGTTTACAATACAAGATTTTCCGACGTGCTATGTTGTCAAATGGAACACATTTCCGAGATAAACTGATATACCAGTCCCGTACTAGGTGTAAAAACTCCTTCCAATTCCCAGAAAAAGGGTGATGAGTTTTTTTTGGATATTTTGACAAAATTTGAAACCAAGGCGATGACTGCTTGTTGTGGTCATATTGAAGAGCTGCTTTGATTCCTCTCTGTATCAACTTCCATAATTTTTGAAAGGAAATCTCGTTGATTTCCAAAAATAACTCATCTTTGAATAAAAGATGGAATCTCAAAATATGATACCGATTTTATCGTAAACAGTGATATTTAGAGCTTTCGACCAAGGGTACCGATTTTTAAGAACAATCTTAAAAATTCCAATTCCATAGAAATTTCGACCGGAGTCAATGGCGTACAAGTTGGGGACGTTGCAATATCAAAATTCTTTATGTACGCCATTTAAAAAGTTTGAAACATGCAAGAAACATTCAGAGTTAACTTTCAGCAAGCAGTGTCGTTGTTTTGAGTCGGGGGTGAATTCATCGATCAAAATAGCTGAAAATGCCCCCGCCAAATATTGGTAAACACTCGTAGACTTGTTTCTCGGAAATTATTCTACCAGTAGAAAAATGTAACAATGTGCTATCTAACACTGATACTATATCGTTTCGGCGGTGTGACCTCAGTGTTATCTGCCAAATATTGTGTTCAATGAATTGATTAAATAGCGAATTCCTGATCACAGTGAATGGATTGAGATGACAAAATACTTGGCGAACGTCTCCTATTTGAAGGTCGATGGATATTCGAAACCTTTGGTTATGTTGTTTTTATACATTTCCAATCGAATGTTACATTAGCGTATGAAATGAGCTTAAAAATTCTCGAGTTCAGTTATTTAAAGCAATTCATTTTTTATATACATTTCAAATGAACATCAGATACTACGTCAATTGTTAGAATAGTTTATCTAATTGCGCATGTGTTCATTTTTGTATAGTTTTTTTTATAACTATACTTTGCGAAAACATTTACAACTGAATATATATTTTTTATCAAGATTCAATTACCACTTCATAGAAGAATCGTAAGACAGTAAAAAAAATAAAATGTTATGTCTAGATATGCCATAAAACTAAAAGAATTTTATACAAACGAAAAATTACAAAACAAAAAATATTTCCGGGAGTAAAAAATAAAATGTTTTTTAATATTTCTTTCAGTATTTCAAACGGGTATGGTAGGATACCCAGAATCTCTCACAGATCCCAGCTACAATAAACAAATACTTATATTAACTTATCCACTAATCGGAAATTACGGTGTTCCCGATCAAGAAATTAAAGATGACCACGGGATACCTTGGTAAGAATTCAACACTCTCCACATTCTTCGAAATACGTGGTCTATCCTTGTAGTTCTCGAAGTTCAGACAAAAAAAATTTCTTGCAGTTTCTTTGAGTCGTCAAAAATCTGGCCCTCCGCTTTGGTGGTGGGGAAATATTGTGACCATCCTAGCCATTGGAGAAATAAGCAAACTTTGTCCGAATGGATGATCAGAGAAAACATTCCGGGAATCCAAGAAGTAGACACAAGAGCGTTGGTGAAGAAAATTAGGGAAAAGGGGAGCATTCTAGGGAAAATAGTTTACGAATTACCAATAACGAAAGAGAAATTAGGCTTTCAAAATCCGAATTTGTTGAACCTGGTTGCGGAAGTCTCAGTAGCAGTAAGTACGAAAGTTTTTGGCCCTTCTTGCATTTCATTCTGAACACTGAAAACTGACATCTTTTTCTTATAGAAACCGGTTACATACAACAAAAACGGTTTTCCAAAAATTTGCGCGGTTGACTGCGGTTTGAAATACAACCAAATCCGATGTCTCCTAAAAAGAGGAGCAAGGGTAGACGTTGTACCATGGAACCACAAGCTAGATGTCGATGAATATGACGGTCTCTTTTTAAGCAACGGTCCAGGCGATCCCGTCATGTGCAAAGCTACCATAGAAAATTTGAAAGTGGTACTAAAGTCCTCGAAAATCAAACCAATATTCGGAATATGCCTGGGGCATCAACTGCTGGCTTCAGCCATTGGATGTAATACTTTTAAAATGGGGTATGAATGAAATCTGACTCTTCGTTTCGAAACTGTTAACATTTCAATTCTTGTTATAGCTACGGAAATCGAGGACACAACCAACCATGTATTCATGAACATACGGGAAGATGTTACATGACTTCCCAAAATCACGGATACGCTGTGGATCCTCAAAGTTTACCGCAAAACTGGGAACCACTCTTCACCAATGCCAACGACAAAACAAACGAAGGGATAGTACACACCAAACTGCCTTATTTTAGCGTACAGTTCCATCCAGAACATACAGCTGGTCCTGAAGATCTTGAATGCTTGTTCGACGTATTTTTGGACCTTGTTAAAACTAACGGCAAGAATAATGGTTCCGCTTTAGAAAGTATAAGAGAAAAGTTGGTATTCAAGGAAAAGCCAGACGATATTGTGCGACCAAAGAAAGTGCTTTTGATCGGATCTGGTGGGCTTTCCATCGGACAAGCTGGGGAGTTCGATTATTCCGGATCTCAAGCGATTAAAGCTCTACGAGAAGAAAATATTCAAACCGTCCTCATAAATCCAAATATTGCTACTGTGCAAACCTCCAAAGGACTTGCCGACAAAGTATATTTCCTTCCGTTGGTGGCAGACTACGTAGAGCAAGTTATCAAGGTAGAAAGACCCGATGGCGCTCTGCTCACATTTGGAGGTCAAACAGGGCTCAATTGCGGTATTGAACTCGAAAAAAAAGGCGTCTTCAAAAAGTATAACGTGGAAATATTAGGAACGCCAATTCGGTCCATCATCGATACCGAAGATAGGAAGATTTTCAGCGAAAAAATTGGATCGATTGGAGAACAAGTAGCTCCAAGTTTAGCTGCCCATTCTGTGAATGAGGCGTTGGAAGCTGCAGACAAACTTGGTTATCCTGTGATGACGAGAGCAGCCTTTTCTCTAGGAGGCTTGGGATCTGGATTTGCCAACAACAAAGAGGAACTGAAAGTGCTTGCCACTAAAGGTCTAGCTCACTCTGCTCAATTGATCATCGATAAGTCACTCAAAGGCTGGAAAGAGGTAATTTTTTTCATCTAATCCACAAATCGAGTTCATTCTTTATTTTCTAGGTGGAATACGAAGTTGTTAGGGATGCCTACGATAACTGCATAACAGTTTGTAACATGGAAAACGTGGATCCTCTTGGAATTCACACAGGAGAATCTATCGTTGTAGCTCCCAGTCAAACGCTGAGTAATAGGGAATACAACATGCTAAGAACTACCGCCATAAAGGTCATAAAACACTTCGGCATCGTTGGAGAATGCAACATTCAATACGCTCTCAATCCGGATTCTGAACAATTCTACATAATAGAAGTCAATGCCAGGCTTTCAAGAAGCTCGGCTTTAGCCAGTAAAGCCACCGGCTATCCTTTAGCCTACGTGGCAGCTAAACTGGGTTTGGGAATCGCTCTTCCAGACATCAAGAACTCAGTAACAGGCAACACCACCGCATGCTTCGAACCGAGTTTAGATTATTGCGTTGTCAAGATCCCCAGATGGGATTTACACAAATTCCAAAGAGTGAGTACGAAAATTGGAAGCTCCATGAAAAGTGTGGGTGAAGTTATGGCTATCGGAAGAAAATTCGAAGAAGCTTTCCAAAAAGCGCTCCGAATGGTCGATGAGAATGTTTCTGGTTTCGATCCCAACATTAAGCAAGTTGAAGATGAAGAATTGGAACAACCAACTGATAAAAGAATGTTCGTAATAGCAGCAGCTTTGAAGAGTGGATACGACATTGATAAACTGTACGAACTCACTAAAATCGACAGGTGGTTTTTGCAGAAACTGAAGAACATCATCGACTGGAATACTTACCTGGAATCTTTAACCCAAGAAGATGTCACACATGAAATATTATTGAAATCCAAGCAGATAGGTTTCTGTGACAAACAAATAGCGGAAGCTGTGAAAAGTACGGAACAAGCTATACGTAACATGAGAGAAGAACTGAATATCAAGCCGTTTGTTAAACAAATCGATACAGTGGCTGCTGAATGGCCAGCAACAACCAATTATTTGTACATAACTTACAACGCAGATTCCCATGATGTAACTTTCGGCGAAGAACATGTGATGGTTCTAGGTTCAGGAGTGTACAGGATTGGAAGCTCGGTAGAATTCGACTGGTGTGCCGTTGGATGTATCCGAGAACTTAGAAAGTTGAACAAAAAAACAATCATGGTGAACTATAATCCCGAAACTGTTAGTACAGACTACGACATGTCCGATAGATTATACTTCGAGGAAATTTCGTATGAGGTTGTTATGGACATTTACAACATCGAGAATCCAGTTGGTATTATTCTGTCGATGGGTGGTCAGTTACCCAATAATATAGCGATGGATCTGTACCATCAGCAAGCCAGAATTCTTGGAACATCCCCGAAATCCATCGACGAGGCCGAAAATAGATTCAAATTCTCCAGAGCCCTGGACAGGATTGGAATCAAACAACCGAGATGGAAGGAATTGACCAATCTCAAATCTGCCATACAATTTTGCGAAGAGGTCAAATATCCATGTCTCGTGCGGCCATCTTACGTTTTGAGTGGAGCCGCAATGAACGTTGCTCATTCCAACAGAGACTTGGAAACTTACCTGAAGGCTGCCAGCGATGTGAGCAAAGAACGTCCGGTGGTGATCTCCAAATTCGAGGTTAATGCTAAGGAGATAGATGTGGATGCTGTAGCCAGAAACGGCGAAATTTTATGTATGGCGGTGTCGGAGCATGTGGAGAACGCAGGGGTCCATTCCGGAGATGCCACCTTAGTAACACCACCTCAGGATATCAACCTGAAGACATTGTCCAAGATAAAGGCGATAACCAAAGCAATCGCGGTGGAACTGGATGTTACTGGCCCTTTCAACATGCAGTTGATAGCTAAGAACGACGAATTGAAAGTTATCGAATGCAACGTAAGAGTTTCCAGGTCTTTCCCTTTCGTCTCTAAGACCCTGGATCACGACTTCGTAGCGATGGCTACGAAGGTCATAATGGGAGAGCCTTGCGAAGAAGTGCGAGTCTTGCATGGGGTAGGAAAAGTAGGAGTGAAGGTTCCCCAGTTTTCCTTTTCTCGATTGGCTGGTGCCGATTTCATGTTGGGAGTAGAAATGGCGTCGACTGGGGAAGTGGCTGCTTTTGGAGAAAACAGATACGAAGCGTATCTGAAAGCGTTGATGAGCACCGGGATTAGCATTCCGGAGAAATCCATATTCTTGTCTGTAGGAAGATACGAGGTAAGCAACATCATACATAACTTTCTCAGAATTCCGTATGTTGAATATATTTGTACCTTTCTATCATATAAATCTTGGTCCTTTCTGTTCTTGAATAATGGGCGATAATAATAAAATTGCACTCATTATTTTATTCGATATTGAAGAAGCAAAATCTTCCAGCATAAAAACGAACTACTCCCGAGTGTCAAAGCACTAGCAGAAATGGGATACAAACTATATGGAAGTCCAAGTACTGCTGATTTCTATTCTTCCAATAACGTGAAAGTAAGTGAAGTTACCTCAAGAATCGAGTTAACGTTTTCATCTATGTTTCTTCCTCTTAGATTGAATTGGTGGAATATCATAATGTCGACGATATAACTAGTCAAGAGCTAGGAAACTTGGCTGAATTCTTGTCGAAAAAACAATTCGATTTGGTTATCAATCTTCCCAGAAGAGATGGTGGTGCAAGAAGAGTATCGTCATTCATAACTCCAGGTTACCGAACCAGGAGATTAGCAATCGATTTCTCTGTACCTCTCATTACAGACATAAAATGTGCCAAACTTCTAGTTGAGGTGAGATAAATTATCACCCATGGAATAACATCCAACTACTGTAACTGGTCATTTATTTTTCAGGCGCTCAAATTGATTGGACGTGCACCCCCGATGAAGACTCATACAGACTGTTTAACATCCAAAACGTTGATAAGACTTCCAGGTTTCATAGACACTCATGTCCATGTAAGAGAACCAGGAGCTACCCACAAGGAAGATTACGACACTTGTACTGCTGCAGCTTTAGCAGGCGGTGTAACCATGATTTGTGCCATGCCCAATACGAATCCAGCAGTCATAGACGAAGAATCTCTGTTATTGGTTAAAAAATTGGCGAAGGAGAAAGCGAGATGTGATTACGCCGTGTTCTTAGGAGCGTCTTCTGAGAATTATACAACAGCAGCCGAATTGGCTCATGAGGTAGCTGGACTGAAAATGTACCTGAACGATACGTTCACCACTCTCAAACTGAATGATCTGAACGTGTGGATGAAGCATCTTGCCAATTGGCCCAAGAGAGCGCCGTTGTGCGTTCACGCAGAAGGTCAAACCACAGCTGCTATTTTGTTCTTGGCCAACATGCAGAATAGACCAGTGCACATTTGCCATGTGGCTCGGAAAGAAGAAATATTGGTTATCAAAGCAGCCAAAGAGAAGGGTATCAAGGTGACCTGTGAAGTCTGCCCACACCACCTCTTCTTCTCG
This sequence comes from Adalia bipunctata, assembly GCA_910592335.1. Lineage (NCBI taxonomy): Eukaryota > Metazoa > Arthropoda > Insecta > Coleoptera > Coccinellidae > Adalia > Adalia bipunctata. The sequence continues at coordinate 654,099 of OU342951.1, forward strand.
ACGGAGGACGTCGACAAAATAGGTGCCGATAAAGCTCAAGTCAGACCTATGCTAGTGAGCCTCGAAGATCAGCAATCTCTTTGGGACAATCTGAATATAATCGATTGTTTCGCAACGGACCATGCTCCTCACACCATCGAAGAGAAGACTTCGATGAATCCACCACCTGGTTTTCCAGGACTCGAAACTATCCTGCCTCTTTTATTGAACGCGGTGAACGAAGGCAAACTGACTCTCGAGGATATAGTCAACAAGTTTCATAAGAACCCTAGGAAGATTTTCAATTTACCTGAACAATTCAATACTTATGTTGAGGTCGACTTAGACGAAGAATGGACTATTCCTGAAACTACAGCTTTCAGCAAGGCCAAATGGACGCCTTTCGCTGGAAAAACCATAAAAGGAGCCGTGCACAGAGTGGTGCTGCGAGGTGAAGTTGCCTTCATGGAAGGTCAAGTATTGGTACCTCCTGGTTACGGACAGGACGTCAAAGAGTGGGACATCAGGAAATCTATGTTGAGTGTAGAGGGCAGACCTTCATCGGCTCTAAACCATCGTCCAGTCTCTCCAATCCCATACGCTATCGAGGATTCTGATACCGAAACGAACGAAATCTTCACAAAACTGCTAGAACCTGTTACTACCAGAGTATCACCCATTCCGTTCAATATTCCGAAAATAGTGGAGACTATGCCTCATACCGGTGGAGATTCCCAGATGGCACATAACCTACAATCTCTACACGGAAAACACATTCTAGCGGTCGACATGTTCTCGAAAGATCAGCTCAACACCATCTTCACGTTGGCTGAATCCTTCAGGAATTGCATTTCCAAGGAAGAACCGCTGGACCACGTCATGAGAGGAAAAGTGATGGCTTCGATATTCTACGAAGTGAGTACGAGAACCAGCTGCAGCTTCTCTGCGGCAATGCAACGTTTGGGAGGGACGGTTATACACATGGACGAAACCACTTCTTCGGTGAAGAAAGGGGAAACGTTGGAGGATTCTGTGGCTGTTATGGCGGGTTATTCAGATGTTGTGGTTTTGAGGCACCCTCTGCCAGGTTCTGTAAAAGTACGTATGATTATTGTCCTTCAATTACGGAACATACTCATGAAAATTTCCATTTCAGAAAGCTTCGAAGGTGAGCCGGAAACCGATAATAAATGCAGGAGATGGAGTTGGCGAACATCCCACCCAAGCCCTTCTGGACATCTTCGCCATTCGGGAAGAAATAGGTACGGTAAATGGACTCGTTATCACGCTGGTTGGAGACTTGAAGAATGGCAGAACCGTCCATTCTTTGGCCAGGCTCCTCACATTGTACAACATACAGTTGAACTACGTCAGCCCGGACAGTTTGAAGATGCCGAAACACATCGTGGACTACGTGGAATCCAAGGGAGTTCCCCAAGCGGAATATAACACCTTGGAAACGGTGCTTCCACACACCGACGTCTTGTACATGACAAGGATCCAGAGGGAACGATTCAGCACTCAAGAGGCCTATGACGAGGTAAAACGATGATTACATTTAACGAAATCATTTAACCATGAAATTTATATCGACAGGCTTGCGGTCACTTCATCATCACGCCTCACATGATGACGAGTGCCAAAAAGAAGATGATCGTCCTTCATCCTCTCCCGAGAGTGTTCGAGATCAGTCCAGAGTTCGATACAGATCCTCGAGCTGCGTATTTCAGACAAGCAGAAGGCGGGATGTTCGTTCGCATGGCATTGTTGGCGGCCGTTGCTGGGAAGACTTCGCAACTCATAAAATATATGGGTCCTTTTGTATGATCTCAAGTGAAACATTCCAGAAATCAAAACCCGAATCGGGAAGCAAATTTAACATTCCGATGATATTTTCTATATACATACTGATGTTGAAGGCATCTGTCGAATTGATTAATTCAAACGTTGTTTATGTGATATATTATGCTCAATGAATTGTATTTGTTGCGTTTGAAAATTTTATATATTTTATATAGATGGAATATAATAAAGAAAATTTATATAAAATTATGTTTTATTGAATAGAGCGACCTCGAAAACCTACATTTTGATACCGAAACCACCCATGTGGCTCTTATAAGTAGTGAATTATTCCTGTTTTAATTTTTTGATTTTTCATTTTCGAGTTCTGTTCACGAGCTCTCACCACTCAAGGTAAGGGCGATGTCGGTCCGCAACATTGCTATTATTGAAGATCCGAATGGGAAGTACAACTTACAAATTCAATAACAACGTAAGATCTTTCCCAATAGTTATTTTTTATTGACAAATATGGTGTTTTTGGGGGGTCACACCCCTTTGACATTTTTCACCCAAAATTTTGGATTTTTCAAATCGCTCATATTTTGCACAGAGATACTTGGAGCTGATCAATATAATATAAATAATTCTTGGCGGCGATGAGAGGGACGGAAGTTATGACAGTTTGAAATTTCCGATTTTTCGAAAAATGCCATTTGACAGGTGAAAATCTAAACGGTGATAGTTAGGGCTTTGAATTATGTTTTATTGAATAGAGCGACCTCGAAAACCTACATTTTGATACCAAAACCACCCATGTGGCCCATATAAGTAGTGAATTATTCATGTTTATATTTTTCGATTTTTCTGTTTCGAGTTCTGTTCACGAGCTCACACCACTCAAGGTAAGGGTGCTGTCGCTCCGCCAAATTGCTATTATTGAAGATTCGAATAGGAAGTACAACTTCCAAATTCAATAACAACGTAAGATTTTCCCCAAATATATTTTTTATTGACAAATATGGTGTTTTTAGGGGGTCATACCCCTTTGGCATTTTTCACCAAAAATTTGAGATTTTTCAAATCGCTCATATTTTGCACAGAGATACTTGGAGCTATGCTGATCAATATAATATAAATAATTCTTGGCGGCGAAGAGAGGGACGGAAGTTATGACAGTTTGAAATTTCCGATTTTTCGAAAAAATGCCATTTGACAGGTGAAAATCTAAACGGTGATAGTTAGGGCTTTGAATTATGTTTTATTGAATAGAGCGACCTCGAAAACCTACATTTTGATACCAAAACCACCCATGTGGCCCTTATAAGTAGTGAATTATTCATGTTTATATTTTTCGATTTTTCTGTTTCGAGTTCTGTTCACGAGCTCACACCACTCAAGGTAAGGGTGCTGTCGCTCCGCCAAATTGCTATTATTGAAGATTCGAATAGGAAGTACAACTTCCAAATTCAATAACAACGTAAGATTTTCCCCAAATATATTTTTTATTGACAAATATGGTGTTTTTAGGGGGTCATACCCCTTTGGCATTTTTCACCAAAAATTTGAGATTTTTCAAATCGCTCATATTTTGCATAGAGATACTTGGAGCTATGCTGATCAATATAATATAAATAATTCTTGGCGGCGAAGAGAGGGACGGAAGTTATGACAGTTTGAAATTTCCGATTTTTCGAAAAAATGCCATTTGACTGGTGAAAATCTGAACGGTGATAGTCAGGACTTTGAATTATGTTTTATTGAATAGAGCGACCTCGAAAACCTACATTTTGATACCAAAACCACCCATGTGGCCCTTATAAGTAGTGAATTATTCATGTTTTTATTTTTTGATTTTTCAGTTTCGAGTTCTGTTCACGAGCTCACACCACTCAAGGTAAGGGTGCTGTCGCTCCGCCAAATTGCTATTATTGAAGATTCGAATAGGAAGTACAACTTCCAAATTCAATAACAACGTAAGATTTTCCCCAAATATATTTTTTATTGACAAATATGGTGTTTTTAGGGGGTCATACCCCTTTGGCATTTTTCACCAAAAATTTGAGATTTTTCAAATCGCTCATATTTTGCATAGAGATACTTGGAGCTATGCTGATCAATATAATATAAATAATTCTTGGCGGCGAAGAGAGGGACGGGAGTTATGACAGTTTGAAATTTCAGATTTTTCGAAAAAATGCCATTTGACAGGTGAAAATCTAAACGGTGATAGTTAGGGCTTTGAATTATGTTTTATTGAATAGAGCGACCTCGAAAACCTACATTTTGATACCAAAACCACCCATGTGGCCCTTATAAGTAGTGAATTATTCATGTTTATATTTTTCGATTTTTCTGTTTCGAGTTCTGTTCACGAGCTCACACCACTCAAGGTAAGGGTGCTGTCGCTCCGCCAAATTGCTATTATTGAAGATTCGAATAGGAAGTACAACTTCCAAATTCAATAACAACGTAAGATCTTCCCCAAATATATTTTTTATTGACAAATATGGTGTTTTTAGGGGGTCATACCCCTTTGGCATTTTTCACCAAAAATTTGAGATTTTTCAAATCGCTCATATTTTGCACAGAGATACTTGGAGCTATGCTGATCAATATAATATAAATAATTCTTGGCGGCGAAGAGAGGGACGGAAGTTATGACAGTTTGAAATTTCCGATTTTTCGAAAAAATGCCATTTGACTGGTGAAAATCTAAACGGTGATAGTCAGGACTTTGAATTATATTTCATTCAATAGAGCTACCTCGAAGACCTACATTTCGATACCAAAATCAATTATGTAGCCCTCATAAGTAATGAAATATTCATGTTTATATTTTTCGATTTTTCTGTTTCGAGTTCTGTTCACGAGCACACACCACTCAAGGTTAGGGTGCTGTCGGTCCGCCAAATTGCTTTTATTGAAGATTCGAATAAGAAGTTCAACTTCCAGATTCAATAACAACGTTAGATCCTCCCCAAATATATTTTTTATTGACAAATATGGTGTTTTTAGGGGGTCATACCCCTTTGGCATTTTTCACCAAAAATTTGAGATTTTTCAAATCGCTCATATTTTGCACAGAGATACTTGGAGCTATGCTGATAAATATAATATAAATAATTCTTGGCGGCGAAGAGAGGGACGGGAGTAATGAGGGTTTGAAATTTACGATTTTTCGAAAAATGCCATTTGACAGGTGAAAATCTAAACGGTGATAGTCAGGACTTTGAATTATATTTCATTGAATAGAGCTACCTCGAAAACCTACATTTTGATACCAAAATCATCCATGTAGCTCTCATAAGTAGTGAATTTGTTCGTTTTATTTCGATGCTTTCTGAAGAGGATGTTTCGAATTTTGTTCGTGAAAGCCGGAAATACATGAAGAATTGGTTAAATTTGTGGATCCACTTTCACCTCATAATTTCTTCAATATTCCGAATATGAATTCAATTACGCCACCTAATTCCACCGATACTGTTGAGAAAATTCAAAAGAAAGCAAAAGGAATTCTACTTTAATACTCTCAGTTCCTATTTCAAGTGATGCTTACCTATGACCCCAGATTTGGCCCATGAAAATACACGGTGATTGAACAGTAGGTAATTATTATTGTAGGAATCCCTGATGCATTCTTATAACTTGGGAATAACAAATACCACAAGAAGACGTAAAAATGAAAGCGAACGTCTCTCGTCAAACAAAACCTGTTTGAGGAGATGAAAGTGAATCAATTCCACAATTTGATGGGACACTCACTGCATCGCGATTTTGAAGGATCAGCCAAATTGAACACTATTCTATAGAAAGTTGGAGAAAAACTTATGTTGGACAATTTTTATTGAACACTCAATAGTGTTGACTGCAAAGAAAATTGACAGCAGCTGTTTAATAAACCTTCGATGATTAATTTTTTGTCAATAATTCGCAAACATTTTAGATGGCTCTAAATGCAGCTTGAATGAATCATTCTTCATCTAAGTGCAAAATTTCATTTCGATCGAATCTGTAGTTTTCAAATTATCAAGAAAACAAAATTTCGAAAGACAAGCACCATTTCTATTGCAAAATTAAAAAGTCAAATTCTTCTACGTATGTCCAAATATGCATGGTGAACTATACAGTGTCTAAAAAAAATACATTCTCAATTAATCTGTCCATCACTAAGAATTGTAAAAAAGGGATCTCTATTTTCAATTTTTCATCAGATGAATGAGTTTTGAGAACCCAATGCGGCATTTTTTGGACCTGATTGTTTTTCATTTTCGATTCTTAAACTACCCATCGTGAAATTACCAGGAATTCGATAAAACTCCATAACAAAATCGAGAAAATAAAAATTCCTCCATATCGCCGCTTTCATATCTGAAAGAGTACTGGAAACATGCGGCTCTCAAGAGAGAGATTATTGCGTAAATCGAGACCGAGAGAAATTCTTGACTGAATTTCACCCGAAAGGAGATCCAAGAACCAACATTTAGTGTGTTGCGGATCCTTCTGAAGAAAGGTCGATGATGAGTTTTACCGTGAAACCCATCGAGGGAGAGTACGCCCAAAAGCTGGACAAGGTTTTCGGTGTGAAAGACGCTTTATTGGAATACAACCCTGGAAAATGCCTGATGCCGTTCTATTTTTCGGACATAGCCCAACAAGTGTTAGACGCTCCGATAAGAGAAGATGACGTTTGGTTGGTCAGTTTTCCCAGGACAGGTGAGTCGATTTTGTTCATCTCGATCGAATTTGAAGGTGCCCATACACGACGAGATCAAAGAACCAACTTTATTTTGGCAGTACTCGTTGGAAGCTTACTTACTTATTTACTTACTTACACATGTCTAAAACACGAATTTTGATTTTCAATGGAAATTCTGGACAGAAAATTGGAAATTTATTTGCAGATTTCCATAAATTAGTTAAGGAGATATTCAAGAAGAATTGGGTCAGATGTCTTTCAATGAAGAAACTCTGTTTCGTAATTTTCCATCAATATCTAACTTGACTTTTTCTTGAAATTAGAAAATCTGTATTTTTTTAGGGTCCACGTGGTGTCAAGAAATGATATGGGCAATTGGAAACGATTTTGACTTCGAAACAGCGAGAAACACAGTTCAGCAAATAAGAGCGCCTTTGATAGAGTAAGTTTATATACACTATGTTTCACTTTGTGTGACGATGACACGATATTTTATCAGTAGATCGATTTTTCAAAATTCCGATCGAAAATTTTTTTCTTCGGAGTATATCGACCCGGGTCATTTTAAAAATTACTAAATCGGACACGTAGATTACGAATCTGTAATTAGAATTCTCCTATGATGCGTAGTTTGGGAAATAATCGACCTTGAGTCGAAAAATCTCGAAAAATAGGTCATTTTTGGACTGCCGTATTTCCCAGAAAAATTGATTTATACATATGCTGATTTTTTTGCATATAGATTGATCCTTTGTGAATCAAAAAAACCAATTCTCATCAATCAGAGTAAAACAGTTTAGATTTTCTGATTTTTTTCGCAAAGGTCCAAATTTTCCGATTTTTCATCGTTCGTAAATAAAAAACTGTTTTTCTCACCGAAGAACTGATTGGATTTTCTTAATCTACGTCCTCGAATTGGTAAATGGTGTGAGTTTGAAGTCGATCGGAGCCAAAAATTTTTTTTCGAAAAATCGAAATTTTTCGCAAAAATTCGAATCTCGCCTATCGATACGAAATTTTTACCATTTATTAATTCGATGCCGTAGATCAAGAAAATCCAAATAGATTTTCTCTGAGACTAATTGTTTTTTAAATATGGTTGATGGAAAATCAGAAAAATTGGACCTTCGCGAAAAAAATCAGAAAATCCCAACCCTTCGTCTTAGGTATATAAAAAATACACCATTTTATTCTTAAAGAATCAAAGTATAACCGAAAAAATCAGCTCCTCTCAATTCCAATTTTTTCAGAAGAAACGTCACTCCAAAGTCGACCAATTTTTCGCCAATTTTCCACTCAAGGTCGAATATTTCCCGAACCAAAAATTTCTCGGAAAAACTAATTAGCGCATCGTAATCTACGTTCTCGAATTAGTAAATTAAAAAATGACCCGGGTAGATATACTACAAAAAAAAATTTTTGATCGGACTTAGATTCTCCTTTTCGAAAGTCTACTACTTAACAAAAAAGACCTCGAAATGGGCAGAATTAGGCAACTTATTTTCAAAAAATCGTGTCGCTTGAAGTCGAATCCTTTCATTCCCTTTCAGATTATCCACTGCTCTTGCTGAGTACTACGATACTCTCGGAGCCCTCATCGGCAATTCAGTGGAGTACGTTGGCAATTTGCCATCCCCCAGATACATAAAGAGTCACTTACCTTTACCCTTATTGCCTACACAACTGGACAAGATCAAACCGAAGGTAACGCCACGAAAAACTGAATTTTTTCTAACAAATAACGTCAATGTATTATTTCAGATCGTCTACACTGCCAGAAACCCAAAGGACCTCTGCGTCTCCTACTTTCACCATTGCAAGATGTTCCACAACCTGAACACGACCTTCGAAGAGTTTTGCGATCTCTTCTTGAACGACCACACGCCCTTGGGGTCCATCTGGACCCATTACCTACCTTTCTGGAACAAGAGGCACGAGACCAACGTGCTGTTCTTAAAGTACGAGGACATGAAGAGAGACTTCAGAGGGACCGTTCGAAAACTGGCGGATTTCATGGAGAAAACCATAACGGAAGAGCAGATCGACAGTCTCCAAGACTTCCTGAGCGTGGATAAGATGAGGGAGAACCAAGGGTGCAACCTGCAAATTCTGATCGACACGAAACGAGGAAAAGATTATTACAAAAAGTCCGGACAGCATTTTATACGGAAGGGAGAGGTGGGAGATCATAAAAACCACATGACACCGGAGATTATCCAGAAATTCGACGACTGGATAGCTGCGAACACTAAAGGAACAGGTTTAACCTTCGATTGAAGCTCTGTATTACGTTTTCTATTTATTAATCTCACTGTTACTTTAGGATTGTTCTAATTCGATTATACTTCAAGTTATCAGATCGTTGAGAAGTACAAATTATGTATATTATGTGAAATTGTTATTAGCTCTATAGTTAATACTTCTTGTTATGAATTAAAGGACGTTTTTCTACTATTCCTACCTGTGTGACCAACATTACTGACCCATTTTTAAGACTAGATCATGATTTGAGAGAAGTTTCATTCACTTAAGGGGCTTAATCATCTCTATAGATTCTAGAATATGTTCTACTCGAGTTACTACTCGGGGGGTCCTGCGAGGGGGGTCGCGGGGTCCTGCGACTGAGGATGGCCATGTCCATCCGGAGCCGAAGAACCTTGAGGAAATTAGCTGAATTTTCTTCGTATATTAGGAAAAAAACTTGGTGAGCTGTAATTTCATGAAAATCTGGACAAACGATTTTATTTCCATGATATCTCTGACAATTCTCGGGATAAATTTATGAAATTTTCAGTTTACATGCGAATTAATATTTTCCAGAATGTGTATTGATCAGTTTTTTTGTTTATTGCCCCCTTAATTCTTAAATTTATTATAAAGTAGAAACTATATTGGTCATATTTACAACCAGGTTTTTTCCTAATATACGCAGAAAAACGGAAAATCGAATAATACACATTCTGCAAAATATTATTCCGCATGTAAACTGAAAATTTCATACATTTATCCCGAGAATTGACAGAGATATCATGGAAACAAAATCGTTTGTCCAGATTTTCATGAAATTACAGCTCACCAGGTTTTTTTCCTAATATACGAATGAAAACAGAAAAGCGAGTAATACACATTCTAGAGAGATGATTAAGCTTTAATCAAAAAAAAAATTGTTGGTCTACGCCGCATACGAACTGAGATATCATGGAAATAAAAAGCCCAATTTTTGAAGGGAGCTCGCGAGCTCGGACGTGTACTAGGTCCCCTCAATAGTTACAGAATTAAAATTGAACCAACAATAGTGATTATAATTCTTCGGAGATTCATATCATTCACATGTAAAAGGTCACTATCATAAAAATTTCAAGGAACATTATTACTGTCTCAGTCCAAACATTTTCGAAAATGAAACATGTTACGAATAAACTGTGCAAAAAGAAAATTGAATATTGCGAGCTATCCTCAAGAGATAAATACATGCTGTTGCTGATTTTTTTTCAGATCTTTTGAATACCTACAAAATTGTAGTGCATCATTTTCAATTATACCGAATTGTCTTCCTTGTGGAAGCCGATAAAGCGGAAAATTTTTCGGCTCGAGTCATAGACACCGGATTTCAACACTGAATGAAGAAAAATTCAGGAAAAACATAGCCTATGTCACTTCCACAATTCATACGAACCTAATAACAATTCATATGTTGAAATAAATCAAGTCAATCGAGCTGTAGAACGTGAGAAAGAAATAGACATAGATACACTCTAAAACATTACTCTACGAAACATATTTCACGAGTGTAAGCTATTGGCGTCTTTATTATGTGGGGAAAAAAGCTCTGTAGCTTAGCTTGACCTATTGACGAAGGTGTTCGATGAACTGTGATCAAAAGCCACACATTTTGAATTCATTCCAGCACATCTTTTGGGAAAACGAGTTTCTGTACAAAAGAGCCTCAAAATGGAATCAGCGCACGGCAAGTATCAATGACTCGATAAAACCCATCCTGAAACATAATACTCCTGCACCTACAACGTTTTCTCGAGAACATAATGCCAGAAAGCAAACGCTCGATTGCACAAACCGACCAACTGTATCATGGACTTATAAATAAACCCGAAAATTATCGGGCAAATAGCGGAATTTTGTGAAACGGGTTAAACGCTCCTTCCACCCGATCTCCGCGGTCTAAAAATAGGGCGAAACCTCTGGAAATTGCTGCCGTTTTCCATGCCGTCCGGTTTTCATTGGTAGAAAAACGGTAAACATAAGATGCGTTTCTGGCGAGAACCGAAAAAGAAACTGCCTTGTGCGTGGGCGCGGGCAAAATTGTAGAAATCCACTATAATCCGAAATGGTTCATAACGAGAGACTGGAGACCGGCACCATTCAGTTCGTCTAGCAACCGCTTGATTTCAACGTAATTTTTTTGTACGCGAAGAGTCAAGACATAACATCAACATGGTACGTAAGCCGTACATCCAAACGACTAAACAAACCGTATAACAAACTCGCAAATAAAATGTAGAAAAATAATTTATTTCTCCCTTCGGAAATCAATACAGTTGTGTGAATAATTTGCTAAACCAATTGAAATAATTAGTACTTAATAGTAAAGAGTGTTTTTTCTTGTTTCCAGGAAGAACTCCCTCCAGAACAAATCGCTGGTAAGTTTCCTCACCAGTTATAAGCCAATTCACAAGAGACAGAACCGCCTCAAATCCGATTAATAAAGAATATACGATTCAAAAACGGACACTTGGTCTAAAGCGCTAAATCTCACATATTTCCATAAAATCGGCCTCAAACGTTTCAATATTTCGTTTTTCATAAAATAAGTGATCTACTCTGGGACACCCTGTATAACATACAGTAGCTCGATCTACCATATCTCTATTTAGGAATCAGATAGTTGCTTGCTGTTTTATAATGGTATTTTTGTTTCAATCCAACGAAATAAAAATATTGTCAGAATTTTTCACAATATTCGAAATTATGAAGTCATGTAATGTCCCCTTGGAATTTATTTTCGATCAAATAGTGAACATCGGTTATTCCTTCAAACGAGATAACTTAAATCAACCTGTGTTATTCAGGGTAAGAAAAACAGTTTGCCACGTATTGCAAATGGAAATTTGAAGACTTTTCTCATTTCAAATGGAACACCCTATATATCATTCATCCATAAGAAGCGCCAACAAAAGCTCTAGAAATTTCCTTATGGTGGAATTCACTAGTGTACCTCAAAACAATGATTTTTTTTTTAATGGCAAGTATTGGTATTATTTCCTTAAATTTCATTGAACGACTTTTTAGAGCGAACTCCATTTGAGGCAACTCATAAAATATGCAAAACATATTCAGTTTCAATAATGTTTATTCTTAAACACCCTGTATGACCGACAGCATTTCTTTTTCTGTTGAGCTGAAAGAATAAGAATATAAAGCATTATATAGCAAAAGAGAATCCTCTCTGCCACCTAATTACCTAAATACCGCGCCACTTGCAGAACCTGTATCTAAGAAAGATATAATAAAAAATTAATTCCTTCCTTCTAACACATCCATTTGTAATTTATATATTTTTGATCAGCATTTTCTGAAGTCTCTAAATTATATCTGAGAAGAACATGGCGATTAAAAAATAGGTTATGTGCCCCTAAAAGCTGGAAAATCTGTAAAGATCTAACGGTTATACCGAAAACAAAAATTGTTCAAACGCTTGGAATCATTCATAATAATCATTTCATTGATCAATTAATTGTTGATGATTTACGGGCTTCCATACTCTTGGCAAAAAGCTAACAATTAACTGTCGCCTTGTTGTGACATGTCAAACTTTCAATTTGGCATCCATTTCTGACAGAAAATTTATTCGCAACGCCCACATCCAACAAACCTCCATCCCGAATCGGTTACCATACACTCAGTATCTGGCACAAGCTGTATATTCAATTTTAACCGCACTAATTTATAGAAATTAACTGTCAAAATTGAGAGCTAGACAGATGCATAAGGTGGGTGGCGATCAGATATCTCTCCAGAAATTAATGTCGAACATTTTCAAGAAAAGCTCTAAATAGCGGCTGTTGCCACATCCAGCATCTATTTTGGTTCGGAACAAGGTGTAAACATAGCCTTATGATATCGCGTTACTGTTTACTCCCGCGCTGGTGGGATATACGGGGTGTCCGCAAAAAAATTAAAAAATATCAATCTGTTTCCAATAATTTTTTTCAATTACACGACCAATTTTGTGAATTGATTCCGCGTATTCACAAACTTATTCATTGTTGTGACTGCCTGAATATTTCAAGACTGTAGGTCTTTTTGTTCGAAAGTTATTGCGTTTACGGCTGGGCGGACGGACACAAACGAATTGGTCGTCGATGAATCCAACCTAATATACGCTCAAAAAGTCAATTGAGCCGTGAATTTGTCTTTTACAGTCCTCCGTAAGGCTTTCGAAGCCTTCGACAACCAAAAATCCGGCAGCATTTCCTGCGACATGGTTGCCGACATCCTTCGTCTCATGGGTCAGCCCTTCGACAAAAAAATCCTTGAGGAACTGATTGAAGAAGTAGACGCCGACAGTAAGTACTTAATTCCGATGATCAGCCATTCTAATGGTCGTTATTTTTAGTGAATTTGAACAATTTTAATATAAATACACGTTTTCAGTTTGTATACTCATAATTGCGCAGTGGTTAAAACAATGATTATTATTATTTTCGCAGCACTACTGTTTTCGTTGTTTCGATAGATCCCATATCTGCTGATTCATAGTAAACAGCAAAGGAAGCCAACATTTTCAATGAATCCACTTGTTTAACCCATAAATCTTGTCCTACTGAAATCCGGCAAAGTTCCAAAGAATTCGACGGTTGAATTATTTGGAGAAAACACAACATAATTGAAATCTGTTGAGGTTTTCATCTGCTCGACACTCAACTCAACCATTGATTAGCCACACTGTCTGAATATCAAAAATCGAAATTAAGGAATGTTGCCAGTATTTTAGCGGAATAAATGAAGTGAGAAATTCATTTCGAAATAAATTGAGAAATAATTACATCGTCAACATGTGGCTAATTAGGTAGCTTCGCGAAATTAACACATAAATTCATTAATCTGATGACCGTCCGTGTTTTACGAACAATGAAACAAAAAGTTAATTCATTCATGATCTTAACGAAAAAAAATCTAGCAGGTTGGCGATTTTCCCAAGAAATACTCAGCTTGATACACCAAATGGATTAATACATCGAATTTGGAGCTGGTACAAATAGCCAAGATGATTTTAATAAAGACTTTTTCTTAAAATCAGTACGACTAGAAATTTCCGATAGTCAACAAAATGATGTAATCTTGGGAGAATATTTTTTAGATCAAGATAAATTATTCAACACCTTTTAGATTAATCTTATCAGCCAAATTTGAACTCAATTAACCGAACCGTTAAAAAGATGTCCGATTTGGATTTTTGGCACACTGCAATGAACCACCCCAGACATCCAAAGGAATAAAAACCCCTAAAGAACAATTTTTACATTGCTGGTATCAGGGCCTAAATTCAACAATTTATATTCAACAAAAACGTAAATCCTTAATACATAACATAAATAGACATTAATAGCAAGTGTATTGAAATAAATAAAAAAAAATTATCAAAATAAAATAAATGTTTTTTTTAATTCAGAATCTGGAAGGTTAGAATTCGAAGAATTCGTCACTTTGGCAGCCAAATTCATCGTTGAAGAAGACGATGAAGCCATGCAAAAAGAACTGAAAGAAGCCTTCAGGCTGTACGACAAAGAAGGTGAGATTAATCACAACCTCGCCAATCGTCTTTAAAACTCATTTTCTTCCGTTTTCCCCCAGGAAATGGATATATTCCCACCACTTGTTTGAAGGAAATTTTGAGGGAACTGGACGATCAGCTGACAGACAGAGAATTACAGCTGATGATTGAAGAAATCGACACTGACGGGTCAGGAACTGTTGATTTCGATGGTAAGTATATTTCACGAAGGCGAAGATATTAGACGTTGAAGTTGACTTCTATTCTGTAAATTAAGAAATACGGGCCTGATTTCCACTCGTACCGCGTCGTAATCTGATTCGCACATTCTTCGAACTATTCGATTTCATGTCCGGCTTCGTACGTATTGAGATCAATTTAATTGATTATTTGTTACATTCACTCACCCAATTTCATGATAAGGTTTATTGTCCAACAGAATAAACATGTAATAAGATTTGGGAACCTAAATTAGAGAAAATTGAAATAGCATGTCCATAAACAGCAGAATATATTTCGATTTTTAGTATTTATGTAGTTAACAATGATATCGATGTCACAATATTAAATATATATTTTCTTTGCAGAATTCATGGAAATGATGACAGGAGAAGTTTAAGCAACCATTTTTTACGTATATAATTATAGGTACTTTGATACTTGTTAAGTTTTGAAAAACCAAAGTATATTTATGTACGTTGAATATTTATATCTTATTTATTTATGAAAATAAAGAATCCAATATATTTCTCAATTCTAATTGCATCAATAACTTTCAAGATGTCTAAAATTAGATATATTAAAAGAACCAGTTATTTTCAAGAAACTAATAAGATTATAGAAATATCATCATTTGTACTTCAATCTCATAAGAAAGTTATAACTGAACCAACAGAGATCAGATATTTGTGCATTTTTACATTGATGTAAAAGTTTATAAAACACACAGAGAAACAGAAAACGTCGCTTATACCATAATATCATGCATTTTAATATTTTAACATCTATATTCCATACTTCTCTCAACAATCATTCAGTTCCTTTGACTAAATACAAGAACAATTTGGATCAAATCGAAAGAAAAAGAAGAAGATTACCTGAAATCCACTCTAAACGAAGAAAGAATAAAAAAATATTCGGCAATGAAAAAATAAAATTCAAAATATCAAAAAATATATGTAAAATCGTAATTAATAAATATAGCAACGCAATAAAATGGAAAAATAAAACGTCGAAGTATACTTAAAGCTAATATGACTGTGTAAAATTGGTAACATAATAAAAGAGATGTAAAAACATCGGAATTCACTTGAAGTATTCTGGAAATTCGTTTGAGATCTCCCGAACTAATTTTTGATCTTTCGCGCTAACTCTGCCTTCTTCGCAGAATATTCTCGTGAAACACTTTGAGATCTCGTCGATCCTGTGTCTGTGCTCTTCGTAGTTCGTATTTTTCATTATCAACCGACATAATTGCAAATACTGCGTTCTTCTCTAGAATAGAAGAAATCGGAGAATAAAAAGATGACTCTGTCTTTAACGATTTCGAAAAGGCATCGAAAATATTTGATTGTTAAAAAGTTATTTCAAGAGATTGAGTACGTACCACATCTTCCGGGGATAGGTCGGAAATATTCCTCACAACAATGTCAATCAGAACCTTAATATCGTTGGTGTAAAATAAATTTGCGGTCCTTTCACTGTCGAAAAGATCAATAAACAATTTTAACAACGAATGGGGTGGAGCTGGAGTATGATCGAATATTCTGATTGGATCTTCTACAAAAAAAAAACAATATTTAGATAAATTCAAAATTAAATTTGTAGAAATTACCTTCACGATTTAGAAGTAACAATAGTTTTTCTGTAAAAAATTTAGCAATATTTCTCTGGGATAAAGAAATCATAACGGGGTTTTCGTCATGCTCTTGGAACTGCAGATTGAAGGATATAACAAAATTCAAAAATAAATCAGGTATTTGATCGTCAACATCTGTATCGGGAGGATTCTCAATATTATCCAATATGAAATTGAGAAACTGGACTCCTAGCAGGTCTGAAAAGGGGGAACAATTTTGATTTTTTTTAATTGAGATTCACAATACCCACCAAGGTTTGTTATAGGCATTGGGAGACCCATAGAAAAAATCATGGTAAGTAGAAGACATGAGTAATTAAGCTTCGGTATATTTCTCGAATTGACCACCATATCCCTGAAAATTTAAGCCATAAATTTGATACTGCTCAGTCTACCATAACTCACTCATCCTCGATATTTTTTACCTTGCAAGTTCACCAGGCAGGATAGAGTTCAACATTATGTCTACGACTGTCTTATCGAGACTACACAGTACCCCAAACGCTTGCAAAAGAAGCTGTCTTATGGACCATCGAATTTCCATTTGGTAATATTCGATAAGGGTACTAATACAGTGATAGTCATTGTATGAAATAACGTGTCTAGAAATACTGGCATCGGCATTGGACTGAAAGAGAATCAGTATTTTCATTTTTTTTCTAATTAGTCAAAATTGAATGAAAATTATCTCCGAATGAAGTCATTAAGACCATTCTGACTAAAAACAAAGGTTTTTTACAGATGTAGATCTTTCCACTGTAAAATAATCAAAAGGGGTCAAGCCTGTGAAAATACAATAATTGAACAAATCTTGAGAAAAAACTGCTATAAATACTCCAAATGTCCTTTATTTTGATCTATGCATATCTTTCCTTGTTTTGAAATATCTTCAATTAACTTTTAAATTACATTTGGATCATTATTTATTTCTCTATCGGTTGATTCTTGTGATTTATTGTCTCAAACTTAAGCTGCTTTCGGTACATAAAGAATAGTACTACACAAAAAAGTGATATCCTGTATATTACAGCTTACATATCTTGTCATGGATTGAAGAATGCGACCTTTACAATATTCCAATTAAAAAACATCGATCTTCAAAAACCCCTTTTTTTTTTGGAACACCCTATATATCTCATTATGAAACGGGAACACATCGAAGCCAACGCAAAATGATCAAAATCGGCCCATAAACAAGAAAATAGAAAATACTATTCGTGTATGTATTTCTGTGTCCCAAAGAAACACCCTGTATTTATGACATTAAAAAACGAATAAGCACAGTGATAGAGGAACGAGTGAGCTTACCAGAATTGAGATGAGTTCTTTGATATATTCAGTAATAGTGCCTTCATCTTCGTGTAACATCCAACTCCTTTGTTGGGAATCTTCTTTACAGGAGGTCAGCTCGTTGAAAATCAACCGCAGTCTACTGGCATCGTGAGTCTGTTCGATTTGAACGTCATCCACCACGAGGGGAGTTTCGATGTGAGACTGAATAGTGCTCAGGTATGGAAAAACAGATGCGGGTAGCAGTTCGTGCAAACCTTGAATAACTGTACCTAAATTGAGACTGGCATTTTCAAAATGAACGTTATTTGTTGTAGGGATTCATATACCTACTGCTATTTTCGACATTTCATGTGAAAGTTCTGTATTGATTCGTACACTTTCCACCAAATCGTAAACAGTTTGATGTGTTATAGCAGGAGAAATACTATAGCAATTACTCGTTAGTGATTTTCTTCGTTGTGTAGTTAAACTATCCGATTTGGAGTCGTGCAGATTTTCTGAAGATTTTTTCATGTTGTCCCTACTTAACATTCTTTTCATTACAGGTTTGGTATTCTCTTCCTCAATGTTTTTATCTAAACTACAATTCGACACCACATTCATTTCAAACTGCCCGTCTGAATTTTGAAAGATTAAAGGAGGCATATCACCCTGAGAACCAACAGTGTTATTTTGTATTTCAGGTAGCTGTTCGATTTGTTTCTTCAATTCCTTCAGTTTCTTTATCGTTTTTTTTCTATCGGTTGTTGTACTCAACTGGCAATCCTCATTTCTGGATAGGGAATCCAAACAACTTTCCACAAAATGTAGGTAAAATGAAGGGTTCACAGTAATTGTTTCTACATAATTAGAGGGTATGTACCCTGTTTCACCCTTTCCATTGATAACTTCCCACCAGTTTTTCTTTCTCATGTTAACCTGATTTAGTATGAAATATTCATTATTTCTGAAGCTGAGTGTTCTGGGATATGTTGCTTTGAAATCGTATAAGCTGTGCAGCATATCTAAATTGCCTGAATAAAAAATTTGCGATCATTTTGTATATTTTCACACATAGATGAATTTCGTGAATAAACGACTGGATTTACCTTCCAAGATAATATTCTCAGACATATTTGTGATGCTTTTCAAAGAAGAAATCGTATAATAAGGGAGTTCTTAATATTTATGAATAAATATAAATTCTTTCATGATTTTAATTCGCCCAAGTGCGTGACAGACAGTGATAGATCTTCATCTCTTCATCTGTGTGATGAACAGAGAGGTTATAAATTTGTGAGAGGCCAAGACAGAGGTTATAATTTGAGTTTGAAATTTGAATTGAATTTTATTAGCGAAGGCAACCGTAACTGTTTTGAAATGATAGTTTTCAAAATTGTCCTCAACAAAAATGTTCAGAAAATTGCAAATTTGCAACAAATACGACATAATCCTAGATGGTCAAGTAGGACCCCTAAAAGAGTACATTTACCTGAAGAAATGGAAAATGAAGTTGATGTTGAGATAACTCCTGAAAAAAATAGAGCGAGTCCACCAAGCCAATTCGATTTCCCTGTAAGTTTCAGTTTCAACAAAAATAAAACAGTCACTGAACAAATGCCTCCTACACTTCGAAAAATGAAAAAACAAAAAGAAACACCAACAACAGATATGTTAGAAACCGTAATAGATTCTAGTGGCAATCTAGTATATACCAAAATGAGCGATAATGATTCCAGAGTCTCGTAGGTATATAGGAAATTACACGTCCTTGAACTCATCCTGAACAATTTTCAGGAGGGTGTTATCAGATTTGAAATCAGCCAAATCTCTAAAGTCTCAAGAATCTTTTCTTGTAGAAGGAAAAAGACTGGTAAGAGAAGCTCTACAATCCGGTTGTAAATTACAATATATACTATTCAGCAGGAAGGATGTCGTGGATGAATTAAAATCAGATTTACCCAAATTGGGGGCTCAGCTGTACAAAATGCCGTATAGGGAAATGCAGTTTTGGTCAGATTTGACTACTAATCCTGGAATAATGGGTACAAATTCTCGTGTTTATTGGTTTCTTTTTGTGATCAATTATATGTGTTCTAGGTGTATTTAAGATACCTGAAACAAAAGAAACCCGGTATTCGTTACCTGTGAACGTGATTTGCGATAATATTAGGGAACCTGGAAATTTAGGTTCAATTTTACGAACATGTGCTGCAGTAGGTTGTAAAACTGTAATTTTAACAAAAGGTCTTGATTGTTCAATGATTTTAACTTGTGAATGATAATTATTTATTGTAGGTTGTTGCGATGTTTGGAATGGTAAAGTGTTAAGAGGGGCGATGGGGGCTCATTTCAAAATTCAAATAAAAAAACAAGACTGGGAAGAAATCAAGCAAAACACGAATACGACATGGTTCATAGCAGACAACAGTTTGGTGAAAACGGCACACCATTCAACTGTGATTTTAGACTTGATCAACGAGATACCCTTAGAGGCATATGATGCCCTCAAGTATGCAGGTACACAAGAAATTTCCTTGATTATTGGTGGTGAAACGGAAGGAGTAAGCCAAGAAGCTTATTCTCTTGTACATTCGAAAGGCGGTTTAAGGATTAATATACCACTCGATAACAAAGTGGAAAGTCTGAATAGCAGTACAGCCCTAGGCGTGTTATTATTTGAAATAAGGAGACAAATAAAAATTTGATTATAACTTGGGATTTTATTGAACCTGAATAAAAGTTAAATTCATGACAGTTGTCAAAGATAGCTATTGACAGCTGTCAAAAAAAAATTAATTTTTGACAGTAGTTGCCAAAACGGATTCGATCGTCAATTTTTTTGACAATTGTCGTAGTTCTTTTAGTTTCTGGAACTGAAAACAATGTAGCCAAAAAAAAACCTCATTTGTTCAATTTTGTTTATTAAAAAAACGAATGATAACAAAAAAGAAGCATAATATTGGAGAAAAACCTCTAATACACAGATATCGTAATGCCCACAAGACTAAATTTTTTGTCAAATTGGCCAACAATTTGCATCTATTCTTAGTAATTGTCATAATTTCACAAAATACAATATGAAAATAAATATAATACTTTAGATCAGTGTTTTTCAACCTGTGGGTCGCGACCCCCTGGGGGGTCGCGAAGCTTCTGTAGGGGGGTCGCCAGAAGTCGGGAGAACTTTAGTAAGAGAAGGTTGTGCTTGTTTCGGATTAATCAAATGACACAATTCTTCTCTCATTTAGCACTCTCATTTTTCCGAGATATGATTTTTTTTTCATCATTCTTCAGAAATAACCCCCTAAATCTCCAAACCTAGGGGCTAACAAACTATGGGATCTTTTGTATTTCATTCTTTCGGCATTCAAGAAACACATACCTATTCGAATCTGATCGTGAAACACTCTCATTTCGTCGAGATATGAATTTTCTTCATCATTTTTCATGAACAACCCCCTAATTCTCCAAACCGGGTGGCTAAAAAACGATGGGGTTTATTGTATTTCATTCTTTCGACATTCAAGAAACACATATTCGAATATGATTGTGGAACACTTTCATTACGTCGAGATATTAATTGTTTTCATAATTTTGCATGAACAACCCCCCAAACCTGGGGACTAACAAACTATAGGGTTTATAGTATTTCATTCCTTCGGCATTCAAGAAACACATATTCGAATCAGATCGTGGAACACTTTCATTTTTTCGACATATGAATTTTCTTTATCATTTTTCATAAACAACCCTCCAAATCTCCAAACCTGGGGGCTAACAAACTATGGGGTCTTTTGTATTTCATTCTTTCGGCATTAAAGAAACACATATTCGAATCTGATCGTGGAACAATCTCAGTTCACCGAGATATTAATTTTTTTCGTCATTTTTCATAAACAACCCCCCAAATGTAGAAACTTGGGGGCTAACAAACTATGGGGTTTATTGTTTTTCATTTTTTCGTCATTCAAGACACGCATATTCGAATCTGATCGTGGAACACTCTCATTTCGTCGAGATATGAATTTTTTTTCATCATTTTTTATTAAATAACCCCCAAATCTCCAAACCTGGGAGCTAACAAACTATAGGGTTTATTGTATTTCATTCTTTCGGCATTCAAGAAACGCATATTCGAATCTGAACGAGGAACACTTCCATTTCTCCGAGATATGAATTTTTTTCATCATCTTTCATAAACAACCCCCCAAATCTCCAAACCTGAGGGCTAAGAAAAACTATGGGGGGTATTGCATTCGGCCTTGAAGAAACACATAATTATTCGAAACCAATCGAGAAACACTCCCATTTCGTGGAGTTATGATTTTTGTCAGAAACCAAGTCCGTGCCCAGGGGGGGGGGGGGGCGGGGGGTCCGGACCCCCCCCCGAAATGAAATGGATTAACACTAGATAAAATCGGCAAACATTCCAAATGGTAATTAATTAAATTTGAATTAGCAGGTCTTTTTTATTGAGACCCCCCCCCCCCGAAACAAAAATCTGGGCACGGCCTTGTCAGAAACCACCCCCAAGAACCCCCATACCTCCCTCCCTGAGTCTTGAAAGTCTTCAAATGAAAGAGGATTCAATTTCTTATCAACCCATCAAGCTCAA
This sequence comes from Adalia bipunctata, assembly GCA_910592335.1. NCBI lineage: Eukaryota > Metazoa > Arthropoda > Insecta > Coleoptera > Coccinellidae > Adalia > Adalia bipunctata. Next base: position 676,099 of record OU342951.1, read on the forward strand.
ATCTAAATCTGATTGCAATACCATCTCATTTCACTGAGTTATGAATTTTTTTCCATTAGCCATTTTTGGTCTTTGAGTGTATGTGTGGATGTGGCTAACTTCTCATCGATGTATGGAATGAATATTTGTAACACTGTAACATACACAACCATACATGATAAAAAAGCGAAGGGTCGGGGGGTCGCGAAATATTTTCTCATACCAGGGGGGGTCGCATCAAGAAAAAGGTTGAAAAACACTGCTTTAGATCCTTACATATCACTTACAAAGCCAACTCCTCAATAATTCGAATAGATAACGTTAAATATTAAGTAGTATAAATACTTAGATTCTCAAATTGACATATCGGTGCTCCCTAAAATAGTTTAAATTCCTGGGCCTGGACTTGGGGGTCTAGAACCGACTGTGAAATCCTTGTATTGTGAAAAAACACATATCTGAAATTGGAGCCAAATTTTCATTTAAGACGAAATACTGACAACACAAGAAAATACCTTATCTTTTAACTGCTGACAGAGTTGTAATCCAACCGTAAACAAGACCAGAACTTCATTCAACCAAGGTACAGGGTATTCCGCATGACTTGAATCATAACTTATATTTCCGTGAATATTGGTTAGTTGATAAGTAGCAAATATTAACTTATGACTCTGTATATAAAACGAGATTGCTGTATCTTCAGGAATATTTGGAGTCAATGCTTTCTATAAACAAAACATTAAAATTCACACTCAAAATGAAACCATCATTTTTACCATATTTCTACTATTCATCAGTTCATCAATTGCTTTCTTCTTAGGAACGATCAGACTTGTACGCCCCCTTTGTAAACTCCCCAAAATATTCCCAAGAATGTGAAGAACTTCATCGGACGACCTAAGAATACATCCATCACATCAATTATTCAACAGAAATGGGGGTGATTCTTACTTGAATTTATAATTTTTGCCTACGTCATCTATGTGATAAATAGCTTGTTGTAGATGATTAGCAGCGTCTTGAACTTGCTGTAATTTCCAAGGATGATCATTGTGTATGGCGGTGTGAACCATCATTGGATTATTGGTTTGTCTTGTGACTTTGAAGTTTATGTCCTAAAATTACTGTTAGTCCACTTCTGAAGGTCTTCTATGAGGTATACTTACAGCATGCGTAATACTGTCCCCAGTAAGAGTAACAAGACATTTGAGTTGATCTGATGGAACAGACAGCACAAACTTTTCTTGCTTGCTCGAATTGTCGTGGCCATATAACTGTACTGGAAAACGCCTAGCACATTCCTTAAAAATTCAGATCATTACAGTCATCAACACATTGATTTGTACTTACAACTAATATCTGATGGACTTGGTCCAACCCTTTGTGAATTTCCTGATTCAAAACCCATTCGAATTCATGTTGCTGAAAATCATGATTAGATATTTCATGCAGAATATATTTGTGAACTTACCAAATTTAAAGCTTCAGCTCTTTCACAATCAACCATTTTTCTGTATATTAAAACGCCTTATTCGAGAATCGAGATCACTTCTATTTTAAACAGAACTGTGGTAAGTGGTAATGTTCAAATTAAACAAAGTTTATTGATTTGAATTTATATGAAGGACAAGTATTTAAATTACAAATTGGGTCAAAATATTTTTATTTACTTTTATAATTTTTACACTCTATGTTTCCAGTTACGGTATTTTAGTATTCTGTGGTTTCGGTATTACCGTGAAGAATAAATCAGGGCGCCAAATTTGAATTTTATAGCGGCAACCCATCATACATGTTTTTTTGTATCATTTTTTTAATTACAATATTACTCCACACACAAATTCTTGAAGATACAAAGGTTAATTTTAATTCAACCATACATATTATTAAGCGTTCACCGTAGATGATTTTGCTATAAATAATAATTAGTTTCTTATTCCACCGCACGACCTTTGAGCGCCATTCCAAAAAGAAATTCCTGAAAAAGGTCTCTAATTTTGTGACTTCATGAAATAAACTCATTGCAATTTCCCTTTTTCATGTCTCGCAGCAAGATAGAAGCTGGACCGAGCAAATGATCCACATTTCTTCGAAATCTTCGGTGTCTATTGTTTTTCAAAATGGAAGATTTTTAATGTGACGAAAACCGAAAAACCACAGAACACTCAAAAATCATGCCCAATTTCATAGAAAACAAGTTGTTCATGAAATATTTTATTTGTCAAGAAAAGTGTTGAGGTGTGGGTGAAAACTGCTTCCAAGAATATATTTTGGGATATTCGTCTGAGAGGAACAGTTAAATTAGTTTCGTCACTGAATGTATACTAAATACTAACGAATGTGAGTGCTTTTTCACACAAGTTATTTCATTTTCAAAATTAATTCGATGAATTCAATTTTCCCGCAACATCAAATTCACGTGAAGGGCCACATGTTACAGTTTGCTTTATTATCGGCATTAGTTTCAAATTCGAGGTGTTTTGTCGCATTCGTGGAGGATAATCAATAATTTGCTGTTCCTTCTTCATTTCTTGAACCTGTATTTGATGATAACTAAACGAGAAAATACCTCATAATGGAATTGGTATATAAAGAAATTATTTTAGAGAATTCTATGTGGACAATATTTCCTAATTATTAAGTAGCTGTCAAAAAGTAGGAAATCCACTTCGTATCCTTGGTGACTACCTTAGCAACCAATACAACAACATAGCAACATTAGGTAAATGTTAATTTTATTTAAATTTTTCCATAATTTTGCACGTTTGTTATCGGATTTGGAACATCTATTTGTTGCGTTTTATATTGTGTTTTGCTATGACAATTTGTGCTTTAAAATTATTGATTACCTTTTATTTTCATTGATTTGCAAATGGCCTCCATTAGGGTTGGAATATTAGAATTTTCTGATATAATATGAAGTTCTAACTAAACTTTGGACGATATTGTGACTATGACATCATTCACAGAATTCAAGAAATGTAAGATTGACAGGAAGAAAGTTAAATTGGAAAATAAATTACTTTCTCTATCATCCACTGTCCTTTTCAGAGGGGTTACAAATTAGGGGTGGAAATTTGAATTGATCATCTCTTTCCTTGATGATTGGATAATTACCTGGCAAATTCCTGGAATATGCTCCTGCTGCATTATCCTTTGAAGATTAACTAAACGGTGAGTTGTAATCAAAAGTTGAATCTGATGTTAGATCCATCAAAGAACTCATTCCGCCTCGAATTCTTTCATTCTGGGAATGTATTTCGTTAGAATGTGATATGTTTATGCAGAATATGATATTCCTTTTGCACCCTTTCAATTGTCACAATTTTATTTGCTCCAGTTAATATTGACAAAATTGCTGGAATTCCATATTGGAGTTCACAAAAGGAAAATGCTCATAAAGTTCAATAAAACACATCTAGCCTATTGTGCTCCAATTCGAGGACTTGGAATGTTTCCCATGTTTCGTAACGTTTGATACATTGATCTCAACGGATTCATGGAAAGGTCACTCCCTCAATCCAGTGGCATCACAAGATAGGTATTTGGATTACTGCATACTTTTTCTAGATAACATGAGGTTTTTTTGGAATTATCGAATTTAAGTGTTGACTATTTTGGGGGCGAAAATAAAAGAGAATAATTCGAATGATGAGAGTAATGAAAACTTTCATATTGAGCTGAATTTTCAGCCTAATTCTTGAATGGTGATTTGTTTAATGAATGCCACTTGTAATATATTGTTTGAATACAATTTTATTGGAAGGGACGAATTTTCGATGCATTTTAACTGAGAAATGATATTCCAATAAATTGTGTGACAAGAATGAACCTTCCTATCTCTTGTGATGAATCACTACACCACTGGCTTTACTTCGTGTTGGGGTATGGACCATATCTCTCCCTTCCGTTGCCATGGCTGGTATCCATAGGAATCACTTTCTCGTCACAGGTCTCTGCCTCTAACTTCACCTGTCCAATTATCCGAGCTTAGTATTGAACTTCATAATTAGAAATTCCTGAAGATTTGGCCATTGTGACTAACCTGATTTCACCGAGAAGAGTTTCACTTTCTGATTAGTATTTTTTTTTCTGGCTTGCGTAATGGATCATTTTTCACTCCTGTTTTCGTTTCAATGTTGTTGATTGATTGCATGATTGGTTCTTCTGTGTCTGGGGTGATTGGAGAGGGAAAACTTAATTGCTTGCTGTTTTTCTTCGTCGTACTATGGGATTTGAGTAATGGGTGTGATGACTGAATGGCAAATTTTTATTTCTCGTTATGAGTCTCAATTATTTCATTGAATTTGAATGATTGCCCACTTGAGATCTTAAGGGGAACAGAATTTTGAAAGGAATGATTTTTTTTTAATTACAAAAAAGATTAATAAACGTTTTCCATAAATTATTATTGGAATATCCATGCAGTTAAATTTAATATACACTCAGTCTTCTTTTGTCAATAATCAAGTAGATAAACTGACGTCTTTTGGATGTTAAATCATCTGAACTAAATATTTCAAGATGAATCTGACTATTTCACATTTTCATTCAGTGAGGACTGTACTTTAGGTCAAATTAAACATGATTAATGCTGTCAACTGATGATATTCCTTGTATTAAAATCGAAATTCAGAAAATCATTTGAAAACTCATCAAATTAAAGTATGTTGAATAGCTTGATGGCAAAAATATAATATTGCCATTGTAATTGGAAGATTCATATATTTATAATTAATAAAATAATCAAAAACAGGACAAGTTAAATGAAAGCATAATTTTTCTGGACAAGGGAAATGCAACTATCTTTCACAGATCCTAAGATCCCATTTGAATCCATCTAAATCTGCTTGCAGGTGGTGCAAGATTGAATGTACAGGGTGTCCAAAATTCGACATATAATTGGACAACAAAAATAACCTGAACATTTTAAGACTTACTCTTTTCTTTCGACAGTTATAGTGTCCATAATTAAATTTGACGAAATCTTCTTCAGTGAATTTAAACTATCTGTTTAATATGCGAAAATTTTGCAAATATCGCAGCCATCTATGCTTATTATTGAAACGTCTAGTTTTGTATCTTGAAATCGAACAAAATCTAGTGTATCTATAACAACAAACATCTCCTTGACAATTTAATTTTGATCCAACAAAGAACGAGCAGTTCGAAGTGAAAGCTCAACGATTATCAGTCTCGTTTCGCTCTCAAGCATGGTCGTTTTTTAAATTTGTGTCCACCCCAAAATGCGACGTACAAACTCAAAATCTTTCGGAGACAACTATTCAGTTTCGAAGAATAAGCAGTTTTTTGGACAAATCAAGACCTACTCGTCTATAACTTGAGAAAATTGCAATTTGGTGTTCGATCATTCGTGGATTTAAATATGTCGTCTACTTGTAAATTACCAGGAAGAAATAAAATAGTTGGTCACGTTTTGGGCTGCATTTACCTTGCACGATTTGACTTGTTCGTCGCATATTCTTGAGGTCCCCCTCGGATCGAAGTTTGTGCCATGCTGTACCTTCCATTGGTAAGTTGGGGGAGGAAGAGTTTCAGATTCAAAATCGCCCCGTTTGATGTGAAATTGCGCTTTATATCCCTTGAAGATTTTGTGAATTTATCGGCTGGGTAATGGAAGATTATTAATCATGTTTTTGTGGCGTTTCGTACTGGGCTGTGTTGTGTTTGTCTTTGTTTATTGACAACAGGCTTTCATCAGTTTTAAGGTTGGATAATTGATAGTAGAATACGTAGTGGTTTCTTAGTTTTGGAATGGACGAAATTAGAGTAGTTGTTTCGTGAATATGGCGTCAAGGTAGAGCGACCGATTATCGAGAATTTCACACCCCCGTGTCGCGATCGTTTTTTCGACGAGTGCATATGAAATTGTCAATCTGAAGAAAATCCACTCGGTTATGAACGGTTGCATAAGGCGTACGTCAAACTGGATTGACACCACCCATCGTGAAATGTTCACATGTTCAAGAACGCGATTCGGCGTTGATTGGATAATTAAATTCGCGGTTTTATTATGAAACCGCGAAGCGCCTGTCGACCCAGGTGTCCGAGTTACGTAAATAAGACGTCCGTGTCGATTTGGCCGAATGCGGAAACTTACGCATTTTTTTATTCGAGCCGAACTATATTATCGGAGGAAGAAATACTCTAATTTCGATATGTGGTTCACTAATTAGAATGTAAAAAAATGTTCGACCCAATCTTTGACTTCGAAACAGGGAGATGTATTTAATGCTATTGCTTGCACCAGACTTACCAGAATATCCTCCAAGAAGTATTCTTCGTCGGTGACCGTTTAAGGGCCGGGCCCCTTTGAAGCCTGGGCTTCTGTTTTTCACCTTGCCGGGGAAACGCTCCGAAGAGTTCAAAATTGTGCTAACACTAAACTTACTAACTAAAAACTACAAAAGTCTTGATCTTAAAAGAGTGATTCGCCTCTAAAACTGCGACGGTGACACTTGAAAGAAAGATAAGCTGCGACGGAGGCGAATCAAAAAACGCATCGATTCTAAAGCAAAAAGTGTCATTAGTCACATACCCGACGACTTGGTGGTAATCTGGGCGAGTATGCGGGTTTTCCGAAAAGTAGTTGAACCACACGCGCGAATGCAGAACAATCATGGTTAATTAAAAGACGCCAGTAGCCTAGAAATACTAACTTTTGAAAGATAGTTCGTACGAGAAAAAAACTCCGAAAGAAATAAATAAAATAACTATATATATAACTATATAATATCTCCCAGAGTATCGAAGGAAACGTTTCACATTCACAACAACCATTTTAGGGAATTGAAAAATCTACAAAATGCTATTTTTCGACCGAATCTTCATCTATTTCACTTGGAAAATCCCAGAAAATCACGAAAGAGATATAATTAAAAATAAAATCGTTATTTTAATAAATTCAAAGTAGAAACAAAAAATATTACGGAAACAGAAAGCTGATGACGTGTATTTTGACTGTTCATTTCAAGGACCTTGCAAAATGCGCCGATTTTAAGGAAATCGTCTACAGGGTGTCCGGTAAACCTTGTACAATATTGAAACTGGTGATAGACCAGGTCATGACTGTTCAGAATATCAGAATTTCACCTCAGTAAAAATATCACCATTTTCGAGATAATGGGCATTTTCTAAATATCTAGAAAATCACTACCTCACCTCCGTTTTTTGAGTGCTAGGTCTAAAAATTGAGAGTAATTCAAATATCTTTGTTGCTGAAGATTAATATGATGAGTGATGCTTTCAGACGTATAAAGATATTTGAATTAGTCTGAATTTGTAGACCTAGCACTCAAAAAACGCAGGTGAGGTAGTGATTTTCTAGATATTTAGAAAATGCCCATTATCTCGAAAATGGTGATATTTTTACTGAGATGAAATTCTGATATTCTGAACAGTCATGACCTGGTCTATCACCAGTTTCAATATTGTACAAGGTTTACCGGACACCCTGTATAAACAGCCATTGAAAGTGCAGATCAACATCTACGGAATGTATACTCCATTCCCTTTTATAATGTATCCCGGTTGGCCATGGAATTCTGACACATTTCACCGTGTATATTTTGGAAATGTTAGGTTATAGTCATTTTACTGTCAGATGAATGAGCAACGTTGTCCTTTCTACATAGATGTCGTAGTAATTACGTTTTTATCGAAATGTGTATTTACTTTGGGAAAATAATGAATTTGAGAAAAAATTATGTGAATTCAATAATTCCAAAGACCTGGCGAATAATGAAGAATCTTTTTTCTCTGTTAATACTGAAAATATTCCACGTATATAAACATGGTTGGAAGATTCAGTTACGCTTTTTTTGTACGGAAATCAAGAATAGAGTGTTGAAATTTTACTGAAGAATAATGGACAAAATAGTCCGTTACTTTGTGATAATTCATTCGGAAAAAGAATAAAAGTACTCGAATAACCCGACAGAAAAACTTCTAAATGAACAGACGGACCTATGGAATTCCCCACTTTTCAAAATTCTCAAAAAAGAAGCCTACAGAAGACATTTAAATACCTTTTTGCACAACTTGAAATAATCCTGTATTAAAATGTAGTACATAGTACTACGACACTTGTGTCACAGTTGAACCTTGAAAGAACTCAATTTACAAAGTTAATGAAGAGAAAATGGAAAATAGCATTGGCAACATCTCTCAGAATTATGTTACTTTCACGAGAGCCAACCTGCGTCAGATTTAAGTAAAAGAACTCGATAAACCTAAATCATGGCCAACCGAGATATGTACTTTATAAAAGTGAAATGAGTATATATCTAGGATTTCCACTTGAGAGGTAGGAAATGTATTGAAAATGTCACTCGTTTTTCCACTTTATAAGTAGATGCACTTTTTCGGTAGATTCGCTTACAACGAAAAAAGATTTTGACATCCGTTGAAATCTTGACATCTGTCAATTTTTTTGACAACTGTGTCAGAAAATTTGACAGGTGTCAAATAAATGGTCAATCATCACGGATTTGTTTTAAATATTGGCATTGCTTTTTCAATATTCTCAATAGAAATTATTTTTGTCGATGTTTTCACTTTCTCTGGTCTATTTCGTTCCTGGGAGCCTAACCGCGCACCGGCTATCGAGCCTCACCTGTTCCAGCCGCTATTTTTCCCGAAAATCCCCTCGCGCGGTATCAGCCGCCGTGCCATCCCGTACCTGTCTTAAGTCCGCACCCCCGGGCGAGCGTCGCCGGGAAAACGACGCGCGCGGCGCTCGGCAGTTGTACGCGTTCCGAGGCGAAGCGCGATCGTCGTTCCGTGTGACTCACCCGCGCAACGGTGCGCTTATCCCTCGTCCAGGTGTCGTGAACAGGGGCGGAATCGCCATATTTCCGTTGTTTTCGTTCCGAATACTGCGGGTGGAGGACCTGACCTGGACGATTTTTCGCGCTTTCGGTCGAATTCGTTGCTTGGTTCCGGCTAAAAACAATTTCCCCAGTCCATAAATATTTGTTGTTATTTGTCTATCTCGAATCTCGAGTGGTAAAGTACTCATTATTTCATATTTTGTTCAGTATATTCCCTCATGTGACTTATTTTCAATTAAATTCCCGTCATGTTAGGAACAATGCGATCTTAGGGAACCGTTTTCTTTCAACCCTCTCGCTCGAGTCCGCCCCTGTTCCGCGATAATTAGAATCGGGAAAATTCACCCTTATGTCACAATTCGTAGGCACCCGCGTAAAGCACGTGTCTCTAGCTTTACCAGGTGCAGCACCGATCGACGTGAAAGAGATACCGTAGCCTGTTACCGGTGGTGGTATTAAAACGAGAAAAAAATTACTTGCCGCTTGACCAAGTTTCCCGTCGGTCTCTCTTACGCGGAAGCCGCGTAGGGCGGTTTTTCGCGCGCCTCCGTATCCAGGGTGGCCCAGTAACTATCGTAGTACGGCGGGGTAGTTGCGATTTGAATATAAAAGGAAGCGTTAGTAGTTAATCAGAGTGTGTGCGGTGCTGCGGATTAAGTCCGCATGATTTGTTGGGGTCCTTATTGTTCAAATTTGTCAAGTCTGGTGAGTTACCTTTCACGTGCGATGATTTTTGGCGGGTAGTTCGACGTCCGATCAGGCCGAAACGTCGGTTGATTTTTTCTCGGAGGAATGAAGCCGCTTTTACGGTTTCTTGTCAATCTTCATCACCTGTTGATTGCTGAAGGCTCTAATTTTTCGAAAGATTCTTCGAAAAAACTTGCTAGATTAATTTCAGTACCTTTATTTTTACCACGTACAGGGTGGCCGATATTGGATGAGCAAGATTGGCACCCCCGAAACTTTGAAAGTACCGGGTGATTGTTTATATTTTACTCTATAGCTATCTAAGTTGATATTGGTCGTACAAAAACGTTTTAAATGGGCCAATTTGTAGTATTTTTTATGGGTATTCAGAATTCAATACTTAGAAATTCATAAAAGCATCGTAAACCTAAAAATTTTATGAGAACTGTTATTTTTTGATTGGTACACCCTGTATTATATTTTCCTAATCGTAGAGCTCTTTCTTCTGATTTCAAAAATATGTATATGCTTTATGGAGTTTTTTTCGTCTGAATCTAAGGCAGCTGTAGAACGCCACACGACAACTATGCGATTAAAAGACATTGGCCAATTTAATTTCTTTATGAAGAATCTATTTTCGTGTATAAGCAGAAAATCTTCAAGTCTAAACGCGCTGCTTGAGTCCGTAAATGGACAAATTCGTCCCAACGTTTCATTTTTGGAGTTTTCTCAAAACTCTTTCAAAAACCACACATCTGATCTGATATTTAGCTGTAAAATAACTACGTTTGAAAGTGTATAAAATTTCTTGAAGATCGTGTGATCAAAACAAACCAAAATATGGAAAAATCTATCTACAAATCTACCCCACCAATCTATCTACCAATTCTGCTGAAATTTATCATGCTTAGGAAATTTTTTTAACTGTTTTATCGTTTAGATCAGAAGTTCATAAGGCCATTTGTCTTAAACACTCCAGAAAAGTAAAATAAACGGAATAATTAGTCTTCATATTTCATTCTAATTATTCAATTTCTTGCAAAACAAATTACTTGTTTTTTTATTATTTGTGTTGTTATTTATTTATCGATTTCGTTATAATCTCGTGTGGATATTGAAGAAACATATTTTTCATCCAATTATATGATTGATGAACATCCATTTTTCTTTTATTTTTGTCTCATTTCCTAAATTGGATTCAGCTTAGAAGGATCTACTTTGAAATATGTAGAAAATTGCTATTTTTCAACTGTTACCCAAAAAATTAAACTTTGGGTAATACTTGTCTCAGAAAGTTGACTTTTAACGTTTCTCGCATGTTTCAAATATTTTCAGTGGCTAGATATGAAGGTTATTTGATATTAAAACTCTCCGTGTTGAACGCCGCTGACATTTTGCACATTTTCAGTCGGAATTGAATTTTTTTTCTAAGATTCTTCTTCAAAATCTGCACTCTTGATCGACATTTTAAGATTCGCTTTTTTATGAAGAAAAGGAATACTTGGAAATTAACTAGAGTTTTACTAAAATTTTTAGGAAGTTGAAACGGAAGGTAAATTCAGGAAGATGTTCAAAATGACCAGCATCGACACAATTGTTATTACAAGTAGTTAACGAAAACGAACTGATAGTTTTGCTTATTTATTTCTTTGCGATCAATTTCGGCTCAATCTTGAACCATCATCGGGCCAGCTGAAAGTGTAAGTGCAAAAAAAAATACATACATACATATTAATGATAATTCCAATTTCTTTATATCCATGGAATTCCAGCAAATTTGTTGTCCTCTACGTTGAAAATGATTTTTTATTTCGAAAAAGGTTGATATTGGTTCACAATGCTAATTTTCAATTAATTTTGCAGTTGTGATTAGTTTTCGCTGGAATAATTTTTTACAGTCTATTCTTGAGGCTTCAGATTTCAGTGTATGCACCTGCCTATTAACCTTTTTGAAATCAGACGACTGAAAATATGTACCATCACGACAAATCCCAAATTAAGAAAAATATTCTCTGTGCCGCAGTAAACAATTATAAAGCAAACGTATACAGCAGCTCCCATTCTTCTGCCATCCATAAAAACTGTTTGTAAACTCGCAGTTAGTCCCTCATCCAGGACTAAATTCCCGACTTTTTCAATCCGCCCCGCAAAAAATTGTTGTTGTCGATTTACAGAACATACCGATGCTGCTCATCCGATATATGGAGGAGAGCAATCGTCAGTATCTCTAACCCCGTGTGCTGATTCGCGATTGGTTGTTGCAGGAAGCAGCTTTAAGATAGCCTTGGAGACGAGTCATGGCAACAGCAGCTCGTTTCACAGGAGGAGGAGGCAGCAGCCCTCCCACTCCAGCACCAGCGACTACTCCTCCGGTCCAGCACCAGCCCACCCAGCTAATCGTGCTGCCTGCCACTCTGCATCAGGTATCTTTTACTCTCATTTGAAAGTCATCCAGTATTGATTATATACGTGTAGAGTGTCAGTTTTTGTGGTGACAGTTTGAGGGTTTTGTGCGACGGACACCACCTCAGGTGTTCGCAGGTACTGAATTTTGGCTTGAACGGGCATCCGTCGATGATTTGTGGGTGTAGAAGCTTTCAGAGTCTCTTTTGACCGTGCAGATGTGAGTGGAACGTTCAAATCGGAAATTTCTGAAATTTGTAAGATATTGTGGCTTTATTCTGGAAGTTTGTGGTGAATTTGGTCGGTTCGGTTGGTTTTCTTGGATATAAATGAGGAGAAAGGACAATTTAGGGATTAATGATCGAATTCAGAGCTGAATTATCTCGTTAAAACTGTCGGGGGCTGATTCAGACATTGATATATCAAATGCTGATTCATATAAACAGGCTTCCTTAATGGTGTATGCGGTGGAAACGTTTCTAATTTGGATTTGATTCATTTAAGGTTTGATTTGGGGAGATGAGGGTAAATTTCAAACTATTTTCTACTGAATTAGTTGTTGATTTCATATTGGGAATAAATTCCTATATAAAACCTTCAAATATCCAAGAAAACCTAAGAAGTAGAAAAAATTATGTCGAAGATATTTTACGGAGACTCAAATCGACAATAAATCTTCATAAAAATAAAATTTAACGTTGTTGATTGTATAATTGAATTTAGAGAATTCATTTTCCGTTCTTATTTCATTGTTTTTCGTTTAAAATACACGAAATTCGTTGATTTTAGTTTTCACGTTTAGATTTATGGTGGAGGTGCTCTGCAAGGGTATTTATCTGTTGTCGAATTTGGCAATGTCGTTTCGTTCTGGAATGTTTGTAGGATATTCTAAGCTTTTCATAAGAGTATTTAGACTCAATCCAATTTAGAAAAAGACTATATCTTTGTACAGAGTGCGTTATATTCTATTGTAGCGCGGGGATCACTATAGGAACTAGAAGAAAACGAACGGCACTTTTCGAATTATTTTTTCCTAATCCAAATTTCAAAACAGAACCGACCTATCATTTTTAGATTTTGAGTCAGGATAGAAAAAATATCATTTTGACGGTTTGAAAAATGTTTCATATGTCGTTATTCACTTGAGAATAATCCTAGGAAAAAACTCTTTACTAGCAGTAGGCTGACATTCTCATAGCAATACAGCAAATTATATGCACAATTTGTCATGGGAGATGAAACTCTGATCAGAAAAACCTTATTGCCTGTGTTCAGTTTACAATTTGAAAATAAGAGGAAAATGTTCTAAATAATATTGGAACCCGAAGAAAGAGTTGAGAAATGCTTTTAACATTTAGGATAGAAGAATATCCAAATTTTCTTCAAGATATAATAATACGGACTGATTGAGCGAGCATATAAAATTGTGGTACTTAAAACAGGCACGATTTTAACTATTAGGCTGACAAAAATCAAGACTTGGTTCAATAAAAGAGATGCTTTGAGAAAATAGCACATCCCATTGTGTCTTACATTATTCAAAAACGAGAAATTGGCGTCATGTGACGGGTTTATTTTCAGATTTAGATTAGCCAGGAAAATGTGGCAATCGTTTTCTTATAGATCCCATAGTTCTCGAGATTCCCTTACTAGACTACGAACTGTGACCACCCTGTACAGTACTTGAGCAATACAGTGCATTCGAAACTCTGTAGTCGATTGCCAATTTGAATGAAACTTAAGTTTCCAATTTGTGTTTAATTTTTTTTCGTGGACAAACAAGAAGCGATGACTCTTTAGGAACAAGATCGACTTGATCCAGGTGCACTGCGTTATTTATTCGGATCTAGAAAAGAAAATGCGTCCGCTTGGAACTCTTCTTTCTTTAATTTCCCAGAAAATTGTTGGTCATGTTGATTTTTCGTACTAGGCTAGCGCCGCTGGAACTATAGTGAATGGAGTGCCAGTGATAGACGTGTCGGCTCTAGAACAAGCTGCGGAATCGAGCAACGAAAGTACCGCCACCGGGGAACACCAAGGCGAGCCTCACGAGACGGACCCCATTGGTCAGAGCTCGCCGCATTTTATAACCGTTACAGGTAAGTTGGTACTCGACATATTGGAGGATGGATTGGTCGGTGTGGTCAAAAATGTGTTAGAAAAAATAAATTATGGCAACATGTAGATTTTGCATGCTGTCGGTAGCGAGCAGTCTGGATTCTGTGGAATTCCTACAGGACTCGATTTTTATCTTTTTTGAATATCATATAAAAACTTTTGGGGAATGGTTAGTATTAGTATTATCTTGCCTGGTTGTACGAGACACGCATGAACATGTTTTGATTATTACTTGGATTTTCATTCATTGATTTTTCCTGTTTTCTCAATTTAGTTGTGTATAAAGAAGAAGAAAGAATCGTTGATATCTTCTTTTGAACATTGTTGGCAATGTCATTTCCTTTTCGAATTTGAATAACGTACATTTGGCGAGTTTCTTTAATTCGTTTATTCACTTTACTAATGACTAGTTTGGGCCCGGCGATCTACCTTTTAAGTAGATTCATATAATAGGTAGATTCGCCTTATAGGAAATAGGAAGTAAGAAACCGAATCTTCAGAGTACTCTATTTTGGAGAGGAGAATTATCTATTTTTAAATACCAGTAAGTTGGGTCAATGAAGCGGATCATTGTCCGTTGAACAGTGATCGAGTTGTTAGAACCGGTCTTGGGACAATTTTAAGAGAAATTCCTGTTGTCTACAGGAACAAGCGCGCAAAAAGTAATCCTTCCTCCCCGAACAAAACCGAATCATGGTTATAATATGGACAGGTAGCCCGTCACTCGATATCCCTCCGTTCCCTCTTTAATGACACACACGGGAAGAAACCGATACCCCCTAACGGAAACGGAGCCGATCGCCGGTGGATCCCCCTCGGCCTGTTGCTCGCACGTGCGCGTCTACACGCCACCTGTGCGTCGGATTAAAGGTGCGTCACGTTATCCGCGACCGAATAATGGACGACGCACAATAACGCCGATGATCCCCCGGCGTCGGACGCTCGACGTCTTGCCCGAACATCATTGTTGTGACATCAAACAGGTGAGGGTGTATCGCTTCCGCATGACCGAACCTTTGCCGAAAAATAATCTCGACGGTCAAGGGCGGGTGCCGAGGGGGTAGAGACAGGCTTATGTTGAGTCGTAATTAGATGGGGTATTTAATGAAGTGGGCGCTGCTACCTGTAGAGGAGGGATCGACTGATGATGAGAAGGGCTTAATTCTCGTGGGGTCGAATTGAAAAATTCGTTATCGGGGCCCTTTGTCGTTAGCAAGTGTGGAGGCAAGTTGGGGCCCTGTGATTGTGATTGTCTCTCATTGCAATGCGCCAATTGCGCGAAAGGACAAAACTCAGAGTTTCAACCGCATAAAAAGGGAGTAATTGCAATTTTCTAGCTTCATAGATGACCATGCACCTAACAAGTGTCTGGTAGCAAGCATAAGTTTATTTCGAGATGTAAATATAGAATAAATGAGGGAAATGGACTAGCAGAGATCTAATTTCACAACGTAATATACACAGCGTATTCTAAGTTCTGCCGTTTCAGTTGGTTGTGTGGCACTGATGACGGCTAACACGCCAGAATCTAGTCTGTCATTATCCTCCTGTAGTGGCGACACCAATGGTGTACTTCGGAAATCAGATCTCTGCTAGTCCATTTCTCTCGTAAATATTCACGAACACAACCAAATTAGGTTATGTTTCTTCGTGACAATCGTCAACGGAGATGTCTGCGCTTGCGGAATTATTTGAAGAGAGATATATAAAATATTTTCATTGGCATATTTCATTTGAGCATAGAAAAGAAGATGAGATGAAAGAACATGAACATGAAATTTAGAAAATATTGACATTAAATTATAAAGAACTCTTTCAAAGAGACTACGAATAATAAATGAAATCATATTACATTTGAGTTATCGAGACTGGCGCCATTAGTATAGTCCATTCACTTCAATAATGTATCCCGGTTGTCCATGATTTAGGTTTTTCAAGTTTTTTCACTTAAAACTGACATAGGTTGGTAATCGTAAAATGTCAAATGATTCTCAGAGACGTTGCCAATGTTAAATTCTATTTACTCTTAGTTAACTCTGTAAGTGGAGTTAGGTATTTCAAGGTTTAACTGTGACACAGGTTTTGTAGTGCTACTGCATTTGCATACTGGAGTATTTCAAGTTGGGCAAACAAGTTTTAAAATGTCTTCTGTAGGCTTATTTCTTGAGAATTTTGTAAAGTGGGGAATTCCATAGGTCAGTCTGTTTGTTTAGAAGTTTTTCTGTCGGGTTATTCGAGTACTTTTATTCCTTTTTCGAATGAACTGTCACTAAGTAACGGACTTTTTTGTCCATTATTTTTCAGTAAAATTTCATTACTGGATTCTTGATTTCCGTGCAAGAAAATAGCATAACTGAATCTTCGAACCATGTTTATATACGTGAAATATTTCCAGTATCAACAGAGAAAAAAGTTTCTTCAACATCCGCCAGATCTTTGGAATTATTGAATTCACATAACTTTTTCTCAAGTTGATTTTTTTCCCAAGCTAAACGAACAATGGAATTCCCCACTTTTCAGAATTCTCGAGAAATGAGCCTACAGAAGACACTTAAATACTACTACTACTAAACTAACTGCAGATACAAAGTAAAAAAAGAGTAAATAGAAATAAGCAGTGGCAACGTCTCTGAGAATGATTTGACATTTCACGAGTGCCAACCCGCGTCAGTTTTAAGTAAAAGAATCATGTCCAACCGGCATACATTATGAAAGTGAATGAAGTATTTGCATTCAAATAAAGAGATAAAAATTTTATTGTAAAAATCCCTGTATAATCCGCTGATCTAAAAACGACCGATATCGCTATCGAAAAAGATACGTCCCTTTCCCGCTCGTCGCAAAGGCGAGAAAAAAAGTAGGGGGTATGTTCCACCCCCGACCGGGACGCCGGTTCGGGTACTTCCCCCGCCTCGAGGGTCAGTCGGTAGCGACGACAGCCAGTAGGGATGTTCTGCAGGTTCGGCCATCATCAGGGTTACCAAGGTAGCGTCGGCGCCAAAGGCGCTCACGCACTATGCGACTTGTCCGCCGAATTCTCACCTGGTTTTCGTACAGTTGCAGAGGGGGACGCGGTGGCCTCTCATCAGGGATACCACATCCAGTATGTCGAGCCGGAGATCTACGCCACGCAGACAGGCGGAGGACAGGCACAAATGTGAGTCGATGTATTTTTTTTGTTATTTTATATGTTTAATTTTTAATCGTGATTTTTTATGTTTGTTATTGTTTCTTGATATACTTTTCATTTTTGTTTTTCTTTTTCTTCTGTTTATCTTCAAATTACTTGGTGATGCGTGCATTTTTTTTTCAATAATGAGTGTTTGTGAAGAGATCCGAAGAAAGTTGTCTCGTCTTCACGAGTACCAAATTTTATCCCTCAATCAGGTTGTATTCCAGGGCGTATCCGGTGTACACGGTAGGGGAGTCGGGCACGTTGTACTCGGCCGGTCAGAACCAGTACTACGCGGCTACGAACGCGGCTACGGCGGCGCCAACGGCTACGGTGGGCTACACCACGGGCGGACACTACGTCGTGCAGCAGACCGTCGACGCCGAGAGCCTCATAGCCTCCAGGAATTCGCCACAGACCAGCGGCGCGGTAAGTGTTTGTTATCCATGATTTTATGGGCGAATCTTGGACTTGTACATGTTTTTCTTGAACCGTTTTATGCTTCGTTTGGATGTTAAAAAAATGTACAAGTCGAAGATTCATTCTCTTTACCTACATACCAAATTGTTTGCCAGATTAGATGCTTGTTATCTGGGTTGAAGGTGTAGTCGATATTTAGCAATAATTTATGTAGTTCCAGTTTCTTATAAAACTTGCTTTTTAATATCGGTGATGATAAGATTGAAAATTGTGTCTCGTTTTGTTTCGAATTCACTGGTTTAAGTTGATGTTTGAAGCGCGTAGGAAAACTCATCCGATAGAGGCGCCACCGTGCATTTTATGGAATATCTCCATAGAACTTACATTATCTCTATGAGTTCTATGAATATCTCTCTAATTATGAATGAAATGTACAATGGCGCTCTCTATCCGAAAAAAAGTTTGGCCATTCTCTGCCAATTCCGTATTTCGAGTTGTTTTTCTGAATTAAATTATCTGTAGATTCACTTTTAATCGGAAGTTGAACTATTTTCATGGGTATTTCGTTTGAAATAAAAAAGGAGCATGAGAAATGGAAGGATCCCGAAATAACAGAAGAAATATAGTCTTACCTATATCAGCAAAACAGTCAACAGGATCCTGTCGATGACTCCTATTCCAATTTAAAGATTGATCGAGCTCGACAAACGAACATGGAATGAAGCTGACGTGAACATCCGTTTTTGAAAATGTCAAATTGTGCATACTTATCCTTGTGGTATTATAAAATAACCACGCCACTGGTAACAGTTTTTTTTGTTTGAAATAATTCGCACAAATTAAAGTTTTGAATGAATGTAATTCGATTGAGTCGAAATAACTACAAACTGCGAATCACAGGAAAAACTGAAATTTCCAGAATTCACGAAGAGGAAGCAGAAAATTAGCAATTAATGGAAGCAGAATTATTCACGATCAAAGTAAATCAGTGAACTGATTTTAATTACGAAAATGAAACAAATATACGACATATGTGCTGCACTCCACAGCTGACGAGTTCTTCTTGTACATAAAGGATAATCCATATGGAAATTCCCCAGTATGGAGAAATTAATTTTGAATTTTGAAAATTCAGAATAATTAATTTGAACCGTTAACTTGGCGTGAACAGTTGGCTCATTTTCATCTATTTTTCAAAGAAAAAAATGAACTTTCGAAATGAAGTCGATTTAAATTATTTCATAAAAAACTCCAATCCTTTCTGAGTTCACCCACAAAATTTTAGTTCTCAAAGTGAAACCATTTTCAAATGCAACTTGAAATAAAAACACACTACATTAAACGCCCACCTTAAGTTGATGTTTAAATTGATAAAAAAATAAGTACATTAAATTTCATAACTTTTTTGTGTAAATCCAAATTAATCTCTCGAAAATCTGATATAATTCATCAATGGCAGCATGTGTGCAAACTGTATAGTTTCATGATTTGTCTGAATTATACTGACTACTAACATGGTGTAGGAAACTACCTATGTGGCCACAGCCACAGTGCATGCTTCTCAAACTGCAAGTCAAGTATCCGCTGAGGACCTCGGATCAGGTATTGGGCATGCTACCAGAGTATCTCCGGCTACAGTGAGTCTTTCTGCCTTTTTCAACGAAACACTTTTAATTTTTCTTTTGATCAATCCACCTTGCTTTTGTTGAGATCTTTTTCTTTTTATTTTCTAGAAGAATAATCTGATTTCATTTAAATCATTTTCCTAACTTTACTCATTATTATTATAGCTTTCTTGTCATTGTTTCTTCTGCTTTTGCTGCCTATAGTTTCCTTATTTCTTATTGTTTTGTGGGTTGGATATTTACTTTCTTCTTTATATCTTTTTTCTTTTTTTTTTAATTCAGCATATTTTGGGACATCAGGCAATGAAAAGAATCAAATTTCAGGTGCAATGGTTGCTTGAAAATTATGAAACCGCAGAAGGCGTTTCGTTGCCTAGATCGACACTGTACGCCCACTATCTAAGACATTGCGGCGACCACAAATTGGAGCCCGTCAATGCGGCGTCTTTCGGAAAATTGATACGTTCCGTCTTTTTGGGCCTGCGTACGCGGAGATTGGGAACGAGGTAGGGATAAAAAAAATATTCTGATGACTGATGACGAGATGGAATCCTTCGAGGAAGCGTGAAACTTTCATGCGGACTTTTTCTTTTAGGGGAAATTCGAAGTATCACTACTACGGCATCCGGGTGAAACCCGGATCGTCCCTTGTCAACGTGGACGATTCTGGAAATCGTCTTCCGGTGGCTACCACGTCGACGGGCAAACCCCAAACTTCCATAAGGCCGTTCAAGAGAAGCGGAGACTCCTCCGAAGCCACGGTCTCGCTGATGCTCTCCCAGCACATAGCCTATCTGGGAGACGGCAGCAACGCCATACCCGGCTTCCCCGACATGATCTTCAGCGAGCAGATACCCGACGATTGCAGCTTCGACGACGTCGACACGCTCAAGTACGATCTCCGAACGATTCCCGCGTCGACGTTTCGCTTAACGGACGATTTTTTCCAGGTCGATTTATCGGGAGCATCTGGAAGCGTTCCTGGACGCCGTCTTGAGCTTAGAATTCACCACCGTCGAATCCCTGTGGAGGGAGTTTTGGAGATCACAGTATAACAACAACGGCGACGAATGCGAGGAAGAAAAGTATCTGTCAAAGTGAGTGTCCTCGAAATGATGGGAATGATTGAATCTTTTTTTTTGCGTCGACGTTTAGGTTTCTTTTCAAAGGAAGTCTTTTCTGGTTTGTGTGCAACTATGTTCTCTTTTCAGATCGAAACTGTTCAGTCTGTGCTCGTTGGAACCGGTACAGAACTTTATGAAAGAAGTGGATCTCATGTTCTACCAGAATTTGATTCAAGTTCTGGTTCCGGATGTCCTCAAACCTATTCCGGCCACATTGACGCAGTCCATCAGGAATTTCGCCAAAAGTAAGCAAAGAATACTCTCAAACTGAACTTTACATTACAAGAACCTCAAAAAAACGAGTTCGTAACAGTTACACAAGTTTTGTTCGATTGTTTCTGTGATTAAGAAGCAAAAATAACAATTTTCCATCTTAATTCATCTCTTCTTCTATTTTCCTCAAGCTTTTGTTCATCTTTTATATTCCCTCAAAACAAGATCTTCACTAAGTGGCGCCCGAGCAGGGAGAGGTTTTTGACAATAAAAACTTATCACTCGGAATCTGCAGTTAAAAATGGTGCAAGACAAAGACCCACCCTGTATATAATCCATATCGGAAACCCTTCACAATTCAATTTTCTCGCGACCTGTCGATCTTCGATGGCGCCCATAAAGAAAGCTGTCGAATAATCCGCCAACTTCCAGATCTGGAAAGCTGGCTGACCAGCGCCATGAGCGGCGCTCCGCCCACCATGTTGGCGGTCAAGCTGTCCGCGGTGTCCGCCTTCAGTTCGAGCCTGCGCCGTTACACCTCGCTGAACCACCTGGCTCAGGCCGCCCGGGCGGTCCTGCACAACACCACCCAGATCTCGCAGATGCTGGCCGATCTGAACCGGGTGGATTTCAACAGCGTGCGGGAACAGGCTTCCTGGGTGTGCCAGTGCGAGAACGACATCCTCGGCCGATTCGAGAGCGATTTCAAGCTCACCTTGCAGCAGCAGAACTCTTTGGAACAGTGGGCGTCGTGGCTGAAGGTGGTCGTGAAGAAGGCGCTCAAGCCGTACGAGGGGAAACCAACGTTTTCGAAGGCCGCCAGGCAGTTTTTGTTGAAATGGAGTTTCTACAGGTAATGGGCCCAGACGCAGCGAGATCGTTGGAAGAATGTGTGTAATTTTTTCATTGTTTCAGCTCGATGGTCATCAGAGATCTGACCCTGAGATCTGCAGCGAGTTTCGGTTCTTTCCATCTCATCCGTTTGCTCTACGACGAATACATGTTTTATCTCATCGAGCATCAGGTGGCTGAGGCTACGGGCTGCGTTCCGATAGCGGTGATCAGCGAAGGAATCGTAAGTACCCATGTCTCGGTCTATTTTCGAAACAATTCGACGATATCGGAAGACTTGGATCGGTTTGGATGAAGGGTGAGCGTCGTTTGAAAATAAATTCATTTCCAGAAACAGGACATAATGCAGAACAACATGAGTATGTTCCCTGGCGACGGGATGTGCAATGGTATGGTGAATACGAAACTGGGATGCCAAAGCCCGTCGGACGCTAAAAGACAGAAGATTAGCTAGCTTCCGAAAAAAGCGAGCATTATCGTCAGGATTCAGTGATGAGTGTGCATGTTAGTCATTTTTTTCGTTTCGTATTCAATTCGAGATCGGTTCTCTTTGGTCGTTTAGTTTTGCCCGTTCCACTTTTCGAATAGTTTCGTTATTGTGCAATTTCTTAAAACTTTTCAGCGTTTCAAATTGCTGTTTTATTTGTATGACAAATAACTGAGTATACTGTAAGATGTGAATGTATATAATATTGGGTAAAGAATTGATAATTTACGCATTATCCACAGGAAAATAGATATTCATCGTACATATCGAGCGAATATCTATTTCCTCTCAATCTACATCTCCAGAATTTCCACTGGATTCATCATACGTGTTTGATAATTTCTGATTTTAATTTCCTATGATTTCGATAACAATATTCTCGCTGACGACGGTAGAACTTCTGGAGGTTCGTGACTGATTTTTGTTGTGATTCATCTAATTTATTGTTTTTTCAATATATGTTATTGATGTTTTTATTTATTTTTTTCTGTTTTACGTTTAAGAGCGAAATATATTAATGGTTGGTTTCAAAAAATGAGTTCGCCCTCTGGAACTCATTTTTTCTAACGATCTAAAGGTTTATTGCTCAAAAGTGCAATCCATCCAATATAAATGTAGAATAAAAGACGAATAGTTATACGCAGGGTAAAAATATTCCTCTAATCAGTACAAGTAAATGTTTGATATTCATCTTCACCAAACTCACGGAATAAGAGGGTTGTTGAGACTTAAAATCGTCGGATCAAGAAGCAATTGCTCTTTTATTCTTGCCTTGGACTCATAAAATTGGTAAGAAATCCTAGCTGGATCGACTCACTCCCGTCTTTTACTCGAATAAAAGACAATTTATTGATAACTGAAAAAAAATTCGAACGATAAATGACCTATTTTGCCCAGATTCGAACCTTTTCGCATTCAATAAAACCAATTTCAATTTCCTTTTGGCTGATTCGCATTTTCCAATTCAAGAAATCAATGGAAAATATCTTTTTGACGGCTGTCAAAAAAATTGACAGCATCTGTCAAAGAATTCGACAGCTGCTGTCGAAGAACTCGACAGCAGCTGTCAAAGAAATAATTGTTTTGCTGCGGAAATTTTCATATCGAAAGGAATCAACTTTTTCTTCGACCTCGAAACAACATGCCAGTTCACTGAACACGGAATCCACCATCAAGGACACATGTGAAGGCATGATTCTAATGGTAGCCAGCGAACATAAAAAGAATTCAAAGTCAAGTCACATCCGCTGTCAAATTAGGTAGCCTGCAAACTGAAATTCTTAGTGACATTGTCATTTTCTTCCATACGCTACTTCATTTTGATATAGATTCATAGAAATACCTATTTCTATGCATCTATATTTTGATGCAAATATCACAGACTTAATATAAATTACAGTGGCTTGTATAAAGCTGACAAACAATCTATGCCAGTTGTCTTCTGTGACCTCTTTCAATTCCATAGAGGAAAACGAATTCACAATTATTATTCGAAGAAATAAACATGGAATTGTGATCATTACGTCAGATTTGTAAATTCTACATGGTCAAGAATTTCGAGATTCCTTAATATCGAGGTCGGCAGAATTAATTTACGCGCTATCTTTAAACCGTCGAATTTTTTCATCGAACTTTGGAGAAGCATTGTTCAGATATCAGACCAGAATTTGCATTATTAAATGCATTTCTTGCGTACATTTGGTGTTCCTAAAGGCTTTATCTATGGCCCATTCCTATTCTATTCTCAAGAGTTATATTCTTATTCTCATTTCTTTGTTTTGGAAATGTGGGGGTGAGTCGATTTGATGAGTTTCGATTCCTGAAAGGAAGGTAATTTTTCGATGGAATTCATAGTAAATTGCCATGAATTCCCCCATGAAATTACCTACGCTTTTTTCAGGATTCAGACTCCAGGATCTCGGACTGCATACCTGAAAATATCCTATAAAAATTTCCATTTGGCAGATACAACCAACTTTGCGGTGTACAGAGCTTTGATGTAACAGGGTAAAACAGGTTTGCAATGGAACAAGTTGGTTGATATTCAGATCAGGTGGACATTTAAATGAATTATAAAACAATAATATATGATACTAATAATATATTCTCAACGAATGTACAGACACTCCCATAATTATTTATTGTGATGATTCCTCTTCAATGGATTTTTCGGAAATTGATCATAGGTTCCATAACAATATCAAATTATCCATTTCAAGTTTGAAAATTAATAATATTGAAATGTTCGTCTGAAAAGATACCCTTATTTTTTCTTATCTCTATCACAAACCAACCAATATTGGAAAGACATCACTTCCAAAGTTCACAATTCAAATCTATTTGGGTTTGGAGTTGTGAATATGGAGGAAGTTACCAATTAAATTGGCAAAATTTTATCGATTCTGATGGAAGAAGAACATAAGACTTATGTACTTTGTTGTTGAAACTTCAAGTTGGGTGAAGTATTTTATATGTGCTTAACGCAAATCATTTGCTGAACGCATTTCATGAAAGCAAAGATGTTCAGTGACAAATAAACTTCTTTTTGATTCGATAAAACGTAAGAATATCGATCTGCTGTAATTCAAATTACACCAGGAACAGTTTACTCTATTTGTCTCTGAATTATCTGAATTAGGGAAATTGATGTATTTTTATAGATGTCGATACCGCTAAGATCAACTGGTTCTCCCATCTTTGTTGTTGAATTGATCTTAAATGTGCCCTTATTGATTTCAGCTTTGAGAGCTTTCCGTTTTTCTCGATCTATCAATCGAATTTGGATTTGAGACGAGAAGAACGAAATGATTGTTTATCGACAAAATTTTTAAAACATGCTGATAAAATATAAAGTATATTTTGTACATTTTGAATTGAAACTATACATATGTGTAATAATCTAGAGTTTGGCTTGAATAGCCGACAAAAACAGCTTGCATAATTAAGTAGTACGGATGATATAATGTGTAACTTTTGAAGTTCCATTTTGTTGGAAGCGAAATTCTTATATTTTCAGTATTTTGTATCAACAACTGCGGTTGAATAAATACTAGTCTTGTGTTGTTTATTTGCGTTTCGAAAACTCCCCAACTCTTGTTGATTATAATCTCGTTATTAGTCAAGACATCATAAGGGTGGAATATTTAAGTAAGTATAACTAAGAAAATAGCTTCATTTCATCATTGCGTTCAAATATACCTAGGAGCATAGAATGCTCCTAGAATATACTACTGTAGGTCGTAGAATGACGTTGTTTCTCTGAACAACGTCATTCAACGACTCGAAGCCACTTTTAGTTGTAGTTCCTTCTCCCATTCATAGGGGCGCAGTTGTGTTTCAGAGAAACGAAATTTTTAATCCTCGCATCTGGCGGTGAGTAGCTCAACTATAAAGCACTATTTCCTAAGCGGGCTGGGCACGAATGCGTGATTTATTGATTATTGTAATTCAAATGATCTGCCTTTCACACCTTTTGCAACGAAGATACATAATTTGGACAATACGACCCTGCATATGATTCACATTACTGGAGGCCGGAGGGAAATGAATATCCTACAGATTTCTGTAAATGGAAAGCTCACAAAATGGACCAGACTGTCCCGGCCATGGAGGTAATCTTCCTGGTCCTGGCAGATCATAGTTCCTTTAGTAGCTCCTATGTGCCGCCACTTTACGGCCAAAAATTTAAGCTTCAATTCATTCAGGGGAGTTGTTCCACTGATCACTAGGCCTATTCAAACTCAATGATTCTATTACCGCGTTCGTTATTACCAATCCGGAATGGAGGGAGAGGAAACGGACACAGAACATCTGATAAATAAGGATCTCTCTTTCAGCAATAGAGAGAGAGATCCGAATTCACGGATACTCTAACATAGAGTATCCGTGATCCGAATTATTATAAGTTCTGTGTCCGCTCCACTCCGGATTAGAAATACTGAATGCGGTAAAACAAGAGCGATTCATAAGAGACAGGTGTCACAAATAATGTCAATTCTTCGTCAATTCTTTTATGTCAATGGTTCGAAATTTGAGGTTATATTACCCTTTTCGACAGGAGCGGAGTAGGGACATTTCCTATCTTTGATAATGTATGTTTCACTCAAAAATTAAGGCCAACATCGAAGAATCACTATATACCAACCTGAGCAGTCACGATCAATTAATCCATTCCTCTTATGAAATGAATATTTTATTAAACAAAGTTTATATGCGAAATTTTAAAATTATGAAGTGTTTTTGTCGACTGTAGAAATATTTTTATGCAAAATTTTCTGAACACCGAGTTTCACTGATAGATTTATTCTACTATTTGGTCATTCAAACGATAGAGGAATTGTTATTTTATCATAAACAGTCACAATAATTGTGACAAGCCAAAACTGAGTCCAACATGGAGGACAAAAATTTAATTCAATTCTCAACAGCTCTTGGGATTCATCTATTTGATAATCAGGGAAATAATAATCTATTGGAATCAGGTGCATAAATCCCTTGTTTGGAACAGGTTGGCTTCGAAATGAAAGTAATGTCTTTGTCCATATTTTATTGTAAAATCACAAAGAATAAATCTAAAATCTCATAATAATATATTGAGTTTGATATAGATATAATATGTATTTGAGTACATGATATAGATGTCATCAATTCAACTAAAGTTAATCTTGAATTCTTCTAAACACAACTTTTATTAAATGAACTGGCCGTTCACTTGGATTTCCATCTTTAATCTAATACTTACAGTTGGCACCTGAAGTTGATATGGAATTTTTCCAAACAGAACAACTAAATTTCTCTTCTATTATATCACAGAATAAAATAAAGAAGTAGAATATCGAAACGACATTTTTGATGAATCAAACGATTTGTACAATAAACCTATAACATTTTCGAACAATCGGAAAATATTTCCTTTTGCGACAAGTACATTATGTTGTAAATCTATAAGACGGCCACCACAAGAACACATTTTCCATCTGTAAATCATCTATATAAGGACTGCGACGTGCAAAAAGAGTTAACATTTGTTTATTTCAATAATTCAAATTGTGCCCATAGTTTAAGCTAGTCGATATATTAATCTACATTATTCTAATCAGTTTATCTAATCGAATAGTGAATAAGATATATGCAGACAGACAGTAAAGACTAGAAGTACACGTAGCTATGCAAGAGATATACGCCTTTTATGCAATTTTTAAAGACATTTTATTCATGATTTGTTTCAAGTTGATCCCACGGTCCGGCAACTGTGCCATGGCGCTTTTTCGCTCCTTTCGCGTGTGCCAGTTCACGCCTAAAATCGTTCGCGTCGCCGGGAGATCTCGCAGATAATGGGCCAGTTTTTTTCAAGACGGGAGTCTTCGATAAATATTCGCAGGCAACTTGAGCCAGTTAGACCTTCCAATTCTTTTCAAATTTTGATGAGCTTTTCATTCCCATTTCAGTGTAAGAATCCCTCCAAAATATTCAAATGGTATCGTGAGACATGTAAGATTTCTTTAAGAAGTTATTACAGTTCTCAATAGGATTCAAATCTTGAAATTTCGTCCACTGCCCTTGAAATCTTCGTAAAGTGGAAATTTTTTTCAGCTAGGGGATCTAAAGAGCACTTTTCTTTTTTTCTCCAGATAATTTTCTTTTTTCTTGCTTTGCTATATACCTTTTCTATTTTATGTTCCTTCATGGTTTTTTTTGTGATATCATAGGCATTGCTCAGATTTTAATCAATTTTTGATAATAATAACAACAATAATATTTAAAGAGAATTTAGATTTTAATTTATGTCCGATCACTGTTGGTAAAGGTCATCGAGTAGAATAAGTCAATTTTCTTGCGTTATGAATAAAAAATATGCTTAGTGAGCATCAAGATCGATGTTAGAAAATTTTGAGAAAAACTACCGCGATCAAGGTGAGTGTTTTTCAATTTCGGTTAAAAATTTTTCTAATGTTTCTTGGAAAATTTTAAAAAGTGATAATTTTCAAACCTTTCTAGAGAAATCTTACCAGACCTCAACTGACATTTGATAACTTTGGGGTGATTTTTTTACCCTCGCTTGCGGCATGAATGAGACGAAAATACCGGAAAAGTACTGCCCCCTACAAAAATCGACGGGTCTGAGGGGTTTTTGAAATTCAACTGCAGTTTCTTGAAATGACTGTTTTCTTTCAAGTGGCCACACTGTATTTTATTGTTTCTCGTTTCTCGAATATTTGTAAATATCTCAAATAAATTTTGAAAAATTTTTGCGAAAAAAAAAGAGATAAAGCACCACTGCTGAAGACCTAAATTGTCAACTTTCCTCGCAATCTCCCTGTGGATGCCCCGTACGTGTTAATCATGTTCGATATCTCACCTGAAGAACCATCATCTGCGAAAATTCCCAACGTTTCAACCCTGAAAAGACTTGAAAAGAAAAAGAAACTCAAAACATCGAATAAAAATTTAATCAAAATGAAAGGAATAGGTAGAGAGAACATAAAGATAGCTGAAAGAGAACTAAACTAATTAAAAACTAAAATAGAGAAAATAATAAAGGAACAAACAGAGATGCAAGACGTAAAGGGGTGGGGG
This sequence comes from Adalia bipunctata, assembly GCA_910592335.1. NCBI lineage: Eukaryota > Metazoa > Arthropoda > Insecta > Coleoptera > Coccinellidae > Adalia > Adalia bipunctata. The sequence goes on from OU342951.1 coordinate 704,607, forward strand.
GGTTATATATGAACGAACTCTTATAAAAAATATTATCACCACCGAATTTGTTCCTCGCGAATGAGAGCTGCGTCAAATTGAGGAAAGAAAAGAGTAAAGTACAACTGGGATATCGTCATCATCGTGAAAGACACCTTGTGCGCGTAATGAAATGACAAATAATTCCTAAAAAAATAGATCTTCGAAACACATTTACAATTACACATGACTTACATCATGTTAGATATTGACTTCGAGATTTAGCAAAATGCCTGCAATCCAATTGTGCTGCACGCTTTGTTTATTCATTAATTAAATATTCTAATTGGAGATTCCGAAAGTCAGATCACTCTTCCCCTTTCTGCAATTTGCAAAAGTATCATCTTATGATTGTCAGAGTAGTATAGTAGTAGTATATAGATAGAGAAATATATATTAATAATTACATATTATTGTTTAACGTGTGGTCGAGGTCGCACGAACCCATTTCGGGCGCTCGTTTATCAACAATTAAAATTTCAAAAATATATATATTTATATTCTTCTTTCTTCACATCAATGATATAAATTCGATTCATATTACAGGCCGTATTTTACATTTCAAGATTTGAAAGAAGTCGTTCAGCTGCCGCGATCAAGACGAGTGTTTTTCAATTAGACATTTTTCTGATATGTTTCTTCGTCGGGAGATTCTACAGAGACGGAAAATATGGATAAAGGTCTCGTTCGAATCGAGCGAAAGCGTTCTCGACAGTCGACCGTCAGCTGGGAACACGAGATAGTGAAATTTATAATTTACATGCGCAACTTTCAATCGTCAGCAACTTTGGTACGTAAGGAGCGAAAAAGTAATACGCGGGCATTAAAAGCTACTTTACGCCCGATGGACTTCTGCTTTAAGTCTCGTCGAAAATGAAAAGTAAAGCACAAATGAAGTGGATTATGTTGGGAATTTTTAGCAAGTTCTTACTGCCTGGTATTGCGGGCGTAAAGATTAAATTTCGGGATCGTTTAGACATTTTAAATGAGCTCTGTTGAAAGAGTAGGAGAATTTGGAAAATCAACAGATTCTTCTCCTGGATATTGATGAATGGTACTTTAGCGCCTGCTCACCTACTTAGTAGTTCGCGGGTGTTGAATGCTTCTTTATGCCCGGAAATAAAGGCCTAAAGCGATTTTGACACTCGGTCGAATATAGAAAAATGTATAAATGCAGCGGATTTTTTCTGCAATGTGAATGACCTCATTAGAAAAACTGAGGAAATTTGGAAAATCATAAAATTGAATTTTTTGCCTGTACTTTATGCCCGGTAATGCGGGCATAAAGTGGCACTTCAGGACACGATGACCGATTTTCGCACTTAATGTTCGAAAAGAAGTTAGCGGGCCCCAAACGCTACTTTATGCCCTCATTACCGGGCGATAAAGTGTTATTTTCCGACCGGTTGGAGAAATCCCATCAGAAGATGTTGAGTTTTTAGAAAATTTCAATGAGCTCTTTAGCAAAAATTTGGGTAAACTTTGAAATTTGTTGATTTTTTATGAGCTCTGTATAAAAACTGAGGAAATTTGGGAAACCATAATAATTTTTTCTGATCTTTGATTAGTGCATATTTCTATTTTTCAGGTTTCTTATCGCCCGGCTATGCGGGCATAAAGTGGCAGTTTAGCACCCGCCTGTCGAATTTAGCACCCAATGTTCGAAAAAGGATTCGAGGGCTCCAAATGTTACTTCATGCCCGCATTCCCGGGAGTTTTGATTTACGCCCGCTTGGATAAAATCTTTTCTGGAGAAAGTTGATTTTTTTTAGTAATTTCGAATGAGATCTGTAGAAAAACTGAGAAAATATGGAAAAAGCTAAATTATTAATGAACATTGACGCGTTTATTAATTTTTATTCTTACCTCATCCCTCAGTTATGCGGGCATTAAGTGGCACTTTAGCACTTAGCTGATAGATTTTAGTGCCTAGCGGGCGAAAAAGTAGTCAGCGGGCGCCGAAAGCTTCTTTACGCCCGGAAGACCGTTCCCCTGGTAGGACGTCTTTTAACGAATCGAATCTTTTGGCGCATTTTACGATAACCGGAAAAGTGAGCAAATAAAGAGTGGCGAGTTGCCCCATCTTGCGTTTCCAGCTGATCGTCGACGCGAAACGCTCCCGCCCCCATCGGGCGAGTTCGGAAATAAGACGAAGGCTTAACCCGTTAACGATATTTCGCCCCCGAAAACTTTACGGTTGATGCGACCTCGAGACAGATCCGCGCGACGGAGCGTCCGGCCGAATCGTCGACGTCGAGAACCGTCCGACGCCGTCGCCGGCCGAGACGCGCGCGGACGCGTTAGAAAGACCGAAAGAGAGAGAGAGAAAGAGAATACGAGTCGCTCTCCCAGACAATATGATCATATTTCTAGGGTACACAGCAGCTACACCCTGTCTTCATCCTAGACTAACTCTAATCACTGGCTAATCAGATACACTAACTTACATATGTAATTACTCACTTATTTATATTAGTATTAATTTTCTTCTTCTTCCGCCACACACTCTTCTTCTAACAATACTAACCATATATAATAATACTATATATATAACAGGTACGTCGAGGCCGTCGCGAGGGGAACCGACGCCTGCTCGTCTTCGCGGTTCTCGCGTCTCTTCCCCTCGCCTCGGCCGCCGGCGACCTTTACTCGTCATATAACACTTCCTATAAACTTACAAAAAATAACATCGTGGCGAGTTGATCCGTAATATTTAATCTTCAACGTTCCTTAAATATTAAAGCCATCATTCAATACACAGAGGAGGAAACGAACCAAAGAGGAAAAGGCTCCGGGAGCGTGACGTCGTCTTCGTCGCCAACAATACTTTTATTAAAACTACGATCGAAGAAAGAAAAAAAAAAAGGATCCTTAAAATACAGCAACATACAAAAAATAGTCGGACGAACCGATCTCGTCGAATTCGATACTGGGAAAAATCTGCGTCCAACAACAACAGTCTGACGAACGTAACTAACAATAATAATAATAATTATTAAAAATAAATAAGCGCGTATGACATATTTAGCTACCACAAATACGTCCCCTCGAGTCGGGGGGACACGGAATGAATACTGTAAAGCTCATCGTCAACGATCGAGCTTTTTATATGCTCGACTTGGAAAACGACACTCTCAGGTGATTCGACTCTGACAGCTGGTAGTTGTGCATCTTTATCAACGCTATCACCGCCTCCTCCATGCTGGGCAGTTGGATCAGAGCCATCTTCTTGTCTTTGCTGGAAATCAAAGCACGCATCTCAACATCGACGTTCATCCTCTTTTTTTTTATTGAATTTAGAAGATGCGACACTTTGAAGACTCGAATCTTTGACTTGTACATTTCTTTCAACTTCGAATTATACATAAATTTTCAACTGTAAATTCTTAAGGTCAAAAGAAACCTTTTTTTCATTTTCCATTTTTTCGAATTCGGCTCTCTTGAAAAGATATAGCCATTCGAAAAAAAATTGGGCGAAATACGTGTCTGATACAATTCTCTGGAATTGATGCAAAATTCATATTTCTCGATTGAAATTGAGTTAATTCATCAAGTACTAACCTTCTTGGTATAAAAAAGTTACAAACACGATATTTCTTAACAAAAACGGCGGAGGACATTGTTAATCTCAATTACCGTTGGAGGCGCTGCCAATTATCAACATTATATGAAGTTGTGAAGACATTCGGTGAATTGTTGTAATGCTGTGATGATTATGTGAAGACTGTCAAAGAATTAATATAATATTAACCGTGTAGTGTCGAATTTATAAGATATTCTTCAGATAGAAACATCGCCACAGATTATTTAGTGCAAGTATCTTTTTATTTTTCATTAATTTCAATTCAATACGTGGTTTGTATCGACATTCATCCTTAATATCCGAATTTTGTATTTAATGACTGTTCAAAATTCAGATTTGATACCACAAAGTGTCCTACTGGAATGGGCTTTCCCGGTCGGTTGCAAAGAAGAACAGGTCTATGACTCTACCTACTTTTTCTGTGGTTCACCGAAAAACCCGGAATCTTCCTTCTTTTCTACCTGTTCAGTAAAAATTCACCCACTGCCACGTCGCGACCTCGATACGCCCAAGCTCGCAAAATATACTCCAGTTTTCTTCCCAAAGTCGGACCTCTTTACATTCGTACCTAAAACTGTATTCGTCAAGTGAGATAAGGACTCTACGCGGTACAACACCTACGAAAGCAAACAGAATCAGATACGTAACTTTTAAATCTGAACAACCGTAAGTACCATTTCCAACAGTGTTTACTTTGTGGTATTTATTCCTCTTTTATACATCCATTTTTTATTTATTTAATTCTCGTGGCGACAAGAACTGGTACGCCAGTCCATTTCTTCTCTCCTGTATTTTATTCAATGACATTTAACTTCAATATGGACTCAAAAAAACGCTCAAACAGGAAGCCAAATATGGTGATCAATTGTTTCCAGACCCGAATACCTGTTTCGAACCACCTGTGTACAATTCGATGATATTTCTCCTGAAACTCTGGATTCGGGATCACCTTTACCAGTCTTTCCACCTTGTCAACACCCTATAGAGAAACCTCTTCCGCTGCACGTTCGACCAAAAGAAATGTACAAGACAAAGACTCACCCCGTATCTTTCGGGACCAAACTGTCGCTCCGACAACATCGTCAATCCGAATTCGCCAAAAAGACAATTTTTTTTATCAAATTTGAAAACTTACGGGAAGAATTTGAAGGCCTTGACCGTGAATCCGTTCTTGGTGAACGCCTCCTTGATGTCTTCCTCGTTGATCGTCGCGGGGATGTTGCTCAGATGCAACGTGGCCGACGGGGGATAAATGTTCTGGTAGTTCTTCGAACCGGGCTTCTTGAACCTGTGCAACGGACTCTGGGTGTAGTCTTTGGTGAGGCCCGCGTCCGGCTGTCCTTCCTTGGGCATCTGGACCGACTGGTGCTTGCTCAGCATCACCCTTATGTTCTTACCGAACACTTTGAGCTTGTCCATGTGCGTGATGGCTGCGGAATTAAACGGTTAGAGGTACCCGAAAATGAGATAAATATCGACGTTATTCACCTAGGTGTGCTTGGTGCGGCTCCGCTAACTGAACCAAGGCGGAATCCTTTTTATTATAAAGAATTTTCACCCTTTGTACGTCGCCATAGACACCTGTGAAACAAGCGAAAACCGAAACATTAGTCACCTGAAGAGCCCTCGAATATTTCCGATTTATTAAAAAACTAACAATTCATATCAGGTTCAAACATCGAAAGAATACGAAAAAGATAGGTCTGGAATGAAGATTTTTAAATATAAGTCGTCTAAAGTAACAAACAAGAAATTCATGCAACTCAGTAGTTAAGAAATTTAGAAAAAAAAACGACAATTTCAACAGACCTACAATAAAAGGGTAAGAACGAAATGAATATAAATCGAATTAAAACGATGTATGAAAGCACTAAGCCTAATGAAAAATAAAACTGATAAAAATAAGTAAAAATTCGAATCGAAAACTGAAAATGAATGATCTAAGAACCAATTTCATCCAAGATCCAGAAACAAAAAGAAATGGAATAAAGTTAAAAAATGTTATTGAATTACGTCCTAGATGAAACAGGCTTCAAAACTCTGTTATTTTAATTTCGATCTGTACAAGAACTGAGTTATTCGAAGGAGATGGAAATGAGTTAGCTCGAAAATTAATAAAAAAGAAATATAAAAGAAATAAAATGTTCCGTTAATATCGTTGTTATTGTAGATTAAAAGAACAGAGTTTCCATAACGACTGAATTAATTTAAGTGTGAAAACATACCAAATAGTGTAAAGAGAGCGTCAGGCGTGACCATCTACGAAAGAAGATAGAAGATGTAGTAGGATGTAACGTGGCACAAAGAGGTAGCGTTTAGGCCACCGGAGGGGCAGCAAATGTAAAAAAAGAAAAACAGCATTAGATCGTATGTAATCAATGTACATGTTTCAAACACACGCCACCGATAAATCCATAAAGGCCGCCGGTCGAACTAGGTCGGAGCCATTAGAGAGAAAAAGTTATTCGTTTCTCTGTTTTTATATTCGAAATGATCTTTTACCGATAGGAATGATTCGTTCGATGGCGTTTCACAGAAACTTTGATCTGATATCTTCAATGTTACTGCGGATTTTTTTTACATCGTTCAAGAATTGTATCAAAGATTTCCAATATTCTTTTTGCGTTCACGTGAAAATCAATGTTTAGGTTTCATATCGTTCTTATTATTGTGAGTGAAAGTTTGTTTCAAGGCTCTTTTTCAGAAAGGACCAGTTTAATGCCCGAAGTCTCAAGTTTGATTTTCTCTCCGGTTCAGGGACTCTCACAGCACCTGCTAAGCCCTCTCGTCATCCTCCAAGCAAGTTGGATGTCCTGTTAAAACATCGTGGTCTCAGATCAGATCTACAATGACCTATCTAAGGCTCCAAGGCACTCATCTACACCGTCCACCCTCTTAACTTTCTTCTTCAGCCAGTGATCTTGCTTTCCATACACTGGCCTTGGACTGAAGAGTACGCTTGCGATACTGCTGTTGAAGGAAACTTCACAGCACCTTCACCAAGACCTAGTAAGAACCTGCGCTTTCAAGACGTGTTTTGAAGAGACCGTAAAACCAGCAAGGTCCTGTGAAAGGAGATCATTCGAGTAGGAAGTCGACCACACAAAGATTTCTCGTCGTGTCGACAGGAACTTCTGATCTCAGAGTACCGATCTCCAGTTCGTCCAGAAGAGGGTTGAGCTTGATGCCAAATTGCTCTGGATAGCTCAAAACAAAGTTGTAAAGGCTGCCAGTAGCTGATATTACCTCGCTTCTGACCAGAATGCGTGGAGGAACATGGTCCAACAGCTTCTCCATAGTCGCTCCAGGTGCGGCCCTGAAGGAAGGCTATTCTTTGAGGTCTGGGCTTGTAAGCTCAGTCTGCCAGTGGCTAATTTAGCTACGTTTCTGACCAGAGGGCGTGGAAGAACTAGGTCCAACAGCATCTCCATAGACGGTCCAGGTGCGGTCTTGAAGGCAGACGCTTCTTTGGGGTTGGGAGAGCTTGATTTGGGTTTGCAGGTGATCTATACATGACCACTAGGCTTTGCAGCCTTGGCTCTTTGAAGATTGTGGAATATAAAACTTACGCTTTCGAAAAATAATGTGTATGTCTCTTGAGAAGGGATGCTAGTTACAAATCGTCTAAGAATTCTGAAGATATTCGTCGTTAAGTGATATTTCGTCCTGAAATTATTTGCCGAAACGATGTGAAACTTTCAATTAAAACACATTTCAGGAAGAAATACTCCGTCGTTATAGCGTGTTTTTGCGTGTTTCGGAAACGGACAACACAACCTAATCTGTCAATACTTTAAGACAACACAGATAAGCTCCACAGAATCACTGCTCAGATGTCGAAGCTACACTACGCCACTGCTTCATGAAAAGTCGCTAAATAGTCTCTCTCATTTATCTAAAGCTATATAGAACGCTATTTCGCAATCGGCAAAGATACTGACCTCTTCGTTCAGGTTGCTGACCAGCAAGACGGTGGCCAGCGCCAGTCCCGGCGTGGCCAGTCCTCGCAGACCGGGCGCCATCTGTCCGAGCGCGAATCCGCCAAGACCAGGTAGGGCTCCGGCCACTCCACCGCCGTAGGGCGCCGCCAACGGCGAGGCCAGGGTATGCATGAAGGGGCTACTTAATACTCCAGGGGTGCCGGCCAAAATGGAGTCTGAAAGAGGATAAGATTGGCTCGCAAATTCCAAAGATCCGCCACCCGATTCAACACGCATGCAAGAATGAACCGAGTACTTTTTACATCAATCTCAGAACTCAACAGTTTATCATGCAAATTTTGAGTCGCCCTGGAAGCTACACAGCGAGCACTTGCCCAAGGGTGTACAAGCTATGGATGGCAAGGAAAAAGAAGTTGTCCAGTAATCCTCCATCGTCTGCGTACTACAGAGACACCTCGTAAATCTAACCAAATCATGCACCAAACACCTACACAAGTATGAAATCTCGAAATCAACTTACACTCACCTGTCAGTCTTTCTCTGGCCAGTTTAGGCTGCGTGGCTAAGAGCAGAATGTCCGCGCCCAGGCCGCCCGGTAGGCCGCCCGTCAGGGCCAGCTGGTCGTTGGTGTCGCCCGTGGGAAGGTTGGGATTCGTGTAGTCCCTCGACTTGTCGTTGTTGTACTTGACGTTCAAAGACGACATCTTCGAGTAGTCTATGCGCAGCGTACAGCAGCTGTTGTAGATGTTCTGGCCGTCGAGGGCCTGTTTGGCCGCCTGCGCCGATTGGGTGTCCGGGTACTGTATGAGCGCTTGGAATGAATCTGAAAGAGGAGGAACGATAGGGAAAGACGTTCGCGGAGGGCGAATGAGGAACACTTACTGTTCTTCGTGAATGTCACGATTTTGAGTACTTTTCCGAACCTCTGGAATATCTGCAAGAAGAGGAAATCCAAGTTATACATAATTGGAGCTGCTCAACTTTGATGAGTGCAACAGGTCGAAGACAAACATGATCAGATGGCTGATACACCCAGAAAAACCCTCGAGGTGGTGAAATTACGAGCTCAATATCGACACCTCGACGACATAATTAACCTCCGATCGAATCTCAAAGCAAATTTAGCATCTCCTCTTCCGATTCGTTTCGTAATCTACGTCAAACGTTCGGCGTAGACAGCACAATGCGTAACCTTCTCGCCGTTTAATGACGCGATTTATCCAAAGTCAGTCGTTTCGAGACATTGCCCTTTATACTTTCCGAATTCCATCCCCTTTTTGCTTCACCACCTTCGGCCATCGCAAGGCACCGTTTCACGGTCACTAGTTTGATCCTATTCCGGTCGGCTAACTTAAGTAAGTGAAGTTTCGGGAATTGAGATGATTAAAGCCTGTGCATCCCTCGACTTAAGATGTACTTACCAAGTGAAGAATATCCAAACTGATTGGGTAGATCATGTGTTCGATGATGACCCTCAATACTGTGTTAGGACCTCCCTGTATATCCTGGCCATTTGTTACGGGGGTGGGAGTGGTGTTTACCGAGTTTTGGGTGCCAGTTAGGGCTTGAGCTGCTTGAAGGGCTGCCTGAGCCGATGCATTCTGTAACAAGCGAAGACACATTGATAACTGATCCACAGATAATACACTAGGATACTATCATTCAACCACTTAAATTTTTCGTTAGGAATGAAGAAAGCATGACTCATTTCAGTCGCAGAGCTTCATCTTTCAATTTTCGAGTGCTTGAGATTCAAAAAACTGCATTTGTGATAAGTTAACACATCTCCCAAATCACGCAAATTCAATCAGACATTCATGATAAAAATATACTAATCTACGAAGTATTTTCAATCATCACCGAGAGCCATTACTCCAACAACAGTAAATTCCCCGCAATCCCCCAAATAGCTATCGACCAATTTTCGCGGAACGCATAAAGCATCCCTCACGTGACGCGAGTCGCAGCCGGGATAATAAAAACTACAGCTCCCGTATGCGAAAAAAGCGTAATAAAAATAAATCTATATCCCGGACGATTTATATTCCCCAACAGACCCTCCGTCTCGCGAATGTGCCACAAATGGAATATGAATATGGTGGCGCTCCGGGCCGATGGCGTTCTCTCACTTGATTTTCCCCGAATTCGGCGGGGGACGCGCGACAGATATGCAACATGTCGACCGCTAAAAGGGCGCCCGAGCTGCTCGCTCGACGTCAATCGTCGAAGCGCCCGCAGACGCGACGTTTGGACACATACGCGGTTAGATTGCGTTGTGTCTCGCTAAGCCGCATCCGAGCTGTTTTCGGCACGATTATATCGTTATTGGAATCGCCAAAGACGAGCGCGAAAAATGATCACACTCAATATTTGTCGACAGAACCTCATGAATAACATTTCTCACTTGTTCATCGTACTCTTGTCTAGATTGCTTATAACAGAAATGAAAAACGTTCTTTAAGGAACGAATGCTCGAACCAAATCCAGCTATCAAGTAGAGATTGTCACAGAGCCTGTAGAACACCATTTTGCAAGTTTTAAGAGAGAATTCTTCTCATTCGTCGCTTTGATAGAAACATAACAAGAAACTACAAATCCTCATGCATCTAAATAGCGAAAAGGAAAAGGGAGAACGACAACACACAAAAATCTGTTCTCGGATCCCCCAGCAATACTCAGAACGACGACTGTATCGATTTTGAAACTGCTATTGTCGAGTTGGAAAACTTCCAGGAAAAGAACGTATTCGTGGATTTCCCTTAAGATCCGAATTTGCTGAAAACAGTCGGTCGAAGCATGTGTTTTGGTCATTATTAGAATTATCGAGTTTACAGACAGGTCAGAAATTAAAGATATAGTCTTCATAGTAAAAACCACATGTTTAACGTATTTCTTGGCTTTGAAGCATGCGGTTGACTGATATTTTGACGCAGAATCCCAAAATATGAAACAGAGAAGAGACAACTCTATATTCCACTTTCTAACCACGAATTTGATGAGAGTTTAAGACAAAGAAAAAAATTCTAAAAAGAAGAATCATCATCAACAACAATTTAAATAGATTCATTCCTACGAAATCAAAACAGTCGCATCAGAATCGTACAATCTCCATCTTGTTGAAAACAAAAAATTATTTCGAGACATATTTAGCAATCTTCGCTGAAATTAACTAGAACAGAAAGTCCCATTTATCGTGCCGTGAGTTTTATTACAGCAGAACGGAGATATCATTATCTTTGACTACAACTTCGAAATAAAAAAAATGTCCGAGTTTGCGAAACTCGTATAAATCTCCTTTTTTCATTATCAGAGGGCTCAGGTAGAATCGATAGTCAGCTTTCCCAGTTAACCCTCTTTTCTCGCAAGGAAGGAAGGAAAGAAGAACGCGTCCCGTCCAACTTTTCCGGGAAGAATGTTCCTTATTAAAATGCGAAGGTATATACTCAAATTCCCTAATTAGATTTTTACTGTTTTTAAAGCCGTCCCGGGGCAAACTTCGGAATTAACACGGGACTGTTTCCCTCCTAATAAAAATTGGAAAAGAAAATATAAGCGCTAACAAGAATAATGAAGTTTTTCCGAACGGAATATACGGAGCGCAGTGCCGAGACCTCCGGGACTGGGCGAGATGAGCTTTTCAACTTTTCGTCATAATGGAAAATGGGTCTTTGAGTGTTTTTTGTTTGTTTATTCTGTCGGGGAGACTAGTGTCCGAATGAGAAAGTAGAATTTAAAAGGCTATTAGCTTCGTAATCCTAATGGAGTTCCAAGAGCTCAAACCCGAAGCCAGGGGACGGCACTGTCGATTTTACTGCCGTCATTAGAATTTCATTCGCGACGAGCGCCGCGGAAAACCGTTAGGGCCTATACTCGTATTGATGGTTGCCTAAGGTGATAACTGTCCTGTTGTTACAATTCATTCCATATGTTGTGGAACTTGACGTAAACTCTTTTTATGGTTGTTCTTACCAATTTTGACGCCAACTCGACTATCTGACGAGTGACGCGAGACAAGTGGACTCTGAATGTGCCAGATATGTCGCCGCTAACAAAGTTTCAACTTTAGTAAGTGATACTAATCGTGAATAATTCAAGCAAACGAGACGGTCGTTTCTAGCCGCGTAACCTGAATTCTGAGAGCGCTTCTGCTGCGAACGTTAAATTTTCACGGCTCCGGGTGATTTTCCGGATTTTCCCGTCCCAGCCACCTGCTAATCCATGTAATGGACGATGCGGCTGATACGAATTTTACGGCCAGTCAAATTCCTGATAGATTCAAACCACTATTCGGTTATTTATCGGAGAATTCCATTAACGGGCGTTCCTTCTAGCGCGGAAAATTCCTTCTCCGACTATTTTTCATCCACCGCAGAAAACGCGGTACAGAATCACAGAAAGACTAGGACAAGAATCCAGGAGTAGTATAGCAAGCGGGGTCCTGGGACTGAGGATGGCCATGTCCATCCGGAGCCGAAGAACCTTGAGGAAATTAGCTGAAGAATTGGTCAATGACCAGAAGGGGTTGTAGAAGAAGATGTCACCTACCAAGATCGGTAAAAAACCTCGAGAGGTCAATGACCAATTCTTCAGCTAAATTCCTCAAGGTTCTTCGGCTCCGGATGGACATGGCCATCCTCAGTCCCAGGACCCCGCTTGCTATACTACTTCCGGGGATTGTCGATATTATGCAGCATTTCATAAAAATGAAATTGAAGAACGAACGAAAAAAAAGGATGCGAATTGGAGGAAGAATCCGCTGGTGCTAGATTCAAATGGAGCTTTTCGGTACTCTCGGTTCGTAACTTCCACTAAACATTCAATTATTTGTTGCGAAATCCGCAACGCTAATCTCCGTAGAGGGTATTTTAATTCACCGACAGCTCCGGCCGATCCCTACAACTAGGAAAAGCCCCCATTTAATGGGGCTTAGAACCGAGCGGCCGGAAAATAAAGGATTCCCTTGCTGCGTTCGCATCTCTGATCTGCCACGAGAACGTTCGCGCTCTTCAGATTTCATGAACGTCTATAATGGTTATATCAGTTGATGCAATTGGAAAATAACGTTAAGAAGATACAGAATACAAGCATCTTCGGCCAATTCTCAGCAACTGTATGAAGGTGAAAGTTTCAATTGAGACTCTCTACATCCGGTAAAAAGAACAACCCTAATAGGATCACGTATCAGTCCCTCTGTCGATCAGAGTAAAAATGTTCACCTGATCTACTCGACATCAACGATTGCAATCAACGACTGATATCCTCGACCTCGGAAGAAGCCCATCGATTGCCACGAAGGCAGTAACGAGAACCGCTCGCCATATGCACCTGATCCGATCGCATTTGCGGCTCGTACTTGGAAACGAGGACGCCAAGGAGGCTGAATAAAAGAAGGAAACGCGAAAAGGGAAAAGTTAATGCTCCTGTAATTATTTCCCGGAAGTCCAATGTTTCCCGGAGGCGTTTAATGGAAGCGCAACCGAACCGCGTACGTCGTCGACGAGGAGGTTCTTCATCCAGCGCCGAACGAAAGGATATTGTTGCGAATATTTCATTCCGTTCCATTATTTTTGTCTCGCCCCGTTCTTCACGCGGCGGATTTTTCGTATAATTTCCAAACCGTAATAAACGACAGGTCGGGAACGAGTCGTACAAAGAGAACACCCATGTCATTACGGGGACCTAGTCATGTATGGGCTGCCGGAGGAAATGAGAAATATTTCGAGATTGGAAAGGCGGGACCGAAATTCCGCTGGAGAAAGATTTTTCCCATCCCAAACGCGGAAGCAACGAAAAAAAAAAGTATAACACGAAAAGTACGCATATAAGGAATGATTCGGATAGCTCATAAGATTCTTCACCTCAAGACTTCCGCTGAAATGTACTTTAAAAGACACAAACTGTATAAATTCGATCGAGTAAAACGGATCGAAAATTTTTCGAACCCTGCGCCTCCACCAATTCGCGACCCGGGCCTAAAACCAAATTATCTTCGTAATAATCCGCGCCATCATTCATAATAATAATTCCCCGCACGAGGGCGACTTCGAACGGGGGTTGTTCCGTAGAAAACCTCCCTCTTCCGGTTCATCAAGACCTCCGTAATCCCTCGGACCCCACGTTACACCTAACCTAACCGCATCGGCAACTTCGCAAGTCCCGGCTCGAAATCTCGCCGACTTAATGCGGAAGAACGATGATTAATTAACATTTTTAATTAAAACCGCCACGACGCCGCCGTCGTGGAGGCCGAGACCGCCGGCCGAAATCATCAATTACGAAATAACGGACGGGATAGGAATCGATACGCCCGGAGAAAGGGTTTTCGAAAATTCCCTCTTCGGTTTCGGCGAGGTGAAGGAAAAAAGGATGAAGCGGGAAAAGAAAGGGAGCATTAAAATTTGAGGAAAATGTTCACAATCGAAAAAAATTATTGCGTCCATCCAAGTAACAAACTTTGAATGAATTTTGGAAATTTGGGATGAAAACGAAATATCGCATTTCTATTTCGTTCGGCGTTGCGGTTTTTCATTCTACGAATTCATTCCCGGAAATACGTCATCGATACCCGCGTATCCGGCGGTTTTCTGCAGCTTAATTGGAATGGAATATATGTTATCTCGTTACGGAACCGCCGCAAATTCGGAACCAATTGAATCCTATCAATTATTTACGTTCTGCTAACGATTCCCGATCTTCGCATCGAACGAATGGTTGCACTGGTATTGTCTGTCGAGATTTGGGGTCCTTTTTGAGCATCCGAAAATCTGATAATTGGCGGCGGTGAAAAGAGGAATAATTAATAATTCGAACGGATAAATTTTCACATTCGCGTTTCGTTTTACGATGATTAATGAATATAGCAATTTGGCCGGTATAGTTCTCTCTTATGGCACTGATCTAACCTTAGACTATTTAAAGGGGAAAAGAGCCTTTCGAGTTTCGATAGTAAACAGTGAAGCCAATTTTCATCATCAGAAATAAACTGGGTAACTGTTCTACTACGGAATGAAAATGCAGTAATATTAAATTTCGAACGCATGAGTGTTGGAATTGCCTTCTGCAACGAGTTTTTAAAGATATTTTTCTCTATTTCAGTCAAGTTTTGTGAAAAACCGTCGAAATTAAATGAAAAAATCAAATTATACATCCTAGTGACTTTCGTATTGTATCTTGGACGTTGGTGTGACTGTTAATTGAGATTTGAATCTCACGTTTCGAATTTTGAAATCATTTATAATTACGCATTGAATTCGTGAATTAATTATGAAGACATCGATTCAACACCTCCATAATTAAGAAAAATTGTGAATAATGTAACGAATAAATTAAAACCTCAAAAATCCTGATCCATGAATGAAAAAGAATACGAAGAACTTGTGAAGTGGTCTGAGAAGAATTCGGTTATTTGAATTTCAGATAATGTTTTGTTAGCGTTATTTAAATAACGTATTTATGAATCAGGACATATAAATGTTCCACATTATGGTGAAATCCAATGTAACGCAGTATGGCTCAGAAATTGAAAAATTAAACATTTCCAACGAGTATTGATTGAGAAAAGAGAAGAGGACTAGCTATAGAACTACGTATAATCTCAACTTCCAAACAGAAACTTTGGAATTTCTTTAGCAAAAACTAAGAGGATTTCGACTTCTCGTTATCCTTTTCGTAATCTGGGACCCAAACTTAGTGAGTACAAATTTTTCCACTTTTCCAATACGATTCTTTCAGTTCTAAATAAATACTATGAAATTGAATAGGATCAGAAGCCAGTGCTGACAACCAAAACGAAAAATATAACTGCAAACAACGCTGTAATGAGTTCATTACAGTACTGTTTTCAGTACTGTGATGAACTCATTACGATACTGAAGCAGAGAAACATTTTTGCAACGTTGTGACGTTTTTTGAATTTTCTAATAAATAAACTCTCCATCAAAATGTACTTTAGATTGAAATTCATTTACTTATTTGTGCGTGAATGTCAGAAATGAGTATTTGTTTCTTCAAATATTGTGCATTCTTCACATAACATATAACTAAAGTATCAGAATGCTCGCGAAACGGCCCGGACGGTTTTGCCTCAGATAATGAATGAGCACATTATGGAATCACCGTTTTCTGAATCTGTGGCCAGTTCATTCATTAATTTCGTACCGGTATTTTAATTTTGTGTTACCACTAACGTTTTGAACAGTGTTGTCATCAGAATATCGCGTAGGAAAAGTGAGATTTGGATTGAATTCTGAATATTATGAGCAAAATACGTTGAAAAAATGGTTCGTTAGTGTCTTGTTTGTGGTAAGTTGGACTATTTGAATCCTGATTTGAGTTTACCCAGGTATGTTCTACTCTTATCATTCTGAGTAACAGTGGCGTAGATTCCGATTTTTTGAATTGCACTTTCCAAATTCGCTTCCGATATTGAGAGGAGGAACAATTCTGAATTTAACTGACTCTGTTAGCCTTACTCAGAATCTGCTCTAATGTTCGGAACATTGTATGATTTCACCAAAGAGAGTTGATTTACCTGTAATTTCATTTACATTCTTCAATACCGATAACACCACGCCACTGGACTCTTCAATGTTGCCACGGCAGTTAACTGACTGAATTTTGGCTTCACCGATTCTCGAATTTATGAATGAGATCCTGTGTCTCCTCTTTCTATGGTCTAAGTTTCCAACCTCGCGACGAAACTTTATTTCGTCGAAGCGAGACGCTTCGTCCGACGTCATATCGTCGTGCAGTCCGAAAGACGGAATTTCGTGATCGACGACCGCATCAGCGGAATTGTCCCGGTCGCCGCGGTCTTAATCGCGGACAATTTTCGTCGATTACCGCGCAAATTACAACCGACAGCGGAAAAAGGGACCGTTCGCCGATCGCACAAAAGCGTACGCCCGATGAAAAATCGCCGACATAATCGTACCACGGCGCCGCGGACATTTATGCGCCGGCAAATTGGTCGCGACAATGTAACCCGAAAGAATGGATTAATTTTACGTTCGTACGGTTCGCGTCGTGAACGCGACCGCGGGGCGAAATAGCTACGGCGAGGACAATGTCGCCATTGTTCGGCAGATCGATAGAGGTGGATGAATCAGGTGTGAAGACGGGGGAACGTCTTCGTCGATAGCGTTTCGGGGGTAGGTATGCGAGGCGGGAATAAGGAGAAAGTTTCGCTACGGCTCTCCTTCGTTATGATTGTTCCTTCTTCATGTCAGAGCGACTGAAGGAGTATCTCATCCGAAACACATTGTTACGGAAGTCTTGACGGCTGTTGAAGGGGTCGTTCCGTTGTACGAAGAATTCGTTTCTCTTTGATTCGGAACGTCGGGGAGGAGGAGAACGACGCGACTCGGTAAAAGAATTCATTTTGCAGAGCCTCCAATTATACTGATTGGAATGGGACTTGCTTCTCGCCACCCCCGAACTTATATACTTTGGTGGGACGGTCCCACTCTTTCATTTTTAACAGAGACGATCTCGATAAAATGAAAACAATTTTTTTTCCTCGAGAATCTACATCAGAATAAGGACTCCGCACCCGACGAGATGACCAGAAAATAATTCCTTTCTCCGCGCGCGCGACAACCAGTACAAAACGTCAAAATCCCCATTCTATTCGCGCGTAATGCAACAATTAATAAATAATTACGCCTCGGACCGGGCGGCTCTCACGTACGCCCCCGAGACCGATCCCGCAATCCCAATATTAATAACTCAGGTCGCAGTGTGCCCGGGGCCTAATTCGCCGCCGGCCCGCGGAACCCGGCACAATGCACACGGACAAACGCTCATATCCAGCTCGCGTACGTATGCACACAACAACAACGTATGGATATGGATATTTGCAGTGGAAACAAAGCCGATGCGGTCGTATTTTTGTTTATTAGTCCGGACCGGGGGGAACCGCGGCGTAAACCCGCATTATTTGCGCGCTCCCGGAACGGCTCGGGCGGCGCTTACCCGCCCGCCATCGGTGGTGCCGATTGGAATCGGTCGAGGCTACTTGAAAACTGATCGAAAACCTGAACGGTGATAGTTAGGGCTTTGAATTATTATTTTTCATTGAATAGAGCGACCTCGAAAACCTACATTTTGATACCAAAATCACCCATGTGGCCCTTATAAGTAGTGAATTATTCCTGTTTTTATTTTTTTATTTTTCATTTTCGAGTTCTGTTCACGAGCTCACACCACTCAAGGTAAGGTCGATGTCGGTCCGCAAAATTGCTATTATTGAAGATTCGAATAGGAAGTAGGTATAGCTTCCAAATTTAATATAAAGGTTAGATCTTCCCCAAATATATTTTTTATGGACAAATATGGCGTTTTTAGGGGGTCATACCCCTTTGGCATTTTTCACCAAAAATTTGAGATTTTTAAAATCGCTCATATTTTGCACAGAGATACTTGGAGCTATGCTGATCCACATAATATAACTAATTCTTGGCGGCGAAGAGAGGGACGGAAGTTATGACAGTTTGAAATTTCCGATTTTTCGAAAAAATGCCATTTGACAGGTTAAAACCTAAACGGTGATAGTTAGGGCTTTGAATTATTTTTCATTGAATAGAGCGACCTCGAAAACCTACATTTTGATACCAATACCACCCATGTGGCCCTTATAAGTAGTGAATTATTCCTATTTTAATTTTTTGATTTTTCATTTTCGAGTTCTGTTCACGAGCTCACACCACTCAAGGTAAGGGTGCTGTCGCTCCGCCAAATTGCTATTATTGAAGGTTCGAATAGGAAGTACAACTTCCAAATTCAATAACAACGTAAGATCTTCCCCAAATATATTTTTTATTGACAAATATGGCGTTTTTAGGGGGTCATACCCCTTTGGCATTTTTCACCAAAAATTTGAGATTTTTAAAATCGCTCATATTTTGCACAGAGATACTTGGAGCTATGCTGATCAATATAATATAAATAATTCTTGGCGGCGAAGAGAGGGACGGAAGTTAGGACAGTTTGAAATTTCCGATTTTTCGAAAAATGCCATTTGACAGTTGAAAATCTAAACGGTGATAGTTAGGGCTTTGAATTATTTTTCATTGAATAGAGCGACCTCGAAAACCTACATTTTGATACCAAAACCACCCATGTGGCCCTTATAAGTAGTGAATTATTCATGTTTTTATTTTTCGATTTTTCATTTTCGAGTTCTGTTCACGAGCTCACACCACTCAAGGCAAGGGCGAAGTAGGTCCGCAAAATTGCTATTATTTGCTTCTTCATTCGATCACAACGTTCGAAATTTCCAAACAAAGTGTAAAATATAATTCCAAATAGAATAATACTTTTATTTCCATTCCATTCGGTTACTTTCACATCCAATCGGCTTCTAACGCCGAACAAAAGACACCGCCTGTCGTCTCCCCTTCAATCAGAATTCCCCATTTTCATTCAAGATATTTCAACTGTTTTCCTTGTCGACACGTAAACGCCTTTTACGATCGTAATCTTTATCAGCGCACGTGCGATAAAAATCGCTTTTATTACGCTCCCAAAGTACGCGCGCCGTCGAAGCCGCGCGATAAAAAATTACATTGTAACTCCTAAACGCGCCCTCGCCGAATTAAATCAACAGAAACAAACCGTAAAAAAAGCCAGAGCCAGAGCAAGTATTACATCGGCGCGGTTTTTACGACTTTTATCGGAAATTAATTAAGGGAGATTCGTCGGAATCTTGTCGGCGCGAAGTTCGACCCCGTTGTTTGCCGGCGGCCGACAACTTCTCGGTTTACGGAATTTGCGGGTCTCGCTTATTCGTCGGCGCTAGTCGAGATCGAGAAAAATATGTTGGGATCAATTTTCGGGCAATTAATGTCGGGCAACATCGGTTACAGCTATTTTGATCCGGAGACTCACGGCAGAATTGAATCTTTCAGAATAATAACGACATTAAGAGAGTCTCTTACGTATGAAACATCTGATAGAATTGATGCTTCGAATGTTACATTAATAAATTCCTCGAAATTTCTGTCAATCAATTGAGGGGTTACGTAAAGGAAGAACTGAAGAATTCGTCAGAATGTTGATCAATAGTCAGGGTATAACAACAGCAACGAATTAAAAGATATTCTTCGATACCCGACGCATCCGCCAATTTATAAACGTAGCTCCCGAATCTATAAAAGTTAATCACTTCATTCCACAACTCTTATAATGGTGTACCATCATCAGGAAAAGAATCCTTCATTTGCTCTGTATCTATTTCGAGAACAGCACAAAAATGATAGGATGCAACATAATAAAACATAGTAAGGAGGAAGATATCAACAAACAACGAAAAAAGAACACATTGTCATAAAAATAATTTAATTATTTCTTCGGGATTGGAATTGTAGGCCTTTAAATTCCGTTCCCAGTTCATCCCGATCGGCAAACGGGAAACGACCCCGCGTCACTCCGACCGTGAAAGATGAATATTCCATCATCCCCCGTCGCATCAGCCCTGTCCCTGAATTATTCCTGCGTGTCCCACCTGCCTCCCCACCGACCTCCAAACATTTCGAAAGCGCAGGGTGCGTGACGAGGGTTCCGTCGACCTGACCCCCCTCGCAGGAAGATTAAAAGCGGCGTTTCAGATCATCGTCAACGTCAATTTTACCGGGAACGGGCGGGCGAATTAGTCGGGATTCCGGCCGTTCCTCGTTTATAATAATTTGGCCATTGTTTTGGAAAACGTCGGATTAGGGGGGGCGTCGATGAATCATCCGTCGATAATGTGTTTTAATCAAGACGGCCTAATGCCCGGGGCTTAGGCCGTCTTTTTTACTCGCAAATGCGCGTTCGTTCTGTAGGAGGGATGAGTTCGCAGTCAAACATGTTTACTAGTTTACTCGGTTGGACAGCTCGATTTTTTTAATCGTATTCGACGTGACAGAGTTCGTCTTGTATATTCAATAACCGATGATCACAAGAAATGTCCTTACGAGCCTCTCCTCAGGACGAGAAAACCAACGAGTTTCAAACATCTCATTTATTTATTCCATTATTCTTCCGTATTTTTCACACTCTGCATCAATTCCTGAAATATCGGAATCAACTGCTCTTCAAAAATCCGAAGATGCGTATTTTCCGTTTCATCTCTCAATATCGAATCGTAACCGAGCCTTAACCCCGTTCCCGACCGGCTCCGTCACGAACCAGACCGTGTCAATTTTCCGGGCCGACGCCTGTGCGCGGCACGCGTCATTAGCTCCGGGAATCCCCCAATTAACGTCCGTTCGGGCGTCCCGCGGAGCGACGACACGTCGGAGAGCCGTCGTCGCCCCGAACAATGGCCAGGCCGAGGGATTCGAAGACGCGAACGAGGCGAATCTGTCGTCGGGCTCGGCGAGAATGTCGCGGTGACGTGACGAGCGCGCGGGAATATTCGATTCGGGGCCCCGCACTTCGGGATCGTTTTAATGGCATGAATATTTAACGATTTCCGGGACACTCTTCGCTACGAATTAGGTTCTGGGTATCGGGGAACCGGGACCAACAAGGAGATCGTTCAACGCCTACATTTATTATTCAGTCCGCGATCCCGCTCGGGCGAAATTTCAAGGTCGCCAAGCGAGGTTCGACGGTTAAAGAATGCATTTCGAGAAATGGCGCTACTCGCAGAAACAACATTTTTCTTTCAGTCGATATTCTATTATTCATTATATGAGTTACTAAACAAGTTGAATGTACAGGGTTTATAAGGGATGAGATTTCGAATAACGGTTTCGGATCACATCTTAGTATTTCTTGGTTCCCAAGTTGAATATGACGTAGAATTGAGAAAAATTAATTCCAAATGAAAGAAAGTACATATGTTAAGTTTGCGAACAAAATTTTCGGATGAAGAAATGGATTTCATTCTTCGATACCCGTGAAACTTTATCCACAAAAATCGAACGCAACTTTTTTTCACACGTATACAGCAAGAAAAATCGTGTCTATCGAATTCGCAGTTACGAAATCATCAGGAGAACAAAATTTCCAACCAAATTTATGGAACACTTGGTCGAATTTTCCTCATAAACGAATCAAACTGTGCCATTCTACTTCTACATCTATCCTGAAAATTTCAAGTTTCTCGGTTTCTTCGAAAAATGATACAGCTCTCATCAAAATAGGACGAGTGCTCAGAAAAAGATTCTTTAGATTAAATTACCAGTCTCAGACTCAACCTGTAAAACAGTGTTGGGTAGAGTTTCAGTTAAACAACTGAAGTGTGGTTCAATATTAATTAAGTTGTATTTTTCGAAATATAATTTTCTGAATGAAAAAAAAATTAGGCTAGTGGACTGTATACGTATATGAAATTAATTGAAACCCAATACAAATGAAAGGATAAATGTACCTACTCGAAATAACAGGAGAAATATAGTCACCTATATATCAGCAAAACAGGATCCTGTCGATGACTCCTATTCAAATATAAAGATTGCTCGAGCTCGACAAACGAATATGGAATGAAGCTGACGTGAAAATCCGTTTTTAAAAATGTCAAATTGTGCATACTTATCCTTGTGGTATTATAAAATAATCACGCCACTGGTAACAGTTTTTTTGTTCGAAATAATTCGCATAAGTGAAAGTTTTAAAAGAATGTAATTCGATTAAATCGAAATCACTACAAACTGCGAATCTCAGGAAGAACTGAAATTTTTTGAATTCACGGATTGAAGCAGAGAATATGGGAAAATGCGGCAGCAGAAGTATACACGAAGACAATCAGTGAACTGATATGGAAAATATTAAAAAATGAAACAAATATACGACATGTGCTGCACTCCACAGCTAACGCGAGTTCCTTTCGCTCCTGAACAATGACAACTCCATATGGGAATTCCCCAGTATGGAGAAATTAATTTAAAAGGAATAAGAATTTTGAAAATTCGGAAAATTATTTTAAACCGTTCACTTGTTGAATAAACAGTATTGATTTCAATCAACAATAACGAACAAGCGGAATTATTTTTATTATTCCTGACAAAATGGAGCGAAAAATATAAAAAACGAATCGCTCTAAAAGCCATTTCGTGTGCGCTCTTCCCCCCATTTTCCGCTCCGAAACGGTGGAAAATAATCCGACAAAGGGATCGAAAATGTAAATATTTTGAAAACAAATCAATTATCTATACGCGTTGATTATCAGGAGCAGCGTATCGCGAAATTGAATTAAATTCGATAAAATTTCTAATGGATCGAAAATAATTCATTATCGACGATTTTCGGCGTTTTAACGGTTCTGATGTTTTTATGCGAACAGATCAAAAAGCGGAAATGGTGCGAATTCAATTTCGGCTCGTCGGCGGCAAAGTTTATTGTTAATGCCGAAAATACACCCCTTTATTGCGGTTTCAAATTCGACCATATTTGCAATAGGTATTCGAAAATTCATATATTATATAATTTCCGGTTCATTTTTCGACCTGAGGTTGAAAGCTACCTAAAATTGTCAGCAAATTATCACACCAACAACAATCAACCAGAAAGTTGATCTGTCGACCGCCGGTTCGTCCTTTTTAAACGCACGTAACCAACATTTTTCGAACCGAACTTTCTCTCTGAATCCCACCCTGTCGACGAATCTCTGCGGACAATTATCCCAAATGGCGCTTCTTTGAAGGCGCGCGCGACATCGGGAAAATAGGGAAAAGAAAGCTTCCTCCGCGTTGTTTAGAATAAAAATAAACGATCTCGGCGCGGGACTTTTCCGTTCCATATTTACGATGAGTAATGACTTCTCGAAGTTAACAATTTTTCTCGGTCGCCTCCGCCGAAAAAAGATGGCGGCGGCAGATTCGATACGCGACCCCTTTTTGCCGACGAAAGGAGCTTCGCTGACGGGACAAATTGACGGATGTGGCGTCGTATCCTGCACAGGACGAATTTTTGGAGATGCGAAATTGAGGCTTTGGGCTTTGGCGTTTCTTTTCAGAGCCGGTTTTTCAAATTTGACTCGCGTGGGAAGGCCTATGCTGTCTGCTGTCTTAAAGACACACGCGGATCGACTAATAATGAACGAAGCCATGAAATTGCTCATTTTCCATCTAAATACATAATCACTCGAAATCTATGGAAGATCTGAAGACCCTCCCAGACCTATTTGTCATCTGCTGCCAAAGGAAATCCGCATATTTTTATAATTTTTGTGGTTCAGGGAGTACTTATATACTATATGTAATTATAGGA
Organism: Adalia bipunctata; assembly: GCA_910592335.1. Classification (NCBI taxonomy): domain Eukaryota; kingdom Metazoa; phylum Arthropoda; class Insecta; order Coleoptera; family Coccinellidae; genus Adalia; species Adalia bipunctata. The sequence goes on from OU342951.1 coordinate 728,343, forward strand.
GCTTGACATTTATGACGGTTCATTCTGGCTGCCTAAATCCGTCTCACGACGAGCTAATTCGGTCCAAACAAGATTCACTTGTTTTTCCGTACGCCCGCGTCAAAGCGCCCCGACGTATTTCGTAGTCTGAAAACGGGGGAGCAATGAATGAAGTCGCGCCCGGGCGGCATGCGAAGTCGGCAGTGATTTTTAATCAAAGGAGACGTTCCACTTGTTGGGCGCCGGAGAATGTAATTTTCTTCATACCGGCCCGACTAAGAGCTCGTTCCAGATGGATCCTCTTTCTCAAGGACGACGTCTAACGCACGTCGTAGCGCGAGGGGAGAAACAGGGTCGATTCAATTCGTTTTTTTATTTTCCGGGATTCTCTCGTACACTTCGAACGCAACAGAAGTTGATCTGATAATTACGGTGAATCAAAAAGAGATTCTACTTAACAGCGCGATTCTATGAGAATCGCAGGTTCATGCGAGACACATCAATAATTTTCAACCACCTTAATCAACATTAACGGCGTCATAAAACTTGTCCTGAAAAAGAATAATACTCTCATCATAGTGTTCCAATTATTATTTTTATCTGGCATACGTCGACAACCTCGCATTTCCCCATAACCCCTCGTGATGCACCTACTCATCCTGCGGCGGCTTCGGCATCATCCGTTCCGAGACAACAACCGCCGTATCGGAATACAACGCAAACAAACGACTTTCAATGTCTTCCGCGATGATCCCCTTCATATCCGTACAATATCGGGATCCAGGCTCACGGGGGAATAACGACTAATGCGGTTCGACAACGTACATACGCACGCACATACACACAGAGTTCAGATCGAACTTAACGCCACTTAATTATTAACAATGCCGCTGCGGCGTAGGAACCGCCTGACGGGGTAGTTTGTACAATGCCGGTTGATACGGCTTATTTGAGCCGGGCACAATGCTTCAACTTGGCAGAGAAGGTTCGACTTGGAAAACGGGCGTATTTCGGTCATTCCGACGTATATAAAGGGCCGGAGTTCATTACCGACGCTGTAAAGAGTCCGCAGGCGGTAATTTGGGTAACGACACGGACGTGGCCCGAGGGCACGAGCGCGACGATAAAAAAAGGACCGAACTATCAGAGTAGGGAAGATTAAATTCCTTCATACATTCGAGTTCGACCGATTCGATATGCAACATAGATCGCGCCGACAAGTTCGTCCGTTTGTCTCGTCGTAGCCAACGTATAAAATAAGCTTAGGGCTTTGGAGCTTTAGAAATACCCACAACTAAATGAAAATCCCTATTGAAATTAATGCTCGAAAATGAGAGCTATTCTGTATTTTACAAAATTCGCATCGTTATTGCTGAACGATCCATTCGCAAAACCACATAACATTAAATGTACAGGTTTCATAGCAGTATTTACACTAACAAATCCCGAACCCGAATGTAACAAAGACCACCACGAAAAATATCCAAATGTATGATTCCATTAAATCCGTACGAAAACTTAATACGGGCATCATACGCGAGTCGAAACGAAACGCCATTAGCGAACGCTATCGGCGCTATAGAATGTTGCCGTAATTTAATGCCGCGAATATAAACAGAATATGAAAACTGGGAGGGATGCATTTCGGAAAACTCATCGCGTTTCCGGCCGTACGCCTGATATTAGGTTTGTTATCCTACACCGAGTCCTACACCTGCCATTCTGGCGTTCGTTTATTAGGACTTTTTTTTCTCTGACAGATGAAGCGGACGGCGGTAGATAGGTATCCGTATTAGAGGAGGTCGTGGTGAAAATGGAAATGGAACACTGCATTCTGATGCGGAATGCAGCGAAACAAGAGTCGGGATTCGAAACTGAAGAGGTTTGGCGTAGCGGGAACTAGTTATCGGCGTCATATTTTATCCCAACGAGGGCTTGATTCCTATTCCTTATATAAGACGACCCAACTTGAAGTGACTAAAAGAAATCTTTCCATTGGGAAATTCATCACCCATTTGAGCTCAAACTTACACCAAAAACTCCAAGACTAGGCTTGACCGTCTCAAAACTCGCCAATTATACGCGTTCGATCGAAACGATACGCTCCGATTCCTCGATCATATCCGGAAACACGTCACGTCGGAATGCGAAGTTTTCGAAAAACGCCGCATCGCATCCGAGCCCGGATTCCACAGTTTCCGAAATAGTTGGCAGAGAGATGGAGCGACCAGACAAACCGTGCAACATCGAGTAATGCTCGCTATCGCATTATTAGGGCGAAAACTTCTTCGACGCGTTCCAACTTTCCGACAACTCGAGCGATCCGATATGTGATCATCCGCTAATACGAGACCGAACCGCCCGTTGCCTTCCGGGACTCCGGGGGAATGTATCGCCGCTCGTCGAACTCGGTGCCGCAAATTAATAACGCCGAGGACAAAGTTGCCTCGCCCTCTGTTAACGGAGTGACCACGATAAATGTTTGTCGCTACTTTTCGGATAATATCCATGGCAGAGTCGAATCCCTCACAAAATCGAAAAGCAGTTCAGATAGTTCAGAGTCCAAACGTTCCTCGAATACGATTCGCTATTTATTGGTTGGTTCATGACTTGTAATGGCAGAAAAAGTACTAGCACGACGTAATCAGCATTAAGAGGGGTCTATACCGTTCGACGTTCAGTTCAAAACGCGATTCGGGATTTCTCACGATAGAGACCACCAATTTATATGAGGTTTTCACTATTATTCAATTTGAAGAGTTCTCCAAGTGGGAAAGTTCATAACTTTTTTTTTCGTCGGGTGAAAAAAAAATTAATGATTTTTTTCGACGAAAAAAAAAGTTATGAACTTTCCCACTCGAAGAATTCTTCAAATTGTATAATAGTGAAAACCCCATATAAATCGGTGGTCCCTATCGTGAGAAATCCCGAATCGCGTTTTGAACTGAACGTCGAAGGGTATAAACCCCTATTAAGAAAATTTCTGCACAAGGATTACTTCTTCAAACATGTTCATAATACCGTTCTTGAAACAGTAAATATGTCCACATACAGTCCGAGGGAACTTTTGAAGCTGAAGCAATATTTATCCTTATTGTCATATTACGCATTGAGAGACTGAGCAACAGAAATGTAACAATTACATTTCGCCAATACGCCCCTGAAAACGAAGCGAAACAAATCCCAATTAACGAAAACCAAAAACGAGAACAGTCCACCACCAATCATCGAATTAGCCATTATAGAATCCGGAACTGCCGCAAAAAAATCCACGCCGCAATCCCCAATGATTCTTCATCAGAAATAATAAACCGAACGTCCATAAAAATAACCCTAACGAAGCGGGGTAAACTGGGAATCCGTAGAAAATTAGCCCTTTCCAATAATGGAACAATGCCGTAGTTTGTTGCGGGCCGGCGGCCTTTAATATTCCGCATTTACCCGATTGATGGAAAAGGGAGCAACAACGGCGATCGGAGAGGGAGGTGGGCGCGTGGTCGATCGGGCGTCGGGCGCGGCGCCATGTTACGCCCGCGGCCGTTCGCGTCGCCATACAAAACCGAAGAAAACAATGGGAAAGTTATCTCTGCCGCGGATCTGCGATGCGGGGAGCCCGCTTGTTCGTTTGTTACGGTGTTCGAACGTCGTTCTTTTGTTACCTCGTCGCGGATCGGTAATTTTCGACCCGAATGTGGAGATTAACGGATGGATTCTTGAGTGAATTTTTCGATACCATCGCTGCTACTTGAAAATCAATCGGTGGATTATAATGCGTCGTGACGTCTTTGCCTGAATAATAAACCTATTTTTCTGAAGAATAATGATTCATCTTCGATATGTGGATTAGATATTTCATCTACTGCTTCCAGAGCCAACACCACCGACGAATTAAAACAAACAACTCGAATGACCAGAGAGTTCCAGAAACTTCTAAACGAACAGACGGACCTATGGTGAATAAAATACAGGAGCTCTCTTGGAGAGAAGAAATGGACTGGCATACCTGTTTTTGTCGCCACGAGAATTAAAGAAATAAAAAATGGATGTATAAAAGAGAAATAAATACCACAAAGTAAACACTGTAGGAAATGGTACTTACGGTTGTTCAGATTTAAAAGTTACGTATCTGCTTCTGTCTGCTTTCGTGGGTGTTGTACCGCGTAGAGTTCTTATCTCTTGACGAATACACTTTGAGGTACGAATGTAACGAGGTCCGACTTTGGGAAGAAAACTAGGCGTATCGAGGTTGCGACGTAGCAGCGGGTGAATTTGCACTGAGCAGGTAGAAAAGGGATGTTTCCGGGATTCTCGATGAACCACAGAAAAAAAAGTGGGTAAAATCATAGATCGGTTCTTCTTTGTAACCGACCCGGAAAGCTCATTCCAGTAGGAAACTTTGTGGTATAATAAACAAAAAATATGAATTTTGAACATATAGAATTCCCCATTTTTCGAAATATTCAAGAAATAAGATTACAGCAGACATTTAAATACCTTTTTCCACAAATTGAAATACTCCAGTAAGAACTAACCACATTTACAAAGTTGAAAGAAAGTAAATAAAAATAAAAATAGGAAAATTTGCGTCCGTTAGGACCGTCCACTAGGGACATATAATAATGCGAGTCCATTTCTCTCATTAGTAAATAAAAATGAGCATTGGCAACGTCTCTGAGAATTATTTGACATTTCACGAGTACCAATCTGCGTCAGTTTTATAAGTAAAAACTTGATAAACCTAAATCTTTGCCAACGGAGATGTTCACGCCAGTGAACGGTTAAAATAAAATATTCAGAATTTTCAAAATTCGAATAATTGAAATAATTTCTCCATGCTTGGATAAGTGTGCACAATTTGACATTTTTAGCAACGGATTTTCACGTCAGCTCCATTCCATATACTATTGTCGAGCTCGATCAATCTTATTGGAATAGAATAGATCATCGACAGGATTCTGTTTGCTGATATATAGGTAACTATATTTCTATTCTGTTATTTTTGAGTGCATTTATCCTTTCATTTGTGTTGGGTTTCAATTAATTACATATATATTATATATTCCACAGCTCTATCTCTTTCTCACTCAAAAAATTATATTTCGAAAAATAAAACTTAATAATTGAACCACAATTTCAGTTGGTTAACTGAAACTCGCCCCAACAGGGGATACTCAATAAAGGTGAATGGAGTATAGGTCATGTTCATAATGATTTGATAACGAAATGAGCTTCATGTTCTACTGGTGAGTGATCGCCCTCTCTTCTCTTACCTCTTAACCTTATTCAGCTCTACGTCTGACGAATTATCCTGTACCTACGGAAGGTCTAATTTCTTTCAATGACGCTTATATTTTGGCGGAACAGTCAATTGGGGGATAACGACAGGGTAGGACTTTTGAATCATTTAAAGGGCCTCGGCGCGCACGTGTGCTTTTATGTCCATCAAGGTGAGGCGGGGAGGAACGAGCTGAAAGTGCTCCTCCATTGAACCGAATCGATAGCCATTTAGAAATTGGATGCAGGCGGTGCGAGAGTAATTTTTCGGTAGTTACTGAAATATTCAACGGAATAATGCAGCTTGCTTTTATTATATTGCTTCGGAGGCTGAGCTGCTAAATATTTGATGCGACGCCCCTGCTCGTTTCGGAGCGGGCGTTGGACGCACTGTAGATTCCGCCGTCGAATGCAACACGTTTTTCCTGAATTTCCTAAATTTGGCTTCGTTCGGAAGATGCAGCAGGTTTCATGTGATCTGTGAAGACTCAGATATTTATACCTGCTCGGGCGCCAATTTGTGAAGAACATCATCGATGAAAAATCTGGCGCGGTTGTGTCGTGGAGATAAATCCGGATCCGCCTGGTCAGAAAAAAAAGGATGTCAACCGCTGTAGAGTCATCACCGATCCCTCATATCACTTTCGCCGGTACGGACCTCGGGGACTTTTTCGAGGGCCTCTCTCGTCGCAGCAAATAGAAGCAATTCCGGCGAACGGCCAGAAGTGAGGGAAAATGACGAAAAAAGAGGACGCGACGAAATAGACGTGAGCCGAATTTTCGGCAGTCGCCGACGTTTCACGAAACGGTAAACGAAAACAGTATATCGATAAAGTTTGCCGGCGAAACTTTTTAATAGACGAGGAACGAACTGCGGAGGGGCTCGAGTTTTATATTTACGTTGTCGAGTGTCTTCGTTGATTTAACTTCGATTCTTGAGATTGCACGGGCGATTCGCTTTTCTCTTTTCGCGGAGACGTAAGAGGGAATATTTAAAATTCGCGTAAGGACGAAAGTTTCGAGCGTCGAAAGTTGAACGGGGGCGAACTCGCTAGTCGGAGGAAACCGTGACGTACGGACGGAAAAGTTTATGGCGATGGCTGGTTTCTATTAATCCCTACTGCAATAATCGTCCATCGCCGTTATTTCGCATTGTTTTCTTCGCAAAACGCAAATTTATGGAGTCCTTATTCCTGTGACCTCTAACGCCTTCCACCCTGTCGCCAGCTCCGCCGATGGCGCCTAATTATCCGCTCTAAGACCGACCGAGCGGAATAAGCGCTAGGGCGGGCGATCCATCCTCGGAGCCATCCCGATCCGATCAATCGTGCCGATAATGCCCGTATCTTTCGTCACCTGAGTTATGGCCGACATGATGCGGACGGATATCCGAGTAGGCGGATATGTTTGTGTACACGTGGCGCTATATCTTGTTACACGACGTCGCGCACGAGCCCGGTTAGTTAACCGCCGCCGTGACGGTTAACGGAGATGGAGGAGCGTCGCAAATTGGGGGGAGGTAATGACTGGGCGGTATCGATGTCTGGATTCGATGCGGGGGTCTTTGGGGAGCGTTTAGTAAAACGCCTCAGAATGCGTAATGTTTGAGCATCAGGAAGATATAAGCTTGTCGCATCTTCCAGAGGGTGTTCCTGCCACGTGGAGATTTACTTTCGGTAATTCTAGGAAGTAAAAAATTGAATCCGAATCACTTTTTTATCGACCCCAGAAACGGAAGATCAGCAGAGCAAACCACAATTTCAACAAAAAACGTATGAAAGTCTAACTATCCATCGAACGCATAAATGCACCAATCTATGAATTCGGCGTACCTCACAAATCCGTAAAAATACCCAGAATATCCCGATTTCGCGTCTCGTACACCTATACTCCATTCACAATTATAAAATCACAGCTCTGGCCTTGGAAATTTGACACATTCCACTCTGTATCGAAGTTATGACGTTTTTCAAAATATTTTTATGTTCCAAGTCAACACTATGTTGCCCTTTCTACATTCTTAGCGTATTTCTCAGAATGTGAATGAATTGGAAAAGATGTGAGGGACGAAAATAATTAACGTTTATATGAATTGATAGAAAGGAGTCCTTTTCTAGTTATTTGCATGAAAAGTACAAGAGATCACTGTTGAAATATATTATTTTTCGCCATGGAAGAAAATTGCATTGCTTTCACATAATTTTCATAATATGCATGCTTGTGAAGATTTAAAGTTTATTATCCTCTTGAACTGAATGTTCAAGACTTGACGACATTTTATTTATTTGATCTTATGAACAAGGAGTAAAATGTTCTGATTGTACGAGTATAGTAATTTATTAGATTAAAAAATATTCATACATTACTACCACAGTTTAGGTTTGTACAAATAAAATGGAATAGCTTAAACATATGCTTCACATTATCATTCACCTGTTCTAAAATAAGACACAAACTCCTGGAATATGGAAAAAAACCGATGTATTCTGGTTCAATATAGCCTTTTTCTACTTTCGGCAAAGGAATGAAAGCTCCAGTGACACATTTCAATTCTACCTGAACCATATTTTCTCCACGACTGCCACAGAATACAGCTCTTCCAACATCGAATTTGACCATAGAATGTCAGTATTCCATCACTTGATATGTAATATTCATTCTACAACACTTTCATCGATTTCAAGTAAATGACCAGTAATGACCGCGGTTGTTGTTCAGTTTGGTCCTTGGTTTTCGCCCTTTATAGATTACCACCAATAACCAACTCGAGCTTGAGTATAATCCTTGTTTTTTAAACATTTCGACTGAATTTCATTCTCGCACAGTGTGTGAGAATATTCATTCCGTAACACTTTTGAAAACATAGAGAATAAATCTATGTGTCAGCCGCTCTGATTGTCATATTTATTGCGGTTTTCGAAACGTCATAATTCATCTTAGAATTCTTTTTGCTTTTATTTCAACATCGTGGAGAAAGTATAGTCTGTTACTCGGTTAGAATGAAAATCCGATACTCGTGATTCCTCAGGCTCGCCTCCGGCTCGCCCTCGGAATGATTCACTCGTATCGGATTTTCATTCTGCCCTTGTTACAGAATATACTATTCCGGTCGCTTCCGTTAGAAGATCGTATAAGGAAGCCTTTCTTGTCCATTTACACATTCCAAATAAATTTTGAGCACCAAAATCGATACCGAAACTAACCAAACTTCTGGGGGACCGGAATTTCGTTTGAAATCTTTCAAAACGGCCAGATACCTAAAAAAACTTCGTTATCAAGTGTAAAAAGGTCGATTAGTACTTACTTTCGCTTTATTTATGCTTATAAATCGATATTAGGTCCAATTCAAATTTGCCGTTCGTACTCACGCCAAAACTCGTGAAAGGAAAAAATGACACTTGCACGAAACTTCTTCTGGACGCCGAAGAACGGAAAAATAGGCGATTTCCTATCGATATTTCTCCCCAAAATCGCCGATCGATACGAACTAACAAAATGTGGAAAATCTTTGATACTTTTACTTTGATGTAAACAGAAAAACTGGCATCGTCGTTTTGTCATAAACGATATTCTATGTACGCGCACAGATTTTTCATCAGGTGCACCAATTCCTGAAAACGAAACCATGGCCAGAGTTGTGATTTTATAATTGTGAATGGAGTATACCCCCGCCTCCACCACTCCTCTAAACGCTCCCGTCTCAATAAAACCAGTCAACTACTTCCGTCTGATGTAAAATTCAATTTTCCACCCGTTCGACTCCTTTATAGACGCCCGCCGCCCCCCGTCGAGAGGAATAAAATAAACATGAAGTATTTTATGTACTAGAACCCGAGGTACTAGGAACGGAATTGTCGGCGACACGGGCGTTCTTCCGCGCCCAGGTAAAGTTTAACTTTTATTCGGTCGTTGGATTGCGCGACGCCGGGCGTCGCGACGGAAGGCTCTACAAGTCGGAACGAAGCCGTAAGGGGTCGCAAACACTACGAGAGAAGACCCGATTTTTCGACGTGCCCCGATGGTTCTTCTGGAACCTGAAGCTAACCCAGGAAGATAACTCGACGGGTCACCAATCATGTCTGAACCCAGCCATCAATGACATCTTTCTTTGTTTGTTTCTTTCTTCCAACATCCCCCAAATCTGCGGATCTCCGAGAATGATGCAGATATCCGTGGTAGTGTACGGGGGCCTTTACGCGTCTCGGTCTAGACGATGCATGTCGCGATTGAAGTCCGCAGGAATCGGCGATAGGAAATACCCGATTGACGGACGAAGAATGGGAGCCAAGTGGCGTTCGCTGGGATTGATTTGAAAAAAGGGACCCGGAGGGCTTTTAATCAGTTTCCGGTTGAGGGATACGACGTAATCCGGGCTCGATATTGTTATACTGGTCCTCGATAATGCGCGTTTTGCTCTTTGGCTCGGAACTGTTGGAAGGTGCAAATTGGCGGAGGCGAAGGTGTCGGCGTTAGAGTCGTTCGGTGAAGTGAGAACTGGTGAATGTTATACTTTCTGAATCTTGAATAATGATAAGAGGAAGTGAAGGTTCTTCAGCTTTAGGTATTCAATCTGAAAATGAGTAACAAAGCCTTATCAAACCTTGATATTGCCTTGAAAGTCAAATCTGAAACTTCGAAATAGTAAGAAGAAGGCAGTTTTCGATCGTTTCAAAATAGGACGAGCTTCAGATGATGATTCTGCCGATTTTACAGCTCCTCCAACATCTCGTCGTCTTATTGAATCATCCTCGACGGAACGCGACCTGCCAGGAATTCTCTTCCATTATCCCCAGATGAAAATCCCCGAGAGGATCCGTTCCTATCCGATCTGCATCGGAACGTATCGCCCGACCTCTCGAGAATTTTTCCTTCCGCCCACGGTAATTGAATACGCCGATGAGTACGAACGTACGGGGAGCGGGTCGATCTCGGGGCCCTCCATCCATTCATTAAGACCGCAACGTCGGGTTTAATTGCCCGTCTCGGGGTCGCGCACCTACCCAGGAGTGGAAGAAAGAACACTAACTGAGCATTAGGCCTTGGCAGGGAGGCTGACGCTCCATCAACCGTTTCTCGGTCTCGCCTCTCGCTACGATTAATCCTGGCGGTGACTGCGGGAACGGGGAAAAATGGGAGGGAAACGCGAGTCGTATCACTTCGGGGATCCGGCCCGAAGGACCGTTGCTTGTGCCGTTGTCGGAGAAGTCGCAGGACTTCGAAATTGCGGGACTATCGAACAGGGATTGGAGAGTAGTGAATTAAAACGAAAAAATACGCACTTCGACAACGATCTTTGCCCCGAATTCACGTTCCCCGTCCCAGAAACCATTAATCTCGCGAAGACCAAACGATTGTACCTAAGCCGGCAGTTCGCGCCGTCAAAGAGACCGTTACGATTACACACACATCTCGTCTGGCCATTGTCGATCTACGCGCCCATGTCGCCACACACGCCGCCCACCTCCCTCCGATCGCCCGCTCTTCGCTGCCAACAATAACGTTTTCAACGGCGGATTTCTTTTGTTTAGACAACAATGGCACGACGCACGCTGGTGCCAATTATCTGAAAGCGCCGTCCTTTCAACAGACAGACAAGAGTTCGATACGCCCTTGACAATCGTCGTCATCTTTTCGAGGCTTTGCTCGCTCGCTAGTCGCGTAAAAAATTCGCCAGATATTCCATATGATTAATAGTTGTGGTGTGAAGAGACCTTTAAAAGGAATATAATCTCATTTTTTCTAAAATATCCGAAAAATTCTGTACATTATTCCCAGCCTGAGGTGTGTCCTGTCAAATTGAGCGTCTTCATTGGTGCATGTATTTTTTTATATGTGAAAACTTTCAGTGAATAAGTGTATTAATAACCGTATAGTGTCGTGTTTACAAAATTCCAAGAGGATATTGTTCAGATAGAAACATCGTCAAAGATTATTTACTGCCAAGTATCATTTTATTTTTCATAAATTTCAATTCAATACGTGGTTTGTATCACCATTCATCCTTAATATCCGAATTTTGTTTTTCATCGACATTTATTTTCAATATGGACCGGTAGGAATAAATTTTCAATAGGAACAACTGAGCGTATAAAATGTATAATTTCATGCTTCTTAGAATCCAATAAATTTTATCCCCTCCGTTTGTGGGATTTTATTATTACATATCTCTACATCAAACGATTTTCCATCACAGAGATTTTAGTCCTGACAAAGTTAATAAACATTTTGACAACATTGTTAACTTGTATAGAGATCAGAGAATTTATAAATTTCAGCTATTCCTTGATATTAAAATTCCAGGGAACCATCCAGATTATTCTTATGGTTTTTGATGTTTTCGTCAAATTTCATCGGGTAAAATTGGGAATTACGACGAAAACGACGCGTTTTATTGAAAAAGAAACATAGGAATACTTTTAATTTCTGAAATGATTAATTCTTTCGAAAATATGAACCGTTTATCTTTTAAAAGTGGTTTTATGGTGTTTTTGCGTGTATTGATGAGTCGACTACCCTGTAACTTTTATACCATAAGGAATATTGAATAAGTTTTCATTGAGGAATATGCACCATGAATAGAGAAGACAATCAACCAAAATTCAGTTCATTTGAAATAGAACAGGATTTAAAGAATCGCGATCGGTAAGCCTCGGCTTCGAGAACGCATATTTTCCCTTTCGCAGTTCGCGCCAGCGGCTCGACTAATGGGCCGGACGGAGGAATGTTAACGCCCGTCATTTTCATTCAACGGAAAAAGCGAACCTTCGGGATCTCGTTCCTTTGATTTAGACGACGATGAATATTTATCGTAAAAGGAAGAAAAACGAGCCGACCCGACGAAGCGGACGACGCGTAATGGAGAAGACATTTTGATAGCGATTATTCCGCGACTTTTTCAGGACAGTTTTCGAAACGGGCTCCAATTATGCGGATTTTGTATTCGGACGGCTTTCGAGTTGATATTTTAAATGGTTCATTTCCCGTTTGGGATTACGAAGACAAAAACTGGAGCACGTAGACTGCGTCTACTCGTAGAGAGCCTTTGAGTACTTGTTTCAATATGCAACATCGGCTTTTGAACCCTTTTGCTCGTTTGTGAAACCACATTTTTTTTCCTAGAAAACCATAATTCTAGATATTGCAACTCACCGCATTGGAATGTGTCTGATCCGTCTTGAGTTCCTTGTGGTTGGAGTACTGCACGTAGACGGCCCTACCCCTGAGCTGCGCCATGCAACTGGAGAAGTAGTTGACCATCGAGGTGGCCGATATCTCGTCGCCCATCTCCAAGAAGGCCTGGTTCTTGCCCTTCAGCACCAGCACGTTGGTTACCCTTCCGAAAGGTATGCCCAGATGGATGATCTCCGCCTCCGTCACGTCGTTGGGTATGTTCCTTATGTGTATGACCCGAGACGGTTTGCCTACGTTCTGTTCGAGTTTGGCCTGCAACAGAAACGGAAGATATGGAGAGAAACTACCAACACAGACCTAATATATAGATATGAATCTTCTAACTGTTGGTAGATGGCTACTCCTTTGTAAGACCCGTTGTTATCATCGTATATCTACATTGCAAGATAAATAAAGACTTGAGCACCATAGATCTTGCAGAACAAGCCAAATTCAGGAATAAAACATTCACAGAAAGCTTTGTACAGCAACCTTCATAATGGAGCTATATTTAGTGGTAGAAGAGACTATCAAAGATCAAGGTGGACTCGAGTCGGATGAAATCTCTAATCTTTTCGCGATTTAAAGGACTCAAATACATCCTAGAGCCTCTACTTCTAATGAAGAGTTTCGTAAGTTTTGTTAGACCACGTGAAATCCAAATTTTCTTCATGAATTGAATCAGAGAGATTAGGACGAGAATACCCAACCTCCTGGATACTTAAGACCAGAATGGAATCAACGACGCGTTTCCTGGCAAGTTTCTCATCAAGATAAATACCCGAAAAGGATCTTAATTGAAACGAATCAAAACGCTTTGAAATATTAAGCATATTTCCCACCGGCCAGAGACGTCGACAGATATTAATCCCGCCTCATCTCTCGAGTTCCGTTGGACCGATTCCAGGACGAAATTATCGGATACGGATGATCCCGCAACGTTGCCAACGGACTCGTCGATGATAAATCTTAATTAGGACGAGGAATCAATCCTTCGAGGATCTCCCAGGCTCGACGAGGCCCGTAATTAGATGAGAAATGTAGCTGTATCATTTCAGATACGGAATTGATTGATGGCGTTACATAAGGAAGAGGCGCGTTCTGGCTTCGCTAATGAGTTCGCTGCGGCGGAAGATATCGCTCGCGTTTGAAACGTTTCGACCAAAGTTAGATAGTTTGGGACTAGAAATATAGACATGAGAGACGGTCTGTGTTTCGAGTTGACTTTGTCTTTCGTGAGGAGCCAGCCTATGTCAAACTGTGGACCCCTGAGTCTCCCTGCTGATCTATTTCGAGACCGGATGTTACAATAGGCTTAGAGTCTCGTCTCGACTACCGAATCAACGAAATTTTCATAATATTTCAGCGAGACGACGTGACTGATACCGACCAGAATTCATAACGACTACAATTCCGAACAATAGAGACCGAAATTGAACCTCTATCCCGCCCGCCGCCGCGGCGCTCACCTGAAAAACAAATTAATATCGAGATAGCGCCGATCCGACGTACGCGCGAGCTTCCCTCGCGACGGGCGGCCTCATCCGACGCTCGACGCCGCTCCCGCTCCGAATTTTAATCAAGGGCCCGCCGGCGCCATCCCCTTGTTCGCAATAATATCGTAATCTTTTCGAGCCGACAAAAGACGATCGGGAAGAACCGCCGACGACGACGCGTTCGCGCTCCACTCGCCTTATGGTTCGCGCGCCGAGATCTCTCCGGCTCGGACAATGGGACGGCGGGCGGCCGCTTGTTTTTTCGGTTTAATGAGGGCGGAGGCGAACTTTGTCGTCAAACTTACTTTCGTCAGTATTCAAGCTTAACCGAACCTGAGAAATACTGTTCGACATTTAATGGACTGTGGGAATTTTTCGTCGCCCATGCGGTCGTACTCATAACGCCCTCGGTACCTTCAAACTTTTTGTCACCCTCGGAAAGAAAACAAACGAGAAATTTAAAAAAGTATCCCAGCTAAAATTCCTAAATGCGGTAGAAATGGGAAGCGAAGAAATACCGTCGGCGGCGTCCTTTGTTGCCCCATTTTTCCGTAGCCTCATCGTTTCAATTAATTTTAATCATATCGGCCGTAAAACGGGAAGTATCGCCCTAGGGCGGTCGGGCGTCGACCCATTATCCTGGCCCGGATTTATCCGAAATACGAACAAAAGCGGGGTAAACAACGTTGCCGCGCGTGCGGCTGCGTTTCACCTGCGGTCTGTACCAACATACGGAATGAAATGAATAAGAGGTAATTACTTTACTTCGGGAACAAATGTCGACCTCCCGGAGCCCGCGTCGTAAATAAAGATCTCGGATATTAATTTCGCCCGCGTACGCCGAGAGACGCGCAACGTCGTTACCGGGGGAGAACGCGGTGGGGGCGGGCCCGTTCCGGGGGCCCTCTGGATGTATCCCGTCCGTCTCATCGCGTGTCCTACGCGTTAAACGCGGCGAGTTATGGTGGCGCGGACGGGAATTGGGATTAACAGTTAAACGAACCGCCGGAATTGGTTCGGACACGAACGCTTCTTTCCAGTAATGGCTCCGGTCACCCGGACGCGACCTTGGCTGTCGGTTCACGTGTTTTCCGCGCGCCGATACACAAAGGAATATGGGGCTCCATTTTCTACAAACACAATGCAATCGTTTTATGCCCAACTTTTCAACTTGAACGTAATCATGAAGCGCCGACTTCAGATTCTAAGATACACTGCGCAAAAAAATTAACGCACATTATGTAAATCTCAAATTTACTCTACAACTGAAGGTGTTCTCAATGATAATTATTTTTATCAGAATTATGCATGCATATGTTATCCACTTTCAACGTTTTTCTTCAATACAGATGTTTTCTCCCAGCAGGAATAAAAAGAGATGATATTATCAGATTTTGAATGTATTGGCTCCATTCTAAAATCAGTTGTTCTCGATCAATTCTAATGATCAACAGTTTTTCTTTCGTTTGATTTTCTACACTCGATCGCTATGCAACGCGAAACACGCAATTTGACCCAAGAGGAATGTGCCCAAGCGGTAGTTTTGCGAGAAGAAGGGTGGACATACACAAGAATTGCAGAAAGGTTTGGAGTTTCCCATACAAGTGTGTCCAGAATGCTGCAGCGATTCAGGGAGACAGGTATGAATGTCCGAAGACCAGGACAGGGTAGACCACAGGTAACAACTGCCATTCAAGAACGTTACTTGAGAGTTTCTTCGTTTAGACAACGGTTCGCGGCAAGAGGCCCAGCCCTTACCCCAGCCCATCGAAGGGCGCGTTTGGATTTTGCGAGAGAGCATATCCACTGGGAAGAGGCCGATTGGGAAAGAGTTCTCTTCACAGATGAGTCTAGATTCAGCCTTTACCATTGTGATCGACGTTTCTTTGTATACAGACGTCCACATGAAAGATATGCTCAGTGCAATTTCCTGAATACTACTGGTTTCGGGAGAGGATCGATTATGGTATGGGGTGGAATATCTTAGACTGCTCCCACAGACCTAGGGGTCGTTGATAATGGAGCTATGAATGCTGATAAGTATATAAGGAACATTCTTAAAGAGCATGTAGTGCCATTTGCCCCATACATTGGTGAAAATTTCATTTTTATGGACGATAATGCCAGACCCGATCGTGCGCGCATCGTTCAGGAGTACCTTGAAGAGGTTGAAGTCTCTCGAATGGAATGGCCAGCAAAAAGTCCAGATCTCAATCCGATTGAGCAGGTTTGGGACAACCTCAATAGAAGGCTGAGAAGTTCGGAAAATCATCCAGCTGCTCTTAATGACTTAGGAATCCAACTCCGAGAAATCTGGGAAGGATTAGATCAGAACATTTTAAGATGACTAATTTTGAGTATGAACCGTCGTTGCCGAGCTGTAATTAACGCAAGGGGTGGAAATACCAAGTATTGAATCACCTATCAGCATTTCAGTATTTTGAAAATTGTTCATTTCTCTTCTTTCGTATAAGATTCGGTGAAATCTTGAATTTTTCTTCCATTTAATGTGTCTTGTTTCGTTCAAAACCTTCCCGAAAGAACATAAAAAATACGTTATAAAGTCAATGTAGAGTTAACTTTCATTAAAATTGAGATTTTCAGAATGTGCGTTAATTTTTTTGCGCAGTGTAGATTTTAGAATGTTCAAGTTTTACCCAAGAGTTCGTGATGTCGTAGGGCGATACAGACGAAGCTATGTCAACAGAAGATGCGATCTGCGTTTGTAGGGCGACGAAACATCTTGAGCAATCCCATCGCCTTCGTCTAATTCGAAGCTTGTCGTCGTCGTCGTGAATCCCGACGGTATCCGCGGATGTTATCGCTGCGTCATAAACGACGGGACGGATGATCGGGCCCTAAAGCTCCCGAGGACCTATCAGGGATTCCCAACAGGTAATATCGCGTTATCCGAATGGCGGGTAATCAACGCCGGAATCATCGACCGCCGACGCGTTAAACCTAATAAATTCGGCTCGTCGCCGTATCCAAATTGATTCAAGTTCGGGAACACGGGAAGAACCGCTCGTTCGTTATCCGAACCCCTCCTCCCAACAAAATACGCTCGTTTTCCCTCTCGAAAACGGCGAATCGATCCGCGCCGTACGGCCGTCATCCGTCGGCATTACGGGGAATTACCGCGCGCGCGAAAGGCGGTTGATTAAATAACCCAATTTCCAAACACAAGGAGAGACCAATTTGATATCGATAATGAGATTTCGGGTGAATTACGGCCGCTGATCCGGCTGTTTCGTTTTATCGGAAAATCACGCGGGATGATCCGTTTCCGGTATCGACGGTTTCGCCCGCTGCCGCCGATTCGGTCGCGGGACCCCGCCGTAAGATTAGATTCTTCGGGATATTTATTCGCGTCCCGTTTTCGAAGGGACCATTTTTTTATGCTTCACGATCGAGAGGAATCGTGAAATTTTCACTTATCGTTCGGCGTTTAAGGATTGACAGCGTAATTTCGAACCCTCCATCGGCGGTGCGAGTTCTGAAAGACGGCTGACGTTTTAAGGCTACGAAACCTTACATTTTCCTGCGAGTTCTATCATTCTCATTGTTTCGATGTCAAGGCTGTAGTTTCTAAAATTGCTCGCGACCGTAAAACTCATAACGACTGTCGGGAAATCCGTGCCGGACTTTTCCGTATTTTTCGCGACGGAAAATTTTCCTACGTCAATTAGCGCGACAATAAAAAGATCCCGAAAACACCCCGTCGAAAATCCGGGCCCGAACGTGAATTCAATTAACGTGACTGCGCGTAATTAGATTAATCGGATACGGGACAGGCCAAGTCCGGCAGCTTCCGGAGAGAAAGGCGTTCATTAAGCCGGCGAAAAGGCCCAACTCGATACGGACGATCCGGGTAGTTCTCGGGGAGGGAAGGACGCCGGAAAAGCAACAATATCTGATTTCCGGGTCCCGTAAAGAGGCGGTATCGAATCGCCACGTCGGCAACGTCGAGCCGGTGCCAATTTTCGAATTTCAATTCCGACGGATTAAGTTGCTTTCTCGTGATCTCCGAGGATTGGGAAAACGACGTCTTCGGAGGGCATCCGAAGGGGTTTCGAGGGTGAGATTCTCCGGTTCTGACTGATGCTCCGCAACGGCATGATAATGTGGCACGGATGGAGTCGGAACGATCGACGTGTCAGGTTTTCAGTCGAGAAAAACAACCAGGAAAATTTTCTCAGGAAAATAATTGATTATATTCATGGTGCATTAACAATTTCTTGCATTAGAAACACCCAAGATGAGTAGATTTTCAGTTAAAAAATATGTGTTTACAACCGGACAGCCAGAATTGAATTTCACCACGAATTCGTCATCAGTGAATCAAACCTTATCATTGGAGAGCATTCGAATAATGACACAGCCCTCGTTTAAAGAGAAGGTGCGTTTCAGAAACAAAAGAATATCATCTTGACTGACAAAAAGCTTTCGCAAATTTAAATTCAAAGTTTCTAAATAAAATTCAGAAATTCGACGACAAAGATTAAAATTGTGGCACACTGAAGACAACTCACCTTCTTAGCATTTTCTTGGTTATTATTATCAGCGTGTGGCGCAGAAGGAGCCATGACTGACACTGTGGTTTGTGACAGAAGTTCGTCGCTTCCTCTCTGAAACAGAAAAAATACATTGGTAAAAAAGTACTTAAGTCAAAAGTTACGTGCAGCGTACTTTAGCCGAACCTATTTGCACCATCCTATCCAAATGCATCAAGAATTCTTGAAAGAATGGCGATGTCGCTGAATAATTCGGAAAACCAAGCATAAATGACAGATAATTGTAGCCGATCGAGTTGGATTTCTGGTAATTATGGTTACCGCGAGTTTTGTTCGTTCAGTTCTGTGATAGCTTGGAGATCATAGAGATTGAATAATATTCGTTGGATCCATAGAGTTATGACAACCACAGACGTCTTTTCTTCAAGCCACGAAATATGACAACACTGGATTGAATTTATTTCTTGAATGGTTTATCAAAAAATTTACTGTTATTCGAGATCAGAAGGAAATATTTATTTAATTCTTCATGATAAGGGTGTGAAATGACGAGATAAGCATTGAATATTTTAATTGAGAAAGAGAAGAATAGAACTGTTGAAAGATTAATATTATAAAATGAAGATTTAACCGCGT
The DNA here is from genome assembly GCA_910592335.1 of Adalia bipunctata. Taxonomy (NCBI): domain Eukaryota; kingdom Metazoa; phylum Arthropoda; class Insecta; order Coleoptera; family Coccinellidae; genus Adalia; species Adalia bipunctata. Next base: position 747,412 of record OU342951.1, read on the forward strand.
TAGGGTAAAAGGTGAAAATAAAGGTAAAAAGAATTTCAGGACTTGACAAAATGTTGCAATTCGATGAGATATGTTCAAAGTGTCTCCCTGGAGCCCAAACATAGAAGAAGCCGTATGAAACGGCCACAAAAGTGCGCAAACTATCTGAATTTTCCATCTAGCCAACCATCGCACGTCCCTCGGCACCCTCAAAGATGGCGAAACGTTTCGGCGGTCGCCTCTACCGTTGACTTTCCGCTCCCGAAGATACATCTCGGATCAGGATTCCTCGCCTGGATTTCCGCGTATTCCTCGGACGATTCGTTCCAAATCGCTTCGTCGTTTTGTATTTCGCGTCCTCGAGACACTGGGGACTCCGGAATTATACAGGACCATTCCCCGGACCGATTACCCGGAGGCTTTCGGTCCGGTTTTCCGGAGAAAAATACGGAACGTTCAAAATTCAATCTGCTAAGCCTGCAACTCCTGGACGGGCATTCTTTTCGGTAAATACGGAAAAATAGTGTTCTGGGGGAGATTTCAGGCGAAATAGGCGTTGAACTGGACTTATGGTCTATTTACACGAGGCCAGTAGCCGGGAGAATGTTTCAAATGTGACCCGAGTGTGATTTTGGGTGTTGCACAATTGGCGCCCGATGTCTTCACCCATCCACTCTCTATTTTTGTTTCCGATTGTACGTCGTGATGATAATGAAGACTGGTCTAGAACTTCGGTCATCAGCGGAAAGGTCACAGGCGATTCATAAACCAAATGGAACCCTCCTTGCGCCCTTGTCTGGAGCACCAGTCGTCCTTAGAGACGGCTGACACAAAAGGGGAGCGTCCTGATTTTCCCAACTTGCTTAATTTTCATCAGTTTTCCCGACACGAAACAGCCGAGAATGGAATATACATCATCTGGGAATTTGCGAGTTATATTTCTTGGGTCGAGGAAAACGTCTCGGATGTGTCGCGGAAATAGCGTGTGAAGACAGCTTACGCACCGCTGTTTTCCTTCTCTGCATTTTCCTCCGGGTCCGTAAAATATGACGGGATGTATCCTGGATCAGGGAATTGAAAAGAATTGGGGAGAAGATGTTGACAAAAGGAATTGGGGAGCATTTTCGCTTAATCCGCGTTGTTTTCGACGTTGATTTAATGCCGGTGTGTTCACCTTTCTCTACAGGGAATACTAAATACCACCAGCATACATACCCTGGCATACTCGTCCACTGAGATACAAGAGAACACCCACTAATTTCGTACACATGTGAGCAATTTGAAAATTGTGCCCCATGTGAATTCACATTAATTATATAAACTGAGGCCATCTAATGAACACTCTATGATTCAAACTGAATCTCACTCTATGCAACTTCTCTCCGATATAAACTGTTGAAGTTGAAGCTGAGACTCGCAACTGTAACATAGGAAAATTCTGCTCTGCTTCAATCTCTTCAAGTCCTCGCACAGTTTCCTTAAGCTTTAAACAGGGCGATGTGGAAGTTAACATAATTTTACCATCCCTTAACTGTCCAACCCACTGATCCCCTTCAGTAACGCATGACTGGACCCCACCTAGACTGACGTTCCGAGTTCACCGAACTAAGGAAGTGTAGTCCTTGACGTAGAAACGATAAAGCAAAACTACTCTACCCCTTTCACCTATCTCCATAAGAACTCAGGGAACCCTTCCCATTCGAAACTTCCTCGAGTTACTTTGATTTCGCCACTGGTGCTCCCTTTGAGGGATGGTGAATTCGAGTTGCCAACTATTCGTTCCTGAATTCTAGTTCTAAATCGGAATGGAATTATGTACGTCCAGAAACTATCAATCGGCTGGATGGTCGAACTTTATGGGAAATGATACAAGCATGCCACAAAACTAAATACCAGATGCGTAGAAAACCTGGTATTGATACTGATTAGATTTGTTCAAGACTTTCTGAGTATTTGTCTCGCTTTTCATTCACTCGAAAGGGGTCGCGCTAGTCTGCCATAACCACAATCTTATATGACATTCGAAATTAATAAATGTTTTGATCTTAGACCATAGACAGCCTAAGGTTTTGATTAAGATGCCTAGAATGTTCAGTCATCGAAGTTTTGATGAAATTTTCGACATGTACTTCCACTAAACAAAATAAAGACATCTGTCATCGATCTAAATACATAACCTATTTTACACGTAAAAGAGCGCCATGACTGTGAAATATGGCGGATCATTTCGGAACTAGATACTGTTATTGAGTGGCAATTTGATCTATAATTCTTGTTGTGAGGAGTCGTTACTCGAGTCTTTCTATGCATCTCTCTTGAAAGATGATGGGACATTCAATTGATGTCTCATTAAAGCGCAGCGGAAACTTTTAACCAATATTAATAATGTATATCCAGTTTCCGAGCAGGATCTTCGTAAACGCCAGTAAAACCGAAAAACGCGTAGGAATTAATATTTTAAATGACGTCGGAGCAAGCATATTGTCTGAATAGCTTCCGGAAGGAAAAAAACATTAACCTTTTATGGACTTCACGCCATACCGGGGGAGAGAACATCTATAAAACTCCCCTCGGTGAAAAATGAGCTTAAATGAGGCATAAAAATTCTGAACTGTGCATCAGGTTCTTTTGAATCGAGACTCATTTAGGAGATGGCTTATGGCAAATCAAATTTCGCGAATCCAGGACATTTTCGAGAACGAAATAATAAAAAATTTTGACTAGGTCCAAACTGTACGAGCCAAGAGCTGATTAGAAAGGTTTTTCTTTCATCATTCTCGATGAAAGTCGAAGATTGGAAGGAAACCGCCCCAAACAGTTTCGGAGCGCTGAAACTATTCCTTAAAAATTAGAAAGTAAACTTTTTCACTCTCCTCGAAAAACCAGAAGAGCCCATAATGTAAACGCTCCTCCCAAAGTTCCCAGAACTTTGTCATTCCTCCTAATCTGAATCCATATTCACACTGAATAATATTTAAAACTTAAGCACCAAAGTTTCCATTACACCGCTAAAAAGTTGGGTAAACGTGAGCATGTGGAAGATTTAACACTTCACCGTGCCCGAAAGAATGGAAATCTACGGCGGGGAATTTTCATACATTAATATGTATGGGATTTTTCAATTTGTTAGTGCTCAGGGCCCCACTTCGGTCTGGCGTTTTTATACTGGACGGATCATTGGATAATTTATCGAAAAAATTCGCTTTGGAACTTTTAGTGGAGACTGATTAAAATTCATAGGGTGCGCTTCATTATGTCCGATTATTTGGCGAATGATTGAGTTATGAATAATCAAGTTGTTTGTTTATGTGAGGTTGGAAATAAACTGCTCCACATGAGTTAGGGATATTGACTTAAATTGCAAAAAAATTTAGTTAAAATGAAATGTGATGAAAATTCATATTTATATGATTTCAAAATGCAAATTAATTTTAGCCTGTAGGCCTGCAGCATAAACAGGGTGCTTAAGAAAAATCGAGTAAAATAAAGAAATTTTATTCTCAGAGAATTCAAGCATTTCAAGGCTATCAATACAATGTATGGCCTCCACGGGCATCAATAACAGCTTGACATCTTCTTTGCATACTACACACGAGGTTTTTGAACATTTCTTGAGGAATTTGGTTCCATAAACGGGGCAGAAGTTCTCTCAGATCATTTGAGGTTTCTGGGGTAGGTTATTGATGATTATCTAATCTTCTTTGGAGCATATCCCATGCATGTTCTATGCAATTCAAATCTGGTGAGTGCGGAGGTATTGGTAAATGTGGAATACCAAGCTCCTCGCGCGCATTCTCAACTATGGCTGCACGGTGCGGTCTAGCGTTATCGTCTAGAAATTGAAAAGTTTCACAAATTTCAGCGTGAAAATTTGGCACAACATTGTCAATGATATGCTTCCTATAGTGTAAGGCGGTCATATTCCCAAGACAAATGTGTAGATCTGAGCGCCCGTTGAAACATATCCCGGCCCATACCATAACACTACCCCCTCGGAATGGATGGACTTCTTGGACATAGCGACGATAACGGGGTATGCGTGGGATTGTCCATACCCTTATTCTTCGAGAATCTGAAAATCGTCCATATCTGGATTCATCAGTGAAAAGGCACTACGCCATTGATGGTTCCAATTGATATGTTGCCTTGCCCATTCCAGTCTTTGACGCTTATATGGTCACGTGTTAATGGAACTCCTCTTAATGGACATCTAGAACCAAGATTCACCTCTCTCAAAGGTCGTCTGATGGTTTAGATGGAAACTTGGACCCATCTGCATTTTGAAGAGTATTCCGTAGCATTTTACACGTAGATGTAGGGTTTCTTCTCGCCGAAACGGTGATGAAACGATCCTGAGCAGGTGTTGTTTTTCGTCGCCCACCAAGCCTTGGTCTTTCCAACAAGGAACCTGTCTCTCTGAACCTATTCCAAAGTCGAGATATCACACTTTGGCTGACTTGAAGCCTTTCCGCTACAACAACCTGAGTTAGGCCACCCTGTAGCATTCCGATAGCCCTATTAACCTCAGCGTTTGTTAATTTACGTCTTGGCATTTTCAGAAAACTCGTTTCAAATCGAAGCCGTTGATAAACTGACTTCATTTCAAAATACGAACATTCATGAAGCATATGCAAAGAACCAAACTTCAGAAAAAAGGCGACCAGATTGACGAAATGTCTCATACTGATTTCTATTGAATCGATTCAAGTTGTTAATGAGTTTTAAATGATTTAACAGCGATTTTCTCGAAGATTAAATGCTTTCAAAAACGATTGAATATGATATCCCTAACTCTTGTGGAGCAGTATATTTTGGCTCTTTTTACCGACTAAGTGTGGCATTAAAAATGAAAATATCAATTTTGAACGCAGAGAATTGAATGCATTTTTCCAGGAGCAACCTTGGGCATATTTTCACTCCCACATCTGGATTCGATAATTCGGAGACCACAATGGAACCACCATGCTTGCGAAATCGAGCTAACAACCGTCGAATCGAGTCTTTTTCCGTATCAGCTCAGCGTTTCCGGTCAACAAAGCCGGATCTCGTCGACACAATTTCATGCGACGCTCGGCCTTTCGAGTGGCTCTCCTGAAACCCGGTCGTTTTGGCATTTTCCGCGACGTATTCATGTCAATGAACACTCACATATTCACTGCCTTTCCATTCCCCTCTTCGCTCCGGATATCCCCTTTCGGCTGGAAACCAAATTGTCTTCGAATCTGCGATATATTCAAATTTTTCGCGCTCGGATATCGCAGTCGAGAGTGCTGTGCGGACGATTTCGTTGCCTTTTTGCGTTATCACTTTATTCTGACGGCCCTCGTTCGTTCATTTACATTTGTTTTACCGCCGGGGATGAGGGTTTTATCGATGTTTGGTCGGGGTCGTTGCTGCGATGTCGGATTATGGAACTTTCGAACGAGCGGCCGATAAAAATGCAGGCCTTTATGGTCGATTCATAATGCAGGTCCTTGGATGTCCAGGGCGATAGTTTTTCGAAACGACGCATAGGGGCTGCTAAGTAGTCATCGTACATGAATTCTATCTACCATAGTTGACACCCAAACGCCACAATAAATTCCGCCGCCGTTTTATATTTAACACGGGAAATAAATGAAACTTACGATCCAATTTGCTGTAATATCTTCGAATGAAGGCTTTTCCACTAACACAGTTGATGATAGCTGCTATGATTTGAACACCAAACCTATCGACGAAGATTGATTTAATCTGCCGAAGGAGAAACCTTCACGTAGAAAATACGTGGCCAACAAAAATCGTTAAAGAAGAATCAATTTTTCCTGAAACTAAACAATTTAAATTGTTCGCGCTATTTTTCCTATTTTCTCGTCAGCTTGAAGTTTAAGTTTAATCCCCTTTTTGTACATCAAACGCGTTAGTTTGATGCCCTGTAAGAAAAGAATTTCTCCTGCTGCCAGAAGAACGCCGACAAACTATCGGCCAAAAATGACGCCACGATTTCGAAACAATAAAACCGCTCTAACACGTGAACAACAATCAAACGTTGGAAACCAGATAACACATGTCGGACCGAAGGATCAAACTTCAAACGAACGTTACGTCGACGCCAACTAAAAGCCGCTTTTATTTTTGACCGTGCAGAAACGTAAACTTTGTCGGCCACATGGTCGGCGCTTGATCTGAATAGAACAACACCGCATTATGTGAAACCGTCATTATTGTCAACTGTGTAAACTAGCGAGTAGTGTGAATATTTATTCACGTTGGATTTGGTTTGAATAGTGGCGCCCTGATTAAAAGCGGCGGTGAAATTATCGGATCTAAATTGGTGCCGTTGATACCCAAAAAGCGCCGATCTGTTCTAGAAGTCCGTTCTTATCAGGGACACCCTATTTTGGTTTAGAGTGGAGTTTGTTATGACGACAGAAATGACTTATTAGTACTTCCAAGAACCTGGAAGTCTCAGACATGTATTGATGAAGTTATCAGCGGAGTTGTCAACAGTTATCGGCGTAAATGTCCTTTTCTGGCCGATAATGCATGATACCTAAATTTTGATCAAGCCGATCTTGGCGACACGATTTCCGCGTCACCAAATCACAGCAGTCCAAAGAACTGCGATCCTCGCACGGTAAAGATGATCCCGAAACAATGAAAATAAGCTCATCCTCCTGCAAGTTGAACGTGTACTTTTCCGCGCCACCTGAAAGCGCGCTCGTCGCGTTTTATTACGCGCTCGCAAGCATGATCTCACAGGTCCACGGCTCTGCGAACAACAGCTCGCACATTTGCTCCAAGACAGGGAAAACCCGACAGGTGGAAACGGAAAACTATCCGAGCACGCCGTCTTTCTCGGCGAGAGCTGCCAATTATTCCCTCGTGCCGGCTAGATCTCTTATTCTTGGCTCCTTTTTCCTACCGTCACAGTTCCCTGCTCTGACCCGAATCAGTTGTTGTTGCAATCCGATTTTCTATTTTCCCACCGAATCCCCATTTTCCGCAGCTTTGCGTAAATCCCTTCAGACTATTACCGGGTGTCGGCTTCGGGCCCACGGACTACGGTGAAATCGGGCAGAAAATTCAGCACTTGGGAACATTCTTTGTTCTTCTGATAGAAACGAAATTTCCGTTAACATGCAGGAACCATAGATTTCGTCTATATCTATGGCACGTCAATTATCGACCGCCTTGCTTAAGTACATTAGAATGGTGGGGATTTAAACATTACTCAAACAAGTATTAAATTCATTTGCATTTCACTCACACATTGTTGCCTTGTTGACACTAGGTCATAGCTTGTTACAGCTAAGCAATGCTCAGTACTGTTCTATGGTCTATGCCCTATGGTTTACAGCGAATTGAAAACGTCATGCGCAACTGACTTATGTCATCGTGCACTTAAGTTGATCAGCACGCCCGGCTAGCTCAGTCGGTAGAGCATGAGACTCTTAATCTCAGGGTCGTGGGTTCGAGCCCCACGTTGGGCGAATTACTTTTTGGGAGTTTGTTCTATGAACGAAGGCTATATCATTTCGTCACTAATATGACATATTAAAGTTTCCATGCTTGAAAAAATTCATACCTCAGGTGAAAATCTAAACGATGATAATTAGGGCTCTTGAATATTTTTTAACAAACTTAGCGACCTCGAAAACCTACATTTTAGTACGAAATTATCGTTTATTTTTTTTGACAATTCATTTTCGAGTTTTCTGCAAGAGCTCAACCCACTCGAGGTAAGAGTGTTTTGACCAGAAAAATGTCTAATATCATTGATCCCAATGAGTGGAACGAGTTTCCTATTCGATATTACCTTTGGAACCTTACAGATCCTGAAGATATTGGCAACTATGGTGTTTTTGGGGGGTTTACCCCTTTGACACTTTTCACCCAAAATTTGAGATTTTTCAAATCGCTCATATTTTGCGCAGAGATACTTGGAGCTATGCTGATCAATATAATATAAATAATTCTTGGCGGCGAAGAGAGGGACGGAAGTTATGACAGTTTGAAATTTCCGATTTTTCGAAAAAATGCCATTTGACAGGTGAAAATCTAAACGGTGATAGTTAGAGCTTTGAATTATGTTTTATTGAATAGAGCGACCTCGAAAACCTACATTTTGATACCAAAACCACCCATGTGGCCCTTATAAGTAGTGAATTATTCCTATTTTAATTTTTTGATTTTTCATTTTCGAGTTCTGTTCACGAGCTCACACCACTCAAGGTAAGGGTGCTGTCGGTCCGCAAAACTGCTTTTATTGAAGATTCAAATAGGAAGTACAACTTGCAAATTCAATAACAACGTTAGATCCTCCCCAAATATATTTTTTATTGACAAATATGGTGTTTTTAGGGGGTCTTACCCCTTTGACACTTTTCACCCAAAATTTGAGATTTTTCAAATCACTCATATTTTGCGCAGAGATACTTGGAGCTATGCTGATCAATATAATATAAATAATTCTTGGCGGCGAAGAGAGGGACGGAAGTTATGACAGTTTGAAATTTCCGATTTTTCGAAAAAATGCCATTTGACAGGTGAAAATCTAAACGGTGATAGTTAGAGCTTTGAATTATGTTTTATTGAATAGAGCGACCTCGAAAACCTACATTTTGATACCAAAACCACCCATGTGGCCCTTATAAGTAGTGAATTATTCCTATTTTAATTTTTTGATTTTTCATTTTCGAGTTCTGTTCACGAGGTCACACCACTCAAGGTAAGGGCGATGTCGGTCCGCAAAATTGCTTTTATTGAAGATTCAAATAGGAAGTACAACTTCTAAATTCAATAACAACCTTAGATCCTCCCCAAATATATTTTTTATTGACAAATATGGCGTTTTTAGGGGGTCATACCCCTTTGGCATTTTTCACAAAAAATTGGAGATTTTTCAAATCGCTCATATTTTGCACAGAGATACTTGGAGCTATGCCTATCAATATAATATAAATAATTCTTGGCGGCGAAGAGAGGGACGGAAGTTATGACAGTTTGAAATTTCCGATTTTTCGAAAAAATGCCATTTGACAGGTGAAAATCTAAACGGTGATAGTTAGAGCTTTGAATTATGTTTTATTGAATAGAGCGACCTCGAAAACCTACATTTTGATACCAAAACCACCCATGTGGCCCTTATAAGTAGTGAATTATTCCTATTTTAATTTTTTGATTTTTCATTTTCGAGTTCTGTTCACGAGCTCACACCACTCAAGGTAAGGGTGCTGTCGGTCCGCAAAACTGCTTTTATTGAAGATTCAAATAGGAAGTACAACTTGCAAATTCAATAACAACGTTAGATCCTCCCCAAATATATTTTTTATTGACAAATATGGTGTTTTTAGGGGGTCTTACCCCTTTGACACTTTTCACCCAAAATTTGAGATTTTTCAAATCACTCATATTTTGCGCAGAGATACTTGGAGCTATGCTGATCAATATAATATAAATAATTCTTGGCGGCGAAGAGAGGGACGGAAGTTATGACAGTTTGAAATTTCCGATTTTTCGAAAAAATGCCATTTGACAGGTGAAAATCTAAACGGTGATAGTTAGAGCTTTGAATTATGTTTTATTGAATAGAGCGACCTCGAAAACCTACATTTTGATACCAAAACCACCCATGTGGCCCTTATAAGTAGTGAATTATTCCTATTTTAATTTTTTGATTTTTCATTTTCGAGTTCTGTTCACGAGGTCACACCACTCAAGGTAAGGGTTATGTCGGTCCGCAAAATTGCTTTTATTGAAGATTCAAATAGGAAGTACAACTTCTAAATTCAATAACAACCTTAGATCCTCCCCAAATATATTTTTTATTGACAAATATGGCGTTTTTAGGGGGTCATACCCCTTTGGCATTTTTCACCAAAAATTTGAGATTTTTCAAATCGCTCATATTTTGCACAGAGATACTTGGAGCTATGCTGATCAATATAATATAAATAATTCTTGGCGGCGAAGAGAGGGACGGAAGTTATGACAGTTTGAAATTTCCGATTTTTCGAAAAAATGCCATTTGACAGGTTAAAATCTAAACGGTGATAGTTAGGGCTTTGAATTATGTTTTATTGAATAGAGCGACCTCGAAAAACTACATTTTGATACCAAAACCACCCATGTGGCCCTTATAATTAGTGAATTATTCCTATTTTAATTTTTTGATTTTTCATTTTCGAGTTCTGTTCACGAGGTCACACCACTCAAGGTAAGGGCGATGTCGGTCCGCAAAATTGCTTTTATTGAAGATTCAAATAGGAAGTACAACTTCTAAATTCAATAACAACCTTAGATCCTCCCCAAATATATTTTTTATTGACAAATATGGCGTTTTTAGGGGGTCATACCCCTTTGGCATTTTTCACCAAAAATTTGAGATTTTTCAAATCGCTCATATTTTGCACAGAGATACTTGGAGCTATGCTGATCAATATAATATAAATAATTCTTGGCGGCGAAGAGAGGGACGGAAGTTATGACAGTTTGAAATTTCCGATTTTTCGAAAAAATGCCATTTGACAGGTGAAAATCTAAACGGTGATAGTTAGAGCTTTGAATTATGTTTTATTGAATAGAGCGACCTCGGAAACCTACATTTTGATACCAAAACCACCCATGTGGCCCTTATAAGTAGTGAATTATTCCTATTTTAATTTTTTGATTTTTCATTTTCGAGTTCTGTTCACGAGCTCACACCACTCAAGGTAAGGGTTATGTCGGTCCGCAAAATTGCTTTTATTGAAGATTCAAATATGAAGTACAACTTCCAAATTCAATAACAACGTTAGATCCTCCCCAAATATATTTTTTATTGACAAATATGGTGTTTTTAGGGGGTCATACCCCTTTGGCATTTTTCACCAAAAATTTGAGATTTTTCAAATCGCTCATATTTTGCACAGAGATACTTGGAGCTATGCTGATCAATATAATATAAATAATTCTTGGCAGCGAAGAGAGGGACGGAAGTTATGACAGTTTGAAATTTCCGATTTTTCGAAAAAATGCCATTTGACAGGTTAAAATCTAAACGGTGATAGTTAGGGCTTTGAATTATGTTTTATTGAATAGAGCGACCTCGAAAACCTACATTTTGATACCAAAACCACCCATGTGGCCCTTATAAGTAGTGAATTATTCCTATTTTAATTTTTTGATTTTTCATTTTCGAGTTCTGTTCACGAGCTCACACCACTCAAGGTAAGGGTGCTGTCGGTCCGCAAAATTGCTTTTATTGAAGATTCAAATAGGAAGTACAACTTCCAAATTCAATAACAACGTTAGATCCTCCACAAACATATTTTTTATTGACAAATATGGCGTTTTTAGGGGGTCATACCCCTTTGGCATTTTTCACCGAAAATTCGAGATTTTTCAAATCGCTCATATTTTGCACAGAGATACTTGGAGCTATGCTGATCAATATAATATAAATAATTCTTGGCAGCGAAGAGAGGGACGGAAGTTATGACAGTTTGAAATTTCCGATTTTTTCGAAAAAATGCCATTTGACAGGTGAAAATCTAAACGGTGATAGTTAGAGCTTTGAATTATGTTTTATTGAATAGAGCGACCTCGAAAACCTACATTTTGATACCAAAACCACCCATGTGGCCCTTATAAGTAGTGAATTATTCCTATTTTAATTTTTTGATTTTTCATTTTCGAGTTCTGTTCACGAGCTCACACCACTCAAGGTAAGGGTGCTGTCGGTCCGCAAAACTGCTTTTATTGAAGATTCAAATAGGAAGTACAACTTGCAAATTCAATAACAACGTTAGATCCTCCCCAAATATATTTTTTATTGACAAATATGGTGTTTTTAGGGGGTCATACCCCTTTGGCATTTTTCACCGAAAATTTGAGATTTTTCAAATCGCTCATATTTTGCACAGAGATACTTGGAGCTATGCTGATCAATATAATATAAATAATTCTTGGCAGCGAAGAGAGGGACGGAAGTTATGACAGTTTGAAATTTCCGATTTTTCGAAAAAATGCCATTTGACAGGTGAAAATCTAAACGGTGATAGTTAGAGCTTTGAATTATGTTTTATTGAATAGAGCGACCTCGGAAACCTACATTTTGATACCAAAACCACCCATGTGGCCCTTATAAGTAGTGAATTATTCCTATTTTAATTTTTTGATTTTTCATTTTCGAGTTCTGTTCACGAGCTCACACCACTCAAGGTAAGGGTGCTGTCGGTCCGCAAAATTGCTTTTATTGAAGATTCAAATATGAAGTACAACTTCCAAATTCAATAACAACGTTAGATCCTCCCCAAATATATTTTTTATTGACAAATATGGTGTTTTTAGGGGGTCATACCCCTTTGGCATTTTTCACCAAAAATTTGAGATTTTTCAAATCGCTCATATTTTGCACAGAGATACTTGGAGCTATGCTGATCAATATAATATAAATAATTCTTGGCGGCGAAGAGAGGGACGGAAGTTATGACAGTTTGAAATTTCCGATTTTTCGAAAAAATGCCATTTGACAGGTTAAAATCTAAACGGTGATAGTTAGGGCTTTGAATTATGTTTTATTGAATAGAGCGACCTCGAAAACCTACATTTTGATACCAAAACCACCCATGTGGCCCTTATAAGTAGTGAATTATTCCTATTTTAATTTTTTGATTTTTCATTTTCGAGTTCTGTTCACGAGCTCACACCACTCAAGGTAAGGGTGCTGTCGGTCCGCAAAACTGCTTTTATTGAAGATTCAAATAGGAAGTACAACTTGCAAATTCAATAACAACGTTAGATCCTCCCCAAATATATTTTTTATTGACAAATATGGTGTTTTTAGGGGGTCTTACCCCTTTGACACTTTTCACCCAAAATTTGAGATTTTTCAAATCACTCATATTTTGCGCAGAGATACTTGGAGCTATGCTGATCAATATAATATAAATAATTCTTGGCGGCGAAGAGAGGGACGGAAGTTATGACAGTTTGAAATTTCCGATTTTTCGAAAAAATGCCATTTGACAGGTGAAAATCTAAACGGTGATAGTTAGAGCTTTGAATTATGTTTTATGGAATAGAGCGACCTCGAAAACCTACATTTTGATACCAAAACCACCCATGTGGCCCTTATAATTAGTGAATTATTCCTATTTTAATTTTTTGATTTTTCATTTTCGAGTTCTGTTCACGAGGTCACACCACTCAAGGTAAGGGCGATGTCGGTCCGCAAAATTGCTTTTATTGAAGATTCAAATAGGAAGTACAACTTCTAAATTCAATAACAACCTTAGATCCTCCCCAAATATATTTTTTATTGACAAATATGGCGTTTTTAGGGGGTCATACCCCTTTGGCATTTTTCACCAAAAATTTGAGATTTTTCAAATCGCTCATATTTTGCACAGAGATACTTGGAGCTATGCTGATCAATATAATATAAATAATTCTTGGCGGCGAAGAGAGGGACGGAAGTTATGACAGTTTGAAATTTCCGATTTTTCGAAAAAATGCCATTTGACAGGTGAAAATCTAAACGGTGATAGTTAGAGCTTTGAATTATGTTTTATTGAATAGAGCGACCTCGGAAACCTACATTTTGATACCAAAACCACCCATGTGGCCCTTATAAGTAGTGAATTATTCCTATTTTAATTTTTTGATTTTTCATTTTCGAGTTCTGTTCACGAGCTCACACCACTCAAGGTAAGGGTGCTGTCGGTCCGCAAAATTGCTTTTATTGAAGATTCAAATATGAAGTACAACTTCCAAATTCAATAACAACGTTAGATCCTCCCCAAATATATTTTTTATTGACAAATATGGTGTTTTTAGGGGGTCATACCCCTTTGGCATTTTTCACCAAAAATTTGAGATTTTTCAAATCGCTCATATTTTGCACAGAGATACTTGGAGCTATGCTGATCAATATTATATAAATAATTCTTGGCGGCGAAGAGAGGGACGGAAGTTATGACAGTTTGAAATTTCCGATTTTTCGAAAAAATGCCATTTGACAGGTTAAAATCTAAACGGTGATAGTTAGGGCTTTGAATTATGTTTTATTGAATAGAGCGACCTCGAAAACCTACATTTTGATACCAAAACCACCCATGTGGCCCTTATAAGTAGTGAATTATTCCTATTTTAATTTTTTGATTTTTCATTTTCGAGTTCTGTTCACGAGCTCACACCACTCAAGGTAAGGGTGCTGTCGGTCCGCAAAACTGCTTTTATTGAAGATTCAAATAGGAAGTACAACTTGCAAATTCAATAACAACGTTAGATCCTCCCCAAATATATTTTTTATTGACAAATATGGTGTTTTTAGGGGGTCATACCCCTTTGGCATTTTTCACCGAAAATTTGAGATTTTTCAAATCGCTCATATTTTGCACAGAGATACTTGGAGCTATGCTGATCAATATAATATAAATAATTCTTGGCAGCGAAGAGAGGGACGGAAGTTATGACAGTTTGAAATTTCCGATTTTTCGAAAAAATGCCATTTGACAGGTGAAAATCTAAACGGTGATAGTTAGAGCTTTGAATTATGTTTTATTGAATAGAGCGACCTCGGAAACCTACATTTTGATACCAAAACCACCCATGTGGCCCTTATAAGTAGTGAATTATTCCTATTTTAATTTTTTGATTTTTCATTTTCGAGTTCTGTTCACGAGCTCACACCACTCAAGGTAAGGGTGCTGTCGGTCCGCAAAATTGCTTTTATTGAAGATTCAAATAGGAAGTACAACTTCCAAATTCAATAACAACGTTAGATCCTCCCCAAACATATTTTTTATTGACAAATATGGCGTTTTTAGGGGGTCATACCCCTTTGGCATTTTTCACCGAAAATTTGAGATTTTTCAAATCGCTCATATTTTGCACAGAGATACTTGGCGCTATGCTGATCAATATAATATAAATAATTCTTGGCGGCGAAGAGAGGGACGGAAGTTATGACAGTTTGAAATTTCCGATTTTTCGAAAAAATGCCATTTGACAGGTTAAAATCTAAACGGTGATAGTTAGGGCTTTGAATTATGTTTTATTGAATAGAGCGACCTCGAAAAACTACATTTTGATACCAAAACCACCCATGTGGCCCTTATAATTAGTGAATTATTCCTATTTTAATTTTTTGATTTTTCATTTTCGAGTTCTGTTCACGAGGTCACACCACTCAAGGTAAGGGCGATGTCGGTCCGCAAAATTGCTTTTATTGAAGATTCAAATAGGAAGTACAACTTCTAAATTCAATAACAACCTTAGATCCTCCCCAAATATATTTTTTATTGACAAATATGGCGTTTTTAGGGGGTCATACCCCTTTGGCATTTTTCACCAAAAATTTGAGATTTTTCAAATCGCTCATATTTTGCACAGAGATACTTGGAGCTATGCTGATCAATATAATATAAATAATTCTTGGCGGCGAAGAGAGGGACGGAAGTTATGACAGTTTGAAATTTCCGATTTTTCGAAAAAATGCCATTTGACAGGTGAAAATCTAAACGGTGATAGTTAGAGCTTTGAATTATGTTTTATTGAATAGAGCGACCTCGGAAACCTACATTTTGATACCAAAACCACCCATGTGGCCCTTATAAGTAGTGAATTATTCCTATTTTAATTTTTTGATTTTTCATTTTCGAGTTCTGTTCACGAGCTCACACCACTCAAGGTAAGGGTTATGTCGGTCCGCAAAATTGCTTTTATTGAAGATTCAAATATGAAGTACAACTTCCAAATTCAATAACAACGTTAGATCCTCCCCAAATATATTTTTTATTGACAAATATGGTGTTTTTAGGGGGTCATACCCCTTTGGCATTTTTCACCAAAAATTTGAGATTTTTCAAATCGCTCATATTTTGCACAGAGATACTTGGAGCTATGCTGATCAATATAATATAAATAATTCTTGGCAGCGAAGAGAGGGACGGAAGTTATGACAGTTTGAAATTTCCGATTTTTCGAAAAAATGCCATTTGACAGGTTAAAATCTAAACGGTGATAGTTAGGGCTTTGAATTATGTTTTATTGAATAGAGCGACCTCGAAAACCTACATTTTGATACCAAAACCACCCATGTGGCCCTTATAAGTAGTGAATTATTCCTATTTTAATTTTTTGATTTTTCATTTTCGAGTTCTGTTCACGAGCTCACACCACTCAAGGTAAGGGTGCTGTCGGTCCGCAAAATTGCTTTTATTGAAGATTCAAATAGGAAGTACAACTTCCAAATTCAATAACAACGTTAGATCCTCCACAAACATATTTTTTATTGACAAATATGGTGTTTTTAGGGGGTCATACCCCTTTGGCATTTTTCACCGAAAATTCGAGATTTTTCAAATCGCTCATATTTTGCACAGAGATACTTGGAGCTATGCTGATCAATATAATATAAATAATTCTTGGCAGCGAAGAGAGGGACGGAAGTTATGACAGTTTGAAATTTCCGATTTTTTCGAAAAAATGCCATTTGACAGGTGAAAATCTAAACGGTGATAGTTAGAGCTTTGAATTATGTTTTATTGAATAGAGCGACCTCGAAAACCTACATTTTGATACCAAAACCACCCATGTGGCCCTTATAAGTAGTGAATTATTCCTATTTTAATTTTTTGATTTTTCATTTTCGAGTTCTGTTCACGAGCTCACACCACTCAAGGTAAGGGTGCTGTCGGTCCGCAAAACTGCTTTTATTGAAGATTCAAATAGGAAGTACAACTTGCAAATTCAATAACAACGTTAGATCCTCCCCAAATATATTTTTTATTGACAAATATGGTGTTTTTAGGGGGTCATACCCCTTTGGCATTTTTCACCGAAAATTTGAGATTTTTCAAATCGCTCATATTTTGCACAGAGATACTTGGAGCTATGCTGATCAATATAATATAAATAATTCTTGGCAGCGAAGAGAGGGACGGAAGTTATGACAGTTTGAAATTTCCGATTTTTCGAAAAAATGCCATTTGACAGGTGAAAATCTAAACGGTGATAGTTAGAGCTTTGAATTATGTTTTATTGAATAGAGCGACCTCGGAAACCTACATTTTGATACCAAAACCACCCATGTGGCCCTTATAAGTAGTGAATTATTCCTATTTTAATTTTTTGATTTTTCATTTTCGAGTTCTGTTCACGAGCTCACACCACTCAAGGTAAGGGTGCTGTCGGTCCGCAAAATTGCTTTTATTGAAGATTCAAATATGAAGTACAACTTCCAAATTCAATAACAACGTTAGATCCTCCCCAAATATATTTTTTATTGACAAATATGGTGTTTTTAGGGGGTCATACCCCTTTGGCATTTTTCACCAAAAATTTGAGATTTTTCAAATCGCTCATATTTTGCACAGAGATACTTGGAGCTATGCTGATCAATATAATATAAATAATTCTTGGCGGCGAAGAGAGGGACGGAAGTTATGACAGTTTGAAATTTCCGATTTTTCGAAAAAATGCCATTTGACAGGTTAAAATCTAAACGGTGATAGTTAGGGCTTTGAATTATGTTTTATTGAATAGAGCGACCTCGAAAACCTACATTTTGATACCAAAACCACCCATGTGGCCCTTATAAGTAGTGAATTATTCCTATTTTAATTTTTTGATTTTTCATTTTCGAGTTCTGTTCACGAGCTCACACCACTCAAGGTAAGGGTGCTGTCGGTCCGCAAAACTGCTTTTATTGAAGATTCAAATAGGAAGTACAACTTGCAAATTCAATAACAACGTTAGATCCTCCCCAAATATATTTTTTATTGACAAATATGGTGTTTTTAGGGGGTCTTACCCCTTTGACACTTTTCACCCAAAATTTGAGATTTTTCAAATCACTCATATTTTGCGCAGAGATACTTGGAGCTATGCTGATCAATATAATATAAATAATTCTTGGCGGCGAAGAGAGGGACGGAAGTTATGACAGTTTGAAATTTCCGATTTTTCGAAAAAATGCCATTTGACAGGTGAAAATCTAAACGGTGATAGTTAGAGCTTTGAATTATGTTTTATGGAATAGAGCGACCTCGAAAACCTACATTTTGATACCAAAACCACCCATGTGGCCCTTATAATTAGTGAATTATTCCTATTTTAATTTTTTGATTTTTCATTTTCGAGTTCTGTTCACGAGGTCACACCACTCAAGGTAAGGGCGATGTCGGTCCGCAAAATTGCTTTTATTGAAGATTCAAATAGGAAGTACAACTTCTAAATTCAATAACAACCTTAGATCCTCCCCAAATATATTTTTTATTGACAAATATGGCGTTTTTAGGGGGTCATACCCCTTTGGCATTTTTCACCAAAAATTTGAGATTTTTCAAATCGCTCATATTTTGCACAGAGATACTTGGAGCTATGCTGATCAATATAATATAAATAATTCTTGGCGGCGAAGAGAGGGACGGAAGTTATGACAGTTTGAAATTTCCGATTTTTCGAAAAAATGCCATTTGACAGGTGAAAATCTAAACGGTGATAGTTAGAGCTTTGAATTATGTTTTATTGAATAGAGCGACCTCGGAAACCTACATTTTGATACCAAAACCACCCATGTGGCCCTTATAAGTAGTGAATTATTCCTATTTTAATTTTTTGATTTTTCATTTTCGAGTTCTGTTCACGAGCTCACACCACTCAAGGTAAGGGTGCTGTCGGTCCGCAAAATTGCTTTTATTGAAGATTCAAATATGAAGTACAACTTCCAAATTCAATAACAACGTTAGATCCTCCCCAAATATATTTTTTATTGACAAATATGGTGTTTTTAGGGGGTCATACCCCTTTGGCATTTTTCACCAAAAATTTGAGATTTTTCAAATCGCTCATATTTTGCACAGAGATACTTGGAGCTATGCTGATCAATATTATATAAATAATTCTTGGCGGCGAAGAGAGGGACGGAAGTTATGACAGTTTGAAATTTCCGATTTTTCGAAAAAATGCCATTTGACAGGTTAAAATCTAAACGGTGATAGTTAGGGCTTTGAATTATGTTTTATTGAATAGAGCGACCTCGAAAACCTACATTTTGATACCAAAACCACCCATGTGGCCCTTATAAGTAGTGAATTATTCCTATTTTAATTTTTTGATTTTTCATTTTCGAGTTCTGTTCACGAGCTCACACCACTCAAGGTAAGGGTGCTGTCGGTCCGCAAAACTGCTTTTATTGAAGATTCAAATAGGAAGTACAACTTGCAAATTCAATAACAACGTTAGATCCTCCCCAAATATATTTTTTATTGACAAATATGTTGTTTTTAGGGGGTCATACCCCTTTGGCATTTTTCACCGAAAATTTGAGATTTTTCAAATCGCTCATATTTTGCACAGAGATACTTGGAGCTATGCTGATCAATATAATATAAATAATTCTTGGCAGCGAAGAGAGGGACGGAAGTTATGACAGTTTGAAATTTCCGATTTTTCGAAAAAATGCCATTTGACAGGTGAAAATCTAAACGGTGATAGTTAGAGCTTTGAATTATGTTTTATTGAATAGAGCGACCTCGGAAACCTACATTTTGATACCAAAACCACCCATGTGGCCCTTATAAGTAGTGAATTATTCCTATTTTAATTTTTTGATTTTTCATTTTCGAGTTCTGTTCACGAGCTCACACCACTCAAGGTAAGGGTGCTGTCGGTCCGCAAAATTGCTTTTATTGAAGATTCAAATAGGAAGTACAACTTCCAAATTCAATAACAACGTTAGATCCTCCCCAAACATATTTTTTATTGACAAATATGGCGTTTTTAGGGGGTCATACCCCTTTGGCATTTTTCACCGAAAATTTGAGATTTTTCAAATCGCTCATATTTTGCACAGAGATACTTGGCGCTATGCTGATCAATATAATATAAATAATTCTTGGCAGCGAAGAGAGGGACGGAAGTTATGACAGTTTGAAATTTCCGATTTTTCGAAAAAATGCCATTTGACAGGTGAAAATCTAAACGGTGATAGTTAGAGCTTTGAATTATGTTTTATTGAATAGAGCGACCTCGAAAACCTACATTTTGATACCAAAACCACCCATGTGGCCCTTATAAGTAGTGAATTATTCCTATTTTAATTTTTTGATTTTTCATTTTCGAGTTCTGTTCACGAGCTCACACCACTCAAGGTAAGGGTGCTGTCGGTCCGCAAAACTGCTTTTATTGAAGATTCAAATAGGAAGTACAACTTGCAAATTCAATAACAACGTTAGATCCTCCCCAAATATATTTTTTATTGACAAATATGGTGTTTTCAGGGGGTCATACCCCTTTGGCATTTTTCACCAAAAATTTGAGATTTTTCAAATCGCTCATATTTTGCACAGAGATACTTGGAGCTATGCTGATCAATATAATGTAAATAATTCTTGGCGGCGAAGAGAGGGACGGAAGTTATGACAGTTTGAAATTTCCGATTTTTCGAAAAAATGCCATTTGACAGGTTAAAATCTAAACGGTGATAGTTAGGGCTTTGAATTATGTTTTATTGAATAGAGCGACCTCGAAAACCTACATTTTGATACGAAAACCACACATGTGGCCCTTATAATTAGTGAATTATTCCTATTTTAATTTTTTGATTTTTCATTTTCGAGTTCTGTTCATGAGCTCACACCACTCAAGGTAAGGGAGATGTCGGTCCGCAAAATTGCTTTTATTGAAGATTCAAATAGGAAGTACAACTTCCAAATTCAATAACAACGTTAGATCCTCCCCAAATATATTTTTTATTGACAAATATGGTGTTTTTAGGGGGTCATACCCCTTTGGCATTTTTCACCAGAAATTTGAGATTTTTCAAATCGCTCATATTTTGCACAGAGATACTTGGAGCTATGCTGATCAATATAATGTAAATAATTCTTGGCGGCGAAGAGAGGGACGGAAGTTATGACAGTTTGAAATTTCCGATTTTTCGAAAAAATGCCATTTGACAGGTTAAAATCTAAACGGTGATAGTTAGGGCTTTGAATTATGTTTTATTGAATAGAGCGACCTCGAAAACCTACATTTTGATACCAAAACCACCCATGTGGCCCTTATAAGTAGTGAATTATTCCTATTTAAATTTTTTGATTTTTCATTTTCGAGTTCTGTTCACGAGGTCACACCACTCAAGGTAAGGGCGATGTCGGTCCGCAAAATTGCTTTTATTGAAGATTCAAATAGGAAGTACAACTTCCAAATTCAATGACAACGTTGGATCCTCCCGAAATATATTTTTTATTGGCAAATATGGATTTTTCAACCCTTGATTATTTTTCACCAAAAATTTGAGATTTTTAAATTCGCTCATATTATGCAGAGATACTTTGGACAATGCTGATCAACAATCAGTAAATAAATCCTGGATTTGATTTGAAATTTGACAGGTGAAAATCTGAACCTTAATAGGGTTCTGGATTATTTTTTAATGAATTTAGCGACCCTGTAAACCTACATTTTGATACCAAAGTCAGCCATGCACCCATCATAGATGAACGAAAGCTGTTCTTTCATTAGAAATTTTCCGGTGCCAAAACTCTGAGAAAATTCTTGACATGAGGTAGCGTGGCCGAGCGGTCTAAGGCGCTGGTTTAAGGCACCAGTCTCTTCGGAGGCGTGGGTTCGAATCCCACCGCTGCCAATTTGTTTTATGCGATATAAATTAATATCATTCGGAAAAATTAAACTATAATTTTCCAAGTAGAATCGACTGGTCGGATTCTCTCACAGTACGTGTGATGTCATTACAAGCACCGCCAGAATTAGTCCCAGATAATTGTAATATCTAAACGGAGATGAAAAGATTACGACTCAGGCGGTTTGCTGACTCATATCGGGTTTCCAATCGATGAAAACGGGCGGAAAATGAGGGAACGCCGTGGAAAGTTGAGCTAGTTATATCCGAACCAGCGTACCGCTCTCCAAAACGGAGAGATGCAGGTGAAAATTTCCAAAGTATCGTGATTGAATGAACTAATAGAATTAGGGAAACAAGAAGCTAATTAACGAGCCCTGATGATGCCTATAAAGCAATATTAAATGAAAACGTTGGCGGGCGAAATTAGCCTGTGGGGAAATTTACAACTTTGGCCCCTCTGATTTAGGTCTCTACCGAAAATATACAGAGGATATTTTCATGAACGAATCTCTGTCTAATATGACCAACAATTTTCGATCCTAGATGGCCTTTATTGGTCAATAAGTCACCCTGAATCTAGTGGTGGTTGATGGATGAAATTGTCCAACTAAAATCGAAATTAATTGAAAAATGTTCTCGAAACTTTTAAAGGAAGAATTCTTTTATTGTCAGTGGGTAAATTTCCAGTTTCATTCTTGTTATAGAAATGTATTCCTCAAAATACTGGCAGGCGATCTGCCCTCAGGAATTCCATGGTCATCCAAAATCTACCCTCTCTCGAATTCGCAACCACTTCAAATCCCCCTGAATATCAAATGAGATTAAGAGGCCAGGGAAGAGGGTCTTCCTGCCTTTTTTGCAATCAAGTCTACAAAATCCTCCCCGCGCCTGGCGCTACTGGCGATCGATAAGGGTCGACCAGTTGAATGTTTGATACCGGTGGTGAATTGATGGCGAAATAAATGTTATCAGACGTGCTCGGAATTCGGAACACTGTTAACGACGTTACACAAGTCTTCACGCCAATCGGTTCAATCAATCACAATTATAAGTTTTTGCTGAGAGATCCTGTGGCATCTGTAGGAGTAATATGAGGAAAAGACACATGGGCTAAATTTGAACAAATGAAATTTCAATTATACACTCGAAAACATTATTTTTTCAATACCAAGTAAGCAAGACTATGGGAACAACCATTCAAGTATCCAGGTACAAGTAATCTCTTAATCGCCTTGACTTCTAGCTGGTGAAGCTCACGGAATGAATTTTACAAAGGAAGGTCTGATAATGTGGAGGTACAATAAAACATGTTGAATGCGAGTTTCAGGTTGTGGAGTTGGCTTTCTCCGAGGTTAATTCGGCGTTATTAATGCAATTACATTTTAACACTCACGTCAGCGACGCTGTATATGCTTTAAAAGCTGATAACTGAAGGAATTTACGTATGCTTCTACAGCAGTTCGGGCGAGATTGAAAAGGGAAGGTTTTCGTATTTTAGTACCAGACGAAATTATGGAAACTGTGGCGATGTTTAATCTTCGAGAATTCGACAAATCCTACGGCTGAATAGTCTTCAGATGGGAGCTGATAGATCTTGGGCAAGCTACAGGATTTCCCCCAGGCTCTACAGATTGCATGTTTTATTGAACACTGAAATATTTCGCTCATATTGAAACACCTTTGTATAATTTCTCTGCAAAGAAGACCTTTGTTTCTTTTTCAATGTCACATCCTATATAAACTGCTCCACATGAGTTAGGGATATTGACTTTAATTGCAAAAAAATGTATGTAGTTGAAATAAGATTTTTGTGATTAAAATTCATATCAATATGATTTCAAGTTGCAAATTAATTTTAGCGTGTAGGTCTGCAGCGTATACAGGGTGGTTAAGAAAAACCGAGTAAAATAACGAAATTTTAGTCCCGAAGAATTCGAGCATTTTGAGACTATCAATACAATGTATGGCCTCCACGGGCATCAATAACAACTTGACATCTTCTTTGCATACTACACACGAGGTTGTTGAACATTTCTTGAGGAATTTGGTTCCATAAACGGGGCAGAAGCTCTCTCAGATCATTTAAGGATTCTGGGGTAGGTTGATGATTATTTAATCTTCTTTGGAGCATTATATCCCATGCATGTTCTATGCAATTCAAATATGGTGAGTGCGGAGGTATTGGTAAATGTGGAATACCAAGCTCCTCGCTCGCATTCTCAACTATGGCTGCACGGTGCGGTCTAGCGTTATCGTCTAGAAATTGAAAAGTTTCACCAATAGCAACGTGAAAATTTGGCACAACATTGTCAATGAAATGCTTCCTATAGTGTAGGGCGGTCATATTCCCAGGACAAATGTGTAGATCTGTGCGCCCGTTGAAACATATCCCGGCACATACCATAACACTACCCCCTCGGAATGGATGGACTTCTTGGACATAGCGACGATTACGGGGTATGCGTGGGATTGTCCATACCCTTATTCTTCGAGAATCTGAAAATCGTCCATATCTGGATTCATCAGTGAAAAGGACACTACGCCATTGATCGTTCCAATTGATATGTTGCCTTGCCCCTTCCAGTCTTTGACGCTTATGGTCACGTGTTAATGGAACTCCTCTTAAAGGACGTCTAGAACCTAGATTCACCTCTCTCAAACGTCGTCTGATGGTTTCGATGGAAACTTGAACCCCATCTGCCTTTTGAAGAGTATTCCGTAGCATTCTACACGTAGATGTAGGGTTTCTTCTCGCCGAAACGGTGATGAAACGATCCTGAGCAGGTTTCGTTTTTCGTCGGCCACCAAGCCCTGGTCTTAACAACACGGAACCTGTCTCCCTGAACCTATTCCAAAGTCGAGATATCACACTTTGGCTGACTTGGAGCCTTTCCGCTACAACAACCTGAGTTAGGCCACCATGTAACATTCCGATAGCCCTATTAGCCTCAGCTTTTGTTAATTTACGTCTTGGCATTTTCAGAAAACTCGTTTCAAATCGAAGCCGTTGATAAACTGACTTCATTTCAAAATAAGAACATTCATGAAGCATATGCAAAGAACCAAACCAAATTGAGTTTTAAATGATTTAAAAGCGATTTTCTCGAAGATTACATACTTTTAAAAAGGATTGAATACGATATACCTAACTCTTGTAGGGCAGTATATTTCATATTATACAGTATGATAAGGGCCGTTCTTCTGTGACGAAAATCACAGTTTCTTGTGCGGAAATGAATAATTTCAAGTTTTAGCAGAATCTAATGTGAAAGATCGAAGCAAACGGAGCAAACAATTCCCAAACCAATCCAGCGCCGACCAGATCCATAATCGAGTGGAACAAGGCGTATAAACGCAAAATAAACGCCCGGGCGTGAATTAATCATCCCGGCTTATCACGACCAACAAAGGGATGAATGAGAACAATCGCGCAGCGAAAAGGATAATAAACAGCTAAATGACAGCGTCCAATCAATCACCGATTCGAACTATCGCGGCAAAAACTGACGGAATAATTAAGGCGAGGGCGGAAATTAAGACTAACGACCGCTCAATTTATATTCTTCACGAACACACACACTGGCCCGTCTGAACTAAGAACGGACCCCGCTAAAAACGGGATTAATCAATCAAGACGCGTACACACTGCGGTTTTCGACGACCGGCTCTCGGCGGCAGGCGAGCAACAAGCGATCCCGTTCCGATTGTTCGTCGGCCGGTGATCGATAATGGCAACCAGTTGAATGCCTCGTTATTCGAGTGCATCAATAGCCATCGAGGACAGCTCATTATGTAACAAAAGGGACGTTCCTTCTTGGGTTCGAAGGCGACGTCATCGGGAGCAAGGATTATCTGTAGGCCCATCGGAGCTTTCAGCACGCGCGGGGAAAGTGAATTTCGAAGGGATAAGCATACCTGGTTTTATAACGGGCGTCCGACGGAGATACGAGGATATATTGAAAAATTCTTAGAATCAAACAAAATTTCAATGTCAAAATATTTTATTACTCGACATATTCTCCTCTTAATTGAATACATTTATGACAGCAAACCTGCAACGTCTCTAGACCTTTCAAAAAAATGTTTCTTCTTGCTCTGCAGACCAGTCCTCCACAGCTTTTATTACCTCCTCGTTGGAAGAAAATTTACGACCTTTTAAATTTTTTTTTAGTTGAGGAAAGAGATGATAGTCGGACGGAGCCAAATCTGGTGAATAAGGGGGGTGTTCTAGTAATTCTAACCCTAAATCACGAATTTTTTGCATGGCAACATGAGATTTGTGTACTGGAGTGCCGTCCTGTAAAAACAAAACACCTTTTGATAGCTTTCCCCGTCTTTTCTCTTTAATTTTTTTCCCGTAGAGTGGTCAGTATTGTCGAATAGTAATCTCCAATTATTGTTCTACCCTTATCCAAAAAATCAATCATGATTACTCCATGGCAATCCCAAAAAACTGAAGCAAGAACTTTTCCAGCAGATTTTTAGACACGAAACTTCCTAGGTCTTGGAGAACTAGAGTGTCGCCATTCCATCGATTGTTGCTTTGTTTCTGGATCGTAGAAATGTAACCAAGTCTCATCTATAGTAACAATTCGGTTTGAGAAGTCTACATCGTTTTCAAATCGAGCACAGATCGAACGCGATGCTTCTACGCTTGCACGTTTTTGGGCAACATTCAAACATTTGGGGATCCATTCTGCAGAAATTTTTCTCATGTCCAAATTGACGTGAAGTATATAATGAACGCGTTCGTATGAAATCTTCAGTGCTTCAGATATCCGTTTCAGCACAATTCGACGGTCTGATAAAATCATGTCATGAATTGCATCGATATTTTCGGGGACTGACACAGAAACTGGCCTTCCCGATCGGTCATCATCTTCAATGGAAAATTTACCTCTTTTGAAGCTTGCTGTCCAATTTTTCGCGGTCGCATACGAAGGACATTGATCACCAAGGGTATTAAGCATATCTTCGCAAATCTGCTTACCTCTTAACCCTTTTAAATACAGGTACTTGATGATGGCTCAATACTCCAATTTTTCGATTTTTACAATTTCGGTGCACATCTTTTTTTTAAATTTATTGCGTAACTCTGGTTTACTTTTTCGACGTCGAACTCTACACCGACACTTCTAATAACTTATTGTTCGTTGATATGATATCGCAATATTTTGTTTATCCATGGAACTGGCCTAGGCTAACTAGATATCAATACATCCTCGTAATCCTGAATTTTTTCAGTGTATTGGTGCGCTCTCAAAAATATCAACGCGAAATCGAGTTGTCTTTTCTGCAAATTGCTCCATTAAACGCGAATGTTTGTACCGGATGTGAAGCGTTTAATTGTAGCCGTGAGCCGAGTCCTCCGGAAAGTCTTCCGTTTATATCCGGTGTATTTCCATTAATAATTGAGTCAATTAGGGTTTCGTCGCGTCTTCTGTAGGTCTCATCTGATAATGACTCGAACGCAAGAACGCAGATATTATTCCACTTCCTTTGAGTTTTTATCGGCCGTAATATGCTATGCTGATTTTCTCGGATAAATTACGCCTCTCCGAGTTCCAAATTGGGACTTCGTGCTGCTCGTTTATGGGAAATAGCTCGTACATTTCCCACTCCTCACCTCTCTCTATAAAAAGAATAGTTCGCAAAAAGGTTTTCCTCGTTTGTATGCACCGAAATTTGGCTTTCCCCACTTCTTGGACTAATGTTTAAATACGTAATGAATTTGTGAAGACCAACCACTTTTCTTCATTCTTTTTGGTTTGATATCGTCCTGTATCAGCCTTATAAGGACTCAACGAGAATAAATTCGCTATCACAAAAACGCTTATATCTCTTGAACCAATTGAGAAAAAATCAAAATTTGATCATAGTTAGCTTTGTTATGAACGTCAGAAACATATGGAACATTTACTTCATAGATATTCTCCAATTCTCTGTCGCAAAATGTCAAGCGAAGTGAAAACACGAGAATTTATAGTGCAACTTTTTCAAAATAATCAAAAATGGAGCGTTCGTCCGGAAACGGTATCAAGAGTTGTTAACCGCTTCAACGAAGATCTTACAATTAACCACAAGGAAGGAACCGGGAGGAAAAAGGGGTTACATAGCCCAAAAAAGTGAAGAAAGCCATCAGCATTTTTCAGAAGAATCCTAACCTTTCAGGACGGTAAGTGGCCCAAATAGTGGGTTGTTCGCAGTCAACCGTTCAGAAAATCAAGTCGAGTTGTGGGCTCAGAACATACTAAGTGCAGAAAGTGCCAGACAGGAACGCTGTGAAGAATCAAGAAGCGAAATCAAGAGCAAAGAAATTAAAAAGTGATTTCTTGAAAAATTCTTCCTGTTGCGTGATGGACGACGAAACCTATGTCTTGGCTAATTTCTCGCAACTTCCTGGTCAGGAATTTTATACTGCAGATTCTCGTGGAAATGTTGACGAACAATTTCGCAAGAAACAAGCAAAGTTTCCTAAAAAAATTCTAGTTTGGTAAGCAATTTGCACTTGCGGGAAAAGGATAAAATTTTTCGTTGGTCAAGGCTCTGTTGACTCGAAGATATACATCGAGGAATGTTTGAAGAAGCGACTTTTACCATTTTTACGTGAGCACGATGTGTCAACAATCTTTTGCCCAGATTTAGCTTCATGCCACTACAGCAAGGCCACCAAGGAATGGTACGAAGCTAATGAGGTGGTTTTTGTTTCCAAAGAGGCCAATCCACCAAATTGCCCAGAACTCAGGCCAATCAAAAATATTAGGCCCTGGTAAAAAGAGAATTGAAGAAGACTAAGAAATCAACGAAAACATCAGCGGAATTCAAGCATAAGTGGAAGACAGCATCCCAGAATGTGACTGAGAACACTATAAGAAGCATGATGGGAAGAATTCCAGAAAAAATCTATGAATTTTGTAGAAAATAGTTTTGGTTTTTCATTTTAAAAACAGTTTTCATTAGAATTAGAAGATGATTCGAAAATGAGTTTGATTTTCGAAATCGGTCCAGTGGTTCAAAAGATATAAGCGTTTTTGTGATAGCGAATTCATTCTCGTTCAGCCCTTAAGCCTTACTTTTGATAGAGTTTACCAAAACACCCAGCTTTCTCTTCTGTTTGAAATCATTTCTCAGAGGCATTGGTACGTCCAGAGGTCGAGAATCAGATGTGAGTTGTTGAAAACTCGACAGTGAATATGGATGGAAAGCTTCCAGGTTCCCTAGAAGATTCCAGTATCATCGGGACTTCAAGGATTCTTACTTTTCCTAATAGTATGAGGATATCAGTGTTATCAGGTGCGTCTCAGTTCATGGACCATTGATTTTCGTTCATTGCATTGAAACATCGAATAATACTCTTATATTGAACTGTGAAAAAGTTCGAAACATCTCTCAAAACTCATCTTAAGAGTCATTATTCAGCATTCTTCGAGAAAGTTACGAATCCATTCAATTCTGAAGGATCATCATCGAGAAGGAATTGGAAAATGTGGTGTCCCATTACAGCGAGCAAAGCATAATAAATTTTCCCAAATCTGCACAATATTCAAACATCATAAGCAATTTTTCAATACACCCTGGCCCTTTCGCAAACCCGGGAAAGTTCAGGAAAGTTTTCCAGTTACCTGTGAAAAGCCCTGAGGTTTTTAATTATTGATGTCGCGCAGGGAAGATAAGTGAAATATATCGACGTAATGATGAGAAAACTTTTTCGTTTGATCGAAAAAGCTTTAGAACATCCCCAAGATTAATTGATTGGCTATTTAATGATTAAAAGAAGGCAGCCAGGGAGAATGGAAGATACATTCTTTTTGACGTGAGCCATAAACTTGGGGCTGAAGGTGCTTTATGTTTTTACGGCGCTGCTCTCCAAGAAATTCCGCCTTTATTTTCAGACTCGGTAATGAAATATTGTTGTCAGTTTGTGTACGTCAAACGAGACGTTTTCTTTTCAGAGTTTGGACTCAAATTGAAAAGGATGGCCAATTAATCCTGGTTTTATTGAACTTAGGGCTTGAATGAATCATGGCCGAAATATTATTAGTGATAATATCCCATGAAAGATGTAGAGAATTCAATGAGAATGAAATGGGTGTTTTTTTCTTGGGTTGGACGTAAATCAATGGAAATTATCGGAATGAGAAGTGGGGAGGACAATGGTGGAAACTTTTGATCTTTTTCTTCCACGATATACTTAATTTCTATTTTGTCCACTTTAAACATTGCGACAACATCTGAAGCTTATACAGTTCATGTATACTCGTTTCCGAATCGCATGTAGGTAAATTCGAATCCATTTCGCATCAGTCAAAATCAATTTTCGACCAAAACGTATTAGGTACCTCCAGCATAATTTCATGTGGTTGCAGAGTTGGACTGCGAGCTATTTACCCAACATTTCACTTCCAACCCACCCGCGGCACAGAATCCTGATTAAAGCTTTCGATTTATGATTAAACAGGATACAGTCCGGTCCAATATTGACCGGTGCATGATTGATTCGGAGCCTTAGAAACCCTCTCTGTTGTTTATGAAGGATTGTGTGCTTGGGGATATCGAAAGGCTCGGGTCATGCTGCAGTAACTGGACAAGACAAGATATGTTATGCAGTTGATTAACCGAACTCCATATGCGCGAACCATTTGAGAAGTAACTACGACATTAGCAAACTTTGAGGATTTTTTTAACGTCAAAGAAAGGTTCGAGCATGTCATGGATATATTGCTGAGTTGAATCCCCCATAAAACTACAGTCATTCGAATACCGATTAGAATTGAAAGAAGCGAAATTACTCCCTTGTCGATGTAAACTTCCACAAATTAACTTTTGGCCGCATCGCTCCTTTTTTCTGTATCGCGCTGGTACTCAGTCAACTATCCCTCGTTTTTCAATTTGTATTCCTATGAATACAAATTGGAACAGCGCTTACAGGCGGGAGCGAAAACGGAACGCGAAACGTGGAGAAAAATCCTAATGAGAATATGAGCCGGTTAAATTAATTATTCCGACCCGGGGCGTACGCCCGATTAAGGCAAAAACATGACGTTTCTCATCGTGCCCCCGAGAAAAATGACGGAAAAATCCGGCGAAATCAGTTTCCCGACAAACAATCCCGTAGGTACGTCGGAGACCGTCTCCATGAAACTTCATTAGGCTTAGGAAAAGCCCTCATATTTCTACGCTGAGTCGGCCGATCTTTTAATTCGGTGCAGGACCGTCACGTTTCCCGTCTATTTTTCACGCTGTTTTCCCGGCTCCACAAGGAGAAACCGTTTTTTCGTTCGAAGTCGCTTTCCGCTGATAGATAAGGCTTTGTGACCATTTAATGGAGGAATAGAGGTCTGCGACCTGAAGACTAAATAAAATACAAACATACACAAAATAACATTGATCGAATACAATACATCAGTAGGGGAAAAATTATATAGGCATCATAACTTGAGTTTGGAGGTATCAAATGCGGAACTGCATACAGTATCACACAACCGGGTGGGTTCTATTGACCTCTAAAAACTCGCAAGCGCTACTCTAGATCATTCGGTCGTTATGAGTGATAAAAGAAATCAGTAGGCCACGAGTTTTTATCATTGCGCCAAATTTTTAGAAGAAGTCGACAGTTTTCACCATTTTTTTTATTTATATTGCATTCGTTTCGAACTTTACTTATTTGTCATTGTATTCACGAAGCTTTTTGTAATAATTCGATATATTGCTAGTTTTGTTACGCTTTATAGATAAAATGACATAAATAACACAGGTATTTCAGCTGAATTAACCGTATCTACCGGACAACACCGAGACCATTCATTCCAGGCTCCATCAGCAAAAAAAGAGCCAGGACTTGTCTTAACATATTCATAACAAAATATTCATCTGAGGCTAATGAAGGCAATGCATCTTAACCTACTCTTGCTGATCCTATGAGCAGGTCCCTCCAATCTCTTAAGGACGATTCAGAAGTGGACAAGGCAAACGTGAACCGAAGACTCGATAAACGTACTTAGTTTTAACTTCTTCACCAAACATGATTGCATTATGTAATATTAAAAAATGAGCCCATACCTCCTCCAAAGAAAAGAAGACAAGTCTCTAGGGCATTATTTAAGGAAGACAATGAAGAAGAAAATGTTCCTAGCAACTTTCGAGATGATGAAGACGACTGTCCACTGTCTATGGTTATGACCTGTTTTCCTGATTTAGATTTGAAAAAAACCAGTCTTCTCCAGGATTATCCCTGGAAGAGACTGGTTACGATGCATGCATTGGTTGCATTGGGCTCATGCATATTGTGCTGATGTTCCTAGAAGAACTAAGCGTTTCATTGGTGAACTTTGTCAGAAGTTTTGTAACTATAAGTAGAAAACTACAGTTACCTGTTGCCATTATGTCATTTTGTCCATAGCATTGGGACAAACTGAATTTCGTTTATCCCAATTTATCTGAGAATATTTTATTTTTCGGTACTTTAATTTCATAAAGGTTGATTAGATTTCATAAAGAAAGGACCAAAGATCATAGGTGTAGAATATGACATTACTGTAATTCACCATAAACAAGTTATGCCTCTGAAATAAAACCCCATGTCATTTTGTACGTACTTCCCCTACCTATTTTAAAAATATAGAATATGAAAGAGGTTTCTTCTAAAAAATTTCTAGTTAAAAAAAGGCACGAGTCAAAGGCTCACTATGAATACTATAGTAGGTATATCGGGGATGTTATTTTCAGAGTGATAAAACTTTAAATTGAAAAAAAAACATTCAAATTAAGATTGAAGCCAGTTTTTTTTATTTGAAAGATAATTTTATAATATTTATATTTAAAAAATACCTGAATGAAGGTAGAAGTGTCACCATCTGTCATTAGCGAATAAACGATCGATCCTTTGAAGACCGTATACCGGAAAACCGAACCGGGTTATTCAATTCGCAGTGTTTAGCCCCGCTGAGTAATGAGCTGAGCTCAGTTTCCCGCCGGAAAACCAACAGCCTCTTGCCACTTTTCACGGAATTTCCCCTGAATAATACAGGAGATCTGTCAATGCGGGTCGGCACAGCGCGAGGATCTTGAAAGTTTAATGAAGTTGGAGCCGAAATGATGCCGAACGCCTTAATTCGACCGAAAGAAATGTTTCTCGGAATAACGTTTTTATTTCGGGGTCGCAGGGGCAGGTGAAAAAGTTGGAGGCGTCAAAAAGGACGGGGAGAATACGTGATGCCGGGATTGAAAGATGGGGCGGCCGGAAGTTGGAAATACTGTTTGGAGAAGTGATATTTCCTGCGGTTAGGCAAGCTGGTTTAGGTGGAGTGGTCGTTATTTTTGGATACAGGGCCACCCCAACAGTCCACTTTGCGAATTACATCGGTTACTACTGGTATCTTGACTTTCTTTCGAATTATAACACGAACAGCCTATATCTGACAAGGAAAGGAGGAACTGGTGATACTTTCATACTGTTTCTGGTCATGCAGGAAGTATGAAGACTATACAGAGTTCCTTGACTGAGTTAAGCTGTTAAACATGAAGAACTAGACCAGTTTGCGATATACACTGCGCAAAAAAATTAACGCACATTATGGAAATCTCAAATTTATTCTACAACTGAAGGTGTTCTCAATGATAATTATTTTTATCAGAATTATGCATGCATATGTTAACCACTTTCAACGTTTTTCTTCAATACAGATGTTTTCTCCCAGCAGGAATAAAAAAAGATGATATTATCAGATTTTGAATGTATTGGCTCCATTCTAAAATCAGTTGTTCTCGATCAATTCTAGTGATCAATAGTTTTTCTTTCGTTTGATTTTCTACACTCGATCGCTATGCAACGCGAAACACGCAATTCGACCCAAGAGGAAGGTGCCCAAGCGGTAGTTTTGCGAGAAGAAGGGTGGACATACACAAGAATTGCAGAAAGGTTTGAAGTTTCCCATACAAGTGTGTCCAGAATGTTGCAGCGATACAGGGAGACAGGTATGAATGTCCGAAGACCAGGACAGGGTAGACCACGGGTAACAACTGCCATTCAAGAACGTTACTTGAGAGTTTCTTCGTTGAGACAACGGTTTGCAACCGCTCGCCTCCTTCAAAATCAGCTTGAGCAAACTTATGAGGTGCAAATTAGCACTCAGAAAATAAAAATCGCCTCAGAGAATATCATTTAAGGCCTCGTGTCGCGGCAAGAGGCCCAGCTCTTACCCCAGCCCATCGAAGGGCATGTTTGGATTTTGCGAGAGAGCATATCCATTGGGAAGAGGCCGATTGGGAAAGAATTCTCTTCACAGATGAGTCTAGATTCTGCCTCTACCATTGTGATCGACGTTCCCTTGTATACAGACGTCCACATGAAAGATATGCTCAGTGCAATTTCCTGAATACTACTAGTTTCGGGGAATGATCGATTATGGTATGGGGTGGAATACCTTTGACTGCTCGCACAGACCTAGTGGTCGTTGATAATGGAGCTATGAATGCTGATAAGTATATAAGGAACATTCTTGAAGAGCATGTAGTGCCATTTGCCCCATACATTGGTGAAAATTTCATTTTTATGGATGATAATGCCAGACCCCATCGTGCGCGCATCGTTCAGGAGTATCTTGAAAAGGTTGAAGTCTCTCGAATGGAATGGCCAGCAAGAAGTCCAGATCTCAATCCGATTGAGCAGGTTTGGGACAACCTCAATAGAAGGCTGAGAAGTTCAGAAAATCATCCAGCTACTCTTAATGACTTAGGAATCCAACTCGGAGAAATCTGGGAAGGATTAGATCAGAACATTTTGAGATCACTCATTTTGAGTATGAACCGTCGTTGCCGAGCTGTAATCAACGCAAGGGGTGGAAATACCAAGTATTAAATCACTTATCAGCATTTCAGTATTTTGAAAATTGTTCATTTCTCTTCTGTCACATAAGATTCGGTGAAATCCTGAATTTTTTTCCATTTAATGTGTCTTGTTTCGTTCAAAACCTTCCCGAGAGAACATAAAAAATAAGTTATAAAGTCAATGTATAGTTAATGTAGTCATTAAAATTGAGATTTTCAGAATGTGCGTTAATTTTTTTGCGCAGTGTATATTGCCAGTAACTTTGCTTTCCTATAACCATGAGGATATGACAGCTGAATTCTTCGAATAAAATGAATAAAATACCGAATACGTCAACAAACAGCACAAAACGTTTCGTTCCGATCAATCACGAATGCAAAATCACCAACAATGGCCCGAATAACCACCCCAAAACCGTCTATTGTCCTCCAACCCTTCGAATGAATGAAAAATTACCCGGAACGGGTTCCAGATGCTCCAATAAACCCTCCCAAGACGGAAAATTCATCAGGGAAGAACGCAGCCGGTTCGCAACTCCAAAACTCAGGTGTTTCTACGTTCGTTTGTTTAATTGCGAGACGATCCGAGCGGGCCCGGTTTTCCCACGGCCGGGAAAATCATTTTCCTGGAGATACCTCAGACGTGTTCCCGGATCATCCGGATTCCTCCGTGTTATGATTAACCGGGAAAGTTTTAATGCCCCTAAACGGTCCCTGGCTGTGTCGGAACTGCCGTCTTTTATTTTTCAGAGATGGAGGATTACCGCTAGTTGGGAAAAGTGCAAAATGGCGGAGTAAGTTCGGGAAAACAACGTTTTCGGAGATGATTTTACGAGCAGCCGGTTAGCTAATTGAAGACGGTTTTATCATGCTTTAATGGGTGGTTGCAGAGGCTTTCACCTGATGGCGAGGACGCAGTTTTCCACCAGAAGGATGGCTTATAAATTATGAGGGCCTTTTTTGCTACGTGAAATTTTTTATTAATTTCGCCAGAATATTGTCAAACTCTTCGATGTTACAACTACTACTTAAGATTAAAGTTTAGGTGAAATTCCAGAATGTTAAAATTGAGAGAACTATTTTCGTATCATCAATGACCAATAAATTCTTCTCGTGGATGGTTCACAACAATTCATGCCACATAAAACGAATGCTCATATATTACAAATAACAACACTGGAATAATGAAGGAATAGCATAACATCGATTGGATTCCTGGCTGTAAATACATGTAATGTTTCAGAATCATAAAGACCATTGCATGCGGTACTAATTTGAGCAATTATTATGATGAAAATTTAAAGCAGCCGGCGATAAAACCAATTAGTGCGTGTAATGAAGATTTATACAGATCCCCAACATTCTACAGGAACAATTTATTGATCCTGGTTGAAAATTAGCATGGACGATTCACCGAATTCAGAATCTTCATTACGTTTATCTGAAGATCATCTCAAATTTTCCCCAATAGAAAAAGCGTAAATGCAGTAAGCTCTGCCTCGACTTGCATAGTAACAAAAAGACACGTTTCCTCTTCGCTGTAACCCAGAATGTTCCATTATACGAGACCGTCCCAAAAAAGAAAAACCGTCGTTTCCACGATTCTTTTACGACACGCTTTTCGGTCTGCATTTTTATTCATTGTAAGCAGCATTTTCCGTGTTGTTTCGAAATTGAATTCGCAATTGGAGGAGGTAAAGGGGAGGTTAATGGCTCAGACGATGCTGTTTTCATACAGTTATCGTTATTGCCTTATTGAATACGAGATAATCTCGTATATCGTGGAGGCAGATTGAGTTTCACGATATTGAACCATGAATAAGTGAAGGGGAAAGGGCCGCCCATGTTATGTCCTCTCTTTTCCTCATTTTATAAAGGACTTCAATCTGGTGAGGATCGATTTGACTGTTAGAACATTTTCTTTCTGGCTTAGTTATTTTGGTAGTGAATGATAAATTTCATTTTGAGTTTATTATTGCGTAGTAGGTAGTGGAATTTATAATCCATAAGTTATAGTAAGTACGAGGTTGTATTGATATCTAGTTAGCCTAGACCAGTTCCACGCATAAACGAAATATTGCGATACCATATCAACGAACAATAACTTTTTAGAAGTGTCAGTGTAGAGTTCGACGTCAAAAAAGTAAATGTACACCGGAATTGTAAAAATCGAAAAATTGGAGTATCGAGCCATCATCAAGTACCTGTATTTAAAAGGGTTAAGAGGTAAGCAGATTTAAGAAGATATGCTTAATACCCTTGGTGATCAATGTCCTTCATATGCGACCGTGAAAAATTGGACTGCAAGCTGCAAAAGAGGTAAATTTTTCATTGAAGATGATGACCGATCGGGAAGGCCAGTTTCTGTGTCAGTCCCCGAAAATATCGATGCAGTTCATGACATGATTTTATCAGACCGTTGAATTGGGCTAAAACGGATATCTGAAGCACTGAAGATTTCATACGAACGCGTTCATCATATAGTTCACGTCAATTTGGACATGAGAAAAATTTCTGCAAAATGGATCCCCAGATGTTTGAATGTTGACCAAAAGCGTACAAAGGAAGAAGCATCGTGTTCGATCTATGCTCAATTTGAAAACGATGTAGACTTCTTAAACCGAATTGTTACTATGGATGACACTTGGTTACATTTCTACGATTCAGAAACAAAGCAACAATCGATGGAATGGCGACACTCTGGTTCTCCAAGACCTAAGAAGTTTCGTGTCTAAAAATCTGCTGGAAAGCTCTTGCTTCAGTTTTTTGGGATTGCCATGGAGTAATCATGATTGATTTTTTTTGATAAGGGTAGAACAATAACTAGAGATTACTATTCGACATTACTGACCACTCTACGGGAAAAAATCAAAGAGAAAAGACGCGGAAAGCTATCCAAAGGTGTTTTGTTTTTACAGGACATCGCCCCAGTACACAAATCTCATGTTGCCATGCAAAAAATTCGTGATTTAGGGTTAGAATTACTAAAACACCCCCTTTATTCACCAGATTTGGCTGCGTCCGACTATTCATCTCTTTCATCAACTGAAAAAAAGTTTATAAGGTCGTAAATTTTCTTCCAACGAGGAGGTAATAAAAGCTGTGGAGGACTAGATGTCAGAGCAAGAAGAAACATTTTTTGGAAAGGTCTAGAGACGTTGCAGGTTCGCTGTAATGAATGTATTCAATTAAGAGGAGAATATGTTGAGTAATAAAATATTTTGACATTGAAATTTCGTTTGGTTCTATAGTAGACTAAGAATTTTTAATATATCCTCGTAATATGAAAATTTCTTTATGTATACGGAATGAACTGCTCGCTGAAGAGTCAGTTACAGCAGTTTAGGAATCATGCCCTTCAATTCATCGACAAATATCCACTTACTTGTACTGATTCCCATTCAAAGAAGATAAAAAATACGCGAGCGCATTTCCTGCGTCTGTTCCAAATCTCGTCTGAATAATTTTCCAGCAATCACTTTGAAGGATTTGGGGCACAAGAATGGTATCTCCGGACCTCGTACATCGCATATACGAAATATCATTTCAGACGCTTCCAATCGCATCTGAATGGCTTTCAAATCTGGTCCATATAATATTAATAGCCGGCGCTTTTCATCCAGCAAAAATCGATGGTAAATGGCTTCTCCTACCTTTGTATCCCGACCTTTTATGTTGTTCGAAAAAGGTCCTGTGAACGCGTCGTCGGCGTATTTTGGCAGCGGGCCATGAATCATTCTAGAGACATATGTGCGCTCCTGCGGCAGAGGCCCTATTCCCTCATGGGATCTTCGGGATGTGAATATTATATCACATTTTCGAGTCCTTGTAGCGTCGACACGGAAGATCCATTTTTCAAACGTCCATTGTGATCGGATCTTCTCGACAAACGACGAGTATTAGGGCAACAAGTATTTAAGGATCTTCGGATTCGAAAGGAAATTGCTCGGAGAGGGGGAGCCGTGAGAGATAGATGATGTCACCAGATGACCGTGGGGTGTTTGCGCCAAAGAATCGACGAGAACTCACCCCAGCATCTTCCAGAAACGATGAATTATTAGGAATTACTCGAGAATACTGCGAGTTATGCAAAAAGCTAAGGAATACTTTCATTTGAGAAGAGAAAGGATTGTTTCGAAAAAGTCAAACGATCATAATTTCTTCGAAAATGGAACATATTACGAATGAACTTTGCAGAGGAAAAATTGAATATTGTAAGATAATTTTAGGAGATGAAAATATGCTAGCAGGGACTTTTTTTCTGTTCTTTCGAAGACATACAAAATTGAAAACTGTAGTGCATCATTTATACAATTATACCGAACTGCTTGCCCAGAGCTATAGAGCGTGAAAAAGAAATATACACTGGAAAAACATCAACTTCTTTTTGGAGCAGTAGAGTAGTAATTGAAATAAAATAATCTGAGATAGTTGTACCCACTTTTAGTGACAAAATAACCCGAATAAGTAAAAATCAAAACGACCATTCGAGGCCGCAACATCAATACCGATCTAACAGCATCAAGAACGAAAATTCGCAGTAGCGCATCTCAACCTGAACGGGAACACAACCAACCCTCGCGTTAACCGTTTTTGCATAGACAAAGGGGCTGTTTGCTTAATCTCAC
Organism: Adalia bipunctata; assembly: GCA_910592335.1. Lineage (NCBI taxonomy): Eukaryota > Metazoa > Arthropoda > Insecta > Coleoptera > Coccinellidae > Adalia > Adalia bipunctata. The sequence goes on from OU342951.1 coordinate 786,460, forward strand.
TCATTCAGCGGACCGTTCGTTCCTTTCAGCCCGCTACGGAATATATATGAAAGAGTTTTCATAAGAGAGAAAGAGCTCACACTCTCAGAACTCCTAGCAACGGGAACCAGACAAAGACCTCGAGCTGCGTCAGTGGTTTTGAATATCTCCCAGCACAAAGGGAAGGGGGAAACGACGAAAAGAAGGGTGGATTTCGCGTAATTTTGTAATCTTCTTAAATTCCGCTGAGGAGGAATATTCATTTCTTCGATAAATACAAACTTGGGGAGGTCATTGAACGGCGTTTCAGATCGCTGGTAGATGACGATAAGGAGTAACGAACAAGGCTCAGGGTTGTACTAAGAAAATTGAAACTCGAAGCTGCTCAGTTTCACCCAGAGATCCGCACCAAAATCTAAAGTGGTGCCGTGACCAGGAGTCACCTTCCAAATCGTCGTTACGTTGCGAGAAATGAGCAAAATTTCAATCATCAGGATGATAGAGTGCTTGTTGCAAAAATCAACAATTGAAAGAGTTGAAATGATGCCCATTTCTCGCGACGTAACAACAATTTGGAAAGTGACTCCTGGTCACGGCACCACTTTGGCTTTTAGATTGCCGCAGCTTTCCTAAAAGCGGAAAGAAACAGTGCCACAAAAATACGAATATTCACCCGGCCCGGTCCTCATTTTCGCATCTGGAGCAGAATTTATCGTGTCATTTCGAATACTGCGCTCGATTCGAATAATATTTAACCCCCTCTCCCTCCCACCGTTGGGAAATGAAGATGAGAAAAAGGACGAGGCATTTTTTTATCGCCAAGATGCGTTCGCTCAGCGATTTTAAATCCCGAGTAGAAGTGGGTAAAAATCCGCGAAATCCTCATTCGGAATTCAACGTTTCCGGGTATTCCGGATCCGAACAACCTGCGGATCCGGGGTTGTTACCTTCGGATGCGGGGACTGGTTTTTGGGAGTTCGTATTATGGCTGATTCCAATGTTTGTTCAAAATTTTATAACCACTTGATAAAACGACACAATAAAACGAGTTCCATCAATTGGATGGACATCTTAATGACTAGTTGTTGGGAACATGTTCATAATTGTACTATATAGATATAAGAAGAGACAAGCGTAAGCACTGCTAAAACCTGACAGTGTTCGTCAAAGAACTTATAGAACACCCTGTTTCATCATGGTGCCATGCATAATTACGTAATCAGATTCCAGTGTTATATCTATCTGTTTGAAATAAGATTCTGACAGGCAAAAATCTCAGAGAAATCATGCAGCCTCAAGACATTCAAAGATATAATAAGATTCTGAAATTTGTTTGGATCTAACTGAGTTATATTTTTTCATAAGATCGCAGCCGACAGGAAAGATGCTCCTGAAGCTTGAGACAAACTTAAGGGTACTTGAGACAGTTTGAGTCTTACTTAACTTCAACAAGTGATTTGTTTTCCGAAAATATTCAGGGGGATTTAAAAATTATGTTTGTTTCAAATCTCCTTTTTTTTGTCGTCGCAAACATTGACGATTGATTTACAATTTTCCGATACAAGATGGCTTTAATTCAGTCACTTACTCTTAATCTAGTGGTAGTTCATTGGTGGTACATACCTGAAAAAAAAAAGAATTGTTAGATATACCTACTGGTAAATGATTTTAACATAACTCATTATTTGTAATTTGTATGTATAATTTTCAAATGAGACATTTTTGTTGATTATTCAGAAATTTTCGGTTCTTAATCAAATATGGAGGATTTTCATTCAATTTTCCATAACCCAAGAAGAGTTCAAACAATCGAAATGTCGAAACATGTTATAAAACGTTATGTTATACGGAAATGAATTGTCTCTTCCCGAAGTCGCCGCTGTGGAATGCCTGAAGCTCCGAATATTCCTTGAAGGAAAACACACATATCGGTATTGTTTGGAGAGGAAACGAATCGAGATAAGCGTTCTTCGCCGGATTTAGTCAGCTGTTACACATTATTTCCGTCTGTTTTGCCCCCTTCAATCCGATATATCGATTTGTGTTTTATGTTATCCAAGCGGCCAATGGCACGGAATGATGACGAAGGTGAACGGCTTTATGGAAGATTAGGCGCAATTAGGTGCTTTTGGCGAACGTGCAATCTCCAGGAGATTTACATGTAATTGATTTCAGATTTTCGGTGAACACTCGATATCCATCAGGCCATGATGCTGATGGAATTATCATCTATGTTTCGATATGGAATATCTTAAGAAAGTTTCTGCGTTTTCATCGAAGTTTTCAACTACTTCAAAAGGTTCGACTGACTTGAAAATTCGCACATGTATCAAGGATTGATGATAATGTAATAATTTGCTGACTTCGGCTCAATTTTCCCATTAGGATCAGCAGGATAAGAAAATGATTATTTAAATAAGTACCAGATCCTCCACCATTTTGTAACGATGTTCAGAATAAAATTAATCTTGATCAGTATCCCCTTAATAGTTCCCATTTTAATTATGGTTTCGACCTCATTTGACCTCCTTAGAGCAGCACAACCCAACTTAGCCAAGAACCGTATCTCCCCATTCCTTTTTCAACAAAATTTTAAATGAAATCTTATTTAAAAGACTGAATTGAACAGAAAGATCTCCAAATGAAATGAAAAAAATCGAAAATAGGTCTCAAATTTTGAAAAAGAATTAAATCAAATAACTAAAGATGAAAAATTGAAAGAAAAAATTATTCGAAAAATGAAAATTTTTCAATTTCAAAAATTGATTCAAACATTTTTTGCCACCAATTAATGAAATCTCCGGAGAAGGAGATATTGAAGATAATACGAATTCCAAAATATTGGGCTTGAGAATTTTGTAGAAAGGAATTCTGAAAAAATTCGAATTTGAATATTTTGGGGAAAGGAATTTCGAAGTGAATAACATAACCAAATAATAACCTTCTCCTGATTTGTTTTGTGAACCGTAGGCTTCAAGATCTTGCCAAATTAACTAAAACTAATAAGTATAAAATATAAATAAATAAAAATCATGTTCTAAAGCGATATGAAGTCCACTGGTTTTTTAAAATTGAAAAACTTTCAACCGAAATAGATTTTGTTTTTTTGAATGGATCACCAGGTATATTATTGCATTTTGGAATTCTACTTGGAATTCTGGAACAATTGAATCTTGAATTTCTTACCTTCATTCACTGAAAAATTTTCAACAAGTGGAATGAGTTACAGTAAAGATAAAAAGGAACACCACAATATTTTAGGTTACATTTGAATTATACATTGTTGGATCCCAACTGGGAACAACTGTCAAATACGTACCTACTACAAATACCTGTCATAATGGAAAATATCAGAAAATCCCCAGATCGAATGGTGGGAGTAAAAAGAGTGAAAGAGTTTAGATGAAAGAAAACAGAATACAACACAAATGCATAATAGAAAACTATAAATTCTGACATAATGTTACAGGGGCAGATCATGTGACAATAATCGAAGATAACTGTAATAAAAATAATGATAATGTCGTTTCACAGCAATCTTTAATGCCTCAAAATAAACAAATGGATTCCGTTTCAGTTTCCCAATTGTTCGATTTCCTCTAGCCCCATCTAGCGATGAATACTTTCAGTTATTCCCTTTTACATTTTCCTGCTTCAAAATTATTTTTCTCACAGTTATCTTCAACTATTGCTACTCGATATTCCGCCGTTAACTTATAGATGTTGGCATTCGACATTCAGTAATGTTTTCCCTGAACTTGATAACTTGTTTGTTTTTATACCTGTTTGTCCATTATTTCTTGTTTATAATTTCAATGAATCGATTAAAATGACGATTTTTATCCTCAGAAATTTGCGTCACACGCTGCTGCTTCTCTGCAATACCTCCCATTCCAAAGAACAATCGAATATATTCACGGTTGTCCAATTAAAAAACTCCCATCACTCACACCAACAAATGGAAGTATATCACTTTCAATCTTACCACGCTACTGACTTTCCACTCGACCAACAAGTGTCCTTGAACCTCGAGTTTAAAGACCCCCCGGCAAACTAGTACCTAGCAATGCTGCCACCACAAGAAAATAAAAGTCTAGTTACCCAACCACTACGCGTTATTGCGAACCTCTAGATCACGATCATTTATTACGGCGAGGCACTCCGTGAAGGAATTACCTGGGGCATTTTCTCAACAGTGTTTTCAATTTGTTCTCTTCAGCCTTCTGCGAGAGTGAGCCACATGTCAGGTTTTTACGCATAAAACAGATGTTTATGAGATGTCACACATGGAGACCGGAGTTTTATATGGTTCCAACATCGAAAATTTTAGAGGTTGATTCTACTCTGTTAACCAGCAAAATAATGAGGAGGCTGCGGAGTTGAAACTTTTCTAGTTCAGTGAACTAATTAGAATTTATAAAATAGGAATATGTTTAATTCCGATGAACAGCCACAAAGGCCTCTTGATTGTTCTTCGTCAGTGAAACGATCTCGAGCATCGAATTGGAGCAGCTTGAATCTCCGTACTAATTAACGGATTAAACGAATTTCCCCTCTACATCCAACATAATCGACCTAACAATCCATACGGGACCTCCCATTATGCCCAAAATTCGTTTAGGCCGTAATTCGGACCGAAAACATTTTTATTTACTCGTGATATCAAAGCGGCAATTAGTCCCATTACCGGGACGTGAAAAAGAGCGGTTAGGGAAAATTCAATTTTTCCCTGGAACTGGAAATGCGTCCGTTGTGACGTAAACCGGAGTTGAAAAACCCTTTTTTTTGGTTCAAACGACGGGTAATTGCCTGAAATTTACATGTGCACGCCGCTTGTAAACGGATCAGTCTAAACTAAATAATTTTTTACATTTTGGGGTGGCTATTCCACTCTTCCTAGTCAGTGGCCATATTTATTTTCCACCCCGGAATTATGGGTTCTCAATGAAGAAAATGTTCAATGATTGATTTGGATATTCGAAAAATACACGCCTCTGAGTTTCAAATTAGACTATTTTCAGATGACTCAACGACTTGCATGAGTAAGTAATCTCAATTTTCCCAGCTCCCAGTCGAGGCGAATTAAAAGGATCCTTCCAAATTCGCGCCCTCGCACAATCGGACCCGATCGAGAAAAACCGTGGAAAACCCGTATCGGGAATCGCGCCACGTTTTCCTTGCCGATACCTCGGAAATTAATCACCAGAAAACTCCGAATTAAATTCACCGACTCCGGGTTTTTTGTCCGGACCCGATGGGAACGGGAGAGGATCGATGTTTTTCAAAGTGGAAAATACTCGGGCTTTATTTATTCACTTTTCGTCGCCGCGCTTCAGATATCGCGTCAGACATTTATTACGGATTCAATATTCGTACGGAAAACGTGTTTTTAACCGAAATATGAAATCTGATATTCGCGACAGAGCCGGTTCAAGAGGCTCATTAGCGCGAAAAAATATTTACATATTTGCCAGTGGGGCGGGTTTTGAATTAAATCGGGAAATGGCGCCGGGGTGAGATGGTGCATAACGAAGTGATAATCGAGAGGGTTTGATCTGGGACCGCCAGCTACGTGCACCGAAAGGAATATCGGAATTAAAACACCAATTCACGATAAAAACTGGACCGATTACACATAGATTATTGTAAATTTCTTTTCGCCATCAACATCGAAAATTGGACAATTTTCGATGTTGATGGCGAAAAGAAATTTACAATAATCTACACATATACCAACAATGAGATATTCTGTTAAATTCCCGAATAATATGATGAATAAAAAGGTCCTTCGACATGAGATTGAAGTCCTGTGAATTCACAATATGGTTTTACAATCATTTCAATTTCTCTGTATTCATTGGTAAATAAAACCACCCTCGAAACTGTGGTTTTAGTTCTAATCCGAACTGTGGGGTGTTCATATATAAACCATGTCTGGTTCATGAATTATTTGACCAGTGAACTAGTTTGAGTGATTAGGTACTCTCATACGAAGTGGCAATGTGAATAGTTTGTTAAGTTATTCATTATAATCAGAGGTAACCTGATAATTGTTCCACGTACAGTTTCAGTTGGATTCCATGATTGGTTTGAAACGAAATAAGCACTTTGGAAATTAACAACTGAATATTTGTTGATTTTTCAGAGATCGCTCAAGAATAATCATGATTGTACCTACATTCATAACTCCAATATCTCTCTTCAGATATTGTTTAAAAGAAAATTGCCCTTCAGAATGTATTACAACTAGTTCTCCCCCGTTTGAGGGAGCCTCTTCCAAGTCAAGAATGGAACCTCAAGAATGAGATCTTTAAACATCGCCCTAGGAGTTTCAAGGTGGTCAAATGCCCTTTTTCTCGCCTGTCAAGGTAGACAACGCCGCGTCTGTTATAGAAGCCCAATGCAGGATTCGTCTCCTGCTGGGACATACTAGAGTGCCGATTCTTATGAAAAGGAGCCTTCTCTATGCGTTTTCCTGTAAATTACCGAACTACCAAAAGGGAATTCAATGAGCCTCACCGACAATCGTCTGACTCATCCTCGTATGGAAACTAATTTCAAACCCAGACAGAGACAATGGCTCGTTCAATCCCACTGATGATGCAATCGCCGGTCTAATGAACCCGAAACGCATTACCGCTGAAACAAACGAGCATCATCTACAAGACGTCTTCGAGTGGGACAATCAACAAACCCCAGCCCCGATAGACAAACGACCATTCTTCGAGTACGTCACTGTCGCTTTCACATCCATCGCCCGAGTCTACCTCAACAAACAGAACCCTTTTTCAGATGTTCCAAGAGGAACTACGCTTCGATATCTCTATGGTAATCAAGGAGCCGGAGCTAGCCTTGGCAGGAAACAACGAACCGGTCAAGGCCAAACAAACACGGCCTGCTCGATACGGAGTAAACGAACCCGGTATGAAATGTTTTAATGCTCTCTTGATGAGAAAATAGTTGCGCTTCGGTAAATGAAAGGAAGAAGAAGACGAAGGAGAAGAAGAGAGGTGGGATGCTTCAATCGAAGAGGAATTTCGCATTGCAGCAACGGGTCTTGGAAAACAAAGGGGGATCGACCTTGAATAATTGACAAGTGCTCTTGGACGTGGAGATGGGGCAGCTTCTAGATCACCCTCGGAACACACTCTAGACACGTGAGGGTTGTTTACGTTTTTCCTGGGAAGAGGGGCTCTATAGAAGGGACTGATTTTGTTTATTATTCATCGAATTCTCAGGTTCTGATGGAGATTTATGTACTGAGAATGTTCAGACTCCCACTTTCTAAGATCCCAGGGTCGAAATTTTGAGTTTTAATGCACAGTGAAGCTTCATCTTTGGTTCAGAGATCTTAATAACAGGAATGTGCATCAATCGCTCGATCTGGCTATGAATCTCAGAGTTGAAGTATGTTTCTGGTCAATTCAAGACGCTGGAAAATTAGTGAAAGGTCGATCTTCTACACTGCGCAAAAAAATTAACGCACATTATGGAAATCTCAAATTTATTCTACAACTGAAGGTGTCCTCAATGATAATTATTTTTATCAGAATTATGCATGCATATTTTATCCACTTTCAACGTTTTTCTTCAATACAGATGTTTTCTCCCAGCAGGAATAGAAAAAGATGATATTATCAGATTTCGAATGTATTGGCTCCATTCTAAAATCAGTTGTTCTCGATCAAATCTAGTGATCAATAGTTTTTCTTTCGTTTGATTTTCTACACTCGATCGCTATGCAACGCGAAACACGCAATTTGACCCAAGAGGAATGTGCCCAAGCGGTAGTTTTGCGAGAAGAAGGGTGGACATACACAAGAATTGCAGAAAGGTTTGGAGTTTCCCATACAAGTGTGTCCAGAATGTTGCAGCGATTCAGGAAGACAGGTATGAACGTAACTTGAGAGTTTCTTCGTTGAGACAACGGTTTGCAACCGCTCGCCTCCTTCAAAATCAGCATGAGCAGACTCATGAGGTGCAAATTAGCACTCAGACAATAAGGAATCTCCTCAGAGAATATGATTTAAGGCCTCGTGTCGCGGCAAGAGGCCCAGCTCTTACCCCAGCCCATCGAAGGGCGCGTTTGGATTTTGCGAGAGAGCATATCCATTGGGAAGAGGCCGATTGGGAAAGAGTTCTCTTCACAGATGAGTCTAGATTCTGCCTCTACCATTGTGATCGACGTTCCCTTGTATACAGACGTCCCCATGAAAGATATGCTCAGTACAATTTCCTGAATACTACTGGTTTCGGGGGAGGATCGATTATGGTATGGGGTGGAATATCTTTGACTGCTCGCACAGACCTAGTGGTCGTTGATAATGGAGCTATGAATGCTGATAAGTATAATAAGGAACATTCTTGAAGAGCATGTAGTGACATTTGCCCCATACATTGGTGAAAATTTCATTTTTATGGACGATAATGCCAGACCCCATCGTGCGCGCATCGTTCAGGAGTCTCTCGAATGGAATGGCCACCAAGAAGTCCAGATCTCAATCCGATTGAGCAGGTTTCGGACAACCTCAATAGAAGGCTGAGAAGTTCAGAAAATCATCCAGCTACTCTTAATGACTTAGGAATCCAACTCGGAGAAATCTGGAAAGGATTAGATCAGAACATTTTAAGATCACTCATTTTGAGTATGAACCGTCGTTGCCGAGCTGTAATTAACGCAAGGGGTGGAAATACCAAGTATTAAATCACTTATCAGCATTTCAGTATTTTGAAAATTGTTCATTTCTCTTCTTTCACATAAGATTCGGTGAAATCCTGAATTTTTCCATTTAATGTGTCTTGTTTCGTTCAAAACCTTCTCGAGAGAACATAAAAAATAAGTTATAAAGTCAATGTAGAGTTAACTTTCATTAAAATTGAGATTTTCAGAATGTGCGTTAATTTTTTTGCGCAGTGTAGATTGATTTCGGGTTGAGGCAGTTTGAGATGAAAATGCTACCAGCCAACAAGGGAAACGTTCTTTCGAAGTTTTCTCGATTAAAATCGATACTCCATGTGTAGAAGAGGCCGGGTACCGAAAGTTCTCTGCACTCAACGGCGCCCAGTCGAGTTCCCACCAGGTGATCCCACGAATGCTTAGCATATCGGCCACGTCCATCAGAAACCCCATTAGCGACAGCACCGTCATTGAATTATGACATGTTTGCGCCGAGGATGCGAGCACAGCCAGTTTTCGTCCTCCCAGCGTGCGGCTAATCCAACTACGGGGCCACGTCCCACAACGAACCGACGTCGGACGTCGAATCCAATTGCGGCCGTTCCATACGTCTGAAATTCAATTTCCCCATCATCGCGAATAAATTTCCCATTCATCTGAAATAATGCGATCGCAAATCTGTTTGCACGCGAGCCGCGCCGGCAGTCGACGTGAGGAATGGTCGGTTCGGACGGCCCGGCCTGCCTTCATTGTTCGAGGCGTGTCGGACTCAAGCAAGCGCTGCCGTTTACCCGCGTCTTTATGGAATATAGCTGCTTATATCTTTTTAAGAGGGCGGAATTCGGAAAAATCGTAAATGAAAAAAAGGATTCTTTTGACCTCGAGAATCAAGTGGTCACAGAAAATTTCGAGATATTCCAGACAAAATAGTTTTTGAAGCCATAAACTGCCCGTGATCCTGAACATCTTTCCGTGGATGAAAAATCACATCTCCCTCTCTCTTTCCCGTAATAATCCGGAGAAATATGTCTTGTGGGAAGCCCAACGCAATTTCGAGCAAGTCGAGATATATTTTCATATACTCTTCGTCGGCCAATTACTGGCTACGCCGTTGTGACACCGCATTCATTTTTCGACCAATTTATCGTGACGTTCTGAGATGGAGCATCGGTGCCCTGAGAAAAAGATGAGAGAATTATCGTCGGTCTCACTCTGTTTCCCGCAGACAGTCGAATCTCAAGCCTTCCATGGTCGATTGAAAATTCAGGAGAACTGCTATATAATTATGTTATATGTTATAATATTTTTAACTGTATGAATTTTGGAACACCTTCACACTTTAACGATTTCAATTCAAAAACACACACTGCGCAAAAAAATTAACGCACATTGTGAAAATCTCAATTTTAATGAAAGTTAACTCTACATTGACTTTATAACTTATTTTCATGTTCTCTCGGGAAGGTTTTGAACGAAACAAGACACATTAAATGGAAGAAAAATTCAGGATTTCACCGAATCTTATGTGAAAGAAGAGAAATGAACAATTTTCAAAATACTGAAATGCTGAAAAGTGATTTAATACTTGGTATTTCCACCCCTTGCGTTAATTACAGCTCGGCAACGACGGTTCATACTCAAAATGAGTGATCTTAAAATGTTCTGATCTAATCCTTTCCAGATTTCTCCGAGTTGGATTCCTAAGTCATTAAGAGTAGCTGGATGATTTTCTGAACTTCTCAACCTTCTATTGAGGTTGTCCCAAACCTGCTCTATCGGATTAAGATCTGGACGATGCGTGCACGATGAGGTCTGGCATTATCGTCCATAAAAATGAAATTTTCACCAATGTATGGGGCAAATGGCACTACATGCTCTTCAAGAATGTTCCTTATATACTTATCAGCATTCATAGCTCCATTATCAACGACCACTAGGTCTGTGCGAGCAGTCAAAGATATTCCACCCCATACCATAATCGATATTCCCCCCAAACCAGTAGCATTCAGGAAATTGCACTGAGCATATCTTTCATGTGGACGTCTGTATACAAGGGAACGTCGATCACAATGGTAGATGCAGAATCTAGACTCATCTGTGAAGAGAACTCTTTCCCAATCGGCCTCCTCCTAATGGATATGCTTTTTCGCAAAATCCAAACGCGCCCTTCGATGGGCTGGGTAAGAGCTGGGCCTCTTGCCGCGACACGAGGCCTTAAATCATTATTCTCTGAGGCGATTTCTTATTGTCTGAGTGCTAATTTGCACCTCATGAGTTTGCTCAAGCTGATTTTGAGGAGGCGAGCGGTTGCGAACCGTTGTCCCAACGAAGAAACTCTCAAGTAACGTTCTTGAATGGCAGTTATTCCCCGTGGTATACCCTATCCTGGTCTTCGGACATTCATACCTGTCTCCCTGAATCGCTGCAACATTCTGGACACACTTGTATGGGAAACTCCAAACCTTTCTGCAATTCTTGTGTATGTCCACCCTTCTTCTCGCAAAACTACCGCTTGGGCACCTTCCTCTTGGGTCAAATTGCGTGTTTCGCGTTGCATAGCGATCGAGTGTAGAAAATCAAACGAAAGAAAAACTATTGATCACTAGAATTGATCGAGAACAACTGATTTTAGAATGGAGCCAATACATTCAAAATCTGATAATATCATCTTTTTTTATTCCTGCTGGGAGAAAACATCTGTATTGAAGAAAAACGTTGAAAGTGGATAACATACGCATGCATAATTGTGATAAAAATAGTTATCATTGAGAACACCTTCAGTTGTAGAATAAATTTGAGATATCCATAATGTGCGTTAATTTTTTTGCGCAGTGTATTTCATTCAAAGAGATATTATAAGCTATAACGTTACATTTTTTCATCAAGAGACAAGTCAATTTAGGCTATAAACCAATCTTTTTGAAGCCTTTCGAAATACCAATTTCTGCCGAGGTTCGCGAAGCAAAGCGACAAAAGTAATTCCTTCGTCCTCTATATCTCCTTACGAATTTTAAAAGACGTTCCTCGATGTTGAGCGGAAATTGAAATTCAAGTCTCAACGCCGCAGAAGGATGCATATTTGAATTGATGAATAATTAACAAAGCGTATAACACAACGAACTCTAACAAGAATCGGTTATGTCTCTCATATCGAAATTAATTGCCTCAGTCTCTCATTCCGCTGAATGGGATAATGATAATAAGCACATTGTCTGAAGACTATTGACTTCGTTCCACCGTCATTAAACGAGGGGTTCTGAATACTTCTTAGGCTAACGACGCGCTCTAGTACGATTTGTGTAAATTTTCATGGCTTCTTCGAGCGTAACGATCAGAATAATATCAATTCGGAGAATACAGACAATAATGGCCTACTAGATGCGATTATATCCGGACTCGCAGCGAGTTTGTGGAAGAACAACGAGTTCATGTAGGTATCGAAGAATATTCAACATGATCACATTTCAATTTTACTGTTTTTCAGGGGGGGAGGGGGCTTATATCTTTTGAACCACTGGACCGATTTCGAAAATCAAACTCATTTTCGAATCATCTTCTCATTTTTATGAAAACTGTTTTACAATAAAAAACCAAAACTATTTTTTACAAAATTCATCGATTTTTTCTGGAATTCTTCCCATCATGCTTCTTATAGTGTTCTCAGTCACTTTCTGGGATGCTGTCTTCCACTTTTGCTTGAATTCCGCTGATGTTTTCGTTGATTTCTTAGTCTTCTTCAATTATTTTTTTACCAAAGACCAATATCTTTCGATTGGCCTGAGTTTTGGGCAATTTGTTGGATTGGCCTCTTTGGGGACAAAAACCACCTCATTAGCTTCGTACCATTCCTTGGTGGCCTTGCTGTAGTGGCTTGAAGCTGAATCTTGCCAAAAGATTGTTGACACATCGTGCTCACGTAAAAATGGTAAAAGTCGCTTCTTCAAGCATTCCTCGATGTATATCTTCGAGTCAAAAGAGCCTTGGCCAACGAAAAATTTGCTCCTTTTTCCATAAGTGCAAATTGCTTGCCAAACCAGGAATTTTTTAGGAAACTTTGCTTGTTTCTTCACGCGAAATTGTTCGTCAACATTTCCACGAGAATCTGCAGTATAAAATTCCTGACCAGGAAGTTGCGAGAAATCAGCCAAGACATAGGTTTCGTCGTCCATCACGCAACAGGAAAAATTTTTCAAGAAATCTTTTTTTAATTTATTTGCTCTTGATTTCACTTCTCGATTCTTCACAGCGTTCCTGTCTGGCACTTAGTGCACTTTGTATGTTCTAAGCCCACAACTCGACTTGATTTTCTGAACGGTTGACTGCGAACAACCCACATTTGGGCCACTTTCCGTCCTGAAAGGTTAGGATGAAAAAGGCTGATGGCTTTCTTCACTTTTTTTGGGCTATGAAACCCCTTTTTCCTCCCGGTTCCTCCCTTGCGGTTAATTGTAAGATCTTCGTTGAAGCGCTTAACAACTCTTGATACCGTTTCCGGACGAACGTGAGCCTCTTTTGCCATTCTTTTGAAGCTCCATAACTATGATTAAATTTTGATTTTTTCTCAATTGGTTCAAGAGATATAGGCGTTTTTGTGATAGCGAATTTATTCTCGTTCAGCCCTTAGGAGTTGAATACTTAAAATGAAATTCTTTATTGGAAATATAAGGGATCGATTGAATTACTATAAAGGGATTTTTGTCAATTTCGACGTCCATGGGGGTGGGGGCCATGCCCCCCTCCTGTATCCGCCCGTGGCTCTCCATGATAGAAGATTCCTCGATTTTAAATCCTGCCCTATTATCACGAAATTTCAATTTCCATCACGCTCCGCATGAACGAAAGTGAAACCTCCATAAATCCGGACCCAAGCATCCTTAAAAGATCGTAACGAAATCACCGGATCACGATTACATTCGCTCCGCGCCCGAACGTGAACAAAACACAAAAGAAGCATCTCCGCCGGATTGCGCAACAGCATCCAGCCAGCATCGTCCTCGAAGCCTTCCTCTACCGCTTCGTCATTACCCACTACGTACTTAAATTTTTTTCGCGGAGCTCGAAAGGTTAATTTGGAATCAGAGACGTGAATCTCGGCCTGTCACGTTTCATTCATCCCCCCCTATTCGGAATGACCCTTATCTGTGTCGCTCCTACGAAATTTTCCATGTTGTTTCACGGTGGGGTCGCTGCTAAGAGTTCTTTTCACCGAAGGCTTGGTTCCTGTCCTGACGCCAGTGGAGTTTGAGGAAATGACCTTTTTCGATCATTCGAGATGAAGATCACGAGTAGAATCACTCTTTAAACTGTTTGGAACCGAAAAACGATGAAGAAAGTTCTCGTTTTTCCAATTATAAGGTTTCCATTAGGACAGGATCCTCCACCATTCTGTAACTACGACCAATATGATCAAAATTTTCTCCAACACGTTTCTTGTACGTATAACTTCCTACAGTCCGATGAATATCGTTGTTTAGTTGTTCTATTATTACAGTAATTAAACGAAGAGTAATATGAATTATTCAAGAGTTTCATTTCAGTGGGTTTAAAACACCATCAGGCAGTCGGAGTTCTTTCCTAAGACCGGTATTATTTCAGTCGCGATCTCTTTGACCAATCGAGCCTTCCGAATCTAGTCCTCCCCGTAATAGACGTCGGTGAATGCCCCCGCCGGAGCCACGTCATCGAAACTGAGATACCAGAGCGGAAGAACATCCCTTTGACCAATCCAAACTCTTATCCACATTCAAAATTACGTTCCTTCAGATTTCACTGAATACCCCCAAGTAACCCAATTCCCGTTTCCGCAATTTTTTATCCGGAGACGATTTGCGGAGGTTCGAAGGGAGAGAATGAACCTCCGCATCTCAAAGAATGCCTCGGAAAAGCCGGACATTAATGAGATTGAAGCGACGGCATATGCGAGCGCTCTCAGCAATATTGAAATGCGTTGCTTGTACAACGGTTCAGGACTGACCGAAAGAAAATATCAAAGGGATTTATCCGGGGAAGTTGGTGCGTGCTCGAATCTCCTTGTGGGGTCCGGCAGATAACGGACTGGCTTCCAGCTCCAGAGATGCAGGAACGTAGGTGTTTTTCGTTTTGCAGTCGATTTTATCGCTACGAGTTCAGTGACCAACATCGACAGTATTAGTTATTTTCATTGAAATGCGTACTCGACAATTTCAAACATTGGTCCTTTGAGCCAATGTCCTTTCTTGATAAATTGAAGGTATACCTCACAGGTGAGGTCTTAAAAAATAATCTACCAGCGGTGTCTTTTGAATATCCATGTTATGACGTTATCTTATACCTACTCGAGGGTTTTCCAATAGGAGGTGTTGACATTAAAAAAAAAATGCCAGTTTTTCAGATGAATGTTCGGATGTTCACTTCATTATAAAGAGGAAGGTATGCCGTTAATGACCACCACGACCACGACTACAGGACCGTATCCATTTCAAGAAATTTTCCGTAACCAAATCGCAAAGTGGCTGCTCTATGTCCTCGATAGCCTCAAATATTCCATCTTTGAGGTCTTGAATCGATGCTGGGCTTCTGGCGTAGACCTTCTCTTTCACATGGCCCCAAAGGAAAAACACACGTTGAGGACGTGGGCTTTTCAACAATAACTCTTGGTTTTTGCGAGCCTCAATGCGACCATTTTGCTTGTTGACGAATTCACCGAGGTGAAAATGAGCCTCATCACTCAAGATGATTTTTCGATGGAATTCCGGATCATTTTTCATGCATTTAAAGGACCCAATCAGCAAAGAAACGACGTTGTTGATGAATGGCGGGCTTGAGTTCTTGTGTTAACTGAACTCTATAAGCCTTAAGACCCAAATCTTCATGCGAAATACGGTGTAATGATGTTTGCGGCATGCCTTATTCCGAAGAACGACGAGGAACGGACAAATCTGGGTTTTCTTCAACAATTTCGGCTACAGCAGCAATATTCTCGGCTGTTCTTGAGCGACGTGAACAGGTTTTATTCTTCACATCACTAACTTCTCCCAACAGCTCAAAATTTCCACCAATTTCTGTATTGCGGTTCTTCACGACGATCCAAAAATGTTAGAGTTTTATAAACCGTCTCTGCCAAATTTTCACCATTTTTAGAGTGGATTTAAATGCGTTGTTGAAGCGTGTATCGTTCAATTTTTAATAATGGCGTAGATTCAACTTGCCAAATGTCAAAAAATGACAGTTCCAAAAGTGACATCTACCTGAATAGCGGTCTATTCAAATTTACATCTCTTATTGGAAAACCCTTTACAACATTCACCTTTCGACGATCTAGAGGCTATGTTAGAAGTGTTTCCAATTCTATACGAGCTTTTCAAGATGAATGGATGGAACCTCCGATCCCCTTTCAATTCATTAAACCCTCCTCAAACCTCCCGATACTCTCTGAAACCCATTGTTGTCCTGAGATGCTTGAATCCCAGTCAAACAATTCCTAACGTCGATGATACACTCCCCGATTATATCAGCCGTCTGTATCGACAATATACACACCGGGCGAAAATTACACATTAAAAGGGGATTAAATCATCATGGCGGCGTATACGTGAAACATGCACGTCGAACCGCACAAACACGTAACATCTTTGTTCGAAACAGCGCGAACAACATCGAGCTGAACAATGGAAAGAGATTATGGATGTCAAACGGCGTTCTCTCTCGGACGGTGCTACGCCTCACGTAATACAGGTGGAAACGGAGACATGTTGGGATTCTTTTTGACGCGTGGGGTTTTCGACGTCGTTTGTTTTAGGGGCTGGAAAAGTGAAGTTGAGGCGGGGATGACGAGGGTGAAAAATGGGGCGTTCGATCTACAGAGCGGGTCTCTGTAGATTCCTCCCGTCAAATAAAATACTTTTTTCCTCTATCGTTTTTCGAAATACAGCTTCATTCGAAAGATACAGGATGTCGGCGTGACTGAGCCTAAAATAGGTGGAAATGTTTTATAGAACTACTTCAAAACGATCCAACTTTCAAATTTTTGGAAGAACCGAATACTTTGGAAAACACGTGATACAGGTGGAAACGGAGACATTTTGGGATTCTTTGTGACGAGTGGGGTTTTCGACGTCGTTTGTTTTAGGTGCTGAAAGAGTGAAGTTGAGACGGGGATGACGAGGGTGAAAATGGGGCGTCCGATTTACAGAAGAAAGGTCTCTGTAGATTCCTACCGTCAAATAAAATACTTTTTTCCTTTACCGTTTTTCGAAATACAGCTTCATTCGAAAGATACAGGATGTCGGCGTGACTGATCCTAAAATAGGTGGAAATGTTTTATAGAACTACTTCAAAACGATCCAACTTTCGAATTTTTGGAAGAACCGAATATTTTGGAATACACGTGATACAGGTGGAAGCAGAGACACCTTGGGACTTGGGATTCTTTGTGACGCGTGGGGTTTTCGACGTCGTTTGTTTTAGGGGCTGCAAGAGTGAAGTTTAGGCGGGGATGAAAAATGGGGCGTCCGATTTACAGAAGAAAGGTCTCTGTAGTTTCCTACCGTCAAATAAAATACTTTTTTCCTTTACCGTTTTTCGAAATACAGCTTCATTCGAAAGATACAGGATGTCGGCGTGACTGAGCCTAAAATAGGTGGAAATGTTTCATAGAACTACTTCAAAACGATATAACTTCAATATTTTCGGAAAAACCGAATACCTTCGAAAAAGTATGCTTAAGGTTTTTACATGAAACGCTCAATTTTCGAGTTTTTCCAAATATCGTCCGATAAGATTTGTCAAAAATGTCGTAAATTTTATGATTTCCTTGGAACACGCCATGAATTTATGAATTTCAAGCTGCCATCCCATTTATCGAACCTCCCGAGACGAAGATCCTTTCCCATCATTCGGATTCATCTCCCGTTACTAACGAGAACAAGAAATTGCCCACTCCCCTCTGTCCCCCCTCGAACTCATTAACTCCCGATTACGGACATTTCACGGGATCGGCAATAAATCCCAGAAGTAGGAGAATGCAGAATGAAACATCTCCAGCGCAGAAATTAAAACCGAAAAACTATTTCCGGACAGTGTTCTTGTCTTTGATCGATTTTGGCGAGCGCGCCCGTCTGTCGACATTAAATTCTAAATACTAACTGGACATAAAACCGATGTACAGAGGTAATTAAGTCCGGTTTATTACTGCACCTAACCTCGATATCGATTTACTGCACTAGTGGAAATATTTGCTCAAGTGGGGGAGCCAGACTGCCGCAGGATTATGGGTAAATATTTGCAGGGAATTTCGTCCGTTTTGGTTGGTATCTTTATCAGGTAGATCGGGATTGCTACCGACTCGACAGGGATACGAGCAATTTTGAAATGAAAGCATTGGATCTGACCACTGTATTAAATATTTCCAAAGAATCTTGAAGGTTATGCCTTTGAAACGGGTTGCAATCATCCTCAGATTCCACATCTGTTGATAATTTGGTTTCTTTCTGGAAGACCTGGCAAACTCCAGACCTTCTAAAGGTAGAAAACGAGTTTGTCAAACTCCAACATTTGCGATCACCCGATTCTCACCCTTGAACGCGCCGCTCCTGAACTGTTTGCCCGGCTTTATTGGTTGACTTTATGATTTCTACCATCAGCAAACCCAAACCAGCCATCCCAATGTCAATACCAATCAGCAGTCAAAGACTAGATAATCTACAGTTAAATATTTGATTTCTATAACGTTCACTACTGCCGAACGCCAGTGGAGGTGAACGATTTCCAATTAACATCGATTGACTTCTAGATGTTGATTCAGAGAGAGCTCCGTTTATTTTTCGCCCCCTAAGCCAGGAATGAGACTTCGATGTCGCAGGATTTTTTGGAATCGATTCGGCCCAATTGGAACGAGATTGAACGTTGGTTTGGATTCGTTTAAGGACTGCCACATCTTTGACTCAGATCTAGTCGACTGAAAAACTGGACAAGGACAGCAAACTGCTGTAATGTCCAACAGCAAGGTAATGAAAATACGTCCTCAAAACTATTCGGTACAAACAAAATGCCGAGGAAGATTGGAACCATGATAGATAAAGCTTTGGATTCATATTCATTGCATTCAGCATCCTCAGAATCCTACATTTCGATACCAAACTGGTACTGAAGCATCGAACGACCCTGTCAACTTGCTCAGTTCATTAACATTTCCTCAGCTCAGTGCTTTGATAGTGGATTGGCTGTCAGAATAAATGCTTATGTCACATCTCTGCTAGTTTTTTCCCAGGTTTACACACAGGCTTCTCTAAATTGCTAATATTTCGGTCTGGAAGGTTGTTAAATAGAAGCGCAACGAAAGTGAGTACTTGGTGCCATATTTGTATTCCTTTTGAAAGTCTTGGTGGTGTATTCCCTTACCCAGCAACAATAGCATTAGTTTTGTGGAACCTCTGTAAATACACAATACAGAAGACAATTTCTTCAACACTTCCAACATTAATCAAACGAATAAACCAATGAAGAAAACGTCACTGTCTCTTAATGGGGAACTCAAATAAATGGGTGGCACTTTGACCAAACGACCACTTATAACGTCAAACTGGCATTACAAAGCAAGGATAAGAGCACTTGAAATATTGAGAGGGGGCGTTCTGTTTCAGACTGGATTTGAAACTTTAATTGTGGGCAAACATTCATCGACTGTCCCTGAGAAACAATCCATAAATATTTGAGATGGCTCGTCCGAAGTTTATCGACCATTTGCACAGGTCAGGGAAGAGACATAAATTCGTAAAGTGGATCCGAATAATTCAGACAGTTAACTTATGGGGCTGTAGGGGTAGGGAGGTCTGGGAGAGTGATTGGGCTTGTAAATTGATCAGCAAATTTTTGAGGAAATGAAAAAAAGTCGTTCGTAGGAATCTCAGTTTAGGAGTCCCTATCTTCATGATCTCGTATAGATATCTAGAGATGCTGAAGCAACTCTTGCAAATCGTTCACCAACAAAAAACCTCTTAGAGCGACAAACTGCCTGAATATTCTCGAGAAAAGCTGCATCAATCGTACAGAAATATCCTCCACCGCAACCAAAACTTTCCTGACTTAAAAGGAACATCAATAACGATATAGAATAACGTCGTCCGGTGACCAAGATCCAATACAACGATTTCTTCGCGCTTTGATTCTCTCCTATTCCGAACGCTCTATAACTGCGAGCTCGCCGGTTCTGCAAGTGCAAGAACGGAGGACTAGGGGTCATTCTAGGGCAAATCGCATTCCTAACGTTGTACGGGTAATTGTCCGTGCTTCATGCACGTTTTTCTTCTTGCTCGAAGCTCAAGTCGACAATAGGAGTTTTCAACGCTGAGAGGCGATGCGATGTTGTTCATCGGGTTTGCGATAAGTTACAGGTCTAGGGTATCACCCTATACGTGGTTTTCGAATTTTTGTGGAGACCCTCACTTCCAAGACATAATTGCTGTCAGAGGAGATGAAAAGATGAAAGATCAATTTTTCTTCTGTATTAGCCTAGTAATGTGTCTCACATACCTAAGCAGAAACTATTTCTGACATCAAATTTCGGACCTCAAAGATGATTTCAAGTTTTCCAATGGCCGTCCCTGCCTTTCGACGTAGGCTGCCTGGACGTTTCCGCTTCCGGCCCGCGAAAATATGCGAACGTACCTACATGTCGACGGGGGAGGTTAAGTCGCATACTAATTTCCGAATTTGTATTCATAGAATAGGGATTAATTCGGCTCTTAGGATAGACCACTCTGATACTCTTCGTTTTGGTGAATTATTTATGGGAAGCGGCCAGCAGCCGGGCGAGGTATAATGGATGGTTCCCTTGCGACAGCGAATCCTGTGTGGGCAATCATTCTCCGGGAGCTTGATGCTGTTTGGGAGTTCTCCGAAGAGGCAAGCCTCATTATACACCTTGGATGATGAATTGCAGCCGTTGCTGGCGTCGGTGTATCAGCTGCCGGTACAGAGCTTCCTCCTTGATTCCATTAAATATCAGCCGATGCGCCTCAAGTGCTCTGGATACGGTTGCTTTGATGCTGACGCGAATATTCAGTTAGAAAATCTTATGATATCATTATTTTTGGATATTTCCAACGAAATATACGAGGGAAATTCGTATTGAAAGCCCAACCGAGAGTTCCTTCCCATTTTTCTTGATTGTTCTTCGTACTATGGTTAGATCTTCATTAAACTTAGAGGATGAATACTCCAATTTTTCCATGCAGCATTCCTACGCCCAACCAAGACATAGACACACATCCCAATGAGAAGATGGTGGAACTATCAGAAGGCAGATGGGGACATAAAGTTTCAGAGGCCCCATACAACCTGCATATACGTAGCCTGGAGAGTAGTATCAGAAGTAGCACGTTTCACCTCAAACTACCTCTCTAAAAGGACCAAACACGACCCAGTTATACCAACTGATATTGGTTAACATAACTGTTATTCGAACAGACAACGCATTAACTCACCAAAACACAAACACAGATCCAATTTTCGGCCATAATCGGATTTCCAATTATATCAGAAAATCGTGCTAGTCCTCTCCAGAGCAGAGGCACAATGTTCGCTTAAACATAACAACAACTATAATTGAGTTGCTCACCTATGATAATTATTGTAAACTGTTGCCCGATCTCATTAGCCCGGTCTCAGTTTCAATCTGGGTATCAATTACAGATACCGAATCGGGCATCGATCCGGAGGCGCTCAGTGGAGGATTCATAGAAATCATAATATACTTACTCTAGAATGCTAATTCCTTCGAGTTCCGCTGCGAAAAACGTTCCGCATAGGCAACTGATGCACAATGTGCGCATGCTCACCATTAGGTTATTTCACGTAGAACGATGCCAAGTCCCTAAATATTTTGTCGGTCCTATTTTGAGTTCAATATAATTAAACAATAAAAATATTCCATTGAGTAACAAACTTATTTTATAGCTCATGCGCGACTTCCTACGACTATTAGACACATTAATATCATAAGTGAATTGCAATATTTGTGGAATTGCTGAGAAAATTATAGCAGTAATGTAGCAGGTTTTACTGAAAACATATAGATCGTACAACACCGCTTTTTCTTCCTCACGGCAAATGACTTTGAAATGACCTCAGTGAAAGTTTAGGCAGGGACGGTTTCAGTCACAGTTTACTGGTGCTTTAGTTCCTGTATAACAGTATAAACACTATAAACTGTTATCTTCGTGTGCATTTTGGTTTTGTTGTGTGTTGTGTTCGATTTGGATATTTTTTCGTATCAGATTAACAATGAACTGTATATTGTTGTGGTGTGATAACAAAGGGAAGATTCCCGGAATTAATTATTTTGGGTACGTATTTAATAAGTTTTTGTATTTTTGTTGTATAAACTCTACGTTACTCAAGGAGCCTATCATTTTCAGCTTGACATAAAAGAGGCATGATGCTTGGATGTCGGCTTTGGGAAGGAATCCCATCGTAGAACATTTGAGTGAGAAGTATGTAATATGTTGCAAACTTTTTTCTTCAGAAGATATATGTAGAGAAGGCAAAAGAATCCAGTTGAGACCGAATGCAGTTCCAAAACTGTATTTACGAAAATGTGATCATATCATTCAACAAGGAAGGTAGGAAACTCACTATTGCTGAAAATATTCTGTCACTTGATCATTAGCTGAAAATAATTCATATTTGTAACTACAATCCCAATGATCCTTGAAGGGATCTGCAGAAGTGGAATAAATATGAATCAGACAATACCTATACATCCATTTTTTACTGTATAAGGTTTTGGATGATGCCCTAATTTGAAATATTCTGAGAAATATGTAATTTTTTCTCATACACTGTAATTTTTTAAAGGCCAGAATGTGTTCTAATTTGTTATTGTATAGTTCTAGGATCCTACAAAAAATGCCTCAAAACAGAAATATCCCAATTAATGATTCCTCACAGGAAATTGCTGGAAGTATGGATGAAATGGAAGGATGTTTTTTTGATGGTAAGGAAAATACTCCTGGAGTTACTATTTCTTGCAATGCAGAATATGAATAATAGAGTCTAGGTTGTTTGAATTGAATTATTTCAGTTATTCCAGCCAGAAAGTATTTTTTGTGGAATAGCAATGTGTTTTTTGGAATATGTTGGGAATAAGACCTTCCACAACTTGAGAAATGAGTGTAGAAGGGCAAATAACTACTCTGCTCTCATAAGTTAGTGTCTACCATATTATTTTTCCTTTGTGGAAAAAAATCAGGAATTTGCTTTATACTGAACTTATTTATCTATTGATAAATATTTCTAGTTTTGTATGTAGATATTTCAGGTACTAACATCAATCCCCAGTTTCAAAACTTATATATTTTCCAGAACAATATTGAATTTTCAAACCAAAATCATTTCTATGAATTCAGTTACTAACTTCACAAATTGTAATATTATGTCAACTTCTAAAGTAAAGTTCGAAGTTGTATGACTTTCACCAAATTATCAATATATCCAATTTGCTAACAGGAGTCTTCAGTATCGAATGACAATCTAAAACGAGTAATACTTTGAGATAAAAACAATCATTTTATTTCAGGTCACCCATTAGTTTCACCCATCCTCTACAGATTCTCCTATAAGTTTGAGAAGAACTCGAGAAGATACCTCAACTGATAGTGAGGGTAATAAGAGAGAAACAAAAATGATTATACGAGAGATCAAAATCCGACACAACTATTGGTTAGTATTATAATTAAATTAAATTTTGAACTCCAAATGTTCTAATAAAAATCTATATAAAACCTATTGAAAACCATATCTATTATCACACAGTATCAAAAAAAACATTCCTACCTGAAAATTTACATTTATGTATTAATTTAATATTATAGATGTGGAAAACTGTAGGTTTTTTTTTTATGATAAGCTGGAGAACCTTATCCCAACAAGAAATTTGATCCAAATCATTAGAGCTATTTTTAGAGATATATTTAATTATTAATTTTTCAGTGCATCACCTTCAAAACTTCTTCGTCAGCTAAAGGCTGCCAATGTTAGGAAAACTTTGGCCGAAAAAAAATTAAAATAGATTAAAGTGAAGGCTAGACGTTTGAAAAGAAGAGTTTCAAGTTTAAAACAAGTTTTATGGAATGTGAAGAAAAAAAATTTGCTTTCTGAGAATGGTATTCATCTCATGGAAAAATCGATCGCAGGAGTACAGTTATTCATATTGAAAAGGTCCATGGAAGTTAGGAAGAAAAAATCTCAAGGGAAACAATATAAACATACGTTTGGGAATGACATCAAAAATTTGCTATGACAATACAATTCCTATCATCAAAGGCTTATTTATATGTTAGAAATACTTTTGATGGTGCTCTTCCATATCTTTTGATGTACTCGTTGTAATTGTATGATGTGAAGGGCAATTTCGTTCTAAATTAAATACTGGGGATAGATAACGTATTAGGTTAGATGAGTATCAATACCCAATTAATAAAAACACACTCCCAATTAGTGCATAATTTTGGAAAACATCTGATTACCATAAACAGGTAATAGCAAGTCAATCTTGAGAGATAGATATATGCTATCGCTGACTTTTTTGTAGAACTACTTAAAAGGTACATTTCCGTCATACATTGTATCCACGTAGGTCTTACGGTTTTTGCAGTGCACATGAAAATAGCTGATTATGGCTTATTTTTTGTAATTATTGAAGTTATAGTAGGTATCCTTAATTTTTCGGGTGAAAAGTATAGCCTATATCACTCAGGGATAATGTAGCTTTCTAAAGGGTGAAAGAATTTCTGAAATTGGCCCAGTAGTTTTTGAGCCTATTCGTATCAAACACAAAAATACAAATAGTTATAATATTAGTATAGATTTTCTTTTGAGTCCACTGTTTAGATTAGAATGAACTATGTATAAAATTGGATAATATATTTTTGTTTCCAATGCTGTAGTGTCCTTGTCTTGACCTGTTCATTTCCCACTTAAGTATGTAAACTATGTGCACCTTTTCATTCATCATATGAAGTGTTAAACATTTATGATTTACGCTTTGCTTTTCATTCGATTGACACATATCTATCCACTCGCACCATGAGATTGGTTCTTTATATAGAAAAAGAACGCAATTCATTATGAAAAATCATGAAATCTTGTGAGTAAACCATCTTTTATTGGATAATTCGAACTCAAAAATAAAATATATTGAAGTAAAACTTTGCAGTTTCATTCAGATATCAGATTGATTTTGGAATATACTCGGAACTCAAAAAGACAAATGACTTGAAGAATGAATGTAGGTATCAGAATTCACTCATGAAACGATGCAGAGTAATGCATTGGCAGATCTCCAATACATTTTCATGTTTCCACTATCTTCAGGAACACGAAGAATAGAACTGTCCTTTAGGGATATATTAGTATATTCTGCTCATTTGATTTTTCTTCTGTACTTTACCAAAAGATATTCGTTGTTTGTTAACCAGAATTTGTCTTCCTTGATCCTTGAATTATTTTTTTTACAAAAACCGGGTTTCTTCAACGCCTGAAGAGGTTTTGGAATAATGAAGGATTTTCAGCTTATTTTCCAGTCGCTGATGATTCCAAATTTACCATTCGAATAACTGTTGAAAATTATCAATATGTTCAAAACAACTAGTGTCGAATACTATTATGAATTGAATAAACTCAACTGCAACAATAACAGCATAAAATTTCATTGAAGCCGACCCTGTTCAGAAATAACCTAATGGCACACATGCGCATTATGGACCACACTGCAATTTTTACAACACTTTTGTTCAATTGATTAGCATTCTAGAGTAAGTATATATATTATGATTTCTATGGGAGGATTGGAAACCTGCCTTTTCGAAATTCGAAGGGTCCACATCCTGAGAGCCAGGATGAAGAAATTTGGCAATGGAGTCAGAGAGCCCGACGCTTCATGTTGTTTTTTGTGGGGGAAAATGAATTTAGCGTCTCTTCTCAGTTTTCAATGCAACTGAATCAGCTGGGGCTGCGTCATAAAACACGCAGATATGGGTGGATCATGGATTCTCTTGATATCAGAAGATATCACTGAAGGTTCAGTGTAGGCTTGATTGGGAAAAACTATTCAATCTACCAATGGGCCTGTTTCGGAAAGAGGTAGAGAAGTAGAAGAGGCCCGCTGAGGCTAGGCAATTTCTTTGTTATTGAATATCGGAAAAGAGAACCTTAACTTTATGATCACAGCTTCAATTTTGAATACTATGTGAAACAACCACCAAGAAGGATAAGGAATAATTTTGAAGGTACGAAGATTCCATAAAATTTCGAAAGCTCTTTTCACTTACCGCTTGACTTCTTGGTATAAATGTACAAATTGAACTCACCTGAAAATAAAAAAAATACATTAATACGATTATAATTTTCAGTTTCATATAAAGAGTATTTCTATAGTTTCAAAATATTCATCTGCGGCTAATAAAGACAATGCATCTTGACCTACTCTTGCTGATCCTATGAGGAGGTTTCTCCAATCCCTAAAGGACGATTCATTAGTGGACAAAGCAAACGCGAGCCGAAGACTCGATGAACGTACTCAGTTTCAACTTCTACACCTAATATGATTGTAAACAAATCAAAAAATGAGCCTATACCTCCTCCAAAGAAAAGGAGACAAGTCCCTAGGGCATTATTTAAAGAAGACAATTAAGAAGAAAATGTTCCTAGCAACTTTCGAGATGATGAAGACGACTCTCCATCTGTCTATTGTTATAACCTTTTTTCCCGATTTAGATCGGGAAAAACCAATCTTCTCCAGGATTATCCCTAGAAAAGACTGGCTACGATGCATGCATTGGTTGCATTGGGCTCACGCATCTTGTGCTGATGTTCCTAGAAGAACCAAGCGTTTCATTGGTGACCTTTGTCAGTAGTTTTGTAACTATGAGTATAAAACTTCAATTGCCTGTTGCCGGTATGTCATTTTGTCCATAGCATGCGGACAAAATGAATTTTGTTTATCCAAATTTATCTAAGAATATATTATTTTTTGGTACTTTTATTTCACAAAGGTTGATTAGATTTCATAATGAAAGGACCAAAGATCATAGGTGTAGAATATGACGTTACTGTAATTCACCACTAACAAGTTATGCCTCTGAAATAAAACCCTATGTCATTTTGTAGGTACTTCCCCTATAGCTTTGTCACTCATTGATTTCTTGGACCAAAATGCGAATATCGAGTATGACGGTCGATATCCTGAAATTCCGGCTGTATCATAAACGCCAATCAATGGATAAACCATAATAATAAACGAATAACTCCCAATTATCGGATATTATAAAAGCGACTCATCTCCCATCGAATTTTAACCGATCGGAAGTCGAGCGAAAGCCGACTCGCTCAAAAATGCAGGTACGTATAAGCAAGAACGAAATTTCCAACTGAATTTACGGAACGCAATCACGCTTCATGCATCACACGGCTGCATCCAATTTAGCCCGCCTTTGGCGTTCATGAACTAATTATACAAATTTATTCAATATTCCGTTTGCTCTCGGGTGAAATGGTTTAAAATTTGATCCGAGTAAACAGGGTTAACACGTTTCGCGATAATCCTACAGATCTGGATCGTTCGAGCGAGTCAATAAGAAGCTGATATTCGTCTTTCTTTATCACAATTTGGTGATTGCCCCTGTGCATTTCTCCGGTTACACTTGGTACTATGCGACCTGGACAAATCGAAAGAATTGGAGCGACAGGATTCCGACCCTGTTCTCTTACTAGGTCGAAGACTGAAGGGTTTCGTCCCAGAAACGCTCAAGGGTTGGTTTTACCGATTGCCGCCCGGAAACCGGGCGGGAAAACGGAATAAGAACCCTCGGAACGGCGGGAGGTGGGCCCCTCTTCACAAAATCCGTAAAACAAGCATTCACTCGTGTTCTAATTGCCTCCGATTCAATGCCACTTCAATCCTAATTATATCATTTTCGCTGCTGGGTTCGTCCCAGCCTCCTTCGGAACACTATTCATGAATAAATTTCTGTATGATGCCGTGATTTATTCGCCGCCTCTACAGAATAAATTCCCGGTGCCGCTCTAATTAATTGATATGCACGTTTATGACTCGGATTTGGAAGTTAATTTAGTTCAGTCATTCACGTCCGGAAAATTGGAATGTTTACTGGGATTGGCAACCGGGAGGGGGGTCGAAGAAGGCTAAGGACCCCCTGTTCGCCATATTGAAATTCTAGTCCACAGAGATCTTGCCCTAACTTATTCCGAAGCAGATCTTCTGAACCTCAGAACTCAGAAGACTATGGAAGGATAAGAAGACTTGCATGCGCCCTAGTTGGGCTCGTTTCATATCTCCAGGGTGGTCTTTAGATCTTCTCGAGACCTAAGAGACTGCTTATGCCATCTAAAGGTGGAAAACCATCGTTGGCGGCGTCAGCAGACATAAAACCCCCACACAAAATCCCGCAACCTGTCCCGCGAAACAAATTGAATTTTTGCGATACCCCCCATGATAAAGCGGCGAAAAGTGAGGGAATATCGATTGGGATCCCAATTGGGAAAACTCGGGAAATGGAATCGGTGCTGCAGATATACACCCGTTGTACGTTTCGGCTTCCGGGCCATCCGGGCGAACAGCCCTCTACAATATGTATTATGGTCGCCGGAAGGGGGGGTGGAACGAACGCTGTTGAGTTATTTACAGTCCGGGTACATTACTATCGAGATCTTGCACTCTGGGCTCGGGACACACGGAAAATGGGCTGCAAATGGCTTCTGTCCCGACGTTGTCTCCATGCTTGAACCGTATTAGACCGGTTTCGAGGAACACCAAGGTCATTGTGGACTCCAAACGCGTCATATTACAGACCCCAATACCCCTCAACGCTTGGAGCAGATTGCGATGGGTTCAAAGAGATAGATTGTGCAAAGGGCTCCAATTTTTCTTGTAATTTTCTTAAGGCAGCTGCTAGTCTTCGAGATTTGAAAGCCAACTACTCAAACTCCTCTTTTACCTCGTTTCTATCTACGAGGATGTATTGATATCTTGTTAGCCTAGACCAGTTCCATGCATAAACGAAATATTAGGATACCATATCAACGAACAATAATTTATTAGAAGTGTCAGTGTAGAGTTCGACGTCAAAAAAGTAAACCAGAGTTACGCAATGAATAAAAATAAAAAGATGTCCATCGAAATTGTAAAAATCGAAAAATTGGAGTATCGAGCCATCGTCAATTACCTGTATTTAAAAGGGTTAAGAGGTAAGCAGATTTACGAAGATATGCTTAATACCCTTGGTGACCAATGTCCTTCGTATGCGACCGTGAAAAATTGGACTGCAAGCTTCGAAAGAGGTAAATTTTCCATTGAAGATGATGACCGATCGGGAAGGCCAGTTTCTGTGTCAGTCCCCGAAATTATCGATGCAGTTCATGACATGATTTTATCAGACCGTCGAATTGGGCTAAAACGGATATATGAAGCACTGAAGATTTCATACGAACGCGTTCATCATATAGTTCACGTCAATTTGGACATGAGAAAAATTTCTGCAAAATGAATCCCCAAATGTTTGAATGTTGACCAAAAGCGTGCAAGGGTAGAAGCATCGCGTTCGATCTGTGCTCGATTTGAAAACGATGTAAACTTCTTAAACCGAATTGTTGCTATGGATGAGACTTGGGTACATTTCTACGATGCAGAAACAAAGCAACAATCGATGGAATGGCGACACTCTGGTTCTCCAAGACCTAAGAAGTTTCGTCTCCAAAAATCTGCTGGAAAAGTTGTTGCTTCAGTTTTTTGGGATTGCCATGGAGTAATCATGATTGATTTTTTGGATAAGGGTAGAACAATAACTGGAGAATACTATTCGACATTACTGATCACTCTACGGAAAAATTAAAGAGAAAAGACGCGGAAAGCTATCCAAAGGTGATTTGTTTTTACAGGACAACGCCCCAGTACACAAATCTCATGTTGCCATGCAAAAAACTCGTGATTTAGGGTTAGAATTACTACAACACCCCCCTTATTCACCAGATTTGGCTCCGTCCGACTATCATCTCTTTCCTCAACTGAAAAAAAGTTCAAAAGGTCGTAAATTTTCGTCCAAAGAGGAGGTTAAAAGCTGTGGAGGACTGGTTTGCAGAGCAAGAAGAACATTTTTTTTTAAAGGTCTAGAGACGTTGCAGGTTCGCTGTAATAAATGTATTCAATTATGAGGAGAATATGTTGAGTAATAAAATTTTTTGACATTGAAATTTTGTTTGGTTCTAAAGTAGGCTAAGAATTTT
Source organism: Adalia bipunctata (assembly GCA_910592335.1). Classification (NCBI taxonomy): domain Eukaryota; kingdom Metazoa; phylum Arthropoda; class Insecta; order Coleoptera; family Coccinellidae; genus Adalia; species Adalia bipunctata. The sequence goes on from OU342951.1 coordinate 816,392, forward strand.
TCAATATATCGTCGTATCTGCGTTCGACTTTGTAATTTTTCTTGGTTGTATATAATTGTTTGAGGTCCAATTCTTTGTTGAATTCTTTCACTTCCTGGGGCAGTTTTGTGATCTCTTCTTCGATGCTTCTCATCTGCCCTTCGTAGGTTTGATATTTATTGTCCCCATAGATATTCCTCTTGTGAGTGGCCTTGCGTTTTACCCATCTCCTCAGATAATGAATAGAATAGTTGACAGGATGCAACCCTGACGAACTCCTTTCTATACTCAGAAGAGCAAATGAAGCAATTTTCAACTCAAATTTGTGCATCTGCAGATTGACACAGATGGACAAAGTGAGAGATTCCAAAATATTATTTCTCTTCCTTTTTCTTCTTTTTTCTGACGAGTGCTTTGGGCTTCTTTGGATTACCAACTGATTAGAAACTTCTAATGATGTCAAAACTCAGTGCTTGAGTTACTTGACTGTTAGAATGAATCCATATGGCACTGAGCATTTCTGCTTCGAAGAAGCTCAAACAGGAGCCCAATGATAGTGAGCCTTTGGTGTCAGATCAGAATACTCCTGCCGTTGTTGCTATTGTGGTTTTTGAACCTTTTGTGTAACATTTAGTAATTCTTTAGACAGTCTGGGTCTTTCTTTTCACTAAGCATTCCGTGTACCCTTTTCTGATGCTAATTTTATTAATCGTAGGTCCTGCGATGTTTGCACAGGCTAGTTTTCGTGGTAATGTTTATATTTCATCTACTCAAACCTAAACAAGTAATTTTCTTTGATAGAGCGTTCGTAGGATACAGATTAATAGGAAAATATAATGAGCATCCTAACATGTCGGAATTATCGGAATCTCCTAGTTCTTTATCCCTGCGAAATTAAATACATAGGTACGTCTATTTTCCGAATGATTAAATCCCCGGAATATTTTCCCCGGCGGATCGAATAAGTATTGAAAACATCGAAATCTAAGAGGATATCAAATAACAAATCCTTAAATCTTCCAATGTTGTCAGCCCGAGGTAAAATACAAATCCGGAACGGGAAATCTCTCGCAAGCAGACATCGTATTTCCCGAAAGGAAATTATGTAACGGAAAAGAACAACTTCCGATCGTTAGCGGAACATGAGCAATTTTCCGAAGAATAGCTGTTTCTGGCATTTCCTCAGATCTTCCTCTGTTTCCACATGTTAAAAACCTCGCAACCTATTATCTTTTTAAGGCGGATTTTCCCTTCGATCCATCCAATTACTTTTCCTTGGAAAAATTGTCCCTTTGGCTACGCTGAGTGTATTTTTAATAACTGGAATAATTCTTGGCGTATCTAACTTTCCACTTTAATTCTGCGAGAGCAAAGAGAGACGCCGAGGAATTTTCCTGCTAGATTTATTTGCGTTCCAGGCGATATATTTGATTTGATTTTCCCATGAGAAATCATGGCGGTTAGTCCGTCAACTATGAGAATCTTGTTCTTGAGTTTGCAATTAATTAGCGGATGGGTCCGTTTTTTCGCTTTGAATCGGCAGACTCGAGCAGTTTCCCAGAAGAAATTTCCCGTCGTTATAAGTGAATTGCCAGAGGAAATTACGATTCAGTGGCGAACGCTCGACTGTTCAGAATTCCTTCACGTTATTCTTCATATAATTTCACAAAATTAATACCAAGACTAGACGTCTTCAGCAACTGGGAAGAATAACCAAGATTCAGAGGTCAACCTGCTGAGTGGCTCAAAGTCCAGACCAGAAAACAACCCAAAGTCTGCAATTTTGTCAACTATATTCGACAATACGCAGAAACCCTGTATTTGAGAACATTATATCGACTAATTCGTTCCGTGCAGGTGATACCAGCATTTCATCTGATGTAATGAAATGGCGTTTCTTCTTCATGATCCCAAAATTTCATCAAAGTAACACATAATCATCCAAGCTGAATGATTAATCCATACGTATACCGGAAAAGAACCTAATCTTATTAAATCCTCCATAGGATGTTCATGTTCATATCCGCCCAACCACAACACACTTCTGCATATTTTATGATAAGCTCACCGAGGCAGATTCATGATTTGTTTATTTCAATTAGCAGGAACAACCGAGAATTAGTAGTTCATCTTACAAACCCCATTTCGTAGGTCGACGTTACGAAATTAGACCAGCGTCAAGGGATTGTGTCCCCCACGCGCTGTTGCCAGACGAAACAAATTTTCGCGAAGTTAAGGATTTTTCATTATAAAAAGTTCTAGTTCCAAAAGATCACGAAATGTATTGTGAATGGTTTAGGTTGTGATATCTTCAATGTTGGGATTGTTGTGTGATGAAATATCAACTTACAAAGTGGGAGAATATGTGGGGAACATGTGGCAACATGGCATCGCGCCGTCGGGCGCTGTATATCTATTTGTACAATTGAATTTTATATGAGGCGACTTAGGGAATGTGGGCTTTCGAGTAACGTTCTCCTGGAGGGTTAATTCTTCTTTAGCAATTCGGTTATGCTCCCTAGATGTCATGTTTCATTGCATAATACTTCGGATTATTCATGAATTTCGCAAATGCACGTTTCGTGTCGGTGCAAGTTTCACACATCAGGAATGAACTGGAGATGTAGAGGGGTGGTTAAAATACACACGTCGCTTCTGAACATTTGGGGGAAAAAGATCCTTTGCATCATTGAATGTTGATGTTGAGTTGTTGGTGAATCAATTGAAGGTTTAAGGTCTTCTTAAGGACTGAACGAGAATAAATTCGCTATCACAAAAACGCTTATATCTTTTGAACCACTGGACCGATTTCGAAAATCAAACTCATTTTCGAATCATCTTCTAATTCTAATAAAAACTGTTTTTACAATAAAAAAACCAAAACTATTTTTTACAAAATTCATGGATTTTTTCTGGAATTCTTCCCATCATGCTTCTTATAGTGTTCTCAGTCACTTTCTGGGATGCTATCTTCCACTTTTGCTTGAATTCCGCTAATGTTTTCGTTGATTTCTTAGTCTTCTTCAATTCTCTTTTTACCAGGGCCCAATATCTTTCGATTGGCCTGAGTTCTGGGCAATTTGGTGGATTGGCCTCTTTGGGGACAAAAACCACCTCATTAGCTTCGTACCATTCCTTGGTGGCCTTGCTGTAGTGGCATGAAGCTAAATCTGGCCAAAAGATTGTTGACACATCGTGCTCACGTAAAAATGGTAAAAGTAGCTTCTTTAAGCATTCCTCGATGTATATCTTCGAGTCAACAGAGCCTTGGCCAACGAAAAATTCGCTCCTTTTCCCACAAGTGCAAATTGCTTGCCAAACCAGGAATTTTTTAGGAAACTTTGCTTGTTTCTTCACGCGAAATTGTTCGTCAACATTTCCACGAGAATCTGCAGTATAAAATTCCTGACCAGGAAGTTGCGAGAAATCAGCCAAGACATAGGTTTCGTCGTCCATCACGCAACAGGGAAAATTTTTCAAGAAATCTTTTTTTAATTTCTTTGCTCTTGATTTCGCTTCTTGATTCTTCACAGCGTTCCTGTCTGGCACTTTTTGCACTTTGTATGTTCTAAGCCCACAACTTGACTTGATTTTCTGAACGGTTGACTGCGAACAACCCACTATTTGGGCCACTTTCGGTCCTGAAAGGTTAGGATTCTTCTGAAAAAGGCTGATGGCTTTCTTCAATTTTTTGGGCTATGAAACCCCTTTTTCCTCCCGGTTCCTTCCTTGCGGTTAATTGTAAGATCTTCGTTGAAGCGCTTAACAACTCTTGATACCGTTTCCGGACGAACGCGAGCCTCTTTTGCGATTCATTTGAAGCTCCATTTTAGAAATGGGTTCACTATAAACTCTCGTGTTTTCACTTCGCTTGACATTTTGCGACTGAGAATTGGAATATCTATGAAGTAAATGTTCCACATGTTCCTGACGTTCATAACAAAGCTACCTCTGATCAAATTTTGGTTTTTTCTCAATTGGTTCAAGAGATATAGGCTGTTTTGTGATAGCGAATCTATTCTCGTTCAGTCCTTATTGTCTTTTTAAGAGACTACGAGGTTTCTTATCGAACATAGTGAAGCGAAAAATGCCGCACGTTCGAGTAATTTCCCTGGAAAATCACTCCTAAAACCAACATTGTTTTTCGGCCCGTCGGAAACTTTTTCATTATGCAAATTCCAGAATTAAGCACCATGTAACCCCCTCACGGGAACGAAATATAAAATTGCCGCGCAACAACGCTCAGGGTGGTTTTAAATTAACCCAAACCACTTTCGGTATCCGCCAGAGAATTTCGGAAGGAGGAAAAACAGATAACAAGCCTCAGTTTTAATCCGGCATTATTATGGGATCTTATTTGGATTCATTATCTACAGTTTGGAACTTGTTCGAAAGGATTTGACCAAGTTTGCCGGGGTCCGAGGAAAGTAAACTGCGTTTATCAGGGCTGGATTCTCTTGTCGAACCAGTCTTTAGCGAGTTTTAGATTATAATCGGTTTGGAAATTGAGAAGACTTGGTTGGGGGTGGAGTAAAGATTTTTATCTGGATTAAAGAACGCTTTCGGGTTCGCGGTTGATTGGTTCTTTAATCAGAACATGAGATGGAATTTCGGTCACAAATTTCATCCACTACCCTTGTTGCCAAGCTTCAAACCACGGTGTATTTCAATCTCATAATCCTTGAAACAATTTTTGGGATGAAACAATAGTGCAAGTTGATCAGAAACAATTTGTCAAGCTGTCCGGTTCACGATTGATCCTCCAATTACTAAAAGCGTTAAAATGTTCAATTGATTCGAACAAAAATTGCAAGAATAGAGTTCACAAAACTCACGTTTGATTTAATTGAATAACCTCAAATGAAATGGAAATAATGGATTCGAAAATCAGAACTAACAAACAACATCTCTACGGTTTCAAATTTGCCCGCCATGTTCAGCGAATTTCGGCTTGAAATTGTTGAAATCCCGAAATATTTTCGGTGTGATTAATGGCGGATATTTTCGTCCGATCCAAGATTTCATTTTCATGACAGCGGAGTGACTCGATCTTTTCCTCTCTCGCCTTTTATCCACATTGTAATACGTCCTTTTCACAGATATATACCCATTCAACGGGACGCCCTCTCACGGAAAAACCGAAAATCATTTCGCATTCATTTTTCATCCAACCGACCAACACGAAAGCGTAATAACTCTTGTACTTGTCAGCCACTGAAATGCAAGCCGGACAACTTTCGAGCTGAAAAAAGACCGGGCACAATGCATCTGAAAGATAACGATTTTCCGACATAATCTAAAATCGATACCCACCTAGGGTAATAATAAATTATGATTAATTCAAAAGGGTTTCCATGACGAAATTCATTCTGGAAATGGTTTTCCTCGTGCTTCCGACATCCATAGCAGCGGGAAAGGAAAGTTACTAATCGTAGGTCTATTTATTGTAATGTCCGGAAAAAGTGCAGCTTTGGAATAGCTTCGGAGCTTTTTCCTGATAACTAATTTATTAGTTATCTGGATGATTCATATTTCCTATGGACAAACAGTTATCCTTTTTCATTTCATCAAATTCAAAATAAACCTCTATATTCAATTTGACGAGGTAAAGCCCAAGAAATAAGGGCTTGCCGAGGATTATGATCTTCCTGTTAACCGAAAGAGGTAGAACAAACATTAAAATTTTAATTTCCCTAGGGCTGAACCGGTCCACTTCCCAAATACCTCATCAACCCTTCTGGGCGGGCACTGAAACAACACCCCGGAATCAGAAACTATCTATCACACCTTCTATTTACTCAAGATTACTAAAACAACGTTGTCGTCCACATCTAGCAACACCAATTAATAATATTTATCTATAACTAGACAGTAATTTGGTGTGGATGTTGAAACATCATGTCGGTTTCTTGTTTATATTATTACATCGAAGTTGGAACTAGTTCCGGTATTAAAAATGTTTATGTTTGTATTTCCGGCAATGGGACCGTAGCTGCAGGGTGGGACTAGAAGGAGTTGTATACACACTTCGTGGAATTTCAACTGAATTTGACTTCGACCAATTTAACTTGTATTGGTAATCAGGCGCTGAAGACGTTTGATCGTTTTGTGTATTGATATGCACTTTTCCACTGCTTGAAAGCATTTCCTTCTAAGACATATGCTGGTCTCACAAGTTGAAGCAGATCTTGGCAAATAATTTGATAATAATGCAGTGCCTAATTGATCCCACCAGGAAACTGCTACAGAGATCCTTTGCCACAATTTTGACAAGATATTCTCAATGTCTTGGTGGAAAAAACGCAGAGAATATACACTAACTGACAAAGAAATTGCAACACCCAGAAAGACTGTGTACAATTTGAATTTTTTCTGGTAAAACATAGATAGTATAACAAGGAGTGAATGATTAAAATGTGGAGAAAAAACGAAGGGTTTACAATTTTTTTAAATAATTTTGTTAATGATGTGTTTGTCCACCGCCATTATCTATACACTCCTTGTGTCTTGGCATTGATGCAATAAGATGGTCTATTTCTTTTTAAGAGATACCTACTATCCCAAGCTACCTGTACTTCATGTCTCAGAGCCGCCAAAGCTCCTTCTGATTGTTGCAGTTTCTTTGTAGGTAAGTTTACCAAGCAGTGATCAATGCACTCAGTATTAAGGACGAATACAAGGACGAATTTTCGAGATTTTAGAAATTTAATACTTTTTCAAATTTTGTATTTTAGTTCTTGTGACTGAATTTTTTCTGTTAAATCTTATCATTCGTACTTGGAAATCTCTTTGTATACATTTATCTATTGGAAATTGAGCCTTTCTGAGGGTAAAACACAACATCCTTGACTGTTGAATTATATACAGCCATACTAAATCTCTATTTTCTCACAGAACGAAAGATCATAAATTGGGTTCAATATTTTTTCGTTATTTCGTTGAAGTCTACTCCATACTGAACTGTATGTGGTGACAGAATTAACTCTTATCCCATATGTAACCTGATATTTTCGTATAGGCATATTTCGTATTATGAATTAAGGAACAGAAATGATTCCTTTTAAGCAGTTAGTTATTAAGTTCTTTTCTTCGAGTAAACATCGACCTCCTAATTATTAAATTGAATAAATCGATTATTGAGAAATCTGTGTTTGATTGAAATCAACCCTAAAGGAACTCATAACTCAACATTAACTTTTGACGAAAAGTAATTGAAAACACATAAACATCTAATTGAAAGGACTTATTGAACGAAAAGAATCTTGGACATATCAAATTATAGACAATGAATTATAAGCATTAAATAAAATAGCGAATTAAATCAATAGTCAATGGTCTACTGGAGAATCGCTGTTCAAAGGAATAGGAACATTCTTCAATTATGCAATTGGGAGTTGGACAGTGGCCGGCAATTACTCCAGACTCGAATCTCATAGAGGAAGCGTTAAAGCAGTACTCACCATATCGTAGTTGTATTTTTCGGGTACGGCGGCAGCCAGTGGCGGGTTGTCGAAGTAGTTGATCTCGGTGAACCTGTTCACGATCAAGGTGCTGGGTGCTGCCACGTGATGGTTAGTGTACATATGAGGAGCGCATTGGCCGCAAGGACAAGGCGCTTGGGTCGGGGGGTAGGCCGCTTGGGGTACAGATATCTCAGGGCAGGGCACCACGGGACACAGGGGCACTACGTAAGGGATTTGGCCAGGGGGGGTGTTGAGAAAGTACGTCGTGATTGTTGATGCCTTCGAACCACGCGACTAAATGAACGCAACTCGTTGCGTTCAATCGTAAACGATGTGAAAACGACCGCGTCTACGTTCACTACTTTCGTATCGCGATCTAGATATCAGTAGATTTTTGGTATCATTTATTGCACGATTGTCTCTCTGCTTCGGTTCAACCTTACTTAATATCAATATTGATCATAAATATTTGGATTATTAATAACTGAGCAATATTTTATTTGCCACCTTAATTAGATAAAATATAACTATGTTTACTTAATTAGTCTAAGGATATGTGAGATTATCAGAAAGACTGTATAACACTTGGGATTGCTACGTATTCCAACAGATATTCAAACAACTAACGTCTTTAGTCTCTTAACGAAGATATGTTCGGGATACAGTTAATTGATACACGTAGGAAACAATTGAACTTGGTGGTTTGCGGAAGTCTTACCAATTAAATTAGATATATACACTCTGCCTTAAATAGTCAACATCAACAGTGGATCACGATGGCCGAAAAATATTGCACAGGGCCTGATTGAGGGGGTACAGCTAAACATGCACGAATATTGATATTAAGGACGGTGTGAAAGCGCGTCTTCAGGATTATCTGAGATAGCGCGCTCGCGGTCGAGGAAACGACCAAAAATCTACAAATTTAAGAAACTAGGACCTAGAGATTATCCAGCAATCTATCACACGATTACCTTACTTAACGATTATCTATCAATGATTGTCGATAATTCTTGGACAAGACCGTTGCGTCTATGCCTGTCAAACGCAGAAATAAAAGCGATATAATTAATATTCACGGTGTAAAAATATAAATTCAACTTTGTACTAAAAGGAACAACGTCAATGAATCGGAACACGGAACAAGAGGTGCTTTTCGAGTGCGGTCAAGTTTAGATTACCTGTCAACCTGTTGCAGTAATCCAAACACTAAGAAAACACAGTTTAGAGGGAAAGACTGGCGAATTGAAAAGTAAGAGAGGTCGGACGCACATTCGGTACCCGGAGGACGTGAAGGATTCGCTGGATGTACCAAGTGTAAGAGGACCGGTGTGTAAAGTAGTGGAGTTCGTAGGAAGTTGAAAGTATGGACCGCCGCACGCTGTGGCTGTGGAGCCCGGACTGTGGAGTCGTAGCGGCGGCTCCGGTGAGCACGGGAACGAGGAGCGTGCGCGCGGCGCCGCAGGTTCCCCTACCCGCAACCTGATGCACGCCGGAGCCGCTCTCGCCGTCCTACCTGGAACAGGTAGCGCCTATAAGGTATAGGCTGCCTGCGCCGTCCTGCCTCCCGCGTAACCTGGTTCCGCGACAGAGGCACCTCCACGGAGGGACGAGGGTTTGCTGTTGCGGAGGATACTCCGGAGGGCAGGATGGCCTCTCTTTCAGAGCGAATGGCAAATGTTCCGCATGATTCGGACCCCACTGGTCACCGTATTTGGCGATTTAATGAGACAATTCATCATTTTATAACTCTCCTATCAACTTTACTTATTTCTTTCTAGATATAGTACTCCAATAACATCCTGGCATGCATCATTTCGAGATTCCCCTACTCCACGGCCAACTTACTCGAATTACAAAGAAAACGACGAAAACAAGTAGAGTTTTCACTAAGAAAATAGCGAAAAACTTTCACATCTGAACATAATAAGTCCCAAATTTCAATACCTAAACTTGTACCCAATGGTCACAACCTGAATGAAAAAATAAAATTTTGGAGTGTTCTGAGTAGTCTTCTGAGACTAAATAAAGAACCACTTGGTCTAACAATCCACTCAATATCGTCCAAATGACTTTGGTCGAGCCAGCACACTCTATATCGAATGATATTATAAAAATTGAAACACCAAGTGAATATTAATCCATGGAAAATCTAACATAGACAAAAGACTCAGTAACGTTCACACAGGACACTCTCAAAAATTGGATTCCTGTATTTTTTGCAATCAAGTAGTGGACACTTGGTATGGGTACCTTCATTTGACATTGAGATTTGTGGATTTCAGATGTGCCTTAGTGGACACAGGTTTTGCTGTCTTCGTTTTCGAAAGAGGGTAGATTGCCATATTTGTTACGAACACTCTGTATTAGATATGCGGATGATATTCAGTGAATGGATACATCAAATGATTCTCAATACAGGCGAAAGACTCTGTTGCCTCCATAAGAATAAGAAAGAATGACCTTTTATACTGAGTATATGTGTGAATTTTCAGAATTTTTTAGCCAGTAATATTTTTGGAACATTCTCTTTGAAAAAGTTATCAATGCCCATGAATCGTTTGCTAACGATTCATTGTAATCATTTGTAATCAAATTTCAAGTCTTTTTCCCTCATTTTCGAGTAAATTGGAATAAATTTTGTGGCAAACATTTTTTCTTGCATTTAAACTTCAACGCCTTAAATCTTCCTCAATATTGATCCTAGCGAGAATATGTATTCATTATCCTTTATTGGAAATAAACTTGACTTTCATTTTGTACTGAACAACTTTTTTGCTGCGACGTTCAGTTTTCAAAATATTCACAAAATACTTAAAAATGTTTCTTTTTTTTTACCCCTTATGCCCAAAACTAGCGATAATCGCGAATAGGGGTGTCCCCTGCCACTAAAAACAGTAACCCATTCATTTTTTCTTCATTGAATGAATAAATTGAACCATTTTCGTAATTAAATATATACCATACCCTTGATTCAATGGAATTGGTGAAGAGCTTTTCAATTAATCCATTCCTCAATTTCTTGGGAAATCTTCATTTCGTGAATTTCCCGAGAAATTCCAGAGAATATGCCCCCGTAGATTATTTTTATTTGTCCCCATCAACAGTACAGCCAGGTTTCGTAATACCAGAGCATTACCTGCGCACTTTACGAGGGTTTCACGACGTGTCATACCATCCCTAAGCTACGCATTGCAGCTTTTAGTACTCGCTTAATTAGTTTCTCTACTCTTATTAAGATAAAACTATAAAGAGGCAAGATTTCACAGGGAGCCTTGTTCGAATTTAATCGCTTACGGTTAATGAATGTTGTCATAAACCAAATATTGCCAGCAGCATGCACATGCAGCGCTCGCTACGTCAAAGGAAGGATATAACTTTGAGTTACTTTGTTGCATTTTTTCCGTTGGTTAAGCTGTCTCAGATTTTCCTTTCCTCGTGGAAATCCTACCCCGCGGGCTTCCGGAAACACGGGAAAATGGCGGAATTTGCGTTTTATAAAAACCCGGGATCCAGTAGGGAAATTGTGTGCATTTAGCTGGTTAATACGAGCGGTTTTTGACGTTTTTGCTCTTGCGGAGGTTTAATATCATTATCAAAAGGATAAGGGAATCCGACAACTAGATTTTCGAAAGAAATACCTCCAAATGGTACATTCATAACTTTTATATTCTCAAAAAATGTCACGTATGTCTTCAAGAACCTGCTATGGAATCAAACATGGATTGAGTTCGATAAAGATGTTGTAGAATTGTTCTTTGAGTATTCCGTCAGTAGTATGGGCTTATTTCGCAGAAATTATTGATGGTATTTTATCTGAATTTCCTTCCTTACTTGTATAGATTTTTTAACTGATACATGTCGAGTTTTGCAAACAGAAAGGACCAGAAGAAAATATTTATTCATCCTTCTAAAAGAGGAACTCAAAGTTTAGAAGCTAAAAGGAAATTGCCTATTTATTGCGAGCTTATGACACTTAAATAATTATTTTTGATGAGGATAATGCTTTCTCATTTAGCAGCTGCTCCTACAACCTTCATATTATATTCCATATGTGATCATTATAACTTCATACGACTGTGAAATGTATAAATAAGACGTATAGTCCCCGCATTCTCGTCCTCTCAGATCGGCCGGTAACTTCATCATCGTTATCAAGCAACCTAGATCGCCTGGTCCTTGGATCCGGATGTGTGTGTGAGTTAAAGGGTGTCCCGGGATACCAGCGCAGGAATCGACTGGAACGTCTGGCACTGGGCCAGCGGGCAGACAAGGGAACTGAATTATTCTCTTGATGATCGACTTGAGACCAGTGTATCTTTCCGCGAGAACAAGGTGGGACCATTAATTCGAAATTCGAATGGAAAAACCGCCCGGAAAATTCACGATCATATATCCGTTTTGACAGGAAGATGGGCTTCTTTACGCGAACGAAGAAGGTTACGAGCGGGGTCATTCCCAAGGTCTGAGGGGGGTTAAAGTTGAACCGTGGAAATGGAATATCTCCATAAGTCGAGGGGGTGATTTCTTGATCGCACATTTATGTGAATGACGTCCTATCTCCAGTCAAATACGTCATTTGTGACATTTTACAGTATTGTACAAATGATTTTTTTAGAAGAGTTCCTGAGCGAGGATTCGTCCTGTTCTTTGACTTCCTAGGAAGATGGATCAGCGATCTGACCTGGCAATATTTCCCTCGGAAAATCAGCTGTAACCCAACCGATTTTTCATACAAAAATGATGCCCTCATCGAAAAATAACGATGAGACCCATTAAATCCGCAGATTCAAGAACACAAAATGTCAGACATCTGTCAACGGTTCGAGTACTCCACCAACTCCATAAAGACCACAAAGAGAATATTCTCAACCCTGCCAGTTTTCAGTTCGGGATATTTCTAAAGTCGCTAACAATACCACTATCACTCCACATTTCACATTCAGATGTTTCGACTTAGGCAAGCTGACGGCAGATAAATTTCCGTATATATCTCCTCAGAGATCATCCCTCATGAAAAATTCGTCGATTCCAGGTTTTTCCGGTACCCGGCTGTGTGGGATCAAAAATCCATAACCAACAAGAGCGAAGAGTATGTCTTCTTCAAAGCTCGTCTTGTTGGTAGTCTGAATACTTTTCGATAACGTACGCTGACTCTAGCAGTCGAAAATAATTATTTCAGCCTCATCATTATCGTTCATGAATCGTTATACAAGTCGTTCGTTATCGTTATAGTTTGTTTTTCGTGATCGCTATTCGTTAACGCAATCGTTTGTGATCGCTATAGTTCGTTCGTAATCGTTGAGCTTCATCGTTCGTAATCGCTACAGTTCATCGTTCGTAATCGTTAATGTTCTATGTTCGTAATCGCTTTTCGTAAACGCAATCGTTTGTGATCGCTATAAGTTTTCATTTACTAAATCGAGGTCGTAGATTACGATGCGCTAATTAGTTTTTCCTAGAAATTTTTGGTTCGGGAAATATTCGACCTTGAGTGGAAAATTGGCGAAAAATTGGTCGACTTTGGAGTGACGTAACTTCTACAAAAATTGGAATTGAGAGGAGCTGATTTTTTTGGTTATACTTTGGTTCTTTAAGAATAAAATGGTGTATTTTTTATATACCTGAGACGAAGGGTTTGGATTTTCTGTCATTCGTTTTCCGGTTGCGAAAAGAGCAAACGGAATAATGATGGTAGGCCCATTTTCTTTGGATAGTTGATGAGGCCTGCCTATTCTTCGGCAGCTCCGAATATTCCACTCGATAACGCTCGAGTCTCTTTTGTTTCTCAAACAAAACCGTTTGAAACTTTCATACCACTGACATTCTGCACAGGCAGAAATGAAGCAAGGGTGGGAGCTGCGAAAACTGAAAAGTAAACATTTCTGAAACGCTCGGGTACTAATTAAAAGGGAACAATTCACGTATTAATAATTTCTATGGCACACATAAAAGTTTATCCTCTGCCTTCAATGACGTTGAGTGAACGCTGTTGGGTCGCTGTAAATCTTTGCTATGTTCCTTTGCTCTCGTACATTTGGGGGAGTTCAATACAGAGAGATCGAACGAATGATTTCTTTACACCAGGCGGTTGCGAATTTGAAACAACATGCCATCTAAAAATAGTGCACTTAACGACCCATTTGTCGTTTGCAGCTGGAGAAGAACGTATAACGGAAGTCTGACAACCTATTATTATGCACAATTAACTCAAGACCGATCGGGACCCCTTGTCTGTTCTATTGAACTCCGTTCCGATAAGATAACGATATAAGAAGTTATTTTCAGTCGTACGTTCGATAAAACCCAAATCGAATCCAAGAAGTAGCGAATATTTCCATTTTTTCTGGAACTGCGCTCCATTCAATCAAGCGATATCCATGGGGTGAATCATCAGGAATGTAATTCAATTTTGCGTTCTATCAATTTGGTATGAACTCATTCCGTCGAAAATTCATTCGGTCATTGTGTATGGAACAATTCCATGCAGGGTTTGCTATTGTTTCGGCATTGAATGGACTTCTTCGTATCTTGCGATAACTCTTTGAGCTTCAATGCTCGCGTTCTTCATACAATCTGAAAAATCTGTTGGCATTTAATTTCGACATTTTTAACGTTAATTCACACATTAATTCGTCCATTTCAAAACTTCTCAAGCAGCGTAGTAGAAAGGATAATGCGTATTTCCTTGAATAGAAAAGCATACTGCGTGGAACAATCGATAAAACAAAGAGAAGGATCACACGGTCGAGCAAGGGGATAACATTCTGCGTCCGGTACCCTTTTCTAGAGCCCGTTTTCCATTCCACGTTATAAGATGAAAATCCCCAAATCTTCAACCGACAACGGTCTGAACGCTTGGGGGGATTTTTGAAGGGTTCCGAACATGTTGCCCGCTGCGATAGGAAAAGAGGAAAACTTTTTAGTGATGATGTAACAGGACTCTTGGATTTACAGTTTCTGTATGCCGGGAGACCTCTAAAAGGGACCTCCTACTTAATAAACTGGACCTTGCGGACTGATATGGAAAACACTCAGAATTCGATGTATGTCACTTTTCAGAGAATCAACTATACTCCATTCACTTTTATTTAATCACATAGCAGGTCATGGTTTCGTTTTCAGGAGTTGGTGCACCCGATGAAAAGTCTGTGCGCGTTCAGAAAATATCGTTAATGACAAAACGACGTTGCCAGTTTCTTTGTTTACATCTAAGTAAAAGTATCAAAGATATTCCATATTCTGTTAGTTCCAATCGATCGGCGATTTTGGGGCGAAATATCGATAGGAAATCGCCTATTTTTCCGTTCTTCGTCGACCAGAAGAAGTTTCCCGTCGATATGAGAAATTTCGTGCAAGTGTCATTTTTTCCTTTCACTACTTTTGGCGTGAGTACGAACGGCAAATTTGAATTGGACCAAAAATCGATTTATAAGCATAAATAAAGCGAAAGTAAGTAGGTACTAATCAACCTTTTTACACTTGATAACGAAGTTTTTTGAGGTATCTGGCCGTTTAGAAAGATTTCAAACGAAATTCTGGTCCCCCAGAAGTTTGATTAGTTTCGGTATCCTTTTTGGTGCTCAAAATTTATTTGGAATGTGTAGATGCACAAAAAAGGCTTCCTTATACGATCTTCTAACGAAAGCGACCGGAAAATATGGTTCAGGTAGGATTTTCGAGGAATTATGAGGAAAGAACTTGCAGAATGAAATTGCACGATTTTCGTAAGTAAACGGGTTTTGGATGGCCATCATCGGTCTCTAAATGATTATTGTTGATCGTTTTCACGTTTCAGAAAAAAACACGTCGAAAAAGCTAAAAAAGAGAAGAAATATGACTATATTGCACTCAACGGTAGGTGAATTCAGAATCCAATGAATTGAAATGTGTCACTGGAGCTTTCATTCCTATCAATTCTTTGCCGAAAGTAGAAATAGGCTATATTGAACCAGAATACATCGGTTTTTTCCATATTCCAGGAGTTTGTGTCTTATTTTAGAACAGTTGAATGATAAATGTGAAGCATATGTTTGACCTATTCCATTATATTTGTACAAACCTACTGTGGTAGTAATGTATGATTATTTTTTAAACTAATAAATTACTATACAGTCAGAATATTTTACTCCTTGTTCATAAGATCAAATAAATGAAATGTATATCTATAAAGCTTTTAGAAATTGACATTCTTGCTTATTAATTTATAACCAAAACTCAGTTCCAAGGTAAAGTTCCTCTTGCATCAGAACTCCCTTCAACTATTTGGATTCCAATAGAGGGATATAATGATTCTTGTAATTACCCATCAATTCATCTTATATCTTTGGGTTGATTTTTTTTTAATGAATTCTTGATTAGAATCAACAATTGATTTCGTCAAGTCTTGAACTTTCAGTTCAAGAGGATAATAAACATTAAATCTTCACAAGCATGCATATGAAAATTATGTGAATGCAATGCAATTTTTTTCCATGGCGAAAAATAATATATTTCAACAGTGATCTCTTGTACTTTTCATGCAAATAATTAGAAAAGGAATCCTTTCTATCAATTCATATAAACGTCAATTATTTTAGTCCATCACATCTTTTCCAATTCATTCACATTCTGAGAAATACGCTAAGAATGTAGAAAGGGCAGCCTAGTGTTGACTTGGAACATAAAAATATTTTTAAAAACGTCATAACTTCGATACAGAGTGGAATGTGTCAAATTTCCAAGGCCAGAGTTGTGATTTCATAATTGTGAATGGAGTATACAAATGATATGACATTTCTCGAAAATATTTGGACATGTACGTCCCTGATTCCGCGTTGTGAATTGAAATACGAACCTGGAAATGAGGGCAATTGCAGCAGCAATCATCTATTGAGTCCCCAAAAATCCCCTTTCAGAGGAATTATTCATTATTTGTTTTCCAAAATATCCAAATAACTTCGGGCTAAAGCTCACAGAGGCATTATCCTTCAGCGGAAAACTTTTTCCGAACCGGAAAATAAAATACACGAGTTTCCAATAAAACCGGCTGTTTGAACTCTATGTGCCTGAGGCGTCCAACACGAAATGGGCATGACATATTGATGAGTTTATATTTTGATTTTTCAAATGGTTTCAGGACCCGATAAAAATTCCCGGTTAATTGGATTTATCAGTGACATTGCTCCCTCTGTGCGATATGAAAATTTCAGGAATATCCCGGCGAAACGGGAAATTCCGATGCGTTTTGAATCAGTTGCAGGTATCCGGAACGCTTGAAATTTTCCGAATATCACAGCTTTGATATTCATTCAGTGGGACGTCACTGAGGCAGCTAGTTTCGAAATAGCCCCAAGTAATGTCGAGCCCAACTTTTTTGCAGTCCATCCACAAAAAGCTACGCCTTCCTCCATTCTATACAACACTATTTAACAGAACATTTAATTGGACAAAACAACCTGCGTACTGGTGGTACAGTGTTACCACCAAGTGGTCTAATTGATCCTCAGCCTGCTGCGTATTCGTGGTGTGAAAACCATGACGAATTACGTCTAGAAATCAGATCCGTGTCGAAGATTTCCACAACTAACAACTTGCTTTAGAATAAATACAGATCGCTAATTAGAATGGGACAATTAACTTCTTACATGGGACGTTGGGAAGAGTTCACTGATCCTCTAGTTTTAATCGAGGCTTTAGAATTCTTGGACGATTAAAAAGCGTGAAATGAATGGGTAATTACATCGATGGGACTATACTATATTACGCATATCGCGTGAATTAGTTGAGAACAGGTTTCGATCTGTTTTAGAGAAATTTGCATGGGTTATTATGTATTGATTCTGACACGAACGCTGTGAAATCATGCTAATGAGAATGGATGAGGAGGAAAGCTGTACAGAGAGCTGCAATAGAGAACTATATCCAATTTCCATTTCTCGTTGTTCAGAGAGTGCATCTACTAAAAAGATTCTGGACTTACCATGAGATGATCAAATTTCTAACATACTTTCGTCACTAACCTGAAACAAGAAAGAATCTCGTTAATAATCATCAGAGATCTTTTGCTAGAAATGGGCCACTTCCAAGTTAATTTTACAGCTGTCACAAAAATTTTCATTAGCTTCCAGAGAAATCGTCATTGATCTCAGATAACAGAAATATTGGTATATTTTTTCGATGAATCACTACAACTTCATAGGGTTCTGTTCGCCTTATGTACACTCCGCAAAAAAATTAACGCAAATTCTGAAAATCTCAATTTTAATGAAAGTTAACTCTACATTGACTTTATAACTTATTTTTTATGTTCTCTCGGGAAGATTTTGAACGAAACAAAAAACATTAAATGGAAAAAAAATTCAGGATTTCACCGAATCTTATGTGAAAGAAGAGAAATGAACAATTTTCAAAATACTGAAATAATGATAAGTGATTTAATACTTGGTATTTCCACCCCTTGCGTTAATTACAGCTCGGCAACGACGGTTCATACTCAAAATGAGTGATCTTAAAATGTTCTGATCTAATCCTTCCCAGATTTCTCCGAGTTGGATTCCTAAGTCATTGAGAGTAGCTGGATGATTTTCTGAACTTCTCAGCCTTCTATTGAGGTTGTCCCAAACCTGCTCAATCGGATTGAGATCTGGACTTCGTACTGGCCATTCCATTCGAGAGACTTCAACCTCTTCAAGGTCAACATCTTTCTGAACGATGCGCGCACGATGGGGTCTGGCATTATCGTCCATAAAAATGAAATTTTCACCAATGTATGGGGCAAATGGCACTACATGCTCTTCAAGAATGTTCCTTATATAATTATCAGCATTCATAGCTCCATTATCAACGACCACTAGGTCTGTGCGAGCAGTCAAAGATATTCCACCCCATACCATAATCGATCCTCCCCCGAAACCAGTAGTATTCAGGAAATTGCACTGAGCATATCTTTTATGTGGACGTCTGTATACAAGGGAACGTCGATCACAATGGTAGAGGCAGAATCTAGACTCATCTGTGAAGAGAACTCTTTCCCAATCGGCCTCTTCCCAATGGATATGCTCTCTCGCAAAATCCAAACGCGCCCTTCGATGGGCTGGGGTAAGAACTGGGCCTCTTGCCGCGACACGAGACCTTAAATCATATTCTCTGAGGCGATTTCTTATTGTCTGAGTGCTAATTTGCACCTCATGAGTTTGCTCAAGCTGATTTTGAAGGAGGCGAGCGGTTGCAAACCGTTGTCTCAACGAAGAAACTCTCAAGTAACGTTCTTGAATGGCAGTTGTTACCCGTGGTCTACCCTGTCCTGGTCTTCGGACATTCATACCTGTCTCCCTGAATCGCCGCAACATTCTGGACACACTTGTATGGGAAACTCCAAACCTTTCTGCAATTCTTGTGTATGTCCACCCTTCTTCTCGCAAAACTACCGCTTGGGCACATTCCTCTTGGGTCAAATTGCGTGTTTCGCGTTGCATAGCGATCGAGTGTAGAAAATCAAACGAAAGAAAAACTATTGATCACTAGAATTGATCGAGAACAACTGATTTTAGAATGGAGCCAATACATTCAAAATCTGAGAATATCATCTTTTCTTATTCCTGCTGGGAGAAAACATCTGTATTGAAGAAAAACGTTGAAAGCGGATAACATATGCATGCATAATTCTGATAAAAATAATTATCGTTGAGAACACCTTCAGTTGCAGAATAAATTTCAGATTTCCATAATGTGCGTTAATTTGTTTGCGTAGTGTATATACACCTGTATGTTGAAATTAAGATTGGAAATGCTGAATGAAAACATTCAGATAAATCCAGGTACCAAAGTCATCTCAAAAATAATCATATAATCATCAATAATTCGCTTCGTGTTCCATCTGAAATTGCCAAACGATACAAACCAGAAGAATCAACCTTTCTAGCATTTTACGACCACACTTATGATTCTAATTCCTTCCGGATAGCATTTCCAAGAAACTATATCGTGGTATCGCAATTCTACAATGGGATTGCCTGGTGTGAGCTTTTGTAGATTCGTGGACGCGAATGGAATGAATAACGACATCCCGGAGGTCTCGCGAACATCTTCACGATGTCGGTATTCTATTAAAACGTGTTTGCGACGATATTTCGATGAAATATTCATGGCGTTACGGTTTACTGCTCGATTTTCGAGGTGGCTACCGATCCTGATCAGATCGAGGAGAGCTGAGGCTTATATTTATCTCTACTGCTGCTTCATTGTCTCCAAAATCAATTATCTCACTCAAAAAGAGTAGCATGAACACAATACAAGGTTGGAAAGTGTCTCAACAAATATTCTCTGTTGTGATAAAGTAAATACATTATTTTTTCACAAACTAAGGTCGAAACTTTCCCTCCCTGCATCACTCTAGAAACTATACGTCGACTGGAAGATATAGCTTCATATCTGAGATTTCAAGCTATTCGAGAGGGTGGCTACCAATCTCCAGATGAAAACCTCCCTTCTATCGTGTCTAGAATCGATTCCCCCAAAGAAAAACTGCGCCTCCCCCGCCAGGCCAATCTCAGATTAACACCGGACCTTTATTGTTTTCCGAACAGATTCAAAGTACCCATTGCGTCGGGGAGAAATCATTTATGACCCGCACATTCCCGGGGACTCCAAAAATAACATGGGGCCAGGGATGTTAACAGAAAACAGAGTCTCGGCTCGAGGTCGAGATAAGGGATAAGTAGTTGGGTTTTTGTTATTTTCCGGTGTTTTATCTGAGTGCGTTTGAAGAGCAGCGCCAGGCCTAGACGAATTTTATACGTCGGATCAACGGTGAAAGGTTTTTTTGTGGGTGGTATCGAGTGTCCTGATTCAGGCCGAAATTGCCGGTCGAAAGAGTGGGCTGTTCGGATTTAGCTTCAAACGACCAAGATATAAGGAGAAGAATTGATTAGAGAAGAGTGCTTATTTAGGAAAAGGCATACAATAAAATTGGACGAACAATACTTACTTCATATTTCATTTTCCTATGTTTTAACCACACAACAAAACAACTCTCTCGGACATCAAACTGACTGTGACACCGAATTTTGTTATTAACTTCGGCTGTTTTAAAACCGGTCGTAACGCGTTTTTGGATTCAGAAAAAATCGTGAAATTCCCGAAAGACTACCCGGACAATTTCCTCTTTATGTGTCGTTCGGATGTGTACGTTGTTATTGGTGGATTATTATAAAAATTATATGGCGCAGAATGGGCCATTTCGGGGGAAATTAAATTTTTCATTTAGAACCCATTGTACGAGGTGTTACACCGGTGAATTTTGTAGGATGAGACATTAAGTGGCCGCATTTTATACGCACATAAAATATACTGGGGAAAGTGTGAACTGTCGAATATTTCGTTGATCGAAATGAGAGAAAATACTGGGACTGGCGGAAATCTAAACAATGATAGTTAGGGCTCTGGAAAAATTTGAGATTTTTCAAATCGCTCATATTTTGCACAGAGATACTTGGAGCTATGCTTATCAACATAATACAAATAATTCTTGGCGGCGAACACAGGGACGGGAGTTATGATAGTTTGAAATTTCAGATTTGTTTGGAAAATGCCATTTGACAGGTGAAAATCTAAACGATGATAGTTAGGGCTTTGAATTATTTTTTATTGAATAGAGCGACCTCGAAAACCTACATTTTGATACCAAAATCACCTATGTAGGTAGCCCTCATAAGTAATGAAAAATTCATGTTTTTATTTATCGATTTTTCTGTTTCGAGTTCTGTTCACGAGCTCACACCACTCAAGGTAAGGGCGCAGATGTCCGCAAAATTACTATTATTGAAGATTCGAATTGGAAGTATAACTTACAAATTTAATAACAAGGTTAGATCCTCCCCAAATATATTTTTTATTGACAAATATGGTGTTTTTAGGGGGTCATACCCCTTTGGCATTTTTCACCAAAAATTTGAGATTTTTCAAATCGCTCATATTTTGCACAGAGATACTTGGAGCTATGCTGATCAATATTATATAAATAATTCTTGGCGGCGAAGAGAGGAACGGGAGTTATGACAGTTTGAAATTTCCAATTTTTCGAAAAATGCCATTTGACAGGTCAAAATCTAAACGGTGATAGTGAGGGTTTGAAATTATTTTTTATTGAATAGAACGACCTCGAAAACCTACATTTTGATACCAAAATCACCTATGTAGCCCTCATAAGTAATGAAATATTCATGTTTTTATTTTTCGATTTTTCTGTTTCGAGTTCTGTTCACGAGCTCACACCACTCAAGGTAAGGGCGCAGTCGGTCCGCAAAATTACTATTATTGAAGAGTCGAATTGGAAGTATAACTAACAAATTCAATAACAAGGTTAAATCCTCCCCAAATATATTTTTTATTGACAAATATGGTGTTTTTAGGGGGTCATACCCCTTTGGCATTTTTCACCAAAAATTTGAGATTTTTCAAATCGCTCATATTTTGCACAGAGATACTTGGAGCTATGCTGATCAATATTATATAAATAATTCTTGGCGGCGAAGAGAGGAACGGGAGTTATGACAGTTTGAAATTTCCAGTTTTTCGAAAAATGCCATTTGACAGGTGAAAATCTAAACGGTGATAGTGAGGGCTTTGAATTATTTTTTATTGAATAGAACGACCTCGAAAATCTACATTTTGATACCAAAATCACCTATGTAGCCCTCATAAGTAATGAAATATTCATGTTTTTATTTTTCGATTTTTCTGTTTCGAGTTCTGTTCACGAGCTCACACCACTCAAGGTAAGGGCGCAGTCGGTCCGCAAAATTACTATTATTGAAGAGTCGAATTGGAAGTATAACTAACAAATTCAATAACAATGTTAGATCCTCCCCAAATATATTTTTTATTGACAAATATGGTGTTTTTAGGGGGTCATACCCCTGTGGCATTTTTCACCAAAAATTTGAGATTTTTCAAATCGCTCATATTTTGCACAGAGAAACTTGGAGCTATGCTGATCAATATTATATAAATAATTCTTCGCGGCGAAGAGAGGAACGGGAGTTATGACAGTTTGAAATTTCCAATTTTTCGAAAAATGCCATTTGACAGGTCAAAATCTAAACGATGATAGTGAGGGCTTTGAATTATTTTTTATTGAATAGAACGACCTCGAAAACCTACATTTTGATACCGAAATCACCTATGTAGCCCTCATAAGTAATGAAATATTCATGTTTTTATTTTTCGATTTTTCTGTTTCGAGTTCTGTTCACGAGCTCACACCACTCAAGGTAAGGGCGCAGTCGGTCCGCAAAATTACTATTATTGAAGATTCGAATTGGAAGTATAACTTACAAATTTAATAACAAGGTTAGATCCTCCCCAAATATATTTTTTATTGACAAATATGGTGTTTTTAGGGGGTCATACCCCTTTGGCATTTTTCACCAAAAATTTGAGATTTTTCAAATCGCTCATATTTTGCACAGAGATACTTGGAGCTATGCTGATCAATATTATATAAATAATTCTTGGCGGCGAAGAGAGGAACGGGAGTTATGACAGTTTGAAATTTCCAATTTTTCGAAAAAATGCCATTTGACAGGTCAAAATATAAACGGTGATAGTGAGGGCTTTGAATTATTTTTTATTGAATAGAACGACCTCGAAAACCTACATTTTGATACCAAAATCACCTATGTAGCCCTCATAAGTAATGAAATATTCATGTTTTTATTTTTCGATTTTTCTGTTTCGAGTTCTGTTCACGAGCTCACACCACTCAAGGTAAGGGCGCAGTCGGTCCGCAAAATTACTATTATTGAAGATTCGAATTGGAAGTATAACTTACAAATTTAATAACAAGGTTAGATTCTCCCCAAATATATTTTTTATTGACAAATATGGTGTTTTTAGGGGGTCATACCCCTTTGGCATTTTTCACCAAAAATTTGAGTTTTTTCAAATCGCTCATATTTTGCACATAGATACTTGGAGCTATGCTGATCAATATTATATAAATAATTCTTGGCGGCGAAGAGAGGAACGGGAGTTATGACAGTTTGAAATTTCCATTTTTTCGAAAAAATGCCATTTGACAGGTCAAAATCTAAACGGTGATAGTGAGGACTTTGAATTATTTTTTATTGAATAGAACGACCTCGAAAACCTACATTTTGATACCAAAATCACCTATGTAGCCCTCATAAGTAATGAAATATTCATGTTTTTATTTTTCGATTTTTCTGTTTCGAGTTCTGTTCACGAGCTCACACCACTCAAGGTAAGGGCGCAGTCGGTCCGCAAAATTACTATTATTGAAGATTCGAATTGGAAGTATAACTTACAAATTTAATAACAAGGTTAGATCCTCCCCAAATATATTTTTTATTGACAAATATGGTGTTTTTAGGGGGTCATACCCCTTTGGCATTTTTCACCAAAAATTTGAGATTTTTCAAATCGCTCATATTTTGCACAGAGATACTTGGAGCTATGCTGATCAATATTATATAAATAATTCTTGGCGGCGAAGAGAGGAACGGGAGTTATGACAGTTTGAAATTTCCAATTTTTCGAAAAATGCCATTTGACAGGTCAAAATCTAAACGATGATAGTGAGGGCTTTAAATTATTTTTTATTGAATAGAACGACCTCGAAAACCTACATTTTGATACGAAAATCACCTATGTAGCCCTCATAAGTAATGAAATATTCATGTTTTTATTTTTCGATTTTTCTGTTTCGAGTTCTGTTCACGAGCTCACACCACTCAAGGTAAGGGCGCAGTCGGTCCGCAAAATTACTATTATTGAAGATTCGAATTGGAAGTATAACTTACAAATTTAATAACAAGGTTAGATTCTCCCCAAATATATTTTTTATTGACAAATATGGTGTTTTTAGGGGGTCATACCCCTTTGGCATTTTTCACCAAAAATTTGAGTTTTTTCAAATCGCTCATATTTTGCACATAGATACTTGGAGCTATGCTGATCAATATTATATAAATAATTCTTGGCGGCGAAGAGAGGAACGGGAGTTATGACAGTTTGAAATTTCCATTTTTTCGAAAAAATGCCATTTGACAGGTCAAAATATAAACGGTGATAGTGAGGGCTTTGAATTATTTTTTATTGAATAGAACGACCTCGAAAACCTACATTTTGATACCAAAATCACCTATGTAGCCCTCATAAGTAATGAAATATTCATGTTTTTATTTTTCGATTTTTCTGTTTCGAGTTCTGTTCACGAGCTCACACCACTCAAGGTAAGGGCGCAGTCGGTCCGCAAAATTACTATTATTGAAGATTCGAATTGGAAGTATAACTTACAAATTTAATAACAAGGTTAGATTCTCCCCAAATATATTTTTTATTGACAAATATGGTGTTTTTAGGGGGTCATACCCCTTTGGCATTTTTCACCAAAAATTTGAGTTTTTTCAAATCGCTCATATTTTGCACATAGATACTTGGAGCTATGCTGATCAATATTATATAAATAATTCTTGGCGGCGAAGAGAGGAACGGGAGTTATGACAGTTTGAAATTTCCAATTTTTCGAAAAATGCCATTTGACAGGTCAAAATCTAAACGATGATAGTGAGGGCTTTAAATTATTTTTTATTGAATAGAACGACCTCGAAAACCTACATTTTGATACGAAAATCACCTATGTAGCCCTCATAAGTAATGAAATATTCATGTTTTTATTTTTCGATTTTTCTGTTTCGAGTTCTGTTCACGAGCTCACACCACTCAAGGTAAGGGCGCAGTCGGTCCGCAAAATTACTATTATTGAAGATTCGAATTGGAAGTATAACTTACAAATTTAATAACAAGGTTAGATCCTCCCCAAATATATTTTTTATTGACAAATATGGTGTTTTTAGGGGGTCATACCCCTTTGGCATTTTTCACCAAAAATTTGAGATTTTTCAAATCGCTCATATTTTGCACAGAGATACTTGGAGCTATGCTGATCAATATTATATAAATAATTCTTGGCGGCGAAGAGAGGAACGGGAGTTATGACAGTTTGAAATTTCCATTTTTTCGAAAAAATGCCATTTGACAGGTCAAAATCTAAACGGTGATAGTGAGGGCTTTGAATTATTTTTTATTGAATAGAACGACCTCGAAAACCTACATTTTGATACCAAAATCACCTATGTAGCCCTCATAAGTAATGAAATATTCATGTTTTTATTTTTCGATTTTTCTGTTTCGAGTTCTGTTCACGAGCTCACACCACTCAAGGTGAGGGCGCAGTCGGTCCGCAAAATTACTATTATTGAAGATTCGAATTGAAAGTATAACTAACAAATTCAATAACAAGGTTAGATCCTCCCCAAATATATTTTTTATTGACAAATATGGTGTTTTTAGGGGGTCATACCCCTTTGGCATTTTTCACCAAAAATTTGAGATTTTTCAAATCGCTCATATTTTGCACAGAGATACTTGGAGCTATGCTTATCAACATAATACAAATAATTCTTGGCGGCGAACACAGGGACGGGAGTTATGATAGTTTGAAATTTCAGATTTGTTTGGAAAATGCCATTTGACAGGTGAAAATCTAAACGATGATAGTAAGGGCTTTGAATTATTTTTTATTGAATAGAGCGACCTCGAAAACCTACATTTTGATACCAAAATCACCTATGTAGCCCTCATAAGTAATGAAATATTCATATTTTTATTTTTCGATTTTTCTGTTTCGAGTTCTGTTCACGAGCTCACACCACTCAAGGTGAGGGCGCAGTCGGTCCGCAAAATTACTATTATTGAAAATTCGAATTGGAAGTATAACTTACAAATTTAATAACAAGGTTAGATCCTCCCCAAATATATTTTTTATTGACAAATATGGTGTTTTTAGGGGGTCATACCCCTTTGGCATTTTTCACCAAAAATTTGAGATTTTTCAAATCGCTCATATTTTGCACAGAGATACTTGGAGCTATGCTGATCAATATTATATAAATAATTCTTGGCGGCGAAGAGAGGAACGGGAGTTATGACAGTTTGAAATTTCCAATTTTTCGAAAAATGCCATTTGACAGGTCAAAATCTAAACGGTGATAGTGAGGGCTTTAAATTATTTTTTTTGAATAGAACGACCTCGAAAACCTACATTTTGATACGAA
Organism: Adalia bipunctata; assembly: GCA_910592335.1. Taxonomy (NCBI): domain Eukaryota; kingdom Metazoa; phylum Arthropoda; class Insecta; order Coleoptera; family Coccinellidae; genus Adalia; species Adalia bipunctata. Next base: position 842,952 of record OU342951.1, read on the forward strand.
AATCACCTATGTAGCCCTCATAAGTAATGAAATATTCATGTTTTTATTTTTCGATTTTTCTGTTTCGAGTTCTGTTCACGAGCCCACACCACTCAAGGTAAGGGCGCAGTCGGTCCGCAAAATTACTATTATTGAAGAGTCGAATTGGAAGTATAACTAACAAATTCAATAACAAGGTTAGATCCTCCCCAAATATATTTTTTATTGACAAATATGGTGTTTTTAGGGGGTCATACCCCTTTGGCATTTTTCACCAAAAATTTGAGATTTTTCAAATCGCTCATATTTTGCACAGAGATACTTGGAGCTATGCTGATCAATATTATATAAATAATTCTTGGCGGCGAAGAGAGGAACGGGAGTTATGACAGTTTGAAATTTCCAGTTTTTCGAAAAATGCCATTTGACAGGTCAAAATCTAAACGGTGATAGTGAGGGCTTTGAATTATTTTTTATTGAATAGAACGACCTCGAAAACCTACTTTTTGATACCAAAATCACCTATGTAGCCCTCATAAGTAATGAAATTTTCATGTTTTTATTTTTCGATTTTTCTGTTTCGAGCTCTGTTCACGAGCTCACACCACTACTAGCTTTTTCGATTTTCCACCCAATAGATCAGTTTTTTCTCGTCAACAAAGGAGTCAATGAACCTTTTATAGACTGGCGACCAACATTTTCGAATTTGGAATATACAAGATTCTTCTTACTCCAAGTAATTCTCAGCCCAGAATATCGTCAGCCACCCTCCTAGCGACCGGTAATTGATTCCTGGAACCCGAAACCGAGATTGCCCCCGAGGCACTCGATACCTTTCCGATCTTGACCCCTTTCAGGGACATTGTATCCAGGTTTTGAGCGTCCACGGGCCGGTGCTCACCATTAGAAACCATTAGTTTCTGTTTTGGTCCGGAGATTATAAGGGACACTAATTCCATTATCAAATATTCACCTCGCAACTGGCAGGTCGTGATCTGCATATCGGATGGAAAGGGTCGTCTTTTGAGGCTCGGAGTGCCATTTCCCATTCGCGACGACGCGATAATTAGGACAGAGGAATTTTTTTATGGGGCAACGCCGGACAGTGTGATTTAGTAACGAATAGAAACGAAAAAGCCGAACATTTTCAATTGCGACACACTCGCAATTTCCTCGCGACACGTGTCAGAAATAAAACGATCAACAATCGCGAAGCATGCAACCTGGAAAAACTCCCGCCTGTCGCTCCTCATCTAATCCAGGCAATTTTGAGGGATTACAGCATGAAAGCGCTCCATAATGCATCCAATAATTTCGATGCTGTAATATACACCCGATATTAAAAGCTGGCGCTGCTTAAATACCCGCGGAACACAGAGGGGGATCTCTGTGCGCTTTCCGAAGATTAATTTCAGGAAACCGAACTCGAAAACTCTCTAAATTGGAACCGGAGTTCAAGAGCGGGAATCGCGATACGTCAGAGTTTTACCGGTGCGTGAGGGAAACTTATGCGGAAACTTTGAGGGTTGATATGTGCCCGTTCGTCTCTTTTAATCGCTCTGTGATTTACGCCCCTGAGTAATTGGTGGTGTAAATATTTGTGGGTTTTTATGACAATCGCTTAGAGTGGAAGGAACTTCAACACCTGTTCTTGTCGTAAAGTTTTAAAATACGCTCGAAGTAACGTGTCATGATTGTTTCCAATTTTGTTCCATCCCCTTTCATGTAGGTACTCTGGATCCTATCTCATCTGAGTGGACTCGAAAGTACACAACAATACCTATATCGAAATATTTCACCAGACTCATTCAAAAAAAGTTATGGAAGCAATAATATTAGGTTAGGAGCTTTTGCAGATTGATCCAAATTCTTATTTCTGAAGCTGTTCTTCTTTCAAATCAGAACAATTACCAGATATTTTTGGATAACTCATTCCATTTATTTCATTGATGAGCACACAGAATTTAAGGCCAATTGAGTGATCAATTCCGTAGATATTGAATTTTTTCAAGAGAATATCGAATTTTTTCTGGAGGCGTTGATTTTGACCAAAACAATTAAGAATTAATGCTACCAAATATAATTCTTAAGATTTCACCATTGTTGTCTGATGAAGGAGTCCAATTCAGGCTCCGAAACGTTTCATTCACAAGTTCCACATTCATATTGTTATTCGTTATTCAACATTATACCAAAAAATTGCTCCTGACAAGTAGTTCACCCACAACTCATAACGAAGGAGAGATTTCTACAAATATTCATTGAAATAGATATTAGAAGAGAGAACCCAGTAAGTTTCGAAATAATATCTCAAATATTTGCGGTTTCTCAGCGAATACAAAGAATAGTACTACACTGAGATGCAAATGGCGAATGCGATAGGCATTCTAGTCTAAAAAACCTACAAGGAAAGTGTTATTATCATTATCCGTCATTGATTGTCAGCATTTTATTCATTTATTAATCTAGTAATTTCGTCTTTACTTCATATCACTCACATTTTGAAATAATTTTGGGGTAAAATTTTGAATTACAGCACTTTCTCTGAAGCCTTACCTTTGATAATTTTGAATCCAAATGAAACGAATATCTGACAGGTCAATCGAAACAAAAAAGTATCTAAAAGTCGATGTTGAATTCAGTCAGACTACGTCTGATAATAAGATATCAATTGTCCTAACACAGTTCTTCAGGGAAGGACTTTGTTATATGAAACACCCGGCGCCTGCACCATTTAATATCGAATACGAAAAGTTTTACTCTCAATTATCGAAATTTGAATCGAAAATGGTCTCAAACGATTTGGACTCAATTGTGGGGAATTCATGGTCGAATTTAATTCTGCCTGCCTCTCACTTCACGGTACAGGAGAAAACCCCGACAAATATTCTCGACCTAAAGAGAATTTTTCCCTTTGAACCAATAGTTTCCCTCAAATGGACGTACTCACCACCAGCCCCACAAAAACTTACGGAACAACATCAATAACGATAGTTACAGAAGAAAATATCATTTAATTAGGCAGTATCTTCGCGAACTCGAGTCGTAGACGACTCCATAACATATTTAATAGAGACGCCATTCCGGCAAAGTTGGCCTGACCGAAAGAGCAAACTTCTTGGACCCAGCCTCCAAAAAGCATCGATAAGTTCAGCCGAATAGAGCTCTGGGGACGACCAGAATAGCTCTCCCGAAAATAATTGCCAGGAACTCGTCCGCAAACCCCCCTCTCCCCCAACCACCGAAATGATGGATTATATTCCGATACATCGGACCGAAACACAACTTTTCATATCAACGTCGGTAACATGTCCATTCTGGGAATTCGGGAATGATACATTTCGTCCGCGGGACGCGGGATTGAGCGGGCATCACGCATGATGGCGGTTAAGAACGGATAAATCATGCAAGGGATGTTTAGGTAGAGTTGGACCACGGTTAATCTTGATAGGAGGAATGTTCGTATTGGTATCTTCAACACCCTTCATGTTTCATCCTTCGTGATCTCATAGGACATAATGAACTATTGATTGAAGGCTCCTATCGTTGTTTGAGAACCGTCAGTAAAGTATTCCAAGTGCTCATTTTCCTATTCTTCCTTTTAACATAGCATCGTGTTGAAGTCCTTCTCAATGCTTGCTTTTTCAATCATAACATCACTAGGTACGAGGATGTATTGATATCTAGTTAGCCTAGACCAGTTCCATGCATAAACATACCATATCAACGAACAATAACTTATTAGAAGTGTCAGTGTAGAGTTCGACGTCAAAAAAGTAAACCAGATTTACGCATTAAATTTAAAAAAAAAGTTGTCCACCGAAATTGTAGAAATCGAAAAATTGGAGTATCGAGCCATCATCAAGTACCTGTATTTAAAAGGGTTAAGAGGTGAGCAGATTTAAAAAGATATGTTTAATACCCTTGGTGATCAATGTCCTTCGTATGCGACCGTGAAAAATCGGACTGCAAGTATCAAAAGAGGTAAATTTTCCATTGAAGATGATGACCGATCGGGAAGGCCAGTTTCTGTGTCAGTCCCCGAAAATATCGATGCAGTTCATGACATGATTTTATCAGACCGTCGAATTGGGATTAAACCACAGAATACCTAAAACTACACAGAAGCGTCACTCTATTTGATGACGCTTGTGCCATGCTAGGTAGTACATATGTCGACGTTGAATTTAAACTTCCCGATGGACCGCTGAAGTTTGTTTTATTTTGGTATGATTCTGATAGTTGATAAATCGAAAACTAAAAATCCTTTGTTATCTGAACCATTGACCATTCAAATCAAATTTGCCGCTCAAAAGTGACATATGTACTACCTAACAGAGAATGAAGGTCACGAAAATTTGCCCCTTGAAGATCAAAGTGCCGAAGCTCACTGAAGCTTCTGTGTAGTTAAGTATTCTGTGCTAAAACGGATATCTGAAGCACTGAAGATTTCATACGAACGCGTTCATCATATAGTTTACGTCAATTTGGACATGAGAAAAATTTCTGCACAATGGATCCCCAAATGTTTGAATGTTGACCGAAAGCGTGCAAGGGTAGAAGCATCGCGTTCGATCTGTGCTCGATTTGAAAACGATATAGACTTCTTAAACCGAATTGTTACTAAGGATGAGACTTGGGTACATTTTTTCGATCCAGAAACAAAGCAACAATCGATGGAATGGCGACACTCTGGTTCTCCAAGACCTAAGAAGTTTCATGTCCAAAAATCTGCTGGAAAAGTTCTTGCTTCAGTTCATTGGGATTGCCATGGAGTAATCATGATTGGTTTTTTTGATAAGGGTAAAACAATACCTGGAGATTACTATTCGACATTACTGACCACTCTACGGGATAAAATTAAAGAGAAAAGACGTGGAAAGCTATCCAAAGTTGTTTTGTTTTTACAGGACAACGCCCCAGTACACAAATCTCATGTTGCCATGCAAAAAATTCGTGATTTAGGGTTAGAATTACTAGAACACCCCCCTTATTCACCAGATTTGGCTCCGTCCGACTATCATTTCTCTCCTCAACTGAAAAAAAGTTTAAAAGGTCGTAAATTTTCTTCCAACGAGGAGGTAATAAAAGCTGTGGAGGACTGGTTTGCAGAGCAAGAAGAAACATTTTTTTTGAAAGGTCTAGAGACGTTGCAGGTTGGCTGTAATAAATGTATTCAATTAAGAGGAGAATATGTTGAGTATCAAAATATTTTGACATTGAAATTTTGTTTGGTTCTATAGTAGAAGAATTTTTCAATATATCCTCCTAGGTTCGAATGATCACAAAATATCCACCAAGATCAAACAGTAAGTACGCCGTCATCAACGAAGGCTCCTCCACAGCCTACGAAGCCCTCCGACCTCCACAGAATGGCGGTAATGAAATTATTATCAATACAACCAAAGCGTCCATTGTTGCCGCGTCCCCCGACACTGCATCACGGCGATAACCTCTCCTACCTTATGTTCGAATAATGGGCGCCATCTATCCAACAGACAACGACAACAGCCCCGTCTTCATAAAGCGGCCGCGCTGATGGGCTCACCTGACATCAAAAATGATAAAATTTGTATAAAATAACGTTCAAGCGGCCCCATTATTCGCACGTGCCAGAAGGCTTATTTATGTCGGCCCGTTATCTCGCCGTCAGTTGAACGTCAGTGATCTTTTCTTTATTGCCCGAGGGAAGATTGCCGGATAATGTTTCGGGAAAGGGGAACGCTGCTGATACCTTTGTGTCGGCGAGACGATACAATGGATGCTAAATGCGGACGACGTCGAAATGTATCGTCCATCGGCTCGGGATATACGACGGTGCCTTTTGGTAGATTGCGGGTCATGTGTTACGAATCGAAAGGACGAAGAGATGTGCGGAAATGCAGGATATTGAACTTTCCTGATTTGACAAGAGATGGACGGTGGTAACAATACCCTGATCTTGTATCTTCTGAGTTATCTCTACGTTGAAATCTCCCCTTTATTGTTTCCATATTGAATGAGAGCTACTGGGTGCGATCCTACCTCACAGAAAACATCACACAAGCCACACTGGTTCTTCATCATCGATTGTGAAAGCCACGAACTTAAGAGCAACCTTTACGTCTTATTGAACTTGATCATAAGCTTCGGTAACAAAATGGTGAACGCGCCGGGTTTGACAATAAGCCAGATATTTAATAGGACAAGAATTAAAGCTTGGAGCATGATTTTTTCTGTCCTATTGCCATTTCTACGTTCACTTCAGTTGGGCGCACTGTGAATACTAGAGGAATAACAGAAATATTCGTCAGATATAAGGATGAACGAATGATTCCTTAACTTTCATTAAACTTCAAGAGCGATCTGACCCAGGCGGACTCTTCGAAGCTTTTTTACGACCCACTCCCGAAAGAACCAAACATACCATTTCCCCAAACCTCTTTTTTATGTCCCCGTCGAGTCGTCTCAGTCACATCACACACAAACGCCCATTCCAACTTTTTATACGGTCGGTATATGACGCTCATCAGGCTTTCCACGGACACAACAGTTATAATTCAGCGTTCTCGGTCAGGAGTGCGGTTTGTGCCAGACTCCCTCTCTCAATCCTCATGGCCTTCCGGTGACAGATAGCAGGGTCATGCAGAGACATTCAATATCGGCCTCTAATTGATCGATGGAGCCCTAGGGAAGCCCCCGACCGTGCCGTGGATGGTGGAACAATCCGTTGCGAAGATTGGGGTTATTGGAACGTTTGAATATTTCACACCTTGCCGGATTTCGGGTTCGACTTCAATAATTGATACTTGAGAGACGCATGCTGCGATTTCAAGCGTGAAGGGTATCAGGACTGATCTCGTACATATTGATGTTTTTTCAGAAATTCCTGACATTTTGTTACTTCCCACAAACTTGGCAACGTCTCGATTTTCCCAAGAAGCCACTGACCAACAAACAAAATTTCATGTCAGCGTAAGAGAGTTACGCACAAGGTCACGGTCAACAGGTCACGAATCATTCCGAAAACATTAACACGGATTTATTTGTTCAATATGATTATAATCTGTCTAGTAGATCGACCAAATTCCATTTGATTTTAGAAGAGTATAACTTCTCGGTTCATTATGTAAAAGTTTCAGCGTATTTGAAATGAATTAGGTTCTAAACAACACGAGACGAATGCCTCCGATGGCAAAAGGATTGATCACCTCGTAGTTGTCAAAGTTTTAAAACGTCCAGTAAAAAGTATTGAGTGAAGACCACTTTCAGAAAAAGAATTTCATAATTTGAAAAATCAACATCAAGAGGACAACAATGAGAATTTAATATTATATATTGTGAATTCAGGAATTATTTTCATTAACCAGGACATAAGATCGGCGTAAGACTTAGGTACATCGTTGAGGAAACTGGAAAATTTATGCGCAGAAAATAATATATTAGAATTGTTCCTCATAAAGCTAGCTAGCGATATAAAATTTTTGAATATGTTGTCAAATTATGAGAATGAAATTCTCGGAACATCCTTTAAAATTTATGTAACGCGTATAAAAGATTAAGGCAAATCTTTCTGAACGATGTTCACATGCTTCCAACCGGTGGATATCCAAACATGTTCAGTTCAGTTTTCAGAAACCTAGTAGATTTCCTCAAAATTCAAAAAGCCGAGTAGATACAATTTACATTTTGACAACTCTTGGATTAATATATAGGTTGCAAACGGCATAGAAAGATGCTAGAGAAAACTTGATGAAGGTAAAATCGGAAAGAATAGAAATTTTCGACAAAAATGTAATGAAATTAGTTAGTTTAGATTTTAGAATATTGTGTTCAACCTTGTAGATTTAAGATCCATTGAGACTGTGATATTATTATAGATATTAAGCTATAGATAAGTCAAAAAAAATATTTTTACATTTGTATAGAAAAAAAATTTTTCTCTCAAAGAGGGAAGGTGAAGTGTGTATGAACAACCTGTAAATTTCGAACATGATTATTATAGTAGTTAGTATAGAAAAATCCACATCAAACAACACTCCCGAACAAGATTCTACACCATCAATTATGTCCCATCAGCAATTAGCTTATTATCAAACCCGGCGCATACACCATTTCGTAGCCAATGCTTATGATCCAATTAGCAATTGATTTTGAGGAATTGGAGCAAGTACCCACACAATTTTCATTTCGAATGAAGGAAATTAGGCAGAATTAAACGTCCAAATCGCTGTGTCGAAGCAATTTTAGGATATACGAGTATTGTCAATTAACTGATATGATATATTGTTTATCCTGATAAGGAATCCTGATGGAGGAAAAACAATAATTTTTCAGGATTCGAAATGTCCAAATTTTCTGATTCCTTTCCAATTGGAAAGAGGCCTCCCTTATTCCCGAATTCATCAGACCGCACCGAAGAAACCGACCCCCTCCCATAAAACACACCCCGCCCCATATAAACCCGGTCCCCCCATAACAAACCCGAAGATATTCGAGGATCCCACCGAAACGGCAACTTCCCCCAAAGTGTACTCCGATCCGGAATTCTTATGCCCACTTTCCATCCATTCCCAGGCCCCCAGGGCCTCCCTAGAATTCCCACGACCCCCTCATTTCCAACTGTGCCGAATTCGGGAAGGCATAAATCAAAGTTTCCGGCTGCCTACCTGGGCCAGTTCCGCTTTAGGTTGTCCTCGTCGGTCTGGGGGGACGAAGGGGGGTGGGAGGTTCGCCCTCCAATATTCCCTCCGTCTGTTTGAGGTATGGTCCCCGATGGGCGCTGAAGTGGATCCTACGTATTAAATTGTCCGTAATCTGAAATCCCCCACGACACTTCGCATAACTAGGAGGCCGTGTACAGTCTCTTGGACGGTTTCGGAGTTGCGCCATGATTGGCAGGGGAGTTTGGAGATTAGAGTGATCAAGACAGAAAAAACTGTGGAGTTAGATCCCTTTTTTTATTAGGTATTTCTACTGCGACCAGAAAGATATGACTTGTGCTCAGAACTTGCTTCTCATTCCAAGAAGAAGATAATCTCTAATCATAGAGATCCTCAAGAATCAATTCTGTCTCCTGCAGTACAACTCACACAGTACTTGGTTCTTCATCTCAGCATCTTCCATGCAAAGTTTGCAAGCAAGGCCGAAGACGATACCCAATTTTTGTAGGTGTCTTTCGAATCTACTGTACCTCATATAGCGGATCAGATCTAGTGAGGCAGATCCAGGTGCTAGTTCTTGTGGTGGATGCTTTCTTCAAGATCTTGGAGCGATAAAGTCTGGCAGCTCAATTCTTTCGTTGTTTTCTTGTACAGTGGCAGGCATAGGAAGTTGCTATGTCGTTTCCCCTTATGCAGGAGTTGTGTGGTACTAAGCTTTCACTATTGATGCCTTCACTAGTCAGGCATAAGTACATGGTAGGATGATGGAAGTTTTTTACTTTCTGACGAAATAGATTTGATAGCACTCGTGATGCGGAGTCAAGTTTCATGAAATCTACTTGCCTCTGATTCATCTTAGGCCTTCAAATAAAGAGCCGTAGGCTTCCATTTGGTAGACTTTGGTGGTGAACCACAGTGCACCAAGCAGGGATTGAGAATATATGATCTGGGTGAGGGAGATACTGGCGATACCATAGCCATACCAAATTACTGCTGGCAAAATCATTCTCCCACTACGAATACTGTTTGGTCAGTCGAGACGCAGTTGGACCCTTTGTTACATCGAAGCTAACCATTAATCAACTCTGTTTTATGGTTGTTTCACCTATTTTTCCTTCAGAATGTTTCCCACACAACCTACTTGTATTCTGGGTTGAAATATCAAGTACAAAAAAGTTGGTGAATTGAGCATTCGGAAAGCTACTTCTGCGGAACTGAAACCGAGACAAAATCGATAGCACAAACATCTGCATCAAAGTAGGGAATTTAATTGGTCTGCTGGTTCTGTAAACAGTAACTTATAGTCGCAACAAGTTCATACCGAAAAAAGTAATTACGCTAGATGTACGGCAGCGTTCCTTGCCCCGGGTATTATTCTTGAAATTGAAAGCAGACTATGTGGATATCAAGAGCAAACCTCCTTTGCCTATGAAATTAGACGGGAACTGTTCCGTATTATAATTGCTTCATTAGCCGGTAACAGAGCCCGGGATATTCAGTAACAGTTCCCTATCGAACAGACTTTGGATTTGCGAGTCCTTTTGCGAGCGGTAAATCGGTCGTTTGGTTGTCGAGTGTCCATTTCGTAATGGGTTCCAGTAATTTCAGAAATTGGTAGGTGGATCCACCAGTTCATCCCTGAGATTTCCTTTTGTGACCGCTGGAAAGGGGATAATTGGTGCGAATTGGATGGGGTTGATGTATGGGGTGATTGTGAAGTCTTTGAGAATTGATTTTCGAAGCGTGAACCGGAATCAACAGGGTCCAGAGGTGGTCCAGTGATCTCCGAATTGACCATAAAGAGACAGTCCGGCTAATCATTGCAAACGAAACATGTTGTCATTGGGCATTCGCCTTTTCCATGCCCAACTGAAGTATCCAAGAAAACCGCAAAAGGAAGAATATTCAGTAGGAATAAATTCTTTATCATTCGAGGCAATGGTAAAAGTCACAGAGCATCTCATACCTACGATTTCTGAATTATAAATCGTTCCTAAATTTCTATACTCCATTCACAATTATAAAATCACAACTCTGGCCTTGGAAATTTGACAAATTCCACTCTGTATCGAAGTTATGACGTTTTTAAAAATATTTTTATGTTCCAAGTCAACACTATGTTGCCCTTTCTACATTCTTAGCGTATTTCTCAGAATGTGAACGAATTGGAAAAGATGTGATGGACGAAAATAATTAACGTTTATATGAATTGATGGAAAGGATTCCTTTTCTAGTTATGTACATGAAAAGAACGAGAGATCACTTTTGAAATATATTATTTTTCGCCATGGAAAAAAATTGCATTGCTTTCACATAATTTTCATATGCATGCTTGTGAAGATTTAATGTTTATTATCCTCTTGAACTGAAAGTTCAAGACTTGACGACATTTCATTTATTTGATCTTATGAACAAGGAGTAAAATATTCTGAATATTCCTGAAACGTGAAAACGATAAACAATAATCATTTAGAGACCGATGATGGCCATCCAGAACCCGTTTACTCACGAAAATCGTGCAATTTCATTCTGCAAGTTCTTTCCTTATAATTCCTCGAAAATCCTACCTGAACCATATTTTCCGGTCGCTTTCGTTAGAAGATCGTATAAGGAAGCCTTTTTTGTTCATTTAAACATTCCAAATAAATTTTGAGCACCAAAAACGATACCGAAACTAACCAAACTTCTGGGGGACCGGAATTTCGTTTGAAATCTTTCAAAACGGCCAGATACCTAAAAAAACTTCGTTATCAAGTGTAAAAAGGTCGATTAGTACTTACTTTCGCTATATTTATGCTTATAAATAGATTTTTGGTCCAATTCAAATTTGCCCTTCGTACTCATGCCAAAACTCGTGAAAGAAAAAAATGACACTTGCACGAAACTTCTTCTGGACGACGAAGAACGGAAAAATAGGCGTTTTCCTATCGATATTTCGCCCCAAAATCGCCGATCGTTTCGAACTAACAAAATGTGAAAAATCTTTGATACCTTTTCTTTGATGTAAACAGAAAAACTGGCATCGTCGTTTTGTCATTAACGATATTTTATGTACGCGCACAGACTTTTCATCAGGTGCACCAACTCCTGAAAACGAAACCATGACCTCCTATGTGATTAAATGAAAGTGAATGGAGTATAGAATGACATTCGTGTGTTCAGTTTGGGTGCTCGATTCCTGTTGGGATATTGTGATTTTTGCATAAATATAAATCTCCATGAAAAATTCATCAACTGGTCCATGTAAGTATGCTCCGGAATCATTTAAAATGGCATACGTCAACGGGTCCGCTGTGTAAATAGTTCATCCGCAAATATTTACCCTATATGGTTCGGTTATCTGCGTTTGAAAAATATGGCAACCCTAATCAGCCCTTTCCAGTTATGAGTTTTTTCAGGTCGCAACTAACCACAGTCGAAATTTGATGCAATTCCATCTGTCATTTGAGCAAACACAAAACTGAAATTTCTGGGATATTGGCTGAAAAGCTATGATTGATAGTGGTTTCTCTGCGAAGCCAGAGAGGGCTTTATTCAGTTCAACATGCATCGATATTTTCATTAGTCTCCATTTTTGGTGGATATTGCGAGTTTTTCTCGAAAGAAGGTCCGTTTTGAAAAACAGGAAATTTCTTCTGAAGCCAAAACTTCTTTATCTCTCCGTGTTTTATGGACCTATGGGTTAGTATTTGTGCGATCATAAATCTGAATGGAATTTATTCCCTACCGAATTGATATTTTATGGCCTACAGGGTGCAATATACGACTGGAAATCCACACGAGGAAAAACAATAAATCGGGACTCTATTCCAGCAATGAATCAGCTGATTAAGGTTGTCTCAACGAGTTCGACTAGACTCTATTCCTCATGAATTTTGAAACGATGAGAGACAAATTTTGTGGAGATGTATCTGCCTCCAAGAATCCTAGAGAAAAAAGGCTGTACCCTGGAAATTATCATCCCAAGTTTCAAATCTTTGAAGATAATAAATAAACATGGCATTGGCAGCATCGTGAACATGAGTTTGATGACACTTGACATACAGAGTACGATCCAAAATTATCGTGCACTGTGAACCTTTTCCAGTTAGCCTATCATGGACTTCACCCTGTCTCATTCAAACAAAGCCAAATTTTGAAGAATGCTACAGGAAAAAATACGAATTTGCGTTTGCATACGAAGATATTGCATCTGAACTGGTAGACGTATCAGTTTATAACGAAATTGGCTGCTAAAAGTCAAAGTTGCAGCAACCTTCCCATCGTCAGATCTCAAAGGCAAGAGCATCTGATAGGTCGACAGTATATCGGATTTCCAAACTTCTAACAGCCTAACCTTAATTGTTGCCCTAGGCATTCACCGACACAGAGTTGCGTGTAGTTGTCGAAGGCATCATAAATGACTCAAGACTCACGTGAAGATAAGGACTTTCTATTGATAGCAAGCGCAGTTTTGCTACGCGCTACACTTCCCGCTAAAATTCGCTAAGAGCCTGATATGATTAATAATTGAAGCGGTAATTACAAACGAAGCCGAACTCTACAGCTTAGCGGATCCCAGAAGTTTCACGGAGAAACCAGGGAGTTTTAACAAGGTTTATATGACATGATTCCATGAAATTGATCGGAAATGTGGCGAGTATTGGGATCAGCTATTCCGCTTGTGTTTCGACCTTGTTATGGTCTTCGACAGAGCGACAAAAGTCCGACAAGACAAGATGGAACTACTGAATCACTCCTAGAAATCACTTTTGAGATATATTTCACTCTCAGCGACATCTAGCAATAACTAGATCAACACCAGAGGTCCCTTCCGATAATTTCCCCATAAGGAGGAATGAAAATAAGACCTTTCGAGTAATTAATAATGAGTGAAGCATCGAATATGCCATTGATCTTCCTGAACGAAGAACTGTAATCGCTTACGAATTTCTTGCACCCCCTGAGAAAATCGACTTCCGCTTTTCTAACTCCACCCCCCACGCCCGACCGGAAACAGACCGCGTTCGCCTGACAAACCGAGGTTGAAACTTCGTAGATTTGTAGCTATTTTCTTCGCAGAATCCGATTTACCTCCTTGCCATTTCCCATGAATACCTAACTAACATTATCCAAGTAATTTGTGGGGCATTGTGCGCCCGGAAAATTTACTGCTTTTTCATTGGACCACACGTTTGTTCCTTTGAGGAAATGACTCATTTTGCCGTAACGTATCTCGCGGACGAATCGTACGAGGTCTTGAATATTTGAATAGTTGTGTTGATTTTGACTGCGGCAATCTTGCCAACTTTCCGGTAACAATGGATGTTTGCACGCGGGCTGGAATGAAATATTCAGTAGTTCTTTTGGGCATGAATAGAATGCGCCATATGGAACTTGCCAATGGAATCAGCCTTTTTGAACGTATAGAAATTTTTTTCTCCCAATCTAAATATTCATTCCCTTTTTCCGGCCTAAACTTCGATGTTACCATTGAATTGTTTGTTATATTTATAAAGCAATAAAAGGGTACGTTCTTGGTAAAAATGCCTCAATCAAGTTCGTCAATGAGCCAAATCATACCAAAAGTTTCGTAGCTATTCAATACCTATAGGTGAACGATTTAACACCTGAAATAAGCGAAACTTTACTTTCATTCCTGACAATCTTACATAAGCTACCAACTCAATAAAAGCTCAGTTCTATACAGTTCTACAACCCTTCGGGATGGATGATACCTGTACTCATACTGAACATGTTGAGACAGCTATCATCTGCCAAAGTTTACGATGGAGTTGTAGATCTTATAACAAGAGTACAAGGTAATTAACAACACAATAAGAATTCATGATGAGAGAAAACGAAAAAAATTCAGAAATATAAAGAAAACTTGAAACAATTCAATGAATCACTCACGCACCAATTACTCCTTTCTCATGTTTCTGGTGAATTTTCCCCCTCAACAAAGAAAGTTAGTGAAATTCATACAAGAAAATCAACAGCTAGTCTCCTTAGAAGACAGTTGAAAGAAGACAAACTCCGTATTGAGTAGTTGCAGAACAAGTAAAAATGATAACGATTTACTAATTGAGAAATCCGCCAACTTTACAGGTTAACTGACGCGAGCAGAAACAACAGACGGGCGAGTGGATCCGGTATAATTGCCGCTTTATCTGATTTCAGGACCAGAATACCCAACCGAATATAACGCTGAGAAACGACTGCATCGGGTCGGTACGCGAATGTCGAAATGAAAACCCACATCTATTCACGAAAACATTATTTTTTCAAGGGAATACTATATGTCAATATAGCCTTAGGCTCTTTGGTTCCATGGTCTATGTCTGCGAAGGTGCCAATTTTCTGCACTGGTAAACCATTTATAAAATTGGGAGTTCTTCGAGGATCTAAATTGGGACCCCTGCTTCTTATACATCATCTAGCTCAATTTTTGGCAAGATTATGCCTGTGAAATTGCAACTTCTCTGGTCACTTGGAACTTGGTTACTTGGAAACCAATAAGCGATTGAAGATCGAACTGTGAATACCACTGTCAATGTTCATAATTCTCTAAACTACGATTAAAGTTCATCATTCACACAAGCCCACTCCCTCAAATCAAGAAGTCTCGAGGAAAAATTAGAACAGTAGAAAATCTGAGTTTTGAAGAAATTGGCTTGAGATAGTAGGATTATGATTTCACTGAAATTAATAATTCTTATGTGTACATGCCTTATTCGTCAATCAGTAAAGCTAAGTTCTCTCTGTTTAATATTTTTTAGTGAATTTGTCAATGTCTGAATTTTTGGGGAAAATGCTTGAAATAATCTGAATTTTCTCTTGCCAATATTCATAATTCACTCAAGCCCACTCCCCCAAATCCCAAAGTCTCTTGGTACATGGGCTTTTTCATTATTTCTATGAATGATTCACTTGAATTGGACAAGATAAGCTGTTTATTCATTGATGACCCCCACAGATCTTTGAAGATCTTCAAACATATCTTCACAAAGGCAAATTCGGTGTCTAGCACGAAAAACATATGAGAGTACTCTGAAAGAATACGGTCTGATGCCTTACCAAATTAATGATCTCAAATTCAGAAGCTGATACACCTTCAATGTTAAGTTAGTCACGTTACCAAAAGAAACTTTCATAATGTTTGGTGGATTACAGAATAAGTTTCCCCCCGAATTCGTGCTACTTCGATAGGTGCATTTCTGAATACGCAACGGCATATTTGAGAAAATACTCAAGTGTTTAGTACTGGAATCCACCTCGAGTTGTATTGGACTTCTGGAGTAAGTACATGTGAATGACGTTAACTAGAGCGTGGAGGAGTATGGTCACACAGTGTTCACATTGATGAGGCCATTAGAAGGAGGGGTTTTAGATGGGATTACACGAGAGCATCGGTGGAAACATAATCGGGAAATGCGAAAGACTAAAAGCCTAAGCTGTTTCAGTTAGTGCATTATTTTTGCCGTAAGGAAAGTGCTGATGAACTTTTAGATCTATCCGACGGATGGCGAATGTGATGTCGACCAAGTTTTATAAGAAGTTTTTACGAGTTCAGAGGATTCCAGGAAGAGAAGTGCTTACATGCGAATATCTATCAGTAAAATGTCTTTAATCCTCTTTAACTTATATTCGAGGTCTTCAAACTATGTATAAAAGTCTATTATAACTCACCTTGAGACCTATGTGTAAAGGAAAATCCGTATGGCCGTTATGATGGGCTTGTAAAACTGGTATCAGCGAGCAGGACATCATCTTAGTAACCTGAAATAAAAAATTCGAATGATTTTCGGGCGATGAGATATTCAGAGAATAATCAGAGCCTAATCTTTCATATATCATCAACTGGATTATTCGGGAAACATGTCAAGCTGCTCTGTGTGTTTTCTAGGTCGATCAACATCAAATCCTTTCCATTTTTAATGCAACTCAATGTGTGCACTACTTGGAAAGCCTCCAATTTGATGTAACGAACAAGGAAATGGACACATTACCGTGTGATATATGTTCAATGACTGAGTGATATCAACACTCACTCCTTCACGGTTTTCGGTTGCCAAACGCGAGTTTTTTTCGCTGAATCCGTGATATTCCAGTTGAAATACTTTGCGGATTAATTGGTAGATTGATGAGGATGCAGGACCGAACCGAGGGTCAAGTTCTAGCCAGAAAATCTCTAATTTTGAATGAGACATCCAAGAGATGTTTCTCGTTTCTTTGTTCTACTCGAGAAATCAAATAATTTAAAACTGGAGTACGAAGAAGAGATTTATAAATAACAGAAATTACAGAAAAGCAGCAAAATTTTACGAAATATGAAGCAAAAAAGGAGAAATAAAACAATAAATGAAATAGAAATCGACAATATTAACTATAGCCAAATATATAAGAAAACTGATAGATATATGAATTAGATCCAGATCTGACGATACCCATGTAGATGGTTTTGGGACCAAACGAGCCAAAGACAAAATGTGTAAAGACTGAAAGTGTTAAAGCAACATAAAGCTGTGGGAAAGTGGAGGGCCCATTTTAGATCGAGCCATTTATCGGATAACCCTTTCAAAGGACGAAAGCATGAAGGTTCACTCCAGCATCGATCTGGCACACAACAAAAAGATGCACAAGAAGTCTCTGAGTGCATTACCCCATTGTAGGACCGAGAAGCTGTTGTTCTCCCACTCGATGGCATAATTTATCGATGAATTTTCCCGAAGCGAGGTTTGATACCTCTACGTGAAAATTGAGTGTCAATCTTCGGCGGTCTTCAATTATAATGCGGGTCGTATCTTCGCAAAGTTAATTTACAGGAACGTGATGCAGGTGCACAATTTCAGATAAAATATTCAATCTTCCACTTTATATCTGGCGGAATCGGAACCGCCTAATAGAGTTCTGTCTCATTATAATTATTCGATGATTTATGACCATTGCCTAATTATTTTCCTCGGTCTGAAGTTGGGGGAAATACTGGATCTCTGTTGACCCAGCTTTCTGACAGTCAATATAAGTTTTGAGCGAGAAACTCATCTCCGTTATCCTACGAAGGAAATCAGGGTATTTTAAAGTTACCACATTGTTGATAATTGAATTGGCAATCAAAAGATGTCTCTCTCGAAATAAAAATCGACCTATATTAGATTGGATTGTTTTATGTGAGTTACTCTGTATATAATAAACCAATATTGGCTTTAAGTTCTGACCAATAAAAAGCCGTGAATACAATGCTACGATTGGCTTTTTCCTCTCTGCGATATTTCATACCGTAATCGAGTATCGACAGTTCCAACTTTGGGATCATGCTGGCGCATTAAATTTTCATTACGGCAACAGGTAAATCCAAAATCGAAAAACTATCCGTCAATTTCAGCCCCCCCATCACATATGCGGTATCGCAAAAGCAGCATTAAGGGTCCATTACGGATATTTTCCAAACAACCACAATTCCATTATTGACCGATAACGCGAATACAAGAACTTCGAACATTTAATTTTGATTAAAATTTTAATATTTATGTAACGACTCTGAATATTCATAAACCCCACTATTATATTAATTAACAATGGAATATCAAATCGATGCATGAAAATATTCCTCTGTTGTTTAACGCACGGGGTAGATCCGCCATGCAAACGGCTTTAAGCACCGTATAAAATATTCGTTTGCAAAAAAACAAATAATAACAGACCTGTGTGTTGTGGAAAATGTACTGGACGCAACGGAAAAACGGCTACACATTGAAACTTGGTGATTTTCATGCGGAAGGGTTGCAAACATTACAATAGGCGACGAACGTCTCCTACAATTTCATTAGATTTTCAGTGTTCTCAATTGTTGATTGGGGAATTTGCGCCATAAATATGGAAGACACTTCACACTGTATCTTCAAGATGGAGCCTGATTTCGAAAAATGGTCTATATGGGGAATGTACAAGTCAACAAGACCTGTATGATCTTCTATTCGGAAAAGTGGTTACTGCTCTAGTCCAACCACCCATCAATTAATGAGATTCTAATTGACATGTTCACTAGAGAGAGTGGAAGTTTCCACAGTCTGCTCACAGCGGCATACTAATTATCGATTGCTAATCGAACTGTTCACATCTGTCTCTATTAGCATACAAGGATGGTAATAATTAATTAGATCCGGATTTTTCCAGCCAAATCACTCGTCGATTGTATGCAGATTATGAGTCGATTTGGCAAGCGCGCTACACGATTGTTTGCCGTATCCAATTAGTGATCTGGTTCTCATCCTTGTTGACGCGTTCGCTGTTCTGGATAGGACATCGTCTACTTGGATCAGTAGTCGTGGATAGGAGCAGGCGACACTGGCTGCCTGAGACTAAATCTGTCGTTGATCTCTCGTCCAGTTTTGGTGCTCCAAACATCAAACTACTGGAGCGATTTCGATTTGAAGTGGAATTCTTCCAGGTACTAGAGGTGAAAAGCGTGGTATATCCAGGTTTCCTTAGATGCCCTTTCTTCGTGAGCCACTGGCGTATAAACCATTTCTGATACTTAATAAATCAAGCCTCTCTATCGCTTTCTCAGAGACGCCATCATCAGAATTATCGAAATTGAAAGCCTGATTTATATTTGTCGAATCATGATGTCGGCAGGGTTGGTAGTAATTAGGATCAGTCACCAGATGGCGCGTGCGGCGAGCACTCGGATAAATCATCGACTGTAATGAGACTCAGCAGTGTCAGCAGTTGGAATTGTCGAACCCTTCTTGTTTCAGCACAGGCCCATGAAGATGAAGGGATAAAGGGTATGAATAAGAAATCAGACATCTATTGCGTTATTGTTACATCGTCCAGACTTCCTCACCCCAAAAAATATCTGTATTTCTATGTTATTTTCGAAAAAAATGCATTTTTTTGGCACGAGCCTTTTTATGCCCAAAAATTGTTTCTCTAAGGCTCTGAGGCAGATAATTCCATTACAGCTATACGTTGTCGTGAAAGTATGGAGGGGTGGGAAATGAACCTATTATGCCTAACTTAGGCTTTACCTACACTGGACAACGTTGAAATAGCAAACACCCTTGTAAAGAAGGTTAGGTTATTTCAGCAATCTTGAGAGATTGGCTGTGCGCTGAGTCAGTGTTGTTTTCGAAGATTTCATGGGAAAACGAGTGCCTAATTCAGGTGGGCAATCAACTGGTCAATTTCAACACCAGAAAATTTTCCACCTAATAAAGTTACACCGAAATCAGTTTATCTACGATCAGAGCATGAAAGTTATAGTCCTGCCTCGTGAAAAGCCGACAAAAGGCATGAATATGGATCCTGGCAAGACCTGGCGAGTTCATACGACGCAATATTTTTCTTGATAAGGATCGGGACTGAATCAAGCGAGAACAGGTATCCGCAACGGTTATAAAGATAGCGAGACGCGATAATGAAAAAAAACTACCCGTGGTAGGTATTGTAAATTAGCGGCGGGGCGCCACTAATGATCGCGCCCGGACGTCAGAAACACGTTGTTCTTTTGTTATTTCGGATTTCCATTTTGTCCGCCGTGTTCCCGGCAACGACTCGCTATCACGTGACGTGTTCACGACACCTTCGGACGGGAACAATTGAATTTTTCGATACAATGGACGTGTTTCGTCTTTGAGCGTTGGTCTTGGGTTATTAAAGGAGTTTGCACGGGACAGGTGCATACTTCCGAGGGGATGGAGCGTAATTGAGGGAGAGATGCGCTATTGTTATCTGCCGTGTTGACGATTTCGTCGTAATGGGGGAATTTTGTCGATCTGCGCGATCGAAAATGAGATACTCCTTTTGTGATCACCTCGATTTCTTTGTGGTCTTCCAATTCGAATTTTGTATGATTCCGGTATTGCTACCTGGACCAATCCTCGCAAGTTGCTTGAATACGCCTTTTTCTATCCAAATTCGAAATTCCATCCCAATTTAATCAGTAGTTTTTAAATGAGAGGGAAAAAATTATTTGAAAGTCCATATTGACTTAGTCCTGGTTTAAGCAGAACGAGCGATCAGAAACGGAGGTAATTATAAGAAGATATGCTGTGAAAGAAGCCTTTTAGAATGAAGTCATAATAAAAAGAGAAACAAACTGTCTTCCTATTGAAGAATGTGAACTTTTACCTTATAAACACGAACGAGAAATGAGAAAATGGCCCACTTAGTCGGAGGGAAAACTGCGTATCACAAATGAGCATATCTCTCACGAAACAACATATCTCATTAATTCCCACCCTCTCCTTTCTCACCCTCCAACCCTGTAACGACATTCTGAAAATCCCCAGACTTCAAACAATTCGTTTCGTGCCGACAAGCTGGAAGTAATGGCATTTTTGAAAGGCGCGTCAAATATGCAAACAGCGTCTCAAGTTTTAATAACAACGAAAATTACATTAGCCATCGAAATTTTGCGAATTAATTTTTATTGGCAAAGTTTGTCCTGTCCGACTGGCTGTCGATGGCGGAAAACGCATTCTGTTGGAATTGTTTTATCAGATCACGCGATTATGGGATAGGCGCAGTCGACTCGATCGTACGAATTTGATTGCGATGTTTATTCATTTCCCTTCTGGAAATTAGAAAACGCCGAAAGTTTTCCTACTGGGATCTGAATATCATCACAATTGGCAACAAGTGAAGGGATGTCTTATTATAATTTGCCGCGATAAAACCAACTGCTAAGAATGCATGAAATGGACCTTGAAGAAAGGCAGGCCAGTGTCAGTCCTGATATTCAACAATGTCTTGGACAACCGAGAGGAGCAAGCTCCTAAAACAACGAAACAAGACGAAGGAATAAGAAATCCACAAGAAAGACAAACTCACAAACAGCAACATCACTGACAAGAGTTGGCAAACTTAACCTATGATTTCTGAGCATCACAAACGAGGATATTTCCATTTCGAAACTCGCTTATGCAGTCTCAGACCATTATCCCCCTCAGGAAAATCCCGAGAAACCAGATACGAACATAACGGAATTGGACGTATGTGAAGCAACATAAATTCGTCCAATTTCTAGATGTCATTAGGCTGCCAAAACAGTTCCGTCTCGCGATCTTGTAATTATGACTTTAACAAACTCCCTAAGCATGTAATTCAGTTTCGCTGAGAACGTGGATCTCGAACTGCTTAATTATAATAGTGAAATTAATATTCCATGAGATTTTCCACTGCATTAATTCCGTGAGACATATTTTCGTCTGAATATTATCTGGCGTTTCTCCGTCTCATATCCTTGCCCAAATAACGAAAATTCGGGAATGCCTAGGAGAATACCTGAAAGCAGTTGCTGTAAGCACCTCACATTTTCAGGAAAAGTTACAATCACGGCTCATTTGACATACAGAACATTGCCCTAGAAGGAATTATGTGAGGCTTTGGTCTTATCAAAATTCAATTATTGTTCTCCTGTTTATAGTTTTTGCTTGGATCAGGACTCGCTAGATCGAATACAGCGTGTTCAGAACAACTGTATTAGGTTTATTTTTGGGATCAGAAAATTTGATCATGTATCACATAAACTTGAGGAGTTGAGTTGGCTCCCAATGAGGCTTCGTTTTGATTATTTTGCACTTTGTACTTTCCATAATATAATTTTAAAGAGAAGTCCACCATATCTCTTCAACAAGCTGAGGTACAGATCTGATGTTCACAACGCCAACATAAGATATAGAAATTTATTGTCATGTCCTCACCACAGAACGTCAACATTTGAAAGAAGTTTTAGATATAATATATACAAATTGTACAACGCTGTTCCCCATGAATTTAAGCAGCTCAAGAGTGAAAAATTTAAAAAAAAGATCAAGGATTTCCTTCTCGGCCGCTGCTAACTTGAATCTCTGATTGTCTCCGTATGGTATTTACTTTCTTTCTGTATGCACTGTTGTATGATTGTACGTTTTCTTTACTTTACAGCACATTTTTTTTTGTAACAAGGGTTAAGTGGTAGAGCACCTTCTGGTGAACTTCCCCTTGAGGTTTTCGAAATAAAGACCTTATTATTATTATTATTATAATTGTAAGATTATGGGTTCTCAAGAGGATATTTTGCCTGCACGATGGTTTTAAAATATACCCAAATGGTCACCTTCACAACCAAAAACTGTTGGGCTTGCAGAAACTGTATGAAATTGTCTTGAGAATATTCAAAAGGATATACAAGACTACCCGTCGAATATCACCCAACGACAAAAGAATCTTTTCCGATTGCATTCCTGGTTTCATCCTATCACTATACAGAAATACACAAGAGTGGACTTCTGCTTGAAAATATTGTACTAGCATGAAAAAGCCATTAAGGAACCTTCGTCAAGTATTAATTAAAACAGAGTCAATTCAAGCACGCCACTTGAAACGTTCGAGACGTCAGTATTTTAAATAACTCTCATAAAAATGTCAACGCCTTGATTTGTGAAGTTGAAGCAGTTACATTAATTATTCTGCTGGGATATTGCCTTATGGAAGTTCTCATACAATCGGTGGAAAGGAAGGTGGAGCTTTATGCCTATTATCACTTTGATTCCCATAACAAAAAAATACAGATGAATGAAACACCTCTTGTGGATAAGATTATAACAGTTGATATGTCTTTTTGATTATTCTCAACACTGAACGAACAAAGCTTTATTCCTCACCCCGGCTTTTGCAGATATTGAGTTTGAATATGGGTCTCCTGAAGATTTAGACAATCAGGTAATCCTGTTCAAAAACGTGAAAATGTAAGAGAAGCAGTTCTTGGCAAACAAAGAGGACGAGTCGAGCAGCAACTAGGGCACAAGGGAAGATACAAATCATGTCCAATGTATCAAATACACGTACCTGCATCAGCCAATCGTTCATATCTGTCGAATACTGAACAATAGGTCCTCACCAGATTCAGAACATACCCTGATAATAGTTTACAACGCGCATACAAGAGCAGGCAATTCTGGAACACGAAAACGGAGTAAACCCCACATCACCATTTACTCGTTATGTGCAGACCTGTCATGTAGGAATACCGGATAAATGCCAGCAGACCTTTTGTATTAAGCGTTCAGTTTCATTTTGCCCTCGGTATTCCGTTTATTACACATCAGGACCCGAGACAAAGGTATTGTCCCTTGTCACACGTATGTATACATCATTAAAGTTTAAAAAGTACGGATACAAGGGTTAGAGCGCATGTTTTTTAATAAACATAAGTTCAAAGAGCCGTTCCCCAGTGCTCCATTGTCCAATGTAAATTCGTTTTGCTGAATTAAATATCGGGCCGGCAATGAATTATTTTGCGGGTACAGTTCGGCAAACAGGGCGATAAATGGTGTGGATACACGGCACATACATTTTCGTATTGTGCAAGATTGGTCAATAAGGCTGCTTTGTTCTGTGGCAACACATAATAATATAGAGGTTACGATGGGAACCTTTGCAAACTTGTTCAGGAGAGACGTAATAATCTTGGGCTATTTGGCTTTGATACTTTGAACCTCCAGGTATATTGTGGCTCTCTTGCCACAGATCTAACTTGCAGCTTGCAGGCTTTCCATGGATCCATGGATGATGACCAAACACAGAGCACTTACTGTGTGAGTGCCCTGCAAGGGAAAGCTTCAGTTTAAAGGCTTTGTCCGGAATGAATTGAATCTTGAAGATATCGGTCAGCTTTCACACTCATGGGAATGAAAGAAGCAGCATCCGGTGAGCTGCAATACTTCTTTCTGGCCGCAGTGGATAGACATAAGTCTAGCAAGTAGGAAATTGTTGATCTCGACCTTAAATGACACCAGAATGATGGAACTGAAAAGCAAGGGGATTCAACCTTCATAAGTATCAACATTTTTGGCGTTGATTCTCTTCACATTTGGATCAGAAGCAAGATGCACAGCTAACAATCTACAAACACAACAACCCAGCAACCTCCAGGTCTATTGTGGCTCTCTTGCAACAGATCGAACTTGCAGGCTTTCCATGGATTATGACCAAACACGGAGCACATACTGTGTGAGTGTCCTGCAAGGGAAAGCTTCAGTTTTGGGACTTTGGCCTGGAATTAATTGAATCATAAGGATATTGTTCAGTTTTCACCTTCATGGGAATAAAAGAAGCAGCATCCGGTGAGCTGCAATACTTCTTTCTGGTCGCAGTGGACAGACATAAGCCTAGCAAGTAGGGAATTGCTGATCCCGACCTTAAATGACACCAGAATGATGAAACTGAAAAGCAAAGGGATTCAACCTTCATAAGAATCAACATTTTTTGGCGTTGATTCTCTTCACATTTGGATCAGAAGCAAGCACAGCTAACAATCTACAAACGCAACAACCCAGCAACCTCCAGGTCTATTGTGGCTCTCTTGCCAAAGATCTAACTTGCAGGCTTTCCATGGATTATGACCAAACACGGAGCACTTACTGTGTGAGTGCACTGCAAGGGAAAGCTTCAGTTTTGAGACTTTGGCCTGGAATGAACTGAATGATAAGGATATTGTTCAGTTTTTACACTCATGGGAATAAAAGAAGCAGCATCCGGTGAGCTGCAATACTTCTTTCTGGTCGAAGTGGAGGGACATAAGCCTAGCAAGTAGGGAATTGCTGATCCCGACCTTAAATGACACCAGAATGATGAAACTGAAAAGCAAAGGGATTCAATCTTCATAAGAATCAACACTATTTGGCGTTGATACACTTCACATTTGGATCAGAAGCAAGCACAGCTAACAATCTACTAACGCAACAACCCAGCAACCTCCAGGTCTATTGTGGCTCTCTTGCCATAGATCTAACTTGCAGGCTTTCCATGGATTATGACCAAACACGGAGCACTTACAGTGTGAGTGTCCTGCAAAGGAAAACTTCAGTTTCGAGACTTTGGCCTGGAATGAATTGAATCATAAGGATATTGTTCAGTTTTCACACTCATGGGAATAAAAGAAGCAGCATCCGGTGAGCTGCAATACTTCTTTCTGGTCGGAGTGGAGGGACATGAGCCTAGCAAGTAGGGAATTGCTAATCTCGACCTTAAATGACTTCAGAATGATGGAACTGAAAAGCAAGGGGATTCTACCTTCATAAGAATGAACACTATTTGGCGTTGATACACTTAACATTCGAATCAAAAGCAAGCCCAGCTGTCAATCCACAAACTCAACAACCCGGCAACCTCCAGGTCTTTTGTGGCTCTCTTGCCTCAGATCTAATTTGCAGGCATTCCAAGGATTATGACTAAACACGGAGCACTTACTGTGTTAGAGCCTTGCAAGGGAAAGCTTCAGTTTTGAGACTTTGGCCTGGAAGGAATTGAATCTTGAGGATATCGTCCAGTTTTCACACCAATGGGAATAAAAGAAGCAGCATCTGGTGAGCTGCAATACTTCTTTCTGGTCGAAGTAGAGGGACATGA
This sequence comes from Adalia bipunctata, assembly GCA_910592335.1. Classification (NCBI taxonomy): domain Eukaryota; kingdom Metazoa; phylum Arthropoda; class Insecta; order Coleoptera; family Coccinellidae; genus Adalia; species Adalia bipunctata. The sequence goes on from OU342951.1 coordinate 868,952, forward strand.
GCCTGGCAAGTAGGGAATTGCTGATCCTGACCTCAAATGACACCAGAAAGATGGAACTGGAAAGCAACGGGATTCTACCTTCACGATGTGACCTATGGTGATCTATCTTGAACAGCAGAGAGAACAGAACTTCTTCGAAATCATGAGTGTGTCCCAAAAATTGAATCGGGAATCACCGCGCCAGGTGTTTTCTAGGATACCACCTCCACAGAACCCTCCATCTGTTCTCGAGTTAGAAATGACCGCAATTACTCATTGGCAACGCAGAACCCCAACTTTCTCCCTGCGAAGCCCCAAACATAAGCAGAAAATCCATCAAAACTCGAAACTACCCCGGAAATTACCCACAAAATGATAGAAATCAAACTCCACGGCTAATTAGAATCCGCATGGGCGCGCCTCGTCACGCACACAGACGGCGAGGAGTAAGAAAAGGGCACAGAGTAACAGGTAGAACAAATGGCTACGTTCCGAACGCCGCTCACGTCGGATCCTTCGGCTAATCTGTTTCTGATTGCCCAAGTTTGACATTTATATTAGACCTCGATGTCAGTGTGTGTTGATATGGCCTTCTTGCATTTTCTCGCTTTCCCTCGAGTTTTCTTGGGTGCCTCGCCTGTCAGATATCAGTAGCGGACGGAAGGGTTGGGAGAAATATGAAGGAACTTTCACAATTGGCGCCCACACACGTCAAAGGCTCATAGTTCCTGAAGGCCCACGTCATCTCTGACATGAAATGAGCTATTTCAAATAGATGTATAAACACCATGGTATTGGCCAGATGCTTAAGACTCTCTTTATATGACGGATTATTTTATATATCTATCGAAAGATGTTTCAGTTGAAGAATGACATATTAGAGTTACTTCCTAAATTTTGTACAGATGTATGAACCAGAACCATATAAAATGCTACCGAATTGTTGACAAAAAACCTAATTTTTCTTCAATTAAAGATACTGTAAAGCAGTAAAGAACAAAAATCTATGTATCTTCATTTCAATCTTGGATAAAAATAGAACAGTGTTTCACACTAACTTGAACTTAGAACTTAGAGAATGGTAAATTTGGTTTCCTTCAACGATGAGGCTTTCAGATGCGTATTTTTCGTTTTCGCTTCAAACCCATCAAATCAAAAATATTTCCACAGCTCCCTCGAACGTAACAAAGAATTTTGGGCATCACCAAACTGAAATATAATGATTCCGTTTCCATGAAACGTGGAATAGTGTCATATGATCCTTTGTATATAGGACGTCCTCTTCCCATATAGGCACTCTAAATAATGAAAATCCTTTTGTGTGAATCTGAGATGCATGTACAACGAAATATCAAAATAACGCGGTCTTTTCCTATCGACATTATTATTTATAAGACTCCAACTATTCAGGTATCTATTGCTGCTATTCCGGTAGCAGATACTCGTAAATCAGATGTATTGGCACATGGGCATGTGTTTTCGATCTTTTGAACGCAACAGTTAATGTATCTCGCGATGATTTTATTACGAAATCTGAATAATATTCTATTTTGAAACGTTTTTAGTATCTTAATCTACTACATACACTCTGATCTATTTCGGTGGTACGATTTCATTCATTTCTCTGTTCTATCTACTGGCCCGTTAAAAAATAAGATGATGCATGGTGAAAATGAGTTAGAAATAGTTCGATTCAATCGATTCACGAAGACATTTCCATTTCGAGTGAATCTCCAAACGATATTACTCTATTTTCATCCACTCCAACTGCGTTATTTATATTTGAAGAAGTTTTCCTATCAATTCTCAATGGCGGATTTGAATACGTTTCACGTGCAAACAAAAACATACCGAATAGAAACCACCAGCTGAAGAGTCAGACACTTTATCCAAAAGAACTAAATCACACCAAAACCGCAGAAACCACAACAAACATAAAAAACAAAAAGCACAACATTTCAAGTTCCAAATTTTATTCTCGGACACAACAAACGACAGCTTATTCTACGACGTGAATATCTTCATGTGGGCTGGTGAACTAAGGACCAAACAGCAAAAATGTTGGGGCGATCGGGAAGGGGTTGGCCACAAAGGTGAACGGTCCCATGAATGGTATCTGGGGTGAGTATCTCGAACAGAGATGAATTAACGGGCGGTATGAGGGTAGCAGACGCCATGTATAGGGTGAGCATATTGAACAGACGTCTGAAGGGTATGTGTGCCTTCTCGGAGGCAGGGGTGAAGAATCGGGAACGAAGGGTTCAGTAAATAATGACTTTCAGTTTCTATCCGTACAGATTTGAGAATTCAACTGGATGAGAGGTAGCTGATCGTATTCACAACAAAAATTCCACCAGGGAATACAGAAACCTGCTTTCTGAATGCCCCTCCCGTTGAAATTTTAATCAGGCGTTTCATTAACATGAATTTTGTTTATTTTCAATTGGAATTCACCGGCTGAATACAACGTAATTATGCTAATACCGCAAATGCCTCAATATTATGAAATAACTTCATCAGAGTTATTGTGTTCCTCGACATTTTCAATTTAAATTGCCCTGAGGGCTTTCAGGGGCTACAATTTTCCATTATATTCCTTTTGCTGCAACGGAAATATGCCTTTACAAGGTATTCAAGGAATTCATGTGTAGAAAATGCTAATTCTGCAAAGATTCTTCAATTTACATTTAGGCGGATAAAGAAACCAGTAGGAACTGCATGTTGCAAAGTAATATAGCAACTTGTTTTATCATTCTCATCAAAAGGGGCCTTCCATTCTAGAGAGAAAGTACACAGGGTGAGTCTTTGAGTTGTGAATTGTATTGACTGTAGATTCCTCTCATCAAACTAATTTTTTTTCCTAAGTCCTTTTCCAAAAGTCTGCTTCATTTGAAGAAGAATTACAGACTGAATATAAAAAAATGCAATTGTGCATTTCTGCCACACATGGTCAAAAAAAGATCGAATTCGATGGAGACTTGCTTCACAATGAACCAGAGAGAATACTAGGATGATATGCATCTTTGCAAACATCAATATCCCAACTTTGAACGGGCAGTTTATTCGAAGAATCCCCAACAATGAAGGCAGGGTCAGACGTCCGAAGAATCCCCAACGACCCATCGCCTTTCAATAATTCCTAGACGAAGCGCACCGCTGAAAAATGCATCATCAGGCCGGCGTGTCTGGCTTGAAATATGCGGCCAAGAATCCGCTTTGGCAGCCGTGACGGCCGGCACAACGGTCAAGTAATGATGCGTTTAATACAACTATCAGAACTATCCGCACTGACATTCATTAGAACGTTGAGTGGGAACGACAGGTTCGTCCCATTTGAACACATTCGATTTTTCTTGTCTTCTCCGAGTCGTGGATCGTTTGAGAGCTCGTTTGTTGTTTCCATTGTCGCTTTTCGCGGCCAGTGAAGCGGTTTCGTTTGTGGTTTCAGTAGGTTTCAAACTACAAGAAGGAGTCTATTAATTTTGTTCGCTATTCCTGGACATAATAATATGTCAGTTTTTTGTCCAATTTGAGAAACTTTCAACGTCTTCATATGATGGGGTCGATGTCATAAATCGTATGTTGCTATGTTTATGCCTCTGAGGACTCACGCATTAAATAAATGAATAATATCGGGAGTACGAGGATATATTGAAAAATTCTTAGCTTACTATAGAACCAAACAAATTTACAATGACAAAATATTTTATTACTCAACGTATTCTCCTCTTAATTAAATACATTTATTACAGCGAACCTGCAACGTCTCTAGACCTTTCGAAAAAATGGTTCTTCTTGCTCTGCAAACCAGTCCTCCACAGCTTTTATTACCTCCTCGTTGGAAGAAAATTAACGACCTTTTAAACTTTTTTTCAGTTGGGAAAAGAGATGATAGTCGGACGGAGCCAAATCTGGTGAATAAGGGGGGTGTTCTAGTAATTCTAACCCTAAATCACGAATTTTTTGCATGGCAACATGAGATTTGTCTACTGGGGCGTGGTCCTGTAAAAACAAAACACCTTTGAATAGCTTTCCGCGTCTTTTCTCTTTAATTTTTTCCCGTAGAGTGGTCAGTAATGTCGAATAGTAATCTCCAGTTATTGTTCTCTTATCCAAAAAATCAATCATGATCACTCCATGACAATCTCAAAAAACTGAAGTAAGAACTTTCCCAGCAGATTTTTGGACACGAAACTTCTTAGGTCTTGGAGAACCAGAGTGTCGCCATTCCATCGATTGTTGCTTTGTTTCTGGATCGTAGAAATGTACCCAAGTCTCATCCATAGTAACAATTCGGTTTGAGAAATCTACATCGTTTTCAAATCGAGCACAGATCGAACGCGATGCTTCTCCCCTTGCACGCTTTTGGTCAACATTCAAACATTTGGGGATCCATTTTGCAGAAATTTTTGTCATGTCCAAATTGACGTGAACTATATGATGAATGCGTTCGTATGAAATCTTCAGTGGTTCAGATATCCGTTTTAGCCCAATTTCGACGGTCTGATAAAATCATGTCATGAACAGCATCGATATTTTCGGGGACTGACACAGAAATTTGCTTTCCCGATCGGTCATCATCTTCAATGGAAAATTTACCTCTTTTGAAGCTTGCAGTCCAATTTTTCACGGTCGCATACGGAGGACATTGATCACCAAGGGTATTAAGCATATCTTCGTAAATCTGCTCACCTCTTAACCCTTTTAAATACAGGTACTTGATGATGGCTCGATACTCCAATTTTTCGATTTTTCCAATTTCGGTGGACATCTTTTCTTTTTAATTTATTGCGTAACTCTGGTTTACTTTTTTGACGTCGAACTAAACACTGACACTTCTAATAAGTTATTGTTCGTTGATATGCTAATATTTTGTTTATGTATGGAACTGGTCTAGGCTAACTAGATATCAATACATCCTCGTAGTTATCCTTATAGTAGTTTTGGGTGAGGTTAAAGAAGAATCACCCTGTATTGTCCACTAATGAAGATACAGCCTTTCAATTGTGGGTTTTGAAAAATAGTTCCCAATCATTATCTCCAAAACCTTCCACAAAAATTAGTAAAATTGTAATATTTTAAGCTAATTCTTCAAAAAGTTGATTATTGTTCATTTCTGAAAATACTTGGTTTTAAGTCATTCAGATATCTATGGAAAAATAATCTCTCGATCACACATTTCATGTTTCTTTTCTGTATAAAACTCCATCCTGCTCATAGTTTCTATATCTATGAAAAATAAATCGCACTGTACGTCCACATATAATTAAGTCTTACAACCACCCACAGCTGATCCAGTACTCCGACGAAGTAATGAATCGAAATTTCTCGCTACCACTGACCTGAGTCCAGATGAAAGGGAACGTCTCCATAAATTTTCCCCACGTCACATCTGTTCGTACCTCGTTATATTCGTTATGAAGGAGGAAAACCATAATTCATTTCAAGAAACCCGTGACGAGCTTCAGGAATTTTACAGGAAACAAACCATCCAAAGTTTGCTCGATCTATTTTTTCATGGCGACGTAAAGACGTCATGATAATATCTAAAAATTCATGTTGCAAGATGTATGAATGAGGAGTAGACGATTTATGGAGCAAGAAGGGGACAGCCCAGATTGAATCTACCAAGAATGTATTTATTCGTTATTTCCGTGAAATAAAGTATAGAAAGGTTTAAAAAACCACAAATCTGGAGCTAAAATCAATCGAAGTTACAAAGCTTTAAGCTACACCTACAACATTCGAAACAGCACTTACATTGCGAGGGAATTTCTGAAAGTCATTGAATGTGTGGTGAAATATTTCGAAAATGTCTCGCTCCCATTTCGAAACTATGTGCTGTAAATTTAGGAATCCTAAAGTACGATAGGTTGGTAGCATCTTCCGGAGCTACGTCCTGGAAGCAAAACCCCGTCCATCGAATGCCTCTTAGGAGAATCTCCGTCTCCGAGAATCCAATAAAAAATTCCACCTTTTCATCCAAGACGAAAAAAAATGAGTCATCGTCCGCCATCTAATTCTGACTAATTACTCAGAGGGGATTATTATTATAGAGATGTCTATCGAGATGTTTCCCCGTGCTCCGGGAAACATTTCCCGGAGAAACGTTTTAATTAAAGGAGAAATTCAGAAAATTCCAATTTTGAACCTGGTTACGAACAATAAAGAATCTGTAAAAGGCGGCGGGATTATCTGGCCAGCAAATTAATTAATGAAGTGTGGTAGACGTTCTCGGAGATTCTCCATTTAGATAATAATATTTTAATACCGGCTTTTCAATTTGAAAGTTTGAATACCGGAGTTTTCCGCTAATTCCGGAGTATTTTGCGACGGAAGTTCCTCGATAAAAACGAAACTATAATTTCTTGTTTCGTTGGAGGCTCGAGATAGAGTCTGTTGATGATGGAATGACTCCTGGAAGACACTGGAATGCGAGACCGGCCTCATGTTCAGTATCCATGAAGATTATATCGCACGGAATCATTTTCATTTGAAAACTATATTAATAAAATCAGAAAAAAAGTCTTTTTTTAGCGGTGAAAAAAAGAAGAAGAATAATTCACATAATAAACATTAAATATTACTTTTTGAAAGATTTATTTCTTACACAGTCAATCATTGATGATTAATAATTCTCGAATCAACTCTTCAAGTAATATTTAACGTTTCTAATCAGAAACAACATGGAACATCTTCAAAATATATGTTTTAGAAGTAATTGTTCGAACTTCCCTATCAATTGTTAATGTTGAATAAATGAATTTGAATTTGAATTGATACTACAATAAATATTTTCATTTATTGTACCATATAAATTAAAATAGTTTCGTCATCAGCATTTTGAACGAATTTATTGATACGAGGATATATTGAAAAAATCTTAGCCTACTTTAGAACCAAACAAAATTTCAATGCCAAAAAATTGTATTACTCAACATATTCTCCTCTTAATTGAATACATTTATTACAGCGAACCTGCAACGTCTTTAGACCTTTCAGAAAAAATGTTTCTTCTTGCTCTGCAAACCAGTCCTCCACAGCTTTTATTACCTCCTCGTTGGAAGAAAATTTACGACCTTTTAAACTTTTTTTCAGTTGAGGAAAGAGATGATAGTCGGACAGAGCCAAATCTTGTGAATAAGGGGGGTGTTCTAGTAATTCTAACCCTAAATCACGAATTTTTTGCATGGCAACATGAGATTTGTGTACCAGGGCGTTGTCCTGTAAAAACAAAACACCTTTGGATAGCTTTCCGCGTCTGTTCTCTTAAATTTTTTCCCATAGAGTGGTCAGTAATGTCGAATAGTAATTTTCAGTTATTGTTCTCTTATCCAAAAAATCAATCATGATTACTCCATGGCAATCCCAAAAAACTGAAGCAAGAACTTTTCCAGCACATTTTTGGACACGAATCTTCTTAGGTCTTGGAGAACCAGAGTGTCGCCATTCCATCGATTGTTGCTTTCTTTCTGAATCGTAGAAATGAACCCAAGTCTCATCCATAGTAACAATTCGGTCTACATACATCGTTTTCAAATCGAGCACAGATCGAACGCGATGCTTCTACCCTTGCACGCTTTTGGTCAACATTCAAACATTTGGGGATCATTTTGCATAAATTTTTCTCATGTCCGAATTGACATGAACTGTATGATGAACGCGTTCGTATGAAATCTTCAGTGCTTCAGATATCCGTTTTAACCCAATTCGACGGTCTGATAAAATCAAATTGGGGTGCACAATCGTGAAAGTAATCTACGATAACAGTGAAGTTGATTCTCATGAAACTGCAACAGTGACTTCCTAATTCGAATAGAAGGTATATCCGGAACACCTCCCGACAAAGTGAGCGTTTCAACGTGTAGATTTGACAATTTATCAGATCATTATTTTTCTGGCGTGCAGCCAAAATTGAATAATTTCCAACCTCACGCATTATGTTGATGAGTTTCATCTAATTGCACCAAAAGCCTAATCAGCCCCAGACACTCACGTGGCAGCAGCGACGTCTATCGGGCGCTACGGAAACTAATCTCAGGGATGACAAAGTGGATTTTCGATGCGATCAAAATTGAAACGATTTATTCGACTCAAATTTGTTCAACACTTGAACTTACACTGGTAAACATTGTTTTCTTTCATCTTCGTTTATTGATCTCCGTCATCTCTCGCTGCCTTCAACAGGAGGGGGCCAAATTCCCGCGATTTCGTTTTGCTATCCTCAGGCACCCCTGGATTTTTTCGTCTTCCCTTCAGGTACGATATCTTATTTTTTTATTTTTATTTATTTATTCAACGGCAAGAAGCCTTTTACAAAAAAATTACTTAAGTTTCAAAGAATACATATGTCATACAATGAACAATTAATACACCTTGAACTTAACCTATAATTAAAAATAATATACAAAAATAATCAGGGAATACCTATATGAAATGACTACAGTCGGATCATCATTGACAGATTTCGCTTAAGTCTCGAAAACGGATCATTAAATATATCCACCCCCAAAGCATCGACAAAATTGGTGCTCCTCATCATTCTCGGAATCGGAGAATAGAACCCATAGTTGGTCCTCGACAAACCCGGCCTGAACAGCTCAACCCGTCTCATGGGTCTAGGCGGAACATTCAAATTGAACCGATTCAGCAACTCAGGTGCAAATACGAGACCACGATAAATTTTGGCAACAAAAAGTACATCTGCAGAAAATCTTCTGGATCTTAACGAAGACAATCTGAGACGATCGCGCATATGTGTTACAGAGAACGAACGAGCAGTAATGCCCAACCTGAATGAAACATACCTGAGGAATTTATTCTGTACCCTCTCAAGGAAGAGACTGTCAGCCAATGTGTAAGGGGACCAAACAACCGACGAGAACTCAAGGGTTGGTCTCACGAGCGTAACATACAGATATTGTAGTGTTTCAACATTACGAAAATCCCTCGTATTTCTGAAAATGAAACCGAGAGTTTTGAAAGCCCTAGTAGAAATCGAGTGAAAGTGAGGTTTGAAGGATAATTTACTATCGTACGAAACACCGAGATCCCTCACTACACTTATTCGCTCTAAGGGATCACTCCCAAGGAAAAAGGTGACAATCATCGGATCCTCAACACGACAAATTGACATGGATTTACATCTTGCGAGCGCAGCGAGGGTTCTACGTCTCCAGTCGTCTTATGGAGGTTGGATCTTAATTAAATCAAAACAATACACCAACGTGCTACCAAATTAATTACGACCCCTCACAGGGGGGATCATTTTCGCGACAAAAATGATATCTTTTCTCCATTTTTTGTTCTAGAAGTAATTAGGAAGAAGTAGAGGAATCTGGTCCGAAATTATTCAATTTTTAATTTAATCTCATTAATTTCGACATATTTTTCTGTAGTTGTGTTATCCCACCCTCGTCGCCAATTTTCCGAATTTGCGTGAAGACTACAATCATTGCTTTCCCAATTTTGACAACAGGATGAGACCTTCACACAAAATGAAATTCAACTCTCGTCTTTTTCCTGACAATGGTGCAATAAGTCATAAAGATGTGACCCAAATAATATTATTACCTGCATTAACTGCGCATTCTTAGGCTCCACTCCCAAATTCGCAATCGTAAATTTGACGCTGTTACGTCTAGCACTCAAGAAAACGTAATTTATTGAACAAAGCTCGATTTATTGAAGATAAGTACACAGAGAGACATTCTTTACCCGTCCCAATAAAAAGTGAACTTAATATTCACGTGCCAGAAATGCTCGTCTCCATTTAGCCCAGGTAAACAATCGAGTCATTTTCTCTGTGTCCCAAATAAGAATAACGATGAAGAGATAAGATGAATGTCTGTGCGCTTGCCAGGAAACCTAAGAACGCTCATACTGTCTGGGTTCATTATATTCGAAAGTATTTTTATTTTACGTGGTCCTTCATTGTCGTTAGCTCATCAGACTCTTAGGTTTGAGCAGAATTCAGATTGAATTATGTTGAGATTGATTCCAAACGAAATTCATCAATTCAATCAACTTTCTGATATTTGAGAATGTCGTATTGGAGAAGGAGATATAAATAATGAATTATTTTTATGTATGAGACCTCTTTTCCTCGTCTTCTTCCACAATCGCATGGATCTAGGATGAAAGGTTATGTGTGGTATTTACATCTGAATTTCAAATGACATGCACATTTCCTCTGGAGGTCTTTCTAGCCTCTGTACCGAAAATCCATTACGTGGATGAGACTGAAGAAGATTTCGTTCGAAACTAGACACTGATACCAAGATTGCATGACTACGAAAAAGGTTCCATACCTACATTTTTTATATACGACATACAATTCCGCATTTTTCTACAAAATAGTAAACGCTGAAGATATGAATTTAGTTCGTTACTTTCTAATCCCTGTATTCATATAGTTCTGGAAATGTAAATTGAACATTTCCTACTTCCATTCAAACCAAGTTCGAAGCACAATTTGAGGCGCCTGAACCCAGAAAAGGCGTTTTTCCCTCCACCCCTGATTACAACGACCCTACAACCTAGGAGAGATTCACACGCAGGAACAACATTTCCATTTTTCATCTCATTTTCTCCCCTGAAAACCCAGGAAGAACTCCTATTCAACCTCAAATCTAATACTCGAGATCCACCGCTTATGTCATTGGCGACAATCACTCCCCATCTATTCCGTGAATACCTCCTTGAAAAGGACCCATTCTCGTCCTGTAATATAATCCCGGCCTCGATCCTGGAGACGCATGATTGATTCTTCCCGTGGAAGTCGACTAGATTTCAATTTTTTAAAGCCTCGACAGGAACACTCAGATTGCATCGAAGTACAGCTGTGTTGAATGGGAACATGGCGTGTAAGTTCCATTTTTCGGAGATGTTTTTCTGGAAGAATTCTATAAGGCGTATAGGGAATGGGTAAGTGGGTTCGTATAGGAAGATGAATAGAGATGAAGGTTCCGATTCATAATTATCGTTCGATAGCATGAATTGTTGGGAAGAAATGCTCAACTTTGGAAGGTCATCTCAGTATTTGTCCGTTTTTCCAGAGATGGCTTGGAAAGTATACATGAAATTGTAACCAAGATTTTTAAGATAGCTCATGTTTTGCAATCAGCTAATTTGAGACCTGCATTATATGAAAAACTAAAGTATGCAATGAGAGGAACGGAAGTTGAGACAATTTGAAATTTCCAATTTTCCGTGAAATGCCATTTGAAAGGTAGAAATCTGAACGGTGATAGTAAGGGCCTTGAATTATTTCTTATTGAATTCAGCGACCTCTAAAACCTACATATTGATACCAAAATCATCCATGTAGCCCTCATAAGTAATGAACTATTCCTGTTTTTAATTTTCGATTTTTCATTTTTGAGTTCTGTTCACGAGCTCTGACCACTCAAGGTGAGGTTGCTGTCGGTCCGCAAATTTGCTATTATTGAAGATTCGAATAGGAAGTACAACTTACAAATTCAATGACAACGTTAGATCCTCCCCAAATATATTTTTTATTGACAAATATGGTGTTTTAGGGGGTCATACCCCTTTGGCATTTTTCACCAAAAATTTGAGATTTTTCAAATCGCTCATATTTTGCACAGAGATACTTGGAGCTATGCTGATTAACATAATATAAATAATTCTTTGCGGCGATGAAATGGACGGAAGTTATGACGGTTTGAAATTTCGGATTTTTCGAAAAAATGCCATTTGACAGGTGAAAATCTAAACAGTGATAGTTAGGGCTTTGAATTATTTTTTATTGAATAGAGCGACCTCAAAAACCTACATTTTGATACCAAAACCACCCATGTAGCCCTCATAAGTAATGAAATATTCATGTTTATATTTTTCGATTTTTCATTTTCGAGTTCTGTTCACGAGCTCACACCACTCAAGGTGAGGTTGCTGTCTGTCCGCAAAATTGCTATTATTGAAGATTCGAATAGGAAGTACAACTTACAAATTCAATGACAACGTCAGATCCTCCCAAATATATTTTTTATTGACAAATATGGTGTTTTTAGGGGGTCATACCCCTTTGGCATTTTTCACCAAAAATTTGAGATTTTTCAAATCGCTCATATTTTGCACAGAGATACTTGGAGCTATGCTGATAAACATAATATAAATAATTCTTTGCGGCGATGAAATGGACGGAAGTTATGACGGTTTGAAATTTCGGATTTTTCGAAAAATGCCATTTGACAGGTGAAAATCTACACGGTGATAGTTAGGGCTTTGAATTATTTTTTATTGAATAGAGCGACCTCAAAAACCTACATTTTGATACCAAAACCACCCATGTAGCCCTCATAAGTAATGAAATATTCATGTTTTTATTTTTCGATTTTTCATTTTCGAGTTCTGTTCACGAGCTCACACCACTCAAGGTGAGGTTGCTGTCGGTCCGCAAAATTGCTATTATTGAAGATTCGAATAGGAAGTACAACTTACAAATTCAATGACAACGTTAGATCCTCCCCAAATATATTTTTTATTGACAAATATGGTGTTTTTAGGAGGTCATACCCCTTTGGCATTTTTCACCAAAAATTTGAGATTTTTCAAATCGCTCATATTTTGCACAGAGATACTTGGAGCTATTCTGATTAACATAATTTAAATAATTCTTTGCGGCAATGAAATGGACGGAAGTTATGACGGTTTGAAATTTCGGATTTTTCGAAAAATGCCATTTGACAGGTGAAAATCTAAACGGTGATAGTAAGGCCTTTGAATTATTTTTTATTGAATAGAGCGACCTCGAAAACCTACATTTTGATACCAAAATCACCCATGTAGCCCTCATAAGTAATGAAATATTCATGTTTATATTTTTCGATTTTTCATTTTCGAGTTCTGTTCACGAGCTCACACCACTCAAGGTGAGGTTGCTGTCGGTCCGCAAATTTGCTATTATTGAAGATTCGAATAGGAAGTACAACTTACAAATTCAATGACAACGTTAGATCCTCCCCAAATATATTTTTTATTGACAAATATGGTGTTTTTAGGGGGTCATACCCCTTTGGCATTTTTCACCAAAAATTTGAGATTTTTCAAATCGCTCATATTTTGCACAGAGATACTTGGAGCTATTCTGATTAACATAATTTAAATAATTCTTTGCGGCAATGAAATGGACGGAAGTTATGACGGTTTGAAATTTCGGATTTTTCGAAAAATGCCATTTGACAGGTGAAAATCTAAACGGTGATAGTAAGGCCTTTGAATTATTTTTTATTGAATAGAGCGACCTCGAAAACCTACATTTTGATACCAAAATCACCCATGTAGCCCTCATAAGTAATGAAATATTCATGTTTATATTTTTCGATTTTTCATTTTCGAGTTCTGTTCACGAGCTCACACCACTCAAGGTGAGGTTGCTGTCGGTCCGCAAATTTGCTATTATTGAAGATTCGAATAGGAAGTACAACTTACAAATTCAATGACAACGTTAGATCCTCCCCAAATATATTTTTTATTGACAAATATGGTGTTTTTAGGGGGTCATACCCCTTTGGCATTTTTCACCAAAAATTTGAGATTTTTCAAATCGCTCATATTTTGCACAGAGATACTTGGAGCTATTCTGATTAACATCATTTAAATAATTCTTTGCGGCGATGAAATGGACGGAAGTTATGACGGTTTGAAATTTCGGATTTTTCGAAAAATGCCATTTGACAGGTGAAAATCTAAACGGTGATGGTTAGGGCTCTGAATTATTTTTTATTGAATAGAGCGACCTCGAAAACCTACATTTTGATACCAAAATCACCCATATAGCCCTCATGAGTAATGAATTATTCATGTTTATATTTTTCGATTTTTCATTTTCGAGTTCTGTTCACGAGCTCACACCACTCAAGGTGAGGTTGCTGTCGGTCCGCAAAATTGCTATTATTGAAGATTCGAATAGGAAGTACAACTTACAAATTCAATGACAACGTTAGATCCTCCCCAAATAATTTTTTTTTTGACAAATATGGTGTTTTTAGGGGGTCATACCCCTTTGTCATTTTTCACCAAAAATTTGAGATTTTTCAAATCGCTCATATTTTGCAAAGAGATACTTGGAGCTATGCTGATTAACATGATATAAATAATTCTTGGCGGCGATGGAAGGGACGGAAGTTATGACGGTTTGAAATTACGGATTTTTCGAAAAATGCCATTTGACAGGTGAAAATCTGAACGGTGATAGTAAAGCCTTTGAATTATTTTTTATTGAATAGAGCGACCTCGAAAACCTACATTTTGATACCAAAATCACCCATATAGCCCTCATGAGTAATGAATTATTCATGTTTTTATTTTTCGAATTTTCATTTTCGAGTTCTGTTCACGAGCTCACACCACTCAAGGTGAGGTTGCTGTCGGTCCGCAAAATTGCTATTATTGAAGATTCGAATAGGAAGTACAACTTACAAATTTAGTAACAAGGTTAGATCATCCCCAAATATGTTTTTTATTGACAAATATAGTGTTTTTAGGGGGTCATACCCCTTTGGCATTTTTCACCAAAAATTTGAGATTTTTCAAATCGCTCATATTTTGCACAGAGGTACTTGGAGCTATGCTGATTAACATAATATAAATAATTCTTGGCGGCGATGAAATGGACGGAAGTTATGACGGTTTGAAATTTCGGATTTTTCGAAAAATGCCATTTGACAGGTGAAAATCTAAACGGTGATGGTTAGGGCTTTGAATTATTTTTTATTGAATAGAGCGACCTCGAAAACCTACATTTTGATACCAAAATCACCCATATAGCCCTCATGAGTAATGAATTATTCATGTTTTTATTTTTCGATTTTTCATTTTCGAGTTCTGTTCACGAGCTCACACCACTCAAGGTGAGGTTGCTGTCGGTCCGCAAAATTGCTATTATTGAAGATTCAAATAGGAAGTACAACTTACAAATTCAATGACAACGTTAGATCCTCCCCAAATATATTTTTTATTGACAAATATGGTGTTTTTAGGGGGTCATACCCCTTTGGCATTTTTCACCAAAAATTTGAGATTTTTCAAATCGCTCATATTTTGCACAGAGATACTTGGAGCTATGCTGATTAACATAATATAAATAATTCTTTGCGGCGATGAAATGGACGGAAGTTATGACGGTTTGAAATTTCGGATTTTTCGAAAAATGCCATTTGACAGGTGAAAATCTAAACGGTGATAGTTAGGGCTTTGAATTATTTTTTATTGAATAGAGCGACCTCGAAAACCTACATTTTGATACCAAAATCACCCATGTAGCCCTCATAAGTAATGAAATATTCATGTTTTTATTTTTCGATTTTTCATTTTCGAGTTCTGTTCACGAGCTCACACCACTCAAGGTGAGGTTGCTGTCGGTCCGCAAAATTGCTATTATTGAAGATTCGAATAGGAAGTACAACCTACAAATTCAATGACAACGTTAGATCCTCCCCAAATATATTTTTTATTGACAAATATGGTGTTTTTAGGGGGTCATACCCCTTTGGCATTTTTCACCAAAAATTTGAGATTTTTCAAATCGCCCATATTTTGCACAGAGATACTTGGAGCTAAGCTGATCAATATAATATAAATAATTCTTGGCGGCGAAGAGAGGGACGGAAGTTATGACAGTTGGAAATTTCCGATTTTTCGAATAAATGCCATTTGACAGGTGAAAATCTAAACGGTGATAGTTAGGGCTTTGAATTATGTTTTATTGAATAGAGCGACCTCGTAAACCTACATTTTGATACCAAAACCACCCATGTGGCTCTTATAAGTAGTGAATTATTCCTGTTTTTATTTTTTGATTTTTCATTTTCGAGTTCTGTTCACGAGCTCACACCACTCAAGGTAAGGGCGCAGTCGGTCCGCAAAATTGCTATTATTGAAGATTCGAATAGGAAGTACAACTTCCAAATTCAATAACAACTTTAGATCTTCCCCAAATATATTTTTTATTGACAAATATGGTGTTTTTAGGGGGTCATACCCCTTTGGCATTTTTCACCCAAAATTTTGGATTTTTCAAATCGCTCATATTTTGCATAGAGATACTTGGAGCTATGCTGATCAATATAATATAAATAATTCTTGGCGGCGAAGAGAGGGACGGAAGTTATGACAGTTTGAAATTTCCGATTTCTCGAAAAAATGCCATTTGACAGGTGAAAATCTAAACGGTGATAGTTAGGGCTTTGAATTATTCTTTATTGAATAGAGCGACCTCGAAAACCTACATTTCGATACCAAAATCACCCATGTAGCCCTCATAAGTAATGAAATATTCATGTTTTTATTTTTCGATTTTTCATTTTCGAGTTCTGTTCACGAGCTCACACCACTCAAGGTAAGGGTGATGTCGCTCCGCAAAATTGTTATTACTGAAGATTCGAATAGGATGTACAACTTCTAAATTCAATAACAACGTTAGATCTTCCCCAAATATATTTTTTATTGACAAAATGGTGTTTTTAGGGGGTCATACCCCTTTGGCATTTTTCACCAAAAATTTGAGATTTTTCAAATCGCCCATATTTTGCACAGAGATACTTGGAGCTAAGCTGATCAATATAATATAAATAATTCTTGGCGGCGAAGAGAGGGACGGAAGTTATGACAGTTGGAAATTTCCGATTTTTCGAATAAATGCCATTTGACAGGTGAAAATCTAAACGGTGATAGTTAGGGCTTTGAATTATGTTTTATTGAATAGAGCGACCTCAAAAACCTACATTTTGATACCAAAACCACCCATGTGGTTCTTATAAGTAGTGAATTATTCCTGTTTTTATTTTTTGATTTTTCATTTTCGAGTTCTGTTCACGAGCTCACACCACTCAAGGTAAGGGCGCAGTCGGTCCGCAAAATTGCTATTATTGAAGATTCGAATAGGAAGTACAACTTCCAAATTCAATAACAACCTTAGATCTTCCCCAAATATATTTTTTATTGACAAATATGGTGTTTTTAGGGGGTCATACCCCTTTGGCATTTTTCACCCAAAATTTTGGATTTTTCAAATCGCTCATATTTTGCATAGAGATACTTGGAGCTATGCTGATCAATATAATATAAATAATTCTTGGCGGCGAAGAGAGGGACGGAAGTTATGACAGTTTGAAATTTCCGATTTCTCGAAAAAATGCCATTTGACAGGTGAAAATCTAAACGGTGATAGTTAGGGCTTTGAATTATTTTTTATTGAATAGAGCGACCTCAAAAACCTACATTTTGATACCAAAATCACCCATGTAGCCCTCATAAGTAATGAAATATTCATGTTTTTATTTTTCGATTTTTCATTTTCGAGTTCTGTTCACGAGCTCACACCACTCAAGGTGAGGGTGCTGTCGGTCCGCCAAATTGCTTTTATTGAAGATTCGAATAGGAAGTACAACTTACAAATTCAATGACAACGTTAGATCCTCCCAAATATATTTTTTATTGACAAATATGGTGTTTTTGGTGGGTCATACCCCTTTGGCATTTTTCAGCAAAAATTTGAGATTTTTCAAATCGCTCATATTTTGCACAGAGATACTTGGAGCTATGCTGATTAACATAATATAAATAATTCTTGGCGGCGAAGAGAGGGGCGGAGGTTATGACAGTTTGAAATTTCCGATTTTTCGTAAAAATGCCATTTGACAGTTGAAAATCTAAACGGTGATAGTTAGGGCTTTGAATTATTTTTTATTGGATAGAACGACCTCGAAAACCTACATTTTGATACCAAAACCACCCATGTAGCCTTCATAAGTAATGAATTATTTGTGTTTTCATTTTTCGGTTTTTCATTTTCGAGTTCTGTTCACGAGCTCACACCACTCAAGGTAAGGGCGATGTCGGTCCGCAAAATTGCTTTTATTGAAGATTCAAATAGGAAGTACAACTTCCAAATTCAATAACAACGTTAGATCCTCCCCAAATATATTTTTTATTGACAAATATGGCGTTTTTAGGGGGTCATACCCCTTTGGCATTTTTTACCAAAAATTTGAGATTTTTCAAATCGCTCATATTTTGCACAGAGATACTTGGAGCTATGCTGATCAATATTATATAAATAATTCTTGGCGGCGAAGAGAGGAACGGGAGTTATGACAGTTTGAAATTTCCAATTTTTCGTAAAAATGCCATTTGACAGTTGAAAATCTAAACGGTGATAGTTAGGGCTTTGAATTATTTTTTATTGAATAGAGCGACCTCGAAAACCTACATTTTGATACCAAAACCACCCATGTGGCCCTTATAAGTAGTGAATTATTCCTGTTTTTATTTTTCGATTTTTCATTTTCGAGTTCTGTTCACGAGCTCACAGTCACACCACTCAAGGTAAGGGCGCAGTCGGTCCGCAAAATTACTATTATTGAAGATTCGAATAGTAAGTACAATTTTACAAATTCAATGACAACGTTAGATTCTATTGACCAATTTTGAAAGCTGCAATGTTCGAGTAGGTTCCACAAGAACCAGATCTCTTTATCACCACAAGAATCGTCCTCTTTGATGATATTACAGAAGCTCGTAACCAAATGGCACAGTTCATGAAATACTCAAAATCATCCAGCTTTTTCATCACAGAACCGGATTCGAAATAACCGAAATCATCCAGCAACGCGTTCACAACGTCGCAGTTCGCTGTCCCTCATAACAATAGTTATCGAATACCGATTCGATTACACTTTTTCGATGCAACCGACCCGTCGCGGCGGGGGTCGGCGCGTCTCCCGCCGGTCGCATAATCGTAAATTAATCAAACCCAATCGATATTCCGATATTTATTCAATCATGCCCCCGCAGACGCCAGAATAATAGACATTTAATTCGCCAATTTCGTGTCCGACCATTGTACTAATTGTAGTCGGCCGACACACGGATCGGACACCTTCCGTTGATGGAACAAAAATAGAGGTGTGTGTGAAGCGCGTCCAAAAACGGGTCTCGCCTGCCCGTCCCTAATTCGGCCGTTAATTGTCGAATTTCGAATTTGAATTGCTAATTTTCGGCGCGTCCGTGTAAATTTACAGGTGTCGCGTTTGCAAACACGCGCGGCGGCGGCGGCAGAAAACGACGTGTAATTATGACCGAACTCGTTTTCCAAACAATCGGAGGTTTGGGTGTCGCTGCATCAAAGGGTAATGAGTTATACTTTTGATGCGAAAGCGTCAATTCGAAACGACGAGGGAGAATGGGACCAAAAGCGTTATCCGCTTGCGGCGCCTTTCAAACTTCTACTGAGACCTCACAATACACAAATAAATACGTCTTTTTTGAAAGAAATGAACCATTTCTACAAAAGACTCATACGGAATGTGCAAGATTTGAATATCGCGCCATGTTTGACATTTTTTCTCCAAATTTTAATCATTTACTAATTGCTATACCTACTACCTACGTTTTTAAAAAAATAAAATTTAAATAGCTCCTTCTGGGTATTGTTTCTTTGTCAGTTACTATTAATTTTTTAAATCATGAAATATACTGCTTCAAAAGAGTTAGGAATACCGTATTCAATCGTTTTCAAAAGTATGTAATCTTCGAGAAAATCGCTGTAAAATCATTTAAAACTCAAAAACAACTTGAATCGATCCAACAAAAACCAGTATGGGACATTTAGTCAGTCTGGTCGCCTTTTTTCTGAAGATTGGTTCTTTTCATATGCTTTATGAATGTTCTTATTTTGAAATTAAGTAAATTCATCAACTGCTTCGATTTGAAAGGAGTTTTCTGAAAATGCCAAGACGTAAATTAACAAACGCTGAGTCTAATAGGGCTATCGGAATGCTATAGGGTGGCCTAACTCAGGTTGTTGTAGCGGAAATTCAGCCAAAGTGTGTTATCTCGACTTCGGAATAGGTTCAGAGTGTTGAAAAGACCAAGACTTGGTGGGCGACGAAAAACAACACCTGCTCAGGATCGTTTCATCACCGATTTGGCGAGAAGAAACCCAACATCGGCAACATCTACGTGTAGAATGCTAAGGAATACACTTCAAAATGCAAATGGGGTCCAAGTTTCTATCGAAACCATCAGACGAAGTTTGAGAGAGGTGAATCTAGGTTCTAGACGTCCATTAAGAGGAGTTCCATTAATGCGTGACCATAAGCGTCAAAGACTGGAATGGGCAAGGCAACATATCAATTGGAACGATCAATGGCGTAGTGTCCTTTTCACTGATGAATCCAGATATGGACGATTTTAGGATTCTCGAAGAATAAGGGAATGGACAATCCCACGCATACCCCGTTATCGTCGCTATGTCCAAGAAGTTCATCCATGTTATGGTATGGGCCGGGATATGTTTCAACGGGCGCACAGATCTACACATTTGTCCTGGGAATATGACTGCCTTACACTATAGGGAGCATGTCATTGACAATGTTGTGCCAAATTTTCACGCTGCTATTGGTGAAACTTTTTAATTTCTAGACGATAACAACGCTAGACCGCACCGCGCAGCCATAGTTGAGAATGCGCGCGAGGAGCTTGGTATTCCACATTCACCAATACTTCCGCACTCACCAGATTTGAATTGCATAGAACATGCATAGGATAAGCTCCAAAGAAGATTAGTTAATCATCAACCTACCCCAGAATCCTTAAATGATCTGAGAGAGCTTGAGTTTATGGAACCAAATTCCTCAAGAAATGTTCAACAACCTCGTGTGTAGTATGAAAAGAAGATGTCAAGCTGTTATTGATGCCCGTGGAGGCCATACATTGTATTGATAGTCTCAAAATGCTTGAATTCTTTGGGAATGAAATTTTGTTATTTTACTCGATTTTTCTTAACCACCCTGTATACGCTGCAGATCTACAGGCTAAATTTAATTTGCAACTTGAAATCATATCAATATGAATTTTCATCACAAAAATCTTAATTTAACTACAATATTTTTTGCAATTTAAGTCAATATCCCTAACTCATGTGGCGCAGTTTATTTCAATAGTTTGCTACACAAAACCATGTTTTCTTGAACACTGAAATCTTGCGCTCTTTTTGTAACAACCTTAATAAGAGCCTCGATGGAGAATTGCAGTTTTCGATAGAATTAGAGAACGCTAAGTACAGTTCTCTTCTTTTTTATGCACCAACCGGATAGTTTTCCGATGAATCCACTCCATTCTATTTTTCTTCTACCCTTTCCACCTGTCACGGTAGCGAATATTCTCTCGGAAAATCCCATTCCAATCCATCCGTAGACTTACACATCCTCAAAAACGCGACGGTACGCTTTCCGTATACTGACGTAAGACTTTTAACACATCGGATGCAAATCTCGAGTCTCGACGTTGCATTTTCAATTCAATATTTCCGCGAGAATTTCCATTCCCCGCTTGTTCCAGCGAGACCCTTTCATCCGAGAGTGTCGATATAAAATAATTCCGTACCTACTTCGAATTGAGGTTTACGTATTTATGGAAAGGTGAAACAAGTTCTATGTTGCGTTTAGGCGATGGTTTTTGCTGGGAGTTGTCACACTGTTTGGTGTTGTTTGGTTGTGTCAGGTAACTGTGAAGTCTGGAATAGATTTAGCGATTTTGTACGGTCCTCGAACATATAAACTCCTCCAAAGTTGAACTTATACTTTGAGTGCCTTGTTTTTTCAGTTATCGAGTTGAAGATTGAGCTCTTTGGCAGAATTCGTGGTGATACCTAAGATAGTTTTCACCTGACAAATGGACGAAGTACAAATTGATCTGGATTGAAAGTCATCACGAGGAAGTATCCTTGTAAATTCGCAATGATCCTTTATGCACATAAACTACCTCAGTGAACATAATTCTAACACAAATCTCTTGATTGCATCGAAGGCATCAAGAACTTCCAGCCTGTCAGATAAGATGAAGTAATGAGTCCATTTCAACTTAAAAATATATGATTCCTCTTCCGGATTTAGACCATCAGACAGTTGATGCCAATAAGCTTTTTACAGTTCAAATTAATCCATATAATACTGAATTGAAAAAGCCAAATGGCTGCGATTTGTGGATGATACCTGCACAGTCACGGTGAGGAACACCTGAATGACTTCCTAAAAAACCCAACAGCAGATACCCCATCAAACATGAGGTTCACCATGAAAGCAGGGAGAGGTGGAGCACTATCTTTCCTGGGCGTTGTGGTCACTAGGAAGTTTGATGGCAAACTAGGACACAAGGTTTATAGACAACAGACCCACACAGACGAGGAGTCCAATCCTCATCACCTCACAAAAGAGGGATGTCACCAAAACACTTGTAGAAATGGCTCGACCTATACGTGAGTCTCAATATCTACTAGAGGAGTTGGAATTCTTGCGAAAAAGACTTATTTCCAATGGGTAAAGGTCATAAAGATCGATGGGGTGTTGAGGCTAAAGCAAGCAACATCGGCAGACATTTTCAGGGACAAGGCATAGTTATCTTCAATTTTATGGGTAACAGACACAATTGGCACAAGACATATCAGCAAAACAGTCTATAAACCAACATAAAACAAGGACTAGTTTTCAGGGTTACAGAGACCTAGATGACTCCGTGTATCAAGGTGGTATTTACGGAATACCTCGCGACTGCCGGAAAGTTTACATGGGGATTACCGAATGGAGCGTGTGTTCGCGTGGAACCATCGATTTTATGATCTTCCTCAAAAGCTCCTCGAATGCGGTAATGTGGGTCACATGACTGGGCTCAATCGTAAGCTTCCTGGACCTACTTTCAGCTAATTCCATTCTTCACCTGAAATATCAAGTCCACCGTGCAGTAGCCTCTCCGGGCAAGCATTTCCGTCCCATACAAGGGTATCGACCACACATTAGGATTCAGTGGATGCCGTGCAACACGCCAGTGTGTCCAAACAAAGTGTCGTGACCAAACCGCCCGGGCGTAACATTCAACTGGTGTCTGTATGCGGTTTTCCGGATTTAGAATCGCCGCATACAAATATTTGTTAACGAATTGTACAGGGGATTACGTTCGGAAGATCGCGTCACGACACGACAGACCTTTGTCCCGAGGAAATGACCGAGTCGTTTTTCGATATTGGGCGAGAAAGGAGGAAATTCATTATTTCAGCGTGCCAAGAAACTACTACCACGGTTGTTTGTGCTGCGAAATGAGCCCTGGGAAATGAGCAGTAGATATTTCCTTTTTGAAAGCGTGATTCTTTGGACAAGAGCGTTATCCCTTCGACCACACTTTTGTAGTTGTTCATTGTTCAATAGTTTTTGAATTGTTCAGGGTTTTTTCCGGAAAATTAAATGTTCCAAAAATGGCATTACCTAAGTCTCCGTATTGCATTTATCGAATCCCAAAAATCATCAACAACAACTTGAAAGTTATCATTTTCCAAAGGAACTAATTTTTATCTCATATTTCTGAAACTGACCATTTGTCGGGTAGTGTAGCGGAATGTAGGATTTGCAATAAGCAAGATTTTACTTCCAGTTTCACGAAAATGACCTACATGAGCTAGATACGCTCGAAACGTGATACTGTTTAGTCTGCTTGAATTCTGCAATGTTGATGTTTTCATTTCACGCGGAAATGATGTAGCAGAAAGCATCAGGTTCAAGTCGAGTTGATTCTCGAATAACAACATTAACATGCATTAGCAACTTTTTATTCCTGCATAATTTTGCACTGGCGGATTATACCTCTTTTTTTGATCAAGAATGTGGAGGATACACAGAGTCCAACTTGTTGTGAACATCCACGAATAGACAAATCTGGATCTTCATTGACACTATCACAGCAGCAATATTTTCTTCTGTACGTACAGTTCTTTGTCTTGTTGTTGTTGTAGAGTTGTGGAGTAGAGAAAGTGTCCGAAATCTATCGATAGTTCGAAGAATAAGCTGCCCTGATGGACGATTATGTGAACCATAAATTTCACGAAGTGCTCTATAAGTTTGGCGAATAGAACACTGATTTTGAAAATGAATTTCAACAATTTGTAAACGTTGTTGCGGCGTGTGTCTTTCCATGATAATTTGTCAATGCTTACTGAACAGAAATGTCAATACAACATGGCTTCTACTTTCTGTTAAATCACAGTTATCCCCATGGGAAGTTCTATCACTATAAAAAAACACCTGGTACATCCGGAAGTCACAGAGAGTTGAAAAATATGTGAAAAAGGTTGACACGACTTAAAAGCTCAAAACATTCACTGTTAAAAAGCTATAGCAAGAATTGTCAGTGTCAGATTTTCACGATGTTACATTGTATCCAAATTTAAATTTTCCGGCCGGCAGCCCGAAACAATCGGGTATTTGGGGAACGCGCCTGGTCGGGCATAAAAAGGCCGATGACGCATTACACAAGTGAAATAATAAACTGAATAAAACGCAGAATAGAAGTCATAAACCGTAACTCAAGATTTTATGACGCCTCGTAAAATTTCGACCTAGTAGTAAAGCGAACGACCAGATATGAATAGTTTAAATGTGTTTGATGCATTTTATTGAGGCAGTATAAAATTATTGGCCGAATTCGGCACGTGACGTCACTGCCAAGTCGCCGAGGACGGGGGGCCAAAGGTGTTTTAGGGGTGGTTTTCACGGCGTTGACATCGAGTGGCAATTCGGGGAAATGCCCGCTTGACCAATGGGGCGACGACGAATATGGCCAAATTATTCGTTTTAGAGGGCTGTTTTATTCATGAAATCGCTTTGGCGACTAATTTTGGGGGCTGCATTCGAGAGGAAGAGTGAGATCTTTAACGCTTGTCAGGTTAGGTGCGCAACTAAGTTACTGTCGTTTGTCAATAGATAGGAAGAAATTGTAGCCAACCATGGGTAGTAAAGTTGCATTTTTATAAGAGAACTGAGGGATCTACGAGGATATATTGAAAAATTCTTAGCCTACTATAGAATCAACCAAAATTTCAATGTCAAAATATTTTATTACTCAACATATTCTCCTCTCAATTGGATACATTTAATACAGCGAACCTGCAACGTCTCTAGACCTTTCAACAAAAATGTTTCTTCTTGCTCTGCCAACCAGTCCTCCACAGCTTTTATTACCTCTTTTTTCAGTTGAGGAAAGAGATGATAGTCGGACGGAGCCCAATTTGGTGAATAAGGGGGGTGTTCTAGTAATTCTAACCCTAAATCACGAATTTTTTCCATGGCAACATGAGATTTGTGTACTGGGGCGTTGTCCTGTAGAAACAAAACACCTTTGGATAGCTTTCCGCGTCTTTTCTCTTCAATTCTTTCCCGTAGAGTGGTCAGTAATGCCGAATAGTAATCTCCAGTTATTGTTCTACCCTTATCCAAAAAATCAATCATGATTACTCCATGGCAATACCAAAAAACTGAAGCATAAACTTTTTCAGCAGATTTTTGAACACGTAACTTCTTAGGTCTTGGAGAACCAGAGTGTCGCCATTCCATCGATTGTTGCTTTGTTTCTAGATCGTAGAAATGTATCCAAGTCTCATCCATAGTAACAATTCGGTTTAAGAAGTCTACATCGCTTTCAAATCGAGCACAGATCGAACGCGATGCTTCTACCCTTGCACGGTTTTGGTCAACTTCAAACATTTGGGGATTCATTTTGCAGAAATTTTCCTCTTGTCCAAATTGACGTGAAGTATATATGAACGCGTTCGTATGAAATCTTCAGTGCTTCAGATATCCATTCAGCCCAATTCGACGGTCTGATAAAATCATGTCATGAACTGCATCGATATTTTCGGGGACTGACACAGAAACTGGCCTTCCCGATCGGTCATCATCTTCAATGGAAAATTTACCTCTTTTGAAGCTTGCAGTCCAATTTTTCACGGTCGCATACGAAGGGCATTGATCACCAAGGGTATTAAGCATATCTTCGTAAATCTGCTTACCTCTTAACCATTTTAAATACAGGTACTTGATGATGGCTCGATACTCCAATATTTCGATTTTTACAATTTTGGTGGACATCTTTTTTTTTATTTATTGCGTAACTCTGGTTTCCTTTTTTGACCTCGAACTCTACACTAACACTTGTAATAAGTTATTGTTCGTTGATATAGTATTGCAATATTTTGTTTATGCATGGAACTGGTCTAGGCTAATTAGATATCAATACATCATAATCCGAAATAGAAAAGAAGATCAGCTCAGCTTAACCTTGTATTCTACCCAACTCTCCAGAACTTTTCGAACATAATGTGGATACCCTTGATCATTACGTATTAAACTATCAATTCATTAACCTCCCTGAGCTATCGATACTGTGTACGGATACGAACTTCCATGAAGGGGAAAGTAGAGTCTATTGTCGCAAACCCTTTATCCAATAACGTTACAAGCCTAGGTAGAATGTACGAAGTTCGAACTACTCATACCATTGATATCCTCGAACCGAATGCAACCCTTACAACCCTTGTTTGGTATTGTGTGTACACTTCCTAACATAATCTGGGCATAAATCCAATCGATAATCTCATTAAAAAAGTAACATCCTCCCGAACGTCAATAACCCGCCGATAAATCAAGAAATTCTATTAACCCGAACAAGAGGAAGATCCGGGGGGAGGATAATACCGAGTTACTCGAGGATTACATCCCCATTGTAATAAATAAAGTCCAACGTGAGTAATCGCCCCAAAAACGAGACTCTCGGAGCGTCTCGCTGGTCGCTGGTCATTTCGGCCCCCCGCACGTGTAAGGGCCGCAGCTTCTTGAAAGGAAAATCCCCCAGGTCTGGGGGATTACAGGTCGGCTCGATATTTGACGCGATGTTTTTGAGATCCGGGAAAAGTCGGGACGCGAGATCCAATTTTCGATTTCATCTTTCAGGGAGGAATTTGGCGTTGTTTGGGGTTGTCTGACAGCGGGGATAGCACTCGTCGATTCAGGTGGTGAATATAAAAGGTTTGGAGTTGGCCATCGCAAAAACAAGACTTTCATCAATACGCATTTTCAATTTGAATGAAAGGAAACTAATAAGACAAGTCTGAAGCCCCTTTGACTTCAATTTTTCTTCTTGGTGAGGACCACTATGAGAAACCCAGAGGACAATCTATCTATCGTGACCCAATGAAGTCTTGTAATCCTATAGTGGTCTGGAACTGCTTCCCGAACAATTTGGCCATGTGCAAGGTGATTTATTGATCTGCCAGCCAAGAGTGACTAAGAAGGGCAGCTACAATCTTTGGTATCTCAGTACTATGTTGTCCGATAGGTGAGCTGCTAGATCAGCCTTGCCTCTGAAGAAATACAATGTGAGCAATATCAAAGATCATCTCTATAGCAGCTGTAGATTCTATTAATGAAGCAGAGTCTTCTCTGACGTTCTGAATATGAACGAATTATGTATGTCCAATCATCTGGCTGCTGAGTGCAACAAAGACAATTGTGACTCAAAAAATAAGGAGCTGGCATACGAAATGATAAAGTCAGATTATTCCTCGACATGAAATGTCCCCTCAGTAACCCCATAAAATGAAAATCTTATATTATTCGCAGAGGTCCACGCTTTCAAAATTGTTTTGTGGGATAAAGCTATCCAATTCCGGAGTAAAGCTGATAAAACCGTCGCACAACGTACTTAGGCATTCCGTTTTTGTACGTCGAGGAAATTCTCAAAACACGACAACGTTTGAACAAGACGTCGGTTGGGTAAACAACACACGAGAAATAAATCATCCGAGATGTTTTTCATCTTCTGCGGATAAAAATGTGACATATGTAAGAATTCGGGGAGGGCAGCTCCAGGAATTCCGGGAATTTCTCGATTTATAAGTTTGTTCTCGGTCACAGGAAGGAACAATGGGCATTTCTAGTCATTTTCAGAAAATGTATTTCGACATTATTGGATTCTCACGTAATTCGTGATTTTTTTTGCATTTTTTCTTCATCAATTCATACCCTTAAAAAAATATTGAAAACTCAAAAATAATCTACCGAATTCAAACGATCAGAAGAAGCGGGAAATCGTGTGACGTCGGTGGTTAGAGAGATTTTTGATTGGTTGTACTCGTCATGAGTCATGACGTGCTGCTGATATAAACATGACAGCATTGCAAAATCACAAAAAAAATTAGCCTGAAAAGGCCCTTGCTTTTACTTTCCTAATAATATCATAATATAATGTTGATTTTGGATGTTTTTCTTTTATCATAATGACATTTTCATTTCTACTCCATAAAGCTTCATAATATCATTCAATTCCGACGAATTGAAGATAAAGAGGGTTCAAGTAAGCAGGTAGGTGAGAAATTCAATTGAAAATAATTATCCCTAGGCCACACATGTAAGAATTGGTACATACATATAGGCCGGCCTTCTAATTTAGGAAGCATTAATAATTATTTTCATTTTGACAATTGCAAATTAGTCGTAAGAATAATTATTGATTTGGCAACTGTGTATGGGGACCATCTGGTCGTCAGTCGTTGACTTAACCTAGGAGTATAGAATATAGAGTATAGAATACTCCTAGACTTAACTGTAAGAAACCCCATTCTATAGTACGCAGAGAAGACGTCGAAATGTCGAATAATGACAAATAGGAAGGTGATGTTTTCATTTATAATTTGTAGGCGTGGTTGCCACATCAGTATTTGTATTTTCAGAGAATGAGTATTATGTAAACTTTAATGGAAATTAAGTTGTTATACGACGATGTTTCAAGAACATTATAGAGATCACATCAAATATAATACGATTTTACTGAATATATTTATGAATGAATTCAGAGATTTTACAAAGACTTGACAACAGCGGCGTGTCTCTCAGGTACTCTGGGCTTTGTCTCCTCCATCATAAACTTCAACCAATCATATCACAAATTGACACTGACACTGACGTCACAGCAGACGTTTGAATTCACACGTGTTGAAACCACATTTTCAATATCGAATAATTAATCAGTTCCTCAAAATTCAGAGTGAATAAATGGTAACAAATGTGTTATAAACTGCCCTTCATTAAGTCATGGGAAGAAAAGTGCATATTTTGAGGTACTGGAAATCCCCATTCTTGGAGGTCTTGTCTACATGAGGAAGACTGGTTTGCGGGTATCGCTCTGGCTGCAGTATTCACCTTGAGGGTACGATTTGGAATCGGTCTCTTTGAAGATTATCTTCCACCTAATGACACTACAAACAAGTTTTCATCGAGATAAGGATAAGATAAGGTTTTTGTTCGGAAGTTCTTCAATACTTTCCATATTTTCCATAGACCAATCCTTCATAGGCCATGAGGTCTCTTCTTAAAAAAGCATGAAGGCTAGAATGCCACGAACCAAAATGTAGGAGTCTCTGGACTCAGAGCTCCTGTATAAGAGGCATAAAGAACAACTAGAGAGGCCCCTTCAATCTCCAGGAGCACAGTATAAGGAAAGTTAAACTGTGCCAGCAGCTTATAGACCCAGACTCGAAGAAGGTCCAGCTTGCAAGCAGAAACAACGTATAGCTTGTACTTTGTACTATAGAACAGCCTTTTCTGTGCAATATAGGCTAACAATCCATGTGGAGCACACACTGCTATCGCTGAACATTATTTTGTGAACCTGTATGGTTGACACCTTTGAACTCTGTCAGGAACAATTACATCTTTGGTCCGCAACAACGGGAGTGGATACACGCTTACTCCATTCTTTGAAGGACCGTTAGATCTTTTATGGCAGGAGGTGGAGCAACTTAACCCACTTGACGAGTCCATAGCACTTCCTACGTAAATCCTTGCTCTAGCATGCCTGATTCTGAAGGAGTGGAAGGTCCACTTTACCTCACGTCGATAATTGAGCCTTCTGAGTATTCCCTTTTCCTAGGAATTGTTCCTTGACTCTTTTCTCTGAGAAAGCTGAACCTGCTCTGGTCCTGTAGCCCCCAAACCTGACACATGATACGGCGTCCGTCCCACGGCGCCCTAGACAAGTTCTAATAGCGTCGATACACTCGGTACCCGGCTTAATCAACATAATTACTTCGATTCCACCCCTAAGTGTATCGGATGTAAATAAAGTTAGCGTAGTTTTCGGCGTTCGGGAGCGCCAAGGCACTCTAAAGTTTTCCGTCAATCCAAACTCCCCGTAACAAATTGTCTGAAAATGAGTTCGGCAAGCAGACGAACTGGGGGAAAATTTAAATTTGGAGCAGGTAAATTTAACTCTATTATTATTTGGGATGGAGACGGAGATTGCTTCCGATGACCCGCTCCATCGGGTCCCTGGTTGTCGACTCATCGGCGGCGGGATCTTGAAGGAGATTGATCTGCTGGTGATTTCCTAAGGTTTACCAGAATCAACATCGAGCAGTACGTAGTTTATCACGTAGCCAGTACTGGGAATGAGTGTGCTTCATCAAATTCCATTGGAGAAGATGAAATCCCTTATATTCTATCAGGAGATACTTCGAACTACGAGAATGTATAGAAATCTAGTTAGCCTAGACCAGTTCCATGCGTAAACAAAATATTGCGATACCATATCAACGAACAATAACTTATTAGAAGTGCCAGTGTAGAGTTCGACGTCAAAAAAGTGAACCAGAGTTACGCAATAAACTTAAAAAAAAGATGGCCCCGAAATTGTAGAAATCGAAAAATTGGAGTATCGAGCCATCATCAAGTACCTGTATTTAAAAGGGTTGAGAGGTAAGCAGATTTACGAAGGTGTGCTTAATACCCTTGGTGATCAATGTCCTTCGTATGCGACCGTGAAAAATTGGACTGCAAGCTTCGAAAGGGGTGAATTTTCCATTGAAGATGATGACCGATCGGGAAGGCCAGTTTCCGTGTCAGTCCCCGAAAATGTCGATGCAGTTCATGACATGATTTTATCAGATCGTCGAATTGGGCTAAAACGGATATCTGAAGCACTGAAGATTTCACACGAACGCGTTCATCATAAAGTTCAAGTCAATTTGGACATGAGAAAAATTTCTGCAAAATGGATCCCCAAATGTTTGAATGTTGACCAAAAGCGTGCAAGGGTAGAAGCATCGCGTTCGATCTGTGCTCGATTTGAAAACGATGTAGACTTCTTAAACCGTATTGTTACTATGGATGAGACTTGGGTACATTTCTACGATCCAGAAACAAAGCAACAATCGATGGAATGGCGACACTCTGGTTCTCCAAGACCTAAGAAGTTTCGTGTCCAAAAATCTGCTGGAGAAGTTCTTGCTTCAGTTTTTTGGGATTTACATGCAGTAATCATGATTGATTTTTTGGATAAGGGTAGAACAACAATTGGAGATTATTATTCGACATTACTGACCACTCTACGGGAAAAAATTAAAGAAAAAAGACGCGGAAAGCTATCCAAAGGTGTTTTGTTCCTACAGGACAACGCCCCAGTACACAAATCTCATGTTGCCATGCAAAAAATTCGGATTTAGGATTAGAATTAATAGAACACCCCCCTTATTCACCAGATTTGGCTCCTTTCGACTATCATCTCTTTCCTCAAATGAAAAAAAGTTTAAAAGGTCGAAAATTTTCTTCCAACGAGGAGGTAATAAAAGCTGTGGAGGATTGGTTTGCAGAGCAAGAAGAAACAATTTTTTTGAAAGGTCTAGAGACGTTGCAGGTTCGCTGTAATGAATGTATTCAATTAAGAGGAGAATATGTTGAGTAATAAAATATTTTGACATTGAAATTTTGTTTGGTTCTTTAGTAGGCTAAGAATTTTTCAATATATCGTAGTACCTTTGGAATAGTCACACCATGATTTAAGCATCATGTTCCCGATAAAACTCGGGTAAGAAGCTGTTGAAACAATTTCAGTTGACAGCAACATGCTGTTCGCTTCTGGAACCATCCTCTGCGATATCTGCCTTCCATATGTTGCATTTTTCACGTCCTCCTAAGGCTTATAAACTCTCAACGCCGCAGAATGGGAACAGAAGCCGGCAGATGAAATTCTGAACGTTTTACCCCCGTAATTTTCAATTTACCCGTTTCTCCCTGGCCCGTACTCGAAGGACCAGGAGTCGGCCAGTCATTCCACCCCCCAACCCTCTCATTCTTGGCGAAATGGCCTAGGAAGACGGGGTCAGGTCGAGATGTCCTTTTATTTGTTATTGACCCTTGATATTGGGTGTCGAATCCTGTGGACATTTCATCGACTCCTCCCTTTATTCCGCTGTTTTTCAGCGTTCGGACGGGAGGTGGAAAATGATAAATTTCGTTGGGGAAAAACACTCGATTTATTTTGCCGTTTGGAATGTTGGAAAATTGATTGATAATCGCGGGGAATTCGGGTGGGTGGAAATGAATGGAAATGGACTGAATCAACGAAAATGCTAGTTATTTTTGCGTCCATTTGTATACATTTATTTTGTTGCCGATGGCGACTTGTTTTCATGGGAAAGGCCGAGTATTTTTCATTACCTTAAAAAAATAGCAATTTCAACGGAAATATCGACATTACATAAAAGGGTCAACATAACTGAGAATTACACATATGGAATTCATGGTTCATGAAATTAATATAACTAGAAAAATATTATTCATCACAGATATATCGACATTCGAAATTTTGTCAAAGCTCAAACCGTTTTCTCAAAAATAATGGAGAGCATTGTCATGGTAAAATTTAGGGGTATTATAGATTACAGATTTCTGAAATCATGAGACAAAACTTTAAGACACAACTTCATCAGCACTAGGTATCTCAAATGCCTTCCTCTTCTTGTATATCGAATCATATCCACTTGTTACATAACCAAAGATCTAGCTATCCTATTCGCATAAAAATGGAATGATACAGCAACGTTTGCATATAATTACGAAAGATTAATTTGCTCAAACTGGTTATCAGGAGTTAATGAACTTTCCAAGGAAGATTATTCAAATGCCTGTAACCCGATATAACCCTTTCTATTAATTATGAGTCAACTCAAACTCGTGAAGGTAAAAACTAGAAACATTACACCATTACAGTTTGGTCAGCTTAAAGCCATGGAAGCAGTAGGAGGAAATGTAGATCCCAATCCACATTTATATTATTTCACAGTATACTTAAGAGTCCTAGTGTTTATAACAGTAGAACTAGTAAAAAATACACCAAGAACCATGTACGTTGATAGATATTTGCTTCTTTTGTTCAATTCAAAAGCGGACGTCAAAATGTTGACCTCAGTCGACAACATGGCATCAGTGGCCGAATTCACCAGTCATCCTTCATACCCCGAATACGCCAAGGTATCTAGAACACTCTCCGTTTCTGGTCGGTTTCATTTCGTTTACTTTTTCTTCCAGTCTATAGTCTCCCGTTTGCTGGCCAGCCCGCTTGTTGCATAATAACGTCTGAACGACTTTTTGCCGTCCATGGCTTCACGCTCGGTCTGCTCAAGGCAGTGGCGTACGAAACGGTTTTATGGTTCTTTTATTTCGATTCGGGGTTTGTTCTTGAAGATCAAAGATTCGAGCTCGAAATTATGACCGCCAAAAAGCAGAAGATGCAAACGATCTGCGTCAAATGCTGCTGAATCATATTGAAGAATGCAAAAGTAGGTAATCATTTTCGAAAGACAACAGCGTATGGTGAAAAAGGAGTCCTTGCATCAAGAGTTCAGTGGCTCACCACATAGATTCAACGACTTAAAAAAGCCAAATAAAGTAGGAGAAGATTTGAATATGAAAAACGAGATGGTTGGACAAAACGTGAGATGGCAGCACAAGAAAACTGCCTACCTTCAGTCTGAGATTGAAAATGAGATGCTAAATAACTAGGTCTGAATTATCATAAAACTCCGAGTAGACCTGCTCGGACATTTCACAGACGAGTGCGTGTGGACATGGTCGCAAGACCAATTACATCGACAGGGTCAGGGCAACTGGCCTTCACGAATGCCACTGGCCACGGTTGACCGTCAACCTGACAGGAATGAAGGAACTCAAACTGGTTTCCCATAGAATTAGTGGTTCTCGAGACCGAGGTAATTGAACTTGGTTCTTGACTTTGTCCGGGTAGATGTGCATGCGTCTCTGAAACTGTTGAGAGAGACGAAGATTCGGATTCAATTTGGAAGGCTGGCACTTATCAGAGTAAAAAATGGATGGAACTAGTTCGAATTCATCGTATAAAACAGCATTTTTCACTGAAAATCAAGATGGCTCAATGACTCACATAATTTTCGCCTTCATTCTGCAAACAGCAAGGTCTTGATTCTCACCTGTAACAAAGAGATCAATTATAAGCAATTTCCGTAGAACGATATTCATGTTGAGGATCATTATTGACCCATAAAGTGGACATAAATTTGGTTCTTCAGATCTTTCAAAGCCATTTTCTGCTGCTTCTCTTACTGTAAATTTCGAGAACTCAACAAGATTGATTGTTCAGAGTTCAGTTACTTCTTTCTTTATGTAATTCTACCAAATGCCTCCCAATCTGGCAACTCTAGGAAATTCCGATTTAAAGGTCGCGAAAGATTCCACAGGCCGAGAAATCGAGAGTAATCACGATCCACAAAGAAGTACATCACGTTGCAGCCCGGAGGCTGTTTGGTATCGCACTGCCCATTAAAGTATCAGGACTTCTCGTAGACCGACACCTTTAGAATGTACCACACGTTCTCAACCTTATCCTCCTTATTTATGACGAAAGAAATAACCATTGGAGAAAGGGATTCGTCTTCTTCGAACTTTAGATCTTTGTTTACGATTTCCAAGGACTTACGTAACCAACAGCGATGTGCTGAGGATATACGACAAAGGACTAACACCCAGTAATTGTTACTTGATTGGATCGCAGATTTGTTCACTTGGTTTCACTCTCCTCAGTAAAAACAGGTCTTGAGATTTACCTCGTCCTCTTCATACTCTAGAAGTGATACTTATGCAAGAGGTTCAAGTACCCTGGAATGAAATACGAGGATGTATTGATATCTAGTTAGCCTAGACCAGTTCCATGCATAAACAAAATATTGCGATACCATATCAACGAACAATAACTTATTAGAAGTGTCAGTGTAGAGTTCGACGTCAAAAAAGTAAACCAGATTTACGCAACGAATTTAAAAAAAGAAATGTCCACCGAAATTGTAAAAATCGAAAAATTGGAGTATCGAGCCATCATCGAGTATCTGTATTTAAAAGGGTTAAGAGGTAAGCAGATTTACGAAGATATGCTTAATACCCTTGGTGATCAATGTCCTTCGTATGCGACCGTGAAAAATTGGACTGCAAGCTTCAAAAGAGGTAAATTTTCCATTGAAGATGATGACCGATCAGGAAGGCCAGTTTCTGTGTCAGTCCCCGAAAATATCGATGCAGTTCATGACATGATTTTATCAGACCGTCGAATTGGGCTAAAACGGATATCTGAAGCACTGAAGATTTCATACGAACGCGTTCATCATAAAGTTCACGTTAATTTGGACATGAGAAAAATTTCTGCCAAATGGATCCCCAAATGTTTGAATGTTGACCAAAAGCGTGCAAGGGTAAAAGCATCGCGTTCGATCTGTGCTCCATTTGAAAACGATGTAGACTTCTTAAACCGAATTGTTACTATGGATGAGACTTGGGTACATTTTACGATCCAGAAACAAAGCAACAATCGATGGGATGGCGACACTCAGGTTCTCCAAGACCTAAGAAGTTTCGTGTTCAAAAATCTAATGGAAAAGTTCTAGCTTCAGTTTTTTGGGATTGCCCTAGAGTAATCATAATAGATTTTTTGGATAAGGGTAGAACAATAACTGGAGATTACTATTCGACATTACTGATCACCCTACGGGAAAAAATTAAAGAGAAAATACGCGGAAAGCTATCCAAAGGTGTTTTGTTTTTACACGACCACGCCTCAGTACACAAATCTCATGTTGCCATGCAGAAAATTCGTGATTTAGGGTTAGAATTACTAGAACACATCCCTTATTCACCAGATTTGGCTCTGTTCGACTATCATCTCTTTCCTCGCCAAAAAAAAATGTTTAAAAGGTCGTAAATTTTCTTCCAACGAGGAGGTAATAAAAGCTGTGGAGTACTGGTTTGCAGAGCAAGAAGAAACATTTTTTTTAAAGGTCTAGAGACGTTGCAGGTTCGCTGTAATAAATGTATTCAATTAAGAGGAGAATATGTTGAGTAATAAAATATTTTTACATTGAAATTTTGTTCGGTTCTATAGTAGGCTTAGAATTCTTCAATATATCCTCGAACTTTAGAGTGTAGGCCCACCATATCATTATATATAACTGAAATTTCGAACCTGATCTTAAAAGATATGTATACGAAATATTGTTACAACAAATTCATCACTGCGTGTTTTTTGCTCTGGTAACTATTAACTAAAATCCTCTACGATGACTATGCCTATGTTCCCTTCTCATGAATCTGAGTGGTCGATACCATAACGTTTCAAGCTTGTATTTTCTGGATCGAAAGACTGCAGAATTTCCCCGACGGCCTCGAGACAACCAAAGTCAATCAGCGTTTAACCGTGTATCGCTCTTCAGGCAGCACAATGCATTAGCATACATTAACTAACCACTGCGAAGAGTAAATAGAAACTGCGTTAAATCTCGCAGCAAGGGAGCGTCTGTTGACTCGACAAATGGTTGTCTAAATAATAATGGCCGGAGTCAATTGTATCACGTCACCTCTGGCGTTGTTGTTGGTGTTTTTGAGCAACTTTCGAACCTTGAGTAATCATCACGAGATGGACTCATGACAGCTGGGAAAAGAAGTTACGGAGATACAAGTTTACGAGGTTTTTGTGCCTGACCAATTGGGCTTTCTGGTTCCTGACTCCCTTCGGAACAACTGAGGAGGCGTAAGAAAGGTTAAAGGCGTAGTGTATACGTAAACAAGCTGAGTCTTCCTTTTTCAATACGAATTCCTCATAAAGGCTTCAATTTAATTGGTATTCATTGGTTTTTAATCAAATTAAGAGGGACCATCACCCGCATACCCCTATAATGCAGACGCAAACGTTGCCTAAATTTAAAATAATTCCCCTCGACCTCTGGACCTGCATTCAATTTCAACAGGTCCACCTCTTTGTCAAAGAATCCAATCAACGGCCTAAGTTTTGAATAAACACTCGCATCAGATGGGATCGCATTAACACAAGAGGAGAAAATTGGATATCGGATATCTGGATGACGATAAACGCATGGAAATGCTGGGGATTGGTCCACGGTGAATCCTTTGACGGGAAATCATCACTCGGGAAAATGTTTGGCTGAACCTACACCTATTAATCAATTTTTTAGTCCATAACTGCGTAGCAGCTCAGTTTTTAAGATTAACATGAGGCAGTCCAACTGATGTTCCCTTGTATTTCGAAAATTGAAGAATGAAGAAACACCCATACATTTAATGATCAAAGTATTGTCCATTGCTAGCCTTTACTTTTCCCATGTTTGTGGCAATTGACGGATCCCATTGCCAAAAAGATCGGCTCTTTGCTATCCACGCGTCTATCAATTTTTTTACTTCATCGTACTTGATGGAGAAGTGCTGATCAGCCATGCCATGTTGCAGCGATCGAAAAAGCAAAATCTGGGCTGTAAGGCGGGTGGGGTAGGAATTCCATTTGAGCATTTCCAAGTACCATTCTTGGCTTCCTCATGATGACAGATCGAATGACGGTGTTGCCAGATAAGTTGTGCCGATGGCGTAGCCATAAACTCGGTCATCTCGCTGCAATTCGTTTAGCCCGAACGACGATCAAACATGGGGGACGATGACGCCGCCGACGCTTTTCCTACGTCCGCGCATTCCGAGTAATTTACTGACCGCCCCTTTGATCTGCGTTAATTAAAATACGGGATAATTATGTTCGCTTCGATTGTTTTAATTAGGCCCACTTGACCAGCCCCATAGGTGCGTTCCTCTTTCACCGATAACGCCAGAGAGGACTTTCAGTGCGTTTGTTTGCAACTACTGTATGGTCATCCGATACCCTTCACCCTTGTGCTTTGCTGACGCAGCTGCAGCCTCCCGGATTGATTAAAGCTTGCGTTGTTCTTTGATAAAAATGATTACTCTGATTATTAGCAATTAATCCGTTTTGTTGCTCGGGCATGAGTACGCCGAGAGGCCAGAGCGATCATGGATGATACTTCATGGAATTGATGCAAACATTGGTCCTTTGAGCCGGCTCGAAGACCTGGAATCCCTGGATACAGAAAGCTACAAGACTTTTTTAGTTAAAGAGGGGATCGCAAAGGGCTTGAGTCTTCAGCTAACCTGAATGGTATCTGATCTAATCCAGAGAGAATATAGCTACAATTTCTCTTGTCTACTCAACCAAAATGAACCTTTCCAGTCGTTCCAGAGATCAGTTTTGGCTCGTGGAACGACGACATCAACTGACACTATCTGGAATCTACCTTTTAACATTTCACGCGGTAGTTTTTGTGTTCGTGGATCCACAAACTGTTGCACACTCTCGTTTTAATTTCCGTTCCGGTGAATGGTAAAGCCGTGTTCGCTGGACATGATAAAGGCCCGTTTGAATATTTAACTCGCGTGATATAACGGAAAGTAGATGAAAAGTTCTAATTTGGCAAATGGACGACTACGAATCTGGAGTTTAGATCGGCATTTCATTAGCACGGAATGAATTGATTCGTTATTTCGACAGTGGCGTAAGTACTTTGTTGATGGGGTCCCTGAATTTTGATCTGTCCGGAAAAACTGGGAGTTGATGACAGCAGTTTCAGGAAGTTTAGGTCCTTCGTGGAGACTGGTTGGTCTCATGAATAAACTTTTATCAAATGCCCATTCGTCATATGATCAGGAAACGTACGAGGATAATTGGGAAATTCTAAGCCTACTATAGAACCAAACAAAATTTCAATGTCAAAATATTCTATTACTCAACATATTCTCCTCTCAATTGAATACATTTATTACAGCGAAACTGCAACGTCTCTAGACCTTTCAAAAAAAATGTTTCTTCTTGCTCTGCAGACCAGTCCTCCACAGCTTTTTTTACCTCCTCGTTGGAAGAAAATTTACGACCTTTTAAACTTTTTTTCAGTTGAGGAAAAAGATGATAGTTGGACGGAGCCAAATCTGGCGAATAAGGGGGGTGTTCTAGTAATTCTAACCCTAAATCACGAATTTTTTGCATGCCAACATGAGATTTGTGTACTGGGACATTGTCCTGTAAAAACAAAACACCTTTGGATAGCTTTCCGCGTCTTTTCTCTTTAGTTTTTTTCCGTAGAGTGATCAGTAATGTCGAATAGTAATCTCCAGTTATTGTTCTACCCTTATCCAAAAAATCAATCATGATTACTCCATGGCAATCCCAAAAAACTGAAGCAAGAATTTTTCCAGCAGATTTTTGAACACGAAACTTCTTAGGTCTTGGAGAACCAGAGTGTCGCCATGCCATCGATTGTTGCTTTGTTTCTGGATCGTATAGAAATGTACCCAAGTCTCATCCATAGCAACAATTCGGTTTAAGAAGTCTACATCATTGTCAAATCGAGCACAGATCGAACGCGATGCTTCTACCCTTGCACGCTTTTGGTCAACATTCAAACATTTCGGGATCCATTTTGATGAAATTTTTCTCATGTCCAAATTGACGTGAACTATATGATGAACGCGTTCGTATGAAATCTTCAGTTCTTCAGATATCTGTTTTAGCCCAATTGGACGGTCTGATAAAATCATGTCATGAACTGCATCGATATTTTCGGGGACTGACGCAGAAACTGGCCTTCCCGATCGGTCATCATCTGCAATGGAAAATTGACCTCTTTTGAAGCTTGCCGTCCATTCTTTCACGGTCGCATACAAAGGACATTGATCACCAAGGGAATTAACCAAATCTTCGTAAATCTGCTTACCTCTTAACCCTTTTAAATACAAGTATTTGATGATGGCTCAATACTCCAATTTTTCGATTTTCACAATTTCGGTGGACATCTCTTTTTTTAAATTTATTGCGTAACTCTGGTTCACTTTTTTGACGTCGAACTCTACACTGACACTTCTAATGAGTTATTGTTCGTTGATATGGTATCGCAATATTTTGTTTATGCATGGAACTGGTCTAGTGGTCTAGGCTAACTAGATATCAATACATCCTCGTATATTCCCTGAACAAAAAGTTCTAGAATTGGCATTTATCGAGCTCTGAAATTGAAGAGCGAGCTGTAGATAGGGCAGTTGCAGTTGCAGTCGCAGTCGCAGTGGAATGTAAGCCCTTACCAAACTAAGTCTATTTTGATGAAGAAATAAATTCCATAAGCAAACTGCAGAGGGACGAGGAATTTAAAGGCGTCTTCACGAGTTGAACTGGACCTTAATGTAGGGCAAGAATAATACGGGTCCTAAAACCGAACCATGCGGCACCCCCAATCTATTTTATTGGATCTGAATCTTGAGTTTTGAGTACCGAAAATACATTGATTTGGCCCCGAATGTGCTGTATTTTATTCAATAGGTGAGGCCAAAAGTATATTCCCCTCCGACAGCATCTCAACCCGGTTTCCTCCGACGGAACTGTCCGAGGATTCCGGACTGGATCGGCATAATTAACCGCCTTCAACCCGGGAGGTCGTTAGGGGTTGAATTTTTTGCACCTAAACTCGGCCGCGCTGAGGTAACTCCCGTCCAATCCATGTGCCTTTCATTAGTGTAATTCATCTTAAGCCGCCCGGTAATTTATTTTTTGGGCGCCACATTAATTCCACCCAGGATTGTTGCGAGTTTCGAACTGGACGAATGGAGGAAAACGTTGCGGTTGCGGGGGGTGCGGAAGAGGGAGCTGGAAAGACGAAAATAGGAGGTTCAAGACTGGATTTCGTCCGGAATTCGTAGGTTTTTATCGCTCACATACATACAGGATTAGAAATATGATTTTGAACCAAGTGGCATCACGATTGGGTTTGACAACTTCAATCCAAATAAGTTTGAAGATGAAACATCGTGGCAATGCGAATTTATATAAATTTCCCCATGGGATGTCTCCTGATGATCTAATGCGTGAATTTTCCCATATTGCTGCTGTATAATAAGCTTGGCGAGGAAGAGAGGCAGTTGCTTGTCTGGTGGATTTCTTCAAAAATCGACAAGATCGCATTAAATACAATCCGGTGTTCAGTAAAACATGTCAAGGTGGTTCTAAAAGCTGTGAAGTAGTAAATGGTTGGTGTCTAATAGAAAAAGACAAAGCTGCCTTGTCTTTTTCATAAACTGACATCAAAACGAGGCGGCAATATGACCTCACCACGACTGTTCTTAAAACCTAATCGACACTGGAAAAATGAGAGTGACAGATACAAGGATATATTGAAAAATTCTTAGCCCACCATAGAACCAAACAAAATTTCAATGTCAAAATAAGACCTTTCAAAAAGATTTTTCTTCTTGCTCTGCAAACCAGTCCTCCACAGCTTTTATTACCTCCTCGTTGGAAGAAAATTTACGACTTTTTAATTTTTTTTTCAGTTGAGAAAAGAGATGATAGTCGGACGGAGAGAAATCTGGTGAATAAGGGGGTGGTTCTAGTAATTCTAACCCTAAATCACGTATTTTTTGCATGGCAACATGAGATTTGTGTAATGGCCACTGGGGCGTTGTCCTGTAAAAACAAAACACCTTTTGATAGCTTTCCGCGTCTTTTCTCTTTAATTTTTTCCAGTAGAGTGGTCAGTAATGTCGAATAGTAATCTCCAGTTATTGTTCTACCCTTAGACGATTGCAGTAAGTCAATTGCTGCAAATCGACTTCAGACGAAGTGCGTCCGAGAATTAAGCAACCGATTAAATAAAGGCACTTACCTCAGAAATATAAGTTGACGGCGATCGTAGGTGGTCAACTACTAAGTTAGCAGCCGAAAGGGGGTATAAGGAGTGGAAACAGGGAAATACCTTTCCTTTAGATAGTTTAGATGGACGTCGTTAGTAGCGACCAATTCACCGGTCACTCAAGTTCCAAGTTGCTTAATCACAGGCGAACTTATTCCTCAGAGGATAGCACAAAATATTATGGTGACGCGATCAGACGATTTTATTCTTTCTCAACGAAAGTATTCAACACGAATTTTATTCGCTTTAGAAGGCACTATTAAATTAGTTTGCTTTTAACCAACTTTTATGCACGATGTGTAAACAATGAATTGAATTGACATTATTATTTCTCGCGCGCACAAGCGAGAAAATACTTCCGCAGATTGTCACCAGAGTGAGACGGTTCTCGAGTCGTTGAAGATGAAGCAAGTCACGTAAGCAACACACGTTCACGACGTAACATGCCGCCCGCCCTGAAGGATCCCTTCAGTAAGAACTGGAAGGAGTGAACAGACGAAAGAAAAAAGTCATCTACTGACTTGGAAGAGGACACAGTTTGACGATTGGTCGTCGAACTGTCCCAGAAGGGGTAGCAACATCAGCCACACGAATTGTGGAGTCAGCTCCGGGAAAAACAGATGATATACGGCCTATACTCCACTTTAGAGGAGGAAGATTGTCGTCTCGAATGATGACAACAGTGCCTGGAAGGACAGGGGTAGACGGCTGCAACCACTTATGACGTTGCTGCAAGGTGTGCAAGTATTCCTGACGCCAACGCTTCCAGAAGTCCTGCTGGAATCGCTGGACCAATTGCCAACGAGATAAACGATTCACAGACACGGAACTGACATCATGGTCAGGAGGAGCGCTGAGGGGGCGGAAAATCAAGAAATGCCCTGGTGTGAGGGCCTCAAAATCCGAAGGGTCAGATGAGGGAAGATACAGAGGACGGGAGTTGAGGATGGCCTCAACCTGAGTGCAGACAGTGAGAAATTCCTCATAAGTGAGTTTCTGCTCGCCGATGACGCGAGTGAGATGATGCTTGGCAGATTTTACAGCGGCCTCCCAAAGGCCGCCAAAGTGAGGACTGGAAGGCGGTATGAATCGCCAATCAGTTCCGGAGGACGAAGCGGCATCGCAAAGACTCTGCTGATGTTGTGGAGCAGACAATAAGCGGCCAAGATCACGAAGGTAGTTATGAGCACCAACGAAATTGGTCCCGTTATCGGAAAAGATGACGGAAGGGTGACCTCGGCGCGCAACGAATCGCCGATAAGCAGCGATAAACGCTGGAGTGGACAGCTCAGATGCCAATTCTAGGTGAACTGCCTTGGTAGTGAAACAGATGAAGACAACCAGATATGCCTTTGTGCTGACAGCCCCTCGTAATCGCGCACTCGTGACATAAAAGGGTCCGGCGTAGTCTACACCAGTGGTAAGAAAGGCCATGGCAGAGGATAGTCGCTCGGGAGGCAGATTGCCCATTGGCTGTACCATGGGACGAGGTTTGCAGGAGAAGCATCGATTGCACCTGCGTAGTCGATTGCGTACAACATTGCGTCCATCCAGAACCCAGTACCGGCGACGAATGTACGAATGAGTGGCCAAGGCGCCAGCGTGCAGGAGACGATAATGGGCATCATCGATGATCAGATGAGTGAGATGGCTTTTCTTTGGAAGAAGAACAGGATGTTTGTGTCTATACGGCAACAAGGCCGCCGACAGGCGGCCTCCAACACGAATAATTCCTTGCTGGTCACAGAAAAGGTGAAGCTTCATGATGAGCCGGAGACGAGAAGATGGTTTCCGAAGCTCAGTCAGCTCCTCGGCAAAATAAACGGATTGAACGAGACGTATCAAGCAGGCCTCCGCCTCCTGGAGCTCGACAGAGGAAAGAAAACCTGACCGAGGGGGTGATAGACCACGAGTATTCATTATGAATCTTCGACAAAAGGCGGTGACCCGCTTGAGTCGAAGATATGAGGAAAAGCGGTCAATGAAGGTGGGTTCATCGGAGATAGCCGCGAACATCAAAGCGGAGATTGGCTTTGCTTCCTCGTCCACTCGATCAGTTTGAGAGGAATCAACAGAGGAAACAGGCCATAAGGATGAGTCGAAAGACAACCAGTGAGGACCCCGCCACCACAATGGGTGATGATGAATGTCTGTAGGCATCAGTCCTCGAGAGGCACAATCAGCTGGATTGTCCTCAGACACTACATGTCTCCAGCGATCAGAGGGAATGAGCTCCTGTATTTCAGCAACCCGATTGCCAACAAATGTCTTCCACCTGTGACTCTCACCACGGATCCACGACAAGGCCACAGAGGAATCACAGAAGGCCATGCACTCAGCGCCGAGATTTTCCAACACGCGAGTGGACAGATGGTGCATGAGCTTGGCGAGAAGATGGGCACCGCATAGCTCCAAACGAGGCAGAGTTATGGCCTTGCAAGGAGCAATTTTTGATTTAGCTGCGAGAAGGGACACCTGATAATGACCAGACGATGCCAAAGTGCGGAGATAAACGACCGCAGCGTAGCCTGATTCAGAGGCATCACAGAAGCCGATCAGCCGATGCGCAGAAGAAGAAACGTCAGGGATGAATCGTGGTATGTAGAGCTCTGCCAAAGTGGGGAGCTGGGACTGAAACTGCAGCCATAGGGGCTGAACCTCATTCGAAAGAGGTTGGTCCCACTCCAGATGGAGTAGGCAGAGCTGACGGAAGAAGATTTTAGCATAGAAGGTAACAGGAGTTAACCATCCCAGGGGGTCGAAGATTCTAGCCATCTGACTCAACACGGTTCGCTTGGTGATGACCGTTGAAGTCGAACGAACAGAATAGAAGAAGTGATCAGAAGAAGGATTCCACCCAAGTCCCAAAATCTTGAGACCTGGCTCACGATCGAGAAGAAGAGGATCGGTAGAGGAAGATTCTCTACGATGATCAGCTGGAATACCGTCTAGCAGAGGAGGATGATTGGTAGCCCATTTGCGCAACTCAAAGCCGCCCGCCCTGAGCAGGTCCTGCACCTGCTGCCGCAACTCAAGAGCTTCAGCTTCGGATGAACAGCCCGTCAAGATGTCATCAACATAAATTTCATCCAGCAAGACTTGCCTGGCAGCAGGAAACTTGGGTCCGTCATCCGAAGCCAGCTGCCGAAGGGTCCGAAGTGCCAAGAAGGGAGCAGAAGAAACGCCATACGTGACGGTGTTCAGGCGATAATAT
Source organism: Adalia bipunctata (assembly GCA_910592335.1). Lineage (NCBI taxonomy): Eukaryota > Metazoa > Arthropoda > Insecta > Coleoptera > Coccinellidae > Adalia > Adalia bipunctata. Next base: position 913,876 of record OU342951.1, read on the forward strand.
TGGAGCGGTTCGTGTTTGCTGAAACGCCAGACTATACGTTGATAGTCCCTTTGCTCAGGGAGTATCAGGATCTGTCGATACATCTGTCTAATATCGGCGGTGAAGACGAAGCGATATAGACGAAAGCGAAGCAGGAGGGCGGAAATGTCCGCTTGCAGCTTCGGACCAGTAAGCAGAAGATCGTTAAGGGATTTGCCATTAGCGGATGCACAAGAGGCATTGAAGACCACACGAATTTTGTCAGGAGGATCATCTGGACGATGTACGGGATGATGGGGAATATAATATGGCTCATATCGCGGACAATCAGAAGACTCAGGGACCAGTTCCATATGGCCACTCTCGAGATAATCTCGCATGAACTCATGATAAGCGACACGAAGAGTAGGGTTGTTGTCCAAACGCTGTTCCAGTCGAATGTACTGTCTAGTCGCCACGTTGACGGAGGTGCCCAGCCGAGACGATGCCAAGGGCAAACCAACAGTGTACCTTCCATTGGAGTCGCGGGTGACATCAGCGCAGTATGTCATCTCACACTCTCTCTCGGCAGGGGTCAGCGGAAGCACGTCAGGTACCTTATCAAGTTCCCAGAAGCGCCGAACGATGTTGACAAGTTCGTGATCCGAGTGCTGTGCGGAGGGTGAAGGAATAGTTTGAAGATCAGGGACGGCAGAAGAACTTATCATAACAGAAGGTGAGATTTGAGGAGATGTGTCAGAAGATTCAGTCTTGTCACGAAGGGAAGGGCAGGCAGACTCTGAGCGAGGGGAATCAGGATGAGAAGACGGTGAAGAAGATACAGCAGATGATGACCCTGCAGAAGACGAGGGAGAAGCGTGCTGCCGTGAAACCCGATGACAACTGGGGACATGTCGAGCGCGACCATTGGCAGTGTCAGGTGAGAAGGAAACATGTTTAGTCTTCTTGCGATGGCGAGCGTAGGGCCCATAAAGCACCCAGCCTAAGGTGGTAGACAACGCCCCCGGAAGTTCAGACGATGGACACAGCGTGCCAGGAAGAATAAGATGAGGGAGCACATCCGATCCAATCAACATCCCTATGATACGAGGCAGATAGAAGAGTGGGTCAGCTAGGTTGAATTGCTGAAACTCGGGCCATCGGCCATTAAACGCTTGGACAGGGAGAGGATCTATGGGGCTGTCAACAACGTAGGCCTTGATGATAAGATGAGGGGGATCCCCTTGGTGACAGAGACTAACGTATGCGTATCCTTGGATGCGAAACTGATCTGCGTTAGTGAGGGTGCGAAGTTGAACAACTTCAGGGTGAATGCGCAGACGAAGCTTGGTGGCCCAAGCGCGGGTGATTAATGTGTGTTGGCAGCCTGAATCGAGAAGAGCTCGGCCGAATACAACATTCCGCTGGTTATCTAAGCGGATCCAGGCGGTAGGCATAAGGAGGCCAGGATCTTTGGTCTGGCGCAAGGAAGATCGCGGAGATGAAAACAGATGACTATTTGGCAGGGTTAGATGACGGCGAGATGACCAAACTCGAAGTCATTCGGTACCACTTCCGGATGAGTGGCAAGAATTACGGGAAGATGTAGCGGGGGAAGCCCGATGAGAAGCTGAGCCTGCCGATGAAGGTATATTACGCAGTCTACCCCTCACTGCAGTGCCCCGAGAGGTGGAGGCACGGGCTGGCGGCTCTGATGTAGCAGAAGATTGAGAAGGAGGCTGATTCGATGGTTTCTCCTCCGGTTGGGTACCAGAAGAGGGCGTGGAGCCCGCAGAGTCTAGATGAAGTATCGTATGGTGACGTCCCCCGCATGTGTGGCAGCACTGATCCGAACCACAATCAACAGTGGCGTGGAACGATGACATGCAATTTCTGCATAATCGCCTCTCAGTTACGAAAGATCTTCGCTGATGAATGGTCATGGCTTTGAATTCACGACACTGTCGAATGGAGTGGTTTGCCGAGCAGAACACACATACAGACGACGAGCTAGAGGCTTGAGGAGGACGTACCCCTGTATAGGCATGACGACGAGAGGACGGACCAGCTGAGGAGGGAGCAGACGATGAAGGAGCAGACGCTAACCCCGCTGGTGATTGGGTTCTGGTCGGCCTCTTTGGCGCAGATGCACGGAATGAGGTGATGGAAGTGCTTTCCAACACTCGCAATTGTCGATTAGTAAACTCGAGCAATTGTGCGAGATTGGGAAACTCATCAGAGGATAACTGCCCTTCGAACAGCTGGCGAGATGGTATGTCCAGGTTGCGCAAGGCAAGGGAAAACAGAAGATAATCGGCCAGATCTGGAATGGACAATGCCTTGAGGGCGTTGATGGCATTTTGATGCGTGGTGGCGAATTGTTGTAATTGGGGCAAGGAAGAAACAGATGCAGGCCGCGAATCCAATATCTGGTTTACATACAAGTCAGCCAGCCGACGGGGATTTTGGTACCGAGCGTAAAGGGCCTGATAAGCTAAAGGGTAGTTTAGGGAATTTAGTTCGAAGCCGGAGATGACAGAAGCCGCTTCACCAGATATAGCAGAAGTTAAAAGGTGAAATTTCTGAACAGGCGCCAGGGAACTGTTCAGATGCACAAGAGCATCGAAAAGTGCGATGAAGCTGGGCCATTCTTCGATTTTGCCATGAAAACATGGCAACTCGACCCGAGGAATTGGAAGGTCCACAGGGGATGACCCGGTCTTTGCGACCGACGCAGGTGCAGTCAGCTGACTATGAGCAGCGCGGATCTGCAGACAGATCTCAAAGAATGCCGCGAATTTCGATGGCGACCTGTCCCGATCCGCCTCCTCCAGCTGAGAGTTCAGTTTAACTATCAACTCATCAGCTTCTTTGAAGGCCTTCTCGATTTTAAATAACTCAGCCAGGCACATATTGGCCACATCCGATTCAGTAGTCAGCCCCTTAATCAACTTAAATAAGGTTGAAGCTGCTGCGAAAGCATTTTCTCGCTTGATGATGAATTCACTGATCGTAGCTTTCAATTTATCCGTCGACGGCATTTTTACTTCGCGAGCAACCCCGGTAAGTAAAATGAATTCCGAAGATGTTACCGGAATGAACAGACGATTAATGCGAATATGATAAACAGATGATAGCAAAAAACAAATAAGAATTCCACTGTTAAATTTCCCGAATGAAATGACTACAATGAGAATTGAAAGATGAATAATTGAATTAGAATTTAAGATCTAAAGGTCCCTGTTTTTCGACACCAATAGACGATTGCAGTAAGTCAATTGCTGCAAATCGACTTCAGACGAAGTGCGTCCGAGAATTAAGCAACCGATTAAATAAAGGCACTTACCTCAGAAATATAAGTTGACGGCGATCGTAGGTGGTCAACTACTAAGTTAGCAGCCGAAAGGGGGTATAAGGAGTGGAAACAGGGAAATACCTTTCCTTTAGATAGTTTAGATGGACGTCGTTAGTAGCGACCAATTCACCGGTCACTCAAGTTCCAAGTTGCTTAATCACAGGCGAACTTATTCCTCAGAGGATAGCACAAAATATTATGGTGACGCGATCAGACGATTTTATTCTTTCTCAACGAAAGTATTCAACACGAATTTTATTCGCTTTAGAAGGCACTATTAAATTAGTTTGCTTTTAACCAACTTTTATGCACGATGTGTAAACAATGAATTGAATTGACATTATTATTTCTCGCGCGCACAAGCGAGAAAATACTTCCGCAGATTGTCACCAGAGTGAGACGGTTCTCGAGTCGTTGAAGATGAAGCAAGTCACGTAAGCAACACACGTTCACGACGTAACAACCCTTATCCAAAAAATCAATCATGATTACTCCATGGCAATCCCAAAAAACTGAAGCAAGAACTTTTCCAGCAGATTTTTGGACAAGAAACTTTTTAGGTCTTGGAGAACCAAAGTGTCGCCATTCCATCGATTGTTGCTTTGTTTCTGGATCGTAGAAATGTACCAAAGTCTCATCCATAGTAACAATTCGGTTTAAGAAATCTACATCGTTTTCAAATCGAGCACATCAGATCGAACGCGATGCTGCTACCCTTGCACGCTTTTGGTCAACATTCAAACATTTGGGGATCCATTTTGCAGAAATTTTTCTCATGTCCAAATTGACGTGAACTATATGATGAACGCGTTCGTTGAAATCTTCAGTGCTTCAGATATCCGTTTTAGCCCAATTCGACGGTCTGATAAAATCATGTCATGAACTGCATCGATATTTTCGGGGACTGACACAGAAACTGGCCTTCCCGATCGGTCATCATCTTCAATGGAAAATTTACCTATTTTGAAGCTTGCGTCATTTTAAGTAAAAAAACTTGATAAATCTAAATCTGGGCCAACCGGTATACTTTATAAAGGTGAATGGAGTATTCTCAGAACATTGTGGTCTATTCTGTAACTCTACACAATCACATCATTCGATGTGATTTCCTTACTCTATAAAGCTGTGGCGATACTGTTATTATTATTATTATTCACTTGCACTCAATAACTTATTTCTTGGCTAAAAATTATGCAGTCGAGGAAGAACCTCACAGAAGCGAGAAAAGATTTATGAAGGAAATCAAATTGAACACAAATCACTCATTCGATTTTAACGACTGACAATAAAATAATAAAAGCTGTGCCCTGGAGAATAAAAATGCCTACAGGATAGAAGAATCTGATGAATGTGGAAGTCCGTTGAAACACTGCCAAGAAATCTATCTGTTCTATCGGAATAGCCGGAACTCTGTATATAATTGTTGGTATTCGGTTTCAGACAGTTCTGGCAGATTTATAAATAAGAGATAGGCTGTATTGTTGGCTCGCAAACGCCTCATATCCCATGTGTTGAAGACTGATAAATATGGGCGTCTCACCCTGTATTCATGAAAATAACGCTCCTGCTTTTAAGGCTGATTCGATTTCGAAAGTTTACAGAGCATTCAGTCAGGCTGATATGTCCCATTCGAATCCTTTGATCGTGCATACTCAACGAGCTCACTTTTCCGTTCTGAAAGTTACGGAAAAATTAATATCTCCATCAGGAAATATACGCTTAGCCCATCATCTTGAACTGCAATTTTCTTTTTCCGCCTCCAGAGCCATTTTGGATTGAATGTACCGGATATAAATAAGGTTCCCGTCCTTTGTAAATAATAAATGTTGATGTTCAGGTATCGAATGTGAGAGGAAATACGTTTTCATTTTTTCCGAGCCGATGGAAGAGCCCTACATGTTTTCTTTTTTCATCTCCTGTCCCAAAGTGATCTCGTGTATTACTCACATTGCGGAAGGATGTCGATATTACCTATCGATGGGTTTTGTCGGGGGAGAAGGGGGAGCAGCTGCAGATTTGTTTCGAGGACGAACGAGACCTATATCCAGGAGATTGGAAGATTAAGAAAGAAAGTTTCCTTGCTTTCAAAACGTCTTCGTGGCCACAGACAAAAATAGTCGCAAAATTGTCCAAATTTCCTCAAAACCAAAGTTCTACAAAGGCGTAGATTACATAACCGACCAAGTGAGCCTTTGGGGGCTCCGCTCTATCAAAAACGAAGACATATGAGTGGTATAAATAATTCAAAGCTGTCGTCGTCAAGTGTGCTTGTCCTAGGAAGTATTTTTCAACAAGTACCGAAGAAAACGTGGAATTGTGAAGAAAATGATGCTGGTGATCTCAACATGAACATTCTACCAGCTCATTGTTGGGATGCTCACTATTTATACTAAATTTCGAATGCAGCGTTATCTGAGCGTCATTCCGATGTGAATACTCCATGACCAATATCTCTATGCCAACTACTACATCGTTCAATAGCCCGCGGTCGCATTGTGGTACACCCCAACGAACTTTGTTTTAGGAACGCTCCCCTGTTTGCATATTATTCATTTTCAATTAGTTGCCCACATTTACTGACCTGTTGAAGTGGAAATATCGTTCCGTTCGCTTTTATCTACCTGTATATTATGCGTTTCCGTGCAGATAGGCCCAATAACGGGGCATTCGCAAATTGATTCCTAGATATTTTGCATGAAATGATCACATCCGGGTGATATTTACGCATCGAAATTGATCATCGGTAGTAATATCTCTAGGACATCGATAGAGATGAATTAATGCTCGTTCCTTGGTAAAAGCTGTTACTGAGCAAGGTACATATGAGAATAAATAAAATTATGAGTTTCTGTTCGAGATTCAAAACTGGTTTCGTAGAATTTTGATTGCTATGGCCAGTTATTTTCAGCAATTGTTCTTCTACACCACTTTCTGCCAATTCACTGACAGCAGTTGATCTGTTGTAGTGATTTTTTATCTTTTGTTCTCTACATTCAAGCCAATTGCTTCAGCAGCAGACTTAGTCCATCCATTCATTTTCAATCTTTTATCAGGTTTTTTTTTTACTTGAAACTGACGCAGGTTGGTGCTGAAATGTCAAATAATTCTCTGAGACGTTGCCAATGCTAATTTCTATTTACTCTTTCTTAACTTTGTGAATGGAGTTAGTTGTTCTAAGGTTTTACTGTGACGCATGTTTCGTAGTAGGTACTACTACATTTTCATTCTGGATTATTTCAAGTTGTGCAAAAATGTCTTCTGCAGGCTCATGTCTTCAGAATTTTGAAAAGTGGGGAATTCCATAGGTCCGTCTGTTCGTTTAGAAGTTTTTCTGTCGTGTTATTCGAGTACTTTTATCCTTCTTTCGAATGGACCATCACGAAGTAACGGACTATTCTGTCCATTATATTCCGGCCAAATTTCAACACTCGAATCTTGCAAATAAATAGCATAATAATATTCCCAGTATCTATCTATCTATCTATTGATAAAAATGAATCTCAAAACTTCAATAGCAACCTTAAAAAAGACTCTTTCAATGAAGGTCATGTTTTCCAGCTTCATCAATCTATTAAAACCAGAAAACGACAAGACGTTCCCGAATTCCAGACGGCCCAACTAATAGAACGCACAGATCCGGGCGCGCCGAGCAAATAGTCCCACCAACTAATTTATGGGATTCCCATTCCAAATCATGCCCCCAGATTAGAAACGTCGTAAATCTGGCAGAGCGCTGACTTACCGGCTTGCGTTTGATGTCGAATACGTCATGGCCTGGTTGTAAATCTTACCTGGAACAAAAAGGAGAGGGGATTATTATCTACTCAGTGGTTTACAGTTTGTGTCACAACATTTTTGTTACGACTTTGACGGGGGATTAAATGCGGCTTGACTTTTATTGTAACCACTTCGGGTGGACGGAAGCTAGAGGTTTTCCAGCCATTTCAGGAGACTAAATCCACATGGCGATCGTTTTAGGATCTTTCTCGAAAGCAAAACAAGAAAAAGTTGAAGCTTAATGAAGATAAATATCTAAATGATATTTTTCGACATGATGAATGAGAGAAATAGACTAGCGGAGATCTTATTCCGATGTAAATCGCTGGAGCGTGCTGCCATCGCAGGAGGATAGTAACGGACCGGTGTCTGGCTTATTATGCCGCCATCAGTGCCACATATCCCAACCAACGATAGCAACCAAATGAAACGGCAGTTTCCTAAAGGACGTTATCCTCTAGTTCGATATAATATTTGAACACAACTACTTGGAGGTAAAGGAAGTACCTATCTGTTCAGTCTGTTAAGTCTACAGCGAAAATCAAATGCGTATTCTCTGGCGTAATCAACAAATTCAAGGATCAAGAATACAAGATGACGTAATTACTCCTTAGGCAATGAAGATTCTTTTGCGGTTTGATTATTTATCGATTAGTGATATCATCATGAGGCAGATCTTCTGAGCATACATTTTGAAGAAGATACCGGATCTCTATCTCGAGAAGAAGAAGAAGAAGGACTTAGTAAAATCGATGTTATTGGGTGATTTATATTTCTTGGATTCTTTGGGACTGAGAATAGATGGACAGAATAGATAAGGAACTCTTCAAATACTATTTGAGAATAAAGCATCATCCATAAATAAATCTTGCGGCTTTGTTGAAATGTCAACAATGGACATTTTTGAGTTTTGTTTGTTTCAGGTTTGAATGCTTTTTAGAAATAGGTCAATTGGTTTCTTTGTTATTTATGATAAGTTATTGTTTTACGTTTTTGCTGTAAACTGGGATTCCAGATTCAACCGAGTCACCATTGATGTTAGTCTGTTTCATGCTGCTGTTGGTCCGAATTTTCTTTTTGAATTGAAGATGGCGCCTTTAAATTGGCAAACGAGTTTTGGGATTATAGCCCGAGTTTATTTAAAATTGGTTGGGATGTGTTGATTTTCTTCTTTCATTCGAAGGACACAGCGAAAGCTCTAAGAGGTTCACGGAGATGCTGATCTGAGTGAAACAACGTACCGTGATTGGTTCAGTCGCTTCAAAGAGAGTGATTTCGTTGGAGAGGTTTCTTCAGCAATAGGAGGTATGATTAAAAAACAGGGATAGCGCCAGAGGGATCTTAGTTGCCCACCTAATACTATTTCCTTTTTCAGTTCATCTCAATATTCATTATATTAATTCATAATTCCCGAAAAAACATGCTTAAAGAAATTGCCCGGACCCAGGGCCCCCTTCTAGAATTTCAATTATATGAAAATCCCCCGGGAAGTGCCTCAAAACCGAATCCACCTGAACCTACAACATGATTGCCGCATGTTCGGGCAATCCTCCGCCGTTTTGCACTTAAAATAATTCTCTCTCATCGCGCCAGAGCAACAGATTGGGGAGGACGGGTCCGGGCACGTGATACCCATCCGCGATGTGTAATTCTTGCGGCCCTTCTCCTGAGGGCCGCAGCGGAGCGCGCGCCGCTGAATGGGAAATGGCGCGATCGCTCCCCGAATTGAAAAGTATCCATTTTCCTGTCGGCTAATTGGAACGGGGCTTTTTTCCGGTGTCTCCATTTGCATTCCGGTGCGGTCGTCGAAGATCGATCCGGTCCGACATCGGATTCCACTTTGCGGCCGATCGGCAGCTTATCTGGCCCGGGGCCGGGCTGTTTCCTGATTCGGGACAGGTTCTGAAGGTATACTGACTGATAAAGAGACAGCAACACTCAGAAAGAGCTGTTTGAATTCAATTTTTTTTTTGGTTAACTATGATAGATAAAATCTTGGATTCATTTTCATTGAATTCAGCGACCTCGAAAACCTATATTTTGATAGCAAACTCGACCATATGGTCTTCTTCTTTATCATAAAAAGTTGGGATTTTCGATATCGATTTTATTCTTCTTAGAGATACATTAGACAATGCTGATTAACAATATACAAGCCTTACGTGGATACGACTAAAGAAACGGGAGCTATGACGATTTGAAATTTCGATTTTTTGAAAAAATGCCATTTGACAGGTGAAAATCTAAACTATGATAGATAGCGTTTTGAATTGTTTCTTATTGAATAGAGCGACCTCGAAAACCTACATTTTGATACCAAACATGACCATATAGTCCTTCTTTATCATGAATTTTTCAATGTTTTTGTTTTCCATCTTTCATTTTCGAGTTTTGTTTAGTAGCTCACAGCATTCATATTTGATGCGTTATGGATCAGCAACGCAGGTATTCTGAAAGATTCGAATACGAGGAAGATATTTCTGATTGAATATCACTGTTAGATTTTCCAGGGAATTCGTGTTGATGGCAAATATAGTGTTTTTGGGGGGTCTTACCCCTTTGGCATTTTTCACCCAAAAAGTTGGGATTTTCGATATCGATTTTATTCTTCTTAGAGATACTTTGGACAATGCTGATTAACAATATACAAGCCACATGTGGTTGTGACCAAAGAAACGGGAGCTATGACGGTTTGAAATTCCGATTTTTTGAAAAAATGCCATTTGACAGGCGAAAATCTAAACTATGATAGATAGCGTTTCGAATTGTTTCTTATTGAATAGAGCGACCTCGAAAACCTATATTTTGATACCAAACATGACCATATAGTCCTTGTTTATCATGAATTTTTTAATGTTTTTGTTTTCCATCTTTCATTTTCGAGTTTTGTTTAGCAGCTCACAGCATTCATATTTGATGCGTTATGGATCATCAACGCAGGTATTCTGGAAGATTCGAATACGAGGAAGATATTTCTGATTGAATATCACTGTTAGATTTTCCAGGGAATTCGTGTTGATGGCAAATATAGTGTTTTTGGGGGTCTTACCCCTTTGGCATTTTTCACCCAAAAAGTTGTGATTTTCGATATCGATTTTATTCTTCTTAGAGATACTTTGGACAATGCTGATTAACAATATACAAGCCACATGTGGTTGTGACCAAAGAAACGGGAGCTATGACGGTTTGAAATTCCGATTTTTTGAAAAAATGCCATTTGACAGGCGAAAATCTAAACTATTCTAGTTAGGGCTCTGGAAAGTCTCTTATTGAATAGAGCGAACTCGAAAACCTACATTTTGATACCAAACATGACCATATAGTCCTTCTTTATCATGAATTTTTCAATGTTTTTGTTTTCCATCTTTCATTTTCGAGTTTTGTTTAGCAGCTCACAGCATTCATATTTGATGCGTTATGGATCAGCAACGCTGGTATTCTGGAAGATTCGAATACGAGGAAGATATTTTTGATTGAATATCACTGTTAGATTTTCCAGGGAATTCGTGTTGATGGCAAATATAGTGTTTTTGGGGGGTCTTACCCCTTTGGCATTTTTCACCCAAAAAGTTGGGATTTTCGATATCGATTTTATTCTTCTTAGAGATACTTTGGACAATGCTGATTAACAATATACAAGCCTTATGTGGATGCGACCAAAGAAACGGGAGCTATGACGATTTGAAATTTCGATTTTTTGAAAAAATGCCATTTGACAGGTGAAAATCTAAACTATGATAAATAGCGTTTCGAATTGTTTCTTATTGAATAGAGCGACCTCGAAAACCTACATTTTGATACCAAACATGACCATATAGTCCTTCTTCATCATGAATTTTTTAATGTCTTTGTTTTCCATCTTTCATTTTCGAGTTTTGTTCAGCAGCTCACAGCATTCATATTTGATGCGTTATGGATCAGCAACGCAGGTATTCTGGAAGGTTCGAATAGGAGGAAGATATTTCTGATTGAATATCAATGTTAGATTCTCCAAAGAATTCGTGGTGATGGCAAATATAGTGTTTTTAGGGGGTCTTACCCCTTTGGCATTTTTCATCCAAAAAGTTGGGATTTTCGATATCGATTTTATTCTTCTTAGAGATACTTTGGACAATGCTGATTAACAATATACAAGCCTTACGCGGATGCGACTAAAGAAACGGGAGCTATGACGATTTGAAATTTCGATTTTTTGAAAAAATGCCATTTGACAGGTGAAAATCTAAACTATGATAGATAGCGTTTTGAATTGTTTCTTATTGAATAGAGCGACCTCGAAAACCTATATTTTGATACCAAACATGACCATATAGTCCTTGTTTATCATGAATTTTTTAATGTTTTTGTTTTCCATCTTTCATTTTCGAGTTTTGTTTAGCAGCTGACAGCATCCATATTTAAAGCGTTATGGATCAGCAACGCAGGTATTCTGGAAGATTCGAATACGAGGAAGATATTTCTGATTGAATATCACTGTTAGATTTTCCAGGGAATTCGTGTTGATGGCAAATATAGTGTTTTTGGGGGGTCTTACCCCTTTGGCATTTTTCACCCAAAAAGTTGGGATTTTCGATATCGATTTTATTCTTCTTAGAGATACTTTGGACAATGCTGATTAACAATATACAAGCCATATGTGGTTGTGACCAAAGAAACGGGAGCTATGACGGTTTGAAATTCCGATTTTTTGAAAAAATGCCATTTGACAGGCGAAAATCTAAACTATGCTAGTTAGGGCTCTGTAAAGTCTTTTATTGAATAGAGCGACCTCGAAAACCTACATTTTGATACCACACATGACCATATAGTCCTTCTTTATCATGAATTTTTCAATGTTTTTGTTTTCCATCTTTCATTTTCGAGTTTTGTTTAGCAGCTCACAGCATTCATATTTGATGCGTTATGGATCAGCAACGCAGGTATTCTGAAAGATTCGAATAGGAAGAAGATAGTTCTGAGTGAATATCCCTGTTAGATTTTCCAGGGAATTCGTGGTGATGGCAAATATAATTTTTTTGGAGATTTTCGATATCGATTTTCACCAAAAAAAATAAAATTTAAACAGCTCTTTCTGGGTGTTGCAGTTTCTTTGTCAGTTATTATATTTCCGATTCACGCTCTTGGTCTGAAAGGATCTATTTGAATGTTCAATATTCGATATCCACATTCCAACAGACTGAGACGATGATCGGTGAAGTCCCGCAAGGCTCTATCTCGAGCTCCTCCGATTTACAATGGATCGGAGTCCATATGAAATCACAATAAAGTTGTGAAATTACAGTTTCTCTATCGAAGATAATGCGCTCACTATCAACGTGAATGTGAACAGTTGAGTGAGTTAATTTAAAAAATGATGTGCATCCAAGGAATTCAAGCAAACGCAATTTAATCCCCCTTTTTCATTCCGAATTTCAATCCCAATCGACTGGCATTGTCGATCCGTTCGAAGCTCACAACTCAGGATCAACTGGGCTCTGTGTTGACGACTTGGTATACGCAGAGACGTAGAAAACACGCTTTCTATTCATTAAATAGGTTCGCTATTGGATTTTTGCCAGTGGATGAAGATACCGGAGAGCAATTACATTGTCTCGATTTCGAGAATGTTGGCAATTGTCGCCCATAAATTTCGGAAGCTTGTTCGATTATTAACGAGGTACATGTGTTCGTTTTAATGAAGCCATAGGTTAACGAACAATAGATAATTGGCTGATGAGTTGGGTGTGGATGACAGAAACTTGTCGGTGACAGTTTCATTTCATCAAGGAAATAGCAGAAGTGCTGAAAATTACAGTTTCTGTAGTGAATTGAAAATAGATTTTTTTGATCCAAGACATTTCAGTAAAAACAGAATATTCCCAATGATAATTAGAAAATATCACCGGTGAAATTAATGCCAAAGTACATCCTGTCTACAGGACTCTGTTCTGCATTGTTCTTGTTCGATATCATCGACCTATGAGTTGGCTGATCTTCGAACAAAATGAGCAATAAGTATTGTCATTATCCCATTCATGATATTCGAATAGAATTAGTCGGTACTAAACCTGACAAGAATTCTTGACAATGATTTACGTCAAGATTCATGAGCTTATTTGAATTGTTAATACCAAGTGTGTATATGGGATTTATCGCTCATGAGTATATAGCATTTATGATGTAATCTTCCTAGTGGAGAATATTTTCTGAGTAGTTGGATTGTGTAGACAAAATATTATCTAGTATGGTCTGGGTAATGTCCCGTTTTTGCTGCAGCAGTCAGCATGGCTTTTTCAGGAGATTATACAGAAATTTTTCTATTTTCGTCTCCCGAATCAACTCTAAGTCTTTCCAAGAACGTAATCTTTTTCTAACAGTTGATGGATTTATGCATAAATAAAACGTTTCCACTCTCACGAGAAGATGAATTTTCGCTGTTTCTGTCCCATTCTGCATCAGCCGCATATTTTTCATCCCGTAATTACGTTGTGGAAACGTGTTAAACTGTTACTAAAATTTATTATGTTTTCAAACTCGATGTTTTAATATCCAGAACTAATCGCTTAAATCTTACTGAACATCTTGGTTTTCAAAATGAACTATTTCTTATATTATGACACAGCGGCCTTCTTGAGTGATATACGGGTCGGAACGAAAGCGCGACGTTGCCAAATATATTAAATGTAAGAGAATTTATACACTTGAGCTGCAAGAGAACATGTCTTCAGCCTTTCTTGATTGTCTGACATATGGTCCGTTGAAGCACAAGTCATAAGACTCAGTTGCTTCAAGAAGTCTTTGACTCCGAAAAAAGCCTTTGGATTAGAAGCCTTGACTGGTTGATATATCACAGAAGAAAGGGTAAATTCGGCAACGCCGCATTCACGTTACATACACGCGCGGTTCGAGAACACACACTAAATCACCACCGGCGACAGAACAGATGACAGCCGGTACGAATCAGAACACGAGCAAGCGATCAAATTAAACATTTTTTCGGAAGGTGCGGGAGAATATTCTTTTTCCGCCTACACCATAGAGTTATTTATTACGCGCGGAAGCTACAGTCCGTCTATTTTTTGTTGCGACGTATCTTGTTACACGGGCCTTTTTTTAAATACCATGATGGATGGTGCACTCGACGTCCGTTGGCGGAGTGTTAACACGAGGGGAGATGTAGAAGGTGGCAGGCTTTTTACGGCGACCAAAATAGTTTTTACCCCGAGGACAGGTCGATACGACGGGTATAGAGAATGACTTCAAAACGTCAACGCCGATCGTACAAAGCAACAGTTGCTTCGGTATTGTCTTCATCAGCTACTAGAGAAACGAAAACAGCTTCATATCTCTCGAAACAGAGAAAATCAGCTCGCCAGGAAATAAAACGACCAACCCTTCAGGTACAAAAACCGAACAACAATCAACCGGCGTTCATCAGAACAAACACAATTCCAACGTCAAATCAGCGTCAATCGGTCAACGGCTGAACGACCACTCCAATTCCACGGCCTACTCTACGTCGTCCCCATCCGTGTTCGCCAACTCTTCCGGCGTCGCGACGTCGACAAAGTAAAAAGAAAAGCGCGTCAATTACCCGAGAGCTCGGCCGGGAAACAAGAGCGTAAGTGGGTAATCCCGGGACCGGTCAAGGCGTTTCCGACCTAATGGCGATCAAGTATCGTCCGGAAAAACCCGGAGTCTAATCCCGCACCCGCTAAAACTAATTCGGACCTCGGATTGCACTCTGTTAAGGGCGATTGGCCGCAGATTCGATAAAGTAGCGGTTGCAAGCGGCCGAGCCACGGAGCGGGGTTGCCACATCAACGACGCGGTTTCGCAAGAGGTCAACAAGACTTTGTTTCGCCACTGAAGTACATTTAATCCTGGAATTTTTCAAATGGCGCACAGAAAGAGGCAATCTCACACCAAACTTCATCTCTAGTCATTGTGAAGGCTTTGTATCTTCAATATTGACTTGTATCATACTAAAATTGACCGCTGACTGAATTTTGGGGAAACGTTTTTCAAATAGTCGAAATTTGCTTTCCCCGATATCAAAGATACTCCCAACTTTACTACATTCAATTTTATAAAGTATTCCGGTTGGCCAAGATTTAGGTTTATCAAGTTTTTCTATTTGAACCTGACGCAGGTTGATACTCGTTAAATGTCAAATAATTCGCAAAGACGTTGCCAATGCTAATTTCGATTCACTCTTTTTTAACTTTGCAAATGGAGTTAGTCCTTTTAAGAGGGGGAAAGTTCATAACTTTTTTTTTCGTCGAAAAAAAAACATCGTTTTTTTTTTCACTTGACGAAAAAAAAAGTTATGAACTTTCCCACTTGAACAACTCTTCAAATTGAATAATAGCATTGAGTTTAAATATACATAGAGACACATCCCGGTTCAACGATTTGAAGCTGAATTTAGTGTAGTTCCTTCACCGGTTCATAGATGGATAAGTGTGTTTCAGAGAAGCAAAAAAATTTTCCCCCGCATCTGGCGGTAAGTAGCTGAACTATGAAGCACTATTTCCAAAGCCGAATGCGATGACGATCAGGACCGGCGTAAGAAATATTGGATGTTCAGTATTTCATCACCTGATTTTTTGGATGCAATAAAACGAAAATTATTTTTGATCTTCCATGAATATAAAATACTGATGTATGAAAAATGAGGAACTGAATAAAACTCTTTGGACTCTGAAGCGACGTTTCGGAGTCATAATTCGTCTCGGGCTACAATGAAAACGGAATGAACAAATTAATTGTATATGTGTATGTAAAAGTGATGTGGACAAATCCAAAAAAATGTTTTTGAAAATGACTATATAAAACAATTAAAGATTCCATAAAAATACACTTCGCGCCGAAATTCCCTGTTTGAGGACTGACTAGACCAGGAAGTCGGAAGAGTCAAAAATTTATAAAATTTCCAAATTTTTTTTCAAGAGCCACAAATTTTTTTCTCCCCAATAAACAGTATTGGCAAACACAGAGTGCTTCTTAATTGGAGGTTAAAATGAAGAGGGGAGATTACATGAATAATTTTAAGTGAAAAAGTCTCATAAAAATGTGTCTGAAAACATTAAATTTCGTTTTCGAAATAAAGGGGCGGTTTTTCGTCATAGTATCTGCCTGTGGTATGCCAATTTCGATTGCAAACCTACCGGGTGATATTTTTTCTGGGATGCTATCCCCTGGTTTCCTCCGAAACCTTTCTGTCTGGAGTCACTGTTAGTTTGATAAATAGTGGAAAGAAGCTCGGCTGTTACACTAAACTTTATGGTCTCTTGTAGTTTCACCGATTTCGAAAACAAATTCTGGTCGATTCCTCAGAAAAATCAATATTATCATCAAAATCCAGTTAGTATAATCAGAACTATTCAAGATCTGGCAGGCTCTGACTAATGTCGTTATATAACTAATGTTTTCGAGAGAATCGTTTTTCTCTAAATCGATAGCAGATACGATAAAACTATAAGAGACCATAAAGTTTAGTCTAACAACAAAGCTTATTTTTACAATTTCAAACTTGCAGTGTCTCACAAAAAAAAGTTCTGTAGGAAAAAAGGATAGTGTTCCAGAAAAAATATCCCGCTATAGATTTTCAATCGGAATTGGCATGTCATATGGTGTGAACTCTAAATGGTAATATCCATGCCAAATTTCAGTTGAATATCTTGTGAAATGCAGATACCTTCTATGAGAAAAAAACTTGAAGAAAATTCAAATTTCAACGCCATGTATCTCAATACGAAACGTTTGTGATCCCATATTTATGGGACTTCTTCTCTCGAAATATGTTTGTACCTCCAATTGTACACCCTGAACATGGCATTATAAGATGATGATCAAATAAATAATACTGGCAAATGGACTTGAAGATCCGCAGCTTCACCTCCAAAGACCAAAGAGCCGCATGGCTCAAGTGGTTCGCGAGCCGCAGGTTGCCGACCACTGGACTAGACTATTTATGGTACATTTTCACCCCTCATTTCCTACCTGAGAACACTCCTTTGGAGAAATTCATGGCTAATAATTCATCATTATTGATTCATACCGTTTGTAACGAAGATATAGAATTTGGATGAATCCGACCCTGCCTACGATTCATAGAACTAGAGGAAAATAAATATCTCACAGATTTCTGTAATTCAATAGTGACAAAATGGATCGGCAGATTATTGTTCCTTTAGTAGCTTCTATGTGCCGCCACTATAGTTGGCAAATTGGCAAGGAAACTGCCAAAAATTTATGCATCAAATCGTTGAACTGCGTTATGTCTCTATGTATATTTAAACTCAATGATAATAGTGAAAACCCCATATAAATCGGTGGTCTCTTTCGTGAGAAATCCCGAATCGCGTTTTGAACTGAACGTCGAACGGTATTATAGACCCCTCTTGGTTTAAATGTGACACAGGTTTCGTAGTACCACTACATTTTCGTACTATTTCAAGTTGTACTAGTATGGGCCAGCAGATCAATATATTAGGTAGATTCGTCTTTTAGGCAGATCAATGTAGATGGCAGATCCGCATTTATATGTAAAAGAGGCCAATAAATGGGACTGATCTGTCATTGTTATTCGTTCAGTAATATAATAAACATGTTATTTTCGTTCTTTCTCACTCTGACACATTGTGTCATAACACGAGACTTGTGTCTATGATAAATCATAGAACTAATCACAGCTTGTCATATTTTCACACTTTTTTTTCCACGGCTATGTGGAGTTAGTTCTTTTAAGGTTTAACTATGACACAGGTTTCGTAGTACTGCATACTTCATTTTCATACTGGAGTATTTCAAGTTGTGAATAAAGGTATTTAAAATAATGTCTTCTGAGGCTTATATCTTGAGAATTTTGTGGGGAATTCCGTCTGTTCGTTTATGAGTTTTTCTGTCGGGTTATTCGAGTACTTTTATTTTTTTTCGAATGAACTGTCACAAAGTAACGGACTATTTTATCCATTATTTTTCAGTAAAATTTCATAACTCGATTCTTGATTATTGAATTCACATAATATTTTCTCAAATTCATTATTTTCCCAAAGTGAATAAACATTTTGATAAATACGTAAATACTACGACCTCTATTCAAAAAGGACAACGTTGCTTATTCATCTGACAGAAAAATGACTATAACCCAACATTTCCAAAATGAGCACGGTGAAATGTGTCAGAATTTCATGGCCAACCAGGAAACAATATCTATATGAAAGTGAATGTAGTATATGTTGATAATTCATCATTCACTCAAGCCCACTCCCTCAAATTCAATATTTTCGACTGAAACTTTGAACACTTTGTGGGAGGAAAACCCATGTATTTGGCAACAGGGTGCAGCAAGCCGGACTGGTTGTTAAAGGGTAGGAAACTTGCCAGAAACTACGATAAATGTCTCCAGGATTCAACAAGTGCAGCGCAACAAGCAGTCACACTCGCTGGCAGAGGCGGAGTGCCATCGTTCTTTGGGTATTAAGCTTGATGGATGGCTGCATTAATCATTCGTCGATTTTTAAGGGTCGGGAATTATTTATCATTCTCTTCGTTCTTTTAGGAAGGTAAGTTTGGATACTTACTTAGTTCCACACCACGATTATCTTCGATTGGGATGAATTTGAAACGAAATGCTGACATGGATCAATGTTGAATCCTCCTCCCCGCAGGACCTACATTCGTCAAAAAGCCAATGAAGATATGTAGCATACTTGTACCCAGATTTTTTTCATGGTACTTATTGATGCTCGACTATTTCCCGCTGTTAGTCAATAGATGGCTTCAGCAGTCATAAACGAAGCTGGTAAAGACATAAGTGATTTTCTTGTAGTATCATATACTTTCGGTTGTGGGGTTATGTCTGATTTTGTGCCAAATAAACGTCTTTTGCGGATTTGTTCTTCTTCTTTCATTCGAAAAAACCAGCATCTAAAGCTCCGAAAGGTTTAAGGAGATGCTGCTCTAAGTGGAACATCGTGCAGTGATTGGTTCCGTCTCTTCAAAGACAACGATTTTGATGTTGCCGACAGTCCGCGTAAAGAAAGACCAAAAATCTTCGAAGACGCCGAATTGAAGGTTTAGCTCAATGAGGATCCGTGCCAAACGCTAGAAGGGGTTTCTTCAGCAACAGGAGTTACCCGCCAAGCCATTTTAAAGCGACTCCATGCGTTGGGAATTATTCAAAAACTTGGATTCTTCATGAATTGGAGCTAAGGGATGTTGAACATCTATAACAGCAACCCAAAGCAAAGAAAGTCAGCAGGTTGCACACTTGTTCTGTTATTCTTAAGAAATTTTGATCCTGCCAGATTATCGCGATGAGAATTCCACATCCAGATTTCATGTTCGTAACGAAAAAATTGAAAAACCGAATAAGCGGCGTTGTGAACTCCGCATCTCATTTTCGCCGTAAGAGGATCGATATTCGATGGGAAATCTTCAATCGCGCATTCGAGCTGCATCTCCAGCCTTTCAATAGCGACAGCCGAACATCAGGAAGCATTACATCGATCTCCGAGTCTCATCCTTTCCATCTGTACCGATTCTACTTACACTTCACATCGAGGGCTGTTGCAATCCTGCATCTCCTCCCCCTAACAGCTATCATAACCTGAACAGCCGGCCATATTTCAGCGTTTCCAGACGTGAACTCCGACCTATTCATCCCGATACCTGCCGTTTGAAAAATCAGATTCTATTCAACAAGTACGGGGGATGGGGCGCCCTCTCCAACCCCAGCTCCGAGTCCATAAAAAGGTTTCGGATCTCCTGAAATTAGGGATTTAACCCGTATATAGTTGCGGGATTAGAACGTGCTCCGTCGACTGGGTATGGGTTTATTCTTCAATTAAAATAAATGTACGAGTGAGATTGCTTCCCTCGTACGAGGTATAATTATACACAATGCAGGTCGCTTGGTATGTTTTGATCATGTCGAGGGCTCTCCCAGATTAGGCCATAATCGTTATCTGGAGCGCCATCTCCCGAGTTGCTTGATGGACTTGGCGTATTATCGAACATTGAGAAGGAATCATATTTACACATTTTATTTACGATTTAGTATGCGACATTCCTCTGCTACCTCAAGGTCTGTTGTGCCTCTATCAGAGTTGCTCGCCCTCTAGCTCCAGAGCTCCAATAACCCACAGAATCTGAGAGGGCTTCAAGAAGTCCTGGTTCTTCGTTTGATTTTCTTGTCCAAGATATCCCTTGCGCAGGCTTGTGATGGCAAGGCACTACGTATCCAGGGGAACAGGAATTTACTCTTCTTCCTTGTCTGTTTTTTTTTATTTTGTGGTTTTCACGAAAAGGAATATCCTGTAATGTTCAGAGAACATCGTGAGAACCAAGGGCAAGCAGGTAGGAATTGATGTTCTTCTTGAATTTCTGGAGGTTATATGCCTCGGGGAACACCTCCCTAGGCAATGTGTTCCAAATCCTCGCTGTTCGTTGGATGAACGAGTATTTGAAGAGAGATGTTCTGCAGGTCTCCAAAGTTACCACGAAGGGGTGTGAAGACTTAACTTGACGGGTTAGTCTGGAAGAGACTGCCAGAGGGGGAACGATTGCTGATAATTCAGAAGAGCATCGACAATGGAAATATCTATAAAATAGAGACAGATCGCCCACTTTTCTACGGTGTTCCAGAGAAGTGAGCGAGATTGTAAGCGAGGCATCACCGACGAGACGAATTGCCCTTTTTTGTACGGAATCCAAGAGTTTTAGGGTGTTTTTAGGTGCAGCACTCCAAATATGGGAACAGTATTCAAGGACAGGTCGAATCTGTGCCTTATAGATCATAAGCAGCTGACTCGAGTTGAAATAGCTCCTGGCACGAAACAGAAAACCAAGTTTTTGGGATGCACTTTTAGCAATGGATCTCACGTCATTCTCCCAGGAAAGGTTACTGCCGACAGTAATGCCATCGAAATGGATGAATTCAATGGTATGGTCACTCCCTACAATTTTATGCTGGGCACAGTAAGATGGGCTTTTCTAGAGAAAAGACATGCTTGTGTTTTGTTTGCGTTGAATTCTACCAAATTACTAGATCCCCATTCAAGAATTGTCGCCAAGTCCATATTTATGTTGTTAACATTTCTTCCTCGTTCGTTTTTGATTTGGCAGGCTGGTATTGGAGCCCTAGAAGAAAAGGCGGTATGGAGGGTACTATCATCCGCAAAGCTGTGCACTGGACACGAAGTTGCTTCCAGCAAATCGTTGATGTGAAGTAGAAATAGTGTTGGAGCCAGAATGTGAGTTTTTGAGAAGCTCATTCTCAACATATTCCTCCTAAGGCGGCAATGTCCTCTGGGGAAGCCAGTGAGGAAGCTTACAGAGATCAGAATCTTTCTTGGTTCTCATAGCTTTCCTGGGGAAAATCAAGTATTGATAGCTTTGGAAACACTTGAAGTAGACAGACCCTGACTAAAAGCTTCAGAGAAACCTTAAAAACCGCACCATATCATGGTCCATCGAGCCGGTTCAGAAATGAGTACAGCGACTGATCACCAGCACAATAGTCGATAATTCATTGTGTAGGCGAACGAAAATGACGCACTCACACCTATACTCAAAATAATTGATAGTTTGCGATTGGGAATCTGTCCGATCTACGGGCCTAGCACCCGAAAATTGTCAATTGCGCCGATAGAGGTCGGTTAGTATTTACCTACCGCTGTAATCAAGTAGACGGCCTTGGTCGTGCAACATTCAGCTCAAATACGCAACAATGATGCCGATCTCGGTTTCATCACGCCGAAATGGAGCTACGGAAGACAATGGATTGGTTGTTCAATGGGTTATTCGACAGCGAAAAAAAATGATGAGTTCCAGCCATCCTCTTATTTTTGGGAAGAATTCGAAATGCTGAGCTATAAACACCACAAATACCTACTGAAAATAAGAGCAAATATTGCCTTTTTTATCTCAATCTCCTGACGGTTTCAAAACAGCGCCGTAATATGTCACTATTTGTTAGATAAAACTAATAGATTCGCGACAAAATTCTTTATAAAGATGCCCTGAATTTGTCCACTTGGGACGAATAAATCCGGAAGGATCCTAATAATAGAAAATCGTATTCTGTTGTGTTCTCCTTCCGTTTTTTCTCCTTCCTTTTCTGTCAACAAAAAGCAGTAAGTCTCCATTTTGCCTCGGACATACTGTTCATATAGGTACTCGTGCAAAAATCAGAATGAAGTAACGTTTATTTTAACGTATCACTCGATTTTTGCATGGCAGGAACAAAGATGGATTTTTTCCTCTGACTCATTGCATAATTGGATGTTCCAGCGAAAGGGATTTCAGTTTTAATTACGATTTATTTATGAATTTTGTTTAGGATTTCCAGGCGGAATAACCCTGTTCAATTATTTTTCAGACTCGAACAATATCCTGTTTTCGTCCATCGAGCTGAAAAGGCAGAAACAGCGCATTGTTCAAATCTTTCTATGCATTTTATTCAGATCTCATTATTCTTTTCAAGAGAATCTGGAAATTTTCTTTGTTCATGATCGCTATTGTCCGAAGAATAATTCTCGCAGCTTTTTATTACGAAGTAAAGAAACTACCTAGTCATGTTCTATAGAGAATGAACGATGGTGATTTCCTGAAAACAGGTAAAAATGAATTGACCTATTTTCAAATAAAGAAATGAACTTAAAAAAATCTATGTAGGTTGTTTCGAACCGGTAACAGTTCAGAAAAACTGGTCAAACTGATGGTAATATAAACTTTTTCTCGTATTTTTTCGCACACTAGTGGGTAGAAATACTGGAATAATAAATTACCCCGCTTTCTAGATTTTATAACCGCATGATAGAATTTGTTAATGTTCCCAGAAATTACTGTTTTTTCGGTCGCCATAAACTGACTAACACGTATTGTCGATTCAGTCAGTTTATGGATTCTCTAACCTTGATTATTGTTACCTGATTTTCGTTACCTAGCGTTATGGCTAATTAGCAACAATTTCGAGCTCTGTTAATTTCATGAGCTTGAAATACCACCGGAACATGTAGGTATTATCAGTTTGTTTTTATGATATTCCAATTTTACGTACTTTATTGGTGGAAGGAGTCGTAAGTCTGAGGAAAACCCAACTATAATAATTATGCTCGGACCCAAACATTTTCTACCTCAACTTTTTCTCTATTCAACTTGTTTCACATACTTCAAGAATCATCAGCTGGTAAAGCAGTAGCTGCACCCATATGCAAAATGAACTGAACACATACTTCTGAGTTGAAAAAGAATGCATTGCCTATACAACTTAAAACAAACAGATTTAGAATGCCACAGACGCTTTCTTTTGGACCACACATCTCATATCTGGTCTACCACCAACACCACGTGACAAACGAGCAAATAATAGCCTGTTATACTCGATGTCGACTTCGAATTACGTAAAAACAAACAGGGGGAAATTGCTTTCGGTTCCCAACATCCCAACCCTCTTTGGCCTCACTGAAGACAGTTTATTCTTGAGATTAGAGAGGGTGCATCTCCCTATTTCATATATGACGGTACACGGTACGAGCGATTCGAGATTGTTTCGTTGGAAGGCCTCAGATGGGGCGAAGAATTTAGATTGATTTAAGGCGACAGTTTAGTCCAGGGTTCTACCGAATAAAATTCACTTTTTGAATCGATTTGAACAATAATTGGAAAAGAAACAACTGTTTTGCACTGGTTTTCCTCTTCCAATGTTGCCTTGTTGACGATAGTTCATGGCTTGATCTAACATAGAAAATTTCGAACTGAACCCAACTTTTAAGTCTATGATCTGGCCTCAGCATCAGTTCAAAGGACACAAGAATGGAATCGCTTACATGGATAACTCGAGGCCTCGATAAAAAGCCAATATAATCACGGCGGCAATCCCAATTGAACCCGATTATACGTAATCAATTCCAAACCCACCGAACGCAGCATCCAATTTAATCCAGTCGGTTTTGTTTGAACTTCCGAGATTTTGCGGTACACTCCTCCAGCGGCATCTTCTCCTTGCTTTCCGTCATAAATTAATTTGGCAAGTTCGGCGAACGTTTCAATATTTCAAGACGTGACGATAACCGACGTCGAATTGAGACCTTCACGAGAAGTCGGAGAAGAAAACGAAAGGGAAATCGGGAAATTGAAATATGAATAAGTCATCTTTAAACGGGGCAATCTGTTTGCTGCGCTCTGGGTTCCTGGCGCGCATAAGTTTTCATTACGACTTCATTCTCGGGCCTGCAGCTTCCTGAGGACTGATGAGGACTTTAATATTTAGGTCGATGCAGGTATGACAGGATTGAGGGACACTCAGGTGGAAAATTAGGGTTTATTGGTTGAGAAAGAGTTTTTGCGACCCAAAACGAAATTTCATCATCAAGTATTCAAATTAAGGCCCAATACCTGTAGGCCAAACTGTCGACTTCACCTTTATAAAGGTCTTTCAACTTTGACAGTTGATAGCGGCCATATTTATGAATCTGCATTTGATCAGACGATGCCAAATCACCATAGACAGATATCAAAACCAAATCTATGCCCTTTCAGAGCAATCTTCCTCCTGTATAAGGCTCCAACAGGAACTCAAATACTCTTTTGAAAATGGCGCAACGGTACTTCTGAGAATTCAAATTTCTTATTACCGCAGACAAAGGCAGTCAATACGAATACCACAATAAAAGAAATTAGGAGACCTAATTTTTTATGGCCCATTATTTGGGTAGACCGAAAAGTCGTAACAACTTCACACACATGACGGTAAGAGTTCAAGACATAATGAGATGCATACTGTGGAAAAGTTCACCGTTATTTTCTGAAACTACCATTGGTTCATGTGTCACTCATCGCGTTATCGCAATATTTTCTTTTATTGTTATGGTGCCTTACAGAGGAGTACAATACGTTTATTGATTGTGAGACCATAAAATATTCAACAATATTTCAACATTCTTCCTTTATCGATTTTCTATTCGGTGAGGTTCCCATTCGCTTATTCGAAAATAAAATTGAATTATATCGAGTTTCAGTCAATTGAAAGTGGGAAAGACTTTGATATTATAATCTGTGAAAATTGTGGTTTAAGAGCTCACCGTGATAATAGCATCGCTGCAAAACAACCATGCAGGAGTTCTTGAATTGTAAATTTACCTGAAAAAAATACATAATCAGTTAACATATTTTTTTCTACTCGATAAATGAATCTAACAGTTTTTGTAACAATTTTAGTAAAATATTCAATGAGAACATGAAAATGCGTGAGATAAATTTCGTGAAGAAAGATTCCCTTATTCAGTTAATAACGATTTGAGGCAGGTTCGCACCAGGAGTTGAAATAAATTTGATGAACACAACCCCATTTTATTTACAGTTTCTCAGTACACTTTGTTCGTGATATACAGTTCCGTTCAAGAAGAGCGTTAAAAAAAATTATACTGAGTTGAATACGACTAATTAATAAAGTAAACCACCATGAATCATCATAAAATATTCAAAATCTCGCATATCTCAGCAGTGACATCTCGGCTAAGTAATTCAACCTCATCACGCACATTCCACATTTTGTTTGCTCTCGTTATAATAACCTGAGAGGACGAAACTTATTATTCACGCCCTTTCATGGCGTTCCAGTATTTTATCACCGACGAAAAATTGCTCTTTCCTCATTTCCCGTCGTAAAAGGCACAATTTCCATTCTAATTTTAATTAACTGGGTAAATTGGACTGGGGACATATTTTGGAATTGTCGAAATAAAGTTTATGAATCAATTATTCTTCTGGAATTGGGGTGGATATCGCGTAATATCCGACATCGAATCTATCACGAAGAATATACCGAGAGAGAAAGAAAGAACGCCATTTAATGATCAGTTTTGCTGGGAAATTGAGAAGTGTCAATGTATCAAGTATTCTTCTGATCGAAAGAGTTTCATACCGTTGAAGGACGTTTTGAGACGAAAAAAGTTTGATCTCGAGCAGGAATC
Source organism: Adalia bipunctata (assembly GCA_910592335.1). Lineage (NCBI taxonomy): Eukaryota > Metazoa > Arthropoda > Insecta > Coleoptera > Coccinellidae > Adalia > Adalia bipunctata. The sequence continues at coordinate 939,928 of OU342951.1, forward strand.
GAACCTGCGTCTCCTGATTGCCGGTCAAGTGTTCTCGCCTTTAAGCTATCAAAATAACCTCTTTTGGCTTCGAAAAACCGAATAATATCACTCATTTTGCTCTCAACAGTCAACAAGCAGTTGGAGAAACCTCGGGTTCGCCAATTTTGTTTAAACTCGGAAAAAAGTAGGAAGCAACAGTTCAAAAAGTTCGCAACCGCCAGTTGATCCCGACTCACGTCCCATGTTCAACTGGTGTCCCGTTTTCAACGAACTGGGGGTGACCCACGTCTCTTCAGAGTTCAGTTCAACAGTTTGCAGTGACACCGCGCTACTGAGCTTCAGCACGCGATGTCTCATGCACGGTCGAAATAAAATGAATTTAGTTATGTCCGGATGTTCCGTACCAACAATGCTTGATTTATTCATGGAGGAAAACGGTCTGTCGTTGTGCAGGACCGTAATTCCTGCCGGCCTTCGTGAGAACGAGATTTTTCGCCTTCAATTGGATTGTAGGACTGTTCCAAGTGTGAAAAAAACAAGCATGTTTCATTTAATCTTCGAAATGGTATAACACTCTATTTCCAGCATTCAATACGAAATAAATTCCTACGACGTTGAGTCGAAAACTTTCTTTCTAATTACAAAAGCGCTAAAATACACAGATTCCTGTGATTTGCGTTTATCAAGTTTTTTTACTTGCAACTGATGCAGGTTGTTACTCGATAAATGTGAAATGATTATCAGAGACGTTGCCAATGCTAATTTCTATTCACTCATTTTCAACTTTGTGAATGGAGTTAGTTCTTTTAAGGTTTAACTTTGACACATGGTTCGTAGTACTACATACTACATTTTCATACTGGAGTATTTCAAGTTGTGCAAAAAAGGTATTTGAATGTCTTCTGTAGGCTCATTTCTTTAGAATTTTGAAAAGTGGGGAATTCCATAGGTCCGCCTGTTCGTTTAGAAGTTTTTCTGTCGGGTTATTCGATTACTTCTATTCTTTTTTCGAATGAACTATCACAAAGTAACGGACTATTCTATCCATTATTTTTCAGTAAAATTTCAACACTCGACTCTTGATTTCGGTACAAGAAAATAGCATAACTGAATCTTCCAACCATGTTTGAATACGTGAAATAGAGAAAAAAGTTTCTTCAACATTCGCCAGGTCTTTGGAATTGTTGAATTCAGAAAATATTTGTTGTTCCTTTCAGTTATTTGTTTCTACAGCCGGGTTTTGTGCTTATTCTTGAATAGTTTGATTTTTCATGGGTGATTAAATTTCTTCCAGATTCCCGTCATAGGAAATTCTGTGGTGGTTTTCATTTTGAAGCAATGGAAAAACCGATATCTCGATCTGGATCCATTAATCATAAATAAAACTTGTTGAGTAACATTTCAATTCGATTCGCTTCAGAAGTGCATTTGAGTGATTGAAAGAAGACCGAGGTATACAGGCGAGTTTATTTCACGTCGGAAATTCCAATTTGATGGGTATTGGCAGGCTTCCCACCATATCAGAACTATTTGCCGGTAATATCGCATTTATCGACACGGGAGTAAACTAAGACTCGATAAAACATGGGCGAAAATTTATTTATAGGATGAATTTGTATCTGCGGAAGAAACTACGGACGGATGTTTTAATAATCGTAAAAATTGAGAATGTAGTAAAATTTTTATGGCTCATGGAACGAACGCCAACATTCTTCGTATCGTAAATCTTTTGGCATTCGAGTTTTTGTGTTATCTTTCTGTGTGTTCGTTATTTGTTTGGTTATGAGCGACGGAATGTTTAGAACGATTTATTGGGGGAACGCAAACTAGAAATCAGGTGGTTTCATTATTGTTAAACATCGTTTAGTGACGCCTCACCTATAACCTATAACTAACTTAACCAAAAGCTGAAAAAACATAATTTTATGAATGATAACGACCTTGGTAGCTATCAATCAGAGCACTGGTCTTTAGATGAGATTTTCCAGGAATTTTCATGGGATTAATTGTGTCTGGCCTCTCGCCATGAAAGAAATACCACCGATTCAATGTTAATAATAATAATAATAATAATGATCTTTATTTTGAAGAAAATCGCATACATTGGTCTGTAAGCAACTGTTAGACAAAATAACGTCATAAACACAAGAATATAATTCTAATTTTTACAGTTTAAATAATCATTTATTTCGTAAGGTTCCAGGTTCAAAAGTAGCTGAAATATACTTTTTTTGAATTCTTTGATGTTAGTTATTAATTTTATCCTGTTTGGTAGCTTGTTGTACATTTTTATGCAGTTATAGAATGGTCCTTTCTCTGTCATGGTTAGCCTATGTCTCGGATAATTATAATCAAGACTTCGTGTTTCATAATTACTTTGTGGCATACATCCCTCGAAGATGTGCCTGTTCTTGAAGAAAAATAGCAAGATCTCTTGTATATACACTCCCTTAAATGTTAGTAGCCCATTTGCTCTGAATTTTCCTCTACAGGTTTCCATATGTTTCAATTTCAACATTGTTCTAAGAGCTCTTTTTTGAATTATAAAAATTCTGTCACTACCTCTTCCACATCCATAGAATATTATGCCATATCTGACCACCGATTCAAAATTAGCATGGTATATAATCTTCAGTGTTGTCATATCTACGTACTGACCTATAATTCTCATGGAGTAGACAGCTGAATTCAATTTCTTGCTTATGTAGTCAATGTGACTCTCAAAAGAGAGTGTGCTGTCAATAAACAATCCAAGAAATTTAGTATCAGTTGTAACTTGCAGTGTGCTGCTAGCAAGATTTATATCGTCTGGAGTTTCAAAGCGTGCATGATTTGTTTTAAACAATATGGCGTTAGTCTTATTCTCATTCAATGTAAGATTATTTTTCTCGAACCATTGACTTGCTTTGGTGAGAGCTACACCAGCATGAATAGAGAGTGTTGGAAAATCCAGAGCATTAATGAGCAAGTTTGTGTCATCAGCGTAGTTGGTTATCTTGCAGTCTTCAGTTTCTATCTCTTCCAAATCATTCAAATATAATATGAACAAAATCGGTCCCGTTATGCTCCCCTGGGGTACTCCAAGTTTAACATCTCCATAATCAGATCTTGCCATTTGATCATCCCTGTCTAGTACTACCATTTGTTTTCTGTTCGATAAATAAGATTCAAACCACTTTAGCGCTGGTCCTCTTATACCATGCCTCTCCAACTTGTCAAGTAAGTTACAGTGATTTAGACTGTCGAAAGCCTTTGACAGGTCAAGAAATATTCCAAGTGAAAGCTCATCTTCCTCCAAAGTATCCAATATATTCTGGAGAAACTGGAATACAGCAGTTTGTGTTGATTTGCCTTTCTGATATCCATGTTGGGAGCTGCTTAGTCTACCACACATCAACATGAAGTCCATTACTCTCTTACATAACACTGTTTCGAATATTTTCGCGAACGATGGTAATAGGCTTATTGGTCTAAAATTTTCAAAATCTGTAAGGCTGCCCTTTTTATGTATAGGTTTAACTAAAGCAATTTTTAATCTATCAGGAAAAACACCATATTTCAATGAGTTATTGATGATATAAACTAACGGCTGGATGATCACTTCTATGCACTGTTTGATGGTTTTAGTGGGAACTTCATCTACTCCACTACTCATTTTATTTTTTAAATTCTTCACCAAATCTAAAAATAAGTTAAGGACTGAACGAGAATGAATTCGCTATCACTAAAACGCCTATATCTCTTGAACAAATTGAGAAAAAAATTCAAAAGTTGATCATAGTTAGCTTTGTTAGGAACGTCAGAAATATGTGGAACATTTAGTTCATAGATATTCCAATTCTCTGTCGCAAAATGTCAAGCGAAGTGAAAACACGAGAATTTATAGTGAAACTTATTCAAAATACTCAAAAATGGAACTTCAAAAGAATCGCAAAAGAGGCTCGCGTTCGTCCGGAAACGGTATCAAGAGTTGTTAAGCGCTTCAACCGAGGCTTCAACGAAGATCTTGCAATTAACCGCAAGGAAGGAACCGGGAGGAAAAAGGGGTTTCATAGCCCAAAAAAAGTTAAGAAAGCCATCAGCCTTTTTCAGAAGAATCCTAACCTTTCAGGATGGAAAGTGCCCAGATAATGGGTTGTTCGCAGTCAACCGTTCAGAAAATCAAGTCGAGTTGTGGGCTTAGAACAAACAAAGTGCCAGACAGGAAAGCTGTGAAAAATCAAGAAGCGAAATCGAGAGCAAAGAAATTAAAAAAGTTTTCATGAAAAATTTTTCCTGTTGCGTGATGGACGACGAAACCTATGTCTTGGCTGATTTCTCCCAACTTTCTGGTCAGGAATTTTATACTGCAGATTCTCGTGGAAATGTTGTCGAACAATTTCGCGTGAAGAAACAAGCAGAGTTTCCTGAAAAATTCCTGGTTTGGCAAGCAATTTGCACTTGTGGGAAAAGGAGCAAATTTTTCGTTGGCCGAGGCTCTGTTGACTCGAAGATATACATCGAGGAATGCTTGAAGAAGCGACGTTTACCATTTTTACGTGAGCTCGATGTGTCAACAACCTCTTGGCCAGATTTAGCTTCATGCCACTACAGCAAGGTCACCAAGGAATGGTACGAAGCTAATGAGGTGGTTTTCGTCCCCAAAGAGGCCAATCCACCAAATTGCCCAGAAAGATTTTGGGCCTTGGTAAAAAGAGAATTGAAGAAGACTAAGAAATCAACGAAAACATTAACGGAATTCAAGCAAAAGTGAAAAACAGCATCCCAGAAAGTGACTGAGAAGAGAACACTATAAGAAGCATGATGGGAAGAATTCCAGAAAAAAACCATGAATTTTGTGAAAAATAGTTTTGGTTTTTTTATTGTAAAAACAGTTTTCTTTAGAATTAGAAGATGATTCGAAAATGAGTTTGATTTTCGAAATCGGTCCAGTGGTTCAAAAGATATAAGAGCTTTTGTGATAGCGAATTTATTCTCGTTCAGTCCTTATTACTCAATTCCAGCATAGGAATTTCGTTGTCTTGACTTACAATCACTCTCCAATCGACTCATCAAAAGATTCACACTTCGAATGATTATGATTAACGATTCCCCAGCCAATCATTACAAAACATGTCGTATGCGAACAGAAAACCTATTGAGCAACCACAAATTGCTTCTCACTCTCTAAATATCGAAAGTACCTGAAGATCACACCGGTAGGAATCGCAAATAAATGAGTTGTATCAGCTAATTTGTTGTATTGCGTGTGTGGCTTTCCAGCTAAATACCTTATCGCATGTGATGCGAGATATTTTTTTCAAATTATTTGTGGGATGTTTATTGATCATAGAATGTTGTTTGTTTTGTTGTTTGCGCTATTGTAGGAAAGCAATCTGTTATAAGGAATTTTCTGAATTGAAATAGTCAACATTTACCCACCAAATCTCGAACCAAATGGAATTTTTTCAATTTCCACCTTTAATTGCCACATCAATTGACCAGTCGATCTATCCAATTGTTATAAATAGGTGCAGCAGTTCTCAAGTAATTTCTGACCTTTTTCTGTGAGAGTGATCATATTAAGATCTTCCCAGTGAAAATATCTATATTTCATACAATATTCCAGTGTCAAAAGAAGACAGAAGTAATAAACGATCAGCGCAAGTTTCTAATCCATGGATTCTTTCAGTGTATAATTCCTTTGGCCAGAACTGGTTCTCAAATTCTCTGAAATTTCAACCAATTATAATAATTGGTGAAGGCTTGAATAGTCCCAAGAGATTTCATCGAATTAATTTTTTATTCGCTGTGACTAAGCAAAAGAAATGAACTCACGTCCAGCAGATGGAAAAATTCTGGTTTTACGATTATTCAACGTTCTACAGGGTGGCGCAATAACTACGATTCGCATATCTGAAACATAGGTATCTACCAAAGAAGACTCGAATATATCGTCTCCTCAATCTTTTCATTGCAGTTATACGACTTCTCTGATAATCCCGAGGAGTTGTACCTCCTTCCAAGTCCATCTCTGACATCAATTCCTCATTGTCTGAAGTTACTTCAGTCAATGAGTCATGAACAAGACAAGGTGGGCGTACAGTTTGATATCCTACGTACATAAAACGATAGTTTGAGATAACAACAGCGACTAGTGATACTCGAGAATATTGTCCTCTATCCCAGATGAATCCCATTATCCGGAGACTCAAGCCACCTGTTTGTGCATTATACAGGGGGGATGATTAATCGCAATGTCGTCTTGAGTAGTGCTCTTAGGAGCTGTCGCGATACGAACTTTGACTCTTTCAGAGTTGTTCATGGGTCTTTGGAACTCTTTCAACAGATGCGGGAATGCCGGATTGTAACTCTTAGTTTGGGGGGCTGAGGAAGCAGGTGTTCCATTCATCTCTACCCCTCATCTTCGGTGGGGTTCGCGAACTTATGAAAGTCATCTAGGGCCTAGTCCTTCCATATCAAGAAGTCTCAGGCTCGGTCTCAGGTTGAACCGTAACTGAAATAAACTTGAACTGATCTAACTAAAATTGGTAAACCTTTTTCTATTCTTCGAATATGAAATGCTTTTTTTCTAAATTGAAATTAGAAGTTTAGATTGGCGCCAATCGATTTGTAGCGAGGCAAAATCCGAAAACAGCTGTTATGTTTCATAAAACAAATTAGAGCCACGCTTTGGATATACATTATGAATAAGACAGATGTTCCAAGGAACTTGAAAACTATAACTGGCTTATTGCAACTCGATACTGAATAATTCAGTCGCAGCAACAATAAGTATTCGAGTAGGTTTATTTGTGCATTCTCCCACAAATGTCTGACTCGCGAAAATTTGTTTAATTTCTTGAGCTCGTTCACCTCGATACTGAATCATGCATTGTGATGTTTGGCTTTGTTTTGCCAAGTGCTTGAAATACTCATTTCTGATAACAACTTAAAAGCGTCTCGAGCTTATTTTTTCATCCTCGTGACTGTAGGTTTTTTGACGAAATTTGTCCAATTCTAAAAATCTAGGTCTCATTTGAGTCTCCCTGAAAAATTCGACTGAAAACCAATGTGAATTTCTCACTTTTCAACTCTATCAAAATTTGGTTTCTTTATCGGAATATAATTTTCAGCATCTCAATTTTTTCAATTAATGCGATGCAATAGAACTCAAAATTCACAGTTCCATACTTGGGTGCAGTAACGGAAGTCGTCACTGTTGAGAAAAGAAACAAGATAATTCGAAGTACTTAGGTTCATGAGGCATATAATTGATACATGGAATTACAGCTGATCTCGTTGAATGGCACGTTCTAGATGTTCAACTTAGGTTAATTTCCTGTTTAATTCTCGGTTTTAACGGTATTTTTAAATGCCTTGATAATTGGAAAGCACACATATCGAAGAAATTATCAAAAAATTAGGACAAAACTAGATCGAATGGTTCAAGCTAAAAAATCAACCTGAACTCAAATTCTAACAGGACACATCAAAAAGCACTAACTTGAAGTTTGGAGCTTTTGCGCGTTTTTTCTCTTTCTTAGCCATGGGTGTTCACCCATTTTAGTACTGAATTCTCCCAACGATGCTTGACTTCCAGATATACAGGGTGAATCACTGAATCAGGAGTTAAAAGAATGATTCAAACTTTGGCTCTTCTCATCGCTCAAGCCAAAATTTTCCTTCATACTTTGAAAACCATGCGAGATGAATGTTTGCTTATTTATTGAATTCCTAAAGCATACTCCCCAATCAAAGTGTTTTCCAGTCCAGCGATAAATTGTTCGTGAGGCATAAAAAGTTTGGACAGAGCGAGACAAATCTCGATTGCTTTTGAATATACTGTACCACACATGCGCACATGTTTCTAGTGAATTCGACTCACTGTAAACCTTATGTAGCATTTTCTTTAGAGCATGCGCTCAAGAAATTCCTTTTGAAATGTGTAATTTAGGACGGATTCGATATTTTATTCGTTGTAAAAATCGCAAAACAAACTCGATATGTAGGTACCTACAAATGAAGCACTGTAAATAAACTGAATGATAGATAAAGATCAAACTCTGCATGTGTATAAAAGACAGTTGTAACAATTTAGCAACAAAGAGAATTTCGACAATCTCATTCAAATGACCATTTTCCGGTAACTTCTTGAAGTAGGTACGTAGTTAAATTGCTGTCACTGATATTTACATTTCACTTGAAAAATATCAATTTTGAATGAATTTAATTGTTATGGATCTTTAATTTTCCTGGAATCTTTCATAGTTGATTCGGGGGAATCTGAAAAAGGATCTCACAATCATCATTTCTTCTACCTGCTCTGAGAAAAGGACTGTTGAACTTTTAATGTGTTGAAATATTTCGTGCATGAAAACCAAGTTGGGCATGTGAAGACTGTATCCATGGAAACGTCTTTGGTCCGTCAAAATTCCAAGAACACACCAGAAATTCGACAATTTCATTTCGAAGAAGATTGAGAAGGACCAAAAGTTGCACCTTCGTAAAAACGAATGAGCAACCAAGGCCGCATCAGGTGATATCACCTGTTCACTATTCACGACCACATTTGAGGTTAAACAAAGCACCGAAGACTCTTCAACACCCTCACCTTAATACGATAAGTCAACGTCAGATCCAACTTAAATCCTCCTTTTAATCCCTGGTGGTCAAAAAGACACTTAGTTTCAACACAACACCACCGAATCCAAGAATCACCGGATTTCCACCAAAAACAAAACCACAAACACAAACAACACTACTTAAGTCGTAATCTAGCTGGCTTAACCGCGCGTAGATCGTGTGTATCCGCGTGCTTGCCTTAAAGCATCGACGCGCCAAACTAGCTTAGCGTAAACTGCCCGTCCGAGAACGGCCGAAAGCTATCGAAGGTTGTCGATGATGGGTCTGACTACCTGTATGGACGACGAGCGAAATTGGGCGACCAAGGATGTAGCGCTCAAAGGTGATCCGATGGGTGGAATTTTCGTTGCGTCTGATGATGGTACATGGTCTGGGAAGTAGAATTTGGGAATCGGAGGGGGGACAGGTTGAACTTGAAGGTTTAAACTGTCGGTTTCACCAGACGATCTCGCTTTTTATTACCACCATACGCGTTGTTCTTGTTGTTATTCGGATGCCCAGTTTGGGTTGCTTGGAACATGAGTACGTACAAAATGACTTAGGGTTTTATTTCAGAGGCCTAACTTGTTAGTAGTGAATAACAGTAATGTCATATTCTACACCTACGATCTTTGGTCCTTTCTTTATAAAATCTAATCAACTTTCATGAAATAAAAGTACCAAAAAATAAAATATTTCCAGATAAATTGGGATAAACGAAATTCATTTTGTCCGCATGCTATGGAAAAAATGACATACGGCAACAGGCAACTGTAGTTTTCTACTCATAGTTACAAAACTACTGACAAAGTTCACCAATGAAACGCTTGGTTCTTCTAGGAACATGAACACAAGATGCGTGAGCCCAATGCAACCAATGCATGTATCGTAACCAGTCTTTTCCAGAGCTAATCCTGGAGAAGACTGTTTTTTTCCTGATCTAAATCGGGAAAGAAGGTCATAACAATAGACAGATGAACAGTCGTCTTCATCCATCTCGAAAGTTGCTAGGAACATTTTCTTCTTCATTGTTATCTTTAAATAATGCCCTAGGGACTCGTCTCCTTTTCTTTGTAGGAGGTATGGGCTTATTTTTAATTTGTTTGCAATCAAATATTAAGTGAAGAAGTTAAAACTAAGTACGTTTATCGAGTCTTCGGCTCACATTTGCCTTGTCCACTTATGAATCGTCCTTAAGGGGACCTAGTACACGTCCGAGCTCGCGAGCTCCCTTAAAAAATTGGGCTTTTTATTTCCATGATATCTCAGTTCGTATGCGGCGTAGACCAACAATTTTTTTTTAAATTAAATCTCAATCATTTCTCTAGAATGTGTATTAATTGCTTCTCTGTTTTTCTTGGTATATTAGGAAAGAAACCTGGTGAGCTGTAATTTCATGAAAATCTGGACAATCGATTTTATTTCCATGATATCTCCGGCAATTTTCGGGATAAATGTATGAAATTTTCAGTATACATGCGGAATAATAATTCGCAGAATGCGTATTATTCGCTTTTCCGTTTTTCTGCGTATATTAGGAAAAAAACCTGGTTGAAAATATGACCAATATAGTTCCTACTTTATAATCCATTCAAAAATTGAAGGGGGCAATAAACAAAAAAACTGATCAATACACATTCTGGAAAATATTATTTCGCATGTAAACTGAAAATTTCATACATTTATCCCGAAAATTGACGGAGATATCATGGAAATGAAATCGTTTGTCCAGATTTTCATGAAATTACAGCTCACCAGGTTTTTTTCCTAATATACGAAGAAAAACAGAAAAGCGAGTAATACACATTCTAGAGAAACGATTGAGCTTTAATTTAAAAAAAAATGTTGGTCTACGCCGCATAGGAACTGAGATATCATGGGCATAAAAAGCCCAATTTTTGAAGGGAGCTCGCGAGCTCGGACGTGTACCAGGTCCCCTTAAGGGATTGGAGGAACTTCCTCATAGGATCAGCAAGAGTACGTTAAGCTGCATTGCCTTTATTAACCGCTGATGAATATTTTGTTGTGAATATGTTAAGACGGGTCCTACCCACACGAACGAAGTTCAAAGATTCCACATTTCCATTTGCATAAACCTCCCAGACATATACAAACCATTATTCTGTCAATCAATGGAGAAGAAATCGATTCTTTCATTAAACCGACCAACAAAGCAGATGTTTTTGATACTTTACGAACTGGGAAGGCGACAAACGAATGATGTCATCTCAAGTACGCTTGATTGCCAAGATCAACATTATTCTATTAACCCACGTCCAATTATGGAATCGACAATTCAAGCATTTGACCAATTAACGGCACTTCGGCTGCATTAGTATCAATCAAACTAAAGGCTGAACCATGAAGAAGGTTCGAGTTCGAAACTGCGTCATACGTGGTTATCGAGTGATCGCTAAAAGTTCGCATGTGATAATGAGAACTCCTATTGATTCAAGTGAATTCATTATCGAAATTTCAAGAAATTTTCTGCTGTATGTCAGCAGATGACATAGCGTCATATTTCCTTCTGTTCTGTTCGTATTTCGACTCTGTGCAGCAAACAAATACGTCCATCAATATTAAATATTCATGAGTCTACTTTCCTAAGAAAAATAGATAGAATTCCTCATAGCATATCCCAAGTAACACAATGAATCCATCAGTTGATTTGAGGTCAATCTACAATGCATGATATCTAGTCAACTGGGAAATTCACGAAGAACTTTTGATGGCGTAGATAATTCAAACGTGCCATATGTACCGTTCATGATGTTTTATTTATCAATTCCATCTCAACTTTTTATGGAAACGTTCAACTCTTTGTCTTCTGTTCTTCATTGTGATGTGGTTGTTCCTTTTAGAGATTTTCAAATATCATATCTGAGCAAGGAAGTTGTTATAGGAGCATGAACTTGATATGGGAATGACTTTAGGAAAGAAAATAGAATGCTGTCTGATCTGACTCAAATCCAAATATAAGAAAACCTGGATGATGATTTAAAGTAATACGAATTGAAGAATGTGTGGGAATCTATATCCTGACTTAATCTTCCACTGTGTTGGATTCTGAAGGACTTCGCCGTCATCTACCTGATCTTGATGAGAACAATCAATGAAAACTGGAAAAGAAACAGAGTTCGCTACGTTTCAAATCTATAATTCCCGTTTGAAATGAAAACATAATAAACCAAACAATGAAATGTTGTGTAGAACTTGAACCCAACTAAATTTGCAGCACTGCTTCCTTTCCTCGGATTATCATCATTTTGATGGTCTTTTAGAGAAGGAATCTCCGGCCACAATTTCCAATCATGGAGATTGTTACTTACTGAGACGTTGATTCCTATTGCCCATCGTGTTATAGGCCCGATACTACCAGTGAAGGTACTGTAGATAACTGATCTATCCTCGACAGAGTCTATTTTATCACCGGTGAATATTCCGACAACAGCGGAACCTAAGATGATGTCCTCTCTTCTTGATTCGCACACTAAGGGACTGCCGAAATCTTCAGCGATTTGTTGGCCCGGTTCCCATTCAACCATCACCTCTTTTGGGCCGATTTGTGAAAAAGAATGTACTTGGGAAGCTCTAAATTTGAATTTAGTAAAATTGGTATTTGTTTTAATGACTGAACCCCAGCCCAAGCAGTAGCAGTGGGTGAACACATTCCAAAGTTGACCCAGAAGCACTCTTGGCTCTTGAAGATCGTCTATTTCATACGGATTCTTGAACTCATACCTTCCAGTGGGGAGTTTTCCAATCAACAACTCAATTCCATCCTTCCGTAAAACGAGGAAGTATTTTAAATCCTTTGTCTTCATTAGGAAACTCTCATACACCAAATTTTCGAAGGCAGGTTCGGCCTCCCTTATCAAGGCAACCTCCACTTTTTTGTCGTGTACCACTTCATCGAAACAATTCTGGGATGTCAGGTAGAAAAGACCTTCAACGAGCAGAATTGCTGAACAAAGTCGCCAATTTTTCTGATTCGTAACACGCAGTGGTGATATAAACAGAAGGTTTATGTAGGTATAATCGTCTATACTTCTTGGTGGTTCCAACTCTTCTGCAGATACCGAGAAGAAAATTATTGGAAGGAATTTGACTAAGCAAAACATGTTTCAGTGGCACATCTATGAAATTCAGGTGTGAAGCTTCAATTTTGACAAATACTGACGCCAAAAAGGGTTTTCTTCCTCTGTAAATTTGCCTTCTCGTTTCTCTGAACGTCTTCTGAGAAAAGTTTCACTTTTTAAAGAGTGATTAGATAGACAGTCATATAGACTTTTAAGGTCTTCAGCTATGACTTCAATTCTTCTGAATGTATAAAACAGTAAAAATTAAATTTATTATCAAAAACTGTCCAGAACAAATATGAATCAGAAGAACTTCAAACTTTAGAACATTAACTTTATAACTATGATGAAACACGAAATAACATTGAACTGAAGAACAGCACTCTTCGCTCTTGGTTGATCGCGGTACTTCACTGGCCACAAGGTCCATTTAGCCGGATCGCCAGTGGTAGAAACGTTCGTTCCTAAAGCCCAACGGGTAATGTAAGACAATTCTCCCATGAAAGATCTATAAAAATCGAATTCTCGGTTGAACGAGGTATTTCCTCCCGTGTATATGCCTATGATAACGTCCACGTTTCTATCCTTAGCTTTACATAACATGGGAGTACCAAGGTCTTCAGGATACTTTCCCATTCTGTCCCTCTCGAACCATATTTCACCGAAATACAAACCCGTTATCGGATCTTTGACTCCAGGCAATCTTTTGGGAATTTTCACTGTTTGCATCTTCAAACCATTGAGACTCTCCATAGATTTTCCCCTAAAATATGTCCCCCAACCAACAACGTAACAGTCTGTAAGCAAGGTACTGTTGGGTATTGTTAACAAAACCCTAGGTGGTAATTTTGATTCATCTTGAAGAAATGGTGGAAAACGAAACTCAAACTTTCTCTTCATACGATGAATAGTGGGATCTATAAAGTGTTCACTATAATTTACATAGCGCTTCTGTTTTTCTTCAACGAAGTCGTCCAAGGGTTCTGGGGGTATTCTTGGTGCTGCCATATCTGAATCCAGGTCCTCTGATGCAATATTCACATTCTTTCCGATAGTTTGGTTCAACTCGACCTCATCCCAATTGCTGCCTCTAGTATAAAACTCTTCAGAAGTTTTCTCAAGTACGACATACTCCGAGAATTTTTCCAATCTCAAAACGTAACCCTTATAAGACAAAAGCTTGAAGCTCAAAGTCTCCATGTGTAATAATGCTGCTTTCAATCGCATATTTAACAATGGATTGTCGAAGCATACCTTCGGAAGCAAGTAAAACTGATCCTCGACTAACTCTATGGCGGCACAAACTTTAAGATTCCTCTGATCTGGCACATATCCCTTATTCAAAACGACGATGAACAAGAAAGGGTACTGGGTTCTACGCACGAACCCCGAACAAGAGAGAACGAAAAGAAACACACTCAAGATTGAATGCATTTTTTTTAAATCTTATCAAATATGTCAACTCTCAGTGACGTTTCAATGGACGCTACGTAACCAGGGAAACTTGAAGGTAAGGAAAAGGCATAGAAGCATCTATGAAAAGACATAGAAGAGCTATAAACGGATGTCAGTTCGATGTGTCAAAAATTCTCGGCTTCAAAATATATAGGTTTATTCCTTTTTGTATTCACGAAGAACGTTCTGCTGGAAACAGCTGATCATGACTACTCAGAGGTAGTTCTTATGATACTATTACCAGATATAGAAACCAATCAGAAGACCACGAAGTTATGTGCTGGTACTATGATAAGCTTCGCTCATTTCCTCACGCGTGCAAGTTGTGCCGATCAAATTCGAAGAGTAGGACCAAATGGTATGGTGTCCTATGATAGGTCAGGTATAGATATAGACGCTAGGAATGATTTCAATCTCGATTGGAAGTACCACAAATACTATGACGGCCAAAATATCCAACGGGATCTTTCTATCGTACAGCTGAAGAACCCGATAAGTTACAGTAACTCTAGTAGTATCGTAAGTATATACTGCTCTTCCTGCTACGACGAGTGTTACACTGTAGGTTGGGGTACCCTCTATAAATCTCACGATAACATCCAGAACTTGAAAACCTCGAAATTTGGAAAAACCAGGATGAATATTCTGCGCGAAGAGATGGTAGAAGGTTCTACGACGGATATCATAGCAACCAAAACAGTAGAGAGTGAGAATTTCTCTGTAGATATTGGTAGTCCGTTGTTTTGTCACCAGACAGTGGGGAAAGACAGATACATCGGTTTGATAGGAATCTTGTTGGAGAAACCTGAAGACGGCGTTGCTAAATTCAGATCTTTAAGAGGCCTGATGACGTGGACCAGCAACTGGGCTATGGGGATGTATATAGCACCTAATGGGAAGCTGAGCGATGCTCAAGTTTGTGCCTATACCGACTGTGATGTCTATGAGTATGAGTTTGTGAAGAGGTCTCCCAAGCGGGCTCCTAACAGGGCCGTTGTATCTAAGTTACAAATGTTTCACACACTAATTTTTTTGTGCCTTACAATAAAATCTATGGAGTTTTATAGTGGTTTTTTCTGTTAGTATGTATCAAGATACATTCGCTGCCAACGGAACGATACTAATCGATTGTTACCATGCCCACGAAGAGTAATTCTTTCGAAAGCTTTCATTTGTAACGGGGTATGAATGGAATACGAAAAAAACCGCACAGGACGCATTATAATGAACCCTCTGGATCCAATACCTGTTTAACAAACCCCATCATATTGGGGCACTGGCCCACAACATCACAATAATAAACTGTCGGGGAAGAGTTGAACATCCCCACTTTTAATGGACGTTTAGGCCGGTGGTCCAATTAGAACCGCATCGAATGTCCGCAGTAGGCACCATTCGGTCCCACAATGATGTGTCAAAAAGCTTTTAGCGGGAAACATATGAAATCATCGGAATTTCATTAGCTAAGTGAATAATATCATACGATTGAATATTCATGAGCCACATAGGTTATATCTGTTGGAGCGGTGTTCTGAGGAAGAATGGGGGGTAGAAATGAAGGATGAGAATATTTTGAGGGTTTGAAATGTGCCCATATTGGACTGTCTGGTTTTTTACTAAGAAAGTAGCTAGTTGGACAACTGGTGGATACCTAGATTTGAATGGGAATGTTTCTTCAAAGATACACGCTACATCTTGAATTCAGTGGTCCACTCTTTGCGTCGTGAATACACAATAATAATGTTCTTCAGGGTGCCAAAGCTGCTTGGTTTTCATGTGAAAACATCCTTGCTTCTTTTATTCTTTATTGTCAATAGCGAATGCAGTGTATTATATTTCACTCGGATCAGGATTCTTTTCAAATCTCTCATTATTTCTCCTTCTACTTCTTCTAAGTCACAGTCTTGGTTTCTACTGCTTTCCCCTTTCACATTCTTCATAGGTTCAGCTTCTACACTGAGGCAGATGTCCAGCTTTCGAAAAAACTATAATGTTGTCTGCCAGGAGGTCTTTTTGAGTTGAAATCTCATCTTCAGCCCATATTGCTCATCTGTTGTCGCCCATTCTATCATATATTATGGTATCTTCAGCATAGTCGTTTAATTCTGATCCACATCCTTCATTTAGAGCGCTCATGGGGTCACTTCTTATCTGATCCCTCAGTGTTACCCCTTTAATCGATCTCAAGAACTTCATTTCAGTTGCTTGGATCATTCTTTTTGTTTTCGCTCCACCCTGGTTTCTACAGCGTATGTTGATACAGGTCGCACAACTTTTGGTCAAGGTCTAGGAATCCTAGAGGTTTTTTTGGCTTGTGTTAGAGTTTCCTCAATCATTTTTAGATTTATTTTGTGCTCTAGTTTGGTGAGTGTATCGGCCTCTGATTTTTCTTCAGGATGCAAAAGCTGCTTGGTTTTCATATGGAAACATCCTTGCCTCTATAACTTTATTGTCCAAAGCGAACGCAGCGTAGTTTGTTCAACTCAAATCAGGATCTTTTTAGATCTCTCATTCTTTCTCCTTCTATTTCTTCTTTTTCGTAAGACACAGTCTTGGTTTCTACTGCTCTTCCTTTTCACATTCTTTAGGGGTTCAGCTTTAACAGTGAAGTAGATGTCCAGCTTTCGTTCAAACCATCATGTGGTCAGCCAGGAGGTCTTTTTGAGTTGCGTTTCTCATCTTTAGCCCATATTGCCTATCTATATGGTATCTCAAGCATAGTCGTTTCAGACTGATATCCGTACCACATCCTCTATTTAGAGCTCTCATGGGGTCACTTCTTATCTGATCCCCCAGTGTTACCTCTTTAATCGATCTCAATAACTTCATTTCAGTTGCTTGGATCATTCTTTTTGTTTTCGCTCTACCCTGGTTCATACAGCGTATGTTGATACAGGTCTCACAACTTTTGGTCAAGGTCTACGAATCCTAGGGGTTTTCTTGGATTGTGTTAGAGGTTCCTCAATCATTATTAGATTTATTTTGTGCTCTAGTTTGGTGAGTGTATTGGCCTCTGATTTTTCTACAGGATGCCAAAGCTGCCTGGTTTTTATATGGAAACATCCTTGCTTCTATAACTTTTTTGGCCAAAGCGAACGCAGGGTAGTTTGTTCAACTCAGATCAGGATCTTTTTAGATCTCTCATTCTTTCTCCTTCTATTTCTTCTTTTTCGTAAGACACAGTCTTGGTTTCTACTGCTCTTCCTTTTCACATTCTTTAGGGGTTCAGCTTTAACAGTGAAGTAGATTTCCAGCTTTCGTTCAAACTATCATGTGGTCAGCCAGGAGGTCTTTTTGAGTTGAGTTCCTCATCTTTAGCCCATATTGCTCATCTATCTACATGGTATCTCAAGCATAGTCGTCTCAGACTGATATCCGTACCACGACCTCTATTTAGAGCTCTCATGGGGTCACTTCTCATTTGATCCCTCAGTGTTACCTCTTTAATCGATCTCAAGAACTTCATTCCACTTGCTTGGATCATTCTTTTTGTGTTCGCTCTACCCTGGTTTCTGCAGCGTATGTTCATACAGGTCTCACAACTTTCGGTCAAGGTCTAGGAATCCTAGAGGTTTTCTTGGCTTGTGTTAGGGGTTCCTCAATCATTTTTAGATTTATTTTGTGCTCTAGTTTGGTGAGTGTATTGGCCTCTGATTTCTCTTCAGGATGCCAAAGCTGCTTGGTTTTCATATGGAAACATCCTTGCCTCTATAACTTTATTGTCCAAAGCGAACGCAGCGTAGTTTGTTCAACTCAAATCAGGATCTTTTTAGATCTCTCATTCTTTCTCCTTCTATTTCTTCTTTTTCGTAAGACACAGTCTTGGTTTCTACTGCTCTTCCTTTTCACATTCTTTAGGGGTTCAGCTTTAACAGTGAAGTAGATGTCCAGCTTTCGTTCAAACCATCATGTGGTCAGCCAGGAGGTCTTTTTGAGTTGCGTTTCTCATCTTTAGCCCATATTGCCTATCTCAAGCATAGTCGTCTCAGACTGATATCCGTACCACATCCTCTATTTAGAGCTCTCATGGGGTCACTTCTTATCTGATCCCCCATTATTACCTCTTTAATCGATCTCAAGAACTTCATTTCAGTTGCTTGGATCATTCTTTTTGTTTTCGCTCTACCCTGGTTCATACAGCGTATGTTGATACAGGTCTCACAACTTTTGGTCAAGGTCTAGGAATCCTAGAGGTTTTCTTGGCTTGTGTTAGGGGTTCCTCAATCAATTTTAGATTCATTTCGTGCTCTAGTTTGGTCAGTGTATTGGCCCTCTGATTCGAGAGAGACAAGGAGCCTGTATATGATAGGCGTTCCTTTAGTTAGGATATCGCATACGGTATGACCAGGAACAGCAGAGTTATATGCTAGTGTCCAGCTTAAATGATAGCTTTTCTGTCCCTGCACAGCATTCGCGAAATTACAGCAGCCTGCATCGCAGAAATAGCCTATTCATGTCGGAAAGCCATTCCCTTCGAATTCATTCCCCCCATTCGATACACCTAGCATTTCCGTTTATTGAACTTCGATGAAATAATTGGCCGATTGTGTGGGAGAGGACATCGGAAACTAATCAATTGCCTATTTTGGCCCGGCTACGCGTCGCGTCAAAATTTATGGAGCTGTTGCATCCAAACGGCAACGTTTATTGATGAGTCCTTTCAAACTTGACAATAATAGCTCCTCGAGTTCCGGACCGTGAACTGGTCGCGCTCATTTAGATCGGGCATTGTTGAAAGGTCGGCAAAAAGCGATGATGGGTCGATGAAAAAGTCGGCTTTTTCATAAAAGATATGAAATGTTGGTTTTCGGTCGGTAATTGTCGTCAAATTGGCGTTATTTCTTTCATTATGCATGTTCGAGCACTGTGAAAGGCTGAAAGTGGAAATCGTTTTTGATTTTCATGGATTTTTCATTTGTTACAACGGACAATGCAATTGTTCGAATGGTATTGGGTTGGTTCCAAAAATTTGATTTCGTGTCTAATAGACATCGTTTGCAACGAATAAATGAAATGAACTGTGTTCCATCATCTACCTTTGGAGTGAGAGAGACGACACCAGAGAGCATGTTCCTCTTTAGCAAAGTATATACCATCAGCAAACGTTCCAAGTGAAAAAACTAGCATCGAACTAAGGAAGGATGACTTGGAAAGTGAATCCAACACCCTTCATTTCGAAAGAAATACCATCAAATGGTACACAGATGGTTCAAAACGTCTTCCAGGTAAAAATTCTAGTAATTAAAAAATGCGTGGAGGTAAACCTAAGCAAAATCAGATATGTGACCAAGCGATTCCTTCTGAGAGACACTGAGCTCTGATATCAACAGTTAAAAGATGACATGGGGATTTCTTAGGAAAACTCAGAGAACTAGGCAAGAATAACTGGGTCCTTTTGATCTTGTTCACTCGGCCGAATGCTCTCGCAAGAAAGGAAGAACAAGAACCTTTCATTTTAAGATTGATGACAGAGCACCTTTGGGTCCATTCCCTAACATAGAAAAAGCCATCAATTTCGAGCTCATGAAACATTTGGAACACTCAGGAATTATCAACGATAGACAATATGGATTCCGTCATCAGAGATCCACTGGTGACTTGCCCGCTTACGTCTCACATATGTGGCAGCTATCTACCGAGAAATATGGTGAAACCCTAGCCGTAGCACTGAATATCTCCAAGGCATTCGATCGAGTCTGGCATCAGGGACTCCTCGCCAAGCTTCCATCTTATGGCGTGCCCCCAAAGCTATGTTCTCTGCTAGCTAGTTTTCTCTCAAACAGATCTTTCCATGTAGTGGTCGATCGAGTTTCGTCTGACTCTCTACCCATAAATGCTGGTGTTCCGCAGGGATCAATTCTGGCTCCAACACTATTTCTACTTCACATCAACGATTTGCTGGAAGCAACTTCGTGTCCAGTGCACAGCTTCGCGGATGATTGTACCCTCCATACCGCCTTTTCCTCTAGGGCTCCAATACCAGCCCGCCAAATCAAAAACGAACGAGAAAGAATGTTAACAACATAAATATGGATTTGGCAACAATTCTTGAATGGGGATCTAATAACTTGGTAGAAACAACGCAAACAAAACACAAGCATGTCTTTTCTCTAGAAAAGCCGATCTTCCTGTGCCCAGCATAAAATTGTCGGGAGTGACCATACCATTGAAGTCATCCATTTCGATGCTTGGCATTACTGTCGGCAGTAACCTTTCCTGGGAGAATCACGTGAGATCCATTGCTAAAAGTGCATCCCAAAAACTTGGTATTCTGTTTCGTGCCAGAAACTATTTCACCTCAGGTCAGCTGCTTATGATCTATAAGGCACAGATTCCACCTGTCCTGGAATAATGTTCCCATGTTTGGAGTGCTGCACCTAAACACACCCTGAAACTCTTGGATTCCGTACAAAAAAGGGCAATTCGTCTCGTCGGTGATGCATAGCTTACAAGCTCGCTCACTTCTCTGGAACACCGTAGAAAAGTGGGCGATCTGTCTCTATTTTATAGATATTTCCATGGGCGATGCTCTTCTGAATTATCAGCAATCGTTCCCCCTCTGGTAGTCTCTTCCAGACTAACCCGTCAAGTTAAGTCTTCACACCCCTTCGTGGTAACTTGGAGACCTGCAGAACATCTCTCTTCAAAGACTCGTTCATTCAACGAACAGCGAGGCTTTGGAACACATTGCCTAGGGAGGTGTTCCCCGAGGCATATAACCTCCAGAAATTCAAGAAGAACACCAATTCCTACCTGCTTGCCTTTGGTTCGCACGATGTTTTCTGAACATTACAGGATATTCCTTTTCGTGAAAACCACAACATTAAAAAAAAAATAATAACACAAGTTCAACTTATTTGTGAAGCTGGGCAGGATCTTTCCAGTTCGTAAAATTCAGTAGTTCTGTCTCTAGCATCGCATGAAACTTGGATAGTGATTTCGGTGGGACGGCTGGCTCCAAAGCGGAATGATACCATTTCCCTCTCGAACGGCAAGTGCGGTCCTGTGCGAACTAGTCGGGAAATTAAGTACCTCCAGCTTCCTTTGAGGGTCCCTGCTTTGAATCCCGGTAACAGAATGTAAACAGATATAAACATATATCATAAACATAATATGCGAGCCAAATAGCTGAAATGTAACCGAAAGAGGATTTGCAAGCTTATATTATGCACGTTTTCTTTGATCAAGGGTGCTCGAAACCTGGCAGAGGACTTGTTTGAACTGTTACGCATTTTAAGATGCGATTATTAGTGACATACATATATACATATTCGGAGACTGGGAGAGCGACACAGCATCCGACGCTTCGCCCTTATGAATGTTGCAATATAGCTCTTATAGTGATGCTCATGTATATTCCGGAACGAATTTGGGAGCATTAATGAAGTTTGCTACGTCGGTCTGCTCTTGGCACGTGGAATTCTTGTGGTGATGAAACTTTGACCCAGACTGTCCGGTAGGATCGCTTGTGTAGAGGAGCTGACTTGTTAAATGTGAAGTAGTTATGGTTAACTTTCAGGAACCCTGAATAAAATAATAGGAAGCGAAGATCAAAAAGAGGGTTTTTCTATTACCACGAGAAGAAAATAGAGTATGTCAAAAATAAGAATTCATTTCTCCATTCGATGAAAGGTTTTTGGGTTAAAGAGATGAAATAGTCAAAAACTAGAAAGAATCCACAACTTGTTAATCCAATTCTCAAAATGGCGAATGCGCCAGTTATGTATGTGTGTGTCCATTTCTTTTTCCCGCTCTGCAAGCTGGACGACTTGGTGGATTTTAACAAACAAGGTGTCATTAGATTCGTATGAATTGTGGGATTAACGTAGGCTATGTTTTTTTTCTGAATTCTTCTTCATTCAGTGTTGAAATACGTTTTTCTTCCGCTTCTTCGGCTTACGCTGGGAAGAACGTTTGGTACAATTGAAATTGATGCATAACAATCTTGTAAGTCTTCGAAAGATCTCTCAAAAAGTCCAGGACAGCATATCTTTATCTCCTAAGGACAGCAAAATTGACTTCCACTCGATACAATTCGGAGTTATTGGTTCCTTATTATCTTAAACTCTTATTTTTTTGCCTTACTTTACTGCATAGATCCATTTTTTAATTACCACCACTGGTACTCGTTCATTAATGAAGCATGAAAGAATGAAATGAACAAATTATTGAAAAAAATCAGAAAAATCAACTGCAAGAACATTTAACTGAAGAGAAAAAAGTCATATCCTAAATAAATGAAATTTTGTGTGAATGATTAATAGGTCCACTTGTCAATGTGTTTTCGTACCTGAGTAGTAAATACACTGCGCAAAAAAATTAATGCACATTCTGAAAATCTCAATTTTAATGAATTGACTTTATAACTTATTTTTTATGTTCTCTCGGGAAGGTTTTGAACGAAACAAGACACATTAAATGGAAGAAAAATTCAGGATTTCACCGAATCTTATGTGAGAGAAGAGAAATGAACCATTTTCAAAATACTGAAATGCTGATAAGTGATTTGATACTTGGTATTTTCACCCCTTGCGTTAATTAGAGCTCGGCAACGACGGTTCATACTCAAAATGAGTGATCTTAAAATGTTCTGATCTAATCCTTCCCAGATTTCTCCGAGTTGGATTCCTAAGTCACTAAGAGAAGCTGGATGATTTTCTGAACTTCTCAGCCTTCTATTAAGGTTGTCCCAAACCTGCTAAATCGGATTGAGATCTGGACTTCTTGCTGGCCATTCCATTCGAGAGACTTCAACCTCTTCAAGGTACCTACTCCTGAACGATGCGCGCACGATGGGGTCTGGCATTATCGTCCATAAAAATGAAATTTTCACAAATGTATGGGGCAAATGGCACTACATGCTCTTCAAGAATGTTCCTTATATACTTATCAGCATTCATAGCTCCATTATCAACGACCACTAGGTCTGTGCGAGCAGTCAAAGGTATTCCACCCCATACCATAATCGATCCTCCCCCGAAACCAGTAGTATTCAGGAAATTGCACTGAGCATATCTTTCATGTGGACGTCTGTATACAAGGGAACGTTGATCACAATGGTAGAGGCAAAATCTAGACTCATCTGTGAAGAGAACTCTTCCCAATCGGCCTCTTCCCAATGGATATGCTCTCTCGCAAAATCCACACGCGCCCTTCGGTGGGCCGGGGTAAGAGCTGGGCCTCTTGCCGCGACACGAGGCCTTAAATCATATTCTCTGAGGCGATTTTTTATTGTCTGAGTACTAATTTGCACCTCATGAGTTTGCCCAAGCTGATTTTGAAGGAGGCGAGCGGTTGCCAACCGTTGTCTCAACGAAGAAACTTTCAAGTAACGTTCTCGAATGGCAGTTGTTACCCGTGGTCTACCCTGTCCTGGTCTTCGGACATTCATACTTGTCTACCTGAATCGCTGCAACATTCTGGACACACTTGTATGGGAAACTCCAAACCTTTCTGCAATTCTTGTATATGTCCACCCTTCTACTCGCAAAACTACCGCTTGGGCACATTCCTCTTGGGTCAAATTGCGTGTTTCGCGTTGCATAGCGATCGAGTGTAGAAAATCAAACGAAAGAAAAACTATTGATCACTAGAATTGATCGAGAACAACTGATTTTAGAATGGAGCCAATACATTCAAAATCTGATAATATCATCTTTTTTTATTCCTGCTGGGAGAAAACATCTGTATTGAAGAAAAACGTTGAAAGTGGATAACATATGCATGCATAATTCTGATAAAAATAATTATCATTGAGAACACCTTCAGTTGTAGAATAAATTTGAGATTTCCATAATGTGAGTTATTCAAAATAAACATGTCGTGTACGCAATGAAGTATTGCAGGAAGGGACAAATTATAGCATTTACGAGGAATTAACAGTTGAAGGCTTATCCTGAAGATATCCTTTGACGTATCAATACATCATGAGCAATTTAATCAGTTTTCTCCTCGTAACTCCCTCCATTATCAACTCATATGGCGTCCCGAATATTATTCCCGCAGTCTCATCGCCATTCGATGCCCCCTTGATTAACATACATACAGCTAATAAGAGATTGTCGAGACTCCGGTAGAAACACAGATTATCGAGCTGTACACACAGAGGCAAGATAAGATACTCCGGGATTACTAATAGGCCCTTATTAAACAATTCAACAAGAACACTAGGCCTTTGTGTTCGGGAGACGCATCTGTTTAAACCGTGTGTAGTACGAAATTTACTTATCGTGCCAAAGTTTACGAACAGTCTAACCGCGACGTCGCGATAGCAGCCTACGAAACGCGTTGAGGATTTGACACCAAAAATGTACAGGCTGAGACTTTCTCTAAACCAAATTTGAAGGCGGCTCGAACAGATCAGCAGAAACTAATAGAATTAAAGGTACTCACATTCTGATTCCATGTACCCACCTGTAAAGAATAAAAGGAAATGATTTTGTCAATTTCATACTCAACCAGAAATTTCTCTTATAAGTACAGAAACTGATTCATTAATGAACTAGTTATGTACTTATAAGAAGATGAAGAAGCTGAGTTAAAGGTATCTATACGAATATCGTCATGATAACTTCATTTTATTGAAACAAACCTTCATTTCATTCATGAATTATAACAGAAATCAGTATAATCTCATATAATTCAGGCAATCGTACAAGGAACATTTAAAAAAGTTTCACGAAGCCACATATTATACGAGGATATATTGAAAAATTCTTAGCCTACTATAGAACCAAACAAAATTTCAATGTCAAAATATTTTATTACTCAACATATTCTCCTCTTTATTGGAAACATTTATTACAGCGAACCTGCAACGTCTCTAGACCTTTCAAAAAAAAAGGTTTCTTCTTGCTCTGCAAACCAGTCCTCCACAGCTTTTATTATCTCCTCATTGGAAGAAAATTTACGACCTTTTAAACTTTTTTTTCAGTTGAGGAAAGAGATGATAGTCGGACGGAGACAAATCTGGTGAATAAGGGAGGTGTTCTAGTAATTCTAACCCTAAATCACGAAATTTTATGCATGGCAACATGAGATTTGTGTACTGGGGCGTGGTCCTGTAAAAACAAAACACCTTTGGATAGCTTTCCGCGTCTTTTCTCTTTAATTTTTTCCCGAAGAGTGATCAGTAATGTCGAATAGTAATCTCCAGTTATTGTTCTACCCTTATCCAAAAAATCAATCATGATTACTCCATGGCAATCCCAAAACACTGAAGCAAGAACTTTTCCAGCAGATTTTTGGACACAAAACTTCTTAGGTCTTGGAGAACCAGAGTGTCGATATTCCATCGATTGTTGCTTTATTTCTGGATCGTAGAAATGTACCCAAGTCTCATCCATAGTAACAATTCGGTTTAAGAAGTCTACATCGTTTTCAAATCGAGCACAGATCGAACGCGATGCTTCTACCCTTGCACTTTTTTGGTCAACATTCAAACATTTGGGGATCCATTTTGCAGAAATTTTTCTCATGTCCAAATTGACGTGAACTATATGATGAACGCGTTCGTATGAAATCTTCGGTGCTTCAGATAACCGTTTTAGCCCAATTCGACGGTCTGATAAAATCATGTCATGAACTGCATCGATATTTTCGGGGACTGACACAGAAACTGGCCTTCCCGATCGGTCATCATCTTCAATGGAAAATTTACCTCTTTTGAAGCTTGCAGTCCAATTTTTCACAGTCGCATACGAAGGACATTGATCACCAAGGGTATTAAGCATATCTTCGAAAATCTGCTTACCTCTTAACCCTTTAAATACAGGTACTTGATGATGGCTCGATACTCCAATTTTTCGATTTTTACAATTTCGGTGGACATCTTTTTTTTTAATTTATTGCGTAACTCATGGTTTACTTTTTGACGTCAAACTCTACACTGACACTTCTAATAGGTTATTGTTCGTTATTATGGTATCGCAATATTTTGTTTACGCATGGAACTGGTCTAGGCTAACTATATATCAATACATCCTCGTATGTTCTTCAATGAAAAAAAATCAAAAAAACCTAATCTACACTGGAATGCGAAAATTCTTGTCAGTGGAAATAAATAAAATATAGAGAGGAATATGGAATGAAGCCCCTTTCATACTCGATCAGAAAAAAGTGTGAATCGCTACCGATATGATTAAATTCCGAAAGAGACGAAACGACGAACAATTTCTCCATTTAATTAAAGAACCGAGAGATATTCTCATTAAAAATTCACTTCCCGTTGCGCGATATTAAGAGTTCGAATTTTCATAAGCTGATTTGCAAGCTGTCTCCTCATTTCCCTACTAAAAACTTGGAGATATCGAGCCCTAGATTTTTTACAGTTTTCCATTCAGCTCTCCCCCAAGGAAGCTTTGTTCGAGACAGGGCGATATTCTCCAAGTCAGTCTGAGTTAGACATGGCGAAGAAAATAATTTATGCCAAATACCTTGGACTTTTAAGTGGCCATGTGAGTTGTCTATTCAAATGTTACGTTTCACTTCACGCAACATCTGTATAAACTAAAATTCCGTCTCCTTTGTTCACACGAATTGAGCTGTTTCCTTCAAAAATGCTAGATAAATTGTTTTAACCATATGGAATCGAACATTTGAACTGCAATATTGTTCCAATTCTCAATCTCGGTTTGAAATTCTCAACCCAAGAATTCGGGTTGAGTTTAGGAGATTCATCTGGTTGTTTTGGTGACAATAACCATGTCATATGAACCTTCATTCAGTTCTCAGTATAAGCTCATAAAAGTAAATATATGGTGGCACATTTATGATGGTTCAAGTTGAATTTTAGGGATCACTGTCAGACATCGAAAAATACCTCAAGCCCCAAAATTCTCTCATTGGCCTGTATATTCAAGAAATGGGTTGTTTTCCCCACTATAGTTGAAAATGGCAAATGGGAGCACTTTGTTGGCTTAGCGAGGCGTTTTTCGATTCTGATACCCAGTCAATTGTTGATTTTCCGCACTTTTATTCAGAGGAAATGAACCTCCCTTATTTTCGAGCTTGTCTTCAAAAACCTATGTTAGAGAGACAAGCAATCAGTAAAGTTTCAGTATTAGTAATCATAACATCTTTGCTCCCTTGCTATAGATTTTCATATAGAAGGTAGATTCATACTTGTATACATCAGGGTACAAAAATAACTAGAACAACCTTGGTAAATTAACCTAGGTACAAAACATCAAATAAACTGTGAACTATTGAACCAATTTGTCTCTTCAGTAAAACCCACAACCATTTAAAATTGCACTTACAAAAGTTCTCCACTTTTTTCCACAAAAATTGAAATTCTCTTCATTCTTCGACGCGAAATGGCCTTCATTAGGTTTACGATGATATTATATGCTAGTCTTTTAAATTCTCAGCCATGATTAATGGATGCTACACTACTGCTGAGCTCGTAATGCCGCAGCGCATTAATTTTATGTTCTGGAATGTTATCCTAGTTTTGAATATCGAACATAAATCATATTAGCTTAATGGGATAGTTAAAAATCTCAGGAGTTCGAGCAGTCTTGAAAATTGATAATTTTCCACTCATTAATTGTTTAAAGAAACCTTCTTAAGAGAGAATGAAGTAGTGGGAATAAAGAAAATCAGAAATGATTAATAAACAGCGAGAATGCCTTCACCAAATCACCCGTTCAGTAATAACCGACCTAAAAATACCGAACAAAAGCCTGCACGATTGGATGATCATCTGTAGGTTTAAATTACAAATAGAGAGAGGAATTGGAAGCCCCTTTGTCCCTTTTTCCGCGCGTGTTTGAAAGCAACACAACCAGCACTGAGCAATGCGATACACAAAAGCGCCGTGCAGAAATGACCTCCTATACATAAATTGATCTTCTAATGGTTCCAGTCGGCAATGCCAGCCCGTTTCCATCAGCCCGGTATTCGGCTTCAATAACAAACTGCATTGTATTAAGCAACGGATGCATACGGCCTAACATCAAAGCCAATATACGCCTATTTGGCCATGAATTCGCGAAATTACAAAATAACTCGCCTGATTGAGCTTCGATTAATCTATTCCGAAGTGATAGATCCGTTTAGGAAAAAGTGCCTTCTGGCTATTGGAAATTCCAGTGATCCTGCAACAAAACGACGGACAATGGGCGGTGGGGGAAGAAAAACTGCGAAATCTATTATTGGTTCATCACGAAGGCAGAGGTGGGAGGAATTCTTCATGTTAAGTCAAAATTCATTCACGAACTTGAATACCACAAAATAAAAGCCACCACAGCCGTACTGTTTAAATAAAAATCCATTAATTCGATCCGTGCACGGGATAACACACCGGCGCCATACAACAAGCAGACAGTTCGAAATGACACGTGGCTAGCTTTAAACCTTATCCGCTGCCTTCCCACAATACGCAGACAAAATGGGAAATTAATCGTACAGTTCTTGACGTACATTGTGGCATAGCCGACCAATTTCCGCTCGTGCGACTACGCACGAATTGCATCTGAAATTTTAATACGTCAAATGTTAACGTTGCGAGAGGCAAATGGCCAACCGACAGTGGAAACTGGAAACTCAAACCACGACTCGTAATAACATATAATATGTATTATTCTGGAAATTTCGTCCTATGTCTGAGGAGCCAAGGGGGCTTTTCTCGTCCTGGTTATGCGGCAGCGTAAACAGTTGAACTCCGAATGACGGGTCTCTGGAGAGGTTATTGGATTAATAGTGTATATTTAAAACGGAATGGCTATTTGCCTTGGTTGGCGTGCCTTGGACGCCTTATGCGTGCACGAAAAGGACGAATCGTCTGCGAGATTTGGAAATGTGAAGGCGCGTTCACACTATGCCGATTCACTATTTTCGTATCGTTTCCGGTAGAGGGAGTCTCGACAATTTCGTTACGAATATTAGACTTTAGTCGCTTCAGTTTTACAGTTCGAATTTGAGTCCGAAAGAATCGCTAGTAGAGTTTGCAGCTTATTTGTCTGATGCCATCTTTACTAGGTATTCTATTTGAGGTTACAGCAAATGAAAAGAGATTTTCACGAACCGAAATTGTGGAATAGGCATTGATGCATACGTATTTCTATTCTGATTGTTTCCGAAAGACTGATTTTGCAGATCAAAATCTAATTAATGATAGTTATGGCTCTGGAATATTTTTAATTGAATTGAGCGACCTCGAGAACATACATTTTAATACAAACATCAGACATGTAGCCCTCATGAGTAATGAATTATTACTGTTTTTATCTTTCGATTTTTCATTTTCGAGTTCTGCTCACGAGCTTACACCACTCTAGGTAAGGGCGCAGTCGGTCCGCAAAATTGTTTTTATTGAAGATTCGAAGAGGAAGTATAACTTACGAATTTAATATCAAGGTTAGGTCCTCCTCAAATATGTTTTTTATTGACAAATATGGTGTTTTCAGTGGGCCATACCCCTTTAGCATTTTTCACCCAAAATTTGCGATTTTTCAAATCGCTCATATTTTGCACAGAGATACTTGGAGCTATGCTGATCAATATAATATAAATAATTCTTAGCGGCGAAGAGAGGAACGGAAGTTATGACAGTTTGAAATTTGCGATTTTTCGAAAAAATGCCATTTGACAGGTGAAAATCTAAACGGTGATAGTTAGGGCTTTGAATTATTTTTTATTGAATAGAGCGTCCTCGAAAACCTACATTTCGATACCAGAATCACCTATGTAGCCCTCACAAGTAATGAAATATCCATGTTTTTATTTTTCGATTTTTCATTATCGAGTTCTGTTCACGAGCTTACACCACTCAAGGTAAGGGCGCAGTCGATCCGCAAAATTGCTATTATTGAAAATTCGAATTGGAAGTATAACTCACAAATTCAGTAACAAGGTTAGATCATCCCCAAATATGTTTCTTATTGACAAATATGGTGTTTTTAGTGGGTCATACCATACCCCTTTAGCATTTTTCACCCAGAATTTGAGATTTTTCAAATCGCTCATATTTCGCACAAAGATACTTGGAGCTATGCTGATCAACATAATCTAAATAATTCTTGGCGGCGATGAGAGGGACGGAAGTTATGAAAGTTTGAAATTTCCGATTTTTCGAAAAAATGCCATTTGACAGGTGAAAATCTAAACAGTGATAGTTAGGGCTTTGAATTATTTTTCATTGGATAGAACGACCTCGAAAACCTACATTTTGATACCAAAATCATCCATGTAGCCCTCATAAGTAATGAAATATTCATGTTTTTATTTTTCGATTTTTCATTTTCGAGTTCTGTTCACGAGCTCACACCACTCAAGGTAAGGGCGCAGTCGGTCCGCTAAATTGCTATTATTGAAAATTCGAATTGGAAGTATAACTTACAAATTTAGTAACAAGGTTAGATCATCCCCAAATATGTTTTTTATTGACAAATATAGTGTTTTTAGGGGGTCATACCCCTTTGGCATTTTTCACCAAAAATTTGAGATTTTTCAAATCGCTCATATTTTGCACAGAGATACTTGGAGCTATACTGATCAATATAATATTAATCATTCTTGGCGGCGAAGAGAGGGACGGAAGTTATGACAGTTTGAAATTTCCGATTTTTCGAAAAAATGCCATTTGACAGGTGAAAATCTAAACGGTGATAGTAAGGGCTTTGAATTATTTTTTATTGGATAGAGCGACCTCAAAAACCTACATTTTGATACCAAAATCATCCATGTAGCCCTCATAAGTAATGAAATATTCATGTTTTTATTTTTCGATTTTTCTGTTTCGAGTTCTGTTCACGAGCTCACACCACTCAAGGTAAGGGCGCAGTCGGTCCGCAAAATTGCTATTATTGAAGATTCGAATTGGAAGTATAACTTACAAATTTAGTAACAAGGTTAGATCATCCCCAAATATGTTTTTTATTGACAAATATAGTGTTTTTAGGGGGTCATACCCCTTTGGCATTTTTCACCAAAAATTTGAGATTTTTCAAATCGCTCATATTTTGCACAGAGATACTTGGAGCTATGCTGATCAATATAATATAAATAATTCTTGGCGGCGAAAAGAGGAACGGAAGTTATGACAGTTTGAAATTTCCGATTTTTCGAAAAAATGCCATTTGACAGGTGAAAATCTAAACGGTGATAGTTAGCGCTTTGAATTATTTTTTATTGAATAGAGCGACCTCGAAAACCCACATTTTGATAACAAAATCACCCATGTAGCCCTCATGAGTAATGAAATATTCATGTTTTTATTTTTCGATTTTTCATTTTCGAGTTCTGTTCACGAGCTTACACCACTCAAGGTAAGGGCGCAGTCGGTCCGCAAAATTGCTATTATTGAAGATTCGAATTGGAAGTATAACTTACAAATTTAGTAACAAGGTTAGATCATCCCCAAATATGTTTTTTATTGATAAATATAGTGTTTTTAGGGGGTCATACCCCTTTGGCATTTTTCACCAAAAATTTGAGATTTTTCAAATCGCTCATATTTGGCACAGAGATACTTGGAGCTATACTGATCAATAAAATATGAATCATTCTTGGCGGCGATGAGAGGGACGGAGGTTATGACAGTTTGAAATTTGCGATTTTTCGAAAAAATGCCATTTGACAGGTGAAAATCTAAACGGTGATAGTTAGGGCTTTGAATTATTTTTTATTGAATAGAGCGACCTCGAAAACCTACATTTTGATACCAAAATCATCCATGTAGCCCTCATAAGTAATGAAATATTCATGTTTTTATTTTTCGATTTTTCATTTTCGATTTTTGTTCACGAGCTCACACCACTCAAGGTAAGGGCGCAGTCGGTCCGCAAAATTGCTATTATTGAAGATTCGAATTGGAAGTATAACTTTCAAATTCAGTAACAAGATTAGATCATCCCCAAATATGTTTTTTATTGACAAATATAGTGTTTTTAGGGGGTCATACCCCTTTGGCATTTTTCACCAAAAATTTGAGATTTTTCAAATCGCTCATATTTTGCACAGAGATACTTGGAGCTATGCTGATCGAAATAATATAAATAATTCTTGGCGGCGAAGAGAGGAACGGAAGTTATGACAGTTTGAAATTTCCGATTTTTCGAAAAAATGCCATTTGACAGGTGAAAATCTAAACGGTGATAGTTAGCGCTTTGAATTATTTTTTATTGAATAGAGCGACCTCGAAAACCTACATTTTGATACCAAAATCATCCATGTTGCCCTCATAAGTAATGAAATATTCATGTTTTTATTTTTCGATTTTTCATTTTCGATTTCTGTTCACGAGCTCACACCACTCAAGGTAAGGGCGCAGTCGGTCCGCAAAATTGCTATTATTGAAGATTCGAATTGGAAGTATAACTTACAAATTTAGTAACAAGGTTAGATCATCCCCAAATATGTTTTTTATTGACAAATATAGTGTTTTCAGGGGGTCATACCCCTTTGGCATTTTTCACCAAAAATTTGAGATTTTTCAAATCGCTCATATTTTGCACAGAGATACTTGGAGCTATACTGATCAATATAATATAAATCATTCTTGGCGGCGATGAGAGGGACGGAAGTTATGACAGTTTGAAATTTCCGATTTTTCGAAAAAATGCCATTTGACAGGTGAAAATCTAAACGATGATAGTGAGGGCTTTGAATTATTTTTCATTGGATAGAACGACCTCGAAAACCTACATTTTGATACCAAAATCATCCATGTTGCCCTCATAAGTAATGAAATATTCATGTTTTTATTTTTCGATTTTTCATTTTCGATTTCTGTTCACGAGCTCACACCACTCAAGGTAAGGGCGCAGTCGGTCCGCAAAATTGCTATTATTGAAGATTCGAATTGGAAGTATAACTTTCAAATTCAGTAACAAGATTAGATCATCCCCAAATATGTTTTTTATTGACAAATATAGTGTTTTTAGGGGGTCATACCCCTTTGGCATTTTTCACCAAAAATTTGAGATTTTTCAAATCGCTCATATTTTGCACAGAGATACTTGGAGCTATGCTGATCGAAATAATATAAATAATTCTTGGCGGCGAAGAGAGGAACGGAAGTTATGACAGTTTGAAATTTCCGATTTTTCGAAAAAATGCCATTTGACAGGTGAAAATCTAAACGGTGATAGTTAGCGCTTTGAATTATTTTTTATTGAATAGAGCGACCTCGAAAACCTACATTTTGATACCAAAATCATCCATGTTGCCCTCATAAGTAATGAAATATTCATGTTTTTATTTTTCGATTTTTCATTTTCGATTTCTGTTCACGAGCTCACACCACTCAAGGTAAGGGCGCAGTCGGTCCGCAAAATTGCTATTATTGAAGATTCGAATTGGAAGTATAACTTACAAATTTAGTAACAAGGTTAGATCATCCCCAAATATGTTTTTTATTGACAAATATAGTGTTTTCAGGGGGTCATACCCCTTTGGCATTTTTCACCAAAAATTTGAGATTTTTCAAATCGCTCATATTTTGCACAGAGATACTTGGAGCTATACTGATCAATATAATATAAATCATTCTTGGCGGCGATGAGAGGGACGGAAGTTATGACAGTTTGAAATTTCCGATTTTTCGAAAAAATGCCATTTGACAGGTGAAAATCTAAACGATGATAGTGAGGGCTTTGAATTATTTTTCATTGGATAGAACGACCTCGAAAACCTACATTTTGATACCAAAATCATCCATGTTGCCCTCATAAGTAATGAAATATTCATGTTTTTATTTTTCGATTTTTCATTTTCGATTTCTGTTCACGAGCTCACACCACTCAAGGTAAGGGCGCAGTCGGTCCGCAAAATTGCTATTATTGAAGATTCGAATTGGAAGTATAACTTTCAAATTCAGTAACAAGATTAGATCATCCCCAAATATGTTTTTTATTGACAAATATAGTGTTTTTAGGGGGTCATACCCCTTTGGCATTTTTCACCAAAAATTTGAGATTTTTCAAATCGCTCATATTTTGCACAGAGATACTTGGAGCTATGCTGATCGAAATAATATAAATAATTCTTGGCGGCGAAGAGAGGAACGGAAGTTATGACAGTTTGAAATTTCCGATTTTTCGAAAAAATGCCATTTGACAGGTGAAAATCTAAACGGTGATAGTTAGCGCTTTGAATTATTTTTTATTGAATAGAGCGACCTCGAAAACCTACATTTTGATACCAAAATCATCCATGTTGCCCTCATAAGTAATGAAATATTCATGTTTTTATTTTTCGATTTTTCATTTTCGATTTCTGTTCACGAGCTCACACCACTCAAGGTAAGGGCGCAGTCGGTCCGCAAAATTGCTATTATTGAAGATTCGAATTGGAAGTATAACTTACAAATTTAGTAACAAGGTTGGATCATCCCCAAATATGTTTTTTATTGACAAATATAGTGTTTTTAGGGGGTCATACCCCTTTGGCATTTTTCACCAAAAATTTGAGATTTTTCAAATCGCTCATATTTTGCACAGAGATACTTGGAGCTATACTGATCAATATAATATAAATCATTCTTGGCGGCGATGAGAGGGACGGAAGTTATGACAGTTTGAAATTTCCGATTTTTCGAAAAAATGCCATTTGACAGGTGAAAATCTAAACGATGATAGTGAGGGCTTTGAATTATTTTTCATTGGATAGAACGACCTCGAAAACCTACATTTTGATACCAAAATCATCCATGTTGCCCTCATAAGTAATGAAATATTCATGTTTTTATTTTTCGATTTTTCATTTTCGATTTCTGTTCACGAGCTCACACCACTCAAGGTAAGGGCGCAGTCGGTCCGCAAAATTGCTATTATTGAAGATTCGAATTGGAAGTATAACTTACAAATTTAGTAACAAGGTTGGATCATCCCCAAATATGTTTTTTATTGACAAATATAGTGTTTTTAGGGGGTCATACCCCTTTGGCATTTTTCACCAAAAATTTGAGATTTTTCAAATCGCTCATATTTTGCACAGAGATACTTGGAGCTATACTGATCAATATAATATAAATCATTCTTGGCGGCGATGAGAGGGACGGAAGTTATGACAGTTTGAAATTTCCGATTTTTCGAAAAAATGCCATTTGACAGGTGAAAATCTAAACGATGATAGTGAGGGCTTTGAATTATTTTTCATTGGATAGAACGACCTCGAAAACCTACATTTTGATACCAAAATCATCCATGTTGCCCTCATAAGTAATGAAATATTCATGTTTTTATTTTTCGATTTTTCATTTTCGATTTCTGTTCACGAGCTCACACCACTCAAGGTAAGGGCGCAGTCGGTCCGCAAAATTGCTATTATTGAAGATTCGAATTGGAAGTATAACTTACAAATTTAGTAACAAGGTTAGATCATCCCCAAATATGTTTTTTATTGACAAATATAGTGTTTTCAGGGGGTCATACCCCTTTGGCATTTTTCACCAAAAATTTGAGATTTTTCAAATCGCTCATATTTTGCACAGAGATACTTGGAGCTATGCTTATCGAAATAATATAAATAATTCTTGGCGGCGAAGAGAGTAACGGAAGTTATGACAGTTTGAAATTTGCGACTTTTCGAAAAATTGCCATTTGACAGGTGAAAATCTAAACGGTGATAGTTAGGGCTTTGAATTATTTTTTATTGGATAGAGCGACCTCGAAAACCTACATTTTGACACCAAAACCACCCATGTAGCCCTCATAAGTAATGAATTATTCGTGTTTTTATTTTTCGATTTTTCATTTTCGAGTTCTGTTCACGGGCTCACACAAATCAAGGCAAGGGCGCAGTCGGTCCGCAAAAATGCTATTATTGAAGATTCGAATGGAAAGAACAACTTCCTCATTCAATTACGATACATGTGTATATTGTAAGTCAGTAATTGTCGACAACGACACTTTGAATTGAAGTAATGTGTTATCTTTTTTTTTTTTCATTCTAGTCAGCGACACTTTTCCAACTCATGAAATGTGAAGCTCTTAACTTCCACATCCATCAGTTCTAGCCAAACCGAGACGAAATCCTTCAATCGACATAGTCCGGACGTCCCTCGATGTTCCTTCGTATCTTCAGATCTCGAATCATCGAAGCATTTCGTAGCACCTCATCTGTTAGATATTCCATTTTCAACCCACATCCTCCACGACGTAAGTGACGGACGTGCGTTTATCCCACAAACAGGCTTTTCTATCGAATCCACGCCATCTAAATATGTAAACAAAGGTATCGCATCTCCTATGCCATTTTTCCTCATCTTATTTCTCCCCCAAGAACTATACGTCTCGACCTAACGGTTTCTACGGCTTTCCTCAGGGCCGTAAAACAAAAATATACACACAAGAAGCCATTCCTCCTCTGGCCCCTTTCCCTCAGCCCACCCATACGTTTTTCTTCCAATTGAAATGTCACGATGATAGGCCAACTTGGGGTTTCGGGTTAGTTTTTCACGGGAGAGGGATTTACGACGACGGAGACAACTATAAAATGTTCAGATTCACTGAAGGTGGGTTTATACAGCGCGTAAAATAAGATGGGGATGGACGGTGTTTATTCGTTGGGCGTTTAAGGGATGTAGAAAAATAAAAATTATAGTTTTACGGACTAGAACGGGGTATTTTGGACCGTTTTATTCTTATAGTCGGTAATTTTACAACTGTATTCATTCGGTGTAGGCTGGGTTGCCTCTTCCAACGAAAATGTGGGAATATTTTTCAGGCTCCCCCTGAAAATATGTCACACGTGATGCGGTTACGTCTACAATGTCAATGTAGAATCAAACTGTCCAAGCATTATTCCACTTTTTGATAATTTTATTCTGAACATCGATGCAAATTGGTGGAAGAGCCGGTTATATAATTTCTCTATATAAACTACTCCACATGAGTTAGGGATATTGCAAAAAAATATACCTAGTTAAAATAAGATTTTTGTGATGAAAATTCATATTAATATGATTTCAAGTTGCAAATTAATTTTAGCCTGTAGGTCTGCAGCGTAAACAGAGTGGTTAAGAAAAATCGAGTAAAATAACGAAATTTTATTCCCAGAGAATTCGAGCATTTTAAGACTATCAATACAATGTATGGCCTCCACGGGCATCAATAACAGCTTGACATCTCCTTTGCATACTACACACGAGGTTGTTGAACATTTCTTGAATTTGGTTCCATAAACGGGGCAGAAGCTCTCTCAGATCATTTAAGGGTTCTGGGGTAGGTTGATGATTATCTAATCTTCTTTGGATATCCCATGCATGTTCTATGCAATTCAAATCTGGTGGTGAGGAGGTATTGGTAAATGTGGAATACCAAGCTCCTCGCACGCATTCTCAACTATGGCTGCACGGTGCGGTCTAGCGTAATCGTCTAGGAATTGAAAAGTTTTACCAATCGCAGCGTGAAAACTTGGCACAACATTGTCAATGACATGCTCCCTATAGTGTAAGGCGGTCATATTCCCAGGACAAATGTGTAGATCTGTGCGCTCGTTGAAACATATCCCGGCCCATACCACAACACTACCCCCTCGGAATGGATGGACTTCTTGGACATAGCGACGATTACGGGTTATGCGTGGGATTGTCCGTACCCTTATTCTTCGAGAATCTGAAAATCGTCCATATCTGGATTCATCAGTGAAAAGGACACTACGCCATTGATCGTTCGAATTGATATGTTGCCTTGTCCATTCCAGTCTTTGACGCTTATGGTCACATGTTAATGGAACTCATCCTAATGGACGTCTAGAACCTAGATTCACCTCTCTCAAACGTCGTCTGATGGTTTCGATGGAAACTTGGGCCCTATCTGCACTTTGAAGAGTATTCCGTAGCATTCTACACGTAGATGTAGGGTTTCTTCTCGCCGAAACGGTGATGAAACGATCCTGAGCAGATGTTGTTTTTCGTCGCCCACCAAGCCTGGGTCTTTCCAACACGGAACCTGTCTCCCTGAACCTATTTCAAAGTCGAGATATCACACTTTGGCTGACTTGAAGCCTTTCCGCTACGACAACCTGAGCTAGGCCACCCTGTAGCATTCCGATAGCCCTATTAACCTCAGCGTTTGTTAATTTACGTCTTGGCATTTTCAGAAAAGTCGTTTCAAATCGAAGCCGTTGATATACTGACTTCATTTCAAAATAAGAATTCATTCATGAAACATATGCAATGAACCAAACTTCAGAAAAAAGGCAGCCAGATTGACGAAATGCCTCATACTGATTTTTTTTGGATCGATTCAAGTTGTTATTGAGTTTTGAATGATTTTACAGCGATTTTCTCGACGATTACATACCTATTGTAAAAAACGATTGAATACGATACCCCTTACTCTTCTGGAGCAGTATATTTGGGCAAGGAAAGTTCGAAACCATGTCATTGGCCCCTTTTTCATTGAGGGCAATATGAAAGGAGATAATTATTTAGCTCTACTTCAAAATGTGTCGTTCCAACTTTGCCAATTTTATATTCTGACCAACGAAGTCCTGAAGTTCCATGGAATACGGTATGGTTCCGACAGGAGGGAGCAGTTCAATTTGATCTTGGGTTTTTGAAAGAAATCGATCTGGTTATGCAATTACTGTCAAAACATTCTTCTGGAAAGAAGTCCAAGCCCAATTCAGTTCTGTTATTCAACTGAAAATTGGAACGTCCTTTCGTTGAAGTGAGGGGATATTTTCTCATCTTAACCTACATCCCAGACGCGTGCAGGCATCTTGGGCGCCTCGATAACTGTGCTTCAACATACACCTCCAATAATTAACACAGACACTGTAATATTTATGTGCATATTTAAGTCGCGGCATTAGGTTAGGGAACACTTCCGAACTTCGTTAATTTAGTTATGGAGTAAGCCCCTGGCGTTTCCTCCCCCTCCCAAACCTCCCGATACTTCGTGGTCGTAAGGCGGTTTCGTCGAAGTTGTGTTGGAGTTGCCGCAAAAAGTAGCATGTTGTGTGGTATGGGGGGAGGCCTTCCCCTGCGTTTATGTTGACATAGTTTTAATGAATTTCACACCATGGTTCAAAGCGTTTTGATGCTATGGTGGGACGCTGCGATCATCATGTTTGCCCGAGGTCATTATTTGTATCATTCTTTCTTGATCTTACTGAGGTTATTACGCTGATAGCTACGAGGATATATTGAAAAATTCTTGGCCTACTATAGAACCAAACAAACTTTCAATGTCAAAATATTTTATTACTAAACATATCCTCCTCTTAAATAAATACATTTATTACAGCGAACCTGCAACGTCTCTAGACCTTTCAAAAAAAAATGTTTCTTTTTGCTCTGCAAACCAGTCCTCCACAGCTTTTATTACCTTCTCGTTGGAAGAAAATTTACGACATTTTAAACTTCTTTTCAGTTGAGGAAAGAGATGATAGTCGGACGGAGCCAAATCTGGTGAATAAGGGGGGTGTTCTAGTAATTCTAACCCCTTAATCACGAATTTTTTGCATGGCAACATGAGATTTGTGAACTGGGGCGTTGTCCTGTAAAAACAAAAAACCTTTGGATAGCTTTCCGCGTCTTTTCTCTTTAATTTTTTTTCCCGTAGAGTGGTCAGTAATGTCGAATAGTAATCTCCATTTATTGTTCTACCAATATTCAAAGAATCGATCATAATTATTCCATGGCAATACCAAAAAACCGAAGCAATCACTTTTCCAGCAGATTTTTGGACACGAAACTTCTTAGGTCTTGAAGAACCAGAGTGTCGCCATTCCATCGATTCTTGCTTTGGTTCTGGATCGTAGAAATGTACCCAAGTCTCATCCATGGCAACAATTCGGTTTAAGAAGTCTACATCGTTTTCAAATCGAGCCCAGATCGAACGCGATGATTCTACCCTTGCACGCGTTTGGTCAACATTCAAACATTTGGGGATCCATTTCGCAGAAATTTTTCTCATGTCCAAATTGACGTGAACGCGTTCGTATTAAATCTTCAGTGCTTCAGATATCCGTTTTAGCCCAATTCGACGGTCTGATAAAATCATGTCATGAACTGCATCGATATTTTCGGGGACTGACACAGAAACTGGCCTTCCCGATCGGTCATCATCTTCAATGGAACCAATGGAAAATTTACCTCTTTTGAAGCTTGCAGTCCAATTTTTCACGGTCGCATACGAAGGACATTGATCACAAAGGGTATGAACTGGATGAACTGAATAATGAACAATTCTGGCCTCAAGGAATAATAATAAAGAGATACCATTTTTTTCGTGAACAACCAAAATACAATAAAAAGCGAAGATCACACCTTCAAAGTAATTAACATCAATATCAGGTCGATAAACGGAAAAATTGAACAACTACAGGAATTACTAGAACAACACAATATCCAGGTGGCCACAATCACAGAACATTGGGTGAGTCAGCTTAATATTAGTAAACTGTGCATTCCAGGATTTCAAAATATGGCATACTATTGTAGAAGAAATAATTATGGTGGCTCCCTCATATTATGCAACAAAACACTGCATGTTGAATGTCTGCATCAGATTTCCGAATGCTCAGTAGAATCAGTAATTGAAGTGTGTGGAGTCTGGGTGAAAGAAGTCAGATCGATCATCTTAGCAATCTATAGACCCCCCCAAGCAAATGTGGATGAATTCTTACAGCACCTTAGACAATGCCTGGAGGAGTTAATGAATTCGTACCTACACCGGCGACATATATTCATCTCGGGAGACTTCAATATAGATATGTCCAATGATTCTTGTAACTCAAGGAAATTAAAGGATCTCTTTGGGGAATATGGATTGGATTTTTCGAACCATCCAGAGTAACTAATACATCACAATCGCTGATAGACAACATATTTTCAGACTGTAAAGAAATAGTGGCAGAAACCATCGAACCACATCTGTCCGATCACAAAGGTCAGCTATTGGGATGTAATCTAAGATCAAGTTTAAAAGTGGAAAAAGAGAGTACAAAAGTAACCAGGAATTTATGCAAGAGAAACATAGCAAACTTCAAGTGCGAGCTTGGCAAGACAGACTGGTCGCAATTGGTAACCCTTGAACCAGCTAAAACAGCTTTCGACACATTCTGGGAATATTTTATGGGAGCGTATAATAAATCATGCCCAGAACAAGTAGTAACCCATAAAAGAAATAATAAAAAAAAAGCTAACTCTAACAAGGAAGCCATCAGACTGAGGAGAACACTAGATGCATTGGCTACAGTCTGTGAAGTAAAAAAGGATGAAGCAAGTAGGAAGGCGTACAATATACAAAAAATGAAATTTAGAGAAAAACTGACGGAAATCAACCGCAACATTAACCTTAAAATGATAGAAAAATCAGAAAACAAAACAAAAACTATGTGGTCAATAATAAAGAAAGGCACCCAGTCAGAAACAAAACACATCAAACCTACAAACTCGGCTAATGAAGTGAACAGGTACTTTGTTAACATTGGGAACGAAACAAGAATGAGCTGTGTGAGCACGCACATTAAGCCGGAAGAACTATTGAAGAACTGTTGTGGGCAACCCAAAAATTCCCTATACATGAAAGACGTAACATTGGAGGAGATCGAAAAAATTACAAAAAAAATCAAATGTAAGAATACCAAGGATATCCACGGCCTATCTACCAGAGTTTTGAAAGAAATAATTCAAGAAATCTCTCTTCCACTGAGCATCATATTCTCGAGATGTATGTTAGAGGGATATTTCCCCGACCAATTAAAGAATAGCCGAGTTTTACCGATACATAAGGGTGGAGAAGCAGGGGAGATAAGCAACTTTCGTCCAATTTCGATACAACCAGCTCTATCGAAAATTCTAGAGACTGCGATTAAAGATAGGATTGTCAGCTTCTTCGAGAAAAATAACTTTTGGAGCAAACAACAACATGGCTTCTTAAAAGGTAAATCAACCACAACAGCACTGGCAGAAATCCTTCACAAGATTGCAAATGGTATTGACGAAGGCAAAAAATGTAAATTATCCTCGTGTGACCTCAGCAAAGCCTTCGATAGTATTGATCACCGGCTGTTGTTGAATAAGTTGAAATTTTACGGGGTGAGGGGAGTTGCTCTAGAACTACTTGCCAGCTACCTAAAGGACAGATATCAGAAAGTTCAAATTGAAACAGACAGTTCTGACTGGGAGCTGGTTACATGTGGAGTTCCGCAAGGATCCATTATGGGACCAATATTGTTTCTGATATATGTCAATGATCTCCCTGCTAATGTCAATCAGCAGGACTCAGTAATGTTTGTGGACGATGCCAGCTTTCTCGATGTTGCTAGGAACCAAGAAGAACTAGTGGCTAATAATAGAAATACTTTATTGAAAGCCCAGCAGTGGTTCAGTGCAAATAAGATGAAAATGAATCCCGAGAAGACGCAATCAGTTTGCTTCGAAACGAAATCCTCAGAAACCACTCACCTCAAGTTCTTAGGAGTCCAACTACAATCAGACCTTAAGTTCACAGACCACATAAGTGAACTGGGTAAGAATCTGTCAAAGGGAATCTTTGTTATCAGAAGGATGAAACAAATGGCCGGTCAACAGGCCGCAAGGGTTGCGTACTATGGAATATTTCATTCGGCTATTTCGTATGGAATATTGTCGTGGGGAAATATGCCTGGCAAAGAGGATATATTCATAAAACAAAAAAACGCCGTAAGAATAATATATGACGCCAAGAAAACAGATAGTTGTCGACAATTATTCAAACAAGGAAACATCCTCACTTTGTCCTCTATGTTCATATTAAACTGTATTATACAGGGTGAGTCTTTGACTTGTACATATATTTTAACTGTAGATTCCCCTCATCAAACGAAAAACTTTTTTCCCATACCATTTTTCAAAATTCGGTTTCGTTTGGAAGATACAGGGTGTCGAAAATCCACGAAAAAAACACTTTCCTGTTCATATCTCCGGAACCGTTATTTCAAATGAACTGAATTTTGGTCCATTGGTTACTCTATTCATGGTGCATATTCCTCAATCGAAACTTATTGAATATCTCTCCTAGTTTAAAAGTTACAGGGTGGTCGACTCATAAATTCATGCAAAAACACTATCAAATCACTTGAAAAGGATAAACGGTTCATATTTTCGACAGAATCAACCATTTTAGAGAATAAAAGTATTCCTATATTTTTTCAATAAAACGCGTCGTTTTCGAGTTATTCCTAAATGTATACGAAGAAATTTGAGGAAAAAATCATGAATTTCATAAAAAATCTGAATGCTTTCCTGGATTAAATATCATCGAATATTGTTTCTTCTCTGGTCTCTTAACAAATTAACAATGTTGTCAATGTTTATCAACTGAATTCCGAGAAGCATGAAATTACAAAGTTTATAAGAAGTTTCTATTGAAAATTTATTGATACCCGTCCTTCAGGAAAATCTATCTTCTTAACAATATCCTCTTGGAATTTTTAATCGACCCTACACTGTTTTCACATCACATTTATCACCTGTTTGCTTTATTCTCTGCAAACTTCAAGTAAATAAATAAATAATAAAACGAATCCATGTAGAAAGGTTATCGCGGCGTCGTTCATTGTAATCACAGACTGTACTG
This sequence comes from Adalia bipunctata, assembly GCA_910592335.1. Taxonomy (NCBI): domain Eukaryota; kingdom Metazoa; phylum Arthropoda; class Insecta; order Coleoptera; family Coccinellidae; genus Adalia; species Adalia bipunctata. The sequence goes on from OU342951.1 coordinate 983,567, forward strand.
TGGAGACACAGAAGAACGTCTTGTCTTGTCTTGCGTGGCGGCTACATCGCACTCGCAGCCGGCAGCGCACTTAAATTTAGATCGTAGCGCTGTATCGGCGAGAATCAGAACTACTCGTTTGGCATTTCCAAAGAGCAATGCGTAGAAGCCTCTGTGATAGTTCTTCCGTTAACGATAGGGGACGTTCTGCTTTCTTGAGTTCGCCTATACCATTGTTGAAGAGTAAATCGTCAATCTGGCATCGTCTTCTCTAGAATTCTATGATATATCATCACAGAGGAATGGATTAGGTTAGGTCATTGACCTCGAATCATATGACTTTGATTAATGGAGTTAGGATAGGTTAGTGAGAAACTAATTTTTATAAGATAGTTTCAGGGTATCGAGGCAAATATGAACAAATTATTAGTGTTTACAAACTAATCTTCAGGAAAATCGAAGAAGGAACTTATTTTGGTGTGAGAAATATGGCATTTCAATTGCAGAAATTATGGAACAAAACTTAGCGTTTTTGCTAGGAAATATCGTGTTTGTAACATTCTTATTCAAATAAGGTTAGTGCTTGAGTATTTTCTAAAAGTATCACACAGAATATCTGATAATCACGTCAATTTCAATTGAAAAATATGAACTTTGAGGTGTTTGCAGAGAATTGTTCCAGGAGCGTATTCAGCCCAACTTTTTTTTTCAAATGGCTATATCTCTTTAACAGAGCCGAATTCGGAAAAATGGAAAATGAAAAAAAGGCTTCTTTAGGCCTCAAGAATCTACAGTTAAAATATATGTACAAGTCAAAGACTCACCCTGTATATATACATGACCATAAAGATGGCATTCTCCGGAATAATTTCAACCATGAGTATAACACCAGAAACGCTGATAAACTCATCATACCCCATCATAGGCTGACAACAACACAACTGAGTATAAACCATCTAGCGTTGAAAATCTATAACGCGCTACCAGGGGAATATAAAGAGCTCAGTAAGAAGAAACTCAAAAGAGTACTCAAAAAGAGGTTGGTGCAAAAAGCTTACTACAGGACGGAAGAATACTTCACAGACCCATTAGTTTGAATTGTTTGTCTGTCGTGTAATTGTGTAGATTGTCATATACTTTCTGTAGTGTTATTTATTTGCTCATTTGACTATGAATATTTTATGACTTCATATTTAGACCCTACATTCTGTATGTCTAATGCTATGTTGTTATTTTTATAGTACCTATATCATTATATTGACTCCCCATGTATGATTGATGGGTCAAATATTGTATGCTCCTTGTATGCAGTACAAATATACAAATATACAAATATTAAGCATATCTTGATGATGGCTCGATACTCCAATTTTTCGATTTTTAAAATTTCGGTGGACATCTTTTTTTTTAATTTATTGCGTAACTCTGGTTTACTTTTTTGACGTCGAACTCTACACTGACACTTCTAATAAGTTATTGTTCGTTGATATGGTACCGCAATATTTCGTTTATGCATGGAACTGGTCTAGGCTAACTAGATATCAGTACATCCTCGTATTTTGTCCACGTCTGTCAGAAATACGCATTGAAATGATTATGTCTTCTGTATTTCGTGGTCGATAAGACCAAATGGTTCTACGCAGTTGAAAATCGAAATTTCATTGCGTCAAGACAAGCAGAGAAGACAATTCACTACAGAGAACCATTCAAAACTGCAACCAGATTGATCTTTCGTTCTTAAACCCCACACAACAGCTTCCTAAAAAGGAAATTAGGTGTTTCAAAGAGAGAAAACACAAAATAATTCAAATTCTTTCAACCTTTCGGCAGAATCCCGCATAGTTTCTTGTGAACCTTCTAAGAGACGGGAGATTCAATTAAAAATTCAGATAGATTAGTAGCTGATTAAATAGTACCCGTTCTCTCTCGCATTCAGTTTGTTTCCGGACAGGTATCAACCTGTTTGCTGGTAAACACAAAGCTGTACGACAAGAGATTTGTAACATCGTGAATAATCCATCCAGCTAGTAATAACGTTATGAATAATAATTCGCCGGCGTGTAGCCATCATAAGAAGGGCAGTGAATAATAAATGCTCCCCGCTTTTAATCATTCAGCGGTTGGCAGCCCTGTTCCAACAGAAATTTCGGCCGGCTCATGTTCGACCTCTCTCCAATCGAATTTGACGACTAGAGAGCTTTCGCTCGTCATGTTGGCGAGCCTTGCCAGACTGCGATAGACGTTTTTATTGTGTGCGTTGTTCTTTTGTCTTTCGTTAGCTTTTCTTTCCATTATTTCGCTTGATTAAGTGCCGACTACGTCGGACTGGTTCATTGGAAGTATTTTTTATTTATGTTCTGGGCCTTTTTTCGCGCTGCCCCTTTCGGAATACCTGTTATTGTTTTAGGAAATTGCTTCCCGAGGAAGTAAGATGCCAGGGTATTCGGTCAGCGGGATTTCCGGCTTTTCCTCGGGCTTCATTCATCGAGAACAATCGCTCAAGTCTTGGGGGCTCGCCTCCAATTAATCCGGCAGTATATATTTTCTTCGAAGTTCGACAGTTAATCTTTCTTGCTCGTCTTTTCGAATGACGGGAGAGGAGGAAATGGACTTTTTGAGGAGACGGGAAGGCGGATATAATTCTGGATGAAATCTGCCGTCCGAGATCCGGCAGCTCGTTGTTGGACGATAATAGAGCGATTCTGTCCTCGTTGATTGGTAGAAACAAAGATCTCAGATTATCGAGATAGGATTTGAAGAATTGGAAGACAGATTCCACAATGGTGTGTTAAACGGGGTCCTTATAAATGATTGTTACATCTTGGTGGGCGTAGAAACCGAAGATGCTGCTCCACAAGAGTTAGGGATATCGTATTCAATCGTTTTTAAAAGTATGTAATCGTCGAGAAAATCGCTGTAAAATCATTTAAAACTCAATAACAACTCGAATCGATCCAAAAATCAGTATGAGACATTTCGTCAATCTGGTCGCCTTTTTTCTGAAGTTTGGTTCTTTGGATATGCTTCATGAATGTTCTTATTTTGAAATGAAGTCAGTTTATCAACGGCTTCGATTTGAAACGAGTTTTCTGAAAATGCCAAGACGTAAATTAACAACCGCTGGGGCTAATAGGGCTATCGGGATGCTACAGGGAGGCCTAACTCAGGTTGTTGTAGCGGAAAGGCTCCAAGTCAGCCAAAGTGTGATATCTCGACTTTGGAATAGGTTCAGGGAGACAGGTTCCGTGTTGGAAAGACCAAGGCTTGGTGGGTTACGGAAAACCACACCTGCTCAGGATCTTTTCATCGCCGTTTCGGCGAGAAGAAACCCTAATCTACGTGTAGAATGCTACGGAATGCTCTTCAAAATGCAGATGGGGTCCAAGTTTCCATCGAAACCATCAGACGACGTTTGAGAGAGGTGAATCTAGGTTCTAGAAGTCCATCAAGAGGAGTTCCATTAACACGTGACCATAAGCGTCAAAGACTGGAATGGGCAAGGCAGCATATCAATTGGAACGATCAATGGCGTAGTGTCCTTTTCACTGATGAATCAGGATATGGACGATTTTCAGATTCTCGAAGAATAAGGGTATGGACAATCCCACGCATACCCCGTAATCGTCGCTATGTCCATTCCGAGGGGGTAGTGTTATGGTATGGGCCGGGATATGTTTCAACGGGCGCACAGATCCACACATTTGTCCTGGGAATATGACCGCCTTACACTATAGGGAGCATGTCATTGACAATGTTGTGCCAAATTTTCACGCTGCTATTGGTGAAACTTTTCAATTTCTAGACGATAACGCTAGACCGCACCGTGCAGCCATAGTTGAGAATGCGCGCGAGGAGCTTGGTATTGGTATTCCACATTTACCAATACCTCCGGACTCACCAGATTTGAATTGCATAGAACATGCATGGGATATGCTCCAAAGAAGATTAGATAATCATCAACCTACCCCAGAATCCTTAAATGATCTGAGATAGCTTCTGCCCCGTTTATGGAACCAAATTCCTCAAGAAATGTTCAACAACCTTGTGTGTAGTATGCAAAGAAGATGTCAAGCTGTTATTGATGCCCGTGGAGGCCATACATTGTATTGATAGTCTTAAAATGCTTGAATTCTCTGGGAATAAAATTTCGTTATTTTACTCGATTTTTCTCAACCACCCTGTATAGTGTATACGCTGCAGACCTACAGGCTAAAATTAATTTGCGACTCGAAATCATATTAATATGAATTTTCATCACAAAAATTTTATTTTAACTATATTTTTTCGCAATTTAAGTCAATATCCGTAACTCATGTGGAGCAGTTTATTAACAGAAATAGATGCATTAGCTCTTTGACCCCATTTCACTTTGTCATTAGCAGTTCTTATCCAGTTGTCAAACCAAAACATAATCAGCAACATACTCCTCATTTTACCGATTCAGTTTCAAACAGCTGTCAACTTCATACACAAATTAAGCTTCCAAAGTGTGTTCACAACACGCAGAATTCAAACAGCCCGATATACGTATACAGAAAACGCAAGGTATATTTATACACCAGGCTTTATCAGTCCCGTGTTGGCGATTAAAACTTTTACTTTCAGCTTGGACGACATCAAAGACATAGTGGAATCTCAATTCCAGAAAGTGTATATGAATAAAGACTCATTTATTCGTGGAGTGTCTGAAATACTGAATATAGTCAGGTAACTACACACTCTTCGTTATCTGAATTGAGCTCGACATTGAAAATACGCAACCATGAAATACTTTCATTTTTTTTACATGTGATGGTGATGCCTTTATGTATTGATTTTGATAACAAATTGTAAGGGATTAATTCTTCGTTTACATTGAAATTATTGTGTTCCTATGGTTTCCCTGGATTACAAAATTTCCCACCTAAATCATCATCGATACCCTCATTCATTTCCGATTGAAATCCGGCGAGATTGAACATTTCCAGTACATCCCAGAGCCCGTATTTACAAAGGTGTTTCTCAAACAATGATTAAGTGCTGCGCGGAGCAAAAACCTGGTCAGAGATCCCCCAAAAACCAGTACAAGAGACAGGGGATGTTTAACAGAATTAATTAACCCCTAACGACGTGAGCGCTTGTTCGGTTGTGCCAAATTACGAAGCCCAAAACTTGCGTTTTCGTTGATATTTGTTGCCTAATAAGCATTATTAAAGGTCGGTTAGGCTTTAGAGGTAGATGAAGAATGGATCCTGTTTGGATTCCTATTTTGTTTGTAATCCGTTGTTTATTGTGGCTGAAATTTGGATGATTTCACATAATCGGCGAGCAATTAGAATTTGATCGATTTCTAAACCTTCGTCGCCACTTTTGTAATACTTTTAATTATTTCCAAAAATGCGTCCTCAACTCTCTTTTTTTTATTTTGGAGCTTAGGATCAGGTGATGTCTAAGGCAAAAGTTGGTAAAACTATATTCACACATAAAAATCAATCGATTAAAGAAGATCCATATTCTAAGAAGTTGAGTCCCTGTTATTTCAATAAACGTTCGGAAATTCTCGGTGAAAATCACTCTTCTTAAAATTCTTTCCAGATCCCACAAAAATCGAGCAAACGCTGTTGCTCCAGACCATAAAACCCAAACAAAATTGAATCGATTCCCCAACTTCAATCCGCGAAAATCCCGCTCTCTTTCTCCGCAGCAACCCCTTGAATAAATAATGCTATCAATCGCACCTTCCTCCTTAATAATACAACCAATAAGATTGTCAGCTCATCCTGCCATAAATCAGCTTCTTAAATATTAACGCCTTTCAACAGGCATTATCTGACCGCATAGATCCTGATATAAGGCGGGATGTAGGGGTGTATTTTTTCGTTTCGGAAAGCTACGAATGTTTGAAATGACGCACAGATTCAAGGCTGAATCGGGAAGGACCCATTTGCTGGGGGTCCAGATTGAAAACTTTCTTGGTGGCCTTGAATAGTAAGGACTGAACGAGAATAAATTCGTTATCACAAAAACGCCTATATCTCTTGAACCAATTGAGACAAAATCAAAATTTGATCATAGTTAGCTCTGTTATGAATGTCAGAAACATGTGGAACATTTACTTTATAGATATTCCAATTCTCTGTCGCAAAATGTCAAGCAAAGTGAAAACACGAGAATTTGTAGTGAAACTTTTTCAAAATAATCGAAAATGGAGCTTCAAAAGAATCGCAAAAGAGGCCCGCGTTCGTCCGGAAACGGTATCAAGAGTTGTTAAGCGCTTCAACGAAGATCTTACAATTAACCGGAAGGAACCGGGAGGAAAAAGGGGTTTCATGGCCCGAAAAAACTGAAAAAAGCCATCAGCCTTTTTCAGAAGAATCCTAACCTTTCAGGACGGAAAGTGGCCCAAATAGTGGGTTGTTCGCAGTCAACCTTCAGAAAGTCAAGTCGAGTTGTGGGCTTAGAACATACAAAGTGCAGAAAGTGCCAGACAGAAACGCTGTGAAGAATCAAGAAGCGAAATCAAGAACAAAGAAATTGAAAAAGGATTTCTTGCAAAATTGTTCCTGTTGCGTGATGGACGACGAAACCTATGTCTTGGCTGATTTCTCGCAACTTCCTGGTCAGGAATTTTATACTGCAGGTTCTCGTGGAAATGTTGACGAACAATTTCGCGTGAAGAAACAAGCAAAGTTTCCTAAAAAATTCCTGGTTTGGCAAGCGATTTGCACTTGTGGGAAAATGAGCAAATTTTTCGTTGGCCAAGGCTCTGTTGACTCGAAGATGGTACGAAGCTAATGAGGTGGTTTTTGTCCCCAAAGAGGCCAATCCACCAAATTACCCAGAACTCAGGCCAATCGAAAGATATTGGGCCCTGGTAAAAAGAGAATTGAAGAAGACTAAGAAATCAACGAAAACATTAGCGGAATTCGAGCAAACGTGGAAGACAGCATCCCAGAAAGTGACTGAGAACACTATAAGAAGCATGATGGGAAGAATTCCAGAAAAAATCTATGAATTTTGTAAAAAATAGTTCGAACTCCTTTCCTTGCAAGTGTATTTGGCTCCTCTTTTCCTTTGATACTCGAGAGATCAGGAATCCAGGCTTAGTCCTGTCCTTCTTGCCTAGTTCATTGAGTTATCCTTGGCTCATCCATATCAAGTGTGCACTGATGACATGAGAGCTTAATGCTTGTATAGGAGCTTGACTTTCAGAACTGATCGCATCTCTAATAAATTTCTGAGAAGCCTTAGAGACGCTCAATTAGGATACCAAGAATGTTAAGAATAGCAAAAAATATCATCTTTTGAAAGAGAGGCAGCCCAAATACCACCTTTCTATGCGTTTGCCGCCACGAGGAATAATTAAGTTGAGAAATCCTTCACCTCTTCCGTGTGGACCATTATGGCTCATGAGGAAGTAACAATAGTACCTTGGGCTTGGGCATGTGGATCCTTTGAACAAAGTCGATCAACGTTCTCAAGGCTACACTCGCAACATATACAGAATTAAGTGGTCGAAGAGGTATTTGGAAGTACTTTAATCGAGATTATCTGACCACCCAGATCTTGCCCGATAAAGAGCCATATTTCCTCGTTACGGCAAATAATGAATAACTAAATTGGTCCGTGTATAATAAAGTAAGACTTCGGGATTTCCCGGGGATGAATTTTTCGAAACTGAATAATTCAGCATCCAATTTGGTGGGGCCATTTTAGAGGCGCTTCCTCCGTAGCCACGGACGGAAGGTGAGACGGGGCATTACGGACCTCGCAATGACCGACCGGTTGCATATTGTAGGCGCTGCATTATTCAGGAGGGATGCCGGAACAACATTAGGGGCGGCTCTTATCCGGGACATGATGACGAAGAGTTATTTTCGTGCGTTTGTTGCGGCGGAATACTTTCAATTTACCTGCAGGGTGTTCCGTTAATACTTCATGAGGAGGGGTGGTTGGATATTAGGATAAAATCCGAGGGGGTGTTTGCCCTGCTGACTTCTTATCGCAGGTTGAGTAACAACATTACGGATTTGCCTGAATCCTGCCAATCATCGTCGATATGGACAAGGTGTTCTACAAGGAAATATTCTTGTCCCTCTTCTCTTCGTTATCAATGAATGATACAAGCTTAGCTTCTGCAGTTGAGGTGGTGATTTTGAAAGTTGAACAGCTATTTGGATTCCTTGCACTGGATCGGGAACCCATAAGACTTTGTTCTCCTTTATCTAGTTGATTGAATGGAAATCTGTTGTCTCAAAGAACCTACCACTTGAATTCTCATTTTGCAATTGCTCTCAGACCAATATGGTCAGCTATTTTATTTCCTGCCAGAGAACCTATAAGAGATTGTGTGCCCTTCTCCATTTGATTGAGTGGAAATCTGTTGTCTCAAATAACCATTCACTTGAATTCTCATCTTCTAATTTTTCGTAAACCAAGTTTGACAGCTATTTTAATCGCTGGAACAGGGCCTGAAACCCATAAGATAATAGTAGCCCTTCTCCAGTTATTTCAGTCGAAATCTGGAACAAATTTGGTCGGCTATTTTTATCTCTGGGACCTCAAACAATCTTTCACTTGGATTCTAGTTTTTCAATTGCACCAAGCACCTCGATACTTTGTGCTTCAGATTTATTTTGAGAGCACAAACCTAAAGCAAGCATTCCAGACAGCTAAATCCATACCAATAGACCCTAAACCATCATAAAATTAGGACCATGAATTCCAAAGTCCGTCCTTGATTCCATTTTGGTCATTAACAGCAAAATGTAGGACCTTCTACAAGCTGAAGCTATTCTCCAACGATTGAATACAATTTTACGCCCCATTCCAGCTTCGTATTCATCCATATTTACCGCCATTAAAGGTAGACAATCGTTGCGACTGGTAAAAGCAGAATCGTTCCTGTGACAATGAAGATTTTGATGGTCCTCTCGTACCCTCTTCGACATAACATCCACCATAATCGAAATGGCCCACTCGAGGTTAATATCGCTTAGTGTTCCCCGTATAAATCTCCCTTTATCCAGTGAACGACACGGGGAAAGCACGTAAGTCTTTCATGGGCCAGTATTTCATATTTTTGGCGTAGGGGACACACACGCATAACTCTCCGGCGTGTTGGCTGAAAGCCGCCTCTAATGTTCTTCCGGTGAACCCTCTCCTGAATAATGCAGGAGACACACAATATGCAACCGGTTGGTCATTTCACAGACGGCCTTGCTACAGGCAGGGAAGATTCTCCATCAAATGCTCAATTTTTGGTAGATCCTATACTATGAAGATACCTTTTGTGTCTAACAGAAAGCTGTAATCATCATTATCACTATGATGAATGCTTTCAGATCTGTTCTAGGCTATCCTATCCAGGATTTAGTTCTTTTGGTGGAGACTGACGTAGTATGGGTCAACTCTTTCAAGGCAGCAAAACCCTTAGCTTCAGATACTTCTTTATTTCCGCTTTAGCCAGGAAATGCTCTATTTCCATCAATGGTTCTGGAAGAGAAGAGCCCATTGATCTATTACTGGCAAGGGAATTGGCTATTTCTTTCCCCATAATGTTCGAGTGTCGTGAAATGAGGGAGTTGTTAAATATATAGGTAATCTATGACAACGCACAGATGAGGTGTTATTCAAAACATGATTTCCGTAGTTGTACTTCAAATTGAATACGTTTTCTTTCATATCAACAACAAAGATAACGATATTTCTAATAGAACTGTATAAAAAATGTATCAACAAATGTTTCTCAAGAAAGCAAAAAACGAAAACATATTCTAAAGAATACAGTTGTTGAATGAAGAAGATTGGAAACAATAACGAAAGACGAATAGGAACACATAAGGGCATGCAACACAACAGAGGTAAAGACACTCACCTTTAAACGTCTGATAACATTCAAACTCCTAGAAAGAGAGACAGAAATTAAAAGAGTGATCAACACACAGGATGCGAGAGAAATACGAGCAGTGAGTAAAAGGGGTGCATTAACATTTCAACAGCGTGAAACACCACAATGGAAGATAATTAACAGGTCATATGCATAGAAAAAATAAAACACAGGTATTAAAAGTTAATAAAGATAGTGAACGAATATAAAAATAAGGTTTCGTTTTTGATACATTTCAGAGATGATTCGTGGTACAATTTTCTTCGTTTGATATCGCTGTTTTCGCTGATAGCAGCAAAAATAATTGAAAATATTGAAATCTTACTTAGGAAAGACGATGACATCTCCAAATCCGTGAGGTTGTATGGTTTTGAGGATTAATCGCACATGGAAAACCTGAAAAGAAAATTATCTTCAATAGAAACATTGTTCAAACTTGCCAAATTCGAAAGCAATAATTCATAAACGCCCTAAATCGAATTTCACACTCTGGCAAGGGTTACAAAAATGTGGAAAACATTCTGAAGTTTCTTAAGGGGCCCTTTTCCCCCTCTTCCTCCTAAGGTTGTTACCTCAACCGCCTTCTAACGCCCATAATTTCGTAAAACAGGTGTATTAAGAGAACTAAGCCGTGATACATTCACATCAGGTGCGCTTCTGAGAACAAATATGTGCCCAACTGTATATATCCCCTAAAATTGACCTCTTAAACCACTTCATCACGACCCCCAAATCCACCCTAGTGAATACCCAACGTTAATTCATAATTTAAACAACCATTAGCATTATTAATGCGGCTCTATCCACCTAGATGGCGCATCAACTCGTAAATTATTTACAGGGACCTGCTAATCCGCGCCAACGGTCGCAATGTTTTATAGACAAACAGCTTTAACTCTATTGGCCTAATGGATATTTTCCGGAGAGGATCAACTATGATGTAATGAGCATTAATCTTGGGATGCTTTTCCGATTTTCTCTTCCGCGTGGTGTTTTTGGTTAACGTGAACGCCATGCTTAAGTGGGGCAAGGAGGTGGTTCAAGAATTACTTAGTAGTTCTCTCATGTTTTTCGGGGATCCAATTACTTGAGGAGAGTACTCCACCGACTTGATCGAAGGCATAGAAAAAACATTCCCGTTCGTGTGTAAATAGCTGATTATTTTTCGTTACTACATTCCTACAGCGTTATGCTCCATGTTTAGTTTTTATTGTCAATTCTTGTACCTTGTTTGTTTATCTCTCGTTTGACTACGTTTGTATTTATAATGATACCTACTTACAGTGGATTTCACAAATCGTAATCACCAGTGATCGGAGATCAACGGCTTGGTTAGATTTTCGAACTGTCATCTGTCCAATACCGTCTGTAAAATGTCAACTGTCACCTGTCATCGGTCTTCTTTTCCATGAATATGAGCTGTCACACAGAACAGAAACACAAAAATAATATGTCAATAACTAATTATGGGCTATTTTGGATTCAGTCATTTCCGCAAATATATGTATTTATTATCCAAACAGAAATTCAAAAACATTTCAGAAATATAGAGAAAACATTAAAATGGACAACTCACGATTGAAGCTGATCGTCAAAATCCGATTCACTTGACATTTCGGTAAAAATTCACTGTTACACCAACTTGAGATGTTTACCCGCTTTTTGATCTGGTAATAGCCTTCCATGTTATTTATAAATTGTCTGCAAATTAGACAGTAATTGTATACATTACCACGACTACGTTACAGTGTCTAGATAAGAGCCATCAACCGTAGCCTCATTTAAAAGGAGGAAAAGCATTTCCTACATAAGCAAATTTTTCATCGAATTTTTCAGAGTTTCAATGTATTTTATAATAACCAGGCCGTAGACGAATCCATAAATGAAGTTTCATAAGAAACAGTCCATCCGATCTCGAGTTATAAATGGTGTAACCAACAACTTTGTTTTATATATATATATAGATTTATATTAGTTGACGAGTGGAAGCATCAATGTATGTATAAGCACGATAAATAAATCTATCTATCTAACTCCCATCAGTCAACTTTCGATCTGTCACGTCGTAATCATGTGACATTCGGACTGTCAAACATGGCGCTCAATTCAAATCTAGCGCTTTTATAGAAATTCAATTCCATGATGTTATCTCGAATAGAGTTCAGAGGGTGCTGCAACCCCTATCGATACGATCCCTGCAGTTTTCTCTCCCTGTTACCCATCGAGCAAATTTCGTCGTCACTCCAAAGCCGGCCTAATCGCCAATCAACGAATCATTAACTCGTTGCAGATTAAACGGCTCTCCAGTGCGAGACGGGGAAATGAAATTTCAAAACTGTTTGAATATTGCATCGGGCGCCCTTCACATAGCAGGCGTGATCGGAATATTAATATCTGCTGACCAACCCTAGACCCTTCGCTTGGCATTGCGGAAAATTAACAACTAAGCAGGAAGAACACGAAGCGCGTGTCTTGTCGTTACTTTTCTCTGCTGAAGCACCTGCCGATTTGCATTTTCCCTGAAAAATCGAGAGAAAATTGATACTAATAGGGAATAGGTTTCATTAATTGAAAATTGTGGTTTTAGTTTGTGAAGGGGTTTTCAATGAGAGGTGTTATTTTGGTAGATGTCACTTTTGAAGCTATCATTTTTTGACATTTTACGAGTAGAAACTAAGCCATTAATAAAAATGGATCACCGTGAAGCACCTTGTCGAACCGCAATACAGAAATTGATGGAAAAATTTGAGTTATTGATTGGGACAAGTTAGTGATGTGAAGAAGAAAATCCGTGCTCGTCGCTCAAGAACAGTCGAGAATATTGCTGCTGTAGCCGAAAGTGTAGAAGAAAACCCAAGTTTCTCCGTTCCTCGTCGTTATTTTGAATTAGGCATTCCACAAACGTCAGTACAGGGTATTTTGCATAAAGATTTGGGTCTTAAGTTAAGGGTACAAGTCCGAGCTCGCGAGCTCCCTCCAAAAATTGGGCTTTTTATTTCCATGACATCTCACTTCGTTTGCTGCGTAGAGCGACAATTTTTTTTTAATTGAAGCTTAATCATTTCTATAGAATGTGTATTACTCGCTTGATTTTCTTCGTATATTAGGAAATATATACAGAAAAGGCTAATTTTCTCTATAAAAAGTTTGTGAAATCATGATTACATCAAGTATTCCCATGAATTATTCAATATTTATAGGCCAACTTCCTTTCTGTATATATTTCTATATATTGAAAAACATTCTCATGCAAATGCTAGGAGAGCATTTACGGAGAGCATTCACCATTTTGCAACCATACATCGATAATGTAGCTACTTGAAAGAAAGCTAATTCCCGAATTTATTTCCTGTCCAACTCAATATTCCACAACTTTCAGTAATGCAAACTTTATTTACGTGAACAATATTGTGAATTTCGATATCGAAACCGAAATTTTAAATGCGCCCTTAAACATAGTACGGCAGATGGCAAAAAACATCATTTTGTTATCGTTAAATTATCTACGAACCGAACGCCCACATCAAATTAATTTGTGTAATTAATTTATCCTACGTGGTGATTAATAATTTCGTCCATCCCATGGAAATCGGGCCTAATGAACCATGAATGGCATAATAAACCGATTATGAAGCGAGTAGTGCGGTGGATAAAGCCCAAATGGGAACAAGATAACCGTATGAATGCAATTGTTTCCCTTCAAGTTTTAGAGGCGGGCTAGCATTGTTGCCAGCTTCAGGGATTTCGGTGGAATCGGTACAGGATTCCTGTGAAAACTGTACCACCTTTTGTAGAATTTAATCCAATGAAAAGATCAGGACTGAACGAGAATAAATTCGCTATCACAAAAACGCCCATATCTCTTGAACCAATTGAGAAAAAAATGAAAATTTGATCATAGTTAGCTTTGTTATGAACGTCAGAAACATGTGGAACATTACTTCATAGATATTCCAATCTGTCGCAAAATGTCAAGCGAAGTGAAAACTCGAGAATTTATAGTGAAACTTTTTCAAAATAATCAAAAATGGAGCTTCAAAAGAATCACGAAAGAGGCTCGCGTTCGTCCTTAAACGGTATCAACGCTTCAACGAAGATCTTACAATTAACCGCAAGGAAGGAACCGGGAGGAAAAAGGTGTTTCATAGCCCAAAAAAAGTGAAGAAAGCCATCAGCCTTTTTCAGGACGAAAAGTGGCCCAAATAGTGGGTTGTTCGCAGTCAACCGTTCAGAAAATCAAGTCGAGTTGTGGGCTTAGAACATACAAAGTGCAGAAAGTGCCAGACAGGAACGCTGTAGAGAATCAGGAAGCGAAATCAAGAGCAAAGAAATTAAAAAAAGATTTCTTGAAACATTTTTCCTGTTGCGTGATGGACGACGAAACCTATGTCTTGGCTGATTTCTCGCAACTTTCTGGTCAGGAATTTCATACTGCAGATTCTCGTGGAAATGTTGACGAACAATTTCGCGTGAAGAAACAAGCAAAGTTTCCTAAAAAATTCCTGGTTTGGCAAGCGATTTGCACTTGTGGGAAAATGAGCAGATTTTTCGTTGGCCAAGGCTCTGTTGACTCGAAGATATACATCGAGGAATGCTTGAAGAAGCGACTTTTACCATTTTTACGTGAGCACGATGTGTCAACAATCTTTTGGCCAGATTTAGCTTCATGCCACTACAGCAAGGCCACCAAGGAATGGTACGAAGCTAATGAGGTGGTTTTTGTCCCCAAAGAGGCCAATCCACCAAATTGCCCAGAACTCAGGCCAATCGAAAGATATTGGGCTTTGGTAAAAAGAGAATTGAAGAAGACTAAGAAATCAACGAAAACATCAACAGAATTCAAGCAAAAGTGGAAGACAGCATCCCAGAAAGTGACCGAGAACACTATAAGAAGCATGATGGGAAGAATTCCAGAAAAAATCCATGAATTTTGTAAAAAATAGTTTTGGTTTTTTTATTGTAAAAACAGTTTTCATTAGAATTAGAAGATGATTCGAAAATGAGTTTGATTTTCGAAATGGGTCCAGTGGTTCAAAAGGTATAAGCGTTTTTGTGATAGCGAATTTATTCTCGTTCCTCTATCATTATCAAATCCGGACCCTTGTTGTGAGACTTCTATTCTTGATAACATTCGAGTAATTGCTCCACCCTGTATGTTGCTACCATACGTGTGCTCAACGCCTCACGTCCGTCTGTCAAAAACGTGGCGGGAAGAGATCGACGCTGTTGGGAAGCTGCAATTTTCCTCACCGGAAACAATCAGCAGGAGGAGCGATAACGGATTAATATTTTTGACGGTGGGACATATTGGACATGCATATTCGATTAGGACACGAACTGGAGGTCCCTCTCTGATTGGACATTCATGAAATTATTCGAAATTAATGCTCCTCTTTGGTCCTTTCGCTTTTATTGGATTGTCGATTTTTGGAGACTCCACATGTTAACACATTCTTTAGTCCTTCCTTTCTATACTCTCATGTAACAAACCTTCCAAGGTAGATTCACAGTTCACTAATTAACTATGTCTAAGTTCTTGAAATTAGTTAAATAGAGCACGTGATATACGAACAAGGGCTGAAATAAGTTGGCTGATATGAAGTTGATTGGTTAATTCATTGTTGAAGCAGCATTCCTCCGGTTACAAGTTTTACATTCAACAAAAACGAATGGAGATGATGTTGAGATCATGAAGTTTTCAGAAAAATTCGTCTGGCGTAGATGGAAATTATAATTGAAGCTCAAACTTGAAGATGACCTGTTTTTGACACCTGACTAACAAGCTATCAGTCTTAGTTGTTGGTGTTGAGTTGGCATCACATCCTGTTGAAATCAAGGGTTACCACATAATTAGCTGTTTATCATAATGGGAATATTTGACAACCTCCTGAAGGTTATGTTATCCAGGAAAGAAACTGTCTTCACAACATTCAAGTTGATTCAAATTGCACGTGTGGTGTAACATATCTGTTAATACTTGAACATATCCTTGGGTAATCTGTAATTCAACTGATGCGTGTTTCTCCCAGTTCCAGAGACATGAAATCTCCCTATCTACTTTACGAACGACCAATTCGAGTTTCCGTCCCCTGAAGAACCAAACTGAACCAGAACTAAGCAGGTATTTGTGCTTCAAAAAGCTGGAGGCACTGTAATGTCCGGGAAACAAACAGATTTGGATTGATTCGGTCAATTATGGATATTTGATGCGGTATCCACGAATGCATGCAAATGACAATGGGGTATTGGGCCGACTAATACGATGTGCGGTAATACAGACTCAGATTGTGCCCGTTTCACTGATTATGGTATGCAGTGTATTCGACCGACGGCTCATACTGATGAACCGACGGGATATCAATTGGATTTGAGGTTAAATACTCTGTTGGAATCGATTTGGACGATATTGAGTACGAATTTGCATATACCTAATGATTCTGATGTATTACGACTAATTGAACATGAAACTATATTTGGGAGATACGAAAAAATCACTTGGAGCTTACTGAGCTCAGGTGCTGATCAATTTTCCTGGCCAGCAGTGGTGCAACGCTAGGTACACTGTACACTGTAAGAATTATTACGTGTATGGAATGAGTTTTTTTCAAATCGCTCAAATTCTGCACGGAGATACTTGGAGCTATGCTGATCAACATAATATAAATAGTTCTTGGCGGCGATGAGAGGGACGGAAGTTATGACAGTTTGAAGTTTCCAATTTTTCGAAAACTGCCATTTGACAGGTCAAAATCTAAACGGTGATAGTGAGGGCTTTGAATTATTTTTAATTGAATAGAACGACCTCGAAAACCTACATTTTGATACCAAAACCACCCATGTAGCCCTCATAAGTAATGAAATATTCATGTTTTTATTTTTCGATTTTTCATTTTCGAGTTCTGTTCACGAGCTCACACCACTCAAGGTAAGGGCGCAGTCGGTCCGCAAAATTGCTATTATTGAAAATTCGAATTGGAAGTATAACTACCAATTTAGTAACAAGGTTAGATCATCCCCAAATATGTTTTTTATTGACAAATATAGTGTTTTTAGGGGGTCATACCCCTTTGGCATTTTTCACCAAAAATTTGAGATTTTTCAAATCGCTCATATTTTGCACAGAGATACTTGGAGCTATACTGATCAATATAATATTAATCATTCTTGGCGGCGAAGAGAGGGACGGAAGTTATGACAGTTTGAAATTTCCGATTTTTCGAAAAAATGTCATTTGACAGGTGAAAATCTAAACGGTGATAGTTAGGGCTTCGAATTATGCTTTATTGAATAGAACGACCTCGAAAACCTACATTTTGATACCAAAATCACCGATGTAGCTCTCATAAGTAATGAAATATTCATGTTTTTATTTTTCGATTTTTCTGTTTCGAGTTCTGTTCACGAGCTCACACCACTCAAGGTAAGGGCGCAGTCGATCCGCAAAATTACTATTATTGAAGATTCGAATAGGAAGTATAACTTACAAATTTAATGACAAGGTTAGATCCTCCCCAAATATATTTTTTATTGACAAATATGGTGTTTTTAGGGGGTCATACCCATTTGGCATTTTTCACCAAAAATTTGAGATTTTTCAAATCGCTCATATTTTGCACAGAGATACTTGGAGCTATGCTGATCAATATAATATAGATAATTCTTGGCGGCGAAGAGAGGGACGGAAGTTATGACAGTTTGAAATTTCCGAATTTTCGAAAAAATGCCATTTGACAGGTAAAAATCTAAACGGTGATAGTTAGGGCTTCGAATTATTTTTTATTGAATGGAGCGACCTTGAAAACCTACATTTTGATACCAAAATCACCCATGTGGCTCTTATAAGTAGTGAATTATTCCTGTTTTTATTTTTTGATTTTTCATTTTTGAGTTCTGTTCACGAGCTCACACCACTAAAGGTAAGGGTGCTGTCGGTCCGCAAAATTGCTATTATTGGAGATTCGAATAGGAAGTATAGCTTCCAAATTTTATATAAAGGTTAGATTCTCCCGAAATATATTTTTTATTGACAAATATGGTGTTTTTGGGGGGTCATACCCCTTTGGCATTTTTCACCAAAAATTTGAGATTTTTCAAATCGCTCATATTTTGCACAGTGATACTCGGAGCTATGCTGATCAATATTATATAAATAATTCTTGGCGGCGAAGAGAGGGACGGAAGTTATGACAGTTTGAAATTTCCGATTTTTCGAAAAAATGCCATTTGACAGGTGAAAATCTTAACGGTGATAGTTAGAGCTTTGAATTATTTTTTATTGAATAGAGCGACCTCGAAAACCTACATTTTGATACCAAAACCATCCATGTAGCCCTCATAAGTAATGAAATATTCATGTTTTTATTTTTCGATTTTTCATTTTCGAGTTCTGTTCACGAGCTTACACCACTCAAGGTAAGGGCGCAGTCGGTCCGCAAAATTGCTATTATTGAAGATTCGAATTGGCAGTATAACTTACAAATTTAGTAACAAGGTTAGATCATCCCCAAATATGTTTTTTATTGACAAATATGGTGTTTTGGGGGTCATACCCCTTTGGCATTTTTCACCAAAAATTTGAGATTTTTCAAATCGCTCACATTTTGAACAGAGATACTTGGAGCTATGCTGATCAATATTATATAAATAATTCTTGGCGGCGAAGAGAGGGACGGAAGTTATAACAATTTGAAATTTCCGATTTTTCGAAAAAAATGCCATTTGACAGTTGAAAATCTAAACGGTGATAGTTAGGGCTTCGAATTATGCTTTATTGAATAGAGCGACCTCGAAAACCTACATTTTGATACCAAAACTACCCATGTGGCTCTTATAAGTAGTGAATTATTCCTGTTTTTATTTTTTGATTTTTCATTTTCGAGTTCTGTTCACGAGCTCACACCACTCAAGGTAAGGGTGCTGTCGGTCCGCAAAATTGTTATTATTGAAGATTCGAATAGGAAGTATAGCTTCCAAATTTAATATAAAGGTTAGATCCTTCCGAAATATATTTTTTATTGACAAATATGGTGTTTTTGGGGGGTCATACCCCTTTGGCATTTTTCACCAAAAATTTGAGATTTTTCAAATCGCTCATATTTTGCACAGAGATACTCGGAGCAATGCTGATCAATATTATATAAATAATTCTTGGCGGCGAAGAGAGGGACGGAAGTTATGACAGTTTGAAATTTCCGATTTTTCGAAAAAATGCCATTTGACAGGTGAAAATCTAAACGGTGATAGTTAGGGCTTCGAATTATGTTTTATTGGATAGAGCGACCTCGAAAACCTACATTTTGATACCAAAACCACCCATGTGGCTCTTATAAGTAATGAATTACTCCTGTTTTTATTTTTTGATTTTTCATTTTCGAGTTCTGTTCACGAGCACACACCACTCAAGGTAAGGGTGCTGTCGCTCCGCCAAATTGCTATTATTGAAGATTCGAATGGGAAGTATAGCTTCCAAATTTAATATAAAGGTTAGATCCTTCCGAAATATATTTTTTATTGACAAATATGGTGTTTTTGGGGGGTCATACCCCTTTGGCATTTTTCACCAAAAATTTGGGATTTTTCAAATCGCTCATATTTTGCACAGAGATACTCGGAGCTATGCTGATCAATATTATATAAATAATTCTTGGCGGCGAAGAGAGGGACGGAAGTTATAACAATTTGAAATTTCCGATTTTTCGAAAAAATGCCATTTGACAGGTGAAAATCTAAACGGTGATAGTTAGGGCTTCGAATTATGCTTTATTGAATAGAGCGACCTCGTAAACCTACATTTTGATACCAAAACCACCCATGTGGCTCTTATAAGTAGTGAATTATTCCTGTTTTTATTTTTTTATTTTTCATTTTCGAGTTCTGTTCACGAGCTCACACCACTCAAGGTAAGGGAGCTGTCGGTCCGCAAAATTGCTATTATTGAAGATTCGAATAGGAAGTATAGCTTCCAAATTTAATATAAAGGTTAGATCCTTCCGAAATATATTTTTTATTGACAAATATGGTGTTTTTGGGGGGTCATACCCCTTTGGCATTTTTCACCAAAAATTTTAGATTTTTCAAATCGCTCATATTTTGCACAGAGATACTCGGAGCTACGCTGATCAATATAATATAAATAATTCTTGGCGGCGAAGAGAGGGACGGTAGTTATGACAGTTTGAAATTTCCGATTTTTCGAAAAAATGCCATCTGACAGGTGAAAATCTAAACGGTGATAGTTAGGGCTTCGAATTATGCTTTATTGAATAGAGCGACCTCGAAAACCTACATTTTGATACCAAAACCACCCATGTGGCTCTTATAAGTAGTGAATTATTCCTGTTTTTATTTTTTGATTTTTCATTTTCGGGTTCTGTTCACGAGCTCACACCACTCAAGGTAAGGGTGCTGTCGGTCCGCAAAATTGCTATTATTGAAGATTCGAATAGGAAGTATAGCTTCCAAATTTAATATAAAGGTTAGATCCTTCCGAAATATATTTTTTATTGACAAATATGGTGTTTTTGGGGGGTCATACCCCTTTGGCATTTTTCACCAAAAATTTGAGATTTTTCAAATCGCTCATATTTTGCACAGAGATACTTGGAGCTACAGTGATCCATATAATATAAATAATTCTTGGCGGCGAAGAGAGGGACGGAAGTTATGACAGTTTGAAATTTCCGATTTTTCGAAAAAATGCCATCTGACAGGTGAAAATCTAAACGGTGATAGTTAGGGCTTCGAATTATGTTTTATTGGATAGAGCGACCTCGAAAACCTACATTTTGATACCAAAACCACCCATGTGGCTCTTATAAGTAATGAATTACTCCTGTTTTTATTTTTTTATTTTTCATTTTCGAGTTCTGTTCACGAGCTCACACCACTCAAGGTAAGGGAGCTGTCGGTCCGCAAAATTGCTATTATTGAAGATTCGAATAGGAAGTATAGCTTCCAAATTTAATATAAAGGTTAGATCCTTCCGAAATATATTTTTTATTGACAAATATGGTGTTTTTGGGGGGTCATACCCCTTTGGCATTTTTCACCAAAAATTTTAGATTTTTCAAATCGCTCATATTTTGCACAGAGATACTCGGAGCTACGCTGATCAATATAATATAAATAATTCTTGGCGGCGAAGAGAGGGACGGTAGTTATGACAGTTTGAAATTTCCGATTTTTCGAAAAAATGCCATCTGACAGGTGAAAATCTAAACGGTGATAGTTAGGGCTTCGAATTATGCTTTATTGAATAGAGCGACCTCGAAAACCTACATTTTGATACCAAAACCACCCATGTGGCTCTTATAAGTAGTGAATTATTCCTGTTTTTATTTTTTGATTTTTCATTTTCGAGTTCTGTTCACGAGCTCACACCACTCAAGGTAAGGGTGCTGTCGGTCCGCAAAATTGCTATTATTGAAGATTCGAATAGGAAGTATAGCTTCCAAATTTAATATAAAGGTTAGATCCTTCCGAAATATATTTTTTATTGACAAATATGGTGTTTTTGGGGGGTCATACCCCTTTGGCATTTTTCACCAAAAATTTGAGATTTTTCAAATCGCTCATATTTTGCACAGAGATACTCGGAGCTACAGTGATCCATATAATATAAATAATTCTTGGCGGCGAAGAGAGGGACGGAAGTTATGACAGTTTGAAATTTCCGATTTTTCGAAAAAATGCCATCTGACAGGTGAAAATCTAAACGGTGATAGTTAGGGCTTCGAATTATGCTTTATTGAATAGAGCGACCTCGAAAACCTACATTTTGATACCAAAACCACCCATGTGGCTTTTATAAGTAGTGAATTACTCCTGTTTTTATTTTTTTATTTTTCATTTTCGAGTTCTGTTCACGAGCTCACACCACTCAAGGTAAGGGTGCTGTCGGTCCGCAAAATTGCTATTATTGGGGGTTCGAATAGGAAGTATAGCTTCCAAATTTAATATAAAGCTTAGATCCTTGCGAAATATATTTTTTACTGACAAATATGGTGTTTTTGGGGGGTCATACCCCTTTGGCATTTTTCACCAAAAATTTGAGATTTTTCAAATCGCTCAAATTTTGCACAGAGATACTCGGAGCTATGCTGATCAATATAATATAACTAATTCTTGGCGGCGATGAGTAGGACGGAAGTTATGACAGTTTGAAATTTCGGATTTTTCGAAAAATGCCATTTGACAGGTGAAAATCTAAACGGTGACAGTTAGGGCTTTGAATTATGCTTTATTGAATAGAGCGACCTCGAAAACCTACATTTTGATACCAAAACCACCCATGTGGCTCTTATAAGTAGTGAATTATTCCTGTTTTTATTTTTTGATTTTTCATTTTCGAGTTCTGTTCACGAGCTCACACCACTCAAGGTAAGGGTGCTGTCGGTCCGCAAAATTGCTATAATTGGAGATTCGAATAGGAAGTATAGCTTCCAAATTTAATATAAAGGTTAGATCCTTCCGAAATATATTTTTTATTGACAAATATGGTGTTTTTGGGGGGTCATACCCCTTTGGCATTTTTCACCAAAAATTTGAGATTTTTCAAATCGCTCAAATTTTGCACAGAGATACTTGGAGCTATGCTGATCCACATAATATAACTAATTCTTGGCGGCGATGAGTAGGACGGAAGTTATGACAGTTTGAAATTTCGGATTTTTCGAAAAATGCCATTTGACAGGTGAAAATCTAAATGGTGATAGTTAGGGCTTTGAATTATTTTTTATTGAATAGAGCGACCTCGAAAACCTACATTTTGATACCAAAACCACCCATGTGGCTTTTATAAGTAGTGAATTATTCCTGTTTTTATTTTTTGATTTTTCATTTTCGAGTTCTGTTCACGAGCTCACACCACTCAAGGTAAGGGTGCTGTCGGTCCGCAAAATTGCTATTATTGGAGATTCGGATAGGAAGTATAGCTTCCAAATTTAATATAAAGGTTAGATCCTTCCGAAATATATTTTTTATTGACAAATATGGTGTTTTTGGGGGATCATACCCCTTTGGCATTTTTCACCAAAAATTTGAGATTTTTCAAATCGCTCATATTTTGCACAGAGATACTCGGAGCTATGCTGATCAATATAATATAAATAATTCTTGGCGGCGAAGAGAGGGACGGAAGTTATGACAGTTTGAAATTTCCGATTTTTCGAAAAAATGCCATTTGGCAGGTAAAAATCTAAACGGTGACAGTTAGGGCTT
Organism: Adalia bipunctata; assembly: GCA_910592335.1. NCBI lineage: Eukaryota > Metazoa > Arthropoda > Insecta > Coleoptera > Coccinellidae > Adalia > Adalia bipunctata. Next base: position 1,006,632 of record OU342951.1, read on the forward strand.
TGAATTATGCTTTATTGAATAGAGCGACCTCGAAAACCTACATTTTGATACCAAAACCACCCATGTGGCTCTTATAAGTAGTGAATTATTCCTGTTTTTATTTTTTGATTTTTCATTTTCGAGTTCTGTTCACGAGCTCACACCACTCAAGGTAAGGGTGCTGTCGGTCCGCAAAATTGCTATTATTGGAGATTCGAATAGGAAGTATAGCTTCCAAATTTAATATAAAGGTTAGATCCTTCCGAAATATATTTTTTATTGACAAATATGGTGTTTTTGGGGGGTCATACCCCTTTGGCATTTTTCACCAAAAATTTGAGATTTTTCAAATCGCTCATATTTTGCACAGAGATACTCGGAGCAATGCTGATCAATATTATATAAATAATTCTTGGCGGCGAAGAGAGGGACGGAAGTTATGACAGTTTGAAATTTCCGATTTTTCGAAAAAATGCCATTTGACAGGTGAAAATCTAAACGGTGATAGTTAGGGCTTCGAATTATGCTTTATTGAATAGAGCGACCTCGTAAACCTACATTTTGATACCAAAACCACCCATGTGGCTCTTATAAGTAGTGAATTATTCCTGTTTTTATTTTTTGATTTTTCATTTTCGAGTTCTGTTCACGAGCTCACACCACTCAAGGTAACGGTGCTGTCGGTCTGCAAAATTGCTATTATTGAAGATTCGAATAGGAAGTATAGCTTCCAAATTTAATATAAAGGTTAGATCCTCCCCAACTATATTTTTTATTGACAAATATGGTGTTTTTGTGGGGTCATTTTCCACCCAAAATTTGAGATTTTTCAAATCGCTCATATTTTACACAGAGATACCTGGAGCTATGCTGATCAAGGTTATATAAATAATAAGTGGATGCGATGAGAGGGACGGAAGTTATGACAGTTTGAAATTTCCAATTTTTCAAAAAACGCCATTTCACAGATGAAAATCTAAACTTCGCTTGTTAGAACCTGGATCATTTTTTATCGAATCCAGCAACCTCTAAAACCTACATTAAATAATACAAGAGAAACGAGAGATGATTAAGAAACTCCCTCATCCTCACAATTACAGAAATGAAATGTTCCTATGCCTTCCGCTGTTCCTAAATACATCAGAAATCAAAGCGTTCTCATTACATTAGTGCGATCCGAATTCTCTGGAAGATACATTCAAAATTCTCGCTACCTAAGGCAATCATCTGGCTCTGCTGAAGGTGAAGTATAAATCTGAAATTTAATTCAATTTCAGTGTTTGGCTTCATAACGTCTGTTTCCTGTTTAATCCCTCCTTTGACAAATTCGAAAACATATACGTTTGACTCTATTCAATGTCGTAACGCATTTGTGGGGAAAGGTGAAGTAGAGGAGGGATGTATGGTAAAGAAAACACTTTGGGAACTCTTTAAAGAATGGGCTGAAGATTGAGAGAAACTCATGCAAGATTAATGTGTGTTTATAGCACAATAAGTATGGGTAGTAAAGGGTAGAAATTGGTACAGATATCCGCAGAAAGTGTGTATTTTTCAATACTACATACTACAAACATTTGTCACTGAAAAAAATAATGTATTTTACTTATAACTAGGTTGAGAAGTCTGCTAAAACGTAGGAAAGTGCATCACTGAACAGTTCCATAGAAATATCCTGAAGGCTTTTATCCTGCTGTTAAATGAATCGGACGAGACGGCAGGATGTCGCAAAACTAATATCGCAAAGGAAGAACATTCATTTACGTGCATCGCGGTCTGAACACGCTGACAAAACGATAAGGATTGAATGAAAACATAGCCGAAACCTTCCGAGTCAAAAACAATAGTGCATTCTCCCCATTCCTGTGTTAGTTTCGCTTAAACAAACTTTTCGCAGCAGGCGAGGACAAAAACAAAAGCTCCTCCGAACTCCCCTCGAACCACGAAGAGACCAGTTTTCTAATTTCGCTAATAATTCGAGGTACTTGACTGAAGAAACTGCGGTTATTAAGATTGCAAGAAGAGAAAGCTATAAGAACTTTATATCGTTTCTTGCAGTTTTATTAGAACAATGTAGCTACTTTAGCGCTGAACTCTTGAAGGGAAAACTTTCGACTTGGCGAGATTCCATTGCTGTATATCACGAAACGCGGCCTTTGGTGTTTTCCCCGCCATAACTCTACCCGGTCAGTTAATTGGTTTTTATATTGAACATCGTGGTAGCGGAAATACGTACAAAATGACATGGGCATCTTAACTTGAGTTTGGAGGTATCAAATGCGGAACTGCCTAGCATATCACACGACCCGAGTGGATTCTCAACCACTGAAAACTCACAAGCGCTACTTTAGTTCATTTGGTCGTTATGATTGATAGCAGAAATCAATATTAATATAAGTTTCATTGCGCCAAATTTTTAGAAGAAATGGCCAGTTCTCACCAGTTTTTTCATTCATATTGAATTCATTTCAAACTTTACTCATTTGTCACTGTATTCACGAAGCTTTTTTCATGTTAAATATACCTACTTTTTGTATTAAGGGGACTTGGTACACGTCCGAGCTCGCGAGCTTCCTTCAAAGATTGGGCTTTTTATTTCCATGATATCTCAGTTCGTATGCGGCGTAGACCAACAATTTTTTTTAAAATTAAAGCTTAATCATTTCTCTAGAATGTGTATTACTCGCTTTTCTGTTTTTTTTTTTTTCGTATATTAGGCAAAAGACCTGGTGAGCTGTAATTTCATGAAAATCTGGACAATCGATTTTATTTCCATGATATCTCCGTCAATTTTCGGGATAAATGTATGAAATTTTCAATATACATGCGGGATAATATTTTGCAGACTGTGTATTATTCGCTTTTCGGTTTTTTTGCGTACATCAGGAAAAAAACATGGTTGAGAATATGACCAATAAATTTCCTACTTTATAATTTATTTAGAAATTGAGGGGGGCAATAAACAAAAAAAATGATCGATGCACATTCTGGAAAATAATATTTCGCATGTAAACTGAAAACTTCATGCATTTATCCAGGGAATTGACAGAGATATCATGTTCTTGAGCGACGTGCACGGGTTTAATTCTTTTTTTTTTATAGTGAATTTTAATAATTTCAACGGGTTGTCGAAGCCTGTATCGTTCCATTTTTATTAATGACGTAGTTTTTACTTGTCAAAGGTCAAAAACTGACAGTTTCAAAAGTGACATCTACCGAAATATCGTGCTATTCACACTGACACTTCTTTATTGGGAAACCCTTTAGCTATCTCGAGTTATCTGTCCAAAACCGAATGACAAGAAACTAAAACTATCATTCTTGTCCAGTCAATGACATGTCACGTCACCATCACATCATTACCTGTCATGTCATCTTTTGATATAGTGGGGTGGAATACCTTTCCCAGAAGTATTGTTCTCTCGTTGATTTTCCCGGAAAGAAATGGTCCCAAGATAGAAAGCATTATCCGGAAAAGCCTTCGAAATAATTAAAAGGGCAATCAAGCGAAATAAAATGGAGCCTTCTCTTATTTGTCGGGAAATTGAAGAATAACAAACAAACTTCGGAATAAGGTCGAAAAGTAAACTTTTCCGACCTCGAGAAAACATAATTACTCAGTAATAACATCGGTAATTCGCGAAAGAAATTAAAATAGAAAGGGGCAGAGAAGGAACTTCATAATTTTGCGACCATATATTTCAAAGGAAGATGTACCGCATTAATTTGTGATTAAGCTTAATGAGCTCGTTATGAGACGTCATTTTTAATTTCGTTGTTATTTTCCTGACTTGGGAGATTTGAACCTTTTTGCTCTCTCGAGGACTCGGAAAAAATGGTTTCTTCATCCTGTTGAACTTTATATGCTTGTATTTAAACATTTGACTGTCCGGGAAAAAAGAATGCAACATTTTGTAGAAACCTTATAATTTAATCGAATTCAATTCACAAGTCAACCTTTCGAAGAATGTTGTCTTTATCTTCACTGCCGCATATTGAGCCAAAAAGTTTTTTATTATTTTGTATCTTGAATTTTTTTTTAATTTTTGTGATTTTTTGTACCTACTCCTTGTTATCCTGTGCAGAATTTCATGGAAATAAATGAATATATGAATGTGATGTTATTGCTAGGAGTTTAAATAAAAATTATTTCATTCGATCTAGACTTGTTGTATTTTAGTAATATTTTTTCAGTTTCTGCAATAAATTGTTGTGAAATATATGATAATCTTGCTTGAGGGACGCTTTGTAAGAAAGTGTTTTTCAATTATTCCAGTACCTTCATCAGAGATGTAATTTCTTCTTGTATCAATGAACTGTATTAATATTACTATTTTTCTTTCTCTTCCTAATGTTCTGAAAACTGGACTTTTAAATTGGACCAATTTTCGAAGTTGGTTTTCTCGGAACTGCCCGCCTTTATTATTTGACAGATGACAGTAATGAATCCTTTAATAAAAATGGAAGCATTGCGGTTCAAGATCGCATCGAGATCGTTGAAATCCGCTATAAAAATAAAGAAAATTTAACTGAAACTGTTCTTTGAAGTTGAATTATGAGAAATCGAACGATGAACTTTCAGATTGAGGCATTTAAGATTGATAAGTTGCGTATTATTCAAACTGGTGAAGAATCCCTTTCAATTCAAGTCCAGCGAATATTTTCATTCAAATTATCTCGCTGCAAACTCCAATATTCCACTAAACTCATTATTCTTTCAAAAGGGAGCAATTCTCCCTCTTGAGTTGTCGCTCCGTATTACCTTTAATGCATCAAAAAATACGTCACAAAGAATTTTTAATCAGGTTATGTCCGTTGGACCGTCCATAGTCGTAACATAATTTGCATCTCAAACGAATAATTTTCCATCGGATTATTCCTCTGTTTATGGACTCGGAATAATACAGGTGGAATAATTTCAGGGAAACCTCGTTTTCAGAGGTCTTTTCCACGAAAAAAGTTTTTAGATTGGTCATTAGAGATGTTAACCTCGTGGAACAACGGCGATTGGGGCAAATGGGGAATTTACAGAAAATGATAGAAGTAAAGCTGAATATGAAGAAGTAGATCAAGCTACAGCGCCAGAAACAGAAAGGAAAATGGGGCACCGAAATCACTGACGTATTAAGGACTGAACGAGAATAAATTCGCTATCACAAAAACGCTCATATCTTTTGAACCACTGGACCGATTTCCAAAATCAAACTCATTTTCGAATCATGTTCTATTTCTAATGAAAACTGTTTTTACAATAAAAAAACCAAAACTATTTTTCACAAAATTCATGGATTTTTTTCTGGAATTCTTCCCATCATGCTTCTTATAGTGTTCTCAGTCACTTTCTGGGATGCTGTCTTCCACTTTTGCTTGAATTTCACTAATGTTCTCGTTGATTTCTTAGTCTTCTTCAATTCTCTTCTTACCAGGGCCCAATGTCTTTCGATTGGCCTGAGTTCTGGGCAATTTGGTGGATTGGCCTCTTTGGGGACAAAAACCACCTCATTAGCTTCGTACCATTCCTTGGTGGCCTTGCTGTAGTGGCATGAAGCTAAATCTGGCCAAAAGATTGTTGACACATCGTGCTCACGTAAAAATGGTAAAAGTCGCTTCTTCAAGCATTCCTCGATGTATATCTTCGAGTCAACAGAGCCTTGGCCAACGAAAAATTTGCTCCTTTTCCCACAAGTGCAAATTGCTTGCCAAACCAGGAATTTTTCAGAAAACTTTGCTTGTTTCTTCACGCGAAATTGTTCGTTAACATTTCCACGAGAATCTGCAGTATAAATTCCTGACCAGGAAGTTGCGAGAAATCAGCTAAGATATAGGTTTCGTCGTCCATCACGCAACAGGAAAAATTTTTCAAGAAATCTTTTTTTAATTTCTTTGCTCTTGATTTCGCTTCTCGATTCTTCACAGCGTTCCTATCTGTCACTTTCTGCACTCTGTATGTTCTAAGCCCACAACTCGACTTGATTTTCTCAACGGTTGACTGCGAACAACGCACTATTTGGGCCACTTTTCGTCCTGAAAGGTTAGGATTCTTCTCAAAAAGGCTGATGGCTTTATTCACTTTTTTTGGGCTATGAAACCCCTTTTTCCTCCCGGTTCCTTCCTTGCGGTTAATTGTAAGATCTTCGTTGAAGCGCTTAACAACTCTTGATACCGTTTCCGGACGAACGCGAGCCTCTTTTGCGATTCTTTTGAAGCTCCATTTTTGATTATTTTGAAAAAGTTTCACTATAAATTCTCGTGTTTTCACTTCGCTTGACATTTTGCGACAGAGAATTGGAATATCTATGAAGTAAATGTTCCACATGTTTCTGACGTTCATAACAAAACTATGATCAAATTTTGATTTTTTTCTCAATTGGTTCAAGAGATATAGGCGTTTTTGTGATAGCGAATTTATTCTCGTTCAGTCCTAAGTTTTTGTTCATCTGATTTATAATCAGGACTTTTCATTTAAATGTTGGTCTCCCTCTGTACTCCTGGTGAAAATTTTCATAGTCCCCCCTGAAAAACTTCCCAGGTCCCTTTAAAAACGTTGACACGCCAAGAAATTTAAGTTGATCGGTCGTAGAGTTGTGGACAAGAGAATATTCTTTGTCGTTAATAATTTCGTCCTCCACTTTATTCGAAAAGATGGAAAGACGTTCTGATTTGAAAAGGAAGACCTCACCCACTCGTCCCGACCATAATTCCATATCGGCAAACCCTTTGGCCCCCTTTCAATCCCACCAAGCACTTGAGCGTCTCTCCCCAACTTAATGAACTGATTTAATTTTTATAAGCGCTCATCGAGTTCTCCAGAGCCACGCATTAAATCGAGTCGCTGAACACGGGAACGGAATTGAATTCCTGGATTTTTCCGAATTCCTTTTCATACACGCGTCGTATGGAAACCCGCCGAGCGCTCGCTTTATGTAAGAGGACCCCCCCGATTTTTAAATTTGATGCCGCGCGCGCTCGCCCGGATTTTCGCCAATTAGGCGGGGAAAATTTGAGATAATATGTGAATTGCGTTTAGTCCGGTTATCCGGAGTGATGTGGACCAGCTGGAGGACCGACTTCGGCGATTTGAAACGTTTTTTCGGCCGCCATTCCAATCTGCGGATATTGCCGGGAAATGTGCGCTTTTCTTTTTTCTCCTGTCATAACGAATCAGCGTTACGCTTGGGGCGTTAAATTAGAACTGGGAAATCCAGTACTGATGAACTATTCGACTGCTTGTTCTGTCATAATTTATGTTGAGTTTGAATTGGTATGTTCTAAAGGAACAAAATGAAATTTCCATAACACTTTTGAATTTTCCCGAAATTACGCTTATCAATTATATTCATTCATAAAATATTCTATTTAAAATAGGATTTTCGTATATTTCAGTAGAACTCAAAGAGCACTTCGTGAAATTCATGGTTTTAAATAATCGTCCATCAGAGCAGCTTTTATTATTACTATCGATAGATTTCGGACAGCATTTTCTCTACTCGATGCAACAACAACACGTTAAGAAGAAAATATCGCTGCTGTAACCAATCTTTTCCAGGGCTAATCCTGGAGAGGACTGGTTTTTTCCTGATCTAAATCGGGAAAAAAGGTCATAACAATAGACAGATGGACAGTCGTCTTCATCATCTCGATAGTTGCTAGGAACATTTTCTTCCTCATTGTCTTCTTTGAATAATGCCAAGGGGGACCTATCTCCATTTCTTTGGAGGAGGTATGGGCTCATACAAGGTGTAGAAATTGAAACTAAGTACGTTTATCGAGTCTTCGGCTCACGTTTGCCTTGTCCACTAATGAATCGTCCTTTAGGTATTGGAGGAACCTCTTCATAGGATCAGCAAGAGTAGGTTGAGATGCATTGCCTTTATTAGCCGCAGATGAATATTTTGTTATGAATATGTTAGGACAAGTCCTGGCTCTTTGTTTGCTGATGGAGCCTGAGATGAATGGTCTCGGTGTTGTCCGGTAGATACGGTTAATTCAGCTGAAATACCTATGTCATTTTGTCCGTTCACTGTATATGTCATTTTGTCCATAAAGTGTTATAAAACTAGAAATATATCGAACTGAGCGGACCTGGTACACTTCCGAGCTCGCGAGCTCCCTTAAAAAATTGGGCTTTTTATTTCCATGATATCTCAGTTCGTATGCGGCGTAGACCAACAATTTTTTTTCAATTAAAGCTTAATCATTTCTCTAGAATGTGTATTACTCGCTTTTCTGTTTTTCTTCGTATATTAGGAAAAAAACCTGGTGAGCTGTAATTTCATGAAAATCTGGACAAGCGATTTTATTTCCATGATATCTCTGTCAATTCTCGGGATAAATGTATGAAATTTTCAGTTTACATGCGAAATAATATTTTCCAGAATGTGTATTGATCAGTTTTTTTGTTTATTGCCCCCTCAATTTTTAAATGAATTATAAAGTAGGAACTTTATTGGTATTATTTTCAACCAGGTTTTTTTCCTAATATACGCAAAAAAACGGAAAAGCGAATAATACACATTCAGCAAAATATTATTCCGCATGTATACTAAAAATTTCATACATTTATACCGAAAATTGACAGAGATATCATGGAAATAAAATCGTTTATCCAGATTTTCATGAAATTACAGCTCACCAGGTTTTTTTCCTAATATACGAAGAAAAACAGAAAAGCGAGTAATACACATTCTAGAGAAATGATTAAGCTTTAATTTAAAAAAAAAAATGGTTGGTCTACGTCGCATTTGAACTGAGATATCATGGAAATAAAAAGCCCATTTATTTTTCGGGTGAAAAGTAGGTATAGTCTTTGTCACCCAGGGATAATGTAGCTTTCTAAGGGTGAAAAAATTTCTGAAATCGATTCAGTAGTTTTTGAGCCAAGTCGTATCAAACACACGAAAATACAAATCTTTCCTCTTCATATTATTAGTATAGATAAACATTCAACTAAAAAGAAATGGCATTTCTCTTTGAATTGAATGTCAACATAATACATCTTATTGGAAAACCCTTTACAGAGCCTTCGATTGTAGCATTATTGGGAAGCGTTTGCATACTTTCTTGAGATTATTTTGGGTTTGCTTAGAAAATTCTGGAGTTTTAAAGAGTGAAAGTCACTTTTCGGGAGTTCAACCTTCTCGGGTAAAATAGCTCCTTGTCGTCACTGTCGTGCTCCTGTGGTAAAGTTGAAAGGACCACTGTATCGAACCCCTCTGCACCTGAACACGTGTGTATTGACCAGAAGCATCGCCGACAAGACCAATGAAAGCTGTGGCAAAACGAAACACACGACTACGGACTAATATCCTGTCATCAAAGTCCGAAATTAATACATAGTTCTCCAGTTGTTCAGCGGGAACTTGGAACTGAATATTTTGATTAATACCTGAATAATTCAGAACTTCAAACCGGAGGCGGTTTCATTTCCAACTTCCGGCCGATTCGCAAATTAAATTATGAAATATCAATAAGTTCAGAATTTCATTCACAATCTGATAATTAGTTTCGAAATGAATTTACGGCCCGAGGAGGTATCCCGTTTCGATTTGCCTCCCGTCCGCTAATTTTAAATTACGCTATGCGTTTTGTAATTGAACGACCGAAAGGTACTTATTGCTCGTATTGATCGGATTCTTCGTATATTTAGATATGTTTAATCTGCGTGACATTATGTTGAATTAAACTGAATATGTACCGAGTGGCTTACAACGGAATATTGTTGTATAATTTGATTACATTGCGCTTTGTTGAGCCCCATCTGCTGAAATTGTAGCGGATAGATTAATCTACGGGAATTCGTAATAACCGAATTGATTGAATGTGGCATTTGTAGATGATGAAGCTGTTTTAGAGATGGCTTTATGCGAATTCGATGAAACGCAATATACCGAAAAATCTATGGGCGAAAGATATTCCACGTCAACAACTCCCCTTGTAGCTAACTGAGGGGCATTTCACATTTCATACGATTCAACAAATGGGGATTTCCAGTACCTCAAAATATGCACTTTTCTTCCCATGACGTAATGAAGGACAGTTTATAACAAATTTGTAACCATTTATTCACTCTGAATTTTGAAGATTAATTATTCGATATTGAAAATGTGATTTCAACACGTGTGAATTCAAACGTCCCTCTGCTGTGACGTCAGTGTAATATGATTGGTTGAAGTTTGTGATGGAGGGGACAAAGCCCAGAGTAACTGAGAGACACGCCACTGTTATCAAGTCTTTGTAAAATCTCTGAATTCATTCATAAATATATTCAGTAAAATCGTATTATATTTGATGTGATCTCTATAATGTTCTTGAAACATCGTCGTATAACAACTTAATTTCCAATAAAGTTTACATAATACTCATTCTCTGAAAATACAAATACTGATGTGGCAACCACGCCTACAAATTATAAATAAAAACATAACCTTCTTATTTGTCATTATTCGACATTTCGACGTCTTTTCTGCGTACTATAGAATGGCGTTTCTTACAGTTAAGTCTAGGAGTATTCTATACTCTATATTCTATACTCCTAGGTTAAGTCAACGACACTATTATACATAGTTGCCAAATCCATAATTATTCTTACCACTAATCTGCCCTTCTCAAAATGAAAATAATTATTAATAATATCCGGCCTATATATACCAATTCTTGCCTCTGTAGACTAGGGATAATTATTTTTAATTGAATTTCTCACCGATCTGCTTACTTGAACCCCTCTTTATCTTCGATTGGGAGGTAGTAAATTTAATGATATTATGAAGCTTTATGGAGTACAAATGAAAATGTCATGATGATAAAAGAAACACATCCAAAATCAACATTATATTATGATATTATTAGGAAAGTGAAAGCAAGGACTTTTACAGGCTAATACTTTTTTTGTGATTTGGCAATGCTGTCATTTTTATATCAGCAGCACGTCATGACTAGTACAACCAATCAAAAATCTCTCTAGCCACCGACGTCACACGATTTCCCGCTTCTTCTGATCGTTCGAATTCGGTAGATTATTTTTGAGTTTTCAATATAGTTATAGTTTTTTGAATATCCTCATTTTCTTTTCTCGTCGTCGCATACACATAGAATAATGTGACTTTACCGAAACATCAAATCCTAATCGAATGGCATGAGCATAGAGAAGAGATTACAGGCATCATTTCTCTATAGACATGAGCTTTCATAGATACCAAAATGAAGGCGTTTCTAACGGAATAATGGTTAGCATAACCTGACTAAGAACGATACCAGCATCAAGATGAGTCCTTCGTTGTTCTCTAGGAGGGGCCTTCCCCTCAGATTTCTCATCTTTGTTTCTCAGACAAAACACTCAGAAATGTCATTTGTTATGCGGGGACCGGCACCCTCAGTTATCGACGTAAACGACGTATTTCGAAATCAAGCCGCGAAAAAGGTTATTGAGGCGGGTAATAAAAATTCAAATTTTCGGATTTACATTTTAAATGCTTTTCATACACGTTGGACGCGCATCCATGCGTAACTCAAAATTGACTGCTCGCTACTTTTCACATAATAAAGCCACCGTTATACCCGAGAAAATATTCATGAAATCTGAAAAAATCCATTTTGATCCACTGCTGGAGACGCCGCTTAGGTATATTAGTCGTATTTGTAGAAGGTGCGAGAACGCCCCAAACTGAAAACTGCTATTAATGTTTCTGAATTGAAGCATTTGTGATTCCTAGTTAAACAAGAAGTTGGAAAGTCTATTTCAGTTCAACCATAGGATAGGAATTGAATCTCTATGACTCAGTCACATTATTTCTTCATTCTATGACCACAGTGAACATGGGGGTGGAATTATTGTTCTATGCACACAGCCATCTTTCTTACAAGCTATAAACTAAGTCAACAAGGCAACACTGCTCGAGTGAAACTATAACAGTGTAATGCAGTTCATTTCTGATTGATTTTTGTTCAAATCGAGTTTTCCTATGATTTCAATGACAAACAGGAATAAGAAGAGATCTTCAGTCAGACAATTTACGAAGTACTACAGCATTTTTCATTCGAAATGAATTAGCACGCAAAGTTCCTAACTTCATATTATTGCTTTCACAAATATTTTTCCGATACTTTTCCTCGGGTCAGGTCCGGTGCAATTCAATTCCCCAGGCTGCGATCCACGCTTTGGGCTTGAAATATTATTGTGTTATTCCTCTGTCATCCTTCACGGGCAAAGGTACATTTAACTTATCTTTTATTTCTGCTCTCCGAAAAATACGCTACCTCCAGGTCAAAGCTTCAATATTTTAGTGTGTCGCACCGGCGAAGATCAAAAGCCCTTTTGTTGATGCTATTCATACAGCGGAGTTTTTGAATTCGAGAAGTGTTGTTAGGCGCCTTTATACCTTTCATCCGGATTGAGGAACGTAGGCATTTGATCCTTCCAATTGAGGATCATATCGAAATAGGGAATTATTTAAGCGATATGCCTTGTTTTTCTTCGCCTTTCGGACGTATTCAAAGGAATAAATCGTATTACGTATTTGATAAATAGAGCAAGCAATAGGTATAAATAAGAGACGCTTTTCACAAAATATTTTATTCGGCCAATTCTTCACAAAATTTTCCATCCTATATTTCACTAATCTGGGGTATCATTAATCTAAATTACGAACCACAGTTATAAGTATGTGGCAACACCGCGTTTTGATTCCAGTATGTTCAACTTCATTAATCACCGTGTCACTGAATCACGTTGTAGTAGTCCCTCACACTCGGAGTTGTATAAAGATGTATTGGCTCAGTGCGAGTTTCCATCCCACTAAGGCTCGTTAATAGAAAACAACACTCGTCATTTCAAATTTACAGCCTTCATTGAAAAATTTCAGAAATATTCCGATCAACATACTGAGATTCAAGAATCTAGAAATGATATCATAGAGGTGAATTCGTGAACTCTCTTGTGCTCTGTGCACAAGCACACTACGGAACACATAGAAATAACACTCTTTCAAAGTGATCAGGTATGTCATTCGTGTTTTTGAATTTGACGTTAATAAGCCGGTAGTTATTGACTCATCACGGTTATGTGTGGTAATTGCCGTAAATAAGTTTCGTTCAGATTGAGGTATGAGATAAAAGTTCTCGTATTTCAATAGACATTCAGGTCGATTCTGTTTGGAAATAGTAATATGGTTATAGAAAAGATATTGCCATCACAGCAAAGTTTGGTTATATTTTATAATTATAACAATGTTGTAGATTTAGCAATGTTATAACAAGATGCGAACAGAATCGACCTGATTGTCATTTTTAAATATTCCCAGACTGGTTCAAGACCAATTATGCCGAAAACACAAAAGCATATCGAATGAAAACACCACTGTAATATCGTCTTTATTTTCGAATGAATTGAATTTTTGAAAGAACCCAATATCAGGACCTAAAGTAGATGTTAAATGGATCTCGTCAACCGCTTTAATAATCCCATATTAACGTTAATTCCATCAATCATCTGCAAACAACCTCCTCTACTATATCAATACTTACCCTAGCATATTACGCTGCTATCACGTTGGAAGCGTAGGGGTAGGACTCCCGGTTAGAATTAAAACAGCACAAATAAGATGTTAGAAAAAGCAACAAACCCGTAATTAAATAATGTTAGTAAAACTCTGCATCCAATTAATAATAATACAGCTGTGTTAACAAGTGGTTCCGTATAATGGCGAAACGTCAAACATCCAATTCACACAAATTCCGCAATTTGAACGAATGATACGTTCACAGCACAACACAGAACCCACCGTTAGATGATATGGAGGTATAAAAATATTACTACGAGTGTGAAATATGTTTTATTGGTCCGACTTTCTGCAAAAATTATAAGATTTGGTCCGCAAGATCGAGATCGGTCTGTCAACTTCGCGTGTTGAAGGGTGTGCGTGACAAGTGACAATCGGTAACGTAGATATCTCGCTTATCCGGGGTACGGGACATCGATCGGAACTCGGATTTTTGTTTGTTTACGTTTGAGGTTAGAAATGCGATAAGCTTGCGGGAAACGGTGCGTGGCAACGCCGAATTTTGTTTCCCAATTGAAACTTGGGTAAAAAAGTTGATTATATCACTTCAATCGATTCGAATGGGAGTTTGATGAATGCAAGAGAATGCAGTAGTTTCTTTACATGATGAAGTATAAAAAAAAGAACACTTTTAGGCGTGCTTTCTTCGCCATCAAACATAAATGTTGGAAGTGGATACAAACTAGTTTTCTTTTCATGTTATTATTGAATGAAAGAGACCAAATACTTGAGGTGATTCATCAGTCGATTCAAACATGAATCTATCAAGAAATAAACTTACCATTTTCCTCTCCCAGTGTTGCATTGTGGACTGTGGTCTTTATTTCATGGCTTGTTATTAACACTGCCAGAAGTAATAATGAAAATATTTCGATTATGTTTGATCAATATTGTACATGCCAAGCATTGTCTATCAACATGCTTAAATATATAGAAAAGTAAATTTAGAATAAACGATTTTTGATGATATTTCCAGATTTCTGTAAATTTCCTAAATTACTAAGAGGTGAAAAATGAAGGGGAAATTGGTAGAATGAAAACAAACAAATGTGTACGAGTTGCTTTATAAGTTACATTACAATAAGTTAACTTTCATCTTACATAATAATTAACGATACTGCATTTAAATGATGCTACTCCTTGCTATACATCCATCTCCACCATGCTACCCTCATCCTGTCCCATAAATTTTCTGGGCTGAAACAAGAAGAGAAATAACTATTTACTCCCTCACACAGTAGAAACTGCCAACTTTGAATTATGGCAAAAATTGACACCTCGATAGTTTAACGGAAAGAGCACTTGACCGAAAATCAAGGGATTCTAATTTTTTCTTATAATTTCATGATGCCTACCTGTCCATAGCGGGTCTCACGTCCAACAATGCGAATTTATATGTTTGATCCACATCCCCCCCATCATAATAATCTATGACGTATCGTACTTCTTTACCGCATCTGTCAACAATCCAGTCGTGTCTGTCGAAAGGTAGCTCATAACCCATCAGCCACCTGATCCTGGCCCTCGGACTGTAATTTGTCGCATTTCCACCGAAACTTTTGAGTCTGAAAGTGAAATAAGTAACTAGAATCTTGGAGCGGCAACGCCGCATTAGGCAGCCCAAGAACCTGTCAAGATTTGGTTTGAGGTTATCTGGTGGTCAAAAAATCAATTTGTTAACTTTGTTCAAATAGATAATAACATTGATTACTTTTATAAGTTTGAAAAGTTTAGAAATGTTGGTATTTCTATCAAATTTCGTCCAATTCTCGTGTTGGGATGATTTGAAAGGCTTAAAAAACAGTTTGAGGTTACCTGATGTAAATTTTGACATGTTGACAGGAAAAATTTGAGGATTGCACAATCAAAATCAAGTTGCGTAATTTATGCTGTACTCACTTTGGATTTCCGCATTCTTTAGCATGAAGTGCCTCCCACTTCAAAACTTCCAACCAAGCCTGCTCGTTATTTGCATTGTGAATTTTAATAATATCCGCCATATCTTTAGGCTTTATATCCTCTTCCTTCCATCTCCAGCCTTTTCTCAACATGGCATTCCAAAACATCTGTAAATTAACAAATATACACCTAATAAGAATCGACTAAATACAAAGAATGAATTCATGCCACGGATATAAGAATGGAGCTACAATGTGAACAAAAACTATAAATCTAATTGCTACTGACTTCGATAAAGTGACAACTGACCTGTTGACTAGGGTAAACCCAAAATTGACTCTCACCTTCCTTAACTATAGCTTTGGGAATGGTAGAGACTTCACGTTCCACCGGGAGTGGAAACGGTTGCCCCACCGATGGTTTTTGGTTAGCAGGACCCATCTAAAATATTTGTAAACTTTATTTCCTTAATCTCAAAAAAAAAGTGAAATAAAGCAATAAACTGTAACCAAATTATATTTCAATAAAACGTGAGACATTTTTCATTCAGAAATCGCTTGGAATGTGATAAAGAAAAGCGTCATCGTCTGGAATATATTCCTTTCTTGGATTTGCCTCAGAATCCTCCTGCTCCTTATTATCTTCAAATTCACCAATATCATTATCTAATTCAATTTCACTAGCTGGAATATTCTGAGAATCATCTTGAACAAGCTCACAAGCTCTGCTCTCTTGTAAATCAGGAGGTGAATCACCCGACTCCTGTTTTTCTTCTATCTATAAACACAACGGGAGTTCAGATTTATAATTACCATATTCAGTGGATTAATTGCTTCCTTATTGTTGTGGTCTATGGGACATCTTTCTTGAGCATATTGTTCGGGTTTTGCCTGTTGGTGCATAGGGCATTCTTTTGGTATTTCACCTGTGTAGTTTGGTATGGGAGGGTGATTTGGTGGTAGTTTGGGGGTGGGTGCGCCATTCCTTACAATTTCTTCAACGGAGGCTGGATTTGTGATGTTATTTGCTGCTATTTCAGCACAGGTCACCGTGTTACCCATTCAGACTATATAAACAAAAAATGAATGGTTATGTAAGGGAAAGACTCATTTATTGTTACTCACCGAATATACCAATTGGCGGACTGAAAAATCGAGAAAACAATTATGTTCAGATGAAAGTATTGATTATTTTCTTAAGGAATAACTTAAATTTTTCGAATTCCTCAAAAAATGTTGAAGTTTGCATTCTTCCAATATGACAATAATGACATAAGCAAGGTCAGTCATAAAATTAAGGTTCTTCGTTTTTTTCTGAAATTGGTTTTGGATTTTAGTTGATAAAATAGTCAACACATATTTTCTGAATAGAGCTCAACGAATGAATATGAATTATCAATTATCACTTATTTTTCATTTTCCATTTGGTTGAATGTACTGGTGGCTTTGACCCGTGAATTGTCTGGGTAGGCAACACATGTTACACAGCTGCTGAAACACGGGTTGCCTGCCTATAATCTGCAGCATCATTTCCTGCACAGTGGAAATTACACGGGAGGCCCCCCCGCATAGTCGGATCTGTCCGTCTCGCTAATCTAATCTATATTACATTCGCAGTTTTATGTTCTAAAAAAATGTAGTCGGAAAAATTTCGAACAAGATGGCGGAGTCGAGTGGTCGAGATCAAAAAAAATTTTTTTGTAGTATATGGACCCGGGTCATTTCATTTATTGATTAGAGATCGTAGATTAGGTACGATGCGCTAATTAGTTTTTCCGAGAAATGTTTGGTTCGGGAAATATTCTACCTTGAGTGGAAAATTGGCGAAAAATTGGTCGACTTTGGAGTGACGTAACTTCTGAAAAAATTGGAATTGAGAGGAGCTGATTTTTTTGGTGATACTTTGGTTCTTTAAGAATGAAATGGTGTATTTTTTATATACCTGAGACGAAGGATTTGGATTGTCTGATTTTTTTCGCGAAGGTCCAATTTTTCCGATTTTCCATCAACCATATTTAAAGAACAATTAGTCTGAGAGAAAATCTGTTTGGATTTTCTTAATCTACGGCATCGAATTAATAAATGGTGAAAATTTCGTATCGATAGGCGAGATTCGAATTTTTGCGAAAAATCCTATACATACTAAGGTATGGAAAAATTTCGATTTTTCGAAAAAATTTTTTTGGCTCCGATCGACTTCAAACTCACATTATTTACTAATTCGAGTACGTAGATTAAGAAAATCCAATCAGTTCGGCCGTGAGGAAAACAGTTTTTGATTTACGAACGATGAAAAATTGGAAAATTTGGAGCTTCGCGAAAAAAATCAGAAAATCTAAACTGTTCGACTCTGATGGATGAAAATTGGTTTTTTTGATTCACAAAGGATTAATCTATGTATATGCAAATCAGCATCTGTAAGTATAAATCAATTTTTCTGGGAAATACGGCATTCCAAAAATGACCAAAGGAATCGTCAATGATCCCGTATCAGAAATATAGGGAATTTTTTCAATACTTTTCAAGAATTTAATGTGGTCTAAAATAACCAATTAACCAATGTTACTTGGTGGTAGTCTTAAATTTTTTCTCGCAGTATATTCCTCCTTAAAAAGATGCATAGATCCAACCAGTAAAGCAGGTAATCGTTACACAAATAGAAATAATGGCGAAATCAATCAGAGGCAGTTTCCAGGAAGTTATGTTGACGACTTCTCCGTCGTGCCAGCTGCTAAAGCACGAAAGTTCGTATCTTGAACGGGTTGAAAGGTCGCATGGGAAAGTGAAGATGTTCTCAAGGCACGTATTATCGACGCTGCAAACTATGAAATTGCTGATAGCGCAAATACAACTGCATTTTTTGCAATAAACGTCGTGTATTCCTTGCTTGGTCTCATATTTTCAATATTCCCTGTTATTATTCAATAAATATTGCATTATGGAGACTTATTCACTATTTTCTGGTTCCTATACAGTGGGCTCCTTCAAGTGCGAATCCACTCTGAAGGTACATCTGATCTTCCACCTTGTTATTGTGCGCTGATGACGAATTTCGTTAAAATTAGGTAGGCAGGTATCTATTTCAATTCACAAACTATGTGAGCCGAATCTAGATGGAATATTTTCAATACAGAAACAGGGAAGATAACATCGACAACCAGACAAACCTCTTGAGACTTGTGAATCACAATGATGTATGCGACATTTTGAAATAATAATGTTTCTATGATGTCATGGCAGGGTTGGCGTGTTTTAAAACATTTGTTTTAAAACAGTGTTTTAAAACACGTTTTAAACACAAGCCTCTGTTTAAAACATATTTGTTTTAAAACAATTGTTTTGAATCAGTTTTTTATTGAAGGAAAAAAACACTAGATAAGTAATAACTTAATAACAGAAAAACGAATAAATCGAAAAATATTCTCCACTCTGTAACAAAATATGACTTTTCTTAAAAATGAATAGGATTATGAAATTGAATCATTCTGATTCTGTCTGAAGCATTAGTAGGTTTGAATTTATTCCAAATAGTATTTTATTTTCCTTCTGAACTTTTTATTAAAAACTAACAATCAGGACCCGTAGAATTCTGATTTACTGTGTCGCGGCTCGCGGCGTCATCCCTAACCTAACACCTTAACTCAGTGTTGTTCTTGGGTTGGAAATTTTAGTAACGCTATTCGCCATTTTTTAGTACTAAATTTCTATACAATAGTAATGAAACCTGTAATCCACTAGCGCCATCTCACGGATTAAAATTCATTCAAAAAATTCAACTGAGTAATACGAAAATAAACAGTTTATTGAAACTTCACATAAAATAACATGAATTTCTTATGATACAAAATAATAACTTCTCATAAAATAAAAAATCAGATAATATTAAAACATTTTAAACTAAAAAAAACATTCTTATGAATCAACCTCACAAAATAAAAAACATTCTTATGAATTTATAAACATTTTGGTATATGTAGATAAATCAGTCTCATAAAATAAAAAAAAACAAATGAAATGTAGATACAGAGTGGAATGTGTCAAATTTCCAAGGCCAGTGGTAGAAAGTTGAAATGGCGGTTGTTTTGCTAGTGAATAATGTAAATTAAGAATTAAGTTAGCCAGGGAAGTCCCGATTATACCGAATACGTATTTGGTATTTGTATTTTAGGGTGACATCAGTGCCATCTATACGCAGATTAATATTAGTAATAGTTATTAATAGACTTCTTTAACTACCGGTATCTACCTACAGACTTCTACCTACTAAACATCTCATGAAATATCGAGAAATGTACTAAAAAAGAAGTTTTCTACTAAATCTGGTCAAGCCTATTTTCTTATGGCCGGAAAATAATTCAATGACTAGTCCAATAAAAAAAGTACTAAATAATTGGTGAAACGTAATTAAGTAATGAATATTACTGAATAGTAACAGATTTATTACAAAAGTAATAACAAGAACAACACTTAACTGTAAACAATTTAACAATAAACAAGTTCTATTCAGTGTTGCCAGATGTGAATATTTCACCCGAGAATATCATAGCAATGTTGCCAAAACTTTGTTTTAAACATGTTTTAAATGTTTTAAATCATGTTTTTTAAATATTCAAAAAAAACATGATTTAAATCAAATAAAACAGTTTCAAATAAAAAAAACACAATGTTTTGTTCTTTTTAAAAAAAACATGTTTTTTGCCAACCCTGTGTCATGGTGGAAATGCCGAATGTCAGCGGTGGCATTGGCAATTGCCGAGCCTGTACCATCCTCAATTCATTTGCCAATCTCTTCACGTTGAGATTCTGCTTGTTTTCCAAATCTGACTAATGGTTGCAGAATTTTCTTTATGATATGACATTCTGTGAAAGATCGTAACATTCCAGTCAATAGAGCTAGGGAATATTTTCGAATTGACGATAAACGATAAAGGGGACAAAAAAAACTATGATACAATACAAGTTGTTTTATTGGCAAAACCTGATGTATGACTTTCAAACTAAAGGGGGTTTTGTAGCTTTTTTGGTTTGGCCTATAATCGTCGGAGATCGGCAGAATTCCTGATCCAGGCCCTCCAGAACTTTCTTAGGAGTTCATCTACAGTGAATCTCTATTAATCTAATATATAACCTGCCAAATCGCAACATAATTTCACAGAATGAGAAGTTAGATTAGCTCATAGGATAAAGAAAGATTCCTTTCAAGTATCTACATGCATGAATAGAATAGATATAGCAGGCTTCTTTGCTATTGTAGATAAATAGTTGATAATGCTTTGTTAAAACGGTTGATGGATTCAATCAGATCATCGAAACATAATTCTTTGTTTTTGAATAACAACAACGTTTAAAATGAAAATACCAAAAATTTAGTAGGAGATGAACCAAGAGCTTTGTAGATAAACAAAATGGCGAGAATATGGATAAATGCAGGAAAACCCTATTAGAAAATATATACTTTTTTCATCCTTTCTCATGCATGTTTTAGCTAATTGCTTATAATAATTCCAATGAGAAATGATTATGCAACCTATCAAAATTCCTCATCGCTATCGAAAGATTGCAATAACTGCATTCTTACTATTTAACACAGTGATTCATCTTAATCGTAGAATATTTTCGACTTGTATTCAAATCAGACTCTTCTATCTGTGAGTCAAAAAACTTTCATTGCCTCAAGATATGACTCCCCATTCTTGACATGAGGAATGTGTTCATCACTTTGAAAATCATGTTCTCATGTTCACATCTACGTTCTTTTTCGAATAAATGTCAAAAGGTCATGAAGGCATGATTATTCATTTTGGTAATGCTTGTAATGATTTCGTTGTAACAATGCTGTTCATTGTTTTGTCGGATAGAATGAGTGGAATATGAGATATTACGAGGATATATTGAAAAATTCTTAGCTTATTACAGAACCAAACAAAATTTCAATGTCAAAATATTTTATTACTCAACATATTCTCCTCTTAATTGAATACATTTATTACAGCGAACCTGCAACGTCTCTAGACCTTTAAAAAAAATGTTTCTTCTTGCTCTGTGAACCAGTCCTCCACAGCTTTTATTACCTCCTCGTTGGAAGAAAATTTACGACCTTTTAAACTTTTTTTCAGTTGAGGAAAGTGATGATAGTCGGACGGAGCCAAATCTGGTGAATAAGGGGGCTGTTCTAGTAATTCTAACCCTAAATCACGAATTTTTTGCATGGCAACATGAGATTTGTGTCCTGGGGCGTTGTTCTGTAAAAACAAAACACCTTTGGATAGCTTTCCGCGTCTTTTCGCTTTGATTTTTTCCCGCAGAGTGGTCAGAAATGTCGAATAGTAATCTCCAGTTATTGTTCTATCCAAAAAATCAATCATGATTACTCCATGGCAATCCCAAAAAACTGAAGCAAGAACTTTTCCAGCAGATTTTTGGACACGAAACTTATTAGGTCTTGGAGAACCAGAGTGTCGCCATTCCATCGATTGTGGCTTTGTTTCTGGATCGTAGAAATGTACCCAAGTCTCATCCATAGTAACAATTCGATTTAAGAAGTCTACATCGTTTTCAAATCGAGCACAGATCGAACGCGATGCTTCTACCCTTGCACGCTTTTGGTCAACATTCAAACATTTGGAGATCCATTTTGCAGAAATTTTTCTCACGTCCAAATTGACGTGAACTATATGATGAACGCGTTCGTATGAAATCTTCAGTGCTTCAGATATCCGTTTTAACCCAATTCGACGGTCTGATAAAATCATGTCATGAACTGTATCGATATTTTCGGAGACTGACACAGAAACTGGCCTTCCCGATCGGTCATCATCTTCAATGGAAAATTCACCTCTTTTGAAGCTTGCAGTCCAATTTTTTACGGTCGCATACGAAGGACATTGATTACCAAGGGTACTAAGCATATCTTCGTAAATCTGCTTACCTCTTAACCCTTTTAAATACAGGTATAGGTACTTGATGATGGCTCGATACTCCAATTTTTCGATTTTTACAATTTCGGTGGACATCTTTTTTTTTTATTTATTGCGTAACTCTGGTTTACTTTTTTGACGTCGAACTCTACACTGACACTTCTAATAAGTTATTGTTCGTTGATATGGTATCGCAATATTTTGTTTATCCATGGAACTGGTCTAGGCTAACTAGATATCAATACATCCTCGTAGATATTACTCTGAGGTTCTTATTGAAAAAACTGGTAAGGTTCAGAGAAACACCAATATTTAAAAGAGGCTGATGACACATCTCTTTTTGTGATCACTTAGGAAAGACGAAATAGCAAATTTAAAAATCTCCTTACGTCATAGGAGATATGATCTGCCAATTTTTTCACCATCCCATAACAATAAGAAGATTTTCGTGTAATCCCACACAACTTCCGTTCTCCGCCGTCCGGCTCTGTAAGCCGAGAGATCTAGATCAATTGAACGATTTCAAAATGATTCTGGAGCAATTAGACGAAATATTACCATAAGAAGACTTGTCGCTGACCCAGATAATCCGGTTAACATATCCGAAGAAGAAGAAAAGCGACCGTCTCGATGAAAACGAAAAGCCTTGCACTACAACGCTTCTAATAACATTCTAGCCATTATCTTTGTCGGTGAAACGACGGTCTCAAATATCACTCATTGTTACATTGGATGCTTTCTTCACGCTTCGATGATGTGACATAATATCAAATGTCGGCATTGTCACGTTCCGAAATTAGCATATTTGTCCCATTTGGGTCTTCTCGGTCTGCGCCATCTTCGAATTGAGATCATTGAGATCTATTCAAGGTGTCTCACCAAAAGAGGCATTTCCCAACATTGAGATACTGCGAATTATTTCTAAATTGTAGGGATGCTTCTTGGAAAGTGGCGAAAAAGAGAATGGGCTCAAAGGCATGGAAAAAACATGAAGTACGTACAAAATGTCATAGGGCTTTATTTCAGAGGCATAAAATGTTAGTAGTGAATCACAGTAATGTCATATTCTACACCTATGATCTTTGGTCCTTCCTCTAGAAAATCTAATCATCCTTTATGAAAAAAAAGTACCAAAAGATATAATATTCTTAGATGAATTGGGATAAACGAAATTCATTTTGTCCGCATGCTATGGACAAAATGACATACCGGCAACAGGCAACTGTAGTTTTCTACTTATAGTTACAAAACTACTGACAAAGTTCACAGAGGAAACGCTTGGTTCTTCCGGGAACATCAGCACAAGATGCGTGAGCCCAATGCAATCAATGCATGCATCGTAACCAGTCTTTTCCAGGGCTAATCCTGGAGAGGACTGTTTTTTCCCGATCCAAATCGGGAAAAAAGGTCATAACAATAGACAGATGGACAGTCGTCTTCATCATCTCGAAAGTTACTAGGAACATTTTTTTCCTCATTGTCTTCTTTAAATAATGCACTAGGGACTTGTCTCCTTTTCTTTGGAGGAGGTATGGGCTCATTTTTTGATTTGATTGCAATCATTTGAGGTGTAGTAGTTGAAATTAAGTACGTTTGTCGAGTCTTCGGCTCACGTTTGCCTTGTCCACTTATGAATCTTCCTTTAGGGATTGGAGGAACCTCCTCATAGGATCAGCAAGAGTAGGTTAAGATGCACTGCCTTTATTAGCCGCAGATGAATATTTTGTTATGAATTTATGTTAAGACAAATCCTGGTTCTTTGTTTGCGGGTGAAGCCTGGAAATTCTTCGACTCGAATAATAAATAAACAATATTTTCACACTGAATGAAGTTTCTTCGGGATAAAAGCATAGCTTATGTCACTTCCACACTTCATAGGAATCAATTTTTTTCTGGCGATGAAGCATGAAGAAGAAATAGACATACATACAATAGAAAAACCTCACTCTCCTGTCGTAGTAGGGTAAAAACGGTAAAACCGAAAGTGTCAAAAACTCTTGGTCGTTATCAATCGACCCAGGAAATCTATTCAACTTTCCCTTTTCCCACTAGGAAAAATTCCCACCATATTGATGAGTATTCAGCAAATTCATCGATATCGATAAGCTTTGATGGCGCAATTGACTATGCGATGAGCATTGATTTACAACTCGTAGAATCCATGAGAACATGCAGCTTCTTCGCTGACGTAATCGAGTTATAACCAAGATGTGAAAATCGAAGTTTTCCTCTCCATTATATTCACTAACAATCGTTATTATGGGATTTGTTACAGCTTCCTATGATAGTCTTTAGATTTCTTTGCTTCGTCGTAATTTATTGAGTGAGAAGTACTTTCTTCTCTCTTTCACATAACTCAAACGGCGCCACAGCAAGCTCATCAATAATTGGTTTCTTGATCTGGACTCTGAGAATCGTCCTAAAAGATGGATGAAAGAGATCTTGTACATTTTCCAAGAATGGATGAAATTTTTCAAAAGCGTTTTTCAGAATCCTCGTTTCCAATGTATCTTTGCTTTCAAAAGCACGAAAAGGAATTTCTAATGAAACACCAAGTCTTTGAGTAAACTTCTTTGTATGTACTCAACCATGATCTCTCGACAATTCTGTCATTTTCGCTACGAATTCATAGACAGCAGCTAAAACCACGTCTTACCAATAGTGGGAGTATCAAATTTCACCTTGATATTAAAAGAAAAGATGATAAGGATTCGATCCGGCAATTTTCAGATTTAAGGAAAAAAACAACGCATTCATCTACATCTAATTGGCCGATCGTGTAGCAGCATGGTTATCCTACATCGTGGACAGCATTGATCTATTCCTGCAGACATCCTTCGACCATTTCATCATTCCTGCAATTAGATTTGTATTATTCTGCGCTGTGAGATCGGAATGTTCTCATCGTTTCTCTCTATCTGAATTTTTAGGTTCAGGTATGAAATTTCGAAGGAATTGTCAAAAAGGATTCGTGTTGCATCGAATCGACATCTGAGAATGTTTTTCTTCATCGGTTCTTGTTTGGCGCTCAAAGCTTTTATCTTTTTCTTCAGTTTATCGCTGCCAGAATTTTTTCTGTCGCGAACCGTATTTACAGATTCATAAGTATAAGTGGGATCTTGAAAAAACTCGATTCCCAAAGAGAATAATGGATTTCATTACACACAAGTTGTCCTTCTTCTTGGATACCTACGAAGTTATTCATACAATCTCATCTTCATGAATTGACATACATAATTCAGATGATTCGACCTTCACACCCATCCAAAGAAACATTCCATTCATTGGTACACATTGAACTGTCAAACCATTTGGATAAAATAATTTTTCGGTAGCCTGCTCATCCGAAAATAATGAGAGAGCATTTCGAATCAACAATTCTGCCTCCAGGCGAATCGATTCAACGAAAATTAGTTGCGTAGAAAATGAGCAGATTATGAAAGGATGAAATTAGGATCAATTAGCTTCGTAGTAGCTCGAAGTGCTCCATGAGAAGTTCCAGGCACAAGTCAAGCTGTCTAGTTGAAATTACTGATATAAATGTATGATATATTTGTGGTACTGCGAAATGATGCTTGAGAAACACGCAGTTATGTCATGGACACGAAGAGCTGAATTAGTTTCCATCATAGGAACGATTTTTTTTATCTAAATGGAACCGTTCGATTTGCAGTGTGTGTTATACTGAAACTATCAAAATTATTGACTTATGGTGGGCTTTAGTAGAACGAGTGCTCAAAATTCATGAGCCTGGAAGTGAAACACAAATAAGACGAAGTGTTTGGGTAGATATTAATAGATAATAAATACTATGAATTATAACTGATCATTATGGCATTCTGAAATCAATTTATATAGATCCTTAACCGCGATTCCACAATAAAGGCCCGAATTTGCAAACAATAAAATCTTTTGTGTTCCTCATTTGAATATACCCTGAAGTCATAGGAACCTAACAAGGTGTGTAAAAATCTCACCGCTATGCATTCAATAACAGACTCCATTCTCAACTATGCGATGATAATCTGGCTGAGAATTGGTTAATAATCAATTAAATAGCAGTAGTGGGTGTCAGCACTTGAAATATGAATTAGAAGAGGCGTTTTCTTGTGAGGAAATATCACACATGCATTGTTAGAGCATGCTCTTTAATTGCTCCGACAAAACCGGATATCTTTTTCAATAAGAGGTGTATGCAGAAACATCTGAACAATGCCTTGGCGGTTTTGTAAGAAGACACCCGAGGTGAAAAGATTCAATTTTAGTGGGAAAGTAAGGTGTAGGAGATCATCAGATATTACATTCAGTTGCAGAATTATAAAGTAAATAAAGAGTGTAAATGCTGATTGGCAGTGACCTGACCTCATATCTCCGAAACTATTTGGCATGCACAAATATCTAATTTTTCACCGAAATGTCTGAAACAAGATATCTACTCTATTCAGCATTGCTCTTAAAATATTTCGAAACGCCATAGGGATCCCACAAAAAGTTTTTTCCATAAAAAAATGAGATGAGAGGGACGGAAGTTATGACAATTTGAAATTTCCGATTTTTCGTAAAAATGCCATTTGACAGTTGAAAATCTAAACAGTGATAGCTAGGGCTTTGAATTATTTTTAATTGGATAGAACGACCTCGAAGACCTACATTTTGATACCAAAACCACCCATGTAGCCCTCATAAGTAATGAATTATTCGTGTTTTCATTTTTCGGTTTTTCATTTTCGAGTTCTGTTCACGAGCTCACACCACTCAAGGTACGTGTAAGGGTGCTGTCGGTCCGCAAAATTGCTATTATTGAAGATTCGAATAGGAAGTACAACTTCCGAATTCAATAACAACGTTAGATCTTCCCCAAATATATTTTTTATTGACAAATATGGTGTTTTTAGTGGGTCATACCCCTTTGGCATTTTTCACCCATAATTGAAGATTTTTCAAATCGCTCATATTTTGCACAGAGATACTTGGAGCTATGCTGATCCACATGATATAACTAATTCTTGGCGGCGATGAGTAGGACGGAAGTTATGACAGTTTGAAATTTCGGATTTTTCGAAAAATGCCAGTTGACAGGTGAAAATCTAAACGGTGATAGTTAGGGCTTTGAATTATTTTTTATTGAATAGAGCGACCTCGAAAACCTACATTTTGATACCAAAACCACCCATGTGGCCCTTATAAGTAGTGAATTATTCCTGTTTTTATTTTTTGATTTTTCATTTTCGAGTTCTGTTCACGAGCTCACACCACTCAAGGTAAGGGCGCTGTCGGTCCGCAAAATTGCTATTATTGAAGATTCGAATAGGAAGTATAGCTTCCAAATTTAATATAAAGGTTAAATTCTCCCGAAATATATTTTTTATTGGCAAATATGGTGTTTTTAGGGGGTCATACCCCTTTGGCATTTTTCACCCAAAATTTAAGATTTTTCAAATCGCTCATATTTTGCACAGAGATACTTGGAGCTATGCTGATCCACATGATATAACTAATTCTTGGCGGCGATGAGTAGGACGGAAGTTATGACAGTTTGAAATTTCGGATTTTTCGAAAAATGCCATTTGACAGGTGAAAATCTAAACGGTGATAGTTAGGGCTTTGAATTATTTTTTATTGAATAGAGCGACCTCGAAAACCTACATTTTGATACCAAAACCACCCATGTGGCCCTTATAAGTAGTGAATTATTTCTGTTTTTATTTTTTTATTTTTCATTTTCGAGTTCTGTTCACGAGCTCACACCACTCAAGGTAAGGGCGCTGTCGGTCCGCAAAATTGCTATTATTGAAGATTCGAATAGGAAGTATAGCTCCCAAATTTAATATAAAGGTTAAATTCTCCCGAAATATATTTTTTATTGGCAAATATGGTGTTTTTAGGGGGTCATACCCCTTTGGCATTTTTCACCCAAAATTGAAGATTTTTCAAATCGCTCATATTTTGCACAGAGATACTTGGAGCTATGCTGATCCACATGATATAACTAATTCTTGGCGGCGATGAGTAGGACGGAAGTTATGACAGTTTGAAATTTCGGATTTTTCGAAAAATGCCATTTGACAGGTGAAAATCTAAACGGTGATAGTTAGGGCTTTGAATTATTTTTTATTGAATAGAG
The DNA here is from genome assembly GCA_910592335.1 of Adalia bipunctata. Classification (NCBI taxonomy): domain Eukaryota; kingdom Metazoa; phylum Arthropoda; class Insecta; order Coleoptera; family Coccinellidae; genus Adalia; species Adalia bipunctata. The sequence goes on from OU342951.1 coordinate 1,035,100, forward strand.
CGACCTCGAAAACCTACATTTTGATAACAAAACCACCCATGTGGCCCTTATAAGTAGTGAATTATTCCTGTTTTTATTTTTTTATTTTTCATTTTCGAGTTCTGTTCACGAGCTCACACCACTCAAGGTAAGGGCGCAGTCGGTCCGCAAAATTGCTATTATTGAAGCTTCGAATAGGAAGTATAGCTTCCAAATTCAATATAAAGGTTAGATCCTCCCGAAATATATTTTTTATTGGCAAATATGGTGTTTTTAGGGGGTCATACCCCTTTGGCATTTTTCACCAAAAATTTGAGATTTTTCAAATCGCTCATATTCTGCACAGAGATACTTGGAGCTATGCTGATCCACATAATATAACTAATTCTTGGCGGCCATGAGTAGGACGGAAGTTATGACAGTTTGAAATTTCGGATTTTTCGAAAAATGCCATTTGACAGGTGAAAATCTAAACGGTGATAGTTAGGGCTTTGAATTATTTTTTATTGAATAGAGCGACCTCGAAAACCTACATTTTGATACCAAAACCACCCATGTGGCCCTTATAAGTAGTGAATTATTTCTGTTTTTATTTTTTTATTTTTCATTTTCGAGTTCTGTTCACGAGCTCACACCACTCAAGGTAAGGGCGCTGTCGGTCCGCAAAATTGCTATTATTGAAGATTCGAATAGGAAGTATAGCTCCCAAATTTAATATAAAGGTTAAATTCTCCCGAAATATATTTTTTATTGGCAAATATGGTGTTTTTAGGGGGTCATACCCCTTTGGCATTTTTCACCCAAAATTGAAGATTTTTCAAATCGCTCATATTTTGCACAGAGATACTTGGAGCTATGCTGATCCACATGATATAACTAATTCTTGGCGGCGATGAGTAGGACGGAAGTTATGACAGTTTGAAATTTCGGATTTTTCGAAAAATGCCATTTGACAGGTGAAAATCTAAACGGTGATAGTTAGGGCTTTGAATTATTTTTTATTGAATAGAGCGACCTCGAAAACCTACATTTTGATAACAAAACCACCCATGTGGCCCTTATAAGTAGTGAATTATTCCTGTTTTTATTTTTTTATTTTTCATTTTCGAGTTCTGTTCACGAGCTCACACCACTCAAGGTTAGGGCGCTGTCTTTCCGCAAAATTGCTATTATTGAAGATTCGAATAGGAAGTATAGCTTCCAAATTCAATATAAAGGTTAGATCCTCCCGAAATATATTTTTTATTGGCAAATATGGTGTTTTTAGGGGGTCATACCCCTTTGGCATTTTTCACCAAAAATTGAAGATTTTTCAAATCGCTCATATTTTGCACAGAGATACTTGGAGCTATGCTGATCCACATGATATAACTTATTCTTGGCGGCGATGAGTAGGACGGAAGTTATGACAGTTTGAAATTTCGGATTTTTCGAAAAATGCCATTTGACAGGTGAAAATCTAAACGGTGACAGTTAGGGCTTTGAATTATTTTTTATTGAATAGAGCGACCTCGAAAACCTACATTTTGATACCAAAACCACCCATGTGGCCCTTATAAGTAGTGAATTATTCCTGTTTTTATTTTTTGATTTTTCATTTTCGAGTTCTGTTCACGAGCACACACCACTCAAGGTAAGGGCGCTGTCGGTCCGCAAAATTGCTATTATTGAAGATTCGAATAGGAAGTATAGCTTCCAAATTCAATATAAAGGTTAGATCCTCCCGAAATATATTTTTTATTGGCAAATATGGTGTTTTTAGGGGGTCATACCCCTTTGGCATTTTTCACCAAAAATTGAAGATTTTTCAAATCGCTCATATTTTGCACAGAGATACTTGGAGCTATGCTGATCCACATGATATAACTTATTCTTGGCGGCGATGAGTAGGACGGAAGTTATGACAGTTTGAAATTTCGGATTTTTCGAAAAATGCCATTTGACAGGTGAAAATCTAAACGGTGACAGTTAGGGCTTTGAATTATTTTTTATTGAATAGAGCGACCTCGAAAACCTACATTTTGATACCAAAACCACCCATGTGGCCCTTATAAGTAGTGAATTATTCCTGTTTTTATTTTTTGATTTTTCATTTTCGAGTTCTGTTCACGAGCACACACCACTCAAGGTAAGGGCGCTGTCGGTCCGCAAAATTGCTATTATTGAAGATTCGAATAGGAAGTATAGCTTCCAAATTCAATATAAAGGTTAGATCCTCCCGAAATATATTTTTTATTGGCAAATATGGTGTTTTTAGGGGGTCATACCCCTTTGGCATTTTTCACCAAAAATTTGAGATTTTTCAAATCGCTCATATTCTGCACAGAGATACTTGGAGCTATGCTGATCCACATGATATAACTTATTCTTGGCGGCGATGAGTAGGACGGAAGTTATGACAGTTTGAAATTTCGGATTTTTCGAAAAATGCCATTTGACAGTCGAAAATCTAAACGGTGATAGTTAGGGCTCTGAATTATTTTTTATTGAATAGAGCGACCTCGAAAACCTACATTTTGATACCAAAACCACCCATGTGGCCCTTATAAGTAGTGAATTATTCCTGTTTTTATTTTTTGATTTTTCATTTTCGAGTTCTGTTCACGAGCTCACACCACTCAAGGTAAGGGCGCAGTCGGTCCGCAAAATTGCTATTATTGAAGCTTCGAATAGGAAGTATAGCTTCCAAATTCAATATAAAGGTTAGATCCTCCCGAAATATATTTTTTATTGGCAAATATGGTGTTTTTAGGGGGTCATACCCCTTTGGCATTTTTCACCAAAAATTTGAGATTTTTCAAATCGCTCATATTCTGCACAGAGATACTTGGAGCTATGCTGATCCACATGATATAACTTATTCTTGGCGGCGATGAGTAGGACGGAAGTTATGACAGTTTGAAATTTCGGATTTTTCGAAAAATGCCATTTGACAGTCGAAAATCTAAACGGTGATAGTTAGGGCTCTGAATTATTTTTTATTGAATAGAGCGACCTCGAAAACCTACATTTTGATACCAAAACCACCCATGTGGCCCTTATAAGTAGTGAATTATTCCTGTTTTTATTTTTTGATTTTTCATTTTCGAGTTCTGTTCACGAGCACACACCACTCAAGGTAAGGGCGCTGTCGGTCCGCAAAATTGCTATTATTGAAGATTCGAATAGGAAGTATAGCTTCCAAATTCAATATAAAGGTTAGATCCTCCCGAAATATATTTTTTATTGGCAAATATGGTGTTTTTAGGGGGTCATACCCCTTTGGCATTTTTCACCAAAAATTTGAGATTTTTCAAATCGCTCATATTCTGCACAGAGATACTTGGAGCTATGCTGATCCACATGATATAACTTATTCTTGGCGGCGATGAGTAGGACGGAAGTTATGACAGTTTGAAATTTCGGATTTTTCGAAAAATGCCATTTGACAGTCGAAAATCTAAACGGTGATAGTTAGGGCTCTGAATTATTTTTTATTGAATAGAGCGACCTCGAAAACCTACATTTTGATACCAAAACCACCCATGTGGCCCTTATAAGTAGTGAATTATTCCTGTTTTTATTTTTTGATTTTTCATTTTCGAGTTCTGTTCACGAGCTCACACCACTCAAGGTAAGGGCGCTGTCGGTCCGCAAAATTGCTATTATTGAAGATTCGAATAGGAAGTATAGCTTCCAAATTCAATATAAAGGTTAGATCCTCCCGAAATATATTTTTTATTGGCAAATATGGTGTTTTTAGGGGGTCATACCCCTTTGGCATTTTTCACCAAAAATTTGAGATTTTTCAAATCGCTCATATTCTGCACAGAGATACTTGGAGCTATGCTGATCCACATGATATAACTAATTCTTGGCGGCGATGAGTAGGACGGAAGTTATGACAGTTTGAAATTTCGGATTTTTCGAAAAATGCCATTTGACAGTCGAAAATCTAAACGGTGATAGTTAGGGCTCTGAATTATTTTTTATTGAATAGAGCGACCTCGAAAACCTACATTTTGATACCAAAACCACCCATGTGGCCCTTATAAGTAGTGAATTATTCCTGTTTTTATTTTTTGATTTTTCATTTTCGAGTTCTGTTCACGAGCTCACACCACTCAAGGTAAGGGCGCTGTCGGTCCGCAAAATTGCTATTATTGAAGATTCGAATAGGAAGTATAGCTTCCAAATTCAATATAAAGGTTAGATCCTCCCGAAATATATTTTTTATTGGCAAATATGGTGTTTTTAGGGGGTCATACCCCTTTGGCATTTTTCACCAAAAATTTGAGATTTTTCAAATCGCTCATATTCTGCACAGAGATACTTGGAGCTATGCTGATCCACATGATATAACTTATTCTTGGCGGCGATGAGTAGGACGGAAGTTATGACAGTTTGAAATTTCGGATTTTTCGAAAAATGCCATTTGACAGTCGAAAATCTAAACGGTGATAGTTAGGGCTCTGAATTATTTTTTATTGAATAGAGCGACCTCGAAAACCTACATTTTGATACCAAAACCACCCATGTGGCCCTTATAAGTAGTGAATTATTCCTGTTTTTATTTTTTGATTTTTCATTTTCGAGTTCTGTTCACGAGCACACACCACTCAAGGTAAGGGCGCTGTCGGTCCGCAAAATTGCTATTATTGAAGATTCGAATAGGAAGTATAGCTTCCAAATTCAATATAAAGGTTAGATCCTCCCGAAATATATTTTTTATTGGCAAATATGGTGTTTTTAGGGGGTCATACCCCTTTGGCATTTTTCACCAAAAATTTGAGATTTTTCAAATCGCTCATATTCTGCACAGAGATACTTGGAGCTATGCTGATCCACATAATATAACTAATTCTTGGCGGCGATGAGTAGGACGGAAGTTATGACAGTTTGAAATTTCGGATTTTTCGAAAAATGCCATTTGACAGGTGAAAATCTAAACGGTGACAGTTAGGGCTTTGAATTGTTTTTTATTGAATAGAGCGACCTCGAAAACCTACATTTTGATACCAAAACCACCCATGTGGCCCTTATAAGTAGTGAATTATTCCTGTTTTTATTTTTTGATTTTTCATTTTCGAGTTCTGTTCACGAGCACACACCACTCAAGGTAAGGGCGCTGTCGGTCCGCAAAATTGCTATTATTGAAGATTCGAATAGGAAGTATAGCTTCCAAATTCAATATAAAGGTTAGATCCTCCCGAAATATATTTTTTATTGGCAAATATGGTGTTTTTAGGGGGTCATACCCCTTTGGCATTTTTCACCAAAAATTGAAGATTTTTCAAATCGCTCATATTTTGCACAGAGATACTTGGAGCTATGCTGATCCACATGATATAACTTATTCTTGGCGGCGATGAGTAGGACGGAAGTTATGACAGTTTGAAATTTCGGATTTTTCGAAAAATGCCATTTGACAGGTGAAAATCTAAACGGTGACAGTTAGGGCTTTGAATTATTTTTTATTGAATAGAGCGACCTCGAAAACCTACATTTTGATACCAAAACCACCCATGTGGCCCTTATAAGTAGTGAATTATTCCTGTTTTTATTTTTTGATTTTTCATTTTCGAGTTCTGTTCACGAGCACACACCACTCAAGGTAAGGGCGCTGTCGGTCCGCAAAATTGCTATTATTGAAGATTCGAATAGGAAGTATAGCTTCCAAATTCAATATAAAGGTTAGATCCTCCCGAAATATATTTTTTATTGGCAAATATGGTGTTTTTAGGGGGTCATACCCCTTTGGCATTTTTCACCAAAAATTTGAGATTTTTCAAATCGCTCATATTCTGCACAGAGATACTTGGAGCTATGCTGATCCACATGATATAACTTATTCTTGGCGGCGATGAGTAGGACGGAAGTTATGACAGTTTGAAATTTCGGATTTTTCGAAAAATGCCATTTGACAGTCGAAAATCTAAACGGTGATAGTTAGGGCTCTGAATTATTTTTTATTGAATAGAGCGACCTCGAAAACCTACATTTTGATACCAAAACCACCCATGTGGCCCTTATAAGTAGTGAATTATTCCTGTTTTTATTTTTTGATTTTTCATTTTCGAGTTCTGTTCACGAGCTCACACCACTCAAGGTAAGGGCGCAGTCGGTCCGCAAAATTGCTATTATTGAAGCTTCGAATAGGAAGTATAGCTTCCAAATTCAATATAAAGGTTAGATCCTCCCGAAATATATTTTTTATTGGCAAATATGGTGTTTTTAGGGGGTCATACCCCTTTGGCATTTTTCACCAAAAATTTGAGATTTTTCAAATCGCTCATATTCTGCACAGAGATACTTGGAGCTATGCTGATCCACATGATATAACTTATTCTTGGCGGCGATGAGTAGGACGGAAGTTATGACAGTTTGAAATTTCGGATTTTTCGAAAAATGCCATTTGACAGTCGAAAATCTAAACGGTGATAGTTAGGGCTCTGAATTATTTTTTATTGAATAGAGCGACCTCGAAAACCTACATTTTGATACCAAAACCACCCATGTGGCCCTTATAAGTAGTGAATTATTCCTGTTTTTATTTTTTGATTTTTCATTTTCGAGTTCTGTTCACGAGCTCACACCACTCAAGGTAAGGGCGCTGTCGGTCCGCAAAATTGCTATTATTGAAGATTCGAATAGGAAGTATAGCTTCCAAATTCAATATAAAGGTTAGATCCTCCCGAAATATATTTTTTATTGGCAAATATGGTGTTTTTAGGGGGTCATACCCCTTTGGCATTTTTCACCAAAAATTTGAGATTTTTCAAATCGCTCATATTCTGCACAGAGATACTTGGAGCTATGCTGATCCACATAATATAACTAATTCTTGGCGGCGATGAGTAGGACGGAAGTTATGACAGTTTGAAATTTCGGATTTTTCGAAAAATGCCATTTGACAGGTGAAAATCTAAACGGTGATAGTTAGGGCTTTGAATTATTTTTTATTGAATAGAGCGACCTCGAAAACCTACATTTTGATACCAAAACCACCCATGTGGCCCTCATAAGTAATGAAATATTCATGTTTTTATTTTTCGATTTTTCTGTTTCGAGTTCGTTTCACGAGCTCACACCACTCAAGGTAAGGGTGCTGTCGGTCCGCAAAATTGCTATTATTGAAGATTCGAATAGGAAGTACAACTCACAATTTCAATAACAAGGCTATATCCTCCCCAAATATATTTTTTATTGACAAAAAAATTGTCTCAGTCGAATAAAACTTCATATCTCCGAAATTATTGGGCCTTTGCTTCTTCATCAGTCTATTTGTATCCGCAAAATGATCAGACTAAGAGAGAGACAGAGAGATAATTAATTCCTAACACTAATGAAGGTGAGAATTATGTGTTAACAATAGCCCAAGTGTTAGTTACTTAATTTGACAGAGTCGCTAAGGACGCTAAGTCAGACACAGGGCAAGTCTTTGCAATTCGATTATGAGAAACACTGATATTGTTGAAAGCGTCTGCCATTCCACCCAAAGAAGTTCTTTGGATTGCACCTTATCAACGTCCCATTTGCGGATGAGGCAACTCTGAGTGACAGGCGATCGAATTGAACGTAATACATTCAGATATCCACAATTTTCATTGCCGACAATTCCCTGCAATTAACCGGTAACGATCTTAAACCGAACCCACAGTGAAAGTGTGCACTCTAAGGTCACCCAGCGTATTTTTCCACCACGTCGACCGAAGATGAGCCCGGTTCCCGTGTGAGCTTCTATCGGCCCAACGTTTTCGAGGTTAGAATGCGGATCCTCTCCAAGGACTACTCGATTTTAGCGGAGGGGATGATCGTAATATCTCATCAATTTTTTTCACGGTTCAAAACGAACCTCGTTATTCATAGTGTTCCGGATTTGCCTATTGGAAATGCGCCGATGGGAGATACCGTATGATTCGCAAAGGTCGGTCTTTCGACATTTAAACGAGATGAGTATCGCGCTTGTTATTTACATCCGCAACTTGTTGAACAGTTCCTCTATGTAAACAGATAATTTTATTTTCTTACGATTCCAATCGCAAGGTATCGACTTAACAATGGGTTTCTGATACCGTCGCGATAAAATTGAACCTTCGATCCTTTTCCACTTTTCGAGGAACGGAAAACCATATTTTCTGACCCCATTTTGATTATAAAGGATACACGCTTCAACAACGCATTGAAATTGTTAAAATTCATTATAAAAATGTTGAAAACTTGGCAGAGACGGTTCGTAAATCTCGAACATTTTTGGGTCGTCGTAAAGAACCGCAATACAGAAATTGGTGGAAAAATTTGAGCTGTTTTGACAAGCTTCTCGCCTAACCGAGCGTTGAAGTCTCCAAACAAACTTCGCAACTCCAAACAAAATTCCTCAGTTCTTCTTTATATGTCAGACTGAATAAATTCGGATCTAAAAATACCGAAACTGGATTCCATTCAAAATCCCCGTCGTTTTCTAAAGCCACATCCACAAAAGGCTGAAGTCATTTACCTCCATATTTGTTGTTATTTTTTCTCGTGAGCTCATCCTTGGGCATGCGAAAGAAACCAGTTTTTCATCGGAGCAGTAAAAATAAATTATCATCTGGTGCAACATCAAATCTAGGTACTGATCCTCGATTCAAAGTTTCACATCAATTGTAGCCGATAGAAATGTGACGACAGATGCAACGATTACCTCATTATTTGTGTCAGAGCGGCCATCTTGACATTGTTTTTGGATGTGCTGGATAAGCACAAGCAAATTTTGTTTGGGTGCTGTTAGATGAGACTTTCTTCGACGTGTTATGCAAAATTTACTTTTACCTAATTGGTTATAATACCTGATGATTATATGGGTAAGGTGGGGACTATTATTATTCGAGTAATCGAATTGGTAATATTTGAACATCCTTGGCAATCTTCACCTCTAGGGAGTTTGTTGATAGTTCCTTTTCAATTTGGCATTTATAGTGGATTTAATGATGAAATTATGTAGGTTCTTTTCCGTATTCTGAGTAAGTGGTCATAAAGAGAATAATGAATTTCCGTACTTTTGTTGTGAAGAGACACTTGGAAAGTGAAGGTATTGGTTTACACTGGAGGATATGAGGGAGAAGGCATGGGGCCTATCTCTGTCCCCTTCCAGGTCGACAATAAAATGAACCCTTGATGGTTGTTCAACCAATTTCTAATACCTATTCGAATTTCAGGCAAATCATTAAAATAATTATTTTTTAATGGTTAACCATTAATTCGAAACGTTTTATGAAATTCATTTGTGAAAAACAACCAATTGGTTTACCCAATTTACAGTAATGGAAATAGGTATGTATACCTATACAAAATGACATAGGCATCGTAACTTGTGTTTGGAACCTCTGAAAACTCGTAAGCGCTACTCTAGTTCATTCGGTCGTTATGAGTGATAACAGGAATCAATAGGGCACGAATTTTTTTTTTCATTGCGCCAAATTTTTAGAATAAATAACCAGTTTCACCATTTTTTTCATTCAAATTGCATTCATTTCAAACTTTACTTATTTGTCATTGTATTCACGAAGCTTTTTTATGTGAAATATACTTTTCGTATTCATTCGATATATTTCTAGTTTGAAAACGCTTCATGGACAAAATGACATAGGTATTTCAGCTGAATCAACCGTATCTACCGGACAACACCAAGACCTTCCATCCCAGGATCCATCAGCAAAAAAATAACCAGGACTTGTCTTAACATATACATAACAAAATATACATCTGCGGCTAATAAAGGCTATGCATCTAAACCTACATTTGCTGATCCTATGAAGAGGTTCCTCCAATCCCTAAAGGACGATTTTTAAGTGGACAAGGCAAACGTGAGCCGAAGACTCCATAAACGTACTTAATTTCAACTACTACACCTCAAATGATTGCAATCAAATCGAAAAATGAGCCAATACCTCCTCCAAAGAAAAGGAGATAAGTCCCTATTGCATTATTCAAAGAAGGCAATGAAGAAGAAAATGTTCCTAGCAACTTTCGAGATGATGAAGACGACTGTCCATCTGTCTATTGTTATGATCGTTTTTCACGATTTAGATCTGGAAAAAACCAGTCTTCTCCAGGATTAGCCCTGGAAAAGACTGGTTACGATGCATGCATTGGTTGCATTGGGCTCACGCATCTTGTGCTGATGTTCCCGGAAAAACCAAGCGTTTCATTGGTGAACTTTGTCAGTAGTTTTGTAACTATAAGTAGAAAACTACAGTTGCCTGTTGCCGAAATGTCATTTTGTTCATTGCATGCGGGCAAAATGAATTTCGTTTACCCCAATTTATTTAAGAATATTTTATTTTTCGGAACTTTAATTTCATAAAGGTTGATTAGATTTTTTAAAGAAAGGACCAAAGATCATAGGTGCAGAATATGACATTAATGATGTAATTTACTACTAACTAGTTATGCCTCTGAAATAAAACCTTATGTCATTTTGTACCTACTTCCCCTACATTTTCGATGCTATCGTCACTAACGAGCAAAATTAATTAGCAATAATGGTTCATAACCTTGCATTTTAGTCCTCTCGGAATATTTCACACGGTTCGGCGTTCGCTTTAGTCAATCATATTTTAATGACCACGCTTCAGATTCGATCCTCACAGCCAACTTATCCCTTCAATCTGTTCCGATTAGCGGATTTCAAGGCGATTGAAAAGCGACAGTGAAAAACGAGAGATTCGTTCTAGGAGATCCGATCTCAGAACCGTATCGATAATTATTGGTTCGGAGGTATTTGGCCCGGAATGGCGGATGACGTAAGTGCATCAGCGCTAGCTACCATTGTCTTAATTCCCAAGCGTGTGACTTTAAAGTTCTCACCGATCCGCGAATTCACAAAGTATGCTATTGAGGTACTCGCAGCTCGGTTTATGCAACGGCCAAGAGATTTATTCGGTCGGCACGTTCATGCGCAGGGTTCTCGCCGTTCTCGGATTTTTTCCATCAGTCTTCCAGGGAATTTTACGAAAATCTGGCAACGCATAAACATCAAATGATGGGTGCAGTTTTTCCACATTTTCGACCAATGGCGCGTGTTTTTTTCTGATCTACCTTAATCTGATTCAATTCGAAAATATATATTCTTAGGGTTAAAAATATGTACAGGGTATTTCAAGTTCGAGTGGCTATTAGACGATTTTTGGTGAACTGGATCTGTTTGAAATGAGAAATTTTGGAATGTGTCCTCTTTTGTCCAGTTCTTTCTCACTATTTCGAAAACTATCAGCAAATATTCGACTGGACTGTATATTGAATGGCAATAAGAGCAGCAGTGGTGGTGTAGACCAAAATCGTTGTTGTGTGCGCATAAACGAGGTGAAAATTGTAATGAGATCCTTGCGATGATCCGAAGAAGAGACCCCTCCACGATATTTGCCTAGCCCCCCTCGCTGGAGGACATCATCATCCTTTCACTGCGATCATCTTTGTAAGGCGCTTCTTTTCTGTTTCTTCAGTCAGTAATTGACCTGCCGCAAGATGAGGGGTGTTAGTGTTTTGTTTATGTTAGGTGAGTATCTTCAGCATCTGTGGATTACTTGTGCGAATTTTGGAATCTTCGATAGGATTGTGCGCTAGAGCGGTGAGAGTGAGAAAATTAACCCAATGTTGATGGGATTTTCATACAGGGTGTCCCATAATAGGTGCAACAAATTGATATGTACTAGGTTAAGGAAAAATTTCCTGAAAAAAATGGATCCTCTTGTCACTGCCGATACACAGGGTGTTCAAGTTTGAGAACACAACTTGTTTTTTTATCGCTATAATTCCAAAATGGCTGAACATATTTTGATGCGACTGAGAACAGCAACATTGCTTGTTGAAAGTTATCTTACAATTTTTCTTGCATGTTTCAAACTTTTCCAGTAGAGTAGATAATCAGGAATTTTGGTATTACAACGGCCCCAACTTGAACGCCACTGACATTTTGCAAATTTTTGACTGAATTAAAATTGTTGAAGATTATTCTTCGAAAATGGTGCTTTTGGTCGAAAGCTTTAAACTCACTGTTTTCGAGAAAAATGACCCCAAACATTTCAAGATTAAATTTTTTATATAGAGAGACTTTTATTGAAAAATCAGGGAAATTGAAAAAGGACCCGAATCAAAGAAAAACACCATGTGTTTCGGAAGTAAAAAAAGTTGATATCATGGATATTTAGGCCAAATCTTGCAAATGAATTTTGACACACTTCTAGATGTCCAATTCACTTCAAATGGCAAGGAGACAATGCATTCTGAATTATTCTTTAAAAAAAATCAAGATGGCGGACAAATTTCGTGATTATATACGAAGTTGTTTTGTTTAGGGGTAGGAGATTATGATTTTCTCGTCAAAATTCCTGAAACAAGATGGCGACTTCAATATGGCGTACCAATTTCTCTGTTGATGGGTCAATTCTATTCAAAATGAGTATGTGGGAGTTTTTGAGGTCGGATATGACTAGTTTGGTAGATCATAATAATGTGTCAAAACCCATAAATTCAAGATGGCAGCTCTAAAATGACGAACGGAATTTGTGATTCGGTTCCATTTAAAATAAGTCAGTGAGAGTTTTTGAGGCAAGAGAGGATTTCTTCGTCAAATTTTCTAAAATCAATATGGCAGCTTCAAGATGGCGGAAGAAGTTTGCGATTGTAGCTCGCAAGGGCGTCGAAATGGGAGGGCAATGGGTGTAAAATTGTTCTATGAATCACCGCAATCTGTGTAGTAACTTTTTGTGAATTCAAATGCTTTCAGCGAGAAGTTTCAAGTTTGTATACAAAATGAAGGTATTCTTGCGCAACAAGCTTTTTTTTAGTGCATTTTATATTGGAACATGACCCACATCATTTCGAAGAAGTATACAGTATGAGAAAATATTTTTATGTCAACCTAAACAATCACAATTGATCAATTACGGAGATCAAATGCCACCCTTGACTCTCTCAGGCGAATCCAACTCAAAACTTTTTCCCAGATCATATCTCTCTTTGTTCAGTGATTAATTACCACATTAATTATACACCTCATAAACAGCAAACGCGTAAACATACACGATTTCAATCAAATCGACCTACTGTAGTTCTTTGACACCCGCGCTACCTGATGACGCAATAAAGATTATTATTATTATTATTATTATAATTACAATAAGAGTTGGGGCAAAAAGCCCATAAACTCAATAACCCAAAACAATACAATGCTCAAATTATAGGGAAAAAAAAATAAAAATCACACCATGAAAACAAAAGTAATCGCTAACTGGCATACAGGTAACTAAGAGATCAACTCCCGCACATACTGGTCAAATCGGTTTTTGAAAGTGTTGACCGAGGTTGCACCAACCACACTCTGTGGGAGCCCATTCCACCTGTCGAAGACTCTATTTGATAGGAAGGTTTGACGTTGTGTGGTCCTGAAATTCTCCTTCCCAAGTTTGAAGTTATGGCCTCGAAGTTGTGTGGTGCTTTTTTTGTACAAGTGGTCCAGGCTCACCCCAAACAGTCCATTCAATGCCCTGTACGTAACGATGAGGTCGCCCCTGCTACGCCGATCCTCGAAGGTATCCAGGTTCATCATCCTCAAGCGAGTGGGATAATCTGGTCTTATCAAACCAAAAGGAATCCTAGTATTCCATCGCTGCACAGACTCCAGGAGATGTTGGTCGCTCCTGAGAGATGGACACCACACAGGTCCAGCATATTCCAACAGAGGGCGTACGTAGTTGCAATATAGTAACTTGCATGTTGACGGGCTGCAACCTCTGAATGTCCTCTGGATCATGTAGGTCATCTGTCTGGCTCTAGCTGTGACCGCTGCAATGTGGCGTGACCATGTCAAACTTGGCTCTATCGTGACCCCCAAGTCACTATAATGGTCAACAGGGGCGAGGGGGTGACCACCGATCTCATAGCCAGCCCCCGCATTACTCCGACCAAGATGCATGACCTTACATTTGCTGATGTTCAGGGGAAGTAACCATTCGCGACTCCAATCGTCCAGAGCTCTCAAGTCCTCTTGAAGTTCCCTCGAATTCGATGCATTGTTGTAGATTTTAAGATCATCAGCAAACATAGCACATGGAGACTTCAGAATTCTTGGCAGGTCAGAGGTATATAAAAGAAAGAGAACAGGGCCCAGAACCGAACCCTGAGGCACGCCACTGGTCGAAAACACCTCCAAAGATGAATGGACGCCCCCCACCCTCACACGAAAAGATCTATTGGTGAGAAACGCTTCGATCCATGACAGCAGACAACCCCTAATTCCTAGGTGATGCAGCTTCGATAGAAGACGGCGATGTGGTACACGGTCAAATGCTTTAGAGAAGTCTAAATACACCACATCTACCGGAATATTGCGATCCAATGCACTAGTCCAATCGTTAAGACAACCCAACAAATTTGTCATTGTCGATCGACCGGGTACGAATCCATGTTGTTCAATGGGAATAATATTGTGCGTCAACGCAAACTGGACCAGCTGATCTACAATGATTCTCTCCAAGATCTTAGACGCGGTTGAAGTCAGGCTTATAGGGCGATAGTTCTGAGGAGACAGCTTGTCCCCCTTTTTGTAGATAGGTGTTACGGATGCAGTCAACCAATCTCTGGGAAGGGTGGAAGTACCCAAAGACTTCTTGAAGATAAGGGAAAGAGGAAGAGCGAAGGCAGACGCACACCTCCTCAGGATGAAAGGCGACAGTCCATCCGGGCCAGGGGAGGACGATGTTTTGAGATCCAACAAATACCTCACCACCAACTCTTCGTCCACAACCATTCCCTCAAACTCCAAATCCACTACTGGGATTCTAACAGCTGGTACAGGACCATCCGGCTCAGAACAAAACACGCTAGCGAAGGCTGCGGCCAAAGTATTGGCACTTTCCTGAGGACTTTCCGACACCTCCCCAGTGGATCCCCTGACTAGGGGAACCGTCACCTTCGAATTCATTGCGGACCTCATATACTTGAAAAAATTTTTTTTATTTTTACTGGAGGCGAGTTGTGACTCATAACTGGTCTTCGCTTTCATGATCGTGGAGGAGAGAGAATTGGCAAAAGATCGATGGCTGCGGAAGTCAGAATCAGATCTACTACGCAGATATCTTTGCCACAAAGATTTCTTGCATCTGATCATCTTCAATATCCTCCGGTCTATCCATGGTTTTATCAGGTTGTGTTTAACAACTGTAATCTGAGTGAACTTAGAGAGGGTTTTCATCGTGACACCCAGGAAGCAACTCCACATATCATCTACATCCACACAACGATCAAGCAAACCCCTCCAGTCCCTCGAGATCAGCTCAACGTTTACTGCATCAAAATCAATCTTTGGCAAGGTTCGGTCAATTTTAGTTAAATTGCATGATGAACTCATCTGTATCATTGTGGACAGGACAGCATGATCGGATTTTCCAAATGGTGGTAGATAGTGTATCTCGGAAATTAGATTGGAATCAGGTGTTATCATCCAGTCTAATAGAGAGGGGATCTGGCCATCTCTAAATCTAGTCGGTTCCAGGACGAGCTGCTCCAATCCAGAATCCATAAACATCTTCACATACGGGTAAGAGGGTGAACCCGCTGGATGACTGTGAACAAGAGGCCAACGAATGTCCCGACAGTTGAAATCCCCGACAACGAATACGTTTTTCTTCGTAGACGAAAGCTCACACAAGAAATCACAAAGTTCAAGGTCGGAAGCACATGGTCGGGGCCTGTAAATACAGCCCAAGGTTAGGGATATTTCAGCATTAGAGATGTCCATAAATAGGTTGTCGATTCCAGATAATTTTTTATTAGAAGTTTGAATAGAAAAGTTTTCAGCAAGAAGATCGCTCACATATATACAGACTCCTCGGTAGCCAATTGCATCCTCACTGTCATAACGGTACAGAGTGTAAGATGGTATGTTGTAAAAGTTATCGGTGACAGAGTGTTTGAGCCAAGTTTCAGTTAACATGATTATATAAGGGCGATTTAGCTGAACAAATGATAGGAGTTCGGAAAATTTAGAGTTGAGAGATTGGATATTAGTATAAATGAGCGGCCATGACGAAACATCTGCTAGTTTTTTGTAGGTGTAAAAGTGTTATTCTCGTTGGTGGTTACTATTTTAGGGGAGCCATTAATATATCTTATAGTGAGATTAGTCTCTCCACCTGACTGCCTCGATTTGAGCTCACTGCGCAGAGAATTGAGCTCATTTCTCTGTGCTTTGTACCTTTTAATTGGTAAAGTAGGTAACGGTACAATGAGTGAGTACGACGAGTACATGTGAGAATGGCTTTGAGTATTTCGAAATACGTAAATTAATTGGAGTAGGTAAATTTGCTTGATTGATTAATTTGGAATGTTAACTATCTAAATTGCGGGCTTGATGGGAGAATCACGATTATGTTGATGGAAATTGCGTAACGACAAAATGCAAGTGTTTGAGACCCTCTGTAGATACAACTTTTACATCGACAGACAACTAAAAGTCGAATCGCCAAGGTCTTTATCAATGGCCTTTCTTCTGATTGCAAGCCAATTGATTATTCTTCATTTTTATGGACTTTTATCTATTGATTAATACATAATAACGCAATATTTTTGGGTCTATTGACTGTCGAATGAGTTTTTCTGTCGACTAACAGAATTAAATTTCTGCTTGTGCAAAGTGAACCATTCTATATAATTTAAACAGCCAGTTAGTAGGAAGCATCAAGGAAGACATGCTGACAACAATTGAAAATGTGGGAAACAAGATTACAATTATTCTATGACAACACGAATAATATACACCTGAAAACTTTGCATTCAAACTCATAATTAGGTCTCAAAATGAAAGGAAGTTTCAACCATAATTATAAATTACAAAATTGAAACTGAAAAGGTTTGTGTATTCAGCGATTTAATCTTCTGTTGATGAGCTAACGAGCTCAGATCCTTATCATTCCCATTATATGGGTCTAAACCTATACCAAGTTAGTGTTATATCATTCTTTTTATTATCAACTCGAATTGTAACTCAAGAAACGCAAATTATTTTTGGTAAACACTTATCGATCACGATCATAATTCCCTCAGTATTTCAGGCTATGAACTGAATGCATGAACAACTAAATTATCCTCATTCATCCAACCGATAAATCATTCAATGATCAATTTTTAGACTGGCTAAATACCAGCTCAGATCAATGCATCGACGCAAAAAAGGACAATCAATCAATATTCATTACTCTGGAGAAAGCTGTCGGTTTTATTGTGCCATACGTAATGCACCTACTGTATCTATTCTCACGAGTGGAGTTACACACCGTCTTTCGCATCTTTGTCAGCTTATCTATTAGTAAAAGGCAGCGTTGCCAGGTGTAACATAATTATCAGATTGTAACATAATTTTTCTGGAAAATAGAGTTGACCAATAAAGTGTAACATAATCGATAATTGTAACATAATTTCGGGAAATGTAACATAATTGATAATTATTGTAACATAATTTAGACAGTTCAATGAAAATTATTTACCATATTTTCTGTTTATCAAAACTTCGGCAACAAAAATATCAGGCGCTTCTTCTATTGAAATTATTTTTTTTTTGAGGGAATTCAGGGCCGGGGATTGCGGGGAATCCCAGAATTAATTCTACACATTCGATAGACGTGATAGATTGACACGGAAATAATACCTTATTCACCCATTTCAGCCAGAAAACATACGGAATCCTCGATTTTGTTGAATATTCTACAAAATCATTATTATAGAAATATTTCAAGATGGTATTCCTCTCATTATTGCGTTACCCCACAGCAGGTAGATAGTTGGTCTTTTTCGCAGTTTTGCGGAAGAGACTGTGTCATAAAAGCCATCTGGGACCAATTTACGCTTTGCTACATCAGTCGAGCGGTACTTTTTCTATTGCGTGTCTGTAAATATGTTATTTTTTCTCTCTTTTTATTATGGGAATAGGGTTGAAATTCGAAAAACACAGTGCCATAATTATTGTAACATAATTTTCAGGAAAATCTGATAATTTTGGCAACCCCGTACCATAATTTCATTTCATTCATCTGGCAACGCTGGTAAAAGGTCACAAAATTGAGTGAGCATTGCGATACCCGTCATTATCGCGTTCGTTCAACTTTCACCGTCGTCGTTTTTTGCGAGGAAATGAAGGATTTGGCATTTTCGAGGGATTGACAGGGCGACCCTGTAACCTTCAAGAAGGTGTGATGCTTTTGTTGTCAGATGGGGAAGTGTGAAAGCTATTGGTTATATCGAAAGGTGGAAAATTTGGTACAAGCATGTTCGATTTGGCGGATATTTGTCGAATAATTGACCTTCCAAAGTCAATTTCATGAGTTATTAAGGAGACCTGGTACACGTCCGAGCTCGCGAGCTCCCTCCAAAAATTGGGCTTTTTATTTCCATGATATCTCAGTTCGTATGCGGCGTATTACAACAATTTTTTTTTAAATTAAAGCTTAATCATTTCTCTTGAATGTTTA
The DNA here is from genome assembly GCA_910592335.1 of Adalia bipunctata. Lineage (NCBI taxonomy): Eukaryota > Metazoa > Arthropoda > Insecta > Coleoptera > Coccinellidae > Adalia > Adalia bipunctata. The sequence goes on from OU342951.1 coordinate 1,053,561, forward strand.
TTACTCGCTTTTCTGTTTCTCTTCGTATATCAGGAAAAAACCTGATGAGCTGTGATTTCATGAAAATCTGGACAAACAATTTTATTTCCATAATATCCCCGTCAATTTTCGGGATAAATGTATGAAATTTTCAGTATACATGCGGAATAATATTTTTCAGAATGTGTATTATTCGCTTTTCCCTTTTTCTGCGTATATTAGGAAAAAAACCTGATTGAAAATATGACCTATAAAGTTTCTACTTTATAATTCATTTAAAAATTGAAGGAGCAATAACCAAAAAAACTGATCAATACACATTCTGGAAAATATTATTTCCAATGTAAACTGAAAATTTCCTACATTCATCACGAGAATTGACAGAGATATCATGGAAATAAAATAGTTTGTCCAGATTTTCATGAAATTACAGCTCACCAGATTTTTTTCCTAATATACGAAGAAAAACAGAAAAGCGAGTAATACACATTCTCGAGAAATAATTAAGCTTCAATTAAAAAAAAATTGTTGGTCTACGCCGCATACGAACTGAGAATAAAAAGCCCAATTTTTGAAGGGAGCTCGCGAGCTCGGACGTGTAGGTACGACCTCCCCTTAAAGTTTGGAACATTTGAGTTCCACTATCGTCACATAATATGTTCGCATCAAACATTTTAATTTATAGAAATTAATGTAGATGGATCCGGAAATTCATTGAATATACAAATACCCATATTTTAAATTCTATAGCACAATATGTGGAGTTCGAAAGGCTACATTCCGATATAATATGGGTATATAGGAACTTTCCCTGGTGTATATTTTGCAATATATTCTGTTGTATTCAATTAGAACAACCGGCGATAGAAATTTTCTTTTCTGAGTGATCATCATCAAAACTGTAGACTTGACTTAATAAATGCACTTTATTTTTGTTGTAACAGGACTATACACAGCATGTGGAAGTGCCCAGTTCTTGAACAACAGGCCCTTCCCGACCTACAGCCTGGAAAATATGCCTGATACAGAATTTTCCTGTAGGGATAAGATCTTGGGAGGTTACTACGCTGATGTGGACGCTCAGTGTCAGATGTTCCACGTTTGCGTCAAAGTTGCAGGAGTTGGGGTAAGGAAATTACTTTTCATTAATTTTTGACGCCCTGTATAGGTACCATCCAAACATATCCGTATCCTTGAACTTGTTCATAAAGTCCAGGAAGTGCTCTGATTTCTTCACGAATTAGTCAAAGCTCCTACTGGGAAAATGCCGATTTCTAACTAGACTGAAGTACATCAGGCTTATCGATCTAATGCCATATCAAATCGTCACAAATCGCCGGAATTGCGTAAGAAAAGGAAATTTATACAGGACCTCCTTATCGTTCATTACACGCCAATTTATGGCATTCAACAGTTTAGGAAGTTCTTGAAGCGAGTCGAATGAATTTTGTTGCGATTATTCTGTAACAACGACTTTGACAGCTCAACCGGAACATGTCGAAATGTGGACATATTGTACGGAGTTTTTCGGGAATTCAACACTTTTCTACTTCCTTCGAACCATACTGAATCAAGTACATGAAACAGTCGTCATTCAAAAATGCATTCCAAATGAATAATGATAATATTGAAGGAACACTTCAGAAGTCTTCAAAATAGGTCATCCCGTACACTCCACGATGTCATCCAAGGATTGATGCTCCTTCAACATTATTATACGCCTCAGCAGTTTTCCCTGATACATCTCTAAGTCTGGTTCCATTACATCTTCCATTTTCGTAACCAGATCAAGATATCCGATAATTATACAACCATATTTCATCTACATCCTGTATATAATCGCGTCGGTGTTCTAGCCGCGGTCATCATCTCCAAAAGGACTATCTTGATGACATAAAAACACGACAGAAGGTTTCCAAATTCGACCGATATTCTTCCCGATTGAAATGAGCTGTAATACCGTCATTTGCATCTTATTACCATGAGATAATGACGGGGTATTACACGTTCAGAAGTGAATTTTCATCGGTTCGATTCACGCTTTTTTTTGGATAATAAGCGTTTCGAAAGAAGTTGATGGCATGAATTAATAGAGAGGCAATGAGCGTGACACTTGGGTTCATCTGGAGCTGAAATCGACCTTGCTATTGTAACGTCACTTTAACATTTTGAGAGATTAAAGAGGTTCTTCCTTTAAGTCTGGTGGTCAATGGCCATATCGCCTGGACAATTCTTTTGTAGACTTTTTGACAAGGACCTGGATATCAATATGGCGTGAATTTTAACTACCAGCAACTTCACGTAACAATATTGCACCATTGAGATCTAAGTTCACTCATCAATCAATTTTGAATACCTAATTGTGATATGAACTGGCTCTACCTAAATCGTACTAAAACTGGATCAAAGATTTAACCAAAACATATTGAACAAGTTAAATGTATAAAATCATGATGAGAATACGTTGCAAGTTGAATAAAAGCTGGTGAAAAAAGGTGCGTTTTAGTAAATTGAGGACTGTGCACTAAGAACGCATTTCTGGTTCTTCCAGGTACAAGATTTCCGCTTCTTATGTCCCAATGGCACAGCATTCGATCAGGACCATCAAATCTGTGCAGAATGGGAAGATGTAGATTGCGATGCTTCTACCCTCTACTACTCCAGCGACAACTTCGATCTCTACAGGATCGGTTCAGGTACGTGAAAGAATCTTATCTTTCTCTAGGAACAACGAAATGTTCTTCTATTCACTCTTTTGGTTACCAAAATAGGGAAAAGTGTTTCGTTCGGTGAGACGATTCAAAATTGGTGAAAATCCGACCCAGTTCTCTCCAGTTTCTAATCGAAGAAAACCAGAGTTCGAATTACCCAACAAACTCTTCTGCGAAGTAGAAAACATTCCATAACACACTCAAGATTCCACCGTTGCACCATTATCGGGTATGGTGACCTCTAGAATCCATATTCAGATCCCAAGCACCATCGCGATTTATTCTATTCAACTTTCACTTTCCATAGACTCATCTCATCTTTTGCTTCGGGCTGGGAGCATTTTACGTTCACGATTCGCAGTTTTCATCATTACAATTTCCCATAGTTGTCTCTTCGCGAGTGTTACATGCTAACGGTCGGGATTACGTCCTTAAAAATCGTCGTCAGTTTCAAAATCCTCCAATTGACTCATTAGGCACCGTAAGTGCGAAAGGTTTACGTAATTTTATTGTTGATTAATTCCGTTTATGGAATATTTGATCTTTTCTGCATCGCAAGATCTTTATTTCCTTATGAACTCATCTGCAGAGTTCGTCAACTGGACAGAAAGTTTAGAACCATAAAATTCAAATAGCGACGTTTAAGGTCAAATTTTCTGTGCCATCAAAGGAAATTGTCTTATTCTCTGCCCATTCAAAAAGTGCACTCTATCCAAAATGTGAACCTTGGATCCGATTCCACATTTCAATGGACTGTAGAGAATTATGAGACTTTATGATGCCTCAATGAAATTGGTACTCTGATGAATATGCATATGTACAAACTATAAAGATGTTTAATACAGTCGACTACAAGTTTATAGCCACAATAACATCCTCATAAATTTTCAAGTGTTATGAAACGCATTTACATAATGATTTATGTAGGTTTCTTCTGTTTTTCTTGAATGATCTAATGGCTGTAACCATCATAAATTATCTCCGGAATTACATCTTATATTTTTCACCTTTTCAAATCTTTTCTTCGCAGACCTTTATACACTGCGCAAAAAAATTAACGCACATTCTGAAAATCTCCATTTTAATGAAAGTTAACTCTACATTGACTTCATAACTTATTTTTTATGTTCTCTCGGGAAGGTTTTGAACGAAACAAGACACATTAAATGGAAGAAAAATTCAGGATTTCACCGAATTTTATGTGAAAGAAGAGAAATTAACAATTTTCAAAATAATGAAATGCTGATGAGTGATTTAATACTTGGTATTTCCACCCCTTGCGTCAATTACAGCTCGGCAACGACAGTTCATACTCAAAATGAGTGATCTTAAAATGTTCTGATCTAATCCTTCCCAGATTTCTCCGAGTTGGATTCCTAAGTCATTAAGAGTAGCTGGATGATTTTCTGAACTTCTCAGCCTTCTATTGAGGTTGTCCCAAACCTGCTCAATCGAATTAAGATCTGGACTTCTTGCTGGCCATTCCATTCGAGAGACTTCAACCTCTTCAAGGTACTCCTGAACGATGAGCGCACGATTGGGTCTGGCATTATCGTCCATAAAAATGAAATTTTCCCAATGTATGGGGAAAATGGCACTACATGCTCTTCAAGAATGTTCCTTATATACTTATCAGCATTCATAGCTCCATTATCAACGACCACTAGGTCTGTGCGAGCAGTCAAAGATATTCCACCCCATACCATAATCGATCCTCCTCCGAAACCAGTAGTATTCAGGAAATTGCATTGAGCATATCTTTCATGTGGACGTCTGTATACAAGGAAACGTCGATCACAACGGTAGAGGCAGAATCTAGACTCATCTGTGAAGAGAACTCTTTCCCAATCGGCCTCTTCCCAATGGATATGCTCTCTCGCAAAATCCAAACGCGCCGTTCGATGGGCTGGGGTAAGAGCTGGGCCTCTTGCCGCGACACGAGGCCTTGAATCATATTCTCTGAGGCGATTTCTTATTGTCTGAGTGCTAATTTGCACCTCATGAGTTTGCTCAAGCTGATTTTGAAGGAGGCGAGCGGTTGCAAACCGTTGTCTCAACGAAGAAACTCTCAAGTAACGTTCTTGAATGGCAGTTGTTAATCGTGGTCTACCCTGTCCTGGTCTTTGGACATTCATACCTGTCTCCCTGATTTGCTGCAACATTTTGGACACACTTGTATGGGAAACTCCAAACTTTTCTGCAATTCTTGAGTATGTCCACCATTCTTCTCGCAAAACTACCGCTTGGGCTCCTCTTGGGTCAAATTGCGTGTTTCGCGTTGCATAGCGATCGAGTGTAGAAAATCAAACGTGTGTAGAAAAACTATTGATCACTAGAATTGATCGAGAACAACTGATTTTAGAATGGAGCCAATACATTCAAAATCTGATAATATCATCTTGTTTTATTCCTGCTGGGAGAAAACATCTGTATTGAAGAAATGCATAATTCTGATAAAAATAATTATCATTGAGAACACCTTCAGTTGTAGAATAAATTTGAGATTTCCATAATGTGCGTTAATTTTTTTGCGCAGTGTATTTTGTTCTGTAGAGGAATAAAAGATTCCATACCTTCATTTCTAGAAGATTTGATCTGATTTTCTATGTATTATTTTAGCTCTCTAATTCAAAAGAGTATATATATCATATCGAAATGATAACCAGAGCTTCTTCTTTTCTCAGGATTCGAATCGAAGGCCAAAAAGTACGGAGAAGACGAAGAGACCTTTGCTCTTCAACGCGCTGAAACCGGCGACGTGAGACTGAACCGCGAACACCAAACGCAACGCGTCAACCAACAGAAGGAAAACAACTACCAGATTAACGCGAGAAGATCACAGCAGCAGCAGCAATCGCACAGACCCAACAACAACCAAGATAACGAACGCGACATCTTCAAGGGATCCAGCAGCTCCAATTTCTTCAACAACAGAAACGGCGGGAAGGAAACCGAGGAGGACTACGACGATAACGTGAACGCCAACCAGAACAACGACCAGTTCCAGAAGAAGAAACTCAACAGGAAACCGGTTAGAAGACCAAACTACAACAACCAACAGCAACAACAACAACCGCAAGAAACCACAGCTGCTCCCGCCCCAACGACTAAGAGAGTCAAGCAAACCCAGCCGAGAAACGAAGAAAACCAAACGAACAGGCCTCAGAAACCAACAGGATTCATCAATAACTTCGCTGGAAGCAGCTACGTCCCTACCACAACTCCAAGAGGAACAACCACCTTGTCCAACGAGAGATACACGGTGGCTGTCAACAACCATCGAGTGAGGAATGGGCAAAGGCACAGAGCTCAGATTCCTGACCGGCAATACAATAACGCTGACAACTTCAGGCAGAGCCAAAGCACCAGTGAGCCGTTGACTGTCAGTACTCCAGCCCCATTCAGACAATCGAACCAGTACAACAACTCTCCATCCAGAACGAACCAATTCAACAGTCAACAGAACTATCAGAGTACGCAGGGTACCAACAAGCAAACCACGCAGAATTATCCAAGACCTGCCAACAACCAGCAGAATGGCGATTACAACGACGATTTCGACATCAAGAAGGCGCCTAAAGTGGCTGAAAACCAGCAGAAAACCAACTTTGAGGTGAAGAAACAGCCTGCTCCTTTCCAGAACCAGAACGATAACTACCCGACTACTTTCTCGCCCAAGAAGCAATACTACCAGTCTACAACCACCAAGAAGGTCGAGAATTACCCAACAACCTTTTCTCCAAAAACCAACCAAGGTTACAACACGATCTCCCAAGTCACCACTCAGTACAACACCAACCAAAACCAGAATAACCAGAAGCAGCAACAGAGCAACTTCCAAAACAACCAGCAACAGCAATTCAACACCCAAAAACCCCAACCGTTCAGCAGCCAGAAGCCCAACAACTCTCAGCCCCCCCAGCCTTTCTCCAACCAAAAATCGAACAACTACAACCAATTCAGCGCCCAAAAAACCAACTACAACCAGCAGAGTACCCCTAAGACGACAGCTTACACTCAGTACACCCCAACGGTCCCGAAAATAACCTCAACGACCCCAATAACCAGATCTAGCAGATTCGACGAGACTCAGTACGACGACGGCTCCTACAACTCCAAATACGACTACGACGACAGGAGGGAAGACGAATTCCTGAAGACGGCGCACAGTCAAAACATCGCCAAGAGCAGGAACGACTTGGCTCAATCCCAGAAAGCTCAGGAGCAGAACAAACCCAGCAAACCTCAGTACGAATCTTCGAGACAAAACAGCAAACCTCAGTACGAATCTCCGAGACCAAACAACAAAGCTCAGTACGAATCTCCAAGACCTTTCTCAGTAACACCAAATGCACCAGCCAGACAAGATTACACTCGTCCATCTCAACCAATCACACCAAGGTACACCCAACAGCAAACTGTTAAGCAGCAGAGGAACCAGCAGCCGGTGACGTCAACACAGGCGCCTAAGAAAACTAAAGATGTCAGCTACGACTACGCCTACTACGATACCAATGGAAGCGAGCCGGAATACGACATCGATACGGAAATAAGGAAATCTACTGTCAAAAATTAGGAGTGATCGAATTTTAGGTTAGGAATTGTTGAAAGTCTGTGTTGAACTCGAAATGTTTGAACAATGTTGCCACCAAGAATATGAAATATTCCTCGATGTAATGGATATTTAAGCTTGATCTTACGCTAAGATTGTACATACTGTAATATTCTATTCTTATGAGTAAATTACTGTTAAATATTCCCGTCTTTTATTTTCGAAATATCTCGTTTCCATTAGTTCGACCAGAAATAGATGGAGATGCAAAACAAAAATGGCAGCTTACTTAGAGGTTATGTAAGTTTTGACAGATGTAATTTCAAAACTATGGATTCGATCGAGATGAAATTCTGCATTGATATAGGAAAAATGACTTATTCAAGCTCATGCAATTTTTTTTTCAAATGGCATAATCACAACCATATAAAATTCCAGCGAAATATTGAAAAAAAATCCCGATGTTTTTGTAACAGGTCCATAGAATCATATTGACAGACACTGTCAATTTCTGTCAATTGTCAGTTTTTTGACAGTTGTCAATTGCTCGACAGCTGTCAATATTTCAACAGCTTCAAACCTACAACGTGGATGAACGAGCGCTTTCGTGACCCATTGGGCAATAATCTCTGAACGCTCGTGGATGATTTCATACACAGCTAGTAGCTGTCAGCTACTGTCAAAATTTGTTCAGCCATAGATTAACATCTATTTTCAAATATTTTCACAGCTGTCAATAGAAATTTCTGTTGGATTCTTGAATACGACCCTACCTACAAGGAGGATCTAAATAGACAAAAAAACCAAATATCGCATTAAATTTCAATGAAACTTCATTTATTGAGAAATTATTCTTTGGGACACTCTGTAACATATACTCAATCGCACCAGTTTGCTGAGATTTTTGCGCCTGCGAGCAGGCAACTCAAAATACACGAAATAGAAAAAATAGTATCGATTTTGACATTAGCGAATTGAGGTTATGATCGATTGTTTTCATCGGTAATGTCTCCAAGAACACGCGAATCCTTAAAATGCGAAAGAAAATGTCCAGAATTCGCTTGAATCTGTTTCTGTTAACCATTTTGTTGACGCCGTTAGTGGCCCTTTTTGTCCTGAACAAATTTCTGACATCCACGAAGATTTTCAATCAATCTAACGGTGATTTCGATTGGATCAAGAATGGAATTAAGAATTTACTGGGATATACAACCATTCTTTTACCTGGATATTTGACGTACGTATATGTGAAGAGGACCGAATATTTTGGGAGAGCCCCCTGTGGTTTTGTTTCGAATTTCTTGAGGCTGTGCTTCGGAGAAGATGGTTCGATGTCCTCACCTCTTATCACGCAGAGTGAAGTACAGAAAGTTACCACCAAGAAAACGTTCTGGAGGAGAACTTTCCTGCTTATTTTCTATTTTACTGGACTGCAAGTTTCCTATTTGTCATGGGGAATAATACAGGAGAAAGTGATGACCCAAGTTTACCAAAGTAGTGACGGAAAAATGGAATACTTTGGAGATTCCCAGTTCTTGGTTTTTGTGAATAGGATATTAGCTTTTTCAATTTCAGGAGCAATTTTATTAGTAACGAAAAAGTGTGACTATAAGTGTCCATTTTATAAGTATGTATTTTGTTCGTTTTCGAACATTATGAGTTCTTGGTGTCAGTACGAAGCTTTAAAATATGTCTCGTTTCCTCATCAAGTGCTGGCCAAAGCGGCTAAAACTATACCTGTAATGTTGATGGGAAAGATTGTTTCTAGAACCCAATATAAATATTACGAATATATAACATCCATAACCTTGTCGATAGGTATGTTATTATTTATGGTGGACGTAGGAAATGATAAAGCTAAATCTAGTGTTACCACAATATCAGGGGCGTTACTTTTAATTTCTTATATCATATTCGACAGCTTTACATCCAATTGGCAAAGTTCCTTGTTCAAAAGTTACTCTATATCCCCGATTCAGATGATGTGCTTTGTGAATTTTTTCTCGTTTTTATTGACAGGAACGTCGTTAATTCAGCAAAGTAGTTTCTATGTTTCATTCAATTTCCTTCTGAAATATCCCTCGTTTTCTGTAGACTGCATTTTATTATCTCTATGTTCTGCTCTAGGCCAACTATTCATTTTCAGTACAATATCGGAATTTGGCCCTTTAGTTTTTGTTATAATCAGTACCATACGACAATGTTTGTCTGTTTTATTGAGCTGCATATTTTATAATCACGAGGTGCATGCTTTGGGAGTGTTCGGGTTGAGTTTTGTTTTTTGGAGCGTATTTTTGAGGATTTATTGCAGTTATAGAAGAGAGAGAACGAGAATGACGAGATCGAAGGGATATAAATGTAGTGAAGGCCAGAAATTTTGATATTATGGTGCTATAAAACGTAGTGCTTATATCTAGTCGAAATTTATTTATTTATTATTTGTAGGGAATTTTGTTAAAAAGATAGTTATTTTTACCTACTATGTAATTTTATACGGCAGACTTGATCTTGATAAAATGTTGAAACATATCTCACTATAGATTTTCTTTGTCAATTAGTATCAATATTGACAAGTTTCAGCTGAATTTCGTTCTTGAATGTAATACCCAGACCTTGATGGAATTGATCATTTATCTATGAAAAATCTGGTGAATTTTTTTTGAAAACTAATTTTATAAGACAAACTATAGCAGTCGTAATATAAACTTGAATTTCAAACTATAAGCTATATTAGACAAATTTTTTTCATGTGTTTTTACTTTTTTTACACATCAGGCTGTATCAACTTTGAATTCTTCCGAACTTTAGTTAAGACTGAGTCTTTCAGACCGTTTTTAGAGTATTTACATGTTGTGAAAAATGAATGTGCAATTATAATAAGACTAAGAATAAAATCAACATCAGAATATTTATTAAAATACGTCATTATATATAATTTATTAGACTATGAGTATTCTTAAAAAATTTACATTTTGATAATTACAGAATATATTACAATTAATTTAGTCTACTAGGAATTGTCACTTAAGTACTGTTTAAATGAGTACTTAATTCGAGTAAACAGTTGGGTTCTTAAATTGGATGTAGAAATACTTTGTTCATTAAAGTACTGTGACCCAATTTGTCTTTTATTAACCGAGAATCTACAAACATCTCTTGGGAGTTTCGCTGGTACAAACTAATTTTTCATCGTCAAAGTGAGTACCTAAATCACAAACGAATTTCATGTCCAGCAACTGATTTTTGGAATAACCATTTGTGCAATAGTGGAACAACCTGCAGTCTCTTGGATCTGAATAAAATTGATTCAAAGTTTTACCGAAACAGTTAAAAACGAAATTTTTATTCACTTTTTCTTTTCTTAACTGCACTTTATAAAGCATTGGTGTGGTACTGAAGTGCTTCCCCTTTGAGGTGGCCAGTGTCGGTTTGGCGTTTTTAGCGAGTGCGATTTCTGTCAAGGCTTCTTCTTCTGGTTGTTCTGGAATTTCCTCCATTTCCACACTTGAGAAAATGCTTGGTGTTACAACTGGAGAAGCGCTGAATCTATGGCTATACGTATTTTTTCTCGATCCAGTTCTTGGAGTAACATTCGTGGAACTGAATCGGTGTCTAGAAGAGAATCTGTTTCCACTGAATCTTTGTTTATTCGATTTTGGTTTGAGTTTTCTATCCTTATATTTCCTTCCATCTCGATTTGTTGAAGGTTCTTCCTTATTCTGTTCATTATTTATTTCATTGTCAATGGAAGTTTTTGGTGGTTCAGTTTCTTTATCTTCGATATTTTGTGTTGTACTTTCTTCCTTCGAATTCAGTTGTGTTATTGCGTCGAATTTTGTGTTTGGCTCCTCCGTTTCTATTTCTGAAACTGTGGTTCCTGTATCTTTTTCATATTGGATAGTTTCAGTTTGGAATTCAGTTGTTGGATCTTCTGTTGTACTTTCTGTTGTTTGTTCTTCAGCATCACTTTCGTTTTCGTCTTCAACATGTTCAGTATATCTCACTGCATTTTCCTCATATCTAGTGGAACGTAAATCAGCAATACTGTTGGTGGTCGCTTCAATTTCTTTGATTTTCAAAGTATTAAACGTGAAAGTATTTGCTGTTGTTGTCATCACCTCTGTATTTATTTTAGATTCCTCTGTTGTTGTATAGGGATCGCTTGCTGAAGTTATGGTGGAGGTATCTGAAAAATTGTCTTCGGTTGTACTTGTTATGGAACTTGGTGTAGATGTGTAATAATTTGTGAATTCTTCAATGGTGTTTGAAGACGATGCAGTTGTCGTAGTGCTCTCACTCAATGTCTCTGTGCTTTTTGAGCTTGTTTGTAGTTCAAGTGTTGAAATGTAATTGTTTGTTTGTGATTCTGATATTGATGAAGAAACTTCTTCTACTGATACTATAGAATTAGTTTCAGTCCTCGAGTATGGCTCTGTAGAATGTGATAAATGCGTAGAATCTATTTTAGAAGATGTAGAAGATTCGAATTCTTCCTGAGGTTCACTTTCTTGACCACCTTTCGTTACGTAGAAACCTTTCGGAGTGGAATTCAGCAGATGAGAACTTGGCAGACTTTCATATGAAGTTTTTCCTCCGAAAGCGTTGAGAATGAAATTCCGTATGTTGATAACATTTTCGGTGGAAGAATATGTTATTGTCGTCATTTGGTCAGTGGTTAAGGTGGGAATTGTAGTGATAGATGGGCTTTCTGACGATGATTCTTGGCTGTAAAAGGGCATATTCTGTTGCCTTCTCCGAGAGTTTCTTCTTCTGCTGGTTGTTCCGCTGTAAGTACCAGACACAGGCATATTTTCCACTCTTCTGTTGTAATCAAAAAGTCTTTTCAGACCTCTATTCCTTCCTCTATATCTTGGTTTTGGATTAGAGGTGGTAGTAACCTCTTCCATTGATTTTTTCGTTGTCTCTGTTTCTTTTACGAACGTGGTTACAGCTTCAGTGGTAACAGCTTCGTTTTCTATTGTTGGCAGTGTTTCTTCACTTTTTTCTTCTACTGAATCTAGAATATCAGTTGTAGTTTCGTATATTTGAGAGGTAGTTGGGATTGGTGTTTCTGTAATTGTTCTTGTTTCTTCGTGCTTTGTTGAGTGGTGATTATAGTTCGTGATCTCAATACTGACAGGCTTTGAAGTGTAGAGGCGTGGCTCATCATTAGCTGGGTAGTTTTCAGTAGCTTCAATCATTGACTTCGTAAAATTTGCATTATCTTCTTCAATGCTATTCGAGTTAAAATTTTTTGTTTTCTTTGCTTCTGTATTGAATTCGGCTTGAGTAGAAGGCTCAGTAAAAATGGTGTTTTCTGAAGTGAATGGGTTCAATGTTGTTGGTTCTTCATTTTGAGAGATGGTAGATAATTCGAATTCTCTGATATCAGTGAGATTCTGTTGGTAATTGTATATCTCTTGTTCAGATTTCTGGTAATCTCGTAAACTGTCCACAACATCCCCAAAACTAGTCAAGTTTTTATCTATCGACACAGAATTTATAGTAGTCTCAGGCATTCCAATTTCTGCGGAATTGTTGTGAGAGAAACTTTCATGAATTGTTGTCTCCTCTCCTTTGTTTTTATAGTTTCTTTCGTCCGGAGTTTCTGTGAAGTCTATATTGATGTTAGTTTCTTCATGAATCGCACCCCTCACATCATCTGTGTTAATTTTTTCTAACCTATCATCTCCTATATTTTGAGCAAATATTGATGGTTCGTAATTGTCGTCTGCGTAATCGTTGAGGTAGCTGTAAGGTTGAGTTGATGCCTCATAAACCTCAGTTGTTGTTTGTTGAGTACTCTCTTTGCTGAGTTCAAAATCGTTTACATAGTCTATGTAATCTGATGATTTCTTTACTGTTCTTTCAGTAGTCTGTGTGGTTGATGATTCTACTTTTATGGTCGATCCAGAATGCGTTGTGACTTCATCTGTGGCTACTCCAGAAGGTTGGAACTGAGTCTCCTCGAACCTTTGCAAGAAAGGTCTCTGGGAAGTGGCAAATGGAATGGCGTTAGTTACATATCTGTAATTGAGGTCATCGTTGTTTCCATGGTGTATTCTTTGACCATCGAAGTTTCTATTGTCCAAACCATTGAGGACGTTGTTGCTGGATGTGCTACGCTCATAAAATTCTTCGTAATCTACTCGTGAAGGATTTTGAGCTCTTCTCTTGTTGTCTTTGAGTTGGTTCTCATATCTCGAAGCTTCCTGTGTGTCTGGACTTCGTGTTGTGAGATTTGGAAACGTGAATCTGTGTCTTCCTCTGTCTGGTCGACGTCTACTGGTACCTTTCTTGCTAGGAGGAGTTTGGGTGTTTCTAAAGTTGTTAATGACGTTTCTCGTTCTTTCATCATACACCTTAACATCTTCATACTTCGAATCATTTGGTTCATCAAAGTTTCCTTCGTTTATCTTGGTGGAGCTTGATGGCCCTTTGGAAGCTTGCTGAATGGAGGTGGATTGTTGTCTTTTCGAGGGAGAAAAGTCATCTTGTTTTGCAGAATTATCCAGATTCTGTTCATCTTCATAGTTTTCAGTCACATAGGTTGCTTTTGAAAATTGTTCATTTATGGTTGATATCAGTTCAGGGTTCACAGGAATGTTGATAGGTATTTTAGTCGTTTTTTCGTGTGTCTTATACCAATCAAAGAGGAACTTTAGAACCTCGACAGCTTCCTCTTCGTTCATGATTATTTGGGACGGGTCTATGTGTTGGGGAGTTCTACTGGACCTCTTCGATTCACTACTGGTATCAGGATTTAGACCAGACTGTCCATTATGTACCCCGTTTCCCGACGTTTCTCGTTTCTGTCTTTTCCCTTGTTCCTGTATTTTTGGCACATCGTGATAGAAAGGATCCAAAACCACGTCTTCTTCTTTATAGTCATCGTAGGAAGCGGGTGGTTGAGCTAGAATCTTAGCTGCTCCAATGGTACCCAAGGAATAGTTCAAAGTTCTTCCGTTAGCATCACTAACACTTGCACTCGCACTTATGATGATTCTTGGGGGTAGCTCGTGTTCGTCTGTGTACCTCTTGGTTTCTACGTGTCTACTCAGAGCAAACGGAGCTGGTGAGCTAAATACTATCGGCGACAAGGTTGGTAGCACCGGAACTGGTAACTTATCCCCTTGAGGCTTCTCAGTTCTCGTGAAATACTGGTGGGACGGCGATTTTAAGGGCTGTAGGAAGAAACTTCTGGAAGTTGAGGACGGGTGGTTTGGCTCGAAGGTTTTTCTAGTCACTGGAAGGTATTCGTTCCTTTGAGTGCTAGATCTGTACGGATTGTTCTGGAAAGGATTGTTGGATGGGATAGAAGGCCTAAAGTTGGCGTAGTTGTGGTGGTATTGGTAGTTGCTGGCACGTGGAGGGTTGTAATCTCTGGGCCTTGTGTCGTGGTAGTTGAAGTTATATTTGAAGTTGTTTTGAGATGGAAGAGAATGTTGCACATTCTGTTGTGAATGCTGTACGTGCTGTTGAAGATGTTGCACATTCTGATTGAAGTTATTTTGGGCTATCTCGGTGGTGGAGGATGAAAAACGGGAATTATCCTCCCCCTCTTCTTCCTCCTCACTATCAAACACTGAACTAGGGGTGGACACAGTTTTCTTATTGTTACTATCGATGTTGTCACTGTAACTGTTGTGCTGGGGGAACTCGAAAGGCTTTGTCCTTATATTGGGGGGAGCACCGGGGTTCAAGCTGATGTTTATTTCCTCCGGAGTGTAGCTGGGGGGCTGCTCTAAGGAGAAGTGGTGGGATGATGGTCCTTTGTGGTACGGGGAGGGAGTCAATGGTCGGGCAGAGCTGGTGAAGTACTGAGTTCTTGGAGTTGTGGTTGAGCTAGGTCGAGACGTTGTTGTGGTCGTCGTGGTCGTTGTTGTTGAAGATGGTTTTTCGATTTTGGGTGCCTCCGTTTCGTTTTCTGGAAGGAAGAGTTGATTTTGATTGAAGGTTGGGTTGTATGGGTTTTACGTACCTTCCACAATAGGAGGCGCTGTGTTTCCGTATAGCTCCAAGTTGAGGCTGTAGAATTTCTCTGATTTTGAACAATCGACCTCGTCGATTCTTTCGCAAACTCGAGTTTCCTGAAATGAGAAGGTTAAAAAGGAATTTTTCGTGATGTGACCTTGTTTCTTGCAAATCCAAGACTGAACATGTTTGTGAATATAATAAAGTACATCATCAAATCAGCAATTAGGAATCGATAACACATCGACTTACTTGATCGAATACAGTTCCATTCAGACACAGGAAACGTATGTCCATGGGTTCGTCTAGTTGTCCAATGGTGCAGACATGGAACATCTGACAGTTAGTTTCTAAATCTGCATAGTAACCTCCTATCACTTTGCCCACGCAGCTGAAATTTGTGTCTGGTAGATTGTCAAAGTCCAGATACTGAAATAGGAAATACAAGAATTGAACAAGAATACATAAAAGCTCATCTTTTCTACAATTTTGTGGATTATAAAGTTGCCTAATTAGGGGAATCAGATTCAAGCTATGGAAGAAAATCTTCGCCAATAATTTCACATCCTGTAGCCAGAAAAACAGAACGTTAAAAACGTGAACTTCTCGCTCATTGACCACCGTACAATTTTAACTAGGCACTTTTACTTTTTTACGTTAGACTTTGCGGTCGACAGTTCAAATCGACTGTTGTTTTTGATACCTGCGTGTTTATTATGAAAGCGAAGTTTTTAATGAAATTAGATATGCGGTCGATTAAAGAATTTCAAAATGTAAGAACGGGTAAACCAACATTTTCTTCAGCGGATGCGGGTAACCTTTCATGGATTACGAACTCAAAAGAGGCATTCTTCTCTTAGATCGAATTCTACAGCGTTTTAGAAGATAAGTTAGGAAAGCTTTGAATTGAAAAGTTCTCCAACACACTTAAGGACTGAACGAGAATGAATTCGCTATCACAAAAACGCTTATATCTTTTGAACCACTGGACCGATTTCGAAAATCAAACTCATTTTCGAATCATCCTCTAATTCTAATGAAAACTGTTTTTACAATAAAAAAAACCAAAACTATTTTTTACAAAATTCATGGATTTTTTCTGGAATTCTTCCCATCATGCTTCTTATAGTGCTCTCAGTTTATTTTTGGGATGCTGTCTTCCACTTTTGCTTGAATTCCGCTAGTATTTTCGTTGACTTCCTAGTCTTCTTCAATTCTCTTTTTACCTGGGCCCAATATCTTTCGATTGGCCTGAGTTCTGGGCAATTTGGTGGATTGGCCTCTTTGGGGACAAAAACCACCCCATTAGCTTCGTACCATTCCTTGGTGGCCTTGCTGTAGTGGCATGAAGCTAAATCTGACCAAAAGATTGTTGACACATCGTGCTCAGGTAAAAATGGTAAAAGTCGCTTCTTCAAGCATTCCTCGATGTATATCTTCGAGTCAACAGAGCCTTGGCCAACGAAAAATTCGCTCCTTTTCCCACAAGAGCAAATTGCTTGCCAAACCAGGAATTTTTTAGGAAACTTTGCTTGTTTCTTCACGCGAAATTGTTCGTCAACATTTCCACGAGAATTTGCAATATAAAATTCCTGACCAGGAAGTTGCGAGAAATCAGCCAAGACATAGGTTTCGTCGTCCATCACGCAACGGGAGAAATTTTTCAAGAAATCTTTAATTTCTTTGCTCTTGATTTCGCTCTTTGATTCTTCACAGCGTTTTTGTCTGGCACTTTCTGCACTTTGTATGTTCTAAGCCCACAATTTGACTTGATTTTCTGAACGGTTGACTGCGAACAACCCACTATTTGGGCCACCTGAAAGGTTAGGATTCTTCTGAAAAAGGCTGATGGCTTTTCTCACTTTTTTTGGGCTATGAAACCCCTTTTTCCTCCCGGTTCCTTCCTTGCGGTTAATTGTAAGATCTTCGTTGAAGCGCTTAACAGCTCTTGATACCGTTTCCGGACGAACGCGAGCCTCTTTTGCGATTCTTTTGAAGCTCCATTTTTGATCATTTTGAAAAAGTTTCACTATAAATTCTCGTGTTTTCACTTCGCTTGACATTTTGCGACAGAGAATTGGAATATCTATGAAGTGAATGTTCCACATGTTTCTAACGTTCATAACAAAGCTAACTATGATCAAATTTTGATTTTTTCTCAATTGGTTCAAGAGATATAGGCGTTTTTCTGATAGCGAATTTATTCTCGTTCAGTCCTTAATACATGAGAATTACAGTCTTTCAAAATAATTGGAACGTTGATCTTCAAAATACTTCCTTTCCAATTCTATAGTCATTCTTCGCAGATTCTGAATGCATAGTGCACCATGACATAACATAATATTGCCTTAAATATCACCAGGTAACGATTTTTTATAGTGAAATATGTATAAACCACTCGTTACTTAATATATCGCAGAAACTGAAAGTAGGTACCTAACGGTCAAGCGCATTCATTCCAATGGATCAACACTTCTTTCAAATCCGCACATTAAGTTCGATTAAAAAGTGACAGTGACCCTATTTCAATGGAAGAATCATCAGAATTTATTGATGTTGGAAAAGTGAAATGAAGAATTTGTATGCGGACAAATGACAGTCGGTTCCCAAAGCATCATCGCAAATCACAATAGGATTTGAGGTTACATAAGAGTCATGGGAAGATGACCGAATTATTGTTTTGACGATTGTGATGCTCGAATTAAAGAAAGTAATGATGGAGTATTTGTGAAGTAACGGTGGTATAAAACGACCAATTAGCTTTTATGCGTAAACACTATTATCTGAATGCCACCGGTGGTCTCTTCTCATGGGTCATGAGATTTTGATAAAAGTGATGAGACCAAAACCAGGCTCCAATAGAGCGTCTACAATTGAAAAAAAAAACTTTTCAGTCAACGAGAGATGATAGATGATATATTAGTTTCCAACTCACCCCAGGTTCAAGTGATACCACAAATAAACCAGTCGAGAGAATGTAGAGCCATAGTAGACCTGAAAAAAAATTCATTCATTACGTATCAATAATTTTTAAAAGAGGCTTCAGTGTGAAAAGTTTCAGACTCTTTGTCACTTATGAAGTATAGACAGGTGTACAACTTTTAATGGACCATTCAATCTAAAAATGAAACTGTGGAAGATCGATAATAACTTTTACTAAGATTTAATAATAATTTTGCGAATTTTCCTTTCTTGATCGCTGCTTAAACGTAAAGAAGGCCGTGGATGTAATCATAAAATTGACAACATAAAACCCCCTACTGAGAGATAAATTTGAACAAGTCACTATTCTTATGTCATTCTTGATAGATCCATCAATAATGTTCAACAATGGGTTTATTTGTCTGTCAACATTTGCGTAATAAAATTGGTGAGAAAATTCGCTTTCAACGAGGAAATATCCTGTAGATTTTAAACAGCAATAAATGTAGGTTGTCGACTGAATTAAATTAAAAAGCTTCCTTATTTTGTTCACCAGATCAATTCAATTTTTGTATCTTCTCATGTGAGGTCCTGTTTGCAAAGTGGATTAGTTATTAAGGGTTGATTTGTGTCATTTTTCAGTCTTATTATTTCCACAAATGAGAGGTACCATAATAGAAAAAAACCGATATGATGTCAGTTCCTAATCTATATCAAAAACTCCTAAACTACAAGAGTGGAGTACTCAAACGAATACAAAGTAGATCAGAAGGAGTTACTTTCCATTCCAATACATAATACTCCTTTTCATAATTCGATAATGAGTCAGTATAATCATTATTCATTATCGCATTCTTGAACAGATTAATTTGAGTTGTATAATACAGATTTTTAGAATTGGACAACAAGCCGTGAAGAGTATGGAAATTACTCTAGTTTATGAGCCTTAAGGATTCCTTAACGACGTGATGAAACCAGGTGTATTTTTCGTGTACATTATAAGAAAGTTGGGCCTATTTTTCAATGAGTTTCATCTTGAATAATGCAAGCATTATGACGCTCCAAAATAAAAAGCTCCTGCTGGCTTCACAAAACTGTAATAGATCTCTGAGGAAGAACAAATCAATTAATTGATTATGCACTATTTCCTTTCTGCAATGTTGAGATTGCAGAAGGGTTTGCTCATCGAAATTCTTGTAAAACACCGAGCATTTCCAGCTGATTCTTCACTTTGATCAGATAAAGGAGGTGAACCAATAAAATCCCAATTAAGTAACTATTACAGTACCTAGATAATCGATAAATTCCTACGATATTTTTAGATCTGTTGACCTTCTTCAAGACACTGCCAATTCCCTAGTCTACCATGTCGTGAACATATCGTTTGAGAAATAGTCAATTGGTAATTGAGCTAAAAACAACACTTCATTCGGTTTTCTCTGTCATGGACGAAATTGAGCCAATTGAAAGGGTTGTGCAAATTAGTGCAAGAAAGTTGCACGTTCGCTTGCTGCCTGAATTTTAATGGGCCACCTGAGATCTGATTTTACATTCGACCTTGACGTTTACGATTGTGTTAACAATCTATCGATTTTATAGGGAAAAAGAGAGAAATGGTAGAATATCGATGAGAAAAAGAACTATTTTCTTTGGAAAACTGAAGCATTTTTATTCTTATTTTCGAGAGGAGTAGAATCCTTCACTCCATCTGGCCATGAACCACACCAAACAATGACATTTTCTGAATGCAAATGCTTCTTCTGATTTTTTGTACAATTTTGAATAGAACTGAGGTTCTTCTCAAAGATTCAAAGAATGGATATTTTTTAGTCATAATCAATTTCAAGATCTCATAATTAGGATAAGTCATCACTGAGCAAAAAGATACAAAATAGAATAACTTCAACTATAATCATGTTAGATACAATTTGGTTGAAGCAAAACCAAGGCAAAAGTCGATATAAAAATAAACTAAAAATTTTCATTGTATCCAAAACTGAATAGCTCCCAAATCAGATTCAAAATAATTCTGTATCCAACGTAACATAATTAATATTTAATCCATTCTCATTTCATAATGGATTGTTTCACAAGCGGAACCAGGAAAATGTAAATTTGTCACCTTTATATCGTCTGTTCGAAAGTAATTCACACCCGATTGTTAATTAATATCGTCACTAAGGAAATGTCCAATTACTGTTTTATCTTGTAATTGTCGATAGATTTGTTTCTCACAAAATAGCGTAGAATAATTAGCGATTTGATTCGACGACCTCGAATCATTTTAATCAATAAAACGCCTTCTATTTCGTTTCGAAATCGTCCCTCGTATGATTGAAATTTTTATAGTGCACTGATTTTCTTTTCCCGATAATTTCAAAACAACGTTACCGATCTGAAGGAAATTTTGTATTTAAATGGAGAATGAGATGTTCAAGCTGCAGTCAAAATTTTGTTCAAATCGAATAATCCGAAGCTCTTAAAATTCAAGCGACTTTTAGAAATTCAAATCTCAGTATTCCTGTGACAGATCCAGGTTCGAAAACGATTTCTTTGACAGCTGCTGTCAACAAAATTTGACAGCTGTAAATTTTTTAGATTCTTGAACTGTCAAATATGAATCTACCTAAAAAGTGGATAAAAGAGAGCCAAAAGCTACCGAATTTACGTCATTGCGTTTGGTGACCCAATTTTTACAAATATTCTTAAAAGATAGTTCTCCTTTAAATGAATAATTGTCATCCCCGATAGCAAACAAATCTTTGGACGAGATAAAGACATAATCACGCTCAATCCCCGTGCAAATGTCGACATACGATGGCGCTCGAGGTGAAACCCCATCCTGTCGAGCCAGATTATTCAAATTCAAATTCGCCAGGTAGATCGATCGAAATGAATACCGAGTCAAGGAATTATGTAAAACGATCGTCGATAATTCGACGAGATGATATAAAAATAATATTTACGTAACGATGCAGACTGTCCGGACGCCGAGAAGTGGATTTGAGGAATTTTTCTGGCTACGCCACTTTCACTTGAACCAAAAACATAGATTCAGTTCACGTAGCAAAAACGTAGCTGACTTTGTCGATTCCGATCGTCTGAAGATGACAAAACCAGACACTGGTCGGTGTCAATGTAACAGGAAATTTATTGAACTTTGACAATCAGTATTTTCATTATTTACGACTTTTTTTTAATTTGTGAATATGTATATCTGAAAGATATCAATATGTACTTAAAGGTTGCTGGATTCTGTTTTCTTTTTAATTCAATTATGGGAACCTCTATCAAGAAAAACTTTTTTGAATTAAATATAACACATTGCAGTTCGTACCTACATTCATAATGTATATAAATAAATGCAATAACATTCATCCAGAACTGTATAATCGAGAAAGAAATAGCAATAAAACTACAATTACATCAATCTCATCTCACAATCCATTCACATTTCTCCCAAATGCAGCTTGAACCGTTTAGAAAATTTTTATTCTACTTTGTATAGCGGCAAAATTATCATACAATGGTCTATCTCAAAATCTTCACCCAAATAAAACCAGTTATGATCATGAACACTCCAAAGTTTGACAGTGAACACAGACATCTGATAAAATTTATTCCTGCAATAAAAGTTATTAATAATGCCATAACACTCATAATGGAGCTCGAGTTCACGAGTAAAGACCATAAAAGAAATTAATTCATGGTAATTTTTATTCGGTAATGCAGAGATTTTCTCCACATCGAATGGAATTTAAATCTTATGTATCTTACTGAGAGGTTTATTGCAATTTTTCAACAATAACGACCAACTACACATTTTTAGATTATTATTCTTCATCTCGCTCTAGAAAAACACGAAAATTTTGACAGAATATGTAAAATTCTCAGAGAACTCGGGTCTCCATTGGCAGACGTTCTGAAACGTTCTTATTTCCCCTTTGGCTAAATGATTGTTGATGAAAAATATTCAAAAAGAGCAAACAAACTTATAAAACATGAGAAACCTTTCGGAAAATCTTAACTGAGGACACCCTGTACCCATTCGTCGTTGAATTTACTTGAATAATCATTCCTATTCATCGAAAAAATCATTAATGTTCCACAACTCGCAAGAGACTCCAACTTGAGATCAAACGACGAACCTTCTGTGAGAGCATTAGATATTTCTTTCACGAACTCCCTGTATGAATCTTCGAGTTTTCTGAACGAAGAAGTGGACACATCAATATTGTAAAGAAATCGAGCAAAACATTTCGAAAAAGTATGGAGACCCCAACGCCAGATTAAGCGACGAACCTATTACTGTGAGAAGATTATTTCTTTTAAGGAATCCCTACATAAATCTATGAATTTTCTGAGCAATACATTGGAACATCAGACCTCTTTTCTTCACATAGAACATTTCACCCCACAAAAATCGTAAAGAAATCGAGTAGAACAGTTCGAAACACTCTGGAGACTCCGACGCCAGATCAAGCGACGAACCCCCCACGAAGACCGGAGCGTTTTTCTCGCAGCAAGCCGCGAGTACGCGCTTCTCTTATTTACGAGGGACTCGAAACGTGACGTGAATTATCAGCCTATCGCGGCTTCCTCATCGGCGGAATCATAGAAATCCGCAGACCTCCGAGCGAAAGTGGAATTTGGCCAATACGCGCTTTGATCTTTAGATCGCACCCGACGTAGCGGAGAATGCGTAATTTTGGGGTCATCCCCGGTGAACTGGAAAAGGTCAGAGTGCGAGGTCGGTCGGGAAATTGAGGAATGGGCCGGAATCCGTCCATTTTAGGCGTCATGACGATTTCGGTGTCCAAGCATACGACTTATGTAAGACTCGAATGAACGATCTGATAAATGTTGGGAATTCACTGTCGAAATATAAATTTTTATTATATCTGACAGCTTTGGACAATTCTCTAGCGTGGACGTTATGTGCGTACACTGGGTGTTTCAGAGTAGGTGTAACAATTCAATAGGGAAGATATAACGTACGTACCATTCAATGGTTTCGGTATTTTCCTTAAATAATGCTTATCAATATATATTTATAGAACAATATTTTATTTCAAATGGTATTCTACGTGTACACCAGAGATTTCTGTATATTTCAGTAGAGCTTGAAAATATACAGAACTTCGTATTCTGCTCGAAATCTTCACTATCTAAATCAGATTTTCTACCATTACCATTAACATAAAACAACATTTCAATCCTGTTCTTCACCACTCCAATGTTATCTACACGAGGAAACTTATAACCTCTAACTTTCGAGGATGATTCCAGTATAATACCAAGTATCGCATATTTTTGTAATTGGAAATTATTGAAAGTTCTTATGAAGTATTAAAGATGTCCTCTTCGAAATAAGAAAGAAGTTATGTGTTTTCAGTATAAATGCTGCCCCTTCATTCTGAAAAATTTTTTGGGAAAACTACTGAAATATTAAATTCTACGTGCTTTAGGAAAATTGGTTTGGCGAGGAAGAAGTTTAACCAACTTCTCCAAATTGCACATTTGCGAAATCCGCCAATGCCTCTCCTAATAGCAGAATAACCAAAAAATGTCATTAAAAACCTCTAGTTCCTCAACTGGAATCATCCCAGAACAAAAATTCACACCCATTTCTCGACGAATAAAAAAATTGACAACCAGAACGTCCCCATCAAAATGTAATTTCTTCATCAACCAACCGAAATTTCCCAACAATGATTTACCGACGAAAGAAGTTCACGCTTGGATCATCTCTGCAGATAGAGACGACCACGGTTCGATTGCCAGATAAAACGAGATCCCTTAGAGATCGAAATTAGGTTTAATTTCCTGCCTGCAGCGGCGTAGCTACGTGGGTGCAAGGGTGTGCAGTGCACCAGGGCCCCCGACCTTAGGGGCCCCCAAGGCCCCAAGCGCTGACCACCGTTTTCACCACGTTACAAGATTTGTATAACTTTTTTCGGAAATAACATCAAACGTTGGTATTGTCAAAATTCACTGGTGAATCGGACACCTCTCTGAAAAAACTAAATCCGACTAGAGACTAGATGGTCTAGTAGGATCAACACAATTTTAGCAATTAAACGTCGTTTTTTGATATCATTCGTGCATTATCAGAAATAGTTATGAAAAATTCGTGCAAAGATGAGCGAAGCCAAGCAAAAATAATGACAAAAAATGTTGAATTTTGAATTTACTTTTCTCTGCGATTTCATGCACATTCTTATTGATATCAATTATGCATCTTAAGTATTACAAATATGCGATATCAATTTGGACGACGCATGCAGAGCTTAGAAGAGACGAATACAAAGATAAAAATTTATAGGAGTGACTTCGAGTCCTTCAAATGCGAGCCTAGAGAAAATGCCATAGCATATGGTATAGATCCCCATTTCGAAGAAAAGAGACAAAAAAGTTCAAAAACATTTCGATGAATTAGCTTCCTTCTGATCACCGATTTCGAAGTAGGGAAGAATTGTTCAAAATTAATATTTTTTATAGAGTGCTCGATACTATAATTTCACAATTAAGGGTCCGTTATACTCAGGCAGACAAAAACTAGATCTCTACGTATGTACATTCATTTTTCAGTTGTTTGCTACCGCAGGAAGGGCTATGTGGCACTGATGACGGCTAACAAGTTCACGCCTTCAATTCTTCACCTAAAAGCATGATTTTTTCTTCAAATTGAAGTTAAAAGGGCACTCCCATTTCTTCTCTTCGAGAAAATTATTTTTTCGCATAAAAAATCGGGTTGAATTTGAGAGTATATAAAAATTGACTTCATAATCGTTTTTTGCACGTTGTTCATCAATTTTTTTTAGTTTTATTAAAAAAAAATCCATTTGGATAGGTGCTTAGTTAATGCAAAAATGGAAAGACAGAAAGTGTGAAATCGCAGAGAACTTGAATTGAATAAGGCATGGACAATTCACGAATTCTGTATGAAAATACATAATAAGGAATTACGAAATACGATCCAACAGAAGTATTTACAGCAATATTACTATTCCATAAAATTCCGGTCATCTCTGTAGGAGTCGAAAGATCTTTCAGCAAATTGAAAATAATAAAAAATTATTTGAGGAACAGTATGGGCCGACAGCGACAATTATCGCTTATATCAATTAAAAATGAAGCTGCATCAAGTCTAGATTTGAGTAAAGTCAATGAATCTTTTGCAAAAAAAAGAGTCTCAAAGGTTGTAAACATATTTTTCCCGAAGAAATCAATGACTTCAAATTCAGACTTGATGGACCTCCAGGTTTGAATCCTCAATAATTAATTTGAATGAATTCCTTAAATAAGTTATTCTTATTGTTATTTTGCCAAATAATCTAACAATAAAATAAAAAGTGTTTCCAAAGTTTTTTTTCATCCTCCTAAATATAATATTTAATATACCTACTACATAAATAAACATTTCGAATCACCTATTTCTTTTCATTACCTAATGACAACATCATTTATTCAAGTATACTCCTCAATTGTACCTTCTGCTTCTTCGAAGTATTTATATTTCGACTCGTAAAAAACCAAACAATCCATTAAGGGGCCCTTCTCCGATCTTTGCACCAGGGCCCCTGACTATGTAGCTACGCCACTGCCTGCCTGTGACCTTTCAGACCGTCCGATTTGCGAAATACGCCCGACGTCCTCATTGGTCTCGCACGGAGGAGGAATATACGATGGATCCATCGCCGATTATTGCGATATTCTGTCGTGAATCATCTCAGATGGAAAGCTGAATCTATTTGGTGCATTTTCTACAATTTTACACCGAAAACTCCCTCAAGTTTTGGGAATCAAGTGGTGTTCTACATGGATCGGGTTTTAGGCCCAGTATTTTCATTATTCATGAGAATACGATAGTCGGGTTGATTCTTAGGGTGAATAAGTCAGCTATGCTTAAAGCAGGACCATAAATTGTATTAATACTCCATTTCTCGACATACAGCTCAATTCAGCTGTGGTGGCTATGAGGTATCGAAGTTAACATTTAATCTTTAATCCTTAGGTTATCCTTGAACAGACTCCTGAATATCATAAAAAGTCCGGGCGTCGATTTCCGTATTGATCGCGCTTTTTTACGACAAACTTGTTCGATTCCCAAACGAGGAAACGAGCGCTTGCACGTTACTTCACGACATTCTTCGGTAGTCTAACAATCTTGAACCATTACGTCAGATTCAAGAACGATTACAAGCGGCACCGTTCGCTGTTAACCTTTGAGTTTCTAAAAATCCGTAAACTATAATAAAGTTATCAATATTGAACCATCGTATCGTTTCACTTTCAAACGGGTCAAATCGCTTCTTTCGTCGATGGCAGTTCGTCACTGTTCAAGCGTGAAAAGAAGGCAGCACGCTGAAGATAATTTAATAGGTAATAACGCAGCTCGTTGGTTTTATAACCTGCTCAAAAGTGGAGCGAGTGTAAAGAGATAAAAGGTATTATCTAAGAACAGAGATTCATTAAAGTTGAAATGGGCCTATTTAATTTCTTCCTCATGAAAATAATAAGAGTTGACACGAGCTGTCAGGAACAATTCATTGAACAGGTTATCGTAGAAGTATGAAAAAAAGAGACAATATACGATTGAGTTTGATAACTACAATCATCCTAGGCTCCATCAGCAAACAGAGAGCCAGGACTTGTCTTGACATATTCATAACAAAATATTCGTCTGCGGCTGATAAAGGCAATGCATCTTAACCTACTCTTGCTGATCATATGAGGAGGATCCTTCAATCCCTAAAGGACTATTCATAAATGGACAAGGCGAACGTGAGCCGAAGACTCGATAAACGTACTTTTTACTTTTCAACTTTTACACTTGATATGATTGTTAGCAAATCAAAAAATGAGCCCATACCTCCTCCAAAGAAAAGGAGACAAGTCTCTACGACATTATTTAAAGAATACAATGAAGAAGAAAATGTTCCTAGCAACTTTCGGGATGATGAAGACGACTGTCCATCTGTCTATTGTTATGACCTTTTTTCCTGATTTAGATCGGGAAAAAAATAGTCTCCTCCAGGATTAGCCCTGGATAAGACTGGTTACGATGCATGCATTGGTTGCATTGGGCTCACGCACCTTGTGCTGATGTCCTTGAAGAATTAAGCGTTTCATTGGTGAACTTTGTAAGTAGTTCTGTAACTATAAGAATAAAACTACAGTTGCCTGTTGCCAGTATGTCATTTTGTCCGCATGCTAAGGACAATTTCGTTTATCCCAATTTATCTAAGAATATTTTATTTTTTGGTACTTTTATTTCATAAAGGATGATTAGATTTTATAGAGGAAGGACCAAAGATCAAAGGTGCAGAATATGACATTACTGTAATTCACTACTAACAAGTTGTGCCTCTGAAGGAAAACCCTATATGTCATTTGCTACGAACATAGTATAAATAGGGCTTTACATTCAAATGTGTTCAATTTTGCTCAATCTGTACCTACTCAAAGAAAATTTTCATGTCTCCCCTTGAAAAACTCCCTGGATCCTCTAGAGCATCTCTACACCACAATTCCAATTTGATTCGATAACATCTCGATAAAATACCAAATTATGCAATACGACAAAAGTGTGAAGACCCAACTCATATAAAAATCGATGATTCTTCGAACTTACCACAACAATCCTCAGGCACATGACCAACAGATCTCCAGGGCATTCACACAGATGATATATCGCTTAATCCGCCATCATTATCCTTAATTATTCCCCATCTCGTTACAAAACACCTGTGGTTTTCTGAAAACCACGATCTGAACGGATAAAATTCAAAGGTCGTGAACGAGAACCTTCAATTGTATTTTAATTTGTCGTTATATAAATAATAATCTGTTAAAAAGCGAGATGTTCACTGTGTGAATCGGGACGAGCTTTCGGGAAAGCCATCAATCAAGTAAATATCAGGCGATATGGCAATATGCAGTTATGTCAATTTTGATATCTAACTAAATAAAACGCTGTCTGATTTGTTTAATGAAATCGATGGGAGACATCGTTGAACTTTCTTCGGGAGGACAAAAGTTTCGGATAACCCAAAGGTCACATAGGAAGGAAAAACACAGTGTGAATCGTAGCAAGTAGGGAAAGTACGTACAAAATAACATAGGGTTTTATTTCAGAGGCATAACTTGTTAGTAGTGAATTACAGTAATGTCATATTCTACACCTATGATCTTTGGTCCTTTCTTTATAAAATCTTATCAACTTTCATGAAATGAAAGTACCAAGAAATGAAATATTCTTAGATGAATTTGGATAAACGAAATTCATTTTGTTCGCATGCTATGGACAAAAAGACATACCGGCAACAGGCAAATGTAGTTTTCTACTTATATTTACAAAACTACTGATAAAGTTATAGGAACATTAGTGTAGTGAATCACAGTAATGTCATATTCTACAACTATGATCTTTGGTCCTTTCTTCAGAAATTCTAATCAACCTTCATGAAATAAAAATATCAAAAAATAAAATATTCTCAGATAAATTGGGATAAACGAAATTCGTCTTATCCGCAAGCTATGGACAAAATGACATACCGGCAACAGGCAACTGTATTTTTCTACTTATAGTTACAAAACTACTGACAAAGTTCACCAAATCACCAATGAAACGATTGGTTCTTCTAGGAACATCAGCACAAGATGCGTGAGCCCAATGCAACCAATGCATGCATCGTAACCATTCTTTTCCAGGGCTAATCCTGGAGAAGACTGGTTTTTTCCCGATCTAAATCGGGAAAAAAGGGCATAACAATAGACAGATGGACAGTCGTCTTCATCATCTCGAAAGTTGCTAGGAGGAAGCCCTAGAGACTTGTCTCCTTTTCTTTGGAGGAGGTATGGGCTCATTTTTTGATTCGATTGCAATCATATTAGATGTAGAAGTTAAAACTAAGTAGATACGTTTATCGAGTCTTCGGCTCACGTTTGCCTTGTCCACTAATGAATCGTCCTTTAGGGATTGGAGGAACCTCCTCATAGGATCAGCAAGAGTAGGTTAAGATGCATTGCCTTTTTAGCCGCAGATGAATATTTTGTTATGAATATGTTAAGACAAGTCCTGGCTATCTGTTTGCTGATGGAGCCTGGGTTGAATGGTCTCGGTGTTGTCCGGTAGATAGGGTTGATTCAGCTGAAATACCTATGTCATTTTCTCCGTTCACTGTATTATTTTGTTCATAATGTGTTATGAAACAAGAAATAAATCGAATTAATTCAAAGAGTATATCTAACATAAAAAAGCTTCGTGAATACAATGACAAATTAGCAAAGTTTGAAATGAATGCAATAAATGAAAAACATGGTGAAAACTGGCCATTTCTTCTAAAAATTTGGCTCAAGGAAATCAAACTAGTGACCTATTGATTTCTGTTATCATGCAGTTCATGAAGTGTAACGTCAAATTCGAACAGTGTCGAACACCACAGCATTAATAATTTTTGGTTCTCTCTATATTTCGATATTTCACTAGATTCCGTTCACCTCAAAACTCCACATATACTTATTTCATTAAAAGCTGAATTATATTTATTTATGTACATAGTTCCAATTTCAACATCGTATGAACGTACAACGGAATGGCTTTGAGCGGTGATTGTAGACCAGACTTACCACAAACGCTGGTAATAATACGCCTATTACTTAGCCACAATAGTCAATACTCATTCTGGGGAAAATGATTGGTTCGATCATCAAATTGATTCGTGATCCTTAGTCGAGCAGTATCGATTAGGGTATTTGGTGATACGTGAATGGTTTCGAGCTACCAATTCAAAATGAGGTCGACGAAAAGTGACTTAACAGAAGGGGGCCTTCCAGTCGTTCTTCATGAACTAATAAATACACTGCGCAAAAAAATTAACCCACATTCTGAAAATCTCAATTTTAATGAAAGTTAACTCTACATTGACTTTATAACTTATTTTTATGTTCTCTCGGGAAGGTTTTGAACGAAACAAGACACATTAAATGGAAGAAAAATTCAGGATTTCACCGAATCTTATGTGAAAGAAGAGAAATGAACAATTTTCAATATACTGAAATGCTGATAAGTGATTTAATACTTGGTATTTCCACCCCTTGCGTTAATTACAGCTCGGCAACGACGGTTCATACTCAAAATGAGTGATCTTAAAATGTTCTGATCTAATCCTTCCCAGATTTCTCCGAGTTGGATTCCTAAGTCATTAAGAGTAGCTGGATGATTTTCTGAACTTCTCAGCCTTCCATTGAGGTTGTCCCAAACCTGCTCAATCGGATTGGGATCTGGACTTCTTGCTGACCATTCCATTCGAGAGACTTCAACCTCTTCAAGGTACTCCTGAGCGATGCGCGCACGATGGGGTCTGGTATTATCGTCCATAAAAATGAAATTTTCACCAATGTATGGGGCAAATGGTACTACATGCTCTTCAAGAATGTTCCTTATATACTTATCAGCATTCATACCTCCATTATCAAAGACCACTAGGTCTGTGCGAGCAGTCAGAGATATTCCACCCCATACCATAATCGATCCTCCCCCGAAACCAGTAGTATTCAGGAAATAGCACTGAGCATATCTTTCATGTGGACGTCTGTATACAAGGGAACGTCGATCACAATGGTAGAGGCAGAATCTAGACTCATCTGTGAAGAGAACTCTTTCCCAATCGGCCTCTTCCCAATGGATATGCTCGACTGTAGAAAATCAAACGAAAGAAAAACTATTGATCACTAGAATTGATCGAGAACAACTGATTTTAGAATGGAGCCAATACATTCAAAATCTGATAATATCATCTTTTTCATATTCCTGCTGGGAGAAAACATCTGTATTGAAGAAAAACGTTGAAAGTGGATAACATATGCATGCATAATTCTGATAAAAATAATTATCATTGAGAACACCTTCAGTTGTAGAATAAATTTGAGATTTCCATAATGTGCGTTAATTTTTTGCGCAGTGTATTTCATCACCTATAAGACAATACCTTGGAGTAGGAACTCAGAAGGAATTAATGCAATTTGCATTTTTCAAAACTACACGTTTTCAAAATTGACAGCAATAAAACAATTTTATTCTCCTCCTGGATCCTAAAATCCTTCCTAATCACAGAACCCAAGAACTTCTCGCTACCTTGGCCTTCAATGTCACACCAAACTCATGTCCTCGTGAATATAATAGCAATAATTTTTCATAACCAATCCACCTATTGTTGTCACTAATTAAAAATTACACAGTGGAAACGACAGGGGCGTGGCATGTGGGTTAAGTTCATAACGCCTTCAGGCAAAACCTGATTGACCCCTATTTCTGCCCATATATTCGTAACGGCAATAAATCATAATGAAAGCCCATTGGAACTGTCTCTAGGTCGCAATTTCGATGTATCCGGCAGTCACGATTTGAACTTTTTGAGGCACATACGCACTGTAATGGGCGGCAATTATTGTCCATTTGAAAATTGTGGGTGGAGTACGAAATTAATTAGAGTGATTTTTATCGTTCCACGATTCGATCTATTGTACGTGTGTGATGGATGTAAGGCGGAGGTCGTTAGTGGTTTGAAGGAGCTTGGTCAGATCTAGATCACTTTCGATTGAAAGGGTATCGCAATGTTATCTCAGCCAGGGTCCTAGACACGAATGATAGGTAATGTGGTTGGACGATCAAATTTTCGAATGGCTGTTCTGACTATTATGAAATACTTCATTATAGCCAATTTCCAGCTTAACATATGATAAGAGATGTCTTCAAGAAGACTTATTTATTTTCGACCTACATATTTCGAAATTAGCTTCAAGTTTGGATTTCCGATATAGACTTTATTCTTTTTAGAAATACTTTGGACAATGCTGATTAACAATATATAAGCCTCATGTGGATATGCGACCAAAGAAACGGGAGCTATGACGATTTGAAATTTCGATTTTTTTAAAAAACGCCATTCGACAGGTGAAAATCTAAACTATGATTGTTAGAGTCTTGGATTCATTCTTATTGAATTCAGCGATCTCGAAAACCTATATTTTGATACCAAACATGACCATACAGTCCTTCTTTATCATGAATTTTTTAATATTTTTGTTTCCTAACTTTCATTTTCGAGTTTTGTTCAGCAGCTCACAGCATTCATATTTAAAGCGTTATGGATCAGCAACGCAGGTATTCTGGAAGATTCGAATAGGAGGAAGATATTTCTGAGTGAATATCCTTGTTAGATTTTCCAGGGAATTCGTGGTGATGGCAAATATGGTGTTTTTAGGGGGTCTTACCCCTTTGGCATTTTTCACCCAAAAAGTTGGGATTTTCGAATTCGATTTTATTGTTTGAAGAGATACTTTGGACAATACTGATCAACAATATACAAGCCACATGTGGATGCGACCAAAGAAACGGGAGCTATGACGATTTCAAATTTCGATTTTTTTGAAAAAATGCCATTTGATAGGTGAAACTCTAAACTATGCTAGTAAGGGCTCTGGAAAGTCTTCTATTGAATAGAGCGACCTCGAAAACCTACATTTTGATACCAAAATCGTCCATGTAGCCCTCATAAGTAATGAATTATTGCGTTTTAATTTTTTCGATATTTCATTTTCGAGTTTTGTTCCGAAGCTCATAGCACTCAAAGTATGGGTGATATGGATCACCAAATTGGGTTTTCTGAAGGACTCGAATGGGTTGAAGACATTATCGATTGAATAACACTGTTAGATTTTCCAGGGAATTCGTGTTGATGGCAAATATGGGGTTTTTAGGGGGTCTTACCCCTTATGCATTTTTGAACCAAAAAGTTGGGATTTTCGAGATCGATTTTATTCTTCTTAGAGATACTTTGGACAATGCTGATAAACAATGTACAAGCCTTATGTGGATGCGACCAAAGAAACGGGAGCTATGACGATTTGAAATTTCGATTTTTTGAAAAAATGCCACTTGACAGGTGAAAATCTAAACTGTGCTAGATAGGGCCCTTAAAAGTCTTTTATTGAATGGAGCGACCTCGAAAACCTACATTTTGATACCAGAATCGTCCATGTAGCCCTCATAACTAATGAATTATCACGTTTTAATTTTTTCGATATTTCATGTTCGAGTTTTGTTCTGAAGCTCAGAGCACTCAAAGTATGGGCGATATGGATCACCAAATTGGGTTTTCTGAAAGACTCGAATGGGTTGAAGACATTATCGATTGAATAACACTGTTAGATTTTCCAGGGAATTCGTGTTGATGGCAAATATGGGGTTTTTAGGGGGTCTTACCCCTTACGCATTTTTGACTCAAAAAGTTGAGATTTTCGAGATCGATTTTATTCTTCTTAGAGATACTTTGGACAATGCTGATAA
The DNA here is from genome assembly GCA_910592335.1 of Adalia bipunctata. Taxonomy (NCBI): domain Eukaryota; kingdom Metazoa; phylum Arthropoda; class Insecta; order Coleoptera; family Coccinellidae; genus Adalia; species Adalia bipunctata. The sequence goes on from OU342951.1 coordinate 1,087,054, forward strand.
ACAATGTACAAGCCTTATGTGGATGCGACCAAAGAAACGGGAGCTATGACGATTTGAAATTTCGATTTTTTGAAAAAATGCCACTTGACAGGTGAAAATCTAAACTGTGCTAGATAGGGCCCTTAAAAGTCTTTTATTGAATGGAGCGACCTCGAAAACCTACATTTTGATACCAGAATCGTCCATGTAGCCCTCATAACTAATGAATTATCACGTTTTAATTTTTTCGATATTTCATGTTCGAGTTTTGTTCTGAAGCTCAGAGCACTCAAAGTATGGGCGATATGGATCACCAAATTGGGTATTCTGAAAGACTCAAATGGGTTGAAGACATTATCGATTGAATATCACTGTTAGATTTTCCAGGGAATTCGTGTTGATGGCAAATATGGTGTTTTTAGGGGGTCTTACCCCTTATGCATTTTTGACCCAAAAAGTTGGGATTTTCGAAGTCGATTTTATTGTTTGAAGAGATACTTTAGACAATGCTGATTAACAATATACAAGCCACATGTGGTTGTGAGCAAAAAAACGGGAGCTATGATGATTTGAAATTCCGATTTTTTTGAAAAAATGCCATTTGACAGGTGAAAATCTAAACTATGCTAGTTAGGGTTCTGGAATATGTTTCATTGAATAGAGCGACCTCGAAAACCTACATTTTGATACCAAAATCGTCCATGTAGCCCTCATAACTAATGAATTATCACGTTTTAATTTTTCCGATATTTCATGTTCGAGTTTTGTTCTGAAGCTAAGAGCACTCAAAGTATGGGTGATATGGATCACCAAATTGGGTATTCTAAAAGACTCAAATGGGTTGAAGACATTATCGATTGAATAACACTGTTAGATTTTCCATGGAATTCGTGTTGATGGCAAATATGGTGTTTTTAGGAGGTCTTACCCCTTATGCATTTTTGACCCAAAAAGTTGGGATTCTCGAAGTCGATTTTGTTGTTTGAAGAGATACTTTGGACAATGCTGATAAACAATATACAACCTTATGTGGATGCGATCAAAGAAACGGGAGCTATGACGATTTGAAATTCCGATTTTTTGAAAAAATGCCATTTGATAGGTGAGAATCTAAACTATGATAGATAGAGACTCGGATTCGTTTTTATTGAATTCAGAGACCTCGAAAACCTACACTTCGATACCAAAGTCAGCCATGTCTTAAGTAAAGACTTTTCTTGTTTTATTTTTCTTTATTCATTTTAGAGTTTCATTCACAAGCACACAACACTTAATGTATGAGAGTTGTTGATCCGCAAAATTGCAAATGGGTGACTTACTGACCTGGCTATGGATTTGAAAAAGAGCTCCCTATTAGAGCTTCTTACTCTTTTGAATTTTTAGTGTGAAGGAACTTATGAGGTAATAGTTCTTTATTAAATCAACTCCATACTTGAATGAGCAGGAAATAAAAAAGCGACTGATTGAGAGCAACCTCTCACTTCTATTGAATTCCTTCAATACAGAATACGTTTCCTTTTTCATCTTCATCAATACAACCGCATTTAACTAAAATTCGACCGACACAAAATCAATAACTTTCATATCCTTTCAGTGAATGGCGAAAATAATTTTTTTCATTATTACATTTTTCACACGACTGGATACCACCGTACAGCGTGATCCACCATTAGTTTTACGGTCAACGTCTGTTTTGTGGCTTATATCAAAATACAATCGGTCATTAAAAACTAAACCGAGCGCAAACAATGTAATGAGGAAGGTTACCAAATTTGTTGTTCCGAGAAGAAAGCAGCGGTTACGCAAAATTTTAATTGGATTAGATGGTGTCAGGTGATCTTCACGGGTTCATCATTTTGTTGGAATCTGTTGATTGCTAGCCATCAGTGCCATTTTATGTCACACTGGCTCTTTTTTATGACTATATGCGGTATTGGAAAGCAATGTTTGATGTCAAAGATTCCAGTAAGGATTTGGTTCACATTTTGTCTAGTTACATAATTATTATGAATTATGATTCCCTATCTTAAAACAAATAAATTCAATACATTTCAATTAGTTCGCTTTGCAATATGTTGTTGAGGAAGAATGACCATATATTCGATTATGAAGATGCTTCAATTTATTGAACGACACAAAATTACCTTTAATTATATATCTGTTCATCCTACATAGACAGGGCATATCTCAGGACGCTGAAACAAAAATTAATAACTTTAGTATAAAAGTATTTTTGGAGAATTTCATGATGAGTACCATTTTTGTCCATTAAACGGATTGACCTATTTTCGAGATGAAGGAAGAGAATATAACTATCAATGATGAGAATTTAATTTTTAATCACATATTATCTTGTGAGTGTCTATTATGAGATTTCGCAATTCCTTCGAGAAATACAAAAGAATTGATGATGAACGAAAATCTTCCTTTCTTTGAATTCAGTAAGAAAGTATATTATTTGTGGACGAACACATAAGGAAGTATACGTTTTCGTAATCAATACAATACAAGATTGGAGTTATTATTGTGAGGGACAACTGAAAAAATTATTTCAATAATCTCCAGTATTCTTACGTTCAAATTATAATGAAGTATTCCTTATAAAATGTCACTTATAAATCACAAACTTTCTTCGTCTAATGACTAACAGGATCATATCCGTATCGATTCCTTGACTTTCCTCAATATCCCAAGGCTGTCAATAAAAAGCCCACACGAAATAATATTCTGATTCATACACACCAAAGGTTCGATCATCTCCGAAAGGTAAAATCCATTCACAATCAGCTGCAGATAAATAATTCATAAGCAAAACGTAATGACAATTTTCCTTCTGCACTTGTATGGGAAGTTGTTTCGAAATAATCTTGCATTCATTAATGTTAAGTCGACAAAAAAAGTTTTTCATTTCTCCATACTTATCCTAGTTGAGACGCAATCAAATTGTGGGTGATGTCGAAACAGTATCTAACTGTGTGTTGATGGAACTAACTGCGTTTGATGTCTGCTGATATGAATATGTGATTTTTTCAAATAGGCAGAGCTGACCAAAGAAGGTTATGCTCATTGAAAAGGGTTTCTCTAAGGATATTCCAGCTAACATATCCACTTTATGAGGAAGAGGCTTCAAAGTTATCTTTCAATCTAAAGAAGATTTGCATCAGTAAGGGATCATTCATTAGAATATACGAAAACCAAGTATGGAACTTTATTATCTTAAACTTTTTGGTTTTTAACTTGACAAGAAATTAATGATGAGGATGCTGTCCTACTCTTTTTTTCGAGGAAGCTGTGATGACCCCTACGTATTCGAAGACCTCAAGTTTTCTATAAGCCGATGGTCCAGTTTTTTTCAATCATGTAACAATCTGAAGATGACCATAAATAATTAGTTAGAATGGATCTCTCCAATGCGATCAAATTCCACTTTGATGACACGTTAGGTTCGGCGTGTGTTTCTTCCTTCGTCCTTGCATATCTCGAGAAGAATAAGCACTCCTTGCTGTGATCTAAGAGAGTATCTTGTGTCGATCCTGAATATTGTGACCGCTCCCTTCAGGAGAATTCCTTTTGCCAGGGTTAAGTGGGTTAAAGTGAGACGTATGAGAAGCAATGGAGGTGACCTTGGTATTTCTCTCAGCTGATCGGTAATTTTGTGGTTGCTGAGGTTTTAAAGGGCAATGTCAGTGGTTGATCTCATGCTATAGACGAGTGTGGACCTGGGAGAGATATTCGAGTAGTTCCTTGGGGTTTTTCACTGAGGTAAGGTAGGTTTTGACGTCTTGATGATTCGATGGGAAATCGTAAACATTCCATCCACGAGATGCTGCAAATAAATCGCCTTCATTGGCATTCATCTGTAGTCCAACTTTCGAACAGCTGTTTCATCGGCATAAATCGACGTTGTCCTTCAAGAAAGGAATCCCATCAGATCAACGTTGATGTAAATTGAGTACGCGATTTATTAGAGCATAACATGTCGCCTTAAAGATTCGAAAACAAACAATGAGTCGGTGTTGAATGCCCAGATTCACCTTCATGTAGCTGTACTATAAAAATTACGATATAATTCATGAGATACTGCTTTATGGTCGCATGGGTGACAGATCTTTCCTTGAGGTTTGAGTTGTAGAGCGTGAAAATAGTCATAATACTGATGTACTTAGGTTTAATTTCGGTAATTCTCTGACAGCATGGACCATGAAGATCTGATGAAGAGATCGCCCACCTACGCTTCTTTAACCTCTCATGCATTTCAACTTGAGAATCTCGGTATCAGGTTAGTACCGGCCTTATACAGAGAAAGACTATTTACCTGACCATATGCAGCACATACGCAACAATGTTTCCTGATCACTAAACACAACGATCGCAAGAAGAGAAAGTGCACAGGGAATTGGTTCGATCGGTGCAATAACGGAAGAAAGCAACCGAAAGATGAACGATCAATTTTTAGGCAACAGGGTTCAGAAGAACTGAAAACTCCCTTTCACGACTTCCCAAGGATTTTAGATAGAATGACATTTTCAAGCCACACGAAAAATTTTGTCAAGATCCCTCACCTCAGTAGCAAAATGAAGACGTGTATGTTGGGAGGTTATGTTCGTTTAGCTTTTCAACTTCCACTTTTCACTATTGGGATTGTTTTTGTAGGGCTGGGTCATTAGTATTCTTAAGATTCACGGGCATTAAAAGTATCGAAGTTTCAGGGATGTGAAGGTATAAATCACAACCGAGAATAACTCAGTTGCTGTCCTGAAATTACTCATTTTCGAAATAGTCTGGCAAGCAGTCGATCAGAAGTTACCTTAACCGTTTCCTTCCCCCTCAAGGCATACATTTCCATATCATTAAATAATATGCTAGTCCATAAGTATAAGATATCTCTTACAATCTGGCCGACTCCCCATTTCATAACATCATACATCAATCATGCTCCAATTTATCAATAACATACGAATGCCTGCTTTGATCCCAAACAACGTTGAGCAACAATTGATACGTTATCATAATAAAAGCCAAATAATGACCCTAATTGTTCAGAATTATGGACTACCTTCATCTGTAGTGGGTGAACATTGCGTAATATCGAAAACGAATGTAGGTCCGATCACCAAGGATATACCTAAGTTGAAGTTAATTCCCAATATTGCAGTATCATGTTCATGTACCAAATTCAATTTGATAGTTTATCGAGCCATAAAAGTTGATGTATCAATTACAGAGTGCTCCTATGGCGTTCATTATATAGCGATGTATTGTCCCCATCTAGCTCAGGAATGTGTTTTGTTCTCAATTAAAAAATGAAGGTTAACAATGGCAATTGGTCCTTTCAGGAGATGTGGACTCCTTCGAAGGTAACACAAATCACTGAAGGTTTTGAATCTTGAAGTAGATCAGCAAGATAATGAGTAGTCTCAGAAGAATATTCTATAATCTAATTCTATAAGGCTTTTGTCTCAGGGTGGCAAACTCTTTTTTTGCGAAATCAAAACGTTCTTGGAGGGATCATCATCAAGAGACTCAAAATAGGTGATCGTACATCCGATCATACAAGGCGATGTTTAATTAGCTTCAGCACCGACTCTCACAGTATAAATCAGATAATGACCCCGTACAGTTTGAGGATTTTTAATTGTTGCGTTTTAGAAATCGTGAACACGAAGAGTCTGAACGTATTTTCCTGCTCTGTGATGCAATTCTAGCGCGTCTGTGTAGGAAGAGAGCTCATTTTAACTCGTATTGCCCAGTGAGTGTTTCGAATTGATGAAGTGTATCGAGAAATGGGATCATATAAACAGAATCTAGTTCTCAGGTTAAGTTATTATCTTAACATTTCCTTATTGAAGATGACAGAAGGAGAGCGAGGAAGAGAGTCTGCAATTATGCATGTTTAGTAACGTTTCATAACGAATATTCTCGATAGAACGATTTGTTTTCGATATGGAATAAAACACAGAATATTGGTTACAAAAGCAAATCCTCTTTTATGAGCTATATTTTGTAACATAGAGATTCTTCTGAAACTCTTGATTTAATAAATTCATCACTACCAAGTGTTCCTTTTCATATATCACTTAGTATACATTTAAATCGATTACTACATGATAATGTATTCATGAATTAAAACCAATAACTCCAAATAAGGGTAATTGCTAGTTTCACAGAGATTCAATTAAGTTATTAATAGTTTCACATGCCTAATTCATCCACCTTCTCATAAAGATTTTCTTGTGTGGGCCATGACATGTTGCAAGAAGAATATTTCCTTGTGTGCATATAAGACTGAGTTTAATCAATTTTGAATGAAATCACATCGATTATATTCTTCATAATTAAAGCACCCACATTATTTGAACCCAACATTAGGACCATATCCTGTCATTTGCAGAAACGATTGAAACAAATATTGTTTGTGTCCTGCATTGTTAAAACGACTTCTCAGGGATTGAAAATCGAAAAAATTTAGAATCAAACATGCACACCTGGCCGTGGAAATGATATCTCACATACACACTAACATCCTGGCATAAAACGTAAACAATATTAAGTTACAATCTTTCATTCCTTATTGAATGGCCATTCCACTTAAAAGAAACACCTGAGTGGCTTCAAGTGGTCTTTAAGAACAGATGTTTCTGAATGATCGCTGTCCGTTTTAACTGTCACTTTCAATCTTCGATCCGGATTGTACAATTTTACGTTCATCAGATTGATTGCATCTCATGAATGTCCAGGAGGATTGCGTGTGATTGAGCTCTCGTAGCTCACCTAAACGAGTAGCTTTGGGCGCTGTTAATAATTATTTATGAACGAGGAATTTTCCGTATAATGTATGTGCTTGGATCACTTTCGTTTTCTGCTGTAGCAGTTTTGATGGGGAAAGAGAGAATTTCTGCTTTTCTTGCAAGATGTTATCGACTTTTGGAAGATCCATATCAGAGTTAGGCAACTATAAAAACACTTTAATCCATCCTATTATGTACATCAAAATATCTTAAATGTTTCTGAATGACTGAAATTCAGAGCTGTAGCTCGGGTGTGGTTCCTCATTGAAATAACCAGCAAATACCCTTTACTAATCAACCCAAAGCTATGGAGGAATGTCCCTATTATGGTACCATTCATTACATAACCCATTACGGCGAATCAGCGACTGAAAGGTCCCAGAGATCAATGGGTCCTGTTTATGATTAACCATTGGCCATATTTGGTCAGCTACCGTTAGTGTGGTAATAGTGCAACAGAAATTACAGCTATTTCCCTAAGTAAAACGGTGCCATTCAAGGTTGCACAGCATCCCAGCCTTTTCTCATTAAATAATCGATTCCCAGGCACAGATGTGATTCGATCTATTATGGTGGTATTGTAGTTGTGTTTCCTTGAAAGTGTAATTTCAGGACCGATTTTATCGCGTATTAAAGATGGTGAAGTTAATTGAAGTGTAGATAAATCGAATACGATGAGAATGGTAATAGTTAATCTCGGAATCTATAATTGAAACCCTTTAGAGAATGGCATGAAATAAACCACCATCCATACTACAGGGTTCTCAAAGTTCGAAGGCCTATAAGACGTGAATAACTGCTTTGCATCTTCTCTGCATGCTTCCCATCAATATCCACTACGAGTAGTTTAATTCGCACATAAAAAATGACCGAGTTAGAACTGGAATACCAACACCATTGGTCGTTGAAATCCCCTGAACTACATACAATTAATTGGCTGTAAACTCTCAATCAAGTCAACGATGACGGCATGTCAAAGCCACGTCAAAGATCATGGATTGAGATCCTCCAAAAAAGTTCTCCTACCGGTTTTTCACGAAGGCAACTCATGATCGACCGTTCGAATCGATTGCTATTCATGGGATGCAGAAAAAAGGTGAAGATTCTTGCGATTGTGCAACGTTTGTGTGTCAATGTTAGAACGTAGCCTCATGTGCCATGTTGCGTTATGCTATTGTTCCGGAATTGAAGTTTCTATATTATAAAGCGAGATATGACTGCATTGAAGACCATATAAAGAAACGGCTTCATTTTTCTTCGCAAAAAGCCATTTATTCCTCTCCTCTCAAAGATCTACTGTGGTGAAGGTGGAAAAGCAAATATTCATCTTTACTGAATACACATCTGCATGCATCTAAGCAGACTACCCATTTTCACACTTTCTAAAGCACTTACAGCCAATGAAATATTGAGTATGTAGGTACGTCATTTTAATGTCAGTCGGAATGGAAAGAATAAACATCGCGAATTTGGATTTGATGATATCTAATTTCGTTACAGCTACTCATGGAGCAGTGAAATTTTTACGTAATTGCATGCATTACATCTACCTATATCTTTAAATATCACTGCTGATAATAAAGAGTGTTTTGAGTAAATTTTGAAACGTATTCGGAGAATCTCTTTGTTGAAGAAATTTTGTGGAACAAAGTATTCAACGATTGACTTTATTGAGTCAATTAATATTTCATTAGGGACTTCACGATTCCTGACCAATAAACCACGATTTGAGATGACCTTCAGATTAAAGTTAAGGTCAACTATCTCTCGATTAATAATATTGTTTTTGCCATACTCCCTCTCAAGTCAAAAGGTCACTTGCCTGAGCTTTTAATAGAGATATAAAGGACTGGAAATAAATGGCAATTAAAACAATCAAAACCCAGACGAAAACCGGTCAGTTTTGTTGTGAATAATTGCGAAATATTTGACCATGATACGGTTTACAACTTCGATTGACATTTATTCATAAGAGATTGGTGTAGATTTCTGACTTCTTCGATTTTTGGTGAATAATAAAGTGATATAAAACGACTGATATGAGATTTTGAAGCTTTTAATTCCTCGTTCGTCCATCTTTTAGGTAGATTCGCCTTTTCCAGATCGAAAATTTTTGACAACAGTCAAAAAGAATATGCTAGTTCGATATGGCAGTGGTGCCTACCTCTGAAACCAAATTTTCAGTAAAATTCTCGTTCCACTTGAAAGTCCAGGGTACCATCTTTCGTGGCTCACGCTGTAGGTACCTAGGCTATGTTTACGACTCTATTCAAGTGGGGAAAAACCCTTGATAGCTGAGCTCAAGAAGGCATTTTGAAATAGTACCTAGCAGCGATAATTTATTCACATCCTGTATCTGTGCCTCCCATATCTCGCCTTTCGATTCTGGGCGAAATCCTAGAACTCAACCGAAATGTCTTCGACGTGGGTGTCAATGCAAATCACTCCGGTCAATCATTATCGTTCCCACCATTCCTCGAAACCCGTACATTATCTCCGAACAATCGCCATTTATCGAAAATCAACAATACCCAGTGACAAGTATGTCGAAAATCTCCCACACTTTCCAATTTTCCCAGACGAAACGATCGTTATTCGAACAGGCCACTAAACCCATTGAAAAGACATAAAATTCACACGAACACGTCGATTCGTCAGATCGCCCCCGTACAAAAACGTATATATCGCTCGCGGCCGATAAAATTGTCTTGTTGCAATTTGCAAACAATCGGATGTTATTAGAAACACATTTTCGTCACATGCAATTTGTACCGTGCATCCATAAGAATAAATTAATTTTTACACGCATCGTATGCAAGATTGCAATCGATTTAATTGCGATTAATTCTGCTGATGGGAAGTTGCAGAAAGTGAGATTCAATACCTTATGGGAAAACGGTAGAATTTCATATTCCATATCATCATCATTCAATTCTGAACCTGCAGAGCTATTTTCTTTTAAGGGATCGATAATCTTTTGCATTCGAAATCAAACAAGTTATCCCATCGGTTTGGATCCATTTCGACCAGAATTCAACGTCGATTGGGCAATAAAACACCCCAATAAACCAAGGAACCAGATGTATCAATTGGACTAATTCGGACAATGTGGACGCTGTTTTTTCAATTCTTATCGTCGTCGACATAATTCACCTTACTAAGCTACTAAACCCAACTATCGTAACTAATTACTACGTAAATTAATAAATTATAGTAATGAATTCATTACTCCTGCTCGTTTCACCTACTATATTTGAGAATCGACAATTTTGAAAGTCCATACTGTAAAACTAATGTGGACGTGATTTCATCTCAACCACTCGAAAATAAAGTGTCAAGATATTCTGAAATAGACGTAGTGGCTGATGCATAGGCACAGTGTGGACGCGCCTTAAGACATATTAATGTGGCCATAAGATTATGATGTAGTTTGTTCTAAGATGGACGTTATATAACTATTCATAATTTATTGTCACAATGGAACATCGGTTCTTGGCATCCATATATATTCAGTACCCATAAACACATACTGGGATAAATACCAACCATTTTACGAGCCATGTATGTACTCCCACATAATGTGAGATTATCTATCATTCTATTTGCATTAGTTCAGAGAAACGATTTGCTTTCTTCTAACGATGAAAGTGAGACAAATCCGAATTACATAACGTTGTTTCATTCGTTTGATTCGATTATGATCGCTCGAAAATAAACGCGAAACGATCAAGCGTGTTGCACACATCCTGAGGTTAGTTTGCATGAATTGAGGGGAAAATCTTAATTTCATGCAGTTTTTCACTGGAGATTGTCGGATTTTCCTGAGACAGGAAGTTTATATTGGAAAAATGTGTTGGCCAGTAAAAACCCTCAGAAAATTTTGAGAATAACTAATCAATTCTATCCAGTGAAATTTATTGTTATTGATATAAAATAGACTATTTCCCTCGTCTTAATTTCCACCAATCAGAAACGCGCAATTTTGAATCACAAATGGTTTCTAGATGGAAAAACTGTATGGCAGCAGCTGTCAGCAGTTTTTTCGGGTTTACCCGCGGCAAAACTTGACAGTTGTTGTCGACGAGAATTAATAATACATACATAGATGCATCCAGAATAATCTGTTACTCATGAAATAGTCTTGTCAAATAGCATTCGTGCATCTAATTTTTCCTGTGAAAAAAATCGAAAAAACACAGTGCAAAGTAATATTTTTTTTAACAAAAAGCATTCGTGCAGGTGCAAAAATCCTCGTCTTCGACTCGGATTTTTGTTGCCACCTGCACTCATGCTTCTTGTTAAAATATTACTTAGCAACGTGTTTTTTCGATTTTTTACGGAAAAATTGGATGCACTCATGATATTACTTATGAAAAGTTTCTGTGTGATCTCTCAAACTGATTTATTCTCATTTGATAAATCTGTTCAGAAATATCCTAAACTAGCCCATAAAACATGTAGCCAGTGAAAGTTAGAGCAAAACTGTGTCATTATTGAAATCAATTACTTATTGGTTAAAGCTTAGAGCAGTGTTGCTCTGGTACTCCACCAAAAAATTGGATACCCATAAATTAATCACATAATACAACTTTCACACTCGATGAGTAGGTATTATTCATGCGTTTGATCCATATTTGTGGAAAATTTATAGTTGTTTTTATCTATAAAATGAAGAGAGTTGTATCTGTAAACATACAGGGTGGTCCACATAAAACATTCCATCCAAAGTACTCATTGGTTTTTTGAAGGAGGGGACATTTTGATTGCAGAATGGATGTACGATAATCAGTTTTTGATATTGTTGGTCGTTTGATGACACTTGAAATGATACAAAATGATGATTAAAACATCCAATAAGAATTTAATAAATACAAATTAGAAGCAAATGTCTATTTCAACATCTGAATACTTTCGAACGAAATCTAATTTGTAAGAAGAAAAAGGAAAAAAGTATTTCTTTAATGAGAGAAATATACAGCACAAGTCAAAGAGTCCCTTTATGTCCTCCCACAAGCAAGATTGAATATCTAGCATCATTTGCATGACACCAGCTCTTAAACATTGTAACGTATCTTGTTAACATTTTATGATAGATGTGTTGGTGCCCAATGATTGATGGGCTCTCATGTCCAAGAGCCATTAAGTTTGATGGCCGCACAAAGGTGAAATTTCAGAATGTGACCGCCCAAGATGGGATGTTTCACCATGCCAACAAGTTGAATGAAACGCGATACGTTTGTGGTCCTTCCGAGCCCAATCTATCAATGGGTGGACGAGTGATTGACATGTTCATCCAAGTTATCGAAACTGAATTGAAAACGATTTCGAAATTTGAAAGTGAAACAACGATGGTCCAGAGGTACTGTACAGTGAAGTACTTCATTGGAATGTTGTGAAGAGTTCATGTAGTTTTGAAGGAAAAATATATGGAAAGGAGTTTGTTTTGATTTTTTGCTCCCTGTATGAATTGAAATATCAATCTGAAATTATTGCAATAATTTTTTCAGGAAAAACTTTCCTGCAAATATAAGAAAAGTTTTTTCAAGAAAATATTCGTACCAATATTGAAATCGATCAATGATCCTCACTCGATCGAAATCACATATCCACATCTTATAGATTACTATAAATAATATTCCTTCAAACCTACCATTATTTAAATCAAATTAAGCATCATGTTGCGTTATAAGTAGTCAGTCAGCAAGTTGAGGATAAGCCAGATCCTAATCAAATATTAATTTTAATTGACTGAATAACCATCTTCAGTCGCCTTCGGGCGAAAACAAATGATAACCTTTTATCTTTCTGTATCTTTCAATGATGAATGCTCACATTTCGTAATGTTTCCTCAGTTTTTACACTTTTTACGGCTTTTAATTTCAGTAATCTGAATTTCAGGCGTTTCGTTGGAATTATGTGATCGTTTTGTGGGTCAGTTGAAAGGTTATGTTTGATAATAGTTGATGATACATAATGATGTTATGTCATTAGTTGAAATGTTTATCGGGATGGTGCTCTTTTTGTTCTCATTTTCATGTAAAACAAATTTTGAATTCATATAATTGAGAAAGACTTGGTGGTTTCTTCATAGTCATGCGCCAAAATCATTTGCATTTGGTGAGAAATAGTTCTTGTTGAAGAATAGGTCCCAAATTTGGTATCTAGGTATTTAAGCTAATGAAAAAATAAGAACAAATTTCATATTAGATCGAAAATCGGAATATTTTTTCCAACTTTAACACCCTGTTTCACGAAATTCAAAGGAGTTAAAAGCCATATTTCAGCAAATTTTCCATGGTGCTCTCTTCCATAGGTATTGTTACACTACTTTTTGACACCCTGTATATTCAACAACATTTCATCAAATCAAGAACATAGTTTCGCAAAATATTCCAAAAGAACGCCGCGAAAGTCTCATCATTCCCGTGACTATAGTTATAAAGTTCTTTCCATACGTATCTGATGAATTGGAGAAAAAAATATTTGGGCTCGTCCGGGATTTGAACCCGGGACCTCCCGCACCCTAAGCGGAAATCATACCCCTAGACCAACGAGCCAGTGGTAGTATGGGCAGATATGATTTCATATAAACATGAAGGTTGGCCAAGATCGACAAACTCGGGAGACTTCAATGATCGATTGAGCGACAAACTCGGGAGACTTCAATGATCGATTAAGCGACAAACTCGGGAGACTTCAATGATCGATTAAGCGACAAACGCGAGAGACTTTAATGATTGGTTAAGCGACGAACGCGAGAGACTTTAATGATCGGTTAAGCGACGAACGTGAGAGACTTTAATGATCGGTTAAGCGACAAACTCGGGAGACTTCAATGATCGATTAAGCGACAAACGCAGGAGACTTTAATGATCGGTTAAGCGACGAACGCGTTTCGTGGAGACTTTAACGATCGGTTAAGCGACAAACACGTTTCGTAGAGACTTCTATGGTAGGTTAAGCGACAAACGCATTTCGTAGAGACTTCAATGATAAGTTATAGCACTAACCACATCAATGCATTCACTGTGGAAATGTGGCTTATTTTGCATTCATTAGCATTCGAATTGACTAATTTTTTTTCTTTCCGCGACGCCGTTTTATCTTATCACCAAATTTCAATCTAATCTAATGTGTAATTTTTTTTTATTGGAACGATTATATTTTAAGCATTGATAATATCTACTGAAACCATAGAGCTCACAAACGAATAGCGAGGGATTTGGACTTTAAACGCACCCTGAAAATTTCAAGACGACCGGACGGACAGAATTGAATTTGACCACGGATTCTTCATCAGTGTGTCTAACATAAAAGTTCAAGACCATTTTCGGCCCGAAGTTTGATACCTAATTATAGACATTTTGGCAAATGATAAAGCTGTCGTCTAAATCGCAAAATTAGTCAGAAAATGGATATCTTTTATCGTGATACCTAATGAAAGATCGGGAAATTTATTTTTATCTGGAAACCGACCAGCCTTGGGATATTCAGTATTCCTGAATGGGTGACCGCTATAGCTATAAGAATTTGAAAAAGTGTCCGAAAAAGCTCCTCACCTCGAATTATTGATTTTATATGTGTTTTAACCAAAAATAGTCGCAGAATTGAATGGCTATCAAATAGGTATCACAAACCCCATTTGAAACCCGTTCCTTCAAAACCAGTTCACCTTTTTAAGCATCCAGTGTTGTACATAATGTTGCAAGAATTCACAGTAAAAAATATGGTAGTTTTAATTTTTCACAATTAAGATGTGCACATCGAAAAAAAATACAATTTTCAGCGCCAATAGCGAAACAAGAAAAAGATAAGAACCTGAATATATGAAAAACAAAGAAAAGAAATTTGGAATTGAAAATGGAAATACGTTTTGGTTTTCCGAAAAAATCTTCCATTTATAGCGGGTTCGCTATTCCTCACCTTTATAGAAGAGGTCCTCATCTAAATCCATAGTATCCTATCATAACAATTTTCTATCACTTTCTGCCAAGGTCACACGTTCTTACAAAGCACAAACATCGCGAAACACGGAACTTACAAACGCGAAACGTCGCCTTCCATGGCCTACTGTTGCGCGAGGTATGGTGGTGCATTCAGAAACAAACGAAAGACATGAAAGTGTCTCGCGACGCTCTCGGTGGGATTCGACTTGAATCGGTGGGTTGTTGAAGGGGAAAAACAACTTTTACTCTTTTTTGAAAGAGTGTCGAATTTGGGAAAATGCAATTTTGGGGCTGGAGAAGCCTCGGAGGAGAGCCAGCAAGTAGAAACTCGAACCCATGGTCATTTCTAACAGCCTCAACTGTATTTCCGAAAATTCGGTTTTAGTCATTTTTCTGTCGAAATCGCTCAACAAGAACCATTCAAAATTATAGAGAATTATCGAAAAAATATCATTGTCGAGTAGTTTGGCAGCTACTGTCAATTTTTTTCTTATCGGTTTCTTGAACTGGCAAATGCGAATCTAATGCAGTAGGTAATGCAACTATTTTTAAAAGAATTTTTTCGATAATATTTAGTACATATAGGGTAGGTACTATTATTTTGGATCCCCAACAAATTTATCGCCTTGGGAACTATTTACCTAATTGGGACATTCTGTACCTATTAGGTACTTTACTATCTCTATGTTTGCACCTCATTTGCGCTTTGGTATATTAATGTTCTATGATTCCTCCCAAGGCGCTAATAAATCTATTAGTTCGTTATTTCTGATAAGGTTCAATCGTTCGAGTTTTCCCATTTAAGATTCAGACTGGAAATTGCATAACAGAAGTGGACGGTGAAGTGGCTTATCGTCCGAGTTTTCTGATAATAATAATATGTTCCAGATTAAAATAAGATTAATAGCTCTCCATTGAACAACTTTTACTGGTGAGGTGAGAGGCGCTTTATCACTGGACCGTATTATGGAACAGCACAGGGTCAGTATTGTACATTGTACTTATACAGAAAAGAAGTGGATTTAGAGGGATTAATCAGCATAGTTCCTCATATAAACAGTGCGATATTTCTGGGTATATTAAATTTGATCTTTGAGATCAGCAAGAATTCAAATTTTCTATGATCTGACTTGATTTCATTTTGACATAAAACTGCGAAACGTCCCGCAAAAATTTCATATTTTACGCAATAATTGCATAGGGATAGAACATTCGATATTCAAATCATTATGAGTTACAAAACGCAAGGTAGATAAAGTTCAAGATCAACAAATCAAATTCATATATGACTTTCGCGACATCTACTAGTAAAATATGAACGCATGCAGAAAACTATTAATTTCGCTGGAATCCACTAAGGATATAAAATACGGCGTTGCCAAATTTCAGCTTGACATAAAAACGGCTGTGTATAAAAAATAGTGCCGTTTGGGATTTTCGAACCTACTCATAAGCCATAGAAATTGCTATAATTTTTCTGTGAAATGTTTCCCGCGTAGTCCTCATGTCAATAAAATAAAAAACCTAGAAAGGCGTTCTATTTGACGTAGTATTTTTATAATGTAATTTTACCTTTAAACAAATAGTAAAATTAAGTGTTAAGTGTATATTATCCTCATATCACGTAGAATTTTCACATTCTGAAGCATGTTGTGATGTTCAAGTTTTACTTTTATTAATTTCCTCAAAAATACTTAAAATGGAATCAGAGGCAGATAATCCTGCATTTGTTGATACCCACAACAAAAATAAAGAAGGTGTTACTGTTATCCTGTCGGAAATCGAATCAAAATTATGTACTAAAGAAGAGGTTGTTGTTTATGAAGCTTTACTTGGTTTCAAAAAGTTGTTGGAAGATTACGATGATTTTATACCTACCAATATTTTTGCATGGACGAAGAAAATTGCCAATGATGAAATTGAAGCTATACTTGTTGATAAGGTACACCAGCAAATCATGAAAATAATAAAACAGTCTCAATCAAAATTGACCACTATCATTCCAAAAGATACAACAGATCTTGACTGTGAATATGTAAGTAACTAGAGCGTTATACTTTCTGCATTATTAACAAAATGTTTTATAGCTGGAACAAATGTTGATGAAAGCAGTTAATCCAATGTCTGATGAATTTACCAAGCAGTTAATGTGTAATAATGTTATACCAACAATGTTTGATGACGATGTGAAAGATTCAGTATCCCATCATCTGATTATCAATTTTGGATTCAGTTTGATTGTTAAGTGTCCAATTACAAAATTGAGCCCTCAGGAAGTGAAACAGTTTTCCTCAAAATTGATTGAAAAGTGAGTTAACCCAATTTTGAGGTTAACTGATATTTATTTACCTTTGATTGTAGATACGTCAAGGTTTTGGAGAAATGGACTGAGCAAAATTTCAGTCGCTGGCATGACTTGTGGATGTTTTTGGTGAGATTTTCTGCAAAGCACCTTCATACGGCAATGGATTTGGCTAATAAATTGCTGCGGGTGGTCGAATATGCGTTCAGAAGCCCATCTTTCGAACAGAGGCTTTTGGGTTATGATTGTTGGAAAGTAAGTATGATTGAATTATTTTGTATACTCTTTTATTGATGAAAATATTTTTTAGGAGCTCATTGATAACCGAAGTTTGGATATGAAGCTCATGTGCAGCAACAAACAGATAAAACTTCTCATAGCCCCATTACGAGCAAAGTTTTTCAAAATGGAAGTCGTCATCCTGAAGAGATTCGAAATTTTTCTGTACCTTCTTGAAAAATTACAGGAGAACTCGGTGCTATGTTTGAATGAATTTTTGGAATTCTGTTTCGGAGTTTCAAGCGCAGGGCCTTCGTCCAAGAACGGGCAGGGAAAATTGGTACCGAATTTGTGGCTCAGGAGCATACAGGTGTTTCTCGCGATCTTGGGCGATCAGAAATATACTTCGAAAGAAATGAAGAGGCAAATTTTTAAGAAGGCGATAATCAATGAGAGTAATATTGAACGTTTCGACCAAGTTATCGTGTTTTCGATTGTCGAATGCTCCACGATATTGAAGACTGTTCAGTTGAATATTCCGGAGAAGATCAATGTAAGTGTCTTTTTTTTCTGAACTTTTCGAGTGTGATCAAGCTCTGTTTTAATTTGCATTCAATTTCTCATTGACTTTACATTGTGTGGAAATTAGTCCAAAGAATTATAATATTCCGCATATTTAATTAATTCGTTCATTACCGATGCACATTCATTTAATTATTTTATTCCTGCAGCTCCAATTGTGTATTGCCAATTTTCTGTCTTTTGATTAAAAATCAGGGGTTCATCGACTTCAATCACGTATAAATTGTTTTTACTGTTTCTGAATTTCAAAATGGGTTAGGGTTTGAATTTTGGGTGAATATCAAGCCGAAGTCTGTCAGAGTTTTACCCAGAGGATTTCGTATCTGTTTTTCAGCATTCACAAATGAACAAAAAACAACTGAACCAAAAATCTAACAACACTAAACTAATAAAAACGGACAAAGACAAACAAATATACAATTCAAACAAACAGAAACAAGTTACGACAAAAACGATCAAAACAAACACAAAAAACATGAGCAAATAAAGAAAAACAAGGATCAAAACAGAAAAAAAGAATGGAAATAAACAAAAACGAACACAATCTGAAATCACCAAAAACAAATAAGAACAATTGTAAATCATCAAACACAAACAAATACTTAACAAATACAAATAAAACAGAAACGAACAAAAACAGACAAAATTGGATAGAAGCAATCAAAAACGAACTGATAAAAACATTTCTGAATCAATATATTTCACCTCTTCCAGATATTGAAGTCATTATGGACACTTTTATTCGTTATTTTGAATAAATCCTCGAAAGAAGTTCAGGAAAACTGTTTCCGAAAAATATCTGCTTCTTTGGGTAATCTGTTCAAGGTAAGAAAAATTTACCACATCTCAGAGTGTTCTTTGGGAAGAAGTCAATATAATACCTTTTTTTATGACCAACATGAACTTGTTTTAGTGGAATTTTTTAAATTTTTAGGACTTCAATGAAGATCTCGCACATTTGAGTTTACTGAAGGCGTTTGCGGAATTATCGAAATTAGCAATAGATTCTTGCATATACAGAGATTCTTTTAACATGGTTATAGAACATTCCATGAACTTCATAAACGAGGCTGTAGTTTCCGATGATCTGTAAGTTAATTAAGCACTTCTCTAAAGGGAAATAGCAAATGTTGACGTGATAAAATTTCAGAAAAGACCAGTTCATAGAAATCTTACGATGTCTTTGTGACGACAAAGATACTTTCGAGGTTTTAACTGAACAGTTGAAAAAATTGGAGTCGACCAAAAACGAAGAAATCGTTTACCAACTTTGGAAAGATCTCGGGTTCAGAATGACGGTCCATGGAGGAAATTCGAAATCGACGTTTCCCGTTCTCTTATGGCCCATTTTCCATCTGAATAAATGTACAGTTTTCACTGATGTAAGTTTTATTGACTGATTATCGACTGTAAGTATTGTTATTTTTTTTTTCATTTTAGATTGTGTGTGAAAGGTGGGCAGAATTATTTTTAGAAACATCGAGTGCCGATAAAATCCTGATCATAAAAGAGATCGATAAAGCGTTTAAATCGAATCCTCTATTGTGTTCCAACATTTCTTCTATCCTCTCCGTTTTGAGTATAGAAGATATAATTTTGGAAAAAGATACAGGTAAATTGTTTAATCGGTTTGAAATATTCTTTTTATAATGCCATTTTACTTTCAGTCGATTTATTGCTCAAACTTATGGCCAGCATCATGTGTTTACCGCTGCTTTCTCAAGAAACTGCAGAAAAATTGTTTCCATTGATCCTGAAGTGCACAAACGTGGTCGTGGAAAGTGGAATCGAGTTGGAGATTGCCGAATATATCGTCCATTGTCTTCAGAAAATTCCGGACCATCAGAAGGTTAGAGAAAAAACAACTTTGTCCCCTTTATTTTTCTTTTTAATGCCTACTTTTTCGTTCGTTTCCTTTTTCCTTCTCCTTCTCTCTCTCTTTTCCCTTTCTCGATCGACATACTCTTTTTTATTTTTTCCTTTCTTTCCTATTATTTTTTTCTTTTCCTCCCCCCATTTCTTTTTTTCTCCTGTTTTCTTTATTTTCATTTCCCCTTTTTCTTCGATTTCTTGCTTTTTCTTTGTTCGGGAGCATCATCTCACTCTGTGTTTACAGAATTTAGCCTTGCTGGAAACGATGGAAAGTCTGGCGAAGAAGTTGGTCCCGCACGCGAACACGCCTCTAGCGAAAAAATTGAAGCTCATCACGGGCGCGTTTTCCAGCCCGAAATTGCAGAAGAGGGCCATGAAAATATCCAACCTGCTGAGTCCGGACGCGAACGCTACCCCCAGTCACGTCAAAAGATCGGTCAGGATGACCCAGATGGTCTTCGATAAAGAAGGCACCACGCCCAAAAAGGACAAGGTGGAGGCTTTGCAATTGTTCGGCAAAGACGTGGAGACGCTCACTCCTTTGAAGGTTAAAGGGAGCATCCTTCAAAACCCGGCGACTCCAGGCAGCAGCAGGTCCAAGAAAATGATGCTCTCCGTGAGGAAACAGTGTACCCCGGTTCCTCCGATTGACGACGAGCAAACTTGCGAGTTCGCTGTCATCGATACGGAGGTGAAGTTGAGGAAGGATTTGTTGACGGATCATCAGAAAGAGAAAATGAGACAGAGGAGAGAAGACATCCCGGCTTTATATCAGGATTTGTCTCAAAGCCAGACGCGTTCTTTGAGCCTCGACAGCCAGAGCAATCACGTGGTTGCCGATAAGGATGAGAAGAACGAGAACGCAGTGACTCCCTCCAGAGACGAATCGATGGATTTTCAAAAATTGGAGATTACAACCGAAGAAAAGTCCGTTATTGGAACGGTAGAAAATTTGAAGAACGAAGATTCGAACCCGGACAGCGGCGAAGAAGGCGGAAACAGGAAAAGTAAGAAGGGTTTGGCGAAAAGTGAAAGAGAATTGATAAGGATACAGATGGATATTGTGGGAGGAAACAGTTTCATCCAGAACCTGCCTTCGAAAAGGCCGAGAAAAGTGAATGAAAAAGTTACCACCGACACACCCAAAAGAAAGAAGAAATCCGATACTGAAACTCACCCGAAAAACGAAAACTCCGACGAAAAACTCGAAACCGATCGGAATTCGACCAAAGAAAAAGAAAGTAACGAAGAAAAAACGAACGAAAGTGACGAACCTCCGTTCCTTCGACCAGTGGTAGCGATAGAAAGCATCCCATCGATTAGCGGAGTTACGGATCAAGTTAGTTCACCATCGACACCAAGCAGAAGGAAAAACACGAATCCTATCAAGAACTTCAGCGATAAAAAGAAAAAAAGCAAAACTGATAAAGCGACTCCCAACGCTAAAACAAACAAAAAGAAGCAAACATCAGAAGAGAACAGCGAACAACCGCGTCAAGACCTGCAGAGTGAGATTCTATTCGAATCGGAGATAAACACCCCGAAGGACAAACAGTCTAAACCAAAAGGCAGACCTAGAAAACACCCCAAAACGGAGAGTCCAGAAGACGAAAACAACTCCAAAGGGGAAACCCCGAAAAGCGAAACAACCAAACCTAAAAAATCGCCCAAAGAACTGATGAAGAAAACCAAAGCAAAAGTCCGCGTCATCCAGAGTCAACTGAAACTGGCGAACCTGAGCAATCTCGAGGTCACCTCCGAACCGAGCAAACCTAAAAACGCCAAACTGATCTTCATCAGGGAACTGACGAATCCGCAACATTCTCAAGACGCCAAAGTATCTCCAGCCGGTTTGAAGAGGAACAAAGACGACAAATCGGTCAACATCGCCTATACCTTCGAGGCGCCTTCCTCTTCTCTCGAGATTTCACCTCTGGCGAAAGACGACGCCCAGCCTTCGTGTTCCAAGGAAGACTCGGACGCCAGAAAGGTTAAATCGAAGAAGAGGAAGAGGGCGAGCAGCGAAGGCAGTTTAGGCGACGGGAGTCCTCTGAAACCTGAAGAAAGCGGGTGTAAAGTTCGTAAAGTAAAACTGAAGAAAGATGAAGTGAAAGTTGAAGATACAGAAGATGAAATAAATGTACAAAGCGGAGAAGAGAAAGAAAATGACGAGGATGTAACAAAATCCGTAAAAACCGAAGAAGAAGAAGAAGAGAATAAACAAGGCGACGTCTCGACCGAGTCCTCCCTGTTTTCCCCGGAAAGTCCTTCCAGAAGCACCAGGAGCAAGACGAGCTCGCCCAAGTCTCCCCAAAAAGTCTCCCCCTCAGTAATCAGACCTTTATTCAAGGATTCCGAGGACATAATCGAAAGTTCTCAAGGATCCGTGGAAAACACCTCGATATCGATCTCCAACATGTCCAAATCCAGACTCTGCAAGTCCCCCAAGTTGCAAAACGGAGGTGATGAATCCGAAGAGGTCAGGTCGTCGCCCCAGATCAAAAACGAAACGTCCCCGGATTCCAAAACGGAAAAACCGATCTCGCAAGCCACCACCCTGACCTGCGAGTCCAGCTACGAGCCGCAGCCGGTCGTGGTGCAAGTGGACGTGCCGGAGAGGCAGGAACTGTCGGATTCGGAGAAGCTGCTCAGCATGGCCGACACGGTGTCCATCGAGTCTATGGTCGCGGAAGATACGGTCAAGAAGAACGATGTTACGAACGGGGAAATCAGTGACGGAAACGCGGAAAAATCCGAGTCTAAGAGTAGAGACGAAGCCGGGAGCCCCGTTTGGAATCCGATCGAGATAGAAATCATTGGCACTCCCCAGAAAAACGGCGGGAATCTTCCGGGATCTCCGGTCAGCCACGCCACCCCTACGTTCAAGAATGAGCTCCTGAACAACACCCTCGACATATCCCCCATCGGCTGCCAGACGTCCGAAGCCGACCAGAAGATGGAGCAAGACATCATAGCCGCCTTGGACGAAGCGATAGGCGAGCCAGTCGAACTCTCCCAAGTCACTACTACCTCCAAAGACAAACCACCAGGTATCGCGCTGACCTCCAACGATCGCTCCAACAAGCTGCTCAACATGGTGAACGTGGAGTCCCCCGTGAGTTCTCAGAAGCGGATCTCGAAGCGCAAGTTGGCCAGTCCGGCCCTCAAAAAGACGCGCTACGAGAAACTGTTTTCTTTTTATAAGATTTCGCACGACCTGGACGCCGTGAAGAACGAGGAAGACGCGGCGCCGGCTTGCAAGGAGAACCAGGAGGATATCCTGACTTTTTCGAGGGAAGTTCCGAGTCCGCTCGCTGTTCCTTCTAGTAGCATTCTGAAGAGGAAACTGGCGGATACGGATGACAGTTATTCGCCGTGTCCCAAGGTGAGAGAATGTCCTTCCCTTCTATGCGCAACGAAACGGATTTATAACTGTTGCGGTTACGCGATTTCATAACAGTTCCGTTCCAGTACTGAAGAGCGTGATTTGATCACAATTATTGCATTACCAATATTCATAAGGGTCATTTTCCTATATTACCGTAAAAATAACATGGATGATTCGCGACTTCGAGCCTTATTGATATACAAGCGCGTATTTGTCACTGATATTTCATTGTTACTTTGCTGAGAAAAGCTACATTTCTTTAAAGATTATTAACTAAGTTATATTTAAATCTATAACATCAACGTACAGATTTCACAAAACCTCAAGAAGTCACGATTCTTCAAAGAAAATCCTTGTAAATTATCACGTCGGTGAATAAGTTGTCTCGTCACGGTTTTAAATGACAGATATCGAAAAATAACAGTCTCGTTTCACGGCGTGATTTGAAAATCACGCTGTCGCTATTTACGTTTTTTATTCGATCTATGGTCCTGCACGGCTTATTCGAAACGGCGTGAACGGATAGAATTATCGAAAGCTAGCGGAAAGAAAGAGTAGACGGACATAGAAAATTAGATTGTACACAAACCGCATCACCTTTCAGAGAAAACGCGTAAACTTCAGCTATCCATGCATCACGTCCACCAAACTCTTTATCAGGCATAAAGACGAACTAAACACCAACTTCAAAGCCACTTTCGTACCGAATTTCTTCGAAGATGAACCTCAACAAGAAGACAGCGAGGAAGAAGATCCTTTCATGGATCGAGAAGCTTTCGCTCAGAATGGTTCGGAGGAGAGTATGGAAATCACCAATTCTCTTTCACTTTGCAGTAATAAACCTATTGATGAGCGACTACTCAACTGTGAAGGTATGGATTCGTAAAAAAATTTCGCTATATATGTTTATTTTTTGTTCTTTCGCACAGATAATCTGGACTCGTTGTGGACACGCTTGTCAAGTCCTTCTTATTGTGATAAATTGAAAAATTTGCTGAAAAGCAAAAATATAGAAACCCTAGGAGATCTAGCAAGTTTGAACGAAGTGGAGATAAACAAGTTACCTTTCAAAGATCCAAAAGTTAAAACTGTAAAAAAAGCGTTATCCCATTACTTCAAAAACATTTACAGTAAGTCCAAAGATAAAGAAGAAAATGTTAACGTTGAAACTTCAACAGAAGAAGAGAAAAATGTAAAAGTATGCGAAGTGAATGGAAATCACCCAGACCCTGAAGAAATAATCAATGAAAAGGTTCAAGACGAGGAGGTTCAAAGACCTGAAAACTTGAAAGAAGAATTCATGATAATTCTGAGGAAAGTGAAGGAGAGGGTAAGTTTTCCATTCTTTAAACTTGAAAGTGTTTTAATCGATTTCATTTCAGGAAACTTCACTGGAAGAATTTGGAGACTTATTCATAGATCTCGTTGACGAATCGGAACTGATAAACTTGTTGGAGAACGTGTACAATACGAATTTCAGAAAGTTCTTCGGGAAGCCCCACTGGAGGTATCTGGTCGAGAATATAGTGAAGTCGGGGGGAACTTCAGAACTGTTTGAGATAATTTCCGATCTGGCTGAAAATAACAAAGTGTTCGCTGAACAACTGGAACACATAGTTCAGTTAAGGATAGAGCAAGATCCCCTCAAAGACATACTGAAGAAGAAGACTTTGACTCAGGTGGGGCTGGCGTTGCAAGAGTGCATCGAGGAAGGGGAGTTCCGGAAGGAAAACGTGCTTCAGACGTGTCTCATGCCTCTAATAAAAAACCCCAGTGACATTAGGAATTACTTTAATAGTTTGACGATAGTGCAAATTCACGATTTGTTCATTGAAAGAGTGCAGCCGTCGGATTTGACCTGCTTCTTGGACCAGATAAGGGAACATTACGGGACGTACACGATAGCGCAGTGTGCGAACAAACAAGACGTGCTGAAGATTTGTTCCAAGGAAGATCTGGCGGATTCCCTGATTGAAAAAGAGGGGGATGTAGGAGCGGTCAGAGAATTAGTCTCGAGAGTTAGTGATCAGGGCAAGCTTTTAGGATTGTATAAATATATAGGGAGTTTGCTGCCGCTGAAGAGCCGCATCGAGTCCCACATTGACATGTTGAAAAGTATTTCTTTTGATGAGAATGCGTAGATCGATTTAGATTTGTTATTTGTATTCAGATTCAAAGTTATATAAAAAAGACTGCTACTTTAATTTATGTAAATAAGGCGGTATATAAATAAAATTATGTGATTATCTTCTGGCGTTTTCATTTACTCCTGACACATCCTCAGCGGTAACCTGATTTGGGTAGGTTCAAAAGGAGATGGTAAGAATGATAATAATGAAATTAACAATTGTTAAGCCCAGTGAGAAGAAAACTACGTCATTTCTTTACTTGGTATATCGAAACTTCAGCGACTAAATTTTATAAAAGAATATGATGTTATAATCATACAATAATCCGGCCAAAAAATTTACTAAACATAAACAATACATTATAAAAAAATATAATCTTCATGATTTAAGTACTGTTTACATTATTATTCTATGATCCTGAAATTTCTGTCACTGGAACTACTGTGGTATAACCATAGACTTATTCTTTGTAGTTCATATTTCATAATACTGTTCTGTGGTTCACACTGCGCAAGACCAATTTTCGAACTTTTTTGATAACTGTAGCGTACTTTCATTTGTAGCGTCCGGTAACTGTTTATAAAATCAACATAAACAATAGTCTAATTTTTGCGTGTAACCGTGTTACAAACGGTTACGAGATTTTTATCTTTTTTGTATTTTTTCATGAGCGGTAATAGAGGGGAAGGTGTTATAACGTAATAAAGCTACGTCAAAATACCTTTCCCTTTATTACCGTTCACGAAAAAATACAAAAAATATCAGAAACTCGTAACCGATTGTAACACGGTAACACGCAAAAATTGGACTATTGTATTATTTATAAATATAGTGTGTAGATCCTGCGAAAGCAGATTTCTGTTATCCCAAGACGTTTTCCAAAACACCTTAGGTCGAATTAACACTAGAAAATTCCCAACTGAATGGAAATCGGAAAATATTCATGAGCATCATTATTATTGGTGAGAGCAGAAATTTATTTTTTTTTAAATACGTTTTTTGCCAAGTTGATCGATCAGTTCAGATAGAAAAAAAAAACAATTATATTCATTAGTATTTATTTAATTTTTTATGGAATTCAACACTGAATTTTCAAAATCACACATTAGGATATAATCCACATTATACGAATTCAAATAAATATATTATACTTATTAATTTTTTATCCTTTGATAACAGCGATGGGTTTCAATTTTATACACTTCTTGCTTATACCAGCAGCATGGCACGTATCGACCACATCTGTTACATTCTTGTAAGATTCGGGTGCCTCCTCCATCACCAGTTTGGGAGATGCGACTCTGATAGATATTCCCATACTTTCCATTTTCCTCAATACTTGCGTATAGTCCAAATTCCTACGACTCTTAGCCCTAGACAAAGCTCGACCCTAAATGATTAAATTACAATTAATCCATTCAAACAAAACCTCCCATTAATACTCACTGCACCATGGCACGTCGATCCGAAAGTCTCCATCATTCCCTGCTCCGTCCCAGTCAAGACGTAACTGCAAGTTCCCATAGTACCCCCTATCAGAACAGGCTGGCCTGTCAACTGATAGTCTACAGGTATCAGAGGATGATGAGGCGGGAAGGCTCTAGTAGATCCCTTCCTGTGGACCAGCAGCGTCTTTGGCTTACCGTCCACCATGTGCTCTTCCACTTTGGCAATGTTATGGGACACATCATAGATAACGTGCATGTCCAGATCGTCAGGGGCCATGTTGAATTGTTTCGCGAAGGCCTGATGGTTTTTTAGGATTTAATACACAGGTTATGTAATATCAATTTGGATGAGCTACTTTTCCACTTGTCCTTGTATCTTTGAATTTGCAAGAATTCTGCATAGATCAAATTACAAAATATGGAGATGAACGTCAAGAAAAACGCGAAAGAACAGTATAATAAATTAAAGTACTTGATAGAATAACTTCAAAGACTCCATAGAATGAATTTTTGATTGGACCCTTTTATTGCTACAATGCATACAAAAACTACTGTCCATTATACCGAACAAGTCAGTTTGAATCAATTTTCAAACCAAAATGTACGTTTCAAGTGCGTAAGGTCAATAAAAATGTCAAACTTTACAATGAAAATGTCAGATTTGACACATTCAAACCACTGCTGCCAAATATCCAACAGTAGCTGCATCTGAGCACAGAGTATGCTGAAAAGCCAAAACTAAAGATTTTATCAACTGAAATTCTCTGACCTGTCTGCTCAAGAAAGTCATAGAACTCCTGTTGACCCAAGCGAAATTGGCAGCCGCTGCCATGGATTTCAGATAATCCTGTCCTTCTGTCGAATTTATTCTGGCGCACGCCAGTTGTCTGTCGTTTGTTTCGATATTGTCCCTTTTCATGGCCTTTTCCATTTGAACAAGGGCGTCTGTAGCCACCTGGTGGCCGAATCCTCTACTGCCGGAATGTATCATGACGCATACTTGACCCTTTTCCTCGATTCCCATTTTGCAGGCTGCCCACTTATCGTAAATTTCGTCCACGACCTGAATTTCTGCGTAGTGGTTTCCTGCTCCAAGAGTACCCAACTAATGAGGAAATATTTTTGGTGAAGAACAATGGAAATATCCCAAGTTTATACTGACATATCACTGATTAAAATTCAAATAATATGAACAGATTCACGAAAATACCTGGGGTAATCCTCTTTTCTTCGCTCTCATACTGACTTTGGAAGGGTCAGCATTCAACATCCTACCATATTCTTCACAATGTTCTTTATCCTCTGCCCATATATACCCTTCTCTTAAAGACCAATCCATGCCCATTTCAAGGGCTTCCTCCAAATCCTTCGCATTCATAGGGATGATACCTTGAATGACGTGTTCAAAGAATAATCATATGAAATCTTTTTAAAGTTTGTATAACATACCTTTGGATCCAACTCCTACAGGAATGTGATCAAATAAACTTTGTGCTAATTGTTCTTTGACTGGTAAAACATCATCAACGAACAGATTGGTTCTCAACAACCTAACTCCACAATTTATATCGAAACCAACACCACCTACAACGAATGAATTTGTCGCATTAGGAAAACTTATAAAATTTGAGAATATTACCAGGTGATACAATAGATTTAGGATCATTCACATCAAAAGCTGCCATATTTCCTATGGCAAATCCGTATCCGGAGTGTACATCTGGTAAGCCAACTGATTTCCCTACAATACCAGGAAGGGCAGCAACATTTGCTATCTGTTTTACGCCTGGTAGAAATCCACCGACCATACCAGGTCTGCATGCATTTCTGAGTTCGTCCAACATCAATTTTTCTAGAGTCTGATTAACATAAAATATCCCCTCAACATTCATGTTAGGCTGGAAACCCTTTTTTATTCTCCAGCTGTATGGGGTCAATTTCTCTAGATATTTTAACTCTTCATTATACTGCCTCACAACCATTTTCACGCTATATTCTTTATAAATCTATCTCTAAAATTAATTCTTTACTTTATAGATGTCGGAATAAATTGAATGAAAGAAAACCGGAAGGTTTGTTTGGAGATTTGTTAGTTTAGGTTAAGTTTATCTATGCTTTTTTTGACAGGAGCTTTAAAAAAACTCGAGGCCTTGTGATGAGAAAAAATCAGAATGATCTATGCATATTGAAACATTCTATGTCTACACAACTGACAACAATAACATAACCTCCTATTATTTTTGAATTTTAAGTCCTGTGAAAGTGTATGTCGAATTAGAATTAATTCAAAATTCTGCAATGCCTTCGGAGCGAAACACTAACGACTTGAAACATCTATTGAAGGTGGAAGAAAAGCTACGTGGTATTTTGTGTAAGATAAATCAGGATCTTAGTAGAAATGAAGTTGAATATCTCCATTTGAAAAGTTTGTTAGAAGAGAGTGAAAATCGTAGCCGACCATCTGAAAATGCTACTGCGAATCAAGTTCAAGAAAATATACCCCCTGCTGTACCCTCAACTTCAGGCACAAAATCGGAGGTAAACGACTTTGAGTCATTTTTGAACCCCGATTTGGATTTACGACCAGTCGTTAAAGTGTTGAACGATGATGTAGAATTTGACTCGGATTGAATTAATATTCATACTTGTTTTTTGCCATATATTGTAGATATTGAACTGTTATTAAACCTATTGTCAAGAATTATTCTGTTTCTGTGAGATTATTTTCCATGTCCTTCATCGAAACTGCAACACTTTTGGTAACACATTTTGGATTTGTCCTTATTTGTATTTATGCAAGTAGCACATACTGGTTTTTTATCAATTAGAAAGTATTTATTTTCTATTGGTTTTTTGCAGTCCTGGAAAGATCGAATAAGGTATAATTGATTCGAAACGAAAAGTATACTTACTTTGCAAAGGAAGCATTTACAGTGCCACATACCGCCAAGAACCTTTAAATGATTTTCAAAAATATATTTGCCGCACCCCTTGCATGTTGGCGCAAAATTTTTTTCATAGTCATTGATGCAATACGGCTTTCCTTCTTTTGCGAAATAAAGTGGAGGTTTGATTGGTTGTTCGCAAGTTGTGCACGTGAAACAATCAGTGTGCCAAAATTTATCAAGAGCTTCCACAGCCTCCTTCATATAAAAATTAATTTGAAGCTTACGGACAAACGAGAGCTAAACTTACTGTTATTATATACTCCTTGCATTTAGCACATTTGTGACAGAATAACTGAAGAAAATCATTTTTACAATAAGGCACACCATTTTTCTGTAGAAAAGTTTGTGTAGCTATAACTTTAGAACATCTTGCACATTTGAAATGTTCTACGTGCCATTTTTTACCCAACGCTTTGATGTATTTCTTTTTTAAAGGCAGTCTGCATCCTGCACATTTTTCTACTATATTCTGGAAAAAAGATATTCAAATCACCTCGGAAAAACGGAGGAAAACTTACTTGGGACATGATTGCTAAAATATACTTTAATTTTGAATGTAATGAGGTGAAGATGAATGAATTTTTTAATGACAATGGAATCACAATTTATTCTATGTTCATTTTGATTTTTGAAATTTCCGGTGTTCTATGAAATTTTACTGCGCACGACTTTTGTACACAGAACTTTAAATCGTATTAATACCGCATTCATATGGCAGATAAAAATGGCTTATTCTGAAATCTTTTGAATTCTTCTATACCCAAAAGGAAATCATACATTTTTTATGTCCGTAAACGAAATATAATTTTGTCTCGATGTCTCTATTCTTCGAATTTCGAGCCTATTATGACGAACGATGTATTCAAGCTACATGCACAACCATAGAAACATAAAATTCTAGCGAATGATCGAAAAAAATCCCAATAATTCTGTAATAAAAGATGCGATGTATTTGACAGTTGGTGTCAATTTTTTTGACAGCTGTCAAAATAAAGTTTCCGTTGGATTCTCGAATGCGAATATACCTAAAAGGTGAATCTACTCACAAGGTGTTTTTTAATTACCAATGAGATAGTAGACTCCAGAAGTCGGTTCAGTGTTGGGAAAATTGTCTATAATCAAGTTGGAATAAAAAATTCAATGAAATCGAATATTATTTGGCAAAAACGTTATTACATCAAACAATTAATTTTTAATATCAGTAAAAACATCATAAGAAAAAGAATTTTAGGGGATATTCTTTCTGTAAAAGCAATACTAACCAGTCCATATTTAAAATTCTCATGAAATAAAATTAAAGGAATGAAATAAGTACAATTCTAACAGTGATATTGCACCATATAAACATCTGGCATAAAATATTTATCTATATAATAAAACTATATATTGAACACTTACAATAAGAATGAATGCAGAATAACTGGTGCAAGAGTTAAGATGAAATTAGTTGGCACTAAATATGCGACTCTATTCTACCATTCTCAATTCAGACAATATTATTTTTAATTGAAGTTTATTGACCACTTGGTATACCCGCTAAGGGAATAGAAAAAAAGGCAGATCTCGGGATATTTCAGGTTAAAATCGATCTGGAATGTTCATAAAGCTGCATTTAAAAAAATATAACTTTCAATATCTTCACTCGATCGTCTGTAAATATCGGAAATTCAAAATTAAGTTCGCAATTATCCTGTCAAATATAAGGAAAAGTACTCAACCGAAGAGCTTGTCGAAACAAGCATGGCAATAGGGCCTGTCGGTGTGTTCTTTAAATGTACCCTTGTTCAACTGTTTCAAACAGAAGGCACAAACGAAATGTTCTGGATGGAATTTTCGGAACATTGCGGTGATGCAACGGCCGGAAATGGGCTTATGACAGCCCGCGCATAAAGATCCCCGCTTCAGATGGTAATGGGTCTCGCAGTAAGGCTGCCCTTCGTGGTCGAAGAAAGAGCCTCCTATGAAGGGCTGGCGGCAATCCTGAAAAAGATATAACGATGTGAAACGATAGAACCGGAGGAAAGGCAACAAGATTGCAAAAGAAGTCGTCTTCATTTGACTGTGAAAACAGCCTCTCATTTGTATCTATTGCTCTACATGAAATTGATAAAACCACCAAAGCAGCAGAAATAGATATCGGAATACAAAAAGGTCATTCAGCGCTGGAAAATAACAAAATGCATTGCTGTCGGCAGCGTTTGACTGACAGAAAACAACCACCCATTTCATAAAATCTATTTGCAATGATCGCCCATTAAACTATTTCTGGAATATTGTTTGGCGTTTGCCCAAGGAGAATTTTAACGTAAAGCCCGCAACGGACGGCGAGCGATAATATAATATATATTATAGCTTTGCATTGACATATGTCATTTTAGTATGGAAAAATATATTTATATTTTCATCCAAGCGATATATTACGATATTTTTCCATACTAAAATGACATATGTCAATGCAAAGCTATAATATATATTATATTATCGCTCGTCGTCCGTTGCGGGCTTAATTGTGTCAATTGTTGGTTGTCGACGAAAATATGTCCAAATATAGACAGGCGAGCCTATTTAAAATAGGCATTGCCTCATTCAGGACAAAAAAACTTAAATAAGTAGGAAAACAGAACACAAAAAAGTAGGAAGCAAAAAATGCCCAAATAATCAAAGGGTGTTTCTGAATTGGTGCGGGAGATTTCAAAGGGTGATTTCTTGTTGAAAATAAAGGGTACTTTGTTATATAAATGTTGTGTCAAAAGTCAAACGTTAGGGAGATATGGCGGTTCAAAGATGGCGGGAAAATGATGTTTTTATTTTGTATCTCAAAAATGAAAAGCGATAGAATGATGATATTTTGTGGAAATATTACTATTATGAAAACACACTCTATTGATATTTTTTAATATTTTCAGAATGAGTGGAAGGGGTGGATGTGGACTACCCCTATCATTTTTGTTAACTGAATATAAAGAAAAACTCACGCAACGACTTGGATAAAATTAAATTCGGATAGCCTGAATCGGTTAGAATCCTTTTCATCTCCTTTATTTTTTTCTTAAAATGTACCGTTTTGTAATAAAAAAATAAAATGTAAATCATTGTCGGGAAAAGGAAATTTATTTTGAAACTGATTCACATTTTATTTTTTTATTTCAAAACGGAACATTTTACGAGGAAAATACAAGAGATGAAAAAGTTTCTAACCACATCAGGCTGTCCGAATTTAATTCTATCCAAGTCGTTGCGTAAGTTTTCTTTAAATTTCATTTTTATTGATCCTTTGAGATCTTCCGAAACAATTAAGAAACACTGTTTATTATTTGATTTTTACACGCACGTCAAGTAGATTCGGAAAAAAGTGACGGAAAAATGTGAGTGGGTTGTTTCTTCATTTGAACGAAACCCTAAAAAGGCATAAAAATAGTGAAAATTGAGTGTGTTATGAATTCAATGGCGCCGACTTGAATTCAACGCGCCGACATACACAAACCGAGAGATACCCAGATGTTGACCTAGAAAAATGTTCGTAAAAGCCGCTTAACCAGTGCACTCGCAGCATATTTCTTCGGTCAACAACGGAAAAATAATTCACGCAATATAGGCCACGACTTTATTAGCGTCTGCTGACGCTTTCCCACTATTCGGGAAACTATAATTAGTATCCAAGTATCCAGTTACCTCAGGTGTTACGGAAATTCAAACCTGACGGTTCGATCCAATTCCCAATTAGCAAATCCCGTAGGATCCACTTGTGGAACTTGCAAACTGACATGCAATTGCGGCGTATTTCGTGTTTTGATTGTTTTTGTTTTGTTTTTATTTTTCTCTTTATTATACAAACGTATTTACAATAGCTTTATAGAAATAAAGGGCGGTTGTTGAACCTATCGTAAGCATGCATTTCGTGTTCATAAGGGGGGCATATTCAAGGGGGGCATTCATTCATCTTCGACTTCGTCGGCTCCAATGCATTTGGGGCATACGGCTCTCCCTTCCACAGCGTAAAAAGTAGTTCCTTGCACCGCTTTCTTACAATCCTATCGGGCATTCGAGAGTTTTAGAATCCTGTCATATCCTTGACCTAGAGGTGTCAGCATTCCTGAATTGCCGCTCCAATCGTTTGGCAATTCAGGAATCCTGCTTGGGAAGGGTGTGGAGAATTTATTTTCATTTTCCTGGGACGCCTGGAAATAGGGAAGAGGGAAACTTACCCGACAAACGAAACAGTCTGGATGCCACTGACTGTTCAAAGCTGAAATGTAGTTGTCCATGATCGGACGGTTACAAGCCCCGCACTTGGGGGCGAACATGTCGAAGTAGTCTTCGCGACAGTAAGGTTTGCCTTCCCTCTCGTGAAAACCGTCTTCTCCAAACTGTTTACCGCATTGGGCGCAAAAGAAATGCTCCATATGCCAGGTCTTCTCCAGGGCTGTGACGCATTTCTGAAAACAACCAAGTTAACCAAGTTCGAGGTAAGATGGCACCACCTACGTCCAGAATGGGACCGTTGCAGTAGGCGCATCTGGGACTGAAGAGGTTGTGGTAGTCGATCTCGCAGTACGGTTTTCCCTCACGCTCGAAGAAGTTCCTGGTGCCCAATTCCTGCGAGCAGTGGTTGCAGGTGAAGTGTTCCGGATGCCAGGTTTTTCCAAGGGCCGTGATGACCTGGCCCACTATCGGCTTGTCGCAAGCGCTGCAGCAACCCTTCTGACTGGTGTTAACCCCTTGGCGACTCATATCCGCTTGGAGGTTACCGAGCATATGATCTAGGTTCTGCTTGGGGGCCGGGGTGGTTTGCGATTGGGTCGCTTTGGAAGGGTAGATCTTCTCCGGGGGACTGGCGACAGGCTGTTTACCCTGCAAACAAAAACGTAAGTCTCGACGACAAATCGAAGACTGCTGATCTGACCGTCTGGAAAGGAGACCGGTGGAAACTGAGGCAAATCCGATTTTTCTTGGAGTATAAGGAGGCCCCAACTCCCGTCCCCACTCCTCGCGGACGTAAATACGAAACAACGTGCCGTGTGTTTGGGCGCTGTTGCCAGCAGCGCCGGTTTTTTCGCACTCGGTTCGATTAAAAAGGATGTACTCGGGGCATTATGAGGTCGGTGTTTTATGGAAACCCGCTCTATATTTATATGCGAGTGGAGTGAATATAGATCAAACTATAAATATTCGTACAACGGTCACGAATACTCCAGTTTTGGATGGTACGCCAGTCATTGGCGTATCGACGATGAGATAAACAACTTATTTGCACGAGAGGACGTGAAGTTCATTATCGTAATTCTCTCGTTACCGCATCTGCATAATATTCGTATTTTCAGCGAATCGCCAGGTAATTTTGACATTCCTGACAGAAATTCTCATAGAAAAAGTAAAGATTTCCTAACTGTTCATTTCCTTACTGTAAGGAAATGATATCTCCTTACAGTTGTCAGTGTTGTACTTTTCTCTTGATTTCCTTGGCAATAATCCCAAAGAAGCTGTGTTCACTGTCTCAACCAGCTCTGGAGAAGTCCAAGAAATGGAAAATTCATCATCACTTATCATTTCACACCGTTTTTCTTCGAAAACACCAGCAATTAAATTAATTTTCGTTTGACAATTCAACAATAATACGTTTCCATAGATTTTTCTCAAGATTAATTAAAATCTGTCGAATTTCAAAAGATTTCGGAAAAAAGTATCTTTGCCTCGTAGGGAAAGCCACATTCCTGGACTTTGTGTTGCTTAGCAATCTTCACAATCGTCCAGGAATGTTAGTATTATCGTGAACTGCAGGAATTTGAATTTTGGTCTTATCGACAACGCGGTTAGATGATATTTCGACTTGTTGTTGTTGATCCACTTTTGAGCTGTTTTGGAAAAGATCTTCGCGAATTTATTGATTTTTTTATTCCTATACAGTGGCGTTGAATGTATATTTAAATGTTTTAAATAAGGGTCCACTGTTAGATACGAAATATAGACCAGTTGAACGACAGAAGTGGTGTTCACAATATTAAATTTTGAGGGAAAACATTTTTGGAGGAAAATGTTGAATTTAAAGGAAAAAAAATTTCGTGTAAAAACTTAGACTTTTCACATTTCCTCATTTGATTCAACGCATTCTGGATATCGAAGATGGTGAAACATTCAATAAAAAAAAATTCTCCTGAAGCACGTGAAGTTAGGAGCTTTTGAACGCTAGTTCATCAACATTGTAACTAATTCCACCTCTCAAGTAGATTATTTTCCAAGAACACAATGAAAAAATCTGACAGATGTCAAATTTG
This sequence comes from Adalia bipunctata, assembly GCA_910592335.1. Taxonomy (NCBI): domain Eukaryota; kingdom Metazoa; phylum Arthropoda; class Insecta; order Coleoptera; family Coccinellidae; genus Adalia; species Adalia bipunctata. The sequence goes on from OU342951.1 coordinate 1,122,927, forward strand.
ACAGCTGTCGAATTTTTTTGACAGCCGTCAAAAAATTCACAGCAGCTGTCAAAGAAATCGTCCATGATGTTATAGCAGAAATTTATCTGGTAGAGTGATCTGGACGAAATTTTGCATGTAGCTTGAACGCGTCATTCTCCATCTACTCACATAATTTCATAAGATCGAACCTGCGGTTTCGAAATTATCAGGGAAACAAAATTTCGAAGGACCATATTTAAAAAACCCATGGTCGAATCTTGCCCGTTAAGGGGACCTGGTACACGTCCGAGCTCGCGAGCTCCCTTCAAAAATTGGGATTTTTATTTCCATGATATCTCAGTTTGTATGCGGCGTAGACCAACAATTGTTTTTTCAAATTAAAGCTTAATCATTTCTCTAGAATGTGTACTACTCGCTTTTCTGTTTTTCTTCGTAAATTAGGGAAAAACCTGGTTAGCTGTAATTTCATGAAAATCTGGACAAACGATTTTATTTCCATGATATCTCTGTCAATTCTCGGGATAACTGTATGAAATTTTCAGTTTACATGCGAAATAATATTTTCCAGAATGTGTATTGATCAGTTTTTTTGTTTATTGCCCCCTCAATTTTTAAATGAGTTATAAAGTAGAAACTTTATTGGTCATATTTTCAACCAGGTTTTTTTCCTAATATACGCAAAAAAACGGAAAAGCGAATAATACACATTCAGCAAAATATTATTCCGCATGTAAACTGAAAATTTCATACATTTATCCCGAAAATTGACAGAGATATCATGGAAATAAAATCGTTTGTCCAGATTTTCATGAAATTACAGCTCACCGGGTTTTCTTCCTAATATACGAAGAAAAACAGAAAAGCGAGCAAAACACATTCTAGCGAAATGATTAAGCTTTAATTTGAAAAAAAAAATTGTTGGTCTACGACGCATACGAACTGAGATATCATGGAAATAAAAAGCCCAATTTTTGAAGGGAGCTCGCCAGCTCGTACGTGTACCAGGTCCCCTTAACGAACTGGAACGCGGCATTCGAGAACCGAACCTACCCTGAAAATTTCAACCCTCTAGGTTTATCCGTTACGGAGTTATCGTGTTTATAGACGGACAGACTGAATTGAATTTGACATCCTTGGGATGTTGTTCGTGTTCCAGTCGAAAATTCCCAGTGCATTGTTTGATAATGAAAGCAGATATTCTAGAGTAACCAAAAACCGTATCATTTTCCATTTTCCCAATGAAATTAGAGAATTTATCTTCAGTTTGAATCACCAAGATCAACAACATAAAACGCCAATGAGACATTAAAACATTTCCTCCAACTGTTTATCACACTTTCCAAGGTCGTATCCAATCAAGAACAAAATAGTTTACATTGGCTTTTCCAATAACATCGATAATGAGTTGGAATTCAGGGAGGTGTTTTGAATGGTAATTTTTTTACTTATACTTGGAATAGATCTCAACATTGTTACTCCCTACGCCGTCACTGGAGTCTCACCATGAAAATAATGGGTTGGCATGTCAGCTAAATAAAATACGTTCACTTCACGACGAAACGTCTTATTTGCAAAATGCATTAAAAATGAAAGATAGCTGTAATATTACGCTATTCTAGAATGCATCCAATTTTATTTATTTCTGCTGATAAGTCATTCAAGAATTCGATCCACAGACCACGAAGCAAAAAGCGCATTGGGAGTGAAAATTCATCACTTTCATGATTTTGATGATGTGACGAATTTCAGTTTTTTAGGAGTTCAGGAAATACTGAGTCTTAACACAGTGCGATCACATCAAATGGCAATAATCGGTTTGTTCGTTCGATATAATTATTGGAGTTCCTACCTTGCTAGTCGAAAGGCTGGCCATCAATTCCTCCAACTCCATGGTAGCCTTAGAAGCGGCGGGAGTTTTAGATGTGGTAACTTCGGAAGAAATGAGTTCCGTTTCACCGGGAAAGCCAGTTTCCGTCTTCGTCTCCTTCACTGTTATCGTGACTTTTTGGGGGCCGGTGTAAATGACCTCGCTGCCAAATAATTCACATATTACAGAAAAAAACCTAAGTCGGTTCTTAAGTTTTAGATTAATTTTAGAGGATAATATGTTCTGAGATAAGTATTCAAGATACACCCCTGAAAATTAATGGTACATGGAGCTGGTACCCTCAAATCTCTGTCCAAATTCTCAATTGACAATAAGAAGTAGTTTTCATTATTGAATTTTAACTATTTTCGAGGGAGCTCACCTATTTTCTGTATCAGACATGTTTGGAAACACCCAGAACACAGCACTGGTAATTTCAGAACCTACTTCACGTCTAATTCAAAAGCAGAAGTGCGAAATGATTCATTATACAAGCACTCTGAACGGAAAAGAAACAGGTCATCTCAAACCACATCACGTCCAATAATTTGCATTTTTATTACACCAAAGACGACCGATTTGGCGTCTGTTTATTATGAAGTATTGCACGAAGGGAATAACAATATCGAAAAAAGTGCAATTAAACAACGACTGATTACGCAACGGGTACGGAAGTGTTCAGGAATTACCCACACTAAATTTTGTGGTAGGTCTTTAGTTCCTCCGATAGAGTCGATTTCCAATCGAAAAATTTTCATTTCTGGCATGAAATGAAGTCGATATCCAATTCGGAAAATGCACAAACTGAAGAAATGTTCGCAAGTTAAATGGAACATGAAACAGCGACGATCTTGAGGTGTTTTTATTTTATCACTTTCGTTGATCGCATATGAAAACACATCTCAATCAAATCTATTAATATAAACGCATTATGTCATAGTTAGTTTAAGAATATTAACATCGGTTTCTGCCTACGTTTTTTCTAAATTTAAAGTTACAACGACGAAAACTTCAACAAAGCGCCCATTTTAACTCGGGGGATTTTGTTGTCAACGGAAAAGATCTAAACGGGTCCATTACAAAAAATGGATGGGAGTGTAAATTCTTTATCGACTGTTTTTTCGATCTGGCGCTCGTCAGTGCCAACTTGGCATGCGATGTCTGATCTATTATCAATTTGTAAAGTTTGATGGCACGTTTTGTGTCTCATGAGAACTTCGTGAATTTTGCAACATTATAAGATTTGTTGTTTACCCGTTCTGAACTAAAATTCGATTAATCAATATATCATTTGGGAACACATACAGGGTGTCCCTGAATTCCAAGTCAAGAGAAACACAGAGTGTACTCAAAGCAGAATTTTGCGCACTTGGTTGTTGCAACTGGAACTTCTCAAACCCTACAATAATGAGGAATATTCAGGTAGGTACTTACCCAGAGTCTAAGCTGTCTAGAAGGCTGTCAACTGTCGGACGATTGAAGATACTTTGGGCGCTAGAAGGTCTAGAGTGTGGGCTTCTAGCTCCAGATCCATTAAAAGAACCGTTATGTGAACCATGGTCTGGAAAAGAAATTTTAATGGTAATACGAATGTTTATTATTGAAAAGAATCAATACATCTTTCTGAGGATTCCCAATTACTACTAGGATTCCCAGTCAAGTTGTGAGATATAGTAAGGCTGATGTGAATACTTCAAATGAAATATTGTTATTATAAAGTATAACTTTTAGATAATGAACTTGCTCATATTTTGCAAAGAGAAACTATGAATGCTGATCAATATTATATGAATGAATGGTGGACATGACAAGAGAAACGGAAGCTATGACAGTTTGAAATTTCCGATTTTTCGAAAAATGTCATTTGACAGGTCAAAATCTAAACGGTGATAGTGAGGGCTCTGAATTATTTTTTATTGAATAGAACGACCTCGAAAACCTACATTTTGACACCAAAATCACCTATGTAGCCCTCATAAGTAATGAAATATTCATGTTTTTATTTTTCGATTTTTCTGTTTCGAGTTCTGTTCACGAGCTCACACCACTCAAGGTAAGGGCGCAGTCGGTCCGCAAAATTACTATTATTGAAGATTCGAATTGGAAGTATAACTTACAAATTTAATAACAAGGTTAGATCCTCCCCAAATATATTTTTTATTGACAAATATGGTGTTTTTAGGGGGTCTTACCCCTTTGGCATTTTTCACCAAAAATTTGAGATTTTTCAAATCGCTCATATTTTGCACAGAGATACTTGGAGCTATGCTGATCAATATAATATAAATAATTCTTGGCGGCGATGAGAGGGACGGAAGTTATGACAGTTTGAAATTTCCAATTTTTCGAAAAATGCCATTTGACAGGTCAAAATCTAAACGGTGATAGTGAGGGCTCTGAATTATTTTTTATTGAATAGAACGACCTCGAAAACCTACATTTTGACACCAAAATCACCTATGTAGCCCTCATAAGTAATGAAATATTCATGTTTTTATTTTTCGATTTTTCTGTTTCGAGTTCTGTTCACGAGCTCACACCACTCAAGGTAAGGGCGCAGTCGGTCCGCAAAATTACTATTATTGAAGATTCGAATTGGAAGTATAACTTACAAATTTAATAACAAGGTTAGATCCTCCCTAAATATATTTTTTATTGACAAATATGGTGTTTTTAGGGGGTCATACCCCTTTGGCATTTTTCACCAAAAATTTGAGATTTTTCAAATCGCTCATATTTTGCACAGAGATACTTGGAGCTATGCTGATCAATATAATATAAATAATTCTTGGCGGCGATGAGAGGGACGGAAGTTATGACAGTTTGAAATTTCCAATTTTTCGAAAAATGCCATTTGACAGGTCTAAATCTAAACGGTGATAGTGAGGGCTCTGAATTATTTTTTATTGAATAGAACGACCTCGAAAACCTACATTTTGACACCAAAATCACCTATGTAGCCCTCATAAGTAATGAAATATTCATGTTTTTATTTTTCGATTTTTCTGTTTCGAGTTCTGTTCACGAGCTCACACCACTCAAGGTAAGGGCGCAGTCGGTCCGCAAATTACTATTATTGAAGATTCGAATTGGAAGTATAACATACAAATTCAATAACAAGGTTAGATCCTCCCCAAATATATTTTTTATTGACAAATATGGTGTTTTTAGGGGGTCTTACCCCTTTGGCATTTTTCACCAAAAATTTGAGATTTTTCAAATTGCTCATATTTTGCACAGAGATACTTGGAGCTATGCTGATCAATATAATATAAATAATTCTTGGCGGCGAAGAGAGGGAGGGAAGTTATGAAAGTTTGAAATTTCTAATTTTTCGAAAAATGCCATTTGACAGGTCAAAATCTAAACGGTGATAGTGAGGGCTCTGAATTATTTTTTATTGAATAGAACGACCTCGAAAACCTACATTTTGACACCAAAATCACCTATGTAGCCCTCATAAGTAATGAAATATTCATGTTTTTATTTTTCGATTTTTCTGTTTCGAGTTCTGTTCACGAGCTCACACCACTCAAGGTACGGGCGCAGTCGGTCCTCAAAATTACTATTATTGAAGATTCGAATTGGAAGTATAACTAACAAATTTAATAACAACGTTAGATCCTCCCCAAATATATTTTTTATTGACAAATATGGTGTTTTTAGGGGGTCTTACCCCTTTGGCATTTTTCACCAAAAATTTGAGATTTTTCAAATCGCTCATATTTTGCACAGAGATACTTGGAGCTATGCTGATCAATATAATATAAATAATTCTTGGCGGCGATGAGAGGGACGGAAGTTATGACAGTTTGAAATTTCCGATTTTTCGAAAAATGCCATTTGACAGGTGAAAATCTAAACCATAAAAGTTAGGCCTCTGGAAAGTCTTTTATTGAATAGAGCGACCTCGAAAACCTACATTTTGATACCAAAATCATTTCTGTACCTCTCCAGAGAGCAGAATTACCTCATTTAATTTTTTCGACATTTCATTCTTGAGTTTTATTCAAGAGCTCAGCCCACTCGAGGTATGGGTGTTATTGATCAGAGAAATGGCTAATATAAGTTCATTTTCTTCAATGATTATTTCAAAACTATGATAAACGAACCCACAGCTTTTATATCAAAGAGAATTCATTTCTCCAAGGGCTTTAATAGGCGCAATCCATGAAATCGTTTATAAAATATTTCGCTTGAATTTTTGCTAGAAGAAACTTCCCGATTTTTTATTTGTCCATCTCAAAATTGGATCAGATTCCTATCCTCCTAATAGAGGATGCTGAAGAGCGTACTCACCAGATAGATTAGCATATCGAGAACTGCTGAGATCCTGTAGCAAGTTGTCCAATTCCATAAGGTTATTATTGTAAGCACCTGGCTTCCTTGCAGGCTCAGGAGGTGCATGATAGTTGTTTGTTGAATATCCAAAGGACGGACTTTTCGACTCAGAGATAGTCCTAGATTTCTCATAGGAAGCCTTGAACAAAAGGAAATTCATTATTGGTATTCGGTTTCAAATTGTTAAAGGTAAGAACTTACAGTTGAATGGAGGCTGTCATTTCTGGAAGCTGGACTGCCCACTGGGGATTGCTTGGAGGTCCTGGATGAATTTAGGGATGCTGATCCAGGAATGGTGCTTTGTAAGTCAGCTAACAGTGCATCTGGAAAAATGGCGATAATGTGGAATATGTTTATAACTAAACGATGGAGTACAAATTTCTCAATAAGAAATCACACAACCGAGACTTGTGAGTCTTACCAATTTCTAGGAAGGATTCTTCCAAAGACATATCTCCACTTTGCCCCTTCATTTTCATTTTTTCACCAGTCGCACAATAACGCATTCAGCACCAAGAATTGAATGAAATAAGAATTTAACGTTTCTGAAACGTGATAGCCTCGATAAGGAGTTGGGAAATTCTCCGAAATCACGTCCCTAACCACGTACCTTTAGGTGTTCTTTCTTAAAAGGCAGACACAATTCTTGGTTTGGTCTGTAGATAAAATGAGTAACGGGTAATATTAGCGCTGATAATGACGTTTATCAGTCGTTTCCTTCACTCTTCTATTCGATTTTGTGGAATATTGGCAAACAATATCCGTTATTTGAATGGAAGTCTCAGCAAAATGATGATTGTGGTTATTATTTGGAAAATGATTCATTTTGGGATGAATTCTTGAATGAATTCTGTGAGTAGTTGGGAAGACTGTCGGGTTTTAGTTGAGACACAGACACTCTGTGTATACCTCAGGGGTATGAGTTACGAGTATAAACAACCTAGCTCTTGTGGAGTGTTTCTATTTCTGTTTCTTCTTTCTGCAACAAGTCTCTTTTATAAGTGCATTTGCAGAAAGGTTTGGGCCAGTAAGAGGCTAACTTTTTGGCCAGGGTTTTGGCCTTTCCGTTTCCTGAGTGACTAGGAACCCAGACTAAAGAGATCTTGTAGTTCTTGCCTACTGAGTTGATGTCAGGCCGAGTGTTGAACTTAAATTTGCGAGCCAGCAGAAATACCAACGTGTTATTTCAGTTGAACAACCACAATCGATATTTTATCGATTACACGGTTCGTAAACTAGCATAATGACATGTAGGAGTTGGCGAATGACATAACCACGTCGTCCTTGACCTTGATCCGTTTTCAGTGTAGACTGCATGGGTACTTAGCTTAATGCACTCCAAATCATTCGTTTGATGAGGAAAATAATAAACGGAATCTTTCCCAGTGCAAAAACTTTTAATGCTGCCAATATACCGCAGTTAAATTCGTTACTGGTCGAGATTGGACCAGGGGTTCCCGAAATATGGCCAATCGAAATGTTGTTTTCGTGATAATTCCAAAACTACTGGTTCCATCGATATTAAATTTTGTAGGCAGATGGTAAATGATGTACCCAAGCTAAATGCAAAATTTGGTCCAGATCAGTCGACCAGAACCGTATGAAATTACAGGGAATTATCGAAATTGTGTTTTTTCTTAATCATGATTTGGCAAGTCTGTTGGAGTCGACCTTCCACTTACTCAGATACTTCTCCCAGTCGTTCAAACTCCTGAACCTCCTCCTGGAGTGCCTGTCCATGTCGGTCGGCAGAGAGGGATCAAAAGTAACAGTTTTCGGACTGGGCGTGCGCCTGCGTAGACTCATGGCTGAACCTCCACAATCCACCACTCGTTACACCCGAAATTCGCGAGAAAAACCACCGAACAATTCTAGGAACCACAGCAACTACTATTTTGGAGTCGGTCACCACGCGCTGCCCAAAAACAATGGGTTCCGTACAACAATGAGACGTTCCCTGAGGAAGTAGGTGGCGAGAAGTTAAGGAACGCGATTATTACGGATAAATAATTATTAACGTGTTCGATCTGAGTTTTGGCAAGCCTGGGAGCCTCTAAAAATAGGAGCGGTTACGAAATTTGCCGCCACTTTGTACAACGAGATTTTTTCGGGAGAAACGGGAATATCGAAGTGTGTCGGTACCAGGAATTTTGTCGGGACTGACTGGAGGGCTAATTCAATCGGTATCAGTGATTAAGATTTTTTTCTCCTCGATACGGTTGATAGATGCGGCGAATCTAATCTAATTAATCGACATTTAGATAAATGTTGCCTTATTGATGATAGTTTTTGTACCCAGTTGGAAACTTGAACCCGCATCAGATTCCAAAAAGGCCAAGACCACAGCCGTCTCATAACAACCCTTAAAATACAATTCGGCAATACCGCATTACGTAGCAGTGTTACCAACTATGAAAAAAATGATGGCATCGAAATATTTTTGACTAAGGATACATTTTTCGACAAATTTGATGGTTACGATGTTTTAAATTGGGGATCATATCTCAAAACGGTTCAAGAAAAATGTGTGATTTCTTAATTTAATTTTCGATGAGTTTTCAAGTCTTTTGACGTTTTACGGATCAATCTAAAGGTACCCTGAATACCCTATTCGTCGTAATTCACAATGAGTGTACCTTTAATAAAACACGCACTGAAATCTCGAGATTTTTCACAGGTGTTTCCACGCACGTGTTCATTTCAACTGACATACATCGCACATAATCCTGATATTATTTTCAAGGACAATCGCCTACCTTCCCGAAGATTATCTTGATGTTACCTTATAAGTTTCAGAAATCGAGAATTATTCCAATATTTTTGGGTTGGCACCGATAATCGCATACCTATCGATACACAGAGTGTGCCAGCTGAAGAAAACCACCGTTTATGACTTGACACACGAGACATTTCAGATAAGACGAATCCTGAATGTTGAGATGTTGAAATTTTATTCTAGGCAGTAATTTAAGTCTTATTCAATGTAGCACTTCTTGCAGATGATAAGATCAATGTTATTAAAGCGAGAAGTATCCGTAAAAATTGTTCACCTCGAGCGGGAGTCGAACCACTCATCTTCAGATATCCGGTCTAAGGTTCTAACCAATCAAACTACCAAAGCCATTAATCTTTCTGGAACTTAACTTAACACTTAAACAGCAAGGAATCGAATAAATACGAATTCATCAAGTAAGTTTTTATTCGCTTAAATTATCAGTCCTAACTTAAATCTGGAATTCCTAATCTCAATCCTGTTGAGAGTCAACAAATATCACAAAAAAATTACTTCAAAATTGAACTGTCTCATTTACTGGATCCTGCTTGCAATCCAAGCGGACTTGAAGCATCTTCATCTCCAGACTTCTCTTCTTCATAACCTAAAATAGGTGAAGAGCAGGCAAACTTCGAAGCCAAGAGCCTCAACACTTTCTCCTGGATGTCGTCAACCTGTTCCGAAGGCGTGTAATCATCTGATGATGACCTTGATATCGTCACGATCCTTGGAGGTTCCAACATATCCAAGAAACTACTAAAACTTTGCAAGAGAATTTCTATCTCTTCGTCCGTGGATACGTGGTGAGGCAACTCATGGTCATCGATGGTACATCCAGCGGAAAAGATCAGGTCCCATTCTATCTCCTCCATCTTGTAATGCTCTAACAATGCTTGTACTAAAGTTTCCACTTTGAGATGCAGAACATCAGGATCTGCTCCTTCGAAATCTGGAAGCTTCTTGAATTCTTGCAGGTGAAGGAATAAGGTTTCTATTTTGGTGATTTGGGAAAGACGTTTTTCTTGAGCTTCCAGTATCTGGTTATCGTTGTAACTTTCCGGACATGAAAACTGGAAGAGATCTTGCAAACGTTGGTAAAGGAAAGCTTTCTCGTACAGATTCAAAAAAGGGTTTTGGGTGCTGAAGAAATCCAAGTCGATATCCAGTATGACCGGAGTTTTATTTACGGTTTCAGCCAGACATCTCATACTTTTAGTATCGTCACTTTCTTCTTTTATCTGATGACCTAAAGTCAGACAGTCCAAAGTGACTTCCTTGACTTCCCCCAGTTTCTCTCTAGGTCTGTACAGCCCCTCAGCAATGTAGTAGTTTTCTCTACATTCCAACCTAATAGTTTTGGTCTCTTCACATTTACCAACGTAAATCTTCTGATGCTTGTTTTTGATCTGATTGGCCCAAGGAGGTCTGACCCAAATGACATGCTGGAGTATGCCGTTGTAGCAATTTGGTATTATCCAGTTCTCGATGTCGTGAGACTCGTACAGCTTAGGAGCGTCATAAGCGTAGTCTGCAGGCATATCCTTGGGTATCAGCATGTCTGGATGGGAGTCTAGATGGACGAAAGTGTTACCAGAGATTGGTAAGCGTTTCGTCTTGATCATTTGGTGGATGAACTCGACGACTCTGTGGTGATCTTCAGCGATATAGATCGGAACTTGTTTAGATTGCTTTAGGGTTTGCTGACGGTCGCCTGTTGAGGAAAAAAAGTTTCACTTTGTGGCACGGAGAATATGAATGTGATCTGACTAAAAACGATTGGAAAGAAACGCAGTTTTTGGTATTCAGATTAAATTTTCTTTATTGATATAATATTCTTTATTAAATAACACATCAGGCAAAAAGTGTCCTCAGCTTTGCTGGCACAAGCGCATTCTTCTGTCGAAATTTTCTCTGTTCATTTGGAAAAAATATGGCTCAATTTCGTTGATGCAGCGTTGAATTTTCTTCAGTATCGCGTGGGTAGTTGTGAGGTCGTAGACATAGACCTTTGACCACATAAAAATGAATCAAATGGTGTGAAATCACAAGACAAGACATAGAGGGCTAACTGATGGTGGACGACCAGGAGATGTCTCATGCAGCAATTGTATTGTTTCACGCCTGTATGGCATGTGATAACGTCCTGTTGAAACCACGTATTGCCCACAACAATATCTTGCAATTTCGTAAAGAAAAACTGTGTAATCATACACTGTTTCGATATTGACATTTGAACGGTTTGTTTTTGTCCGCCCAATATATTCAGAGACTCCAACTGATCCAGTCACCGCGAATTTTCAATTAATATCTTCACTGTTGACGAAGATATTCTTGAAACACTATTCCTACCATATTATGTACGTAAAACTTTCGTTATTTTCGAGATATTGTTCATGAGAACACGTTGTTCTATGGGGTAACCTCCAATTTTATTAACCCTAAACTGTCAGCAGTCAAATTGTTTTATTTTTCAGGGTTGCCAACACAATGCACAACTGGCGGCAAATTCAAATCTTGCTTTCATTTTGGGACACTTTTCAACACAATTATATCAATTTTTATGATCGTCTTGCACTTTATGTATCGAACTTAGACATTTAATTCATGAACTTCCCTCATTGGAAATATGTTCAATGAAAAATGGAAATTCTTGAACATTATTCTTCAAGATCCTTAACTTCACATAATTATTTCAAGATATTAGTAAGACTTTCGTAAATATAAACAATTTTTCTTATTTATGATTCTTGATTCAACTTACATCCTGGCAGGGTTCCATTTTTGATCGTGCACTGATACGGATGCGACCAATCAGAGGGTTGAATCTTGCCATACATAGTCCTATCCATGTCAACTTTCAACCACAATAACGCGACGTATTGTCACCGGTAAATTGTCACGTGATTCGCTAATATTCCTCACAAATTAAAAGCACAACATATCATTGTTAAACACGTATTTTTTCTTCGGGAAACGATGAACGCAAGCGCATCCTCTTACCGGCGACAAATTTAGATGCCTTCGGGAACAGAAAAAGTGATTATCAGTGCCAGGAGACGAAAGCTAATGTTTATTTGCGGATATGGCTAGACATTCGTCCTGTATGTTTACTGAAAGAAGAATTGTATGGGACGTAAACTGGCATTAAAATTAATCGGAACTCAAAGCAGCGGAATTATTATAATTAAAGCGGTACTAAATCTTGAAACGCGAATAAATCAATGAAGAGGACTCAGCGACGAATAAGGAAAATAATTCAGCTTACTCATTGAGCTGTGTCTAGTTTCAAACTGTTATTTGTTCACTCTGCAATTTTCCTCGCTAATAGAAATGTTGGAAAGCTGCATAATAATTATAATCATTTCAGAAGATGACGCCAACCTATGGGAATGTTCACGAATGTGATATAGAGGCTGTATATTAATGTTCATTCGGTTTTACAAATGGAGAAATTAAGATAAAAGCCGCAGTTAATTCGTTATAATTCACAGCTCGAGTGTTGTTAATTTTCATTGGCGAATTTTATTTATAGCTAATTAAAATCATATGGTCCGGTTTGGTAACAAAATGAAGTTTTCGTGGACGCTGAATTCAATAAAAAATAATCCAGAGCCCTATCTGGCAAATTTAGGGTTTCTACAGCGAAATAGAATGTTTCAAAATGTAAAATTCAAACTTTTCCTTTTCCTCTCGTATTTTGAATATTGTTCATCACATTGATCAAGCACAAACACAGTTTTCACGACCGAATCAACGTCTTTATCTGCTCGAAGCGACGGTTCCTCATGAAAAGGTATTGATATTTATAGGTCAATTACTTCGCAAATTCACGAACTGGCCAATGAAAGTCATTTGGACTTATATGGAAGGCAAATTTGCCCGAAGATATGTTGCATAATCTCGATTAATATGAGAATTTCAATTACTCATGAGGAATAATAATACATACATGTGAAATCAGAGAATAGCGTCAGTCTGAACGTGGAAGAATAATACGAGAAAAATACCTTTCGAAAATAGCTAGAGTCTTGAAATTTTCACACTTCTCTACAAGTCTAAGTGCGGCAGTTGGGTACGTAAATGAACAAAATCGGTCGGACGGTTTCGGAGTTATTAATTTTTGGAATTGTACCTTCCCAATATTTAAAAAACTTCACATCCTATATTCTAATGGCCTGATGATAACGATTCCTTAGGTGGCTCATTCAGGCTCTTTCTTCGATTCATATGAGAAATTTTAGCCGAATTGGTCGAATAGTTTCGGAGATATAAATTATTTTTTATTCTTGTTAGCACAAGATCTTCACGAAAGTTAGTATACGCCTATGAGTCGTTATAGAGGGATTGTATAAACAATTCCTTGAATGCGTATATCTAGAATTGTTATCGATATTATAAGTATAGGTCCATCCAATTAAAAACAGCATAAATAAGGGAAATAGGCTGATAAATCATCAGCTTAATTCAATTCATTAACCAACATTTTGGGGTTCACTGGTTATTTGAATAAATATCTATACAATGACGAAATCTCTCAAAAATAAGAAAACGAAACAAATTCCAGCATATTATTATTACCCTCCCTAAGAAAATCCTTGAATATTGACTAGAATTTGATTGCCGAGACAAGCTGTCAAAACAAAATTTTGAGGTTAACCCGTAGTTTACACAGGTGGTTCTTTTTTACACTCACCTAAATCGTCCATTCTTCACCAGCAACTTATCACAGAAAATCGTTCAGATTACAACACTTTCGCAAGTTTTTTCACAATTTGGTTTACAGATATTTTCATAGCCCGTTGCATGTGTTCGCAGACCAGACTTTTCGCATCCCAGTTTGTTGATCTCAGTGGGTAGCTGCTGCGCTACCTCTGACATTAGATAGGCAACCTTGAATAAACACAAAATCCAGTGACCATCAAAATGTTCACTCTTAAATCATTCTTTTGAAAAACATTAATTTTCAAAAATTCTCTTGGAGACAGAATATACTTGTGGAAAATGGCTGTCTTTTTCGATGAGATTGAAGTAATAGTTGTCAATGGATTTGCCAGTCATCCAATATCGATAGTTATTTGGAATTACATACAAAATGTTATCGTTTGATATGAAGATACCATTCAATTTATAACTTCACTCGGTATTTGCCTGAAGATTTAAGTACCTTGCGAGGTGATTTCAGCTAATGTCACTACTGTAACGTCCTATTTTAGATAAAGTTAGACATTCTGCAACGAAGTTAGCAAAAATTAAAAAAAAACATTCTCCTATTGCCTTTTTTTTTGTAAAATCTTCTCGATGTTAAATCATCTTGACATCGACACAGTCCGTAGTCCACTGAGGAAGCCGAAATACAAGAAGTGTTCAACGACTCGTTTTATTGTTATAAATTGGAGGGATTGCACTGCAGTTATTTGTTTATACAACCAGTTTGATTTGCGTAACCTTTGAGAATGAACTTCTGGGGATTCACAAAATACTGCGATATGTTTTGATAAACTTTATTATAACGATAAATTTACAAGACGTATGGTCCCATATTAAGTTAGAATTACATGCATTTCTAATCGATAAACATGAAATATTTCTTGTTTGGTGTGTTCTTTGTCATTTCTGGTATTCAAGCAGGTAGGCATAAATAAAAAATCAGAGATGAGGTGAAATCTACAGAGCCAATCAAAGATAAAGGATAGTATTATATGAAAAAGTTAACAATATTGGGAATTGATGACAATAATAAAAAGATTGCAAAGGTGCTTTCCATCCGATACATGCAGACAAGATTTAACGGGGCCATTAAGTAGCTTTTTGAGTTGCGCCAACTTGATATGAACTCGAAGACTTTCTGATGAAAATTCTGTAATTAAAAATGAAATTTTCCTTCACACTGCTTAAGAAAAAATGTTTGAATTCATCAGGTACTCACCAGGCTTCTTTTTCAGGGTCATGGCCTTCAATATGCCCTGAGATTGTACCGAGAGCGAGATGGGGGGCTAGAATGGCATCTGAGGTCGAATATGCCCTTATTCCAATACAATACGTCATAATTCACCATACTGTCACCAATGAATGCGATACTGAGAAGGGATGTTCTGAATTAATCCGCAATATACAGAATTTTCACATGGAAGACATGGAATTCCATGATATTGGGTACAAGTAAGTGAAATCCGAAAGATTTATAGCAAAACTGTTGGAGAATCGTGTTGTGAATTCATTTTGCTTTTATATTTATACTGCCCCCTCGCCCCCTCCCCTACTCTTGAGTCTTGATGATGTGTTATTCAAAGCAGCAAAAAAATATTTTATCGCAATTATTTCGTGTTTATTTTACTGATGCTGATGAGATTCAATTATTTTTTGACTAAGCGTTATTGGATTTTCAGTTTTATTGTTGGTGGAGACGGTAAAATTTACGAAGGTGCTGGGTGGCACAAGGTGGGGGCCCATACCAGAAAATACAACAGAAAATCACTAGGACTAGCCTTCATAGGGAATTTCACAGGTTTGAATGCCAATATTCAGGCACAAAAAAGGTACCTACAAAATTAGTGTTTTTCAGATACAGTACCAAATGAGAAACAACTAAATGCTGCAAAAGATTTCCTAGAATGCGGTGTAGAATTGGGGGAGCTTGACGAAAAATATAAGCTGCTGGGGGCAAGGCAAGTCAGCGCCACCTCTAGTCCCGGACTACGACTATATCGCAAAATCAAGGACTGGAGCCATTGGTCTGATAACCCTCAGTGAAAATTGTACATCATAATGTTTAATACATTTTAAATAAATCATCTTGTTTGAATGTTTGCATCTATCCTTCCAGTTAATCGAAAATGATATTGATTTGTAGGTTGTATGTTGGTAATGTGAAAGTTACTAGAATATTGATAACCTGCGATAGACATAGACATCAGATTGGCAACATTGACAAATAACCTCCAATTTTCAAATTCAAAAGCTGTTTACAAACATTTTTCCACTTAGGGAAATCTAGAGCATTTTTCCCAAGAAAATTGCTTTCCCAGCAACTTATCACCCAAAATGCCCAACTGGAATCAAATTCAGTCACAGCTTAGGCACCCAGCAAATCCTGTGGTGTTCTTTGATATATCCGTAGGAACAACTGTAGGTAATTTCTTTCGTTGAGAATTCTGGATGTAATGATATGCTTTCAGGAAATTGGAAGAATGCTGTTCGAGCTTTTCGCAGACGTAGTGCCCAAATCTAGCGAGAATTTTCGTCAGTTTTGCACTGGTGAATTTAGAAGAGATGGTGTGCCGTTGGGGTTCAAAGGTGCCAGTTTTCATAGAGTTATCAAGGATTTCATGATCCAAGGTGGAGATTTCGTGAATGTCAGTATCTTATTCAACAATGAAGTGAAGATATTAACTTAAATTCTTGTAGGGTGACGGTACAGGTGTCATGAGTATATATGGAGGAGGAACCTTTCCTGATGAGAATTTCACATTGAAACATGACACACCAGGTCTTCTTTCTATGGCCAACAGTGGGAAAGATACGAATGGTTGCCAATTTTTCATAACATGTGCCAAGTGTAACTTTTTAGATGGTAAGCATGTTGTTTTCGGTAGGGTGATTGATGGACTTTTGGTTATGAGGAAAATTGAAAATGTTCCTACGGGACCCAATAATAAGCCCAAAATTCCAGTTACAATTGTTCAGTGCGGACAGATGTGATCGTATTTCAATATTATCATTGAAATTGTGGATCTAATAAAATATGTGGAGATGTAATAGAAATTATGTATTAAGGATAAATTTATAAATAAAAACAGGAATACAATGCCAAAAACCAAGTAATTGTTTTTCATTAAAATCTAGTGTTGAATTATGCATAACATGAGACTCCAAAAAGGTTTCCGCTTCAAAACTTTTCCAAATGCCAGAAAAAAGCATTCTCCAGTTTTTCTCCAATTTCAAAACATATCGTCATGTATCATCATATCGCCAAGTAGCTGTAAGCCTCTTTCTTTCAGAGCTTTGCTAACTAACTTCTGCTGCTCTTGCTTTGATTCTTGCTCTTTTCTTTGAGCATCAAGAATTTCATCCACCGACACTTCAGAGAGTGGCAACTTCGCTTCCTTCTCTGCATCAATTTCTCCTAGCAACACCACGTTTTCTCCTCTTACAATAAAAACTCCTCTGGGAATATCACCATATTCTTTTCCAACATGAATCCTTTCAATCGCCTTATGCAGGACTAAATTGGCAAACTGGTCTACACTACGTAAATATCCTATCAGAGTTCTACCGTCTCTCAATAGTACCATCAGTTTTTTGTCCAGCTCATCCAATAAGTGGGCTGTGCCTTCAAGTTCCGCTTTATTCATTGCGAAAATTGAAGTAAATATCGGGAATTATCTCTGGAATTTTATTTCGGGGTAATATTTATCTATTTCTTATATTATCCGGAATGTCTTGAATTGGTTATTTCAATATTATCTAAAGACAAGACATTCGGGGCCTACTTCAGATTAGAATAGATATATCGAGTTATGGGATATGTTTTATTTTATTTAGTTTTTCAAATTTCCTTCTCAACAGTAAACTATAACCTCAAAGTAAGTTGACCTTGACATCTTGGCAACCACAAAACAAGACGATCGAATGGATGTTGGATCTACTGGAAAAGTTGGTCTGTGGTAAGGTAGATCTTAAAAACTTGAGAGGCATAGAATAACAGAAAATATTTAAAATATGGATTTTGATCTGAAAAGTTGTTAAAGAAAGGAAAAGATCTTTAATATTTATTTCAGTATACCGTGTATGATACTGATATTCTGCTCTCGGGTACAAATCGTGAATGAAAAATGAACAACAAAAATTTCTTTACTTTGATGGCAATCTGATTAATGCCACCGTTATTTTTATTTCTAAGAGCTTTGTATGCAGAAAATCGATAGTAATATCCGATATTGCCGTAACTTCCAATGTTTTATTAATAATTGAGTATCTAAGTTGAGTGGCGTGAAGCAATATGACGATTGCGTGTTCATTTTTCCTATATATTTTGAGTGGAAAAGGCGAAATAGTTGTTCATCAGATTGATTACATGTTTATGTCATTTCCAGGACAATATTCGCGATTCAAGGGTAGGTGGCGCCCTCTACACCACGTGTATGCGGGAGTGGGTAAGATTTGTAAACATTAGTTCTGACATAAGGTAATTTGCGGGGATAAAATAAAATGGAGAGTGAAAAGAGTATTTTTTTGAGCATAAGCGAATATTTCAGATATTTGGAGGCAACTCCAAATAGTAGAAACGTAATAGAAGGTGAGTTCAATGATATTTATAAATAATCATCCATTATACAAAGATAAAACATTTCAGGAGAAGCGGTCTTGAATGCCGGTCACATTATTATGTGTGGAAGTTTGGGGAAAAGTAAGCGATGTACAGAAGTGTTCGGTTTATGTTTACAAACCTCAGCCCTCTCATCAGATCCTCACGAAATCAGAGGAAAAATTATAATAGATGGAAGCTCTGCAAGAATATCAGCCTTTAGCTGTTCTTGTAAGGCTGGTTTGGGAGGCAGATGTAAACACATATCAGCTCTACTTTTGCATTGCACAAGGTTGTATAATTTTAGTTTATTTGATGTCTGAATCAGGACTTGCAATTGGACAATAATATATACACAATATAATTGTAGGTTTTTTGCTTTTCTTTGGTTTGTATTATTTCAGAACTGATCTCCACAGTCTTGATAATATATCAAGCACTGATTTGAAATGCTGGTGGAAAAATAAGAAGAATGATGCTAAAAGCAAATATAAAGCCCTGCCTCTTCTTAGAACTCCTTGTCTGAAAGACAAAGTCCCTAGGAAACTTATTATACCGGCTCAGGATAATGAAGAGATAAGGAATCTTTTGATTGCTGAATTGTCTTCATCAAGCATTGCAATTCATAAGTTAATAACTTTCATATCATTTTTTGAACTTAATATACTGTGGATATCTTATTTGCAGGACTAGGATTTTACATAAAGGCCCAAATGAAGATGTGACCTCTTTAGAAATTTTGAAAAAAATAGTTGGAAATTCTGGAAATTCTGTTTTCATGCAGAATTTCTATAACTTTGGTTCAGATCTTAATTTCAGATGCCCTGAGTGTATAAATAAATACAATGAGTTGGCAATGTGTGATACATTGGATGTATGTGTTTCAACAATTATGGACAGGTCACACTGGGAACAAGAACGAAAATATAGAGTCACTGGTTCACGATGCTATGATCTGTTTACATATTCGAAAAATGATTGGGAAGAAAAATGTAATACATATTTTTATCCCAAGCATTTTTCGAATATATATACAAGACATGGTATCAAATATGAGCCAGTGGCACGAAAAGTTTTCGAAAGGGTATCTGGCTTCTCCATTATGAAAGTTGGTCTCATTATATGCAGAACCGAACCATGGCTAGCATATTCTGCAGATGGGATTTTAATGAAAAATGGTGAGCCTTATGGTCTTTTGGAGATAAAGTGTCCATACAAAGGTAACAACAAATTTCTGATTTCTTCAAAATAAGATTTAAAATAATATCTTCATATTTCAGCAAAGCAAGCCTCTGATCTGAGTTTGTGCAAATATTTAATTCTGAAAAATGGTGAATATGAACTCAGAAGAAAACATAAATATTATGCCCAAGTACAGCTGGGAATGGCAATTCTAAATTTAGATATCTGTCATTTTATTGTTTTTTTTTCAAATAATGATTCATTCTTAGAAATCAAAGTGCCCTTCGATGAAGAGTACACCTATAATATGTTGTCTTCTTTGAAGAAAAGATACATTGAAAAAATGTTGCACCATATTTGCACTTCTGAGAATTGAATTATTTGAATTTTTTTTTATCAATTTCTTATTTTTTGTTGGTAATCTCAATTATTTTCAGAATTTAAACTTTGTTGCCTATTTATATTTTTTGTTTCTATATGTATTGTGTTATTTTATTTTGAAAAATTTTTATTTATTTCAGTACATGTTCTATTTTTGTTATGTATTGAGGAATAATATGAATAAAATTCATGTTCCATTCTATAGAAACTTTTATTAACATATCCTGATAACTTGATAACAATGGATTGAAAGAACAATAGGACATAGTTAATACAATGAATTTATACAAGAATATTGAAAACTAATCATTATACTTGGCAATATAAATTCATGATATATTGTTATGGTAAAGATATTCAGAAATTATCATCTGAAAAAATAGGACTAGATAAGTTCACAACTGCACAACATATAGTCATAATTTCTTCGATTTTATGAACCAGGTTCCACGGCAAAACATTTCTCAATATTTTGAAGATTTTTATCCTCTGGTTAACACGTTCGATGTGGACCCTTGCTCTGGCTATGAACACATTCTGTTCGGCTTCTTGAAGAGACATTTGTTTTCTATTTCTCATGAATGGTGGGCGAATCAATTTTATTCCATTTTGAAAACAAATGTCATCAATGAGAAATCCTCTGTCCACCATAATAGCATCTTCATTCGGCTTAAGGAAGGATATGAGATCACTCTGTTCAAAAATTATTTTGTCAGATGCTCGTCCACCATAAGCTTCACTGACAAAACTAATTAATCCTGCAGGTGTCACTGCCACCATGAATTTAACTGTGTTATTCCCTTTATAGTGAGAATAACATCTTACTCTACAACACAGACATTTTGTTCTCTGAACAGAAATTTCAGTGCAATCAAGAACGACTCTAACATTACTAAATTGCTCAAAGTGTTGCGGCAAATTATTCCGAATTTCCTCAACTGGTGGTAGGTAGATCACAGGTTTCAATACTGCTGCTAACACTGTTAGCATGTCGTAAAAAATATCCTTCACAGCTTGGGAACTTATGTTTCCAAAGAGTACAGACAATACTACGTAGCTTGTGTCATTCTTTAGTTTAGTGAATGTCAGTATTATTTTTTCCCTAATATTTAGGGATGAAACAAAATTTTCTGTTTTTATTCTTAATACTAACATTTCAATTGCTTTTAGCATTTTAAAAGAGTTCAATCCTGTCAAGCTGTTCAGTTTTTTATCAGTGGTGATATTGTCACAAATTGTCCGAATTGATAAAGTGTTGACCTGTACTGAAACATCCTCATACTTTACTTCTGCTAAAGCACACAATGCTTCAGCTGCCAAGAATTCATCAGATGTGTGAATCGTTTCCTGAAATTTAAATATCATCATCTGATTCAACTAGAATGTCTTATTACTTACATGAGCATGAAGTTCATTCTCATCTTGAACTTCTATCATTTGTTCACAGCTCGGTTCACAGTTAGATTTCAGCTGGAAATTTAGCATACATTAGATTCTGATTTCAAATGATCATGATATAAAATATCAATTAATCAGCGTTCATTGATATCAACAACCGCCATGGATCAATGAACGGGGTGTATCTGATTAATCGTTATTATATTATTACGTTTTCTCAAGAAATTAAACTTTTAGATTAGAACATAATATAATTACCATTGGTTGTTCAGGATCACATCTATTTAAATTTCGTCTTTCTTTCCTCTTGGTATTATCATGAGTACCTGTAGGAAGGTTTCTTGTTGGGACAGCATCTTTTTTAAGCTTTCTGCGACTCAAATTGGTTTTTTTTTGTCTGGACAAATCTCCTGAATATCGAAATACATCAATACAAATGGATCTTGATTGATTTTCAAACAACTTACCTTGAATATGAAATGCAGACTCTTCAAAATGCTTGGAACAAACTCGCATGGTATCTGTTACTTTCTTTCCACACCTCAAATTTTTCTCCCAAATTTTTCTTATGTCAACTTTCTCGACAATACCATTTTTACCAGTTATTTCTATTTTACAACTGTTTGCCTTGGGAAAATAATGAAATGAGACTGGATCTCTCTTGGCTTTACTATTGCATCCGTAAACGCAACAAAACGCGTGTGATTTCGACATTTCAGGTCACTAATCACTTATCACACTTTAAAACTATATAAAAAAAATCTGGAACACAACTTTTCTACTCACTTCACTAAAATAGAAAAATTAACCGGTAATTAATGTAGAAATCCAAGCATACCACGTGCTAACCAAACAAACCTACCCACTCCCGTTAATGCTGATCCTGCCGCAAGGTGGCTCTGGAGATGAACTTGAATCGCCAATTACGAATGTCGCTTATTATCGATTAGGCCTTATAAATTTTTCATTATCCCTTCTGTATTGCTGTTGCGACGAAAGAATAAAACCGTTTGGGGCGTTTGGGTTTTCTGATTTTTATTGCAACAACCATCGATATTGTTTTTTGTTTGAGGAAATTCGAAGTAGACGTGTTTCTAATTCTATTGGTTTATTGAATATGACACGAATTTCAAATGGGAAATCCAATTAGCGTTTTCTGTTGAGGACTTTATGCAATTAGAGAAGATTCTTACCGAAACCTTCTAATATTATAATTAGTTTTACTGAGTATTCCATGTAGAATTTTATGAATAAGTGAATCTTTATATTGGCACTGACGAAATAAATGATGAGGACTTTAACTTTCACTTTCTACGATCAGTTTACATGATGTTTCGTTTCCAAATGACGTACGCTCATCTCAAGAAACCGAATTTGGATTTTTGAGTGAAATAAGAAAATTTAAAAAAAATTCTCAGTGTGTCATGTGACATATCAAATTGAAGCTTGTATAATGGTGTTCGGTCCCCATTTAAATAATTGTATATATTCCCTTTATATTCTTGTATATATGTAAATAATAATGTAAATATCGAATTGGCTTTGCATTATGTCTGCTTTGTTCCTTGTACGTAATGCAACTCAAGGCGGCATGATGCAACTCTATGTTTTGGCTTATTCTGAAGCAAAACAGTCAAATGCCCCCACCACGGGGTGGAAAACTCTGTGACCCGAACAGCTACCTCAGGGGAGACACAGACTAACAAACCATAACCAGTCTCAACCTAGACATAACAAGTTCATCTACGAACAGTGCGACACCTACCTAGTACGGTCAAGTAAGGCCCTTAAACGCAACCCGCGCGCCGCAAACCTATAGTGCAGCCAGAAAACCTACTTCAGCCAATTGAGGCCTTATCATATCCAGCACGCAGCATACCGCAGGTGAGTCAGAACATACTTTGCCTTTGTGTCCCTTGTACGAAATCTCTTCATTGTGTCTTCCAGAGAAATTGTCAAAGCTCTCAATAACCGGTGCGAACCTTATACAAATTACAGTCCACTCATCAGGGAATTAACCCGAGATCAAACATTTTTAAATTATTTTTGGAAATAATTTTAATTTGTAGATAAGCCCTATACAAACACGGAAAAAATATTTTCATGGAAAAAATATAGCAAATACCAAGAAAAAATGCGTAAATAAAAACAGTTTTCAAAATTGCCGCTGAAACGAAGTGATTATGATGACGTCACCATACGGTAAACACTAAACAGACTTCGCCGTCTGTCAAAGCGAACTGATCTTGCGTGATTTCTCGCGAACAAATCGTTTGCGTAATAACAAATAATTGTGAAATAGTTCGCTGGTGATACGTTTTACTCTCTTCTGTTCTTCCAAATTCGTACTCGTGATGACAGTAAGGTTATAGGTTAGCTTGTTTACCGAAAAGTGACGTCACGTATTCTCATTCGTGTTTGCAGTCACGTGATAAACTGTAAAAGATTACACATTTCAAATCGATTTTATTTTATTTAATGAGAGTAATTAGATCACTAAAATATTGTTTCAGTATTTCAAAAACTACCTCCAATGTGGAAAATCTCAATTTTTATGAATTTGTAACATGTGTCAACATCCCTATTAGAGAAGATTCTTACCGAAACCTTCTAATATTATAATTAGTTTTACTGAGTATTCCATGTAGAATTTTATGAATAAGTGAATCTTTATATTGGCACTGACGAAATGAATGATGAGGACTTTAACTTTCACTTTCTACGATCAGTTTACATATGACGTTTCGTTTCCAAATGACGTACGCTTATCTCAAGAAACCGAATTTGGATTTTTGAGTGAAATAAGAAAATTTAAAAAAATTCTCAGTGTGTCATGTGACATATCAAATTGAAGCTTGTATAATGGAGACACCAACCTATATTTTTTTAGACATATGAGACGCATAGTTCAGAAGATATTCAAGAAAATATGGTAAAATTTGCATTTGCCACTTCAGAAATACCAAAGATAATAAACCAAAAATTTTGAAAAAAAAACACTAATGTAGGGGTTCACCATGAGTTCACAGGAACCCTATACCAAAATTCCTAAGTCTTCATATTCCTACAAAAAAAAAAATTCGCCCTCAACGCGCGACAATTTTTAATGCTGAAAACGTTTCCTGCTGACCCAGGATGTGGGTATCTCCAGATTTTTCAGTAATTCAGAAGGCATCAAATGATTCAATTGCACTTTTTAATCTGCCATGGTTTTGGGGCAATCATGAACTCATTCGCGAAATCAACATTTTCAAATCCGAAGTTCACCTGTCGACATTCAGGCTTACTCATTCAGACATTAATTACACAAACGGCACCCACGTACACTTCCATATTCGATCATCCCAAAATTGGTAATGGCTCCATGTTTATGATAATTTCCATTACTTCATTTTTCCAGCGACACTAGGTACTCCACTCTGCACCGCCTCCACTTGTCCTCCTCACTCGCTGCCACAGCGCAGCAAAGACCGTTCAGTTTGTATTCGAAAAGGTAGAACGCTTTTTCGCTTATTGTGCTTTGTCCGCAACTTACAAAAATACCCACTCGAAATGTGATAAGGTGTTGTGATCAGTGCTTTCGAAAAAGTTTATTCGTTCTTTCGGGACTGCAGCATCCCTGGATACCAGCGGAAGTAAGTGAGATGAGATGATATCATCAATTAAAACATTTTAAGCCTGATATCCAATTGTGACAATATGTGACGCGACATGGTCCCATTTTGATCCAACCAGCATCATTTGCAACCTGTTAATGTGGATTATTCTAATGGATAATGTTTCATCACCGAGCCAACAATTCCTTTTGCGTGATACACGTTTTTCTAGGCGTTTAGCGAAGATTATGGCTTCAATTAAACGAGAAAACAAGGATTTCTTTGGAATGTGGGTGTCAGATATGTTCATTGTAGTGCGCAATTTTACAAAAACTATCCGCAATAATATCGGTTTGATTTAATCAATTCTGATGTTGAATTTAAGATTTTTTTATGGAATGTGGCGGCATCCATGTTTTTTGGTAAGAAGATCATGTTTTCGGTTTCATTGTTAGGTCCTAAGCTACAGGTTGGCCTTAATGTAACCTTTCATTGACCTTCGTTAGCTCAGCAAGATTCGTTTTGTTGTAGAGAAAATGTTTCTGGCATCTTCGAATAGCTACACAGAAGCGAAAGAATCCTTTATTCAAGATGACTGATAATTGTAAATGTACCGAGAAATCAAGTGGTTTAAATTCAAATTATTATCCATTTTCAGTAATTAATTTTATTTTAATAAAGTTCAAATATCCCTACGTTGTGCAGCCTCAAAGACAATATCATTGCGATACAAAGATACGCCTTTTATGTTTGGTACTTTTGGACGGTGTATTATTGTGAGTTGAAGCCTTTTACATTGTTATTTTCATGCATTTGAAAATTTGGTCACTATCATTAACAGGTTGCCATAATTATTTTCATGACTCACCGGGATATGAAAATATCTTATATCAAGGAGAATCATTCATATTTTTCGTTAGCCTTCCTTCTTTACGCAAATTACAACGATTTTTGGAATTTTGTGAAAGTGCTTTTAAGAATGACTCAAAAATATATTTTGGTAATAATTTGTATCTAAATTCAATAAATCTTTGAGATAACTTTGTATACCATGATCAATATGGTTAACTTGTTGCCATCTTTTCCACTTTTTGAAAACCGGTTACTCAGAAAACATCTTTTTGTATCACTGATCGGCATTTCGATTTTACTTTTTTATAAAAAATAAGAAGGGTATATCTTTAAAAGTTCTAAAAGATTGTTTAATTGATTTTTACACTGATGGTAGCTTCTTAGTGTAATATAGTGGCCTGCAATATCAATAAACGCATACCTTAGCAGATAGATATAGCAGGAAAATATTCGAACAGATAATATTCATAAAATTAATCATTTTATTGAACTACAGCGATAAAAAACCTCGCTGTAATAAAACCATGACTAATTACCTTAGGTATCGCATAGGCAAATAGATGATAATTTTCCTACTGCAAGTATTTGTGCATATTACCTAGGTATATACAGGGCTCCCAAAATAAAAACTATATATCGGAAAAGCGCCACAATTTTTCGTTCTTTTTCAGATACGCATTTGAAGAAATTTTAAATGGATGTTTTAGTTATACGTAAAAACTCTAAAGTAAAAGTGGAAACCAACCTAATTTGTAATTTAAAAAGCGCAGTACACTAAGAGAATCCATTCTATATTCCATTTTTCCCATGGCTGTTTTAAATTGAGAACAATTAACATAACAATGAGCACAGTACACCTATTGTGTGACGATGTGAACCTTTTCGATGCTAAAATAGGTGATTCAGCTATTCAACTGAATATTTTTGATGCACGCCAGTATTTATTACACTGGGTGTCACATCGAAGAGAAAACTGAGATCTTGTCTAGTAAAAAATCAAGATTTTGGAAAATTGCTCTGTACTGGATATTTCCACTCTATTCTATCATTTTATTTTCTTTCCAGTAAGAATGGATACCAAAAAGACCCTATCCCGCAACAACAGCATCTGTCCAACACCAGAAGAGCAACTCCTGGAGGCTGTCAAAACCAACAAATCTCAGAAGATCAAGAATTTAATCAAAGAAAACGAAAAACTCTTATCGGTCGAATATCCCTACCCCTACTTCGGCAAAATCCTATACGTTGCGTGTTCAGAACCAGAAATAACCCCAGAAACGATCTTAACACTTCTCCAGTTAGGAGCAAAGCCATTCGAGGAAACTGAAGGTCAAGGAGAAATCATCCACGTCGTATCCAGACTCACGAATTCCTCAATTCTCAAGGTCATCATAAAGTATTTGACTCAAGAAGAAATCAACCATACTTTCAGAGGAAACAACGCCTTGTTACTGTTGGTCAAAGAAGGAGATTACACCAATAGAGCTGAATTTCTTGAGTGTGCGAGGATTCTTATCAAATCTGGCATCAACGTTAATCATGCAGATTTGAAAAATCTTACTGCTATCTTATGGGCCATCAAGAAAGACTACAAGGAACTTATTGAGGTTCTCTTGAACAACAGCTTTGATTTGGACATAGACAACTACACGATGAATGGAAAGAGTGCTAGGGAGTTGATAATATCCAAATACCCAAGTGAGCTTGTATTACCTGACAACTTTACCTCCATTTCAAGCCCAAAAGACCTCCTTTTCAACTTTTTGAAGTCTTACAACGAAGTCGCTTTCGTAAACTACAACCATGGTGACATTTCTCAGTACAAAGACTCTGATGATTACACTCAAACCCTTTTACAGTTAACTTGCCAACTGGGGTTATTGAAAGCAGCAAGACATCTTTTAGAAAATAAGGCAGACGTGAGGAAAACAACAGATAAACTATCAGGCACCCCTTTGGAATTAGCTGGAGAAAATGGTCATTACGAAATAGTTGAACTTCTCTTAGAACACGATAAAACCTTGAGAGTACCCAGTTCAACACTCTCGATCTTGTTGAACAAGATGAATTTGAGTGAATCTGGAGATTGTTACGAGAAGTGCTTCGAGGATTTGTTGAAGAATCAAGACGAAGTCTCTTTGAATTCCGTTACCGACAATACTTTCCAACAAACACCTCTTCATTTCGCTGTGAAGTTTGCTAAACAAAAACACATCTTGGGACTTCTTCAAAAGGGGTCTTCTCTGGCCAACAAAAATGAGTTTGGGATCATGGCGATTGAGAATATTGAAGCTGATGTGTTGGAGCAACATTTAGATGACTGCGTGGACATCAACGACATCGACAAGAACAACGTTTATGTAACCCTGAAGTACAGGACGTTGCTACCATCACCAGTTAGACAAAACTCTGGTTTGTTATATTGCGAGGAAGGAAAACCAAGTTTTTCCCAAAATCTCGCACCGGAGACAGACGCCTTATTGTATATGTGCAAAGCTCCCTATCTAAAGCACCTTTTGACCCATCCAGTTATCGATACATTCCTGCTTTTGAAATGGCACAAAATCAACATGATTTTCTACACCAACCTATTTTTCTACACCCTATTCATCACTTCGCTGCTGTCTTACATATTTTCTTCGTATGGAAATTTGCACTATATCTCAGAAAATTATTCTTCCCTGTCCACTATAGCTAAAGTCAGCCACTTCGTCCTTTGTCTTACCTACGTTTTACTCGTCCTGAGGGAGTTTTTCCAAATCCTGGTGAACCCATTGGAGTATTACAAAGATGTGGACAACTGGATTGAAGTTATACTGATATTTCTTGTAGGTTTCATTATTTTCAAGACCGATCCTTCTAATGACACCAGAAAACAGTTATCGTCCCTAGCAATCTTATTGTCGACCTTTGAGTTAGTTCTAATGGTGGGGCAACACCCTAGACTGACCACCAACGTGGTAATGTTCAAAAGAGTGTCGATAAACTTCATCAAGTTTCTTTCTTGGTATTTCCTCCTCATTGCTGCCTTTGCCATGAGTTTCTACATACTTTTCAGCGAGAGTGTAGGTGAAAAACCTGAAGACGAAACGGAGAATAAGGAAGAAAATGGTGAAGAAAACAATTTCTTCATAAACCCTGGAGTGGCCTTGTTCAAAACTCTTGTAATGTTAACAGGAGAATTCGACGCCAGTGACATGAATTTCCATTCCTTCCCAATAACCAGCAAAGTCATTTTCATCATGTTTGTGTTGATGATAGCTCTGATTCTTCTGAATCTACTCAACGGTCTGGCAGTTAGCGATACCCAAACAATTAAAAACGACGCTGAATGCGTTGGGCTTATGGCCAGAACTGAACACATCCATTACATGGAAAGTATGGTCTTGGGCAATATAATACCATCCACACTGCTCAGTTTCTTGAATAAAACGTTCTGTTGTCTGCCTTTCCAAAATTTGAACATAATTTTGAGTCAACCGTTGTCCAAACACATCAGCTTGTACCCCAAGACAGAAATCACCATTCCGATGTCCAACGATTTTGAAATGATGAAGGTGGACAAGAAGGGAAGCAAAAAAGAGAGCGCTTTATCAGTTTTCAACTCTCTGAAAGTCGACAAGAAAATAAGGAGGAAAATCAGGAAAGTCATGCAGAATCAAAGGATGGTGAGTAACGAAATCTACGTGAAAAACAAAATGAGATTGATAGAAAATCAGCAGGCGGAGATTCTTACGATTCTTCAAGACATGAAGAGAAGGTTGGACATTGGAAATTGACCCAAAAGTAACAACTGTGTATCATACGAAAATATGAAAATTATTAAGTACCTATCCATTATTGAGCTAAAAGTGATATGAATTCATTTGAGAGAGACTTATTTTGTAATTATTTTTTATTGTAAATATATTCTAAGTAAAACCTACTCATTTTGATCTAATTTGAAGTCAGATTCTTTTGATCAATACCTATAACTTACGAATTTAATAACAAGGTTAGATCCTCCCCAAATATATTTTTCAAATCGCTCATATTTTGCACAGAGATACTTGGAGCTATGCTGATCAACATAATATGAATATTTCTTGGCGGCGATGAGAGGGACGGAAGTCATGGCAGTTTGAAGTTTCCAATTTTTCGAAAAATGCATTTTGACAGGTCAAATTCTAAACGGTGATAGTGAGGGCTTTGAATTATTTTTTATTGAATAGAACGACCTCGAAAACCTACATTTTGATACCAAAATCACCTATTTAGCCCTCATAAGTAATGAAATATTCATGTTTTTATTTTTCGATTTTTCTGTTTCGAGTTCTGTTCACGAGCTCACACCACTCAAGGTAAGGGCGCAGTCGGTCCGCAAAATTACTATTATTGAAGATTCGAATTGGAAGTATAACTTACAAATTTAATAACAAGGTTAGATCCTCCCCAAATATATTTTTTATTGACAAATATGATGTTTTTAGGGGGTCATACCCCTTTGGCATTTTTCACCAAAAATTTGAGATTTTTCAAATCGCTCATATTTTGCACAGAGATACTTGGAGCTATGCTGATCCACATAATATAACTAATTCTTGGCGGCGATGAGTAGGACGGAAGTTATGACAGTTTGAAATTTCCAATTTTTCGAAAAATGCCATTTGACAGGTCAAAATCTAAACGGTGATAGTGAGGGCTTTGAATTATTTTTTATTGAATAGAACGACCCCGAAAACCTACATTTTGATACCAAAATCACCTATGTAGCCCTCATAAGTAATGAAATATTCATGTTTTTATTTTTCGATTTTTCTGTTTCGAGTTCTGTTCACGAGCTCACACCACTCAAGGTAAGGGCGCAGTCGGTCCGCAAAATTACTATTATTGAAGATTCGAATTGGAAGTATAACTTACATATTCAATAACAAGGTTAGATCCTCCCCAAATATATTTTTTATTGACAAATATGGTGTTTTTAGGGGGTCATACCCCTTTGGCATTTTTCACCAAAAATTTGAGATTTCTCAAATCGCTCATATTTTGCACAGAGATACTTGGAGCTATGCTGATCAATATAATATAAATAATTCTTGGCGGCGAAGAGAGCGAGGGAAGTTATGAAAGTTTGAAATATCCAATTTTTCGAAAAATGCCATTTGACAGGTCAAAATCTAAACGGTGATAGTGAGGGCTTTGAATTATTTTTTATTGAATAGAACGACCTCGAAAACCTACATTTTGATACCAAAATCACCTATGTAGACCTCATAAGTAATGAAATATTCATGTTTTTATTTTTCGATTTTTCTGTTTCGAGTTCTGTTCACGAGCTCACACCACTCAAGGTAAGGGCGCAGTCGGTCCGTAAAATTACTATTATTGAAGATTCGAATTGGAAGTATAACTTACAAATTTAATAACAAGGTTAGATCCTCCCCAAATATATTTTTTATTGACAAATATGATGTTTTTAGGGGGTCATACCCCTTTGGCATTTTTCACCAAAAATTTGAGATTTTTCAAATCGCTCATATTTTGCACAGAGATACTTGGAGCTATGCTGATCCACATAATATAACTAATTCTTGGCGGCGATGAGTAGGACGGAAGTTATGACAGTTTGAAATTTCCAATTTTTCGAAAAATGCCATTTGACAGGTCAAAATCTAAACGGTAATAGTGAGGGCTTTGAATTATTTTTTATTGAATAGAACGACCCCGAAAACCTACATTTTGATACCAAAATCACCTATGTAGCCCTCATAAGTAATGAAATATTCATGTTTTTATTTTTCGATTTTTCTGTTTCGAGTTCTGTTCACTAGCTCACACCACTCAAGGTAAGGGCGCAGTCGGTCCGCAAAATTACTATTATTGAAGATTCGAATTGGAAGTATAAATCACAAATTTAATAACAAGGTGAGATCCTCCCCAAATATATTTTTTATTGACAAATATGGTGTTTTTGGGGGTCATACCCCTTTGGCATTTTTCACCAAAAATTTGAGATTTTTCAAATCGCTCATATTTTGCACAGAGATACTTGGAGCTATGCTGATCAATATAATATAAATAATTCTTGGCGGCGAAGAGAGGGAGGGAAGTTATGAAAGTTTGAAATATCCAATTTTTCGAAAAATGCCATTTGACAGGTCAAAATCTAAACGGTGATAGTGAGGGCTTTGAATTATTTTTTATTGAATAGAACGACCTCGAAAACCTACATTTTGATACCAAAATCACCTATGTAGCCCTCATAAGTAATGAAATATTCATGTTTTTATTTTTCGATTTTTCTGTTTCGAGTTCTGTTCACGAGCTCACACCACTCAAGGTAAGGGCGCAGTCGGTCCGCAAAATTACTATTATTGAAGATTCGAATTGGAAGTATAACTTACATATTCAATAACAAGGTTAGATCCTCCCCAAATATATTTTTTATTGACAAATATGGTGTTTTTGGGGGGTCATACCTTTGGCATTTTTCACCAAAAATTTGAGATTTTTCAAATCGCTCATATTTTGCACAGAGATACTTGGAGCTATGCTGATCCACATAATATAACTAATTCTTGGCGGCGATGAGTAGGACGGAAGTTATGACAGTTTGAAATTTCCAATTTTTCGAAAAATGCCATTTGACAGGTCAAAATCTAAACGGTGATAGTGAGGGCTTTGAATTATTTTTTATTGAATAGAACGACCCCGAAAACCTACATTTTGATACCAAAATCACCTATGTAGCCCTCATAAGTAATGAAATATTCATGTTTTTATTTTTCGATTTTTCTGTTTCGAGTTCTGTTCACTAGCTCACACCACTCAAGGTAAGGGCGCAGTCGGTCCGCAAAATTACTATTATTGAAGATTCGAATTGGAAGTATAACTTACATATTCAATAACAAGGTTAGATCCTCCCCAAATATATTTTTTATTGACAAATATGGTGTTTTTAGGGGGTCTACCCCTTTGGCATTTTTCACCAAAAATTTGAGATTTCTCAAATCGCTCATATTTTGCACAGAGATACTTGGAGCTATGCTGATCAATATAATATAAATAATTCTTGGCGGCGAAGAGAGCGAGGGAAGTTATGAAAGTTTGAAATATCCAATTTTTCGAAAAATGCCATTTGACAGGTCAAAATCTAAACGGTGATAGTGAGGGCTTTGAATTATTTTTTATTGAATAGAACGACCTCGAAAACCTACATTTTGATACCAAAATCACCTATGTAGACCTCATAAGTAATGAAATATTCATGTTTTTATTTTTCGATTTTTCTGTTTCGAGTTCTGTTCACGAGCTCACACCACTCAAGGTAAGGGCGCAGTCGGTCCGTAAAATTACTATTATTGAAGATTCGAATTGGAAGTATAACTTACAAATTTAATAACAAGGTTAGATCCTCCCCAAATATATTTTTTATTGACAAATATGATGTTTTTAGGGGGTCATACCCCTTTGGCATTTTTCACCAAAAATTTGAGATTTTTCAAATCGCTCATATTTTGCACAGAGATACTTGGAGCTATGCTGATCCACATAATATAACTAATTCTTGGCGGCGATGAGTAGGACGGAAGTTATGACAGTTTGAAATTTCCAATTTTTCGAAAAATGCCATTTGACAGGTCAAAATCTAAACGGTAATAGTGAGGGCTTTGAATTATTTTTTATTGAATAGAACGACCCCGAAAACCTACATTTTGATACCAAAATCACCTATGTAGCCCTCATAAGTAATGAAATATTCATGTTTTTATTTTTCGATTTTTCTGTTTCGAGTTCTGTTCACTAGCTCACACCACTCAAGGTAAGGGCGCAGTCGGTCCGCAAAATTACTATTATTGAAGATTCGAATTGGAAGTATAAATCACAAATTTAATAACAAGGTGAGATCCTCCCCAAATATATTTTTTATTGACAAATATGGTGTTTTTGGGGGTCATACCCCTTTGGCATTTTTCACCAAAAATTTGAGATTTTTCAAATCGCTCATATTTTGCACAGAGATACTTGGAGCTATGCTGATCAATATAATATAAATAATTCTTGGCGGCGAAGAGAGGGAGGGAAGTTATGAAAGTTTGAAATATCCAATTTTTCGAAAAATGCCATTTGACAGGTCAAAATCTAAACGGTGATAGTGAGGGCTTTGAATTATTTTTTATTGAATAGAACGACCTCGAAAACCTACATTTTGATACCAAAATCACCTATGTAGCCCTCATAAGTAATGAAATATTCATGTTTTTATTTTTCGATTTTTCTGTTTCGAGTTCTGTTCACGAGCTCACACCACTCAAGGTAAGGGCGCAGTCGGTCCGCAAAATTACTATTATTGAAGATTCGAATTGGAAGTATAACTTACATATTCAATAACAAGGTTAGATCCTCCCCAAATATATTTTTTATTGACAAATATGGTGTTTTTGGGGGGTCATACCTTTGGCATTTTTCACCAAAAATTTGAGATTTTTCAAATCGCTCATATTTTGCACAGAGATACTTGGAGCTATGCTGATCCACATAATATAACTAATTCTTGGCGGCGATGAGTAGGACGGAAGTTATGACAGTTTGAAATTTCCAATTTTTCGAAAAATGCCATTTGACAGGTCAAAATCTAAACGGTGATAGTGAGGGCTTTGAATTATTTTTTATTGAATAGAACGACCCCGAAAACCTACATTTT
Organism: Adalia bipunctata; assembly: GCA_910592335.1. NCBI lineage: Eukaryota > Metazoa > Arthropoda > Insecta > Coleoptera > Coccinellidae > Adalia > Adalia bipunctata. Next base: position 1,157,286 of record OU342951.1, read on the forward strand.
GATACCAAAATCACCTATGTAGCCCTCATAAGTAATGAAATATTCATGTTTTTATTTTTCGATTTTTCTGTTTCGAGTTCTGTTCACTAGCTCACACCACTCAAGGTAAGGGCGCAGTCGGTCCGCAAAATTACTATTATTGAAGATTCGAATTGGAAGTATAACTTACATATTCAATAACAAGGTTAGATCCTCCCCAAATATATTTTTTATTGACAAATATGGTGTTTTTAGGGGGTCATACCCCTTTGGCATTTTTCACCAAAAATTTGAGATTTCTCAAATCGCTCATATTTTGCACAGAGATACTTGGAGCTATGCTGATCAATATAATATAAATAATTCTTGGCGGCGAAGAGAGCGAGGGAAGTTATGAAAGTTTGAAATATCCAATTTTTCGAAAAATGCCATTTGACAGGTCAAAATCTAAACGGTGATAGTGAGGGCTTTGAATTATTTTTTATTGAATAGAACGACCTCGAAAACCTACATTTTGATACCAAAATCACCTATGTAGCCCTCATAAGTAATGAAATATTCATGTTTTTATTTTTCGATTTTTCTGTTTCGAGTTCTGTTCACGAGCTCACACCACTCAAGGTAAGGGCGCAGTCGGTCCGCAAAATTACTATTATTGAAGATTCGAATTGGAAGTATAACTTACATATTCAATAACAAGGTTAGATCCTCCCCAAATATATTTTTTATTGACAAATATGGTGTTTTTGGGGGGTCATACCCCTTTGGCATTTTTCACCAAAAATTTGAGATTTTTCAAATCGCTCATATTTTGCACAGAGATACTTGGAGCTATGCTGATCCACATAATATAACTAATTCTTGGCGGCGATGAGTAGGACGGAAGTTATGACAGTTTGAAATTTCCAATTTTTCGAAAAATGCCATTTGACAGGTCAAAATCTAAACGGTGATAGTGAGGGCTTTGAATTATTTTTTATTGAATAGAACGACCCCGAAAACCTACATTTTGATACCAAAATCACCTATGTAGCCCTCATAAGTAATGAAATATTCATGTTTTTATTTTTCGATTTTTCTGTTTCGAGTTCTGTTCACTAGCTCACACCACTCAAGGTAAGGGCGCAGTCGGTCCGCAAAATTACTATTATTGAAGATTCGAATTGGAAGTATAACTCACAAATTTAATAACAAGGTGAGATCCTCCCCAAATATATTTTTTATTGACAAATATGGTGTTTTTGGGGGGTCATACCCCTTTGGCATTTTTCACCAAAAATTTGAGATTTTTCAAATCGCTCATATTTTGCACAGAGATACTTGGAGCTATGCTGATCAATATAATATAAATAATTCTTGGCGGCGAAGAGGGGGAGGGAAGTTATGAAAGTTTGAAATATCCAATTTTTCGAAAAATGCCATTTGACAGGTCAAAATCTAAACGGTGATAGTGAGGGCTTTGAATTATTTTTTATTGAATAGAACGACCTCGAAAACCTACATTTTGATACCAAAATCACCTATGTAGCCCTCATAAGTAATGAAATATTCATGTTTTTATTTTTAGATTTTTCTGTTTCGAGTTCTGTTCACGAGCTCACACCACTCAAGGTAAGGGCGCAGTCGGTCGGCAAAATTGCTATTATTGAAGATTCGAATTGGAAGTATAACTTACAAATTTAATAACAAGGTTAGATCCTCCCCTAATATATCTTTTATTGACAAATATGGTGTTTTTAGGGGGTCATACCCCTTTGGCATTTTTCACCAAAAATTTGAGATTTTCCAAATCGCTCATATTTTGCACAGAGATACTTGGAGCTATGCTGATCAACATAATATAAATAATTCTTGGCGGCGAAGAGAGGGAGGGAAGTTATGAAAGTTTGAAATTTTCAATTTTTCGAAAAATGCCATTTGACAGGTCAAAATCTAAACGGTGATAGTGAGGGCTTTGAATTATTCTTTATTGAATAGAACGACCTCGAAAACCTACATTTTGATACCAAAATCACCTATGTAGCCCTCATAAGTAATGAAATATTCATGTTTTTATTTTTCGATTTTTCTGTTTCGAGTTCTGTTCACGAGCTCACACCACTCAAGGTAAGGGCGCAGTCGGTCGGCAAAATTGCTATTATTGAAGATTCGAATTGGAAGTACATATATAGGTACAATTTTTACAAATCTATCCCATGCGCTCTACAGTTTATCCAGAAGAGCCTTTGTTGGAGTGGCTAATAAATAAAATTCTCTTGATGAATATGAACATGCCATATTTGTGAGTTATTTATAGAACAATGTATATATGATATTTCAGCCATATGGCAGATGCGGTGATATTAAACAAATATCTGCGTTCAATTGATTACAAACGATCCACCGAAGGAAATCTAAACAAACCGATGTGAAATTGATCATAAATTTCTATTTTGAAATTCATTCTGGAAATTGTTCATGAACCCAAATCATTAGTATGAAGTATTAATCAATAGAAGAGATTTCGAAATCAAAAATATCTAGAAATAAAATACTAGCCTGTCACTTGAACTTCTACCGGAACTTCTAACCGGAAGTGTCACGAACTTGAATTAAATGATGACAGTGTAATGATTCATTTATGCAATCCGAAATACAGAGATTCGAATTTATTCTTCATACAACAAATAGGGCACGTACGTTACTCGAAGCCTGTATATAGGATGGCCCATATAAAACAGCCCAGTAAAATATTTACGTAGTTATGAGTTTTCCGCAAAATGCCGAGACATGTCAACGTCTACGAAAGCGATAGTAGTAGGTGAGTCATGTACCGCATTGATTAATTGGACGAATTCTACCTGGGGAATATGAACGCAATACTAAATGCACACGTTTTCACACCACCCTGTAGGTAGAGTGCTCGGCGCGTTTTATTTTGAGTGGTATCCCCAGTAGGCCTAATCCACTTTATGTCAAAATTGGCACATACTTTTTCCGCAATTATTGCCGCATACTTGTTTCCGCATTTATTGGCGCATGCATGTCTTCTCCAAGACATTTCTGCTTCGCCAGAATTTTTCTGACAATAACTTCAATATACCTGAAATAAACCACCACCAAAAATCCTAAAAGTCACTCACTTTGACGCTTCCAACTGTTGATTTTCCGCTCTTGGTCCATCGATGGCTGAAGTTAGGAATGGCCTCCATGAAATCCCAACTCAGCCCGGAAAGGCCAAGGGTTCTCTGGGACCTACCTTCTCTTCCACCTGAAAAAATCTGAAAAAAGGAAACGCTACCGCTAATTTTTTTGGTGCATACTGGTTGCTCAGTTTTTGGCGCATACTTTTTCCGCATTTATTGACGCATACCTACTTGTTTTCGCATGTGTTGACGCATTCTTTTTCCGCATTTATTGGCGCAAACTTGTTTTTGCATGTATTGGCGCATACTTTTTCCGCATTTATGGGCGCATACTGTTTCGCATTTATTGGAGCATATAGTTTCCGCAGTTTCCAGTTAATCAAATTCCGCCAAGGGAATATGAACGCGATATTTAATGCACTCGTTTTCACACCCCCCTGTAGGTAGAGTGCTCGGCTATTTGAACGATTCCACCAAGGGAATATATGAACGCGATAATTAATGCACTCGTTTCCACACCACCCTGTAGGTAGAGTGCTCGGCTAGTTGAACGATTCCACCAAGGGAATAAATGAACGCGATACTTTATACACTCGTTTTCACACCACCCTGTAGGTAGAGTGCTCGGCTATTTGAACGATTCCACCAAGGGAATAAATGAACGCGATACTTTATACACTCGTTTTCACACCACCCTGTAGGTAGAGTGCTCGGCTACTTGAACGATTCCACCAAGGGAATATATGAACGCGATAGTTAATGCACTCGTTTTCACACCACCCTGTAGGTAGAGTGCTCGGCTACTTGAACGATTCCACCAAGGGAATATATGAACGCGATAGTTAATGCACTCGTTTTCACACCACCCTGTAGGTAGAGTGCTCGGCTACTTGAACGATTCCACCAAGGGAATAAATGAACGCGATACTTTATACACTCGTTTTCACACCATCCTGTAGGTAGAGTGCTCGGCTACTTGAACGATTCCACCAAGGGAATATATGAACGCGATAGTTAATGCACTCGTTTCCACACCACCCTGTAGGTAGAGTGCTCGGCTAGTTGAACGATTCCACCAAGGGAATAAATGAACGCGATACTTTATACACTCGTTTTCACACCACTCTGTAGGTAGAGTGCTCGGCTATTTGAACGATTCCACCAAGGGAATAAATGAACGCGATACTTTATACACTCGTTTTCACACCACTCTGTAGGTAGAGTGCTCGGCTATTTGAACGATTCCACCAAGGGAATAAATGAACGCGATACTTTATACACTCGTTTTCACACCACCCTGTAGGTAGAGTGCTCGGCTACTTGAACGATTCCACCAAGGGAATATATGAACGCGATAGTTAATGCACTCGTTTTCACACCACCCTGTAGGTAGAGTGCTCGGCTACTTGAACGATTCCACCAAGGGAATATATGAACGCGATAGTTAATGCACTCGTTTTCACACCACCCTGTAGGTAGAGTGCTCGGCTACTTGAACGATTCCACCAAGGGAATAAATGAACGCGATACTTTATACACTCGTTTTCACACCATCCTGTAGGTAGAGTGCTCGGCTACTTGAACGATTCCACCAAGGGAATATATGAACGCGATAGTTAATGCACTCGTTTTCACACCACCCTGTAGGTAGAGTGCTCGGCTACTTGAACGATTCCACCAAGGGAATATATGAACGCGTGACGCGATAGTTAATGCACTCGTTTTCACACCACCCTGTAGGTAGAGTGCTCGGCTACTTGAACGATTCCACCAAGGGAATAAATGAACGCGATACTTTATACACTCGTTTTCACACCATCCTGTAGGTAGAGTGCTCGGCTACTTGAACGATTCCACCAAGGGAATATATGAACGCGATAGTTAATGCACTCGTTTTCACACCACCCTGTAGGTAGAGTGCTCGGCTACTTGAACGATTCCACCAAGGGAATATATGAACGCGATAGTTAATGCACTCGTTTTCACACCACCCTGTAGGTAGAGTGCTCGGCTACTTGAACGATTCCACCAAGGGAATATATGAACGCGATAGTTAATGCACTCGTTTTCACACCACCCTGTAGGTAGAGTGCTCGGCTACTTGAACGATTCCACCAAGGGAATATATGAACGCGTGACGCGATAGTTAATGCACTCGTTTTCACACCACCCTGTAGGTAGAGTGCTCGGCTACTTGAACGATTCCACCAAGGGAATATATGAACGCGATAGTTAATGCACTCGTTTCCACACCACCCTGTAGGTAGAGTGCTCGGCGCGTTTTATTTTGAGTGGTATCCCCAGTAGGCCTAATCCACTTTGTGTCGAACTTTCCATAATTTATTTTTTATATACAATTAATTATCATGATAATTCTGAATTCGATATCAATGATGAAAAAATCTTAAAATGTATTTACTGATTGAGCAGTAAATGATCATTCATGAATAACAAAGGATAATGACGAAAAAGAGAAATCATGCTCTGAAAATTTCGAGTTATTTTTTCAGTTCACAAATAATTTTCATATTATCATCATTTCGACGATGTTATAAAACTTGAAATGATATAGAAAAATTCAAATACCTAACACCAAAACAATTAAAAATCTCATTTTTCCATGTTGACAGAAAATATTTGAAAAATTGTAAAATGTTAATGTGAAAAACCCATAATATTTCATTTGGATAATCAGAAGAATTATTGATTTGAAATTTTGCAAACTATAGCTCAACTCACGAAAATTGTTCCTTAAGACTTATTCAATCAAGACTTATAAAAGGGCTGATTATTGATGAATAAATTGAATTCACTCAAATAAGAAGTTCGAACAACTCACAGTTGAAATTAATCCGTACAATAAGGCACAACACTTTTCCCGCACTCAACTAATCCACAAACAAAACTAACGCGTAAAAGATTCGAGCACGATTTTCACACATCTGCACAGTGCACAGGTGGCTGAAGATGAACTGATTGAACCGACTGCATATCGAAGAAATCTAGAACCCAAAAACCATCCATTGACTCATTCAATTTATATAACATAGAGCGATGTAGAAAGACGAATCATATAGTGATGACTATAAAATGTTGAAAATTCTTTCGTCTTTTCATTTGCATTGAATGTGGAAATGAAATTTTTAATAACTTTCTATCAATAAGGCCATAGTGGTAACGACATTTTTTCAAATTTCAACCTCCACAGTACACAAAAGATAATATTCAATTTATCTCTGTCATATTTGCTTTAAATTTGAAAAAAAAATATTTTTGATTGTTTCAATATATTTTTCCATCAACAATGAAAATTTTGAAATTCCACAGTACCATTGGATTAATTGAAGAACTTTTATGATGATTTTTCTGTCATAATGGCCTTGAATGTGGAAAAAATATTTTTTCATTGTTTCCAAATCATAACGATAACTTCAGTTTATTGATTTTATAAAATTTTTAGTATTTTCACTATTCTTCAGTTTGTTCTGTGATTTTAATTTGCCATGGAGTTTGATGATGTTTAATTAATAAGGAAGCAGGATTAAATCAAAGAGAACTTTCTTAATATTTTTATTAACACATTTCGATTGTCCCTTCCCTCAAATTACAATAAAAATAACAAAACTCTTCTCAATCTCTTCCAAATGTATGAGTCTCTTCTGGAGCATCAATTCTGTATATTTCTTCTCCGATATTGAAGTATCCCAGGTACTCCACAGTTGCAGGAGAAACATCGTTATGGTAGTGACCTGCTTCGCCATGATCACTGAAGCTATGGAAATGCTGGACACGTAAGTCTAATCCCTAGAATTAATACAGTTAACCATGAATTGATTAAATTAAAAATGATCTCACCCCGTCTCCGTTCACCAGAGTACCTACTGCAACAAGGGGAGCAGACATGTTGTAGAATTTCAACCATTTATTCAACTCGTCTTCTGTTTTGATTGGAGTTTTCGAAAAGTCTCTCATAACATGCTGTTTTGCCTGACCCTCTTTCAGTAAAAATGTTCCTCCTAATCCAACCAGTTTATCAGGAAATTTTTGTTTGAGACACTCTCTAATGCTTGCTATGAAATCCTTGCTGCCTATCCTGAGCTTTGCGTGAACTCTCAGGACCTTAAAACCAAGAAAGTAGTGTATACCAATGTCTGAAAACTTTCTGGAAATATGGTACATTTAAATTCTGAATCTAAAAAGTTTTCCAATTGAAGGTTTCATTTTGAATAGCCCGCTATTGCGGCAGCTGTCAAATTAATAGCGGCCATTTTTTATAGATGACAACTGAAAACTTGGCCATTTATGTATGGTCACAAACTTTACAGATACCCAGAAATTTCGATGACTAAACACATGGTGAATGCACTCAGCACTGATTAGATTTTGTTTCGACCAAACCAAATTGAGAGATTTCGTTTTTTCCACTTCAGGTGGCGCTATTCACAATTTATGACAGATTATATGACAGATATATTCTTGACATTTGAATTCATATTATTATGGAGGAAAAGTATAAGAGTTTCACCATATAAAAATGTCATTCTGTGGTCATGGCAGAAAAAAGACCGTAATGACGTTATATATGACATTGCGGCGCCGCCACGAAACATTGCTGTTATTCTCGATTTGGTCGAACGTCATTCCATTCAAAATTTGATGAGTGCTTACACCCAAAGATTAAAGAGTTCTCTTTAATCTTTGCTTACACCATTATTCTAGGCATCTTACTAGAAATCACAACATTTAGATTTTTGGAAACCATAAAATTATAAGTCGAGAATTATGTGTTGGAAACACACAAATAAACAAACCTTTCCAGGTTTACCCTCTGAAAGGAACAAGTTGCCCAAGAGTGCCATTCTGGTTTCAGAATTCGGTAATATCTCCTGTTCACAATTCTCATTGATTGGAGCCACCTTTGCTATTCTTGTTCGTTGGTTTATGGTCCCATTCTCAAGCACCAGGTTGAATATGCCCTGAATAAAGTCATGTGATCTTGAGTATCCTTCTGTTGAAATAAACTATTCTTGAATTACCTCACAATTTTTTCCAGCGAAAGGATGAGGACCAGCTCCTGCCCCAATAATAAAAACATTGTCAGATTTTGCTAATTTTGCAATATCTTTCAAATCATACACTTTATCCCTTCGGACAGTTGGAAGAAGGAACGGAGGTCCACCAACTTCAACTAGCTTAGTGTTTCCACCCAGACCTACTCAAAAATAATGACATCGCAGGTGAACCAATTTTTGATTCAACTTTTTTACTGACCTGGCTTGGCCAATGTAAAGGGTTTCTTCGTTAAATCTGGACAATCCACAATTGTGACATCAACATATTTGAAGTTGTTCAGAAGCTCTTCATTGAGAACTAAAATGAAAATATCGGTTTTTAAACAGCTCTAGACTTGTGCGCAAAGGAAATTACCTTTCTGTATTTCTTCTAAAGGTACAATATCCAACTTTTTGTGGACAACTGGCAAAGAGGCTGGATTCAAAGCCATGCTTTGGACGATCTGAACAGGAATAAAATAGAAAATCATGCAATTTCATATTTCTGCCTAATTTCTTCATGTCCTTAGTGAAATTCAACTGGATATTATAGTTTTTAATTCCAGATTGTGAATTATTCAATATTTGATAATCATTCTCATTGTTTACCATAGGTTAGAATAACAGAACCTAACAAAAAATGACAGTGGATATTTTGACAGTTATCGGAAAAGCGGCAAACTATTTCCTTTGAAAATTAACATCTATTCGAATTTGTTCTGGATACCCCTCGTATTAATTAGATAAGGTAAGCCGTGTCATTTGTATGTCATTGCACTCATTGCGTTAACAATTAAAAGCAGAAGAATAGTTAAAGATAAAACAGATGAAAAAATAGTGAGGTGTGAAATTTTTTTCTGTTTTAGTTGTGCGTTTCGTCACCAGGACTCTTGAGATCTCTAGGACAGGAGGCTTCTTGATATTTCAACAGAAATAGAAAATCTGAGTAAGTTTGGTTCTATATGAGTTTAACATTACCAGCGTGAAAAATATAGATATGTAAAGTTCAAGATTTCCCATTGTCATTCGGATCTGAATTAATTTGTTAACAATAATGCTTATTTAATCGGAACACACTTACTATTGGAGTCTTTCAAGGTCGATGATGGGCAAAAAGTGGAAGAACAAACAAGATCTCGTTTGAGAAATCTCAAATTTATTTGTGCTGATAACTTAATTTATTTACATGATATTCGACCTTCAAGATAAGTTTCGATTGGACGTAGAATTGATTTTTATTTTTCGTCATAGTTTGGATTAATTTCAGTTTGCTTTGAGTTTGTGGATAAGTTAGTGTACTTAATTTTCATTTCTTGAATTATTTTGAGCTGTCCAAAGCCGAGTTGACGCTGTAGGCAAGTCGCAAAGGAGCAGATTAAATGGGCATTATGGATTCTTTTCATAGCGAAAGAATCCCCTTTCTCTGATATGATTTTTCTAGAATATTCCGTCGTTTTCTGGAAAAATCACATTTTTATACGTTGGCACAACTGTCCTTATATTTTCCATGAAAAACATGGCAACACTGCGTAAGGAAGACTAGTTCAGTTTGTTTCTTGATAGATTTTTGTTTGAACCGACTTCTTCCTTTAATTTCAATAATAAAAAGAACAAACAAATCCATTCAATGAGTGTACATATATGTGACACTTCCTTCAGAGTGACCCCTTGAAGTTCTTGAGATATGTCGAGTTGATGGACATATAATCCAGTATTTTCAACTATTTCGCTTCCTCTAGAGTCTAATGGTGGCAGTAGCATTATAACTATGATATATTGTGAAGCTATTTTCCTATTGAATCAATGACCACAACAAGTTGCAAAATAAAATTCACTTTGGAAAAATTATGGCTGGATTACTTCACATAAGTTCAGCAAACTGCGTAGACTTACGACGTTGCCACATAGAGTTTCATGGTTCGTATAAAGACAGCTGTGTCAGTTCGGTTGGCGTTTGGCACCACTGAGGACGCCATTTAGAACGCAGACGCAAGTTTGTCGGCGTATCTGATAAATACGAGTGATTTTCTAAAACCGACCCTTCAATCTCCTATTTGGTGATTACAGAATAATAAATTGGGAGAAGAGTGTTTTCCGACCTTTCTGGTACTTCCCAGACGGTATAATTCGACCCATATTGGGTTGCTTGGTGTAGCGGCAGGTAAGGAAATCAACATGAAATTTCTATGCGGTCCCTAAGAATCAATACTTTTCAGAACGAAACGAGGGCTGCCGAAATGTCAAGGTACAATTTAGATTGCAAGGTTTACGTCGGTGATTTGGGTAATAACGCATCGAAACAGGAATTAGAGGATGCTTTTGGTTACTATGGTCCACTGCGGAATGTTTGGGTGGCCAGGAACCCACCCGGCTTTGCATTTGTGGAATTCGAGGATGCCAGGGACGCTGAAGATGCAGTGAGAGGTTTAGGCAAGTTTTAATCAAGAATATTCAAATAATTCGGCTCTTCAGTCCACTCCTGGCTTCAAAATTCGATATAATCCGAATTATCTTCACCAACTTTCGGAGGTTTGCACTTCAATCAATTAATCTGTATACAGATGGTCGTACCATTTGTGGAAGACGTGCAAGGGTGGAACTTTCCAGTGGAAAGAGTGGTGGTAGGTACCGAGGACCTCCACCCCGTTCTCGTGGTAGACCATTTCATCCAGACGATCGTTGCTACGGTTGTGGTGACCGAGGTCACTATGCTCGAGACTGTACTAGGCAAAAAAGGGGAGGTGGTAGCAGTAGACGCAGGTGAGTGATTGCTCGTTTCTGTGTTTTCTCGATGAGAAGATACCCTGGATTTCTGCTAGTTGGAGGAGATATTTGTGTATAATTTGTTCGAAGAACATATTCGTTGCTCCAACTAGATAGGAATTCTTGAATTTTCTGTTTTGTGTATAACTGGAAACTTGTTTTAATTTAATTGTGAATTTGGACATTTTTTGAGTTTTGATGAACTTCTCATGCTTTTATCGAAGTATCCAGTTGTACAATCGAATAAATGAAATTGGAAGCATGAATTCTGATCAATAATCTCTCGAAATCGTTGTCACGTGAAAAAGTAGTCTATTTAGGGTATAAAGAATGCTTTATAGAAGTTCTCGACGGTTTTTATATCGGGCAGATGATGAATTGCATTTTGACCATAACCTCAATTAGTGCAGACTTTCTTCCGCCATTTCGCTATCGAAATGATAGGGTTAGAATTTCGATTTCTATGATCCAAAGGAGCTGCCATTTTGTTTAATGTTGTATTTCCGGGTTGAATTTTTTAATTGAAGAATAATGGGGATTCAAACGAAAACTTTCCGTATTTCCTTTTCGAAGAAGCTACTTTAATACCGTGAGTTTCAAAATTTTAATTGGTTACCACTGCGGACTGACGTCACACTAATGGAAAGAATTTGTTGTTTTGAGGGCGAAAATTTCCATCGAAGTTTTTTTCAGTATTTGATTCAAAACAAGTGTTTAAAAGGCCGTTGACGAAATTTTCCGAAGATACATGAATAATGGTCCAACAGAACTATTTTGTTGCTGAAATTTTTATTTTCTACCTGCTTGACTGAGATACGTCCGCAGGACCGGTTTTTCGAACCTTTTCGTCGGATCGGGAATGTATTGGAGGTTATTGATCAGTTTTCAGGCGGAAGGATTAGTGAATATTGGTGCGTGAATATTGTGCCGAGTTAAAGGCTCACAATGCCATGTTTATAGGTATAGTCTTTGGCCGATAGTCAGGTAAAGCATAGTTCAGTTCAGACAATCGTCTTGCCTCTCTCCACGACTTCTCAGTGTGCTGCATCGTAGAATTAGCATCGATAGCAATGACACCACGCGACACTTCTGCAAAACTTCGATATTCCTTAAGAGAGACAGACTCCTGAGTATTGAGCCAATGAAAACCGAAATATCTGCGAGAACTCTCGAGTCTAGCCCCTTCTACCTACTTGATTGAATGTCGATTATCACTACCTCCTCCTACAATGTTTTCTACAGTTTGCGTCACGACATGATCACAAATAATGGTAACATATTACATTCTAAATATTATAAGTTTTTTTGACAGCCTTTTGAGTCATGTCGAGCTTTGTAAGCTCTACACTCTTGGGTTCGTTCTTTTTATGTATTTTTTTGTGAACCAAATTGTTTGATTTTGGTTTATTTTTGATTTCACGAATTATATTCATTTCGACTTTGGGGTGTAGAGGCACAAAGCAAAAGGTTTGTTGGTAATAACAATTATAAGAGACAACGAATGGAAACTACGGGGCAAAGTAAGGCTTGTAACTTTTAGAATATATGAATACTTTTTTTCCATCAGATTTTTGCGATGTCGCTGACTACTCGAGGTTTGAACAATGGATTAATTTCACACATTGAAACACAGTTGATCCCCGATTTTAACCTAATCTTGTAATTTTCGCTGTATTAACAGTAAATAAGAAAAAAAATCATTCAAGTCGTTTGCTATCACTGTGACCAGATTCTTTCTGTGACTGAATATCATGAAAACTGGTCAAGATCGAAAACATTCTGTGGTTAATTGATACTAAATGAAGAAATTGATGAACTCGTGGGATTACGACGATTTTGTACAAGTAACGCGTCGAGCGATCGTAATTTCGACATATTTGCGACCAGTTCCATAACCTCTAAAGTCTCCTTTCTTTAGATAGTCTTTTTTTGCTCATGTTTTTTGGGTTTTGTGTAGTGAATGTAGGAAATTTGAGGTTATATCTAACGTCAAGATTGTCAGAATGACAGAAACTACCTCAGTGCCGATGTTATCTAAATTAATGGTGTTGTGTGCTCTCAACTTCGTTTGTGGAGCGTTATTCGCCAAAAAAGGAGACTTTTTCGATTACGGAATTGGCCACTAATGAATCGAGGCTACTTTTATTCATATAACCTGAGTTTTTGTTTCGATCTTGACAAAGTGGCGGTAAATATTGATTGAGCTTAATTCGCACGCAGTAATGGCGGCGTTCTGATAGGTTATGTCTGTCGGTAGGTCGAGGTCGAGGTCACGAAGTCGCGGCCGGTACAGGAGGTCCCGTTCTCGTAGCACCAAGTCGAGAAGCAGGTCCAGGAATCGTTCCAGGTCCCGCTCGCCGTCGGCCAAAAGGAGTCGCAGTCGTTCCCATACGAACGACAAGCGTTCCAGGACTAGGACTCGTTCCAGGAGTCGTTCAGCGCCTAAACAGAATGGCGACGATCATAAGGATTAAGTCGCTTAGCTGGATGTGTTTTTCAGAATACGTTTTCAGTTGGTTCAGTTGAGAATATTTTATTTTATCGTATTTTGTAGACTACCTATGTATGATTGATAAAATAACCGAGCATTAATATTTGATACCAAATTTTTTCGAGACCGATCCCGTGGAAATAAAAAAAAGGGATACCGGCTCGAAATATCAAGCAATTCAGAGTTTCTGTGAAATAAATTATTTTTTTTGTACAATAAAATAGGACAATCCATCATTGTGTTTTTTTATATTTCTTTCTTACCCTTCCCAGTTTTCAGTTTTTTTATCTTGTTCCAGTGTTATCATTTTGCCCGAATGTCGAATTTTGGGACGAAAATGGTCTTGAAGGATTAGAATGAACTCACAAATGAATATTTCGTTATCAATTTCGCTTTTTTTATTCAAGATTTCAGACAAATTTTCTTTATTCGGGATGATCAAAAAGATGGTTATAGCTTTTTGCGCTTTAACGTTGAAAGGAAGAAATTTTCAGGAATTGTTATTTACGCCTTGTTTTTCGTTTTTCACTGTGATTCTGAAGAGAAAATTCTACAGGGCGTTCACAAAAACATCTAAAACTTATTTTAAATGACAACCCAATTTTTTTTATCGAATTATGATTTCAACATAAATAAGTAAATAATACGCAATATTTACCATTTTCCAGATGTTCAAGAATTGACACGGTAATAAGGTAAGTAACTCATTCAAATCTAATTATTTATCTTATCAAACAATTCAATACCGGTAATCGTTAAAGTCAAGAATTCATATCTGCAGAATTCATTTTCATTTAGTCTCACTTGTGCTCACTGTTTACAAAATTTTCGACAAAATACGAATTTCAAAACTGGATTACTTGATCCTCAGGTTTGGCTCATTTGCGTTCGCCAACAAGTTTTGGTTAAGAAAGAAGGATTCTTTAAAGTGGGATTGAGTTGGAATATACCTAGAGGAACAACGTCATTTAAAGAACTGAAGCCACTTTTTTACCATCGCATCTGGCGGTGAGTAGCTGAACTATAAAGCACTAAGTATTTCTTTTGCGGGCTGAGCACAAATGCGTGATTTATTTCTTACCGTAATTCAAATGTACATGATCTCCCTTTCACATCTTTTGTAGCGAAGATGTATAATTAGGACGAATCCGATCCGGTCTAGATTTATAGTACTACAAGGAAATTAATATCCAACAGATTTCTGTAAATGAATAGCTAACAAAACTGTCCCGACAGAATTAAGTTCCTTCAGTAGCTACTATGTGCCGCCACTTCAAGGCCAAACATTTCAGCTTCAATTCGTTCAAGGGCGTTGTTCCTCTAGGTATTTTGAAACTCAATGATAGTGGTGAATTATTTTATAGCAGGAAAACAGCCACTTTTATTTTAAATTTCCTTGATTCGTGTTATCTGAAGCTCATGGATTCATTCTCTATCTAATAACGACAACTTTCAAACAACATTTTTCATTTATTTACAAAAATAAGTATTCGTACGAAACTAAAAATCAAATAAATAACAATGCTTGAACTAAAACAATCAATATGGACGATGGGATTAAAACGGAACTCGAATCCTTCAACCTTTCCTCGTTTTGTTGCTTTGTATGTTCCGGCGTGTGGTGTGGACTTCTCTTTCTCCTGAATTGCCTTCTATAAGAGTCGTTTTTGACCAGGGTGAGTTTGGTTGAAGATGGGTTATTGCGAGCATTCGTACCAGCTTCTGGTAAGAAGGGAACGTCTAGATTTCTGTTTAAAGTTGCCCTTTGCGTCGGCCCTGGAGGTTTGAGGTCGTCTAGAGGCGGTAGTTCACCCTTAAAAGGGACTGATTGAGGTCTAGTCCTGATGAATTCGGAAGTTCTTAGTGATTTAGTGTTCAAAGTTCGCATGGAGTCTGCTAATTTTGCTGTTAAGCTAGCTCCAGACACTCTCTTTCCATCGTAGGTCACCACCACATCAGGTGCTGTCTCAACATCTATATCTGATTCTTCCGGTATGATGTCTATGTTACTTGGTTGACTTATACTACCAGAGGGTGGATGTTTTTGATTGTCAGGAGGCAAATAATAAATCTCCCTGTTTGAAGGTTCTGCCATAGGTTCTTCTGCGTCGTATCCACTGGCTTCTTTTAGTTCTCTAGTGAATTTCACCTTCATCTTGAAGTAATTTGGTTGGGACCTCTTTGTTGTTCGTTTCAAGTTAAGATCTTTCGGAAAGTTATCCACCTGTGGAATGTTTTGCAGTACAGAATTGTCCACAGGGTTTGCACTTTCCAATTCGCTGTAGATCATGGTGTCGCTTCTTTCAAGTATCGGAGTAAAACCTTCCTCAATCTTAATACTCTCTGGTTGGAAACCTGATTCAGCAGGCTTCGAAGGGTAAATAACTTCAAGAGCGTTTATTTCTTTCGAAGCTTGAGTGTCCATGCGCGACACAAAAGTGTCTGTTTCAGTCTTCAGTGGTGAAATGAATGAATTACGATCTTTAATGACTGTGGCTGTGGATGGTAATGAATTTGGTGGTTTGGTTACAAGCCTAACTTGCGGGGTTAATATGAAGACAGGCTGTTTGGTTAGTTGAGCGTTGGAACGTTGTCTTTGCATCATGAATGGGGTGTTTAAATTAGGTCTTTTAAGGCGGAATGTTGCTTTGTTATTGGCGGTGATGGTTGGCGAATGAAGATGAAATGAAGCTGATGGTTTTTGATGATGTATGGAGTTGAAGTTATGATGGAATGAAGGTCTTACCAGAGCTATATGACGGACCGGCTTTGTCTTACTTGGTGTGGTTAGGGGTACCTTAATGAAGCTTCTGACAGGCTGACGTTGTTGGTTTTTAGTGAAGGAGATGACTATGGTTTTATTAGGGGGGGAAGATGATTCGATTAACTGATTTGAGGTAGTCGAAGTCGTGATAGATGTGGTCGAAGTTGTGGGAGCTGGAGTGGTGGTCGAAGTTATGGGAGTGGAAGTAGTTGTGGTCGTCACGGGAGCGACAGTTGAACTTTGAAGTTCCCTTGGCAACTCTTCTATTCCGGTGTAGATCAAAGGGCTAGGTCTGAAAGTTTGGTACTGAGGCTGGTAAGAAGGCACCATGTAAGAATTTGGATTGAAATTGTGACCGTAGGCCGTAGGAGGTTGAATGCTGGGCTGGAACATATTTCGATTGAAATAGAAGTTTTGGGGGTTAAGATATGGTAACTCGTTTCGTATCATCTTAGACTGTTTGTCGGGAAAGGTAAGTAAGTCGTCCCCTACTGCTGAAATTTTATATGCAACTTTATCTTCCACGCCTTCATTAGTAAAACTATGAGATGTTACCATTGTTTCGGCGTTTTTATCAAAGTTATCTTCGTCTGGGTTGTAAGGTGCGGGCACAGACACTATTTTTGTCTCACTTGCTGCCGGTTGCTCATCGCAAGAATCTAGAACGTTGATCTTCCATCCTAGGTATCTATGGGTGAAGCACTGGAAGAAAACGTATTTGAAACTGCGTTAATGCATTGACAAAGATGACCAAAAGTTGGCAGAACCTCAACTGACACTATGAAATGAATTTAAAAGACTCTTTTGAGCAAAACGTACCTGGTAGTACACTGTATCTGGCGTATTGCCATCAGGAGTCCAAGTAATAATGCCAGGTTCCCCTTGATCGCACTTCAACTCGAGAGTGCGTTGATATGCACCAAAAGATGCGAAATCATCTGCTTCCAAATCTCCTTTCTGGGTCCAATGACAAAGCCTTCCAGTTCCTGTAGGATAAACGTTTCCGTCCTTGTCTTGCTGAGCACCAGCGAAAATTCTTATAGCCTGAAATTAGTCAGTTAAGAGTTAGGAAAACATAGAATTCTTTCAACAAACCTTCTTATCTTCCGAACTTTGATGTTCGTAACCACCGATTGGATCATCTGTTATGTAGAATGGATGGTATTTGGCTGGAACACTGGGATCTTCACCACCTTCAATCACGAAAGTGTAAGATTTTCCTCTGACCACGTTTATTTCTGGTATCAGTAGACCGTTAATATACCATGATATTCCCCAACCAACATGACCTACAAAATAAGAATTAATTTCGATCAGAGCTGAAAATTTTCTCGAAAACTCACCTGTGATGGCTGGATACCCTCGTTTACCACCAGTTGGACCCATCTGGGCGTAAAAGACCCCATCCTCTGGTTCGTAACATTGGATTGGAGGGATTGACCAAGCGTTTTTCTTCGAGGCTGGAGCTGGAGTTGCTATATTTCTTCTTGAGTTGATGTCTGAGTTTCTATTCGATTCTCTTCTGCTAGATTGGTCGAATCTGGAAGCTACCCTCTCTGACTCCGACTCTTCCGACTCTGGACCTTTCAAGAACGATCATAGACTTATCTAACCAACAAAGATGGAATTATGTTTTACCTGCTTCTGTTGTTCCTCGATTTTTATTGGAACCTCTCCTCCTCTCAGAATTCTTAGAACGAGACGGTAGAGCTTCCTCTTGGTCTGAGTCTTGCGTGGTCTTGGGTTTCATGGGTTGCTCCACTTCAGGAGCTGGACAATTCCATTTTGGACTACGACCAAAGTGGATGAACTTATCAGTTTTCAGGTATTCGCTGTGGAAGGAGACTTCGTTTCTTTGGTTCAAGGGACCAATAGCCCAAATGATGGGCGTCGATTGGTTGGAGTATATAGGTCGGTCGTATTCATCCTTAGCTTTCAAAGAACGTTGGTAGGTGACTATCGAATATCCGTTTACTTGAGCTGCGTTCAGCATCCTTATATTGTCAGTATCTTCCTGAAATGTTTCAGTAGAGAATGTGGATACAGCCATATTATGTTCACTCACCCTGAATCTTTCGTCTGGACATGAACCAGTAGGTCCGGAACATTGTGATTTATCTTTGAGGTAGTAGTCTACAGCATGGCCCTTCAAGGTTTCTTTGTCGATCCAAGCAACAGCTACATCTCCGTTTATCATCACACTTCCGCTGTCTTCTCCAGATACACCAAAGGACATATATTCTCCGTTATCTGCGAAAAGACGTTCATCATGTTTGCTATGCTTTACCATTGAACCAAATGAGTATGTCCACATCGAATCCCAACAGTTTTTGAAAGGTATTACCAATACACCAGAAGATATGGTTCATGGTATAGTCGGTAAAAAAGTGTGATTAGAAATCTTACCAATTTTAGCAACCAATTGCACAATTATACTTTCTCCAGCCATGGCCCATCGAACTTCGAAAGCAGTTGATTCTTGTAGGACTTCACAGTTCAGTTTGGACTGTAAAAATTACAAAAATATCGTTTGTAATGCGAACTCCAAGTCTTTGGTAATCCTAATTTTTGGAATTTTGTCTCAGTCACCCATCGACTGATGCATTCCTCAAGATTTTTTTTATTTTTGAAGAAAAATATAGGAAGGAAACTGCAGGATATCAAAAAAAATATATGTGGATGTAGAGAAGAAAAATAGAGAAGTATTTATTCCAAGCATTTTATTCTTTTAAATTATAAAAATATACAATATAAAATAAATACTGATAAATCTCTATACAAAAATAATTTATTATAATAAAATATAAAAATATTGAAGAACTGGCTTTTCGATTTCAATTTCACTCTTCATTCCTTTATAGAACGACTTTTTTGGTATAAGGTATACGTTGAACTGAGAGGTAAATACCAAACGTAATGATCTATTGATTCTTCATCTGCTTGACATGAAAGATTGAAGCGATAAAAGGGTTAATCAACTGCATAGTTTTAATAATTCATGGCAAGATCACATCTAGAAATTGGTTTTCAAAACCAAAAAATTTCACTGCAGAGGTAAGTAAGCATTTGGATTGGCAACGCTGAATCTCCTATGTTGCCTGTTGAGTTGATTCTGTACAAAATCATCTTGACCATTCTTAGGGTTGAAATCAACCTGATACTGAGAGTTGAATGGCAGATAAGGCACAGGCTGCCGAGCCACTTGGTTCTGGTGGAAATACTGAGTTTGGAACGGAACATGCTGATTCTGGGGCAGGTGCGCAAAATGTTGTGCGCCAGACTGTATATAGTTTTGTTGCACGTTGTTATCCAACGTTTGTTGTGCTTGTAACTGCCCGAATTGGTTCTGGTTGTTCAGAGGAATGTAATGCTGTTGGAAACCTCTCTGGTGATGTCCTTGAGTGTTCAGCAACACGTTGTTGTGGTTTGTGACCTGGGATATGTCTCTGTGGAAAAGTTCATGCTGTTGGATTCCTCCGTCCGATCTTCTGTTGGCATGGAAACCTCTTGGGCGATAGGTGGTTGCTTCTACATTCCCCCCTATTTGGTTATGGGGTCTAGACACCCCTCTCCTTGTGTTGTCTTGTTGCTGATGATTCTTCTGTAACAACAGACACATTATTTAGAGGGGTGTCTTGTAATGACCCAAGATTTAAAACTAAGCAGGTCTGAAATTCTAGATCGTTCATCTAGCATTTTAGTAGGTATAGTAAGCTGTTTGGCATAAAGAATATCGTTTGCTGTTGCTGAGGACTTGAGGTGCAGTTTAATCTATCAACTTCGATTTCTTTGAGGCATATTTAACTATTCACTCATATGCGAATAGTTTGTATCCTTCCTTTCTGCTTCTGTTTTTCCTTCATGTTGGTTTATTCGTTGTGTATTAAAGATGTATTTTGTCTCCATTGCAGGAATCTTTGTATTCCTCTATCAATTCCACTACTTCATTGTTATCGTTGAACATTTTTATTCCTTTTTTGCGAGAAATTTGTGGAATTTCATTACCTAGTTTACCATTATTCACGTATTGTAGAAAACCAATATATCTATCTATAATGAATGTTTATTTTTCAAAATGGATACCTAGAAACTGGCATGATATACAGAAAAGGCTACGTTCAGAGGTGACTCCGAATGCTATTCCCATGCCAACATTCATAGTCCCGTTTCATTAAAGTCGTAAAATTTAGGACACTTTCATTATGGGAAGGGTGAAGTAATGGTATAATTTCACCGGAAGTGTGATAACCCTTTCTCATATCCGGTCTCCCAAAGCAACTATAGAACATAGTTTATGTTGCATCCCATTCCCCAGTAACCAATGCTAATTTTTGTGTAGGTGTTTGGGAAGGCAGTCAAATGTTTTCTCCTTATTGAGAATTAATGATGATAACTCAAAAACTTCTGGATGAAAGCATATTTTCATCGAGTTCATCGTGAAATTAACGGGTTTCTAGTCAAGGAAGAAATTCACATTTAAAATGACATGCTGTCATCTGTGTTTAGTATAGTTTCCTATTGCCACGTATATGAGTGGAGGTTTCTGATCTTACCTGGGGACTGACGCCTAACATCTTCAAGGACGGTGGCACATTGAGGTTCTGCGGGATCAGTATGTGCCCAAAATCGACAGTGAAGGCCTCGCACCAAACCCCAAAGTGACCGATGTCGAAAACTGTGAGATCGCCGGGTAGGGTGAGAACTATAGTCTTTCTGTCGTACCGTCTGAGCGGCTTCTCCTTGCCATTTTCGTCGGTGATCCTTAGTCCTTGAGGAGAAGGTTTGGAGCCACGGCCCACCCAGAACTTGGCATCTGAAAGAAAATATTTTCGTAGGCTTCTTGAAACCAGTTGTTTAGGAAGCATGAGTTCATTCCATTTTTGTTTGTGTGTTCATGAGGATTTTTGAATTTTCAATTGAATTTTTGAATGAAATCGAGTTTTGAAAAGATTGTGAATAAGAAAGTGTTTCGTTCGAAAAGAGGAATCTACAGTAAAACAATACGAGTGGAAGATTTGTATAGAGTGATTCGATTCTTTAAAGTTTTTAAATGTAAAAAATTTTTCCATTCTGACGAACTTAGATTCCTTGAATAATTCAAAGAAAAAAAGTCCCATAAACACGGGACTGCAAAGGTTTCGTCTTCGAGATACAGAGTGTTGAAGTTTGAATTTTTTCAAGATTTTTTCTCATAATATCTGCATTTCACGAGATTCTCAACTGGAATTTAATGAAGAGATAACAGTTTATAGTTTACACCGTTTGACATACCGATTTTCATTGCAAATCTACGAGGATGTATTGATATCTAGTTAACCTAGACCAGTTCCATACATAAACAAAATACTGCGATACCATATCAACGAACAATAACTTATTAGAAGTGTCAGTATAGAGTTCGACGTCGAAAAAGTAAACCAGAGTTACGCAATAAATTAAAAAAAAAGATGTCCACAGAAATTGTAAAAATCGAAAAATTGGAGTATCTAGTCGTCACTAAGTAAGTATTTAAAAGGGTTAAGAGGTAAGCAGATTTACGAAGATATGCTTAATACTCTTGGTGATCAATGGCCTTCGTATGCGACCGTGAAAAATTGGACTGTAAGCTTCAAAAGAGGTGAATTTTGCATTGAAGATGATAACAGATCGGGAAGGCCAGTTTCTGTGTCAGTTCCCGAAAATATCGATGCAGTTCATGACATGATTTTATCAGACCGTCGAATTGGGCTAAAACAGATATCTGAAGCACTGAAGATTTCATACGAACGCGTTCATCATAAAGTTCACGTCAATTTGGACATGAGAAAAATTTCTGCAAAATGGATCCCCAAATGTTTGAATGTTGACCAAAAGCGTGCAAGGGTAGAAGCATCGCGTTCGATCTGTGCTCGATTTGAAAACGATGTAGACTTCTTAAACCGAATTGTTACTATGGATGAGACTTGAATACATTTCTACGATCCAGAAACAAAGCAACACTCGATGGAATGGCGACACTCTGGTTCTCCAAGACCTAAGAAGTTTTGTGTCCAAAAATCTGCTGGAAAAGTTCTTGCTTCAGTTTTTTGGGATTGCCATGGAGTAATCATGATTGATATTTTGAATAAGGGTAGAAAAATAACTGGAGATTACTATTCGACATTACTGACCACTCTACGGGAACAAATTAAAGAGAAAATACGCGGAAAGCTATCCAAAGGTGTTTTGTTTTTACAGGACAACGCCCAAGTACACAAATCTCATGTTGCCAAGCAAAAAATTACTAGAACACCCCCCTTATTCGCCCGATTTGGCTCCGTCCGACTATCATCTCTTTCCTCAACTGAAAAAAAGTTTAAAAGGTCGTAAATTGTCTTCCAACGAGAAGGTTATAAAAGCTGTGGAGGACTGGTTTGCAGAGCAAGAAGAAACATTTTTTTTGAAAAGTCTAGAGACGTTGCAGGTCCGCTGTAATTAATGTATTCAATTGAGAGGAGAATATGTTGAGTAACAAAATATTTTGACATTGAAATTTTGTTTGGTTCTATAGTAGGCTAAGAATTTTTCAATATATCCTCGTACAAGGTGATATTTTTTCTGGACACTGTCTCCTGTTTCACCCCAGAATTTTTTTTGGTGAGCCACTGTTAGTTTGAAAAATTTAAGAGAGAAGCTTTGTTACTATGTTTCACTTTTTGGTCTCTTGTAGTTTTGTCGTATCTGCTACCGATTCAGAGAAAAAATGTTGGTATATACAGAAATCTGAACTATTTGAGTGTGGGGATCTGATTTCTTTCTTGAAATTATGCAAGGGATTTGCTCCCACGTTTGTACCTACCTCCAATTTAGGAACACCCTGAAATTTAAATTCCGAATTCAATGGCTCGGAAAATGATGGCAAAACCGATGTTGCCTTAGCTTCATTCCAAATCGTGGAACAAACCTTCAAACCCCCATCAAAACTATCCAAACAATCCAAACAACCCTTTCTTCCCCCTTAAAACGCGTTACCCAACAACACACCCCACCTGTAACGAATCAAATAGCGAATAGTTTCGTCTCTCAAAGCAAAGTTGGCGATACCGCGATTCACCGACGTATTGTTGTAAAGTTGAACAAGAGGTCCCGCTTGTATCTTTATCCGGGGTAGATCTGGAGCGTTTCACTTACCTGGTGCCTCCCCGTCATACGAGAAGTTGGGAATTAATAAAGTTTGAGCGTCGACAACTACAACGTTATCGGATGAGACGCCGTGTACACCTTGGAGCTGATCTATCTTGACGGGACGGGGGTAGTCTAAGCTCCTGGGGATCTTCACGTCCCCGAAGTTCACCTGTGGAAAAGGAGAAACGGATGAAGCATGCGAAATATCATTGTTCTTTCCCTGAGTGCGATTGCTCAAAGATATCCCCTACATGCCATCATCTGAGGCCTTTTTTCCCCGGAACTCGTTGTTGCGGCACTTCATTATTCCCGTTTTTCAATGAAACTAAACACAAGTTCGGCGGAGCCTTCCGCTCCGGCACTTCGCATTAATTGGAAAACTTGTAACGGAATGGCAGAAAATCAATTCGCACCCCCGTCTCACCCTCGCAGTCTTCCAATTCCGATGTACCAATTAATAAAATACGAGTTTCGAATTCCATAATGACCGGCCCGAGTTCCGGGGCCTTGTCTTCCCCGGACTTTAACGGAAGCGGAACGTGATTCCGGCGATCTCTTCGCCCTTGGAGATTGAGAAAAGAAAGAGAGCATTGTTCCCTTCTACATCAGCAGATGATGGTTGCGCTGATTCTATCGGACTAATTTTTTTTTAAATGGTGAGACACTAGTATGGGCCAGAAGATAAATATATTCGGTAGATCCATGTAGATGGTAGATTCGCATTTATACGAGGATGTATTGATATCTAGTTAGCCTAGAGTCTAGACCCTCCATGCATAAGCAAAATATTGCGATACCATATCAACGAACAATAACTTATTAGAAGTGTCAGTGTAGACGTCAAAAAAGTAGACCAGGGTTACGCAATAAATTAAAAAAAAAGATTTTTAAAAATCAAAAAATTGGAGTATCGAGCCATCGTCAAGTACCTGTATTTAAAATGGTTAAGAGGTCAGCAGATTTACGAAGATATGCTTAATACCCTTGGTGATCAATGTCCTTCGTATGCGACCGTGAAAAATTGGACTGGAAGCTTCAAAAGAGGTAAATTTTCCATTGAAGATGATGACCGATCGGGAAGGCCAGTTTCTGTGTCAGTCCCCGAAAATATCGATGCAGTTCATGACATGATTTTATCAGACCGTCGAATTGGGCTAAAACGGATATCTGAAGCACCGAAGATTTCATACGAACGCGTTCATCATATAGTTCACTTTAATTTGGACATGAAAGAAATTTCTGCAAAATGGATCCCCAAATGTTTGAATGTTGACCAAAAGCGTGCAAGGGTAGAAGCATCGCGTTCGATTTGTGCTCGATTTGAAAACGATGTAGACTTCTTAAACCGAATTGTTACTATGGATGAGACTTGGGTACATTTCTACGATCCAGAAACAAAGCAACAATCGATGGAATGGCGACACTCTGGTTCTCCAAAACCTAAGAAGTTTCGTGTCCAAAAATCTGCTGGAAAAGTTCTTGCTTCAGTGTTTTGGGATTGCCATGGAGTAATCATGATTGATTTTTTGGATAAGGGTAGAACAATAACTGGAGATTACTATTCGACATTACTGATCTCTCTACGGCAGTAAATTAAAGAGAAAAGACGCGGAAAGCTATTCAAAGGTGTTTTGTTTTTACAGGCCAACGCCCTAGTAACAAATCTCATGTTGCCATGTAAAAAATTCGTGATTTAGGGTTAGAATTACTAGAACACCCCCCTTATTCACCAGATTTGGCTCCGTCTGACTATAATCTCTTTCCTCAACTGAAAAAAAGTTTGAAAGGTCGTAAATTTTCTTCCAACGAGGAGGTAATAAAAGCTGTGGAGGACTGGTTTGCAGAGCAAGAAGAAACATTTTTTGTGAAAGGTCTAGAGGGTTCGCTGTAATAAATGTATTCAATTAAGAGGAGAATATGTTGAGTAATAAAACATTTTGACATTGAAATTTTGCTTGGTACTACAGTAAGCTAAGAATTTTTCAATATATCCTCGTATGTAAAAGAGGCCATTGGTAGGAAGAAGAAAAAACATTTTCGACAGGTGTCAAACTCTGTGATGAACATCGAAAAACCACAGCTTGTCATATTTAACAGTCCTATGTTTGACGGCTATGGGTGAACATAGATAACGACTCATCTGTCATTGTTGTTCGTGCAGTAATATAAAAGACATTTCTTTTTCGTTCTATCTCACTCTGACACATTGTGTTTTATCCTGATACTTGTGTCTATGACGAATCATAGACTAATCACAGCTTGTTTTATTTCACACTTCGATTGGCAGCCTAGATCGTGGTATTTAACTATTGACATTAACATTAACATTGAAGCATTTAGTCGTGAGATACCGGCCGAAATGTTGGAAGGAGTATGCCAAAATTAGACCAAGCGGATGGATCATTTAAGACGCAGCCGATGTCAACATTTGCATGAAATAATCTTCAAACATCAAACTATATGGACCGTACTATCGATTCGAATAAAGATTCCATGCATTTTTCTGAATTTTATGTGTTTTTTTTAAGTTTCCTAAAGCTCTTAAAAAAAGCACCCAGGCGACACGATATTTATGAACCTCCATTAAATACCGCCTATTGAACGTCCTGCATTATCCAGAACAAACTGCAGTGGCTCCTGGATACTCCCTGCATCAAATCCGTTCATCCGAGATGCCAACCGAATGCGGAGTCCTTAATTTTCACATTTCATCACGACGACCATCGATTTTGAACGGGAGCAGGGCGACCAACTGTGAAAAATAGCAAGAGATAATGCCGGTCATCGCCACTTTTGGCCCAGAGCCATAATTATTCCGCCCCATGTCCGATTTATAGCCTACATATCGATTTGAAATCCCAGCTTCTGTTGCCTTGAGGCTAATTCGATGTTTAGGGGTTGACATACAAATTGGCAACGTCGTTTTTTATTTCGTCGCAGTAAATCAAACTGTAAACGCTGTTAATGGCGTTTTGAAATACTTCTGGTGTTGTCTAACTGAATTCCAAGGAGATCAACCTTAAATTCCCTCCAGGGAAAAGACCCAACCACAGCACATTCATCAGCCCCCTGAAAAATCGCAGCCGCCTTATCTGACTCTGCGACAAATTCTCACAAACCTCAACTTACCGCAAATTCTTCGCACCACACATAGAAGATCTTGATATTGTTGAGGCTCTTGCCTTCGGGCAGCGAGAGCGTCACACCTTCCTTTCTGTACTTCCTGATCACTTCCCCGCTTCCCTTCTCGTCCCTCAGACGGAAACCGGAGGAGCCTCCCGGGGTGCGGCTGTTTCCGGCGTAGAAATATGCGGCTGAAAAAAGAAGAGATTTATTGGATTTTTTACGAAAGGGTTCTGCAGGCTCTATTTATTCTGAAAGTTATTGGTTATTTAGATTCTTGAGTTTGTGAAAAACAATTGTTTTTAATAGGGGTTTATAGCGTTCGACGTTCAGTTCAAAACGCGATTCGGGATTTCTCACGATAGGGACCACCGATTTATATGGGGTTTTCACTATTATTCAATTTGAAGTGTTCTTCAAGGGGGAAAGTTCATTATTTTTTTTTCGTCGAGTGAAAAAAAAATTAATGTTTTTTTTGTCGACGGAAAAAAAAGTTATGAACTTTCCCCCTTGAAGAACTCTTCAAATTGAATAATAGTGAAAACCCCATATAAATCGGTGGTCTCTATCGTGAGAAATCCCGAATCGCGTTTTGAACTGAACGTCGAACGGTATAAATCCCTCTTAATGCTGTGAAAGATGCCTAACTCAAAAGAGAGACCAAGAAAACATTCTATTCCTGCACAAGAAATGACCACGAGAGAAATTTGTTTCATTATATTTTTAATTTCCCTGCCATCGCTTCCACTGGTCATAAGGCAGTTGAGTCCCAGCCATTTCAAAGAGACCTGGAAGCCCATCTCCCATATGAACCTACGCCAGGGTAAAAAGTAGCCAGAATAATTTCCAATTTGCGCTGACCGAGCCGAAATTCCGGAATATCATAACTTTGACTGCGGGAAATGGTAACTAATTGCGAATTCCAACTGAAGTTACCCAACTTTTTGCGTGCTTCCTTTTTCCGCCTGTAATTAACTTTAATGTTTGAAATCGCCGTTTGATCTTCCTAATGAAAAATTGTTGAAATGAAGATATTTATTATGAGCTCATTTCCCGCTTCGAGAACGCGTGAAAAGCGTCGATGTTCGTCCAAAATTATTATGGAAATGAACTTTTTTCTTCACCCAAAATTGGACACAGAACTATTCGAGCTATTTCCTTGAAAACCCCCCTATATTTTGAGGTGAGGTTCAGCAAGAATGACCCTGTAGAAAGAAACATTTGCACCAATAAGTTTGAGTCTACAAATTCCATCTTTCCATCTCGATAAAATATTCGAATGAAATACAGAAGCATCAGTTAACTCACCTGGTCCTTGACCGTCGTAGGTGAAATCCTTGATGTACAACGTCCTGCTGTCAACGGCGTAAACCTCGCCGGAAACTCCGTGATGAAGCTCGGAAAGTTTTCCAATCAATTTCCCGAAATATTGGGCGCTGCGAACTTGTCCTGAAAGCAAAAAAGGGAAATTAATTGATAAGTTTAAGGATGGCACCTTTCCCGAACTTATTGTCGCGTTGACTTCGATCGATGTTAGGTTAGAGTGAGCAGCTTTTGACTTGAACATTCGGGAAATTGCTCAGGGAAAGCGGAAGCTTTCTCAAGAATTGCCGAATGATTATGGGGTACATTAAGGACTTGAGTGCCAATGGAATCACTCCACAGTTCGAAGAACTGTTCAAATTATGGACGTATAGCAGCCAGACTTTTTACATAGTGCTGAACAACAAGAATGTTTTAGGCCTGTACATTTTCCATCCAAACACTTCAATATTAATGGAATTTCATATACCTAAGTAACTTTCAAAAAGAAAAGAGATAAAGAGGTCACTATTGATCACGATGAATGGACATAGCAAGTTTTTTAAACTGATGATATCATATTTCATGTTTCCAGTCGACTCGAAGTCATAAGTAGGTCTGCTGGAACCTAATACATATGGTGATACGTTTCTTTATTATGAATTAATCGCCAGCGATTCGACAGAGAAAATTATAAGTTACAATCAATCAAACTTTCTCAACTGCTAGGCTATATTATTTAGTTAAGCAATGTAACATAATGGATTAATATAATAATAACACATCCGCTGGAGTCTTCCACGAGTCCGTTTCTCCATCATATTGTTCTCACCGTCAGAATTGGCTGTTGAAAAAGCTGTATAAAACGAGTAGATCGATGTTGTTAATGCGTAGAGATGAAAGAACTAATCAGGTCACAGCTAATTTCAGTTCGGTTTATTATAACCGATAATGAAGCAAAAACGAGCTACAGACCTCAAGTTTATGACAATGAAAAACTGCCCTACTCTGTCTTTTCTCCACTTAACTATTTAGAATGGAAATGAACCTAGATCAGATCGAATTCATCTCTTTAAGTTGAAAACTGGAGGAAACGCTACATAAGTATGCCAACATCATTCACTGACCATTTATCAAAATAAGAAGTTACAGTCCTAACAAACATGTAGGTTTATAACAGGATGATGTCCTCTGCAAAAGCAATCGATTTTTATTTTTTTTCTGATTATTATTGAAGGTGGAGAAATACCATTAGAAAACAAGGATGCTGTTGGCAATGTTTACTGTGAATTTAATCCGAAAAAACATCTACCCCGATAGGTCAAAAGCGATTGATTGCATCCAAACGGGGTGCATAAATGATATTTATTGTACGAATCAATATCACACATATGTGTGCGAAATTAAAGAGGTCTGCCTGTGTCCAGTACTGTGGAAAACTCGTATGTCCACTGTGATTGATGTCCCTATTTCATGCTTCACATTTGAGTTGTTTACTTGTCACATCGAGATGTGCATGAATAAATGTTAATTTCAGATAATTCATGGAAATATGCTGGCAATTTCATTAAAATCTATTTGACTTGTTCAGCTGAGACTAGAATATGTGGCCAGGAGATCATGAACAAATTCAAGGTGTTTTATGCTGTTTTATTCTGAGCAATGAAATTATTGACCAATATTTTATTTCAACTCGAAATATTGTAACAATTAAAGAGCCTGTAATATGGCATCGAAAAAAATGAGTTATTGTTTTCGTTAAAGGCAGGGTATCAGCTTCAAGCAATGACAGTTTGGGATTCCGCCTACTCGACTCCTTTACCTACTTTGAAAGTTCAGTTTGAAGCTCGAGACTATCACTAACACACTTTCACTTGTTACATGAACAGTAATTGTCTAACGCATCAATCAGGTTTTTGAAGAATTGTTTCGCCAATGCATAGCAAAATGTCACAAATGGCCTCACCTGAGTCAATATCGAAAGAGAAAAATAGGGCAGTCATTTTTGTTTAAAATGAACTGAATTTCTCTGCTCCATCATGAATGTGACACACCCTGTATTCACGAAATCATCGAGATGTTCTGTGAATACTAGATATTCTTTTTGCTATACACCCTGCATATAGAACAAGATTAAAAGAAATGGGTGTTGAATTTTTTTCAATCCACCCCGCATTTGACTGGGAAATTGTACAACATGTTTCCCAGCTGCTCCCCAGCTTTCCAAACATCCCAGATGTTCTTGGGAGACGAATTTCCTTCCCGCGAAGAACTACACTAAACCAACCTGCTTTTTGCGGAGTTCCACTTCCGAATAATAGCAAGAACTGTCGAAGTAAAATGCAATAACGGGGATGTTCCAAAAACTTCCCTGCAGTTGCCTACGACCAAGTTTCCGGCGTAGCTCCGGGAGATTATGACGTCCTTATCGCGTTCTGTTGTTATTTTCGGCGTTCGGTGTAACTTTTCGCGTTGCCGGTCTGTCTTTGTCTACGCCTCTGGCTTTTCCGGCGAGCCGGAAAGAAAAATCTTGGGATTCGCTCGAAATGAATGCGAAATTCAGCTAACTACCTCAAGCAAGCGTTGGAGACTTGAAAGTGAAGTTTAGTATGTATAAAAGAACCAACCAGAAAATATAGTTCTATGTTACCAAAGTTAAAAGTGTTTTGTTTATCCCATACTTGAAAACAAGAAGATTTATACTCCTGAACATCAGATAGAGCTGCTTTCAGAATCAGCCATAGATAAAAGGCCCATACTTCAAAAGAACTAACGGTTGGACGAGTCATCCTGAAACTGATCAGAAAACACTTCATACAGCCAGTAATTAACGGTTTAAAACTAAGTTTCCACCATGTAAAGAACGACTCATCGAAACATTTAACTCCAGAAAATTGGCCAAAACGACAGGAAGACCTCATCCAACCCATTCAGAGAGCGACAAACATTTCACCTCACAAAAGAACCCTAAAATACTGACACCCCCACTTATACCATTTCATCTAATTGGCGGGAACCTCAATAGAGGAGATGCCCAAAAATTTTCATCTGTTCTGCTGATCTGGGTTGACAATTGGCTTCGACACTTTATCATTCCGCTGGCTGGCGATGCCTTCCGAGTTCCCACAAAAGAATGGTCATTAGGAAAATGAAGAAAAGTTGGGGGCTTTCTGTAACGGAAGTTGCGGTCTTTTGAATCGGACCTAGGGCACGACGGAGGTATGGGAAGGGGCGACGGGCGAAGAGAAGGACTATTTGTTCAGATTCAGACCCGATTTTTCGGGATTAAGTAATGGCGGGCTGGGATCAGTGGGCTCTGTTTTTCTGGAGTGTTTATTGGCAGGGATATGTACTGATTTCGAGGTTATAGACTGATGTTCTGCTCGATGAAGTTAGATTCAGGGGAACAAGGGTTATGTTATGGTTGTGAAATTGACATTGACGGTATGAATATTCCGAAAACCTAGTGATCTAAACAGGAAATTGTTATGGGAAAGAAGTAGAGATGTGCGACTAATCCTTAACCAAGCATGTCTGGAATTTTTTCTTGTTTCTCGTTTCACACTCGTAATGTATTAATTTATTCAATTATTATGCTCACGTGGGAATTTGATGAATCTCAAAATTTATGTTTCTATTCAATTCAGAATATCACTAATTATGTTGTTGATCGTTCATTGGAGAATATTTTGAACAACAATCATACTAAATAGATTTATTATTTACTATATTTTGCACAGGGATACTTTGAACTATGCTAGTCAACTAAATATAAATAACTAGTGGCAGCGATAAGACGAAGGGAGGCTATGACAGTTCGAAACTCCCTTTTTTTGCAAATATGCCATTTGACAGAAGGAAATCTAAACTATGATAGTGAGGGCTCTGGGGTATTTTTTATTGAATAGAACAACCTCGAAAACCTACATTTTGATACCAAAATCGTCCATGTAGCCCTCATAACTAATGAACTTTTCATATTTTTATTTTTCGATTTTTCTGTTTCGAGTTCTGTTCACGAGCTCACACCACTCAAGGTAAGGGCGCAGTCAGTCCGCAAAATTGCTATTATTGAAGATTCGAATAGGAAGTACAACTTAAAAATTTAATAACAAGGTTAGATCCTCCCCAAATATATTTTTTATTGACAAATATGGTGTTTTTAGGGGGTCATACCCCTTTGGCATTTTTCACCAAAAATTTGAGATTTTTCAAATCGCTCATATTTTGCACAGAGATACTTGGAGCTATGCTGATCAATATAATATAAATAATTCTTGGCGGCGAAGAGTGGGAGGGAAGTTATGAAAGTTTGAAATTTCCAATTTTTCGAAAAATGCCATTTGACAGGTCAAAATCTAAACGGTGATAGTGAGGGCTTTGAATTGTTTTTTATTGAATAGAACGACCTCGAAAACCTACATTTTGATACCAAAATCACCTATGTAGCCCTCATAAGTAATGAAATATTCATGTTTTTATTTTTCGATTTTTCTGTTTCGAGTTCTGTTCACGAGCTCACTCCACTCAAGGTAAGGCCGCAGTCGGTCCGCAAAATTACTATTATTGATGATTCGAATTGGAAGTATAACTTACAAATTTAATAACAAGGTTAGATCCTCCCCAAATATATTTTTTATTGACAAATATGGTGTTTTTAGGGGGTCATACCCCTTTGGCATTTTTCACCAAAAATTTGAGATTTTTCAAATCGCTCATATTTTGCACAGAGATACTTGGAGCTATGCTGATCAATATAATATAAATAATTCTTGGCGGCGAAGAGAGGGAGGGAAGTTATGAAAGTTTGAAATTTCCAATTTTTCGAAAAATGCCATTTGACAGGTCAAAATCTAAACGGTGATAGTGAGGGCTTTGAATTATTTTTAATTGAATAGAACGACCTCGAAAACCTACATTTTGATACCAAAATCACCTATGTAGCCCTCATAAGTAATGAAATATTCATGTTTTTATTTTTCGATTTATCTGTTTCGAGTTCTGTTCACGAGCTCACACCACTCAAGGTAAGGGCGCAGTCGGTCCGCAAAATTACTATTATTGAAGATTCGAATTGGAATTATAACTCACAAATTTAATAACAAGTTTAGATCCTCCCCAAATATATTTTTTATTGACAAATATGGTGTTTTTAGGGGGTCATACCCCTTTGGCATTTTTCACCGAAAATTTGAGATTTTTCAAATCGCTCATATTTTGCACAGAGATACGTGGAGCTATGCTGATCAACATAATATAAATAATTCTTGGCGGCGATGAGAGGGACGGAAGTTATGACAGTTTGAAATTTCCAATTTTTCGAAAAATGCCATTTGACAGGTCAAAATCTAAACGGTGATAGTGAGGGCTTTGAATTATTTTTTATTGAATAGAACGACCTCGAAAACCTACATTTTGATACCAAAATCACCTATGTAGCCCTCATAAGTAATGAAATATTCATGTTTTTATTTTTCGATTTTTCTGTTTCGAGTTCTGTTCACGAGCTCACACCACTCAAGGTAAGGGCGCAGTCGGTCCGCAAAATTACTATTATTGAAGATTCGAATTGGAAGTATAACTTAAAAATTTAATAACAAGGTTAGATCCTCCCCAAATATATTTTTTATTGACAAATATGGTGTTTTTAGGGGGTCATACCCCTTTGGCAATTTTCACCGAAAATTTGAGAATTTTCAAATCGCTCATATTTTGCACAGAGATACTTGGAGCTATGCTGATCAATATAATATAAATAATACTTGGCGGCGAAGAGAGGGAGGGAAGTTATGAAAGTTTGAAATTTCCAATTTTTCGAAAAATGCCATTTGACAGGTCAAAATCTAAACGGTGATAGTGAGGGCTTTGAATTATTTTTCATTGAATAGAACGACCTCGAAAACCTATATTTTGATACCAGAATCATCTATGTAGCCCTCATAATTAATGAAATATTCATGTTTTTATTTTTCGATTTTTCTGTTTCGAGTTCTGTTCACGAGCTCACACCACTCAAGGTAAGGGTGCAGTCGGCTTGCAAAATTACTATTATTGAAGATTCGAATTGGAAGTATAACTTAAAAATTTAATAACAAGGTTAGATCCTCCCCAAATATATTTTTTATTGACAAATATGGTGTTTTTAGGGGGTCATACCCCTTTGGCATTTTTCACCAAAAATTTGAGATTTTTCAAATCGCTCATATTTTGCACAGAGATACTTGGAGCTATGCTGATCAATATAATATAAATAATTCTTGGCGGCGAAGAGTGGGAGGGAAGTTATGAAAGTTTGAAATTTCCAATTTTTCGAAAAATGCCATTTGACAGGTCAAAATCTAAACGGTGATAGTGAGGGCTTTGAATTGTTTTTTATTGAATAGAACGACCTCGAAAACCTACATTTTGATACCAAAATCACCTATGTAGCCCTCATAAGTAATGAAATATTCATGTTTTTATTTTTCGATTTTTCTGTTTCGAGTTCTGTTCACGAGCTCACACCACTCAAGGTAAGGGTGCAGTCGGCTTGCAAAATTACTATTATTGAAG
The DNA here is from genome assembly GCA_910592335.1 of Adalia bipunctata. Lineage (NCBI taxonomy): Eukaryota > Metazoa > Arthropoda > Insecta > Coleoptera > Coccinellidae > Adalia > Adalia bipunctata. Next base: position 1,191,579 of record OU342951.1, read on the forward strand.
ATTCGAATTGGAAGTATAACTTAAAAATTTAATAACAAGGTTAGATCCTCCCCAAATATATTTTTTATTGACAAATATGGTGTTTTTAGGGGGTCATACCCCTTTGGCAATTTTCACCGAAAATTTGAGAATTTTCAAATCGCTCATATTTTGCACAGAGATACTTGGAGCTATGCTGATCAATATAATATAAATAATACTTGGCGGCGAAGAGAGGGAGGGAAGTTATGAAAGTTTGAAATTTCCAATTTTTCGAAAAATGCCATTTGACAGGTCAAAATCTAAACGGTGATAGTGAGGGCTTTGAATTATTTTTCATTGAATAGAACGACCTCGAAAACCTATATTTTGATACCAGAATCACCTATGTAGCCCTCATAAGTAATGAAATATTCATGTTTTTATTTTTCGATTTTTCTGTTTCGAGTTCTGTTCACGAGCTCACACCACTCAAGGTAAGGGTGCAGTCGGCTTGCAAAATTACTATTATTGAAGATTCGAATTGGAAGTATAACTTAAAAATTTAATAACAAGGTTAGATCCTCCCCAAATATATTTTTTATTGACAAATATGGTGTTTTTAGGGGGTCATACCCCTTTGGCATTTTTCACCAAAAATTTGAGATTTTTCAAATCGCTCATATTTTGCACAGAGATACTTGGAGCTATGCTGATCAATATAATATAAATAATTCTTGGCGGCGAAGAGTGGGAGGGAAGTTATGAAAGTTTGAAATTTCCAATTTTTCGAAAAATGCCATTTGACAGGTCAAAATCTAAACGGTGATAGTGAGGGCTTTGAATTATTTTTTATTGAATAGAACGACCTCGAAAACCTACATTTTGATACCAAAATCACCTATGTAGCCCTCATAAGTAATGAAATATTCATGTTTTTATTTTTCGATTTTTCTGTTTCGAGTTCTGTTCACGAGCTCACACCACTCAAGGTAAGGGCGCAGTCGGTCCGCAAAATTACTATTATTGAAGATTCGAATTGGAAGTATAACTTAAAAATTTAATAACAAGGTTAGATCCTCCCCAAATATATTTTTTATTGACAAATATGGTGTTTTTAGGGGGTCATACCCCTTTGGCAATTTTCACCGAAAATTTGAGATTTTTCAAATCGCTCATATTTTGCACAGAGATACGTGGAGCTATGCTGATCAACATAATATAAATAATTCTTGGCGGCGATGAGAGGGACGGAAGTTATGACAGTTTGAAATTTCCAATTTTTCGAAAAATGCCATTTGACAGGTCAAAATCTAATCGGTGATAGTGAGGGCTTTGAATTATTTTTTATTGAATAGAACGACCTCGAAAACCTACATTTTGATACCAAAATCACCTATGTAGCCCTCATAAGTAATGAAATATTCATGTTTTTATTTTTCGATTTTTCTGTTTCGAGTTCTGTTCACGAGCTCACACCACTCAAGGTAAGGGCGCAGTCGGTCCGCAAAATTACTATTATTGAAGATTCGAATTGGAAGTATAACTTAAAAATTTAATAACAAGGTTAGATCCTCCCCAAATATATTTTTTATTGACAAATATGGTGTTTTTAGGGGGTCATACCCCTTTGGCAATTTTCACCGAAAATTTGAGATTTTTCAAATCGCTCATATTTTGCACAGAGATACGTGGAGCTATGCTGATCAACATAATATAAATAATTCTTGGCGGCGATGAGAGGGACGGAAGTTATGACAGTTTGAAATTTCCAATTTTTCGAAAAATGCCATTTGACAGGTCAAAATCTAAACGGTGATAGTGAGGGCTTTGAATTATTTTTAATTGAATAGAACGACCTCGAAAACCTACATTTTGATACCAAAATTACCTATGTAGCCCTCATAAGTAATGAAATATTTATGTTTTTATTTTTCGATTTTTCTGTTTCGAGTTCTGTTCACGAGCTCACACCACTCAAGGTAAGGGCGCAGTCGGTCCGCAAAATTACTATTATTGAAGATTCGAATTGGAAGTATAACTTAAAAATTTAATAACAAGGTTAGATCCTCCCCAAATATATTTTTTATTGACAAATATGGTGTTTTTAGGGGGTCATACCCCTTTGGCATTTTTCACCAAAAATTTGAGATTTTTCAAATCGCTCATATTTTGCACAGAGATACTTGGAGCTATGCTGATCAATATAATATAAATAATTCTTGGCGGCGATGAGAGGGACGGAAGTTATGACAGTTTGAAATTTCCAATTTTTCGAAAAATGCCATTTGACAGGTCAAAATCTAAACGGTGATAGTGAGGGCTTTGAATTATTTTTTATTGAATAGAACGACCTCGAAAACCTACATTTTGATACCAAAATCAACTATGTAGCCCTCATAAGTAATGAAATATTCATGTTTTTATTTTTCGATTTTTCTGTTTCGAGTTCTGTTCACGAGCTCACACCTTTCGTGATATCGCTGTTATTTATCGTCCCAATGGACTATCTTGAATGACTCTAATCGTGATCAAGGTTAAAAGCTCCCTAATAGGCAGAATCATTAATCGATCTCGAAATACGTAATTTTCTTCCACAGCAAGTAGATGAATTTATAATACTTTCTAATTCATTTCCATCGATCACGATTACAAAGCACTTCCTGAAACAGTTAACCTTCTATCTCCTCTTAAGGTTGTTCCTTTGCACGACTCCCAAACAATAAAAATCAAAGATCAAACGATCAAAACAATTATTTCCTCCTATTATATCATACCGTCATGCAGTCCACATAATTCGAACCTGCATACCTTGAATTGTCAGCTGTGGAACAGAACTAGTCTTTGCGATTCATAAAAAATCATTATAATTCCCATTCCTGTCCGTGGGCACCATTCCAGGAACGTAATATCTCTTCAATGAACGCAGATGCATTACATTAATGGATTCAGTTTTGTTTCGAGGGGTTCAATTAGGAAATGAGACAAGAACGACGTCCTGCAGATCCTGATCGAGGACGAAGTGAATTATGGAAGCAACATCGTTCATTGGGGCTTTCCTGGATTTGTGATAGTTTCCAGTCTCAATTCCACGAATTTCAGTCCACATCTAATACCACATAAGGAGCTGCTTTTCAAATCTTCCTTATAGCCCAAACTCGCCAAAATACTTCTCTATTTTACTTATTTTAGCATGGGATTTAAGCGGCAAATGTGAAAATTCTTCATGAACAAGCTACTTCTTTTTGTGTTCGTAACCAATCATTTGTAAAATTGATATTTCGAGCATTATCGTCAATCGAACCACTTTCAAGATAGAAGTTCATGAAATTCAAACACAAATTAGACGAATTTATAAACTACAACTCACAAAGAAACTAGCATTGTCATAGAAAGTGCTTTAGGTAAATTTCATGGTATCATGTGGAAGTCACAATGTAATGTTTTTTTTCATTGGGTTATACATGTCTTTCGAAAGGGGTTGAAGGTAGGGTTTGCATTTTTACAAAGAAGAATGACTGAGGCCTTTCCATACTGTGGTGTATGTGGTAGAAAAAAGAAGATCTACATCAGCAAGAAATAAGATGAAGAAGAGATAATTAATCGGTAGTGTGAGTTTGACCTCAAAAACTTCTCATTTCTCACAAACTTCAAAGATCCTGGAGTGAAAATAATGGAAATTGAAATAAAGTCACACATTTTTTACTTCTCGTCTAAAAATACCGATTTTTTCCTCTTGAATTCGATCCAACCAATTTGTACTCACCGCAGAGGAGTCCCACGAAAACAAAAGCCAGCACAGGCCGTAGTGCGGCCATGATCACAAGTACCAAGTGGTCGAATTCGCGTAAAAGTAGCTCTCGAGTCCTCGGAACACTCGCTCGCCGCGGATAGTTCGCAATGAAACTGCAAGAACTACCGATGCATTCGGTTTTAGGTTACCCTCCTACCGTTCTCACCTGGGGGCAATTACGTCTTGTATCGCTTCTCGTGGACGTCCGATTCGAAGGGTTTGGGAGGGATGCATGGAGGAAGAGGAATCTCTTGGAGCTAATTGCTCCTTCACCATGAGCCCATTCTAGCTTCCTCATGAAATATGAACCATACAGTGATCTTAGGTAATCACCGAAAACTCCACATTGATTATTCCCACTTATAAAGCCATTCAAGTACTCTTGGTTGAAAGCAGTTCTATAAAAATCATTCACAAACTCTGTAATTTTTACTGTAAAATTGAGTTGTAACAGAAAGCAGATTGGTGAAGTGAAAGGTTTTACATCTAATGTGGGACACCCTGTAGACCTCTGCAAGGTGAGAACTTTCAAGATGCTCAAAAAATCGTTCATTGAGTAGATCATTCCAAGAAAAACCTCTGCATAAGATCAATATTTGTCGATCTTCAGAAGTCCATTAACACAAATCGTTTGAAACGTTTGTATACCTCAAGTATTCGCAAATATCACAGAGTTCAGGCTCAACAACGCATACCCACAAATTCAGGTTCTCCACTTAAAAACCCACATTTTGCAAAACCCAAAACGAGAAAGTAAAAGTTAAAAGTCTGTTCACGTTCCTACAAAGGAAACGCGGTCTCTTCTTTGAGGTATGGAGCATTGACATCGCGTTTGTGTGTGTGTGATGAAAGTGAGATTATCGCCCCAAAGGATCAAAATATATCCACTTTCACAATCTCGAAGGCAAGTCGATGGAAACCGAAAGTTGACTTGGTATTTTGACGGATCAAGGCGGTTCTGAAGATCTGCGTCAGAATAACAGTTCGATTGATGTGAAGGATGAATTAGAGAGAGGCTAAAATAGGCTCAGTGACAATTGTCCGATCGAAAATTTTCTTCTTCGGAGTATATCGACCCGGGTCATTTTATTCACTAATTCGGACGTAGATGACAAATCTGTAATTAGAATTGTCCTGTGACGCGTAGTTTGGGAAATAATCGACCTTGAGTCGAAAAATCGCGAAAAATAGGTAATTTTTGGACTGTCGTATTGCCCAGAAAAATTGATTTATACAGATGCTGATTTTTTTGCAAATAGATTGATCCTTTGTGATTTGTTGAGCCTAGAAAGAATTCATGGTTATACTTCAGTTAGAGAAGTCTATCCTCAATCTCCGATAGAAGAAGCTTCGTGGATGATAGTACCCTCCATACCGCCTTTTCTTCTAGGGCTCCAATACCTGCCCGCCAAATCAAAAACGAACGAGGAGGAAATGTTAACAACATAAATATGGACTTGGCAACAATTCTTGAATGGGGATCTAATAACTTGGTAGAATTCAACGCAAACAAAACACAAGCATGTCTTTTCTCTAGAAAAGCCGATCTTACTGTGCCCAGCATAAAATTGTCGGGAGTGACCATACCATTGAAGTCATCCATTTCGATGCTTGGCATTACTGTCGGCAGTAACCTTTCCTGGGAGAATCACGTGAGATCCATTGCTAAAAGTGCATCCCAAAAACTTGGTTTTCTGTTTCGTGCCAGGAGCTATTTCACCTCAGGTCAGCTGCTTATGATCTATAAGGCACAGATTCGACCTGTCCTGGAATACTGTTCCCATAGTTGGAGTGCTGCACCTAAACACACCCTAAAACTCTTGGATTCCGTACAAAAAAGGGCAATTCGTCTCGTCGGTGATGCATCGCTTACAAGCTCGCTCACTTCTCTGGAACACCGTAGATAAGTGGGCGATCTGTCTCTATTTTATAGATATTTCCATGGGCGATGCTCTTCTGAATTATCAGCAATCGTTCCCCCTCTGGCAGTCTCTTCCAGACTAACCCGTCAAGTTAAGTCTTCACATCCCTTCGTGGTAACTTTGGAGACCTGCAGAACATCTCTCTTCAAAGACTCGTTCATCCAACGAACAGCGAGGCTTTGGAACACATGGCCTAGGAAGGTGTTCCCCGAGGCATATAACCTCCAGAAATTCAAGAAGAACACCAATTCCTACCTGCTTGCCCTTGGTTCTCACGATGTTCTCTGAACATTACAGGATATTTCTTTTCGTGAAAATCACAACATTAAAAAAAAAGTTCCATTTTTGAATTAAGAATACAAAGTCTCCAACAAAAAATGTCGTAGCTGTGGAGGGTGACAGTTTTCTCAGTTGGTACACCCTGTATATTCGGTCGGATATGTCATTGTTATGTACACATATCGATCCACATACAGAGGAATGTGGAAGCAATAATTAAATAATCAAGTTTGCAACAGGAACTCCTTCCTGAGGTTTTCATGCAAGCTGTTGAATATTTCGAAAGTTATTGGATTCCAACATTACAATACCTGTCTTGATATATCTCTACTTTCACCGTTGTCATAGTTATGGAGGTATTAAAAGTACGCGACAGTGGAATTCTGCAGTATGTGGGCGAAATGAACGTCATTTAAATGCACGAGTATGTTAACTTCGGTGCTCAATTACTCATCTTTAAGTACAACAAGTATTAACAATAACAATACTCGTGTATGGCGAGAGAAACATCAATTCAAAGCTCTCTTGACATCGAGTGTCACACCTAGAGATGAACTTAACGATACGTTTGTCATCCGAGTTATTTGGACCGTATGGAAGAGCTGAAGGTTTGGTTTGAACTTGTAGAGGACTTTCTATATAAGTTTCTTAATCCTTAACATTTCTTGTTGGTGAGATTCACCCCTACGAAATTGTTAATTCTGATTGAAAACCATTCAGAGGTAGGTTCTTATCCAGATGCCAAATCGTTATCTGTTAGAAAACCAGATAAAACGTGAACTACTTTTACCAATTGTAGGTATATGAGCTTTCTTGAGGTGGAAATACTTCATTGTGACCAAAACTCATCGAGGGTCATGTAAATATCGGAAGTCGGCCATATGAACTTGACATTGCTCAGCTGATAAGTGAGAGATGAGATTTTCATCTACATGAAATGTGGACGACATTCAAGTAGCCGTTCGAATCAACCTGTTATTCTAGTTGATTCCATTCGACAGTTGGACGAGGTGAACTTTCTCTCTTTCTACACCTAAAGCAGCTGATTGTCCCTGAAGTTGAATTGCCGAAGAATACGAGCTCTTTTAGGGATATTTCGCAGAAAAAGATGTTATATCAGCCAAATTTATTTTGATTTCTGTAAGGAGAGTTCAATTCTGTTTTTAGTTATTAAGTTGATTGGTACCTTTAGTGCATTACACCATGATAATCAAAGGAAACACTTTTTGTGTCCATGCCCCTAGTTATTCGTGTCAATTTTAACGCACCTCGCACATCAGAGACTATCAGACATTCGATCTACAGGAAGCTGCAGGAACTATCTGTCGTGCCATCGAAAAATCGCACCTATGGTGGAAATATTGGCTCATCGACACTGAAATGACGTACAGCAATAAACGATAATAATTGTAAGATCGGTGTGATAAATAGCGGCTTGTCCGCCTGCGACAAACAATAAAAATCGAGGTGGATTCGGGTCAAACTCTCAACATCGGATCCAGTGAACGGCTTTGACAGAATCCGAGTTGAACAATTCGCCTACATACATACATTACTTCGTCAGTTGTTGGTTTCAAGTTCTCTATTGACCGAGTTCAACCTACCCGACTTTTTTTAATTGGAACATTGGCGACAATTGCAGAAAACTCCGATGAATTCTGGTGAGGATTCTCTCAGTAGAAATAAGATTGATTTAAATGTAAACGAATACGTTAATGCTAAACAAAACCTAGCATTGTTGAGGCGTGTATTAATGCTGGAATTGGAATACCAATACCTCCGCACTCACCAATTTTGAATTGCATAGAACAGTGTTTTTCAACCTTTTTCATGATGCGACCCCCCTGGTATGAGAAAATATTTCGCGACCCCCCGACCCTTTGCTTTTTTATCATGTAGGTATGGTTGTGTGTGTTACAGTGTTACAAATATTCATTCCATACATCGATGAGAAGTTGGCCACATACACACTCAAAGACAAAAAATGGCTAATGGAAAAAATCATAACTCAGTGAAATGAGATGGTTTTGCAATCAGATTTAGATGTGAGCTTGATGGGCTGATAAGAAATTGAATCCTCTTTCATTTGGAGACTTTCAAGACTCAGGGAGGGATTTATGGGGGTTGTTGGGGGTGGTTTCTGACAAAAATCATAAACTCGAAGAAATGGGAGTGTTTCTCGAATGGTTTCGAATGTGTTTCTTGAATGCCGAAAGAGTAAAATGCAATTACCCATCATAGTTTGTTAGTCCTCAGGTTTGGAGATTTGGGGGGTTGTTTATGAAAAATGATGGAAAAATTCATATCTCGGAGAAATGGAAGTGTTCCTCGTTCAGATTCGAATATGCGTTTCTTGAATGTCGAAAGAATGAAATACAATAAACCCTATAGTTTGTTAGCTTCCAGGTTTGGAGATTTGGAGGTTTTTTAATAAAAAATGATGAAAAAATTCATATCTCGACGAAATGAGAGTGTTCCACGATCAGATTCGAATATCCGTTTCTTGAATGACGAAAAAATGAAAAATAATAACCCCCATAGTTTGTTAGCCCCCAGGTTTTCACATTCGGGGGGTTGTTTATGGAAAATGACAAAAAAAATTAATATCTCGGTGAAATGAGATTGTTCCACGATCAGATTCGAATATGTGTTTCTTTAATGCCGAAAGAATGAAATACAAAAGACCCTATAGTTTGTTAGCCCCCAGGTTTGGAGATTTGGAGGGTTCTTTATAAAAAAAGGTAAAGAAAATTCATATCTCGAAAAAATGAGAGTGTTCCACGATCTGATTCGAATATGTGTTTCTTGAATGCCGAAGGAATGAAATACAATAAACCCTATAGTTTTTTAGCACCCAGGTTTGCGGGGTTGTTCATGCAAAATGATGAAAAAAATTTATATTTCGACGAAATGAGAGTGTTCCACGCTCATATTCGAATATGTGTTTCTTGAATGTCGAAGGAATGAAATACAATAAACCCCATAGTTTGTAAGCCCCCTGCCTGGTTTGGAGATTTTGGGGGTTGTTTATGCAAAATGATGAAAAAAATTGATATCTCGACGAAGTGTTCCACAATTATATTCAAATATGTGTTTCTTGAATGTCGAAAGAATGAAATACAATAAACCCCATCGTTTTTTAGGCACCCGGTTTTGAGAATCGGGGGGTTGTTTATGAAAAATGATGAAAAAAATTCATATCTCGACGAAATGAGAGTGTTTCACGATCAGATTCGAATATGTGTTTCTTGAATGCCGAAAGAATGAAATACAATAGACACCATAGTTTGTTAGCCCCTAGGTTTGGTGATTTGGGGGGTTATTTATGAAGAATGATGAAAAAAATCATATCTCGGAGAAATTAGAGTGTTCCATAACCTTCTCTTACTAAAGTTCTCCCGATTTCTGGCGACCCCCCTACAGAAGCTTCGCGACCCCCCAGGGGGTCGCGACCCACAGGTTGAAAAACACTGGCATAGAACATGCATGGGATATGCTCCAAAGAAGATTTGATAATGATCAACCTACCCCAGAATCCTTAAATGATCTAAGAGAGCTTCTGCCCCTTTTATGGAACCAAATTCCTCAAGAAATATTCAACAACCTCGTGTGTAGTAAGTATGCAAAGAAGGTGTCAAGCTGTTATTGATGCCCCTGGAGGCCATACATTGTATTGATAGTCTTAAAATGCTTGAATTCTCTGGGAATAAAATTTCGTTATTTTACTCGATTTTTCTTAACCACCCTGTATACGCTGCAGACCTACAGGCTAAAATTAATTTGCAACTTGAAATCATATTAATATGAATTTTCATCACAAAAATCTTATTTTAACTATATTTTTTTGCAATTTAAGTCAATATTCCTAACTCATGTGGAGCAGTTTATTTGGCCTTTAGATGGGTTCTTCTAGGATATTCAAGGTAATGTGTCTACTCTAAAATGACCTATGGAAGACCCCTGTTTCGAGTTACTAAGACAGTATGCCATTGATTCATCATCATAATCCAGAATAATATGAATAATTTCACGGGATGACTTCCGAAATAAGGCGAAGAATCATTTCATCCATTTATTGTTTCATTTAATCGTTTTAACCATTAGAATAACTTCGTTGCCAAGAAAATAAACAACATTATGTCCGTCAGAAGCTCATTAGAAATTCAAATAAATCGATCTTCATCCTATTATCATGATTTGCATGAACATATCGGTAAACAACCCATCTGAAATTCAGTATAATGAAGAATTCTGAATATTTAATTCTGTTGGCTTTGTCGATTCCGTTCTTGGTGGATACAAGTCGAAGAAGGGTTATTTTTTCGCTTTGGTTCGCCAGAAATGTACTTGAGAACAGGTAGATGGTAAGATTGCGGCAGTCAATAGGAGAATGAAACTTGTAGTCACCATTCTGAGGCTGTAAGGCTTTCATAAAAAGGGATCTGACTGATAGCACTTTCACTATTGGTCCCTAGTTAGGTAAAGTAGTTATATTTCCCTGTGACCTTAAAGTTTATTGTGCCCCCCATCAGAGCTATTTTGGCAGCTGCTCTATCTACAGCTCGCCCTTCAGAACTCCATTATGGTTACTGTATACCTTCTGGTCTCTAACTGGACGTGGCTCTTGATTTAAAGACTAACAGTTGATGGTGAGTCCAGTTGCATCTTTATGCTGTCCATTCATTGAAAAAAGGACGATGCATCACCGTGCCCGATAAAATGACAAACCCAAATCGCGAAGATTCCAAACATGTCATCTTAATAGGTCGCACCCGCCTCCATCCGATCGTCCTTGGTATTTTTAGAGAGATAATTAGGATTTCAAAGAATATTATAATTTACTCCGACTCCGTCCAAGTGCAGGCGCGCGCTCATCAACTCTCACTCCTTGCCCGTTTTGTAGGTGAACCAGTTCGAGAACAGAATGATTAGCATCGTTATTGAGAAATTTTTCACTTTTTTATTGCGTTTAATTGATATGATTTTTGCGCAACCGAGGCTTCGGCTCATCTAGGGTTCCGTCGATTGAGTTTCGTAAGCGTCGAGTAAATGTTAGAGCTATTGAGGTTGGGTTCCTACCCAGAAAATTCGCCTGGGCGCATCTGACGGTCGCCAGACTTTCCATACTTGCGTTCTGTTCATTGCCAGGTTGTCATGTCACATCGCAATAGCTGTACCTACATAGATGCATAGAAACATGCATGGTCAAACCCATGACTAAACATCTGGACCAAAAATCGTGGATCTTCACAGCACTCTTGATTATAGTTCATGGTTTAGTTTCGTTATTTTTTGTGGAATATTTTATGTTGTTTTAGAGATGTCTTCACACTGTTTACTCTTTCTGAAGAAGTACTCTGGAAGAACCTATTTTTGATGAACTAGTTTCTCTAAAATGAAAGTCTTTTGAGCACTGAAATTCATCCACAGGGATGTTATCCATCTGTTGAAACCTGCCATCTCAAGATTGGAATTCATTTTGCAGCATTTTCTAAGGTGGATCAATTTTTATCGTTTCATTTTGTGAATATTGAACTGTCATATGGATGGCTTATTTGTATTGTAAAAATTTCGAAAAATTATCGAAAAATATTTCCAATATTTGTGTAATAACCTACACCAGGCTCATGAACGATTTCTTGAAAATGCCTGATCACTTTGAGTCTTGCAAACGACGTAATTTCTCGAGTAATCTTTTGGTTTGCCCTTCCACACTTGGATACATTTTCTATATTGATTAATATGTTATTTTAGTTGTGGAATGTGATTCTCCCATAAAGAAAAGACACTAGAGCAATACTTATTTCTTTCTATTTTACTTAGCAGCGTTTTAAACTGAACATGTTCAGTTTTATCAAACCCACAGCATCAATTTCGATATAATCCTCATACCATTAGCATGTCAAGAGAACATCACAAAATGCTACACTTTCCTCATTAATGCGCACAAACCATCATTACACACAAGATTTTTTTCTCAATTAGATTGTTCAGTGTCATCTTCAGACATTAGATATGGTCTTGTTATTTCAAAATAACACGAGTATTAAAGAAGGTAACAAGTGTGGTGTTCAACGCAGTGAAAGGACGCCTAATCATAATTTACAACCTGAATGAAATCTTCTAGCTCTATGTAATAATAATATACAGTTTACTCAGGCTAAAGACAAAGTTTTTCTTCTGAAATCTGCGATGTGAGTTGATGTTGCTCAATGGTATCGATGGGAACTATGGATTTTTGACTAGAGGAAGATTTATGGCTTGTAAAATCCTCCTCTATTCATCAGTGGCGTCTCAGTCCTTAATTCGAATTGAGGAGGCTGAATTCGAATCCTCAGAATCAAAACAATCAAGATCACATCCATGCCATTACTGAAGCCCAATGACAGTGTATTCCCTTCCAAATTGAGGCAATAATCTATATGTATGTGAGGAAGCAATCCTCCTCATACAATATGCTGAGTTCGAATTTGTTGCCCATTGACGTGCTCAAAGAAAAAACAGGAACTTGAAAGAATTCAGTTTCTTCAATTACACTAAAACTTAATGAGAACTAGGCAAAATTCATTGACAAGAAAACACCATCTCGAAAGTGTAGAAGCCGAATCAGCTTTTCTCTCTTGCCTCCTATGGCGAGCCGCCACTGCTGTTTACGATGACCGCATTACTTGGTCATACCTTCGGTGTAGTACGTATCTATAAATTTGATATTTCAGAGGAATGATTCCATGGAAGTATTTCATTGCATAGTCGACATATTCGATATGGAATTCGAAAGAAATAGCATGATGGAACTTTCATTGCCTTTCTTCATTGGCTAAGTAAATTGAAGTATCAACCTTTGTGAGATACCGAATCAAATATAGTGTTTGTATTCGTTTTCTTCTTATTGTAATCATATCCTAATGAACTTTTTCATCTTGCCTCTGTTTCTAAATGCTCAACAAAGACTCATATAACACTTTCCCTAAGATCTGTCTCATCAGGCAAATGTGTTATTGATAGCTCTCAATTAAAATGCGATATTAGGATTTTACTGTCCCAGATCAGAGGTCTATTATTAAGACAACTGCTTTTGCAGCTTAGTTACTTATAATAGTAGTACCAGATCTCAATAGAGGATTCCAATCATCATGCGAATAAAGGATAACTATTCTTCGTGAGAAGACCTGATATGAAAGTGCTATTATGATGTGATTGCAATAGCTCCACTCTTCGAATGTTACTGAAGAAAGGCTGGCCAGATGGCCCATTTCAAGCCCTCAATTTAAAATCTCATATATGCCTTATAAAAGATTCATTTCTGTAGCTATAGCTGACCATGCAGTCGTTAAATTCACTCAAATTAATATTCTGAAAGAGAATTCATAAACACTCCTGCTATTGTAGAATTATGTTGAAAAACTTCAAGGCACAACAACGTACATATGAAAACAAAAGTGTATGTTCTTTGATTAGTTTGACTACAATACAGTATGAAGCCATGATGATTCATTGAGGAATCTAAAAAACAGCCACAGAAACATGTCAAATATTGAGGGGTGAAATTTCAAAATGGATAACTCCTAAACCCTTTGGTCGATTTTACCCATTCAGGCATCATTGATCATTGAAAATTTCAAGACTTGTGAACCCATTTTCGAAAATTATCCTGCTGGACTCGTAATTCGACAATAAGAGTCACTTAAAAAAAGATAACGCTTTATAGTTCACAGGATAAGCACATAGGACGATATAGAACGAATTTGGATGACAGTTTGATGCATTGTGTCCTCCCAGTTTACAAAAATGCAATGCTGAGCTTCATGAAGCAAAATAAAAAGCCTCTTCAATGCGTTACATCAGAACTGACCCAAAAGGGACCAGAAGAAGTTGGCCCATGCTAGATTGTTCAACACAGCAAGCCGAAGCCCATCAAACATCGAACCTACCTGCTCGCCCAGCCCCAGAAGCCCACCGACCAGCCCTTAGGGCCGTTTCACACGTGAAACCTCTCACGACCGAGAAATGGGCCAAGAATTAAAATACGCTCCTCATTACTACGTAAGGAGACGGATAAGGGCGGAAAAATCAATATACCAAATAATTTAGACCGAAACTGTTAGATGGAGGCCCCATGCCGACATCCCAGCGCCTGCCCATGTCAAGCCCGGACGCAGTCGGGCGTTTTGTAGGCGCCCGAAGCCGCCCGAACGCGATTTTCGCCCGCCTGAACCTCCCGCGAGAATATGCGCACTCCGCCCGCGGATACAGCGTGCTTTCAGTGCTATTTTGTACCACTAAGTTGGCAACTGTGTCTCTCCCAGGTGGTTGGCGTTTAATCCGATTATTAATTGCCAAAATCCGGTCGACAAGACTCCTTAGGTGAGTTAATGGCTTGATTGAGTTCGTTTGACCGAATTCCGGTCCGCGATTGGACTTTTTAATCGCCTGCCCCCGTAGATTATACCCAGGATCCCAGAAACATCGTTTCAATCCGTCTTGATGTAACTCAGATGTAGATACCAATTTTATGTTTGTTTTTGCACAATAAATACACTGCTACACCGATTTTGTTTAATTTTTGCTTGACGTAGTTTTTTCTATCGTTCCCAGCACGTATGATCGTTTTATTAGGTTAGAATTCGATGGAGTTGGGTCAATTGGATGGTCGTGCTTACCATCAAGGTCTATCGCTCTATTATATTTAGGTAACAGCGGTATAATTAGGCAAATAATGATTTATAATGTGGGTGTGCGAAATGTGCAACATCCATTGTTTTATCCAGGTGAATGGACATGTAATGCGATCACGAAATGTCATATTTCTATGTGCAATTTGTTATTATCTACGAATACCTCATCACCTTTCGATGTACCGTTGGTTTACTCACCTAGATTCATCGGCGCATTCACCAAAATGCAACCTATTTTGTAGCGCGAATTCAAAGTTCAATACGGACCGAATCGGGTCCGTTTGACCTGCCTTGACCTATTGGTCGATTCTAAAAATATCTCTACTGGTGCACGGATTCTTAAAACAGATAATAACATTGGTTTTTCACATTCAATTATTCGTTCTCCAAAAATTTCAGCAGTTTAACTCATTCTATATGGAACCATTGAAAGGTTGTTGGCATGACTTTGAAATGGGTTGAATTTCATCGAATGGTCGTTACCAATTAGCTTTTTTGTAAGCTCGTTTGCAGTACTTTAAAACAACGATTTTTAATGTAATCTAATGCTTTTTACGCAAATTTCAACCCATTCTGGAGTTGGATTGAATGGCAATTAAAATCTCCTTGCACAATCTCGAATAGAGAACGGAAAATCATCTTCAAGATCATCAACATCATCTTCTACATCAACTCAAAACCCAGTCGTCTTTCGGTTTCATTGATGAGCATAACCTTCACATATCTTGTGGACTTTCAAAGCCATAAACATATTCATGTTAGCATAGCTCGAAGCCATCCCGTTGATACTTAGTTTCACCTTCAACTCACGTCTTCTCAGCTTCAAAATCTTCGTTTACTTTGAGGTAAACCAGCTCCATATTTTATGTGTAATAAACGAAAAAACTGCCTGCTTATCTCAAATGTAGCAGCATCAAAACACTCTGATTTCCGTACTGCCAAACTTCTAATACTGTAGGATCAGTCTAATCTCATATTCACCTCCAAGGTGTCAGTTTCCGAATATTACCTATTCCTAATCCAATCCCAAAATCCTGAATGATTAATGACCAATTTTTTCAACCACCGTTAAGGCCTTGATTGATGGCAGCATTAATTAGTTGCTGGGAATTATGGATGTCTCCAAAGCATGAAGAGACCGGATGAAATACTGTTGCTATATTCGGGGTGGCTTCTGAATTTGTTGGGGGATATTGGATTCGTGAGAAAAATAAGGAAATGTGATGAAGGTTGAGGAAATATGTAGATTACCACTTCGTTTTTTATAAGCTTCGTGAGGAATTTTTCTCTGAAGGAGTCTGGGACATGATCTTTGTTTGCACCAGGAGAAACGTTCAGAAGAAGTTATTTCAATCTTCCATAATATCTTCTCGGGGATTCGACCACTCTTGCGAGCACTGTTTTCCTTCCAATTCCCATGTCGTTTTCCTTACTGAGGTTTAAAGATTGAAATTCTATATTTTGGGTCATCCAAACAAGCGTTTATAAAGATTCAATTCTGCGATATCACATCACAGTGTCACTTTCCAAATTAGCTGATACATCAACAGAATTACATTCCCAACTGTTTCAACGGTGGTTTTGGGGTTCGATCCCAAACATTATACGTTCACTATTATACAGTTGAATTCAATAAACCTCGTTATCTTGGCGTAACCTACCTCAAAGCACGAGTGGATAAAACACACACACACCAACAATACCCTACCATTGATGACGACAATCACAAACAAATCCATTATCGATTGCTAGTTTCCATACCTATCATATCAAACGTATCAATTAAACAATATCCACCATGATGCCCTACCCGTCTGTATGTTCTTCGCATACCAGTTAACGATTATCATTGTTTTGGTTTGGGATTTGGCATGTACACAGTGGATTTTGATCCATTCGGTTTGATCTACCGCCTACGATTGCTGCATTCTGACATGCAGATTTCCGTTTGTAGTATGATGAGCTTTTGGTTGACAGAACTAATGGATTTCATCGTATGGATTGGGGTAGGATCTACGAAAATTGTTCCAAGGAAACATAGTGAGAGCTTTTTCGATACAGATCTCCATTTTCTCTGCACAAGTGGGCTATGTGACGTATGTCTCCACCACTTTGGCTATCTTATATTTTTATAGATATTCTCTCTTTATCTACAACACGGTTCTCGTCTTCTCTCAAAACTGCCCAATTTTATTTGATCGGTCCATGTTGAGATTCACTGAACACTTATTGATCGAAAGGTCATGGTTTGCATCATTTAAAAAGCATTCCAATAAAATGGCTATGGCCTATTCTGAGACGATTCAAAAGACACCAGATTTTTCTAGTAGAATATAAACCAGGAGCTTGTTTAGAAGGATTAAGGTTTAATCTTTTGTTGGTGGAATCATGAAGTCCATTGCAAACGCCAAAGACTTCCTGGCAGCAATCTATCTTCGAATTTGGGGGAGTACCTACTTTCTTTGGAAGAACTAATGTAAGTGTACATCTATGATTTAACTAATTATACTGATAAAAGCATTGAGTTGTTCATCAATTACATGAACTGTAGAACTTTCGAACCGAACAGCAGTATTCAGCTGCAGCGAACCCAAGACTGAAGCAATCATGGTTTTAGCAACCCATAGTATGATGTCCATATATATCGGTCTTGTAGTTGGGTCCAAACGATTTTCTAGAAGCTGCTTAATACGAAACTCAAAACATCAAAGTTGAAGAAATGAGATATTAGAAGTGAAAACCGAAAATATTCTTACTTTTTGAATTTGCGCGAGAGCAAACATAAATCTAACATGAAACTGTACTCGGAAGTAATGAAAAACTCATCTGCATTTTTCGGTCGAACAAAGTTTGCCGGACCATCCCTCTCTGTATTATATTTCAAACATGCGATGCATGTTTTTAAATAGCCAGAGGTTACATTCGCGTTCTCATTTTTACCCTTGCTGCATTTCCCCCGAAAAATTATGGTCCTTACGGGGACAAAGTTTTTTCATTATCTCTGGACCGCACCTGGTCGCGTTTTGTACCCTCTGGTCTACGTGCCAGGAGGAATCGCAGATGAAAGGATTGAGGCAGATGGAATATCCACATTGGGTATTTTACTGGATGAATAAAACAGTCAGTAGATGAAGACATCTCATTTAAAAATTTCCTAATTTTTTGTGGAGCAGTTTATGTGTAAAAAATGACGTCTGCTGACAATATCAGTTTCACCTATATGATCACCAAGAGCCAAGAACGCCATTAAAAATTGAAGGAGGATCAGAGTTTTGTATTAATCTGACAGAACTTATACAGGGTCTTTCACGAGGAACCTCACCCATATTTATACGGGAAACTACTGAACGTATTTTCATGAAATTCAGCACTTATAAGTATTTCACGATGCTGATGAAATCTAAAATGACGTCAACTTCCGTTTTTCAAATTAGAACACCATTTTTTATTGCAGAAATAGATTCCTTAGAAAATTTCAAGTTATTTTGATGTAACATTTTTCAGTTTTGGTTGGAAAATTCTCTCTGAGCGGGAAAATTCGAAAAAAAAATCGAAAATAGAGCTCCGCTCCCGCTGAAACAAGAATAACTTCGAGGTTTTTGGATGGAAAATTTTCATTTTTGGGATATTTTCTGAGTAAATATCCACTTTAGGGCAAGGGTGTGATGCATACACTCACATTATTTTTTAACGTAGATTCAATATCTGCCATAAAAAAATGGGGTTCTAATTTGAAAAAAATTATTTTTCACGATTTTGTCATCCCTAACTTTGAAAGCGATTTTTTCACCCCCTGTATCATGAATCGCGATTTCGATTTTTAAAGTGGATACATCAATCTTACATCTTGAAAAATCCCAAAAATGAAAATTTTCCATCCAAAAACCTCGAAGTTATTCTTGTTTCAGCGGAGCTCTATTTCCGATTTTTTTTTCGAATTTTCCCGCTCAGAGAGAATTTTCCAACCAAAACTGAAAAATGTAACATCAAAAGAACTTGAAATTTTCTAAGGGATCTATTTCTGCAATAAAAATGGTGTTCTGATTTGAAAAACGGAAGTTGACGTCATTTCCGGAAAAACCGGAGGTGCTCATGCCTTGAAAATATTTTAGATTTCATCAGCATTGTGAAATACTTATAAGTGCTGAATTTCATGAAAATACGTTCAGTAGTTTCCCGTATAAATATGGGTGAGGTTCCTCGTGAAAGACCCTGTATGCTAGGAGCATAGAATTCTATGCTCCTAGCTGTATGGATGATCCATCTCTACGCTCCTCACGCCTGCTGATCTATGCCGAACTATTTCAAGCTTTTTTTATTTTCGTGACATCTCATAGAATATGCAATCAATTTTTATCGAGGTTCGGATCTAGCGTGCTTGTGTGATAACGACTGACTTTTCAAGGTTAGGAGAATCGCCAAACATATCGAAGTTATTATGATCTGATGAAAAAAAGTTGTGAATGAGGTGGATAGATTGTTCCTCAACGTGAAAATTCAGTTTTGCTCTAGTCCAAAAGGACTCCATCTGCTGAGGTAAGTCTTGCAGCATTTTAGAAAACTGTCCACAAATATCGAATATTTACAATCTTAATTATATACGAGGGTGATCAAATTAATGCATAGACTCAAAGATTGTATTCAGTGCTGAAAGATTATGAAAGAAGTTGTGCCTTATTGTTTCTCCTTCAGTTGGCTCGTGTAAAACAATGCTATAACCGCTTGATGAGAAAATTATTGTTTTACCCTCGTCTTACCCCGTCGTTTTCGTCATTCCAGACAAATTATTTTTCGATGTGGGTAGGTGGAACTGAAGTTAATTATCACCGTTCTCAAGGAATACCTCCCACGCTACCAACCCGTCCAATTCATACAAAAGTCTTCCCATCCGTGAAAATCGTCAAAGAAAATCACCCTCCCTGGAAAACAGGTCGGTGGAAAATAAATTACCCACTCGCCGCCAATCAGGAGGTGCGGCGCAGTTGCCAGATTGAAGGATTATCTAAAAGATTCGATATTTTTCTGGGGGAATTTAAATTGAGGAAATTGGAAAAGCCATACTATTAAATTATATCTCTTCCCTGTACTTGTTATCATTGCTCTTGTTGGTGTTAGGTGTATTGTTATAATTTTCGTTTTTAATCATCTCATTTTTTACATCTTGAATGTAATATTTGCTTTTTTTTCACAAAAAAGGAGTATTTGCTTTCGTGAACAATTATTTTTGTTCAACTAGTCACTCATCGTGTGAAATTGCACTCCACCATTTCGTCTGGTATCTTTTTTGAGAGGGTGAAAGCTAGAGGGGAATACTAGCTGGAGAATATTCATGATGATAGAGATCAGTTGAGAAAGTTCTGCTATCCAGAACCATCTGTTCAGTGGTTTCTTGACTACATAATGTTTTTGAATTTGGGAAATAATCGACCTTGAGTCGAAAAATCGCTCATTTTTGGACTGCTGTATTTCCCAGAAAAATTGATTTATACAGATGCTGATTTTTTGCATATAGATTGATCCTTTGTGAATCAAAAAAACCAATTTTCTTCCATCAGAGTCGAACAGTTTGGATTTTCTGATTTTTCATCGTTTGTAAATCAAAAACTGTTTTCCTCACGGAAAATCTGATTGGATATTCTTAATCTACGTCCTCGCATTAGTAAATAGTGTGAGTTTGAAGTCGATCGGAGCCGAAAAATTTTTTTCGAAAAATCGAAATTTTTCCATGCCTTAGTATAGGATTTTTCGCAAAAATTCGAATCTCGCCTATCGATACGAAATTTTCACCATTTATTAATTCGATGACGTAGAATAAGAAAATCCAAACAGATTTTCTCTGGGACTAAATGTTTTTTAAATATGGTTGATGGAAAATCAGAAAATCCAAACCCTTCATCTCAGGTATATAAAAAACACACCATTTTATTTTTGAAGAACCAAAGTATAACCAAAAAAATCAGCTCCTCTCAATTCCAATTTCTTTAGAAGTTACGTCACTCCAAAGTCGACCAATTTTTCGCCAATTTTCCACTCAAGGTCGAAGAATATTTCCCGAACAAAAAATTTCTCGGGAAAACTAATTAGCGCATCGTACTCCACGACCTCGAATAAGTAAATGAAGACATCAAATGAGACACCAACTTATCCATTTTCTTCTAGGACGAACATCTAGGAAAATTCGTCAAAAAATTATGGCGGCCTCAAACTACAGTTACCCTTGAATGAATCCTGGACAGCTTCTACCCTCTCTCTTCTTCGCTGCCCGATCAATTTGATTATATATTTCTGAATATCTAGCTCTGTTCCTGGAATCTCTCTCATGCCTGCAATATATCAAGCCCCCTGGATTATCCGGGACTTCCTGGCCGATATTTCCTTTGTTTCTATGGATACCGTATATCCTACGGGCGACGTATCGACAGGTGAAATAAATTGGGATGAGCATATTCGATTGAGTGGAGCCAGATGAACCTGGAGCAACTTACTCCTTCTAAATTGGCGCTGAGAGCAGTGATAATGATGTGGGCAATTTGTCCAGATTCGACAGGTGGAAGAGTGAGGTAATGACCTTTTCTCTGCACCAAAAAAAGGGGCTAAAATTCACTATTGGGTAATTTATGAGGTCAGGCCTCATTCCTCGTCCAATGGTCGCATCTGCTCTTTGATTTGGTGGCTTTAGACAAAGCAGACACAAGCAAGTATGGAGCTTCATAAGATATGAGTAGGGTCTGTATTAAGCTGAGCTCCAACAGGCTGATGAACTTGTCTGGTGTGAATGGCACTGAAACAGTTTGAGCTGTCTGCATTTTACTCTGCATCAGATTTATTTTTAGGTAGAGATCAATGCCCGGCTTACTATTCTTTGAGGATTAGATGTAATGGTTGCATGTCCTTGCAAAAGTCAAATGCCTTGAAGAACATCTCGATCGAAACAGCTATCATTGCATGAAATCGTACAAGTCTCTATTATGAATACAACTGAATTATGTTTCGTTACAGGTAAGATAGCTACATCTACCACTGGTATCTCTGAAAAATCCTTGGGTAAGTCGAAAACACTTTGAATAACCAACATTGAAATATCCGCCTCCATTTCAACACGAACGGCATTCAAAGAGAGGAGCAACGTTTTGATGTATGCTCCCTAGAAAATCTCCCCCTACGTCCCTCACTAGCAGGATACAATACATGTCGCTCTCCCTGGCAAGTCATGTGTCATACCTATCTCAAATTGGAACATCGCTTCCAGGAATTTCGAAACGCTTATTCTTTATGCAGGTTCATCCAGAACGCCCCTAGATTTGCATATTTCCTTCCCGAATAAGCCGGGTAGGAGTTTTGTTTAAGTTGTTAGGCTTATAGAGTCGGTAAGATTGAACGTGATGATGCGGGATTCCTTCTGTTGACACTTTTACCAGATGGGCTCTTTTAAACGACCTCATTTTTTCGGTCTGATTGCTTTTTCTTCCACACGGGAGGATCTACGTGTCACGGTGAGGGATTGTGCGCGGTTTTTGCAGGATCCAAGGGCCTGAATATGGAGCTCACTGTTTTAAATATAGGTACTCTTGAACATTTTTGTGCTGTCAGAAGAATTGTTGAAATCTATACAACCAGAACCTGTCTTTTATGTATCAGAGTCCTGGAAACTCTTGGCAAAACTCTCTGACTTAATGCCAACTACTTTTGATTTTGAAACACCTGATGCCAGGGTCATACGTGACAGACAAGGTGCAGTGGGCTACGTAAATCAAATAGACAAAACGTCATCCATATGGCTTACTGATGGGTCAATATCTGTTGAGAGAGGATGCATAGGAGTATTTGGTCCTAAACTGGGACTTTATCTGCCAATAGGGCAAGAACCCTCCGTTTTACAGGAGTGTTTCAAAAAAACCTCAAAGGGTCGCGCATAAATAAAGCAAACGACAGTCAATCAGCACTAAGAACTCTGAAGTTTTACTGGCAGTAGGTAAAGTCATAGAGCAAATGGCAAGAGGCAACAAAGCTACTCTTTTATGCTATGATGAGAAGGCTGATGAACTTGCGATAAGTGCATCAAGAGTTAAATCCTTCTGTGGCCGATATAGGACAGCATTACAGCAATAGGAGATGCAAAACATGACACTCTTCTGGAGAAGATCTTCAGAACTGAGACAAGCGAATAGATTTGTAGAGTTCTCGCTGTCTTACACTAGGAAGTTTTTCCAAGGATAGAGCTTTGGTGGGGGACTGCTGACTAGTCGGCTGACGAAATTTGCAGGCTATGCCAACTGGAGTCAAAATGGTGTTCAAGTGCTCAGATCTTCTCTGCCTCAGGAACCTACACCTAGAAGAATTCTGGAGATGGTAGATGATCTCCTCGAGAATTGATTCTTTAGGGTATAAGGACAAAAGATCAATCTGGTATCAGTTATGAGAGGATCATGTCCTCCATATAATAATAAATGATAATATTGCCTTACACTCCTTTATATCCTCAAGGAGATCTCCCATCATTTTGGAGATTCCAATTCGATGAGGAACCAGAAATATCCTACTAAAAATAAAGTTCCAGGGAGAGCCCTACGATTCCCGAAAAGTAATGCCATTGTCCAGAGATAAGGGATACGAGGAAACCTATCTCGCCTTACGTCTCCTGTATATTTGATGCGAGGCTCATTGAAATTACATATCTTGCGCCACGTTATTGAGTCCATAAACTACAGGGATGGAAATAAAAATAATTCGACAGGTCTTATTGCCGAGGCGTTCGCTAATCGAATTATAAACGTGCCAGGGAAGTAGGCTTCAACTTTTATTATTTCTGCTTCGATCATGTTAGTTGGCCGGGGCAAGAAGAATCGATGAAAGTACGCAGGGACGTATTCTCGAAAGCTCGGGCTGCAAATCCACTCGAACAGCTTCTGGAGAGTGATGTTGGATTATGAACTGGGCCCATAACCTGTTAATGATCCTCGAATTCATTCAACAAAGTTTGTTCGGTTTATGTTTGGCGCATCTTCGTGAAGGACTCACGGAGTTATATCTACGTAATGCTTAAGTACTGCGAGCCCCAGTAATGTTCAATAATCCTTCAAGACCACTTTCCTCATTGTGGACTGCACTTGATGCCGAACATAAAGAGGAAGAATAAAACTCTTTCGTCGAGAAATCTCCGAAAGCATGGTTTGCATCGCATAGGGCTTGAAAACATCGCATCGTCCAGCAACAAGGCCAATGCGAATGGATTGAGGAGTTTACAACCGGATGAAATACCGCTGTTTATGAAGCTTGCGAAAACAGAGACGAATCCGTTGCCCGGCAACGGCTTTTTTCCCGACCGGAATGATTCTCTTCCGGAAAATACATAGTGAGGCAATCGGCAATATGGAGGGCATCGAAGCCCGACCAGAACCTATTGTTCTTTTCGAAATGATGACGATTCTCCGATCGGACGATAGATTTAGCTTCGAAGATTTCTGAAAGGGTGAACAAGCTCCGATCAAACCAGTCTACCAGAGACTATTTAAGAAAGCACCGAATCCAAATATCTAGGATGGATGGAGGTCCCCAAATTGTTTTGTATCGAAGACTTTTCACCATGATTTTGGTTCAATTCAAATGAGTTCTTGACTGCTGGTATAACGATACCTGCATATTTTATTTCTAACTGCAATTATTCCTAACTTCATCAGATTTTTTCCGATTTGTTAGTTAGTTGTGCAGGCAGATTCTTCTGCAGGTAGAAATATTTGCAATCGAAGGATAAACCTTGAAAGAAACTACCAAGGATGTGACATAGTGAATGATTCTGATGGTGAAGTTGCTGAACACTGAAATCCTATGTCATCGACTCAAAGCTGATATGGGAGTGCCGAAGTGTTGCCTACTGGCAAAGGGCAACCTACAAGATCCCTTTAGTATGGGTTCCTGGTCATCTAGGAATCAAGGGAAAAGAAGACGCCAACACTGCAGCCAGCAAGCAGGGAGCACAAACGCCACATACTGGCCCGGAACCTTCTTGTGGTTTGGGCAAATGCAGATACAGTTTTTGGAGAAGGAATAAACTGAAAGAAAAGCACTCGTGAGGAATCTTCCAGAGTGGCCTTGCACATCTTTTCTTTATCAAATACAAACCTCAGAAATCCTTCGATATTGAAACAATATTTCATCTCATTCCACTCAGAGAAAAGGAACTTCTGGAGATCAAGAACCTCGAATCGTAGAACACACAATCGTCCCATAACTTTTTTCTTTCCCATCACAACGGGCCATCTAAAACCCTCGCTGGCCGTATTATTCCGGAGCCGAGGCCAGAACGGAGAACAAAGACCGCGGAAATATCTTCTCGGCAATCTCTGGGGAGGATCCCATATAAAATATGGGGGAGCAGGGGGAGATTGGAGTCGCCAAGGAGTCAGCCACTTATTAAGCCTCGACTAATTGATATCTCCCAAGCGAACGTGTACCCGTTACAGTCTGGAATTCTACGCGGCCGTGTGGCGGTCGAGACAGTTTCGATGTGCATTACCCGGAATATTGATTTCCCCCGAGTTTTCCCCCCGATCGGGGCTTGAATATCGATGAAAGTTTCTCTATGTTCGAGGGTTATCTGCTGCCGCATCGGAATATGACCACTTTTAGTCCTACACCTTCGTTTTGGGATGCTGGGCCCCTAACCTATTGACATCTCGACGATAAATCATAGAAATTCTAATTGGAGATTCGTAACAGTCAAATGAATTGATACCATCTTCAGAACTATTCTTGTAAGCTTATCATTCGGAAATTGGTTGTCATAATTGATATTTTCGAAAACCTCAGAAACGCAGCTCACTTTTCTTGATCTATTCTTGCTGCTGTTTCCGTCGAACTACTTTGGTCTCATCGACTTTGTTTTGTATGTTCCATTGACTGAAACTCTCACAGTGTAGGATTGCGCAAGCTTCTGATTCCACCCTGTAGATTCCAATAAAGGCTCGTCAATATCCTTCTGCAAGATTGTACTCCATCTTCCGTCTCAGTCGACAAAATGCATACCAAATTGGATCGTATTCGTATTTCAGTATCACTGTATCTATATATTGCACATGTTTATCCAACCAATTGGCATGGAATAGCTTGGCGGGGCATATAAAGACTTTCTGTATGTCAGAAAAGGAACGATAAATTCGTTAGGGCCGACTGTTGGTTGGAATATATTCGAAATTTTCCGACATTCGTCTGTGTACCCGTGATATGAACTCTATACGAACATAAGGCGTGTATGAAGTCGATGTAAGTCGCGATGACAAGAATTCCAATATTGTAACCTGAAGGAATTTGCGGAGGAACAGGGGTGGAATTGTATGAAAATCTTGCTTTGGTTTGAATTTGGAGTCATGTTGGTCTCACTCGAGAGAAAGAACAAAATGGTGAACTCATCAGGAAGGTTGAATCAGCATATAAAATCATCATTATTCGTTTTTCCAATTTATTCTGTTAGGAATTCACATTGGGAAGATGAAATGATGAAATATATAGCCTTCATTATTGTTTCAGAGTAGGAATTCGGAGTTTTTCTGCTACTTTGAGGCCTTTTCTCCTTTCAAGAATGGGCCCCGTAGTTCTCACTCCTCATGGATCTTCATTAGCAAAATTCTATATCGTTGCAAGGGTAGAACACATAACATTTCGATCAATTTCCATTTCTAGGGCCTTTTCATATCCTAAGAAAGGGTCCTCGGTAATTGGTAGACCTCGAGACCCTTAGGGGACCTTTTATCTTCTGAGAAAGGGCCTTGTCGCTGGTACTTCTTACCAAAAATCGAAATTCTTCATCGTCATCAGAGCAGAAGAGATATCATATCGAATTTTAAGTTGGTTGGATTTCAAAGTGAGGGCCTTTTCATCTCCTGAGAAAAGGCCCTGTTACTGGTACCTGTGCGAATTCCAGGATCTTTATTAGCAAATTTCAGATATAACATCGTGATTTTTCTAGATGAATGAATTCCAGGAGGGCCATTTCAACTTTTAAGAAAGGGTCCTGTATTCTATATCGTTACAACGAGAGAAAATATAACGTGCGGATTAATTTCCAATACTAGGGCCTTTTCATATCTTGAGAAAGGGCCCTGTCGCTGTATTTCTAACAGAAATTCGAAGATTTTATCGTCCTGAGAGCCGAAGAGATACCATATCGATTTTTTATTCGGATTTCCAAGTAGGGGGCCTTTTCGTCTCCTGAGAAAAGGCCCTGTCACCGGTACTTCGCGGATTTTTATTAGCGAAATTCAGATTTTAGATCGTGAGTTCTCTAGGTGAATAAATTCCTGGAGGGCCTTTTCATCTTTCAAGAAAAGCCCTGCTCTGACTTGTGTCATGCTATGGGTGGTAAGAATCTCGAGTCTGCTTTAGACATTTCGTTGAGCCCATCCTAAAGGGTTCTCCTCCCTCTTCACCAACAGAACCTGGGCTCTGTTAGGGATGCCAGAGTCCGAACAATCTTCGGCCTTGCCGATTCCCAACAACTTCCCGGTTTTCGCGAAGTAATTAATTTGACCCGTCAAAAACTTCGAATTGCCTGGCCGTTAAAATGGAAATTCTGATATATGCGAGTTGTTTACCGACTACATAACCCGTTGTATTAACCGGATAGTTCGATAAATTCCCTCCAAATGGGTTTGGAGGAGGCGGCGCCATAGCAATGAGTTTGGGGATATTCTCGCTACGATCTCTTGAAGGTGCGGTTTAACTAAATTCGAATCACTTTGCATAAAGATTATAATTTCAGATTTGAGTTGCTCTAAAATTCGGCCACAACAACACCCTAATTCCTCTGCGTTGAAGAACCGAAACAAAAACAGGGCTGGAACCGAATTGGTGTCAGTTGAAAATTGTGGGTCTTTGGATCTCAATCAATAGAGTTCATTGGTGGATGCAGAAAAACACCCCAGTCGTTCTCTGCAATTTTGCTGGCAATACCCCTTCAGTGAGTTATGATGAATCAATATTTGAGCGGAAATGAGTTGTCGACTAATTAGAAGCGACAGTGTTCCTACATCAAATACTGGGCAATTAGTTTATGAGCATCCATAATTGATGGTCAATATTTTTATAATTATTTAGGTAGGTGTTGTTCTGGATGTTTGCTTGTGTACTGTCTCATTGTAATTATCTCTTTTCAGTCCTGATGAAGTCTACAAATGTAGACGAAACGTTGACTCATAAATAAAGTTTTGTACAATATTGGTTTTGTCCTCGTTCCCGTGATCTCCAATTTGAATTTTTAAGTCTTTTCTGAATATTCAATGATCTTTCAATTCGAACAGTTTGGAAAACGAGACAGCACTTTATTCGATTGCTTTCTCGAACAGGAAAATGCGTATGAATGAGCGCTTAAAAGCTCCAGATATATTGGCGACGAGGATGGGATGAGACTCCTAAATGATCTTCATCCTTTTTTTCTGTGAGTGGCTGGGCGATGAGCACAAGAGCAATAATAGGAAAACATCCCTAATGAACCAAATCGAAGAGCAAGTTATTAGAATCAAATTGGATTCCTGCGAAGCGTCCATGCTATATTTCATGGCTCCTAATAACCCAAAGCCTCCGTACCCTCTACGTGACTCATTTTCCGTTGTTTTTCCTTCGAGCTCTGCTGTAAGTACGCCATCCAATCAGAAGGCGCTCTTCGTTTGACAAAAGACGCTTACGCAACCCCCAAATAATCCCCAATAACAAACTTTTTGCCATATGCGGCATGCCTCTTTAATACCCCTTCACTTTCTTTTTCACCGCGGGGATAGGCCCAGAGAGAGAGATAATTAATTTATAAGGAAGATTTGTCGTTTCTTGGAAACTCCATCTAATGCCGTCTTAATAAGACAGGGTGGGTATTCTAGAAAGCGATCTTCTTTATGTAGATGGGATTTAGTACGAGGATGATTGTCTGGATGTTTCCCGGGATTTTATGGGAACGTCTGGCGAATGTGAGAGTTGAAGGATTGAAAATATCGCGTTGTCGTATAAAATTTTTTATGGCAATTTGAAATTCGTATCTGCACGATATACACGAATTTCGGGTACTAGCTATATGGGACTTCTTGATTTCGATGAATTCAAGTTGGAACATTCTGCTGGATATGAATTTTGAAGCAATGACATTCAAAAGGACGATGGAATATAAAACACAGCCAATTTATGTCGAAACTTACATCCTACGATATGAATGTAGGTAATTCTTCAGTAGGAATTGAAAATTCGAAGGAAGCGATGCAATGCAGAAAAATCAGCTCATCGATCGAAATCTTACAAATCTCAGAATTCATAACCTAGAAACCCAGATTGGTACTTAAGGACTGAACGAGAATAAATTCGCTATCACAAAAACGCTTATATCTTTTGAACCACTGGATCGATTTCGAAAATCAAACTCATTTTCGAATCATCTTCTAATTCTAATGAAAACTGTTTTTACAATAAAAAAACCAAAACTATTTTTTACAAAATTCATGGATTTTTTCTGGAATTCTTCCCATCATGCTTCTTATAGTGTTCTCAGTCACTTTCTGGGATGCTGTCTTCCACTTTTGCTTGAATTCCGCTAATGTTTTCGTTGATTTCTTTGTCTTCTTCAATTCTATTTTTACCAGGGCCCAATATCTTCCGATTGGCCTGAGTTCTGGGGAATTTGGTGGACTGGCCTCTTTGGGGACCAAAACCACCTCATTAGCTTCGTACCATTCCTTGGTGGCCTTGCTGTAGTGGCATGAAGCTAAATCTGGCCAAAAGATTGTTGACACATCGTGCTCACGTAAAAATGGTAAAAGTCGCTTCTTCAAGTATTCCTCGATGTATATCTTCGTGTCAACAGAGCCTTGGCCAACGAAAAATTTGCTCCTTTTCCCACAAGTGCAAATTGCTTGCCAAACCAGGAATTTTTTAGGGAAGTTTGCTTGTTTCTTCATGCGAAATTGTTCGTCAACATTTCCACGAGAATCTGTAGTATAAAATTCCTTACCAGGAAGTTGCGAGAAATCAGCCAAGACATAGATTTCGTCGTCCATCACGCAACAGGAAAAATTTTTCAAAAATTTTTTTTTTTGCTTTCTTTGCTCTCGATTTCGCTTCTTGATTCTTCACAGCGTTCCTGTCTGGCACTTTCTACACTTTGTATGTTCTAAGCCCACAACTCGACTTGATTTTCTGAACGGTTGACTGCGAACAACCCACTATTTGGGCCACTTTCCGTCCTGAAAGATTAGGATTCTTCTCAAAAAGGCTGATGGCTTTCTTCACTTTTTTTGGGCTATGAAACCCCTTTTTCCTCCCGGTTCCTTCCTTGCTGTTAATTGTAAGATCTTCGTTGAAGCGCTTAACAACTCTTGATTCCGTTTCCGGACGAACGCGAGCCTCTTTTGCGATTCTTTTGAAGCTCCATTTTTGATTATTTTGAAAAAGTTTCACTATAAATTCTCGTGTTTTCACTTCGCTTGAAATTTTGCGACAGAGAATTGTCGTAGAACTTATGAAGTAAATATTCCACATGTTTCTGACGTTCATAACAAAGCTAACTATGATCAAATTTTGATTTTTTCTCAATTGGTTCAAGAGATATAGGCGTTTTTGTGATAGCGAATTTATTCTCGTTCAGTCCTTACAAAGACTCACAAATGGCATCTGAAAGCGCAAAAGGAAATCATCCCTGTCAATCATCGATATTTTCTTGAGTGGAGCGGTACCGACGGGTGGCACCAAGGTTGTCAGCACAGATATGGTTTCTATTGAAATTTCCATTTCCTAACATTTGGAAATGTTTCGATGAGTGGTCCTCGTTCTTCGTTTTCCTCCAGGGCACCAATCAGTTACGGTTGCTTTTACAAATTGAATCATGACGAAGTGCATCGCATCATCCACCCGTTTAGATTTCTGGAAAATCCCCCCAGTCGATCAAAAATTCGATTAATCCCCCCTCGGGTATCTCCACCTCCCAGTTTCTCTCGTACGCAGAGGACCAGGCAGATATTCGCGATCTGATGCCGGCCTCCGGCCTGTGTAA
Source organism: Adalia bipunctata (assembly GCA_910592335.1). NCBI lineage: Eukaryota > Metazoa > Arthropoda > Insecta > Coleoptera > Coccinellidae > Adalia > Adalia bipunctata. The sequence continues at coordinate 1,222,227 of OU342951.1, forward strand.
ATTCGAAAGGTTGGGTCCGAAACCCACGGTGAATGTCCAAATTGCTTTGCGCAAAAGATTAAAAGGTAATTTGCGTGGCCCTCCTCTCGGTCAACGTACACAATATACGCGGACTGAGTTTAATGGCGTTCGCATATTTAATTTTCTCGTTCCGAAAAATCTCCCCCGGTCGTTGATGGCGTTAACGCGAAAGGGAAATATTGGATTTGCAACCCTCGATTTTGTTACTTGGGTTCGGTTGTCCTAATTCGTAGGGAAAACGACAGAGGATCGATTTGCATGATTTTACGTTTTGTATGTCTTTGGAAATTCAACTCTTGAAATCGTACAAATAAGGACAAATTGACACAAGGAAGCTGATAGAATAACTCTGTCATTTGTTAAGGGGGTGTTCCTCAAGGGGAACGTGTTCAAGTGAAGGTGAAAATTAAGTATTCGGTCACATTCTTGCTCGCGCCTGAGTTTTCTCAAGTTTCCGATAAAGCCACGAGATATAAATCACAGCGTGAGTTTTAACAGAACCGTGGATTTAGGAGAAGAACACAGTTATCGACTTAGGCAACCATTAATACGAGTAAGGATTTTAACGGTTGCCAACACAGTTCCCCAACCCCAACAGATACTACCAAAAAGGCGAATCTACCTATTACATGCATCTACCGAATATATCGATCTGCCGGCCTAACTAGTTGATATATATTTCAGAAGGCAGTTTTGTTTTGAAGGGAAATCACGGAATAATTCAATATTGTAATCTTTCGACGACAAGTTTATTTTCCTCGGCGACTTCCAGGCCAATCGAGAGATCTTTCCGAAATCCTCGGCCGATGTAAAATAAAGAACACCACCGGAAACACTCGGGCTTCCCGTTTGCTTAAGAGCTTTCTTCTTCACGTGCTCTCGTCTACACCGCCCGGCTTTTTTCTTCTGCAGCCCCCCCTCGAGAATTCAATTTCCGACATTAATCCATAATTTAAAATTAGGGAAGAACTTCGAATCCCGAACTTCTGCCTGGAATTTTCGCCGAATTCTCGGCTGGATGTGAAAATTCCGGATCGCGAATTGGAATCGCGCGAATTTTATCGTCAAACTTCCGGCTCTTATTAGTTTCCCTAATGGGTCACGTAGCAGGATACGATCATGGAACTGATTGATTCCGAAAGTTGAGAACGCGATGATTGGTATCTGCTGAAAGTTTCCGACTGAAAAGTTTCGCTAGGTGTGATTTTTCGTAGCTTTTTTATCGGCGGAGATTGACGAGGAAATATTGGAGCTCTCGTCTCGGGGACGCAGAAAAATCCTCAGAATATCTTCTCTAACGAATCTCCCGTTTATATGCGGCCTAGGTATTTACCTCTCGATCTTATATTGGACTCGAAATCGAAAGGCGAGTGGTGAATTTTAGTCCGAGTTCCTTCTTACCGTTTTGAGTTCGATTCCGACACTGAGTAAAGGTTGTGTGTGCAGATTCTCTTGGCGAAACTTAGAATTTATACGCAGATTTACAGTATACAAGCCTCATGTGGATGCAATCAGAGGAACGGGAGCTATGACGATTTGAAATCACGATCTTTAGAAAAAATGCCATTTCGCAGGTCAATCTGAACTCTGATAGTTAGGACTGTGGATTGTTTTTTATTGAATTTAGCGGACTCGAAAACCTACATTTTGATATCAAAGTCGACCATGCAGCCCTCATAAGTAATGAATTTTTACTTTTATTGTTTTCGATATTTCATTTTCCAGTTTTCTTCTCGAGCCATTTGACAGGTGAAAATCTAAACTATGATAGATAGCGTTTCGAATTGTTCCTTATTGGATTCAGCGACCTCGAAAACTCATATTTTGATACCAAACATGACCATGTAGCCCTTCTTTATCATGAAATTTTTCGTGTTTTTGTTTTCCATCTTTCATTTTCGAGTTTTGTTTACCAGCTCACAGCATTCATAGTTAATGCGTTATCGAGCAGCAATGCAGGTATTCTGGAAGATTCGAATAGAAGGAAGATATTTCTGATTGAATATCGCTGTTAGATTTTCCAGGGAATTCGTTGTGATGGCAAATATAGTGTTTTTGGGGGGTCTTACCCCTTTGGAATTTTTCACCCAAAAAGTTGGGATTTTCGATATCGATTTTATTCTTCTTAGAGATACTTTGGACAATGCTGATTAACAATATACAAGCCTTATGTGGATGCGACCAAAGAAACAGGAGCTATGACGGTTTGAAATTCCGATTTTTTGAAAAAATGCCATTTGACAGGTGAAAATCTAAACTACGATAGATAGCGTTTCGAATTATTTTTTATTGGATTCAGCGACCTCGAAAACCTATGTTTTGATACCAAACATGACCATGTAGTCCTTGTTTATCATGAATTTTTTAATGTTTTTTTTTTCCATCTTTCATTTTCGAGTTTTGTTTACCAGCTTACAGCATTCATAGTTAATGCCTTATCGAGCAGCAAAACAGGTATCCTGGAAGATTCGAATAGGAGGAAGATATTTCTGATTGAATATCACTGTTAGATCTTCCAGGGAATTCTTGGTGATGGCAAATATAGTGTTTTTGGGGGTCTTACCCCTTTGGTATTTTTCACCCAAAAAGTTGGGATTTTCGATATCGATTTTATTCTTCTTAGAGATACTAAGGACACTGCTGATTAACAATATACAAGCCTTATGTGGATACGATCAAAGAAACGGGAGCTATGATGATTTGAAATTACGATTTTTTGAAAAAATGTCATTTGACAGGTGAAAATCTAAACTATGCCAGTTAGGGCCCTGGAATATGTTTCATTGAATAGAGCGACCTCGAAAACCCATGTTTTGATACCAAACATGACCATATAGTCCTTCTTTATCATGAATTTTTTAGGTTTTTGTTTTTCATCTTTCATTCTCGAGTTTTCTTCTCGATCTTACAGCATTCAGAGTAATGTTCGCTGTTGTCAAATAACACGGTTAGATTTTCCAGGGATTTCCGAAAGGTTCTACAGTCCCGTCAGCAGTTTTTCGGAAATATTCAAAAAGAAACAATAAAAATACAACAAATAGCAGCAAAAAAAAGCTTTTAGTCGAATTGGCACAACAAAAGTCCAAATAATCCAATTCTTCTGTCACCGTTCAACTTGAAAGTCCCAACTGATTTCAACGACCACTAATTATACCCCCACAACCCCTGTTTAAAAACAAACATCACCGCACAATCAATCCATCCAAGTTCCAATTAAGTCGAAAGTGGCAATGGACAAATAAGGACATATTCGGGGCGATAGGGCCTCCAGCGGTAAAATCCATGGATGTTGCACGTTCTAATGAACAAAATCAATTATCGAGGACGCCAATGAAGCGCTCTCCCTTCGGGAGTGAACTTGTTAATAGGATCAATCTACCGGACAATCAAACGGGGAAATGGAAGCAGAAGACTTCGTGGGTTTTCGGGTCGAGGAGGAAGGATTTATTTTCGAGGCTTCGTTTATTTTTAATTGAGGGCAATGGAAAGCGCGCGGATGCTTTCAGGGATCTTTGGTTCGAACATGTTCCCATTAATCAATCAGGACTGAATTTTTTTTCTGTGAAACTCCCAGACTGAAAACAAGTATCGAAAAATGAAAAAATGTATTCCTCTTACCAAACGCAACACTTTTTTCCCATTCCATTTCGTAACCGGTCCATATCGGAAATAAATGTCAATGAAATACAAAAATCAGATATGTATATGAATGTCGATACGAACCACGTATAAAGTTGAAATTAATGACAAATAACATGAGACTTAGCACTAAATAATCTGTGGCGATGCTTCTATCTGAACAACATCCTCTTGGAATCCTATAAACTCGACACTACACGCTTAATAGTACAACCATTCACTGAAAGTTTTCACATAATCATCACGAGATCGAAGAAAAACCTAAAATAATCGCTTTTTTCTTTTGAAACAACATAGCTTTATTTCCTCCAGTTTTGTTTGGAGATCATAAACGTTATACTTATAACGCCTAATCTTTGATTACGTAGGCTACGGATGGGTCGATTCATAGATCTTACGTGTGTCTTGAGTAGTTTCAGGAATAATGGTGAAACTGGCAACATACACAAAAAATTTTGTGTGAAATATTCACAGAATGAATATAAAATGGGTTTAGTTAGGTTGTTCAATAGTAAACTCTGGATAAATCGACATTCTTCATAAGATATTTTCGAGATATCGAGGAAAATATGTACAAGTTATTAGTGTTAACAAACTAATCTTTGAAAAAATCGAAGAAGGAACATTATTTGATTGGAGAAATATAGCTTTTTAATCGCAGATATTATCGGACAAAACTAAGTGTTCATATTGAGAAATAACGTGTTTTTAACATTCTTATTCAACTAAGGTTTGTACTTGAGTATTCCCTAGATGTATCAATTCAATTTCAATCGAAAAATATCAACTTTGAGGTCTTTGCAGAGAATCGTATCAGGCACGTATTCGGCTCAACTTTTTTTTCAAATGGCTATATCTTTTAAACAGAGGTGAATTCGATAAAATGGAAAATGACAAAAAGGTTTCTTTTTGGTACCACGAATCTACAGTTAAAATATGTGTACTAGTCAAAGACTCACCCTGTATTTGCAAGATGATTCCTTAGTAGGAGAAATTTCATAGATAATCTTTTCATTTCAGGTGCTGATCTGTCACCGTTTCTTCACTCTCTGGTAAGTTAAATTCATTATTCTAATTGTGGGATTCCTCAAGGATGTGGTTATTTATTCGGATGCTGTTCATTGGCGTAGCTACCGGATTTTTCCGGAGAAGAGGCAGTTCAGCAATGAATATTCTCCCAAGTCATATTTCCTCTCACTTCCTGTTTTCCAAGAGGGTTCTCTGAATCGTAACTCGTGTCCCTCGTCGGAGAAAACACGTTATTACGTGTACGTCTGATGAACAAGCCGGCTGCGCGATGTAATGCATGTTTAATTTCGGACCTTCTGCCGCCCCGTTAAGCCCCGACCGGACGGGATCCCGCCGTTCCCGCGCCGCAAGCAGCTAATTCGGATATTTACATCTGCCTGCCCGACCAGTCGGGAAATATGGCGGCCATTAAGCATTCGGGACCAGGGATAGGGATTATGACGGTTTAAACTTCACCTCTGTAAGTTAAATGGGCGCGGAAGCAGCGACAACCGCTATTTATGCCGCGCGTGGAGGAACGGCGTGCGCGAGGCTTTAGCAGTGAACCAAAAGCAAAAACCCTCGGATCAATAATACAGGAACTGATGAAAAAACTTGATTTACCCTCTGGGATCAGCTTTCGTCAGTCTCCACTAATTGAACTTGTTTTAAACGTTTCCAACAACTTTCCTTCACGACTACTTCATACGAGGGTGTGCATTACGAATGTACCAGAAGCTCGACTGCGACAGAAACGGCAGGAATCTCGTTAGGACCCACACATGAAGAGTGCTCGAATAGTATTCAATGCATCATCTCCTCCAATGGAGAATATTCGTTATGGCTCACTTCTATCTTCCACCCCATCCAGAATCGATTTGTGTCAAACAAACCGCGGTATTATGAGATGTTGAGGTTCCGACGAGGAATTTAGGTCGCAGCGCCATGTTTCATTATGTGAAGCCTGAATTGGAGGGTCCTCATCGTGCTTTGGATCGATCGATCCTGATTTTTTTGAACGAGGCCTTGGAATTCCGTGGAGAAGAGAGACAGATCGTACATGAGTTAAAAATGAGGCTGATCTGATTCTATGCGAACCATTTTCCTAGGATCAGCTTCTCTTGGATGGGCTCTATTTGTATTCTCAGGGATAACTAACTTCAGAGCTGTAGCTCTGTGTTATCTTGTTTTGGTATCTCCTTTCCTTTCTTTATATCCGACCTCTTCATCATGCTATCGAGGGAGATTGCATTTCGCTCTCAGCTCGTCTATGCTGTATCTGCATATTGAATCACCTATGGTGGGATGAAAATGGTCTCTAAAGGTCAGCAGTTCGATAGAACTCACTTCGTTTTCTTCTTCGATACTGGGTCTGGTGAACATTGTTGAACAGCATGGCTGATATGGCTTTTGGTGCGATTGCCTTTCTCGAACTGAGCCCAAGAATCTCACTTCGAATGGTTCTCGATGTGAAAGAAACCCTCCTCATTCTGGATGGAACACTAGGAAGTTCTGAAGACCCATGATTACATGGTTCATTGCTCGAGTTAGCAGCAAAAGTCTTCGCCAAAAGATCGCCTTTTGATTGTGGTGTAGTCTTGATAAGAGGAAGAGGAGCTGATTTGGGGAAATTGTTTATAACACTCTTTGTCATTGTCCAAAACTGGCGTGGATGACTAAGCTTGAAGACCAAACCATCCCATACCAAACAGAATGGATACTGAATAAAATATGATCGCTTTACATTGAACGAAATTGATCTTTTCTTGCTTCCTGCTTTCTAAATTCCGCGAATATCTTTTGATACTGGTGATTAGGTTTATATCTCTGTCGTTCCTTGTCCCAATTCAATCATTCCTCAGCGTATGCAAAATTCCCGCCGCTCCAATCGTCGAATACTGAAGAGCGTCGTATCAATTTCAAACTCAATCCGAAACACAGAAACGACGTCGGCTATAAATCAGGTGAACGATTTTCGACTTTCATCACGTCAGCGCTAATGAACAATCTCCCTAATTCGCATAGTCAGGGGGCGTCCATAAATCAGTCGAATAACGTTGAAATTTAAGTGATAGCCCGTGCAGCCACCCTGTCGCAGCTCATACACCCCATAAAATCGGGCAATACTGCGGTGGCTACGAAATCGATTGGAATTCAGAGGTGAACCTCTGTATAACGGGTTAGATAAGGGAGTCGAAATGAGAAGGGCACGATAATGAATCAGTGCTGTCATACAGCTCCGTTCATTTCCTGATATCTGGATACGGTCCAGGTTTTAGGATGTATTTCAGGTTCGGAGGATACATTCGGTATCGACGTGTTGGCAGCATCGCATCTGCAGATAAAGAGATGGAACCTGGAACCATTGATGCAGTTTGCTGAACTATAACTCTTTTAGAAGTCTTCATGAGATCCTTATAGGTTACTGAGTTTGTTATGGTGTAAGAACTTTTCGAAAACGTTTGTTTGATGCATATTAAAGTCGATATGTATGACGCTGTTTGGTCAAAGAGTGACTCACTCCTCAAGCTAGGAAGGATATGAAAAAAAGAAAAATTTCTACCTTGAACTGAAAGGATTTGGAAGGTGTAGTATTTGGGATGGTTTCAAGGGAGTTGCATCTTCATCTCCGAAGCTATTCTGGCCCAAACCATTTTTTTGCGTTGGCTTGCATTGGTAAGATATTCTGCCATCAGATGACTCTGTTATTCTTGCTTGGTTCACTGAGTTTCTTTGGAAATCTCATATCATCTTCGAACTAATGCCATGAGAGCCTAGAGCTGTGATAGCAGCTTGATTGTCTGAATGGATCGCTGTCACATCTCTGATTTTTCTTAGCTTCACTTCCAAGCATCTTTCAACTGCCTCAAAGACGCTCAAAACGATAATTTTGGTTTTTGGGTTGATTATTAGTCGCAGTGAGTAGATATAGTTGCAGAAACAACACGTTTCATACCTATGATACCTTATAGAACAATAAAGCTGCTTTATGCTAAAATCCTGTGAAATCGTTCGCTTGACTCATTGGTTCTGAGGCATTTCTCCAGAGCACGCTCTTTAATACCCTTGAACATTCTTGTCTTCATTCGAAGCAGTAATTTCCCCATCAGAGAACTGATAACTCCGGACTGAGTCTTGGAAATTTTCAGTTAGATCTACCCGGAGTGGGTTCTTAATTTCAGACGAGCGAAACTTTTCAAAGAGAATGTCGCCAATTTTGTCGAGCTCGAGATCCTCATCGTTTAAGAAAATACCCTCGCGACATCTCAGAAATTGATTAGTTGAACGTTGATGTTACTGAAACTCTTGCCAGGGTTTGAGAACATCCGCTTGGGGAGTACGTAAGCCGCATCGCGATAGAATATTCATTTATTCGACTGAGTTAAATATTTCAGCGGAATTCTGCCCCGTAAATATATCGTCGGATCGAGTTAGAGATACGGAAATTGCTTCGTTTAACCGTAATTGACTATGTCGGAGAACAAAGAAGGTGGAAGAGAGGGTCTTTGTGCGATTGCCCCGAGGTCCTCGGTTCGATTTCTATTATTTTCACTTCGAGTAGGGCCTCGGGGAATTTTTGTATTGAATATGATGGGGGTTGAGCTAAGGAATGCGAGTATGAGATCCTTTTCTTCCTTTGTCTCTTCGAGATAGCAAGGTCATCAATTTGAACAAACGAATAAGGTAACCTGATCGTATGGCATCAAGGAGATCCTGCAGTCAAAAACTCCCAAACTCTCCTCCCGGCATGAGCTACAGCAGCATCCGCAAGACCATCAAGGCCCTCCAAACAACTCCTCGCCTTTCAACGAAACTTCCATAACCGTAACTCCCTTCCTTCATCCGCTCCGCGAAATTTGATTTCTCCTCCTCGAGTGCCTCCCGGAAAAGCGCATCTACAACAAAATACGGCCTCTTCAAAACGCCTCCTCCCGGCGTATTTACATTGGAGGAACGGGCCCGAAACAAAGAGGAAGAAATCGCGACCTTGCGTGAAAAATAAATAACATTTAAGATGTTGACTCGCCTCCGAAGCACAACATTCCCGAAAAAATACGGGCCGCGATGAAATATGAATTCTAACGACGACGAAACGGGAACAGGGAAACTTCGAGAGGTCCATTAGGGCGGGAGGGGGAGCTCCGATATCGGAAAATCTGATTAGGAGGAGAAAGAGCGAGGATGATGATTTCGTTGGGGAGAATGGAGGTAAATAGAATCGTCGTCTGATGATTCTGTAGCTTAAAATTCGATATTGAGAGACTTTCTTCGTTGGAGGAGCTTTTGAGGACGTTGAAAATGGCATAGAATGAGTTAAAGAGGCATCAGTATCCATATTGTGATGATCTTCTTCAACTCTCCACGTCTGACATGAGTCTACTCAAGTTGTCCCATTCGTCGCTTTCAAATACCAGTAGGTGCTCACTGATATTGTTCCCATTTGGGTTATCTCTTTGGAAATGATCTCATTTGTCTCTATTTCGTCGTTCTGTCTGGCAATGTGACCTGTCCAGGCTCATTTCAGTCTTGTTGTCCTCAAATAACATCATCCATCTTCAATTGGCCTCATGGCCAACCTTCGGTCCCAATAGGACACGTTTAGTCTCGCAGACTTCAGTAGTACTAAAGCAAAACTTCACCTTTCTTATGACTGTTATCATCTACAATCTAACCTGATCTTTCCTGCTTTCATTTGAGGTTTCCAATTGAACCAAGGTGTTCCTTAATCAGCTTATGAATGTAGATAATGATCAGAAGATCAAATGCAGGATTCCCTTACAAGAGTTCTTCAACATACGATGTTTAAACATAAATTCTGAAATGTTTCCTCATATTCCGGATACATTCCTCCTAATACAACCTTGTATTTAAAGTCGACTTCATGTCGATACTCGCAAGACATAAGGTTGTTGCATGTTCCAAACTTCCCCGCCATTAAATACGAAATTCCATCGCTGTTTAAGCTGACGTTAAACAGGGGAACTTTGAAAACTCGAATTTCGAATATCAATCATCCCTATCTCATATACTGACAGTTTTCAATTTCGAATCGACGTGACATTACGCGTCTTGAGACAGCGACATCGGTTCGGTGATGAGACGGCAGCTGAGGCCTAAATTTTCGTATGAACTTCGGAGTTATCTCGAAAATAAGAAGGAAAACTTTTCGACCTCGGGGAAGACGCCGACACCGGAGGCTGTGAAAAATTGGAGGAGTTCGGGAAATTAGGGACGATCGACCTGAATCGTTGATGAGTGAAATCGCCCTTGATTCCAGTTTGAGCACTCGAGGAAGTAGCTCCATTGTCTGGAGATTAACGCTTTGAGAAGTCGGAATTGGGAGATTAGAGAGTCTGAGCTGTGTCGATCGGAGTCTCAAAAATCCCTCTGTTTGTTGCCCGATAGAAAACTCACACCCTTTTGAAGAAACAGAGGAGGTAGATCAGATTGAAGGGTTCAGTTCACTGAGAGATTATTTGTTCAATCATATGCAGAATTTGATTAAGAAGTACTCAAGTCTAGTCTTCACGTTGATTCCCTATGTCTGCTCTGCTGCTATCACTGGGAGTATCTTCACCACCTTCTTTCACATGATGGTCAGCCATTTTAACAGTCACAAGGACGAATGTTCATTACCCTCTGCCAGTTGCTCGAGTATAACAATTCAGTCACCAAACATTCTTCTCGAGGACAACAGTTAACGAATTCCAAGATGGATTCTATCGACAAAGACGTCTGTCGCTCGCACTCTTCCCATACAGGACGCCCCCAAAGCTCTTCCTTTGTGCCGTCACGTTCTTGTCGCTCAATTTGTCCGAAGGCACCAAGGGAACGTTCGTCAGACGAGGTCGTTACGATTATCTTGCATTATGCAGATGTGTACGATCTACACGAAGGTCATATCGGATTTTTATGGGTCACATTCGACGCCAAAGCTCGTTTGGACGCTCGCCAAATCGATGATTCGGCTGGATGGGGTTGGGATCGAAATATGTTTTGGGATTGTCCGTAGTCGACTGCGGATCCGGGTACTTTGGGAGGGTCAGAGGTCGGGGTAAATTTAGTACATACGCGTCATTGAATTTATCCCGCCGTCGTTGCAGGTTGTAGAGGGAATTTGTTGAGAAGGGCGCTTCGTTCTAGGAAATGTCGTGTGGTAATCTCAGAGAAGTAACTAAACGCGTATCTCGTCCTATGATGGCTTCTAATATTTCACAGTTTGGAATCAAGGAAACTTAATCAAGTAGGCAAGAACAACAAGGTCTGGGTTCCTCAGGAATCGAAGTAGAAGAAGAGGCCAACACCCTAGCCTAAAAGGGACCACAAACGCCACTTTCAGGTCCAGAACCTTCTCGTGGTTCCGGCAAATAGAGCTATACGAGTGGGTTTTTGGAGAAGGCAGAAACTGAAAGAGAAACACTCTGAAGGTATCTTCCAGGAATGGATCATTCCAACAAGTTTCTTTGGGATTTCGGAACTGTAAGAACCAAGAATGATTTGAATCTCAGTCAGAATAACAACCGATGTGAGAGGGTATAGTTAACCGTAAGCACCCTATGGTTATCTTGATGATCACTACGATAAGTTGTTAACTGTACTCAGATAACAACTGCCGAACTGCGAAGAGGATAAGGAAGTGGTGAAATTTGGACGCACTCCCAACAAACGACAAATAGTATTGTCAACAAACAACAAATAGTATTTTCTTGTTCTTTCTTTGATAACAAGGACGGAATAATTAAACAAGTAATATGTATACAATTATTAAATGTACCTTCTATATGAAAATGTATAGCAAGGAAGCAAAATTATCAGTTGTGATTTATGAATCTATGAATTCTGCCATTTCCATCAGAGATCCACTTCGTCGCGAAATTTTACGACGCATGCGTATAGCGAAAACCGTTGGAGGCGCTGCCAACTATAAACAAACTGTAAACATTATGTGAAGTAGTAAATACATTCAGTGAATTATTGTAATAATGTGATTATTATGTGAAGTGAATTAATATAATATTAACCGTGTAGTGTCGAGTTTATAAAATTCCAAGAGAATATTGTTAAGATAGAAACATCACCACAGATTATCAGGTATCATTTTATTTTTCATTAATTTCAATTAAATACGTGGTTTGTATCGACATTCATCATTCATATCCGAATTTTGTATTTCATCGACATTTAACTTCAATATGGACCGGTAACAATAAATTTTTAATAGAAACTTTGCGTATTAAATGCTCATTGGTGTTCAATTTTATCTTCCACATTTGTGGGATTTTATTATTGAAATATCTCTACATCAACGTTTTCCATCATTTGAATTTAAGTCTCGACAAAGTTGATAAATATTCTGACAACTAGTTTAAAGACCAGAGAAGGAATAATATTCGAGGATACTTAATTCAGAGAAGCATTCAGATTATTTTTGAAATTAATGTTTTTTTCGTCAAATTTCTCCGGGTAAAATTGGAACTGACTCGAAAACAACGCGTTTTACTGAAAAAACATAGGAATACTTTTAGTTTCTTAAATCATTGATTATTTCGAAAATATGAACCGATTATCTTTATAAAAGGTTTTATTGTGTTTTTGCGTGTATTGATGAGTCGACTACCCTGTAACATTTATACCAGGAGAGATATCGAATAAGTTTCGATTGAGAAATATGAACCATGAATAAAGTAACCAATGAACCAAAATTCAGTTCATTTGAAATAACGGTTACGAAGATATGGACAATAAAGTGTATTTTTCGTGGATTTTCCCCTGTATCTTCCAAACGAAACCGAATTTTGAAAAATGGTATGGGAAGAAAGTGTTTCGTTTGATGAGAGGAGTCTACAGTTGAAATATATGTACAAGTCAAAGACTCACCCTGTTTACATCCTATTTTAAACAATTTTTATGGCCACAGGAATTTTATCTTGTCAAAATGTTGCCGTAGTGAGACGCAACGCCATAGTTGAAAAACTGTTCATTCGTATTGTGATGAACAAGTAGGAATTATGAAGAAGGGAGCATCAACCCTTTGTTCGAGTGAACAATCAACCTAATCAAATCGACGTTGATTGCACTGGGCACAAAATGGGCGAGTTCGGATCAGGCCCTCGAAAACATAAGATACTTACCGCCAGTCTTCATTATATTAAGCTTGTTCATATTCCGCCCGGAAACAAAGCGGAAAGACGCTTCTCCTAAGACGAAACAGTGTACAAAAACTTAATTTCTCAACTCGCAACTGCTCGCAACATCTGCTCGCTCTGCGCCTCTACTTGCGAAAGCGGCGGCATTATGGCGCCGAGCAAATCCCATCGAAAATTCCGTCGCGCAGTTTTGGCGCTAATGGGAATCAAAACTTGGGGCTCTGTCGGTCGAATATCCTGTAAATATGAAAGCGAAGGGGTCTCGGATTAATTTCGTACGTTTCATTTCGATTTGCATGCAGATTGCACTAATGGAACGATCGTGTCGGTCTGATTCGGACAGGTTTCCCCGTTGTCGGCACCTTCAGGGCATTACGCGGCTGAATTCGGGATGCGGGCAGGTTGTTTCGACGCACTGGACCGTGGTCAGGAACAGCACCTGGGGGAACACTGAAAGCCTGGAGTGATGAAGAGATATGTTTTGTTCTCACGTGCGGAATTTCATTTTCGAATGTGATATTACTCGATTGTTTCCATTGGGTGTGGAACGCTTTTTTCTGTTTCCTCGAAAAAAACCTTTTTAGTTTTGTAAGTAGGTCTAGAAAAGCCGATCTTACTGTGCCCAGCATAAAATTGTCGGGAGTAACCATACCATTGAAGTCATCCATTTCGATGCTTGGCATTACTGTCGGCAGTAACCTTTCCTGGGAGAATCACGTGAGATCCATTGCTAAAAGAGCATCCCAAAAACGTGGTTTTCTGTGTCATACCAGGAGCTATTTCACCTCAGGTCAGCTGCTTATGATCTATAAGGCACAGATTCGACCTGTCCTGGAATACTGTTCCCATATTTGGAGTGCTGCACCTAAACACACCTTAAAACTCTTGGATTCCGTACAAAAAAGGGCAATTCGTCTCGTCGGTGATGCATCGCTTACAAGCTCGCCCACTTCTCTGGAACACCGTAGAAAAGTGGGCGATCTGTCCCTATTTTATAGATATTTCCATGGGCGATGCTCTTCTGAATTATCAGCAATCGTTCCCCCTCTGGCAGTCTCTTCCAGACTAACCCGTCAAGTTAAGTCTTCACACCCCTTCGTGGTAACTTTGGAGACCTGCAGAACATCTCTCTACAAAGACTCGTTCATCCAACGAACAGCGAGGCTTTGGAACACATTGCCTAGGGAGGTGTTCCCCGAGGCATATAACCTCCAGAAATTCAAGAAGAACACCAATTCCTACCTGCTTGCCCTTGGTTCTCACGATGTTCTCTGAACATTACAGGATATTCCTTTTCGTGAAAACCACAACATAAAAAAAAAGGTTACATTTAACTGCGACCTCATGGTCTGCTGTGTCCCCATCAGGCCTGTTTTCGCAGCTGATGCGCTATCTACAGCTCGCCCCCTAGCTCCAGAGCTCCAATAAACCACATAATCTGAGAGGGCTTCAATGAGGCTGATGAGTACTCGTTCCTGCTATGATTCTCTTGTGCAAGACTTGCAGAGGCGAGGCATCCCGTAAGCAGGTGAAGAGGAGTTTTACCTCATTCCTCTCAGAACCTACACGTCTGTTTCTGACAAGCCCATCCTCATAATACACTCCCTAAGGCGAACATGTTCTTTGAGGAGACGTATCTCATTCTGGCTGAGATTCAGTATTCAGTGCTTTGATGGCAACTTGACAATAGGGATGGCTTGCTAAGTCACACCCTTGATAGTTTAATTCTATGTTTATGTCTACGCCTTCAGTAAAATGCCTACTTTCACTTAACAACAAAACGCTACTTCTTGGAGAAACAGCAGAATGTTCACAGAAACATTAAGGGGAGATGGTTCACGTCCGAACTCGCGAGCTCCCTTCAAAAATTGGGCTTCTTATTTCCATGATATCTCAGTTCGTATACGGCGTAGACCAACAATTTTTTTTTTAAATTGAAGCTTAATCATTTCTCTAGAATGTGTATTACTCGCTTTCCTGTTTTTCTTCGTATATTAGGAAAAAAACCTGGTGAGCTGTAATTGCATGAAAATCTGGACCAACGATTTTATTTCCATGATATCTCTATCAATTTTCGGGATAAATGTATGAAATTTTCAGTTTACATGCGAAATACTATTTTCCAGAATGTGTATTGATGTGTTTTTTTGTTGATTGCCCCCTCAATTTTTAAATGAATTATAAAGTAGGAACTTTATTGGTCATATTTTCAACCAGGTTTTTTTCCTAATATTCGCAGAAAAAAGGAAAAGCGAATAATACACATTCTGCAAAATATTATTCCGCATGTAGGACTGAAAATTTCATACATTTATCCCGAAAATTGACGGAGATATCATGAAAATAAAATCGTTTGTCCAGATTTTCATGAAATTACAGCTCACCAGGTTTTTTTCCTAATAAACGAAGAAAAACAGAAAAGCGAGTAAAACACATCCTAGAGAAATGATTAAGCTTTAATTTAAAAAAAAAATGTTGGTCTACGCCGTATACGAACTGTGATATCATGGAAATAAAAAGCCCAATTTTTTAAGGGAGCTCGCGAGCTCGGACGTGAACCATCTCCCCTTAAAGTTAAGCACAAAGTGAAAACATGTTGCCACGCTGCTTTCCATGGAGAATTTCGTACCATCACAACTCCTTCGTTACATAACCCATATTTCCACAAACGCCCCACATTACTGGACGTCGACGTAACGCTTCTTCCCTCGGGATCCTTTCACGACAAACATTCTGCGTTTTCCTTCCTCCTAATGCGAGCTACGTCAGAATTGACATTTTCGGCTTAACATTTCCTGCCCTTGCGACCGTGGACCCGCTTCATGTTCCAACTTAATGAAAGTGGACGTCGGTTTGAATTCGATAAAACGTTTCCCGTCCTTTCAGTATTTTCGGAGAAAATTTTTCCGCTTTCCTCCACGGAGTCCTATCTTTGCGGTTTAGCTTCGGACAGCGCTTGGAGTTTTGAGGTCTCTGCTGAATTATTTCGCCAGAAAATCGTGAGAATTTAGTCGGATATAGCGAGGGTTCAACGATGTCTGATAGTTCGTAATAAAGGGTTTTTTTTAAGAATAAATAAAACACATAATTGATAATTTGCATTCATTTTCGAAAACTTTTTATTGGTAATTGAAGTATCAGTTATGACATTTATGTACGAAAAATAAATTATCTGCCAAATGGCCTCCTCTTGCAGCTCTACACGTCCACTCTTCTGTTAAAATTCTCGATGACATTTTGACATAATTGAGGCTCTATCTCACTAATGACACGAATAATTTCATCCTTTAGTTCAGGATTCGATTGTGGATTATTCTTGTAGACTTGGCTTTTCATATAACTCCAAAGAAAATAGTCCAACGGTGTCAAATCACATGATCTTAGTAAATATCACAAAATGCCTGTATAATTGACAAAATTTGCAATGTTTACTCATTGTGGGCCCCCTCCGAAAGGAAATCCTGGCTGCCCCCCCCCGAAAGAAAATCCTGGCTACGTGCCTGCCACTATGACTGTGTTTTTCACTTTTTTGGTCTTCTACCCTACCGGTCTCTTGAAATTTTTTAATAATTCGAACAATAGTGTTTTCAGATGGACGATTATATGACCATAAAATTCACGTAATTTTCTGAAAACACTTTTCACAGAACGCTGATTTTAATAGAATAATTGTTTACCCTCTTCAACGTTATCAATCAACTCGACGAAACGGCCAGCATCAACCCTATCAATTTCGAAATCAAATCAATAAGTCCCTATCGCGGAACAGACGAGATAAAATTCCCATCTTCCCCAATTAATAATCGATCTTTAGAGGGCGCTCCAGAACTTCCCCCTTTTCTCAGTCTCAAACCCCTTCATTCCTAATGAATGTAGAGGGAAGCGTGAAATTCGAACTGAAGAATTATTCAGGAGGCCATTTCGGCTAAAAATTTCATGGCGAGTTTCATTACGGAGTGTGAAATGGTAAAAAGAACGGCGAGGGAGTAATTGAAGTGCTCCGGAATGCCTCGGATCAATCGAAACGCAGCAAGCAGTCGTATCGGAATGGGTCATTTTTTTTTGAGACGGAGGATTTAGAGCAATTACTTCTTTTATTCATCTTGTTCCTTTTGATTTCGTTTTGCTTCTCGTAGTACCACCGTCACAGGAACGGTTATTGCAAGAAATCACCTTTATTTTTCTGCTTCAGAATGTCTCTTATTTGATGTCTTTTCTTTGGGTCAAGTTGAGTACATGAAATGAAATAATTGAAATTACCGACAACTGGCAATTCAGAAATACCCCTGTTTACACCAAATACACGAAGTAGTCCCGATCCCAGGAAATTAAAGGATCCATCATCGCCTAGCACCGCACAAAACATCCACCGAAGCGTCGAGGAAATGCAAATAGCCCATTATTAGCCCTACTGGAACAAACGACGGCGTAGACCGTTCCTGTTGTATAATGTTACAGGATCCCCAGCCTACGTAATCCATCCTGCAATCGCGGACGTGTTCCCAATTCGGAACACCTCCAGAACCCATCGCATTATCGATGTTATCGTCTTACAGATAGATGTTTCCGTTATGGGAACATCGAGCGAGCCGGGATTTGGAAGAGTTGTTTTAGCGAGATGAGAGGATCAGGAGAATATTTTTCTAGGGGACAAAATGGCCCTCGGATCCGATAGGATGGGGGAATTTGGGTCGTTCGTTTCTGATATGTTTGCTTAGGTTCGATCAGGTCATCGTTCTTCACAGACTACCAGAAATCTTCAAGAACATGCTTGCACTAAAAACGAGTGGGCATTTCAAATGATCTTCAGTTTCTTTAGTATTAATTAGAAATATTCTTCTCTTCTCTCACGTTCTATATACTTTCCAAGATGGCGCATGGAGGATATCCCATGCACGGAACGAATTGAAGTGTGTATAACATTCACGTGCTTTCGAATAGTAAAGGGTAATTCAAATTGCGCGGTTATTTTTTAAGAATAAATAAAATAAAGATGGCGCACTGAATTCGTCTGGGTACTTTGACATTTAAGAAGTGTAATGTATGACATTTTTAATAATGATGGCTTCAACTAATGATGGATACAACAACGCGTTCAAATTGTTGAATTATTTTATGAAAATCAGCGTTCTGTGAAAAGTGTTTCTAGAAAATTACGTGAATTTTATGGTTCACATAATGGTCCATTTGAAAGCACTAATGGTCGAACTATTGATGAATTTCAAGAGACCAGTTCGGTGGAAGACCAAAAAAGTGAAAATACAGTCGTAGCAGTCGTTCACAAGAAAATATTGATTTGGTTAGTGAAAGTGTTGCTGAAGACCCTGAAATGTCCATTAGACGACGTTCACAACAAGTTGGACTTTGTGGGTCCACAACATGGCGTATTTTACAAGGATTTAGCTCTGAAGGCAAATGAGGTTCAAATAATACAGGAACCAAAGCCATTAGATCATTGAAAACGTCGTTAATTTGTCAATTTCATCAATGAACAACCAGCTGATTCTTCTAAAAAATCATGTTTTCCAATGAGGCACATTTTGATATTGGTGGCTATGTTAATAAACAAAATTGTCGTATCTGGGGTTAGGAAAATCCACGAATTATTCATGAGAAACCTAAGGATCCTGATCGAGTCAGTGTTTAATGTGCATCATGGTCAGGTGGTGTTATTGGACCTTACTTCTTCGAAATTGCTGCTGGTGGAGTTGTAACTGTCAAGTGTCAATGGTGATCGATACCGTTCGATGATAATCAAATTTTTGTGGCCTGAATTAATGAATATCTAGAGGACATTTGGTTTCAGCAGGATGACGGTACACCTCACTTTGCAAATGACACAAGTGATTTATTGAGGCAAAAGTTTCCTAGACGAATAATCTCCAGAAACGGTGATGTGAATTGGCTACTAAAATCATGTGATTTGACAACTTTGGATTATTTTCTCTGGGGTTATGTGAAAAGCCAGGTCTATAAGAATAATCCATAATCGAATCCTGAACTGAAGGATGGAATTATTCGTGTCATTAAAGAGATAGAGCCTCAATTATGTCAAAATGTCATTGAAAATTTCAACAAAAGAATGGACGTCAGTAGAGCTGCAAGGGGAGGCCATTTGGCAGATATTATTTTTTGTACATAAATGTCATAACTGATACTCCAATCACCAATGAAAATTTTTCGAAAATGGATTCGAATTATGTGTTTAATTTATTCTGAAAAAAAGCGCAATTTGAAACAACGATAACTGTAGTTTTTGTAGCTGTTGAAGAGATACGGCTTGTCACGTGATTAATAGAATCCCGAGGTGTGAGAAAAATGGAGCGATACGAAACTTGGAAAACTTCTACGATTCCTGCTCCAGCCTCGTTACTATCTTTCGAATCGCCTCTCTCATCTCGTGTTGTTGAACTCTACGATTTCGAGTATTCCGAAAAGGAAAAACGAGCCGAAACTTGGCGGAAACGCCTGGAAAATCTCCGCCTGCTCCTCTCGCGACCTTATCTAACAAGATAACTTCCCGGACCGTCAGTTTTATAACATCCTAAAACTGGTTAAAAGTTTGCGCGATATTTCATTTCTCCCCGTCTTTTGCATCAAAACTTTATTTGGCCACGACGTGATCCGGCAACTTATCGAGATGTGCATTTGGGCGACGATGAAATTGCCGTAGGCTGAATATTCGGCAAGAATTCTGTCCCAAAACACCGAAGTATTCACCCAAAAGTAGTAGAATGTGGTAATGGGTACAAGAAATTATGTCTCAGAATACTTAGTCAGAATCTCCCGAACAGTCCAATCACTCACATTCAAAGTATTTGCAAATTTTCGCGTGAAAGTACCTGGATCTTCTTCTATCATGTCCAGGACATTTTCCTCCACCGTTCTTACAGTGCTTGGTCTGTATATCGCTTGAATAAAGGATTAAATAAGGTGAATGAACGTTCGGCAGGTTTACGCAGGATCATATACGAAAGAACATCATTTACTTCTCTTGAAGTCGACGCATTGGTGACTGGAGCTACCGGCTTGACTAGTGATATCGTGATTTGAAGAAGACTTCCTTGGGGATATGGCAGCGTCAAAAATCCCTATTGAACCTACCAATAGAACATTAAAGACAGTGCATTTCGAGTACGAGGATGTATTGATATCTAGTTAGCCTAGACCAGTTCCATGCATAAACAAAATATTGTGATATAATATCAACGAGCAATAACTTATTAGAAGTGTCAGTGTAGAGTTCGATGTCAAAAAAGTAAACCAGAGTTACGCAATAAATTAAAAGAAATAAGATGTCCACCGAAATTGTAAAAATCGAAAAATTGGAGTATCGAGCCATCATCAAGTACCTGTATTTAAAAGGGTTAAGAGGTAAGCAGATTAACGAAGATATGCTTAATACCCTTGGTGATCAATGTCCTTCGTATGCGACCGTGAAAAATTGGACTGCAAGCTTCAAAAGAGGTAAATTTTCCATTGAAGATGATGACCGATCGGGAAGGCCAGTTTCTGTGTCAGTCCCCGAAAATATCGATGCAGTTCATGACATGATTTCATCAGACCGTCGAATTGGGCTAAAACGGAATATCTGAAGCACTGAAGATTTCATACGAACGCGTTCATCATATAGTTCACGTCAATTTGGACATGAGAAAAATGTCTGCAAAATGGATCCCTAAATGTTTGAATGTTGACCAAAAGCGTGCAAGGGTAGAAGCATCGCGTTCGATCTGTGCTCGATTTCAAAACGATGTAAACTTCTTAAACCGAATTGTTACTATGGATGAGACTTGGGTACATTTCTACGATCCAGAAACGAAGCAACAATCGATGGAATGGCGACACTCTGGTTCTTCAAGACCTAAGAAGTTTCGCGACCAAAAATCTGCTGGAAAAGTTCTTGCTTCAGTTTTTTGGGATTGCCATGGAGTAATCATGATTGATTTTTTGGATAAGGGTAGAACAATAACTGGAGATTGCTATTCGACATTACTGACCACTCTACGGGAAAAAATTGAAGAGAAAAGACGCGGAAAGCTATCCAAAGGTGTTTTGTTTTTACAGGACAACGCCCCAGTACACAAATCTCATGTTGCCATGCAAAAAATTCGTGATTTAGGGTTAGAATTACTAGAACACCCCCCTTATTCACCAGATTTGGCTCCGTCTGACTATCATCTCTTTCATAACTGAAAAAAAAGTTTAAAAGGTCGTGATTTTCTTCCAACAAGGAGGTAATGAAAGCTGTGGAGGACTGATTTGCAGAGCAAGAAGAAACATTTTTTGAAAGGTCTAGAGACGTTGCAGGTTCGCTGTAATAAATGTATTCAATTAAGAGGAGAATGTTGAGTAATAAAATAGTTTGACATTAAAATTTTGTTTGGTTCTATAGTTGTGAAGATCCCTTAATTGGGGGGAGTACTTCAAGGGCGCAGTCACCTTTACGGAAAATAAATGCTCGAGCGCCAGCCACAATAGGTTTAACAAGGTTGTGGCGCCTTGAACTCTCCACTTCTGCCAAGGTAGCTTTTATACAGTGGAGAAGGGTTCGGTTTAATCTAAGAAGTTAGCGATTAAAAGTTCTGTTTCTATCGTAAATGTTGCCAAAGTTAAAGGTTCACTTAAAACACCAAATTGAATATTACAAGGTTTACTGACTTCAAGCAGAAATGACAATGAGGAAAAATATATTAACACTAAGAATCAAAAACTAAAACTGATTTCATTTGAGAGTGAAACATGAACATGAAACATGAAATTAAAAGAAATGACTTAAATATCGGTATTTTACAATGATTAATAAATTCAAGAATAAACGGTGATCGGGTGAGCAAGACGGTCGGGCGAGGTGAGCGAATGCGAGAATTGGACGGTAAATAGGGGAGTACGGGAGCAACAAAGCAAAACTTCAAAATTCGGCAGGCCACGGAAAATATCATATAATCTAACCACTTGCAACGATGTATTCCACACTCAGATGTAAAAAAAAAGATAGGGAACAGGACAGCTGTGTCAGCACAACGTCTGGACAAGTGACTCCAGAGAATGGAACCCCTCGACCCGACGAAGTGATTCTAGTAATCCGCAAACGTCTAGTGAGTTAACAAGGGGTGAAGCGCGGTCGTAACCCCGTTGTGATCTCGCCGATGTCAACTCACAAGGACGTCGCCGTGAAATACGAATCGTCGATCACAGTTGAGCGAAATAGAAATCGGGTACGGCTGAGAACCAACAACGTCCAGACAAGTAGCTCCAGGAAAATGGAGCTCCTCGACTTGACGAAGTCTCTCGTGTTTTCGTCAACCCTAAGCGAACTGAGAAGGGGTGAAGCGCGGTCGTAACCCCGTTGTGATCTCGCCGATCTCAGTCCTCAAAAGGTCGCCGATAAACACGGAGATTAAGGCCTCCACAAAGGAATCGGAACACAAGATGAAATCTTGAAAGTAAAATGGGGTCGAAAACAAGTCAGGTACGGCAGTGAACCAACAACGTCTGGACGAGTGGTCTCAGAAAATGGAACCTCTCGGCCTGACGAAGTCTCCTGGATTCCCGTCAACTTTCCGTGGATTAAGCAAGGGTGAAGCGCGGTCGTAACCCCGTTGTGATCTCGCCGAGCTCAATCCCCAAAAAGTCGCTGATAAATCCAGAGGTTAAGGAATCACAAAGAAGTAATGATACAAGATATAATCTCGGAATGAAAGGGATATAAGATACTAATCGGGTACGGTTGTGAACCAACAACGCCTCGACAAGTAGTTCCAGAGAAATGGAACCCCTTGACTTGACGAAGTCTCTCGTGTTTTCGTCAACCCTAAGCGAATTGAGAAGGGGTGAAGCGCGGTCGTAACCCCGTTGTGATCTCGCCGATCTCAATTCTCAAAAGGGTTGCTGATAATTACAGAGATTAAGGTGCCACCAAGGAAATAAAATCGTAAATCAGGGAAGAAATAATAAAAAAAATGGTTTAAAAGTAGTGGAACACACGATGATTCAATTGTTAGGATGATATTTAACGGATAATGCCATGTAAGAAATATGAACGGGGCCTTACCGGTTCGCTGAAGTATGCACTGCACAAACTAAATAGGAGTCCTGTCTCAAATTTCACTAGCACTGATTTTATTTTCTACGGAAAATTAAATCGGAGAAATCAATGCTGAATTTACTAACCGTTCAAATCAAACTGGAAATTATATTACTATTCAAAATGAATAAAAGCGAAAAATAATTCAAACGAGCGTGAAACAGCAAAAGAGCGCAAAAGAGAAGCCAAAGAGAGTAAAAGAGACCTTCTGCAGGTCGTTTCGCCCTTATAAAACCTTCGGAAATGGTGGGGGCATGACGCGCTGAAAACTCGAAAATTTTGAAAGAGGGGAACAATCTCGTCCCCTGATTGGTTTAGATTGACGTCAGATTGTTCCAGAAATAAATCGAAAGAATTCCCACTACGTTAAAATTCGACAATTCCATCTCCGTTTTTTTCAAATCCCCGGCCGTTGAAAAACGTGAAATCAACCAAGATACGAGCCCCTTATCGCAGCGCTCAGCATGTGCCCGAGCGTTTTTATACTTGCGGCGATGTTTATATTGTTGAATTTGTCGAATTAAATTTTCCTTCTGTTGGAATCACGGATATTTTATTGGGAAAATGATAAATGAGAACAGGACTTTTATGAATGAAAATTAATTATGGACTTCATTATAACTTGCGGTTTTGTTCACAATATTGAACTTATTGAATCAAACCTTCCTTCCATTGAAATCGTGAATAATTATGGAAGGAATAATATATGAAAATAGGCATTGAGTGAATAAAAATGACGAAGTTCATTACAAGTAGGCTAAGAATTTTTCAATATATCCTCGTATAACTTAAGCATTGCACAAAATCCGTTGTCGCCCCACCTCGTCGTCTTCCATATTTCACTTTCCGGGCTGCTGGCTCCAGTTCGGACTCCGGACTCGGATCCCGTGTGAATCCAAGCGTACGACCGGACTTTTTGAGGTCGTGTTATTTCTTGCACGACTTGCTTTCCCCAGGTTCTCCCTTAACACTCGGATGCCTCGCTTGCCTTTGTCTTTCCGCTTTGCTGTGACTATTGATTGGCGGGAAGGTGAGACCTTCGCCAGGTGTCTATAGCACCGCTCCAGCCATGGGTTGATAGAGACGGATTTGTATCGTGTTTACTCTTCCGAAAATCCATCGATCGACGACAGGGTTCCTGGTGGAGAGATAGGAAGTGTTGGGGCAAGAGGGGCTACTTGATCCTTGCTGGTTTCACATCGATCACTGTGACGGTGGAAACTTTCGTTCAAACTATTAGTTGATGGGGGTTTTGTGGATCTTCAACCTTCGGGTCGCAAAGAAGAACTCCGGATGGATCTACCAGTTGTTTTCTCTTTCCGCCCTAATAATCTAGAGTAATTTCCTGTTCGAAAAACGAGATGAAACGAGAGCGAAGTCAGGTGCCCATTGAATCCGCTTGCGTATGAAAATTTTTTTGTTTGTTTGTTTTCGCAATTCGCGAATGGCAACCGTTGCATCGATTGTGCGAACCCTCCTTTTGTGCCTGCTGACCAACAAGGCGCTATACACGTTCAGCGGTGAGAACTCTTTTTTCCCCTCAATTCATGGTATCCACAACCAACGCCAAGGTCCAATTGATGATTGTCATCCGTTTGTACGTTGAAAAACATCAGAAATTGGACGGCTTTTGTACCGATATCGGTTCTGCTGACGATTGCCGCCGCGACAATGAAAGCCACTTTCGTTCGCATCAGTTAACGTCGTAGACTTTAAAGGTATTCTCCGGCCTGTTCGTGATGACATTGTTCAGGTGTCAGCTGATGTTGTGCTGATAATCTATCTAAAAATACGTACTCAAGTGATCTAAATTGTAACTCGTGTCTAATGAAAGAACGCGACCCTCACGGCGGGTAATTTAGTATGCCTATCGCGTGTTCGTGCTATGTAACATGCATCAAAATACGATAGAGGGGTGGAGAACGAGGAAATGAACTGGCAATGCCTGAAATACGCAATTTCACATATTGGCTCATTGGACACGAACGAAGATCAATGTTAGCAAGTGGAAGTCGGTCTGAGTTGAGTTCGGAATATTCGGCTTAACTACTTGAGAGTAATTTATTCTGAAATTATACTGGAAGTAATTTGAAGAGAAGTATGGGAAATTGTGTTCTGTTTTTTAGGGCATATTTCTCTCAATCAGCGAACTATACTATGACAGGGTGCAATCAACGATAAATCCATGAACCATAGTCAAATTATATCTTAGTCGTATTTTAACCACTGAATTGTTGAGTTCAATTCGTTACTTGTGGCCTCATTACTTTTCATAACGATGCAGGTGCTGCTGTATTTCTCCAGGTGTTCATGCACTTTTTAATCCATCTAACACTATTCTATTTACCCTCACTATATGAATTGTGGTCATTTCCAAAGTATAAGATATGCATTTGAAATGAATGTTTGTCGTATCTATCATATCCATATTCAATGGGGATTTCCAGTACCTCAGAATATGCACTTTTCTTCCCATGACATAATGAAGGGCAGTTTATAACACAATTGTAACCATTTATCCACTCTGATTTTTGAAGAACTGATTAATTATTCGATATTGAAAATGTGATTTCAACACCTGTTAATTCAAACGTCCCTCTGCTTTGACGTCAGTGGCTGAATTTGTAATATGATTGGTTGAAGTTTGTGATGGAGAGGACAAAGCCCAGAGTAACTGAGAGTCACGCCGCTGTTGTCAAGTCTCTGTAAAATCTCTGAATGTATTCATAAATAAATTCAGTAATCGTATTATATTTGATGTGATCACTATAATGTTTTTGAAACGTCGTCATATAACAACTTAATTTTTATTAAAGTGGATTTAATACTCATTCTCTGAAAATACAAATACTGATGTGACAACCACGCCTACAAATTATAAATAAAAACATAACCTTCTTATTTGTCATTATTCGACATTTCGACGTCTTCTCTGCGTACCATAGAATGGCGTTTCTTACAGTTAAGTCTAGGAGTATTCTATATTCTATATTCTATACTCCTAGGTTATGTCAACGACTGACGACCAGATGGTCCCTATACACAGTTGCCAAATCAATAATTATTCTTATCACTAATTTGCGCTTCTCAAAATGAAAATAATTATTAATGCTTCCTAAATTCGAAGACCGGCCTATATATACCAATTCTTACCTGTGTAGCTAGGGATAATTATCTTTAATTGAATTTCTCACCTATCTGCTTACTTGAACCCCCTTTATCTTCAATTAGGAGGTCGTAAATTGAATGATATTATGAAGCTTTATGGAGTACAAATGAAAAGGTCATGATGATAAAAGAAAAACATCCAAAATCAACATTATATTATGATATTATTAGGAAAGTGAAAGCAGGGGCTTTTTCAGGCTAATTTTTTTTGTGATTTGGCAATGCTGTCATTTTTATATCAGCAGCACGTCATGACGAGTACAACCAATCAAAAATCTCTCTAGCCACCGACGTCACACGATTTCCTGCTTCTTCTGATCGTTTGAATTCGATGGATTATTTTTGAGTTTTCAATATTTTTTAAGGGTATAAATTGATGCAGAAAAAATTTAAAAAAAATCACGAATTACGTGAGAATCCGATATGTCAAAATATATTTTTTCTGAAAATGACTGGAAATGCCCATTGGTGTTTCTAAAGAACAGGAAACAATAATTCAATAAACATTGTTTAGGGTTTACATTCATTATCGCGAACTATTTTTAGAGCATTGCAGCATAATATGTAATTTTATTAAAGTCATAGATCTTGCTTATTTTTCTCGTAAACCTTTGGAATAGCATTGAAACAAACATTGTTTTTTCAGGTGTTCGTGGTCTGAAAAGGAGAGTGCAACGGTGAGTAAATTTCATTTATTTTTCTTAACTTATGATGGTCCTTCAATAGCACTATCAGTCATTAGGATAAATTAACTTTCAGTGAAGGTAAAGTGGATGTTTTCAGAAGTACATAATTTTTTTTTCTCTTTTACTTTTCGTCAAAGTTTAAAATATTCAAAGGTCAATCCCAAATCATTCAAATTGACCCGTATGGCTTCTCTTAACCGAAAACATCCAATTCTCTCCCCGACGTCCCCAAATCTCCAAACGGGATCTGCTCCAGGTTTGGTCCCATCTGGAGCGCTTCCTTTCCCATTCGACACGTAAAAAACGGCCGGCGTTCCCTACAGGAAAATGGTGTCGCTATAAAACATTTCCTCCTCGCAATTATTCAAATATATTCAAATGGGAGGGCTTCGAATCGATAGTTCCGCTCGAAGGAGGTCGAAAACGGCGCGATTAAATCTATTTTATGCGTTTCCCGAGCCTCTGTTAGCCTTGTCCTACAGACGATTCCGTTGCGATCTTGAAGGAGCCGATTAAAAGGACCCGAGTGATATTCAAACACTTGATTAAGTCGAGAAAACGAACCCGCTCTTCGATTGATCGGATTCTTGCGTTCTCGAGTGGGAGATTGTCCTGGAAGATACGGAAAACTATTGGAGCTCCGCTGCTTGACTCTGTAACCGAATATACAGGGTGAATTTTGATACGAAATCAAAATTCAGTATTTCCGTTTAAGAGTACATGAACTTAAATTGTAAAACAGGAATTCAAATATCGGGTATTTGGACAGAACTTTATTAAAATCTTAAAACAAGGCCATGAATTAACTAGCCCTGAAGAAGAAGTCGATAGATTTTGAAACGTTGGCCTTGTTTTAAGATTTTAATAAAGTTCTGTCCAAATACCCGATATTTGAATTCCTGTTTTATACCATGGACGATACTGAATCTCAATTTAAATTGTAAAATATTTTCAAGCGGAATCTAATTCCGGTTCTACCGGAAACTATTGTAACATTCGTTATTTCAAATGAAACACCCTGTATATTCATACATATTTGAATTATTCGTTTAATTCTGCACTGATTTGATGTATGATTTGCGCAACCACTTCAAGCGGTTGTTGAGTTACAGCCTGATTCTCAAATTTGTCGACAGAAAGAGTGTCACAAATTAGTGTTTATATCTCCAAAATCCCCCATTGTAAGAATTTTTTTTGCAACAGTGGAACAAAAGAAGGTACGTTGATACTGCTTCTTGTATGAATTATAAGGAGATATTATATAGGGTGCCTGAAACAGGGTTTCAAAGTGAGCCTCAATAAAACTATGAAATCTCTTTTTTTTTCAAGAGGTAACCATATAATTTTGTAATTGCAATTGATTGCTCGTCAAGAACTATAGTTAGAGTGTGCCAAACATTTCATTTCTATAAAATCAGTAGGAATATTCTAACATATCGAATTCAATCTGACAAATAGAATATTAATCAGAAAATATTGTGGTCCCATAATAGCACGATCATCTTGCTAAAAACTAAAATCCGAAATACCATTTCCACACCGAAATACACCGGGTAAACATAAAACATCGATACGATCTTCTGAGAACCGAACAAAATGCTCATTTTCAACTTCACCTCGGAAAAGCCGGTCGACATCGTACTTCGCAGAGATTTCCCTTATGGAAACTCTCGTACGCCATCGACGAACATCCCGGTTTTTCCTTTCGAGGACCTAAAACACATTTGTCAAATTCGAGTACACCTAAGGCAAACGATGACAAATCCTCTCACATAAACGTATCAATTCTTCGCCGACGGCGTGAAGCTGCAGGAGACTGGATGGCTGTAGCATTAGATACGTTCTTCCTAAGTTATCTCTCTTATCCCGGCGGTGGGTTGAAAGCGAAGTTGCCAGTTTGCCGAACCGATTTTCCTCGAAGCTAGTTACAGGATTACGTGAAAAAATTGTTAGGTCTTGAAAGTTTTGTTGGTGTCTTTGAATGCGTCAGCTTATGCTTTTATCAATAATAAATAGGATGGGAACAGACACGTCGCTTTTATTAATGACTCAACCGGGTAATAAAGAAATACGATGGTTTACACCTAAGACCATAGAAAAAGGAGACCCAGCATCTCATTCATAAATTCGAGAATTGATGAAGCCGAAATTTAGTCAGTTGTTCAGTTCTGTGCTGAACAGTCTTGAATTTCAGTAAAACTTTCTTTCACAAGTCAAATTCTGTATTTCTTTCTTTTACCAAATTGACATATATTTTCTCCTCTGACATTTCTATCAAAGCCTACCTACAGGGTCGTCAAACAATTAAAAGATAAAACTTAAAAGGTTAATGATAAAGATCCGACATCAGTTTTCAATGAGTAAGAGGGGTCTATACCGTTCGATGTTAAGTTCAAAACGCGATTCGGGATTTCTCACGATAGGGTCCATCGATTTATATGGGGTTTTCACTATTATTCAATTTAAGGGCTTCTTCAAGTGGGAAAGTTCATAACTTATTTTCGTCGAGTGAAAAAAAAAATAAATGTTTTTTTTCGACGAAAAAAAAAAAGTTATGAACTTTCTCACTTGAAGAACTCTTCAAATTGAATAATAGTGAAAACCCCATATAAATCGGTGGTCCCTATCGTGAGAAATCCCGAATCGCGTATTGAACTGAACGCCGAACGGTATAAACCCCTCTTAGGTCGTGTGTCAATCAGATTTGTATGTACTGTGTATCAAGAAAAGCCGGCTACAAATAGGGTTAATCCACTTGTAATTTTATTTCCATTCTTCAATACCGATAACACTACGCCACTGGACCTTTCAAAGTTAGATTCTGCAATGTTCCACGGCAGTATCTGATGATATTGCATTAGATACTGCCGTGGCAACATTGCAGAATTTAACTTTGAAAGGTCCAGTAGCGTGGTGATATCGGTATTGAAGAATGGAAATAAAATTACAAGTGGATTAACCCTATTTGTAGCCGGCTTTTCTTGATATCGTTTTTGGTTGGATCCAGGAATACTTATGGGGATTATCACTGCGAAATATCTTTCCACCAAATCATGGTTAGAGACACTAGGGATAAATCCCACGACGTGGCAGCTCCGAATATTCCTCTGGGCTAAAAGCGTAGCACTTTGGAGGAAAGCGAACACGGCTGTAGAGTGCATAAACTCGGGTCCCCCTGCATTTGGAGCGTCCTCCAAAAAAACAGTAAATCATCCCTTAAAGCTGCTTTCCCTAATCAGAAAACCGGTGCCTTTGGATTTCGGAGCGTCTTTTAATTGCGCCCAAACTCCCGCATAAATAATGCGAAATCGCCGAAATTAAGCAGATTATTATGACGTCTTGGTAATGGAAATGGGGATATATGGGCTTTTACAACGGTTGAGAGTTCATTTAGTTAAAGAAAGGCGCTCCTGCTTTTGAGTTTTAATTCCCGAAATGGTCGTAAGGCGTTGTCGCTGTTCATTTTTTATGGGGGTAAGATGTAGCTCGTGATTTCACCCCTGTGAGAATTATTCATGCACATGTTTTAGCGCACTGGGACTAAGTGATGTTCCCGGAGGTATCTGAACCTCTCGTGGTCAGAAAACGAATGGGTCTGATTCCATTCTCGATGCTTGTAGACCTCAGAGTCGCAGAGAGTTGTGGAACTTAATTTGGACCATTACAGAATTTTTTGTTCCAAAACGGTTTCAGAAAAAAATTAACTTCTGCTTCCCTAGAGAGATGCGCTCCAATCTGGGCGTTTTTCTGTTGTCTCCTTTAAAATCTCGAAGCAGAATGGGAATCACCACACGCTATTGTTCCGTAGGAATCTTCGCGTGTTGCGGAATAGAGCACGGAACAATAAAGCGGGCTGCGGACTACGAGCTATACTATAATATATATTATAGCTTTATGATGAGATATAGTATCATATTATATTAAGCGGGCTGCGGACTACGAGCGATAATATAATATATATTATTGAAACTGAGTTGCATATTCGTGGCGCGGGGGTTTAGACGTAAGGTGGGAGGTGGGATATACTCTAAAATATCGCTCGCAAAGCATATCTCTGCAGATACGTAATATATCGCCGGGATATAGATATATATTATAGCATAAATGCGCGGTGTTACATGTTATTCTGCTTAGAGCGATTTTCATGTAATATGTAAGCTATAATATATATTATAGTATAGCTCGTAGTCCGCAGCCCGCTTAAGATAAGAATAACAAATTAAAGCGGAGTTGCATGAATATTCCCAGACCTGACGTATGCATATTTCCGGTAAACTAATACGGCTTTCTGTTTGTTAATTACATCTGCAGAAGGATTAAGAGGAGCCGCGGCAACATTCGAGATTTCTATGGGGAGCTGCAGAGGTTGGTATTCGAGAATTCGGGATAATGAAAGAAAACAAGCATTCGTTAATGGTTGTGCAGGATGTTTTACATCACAATGTGTATTTTCTAGATTTAAACGTGGTTGCACATATCTGGAATGAGTCCACCGAATTGAATGCACTTCTACGCGAAATCAGAACTCGCTAAACTAAATCAGAATTATCGTTGAATCAGAATTCCAACATAAGATCAAAATATCAATAAAACCTCAACTGTGAGTCTTGGAATAGTTTTTATTGATAGGTATTTAGGGGGTCTTACCTCTTGATCATTCTTCAGCCAAATAGTTGGGAATTTCGATATCGATTTCATTATTCCAAGAGATACTTTGGACAATGCTGTGGCGATTTGAAATTTCGATATTTAGAAAAAATGGCATTTGATAGGTGAAAATCTAAACTATGATAGATAGAGACTTGAATTATTTTTTGTTGAATTCAGCGTCATCGAAAACCTCTATTTCGATACCAAACATGACCATATAGCCCTTCTTTGTCATGAATTTTTTCATGTTTTTGTTTTACATGTTTCATTTTCGAGTTTTCTTTACCAACTCACAGCATTCATATTTTATGTGTTATGGATCACCAAATTGGGTATTCTGAAAGATTAGAATGGGTTGAAGACTTTTCTGATCGAATAACCCTGTTAGGTTTTCGCGGGTTAATGGCAAATATGGTGTTTTTAGGGGGTCTTACCCCTTATGCATTTTTGACCCAAAAGGTTGGGACAATGCTGATTAACAATATACATGCCACATGTGGTTGTGACCAACGAAACGGGAGCTATGACGGTTTGAAATTCCGATTTTTTTAAAAAAATGCCATTTGAAAGGTGAAAATCTAAACGATGCTGGTAAGGGCTCTGGAAAGTCTTTTATTGAATGGAGAGACCTCGAAAACCTACATTTTGATACCAAAATCGTCCATGTAGCCCTCATAACTAATGAATTATTTCGTTTAAATTTTTTCCATATTTCATTTTCGAGTTTTGTTCCGAAGCTCATAGCACTCAAAGTATAGGTGATATGGATCACCAAATTGGGTATTCTGCAAGATTCGAATGGGTTGTAGACAATGTCGATTGAATAACAATGTTAGATTCTCCAGGGAATTCGTGTTGATGGCAAATATAGTGTTTTTAGGGGGTCTTACCCCTTTGGCATTTTTGACCCAAAAAGTTGGGATTTTCGAAGTCGATTTTATTGTTTGAAGACATACTTTGAACAATGATGATTAACAATATACAAGCCACATGTGGTTGTGACCAAAGAAACGGAAGCTATGACGATTTGAAATTCCGATTTTTTGAAAAAATGCCATTTGACAGGTGAAAATCTAAACTATGCTAGTTAGGACTCTGAAAAGTATTTTATTGAATGGAGCGACCTCGAAAACCTACATTTTGATACCAAAATCGTCCATGTAGCCCTCATAACTAATGAATTATTTCGTTTTAATTTTTTCCATATTTCATTTTCGAGTTTTGTTCCGAAGCTCATAGCACTCAAAGTATAGGTGATATGGATCACCAAATTGGGTATTCTGCAAGATTCGAATGGGTTGTAGACAATGTCGATTGAATAACAATGTTAGATTCTCCAGGGAATTCGTGTTGATGGCAAATATAGTGTTTTTAGGGGGTCTTACCCCTTTGGCATTTTTGACCCAAAAAGTTGGGATTTTCGAAGTCGATTTTATTGTTTGAAGAGATACTTTGAACAATGATGATTAACAATATACAAGCCACATGTGGTTGTGACCAAAGAAACGGGAGCTATGACGATTTTAAATTCCGATTTTTTGAAAAAATGCCATTTGACAGGTGAAAATCTAAACTAAGCTAGTTAGGGCTCTGAAAAGTATTTAATTGAATGGAGCGACCTCGAAAACCTACATTTTGATACCAAAATCGTCCATGTAGCCCTCATAACTAGTGAATTATTTCGTTTTAATTTTTTCCATATTTCATTTTCGAGTTTTGTTCTGAAGCTCAGAGCACTCAAAGTATGGGTGATATGGATCACCAAATTGGGTATTCTGAAAGATTCGAATGGGTTGTAGGCAATGTCGATTGAATAACAATGTTAGATTCTCCAGGGAATTCGTGTTGATGGCAAATATAGTGTTTTTAGGGGGTCTTACCCCTTTGGCATTTTTGACCCAAAAAGTTGGGATTTTCGAAGTCGATTTTATTATTTGAAGAGATACTTTGAACAATGATGATTAACAATATACAAGTCACATGTGGTTGTGACCAAAGAAACGGGAGCTATGACGATTTGAAATTCCGATTTTTTGAAAAAATGCCATTTGACAGGTGAAAATCTAAACTATGCTAGTTAGGACTCTGAAAAGTATTTTATTGAATGGAGCGACCTCGAAAACCTACATTTTGATACCAAAATCGTCCATGTAGCCCTCATAACTACTGAATTATTTCGTTTTAATTTTTTCCATATTTCATTTTAGAGTTTTGTTCTGAAGCTCAGAGCACTCAAAGTATGGGTGATATGGATCACCAAATTGGGTATTCTGAAAGACTTGAATGGGTTGAAGACAATGTCGATTGAATAACAATGTTAGATTCTCCAGGGAATTCGTGTTGATGGCAAATATAGTGTTTTTAGGGGGTCTTACCCCTTTGGCATTTTTGACCCAAAAAGTTGGGATTTTCGAAGTCGATTTTATTGTTTGAAGAGATACTTTGAACAATGATGATTAACAATATACAAGCCACATGTGGTTGTGACCAAAGAAACGGAAGCTATGACGATTTGAAATTCCGATTTTTTGCAAAAATGCCATTTGACAGGTGAAAATCTAAACTATGCTAGTAAGGACTCTGAAAAGTATTTTATTGAATGGAGCGACCTCGAAAACCTACATTTTGATACCAAAATCGTCCATGTAGCCCTCATAACTACTGAATTAATTCGTTTTAATTTTTTCCATATTTCATTTTCGAGTTTTGTTCTGAAGCTCAGAGCAGTCAAAGTAAGGGTGATATGGATCACCAAATTGGGTATTCTGAAAGATTCGAATGGGTTGTAGACAATGTCGATTGAATAACAATGTTAGATTCCCCAGGGAATTCGTGTTGATGGCAAATATAGTGTTTTTAGGGGGTCTTACCCCTTTGGCATTTTTGACCCAAAAAGTTGGGATTTTCGAAGTCGATTTTATTGTTTGAAGAGATACTTTGAACAATGATGATTAACAATATACAAGCGACATGTGGTTGTGACCAAAGAAACGGGAGCTATGACGATTTGAAATTCCGATTTTTTGAAAAAATGCCATTTGACAGGTGAAAATCTAAACTATGCTAGTTAGGACTCTGAAAAGTATTTTGTTGAATGGAGCGACCTCGAAAACCTACATTTTGATACCAAAATCGTCCATGTAGCCCTCATAACTAGTGAATTATTTCGTTTTAATTTTTTCCATATTTCATTTTCGAGTTTTGTTCTGAAGCTCAGAGCACTCAAAGTATGGGTGATATGGATCACCAAATTGGGTATTCTGAAAGATTCGAATGGGTTGTAGGCAATGTCGATTGAATAACAATGTTAGATTCTCCAGGGAATTCGTGTTGATGGCAAATATAGTGTTTTTAGGGGGTCTTACCCCTTTGGCATTTTTGACCCAAAAAGTTGGGATTTTCGAAGTCGATTTTTTTGTTTGAAGACATACTTTGAACAATGATGATTAACAATATACAAGCCACATGTGGTTGTGATCAAAGAAACGGGAGCTATGACGATTTGAAATTCCGATTTTTTGAAAAAATGCCATTTGACAGGTGAAAATCTAAACTATGCTAGTTAGGACTCTGAAAAGTTTTTTATTGAATGGAGCGACCTCGAAAACCTACATTTTGATACCAAAATCGTCCATGTAGCCCTCATAACTACTGAATTATTTCGTTTTAATTTTTTCCATATTTCATTTTCGAGTTTTGTTCTGAAGCTCAGAGCACTCAAAGTATGGGTGATATGGATCACCAAATTGGGTATTCTGAAAGATTCGAATGGGTTGTAGACAATGTCGATTGAATAACAATGTTAGATTCTCCAGGGAATTCGTGTTGATGGCAAATATATTGTTTTTAGGGGGTCTTACCCCTTTGGCATTTGTGACCCAAAAAGTTGGGATTTTCGAAGTCGATTTTATTGTTTGAAGAGATACTTTGGACAATGGTGAATAACAATATACAAGCCAAATGTCGTTGTGACCAAAGAAACGGGAGCTATGACGGTTTGAAATTCCGATTTTTTGAAAAAATGCCATTTGACAGGTGAAAATCTAAACTATGCCAGTTAGGGCTCTGAAAAGTATTTTATTGAATGGAGCGACCTCGAAAACCTACATTTTGATACCAAAATCGTCCATGTAGCCCTCATAACTAGTGAATTATTTCGTTTTAATTTTTTCCATATTTCATTTTCGAGTTTTGTTCTGAAGCTCAGAGCACTCAAAGTATGGGTGATATGGATCACCAAATTGGGTATTCTGAAAGATTCGAATGGGTTGTAGGCAATGTCGATTGAATAACAATGTTAGATTCTCCAGGGAATTCGTGTTGATGGCAAATATAGTGTTTTTAGGGGGTCTTACCCCTTTGGCATTTTTGACCCAAAAAGTTGGGATTTTCGAAGTCGATTTTATTGTTTGAAGACATACTTTGAACAATGATGATTAACAATATACAAGCCACATGTGGTTGTGATCAAAGAAACGGGAGCTATGACGATTTGAAATTCCGATTTTTTGAAAAAATGCCATTTGACAGGTGAAAATCTAAACTATGCTAGTTAGGACTCTGAAAAGTTTTTTATTGAATGGAGCGACCTCGAAAACCTACATTTTGATACCAAAATCGTCCATGTAGCCCTCATAACTACTGAATTATTTCGTTTTAATTTTTTCCATATTTCATTTTCGAGTTTTGTTCTGAAGCTCAGAGCACTCAAAGTATGGGTGATATGGATCACCAAATTGGGTATTCTGAAAGATTCGAATGGGTTGTAGACAATGTCGATTGAATAACAATGTTAGATTCTCCAGGGAATTCGTGTTGATGGCAAATATATTGTTTTTAGGGGGTCTTACCCCTTTGGCATTTTTGACCCAAAAAGTTGGGATTTTCGAAGTCGATTTTATTGTTTGAAGAGATACTTTGGACAATGGTGAATAACAATATACAAGCCAAATGTCGTTGTGACCAAAGAAACGGGAGCTATGACGGTTTGAAATTCCGATTTTTTGAAAAAATGCCATTTGACAGGTGAAAATCTAAACTATGCCAGTTAGGGCTCTGAAAAGTATTTTATTGAATGGAGCGACCTCGAAAACCTACATTTTGATACCAAAATCGTCCATGTAGCCCTCATAACTAATGAATTATTTCGTTTTAATTTTTTCCATATTTCATTTTAGAGTTTTGTTCTGAAGCTCAGAGCACTCAAAGTATGGGTGATATGGATCACCAAATTGGGTATTCTGAAAGACTCGAATGGGTTGAAGACAATGTCGATTGAATAACAATGTTAGATTCTCCAGGGAATTCGTGTTGATGGCAAATATAGTGTTTTTAGGGGGTCTTACCCCTTTGGCATTTTTGACCCAAAAAGTTGGGATTTTCGAAGTCGATTTTATTGTTTGAAGAGATACTTTGAACAATGATGATTAACAATATACAAGCCACATGTGGTTGTGACCAAAGAAACGGAAGCTATGACGATTTGAAATTCCGATTTTTTGAAAAAATGCCATTTGACAGGTGAAAATCTAAACTATGCTAGTTAGGACTCTGAAAAGTATTTTATTGAATGGAGCGACCTCGAAAACCTACATTTTGATACCAAAATCGTCCATGTAGCCCTCATAACTACTGAATTATTTCGTTTTAATTTTTTCCATATTTCATTTTCGAGGGCCCTTCAAAAGCGCACTATACTCCACAAAACGAAAAACTGAAAGTCCAATATTTCACGAAATAATGAAAATTCAAATAATCATGTTACCGGAAAATTCAACCGTTGCATTATTTATTTGGGATCTCATCTTGGACACTCACTTTGGGTGTCCAAGTTGAAACGGTGCTACAAAAGAATCCCGTATGAAGAGAAGGAATATTGAGAGCGGCAGAACGAATCGTCGACAGACTGGCGCCTTTGAATCGATTCCAAGAAAAATGAAGTTATTCAGACAACAACAGTCTCATGAGCAAATAACCGGAATGACCTACTTGCCGGGAATTGAATTAAGGAGGTTTGAGATGAGGGATATGATATACGGGGCACAAGTCTGGACTGGAGGAAATGAACGTTCTTGTATACCGAGGGGGATCGGAGAAATGGTAAATATGGGGAATCAACAAAGGAGGTCTGGAAACCAAATAACTTCACATCAAGACACAGACTGAATTTATATGAGTGTTACGAAATAGGTCATTTCTGAACGAAATATGACTGTAAAATTTCATAAGGAACAAGAGAAGTAGAAGTGAGAGATCTTATTTTATGGATACAACTTTTTGAAGATTTGGAAATTTCGAATTCTGAATGAGTTGCCCTTGCAGCTATTCGAGTCAAAACGGCTTTGCCGCTCTGTAAGAAGTTATATAAAAAGAGGCTTAGGACATCGAAAAAAAACTCCCCTTTCATCGGGGATATCTGAAAGCGTCCTCGATGAAAAGAATCCGGTCAACCACCACAACAAACTTTTCGCCTTATCGATTCCCCTCGAGGAATATCGTAAGATTCCCACTCCCACAGCCTCCAAGAACAGAATCCCGCAGCCGAAAGACCTATTGATGAAAAGTTCCGAATAAGTAAGGCAAATATGAAAAGATAAGAGGATTTCCACGGGAAGACTTTTAACCTCGCGGCCTTTGTGGTTTTTCAAAGCGAACCCGGTTATATTGACACAATATTAGATGCAAAATAAACAGGAGCTTTGTTGCTCGGCATCCACCATTCACGGTCTATCGCTGGGGATCTGAAAAGACCGGATATGCGGGATTTTCTGGATCGGCGAGAATGCGGAGGTGGAGGACGAGATAGAAGAACGGAAATTGGAGGGCTTGGGATCGGCATTGAAACGCTATGGAAATGAAACGTGATTTTCCACACATTACCAGATGTGGTCTTGTTGGTTTCACGCCTCTCTGTATTATCTCTGCACATCCCACGTGGTCGAAATTTAGAGATATTGAAAATAGAACAACACTAAAAACTTCTTAGCAATAAATTCAACAGCTTCAGGTTCTATAAAATTCCAAGAGGTAGAAATGAAGAAAGCTTCGTTCCTCTTTTGTTCCATCTGGAACATACCGATCCAAATTGCCCCCTTTCGACCCAGTTTTTCTTTTCCACATCTGTTACCGGGTCGTCTGTACGAACTCGTAGAGGTTAAGTACCCCCATTTATATTCTCATTATCTTCGGAGGCCGCTTTCTGCGAATGATTCATTCGATAGAGTTCGAGCTACACGAGGAAGTCGTTTAGGTTATGGGCTGATCGATATTCTCTCGGAGTCATCCAGCGATGATTGATGTTAGTGAGAAGGGTAACAAACTGTTATCCTCGGGGTGACGGTATCTCGCCGGTTTTCTATTGACTGAAAGGAAAACGATGCTCGAAAGAATGTCGGTAATGAGATCGTTGATTTCTTATTCTTATGGAATAGTAAGTTGGACTCTTGAATTGTGGGCGCAATATATCACAAAAATATGAATCACTCGATTAAGATATGAAATTTCATAGGATGCAAATTGGTGAATGCGGCGGTTCCAACATAAGATTGTTTTAGGACGTATAGTTAATGCTACGCGGATGGCCCAATGCGGATGAAATAATGTTAAACGAGGGGTCGTACAGAAGATCCATTGAAATGCACAAATTTCTTTGTTGTTGTTTGAGAGCAGATATAAAAAGTCAAAATATTAAAACAGTTTAAATAGTTCCAATTTCCCATGCCTTTTCACTGATTCTAAATGCTACTTTGAACTTTTATTAGTGAAAAAATTCAAAAATAAATGGGACTTATGGAAAAAGAATTCAACAATCCTTATTTGGAACAGAATTGAGTCAGAATTCACTTGGGAGATTTGACCTAATCATGTACACATACTGAGAATATATTGAAAAATTCTTAGCCTACTGTAGAACCAAACAAAATTTCAATGTCAAAATATTTTATTACTCAACATATTCTCCTCTTAATTGAATACATTTATTAGAGCGAACCTGCAACGTCTTTAGACCTTAAAAAAATGTATCTTCTTGCTCGGCAAACCAGTCCTCCACAGCTCGTTGGGAGAAAATTTACGACCTTTTAAACTTTTTTCCAGTTGAGAAAAGAGATAATAGTCGGACGGAGCCAAATCTGGTGAATGAGGGGGGTGTTCTAGTAATTCTAACACTAAATCACGAATTTTTTGGATGGCCGCATGAGATTTGTGTACTGGGGCGTGGTCCTGTAAAAACAAAACACCCTTAGATAGCTTTCCGCGTCTTTTCTATTTAATTTTTTCCTATAGAGTGGTCAGTAATGTCGAATAGTAATCTCCAGTTATTGTTCTACCTTCTACCCCTATCCAAAAAATCATTCATGATTTCTCCATGGCAATCCCAAAAAACTGAAGCAAGAACTTTTTCAGCAGATTTTTGGACACGAAACTTCTTAGGTCTTGGAGAACCAGAGTGTCGCCATTCCATCGATTGTTGCTTTTTTTCTGGATCATAGAAATGTACCCAAGTCTCATCCATAGTAACAATTCGGTTTAAGAATTCTACATCGTTTTCAAATCGAGCACAGATCGAACGCGATGCTTCTACCCTTGCATGCTTTTGGGCAAATTTCAAACATTTGGGGATTCATTTTGCAGAAATTTTTCTCATGTCTAAATTGACGAGAACTATATGATGAACGCAATTGTATGAAATCTTCAGTATATCCCTTTTAGCCCAATTCGACGGTCTGATAAAATCATGTCATGAACTGCATCGATATTTTCGGAAACTGACACAGAAACTGGCCTTCCCGATCGGTCATCATCTTCAATGGAAAATTTAGCTCTTTTGAAACTTGCAGTCCAATTTTTCACGGTCACATACGAAGGACATTGATCACCAAGGGTATTAAGCATATCTCCGTAAATCTGCTTACCTCTTAACCCTTTTAAATACAGGTACTTGATGATGGCTCGATACCCCAATTTTTCGTTTTCTACAATTTCGGTGGACATCTTCTTTTTAAATTTATTGCGTAACTCTGGTTTACTTTTTTGACGTCGAACTCTACACTGACACTTCTGATAAGTTATTGTTCGTTGATATGGTATCGCAATATTTTGTGTATGCATGGAACTGGTCTAGGCTAACTAGATATCAATACATCCTCGTAAATATGTGAAGACAATCTGGCAGCTCTTGCTTGTCCAAGTGTTCAAAGTATGAACGAGTGTTACTATGGAAAACTATGCACCAAACGTAAAAAAATGTTGCTTCCAGATAAGATCCCCGATGAGAATACGAATGCAAAACTGAAGAAAATTTCTGACTACGCTTCCACTTCATTCGGCCGTAAAAAACCAATTTCCCGGTGACATAAAGAACCGGCCCGCTGCGATCTACTCTATCTTCATCACCTTTCTCATAAAAGCGGGAACACTCAACGCCGTTGATACACAGCAATCATACAACTCCCTTTCTGCAGGAGAAGGCTTTTTCGGCCGGTCCTAAGAGACGTCTTCACCAACTTCGCAAGGGAGATCTACGACTCCTTCGAGATTGACGCCATGAGAACGGTGACAAGACCTTCTTCGTCCCAATTCACCCCTCCTGGCACGCTAGGGTCAGAGGTGTAGTCGAGTAAATTGCTGGAATTTCGTGACGAAGAAAATTATTTCTATACACTTCAACTAACCTGCTCCACATGAGTTAGGGATATTGAGTTAAATTGCAAAAAAATATAGTTAAAATAAGATATTTGTGATGAAAATTCATATTAATATGATTTCAAGTTGCAAATTAATTTTAGCCTGTAGGTCTGCAGCGTATACAGGGTGGTTAAGAAAAATCGAGTAAAATAACGAAATTTTATTCCCAGAGAATTCAAGCATTTTAAGACTATCAATACAATGTATGGCCTCCACGGGCATCAATAACAGCTAGACATCTTCTTTGCATACTACACACGAGGTTGTTGAACATTTCTTGAGGAATTTGGTTCCATAAACGGGGCAGAAGTTCTCTCAGATCATTTAAGGATTCTGGGGTGGGTTGATGATTATCTAATCTTCTTTGGAGCATATCCCATGCATGCCAAGTAATGAAAGTTTGAAATTTCCAATTTTTCGAAAAATGCCATTTGACAGGTCAAAATCTAAACGGTGATAGTGAGGGCTTTGAATTATTTTTTATTGAATAGAACGACCTCGAAAACCTACATTTTGATACCAAAATCACCTATGTAGCCCTCATAAGTAATGAAATATTCATGTTTTTATTTTTCGATTTTTCTGTTTCGAGTTCTGTTCACGAGCTCATACCACTCAAGGTAAGGGTGCAGTCGGTCCGCAAAATTACTATTATTGAAGATTCGAATTGGAAGTATAACTTACAAATTTAATAACAAGGTTAGATCCTCCCCAAATATATTTTTTATTGACAAATATGGTGTTTTTAGGGGGTCATACCCCTTTGGCATTTTTCACCAAAAATTTGAGATTTTTCAAATCGCTCATATTTTGGACAGAGATACTTGGAGCTATGCTGATCAATATAATATAAATAATTCTTGGCGGCGAAAAGAGGGAGGGAAGTTATGAAAGTTTGAAAATTCCAATTTTTCGAAAAAATGCCATTTGACAGGTCAAAATCTAAACGGGGATGGTGAGGGCTTCAAATTATTTTTTATTGAATAGAACGACCTCGAAAACCTACATTTTGATACCAAAATCACCTATGTAGCCCTCATAAGGAATGAAATATTCATGTTTTTATTTTTCGATTTTTCTGTTTCGAGTTCTGTTCACGAGCTCACACCACTCAAGGTAAGGGCACAGTCGGTCCGCAAAATTACTATTATTGAAGATTCGAATTGGAAGTATAACTTACAAATTTAATAACAAGGTTAGATCCTCCCCAAATATATTTTTTATTGACAAATATGGTGTTTTTAGGGGGTCATACCCCTTTGGCATTTTTCACCAAAAATTTGAGGTTTTTCAAATCGCTCATATTTTGCACAGAGATACTTGGAGCTATGCTGATAAATATAATATAAATAATTCTTGGCGGCGAAGAGAGGGACGGAAGTTATGACAGTTTGAAATTTCCGATTTTTCGAAAAAATGCCATTTGACAGGTCAAAATCTAAACGGGGATGGTGAGGGCTTTGAATTATTTTTTATTGAATAGAACGACCTCGAATACCTACATTTTGATACCAAAATCACCTATGTAGCCCTCATAAGTAATGAAATATTCATGTTTTTATTTTTCGATTTTTCTGTTTCGAGTTCTGTTCACGAGCTCACACCACTCAAGGTAAGGGCGCAGTCGGTCCGCAAAATTACTATTATTGAAGATTCGAATTGGAAGTATAACCTACAAATTTAATAACAAGGTTAGATCCTCCCCAAATATATTTTTTATTGACAAATATGGTGTTTTTAGGGGGTCATACCCCTTTGGCATTTTTCACCAAAAATTTGAGGTTTTTCAAATCGCTCATATTTTGCACAGAGATACTTGGAGCTATGCTGATGAATATAATATAAATAATTCTTGGCGGCGAAGAGAGGGACGGAAGTTATGAAAGTTTGAAAATTCCAATTTTTCGAAAAAATGCCATTTGACAGGTCAAAATCTAAACGGGGATGGTGAGGGCTTCAAATTATTTTTTATTGAATAGAACGACCTCGAAAACCTACATTTTGATACCAAAATCACCTATGTAGCCCTCATAAGGAATGAAATATTCATGTTTTTATTTTTCGATTTTTCTGTTTCGAGTTCTGTTCACGAGCTCACACCACTCAAGGTAAGGGCACAGTCGGTCCGCAAAATTACTATTATTGAAGATTCGAATTGGAAGTATAACTTACAAATTTAATAACAAGGTTAGATCCTCCCCAAATATATTTTTTATTGACAAATATGGTGTTTTTAGGGGGTCATACCCCTTTGGCATTTTTCACCAAAAATTTGAGGTTTTTCAAATCGCTCATATTTTGCACAGAGATACTTGGAGCTATGCTGATAAATATAATATAAATAATTCTTGGCGGCGAAGAGAGGGACGGAAGTTATGACAGTTTGAAATTTCCGATTTTTCGAAAAAATGCCATTTGACAGGTCAAAATCTAAACGGGGATGGTGAGGGCTTTGAATTATTTTTTATTGAATAGAACGACCTCGAATACCTACATTTTGATACCAAAATCACCTATGTAGCCCTCATAAGTAATGAAATATTCATGTTTTTATTTTTCGATTTTTCTGTTTCGAGTTCTGTTCACGAGCTCACACCACTCAAGGTAAGGGCGCAGTCGGTCCGCAAAATTACTATTATTGAAGATTCGAATTGGAAGTATAACCTACAAATTTAATAACAAGGTTAGATCCTCCCCAAATATATTTTTTATTGACAAATATGGTGTTTTTAGGGGGTCATACCCCTTTGGCATTTTTCACCAAAAATTTGAGGTTTTTCAAATCGCTCATATTTTGCACA
Source organism: Adalia bipunctata (assembly GCA_910592335.1). NCBI lineage: Eukaryota > Metazoa > Arthropoda > Insecta > Coleoptera > Coccinellidae > Adalia > Adalia bipunctata. Next base: position 1,266,118 of record OU342951.1, read on the forward strand.
GAGATACTTGGAGCTATGCTGATCAATATAATATAAATAATTCTTGGCGGCGAAAAGAGGGAGGGAAGTTATGAAAGTTTGAAATTTCCAATTTTTCGAAAAAATGCCATTTGACAGGTCAGAATCTAAACGGGGATGGTGAGGGCTTTAAATTATTTTTTATTGAATAGAACGACCTCGAAAACCTACATTTTGATACCAAAATCACCTATGTAGCCCTCATAAGTCATGAAATATTCATGTTTTTATTTTTCGATTTTTCTGTTTCGAGTTCTGTTCACGAGCTCACACCACTCAAGGTAACGGCGCAGTCGGTCCGCAAAATTACTATTATTGAAGATTCGAATTGGAAGTATAACTTACAAATTTAATAACAAGGTTAGATCCTCCCCAAATATATTTTTTATTGACAAATATGGTGTTTTTAGGGGGTCATACCACTTTGGCATTTTTCACCAAAAATTTGAGATTTTTCAAATCGCTCATATTTTGCACAGAGATACTTGGAGCTCTGCTAATCAATATAATATAAATAATTCTTGGCGGCGAAAAGAGGGAGGGAAGTTATGAAAGTTTGAAAATTCCAATTTTTCGAAAAAATGCCATTTGACAGGTCAAAATCTAAACGGGGATGGTGAGGGCTTCAAATTATTTTTTATTGAATAGAACGACCTCGAAAACCTACATTTTGATACCAAAATCACCTATGTAGCCCTCATAAGGAATGAAATATTCATGTTTTTATTTTTCGATTTTTCTGTTTCGAGTTCTGTTCACGAGCTCACACCACTCAAGGTAAGGGCACAGTCGGTCCGCAAAATTACTATTATTGAAGATTCGAATTGGAAGTATAACTTACAAATTTAATAACAAGGTTAGATCCTCCCCAAATATATTTTTTATTGACAAATATGGTGTTTTTAGGGGGTCATACCCCTTTGGCATTTTTCACCAAAAATTTGAGGTTTTTCAAATCGCTCATATTTTGCACAGAGATACTTGGAGCTATGCTGATAAATATAATATAAATAATTCTTGGCGGCGAAGAGAGGGACGGAAGTTATGACAGTTTGAAATTTCCGATTTTTCGAAAAAATGCCATTTGACAGGTCAAAATCTAAACGGGGATGGTGAGGGCTTTGAATTATTTTTTATTGAATAGAACGACCTCGAATACCTACATTTTGATACCAAAATCACCTATGTAGCCCTCATAAGTAATGAAATATTCATGTTTTTATTTTTCGATTTTTCTGTTTCGAGTTCTGTTCACGAGCTCACACCACTCAAGGTAAGGGCGCAGTCGGTCCGCAAAATTACTATTATTGAAGATTCGAATTGGAAGTATAACCTACAAATTTAATAACAAGGTTAGATCCTCCCCAAATATATTTTTTATTGACAAATATGGTGTTTTAGGGGGTCATACCCCTTTGGCATTTTTCACCAAAAATTTGAGGTTTTTCAAATCGCTCATATTTTGCACAGAGATACTTGGAGCTATGCTGATGAATATAATATAAATAATTCTTGGCGGCGAAGAGAGGGACGGAAGTTATGACAGTTTGAAATTTCCGATTTTTCGAAAAAATGCCATTTGACAGGTCAAAATCTAAACGGGGATGGTGAGGGCTTTAAATTATTTTTTATTGAATAGAACGACCTCGAAAACCTACATTTTGATACCAAAATCACCTATGTAGCCCTCATAAGTAATGAAATATTCATGTTTTTATTTTTCGATTTTTCTGTTTCGAGTTCTGTTCACGAGCTCACACCACTCAAGGTAAGGGCGCAGTCGGTCCGCAAAATTACTATTATTGAAGATTCGAATTGGAAGTATAACTTACAAATTTAATAACAAGGTTAGATCCTCCCCAAATATATTTTTTATATTGACAAATATGCTGTTTTTAGGGGGTCATACCCCTTTGGCATTTTTCACCAAAAATTTGAGATTTTTCAAATCGCTCATATTTTGCACAGAGATACTTGGAGCTATGCTGATCAATATAATATAAATAATTCTTGGCGGCGAAAAGAGGGACGGAAGTTATGAAAGTTTGAAATTTCCAATTTTTCGAAAAAATGCCATTTGACAGGTCAAAATCTAAACGGGGATGGTGAGGGCTTTAAATTATTTTTTATTGAATAGAACGACCTCGAATACCTACATTTTGATACCAAAATCACTTATGTAGCCCTCATAAGTAATGAAATATTCATGTTTTTATTTTTCGATTTTTCTGTTTCGAGTTCTGTTCACGAGCTCACACCACTCAAGGTAAGGGCACAGTCGGTCCGCAAAATTACTATTATTGAAGATTCGAATTGGAAGTATAACTTACAAATTTAATAACAAGGTTAGATCCTCCCCAAATATATTTTTTATATTGACAAATATGCTGTTTTTAGGGGGTCATACCCCTTTGGCATTTTTCACCAAAAATTTGAGATTTTTCAAATCGCTCATATTTTGCACAGAGATACTTGGAGCTATGCTGATCAATATAATATAAATAATTCTTGGCGGCGAAAAGAGGGAGGGAAGTTATGAAAGTTTGAAATTTCCAATTTTTCGAAAAAATGCCATTTGACAGGTCAAAATCTAAACGGGGATGGTGAGGGCTTTAAATTATTTTTTATTGAATAGAACGACCTCGAATACCTACATTTTGATACCAAAATCACCTATGTGGCCCTCATAAGTAATGAAATATTCATGTTTTTATTTTTCGATTTTTCTGTTTCGAGTTCTGTTCACGAGCTCACACCACTCAAGGTAAGGGCACAGTCGGTCCGCAAAATCACTATTATTGAAGATTCGAATTGGAAGTATAACTTACAAATTTAATAACAAGGTTAGATCCTCCCCAAATATATTTTTTATTGACAAATATGGTGTTTTTAGGGGGTCATACCCCTTTGGCATTTTTCACCAAAAATTTGAGATTTTTCAAATCGCTCATATTTTGCACAGAGATACTTGGAGCTATGCTGATCAATATAATATAAATTCTTGGCGGCGAAAAGAGGGAGGGAAGTTATGAAAGTTTGAAATTTCCAATTTTTCGAAAAATGCCATTTGACAGGTCAAAATCTAAACGATGATAGTGAGGGCTTTGAATTATTTTCTATTGAATAGAACGACCTCGAAAACCTACATTTTGATACCAAAATCACCTATGTAGCCCTCATAAGTAATGAAATATTCATGTTTTTATTTTTCGATTTTTCTGTTTCGAGTTCTGTTCACGAGCTCACACCACTCAAGGTAAGGGCACAGTCGGTCCGCAAAATTACTATTATTGAAGACTCGAATTGGAAGTATAACCTACAAATTTACTAACAAGATTAGATATTCCCCAAATATATTTTTTATTGACAAATATGGTGTTTTTAGGGGGTCATACCCCTTTGGCATTTTTCACCAAAAATTTGAGATTTTTCAAATCGCTCATATTTTGCACAGAGATACTTGGAGCTATGCTGATCAATATAATATAAATAATTCTTGGCGGCGAAGAGAGGGAGGGAAGTTATGAAAGTTTGAAATTTCCAATTTTTCGAAAAAATGCCATTTGACAGGTCAAAATCTAAACGGGGATGGTGAGGGCTTTAAATTATTTTTTATTGAATAGAACGACCTCGAAAACCTACATTTTGATACCAAAATCACCTATGTAGCCCTCATAAGTAATGAAATATTCATGTTTTCATTTTTCGATTTTTCTGTTTCGAGTTCTGTTCACGAGCTCACACCACTCAAGGTAAGGGCGCAGTCGGTCCGCAAAATTACTATTATTGAAGATCCGAATTGGAAGTATAACCTACAAATTTAATAACAAGGTTAGATCCTCCCCAAATATATTTTTTATTGACAAATATGGTGTTTTTAGGGGGTCATACCCCTTTGGCATTTTTCACCAAAAATTTGAGATTTTTCAAATCGCTCATATTTTGCACAGAGATACTTGGAGCTATGCTGATCAATATAATATAAATAATTCTTGGCGGCGAAGAGAGGGAGGGAAGTTATGAAAGTTTGAAATTTCCAATTTTTCGAAAAAATGCCATTTGACAGGTCAAAATCTAAACGGGGATGGTGAGGGCTTTAAATTATTTTTAATTGAATAGAACGACCTCGAAAACCTACATTTTGATACCAAAATCACCTATGTAGCCCTCATAAGTAATGAAATATTCATGTTTTTATTTTTCGATTTTTCTGTTTCGAGTTCTGTTCACGAGCTCACACCACTCAAGGTAAGGGCACAGTCGGTCCGCAAAATTACTATTATTGAAGATTCGAATTGGAAGTATAACCTACAAATTTAATAACAAGGTTAGATCCTCCCCAAATATATTTTTTATTGACAAATATGGTGTTTTTAGGGGGTCATACCCCTTTGGCATTTTTCACCAAAAATTTGAGATTTTTCAAATCGCTCATATTTTGCACAGAGATACTTGGAGCTATGCTGATCAATATAATATAAATAATTCTTGGCGGCGAAGAGAGGGAGGGAAGTTATGACAGTTTGAAATTTCCAATTTTTCGAAAAATGCCATTTGACAGGTCAAAATCTAAACGGTGATGGTGAGGGCTTTGAATTATTTTTTATTGAATAGAACGACCTCGAAAACCTACATTTTGATACCAAAATCACCTATGTAGCCCTCATAAGTAATGAAATATTCATGATTTTATTTTTCGATTTTTCTGTTTCGAGTTCTGTTCACGAGCTCACACCACTCAAGGTAAGGGCGCAGTCGGTCCGCAAAATTACTATTATTGAAAAGGCGACCAGACTGACGAAATCTCTCATACTGATTTTTATTGGATCGATTCAAGTTGTTATTGAGTTTTAAATGATTTTACCGCGATTTTCTCGAAGATTACATACTTTTAAAAACGATTGAATACGATATCCCCCAACTCTTGTGGAGCAGTATATTATTGGTGTTCAATTTTCAATGACAACATTGTTTGAAACATTTATGGAGATTCCATATAAACAACTCAATTTCAATGAGAATGCGGATAGAAGACTCTTTACGAAATTATGTTTTTCTATATCTCTGAATGCAGCTTTTCACGTAACCTGTTTAAATGACAATATGGTCCTCAGAATAAAGGGAAGCAACCTTGAGGTGTCTACACATCATCGTGCAAAAACACTTCATACGCCGACTGCCAGCCTGTTCAAGAGAACAAAATGCCAACTCACGTATCCCTAAAAAAAGTAATAAAGCGGCAGATAGAAGAGAGGCTCATCGTCGACAGAATCTCACGTGCCTCAATGAAAATGATATTCATCGTAAAGCCGGCTTCTCACAACGGCGAGATAATTCTATAAGCACACATTCGTCATAAATCTGCGTCAGTAGTTCGAGGTAGACATGTTTAACACTCGAAGGGACATTTATCACGGCAACAAAACGTAATCTGGTTTCGAAAACCCTTCTCCGCCACTCCCTTCAGTTTGCTCCAGGAGAATCTGATGGAATATTTTGGGGGTAACAGGAGCCTTTGAAAGGCCGGAGGCAGGCTCGACTCATAGTTCATACCACCGCGATTTAACATGTTCTTTATGAAGAGAACTCATGAAAACCACGCCATAAGCGAAATGTTAGATACTACATGAGGCATTCTACAAGACGTGTGGTTTCAAAGCATCTAAATATTGTCGCAAAAGTGAAGAACTTCAATGCAGTCTTACGTACCGCGAATTGAAATATCAACACTTGTAAAACTTTAGTGATTAAGGGCAACCAAGTTCAATTTTTCAATTCTAACTGATTGAAAATCAATTACTAAGTGAAGAGAACAGTGAAAACAATCGGGATTTCCAGTACCTCAAAATATGCACTTTTCTTCACACGACGTAATGAAGGGCAGTTTATAACACATTTGTAACCATTTATTCACTCTGAATTTTGAAGAATTGATTAATTATTCGATATTGAAAATGTGATTTCAACACGTGTGAATTCAAACTTCCCTCTGCTGAGATGTCAGTGGCTCAATTGTACTATGATTGGTTAAAGTTTGGGATGGAGGAGACAAAGCCCAGAGTAACTGAGAGACACGCCGCTGTTGTCAAGTCTTTCTAAAATCTCTGAATTTATTCATAAATATATTCAGTAATCGTGTTATTATTTGATGTGATCTCTATAATGTTTTTGGAACATCGTCATATAACAACTTAATTTTCAATAAAGTTGATATAATACTCATTCTCTGAAAATACAAATACTGATGTGACAACCACGCCTACAATTTATAAATAAAAACATAACCTTCTTATTTGTCATTATTCGACATTTCGACGTCTTCTCTGCGTACTATAGAATGGCGTTTCTTACAGTTAAGTCTAGGAGTATTCTATACTCTATATTCTATACTCCTAGATTAAGTCAACGACTGACGACCAGATGGTCCCTATACACCGTTGCCAAATCAATAATTATTCTTACCACTAATTTGCACTTTGCACTTTCTTACCTGTGTAGACTAGGGATAATTATTTTTAATTGAATTCCTCCCCTATCTGCTCACTTGAACCTTTTTTATCTTCAATTAGGAAGTCGTAAATTGAATGATATTATGAAGCTTTATGGAGTACAAATGAGAATGTCATGATGATAAAAGAAAAACATCCGGAATCAACATTATATTATGATGTTATCAGGAAAGTGAAAGCAAGGGCTTTTTCAGGCTGATTTTTTTTTGTGATTTGGCAATGCTGTAATTTTTATATTAGCAGCACGTCATGACGAGTATAACCAATCAAAAATCTCTCTAGCCACCAATATGTCTAAATATATTTTTTCCGAAAATGACTGGAAATGCCCATTTCGGTTATCAAGTAATAAAATACCTAAACCTTATTGCGAGAAGAAACCAGTCAAGGCGACTAGGTTAGACCTTTTCGAAGGTGCCATTTATAGATGACAAATTATGAGGGATTGCTACCCGAGGAACTTTTCGATCTTGAATTTGTCAAAGACCTGGATTACTGGTAACTTTTTGCCGACTTCCAATTGGGGTCGATTTGACCCGGTAATGAAGTGTGAAATTTGGGGATGAGAAATGTTCGATTGGCGACAGTATTTGACGGATTTGGGCGCAGAGTTAAGCACCAGAGATTCTATTCGGTAAAAAGGGATGGAAACATTTAATTCACCATCGAAATGTCTCGCTCTTTGGGTGGTTTTGAGATTCTGAAAAGAACGCATTAGGGTGTCATCAATTCAGAATTTTGTATCTTGCTGAAATGAGCAACTGCATGAATCCTGATAGTATCCTTATCTTCTGCTGGGGAGAAGACTTTTCACATTCCTGGAATCAGACTCATATACTAACACTTCATTATATCACGCATACCCTCATCATTCCCGAATCTCCGGCATTCTCTCAACAACAAAGACCGATTGTCTGCATTAATTGCTTATTACCCAGCCGCTAATGAGTGCCCTTCCACGGATAATCACATAATACAGAATCCGGAGACAAACAGCCGGCGTTTATGAACTATAAAAATTTTATACGTCAATCTCTGCCCTCCGTATTACTCCGGATAATAGCCGAACCCATAAATCCCGTTCGGAATCCGGGATAATGACCAAACAAGAAGATGATAAATCCGGGAGAGCTCTCCGAAAATACCTCAGATGTTATAATTTCCGACGTCAATGAGCACACGGCTCAAGGCGGAAGTGGAGGGGAAAGACGCCCCAGAAAAAGAGGAGCATTGTCGGGAATTCAAGTAATTTTTCGATTGGTTATTGCAACTGGTTATGGGCCCAGAGATCAGAATGAGTCGAGTAGGGCATCCCAGGAAGGACCTAAATTGATTTAGTCAGGTAGATTGTATAAAATTGTGCACAGCTACCTTATGGTTCAAGTGGCAAGGTCAGAGCTGTTTTTCAGCTGTGCTGTGACACCTTTCACAGCTCGTGCTTCAGTTCCACAGTTCTAATGAACTCCAGTATCAGGAATAGCTTCAAGGAAGTTTTGTTGTTGCTCCTACAGCTGTCCAAAGCATTTTTGCGTTGGTTTACTATGAAGAGGCATTCTGTAACCAGGTAAATGAAGTTCAGACTTCCATTTCGTGACAACTCCTTTAAGACAGAGATTTCATAGCTGGAGGTTTCCATTTTTGTGTAATTAGCCTCAGCGTTCGTTTAATTAAGCCTTGGCATTTTTAGAAAACTCGTTTCCAATCGCAGTCGTTGATAAACTGACTTCATTTCAAAATAAGAACATTCATGAAGCATATGCAAAGAACCAGAATGAGTCGAGTAGGGCATCCCAGGAAGGACCAAAATTGATTTAGTCAGGTAGATTGTATAAAAGGGTGCACAGCTACCTTATGGTTCAAGTGGCAAGGTCAGAGCTGTTTTTCAGCTGTGCTGTGACACCATTCACAGCTCGTGCTTCAGTTCCACAGTTCTAATGAACTCCAGTATCAGGAATAGCTTCAAGGAAGTTTTGTTGTTGCTTCTACAGCTGTCCAAAGCATTTTTGCGTTGGTTTACTATGAAGAGGCATTCTGCAACCAGGTAAATGAAGTTCAGACTTCCATTTCGTGACAACTCCTTTAAGACAGGGATTTCATAGCTGGAGGTTTCCATTTTTGTGTAAATGAGATTCTTGCGATCTTGGTTGGTTCAATATTCAGCCCTACTACCAAGCACGATTGATGAGGTCCTCATATACTAAATTACACCAGTTTCCCTCGAAATCACCTCTAACTACTTAGACTCAGTCAACAGAAGAGCCTCTATACATTCGGAGACAAGCTCCCTTAGTATATGAAGCACCTCATCTTTTTATCATTATCAACTTATACTGATACTTAAGAGCACGTTCACTGAAGAATTTAGGAAAAGCAACAAACTCTGCCTCCCAGAACAAATAGCTCCGATTTACCTGTTCGGAAAAGCCATATATCCGGCATTTTCCACGCCAAATACGCCCCACCCAAAGACGCAGTCTAGAAATAATTAAGTGCAGTTGAAATGGCCTACATAAATTCGTAACGAGCCCCTTACTGGGCCACTAAGCGGTCTGGACCCGATGTGGGGCCCTCTTTCGGGAGGCTATCGAGGCTGATAATTAACCAATTTTCCTAACGGAACAACGGGATCCTTTGTTCATCGGAATTTGAGCAGGTCCCTCCGTCCGGGAAAGTTATAGTACAATTTTCCCCAGGCTGGATGAAGTGTGTGGCAGCTGGATGTGGAGCTGCTACCGAGATAATTAATTGGAAAGGATAAATCAACCAGGAGTTTCAATTTCGAATTCTCTCTGTACGTTGGTCAAGAGCCTGAATGGACATTCGATATTCTATCTCGTTTGTGTAAATATTTCTGCGGTAAATTGAACAATAAATGGATTGCACGACTTCGAAAAAGAGTATTCCTGCAAATGAATCAATGACGAAAGATAAGGAAATGAATGAACTATGGGAAATTGGATAAGTCGACCTCACTTCAATTGAAAAAATTGGAAAAAATATGTAATAGTTTTATCCGAAAGAAACCGCGAATTGATCGATTCAGAAATACGACTTTTCTGCATTGCGATTAAGATTGAGATCCTCCATTTTTTCCGGTAATAAAGAGGAACTCCCATTTCACGTTAGGCGAACATAAAACAAGCTTATTTTATCGTGGCAATTCTCATCTTCCTCCACCAATAAGGAGTCGAGCAAAAACCCCCTATTTTCCTTTCTATTTTCCGAGCCTAATGTCACCTTTACTCGTACATTACTCGATTTCTTCTCTAAGATCTAAGTGCCTCCGAATTTATGGCAGTCTATTTTGAAGTTAAGAAAGCCCGGTTGCTGGTATCGACCATAAATTGGTTCGAATGGTGGCACATAAATCGGAGTAACTACGGACCCAGTTGGTTTCGAATTACTTTTGGATTACTAAAATATGGTTTCCTTTTATTAATCTCCCGGTGAAGTTTTACGGCTTTCCAGTTCACTCTTTTATCATCCGGTTTCGTAACGATTCAATTTTCTACCCAGAAAATGCAGGAGAGAATACGTCAGAGTTATTACGTTGGCAATAGTTATTAGAAACCGACTATTCTTCCAACAATCGTAAAATTCAGCGTGGGTATCTCATAACCATGAGGAAGATCCATTGCATCAGTGTTTCTTAGTCTTAATTAGAGTCCTGCTGAACATAAGAGCTTTTGTTACTCAACTAGCAGTGAAGTAACTTCAGACAGACATTCACACCGAAACCTCGGATGAATAAATGGATTGTAAACGGAAAAACCGATACAAAAAGATTCGGAAACGATATCAAAATGAGATCGCCAATCTACGAACTACAAAGGCGTCTTTTTGACCTGAATTCCGTCGTAAATCCATCCGCTTCGTTCGAATGACGCGTACATGCAGGAATATGACAGGAAATGGATTAGCAACCTCCAAAAACCCCCGTCAGTCTCCCACAATAAATTATTTGTCTTTGGGAGAGTCGGATTGTGATCTAGACAGCAGTCGGGCAGAAAACATAATCAATTATGCTGTACGGGCGGTCGGAAAAATGGCCCGTGTCCTGCTCTTGTCGTTTTACAAATGGAGGATGCATTCCCTCGAGCTGCAAAATGATTGAGACTTTTCGCAGTATAAACAAGAGGCTCTCCGAGATATCTAAGCGTGGATATAACGAATAAAGAATTTATGTACACTAACATTGGTCCTTCGAGTACGAAGATCACTCTAGATCTTAGCGAAAAGTACAAAACGCTTCACGTGGTTGAATTCAATTCATCTTCCATTCCTCGAACAGAAATCGATGCATCAATTCCGAAACAGGCATTGCTGCGACATTTTCAATTTTTCCCCGCAATTTAAGAGCATTGCCAGCGACGTCAAATGTCGTTAATCATCGGGGAACGGTTCTATTCCGCCCTCGGTGATCGCAAGGATAGGGACCGGCCTCCGACGATGAATGCATCCATTAGCTCGTCTCGTAAAAACGGTGCTCAGGTGCCCGAGGAATCGGGCTCATCAAATTTGTATCAATTCATTCGGGAAATTGACGATTTCCAGTCGCGCGATATTCCGAGTAGTAATTGCTCCAGAACAATCAGTCGCTGGAGATTTTCTTCTTCACGGAAGTCAGTAGGCGGGGAAAGCTTTTTGGGAAATTAGGCAATCGGAGTAAGCAGCTGCGCGACGATAGAAATATTAGATCGGTGCTCAACCTCCGAATTGAAAAAATGGTTTGATCAGTGGAAATTGATACTTAATGCTAATTTACGAGGATGTATTGATATCTAGTTAGCCTAGACCAGTTCCATGCATAAACAAAATATTGCGATACCATATCAACGAACAATAACTTATTAGAAGTGTCAATGTAGAGTTCGACGTCAAAAAAGTAAACCAGAGTTACGCAATAAATTAAAAAAAAGATGTCCACCGAAATTGTAAAAATCGAAAAATTGGAGTACCGAGCCATCATCAAGTACCTGTATTTAAAAGGGTTAAGAGGTAAGCAGATTTACGAAGGTATGCTTAATACCCTTGGTGATCAATGTCCTTCGTATACGACCGTGGAAAAAAGGACTGAAACCTTCAAAAGAGGTAAATTTTCTATTGAAGATGATGACCGATCGGGAAGGCCAGTTTCTGTGTCAGTCCCCGAAAATATCGATGCAGTTTATGACATGATTTTATCAGACCGTCGAATTGGGCTAAAACGGATATCTGAGGCACTGAAGATTTCATACGAACGCGTTCATCATAAAGTTCACGTCTATTTGGACATGAAAAAAATTTCTGCAAAATGGTTCCCCAAATGTTTGAATGTTGACCAAAAGCGTGCAAGGGTACGATGTAGACTTCGTAAACCGAATTGTTACTATGGATGAGACTTTGGTACATTTCTACGATCCAGAAACAAAGCAACAATCGATGGAATGGCGACACTCTGGTTCTCCAAGACCTAAGAAGTTTCGTGTCCAAAAATCTGCTGGAAAAGTTCTTGCTTCAGTTTTTTGGGATTGTCATGGAGAAATTATGATTGATTTTTTGGACGAGGGTAGAAAAATAACTGGAGATTACTATTCGACATTACTGACCACTCTACGGGAAAAAATTTAACAGAAAAGACGCGGAAAGCTATCCAAAGGTGTTTTGTTTTTACAGGACAACGCCCCAGTACACAAATCTCATGTTGCCATGCAAAAAATTCGTGATTTAGGGTTAGAATTACTAGAACACCCCCTTATTCAGCGGATTCGGCTTCATCCGACTATCATCTCTTTCCTCAACGGAGAAAAAGTTTAAAAGGTCGTAAATTTTCTTCCAACGAGGAGGTTATAAAAGCTGTGGAGGACTCGTTTGCATAGCAAGAAGAAACATTTTTTTTTTGAAAGGTCTAGAGACGTTGCAGGTTCGCTGTAATAAATGTATTCAATTGAGAGGAGAATATGTTGAGTAATAAAATATTTTGACATTGAAATTTTGGTTGGTTCTACAATAGTTGTATGCTTTCGAAACCTGCACTAGAGATAACATAGGGAAAGTCTTCGACTCCTCATTTTTTTCAACCGTCCAGTCCGCTCATCAAACTCAGCACTTTTCTCGCTACAATTTTTTTAAATTCAGAATCTTTCAAAGAGACCACAAAGGATTCTTTCGTCTGGGTTGCAATGGCAAGGCATTCAGTGACTTTGTGAATAAGAGTTTCTCTGGCAAGCATCCCTAGGTGAAAAGAGCTCAATCTAAAGAGAAGATAAAAAATACAGCTGCGCGATTTCATCAGACAAACGAAAAAAAACCTTCATTAACCCTTCCTTTCCCATTGAAGGCAGCTCATGAAATGTGACACTTCACTTGTAATTATCGGTATGCATGAAGTCAGGATATCAAAGAGCTGAATGCTAATATCTCTATCCCAGATGGATTATCTCCATCACTACAAATTGAACTACCAATTGCTACTCGGGATTTTGATAATCCGCCTGTTAATTAACCGCTTAGTGAGGTTTGGGGCCTCACCTTAATGCGGACATTTCTGCGGTTTGGTATGACATTTGGAAAGTGTAGAGAATTGTTGAAGTTGACGCTAAACGAATGATCTACTCGGGAATATTCTGTACTTTTTATATATTTTATTTATTTCATACACGATTATACAAAGAATCACGTTCTCGTTCTCGTCTGTATAAAAAATTATAAAATATATAAACACAAGAAGAGAACTGAAAATATTTCCGAAGAGAATCCCAAATCCTGATAACATTAAATTTACTTCGATGAACAGTAATAAGTGACGTAAATATCCATCGCGAAGCAAGGACTTGTATGGGACACCTTGTACAACACCAGATCCATCCTCATTGAACAATCCGCATAACAGTAATGAGTAAAGCTGCTCTAAAAGATCCTATGTAGCCCCAGCGCATTCACCATTTTGTACCATACAATAATTTACATGAAACGTCCACACAAACTTCATAGAAAAAATAATAATGAAATATGCAAACACAAAATAAAACTGAAAATAAAAATCGAATCAATACAATAGTTATTGTGTGGTCAAGTATAATTTTCCAAGAATCGAATTCAATAGGAATCGTGTTTGAAGAAATTGACCGGAATAAAATATCAGAAATAATTGAAGGCAATGGAAAAACTATTCTGACGACTTTGAAACGAATGCAACCAATGTTTCGAGAAAAAAAACTGAAAAGCACAAGCAAACTGAAGAATCCTGATATGTGGACAAAGCAAACGCATTTTTTCCTCTTTTCATTCCCTGCCCTGACTAATCACAGTCTCTTATCTCTCACGAACCTTCCCCGTAATGCATTCTGGTCAGGTCATCCTACAGAAATTCCAAATGACAGTCATAAGCACTTTTTTTATTGCTGGAATTGCCGAAAATCCGCCTCTATGGCCCTACTTTATTATCTCCAGAGTTATCCGCAGGAGCGCAGCTTCCTGGCATCAGATTCGGTTCACTCAGCGATTTCCTGCACAAATATTAGTCTTTGTAATTATCGGACGGGGCGAGGCTTATCCTGGAAGATAAGGCCGGACGAGTTTGGCAGGATAAAACGCTTGTTTCGGAGTTTAGAGTTTAGAGCACATACGACTTCTATCTAGCGAGTTTTGTTGATTTTGTTATCCTTGCAGGTTATCTAGAGATTCGAGGTATTCGGTTGGGTTGAAAGAGAATTACGTCGAAAGTAAATGATGCTGCTTTCGACCATTCGAATAACCAAGTACCAATGTTGTATAATTCCAGGCAGGATTCAGAAGAAGTGAATAGCGAAACCATCGAACTTTTAATCGCCGAATAAATCGGAAGAGAGGAAAGAAAACAGAGAGCAATCACTGTTTTCTCGGAAACTGTCTCTTAATTTCTTTCAGATGGAAATTTCCGCATTTTTACACGCTCGGATAATAGAACTAATTCGCTCTCACCCCTGTACTTGAATTTTAAACGGGCCGCTCGGAGAACGCTTCTGGGACGACGTCGGTGATGGAGATTCCGTTTTTTTTTTCTCGTCCTTACTTTTGCTGAGATACGCCACGCGATGATCTGAGATGCTCAAAGGATTAAGGGTAATTGCGACCTCGAAACACCGTTACACAAAAAATGTGATTTTGGCTTCAGAAACCACATAATCAGATCGTACGGTGATGAATTTTCGATCTGTTGGATGTCGGTGGGAATTTTTATTCATGAATTGAGGAGTCTAGATCGTTCACTTCTCCTGACGATTGGCCATGAGAGTCTGCATTAAGATTTAAAAAGCTCGGTGCCACTGCTAACTGGTAAATATTCTTCAAAAGTTCCCGCCCTTGAGCTTTAAACTAGACAATCAAATTAGGTTAACAGAATCACTCTAAATATGCAGAGTAGCACAAACATAATGGACGACTTATTTAGACGGAGCTTCCCAGAAACAATCGACAATGACAGTCTGAAACTGATGTCCGTCAAACCTTTAGGCGTTTCTTCCGCTAACCTCAATTTCGCCGACCTTCAAACCAGTCAGCTTCGGTCGCGTGGTGGATATAAAGCGTAATCGAAAGAGATGAATAGTGAAGCGAGCAGGGCCCCCTTTCGTTTTTTATTCGACACAACCGTAGACTTTTGGGTTTGGCGCCCACGCTACCCAGTTTCGAACGTCGACCCGTGTGGACGGTAATGAAATTTCCTATTCGGCGATACGGATAGTTTTAAGGGTGAGGGTTGGAAAGGAACGAGGTTATTTCGGTCTATTTCTTATTCAGGTGGTCGAGAGTGTGAAGTTTCACCAGGAAATATGATTTAGTTTGAAAGTTAAAGAAGCCTTTTAAAGAGTCCAATTTAGGACCCGGCGCCTCAACCAATTTGCACTATTTTAAGCTTTACGTATTTTATGAAACCTATTTTTTTTATCAAATTTTGAGTATCTTTCGTCATTTTGTGTACTGAAATAAATTCCTGCATTCTCCATTTCATTGTTTAACAGAAAGACATTTCTAGTTGTGTAGTATTTTTTCGAGCTATTCTTCTACTTTGAAATAGCTTTGTACGAGGATGTATTGATATCTAGTTAGCCTAGACCAGTTTCATGCATAAACAAAATATTGCGATACCATATCAACGAACAATAACTTATTAGCAGTGTCAGTGTAGAGTTCGACGTCCAAAAAGTGAACCACAGTTACGCAATAAATTTAAAAAAAATGTCCACCGAAATTGTAAAAATCGAAAAATTGGAGTATCGAGCCATCATCAAGTACCTGTATTTAAAAGGGTTCAGAGGTAAGCAGATCTACGAAGATATGCTTAATACCCTTGGTGATTAATGTCCTTCGTATGATACCTAGAAAAATTGCACTGCAAGCTTCAAAAGAGGTAAATTTTCCATTGAAAATGATGACCGATCGGGAAGGCCAGTTTCTGTGTCAGTCCCCGAAAATATCGATGCAGTTCATGACATGATTTAATCAAACCGTCGAATTGGGCTAAAACGGATATCTGAAGCACTGAAGATTTCATACGAACGCGTTCATCATATAGTTCACGTCAATTTGGACATGAGAAAAATTTCTGCAAAATGGATCCCCAAATGTTTGAATGTTGACAAAAAGCGTGCAAGGGTAGAAGCATCGCGTTCGATCTGTGCTCGATTTGAAACCGATGTAGACTTCTTAAACCGAATTGTTACTATGGATGAGACTTTGGTACATTTCTACGATCCAGAAACAAAGCAACAGTCGATGGAATGGCGACACTCTGGTTCTCCAAGTCCGAAGAAGTTTCGTGTCCAAAAATCTACTGGAAAAGTTCTTGCTTCAGTTTTTTGGGATTGCCATGGAGTAATCATGAATGATATTTTGGATAAGGATAGAACAATAACTGGATATTACTATTCGACATTACTGATCACTCTACGGGAAAAAAATAAAGAGAAAAGACGCAGAAAGCTATCCAAAGGTGTTTTGTTTTTACAGGACAACGCCCCAGTACACAAATCTCATGTTGCCATGCAAAAAAATCGTGATTAAGGGTTAGAATTACTAGAACACCCCCCTTATTCACCAGATTTGGCTCCGTCCAACTATTATCTCTTTCCACAACTGAAAAAAAAGTTTAAAAGGTCGTAAATTTTCTTCCAACGAGGAGGTAATAAAAGCTGTGGTTTGTAGAGCAAGAAGAAACATTTGTTGAAAGGTCTAGAGACGTTGCAGGTTCGCTGTAATAAATGCATTCAATTAAGAGGAGAATATTATGTTGAGTAATAAAATATTTCGACATTGAAATTTTGTTTGGTTCTATAGTAGGCTAAGAATTTTTCAATATATCCTCGTATATCAACATTTTCCGTTCAGTGACTATAGGACGGTCGATCAATTTGCATCAGAATCGCATCGCTGATTCCGAAAATCCGGCAACATCTGGTCGAACAGTGCCGGATTGGAATCTGTTTGAACGTCAATTATTCCAAAATGTAGAGAGTGATGAAGAGGCTCTAAAACCTGACGTACGGAAAACGAATTCAAGAAATCGTCTCTCTGCCGGTTATTTGATTAGTCGGCTTGCACACGTATGTGTGTGTGTGTGAAACTGAGTCCCATTTGTGTAATTAATCTTTTAGCATTCCTTTGTGCTCGGTTCTACGCCCGACTACGTACCAGAAGATTTGTCGGGGCTGATGAGAAAACGCCGGGACTGGGAATGTCGCTGCTGAATCTGCGAAATGGGGGAATGATTGGAATTCTGTTGATGTGAACTTCATTTCGGTAAATTTGTCGGGGAACTGCAAGGATGAGAATAAGTGTGTTTCATCATGTGGATCATTTTCGTTATGATTTAGCCAATAGCAAGGACTGCCTTTTCTCTTTCGGATTTTGAATGAAAACCGAAGCATTACTGGAAGGTGTGAAGGAAACAATATTTTCTCTTGATCCTCCCTTTTATAAAACTTCGAAAAGTTCACGGAGATGCTGCTCTGAGTGAAACAACGTACCATGATTGGTTCCGTTGCTTCTAAAACCTTCCAATACGCTGAGTAGGAGATTTTGCTCGATGAGGATCTGTGCCAAATGCAAAAAGAGCTTTCTTCAGCATTGGGAGTCACCTGCCAAGCCATTTCCAAGCGACTCCATTCCCAAGATTCAAAAACAGGGAACTTGGGCTCTTTATAAATTGAAGCTAAGGGAAGTTTAAGGTCTTGTCGATTGTGAACAACTGCTTCGGTGGCAAAAAAGGAAGGTTTCTTCATCGCATAGCGTAAAAACTGTGACCCCGAAATCGCATTCATGTTGTTTTCTTTTTCTGTTATCTTCTATCCCTATCTCCGAGAATAACTTTCGCGAGGACAGGCTATTTCTCACGGCGATCACGCCGAAACAGAGAAAACTCATAAGCGACATGATCGATTTCCATCTCTCCGAGCAGCAGTCCTGCCCCTCTGACAGACTCTACGTCTTAAGGACGAATAGTCTGCCGTCGTATGCGAATCTTCGAATCCTCTTTCTCGTCGAGGCGCTTGCGAAACGCCACGTGTGCGAGATCGAAAGCAATTCCGGCTTCGAAATCGGGTTCCATCAATTCGTCTTTACGGTAACGGTATAGTTGCGATTTTTTAGCTAACTAGTTCTTGAAGACGGCAACAGGGAAATCGGAGGTTGTTCGGTTGGCGGAACGACTGGTCGTTTTTAGGCGATGATTGGCTCGTTGTAGGGCCGTTTCGTTGGTATTGATGGTCTGTGGAAGGAATTGGGAAAGAGGTAAGCAGTTTGGGTTAGGTGCTCTATTATTGAGAATAACCTTCGCGATGGATCATCTGGTTAATTCACTGTAGGCTAAGTCCTTCCAGTTCAAGAAACTGCACGAATGCTTTCTGTTAAAAAATAGTACTTTGCATTGTGTTTTTCCGATTTTTTTCACAGAACAAATTGAATACCCGAATGGTATTTGATGAGACTATTTCATGAGTAACAGATTATTCTGGATGCATTATGTATTTATTTGAAAATTGAAGAACAGGTAATTTATTTAATCACAAAATACTAAAATATTGTTGTAGTTGTATTCAGGAAATTGCACTGAGCATATCTTTCATGTGGACGTCTGTATACAAGGGAACGTCGATCACAATGGTAGAGGCAGAATCTAAACTGATCTGTGAAGAGCTCTCTTTTCCAATCGGCCTCTTCCCAATGGATATGCTCTCTAGCAAAATCCAAACGCGCCCTTCGATGGGCTGGGGTAAGAGCTGGGCCTCTGTGGCGATTTCTTATTGTCTGAGTGCTAATTTGCACCTCATGAGTTTGCTCAAGCTGATTTTGAAGGAGGCGAGCGGTTGCAAACCGTTGTCTCAACGAAGAAACTCTCAAGTAACGTTCTTAAATGGCAGTTGTTACCCGTGGTCTACCCTGTCCTGGTCTTCGGACATTCATACCTGTCTCCTTGAATCGCTGCAACATTCTGGACACACTTGTATGGGAAACTCCAAGCCTTTCTGCAATTCTTTTGTATGTCCACCCTTCTTCTCGCAAAACTACCGCTTGGGCACATTCCCCTTGGGTCAAATTGCGTGTTTAGCGTTGCATAGCGATCGAGTGTAGAAAATCAAACGAAAGTAAAACTATTGATCACTAGAATTGATCGAGAACAACTGATTTTAGAATAGAGCCAATACATTCAAAATCTGATAATATCATCTTTTTTTATTCCTGCTGGGAGAAAACATCTGTATTGAAGAAAAACGTTGAAAGTGGATAACATATGCATGCATAATTCTGATAAAAATAATTATCATTGATAACACCTTCAGTTGTAGAATAAATTTGAGATTTCCATAATTTGCGTTAATTTTTTTGCGCAGTGTATAAGATTCATTCTCTATTCGAAGCAGAATCGAGAATGAACCTTATAGTTGTGGTATGTCTAGTAGTATACCACTAAGCTTGAAACTACTATATTCATAATAATTTCATCACATCCAACTAGACACATACGAGAATATCCATGAATTTTCCATTTCCCAAATTTTTTTTCTGAAAAAACCCAATCATGAAAATGCAATATAACGAAATATGTTTTAGAGTACAATGAATAATTGAACCATAATAGGAAAAAAAAGTATATTTGTGCGTATCTGAACCACCATGGGCGTTTTTAGCGCAAATTGAAATATCAATCATTATAATGGAATGCTTGAATTAATTAGCAGTTTCCGATATTCGATTGAATCATTTCAGTCCTACGTTATTGTTGCGGTTCGAACAGATTACAGTTCGCTGTCAGGTGCAATAATGAATATTAAAACAATCCAATCGAGGTACGGTGCATAAATCCGCGTCGTTGTTTAAAAATAGTCGGGAAATTCAGACAGTGGGCCCAGTTTGTTTGGTGTTATATCGCTTTGTCATGCAACCGAGCTCACGGATTGAAATATAAGGTTTGTAAAAAGTAACTATTTCGATTATATTGGAAATTATAAAGATACTTATGAACAGTTGTCGTCAATTCTCTTTTAAAACAGTCAAACATTTTTTAAATTGGTTACTTCAACTGAACAAGGTGCATAAACAAAGGCTCAAAATCTCCTAACTTCACGTTAGAGTTAGAGCTAGAGCTTTAGGTGACCCATTTTTTCTTATATGAATTGAAGATCAATGGATGGATAGTTCGGGCAATTTTCTTCAAGGTACTGCAAATTTTGTGTAACATTTTTGGGTCTATAATAATTGATTTCATTTTTTTGGAAAGATTTAAGGTTAACTTGTTAAAATAATTGTCTATTCGAATTTCCATTTTTTCCAGATAAGACAAGATGGCGGCTTTTGTGGCGAAGCAAATGGTTGGAAACAAACTGAACGCTGTTAAAGGTAGGTTCTCAACATAAAAACTAATAATTATTGATTGAAAATATTTATTAAATCCTTCAGTTTGTGGTTTCATAAAAGGTTTTACAATAAGAGGTTTTCTTTTGATTAGTCCGCTATTTCGGTAGGTGTCAGATCATCTGAAAACTGGCATCTTTCTATGAATGACAAAATTCGGCAGTCCAAAAATGACCTATTTTTCGCGATTTTTCGACTCCAGGTCGATTATTTCTCAAAATACGCGTCAAAAGAGAATTCTAATTACAGATTCGTGATCTACGTGTCCGAATTAACAAAGACCCGGGTCGATATACATACTCCGAAGAAAAAAATTTTCGATCGACCTCTTATTGGAAAACTTTCAACTTTACAATATGGAATATGTTTAGCACAATAAATGCAGTTTCATAGATATACGAATGTTCGAGTGAGGACAAATTAACAAACGTATTTTCAGTTCTGAATCAATGTAATTTTTGGAAGAGTATCATACAGCCTTCTTGGAAGATGCTGAAGCTTCCAGAATC
Source organism: Adalia bipunctata (assembly GCA_910592335.1). Taxonomy (NCBI): domain Eukaryota; kingdom Metazoa; phylum Arthropoda; class Insecta; order Coleoptera; family Coccinellidae; genus Adalia; species Adalia bipunctata. The sequence continues at coordinate 1,287,020 of OU342951.1, forward strand.
CTTATATTCTCGCGCTTTATTCCTAGAGATAAGGACGTAATAATCATTCAGAACAGCGTTATAATATATGAATATTTCACTATAATAAAGCGACCTGAATCAATTCATCAGTTATGAATGTCCATTGATCCTTGTCGAACTTTGGAAAAAAGATATCACTTGCTCCCATTTCAGTATAACTCACCACATATAAGGAATGGAATATAAAACTAAATGAAATCATTAAATACACAACTGACATATCTTCTAAGCTCAAAGATATAAAATATTGGTTCAAATAGAAATAGGAATGCAATTCGAAGCACACAAAATAGAATAAAAATTATACAATAGATCCTAATCAAATTTTGCCTATTAGGATATTGATGCAATACAAAAAAGATGTTTCGAAAAGAAATTCCTCGACTGTGAATTGATTATCTAGTACGGTATTCTGAAATATTCTAGGTCGAAGATTGATAAAAATTCTCGAAAAAAATACCTCTGGGGCACCGTCCTACCGAACACTAACAAAAAAACACCCCTATACACGAAAATATAGAGTTTCTCGTATTCCCAGACTCTAATCGGGGTCTCTGCCACGAAAAAATCACTATCCCCGACGCCTTCGGACGTGAAGCGTCGAATGCCGAAGCGTCCGGCCGTCCCCCTTTTTATAGGGAAACTATGGCGTCGCGACGCCCGTCTCCGCGCATACAGCTGAGGAATACGTGACGTACGGTGCATTATTGAAGCTGGATATATTGAAGAACTCTCAATAACGCGGACGTCTGCATTCGGATCGTATATTCCCGAGGGAGCGATATGAAAATTCTTGCTTGGGCGAAATGAGTTTTGGATTCGAATTGGACCCGGCGGGTATATTGAGTTCCTGTAGGATAATACATATTATTGTCCCACGTTACATATGAGAATCGGCTCGTCTGCAATTTCTCCATCTTTCTGGATGTAATAGGGAATATTAATTTCGTTCCATACGTCGTTACAAATTGGTGCAGGAGCCGGTTCGCACAAAAATAATTTTTTTAAATCCAGATGATCCTGGTTGAAACTTTAGGCCAAAGTGATGAAATTATAAAATGGTTGTCCGTTCTACATACGTTTGCAGAGTTTTCAGTTATTTGAACGCTTTGCAGATTGTTAAAGCTACGTTAAAATATGCACTCTAATTTAAACGAATATTGGGATGGAAGATGAGAATTGAGCACATTTTTTTCAGGATATTCACATGATATGTGGATAACAATATAAGAATTTCTATTTCACAATGTTGACTTCTGAACTTAGAACTTGAAAGTCCCGATTGTCTGAAGATTATTGAAGATTCCTGTGCTAGAAGTTTCTTCATTCACATTTGGAAACATAGAATGGAAACTAGAAGAGTTACGGTTTTTTAAAGTGAATATGCTAGAACATTCGTATCGATGTTTGCGAATCGATACTGAACTACCACGAACCGTCCTTTGAAACAGAGGTGGAGCAGTAATTATTTCACAAGGACCTCTGAGGAGTTTTTGCCAAGTCGTTATATACAATTTAATAAAAGGCACAAGATAATGAAGATGACAAAAGGACTGCCACAACAATGGCTGCTCTCGCAAGAATTTCGAATATATTCATAACATTGTCCTTTTCCCCGCTCGCGCCAAGATCTGTGCTCCATCGCTTCGTCCTCCTCCTCAGGTCCGTTCATTAATATCAGACAGAATCGGTGGTCTTATTTCAGCCGAAGAGGAAACCCTTCAGAAACAGACGAAGGGTGTGGGGCTGTCCGTTTTGAGATAACGGAAACCGAGGAATTCAGCGAGAGGAAATGAGAGATATGTCGAAGATCCTTGTCAATGGATCTAAGGAGTCGAAATATATCTCTGTGGGCGTGAATGTAATGTTGAATTGATTATACTTGCTTTGAGACAATGGCTAACTAAAAACGAGAGTGAAACTCTATCAATATTCAAGAAAAACTGTTGATTATAGACATTTCAACTCCCTCACATTAACTTTCAAGGGAATGTAAGATTCATCCTAAATATGACAGGAATCTTGTGAGATTTCTTTTAAGGATCTGTTAACGAATTGACAGGAATCAATGCGAATAAAAATTCTGAATTTATCAAACTGAATGAAATAAATCAAAGATTCATTCTGGTGGATATTTTCAATTTCTTCTTATTGATAAAAAAATTGCATTCCCCTCTTTTGTTACTAAGTGGCGAATGCGCAAGTTCACGGAAATGAACTTTCGATATAAATTACCAAGATACAATCAAACGACATGTAATAAAACATCAAATGGGGGTAGTTCGAGTATTTTGGGATATCGCGTGCTGACGATGTCGATTTTGAGTTAATTTCTCACGGTCATGAAAAATTTACTAAATTATAAACATCCAAGGAGAAATATCACTTTGAATCATGGAAAAGATTGTCCTTGAACCATTTAGATATCGCTGTCAATCGTTGATTTGTTGCAGACATTTGGTTCTTTCATCAATAGTAGCAACAATTTTAGAACGTTATAAAACCTCAGCCTATGAATAATTCGTTCAGCTGGAGAACTTCTGACTCTGAGAACCCTAGAGAAACAATAAGGAAAATTTATAATAACCTCGGCGAGCAAGACCTGGAGACATTATCAAATATCTGTCCGAAGCGACATATTCACTACATAAATTCCACTCAGAACTTTCCTGAATGAATCATTCATCCAAAAACTAATCAAATTAAGGAGTCGCTCGCAAGATGAATACGTAAAGTTGGGGATCGACCTTGCGACTACGTATGTCAGATTGTTCTTAGGACGGTTAATAATGCATAGATAACAGGGCGCGCGTACAAGGAGCTCGTGAGTAATGGAGGAAACGGTATGGAGTCTTCGGCCGTCTCTCCTTTCTTCATAATATTCCTGTAATTAATGAGGGTTTTCGTGTTTCAATTATCGGCCGACTTTATCCGATTAATGTCAGATGTGGAAGCGTCAAGGTGGGAAACAGCGTGATTAAGTTGAAACATCGAGAGAGACTTCTTTGTGATGATGAATGGGTAATTTTAAATAAAGAAATATGAGATTCTGAAAATGTTTATTATTCTCCACAGAGATACTTCGGCCAATGCTAAGTAAAGTGAGGTTCATGTGGATCCGACCAAAGAAACGGGAGCTATGTCGATTTGAAATTTCGATTTTTTGAAAAAATGCCATTTGACAGGTGAAAATCTAAACTATGCTAGTAAGGGCTCTGGAAAGTCTTTCATTGAATAGAGCGACCTCGAAAACCTACATTTTGATACCAAAATCGTCCATGTAGCCCTCATAACTACTGAATTATTTCGTTTTAATTTTTTCCATATTTCATTTTCGAGTTTTGTTCTGAAGCTCAGAGCACTCAAAGTATGGGTGATATGGATCACCAAATTGGGTTTTCTGAAAGACTCCAATGGGTTGAAGACATTATCGATTGAATAACACTGTTAGATTTTCCAGGGAATTCGTGTTGATGGCAAATATGGTGTTTTTAGTGGGTCTTACCCCTTATGCATTTTTGACCTAAAAAGTTGGGATTTTCGAATTCGATTTTATTGTTTGAAGAGATACTTTGGACAATGCTGATTAACAATATACAAGCCACATGTGGTTGTGACCAACGAAACGGGAGCTACGACGGTTTGAAATTCCGATTTTTTGAAAAAATGCCATTTGACAGGTCAAAATCTAAACTATGCTAGTTAGGGCTCTGGAAAGTCTTTCATTGAATAGAGCGACCACGAAAACCTACATTTTGATACCAAAATCGTCCATGTAGTCCTCATAACTACTGAATTATTTCGTTTTAATTTTTTCCATATTTCATTTTCGAGTTTTGTTCTGAAGCTCAGAGCACTCAAAGTATGGGTGATATGGATCACCAAATTGGGTTTTCTGAAAGACTCCAATGGGTTGAAGACATTATCGATTGAATAACACTGTTAGATTTTCCAGGGAATTCGTGTTGATGGCAAATATGGTGTTTTTAGGGGGTCTTACCCCTTATGCATTTTTGACCTAAAAAGTTGGGATTTTCGAATTCGATTTTATTGTTTGAAGAGATACTTTGGACAATGCTGATTAACAATATACAAGCCACATGTGGTTGTGACCAACGAAACGGGAGCTACGACGGTTTGAAATTCCGATTTTTTGAAAAAATGCCATTTGACAGGTCAAAATCTAAACTATGCTAGTTAGGGCTCTGGAAAAGCTTTCATTGAATAGAGCGACCTCGAAAACCTACATTTTGATACCAAAATCGTCCATGTAGCCCTCATAACTACTGAATTATTTCGTTTTAATTTTTTCCATATTTCATTTTCGAGTTTTGTTCTGAAGCTCAGAGCACTCAAAGTATGAGTGATATGGATCACCAAATTGGGTTTTCTGAAAGATTCCAATAGGTTGAAGACATTATCGATTGAATAACACTGTTAGATTATCCAGGGAATTCGTGTTGATGGCAAATATGGTGTTTTTAGTGGGTCTTACCCCTTATGCATTTTTGACCTAAAAAGTTGGGATTTTCGAATTCGATTTTATTGCTTGAAGAGATACTTTGTACAATGCTGATTAACAATATACAAGCCACATGTGGTTGTGACCAACGAAACGGGAGCTACGACGGTTTGAAATTCCGATTTTTTGAAAAAATGCCATTTGACAGGTCAAAATCTAAACTATGCTAGTTAGGGCTCTGGAAAGTCTTTCATTGAATAGAGCGACCACGAAAACCTACATTTTGATACCAAAATCGTCCATGTAGTCCTCATAACTACTGAATTATTTCGTTTTAATTTTTTTCATATTTCATTTTCGAGTTTTTTTCTGAAGCTCTGAGCACTCAAAGTATGGGTGATATGGATCACCAAATTGGGTTTTCTGAAAGACTCCAATGGGTTGAAGACATTATCGATTGAATAACACTGTTAGATTTTCCAGGGAATTCGTGTTGATGGCAAATATGGTGTTTTTAGGGGGTCTTACCCCTTATGCATTTTTGACCTGAAAAGTTGGGATTTTCGAATTCGATTTTATTGTTTGAAGGGATACTTTGGACAATGCTGATTAACAATATACAAGCCACATGTGGTTGTGACCAACGAAACGGGAGCTACGACGGTTTGAAATTCCGATTTTTTGAAAAAATGCCATTTGACAGGTCAAAATCTAAACTATGCTAGTTAGGGCTCTGGAAAGTCTTTCATTGAATAGAGCGACCTCGAAAACCTACATTTTGATACCAAAATCGTCCATGTAGTCCTCATAACTACTGAATTATTTCGTTTTAATTTTTTCCATATTTCATTTTCGAGTTTTGTTCTGAAGCTCAGAGCACTCAAAGTATGGGTGATATGGATCACCAAATTGGGTTTTCTGAAAGACTCCAATGGGTTGAAGACATTATCGATTGAATAACACTGTTAGATTTTCCAGGGAATTCGTGTTGATGGCAAATATGGTGTTTTTAGGGGGTCTTACCCCTTATGCATTTTTGACCTAAAAAGTTGGGATTTTCGAATTCGATTTTATTGTTTGAAGGGATACTTTGGACAATGCTGATTAACAATATACAAGCCACATGTGGTTGTGACCAACGAAACGGGAGCTATGACGGTTTGAAATTCCGATTTTTTGAAAAAATGCCATTTGACAGGTGAAAATCTAAACTATGCTAGTAAGGGCTCTGGAAAGTCTTTCATTGAATAGAGCGACCTCGAAAACCTACATTTTGATACCAAAATCGTCCATGTAGCCCTCATAACTACTGAATTATTTCGTTTTAATTTTTTCCATATTTCATTTTCGAGTTTTGTTCTGAAGCTCAGAGCACTCAAAGTATGGGTGATATGGATCACCAAATTGGGTTTTCTGAAAGACTCCAATGGGTTGAAGACATTATCGATTGAATAACACTGTTAGATTTTCCAGGGAATTCGTGTTGATGGCAAATATGGTGTTTTTAGGGGGTCTTACCCCTTATGCATTTTTGACCTAAAAAGTTGGGATTTTCGAATTCGATTTTATTGTTTGAAGGGATACTTTGGACAATGCTGATTAACAATATACAAGCCACATGTGGTTGTGACCAACGAAACGGGAGCTATGACGGTTTGAAATTCCGATTTTTTGAAAAAATGCCATTTGACAGGTGAAAATCTAAACTATGCTAGTAAGGGCTCTGGAAAGTCTTTCATTGAATAGAGCGACCTCGAAAACCTACATTTTGATACCAAAATCGTCCATGTAGCCCTCATAACTACTGAATTATTTCGTTTTAATTTTTTCCATATTTCATTTTCGAGTTTTGTTCTGAAGCTCAGAGCACTCAAAGTATGGGTGATATGGATCACCAAATTGGGTTTTCTGAAAGACTCCAATGGGTTGAAGACATTATCGATTGAATAACACTGTTAGATTTTCCAGGGAATTCGTGTTGATGGCAAATATGGTGTTTTTAGGGGGTCTTACCCCTTATGCATTTTTGACCTAAAAAGTTGGGATTTTCGAATTCGATTTTATTGTTTGAAGAGATACTTTGGACAATGCTGATTAACAATATACAAGCCACATGTGGTTGTGACCAACGAAACGGGAGCTACGACGGTTTGAAATTCCGATTTTTTGAAAAAATGCCATTTGACAGGTCAAAATCTAAACTATGCTAGTTAGGGCTCTTGAAAGTCTTTCATTGAATAGAGCAACCACGAAAACCTACATTTTGATACCAAAATCGTCCATGTAGTCCTCATAACTACTGAATTATTTCGTTTTAATTTTTTCCATATTTCATTTTCGAGTTTTGTTCTGAAGCTCAGAGCACTCAAAGTATGGGTGATATGGATCACCAAATTGGGTATTCTGAAAGACTCGATTGGGTTGAAGACATTATCGATTGAATATCACTGTTAGATTTTCCAGGGAATTCGTGTTGATGGCAAATATGGTGTTTTTAGGGGGTCTTACCCCTTACGCATTTTTTGCCCAAAAATTTGGGTTTTTCTAAATCGATTTTATGGTTCAAAGAGATACTTTGGACAATGCTGATTAAGAATATGCAAGCTTTATGTGGATGCGACCAAAGAAACGGGAGCTTTGACGATTTGAAATTCCGATTTTTTGAAAAAATGCCATTTGACAGAAGAAAATCTAAACTATGATAGATAGCATTTCGAATTGTTCTTTATCGGATTCAGCGACCTCGAAAACCTATATTTTGATACCAAACATGACCATATAGCCCTCCTTTATCATGAAATTTTTCGTGTTTTTTTTCCATGTTTCATTTTCTAGTTTTCTTCTCGAGCTTACAGCATTCAGAGTATAGATGATATGGGTCATTAAAATGGGTATTCTGAATGATTCGAATGGGTTAAGGAGCTTCACTTACAATACACCGTTAGGTTTCCCAGGAATTTCCGAAATGCTCGTTAGCAGTTTCCGAAAATTCCTGACTAGTGGAAGCAAGTTTAGGAATCCTTGGTGCCTTGGAACACCCTTTCCATAACCAATAAGAAAATATGTACATGGATTTCAGAGAATGAGTTCCATTCACGTATCCATCATTTCCCGAATGCCCAATATCGCGTCAAGTTTATGACTCCACAGGCCATAAATTCCACCATCGCCAATCAACAGAAATTGCATCGTTCTAGGCAACATTCCACGCGGCGGTGCCATATGGGATTTATAGGGGCGCGATAGTGTATCGCGCGATAATTTATCGCTTATCGCTTGCCGGCTAATGGACGTGCGTACAACCTTTATTATTGCACGTAGATCGCGTCGTTTGGTTTTTATGCGCACTCTGGCGCTACGACTGAAACGCACTAAATTAGTCCAAACGCATTCGATATTGTGGTAATGCGAGCATAATTATGGCTACAGGAGTATCGGGAGGGACTCTTCATGGCTCAGCTGTTCGATTGTGGAATGTTTATAGGTTATGTTCGGCCTAATTGGACGCGAGCACGTTTGACAAGCCCATGGCATCGGTGGTAGAACAATCCAGGCGTTTACGTTGAAGATATTCATAGTTCCCCTGATTTAAGGGGACCTGGTACACACACGTCCGAGCTCGCGAGCTAGCTTCAAAAATTGGGCTTTTCATTTCCATGATATCTCTGTTCGTATGCGGCGTTGATCAACAATTTTTTTTTTAATTGAAGCTTAATCATTTCTCTAGAATGTGTATTACTCGCTTTCCTGTTTTTCTTCGTATATTAGGAAAAAAACCTGGTGAGCTGTAATTTCATGAAAATCTGGACAAACGATTTTATTTCCATGATATCTCCTTCAATTCTCGGAACAAATGTATGAAATTTTCAGTTTACATGCGAAATAATATTTTCCAGAATGCATGTGTATTGATCAGTTTTACTGTTTATTGCCTCCTCAATTTTTAAATGAATTATAAAGTAGGAACTTTATTGGTCATATTTTCAACCAGGTTTTTTTTCTGATATACACAGAAAAAAGGAAAAGTGAATAAAAAATATTCTGCAAAATATTATTCCGCATGTATACTGAAAATTTCATACATTTATCCCGAAAATTGACGGAGATATCATGGAAATAAAATCGTTTGTCCAGATTTTCATGAAATTACAGCTCAGCAGGTTTTTTTCCTAATATACGAAGAAAAAGAGAAAAGCGAGTAGAACACATTCTAAAGAAATGATTAAGCTTTAATTTAAAAAAATTATTGGTTCACGCCGCATACGAACTGAGATATCATGGAAATAAAAAGCCCAATAAAATAAACAATATCAGGAATTGGACAATTTAATTCTCCTTAGCGAATTTCTTCGGGCCAACGTTTCGGAACAAGGCTGTTCCTTTTTCAAGGCTAAAAAATACAAGACATTTAGATAAAAACAGAAACAAAATAAAATACGCTTAAACTATACCTCTCGAAATTTGCGTATCACGGGGATATTTCAAAATTAATTAAGTCTTTGCTAGAGTACATCGGATTCAATAAAACGGAAAGCAATAAAGTCATATCATAAAATGATCCATATACATAAGGTGAGATGTTCCTGTCTTCAATCAACAAAGAAAGATGTCATGTTATGTCAACAACATAGAATATTATTAAAAAGTTTACACAATTATTACATTAAGATTGACTGTTTGTTTATTTTGTGTAAACTTTTTAATAATATTCTATGTTGTTGACATAACATGACATCTTTCTTTGTTGATTGAAGACAGGAACATCTCACCTTATGTATATGGATCATTTTATGATATGACTTTATTGCTTTCCGTTTTATTGAATCCGATGTACTCTAGCAAAGACTTAATTAATTTTGAAATATCCCCGTGATACGCAAATTTCGAGAGGTATAGTTTAAGCGTATTTTATTTTGTTTCTGTTTTTATCTAAATGTCTTGTATTTTTTAGCCTTGAAAAGGAACAGCCTTGTTCCGAAACGTTGGCCTGAAGAAATTCGCTAAGGAGAATTAAATTGTCCAATTCCTGATATTGTTTATTTTATTTTAAATACATAATGGACGAGGAAAACATTAATGAAAAAGCACAATTTTTGAAGGGAGCTCGGACGTGTACCAGGTCCTCTTAAGGGACAACTCAATAGTTGGTGGCTGTTTTATTGATTTTATAATGAATTATCATGTATTAATGTCCACAGATGTGTTGTAGTTTTGATTCAGTATGTACACCTTTATTCTTTGAAGTCATTTGTCAAAACCCTTATTGCTTTGATACCAAACACTCCAAACAGCAATGATTGTGCTTATTCCAATAAAATTTGAGCTGAAAAGGTGATACTCAAGGAAATATCTGGGTGGACTGTTTTATGTTGGTCACGCTGTATATTCTAACTGTATCAGTTTTCAATCAAGGTGGAAGAATGTGAGCGAAGAGATACGAAACAAACTAGCGAAACCAATTCGATCGTCGATCGAAAAATATAAAGCCCTCCATAAATCCGGATTCATTGCCCTCGGATCAAAATTTCAACTAACAAAAGACATTTCCACGCTCCCGGGGCCATAAACGACTCGGTCTGGCGATCTTTCTTCAATTTCACCCTCGGATTCAATTCCGTCATTACCGACTGTTGTTTTATTGACTGTAAAACAAGAGAAACGACTGTGCCCTACCCGATCGACGATCGTCTTTCGAAAATAATCAAATACGTCCCAGGGCGTATCGGTACGACGCTGATGTTGACGAAATGCCCCGCCAAATGAACGAAAACAAATAGCCCCATCCGTTACCGTCTATTCCTCCGTAAAGGCCAGCCTACACCGCGTCCAGCCTCGACGGCCTAAGGCTGCGTTCTCGGGTCTACGTACTATCGCTGGCGACAGCAAATAACAGCCGTTTAAACAATGAGAAGCAGTTAGTAAAACTCGCCCAGATTTTCACTGGAAATTTTTAACCATGAGGGCTTTCTGTGATCGAAACAGAAATCTTGTATGGGAAGCTTCATGACGGTTTTCGCAATAGCGCTCAAAATGTCGTCGTGTGCGGACCCCTTTACGGAAAAGCTCGCCAATAAGAAAGGCAAATACAATTTGGAAGAGTGTATACGGAGCAGTCGCGGACGAGGCTCGTAAAGTAGATACATGGGTTCCGTAATTCGGGAAGATGCAGGGGACCGCTGGTAATGACGATCCGATTTGAAATTGAAAAATTTCTCTCACTCTTCCACATCGGAAACGTGTCGTTTCTATAATTTAGGAGAGTGCCCTTTATGGGAATGACGTTTGCTGGAGGAAATGACTTGTGGGGGGGCACGTGTAAGGGATATTCGTTCTGCCGCTGTTCACAGTATTTTTTTTGGATAAACGAGCATTTGAAAAAATGGTGGGATTTTCGATATCGATTTTTTTCTTCTTAGAGATACTTTGGACAATGCTGATTAACAATATACAAGCCACATGTGGATGCGATCAAAGAAACGGGAGCTATGACGATTTGAAATTTCGATTTTTGGAAAAAATGCCATTCGACAGGTGAAAATCTAAACTATGATAGATAGGGTCTTGGATTCATTCTTATTGACTTCAGCGACCTCGAAAACCTATATTTTGATACCAAACTCGACCATATAAACCTTCTTTATCATGCATTTTTCAATGTTTTTGTTTTCCATCTTTCATTTTCGAGTTTTCTTTAGCAGCTCACAGCATTCATATTTAATGCGTAATGGATCAGCAACGCAGGAATTCTGAAAGATTCGAATAGGAGGAAGATATTTCTGAGTGAATTACCCTGTTAGATTTTCCAGGGAATTCGTGATGATGGCAAATATAGTGTTTTTGGGGGGTCTTACCCCTTTGGCATTTTCCATCCAAAAAGTTGGGATTTTCGATATCGAGTTTATTATTCTTAGAGATACTTTGGACAATGCGGATTAACAATATACAAGCCTCATGTGGATGCGACCAAAGAAACGGGAGCTATGACGATTTGAAATTTCGATTTTTTGAAAAAATGCCATTTGACAGTTGAAAATCTAAACTATGATAGAAAGATTCTTGGATTCATTTTTATTGAATAGAACGACCTCGAAAACTTATAATTTGATACCAAACATGACCATATAAACCTTCTTTATCATGCATTTTTTAATGTTTTTGTTTTCCATCTTTCATTTTCGAGTTTTGTTTAGCAGCTGACAGCATTCATATTTAATGCGTAATGGATCGGCAACGCAGGAATTCTGAAAGATTCGAATAGGAGGAAGATATTCCTGAATGAATATCCCTGCTAGATTTTCCAGGGAATTCGTGATGATGACAAATATAGTGTTTTTGGGGGGTCTTACCCCTTTGGCATTTTTCACCCAAAAAGTTGGGATTTTCGATATCGATTTTATTATTCTTAGAGATACTTTGGACAATGCGGATTAACAATATACAAGCCTCATGTGGATGCGACCAAAGAAACGGGAGCTATGACGATTTGAAATTTCGATTTTTTGAAAAAATGCCATTTGACAGTTGAAAATCTAAACTATGATAGATAGATTCTTGGATTCATTTTTATTGAATAGAACGACCTTGAAAACCTATAATTTGATACCAAACATGACCATATAAACCTTCTTTATCATGCATTTTTTAATGTTTTTGTTTTCCATCTTTCATTTTCGAGTTTTGTTTAGCAGCTGACAGCATTCATATTTAATGCGTAATGGATCGGCAACGCAGGAATTCTGAAAGATTCGAATAGGAGGAAGATATTCCTGAATGAATATCCCTGTTAGATTTTCCAGGGAATTCGTGATGATGACAAATATAGTGTTTTTGGGGGGTCTTACCCCTTTGGCATTTTTCATCCAAAAAGTTGTGATTTTCGATATCGATTTTATTCTTATTAGAGATACTTTGGACAATGCGGATTAACAATATACAAGCCTCACGTTGATGCGACCAAAAAAACGGGAGCTATGACGATTTGAAATTACGATTTTTTTGAAAAAAATGCCATTTGACAGGTGAAAATCTAAACTATGATAGATAGAAAACCTATATTTTGATACCGAACATGACCATATAGTCCTTCTTTATCATGAATTTTTCAATGTTTTTGTTTTCCATTTTTCATTTTCGAGTTTTGTTTGCCAGCTCACAGCATTCATATTTAAATGTTATGGATCAGCAAAATGGGAATTCCGAATGATTCGAATGGGAAGAAGTCTTTTCAGTTTGAATAAATCCCCGAAAACCTATATTTTGATACCAAACTCGACCATAACATGCCAAGCCATTTCCAGGCGATTCCATGCGTTGGGTATGATTCAAAAACCGGGTTCCTTATGAACTGAAGCCAAGGGACTTTTAACGCCTATATACAACTGCTTCAGCCGTAAAAAACGGATTTTCTTCATAGCATCATGACGGGTGATGAAAAATGGATCTGTTGCAGCAACTTTTATGTAAAAATATCTATTATAAGCAGTTTCAATTTTTTCTATCTTTAACAGAGCCTCAGCAATAATAAGTATTTCTGGAACAAAAGTAGTTGGAATATTTCTGTTTGTGGCTTCGGAAACCGCATGTCTCTATCTTCAATAATAGCTGAGATACAGTGCAGTATCAAAAAAATGGGACACAGTGTATTTTCTGAACTTCCCAGTATAGTGAATGAAATTCATGGCAATGTGTATTTCAAATGGATAACTTGTTATAGCTGTTGGTAGGTGCCTATATCTGATTATTCACAATTGCTGAAATCTATCCTGATTTCTATATAATCCTTTGGTGTAACATCTTACGAAAGAACAGAAATATGGTAACAGTAATTACTGTACCATTATTCATATTCAGAACCCAGGCAAGACCGTAGACATCGGTTCCAAAAGCAGAACTGGCAGTCCCATTTCCCCCTCGTCGCTCCAAAGTCCCTCCCTTCGAAATCGCCCCCTACTGAGGGTAATAATTTAAATAGGCTAAAAGACGCCCACTTCTCGCCTAGGGCGATAATCAAAGGACCCGATCATCAGCTCATCTGACTGGTAATCCCAGTCGTAACCGAGTTAGCGCTGCACTTCGCCTCCTTCAGTCGCTGCAATTTTGCCGGTGGTCCCCGAGGGTGGCGGCCGGGGGGCCGACGACGTCGCCTCGTTACACGGGTTACACCGTATCGAATAACCCGACTAGATTTCATCGAATTACCGGACCGGATGGGTTTCCGGATCTCCCGGAATATATACGGCCCTTTACGTCGGCGGTCAGGTGGTCTTTGCGGTTCAAGATCGCAGCTGCCCCGGGAATTGGGTCCGTTCCGAGAGGATCGGGGGTTTGGAGTTGGAGTTTGGGGGTTAAACTGGGATTTCGGTGAAAATTCGGGTCTGAAGGCTGATTCGGAGAGTCTCGCGATTGTTCGGGAAGGATTAGACGTATGGAATGCTAGGAGGGGGATTTATGGAGATTTATCGAGTCGCATTTGATTCGTGTTGGTCGATTAAAGTGTCACGAATTGACAATGCCTTTTATTGAGGTTGTCCCAAACCTGCTCAATCGGATTGAGATCTGGACTTCTTGCTGGCCATTCCATTCGAGAGACTTCAACCTCTTCCAGGTACTCCTGAACGATGCGCGCACGATGGGGTCTGGCATTATCGTCCATAAAAATGAAATTTTCACCAATGTATGGGGCAAATGGCACTACATGCTCCTCAAGTATGTTCCTTATATACTTATCAGCATTCATAGCTCCATTATCAACGACCACTAGGTCTGTGCGAGCAGTCAAAGATATTCCACCCCATACCATAATCGATCCTCCCCCGAAACCAGTAGTATTCAGGAAATTGCACTGAGCATATCTTTCATGTGGACGTCTGTATACAAGGGAACGTCGATCACAATGGTAGAGGCAGAATCTAGACTCATCTGTGAAGAGAACTCTTTCCCAATCGGCCTCTTCCCAATGGATATGCTCTCTCGCAAAATCCAAACGCACCCTTCGATGAACTGGTGTAAGAGCTGGGCCTCTTGCCGCGACACGAGGCCTTAAATCATATTCTCTGAGGCGATTTCTTATTGTCTGAGTGCTAATTTGCACCTCATGAGTTTGCTCAAGCTGATTTTGAAGGAGGCGAGCGGTTGCAAACCGTTGTCTCAACGAAGAAACTCTCAAGTAACGTTCTTGAATGGCAGTTGTTATCCGTGGTCTACCCTGTCCTGGTCCCTGGACATTCATACCTATCTCCCTGAATCGCTGCAACATTCTGGACACACTTGTATGGGAAACTCCAAACCTTTCTGCAATTCTTGTGTATGTCCACCCTTCTTCTCGCAAAACTACCGCTTGGGCACATTCCTCTTGGGTCAAATTGCGTGTTTCGCGTTGCATAGCGATCGAGTGTAGAAAATCGAACGAAAGAAAAACTATTGATCACTAGAATTGATCGAGAAAAACTGATTTTAGAATGGAGCCAATACATTCAAAATCTGATAATATCATCTTTTTTTATTCCTGCTGGGAGAAAACATCTGTATTGAAGAAGAACGTTGAAAGTGGATAACATATGCATGCATAATTCTGATAAAAATAATTATCATTGAGAACACCTTCAGTTCTAGAATAAATTTGAGATTTCCATAATGTGCGTTAATTTTTTCGCGCAGTGTAGATCTTTTAAAGAAGAAAAAAGCAACTAAACTAAAGTTGAATTTCAATAATTGCACTTTTACTAACTGAACTCTCAAGAAATAAATCAAGAGTAATATGCACAATCAATAGAGTAGAGATTTCACCATAATTCACTCCATTTGAAAAAACGTCGCGAGAAGTGATTCCCATTTGTAATCATAAAAAGCGATGTCTCGTCTGAAACTCCAATCTTATTCCTGTCATAATGGGGTAGACATTTTATGGAACATTTCAAGATGATGTAGGCAGGTGATATAAGTTAATTTGATCTCCAATTCGATATCCTTTTGGGGTTTGTTCCCCCCTCGGTTCCCCCTGCGTTATATTTTTTGTAGTTTTCACAATAAACCATTAACGTCAAGTTTGGATGGTTTTTGGGCTATGAAAATATTAATAGAGAGTCGTTATTATCCCTTTTCCTTCCTATTTCGAGAGGTTTAATGATGGTAATGGCGACGATGAGATGAACATTTTCCTGCTACATTCAAGTTTTGGAGTTGTGGATTCATCACATCTAAACCACCTTCAAAACAAGGGTTGGAATAAAAGCTTGCAAGAAAATAAAAAGACTACTGTGAAAATATTTCTCTTCGCATAGTTTTTCTAGTCCTTAGCGAAAGACGAACCCAAATGGACGAGGTAACAGAATCCGAAAGACCGCTTATATTGGCAACATCAATAAAGTCACGTAGATTCCTCTACATCTCACTCTTCCAAGATTTGCATCGCAATAATGGCCTAATGTGAAAGAATCACGTTTCGTAAAAGTATCGAATGACATCCGTCGTAGATACCGATTTGTATATTTCAGCGAAATCACTGCTAGGAGTCGACTTGGGAAGAGTTCTTTACGAGGGGACGCTATCCGTTCGTGAAACCGGGATTATTGGTCAAATTTGCGATTTAAAACGGAGGTTCCTAACGAATTTGGCGGAATTTTATTGTCGGGATGTTTCGAGATGGAAATTTTGTTCTGCGACTGTATTTAAAGGTGCTGTTCCTTCATATCTTCTTAATCTTCTTAATGTTCAAGATACAGTATCCAATCAAGGAATTAGCTATCGAAATACGTATTCCCCAAGCGTATGCCTAGGAAAAAGGTAGAAGACAATTAGAAGGAACAGTTTGAGGTGTAGAAGATAATTCCAAACGTTCTTCAGGCAGAATTTATTCCTATATCATGTGTTAATCCATCTCTGTCTCCTCTTTCAAGTCCCTGCGAAATTCAAGGAGCACTAACGCATTGTCATTCTTAATTTATGACTGGGACTGTTTGGAAGGAAGTGCTTTGGCGGAAGCACTCTGAAATAACTCTGGATGAAGCTTTGGAACTGTAAAAATATGCTGGAATAAAGAAAACAACAATTCTCAATGTTCAAATGTATTTTTGGTTGCAAGCTAGTTGATTTTTCATTTATATAACACAATATATAGGGCTAGTGAGCAAAGAAGGACTCTCCCTGTATTATTTCCACCGTTCGCATCAAAGGAGAATAATTTTTCCGTATTACAATATGAAACTTGCTTTCTTGAAGTATATTCAATCAGAAACATGAAAAGTTACATTATCGTTGAATAAAACACTATTCAACTACCTGAAGCTCTCAGCAAACTGAGCAAACTATATTCTAAATTTCATTTGGCTTTTCTCTATACTCCATTCACTTTTATAATGTATACCGGTTGGCCATAAAATTTTGAGACATTTTACCGTGTATATTTTGAAAATGTTAGGTTATAGTCAGATGAATAAGCTACATTGCCCTTTCGTAGTAATCACGTATTTATCGAAATGTTTATTTACTTCGGGAAAATAATGAATTTGAGATAATATTAAATGAATTCAATAATTCCAAAGACCTGGGGAATGTTGAAGAAACTCTTTTCTCTGTTAATACTGGAAATATTTCACGTATATTAACATGGTTAACATGATTCAGTTATGCTATTTTTTTGTACGGAAATCAGGAATGAAGTGTTGAAATTCCACTGAGAAAAAATGGACGGAATAGTTCATTCGGAAAAAAAAAATAAAAGTACTCGAATAACCCGACAGAAAAACTTCTAAACCAATAACAGACGGAGCTATGGAATTCCCCACTTTTCAAAAGTCTCAAGAAATAAGCCTACAGAAGACATTTAAATACCCTTTTGCACAACTTGAAGTACTTCAGTATGAAAATGTAGTATCACTACGTAACCTGTGTCACAGTTGTACCTTCGAAGAACTAACGCCATTTACATATTTAAAAAAGAGTGAATTAGCATTGGCAACGTCTCTGAGAATCATTTGACATTTAACGAGTACCAACATAGGTCAGTTTTAAGTGAGCAAACCTAAACCTAAATCATGGCCAACCGGAATGCATTATAAAAGTGAATGAAGTGTATATTCTATATCATTTGTTTCTATATTCGACATCAAGATAACATATATTCGGTTAGAACAATGAAAAATTCCCAATTTTTTTACAAACCAAACAAGGCTTGCTGAAAATAGTACAGACAACAAAAATGGTTTTGGAGTTGAGATTTGAATAGCTCTCATAGTGTGCTTACCCATGGGCTTCGCTGTAGAGCTCGTAGAAGATCCTTTATCATTAGAGAACTCGAAGATTGCAGATAAGGACTGAACGAGAATAAATTCGATATCATAAAAACGCCTATATCTCTTGAACCAATTGAGAAAAAATCAAAATTTGATCATAGTTAGCTTTGTTATGAACGTCAGAAACATGTGGAACATTTACTTCATAGATATTCCAATTTTCTGTCGCAAAATGTCGAGCGAAGTGGAAACACGAGAATTTATAGTGAAACTTTTTCAAAATAATCAAAAATGGAGCTTCAAAAGAATCGCAAAAGAGGCTCGCGTTCGTCCGGAAACGGTATCAAGAGTTGTTAAGCGCATCAACGAAGATCTTACAATTAACCGCAAGGAAGGAACCGGGAGGAAAAAGGGGTTTCATAGCCCAAAAAAAGTGAAGAAGAATCCTAACCTTTCAAGACGAAAAGTGGCCCAAATAGTGGGTTGTTCGCAGTCAATCGTTCAGAAAATCTAGTCGAGTTGTGGGCTTAGAACATACAAAGTGCAGAAAGTGCCAGACAGGAACGCTGTGAAGAATCAAGAAGCGAAATCAAGTGCAAAGAAATTAAAAAAAGATTTCTTGAAAAAGTTTTCCTGTTGCGTGATGGACGACGAAACTTAGGTAGGTATGTCTTGGCTGATTTCTCGCAACTTCCTGGTCAGGAATTTTATACTGCAGATTCTCGTGGAAATGTTGACGAACAATTTCGCGTGAAGAAACAAGCAATGTTTCCTGAAAAATTCCTGCTTTGGCAAGGTTTTGCACTTATGGGAAAAGGAGCAAATTTTTCGTTGGCCAAGGCTCTATTGTCTCGAAGATATACATCGAGGAATGCTTGAAGAAGCGACTTTCACCATTTTTACTTGAGCACGATGTGTCAACAATCTTTGGCCAGATCTAGCTTCATGCCACTACAGCAAGGCCACCAAGGAATGGTACGAAGGTAATGACGTGGTTTTTGTCCCCAAAGAGGCCAATCCACCAAATTGCCATGAGTTTTGTAAAAATAGTTTTGGTTTTTTTATTGTAAAAACAGTTTTCATTAGAATTAGAAGATGATTCGAAAATGAGTTTGATTTTCGAAATCGGTCCAGTGGTTCAAAAGATATAAGCGTTTTTGTGATAGCGAATTTATTCTCGTTCAGTCCTTATGATATATTTCTTTTAGTTAATAGGCTAAGTACTTCTCCTAACAATCCAATTATGTCAAACGAACCAGACAGGTTCCGCCTTGGTGAACTAGCCCATCGAAGTGCCAGCCGGGCTCACGCATAAAATATTGAAACCTCACACATGTGCCCCATTTCCGGAAACGAGAACAGTTCCGTAGAACCGCAACGTAAGCGACTCCGCGTCAAGGACGCGCAAAGTCCTGATTAAAATAGAAATTTCCCTCTTCTTATGCTCGAAGGACCATCGCCTCGTAATTGGTCGCTTTGAGCGGCTGAATTTTAAAGTGGGAAAGGGAAGTTTTCAGTTCCTTCAACTTTCTGGGTCAGAATCGCCGCAGAAGGGGTTCATTGTGCAGGGACGGAGCACAGGAGGACTTTTCGAGCGGGAGATGTGAGAAATGGGTCAACTGTGAACGAAAGTAGGCACTAATTTGTTTGGGGGAAAAACGGAGAATGATTCGCTGTAATAACTGCCGAAGTTTACAATGAAATTGGCGAAATGGGATTATAGAAATTGAGAAAAGACGTGTTCAGAATTTAGCCCCTTTATTTCCAGTGTAAAACCCTCAGTATTGTCACATTTTCTGTACGGAAAATCAGAAAAATCTCGAAGACTTTAGTTCATGTCATGCACAAGATAGTTAATTCGTTCCATGCACGTGATACCACCCAAGTATGATCGGGGTGATATCACGTAGTCCCATTCACTCTCAAACAAAGATCTATCTCCTCTTCTCAACGGGACCTTTTCCCTTCTCTCCTCTGTCTCCAAATACACAGCTGGCGCAAACAAGTTAACATCGTACGACAGATATGAAATCCCCCCTCGCAAAATCCCCGATTGACGGTCTCCATAACAATCCAACAATTATACTTCCTTCATCTTCCCCTTCCGTTACACTATACAGGAAACTGTTATTCCCAGATTGTCGAACTACCAGAATGGGACAGCACATGCGTGTTTAATTAGTAGATAGCGGGACAATTCCGAGGTCCATTCGTCCCCTTTTGACGAGGAGCCCGAACCAGAGCCAGATTTAATTAATTCCAACAATAAGGTCCCTTCTACTTCGTCGGTTTGAGTGGATTTTAAACGAGTCGTTTGTAGATCTGATGTAGTTTCAAGGAGACCTACTCGAATTGTTACATCGGGAATATTCAGAGGCTGACTAGGGGTTGTTTGAATGTGGACTTCAATAACACGAGATTAGAGAAAAGTTGAAGGTGCAATTTCTTATAATTGGTTGGTAGAACCAGTTGCATACAGAACAGAATAGATAAAGAATGCTAAAAAGTTTTGGGCCGATACGAGCAATGACTTGGTTGAGATGGAGTCAATTCCAGCAATTTCAGTTTGATTACAGATGTTCCTCAGGGCTCAGTACTGTCATACTCGCTCTTCTTGCTTCAAAATGATTGAACCAAAGCAACAAATACAGCCGGATATGATAAACATTTGAAATGTTACAGGATACGAGTGGAAATGTTGGATGAACACATTTTTACTCTTAAGAACAGTATAGGACGCCTTTATCCATTTTGGTTTTATTGAAAACAGAAGATCTTGGTAAAATAATCTCTATATATATATATATATATATATATATATATATATATATATATGTATAAGTATGCCAAACTATCACTTTGGGGACATATTATATGTCAAACTATCATTTCGGGGACAAAATGCAACTTTGGGGACTGTCCCCAAAATTTAAAGATATGTCATACTATAAGTTTGGGGACATTATCATTTCGGGGACAGCAAATGAGTTTTTGAGGACAGCAAATACAAGTTTGGGGACAGTGACGCAAGTTTGGGGACTTGAAATGTCCCCGAAGTTGATGTCCCCAAACTTGCATCACTGTCCCCAAACTTGTGAAATGATTTCACAAGTTTGGAGACACCTATTTCGATCATATTGAACTTTATTTCCATCCAATAAGTTATTCAGTTTCTGAACACTTTCTTGGTTTACTTGAATGGTTGATTATGGCTATTATTTAATATGAGGATTCACATAAATTTACTTCGTCTCGTCAGGTAAACCTCATCCGCGTGACTTATATCAGCTATTTTTTTTTCGAATAATACACGAAAAGCAATATATGTATTTATAATGTGAGCACATGAAAAGTCGGATGACGTCATTTTCTCCGAACCAGAAACTTGTTCTAAAAAACGTCTGAACTTAGGTTGCAGTTCGCGCGAAGTCTGAGAGCAAAGACAGAGTCTGTAGGCCGAATTCACTTCTTAACCATGAGCTTTCCTCAAGGTGCCTGTCCGCACTGCGACAGAGACAGGAGACTGAGACCAGTGAGGCCTGAGACCGGGGCAAGTGTTAGATACCGCAGAAATCGATCTCCGCGCGAACCGAACACCATAGACAAACTAAGCCGAATACGAAATTATTTGGTCAAATAGTGGATTCCGTCTCCAGTCTCTGTTTCTGGTCTCGTATCACTCGGTGACAGAATAGTCTGTATTCACCTTTACTTATATCCGTTGATCAAGCTTACTCTCAGCAAGAATAACGTTGAGTTTATGTGTATGAAAATTTTCAATTCCCATCCAGTATTATTAATTCAGTCAGTTGATTCATTAAAAAATTCAAGAAACTGACTTTAGAGTTTCTGTTAAATTTAGAGCCATACAACTTGAATGAATATTTTGTTTACACTTCTAGATAAGGTGTAATTACTATGACGTGTTCTCTTCTCATTGTATCTAACTTACTTGGTATATAAGAACCCGTTTACGACAAATAAAAATCATTAGGCGAATTGAAATTCAGATTTTTACTGAAATTTGCCGATAGTTCATAAATTTTGTCTAAAATATTTTTAGTTCTCATAACCTTGCAATAACTCCATTCCGCAAAGTTCTATTATTATCATGTCGATATTCAGTTGAATGAATAGTTATTAATACATAATTGATATGCTCATTTGCCTCATTTGGAACCATCGCCATAATATCAGATTTCCGAAGTGCCCATCTTGAAACCGGCACATTACCGCAGAACAGAAATGACATGGTACGAAAATCTTAACCAATAAGCGATGTGTAGTTTTTTCCATATTCAATTTCCAATAACGCGAACTTTTACCTGACGAAATTGAACCCAGACAAAGACAATTATTTATATCTAGTTGGAATTCGGAAGGTCCACAAATTAGCAAAGTGGAATAAATTCACCAGGAAATTTTCGTCGTGTAAAATCAAAGATGCGGTGTCGACTGTCGGTACGACCTTATGTTATGAATATGATGAAAAACACATGCGAACGAAGCAGCTGCAATACTCCGCACACGTGGCCGTTTGCCGCCACTGCATTGTTGCCGCGTCCAACGTTTCAGCCGAGATATACCGTTCTAAACCTACCGTCTCCCACGTAATTTTCTGCCGCTAATAATAACGATATGATTAAATTATTAACATGATATTGTAGACGATGGTTGAAACTTCCAATGTAGATATGTATAACAATATTGACATAAAGGGTTTAACGACTCAAGACTTCAGGAAAAGAACTACTCTTTTTCTAACCAAGCTTTCGCAATAGTGCAATACTGTATATGTATAACTATTCCAAATTATTCTTTTGTTTCGACACTACATCAAACAAAACCAATTATGTATTGTTACCGCGTTCGTAATGAAAACTAAATGAAGAGAATATTTATTCACAAATAATATTGTTCTTTTGATGAATTGAAAAAAATATGCGGAGAGTGAATGTTTCAATTTGAAAATTGACCAATAATTGTTATCATATCATATGTACAAAAAATCGGAGCCGTTGAGCCCGTTGATTCTGAATAGGAGGTACCTCTACCGGCTCTACCTTTCTATTTTGAATCTTTTATTTTGTATTAGGTATGCAATAGATCAATTGATATTGTTTTTGAATGAAAATAGGGTTTTCTTTTACTCTTATTTCAGATTC
Source organism: Adalia bipunctata (assembly GCA_910592335.1). Taxonomy (NCBI): domain Eukaryota; kingdom Metazoa; phylum Arthropoda; class Insecta; order Coleoptera; family Coccinellidae; genus Adalia; species Adalia bipunctata. The sequence continues at coordinate 1,309,897 of OU342951.1, forward strand.
TATGTACAGCTGTACTTATAACATATCTACCATTTTATTTTCCAATCCACTCTTTTTTTGGTCATGTCAACCGCTTTCAACCCGACAACACCGGCCGCAACCACGCCAATAGGAAAATTGATTCATAGATTCTGAAGATTCATCGAATAATTTGTAATGATAAATGTACATATTTCTAATTGTAATAATATTCTTAAACAATATTCCTAATTCAACATTCACTTTTATAAAGTTTACCATGAAATTCTGACAAATTTCACTGCGAATATTTTGAAAATGTTAGGTTATGGTCATTCCACTGTCAGATACGCCCACAACGTTGTCGTTTCTGCTAAAAAATCATAGTAATTACGTATTTATCAAAATGTTCATTTACTTTGGGAAATTAATGAATATATGTATATGAATTCAGTAATTTCAAAGATCTGGCGAATGCTGAAGAGAATTTTCTCTGTTAAAACTGGAAATATTTCACGTAATACGAAAATGGTTGGAAGATTCAGTTATGCTATATACTTAAACGGAAATCAAGAAACGAGTGTTGAAATGTTACTGAAAAATAATGGACAGAATAGTTCGTTACTTTGTGATAGTTCATTCGGAAAAAGAATAAAAGTACTCGAATAACCCAGAAAAACGAACGGAACAGACGAACCTATGGAATTCTCCACTTTTCAAAATTCTCAAGAAATACCTACAGAAGCCATTTGAATACCTCTTTGCACAACTTGAAATACTCCAGTATGAAAATGTAGTAGTTCTACGAAACCTGAGTCACAGTTAAAACTCAGAAGAACTTACTCCATTTACAAAGCTAAAAAAGATTAAATAGAAAGTAGACTTGGCAATGTCGCTTGATTTTCACGACTACCAACCTGCGTCAGTTTTAAAGAAAGAACTTGATAAACCCAGTGAACTACCTAATCATGGCTAATCGAGATACTTTATGAAAGAGAATGGAGTTTATTTGATTATATAATTCATTCGAAGTGTAATTTTTTGACCGTCTGACTAAAAGTAAAATTTTTACAGCCTCGGATTTGAACTTGGACTTCCCGGTTGGTAGTATTGTCTCCTCCCTTCTAGGCTACTGGTAATCATGTTAAATTGCTAATAGATTCATCTGAATAGCAAATTTTATATAGGAGAGGTCGAAATATCTTATAATTAATAGCTGAGTGACGACTCAAGTTGACGTGAATATACGTATGTACATCTCATTCGATAGTAGAATTTTTTGAACGTCCGACTAAAAAAATTTTCTTCCAAGCCCCGGGATTGAACTCGGATTTTCCGGACACAAGTATCCTAGTTCCTAACTTCTACGCTAGTGGCAATCATTTTGTTTACCTAATAGTTTCATTAGAATAGGAATTTTATATAGGAGAAGGCAAAATATAATAACTGAATGCCGCTTTAGTGGATCACGTGAATATATGGAATTCAAACATTACAGCTATTTGATATATAATTTAGTCAAAAGTAGAATTATTATTAACTGATTAAAGACCGAATATGATTGTGCGCAATGAAATTTCACAGAACACTATCTGTGACATCTCATGGCACACAACTTTTTAGGTATACTCCATAGACTTAGGATAATATGTCTATGGTATACTCTATTCAATTTTATGAATTATCCCGGTTGGCCATGAAATTCTGACACATTTCACCGTGTATATTTTGAAAATGTTAGGTTATAGTCATTTTCCTGTCAGATACATGCGCAACGTTGTCGTTCCTACATAGAGATCGTAGTATCATAATGTTCATTTACTTTGGGAAAAATAATGAATTTGAGAAAATATTAGGTATGTGGATTCAATCATTCCCAAGAACTGGCGCTTGAAGAAACTCGTTGATTCTCTGTTAATACCAGAAATATTTCACGTATATTAACATGGTTGGAAGATTCAGTTATGACAGTTATGCTAGTTTCTTGTACGGAAATCAAGAATCGAGTGTTGGAATTTTACTGAAATAATGGTCAGAATAGTCCGTTTCACTTTGTGATAGTTCATTCTGAAAAAGAATGGAAGAACTCGAATAACCAAACCAGAAATACTTATGAGCGAACAGTGGAACTCCCCACTTTTCAAAATTCTCAAGAAATAAGCCTACAGAAAGAAGACATTTAAATACCTTTTTGCACAACTTGAAATACTCCAGTATGAAAATGTAGTAGTACCTAGTACGAAACCTGTGTCACAGTTAATGAGTTAAACCTTAAAGAGACTAAATCCATTCACAAAGTTGAAAAAGAGAAAATAGAAAATAGCATCGGCAACATCTCTCAGAATCATTTGACTTTCACGAGTGCCAACCTTCGTCAATATTAAGTAAAAGAATTTGTTAAACTTAAATCATGGCCAACCGCCTCCTACTTTATGAAAGTGAATGGAGTGTATGTAACTACATACTCAATTTATTCGATACTCGTTATAAGAACAATGGAACTACTCTTATGCTTGAAAGAAGTTGATTTAGAAATATCAAGATGAATCATTTGATAACAAATTTTCATTATAAAATTTTTTTCATTATTTCCTAATCTCACATCGTCAATTGGAAATCTGTTACATTCACTTCAGTTCTTAATTTTGTATAATTCTTGATCAATGAAACAAAATGGTGTAATGTACCCAATACGAATTGTTAAATATTTATTAATTATTATTTGTACTAAGAGAGAGTTCTACCACGTGATTGAAACTGTCGAATTGTACTTAAAATAAGAATATAAGCACAAATTCTGAACAATGCTCAAGATTCCAAAATATTTAGTGCCCATTCTTGCCGTTCAAATAGCGTCCCTATCAATTGTAACTAACTTGGTATATAAGAACGCGTCTACGATAAATAAAAATCATTTAGCTTATTGAAATTCAGATTTTGACTGAAATTTTCCACCCGATAGTTAGTAGGTATCCTAAATTTTGTCTAAACCATTGTTAGTTCTCTTAACCTGGCAACAACCCCATTCCGCAAAATTCTATTGTCATCATGTCGAGATTCAGTTCAATGAATAATTAATATGCTCTTTTTGAACCATCGCTATGATAATATGAGATTTCCGAAGTGACCATCTTGAAAACGGCACATTACCGCAAAACAAAAATGACATGGCACGAAAATCTTAACCAACATGGGATGTGTAGTTTTTTCCATATTCGATTTCCAATATCGTGTACTTGTCGAAATTGATTTCGAAGTTCGTACACGACAATTTGGTATACCTAGTTGCCTAGTTCGATTTGATTTCAATGAATTCGGAAAGTCCACAAATTAACAAAGTGAATTCACTAGGATAGGATATTTTCGTGGTCTCAAATCGAAGATACGATATCAGAACGACCTTTAAATAAAAAACACACGCAAACGAAGCCAGCTGCTAGATACCAACCGCACACGTGTGTTTATTGTTTATATTCTCTTTGATAATGGCCGACGCGCCGACGGCCGTTTAGCGCCCCTACTCCACTACAAGTCCAGCGTTTTAGCGGTAGATATACCTATTACCTACTGTTGTTGTATCAGCTACCGTTTTCCATGTAATTTTCTACCGCTAAATAGTACACGATATGATTAATTGAATTTATTAAAATGATATTGTAGACGATTCTTGAAAATAACTCCCAATGTAGATATGTATAACTATTCCAAATCATTTTATTGTTTTGAAACTACATACATCCAACAATACCAAATACCTACATATGTATTATGACCGCGTTCGTAATGAAAACTGAATGAAGAAAATATTTATTCACAAATAGTATCTAGGTATTGTTCGTGTGATGACTTAAAAAAATATGGAGAGTGAATCTTTCAATTTGAAAATTGACCAACAATTGTTATCAAATCATATGTACAAAAAATCGGAGAAGTTGATTCTGAATGAGTACCTCTAACTTTCAATTTTGAATCTACTTTTATTATGCACTCAATTAAATTGTTTGATAGTTTTTTGTTAATTTGAAATAGGGTTTTGTTTTACTCTTATTTCGGATTCTATGTACAGCTGTATTTTCGGCTCAAATAGAGTAAGGGCATTATTTTATATCGTCTAAGGGCATATCTACCGTTTCATTTTTAAATCTACTATTTTTTGGTCATGCCAACCGCTTTCAACCCGGCAACACTGGCCGCAACCACGCCAATAAGAAAATGGATTCATAGATTCATCGAAGAATTTGTAATGAGAAATGTATTTCTAATTGTTTTTATTGAAATTGGAAACTTGCTGAATTCAACATCGATATAGGTACTGAATTTGGAAATAATACAATAAGTACTTCAACAATTTCTCTAATTCAACATATTTTCTCCTCGAAATCCGATAGATAGATTCATTACCGCAATGCATTTTTCGCTAAATCTATATTCAATCAATTAATATATTAATTATAATATATTTCGTCCTGTCCTATATAACATGTGGTATCCAAACGAATCTATTAGTGTTGTAACACGACTGCGATTAGCCTAGAACGTAGGACGTTAACCCAATAACCGGGAGGTCCGAGTTCAATCCCGAGGTTTGAAAATTTTTTTTTTGTCAGACGAACAAAAAATTCTACTTCGAATGAATTATATATCAAATAGCTGTAATGTTAGGATTCCGTATATTCACGTCAACTTGAGTCGTTACTCAGCTATCAATTATAAGATATTTCACGTTCTCCTATATAGAATTTGCTATTCAAATAAAATATCTATTAGTTATAATACACGACTACCACTATCTTAGATGGAAGGACACCATACTACCAAACGAGAGGTCCAAGTTCAATCCCAAGTCTGGGATTTTTTTTTGTCAGACGGTCAAAAAATTCGACTATCGAATGAATTATATATCAAATAGCTGTAATCATAATTCTAATAATTCTTATATGGGGAATGAGCCAATGGTAACTGAAGCTGGGCGTTGTTTGTTGACTCTGTTTGAAATTTGCCGCCACCACGCAATTGGAAAATCGATCGATTGGAATAATTATTGTGTTTCTATTTATATTTATCGACTCTGGAAACATTCTGATTCAGATTCACATGTCGATATAGTCAATATAGAAATAATATTATTCAATAATTTTCCTGACTGAGGTTGGCATCTTTGACGTAGTGTGCCGCTTGCCGCTAGGTTCGGACGTTAATCTAGATCTAGGGAGGTCCGAGTTCCAACCCAAAACTAGGAGAAAAATTTTTTAGTCAGACGGTCAAAAATTAACCGTGTTGTGCGTAAAATGTTGTGCCTGCACAGAATACAACTTATTCTCCTATCTCGCACAAGCTATACAAGCTGAAGAGTTATCAGTATAATAAAAATCATATACCTACAGAGAAATTGAAATGGCTGATAAGTGCCATAATACTTTCGAATAATTATTTTTCAAATGATCACTACTTTTAGTTTCTTGCACAAATTGCCGACTTTTCACATGACATTTCAAAGCATTCTCTGATCAATTTTCTATTGATATTCTCTGGTTCTCGGAATAATAGCAATTTCATGCGAGTAGAATATTCATTTTTGCCGACGACTTTCGAAAATAATAATTCGTGAAATAATCACAATTTCAAGTTCCACGAACAAATTGATGACGTTTCAGAATGAATAGACATTCTTTACTCAGACTAAAGTCTAATATACCATAAATTACCAGTGATTTTACGCTCATACGTGATTTATGAATGTCACAAATCTTGATGAAACATAAGGATTTTTAACACCATTGATAGATATGGACAATGCTCAATAATAGTAACAATTATAAATCCATTTATAAAGCGCTTCAATATCGACCATCACTAATTAATTTTCCACTTTACGTGATCAATATTATAGTCCATAGTAGAGTTGTAACGAATATTTGCATTCGCATTCGCGAATATTCGCATATGTTTGGATATTCGTATGTGCATTCCCATCCACAAAATTACTGCGAATGTTTTGCGAATTTGAATATGAGAAAAAAAACTATGAAACATCAGTCTTTATACAGGGTGAATCCTGTTGAACTGTACATGCTTCCCACAGAGATAGAGGACACTTAGCCGGTTCCAAAAATACCCCACAAATTACCTGAATATTGGAATACTTGAATATCGAGAGGATTTAAACTGATAATATTCTCCTGTCGTCAACTTTTGATACATCTGGGTATGATTTTCTTTGTGAAATAGGCCGTCCAAAAAAAATTTATCTCCGAGTACGCATATTCAATATGTTTTTTCTCTAAATCTGTAGGTGTGCCACGTGATTTTATTACTCTTTATTGAAGAGTATTCAGTGTAGTTTGAGCTGCCATGACAGGTTTATTGACTTTTTCATCTACAGGATGATTTTCTTTATAAATTCCGATAATATCAGAAAAATAGAGTCCGGTCCTAGAAACTTATAATCTGTTAACTCAGCTATATGGGGATTGATACAGTCCTCCTACGTACCAAATTTGGTGGATTTGTGATTATTCGTTCGTCCAATACAGCATTTTGAAAATATGACCCAAAACGTGAAATCGCCCTGTATAATCCAAACGAGTGACTAAAGACTCAACATGTGGGGTATGTTTGGAACCGGCTAAGTGTCCTCTACCTCTGGGGGAAGCATGTACAGTTCAACAGGATTCACCCTGTATATAACTTTTTTATGTTTAAATAATCACAAACTGAACGCACGACAAGCCATAGACAATTGGCGCCAATTTCTACATTCGCATTCGCAATCGCATTCGCGAATGTCAGTAGCAGACATTTGCATTCGCATTCGCGAATGTTTGAAAAATGACATTCGTTACCCATAGGTACATATCTATCGTTCAAAGGTATTCTACATACTTATTATCAACAAGCAGCCCGTCCCAGCTTCGTCCGGGTAGAACTTTGTTTCATTAAAATTTTGCGATGAACTTAGGGTTTACCCTAAGTTCATCTACAACATTTGTTCTGTTTATAAAATCGTCGCGTGTCTGAAAGTTGATCCACGCGGCTACTCTTTTATAGATATGTATGTCCCCCTCTCACACTTCGGTGCCCTCTCCTACCCGCCCACTTAGCACGGAGACTCAGTTTGGTCCGGTCGTGCGGTTTCATCTTCATCACTTTAACCTGCCATATCTTTTGATGTACCTACTCATACTAATTGTATAATGTAAAGGGCAACATCTGATTACCATAAACAGGTGGCAGCAAGGGAATCTTGAGAGATAGATAATATATGCTATCGCGGAGTTTTTTGTAGAACTATTTGAGAGGAACATTTCCGTCAGTCATTGTATCCACGTAAGTCTTACGGTTTTTGCAGCGCACGTGAAAATAGCTGATTATGTCTGATTTTTCTGTAATTATTGAAGTTATAGTAGGTGGAAAGTATAGCCAGAGATAATTTAGCTTTCTAAGGATGAAAGAATTTCTGAAATCAGTCCAGTAGTTTTTGAGCCAAGTCGTATCAAACACACAAAAATACAAATCTTTCCTCTTTATAATATTAGAATAGAAAAGTATAGATAACAGATATTCGGGGCTATTCACTAAGCAAAGTTGTTATGGATAGCAACTGTAAATCGTCGTTATCCCATGCTTATTACATGGGATAACGACGATTCAGTTACTATCCATAACAACTTTGCTTAGTGAATAGCCCCGATTGACCTTTATGTGCATCGGTTGAAGTATCGCAGTGTCGAAGAAATGAGTCAGATCTTGCAATTCACGAAATATGTAGTTACATCCAGACAATCATATTGAAATTTTAGGGGTACTAAAGAGACCATACACATGCATTTTTAACCTAAGAATAATGATCGATGCCATTTTACTAGACAATCAAAATCCATTCTTTTTTTCATGACCTCCTTCCAAGGAAAATTCAATTATAAAATCCATTCATTATCATTTAAATCAAATACATAAGCATAAAACCAATAAGAATTCACCTTTCTATATAATGCCAACCCTTCCTTGAGATAAAACACCTTCACGATACGTATCATATGCAAAATAGAAATTTCAGTCGAAGCAAGGCAACATAATAATGATGTGAGAGATCCTATGATATATGAAAACTTCGGGGACAGTATATACATTTATACGATTTTATACGATTCACAAAAGTATGATTTCGAGGACAGTATAAAAAGTTTATTTGTTTACCAAAGTATTATTATGGGGACAGTATATACATTTTTATATGGAGCACGAAATTATAACTTTGAGGACAGTATATAAGTTTATACAGATTTTATATTGCTATATATGGTGCATAAAACTATCATTTCGAGGACAGTATAAAATGTTTCTATATACGATAAATGTCCCCGAAGTTATAGTTTGGCATACTTATATATATATATTCTTATGAAAAAGAACAGTAGGTATACTCCATTCACAATTATAAAATCACAACTCTGGCTTTGGAAATTTGACACATTCCACTCTGTATCGAAGTTATGACGTTTTTCAAAATATTTTTATGTTCCAAGTCAACACTATGTTGCCCTTTCTACATTCTTAGCGTATTTCTCAGAATGTGAATGAATTGGAAAAGATGTGATGGACGAAAATAATTAACGTTTATATGAATTGATAGAAAGGATTCCTTTTCTAGTTATTTGCATGAAAAGTACAAGAGATCACTGTTGAAATATATTATTTTTCGCCATGGAAGAAAAATGCATTGCTTTCACATAATTTCCATATGCATGCTTGTGAAGATTTAATGTTCATTATCCTCTTGAACTGAAAGTTCAAGACTTGACGACATTTCATTTATTTGATCTTATGAACAAGGAGTAAAATATTCTGATTGTATAGTAATTTATTAAATTGAAAAATATTCATACATTACTACCACAGTAGTTTTGTACAAATAAAATGGAATAGGTCAAACATATGCTTCACATTTATCATTCACCTGTTCTAAAATAAGACACAAACTCCTGGAGTATGGAAAGCACCGATGTATTCTGGTTCAATATAGCCTATTTCTACGAAAATCGTGCAATTTCATTCTGCAAGTTCTTTCCTCATAATTCCTCGAAAATCCTACCTGAACCATATTTTCCGGTCGCTTTCGTTAAAAGATCGTATAAGGAAGCCTTTTTTGTCCATTTACACATTCCAAATAAATGTTGACCACCAAAAACGATACCGAAACTAACCAAACTTCTGGGGGACCGGAATTTCGTTTGAAATCTTTCAAAACGGCCAGATACCTAAAAAAACTTCGTTATCAAGTGTAAAAAGCTCGATTTGTACTTACTTTCGCTTTATTTATGCTTATAAATCGATTTTTGGTCCAATTCAAATTTGCCGTTCGTACTCACGCCAAAACTCGTGAAAGGAAAAAATGACACTTGCACGAAACTCCTTCTGGACGACGAAGAACGGAAAAATAGGCGATTTCCTATCGATATTTCGCCCCAAAATCGCCGATCGATTCGAACTAACAAAATGTGGAAAATCTTTGATACTTTTACTTTGATGTAAACAGAAAAACTGGCATCGTCGTTTTGTCATCAACGAAATTCTCTGTACGCGCACAGACTTTTCATCAGGTGCACCAACTCCTGAAAACGAAACCAAGGCCAGAGTTGTGATTTTATAATTGTGAATGGAGTATACATATTTGTTTTGGACATCATGGCATGTGTAATGAAAAGGCGACAAGGAATAGATCATTCAACAAAAAGTTGATTTATTCCCCGCTCCTAATCTCAGTATTAGCAAAGGGAATGTTAAACGGGGCATCATACAGTTCTATGTATGATGCAAGAGCACAGATAAAAACCTCAGCAAAAACTCTGTCTCCTCGTATAAGTGTTGGGATATTGGATTTGTTTACAGAATAATCCCTAAAAGATCAGGAGAAAGAATTATTTTGTATCCTTATGATGAACACCCATATGCCAGGTTTCGAATATAATATTGAATGGGACAAGCATGGAATAATAGTGTGACCAACTGACCAATATCGACACCCCCAATGACATAGCTATAACACAGCAAATTCGATCAATTTATGATCCAAATTTAATCTCTTCCACATAATAATCTCCACCCTTTGCCCCATTATCAACCGCCAAACACGTCAATATCCTGCGTTATCATCCCGAATTTAGTTTGTTCAGCTTGACCACGCACAATTACGCCACACTGTAGGAAAACACAACCGTGCATTCAATTGATGTAATGATATAGACAATTAGCTGCGTCGAGACAGATACGCAATTAGAACCTTGTGTGCCACCCCTTGCATAACTCAAATACGATCGGTCTGTCACGGATGTCTGTCTATGGGGTTGAAACAAGCCAATCAACCGTTCCAGAAAAGATTGATTTCGATTCTATCGCTTCGACATTTTGGTTCATCAATTTCCGGTAATGAACCTTTCGCGTAGGACTGAAAATACGTTTTGATTGGTTGTTCTGATACCGTCGGACTCGACCGTTCTTCAAACCTTCCTGAGGATAATCTGGTTTCTAGAAAATTAATGCAATCTTTCTACTGAGTTGACCAACAAGTATTCCTTATCAACATGAATTAATAATTCTTCTAAATGGCATATTAGAACATGAATATCACATCACATAACTGACAGTTTCTTAACATGTTGAATATTGTTTCCCAAAAAGTTGTCACTTGATTTTCAAACCACTTTTTTTGTTGCAGGTATGTTGAATTCATTATCAGATGTAATAGATCTTGCATAAAGTGGTAAGTTATTAAAAACATCTCATCAAAAAATCTTTCAAGCGACAAAAAACCATTAAATAGTAGTCAGATAGTTCAAGACAGCTACAAAAGCATTCGGGTCTGGTACCAAAAGCTCACAATTGTTGTGCTCCTGAAGAAATACTGCAAATGGAGAGCAGGGTTCTTCACCTGAGAAAGAACTACCAGAGGTGTGACATTCTGACAGTCAAGCTACTATTAAAGTAGCTGCAATGTCATCAATTGAAAGACGATGGTGTGTCGAGTAACACTTAGTTAACTAGGCCACAGTGACAGGCTAGTTTGGGTCTAGGTTTTTGGTCGCTAGGGATTCAAAGAAATCGAAGAATTCAATGATTTTGATCATTATTGGTCCTAAGGACTGAACGAGAATAAATTCGCTATCACAAAAACGCTTATATCTCTTGAACCAATTGAGAAAAAATCAAAATTTGATCATAGTTATAGCTTTGTTATGAACGTCAGAAACATGTGGAACATTTACTTCATATATATTCAAATTCTCTGTCGCAACATGTGTAGCGAAGTGAAAACACGAGGATTTATAGTGAAACTTCTTCAAAATAATCAAAAATGGAGCTTCAAAAGAATCGCAAAAAAGGCTCGCGTTCGTCCGGAAACGGTATCAAGAGTTGTTCAGCGCTTCAACGAAGATCTTACAATTAACCGCAAGGAAAGAACCGGGAGGAAAAAGGGGTTTCATTGCCCAAAAGAAGTGAAGAAAACCATCAGCCTTCTTCAGAAGAATCCTAACCTTTCAGGACGGAAAGTGGCCCAAATAGTGGGTTGTTCGCAGTCAACCGTTCAGAAAATCAAGTCGAGTTGTAGACTTAGAACATACAGAGTGCAGAAAGGGCCAGACAGGAACGCTGTGAAGAATCAAGAAGCGAAATCAAGAGCAAAGAAATTAAAAAAGATTTCTTGAAAAATTTTTCCAGTTGCGTGATGGACGACGAAACCTATGTCTTGTCTGATTTCTCGCAACTTCCTGGTCAGGAATTTTATACTAGATTCTCGTGGAAATGTTGACGAACAATCTCGCGTGAAGAAACAAGCAATGTTTCCTAAAAAATTCCTGGTTTGGCAAGCAATTTGCACTTGTGGGATAAGGAGCAAATTTTTTGTTGGCCAAGGCTTTGTTGACTCGAAGATATACATCGAGGAATGCTTGAAGAAGCGACTTTTACCATTTTTACGTGAGCACGATGTGTCAACAATCTTTCGGCCAGATTTAGCTTCATGTCACTACTGCAAGGCCACCAAGGAATGGTACGAAGCCCCAAAGAGGCCAATCCACCAAATTGCCCAGAACTCAGGCCAATCGAAAGATATTTGGCCCTGGCAAAAAGAGAATTGAAAAAGACTAAGAAATCAACGAAAACATCAGCGTAGTTCAAGCGAGAGTGGAAGACAGCATCCCAGAAAGTGACTGAGAACACTATAAGAAGCATGATGGGAAGAATGCCAGAAAAAATCCATGAATTTTGTAAAAAATAGTTTTGGTTTTTTTATTGTGAAAACAGTTTTCATTAGAATTAGAAGATGATTCGAAAATGAGTGATTTTCGAAATCGGTCTAGTGGTTCAAAAGATATAAGCGTTTTTGTGATAGCGAATTTATTCTCGTTCAGTCCTTATATATTCGTGAGGGAAGATGCTCCTAGAAGCAATAGTTCCAGAAGGAAGAAACCTTCCAGGGCTGGATCATTCCAGAAAGTTCTGGCTGTTTTTCATTACTATCAAATTTACATATTATCTTGATCTGCTATCACTCTCTGGATTTTTGACATGGCATTTCTGTAAGCCAACGCAAAAATGCTTTGGAAAGAGAGCTAGGATGTAACTTTCATGAAGCTGACCCAGATACTGGAGTCCCTTCTTATGTTTTTTCAATCGATATAAGCTAATGGCATCCATTTTATGAAAATGCATGTTTTCATCGTAAAGTTCTTCGATAATGGATGTTATAGACCATAATATCGTTACAAACTGAATCGAATTTGACCTACATGAATATTCTCCTCATTTCAAACAATCGGATTACTATAAAACTATTCGAAGGCTTAGGTGAATAAATGTACATAATTCTAGAAATGTAGAAACCACTCACAGGTTATTAACAAAGGCAGTTCTAGAGTAATTTTTTTAAACAATTCGAACACTATATTAATTATTTGGTTGGGTAGTGGATCAATTATCTTTAAGAAAAAACTATTTTCCTCTTGCCAACGTTTCGAACTTTATTAAGTTCATCCTCAGGGCTCTACAAAATAGGTTTGGTACCCACCACAACATATTCAATATCTATCAATGGACTTACCGAAAAATTCAGTCTTTTCCGTATCAAAATTGGTCAAAAAAACTCGAGACTGCACGAACACATAGGTTGTATAAATAAAAATACCATTATAAACATATATAAGAGTAGATAACAAAAGAATGATGCATCTAGCAACGTGGGTGGTTCGTTGAAAACAATATGATATCAAATGCAAAACGGTCAGCATATGTATTCGATACTGGGTTTCACCGTGAAAAAGGGAAAACAAACACTCATCTTGGAATACCCTTAATGAGGTTATAATAAGCCGTGTTAAGGCCTTCTATATCTCTTCTCATATTGACACTGTCACTCCTCAAAATATGGACCATCTCACTCAACAGTCTTTTAGACAAAAAAGGCTGAACATCCAGTATTTTCACCTCTTCAAAATTAAAATTGTGGTTGTTTTCTCTTGTGTGTTCTACCAGAGCTGTCGGGTTTGTGACGTTGGGCCGTTGTACATCTCTCTTATGTTCGGACACCCGGTGTTTCAAATAACGTCCTGTTTGGCCAACATAACATTTGGGGCAGCTCTGGCAGTTAATTTTGTAAATAACACCCGACTGGTTTTCGAGTGGAGTCCTCGTTTTCTGTTTTGTGAAAAACATTTTTCCTACGGTGTTCTCATTAGAAAAGGCAATCTTTAGAGAGTCACTGTTGAGCAACGATGCCAATCTCTCAGATAGACAGCTCACATATGGAATCTTGAGATATCTTACTTTGTTTGTACGTTCTATGGGGTTAGTAGTCTCTCCGATAATTTTCCGTATTATTCCAATGGGATAGTGGTTGTTTACGAGGAATTTCCTTATCAGATTCAGATTCTTGTCGTGAAACTCTATATCGGATATTCTTAAAGCTCTTGTTTTGAGGTTACGAATGATATTTATTTTATGACGGAAATTGTGTTGCGAAAAGAAGTTCAGAAATCGCCCAGAAAAGGTTGGTTTATGATACCAATCTATTTTCAAAACGTTATCAGCGCCTCTATAAACCTTCGTATCCAAAAATGATAGTGAGTTTTCGCTCTCAGGTTCGAGAGTAAATTTTAACTTAGGATGGAAACTATTGAAAACATTTAAGATTTCAGATTCTTGCCCTTCCGGTATGGATGTAAAAATGTCATCAACATATCTTTTGAAAAAAGGGATTGAAAATGATAAGGTCTGAATAGATCGCTTCTGTAATTCGGACATGACTAAGTCCGCACAAATCGGCGACATACAATTTCCCATTCCCAAACCATATATTTGCTTGTAAAAAATACCATTATAATTAAAATAGCTGGAATCAACACAAAACTGAAAAATCTCCACAAACACGCTTAAGGGCACATCAGTAAAACCGGATATAAGGGACCATCTGTCTTTGATTATTGTGACTGTGAGATCTATAGGGATATTCGTGAAGAGAGAGACAACATCAAGAGACACCAAAAAGTAATTGTCTGGAATTTTCTTGCCCCGAATAAAATTAGCGAAATCGAACGAATCTTGAACGTGGTGTTCATCCTTTTCAAACCCGTATTTTAATATTTCGCTTATCCATTTCGACAACTTATAAATTGGCGAACCTATAAAGCTGACAATTGGTCTAAGTGGTAAATCTTCTTTATGTATTTTGGGTAAGAAATACATTTTTGGAAATACTCCGTTTTTAGAAGAAAGATTTTCACAACATTTTTTGTCAATATATCTGGCACTGTGTAAATCGACAATTAATTTATTACACTTATTTTGAATTCTGATGGTAGGATCTTTCGGTATTATTTCGTAAGTCTCTCTATCATCCAGAATCTTTGTTGCCCTGTCATCAAAGGTTTTTTTGTCCATAATCACCGTAACATTGCCCTTGTCCGCCCTCGTAACAACCAAATCGGGATTTTCTTTCAAGAACCTTTTAGTAGCCCTCGCGTCTGTGAATATGGTATTATGATTTCTTCTGGTCCTCGCGAAATTTCCGTCATTTACGAAATTGGACAAAATGTCCGATAAGATGATTATTGATGTCGAGTACATTATTGCTCAGTCACAAACTACGGAAGAAAAAATAGAGAAGAGAAACAAAGTTGTGAACATTTTGTCCAATTTCGTAAATGACGGAAATTTCGCGAGGACCAGAAGAAATCATAATACCATATTCACAGACGCGAGGGCTACTAAAAGGTTCTTGAAAGAAAATCCCGATTTGGTTGTTACGAGGGCGGACAAGGGCAATGTTACGGTGATTATGGACAAAAAAACCTTTGATGACAGGGCAACAAAGATTCTGGATGATAGAGAGACTTACGAAATAATACCGAAAGATCCTACCATCAGAATTCAAAATAAGTGTAATAAATTAATTGTCGATTTACACAGTGCCAGATATATTGACAAAAAATGTTGTGAAAATCTTTCTTCTAAAAACGGAGTATTTCCAAAAATGTATTTCTTACCCAAAATACATAAAGAAGATTTACCACTTAGACCAATTGTCAGCTTTATAGGTTCGCCAATTTATAAGTTGTCGAAATGGATAAGCGAAATATTAAAATACGGGTTTGAAAAGGATGAACACCACGTTCAAGATTCGTTCGATTTCGCTAATTTTATTCGGGGCAAGAAAATTCCAGACAATTACTTTTTGGTGTCTCTTGATGTTGTCTCTCTCTTCACGAATATCCCTATAGATCTCACAGTCACAATAATCAAAGACAGATGGTCCCTTATATCCGGTTTTACTGATGTGCCCTTAAGCGTGTTTGTGGAGATTTTTCAGTTTTGTGTTGATTCCAGCTATTTTAATTATAATGGTATTTTTTACAAGCAAATATATGGTTTGGGAATGGGAAATTGTATGTCGCCGATTTGTGCGGACTTAGTCATGTCCGAATTACAGAAGCGATCTATTCAGACCTTATCATTTTCAATCCCTTTTTTCAAAAGATATGTTGATGACATTTTTACATCCATACCGGAAGGGCAAGAATCTGAAATCTTAAATGTTTTCAATAGTTTCCATCCTAAGTTAAAATTTACTCTCGAACCTGAGAGCGAAAACTCACTATCATTTTTGGATACGAAGGTTTATAGAGGCGCTGATAACGTTTTGAAAATAGATTGGTATCATAAACCAACCTTTTCTGGGCGATTTCTGAACTTCTTTTCGCAACACAATTTCCGTCATAAAATAAATATCATTCGTAACCTCAAAACAAGAGCTTTAAGAATATCCGATATAGAGTTTCACGACAAGAATCTGAATCTGATAAGGAAATTCCTCGTAAACAACCACTATCCCATTGGAATAATACGGAAAATTATCGGAGAGACTACTAACCCCATAGAACGTACAAACAAAGTAAGATATCTCAAGATTCCATATGTGAGCTGTCTATCTGAGAGATTGGCATCGTTGCTCAACAGTGACTCTCTAAAGATTGCCTTTTCTAATGAGAACACCGTAGGAAAAATGTTTTTCACAAAACAGAAAACGAGGACTCCACTCGAAAACCAGTCGGGTGTTATTTACAAAATTAACTGCCAGAGCTGCCCCAAATGTTATGTTGGCCAAACAGGACGTTATTTGAAACACCGGGTGTCCGAACATAAGAGAGATGTACAACGGCCCAACGTCACAAACCCGACAGCTCTGGTAGAACACACAAGAGAAAACAACCACAATTTTAATTTTGAAGAGGTGAAAATACTGGATGTTCAGCCTTTTTTGTCTAAAAGACTGTTGAGTGAGATGGTCCATATTTTGAGGAGTGACAGTGTCAATATGAGAAGAGATATAGAAGGCCTTAACACGGCTTATTATAACCTCATTAAGGGTATTCCAAGATGAGTGTTTGTTTTCCCTTTTTCACGGTGAAACCCAGTATCGAATACATATGCTGACCGTTTTGCATTTGATATCATATTGTTTTCAACGAACCACCCACGTTGCTAGATGCATCATTCTTTTGTTATCTACTCTTATATATGTTTATAATGGTATTTTTATTTATACAACCTATGTGTTCGTGCAGTCTCGAGTTTTTTTGACCAATTTTGATACGGAAAAGACTGAATTTTTCGGTAAGTCCATTGATAGATATTGAATATGTTGTGGTGGGTACCAAACCTATTTTGTAGAGCCCTGAGGATGAACTTAATAAAGTTCGAAACGTTGGCAAGAGGAAAATAGTTTTTTCTTAAAGATAATTGATCCACTACCCAACCAAATAATTAATATATTGAATTGTTTTGGATCACGAAACCTTAAGTCAAATTCGAACACTGTTGAGTGTTCTATCTTCGTGAGATGTTCAAGTGCTCCCTTTTTACATCGTAATCATCAATCGATAGCTTCGCGATCGATCCATCGATAGTGATCAAGATTCAACTGGTCCTGTGTCTACCGGTAACTGAGTAAATTGTCCGAAAAATGTGTGCATGGTGATTTTCTCTCTCAAATCCGATTCCTGTCTAATCCCCTCGTCAAACTTTCTAATCTCGATCCGGCGAGACGACGACAAAAGTCGAGAAGTGTGCAATGAGTGGGCCAGACCTAATGGATATTACCTCTCTCCCTTTCCAGCCCCTGCCGCCTTCAAAATCAATTTTGAATTACTTCGGAATTCGAATCCGGTAAATATTGACGCAGCGTAACAGCAAGTCGCTTAATAAAATAGAGCTAGACCCCGCTTATTCCGCTTTCTGCAACGCGGAAAGACAAACACGCCTCCGGTTGAATCAATCAAGTCGAATTGGTGTACTTGCCGAGGGCTGCTGTTAAAAGATTCCGAGCGCGATATGTTCCTTAAGTGGAAGTGTGTTGACAGCCAAGCGAAAATATGTGTGTTATGGTTGTTCATTGTCGTTGCCTTGGAGGCGGAGGTAGCGAGATGCTGACGGCGATGTGACTCGACTTCAGATATCCAAAGATATACTTTTGGAAGTGTCGATAAAGAAGGAAAATTCCATCACTATCCGCAATAGTAGGTATATTCGGCTGGCAAAAGAGGAAACGAGTCGTTGTCGCAAAATGGTGGAGGCGCAGGTCACTATAAAACACAAAACGATTTGTACTGAACAGAAGAACAAACAATCGGAAAAGGGAGTGAGTTCAAATTGTACCATCATCCAATCCCAAGCTATGTTCGAATTTTAGAGTTTCGATCTTGTCGGGAAACTAGCTTAAAATCTAGTACAAAATTGTAGTTGTTGATTTTGAAATTTTATTTTGCCTATACTTTGAAAACTTCTTATCCGGTCGGGTTGAAATTGGGTATAAAGCTGTAAAATAGTTGTTTCCTTGTCTATACAAAATTTCGTGAATATCATTCGACTGCAAGAATATTAATATGTACGCAAAAGCTCAAATTCTGGGCAATTGGTGGATTGGCCTCTTTGGGGACAAAAACCACCTCATTAGCTTCGTACCATTCCTTGGTGTTCTTGCTGTAGTGGCATGAAGCTAAATCTGGCCAAAAGATTGTTGACACATCGTGCTCACGTAAAAATGGTAAAAGTCGCTTCTTCTAGCATTCTTAACGTATATCTTCGAGTCAACAGAGCCTTGGCCAACGAAAAATTTGCTCCTTTTTCCACAAGTGCAAATTGCTTGCCAAACCAGGAATTTTTTAGGAAACTTTGCTTGTTTCTTCACGCGAAATTGTTCGTCAACATTTCCACGAGAATCTGCAGTATCAAATTCCTGACCAGGAAGTTGCGAGAAATCAGCCAAGACATAGGTTTCGTCGTCCATCACGCAACAGGAAAAATTTTTCAAGAAATTTTTTTTTTATTTCTCTGCTCTTGATTTTGCTTCTTCGGGCTATGAAACCCCTTTTTCCTCCCGGTTCCTTCCTTGCGGTTAATTGTAAGATCTTCGTTGAAGCGCTTAACAACTATTGATACCGTTTCCGGACGAACGCGAGCCTCTTTTGCGATTCTTTGAAAGCTCCATTTTTGATTATTTTGATTTTTGAAAAAGTTTCACTATAAATTCTCGTGTTTTCACATCGCTTGACATTTTGCGACAGAGAATTGGAATATCTATGAAGTAAATGTTCCACATGTTTCTGACGTTCATAACAAAGCTAACTATGATCAAATTCTGATTTTTTTTTCAATTGGTTCAAGAGATATAGGCGTTTTTGTGATAGCGAATTTATTCTCGTTCAGTCCTTACGTACATACACTCAAAAAACAACAACCTCCTTTTGGTGCAGTCGTTTACAAAACCTTCTCCAGCTCGAAGTATTCTTCAGTCAACTCAAATTTGATTCAGCATTCAAAGTGGACTCGACAAAACCCAGTTTCACCGAAAAGATTCTACCGATACGCCCCTGTCGCAACTGCGAATTCTCATTGTTTCCAAAGCGAGTAACTTTGGGCAAGAAAGAGAATGCCCGTATATTCATCAAAGCGGTTTCAGTATCATCTTTTGTGTCCCTCCGTTATGCCTTTGTGGTGACGATATTCCTCTGCATTCCTTGCTTTCGGGTTTATGTTTCAGCGTTTCTCCGAGTGTGGAGGAGGCATTCATTCAGTAGATCCATCTCCTGCTCATCATCTGCTGATAAAGTAGGGTTTTTAAGGCTATATTGAAACCAGTTGATGTTTAATGATTAAAAGATAGGTCTGATATACGTGAGTTGCTACTCGAGCAGTTTCCATTGAAGTAAAAACCGTCAATTCGATCCGTGCACGTGATATCATCTCCAGAAAGTCAATCGAAGCTCTCCTCGATCCGTATGCACGCCGGAAATCCGCGAAATTCCAAATTAAAGCCGTCTCGGAAGCCAGGGACGGCGCGGAACGTCAAAAGATGAAAATTCCAGAGAGCATTTTTGGCGTTAATTCCGCAGCGATAAAGAGAGGGGTAGGGGGAAACTGGAAGCCGACATTCCTGGGGTCGCTCAGCCAGGAATGTTATCTATCGACGTCTGCATACTTGGGCGTCCTGGATTATTGCATGCAACCTCTATGTCGGCCCCACGTGCTCCTAATGGTCGGAGGGGATTTTTAATGAATTTAGGCCTTTTCGGGAGAGGATGCCTTCGAAAAATTCGGCAGGGGAAGGCTTGATTTGATGGATTTTGTGGTCACATAACTGTCACCTATGAATGATATAAGGGAGGTTTAACTTCTATCAAAAGATTTCAGATATCTCTTAAAGCTGAGCGAGATTCCCAGTAGTTTATCTCATGGAGAAGTTTTGGAGTACTCATCATCCAATTGACTGATAAATTGCGTTTGCGAATGTGTGACAAATACATCTTTGAGGAGCGACCCATTGCGGAAACAATTTTTTACGATCCACTGGCATCCAGACCTAATATCAACCCCATAAATTCGTCTCTTCGAAGGCGGTCTCATTTTTCTCGACATTTTATAAGCCATAGATCAGCAATAGCGGCGTAAATCTCTCATATCAAGCCGGAACATACGCTACATTCAGCGAACCGGTCATATGGAAAGAAGAACGCCTTGGAGTGTGAAAAACTCAAAATGTGTGGAAAAATTGCGATAAAACAGAGGATACATCCTTTTTCGGGCCATTCGAAGGCAGTTTGTATGGGTGGATGATAATCTATGATTTATTTAACGAGAAATTACAGAATATGTTAACACTCAAACCTGAACTCGAAACAAAATGAATTCATAATTGAAAATGGCTTTATTGTTCCTCAAAATATTGCACATTAAGATCAATACTTTTGGTGAAACAATAATTACGTTCCATACCCTTCTAGCTTGCTCTCATTAACTTTGGCGACATGTTCAGTTACTCAGGAAAAACTGGCCACCATTCGCTTCATGAAAATTGAGTAGCAGACCTCGCAACAGCGTCTAGATTTGTTATCACAAACTCAATGCTACTTCTGTTTCTTGGGCACATTGATGGGGAGTTGGGCTTATTCCTCTGAGCTCAGCTATTATCCGATACAGAAATACTCCACCTGGTGCATGCCAATGACAATAAACTTTTCCCTATATCCAGTTACGAACATACACTTCAGGCCATGCAAAATCTCCCCAATTATCGGCCATAAATGGATTAACATGCAGCAGAGCGTTGTTAACGAACTACTCCCACCGAACAAATTGTTCAGTTCTGTAGTTTTAGAGGCCGCCATGAAACGTTCTGATGATAAATTTGAATCGCATTATCCCGAACATGTAAATAATGATCGGATGCGTCCGAAAATACGAAATTATATCGGGTTTAACGGTGTGTTTCGAAGCAAATTGTGCACGAGAGCGAAACGAACGGTTCGCGTTTCTGCTCGAACATGAAAACGAAAAATTTTTGCATTAATTGCTGTATGAATAGATGTGGAAGGGAGTTTTTCTTTTTCGGAAACGTTCGGTTGATGGAGCTTTTTTCAAATTGGTATTTGCGGCAATCGCGAACTACATTAAATGTAGATTGCTTCGTTTTATGGCAGTTTTGCTGTTTTTCTTTTGAATTTTACAGTGAATAATAGGATGTTATTCGTTGCTTTCATTTTGTCCAGGAATCTATTTTTTTTCAGTGCACAGTAGAGCGTGTATCGATTTTTTTTCATAAACCGGCAACATTTTCACTAAATCTGTTCAATTCAGTTCCTTCAATATGAAAAGAGTATGTAGAGACCTTCTCTTATCATTCACTAGTGTTGTTGAACAGGCTTTTAATAACCACTAGATATTCCTGTCATACGAGGACGTATTGATACCTAGTTAGCCTAGACCAGTTCCATGCATAAACGAAATATTGCGATACCATATCAACGAAAAATAACTTATAAGAAGTGTCAATGTAGAGTTCGACGTCAAAAAAGTAAACCAGAGTTACATACGCAATAAATTAAAAAAAAAGATGTCCGCTGAAATTGTAAAAATCGAAAAATTGGAGTATCGAGCCATCATCAAGTACCTGTATTTAAAAGGGTTAAGAGGTAAGCAGATTTACGAAGATATGCTTAATACCATTGGTGATCAATGTCCTTCGTATGCGACCGTGAAAAATTGGACTGCAAGCTTCAAAAGAGGTAAATTTTCCATTGAAGATGATGACCGATCGGGAAGGCCAGTTTCTGTGTCAGTCCACGAAAATATCGATGCAGTTCATGACATGATCTTATCAGACCTTCGAATTGGGCTAAAACGGATATCTGAAGCACTGAAGATTTCATACGAATGCGTTCATCATAAAGTTGACGTCGATTTGGACATGAGAAAAATTTCTGCAAAACGGATCCCCAAATGTTTGAATGTTGACCAAAAGCGTGCAAGGGTAGAAGCCTCGCGTTCGTTCTGTGCTCGATTTGAAAACGATGTAGACTTCTTGAACCGAATTGTTACTATGGATGAGACTTGGGTACATTTCTACGATCCAGAAACAAAGCAACAATCGATGGAATGGCGACACTCTGGTTCTCCAAGACCTAAGAAGTTTCGTGCACAAAAATGTGCTGGAAAAGTTCTTGCTTCAGCTTTTTGGGATTGCCATGGAGTAATCATGATTGATTTTTTGGATAAGGGTAAAACAATAACTGGAGATTACTATTCGACATTACTGACCACTCTATAGGAAAAAATTGGAGAGAAAATACGCGGAAAGCTATCCAAAGGTGTTTTGTTTTTACAGGACAACGCCCCAGTACACAAATCTCATGTTGCCATGCAAAAAATTCGTGTTTTAGGGTTAGAATTACTAGAACACCCCCCTTATTCACCAGATTTGGCTCCGTCCGACTATCATCTCTTTCCTCAACTGAAAAAGAGTTTAGAAGGTCGTAAATTTTCCTCCAACGAGGAGGTAATAAAAGCTGTGGAGGACAAGTTTGCAGAGCAAGAAGAAAAATTTTTTTTTAAAGGTCTAGAGACGTTGCAGGTTCGCTGTAATAAATGTATTCAATTAAGAGAAGAATATGTTGAGTAATGAAATATTTTGACATTGAAATTTTGTTCGGTTCTATAGTAGGCTGAGAATTTTTCAATATATCCTCGTATTCCGTTGTGTCGTCAATTGATTCCGTATTCTCCCCATTCCACCCGGTTCCCTTCATATCGCCCTGAGACATTCAATACAACTCTGTGAACCCCGTAATTGCTCTATCAGCTCCTCTATGGCGCTTCTTGGCGATCCGAGACCGAAAGCAGCCGGTTGCTCCATTACAGCCCGATCTTTTGTCGGAACGCACAAAACGCGAAATTCTTTCGCCAACCAATGACGCTCGCGTCCGTGACGAAGCTCAATTAATATCTTCGGGACGTCTCGCGTAATGGGTTTTTGCTTTGGGCGCCGCGATATGATATCGGAGATCGGCCTTTGTTTGGTCGGCCTAGGAGTCTTTGTGATGTAAATGGTTTTCGAAGAGATCGATGGGAAAGACGTTTTTCGGAGTGGGCGTCGATGCGTAATTATTTCCGAGGGTTCTGTCGACTGCAGACGCCCGTTTCCATCTGCATCTGTTTAGGGGTTGTCTAGGACTCGGAAAATGAGGCACGGGTCGTTGTCTGCGGTTACTGGAGTGTTACGAGTGCCCGAAGAGACCTTTTCAGTCAAATTGATTTCCAGTATCGGAAAACTTCGAAAAAAATTGGGACAAGCATTATCTAAGAAATATACGCACTTGAAATATTCAGCTTTACCCAATGCTGGCAGTAATCACTTCAAACAAACCTTCTACATATATCCCTTTCATAACCAGCTCCTCGTAATAAAATTTGCGACCACACGCCCTAATAAATCTCCCAGTGGGAGGTTCATCCCTGGATGAAGGGTTGTCGCATAACTCACCGTTCATAGACACGACCAAGTTGGTTACACACATGGCGGCGTTCTTTACCTTGCCGAAAGGAGATAAGGGAGGGGGCCTAACCTTTTTGCTTCCACCGAAATGCGAAAGCGGCGAAATTTTGTTTGAGCGGCGTATTTTGGGGTATTTTCTGGCTGGCGGGGAAAATTAGGGACGAAGTTGACAAATTGCGTACGGGTTTTTCCGGCCGTTTTCTCGGCGGGAAATGGGTCGAAAAAGTTCATTTTGGGGGGTTGAATTTAGTGTGTGTTGGATGTGAGCGGAATGAGATAAAAAGAGTATTCATTGCGGAATGTTCTGCCCTTAATTGTCGGCAAGATAACATTCCAGGGAGATTGCATGTTTGAAATATGTTTCTTGGATTTTTTCAAGTTATTGCTAGAAGGTTGATTCGACGCATTTTTTAGGTTTTGATGTGTGCAATACAGTCGTTTTTAATGAGATTCTCCAATTAAATATTTCCCTTTGAATTCCTTGTGAGATTCTTTGAATTGAAGGGTGAGATGTTGAGCCTTCACTGGTACCTTCATGAAAAATGGAGCAGGAGATCGAATTTCCTTAGCACCCTGCTCCACAAGAGTTAGGGATATCGTATTCAATCGTTTTTAAAAGTATGTAATCTTCGAGAAAATCGCTGTAAAATCATTCAAAACTCAATATAACAGGAATCGATCTAACAAAAATCAGTATGAGACATTTCGTCAATCTGGTCGCCTTTTTTCTGAAGTTTGGTTCTTTGCATATGCTTCATTTAAGTTCTTATTTTGAAATGAAGTCAGTTTATCAACGGCTTCGATTTGAAATGAGTTTTCTGAAAATGCCAAGACGTAAATTAACAAACGCTGAGGCTAATAGGGCTATCGGAATGCTACAGGGTGGCCTAACTCAGGTTAATGTAGCGAGTAGGCTTCAAGTCAGCCAAAGTGTGATATCTCGACTTTGGAATAGGTTCAGGGAGACAGGTTCCGTGTTGGAAAGACCAAAGCTTGGTGGGCGACGAAAAACAACACCTGCTCAGGATCGTTTCATCACCTTTTCGGCGAGAAGAAACCATACATCTGAGTTTAGAATGCTACGGAATACTCTTCAAAATGCAGATGGGGTCCAAGTTTCCATCGAAACCATCAGACGACGTTTGAGAGAGTTGAATCTAGGTTCTTAACGTCCATTAAGAGGAGTTCCATTAACACGAGACCATAAGCGTCAAAGACTGGAATTTGCAAGGCAACATATCAATTGGAACGATCAATGGCGTAGTGTCCTTTTCACTGATGAATCCAGATATGGACGATTTTCAGATTCTCGAAGAATAAGGGTATAGACAATCCCACGCATACCCCGTAATCGTCGCTATGTCCAAGAAGTCCATCCATTCCGAGGGGTTAGTGTTATGGTATGGGCCGGGATATGTTTCAACGGGCGCACAGATCTACACATTTGTCCTGGGAATATGACCGCCTCACACTATAGGGAGCATGTCATTGACAATGTTGTGCCAAATTATCACGCTGCTATTGGTGGAACTTACCAATTTCTAGACGATAACGCTAGACCGCACCGTGCAGCCATAGTTAGGAATGCGCGCGAGGAGCTTGGAGGCATTTACCAATACCTCCGCACTCACCAGATTTGAATTGCATAGAACATGCATGGGATATGCTCCAAAGAAGATTAGATAATCATCAACCTACCCCAGAATCCTTGAATGATCTGAGAGAGCTTCTGGGCGATTATGGAATCAAATTCCTCAAGAAATGTTCAACAACCTCGTGTGTAGTATGCAAAGAAGATGTCAAGCTGTTATTGATGCCCGTGGAGGCCATACATTGTATTGATAGTCTTGAAATGCTTGAATTCTCTGGGAATAAAATTTCGGTATTTTACTCGATTTTTCTTAACCACCCTGTATATGCTGCAGACCTACAGGCTAAAATTAATTTGCAACTTGAAATCATATTAATATGAATTTTCATCACAAAAATCTTATTTTAACTATATTTTTTTTTAATTTAAGTCAATATCCCTAACTCATGTGGAGCAGTTTATTTTTGCGAGGAAAATATAACACGGATTCGTTACTAAGTCGAGAACAGCAAAGAGGATATATATCCTCCATTCAATCGAGAAAATCGGTAAAACTTCTTCACAATCGCCACATCCTCTTTTCACTCTCCTTCTACCTCACCAGAAATTCGAATATGATTCCGAATTCACCTGCAATATCTCGCGATTGTATAATCTCGAGGAATAGCAGGACTATATCGAAAGCACTTGAGTAAATATTGTCGGGAATTCCACACATCTGGAGACAGCCAAGTCTGAAGTTAGTTAGACTTCTCAGTGGCAAAACAAGATCATGAACTGAAATTCAATGAGGTTGGTTGAAAGTGAAATTCTCGATTTCGACAATACGGCGCAGCGTGTTTGGAATTTAATTAACTCTGTTATGTTAAGAAAATTGGTAGGTGAATGTGCTATGAAAAAATTGATATTATTGTCTTTCCCTTCTTGTATTTATCTATTCTCGAGAAATTCCCCTTTTGTCTATGTTACAAAATGGTGGCTGCGCCGGGTCACTTTTATGTATCGCTGTGCAAGAGATGTAAGTGGTATCCTATTCAAGTTTAAGATGAACAAAAATAATGAATATTTATAATGGAAAATGACTTTATTCTTTTTCAAGATATACTTCATGAAGATCAATACACTTTTCCATGGGAATTCAACATTGTTAAGAATATATATCCGATTTTTATTAAAAATAAAATTGGGATTTTTTGGTATAAAAATTCAGGACTAATTTCAATTTCTAATCTGATCTCACAAAAATACCAATTGTCATTCTCAAGTCATATGTTTAAGTGGATTTGAGAGTCCCTTAGGCTGTATCTAACTATTGTGACGCAGGTACCTACTAGAAACGATTTTCACCGTTTTTCCCTTTCCTCGAAACCTTCTTCAGGTTATGGGCATTCGTTTCACTCTAAACAGTCTAAACTAATCAGAATCTTTCTTTGGGACTGAATGATACCACACTGACTCGCTTCATCAAAGACCCAGAGTTCACGCTGCAGAACTCCGAATCCTTTTCGAAGGCACGAGTTTTCCCGCAACGAAAACGCCTCTCGATTACGAGCATGCCGCATTGATTCCCGCATACGACATAAATTCCGGAGGATCTGCAACGGAACCCTTTTCATTAGCGGCAGCGTGCAGGGTCCCCGGGGAACGATTTCAAATTTGTCAGCCAATATATCCACCGAGTCCTTTTCGGTGAGCCTACTGACGTTCTTGCGGTTTGCAGCCCGCTTTCAACACGCTCTTTCAGTGAAGAGGTACTCTGTCGTTATTCTGTGATCTAGTATAAAAAAATCATTTTAAAATCGACTCATATCACAGTAACTTCGTGAAGCTAGTAGGGGATGAGAAGATTATCATTCAAACACTCATATTTCCTTGAATAAGAACTTCAACTAACAAACACAACGTTAAACTAAATGATTGATCCATTGTTAGGAAAACAGAAGCATTTCAATAGTCCTCAGCAAGTCAGTCACCATTTGATGAAATCTATAAATTGTGAACTTTCAGCTTCTCTTCATTCTCATCACGAAAGGACCAAAAATTCTTTATATTGTTCATTATCCAACTGAGGGTCTAGGTGAAGAAATGACCCTGTATAATTGAAAAAATTTTCAGTGTTCTTCATAATTTCGAAACCGGGTCCAAAAACAACCCTTGCGGAAGATTACAAATAATATTTCCAAAGGCAACCTTCTCTGAAACAAAAAAAATCGAGCACTGTTCCAACCCTTCCTTCATTCGCACACAAAAACAGTCGACAACTCGAACGAGAAACGAATCACGTATGGGCAACATAAAAGCGCGCTTTTATTGAAAAACCCGATAATAAATCACGTCTGAACAGGCCATTTCTGTGCGTGGATGTAGTTGAAGTTGAAGGGTTGGCACACAACATATTGATCGATGGTTAATAAATAACTTCTGGCCCCCTTCTTCCTGTTGGTTTTTGCATGACGAAAATTTTATCACGTGACGAACATATTGGGGGACAGTCGTAAATTTAGAGAGGAATTGGGGGGTTTAGTGGGAAATTTTGGGTTGAAAATATGGGCGATGTCTCATCGATAGGGATCACATGAAGCGAAGTGGTTTATTGAATGTGAGCAGTTAGTATGAAGGAAAACACCGGAAAAATGCAATGTTACCAAATATACTGCGCAAAAAAATTAACGCACATTATGGAAATCTCAAATTTATTCTACAACTGAAGATGTTCTCAATGATAATTATTTTTATCAGAATTATGCATGCATATGTTATGTTATCCACTTTCAACGTTTTTCTTCAATACAGATGTTTTCTCCCAGCAGGATTAAAAAAAGATGATATTATCAGATTTTGAATGTATTGGCTCCATTCTAAAATCAGTTGTTCTCGATCAATTCTAGTGATCAATCGTTTTTCTTTCGTTTGATTTTCTACACTCGATCGCTATGCAACGCGAAACACGCAATTTGACCCAAGAGGAATGTGCCCAAGCGGTTGTTTTGCGAGAAGAAGGGTGGGCATACACAAGAATTGCAGAAAGGTTTGGAGTTTCCCATGCAAGTGTGTCCAGAATGTTGCAGCGATTCAGGGAGACAGGTATGAATGTCCGAAGACCAGGACAGGGTAGACCACGGGTAACAACTGCCATTCAAGAACGTTACTTGAGAGTTTCTTTGTTGAGACAACAGTTTGCAACCGCTCGCCTCCTTCAAAATCAGCTTGAGCAAACTCATGAGGTGCAAATTAGCACTCAGACAATAAGAAATCGCCTCAGAGAATATGATCTAAGGCCTCGTGTCGCGGCAAGAGGCCCAGCTCTTACCCCAGCCCATCGAAGGGCGCGTTTGGATTTTGCGAGAGAGCATATCCATTGGGAAGAGGCCGATTGGGAAAGAGTTCTCTTCACAGATGAGTCTAGATTCTGCCATTTCTGCCTCTACCATTTGTGATCGACGTTCCCATGTATACAGACGTCCACATGAAAGATATGCTCAGTGCAATTTCCTGAATACTACTGGTTTCGGGGGAAGATCGATTATGGTATGGGGTGGAATATCTTTGACTGCTCGCACATACCTAGTGGTCGTTGATAATGGAGCTATGAATGCTGATTAGTATATAAGGAACATTCTTGAAGAGCATATGGTGCCATTTGCCCCATACATTGGTGAAAATTTCAATTTTATGGACGATAATGCCAGACCCCATCGTGCGCGCATCGTTCAGGAGTACCTTGAAGAGGTTGAAGTCTCTCGAATGGAATGGCCAGCAAGAAGTCCAGATCTCAATTCGATTGAGCAATAGATAGATAGAAGGCTGAGAAGTTCAGAAAATCATCCAGCTACTCTTAATGACTTAGCAATCCAACTCGGAGAAATCTGGGAAGGATTAGATCAGAACATTTTAAGATCACTCATTTTGAGTATGAACCGTCGTTGCCGAGCTGTAATTAACGCAAGGGGTGGAAATACCAAGTATTAAATCACTTATCAGCATTTCAGTATTTTGAAAGTTGTTCATTTCTCCTCTTTCACATAAGATTCGGTGAAATCCTGAATTTTTCTTCCATTTAATGTATCTTGTTTCGTTCAAAACCTTCCCGAGAAAACATAAAAAATAAGTTTATAAAGTCAATGTAGAGTTAACTTTCATTAAAATTGAGATTTTCAGAATGTGCCTTAATTTTTTTGCGCAGTGTATGTTCTGGAAAAGATTTTTCATGGGATCAATATGTACTGTAAACTCCCCAAAATCGGTTCTGTTTCATGCTATTTAGAGAATGTTCTCTTTGTTTCTGGCATGTAAGTGATGAGACCTCATCAATCTGTGGTTCAATCAGGTTTTTCCTAATTATTCTGGCATTTTCAAGCATTTTCTCTGCATAATTTGGGTGATGTACTCGATCAAATCATTCTGGCAACTCTCAATTCATGTTCAAGTCGAAATTGGATTCGTTACAATCCAAAATTCAGTTATTTCGAGAATGGAAGAATATACATAATATGCTTGAGGGCAAATTCCGAGCCATAACTTTCCTTGATGGACCAGATTTCCTGATTCAGCTATTCCTGCAACATCGTGAGTTGCCACAAGCTCCCAAATTCACGTCAACACTGTCATCAATCTCGTCGAGTCATATTTGTCAAGTTCTTCCGATAGATACGCCCAAAGTTCGATAAAGTCGGCTAAAAGAGAACCGTTGGCGGTTGCGAAGTGGCATCTTTCTCCAGCACGTAGACCCCCTTAGGGAGATATTCATACGGAGTCGGCTTTTTTTGACGAAACTCTCGCTTATACGAGCTCAAAGAACCCGGTTTGTGTGGGGTATCGCGTATCGGTCGGTTGGTTCTAGCGAAAAATAAAGGAGAGGAGGAAAAATAGGGAAAACTGGCGTTGTTAGGTACTTAGGTAGTCTGCTCCTTGGATCGTTGTTTCGGGAAACGCGATACTTGGGAGGGGACCGAATGGACTGGAGGATATTCGTCAGGGTTCATGAATTCTTGGAGATCCAACGCGAGGGTCTCTTTATATCGAATTTCTCTGGGAAAAGGGACCGAAATGAGGGAAGTCATTTCCAAGAATTCAAACGCTTCGATGACAAGGTTAGATCCGAGAAAGTCACATCAGTGTTACCATATGTCAAATTTAAGTAGCGATCCTAGTTAATATAACCCTACTTTTTCAGTATCGTTACGGGAAACTCCAATCGATTTTTTTTTCTCAGCAAGACTCGCCAAGGCTAAATTTATCTATGTAATCATGCTAAGTAACTAAAAGGCGAGTTTATTTTCTGCAGTCCAGACAGAGCGAATTACAGGCGTGTAGACACTGAAAGTTCGTCGGACCATGAATGTTCCGAAACGAAACCCTAAAGTTGTTAATTTCGAGTCTCTGGGTGCCGGATTCGAATTCGGCGGAGCGGGATTGTGGTTTTGTCGTTGGGTTCGTTAGTTAATGATCACAGCTGCATGGTGGCCCTGATATGAAAGCGTTTCATTTCCAGATTATTTTGAAATTAGAATATCTCGAGATGTGTGAATAGAAATTCACCACCTAAGCCTATCCACTCGACCAAACTTTCTTCGGAGAAGTACATTAAGGTTTCTGCGATTTCGCAGAATTTTATTTATGATTCTGCGAATTCGCAGAAAATTATATATGATCAGTATTTTGCGTTAGCGAAACAATTTCTCGATAGTTTCTTTCAATCGTTGAATTGATGAAGGATTCTTTGAAAATGGTCGTTTTGAGTTAATTCCAGCTGCTTTCCTCCGCCAGAAGCCCCGAGCTCAAGAAATCCCTCGCGCTCGAACGAGCAAGACGCCTTGGACCCGCAGATACGGGAATATAAAATGAAAATTTATCGAAGCCGATGGACCGCCGTTATCCCAGGGCGACACACGCTGTTTATCAACAAAAGTGGCGGCTGATACTTCTTGCGCGCGGTTTTAGTGAATACGTTCCATCCAGCGGAAGGAGGTCAGTGGCGCGGAAGCAATTTTGGAAGTATGGGAGGCTGGGGCCGAATTGAAATTAACTGCGGGAAGGATCCCTCGTGTGCGGATAATGGCCGAATAAATCGCGGGTGTGACCGGCGGTAGGAAGTTTCGAGAGACGGTGGGAGAAAAATAGGAGGATGTCGTGGAGTTTTGTGATTTAAGGGTGGGCCTGTCGAGTGTCGAATCTGGAAAGAGCAGGCTTCTTCCTGATTGATTCCGAAATGATTCGACGCTTTTGAAGTTGGTTACTGCGTCATAGCCGAATTGCATCATGGCCACTTTGCTTTCTTGGTCTGTTACAAAGACAGTCAGGTTTCAGAGAGCTTGGTCCTCTCTAAATGACTACACCTCATCTGCAAACCTTCCTAGTGATGTAATGATCAAGAAAGTAAGCACTGAGAAAAACTTCAGTACATTGCTAAGCAAAAGAGAGGATTGGGAAAGGGAATACACCAACTACAATCTCAAAGAAAATACAATAAAATGGTATACAGATGGTTCCAAAACCGCTACAGGAGCTGGCGCTGGGTATTACGGGTCAAGTACCAAGTGTGCACTATCGTTAGGCTCCTGTACAAGCGTCCTTCAAACGGAAATACTTGCAATCGGAAGATGTCTAGATATAAATCTAGAAAGAAACTATCAGAAGTGCGATATAGCTATTCATACAGATAGTCAAGCTGCTATTAAAGCACTAAGCTCCTACATCATTGACTCAAAGCTGATTTGAGAGTGCCGAAACAAACTCAATGAGGTAGGCAAGAAGAATAAGGTCTTTTTAATCTGGGTTCCCGGTCATTCGGTAATTGTAGGAAACGAAGAGGCCAATACACTGGCCAGAAAGAGCGCACAAACGCCACTTACTCTGGCCCAGAACCCTTCTGTGGTATAGGAAAATGCACCTATAAGAAGGAATTTATGCTAAAGGAGAGAACCGAAAGAGAAAAACTCTGGCGGAATCTCCCAGGGATGGATCATTCCAAAAAGTTCCTGCGGAACTTTGAAACTGCTAGATCCAAAAAATATCTGGATCTCAGTAAAAACCACCTTCACTTACTCACTGGCTTTCTCACAGGACATTGTCGCCTAAAGAAGCATCTGTTGAGAATGGGTTTATCGGACACTGATGAGTGTAGATTCTGTGGGGAGGAGTAAGAAACTCCTATTCAGTCAGTATTCACCTGGTTACGGAATGCTATGCCATTGCAAGCCAAAGGAAAGAGTGCTTTGGACAAGAAACTTGTAGAAGTGCGGAGTTACCCTCCTTGAAGCCATCCCAGATAATGGATTTCATCAAATCTTTGGAACTGGAGGGCGAGCTGTAGGAGGCGCGATGATAACAGCTCTGATAGGGGGCACAATAGACCTTAAGGTCGCAGTGAACTGTAACCCCTTTTCACTATAACTATAACTATACAAAGACAGCTGAGTGTATTTTCACGGGAAAAAAATCTCAAAAGGCTGATCGGTAGTAGCGAGTCCCAACTGCACTAATAGCAGCTTCTCCCGAAAAATAAACCTTCTGCAATAGTCGCAAATTAATTATTCCGCAGCATATGAAACCGCAGCTCGGCAGCGTGCATCTTGTTAAGCCGAATTTCCCTCACTTACCACGCTCGAAAACAATGCGGCCAGAGCGCCATATACTCCCGACAAAGTCTAATCGTTCCTCTTGCCGTAACTCCCTCAGCGCTTTCTCATTATTCTCCCGCCTTATTTAATAAAATATCCCGATCCCGGATTCTGAATATAGCTCATTAGTTCCGGGTTCAATTGCTATTCATCCTAACTTTGGGAATCGAGTTATGTACACACTTGCCGTGAAATTCGCCAATTTAAGCGTCTGCCCGAAGAACCCAACTGGATTCTGCGCAGAGGGGGCGAGAGGCGACAGGATCCGTTACAAAAGGGTTGAAAAAAGAGGTTCTACTTGGCAGAACTTGAGTTTGGGAGCGGTGAGACAGTGCGAATAAACTAATTGGGAGAACTTGTTGCTGACGCAGAAATTGGCTGAACGAGAATCGAGTTATCTTCAAAAGGCGGATCTTAACTCGATTAATGGAGTCTTGGTGGTCCCAAAACTGGAAGTTTCGCACTTGTGAAGTATGTTCAGTCCAGAGAGTATCAGGAAGCTCATATTATTCCAATTTCAAAATGATTCTTTTCTTGGCTACAGAAGTATCGAAGGCTTCTTCCCTATTGGCACGGAAAGTCTCAAAATTACCTAGCGAAAGTCAAAATCTCAAAGACTCGAGGTTTCCACATGACAACTTCCTCGAAATGTATTGCTCAATGACCAGTAACCTTATCCATGAATGTTCATTCATTTGAGAACCAATTTAGTTAAAATTCATCGCTGCATCTTCTGCTCATTATTCGGAGTAATTCAATTTCCTTGATAGTTATCTCTCTCTGAACAGATTACAGGGGTTTCATTCCATCCATCCGAAGCCTTTATCGTCATATTCACGCTGATCCCGATGACACTGTCGACTTGATTACATTAAGGACTGAACGAGAATAAATTCGCTATCACAAAAACGCCTATATCTCTTGAACCAATTGAGAAAAAATCAAAATTTGATCATAGTTTTGTTATGAACGCCAGAAACATGTGAACATTTACTTCATAGATATTCCAATTCTCTGTCGCAAAATGTAAAGCGAAGTGAAAACACGAGAATTTATAGTGAAACTTTTTCAAAATAATCAAAAATGGAGCTTCAAAAGAATCGCAAAAGAGGCTCGCGTTCGTCCGGAAACGTTATCAAGAGTTGTTAAGCGCTTACAATTAACCGCAAGGAAGGAACCGGGAGGAAAAAGGGGTTTCATAGCCCAAAAAAGTGAAGAAAGCCATCAGCCTTTTTCAGAGGAATCCTAACCTTTCAGGACGGAAAGTGGCCCAAATAGTGGGTTGTTCGCAGTCAACCGTTCAGAAAATCAAGTCGAGTTGTGGGCTTAAAACATACAAAGTGCAGAAAGTGCCAGACAGGAACGCTGTGAAGAATCAAGAAGCGAAATCAAGAGCAAAGAAATTAAAAAAGATTTCTTGAAAAATTTTTCCTGTTGCGTGATGGACGACGAAACCTATGTCTTGGCTGATTTCTCGCAACTTCCTGATCAGGAATTTCATACTGCAGATTCTCGTGGAAATGTTGACGAACAATTTCGCGTGAAGAAACAAGCAAAGCTTCCTAAAAAATTCCTGGTTTGGCAAACAATTTGCACTTGTGGGAAATGGAGCAAATTTTTCGTTGGCCAAGGCTCTGTTGACTCGAAGATATACATCGAGGAATGCTTGAAGAAACTACTTTCAACATTTTTACGTGAGCACGATGTGTCAACAATCTTTTGGCCAGATTTAGCTTCATGCCACTACAGAAAGGCCACCAAGAAATGGTACGAAGCTAATGAGGTAGTTTTTGTTCCCAAAGAGGCCATTTTTACGTGAGCACGATGTGTCAACAATCTTTTGGCCAGATTTAGCTTCATGCCACTACAGCAAGGCCACCAAGGAATGGTACGAATCTAATGAGGTGGTTTTTGTCCCTAAAGAGGCCAGGCCACCAAATTGCCCAGAACTCAGGCCAATCGAAAGATATTGGGCCCTGGTGAAAAAAGAATTGAAGAAGACTAAGAAATCAACGAAAACATTAGCGGAATTCAAGCAAAAATGGAAGACAGCATCCCAGAAAGTGACTGAGAACACTATAAGAAGCATGATGGGAAGAATTCCAGAAAAAATCCATGAATTTTGTAAAAAATAGTTTTGGTTTTTTTATTGTAAAAACAGTTTCATTAGAATTAGAAGATAATTCGAAAATGAGTTTGATTTTCGAAATCGGTCCAGTGGTTCAAAAGATATAAGCGTTTTTGTGATAGCGAATTTATTCTCGTTCAGTCCTTATCTACGAACTCTCTTCCCATCCATTCCTACTTGTATTATTTACAATAAGATTTTCTGCAGTATTAGTTAATCTAGGAATTTATATTGGCTCTCAATTCAACATCTCCACAATGGGAACACCATATTTAACAAGCAAGATATATTTCCGAATGGCTGTTGAGATGAAGGCTCGATAAAACCAAACCGTTCACCGCGGTCCATAATTCAATCCGCCGTAATGGATATTTCGAATTCATGAACTGTGGACCGGATTTCGGTTTTCTCGGTCTTCGTCCTCAGGTCCCAAGACTGCAGGCCATTTATTACCGGCGGACCTAGAACGACTGCAATAAATTCGATCGGCAATCTCAGAAATTGTTCGGACGATGCTGCTCCATCGTGCAGATGGTGAGTAAGGGAACGCTTGGTGGAACTGACGCAGACGAAACTCGGTATTTATTTGCTGCGATGGAGAAATGGCTGCTGTTTGATTCATGTGGCTGGCCACGCATGCCAACATATTAGCACAAGATGGTTGTGAAGAGAAACGAACTGGGCTTAAAGCACCACGATAAATTGCTTGGTAACTCCCACCATGAGAAATTGGACATTTGTTTGGATCCCAGTGATGTAATCCTGATCAAATACTGCCTGAGAAATGCAGTCCAAAGATGAGAACCTTTCATACCATAAACCTTCTAAGCTTCTAGAGCTCATCTCACAACTTGGATGGGGTCTTAATCTCAATATATTGAGTTAAGTTCCTTCTGGAGAAGAATGGAATGGAAACTAGGTATTTTTTTGTCTTCGAGAAGGCGAAAAGAGTTTTATTTCCAACACAACTTGTCGTTGAAGCATGTAATCTCACAGCCTATGGGTTCTGGCTGGTTGAATCAATCATTTAATCACCACGGGAAAAATCGAGAGTTTTCCTTTCCTGCTCCAAAAAGACCATCAAACGAAATAAATCTATCACCACCCTCTCCATCCAAATAAATGAAGAATCAAAGTTTCAACTCCCTCCATCCATTCGCAGATAAAACCCACGAACGAAACGAGAAAATCTCGACGAAGTTTCACTGCTTCGTGTTCGAAAAAGAAGATATAGCCGGTAATCTGGATAACTTACACGGGGTCAAAAAGTTAGCCGGAATCTCCAGCAGTTGCTTTGTGGCCACGATATCCAAACGCTGGAATATTTTATCTGGCACGGTTCCTAAAGAGCGGCCAGATCGATCGCTGCATCAGACTGCTAGTCTTGTCGGTGGAAATCAACATCCTGGTGTCCAGAACAGGGTTGTAGGATTTGGGTTTCCAGAGTTACCAGGAGGTTTAGGTTTGTACCCTCTCGAATGGTGATCTGTTATGTGAAGAGGTTGGATGTTTGAACGAAATCTGGAAGTCCAGCAAGTTTAAGAGGAACTCACTGAGTCCTGGATATGAATTTGGTTAGTCGCTAAGTGGGGAGAGCTTAGTTTTCGAAGACAATAGAAAAGACTTTTTTTTATGTTGTGGTTTTCACGAAAAGGAATATCCTGTAATGTTCGAGAACATCGTGAGAACCAAGGGCAAGCAGGTAGGAATTGGTGTTCTTCTTGAATTTCTGGAGGTTATAATCCTCGGGGAACACCTCCCTAGGCAATGTGTTCCAAAGCCTCGCTGTTCGTTGGATGAACGAGTCTTTGAAGAGAGATGTTCTGCAGGTCTCCAAAGTTACCACGAAGGGGTGTGAAGACTTAACTTGACGGGTTAGTCTGGAAGAGACTGCCAGAGGGGGAACGATTGCTGATAATTCAGAAGAGCATCGCCCATGGGAATATCTATAAAATAGAGACAGATCGCCCACTTTTCTACGGTGTTCCAGAGAAGTGAGCGAGCTTGTAAGCGAGGCATCACCGACGAGACGAATTGCCCTTTTCTGTACAGAATCCAAGAGTTTTAGGGTGTGTTTAGGTGCAGCACTCCAAATATGGGAACAGTATTCCAGGTCAGGTCGAATCTGTGCCTTATAGATCATAAGCAGCTGACTTGAGGTGAAATAGCTCCTGGCACGAAACAGAAAACCAAATTTTTGTGATGCACTTTTAGCAATGGATCTCACGTGATTCTCCCAGGAAAGGTTACTGCCGACAGTAATGCCAAGCATCGAAATGGATGACTTCAATGGTATGGTTACTTTCGACAATTTTATGCTGGGCACAGTGAGATCGGCTTTTCTAGAGAAAAGACATGCTTGTGTTTTGTTTGCGCTGAATTCTACCAAGTTATTAGATCCCCATTCAAGAATTGTTCTTCATCGTTCGTTTCTGATTTGGCGGGCTGGTATTGGAGCCCTAGAAGAAAAGACGGTACTTCCTTCTCGTTTTACAGTCAGTCCACTGCTTTATCTATGAAGATGCCCATTGTGGGTTTGGGTTTACTCAATTCGAAGTGACCGAAAATTCTCATTCATTCATCGAGAAACAGATTCAACAGAATGACTGTCGCCAAAGAGACACAAAACCATGCCATCATCTGCTTCTTCTGTTCTTTTTTGGCCTTAGGTAGCAGAAGCTGTGCAGCAGCAGCGACTATTCTCTTCTAATGTCCACTGGTCTGAGCTGATCTATGCCACCAACAACACCAAAGCTCAACCTTCAATATCGAAGAGCTCCTATCGATCTGAAACTACAGGAAAGGATCGAATGGCAGATGGAAAAGGCTTCCTTGCTAGTACGCCTCTGGACCTCGTGCAAAAACGGCTCGAACGGCACCGAGGCCTGTTCGATACCGGACCGGGATGTTTCTGGCGACGGGCCAAAAACCGGGGAGAATATTGCATTGTGCCCTCGACGAAAGTAAGCGGATCGTCTGGCTGCCAGTCGGACTTCGATCCACTGACACAGTTTCGACATCGCAGGATATACGGCGTTAATATCGGGAAGTGGGTAATGAAAGTGCCTTTCATTCGGTTTTTTATGGGGAAAAACCGACGGAACGTGAGGGGAGAGGATCTCCGTTCGGGCCCGAGGGAAATAGGTCATAATTGGTCGCGTTTGCTGGATGAGTTATGTCTTTAGGAATTCCTTCTGTTGGGGTGTTCCGATGATGGTTTGGTGTTTTTTTTTTATGTTGTGGTTTTCACGAAAAGGAATATCCTGTAATGTTCAGAGAACATCGTGAGAACCAAGGGCAAGCAGGTGGGAATTGGTGTTTTTCATGAATTTCTGGAGGTTATATGCCTCGGGGAACACCTCCCTAGGCAATGTGTTCCAAAGCCTCGCTGTTCGTTGGATGAACGAGTCTTTGAGGAGAGATGTTCTGCAGATCTCCAAAGTTACCACGAAAGGGTGTGAAGACTTAACTTGACGGGTTAGTCTGGAAGAGACTGCCAGAGGGGGAACGATTGCTGATAATTCAGAAGAGCATCGCCCATGGAAATATCTATAAAATAGAGACAGATCGCCCATTTTTCTACGGTGTTCCAGAGAAGTGAGCGAGCTTGTAAGCGATGCATCACCGACAAGACGAATTGCCCTTTTTCGTACGGAATCCAAGAGTTTTAGGGTGTGTTTAGGTGCAGCACTCCAAATATGGGAACATTATTCCAGGACAGGTCGAATCTGTGCCTTATAGATCATAAGCAGCTGACCTGAGGTGAAATACCTCCTGGCACGAAACAGAAAACCAAGTTTTTGGGATGCACTTTTAGCAATGGATCTCACCTTGATTCTCCCAGGAAAGGTTACTGCCGACAGTAATGCCAAGCATCGAAATGGATGACTTCAATGGTATGGTCACTCCCGACAATTTTATTTCGGGGGGATAAAAATTCTGCAGACAATAGATAGAGTAATGGTTTAGTCAATGATGGACCTGACGAAGGACTCTGTTGAGATTCTTAAGCCAACTGTGAGCTTCTTCGAGGTCTATAGGTCAACGTCAAGTTCCAGGTGTCTTCTGGAGTTGTTGATACTTCTTTTTCGTTTCCTAAGGTCTTCCATATCCTGGGTAATTCTGTGATTGGATAGCTCATTGTTATGGGATTTCCCGATACAATTTCTTTAAGATATCTCTGATCTTCTTTCTTGGTAAGGGTTACCGGAAGACTGATATTCCTTCCGGTATACAACGAAAATTTAATCCGGATTTAATGAGCATTCTTCGACGTCCGAGAAATTGAACCAATTAGGCGGGCGATCCGATTGAAAATTCGCCCGCTCCCCGAGATTTAGTACCGTTGTATCCCGGTAGAGGGGCGGGCCGTTCCGCGGAACGGAAAACGATTGCAATTAGGCGAGGGGGCCCGCGAAATTGAGATCGTAATTTTTACTGCGAAACAGGGTGTTTCTTTTCGGGGAGCGTTCGCGAAAGGACGGTAATCTTGGGGGGTACGTTGTAGGGTTAATCGGATCGTTGTTCCGGCGGTAATCGGAAATTGAATAGGGGGATCTGGTGTTTGAGTTGCTCTTTTCGGAATTTTATAACTCTTCTCCGGTTGCCGAGAGCGGTAAAATTGTTATGGAAATGGGGAAACTGATCACTTAAGAGAGGGGACTTTGAATTAACAGATGTGCTGTACGGGGTGATTCAGTTATTATCATTAATATACGATGGGGTCGAGTGACTACAGAAAAACCTTTCAGAACTGCTACCAGGATGATCTTTTGTTGTCATACCCTACTGACTGAGTTCTCGAGGAGATCCTCTAGCATTCTCATAAATCGAATGATCCCTCACATCATGAGAATCAAAAATTAGCTCGTCTTAGTTATAGAGATATTCTTCAGAGGAGTGTCAGGTCCATTGCCGTAACTTTGTCCTAAAGTGGTCCTTTCTAAGGCCACAGAAAAGTTCAGATCCAAAGGGTTTAACCTTTGATGCATTTTTCGCTAGTGCATCAGCCTTCTCATCACCTTTAGTGCCCCATAACTTTGTTGCCTCTGGCCAGTTGTTTCATGGTGATGCAGCAGGTGTTGAGCCTTGGGCGCTGACAGTTAGATACCAGAGCTCTCAGTGCTGATTGACAGTTTGTTTCAATATTTATGCCGCCCCTTTGAAGTTCCTTTTCAAACACTCTCAGTTGCAGGCTCAGGTAGCCAATATTATCAACGATAGACAATATGGTTTCCGTCATCAGAGATCCACTGGTGACTTGCTCGCTTACATCTCACATATATGGCAGCTATTTATCGAGAAATATGGTGAAACCCTAGCCGTAGCACTGGATATCTCCAAGGCATTCGATCGAGTCTGGCATCAGGGACTCCTCGCCAAGCTTCCATCTTATGGCGTGCCCCCAAAGCTATGTTCTCTGCTAGCTAGTTTTCTCTCAAACAGATCTCTCCATGTAGTGGTCGATGGAGTTTCGTCTGACTCTCGACCCATAAATGCTGGTGTTCCGCAGGGATCAATTCTGGCTCCAATTCTATTTCTACTTCGCATCAACGATTTGCTGGAAGGAACTTCGTGTCCAGTGCACAGCTTCGCGGATGATAGTACCCTTCATACCGCCTTTTCTTCTAGGGCTCCAAAATCAGCCCGCCAAATCAGAAACGAACGAGGAAGAAATGTTAACAACATAAATATGGACTTGGCAACAATTCTTGAATAGGGATCTAATAACTTGGTAGAATTCAACGCAAACAAAACACAAGGATGTCTTTTCTCTAGAAAAGCCTATCTCACTGTACCCAGCATAAAATTGTCGGAAGTAACCATACCATTGAAGTCATCCATTTCGATGCTTTGCCTTACTGTCGGTAGTAACCTTTCCTGGGAGAATTACGTGAGATCCATTGCTAAAAGTGCATCCCAGAAACTTGGTTTTCTGTTTCGTGCCAGGAGCTATTTCACCTCAAGTCAGCTGCTTATGATCTATAAGGCACAGATTCGACCTGTCCTGGAATACTGTTCCCATATTTGGAGTGCTGCACCTAAACACACCCTAAAACTTTTAGATTCTGTACAAAAAAAGGGCAATTCGTCTCGTCGGTGATGCCTCGCTTACAAACTTGCTCACTTCTCTGGAACACCGTAGAAAAGTGGGCGATCTATCTCTATTCTATAGATATTTCCATGAGCGATGCTCTTCTGAATTATCAGCAATCGTTCCTCTTTGGCAGTCTCTTCCAGACTAACCCGTCAAGTTAAGTTTTCACACCCCTTCGTGGTTACTTTGGAGACCTGCAGAACATCTGTCTTCAAAGACTCGTTCATCCAACGAACAGCGAGGCTTTGGAACACATTGCCTAGGGAGGTGTTCCCCGAGGCATATAACCTCCAGAAATTCGAGAAGAACACCAATTCCTACCTGCTTGCCCTCCGTTCTCACGATGTTTTCTGAACATTACAGGATATTCCTTTTCGTGAAAACCAGAACATAAAAAAAAATATTTCCGTATCTGAAAGTGGGGGTTCTTGACCTATTGGCACGAAAAGCATCAGTTTATGACCATAATGCTCCTATGCCTCTTCCTGGCAGATTTTGATCGATAAATGTACCATATTGATGACCTTTTGTCTATTTGATCCACTTCACTTTGCCTGTCACGTATGACGTAAGGCGAATGGTGTTTTCAAATCAAACGTAGTTGGAGGATTTTGCCATGAGGTTTGAGTCTATTTCTCTCACGAACACATTTCCTAACAGGTAGATGTATTATCTTCAAATGTTCGAGCAGGAACGAGAATACACCCGAAAATCGATAGCTGACCGATCATTCAGAGCCAACTAGACCATTCAGAAGAAGTACATTATCGTGATTCACACCAAGGATCGTATTCCTCTCCAGAATTAATTTGAAAGTCAATGAATGGGCAAGGAAAACAACAGAACGAACTCGTTGCATTATGTATAGAAACGAAACATTTGGCAGATGACCGTGTGGTACTTTAGGTATGGAGAGGGTGGGATCGAGTGGGGTTGGGATCGCTCCGAAGCTTCAACCTAGTTTGGGGAGTCAGTATAACTTTGTGTTGATTCATTTAGCTCTATCATGAGATTGACAAATGATGTTTTGTCTGAAGAATATTACAGGATGAGAATGTAAGGGGAAAACTTGTTGTTCTTTGCCTTGGACTGTCTAAACTTGAAATGTTTTCATAAATGCCAATTTTCCCAACCTGAACAAGATATGGATTAATCTGAGAGACGATAAAAACCGAAAATTCCGCTGATACCACTGTGTTTATTCCCAAACGCTTAGCCTCCGATATACGATCCCCAATTCCAAAAAACAGCTCTACAATTAACCCAAAACGTTCAGCATCGCCGAAATTGTGGACTATAAAAAGGTTGTAACAGAACATTCCCGTTGTAACAGCCCTGAACTCGACGAATACTCATATCATTATCGCCATTATATGGTCGCTCGCTGTATACGGAGTTCATGTTTCACCACTGTTAACTCCCAGAACGATGGTCGCAAAACATTTCAGTTGGCTGTTCTCGACAACTGCAGTCCCGTATAATGGCGGTCTTTTAGATTAGAGCGACATCTGTGCTGTCGTGAACCAAACGTGGGCGATTCTCTTTAATTCGTTATGTTCGATTTACACAAAAGAGGTTTTTGAGGCAAGTGACTAATGGGGAGTTGACGATAGGTTTGATTCAAATTTGAATATTTCTAAGAATTTCTTGGGAAGAAGAAGCTGATGAAAATCAGTCTATGAGTAATAAGTTCCCTGGCTTCTTGCTACCCATTCACAGAAAAATTGTGCTTCTCTTAATGCTATATTTCATCCCAGAAAGCTCATCAAGATCCTCAAGAATCAGTTTATTTGGGACCATTCTCCGATATACTGACAAGGTTCGTGATCTGTCGTCTCATTATTCTTCTTGCAAAGCCTTATGCGTATCCATTAGTGAGTTCTTAAGTTAGTAGACCCTTTATAATCCTCTGGGGGTGAGGGAATCTGAGACGACTTTGTTATGGCTCCAGGACATCAAGCTGAAGCCACACATTGTCTTCGCTTTTAACCAGTGAATGCCAAACCTCTCATTTCTTCTGGATGTGTTACATTTTTTTTTATGTTGTGGTTTTCACGAAAAGGAATATCCTGTTATGTTCAGAGAACATCGTGAGAACCAAGGGCAAGCAGGTAGAAATTGGTGTTCTTCTTGAATTTCTGGAGGTTAAATGCCTCGGGGAACACCTCCCTAGGCAATGTGTTTCAAAGCCTCGCTGTTCGTTGGATGAACGAGTCTTTGAAGAGAGATGTTCTGCAGGTCTCCAAAGTTGCCACGAAGGGGTGTGAAGACTTAACTTGACGGGTTAGTCTGGAAGAGACTGCCAGAGGGGGAACGATTGCTGATAATTCAGAAGAGCATCGCCCATGAAAATATCTATAAAATAGAGACAGATCGCCCAGTTTTCTACGGTGTTCCAGAGAAGTGAGCGAGCTTGTAAGCGAGGCATCACCGACGAAACAAATTGCCCTTTTTTGTACAGAATCCAAGAGTTTTAGGGTGTGTTTAGGTG
Source organism: Adalia bipunctata (assembly GCA_910592335.1). Taxonomy (NCBI): domain Eukaryota; kingdom Metazoa; phylum Arthropoda; class Insecta; order Coleoptera; family Coccinellidae; genus Adalia; species Adalia bipunctata. Next base: position 1,353,656 of record OU342951.1, read on the forward strand.
CAGCACTCCAAATATGGGAACAGTATTCCAGGACAGGTCGAATCTGTGCCTTATAGATCATAAGCAGCTGACTTGAGGTGAAATAGCTCCTGGCACGAAACAGAAAACCAAGTCTATGAGTTTAGATTCACCAAATTCTCCCTCTGTTGATTCATCTTGGTTTTCTTCTCCTGTTCTTCCTAGGATTCTCCTTGTTTTTCAGTAGTTGCTTCACTTGGTTTTACTTCAGCAATTTCACCTTCATCAGCTTTGTCAATTTTCTGTCCAAGTTTCTTCATATTCCCTACATTAACTGATTACTTACCTTTTTCCGACACTTATACAGTTACTACTCCCTCTTCAACAACCGTTTTGAGTCCTTCTGCAGAATCTTTAGCTTTAGCTTTTTCTTGATTCTCTTCTTCTCTAGGTTCTCTTTGTTTATCTTCAGGAACCGTAGAGGGCTCTTCAGAGTCTATCTAATCTCGAAGTCTTGATTTGTATACAGCGTTATTATAAAAAGCATATTTTCGCGTGAATATCTCATGAGATTGTGTGTGGACTATCTGAGAAAATCTAAGTTTAGTCTTTACTGCCCTTTCGCGTGCAATAAAAAAATCTATCACATTATGCATAGAACCTTTGTTGGCGTCGATTTCGTGTTACGTTTTCGACGTCTAATATTGTGAATTCGTCGAGCCGGTTAAGGGGGGGATATTCCACGATGAGTGATGTGGCGAATCGCCCTGACAAACGGGAGTTGGAGGGTAGGCCAGCACGAATTCCGTGTATAAATCAAGCAGAATTTGAGGGAGGTATGAGGGCGATTAGCTGGGGTTTTCGGGTTTTCGCCCCGTTGTTGCTGATTCATCATCCGGTTTTATAGTCACTGCATGGGCGCGATAATTAATCTTCCGGCCGATCTAAGCTATTTCGGCATAGTTACTCTGTTTCGATACTTTTTACGAGGATGTTGAAAATATGAAGTGCTCAACTAAGTTTTCTTTGGCGGGTAACTTCTAATGCAGAAGAAAGCTCTTATTACGTTTGGGATCGATCCTCATCGAGCAATGCCTTCCATTCAGCGTCTTCGAAAGGTTTTTGGCCATCTTTCATGCGGACGGTCGTCATCATCGAAATCAGCGTCTTCAAAGCGACGAAACCAATCAGGGCACGTTGTTTTACTTAAAGCAGCATCTCCTCTTCAAGGATAATCAATGCAAGATACAAGACGTATGCGCAAAAGCTCCGATCGTCATGCCATTGTTTCTATTGATTATCCAAGAATAAGCTTAACCAGAAACAGAAAAAACCACATTTCTCATGAGTCATGTCAGCATCAGAAACGAGTCCATGACAAATATTATTTCTGCGTCATATTCAAACCTGCAAGCCATAAAAACCAATCCGAGTCCATCAAAATTCCCAACCATTCTCCCGGAGTCGTTTCAACAACTCCGGACCGAAACACGACGAAAATCCAAACTCCGATTTCAGTCCAAACAACACGCACCGACACAAAAAACGCGTTACACCGAAAACGTTACTTGGCCATTCGCATTCTCTCCCCCTTTCCCCTCTTCATCCCCGTCTCTCCCGGATGAAAAACGGAGGTTTATAAATATTTAGGAAGTCGTATAACTTTGTGACCGTTCCTGAATCCGGAACGACAAGCACACAGAGCCGGGTATCGCGAACATAAATATTTTATTGGCTGTTACGAATTTCAGTCTCTTTTCCTAATCCGATAATAAAAGTTGATTTCGGGGTTGCCGGGTCGGTCGTCTGTACGACCTTACGTTTGTCCACCCCTGTTCATTGATTCCGACGGCTGAGAGGTGCAGGTTATGACTTATTGGACATCGGAAGTGTTAGACAGAAAATTTAGGTGTTTCTCAATCTGACACTCGCTATTGGTACTCTGGTAGATCGTTCGGATATGAGAGTATCAGAAAAGAAACTCCTCAAACATCCTGCTGCATCCTGTTGTGTATTAGCAGTTAGAATATGCAGACAAAGAGAAAACTTGAGGAGGAATGAGCAGTGGCAGTTAGAGAACTCTTTTTGCTGAGGCATTCTTCAAAAAAATTCTCCTAGCCACAGGTGAGAGAAGTGGTCCTCCAAAATGTAAAATAAAGAAATGGTTTCTCTTGACCTCGAGAATCTACAGATGAAAAAAAAAGGAAGTCAAAGACACGTTCTATTCGAAACTATTCGAAAATTGTTGGCCCCATTCTAGACACTTAATGAAGGAGGTGAAGATCAAGCCACTAAACTATGTAACTTGCATATTCAACCTCCTACGTTCCATACTGAAGGATCCTCGAATAACAAACATTCAAATAAAAGAGGAGGACACTCTCGCTCGAAAGATCTCCTGAAAAGATAGGCAAAAATTCCCAGAACGCTGCAAACATCCTGGCATCCTGGAAATTCTCCGGTAATACGTAGCTTTTTGTGAAAGGTGTGAAAGATGAATGCAAGAAGATAACCAGCGGAGTGTTCAGATAACGCTACCGAGAGTTTTGACACAAGAAACTAGACGAGTGGAAGTTTTTGAAGTTCCATATAGATAAGGAATGTTTCGTTTAGGAACGTGTCCATTGTGCTCTCGAGTTGGGGGGTTCTTCTGTTGCCCATCTCCAGATAGGACCTCATTCGAATACGATTCGCAGTTCTGATATCTAAATTTGAACAGATTCTTCCATACACCTTGTTTTCGACTCCAGAATCCAATTTCCACACTACGCTCACACACCCCACCGAGAACAATCCTCTCCTCGCCATACAGGAGAGCCAACAACACCTCCATCCCCTCAGTATGCGAGAATTTGACTGTGCATTTCGCGTGCAGCCTTCATACGATGCATTATTCCCATCTCGGTCCGATATTAAATTCCTGGAGCCTTTCCAATAACCCATCCCGAACGCTAATGAGTCGGTAGATGGCGCCGTCCTCCGTCGACGTGCCCCAAAGCCCCCTAATGGGGGAGGATGGATGAGAGGTGAAGATCGACTTGATCTCTGCGGTTTCTGTCGGATGGGGTGCGATTGCAAGTCCCCCAAGAATGCCATGTGTTTATGGGGGCGTTAATCAGGTGTGAATTTGAGAGAATTTGGGGTCCAGTGTTGAGAGGTTGAAGTATGGGGTAGCCTGAATTGGTGATGATAGAAAGGTCGCAGAGGATGGACGTTTCGGACAAGAGGAGGGAGAGAAGTTTTCAATCATTTATACTGTTTGAATTTATAATATCTTGTGGGTATTCAGCAGTTGGGATTCTCTATATTGAAGTTTCAAGATCGGATTTCATTGAAGAGCCTATGTTGAGAGACAAACCTGAATTTAAAGGCTGATATAGGAAATAGGAAGATGGGATCTTCAATTATTACAGACACCTCTCGTATTCGATTGAGATCGTTTGAAATAGCGCAGAAAGCTGACATAGGAGATCCTTCTGACTCCTCAAAACCTCCTATCACTATACTCAGTAATTCGCTCATAATCTTCGGATCTTCATCACAAGACGAAGGCCTGGCTCCAATACAATTAAGTGTGTGTTAATCAACGTTCTCCAGGAGCCCGAGCCCTTCACCCCGAGTTGCGAAGATTAATAATTGTTATCTCCCAAGGGTATATAATAAGGGCAATCTCAGAACTGAAATTGTGTTAATGCAATTCGAGATACGAGTTATGAAGCTCGGTAGTCAAAGCGCCTCTCGGACGTAAAACTGGCCAGTCATTGTACGTTAATTAAGGAAGTTTCGCTCCGGGTACACATTAATCATATCTACCCCCAAGATAATTACCTTCCACCCAGTTAACGAGTATTTAATTGCGCAGATCTGGCCGACTACGACGGGAGATTTTTTGCCGAGATTTTCGATAGATTGTGCTTCGGCCAACGATTCTATTGATGGTTTTTTCAGAATTCCTAAACAGTTCGTACGGATAGAATCGACTTTTTCGAGTAAAAATTCAATAATAAGCTTCTCGACTGCTTAAACGAAAGCACTGTTAAATCAATCAAGAATGAATCGGTCGCTTTAATAGTAAGAATGGATAGGACCTCGAAAGGTGCCTTGGGGGACGCCGCATTTGCTTTCTCTTCTGAGATTGAAGCAGCGTTTAATGCATGGAAAGAATATTGAGAACCACAATTGGAAACAAAGGAATAAGATATACGAGGATATATTGAAACATTCTTAGCCTACTATAGAACCAAACAAAATTTCAATGTCAAAATATTTTTTTACTCAACATATTCTCCTCTTAATTGAATACATTTATTGCAGCGAACCTGCAACGGCCCTAGACCTTTCTAAAAAAATGTTTCTTCTTGCTCTGCAAACCAATCCTCCACAGCTTTTATTACCTCCTCGTTGGAAGAAAATTTACGACCTTTTAAACTTTTTTTCAGTTGAGGAAAGAGATGATAGTCGGATGGAGCCAAATCTGGTGAATTAGGGGGTGTTCTAGTAATTCTAACCCTAAATCACGAATTTTTTGCATGGCAAACTGAGATTTGTGTACTGGGGCGTTGTCCTGTAAAAACAAAACACCTTTGGATAGCTTTCCGCGTCTTTTCTCTTCAATTTTTTCCCGTAGAGTGGTCAGTAATGTCGAATAGTAATCTCTAGTTATTGTTCTACCACTTCTACCCTTATCCAAAAAATCAATCATGATTACTCCATGGCAATCCCAAAAAACTGAAGCAAGAACTTTTCCAGCAGATTTTTGGACACGAAACTTCTTAGGTTTTGGAGAACCAGAGTGTCGCCATTCCATCGATTTTTGCTTTGTTTCTGGATCGTAGAAATGTACCAAAGTCTCATCCATAGTAACAATTCGGTTTAAGAAGTCTACATCGTTTTCAAATCGAGCACAGATCGAACGCGATGCTTCTACCTTTGCACGCTTTTGGTCAACATTCAAACATTTGGGATCCATTTTGCAGAAATTTTTGTCATGTCCAAATTGACGTGAACTATATGATGAACGCGTTCGTATGAAATCTTCATTGCTTCAGATATCCGTTTTAGCCCAATTCGACGGTCTGATAAAATCATGTCATGAACTGCATCGATATTTTCGGGGACTGACACAGAAACTGGCCTTCCCGATCGGTCATCATCTTCAATGGAAAATTTACCTCTTTTGAAGCTTGCAGACCAATTTTTCACGGTCGCATACGAAGGACATTGATCACCAATGGTATTAAGCATATCTTCGTAAACCTGCTTACCTCTTAACCCTTTTAAATACAGGTACTTGATGATGGCTCGATACTCCAATTTTTCGATTTTCACAATTTCGGCGGACATCTCTTTTTTTGAATTTATTGCGTAACTCTTTTTTACTTTTTTGACGTCGAACTCTAGACTGACACTTCTTATAAGTTATTGTTCGTTGATATGGTATCGCACTATTTTTTGATGCATGGAACTGGTCTAGGCTAACTAGATATCAATACATCCTCGTAAATTGCACAAGTATATTCTCATATTTAGCTACCTTGAGCAATGTTAATTCACTTTTTGGATTCGGAGCCTAATCCGAGAAAAACTCACACATGAATAATGCTTTTATCGATCCGAGAAAAAACTGGATAACCCGAGGGTTCACAACACGAGATAATATTCCCGCACGTATCCCATAAATCCTGCTGAAAGCAAGCCTCATTGAAACCGCTGTTCCTGATTCAATTCTCGCTTTTTACACGCCAAAGATCGCGGCGAAGATTTACAGTTCCTGCATTCCACTGCTTTCCGGGTGTATATTTCATATATTTTAGATACGGAGTCGCGCATAAATCAGGTCGGTCGTACCTGTTTCCAAAGGAGGGATATGCAAATGAGGGAGGAGATCCTGATATCCTGTAATGGCGGGTGTTTTCCGCCGACTGGATCTGATTTATATCGGCCTAATCTTGCGGGGAAGAAATATGTTTCTGGCCTAGCCATCGGTGAATCCTGCCCGTAGGTTTGAAACGAAAGTGTTTGGGAGAAATGGCTTTTCTTAAGGAGTTGGAATCGAAGACTCCACTTTTTATTCGGTAGTTTTCAACTGTATAGGGATAGTATTATGGAAGACACCCTTTCGAGAACCTCTAGACGAATACTCTTGAAAAATCTGGAGGAGATGAAGTTTGTTATTGTCGTATTGATAACGGAAGGTCAAATATAAGGGATTGAAGGAAGACAAGATTATATGGACGTCTTATCGAATAAATAAGCGATTTGCCTGTCATTTTCATACTTGAGGCTATAGTCATGATGTTATCATGATTGTGACAGCCATAACCACTAATGGGGCAAAAGTCTAGCACGATGAAGCAAGTCAGGACAGCAAGATCTCCTGTTTGTGGATCACTGGAGCTATTGGAACATGCCCAACATCGAGAACATCACAGATCGAACACCTCTTCATTTATGTTCATGCTCATGTACCACTCAGAAGTCGATAAAACTGTGTGAAACTTCAAGAAAGATCCTGCAACACTGGCGACGAAAAATTCCAGACCAGTTCTCTTTCTAGCGCGTTATACCAAAGCTGCAACCTCACTAGGGGTATGTCATTAAATTAGGTCGATTAATCACGAGGCTACGAGCACGCACGTCCGCGGGCATATAAAGCCGGTTTCGCACAGAAGCTCGTCCGCCAATTAGAAGTGGAAATATTGTTGGAATATATTATAATTCTGACGCTACCACAGCTAACAAGGTAATCCTAGAGATTAGGAATGGCATCGGTCTCATTTGCATCTCGTTTCTTGGTATTAGGGGTATAAAGGAGGATGTGGAGTAATTAGGATAAATTAGTTCAATACAGGGGGATTCGAAGCATCTTTGGGCTGATTCACAACTTTTTCCAACTAAAAAGGTTCAAATCTGGATAGGAACACCGGTTTTCGTTCCATCTACACTGCGCAAAAAATTAACGCACATTCTGAAAATCTTAATTTTAATGAAAGTTAACTCTACATCGACTTTATAACTTATTTTTTATGTTCTCTCGGGAAGGTTTTGAACGAAACATTAAATGGAAGAAAAATTCAGGATTTCACCGAATCTTATGTGAAAGAAGAGAAATGAACAATTTTTAAAATACTGAAATGCTGATAAGTGGTTTAATACTTGGTATTTCCACCCCTTGCGTTAATTACAGCTCGGCAACGACGGTTCATACTCAAAATGAGTGATCTCAAAATGTTCTGATCTCATCCTTCCCAGATTTCTCCGAGTTGGATTACTAAGTCATTAAGAGTAGCTGGATGATTTTCTGAACTTCTCAGCCTTCTATTGAGGTTGTCCCAAACCTGCTCAATCGGATTGAGATCTGGAATTCTTGCTGGCCATTCCATTCGAGAGACTTCAATCTCTTCAAGGTACTCCTAGGAGAACGATGCGCGCACGATGGGGTCTGGCATTATCGTCCATAAAAATGAAATTTTCACCAATGTATGGGGCAAATGGCACTACATGCTCTTCAAGAATGTTTCTTATATACTTATCAGCATTCGTAGCTCCATTATCAACGACCACTGGGTCTGTGCGAGCAGTCAAAGATATTCCACCCCATACCATAATCGATCCTCCCCCGAAACCAGTAGTAATCAGGAAATTGCACTGAGCATATCTTTCATGTGGACGTCTGTATAGAAGGGAACGTCGATCACAATGGTAGAGGCAGAATCTAGACTCATCTGTGAAGAGAACTCTTTCCCAATCGGCCTCTTCCCAATGGATATGCTCTATCGCAAAATCCAAACGCGCCCTTCGATGGGCTGGGGTAAGAGCTGGGCCTCTTGTCGCTACACGAGGCCTTAAATCATATTCTCTGAGGCGATTTCTTATTGTCTGAGTGCTAATTCGCACCTCATGAGTTTGCTCAAGCTGATTTTGAAGGAGGCGAGCGGTTGCAAACCGTTATCTCAACGAAGAAACTCTCAAGTAACGTTCTTGAATGGCAGTTGTTACCCGTGGTCTACCATGTCCTGGTCTTCGGACATTCATACCTGTCTCCCTGAATCGCTGCAACATTCTGGACACACTTGATGGGAAACTCCAAACCTTTCTGCAATTCTTGTGTATGCCCATTGTCCACCCTTCTTCCCGTAAAACTACCGTTTGGGCACATTCCTCTTGGGTCAAATTGAGTGTTTCGCGTTGCATAGCGATCGAGTGTAGAAAATCAAACGAAAGAAAAACTATTGATCACTAGAATTGATCGAGAACAACTGATTTTAGAATGGAGCCAATACATTCAAAATCTAATAATATATTTTTTTTATTCCTGCTGGCAGAAAACATCTGTATTGAAGAAAAACGTTGAAAGTGGATAACATATGCATGCATAATTCTGATAAAAATAATTATCATTGAGAACACCTTCAGTTTTAGAATAAATTCGATATTTCCATAATGTGCGTTAATTTTTTTGCGCAGTGTAGAATTGGAAACGTCTCTCTTGACAGTTTTACGCCCCCTCAATGAGCTGAGCACTCACGATCGAACACGTGAACCCGAGCAGGTTCTACTTTAATCGCCCCCTCCATTAATCACAGCGCGCGAAATTCAGCGTTCCGATCTACCGGTATCGATTCCGGTCGGCGTAGCGGTCGCGCCTAATGCAACCTTAATGTATGCGGAAAGTGAATTATAATGTAGGGTCCGGATTTTTATGATGAATCGCCCGCATCGTCCGGTCCTCGTCGACCGAGATTGATCTAATTGCCGTTCCGGGGGCGCTGTAATGGCATCGGCGGATTTCATTAAATTAACACTAATTAATCACGAGATGATGGACGCGTAGCCATGTGAGGTGAGGTCGGTTTGGGATGCAGGCGGCGTTGGAAGGATTCGTGAGTCGGAAAGCCGGGGGATTTGCATAATCTTGGTTTTAGCTCGAGAGGGCTTTTTTTCTTGGTTTATTTTGTGAAATAGGGCGAAGCCGTTCCATTTGTTTTCTAGAAGCAGAAATAGGAAAGTTAATATCGATAAAATACGAAATATGAAGGCGAATACAGCGTCTTTAGCCAAGCTGACTCAGTCGCCGTACTCAGATCCTCAAGAACTATTAAGGACTGAACTAGAATAAATTCACTATCATAAAAACGCTTATATTTTTTGAACCACTGGACCGATTTCGAAAATCAAACTCATTTACGAATCATCTTCTAATTCTAATGAAAACTGTTTTTACAATAAAAAACCAGAACTATTTTTTACAAAATTCATGGATTTTTTCTGGAATTCTTCCCATCATGCTTCTCATAGTGTTCTCAGTCACTTTATGGAATGCTGTCTTCCACTTTTGCTTGAATTCCGCTAATGTTTTCGTTGATTTCTTAGTCTTCTTCAATTCTCTTTTTACCAGGGCCCAATATCTTTCGATTGGCCTGAGTTCTGGGCAATTTGGTGGATTGGCCTCTTTGGGGACAAAAACCACCGCATTAGTTTCGTACCATTCTTTGATGGCCTTGCTAAATCTGGCTAAAAGATTATTGACACGTCGTGCTCACTTAAAAATGGTAAAAGTCGCTTCTTCAAGCATTCCTCGAGGTATATCTTCGAGTCAACAGAGCCTTGGCCAACAAAAAATTTGCTCCTTTTCCCACAAGTGCAAATTGCTTGCCAAACCAGGAATTTTTTAGGAACCTTTGCTTGTTTCTTCACGCGAAATTGTTCGTCAACATTTCCACGAGAATCTTCAGTATAAAATTCCTGACCAGGAAGTTGCGAGAAATCAGCCAAGACATAGGTTTCATCGTCCATCACGCAACAGGAAAAAATTTTCGAGAAATCTTTCTTTAATTTCTTTGCTCTTGATTTCGCTTCTTGATTCTTCACAGCGTTCCTGTCTGGCACTTTCTGCACTTTGTATGTTCTAAGCCCACAACTCGACTTGATTTTCTGAACGGTTGACTGCGAACAACCCACTATTTGGGCCACTTTCCGTCCTGAAAGGTTAGGATTCTTCTAAGAAAGGCTGATGGCTTTCTTCACTTTTTTTGGGCTATGAAACCCCCTTTTCCTCACGGTTCCTTCCTTGCGGTTGATTGTAAGATCTTCGTTGAAGCGCTTAACAACTCTTGATACCGTTTCCGGACGAACGCGAGCCTCTTTTGAAGCTCCATTTTTGATTATTTTGAAAAAGTTCCACTATAAATTCTCGTGTTTTCACTCCGCTTGACATTTTGCGACAGAGAATTGGAATATCTATGAAGTAAAAGTTCCACATGTTTCTGACGTTCATAACAAAGCTAACTATGATCAAATTTTGATTTTTTCTCAATTGGTTCAAGAGATATAGGCGTTTTCGTGATAGTGAATTTATTCTCGTTCAGTCCTTATTGTATGATAAAGTATGTGATATTCACCGCCGGTGAGGCGTCGGTCCAACTTCCGACCTTCAAAATATCGCGATGAAAATAGTTTTTTACCGGTTCAACTGTACAGGGGATCATAATCACCCCCGTCACCCTTGGGGACTTCCGAGCTCTAACACAATCAAGTTCTAGAATTAAAAACCGTGTCGTCCTTCCGTAGAAGCGACGGAAACAATAATTCTTCATCAAACTAACTTCATTAAAATTTACGTCTCACCTCCGGGGGACCCTTAAAAAAATTTAAAAAATTCTCGGCTGCCCTTCAGTCCTGCGAAACTTGGGTACGTGGTTTCGAGAATAACGAGAAAATTGAGACGGCGTCGTTGCTTTCTAAACAATGATAAATTAAGATGGAGGGCTCAGATAGCAGGCTTCAACTGGTTTGACGTGATAAATGAAGGCGGACTCGGAATGTCGCCGAGGAAGGGTAGAAGAGACGGGGGGTGCTTGCCACGATGGGTTGTTGTTGAATGGAAGAGGATGCAGGTTCTATTCTATTCCATCTCTGGTTTTGTGAAAACTCAGAGATGATACTCCAGTGCCACCCAAGAATTTTCTCCATCCTGCTGTGAATGTTTTGGTGTGCGTTTACTCTTCACAATGGGGATTTCCAGTACCTCAAAATATGCACTTTTCTTCCCATGACATAATGAAGGGCAGTTTATAACACATTCGTAACCATTTATTCACTCTGAATTTTGAAGAACTGATTAATTATTCGATATTGAAAATGTGATTTCAACACGTGTAAATTCAAACGTCCCTCTGCTGTGACGTCAGTGGCCCAATTTATAATATGATTGGTTGAAGAGGGGACAAAGCCCAGAGTAACTGAGAGACACGCCACTGTTGTCAAGTCTTTGTAAAATCTCTGAATTCATTCATAAATATATGCAGTAATCGTATTATATTTGATGTGATCACTATAATGTTCTTGAAACATTGTCATATAACTACTTAATTTTCATTGAAGTTGATATAATACTCATTCTTTGAAAATACAAATACTGATGTGACAACCACGCCTACAATTTATAAATAAAAACATAACCTTCTTATTTGTCATTATTCGACATTTCGACGTCTTCTCTGCGTACTATAGAATGGCGTTTCTTACAGTTAAGTATAGGAGTATTCTATACTCCTAGGTACACAGTTGCCAAATCAATAATTATTCTTACCACTAATTTCCACTTCTCAAAATGAAAATAATTATTAATGCTTCCTAAATTTGAAGACCAGCCGATATACTCGTATACCAATTCTCACCTGTGTAGACTATAGGGATAATTATTTTTAATTGAATTTCCCACCTTTCTGCTTACTTGAACCCTCATTATCTTCAATTAGGAGGTCGTTAATTGAATGATATTATGAAGCTTTATGGGGTACAAATGAAAATGTCATGATGATAAAAGAAAAACATCCAAAATCAACATTATATCATGATATTATTAGCAAAGTGAAAGCAAGTGCTTTTTCTGGCTAATTTTTTTTGTGATTTGGCAATGCTGTCATTTTTATATCAGCAGCACGTCATGATGAGTACAACCAATCAAAAATCTCTCAAGAAACCGACGTCACACGATTTCCTGCTTTTTCTGATCGGTTGAATTCGGTGGATTTTTTTTGAGTTTTCAATATTTTTTAAGGGTACAAATTGATGAAGAAAAAATTCGAAAGAAAATCACGAATTATGTGAGAATGTCAAAATATATTTTTTCTGAAAATGACTGGAAATTTCCATTGTTAATTACAAATTTTTATTAATTGTTGATTTACAACTCAACATTAGATTTGTTGCTGTTTTCTACTATAGAAAATCTATTATATTAATGAAAAAGTTGATGAGCTCGCAGAAAGTACACCTGCTGGATCTTAGCTTTTCTGTGGGTTTGAAAAAGGCCAATATAAGGCAGTTGTCCAACAATGGGAGTTGGACAACAGAATAACCCTCTGGAGAATCACTCCCGAACTTACTCAGTCCAAGAAATTTTTTATGTTTTCAACGACCTATACCAGTATGCATCTAAAGATGTCACGAGCTGAGCTTCCGGTGATGGTAGGTCTGCTGACAGGGCGGGTGAGATCCGTAGGCTCTGTGGATCAGAAGTAGAAACAGCTGAAGTAGTATAGCAAGCGGGTTCCTGCGACACTTCAAGGTCATATCCATCGAGAGCGGTAAAACGTGGAGAGGTCAATGATCGGAAGAAGTATTAGACGTGTAGATGGCGCCAAAGCTGAAGAATTGGTCAATGACCAGAAGGGGTCGTAGAAGAAGATGGTATGCAAGTGTCTAGAGCTGACTGGCCTAAGAACCAGTCATATGGGGAAACCGGTCCGATTCAAGTATGGTTTTGACGACTTTTGATTGCTATGACCAGTAATTTTCAGCAACATTATGGATCTGGAATTCTACCCTACCAATCCTTCAGAACTGGGAAAACGGAAAATTCCTCATGCTATTTCTTAGGGTATTACAGTAACTTGCAATTTTCGACCCACACCTTACGTATGTCGCATGCAAGTCATGCAGAAGCTTGTAAAAAGCCATATGAATGTGGCGATCTAGAAAAGGCACAGACGAAGAGAATTCTAACGGTCGTTGAAAACATATTTCAAGAGCTCAAGAATGATATCGATATCAGCGACAGCGAAATCCGAAGATATTTATACGGCACTCACAGCCTCTTTACCTCCCCAAATCCCATCAGATCGCTTCTGGAGATTAGGGCGGACATTTCCTACGGAAACACATCCGAAAGCGACATCTTTTCAACGCGAAAAGTACATTTGCCGGTGTTCGCGGCAATAATACGGCGCCGCACTCTCTTCTGATGTGCCCGCCGCACATGATTTAAGATTAGGGGGGCAATGGGGTGTGACGAGATTAACATTCCGGCACGTTTCTGGCCCCTCGGATATCGTCCCCGTAATTTCGAAAATTTATGGCTAGAAATCGCGGAAAATGCCGGAGAGTTATTTGGCGCGCGTTGGGTTCTTATAGCGGTTTATCCGGGATTCCTGAGGGATTATTGCGGGAATCCGGGCGTGGCGGGAATTAATGCGGCCGTTGCATTTTTTCTTGATTGCGGTGATGGGCGATTTCAATAAGAACGTCGGAATAATGGGAGCTTCATACTCCGCTTTCCGAATACACTGCGCAAAAAAAATCAACGCACATTATGGAAATCTCAAATTTATTCTACAACTGAAGGTGTTCTCAATGATAATTATTTTTATCAGAATTATGCATGCATATTTTATCCACTTTCAACGTTTATCTTCAATACAGATGTTTTCTCCCAGCGGGAATAAAAAAAGATGATATTATCAGATTTTGAATGTATTGGCTCCATTCTAAAATCAGTTGTTCTCGATCAATTCTAGTGATCAATAGTTTTTCTTTCCTTTGATTTTCTACACTCGATCGCTATGCAACGCGAAACACGCAATTTGACCCAAGAGGAATGTGCATAAGCGTTAGTTTTGCGGGAATAAGGGTGGACATACACAAGAATTGCAGAAAGGTTTGGAGTTTCTCATACAAGTGTGTCCAGAATGTTGCAGCGATTCAGGGAGACAGGTATGAATTTCCGAAGACCAGGACAGGGTAGACCACGGGTAACAACTGCCATTCAAGAACGTTCCTTGAGAGTTTCTTCGTTGAGACAACGGTTTGCAACCGCTCGCCTCCTTCAAAATCAGCTTGAGCAAACTCATGAGGTGCAAATTAGCACTCAGAAAATAAGAAATCGCCTCAGAGAATATGATTTAAGGCATCGTGTAGCGGCAAGAGGCCCAGCTCTTACCCCAGCCCATCGAAGGGGCGAAGGGCGCGTTTAGATTTTGCGAGAGAGCATATCCATTGGGAAGAGGCCGATTGGGAAAGAGTTCTCTTCACAGATGTGTCTATATTCTGCCTCTACCATTGTGATCGACGTTCCCTTGTATACAGACGTCCACATGAAAGATATGCTCAGTGCAATTTCCTGAATACTACTGGTTTCGGGGGAGGATCGATTATGGTATGGGGTGGAATATCTTTAACTGCTCGCACAGACCTAGTGGTCGTTGATAATGAAGCTATGAATGCTGATAAGTATATAAGGATTATTCTTGAAGAGCATGTAGTGCCATTCGCCACATACATTGGTGAAAATTTCATTTTCATGGACGATAATACCAAACCCCATCGTGCGCGCATCGTTCAGGAGTACCTTGAGAAGGTTGAAGTCTCTCGAATGGAATGGCCAGCAAGAAGTCCAGATCTCAATTCGATTGAGCAGGTTTGGGACAACCTCAATAGAAGGCTGAGAAGTTCAGAAAATCATCCAGCTTACTCTTAATGACTTAGGAATCCAACTCGGAGAAATCTGGAAAGGATTAGATCAGAACATTTTAAGATAACTCATTTTGAGTATGAACCGTCGTTGCCGAGCTGTAATTAACGCAAGGGGTGGAAATACCAAGTATTAAATCACTTATCAGCATTCCAGTATTTTGAAAATTGTTCATTTCTCTTCTTCCACATAAGATTCAGGATGAAATCCTGAATTTTTCTTCCATTTAATGTGTCTTTTTTCGTTCAAAACCGTAGAGTTAACTTTCATTAAAATTGAGATTTTCAGAATGTGCGTTAATTTTTTTTCGCAGTGTATTTCCTTGTCTGAGCAAATTCGTGATTCCGCTCTTCATATCTACATATTCTACTGGCGACGAGGATGGGATAAGGAGCAGTCAGACCTGACTAAGGCACTCGATCTCGCACCCCTTCATCTAGTGATACCTACACAGATTGAGATTGGCCCATGCCACCATCCTCAAGATATCTAAGGAAGATAAAAGGAAGAATCAAGACATCAGGCAACCTGGATCTCCCTACCCAAAGCGAACCTTACACTTCATGGTCCTCAGAGTCGAGTCTCCTATTTCTCTCGAAAACGCTTTCTCAACCTTCCGAAGTCCAAGAAAGTATCTCGTTCAATCAGACGCACACTCCAACCCAATTGAAAATCCATATTCCACTCGGAAAAACGATAGAATCGATACCTATACATATTTTTCCCTCCCGCGCCCCTCTCGAAAGTGAATTTCCAGCGATACGACCCGTCATTTCGGCGTCATAATAAATCGAGCGTATTTCTTTCAATTCCGTTTTCTGCAGCGAAAGGAATTTCGGGCGGTGGAAAGCGGGAATGAAATTTTCCCTGTTTATGAGCTGCGTAATTTATGAAGAGAACGGGAATCGTAAGTCGAGGATGGGGAGTTATTTACACATGTGTTGCCGGCTTCTGGATCGATTCGGGCGTCTGTGGGATGGGTTTGGAAACGAGGATATATATGATGTAATTACTTGGGGAGAAGCGCTGTTGTGTAGCGGGAATATTCGTTTTTTGTTGAAAGACTGCTTTCGAATACTGCGTAATACTTGATTCTGGTTGGGCTTCCATGTTGTTGGATTTCGTTGCCAGATTGATGAGTGCGTGCTGTTTGAGCTATGTTGATCAGCCAGAAGATGTGATGAGAGGAACAGAAGCTCTGACAGATTGAGTTTGACAATTTTGATGTTATTCAATTTCACTGGTGGAAATCAAAATTTTGCTAGTTAGGGTTCTGGAATGATTTTCATTATATTCAGCGACCTCGAAAATCTACATTTTAATACCAAAGTTGACCATGTAGCTCCCATAAGTAATGAATTATTCGTGTTTTCATTTTTCGATTTTTCTGTTTCGAGTTCTGTTCACGAGCTCACGGCACTCAAGGTAAGGGCGCAGTCGGTCCGCAAAATTGCTATTATTGAAGATTCGAATTGGAAGTATAACTTACAAATTTAATAATAAGGTTAGAACCTCCCCAAATATATTTTTTATTGACAAATATGGTGTTTTTTAGGGGGTCATACCCCTTTAGAATTTTTCACACAAAATTTGAGATTTTTCAAATCGCACATATTTTGCACAGAGATACTTGGAGCTAAGCTTATCAATATAATATAAATTATTCTTGGCGGCGAAGAGAGGGAGGGAAGTTATGACAGTTTGAAATTTCCGATTTTTCGAAAAATGCCATTTGACAGGCGAAAATCTGAACGGTGATAGTTAGGGCTTTGAATTATTTTTTATTGGATAGAGCGACCTCGAAAACCTACATTTTGATACCAGAATCACCTATGTAGCCCTCATAAGTAATGAAATATTTATGTTTTTATTTTTCGATTTTTCTGTTTCGAGTTCTGTTCACGAGCTCACACCACTCAAGGTAAGGGCGCAGTCGGTCCGCAAAATTACTATTATTGAAGATTCGAATTGGAAGTATAACTTACAAATTCAATAACAAGGTTAGATCCTCCCCAAATATATTTTTTATCGACAAATATGGTGTTTTTAGGGGGTCCCCTTTGGCATTTTTCACCAAAAATTTGAGATTTTTCAAATCGCTCATATTTGGCACAGAGATAATTGGAGCTAAGCTGATCAACATAATATAAATAATTCTTGACGGTGATGAGACGGACGGAAGTTATGACAGTTTGAAATTTCCAATATTTCGAAAAATGCCATTTGACAGGCGAAAATCTAAACGGTGATAGTTAGGGCTTTGAATTATTTTTTATTGAATAGAGCGACCTCGAAAACATACATTTTGATACCAGAATCACCTATGTAGCCCTCATAAGTAATGAAATATTCATGTTTTTATTTTTCGATTTTTCTGTTTCGAGTTCACGAGCTCACACCACTCAAGGTAAGGGCGCAGTCGGTCCGCAAAATTGCTATTATTGAAGATTCGAATTGGAAGTATAACTTACAAATTCAATAACAAGGTTAGATCCTCCCCAAATATATTTTTTATCGACAAATATGGTGTTTTTAGGGGGTCCCCTTTGGCATTTTTCACCAAAAATTTGAGATTTTTCAAATCGCTCATATTTGGCACAGAGATAATTGGAGCTAAGCTGATCAACATAATATAAATAATTCTTGACGGTGATGAGACGGACGGAAGTTATGACAGTTTGAAATTTCCGATTTTTCGAAAAATGCCATTTGACAGGCGAAAATCTAAACGGTGATAGTTAGGGCTTTGAATTATTTTTTTATGAATAGAGCGACCTCGAAAACATACATTTTGATACCAGAATCACCTATGTAGCCCTCATAAGTAATGAAATATTCATGTTTTTATTTTTCGATTTTTCTGTTTCGAGTTCTGTTCACGAGCTCACACCACTCAAGGTAAGGGCGCAGTCGGTCCGCAAAATTGCTATTATTGAAGATTCGAATTGGAAGTATAACTAACGAATTTAATAGCAAGTTTAGAACCTCTCCAAATATATTTTTCATTGACAAATATGGTGTTTTTAGGGGGTCATACCCCTTTGGAATTTTTCATCCAAAATTTGAGATTTTTCGAATCGCTCATATTTTGCACAGAGATACTTGGAGCTATGCTGATCCACATAATATAAGTAATTCTTGACGGCGATGAGTAGGACGGAAGTTATGACAGTTTGAAATTTCGGATTTTTCGAAAAATGCCATTTGACAGGTCAAAATCTAAACGGTGATAGTTAGGGCTTTGAATTATTTTTTTATGAATAGAGCGACCTCGAAAACATACATTTTGATACCAGAATCACCTATGTAGCCCTCATAAGTAATGAAATATTCATGTTTTTATTTTTCGATTTTTCTGTTTCGAGTTCTGTTCAGGAGCTCTCACCACTCAAGGTAAGGGCGCAGTCGGTCCGCAAAATTGCTATTATTGAAGATTCGAATTGGAAGTATAACTTACAAAATCAATAACAAGGTTAGATCCTCCCCAAATATATTTTTTATTGACAAATATGGTGTTTTTAGGGGGTCATACCCCTTTGGCATTTTTCACCAAAAATTTGAGATTTTTCAAATCGCTCATATTTTGCACAGAGATACTTGGAGCTATGCTGATCAATATAATATAAATAATTCTTGGCGGCGATGAGAGGGACGAAAGTTATGAGAGTTTGAAATTTCCAATTTTTCGAAAAATGCCATTTGACAGGTCAAAATCTAAACGGTGATAGTGAGGGCTTTGAATTATTTTTTATTGGATAGAACGCCCTCGAAAACCTACATTTTGATACCAGAATCACCTATGTAGCCCTCATAAGTAATGAAATATTCATGTTTTTATTTTTCGATTTTTCTGTTTCGAGTTCTGTTCACGAGCTCTCACCACTCAAGGTAAGGGCGCAGTCGGTCCGCAAAATTGCTATTATTGAAGATTCGAATTGGAAGTATAACTTACAAATTTAATAACCCGGTTAGATCCTCCCCAAATATATTTTTTATTGACAAATATGGTGTTTTTAGGGGGTCATACCCCTTTGGCATTTTTCACCAAAAATTTTAGATTTTTCAAATCGCTCATATTTTGCACAGAGATACTTGGAGCTAAGCTGATCAACATAATATAAATAATTCTTGGCGGTGATGAGACGGACGGAAGTTATGACAGTTTGAAATTTCCGATTTTTCGAAAAATGCCATTTGACAGGCGAAAATCTAAACGGTGATAGTGAGGGCTTTGAATTATTTTTTATTGAATAGAACGACCTCGAAAACCTACATTTTGATACCAGAATCACCTATGTAGCCCTCATAAGTAATGAAATATTCATGTTTTTATTTTTCGATTTTTCTGTTTCAAGTTCTGTTCACGAGCTCTCACCACTCAAGGTAAGGGCGCAGTCGGTCCGCAAAAATGCTATTATTGAAGATTCGAATTGGAAGTATAACTTACAAATTTAATAACAAGGTTAGATCCTCCCCAAATATCTTTTTTATTGACAAATATGGTGTTTTTAGGGGGTCATACCCCTTTGGCATTTTTCACCAAAAATTTGAGATTTTTCAAATCACTCATATTTTGCACAGAGATACTTGGAGCTATGCTGATCAACATAATATAAATAATTCTTGGCGGCGAAGAGAGGGAGGGAAGTTATGAAAGTTTGAAATTTCCAATTTTTCGAAAAATGCCATTTGACAGGTCAAAATCTAAACGGTGATAGTGAGGGCTTTGAATTATTTTTTATTGAATAGAACGACCTCGAAAACCTACATTTTGATACCAAAATCACCTATGTAGCCCTCATAAGTAATGAAATATTCATGTTTTTATTTTTCGATTTTTCTGTTTCGAGTTCTGTTCACGAGCTCACACCACTCAAGGTAAAGGCGCAGTCGGTCCGCAAAATTACTATTATTGAAGATTCGAATTGGAAGTATAACTTACAAATTCAATAACAAGGTTAGATCCTCCCCATATATATTTTTTATTGACAAATGTGGTGTTTTTAGGGGGTCATACCCCTTTGGCATTTTTCACCAAAAATTTGAGATTTTTCAAATCGCTCATATTTTGCACAGAGATACTTGGAGCTATGTTGAGCAACATAATATAAATAATTCTTGGCGGCGATGAGACGGACGGAAGTTATGACAGTTTGAAATTTCCGATTTTTCGAAAAATGCCATTTGACAGGCGAAAATCTAAACGGTGATAGTTAGGGCTTTGAATTATTTTTTATTGAATAGAGCGACCTCGAAAACCTACATTTTGATACCAAAATCACCTATGTAGCCCTCATAAGTAATGAAATATTCATGTTTTTATTTTTCGATTTTTCTGTTTCGAGTTCTGTTCACGAGCTTACACCACTCAAGGTAAGGGCGCAGTCGGTCCGCAAAATTACTATTATTGAAGATTCGAATTGGAAGTATAACTTACAAATTCAATAACAAGGTTAGATCCTCCTCAAATTTCTTTTTTATTGACAAATATGGTGTTTTTAGGGGGTCATACCCCTTTGGCATTTTTCACCAAAAATTTGAGATTTTTCAAATCGCTCATATTTTGCACAGAGATACTTGGAGCTATGCTGATCAACATAATATAAATAATTCTTGGCGGCGAAGAGAGGGAGGGAAGTTATGAAAGTTTGAAATTTCCAATTTTTCGAAAAATGCCATTTGACAGGTCAAAATCTAAACGGTGATAGTGAGGGCTTTGAATTATTTTTTATTGAATAGAACGACCTCGAAAACCTACATTTTGATACCAAAATCACCTATGTAGCCCTCATAAGTAATGAAATATTCATGTTTTTATTTTTCGATTTTTCTGTTTCGAGTTCTGTTCACGAGCTCACACCACTCAAGGTAAAGGCGCAGTCGGTCCGCAAAATTACTATTATTGAAGATTCGAATTGGAAGTATAACTTACAAATTCAATAACAAGGTTAGATCCTCCCCATATATATTTTTTATTGACAAATGTGGTGTTTTTAGGGGGTCATACCCCTTTGGCATTTTTCACCAAAAATTTGAGATTTTTCAAATCGCTCATATTTTGCACAGAGATACTTGGAGCTATGCTGATCAACATAATATAAATAATTCTTGGCGGCGAAGAGAGGGAGGGAAGTTATGAAAGTTTGAAATTTCCAATTTTTCGAAAAATGCCATTTGACAGGTCAAAATCTAAACGGTGATAGTGAGGGCTTTGAATTATTTTTTATTGAATAGAACGACCTCGAAAACCTACATTTTGATACCAAAATCACCTATGTAGCCCTCATAAGTAATGAAATATTCATGTTTTTATTTTTCGATTTTTCTGTTTCGAGTTCTGTTCACGAGCTCACACCACTCAAGGTAAAGGCGCAGTCAGTCCGCAAAATTACTATTATTGAAGATTCGAATTGGAAGTATAACTTACAAATTCAATAACAAGGTTAGATCCTCCCCATATATATTTTTTATTGACAAATGTGGTGTTTTTAGGGGGTCATACCCCTTTGGCATTTTTCACCAAAAATTTGAGATTTTTCAAATCGCTCATATTTTGCACAGAGATACTTGGAGCTATGTTGAGCAACATAATATAAATAATTCTTGGCGGCGATGAGACGGACGGAAGTTATGACAGTTTGAAATTTCCGATTTTTCGAAAAATGCCATTTGACAGGCGAAAATCTAAACGGTGATAGTTAGGACTTTGAATTATTTTTTATTGAATAGAGCGACCTCGAAAACCTACATTTTGATACCAAAATCACCTATGTAGCCCTCATAAGTAATGAAATATTCATGTTTTTATTTTTCGATTTTTCTGTTTCGAGTTCTGTTCACGAGCTCACACCACTCAAGGTAAAGGCGCAGTCGGTCCGCAAAATTACTATTATTGAAGATTCGAATTGGAAGTATAACTTACAAATTCAATAACAAGGTTAGATCCTCCCCATATATATTTTTTATGGACAAATGTGGTGTTTTTAGGGGGTCATACCCCTTTGGCATTTTTCACCAAAAATTTGAGATTTTTCAAATCGCTCATATTTTGCACAGAGATACTTGGAGCTAAGCTGATCAACATAATATAAATAATTCTTGGCGGTGATGAGACGGACGGAAGTTATGACAGTTTGAAATTTCCGATTTTTCGAAAAATGCCATTTGACAGGCGAAAATCTAAACGGTGATAGTGAGGGCTTTGAATTATTTTTTATTGAATAGAACGACCTCGAAAACCTACATTTTGATACCAAAATCACCTATGTAGCCCTCATAAGTAATGAAATATTCATGTTTTTATTTTTCGATTTTTCTGTTTCGAGTTCTGTTCACGAGCTAACACCACTCAAGGTAAAGGCGCAGTCGGTCCGCAAAATTACTATTATTGAAGATTCGAATTGGAAGTATAACTTACAAATTCAATAACAAGGTTAGATCCTCCCCATATATATTTTTTATGGACAAATGTGGTGTTTTTAGGGGGTCATACCCCTTTGGCATTTTTCACCAAAAATTTGAGATTTTTCAAATCGCTCATATTTTGCACAGAGATACTTGGAGCTAAGCTGATCAACATAATATAAATAATTCTTGGCGGTGATGAGACGGACGGAAGTTATGACAGTTTGAAATTTTCGATTTTTCGAAAAATGCCATTTGACAGGCGAAAATCTAAACGGTGATAGTTAGGGCTTTGAATTATTTTTTATTGAATAGAGCGACCTCGAAAACCTACATTTTGATACCAAAATCACCTATGTAGCCCTCATAAGTAATGAAATATTCATGTTTTTATTTTTCGATTTTTCTGTTTCGAGTTCTGTTCACGAGCTCACACCACTCAAGGTAAGGGCGCAGTCGGTCCACAAAATTGCTATTATTGGAGATTCGAATGGTTCCGAAACTTTATCACTCAATAACACCGATAGCGTCAATAATTTCAAGGAATTAAGCGATTATTCTGATATGATGAAATTTAGTCATCAAAAATATATCATTAGTAGCCCACCATACAATGTTCAGATGCTGGCAGCCAAATCAATCTTTCCACGCCACCCCCGCCATCAAATTTTCCTCACGTCGCCAAGGTTGTTATAATTGCTCTTTGGACAACCAACGAGCTGTGACAAAGTCCAAGGAATTGTCCGAACGGACGATTTCAGGCATCTTTGTTCTCTCCGGCGGTCCAGCATAGAAACAATAAGATCCACATCCACAACGACTTCGCAGCAGAGGATAATCTCGACGAGACGCCACGGTTCGCTGCCCAAAATTAACGTCTTACAACGGTCGGATAAATGATCATTTCCCAATTGTCGTTATCTCGTCCTTCGTTGACGGTACGTCAACGATGAGGGGGATAGACAAACGTTTATTGTTGGACTTAGCGGGCTGATCCTTTGTGCAGGATTCATAGGAGCCGCAGGAAGATTCGGGAATGTGGGTAGGGCAAGGTTCACATGGAAGGACTTCTCGTTCGTCTTGTCGGAACTAGATGTTGTCAGATGAAGGTTCCTTTGAGTAGGCATCTGCGAACATTACTGTAGAGGTTTTTGTGACATCTGAAATATTCGGCGAATAATTTTCAAGAACTTACTCGTAATTTGAAACAAGTTAACCAAAATATTCAACGACAAGCTATAGTTCTTAACCATTTCCTTGGAGTATCCATAATTGTTGTTATTTTGCCCCCTTTTTTACAGGTATAGCAATATTCTCAACCCTTTCAAGAGATTAAGTCCGGTTCAAGTCGTTTTCTGCTTCGCACTCCACAATCTCCAGAACTCTCTCCAAAAAACTCCCCCAACTACGAAAACCCCCCCAAAACTCCACCACTTATCGCGATTGAACCGAGCGACGTGAATAGCGCGAACTCATGTTTTTATTCAATTAGAGCCGCATAAGAAACCGGTTTCATTTACAATTAAAATCGGTGCAGGAAACAAAGGAGCGGAAAACTCCTCTCGCCAAATTATAATAAATTCGCAGTTGGCCGGTCTCGAAGTTTAACGCAAGACCTGGCGTATCCCGATTGTTGATGTCGCAAAGCTGGAGACAGTGAGTTAGGCGAGAAGGCTCTTACCCGGAATGAAATATTTTGAATTTCAAATTGCGGGAGGGCTATTGGTAAAGTCGGGGAAAGCTAAGGGAGGATGTAAGTTTGGGGCGATTGGTGAAAGGACTCCGGGTCCTTTGCTGGTCCACTCTTAATTTCGGCCAGAGTTAATGTATACTGAGAGGTTCTCACGTTCAACTAGGACAAACTTGAGTTGACCATTCGACTCCACACTTGTTCAACGAACTATTGAATACACTGCGTAAAAAAATTAACGCACATTATGGAAATCTCAAATTTATTCTACAACTGAAGGTGTTCTCAATGATAATCATTTTCATCAGAATTATGCGTGCATATGTTATCCACTTTCAACGTTTTTTTTCAATACAGATATTTTTTCCCAGCAGGAATAAGGAAAGATGATATTATCAGATTTTGGATGTATTGGCTCCATTCTAAAATCAGTTGTTCTCGATCAATAGTTTTTCTTTCGTTTGATTTTCTGCACTCGATCGCTATGCAACGCGAAACACGCAATCTGACCCAAAATGAATGTGCCCAAGCGGTAGTTTTGCGAGAAGAAGGGTGGACATACACAAGAATTGCGGTATGAATGTCCGAAGACCAGGACAGGGTAGACCACGGGTAACAACTGCCATTCAAGAACGTTACTTGGGAGTTTCTTCGTTGAGACAACGGTTTGCAACCGCTCGCCTCCTTCAAAATCAGCTTGGGCAAACTCATGAGGTGCAAATTAGCACTCAGACAATAAGAAATCGCCTCAGAGAATATGATTTAAGGCCTCGTGTCGCGGCAAGAGGCCCAGCCTTACCCCAGCCCATCGAAGGGCGCGTTTGGATTTTGCGAGAGAGCATATTCTTTAGGAAGAGGCCGATTGAGAAAGAGTTCTCTTCACAGATGAGTCTAGATTCTGCCTCTACCATTGTGATCGACGTTCCCTTGTATACAGACGTCCACATGAAAGATATGCTCAGTGCAATTTCCTGAATACTACTGGTTTCGGGGGAGGATCGATTATGGTATGAGGTGGAATATCTTTGACTGCTCGCACAGACCTAGTGGTCGTTGATAATGGAGCTATGAATGCTGATAAGTATATAAGGAACATTCTTGAAGAGCATGTAGTGCCATTTGCCCCATACATTGGTGAAAATTTCATTTTTATGGACGATAATGCCAGACCCCATCGTGCGCGCATCGTTCAGGAGTACCTTGAAGAGGTTGAAGTCTCTCGAATGGAATGGCCAGCAAAAAGTCCAGATCTCAATCCGATTGAGCAGGTTTGGGACAACCTCAATAGAAGGCTGAGAAGTTCAGAAAATCATCCAGCTACTCTTAATGACGTAGGAATTCAACTCGGAGAAATCTGGAAAGGATTAGATCAGAACATGTTAAGATCAGTCATTTTGAGTATGAACCGTCGTTGCCGAGCTGCAATTAACGCAAGGGGTGGAAATACCAAGTATTAAATCACTTATCAGCATTTCAGTATTTTGAAAATTGTTCATTTCTCTTCTTTCACATAAGATTCGGTGAAATCCTGAATTTTTCTTCCATTTAATGTGTCTTGTTTCGTTCAAAACCTTCCCGAGAGAACATAAAAAATAAGTTATAAAGTCAATGTAGAGTTAACTTTCATTAAAATCGATATTTTCAGAATATGCGTTAATTTTTTTGCGCAGTGTACATCCATAGCTCTTTTCTTGTAAGTGTTTGCACAAAACGTTTCACATTGTCTTCACTGATGCTTCTTTGAATTGAGTCCCGTCTCTTTTCCCATATTGAGCGCCTGATCTTTCGTCATCAACGCCAATTTTACTAAGCTTCTATTTCCATTTGATTCAAATTCTCGGTCGCAGCAGAATTTTCAAATTAATAAAGTTGAACTCAATTATTTCCACCGCGAAAAAACCGCGCTCTGAACAAAAGTCCCATAAATACCTGAACCGTTACGATTTTCCGTCTACGAGAAGCCCCGAATTCACTGAAGCCATCGGCGAAAATGTCCATCCGCTCGCGCGACATTAGTTATTCGAATTTACCGACCGATCAAATGAACCGGAAGCCGGAAGAGAAACTACCGATCGGCAAATAAAACAGGCAAGTGCACCGGGTCGAAAAAAAGCTTATTTGCGAGATCGCTTTGACAGTTGAGCTGAAAATAAATTTCGACAGAATGTGATATTCCCTCGGAGCTTTCGGCGCGATCTCGAAAACGTTGAAATATGTGTTGCCTCGCGAACGAGTTCGACGGGCCGATCGATGTAGTTTCTGTGTGAATTAACCTCCATTTCGAATCAACGTGAATTTGACAACACAACGATAAAAGGTGTGAATATTCTGACTTGAAAAACTCATTCATTTACTGTACCGCAAATACCAGAAAAAAATTTTAAAGTGTTGGTTAAGTAAACTGCCAACTTTTAACTAATATTCAGTTCATTTTGAATAACGGTTCCAAAGATTCAGAAATGATACGAGAAGACAGTATTCCTTCGGATAAAAGGTGTCAACAGTTCAAAGAAAACATTCAAGTCATAAACTCATTTATAGGGCTAATAGAGCTAACTGTATAAATCAATCATTGTTGCAAACTGGCGCAGGAGCCAGTTACAAATAAACTTAATTTTGAGCTTTTGCGTGCTTGTTCATATTCTTCCAATAGGATAAAATTCATGAAATTTTGTATAGATAAAAGAACCACCACTCTACAGCTTTATACTCAATCTCAACCAGATCAGATATGGAGTTTCCGAAATATAGGCAAAATAAATTTTCAAAAATCAACAACAATTTTGAAATAGATTTTCATTTTTCAAATAATTCATCGACAAAATTGAAACTCTGAGCTTCAAATGTAGCTTGAGCTTCAATGATTATACAATTTGAACTTTTACTTCTTTTTTCGATTCTTCGTTCACTTGTTCAGTGAATTTTTTTGGGTTTCTTATGTTGACCTGCTCCTCCGCCATTTTGTGACGACAACGAAAACGCTCTACAGTCTACAGCCTGAACGGCTTGATGGATTTCAACACATGAGGTGTCATTAGATTCGTATGAATTGTGGGAGTACCACAGATTCTATTTGTTGTTCCAATAAACTTAATTCTGCGTGAAAATGTTGTTTGTGATTCGAGTCGATGAATTTTCATAGGTAAGTAATATCATAAGTGCATCCAATTTTTCCGAAAAAAAACGAAAAAACACGTTGCTGAGTAATATTTTAACAAGAAGCATGAGTGCAGGTGGCAACAAAAATTCGAGTCGAAGACGAGGATTTTTGCACCTGCACGAATGCTTTTTGGTAAAAAAATATTACTTTGCACTGTGTTTTTTCGATTTTTTTCTCAGGAAAAATTAGATGCACGAATGGTATTTGACAAGAATATTTCATGAGTAACAGATTATTCTGGATGCATCTATGTATGTATTATTAATTTTCGTTGACAACAACTGTCAAGTTTTGCCGCGGGTAAACCCGAAAAAACTGCTGACAGCTGATGCCATACAGTTTTTTCATCTAGAAACCATTTGTGATTCACAATTGCGCGTTTCTGATTAGTGTAAGTTAAGACGAGGGAAATAGTCTGCTAAATCGACTTGTGCATGATACACAGTTCGGTATAATCGAAAATGGTGCACTACAATTTTTTATGTCTCCAAAGAAATCGAGAAAAAAAGTCCCCAACAGCATATCTGCATCTCCTAAGAAAAGCTCACCATATCCAATTTTCTTTCTGAAAAGTTCGTTGATAAGTAGTATGTCCCATTTTCGAAGATCTTTGGACTGACACAGTGTTGTACCGAGAGCAATGAAACTACAGGGTTATCCCAACCACAAACACAATTTTTGAACGAATTAAGAAGGTTTATTGACGATAATTGTAGCCATAGCACTTGATGTATGACTTTATTTATGAAATTTTGAATATTAGTTCTGATTCGCAGAATAACCCTCACACATGACATGACCACTGACCAGGTTACCTTGGTGTTTGTCATCGAGGTATTTCGTATATTTATTTAGTGTTGTAATAATTATCTCCGGAGCTGTCCTTTATGTGACGTAGGGTGATTTGTATGGTGCACAACATGGCAATTGTGAATTTTGTCTCAACTAAATAAATAAATTAAAAATACCCTCACCTTTGTTGATCCAAATGGGACACTCTGTATCTATAAACGCTAAATAGCTCTTCAGTTTATTCCAACATCTTTTTTTAGCGCAATATTGGAACTGTTATAAATCGAATATCAGATTGCTGTCCATTTTCCCGGCACTAAAGCCCGTTCCCCACGTCGAGATTAATCGATCTCCACATAATAGAGTCTTTGTCTTACAGAATTAAACCGGTTGGGCGGGGAGACCCAGAAACCACCATAACTCATCTCCCGTCTCGACTAAGACCGGCGGAAAGGTCTCGTTTCTTTCCTCGGCCAACACGAAAGGAATTATTCAAAGTGAGGCATTGCGTTTAAAATAAAAAAGTTCCGGTTTTTCTTCCTCCCTCAACTTATCGCTTTTTTATGCCCGCCAACATGCGACGCCCGCCGTCGCGTTTTCTTTTCCAGATAAAGGGGGATTTATGGGGGTACAAGTATATTGCATTTAGGTCAAATGTGGATTAGCTCGGATTTCTCGATTCCGACTGATCTGTTCTATCTCGAGAGTCTCCGAGAAATTGCCGAGATGAGCCGTAATTTGGAGGCTGGGAAGGTTCATGCTATCAATTTTTTGGGTTCAGAATGATAGCGTGGCTAGGACGGTGGTACAGAGTTTTCTCGGTTAAATGTTTTTCATTCAGTCGGAGTTTTTGATTTTATTAAATAATTTGTTTATTTCAATCTTCTAGATTTATTAATGAACGAGTTGATCAGTGGTGGTAAGTAAAAAATGAGGTCTATACAGGAAGGCAAATAAATAGGAGTTTTTTATAATGAGAAATGATCGAACAAGATTCTGAGTCATTTTCTGAAACTTCCATTTTGTCAAATAATAAGGTACAAGTAGGGGAAGTACGAACAAAATAACATAAGGTTTTATTATTTATGCTAAGACAAGTCCTGGCTCTTTGTTTGGTGATGGAGCCTGGGATGAATGGTCTCGGTGTTGTCCGGTAGATACGGTTAATTCGGCTGAAATACCTATGTCATTTTGTCCGTTCACTGTATATGTCATTTTGGCCATAAAGCGTTATAAAACGAGAAATATATCGAATTGATAAAAAAAGTATATTTAACATAAAAAAGCTTCGTGAATACAATGACAAATAAAGTAAAGTTCGAAATGAATGCAACATAAATGAAAAAAAATGGTGAAAACTGGCCATTTCTTCCAGAAGCATATAAAAAAACTCGTGGCCTATTATGTTCTGTTATCACTCATAACGACCGAATGAACAATAGTAGCGCATGCGAGTTTTTTGAATTAACTGAGATAAGAGAGAAGCCTGTTATGAAAATATAGCAATTTCAATTTCAGATGATTTAACTAATCGAATTCTTTTTATTTCCAGGTAAGGAACTGATACCTTCCATCGTAAGTATTGCATCCAAATTATTCTCGAAAGCTTGTTAGTCTGTAATCTTTATGGTTGTATAAGACCTACCTTAAGCTTCAGGATACACCAACTTTTCCTTCTACTAGATATTTTACCTGAAGTCTTCACTGTCTAAGTCAGAATTTCCCATTTACCATTAAAATTCTGTTCGTCACGGCTTCAATGATAATATGCGAGGAAACTTGTTGTCTCAAGTAACTTGAGCCATTGCTAGCTGTGTTAATGGATTTGTAGTTATATCCAATGTTGTTTGTTCGTAGAATCTTGTGAGTATTTTTCGTGTTGGTTGTTTTTTATTGATATTCAGCTAAATATGAGACATTGGTCAGTCTAGATAGGCTTCGTTTGATGAAGGAATGTTCAGGAGGAGTCAGTTCTTGTTTTTCTTTTAATTAGATTCGAACCGAAGGGCCATAAAATGATATTTCGCGTAAATCTCCAAAGCTGCTTTTCGCAGCGAGATACCAAATGAAATTCGCGAGTATTGTTCTGTAAATAGAAGGAATATCCCCGATGTCATCGAGAAAATCTCCTTTCATTTCCCCACAGATCTCCCTAACAATCCCGCCGAACCGCCGAACAAAACGGATATGAATAAGGAAATCCCGAATCTTTGATTCGTCCCCTAATGAAAGAAACGTCAAAACAGCCCGTAATATTCAATCGAAAATATTTCCTAAGGCGAGATACCCAGTCCCCCGCCTCCCGGTCCAATTTCCGAATAGCTCGGATGTTATCAGCCCCCCTCCCCCATAACATTCTCTTGATTATAAAGCGACCGCATTCCCCAGCCATAGCCGTCTAGATGAATTCCTCTCTTTCCCCATTTACGCGTTCCGTCAGAAGTATTGTTTGACGATCGCGATCTCCAATAAGGGGCGTCCCGGACTGACGTTCCCAATTTACGCTGGATATCCTGCGGGATACGTGAGGAGACTCCTCGAGAAAGGCGGCGGCGTCTTCTCGTCCACCGCTAACGAACTGCGGACTGGGCGAGTGGATGTCGAAAGATTAAAGGTTTTCCGACTCGAGGTGTCTGGATGAAATTGCAGAGTGTGGTATCCGGAAAATCTCGGATGTAAGTTGCAACAGAACGACGGGGCAAGGGGTGGGGTAGACATGGCAAAACACTCACAGGTGAAGGTTTTTCCGACTGAGGAATAGCGCAGGTTTATGTCCGAGGATGTACAGTGTGTGACGTTCCTCTTTTACTGATGAGTATTTTGAATGAATCGGTGATTCATCGTGATTTTCAGGAAAATATTCCTAAATAAAACCCCCAAACTTGATGTATTGGCTGAAGCTTCATTGTGGACTGGTAAAGAAAGCTACCATTCAGGTTTTAATTAAACATTACTTTGACCGCTGCTAAGGCTCAGATGATCTATTTACAACCTTCAATTTTCTATCGCTTGTACGAGATTATGACGGAAATCTAGCCAGTTACAATACCAATTTTCTCCTCCTATGCCTCCATCAAAGATGGCGCCTTTGTTTATGTTCATTAGTTCATTAAAGATTCAGAAAACAGTCTCATCATTGAACAAAATTTTTAAGCGAATCTTGAGTTCCTTTTCGAATTTTTCACTAGAACTCTCAAATTTTTAGAAAATGAGCTTGAAATTGTGCTTAAAATCCGGCTCGAAGGACCAAAACGTGTTGGGTAGAGTTTAAGTTAACCAACTGAAGTGTAGTTCAATTTTATTTGAATTAAATTTTTCGAAATATAATACTCTGAATGAAAATAGAAATAGGGCTAGTGGACTGTATATGTTTATAAAATTAATTGAAACCCAACACAAATGAAAGGATAAATGTACCCAAAATAAAAGAAGAAGCCTATATCAGCAAAAGAGTCAACCGGATCCTGTCGATGACTCCTATTCCAACGTACAGAGTGATCGAGCTCGACAAACGAACATGGAATATTGGAATGAAGCTGACGTGAAAACCCGTTGCTAAAATGTCAAATTGTGTACACTTATCCTTGTGGTATTATAAAACAACCACGCCACTTGTAACAGTTTTTTTGTTCGAAATAATTCGCACAAATGAAAGTTTCAAATCCATGTAATTCGATTGAATCGAAAACACTACAAACTGCGAATCACAGGAAAAACTGAGATTTTCCGAATTCACGAAAAGAAAGCAGAAAATTAGCAATTAACGAAAGCAGAATTATTCACGATCAAGTAAATCAGTGAACTAATGAAAATTATGAAAATGAAACAAATATGTAACATATGATGGGATCCACAGCTGACGTAAGTTCTTTTCGCACCTAAACAATGACAACTCCATATGGGAATTCCCCAATATGAAGAAATTAATTTAAAAGGAATCAGAATTTTGAAAATTCAGAATAATTAATTTGAACCGTGGCGTGAACACAGAGCCCAACCACTGAAATCTTTTTGCTTCATAGACTGCTGGTTTCAGTAACACAATTTGGAATCGCTTCAAACACTTTTGTGAGATATTTTTTGAAAAAACGATATTTTGGGCGTGCATGTTTTCTCTTTTTCCTTCATAATTAAATTCTTCAGTTCTGAAATCAATATTTCTAAGTTATCTTCAGCCGTATTTCTTGTGCTGAAGTTAATGAGTCTTATTTGAAGCAGCCACTTTCATAAAGTATCCCTGTTGGCCAAGATTTAGATTTATCAGGTTTTTTCACCTAAAACTGACGCAAGTTGGAACTTGTGTAATGTCAAATAATTCTCAGAGATATTGCCAATGAAAACTCGCAAGCGCTGCGCTACCCCCGTTCATTCGGTCGTTATGAGTGATAACAGAAATCATTAAGTCACGAGTTTTTTTTTCATTGCGCCGAATTTTTAGAAGGAATGGCCTGTTTTCACAATTTTTTCCATTCAAATTGCATTCATTCGGACTTTACTTTTTTGTCATTGTATTCACGAAACTTTTTTGTGTTGAATATGCTTTTTGTATTCATTCGATATAATCCTAGTTTTATAACACTTCATGGACAAAATGACAGCTGAATTAACCTTATCTACGAGACAACACCTAGAACATTTATCACAGGCTCCATCAGGAAACAAAGAGCAAGGACTTGTCTTAACATATTCATAAAAAAATATTCATCTGCGGCTAATAAAGGCAATGCATCTTTACCTAATCTTGCTGATTCTGTAAGGAGATTCCTCCAATCCCTAAAGGACGATTCTTAAGTGGACAAGGCAAATGTGAGCCGAAGATTCGGTAAACTTACTTAATTTCATCTTCTACTCCTAATATGATTGCATTAATATAAAAAAATGAGCCCATACCTCCTCCAAAGAAAAGAAGACAAGTCTCTAGGGCATTATTTAAAGAAGACAACGAAGAAGAAAATGTTTCTTGCAACTTTCGAGATAATGAAGCCGACTGTCCATCTGTCTATTGTTATGACCTTTTTTCCTGATTTAGATCGGGAAAAACCCGTTTTCTCCAGGATTATCCCTGGAAAAGACTGGTTACGATGCATGCATTGGTTGTATTGGGCTCACGCATCTTGTGCTGATGTTCCTAGAAGAACCAAGCGTTTCATTGTTGAACTTTGACAGTAGTTTTGTTACGATAAGTAGAAAACTACAGTTGCTTGTTGCCGGCATGTCATTTTGTGCATACCATGCGGCCAAAATGAATTTCGTTTATCCCAATTTATCTAAGAATTTTTAATTTTTTGCTACTTTTATTTCATAAAGGTTGATTAGATTTTATGAAGAAAGGACCAAAGATCATAGGTGTAGAATAAGAGAAAACTGTAATTCACCACTAACAAGTTATGCCTCTGAAATTAAATCATATGTCATTTTTCACGTACTTCCCCTACTTCTTACAAAATTCATTGAACTCATGAATATTGTATGGCTCTCGACCACTACAGTATCATACTTCCTATAAAAAGCTCAAGGCATCCGCAATCTAAATCCACTCAAAAAGACGAAAAGCACCCAGAACCCGGAATTCATCAATGACCGGGAGCTAAATGGCGGAGGCCCCGGTATCTTTCACCCCTTTCCCGTCGCACCGTCTCCCGGAGATACTCAATTTCCCAAAATGAAAAAGATGACCCTTTAATAGTCGGCAACCTGAAATAATGAAGCATTAATTCGAGCACTCATCAAAGGGGCATTTAAAGGCAAGGCATCGTTCCCCGTATGCCCTCCCCACCACCGACTCCGGAGGGGGCGGAGCCAGCGCAGTGACGTATCACGCAGTGCGGAACAAAACACTGACTCCGACAAAAGCAGTCTCCCAACTTGTGTGCGTCAGTAGAGATATGAACATTCTAGGTAAGACTTGTATCTTGCCGGACGTTCCATATTCACTGGTACGGCTCAGTTTCTCTGATAAGTTTGATGTCACTGCTTGAATTTCATCCTTCTTCCTGACTCTGTGAATATTTCATACTTTTGTGTCCAGTCCGTTTTTCTCTGTGAGGTGCATGTTCTCTGTTGTCGTTCTTCTTGAAAGTTTCGGATCAAACCTATAACTTTCACGAGATATTTTGCATGATTCAAAAGGGTTTCGAGAAGGCGCATCGATACCCAGTGTTTCGTTTTGTGTTTCTCGATGTTTGATGTGTTTTATTGTTGCTGAACTTTTATATTTATCGTCGAATTTTTGTGCGGAATTTTTATATCTTATATCTTACTGTATTTCTATATTATCACCATTTGAACATTGAAGTTTATATTGATCGTTATTGCTCGTGCTCGGTATCTTTCGGTTTGCGATCGTGAAAATTTCGACACCTGTTGCTTAGTGTGCGACTACACTTAAGCTGACGGTCGGCGCATCAGTGAAACTGCGCGAAACTATACAGATGGAAACCACGTGATTGGTCGGTTGTGAATAATTTATAAAATAGTATTTTATAAAGAAATGTTTATTTCCTCACCCCGTATACATATTTCCATATGTTTGAGACGTGATGGAAAATATCGAAGTGGTTAGGATAGACTTCAGGGACTTCTTATCGTTTTTCTACTAAATTCATGTTTGTCTTTGAGTGTTTTTCTAATAGTCGTAGAATTCTCGGTCAGAATTGAAAAATAAACTGATACAAGGTGAGAGATGAGAGGCACATATAAAAAGTTATCACTCAAAAACGAATCTAAGTTTAGTGTAAAATTAATATATAGTCTTAGAAAATGTGCTATCTACCAACTTCAATGTTTGCATTACAATCTCAACGTATTCTAGATGATTCGTTGTATTTCACCAACATTTCTTTTAACAAATATGCCATATTCTCGAAAAGCTGAGACTTATTCCAATTTTGCACAACTCTAAGATCGCTATTTCGAGAAATGGCGATGACATTTATCGTTTTCGTTTTTTTTCTACCGGTTCTTGTTTATTTCTTCGAGGTAAAATGAGTATAATACAGTTTTTAACCCCCTCAAGAATCTTAAATGGCAATAAAAGTCTTGTGATACAACATTCCAAAGATTTTGCAATTTTTTTATGAGTACGCTCAAATATTCCTATCTGGCTTTATATTCATTATTGACATGACAGAACTGTTTATCATTCGAATATAAAAAGAAATTCAATTCTTTTATTCAATGCTTTTATCCACATTGTGTAGCACTCCAGGTGTGATCAAGGGATCAAAAATAACTTCAAACTTATCAACTATAAGTGTAAAAAACACCCCCTTTGTGATAAGACAGAAGAGCGGCTTTCCACCAATCAGGGATGTTATTACCTAAGAAAAAGATGTTATTTCAAATTTTGAGGATCTTTCTCCGACTTCTCCAGCTACTCCTTAACTTCCGATTCAACCTTAGATAACTGTTTTCGTCTCCGCTTTGAGACCGAATTTCCAAACACTGAAGTACCTACCTTAAAACCGAACCCGAATCAGTCGAGAACCTTCCCGTTTAAGGCTTCTCCAACCACCCTTAATTTCCGAACCGTATTGCGAGTCAACCGAGAACCTTCCCGTTTAAGGCTTCTCCAGTTACTGCCTTTTTCGTCTCCGAAGCAAATTAAAGATTTTCCTTCTTCGTTTTTACAAACCAATCAAATCAAAGATTTTTCTTCTTCCTACCTCCCGTGGGTGGGTTCTGAAAGGATGACGCAGTTTCTCGGGGTACTGCCACGTTGCAAATCCGACGATTTTAGCCTCGTTTTCTGCTATCGTACGCATTTAATGCAACGGATTTCGTGGAAGGATTTTCTGATATCGTCTGAGTCCCTTGAGAAACTTGAACCGAAAATCAATAATTTCGATCGTTATCGTCTCGCCAACATCCTGTACCATACACCATACGAATAATCGTAAAAAATCGACAGTAAAATCGTTCCAAATTGTTTTTCAGAGAGAAGTCGCAAATATCTTTCTACATCAATTCTATCGAATTAATTTTATCCTGGAACCGAATCAGGAATCGGGTCGACTGAACGATGAGAGCATCCGCGTAATTTTTTCCTCGGGGACTTAATTATGTATACTTAAGAACTAGAACGAAAAGCCAAATTGACAAGAAACGGCAGAGGAATTTTTCCGGACTTCCGGAATGCCTTATAATTAAAATCTGACGTTCTGATCTCGGACGGGGTATTAGGCGAATCGGCTAATTATCTGTGAAATAATCAGCCTAGGGCCCTTTTTAATTGCCGATGGGCCGTAATCGGAGATGGAATTTCAATTCTCCGAGAGATTTCGTCGATACAAAGCCCCCGGAGCTTTAATTTTTATCAGTGGCATTAAAGGAAGATCGTTGTTAGTATTACTCGATGTCGTCTGAAGGCTCGAGGGCAATTTGATTCATTTCTCGTTGAGAAAACCCTCAAGAGTTCAAAGCTTTCTTCATCTCGTTTCTTTGAACGCTCGTTCGATGTGGGTCTTTGATTCTGACAGTTTTCCGAACCGTAGATTCCTCTCATCGAATGAAACAGTTCCAGGATCTTGAAATTCCACGAAATACACTCCTTATTTACTCCAATGCGCCAGAAGGAGGGTAATGTTTTTCGAGTGTATTCCTGTTTCACGATAATATGGTCGCTAAAGTCGTGAATTTTACGATTTGGACTTATCTCTATCTTAGTTGCGAAATGGCGAAGGCGCCAGGATCCAAATTTTTCGACTTGTAGCTACATGTATTTTAACTATAACTGTAGATTCCTCTTATCAAACGAAACACTTTCTTCTCATACCATTTTTCAAAATTCGGTTTCGTTTGGAAGATACAGGGTGTCGAAAATCCATAAAAAAAAACACTTTATTGTCCATATCTTCGTAATCGTTATTTCAAATGAATTGAATTTTGGTTTATTGGTTACTCTATTCATGGTGCATATTCCTCAATCAAAATTTATCCAATATCTCTCCTGGTATGAAAGTTACAGGGTAGTCGACTCATCAATACACGCAAAAATACCATAAAACCACTTTAAAAAGATAAACGGTTCATATTTCCGAAAGAATCGATCATTTAGGAAACCAAAAGTATTCCTATGTGTTTTCAATAAAATGCGTCGTTTTCGAGTTATTTCCAATTTTACTCGGAAAAATTTGACGAAAAAATCAATAATTTCAGGAATAATCTGAATGCGTCTCTGAATTAAATGTCATCGAATATTATTCCTCCTCTGGTTTTTAAACTAGTTAACAATGTTGTCAGAATATTTATCAACTTTGTCGAGACTTAAATTCAAATATTGGAAAACGTTGATGTAGAGATATTTTAATAATAAAATCCCACGAATGTGGGAGATAAAATTGAACACCAAGGAGCATTTAATACGCACAGTTTCTTTTAAAAATTCATTGTTACCGGTCCATATGGATGTTAAATGTCGATGAAATACAAAATTTGGATATGAATGATGAATCTCGATACAAACAACGTATTGAATTTAAAGTAATGAAAAATAAAATGATACCTGATAATCTGTGGCGATGTTTCTATCTGAACAATATCCTCTTGTAATTTTATAAACTCGACGCTACACGGTTAATCGGATATATGATAATAAGGACCAGAGAATTTAAGAGGTTTTTTTTGTCGAAAGGCGAGCGCCGAAGGCGCGAGGGCCGTCGCGTGCGACGGCCTACGGGCGAGGGGAGGAGGGCGTCGGAAAGTTGAAGAACGGGAGCACGCGTGGGTGTTTTCGGATTTTTTCTAGGACCCCGGGAAGTATTTTAAAAAAATTCGCGAAAAACGGTAAAATTCGCCCTTAAATAGCGAATTTCATGCAAATAAGGCTTTTTTCCGGAGGCACCTGGACGTTCGGAGATTTTTTTAAACAAAGACCCATATCCCCGTTACCACAGGTACGCAAAGGGTTTTTCGACACGTTCTTCCGGGTCTCCGAAATAAATTCGAAAAGTTTCGACATTTCGTGAAAATGGTAAAAATTTCCGACTCGACCAGAAAATATCGATAAAACCAGAGAGTTTCAGTTATTGCGATGACTTTCGACGTTAGAATTAGGTTAGGGTTCTTGACAACGGCATTCAAAGTTTGACGCGACGCACAGATTACCGTTTCGAGGTTGGATTTTTTCGACATTTCGAGACGTCACATTACATATAGGTTAGGGTTCTTGACAACGGCAGTCAAAGTTTGAGCGAAGCACAGATGACCGTTTGAAGGTTGGATTTTTTCGACATTTCGAGACGTCAAGGGTGAAGTTACATAGAGGTTAGGGTTCTTGACAACGGCAGTCAAAGTTTGACGCGACGCATAGATGACCGTTTGGAGGTTGGATTTTTTCGACATTTCGAGACGTCACATTACATATAGGTTAGGGTTCTTACAACGGCAGTCAAAGTTTGAGCGAAGCACAGATGACCGTTTGAAGGTTGGATTTTTTCGACATTTCGAGACGTCAAGGGTGAAGTTACATATAGGTTAGGGTTCTTGACAACGGCAATCAAATTTTAACTCGACGCATAGATGACCGTTTGGAGGTTGCGTTTTTGCTTTTGATTTTTCAAAATGCGAATCTGTCTTCAAAGGGAGATCTACTAACAAGGTGAATCTACTTAAAAGGTAGATCGCTGGGCCCAAACTAGTATTATATTAATTCACTTCACATAATAATCACATTATTACAATAATTCACTGAATGTATTTACTACTTCACAATTCACATAATGATCTGAATGAAAAGCCTTTCTTCATGAGATTGTTTGGGAATTTCGTGGAAAAAATGAACAAGTGATTAGAGTTCACAAACTAATCTGCAGAAAAATCGAAGAAGGAACTTATTTTGGTGGGAGAAATGTGGCTTTTTAGTTGCAGATATAATCCGATGAAACTAACTGTTTTTGTTGAAATGATCGTGTTTGCAACATTTTTATTCCAATGAGGTTAGTACTTGAGTATTCCCTAAATGTATAAACCCAATTTCAATCGAGAAATATTAACTTTGAATCAATTCCAGAGAACTGTATCAGGAACGTAATAAGCCCAATTTTTTTCAAATGGCTACATCTTTTCAACAGAGCCGAATTCGAAAAAATGGAAAATGAAAAAAGGGTTTTTTTGACCTCACGAATCTACAGTTAAAATATAGGTACGGGTCAAAGACTCACCCTGTATAAGGATTTGTTGTTTATTTGGTGAAAAATGAAGGCTGGGACTTCTGAATGGTCCCAGAAGAGCTTAAAATTTGTTGCTCTCAAACTTTATGGACCTAACTTTTAATTAAAATCAATTCTTATCATCTTCATATATGTCTTTTCGAAATAACTTATACTTTCGTTTGTAAAAGGTGAGTCTTCGACTTGTACAGGGTGTCGTTAATTCGATGCTCACGGAGAGCGATAATTCAAGGACTGAGGACTGAGGACTGATTTTGTTTTAACTAATAAGCCTTCAGAATTCGGTATACTTGATATATTTTTGAGTGATGGTGTGTTTCTAAAAATATCATAGTTAATGCTCACTTTCTGAATAAATAATATGGCTGGAGCTCACTGGATCTATGACAAATATACAAAGCATTACCT
Source organism: Adalia bipunctata (assembly GCA_910592335.1). Classification (NCBI taxonomy): domain Eukaryota; kingdom Metazoa; phylum Arthropoda; class Insecta; order Coleoptera; family Coccinellidae; genus Adalia; species Adalia bipunctata. The sequence goes on from OU342951.1 coordinate 1,392,988, forward strand.
GGCCAAGGTTCATGAAGAAGAGGAAATATTCAAGGGGCTATAATCAAATATGAAACGATATGAGTTAAATCGTTCCAAAATAGCATCATCGCAGCCTTCAATACTCGTATTTTTACGTCTTTGATTCGTCCCTATTCCTCAGAACCCGAAAAATGGTTAGATCGAACGGTCCCTTCCATTGTAACGCGGCCTTAGTTTCCGGTACTCCAATTTCGTGATGCAAATCGCCTCCTGAGTCCTCCACGTCGTTTCGACACGCCAGACGGGACTTTGAGGGCCTTTCCAATCTGTCGACAATTTCTGGCTTAATGCACTATCGATCAAACTCTCAATATGTCGCCTGGTAATTCTATGAAGAAGCGTTACATTGTCGTATTGTGCGAGTTAACCAACCAATATGGCGGTGGAAGGATCGGGATTTACACTCGTTTTGTGCGATCCATCGAGACTCGAGAGGATAGATTAGAGCTTGAATTGAACGATGGAAAAATGTTCTTAGAAATAACAGCGTAATTCTTGAAGAGTCGTGGATAAAGTTGAGCATGCTACTCGCACAATAATAATCATTTTAAAACGCGAAACGACCCAAATAACACGATACTTTAACTGCTGTCCATTTGAATTAGAATGTCCCGGGATCACAGCTCGTATGAATCAGAAATCTGTGAGTTTTCCGCTCTGTTTCCCGGAGGTTTCCGTCGATAAAACCCGAACGGAAACCCTCCTACCCTCGACATTTTCGCTGGTACGAACTAGGTTGATCTTCCATTTGCAAAACGGCTTAACAGAGCGGGCTGTTTATTTAGATTGACGGCGAGACCGAATGGTTTTGTCTGAATTGGCCAAGAGGCACGTCGGTTCGGTTCGAATAATTCGAGAAGTAACGTGGGATTAATGGAATAGATTGAAAATGGAAATTCGGTGCTGCTGATTCGATACTTGGATTTTCGGCATGAATGGTCGTTCTTCTGTCGAGCAAACTTCGACGGTCATGTCTGTTCTCAAAAGACGTCAACTTCAATATCCATACAGTCGGTTGAGGTTAATAATAACAACGCAGGAAAACTTCCTATCCTTTCGATATACGAGGATATTTCGAAAAATTCTTAGCCTACTATAGAACCAAACAAAATATCAATGTCAAAATATTTTATAACTCAACGTATTCTCATCTTAATTGAATACATTTATTACAGCGAACCTGCAACGTCTCTAGACCTTTCAAAAAAAATGTTTCTTCTTGATCTGCAAACCAGTCCTCCAAAGCTTTTATTACCCCCTCGTTGGCAGAAAATTTACGACCTTTTAAACTTTTTTTCAGTTGAGGAAACCAAATCTGGTGAATAAGGGGGGTGTTCCAGTAATTCTAACCCTAAATCACGAATTTTTTGCATGGCAACATGAGATTTGTGTACTGGAGCGTTGTCCTGTAAAAACAAAACACCTTTGGATAGCTTTCCGCGTCATTTCTCTTTAATTTTTTCCCGTAGAGTGGTCATTAATGTTGAATAGTAATCTCCAGTTATTGTCCTACTCTTATCCAAAAAATCAATCATGATTACTCCATGGCAATCCCAAAAAACTGAAGCAAGAACTTTTCCAGCAGATTTTTTGACACGAAAGTTCTTAGGTCTTGGAGAACCAGAGTGTCGCCATTCCATCGATTTTTGCTTTGTTTCTGGATCGTAGAAATGTACCCAAGTCTCATCCATAGTGACAATCCAGTTTAAGAAGTCTACATCGTTTTCAAATCGAGCACAGATCGAACGCGATGCTTCTACCCTTGCACGCTTTTGCTCAACAAGTGAACAAGTGATTAGAGTTCACAAACTAATCTGCAGAAAAATCGAAGAAGGAACTTATTTTGGTGGGAGAAATGTGGCTTTTTAGTTGCAGATATAATCCGATGAAACTAACTGTTTTTGTTGAAATGATCGTGTTTGCAACATTTTTATTCCAATGAGGTTAGTACTTGAGTATTCCCTAAATGTATAAACCCAATTTCAATCGAGAAATATTAACTTTGAATCAATTCCAGAGAACTGTATCAGGAACGTAATAAGCCCAATTTTTTTCAAATGGCTACATCTTTTCAACAGAGCCGAATTCGAAAAAATGGAAAATGAAAAAAGGGTTTTTTTGACCTCACGAATCTACAGTTAAAATATAGGTACGGGTCAAAGACTCACCCTGTATAAGGATTTGTTGTTTATTTGGTGAAAAATGAAGGCTGGGACTTCTGAATGGTCCCAGAAGAGCTTAAAATTTGTTGCTCTCAAACTTTATGGACCTAACTTTTAATTAAAATCAATTCTTATCATCTTCATATATGTCTTTTCGAAATAACTTATACTTTCGTTTGTAAAAGGTGAGTCTTCGACTTGTACAGGGTGTCGTTAATTCGATGCTCACGGAGAGCGATAATTCAAGGACTGAGGACTGAGGACTGATTTTGTTTTAACTAATAAGCCTTCAGAATTCGGTATACTTGATATATTTTTGAGTGATGGTGTGTTTCTAAAAATATCATAGTTAATGCTCACTTTCTGAATAAATAATATGGCTGGAGCTCACTGGATCTATGACAAATATACAAAGCATTACCTGGCCAAGGTTCATGAAGAAGAGGAAATATTCAAGGGGCTATAATCAAATATGAAACGATATGAGTTAAATCGTTCCAAAATAGCATCATCGCAGCCTTCAATACTCGTATTTTTACGTCTTTGATTCGTCCCTATTCCTCAGAACCCGAAAAATGGTTAGATCGAACGGTCCCTTCCATTGTAACGCGGCCTTAGTTTCCGGTACTCCAATTTCGTGATGCAAATCGCCTCCTGAGTCCTCCACGTCGTTTCGACACGCCAGACGGGACTTTGAGGGCCTTTCCAATCTGTCGACAATTTCTGGCTTAATGCACTATCGATCAAACTCTCAATATGTCGCCTGGTAATTCTATGAAGAAGCGTTACATTGTCGTATTGTGCGAGTTAACCAACCAATATGGCGGTGGAAGGATCGGGATTTACACTCGTTTTGTGCGATCCATCGAGACTCGAGAGGATAGATTAGAGCTTGAATTGAACGATGGAAAAATGTTCTTAGAAATAACAGCGTAATTCTTGAAGAGTCGTGGATAAAGTTGAGCATGCTACTCGCACAATAATAATCATTTTAAAACGCGAAACGACCCAAATAACACGATACTTTAACTGCTGTCCATTTGAATTAGAATGTCCCGGGATCACAGCTCGTATGAATCAGAAATCTGTGAGTTTTCCGCTCTGTTTCCCGGAGGTTTCCGTCGATAAAACCCGAACGGAAACCCTCCTACCCTCGACATTTTCGCTGGTACGAACTAGGTTGATCTTCCATTTGCAAAACGGCTTAACAGAGCGGGCTGTTTATTTAAATTGACGGCGAGACCGAATGGTTTTGTCTGAATTGGCCAAGAGGCACGTCGGTTCGGTTCGAATAATTCGAGAAGTAACGTGGGATTAATGGAATAGATTGAAAATGGAAATTCGGTGCTGCTGATTCGATACTTGGATTTTCGGCATGAATGGTCGTTCTTCTGTCGAGCAAACTTCGACGGTCATGTCTGTTCTCAAAAGACGTCAACTTCAATATCCATACAGTCGGTTGAGGTTAATAATAACAACGCAGGAAAACTTCCTATCCTTTCGATATACGAGGATATTTCGAAAAATTCTTAGCCTACTATAGAACCAAACAAAATATCAATGTCAAAATATTTTATAACTCAACGTATTCTCATCTTAATTGAATACATTTATTACAGCGAACCTGCAACGTCTCTAGACCTTTCAAAAAAAATGTTTCTTCTTGATCTGCAAACCAGTCCTCCAAAGCTTTTATTACCCCCTCGTTGGCAGAAAATTTACGACCTTTTAAACTTTTTTTCAGTTGAGGAAACCAAATCTGGTGAATAAGGGGGGTGTTCCAGTAATTCTAACCCTAAATCACGAATTTTTTGCATGGCAACATGAGATTTGTGTACTGGAGCGTTGTCCTGTAAAAACAAAACACCTTTGGATAGCTTTCCGCGTCATTTCTCTTTAATTTTTTCCCGTAGAGTGGTCATTAATGTTGAATAGTAATCTCCAGTTATTGTCCTACTCTTATCCAAAAAATCAATCATGATTACTCCATGGCAATCCCAAAAAACTGAAGCAAGAACTTTTCCAGCAGATTTTTTGACACGAAAGTTCTTAGGTCTTGGAGAACCAGAGTGTCGCCATTCCATCGATTTTTGCTTTGTTTCTGGATCGTAGAAATGTACCCAAGTCTCATCCATAGTGACAATCCAGTTTAAGAAGTCTACATCGTTTTCAAATCGAGCACAGATCGAACGCGATGCTTCTACCCTTGCACGCTTTTGCTCAACATTCAAACATTTGGAGATCCATTATGCAGAAATTTTTCCCATGTCCAAATTGACGTGAACTATATGATGAACGCGTTCGTATGAAATCTTCAGTGCTTCAGATATCCGTTTTAGCCCAATTCGACGGTCTGATAAAATCATGTCATGAACTGCGTCGATATTTTCGGGGACTGACACAGAAACTGGCCTTCCCGATCGGTCATCATCTTCAATGGAAAATTTACCTCTTTTGAAGCTTGCAGTCCAATTTTTCACGGTCGCATACGAAGGACATTGATCACCAAGGGTATTAAGCATATCTTCGTAAATCTGCTTACCTCTTAACCCTTTTGAACACAGGTACTTGATGATGGCTCGATACTCCAATTTTTCGATTTTTACAATTTCGACTTTTCTTTTTTAATTTATTGCGTAACTCTGGTTTACTTTTTTGACGTCGAACTCTACACTGACACTTCTAATAAGTTATTGCTCGTTGATATGGTACCGCAATATTTCGTTTATGTATGGAACTGGTCTAGGCTAACTAGATATCAATACATCCTCGTAATTTAATCAACTTCCTTCAGTCGCTTCTCTCAGATGCGTTGCATCACTTATTATCAGAGTCAGCCAGAGGATCTTGAGGTTAATGCTAGTTGTGAAACACCTGGGTTTTCTGCATCAGTGGCCCCCTGGTGTAATCTATGTGACAACGCATTATCATCTAGAAAAACTATATTTTCGCCAATAGCATCGTGAAATTGTTGACCCACACTGTTTAAAACTTCATCAACACTTGAATACATGGTTCTTGGAAGTACAAGCCAGTTCTGTTATCGAAACAAAGTCCAATCCAGAACATAATTGTGAATATGCATCAACAGAAAAAATATCTATAGCCTTAACTATTGACGAGCAGTTTATCTATGGATTTGTTCAGGTTGAGTTCTTCCCTTTATAGTCAGTTTAAAATTGGAAACAAATTACACGAAATTCGTTGTAATATGTCCAAATTCACTCCTCCCACCTCATAATTTCCAACAATGCATCAAATTACCAAAGCTGACATTTTCCCCCATCATATAGAAATATCCATTAAAATATGAACGAACAGAGCTCCAACAAGTAATCACAAAATCGTTATCCACTTCCAGCGACCATAAAATATTCAGTTCTCAAAGCATCTCCATCAAAAGTACTTTCCTGATCACAGGCACTCAAGTCGAGCCATCAAATCAGTTTCACATATTTATTCTGGTTATTGACAAACCGACTCCTCTTTACTGCCACTCCGGAAAATTATACCAACGTCCCATAACATAAGGACGTTCTGTTCTTACGACCTATATCGGTTTGTGCTTAACGCGACCGTTAGCTTTGGTCGTTAATAGGGGAAGAATTAGAGGCCCCGTTTATAAGAAACCCTCCGTGGTGTTTATACGTTCCGAGGGTGGTATCGCTTTCTGTTGATACAAGAAACGCAGAATTTTATGGCCACTTGACCTCTAATTCAGTGGATTTGCGGAGCTCTATATGGTTGTATTGATTGGGAAACCAATCATCATGAAATGAGGGATAATAAAACAGCCGGAAGAATGGCCCAGGGTAGTTAAATGTAGGCGAGCATGTACGTTGAATACACCTCTAAGAAAGGGACAAAGGTTTGAGGAGCAAACCTTGAGGCTGTACACTCAAAATGCAGAGATAGATTTACTGTAATACCGATACTTTCATGTGTGTTTGTCCTTCGAGGACATACCTCAAGATATGAGCTCAATTTGACCTGGCGAAACCAATAACAGAGCCTTATGATTTTTTTTCAAATTTTGACATCATGATAACTTAGAGAGAATTGTTTACCGTTTTATTTCTCGAAAACAGAAGCAGATACCATTAAATTTCAAGAGATAACAAAGTTTTCGAATCAAACAGAGATTTTTTTTCAGTTATTTTAATTTACCAGTGGCGCACCACAAAAAAGTTCTGGGGGTAAAAAGGGGACATTGCTTCAGAATAAATATGAATGTAGTCTCTTACAATTCAAGTTGGATGAGTGGCACTTGTCCCACAAACGAAGACGAAGATATGTTTGAGTGAGGCCAGTTGCCCAAATCGAATGTCCGTAGAGGGATTGAGCTCAAATAGAAAATTTTCCAGGTGTTTCCTCCCCTTTATTGTCACCTTTGCCGCCGAGGAACCGTCGTAGAAAGTTTACAAGGAAACTGAATTATATTCGAAATCCACCCCGGGCTTCCGTTTCACAACCACCGTCCCATTTAATTACATTTCTGCTCGGTTTCGGATGACAACAATCTTCAATTACAACATCGGTCTCTGTCGGAAGTTTCGGATAACTTGACTTATTCGCTGTACGTTGCACTTTACTCCGCTCAGCGTATTTATAGGATGCAATTAATTGTATTGGCGTTATCTCGAATAGACAGATGTATTTCGGGATGAGGAGGAGAAGGTTTGGCCCTTCGCGTTTTGGTGTTTGACTTAATTAGTACGAGTGTTGCTTCGGTTTATGATTCGATGAGTCAATCTTAGTTGGCCGTTTAACCGTTTCACAGAGGAGGAGGTGCGTATGCTGTTTGAGTTATGCTGATCAATATAATATACCTAAATAATTATTGAAGGTGAAGAGAGGAACGGAAATTACCATTTTTGAAAAAATTCCATATGACTGGTGAAAATCTAAACGATGCTAGTAAGGCCTCTGAAATATTTTTTATTGAATTCAGCTACCTCGAAAACCTACATTTTGATACCAAAACGACCCATGTAGCCATCATAAGTAACGAGTTATTCGGTTTTATGTTTTTCGATTTTTCGTTTTCGACTTTTGTTCATGAGCTCAGGCTACTCAAAGTATGGTTGTTATCTTTGGAAAAAATGGCTTATATGGAAGATCCGTATGGTTCGCATACCCTCTCGATCGATTAATACGGTTAAATTGGCCAGGATATTTATTTTAATTGACAAATATGGTGTTTTCAGGGGGTCTTATCCCTTTGACATTTTTCACTACAAATTTGAGATTTTTCAAATCGCTCATATTTTGCACAGTGATACATTGAGGTATGCTGATCAAGATAATATAAATAACTTTTGTCGGAGATGATTTGAACGGAAGATATGAGAGATTGAAATTTGCAATTTTTCAAAAAATGCCATTTGACAGGTCAAAATCTAAACTATGATAGTTAGAGCTCTGAATCATCTTTCATTGAATAGAGCGACCTCGAAAACCTACATTTTGATACCAAAACCACCCATGTAGCCCTCATAAGTAACGAGTTATTCGGTTTTACGTTTTACGATTTTTCGTATTCGACTTTTGTTCAGGAGCCCAGGCTACTCAAAGTATTTTTGATATCTTCGGGTGGAATGGTTTATATGGAAGATTTGAAAGGTTCGCATACCCTCTCGATCGAATAATACGGTTAAATTGGCCAGGATATTTATTTTTATCCACAAACATGGTGTTTTTAGGGGGTCTTACCCCTTTGGCATTTTTCACCCAAAATTTGAGATTTTTCAAATCGCTCATATTTTGCACAGTGATATATTGAGGTATGCTGATCAACATTATTTAAATAACTTTTGGCGGAGATGATTGGAACAGAAGATATGAGAGTTTGAAATTTGCAATTTTTCAAAAAATGCCATTTGACAGGTGAAAATCTGAACTACGATAGTTACGGCTCTGGATCATCTTTCTTTGAATAGAGCGACCTCGAAAACCTACATTTTGATACCAAAACCACCCATGTAGCCATAATAAGTAACGAGTTATTCGGTTTTATGTTTTTCCATTTTTCGTTTTCGACTTTTGTTCACGAGCTCAGGCTACTCAAAGTATGGTTGTTATCTTTGGGAAAAATGGCTTATATGGAAGATCCGTATGGTTCGCATACCCTCTCGATCGAATAATACGGTTAAATTGGCCAGGATATTTATTTTTATCCACAAACATGGTGTTTTTAGGGGGTCTTACCCCTTTGGCATTTTTCACCCAAAATTTGAAATTTTTCAAATCGCTCATAGTTTGCACAGTGATATATTGAGGTATGCTGATCAACATTATATAAATAACTTTTGGCGGAGATGATTGGAACGGAAGATATGAGAGTTTGAAATTTGTAATTTTTCAAAAAATGCCATTTGACGGGTGAAAATCTAAACTATGATAGTAAGGGCTCTGGATTATCTTTCATTGAATGGAGCGACCTCGAAAACCTACATTTTGATACCAAAACCACCTATGTAGCCATCATAAGTAACGAGTTATTCGGTTTTATGTTTTTCCATTTTTCGTTTTCGACTTTTGTTCACGAGCTCAGGCTACTCAAAGTATGGTTGTTATCTTTGGGAAAAATGGCTTATATGGAAGATCCGTATGGTTCGCATACCCTCTCGATCGAATAATACGGTTAAATTGGCCAGGATATTTATTTTTATCCACAAACATGGTGTTTTTAGGGGGTCTTACCCCTTTGGCATTTTTCACCCAAAATTTGAAATTTTTCAAATCGCTCATAGTTTGCACAGTGATATATTGAGGTATGCTGATCAACATTATATAAATAACTTTTGGCGGAGATGATTGGAACGGAAGATATGAGAGTTTGAAATTTGTAATTTTTCAAAAAATGCCATTTGACGGGTGAAAATCTAAACTATGATAGTAAGGGCTCTGGATTATCTTTCATTGAATGGAGCGACCTCGAAAACCTACATTTTGATACCAAAACCACCCATGTAGCCATAATAAGTAACGAGTTATTCGGTTTTATGTTTTTCCATTTTTCGTTTTCGACTTTTGTTCACGAGCTCAGGCTACTCAAAGTATGGTTGTTATCTTTGGGAAAAATGGCTTATATGGAAGATCCGTATGGTTCGCATACCCTCTCGATCGAATAATACGGTTAAATTGGCCAGGATATTTATTTTTATCCACAAACATGGTGTTTTTAGGGGGTCTTACCCCTTTGGCATTTTTCACCCAAAATTTGAAATTTTTCAAATCGCTCATAGTTTGCACAGTGATATATTGAGGTATGCTGATCAACATTATATAAATAACTTTTGGCGGAGATGATTGGAACGGAAGATATGAGAGTTTGAAATTTGTAATTTTTCAAAAAATGCCATTTGACGGGTGAAAATCTAAACTATGATAGTAAGGGCTCTGGATTATCTTTCATTGAATGGAGCGACCTCGAAAACCTACATTTTGATACCAAAACCACCTATGTAGCCATCATAAGTAACGAGTTATTCGGTTTTATGTTTTTCGATTTTTCGTTTTCGACTTTGGTTCACGAGCTTAGGCTACTCAAAGTATGGTTGTTATCTTTGGGAAAAATGGCTTATTTGGAAGATCCGTATGGTTCGCATACCCTCTCGATCGAATAATACGGTTAAATTGGCCAGGATATTTATTTTTATTGACAAATATGGTGTTTTCAGAGGGTCTTACCCCTTTGACATTTTTCACCCAAAATTTGAAATTTTTCAAATCGCTCATATTTTGCACAGTGATATATTGAGGTATGCTGATCAACATTATATAAATAACTTTTGGCGGAGATGATTGGAACGGAAGATATGACAGTTTGAAATTTGCAATTTTTCAAAAAATGCCATTTGATAGGTGAAAATCTAAACTGTGACAGTTAGGGCTCTGGATTATTTTTTCATTGAGTAGAGCGACCTCGAAAACCTACGTTTTGATACCAAAACCACCCATGTAGCCATCATAAGTAACGAGTTATTCGGTTTTATGTTTTTCCATTTTTCGTTTTCGACTTTTGTTCACGAGCTCAGGCTACTCAAAGTATGGTTGTTATCTTTGGGAAAAATGGCTTATATGGAAGATCCGTATGGTTCGCATACCCTCTCGATCGAATAATACGGTTAAATTGGCCAGGATATTTATTTTTATTGACAAATATGGTGTTTTTAGAGGGTCTTACCCCTTTGACATTTTTCACCCAAAATTTGAAATTTTTCAAATCGCTCATATTTTGCACAGTGATATATTGAGGTATGCTGATCAACATTATATAAATAACTTTTGGCGGAGATGATTGGAACGGAAGATATGAGAGTTTGAAATTTGCAACTTTTCAAAAAATGCCATTTGACAGGTGAAAATCTAAACGGTGATAGTTAGGGCTCTGGATTATTTTTTATTGAATAGAGCGACCTCGAAAACCTACATTTTGATATCAAAACCACCTATGTAGCCATCATAAGTAACGAATTATTCGTTTTTATATTTTTCGATTTTTCATTATCGAGTTTCATTCGAGATCTCAGCTCACTCAAAGAACTTTTTCATAGATCTGCAAAACGGTTATGTATTATGAAAGATTCAAACGGTTAGAACAACTTCTTCAATCACAAACTTCATCAACTTATGACTATCATATGAATTTTCCCTATTGTCGCTCAGCCGTGGATGCCATTTTCTTTCAATTTAATTTTCGACTGATCAATTATTTTTCTGGAGTCATTGACTGGATATGAATCCATAAGGGACTCGAGTATTTTTTTTTTAATAAAATATACCACAATGCTAACCTACTTTGGTATGTTTGGGCTGTATGGAAATCCAAGGAGAATGAATAGAATGAGTATTTCCAGAATAGATCTCTGTCTCTGCAATTATGGCAGAAATCTCCTTCCGATACCAAACAATAACTTTTTACGGCAGACACACAGCTCGCAAATAATCCTCGATATGAATACCGAACGAACCCCTGGGAAATGCGACTTGATTGAGGGGAAATTCCCCGAGGAAAATTGCGGACTCGAAATTCGGTCGGACTGATTGTTAATCGGGTTTTTGTCATCGAACGCGCGCTGATTCAGAATCGGGACTTTTCCGATCTGAGATTTTTCGCGATTTCGTGACGAAATCGAACGCCATTCTCGCTCCATTTGTTTCGGGAAAGCGACAGGCGGGACAGCTGTCTTTTCGATCGGAAAACTTCCGATTATGTCGAAGATTTATTCGAGAACGGTTAGGTTGCGGTATGCGGGATGTTGTACGAGGAATTCCGGGAGAATTTTCCTTTCCGGATCTTCCCCTCGGCGTTTTTATACCTTCATGTTCGGGAATATGCCGCAGGGAAGTTTGGGGGAACGATTTTCTTTCCTCTGGCGCGTATCGATGGGAAAATCGGCATGTTTTGGGGAGAGGAATGAATGGAAGATTGTTCGGTGCTTGATCGTAAAAAAACAATCTCGAAATGTGTTGGTTTTGTATAAATATAGGGTTATGCTGTTGGATAAAAAACAAATGTAACGAAAAGAAGAAAATCCGAAAGTGATGTAGTTAGAACTACACTGCGCCAAAAAATTAACGCACATTCTGAAAATCTTAGTTAACTCTACATTGACTTTATAACTTATTTTTTATGTTCTCTCGGGAAGGTTTTGAACGAAACAAGACACATTAAATGGAAGAAAAATTCAGGATTTCACCGAATCTTATGTGAAAGAAGAGAAATGAACAATTTTCAAAATACTGAAATGCTGATAAGTGATTTGATACTTGGTATTTCCACCTCTTGCGTTAATTACAGCTCGGCAACGACGGTTCATACTCAAAATGAGTGATCTTAAAATGTTTTGATCTAATCCTTTCCAGATTTCTCCGAGTTGGAGTCCTAAGTCATTAAGAGTAGCTGGATGATTTTCTGAACTTCTCAGCCTTCTATTGAGGTTGTCCCAAACCTGCTCAATCGGATTGAAATCTGGACTTCTTGCTGGCCATTCCATTCGAGAGACTTCAACCACTTCAAGGTACTCCTGAACGATGCGCGCACGATGGGGTCTGGCATTATCGTCCATAAAAATGAAATTTTCACCAATGTATGGGGCAAATGCCACTACATGCTCTTCAAGAATGTTCCTTATATACTTATCAGCATTCATAGCTCCATTATCAAGGACCACTAGGTCTGTGCGAGCAGTCAAAGATATTCCACCTCATACCATAATCGATCCTCCCCCGAAACCAGTAGTATTCAGGAAATTGCACTGAGCATATCTTTCATGTGGACGTCTGTATACAAGGGAACGTAGATCACATTGGTAGAGGCAGAATCTAGACCCATCTGTGAAGAGAACTCTTTCCCAATCGGCCTCTTCCCAATGGATATGCTATCTCGCAAAATCCAAATGCGCCATTCGATGGGCTGGGGTAAGAGCTGGGCCTCTTGCAGCGACACGAGGCCTTAAATCATATTCTCTGAGGCGATTTCTTATTGTCTGAGTGCTAATTTGCACCTCATGAGTTTGCCCAAGCTGATTTTGAAGGAGGCGAGCGGTTGCAAACCGTTGACTCAACGAAGAAACTCTCAAGAAACGTTCTTGAATGGCAGTTGTTACCCGTGGTCTACCCTGTCCTGGTCTTCGGACATTCATACCTGCCTCCCTGAATCGCTGCAACACTCTGGACACACTTTTATGGGAAACTCCAAACTTTTCTGCAATTCTTGTGTATGTCCACCCTTCTTCTCGCAAAACTACCGCTTGGGCACATTCCTCTTGGGTCAAATTGCATGTTTCGCGTTGCATAGCGATCGAGTATAGGAAATCAAAGGAAAGAAAAACTATTGATCACTAGAATTGATCGAGAACAACTGATTTTAGAATGGAGCCAATACATTCAAAATCTGATAATATCATCTTTTTTTATTCCTGCTGGGAGAAAACATCTGTATTGAAGAAAAACATTGAGAGTGGATAACATATGCATGCATAATTCTGATAAAAATAATTATCATTGAGAACACCTTCAGTTGTAGAATAAATTCGAGATTTCCATAATGTGCGTTAATTTTTTTGCGCAGTGTATTTGAAATCGGAACGAATACACCAAAGTTGTGACAGACTCAACTGTGGAAATCGTTGTAAATCAAAAACTCACTCTTCACGATTTTATCCATAAATCAAAACTCACAAGTAGGAAAAACATACAATTTAAATCGTGTTGAAAAGTTGACTAAAATTGAGGTACTGCAGATGTTTGTTCGAATCGGTGCGATGCAGGAATCAATTCAAGATGTCGTAGGTCGAAACTGAGCAACATCCAACATCTCGCAGATAATTGCGCCGAACAGCTAATCCCATTCCGCGGAAGACGAGCAGACGAGTCGCAAATACCCCATTTTCCATCGTTCCAATGAATGCCCCCCTAATCCACGCTCTTCCCAAACAAACCGAACGTTCTCTTCTCTCCATTGTAAGACTCCGATGGATAATTGGCCGCTGCTAGTTGCGACAAGTTCAGCAGTCAGTCCTCCATATCCTCCATTCTGAGTAGCTTCACGAATTGAACTCGAATTCACTCCCGTCCAAACTTCTGAATGGAAGGAGTATCACTGCGGGAAAAGTTTTCTCGGGTAAGATTTTCCGCGCTCCCTTGGGATTTTCCCTAAACCACTCAAATTCGGGAGTTATGATGTGGACAATGGGATATGGGACGATGCAGATGCTCAGATGAGGCGGACTTGGATGTGGCGGGAGTTTTGAGAGATGGGTAATTTTCCCGGTTTATTCAGGGAGTCGAACTGGTTTTATTTGCGATCCGGATAAAAGGGACATTCCCCGGAATCATTCAGAAGAGTCTCAATCGTGGTTTGCGATTATAAAAATGCACATGAAAATAATTTGCTATTTTTCCACTGAAAAACTTAGAATTGAATAAGAATGGGGTGTTCCCGATTACGGCATAGCCCCATTTTTGAGAAATATGTAGTCCACAGAGTATATATTTAACAGTTAATCTCTATACTCTGTTCAAATGTAAGAAAGAGCAATAATAACATGTTTGGCGCATCGGTAGGAGGGCCTTCGTAAAGTTTCTTTCCGTTCAGAGTCGAATCGAGGAGATTTCACACAATCGTTCAGTTTGAACTGAACTTGAATTCCATTTTTTTCAATAATTTATAGAACGTTGTTCTTTTGAAATTTGGCAAACTGTCGTCATCATTCACGATTTCTAGAACTCTAGAAATCGTTGGGATTTCATTCCGGAAAAAAAACCGTGGAAAATTCTTCTGATAAAGTTCATATCGAAATCGTCAACCGAATCGATTATTTTTAACGACTGGGCTCTCCTCTTAGGTGGCGTCAATGTTTTATTCTCTTCATATTCTCTGAGAATTCTGAATACAGCTGAATCACTCACCCCTGGCCCTGAGGATTTTGAAACAATTCCTACTAAGTCTCTTTTCGATAAATCAGGATGTTCTTCCAATTCTTTTCGAAAAATGTTCAAAATTATCTCTTTCTTTTCAGCAGGAAAATGCGACCTTTTGGACCTTTTTCGTGGTGGTCCCCACATATCACCCTCAGATGCAGTATCCGTTTCCGAATTCGACATTGTTCTATAAACACTATATACACTTTGTCAAAAGATTTTCCAACACAATACACTTTTCACAACAAAATCTATAAACACTTTGAACAGCTAGACCTTCACAGTAGCTCTAGGTATTATAACTGGTCTTGTCAATTGAAAACTTCGATATTTATGCAAATCAAGATGGCTTTAACCCATTAAGGGAAAGGACCCAAATCTGGTGTTTCCCGGAATTACCTTGTCGGAATCTTGAGCAGCTGACAAAGAGTTTCGTACAAAATTATGGACCGAAACTAAATATATTTCGGATATTACAAGTAAATGACCATTATAAATTAGAACAGAGATCTTTTTCGAGTCTTGTCAATTGAAAACTTCGACATTTATGCAAATCAAGATAGCTTTCACCCATTAGGGAAAAGGACCCAAATCTGGTGTTTCCCGGAATTACTTTGTCGGAATCCTGCAAGATTCCGACCCAAATGTCTAAAACTCTGGTGTTTCCTGAAATTACCTTGCCGCAATCTCGAGCATCCGAAAAAGAAATTATTTAGTAGATAATAATATGAAAACAAAACAAAATAAAAAAAATAGGGTACGCCGGATATAAAATGTTTGTGACAGTTGCAAACCATAACAGAAATTTTGCAGTAGAGTTTCTGAGGAAAACAGTTCTAATGTGGGAATTGCTGACTCAAATTATTGAATCATTTCTATCCAGTACCATCTACAGTCCGTTCCGAGTAATGGCAATCTTTTAGGGCGTTAAAAGGGAACGTGTTTATGACCGTTTGACGAATAGGAGCTTTATTGTGCGCAAACCAGACGATTCTGTTTGTTTACAAAGCTCCTTTTTATATTTGAACGGAGTATAGTAATTCTTCTTATTCATAGCATCAACTTTATGGTATCATGAAATTCATAAAAATACGAATACCGAACAAGTAGACCATGTTTATTGTTCGCCGACTCGTCCAAAGCCCACAGACATATCCTGAATAACCTCAAAACCTTCATGAAATTGTTTACACTTCGTCATATTCGCATTCCATACCCCATAATGAGGACGGAAACTGAATACGACGTATCGCAGAGGCAAAATAACATTCACGTATATCCAGGGATGCAGAAAGGATCTCAAAGCATCCGCTGTGTGATGGATAGGCATAGTTTAATGCCGGTATTGTTGGAAAACTTCTTTGTCAAATAGCAACACACATACACAGGCGACGATATTGCTTTGTAACTTGCGCGACAATAGACATGTGATATTAAAGGGAGATGTAGTGAGGAGGAGGGTGACGGTCTCTGTCGCAGTCGTATACATCCTGCAGCTCGATACTAATTGCGCTCGTAGTGGGGTATTCAATCACACTATACAGGTTGAATCTGCGACTTTGATGACCCAAAAGTATTTCATCCCTAATTATTATTATATTGTTTGATAGCGTTTCCGGTTATTCAATTCTATCCTCTAGCGCCGTGGCCACAGCCGTCTTAACGACATCTAACGTATCTAGCCCTTGATCTATCTAGGGCCTCTGGTTGTAGTTCGAACTGAATATTACAAGGTTTAAATGCTCGTAATTTCAACTTGTGTTTATGTCGGTGTCAAATTACTGTTTCGAAATAGAATAGCACTCATATTTCAAAAAACGAGATGAGAATTCGTTCTCCAAAATGATCGGTTCTTTCAAAAATACGAACCGTTTATAGTTTGGATTTGACCACAGTTGGACAAACGTTAGACAGCAAGTTCCACAAATTGTTGACAGGAGTTCCAAACTCAAGTTCGAGGCCTTTTGAAGTGTCCACCAGTTACGAACACAGAAACTGCCAACAATTTCGGTGCTGACGCCTCTCGAGATTCCAAAACTTGTCCCCAATATTCTAGTTTGGGTAGGTATATCATGAACCACAACTGAATATCGAGTTCAGACCGATTGTTCAGAGTTCAGTTGAGAAAACTGAGTCCCTTTAGTACACAGGGTGTTCCTAAATTGGAGGTACAAACGATGAGGAGATATTTCTTTCATGATTATAAGGAAAAAAATTCCATGAATTTGGAAATTTTTTTCTCAAGATCTGTAGCAAATACTACAAAACTACAAGGTGTTTAAAGTTTAGTATAACAACAAAGCTTCTATTTACAATTTTCCAAACTATCAGTGGCTCGCCAAAATGAGTTCTGGAGGAAAAAAGGGAAAAGTGTTCCAGGAAAATATCATTCTGTAGATTTGCAATAGAATTTATCAGGTCACATTGTGTAAACTCTAAATTGTAATATCTATGCCAAATTTCATTTGGAAAGTGCAGATACTATGAAAAAAAACTGGAAGAAAGTTCATACTTAAACACCCTGTATTTTGAAATCCAATATTTTGCGATCCCATCTTTATGGGACTTTTTTTCCCAAAACTATTTAAGGAATCTCCCCTTTTCGTTCGTACTTCTAATTCAGGAACACCCTGTTTATTCACATACATCTTGGAAATGTGTACCTATAATAGAATCCTAGCGTATGGAAAATAAAGAATGGGGAATAAAGTGAATTGCTCGATGAAAATTCGGTTAGCATTATGCATGTTTAAGGATACTTCGATTTTATTGGATATAAACTGAGTCAGCAACTATCAGGAATAAAAGGAAGCCTTACTGGGGGATTTGGCAAATAAATAGGATCAAGCTAACGATAAACCCTATATTTTCGTCGCGACGGCATTGAAATGTATTGAATTGCAAATCTTCTTTTGTAACTTCGAACAGAACAATGAAAATGACCTCAAACTTAAAAGTGTGGCCTCTGCTTCGATTGGAATATATAGAAAATCAGATAGCTCAAAGGTTCTCTACCTCTGTACTTCCAGTTATCTGTATTTTCAAGGACATCTGTACGAATTTGATGGAGTGAAACGAACCCAAGAGTTTTTCGAACCCGGCGCCTCCACCAATTTGCAATCCGGGTCGAAAACTGAAATAATCCATCAAAATCAATGTTTTATTCCACCACAAGTCTCTTTTTTCTAACAAGTAAAATTCTAATTATGTACCTACTGTTTCAGTTTTATTCGAAATTTGAGCCTTTACGCGATCATGAGAGCTCGACTCATATTTTAAAGAAAAAAGAAATGACTTCGGGAATGGCTTGCGGTCGAATTAAAAAGTGCACGATTTATGAGAGAATGTCCGTTACTTTCCGACGTGGTCTAATAAAATGGGTAGTATAAATATTAACGTAAGGGTGGGCTTTTTCAGGCAGATGCCGTAATAAAATGGCCGGAAAATTCAATTCAGTTCTGTGAGCTTTGCGAAATTAATATGAAGCACGCTCGGGAATTCATATTGTAGCTACAGTCGTCCGGGTAGTTCACTAATTAAGAGTCTTGAAGTTGTGATTCATTCGTTGGTCTCCGTAAAAAATCAGGTTGTTTATTCAGAAGGGTTGAAGGAGATATTTCATTGTTCGGAATTCGTGTCACCCCTGGATTGCTCCATTAGCGTTTTATATCAAAAGAAGAAGTGAGAAAAGTCCGTTAATTAGTTCACGTCCTTACAGAACTTCCAACTGAGTAGAGAAGAAAACTAACACACTTTCTATGATTTTACATGGTGAGATTCTCAGTTCCAAACGCTGTTGAACAATTTGGTTGTGTTGGTGAAGCCTCTACTGATATCATAGCACAGTTTACCTCTTTCTACTTGAATCTTCGATTCTTTCCTGTCTAAATACGTGTAGGCGTGTCCAAACAAACCGATCATAAAACGCTAGCTACCTGAATTATCGGCATAACTACCGAAAACTCATCGAATACCTTAACCAGCCACTATTCCAGCTCGCGGTGAGCTCAGTCAGGAACCCATCTAATCAGATACGGATACACAGATCCGCAATAATCCGATCTCCGGAACTATTCTCATTCCTCCAACCTGCCCCGAGGCCACCGACGAATGCAGACTCACTCTCCGTTCCCGAATTGTTTGGGGAGTTTTAATAACCTCTCGCACAAGTTTCTGGATGCGGAATCCATCACGGCACCGCGTTACAAATAGCTGAGAGTGCTGGAGAACCATGAACTCCGGGATGTTAACTGCGTATATCCGTTTGGAAGATTACGAGTGAAAATCATAATTACGAATCTGTTTCTGGGCTCTGAGGATCTTGGAGTTTGTTTGCTCTCGTCTGGTTTTGAAATTTTAATTGGGTTGATTCGGATCTGGGAGCTTAGTTTAGTCCCTTATTTTCCGTGTGTGAAGGTTGTTTGGGAATTGGGGCATACTGGATAATCCTTTCGTCCATTTGGTTCGGGAATCTCAGGTAGGGAAAAACGAAATAGGTGAATTAAGCCCATTAAACATGGGAAGTTTGAACCCCCAGTATCAAGAATATCAACTAAAACCTAAAGATTAGGGAAAGTTCGTACACAATGGCAGAGGGTTTTATTTCAGAACTTGTATGTAGTGAATTACAGTAATGTCATTTTCTACACCTATGATCTTTGATCCTTTCTATATAAAATCTAATAAACTTTTATGAAATAAAACAACCAAAAATAAAATATTCTCAGATGAACTGGGATAAACGAAATTCATTTTGTCCGCATGCTGTGGACAAAGTGACATACCAGCAACAGGCAACTGTAATTTTCTACTTATAGTTACAAAACTACTGACAAAGTTCACCAATGAAACGCTTGGTTTTTCAGCACAAGATGCGTGAGCCCTATGCAACCACACATGCATCGTAACAAATCTTTTCCAGTGCTAATCCTGGAGAAGACTGGTTTTTTTCCGGATCTAAATCGGGAAAAAAGGTCATAACAATAGACTGATCGACACTCGTCTTCATCATCTCGAAAGTTGCAAGAAACATTTTCTTTTTCGTTGTCTTCTTTAAATAATGCCCTAGAGATTTGTCTTCTTTTCTTTGGAGGAGGTATGGGCTCATTTTTTGATTTGATTGCAATCATATCAAGTGTAGAAGTTGAAATTAAGTACGTTTATCGAGTCTTCGGCTCACGTTTACCTTGTCCACTTATAAATCGTCCTTTAGGGATTGGAGGAACCTCCTCATAGGATCAGGAAGAGTAGGTTTAGATGCATTGCCTTTATTAGCCGCCGATGAATATTTTGTTATGAATATGTTAAGACAAGCCCTGGCTCTTTGTTTGCTGATGGAGCCTGGGATGAATGGTCTCGGTGTTGTCCGTAAGATACGGTTAATTCAGCTGAAATACCTATGGCATTTTGTCCGTTCACTGTATATGTCATTTTGTCCATAAAGCGTTATAAAACTAGAAATATATCGAATGGATACAAAAAGTATATTTAACATAAAAAAGCTTCGTGAATTCAATGACAAATGAGTAAAGTTTGAAATGAATGCAATATGAATGAAAAAACTGGTGAGAACTGGCCATTTCTTCTAAAAATTTGGCGCAATTAAAAATACTCGTGACCTATTGGTTCCTATTTTCACTCATAACGACCGAATGAACAAGAGTAGTGCTTGCGAGTTTTCAGAGATTAATAGAACCCACTCGAGTCGTGTGATATGGTAGGCAGTTCCGCATTTGATACCTCAAGTTATGATGCCTATATCATTTTGTCCATATATGCCATTTTGTACGTATTTCCCCTATATCTGCAGAGTTGTGAGGAAATAAGTATTCTCAAGAGAGAATATAGAAGACGCTTTTGTTCTTCTGTTCTCGATCTTCTGCAGATGCTTCGCTAGTCGGTCATTCACGACTCGGTCCTCAGGTTCTCAGACTTTTTTTTATGTTGTGGTTTTCACGAGAAGGAATATCCTGTAATGTTCAGAGAACATCGTGAGAACCAAGGGCAAGTAGGTAGGAATTGGTGTTCTTCTTGAATTTCTGGAGGTTATATGCCTCGGGGAACACCTCCCTAGGCAATGTGTTCCAAAGCCTCGCTGTTCGTTGGATGAACGAGTCTTTGAAGAGAGATGTTCTGCAGGTCTCCAAAGTTACCACGAAGGGGTGTGAAGACTTAACTTGACGGGTTAGTCTGGAAGAGACTGCCAGATGGAGAACGATTGGTGATAATTCAGAAGAACATCGCCCATGGAAATATCTATAAAAAAGAGACAGATCGCCCAGTTTTCTACGGTGTTCCAGAGAAGTGAGCGAGCTTGTAAGCGATGCATCACCGACGAGACGAATTGCCCTTTTTTGTACGGAATCCAAGAGTCTTAGGGTGTGTTTAGGTGCAGAACAAATATGGGAACAGTATTCCAGGACAGGTCGAATCTGTGCCTTATAGATCATAAGTAGCTGACCTGAGGTGAAATAGCTCCTGGCACGAAACAGAAAACCAAGTTTTTGGGATGTAGGTACTTGTAGCAATGGATCTCACGTGATTCTCCCAGGAAAGGTTACTGCCGACAGTAATGCCAAGCATCGAAATGGATGACTTCAATGGTATGGTCACTCCCGACAATTTTATGCTGGACACAGTAAGATCGGCTTTTCTAGAGAAAAGACATGCTTGTGTTTTGTTTGCGTTGAATACTACCAAGTTATTAGATCCCCATTCAAGAATTGTTGCCAAGTCCATATTCATGTTGTTAACATTTCTTCCTCGTTCGTTTTTGGTTTGGCGGGCTGGTATTGGAGCCCTAGAAGAAAAGGCGGTATGGAGGGTACTATCATCCGCGAAGCTGTGCACTGGACACGAAGTTGCTTCCAGCACATCGTTGTTGTGAAGTAGAAATAGTGTTGGAGCCAGAATTGATCCCTGTGCAACACCAGCATTTATGGGTAGAGAGTCAGATGAATCTCCATCGACCACTACATGGAGAGATTTGTTTGAGAGAAAACTAGCTAGCAGAGAACATAGCTTCGGGGGCAAGCCATAAGATGGAAGCTTGGCGAGGAGTCCCTAATCAACTTCCAGCGCCAATCGAACTGCATAAAATAGAATAACCTTGCACCTGCTTCAGATTGCAACGGGATTACAAGCCGGTAGACATCGGAAGAGGATCTGACCTCTTATCGCCCATCACAGAGGGGCTTTAGTTTTCATCACGTCAGGTGTACGGCCGAATCAATATAGCTCCCCGTCCCGCTAACCTAACTGACAGCGCCTAAGTAACAGCAACGGCTTTTAGCGAGCTTTTAGAGATCGGCGCTGTCTCCCAACTAACCAGATTTTATTTATAATCGGGAAGCGTGAAATTACATTCGCCCTCGTGTACCCGAGGTTCTCGTGTAGCGCGAATATGAAAAATCCCTTATCGGATGGATTTCACGCTGAAATAATCAACTTACAGGGGGTTATACGTGTACCCTGATGGCGGAGATGAGATACTCGCTCTTGACGACAAGAGCTTACTTTCCCGAGTGGGGTGTTCAGCGTGATAGTAACTCCCAGCTCGAATTTTTAACTGAGAATCTGACATGAAGAAGCATGTCTCTATAGTGGGCTACCTGAAGTCTATTTATGGGTCAGTATCCATTCTTCTTTATTATACTTAACAGCTAAGATGCTCTAGAAGATTAGAGTAGCAAATCGTTCATAGTAAACGTTGCTGTTCCTATTTGGTGGTGTAACTATTAGGGTTACTAGATCACTCAGGCATCAGAAGAAATTACACTTTGAAATCCCTGGTCAGCAGTGGTGCAATGTTTCCTCCTTCCATTTCAGAAGTGGTGCATGAAAAGGGCAATCAATCGCCCAAGGGTGTGATGGATTTCTAGTGTTGAGTATTCAGGAATATTGCAATTCCAACAGGTCGATAAAGGGTCTCTCCAACCAACTCTTGGATATGTTGTTCCAGAATTGATCTGAGGACAACAGCTCTGCAGTAGTCTGAACCAGGTTCAAGACTTTGGGGTCAGTTGAACTGATTCTTGAGTACTTTGACAGGCTTTATCTCTCAGAGGTCATTGCCTCCTAGAATTGGAAGAGTCCTAGGTTTCTGGTTGTGAATCAGATTTGTGGAAATCATCTCCTAAGCCCAATTGAACCGTGCTTGAAGAACTGGAAGGGGATCCAAGAGGAACTTTCTTCTTGGCTTGCTGTCCCGCCTATGAATACGACCAAGTGGTGTACAAGGCAGTCAATGGGGATTTCCAGTACCTTGAAATATGCACTTTTCTTCACATGACGTAATGAAGGGCAGTTTATAACAAATTTGTAACCATTTATTCACTCTGAATTTTGAAGAACTGATTAATTATTCGATATTGAAAATGTGATTTCAACACGTGTGAATTCAAACGTCCCTCTGCTGTGACGTCAGTGGCTCAATTTGTAATATGATTGGTTGATGTTTGTGATGGGGGAGACAAAGCCTAGTGTGACTGAGAGACACGCCGCTGTTGTCAAGTCTTTGTAAAATCTCTGAAATTATTCATGAATATATTCAGTAATCGTATTATATTTGATGTGATCACTATAATGTTTTTGAAACATCGTCATATAACAACTTATTTTCATCAAAGTTGATATAATACTCATTCTCTGAAAATACAAATACTGATGTGACAACCACGCCTACAAATTATAAATAAAAACATAACCTTCTTATTTGTCATTATTCGACATTTCGACGTCTTCTCTGCGTACTATAGAATGGCGATTCTTACAGTTAAGTCTAGGAGTATTCTATACTCTATATTCTGTACTCCTAGGTTAAGTCAACGACTGACAACCAGATCGTCCCTATACACAGTTGTCAAATAAATAATTATTCTTACCACTAATCTGCACTTCTCAAAATGAAAATAATTAATAATGCTTCCTAAATTAGAAGACCGGCCTATATATACCAATTCTCACCTGTGTAGACTAGGGATAATTATTTTTAATTGAATTTCTCACCTATCTGCTTACTTGAACCCTCTTTATCTTCAATTAGGAGGTCGTAAAGTGAATGATATTATGAAGCTTTGTGGAGTACAAATAAAAATGTCATGATGATAAAAGAAAAACATCCAACATCAACATTATATTATGATATTATTAGGAAAGTGAAAGCAAGGGCTTTTCAGGCTAATTTTTTTTTTGTGATTTGGCAATGCTGTCATTTTTATATCAGCAGCACGTCATGACGAGTACAACCAATCAAAAATCTCTCTAGCCACCGACGTCACACGATTTCCCGCTTCTTATGATCGTTTGAATTCGGTAGATTATTTTTGAGTTTTCAATATTTTTTTAAGGGTATAAATTGATGAAGAAAACATTTAAAAAAAATCACGAATTACGTGAGAATCCAATATTTCAAAAAATTTTTTTTTAAATGACTAGAAATGCCCATTCTTGTTCTTGGGGGTGTTAGGTTCTGGAGATCCTTCGGGCGTTGAGCAGCAAACCCTGGGCACGATTGACAAGGGCCCGTTCGTGGGCGACAACGTAAAACGCTTCCTCGTCGACGTGGCACGTTCTACCGAAAGGGTACCCACCCTCGAAGCCCGAAACCGTCAATTGGGGGCGAAAAAACCGCCGCCCCAAAACCGTGAGCGAAATCGATGGATGTTGCGGAACAAACGAAAAGCGTAACATAAATTCGAGGATCGAATTGAAAGCGGAAATTGATGTCTTGGCGAATTCAAATCGGGCCAAATTCGCTGTAAACGCCGCCGCTCGACACGAGAGGCGGCGTTTCTGTTTGCGTGAAATGAAATATATTGTCGCTCTCGCGCCTAACGAGATAGATTGGGTGGGCTGACGGTGTGAATTCCGTACGTTCCAGAGTGGGTTTGGATGTAGTTCACCTCGTTCCAGGACGGATTACGGGACATATGAGTGCTGTCTGGTTTTCGAAAGTAAAAATCCGGGGTTCGGTTAGAATTTTCTGCTACGCCGATAGAGAAGGTGCAGTGCTCACTGCTCATGGGGGATTTGAAATATGCTGCGATTTGGTTGCAGCTTCTGGTATCTAGTGTCTTCAGCTACAGCTCCCCATCCAGGTCCAGAACTCTGATGGTTGTTTTGTTCATCCTAAGCAATCTTTCATCAGACGTTCAGAAGATTCGTGATTTTTCCAAGGCTTAATCTTAATCAACAATCATGTGGTCCTGTTCTGTAAAACTTTCCGAAGGGGTGCTGTCTTCTATTTTAATTCTTGTCTGAGTGTTCTACTTTGTATCTTTGGTGGATCTTCTTCTTTGCTCTTGGCATATCTCAAAATCGTCTTAAGATAGAGGTTACTTTGTTCGTGTCTAACAATTTTCAATAAAAAGAAGCTTCATGATGATGATATAGTGTTATAAGGACTGAACGAGAATAAATTCGCTATCACAAAAACGCCTATATCCCTTGAACCAATTGAGAAAAAATTTGATCATAGTTAGCTCTGTTATGAACGTCAGAAAAATGTGAAACATTTAATTCATAGATATTCCAATTCTCTGTCGCTTAATGTCAAAGGAAGTGAAAACACGAGAATTTATAGTGAAACTTTTTCAAAATAATCAAAAATGGAGCTTCAAAAGAATCGCAAATAGGCTCGCGTTCGTCCGGAAATGGTATCAAGAGTTGTTGAGCGCTTCAACGAAGATCTTACAAGATGAGGAAAAAGGGGTTTCATAGCCCAAAAAAAGTGAAGAAAGCCATCAGCCTTTTTCAGAAGAATCCTTACCTTTCAGGACGGAAAGTGGCCCAAATAGTGGGTTGTTCGCAGTCAACCGTTCAGAGTTGTGGGCTTAGAACATACAAAGTGCAGAAAGTGCCAGACAGGAACGCTGTGAAGAATCAAGAAGCGAAATTAAGAGCAAATAAATTAGGAATTTTATACTGCTCATTCTCGTGGAAATGTTGACGAACAATTTCGCGTGAAGAAACGAGCAAAGTTTCCTAAAAAATTCCTGGTTTGGCAAGCAATTTGCACTCATGGGAAAGGGAGCAAATTTTTCGTTGGCCAAGGCTCTGTTGACTCGAAGATATACATCGAGGAATGCTTGAAGAAGCGACTTTTACCATTTTTACGTGAGCACGATGTGTCAACAATCTTTTGGCCAGATTTAGCTTCATGCCACTACAGCAAGGCCAACAAGAAATGGTACGAAGCTAATGAGGTGGTTTTTGTTCCCAAAGAGGCCAATCCACCAAATTGCCCAGAACTCAGGCCAATCGAAAGATATTGGTCCCTGGTAAAAGAGAATTGAAGAAGACTAAGAAATCAACGAAAACATTGGCGGAATTCAAGCAAAAGTGGAAGACAGCATACCAGAAAGTGACTGAGAACACTATAAGAAGCATGATGGGAAGAATTCCAGAAAAAATCCATGAATTTTGTAAAAAATAGTTTTGGTCTTTTATTGTCAATGCAGTTTTCATTAGAATTTGAAGATGATTCGAAAATGAGTTCGATTTTCGAAATTGGTCCAGTGGTTCAAAAGATAAAGCGTTTTTATGATAGCGAATTTATTCTCGTTCAGTCCTTATTTGTTATATCTCTAGATTATTCGTTTCTCTATTTTTATCCGCTTCATTCATTAAATGGCAGTTGAAATGTTCAGATTTGTGTGGTATTGAAACAGCGTTTCCATGAATCTGGATGATTTGAATACGTAAAAGGTTCGCAAAAGATTCCGTTCTTCTCTGGTCGCAGAAAACAACAGCTGTAGCCCGAAAATCCTCCTCTACGCCGGTCAAACGTCAACGTCACGGGCACAAAGCCGGTCGTTTTTGGGAAGCGCCACGAGGAGATATTGAAGTGATTCCAGTCATGTCAACGGATAATTAGATCCGAATGTTGCCTCGGACAAGCGTCGTTCTGTGCCGTCCCGACGTCACGGACAATGACGCCCTTTTGTGCGACCGGAGATTGGATATCCGCGATAAGCGCGGATTATTTCTTTGTTTACGCGGGCGCAGCGTATTGTGCGGCAAAAAATGGTAATGGGAGGTATTCAGATTGGCATTCGCCGGTTTGTTTCGGGGCAGTTTGTTTCGCGAAACGTTTCTGGCGATATTAAATTCGGTTTTTCATTGTTTAAGGTCGTGGGTCACCAACGGGGTGGCGAAATAATCTTTCTCGGAGAGAAAGCCACGCTTTTGAGAACGGTATGTTTCCAAACTAATGTGAATGAATGAATTTCAAATAATGAGGAATGATCAAACTAGATTCTGAGTCAATTTTCTGAAACTTTCATTATGTCAAATTCCTGCATTCCTACAATCTAATTCACATCAGTTTTTGGAGTTTAGATACCGAAGACTTTGAAGGCTACCTGTCCCTACGACTATGTGGTGGGCAATTCAGAGGGGAAAAGCACGTTCAGATCGTTGGAATTCATTTAAGTAAACCTATCACAACTTCGAAACCATAACTACAAAATGTATCGTGTAAAAGAAAATTTTGATCTGAATTGAATGCCTAAAATCACCCTCATAATAATTTCAAAGAATATTATTACTGTGTCAGTCCAAACATCTTTGAAAATGTGATATATTATCAATGAACTTTCCAGAAAAAAAAATTGGTTATTGTGAGCTATCAGGGACTTTTTCAGATCTCCTAGAAGCATACAAAAATATAGTGCGGTTGCAAACCGTTGTCTCAACGAAGAAACTCTGAAGTAACGTTCTTGAATGGCAGTTGTTACCCGTGGTCTACCCTGTCCTGGTCTTCGGACATTCATACCTGTCTCCCTGAATCGCTGCAACATTCTGGACACACTTGTATGGGAAACTCCAAACCTTTCTGCAATTCTTGTGTATGTCCACCCTTCTTCTCGCAAAACTACCGCTTGGGCACATTCCTCTTGGGTCAAATTGCATGTTTCGCGTTGCATAGCGATCGAGTATAGGAAATCAAAGGAAAGAAAAACTATTGATCACTAGAATTGATCGAGAACAACTGGTTTTAGAATGGAGCCAATACATTCAAAATCTGATAATATCATCTTTTTTTATTCCTGCTGGGAGAAAACATCTGTATTGAAGAAAAACGTTGAAAGTGGATAACATAATATGCATGCATAATTCCGATAAAAATAATTATGATTGAGAACACCTTCAGTTGTGGAATAAATTTGAGATTTCCATAATGTGCGTTGATTTTTTTGCGCAGTGTATGTTGAAATCCATCAATCCGTTCAGGCTGTAGAGCGCGCCAAAGAATATACACTCCTGAAACATCACTTTCCTGCTGTCGCAGTCGAGTAAACGCAAGAATTTAAATCCGAAAATTGCCCCTATCAGTTAAAAATTGACGTTTCTCATCGATTTCCGAAAAAAAATTATATTTAGAAGTACATATATTCGGCTGGGCTTCAAAGAATGGCAATATAACGGAGTCGTTGTCGCAAATTGGCGGGGGCGCCGGTCAATATAAAACCAAAAAAAATGAATATATGCTGTTGCGGCCTTTTTTTTAAGATCTTGTAGAGACCTACAAAATTATAGTGAATCATTCTCCAATATACTTCAGAGTTAGGCCTTCGCAGGCCGATAATAAGGAAATTTCGAATCACATAAACAGTATTTCAACACTGAACGAAGAAAAATTCAGTAATATGTTGAAATCATGAAATCTATCATTCCTATATGGGTAGAAATGCTGCATTTCATGTAGGTTTTTTCTATGTAATGTAATTTTGGCACTTCATTACGCTGTTAGTTCCTATAACAATATAAATACATTTTCTTGAATCCCATTCAAGAATCTTTCAGTCTAGTACAAAAAGGCCATTAAAAAAGAAGGTATCTTCAAGAATCTCGCGGGAATTCACCATTCAACATCCTCCGTTATTATTCCATCATCTCAAAGACTCCTAGCCCAACTGTAGGCACAGGAATTCAATTATCCCTCAAACCCGGAATTCCAAAATTCCCAATCTACTCAGACAATAATGAATCTCAGTAAAAATTAAAAAATATTTCGCGCGTTTCCAGACTTCTATCGCTCATTCTTCCCTATAAATACGTTTCCGCCGTCCTTTTTCATCTCTCGCAGCCTGAAATATTTCACAGACAACGTAATACACCGTAATATTTCACTAGGAAAAACCTGGAGGGAAAATATGGGCAGCATATTTCATTTCCGTCCAATGACGAGCCTGCGAGAAAACAACAGTTGGATGCATTTTGAATGAGCGCCATAAATTGGTTACAACAAGGATTCGTTTTTGCGTTTCCTGTTTTCTTGTACACTAAACTTGTTGTATGAACGAAATGGAAATTAGAAGAAGCAGGTGGAAACTCATGTTCCTACGTCTGGTGAGAAGCCAGGTCGAGCTAGAAGACAATAGAGACAACAGAAATACCACCTTACCGTTGAGAGAAGAACTGGCGACAAAGGCTAATATTTTTGAGCCCCTTCCAAGCAGAAGTGAAGATAAATCTGAGGAAAACTTTCCAGAGACGTGACATAGCTGAGAGCTCTCATGTCATCAGTTCAAAAATGACATGTTATCGCCGAAGAAAACTTGCATTGTGCAATACTAGATGAATTTCGCCCAAAAAGGTCAATTGGTGACAGCGGTGGGATAGAAATACTCATCTAATTTTGCGACGGATTTGAAAGATGTTACTCTTGTCTCGATTGATGGTCACCAACACATCCATCAAAATTTTCATGGCGTCTTCATAGCCCTCAATATCAGATATCGCCGATAACTTCTCTCTGGAAAGAGAAACCGTCAAGTGCATCTCTGGAATTCTCTTTTCCGGCGACGTCTCATTTGTTCCAGAATGGGATGCTGCTCGTTCTAGGTTCATCTAGTTCTCCGGGATTTTATGGGCTGTCATAATAGTAACGACGCTGTTTTCTCTGTTCCGAATTCAGTCCATCCGACAAACGTGGTTCAGACGAGGGTTATCCGTTCGATTGGGAATTCGTCGGGGCGTTTGGCTCGAAAACTCGGCATGAGAGTGATGTTTATCCGTTAATTCAATGAACATCGTTATTGGTCTTTACGTCGAGTCCTAGTTGATTCCTCTGAAGAATTTCCGCAAATATGACGGCAGGATCGACCCGGGAGGTTTGTGTTCGTGTAGGATTCAATTCCGCATTTATGTGCACGTATCGGAATGATTTGGACGGAAGTTAGGAGGATATATTGAAAAGTTTTTAGCCTACTATAGATCCAAACAAAATTTCAATGTCAAAATATTTTATTACTCAACATATTCTCCTCTTGATTGAATACATTTATTACAGCGAACCTGCAACGTCTCTAGACTTTAAAAAAAAAAGTTTCTTCTTGCTCTGCAAACCAGTCCTCCACAGCTTTTATTACCTCCTCGTTGGAAGAAAATTTACGACCTTTTAAACTTTTTTTCAGTTGAGGAAAGAGATGATAGTCGGACGGAGCCAAATCTGGTAAATAAGGGGGGTGTTCTAGTAATTCTAACCCTAAATCACGAATTTTTTGCATGGCAACATGAGATTTGTGTACTGGGGCGTTGTCCTGTAAAAACAAAACACCTTTGGATAGCTTTCCGCGTCTTTTCTCTTTGATTTGTTCCTTAAAGCGGGCTGCGGACTACGAGCTATAATATACTATATATTATAGCTTTATGATGAGATATAATATCATATTATATTAAGCGAGCTGCGGACTACGAGCTATAATATAATATATATTATTGAAACTGAGTTGCATATTCGTGGCGCGGGGGTTTAGACGTAAGGTGGGAGGTGAGATATACTCTAAAATATCGCTCGCAAAGCATATCTCTGCAGATACGTAATATATCGCCTGGATATAGATATATATTATAGCATAAATGCGCGGTGTTACATGTTATTCTGTATAAAGCGATTTTCATGTAATATGTAAGCTATAATATATAGTATAGTATAGCTCGTAGTCCGCAGCCCGCTTTAGAGTGGTCAGTAATGTCGAATAGTAATCTCTAGTTATTGTTCCACTCTTATCAATCATGATTACTCCATGGCAATCCCAAGAAACTGAAGCAAGAACTTTTTCAGCAGATTTTTTGACACGAAACTTCCTAGGTCTTGGAGAACCAGAGTGTCGCCATTCCATCGATTGTTGCTTTGTTTCTGTATCGTAGAAATGCACCAAAGTCTCATCCATAGTAACAATTCGGTTTAAGAAGTCTACATCGTTTTCAAATCGAGCACAGATCGAACGCGATGCTTCTACCCTTACACGCTTTTGGTCAACATTCAAACATTTGGGGATCCATTTTGCAGAAATTTTTCTCATCTCCAAATTGACGTGAACTATATGGTGAATGCGTTCGTATGAAATCTTCAGTGCTTCAGATATCCGTTTTAGCCCAATTCGACGGTCTGATAAAATCATGTCATGAACTGCATCGATATTTTCGGGGACTGACACAGAAACTGGCCCTCCCTATCGGTCATCATCTTCAATGGAAAATTTACCTCTTTTGAAGTTGGCAGTCCAATTTTTCACGGTCGCATACGAAGGACATTGATCACCAAGGGTATTAAGCATATCTTCGTAAATCTGCTTACCTCTCAACCCTTTTAAATACAGGTACTTGATGATGGCTCGATACTCCAATTTTTCGATTTTTACAATTTCGGTGGACTTCTTTTTTTCATTCATTGCATAACTCTGGTTTACTTTTTTGACGTCGAACTCTACACTGACACTTCAAATGAGTTATTGTTCGTTGATATGATATCGCAATATTTTGTTTATGCATGGAACTGGTCTAGTGGTCTAGGCTAACTAGATATCAATACATCCTCGTATATATAATTTACTGATGTTGGTATTCAATTTCTTCAATGAGTATACAAATTACAATTCCATCTCTTCTTCGAGATGGTGGTTATATTTTTAACTTTTGATGAAATGTAGAAGATTCACTTGCTATACAACATGAATTTCCTCACCTTTCATATTTGGAACTATCCGAAATACAATTAAAGTGTGGTCCTCTAATTCCCGAAAGTCTCATTAATCCCACAATATCGGGATTAAACCCCAAATTCTCGCATCAAACCCTCGTATTCCCCGAACAAACGTTCAGATTTTCACTTTCCTCTCTAATTCGAATATATTCCGGGTGTCCCCTCGAAACGGAGTGCGGTCGCCGAGCCCTGGATATGATCGGGGGCATCTGGGGGTACTAATAATTAGCGATCTGATAAGGGTAGGAACTAATGGTATTATTCAGATTTCTGGTACATTTCCTCATATTTACGAAGCGGTACGGTCTCTAACGATGTGAAACCAGGGGCGTTCGGGGGGTTTAGACGTGAAATTATTCCGGTATATTTGGTGTAATTGCTTGTGAGAGATAAGGAGATGCGAATAATGGCCCCAGGGATTTTGGGGATGAAACTGGGATGAAAGGAAGGTGTGGTAGTGTTAGATACCGAGTGAAAGGATAATCTTCATTGTTCTACATGATTCAATTGAGGCAACTGGGTACATTTCGAACAGAGGCGTGAGTTTATTGAAAACCAAAAAAATTTCAACGTTTAATAAGGAATTGAAATGAGTAAAACATGAAACACTAATAGTATAACTATCTGAGAGTCTTGAGGAGGTAGTTTTCTGTCTGTGGTAACTGGTAGTGATTGTTTTTTCAGTACCAAAATCGACGAATAGGCTGTGACACTAATCCACGCCGTCACTTCAGAAGATTATTCATTCAAACATTCATATCCAAAGTGCGACCTACAAATCAAATTTTCATATGCCTTTCCATTGTTCCGGGATATCAAATCATGAAACGAAGGGTTTTGGATCCAATTAAAATCAGATCCGTCCACTCAGGGTAACAACAATAATCCGTTTTGAATTTCGCGTCAACCGCACCTGTCTGCCTCCATATCGGCCACTCCAAAATCATCTGTCAGCTCTCGAAATATCGCTAATTAAAAAACAATCAAAGTTCATATATTATGGATTCGAAACCTCTCGTAAAACTCTCATCGGGGATTTAGAAATCGAGATGGCGACGCAACGTAATTGTGCTGCCGAACAAAGCGCTTTTTAATGGAAACATTACATGCATTCATTCAATTTGACACTGGATTAATGGTCCATTAATGTTTCCATTTCTATTCGCCGTAATTCAAAATTTCACCTGTTCTGGCTGGTTTTGTTCGAACTCATATTTTCAACGGGCATTAGATGTGACGGCAGTTCCGATGTAATGTTATGAATGTCGACAATGGAAACCACAATGCGTCCGATGTGAAAGCATTCATTTTGAACTGAAAATTGTTTTTCAGCGATGGGAGCTAAATTTAATATTTCTTTTTTTTGTCATAGCTGAATATCGATATTGTTTGTCTTCACATATGGGCCATTTGGGTAATTCTCCATTTACTCATGCTACTTTCTGTACCAAGGTCTTTTCTTGCTAATCTTTGTTGACTATCTCCTTCTCCTTTTGCTGATTGATTCGCCCAACTTATAAATAACCTTTTTTTGTTTCAGGAGCCGTCGGTGGTGACGGTGACGATGGAGACGATAAGGAGAAGGAGGAAGAGGCCGAGAGGGAGCGATTGGAGGCCATCAGAGAGGCAGAAGAAAGGAGGAAGGAGAAGCATAGGAAAATGGAAGAAGAAAGGGAAAAGATGAGGCAAGAGATCAGAGATAAGGTAGGGAATCTGAAAAACAATCACATCTCCCGTAA
Organism: Adalia bipunctata; assembly: GCA_910592335.1. Lineage (NCBI taxonomy): Eukaryota > Metazoa > Arthropoda > Insecta > Coleoptera > Coccinellidae > Adalia > Adalia bipunctata. The sequence goes on from OU342951.1 coordinate 1,426,329, forward strand.
GGATCCTCTTTTTGAATTTATTTGCGACGGTGTTCCACAAGGCACTCGTTTAGGTCCAGTATTATTCGTCCTTTCAGCATCAATTGGACCGAGAAGAGAACACTCCATAGTGGATCTACAAGAATATGTTCTCTGTTTTCTGAAGTGTGAAATATACAGCTCCACAAGAGTAAGAGATCTCGTATTCAATCGTTTATAAAGTATGAATTCTTCGAGAAAATCGCTGTAAAATCATTTAAAATTCAATAACAACTTGAATCGATCCAATAAAAATCAGTATGAGACTTTCGTCAATCTGGTCGCCTTTTTTCTGAAGTTTGGTTCTTTGCATATGCTTCATGAATGTTCTTATTTCGAAATGAAGTCAGTTCATCAACGGCTTCGATTTGAAACGAGTTTTCTGAAAATGCCAAGACGTAAATTAACAAACGCTGAGGCTAATAGGGCTATCGTTATGCTACAGGGTGGCCCTACTCAGGTTGTTGTAGCGGAAAGGCTCCAAGTCAGCCAAATTGTGATATCTCGACTTTGGAATAGGTTCAGGGAGACAGGTTCCAGGTTGGAAAGACCAAGGCTTGGTGGGCGACGAAAAACAACACCTGCTCAGGATCGTTTCATCACCGTTTCGTCGAGAAGAAACCCTACATCTACGTGTAGAATGCTACGGAATACTCTTCAAAATGCAGATGGGGTCCAAGTTTCCATCGAAACCATCAGACGACGTTTGAGAGAGGTGAATCTAGGTTCTAGACGTCCATTAATAGGAGTTCCATTAACACGTGACCATAAGCGTCAAAGACTGGAATGGGCAAGGCAACATATCAATTGGAACGATCAATGGCGTAGTGCCCTTTTCACTGATGAATCCAGATATGCACGATTTTCAGATTCTCGAAGAATAAGGGTATGGACAACCCCACGCATACTCCGTAATCGTCGCTATGTCCAAGAAGTCCATCCATTCCGAGGGGGTAGTGTTATGGTATGGGCCGGGATATGTTTCAACGAGCGCACAGATCTACACATTTGTCCTAGGAATATGACCCCCTTACACTATAAGGAGTATGACATTGACAATTTTGTGCCAAATTTTCACGCTGCTATTGGTGAAACTTCTCAATTTCTAGACGATAACGCTAGACAGCACCGTGCAGTCATAGTTGAGAATGCGCGCGAGGAGCTTGGTATTCCACATTTACCAATACCTCCGCACTCACCAGATTTGAATTGCATAGAACATGCATGGGATATGCTCCAAAGAAGATTAAATAATCATCAACCTACCCCTAAATGATCTGAAAGAGCTTCTGCCCCGTTTATGGAACCAAATTCCTCAAGAAATGTTCAACAACCTCGTGTGCAGTATGTTAAGAAGATGTCAAGCTGTTATTGATGCCCGTGGAAGTCTTAAAATGCTTGAATTCTCTGGGAATAAAATTTCGTTATTTTACTCGATTTTTTTAACCACCCTGTATACGCTGCAGACCTAAAGACTAAAATTAATTTCACTATTTTTTTTCGAAATTTAAGTCAATGTCCCTAACTCATGTTGAGCAGTTCAATTCCAAGAGCTGAGTTCCTTCAAAGAATTATTCGAGAGGTATGAAAATATTTCTCTGGCAAGGAAAGCGTCGTCAATTCAAAAACCAAACTTTTAATGGTTATAGTTTATGATTCCTATCCGAACTTCCGTAATACGTCGAAATGTCACAAGCAAAACCCATTAAAGACCCTCGAGAAGGACCTGGAGGAAAAATACGACCCGACTCATATTTCATTGGATCCCTCGTTCCATAAAGGACATTACGTATAGCATGTTCGGAAAACATTCGAACCAAATTGTTGTACCTAATTCGTGACTTCGGGTCGTGAAGGTTCTCATTATTATAACACTACACCTGTAACAGCTACCTGTAATTTCCCTGAAATAACGTTCTAGATGGATGTTTTCGATACTACACTCGAGCATGCAGATTCAATAATTGGTATACACACATCAATAAGGTCTGTACGGAGAGTTCCATTTGAGAAAAAAGATCTTTTCATCAGGAATATTCCCTGATTCACTGGATTCAATTAGCGAGGACGTATTGGTCTGATTCAGATACGCTTCCGATCGACCAAATCATCTGTACACCATAACATACATCAATAGAGTATCCATGATATCGAACAGGCAAAACGCCCCGAATAGAGGCTAATGAATTCAATGGTGTATTGAGGCTATCAATGGCCACCGCAATGATTCGATTGATTTCGTTTGGTTGAGTAGCAATGGACCGTTATGACAGCTGTCGGTCGAAAGGGATGTCCGCTTTAGTACACGGCTTCGTTCCAGAGATGATGAGAGCATTTCAGAAGAGATTTAATTGAGATCCAAGGTTTGTCGGTGGAAATTTACTCGCGCAATCGCGTACGATTCTTGCGTTCGAGATTCTCGTCGTGAATTCAACATTTCACAAGGGAATGTCATTGTTTCATGAAAATTCCCTTCATCAAAACCTCGGGCTCTGCCCAATATCACATGTGGTCGAAACCACAAGCTCTTGTCGCTCTTCAAGTCCTCGTGTCGGGCTTGTTCGAAATCTACATGTGATGCGACGGGTAACTCATTGTCTATGGGGAACACGATGATTATGACCTAATAATAATGGATTTATCGGTTGTTTTGTTGGCTATGCTCATAAATTCACCATTAATTTCGTGGTGGCCTACTACCGACACCGTATGCGGTTAATTACTGTGGGACGTGGTTGTTGTCAGTGAGCGCTGAAATTGATGAAACGGTACAATGCGTATTGAGAGAGAGAAAACTGCAAAAACAGTTGGTTTAGGTCTATTCAGTAACAGACTCATATTCGAATTCCAAACAAAAGGACACAAAAACGTTATGACGATACCTCCAAGTACGAATTGAATAGCTACTAGCTATGATTCAAAACCTGAACGCGCCACTTACTAAGTTCCGAAGATATATGGCTCAAGATACTAAATTATATGAACTCTGGGAAAACATTCGAGCTTTTTCCTAGCGATCTTCCACCTGACATAAGTTAGTCATCCCAAGCAAACTCTTGGAGATCGATTTTTAGATATGTTTACACTCTTTATACCTTCGTCTTTAAACCCCTCCAATTCGCTCTAACCGTTGAAAGGGTGCTGATCTCCAAATCACACCGTCTGGAAATTCCACGTGTGATTTAAAAAAGGAACAAACCCTAAATAGGTATAAACTGCTCCACATGAGTTAGGGATATCGACTCAAATTGCAAAAAAATATAGTTAAAATAAGATTTTTGCGATGAAAATACATATTAATATGATTTCAAGTTGCAAATTAATTCAGACTGTAGGTCTGCAGCGTTTACAGGGTGGTTAAGAAAAATCGAGTAAAATAACGAAATTTTATTTCCAGAGAATTCAAGCATTTTAAGACTATCGATACAATGTATGGCCTCCACGAGCATCAATAACAGCTTGACATTTTCTATGCATACTACACACGAGGTTGTTGAACATTTCTTGAGGAATTTGGTTCCATAAATGGGGCAAAAGCTCTCTCAGATCATTTAAGGATTCTGGGTTAGGTTGATGATTATCTGATCTTCTTTGGAGCATATCCCATGCATATTCTATGCAATTCGAATCTGGTGAGTGCGGAGGTATTGGTAAATGTGGAATACCAAGCTCCTCGCGCGCATTCTCAACTATGGCTGCACGGTGCGGTCTAGCGTTATCGTCTAGAAATTGAAAAGTTTCACCAATAGCAGCGTGAAAATTTGGCACAACATTGTCAATGACATGATCCCTATAGTGTAAGGCGGTCATATTCCCAGGACAAATGTGTAGATCTATGCGCCCGTTGAAACATATCCCGGCCCATACCATAACACTACCCCCTCGGAATGGATGGACTTCTTGGACATAGCGACGATTACGGGGTATGCGTGGGATTGTCCGTACCCTTATTCTTCGAGAATCTGAAAATCGTCCATATCTGGATTCATCAGTGAAAAGGAAACTACGCCATTGATCGTTCCAATTGATCTGTTGCCTTGCCCATTCCAGTCTTTGACGCTTATGGTCACGTGTTAATGGAACTTCTCTTAATGGACGTCCAGAACCTAGATTCACCTCTCTCAAACGTCGTCTCATGGTTTCGATGGAAACTTGGACCCCCATCTGCATTTTGAAAAGTATTCCGTTGCATTCTACACGTAGATGTAGCTTTTCTTCTCGCCGAAACGGTGATGAAACGATCCTGAGCAGGTGTTGTTTTCGTCGCCAACCAAGCCTTGGTCTTTCCAACACGGTACCTGTCTCTTTGAACTTATTCCAAAGTCGAGATATCACACTTTGGCTGACTAGGAGTCTTTCCGCTACAACAACCTGAGTTAGGCCAACCTGTAGCATTCCGATAGCCCTATTAGCCTCAGCGTTTGTTAATTTACGTCTTGGAATTTTCAGAAAACTCGTTTCAAATCGAAGCCGTTGATAAACTGACTTAATTTCAAAATAAGAAAATTCATGAAGCATATGCAAAGAACCAAACTTCAGAAAAAAGGCGACCAGATTGACGAAATGTCTCATACTGATTTTAATTGGATCGATTCAAGTTGTTATTGAGTTTTGAATGATTTTACAGCGATTTTCTCGAAGATTACATACTTTTGAAAACTATTGAATACGACATCCCTAACTCTTGTGGAGCAGTATATGTGAATTCGATATAACTTGTTGGTTTCCATCAGCGATGTGTTTGTCCGTTAGTTTCAGCACAATGCAAGAGGCATCGTTTTGATTATGATGACTCAGAATTAATGTCCATGATAAAACACATCATAGTCTTTGTAAATGCTTATTGTGCAAAGGGCCGTTTGAAACACCAGATTCAACTGCTTCCTAGTGACTATTGGCATCTGAAAAGCCTTCAATAAGAAGACTTGACTGCCAGAGATCAGTTGGAAGTACTGACTGGTTGATGACCGTAAGAATGGCGTCACTGTGCCCTATTCCGTCATCAGTACACTTTCGTTGCGCCTTCAGCCGAAAGGATTAAATTTGCACTTTTTGTGGTGGGAGCACAGTCGAGCGTAATGTATAAACATAAAGCGTGTGCACCGTGATGTCCAAAAACACGTCAGGTCGTTCGAAATTATACAGTTCTTGGAATCAGATCACGCACCGGCGATTTAACAATATTTCTATAGAAACCCTTTGAAATGAGCGTTGATAAAAGGATTGAGACTTCGCTTGGAAGTTTTTACCGAGCGTACGATGCACCCTTTGTCTCCCTTTCTTTTTGCCCTTTCGCGTACGGGTTAAATGAGAGAGTTGAACTCGTTTTAGGGTGAAATTTTTTATGGGGGATTAGGAGGGAGCGCGGAATTCTTCGTGTGTTGGGATTATAAATTACATTAAACTTTATTGAGTGGAAAAAGGGTTGGGATGGGAAATTTTTTTATCCAGTTTAGGTAAATTGCACAAGTTTAGAGGCGTTTTTGCTTTTGTGGCATTAGAGGCACCAGTTTTGTGAAATTATTCTTCGAAATTTTCCATGAATATATTACAGATGGCAGACGAGAGAGCAAATCCATCACCACCTCAATATGTTGCCGAAAAAAGCATCTTCTAACTGGAAATAAGTTATCTCAAGTGGGCCATTTTGTCTAGCATCCATTTCACATCGATCTCCTGGCAAGTAATCAAAGAAGGACGGGGAAATAGTAATTCGCCATCTCAACTTTAATTAAACTAAACACTAAGTCTCGTCTGTTCTCCAAAGCCCCTTCCGTTTTGTCTATCTCTCCAAACGTTACGGTTAACCGTCCAATAAATCATTCACGAAGTAGATCTGCATTGAATGGCACGTGGAATTAGCTAACACGAACTCATCCGAAGAAGGGAACAACAAATTATCCCTCCAAGTGGAATAGAGGAGAGTTAACGGTTTCGGTTGCGTACAAAAACCACTGAAGTGGTAGCTCATAAACGGGACTAGTCGAATAGGAAAAAATTTAATATTAAAGCTATATTCAGAATTCACGTATCCTGAATAAAGGCTGGAAATATATGAGTTTATGATGAAAGGGAAGCGCTTTTGCGATCTTTCATCTCGCCGGGTTAAAGCTTGTTTTTTCTTGGTGAAACCTGAACATCCTGATGTTGTGTAGTGAACAGTTTAAAAGAAAAATGCTCATTACCTAAATGAATGCTGCAATATCATATCTGCTATACGAAAAAGCCACCTTTTTCAACAATCCGAAATACATCAAATTTACCACTTCTCTAGGAAGATTTTCGAGGTTACCAAGATGGCTTGAGCTCTATACTCTGTTCAAATGTAATAAGGAGCAATAATAACATATTTGGCGCAGCGGTAGGAGGGCCTTCGTGAAGTTTCTTTCCGTCCAGAGTCGAATCGAGGAGATTTCACACAATCGTTCAGTTTTATCTGAACTTGAATTCCATTTTTTTCAATAATTATAGAACGTTGTTCTTTTGAAATTTAGCCAACTGTCGTCATCATTCACGATTTCTAGAACTTTAGAAATCGTCGAGATTTCATTTCGAAAAAAAAACCGTGGACAATTCTTCTGATAAGGTTCATATCGAAATCGTTAACCGAATCGATTATTTTTAACGACTGGGCTCTCCTCAAGTTGCGTCAATGTTTTATTCTCTTCATGTTCTCTGAGAATTGTGAATACAGCTGAATCACTCACCCCTGAGGATTTTGAAACAATTCCTACTAAGTCTCTTTTCGATAAATCAGGATGTTCTTCCAATTCTTTTCGAAAAATGTTCAAAATTATCTCTTTCTCTTCAGCGGAGAAATGCGACCTTTTGGACCTTTTTCGTGGTGGTCCCCACATATCACCCTCAGATGCAGTATCCGTTTCCGAATTCGACATTGTTCTATAAACACTATAAATACACTTTGTCAAAAGATTTTCCAACACAATACACTTTTCACAACAAAATCTATAAACACTTTGAACAGCTAGACCTTCACAGTAGCTCCAGGTATTTTAACTGGTCTTGTCAATTGAAAACTTCGATATTTATACAAATCAAGATGGCTTTAATCCATTAAGGGAAAGGACCCAAACCTGGTGTTTCCCGGAATTACCTTGTCGGAATTTTGAGCAGCCAACAAAGAGTTGCGTACAAAATAATATAAAATTATGGACCGAAACTCAATATATTCGGATATTACAAGTAAATGACCATTATAAATTTGAACAGAGATCTTTTACGAGTCTTGTCAATTGAAAACTTCGATATTTATGCAAATCAAGATGGCTTTCACCCATTAGGGAAAAGGACCCAAATCTGGTGTTTCCCGGAATTACTTTGTCGGAATCCTGCAAGATTCCGACCCAAATCTCTAAAACTCAGTTGCAAATCATAACAGAAATTTTGCACTAGAGTTTCTGAGGAAAAAAGTTTTAATGTGGGAATTGCTGACTCAAATTATTGAATCATTTCTATCCAGTACCATCCACAGTCCGAGTACGATCCTGGCAATCTTTTAGGGCGTTAAAAGAGAGCGTGGTTATGACCGTTTGACGAATAGGAGCTCTATTGTTCGCAACGCAGACGATTCTGTTTGTTTACAAAGCTCCTTCTTATATTTGAACGGACTATAGGCATTTCACGAAGATTTTCAAGGTTACCAAGATGGCTTGAGCTCCAGAACCATCTAATGGTTCAAAAAACTCGATTGCCGATAGTAAATCGAAATGTAACTCGTATTTATTTCTTCTTTGAATTGTTCAAGCATTACTCAGTTTGCAAAAGATGAAAACTTAGCTTCCAAATATTGAAATTCCCTTGGGAATACGTCTTTAACTTGTACTTTTTTTATCTTGATATGAAGCAATTGAGTCTATTGACTTCAACGTTCCATCTCCATGGGTTTTTATTTGCGAAGTAGGTGATTACTGCTGTGATTCCAGTGTTAAATTTCTCATTAGTACGCACTCAGCCAAGTAGAGAATTCATTCGATTCAATGGATTCATCGCACGAATTCTCTGCGTCATCGAAAAATTCGCATTCGTTCATCACGAGCGTAAACACCTTTCGCAAATTGCACAGAATTTCGCAAAAATAAGCCATATCCTCACGCCGAACCGAACAGCCAATTCGGTTTTATCTGATATAAATTTCAATAACTATACTAGATTGAAATTTCATATCATGGCGTGCGGTAAAATCCGATAACGATTGCTGATTAATCTTTTTGATGGCCAGTATTTCGATGGAACGCATCTCATTTGTTTTACTGCGAAAATGGCACGTTCCGCGTCTGTACAAACTCAATAATATTCAAATTAACCGTCGGTGATTCTGTGATCATTTTCAATTCGGTGTGATTAATACTAATGATGTGCATCCCGCTGGCGTTCTGACTAATTATGCTAGGATAGTGAATAATTAGTTTGTGTTTTCTCCTCAAGAATTTTCTTTGTTGAATTCATCCTTCATGGAAAAATTGAAATGTTTATGGGATTTGTTTTTATATGAATTTGTTGTTCTACTAGTGGAAAGAGTTATTTTGTCCTCATCCAGTCATACGCGCTATTTGGAGCTATTTCACGAATTTTGAAAGCAAAAAATGTTCCCTCCTGGTCAAAGCACCACTTTAACTTGTAATGTTAATAATAAAAACACCTATTACAATAGGTGTTTTTATTCATTTTGATTCTGGCGCTTTCGCCATTTCGCAACTATGTATTGTGCTGTACACCAAGAAAGCATTCTTCAATATGTGTGAAACATTTTAGAAACAAATGTTTTTCCCAAAGATTCATGTCTGATGAACTAACTTCAACTATGGCTGATGGGAGGATAGCTCCTGAATAACTACGCAAATATGGATGATTATTTAACATTCCAAGTTAAAGTGGTGCTTTGACCAGGAGGGAACATTTTTTGCTTTCAAAATTCGTGAAATAGCCCATAGGTACTAATCACCAAAAATGAAGAGCTCTGGCGTGAATTCTCTGAAAAAGCCGGTGTGTCATCATGATTATGGGTCAAATGTTCATTTGGCTAAAACGAGGAGAGGCTTTTGATCTAACAAATCGAATATTTTTACGATTATTAAAAACGAGCCCGCGTCGACGATCGTAAACATAAAATCTCCATAAAGAAGCCACCCTGACGCCTGTGTGAGGAAATCAACTCGGAAATTAGCAGGACGAAAATTGATTCGGTAAAAGAGTCACGTTCGTATATGGCCCCCATTTACGGCTACTCATGACACGGAGTTCGTGAAAGGCGCAGGAATATGGCGATTGTAATATCTCGTTGGTACGTGAGAAGTAGAGAATGTCGCACCGTTCGATTGGGAACTATTGGCTCTTTCATTCATTGAATTTGAAATGGATAAGGGAAGCATGAATCTTGAATGAATTCACCTTGGTCAAGAACGAAAATATTCGACATTATCGAGGAAGTTTAGGAGGGAATTACTGTTGGTAAATTCCTCCGAACCATCTCAATCATACGCTTTTGTGGTAAGACTCTGGGCTGTAGCCCTAAAATACTGCGACGGATGTACGTCATGTTTTTAATACCCATAATCACTTATAGAGCTACTACAGTCTGGCATGCCACAGCAGGAGAAAAAAGCCCGATAGGAGTAGCTCCCATTTTACACACTCCCCAAATATTTAATTCTCCACAACTGGAACAGCGTCCGAAACGACTCCCCTTTAAATTCCACCGTCCAATTACACCCAGGCATTGGAACGGGACGCCCAAAAAAAAAAGTTAACCCGTGAAAATTTTCCAGTCCGCGAGACGCCAGTGGATTTATGCAGATAGCAGTTTTGGAGCGTGTTCAACGTATTAATGCAGGACTTCATTTAAATTGGAAAGCGACCCTTGTGCATTCGAGGTGGAGGACTAGAAAAAGCTGGTGTTATCATAGCGCGGCATCTATTTCGCCTGTTAGGACTGTTTTCAGTCGTACTCGGCTGTCACGCAAGTGAATCCGAAAAAAAGATGGGGAGAAAGTAATGAATTCGCAGGTCAGGCCTGGGACTGCGTGGAGAAAAAGCGGATTTGATGCTGTTAGGACGTAGATGAAATTGTAATGACCATGGGTTGCTCTTTTTATGGCCATTCTTCAACAATCACGTCGCTCTATTCATTTTTATCAAATACCACAGGAAGTGAGAGTCTCCAAACCACATTTCGAGTAAAGACCTTGGGTTACAATTCTACGTATTAACTCAAGAACGCATTAGTCTTGTTGATAACGAGAGAATTATCCTTGGCCATGAAGCGAAAGATGCCCCATTTACGAGGATTTATTGAGAAATTCTTAGCCTACTATAGAACCAAACAAAATTTCAATGTCAAAATATTTTATTACTCAACATATTCTCCTCTTAATTGAAAACATTTATCACAGCGAACCTGCAACGTTTCTAGACCTTTCAAAAAAATGTTTCTTCTTGCTCTGCAAACAAGTCCTCCACAGCTTTTATTACCTCCTCGTTGGAAGAAAATTTACGACCTTTTGAACTTTTTTTCAGTTGAGGAAAGAAATGATAGTCGGACGCAGCCAAATCTGGTGAATAAGGGGGGTGTTCTAGTAATTCTAACCCTAAATCAGGAATTTTTTGCGTGTCAATATGAGATTTGTGTACTGGGGCGTTGTCCTGTAAAAACAAAACACCTTTGGATAGCTTTCCGCGTTTTTTCTCCTTAATTTTTTCCCGTAGTGCGGTCAGTAATGTCGAATAGTAATCTCCAGTTATTGCTCTCCGCTTTATTCAAAAAATCAATCATGATCACTCCATGGCAATCCCAAAAAAACTTCTTAGGTCTTGGAGAACCAGAGTGTCGCCATTCCATCGATTGTTGCTTTGTTTCTGGATCGTAAAAATGTACCCAAGTCTCATCCATAGTAACAATTCGGTTCAAGAAGTCTACATCGTTTTCAAATCGAGCACAGATCGAACGCGATGCTTCTAGCCTTGCACGCTTTTGGTCAACATTCAAACATTTGGGGATCCATTTTGCAGACATTTTTCTCATGTCCAAATTGACGTCAACTTTATGATGAAGGCGTTCGTATGAAATATTCAGTGCTTCAGATATCCGTTTTAGCCCAATTCGACGGTGTGATAAAATCATGTCATGAACTGCATCGATATTTTCGGGGACTGACACAGAAACTAGCCTTCCCGATCGGTCATCATCTTCAATTGAAAATTTACCTCTTTTGAAGCTTGCATTCCAATTTTTCACGGTCGCATACGAAGGACACTGATCACCAAGGGTACTAAGCATATCTTCGTAAATCTGCTTACCTCTTAACCCTTTTAAATACAGGTACTCGATGATGTCTCGATACTCCAATTTTTCGATTTTTACGATTCCGATGGACATCTTTTTTTTTATTTATTGCGTAACTCTCGTTTACTTTTTTGACGTCGAACTCTACACTGACACTACCACCTAATTAGTTCAAATGTAGAATCTGACGAAGCCTCAGTGAGGCGAAACGATCGTCGTTCAAAATTAAATATTGTTTGTGGAAATTGAATTTTATTTACCTGTTATTGAACATGAATTTCCATCAAGTAAAGACTGAATCCATCAAATACTGACACTTCTAATAAGTTATTGTTCGTTGATATGGTATCGCAATATTTTGTTTATGCATGGAACTGGTCTAGGCTAACTAGATATCAATACATCCTCGTAACATCAAAAAGGCTGAGAAAAACGATTCAGAGATTTGATAGCTGCTACTAAGGCGATGACCTCTCGTGCCATCAGTTTTTAGATGATTTTGGAGTACCAAGGAATACTCAATGAACTGGGAAAGAATAGCGCGGGTTGTTACAGTCACTTGAGAAACAGATGAAACATCAGGGAAGCCGGAAGCCAGTATTCTTGAGAGGAAAGATGCACCAACTCCATATGTTGACTCAGAGCACTTTGTGGTTTGAAAAGATGCGTTCACAAGAAAGAGTTTCATGGAAAAGAGAAAACCGAAAGAGAATCGCTGATGGAAAAGTCAAGGGCTTCATCTTCACCTGAACGGAGAGAATAAATTTCATCCTAATTAACTCCAAAGTTACTTCTTCATGACATTTTAAAACAGAGAACCAACGAAATATAGCCTTAATCGATACCTAAATACGTAACTCTGACTGGCTGTCAGCATAAATCGAACTCCTAACGAGTTCCAAAACAACTTTTCCTCCATCACCACAAACTTTTCATAATTCCACCCCTTCGCTTTTGTTTAACAATTCTGGATAAATAACCGCATCCTCGATCGAACCAGACTGCATAAACTGGAGCAGGCGGACATGTACGGAACCCATCCACGACCTCGCTATGCGGAAGCAGTTTCGGAGGCCGCAGATAGTGGCCATAAATTTAGAACCGTTGGTGCACGCGAACCGCCCTCCTGGAAACTTACAAAATAAATTTCGACGGCGGTTTTCGGCGGCTTCGATGTTATGATACGAAAATACGAGGTTTTTTTGTGGCCCGGGCTATTCCGGTATCAAAATCCGGATATTAATTCGTTTTATTTCGGTTCTACGCCTCGAAAGATAGGATTGTTTTGTTCGGGTCGGAATTTTGTCCCGGCGCTTCCACCAATTTGCAACTTCGTCTTGTACTGTTGGAAATATGGCTTTTTTGTGGCTGGGAAGCGTACAGTGTTACAAATCAGTGCGGATCTGATTAGGGGACTTCTCCTGACCCATTTCAGGCAGACGTTTCTGAGAAATAGGTGGTTTTATTCATTTTCACCCTAGCGCCTTCGCCATTCTGCAACTATGTATTGTATTGGGCGTTTGGAATGCATTCTTCGATACGTGTTGATTGAAGAATAAGCAGCATAATTTGGAGAAACTCTCCACCAAAATTCATTTCATTCTAAATGCAGTTTCCAAAGATATCTTTCAAAATGAGAAGAATTTCGACAAATCTTATAAGAAACAGTGTTTCGATTGTTGAGTGGAGTCTTCAGTTGAAAAATGTACAAGTCAAAGATTCACCCTGTGTGTTAGGTTTGAGCTTACAGTATATTTAAGACTCGTTTGTTCTTCTGGTCCCAATCCCAACTCTAAACTCAATTAAATAAGCCAATTTTCTAAAAAAAATTTCTCGCAGAACTCACTATTTTGATAAAGATCCGGCAACCCCGCGTCCTCAACTCCGGGATTAAGATGCAGGATCCTCAACCGAGGCACATCCCGGTTCTTAACAAAGGACGAGATTAAAACTTCCTAGTAACCGCGATCCCTACATAATTAATTTTTATCACTGCATCTTTTTCACCATAACCGGTGTCCCGGATTATTAATGAGTACCGGATCGCAATCCCAGGTGTCGAATCCGGGGCCGGAACGTTCTCCGCAATCACTGTAAGTCGCGTGTAGAATAAAGGTCGCGTTTGAAAAAGGGTTGACATTTTCTGATTCGTCATTTGTGAGTTGGTTTGGTTATCATAAGGAACAGGGCTCAAGTTCTCCACTTCAGAAACGTAAGGACTGAACGAGAATAAATTCGCTATCACAAAAACGCTTATATCTTTTGAACCACTGGACCGATTTCGAAAATCAAACTCATTTTCGAATCATCTTCTAATTCCAATGAAAACTGTTTTCACAATAAAAAAAACCAAAACTATTTTTTACAAAATTCATGGATTTTTTCTGGAATTCTTCCCATCATGCTTCTTATAGTGTTCTCAGTCACTTTCTGGAATGCTGTTTTCCACTTCTGCTTGAATTCCGCTAATGTTTTCGTTGATCTCTTAGTCTTCTTCAATTCTCTTTTTACCAGGGCCCAATATCTTTCGATTGGCCTGAGTTCTGGGCAATTTGGTGGATTGGCCTCTTCGGGGACAAAAACCACCTCATTAGCTTCGTACCATTCCTTGGTGGCCTTTTTGTAGTGGCATAAAGCTAAATCTGGCCAAAAGATTGTTGACACATCGTGCTCACGTAAAAATGTTAAAAGTCGCTTCTTCAATCATTCCTCGATGTATATCTTCGAGTCAACAGAGCTTTGGCCAACGAAAAATTGCTCCTTTTCCCACAAGTGCAAATTGCTTGCCAAACCAGGAATTTTTTAGGAAACTTTGCTTGTTTCTTCACGCGAAATTGTTCGTTAACATTTTCACGAGAATCTGCAGTATCAAATTCCTGACCAGGAAGTTACGAGAAATCAGCCAAGACAAAGGTTTCGTCGTCCATCACTCAACAGGAAAAATTTTTCAAGAAATCCTTTTTAATTTCTTTGCTCTTGATTTCTCTTCTTGATTCTTCACAGCGTTTCTGTCTGGCACTTTCTGCACTTTGTATGTTCTAAACCCACAACTCGACTTGATTTCCTGAACGGTTGACTGCGAACAACCCATTATTTGGGCTACTTCCCGTCCTGAAAGGTTAGGATTCTTCTGAAAAAGGCTGATGACTTTCTTCACTTTTTTTGGGCTACGAAACCCCTTTTTCCTCCGGTTCCTTCCTTGCGTTTAATTGTAAGATCTTCGTTGAAGCGCTTTGAAACTCTTGATACCGTTTCCGGACGAATGCGAGCCTCTTTTGCGATTCTTTTGAAGCTCCATTTTCGATTATTTTGAAAAAGTTTCACTATAAATTCTCGTGTTTTCACTTCGCTTGACATTTTGCGACAGAGAATTGGAATATCTATGAAGTAAATGTTCCACATGTTTCTGACGTTCATAACAAAGCTTACTATGATCAAATTTTGATTTTTTCTCAATTGGTTCAAGAGATTTAGGCGTTTTTGTGATAGCGAATTTATTTTCGTTCAGTCCTCATCATGGGTTTCCACCTCAAAATGAGTTCCAATCTCATTTTATTCAGTTTAAAAAACGAAGTTGAAGAGTAACAGCACTTCTGTTTTGATCTAGAGTAGAGAATAGTTTAATCGCTAACATTGTCATTCGGTTTTCTCTCACGAGCTCTACGAGCTGAACTCCCAGTTTCACCCTTAAAATCAAACTGGGGCCCAAAAAACGGCCGTTTCCACCTACACCCTCCGAATCCGAATCGCCAACGAATGAAAACGCAATAATGACGCATTTCCCCAAATCTCGTTAACTTCCCAATCACGATCGCCCAGATTCAATCTATCATTGCTACCCCGTCGAAGCCGAGGGGCAAAAAATTACTGGATTCGGCATTCCATAAATCAGACGGCTCGAAAAAACTGCCTTGTGGTCCTCCTGACCGGTCTTCCAGTCCGAAAACAACTGCCGGCACGTGTAACATTTATTCAAATTCGGTCAATAAATCACCGGACGGCTGCAGGATTACAATATGCAAATGGCCGCCGTTATCTATATAAATTGCGATGGAAGATATCGGGTGTTGTAGGAGGTATCTGACCCTCCCACTATAAAGATGATTTAGAGGTTTTTTCCATGACTCAAGTGGCACAACAGCAAAATTCTGCTTCATGCTGCTCATACAGAGAACTACTCGATGTATCCCCATGAAATTCGTTTTCAATGTGGAAAGATCTACAATATATTCAAGTTTTCCTCTCTTTCTTTTTTCTCTTCAAGGCGTGTTGAAACGAAAACAAATTTCCATCCAAGGAAACTGCTATCGATGTTTCTTATAATGTATTCCAGAAGTTCGTCCCGTAAATTAAAATTCATGAGAAAAACTCTGTTGTTGTGGCATAGAGAGTGGAGCAACTCGGTTTGTAGTATCCCCTGAAGTACAATTTACCTGCTGTATCGATTATATTACTAGAAGTAAGACGAGAAACTTTTTCGATTCAACTTTTCCAAAGTGTTTTATGCTTCCTAAATACCAATGGATACACCGCAAGCTTGTAGGACGATTCAGCAAGATGGAGTGGCGTTTTTTCAACGCCAATACTCGATTGATAAAATTGAAATGATAAAAACTTGTGTTTAATTGAACACAAACTTCAATTAGAACAGGAACTATGGAAAAAAATAGTATGTTCTTCCAACTGCACTCGACAGGAAAAGCCTTTAGTTTGTTTGGTAGTGATTAGTTTGATTCTTTCTCGTTTGCCGTTAATTACCGACAAACATCCTATTTCTCATTTCAACATCATCAGTATCTACTCGAAAACTCCTCTACAATTGAATTAGAGAAAGGATAGGAGGAAAATCCCGATGTCGCGCTGATTTCATCAAAAGTTTGGCACTCAAAGTCACGACCTTTCGGGGAAATGATTTCGGAGGCCCGAATACTACAGAAAGTTTCATTTCATCGTCGGAAAATGTGTCGTTTCGAGCCCCGTATTCGTTCGCGAAGTTTGGTAATCATTCCGAAATTAATATTGAAGCCGTTGTCGCAAACATGACGCCATTAATTGGGAATTAAATAATGAGTTTAGGGATTGGGAGAGTAGATTGAATTAGTGAGATTTCGTTTGAATTGAACGAATTTTCGGAATGAAAATAGAAAAGAGATTCTTCCTTCTCTTGCTGTTTCCACAACAAATATTCGTATGCACACACATTGTCGCGTTTTATGCATGCCCACGTCTCGTTTAATGCAATATAGGACCGGGACCTGCTGATTTCGGTGAAGGAAATGATTCTGTTGCATCGTTTCCTAGTTTTATGAGGCGCATACCTCTGCGAATGTTGGGCTGAAACATTTATGCTTGCGGGTATAAAGCCGTAAAACTTTGGGCGTGACAATAAATGTGTTTGGTATTGAATTCTGCAAGGATATAAAGATGAAGTTTAGTGGAAATATATGGTGTCTAAACTCAAATTTGCATTCGGAAGTTTTTCTCTTCGTGAAACCCATTCGGACTACGAACACCGACTTGGTGAAACTTTTTTTGGCGCAGATTTAGCCAAGTTTTAAAATGGAAAACGGTGCGGATTATGCCCGGAATTTAATTAGAATATCTGGTGCTGAATTTATGCACCCCAACAACCGTACAAATGGAAACAACTTCCGATAATTCCACTGTAAAGTTGAAATCCGAAGTTTACATTTTCGAATAACAGAAGGGGGGATCGGCGGTTTGGTTTGGGAGGTTCTGTACAGGGCAGTCTCGTGTCGAACAAGAAGGGATTGTTTTTCTGACATTTCAACTTCATCATCCTGTTTTTGCTTTTGGATCAAAAGTGTAACGAGCTACCGTTGAAGAGAAAAATGGACTGAAGGATAACAATCTTATCTCATCGAAAACTGAATATGTGAAGAAGTCCAGCCTTTTAATAAATTTTGAGGCATCATATTGAAATTTGCCTTTGGTGTGGATCTGATTGAGAATCACGAACTGAGATTTTTACAATTTTTTACCTCTTTAGCTTTTATAGTTTGCTGAGATTTTGTATAAGTTCCAAAGGATTGTTTGTGACCGTCCATAAGAAGGGGTATCATCTGACCACCAGGAGAACTTAATCGGGGTCAAATTGACTCTAGTAGGGAGTCCGTTAATTAATAGCGACTCCCTAACGGAGTCAGGTTGACTCCCTTTGAGGGAATTCTACACCGGACTACCAGAATTGATCTAAAACGTCCATTCATTGTGTTCTAGGTATACAGATCCTTCTCTTCAACATAAATCTCAATATTAAACTTCCATGTACAGGGTGTCTCATCATACCTCATGCGTTTTGAGAATCAGAATCTATATCTTCCAGTCTTTCACTGTGAGTGAATGTTTTCTCAGGTGGTCTTTTTGTTGCAGTACAATATTAAGAAAAAAGAAGAGATAGTGGATCCAGTCCAAGAAGAACCAAATCCGCTCATGCGCAAAAAGAAAACCCCCGAAGAATTAGCACGAGAAGCGGAAGAAGCTGATGAAGACGATTTCACAAGTGAGTGCTTTACCAGGTTCAATCAACTTAAGAAAAGATGCATCATTATGTAGTTCATTAGGCTGAGAGGAAAGACAATAAGATCCGTTGCTCAGGCAGTACACACGAAATGAATAATACGTTGAAGAAAACATTCTGAAAAAAAATAAAAAAAAACGAAAAATAAAAAAATAAAAAAAATAAGTTTTTCATAGATATCCATTTCGATTGTGGTGTCTGATCAATGCTCAAGTTAGTGAAGTAGCTAGAAATTTTACATCACATATTAGTAATTTCAGCACAATCATAAATTTAAGAGTTAGAATAAGAGAATCTTCGTATGTGACTTTAACCCTTAATTAATTCAACATGAAAATGACAATAAAAAATGAAACCATACGAAGATTCTGATCACAATCTCCTCCCCATCCAGCAATGATGTTAAAGCTTCAAGATTTCATTATTACGATGAAAAAGCTACGAAATCATCAGGACTAAATTTTCGATATCTTCGATTCACAAATGCAGTAGTAATTTTAGGTCATGCATCAACATGTCTCATCTCATCATATAACGACAATTGTGCCTCTAAAAAATGTAGGGACCCATAAAGGAATTGCAGTATAAATTCTAAAATTAATCTTATTCATATTTTGGTTGTTAGAATTCATCCCATTTTGTTTATATTTCGTTTCATATTTTTCATTCGAGTTATATTGTAAGTTTATTCAGTTTTCTTGTTCTGTTTATATTTTTTTAATATAATTTTTGAGTTTGGACTTTGTTTTTTATTCTCCTTCTTCACAAGTTAAACAAACTATGTAATTATCGTTTTCTTACGTTATCGAAAACTTTGATATTGTATCGAAAATCGAACTAAGTGAAACAAATTGAATCTAGGACTTTCATCTTATTACTTCGAATATTACTGTGGATGATCTTTTAATGATATCCCTTTTTTTTCAAAATCAGACACATTTATTCTTCTCTACGAAAAGTACATTACACAATTGCATACATAAATAATAAACTTCCGAAAAACCTACAAAACGTCTAATCTTCACAAATTTTCTATCTGAATTTTTGTATGTATTTTTTTGTTGTTCTTTTTTCTACCCATGAATTTTCGCGGACACACACAGCCATTCCACGAAAATCATCAGAATAAACAGTCAATAACCAGGTGAACGACCAGAGCTACCACCTACAGCAACAAAAAACTTCCGCTTAGCTTTAAACCAATTGGTCTGAAATGTAAAGTGAAGCTCGTTTAAACAGGGGAAACTAAAAGGTACGATTGATTTTTAGCAAACGAAGAAGAGAGTTTCCCAGGTGGTCATATGCTCCAGGGTAAGTCTGGAACACTTTACATTTCATGCGAGCTGCAGTGTAGACAACTTCAGTCTTCTTTCTCTTTTCTCTCTTCTAGGAATGAGTCTTCAATGGAGGTCCCCAGAATGTTTTTTGTGTCTTCTACTTGAGTACTATTGCATTCAACCCTTTCCCCGAATGTTTTTTTTTATATATGGGATTCTTAAATACGTCTTCAGAATATTGTTAGTGTAAAAAAGGTGTAGGTATGTAGTTTAGAAGGAACAGAACTGTGAGGGATTGAATTTTCAGGACCCTTTTTGTGTTATCAGTGATTGTTGTCGATCTGTTTGATGTTTAGTCCTTGTTGATATGTTTGCTTGCTAGACTTTTTAAATACGCTGGTACAATATATAACCAGTGTGTTTACAAAAAAGACGTTAATTGTGAGCCCGCATAGAATCGGTTGAGAACAAAACCATCCAATAGAAATTGACCTCGTATACCTTTATAGTTTGGAACACGACAAACAGAACACCCCTTATACTTCTTCCGATGACGACTTCACAAAGCATGTTGAAATATATTTCAGTTTAAAATCCTGGAACAATCTACTAGTTGGTTTCTAGCCTGATTATTTTCCGGAAAAACAGTATTCTGAAGCCATTTTAGAGCTCTTTTTGTATAGCTATATTTTCGTCCCATTCTATTCTGGTCGTCAAAGAATCAAGATAAATCTTTCTCATTCTTCATCGTTATAAAATGAGTCAAATACACCGTGCATCCGTAAATTCTGAAGAACCGTATGTGAGAAAGAGAAAAATCGATCTTTGGTGATCTGCCATCCCATTGTTTTGACTGTTGACCTAACGCATACTTTCCTTTTTAATTTCAGAGTTGAAGAATACAATAGAGACCCAAGTGAACGAATTGAAGACTCAAATAGAGAGTAAATGTGTAATGCAATGAATCATGAACACCTGCAAGGCATTCTCATCGGCCCTCAATACATTGAAAAACCCGAATATCACTAGATTAATTTAGGTGCCACATGAAATTCAGAAAATAATAACCTGTGATCTGAACTTAGTGTATTTAGGACATAATCTCGAAAATCACCCTTAATCTCCAATTTTCCATTCGATTTGACGTTGAAGAATCTTCAGCGACAATAAGAACTATTTTCTGGCGTTCGATTCGGAAAATACGACTTTCAGTATCGAAATAGAAGAAACGAATAAGCAATAAATTTTCGTATAGTTTTGTATGGAGATCTAGAAACTAGGTTGAATACAATCGACATATTGTGTATAAATTTCGATATCGATGCAATTCTTCAACGTCAAACTGTACTTAATAATATCCCACATTTGTACAAAAATAAGAGTGAAATTTAAACATAAAGAACCCAAGTAGGTAGAAACAAACTGGAAATAGAGATCTTAATTGTGATTCTGGGTGAATTGCAAGACTACATCAGTCGAATTCTCAACCCGTCGATTTTTTTTGTAAATAGATAAGACCCCTTGGAATTCGATGTAAAATATTAGTGATAATGTGGATCTGGATATTGTTGATATTTCAGTATACTCTCTGTGAAAATCGATGTTGATAAATCTGAAAGACAAAGGTCCCGACGGGTTGGGAATTTTTCTCAATGGGCAATTTCTCTGTACAAGATGGCCGATTAAACAAATGCCCGAAAATAAGAGACTGCGATAACATAAACAAACAACAAAAATATTATGATGACAGTACGTAAGTGAAAAAATACGCTTTATCATGATACTTTTGTATTAGCATTAAAGTTGTTACCAGGTTTTGTAGATATATAGTTAAACCTATTTTTTTGTAACAAAAGTATTGTGTGCATACATTGAGTTCGTTTCAAATTCGAGAAAGCTGAAAACAAATTGTAAGGATGTTCTACGTACTTTTTATGTTTTCCTCGACAGTGACGTAGCTACTTGGCCTCCAGTACCTCTACTAGACCATTCCAACTCTTCGTCTTAGAATACCTAGCACCTCTTCTTTTAGGATCTTGAAGACTAGAGGATCACTCACTTTACACCCAACTTTAGACTTAGTCTGATACGCCACTGTTGTTTTCTTTTCCTTCATGCACAACAGTTTCGATATCATCCAAATTCCTGCCTTTTGTGTAGAATATCGACCATGGACATCTCTATTTCTTGTTTGAAAAAGGCAACAGAAGCGTCTTTCAATGTCAAGATGCGCTTGACACTGGTAGAGGGCGTTAGTGTGTGAATAAAACTCTAGAGTTCTCTACTGGTGATCATGTAAACATCAGAATCTCACGTATATTGTTGAAATCAAGCACTTTCCGATTTCTGATTTCCATGGTCTCAATTCACTTCATTTTGATTTGATCTTTGGCGCTTTTACAAATTACGTTTGTGCATTTTCTGGAAGCGTTTTCCAGTCGCTTGGCTTGAAGCTCAATGTCCCTTCGACAAAACTAATTGTTGAAGCAAATTGCATGCATTAACGGATCTTAAGAAAATTTACTCCGCGTAATTGAAGGAATTTTCCAGGCTCCACGGGAAAATTGGATTGTAATACAGGAATAAATGATTCCTTGATTTGATACGGACAGTGTTCGAAAAGGGGATATTTTAATATTCCAGATACGTTTGCAATATTCAAATTGATGTTCGTCATTTGAATGGAACGGACGACAATGGTTCGAGATTGCCGTTCCAATTTGATGAATCAGTATTCGAAATGGAACCCACAATTCTTCCGATTTCTCATCCCTACCTATATTGATTAGGGATGTGCTAGAAATTTGCTTTCGAAAAGAAGCCAATAGGAAGTTCCAATGGATTGAACAAGAGTGAAACCTATCCTGAACTGCGCCGTTATTATGACAATTCGATGAATTGACGTTAGTTGTTCTATGACACAGTTATAATTTTTCAATTTATTGAATCTTCGTAAAAACCAGACGTCATGAAATATGACTAAAGATGAACAATAGGTTTTGTTCCTGTTCAATCAAAAAAGGGGGCAACATACTGTTAGAATTTAAAGTTATGCTATAAACTCAACCGGGTAGTGTACCCTGTGTACCATCGGGTACTAATCATGAGTGACTTGTCACTGGCTCCCTCTGTGGGTTGGTTTTGGAGCCTGAGAAATTCCAACTGATCGTGTCTGTGTAGCATGTTAGGAATTGTTAATGTTTATCGTTGTTGCTCGTCTCTCTCAAGAACTGTCTCTATGTGTGTCCTCTAAAATACTGAACACGACCAAGGTTCGAACACCAGGATAATAAAATCTCTCTATCTTCTATTCAACCTCGTTTCTAGTCGAATACTTAGCCAACTAGATCATCTATAATCCCTAAGCATGTATTTCTCTAGTACCTTAATTTGAACAGTTTATTTCGACTTCAGAGCACTGCTTAAACATTGCACTTATTGCACTTTTTAATTTGTTGGTACTCCAGACCGGAGAGGATAATTCTTTTTGTCTGGAGGAATCAACTTCTTCTATGATTTCTTCTCCTTAACCCTAATATCTATGTGTCAATTAATCCTAAATCATTATCTTTCTTAGCACTTAAACTTATATCTATTCTTAAAAACATAGCAGCTGTAGTATTAGGCCGTATGGATGTTATTATAATACTATAGGTGTCGTTGCTCAAATGTTTTTGAAATCAGTGTCACAATATCACACTATCTATGTCAATGTGGAATTTGGGTGAAATTAAAATACTTAATACACAAGGGAACAACATCAGAATGAGAAAGACAAGATCGAGAAATATCGAAATAAAAGTTAAAGGAATGTACTCAATTCTTTGCATATTTAAAATTGTTGGTATATTATTATGATATTGTTTCCTTGGTGATTCTTTTTGAGAACATGTGGAAACAACTGAACAATCTCAACAATGCAATATCAATGCAACTCACGTAGGTGGGTTGTTTGAACTCAGATCAACACAAAACATACAGTACACTGTCTAACAATTACAAAAAAGCTGTTACACTTACTTTTCGGAACTCTTCTATTTTAGTCGTTTCGATTTTTAATGACGTGTTATAAAATGTTACTGTTACTGAGGCCTTTGAATTTCTCATATTTCGCTTTTATGCCTCAAAGTGTTTTTTTGAGGTGAAAGATTTTGTGATGGTTGGAGTTGAGACTACCCTTGTAGTTTTTTAGATTGTTAAACTAATCGAGATGTTTTATAATTTTTATGGATGTTCAAATCTCAAGTTGACATTGAAAATTTCGTAAACTATAGTTGTTCTTGTTCAATCTATTGTTGTTTTCTTATGAGATCGATGTCGTAGATAGATTTTTGAGATATATTTCCGGGATGATTGTTTTAAGACCACATATTTTTGTGCATCCACACATTGTGAAGATTATAATTTACAAGTACTGACAACGACACGTAGTGTATAAATAATGTAGTGGCCCATATGTATCTGTCATCCTGTGAATCCTAAATGGCGGATTTAATATAGAAAATTCTGGAAAACTTACGCTTTTTGCTTTGGATGACGAATCTGACGAAATGGTGAATTTTTTATATTGAAATTCGAGTGCAGTAGGCAAAGGTTTCAGGATTGAAGAAGCTTCGTATCTCATTCGAACAGATGTGGAACACCAAGGCTAATCAATTTGGAGTAAGCTTTTGCTTGAGTATATCGAAAGAGCTAGTGATATAATAACTTGAGAACAAAACAGAAATGGGTGTTGTATTGTTAACCAAATACTTAAGTCGACAAAACTAGATATCGTTGTTCATTCGATCATTTTTCGTTTTTAAGTTACCCCCATAAAAATCGATCTATAAGGTCTTCTTCACTTGTTCACTTCATAATATGTTCGTGCGTTCTTCGATCCGAATAACGCGCATGAAATCTCATACAGGGTGAAATGGAATTTCCAATAAATGTCTTATCTTCGTTGTAGATCGATTTTGATGGCGGAGTATCCGAACAACTTCATAGTAGTCTTCATACACCTTATCAACTTGTAAGTTTCATGAAAAGCAATGGAACGAACATATTCTAGTTGCCTCATTACTTTTAGATAGTAAAGGCTGTTCACGTTGTTATATGATAATGATAATAAATAATAATGATGAAATTTTAGTCGACCGACTTGATTGTTGTTAGTTGTAAAAAACACCTGCAACGTTATTGTGAAAAAAGAACTTAATAAAATATTACCGTTTACAACTATTTCTTTTCTTCCAATCTACCCTATAAAATTCCAGCAAATTACCAGTGACAACATGACCAGGATCATAGAAAATTGACAGCTGCTGACATCTTCTGTTTTGACCTCCTGTATATATGGGACTCGTCATTAGGAAATGAAAGAGGCATTCAAACGAAACACAGTCATTTCTCTCATTTATTTACATGCAATAGTTATTTACATTCTTCATTAACATGATAAAAAACAAAGATATCATTTACTTATAAGAGCACTTTTTCTTTAAGTACTTTCTAAAAAATGGAATATAAAATTCCAATGTACAAACTTTGAGAATGTTACTCAATATCACATTTACCAATCGCAATTCTAGGAATCAGAATACGCGATTTCATCATCAATATAACATCTATGGAAAACCCCTCGAAAAATATGTTTGAAATAGGTCTGGAGTTTTTACAAACGAAAAGTACGCGAATAAGAAATAGAAGTGGATAAAAATTTCATTTTAAGCTTGAACTAACTGCCAATGTTTCTCTTGTATAGACGAATATTCACGAATGAGTAAAAATAATAAGAGATGAAAATTTCATCGTTTCTGAGTGAATAAGGAGGAAAGACTGAAAAAATATCAATCTTATTACTGACCTAAGAACTTAAAATATGGCAACAATCGGTAATCCAGTCCACTTTTGCCAATGAAAAAAGCTCATTCGACGAAAACTGCAACAAAAGCCATGACTGATATTCCTGAAATAAGTGCAAGTAGTTGCTTCAAAGACTCCATAGGGTCCTCTTCTTTCAAAAGATCTGGTAGCACCGTCACCAAAGCGATATGTAGAAAGCTTCCAGCAGTGAATGGTAATATCCAAGACGTTCTAGCCTCTTCAAAAAAAAATAATCCAATAATACGTCACGCAAAATTCATAGAAAAATATTACAATACAGAAAACTATAATCACCTATCGAATTGGCAGCTCCGCTGAACAAAAGTGCGGCCAACGACCCAAAGAGGCCGCCACTGGCAGTGAGCAACTGATAAACCGCGGCATCCCACCGGGAAAAGCCCGACTTGAGTAGAATGGCGAAATCCCCCACTTCGTGAGGCACCTCGTGAACCAATATGGCGAATGTCGTGAACAACCCCGATCTCCAGGATATCAGGAAGGCTCCACCCAACGACAAACCATGAGTGAAGTTGTCGATCGTATTTGCTAATAAATTTAGGTACCCGGTAATCTGAAAATACAAAAAAAATATTTGAAATGTTGTGGCGCCATCTTCCGCCGGTAGTCTCATCGAACCACATTACAGAATTCTGTATACAGCTTGGTCGAAAAAGGCTAGAGAAAGCTTGAGTCTGATTTTATCGATTGTTGCGCCATCTAGGATTCTATACTCTCAATTTTCAAATGGGGAAAGTCAAATTGGCACTAACTCGTATGCTGCAGAAAATTCTGTGTCTGGTCGAATCGTTTTTCGCTACCGTAAAAAATGAAGAAGACAGAATAATAATGTTGGAATTTTCATATCATAATGGTGTCTATTAATGTGATGATGAACCTGAATCTACGAAAGGTTATCAGAGTGAATATTAATCATCATCAATGCATTCAGACTGCGTAGAAGTAAATGATATTGCCGTATTTCCCTAATGAAAATGATAACATTATGCGATGCGAACGGTTAAATTTGAATAGATTACTTAAATAGGTAACTGTGGACATAATTATTTCACTCACATGATTCTTATTTGGTATAACAGCTCCTTTGATATTGTTGTTTTCAGGTATACTATTTGATACCATACTTTGTTCCGAAATTCCACCTATCACAGTAAAAATCTTCTCGGCCATGACGAACGCGATCAACCCTGTAAGGATTAAAAGGCCATTGCCTAGTCCATGGTTTCCTGTAAAAAAAAATCATCCTATTTGGAATGTTGACGAACTAGATTTTTTTCTTCTTTTTACTTTTTCAATTCTTAATTGCTTTATTTTTCGTTTTCTTTGGATCTCACCTTTTGCTTGTATTTCCCTCCCCCATATCTCCGGCAATGAATGGAGGAACACATCTCCAAGTAGTCCCCCAACAGCAAATGCTAGTAGCCTTTTCAGGTAGTTGGCACTGGCTAAAAAAAAAGGGGGAATTGTAGGTATAGTTTTTAGGAATTGATTGTGTGCTGGAATTCTTGATCGAAAGTTTCAAACCTCAACGATTATGAAGAAAGGCGTCAATATTTCTGGAAATTTCATGTAAAATACTCTTTCACGAGGAACCTCACCCATATTTATACGGGAAACTACTGAATGTATATTCATGAAATTCAGCACTTATAAGTATTTCACGATGCTGATGAAATCTAAAATATTTTCAAGGCATGAGCACCTCCGGTTTTTTCCGGAAATGACGTCAACTTCCGTTTTTCAAATTAGAACACCATTTTTTTATTGCAGAAATAGATTCCTTAGAAAATTTCAAGTTATTTTGATGTAACATTTTTCAGTTTTGGTTGGAAAATTCTCTCTGAGCGGGAAAATTCGAAAATAGAGCTCCGCTGAAACAAGAATAACTTCGAGGTTTTTGGATGGAAAACTTTCATTTTTGGGATTTTTCAAGATGTAAGATTGATGTATCCACTTTAAAAATCGAAATCGTGATTAATGATACAGGGGGTGAAAAAATCGCTTTCAAAGTTAGGGATGACAAAATCGTGAAAAATCAATTTTTTCAAATTAGAACCCCATTTTTTTATGGCAGATATTGAATCTACGTTAAAAAATAATGTGAGTGTATGCATCACACCCTTGCCCTAAAGTGGATATTAACTCAGAAAATATCCATTTTAGGGCAAGGGTTATTCTTGTTTCAGCGGAGCTCTATTTTCGATTTTTTTTTCGAATTTTCCCGCTCAGAGAGAATTTTCCAACCAAAACTGAAAAATGTTACATCAAAATAACTTGAAATTTTCTAAGGAATCTATTTCTGCAATAAAAAAAATGGTGTTCTAATTTGAAAAACGGATGTTGACGTCATTTCCGGAAAAACCGGAGGTGCTCATGCCTTGAAAATATTTTAGATTTCATCAGCATCGTGAAATACTTATAAGTGCTGAATTTCATGAAAATACGTTCAGTAGTTTCCCGTATAAATATGGGTGAGGTTCCTCGTGAAAGACCCTGTATAGAAAAGGAGTATAACAGAAATCGAATAAGAGCAAAGTCTTAAGAATTAATTCATAATAATTCGGTATATTTCAGCAAATTAATATGTGAACAGATGCTTCCAAAGGGTCAATTCAGTGATGATGAAAATAATTCGAATCCATTTCTCAAAGAAAATGTATAAAACATGATAATTCCATCAGAGATGGTCCATATTCCTATCTTCATCTCTGAGATTAGGTATTGGGTTAATGATCTATCTTGGAATCATCACTATCTGTGTCTACTGTGAATGAAATCTATAAAATTCTTATCTTGTACGTGAATTTCGAGTTTCTTGATATGCCGATATTTATTCTGAGTTCCTACTTTGTAAGTAGATGAAGGCGATTAGTACACGCAGTTTAAATATTGATATTATCTGGCAAATATCGAGAAATCAAAGATATTCATATTTAATTCCTCAATTTCGATACATAATCCGAAAATACAGAAGTTTTGATGGTTATGAAATTTTAAACTACTTAGTTTACGACAGAATGACAAGGTATGGCTTGAGCCAGATCAGAAGAAACTTCAATAAGTTAACAATATTGAACAACGAGAAGTGCAGACGCAGACGAAACATTTCTTGAAAAGCAAGAACGCATCCTTTCTAACCAAGGTTGATGTTCTCGCCATCCACTCCATAAATATAATTTTTTCCAGGAATTAACCTTTGCGTTGTAGAGCTTGCAAACGTCAGATAAGCTTGGGTTATTCTTTCTTACGAGATGTGACGATCCATTTGGTTTCAATTTCACTGGTTTTCGTTCTGGATTCGTGATAAAGATGAAATCGATCGTTTGGAAACTTCAATTATGAATTACGATACTTCATGTGGCTTAATACTCGTTGTTTACGCTATGATGTAATGGCGTTTACTTTCTACAAAACTGCTGTATGAGCTAATGGATTTTCGTAGTCACTGAGCATAATGCAATACGAATTTAATTTTTCTATCTCCGTTTCATTTTTTTCTCGAAGTTAGATTTATCTATCTTCATTTTAAAAGATGAAGCAACAGCAATGTCAGCGAAAAATAATAATTGCAAATTATAGAATATGCAATTGAAGTTAACTATTCATTCTTTCTCTCTTCGAAATCATTTGCAAATATAGGTACATACATAAAAAAATGAAATATGAGTTCAATCCCCTCGTTAAAATAACAAATACGAACTTGAAGAGGATGAAAGCAAAAAAACGGAAGTATTAATATTCGTATAAGTCAAGGCTGGTATAGACTGAAGGAAGGCGAACTGCAACTCATTCAGTGTCATCCCAAGTTATTTTAAGTTGTTATTGGTCACCGATGAGTTGTTGAGCTTTAACATAAATTTACATTTTTCCAACTCACTACTGCCTATGAGCAGTGTCAATATTTCGGTATATTTTGATGGAAATAAGGAAGTTATAATGATTCACACAAGCTGCGTATAATTTCAGAGATTTGCGGCAGAATTACTTCGTCTAATCATTGAAAGAAGACAAGGAAATCTAAATTACAGCTTCAACTCTAATAGTTGACATTTCAATACACCTATTTTAAGTCGACACAACGTAAAGGTTATCAGACTCCCACATTCTCACCAATGGCAAATGCATTTAGTTACATGAACTGTTTCTTGAATGAGAACAGTTTGATTGTTACCTTTGCGGTAAACGGTAGTTCAAATGTCATCCAAACCAAATTCTGCTTCATGCAGAAATAAAATCTACACAGTGTCCCAACTAAACATTGGCTTCTTTCAGTTGAGATACTTTGTATATAGCTAGGTGTTATGAGTGAAGAAGAAGATTGAGTTGAAACCTACAAACTGGACACTTTGGAAATGGAAGTCCTATTTGCCAAGTAGATTCATGACAAGTTCATTGCTTCATGGGCGCCAATTATCAATTATGTCAAACTCAATTTCATTCTAAAATTAATCCATACATCGCACAGATGAATAGATTTCGTTCATGCATCCCCGAAAATAGATCTCATCTTGAAAAACGTCATTTCGACTGAAACAATTGGTGGGAAATTCCTGAATGAATTGCAACAAGTTGGAATAGACAAATACGCGTCGAATTAAATGATATGCAGAATTCTTATCAGGTCAAATTGTCCTATTCAACTGCGTTCGATGATAACGACTTGAATCATTACTTTTTCCGATGAAAATGCAGACACGAGCTACCACAACGGGTGGCCTTGAATTCCAGTTAGGGTATACCGGAAAGGCTCAATTGGTTCTCAGAATATGCTCTTCATTCTACGCTGCGAGACCGTTCAAAGACTCACGTTTCATATCGTATTCTTTCCGTCTTAAATTTTCATATCAGGAAGACAGAAGTAACGAAAACAAAATAGGTAAAGAAACGCTGTGGTATTTCTTGAAGGTCAATCTAGGTACAACCTTTGGATAACAATTATGGATAAAAATATCCGACGCTGTCAAAATATCGCCTCATTATCAAGAACCAACCAAAACAATACGACTAAGTTGAGACTTCTGTTTATCCAGCAGACCAGCAAAGTTCATGACTTCTTCGCATGATAAAGTCCATTATCTCAACTACCTCAACTTATTTTGGTCTTGTCTGAAAACTAGGACAATGCGAACCTTATCCGTTCTTTGTTGTCACAATTCATCACATCCAACTGGCTTTCAAGTCCAAAGGATAACAGCGATTAATAAATGAACGTATGAATGTTCATTTGATTGGGAAGTGTCTAGAATAGGACCTTGAGGATTCTCTTCGTGCACTGATCGCCTTTTAACATTGTGAACTGAATATGGCAAATACGTGAGAATCTGGGTTACATAAGAATCTTCATGGATCCGAGAAGGTTTTTTAGTGACGATAGAGAATAAGTTAAAGGTGGGTCATGCAAGAGAAAAACTGTAATGTGTGTCTCTCTTGCAAACGCTTTCAAATAACAGCAAGTCTCAAAAAAATTTGCGTTTATTGATGACAAAAATAAAGAAGATCATGAATTGAAGATATCAATTTGTTACATTCGACTGGTCAAAGTGGCTATAGGTAGCTGTACACTTATATACCTTATCTCTGCAAGAATGGTAATGGTGTTGTTCGGAATTCAATCTATCTTTCAGACCCATGTCAAAATTATCAAAGAGACGAACTAGTTCTTTTACCTGACTCAACATACGACGTCAATCCAGTCATACAAAAGGTGTTCTTCGATATCACCAGCTGTTTGGGGCTGAATCTTGGATATATTCTCTTGTAAAATCTACATTGTCAATACGAAGTTTGTACGTAAACATCTTCCTGCTTATCAACAATTGATATCGATGTAAACAGTTTTCTATTTACATTACCAACAGCACTGAAAGCGATTTGCAAGATTCCACATAAATAATCATAAAACGATGAGTCAAGCATTAACAAGAAAACATTATGCGAAACCTATTGTTCATAGCCATATCTGTTCAAAACAATGGAAATAAATTATGTTAGACACATCAAGATCGCGTTTTTGATTTGCGTGACAATAGCACACGAGCTATCAGAAAAAATAGGCTTCACGAAAAATGTTTCTGAAGAAAATATATCAGGCACATCAGAATGAATATTACGAAAATTTGTGAGGTTACAAAACGATCGTTGAAATCACCATCAAAATGGAATATGGATTTGACAATCGGTACATCGTCATCTGTCAGTGATTCAGTTTCTTATTTCACTAGTGTGAAATAATGATTCACAGTATTAAATAAAAAAGACCAGATAATTGAGGTTTATGTCATTCTGATATATCATTTTAATTCAGTTTAGTACGTGTTTCATTTAATGCATTTTTACTTTTACTGAATGAAGATAAATTTAACCGTGTTTTTCTGGAATAACACTAGATTTTTAACACGAATCTAACAAGAAAAAAAAACTAATGTTCCTATCCCACAGTCGCCTTTTTGACGCTAAATACAAGTCTACAAAAATGTTCGATGAGGTTGAGTTATGGTCTATTGATTGTGTGCACTTATTGAATGCAATAGTTGGTCAATTGGTTCAACAGTTCAAAAAGATTTTGTTGTTGTTATCGAGCAAATTAAATAATAACGAATGAAGTTTCCCCATTCTCTGTATATTGATGAACTTAATTGAGTTGAATACCGAATTATAAGAAAAGACGTAATACTGATTCTTCCTGTGTATAATTGAATGCTCCATTTCCTGTAGTCATAAGTTAATGCGATTTTCAATTAAAGCAATGATGTGAATAAGAATTTGAAATTCTAGTTTCGAACCATCGATTCGATTTTACAGAAACCTTTGTTTACATAAGAATTTTCGGAGACCTACAACAAGAACGGCCTCAAGCAAGATGAAGCACTTGAAATTTCAAAAAACCCCCTAAATGGAGTCTCTGATTTTTATTAAGAAGCTTCACCAGAGATGAAGTGAAAATACCAATCCTAACCTCCTTGCTTCAAAACGTCACTCTCGTCAACGTGTATTATGAGCAGGGGAAGCACGCCACTGAGTCCAACCAAAACAGAGCCCATCATGGCCCATATCCAAGGGACATATTCCATGGGAAACATCCATGGTGGAAGGAATTCTAGTATAACAGCATCGTATGGCTCTCGTAAACTGGAATTGTTCAAAGCCGTCAAGCACTCTAGCGCGTTTTTGAGCACTGACATCATCGCCCACCGATAAATCGCACGAAAATAATCTGGACTTGTGTGTATGAACACTCGAAATCGTCTTTTTGTGTACTAGATCGACTAATCTGCCCTGAGATTGAGCCGGTCGAGTACTTGAACGAGCTAAAGCAAACACAATATTTTCAAAACATGGTTTTTCGTTCCGTTGACTACATTTTACGGTGTAAACTTTAACGTAGTTGGCACTGGACTCGACGAGCACGAGAACGAAAGAGAAATAACGATTTTACGCACGCGGCGCAGCTCACATTGGGTATAGAATTCGAAGTTTTGAGCCCCGCATCTCTCTTTTGTTCAGCTCCCTCCTATTCGATTCTATGAATTTCAGAAGCGTAGAGCAAGTCGGGAATTCCACAGCTGCGACCTAATCTCGAAATTATCATTATCTTGTTTTGATAGACCATGGTCAAACGTAAGGAAAGAGCTTTCAAGCTATGAATTCGCATTTTCCAGTTCGAAAAACGGCTGTCAAAAAATTGAAAGATGTCAAAAATAATTGACAGCATTTGTCAAAAAATTGAGAGCTGCTGTCAAAAAAATGAGAGCTGCTGTCAAAAATTTGACAGCCGCTGTCAAAGAAACTCACAGCTGCTTTATTTGGATTGGAGAAACTTTTAAATTTCCTAATCTGGAGGCTCCTTATTTGGCATTCTGTATCAAGACTGTTATGCAAGAGGATATTTTAAATCATTCAAGTGAAATTCGTACTTTCAAGAAAAACAATTATTGTGTATAATGTGAGTAGTTGGCTCTCAGATTATATTCATAAGGTGCATTATCTCAAATGGCTACCAGCCTCTCTACCATCAAAAAGTAATCAGGAGAATTAAATTTCGAAATAATCTACAGAATGAATAATTCATGTTGCAATATAATTCCCATCAATTATCAAACAGATCCATATCATAAGTTTCCAAATCTGATCTGGATGTGAGAAAATTGCATATGTGTCACTGTTTCAGTATTCGGTAGAATTATGAAAGATTCTGATGAAGTCATTTTGACCAATTTCCGCATGCAGCTTGAGTATGTCATTCTTCATTTGAAAATGCAAAATTTCATCTCGATTGCATCTGTAGTTTCGAAATCATCAGAAAATTAAAATCCCAGTCGAATTTTGCGAGATCCGAACCTACCCTGAAAATGTCCAATTTCTAGGTACATATCCTCAAAACCAGCGCTCAACCAGCGCATCCACCAATTATCTATCAGATTCGTGTTTGGCGCATCCGCCAATTTATCAAGTTATCAATTTGCAAATTGTCGATAACTACAGGGCTCTATTCCGAAATCAATAAAATGCAATACAACCCCTCATATCTGGTGCAGATCTTCTAAAATGCTCAGTAGCGGAACCAGAGGTGTATATTTTGAAGGGGCAGAAGCTGATAAAGGGAGAAAAGGGTTGGAAAACAGTTTTTGAAAACTGTCCCGAATCTGGGACAATTTCCTTGTGAACATTTGCCACAAAACCTTCCTTATTCCAATCTCATTTTCAACTCCATTTCAGTTTTTCCTTCAACTCTCGATAAATCAACATCATACACCATTAAAAGCTGCCCAAATTCTCAAAGCAGACATATTGAGATATTTACATTTGTTCACACTTATAAACACGATATAATTGGTATCCAATGTATGGGATCTAGTCCATGCCAGAGAGTGTTACAACAAAGTAGTTGGCAGAGCTTTCAAGCAAGACTATTTCAGCTGAGGCATTTTACAATTATACATTTCCGATCAGTACCGCGTGATAGGTAATTCCTTTCCGATCAGTTCAGTGGAAATAATTTTTCTGAAGAGTGGGGTAAAGTGGAATGACCACGGAACCCTCGATGGATTCTTGGGGGACTCTGGATTTGTCCAATGCCATCATTGGAGCCAGGGACGAAGCTGGAGGGAAGAAAAAGGATAAGAAGTTGGTAAGTCGACGAAATTTTTTATCTCAATTTCGAATCAATTTTTTTTTGACCAAATTAATCCTTTTTAACCGGGGCACATTATTTTCGATTTTTCTCTTCTGATTTGAAAATAGGAAAGTTTCATTCCGTTTTTTTTCAAGAAACTGTCCAGAATTATTATTCGATGGACTTTTTTCTATCTTTCTGTTATTTTATATCATTCAATTCAATGGGATTTCATTTCAATTTTTATTGAATTCTTTGAGAAATGTTATAGCTTTTGCTTTTCAAGATTGCTCTTTTGTGCGAACGAAATGGAATTGAAATTCCCAACTATTCATGTACTGACTATTTTTACTGAACAAGTGACCAATTACGGAATATCTGATTATTTATTGATGATAGCTACGTATATACATTCAGTGAATCATGTTTATAATTAAAACTCCCTTCATTCATCTGTGTTTAACGACCTTGCAACTTTGTTAAAATTTTTTGGCATCAAAAAGGATGTAAGCCTCATTCTCATTAATTCCAGAAGTATTTCCTGAACATAAAGAAGTGTTGGCATTCCTTCAAGTCCATGAATCAGATTTTTTTTTAACATTCCTAATTTAAGGGCGTATACAGAATGTCCTAGAATATGTGTGACAAACTGAAAGGTTAGATAGTACCGAAGAAAATATGAACAAATTTCCTGCAGACCTGGGTACTCACTTTTTTACTGCGATATGCAGGATGTTACAGTTGGAATTGAAAAAAGAGTCTGTGAAACGTTGAGGCTGAAGAATCAAATTTGGAAATTCCTCAAAAACAGTAATAAGGTTTGGAGCTTTCGAATAAGAATCACATTTTGGATGAACGATCCTCAAGAATTTCAATTCCGTGAAGAAATTAGAGAAAATGTCAGTTAGAGACGTTGTAATAATAAATATCCGTTTTATCTTAGCTACTGAAAATGTTGAAGGCAAGCACAAAACATTAAAAAATGTGTCCTGAGAGGAAACGGACTTTTAATGTAGCGAACCTTTCAAAAACTCAACAATACCAACAACAACACAAAAAGCAAAACAAAAATCACCAAAAACATCGATCGATAAACTTCCAGCATAGAATTGAATTCAAATTCTCCCAGGAATTCCCGCCAGTTTTCAAATAATAAAACTGGCTTTCCAAACGTCCAGAAACCGAGTTATTTTAAGAAATACATTCGGCACAACTGTACCAAATTATGTAATTCCCAGTGCGCCTATTTCGTCAAATGGGAAACGTATTTTCTCAGTGAAAGTGCCGTTGTTTCGTTTGTATTGAGCGGAAATGGACGTAAATCCGGATATTTGGGGCCAATTGGCCGTGGAAGCATCCCAGGTCTACTTGACCGATGGTACAGCTGCCAGAAGCCCTTTCGCAGGAACGGTATGAGACTAAAAATAGTTGTTGCAATTTATGAGAGTAACCGGGGAATTTTGAACGTCAGAACCGTCAATCATCGGAGGTTTGATTGAGGAGAAACAGATTGGACGCAGAAAATGAGCTTAACTTCTATATCATTTAGATTCCATACCTCATACAATGTTTACATCATTTTTTTGAGACTATACTGCATTTTCCTAGCATTCCTTTCGAGAAATAGCTACCGATTCAATTTGATGTTTTCAGACGATCGAGAAACTCCCAGACAAAGTCCTCCTCCACATATTCAGCTACCTATCCCACAAAGAAATATGCCAGATGGCCAGGATATGCAAAAAATGGCGACAAATAGCCTACAACTCGGTGCTATGGAAAAACGTTTCCTTACGTCCAGAAATATCCGGTCTTCACGTCAACTCCCTCGATACCCTCCTCCAACTCATAACAGTCAGGTTTGGACCTTCCCTAAGGTACATAGAGCTACCCATCGAGCTCATAACCCACACGGTTCTTCACGAACTGGCCAACAAATGCCCGAACTTGACCCACATGCTTTTGGACTTCTCCACAGCCATGCAGCTCCACGATTTCAGCGAGCTTCAAGCCTTCCCCACGAAGTTAAAGTACATGTGTATATGCTTGTCTGAGGTGATCTTCATGGAGGGTTTCATGAGGAAGATTTACAACTTCATCAACGGCTTGGAGATCCTGCACCTTCTCGGTACCTACGAGAAGATCGAAGAGGAGGAAGAAGAGATTTACGAAGTCATTAACGTGCATAAGTTGAAGTCTGCCACGCCTAATTTGAGGGTTATCAATTTGTATGGGATCAACTTTGTGGATGACAGTCACATTGACGCCTTTAGCTCTAACTGTATACAAGTAAGTTTAAGTTTGATTAAGCTTCATTTAGCATTTCTTTTCAAAACAATTCACTTCATTTGCTTTTGACTACACCTGGATCAGATATGTGAGTTAAATTTTTCTTCTGCTAACGTTTCTCAAATTTCAAAACTTCTTTTTCCAGCTGGAATGCCTCGCAGTTAATTACTGTGCAAAAGTAACAGGATCCACGCTGAAAATTTTATTCCAGAGAAGTAGAAGACTGAAATGCTTACTCATGAATGGTACAAGTGAGTTGACATGATTGCATCATCGTTCTTCATGCTCTACTAAGGTTTTTAACAGGTTTAAAGAGCGAATTTTTGCTGCAAGTCGACTGGGAAAAATGTTCTCTTCTCGAGCTCGACATAACAGCAACAGACCTATCCACAGAATGCCTTCAAGATATGCTGACCAGGCTTCCTGGGTTGAGGTTTCTGAGTGCAGGCCAACTGAATGGTCTCAACGATTCTGTTCTGAAGACTTGGATGGAACAAGGAAATCCTAAGAACTTGGTAGGCTGTTTGAATCCTATTTTGTCAATTTAATAACTGTAGTTTTCCATCAGGTAGCTTTAGATTTAGACAGTTCTGACAATCTCAGTGAGGATGCAATCTACAAGTTCCTTTGTAAACATGGTCATCAACTTTGGGGCTTAGGTTTATCTGGCATGACGCACATCACTGACAGCTTATGGCAAACTGTCCTTCCTATTCTCACCAATGCCAAGTAATGCTTTACCACACTTTTTTATCAGTTGGTCGATAAAAGTTCAGATTGCAGTATCAATATCAGATATTGACAAAAGTAAAAACATGTTTTTTCAGAATAATCATAATGGGTACCCAGGAAAGATTAGGAGTCAACATTCTTGTGGACCAATTGATGGATAGCATAGCAAGAAATTGTCCCAACGTTGAACGTTTAGAATTGCGATGGGACCCAGAGAATTTACGTTTCTCTGATAAAAGCCAAAAAGCTATAGATATCATAAGAGTAAAATGTCTTAAATTAAGATGTCTTTCTCTCAGGTAATACAGCAGTCGTACTCCATCCAGATTTCAACTAACATAATTATTTTTCTTAGTGATGGAAGATACTACGAAATCGTCAAGGCCAACTTCGAGAGAGCTGACAGAATGACAGTAGTAAGGACCATGACGAATTGCAGAGTATCAAACTATTACTTACTCTTAAACTACAAAGATCTCATTTTCAACTGAAGAAAAAGCATTTCCTGTGAAACAATGGACCATGAATCATGATTTGTAAATTATTATTCCAAAGAATGTTAAGTTCAAATTACATCACGGATGAACTTAAGGTCTTAAACTTTAATCTTTCCTCAATATCAATCAACACAGGCAATCCAAAGATCTGGAAGTTCAAGAAACCAATTGAAAAATTGTGTCAGCACTGTCAGCTGTCAAAGACATTCTTTATGATTTCGAATACCCATTTCAATCATTAAAGCTCAGGAGCTGCTAAAATTCCTCATATTCACCTACCTCCTGTCAATTTTTTTGAGGTTATTGATGGAAAAGTCACATAACATAACGTCAACGAATGATGACATTGACGTTATCATATCATCGAAGCTTTGGCAAATATTTGAATAAATTTCAAGAGGCAAATAACACAGGTCGAAAAATGTAAAATATTTCATTTATTTTTATTTACTATTCAATAATATAAGAACAATTTTAATAGTGCGTTGTGATTTTTTCAAAGTCAAAGTAGGCATATAAAAATAACGATTAATTTCATAGAATTTAATGTGGATATTCAAACATCAGTTAGCAAGATTTCAAATGACCATTCTAGTTTCCGCAGATGAAAAAACAAAAAAGAAACAAGACGTTACAGTTATAAACATAATTAATTGCAAGTCAAATAAGGTCATTAATCTGTAGACCATGATTAATTCAACTTGTTCATTTCCTTTCTAGAGGAAAAAGTTGAATATTGTTAAAATGGCATTTTAATTAAATAATTTTTGGATTTCATTATTTCCTTTATTGTCGATTATTCATTTGTTTCGTTTCCGACTCAGAAACCTTGTGAACTGATGGGTCAAAATTCGATATTCTCTTTCAAAAAGTGGACTTTGAAACTTTAGATATTTACAAATGATATACAATCTTATTCAAGCCTAATTATTTACACTAAGTACATTCCTAATATATTTCAAATTCAATTAGCACGTAACCGTCCAATTCCCTTTTTTCTCAGTAGTCGCCCGAGAAAAGAACCGTTTCAAAAGTAGACCAACTTAATTAATAATCGCAATATCGATTGCTCTTCACGTATGTCCAAGAATGGAATAGGCCAAAATAATTAATCAATTGGCAATTTTCGATCATTTTCGAGTTTCTACCTTCTTAGGTGCTTTTTTTCAATAATTAACATATATTTACATTGAGGATGATACTATTCACATTGATAATCTAAACTTTTCACTCGAAATCTTAAATGACCATTACAAGATTTCGAATCTCTCGAAGTCATTTTTTAATAGAGACTTAGATAATCCATTGCGAACTTAATAAGTGCTACAAATCAACCGACTAGACAACCATAACAGCCAAAACCACACCATTGTCTACCAGAATAAACAAGGCCAGAAAATACAACATTGGACAAAAAAGTCAATGCCTCAACTCAGATATGAACGTAAGAGAAATAGCATAAGATTCATTCCGCGTAAGGACAAAATAGTTTGACGTAGTGAGGTTAGATGATCAAATACTTGTCAAAGTGACAAACGACAGTTGGGCGAGGTCAAACCCGCCATTTTGTTTCGATCTTGATCAGGAGCAGGTGTGATCGAGTAAGAAGTATG
Organism: Adalia bipunctata; assembly: GCA_910592335.1. Lineage (NCBI taxonomy): Eukaryota > Metazoa > Arthropoda > Insecta > Coleoptera > Coccinellidae > Adalia > Adalia bipunctata. The sequence continues at coordinate 1,465,593 of OU342951.1, forward strand.
ATAATTTGGCATTTATGATAGCCATGCTTCCCTTTTAATGACAAAACTTTTATGCTTAAGAACATTCATCATCTGTAAGTATAAAAAATGAGATGAAATTCGGACATGACTGATGAAAAAAGAAACATTGACAGATAAGTGAAGTCGAGGCAGTAGCGAAATGACAGATGTCAAATAATTAAGGTTATACTTGTCCCCATCAAATAATGACCTGCTTGATCTTCTGTCAACAAAAGCTGCAGGACACGAGAAAATTCAACGAAACACGAGGCGTTTTGAAATATCGCTGTCCACTTAATATAAGTAGGACAAAAATACAGGGCGGACGATTAAATTTTGGGTCGATCGCTGAGGTCTCGCGTCCTTAAGGAAAAATGAGGCTTGAGCGAATTTTAAACGAATTTGTTACACGATGTGTGGACTGAGAGTAATCAGCGAAGAAATGAAGTGTATCGCAAAAAGTTAGGTTAGATGAGCAAGAAAGTGACAGATGTGAGGTTAGGTTATACGGATATGGCATAAAATTCACGGAATACTGGTTTTACAGCGGATTGGAGCGATGTATTCTACCCTGTCTGTTGCAGCTGATGGATAATCAAGTATTCACCAGGACCACTCTTCTTGATTTGTTCCTACTTTTATTTCGCTGGTAGACTGCAAATAGTGAGAGCCTTTTACGGTGGTCCTGCTGAATGCTGATTATCCATCGTGGACATCTGTTGTGATCGTTCAAGAGCGTTGTGAAACCTTTATATTCCGCAAGTTTTTTTCCAGATCTGTATGAGAGTCCATTATACTCGCCTACCGGTATTTTGGGATACAAGAAGGGTTTTTGACGAAACTTGAGGCGTTTCGTCGAAGAGTAGGCTTTGGTTTTGTCGAACAATCCTGTAGGTCGCCCGATCGATCTACGTCGAAACTTTGGGTCTTCAGGAGGAACCATCCGATTGCACTTTAAACATACCCGGCGGTCGTACCGTTTTGGTCTCGATCAATCGCCAATCGCGGCGATCTCATCCCCTCTCCGTCTTATCACAATAAATTAAATTCGCGCCTAATCCTATCACCTGTCGTCTTCGGGCGCCGCGTCGGGCGCCGGCGTGATCATCACCTTCTTCTCCTCCGCGTTGATGCCGTGCAAGATCTCGTGGCACAGCGGACAACGGTCCTGCACGTACAGCCATTTCCGCAGGCAGACGCCGTGGAAAAAGTGTCTACAACGCGTGATCTTGGCCGATCGCATCTCCTGATAACAGATGGCGCACACGTCGTTGTATTCCGCCAGCTCGTCGTCGATGGCGTCCGGCAGGCTCTCGATCTTGTTGACCGCCGTTCTACGTTTCATGAAGACGGACCAACCGGCCTTGGCGTCGCACCAGATGTTGAAGTAGGCGTGGATGCACATCATGACCGCCCGGATGGCGCTGCCGCTCTCGAACAGCAGGATCCAGGCGCCGTTGAAGAAGAGGAATATGCCGAAGCAGAACTCGATGGTGTTGCCGAACGCTCTGATGTAGTAGATGTAGTCGTCCAGCTTTTCCCAGAAGGTTTCGCGCCTGGCGTCCAGCAGGAACAAGGCGTAGATGGCCAGAGACACGAAGACCTTCACTATCACTTCGATGCTGAAGGCGGTCACCGCCAGGAGCCAGGTGGAGGTCTCCTGCGTGGACCAGAGGTAGAACATGAGGAACAGCGGTAGAACCACCAGCAGGAGGCAGACGAGCAGCGCGTGGACGTGTCTCCGCACCGACGGGTTGTGCGAGGCGCTCAGCGACATCAGCAGCGGATTCACCACGTTGTGGATGAAGTGGAGGATGGCTGTGAAGAGCAGCCCGAAGTTCCTGCAGGAAAATAACCGATCAAGACACCTTCGACAACGCTCATTAACAAACCACAAACTCCAAGTGGATCCAAAGATTTATTCTCTATTTAATTCAGCGCCTTCGAAAACCTTATTTTGACCCTAAACTCGACCTCATCTCAACCCAGGTGGGGTACAACCTCGAAAACGCCACAACTCACCTGCACAATCGAACGAACCGGACTTCCGGTTCCAGACTGGTGAGCCCGGTCTGCAGCGCCAATATGTAAAAGACGATGGCGGAAACCGTCCCGATGTTCTTGTCGTTGTCGTCGTCCGTCAGCAGGATCCACTGGAACAGCTTCCCGATGTAGCTGCAGATGTAGGAGACGATGCTGGTGATGCCCAAGACGGCCGAAACGGTGTCGCAGCCGGTCACCATCAGGTACTTCATCAGTCGAAAGTAGGGGGAGTAGCCGTCGTCCGCCTCCCAATATCCGGACAGGAAGAAGATGCTGGTGTGTTCCAGGACTCGCAGGAGCCAAAAGGTCCGGAGGACCTCAGGAACGTTGAGCCTCTGCCATTCGGCCTCCACCAGAGCCGACATGCCGAAATTTGACACGAAGTTCCTGGCGTGGACGTAGCCGTTGTACACGATGTGGACGATGGACACCAAGGAGGTCCAGAGGACGAATTTGATCAACGCCAGGGGCAGCAGGGCCGAGACTATGGGAGTATGGACCAGGATGGCTTGAGGGAGAGGTAGCAGTGACAGCAGAAACGGGACGAAGAACGTAACAGGTAGCAGTTTCTGCAACGAAGGGTATCTAGGTCCAAGGTGTATGTTCACGAAGACGTAGGCGAGGAACGCTTGCGATATGCAGTTGCTGGTTATCCTGAAGGCTACGCCGTCTTCAGCGAAGAGGTTGCTGTAATCCGATACGTAACTCAGGAGATTCGTGGTTATGTGCGTGGGTTCTTCTGGGTCGGTCATGAGCATGACGGTGTTGGTGTTCAGCAGGTAGGATAGACACACCACACCTAAGGACGTGAGGTACATGTACACCACCATGAGGTGCTTGGTGTTCAGCATGAAGAGACATAGCGCTATTCCACATCCTGAAAAGAATAACTTGCATAAGCGGAACGTACCCAACCATATATTCTCGTCGAAAAGACGTAATAAAAGCAGTTTTGTTTTTATAAAAAAAATACTAAAGAAGCAATCATTAAAAGGAAACAAGTGAAAGACAGTCATCAATAACATGTCACAAGCTTTGCCCCTATTCAAGAAGTATTAATTTCAGTAGAAACTTCAAAAACTATACGCAAAAAAATTAAGATGATTCGGTAATTCAATAAAATAATATTATCTTCAAGCTTGAATCTTTATTTTCGTCGAATTCAAATAACCTTCGTTCTTTTCCTAATCTATAAAAACTGAAAATTCCTGTTATAATACCTAATATAATTTCTATCATACAACAAACAACGTTTCAAAACAACTTAGACCAATTAGGAATAATTCCTAAGTAGTTTGTTTTATTTGGGTCATTTTGTATTGTGCAGTTTTTCAACACATCATATGAATTCAATGGAAGTATCAATCCGTATTGATTATAATGAGGACCACGATAACAATACACCGCAAATGTGGATTAAATATTCATTATTAGACATCGGTACATAAATAAAGAAAGGGCATAAGGTAGATGAATCGAGTTCAGCCTACGAAATCTAAAGATAGTACCTATGAATCAATAAAAACAGATCATTAGAAATGAGTGATCTGGTGAATATTTGCCTTTTTTTCTCACGCATCGTTCTCGAATAAATCTCAATAAGATTGTCTAAAATGTATAGTTTCTTACATTCTGCTTAAATTTAATCGAAAATAATCTTCGATAATCATTACAAGATATGAAAAAATTTGGATGATAAATCCAACCTACAGTCTTCATAATCTAGGTATTGAAATCTGCTATTTTTTTTGTCGGAGATATCAATAAGAGAGCGAATTAAACATCAATTAGATTTGCCATATCCCCATGTATCATTGACCAATGATCTTTTTCTAATCAAAACCAATACGTCTCTACGATTTTGCAACCAAAATATGAATTCGTAGCAGTTCAACCGAAAAATTGCAAAATTCTTGCCTACAAGAAAACTGGTCCTGAACCTAAAGAATTGGAATCACGACTTGTCAATGCCATTGATGTATACGTTCGAAATTCTAAAAATTTCGGAACAAGGCAAAATTTATTACACAAATCGAAGAAGATGAGGTAACAAACTTGTTAATGACCTTATTCAGGAAAAAAAATGAGAGCACTTCAAACTCACCTAAAGTACTCAGTATCAGTCTAATTAAACCAACCACAACCACCCTATATAATAAAGGATTATACTGGGATACAGTAAAATTCTGAGTATTCCTCCTGTAGTAATTTTCGTCGAAAAGAGGAAATTCTTGATGGGACAATGCATGAATTCCAAGTCCAACTTTCAATATTTCATCGATCACAAACAGGGGCGGCACTCGCAGCACTATTTCTACTAAATTTAACACCCTTAAACGGAGCGACATTTCATTGCAAATAGTTTTTGAATTACGGTAAAATTTGATGTGTCTACCCAAATAGGTTGAAAGCGAATTTGTGAATGTCAAAATAGTCAGTTGGAAACTGACAACTCCTGACATTTATTTTGGTCGGTAAGGTAGGGATGGTCACAACTGTCAAAATTACAGATGCCGGTAATGCAGGATTCTTGACTGTGGAATAGATTTCTTCTTTCAGAAAAGAAAGCAGTTTTCTTCTTTCAGCAAGCAGATTTCTACGATCTGGCGTTAGAAATCTGTCAATTATGTTCCAGTAGTTGACAATAAAAAGAAGAGATGTCACTGGGTGCGAGATAGTGGAAACTATCCATCGCATGGAAAACTTTCTGAATCGCTTCAGAAGTTGAAAAGGAGTATAAGACAGCATCGAACTAAATATCTATCGATATGGGTAGATTTTGGAAAATAAATCTAGCACATCCTATTTCTTCCTAAATGCACGAGTAATTAAACACCAAAGAATCCATTCAGAAATCGTGGCTGGAAAGGAAAAGGTCCCATATTTCTCTCAACATTGATTAATACGTTATTTTGACACAGGAACGTGTTGCGCTATTAACTAAGGACCCGCTAATGACCGAAGAGCGATGGCATATTAGTGTCTGACACACATGTGAGACAAGACAACGTTCGGTATTTTTAGACACCCCGACAACTAACCACTCATTTTACTGGTTGTTTCGAAAGACATCCATTTCTCCTTCTGCTTAAAAGCCGATTTATTATCGGGGAAAAATTCCGTGTGTCGAATCGTCTTATGCACGGTTTCGGACGATTTATGACACCTTCAGGGTTTTTTATTGCGATGTTTTCACATCGGGATCAGCATGTTATTTCGGTTGATTCTGATCGTATTTTCCAAAGATTATTCCATTAGTATTTCCAACAATTCGATTTTTGAGCCCTTACTTCTAAGGACAAGAGCAATTCTCGAATTTTGGTCCGAAAATCGTCTATAAAGATTAGGTTAGATTCACAGTGCTTTGAGTAAAACGATCGGGCAAAAGTGGTTTGTTTCCACTCAGATTGAGTTGTCAAACTGCACACAACTAATCATTATTTTTATTTCAGCTCCTGTTGAGAGCAGGCCGAGCAGGGAAACAAAAGATCCTCCTAAATGTCTATTTGCATGCGCCCAACATTGAGGATGTTCTAAAAGTGAGGAAGCACGCTAGAGAGAGCTTAAATCATGTCATCCTCGAAATTCTTGGCAGCCTCGTTCCTTTGAACTTGGAAATAGTCGTTAATGATTATTAGTATCTCATTAAGTGGAGCCAGGAGGTGAGAAAAAGAGTTTGGCAAAGACGTTGTGACATATTCCTTGATACAATGACTAATTGATGCACCAACTACTGTACAGCCACCCACGAAATATGTAAGGAACGGACTCATGAATAAACCCACTTTTTCGAATATAGAACGTCTTGATAATCTCAAAGACAATTAACAAAAAGCTTCACTAAATACGGATCTGTTTGACTGTCTGTTTCGTCTTTTGACGAAAGGAAGCATTCGAGTGTTTTCTGTCTAACTTCTCTTTTTATTTAGCTTCGGAGGGCTCCCAGTCGCTTCAACTCGACTTTGTTCTTTTACTGAAAGTCTTTGCTTAATTACTCAGTAATTAGTTGTGTCAATAGTTGTTCCCAGCTACCTTTATATATTATATTGGCGGCCTCCTCTGCTAAACTGTCTATGGTGGTTTCTTTGCTTCGAATAAGTTATTTTCTTCGACTTTGAATCGATCCGAGGCATTTCACTGGTTATAACTTAATTATTTTACGTCTTTTAGCTCACCGACATTATTAATTATCGGAGCTTATTGGTTTAATGACGGAATGAAATTAGATATATTGTAATGGATGTAATTACTCAGATAATTGAGGCAATGGGAAAGTAAAGGTGTACCAAGTTCTTTTACATTTTTCCCACTGAGCTCGATTTATTTTCAAAACCACAAACGACATAGCGGCCATTATTATATTGACAGAAAGCTCCCTGGCTGTCATTTATGTTCAGTATCATGGCAAGAATGATATACGTCAATAACATTTGATTATTCACCAAAGAAACTCATGAAAATAATTGTTAATACTGTTACTGTTTATAATAGTAAATGATTCTCTCTGGAGCAATTGGAATAAAATCTGAAATGGTAAAGAATGTATGGGAAAATGTTGAACAAGTATACTTTAATATGTTCGTGAGATTAACCTGGTCACAGAGACCGCGATGAAGTTCTCGTCGAAGTGAAACGAGCTCCCAAAAGGGTTCATTCCCTTCCTGAGTGTCGAACTGGAGGAAATTGTCCCGAAATCGTCCGACAAAACTTGAAGCCGTTCCAAACCTATCCAACTTCGTGTAAAACCTCCGCTACAATGATCCTTACACAGCCGGAGCAGGTTCAAATCCACCCCGGACTTGAAGATCTCGCCTAAGCGATACGTCTCCCGTGAAATATAAGTTGTATCATTCCCATACAAATCCAACTCGTGCAGGATAAAGTTGAGATATTGTAGGACCATAAATCGATCGCGAAGAAAACCTGTTCCCATTCGCCAGGCTTTCCACAGCAGCGATCCGGCTCGAAGGACCATATAGAAATTTTCCCCAGCACGCCTGCTCGATTTGGGACGCGCTCCGTCGCTCGCTTTATGGCAGAGGAAATTACAGGACTACTATCTTTCATTTTACGCCCCAAAATTTCTTATTCCAATTTCCTGTTCGCGTCTGTCAGTTGTTATGAGTCATTTTCTGATAAGGACTCGTAGCGGGGCCATTATGCAATAGAACTATTACACAAAGCGTTTATCTGGAGCATTATATGTCATGCGGTGGGGAATTGCCGTTGCCAGCACTGTTTCTCGCCTCGGTTGGTAGGCCTGCGATTTGACGCCATTCTCAGGTGCCTTCCATTGTTCGTCCTCAACATTGTTTCGGCGTTTCGTTGCTACGCCGAATGTTAGATCCTGTCAGATAGCTATGCTCGTTCGAAACTAGATAGTTTTCGATGATACCTTGTTTGTTTGGGGAATTTAAAAAAATATTGCTTTCTGATAAACACCAGAAAACAGCTTGACAATCACTTCAACAGCCGTATTGCTATATGGACAGCTCTAGCCCTGGTCCATAGAAACATGCACTCAAAAAATACACTGCGCACATTCTGAAAATCTCAATTTTATTGAAAGTTAACTCTACATTGACTTTATAACTTATTTTTTATGTTGTCTCGGGAAGGTTTTGAACGGAACAAGACACATAAAATGGAAGAAAAATTCAGGATTTCACCGAATCTTATGTGAAAGAAGAGAAATGAACAATTTTCAAAATACTGAAATGTTGATAAGTGATTTAATACTTGGTATTTCCACCCCTTGCGTTAATTACAGCTCGGCAACGACGGTTCATACTCAAAATGAGTGATCTTAAAATGTTCTGATCTAATCCTTCCCAGATTTCTCCGAGTTGGATTCCTTAGTCATTAAGAGTAGCTGGATGATTTTCTGAACTTTTCAGCCTTCTATTGAGGTTGTCCCCAACCTGCTCAATCGGATTGAGATCTGGACTTCTTGCTGGCCATTCCATTCGAGAGACTTCAACCTCTTCAAGGTACTCCTGAACGATGCGCGCACGATGGGGTCTGGCGTTATCGTCCATAAAAATTAAATTTTCAGCAATGTATGGGGTAAATGACACTACATGCTCTTCAAGAATGTTCCTTATATACTTATCAGCATTCATAGCTCCATTATCAACGACCACTAGGTCTGTGCGAGCAGTCAAAGATATTCCACCCCATCCCATAATCGATCCTCCCCCGAAACCAGTATTATTCAGGAAATTGCACTGAGCATATCTTTCATGTGGACGTCTGTATACAAGGGAACGTCGATCACAATGGTAGAGGCAGAATCTAGACTCATCTGTGAAGAGAACTCTTTCCCAATCGGCCTCTTCCCAATGGATATGCTCTCTCGCAAAATCCAAACGCGCCCTTCGATGGGCTGGGGTAAGAGTTGGGCCTCTTGCCGCGACACGATGCCTTGAATCATATTGTCTGAGGCGATTTCTTATTGTCTGAGTGCTAATTTGCACCTCATGAGTTTGCACAAGCTGATTTTGAAGGAGGCGAGCGGTTGCAAACCGTTGTCTCAACGAAGAAACTCTCAAGTAACGTTCTTGAATGGCAGTTGTTACCTGTGGTCGACCCTGTCCAGGTCTTCGGACATTCATACCTGTCTCTCTGAATCGCTGCAACATTCTGGACACACTTGTATGGGAAACTCCAAACCTTTCTGCAATTCTTGTGTATGTCCACCCTTCTTCTCGCAAAACTACCGCTTGGGCACATTCCTCTTGGGTCAAATTGCGTGTTTCGCGTTTCATAGCGATCGAGTGTAGAAAATCAAACGAAAGAAAAACTATTGATCACTAGAATTGATCGAGAACAACTGATTTTAGAATGGAACCAATACATTCAAAATCTGATAATATCATCTTCTTTTATTCCTGCTGGGAGAAAACATCTATATTGAAGAAAAACGTTGAAAGTGGATAACATATGCATGCATAATTCTGATAAAAATAATTATCATTGAGAACACCTTTAGTTGTAGAATAAATGAGATTTCCATAATGTGCGTTAATTTTTTTGCGCAGTGTAGTTTGGTTCAAAGTACACCTTATTGTTCACGACATGAACTATTTTGATGCACACTCGAATGTACCTCATACATTGTGATGCTGTATACCAAATTTGGTTCAAATAGCTGCAGGAGTTGACCTGTAATAGAATAAGAAGCTTTCGCTAAAAATTAGGCCAATTATCTTCGAAGGAAAGCCTTTATGGGCTAATTGTGATTCAAAATGTTCTTTCCAAAACAGCACCTTCTATAGACTGTTAAGGCCCTGCTTGTTCATAGAGGACCACCCTGAATATGACAATAATCGTAATCGAAAACTTCAAAAAAACAGTACATCTTTCTGACCTCTGATAAGCACCTCTTGGCCTGTGCCTGAGTTTCAAAATTCAAAACATCCCACAATGAGAAACAGTCACATCATTTATTGTCATTATATTCAGAGTCAAAGCCATAAATATTTCACTCTTCTCCCCCGACTTGACCAACTTGAACGGCTGTCGAAACATCTTCATGTTCCTCCTGTCCAACAGCGGCTTGATCTTGAAGTCCAGCTGACCGATAGGTTTCTTGGTCGTCACATCCATGACTTTAACTTCCAAAGTGGAATGATGAGGATCTAGCACCAGGAAACAGAATCCTTGATCCCATTTAGGATTGGCAGTTTTTACACATTCTTGGGTCGTCATCGTGACACTGCCTACCCTCACCTCCGCCACTGGGGTTGGGAGGCCGGTCTTCATGGGTAGATCGTTGGCGGAGTCGACAAATACAGTCAAGACGGCTGAGCTGATACGAGCGCCTTCGAAAGTGCTGTTTTCTTCCAGAGTTTCATCCAGATCTTTCAGGGATTTGCTGAGATTGAACCAGATCAGTTCAACGTGTATGGTACCATGCTCCACTTCTTCCAAAGTCAACCAGTCATCCACATACTTCGCAGTTTTAACTCTGCCTATATCGTAGGAAACGTGACCCATTGGATCGCTTTTTCCGTAGTCTTCATCCCATACATGTATCAACAGTTTCTGTCCATGCTCCTCAGTCATAACAAACTCGCTCAGGAACTGCCAAACTGGATTGAGGGAGTAGTTGATGGTTGGAGATTTGAACTCTACCGCCCCCACTTTGACGACAACATAAGGATCTGACAACCCGTTTATATCTTGTGGAATCAAGTTCTTGCCTTCTATAACATACACCCTGAGAACTCCTAAAGGTTCTGGAGTTTTTATGTAAGCTATCACTTCTGCTGCGTCTGATAAATTGATCACTTGCATATTTGGCAAGACAATTATTGAGTTCACAGTTGCTTCAATAATTTTCCTGACTTGAGTCCTTATCACTGGGATATCGAATAATCCAGTTATACCAGTAAGGATAAAATCTATTTCTGGGTTTTCTATGAAGAAGTATTGGATGCCACCGATTATTGGTAAGGTAGGGATCAGTGGTTTCATTATGACCCTCATGGTTCCCTCGATTTGTAAGTCCTTGATTCCTGCAGTCATTCCACTGATCCCAATTATGATTTCGCAGTCCCCCCCGTAGAAAATATACAGATCCATGACTATTTCGTTCCTACCAGTCCGATCGTAAACTTTGATGCCTGTTACTTTGGGTGAAATAGAACCTAGTTCCACTCGTTGGAAGTAGAAACCTTTTAGCATGTATGAATCAGCGTAGGTCTTCATCATAGGCTCTACAGATTCGAGAATGAAGGCTCTAGTGTAGTTGTTCATAGTTGGCCACATCTGTCCTAGTATCTTATTCAACCACTCCACTCTTTCTATGTCAGGGAAGAAGACCCAGGCTGGAAGATCTTTGAACTGGGATAGAATCAACTCTCTTTCGTCCACCATAGCTCTGAGCTTCCTCAGGTTTCTTTTTCTGGAGGTATTAGACGAAATTGCATCAAGAACCAGGCTACTGAGGAGGGGAACTGCAAACCACAACACAGAGCAATTGTAGTAGCCCAAGAAGTAACAGTAGCAGGCTACAGTGGACCTCCAGATCAGTCTGAAGAGGACTCTGAGGGAGCTGTGTAGAAGGGTGGGTTTGGGTATTGGGGTGGTTGATATTTCGCCTTCATCACTCTGAGAATTCATCTGAAAACTCTGAATTTGTAGCTGGAACTTTGGGGAACATCGTACCTTTTGAGTGACAAGTGGTGGTCTATGATTTCATCTTGATAGTTGTCAAATTGTGAATTGGTTTTTTGGCTATAGACGTCTGTGGTGTTGGCAATAGACGTCTGTGGCAAATATTCGGTGAGTTCTATAGGAATTGATCACAAAATTCTTATTGAGGTTTCTGGTCAACTTATCTACAACAAGGGCAATAAATAAACGAGTTTTCTCTTCAGAAAAACCCAATTTCGTATTCAAATTAGTATATGTATATTTCAAAGATTCATGCTTCGCAAATATGATGGAAAGTATCAATATCCTTAACTTTTGACGATCAGTTTAATTAGCTACAGTGATAACTGAATGTCGCCCCTTTCATAACCTTTGCACACGCTTCATTAAACAACAAGCACCGTTGGGGCGCTCCATGTACAAAGGGGTACAAAAATCTCATTATTCAAGGGACAGGAGATAAACGGGGTGTTGTACCCGTTTATAGAATGCGGTATAAAACACTGCATGTAGAACGAATGGGAAATGATACCCCTTATCGGCAGAAACGCCACAGCAAATCTATTTCGAAATAGTTTGTGTAATTTCCGTCCCTCTGGGTTATACTTGTTATAATCGGACAATATGAGCTCATGGAGACATCTATTTCTGAGATGGCCACCCCTTTGGACGTGCCACTTTCCACCCTACATGGTTAATTTAACTATTATGGACTTGGAAGCGTTAACGACTCTGGGAGCTGGAGCGCTTCTGAATTGAATGAGTTATTTGATTCGTTTCGTCGTTTCATGTTGAGTCCGACTTTATTGGACATCACTTTGTAATATTCCCTCCTAGCCCAGTGAGGATCATTAAAAAAATATAAAAACAGGTGTAATCAACCTTGGCTCCGAAGTACTTCACGTTTATAACATCAAGCCATTTCAAATCTAACCTGAGCTTGCTCATCTCATGAAAGAACCCCATCATTTATGGAATATTTCGACAGTTTCTCCGCATTCTTGTCAATCCATTGAATATCATGCGAGTCCTTCACTGAATTGTCCCACCTCCATATTTTAAGTTTACGATGGCTTCATCGGCCCGCTAATAATGAACTTGAGTGCCATTATTGGAATCGTTTGAGGTCGCAAATAGCACATAAATAATGTACCACTGACGGAAGAATAGTGATACTATTTGGCCGCAACGTCATGGTTGTATCAAATATTGCGAGAAAGGTACACACGCTTTTGTGTCCATTTTCGTTCGAAAGTCTCGTTTTGTACCATTCACGATGGTACAATGAAGAAATGGAGTATACCCTTTGTGGAGTCGAAAAAGGTGAATGAGTGGAGCTTTTCAAGGAGTTTTGTGTTGTTCCTTTTGTATCTTCATTCACTGGTTCTGGAGCGCTTTATGAAAATTTCAAAGAGATGTTTGGCGATCTCTATTCGATTTGGACAAGACCATGAATCATGCTAATATGTTTTGTATGAATTCTTCGTAGTGTGGAAAAATTGAATTTTTATAGATTTACTTTGTACGAGGATATATTGAAAAATTCTTAGCCTACTTTAGAACCAAACAAAATTTCAATGTCAAAATATTTTATTACTCAACGTTATTCCCATCCTAATTAAATAAATTTATTACAGCGAACCTGCAACGTCTCTAGACCTTTCAAAAAAAAATTTTCTTCTTGCTCTGCAAACCAGTCCTCCACAGCTTTTATTACCTCCTAGTTGGAAAAAAATTTACGACCTTTCAAACTTTTTTTTCAGTTGTGGAAAGAGATAATAGTCGGACGGAGCCAAATCTGGTGAATAAGGGGGGTGTTCTAGTAATTCTAACCCTAAATAAATTTTTTGCATGGCAACATGAGATTTGTGTAATGGGACGTGGTCTTGTAAAAACAAAACACCTTTGGATAGCTTTCCGCGTCTTTTCTCTTTAAATTTTTCCCGTAGAGTGGTCAGCAATGTCGAATAGTAATCTCCAGTTATTTTTCTACCCTTATCCAAAAAATCAATCATGATAACTCCATGGCAATCCCAAAAAACTGAAGCAAGAACTTTTCCAGCAGATTTTTGGACACTTCTTAGGTCTTGGAGAACCAGAGTGTCGCCATTCCATCGATTGTTGCTTTGTTTCTGGATCGTAGAAATGTAACCAAGTCTCATCAATAGCAACAATTCGTTTCAAGAAGTCTACATCGTTTTCAAATCGAGCACAGATCGAACGCGATGCTTCTACCCTTGCACGCTTTTGGTCAACTTTCAAACATTTGGGGATCCATTTTGCAGAAATTTTTCTCATGTCCAAATTGACGTGAACTAGATGATGAACGCGTTCGTATGAAATATTCAGTGCTTCAGATATCCGTTTTAGCCCAATTCGACGGTCTGATAAAATCATGTCATGAACTGCATCGATATTTTCGGGGACTGACACAGAAACTGGCCTTCCCGATCGGTCATCATCTTCAATGCAAAATTTACTTCATTTGAAACTTGCAGTCGAATTTGTCACGGTCGTATACGAAGAATATTGATCACCAATTATAAAAATTCACTGAAAATGGTGAAAATATGGGCATGGCAGAGACAGTGATCGTGGTGGTCATTTGGCTGATGTTATTTTCCATTAATAGTGGCATACCTTTCTCTTTATAATGAAATAAACATCCAATCATTCATCTAGAAAAACGTAATTTTTCTTTGAACATCAAAATAACACCTGTTATTGGAAAGCCCTTCACTTCGCGATTCCATGCATCTGAATTCAGAGCTGAACCGAAGCAGCAAGTCATAGATTTTACAGATATCCAGCGTAATAAAACAATCTGATTTACCAGGAAAGCCACCGTTCCTCCCATTCTGTGTGGGCAAATAATTATAGACTTCGTAGAACGCATTCTTGACTCCCTTGCATGCGAACAGCTCATAGAAATGCAATGGCACTCTGCTCTCGCAAATGAATACAAGCACACCTTAATAGCGCCGAATATCGCTTGAATTTCCAGTAATTGCCATTACGAGGGTGGGGCGATGCATAATTTACCACTGAAACCATAAAACCCGAGAACCTCACAGATTTACCCCGGAAAAAAGCGCCTACAGAGATCCGCGCTTCGAATACGTGCCGAAGGTCTATCATGGACATTAAAAGCCAACAAAAAGCGATGGACCGTGGTCCTACGACAAGACCATGTGGTACCTTAACGCCCCGCCAGGTCGGTGACCATTAAATGGAAACTGCGAAAAGTACGCATTTTGAATTACTTTATAAGTAATAACAACTTTATGTAACCCATGAAATTCTACTCTTGCTGCATCCGTTTGTGGCAAAGGTGCCGGCTTTCAACGCATGCATTGAGATCAAATGTGCCTTGCTATCGCCTTCCACCGGGAACAGGTACCGTGAAAGGTGCCCTCCACGTTCTTGACGAAGTGGAACACCTCTCCAAGGAAGTACCTATGGAATAGCTTCCTTGAAACTGCACAGATCATCTACCATCGTAAGCTTCGCATCACATATTCATGTACCGGTAAACTGTCATCTAAAAATTGCCAGTTGTCAACTGTCATCTACCTATAAACTGTCAAATTAGGGACGCAATTGGTTGACATCTTTTCATTTCTCAATAGCAGAGAGTGATTAGTATTTTTTTTAGCAATAAGACAAATCTAGAGACCAGTTGATGCCCAAATAAACTGCTCCACATGAGTTAGGGATATTGACTTAAATTGCAAAAAAATAAAGTTGAAATAAAATTTTTGTGATGAAAATTCATATTAATATGATTTCAAGTTGCAAATTAATTTAAGCCTGTAGGTCTGCAGCGTATATAGGGTGGTTAAGAAAAATCGAGTAAAATAACGAAATTTTATTCCCAGAGAATTCAAGCATTTTAAGACTATCAATACAATGTATGGCCTTCACGGGCATCAATAACAGCTTGACATCTTCTTTGCATACTACACACGAGGTTGTTGAACATTTCTTGAGGAATTTGGTTCCATAAACGGGGCAGAAGCTCTCTCAGATCATTTTAGGATTCTGGGGTAGGTTGATGATTATCTAATCTTCTTTGGAGCATATCCCATGCATGTTAAATGCAATTCAAATCTGGTGAGTGCGGAGGTATTGGTAAATGTGGAATACCAAGCTCCTCGCGCGCATTCTCAACTATGGCTGCACGGTGCGGTCTAGCGCTATCGTCTAGAAATTGAATAGTTTCACCAATACCAGCGTGAAAATTTGGCACAACTCTGTCAATGACATGCTCCCTATAGTGTGAGGCGGTTATATCCCCAGGACAAATGTGTAGATCTGTGCGCCCGTTGAAACATATCCCGGCCCATACCATAACACTACCCCCTCGGAATGGATGGACTTCTTGGACATAGCGACGATTACGGGGTATGCGTGAGAATGTCCATACCCTTATTCTTCGAGAATCTGAAAATCGTCCATATCTGGATTCATCAGTGAAAAGGACACTACGCCATTGATCGTTCCAATTCATATATTGGCTTGCCCTTTCCAGTATTTGACGCTTATGGTCACGTATTAATGGAACTCCTCTTAATGGACGTCTAGAACCTAGATTCACCTCTCTCAAACGTCGTCTGATGGTTTCGATGGAAACTTCGACCCCATCTGCATTTTGAAGAGTATTCCGTAGCATTCTACACGTAGATGTAGGGTTTCTTCTCGCCGAAACGGTGATGAAACGATTCTGGGCAGGTGTTGTTTTTCGTCGCCCACCAATCTTGGTCTTTCCAACATGGAACCTGTCTCCCTGAACCTATTCCAAAGTCGAGATATCACACTTTGGCTGACTTGGAGCCTTTCCGCTACAACAACCTGAGTTAGGCCACCCTGCAGCATTCCGATAGCCCTATTAGCCTCAGCGTTTGTTAATTTACGTCTTGGCATTTTGAGAAAACTCGTTTCAAATCGAAGTCGTTGATAAACTGACTTCATTTCAAATTAAGAACATTCATGAAGCATATGCAAAGAACCAAACTTCAGAAAAAAGGCGACCAGATTGACGAAATGTCTCATACTGATTTTTATTGGATCGATTCAAGTTGTTAATGAGTTTGAAATGCTTTTACAGCGATTTTCTCGAAGATTACATACTTTCAAAAACGAATGAACACGATATCCTTAACTCTTGTGGAGCAGTATATTTTGTTCATTATGATCCATTTAAAATCTTGATTTTCATTCCTCAATTTTTTTCCTGCATATTATTATATAAAAGTTAATTCTTATTTAACTAATGTTTGAGGCTCTTAATTTTTTGTATATTTTTCTCTTAATATCCCAAAATAAATTATAGAAATCATTCAGACCAAATTCATTATTAACCCTATTTCCCAAGCAATTCAACGAACCACAAATAAGTCTCCAATACATCCTTCACAATAAAACAGGTATAAAGAAAAAGAACTACAACGTCCGATTAGTAACACATACCGTACGAAACAGAGAGACCGGAGCTGGTAGAAAGAGACGAAAGAAAACAGATAAATAGTCCCATAATGGAGAATAGTAATTAAATGGGAGATATTACAGCAATCAGATTGTCTCTAAATTAACTTTCCTGGTGCCGCAGCTTTGCTTACAGTAGCCGTGGCAATAAATCCATGCCAACTACGTCCCTTATCGGTTTCGTGTAGGAAGACCAATTGGTCCAGATGAACCCGGAGGCCTGAACGCACCGTGATATACAGGGTGTGTTACGTGAAAGGAGTAGCTTGTAGGTAATATCGATATTTCTTTAGGTGTTAAGGAATTTGGTGATAAATTACTTCACGTCGATAACGCACCCACAAAAGGGAAAATACTAGCACCCTTCTCCCCTCGCACAATTCCCGACCTCAAACGATGCCAATAATGGTGGTCCACTTCATTATCAACAGACGATTCATCCAAATGAAGTCATCATAAACTTAAAATATGACGCTTTCTTCATTCATGCGTACCCAGCTCATTCACAACTTCAGAAAATTCAATAGGGTAGTGAGAATGCGAAAAAACTGTCAAAAATGGGAGATAAATGAAGCTGAAGTGGTTCCATTGTGGCTCTCGAGTCCGATGCCTGTGGGAATCTGCCCAACATTAATCTTCATTTGTTACCAGCCACTTCAACTGTTTACCCCATTGTCGGACCATTAAGATATTCGTCTATTAAGTTCGTGATACAATTTCACGTTTTTAACATAACTCCGAAGTTATGAAAAGACCCTTCCATCCGAGAGCATCATTAATTTTCTCACCTTTTATGGCCGGTATTCGGGGCCAATTATTTCGGTTCAGGTCGTATAGACGGTGTTTTCTTTCGGCTTGCAGGGCCTTTCGTCAAATTTATCCTTTACCTGTAACTTAAACTGCTCCACAAGAGTTAGAGATATCGTATTCAATCGTTTTTAAAAATATGTAATCTTCGAGAAAATCGCTGTAAAATCATTTAAAACTCAATAACAACTTGAATCGACCCAATAAAAATCAGTATGAGACATTTCGTCAATCTGGTCGCCTTTTTTTCTGAAGTTTGGTTCTTTGCATATGCTTCATGAATGTTCTTATTTTGAAATGAAGTCAGTTTATCAACGGCTTCGATTTGAAACGAGTTTTCTGAAAATGCCAAGACGTAAATTAACAAACGCTGAGGCTAATAGGGCTATCGGAATGCTACAGGGTGGCCTAACTCAGGTTGTTGTAGCGGAAAGGCTCCAAGTCAGCCAAAGTGTGATATCTCGACTTTGGAATAGGTTTAGGGAGACAGGTTCCGTGTTGGAAAGACCAAGGCTTGGTGGGCGACGAAAAACAACACCTGCTCAGGATCGTTTCATCGCCGTTTCGGCGAGAAGAAACCCTACATCTACGTGTAGAATACTACGAAATACTCTTCAAAATGCGGATGGGGTCCAAGTTTCCATCGAAACCATCAGACGACGTTTGAGAGAGGTGAATCTAGGTTCTAGACGTCCATTAAGGGAAGTTCCATTAACACGTGACCATAGGCGTCAAAGACTGGAATGGCCAAGGCAACATATCAATTGGAACGATCAATGGCGTAGTGTCCTTTTCACAGATGAATTCAGATATGGACGATTTTCAGATTCTCGAAGAATAAGGGTATGGACAATCCCACGCATACCCCGTAATCGTCGCTATGTCCAAGAAGTCAATCCATTCCGAAGGGGTAGTGTTATGGTATGGGCCGGGATATGTTTCAGGGGGCGCACAGATCTACACATTTGTCCTGGAAATATGACCGCCTTACACTATAGGGAGCATGTCATTGACAATGTTGTGCCAAATTTTTACGCTGCTATTGGTGAAACTTTTCAATTTCTAGACGATAACGCTAGACCGCACCGTGCAGCCATAGTTGAGAATGCGCGCGAGGAGCTTGGTATTCCACATTCACCAATACCTCCGCACTCACCAGATTTGAATTGCATAGAACATGCATGGGATATGCTCCAAAGAAGATTAGATAATCATCAACCTACCCCAGAATCCTTAAATGATCTGAGAGAGCTTCTGCTCCGTTTAAGGAACCAAATTCCTCAAGAAATGTTCAAAAACCTCGTGTGTAGTATGCAAAGAAGATGTCAAGCTGTTATTGATGTCCGTGGAGGCCATACATTGTATTGATAGTCTAAAAATGCTTGAATTCTCTGGGAATAAAATTTCGTTATTTTACTCGATTTTTCGTAACCACCCTGTATACGCTGCAGACCTACAGGCTAAAATTAATTTGCAACTTGAAATCATATTTATATGAATTTTCAAATTCTTCAAAAATCTTATTTTACTTTATTTTTTTTTGCAATTTAAGTCAATATTCCTAACTCTTGTGCATGGAGCAGTTTATTTATTTCTTCTTCAGACATAGAATTTTGAATATTTTATGTGAGTTTTCATAGTGAATTATGTTATTTTTTCTTCTTCTGTTTGTCGAATAGCACTGCTTGACTTCGTCCCTGAGTATAGATAGTACTATCTATTGAATAAAAACGTTTGTTATTATTATTATTATATTTTTATGGGACAACCTTGTTCCATGTTTTTTCCAAAGTTTTAAGTGCCAGTGGGAACATGAAAAAATCAATGATACGAATTCATCATTACACATAGTAGAAGACCAAGACATAATCAATTTTTCAAACTGTTGGGTTTTTTTGAAAATTTGATCAATCGCAAACCTTACCTAACCTCACCTCACCTAACTTAACCTTACCTCCAGATAACGTATATTTCATTGAGTGTTATCGAGGAAATGAAAGGTCATCTTGAACATCCCTTAATCATGCAGTGCGAACATATTTACAGCCACTTTACAGAATACGGCGTCTGATGACGATGTGGTCTTGATTAAGACATATCTGTCCATCAGCAAAATATTCATATTTCATTTATGGAAAACCAAACGAGACCAATTCATTTTTACGCAATTTGCCAGTTAATAAACATCTATCATCCCGCTCGCTTAGCTCCAGAGCATCCATGTCTGCTGTCTTATGCGAACCGTCAATGCCGGTGGTTGATAGACAGCCATCATCCAGCTACAGAACCCTTTACGTGCGTCGCAAATACTTGATGGGACAGGTCGGAACGGTAAGTAGCCTCTGGTAAATTCAGTAAATACATAAACGTCAATTTAAATAGGGATTTCGTTATTTATTGGTCCGTTGGAGAGGTTGAAACAATAGATTTGTCGAAGACATGCCATCATACCGTCGTGTCGCCGTTTTTCGTTTAGCACTCGTTATCCGCGATTTTCACATAATTTGAATAAGCGATTTACATATTTGGGCGGACTGAACAGAGCTATAAGTAACGATAGCGTATGAAGGTTCTTAATTGCATCGAAATTCTATCTGGGGACATCTGCGTACGTGATGTTAGACGATTGATGTACAAGACATGATGGGGCACCGTGGAATGCCACCGGATGGGTATCCCGTTTAGTGCTTTGCCTCAGTTTCGCTGGAATTTTCTCATTTGTCCATATTGCCGATGCTGACTTGTACCCAATTATTCGAACTCCAGGAAAATTCACTGTCAAAAAATGGCTTGTTTCGTGGAAGGCCTCAAAAGTTGAACACTTTCACCTTAACGGTATTCGTGCTCTATCAGAGAGATGGGAAAAAGTTGTAGCTGACAATGGGCAATACTTTGAATGATTCATTTTGTAACCATTTTTCACAATAAAGTCAACATTACTAAAGGACTGTATCCTTTTCATGAAATTTTCCATAACCAAATCGCGAAGTGGCTGCCCTATGTCCTCGATAGCCTCACGAATTCCTTCTTTGAGGTCTTGAATCGAGGCTGGGCTCTTGGCGTAGACCTTCTCTTCCACATGGCTCCAAAGGAAGAAGTAGCAAGGTGTTAATTCACAAGATCTCGAGCCGCAGGCGAGTCAGTTACCTCCTTGAGCCAGTAAAACCCGTTACCTTGCGTGTATTGTTTTATATTTTATTTTTTTCTCATTTGTAAAAAGGTTAGATAAATTCCAAAAAAATCTCAATAATTTGTCGCAAATGTCGTAAGCTATGGAAGCGTTGCCATGAACATGTCTGTTTATTTTTCTTTACATTTGTTTTGGCGAAAGCGAGAATGCATGTACCAAAAGAAATTATTGAGGCAGCCAGCAGTGTAGCTTCAAGTTTATTACCTGCAAAATCAGCTTCAAGGTACGAGCGAGAATACGACGACTTCAAAAAGTGGCAAAACAAAAATAGTGTCATTGGGGTAACTGAAGATGTTTTGTTGGTCTACTTGAATCAACTATCAGCTAGATTCAGCCCTAATACTTTATGGGCAAAATGGTCTATGCTGAAAAGCTGCTTGGAAATGAAAGAAAATGCCCCTGTTCGCAGGTTTGTTTTCCTTAAAAAATTTATTGAAAAATATGAAGTTTAGTTGTCATTTGCAGATTTCAAAAGGTAATAGCGTTTCTGAAACGAAAAAATGAGCGTCATACACCAAAAAAGGCCAAGGTATTGAGTAAAGAAGAGGCTGAACAATTTCTTTTACATGCTCCTGATGACCAGTGGTTGCTGGCGAAAATTGTAACAATATTTGGGATTTTTGGATGATGTCGATGTGACGAAATTCTCTCCTTAAACATGAATGATGTAGAAGATATGGGAAAATACGTTATTGTGACATTGCGGCAAACAAAAAATTCAACAACAAGAAGATTCACCACAACCGATGATGACTGCAGCTTCAAGCCCAGCATGTTATACAGAAAATATGTAAATCTTCGGCCTCCTGGAACAGAAAGCCTAAGATTTTTTTTGACATACCGACATGGAAAGTGCATTTCCCTTAATGCTGTCCAGGACACTATTGGTTGTGTCCCAAAGCAAAAAGCGAAATATTTAGGTTTAAAAGACCCAGGGTTATACACCGGCCACTCTTTTCGCAGAACTGGAGCCACTATGGTTTCAGATTCGGGTGGAGATATTTTAGCACTAAAGCGTGCAGAAGGGTGGAAGAGCACCGAAATTGCGATGAGTTATGTCGATGATTCGGTCAACAAAAAATCGAAATGTCTAGCAAATCATTTGGTAGTAAGGAGAGTACAAATGTTCTGCAGTCCTCCAGTTCAGCAGTTTCTGAGTCAACAGATGGTTCATCATCATCAGTATCAACTCTTTCCTCATCAAAAATCTGTGTTACTGGAAATAACAATTGTACCATGATTTTCAACATATATGACGATAAAACAAAATTTTCTAATGTAAATAATCCTACTACTAACTTGTAAAAAATTTGCAAGTTAACTGTCAGTTTTACAAGTTTGTGACTTGATAAAATAAACTTTCTTGATTAATATTGTGTTTTTGGAAACTGACGTTCACAAATGAGAAACAAATAAAATCAATAGATATTTGCACAAATAATATTTATAGTATAACTCTCATAAAGTTAGATTCTGTAAACAGAAACATGAAAAGAGCGATAACCTATTACAACATAATGAAATAAAAACTAAAGAATAGATTTCTACCAATTACTCCAAAATATTGAAGGTGCCTAGTATTCAAATTACCCTCAATCGATAAGTACAGGGTGGCCAGATTTCGATGATTTAGTACTACAACTCCTAAACTATAAGAGATAGAGAAAAAGTAATATACATGTCATGTTCTCTTTTTTCGAGAAACCGAAATTGCTGAAAACCCGAAGTTGCTACGGCGTCTAGTTTCCGAGCTACAGGGCGATTCTGGTATTTGGCCAATTATTATAATTGACTATAACTTCCGTATTACAGAATCTACGCTCTCGAAATTAACACATCTTTAGGGCACTTTTTTTACTGCTTTCCAGCGGTGCTATTGAATTTTTTGTATCTGCTCAAATTTCGGAGCTATAACAAAAAAAAATTTTTTTCAAATGGAAACCATCATGGGAGGTGATATTTCCGAATAGATCTTTCTTCAACGATTTCAAAAATATATATCATGTTATACTTCCGAGTTCACTATATATCGAAAATTTCGAAAAAACACTTTTCGTTCAACAAAATCCAAGCAGGCTTTGATTCACTGCCTTCAAAACTGGGACGGTCATAGAATTTCATGTCTTATTTATTGTCACCTGTCAAATTCAATTCAGTTTCATCATTGTTGTATCGTCTGGCGCTTCTAAAATTCTTATAAGGTCATAGAATTCGATATCTCACATTTATTGTAAGCTGCCAAATTGATTCAGGAAATATGTATTAGCTTTATTATTACTCAGACCAATAGAGGGGCTTCGCGAAACTTGTTGATTCTAGTATGATTTCTCTGCTAAATTGAAAAATGAAAAGCATTTGAATACTTATGTAACCCGTTGATAGCAATAATTAATGTTTCCATGAGGGGCAAAAAAAGCTCCTTCAAGAAAAAATATAGATTTATTTGAAAAAAAGTATATTCACAACAAATGTTCAAATCGTTGTCCATTGGAGCGAGTCATTGGAGGAAATATGTATATAAATTGCATGATGTGATATAAATAAGAACTTTAGAAGCGCCAGACGATACAATGATGAAACTGAATTGAATTTGACAGGTGTAAATAAATAAGACATGAAATTCTATGACCGTCCCAGTTTTGAAGGCAGTGAATCAAAGCCTGCTTGGATTTTGTTGAACGAAAAGTGTTTTTTCGAAATTTTCGATATATAGTGAACTCGGAAGTATAACATGATATATATTTTTGAAAACGTTGAAGAAAGATCTATTCGGAAATATCACCTCCCATTATGGTTTCCATTTGAAAAAAAAATTTTTTTGTTATAGCTCCGAAATTTGAGCAGATACAAAAAATTCAATAGCACCGCTGGAAAGCAGTAAAAAAAGTGCCCTAAAGATGTGTTAATTTCGAGGGCGTAGATCCTGTAATACGGAAGTTATAGTCAATTATAATAATTGGCCAAATACCAGAATCGCCCTGTAGCTCGGAAACTAGACGCCGTAGCAACTTCGGGTTTTCAGCAATTTCGGTTTCTCGAAAAAAGAGAACATGACATGTATATTACTTTTTCTCTATCTCTTATAGTTTAGGAGTTGTAGTACTAAATCATCGAAATCTGGCCACCCTGTACATACATGTATGTGAAATCAATCAATACATATTTGAGTTTAATTGAAAAATTACCATAGAATATCGTATTGTCCAGTTGCTTATCATCTCAATTTTTCCACAGCTGAAAAATAACAAACAGGTAAATATTTTCTGCTTCCAAGAACACTCCCGATAAATATTCATTTCAATTCTTCATGAACCTTTCAGATTCGTCCACTATAAAATCAATTTCAGCATTTATTTCTATTGTTCCATTGGGGAAGTTGTAGATAAAATTATGAACAATAAGCGTCGCCCTTGAACTATCCTCGAAAAAGACAATTCTTTTTGAATATTCATGGCAAATCAATTACTCGATATTATTGAAGACGGAAACAGTTTAGGACAGTGGCATTTTTATGAACAATCGAGTCTGCTCATTATATTCAAATGCGATATCGAGCCTTTCCTAGAACGGCAGGTGACTCAGATTTTTTTAAATTCATTTTGGAACATTATTGGATTGTCACTGATATTTGCTAAACAGCCCAGCAGCTGATGCTCAGTTTAAAGGTCACTAAAATTATAATATCCTATTGTCGTGGGTGAAATTTATAGCGAATTTGCAGCTTGATGGGCATCTGATTCAAACAAAACTATGCATATTTAGCACTGTCAAATACACCTTTTTTCAAATCTATGGGTCAGTTTGAGTGTCTTAAACTGTCGGCGTATATGTCCACGCTGGTTTCGACATTTTTTTCTTTCAACGCTCATTATGGTGCCTCCATGAGTTCCAGGAAAACTCACGCTTTTGTAGCAGGTCAAGACCATGAAAATCAGAATAAACTTCCCATGCCGTCCCACACTGTATCAATATTTTCTCGAACGCATCATCCAATGCCTCCTTATCTGATCTCGAAGGCAGCTGATAATTAACATAACCATCCGAAACCGAGATTATTAAATACTTTATTAAATTTAACGCGCTGATTTGAATAAAAATATAATAAAACGATGTCGATACACACACGCGATTGTTATCGAATTAGATATGGTCGGAGTTTTACGACTTAGAACCCACTTTGGTAATTGCCTTCTGTTTACTGTAAAACAGCAATTTATGTGGATTCCTACATAGCGATAATTGGGTAACTTTTCAACGATTCTAATTCGATACGCGGGAAGTCCTCGCGCATATTTATGGAAGACTTGCTGAAGCAAGAGAGAAGTCAGCGAAGAGATCAGAACCAGAATTTTTTATAATGTCATGAATTGAAAATAAAAACCATTTACGTTGGTTTACGGTCAGGATAACACGTAGTTCATGGAAAGAATGAACGGAAGGCCATTTCCTCCCAGAAAACCATTTGTACTCAACTTTGGCATACGCCAGGTGGTCAACAAATCATATTGCATGTGAATACAAATCTGACTGCCCTTTTTTATTCGTCTTGTCTCAACTTTCCATTTCAGACCTTTCTGTGTGCAACCTAAACCTAATTGACCGTCTATAAGATTCATAGATTGCCCAGTAAGATAAGAAAGGCAAAAGGCAAACAAATAGTGGAGTTTTCCCAGTCAAGTCTCCCAAAAAGGAGAGGGAATTGTAAGACCATAAACCTATCAGATACCCAATCTGCATATTGTAATGAACTACCGAAAAAGTGGCCATCTCTCTGATTGCTTTGTTAAAGGGACAAACGTGTCATTCGGCAGAATTTGGAAGAGGTATTGCTTTACGGGTGCAGTCAGTGGCGTACGTCGTATTCGAGGAATATTCAGAAAATTGGGGTATTTACAAGAAAGTAAAAATATTTTATACTTACTCTAGCTGCTTCAGCCAATGGTTGCCTTTGATTTATGCTCTTAAATTATTGTCTATATCAATAAGTGTCTTGTGAACGTTCAACCAAACTACGGAACCCTCTTCTATGCGCTGTGAGACTCCGCTAATTAAATTGAAATTAAATCCAATTTTGAACCATAGAAATTGGAATGCAAAACTGTTTCTATAGAAATCATCAAAAATTTAAAATGCAAAAACGAAAATTCCTGCATAAGTGGAAATTTATTGAATAATTTCAATTTTTTTCGCCATCAACTATTCGGAATTAATGACTCGCCGTGAACATACGACGTGCTATTTTGCGTACAATTTAAAGCAGACTTGTATAGAAATGCTACAGTTTCATTCAATGGAAATTTGAAAATAGCAAAGATATAACGATTATATATAATTATAATGGAGAATCTGTTGGCGAAAATTCTCTATTTTTGTGTGGAGGCCCAAAAGGCATTCTTGAATATCTTTTGTTTGCTTCAAATCTACTCGTTTTTTTCTCTATATTTTTAAATACTGAGTTGTGAATTCGAAATAAGTCGAGAATTTTACGAAAATTATTAGCCCTAACATACAACGTTGAGGAATTCCGAGTGTGAACTTCATTTAGAATGACCGTTTGTGAGGTTAGATTGGAACCAATTTAATTCTCTTGATTTAGCTTTTGCTGATTTGATTTTACTATGTACTTTATTAATTCGTCCAAATGAAAACAAAACGCTTATGGTTTTGTTCGCCGTGTATATAGAAAGGATATCGAGTTTGTTGCATTCCCATAGTAGTATGAGCACACAGTTGAATCCATTTCACGAAAAAATCGACCTACGCCAATGGGCGCATGGAATAGACCATTGGTTTTCCAAAACACGTATCCCCACGATTTGGCTAATTGGAACAATAAATTGTTGGTGTAGTGTCCGCTTTTAATAGGCTGATTGTCTTTTGTCTCATGGCATCTGTTCGATGTCCAGTTGGTCAGACGAACCATCGAGGTCCGATGCATCGTTGTCGATCCCTGAGGGACCCCTCGCTGGTAATGGCGATAAGATGATGCGATAAAGGCCTGGTTATCTCGTAAAATTCCGAAGAGTATGCAACTGGGCACAGAGTCTGTCGTATTGTTTGCAGTGATTTACGTTTATCACCCTCGGAAGAGTGTCGATGATTTTTTTCGACACTGGAGAGGTGATGAGCATGCGGAATTCATTGGCCTCAACAAGGAGTGCTCGTAAGGCTTTGTAGCTTTTTTCGATGTTCAAACCCGAATTGATAAAACGAGAAGATTGGATTTTTTGAATGGTTTTTACTTGTCATCACTACAGAAGTACAACGAAATATGTAGATGTTTTAGTATACATTTTGGAAGATATAAGTCTGATTCGATCGGTTGGAAGTTGGAACAATAAATGGAACCTTCAATTTATCGAAATTTCCAAAGCCTGAATACTTGGAGAGAATAATTGAACATTTTTTTTTCTCAAAAATGGGAGCAGTAACGAAAAAATTGCAAGTGATCAAAAAGATTTTAAACGATTCAAAGATCCCTTTTCATATTTTTTAACTCACTTGTGGAGCACCACAAAAAGTAATGTGGATATTCAGATTTTCACGAGTAATTGAAATGACGAGATGTCTTCACCAAATTCAGCTGAAAATCAGATGCTACAAGGAAAGACAGTGAAAAAATTAAAATTTTAACACTTGTGAATCTTTATTACATCCAGTAATCACACCTCATCTTTCGTACCTTCGATTGAGGAGCTTCCAT
This sequence comes from Adalia bipunctata, assembly GCA_910592335.1. NCBI lineage: Eukaryota > Metazoa > Arthropoda > Insecta > Coleoptera > Coccinellidae > Adalia > Adalia bipunctata. Next base: position 1,492,979 of record OU342951.1, read on the forward strand.
TACAACATGAAGAACCGAATATTCGAGGATGTGCTCTCTTTAGCCAAGACCAGGTCGACCACTGATTTGGGCGACTGTATCGGCTACTGTATCTTGATCACCTCCATTCCGGGCAGCTCCTCCAGTTTGTTATATCAAATTATACGAAATTTAGAATTTTGGTTTCCTCTTACCGATGTTTTATCTCGAACTGGTCCCATTCATAAATTTCTCTTTATTACCTGCCTTTATCCTCTTCAAGTCTAATTGGGCGAATGCCCGAAGAACTGGACCAATTTCTGTTCATTCATTGCTTTTTTTGGCGATTTAGAGCCCTGTTACTAATTAACTGTACCACATTTCAATCGGGAAAAACATTTGAGAATATTTGGAGCTTCCAATTAAAATATAATGATATTGTGGTTCTCCTATTAGCGGTTGATGACGGTTCGATAAGAACGAAATCGATGAATCGATCTCGGGTTTTTGTAGTTCTTTCCGGTTGTCTGAAAGCTACTGTGCAAGGCTGTGAACTGGAATGGAAGCTGAAAAGAGCAAGTGGGACTTCTTGGTTTCCGCCTCTGTAATTCTCGATTGTTCTTCATCTTCTTCATGTTCAGTACTCCGAAGCAAATGGTTCTCCCGTTCCTCCATGAGTCTCCAAGATAGCCCTCTGCCACTTCACAAAATGCCGACCTTCAATGCTTCTATAGATACTCATATTCTTTTTATGATGAAGACGATCTATTCTTGATTGTTCTTCACCTTCTTTTCTGTACATCACACCAAAGCTAGTGGTTCTCCTGTTCTTCCATATGTCTTCAAGAAAACCCTCTGTCACTTTACAGAATGTCGACCTTCTCTGCAATTTTTTTTTATGTTGTGGTTTTCACGAAAAGGAATATCCTGTAATGTTCAGAGAACATCGTGAGAACCAAGGGCAAGCAGGTGGGAATTGGTGTTTTTCATGAATTTCTGGAGGTTATATGCCTCGGGGAACACCTCCCTAGGCAATGTGTTCCAAAGCCTCGCTGTTCGTTGGATGAACGAGTCTTTGAAGAGAGATGTTCTGCAGATCTCCAAAGTTACCACGAAAGGGTGTGAAGACTTAACTTGACGGGTTAGTCTGGAAAAGACTGCCAGAGGGGAAACGATTGCTGATAATTCAGAAGAGCATCGCCCATAGAAATATCTATAAAATAGAGACAGTTCGCCCAGTTTTCTACAGTGTTCCAGAGAAGTGAGCGAGCTTGTAAGCGAGGCATCACCGACGAGACGAATTGCCCTTTTTTGTACGGAATCCAAGAGTTTTAGGGTGTGTTTAGGTGCAGCACTCCAAATATGGGAACGGTATTCCAGGACAGGTCGAATCTGTGCCTTATAGATCATAAGCAGCTGACTTGAGGTGAAATACCTCCTGGCACGAAACAGAAAACCAAGTTTTTGGGATGCACTTTTAGCAATGGATCTCACGTGATTCTCCTAGGAAAGGTTACTGCCGACAGTAATGCCAAGCATCGAAATGGATGACTTCAATGGTATGGTTACTCCCGACAATTTTATGCTGGGCACAGTAAGATCGGCTTTCCTAGAGAAAAGACATGCTTGTGTTTTGTTTGCGTTGAATTCTACCAAGTTATTAGATCCCCATTCAAGAATTGTTGCCAAGTCCATATTCATGTTGTTAACATTTCTTCCTCGTTCGTTTCTGATTTGGCGGGCTGGTATTGGAGCCCTAGAAGAAAAGGCGGTATGGAGGGTACTATCATCCGCGAAGCTGTGCACTGGACACGAAGTTGCTTCCAGCAAATCGTTGTTGTGAAGTAGAAATAGTGTTGGAGCCAGAATTGATCCCTGCGGAACACCAGCATTTATGGGTAGAGAGTCAGACGAAACTCCATCGACCACTACATGGAGAGATCTGTTTGAGAGAAAACTAGCTAGCAGAGAACATAGCTTTGGGGGCACGCCATAAGATGGAAGCTTGGCGAGGAGTCCCTGATGCCAGACTCGATCGAATGCCTTGGAGATATTCAGTGCTACGGCTGGGATTTCACCATATTTCTCGGTAGATAGCTGCCATATATGTGAGACGTAAGCGAGCAAGTCACCAGTGGATCTCTGATGACGGAAACCATATTGTCTATCGTTGATAGCATACTCATATTCTTCTCATCCTGAAGGCAATCAATTCTCGATTGTTCTTCACCTTTCTCTCTGTACAGCACTCCAAACCAAGTAGTTCTCTTGTTCCTCCATGTGTCCTCTGTTCACATTCTATGCTTTCATACATACTCATTTTCTTCATCTAATGAAGACAATCAATTTTCTATTGTTCTTCACCTTCTTCTGTGTACAGTAGCCCAAAGCTAATGGTTCTCCTGTTCATCCATGGGTCCTCAATTCTCAAAACAGCCCTCTGTAACTTTACAGAATGTCTACCTTCTATGCTTCTATACACACTTCACACATATTCTTCTTGTGATGAAGACAATCAGTTCGTAATATCCAGACGCAAACCAGCACAAGCAGTGCTATCTTCTTATCCCCTCATTTGAATCGAAATGCCCCATTTGCATACAGCAACTTGCCAATTGATACTGCTTAATGAAAGGCCAGTTACTCACGGAAAATACTAATGGTACGAAAACTGTAGGAATCGGTGAAATCGAACAAATTTATATATCCATTATATACCACTTTGCATTGGAGCAGGCACAATTAGAGAGATAGGGAAACCTACATAATTTCTTGCCTTGATACCAGTCGAGGAAAGAAGAAGACTGCGAGGTTGCTTCAGTCGCTACAAATACGGGATAGATAAGAATCGCTAAAATGTTATAGGCAATTATTGCACACGATTCATACTTTTTCGTTGCAATTTGAGTCGTGATTTGTTTGGGAGATGCTGAATGGTCTGTGGAGATGTTTAGGGCCTTGTCAAAGGGAAAATCTTTCAAATCAGATTTACATTGAAATATGTTGTTGCGAATATTGCACTTTGTCATGTTAAAAATGCAATTGAGGTAATGAAGGTTGAAGGTATGGCATTTGTCTCTGTTCACGTTACATACAGGAGGGAAATTTCATTTTGGGTATATTTCTCTAATAGTTGGCGACATGCTTTCAACTTATAAAAAATTAATTTCAAAGTTGAACACCTAAACTATGTGAGTTAGGGCTCTCAAACATTCTTCATTGAATTCAGCGACTTCGAAAACATAAATTTTGATACCAAAGTCTACCATGTACTCCTCATAAATAAGAATTTGTTTGTTTCATTTTTTTCGATATTTCATTTGCGCATAAGCTCAGACCGTATGCGTGCTATCGATCCACAAAATTGCTATTATTAAAGATTCAAATTCCATTTCAATAGCACCATTAGATCCTCCCAGATTTTTGTTTTATTGACGAATATGGTGTTTTTAGGGGGTCTTACTACTTAATCATTTTTCACCCAAAAGTTGAGATAATTGGAATTGATCATATTTTGCACACACTTTGAGATGTGCTGATCAACAAAATATAAACAGATAGAGAATACGACAAGAGAGTCGGAAGCTATGAGAGTTTGAAATTTGCAATTTTTCAAAAAATGCCATTAGACAGGTGAAAATCTAAACTATGATAGTTAGGGCTCTGGATTATCTTTCATTGAATAGAGCGACCTCGAAAACCTACATTTTGATACCAAAACCATCCATGTAGCCATAATAAGTAACGAGTTATTCGGTTTTATGTTTTTCCATTTTTCGTTTTCGACTTTTGTTCACGAGCTCAGGCTACTCAAAGTATGGTTGTTATCTTTGGGAAAAATGGCTTATATGGAAGATCCGTATGATTCGCATACCCTCTCGATCGAATAATACGGTTAAATTGGCCAGGATATTTATTTTTATTGACAAATATGGTGTTTTCAGAGGGTCTTACTTACCCCTTTGTCAAAGGGCCTTTGAAATTTTTCAAATCGCTCATATTTTGCACAGTGATATATTGAGGTATGCTGATCAACATTATATAAATAACTTTCGGCGGAGATGATTGGAACGGAAGATATGAGAGTTTAAAATTTGCAATTTTTCAAAAAATGCCATTTGACAGGTAAAAATCTAAACTATGATAGTTAGGGCTCTGGATTATCTTTCATTGAATAGAGCGACCTCGAAAACCTACATTTTGATACCAAAACCACCCATGTAGCCATAATAAGTAACGAGTTATTCGGTTTTATGTTTTTCCATTTTTCGTTTTCGACTTTTGTTCTCGAGCTCAGGCTACTCAAAGTCTGGTAGTTATCTTTGGGAAAAATGGCTTATATGGAAGATCCGTATGGTTCGCATACCCTCTCGATCGAATAATACGGTTAAATTGGCCAGGATATTTATTTTTATTGACAAATATGGTGTTTTCAGGGGGTCTTACCCCTTTGACATTTTTCACCCAAAATTTGAAAATTTTCAAATCGCTCATATTTTGCACAGTGATATATTGAGGTATGCTGATCAACATTATATAAATAACTTTTGGCGGAGATGATTGGAACGGAAGATATGACAGTTTGAAATTTGCAATTTTTCAAAAAATGCCATTTGACAGGTGAAAATCTAAACTATGATAGTTAGGGCTCTGGATTATCTTTCATTGAATAGAGCGACCTCGAAAACCTACATTTTGATACCAAAACCATTCATGTAGCCATAATAAGTAACGAGTTATTCGGTTTTATGTTTTTCCATTTTTCGTTTTCGACTTTTGTTCACGAGCTCAGGCTACTCAAAGTATGGTTGTTATCTTTGGGAAAAATGGCTTATATGGAAGATCCGTATGATTCGCATACCCTCTCGATCGAATAATACGGTTAAATTGGCCAGGATATTTATTTTTATTGACAAACTAGCTGGCCCGGCGAACTTTGTTTCGCCTAAATGATACCTATACCATAGCCGTCTTTATCTTAAGAAGGCCGTGCCTATACTTACTGTGGATTTCACAAATCGTAATCAACAGTGATCGGAAATCAACGGCTTGGTTAGATTTCTGAACTGTCAAATCGAGTTGATTCCAGTGGCGTACCCAGACATTCGTCTTGGGGGGGGATATGAAACAAATAATAATAATATTTTTTTTAATTGCAAAACAAGAATAAATTTGTATCTTCTCCCATAGAATAATGTGTCCATTATCCTACTGATTTCGAGCTGTAATAGTATATATAAACCAACCCCGATAGTTATGATAACTCACGTCTATAACTCAATCTAATACAGATAGGAAAAACATTTTACCTAATGAATAAAAAAAGTCGGATCGATCGGGAACACTATTTCAGATATCAAGGTAACGTTTTCGCCATTCGTTTTTACATGTCCTTCGGTCTGAATATCCAAAAATCGCAATTGGAAACCATGAATTTTTGATGTTCTTTACGTGATTCGATTCTCGACCACAGAGATCGCTTTTGTCTGTTGTCAATTTTGAAGTCGAAGATAAAGAATAGTATTCGATTCGCGGTAATGGTCATAACACACTTGATGAATTACACCACTCGCCTGACGGCTCGTGCTGCAAAATTCATCTGCGTGACTTACATCACCGCTCATTGAATAATATACTATTATCAGAAATTTTGGTTTGCTATCATAAAACAAAGTAGAGTCGCCTTGGTCTTTTTGCTATATTATCAATAATTTCATTCTCGGAACTTGGCAATTCCCTGTGTATAGACATCATGGCTAGCGGATTCCAGCAGCCGAACTTGTCGATTTTGTTTCGCATTCATCAAATTTCCATCGTTTGATTAAGTCCGCCAAAGAAGTTTGTTTACTTATGATGATTTTTTCCTGGACCTCTATTGAAAAAATACAACACACCTTTGTAACAATGAAACGAATTATGATGAATGGAAGGCAATGTCAACTCAGGACAAATTCCTACAGGTCGTCTCAAGGAATGAAATTGAAATAGAAAAATGTCTACTCATATACTTCATACCAGTAAACAAAATATCACCCTACTGATCCAAGTGCGAATTTAACGCAGTATTATCGGCCGACAAAGGGATCTGAAGCCGAAAACGTCATCTCTCGATAAGATTTATGCACACTTAAATCGCTTGTTTTGATGTGCCGCCAATCGCTGTGATAGTTGCGGCACTCGGAAGGCTTTATATGTCTTTAATTTTTTATTAATAATTTGGTATATAGTCACCGAAGCGAATATATTATATTGTCAGGAACTTTACAACTCTCTTGGATTTTACCGAGAATTCGCTTTCATCAAATTACACACTTTTGGACCTAACAATGGATCTTCCTGGGGGGGGATATATCCCCCTTATCCCCCCCCGTGGGTACGCCACTGGTTGATTCTAGATCAAGCTCCGATCACCGGTGATATGCTTTGTGAAACCCCCGTTTGAGTTGTATAAACTTATCATTGCTATTTTTTCAAGCAAGAAATAAATAAGGCATAATAAAAGTTCTGTCAAATGTCATCTGTCAAAAGTCATCTGTCATCTGTCAAATATCATCTGTCAAATGTCATCTGTCAAATGTCATCTGTCAAATATCATCTGTCAAATGTCATCTGTCAAATGTCATCTGTCAACTGTCAACTCTCAACCGTCATTTGTCAACTGTCATCTTTCAACTGTCATCTTTTCCACGAATATGAGCTGTCACACAAAACAGAAATACAAAAATAATATGTCAATTACTAATTATGGGCAATTTTGGATTCAGTCATTTCCGCAAATATTTTTATTACCCAAACATAAATCAGAAAGATTTCAGAAATATAGAGAAAAGATGAAAATGGGCAACTCACGATTGATGCTGATCATCACATTTACTTTACATTCCGGTGAAAATTCACTGTTCCACCAACTTGAGATCTTTACCCGCTTTGGATCTGATAATAGCCTTCCATGTTATTATAAGTTCTATGCAAGTTACACAATAATTGTATACATCGCCATTCGTACTCTAGTCTATACCATTTCTGAATTTCCTACCCTTCAAGAAAATGAAATGCACCGTTGCCAGACTACTTCATGGCTTATATCTTCACAACGTTCTATTTTATTATTGCATTTCTATTGAATACCGTGGAACTTCGTTCTACTACTACTGGGTTCGTTATTTCGTTCCTGGAGTGGAGCGAGAGAATACGGATACAAACGGATATATAATCACGTGACTTCGGAGCGCAGAACAGATAGGAAAATGTCAACCAAGTGTCAACAGACTAATTTTTCGAACGCCAACGTGGCAAGCGGATAGAAAAGAGCTGACGGATATGCATATACCGAACGCGCCTTATTAATCCCTATGGAATATTCTTATACCGTTGGTTGGTAAGACCTACTGTACTTTTAACCATTCACTTGACATGCTATTCTGTGGAAGAAAAACTAACCTCCTTTGTCCAAATGTCAAAACCTATATAAGTACTCTATGATTGCTCGATTGGTGGTAACACATAATTCTATGGGTTGCAAGAAAAAGTAAGGCTTTTTTTTCTTTTCTGTAGGATTTTTTTGGGAATATTTTGTTATATAAACCTTGCCCTAACAATAATAAACACAACAAAAAAAGAATTGTCCAATTTGGTGCGATCGTTTGAACAATATGGCATTTCGAAGTTTTGAACCAACCATAGATCGCCTTTTATTAATATAGATATGGTGTTTTCAGAGGGTCTTACCCCTTTGACATTTTTCACCCAAAATTTGAAAATTTTCAAATCGCTCATATTTTGCACAGTGATATATTGAGGTATGCTGATCAACATTATATAAATAACTTTTGGCGGAGATGATTGGAACGGAAGATATGAGAGTCTGAAATTTGCAATTTTTCAAAAAATGCCATTTGACAGTTGAAAATCTAAACTATAATAGTTAGGGCTCTGGATTATCTTTCATTGAATAGGGCGACCTCGAAAACCTATATTTTGATACCAAAACCACCCTTGTAGCCATAATAAGTAACGAGTTATTCGATTTTATGTTTTTCCATTTTTCGTTTTCGACTTTTGTTCACGAGCTCAGGCTACTCAAAGTATGGTCGTTATCTTTGGGAAAAATGGCTTATGTGGAAGATCTGTATGGTTCGCATACCCTCTCGATCGAATAATACGGTTAAATTGGCCAGGATATTTATTTGTATTGACAAATATGGTGTTTTCAGAGGGTCTTACCCCTTTGACATTTTTCACCCAAAATTTGAAAATTTTCAAATCGCTCATATTTTGCACAGTGATATATTGAGGTATGCTGATCAACATTATATAAATAACTTTTGGCGGAGATGATTGGAACGGAAGATATGAGAGTTTTAAATTTGCAATTTTTCAAAAAATGCCATTAGACAGGTGAAAATCTAAACTATGATAGTTAGGGCTCTGGATTATCTTTCATTGAATAGAGCGACCTCGAAAACCTACATTTTGATACCAAAACCATCCATGTAGCCATAATAAGTAACGAGTTATTCGGTTTTATGTTTTTCCATTTTTCGTTTTCGACTTTTGTTCACGAGCTCAGGCTACTCAAAGTATGGTTGTTATCTTTGGGAAAAATGGCTTATATGGAAGATCCGTATGGTTCGCATACCCTCTCGATCGAATAATACGGTTAAATTGGCCAGGATATTTACTTTATTGACAAATATGGTGTTTTCAGAGGGTCTTACCCCTTTGACATTTTTCACCCAAAATTTGAAATTTTTCAAATCGCTCATATTTTGCACAGTGACATATTGAGGTATGCTGATCAACATTATATTAATAACTTTTGGCGGAGATGATTGGAACGGAAGATATGAGAGTTTGAAATTTGCAATTTTTCAAAAAATGCCATTTGACAGGTGAAAATCTAAACTATGATAGCTAGGGCTCTGGATTATCTTTCATTGAATAGAGCGACCTAGAAAACCTACATTTTGATACCAAAACCACCCATGTAGCCATCATAAGTAACGAGTTATTCGGTTTTATGTTTTTCGATTTTTCATTTTCGATTTTTGTTCACGAGCCCAGGCTACTCAAAGTATGGTTGTTATATTTGGGCATTTTTCACCCAAAAGTTTATATGTTTCAAATCGCCCATATTTTGCACAGTGATACATTGAGGTATGCTGATCCACATAATATAAATAACTTTTGGCGGAGATGATTGGAACGGAAGATATGAGAGTTTTAAATTTGCAATTTTTCAAAAAATTCCATTTGACTAGTGAAAATCTAAACGGTGATAGTTAGGGCTCTGAATTTATTTTTATTGAATAGAGCGACCCCGAAAACCCACATTTTGATACCAAAGTCGACCATGTAGTCCCCTTAACTAATTAATTTTTCAGTTTTATAGTTTTCGATATTTCATTTTCGAGTTTTGTTCACAAGCTCAGGCAGCTCAAAATATGGAGGTTATCCATCCTTGGAATGTCTATTATGAAAAATTCGAATGGTTAGCGTTAGAACAACATTCCCATTCATTCACGCCATTTGATCCACTCAGATATTGCTTTTTATTCACAAATATGTTGTTTTAGTTTGATCCTTTTTCCAAAATTCGAAAATCTGAGTTTTTTTAATTCCATCATATATTCAACAGAGGTACATTGAGCTATGCTGACCCACATTATATGAAAAAAAAAAGTTATATCTTTTCAGAATTCAAGTTTCGTTTGAATTAATTTTGAACGTGGTTGCAAAATGGCGGAGGAACCCGTTCTTTTTGAACTAATCAATTTAATTTATCCTGCAGATACAGATCGAAAAATAAGGCCAAAGTAACGAGATTATCGTATTATCAACGGTCCTTGATACATCATGTGCAAATATTCAATCCGATTGGACTTCTTTAAGTAGGTGAAAACTACGTAAAATACCGTCATAAACATTTTTGAGTATAGATAGATACAATTCAAGCTAATGAAAGCATGTTGAACTTATACCTATTTCACCGAAACTCTTCTGTCCAACATTTCAGGCCGATATCTTCGAAAAAACCTCGAAACAAATCGATTACCCGATTTTTCTCGTAAGCACAACAAGAAGACGAAAAAATAAAGACGAGATACAAGTTTCTAACTGGTCAACCACCACATCTCTCGAATATAATAACATCTGCACAGTTTTTGCGCAGCAAATATTTCCTAGTAAATTTTAACGGCATCGAACAACATTAATTAGCCCTGTAACTTGCTGCAATTAAAGGCAACAATATAATTAATTAATTACGAATGTCGTCAGTGTCTCTCTCGCTTTTGGTCTACGGATCCCCATAAAAACTTGCCAGCGACTCGAAGAGGCAGTTCTCGCTAGGAACGAGACCATTTCGCCGGAGCAAGATGGGGCATCTGCTGAGATAAGAACCAATTAAAATACGTGTTTAACTCCGGGTATAATTGCGATCGACAACGCGAAAGTCTCGATGCTGGTGCTCGATCAAATCTGCGATCGGAGCCGCGGAAATTGTCCGCTATTGGAAAGACGGATTTGAATCATTACGTTTCAGCATTATTATTATTATTAGCAAAGAAACGAGCGATTTTTCAAGCCATATCCATATCCGTAAATCAGAGAATTTCTAGAAATATGTGAGCAAGTAAAACATAGTATGGGAAAAGAGTTGAAGGAAAGTAATTGTCAATAATACATTGTGCAAAAAAATTATCGCACATTATGGAAATCTCAAATTTATTCTACAACTGAAGGTGTTCTCAATGATAATTATTTTTATCAGAATTATGCATGCATATGTTATCCACTTTCAACGGTTTTCTTCAATACAGATGTTTTCTCCCAGCAGCAATAAAAAAAGATGATATTATCAGATTTTGAATGTATTGGCTCCATTCGAAATCAGTTGTTCTCGATCAATTCTAGTGATCAATAGTTTTTCTTTCGTTTGAATTTCTACACTCGATCGCTATGCAACGCGGAACACGCAATTTGTCCCAAGAGGAATGTGCCCAAGCGTTAGTTTTGCGAGAAGAAGGGTGGACATACACAAGAATTGCAGAAAGGTTTGGAGTTTCCCATACAAGTGTGTCCAGAATGTTGCAGCGATTCAGGGAGACAGGTATGAATGTCCGAAGACCAGGACAGGGTAGACCACGGGTAACAACTGCCATTCAAAAACGTTACTTGAGAGTTTCTTCGTTGAGACAACGGTTTGCAACCGCTCGCCTCCTTCAAAATCAGCTTGAGCAAACTCATGAGGTGCAAATTAGCACTCAGACAATAAGAAATCGCCTCAGGGAATATGATTTAAGACCTCGTGTCGCGGCAAGAGGATTTTGCGAGAGAGCATATCCAATATCCATTGGGAAGAGGCCGATTGGGAAAGAGTTCTCTTCACAGATGAGTCTAGATTCTGCCTCTACCATTGTGATCGACGTTCCCTTGTATACAGACGTCCACATGAAAGATATGCTCACTGCAATTTCCTGAATACTACTGGTTTCGGGGGAGGATCGATTATGGTATGGGGTGGAATATCTTAGACTGCTCGCACAGACCTGGTGGTCGTTGATAATGGAGCTATGAATGCTGATAAGTAGGTATATAAGGAACATTCTTGAAGAGCATGTAGTGCCATTTGCCCCATACATTGGTGAAAATTTCATTTTCATGGACGATAATGCTAGACCCCATCGTGCGCGCATCGTTCAGGAGTACCTTGAAGAGGTTGAAGTCTCTCGAATAGAATGGCCAGCAAGAAGTCCAGATCTCAATCCGATTGAGCAGGTTTGGGACAACCTCAATAGAAGGCTGAGAAGTTCAGAAAATCATCCAGCTACTCTTAATGACTTAGGAATCCAACTCGGAGAAATCTGGGAAGGATTAGATCAGAACATTTCAAGATCACTCATTTTGAGTATGAACCGTCGTTGCCGAGCTGTAATTAACGCAAGGGGTGGAAATACCAAGTATTAAATCACTCATCAGCATTTCAGTATTTGGAAAATTGTTTATTTCTCTTCTTTCACATAAGAGTCGGTGAAATCCTGAATTTAACATATGCGTGGCACTTTTTCCGAACAAGATCCCCATCCCCGATAGGTCCGTCTCTGTCCCTCGTACACCACTGTGGGATTTGATCAATCCATGTGTAATACGACATTCCATTTATCGTACTTGGAACCTCTCCTTGCCATACTTGTCCTATATACCTGTCTATACTAATTAGGAGATAAATCAAGTCTCTACGCAGGGCTACCAACGGCACACCTGGTTTGGCTCGTCGCGCTACCACTCTTGTCGTAGCCACCGTCTCTGAAAACTGCACGCAAGGATACCAACCTTAACTCGCTACAACTGACTGGTCGTCGTCGTTCGTGTCCAATTTACGTTCGTTTTGGTCCAAGGGTGATCGGGTTACTGCCGGGTGGTACAGGGTGTTCAACAGAAGATTTCAGTTACGAAACTCAATTATATCTACTCCATTCACAATTATAAAATCACAACTCTGGCCTTGGAAATTTGACACATTACACTCTGTATGACGTTTTTCAAAATATTTTTATGTTCCAAGTCAACACTATGTTGCCCTTTCTACATTCTTAGCGTATTTCTCAGAATGTGAATGAATTGGAAAAGATGTGATGGACGAAAATAATTAACGTTTATATGAATTCATAAAAAGGATTCCTTTTCTAGTTATTTGCATGAAAAGTACAAGAGATCACTGTTGAAATATATTATTTTTCTCCATGGAAAAAAATTGCATTGCTTTCACATAATTTTCATATGCATGCTTGTGAAGACTTAATGTAAATTATCAAGTTCAAGACTTGACGACATTTCATTTAATTGATCTTATGAACAAGGAGTAAAATATTCTGACTGTATAGTAATTTATTAGTTTAAAAAATATTCATACATTACTACCACAGTAGGTTTGTACAAATAAAATGGAATAGGTCAAACATATGCTTCACATTTATCATTCACCTGTTCTAAAATAAGACACAAACTCCTGGAATATGGAAAAAACCGATGTATTCTGGTTCAATATAGCCTATTTCTACTTTCGGCAAAGGAATGAAAGCTCCAGTGACACATTTCAATTCATGGGAATCTGAATTCACCTACCGTTGAATGTAATATAGTCATATTTCTTCTTTTTTTTAGCTTTTTTCGACGTGTTTTTTTTTCTGAAACGTGAAAACGATCAACAATAATCATTTAGAGACCGATGATGGCCATCCAGAACCCGTTTACTTACAAAAATCGTGCAATTTCATTCTGCAAGTTCTTTCCTCATAATTCCTCTAAAATCCTAACTGAACCATATTTTCCGGTCGCTTTCGTTAGAAGATCGTATAAGGAAGCCTTTTTTGTCCATTTACACATTCCATATAAATTTTGAGCACCAAAAACGATACCGAAACTAACCAAACTTCTGGGGGACCGGAATTTCGTTTGAAATCTTTCTAAACGGCCAGATACCAAAAAAAAACTTCTTTATCAATTGTAAAAAGGTCGATTAGTACTAGTACTTACTTTCGCTTTATTTATGCTTATAAATCGATTTTTGGTCCAATTCAAATTTGCTGTTCGTACTCACGCCAAAAGTCGTGAAAGGAAAAAATGACACTTGCACGAAATTTCTCATATCGACGGGAAACTTCTTCTGGACGACGAAGCACGGAAAAATAGGCGATTTCCTATCGATATTTCGCCCCAAAATCGCCGATCGATTCGAACTAACAAAATGTGGCATATCTTTGATACTTTTACTTTGATGTAAACAAAGAAACTGGCAACGTCGTTTTGTCATTAACGATATTTTCTGTACGCGCACAGACTTTTCATCAGGTGCACCAACTCCTGAAAACGAAACCATGACCTCCCATGTGATTAAATAAAAGTGATAGAGTATATGTGCAAGGATTTCCACACGAACGTCTTCAGAAATCATAAATACACGAGAACTCATCGTTATATTTATGGTTTATTATTGAAGAAGTTTGATACAATGCCAGAGCTGTCGTAGAACTTATGGAACAGCCTATATGTATTGACTTTTGAGTGGCTTCGTGCTGTGATATGAGTATCGTCTTCATCTATAAAGCATTTCCTGCTTAGGTAGTCAGAGACTTCCAATGTGTAAATTCAATATGAATCCCCATGAATCTTCCATTGGAAGGGTCCATCACTGATTAATGTTCTCGGAATGGGCTCAGTTTCAATCCAAATCGATAAATAAGAATAATATGAAGCGTAATTTATTAAAAAGCAATTAGTTCTTCAGATATCGCATCAGAAGAAGATCCTGTTATAGAATAACAAGATCAACTCCAGTTATTTATTGCGGCATAGAATGCTGACCATTAATAATTTAAATGTTAATTTGTTAATTAATGGTACAAATTGCTTTTCTCTGCTGTGTTTTATCGATACCCTTTTAAGGATATCCACACGGTTAATTACATATTTCGTTTCTGGATGCTGTTCTGATCTAGATCGGGTGTTTTGATAGCGAAAGGCTTCGGATTTCAATGCGATTCGACCGATTTCAGTGGCGTGTACGAGTCAAAAACACCGCATATTCACTAAAACATTCATTTCCTTCAATATTTTAATTGAAATCAAATGTTGACTAAGGAAATCGCAAATTTTTCTTGGTGAATCGAAAGGGCTTGCGTGATGCCTGGTTTGTCCTCAAAATGAGGGCTCACAGAAGAGTGAACACGAATCAGGAAGGCTGTACCCGAAGGGCTAGAGGTAAAGAGCGTCTCAGAAGAAGGATCCACGTCCACAAGATCATTTTGCCGACCATTGGTTTGGAGAGCCACTTACTGAGATTCCATCATAAAATAACTTCAGCTTTTACAATCATAGGCTATCGTCTATGTGTCCGATACGCCTCTGCGTCGCAGAGCTCGCAAGAATCGATATTGCTAATTGAAAATAGAAATTTTATTGCATTCTACAAGCTCTGTATGGCCGAAGTGTTGTATTGCTATGAGAAACTTGCCAGGGCAATAAGTGTTCTCCTATCATTCTAAGTACTCATGAAAAAATTATGACTTTTACATCACATCGTCAAGACACGCAGTTTGTGGTGTCATTATCCAACTTGGACATAATTATCGATAAGGTTGATATCGTTACATATCCTTATCCATGGGAATCACCGTGCGAATGCTTGTGAATGACCGAGGGATCTTTTGGTGTAAAAAAATCGAGAATGAACCTATTGATCTTTTATGTATTTTTTGTTCGTCGAACGACTGTTGCATTCTTTGGAGATGATGTTTGAGAAGACCATATATAAGAGCAGTGTTTTTGGTTTTTCTAGCCGTTACTGGATATCAAAATAATGCTTATCAATATATACTTATAACACAATATTTTATTTCAAATGGGATTCTGACACTATAGTCCTTTCAAATATAAGAAGGATCTTTGTAAAAAAAACAGAATTGTCTGGTTTGCGCACAATAAAGCTCCTATTGGTCAAACGGTCATAACAACGCTCTCTTCGACCGCCCTAAGAGACTGCCAGGATCGTACTCGGAACGGACTGTGGATGGTACTGGATAGAAATGATTCAATAATTTGAGTCAGCAATTCCCACATTAGAACTTTTTTCCTCAGAAACTCTAGTGCCAAATTTCTGTTATGATTTGCAACTGTCAAACATTTTATATCCGACGTATCCTATCTTTCTTATTTTGTTTTGTTTTTATATTATTATCTACTGAATAATTTCTTTTTCGGATGCTCGAGATTGTGGCAAGGTAATTCCAGGAAACACTGGAGTTTTAGAGATTTGGGTCGGAATCTTGCAAGAATTCGACAAAGTTCAAATTCATAATGGTCATTTACTTGTAATATCCGAAATATATTTAGTTTCGGTCCAAAATTTCATATTATTTTGTACGAAACTCTTTGTTGCTCAAGATTCCGACAAGATAATTCCGGGAAACACCAGATTTGGGTCCTTTTCCCTAATGGGTGAAAGCCATCTTGATTTGCATAAATATCGAAGTTTTCAATTGACAAGACTCGTGAAAGATCTCTGTTCAAATTTATAATGGTCATTTACTTGTAATATCCGAAATATATTTAGTTTCGGTCCATAATTTTATATTATTTTGTACGAAACTCTTTATCGGCTGCTCAAGATTCCGACAAGGTAATTCCGGGAAACACCAGATTTAGGTCCTTTCCCGGGTTAAAGCCATCTTGATTTGCATAAATTTCGAAGTTTTCAATTGACAAGACCAGTTAAAATACCTAGAGCTACTGTGAAGGTCTAGCTGTTCAAAGTGTTTATAGATTTTGTTGTGAAAAGCGTATTGAAAAAAGAAAAATCAAAACGACAAAATTTACTTTTCTCATGATATCTCAATAACCTACCCTGATAATCTCGATTTGTTTGAACTGCTTGACAATGCTTCTATAAATGCAACTTTTTCTCCATTTGACCGACCTTCTAACTCTCATGGTTTAAAAGTTACCCATAGAATCCCATTAAAAAAGTGGCCACTCTGTATATAATGCATTGCCTGTTCAATTGAGGAGTCCATACAACAAAGTTGAAGATCAGATAACAACCCCCCACCATAAATACGCCAGTGGTTAGCACCACTCACTTTACTTTCTCGACTTTTAAATCTATAGATTTATTCGTTATTGCTAAAGAAACTGCAGGATATATAAAAATAGCCATTATCTCTTCAAACTTTATCTCGACGGGAAATTGATAAATTCCATCATAATTCGCATTACCACAATTAATATTCTTTGGATGATGCATTCACTGCAGCCTGTGGTTTCATCGAGTGGGTATAACAACTGCAAATATTCCTCAGTGAATAGGAAAAATTACAGTGCGAAAAGTTACTTCAATGTAGAAAAAAAATATAAGACTCATTTTAGAAACAAAACATTTAATAATAATATAATCTTCGCTATGTACAATATCATACAACAAACAATAATATTAACTTTGTACAGTCCAATAATTACACATTTACATCAAGTATCTACTATAAATAAGATAGTAGTCAGTCTTATACAAAAATATATCTCAATATGAGGCAGAATTGCACAGCAAAACCAAAAGTTTTGGAAGGTGTCGGGCACAACACCTTTATATTGCAAGGTTCAATAAATAATTTCACTGGGATAACAGAAACCGACTTACGACTCAAACTCTTGCTTCGGTCATTGCGGGATGTTGAGGATTGGACTTCCCATTCCGGGAAAGCCGAAGTGTTGAGGTCTGTGAGCCATGGCCGCCAAAAAGGGGGACATTAAGGGCGGGTTTCCCCCGTGGAACATGCCGAAGCTGGGGGGCAGGAGGGGTCTCGCCGAAAGGCGGATTTTCTCCATCTCTGCTTCTTGAAGTCTCTTGGCTTTCGCCCTTCTGTTCTGGAACCAGATTTTGACCTGGAAAAGGAGGAAAATTTGAAAATAGTGAAGGAGTGAAGAGGAAAGAGTTTCATGATGTTTATTATTGGTCTTGTGAACTTGCAAGAAGTGGCCTTCATCACACCGTAAGTTTCCACTGGAACAAATTGAGGTGGAAAAACTTGAAAATA
The DNA here is from genome assembly GCA_910592335.1 of Adalia bipunctata. Lineage (NCBI taxonomy): Eukaryota > Metazoa > Arthropoda > Insecta > Coleoptera > Coccinellidae > Adalia > Adalia bipunctata. Next base: position 1,510,525 of record OU342951.1, read on the forward strand.
ACAGAAAAACCTCCGGTACTTCTTTAATGAATCAATTAATTTCAAGTAAGTTGTCAGTCTTACCGCATTGCACAAACCAGTTCCCAATTTGTTTACCTGCGCCGAAAGAAAGACAGAAACCGACTTAATTGAAACTAATCTCCGTAAATTAACGAACGAATAAACCTAATTGCCTTTTTCACTTAAATCGACCCGATAAAAAGGAGAACAAAGGTGGATATGGAAATTAGAATCGAATTAGAAGAATAACCGACCGCTTTTCAGCTATCGCGGAACTCTGCACTTTCTGTGTTCTATGCAAATTTTTTAATAGCCTCATGTTGCAACCTATTTCCGCCACTATTGAAGGAATCGACTTGGGTGTACTGTTGTGGAAATTTGTCGACAAGTTCTTGCCAATTTAATTGTCGGCCAAGGAACGCTGATACCTGCTGGCGATTCGTATGCAAATTTTTGAGTTTAGCGACATGTGGTGAAGTTGGCGACAAGAGGAATTTTACTCGACTCGGGAAAAAACCGTGACCCTTTCCTTCCGCTTGTATACCCTTTTTTCTTCATTGTACTAGGTAAAATCACATAAGCCAGTCAATTGGAGTCTATTTGAACCACGTAAACTTGATAATATTCGAAACATTTCGGCATATTCCAACAAATCAACTGAGAGTTGATCCACAGCAAATCTCCATCTGTCACAATCTGACCTCAAGAATGCCACTTCTCGACGGTTCCACAAAAGACGGCCCTTATCGGACGCACTAAACTTATTAATCGACATCGGCCCAACACCGCCGAATCAGGTAAACCGGAGGGCTACCGCGTTCACCTGCCGCTCCGAAATTCGACACGTCCACCGTACGGGCCCGAAACCGTAAATCACCGCGAGCGCAGCGCCCCTCCTAGCGCGTTTTTCGAAAATAAAACAATGATTACGATCTTCGTTGACAGCCTACACGGTTCGGCCCATCGGTAAAAACGTTTTTACGACTGGACTAATTATAACCTCTATTCTCTTGACCTTTCTCGCTGCCGAAAAGCGCAATCCGAAGATATTTACCTGTGTTTCTGTCAGCCGCAGGGAGCTGGAGAATTCCGCCCTTTCAGCTATGCTCAGATACTGCTTGTCCCTGAATTTTTTCTCGAGGGCCAGCAGTTGTTGGGTCGTGAAGGGCGTTCTTGGTTTTCTGTTCGGTTTATGCTTGCGAAGGGCGCATCTGACGATCGGGGGGCCCACTCCGTTCTGGGGCATGTTCGGAAGACCCGCTGTAACAAAAGAACATCGAAATTAGTCAAACTATCCACCTCACAGCAATTGCAAACTAAAAAATCACAACCTAATCTTAAATTATCAATTTTCCTCTACTCCGTGAGGACCCCACACCTAATTCTTCTTCAGAGAGGAGTCCCACATGGTTCTATTCAAGGTCACAAATCAATGAATTAATGTCAAAAGCAGAAGAGAGGCTTGGGATTCCAAATGGGGGGTGAATTAACTCTTGGGACCCCTCAAGGTTTTATTATAAGTCCCAAATTTTCCGGGAATGCCTTCGTAATTTTCGAAAATTTCACGACACGAATAAGGAGAAGGTCAGTTTATGCTATAACTGAAAATCCAATAAATCATCACGGATGTCTCGTAGAAAATTGGATACAAACTCCACGTATAATGATAATAAAAGCATTTAGCTATCCATAATCAATTTTTTCATTGGTGTTTATACGCAATCACAACAATAGTTTCCACTTAATCATTTGTCAACGTTGACAAGAACAACTAAATGGATTTTCTGAGGAACTGTAGACACATTATGGTTGTTTTCATGAAGCTTACAACCAGACATTACTAGAAAGATTTATTTCTCGAAATATATAAATTTTTTCATCTTTCGACCTTGTGGTAATGCGAAGGTACCTATCTAATTACAATGACAACGAAAGAAAATGAAGTAAAAAGAGTCAATTTCAATTTAACTCAAATAAGCGAATGAAAATATAATGCTGACAGATAGGTACAGCTATTTTCATTAATACCGAAAATAATAAAACAGATAAAGAATTAAGAAATATAAAAAAAATTAAAGTGTGGAAACTGTGAGTCTAAAGATACTATTTCTATATTTGTCGAACCTTGAATGTGTATATACCTTGCCTAATTGATTAGTTTCCCGATTTGAAGAATAATAGAACGAAAAATCCGACCAAATCCAAGTTGATCCTTTCCAAAAATTCAATTCACATTTAATTTTCTTTATTGGACAACCAAACGGTGTGAAATTAATTCTGGATTACAATCCGACGAAAATAGTAGAACAGATTGAAGATTTTTCAGTCTCCCATCTGATTACAGCAGTCCATCATAAAAAGTCGGTTACGGCAGGTTTTATAGCCAATCAATGAGCGTGTAGAGCGTTGCGAATAACCAATAACTGATATCATTAATTTTATATATTGGTCGAGGTATTCTTGAGTCAACTACGTGATGGTAGGCAGCATTGTGATTTATCTCATTTTCTAACATAACATTTTCTTCGTGGTTTGGATTGCTTCTGTCAGAGACAGGATGCTTAGCAATGATATGCTGGGTAGTTGAGTTGCAGGTGTCCACATTTAAGTTGGGTTATTCAAAGCAAATCAGTTTGAGAAATCAAAAGAAAACAAGGGAATCACAATAATGTACGGACAAATGAACGTATAAAAGGACGTTCAGATGTAATATCTTTCCGCGACGAAAAAGCACTATGAAAATGAAAGAGACTATAAAATAGAAAGGACTAGAAGTAAAGTTATAAGTTGGAAGAAAACTTATAAGACTTGTGCATTTCTCAAATACCTATTTCACATTTTTCTGATACCCACATTGATATTTTTTGTTCGTTATTTTGTTTCATACAATAAACATAAAGAGGTCTTATATTTTTTTTTATTTCTTCGCATGTAAAGGTTCTCAAGCTGACTGAAGATCATATTGAAGTACCAATTAAAAGTGATATCCAGATTGTATTTTAGTTTGGTTTAAAAGAGAATAATCATTCCGAGAACTCTTTCAAGTATCCACGTTACTAAGTAAGTACCTCTTTGAGTTTCTTTAGAAATTATCGTGACAATTTTTATTCCTATCCAACAAAAAGTGAAACACAAATTTATAGTGATTTATAGTCGAGTAGAGAGTGATTGAGTGATTGTTCTGAAATGTACGATATGCTATCAAAGTCTTGGTTGAAAGGATTCAAAAACATGAATCCCATGCAAGCAAAAGAATGAATTTAGAATTTTAGATTTTACATACAAATGGAAATGAGTCTCTGGCTTATCTTAGTAACAAAAACACTCTATTTTCTTAAGAATGCAATTTAGTATGTACCTCGAGGTTAATTCCACATTGTCTAGGCTTGAATTGAAATCTACAACTCAGCCTTATTATATACTGCCGAAATTATTACTCCCTATAAGTATTGAGTGATTCAGTTACACTCACACTAAAAAATAATCCTCAAATGCGCTTTAACATGTTTCATTATAAGTGATGACACTGGCGATCTTAATCACTAAATAAATTGTGAATATCTGGATACTCACTTTGTGTGATCCAGTCACACTCACACCCAAAAAAACCTCCTCAAATGCGCTCTAACATGTTTCATTATAAGTGATGACACTGGCGATCTTAATCACTAAATACATTGTGAATATCTGGATACTCACTTTGTGGTGACGAAGACCTCATCATGCCAGTATGTCCGACCCAACTGAAGGGCCACTGGGGATGTCCACCAGCGGACAAAATCCTGGGCAAGGATGGATGTAAGGGTTGGGGTATAAGAACTGTATGAGGAGACGTAGGACTGAGACTGTCTCTCCCGTCGGTATCCTCATCGTCCACCGTGATATTCTCTTCGTCGTCCTCATCGTGAATCTCACTAGACTCGTCCAGTCTGGACTCTTCCTCGCTCTCAACCCTTTCGTCCTCCTCGATTGGCTTTTTGGAAAGAAGGGACTCAACACTAAACGATATCTTGGCCTTGATGTCCGTTTTAGTGGCGGTGGTAGTCTCCTCCATGTCGTCGCACTCAACACTCAAGTCACTAAATTCACAAGTTATCAAAGTTGGCACCGAGCCGTGGGCTTTCAAACTCAACAACCGGAAACCTTTTTGCGTGCTACTCGAGGCGAGCTCTCAACTGGACTGATGCAGGAGTGTGAAGTCGGTCGAGGGGTACGGTTCGGGGGGCGGGGCTTGAGCGTAGCGGGCGCCGCCCCCAATCACTCGCGGCTATTATGCCATATCGAGCGAGTGAAGCGATAAAGTGATTATATTTCGGCTAGTGCGAGTAACTTGCCACGTATTAAATTATTTGTCCTGCTTTCCTCGGTGGAAATTGAATTTTAGAGTGGGATGCGCCGTTGACTGTGCCATGTATGGTCTCTTATTCGAGTTGTTTTACCAGCATTTTAACTCTGTATTACTAGTTAGTTTGAATTCCGCCTTAGTAGCCCAAGATGAATGATGCATGGTGTAGATATCCTAAATCATATGGGCATGCCCCCCTTCCTTGGATCTCCAAATTGACAATAATCCCTTGATAGTAGTTAAATCAATCCCCAATATTTTCAATAAAAAATTTTCATTTTAAGTCCTATATACAGGGTGAGTCTTTGACTTGTACATATATTCTGTAGATTCCTCTCATCAAACGAAACACTTTTTCCTATTCCATTTTTCAAAATTCGGTTTGGTTTCGAAGATACAGGGTGTCGAAAATCCATGAAAAAACCGTTATTTCGAATGAACTGAATTTTGGTTGAGTTTTTACTCTATTCATGGTGCATAGGTATTCCTCAATCAAAACCTATTCAATATCTCTTCTAGTATAAAAGTTACAGGGTAGTCGATTCATCAATACACGCTAAAACACCATAAAACCACTTTAAAAAGATAAACGGTTCATATTTTCGAAAGAATCAATCATTTAATAAACTTAAAGTATTCTTATTTTTTTTCAATAAAACGCGTCGTTTTCGAGTTATTTCCAATTTTACCCGGAGAAATTTGACGAAAAAATTAATTAATTAATTATCATTAATTTCAAGAAAAATCTGAATGCGTCTCTGAATTAAATATCATCGAATATTATTCCTTCTCTGGTTTTTAAACGAGTTTACAGTCACAATATTTATCAACTTTCTCGAGATATTTTAATAATAAAATCCCAGAAATGTGGGAGATAAAATTGAACACCAAGGAGGATTCAACACGCACAGTTTCTATTGAAAATCCATAGTTACCGGTCCATATTGAAGTTAAATGTCGAATGAAATACAAAATTCGGATATGAATGATGAATCTCGATACAAACTACTTATTAAATTGAAATTAATGAAAAATAAAATGATACCTTATAATCTGTGTCGATGTTTCTAAACAATATCCTCTTGGAATTTTATGAACTCGACACGGTTGAGATTATATTTATTCACTTCACATAATAATCACATTAGAACAATAATTCACTGAATGTATTGAGAACTTCATATAATGTTTACAGTTTGTTCAGAGACTCTGGTTTGTTATTGTTTATAGTTGGCCGCCAGATAACCAATCTTTCGGTTTTCGCTCTACGCATGCGTGGTAAAATCTGGCGGCAAAGTCGATTTATGATGGAAACGGAGAATTCATAGATATTTATACCACGGTACACAAGTGTATCGTGATTTATACTATGTTTCGTAACAAATCCTTAAACTCAATGAAAATATCAGCAAGCTGACACTATCTTCTTGAAATTTCTGTGCAAACATTCACAGAATCGATACAAATAGATTAGGTTAGGTTGTTTGATAATAAATTCTGATGATCTGAATGAAAAGTCTTTCTTCATGATATTGTTTGGGAATTTCTAGGAAAATATGAACAAGTTATTAGTGTATTAACTTCTTCGTTTTTTGACGCATTGTTCTGCCGTGTAATGCTCCATGTCAACTTTCGATCTGTCACGTCATAATCATGTGACATTATGACTGTCAAACACCCCTTAGATTTTTCCAGTTTTCATCATTACATCAGATTTATAGCATTGAATTAAATCCCAATTCATTAGGAACTTTGGGAAATTATACAAATGGAACGTTAAAATCGCGAGATATGGATTTTTTCCAATTGATAAAACGTAAACCCTAAAAGCGCAACGAAATTGTCCATTTAGCCGGCCCCTAAAACGAAGCGAGACTAATTTAAATTGGATATTTCGTTTATCAACTTCGTAATTATCGGCAGCTATCGAAAATTAATGAATAACGTGTCGTTTTGAAACTGTAATTTAGCATGCAATTATTATGTTTTCAATTAAGCCCCAACTGGATTAGCTGCGTGAGGTTGGAGGGGGTGAAATGGCATAATGGACGAAAAGAGATGATGCATTTAGTCATCATCGTCATGTTATTCATTAAAAGAATGTGTTGCTTATTATTACTTTTTCGTAATTAAGTTTTAGGTGAGTATATTTGTAGGTATGTGGAGGTTTTTCACAAGATACAAAGAATACTTGGTGTGGACACTTACCCACTTCATACCCATGAAAATTTTCGGCAGAAAAACGAGCCAAGAATGGTAAAAAAATGTTCCACATCACTGTGTGAACGACAATAACGCTAGAGTCAATTTTAGCAGATGTTCTATTCATGTTGGTGTGACGTATTTAGTATTCTGTGATCCATTGGACAATTTAGTGATCGTTCAATTGAATCTATGCTTCTTATATTACTTTCTATACAGAAAAAAAATTGTAACAAATCTCATTTCTGATGTTAATGAAAATAAAATGAGTATTCTCGAAGTTTGGTGCTTTCGCCATTTTGTAACCTCATTAACTTGCTCCTGTAATCCTGGATTCATTTAAAAAAGGGGGAGTATTGTGAGTAGTCGACAATTCACGTATGCAACTCTCTAAAAAACCCTGATCTGATATTATAATTGAGGGTGATTGAAAAAAATGTCATTATTTAGCCGGTCATATTCTTTACTGCGACGGTTGTCGTATGGGTAACGGCTTGGAATGTGTTCTGTATGGATATGCGGCTGTGTGACTGTGAATTATTGGGTATTTGTTGGATTCAATTGTCCACCATATCGAGCCGAGAGAAAATGGATAAATCGCGGAACTAATAGGTGTTTGATTGCGATGACGATAAGTCAAACGTAATGTGCCAGTTCTCATTGTATTTACCGGTCATTCAGGGCTGTGTATAGAAGATAGAGGTGCTGTATAAGCAAGAAATGAAGTGTCGTCTTTATGTCTTGCACCAGTGGCGGATTTGCCGAAGGGATTTGGGGTTCGAACCTATTTTGCACCGAGGCAAATTATGAATAACTATAGTGGTTGCGACAAGAGGGACGGAAGTTTGGAAATTCCAATTTTTGAAAAAATGCCATTTGACATGGGAAAATCTAAACTGAGATAGTTGGGGATCTGAAATATTTTTCATTGAATTCAGCGACCTCGAAAACCTACATTTTGATACCAAAGTCAGTCATCTATCCCTGCTAAGAAGTGAATTTTACTTGTTTCTATTTTTCCATATATCAATTTCGAGTTTTATTCACAAGTTCTGTTCACGAGCTCACACGACTCAAGGTAAGGGTGCTGTCGATCCGCAAAATGGCTATTATTGAAAATTCGAATAGGAAGTACAACTGCCATGTTCAATAACAACGTTAAATCATTCCGAAATATATTTTTTATTGACTAATATGGTGTTTTTAGGGGGTCATACCCCTTTGGCATTTTTCACACAAAATTTGAGATTTTTAAAATCGCTCATATTTTGCAAAGAGATACTTGGAGCTATGCTGATCAACATAATGTAAATAATCTTGGCGGCGATGAGACGGACGGAAGTTGTGACAGTTTGAAATTTCGGATTTTTCGAAAAATGCCATTTGGCAGGTGAAAATCTAAACGGTGATAGTTAGGGCTTTGAATTATTTTTTATTGAATAGATCGACCTCGAAAACCTACATTTTGATACCAAAATCACCCATGTAGCCCTTATAAGTAGTGAATTATTCCTGTTTTTATTTTTCGATTTTTCATTTTTGAGTTTTGTTAACGAGCTCACACCACTCAAGGTAAGGGTGCTATCGGTCCGCAAAATTGCTATTATTGATGATTCAAATGGGAAGTTCAACTTCCAAATTCAATAACAACGTTAGATCTTCCCCAAATATATTTTTTATTGACAAATATGGTGTTTTTAGTGGGTCATACCCCTTTGGCATTTTTCACCAAAAATTTGAGATTTTTCAAATCGCTCATATTTTGCACAGAGATACTTGGAGCTTTGCTGATCAATATAATATAAATAATTCTTGGCGGCAAAGAGAGGAACGGAAGTTATGACAGTTTGAAATTTGCGATTTTTCGAAAAAATGCCATTTGACTGGTGAAAATCTAAACGGTGCTAGTTAGGGCTTTGAATTATTTTTTATTGAATAGATCGACCTCGAAAACCTACATTTTGATACCAAAATCACCCATGTAGCCCTTATAAGAAGTGAATTATTCCTGTTTTTATTTTTCGATTTTTCATTTTTGAGTTTTGTTAACGAGCTCACACCACTCAAGGTAAGGGTGCTGTCGGTCCGCAAAATTGCTATTATTGATGATTCAAATGGGAAGTTCAACTTCCAAATTCAATAACAACGTTAGATCTTCCCCAAATATATTTTTTATTGACAAATATGGTGTTTTTAGGGGGTCATACCCCTTTGGCATTTTTCACCAAAAATTTGAGATTTTTCAAATCGCTCATATTTTGCACAGAGATACTTGGAGCTTTGCTGATCAATATAATATAAATAATTCTTGGCGGCAAAGAGAGGAACGGAAGTTATGACAGTTTGAAATTTGCGATTTTTCGAAAAAATGCCATTTGACTGGTGAAAATCTAAACGGTGCTAGTTAGGGCTTTGAATTATTTTTTATTGAATAGATCGACCTCGAAAACCTACATTTTGATACCAAAATCACCCATGTAGCCCTTATAAGAAGTGAATTATTCCTGTTTTTATTTTTCGATTTTTCATTTTTGAGTTTTGTTAACGAGCTCACACCACTCAAGGTAAGGGTGCTGTCGGTCCGCAAAATTGCTATTATTGATGATTCAAATGGGAAGTTCAACTTCCAAATTCAATAACAACGTTAGATCTTCCCCAAATATATTTTTTATTGACAAATATGGTGTTTTTAGGGGGTCATACCCCTTTGGCATTTTTCACCAAAAATTTGAGATTTTTAAAATCGCTCATATTTTGCACAGAGATACTTGGAGCTATGCTGATCAATATAATATAAATAATTCTTGGCAGCGAAGAGAGGGACGGAAGTTATGACAGTTTGAAATTTCCGATTTTTCGAAAAAATGCCATTTGACAGGTGAAAATCTAAACGGTGCTAGTTAGGGCTCTGAATTATTTTTTATTGAATAGATCGACCTCGAAAACCTACATTTTGATACCAAAATCACCCATGTAGCCCTTATAAGTAGTGAATTACTCCTGTTTTTATTTTTCGATTTTTCATTTTTGAGTTTTGTTAACGAGCTCACACCACTCAAGGTAAGGGTGCTGTCGGTCCGCAAAATTGCTATTATTGATGATTCAAATGGGAAGTTCAACTTCCAAATTCAATAACAACGTTAGATCTTCCCCAAATATATTTTTTATTGACAAATATGGTGTTTTTAGGGGGTCATACCCCTTTGGCATTTTTCACCAAAAATTTGAGATTTTTAAAATCGCTCATATTTTGCACAGAGATACTTGGAGCTATGCTGATCAATATAATATAAATAATTCTTGGCAGCGAAGAGAGGGACGGAAGTTATGACAGTTTGAAATTTCCGATTTTTCGAAAAAATGCCATTTGACAGGTGAAAATCTAAACGGTGCTAGTTAGGGCTTTGAATTATTTATTATTGAATAGATCGACCTCGAAAACCTACATTTTGATACCAAAATCACCCATGTAGCCCTTATAAGTAGTGAATTATTCCTGTTTTTATTTTTCGATTTTTCATTTTTGAGTTTTATTAACGAGCTCACACCACTAAATGGTGAGGGTGCTGTCGGTCCGCAAAATTGCTATTATTGATGATTCAAATGGGAAGTTCAACTTCCAAATTCAATAACAACGTTAGATCTTCCCCAAATATATTTTTTATTGACAAATATGGTGTTTTTAGTGGGTCATACCCCTTTGGCATTTTTCACCAAAAATTTGAGATTTTTCAAATCGCTCATATTTTGCACAGAGATACTTGGAGCTATGCTGATCAATATAATATAAATAATTCTTGGCAGCGAAGAGAGGGACGGAAGTTATGAGAGTTTGAAATTTCCGATTTTTCGAAAAAATGCCATTTGACAGGTGGAAATCTAAACGGTGCTAGTTAGGGCTTTGAATTATTTTTTATTGAATAGATCGACCTCGAAAACCTACATTTTGATACCAAAATCACCCATGTAGCCCTTATAAGTAGTGAATTATTCCTGTTTTTATTTTTCGATTTTTCATTTTTGAGTTTTGTTAACGAGCTCACACCACTCAAGGTAAGGGTGCTGTCGGTCCGCAAAATTGCTATTATTGATGATTCAAATGGGAAGTTCAACTTCCAAATTCAATAACAACGTTAGATCTTCCCCAAATATATTTTTTATTGACAAATATGGTGTTTTTAGGGGGTCATACCCCTTTGGCATTTTTCACCAAAAATTTGAGATTTTCCAAATCGCTCATATTCTACACAGAGATACTCGGAGCTATGCTGATCAATATAATATAAATAATTCTTGGCGGCGAAGAGAGGGACGGAAGTTATGCCAGTTTGAAATTTCCGATTTTTCGAAAAATGCCATTTGACAGGTGAAAATCTAAACGGTGATAGTAAGGGCTTTGAATTATTTTTTATTGAATTCAGAGACCCCAAAAACCTACATTTTGATACCAAAGTCGGCTATATGTATCCTTCATAAGTCAAGAATTTTTATTGTTTTTATTTTTCGATATTTCATTATCGACTTTTGTTCACAAGCACAGACCGCTCAAGCTATGGGTTTTATAGATCTGCAAAATGATTTCATGAAAGATGACGATAAAAAACCAACTTTTAGTAAGCTAAAAAAAACCTCAAGAACTCGGTGGACAAATCGGAAGAATACAAGAAAGTGTCATAAAACGTTTCGGCATCAAATCCATACACTGCTGTATTTCGATTTTCCCCACGTCCTCTCATCAATTTCATATGATGTATAATACCCCCCCCCTCTCCATCGAACATATAACTCTATTTCAGGGCTTGTTAGGAATATCTGAGTGATCGTAGCATTAAATTGATTTTATTGCCCCCTCCACGCCACTTTGACCAATGGATTGGGAGGAGACAGCTACGCTAAAGGCGGGGAAGTGGTTACGGCTGCCAATCACGCTTGAGTTTTCCTGGCTGGGGAGATGAGTTACACCGGATCCCTCTTTTTCCAGCCAGCTCCTCGTGTCTCAATTACTCTTGTTGGAGGCAATTAATTTGTTAGAGCGTTTAATTAATTTCGTACATGTTTCTTGGCTTGTTTGGATTCGATGACGGATGGTCAGCCAGAAGGTTTTTAGAGGTTATTTCTCGGTTCCATCCGGCTCGTAGGACCAATGTATTGGTCTCACTGAGATTTATAAAGAGACCAGAAGTTTTACATTATATTGGGGGGATCTTCGAGTACCAGGATTCATGGTGTGCTTCTGTCGGCGATGAAAGCCCGTCAAACATAAAGATAAGACAATTGCATACATTCTCGCTACATAGCGCAAGATTAACAGCGAAGAATTTACGCAAAGTTAAATGGCGTAAAAGACGGACGCAAAAAGCCGGAGCCTCTCCTCGTTTGATGCGAAATTAACGAAATTAATGGAGCGAGCCGGCATCATGGCGATTTCATTTTTATAAAGCGAACCGACGTCCAAAGTTTAATTAAAAAATTTCGCGAGAATCGCAATGAGCCCTCGTAAGGGCCACTTAGTTGTCCCCATTCAAATGGAGCGGTGCCAAACTGCAATAACTGAGCTTATCACTCTTTTAATGACATCGGTTACTGTTATCGTCGTTGATGACGTTTTTTAGGGCCTTCATCCGAGCCCTCTTTCATTTCATCGACGACTGAAACGACGAGACTTCGGCGATATCAATTTGGTCCTTTATTCCGTTTGATTTTTCGAAATTTTTCGACGAAAGGAGTCCATCACATTACGCTTATCGGTACGTATTGGTAAATGGTTTGTAATGTTTCTTGGCGACGAGGGTGTACACAGGAAGATAGCACAGGGAAGACAATTCATGTATTTAGTAGCCACATTTGCCTGCAAAAATGCGAGGATGTATTGATATCTAGTTAGCCTAGGCCAGTTCCATGCATAAACGAAATATTGCGATACCATATCAACCAACAATAACTTATTAGAAGTGTCAGTGTAGAGTTCGACGTCAAAAAAGGGAACCAGAGTTACGCAATAAATTAAAAAAAAAGATGTCCACCGAAATTGTAAAGATCGAAAAATTGGAATATCAAGTACCTATACCTGTATTTAAAAGGGTTAAGAGGTAAGCAGATTTACGAAGATATGCTTAATACCCTTAGTGATCAATGTCCTTCGTATGCGACCGTGAAAATTGGACTGCAAGCTTCAAAAGAGGTAAATTTTCCATTGGAGATGATGAACGATCTGTAAGGCCAATTTCTGTGTCAGTCTCCGAAAATATCGATACCTACAGTTCCTGACATGATTTTATCATACCGTCGAATTTGGCTAAAACGGATATCTGAAGCACTGAAGATTTCATACGAACGCGTTCATCATATAGTTCACGTCAATTTGGACATAAAAAAAATTTCTGCAAAATGGATCCCCAAATGTTTGAATGTTGACCAGAAGCGTGCAGGGGTAGAAGCATCGCGTTCGATCTGTGCTCGATTTGAAAACGATGTAGACTTCTTGGACCGAATTGTTACTGTGGATGAGACTTGGGTACATTTCTACGATCCAGAAACAGAGCAACAATCGATGGAATGGCGACACTCTGGTTCTCCAAGACCTAAGAAGTTTCGTGTCCAAAAATCTGCTGGAAAAGTTCTTGCTACATTTTTATGGGATTGCCATGGAGTAATCATGATTGATTTTTTGGATGAGGGTAGAACAATAACTGGAGATTACTATTCGACATTACTGATGACCACTCTACGGGAAAAAATTTAAGTTAAAAGACGCGGAAAGCTATCCAGAGGTGTTTTGTTTTTACTGGACAACGCCCCAGTACAGAAATCTCATGTTGCCATGCAAAAAATTCGTGATTTAGGGTTAGAATTACTAGAAAACCCTCTTATTCACCAGATTTGGCTCCGTCCGACTATCATCTCTTTCCTCAACGGAAAGAAAGTTTAAAAGGTCGTAAATTTTCTTCCAACGAGGAAGTAATAAAAGCTGTGGAGGACTGGTTTGCAGAGCAAGAAGAAACATTTTTTTAAAGGTCTAGAGACGTTGCAGGTTCGCTGTAATAAATGTATTCAATCAAGAGGAGAATATGTTGAGTAATAAAATATTTTGACATTGAAATTTTGTCTGGTTCCATGGGCGCCCGCAGAAATTTTTCCCAGGGGGGGCCAAAATTTTTCTCAGGGGGGCAAAATAAAAATTATTGTGATATTGAGGGTGTTGTGCTGAAAAACGATAAGGCCATCGAAATCTCAGGGGGGCCATGGCCCCCCCTGGCCCCCCCCAGCGGGCGCCCATGTCTGGTTCTATAGTAGGCTAAGAATTTTTCAATATATCCTCGTAAGTTAATCCAAACTGGCAACGAGCTTTCAATTTTTTCAGTCGTTCTCATCAAGGCGGCGATGGTGTGGGGTTTGAATTGTTTTCTCGAACTCTTATCCTCCAATCTTTCCTCAGCAATTTGCAAACACCATCATACATAATGCACTGCTTGGAGCTGTTTAATTGGATACGGGCGATAATTAAGCCTCTTATTATTCAGTCATTGTGACTGACACCATCTACAGAACGACTCCGTACCAGACATTACGTCCACAAAGACTACGATCGTTTATATGATAAGTAGGCCTTCAATAAGGCTCTGCTTGTGGGTGCCTTTCTCTCTCGTCTCTCCTGCACTCAGGACTTTTGCCTTCATTACTGATTTAAAATCTTGAGGGTTTCCTAGTGTGCTTTGATCCATACGAGTTTATTAAACGGTGTCATTATAAAGGGTCTTCTATTAAGAAGTGTTATTTCGGTAGATGTCACTTATGAAGCTGTCATTTTTTGACATTTGAGAAGTAGAAAATAGGCCATTAATAAATAAAAATGGAACGATACACGCTTCAACAACGCATTGAAATCATCAAAATTACTATAAAAATGGTGCCAATTTGAGACGGTTCGTAAAACTCGAACATTTTTGTATTGCTTCGTTCGAAACTGTGAAAATACGTGAAAATCACCCTATGCCTTCAATCCAATCATTATTCTGCTGCGCGTCCCAACTTTTAAATCAAAAGGACAAAGCCAGGGTGTCTTTGTCCCGATAGAAATCGAAATTAGCCTTTCGAAAATCCCATTACCACCTAAGGATTAACTCCAGATCCCTTGTAAAGCGATATGCAGGCCCGGTTGCCACTTTTTGTTTTACACGTGCCTGTCATCCGTCACTCATTGTCCTTCGGGGGTAGCCGGCTTAATCCGGATTTCGTCTCTTAAATGTTGGCTTTTATTCTTCGAATCCGTGTTCCCAAGGGTGACGCGACTGTGGTGGTCGCTATCTTGTTAAACCTGCAATGTTTACTCTCGTAATTTATGGTGTTTGTTCGCTAATCTGACAACTACTTTCAACAATGTCCCTCGTCAAATTTGGCGATGGGAGACGAGTGGATGAAATTGAAATTCCGACACCTATCAATGGCTCGAGTTAATAGAATTTGTCAGCTTACGTGAGATTTGGATTTTTTTGTGGACGCGACCAGGGATGGTCTTTTTGAAGGATGGGTGGTTTGGGACTGGCTTTGTCAGTCGAACAGTGGGAGTCACTTTAAAAATAATTCACAGTTCTTTCATTGCAGTCAGTGCGATTACCAATCACGATTAAGTTTGAAACTCAATTCGGAATGAATATCACGTTTTGGCATTGCAAATGATCAAGGTATGGATGCGATAATCGAAAAAAAAAATCCCAGAAAAACGAGAATATTAATATGAATTCAAAGAACATAGAAGATTGAAAGAATTAGCATTGATACTGAAAGATTGGGCGGTCAATATGATGAAAAAAACGGGACCGAATTTAAAGAAGAAACGGCGAAGACAATGTGGAACGTTTCGTGCAAAAACTTGCAGAATGCCCTCGTGGAAATACAAGCAGATATACAGAGTGTAACAGCCAAATGGAATAAATTCGATAACGAATAAATGAGGGGTGTTAGGAAAAACGCTCGGACACGTCGATTTGTAAATTTGAATGCGCATATTTTTCAAGAAAATAAAATTATATAGGGTGTTCCATGCGACCGTGGCCAATACCAACTTTCTTATTTCAAATGCAACCCCCTGTATATTATTTATTTTTTGGATTCTTTAGAAAATTCTAGACATAATTCATGTACAATGTCCTATACCTATCTACAACTTTTTCGGAAATATTAAGTGTTTTCAGATTTTTTACAATTTTACATTAGACTTCTTTTTATGGAGATATGTCAAAAGTATTGTATACGAAACGAAACCCTTAAACTTAGACGGCCTAAAAAACCGAATCACGCTTGCGATTAGATCAGTCACGCCTGAAATGTTGAGTAACGTTAGAAGACAATTCTACACCAGATTAGCATGTTGCCAAGACGTTCGCGGCGAGCATTTTGAAAATTTCCTACATTGACATTAATGTTCTTTTTTGTTTTTTTTTAATAATTAAGAAATTATCAGTATTACTCATTAGGTTTCAAGTGTAATGTACCGAATTTGTGAAATAAAATAATTTTTATTCGAAACGTTGATTTTTGCAATAAATCTGAAAACACTTAATACTTCCGAAATAGTTAAAGATAGGTATAGGACATTGTGCATGAATTGTGTCTTGAATTCTCTGAAGAATCCAAAAAATAAATAATATACAGGGGGTTGCATTAGAAATAAGAAAGTTGGTATTGGCCACGGTCACATGGAACACCCTATATAATATTATTTTCTTGAAAAATATGCGCATTAAAAATTACAAATCGACGTGTCCGAGCGTTTTTCCCAACACGCTCTCATTCATTCGTTATCGAATTTATTCCATTTGGCTGTTACACTCTGAATGTAAACCTAAGTGTACTAAGTCCGGTTCAGTTTCGTTAAATTTGTCTAAAGTTAACAAAATAAGATATGATTTTGATTCGAATTGATAGAACCATGCCTCAATTCAAATAGAGGAAGTATAGGTACATACAAAATGACATAGGGTTTCAATTCAGAGGCATACCTCGTTAGTATACTGAATTACAGTACATAATGTCATATTCTATACCTATGATCTTTGGTCCTTTCTTTATAAAATCTTATCAACCTTTATGAAATGAAAGTACCGAAAAACAAAATATTCTTAGATAAATTGGGATAAACGAAATTAATTTTGTCCGAATGCTATGGACAAAATGACATACCGTCAACATGTAACTGTAGTTTTCTACTTATCGTTCAAAAACTACTGACAAAGTTCACCAATGAAACGCTTGGTTCTTCTAGGAACATCAGCACAAGATGCGTGAGCCCAATGCATGCATCGTAACCAGTCTTTTCCAGGGCTAATCCTGAAGAAGACTGTTTTTTCCCGACCTAAATCGGGAACAAAGGTCATAACAATAGACAGATGGAGAGTCGTCTTCATCATCTCGAAAGTTGCTGGGAACATTTTCTTCTTTGAAAAATGCCCTAAGGACTTGACGTTTATCGAGTCTTCGGCTCACGTTTGCCTTGTCCACTAATGAATCGTCCTTTAGGGATTGAAGGATCCTCCTCATAGGATCAGCAAGAGTAGGTTAAGATGCATTGCCTTTATTAGCTGCAGATAAATATTTTGTTGTGAATATGTTAAGACAAGTCCTGGCTCTTTGTTTGCTGATGGAGCCTGGGATGAATGGTCTCGGTGTTGCCCGGAACTCGGAAGATACGATTGATTCAGCTTAAATACCTATGTCATTTTGTCCGTTCACTGTATATGTCATTTTGTCCATAAAGCGTTATAAAACTAGAAAGATATCGAACTGATACAAAAAATAGATTAAACATAAAAAAAGCTTTGTCAATACAATGACAAATAAGTAAAGTTTGAAATGAATACAATATAAATGAGAAAAATGTTTAAAACTGGCCATTTCTTCTAAAAATTTGGCTCAATGAAAATTATATTGATATTGATTTCTGTTATCAATCATATAACGACCAAATGAACTAGAGTAGCGCTTGCGAGTTTTCAGAGGCTAATAGAACCCACTCGGGTCCTGTGATATGGTAGGCAATTCCGCATTTGATGCCCCCAAACTCAAATTAATATGCCTATGTCATTTTGTACTTATTCCCTTTACTTTATTTATAGTTACTTTTCATGTCAGGGACGAAAAATCTAAAAAACCCCCATTAAACGAGAACCAGCTCGTCTGCCTCCTACCATAAAACCCTCCAATTCCTCATCCCCTCAATCTCTACCGTCAGCGCTCACACAGACGACACTTATGCCCAATCCGCTCATTTCCCAATCATCCAATTACGCAGCATTTATCACCGTCGTTACTCTATGTTCTCGTTCAAACAGCTTCTCATGGCAGTAATCACTTCGAAATTAATCGACCACGACTAATGTCGCCACTAACAGCCAGCCAAAGTATTCAAAAGTTATTTATGCCGTCCCTTTTGATCACAGCCGAATTGATGACGGTCCTCCATTAGCCCTGCCAAAAACTCTCACCTCCCATTGGACCAGACCCGTTCACCTAATGGCGCGAGGGCTAATTTGATATTAAATGCTCCGAATTTGGTACAAGAAAAGAGAGCTGTGACAACCAAAGATGCATTCGAAAAGGTCCCATACGGCCGCCTTTTGTTGGTGTACTCTCGCAGTTGTTATATTCGGCCAGTAACCATGACGACCGGTTAACAATCGAAATCACAGCCATCTGCCGTCTTTATAGGGAATATTTCCCCTTATAATGACACATAAACGTTGCTAAATATACTTCGGTTCCAGTATATTATTTCATAAAGTCGAGTAGATAATTTATACATGTCAGGAGGGACCAACTGCTTGGTCCTTTGTGATGGCTCTCGATTAACCCGAGAGCTTCCGACAAAAAAGGCATTCAGTTGATCGTTTGTAACTTTTAATAAGTACGATTGTGTAGGTCCACCCTGTTCAGGCATGGAGCTGTGGAAATGGCAATATTTCATTCAGTATGACTTGAGATTGCTTTAGGAAAAAAAGGACGAAGGTGAATCTAACGTTTTCTTGATTGGTTCCTTATTTTCAACGTGGAATATGGATGGGCCAAAACAGAAATCAAATTCTATTCAAACAATATCAAGTCTCGACCTCAGAATATTTGTATTATTCCAGTCCATCCTGTGGTTTCCATTTGTTCAACATGATCAGCTATTTGAGATCAGTTTTTTTGTTTATTCATCGTATATTTATTTTTCATTCTTCATCGGAATTCTATAATAATCCATATTATATAAAATTGTAATTGCTTTACGTGTACTGTGTTTGAAAACCAAGCATACGAGGATATATTGATATCTAGTTAGCCTAGACCAGTTCCTTGCATAAACAAAATATTGCGATACCATATCAACGAACGATAACTCATTAGAAGTTTCAGTGTAGAGTTCGACGTCAAAAATGTAAACCAGAGTTACGCAATAAATTAAAGAAAGAAATATCCACCGAAATTAAAAAAATCGAAAAATTGGAGTATCGAGCCATCATCAAGAACCTGTATTTAAAAGGGTTAAGAGGTAAGCAGATTTACGAAGATATGCTTAAACCCTTGGTGATCAGTGTCCTTCATATGCGACCGTGAAAAATTGGACTGCAAGCTTCAAAAGAGGTAAAATGAAGATGATGACCGATCGGGAAGGCCAGTTTCTGTGTCAGTCCCTGAAAATATCGATGCAGTTCATGTTCATGACATGATTTTATCAGACCGTCGAATTGGGCTAAAACGGATATCTGAAGCACTGAAGATTTCATACGAACGCGTTCATCATATAGTTCACGTCAATTTGGACTTGGGAAAAATTTCTGCAAAATGGATCCCCAAATGTTTGAATGTTGACTAAAAGCGTGCAAGGGTGAAAGCATCGCGTTCGATCTGTGCTCGATTTGAAAACGATGTAGACTTCTGAAATGGAATTGTTACTATGGATGAGACTTTGGTACATTTTTACGATCCAGAAACAAAGCAATCGATGGAATGGCGACACTCTGGTTCTCCAAGACCTAAGAAGTTTCGTGTCCAAAAATCTGCTGGAAAAGTTCTTGCTTCAGTTTTTTGGGATTGCCATGGAGTAATCATGATTGATTTTTTGGATAAGGGTAGAACAATAACTGGAGAATATCATTCGAGATTACTGACCACTCTATAGGAAAAAATTAAAGAGAAAAGACTCGGAAAGCTATCCAAAGGTGTTTTGTTTTTACAGGACAACGCCCAAGTACACAAATCTCATGATGCCATGCAAAAAATTCGTGATTTAGGGTTAGAATTACTAGAACACCCCCCTTTTTCACCAGATTTGGCTCCATCCGACTATCATCTCTGTCCTCAACCGAAAAAAAGTTTAAAAGGTCGTAAATTTTCTTCCAACGAGGAGGTAATAAAAGCTGGGGAGGACTGGTTTACAGAGCAAGAAGAAACATTTTTTTCAAAGGTCTAGAGACGTTGCAGATTCACTGTAATAAATGTATTCAATTAAGAGGAGAATATGTTGAGTAATAAAATATTTTGACATTGAAATTTTGTTTGGTTCTATAGTAGGCTAAGAATTTTTCAATATATATCCTCGTATCTCCAATTTAATTATATTCGATGCAATTCGCAATTTGAACGGAATCCTCTTCCAATAGAATTCTTAAAACCACTTCAGCGAATCTGAAACGGTAAAACCGACCAAAGTGCAACTCAGACAAGAGGCAATTAGTGTTCTTCAAGAAATCATAAACATCTCCTGGCATCACCAACCGAATCCATTCGCCACCCAAATAGTCCAAACACGCGGTTCATAATTATCGAATTAATATAATAGCTAATAATTCTTAATTAGGAAAAGGAACGGGTGAAAGAGAGGCCTAACAAAAGGTGCGCATTAGATAATTGAACAGATTAGATTTTTCGAACACCATATTATGGTAATTTTAGACCTTTCTCACGAAATCGGTGGTCTTCATCTGTGTAATTAGACAGGACTGATGTTAAAGAAGTGCCAGGGTTCGAATCTAGAAGTCAATTAAAGAGAGCAGTTGTTGGATGTGTCAGAGTCGATCAGTTTCTAGATCTTGGAGAGGATGTGAAGGGGAAGTGAAAAATAACGACTGAGAAATAGAATATTCTTCGGGAAATATCGAGTGTTTTTTTAGAGTGGTAGAATTTTCGATAGAGATAACTGTGTTTTGACACAAGGTAAAAGCCATGCTGTTTTGACAATTCTGTTCAGTAAGCATTGACAAATTATCATAGAAAGACTCACGCCGCAACAACGTTTACAAATACATAGTTGAAATTTATTTTCAAAATCAGTGTTCTATTCGCCAAACTTATAAAGCACTTCGTGAAATTTATGGTTTACATAATCGTCCATCAGTGCTGCTTATTCGTCGAACTATCGATAGATTTCGGACAACATTTTCTCTATTCAATGCAACAACAACAACAAGACAAAGAACTGTACGTACAGATGAAAATATCGCTGCTGTAAGTGATAGATTCAAATTTGTCTATTTGTCTATTCGTCGACGTTCACAACAATTTGGACTCTGTGCATCCACCACATGGAAAATTTTGCGTAGGGATTTTGGTCTACACCCATACAAGATCCAACTGGTTCAAGAACTAAAGCCACTTGACCATAATAAGCGTCGTTTGTTTGCTGATTGGGGCTAAGAACAGTTGATCCACTTTTTTATCGAAAAATTGTTTTTAGTGATGAAGCTCATTTCTGGTTGAACGGCTACGTAAACAAGCAATTGCCGTATATGGAGTGAAAACAATCCTCAAGAAGTTCTGCAGGTTTCACGGGATAAATGTATGAAATTCTCAGTATACATGCGCAATAATATTTTGCAGAATGTGTATTATTCGGTTGTGCCGTTTTTCTGCGTATATTAGAAAAAACCTGGTTGGAAATATGACCAATAAAGTTCCTACTTTATAATTTATTTAAAAATTGAGGGTGCAATAAACAAAAAAACTGATCAATACACATTCTTCAAAATATTATTCCGCATGTAAACTGAAAATTTCATACATTTATCCCGAGAATTGACAGGGATATCATGGAAATAAAATCGTTTGTCCAGATTTTCATGAAATTACAGCTCACCAGGTTTTTTTCCTAATATATACGAAGAAAAACAGAAAAGCGAGTAATACACATTCTAGAGAAATGATTAAGCTTTAACAGCTTCTACAGGTAGAGAATAAGATCCGCTGAAGCCTGGGAGGCAGTATACAGGGTCTTTCACGAGGAACCTCACCCATAATATTTATACGGGAAACTACTGAACGTATTTTCATGAAATTCAGCACTTATAAGTATTTCACGATGCTGATGAAATCTAAAATATTTTCAAGGCATGAGCACCTCCGGTTTTTCCGGAAATGACGTCAACTTCCGTTTTTCAAATTAGAACACCATTTTTTTATTGCAGAAATAGATTCCTTAGAAAATTTCAAGTTATTTTGATGTAACATTTTTCAGTTTTGGTTGCAAAATTCTCTCTGAGCGGGAAAATTCGAAAAAAAAATCGAAAATAGAGCTCCGCTGAAACAAGAATAACTTCGAGGTTTTTGGATGGAAAATTTTCATTTTTGGGATTTTTCAAGATGTAAGATTGATGTATCCACTTTAAAAATCGAAATCGCGATTCATGATACAGGGGGTGAAAAAATCGCTTTCAAAGTTAGGGATGACAAAATCGTGAAAAATCAATTTTATTAAATTAGAACCCCATTTTTCATGGCAGATATTGAATCTACGTTAAAAAATAATGTGAGTGTATGCATCACACCCTTGCCCTAAAATGGATATTTTCTGAGTTAATATCCACTTTAGGGCAAGGGTGTGATGCATACACTCACATTATTTTTTAACGTAGATTCAATATCTGCAATAAAAAAATGGGGTTCTAATTTGAAAAACGGAAGTTGACGTCATTTCCGGAAAAACCGGAGGTGCTCATGCCTTGAAAATATTTTAGATTTCATCAGCATCGTGAAATACTTATAAGTGCTGAATTTCATGAAAATACGTTCAGTAGTTTCCCGTATAAATATGGGTGAGGTTCCTCGTGAAAGACCCTGTATACTTTACATTTTCACAATATGAAAATCTATGAATAAATTCGAGAGACACACTTTCCAAACTCGGATGGTTTCCGATCTGCCACTTCAGGTGCATCCATAACTGTCAAAACTAGAAATCAAGCGGAAACACGAAAGCCAACATCCGAGGAATCGAAGCCTAATAAGCCAATTAGGTCGCAGATCGCCAGAATTCCAACCGGTCCAAATATTATGGAAATTTGTACCATTTTCTGGCACCCCGAACCCTATTACCCTTGACACCCGTCACCGTAACAACGTGCTAAACGCACAGATGCCCGATTCGGAGAAGAATAAGAAGAAGCACAGAGGCAGCTCGGACCGGACTCCCCCAATTAAACCGCGTTTTAATTATATCCCTGGTAACATGATTAATATAAACCAAAACACATGTCAGTTTAGCGCTGCATACCTCCTAATGAGGAAACGAGATTCCTCATGCTCCGTTCACATTAAATTTGATGCCCATATCCGCAGTGGAAGACAATGCCGGCCCGTCGTCTTCTTCTTCTTCTTTCTCCTCCTTTTCTCGGCCTCGGCCCGTAGTATGCGGACCAGCTCATTAACAGTTAATCATCCCTTCAGGTTTCATTCATCAAGGCTGGTTTCGGTATTGAATGTTGGCATTCCTGCGCCGTCTGAGCGGGGTAATGAATGCGAAAAGGTGAGATGTCGTTCTCGTTTCAGACGGAAGGAGTTGGTTGCTCTTCTTCTGGGATCGAGGGTGAGAAGATGCATGTTCTCACAGGAGAAGGCGATTTGCTGGTTTTTACGTGCGGAATTTTGGGAATTCTGCTCGATTTCCTCTTTCGAGTCGAGTTATCAAGAGATATTTGGACACCTGATACAGAGTTGGGGAGAAAAGCATTCTTCGACTTCATATACTTACGTGGAATTCTACTTGATTTTTGCGTGATATAATCGAATGTTCTTTTGTCAATATCTATAATTCTCTAAACTACGAAAAATTCTTAGCCTACTATAGAACCAAACAAAATTTCAATGTCAAAATATTTTATTACTCAACATATTCTCCTCTTAATTGAATACATTTATTACAGCGAACCTGCAACGTCTCTAGACCTTTCAAAAAAATGTTTCTTCTTGCTCTGCAAACCAGTCCTCCACAGTTTTTATTACCTCCTCGTTGGAAGAAAATTTACGACCTTTTAAACTTTTTTCAGATGAGGAAAGAGTTGATAGTCAGACAGAGCCAAATCTGGTGAATAAGGGGGGTGTTCTAGTAATTCTAACCCTAAATCACGAATTTTTTGCATGGCAACATGAGATTTGTGTACTGGGGCGTTGTCCTGTAAAAACAAAACACCTTTGGATAGCTTTTCGCGTCTTTTCTCTTTAATTTTTTTCCGTAGAATGGTCAGTTATGTCGAATAGTAATCTCCAGTTCTTGTTCTACCCTTATCCAAAAAATCAATAATGATTATTCCATGGCAATCCCAAAAAAACTGAAGCAAGAACTTTTCCAGCAGAGTTTTGGACACGAAACTTCTTAGGTCTCGGAGAACCATTCCATCGATTGTTGCTTTGTTTCTGAGTCGTAGAAATGTACCCAAGTCTCATCCATAGTAACAATTCGGTTTAAGAAGTCTACATCGTTTTCGAATCGAGCACAAATCGAACGCGATGCTTCTACCCTTGCACGCTTTTGGTCAACATTCATTTGGGGGTTCATTTTGCAGAAATTTTTCTCATGTTCAAATTGACGTGAACTATATGATGAACGCGTTCGTATGAAATCTCCAGTGCTTCAGATATCCGTTTTAGCCCAATTCGACGGTCTGATAAAATCATGTCATGAACTGCATCGATATTTTCGGGGACTGACACAGAAACTGGCCTTCCCGATCGGTCATCATCTTCAATAGAAAATTTACCTCTTTTGAGGCTTGCAGTCCAATTTTTCACGGTCGCATACGAAAGACATTGATCACCAAGGGAATTAACCATATCTTCGTAAATCTGCTTACCTCTTAACCCTTTTAAATACGGGTACTTGATGATGGCTCGATACTCCAATTTTTCGATTTTTACAATTTCGGTGGACATCTTTTTTTTTAATTTATTGCGTAACTCTGGTTTACTTTCTTGACGTCGAACTCTACACTGACACTTCTAATAAGTTATTGTTCGTTGATATGGTATCGCAATATTTTGTTTATGCATGGTCTAGGCTAACTAGATATCAATACATCCTCGCATGTTTAAAATTCATCATTCACTCAAGCCCACGCCCCACACCCCCAAATCAAAGTCTCGAATTAAAATTGGCTTGCTGTGAACGTCGACGAATAGACAAATCTGGATCTTCATTAACACTATCAATTACAGCATCGTTATTTTCTTCAGTACGTACAGTTCCTTGTCTTGTTGTTGTGGCATCGAGTAGGGAAAATGTTGTCAGAAATCTATCGATAGTTCGACGAATAAGCTGCCCTGATGGACGATTACGTGAACCATGAATTTCACGAAGTGCTCTATAGGTGTGGAGATTCGAACATGATTTTGAAAATAAATTTCCTCAATTTGTAAACGTTGTTGCTGCGTGAATCTTTCCATGATAATTCGTCAATGCTTCCTGAACAGAAATGTCAAAACAACATGGCTTCTATCTTCTGTCAAATCATTTATGATAAGTTGGTTCCACACTCTTCTAAGCTTGTGTTTGATATCAAAACTCCATTCATTCCTTTTTCAAGAATATCAACGGGTGCGGCTCGAAATTGCCAGATCACCGTTCACCCTTTCACCTTCACTACCATCCAGCAAATTACGCCAATTTAACAATCATGGCACGATCGGTGTGGCAGACGATTGAAATAATAATCGACGCTCCAACCCGATCATTTCATCATTAAATTTCTGTTTTTCGAAAGGAGCCTGCCTACCGTTCCTCATGCGAAAATTACAGCCTGCTTAGATTGGTTATTTATGGACGGGTGACGAGTCTATTAAAACCACACTGAACCCTATCAGTTCGGCCAGTAACCGGTCATTTTCCGTAATTTGTAATTTATTGGGACAGTCATTCGCGTGTTGGTAATACATTAAGTTATTAACGGCGAGGAAAAGGGTTTAATCTGTGAGATAGCCTGCTTCGATAATGCGGCTTTCATGATCGATGTACCAGCCAATAAGTCATTGGAAGTTAAATCACAGCCTTCTATTCATATGGCATTCGAGAGCGACGAGTTGAACATTAGTTTATTTGGTCTTGGGACTCATTCAATCCAATTGTGTAACGGTACGTACTTCCAGAAGATGAAATAAAGTCTGCCGAATTAATTTTCGCGCAGTCCCATTTTAGTCCACTGTTTACTGAAGTTTTGACAGAATCCCTGATGTCACGAATGAAGATTTCTTGAATCTAATTCACCATTGATCGGAGATCAACGGATTTTATAATAACCAGGCCGTGAACGAATCCATAAATGAAGTTTCATAACAAACAGTCCATCGGATCTAGAGTTATAAATGGTGTAACCAACAACTTTGTTTTATATACATAGAAGATTACTTCGGCGACTATACGGTGCTCTCTGTTAATGAGTGCGCATTCTCGAACGACGCTCATGTCGTTCGATCGAGATTCGTCGAAAAAAGCCCCTCGACTCCGCAGAAATTAGCACGCCATCAAAACGAAGATATTTCATTAACGGTCGAGATCTTGAACGGCCCGACAATTAATTAGGAGCGAATTTTCGTTTTCGCGTTCCGCGCTACCGTAAAAAAGGCGTGCTGCACATTTCGCTGACCGAATAAGAGCGGTCGGTCCGCGATTATTTCGAAGTTGGTCATATTCATTCCACTTTTATCGCCCTGCCGCCGTTTTTCTCGCACTCTCGTCCTGTGTCGCCGAAACGTCCGGCCGAATGAAATCGGACTTAAGTGGCAATCAAAGCCTCCTATATGGTGCAATGAAAACAATTAATAGCCACCGAGTTTGGTAATCTGTCGGCCGATCGGAGGCCTGTACGCGGCTATCGCCGACCGTTTAACACGTCGCTTTACCGGCCGATGCTGAATCAATTAAAATCGAGTGGGTATTTATGATCCAATCAACATTTTCTGGACCAAAACCAGAACGACGGCGGGCGCAGTGGCGGGCGACGGATCTTGGAGGCGTAAGAAGATTCTGATTGTTCGAACAACTGTCCCATTCGATGATACCTCGTTTGGACCCACTAGATCTTCTAATGAATGACGAATATGGCGATTTAAGAGGGTCTTCCTTTGATCCTTTCTCACCCAGAGATAAAGATTTTTTGAACCGCCCGAAATTTGTGCAGAGATACTCGGAGCTATGCTGATCCACATAATATAACTAATTCTTGGCGGCGATGAGTAGGACGGAAGTTATGACAGTTTGAAATTTCGGATTTTTCGAAAAATGCCATTTGACAGGTCAAAATCTAAACGGTGATAGTGAGGGCTCTGAATTATTTTTTATTGAATAGAACGACCTCGAAAACCTACATTTTGATACCAAAAACACCCATGTAGCCCTCATAAGTAATGAAATATTCATGTTTTTATTATTCGATTTTTCTGTTTCGAGTTCTGTTCACGAGCTCACACCACTCAAGGTAAGGGCGCAGTCGGTCCGCAAAATTGCTATTATTGAAGATTCGAATTGGAAGTATAACTTACGAATTTAATAACAAGTTTAGAACCTCTCCAAATATATTTTTCATTGACAAATATGGTGTTTTTAGGGGGTCATACCCCTTTGGAATTTTTCATCCAAAATTTGAGATTTTTCGAATCGCTCATATTTTGCACAGAGATACTTGGAGCTATGCTGATCCACATGATATAACTAATTCTTGGCGGCGATGAGTAGGACGGAAGTTATGACAGTTTGAAATTTCGGATTTTTCGAAAAATGCCATTTGACAGGTCAAAATCTAAACGGTGATAGTGAGGGCTCTGAATTATTTTTTATTGAATAGAACGACCTCGAAAACCTACATTTTGATACCAAAAACACCCATGTAGCCCTCATAAGTAATGAAATATTCATGTTTTTATTATTCGATTTTTCTGTTTCGAGTTCTGTTCACGAGCTCACACCACTCAAGGTAAGGGCGCAGTCGGTCCGCAAAATTGCTATTATTGAAGATTCGAATTGGAAGTATAACTTACGAATTTAATAACAAGTTTAGAACCTCTCCAAATATATTTTTCATTGACAAATATGGTGTTTTTAGGGGGTCATACCCCTTTGGAATTTTTCATCCAAAATTTGAGATTTTTCGAATCGCTCATATTTTGCACATAGATACTTGGAGCTATGCTGATCCACATAATATAACTAATTCTTGGCGGCGATGAGTAGGACGGAAGTTATGACAGTTTGAAATTTCGGATTTTTCGAAAAATGCCATTTGACAGGTCAAAATCTAAACGGTGATAGTTAGGGCTTTGAATTATTTTTTATTGAATAGAGCGACCTCGAAAACCTACATTTTGATACCAAAATCACCTATGTAGCCCTCATAAGTAATGAAATATTCATGTTTTTATTATTCGATTTTTCTGTTTCGAGTTCTGTTCACGAGCTCACACCACTCAAGGTAAGGGCGCAGTCGGTCCGCAAAATTGCTATTATTGAAGATTCGAATTGGAAGTATAACTTACGAATTTAATAACAAGTTTAGAACCTCTCCAAATATATTTTTCATTGACAAATATGGTGTTTTTAGGGGGTCATACCCCTTTGGAATTTTTCATCCAAAATTTGAGATTTTTCGAATCGCTCATATTTTGCACATAGATACTTGGAGCTATGCTGATCCACATAATATAACTAATTCTTGGCGGCGATGAGTAGGACGGAAGTTATGACAGTTTGAAATTTCGGATTTTTCGAAAAATGCCATTTGACAGGTCAAAATCTAAACGGTGATAGTTAGGGCTTTGAATTATTTTTTATTGAATAGAGCGACCTCGAAAACCTACATTTTGATACCAAAATAACCTATGTAGCCCTCATAAGTAATGAAATATTCATGTTTTTATTATTCGATTTTTCTGTTTCGAGTTCTGTTCACGAGCTCACACCACTCAAGGTAAGGGCGCAGTCGGTCCGCAAAATTGCTATTATTGAAGATTCGAATTGGAAGTATAACTTACGAATTCAATAACAGGTTTAGAACCTCTCCAAATATATTTTTTATTGACAAATATGGTGTTTTTAGGGGGTCATACCCCTTTGGAATTTTTCATCCAAAATTTGAGATTTTTCGAATCGCTCATATTTTGCACATAGATACTTGGAGCTATGCTGATCCACATAATATAACTAATTCTTGGCGGCGATGAGTAGGACGGAAGTTATGACAGTTTGAAATTTCGGATTTTTCGAAAAATGCCATTTGACAGGTCAAAATCTAAACGGTGATAGTTAGGGCTTTGAATTATTTTTTATTGAATAGAGCGACCTCGAAAACCTACATTTTGATACCAAAATCACCTATGTAGCCCTAATAAGTAATGAAATATTCATGTTTTTATTATTCGATTTTTCTGTTTCGAGTTCTGTTCACGAGCTCACACCACTCAAGGTAAGGGCGCAGTCGGTCCGCAAAATTGCTATTATTGAAGATTCGAATTGGAATAAGTATAACTTACGAATTTAATAACAAGTTTAGAACCTCTCCAAATATATTTTTCATTGACAAATATGGTGTTTTTAGGGGGTCATACCCCTTTGGAATTTTTCATCCAAAATTTGAGATTTTTCGAATCGCTCATATTTTGCACAGAGATACTTGGAGCTATGCTGATCCACATAATATAACTAATTCTTGGCGGCGATGAGTAGGACGGAAGTTATGACAGTTTGAAATTTCGGATTTTTCGAAAAATGCCATTTGACAGGTCAAAATCTAAACGGTGATAGTTAGGGCTTTGAATTATTTTTTATTGAATAGAGCGACCTCGAAAACCTACATTTTGATACCAAAATCACCTATGTAGCCCTCATAAGTAATGAAATATTCATGTTTTTATTATTCGATTTTTCTGTTTCGAGTTCTGTTCACGAGCTCACACCACTCAAGGTAAGGGCGCAGTCGGTCCGCAAAATTGCTATTATTGAAGATTCGAATTGGAAGTATAACTTACGAATTTAATAACAAGTTTAGAACCTCTCCAAATATATTTTTCATTGACAAATATGGTGTTTTTAGGGGGTCATACCCCTTTGGAATTTTTCATCCAAAATTTGAGATTTTTCGAATCGCTCATATTTTGCACAGAGATACTTGGAGCTATGCTGATCCACATAATATAACTAATTCTTGGCGGCGATGAGTAGGACGGAAGTTATGACAGTTTGAAATTTCGGATTTTTCGAAAAATGCCATTTGACAGGTCAAAATCTAAACGGTGATAGTTAGGGCTTTCAATTATTTTTTATTGAATAGAGCGACCTCGAAAACCTACATTTTGATACCAAAATCACCTATGTAGCCCTCATAAGTAATGAAATATTCATGTTTTTATTTTTCGATTTTTCTGTTTCGAGTTCTGTTCACGAGCTCACACCACTCAAGGTAAGGGCGCTGTCGGTCCGCAAAATTGCTATTATTGAAGATTCGAATTGGAAGTATAACTTACGAATTTAATAACAAGTTTAGAACCTCTCCAAATATATTTTTTGTTGACAAATATGGTGTTTCTAGGGGGTCATACCCCTTTGGAATTTTTCATCCAAAATTTGAGATTTTTCGAATCGCTCATATTTTGCACAGCGATACTTGGAGCTATGCTGATCCACATAATATAACTAATTCTTGGCGGCGATGAGTAGGACGGAAGTTATGACAGTTTGAAATTTCGGATTTTTCGAAAAATGCCATTGACAGGTCAAAATCTAAACGGTGATAGTTAGGGCTCTGAATTATTTTTTATTGAATAGAGCGACCTCGAAAACCTACATTTTGATACCAAAATCACCTATGTAGCCCTCATAAGTAATGAAATATTCATGTTTTTATTATTCGATTTTTCTGTTTCGAGTTCTGTTCACGAGCTCACACCACTCAAGGTAAGGGCGCAGTCGGTCCGCAAAATTGCTATTATTGAAGATTCGAATTGGAAGTATAACTTACGAATTCAATAACAAGTTTAGAACCTCTCCAAATATATTTTTTGTTGACAAATATGGTGTTTCTAGGGGGTCATACCCCTTTGGAATTTTTCATCCAAAATTTGAGATTTTTCGAATCGCTCATATTTTGCACAGCGATACTTGGAGCTATGCTGATCCACATAATATAACTAATTCTTGGCGGCGATGAGTAGGACGGAAGTTATGACAGTTTGAAATTTCGGATTGTTCGAAAAATGCCATTTGACAGGTCAAAATCTAAACGGTGATAGTTAGGGCTTTGAATTATTTTTTATTGAATAGAGCGACCTCGAAAACCTACATTTTGATACCAAAATCACCTATGTAGCCCTCAGAAGTAATGAAATATTCATGTTTTTATTATTCGATTTTTCTGTTTCGAGTTCTGTTCACGAGCTCACACCACTCAAGGTAAGGGCGCAGTCGGTCCGCAAAATTGCTATTATTGAAGATTCGAATTGGAAGTATAACTTACGAATTTAATAACAAGTTTAGAACCTCTCCAAATATATTTTTCATTGACAAATATGGTGTTTTTAGGGGGTCATACCCCTTTGGAATTTTTCATCCAAAATTTGAGATTTTTCGAATCGCTCATATTTTGCACAGAGATACTTGGAGCTATGCTGATCCACATAATATAACTAATTCTTGGCGGCGATGAGTAGGACGGAAGTTATGACAGTTTGAAATTTCGGATTTTTCGAAAAATGCTATTTGACAGGTCAAAATCTAAACGGTGATAGTTAGGGCTTTGAATTATTTTTTATTGAATAGAGCGACCTCGAAAACCTACATTTTGATACCAAAATCACCTATGTAGCCCTCATAAGTAATGAAATATTTATGTTTTTATTTTTCGATTTTTCTGTTTCGAGTTCTGTTCACGAGCTCACACCACTCAAGGTAAGGGCGCAGTCGGTCCGCAAAATTGCTATTATTGAAGATTCGAATTGGAAGTATAACTTACGAATTTAATAACAAGTTTAGAACCTCTCCAAATATATTTTTTGTTGACAAATATGGTGTTTTTAGGGGGTCATACCCCTTTGGAATTTTTCATCCAAAATTTGAGATTTTTCGAATCGCTCATATTTTGCACAGAGATACTTGGAGCTATGCTGATCCACATAATATAACTAATTCTTGGCGGCGATGAGTAGGACGGAAGTTATGACAGTTTGAAATTTCGGATTTTTCGAAAAATGCCATTTGACAGGTCAAAATCTAAACGGTGATAGTTAGGGCTCTGAATTATTTTTTATTGAATAGACCGACCTCGAAAAACTACATTTTGATACCAAAATCACCTATGTAGCCCTCATAAGTAATGAAATATTCATGTTTTTATTTTTCGATTTTTCTGTTTCGAGTTCTGTTCACGAGCTCACACCACTCAAGGTAAGGGCGCAGTCGGTCCGCAAAATTGCTATTATTGAAGATTCGAATTTGAAGTATAACTTACGAATTTAATAACAAGTTTAGAACCTCTCCAAATATATTTTTTATTGACAAATATGGTGTTTTTAGGGGGTCATACCCCTTTGGAATTTTTCATCTAAAATTTGAGATTTTTCGAATCGCTCATATTTTGCACAGAGATACTTAGAGCTATGCTGATCCACATAATATAACTAATTCTTGGCGGCGATGAGTAGGACGGAAGTTATGACAGTTTGAAATTTCGGATTTTTCGAAAAATGCCATTTGACAGGTCAAAATCTAAACGGTGATAGTTAGGACTTTGAATTATTTTTTATTGAATAGAGCGACCTCGAAAACCTACATTTTGATACCAAAATCACCTATGTAGCCCTCATAAGTAATGAAATATTCATGTTTTTATTTTTCGATTTTTCTGTTTCGAGTTCTGTTCACGAGCTCACACCACTCAAGGTAAGGGCGCAGTCGGTCCGCAAAATTGCTATTATTGAAGATTCGAATTGGAAGTATAACTTACGAATTCAATAACAAGTTTAGAGCCTCTCCAAATATATTTTTTATTGACAAATATGGTGTTTTTAGGGGGTCATACCCCTTTGGAATTTTTCATCTAAAATTTGAGATTTTTCGAATCGCTCATATTTTGCACAGAGATACTTGGAACTATGCTGATCCACATAATATAACTAATTCTTGGCGGCGATGAGTAGGACGGAAGTTATGACAGTTTGAAATTTCGGATTTTTCGAAAAATGCCATTTGACAGGTCAAAATCTAAACGGTGATAGTTAGGGCTTTGAATTATTTTTTATCGAATAGAGCGACCTCGAAAACCTACATTTTGATACCAAAATCACCTATGTAGCCCTCATAAGTAATGAAATATTCATGTTTTTATTTTTCGATTTTTCTGTTTCGAGTTCTGTTCACGAGCTCACACCACTCAAGGTAAGGGCGCAGTCGGTCCGCAAAATTACTCTTATTGAAGATTCGAATTGGAAGTATAACTTACGAATTTAATAACAAGTTTGGAACCTCTCCAAATATATTTTTTATTGACAAATATGGTGTTTTTAGGGGGTCATACCCCTTTGGAATTTTTCATCCAAAATTTGAGATTTTTCGAATCGCTCATATTTTGCACAGAGATACTTGGAACTATGCTGATCCACATAATATAACTAATTCTTGGCGGCGATGAGTAGGACGGAAGTTATGACAGTTTGAAATTTCGGATTTTTCGAAAAATGCCATTTGACAGGTCAAAATCTAAACGGTGATAGTTAGGGCTTCGAATTATTTTTTGTTGAATAGAGCGACCTCGAAAACCTACATTTTGATACCAAAATCACCCATATAGCCCTCATAAGTAATGAATTAGTCATGTTTTTATTTTTCGATTTTTCATTTTCGAGTTCTGTTCACAAGCTCAGGC
The DNA here is from genome assembly GCA_910592335.1 of Adalia bipunctata. Taxonomy (NCBI): domain Eukaryota; kingdom Metazoa; phylum Arthropoda; class Insecta; order Coleoptera; family Coccinellidae; genus Adalia; species Adalia bipunctata. The sequence continues at coordinate 1,544,215 of OU342951.1, forward strand.
CATTCGCGGTATGGGTGCTATCGATCCGCGAAATGGCGTTCGGACAACTTTTCCATTGAATAATATCGATTCATCTTTCTGTATCTTAGACTGTGGGATATGATGTTCTCAGGGAACCAAAATGACCCTGCGTGGTTTACATCTTATGGGAATCCCAATTCGCCAAAGACTCAAACCATCAAATTCGATGATTGAACACTCAAATCCATCATATTAGCCACGGACCACCGCTTTCGCGACCTGAGTCCATCTTCAACGATTTAATACACTCTTCACCATTGTCGACTACCACACAGTACACATGCTCGAAAATTCGAGTGCTATCGCAAACAACGCCACAAAGAAACCCTCAATTCAACCTACCACAGATATTCAAAACGTACAATACTCCTTGTACGCACAAAAGAAGTGGGACTTCCCTCTATCTGTTCTATTTGGACACACCATTCACTTTTCGTGAATGACTTCGAGTGGAGAATGGGCTTCACGGGTGGCAATTCGGGCCTTCTTTCCGAAATTGCACCTTTATTGGCGTCGATTGTGTTTGGAGTGGCCCGACACAAAGCGATTTCGAGAACTATTTTCCTGGTTTTGGTCTGAAACAAATTTCTAAAGTTAATTTTATTATCGGCTTTTGTACGTCGACACCTGGGCAGTATCCGAGCACAATGCGATCATTAAAAACGTATAAGAGGCGACCTAGAAGATGCTGGTGACGAGACACACTTTTACCGGTGCATTTCGAGAAAAGTGGAATAAAATTGGGTTTTAGTCAAACTAATGGCTTTTGAAGGCGTGAGCCACAATGACACAATCATTGTGTAATTTCGGGCGTAACCCTGTTGTGTGTTCTGTTCCTCAGTGTCTGTTGTTGTTTGTAAGTTATAGGCCAGGTGAGAATTACAGGTTTTGGGTTTTTTTGAGCCGATAGATTTTTACTTTCTAAAGCCGTATTACAGCCTCCATTGTCTCTCAGCCGAGGAACATATTGCGGCAACGCTAAAAAATATATCGAGATTCTGTAAACGGTATTGCAGTGATCATCTTAAGCCACAAAGAAGAAAAATTCTTAGCCTACTATAGAACCAAACCAAATTTCAATGTCAAAATATTTAATTACTCAACATATTCTCATCTTAATTGAATACATTTATCACAGCGAACCTGCAACGTCTCTAGACCTTCCAAAAAAATGTTCCTTCTTGCTCTGCATACCAGTCCTCCACAGCTTTTATCACCTCCTCGTTGGAAGAAAATTTACGACCTTTTAAACTTTTTTTTCAGTTGAGAAAAGAGATGATAGTCGGACGGAGCCAAATCTGGTGAATAAGGGGGGTGTTCTAGTATTTCTAACCCTAAATCACGAATTTTTTGCATGGCAACATGAGATTTGTGAACTGGGGCGTTGTCCTGTAAAAACCAAACACTTTTGGATAGCTTTCCGCGTCTTTTCTCTTTAATTTTTTTCCGTAGAGTGGTCAGTAATGTCGAATAGTACAGTTATTGTTCTACCCTTATCCAAAAAATCAATCATGATTACTCCATGGCAATCCCAAAAAACTGAAGCAAGAACTTTTCCAGCAGATTTTTGGACACGAAACTTCTTAGGTCTTGGAGAACCAGAGGGTCGCCATTCCATCGATTGTTGCTTTGTTTCTGGATCGTAGAAATGTACCCAAGTCTCATCCATAGTAACAATTCCATTTCAGAAGTCTACATCGTTTTCAAATCGAGCACAGATCGAACGCGATGCTTTCACCCTTGCACGCTTTTAGTCAACATTCAAACATTTGGGGATCCATTTTGCAGAAATTTTTCTCATGTCCAAATTGACGCCAACATTATGATGAACGCGTTCGTATGAAATCTTCAGTGCTTCAGATATCCGTTTTAGCCCAATTCGTCGGTCTGATAAAATCATGTCATGAACTGCATCGATATTTTCGGGGACTGACACAGAAACTGGCCTTTCCGATCGGTCATCATCTTCAATAGAAAATTTACCTCTTTTGAAGCTTGCAGTCCAATTTTTTACGGTCGCGTACGAAGGACATTGATCACCAAGGGTATTAAGCATATCTTCGTAAATCTGCTTACTTCTTAACCCTTTTTAATACAGGTACTTGATGATGTCTCGATACTCCAATTTTTCGATTCTTAAAATTTCGTTGGTCATCTTTTTTTTTAATTTATTGCGTGACTCTGGTTTACTTTTTTGACGTCGGACTCTACAGTGACACTTCTAATAAGTTATTGTTCGTTGATATGGTATCGCAATATTTTGTTTATGCATGGAACTGGTCTGGGCCAACTAGATATCAATACATCCTCGTAGCTTTAATATTCCTAAAGTAAGGGGACCCTGACTGACACGTCAAAACAACTAATGAAGCTCAACCATAAAAGTTCAGTGTTTCAACCCAAAATTGACGACATCACACCTCACTCGTTGTTTCAAGAGCGGAAACGATCAATGATCAGGGTAGCCAACCAATCCCCATCAGCCTAATTATTCCATTTGCTGTGCGGCAGCTTGATGACGATCCACAGCATATCGGACTCTTGCTACTATACCTCGTTAATTAACTGGCTTCTCTTCGATAAAGGGCATTAAAATTCAACAGGGGGCCAAATAGCCAATTAGCATAATCTATTCTGGCACAATAGGTTTACATTTTAATACTCTTTTACCCAGATCCAATTATTGGGCTTCCTCGAAATTTAGTTCTTGCTTTTTTCAAACGATTCAGGTTTGTAATTCAGTCGAGGAGAATCAGGCATTGTGCATCTGAAGGGTTTGCTAGGAAGGATTATCGAATTTTTTTGTCGTTGAGTTGGCACAATTGTCTCTAAAACTCACGCGGAATTTGAGAGCCATCTGTCATTTAGTTTTTTTAAAGCGCTCCACTTTGTTCATATCAAGTGTATTGGCGAATTTTACAATTAATCAAAAAAACTATTCCATGGAGCATCAATCTTGAATTTTGCAATGTAAATGGCATTTGAGGTGCTGAACATTTCTTCTCCCCGAGGAATGCTGTCTCTTAGGCTCATTCGGCGGAAGAATAGGCTCTTCTATTTTCGTTCTTCTTCCAATAAATCAGCAGATGAAGAAATCATCCAATTTACAAATAAACGTCCTTTTTCCCTCGCAAAAATAATTGATGACGATCCGACAAAGTTCCCGAATCAAACAACCAAATTCCCAGAGAACGACAAAGGCACGAGGTAGTCGATAGCTACGAAAAAAACAACGGTAGACGATTCTACAGGGACGGTTCTCCGTATCCCAGATAATGATCTGTTGGAGGTAAATTGGCCGGGATATTCGACAATATTTTTAATGGGATAAATCTCCTCCATTGTTCCCAACCGGCCGACTACGCAGTTTTCAAAGCAATAATCCCAGTCGAAGACAATCTACCATCACACATGCAAATTCAAAAGGTCCCTGGAAATAATGACTATCAAATCCGGATTATCAATTTTCTTTCGTCGGCCATTTTTGGATTTCGCTACTGCAGCCTTAATTATGACATTAGAATACGTCTGATGGAACGGCTCAATTAAAACGCGAAAGTATCTTTGTAAGGGACGATGATGGCAAATCTGATTGTTTTATTCCGTTTGATCTGCTGATCCGATTGTTGGAGAGGACCTGAATGACAGGTGGGTAATGACAAAGGCAGGAGATGCAGACGGAGCTGATTTAACAAGCGTTATCCTCTGATGTTCTACCTTCTACGTTTTTTGGATTAATCATTGAAACGTACGACTAGCTGTAGCTTTTATTTCACCGAAGCTGCGAGTATAAATTCTAAGCCTAATATAGAACCAAACAAAATTTCAATGTCAAAATATTTCATTACTAAACATATTCTCCTCTTAATTGAATACATTCATTACAGCGAACCTGCAACGTCTCTAGACCTTCAAAAAAAATGTTTCTTCTTGCTCTGCAAACCAGTCCTCCACAGCTTTTATAACCTCCTCGTTGGAAGAAAATTTACGACCTTTTAAACTTTTTTTCAGTTGAGGAAAGAGATGATAGTCGGACGCATCCAAATCTGGTGAATGAGGGGGGTGTTCTAGTAATTCTAACCCTAAATCACGAATTTTTTGCATGGCAACATGAGATTTGTGTACTGGGGCGTTGTCCTGTAAAAAAAAACACCTTTGGATACCTTTCCGCGTCTTTTCTCTTTAATTTTTCCCGTAGAGTCGTCAGTAATGTCGAATGGTATTCTCCAGTTATTGTTCTACCCTTATCCAAAAAATCGATCATGATTACTCATTGGCAATCCCAAAAAACTGAAGCAAGAACTTTTCCAGCAGATTTTTGGACACGAAATTTCTTAGATCTTGGAGAACCAGAGTGTCGCCATTCCATCGATTGTTGCTTCGTTTCTGGATCGTAGAAATGTACCCGAGTCTCATCCATAGCAACAATTCTGTTTAAGAAGTCAACATCGTTTTCAAATCGAGCACAGATCGAACGCGATGCTTCTAAACTCCTTGGGGATCAATTTTGCAGAAATTTTTCTCATGTCCAAATTGACGTGAACTATATGATGAACGCGTTCGTATGAAATCTTCAGTGCTTCAGATATCCGTTTTATAGCCCAATTCGACGGCCTGATAAAATCATGTCATGAACTGCATCGATATTTTCGGGGACTGACACAGAAACTGGCCTTCCCGATCGGTCATCATCTTCATTGGAAAATTTATCTCTTTTGAAGCTTGCAGTCCAATTTTTCACGGTCGCATACGAAGGGCATTGATCACCAAGGGTATTGAGCATATCTTCGTAAATCTGCTTACCTCTTAACCCTTTCAAATACAGGTACTTGATGATGGCTCGATACTCCAATTTTTCGATTTTTACAATTTCGGTGGACATCTTTTTTTTAAATTCATTGCGTAACTCTCGTTTACTTTTTTGACGTCGAACTCTATACACTGGCACATCTAATAAGTTATTGTTCGTTGATATGGTATCGCAATATTTTGTTTATGCATGGAACTGGTCTATAGGCTAACTAGATATCAATACATCCTCGTAGCTTCAATATTCCTAAAGTTCATTTGAATATCGTGAATTGACTGGCGAAAACGTCTGCTTCTCGGATGATGGGTTGTGCTTCCCAACACAAAAATATCGATACCTCTAGTTAATTGGGTTAAGTCGTCTCAAGACCTGGCAGACCAAAGAAAGTCGTAAATCTTCCTTTAATTGTTCTAGCGAAAAAATTAATAAATCATTTTCGAGGAACAGTCCGTTGTTGGACCCAAGAGATTCTTCTGTTCTAGGGAATCATCAATCTATTTTGACAGATGCTGTTCATTTGGACCAATTCATTATATCGGATTCTAATGTGGCGCACGCATTTCTTTGAAGATTTCTTGAAAACTGTACTGGTTTTGGTAACATCGCTCATGTTGAATTGATGACAGACTTTGTTGGAGAGTGCTGTTTGCCAAGAAATCAGGAATAATAGATTGGTATTTGCATAATTACAAATGAAGCTGTCACAAAGATTTGAAAGCCTTTAAATGCTGATTGTAGCTACAAAACACAACTATGGATTATTTAGTTTTTTGTTTTAAGAAGATTATACGAGAACCAGTTTATTGATATGGTTGAAAAATTGGTGTTTTTTTGTAAAGTAAACGCGATTAGCAGGTCATATCCCATTTTTATCAGACAATTCACGAATAAGAAATTCCCACGATAAACCAAAATTCATATAAATAAAAACAAATGGCCACGATACCCAAAGTTCGTTATTTTTATCCCGGTATTCTAATTTCCAAATCTGACAACAACAAACTTATAACAGAACAAATCACTCCATTTCACATTAAAAAGGATCAACAAACGTCACATCCATCGTCTGTCCCATTTAAAAACCCCCAAAAAACGACTCCTGACCATATTTAAGCGCCATTAGTAACACGATAGTTGTCCCACAACCTATCCTTCCGTATACCCAGTTTAATTAGTTTTCGAAATCCCTCATTAATAAATAAAGTGTTGGACAACTAATCTGAGTCGTTCGAAAATTTCCAGATCGCTCTTATCTGCATTAACCTCAGAAACATAAACATTGGAACGTATATGTCACTAAATCAAATTGTATTTCAAACATTTTAATTAAATTGACCGAGGTATTGTATTGGGTGGTCCGACACGGATTTAGATTGTGGGAAATTTGTTTAAAGTGTCAAAGAAGGTTAAGGTTACCAAGAATATTCTTCCGTGGACTTTGGAATTCCGCAAATTGCGCTGCAGATGTCGATTTCACCCAAAAATATTCAAGGAAGCTGAGATTTTCGGATGTTGTCTCCGGATTATATTTGTCAACATTTCTGTGAGCCCAAAACTACAAAGCTAAATACAAAAAGAATTTTGAAAACTGATAAAGACATTTCCAATTATAATCATTTGATTTTCTTTGTCTTTCTCAAAACTTGAGCCTCTGTTGTCCAAGGGCGCTGTTTACTTGCAGATAGGGAAGATTCCAGTGATCTTATTTCAAAATAGATCTATACATTTTTTTCATATCGCTTTATTTTATTAAGGATATGTATCGTTCCTGAAAATTTCGTATTCAATGGGACCATAAAATTTTGATTTACCATCAATTCAACTTGTAAATGGCATTGTGTTCTGAAAAATTTGATAGAAAATTCCATTCAAGTTTTTATACAGCTTTCACTAAAGCGATGATTTACAGTTCACGAATTCTTCCACCATATATTCCTCATCAAGAATCTCATTCAGACGTCCTATAAAATATTCCTTCACCATTAAGAAGCTTTATTAGGATTATTTTTTCACACATTTCCCCTTTGACTAAACGTTATATAGCGACATAAAACCTCTAATACTTCCACCCGATCTTTTTAATTTGTCTCGCTGTCAGCTCTTTCTACTTCGGAATATATACGGTCCTTTGGTCCATTGACCGAAATGAAAAATTCAACCAGGTAGAAATACATCAATGAAATGATATATTTTCACAACAAAAGACATAAAAATTTGTATCAAATCATAAAGTCGTTCGAAAAAGCCGACCATAAAACTCTTATGAAGTCCTCAAGGTGTCAAATGTCATATGGTTCATGATAACGTGGGTGTATCGAATGAATGCTCTTTTATCCGAGGGAAGAGAGGGTCCTTTTGTAGGTTATGATTCAACAATGGTTTGATTTACTGCAAGTGTGGGGCTCTGAATGGACTGAGACTTTTATTCGATGAATTTTATGATTATTCGATTTGGAGATTCGGCTTTGACAACTTTCTCATGTCGCCAAAGAATCTGGAGCGGGATCCTCCCGATTCAAGGCTGAGAGAAATGAATCTAATCTTCATAGCGTCAATTGGTTTCAAAGCTTTAGAATTCTCGTGACGAAAGAGAGTAGACTCTGGCTCGGTCATCGATATCGAGAAGTTGGAAAAGTGACCGAAAAACCGAGAAGTTCACGCCCAAAATCTTTCACCCTTGCACAAGATCGATTTCTGACTGCGTCTACCCTTTGAGTACTTGTTGAATCATGCAACAGCGAGTTCTGGTGTTTTGGTTTTGTTCGTCGAAGACTTCGAGAAGTAAATCTACATTCTCGACGACTTTAGAAGGATTCCACTGACTCAAAATCATATGCGGCTTAGATTGGACTGGCCCGTTTAGCTACGAATCCTTGACCTGTGCTCGTGTCAACCAACAAGCCGAGAATTCGGTACCAGGAAACCTCGTAAACTTCTGGACTCAGTCCCCGACCCAAATTGGCAGTATCACTGCCCGTATTGTTTTTAATGAGTGTCGGCTCGGCCAAAAGGCGCTCGTCTTACAGGGTGGAGCACCGGGGCGCCACTGGCTCCATGATACGGTCTGGCTGTTGAAACGTCATCCCTCGAGATGGACCAAGGGCGGGCATCTCCGAAACAAATGGTTAAATAATTCGGTTATTAGTTTCTTTGACGAGAGCTAGGCAGAATTTGATGCTAATCTGGGTCGACTTCCTTGCCACATGTCATATTTGGACAATGGGACTAGCGTCGGGTAGATCGGGGGGAACGATCTGAGGAGCTTGCCGCTGAGATAACATTGTTTCGTTTTATCTGGGTCGATTTGTTCTCGTGTTTTCGGCTGTCGTCAATGAAGTTTGTAAGATCGATTTTCTCGAGTGGAAACAGTGGTTGCCATTCGAAAAAAATTCCCAAACTTCTTTCAAATTCACCCCAGATTATCTTGAAAGAAAGTTAAGTTTGATAAACTTGTTGTTTCACTAGTCTAGTCCCGCTTTATCATATAGTCGTGTAGGCTGGATTCTCAAAGTATCCACCCCAAAATAATATCCAAGTGTCAAAGACCTTTCCCAGAAACGTCCAAACTCATAACAAAGAGAGGACTAAGTCCAGATTACAACAAGAGATTATCGGTATCGCATATCCAGAATCCAGTGTAGGCCTTTTTCAAGAAAATTTGCTACCACAAAGATTCCAACAATCGAAATATTGATTTCGAAGGCTTACAATGCCTGAAATCCATTTATCTATTTTGGAAACACTTTAAGCGGATTAGCCATAACCTATTCACAGTCCCATGTTCCTTTTCATGTCCTATTTGTATATGTTTGTGATACCTCTTTCAGCAGACCTTTGGTTGAAATTGAAATTGTTCAGTGATCCTTTGCAGATTTTCTGACAGTTCATCAGATATCTCATTTATTTCACAGCACTTTACACTGGTAGATCCGGGGGGTAATTACCCCCTATCATGGACTCATTCGCCATCGATAGGTTTGTTACAACGCAAAAAGTGTATTCGATACTTTCACTTTAATTAAAGTGGAGCAAGAGATAGGGCATAAGTTTGAGGAAAACTATCTGTCAAGTTTGTAAATTAAAAACTGATCATCATTAATCATTCCTAATAGAAACTTTTAACGGATTCTATGAGGTCTATTTAATTATCTTGTTGAAAAATTAACCCACATGTGCTGACTGCTGACTGATTATTGAGTTTCAGCATAAGAATTTGCTACTTTTCGAAGGATCTTCCTATCCACAGTTTATGCATTTTTTGAAATGTGGCACCCTGTATACAGAGAGTGAGTCTGTGTCTGGTATATTTGAGAGTGTAGACTGTAGAGTATAAGGTCAAAGGAAGCCATATGTCGAATTTGGCTTTTGAAGAAGATATAGTCATAACGTTTTTTATGTTTTTTCTACACCCTGTATATTTCAAATGGAGCAGAGTTTCTGAGTATGATAGAGGAAGAAAGTATTTCGTTCGACGAGTGGGACAACTATTAAAAAAAACAAGGAGTTATAATAATCTGAAGCTATGTATTTTGGCTCACCAAAGAAAAAAAATTCAATGCTGAAATTCAAAAAGCGTGGGTCTGACGCCTGGTGTGTGCCTTCTCGGGATTTATAATTTACGGACCGTCCTATATAGCGTCTAAGAACGGATTTCTCGACTCGGAGATGCTGGGTTAACCTGTCAAAAGAATTTCATAAAAATTCTTAGACCACCTGAACGAGAAGAGCTTCTGGTTTTTTAATGTGCCAATTAAAATATTTCAGTATTCCGCTCCTGTATAATTAATACAAATTGTTTCGGGCATTTCTCGAAATAATTCGATCGAATTCCTCTTAATTAGCGCTGAAGATGGCCATGAAAATAAACTAATTTTCAATGTTTTCACTTCGGTTAGGTGGATTCCAATTCACTACCTGATAAAGATGCAGTCTGGCCTCATCATATTGTTATTCGCTCTGATTGGGAGAATTCGATTCATTATTCATTAACATCTGAAAGGTGTTCTATTTATTTTCAACAAGATAATATTATGGGTGATATGAATGACACAACTCATTTTATTTTGGCCACAACAAATGTGATCTTCAAAAGTATAGGATATTGATGTTTACCGAAGATTAAGATTTCATAAACTCATAAATGATTATAGGGACGTATTCTGATAAATCATGAAGCTAGATTTCATCAAATTCAACAATTTTTTGTCCATGTATGTCAGAAAGGCACGAGCATTTTCGAAGTTAGGCGAAGGATTCACTAAGAATATTCTATGCAGTGATGTTCTAAGATTATCTCAACAATAAGGATCTGTCATCTAGAATTTATTAATTGCCAGCAATAAAAATTATCGACTAGGCAATAATACCAGACACATATATCAATTAGGTGCTGTTTTCATTGAACAGTAATGTGCACCTAATTATTTTAATTATTGAGGTCTTGATTGTATACATTTTCAATTTTGATTTCTTCTAATCGATCGGAGCTATAATTAAAAATAATTGTTAATTTACGATAAAGTTGAATTATTACTTATTTTGCAGCGTGATTGATGCGTACTGGAGTTGAAGGCATCAGGGGTCATGTTGAAATTTCAAGATATCTTATTCTAAGCTGACGTAGTTTGTTTTGTTGAAGAAATCTTCCAACGTGAAATTGTCTTTATTATTTAGCGTTTTTATGCACAAACTCAACGAATATGGAAATTTAAAGGAAATTCGGCTTGCAAAACAAAATAGATCTAAAATTTTGTGTCCTTTAGACCACCCAAATACCTGCATACTTTTTTTCGAAAATGGAATCTAATTAGCAATAGTTTCAATGCATTAGGTAGGTATGATTATACGATCACAAAATTGAATGAAATGAAGTATAGAGACCCACTGGTTAATTTCATATAAGAAGCAATTGAGAGCCATTGCCGATAATTGACTTTTTATGCCGTCAATTAATAACATCGACTCAAACTGAATTCTAATGAAAGGAGTGAAGAAAATTCTTGTTCCCTAATTAATAAAACATCTAAATTAACATATTGATTAAAACGCGGCTTGGATCAATAACTTTTACTGCCCGGTTACTGGACTTCAGCGAAGTCATCGAGGAGGTTATAATAATTTTAATTACGACCGGTGTATACCGTCTACAAATTTTGCTAGATCATAACTCAATTTTATTATGGAAGTGGAAATTTTTTTGAGATTCGATCAATTGTTTACGATGCTCCCATCATGAACAAAATTGACGGGTCGGAGTGGATTTCAGAAATCTCTATTTTTCTACTAAAAAAGAACTCTGTTTAATTTCAATGTGACACCCTGTATACAAAAGCTCTTCCTACATTTGAGGTACAACGAAGAGGCAAGATTCATTGCGTAATTTTATGAAAAAACGGTTCTTTGAACATGGGACCAAAAACGTTTCGTTTTCGAGATACAGGGTGTTTAAGTTTTGAACTTTTTTCAAGTTTTTGTCTCATAGAATCTGCAATTCACAAGATATTGAACTGAAATTTGGCATAAATATTACAATTTGTTGTTAACACCATCTGACATTACAATTTTCATTGTGAATCTACAGGGAGATATTTTTTCTGCAACACTGTCCCCTATTTTCCTTCATAACTTTTTTATGGTGAGCCACTGTAAGTTTCAAAAATTTCAAAAAGAAGCTATGTTGCTAAAACAGGTGATTTTTTAACTATTTTTTTTTTGGCAATACTGATTTTGACACATCACGCACGTTTCGTGTTTTATGTCACTGTCTAACATCTTCAGTTTGGTCTATAATTCAACCATGAATGTTATTACAAACGAACAACGCTTGCAAATCTCTTGTAACTCCAATTTAGGAATAGCCTGTATATTGATCTCTACGTCAAGATCCTTTAACAGAAATTGAGATCCAAATGCCTAGGGTTCAGTTTATAAATGCTTGAAATCGGTGTAGTGGTTTCGGAGTGCTTAATTTTTGAAATTCCTGAACTTATCATGATATTCTTCATCTCCAAGACGAATTGGATTGCGATGATTTAAGTCTAAGACGCTGATGATCTCGGGAATTACCGACTCTTACGACAAACATAATCAGCAAAACCGGCAAAAAGGTCGTAAATCCTCCCATAAACTCAACCGCGATGTGCCCTCTCTCCGTCCTTTGTACCGTCCACGCACCTCGACCGCCATAATTCATCGGCCGCGATAAATAAACGGCTACGAAGTGTATAACCTTACTAATTTTCTGCCTATAAATTTACATTTTCACACTTACAGAATACGAGTCGCAAGAATCGAGGCATTTTTCATGAATGGCCCAATCAATTAGACGCTTTCGGGTTAAGATCGTAAGTTGGGAATTAGAAAGAGAACCGGACAGCCGGGACCATTCATCACACCACACAAATCTTTTTAATCCGATATTTATTCCGTCATTATAAATAAATTATTCACTCTGGAGAGGTACGAGCGCGAGTGGGGTTATTAGGGCCTTATTCGAACACAATCAGAGATGTAGCCTGGCCTCACACACTCCCAGCCTCCAATGCACTCCTAATGAACTATAAATATATCTGCGGCACAATACTTGTATCACTTATTTATGTGTAGGTATTATATATTAATATCCCTCTGTTGAGACCTGAAGGACCAGAGGTTCTAAACAGGCTCGATCTCTATCGGCTGTCTCGATTTTTTTGTTGAGAGCAGAGAGCATGTACACACATCATCAACATCCAAACGACCAGCTAATAAAAATTGAATCCACTTTAATAATTCAAACAGATAGAGATGTGAAATCAAAAATTAAATCGAAATTGAAACTTGAAAAACTTTACAAAAATACCCAAAATTACCTGTTGAAAAAATTGCATAGGTAAAGTAAACTTACAAACGGTCCCACAAAGTCATATGATAGCAGATATTCATCAAGTCTCAAGAGGGGGTCAAAAAGAAAATTTTTATATTAACGATAACGTCGCAATGAAGATAATTTTGAGAAAATGCCGAAGAATTTTGAATTTTCTGATTTTCTTTACCCTTAAAATCTTTCCAAAATTATCTTTATTGTGGCGTTATTTTAAAAGCGATTGGCTTTCTTAATGCGATTGGTCTTAAAGCAATTGGCTATCTCGAAGCGATTGACCTTCTCAAAGCTATTAGCCTTCTCGAAGCGATTGGCTTTCTTAAAGCGTTTGGACTTCTAGAAGAGGCCTTCTCGAAACAACTGGTCTTATTACAGCGATCAGCATTTTTAAAGCGATTGGCCTTTTTAATGCCAAGGTTGGTCTTATTAAAGCGATTGGCTCTCTCGAAGCGATTGACCTTCTCAAAGCCTTCTCGAAGCGACTGGCTTTCTTAAAGCGTTTGGACTTCTAGAAAAGGCCTTCTCGAACCGATTGGCCTTCTCGAAACAACTGATCTTTTTACAGCGATTATTATTTTTAAAGCGATTGGCCTTTTTAATGCGGTTGGCGATTGGCTTTCTCAAAGGTATTAGCTTTTTGGAGCGATTGGCTTTCTTAAAGCGTTTGGACTTCTAGAAGAGGCCTCCTCGAACCGAATGGCCTTCTCGAAACAACTGATCTTTTTACAGCGATTAGCATTTTTAAAGCGATTGGCCTTTTTAATGCAGTTGGTCTTGTTAAAGCGATTGGCTCTCTCAAAGCTATTAGCTTTTTGGAGCGATTGGCTTTCTTAAAGCGTTTGGACTTCTAGAAGAGGCCTACTCGAATCGAATGGCCTTCTCGAAACAACTGGTCTTATTACAGCGATTAGTATTTTTAAAGCGATTGGCCTTTTTAATGCAGTTGGTCTTGTTAAAGCGATTGGCTCTCTCAAAGCTATTAGCTTTTTGGAGCGATTGGCTTTCTTAAAGCGTTTGGACTTCTAGAAGAGGCCTACTCGAATCGAATGGCCTTCTCGAAACAACTGGTCTTATTACAGCGATTAGTATTTTTAAAGCGATTGGCCTTTTTAATGCAGTTGGTCTTGTTAAAGCGATTGGCTCTCTCAAAGCTATTAGCTTTTTGGAGCGATTGGCTTTCTTAAAGCGTTTGGACTTCTAGAAGAGGCCTACTCGAATCGAATGGCCTTCTCGAAACAACTGGTCTTATTACAGCGATTAGTATTTTTAAAGCGATTGGCCTTTTTAATGCGGTTGGTCTTGTTGAAGCGATTGGCTCTCTCAAAGCTATTGACCTTCTCAAAGCCTTTTCGAAGCGATTGGCTTTCTTAAAGCGTTTGGACTTCTAAAAGAGGCCTTCTCGAAACAAGTGGTCTTTTTACAGCGATTGGCATTTTTAAAGCGATTGGCTTTCTCAATGCGATTGGTCTGAAAAAATCATCTTTATTGTGAGGTAATAGTTAATATGAATATGTTTTTTTTGACCTGATCTTTTCGAACAAATTCGTCTCAAATTCAGTAGGAATGGTCCACAAACCCAGCATCCGAGCGCGTAATCACCGACCGGTCGCGTTAATTGGAATCATTTGTGGCTTCATTATAACCACCGAATTTTTAACACATCCAGACCAGATTCCATCTCGTCCGGAGCCAAGAACCAACAATTAGGTGCTTTGGTGGCCCGAAATAGAGCAACACATCCCGTCACTAATAAAACGAAATCGAGATGTGGAATCTCCCGCGTTGAAAAGGTCCATTGTGAGCTGAGGTGAGATCGATCTGATAAGAGCGGGCATCAGACAGAGGCAGTGCCTCAGAACTGATTTAATAAGAACCGCATGTCGGTCATTTATTTTCCAGAAATTTAATATACAATTAGCACTTGCGTGTTACGAGGTCTTCGAATGTGGAAGTATCGGATTGCTGGATCTGCGGACATGTGGGACTAATTTAGGGATTTTTCGATCTAGCAAATTGCGAACCAACGAGATGGGGACAATCTATCATGTTTCGTGGCTTGTGCTGTTTTTTTTTGGTGGTTCGATATGATCCAAGGAAGGAAGAGGCACAGTTTCGTAGCTTTCCGTTTCAGAGAACCCTGTATAGAGACGGTGAAAAACGCTTTAATTAAAGCACAATGATCTTCCGCTAACTATATGAAACCATGACACACCAACTCTGTTCATATCAAGAAGACTTTCAAACACCAGTAAACCTGTACATCAAGCAGCGAACGCCGTCGTAGTTATTCACGATGAAAATCAATTTCCACCATATGGCCTACAGCCCACGACATCAATATCTATTACGGAGGATCATCATCCTCAATAGGTGCCAATTACAACACTGTCGGTTACGATAAACAATAATAAATCAAAAGTTTCGAGCGTCCAGTCGATTACAATTTTCAGCATAGTAACCCTTAATACGAGAATCTTTATGATTCTTCTGAATTGTTAACTCGAGATCCTTTCATTCTGCTTCGGCATTCCGACAACGAAGACTGGGTCAGCGGTTCTCAACATGCCACACCTGTGGTAGGAAATGAGCATCATATTATGATGCCCATGAGCAAGAGCGATATGCCTTCTTGAAGTGATTGGCCTTTTCAAAGAGACATGTATGTCCTCTTCAGGAGTTTCGCTGTTCAAAGCACTCAGCTTTCTTGAAGCGATTGGCCTCCACAAAGCGATTGGCCTTCTCAAATCGATTCGCCTCCTCGAAGCTATTGGCCTACTCAAAGTAATTGGCCTTCTGAAAAGGACAGGCATTTTTGAAGCGATCGGCTTTCTAGAAGTCATTGGTTGGCGTTTGGACTTTTGGATTAGGCCTTCTCAAAAACCAACGGCCTTTTTGACTTGTCTTGATCCTTTTTGATGCGACTGACCGTCTCAAATCGATTGGCATTTTTAAAGCGTTTGGCCTTCCTAAAGATTTTAGGTTTCTAAGAACGATTGTCTTTCTCAAAATGTCGGGTCTTGTCGAAGCGATCATCCTTCTCAAAGCGATTGGCTTTCTTGTCCTCAAAGCTATCAGCCTTCCGAAAGCGATTGGCTTTCTTAAAGCCTTTCGACTTCTAGAAAAGGCCTTCTCAAGGCGATGTGTTTTCTCAAAACAACTGGTCTTTTTACAGCGATTGGCATTTTTACAGCGTTTGGCTTTTTCAAAGCGATTGGCTTTCTTGAAGCGTTTGGACTTCTAGAAGAGGCCTTCTCATATCGATTGGCTTTCTCAAAACAACTGTTTTTTTCACAGCGATGGGCATTTTTACAGCGTTTGGCTTTCTCAAAGCGATTGGCTTTCTTGAAGCGTTTGGACCTCTAGAAGAGGCCTCCTCAAAGCAATTGACACAACTAGTCTTTTCACAGCGATTGGCCCTTTCAAAGCGATAAACCTTCTTTATGCGGTTGGTCTTGTTAAAGCGATTGGCTGTCTCAAAGCGATTGGCCTCCTCAAAGCTATCAGCCTTCTCGAAGAGATTAAAGCAATTGGACTTCTAGAAGAGGCCTTCTCAAACCGATTGACCTTCTCGAAACAAGGGGTCCTTTTACAGCCATTGGCATTTTTAAAGCGATCTTAATGCGGTTGGTCTTGTTAAAGCGATTGGCTTTCTCAAAGCTATTATCGTTCTCGAAACAACTGGTCTTTTCGAAGCGATTGGCTTAATGCAATTGGTATTAAAGCGATAGGCTTTCTCAAAGCGTTCGCCTTCTCTGAGCTATTAGCATTCTCGAACCGATTGGCCTTCTCGAAAAAACTGGTCTTCTCGAAGCGATTGGCTTAATTAATGCGATTGGTCTTAAAGCGATTTCTCAAAGCGATTGACCTTCTCGAAGGGACTGACCTTCTTACAGCGATTAGCCTTCTCGAAGCGATTGTTGGATTTTTTGAAGCGTTTGGACTTCTCGGAGAGGCCTTCTCGAATCGATTGGCTTTCTTAAAGTGGTCTTACAGCGATAGGCTTTCGAGAGGCAATTGGCCTACTCGAAGCTATTAGCCTTCTCGAAGCGAGTGGCTTTGTCACAGCGTTTGGACTTCTAGAAGATACATTCTCGAAACAACTGGTCTTTTTGACGCGATTGCAATTTTTACAGCGACTGGCTTTCTAAATGCGATTGGTCTTGAAGCAATTGGCATCCTCAAAGCGATTGGCCTTCTCAAAGCTATTAGCCTTCTCGAAGCGATTGGTTTTCTTGAAGTGTTTGGACTTCTAGAAGAGACCTTCTCGCAACAACTAGTCTTTTTAAAGCGATCGCCATTTTTAAAGCGATTGGTCTTAAAGCGATTGGCTTTCTCGAAGCGATTGGTCTTCTCACCGAGATTAGCCTTCTCGAAGCGATTGGATTTCTCAAAGCGTTTGGACTTCTTGGAGAGGCCTTCTCGAATCGATTGGCCTTCTCGAAACAATTGCCATTTTTAAAGCGATTGGCTCTCTTAAAGCGATTGGTCTTCGCGATTGGCTTTCGAGCGGTAATTGGCCTACTCGAAGCTATTAGCCTTCTCGAAGCGAGTTATTAAAGCGTTTGGACTTCTAGAAGAGACCTTCTACAAACAACTGGTCTTTTTGAAGCGATTGGCTTTCTTAAAGCGATTGGTCTTCGCTATTGGCTTTTGAGAGGCGATTGGCTCGATGCTGGCATACTAATAATTTGAGTCTTGAAGATCTGAAAGCATCGGCATGTACCAGTAAAGGCGTCAAGACCTCCAAGAGGCCCGGTACGCATCCCCAATTAAAACGCCCGCGGAATCCGACCGCGCGGGCCCGAAAAAAGTGACGACTGCACTGCGAGACAATAAACAATAACAGGACAGAAGAGCGACTTTTTCGCTATCCCCGGACGCGTCTATTAGTGAGATTGTATATAAAATTCAATGCCGTCGGTGATGTCCGAGCCATTAATTATTTTTCGTTCGGATCGTTATTTGTTACCGGCTCGGTCTTAGAATTCTGCGAATGGCGACGTCCGCCGCCTTTTTGCCGGCAGTCCGGCCGACGGGTGGGAGCGAGACGGGAGAGGCGCTGACACCGGATCGTCCCGAAGAAACGTAAATATTTGGTGACTTATATATTTTAATGAGTCCCTGCAAATTGGTAGCTGCTCGTTCCCTGGAAAAAAGTCGGAATTGAAGATGTGATCAATGAGGGGCAGGATCGGCGCGAGGAGGATTGTCTGCGGAAGGTGCCGACTCTACATTTCTAGAGCTTCCATGAGAACACACATGCACAAAACAATACCTACCTACTCCTGGAAAATTAAATTGTTTATAGAGAACTTACGGCAACAAGGAACAGCGGCTTGGAAGTAGGGAAGGCTGTGAAATTAGAATTAGCCGAATTCAAGGTGGACTGAATAGAGTGGAGTACGGTCCTGCGCAACCATAGAAAAAAGTCCAGGTTTCGAATTCGTTTTCGAATTGGTTTCGTCGATGCCTCTTGCAATTAGATATAATGATCACTTAATTGTAAGTTATTGGGCTTGTTAAAACAGTCCGTTGTCGCTTATTGGCGTTATTGATAAACGTTTTTCGACAATAACAATTCTGGCGAATCCAAGTTGGCTCCTCGACTTTTTATTCGGGATAAAAACGAAATTATTGATGAAGCTTATTTGTTTTCGCCTTATTCGAAGGAGCAACTCATTACAATCATGTTTAGGAAATTCTAATGAGGAATTGTAGGCTAGCGCTGACTATCCTGAGGACCTGAACGCTATGATCGTGCCGGCCCAACTTTGAGAAAAAAATCGAGCTTAGCATTTCTTTATCTAACTACTTCTAATCGACTAAGAAAGTTTGTAGAAGTCAGTGACAGTTTCTGTAAAATTTGAGATTATTCGAACACAAAAAACCTTTTTTTCATTTTCCATTTTTTCGAATTCGGCTCTCTTAAAAAGATATAGCCATTTGAAGAAAAATTGGGCTAATTACGTCTCTGATATGATTCTCTGGAATTGATGCAAAGTTCATATTTCTCGATTGAAATTGAGTTTATGCACTTAGGAAATGCTCAAGTACTAATCTTATTGGAATAAGATGTTAAAAACACGATATTTCTCAATAAAAACACTTAGTTTTGTCCGATTATTATTTCTGCAATTGAAAAGCCATATTTATCCCACCAAAATACGTTTCTCCTTCGATTTTCATTGAGATTAGTTTGTGAGCATTTGCGTTCATATTTCTATCCATGGGCGCCCGCAGGGGGGGGCCAGGGGAGGCCAGGGGGGGGGCCATGGCCCCCCCTGAGATCTGTATCCTTATCGTTTTTCAGCTTAACACCCTCAATATTTCAATAATTTTTATTTTGCCCCCCCTGAGAAAAATGTTGGCCCCCCCTGAGAAAAATTTTGGCCCCCCCCCTGAGAAAAATTTTGGCCCCCCCTGAGAAAAATTTCTGCGGGTGCCCATGTTTCTATCTCCCAAAACTATCTATCTATCATTAACGGATGAACTAACGCAAAGGCACCAGTTTTGTTTACTTTCGGCTGATGGCGTCTAGTCTCTGGAAATGCCGATGGAGTAGTTCTGATTCTCGCCGATAGAGCGCAACGATCTTAATTTCAGTCGCCTATAAGGGTGCGCAAGACAAACCGTTGTTCCACAGACCGAACAATTGGTCTGTGTTTGTTGAACGAAGCATGCGTATGCTTATAGCGGCTTGATGGAGATTTGTCGATTTGTTATTTGTTTATTCACAGTGAAGAATGCGAATGTTGTCAAAAGACTTTTATAGTGAAAGTGAATTAATGTTATAATAACCGTGTAGTGTCGAGTTTATAAAATTCCAAGAGGATATTGTTTAGATAGAAACATCGCCACAGATCATGTAGTGTCAAGTAGGTATTCATTTTGCATTAATCTCAATTCAATGTGTTTGTATGGGACATTCATCATTAATATCCGAATTTTGTACTTATTCCATTGACATTTTAGTATTGACAAAGTTAATAAACATTCTGACAACATTGTTTATTTGTATAGATAATCAAAGAGTTTATGAATTTCAGCCATTCTGTGATAGATTGATAGATATTAAAATTGCAGGGAAGCATTCAGATTATTCTTATGATTTTTGATTTTTTCGTCAAATTTTATCGGGTAAAATTGGGAATAACTCGAAAACGACGCGTTTTATTGAAAAATCATAAGAACACTTTTAATTTCTATAATGATTGATTCTTTCGAAAATATGAACCGTTTATCTTTTCCTTGTGGTTTCATGGTATTTTTCGTGGGTTTATGAGTGGGCTCGCTGTAACTTTTATACCAGGAGAAATTTCGAATGATTTTTGATTAAGGAATATGCACCAATGCACCATGAATAGAGTGAACAAGCAAACAAAATTCAGTTCATTTGAAATAGCGGTTCCGAAGATATGAACGGGAAAGTGTTTTTTCGTGGGTTTTCGACATCCTGTATCGTCCAAACGAAACCGAATTTTGAAAAATGGTATAGGAAAAAAGTGTTTCTTTCGATGAGCTTTACATGGCCTAAGAACCTTCATATGTAGCCATATAATGGGAAATTTATTGTTGTACCATCGCTCATGACCATAAAGCCGGGTATTCATCAACTCCCCATGTCCGTGCTGATCCCCGATTGAGACGTTGCGACCACGCGAGACCATCAGCTCCAGAATCCGAAAGCCATCAACGAAGCAGTCGCTCAATTTCGATCTCGCTCGCCGCTAAATGACCCGAAAGACATCAGCGCTTAATTAGCCGAAGATAGGGAGCGTAACTAGTCCCAACGCCGGTTGGAGGGGGCAACAACGTCCACGCAACGCCAGTTAACAGCTTTATTAACTCCGCAAACATAATGAACTAAGTGAATCGACGAAAGATCCTAAATCCCCAAACGACCATCCCAAACGTCGATAAGCAATTAAACCAATTTAAAGATCCGCACGGAACGCAGCCTCCCCGAGGGAAGGAACAGAAATAATATCGCATCTCAGGCCGTAAAAAATTAACAACTCCGAAATAACTGAAGGCTCCATTGGCAGTCCGCTCGCTGTTCCTAATTAAGTTATATCAATTTGAAAGGCCGGTTCGAAATGACCGAACAAGCACTTAAAGGCCGCTGTAAGTAATAACAAAAGCTTACAAGAGGAGCCAAAGGTAAACGGAGCCCACCAGCCGAGTAGCCAGCCGTCTCACTTCTCCCGGCAATATTCACTTGGTCGACAGTTCCGATTCGTCGATAAGCGTAATAGCTCACTTATCTACGAGGAGGGGCGGCTTAAGCTCCGCCCCCGCAGGCCACGCCCCGCGCTTTACAGCGCGAGTTGGCCGCCAGTTAGTCGATTAGTATTGCCTGGACGACTCGATTTGGTCCGGTTGCTTATGGTCGCGAAAATGTGGTTTTCTGTAAGAGCCGTCGGAAAGTGAGGTTGATGCTGAGGAAACGGATCGAGAGTGATCGAATTATGACTATCCAAAATCTGGATCAGCTGGACGCCAAGGACGGGGACACCATGCAGAATCCCGGCGAGAAGGCTGGTAACAACGGTCATCAACAGTTGTCGGCCAAAAACGGCCATATAAGTTTCAGTGTCGCGTCTCTGTTGGCCGATACGCGGCCCGCTAGATCCGTATCTCCTTCATCCTCCAACGTGCCGCATTCTTCGGACGAGGAGTACGACTCCAACCAGGAGGACTCGATAGTGGACGTGGAAGACTTGGAAACGGATGAAAAACTTGAGGACAGTCCGGGTAAAGACAATGACGGCAAAAAAGACCCCGGCAATAACAATAAAGACGTTAGTGGGGCTGAGGGGATGCTGAGTTCTCAGGGGCCAATACGGCCAACTCCGTTTTCGGCTTTGGCCGCCGCGGTTTACCAGGCGGCCCATCCGAACTGGTCGCATCAGAGCATGGTGAATCCGTTTGGGACGCCCGGTAACATGTTTCCCGGTCCTGCACCTTTTGGTATGCCCAACATGAACGCTGGTAAGTTTGGCCTTAGCCTGCTTAATGATTTGCCTGCTAGCTTGAAATGAGGCAAAAAATATTGATTTTATTTGGTCTCCTTTGGTCCGGGAGTCACCGGAAGTATGAAGTTGATTGAATTCGAGGAATAAATCGGAAAGCCAAGAGTTTGGTTTGGCCATAACACGTACATCAGCCGCTAAGGCCACATAATTGTCATATACAGGATATGGAAAATTAGAGAAGAAAAAAAAGCATTCAAACAAGTCGAGATTATCATAAGAAAGGTAAATTCTGTCATTTCGATTTTTGTTTTTTGCCCACTTTATTTCGAATATTATCAAAAAATGTTACAGGAATTTTTTATTCGACAGTAAATTATCCTCAAATTGACATAATCAGATTTCGTATCCAACGTTTTGTACTCTCTGGGTCACCCTCAACCTCATTTTTTTCATATTTTATGACACTTTTCGAAATAACTTTTAACGCTGTGTTGGGCAGAGTTTCAGTTAACCAACTGAAGTGTGGTTCAATTTTTTAAGTTGTATTTGTTGAAATATAATTTTCTGAGTGAGAAAGAAGATAGAGCTAGTGGACTGTATAATATATATGAAATTAATTGAACCCAACACAAATGAAAGGACAAATGCACTCAAAAATAACAAATGAAATATAGTTACCTATATATCAGCAAACAGGATCCTGTCGATGACTCCTATTCCTATATAAAGATTGCTCGAGCTCGACAACCGAATATGGAATGAAGCTGACGTGAAAATCCGTTGCTAAAAATGTCAAATTGTGTACACTTATCCTTGTGTTATTATAAAATAACCACGCCACTGGTAACAGTCTTTTTGTTCGAAATAATTCGCGCAAGTGAAAGTTTTAAAAGAATGTAATTCGAACTAAGTTTGGACCCAGGTGGCACATTTTTGGGCTTTTCAAGAAAATCATATGACTGGCGGTATCTATAGCCACATGGTATCCAAGATGATATTTGGCCTTAGCCATTTGGACATAGCTCAAGGAACTTATTTTTATGTTATTTCATCCTGTATCTTCCCATAACAAGCTCTGAGTTCTTGGTTAATAAGAACTTGAGATTGAAGGATAGTTCTCCATGATACAGTGTGGCCCATTTTCTGCCCCAATGAAAACAGACCTTCCAAAATGACTGCGAACAACTACAAACTTGAAGCTTAAAAATGATCCATTTCTCTCCCCTCTCTCCGTCAATCATTTCTGACATCCAATTTCACCGACATTACGCGTACCTACCCGAAAAAATTCGTCAACTCCATTTCCTCCAACCGATCGGCCGATTTGACTTTCAAATCGACGTTTTTTGCGGATCGTTTACCAGTTTATCCGACGGCCAATCTCCGTATTCGAAATTCGACAATTACCCCCCGTCCCCCGCGTACCCCAAACTCGGCCCTGTACGCCCGAAGACAATGAGGGATGAGGCTGCGCCAACTCTGACGGATCGCGGATTTTGATCGAAGCCTGCCTTGAGCTTTGACGATCTGACAGAACAGTATCTTTTGTCTTCGATGATCCCGGACGAGCCGGCTAGATTTGCGGCGACTTGTTCCAGGGCCAATTTTACATATTTGAATATGTAGACGGTCGGCGTCATCAGGCAAATTTGTTGCTGGATCCGAGGGATGTCAGACGTCAATCAAGGGGTGACTGACCAGGAATTTCGATTTTTTTGGTAGGCACACACGACGTTCCGCCGAATGCATTTCTTTTTTCGGCTGTGGCATGATTGCGTCTTCTGCTTTGTCCATTTGTGCGTTTGGATGATATTGATATTCTTGAAGGTTTGAATTTCGTTCTCAGTTTAGTTTTAATTTAGTTTGGTAAGGGGGTTACATTCCACTAGGACCCAAAGTCGATTGTACTCCTTATCAGAGCTGTTCTCCCAACTGCGCTATCTACAGCTCGTCTCCAGCTCCAGAGCTTCAATGAACTCCAGTATCCGAGAAGGTTTCAAGGAGATTAAATCTAGGTTTCTCTTATAATCCTCTTGTTCAAGACATTCCTTGCGCAGGCTTGCAATGGTGAAACATTTTTCAACCAGGTGAACAGGAGTTTCTTCCTCTTCTTCTGATACACTCGGCAGTTTCTCACCAGATATGACTCCTAAGGCGACAATGTCCTTCGAAAAAGCCATTCTTGGTTCACACAGTTCCGAAATCGCGAAGGACATTTTTGGAATGATTCATTCCTGAAAGATTCCCCCAGATTGCCTCTCTTTCAGCGTCTTCATTCTCCAAGATCTCTCTTATAGGTGCATCTACCTTTACCACAGAAAGGTTATGGGCCAGCATGTGGCGTTTGTGCTGCCCTTCTGGCTAGTGTGTTGGCCTCTTTGTGTCCTTTGATTCCTGAGTGACCAGGACCCAGACTAAAGGGACCTTCCTTGCCTACTTCTTTAGGTTTCCTTCAGGATTGAGTCGATGACATAGGAGTTCAGAACTTTTACAGCAGCTTGACTATCAAAATAGATCGCTGTCACACCCTTGATAGTTTCTTGCTAGGTTTTTGTCTACGCATCTTCCGATTGTATTCCGTTCTCAACAAGATCTAAACTGCAAATATACCACCAAATAAAATTCTCTAAATTAACTCAATATCTCTAACTTTCGACGTGCAGCTCAGCACCTCGACAAAATCATTTATAGACACTTCATCGCAAGGAACACAGCAGTTAATTGCCGCTTAGTCCTCCCGATTTCAGCCCTATTGTCTCGGCGACACAGCCCCTGCCCCTCGCTCCTCTCCCCAATTATCATATCCCACCTCGCAACGTTGCCAGATAAATCATCGTTTCCGAAATAAATGGCCCAATTTAGAGGTGATCTCGAAATTAAGACTTGACAGACGATTTTCCAGTCTATTATTAAGTACCATTGGCGGGATCACAGGGAGCGGACTAATGGTCGTTTGGGACGATCACTGGAAGCTAATAAACGGTGCCATAAATACACAAAAATGTCCGGAGGTTTGCCATAAATCTGCGGACGGCGTTCGGCTTTGTTTTCGAAATTTGCGGCATAGATCGTCGATGTGCGTCGACAATTACGTCAGGGGCGGTGGGAGGAGGGTAGCGTTAGGTCGAGGTGGTAGCATTTCTGTAAAGTGCACAGCTTTCTTATTCGAAGCTTTTTTTGGCCCGACTTTTCTTCCTCCTCCCCTCAGAATCTGCCCTTCGTCAGAATTTTTGTCTTGGCCCTCATGGCAAAGGAGGCGAACCTCTTGTAACTGGTAAGATTTCCGTCATAATCTCGTACAAACAGCCATGGAATCAAACTGATAATCCATTTCCAAATGACCCCATCTCAGGCGCCCATTTTTCACATGCCCATGCCCATCATAGGGTTTATTATACGAGAATTCGAAATTACCGTTTAACCGATGTCATCGACATGATCTTGAGCCATATCTCATCCGTCCAGTTAGCAATGCCCGACTTTTTCTCGTCGATTGTTTTTGTCCCTACCGATGACAATTCTTATATTTAACACGACAAAGTTTCTCGGCTACGCCATGGGATAATTTATCGTGTAGAGTTACCTCATGATGGCAACTTGTCTTCTTTGTGACTTTCTGGGATTATTTCTCAAGAGCAATGAATAATTTGAGGCTTCCTGTACCTCCAAGCTAGTTCTGCTCGTACTTTAGATCCTTTTTTCGTCATTTGCTTCCAAGCAGAAACTGAGGTCATATCCAATTATTTTGTAAAAATTTTGTGGCACTTCTTCGTACTCGGAGTGTCTGCTACCTAGATTAACATTTGAATTTGATCTAAAACTAAAGGGTTTTCCAATAAGAGGAGTTATTTCGAATAGCCTGCTTTTTCGGTAGATGTCACTTTTGAAGCTGTCATTTTTTGACAGTTGACAAGTAGAAATCACGCCATTAATGAAAATGGAACGATACACGCTCCAACAACGCATTGAAATTTTTAAAATTCGCTTTAAAAAGGGTGAAAATTTGGCAGAAACGGTTCGTATAACTCGAACTGTCTATCTATACAGGGTCTTTCACGAGGAACCTCACCCATATTTATACGGGAAACTACTGAACGTATTTTCATGAAATTCAGCACTTATAAGTATTTCACGATGCTGATGAAATCTAAAATTTTTTCAAGGCATGAGCACCTCCGGTTTTTCCGGAAATGACGTCAACTTCCGTTCTTCAAATTAGAACACCATTTTTTTATTGCAGAAATAGATTCCTTAGAAAATTTCAAGTTATTTTGATGTAACATTTTTCAGTTTTGGTTGGAAAATTCTCTCTGAGCGGGAAAATTCGAAAAAAATATCGGAAATAGAGCTCCGCTGAAACAAGGATAACTTCGAGGTTTTTGGATGGAAAATTTTCATTTTTGGGATTTTTCAAGATATAAGATTGATGTATCCACTTTTAAAATCGAAATCGCGATTCATGATACAGGGGGTGAAAAAATCGCTTTCAAAGTTAGGGATGACAAAATCGTGAAAAATCAATTTTTTCAAATTAGAACCCCATTTATTGAATCTACGTTAAAAAATAATGTGAGTGTATGCATCACACCCTTGCCCTAAAGTGGATATTAACTCAGAAAATATCCATTTTAGGGCAAGGGTGTGATGCATACACTCACATTATTTTTTAACGTAGATTCAATATCTGCCATAAAAAAATGAGGTTCTAATTTGAAAAAATTCATTTTTCACGATTTTGTCATCCTTAACTTTGAAAGCGATTTTTTCACCCCCTGTATCATGAATCGCGATTTCGATTTTTAAAGTGGATACATCAATCTTACATCTTGAAAAATCCCAAAAATGAAAATTTTCCATCCAAAAACCTCGAAGTTATCCTTGTTTCAGCGGAGCTCTATTTCCGATTTTTTTTTTCGAATTTTCCCGCTCAGAGAGAATTTTCCAACCAAAACTGAAAAATGTTACATCAAAATAACTGACGTCATTTCCGGAAAAACCGGAGGTGCTCATGCCTTGAAAATATTTTAGATTTCATCAGCATCGTGAAATACTTATAAGTGCTGAATTTCATGAAAATACGTTCAGTAGTTTCCCGTATAAATATGGGTGAGGTTCCTCGTGAAAGACCCTGTATTCCTCTTGAAGTTTTCAATTTTCCATAGTTTTCCTTACCCCTTTGATTTCTATTAATGTTGCTTGTCGTATTTCTGTGCTGTCATCAAACGAAAATTCGATTTCCTCTCCAAACCCGGCTCTGAGATTTACGCAACCAGGTACCCCGAAATACCCGTCCGCCACCCTAAAACGCCCTTTTTCCGCGATCTAATATGGCGTTTATTTATTATCTCGTTTCAAGCTGAATGCCTTCGAGGGGAGATAATGAGTGGTTGTACAATGTAGGGCCCTCAAATAGCGGTTTAGAAGTTAAACAGCTTTCACGATGGTGGGGACTGACGATAAGGCCGATTCAATGGATGTACTTTTGCATTATTAAGTTGGCATTGTTGCATTCGCAGATAAGAGGTATAGGCTGGCGATTAAAACGCCGGGTGAAAGCTTGTTATAGGAGCTTTCACGAGTTGTAATGCGCGCTCGGATTTTATGTTATCGAAATCGATGTGGTTTTGATCAGGACGTTTTGAAGACTTCTTCTGGTATCAATACTGAATGATTCCCCCCAATGATGAACAGAGAGTTGAAATATTTTCGAAAAGGTTGGAAAATTTTCTAACCTATCCCCCCCTAAAATTTGGCTTCGGCCCGTCCCTGCAGTGTGGCCAAAAAGAAAATACACTGCGCAAAAAAATTAACGCACATTCTGAAAATCTCAATTTTAATGAAAGTTAACTCTACATTGACTTTATAACTTATTTTTTATGTTCTCTCGGAAAGGTTTTGAACGAGGTTTTGAACGAAACAAGACACATTAAATGGAAGAAAAATTCAGGATTCCACCGAATCTTATGCGAAAGAAGAGAAATGAACAATTTTCAAAATACTGAAATGCTGATAAGTGATTTAATACTTGGTATTTCCACCCCTTGCGTTAATTACAGCTCGGCAACGACGGTTCATACTCAAAATGAGTGATCTTAAAATGTTCTGATCTAATCCTTCCCAGATTTTTCCGAGTTGGATTCCTAAGTCATTAAGAGTAGCTGGATGATTTTCTGAACTTCTCAGCCTTCTATTGAGGTTGTCCCAAACCTGCTCATCCGGATTGAGATCTGGACTTCTTGCTGGCCATTCCATTCGAGAGACCTCAACCTCTTCAAGGTACTCCTGGACGATGCGCGCACGATGGGGTCTGGCATTATCGTCCATAAAAATGAAATTTACACCAATGTATGGGGCAAATAGCACTACATGGTCTTCAAGAATGTTCCTTATATACTTATCAGCATTCATAACTCCATTATCAACGACCACTAGATCTGTGCGAGCAGTCAAAGATATTCCACCCCATACCATAATCGATCCTCCCCCGAAACCAGTAGTATTCAGGAAATTGCACTGAGCATATCTTTCATGTGGACGTCTGTATACAAGGGAACGTCGATCACAATGGTAGAGGCAGAATCTAGACTCATCTGTGAAGAGAACTCTTTCCCAATCGGCCTCTTCCCAATGGATATGCTCTCTCGCAAAAACCAAACGCGCCCTTCGATGGGCTGGGGTAAGAGCTGGGCCTCTTGCCGCGACACGAGGCCTTAAATCATATTCTCTGAGGCGATTTCTTATTGTCTGAGTGCTAATTTGCACCTCATGAGTTTGTTCAAGCTGATTTTGAAGGAGGCGAGCGGTTGCAAACCGTGGTCTCAACGAAGAAACTCTCAAGTAACGTTCTTGAATGGCAGTTGTTACCCGTGGTCTACCCTGTCCTGGTCTTCGGATATTCATACCTGTCTCCCTGAATCGCTGCAACATTCTGGACACACTTGTAGGGGAAACTCCAAACCTTTCTGCAATTCTTGTGTATGTCCACCCTTCTTCTCGCAAAACTACCGCTTGGGCACATTCCTCTTGGATCAAATTGCGTGTTTCGCGCTGCATAGCGATCGAGTGTGGACAATCAAACAAAAGAAAAACTATTGATCACTAGAATTGATCGAGAACAACTGATTTTAGAATGGAGCCAATACATTCAAAATCTGATAATATCATCTTTTTTTATTCCTGCTGGGAGAAAACACCTGTATTGAAGAAAAACGTTGAAAGTGGATAACATAAGCATGCATAATTCTGATAAAAATAATTATCATTGAGAACACCTTCAGTTGTAGAATAAATTTGAGATTTCCATAATGTGCGTTAATTTTTTTGCGCAGTGTAGTTGAGGAATCACCCGATATTTAAAATGCAACAATCTGATAACCATCATATTGATAATAAATTCATTAGATTCAATTCACTCTCTCCATCGCATTTCCCACTGAAGAAAAACCACGTCGTTGACTCCCAATTACTACTAAACTTCCGGATTAAGTCCTACAAGCGCCCTAGGAACAGCGCCTGAAGATGTTAATAAAACGGAAAGACACCAGGATTCCAGCTCATTACATCGACATCAGACCCCTTTACAAAGCCACTAATGAGCCAACCGATAGACAGCTTTGTCACCTTGGTATACCCACCATATGCTCTCCTAATTTGCTGTCTGACTCCTCTAGATCCTCCAATTCTTTCGTGCATGCTCACCAGCTCCAATTACAGGGTTGCCAGATCGTCCTAACACGTTCCGAATTTATATTGAAGCATTATTTGTGACCATTTCATCGAAGAACGTTTGAATACCTACTTTAAACTTCAAGCTCTATTTTGAAGAAGGCTCAACTACATTTTATTTATTGACTAGATTTCCCACAGTTGCTCAAAGCAATGCGCCTAACTCGATTTTCGCCTGCATCTTCATGAGTTCACTGGAGGAAATAGTTCATTTTCGATTGATGGCCTCATACAACTATTTGATAATGAAAACGTGAAATCGATAAATGGCAAAAAAGATAGAATGACAACATACGGTATATGATCATAGGAGCATAGGTCAAAAACCAGCTTGGTCCAGTTGAATGGGGCTTTTGTTGAGTAGGTGTAATTTTCTCAGAAAATAGAGAACTGAAAAATGCGGATGTGGGTAAAAGTCCCTGATGTGGCAACCCTGTCCAATTAAAAGAAGAAAGGGGCTTTAGAACCGATTTCACGTTGTTTATGCGACCCAGCCAGTCGAATTAATGCTCCCAGATATACAAATATCCGAGAATTAGGGAAAAATAATTGAAAGGAGATCGGTGGAAGCTGATAAAATGTTAATTCTCGATCTGATAAGCGGTTCACGGTTGGTAGAAAAGTTCGAATCGGACCCGAGAAATGTCACGTGGTTTCGGGTTCATCAAACGACTTGACGGCGGGCTAGATTTACGAAAAAAGGGGTAGAGCAATCAATGGAATACAGGGTCTTTCACGAGGAAACTCACCCATATTTATACGGGAAACTACTGAAAGTATTTTCATGAAATTCAGCATAGACGATTGCAGTAAGTCAATTGCTGCAAATCGACTTCAGAAGAAGTGCGTCCGAGAATTAAGCAACCGATTAAATAAAGGCACTTACCTCAGAAATATAAGTTGACGGCGATCGTAGGTGGTCAACTACTAAGTTAGCAGCCGAAAGGGGGTATAAGGAGTGGAAACAGGGAAATACCTTTCCTTTAGATGGACGTCGTTAGTAGCGACCAATTCACCGGTCACTCAAGTTCCAAGTTGCTTAATCACAGGCGAACTTATTCCTCAGAGGATAGCACAAAATATTATGGTGACGCGATCAGACGATTTTATTCTTTCTCAACGAAAGTATTCAACACGAATTTTATTCGCTTTAGAAGGCACTATTAAATTAGTTTGCTTTTAACCAACTTTTATGCACGATGTGTAAACAATGAATTGAATTGACATTATTATTTCTCGCGCGCACAAGCGAGAAAATACTTCCGCAGATTGTCACCAGAGTGAGACGGTTCTCGAGTCGTTGAAGATGAAGCAAGTCACGTAAGCAACACACGTTCACGACGTAACATGCCGCCCGCCCTGAAGGATCCCTTCAGTAAGAACTGGAAGGAGTGAACAGACGAAAGAAAAAAGTCATCTACTGACTTGGAAGAGGACACAGTTTGACGATTGGTCGTCGAACTGTCCCAGAAGGGGTAGCAACATCAGCCACACGAATTGTGGAGTCAGCTCCGGGAAAAACAGAGGATATACGGCCTATACTCCACTTTAGAGGAGGAAGATTGTCGTCTCGAATGATGACAACAGTGCCTGGAAGGACAGGGGTAGACGGCTGCAACCACTTATGACGTTGCTGCAAGGTATGCAAGTATTCCTGACGCCAACGCTTCCAGAAGTCCTGCTGGAATCGCTGGACCAATTGCCAACGAGATAAACGATTCACAGACACGGAACTGACATCATGGTCAGGAGGAGCGCTGAGGGGGCGGAAAATCAAGAAATGCCCTGGTGTGAGGGCCTCAAAATCCGAAGGGTCAGATGAGGGAAGATACAGAGGACGGGAGTTGAGGATGGCCTCAACCTGAGTGCAGACAGTGAGAAATTCCTCATAAGTGAGTTTCTGCTCGCCGATGACGCGAGTGAGATGATGCTTGGCAGATTTTACAGCGGCCTCCCAAAGGCCGCCAAAGTGAGGACTGGAAGGCGGTATGAATCGCCAATCAGTTCCGGAGGACGAAGCGGCATCGCAAAGACTCTGCTGATGTTGTGGAGCAGACAATAAGCGGCCAAGATCACGAAGGTAGTTATGAGCACCAACGAAATTGGTCCCGTTATCGGAAAAGATGACGGAAGGGTGACCTCGGCGCGCAACGAATCGCCGATAAGCAGCGATAAACGCTGGAGTGGACAGCTCAGATGCCAATTCTAGGTGAACTGCCTTGGTAGTGAAACAGATGAAGACAACCAGATATGCCTTTGTGCTGACAGCCCCTCGTAATCGCGCACTCGTGACATAAAAGGGTCCGGCGTAGTCTACACCAGTGGTAAGAAAGGCCATGGCAGAGGATAGTCGCTCGGGAGGCAGATTGCCCATTGGCTGTACCATGGGACGAGGTTTGCAGGAGAAGCATCGATTGCACCTGCGTAGTCGATTGCGTACAACATTGCGTCCATCCAGAACCCAGTACCGGCGACGAATGTACGAATGAGTGGCCAAGGCGCCAGCGTGCAGGAGACGATAATGGGCATCATCGATGATCAGATGAGTGAGATGGCTTTTCTTTGGAAGAAGAACAGGATGTTTGTGTCTATACGGCAACAAGGCCGCCGACAGGCGGCCTCCAACACGAATAATTCCTTGCTGGTCACAGAAAAGGTGAAGCTTCATGATGAGCCGGAGACGAGAAGATGGTTTCCGAAGCTCAGTCAGCTCCTCGGCAAAATAAACGGATTGAACGAGACGTATCAAGCAGGCCTCCGCCTCCTGGAGCTCGACAGAGGAAAGAAAACCTGACCGAGGGGGTGATAGACCACGAGTATTCATTATGAATCTTCGACAAAAGGCGGTGACCCGCTTGAGTCGAAGATATGAGGAAAAGCGGTCAATGAAGGTGGGTTCATCGGAGATAGCCGCGAACATCAAAGCGGAGATTGGCTTTGCTTCCTCGTCCACTCGATCAGTTTGAGAGGAATCAACAGAGGAAACAGGCCATAAGGATGAGTCGAAAGACAACCAGTGAGGACCCCGCCACCACAATGGGTGATGATGAATGTCTGTAGGCATCAGTCCTCGAGAGGCACAATCAGCTGGATTGTCCTCAGACACTACATGTCTCCAGCGATCAGAGGGAATGAGCTCCTGTATTTCAGCAACCCGATTGCCAACAAATGTCTTCCACCTGTGACTCTCACCACGGATCCACGACAAGGCCACAGAGGAATCACAGAAGGCCATGCACTCAGCGCCGAGATTTTCCAACACGCGAGTGGACAGATGGTGCATGAGCTTGGCGAGAAGATGGGCACCGCATAGCTCCAAACGAGGCAGAGTTATGGCCTTGCAAGGAGCAATTTTTGATTTAGCTGCGAGAAGGGACACCTGATAATGACCAGACGATGCCAAAGTGCGGAGATAAACGACCGCAGCGTAGCCTGATTCAGAGGCATCACAGAAGCCGATCAGCCGATGCGCAGAAGAAGAAACGTCAGGGATGAATCGTGGTATGTAGAGCTCTGCCAAAGTGGGGAGCTGGGACTGAAACTGCAGCCATAGGGGCTGAACCTCATTCGAAAGAGGTTGGTCCCACTCCAGATGGAGTAGGCAGAGCTGACGGAAGAAGATTTTAGCATAGAAGGTAACAGGAGTTAACCATCCCAGGGGGTCGAAGATTCTAGCCATCTGACTCAACACGGTTCGCTTGGTGATGACCGTTGAAGTCGAACGAACAGAATAGAAGAAGTGATCAGAAGAAGGATTCCACCCAAGTCCCAAAATCTTGAGACCTGGCTCACGATCGAGAAGAAGAGGATCGGTAGAGGAAGATTCTCTACGATGATCAGCTGGAATACCGTCTAGCAGAGGAGGATGATTGGTAGCCCATTTGCGCAACTCGAAGCCGCCCGCCCTGAGCAGGTCCTGCACCTGCTGCCGCAACTCAAGAGCTTCAGCTTCGGATGAACAGCCCGTCAAGATGTCATCAACATAAATTTCATCCAGCAAGACTTGCCTGGCAGCAGGAAACTTGGGTCCGTCATCCGAAGCCAGCTGCCGAAGGGTCCGAAGTGCCAAGAAGGGAGCAGAAGAAACGCCATACGTGACGGTGTTCAGGCGATAATATTGGAGCGGTTCGTGTTTGCTGAAACGCCAGACTATACGTTGATAGTCCCTTTGCTCAGGGAGTATCAGGATCTGTCGATACATCTGTCTAATATCGGCGGTGAAGACGAAGCGATATAGACGAAAGCGAAGCAGGAGGGTGGAAATGTCCGCTTGCAGCTTCGGACCAGTAAGCAGAAGATCGTTAAGGGATTTGCCATTAGCGGATGCACAAGAGGCATTGAAGACCACACGAATCTTGTCAGGAGGATCATCTGGACGATGTACGGGATGATGGGGAATATAATATGGCTCATATCGCGGACAATCAGAAGACTCAGGGACCAGTTCCATATGACCACTCTCGAGATAATCTCGCATGAACTCATGATAAGCGACACGAAGAGTAGGGTTGTTGTCCAAACGCTGTTCCAGTCGAATGTACTGTCTAGTCGCCACGTTGACGGAGGTGCCCAGCCGAGACGATGCCAAGGGCAAACCAACAGTGTACCTTCCATTGGAGTCGCGGGTGACATCAGCGCAGTATGTCATCTCACACTCTCTCTCGGCAGGGGTCAGCGGAAGCACGTCAGGTACCTTATCAAGTTCCCAGAAGCGCCGAACGATGTTGACAAGTTCGTGATCCGAGTGCTGTGCGGAGGGTGAAGGAATAGTTTGAAGATCAGGGACGGCAGAAGAACTTATCATAACAGAAGGTGAGATTTGAGGAGATGTGTCAGAAGATTCAGTCTTGTCACGAAGGGAAGGGCAGGCAGACTCTGAGCGAGGGGAATCAGGATGAGAAGACGGTGAAGAAGATACAGCAGATGATGACCCTGCAGAAGACGAGGGAGAAGCGTGCTGCCGTGAAACCCGATGACAACTGGGGACATGTCGAGCGCGACCATTGGCAGTGTCAGGTGAGAAGGAAACATGTTTAGTCTTCTTGCGATGGCGAGCGTAGGGCCCATAAAGCACCCAGCCTAAGGTGGTAGACAACGCCCCCGGAAGTTCAGACGATGGACACAGCGTGCCAGGAAGAATAAGATGAGGGAGCACATCCGATCCAATCAACATCCCTATGATACGAGGCAGATAGAAGAGTGGGTCAGCTAGGTTGAA
Source organism: Adalia bipunctata (assembly GCA_910592335.1). Taxonomy (NCBI): domain Eukaryota; kingdom Metazoa; phylum Arthropoda; class Insecta; order Coleoptera; family Coccinellidae; genus Adalia; species Adalia bipunctata. The sequence goes on from OU342951.1 coordinate 1,578,825, forward strand.
TTGCTGAAACTCGGGCCATCGGCCATTAAACGCTTGGACAGGGAGAGGATCTATGGGGCTGTCAACAACGTAGGCCTTGATGATAAGATGAGGGGGATCCCCTTGGTGACAGAGACTAACGTATGCGTATCCTTGGATGCGAAACTGATCTGCGTTAGTGAGGGTGCGAAGTTGAACAACTTCAGGGTGAATGCGCAGACGAAGCTTGGTGGCCCAAGCGCGGGTGATTAATGTGTGTTGGCAGCCTGAATCGAGAAGAGCTCGGCCGAATACAACATTCCGCTGGTTATCTAAGCGGATCCAGGCGGTAGGCATAAGGAGGCCAGGATCTTTGGTCTGGCGCAAGGAAGATCGCGGAGATGAAAACAGATGACTATTTGGCAGGGTTAGATGACGGCGAGATGACCAAACTCGAAGTCATTCGGTACCACTTCCGGATGAGTGGCAAGAATTACGGGAAGATGTAGCGGGGGAAGCCCGATGAGAAGCTGAGCCTGCCGATGAAGGTATATTACGCAGTCTACCCCTCACTGCAGTGCCCCGAGAGGTGGAGGCACGGGCTGGTGGCTCTGATGTAGCAGAAGATTGAGAAGGAGGCTGATTCGATGGTTTCTCCTCCGGTTGGGTACCAGAAGAGGGCGTGGAGCCCGCAGAGGCTAGATGAAGTATCGTATGGTGACGTCCCCCGCATGTGTGGCAGCACTGATCCGAACCACAATCAACAGTGGCGTGGAACGATGACATGCAATTTCTGCATAATCGCCTCTCAGTTACGAAAGATCTTCGCTGATGAATGGTCATGGCTTTGAATTCACGACACTGTCGAATGGAGTGGTTTGCCGAGCAGAACACACATACAGACGACGAGCTAGAGGCTTGAGGAGGACGTACCCCTGTATAGGCATGACGACGAGAGGACGGACCAGCTGAGGAGGGAGCAGACGATGAAGGAGCAGACGCTAACCCCGCTGGTGATTGGGTTCTGGTCGGCCTCTTTGGCGCAGATGCACGGAATGAGGTGATGGAAGTGCTTTCCAACACTCGCAATTGTCGATTAGTAAACTCGAGCAATTGTGCGAGATTGGGAAACTCATCAGAGGATAACTGCCCTTCGAACAGCTGGCGAGATGGTATGTCCAGGTTGCGCAAGGCAAGGGAAAACAGAAGATAATCGGCCAGATCTGGAATGGACAATGCCTTGAGGGCGTTGATGGCATTTTGATGCGTGGTGGCGAATTGTTGTAATTGGGGCAAGGAAGAAACAGATGCAGGCCGCGAATCCAATATCTGGTTTACATACAAGTCAGCCAGCCGACGGGGATTTTGGTACCGAGCGTAAAGGGCCTGATAAGCTAAAGGGTAGTTTAGGGAATTTAGTTCGAAGCCGGAGATGACAGAAGCCGCTTCACCAGATATAGCAGAAGTTAAAAGGTGAAATTTCTGAACAGGCGCCAGGGAACTGTTCAGATGCACAAGAGCATCGAAAAGTGCGATGAAGCTGGGCCATTCTTCGATTTTGCCATGAAAACATGGCAACTCGACCCGAGGAATTGGAAGGTCCACAGGGGATGACCCGGTCTTTGCGACCGACGCAGGTGCAGTCAGCTGACTATGAGCAGCGCGGATCTGCAGACAGATCTCAAAGAATGCCGCGAATTTCGATGGCGACCTGTCCCGATCCGCCTCCTCCAGCTGAGAGTTCAGTTTAACTATCAACTCATCAGCTTCTTTGAAGGCCTTCTCGATTTTAAATAACTCAGCCAGGCACATATTGGCCACATCCGATTCAGTAGTCAGCCCCTTAATCAACTTAAATAAGGTTGAAGCTGCTGCGAAAGCATTTTCTCGCTTGATGATGAATTCACTGATCGTAGCTTTCAATTTATCCGTCGACGGCATTTTTACTTCGCGAGCAACCCCGGTAAGTAAAATGAATTCCGAAGATGTTACCGGAATGAACAGACGATTAATGCGAATATGATAAACAGATGATAGCAAAAAACAAATAAGAATTCCACTGTTAAATTTCCCGAATGAAATGACTACAATGAGAATTGAAAGATGAATAATTGAATTAGAATTTAAGATCTAAAGGTCCCTGGTTTCGGCACCAATAGACGATTGCAGTAAGTCAATTGCTGCAAATCGACTTCAGAAGAAGTGCGTCCGAGAATTAAGCAACCGATTAAATAAAGGCACTTACCTCAGAAATATAAGTTGACGGCGATCGTAGGTGGTCAACTACTAAGTTAGCAGCCGAAAGGGGGTATAAGGAGTGGAAACAGGGAAATACCTTTCCTTTAGATGGACGTCGTTAGTAGCGACCAATTCACCGGTCACTCAAGTTCCAAGTTGCTTAATCACAGGCGAACTTATTCCTCAGAGGATAGCACAAAATATTATGGTGACGCGATCAGACGATTTTATTCTTTCTCAACGAAAGTATTCAACACGAATTTTATTCGCTTTAGAAGGCACTATTAAATTAGTTTGCTTTTAACCAACTTTTATGCACGATGTGTAAACAATGAATTGAATTGACATTATTATTTCTCGCGCGCACAAGCGAGAAAATACTTCCGCAGATTGTCACCAGAGTGAGACGGTTCTCGAGTCGTTGAAGATGAAGCAAGTCACGTAAGCAACACACGTTCACGACGTAACACAGCACTTATAAGTATTTCACGATGCTGATGAAATCTAAAATATTTTCAAGGCATGAGCACCTCCGGTTTTTCTGGAAATGACGTCAACTTCCGTTTTTCAAATCAGAACACCATTTTTTTATGGCAGATATTGAATCTACGTTAAAAAATAATGTGAGTGTATGCATCACACCCTTGCCCTAAAATGGATATTTTCTGAGTTAATATCCACTCTAGGGCAAGGGAGTGATGCATACACTCACATTATTTTTTAACGTAGATTCAATATCTGCCATAAAAAAATGGGGTTCTAATTTGAAAAAATTCATTTTTCACGATTTTGTCATCCCTAACTTTGAAAGCGATTTTTTCACCCCCTGTATCATGAATCGCGATTTCGATTTTTAAAGTGGATACATCAATCTTACATCTTGAAAAATCCCAAAAATGAAAATTTTCCATCCAAAAACCTCGAAGTTATTCTTGTTTCAGCGGAGCTCAATTTCGATTTTTTTTCGAATTTTCCCGCTCAGAGAGAATTTTCCAACCAAAACTGAAAATTGTTACATCAAAATAACTTGAAATTTTCTAAGGAATCTATTTCTGCAATAAAAAAATGGTGTTCTAATTTGAAAAACGGAAGTTGACGTCATTTCCGGAAAAATCGGAGGTGCTCATGCCTTGAAAATATTTTAGATTTCATCAGCATCGTGAAATACTTATAAGTGCTGAATTTCATGAAAATACGTTCAGTAGTTTCCCGTATAAATATGGGTGAGGTTCCTCGTGAAAGACCCTGTACACTGGGTTCTCTATAGTATCTAGGGGAAGTACGTACAGAATGACATAGGGTTTTATTTCAGAGGCATAACTTGTTAGAAGTGAATTACAGTAATGTCATATTCTACACCTATGATCTTTGGTCCTTTCTTTATAAAATCTAATCAACCTTTATGAAATAAAAGTACCAGAAAATAAATTATTCTTAGATCAATTGGGATAAACGAAATTCATTTTGTCCGCATGTTATGGACAAAATGACATACCGGCAACATGCAACTGTAGTTTTCTACTTATAGTTACAGAACTACTGACAAAGTTCACCAATGAAACGCTTGGTTCCTCTAGGAACATCAGCACAAGATGCGTGAGCCCAATGCCACCAATGCATGCATCGTAACCGGACTTTTCCAGGGCTAATCCTGAAGAAGACTGGTTTTTTCTCGATCTCAATCGGGGAAAAAGGTCATAACAATAGACAGATGGAGAGTCGTCTTCATCGTCTCGAAAGTTGCTAGGAACATTTTCCTCTTCATTGTCTTCTTTAAATAATGCCCTAGGGACTTGTCTCCTTTTCTTTGGAGGAGGTAAGGGCTCATTTTTTGAATTGATTGCAATCATATTAGGTGTAGAAGATGAAACTAAGTACGTTTTTGGAGTCTTCGGCTCTCGTTTGCCTTGTCCACTAATGAATCGTCCTTTAGGGATTGAAGGAACCTCCTTAAAGGATCAGCAAGAGTAGGTTAAGATGCATTGCCTTTATTAGCCGCAGATGAATATTTTGTTATGAATATGTTAGGACAAGTTCTGGCTCTTTGTTTGCTGATGGAGCCTGGGATGAATGGTCTCGGTGTTCTCCGGTAGATAGGGTAAATTCAGCTGAAATACCTTTGTCATTTTGTCCGTTCACTGTATATGTCAATTTGTCCATAAAGCGTTATAAAACGAGAAATGTATCGAATTAATTCAAAAAGTATATTCAACATAAAAAAAGCTTCGCGAATACAATGACAAATAAGTAAAGTTTGAAATGACTGCAATATAAATGAAAAAAATGGTGAAAACTGGCCATTTCTTCAAAAAATTTGGCACAATGAAAAAAGACTGGTGACCTATTGATTTCTGTTATCACCCATAACGACCGAATGAACTAGAGTAGCTCTTGCGAGTTTTCAGAGGTTGATAGAACACACTGGGGTTGTGTGATATGGTATAGGTAGTTCCGCATTTGATTTGAGATGCCCATGTCATTTTGTACGTATGTACATATTTCCCTACTCAATAAGCTACTCGCCAAAGTTGCCGATGTATCTTCGAAAAACATCAATATCCTTTACTTTTGTCGCGCAGTCCACTTCCAGCCTTCATTAACGATGAAATATGAACTCTAATTAGATATAAACTTCAATCTGAATGGAAAAGAGTTAACACCAGGTGAATCCTACAAGCACCCGTTGCGGCGATACAAAAATTGTCGGAGTCGATTGAGAAATAACAATGTTGGTCTCCGATCACTGCTCACCCACATATCATTACGCATTACCCACGCAATAAATTAATAAATACCATCATTGCTCGCTTTCGTTTATCGTTAGACAGATCCTAATCGCCGGATATTAACCTGGGTGAGCTAATTAACTTCGTAGCCAAGGAAGAATTTGAATAAACTCAATGAAGACCGTTGCGAATCGCCTTCCTTCCAAATTAGCGACTTCGTTGGATCCGATGACTACTTTTGAGCCCTTTATAGAACTCCTCTGCTTCGTTTTATGATAGATCTGAGATCCTTAAGGTCGCCTGCTACATTTAAAGCGAATCGGAACTCGAAATTCCGTATGGAACCCAAATTCCTAAAGAACAACAATGGCGGAGTCGAAAAGAGTGTCCAATTCAATTAAAAGTCGACAGGTACGAGCGTTCCGTTTCGAGATTTCCACCCTGTATATCGAAAGTCGAGCGAGCTTGCGTGTTATTTAGCTAAGAAGCCGCTAATTGCGAATAAAGTTGAATTATCTGGGACTATCTGCTTTATGGATTGTTCCAACTGAAACAATAAAATTGGCGCGGTGTAATTCAGAATTGGATTTGTTCGCTGACGTTATCTAGGTGGCGTTGAGAATTTATGCACCTGGCAATTATTTTATACCTTTCGCGTTGTCATCTAACTGTATAAGCCGTTGCCAACTTGCCACCGGTTTTATTTAGTGGACGGAGCTGTTTAAACTGTTCCTTTTCTGTTTCCATTTCTTCCAAGAATCTCACACGACTCTTATTTGATGGCTGAAGAATCCTTTTGTCAGCAGACACTTTAGTATGCTTTCATAGGAAGTAGGCACCTTTGTTTTCCGAATTTTTTGGCAATTAGAAAATGTGTTATATCCATAGTGTAATAAAGGATGTTTCAATGAGAGCACTACACTAGACTTCAGTGTTCAATAAAAAAATAAAGTTTTCTGCAGCAAAATATCGAAATATTCATTGATTCCGAAAATATACATTCGAGAATTATGTATGGAACAAAATATACTGCTCCACAAGAGTTAGGGATATCGTATTCAATCGTTTTTAAAAGTGTGTAATCTTCGAGAAAACCGCTGTAAAATCATTTAAAACTCAATAACAACTTGAATCGATCCAACAAAAATCAGTATGAGACATGTCGTCAATCTGGTCGCCTTTTTTCTGAAGTTTGGTTCTTTGCATATGCTTCATGAATGTCCTTTTTTTGAAATGAAGTCAGTTTATCAACGGCTTCGATTTGAAACGAGTTTTCTGAAAATGCCAAGACGTAAGTTAACAAACGCTGAGGCTAATAGGGCTATCGGAATTCTACAGGGTGGCCTAACACATGTTGTTGTAGCGGAAAGGCTCCAAGTCAGCCAAAGTGTGATATCTCTACTTTGGAATAGGTTCAGGAAGACAGGTTCCGTGTTGGAAAGACCAAGGCTTGGTGGGCGACGAAGAACAACACCTGCTCAGGATCGTTTCATCACCGTTTCGGCGAGAAGAAACCCTACATCTACGTGTAGAATGCTACGGAATACTCTTCAAAATGCAGATGGGGTCCAAGTTTCCATCGAAACCATCAGACGACCTTTGAGAGAGGTGAATCTAGGTTCTAGACGTCCATTAAGAGGAGTTCCACTAACACGTGACCATAAGCGTCAAAGACTGGAATGTGCAAGGCAACATATCAATTGAAACGATCAATGGCGTAGTGTCCTTTATCACTGATGAATCCAGATATGGAGGATTTTCAGATTCTCGAAGAATAAGGGTATGGACAATCCCACGCATACCCCGTAATCGTCGCTGTGTCCAAGAAGTCCATCCATTCCGAGGGGGTAGTGTTATGGTATGGGCCAGGATATGTTTCAACGGGCGCACATATCTACACATTTATCCTGGGAATATGACCGCCTTACACTATAGGGAGCATGTCATTGACAATGTTGTGCCAAATTTTCACGCTGCTATTGGTGAAACTTTTCAATTTCAAGACGATAACGCTGGACCGCACCGTGCAGCCATAGTTGAGAATGCGCGCGAGGAGCTTGGTATTTCACATTTACTAATACCTCCGCACTCACCAGATTTGAATTGCATAGAACATGCATGGGATATGCTCCAAAGAAGATTAGATAATCATCAACCTACCCCAGAATCCTTAAATGATCTGAGAGAGCTTCTGCCCCGTTTATGGAACCAAATTCCTCAAGAAATGTTCGACAACCTCGTGTGTAGTATGCAAAGAAGATGTCAAGCTGTTACTGATGCCTGTGGAGGCCATACATTGTATTGATAGTCTTAAAATGCTTGGATTCTCTGGGAATAAAATTTCGTTATTTTACTCGATTCTTCTTAACCACCCTGTATACGCTGCAGACCTACAGGCTAAAATTAATTTGCAACTTGAAATCATATTAATATGATTTCATGCTTCATGTTGACTAATTTCCTTCTGTCAACTTTCGATCTGTCACGTCATAATCATGTGTCAAAACAACTGTCAAACATGGCGCGCGATTCAAATCTTGCGGCGCTCTTATTGAAACATCTTTTTCAAAGAAAAAATCGCGGGATCAAACAAAACTTTTGACAGCACGTCCTATCGACAAAAGGACCAAAAATAGCCCATTCCCGGCATCTGTTCCCGTGAGTAATGGCCGTATATTTCTCCGACGATTTCGGACGGGCGCGGAACACGACACGGCCGGGATAAAAAACGTCGAGACTGCCACAAATATCTACGGCGCTGGGCGTCCCGACGGCACATAACTGAATGTCGGAAGTTAAACGACCAACTAAACGATCATTACCAAATATTTATTACTCGGCCTGTTTAGCAGGATTAATAACCATTTATCACGTGACAGCGCCGGCAATTTCCAGGGATGGGGGACAGTGGCGGAGGTTGCGCATGATTTATGGGCGATGCAGCCGCCCGAGTATATTTCGAGCTGGTTATTTTTCCGAATGTTATCTGAGCTTGCTTTGATACGACCGGATTATCAATTGGAGATTTTCGATGCTTAATTTGGCCAATGGTGGTGAACTTCTTGGTTCAACAGAAGGAGACAGAAAAAAAACTGAATTTACAATAAAATTGCTTCTTTTTCTAGGCCTGTGGAACTTACAAAGGAAAAGGGGAGATTCTCTGCATAATTTTGAGCAAAAAGTCCCATAAATATGGGACTACAAACGTTTTTTTTTCGAGATACAGGTTGAGGAAATCCGCAGAAATTTTTTTCAGGGGGGCAAAATGAAAATTAAAAAGTTATATTGAGGTGTCGTGCTGAAAAACGATAAGGACATCAAATTCTCAGGGGGGCCTGGCCCCCTCTGGCCATGATACTAACTGGATTTTCATGACAATTTTGATTTTTCTGAGGATTTGAAGAGTTTCGAATTTTTTTCTCGAAATCGGTAGCAGATACGACAAAACTACAAGAGACCATAAAGATCAGTATAGCAACAAACTTTCTTTTCACAATTTTTCAAACCAACAGTGGCTCGCCAAAAAAAAGTTTTCAAGGAAATTATGGGATAATGTTCAAGAAAAAATACCACCCTGTAGATTTGCAATCGAAATGGGTATTTCACACGGTGTAAACTCTAGATTGTAACATCTGTTCCAAATTTCAGTTGAGAATCTTGAGAAATGCAGATACTATGTGAAAAAAACTGGAGAAAAATTCAAACTTCAACACCCTGTATCTCTAAAACGAAACGTTTGCGGTCTGATGTTTATAGGACTTTCTTTTCCTGAAATCATGCGAGGAATCACCCCTCTTCGTTTGTACCCTCGTTTGTACCTCCAATTTAGGAACACTCTGTATATAATAATAATAATAATAATAATAAAGGTCTTTATTGAAGGAATCCAAAATACAACAAACAAAATTATGTATGTGAGGGCGAGATTTAGTTCACATGATTTCAGGTTAAAGAAGTTGTACACTTATTTGATAAAAACTACCCAAAACCATGCGTCTATGACAATTCTACTTTGATTTTTGAAGATTTAATCAGTTGTGGATTCTTGTAAATCTCTTGAATATAATAACCACAGTAAAATATTCACCGAGAAACCAAATGAGAATCCAAAAAGTAAAAATTCTCATTCAAATCTTGTGATAAAAGATACAATAATTAAGTACCAACCGAAACGCATACCATACACGAAAAGACATATATCACAATTTCTACGACAAGCATTCTATTCCTGGAAACCCTCAAACGAATTCCACGCATTCCCCCACAATTTGATAACCCAAAATTCAATCTTGAACGTTCCCAACTGACCTTTTACGATCTTCAAACTTTTTCATCCGCTCAACGTATCGTAAATAACCGAGACCGAGTAGCGTCGGACGCGTGTTGATAAATATGGCCCTACGGTATTATGACAGCTAATGACTTGTATTTTGACAGTTACACACGATAAATAACCAGTTAATCGCCGGATGTGTTTGTTTATTCGGGTGTATCAGCGAAACAAAAGGCGAACGGGCGATGTGGACGCGGCATTAGCGGCGAAGAAGATCGCGATTTTCTAAATATAAAACGAACAGGTGAAGAGCAGAAAGGTTGGAAATGCAATCTTCGGTTTTACAGCGTACCTACACGTAGAGAATAAGATCCGCTAAAGCCTAGGAGGCAGTATATAGCGAAAAAGGTCTTCCTCTGAAGCTTCCATAATTTAAAAAAAACTAAGTACCAAGAGAAACTAGAACAAAGATGCCAACCAAGATAAAACCTCAGAGAAAATGCCACAAAATTATCTACAAATGGTTTCATTTGACATATTTTTATGAATATTTTTCTTCAATATCTTTTTGTTTATATTTCTCAAAAATGCCCACAATTTTAACTTGTAGTCTCGACTTAAAGGATGTTGTTTCTCAATTTTGTTTTTTTTTGTACAACTTGTTAAGTGTTACTTATTGTTTTCACTGCTGTCTTTGTAGCCTCAAAAACGCCAAAATATATGGACGAAACGTATGCATTCAGTTTCTAATTAATCGTTTTATTTTCGTCTTTTTCACTTCATGTAGAAACTTCATCAACATTAATTGAGAAGTATTTCCTTACTAAACGAAATCTTTCAAAATATCTCAACTTTTCCACCGACAAATAACAATAAATTCCGTTCTATTACAGCTATACAGAAATCGACACAAAGCTACAATATCGACCAAAGTTCACACGGAATAATTTCTTGTGAAAACACTTCAGAATATTCACGAATTTTGTTTCGATATGACCAGTAGCCGGGTAAACAGTCACGATAAAAGGAAATTGACGAAACGTAATTAATACAAATTAGTATTCCTGAAGGTAGCTCTATTATCGAAGTCTGAATCTGTTATATTCAGAGTGGAGTTTTATGTTTCCTTTCTGAACGCAGACCGACTAAGTTTCAGGTGTGTATCGGCCTTTTGATATCGATTTTTCTCAAATTATCAAGGGAAAAGGATAATTTGAAAAGTTACAATGAGCTATTTATACAAGGCTGTGAATTTTTTTAACTGCTGCCGTAATTTCGAATACAATTTTGGATACGGCACTGTTGAAATATCATCCATACCTATGCACCAATGTAGTCATATATAATCAATACTAAACTTATAGATATTGAAATCTGTAAATTTATATAATCATTTCTTTAAAACTGCATTCCTGGCAAACAGTGGTCAAAAAATTCCTCCAAAGAATTGAGACGTTCATCTAGTGCTTTAGAGTATTAGGTACTCTTTTTGAGGTTAGTTACTTGGTGAATACGAACATATCAAAGCTGACATCTCATCTGCATAAACATTAACTGAAATTACGATGATTTTAACCTTGCAATATTAGTAAGTTTGATGCGCCAAATAGATGCTTAGGTCTATTATTCACGTTAAAGCTTATAAAATTTAAATATTATTACAAACAAAGCTTGAGGGAAATCAAAGAAAAGATGCATTCTAAGACGAAGAACTATGGCTTTCGAATTCTCATCAATCCTGCTCCATTGCTTATGAATTATTCATGAAAGACCATTTTCAGAAATCAAAATTATTCAATATTTGCATTGCTAATTACTGAACCAACAACGTTGGTGTTATAAAGAGTAATTAATTTTTAATAAAGCTCCAAGTTGAAGTCACTAATTAATTATATTAATTGTGCTCACTACGCTGAATGATTATATCAAGAATTATTTCACATCTTACGGTGACTGCATCAATTGGAAGCATTTAAATTTTCATTGACATTCATTTTCTTCAGACATGATATTATTAACTTTACTTGAAGATTAAGAAGCCCTCAGAAAAGGTTTTTCGAATAGGGCTGATAGAGGTCGTATTTCCCTATGAACTTTCGAATAAATATTCCTCAACCTATTTCTCAGGACGAAAAAAATTCGTATCATCCAATTACTTAAATCGATTATGCCATTTCAAGGTTAATCACTTGGCAGCGGTAAATTTAGTTGATCCGCATTTTTATTCATTATATTCCAGCCGATTATGTAAATTTATTATCTGTTTATTGCTATATAACCAATTAATCATTTCCCTTCCACTAACAGCATCACTATTCCGAACATGAATTCGGCCGGGAAGTTGTGATCAATTGAAATATTGCTAATTAATTAGTGGGAGAACCAACTTTATATTCCATTATATTGTTGTTCAGCTCCTATCTTTCCGATTAATGCTTCATTGATATGGTTAATGAAGATAAATGGCTCTTTCGGTCTCCAGTATGAGCGGTGTTTGAAATAGATGAACGTTCTGGCGAATGCAGACGAAAAAATTAGGCTTGATTTTTGTCGGCAGTGAACGGAACTCGGCGGGTTTACGACGCCCTGTATCTTCCGAACGAAGCTAAATTTTGAGAAATGGTATAGGATGAAAGTGTTTCGTTTGATGAGAGGAGTCTACAGTAAAAAAATTGATTCGACAAAGGAAAGGAATGGAACAACTTATACAGGGTGGATCTTAGATCCGTAAATTTTTTGTCAAATGTAGATTCCCCTCATCGAACTAAACTCTTTTCTCCTGTATCATTTTTCGAAATTCACCTCCATTCGGAAGATACAGGGTGTCGAAAATGCTCGGCGCATACGCGTAACGACCTAATGAACGACCGGCTTAAAAACGCGGACTAACTGGAACGTCGTGAGCAACTTATCTATCTGAAGAAGCAGTAAATAGTTTCCACTCCTAAGCCATCTTCAGTCCAGATTTAGATCCTGCCGTTCGCTCCGGTAATTACGTTTCCTTTAAGGATCGCTTAGGCAAGATTGAACTACTAATTGTTGCAAATGGTAAACGCCATGTACGGTCAAGACTGGGGACTTTAACGTTGAACGACCATCGACGCGATATTTTATTCCGTCCTCACAATGGCGGAAATCTTCTTTGGATGGAAAAACGATTTTTTTGTAACGGCTCTAGATGGCGGCGCACACGGCTCGCTTATAATCAATTAGGATTGATCGTTTGCGAGAAACTGCTCTGTGAAATTGGTCTTCTAGGAAGATGCTCGAAAAGCGATGGGACTTATTAAGTTGCGTCATAAGAAACGCGGAAGCTGAAGAACTTCTAGATCCCTCTCACCAGTTGCAACAAAAAAGACTTCGATATAACCCATGCAGTCTCTGTAGATTGTATGAAGGGCCAAGGGGTCACAGCGTACTGAGACCTTATTGACGTCAATGGTGTCCTCTAGAAAGCTTACGCAAATACAACTTTCTTCAGACTGCAGACAAGAAATAACCATTTTCAAGGATTGATTAATAGCACTCCACATTACACGTACAACTCAACATAAAAAATTTAATGTGAGCGAAAACAAACAATAAACAAATGGACTATTGAAATCCTACCTTCAATCGAAACAAACAACCGTATTTTCTTTTATGAACCTAAAATGTGATAGTCAAAGTCCTAAGGACATCGCACTAACATGGTTCTTCAATATTCAACCAATCAACTGGCTGTTTCGATTCCTAATTGCTTGAATTGCAAATGAACAAGCGGTGTTTTTATTTTATTGGAAAATTAAACTCAATTAATTGTTTTTGAATTGATCACCTTCGCTGCTACTGGATGGAATATTCCCATGACTTCCAGGTTCTGACGACAATTCTATAGTTAAGGACTGAACGAGAATAAATTCGCGAAATCAAGAGCAAAGAAATAAGAAAAAGATTTCTTGAAAAATTTTTCCTGTTGCGTGATGGACGACGAAACCTATGTCTTGGCTGATTTCTCGCAACTTCCTGGTCAGGAATTTTATACTGCAGATTCTCGTGGAAATGTTGACGAACAATTCCGCGTGAAGAAACAAGCAAAGTTTCCTAAAAAATTCCTGGTTTGGCAAGCAATTTGCACTTGTGGGAGAAGGAGCAAATTTTTCGTTGGCCAAGGCTCTGTTGACTCGAAGATATACATCGAGGAATGCTTGAAGAAGCCACTTTTACCATTTTTACGTGAGCACGATGTGTCAACAATCTTTTGGCCAGATTTAGCTTCATGCCACTACAGCAAGGCCACCAAGGAATGGTACGAAGCTAATGAGGTGGTTTTTGTCCCCCAAGAGGCCAATCCACCAAATTGCCCAGAACTCAGGCCAATCGAAAGATATTGGGCCCTGGTGAAGAGAGAATTGAAGAAGACTAAGAAATCAACGAAAATATTAGCGGAATTCGAGCAAAAGTGGAAGACAGCATCCCAGAAAGTGACTGAGAACACTATAAGAAGCTTGATGGGAAGAATTCCAGAAAAAATCCATGAATTTCGTAAAAAATAGTTTTTTATTGTAAAAACAGTTTTCATTAGAATTAGAAGATGATTCGAAAATGAGTTTGATTTTCGAAATCGGTCCAGTGGTTCAAAAAATATAAGCGTTTTTGTGATAGCGAATTTATTCTCGTTCAGTCCTTACTGAATAACAACCATTTACCACTTGTGGCAAGTTTTACTAACATTCAATGACATTTGTTGGAGAGTCATCGGTATTTTTTTCGATTTGACAACAAGACAAGCAGCTTTCTCTCCTCCTCACCACGCTGATTCTACAGCAGCAATATGGTAAAATTCACGCATAAGACCTTCAGGAGTCTTTTGGTCCCATGGCATATCTGCGCTTTCTGGGACCCCCTATATAACGACAGATCAAAATTGTGGATTCACTCATGATGACGTGAACTGAAGCAGCCGTAAAGACAGTCGTCTGCAAGAATCGGCGCAAAAATGAGGAGCAACAATCCGCTAGCACGCGATGCAATTATTCTCCATCTGATACGGATCTGTCCTGGTCCACGATCAATTATTCACGTAATTGGGTTGCAGGATTTGCAATAGCCGATCGTCCCGCCATTACGCAAACCGTTTCATTGGAAATCCGATTGGCCAACCGGAATGATAATAGTCAATTTGTAGCCTGATTTATCTTACTCGAACATTTCTAATTACGTTCCTCAACAATAACGATATTTCATTTAGTCGCTGCTCGAACCAAAGAAAAAAAAAGTGTTGGTTGCATTTTTTCAGTAAGGCACTGTCGGTTCACGAAGGATAAATTCATTATTGCCGTATATGCGGTCAAAATATTTATTACTATTTAATTGAACGTATTTATGGGGACGTGTGTGTTCGATTGTGGCTGGTGGCTTTGTTATTGTATTAAATCGCCATAAGTATCTGTATATATTACAGATTTGAATATAAATGTCTTTTAGTTCCTACTTGGTGTTGAAGAACACTTTTGTACATTCTTCATTACAATGAATTCAGCTGTGTTGGAAAGATAAAGACATTTTGACAAACATGAAGGGGAAGTACGTACAAAATGACATAGGGTTTTATTTCAGAGTCATAACTCGTTGGTAGTGAATTACAGTAATTTCATATTCAACACCTATGATCTTTGGTCCTTTCTTTATTAAATCTAATCAACCTTTATGAAATAAAAGTACCAAAAAGTGAAATATTCTTAGTTAAATTGGGATAAACGAAATTCATTTTGTCCGCATGCTATGGACAAAATGACATACCGGCAACAGGTAACTGCTGTTTTCTAGTTATAGTTACAAAACTACTGGTAAAGTTCAGCAATGAAACGCTTGGTTCTTCTAGGAACATCAGCACAAGATGCGTGAGCCCAATGCAACCAATGCATGCATCGTAACCAGTCTTTTCCAGGGCTAATCCTGGAGAAGACTGGTTTTTTCCCGATCTAAATCAGGAAAAAAGGTCATAACAATAGACAGATGGACAGTCGTCTTCATCATCTCGAAAGGTGCTAGGAACATTTTCTTCTTCATTGTCTTTTTTAAATAATGCCCTAGGGACGTGTCTCCTTTTCTTTGGAGGAGGTATGGGCTCATTTTTTGATTAGTTTCAATCATATTAGGTGTAGAAGTTGAAACTAAGTACGTTTATCCAGTCTTCGGCTCACGTTTGCCTTGTCCACTTATGAATCGTCCTTTAGGGATTGGAGGACCTCGTCATAAGATCAGCAAGTGTAGGTTAAGATGCATTGCCTTTATTAGCCGCAGATGAATATTTTGTTATGAATATGTTAAGACAAGTCCTGGCTCTTTGTTTGCTGATGGAGCCTGGGATGAATGGTCTCGGTGTTGTCCGGTAGATACGGTTAATTCAGCTGAAATACCTATGTCATTTTGTCCATTCACTGTATATGTCATTTTGTGCATAAAGCGTTATAAAACTAGAAATATATCGAATTTATAAAAAAAGTATATTGAACATAAAAAAAGCTTCGTGAATACAATGACAAATAAGTAAAGTTTGAAATGAATCAAATATATACGAAAAAAATGGTGAAAACTGGCCATTTGTTCTAAAAATTTGGCGCAATGAAAAAAAACTCGTGACCTATTGATTTTTGTTATCACTCATAACACAGAATACCTAACTACACAGAAGCGTCACTTTATTTGATGACGCTTGTGCCATGCTAGGTAGTACATATGTCAACGTTAAATTTAAACTTCCTGTTGGACCTCTGGAGTTTGATTAATGATAAATCAAAAACTAAAAACCCTTTGTTATGTGAACCATTGACCATTCAAACCAAATTTGCCGCTCAAAAGTGACAAATGTACTACCTAACAGAGAATGAAGGTCACGAAAATTTGCCCCTTGAAGATCAAAGTGCCGACGCTTGCTGACGCTTCTGTGTAGTTAGGTATTCTGTGCTCATAACGACCGAATAAGCAAGAGTAGCGCTTGTGAGTTTTCAGAGGTTAATAGAACCCACTCGGGTCGTGTGATATGTTAGGCAGTTCCTTATTTGATACCTCCAAACTCAAACAAGTTATGATGCCTATGTCATTCTGTACGTATTTCCCCTACAACGGTTTAAGGTAGGCATATTTTTCATGCAGCCGCCATCTCCGCGTTAGGCTTGAAACTTCTTCGTGAAACAAAATTCTCCACTTGTAAGTTGGACGCGATAAAACCAAATCATCAAAACCATGTAAACACGCCATTCATAACTCAGAACTTTAACAGCGCCGATAAATCCACGCCAAATCCGCAAAAAGCCCAATTTCTGCATACGAACCGCACAAACTCATAAACTTTCCGTATCAAGATCCTTTCCAGACGACCTTCCTTATAAACGATCCCTCTATTCGCTTCGCAGGCATCTAATTGGCCTCATATTGTAATATCCTGCCCGGCGTTTATAAAAAGGGTTCATTAAGAGGACTGTCACAACTTGAATTTGAGTCCTAGGAGGATCACTGCCGCCCGAGCGCCATCTTTGATGTGAAAGGAAGTTACTTAATCTTCCGAGATACTAATTATAAAGTTAATATAATACAATTAGTCAGAATCTGTTTCTGCATAACGCAGACAAACAGTGGGTCGCAAACGATTACTTCAGCCTTTCTTCGGCGGATTTATGATGTGGTTTTAATAAGATCTGCTAATATCGGCAGAGCGTCTAATTCCGATCGTTCTTCTTAGGAGATCTGTTAGTTTCGTAGGCAGAGCATGAACCACAACAAATCAGACAATTGCAATTCGCTTTTATTGCCTGAAAACGATCCCTCAACTTATTTCAGAACATTTCGATTCCTGGCTGTACGAGTCCTTTCTACTTTATCGATTTTTTAACTATTTTTTTTGGCAACACTGATTTTGAAAGCTCACTTATACTCCATTCACTTTCATTTAATCACATAGGAGGTCATGGTTTCGTTTTCAGGAGTTGGTGCACCTGATGAAAAGACTGTGCGCGTACAGAAAATATCGTTAATGACAAAACGACGTTGCCAGTTCCTTTGTTTACATCAAAGTAAAAGTATCAAAGATATGCCACATTTTGTTAGTTCGAATCGACCGGCGATTTTGGGGCGAAATATCGATAGGAAATCGCCTATTTTTCCGTTCTTCGTCGTCCAGAAGAAGTTTCCCGTCGATATGAGAAATTTCGTGCAAGTGTCATTTTTTCCTTTCACGACTTTTGGCGTGAGTACGAACGGCAAATTTGAATTGGACCAAAAATCGATTTTACACTTGATAACGAAGTTTTTTTAGGTATCTGGCCGTTTAGAAAGATTTCAAACAAAATTCCGGTCCCCCAGAAGTTTGGTTAGTTTCGGTATCGTTTTTGGTGCTCAAAATTTATTTGGAATGTGTAAATGGACAAAAAAGGCTTCCTTATACGATCTTCTAACGAAAGCGACCGGGAAATATGGTTCAGGTAGTATTTTCGAGGAATTATGAGGAAAGAACTTGCAGAATGAAATTGCACGATTTTCGTAAGTATACGAGTTCTGGATGGCCATCATCGGTCTCTAAATGATAATTGTTGATCTTCTTCACGTTTCAGAAAAAAAACACGTCGAAAAAGCTAAAAAAAAAGATATATGACTATATTGCATTCAACGGTAGGTGAATTCAGATTCCGATGAATTGAAATGTGTCACTGGAGCTTTCATTCCTATCAATCCTTTGCCGAAAGTAGAAATAGGCTATATTGAACCAGAATACATCGGTTTTTTCCATATTCCAGGAGTTTGTGTCTTATTTTAGAACAGGTGAATGATAAATGTGAAGCATATGTTTGACCTATTCCATTTTATTTGTACAAACTTACTGTGGTAGTAATGTATGAATATTTTTTTAAACTAATAAATTACTATACAGTCAGAATATTTTACTCCTTGTTCATAAGATCAAATAAATGAAATGTCGTCAGTCGTCAAGTCTTGAACTTTCAGTTCGAGAGGATAATAAACATTAAATCTTCACAAGCATGCATATGAAAATTATGTGAAAGCAATGCAATTTTTTTCCATGGCGAAAAGTAATATATTTCAACAGTGATCTCTTGTACTTTTCATGCAAATAACTAGAAAAGGAATCCTTTCTATCAATTCAACGTTAATTATTTTCGTCCATCACATCTTTTCCAATTCATTCACATTCTGAGAAATACGCTAAGAATGTAGAAAGAGCAACAAAGTGTTGACTTAGAACATAAAAATATTTTGAAAAACGTCATAACTTCGATACAGAGTGGAATGTGTCAAATTTCCAAGGCCAGAGTTGTGATTTTATAAGTTTGAATGGAGTATACGTTTCGTGTTGAGTTATGAATTTTCTTGTCAAAAAATTTTCCGCCTTTTCTTCTTGCTTCTTCGAAATCGATTGGGCGACTTCAGCCCATAATGGCCGCAATCCTACGCAGCCTCAGGGGCGGCACGTTCACCTCCGAGGTCCGCTCAGAAGGTAATTTATTCGCACCAAATTGGTATAATTGGTATCCCCGAGCCGGCCACCATAGACCTTCCGTGGGCAAATAAAGCGGGACCCTTAAAACCGGGAGCCGGGTCTCCTTAATTGAGCTAATCTCTCTCTCTCGTTCTCGGATCGGATTAATTAACACATCTCCAATTTGAATAAAATGCTCGTTAGGAGATTGGAAAGTGCCGTTTTAACTTTTCCCGAATCGGCGCCTTTTTTTTATAACTTCATCGGATCGACCCATCGGCTTCTACGGGGATTGCGTGGTGAATTGTGAAATACCGGCCGCATTAGGCTGGTTTTACGGACGGTGAAACGGTCGCGGATGGCCGTATACATAAATCGGTATGGCTAATTGGCTGAGGACGTTATCGTAAATGTTGGAGCTTCTGGAGAAGATGTGGAAGCGTTCGAGATCGTTTTTCATTATGGGGTTATTAAACGATTCAGCTGATTACGTGAATAAGTATGCTGCGTTCACGAGGCAATGATAAAGAGCTTCCGACAAAGTCTTTTTGGCAGCAAGCAGGACAATATCGTCAACCAAAATTGGACCTGGCATATTGTCCCCTTCGTTTCCTTCGATTGAATTGAAAGATGCGTGGAGGAGAACTATCAGAGATGTGATACAGGGATCCAAGAGTTCCAGAAGAAAGAGAGAACCGAAAAAGAAACACTCTGTCGGAATCATCCATCTTTCCAAGTACGAGGATGTATTGATATCTAGTTAGCCTAGACCAGTTCCTTGCATAAACAAAATAGATACCATATCAACGAACAATAACTCATTAGAAGTGTCAGTGTAGTGTTCACCGTCAAAAAAGTAAACCAGAGTTACGCAATAAATTAAAAAAAAAAATTGTAAAAATCGAAAAATTGGAGTATCGAGCCATCATCAAGCACCTGTATTTAAAAGTGTTAAGAGGTAAGCAGATTTACGAAGATATGCTTAATACCCTTGGTGATCAATGTCCTTCGTATGCGACCGTGAAAAGTTGGACTGCAAGCTTCAAAAGAGGTAAATTTTCCATTGAAGATGATGAACGATCGGGAAGGCCAGTTTCTGTGTCAGTCCCCGAAAATATCGATGCAGTTCATGACATGATTTTATCAGACCGTCGAATTGGGCTAAAACGGATATCTGAAGCACTGAAGGTTTCATACGAACGCGTTCATCATATCGTTCACGTCAATTTGGACATGGGAAAAATTTCTGCAAAACGGATCCCCAAATGTTTGAATGTTGACCAAAAGCGTGCAAGGGTAGAAGCATCGCGTTCGATCTGTGCTCGATTTGAAAACGATCTAGACTTCTTAAACCGAATTGTTACAATGGATGAGACTTGGGTACATTTCTACGATCCAGAAACAAAGCAACAATCGATGGAATGACGACACTCTGGTTCTCCAAAACCTAAGAAGTTTCGTGTCCAAAAATCTGCTGGAAAAGTTCTTGCTTCAGTTTTTTGGGATGGCCATGGAGTAATCATGATTGTTTTTTTGGATAAGGGTAGAACAATAACTGGAGATTACTATTCGACATTACTGACCACTCTACGGTAAGAAATTAAAGAGAAAAGACGCAGAAAGCTATCCAAAGGTGTTTTGTTTTTACAGGACAATGCCCCAGTACACAAATCTCATGTTGTCATGCAAAAAATTCGTGATTTAGGGGTAGCATTACTAGAACACCCCTCTTATTCACCAGATTTGGCCCCATCTGACTATCATCTCTTTCCTCAACTGAAAAAAAGTTTAAAAGGTCGTAAATATTCTTCCAACGAGGAGTTAATAAAAGCTGTGAAGGACTGGTTTGCAGAGCAAGAAGAAACATTTATTTTGAAAGGTCTAGGGGCGTTGCAGGTTCGCTGTCATAAATGTATTCAATTAAGAGGAGAATATGTTGAGTAATAAAATATTTTGACATTGAAATTTTGATTGGTTCTATAGTAGGCTAAGAATTTTTCAATATATCCTCGTATCTCTGAGTCCTATATCACCTGCCTTTCTTTCTAACAGGGCATTGCCGTATCAGGAAACACCTTAAGAGAATGGGCCTCTTTATCTTCTTGATTAACCCTTTCACAGCTTGATTGACTTTCTGTACGGGGAAACATTGGGAACTCAATATTTGCTTGTACTTCCTCGTCTTACGAATTGACCCAATCTTTTATGGTACTGAAGATGAACATAACATAAGACTTGAAGTCTTCTTCTCCAGTTTACATAACAATTAGCTCCATTAATCCAAATGCAGGTAAATTTGATCTAATCATGGATCATCCGAGCATTTCGCGATTCTCTTTGGTACAACGACTCCAAAGCTCAATATGGACAAGTAACGAATACTTCGAGATGAAAACACGCTATTTTACTGCTCCCATAATAAACTACGATAATTACCACGAATGTGGTTGATAATTTTCGAGCTTATAAGGTAACTAATGTCATAACTATCCGCATGGCTGGCATAATAGTCCATAGCAGTCTAAAATCACCCGACAAAGTGCCATTAGGCACCGATTAGACTAATTGAGCAAAGTTTGCAGAAATAATTCATTGCCTCCATGTCGTCATCCTCAAGATGGTAAGGTCTCGATAAAAAGAGGAGAATACGGACGATTCCTTTGGGTAATTTCGCAACTATAAAACGCCATTACCTCCTGCGTTGAAATGAGCGAAGCATTCCCATTAAATTAATTTTAAATCAACAGGTATTCTTTGCGAATTGTTGCAAATAGCTGGCGATGTTAACAGAAATATCCGTCCGCCGTGCAGGCCGAGAAAAAGCGGTTTAATTTCTCCCCGTCGGACCATAGAAGGAAAGTGATGACCATCGAGCGAAAACTGTGAGAAAAGCGACCATAGCTAAATTGCTACTAGTTAACAACGTAAGGGGGGAGGGGCCTAAGCGAGCATTGTACCGGTAACTTGTGCACCTAGCGTGGTTAATTTGCTGTAATAAGATCCAAGGATAGGGTGACGTTCCATCAACATGGTTTCGCAATAAGTGACCGATAAAATTTCTCTTTAATGGTTTTCTAATTGTTGTAACATAAAATGGAAGAGCTTTGTCGGAGCCAATTTGAAAAGATGTAGTTTGTCATTTGTTGTGTCCATGTTCGAACTTTCTAAGCCATTAGGGAATATCAGGAGAAGCCAGTAATAGCGAAGAACCAATCAATTATTTTCATATCTTTGATTTTACGCTTCGTTTCTCTTCTCAAGATTGGCGGAGTTACCAATAACAGTTAAATAAAGATCTAGAATGAGTAGTTCTGAGTGTATACAAAATTCACGAAGATATCATTATTGAGGATATTCTGCACAATTTGTTGCTTTAGTTGAGGTTTGCCTATTTATACCACAAAAAGGTCCTGAACCATTTTGTGGCGTTTGTGCTCCCTTTCCGACTAGAGTATTGGTCTCTTTGTTTCCTCTGATTCCAGACTGAAGGGACCTTGTTGCCTTGAAGGAAAAATCGTTCTTTGACGAAATTGTTGTTCCGTGGTGTAGATTCTTCAGCCTTAAGGGGACCTGGTACACGTCCGAGCTCGCGAGCTCCCTTCAAAAATTGGGCTTTTTATTTCCATGATATCTCAGTTCGTATGCGAATTAAAGCTTAATCATTTCTCTAGAATGTGTATTACTCGCTTTTCTGTTTTCCTTCGTATATTAGGAAAAAAACCTGGTGAGCTGTAATTTCATGAAAATCTGGAGAAACGTTACTATTTCCATCATATCTCCGTCAATTTTTGGGATAAATGTATAAAATTTTCAGTTTACATGCGAAATACTATTTTCCAGAATGTGTTTTGATCAGTTTTTTTGTTTATTGCCCCCCTCAATTTCTAAATGAATTATAAGGTAGGAACTTTATTGGTCATATTTTCAACCTTGTTTTTTTCCTAATTTACGCAAAAAAACAAAAAAGCGAATAATACGCATTCTGCAAAATATTATTCCGCATGTATACTGAAAATTTCATACATTTATCCCGAAAATTGACGGAGATATTATGGAAACAGAAACGTTTGTCCAGATTTCATGAAATTACAGCTCACCCGGTTTTTTTCCTAATATACGGAAAAAAACAGAAAAGCGAGTAATACACATTCTAGAGAAATGATTAAGCTTCAATTTAAAAAAAAATTGATGGTCTACGCCGCATACGAACTGAGATATCATGGAAATAAATAGTACCAGGTCCCCTTAACGATAATCCTATTATTTCCCATCATTCAAAGACTGCTTAAAATCTTAAATTCTCTTTTTTCTTTCAGTGGACGCAAATGGGGAACATGCCAAGTTGAAATGCAATCTGAGAAAACACAAACCGAATAGGAAACCAAGAACACCTTTCACAACACAACAACTCCTGGCTCTAGAGAAAAAATTTAGAGACAAGCAGTACCTCAGCATAGCCGAAAGAGCAGAATTTTCAAATTCGTTGAGACTGACAGAAACGCAGGTAAAAATGAAAACAACCTTCACTTTAACTGTTGAAAATTCCATAATATGATAGTGGAGCTTTTTATGTTTGTTAATTCTGTTACTATTTTCGTGGATGTCGCTTTGATGTTGAAAGATTTACCAAACTGAAAGCATGTCTATTGTTGTATTTCTTCCGAAGGCATTACAATCTGTTAACGTCAATGTAATTCCTAGGTACCTGCATGATGTAACTGCCACAAATTAAGCGATTTTTTCAGTCGGAAGCTTTACTCAGCACTCACTTGCCAGCTCGTACTCGTATCATCGAACCTGTCAAAGCTAACATCTATTTCCGTTTGTTATTACCCTTATCCCTAATCGTTAATGACATTTAATTGTACCGATTGAGTATTTAGCACAGCCAGTATATTTCTCAATTATGTCGTTTAATATGGGTATCAGGAGAACCGGGATAGGATGGGAAGTTTTAATGTCTTATTCGCTCGATAGGAAGTTCATTCCACTGAGTGTACTCGCCTGGTGCGCTTTTGCTACATTGATGGTGCCGATTGCAATTGCCCACCCTCATCGTATCACGTTCCATTTCCTATCAACGCCATAATTCATGCTTTATTGCCTTCAGTCTTCGTTTTCTTTCGTCGAATCCAAGGCACCTCAATGAATAGACTGACCTAACGAATAACGAACCAAATGATTCTTGGTTATCATCTTAGTAGAATCCTACACACACCTTCACTCACTGCCGAAACAGTCACGCATCAAACTGACCCTGCTTTTTGAAAATCAGAAAAAATGGACTCTGTATTTCCATGTGTCTTATTTTAATCTCTTTCAACCTTGAATTTTGCATATTTCAGGTGAAGATCTGGTTCCAGAACAGGAGAGCGAAGGCGAAACGTCTGCAGGAAGCGGAAATCGAAAAGCTCAAAATGGCTTCCTTGTCGAGACACCCCCATGCCCTCTACCCCCATCCAGCCCTGCAGGGCTATTTCAACCCCGGCGCCCACCCTCTAGCTTCGCTGCTGGGCGCCAGACCGCCCATGGGTCACCTCGGGCTAATGCCTCAGCATCCCCAGCATCTGAACCCTGCCCAAAGTGCGATCAGGTCGCCCAGTCCGCACATGTCCTAAGAACGTTCGTTTGGGGTGTGCATAAACGTGAGCGGTGTGGAAATTTGAAAATTCTGGTTGTGTGAGTCAGGGTTTGAGTGCTAATTTCCGATTTTCAATTGCTGAAAATGAAGGTCTGTCTGGCCACACAACAATGGATTCTTTGGACTATTGAAATGGGGGAATTTGAATTTCAAAATGGTGACCTTCAAGAATTCAGGAAGTGAAAATCCGATCCATACGCGTTTGCCAATTGTGAAGGTTGATTTTGGCAGAAATAATTAATTGTGAACTTCAGAATCGACCTCAATTTTAATTTCTTTAAATTTCATCGGGAATAAAACCAAGGTCTTTATGAATGCGACAGCTCTGAAGCACGTGGACGACAGATGGAAAATATACAGGCTGGACCACTTGTGTACTGTCAGGACTTACTCAGTCGATAGAAAAACTTATTTCAAGACTAAAATTCCGAGAAAAATTGATTTATTTTGCAATCAAATTCTACTTAAGTGAATTCTTAAGAAATCAAAGTTTCAAGATTATCAAAACCGAATATAAGCGACTACCTAACATATAGTTACCATCTACCGTAAAAACTCCCTAAAAAATTGTCTCCCTTTCTTAATACAGCCTTAAAAACCTCGTAAAATGTTTAAGTGATCATAAGCCAGTACCTTATTTCGACATAACCCGAGTAAACGACAAGTTAAATGTCTAAACACATGTGTTAAGCTATTATATATTTCCGTTCCTTCTTTTTGCCTTTTTTACCGGACCTCCCTGGTAATAAATTACTGCCACCCGCTCGATGTTGCCAACAAAATAAGAACAATTCACCGCCCCACAAAATGAGCGATTATTTCTGCCCATTATTTATAGCCAAGTCGCACTGCTACATTTCACTCCCGATGGAGCGTTTACTCAGATTGAAACGAGGGGACTTTCACATTTAGGTAAACTCCGGGAAATCTTAATTGGATATGACAAGTATAGCCCCAATGATTGAATTCGAGCTTAAGGAACCTCTTGACTTTTCGACGTCGAGGATTCAAATGGCGATATCTCAAGAATGGTTAATCGTAGATAAAAAAGTATCGGAATAATTTTTGTAGACAATTGCAAGACCTACAACTTTTGTCAAGGCTATTTTCATCATAAAACTTCTCATTCACCAGAAAAATGCAAAGAAGTGTTATGCGCGACCTATGACCTTGAATACATTTTTCAATACGTTGATGACTCTTGATATTTCTACAAGAATAGTAGAAGTACCGAAGGCATATTCCAAAATTCAACTCTATGCCTATCATTTTACGTTAAAATGTCGATTCTGACCTTCCGATATCGCCTTATCGCCAAAGTCCATGCTTTATTTTTCCGCTTGCGTTCATAATTTGTCTTTAAAGTGACTGAATGGCCCCAAAAATTAATTGCAGATAACTAAACTAATTCGGTCTTATCAACCAAATAAATTACTCGAGGTTATCATCTTGAAGAAAATGAGGTCGATTTGAGGTTCACTTTACCAGCACTGTATTCGTCATAAATACTCGAAATGTGACAGTCCTGTAAATAGTTTTTGTACAAATTTTCTGTATATAAATAGGCCTATGATGGATGTATAAAGACGTGTAAATTGAGTGATGTTAGATTATGATTGAGATTTGTAAAGAATGTAGTTTGTAGGTTTTGGGAGCACTGGTGAGGCTCTATTGGATATTGTATTATTTATTGTAAGTGTATATGGTAATATTTAGATAAACATATTTAAATATTCGCTGTGTTTCATTTTCAACCTGAATCAAACCTTCTGAAAATTGTGGGAATAATTTTCAAGATAGTGAGTTCAATGTGAGAAATAACTGAAAAAAGATCAATTTTCTGATCAGTAGCAAAGCTATTTAACAAACACAGGTTATGCTTGACCAATAGAGATGATATTGATATGGTTTTCGATTGACATGATCTAAGGGCTTCGTCAAGGCACTATTCTAGGGTCAAGAATCTTAATATGGCTGAACTGGGTGAGTACAACCAATTAATGGTCCATATTATCTCCCAGCTGTCTCGATTTGTTCTGGCATTGAATAAAGGGTGCGTTCGAAAACTTCCTCGATCAGTATGGCGCGTTCAATGAACACGTCTTGTCCGCCTGTCGAATCACGGCGATATTGAAATAACGATAGCGTTATTGATCGTTCAATAAACGCGATTAAGAGGCTAGGTCTCTTCACGCTGTCATTTCTTAACGACCATTATTATTTACTATTTCGAATACATAATAAGTGTTTATTAAGCTTGCTATCTCGTCGAAATGGGTATACAAGCGACGCAGGTCAGGACTAGGGAATTCAAGAAGGAAACGCGTTTGAGAACATTCCAAATCAATCCCAAACATTTTTTTATTATATGATTCCAAATTTTCTCATACAGCTTCCGATGCATAAATGACTCCAAATACTTCAAACATATTCAACTTTCTGCCTTTTCAACAGACGGTCCTCCAAACCCTCCTCCAAAACCTGCTAAGCCGACACCATCCAAACTTCAACCGAATTTCCAAGAAAAGCTATCAAATCAAACGAGCGGCCATTCTCTCCACCGTCATAAAAATAACGAATGTACATAAAGATGCCAGAGAAATATTCGTCGACATTAAAAATAATTGTTTGTCATCGATTAGGACGTTTGATAACTTCTAATTAATGTCCCGAGGATTTTACTAATTTGGATCTTGATGGAACCGTGAGAGTAGCAGCTACCAGTGTTCGGTGTCGGTATAGAGAAGAGGAAAAGGAGCCCGAAAATGATATCTGGTCATTTACATAATGATCGGTCCATGTCAGCGAGGCGATCTCGGAGGCTCTGATGTGGGAAGGTGTTTTGAGGAATCCGGAATCGAAGGTTAATGGGAGGGTGATCTCATGGGTAGATTGGGAGCGTTGGAAACTAGAGAGAGAATAAGATTCAAAGATTCGAGTTCTGTGAAAATGTTTCCGGCTTCAAATATAATGCGAGTAGATTTCGGTGCAGTTCCAAGAAAGAGATTCCCACTTATTAATACTTTCATTATTATAATTTTTAACAGCTCATATTTGGCGCAGAGATACTTGGAGCAATGCTGTTCAACAAAATATTAATAACTGTTGGCGGCGATGATAGGAACGGAAGTTATGACAGTTTAAGTTTTCCAATTTTTCAAAAAATGCCATTTGACAGGTGAAAATCTAAACGGTGATAGTTAGGGCTCTGAATATATTTTCATTGAATAGAGCGACCTCGAAAACCTACATTTTGATACCAAAACCACCCATGTAGCCATAATAAGTAACGAGTTATTCGGTTTTATGTTTTTCCATTTTTCGTTTTCGACTTTAGTTCACGAGCCCAGGCTACTCAAAGTATGGTTGTTATCTTTGGGTAAAATGGCTTATATGGAAGATCCGAATGGTTCGCATAACTTCTCGAACGAATAATAAGGTTAAATTGTTCCGGATATTTATTTTTATACACAAACATGGTGTTTTTAGGGGGTCTTACCCCTTTGGCGTTTTTCACCGAAAATTTGAGATTTTTCAAATTGCTCATATTTTGCACAGTGATACATTCAGGTATGCTGATCAACATAATATAAATAACTTTTGGCGGAGATGATTGGAACGGAAGATATGAGAGTTTGAAATTTGCAATTTTTCAAAAAATGCCATTTGACAGATGAAAATCTAAACGGTGATAGTTAGGGCTCTGAATATATTTTCATTGAATAGAGCGACCTCGAAAACCTACATTTTGATACCAAAACCACCCATGTAGCCATAATAAGTAACGAGTTATTCGGTTTTATGTTTTTCCATTTTTCGTTTTCGACTTTTGTTCACGAGCCCAGGCTACTCAAAGTATGGTTGTTATCTTTGGGTAAAATGGCTTATATGGAAGATCCGAATGGTTCGCATAACTTCTCGAACGAATAATAAGGTTAAATTGTTCCGGATATTTATTTTTATACACAAACATGGTGTTTTTAGGGGGTCTTACCCCTTTGGCATTTTTCACCGAAAATTTGAGATTTTTCAAATTGCTCATATTTTGCACAGTGATACATTCAGGTATGCTGATCAATATAATATAAATAACTTTTGGCGGAGATGATTGGAACGGAAGATATGAGAGTTTGAAATTTGAAATTTTTCAAAAAATGCCATTTGACAGGTGAAAATCTAAACGGTGATAGTTAGGGTTCTGAATATATTTTCATTGAATAGAGCGACCTCGAAAACCTACATTTTGATACCAAAACCACCCATGTAGCCATAATAAGTAACGATTTATTCGGTTTTATGTTTTTCCATTTTTCGTTTTCGACTTTTGTTCACGAGCCCAGGCTACTCAAAGTATGGTTGTTATCTTTGGGTAAAATGGCTTATATGGAAGATCCGAATGGTTCGCATAACTTCTCGAACGAATAATAAGGTTAAATTGTTCCGGATATTTATTTTTATACACAAACATGGTGTTTTTAGGGGGTCTTACCCCTTTGGCGTTTTTCACCGAAAATTTGAGATTTTTCAAATTGCTCATATTTTGCACAGTGATACATTCAGGTATGCTGATCAACATAATATAAATAACTTTTGGCGGAGATGATTGGAACGGAAGATATGAGAGTTTGAAATTTGCAATTTTTCAAAAAATGCCATTTGACAGATGAAAATCTAAACGGTGATAGTTAGGGCTCTGAATATATTTTCATTGAATAGAGCGACCTCGAAAACCTACATTTTGATACCAAAACCACCCATGTAGCCATAATAAGTAACGAGTTATTCGGTTTTATGTTTTTCCATTTTTCGTTTTCGACTTTTGTTCACGAGCCCAGGCTACTCAAAGTATGGTTGTTATCTTTGGGTAAAATGGCTTATATGGAAGATCCGAATGGTTCGCATAACTTCTCGAACGAATAATAAGGTTAAATTGTTCCGGATATTTATTTTTATACACAAACATGGTGTTTTTAGGGGGTCTTACCCCTTTGGCATTTTTCACCGAAAATTTGAGATTTTTCAAATTGCTCATATTTTGCACAGTGATACATTCAGGTATGCTGATCAACATAATATGAATAACTTTTGGCGGAGATGATTGGAACGGAAGATATGAGAGTTTGAAATTTGCAATTTTTCAAAAAATGCCATTTGACAGGTGAAAATCTAAACGGTGATAGTTAGGGTTCTGAATATATTTTCATTGAATAGAGCGACCTCGAAAACCTACATTTTGATACCAAAACCACCCATGTAGCCATAATAAGTAACGAGTTATTCGGTTTTATGTTTTTCCATTTTTCGTTTTCGACTTTTGTTCACGAGCCCAGGCTACTCAAAGTATGGTTGTTATCTTTGGGTAAAATGGCTTATATGGAAGATCCGAATGGTTCGCATAACTGCTCGAACGAATAATAAGGTTAAATTTTTCCGGATATTTATTTTTATACACAAACATGGTGTTTTTAGGGGGTCTTACCCCTTTGGCATTTTTCACCGAAAATTTGAGATTTTTCAAATCGCTCATATTTTGCACAGTGATACATTCAGGTATGCTGATCAACATAATATAAATAACTTTTGGCGGAGATGATTGGAACGGAAGATATGAGAGTTTGAAATTTGCAATTTTTCAAAAAATGCCATTTGACAGGTGAAAATCTAAACGGTGATAGTTAGGGCTCTGAATATATTTTCATTGAATAGAGCGACCTCGAAAACCTACATTTTGATACCAAAACCACCCATGTAGCCATAATAAGTAACGATTTATTCGGTTTTATGTTTTTCCATTTTTCGTTTTCGACTTTTGTTCACGAGCCCAGGCTACTCAAAGTATGGTTGTTATCTTTGGGTAAAATGGCTTATATGGAAGATCCGAATGGTTCGCATAACTTCTCGAACGAATAATAAGGTTAAATTGTTCCGGATATTTATTTTTATACACAAACATGGTGTTTTTAGGGGGTCTTACCCCTTTCGCATTTTTCACCGAAAATTTGAGATTTTTCAAATCGCTCATATTTTGCACAGTGATACATTCAGGTATGCTGATCAACATAATATAAATAACTTTTGGCGGAGATGATTGGAACGGAAGATATGAGAGTTTGAAATTTGAAATTTTTCAAAAAATGCCATTTGACAGGTGAAAATCTAAACGGTGATAGTTAGGGTTCTGAATATTTTCTCATTGAATAGAGCGACCTCGAAAACCTACATTTTGATACCAAAACCACCCATGTAGCCATAATAAGTAACGAGTTATTCGGTTTTATGTTTTTCCATTTTTCGTTTTCGACTTTTGTTCACGAGCCCAGGCTACTCAAAGTATGGTTGTTATCTTTGGGTAAAATGGCTTATATGGAAGATCCGAATGGTTCGCATAACTTCTCGAACGAATAATAAGGTTAAATTGTTCCGGGTATTTATTTTTATACACAAACATGGTGTTTTTAGGGGGTCTTACCCCTTTGGCATTTTTCACCGAAAATTTGAGATTTTTCAAATCGCTCATATTTTGCACAGTGATACATTCAGGTATGCTGATCAACATAATATAAATAACTTTTGGCGGAGATGATTGGAACGGAAGATATGAGAGTTTGAAATTTGCAATTTTTCAAAAAATACCATTTGACAGGTGAAAATCTAAACGGTGATAGTTAGGGCTCTGAATATATTTTCATTGAATAGAGCGACCTCGAAAACCTACATTTTGATACCAAAACCACCCATGTAGCCATAATAAGTAACGAGTTATTCGGTTTTATGTTTTTCCATTTTTCGTTTTCGACTTTTGTTCACGAGCCCAGGCTACTCAAAGTATGGTTGTTATCTTTGGGTAAAATGGCTTATATGGAAGATCCGAATGGTTCGCATAACTTCTCGAACGAATAATAAGGTGAAATTGTTCCGGATATTTATTTTTATACACAAACATGGTGTTTTTAGGGGGTCTTACCCCTTTGGCATTTTTCACCGAAAATTTGAGATTTTTCAAATCGCTCATATTTTGCACAGTGATACATTCAGGTATGCTGATCAACATAATATAAATAACTTTTGGCGGAGATGATTGGAACGGAAGATATGAAAGTTTGAAATTTGCAATTTTTCAAAAAATGCCATTTGACAGGTGATAATCTAAACGGTGATAGTTAGGGCTCTGAATATATTTTTATTGAATAGAGCGACCTCGAAAACCTACATTTTGATACCAAAACCACCCATGTAGCCATAATAAGTAACGAGTTATTCGGTTTTATGTTTTTCCATTTTTCGTTTTCGACTTTTGTTCACGAGCCCAGGCTACACAAAGTATGGTTGTTATCTTTGGGTAAAATGGCTTATATGGAAGATCCGAATGGTTCGCATAACTTCTCGAACGAATAATAAGGTTAAATTGTTCCGGATATTTATTTTTATCCACAAACATGGTGTTTTTAGGGGGTCTTACCCCTTTGGCATTTTTCACCGAAAATTTGAGATTTTTCAAATCGCTCATATTTTGCACAGTGATACATTCAGGTATGCTGATCAACATAATATAAATAACTTTTGGCGGAGATGAATGTAACGGAAGATATGAGAGTTTGAAATTTGCAATTTTTCAAAAAATGCCATTTGACAGGTGAAAATCTAAACGGTGATAGTTAGGGCTCTGAATATATTTTTATTGAATAGAGCGACCTCGAAAACCTACATTTTGATACCAAAACCACCCATGTAGCCATAATAAGTAACGAGTTATTCGGTTTTATGTTTTTCCTTTTTTCGTTTTCGACTTTTGTTCACGAGCCCAGGTTACTCAAAGTATGGTTGTTATCTTTGGGTAAAATGGCTTATATGGAAGATCCGAATGGTTCGCATAACTTCTCGAACGAATAATAACGTTAAATTGTTCCGGATATTTATTTTTATCCACAAACATGGTGTTTTTAGGGGGTCTTACCCCTTTGGCATTTTTCACCGAAAATTTGAGATTTTTCAAATCGCTCATATTTTGCACATTGATACATTCGGGTATGCTGATCAACATAATATAAATAACTTTTGGCGGAGATGATTGTAACGGAAGATATGAGAGTTTGAAATTTGCAATTTTTCAAAAAATGCCATTTGACAGGTGAAAATCTAAACGGTGATAGTTAGGGCTCTGAATATATTTTTATTGAATAGAGCGACCTCGAAAACCTACATTTTGATACCAAAACCACCCATTTAGCCAGAATAAGTAACGAGTTATTCGGTTTTATGTTTTTCCATTTTTCGTTTTCGACTTTTGTTCACGAGCCCAGGCTACTCAAAGTATGGTTGTTATCTTTGGGTAAAATGGCTTATATGGAAGATCCGAATGGTTCGCATAACTTCTCGAACGAATAATAAGGTTAAATTGTTCCGGATATTAATTTTTATCCACAAACATGGTGTTTTTAGGGGGTCTTACCCCTTTGGCATTTTTCACCGAAAATTTGAGATTTTTCAAATCGCTCATATTTCGCACAGTGATACATTCAGGTATGCTGATCAACATAATATAAATAACTTTTGGCGGAGATGATTGGAACGGAAGATATGAGAGTTTGAAATTTGCAATTTTTCAAAAAATGCCATTTGACAGGTGAAAATCTAAACGGTGATAGTTAGGGCTCTGAATATATTTTTATTGAATAGAGCGACCTCGAAAACCTACATTTTGATACCAAAACCACCCATGTAGCCATAATAAGTAACGAGTTATTCGGTTTTATGTTTTTCCATGTTTCGTTTTCGACTTTTGTTCACGAGCCCAGGCTACTCAAAGTATGGTTGTTATCTTTGGGTAAAATGGCTTATATGGAAGATCCGGATGGTTCGCATAACTTCTCGAACGAATAATAAGGTTAAATTATTCCGGATATTTATTTTTATCGACAAACATGGTGTTTTTAGGGGGTCTTACCCCTTTGACATTTTTCACCCAAAATTTGAAATTTTTCAAATCGCTCATATTTTACACAGTGATATATTGAGGTATGCTGATCGACATTATATAAATAACTTTTGGCGGAGATGATTGGAACGGAAGATATATGAGAGTTTGAAATTTGCAATTTTTCAAAAAATGCCATTTGACAGGTGAAAATCTAAACGGTGATAGTTAGGGATCTGGAATTATTATTATTGATTAGAGCGACCTCGAATACCTACATTTTGATACCAAAACCACCCATGTAGCCTTTATAAGTAACGAATTATTCGGTTTTTTATTTTTCGATTTTCATTTTCGATTTTTTTTAACGAGATCAGACCACTCAAGGTAAGGGTGCTGTCATTTCGCCTAATGCAAGATTGGAATTATTCGTACAATCTCCTCAATCGAATCGTCCCAAAAATTCTGTCCAAATAGCGCGCTATTCAAAATCCCAGATAGCACCGGATATTCTTAGAATATTCCCTGAATGTGCAAAATGGGATAGGAATATTCCGGATATTCGTAGAATATTCATAGAATATCATAGAATATCTATATCTCATACATCATATTCCGAGAATATTCCCATACGAATATTCCAGGGATATTCCTAGAAGAATATGCTGATAATATACCAAAAAGAATATTCTGTATAGAATATTTCTAGAATATTCGTAGGATATTCAAAATTGAATATTCTTTATGGTACATCCCTCGAATATTCCGCACGTAATATTTCTGGAATATGCCGCTCATAATATTCTTGGAATATCCTGTACGGCATATTAAAGTAATATGTGAAGATATACATTGGAAATGAAATTTCAAAATGTTTTTGGACTGCAATAAGCAGATGGCGACTGTATGTATTTAATTGTTACCATAAATTCAATTATCTCATTAATTTTCAGATTCACGTACGATAACTAGATAAATTCATGGTCTCATTTTATTATTGAGTTGAAGTTTTGTATACAAAACATATGCGCAGTAAAATTTCACAAAACA
Organism: Adalia bipunctata; assembly: GCA_910592335.1. Lineage (NCBI taxonomy): Eukaryota > Metazoa > Arthropoda > Insecta > Coleoptera > Coccinellidae > Adalia > Adalia bipunctata. Next base: position 1,613,100 of record OU342951.1, read on the forward strand.
CTAGACCATGGACGTCATAGAATCCCGCCATCAGCAGCCATGCAGCCAATAGAATGTCACCATTCGCCATCTGTCAAATTGCACGGCGTCGGTTAACCACATTTTAGGTTAACCACGCCATTCTATCATTTCTATTTCTAATCGTTTCCTTGGAAGCTTTAGATCGAAACTTTCGTGAGTGTTATTTGAAGTGATATTTTGAAAGATTTCTCAGTGAATCGAGTTTGAGTATTGCCTGGATTATTTGTGTTTGTGTTATCTATGAGGTAAGTGAATTTGATGAAATGATTCTATATGTCCGTGATGAATTGATTGATTAATTATATTCACGGCCATTTGATATCGAAATAATTTATTTATGAAAATGAATTCGTTCATCGATCCCCTATTGTACATTTCTTTCTTTATATACGTATTTTGGAGGTTATGAATGTTGTCAATCTCTCAGTGTTGTGTTGTGTCTTAAAAAATTATTTTTTTCAGGGTCTCTGTGTGTCCTTTAGCACCACTGAAGCTGATTTGAATAAATATTTCATCTCATTGTTTTTGTTTTCTTCAATAAATATGATTATACCATAATATGTTTTTGATTTCCTATTCACTGGATAGATTATAATCAATATTTCTGAAAAGTATTTCAAATTTCAATTAGGATCAAATTTTAGGTTCAGTTTGAACTCCTGTGTTGAACTTTGGTTAACTGAGTAAAATCATTGAATAAACCAAAGTTTAAGTGGGCCTAAGAATGCATATATGTATATGTGAATATCCAATATTCTCTGAATATGAAAATGGTTTAAGTTGAAGATATCCATAGAATATCTCTATAATATTCCGAATATTCTAGGTATATTCTATGAATATCCTTATGTGATATTATAGGAATATTCAGTATGAAATATGCCTCGAATATTCCGGGAATATTGAGAATATGCCTAGAATATAAGTTTCCGAATATTCCAGTAATATTCCATAAATAATATTCTTGGAACATTCTATGAATATTCGGAATATTCCTGGAATATTCTTTCCAGAATATTCTACGAATATCTGTGGAATTCCCATACGCATATTCATGGAATATTCCAATATGCCAAAATGAATATTCTAGGCACATTCTGGGAATATCCGGTGTTGTCTGGGAAGGAACCTCGAATTTCAAAACTGCTCAAGAATCCTTTCGGAATGCTCTCACCGACGTCACGCATCTTCATAGTAGCTTTATACCAAGTTTCGTCCACGAATTTCTCTCCACCCAATCCGTCTAATTTCCATAAACACCAATTTCCTCATGATGCCAATAAGAACTATCGCTCCTTCAATTTGTCATTTCGCATAACTCAAACAAATTTTATTCGGAACCCTGATTGATTATACATGCAAATCGTAGCAGCACGTCATGTCTTCGCTAGGATCATCGACAAAATATGCTGTTAACTCTTCATCAGCCTTGTAATCAATCAATCGATGTGCGTCTCCACCATGGAAATCGGGTTATACTCTGAATACGATTAAAAACAATAATAACATTGTTTATCAAACGGGCAATATATCATAATAAAGGCTAATCAATCGGCATTAAGCTACGCAGAACGGCAGGGGTGAGTGTTGGGTTCAGAGAGCATAATCGGAAGCGTTTATGAGTGATCCTCCCGGAGATCTTCCGGAAGGAGAAGAAAGTTTTGAGGCCAACCCTGAGTCTGGAGAACTTTACCCGGAAGCTTTGGTCCTGGATTTGGCGATCCTGTCACGTTAAAAAAGGATAACCAGAACATTCCTTATGCCCCCTTATAATTTCACAGTTTGGTAAGAGGGTAACATTTCACTGCGACCTCATTTATGGGTATTTACTTCATACAGCCCAACTCTTTGGTTTCTACGAGGTATGACAGAAATCTGGGGTAAATGTGTAATTAATTGTCTAATTATCTCTTATATTTCAAGTGCTGTTGTATCTAAAGTACTCTCAGGTGTACTGGCGTGTTTCGAAGATGAATATATGTAGAAAAAGCTTGACTGCAGGTGCAGGTGCTCTTGCTCATGGGCTTATGACAGATTTGATTCCGGTAGAGTGCGCGTAAACGAGCCCCTAATATAACAAAGCGAGACTTAATCGATAGCTGAGATTGAAAACCAGCTGCTATGCGACTTTTCGGGTCTCGTAAGGCCGAATGGGGCCTTAATTGGACCCCTGGAAAGAAGGAGCTCCCTCCGATAGCCAGAGGCCTCGACGTAAACATGATCAAAGGCCAGGAATTATTTTTATTATAGATATTTCGTGGAAATTCAACGCTGAGATTTTAACGACTTAATATATTGTTGTGTTAATTGTCGGCACAGTGTGTTGAGGTAGGTATGCCACACATTATTTAAATATTAAGGACTGAACGAGAATAAATTCGCTATCACAAAAACGCTTATATCTTTTGAACCACTGGACCGATTTCGAAAATCGAATTCATTTTCGAATCATCTTCTAATTCTAATGAAAACTGTTTTTAGAATAAAAAAACCAAAACTATTTTTTACAAAATTCATGGATTTTTTCTGGAATTCTTCCCATCATGCTTCTTATAGTGTTCTCAGTCACTTTCTGGGATGCTTTCTTCCATTTTTGCTTGAATTCCGCTAATATTTTCGTTGATTTCCTAGTCTTCTTCAATTCTCTTTTTACCAGGGCCCAATATCTTTCGATTGGCCTGAGTTCTGGGCAATTTGGTGGATTAGCCTCTTTGGGGACAAAAACCACCTCATTAGCTTCGTACCATTCCTTGGTGGCCTTGCTGTAGTGGCATGAAGATAAATCTGGCCAGAAGATTGTTGACACATCGTGCTCACGTAAAAATGGTAAAAGTCGCTTCTTCAAGCATTCCTCGATGTATATCTTCGAGTCAACAGAGCCTTGGCCAACGAAAATTGTGCTCCTTTTCCTACAAGTGCAAATTGCTTGCCAAACCAGGAATTTTTTAGGAAACTTTGCTTGTTTCCTCACGCGAAATTGTTCGTCAACATTTCCACGAGAATCTGCAGTATAAAATTCCTGACCAGGAAGTTGCGAGAAATCAGCCAAGACATAGGTTTCGTCGTCAATCACGCAACAGGAAAAATTTTTCAAGAAATCTTTTTTTAATTTCTAAGCTCTTGATTTCGCTTCTTGATTCTTCACAGTGTTCCTGTCTGGCACTTTCTGCACTTTGTATGTTCTAAGCCCACAACTCGACTTGATCTTCTGAACGGTTGACTGCGAACAGCCCACTATTTGGGCCACTTTCCGTCCTGAAAGGTTAGGATTCTTCTGAAAAAGGCTGATGGCTTTCTTCACTTTTTTTGGACTATGAAACCCCTTTTTCCTCCCGGTTCCTTCCTTGCGGTTAATTGAAAGATCTTCGTTGAAGCGCTTAACGACTCTTGATACCGTTTCCGGACGAACGCGAGCCTCTTTTGCGATTCTTTTGAAGCTCCATTTTTGATTATTTTGAAAAAGTTTCATTATAAATTCTCGTGTTTTCACTTCGCTTGACATTTTGCTACAGAGAATTTGGAATATCTATAAAGTAAATGTTCCGCATGTTTCTGACGTTCATAACAAAGCTAACTATGATCAAATTTTGATTTTTTCTCAATTGGTTCAAGAGATATAGGCGTTTTTGTGATAGCGAATTTATTCTCGTTCAGTCCTTAGGGGAAAAAGATGGTTTATCGGTTTGTCTGAGGAGTTTTATGTGGTTTTGAATAATTTCGGAATTTTTGAAACCATTAGAAGTCTACCATGGCAAGATTCCAATAAGCTAAGACGCGTTTGATCGCACGAAAACTTCAACTTCTTCATTCACTCTCAGCAATCCCTTCTTTCAGTTTTTTGAGCCACTGTCATCTTGAGAAAAATGTTCCGTGGGAATATCGACAAATTCACCTGCTAAAAAATGTAGGAAATTTCAAGCAACATTAAATTCGACCCAGGTTTTAAGTACCATATCTAATCGCTCGTGAAAAGTTTGATTCGTTATAAGTGGACCACTTGACCTGACTCCCGCCGACGGTGCCTGAAAGTCAACACTGAAAAGGATAACAATGGGGAAGCGGCATAGCGACAAAACCCTCAATTTGTTAAAAGTGATTTTTTCGTGAAAAATGGTCATTTTTATGGTGATGTATGGTGGGACCCAGGGCGGTGGAATCTTGAGGGTGTTTGATCATTAGGATGAGAAGGTAGTCTCTGTATGGTTTAATGGGTTCGAATATTGGAAGAAAGAAATTAAGCTTCTTGACTGAACACGTTTGGGATATGAAATATGGAACATTCTCCTTCTTGGTTCTCGATATGGTCGAGTTGGTCATATTTCTAAGGTATCTCGATGTTGAAGATATTATTCCCATGAGAATATCGACACCTGATGCTGTCAATTGACTCGATTACAGAATCTGTATTAAGGCACATTCTACAATGATTCCTAGCACCTAACAGCCTTTTCGACGTGCCAACAACCTATTAAATTTCAATTTATCCCAGTCTAGACCCTAATTCAAGCCTTGCGCCATACAACACACAATTTCTCGTGAACGTAGCTTTAGCCATTAAATATCCCTGTAATTGCTAGATCGCGCTCGGTGTAGATTAGCCATTGTTTCACAATTCTCTCGCGAAGATAAATGAAGGTGCAATTGTGCTCGTTTGTTTCAATAGATAGGGACGACTTATGCTGTATTCTGTCCCTTCCATTTAATTATCCAGGCTATTATCGAATTTAATTATTATGAATGGAGTCATTGTTACGTAAAAACCTCAGTTTAGGGAGAAAAATGGGTCTTTTGTACGATTTAATGCAGGGTAAATGGGACACATTAGAAAGCCAGTGGTTTTTGATGATTGTGGATTTGTTCTTATTTTTCACCCAGAAAGTTGGACAGTTGAAATACAGCTCTGACAATCCCTACTACGTCTCACATACTGACTACTACAATCTCGTAAATGGTTCAAAGGATAATCGCCACCATTGCAGTTTCACAGATAATTTCAAATCATTAAAAGTTCTTCAATCTTGTTCATCTGCCCATATGTTCAAATTGCATAATGACATCACTTATGGAAGTATAGAAGACATCAAAGTCGGCGTGAATTACCTACATGAATAACTGCTACTTTGAATGCCTGCATTATAAGAAAATTAGCACATTTAGAATGATTCTAGTTAAACGCCATCTGCTCAACGTATCAGGTATTCATCGAATTTGATGGAAGACAATTAAAGTCAATAGTCCAGTCCGGTTCTATCTATATCGATTTGAAATTAATGAGTTCAGTAATAAGTCTCCATAGTCGATAACTTCGTCAAATTTATTATCCATGACCGATGGAGGTTAATATTCAATTGATCAATATGCTAATTAATATTAGATGTATCAAAATGAATGACTGTTATCGTTATTAATATGTATTTTTCGATATTAAAATTGTATTCATGAAATTGTTGATCCAATCAGTTTCAACACTCAGTTTCAATAATAGGAATGACTCAGAGAACTTTTGATCCGTTAGATTCGATATATTTTTTCGAAGCTTGTTTGCAGCATCAATCAGCTTTCCAATAATTGCAATTGGCGAGTTACTGACTCTCAAAGCGAATGAAAGTTGAAATAAATACTTAACCCTTCGTTTATTTATTACTCTTGTCCACATTCCCTCTGATAAAACTATTTGTGGTTTTTGTAACAATAGAACACTTTAAATGCTTCGCATTTTATTGATTCTACTGTGTTATTTTAATATGGGACAAGTAAAATCCTCAGGGTTCACCATAAATAAACAGGAGGTGAGAGATAGTGGTTAAAATGTTTATTTCTCAATTCATTGTTCTGTGTATTTTCGAAGATAGCATTAATCACTGATAAATATCGATTCCAGTAGCATTCCAGGTGTTACCGAAGCAGCAATGGAACACTGCACTGAGGGATATATTGGAATGTGAAAGATTTTGTGAAGGAATGAATATACGTTGATATTTTTCACCTTCACCTTAGAATCTTTTCACAACCTTATTGTAAATTCACAAGACTTTGATAATTTGGTTGCAAATTTGAAGACTTAAATATCAATTCGAATGATGATGTAGGTACCCAGTAAATTTTCGAATTTTTTTTTCGGTATTTATGATGCAAAGTAGGCTGTTCATTTTCCCACTCGACGATTTTCCATAAATGAAATTTCCCTGAGTACAACCACCCAAAATTACGCCATCGAGTTTCGAATAACTTCCAGTGCCTGGGCGAATGAAAAACTACTTACACGCCCGGGAAATGGCCTTTCGGCGCAATTCTTCCCGGTTTTCCCCGCTTTCTTCTACTTGATGAAAGCCCTCAGCCTCTTTATTCGTTCAATAAGAACACCGTGAACGGAATCCCACAAGGAAAAAGTCTCTCGAACAGAAATGAAATTGGAGGAATATTGGATTGCCCCGAATTTGAATATAAAGTGGAACTTGTAATAAAAGGGGGCAGCTCGTTGAGATTGCCATTCGCTGGAGCGTTTCTCGCTCCTTTCGACTTATTATGAACGCCAAGAAGTCATAAAGGGAATGGTTATTTGATATAAAATGTAGTTTTCGCTTGCAAATGATCCACGGGTGAATTCGTTTAGCATTTTTCGATTTCGTTTGGGCGCGATATTGCCTGCTGTGAAAGCGATCGACCTAGAAAGTCATCTGCATATACAGTATAACGCCATTGTAGCAGAGAATCACTAGGTAGACACTCCGGGAAGTCAGAAAAAAATTCTGAATGTTTTTCCTGAATCAACGTGGAAAATACGCACTGGAGTGACAAACATGTTTACTGCAATTTTGCCTTGAATATTGTAAAATTACAGAATTACAGAAAGTGTGAAATTACACAGAAATTGTAAAATTACACAGAAAGTGTAAAATTGCACAGGACGTGTTAAATTACACGAAAAGTGTAAAATTACAGAAAACTCAAATAACAAGGCATATGAGATAAGACATTACGAGGATATATTGAAAAATTCTAAGCCTACTATAGAACCAAACAAAATTTCAATGTCAAAATATTTTATAACTCAATATATTCTCCTCTTAATTGAAAACATTTATTACAGCGAACCTGCAACGTCTCTATACCTTTAAAAAAAATTTTTCTTCTTGCTCTACAAACCAGTCCTCCACAGCTTTCATTACCTACTCTTTGGACGAAAATTTACGACCTTTTAAACTTTTTTTCATTCGAGGAAAGATATGATAGTCGAACGGAGCCAAATCTGGTGAATACAGAGGGTGTTCTAGTAATTCTAACCCTAAATCACGAATTTTTTGCATGGCAACATGAGATTTGTGTACTGGGGCCTTGTCCTGCAAAAACAAAACACCTTTGGATAGCTTTCCGCGTCTTTTCCCTTTAATGTTTTCCCGTAGAGTGGTCAGTTATGTCGAATAGAAATCTCCAGTTATTGTTCTACCCTTATCCAAAAAATCAATCATGATTACTCCCTGGCAATCCCAAAAAACTGAAGCAAGAACTTTTCCAGCAGATTTTTGGACACGAAACTTCTTAGGTCTTGGTGAACCAGAGTGTCGCCATTCCATCGATTGTTGCTTTGTTTCTGGATCGTAGAAATCAGTGGCGGCTTGTCAGGGACGGCAGGGTCGGCAATGCCGACCCTATATATTTTATGTCCAGCCAAAATTTAAATTACTCTTTCTTCTGTTGAATTACCAAATTTATTATAATTATTGTATTTCCAAGACCTGTGTAAATAAAATTCTATAAATCATATTTGTATATCACTGATATATTTCAACTTCTTGGAAATACGCTCTTCCAATCTTAACGCCGCGCCGTTTCCGTCTACTCAAATCAGTCCGAGACTACGAGAATTGAAATATGTACGGGAAGACGAAAGCGCCAAGCATCGAACGCTTTCTAGCGACCAAGTACGGCATGCCGGTCCTAATTCGACGTTTCAATGAAATGCGAATACGAATGGGGCGAAATAATTTTAACTCGACTGTTTTCTGTTGGAATTTTATTCAGATAATGATAAATATTATATTCGCCTCCTAGTTAATGCTTTTTCAAAATCGAAAATGCGATGTTTTCGTTGTTCGTTCCACCTCACAAATTTTAAGAGATAAATGTTGCTTAAAACCAGTGGCGGCTCGTGCTAGTTTTAGGTGGTGAGGCACATCAGAAAAAAAAAGATTTCTTGGCATGGCGTTTTCGAGAAAAAGGCTTTTGCAAAACCGATGATTAGAATATTTCTTCATCGCTAGCATACTCAAGGTTATCTATTTCGAGGAACATTTTGCATTGTAAAATATTTACTTCTAGCGATGAAGAATTAATTATCTTTCTCGAAAACTAAACATTTTGAAGGGTGTGTAAAAAAAGTAATTTGGAAAAAATAAGCATCCTTGTTGAAATTCTTAAATTTTTAGATCTTGTCAAGAACATCGTCTACAAAGAAACACCCATTAACCAGAAAATTGAGAATATTGAAGTTTATATCACTCTGATAATGAAGTATAAAATCTTCCACTTCTCTATAATTTTACGATGGTTATTATTCATTTATTCATTATTATTATTATTTTATTATTATTATAACTAAAATTAGAGTAGAGGAAATTTCCTATAAACTCAATACAAATTAAGTATAATTGTTTCACACTTGAACAGATCCATCACGAAGCAGATCCAAGGCATTCTTAAACCCATTTACACTTCGAGCATCAACCACCGCACCAGGTAAACGGTTCCACCTCTCGAAGATTCTGTTGGTAAGAAAACTATGCCGCTGGGGAGTTGCAAACTTCTCCTTCGCCAATTTGAACTGGTGACCTCTCAGGTTATTGGTGTTCAACGTATATAAGCCACGGATAGGGTCACCAAAGTGGCCATGTAGAGACCTGAAAGAAAAAATCAAATCACCTCTGTCGCGCCGTGACTGGAAAGTCGGCAATCCGAAAGTGATGAGCCTGTTCTCGTAGGTGGGGCGAATCCTTCCGAAGGGTATTCGAGTGATCCAGCGCTGGACCGACTCGAGGCAATGCTCATCGGCACGTGTGGAGGGCCACCAAACCGGGCCAGCATATTCCAACAATGGTCTAACGTAGCTGGTGTAGAGAAGCTTCAAGGTAGCAACCTCACATCTATTAAAGGTCTTTTGAATGGCATAAGTCAACTGTCTGGCTCTGGCAGTGATGATGCCTACATGGTTTGACCAGCGAAGATCCTCGGAGACAGTCACACCCAGGTCACAGTGACTAGAAACTTGTTTCAGCCTATCGCTGCCGATGAAATACTGACGAATCAAATGACCTAAGCCCAATTACAGACAGACAGTTCATATACAGTAAGTACATTGCACATAAAAAACAGAAAATGTAATACACACAAGTTATTTCGGCAACGCCGGATAAATTAGGAAATATATGATTTATCCCCATAAGAATTACTCGAAAACTCAGCTGATTAGCTGAAAAATTTGTTCACATTTTTAACTAAGGAATTTGTGACGTACCACGCGGTCCCGCTAAATCCATTTCGCCCTCGGGTTTCCGATGGTAATTCAATTCAGTAATTTAAAAGGATTTTCGAAAGATATCATACGAACACTGAGACTGACAAACTTAAACCTACACGAAAAACGTTTAATACTATTCTTACAAATCCAATCCAACCCAATTTAGAAACTGACCCGAGTTCCCGCGGTGCTTCTCATACGAAATATATATCTGAATAGTGCAGAATAATTGCAGTATGCCCTTCGCTAGGGAATATCTATAAAAAAAGATTTGCGTGAGGCTTGCCTCAGACTCAACTTAATATTTGGCGTTTAGGCGTGCGGGCTTCTCGGGGTCATATCGGGTTCCTGTTGCAGAATAATTGCAGTTTGCCCTTCGCTAGGGAATATCTAGATTTGCGTGAGGCTTGCCTCAGACTCAACTTAATATTTGGCGTTTAGGCGTGCGGGCTTCTCGGGGTCATATCGCGTCCCTGTGATGTAGAATAAGGCGCTAGACAAGGAAGTGCGAGGCCAGCCCATGGTCTGCCTCTGCCGTTCACTGGTAGGTGAGGAAGTGAGATGAATACACAGAAATCGTGAGATATGGAAACGTATACCCGGAGACGCATTTTATTGCTATATAATGAAAGGATTCAATAAATAATTAATAAAAAATGGTATTTATACGTGTAATTTCTGACGTTTATTGGTGAGGCACTGCCTCACCTGCCTCATAGGACAAGCCGCCACTGCTTAAAACGAATTTTTGTCGTATTTCGTACTTTTATAGACGAGGATATCGAATATGATAGTACTTATATGAATTTCCGCCCATTTCCACTATTTCCCGAAATTTTTAGCCGAGAAACAAAATGCTGAACAGTAGCCGCTAAACTCTTATAGCAGGCTCAACACATCTCAGGGTCGGCAAATGGGATTATGCCGTACCTGAAATGCCTCGACACGAGGGTCGAGGAACGATCGGATCGGGGATTGTTTTCGTTTGTTGTATTGCGGGATGCGGCTACAGGACAGGAGCCTTCAGTGTTGGTTTGTTTGGTTCTTAACGGGGTGTGAGTGGTTGGATCGTTTCTTCCAGGAAATTAATTATTTTACGCGAACTCAAAAAATTCCTATTCTGTTAGAGATGTGCATAAATCATGTATTTGACAAAAAATGGAGTAAAATGAATGGTGATTATAATGCAGAAAAAAAATAATATGCAAGGCATTTGAAAAAATGAAGAAAAATCCATTTGAAATTCGTCATGTTGATAGTCTTTTTGTGGACTTTATATGCTGGAGATGCTTTATTATAGCTGGGTAGGATACTTTGAAGTCTTGTCTTTCAATCCATATAAAACTGTTATTGGTATATGCAAGGGTTCGTGAAATATAATTGGATAACATAGCCTCTACAAGTATCATTTTTTGTCAAAATGGCCAATATTTCGAAAACTATCGAATAAAAATATGTGAAAAGTATACGAAAGCATGCAGGAAGTTTCAGAGAATTGAAAAACACTATTGAATATAGGGTGTCCCATTTGAAAAAACAAAGTCACCCGCTATTCCTCTTTTGTGGGCCACCCGATATATTCGAAAATATTTTTAGGATGTGCTCTTCTTGGAGTATATCAAGTCTGCATCAAAAAATTTTGACACACTCAGTCCGTTACGCGTATATCGTCCATTGCGGCACTAGTGCATGCTGTATATCTGCCGACCCAAGATAAAAGTTTACGAGCCGCCACTGGTAGAAATGTACCCAAGTCTCATCCATAGTAACAATTCGGTTTAAGAAGTCTACATCGTTTTCGAATCGAGCACAGATCGAACGCGATGCTTCTACCCTTGCAGGCTTTTCGTCAACATTCAAACATTTGGGGATCCATTTTGCAGAAATTTTTCTCATGTCAAAATTGACGTGAACTGTATGATGAACGCGTTCGTATGAAATCTTCAGTGCTTCAGATATCCGTTTTAGCCCAATTCGACGATCTGATAAAATCATGTCATGAACTTCCCGATCGGTCATTATCTTCAATGGAAAATTTACCTCTTTTGAAGCTTGCAGTCCAATTTTTCACGGTCGCATACGAAGGACATTGATCGCCAAGGGTATTAAGCATATCTTCGTAAATCTGCTTACCTCCTAACCCTTTTAAATACATCAGGTACTTGATGATGGCTCGATACTCCAATTTTTCGATTTTTACAATTTCGGTGGACATCTTTTTATTTTAATTTATTGGGTAACTTTGGTTTACTTTTTTGAGTCTAACTCTACCCCGACACTTCTAATAAGTTGTTGCTCGTTGATATGGTATCGCAATATTTTGTTTATGCATGGAACTGGTCTAGGCTAACTAGATATCGATAAATTCTCGTATCTTTCATGATTTGTTCCAGCATGCACGTAAAGATATGTTATCAAATTAATGAAATCTTGCGAATCAGACTGCAAAATTACCAGATTATTGTCAATTTCCGTAGTCGTAAGAAGAATTCAGTTGCTGCAATACCTTTATATTTATTAAATTTACAGGTGAAAATGTATTCACTCCTAGTAAAATCACTTTCTACCTTATGAAGAATTCTTTCGAACAAGAGAAACATGACTTTCTCATTTCCAATCTCGTATGAACCTTTTTCATGACATATGTCACTCCCACGTGTTTCTGTCCGTACCTGTCTTCTTAAACATCTTTCGGCGTCTTTCAAGTCGCGATTAACCGCATCTACAGGATTGTTTACACTCCAGATTACCCAGGGCTTATGCTGTCGGACACATTCAAACATCCTGTACAAATACAGGTGTGGGGCGCCTCAAAAAAATTAACACATGTCTGCCTAACGCCACTTTAACCTCTCGAGTACTTATTTAGGCTAGATGGAAAATTGGTAGGTAATTGCGGGATGAAGCTTCTTCAGATTTGTCGGGAAGCACTACGTTTATGCACGAACATCACAGTCCGCAATTAAATTTGGTATTTTCTGAAGGAAAATATTCCAAATAGCGATAAGTGTTCTCGTTCAAAATTAATTATCGTATTCCATTTTATGGTTATCGTTATTTAAGTAATTGTTCTGCACTGTATTGGAACAAGTGATGCAATTATAAACTTAATTAAAATAATGCTAAAGGCCTTCCTGGACAAATTTCAGTATCTCTTGGACTCATTATCCATATCGTGGAGCAATAATTCCTTTCACAACAATAACAATTACTGCAAGCATTAGTAATAAAGATACTGTGGAATTAGTTGTATGGAAATTACCAGAAAATATCAAACAGAGAGTAAGTGTAGATATCGAGTTGATCGAATGAAATATTCGAGCTCTTTTTTGATGAAAATGCAACTTTATTGTGAGACATGGTTTCAAATGAACCATTCGAAGAACCTCCTGTTTTATTTCTGTAATGAGTGACCGTAAACGCGGTCGGCAGTAAAGGTAAAGCAGTTGTGGTGTTATATAGTTCTCACTTCATAAGTGGCCCGATCATAGGGTTTTAATGGTGTTTATTCCGATCTTGAGAGGTAGAGGAAATGAGGCATTAGTGTCAATTGCATATGCATAAGTGAATGGTAACGACTACTTAGTGCGGTTTTAACTCTTAAGATTCAGCTAATGGATGCAACTGACGGGAATCAATTCAGATTTGTTATATATCTGGGATGGCGCTAAAGGATGATGGGTAGTTCTTCTTCTTCTTCTTCTTCTTCTGCGGCGCCATTGGTGGGCAGAACGTAGGCCTTGTGGCCCATTGTTCATTCCGCATCTTTTGATACTAGAGAGACTCAGACCCGAAGGCACGCTGACAGGAATGCCGCGAGCCGACAAGGAGGAGTCCCTCTCACCATAGAGATGGAAGGTGTAGGGTTCCCTAGGTGTGTTGACCTCAGTACAGAGAGATTGTCGCACGTGAACAGTATATGTTCCGCCGTTTCATCAGCGTTCCTGCACCAACGGCACAGGGAAGACTCTGTTAGTCCCATTCTATATAAATGTTTGTTAAACAGATGGCCAGTTAGAGCACCAGTCACCAGAGATAATTGCTTCCTCTCGAGAATCAAGAGTTTTTTGACCTCCGGCTTAGAAGAAGGCCCCTTGATGAGGAGTCTCGACTGCCTGAGATCCGTTCTCATGTTCCATTCAGAGGAGAATTTCCCATCAATCCATCTCTTGAAGAGGTTTTTGATAAATGTGGGGCAGATAGGAAGCGCGGGTTCCGGCCCAATAAAAGTCGAGCGAGCCCCTTGTTTGGCTAAGTTATCTGCTTTTGTATTGCCAGAGATAGACGCATGCGCCGGGCACCAGATAACCTTGAGAGTGTTATTCGAGCCTAGCGCGCGCAGAGCCTCTCTGCATTCATAAACCAAGTTAGAGGTTACTTTTATTTCAGAGAGGGTTTTCAGTGTACCTTGACTGTCGCAACATATGTATATGTGTTTACCAGAGTAACCTCTGCGGATACTCTCTACCGCACATGCCAAGACAGCATATAGCTCTGCTTGTGCTATTGAGCAGTCTTTTCCGAGGGGAATGGACCACTTTGTTCTGGGTCCAACAATCCCAGCACCGGCACCCGTGTTGCAAACCGAGCCATCGGTGAACCAGGTGGGGCCCTCAGGTTTGAGTAACCTGTCTGGTTTACACCACTGATCTCTGTCAGGGACAACTACTTTGTAGGGCTCGTCGAAGCAGAATCGGGCGCACGCACGGTCCCCTCTGCGGAGGAGGGACGGGTTAATGTCCTCCACCATCTTGAGAGCCATGGCGTGCCCCCTGAATCCCCCACGATCACGCCATTGTCCCTGTTCCCAGATTCTGAGCGATGTTTTCATAGCCACCTCAGTGATGGTGAGGTGTATGGAAGGGATGCCCAACATGCATTCCATTGATACTGTGGGAGTAGATCTTAGAGCGCCTGTTATACTGAGACAAGCTCTCCTCTGGCATCTATTAAGGATGTTTCGGTTGTTGGCCTTCTCTAAGGAAGTCCACCATACCACAGATGCATAGGTGAGGATAGGCCTCACTACCACAGTATACAGCCAGTGTATAATATGTGGTCCGAAGCCCCACCCCTTGCCGAGCACCTTACGTGTAGACCAAAATATTATATTGGCCTTATTCGCTTGAGCTTCGATGTGTTTGTTCCACAGAAGTTTGCGGTCCAATATAACACCGAGATAACGGACCTGGTCAGATAAGGTGAGCCTCATTCCAAACAGACTGGGAAGTCTAATGTCGTCAGGCACCCTTTTCTTCGTAAAGAGAACCATTTCGGTTTTCTTAGGGTTTACTGAAAGGTCGTATGTTATGCACCACCGCTCGATTATCCGCAAAGCATTTTGCATCAAATCGACGACAACGCTGAGTATCCTACCTCTTATCAATAGGACAAGATCGTCCGCATAGGCTACTGCAACGTGGCCCGCATCCGCCAACTCAACCAGAAGCCCATCCAGGACGAGATCCCACAGTAGCGGTGAGAGAACACCTCCCTGCGGACAACCCCTCCCTGGTGTTCCCCCTATGGTCGAGGAGCCCAGCTTACCCACGATATTGCGAGCCTCGAGAAGCGATCCCGTCCAGCGACAAAGTGTAGGCGAGATTTCGTGTCTTACGACAGCGTTGTTCATTGCACCGAATGCAGTGTTGTTGAAAGCTCCTTCTATATCTAAAAATATAGCTAGGGTATATTCTTTGTAGTGCAACCCGTCCTCAATGTAATTTACAACTGAGTGAAGAGCGGTGTCTACAGATTTACCAAGCACATAGGCATGTTGAGAGGGATGCAATGGCCAAGCCACTAGTGATGTATCCCTAATATGTCTTTCTACCAGTCTCTCCAAGGTCTTCACTAGGAAAGAGGAGAGACTTATTGGTCGAAAGTCCTTCGCGTTTGTGTGCGACGGCCTTCCGGGTTTGGGTAGAAATATAACGCGAACCTTTCTCCAGGACATAGGTATATGTCCCAGAGCCAGACTTGCTCGAAATATATGGAGCAGTGAGGAAGAGAGCAGGTCCAACCCTCTAATAAGGAGAGCCGGAAATATGCCGTCCTCCCCTGCCGCCTTATATGGCTCGAATCCCTTGATGGCCCAATGGATCCTAGAGTGAGTTACCACCTGAGACGCTGCCCGCCAATCTGCGCTTGATGCACGTCGGTGAGCCTCGTCACAGGTGTTTTCTGTTTCATTGAAGCCCGGGAAGTGGACCTCTAGAAGATGTCTCAGATTTTCAACTTCCGAGCTGGTTTTCACACCAGTGGGAAGGGTTAACCAATCGATCTGTGGAGGGCCTCCGCTAGAGAGAATTTTCCGAAGCCTATTGGCCTCAGATACACCCTCTATACTGCTGCAGAAGTTCCTCCATGATTCTTTTTTGGACTTTCTTATGAGTCCTTTGTATTTTTTCAGGGCTGATTTATATTCATCCCAGTCTTTGTCAAGGCCAGATCTCATAGCCTTGTTGAATAGCCGTCTGCTATTACGTCTTTCATCAGTTAGTTCTCTTGACCACCATTTCGTCTTGCCTTTCGGCTTTCCGAACTGAGGTAAGCAACTACTATGATAAGCTGAGATAATAGATTCCTGCAGTTTGTTTGCTGCGGCATCTAACTCTCTCGTGTTCTTTGGTGCTGCGTTACTGTGCCCCAGATTTCCAGAGAGATGCGCCAAGTATCTTGGCCAGTCCGTTTTCTTAGGATTCCTGTATGCCTCAGGTATCCTTTCTCTGCTGTCTCTGATGGAGAAGCAAATATGTCGGTGATCTGAAAGCGAGATCACTTCCGTGTCCACTCGCCAATTTTTTATAAAGTCAGCGATAGAATTGCTACACAACGTTATGTCGAGTACCTCACGTCTCGCAGAAGTGACGAAGGTTGGCTCCACACCTACATTAAGTGTAGTTAGATACGTGGAGAACAGGAAGTCTGCCAGCGCCTCTCCTCTGGGGTTGACGTCTGTACTGCCCCACAATACGTGGTGCGCGTTCGCGTCACAGCCAACCAGCAAGGGCCAGCCCTTCTGTTCGCAGAATTTCACTAACTCTTCTAATTCCCTACTTGGTGGTGGGTTAGGGGAGTCGTATGGTAAATATGCTGAGCATATTACAAGATTCTCTAGTGGTCCTCTATTGCCGTGAATTTGGATCGCTACTAGATCTCTGAAACAGAAGTTTGTTAGTAAATGAGCTCCTAAGTCCGTGGAGGCCAGTATACACGCTCTTGGATTCGTATCCGCAAGCGAGCAGAAGAGCCTACCTCCCCTGAAGGAAAGGCCCCTCACCTCACCTCCACTGACCCAGGGCTCCTGAATCAGGGTTATGAATGTGTGCACTCTTGCCAGCTGCAACCGAAGGATGTCGGTCGCCGCTATGCAATGGTGCAAGTTGATCTGCGTGACATTTATGTCAGCCGCCATGAGGACGTGTGAGTACCTCAGTCAGCCAACTGTCACGTTTCGCCGGATGACCCATGCGGGTCCTCCGGTGTAGCAGTCGGAGTTGAGCTCATCGGCGGTCCCCCGCTCGCCGCGTCGCACCCCGACCCACCGGCCTCAGTTACCGGTAGGTCCGCATGCGAGGCATGCGAGCTAGGAGCCCCCGCAGGGTCCACCTCCATACTGCTCTCCGACATTTGAGTCGGAGGGGGTTCTGAGTTGCCCTCGCCCTCTCCAGCAGCACTGGGCCCCGTCGCCGGAGCTTCCTGCGCTGCCTTTGGGTCCGGTGCAACTGTGTCGCGTGGACCCTGGACGAGCCTGAACGTGCCCGTCCTGGTTCCAACGCTGACTTTAAACTCCAGGGACTTCAAGACCTCTAGAGATTCTTTGTCCACCCCCAGAATGACCTGCACCGTGTCGGGCCTGTCACTCCGGTAGTAGACCTTCCAGGCCCTAGTTTTCAGAGCCGGAGTAGACATCTCTATCCGTCTGAGAATCAGACCAGTCGGAGAGGAGCTTTGAGCACCCCTCACCAACAGGCTGACCCTCGTCAGTTTTTCAAGGTCCTTCATCTCAATTGTCTTGAGACGAAGGTCCCTGGAGATGTTCCGCCCAGTCAAGTTGGTGGTTAGCCAGTTTTGACTGAAGCTGTCTTTACAAGAGGCAATAAATGCCCCTTGTGGGTTGAGCTCCACGTCGTGGAATTTGGGGTATGGCTGGCCCGACCGGATTTTGTCCATCGTGCCCACCACCGCCAGCTCAACTTTTTCGAATTCTCCCTGTGAGAGGCCCCTGTTTGGCCAGCCCTCGGGAACGAGAGCCACCTTCAGGGTCCTACTCACCACCTCAGTGTAAGAGAGCCCACCTTCAAGGTTGTTAGCCTTTTTTGGGGCCCTCTCGCATGAGGGTGGAGAATTTGAGTCGGGGGCGTTCCTTTTGGATGCCTCCGTCCTCGAGGGGGAAGAAGTCCCGGCTGCAGCCTCTCCGGTCGGTAGACCGGCTAACGCTGCGCGAGCCTTCCTCGCCCTATTTCTGGCGGCACCACTACGGTTCCGCCGTTTGCGTTCTATACCTGATTGGTTCCCCACATGTGGAGCCCCTCCAGTATTTGAAGGTTCCCCGCCAGGAGCCCCTATCAGGTTTTCACCATGAGCACCCTCCGAAGAGGTTCCCTTGGTGTTTTTGTTTTTTATATTTTTGTGTGTTTCATCCATATGAATCCCACGAGTAGCGAAGAAATACTCGTCACCCTCAGCAGAGCTTCGATACTGAGGGAAGGTCTAATTACAAGGGGATGCGACCTGGTTTCCCCAGGGAATCGTTCGCGACACTCTGACCCGGTGCCATTCAGCCTTAGGCACGATATCTTACACCGTAGCTTGGGGATCAGTCTTAGTGTTCACCGTTCATCTTGGGCCTTATCGACTTGGGAGACCCTACCGGAACAGTGTTCCGTCGACACCGCCCCAAGAGTCCTCACAGCTACTTAAGCCCTCACACCAACGACAAGGTGCTGATCTTTGTGATGGGTAGTTGGATTGATAACCCGTCAACGGATGTCTAAATAGATCATGTGTTTTTTTTCTAATTCCATTCGAGGGTGTGGGAATTGAAGATTGAACAAGAAGTCAGCCAAAAGCTCTATTAATAAAGGGAAAAATTGAGAAAGTTGGTTGGTATAGAGTACGAGGATATATTGAAAAATTCCCAGCCTACTATAGAATCAGAGTCTGACAATTTAGATTTTCTGATTTTTTTCCCGAAGGTCCAATTTTTTCGATTTTCAAACGTTCGTAAATCAAAAACTGTTCCCTTCACGAAAGATCTGATTGGATATTCTTAATCTACGCCCTCGAATTAGTGAATGTTGTGATTTTCAAGTCGATGGAAGCCAAAAAATTTTTTTCGAAAAAACGATATTTTTCCATACAAATGTATAGGAATTTTTGCAAAAATTCGAATCTCGCCGATCGATATGAAATTTCCATGGTTTATTAATTCGATGCTGTAGATTGAGAATATCCAGACAGATTTTCCCTGAGACTAACAGTTTTTTGAATATGGTCGATGAAAAATCGAAAAAATTGGACTCTACACTGACACCTCTAATAAGTTATTGTTCGTTGATATGGTATCGTAATATTTTGTTTATGCATGGAACTGGTCTGGCTAACTAGATATCAATACATCCTCGTATTTCCCTTTCCTCAAACTACCGTAACCATGTTATTCCAATCATTCAAGTCGAATCGCTTCGTTCTTCGAAGAAAAAGGTATATTCCCAGGTATCATTATCGTCGGGAGTTGCTCCTTTCTTGTAATTGAATTCGCGGACTTATTGATCAATATCCATTTTCCCCAGGGCTGAACAAAGGAATAGGAAGAATTCGGAAAGAGATTTATTGCGATCGGAAAAATGGTATCACCACTGGAAAGCCATTTTGTGCAAGAATGGAACTTCGCCGGAGGCGTTCAACCAAAAATTGTGAAGTGGCTGAGATTAGAATAAAAACGTATTTGGGACGTTCAAACGAGCTTAGCTCAGCAGCAAAGTGGAATTTGGAGGACAGAGGCGGATTCTGTCTTTTATCACTCCTCCATTTGACGAGATTCCCTTTGATTCTGCTCTTCATTGATCAACATCCAGAATATTCGAGTCAGAAAATGCCAAAGTTATTGAAGAATGAACTAGTAATGGGTTTTCCAATAAGAGGTGTTATTTTGAATAGCCCGCTATTTCGGTAGATGTCACTTTTGAAGCTGTCATTTTTTGATATTTGACAAGTAGAAACTACGCCGTTAATGCTTTCTTATCTAGCTTTGGAGCTTGAAATATAGAAAGTTTGATACTGATATCACAGTCTCTACAGATGAAGAATCTTCAGTATGTACGAGAATAAGTGTCCACCAGGGATTTGGTCCAACGAAGGAATATCCTGTTTTGAAGATGGTCCCTCTCAGAAGCTGGTGCGTCAAGCCCAATGGATTCATCAAGGAGAAGGTTCTTTCGACCGAATTGGTCTTCCCATGCAAAGGGTGCATTGGACAAAAATGGGTCCTGCATTCAGGCATCTATCGACGATGATTCAAGACCAGAAATGCAAACGCTGATTATACCAGGGATCATGTAGAGAAAACTGCAGACCTAGCCGCCAATTAAAGCCCCAAATCCGCCCCTGCGCTTAGCTCGGGGAACCACCCACCATCCGTAAATCACCTTTTTAAGCAGTCGCAGAAAATGTAAATTCGGGGCGACCCCACGCTGCCGTTTTATTTGCATGGAGGACGTGACGCCCGCTCAAACCCCTCCGGAGTCCGGGAAAAAGGCGAGATCCTTATCGGGGCCCGGAAATCTATTGGCGAATTCTGATTACAAAATGTCTTCATTTAAATTTTAATACAATTCGATCGGCGGAGGAAACTGGCCCGATATGTCGGCGGCAATTGATGACCGGAGGAAGGGGGAGGGCTGGAAGGGTCGGGGAGAGACGAGGGGTTCTTATTTTCGCATTAGGAAATTTATTCAGAACGGAAAGCCGATAAATATCCCATTATCCTCTTATTATCCCCGGTAATAAGGTTCTTCGATTTTAAATTGAGTCCTGGAGGCTCTGGAGAGGATGGATGCTCCTCTTCTTTATCTGATGGGGGTGACAGGGTCTGGAAAAGGCTGGTGTCCCTCCTGTCTGGAAACGGGGCTTTAAGTAATTTTCTCCAGTTTAGTTTCAGAATTGTATCTTTGTAAGACCATCTGAATCTGTGCAAAATTTCTGCTGCAGCTGCTGCAGAGCAAAAAACTTGATTTAGTTGCAGTATTCACTCGACAGGGTACTGAAGAACATGAAGTTACAGACACAGCCGCAAAGAAGGCTCAAATTTATGGTTCATTATGCCAGGATCCTTGGCAGATTTGATACCAAATGTTATGGGAAGATTTCGTTATTTGGGAAGCTTGCTCCATGGGTAATCATTCCAGAACGAAGTAGAGTTAGGGATCTTTAAGCTGAGGGTCACTTTAAGTCAAGAGACAAACAACCCCCTCTATGATTGAAGGGTTAAATTTGGAAAGATCTGAACACACTGGATCTGAAAAACTTCACGTCAGTAAGTCTTGGCTAAGGCATGTGATGATCTTCAATATGGGGGTCAAGATCATGATACTTTAGCTTCTGATTAGCTGTTTGGAAATGATTTATGAACTTCGTGCATAATTGGAGCACCTGGCTCTTTGGAAGTTAGTACCTCTTTCATGTAGGGAAAACCGAATGATATCCTCAGCAGCCTCAAAGCAAGGTTATTGAAGAGAATTCAATGGAACAGGTACAATGAAAGTTGACTATATGATAGGAATATTTCATACAAAGCACGCCAGGTGTCTTTTAGTCGTAAGATAAATCCACCAAGACAAACTAACAATATTTACTATGCTCCGCATCCAATAGGTCATACCAATTATTGTACAGTTGTGACAATTGAAAATACGAACCCACAGTGTGGCCCAAAGATCGTCTTGTATTGGATATCTTATGCGGGGTATGAAATCAATATTTGAATTAATTACTCGATAATATTGATGATTATTGGCAGTGTACAATACAGCTGGCTGTGGAAGATAGTCCTAGATATTTATGACCATCTAAGTGCCGCTTTAGACACCAACATCTGGCACAGCAACAAAAATTTTTATGAGGATGAAGCTTCAGAGGGATTTTTGAATATCTCCTTCGTTTTTGCCCATTTCTTGATGAAAAGTAACCTCTTAGAAGTGTCAGGGTAGAGTTCGACTTCAAAAAAGTAAACCAGAGTTACACAATAAATTGAAAAGATTTAAAAAAAGATGTCCACCGAAATTGTAAAAATCGAAAAGTTGGAGTATCGAGCCATCATCAAGTACGTGTATTTAAAAGGGTTAAGAGGTAAGCAGATCCACGAAGATATGCTTACTACCTTTGGTGATCAATGTCCTTCGTATGCGACCGTGAAAAATTGGACTGCAAGCTTCAAAAGAGGTAAATTTTCCATTGAAGATGATGACCGATCGGGAAGGCCAGTTTCTGTGTCAGTCCCCGAAAATATCGATGCAGTTCATGACATGATTTTATCAGACCGTCGAATTGGGCTGAAACGGATATCTGAAGCACTGAAGATTTCATACGAACGCGTTCATCATATAGTTCACGTCAATTTGGACATGAGAAAAATTTCTGCAAAATGGATCCCCAAATGTTTGAATGTTGACCAAAAGCGTGCAAGGGTAGAAGCATCGCGTTCGATCTGTGCTCGATTTGAAAACGATGTAGACTTCTTGAACCGAATTGTTACTATGGATGAGACTTGGGTACATTTCTAAGATCCAGAAACAAAGCAACAATCGATAGAATGGCGATACTCTGATTCTCCAAGACCTAAGAAGTTTCGTGTCCAAAAATCTGCTGGAAAAGTTCTTCCTTCAGTTTTTTGGGATTGCCATGAAGTAATCATGATTGATTTTTTGGATGAGGGTAGAACTATAACTTTATAACTATACATGTATTCAATTAAGAGGAGAATATGTTGAGTAATAAAATATTTTGACATTGAAATTTTGTTTGGTTCTATAGTAGGCTAAGAATTTTTCAATATATCCTCCTATGAAGCAAGATTTCAATGCCATGGCTCTGAATGAGCTTAATGAAGATTCACTGAAGAATTTCGTACAATTATGAGACTCATTTCCGACCTAATGGAAATAAACATTCGACGTAAATTCCTATTGCAGATTACTCAGAGAGAACTGTAGATATTCCTTGGGGATGGATTCGCCTGCGTACTCGTAAAACAATGAAAAATAATCACCGAATGACGTCCCTGATTTCCAGGGAAGATACACGAATCGTACCCGGGGAAATCGTCCCCTTAATTGAAAAACAAACAGTGCGGCGGGGATGTTTAAATATAAACCGATTAAGGGATGTTTAGTTAGTTTAAACACCCTCCAGTGGAGGGTGAGATCAGTCGTTAACAACCGGTCCCTTTTGGCGTTGCCAAGGGCCTCGACGGCATCCCTTACTCGAACAGTCGTATTTTGTTTCAAACGCCACCGGTAAATCCAGCTTCCCTTTACACTCCCGGACGGGAATTTGCCTCCGACAAACAAAAGCTGGGTTAAGTTCAATATTTGTTCCATTTAAGCCGCGTTTGGATGTTTTACAGGTGAACTAACACAATAATTCGACACATTTTAAGAGAATACTTCTCTGGACAGAGATTAAATGGGTAGTTCCGGAGATTTTCAATTTTTTCCTTGAAATTTGGACCAACTGATAACATTACTGGACTTCTCATTCGAGAGTGTCCCCCCCTGTACGGGTAATTCAGAATAAAAGCGCCAAAAATGGTGCAGCATTTCAATCTGATTTTTTTTCGATTCGGCGTGAGTTACGATTAGTGCTGGACGTCGAACGGCGAAAAAGTGCAATAAAAAAAATGGATCAGCGTAAATCGATCAGGAGCGACTATGTATTTGCACCCATATGCATTTAAAGCGGGCGAATAAAATAAATCACGCAGATATGGGCGCAATAGCAGCTTTTTCGCGTTCAGAAATGCATAACGTAATCAATTTGGAGATGCACTTTTATTTACGATTATTGCTGGGGGTGTTTTCATGCGTCCATATTTCCAACTGCTCATGTACGCTTTTCAGTTATGGAAAAATGCGCCGGTATCGGCTCGTCTGCTCAGTTACCTGAGTACGAGGGTCGTCCGATTAAAATCAGGTCTTTTATTTCCATGATATCTCAGTTCATATGAGGCGTAGACCAACAATTTTTTTTTTAATTAAAGCTCAATCATTTCTCTAGAATGTGTATTAATCGCTTTTCTGTTTTTCTTCGTATATTAGGAAAAAAACCTGGTGAGATGTAATTTCATGAAAATCTGGACAAACGATTTTATTTCCATGATATCTCTGTCAATTATAGGGATAAATGTATGAAATTTTCAGTTTACAAGCGAAATTATATTTTCCAGAATGCGTATTGATCAGTTGTTTTGTTTATTGCCCCCTCAATTTTTAAATGAATTATAAAGTAGGAACTTTATTGGTCATATTTCCAACCATGTTTTTTCCTAATATACGCAGAAAAACGGTAAAGCGAATAAAACACATTCTTCAGAATATTATTCCGCATGTATATTGAAAATTTCATACATTTATCCCGAAAATTGACGGAGATATCATGGAAATAATATCGTTTGTCCAGATTTTCATGAAATTACAGCTCACCAGGTTTTTTTCCTAATATACGAAGAAGAACAGAAAAGCGAGTAATACACATTCTAGAGAAATGATTAAGCTTTAATTTAAAAAAAAAATTGTTGGTCTACGCCGCATACAAACTGAGATATCATGGAAATAAAAATCCCAATTTTTGAAGGGGGCTTGCGAGCTCGGACGTGTACCAGGTCAAAAAATCAGCAGGAACTTATACAGGGTGTTTCTAAATTCATGAGAAAAATTTCAGAAGGTGATTGCTCGTATGAAATTAAGATGGGTCTTTTCTGTAACGAAATTTCCTCAGCCCACCCATTTCCGAGAAATCGGCTTAAAAGGTGGTGACTGAAATTGAGTTTTTTTTTTCTCTGGAGATATCGGTTATGAGAAAAAAAATATTAAAAAATTGTTTTGAATAAAATAAGGATTTCAAGTTCTAATTTTATTTCATGAAAATTCATCTTGAAAAAGGTTTTGATATGGATTAAAGTAACAGTTTATTCCAACCCCGTATATAATGAAACAAGAACATTGAAAAATACTCGTGGTTGGTCCTTTGCGAGTGCACGAAAATTATAGAATTTCATGTTTGTAGCTTCACTGGAATTTCAGAAAATAAATAAATTAAGTCACCATCTTTTAAGGGTAATATCACAGAAAGGAGTGAGCTGAGGAAATATTGTTACCTATAGGAAAGACCCATCTCAATTTCAAATTTAAAAACACCCTGTAAGTATAAAAACGATATAACGATAACGAATAATAGGAAATTTATCCTGAATTTTGTCCAACTTCCCTCGTATCCATAGATTCCAGCCTTCCTCCGACTCATTGTCATTTCACGGATGATATTCAAAGCATCCGGAAGAAATTTCTGAAGCGATCGGGTCCATTAACAACAACCGTTGACTGTAATTAATTAGCCGTTAGTCCGAGGAAGAATCATTGTTTGTCCTAATGAATTTGATTTATTTAAAACAAATGAAAATGAATCGTTGTTTTTCGGTCCTTTGTCCAAACGCCGACAATCTGTCTCGAACAGCGCGGTCATCTTATGATTGATTATCTCTGCCGTCTAGATATGATATTGTTGAATCAGTCGCTGAACTGCTTCGTGGCCTTTGAAGCCTTGTGACTGCTCAATTAAAAATCGTTTCTCGTATTACAGGGTGTCCAAATTATCATAGTTTCGTTATATCGGCCGCAATACATCTTTCGAGTAATAATAATTACGTCTTTAGGTAGCGATAAGGAATTATTAATGTACGAGGATAGTTTGAAAAATTCTTAGCCTACTATAGAACCAAACAAAATTTCAATGTCAAAATATTTTATTACTCAACATATTCTCCTCTTAATTGAATACATTTATGACATCGAACCTGCAACGTCTCAAGACCTTTCAAAAAATATGTTTTTTCTTGCTCTGCATAAACCAGTCCTCCACAGCTTTTATGACCTCCTCGTTGGAAAGAAAATTTACGACCTTTTAAACTTTTTTACTTCAGTTCTGTAAAAACAAAACACCTTTGGAAAGCTTTCCGCGTCTTTTCTCTTTAATTTTTTCCCGTAGAGTGGTCAGTAATGTCGAATAGTAATCTCCAGTTATTGTTCTACCCTTATCCAAAAAATCAATCATGATTACTCCATGGCAATCCCAAAAAACTGAAACAAGAACTTTTACAGCAGATATTTGGACACGAAATTTCTTAGGTCTTGGAGAACCGGAGTGTCGCCATTCCATCGATTGTAGCTTTGTTTCTGGATCGTAGAAATGTACCCAAGTCTCATCTCTAAGTAACAATTCGGTTTAAGAAGTCTACATCGTTTTCAAATCGAGCACAGATCGAACGCGATGCTTCTACCCTTGCACGCTTTTGGTCAACATTCAAACATTTGGGGATCCATTTTGCAGAAATTTTTCTCATGTCCAAATTGACGTGAACTATATGATGAACGCGTTCGTATGAAGTCTTCAGTGCTTCAGATATCCGTTTTAGCCCAATTCGACGGTCTGATAAAATCATGTCATGAACTGCATCGATATTTTCGGGGACTGACACAGAAACTGGCCTTCTACACTGACACTTCTAATAAGTTATTGTTCGTTGATATGGTATCGCAATATTTTGTTTATGCATGGAACTGGTCTAGGCTAACTAGATATGAATGCATCCTCGTAATCCAATTTCGAAGCTTTATTCTATCGCCTTCCTATTTTCAGAACTCGCAAAGCCCCTGCAAAAACGAGGCCGCCTTATTCAAATGTAACAGCGCTAAAATTTTAACAAATGTATTGACGGCATCAGCTACCGGTCCTAAAATAAAAATATCGAATAGAAATGGCCTTATTTGACGGTCGTATGCGAGTTTAGTGGTCGGCGAAAGGATCAACAGATTTATATTATGCGTTTTTGATGTCCACTTCCAATGCCTTATTCAAATTTGGCTGCAGCCGCGCTAAGTCCCTGTTTCGCATATTACGGCTTTGTATGATAATATCTTGGCGATGCCGGCTTCCAATCTGTAGGCGTTGCAGGATATTGTTCTGGAGATGATGCCAGGCGATCGGCGCATAATTGAATCGTTATGAGGATGGTTTTTTTTCGGCTACGATGGGTCGGCGTGGTTTTATACAACTGATAAAACTGCATGTTTAAGTCTTTGGGAGTTGAAATGATGGACTTCCTATAAAGTTTTCTCTCGGTTTATTTTGCGCAGTATTTGACGTCAACTGTTACGAGGATGTATTGATATCTAGTTTACCTAGACCAGTTCCATGCATGAACAAAATATTGCGATACCATATCAACGAACAATAACTTATTAGAAGTGTCAGTGTAGTGTTCGACGTCAAAAAAATAAACCAGAGTTAAGGTGAATACAGACTGTTCTGACGTGAAGTGATTTCACGTCACGTCAGGACCGTGCAGTGCTCACATTGGTCTAATATGAACGTGAACGCACAGAACGATGTGTTGCAATTTTATGCATTTTTATATCACGCACATTTTGACGTGGGCTCACATGTAACCACGTCACGTCAGAATAGTCTGTATTCACCTTTTCGCAATAAATAAAAAAAAAGATGTCCACTGAAATTGTAAAAATCGAAAAATTGGAGTATCGAGCCATCATCAAGTACCTGTATTTAAAAGGGTTAAGAGGTAAGCAGATTTACGAAGATATACTTAATACCCTTGGTGATCAATGTTCTTCGTATGCGACCGTGAAAAATTGGACTGCAAGCTTCAAATGAGGTAAATTTTCCATTGAAGATGATGACCGATCGGGAAAGCCAGTTTCTGTGTCAGTCCCCGAAAATATCGATGCAGTTCATGGCATGATTTTATCAAACCGTCGAATTGGGCTAAAACGGATATCTGAAGCACTGAAGATTTTATAAGAACGCGTTCATCATATAAAGTTCACGTCAATTTGGACATGAGAAAAATTTCTGCAAAATGGATCCCCAAATGTTTGAATGTTGACCAAATACGTGCAAGGGTAGAAGCATCGCGTTCGATCTGTGCTCGATTTGAAAACGATGTAGACTTCTTAAACCGAATTGTTACTATGGATGAGACTTTGGTACATTTCTACTATCCAGAAACAAAGTAACAATCGATGGAATGGCGACACTCTGGTTCTCCAAGACCTAAAAAGTTTCGTGTCCAAAAATCTGCTGGAAAAGTTCTTGCTTCAGTTTTTTAGGATTGCCATGGAGTAATCATGATTGATTTTTTTTATGAGGGTAGAACAATAACTGGAGATAACTATTCGACATTACTGACCACTCTACGGGAAAAAATTAAACAGAAAAGACGCGGAAAGTTATCCAAAGGTGTTTTGTTTATCCAGGACAACGCCCCAGTACACAAATCTCATGTTGCCATGCAAAAAATTCGTCATTTAGGGTAAGAATTACTAGAACACCCCCCTTATTCAACAGATTTCGCTCCGTCCTACTATCATCTCTTTCCTCAACTGAAAAAAAGTTCAAAAGGTAGTAAATTTTCTTCCAACGAGGAGGTAATAAAAGCTGTGAAGGACTGATTTGCAGAGCAAGAAGAAACATTTTTTTTGAAAGGTCTAGAGACGTTGCAGGTTCGCTGTAATAAATGTATTCAATTGAGAGGAGAATATGTTGAGTAATAAAATATTTTGACATTGAAATTTTGCTTGGTTTTATAGTAGGCTAGGAATTTTCCAATATATCTTCGTATGTCCAATCCGAAAGACCAGGATTCGACAATGTCATCATCTGAGTAGTTGTTTCTGGATAAACGTTGAATAAAGCTCAGTGAGCATTGCCAAACTTTTCTCAGCGCTTCGGCACCTTTCTGTTTCATGCCAGAACACACCCAGAAAGGGTAACGAAACTAATTTCCGTCCCCACATGGAAAAGGCGTCAAACTATACCGGGCGATTCCACTTCTTCAAACATCGGGAAGTCGTGTCTCTCTTCGAATTCATTTCTGCTCGCATTTAGTCAAGGTGAGGAAATGAGAATGATTTGCATTTTGATGTGATATATACATTCCATCTAATTCAAGAGAAACCATTTCCCTTCAGATGTTACAACACTGGCGAAGCGCGTTTGTTTCAATTTATTTTAGGAAATCGTCCGTGGCGAGTATTTTCTTCGAAGTGGAGAAATTTGCAGAGCGAGTTATTGACTTTCGGGCAGGATTATTCGAAGATTGAGCGAGTGAAAAGTATGTCAAAAAAGTCAGTTTTTATTTGAACTTACATTACAACTTTTCAACATAGCCTAATTCGGAAAAATGGAAGATGAAAAAAGGTTTTTTTCCATCTACATTAAATGGAGATGCACAAGTCCAAGACTCACCCTGTAAAGTATGATCACGAATATGAGACGTCGTCCAGAACGAGCAAATATAACATGCAATAAATAATTCATAGCAATAAACCCATATTCTCAGGGGAACTCATCCTGGAATCACTTGGCAGATTTTCACGACGTATCCAGAACTATAAATCATTTAGTTTCAACAATTTCATCCGCATAAATAAATAATCGGACAGGCACGATCGGAGTAACTTTCATGTCAACTACCACCATACCTGTTGCTTAACGCTGACATATTTCAACATTTATATAACAATTCAATTCGCCCTGACAGGCTTAACCTGACTGAAAATTCAAATCAGTAATTGCATTCGATTGTAATGAGGTTTGAGCGTATGTGCTTTCAAGGGACACCTGGCATTGAGATTCCAGCGTGGATACCGAGAATGTTTCTAGTTCTATCATTTTTACATCTAAGCATTTTTGTATACGATTTATATTTTTCGGTTAATTAATTGAAGGACATGGCACATGAAACAAGAAAAAGAAGGGAATTCAGGGTTCAATAATTAAAAATAGATAGAGGGGCTTCCTATCACCTTCGTTTCATTCTGAAGCACTCCAACAGAGAATCTTCCACTTCAGACCTCTTTCACCTTAAAATTATTACTTCGTAACGTATACGACCAAATGATTTGTAAACAACAAATTATGTTTTCCAATATTTAACACGAATGCTTGACCAAACAATCGTTCGTTTCATTAACACCTTGTTAGCCAGCACTCAAGTTACCTTTTCGAGAATATTCTCGTTAGCATCTTCCTGTCAAGTGACCACTTTTAAAACGATGATTAACTTTGTGATTATCGAGACATTTTATTTGTTTGCTGAAGACCCTGAGCATTCTCTGTGAAGAAAGTTTTTATTCGAGAAAAGAATAAGCTCTTGTACTCCCTAAGAGGTGTTCCTATGAGAGCTTACATGTTTTGTCTTTAGGAAACATTCAAAATTGAAACTGCTGATCTTCTCGACAAGAAACATGACGAAATGTCTTGGAATCATCTGAAAAACCTAGACACGTAAATGAAAAAACTTTTAATTAACATCAAGTAGAATAGAAATGAAATTTTTTCAACCAATAAACGAAAAACTAATGAGTTATTGAAGAGATGATTCAAATTGAGGATCTCCCTTTTAAAAACCTTCAGAACCATCACCCATTTCCGCTGCGAAATTCATTTTAATCGAAATATGGAGACAGCCCGTCGGGGACATAATTTGGGGATTAAAATTCGAAAAAATGGAGGGATCAATAAACCTGGAACGAAGAGCGAGAGGGAGAGGCGGGAACGGTCGCATGAGCCGGGAGGATTGCCATGGCAACCGCTGAAGGGGAAAAGGAATATTATTTTTTGATGGTTATGAGATTTTCCCGGAGAAAAAGTTTAGGGGTTTGAAATTTAGCGTTCGAGTTGAAACCACTCCGGGTGTAACATAAAAGGTGTAATTTCGTGATCATTTTTCATTTTTTACTTTTCGCAAATGGGACGATTACGGCTCGAGTTGTTGAGGATGATTTTGTGGAGATACTGCTTCACTTTATGGTCCTTTGTACCTGGTGGTGATTTTTCCGGCCAGTCCGTTTAGTTATACGCAGAACTTGGTTTGATGCCTAGAAATGCTCTTTCTCTATGGCATTACATTTAAGGCGGACTCCCACTACTCGTATATTGGACAAGTACGCAATTATTTGCGTACTTGGCAAGTAGACGAAGTTTCGAATTTGAATTTTTTGTTGTTGTGGTTTTCACGAAAAGGAATATCCTGTAATGTTCAGAGAACATCGTGAGAACCAAGGGCAAGCAGGTAGGAATTGGTGTTCTTCTTGAATTTCTGGAGGTTTTATGCCTCGGGGAACACCTCCCTAGGCAATGTGTTCCAAAGCCTCGCTGTTCGTTGGATGAACGAGTCTTTGAAGAGAGATGTTCTGCAGGTCATCAAAGTTACCACGAAGGGGTGTGAAGACTTAACTTGACGGGTTAGTCTGGAAGAGACTGCCAGAGAGGGAACGATTGCTGATAATTCAGAAGAGCATCGCCCATGGAAATATCTATAAAATAGAGACAGATCGCCCACTTTTCTACGGTGTTCCAGAGAAGTGAGCGAGCTTGTAAGCGATGCATCACCGACGAGACGAATTGCCCTTTTTTGTACGGAATCCAAGAGTTTTAGGGCGTGTTTAGGTGCAGCACTCCAAATATGGGAACAGTATTCCAGGACAGGTCGAATCTGTGCCTTATAGATCATAAGCAGCTGACCTGAGGTGAAATAGCTCCTGGCACGAAACAGAAACCCAAGTTTTGGGGATGCACTTTTAGCAATGGATCTCACGTGATTCTCCCAGGAAAGGTTACTGCCGACAGTAATGCCAAGCATCGAAATGGATGACTTCAATGGTATGGTCACTCCCGACAATTTTATGCTGGGCACAGTAAGATCGGCTTTTCTAGAGAAAAGACATGCTTGTGTTTTGTTTGCGTTGAATTCTACCAAGTTATTAGATCCCCATTCAAGAATTGTTGCCAAGTCCATATTTATGTTGTTTCTTCCTCGTTCGTTTCTGATTTGGCGGGCTGATATTGGAGCCCTAGAAGAAAAGGCGTTATGGAGGGTTCTATCATCCGCGAAGCTGTGCACTGGACACGAAGTTGCTTCCAGCAAATCGTTGATGTGAAGTAGAAATAGTGTTGACAAGTATTGGCCGAGTGAACCACTCCCACTAAATGCCAAATATAGACAAGTGGCAAATATTTGCCAAATACACGAATAGTGGGAGTCCGGCTGTAGTCTCGTGTCCCAGAATATTTTTGAAATACGTTGGTGCATTATTGGCCACTTATCAGGTCATACCAACACATTATTGATTTGCTGCGGCTGAAGCCCATCATCGGGAGCTCGTAAAGGCTTACGGCGATGCTGCTCTAAATGAAACAACGTGCCGTGATTGGTTATGTCGCTTCAAAGACTCTAAATTTGATGTTGAAGACCTTCCGGGTGAAGGAAGGCCAAAAACCTTCGAAGATGTTGATTTGGAGGTATACCTCGATGAGGATTCGTGCCAAAAGCAAGAAGAGTTTTCTTCGGCGTTAGGAGTTACGCCAAGTCATTTCCAAGCTACTTCATGCGTTGGAAATGATTCAGAAACTTGGGTTCCTTACGAATTGGTAACTTTCCAGTCGATAATTTGGAGCCGACGACTCAATAAGCGTCCCCTAGGCCGGGAGAACACCCAGCCAGCCTCCCCTTGCTCGGCATCCTCCATTAAACATGCGCTATCTATAGCCAACTCATCGGAGCGCCATAAAAAGGGTATTAGCTCAAGTTAATAAAGTGGTAGTAACAATTTAGACATTAACGGACACATTGAAGGGGACGTCGGCGGAGATACGGCCCCCGGATGGGGGGCAAGAGAATCAAACTGCCGGAACGGAAGCCCGCTCTCTAATCTGGAGTTTCGACTCGATTTGCTCCGTTCAACGGACGCCATATTGGAGTTTGATTTAAGAACACTCATTTAACGCGCAACAAAGACGTTGAACTGTTCTATTATCTTCCTGACAGCCGCTTTATCACGTCGGCTGTGGCGCGGTTGAACATGTGAGCAATTTAACCCAATATCGTATCTTACATACTTTGTGGAAGGAAGGGCTTAGGGGTCGTTTACGAGAATTCTGCCAGGGTTTGCGGCCTTGATATTCCATTTTTCGGGCTATGCCTACACGAAAATTACTTTCTTATTTCTGGGTAGTCGAAAGAGAAGAACCGGAGTACAAGCTGAGATGAAAAATGCTACTTTTTGATCGGTAAACTATCGAGTGTTTTTTTTAGAGTGATAGAATTTTCGATAGAGATAACTGTTATTTGACAGAAGGTAGAAGCCATGTTGTTTCGACATTTCTATTCAGTAAGCATTGACAAATTATCATGGAAAGACACACGCCGCAACAACGTTTACAAATTGATGAAAGTTATTTTCAAAATCATTGATCTATTCGCCAAACTGATAGAGAACTTCGTGAATTTATGGTTTACATAATCGTCCATCAGAGCAGCTTATTCGTCGAACTATCGATAGATTTCAGACAACATTTTCTCTACTCGATGCAACAACCACAACAAGACAAGGAACTGTACGTACAGACGAAAATATCGCTGCTGTAAGTGAAAGTGTTGATGAAGATCCAAATTTGTCTATTCGAGGACGTTGACCACAAGTTGGACTCTGTGCATCCATTATGCACCACATGAAAAATTTTGCGTGAAGATCTTAGTCTACACCCACATAAGATCCAACTGGTTGAAGGTTTGAAATTTCCTATTTTTTCAAAAAATGCCATTTGACAGATCAAAATCTGAACGGTGATAGTTAGGGCTTTGAATTGTTTTTTATTGAATGGAGCGGCCTCGAAAACCTACATTTTGATACCAGAATCACCCATGTAGCCCCCATAGATAATGAAATATTTAACTTTTTATTTTTCGATTTTTCATTTTCGAGTTCTGTTCACGGGCTCACACCACTCTAGGTAAGGGTGCTGTCGGTCCGCAGAATTGCTATTATTGAAGATTCAAATGGGCAGTACAACTTCCAGATTCAATAATAACGTGAGATCCTCCCCAAATATATTTTTTATTGACAAACATGGTGTTTTTAGGGGGTCATACCCCTTTGTCATTTTTCATCCAAAATTTGAAATTTTTCAAATCGCTCATATTCTGCACAGAGCTACTTGGGACTATGCTGATCAACATTATATAAATAACTATTGGCGGAGATGAGAGGGACGGCAGTTATGACAGTTTGAAATTTCCGATTTTTTAAAAAAATGTCATTCGAGAGGTCAAAATCTAAACGGTGATAGTAAGGGCTTTGAATTGCTTCTCATTGAATAGAGCGATCTCGAAAACCTACATTTTGATACCAGAATCACCCATGTAGCCCCCATAGGTAATGAAATATTCCACTTTATATTTTGCGATTTTTCATTTTCGAGTTCTGTTCACGAGCTCACACCACTCTAGGTAAGGGTGCTGTCGGTCCGCAGAATTGCTATTATTGAAGATTCAAATGGGCAGTACAACTTCCAAATTCAATAATAACGTGAGATCCTCCCCAAATATATTTTTTATTGACAAACATGGTGTTTTTAGGGGGTCATACCCCTTTGTCATTTTTCATCCAAAATTTGAAATTTTTCAAATCGCTCATATTCTGCACAGAGGTACTTTGGACTATGCTGATCAACATAATATAAATAACTATTGGCGGAGATGAGAGGGACGGCAGTTATGACAGTTTGAAATTTCCGATTTTTTCAAAAAATGCCATTTGACAGGTCAAAATCTAAACGGTGATAGTTAGGGCTTTGAATTATTTTTTATTGAATGGAGCGGCCTCGAAAACCTACATTTTGATACCAGAATCACCCATGTAGCCCCCATAGATAATGAAATATTCAACTTTTTATTTTTCGATTTTTCATTTTCGAGTTCTGTTCACAACCTCACACCACTCTAGGTAAGGGTGCTGTCGGTCCGCAGAATTGCTATTATTGAAGATTCAAATGGGCGGTACAACTTCCTGATTCAATAATAACGTGAGATCCTCCCCAAATATATTTTTTATTGACAAACATGGTGTTTTTAGGGGGTCATACCCCTTTGTCATTTTTCATCCAAAATTTGAAATTTTTCAAATCGCTCATATTCTGCACAGAGGTACTTGGGACTATGCTGATCAACATAATATAAATAACTATTGGCGGAGATGAGAGGGACGGCAGTTATGACAGTTTGAAATTTCCGATTTTTTCAAAAAATGCCATTTGACAGGTCAAAATCTAAACGGTGATAGTAAGGGTTCTGAATTGTTTTTTATTGAATGGAGCGACCTCGAAAACCTACATTTTGATACCAGAATCACCCATGTAGCCCCCATAGATAATGAAATATTTAACCTTTTTATTTTTCGATTTTTCTTTTTCGAGTTCTGTTCACGAGCTCACACCACTCTAGGTAAGGGTGCTGTCGGTCCGCAGAATTGCTATTATTGAAGATTCAAATGGGCAGTACAACTTCCAGATTCAATAATAATGTGAGATCCTCCCCAAATATATTTTTTATTGACAAACATGGTGTTTTTAGGGGGTCATACCCCTTTGTCATTTTTCATCCAAAATTTGAAATTTTTCAAATCGCTCATATTCTGCACAGAGCTACTTGGGACTATGCTGATCAACATAATATAAATAACTATTGGCGGAGATGAGAGGGACGGCAGTTATGACAGTTTCAAATTTCCGATTTTTAAAAAAAATGTCATTTGAGAGGTCAAAATCTAAACGGTGATAGTAAGGGCTTTGAATTGCTTTTTATTGAATAGAGCGACCTCGAAAACCTACATTTTGATACCAGAATCACCCATGTAGCCCCCATAGATAATGAAATATTTAACTTTCTATTTTTCGATTTTTCATTTTCGAGTTCTGTTCACGAGCTCACACCACTCTAGGTAAGGGTGCTGTCGGTCCGCAGAATTGCTATTATTAAAGATTCAAATGGGCAATACAACTTCCAGATTCAATAATAACGTGAGATCCTCCCCAAATATATTTTTTATTGACAAACATAGTGTTTTTAGGGGGTCATACCCCTTTGTCATTTTTCATCGAAAATTTGAAATTTTTCAAATCGCTCATATTCTGCACAGAGGTACTTGGGACTATGCTGATCAACATAATATAAATAACTATTGGCGGAGATGAGAGGTACGGCAGTTATGACAGTTTGAAATTTCGGATTTTTTCAAAAAATGCCATTTGACAGGTCAAAATCTAAACGGTGATAGTAAGGGCTTTGAATTGCTTTTTATTGAATAGAGCGACCTCGAAAACCTACATTTTGATACCAGAATCACCCATGTAGCCCCCATAGATAATGAAATATTTAACTTTCTATTTTTCGATTTTTCATTTTCGAGTTCTGTTCACGAGCTCACACCACTCTAGGTAAGGGTGCTGTCGGTCCGCAGAATTGCTATTATTGAAGATTCAAATGGGCAGTACAACTTCCAGATTCAATAATAACGTGAGATCCTCCCCAAATATATTTTTTATTGACAAACATGGTGTTTTTAGGGGGTCATACCCCTTTGTCATTTTTCATCCAAAATTTGAAATTTTTCAAATCGCTCATATTCTGCACAGAGGTACTTGGGACTATGCTGATCAACATAATATAAATAACTATTGGCGGAGATGAGAGGTACGGCAGTTATGACAGTTTGAAATTTCGGATTTTTTCAAAAAATGCCATTTGACAGGTCAAAATCTAAACGGTGATAGTAAGGGCCTTGAATTGCTTTTTATTGAATAGAGCGACCTCGAAAACCTACATTTTGATACCAGAATCACCCATGTAGCCCCCATAGGTAATGAAAAATTCCACTTTATATTTTGCGATTTTTCATTTTCGAGTTCTGTTCACGAGCTCACACCACTCTAGGTAAGGGTGCTGTTGCTTGCAAATCATAACAAAAATTTTGCACTAGAGTTTCTGAGGAAAAAAGTTTTAATGTGGGAATTGCTGACTCAAATTGTTAATCATTTCTATCCAGTACCACAGTCCATTCCGAGTGCGATTCTGGCAGTCTCTTAGGGCGTTAAAAGGGAGCGTTGTTATAAGCGTTTGACCAATAGGAGCTTTATTGTGCGCAAACCAGACGATTCTGCTTGTTTACAAAGCTCCTTCCTATATTTGAACGGACTAAAGTCGTGGTGGATCATTTTTAAAACATAAATGTCATAAAATTATCCTTCAAATGAAAACATCTTTGGCTTCAATCTTGATTTAAATGTGCTCTATTTCAATTTAAAGTTCTATCACTTTGAAAAACACCCGATTTAAAGCGACAAAAGTCGTTTAAGAACGAATTTCTCGCTTTCACCCTGCCGTTTCGATCTTGCCCATCATCTGAAGAGCCCTCGAGGAAAAAATCACACTGAAACGCGTGAACGAAAGCTACAAGAGTGAACAATCACACACGAAACCGAATAATTCCAGCTTCGGCCACGGGGAAAATTCGAAAATGGTAAATGAGCAGAACCGAAGGCCTCCAGTACGCATCAACCGGTCTTTACCCACCAGGGTCATAAACAGCACTTGTTAGACCGCTGCTGAAGCCACAGCCGATTCCAAATAGGTAAAAAACCCAAGTGATAAATATCGGGTAAGGCAGTGGCCATTTGGCTTATTATTCCGATATCTTCATTCAATGTAAAGTGGTTCAGTATCTGGCCACGGTACTAACAAGACACTGCGAGGTGGCTGCGTCAGTCAGCGGGTAACGAACAGCGGTGGTACCGCCCGGCTACCACGTCCGCGGATCGTACCTCAATTCACAATATGCCATTAACTCTTCTGTGTTCGTGGAACGGGAAAGGGTTTGCGTGAGATTCTAGATCGGGCAACGGAGGACGCTGAAATATATATGACAAATCAAAATAGCTGATGGGAAGGTATGCGCCATTGAATTGGCTTCGGTCTAAGCGCGACTGACCTCCTAGATTGATGATGCTGTGGTAGTATCAACGGAAAAGGTGCCTAACCGACCAATTGCCCGCAAACTAAATTCGTTTTCAGTGGTAATATCCCTAAGACATTGAGAATAGACGAGATAATTCGATGATAATCGGAAGCTCAAGAAATTTGTCAAGAAATCATGAGGTATTCGTGAATATAAATTGGAGATTAACGTCTGTGAAATATATAGGAGAAAATCATTAATTGAATTTCGGAAAAATGTTCAACTTTGTAGTGTAATTGGAAGCACGTTGGGCCGGAAATCGAAAAATGCGTGGTTCGACTCCCGCTCGAAGCGAAAACTTTTTCCGGAATTCAAAACCCTTCTGAATACCGATTAATGATTTTCTCTTGCATTTTTTACTGTTCGAGGGATGTTCGGCAGAAAATTTTTATTCCTACAGCAAATTCGCGTCGTTTCGAAGCTTGCGCAGCATCCAAAGTTGACGAGCGAAGAACGAGGACCAGAAGGGATGGCGAACGATAATTGGTTTCTGTTTTAATTTACGTGATGCTAGGAAAACCAATTAACCTGCCCTTTATAGTTTTAATTACTTCATTTTCGCGGCTATCGTGATTGGGCCCGTTTTACACAGCGCAATGTCGGAATAAAATGCCGCAGCCTCTTTCTTTGTTCTAGCCTCGTGTGTGCTAAATTTTGATTAGAGGACGGGGCTATAAAATTGTCGAGAGTACGTCGGAAATATTAGTCCACAACTTAACGGCTACATATGGAGAGCAACATTTGTAAATGGATCAATTAGAAGCAGACCATCTTCCAGAATTTCATAATTGATTCTCCATCGTTGATGCAGCCTTCAAAAGATTCGGGCATCATTATGATCTCTACCTTATCAGATTTGCCTCTCAAGATCTCACCATTAAATTTCAAAAGCGTTTTTTCTATCAATGGGTCGGGGGTCTTTCGAATTTTTCCAGGCATGCTGAAAGGTGCAATCAATTACGAATTAGTGAATAACCGTCCGTCAGATGATATTTTCAGTCAACAAATCTATGAATTTATCTCGTTAGCAGTTAACAATGAGGCATAATTCTTATCTCCGATATCGGCCGTAGGCATAAAGCCGGCATTATAATGCGGCGATTGTTGGAGCTACAACAAACAGAACCGAAAGCTATCGACCCCCTTAGCGAGGGTTGGTAACGTTCAATTATTGGCCTTATCAGCCCCCCCTGTTCCCGACGCCCGTATCGTTCAAGACCGCCTTTTCATTTAGTCTCCCGCGTATGTCAGCGGGGTATAATACCCTTAATTCACTAAGCGATATCCTAATACGGAATCGCCCATGTGTGAATTGCGATTTGCAAAATTAACAATCGACCACTTTGCGAGCTGACGTACCGCTTTGTCTCAGTGACGGCGACGGGAATATCTTGACAGAATCGGGGGACGAGGGTGGCGCCTTTTGTGTTTTCGGATTTTTGACGGGTCGTTGTCACCGATGATTTGTACCAATCAAACTTCAAAAGGACAGTCGAAAAAGGGATTGAATCAACTTGTTCATTAACGAGAGATAATTCTTTTATATTTATTTTTTGATCTCAAAAAAAGATTGTACTGTAATTTTATTTTACAGTGAATAAAACCCAGAAATCCGTGTGTGTTTCTACGAATTTTCAAATTCTGAGAATGCCAATTGGAGCTGCATCTACCCTGCCTACCGAAATCTGGCGGTAGGCGAGGGCGTCATCGTTTGCGGGCGGGGGCGGCGGGGGCGCGTCGTCTGCATAATTCAGATTTGATATTAAAGACGTAATAACAAGAAATAAGGCAATAAAGAACGCCGGTTTGAATATGAAATTGTCACGCGCTCGCGTTTCGCCAACTTTAATTTCTTTCGCAATAATTCAACGGCATTTAAATATCTGACGACATTTTTACGATGCCGGGAGAATTATTGGGCTAAATTACATTTCGCATCTGAAATATTTAAATTTGAATCAGCGAATTTCATGGCTGGGGCCCCGGAAGACTAGAATCCTTTCACGCTTCGGTTTTTCGCGGGTATATGAGGGTAGATGGTATTGCGCCTTCTAGATGCAATTATGCCTTCCATTTTCTTGAAGACGACTGTATTCGGAGAAATCCGGAGTGATTCATTTCGTCCCCAAAGCTTCTGAAATTTGAACAGTCGAAAAAAGAACTAAAAAAGGGACATCTTAAATTGGATGTAAAAACGAAGAGTGGTCAATCCTTTAGTGATATCGGGAATTGAAGTTTCCTAAGCATGCGTCTGCAAACGCTCCGTTTTTTATTAATGAGGTGTCAAACTTCCCATTTTTCCAAATTTTTCCATGAGAACATGAGAAAACTATGACTTCTGCAACAGACAGATTCTTACAGAAAAAATTGGTCAGCTATAGCACCGACGAGAAGTCAGTAGCTTTTGAGCGCTCCTTCATCACTTCTGTAAGTAGATACATCTTGTATGTCATTTCGTATTCAAGAATCCAACGAAAAACTATTTTTGACAGCTGTCTAAAATATTTTACAGCAGCTGTCAATGAAATCGTATAGGATCCCGGATATGTTATTACAGAAATATCGTCCATTTTTGTCAGTAATACTCAATTTCGTTCTATTTACAATTTTCCTCTACTTTCAGATTTCAACGTGAAATTACATCTCCTTTGGTCAAACTATTACAGACTGAATTGCAAATTTACTGTGTCGAATTCACATCTACAGTGGCGAATGTAAATTTACATTGGCGACTGTAAAATTACAGTGGCGAATGTGAAGTTACATTGGCGAATGTAAATTTACAGTGGCAAACCACATTTTTTAAAAATCAAAAACATGGTTTGACCAAACCAACTTAATACTCAATGAGAACAAAACAAAAGTTGTCCTTTTCGATACCAACAGATCGAATAAAAAAAATCAGATTCAGTAACCTTATTGCTACATGAATACCAACTTTCGGACCACGACAGATTTCTCGGAGTTTACATTGATCAATTCCTGAATTGGCGTCAGCACACTGAAATTATTTCAATGAAGCTAAATAGAATTTGTTTTGCACTCAGATTAATCACACAGTATATGAATGAGAACACATTAAAAACCGTATATTTTGGAAACTTTGAGTCCACTTTCGAATATGCTTTAATTTTCTGGAGAACAAACGAAAGTTTGGAAAAATATTTTTAATTCAGAAGAGGGCAACTCGAATAATTTACAAACTAGGATTTAGGGAATCATGTAGAGGAAGGTTTAAACTCGAAAAATTTCTCACAGTGTATGGTCTGTACATATTCGAACTTTTAATGTTTTTACATAAAAATAAATATAAATTCACATCCGAAAATGCAAATAATTATGATACACGAAACTTAAATTTGATGTTTCCAACACACAGATTAACATTAACTCAGAAAAGTACTGCCTATGAGTATCAAAGCCTTTAATAAGTTACCTAATGATGTAAAATGTATAAAAAATTTTAAATCATTCAGGAATAAAGTGAAACAGCTACTGATTACATTAGAACCCTATAGTCTACGGGAATATTTTGGAGCTACTGAGTAGCTTGAATTTGCGACGTCATTTCATTTAAATTTGAGCTGAGTGTAAATTACATGTATCTTGGTTTATCTGAAATAAAGAAATTTGATATGTTATGACGTTATGTTATAAGTTATGATAATGTAAATTTACAGTCAGGGTGAAATTTTACCGTGATTCTTTCTGTATTGTGAGATTTTCGTCCATTTTTGTCAGTAATACTCAATTTCGTTCTATTTACAATTTTAATCAACTTTCGGATTACAACGTAAAATTACATCTTCTTTGGTCAACTTATTACAGACTGAATTGCAAATTTACTGTATCGAATGCACATCTACAGTGGCGAATGTAAATTCACAGTGGCGACTGTACATTTACAGTGGCGAATGTAAATTTACAGTGGCGAATGTAAAGTTACATTGGCGAATGTACATTTACAGTGGCGAATGTAAATTTACAGCCAGAGTGAAATTTTACCATGATTCTTCCTGTATTGTGAGGTTTTCGAGCATGCCTCCTCTGATATACTTCTAGATGTTTCGAATCTTAGCATATCCTCCAATGAATAACGGTGATTGCTCATTGTTGGTCCAGTTATCCGATCCGTGCCGGCGGAGATCAACCCGTCAACGTTTTCCCGGCTATTATGCCGGAATAACGATTGAGATTGATGTCTAATCTTCGTGGCACGCTCTGTGGACGCAATAAAATTCATATTCATATGTAACACATTCTCCCCGGGTATTAGCTTACACCCTCCTCTCTCTCCCCTTATGCCGACAAGCAATAAATAAGTGTATGGTGAAATACAATATGCACCCCGTCAGAGCATGGGAACGATACGCGTTGCCAAATATACAGTCTGACCGGGAGGGAGGCAATGGAATCGTAATCTATCGGATTATGCGGTGGTTTACACGGCTTAACGATGCCTTTTTACTGTTGGCATATTGAATGTCTAAAATATATTAAACGGTCTGGATTTATTCGGCGCGCGTATAGCGAGTATCTATCTACAGGCGGACTGTTTGTCTTGGCATTATTTTGTTTAGTTTTCTCACAGGGAGGCTGCCGGCTCTTATGTTGAATTTTTTGGTGTATTTTACGATTTATCGGATCGTGAGAAAGTCCAGATCTGGTAGTGGAGTAGGCCGTCGTACCAAAGTTCAAAAACAAGAGTTATCACTTAGGAGACCTTCACTCGTTGAATCTCAGTAAGGTTATCAACTACCCTCATGAATGAAGCTTGTGCAAGCTTCGAATGAAAGTGATTTTGGCCGATGTCTAGATTTTGACCACTTGAAGAATGATCCACAGCTTCTGTACAGTACATTGGGACGAATGTACATTTTATCGTCACAACTGTCTATAATAAAGCGATGTTGATCTTCATTCTACGAAAAAAGGTCATCGTCCGGAAGAACAAAATGTTCTGACTGGAATATTGCCTTCGATTAGTCGTCAAGGTCCTCTAGAATGACCTGGAACCAGATCTGACGCCACTTCATTTTTTCTATGGAGATCACTCAAATCTAAACCAAGTAAGTCAAGAATTGTAACAAAGAAAAATGCAGGGGTGCCATCAATAAAATTCAGAAGTCTTTCAAAATTTTGACTTTTCCGAAATCTCAGGGCAGCACATTGAATGAGAAATGAACAACTGGAACTATGCATCTCTTTTTATGAATCTGTACGCCCAAAATGTAAATTAGATCCTCAGATCTGGGGAGCTAAATAGGGTTGTACATTCGCACACAATTAAGTTATAGTGGGCGTGTACGGAAAACTAGCAGGCCACGCGACTTCAATGATTGATTACAACAATTTCGCCTGGGAAGTATAATAAAGATTACATCTTGTGTACACAGGATGAATTTTATGTAAATCGGATTAGTAGTTATTGTTTAGTTAGACTATGGGTATCTAGCGATATGATCTTCTCGCGGCTGCTGGCGTTAATAAACCAAATAAGATGGTGATTCATTTTGGGATACGATCGGTCATAGAATATAGTCCATTATCGTTCGTCATTTGAATATTGTATGGTTGGTTTCCAATAGAGAAAAACCTTCTTCCCTGTAAGCCTTTTTCATAAACTGAGGTCAAAACGAGGTGACAAAATTACCTCACCACGACTGTGTTAAAACCAAATCGACAAGAAACAAATGTTGCTGTAGTAAAATCTACATGGAAAAAATTTCGGGATAGAAAAATCTCTGGGGACAAAAACTCGTGGAGATAAACTGTGAGGAAAAAAATGTAGGAGAGAAAAAGCTCCAGAGAATTCTAATTAGAACATTAAGAATGAATTGACAATTACGCTTACGAATATCACATGGGACATCGCATAGGTCCGCAGTGTAGGTTACACTCTCGCGGAAAAGCCTGTGTTTCCTAGGAAAATTATCAAATTTCTACTTGAAGGCTAATATCTCGAGAAAAACTGAATTTTGGGGTATGGTAAGATGAAAAAGAAATATCTAGAATTTTACGCAGAATTCGAGAGCATAATTAAAAATATAGGGTACTTATCCGAAATTTGGATCTTATTCTCGTATGGACTTCCTGGTACACCCTGTACACGCAGATTTCTTCAAGAGACATAGAGCAACAGGAACCTTCATGTTTTCGTATAAAACATTATTTTTCTATCAGAACAGATTGAAAAATACTGAGGGGGTAGCACTGCCGCATCCAGACAGTTTTTCAGGGGGGCATGCATTTTTTCAGGGGGGGCATGAATGGATAGAAAATTTTTACCAACATTATAGGAGTTAAATACTTAAAATTAAATTTTTTATTGAAAATATTAGGGATCGATTGAACTATGTTCTATAAAGGGATTTTGACCAATTTTGATGCCCAAGGGGGGGCCATTGTGCCCATGCCCTCCCCCCTGTATCCGCCAGTATGAACAAATAGTGAAAACGTTCATTTCCTGGAAGAAAAAGAAGTAAATGCCTCTCCTGTTCTCCTCTTTCTCTCCATAAGAAATCCATCCAGATTCAAAGACGATTCACACTCCAGTCTCGTGCA
The DNA here is from genome assembly GCA_910592335.1 of Adalia bipunctata. Lineage (NCBI taxonomy): Eukaryota > Metazoa > Arthropoda > Insecta > Coleoptera > Coccinellidae > Adalia > Adalia bipunctata. The sequence goes on from OU342951.1 coordinate 1,657,347, forward strand.
AGATTCTCGCCGAAAAATTCCCCCCCAATAAAGCCGGCAACACACGCAAGTCTGGTCCGCGAAGTCAATATGGAGGATCTCTTGGTAATAAGAACAGCCTGGGTCCGGTTGATCCTATCATCCCCCAATAAAATCCCTATAGAATTCTTATTTGGCGTGGGGGATGAGTCTAATAAAATTTATTATTGCGGTATAAACCGGTGTCGTGGGGGCTTTCTTATGAAAGCCGCAGCTCGGCTCAGAGAAATCTGGAATCATTTCCTGCTCTGGGAGAATCGCCAGCATTCGATGAAATAAGTTTTCAGTGTTTATCTTTTTATATCTTTATTTTTTTTTTCCAATTCACAAGTAGGATGTAAATGTAATGATTGAAACCTTAGCGGAGATGAATGTTTAAATGCCTTGTGGTAATGAAGACACAATCATTTATTTTCTCAATTTTCATAGATGGTTGCTGCAATATTTCTTTGATCGCTTTGATGGATCTTGAGACGGCTGTTGAGTCCAGTCTTGATGACGACAACAGTCCCCTCTCCGATTGACCAAGAATAGTGAAATATCTCGATGAAGAAAGTTTTGACCAAATCGAAAGAATCACCCTTCGAAAGAAAATGCCGAGTGGCGTTATGCTCGGTCGCCTCTAGCGTTGTCCTAATTTGTCTGCAAGACCTAATAGCCCCAAGCCGGTGTAGTCCACCAAAATTCTCGCATATTGGGAGCATAAATCTCCGGCGATGATTTGTAGCACGCACAGACCGACTCGTATGATAAATACTGGATAAATTACAAGAGTGTAGTGTTGGAGGACTGCCCACCGCGGCTATACCAGGTAATGAACACAATTTATAAAAGGTTCTTGCTATATAAATAAGTTGTTACATCGTGAAATTTTTCATCAGCCCGTTTCTCGGGCACATGCTGAATGCCGATTAACCTGTACGCGTCATCCACCATTTCGAAAACTCATAACTTATATCATTTCAAACTGTGTTCAACATGCTTACCTGACATGGAATTATAATGCCCTCGGAGCAAATTGAAGAGATTTATGGGCCTCTTGGAGCCGATCAGTTTCTGGAGATCGCATCGAGGACGAACGAAAGGAAATGGACTTCTTTGATCGATAAGAAAAAATTATATTAAGTGTGCTGAGTTACCGCTGTTTTTTGATGAAAATGCAACTTCATTAGTTCTCAACAGAAGTATCAAGTAGGGGAAGTACGTGCACAATGACATAGGGATTTATTTTAGAAGCATAACTTGTTCGTAGTGAATAACAGTAAAGTCATATTCTACACCTATGATCTTTGGTCCTTTCTTTATAAAATCTAATCATCCTTTATGAAATAAAAGTACCAAAAAATGAAATATTCTTAGATAAATTGGGACAAACGAAATTCATTTTGTCCGCAAGCTATGGACAAATTGACATACTGGCAACAGGCAACTGTGGTTTTCTACTTATAGTTAGAAAACTACTGACAAAGTTCACCAATGAAACTCTTGGTTCTTCTAGGAACATCAGCACAAGATATGTGAGCCCAATGCAACCAAAGTATGCATCGTAACCAGTCTTTCGCAGGGCTAATCTTGGAGAAGACTGGTTCTTCTCGATCTAAATCGGGAAAAAAGGTCATAACAATAGATAGATGGACAGTCGTCTTCATAATCTCGAAAGCTGCTAGGAACATTTTCTTCTTCATTGTCTTCTTTAAATAATGCCCTAGAGACTTGTCTCCTTTTCTTTGGAGGAGGTATGGGCTCATTTTTTGATTTGATTGCAATCATATTAGGCGTAGAAGATGAAAATGAGTACGTTTATCGAGTCTTCGGCTCACGTTTGCCTTGTCCTTTAGGGATTGGAAGAACCTCCTCATAGGATCAGCAAGAGTAGGTTAAGATGCATTGCCTTTATTAGCAGCAGATGAATATTTTGTTATGAGTATATTAAGACAAGTCCAGGCTCTTTGTTTGCTGATGGAGCCTGGGATGAATGGTCTCGGTGTTGTCCGGAAGATACGGTTAATTCAGCTGAAATACCCAAGGCCGTAGCCAGGGGGGTCCGATGGGGTCCGGACACCCCCCCCCCCCCCCGAAATTTTTTTAGAGCTCAGTTAAACGGACACCCCCCCTCCCCCCGAAATTTTTTTCTAGCTACGGCCTTGGATTCAATAATAACGTGAGATCCTCCCCAAATATATTTTTTATTGACAAACATGGTGTTTTTAGGGGGTCATACCCCTTTGTCATTTTTCATCCAAAATTTGAAATTTTTCAAATCGCTCATATTCTGCACAGAGATACTTTGGACTATGCTGATCAACATAATATAAATAACTATTGGCGGAGATGAGAGGAACGGCAGTTATGACAGTTTGAAATTTCCGATTTTTTCAAAAAATGCCATTTGACAGGTGAAAATCTAAACAGTGATAGTTAGGGCTTTGAATTGTTTTTTATTGAATGGAGCGGCCTCGAAAACCTACATTTTGATACCAGAATCACGAATCACCCATGTAGCCCCCATAGATAATGAAATATTCAACTTTTTATTTTTCGATTTTTCATTTTCGAGTTCTGTTCACGAGCTCACACCACTCTAGGTAAGGGTGCTGTCGGTCCGCAGAATTGCTATTATTGAAGATTCAAATGGGCAGTACAACTTCCAGATTCATCAAATACCTATGTCATTTTGTCCGTTCACTTTATATGTCATTTTGTCCATAAAGCCTTATGAAACTAGAATTATATCGAATGAATACAAAAAGTATATTCAGCATAAAAAAGCTTCGTGAATACAATGACAAATAAGTGAAGTTTGAAATGAATGCAATATAAATGAAAAAAATGGTGAAAACTTGCCATTTCTTCTGAAACTTTGGCTCTATGAAAAAAACTCGTGAACTATAAAATTCTGTTATCACCCATAACTACCGAATGAACTAGAGTAGCGCTTGCGAGTTTCCAGGTTCGTGTGATATGGAGGCATGTTCCGCATTTGATACCTCCAAACATAGATGCATATAGAAAACCTGGTGTTGGCAATTATTAGATGTGGTTTAAGACTATCTTGTCGATCGAAAATCTGTGATGGGGTTCTACTCTTCATTTCTCCCGAAAGGGGCGGCGCTATTTTCCATTGCTTCAGTAGCGCCACGACCGGGAAATATTGTGGATGATGCCGGAACTAGGACCCGAGCTACGATCATTCTAGAGTGCCCCATTTGATCTACAATTTTTTGTCACGATTTTTACTTAGGAATCGTTACACCAGGGTCTATGTCATTTTGTACGCTACTAATAAAAGCAAACATCAAAGAATTCTCTCCACACTTGCATCACGACCCAATCGTGAAAACTCCTAACGGTCGTCTTGAAACCTAACAGTCGCAAGTTAAAATGCCCCTACCCGACAATCTTATACATCATAATCGACGTAGGCAGCCATAACAGAAATATTAGCCAACTATAATTCTCAATTATTTCCCATGCTGTCTCGCACAATAAGCACTCCATCATCGACAACGAAAAAGGCCTCGTTCCACACGGCCTTTTGCGTTCGTGGCCAAGGTATACCCATTCTGCTGTCCTTCGCGATCATAGAAAAGTTATGTATCTGGCCCGTGTCGCATCTCTGTCTTATTTATGCCGCTCTATGCGTTGCGGACGCCATACTGCCGTCTAGCGGATACGTCTTAATTCAGCGGGAGGATCGTGAGCTCCGCTGGTTGTTCTTCAGCCGAGATGACGGTTTTTGAGGGCTCGGTCACGGCTGTTAGGACGGGGCAGGCACGATGCCACATCGACCAGTTCGTATTTTTGAGGTGTTCTGCCGGAGACAAGCCACGGCTGTGTTCGCGATTAGGATCTGAAAGCTGCCCGTTGCATTCCTTGAGAGTCGTCCTCCCTTGACTTTCGACCAAAACAGCACGGATTTCTGCATACGATAATAACGATTTTGTTTCATTCGGAGAAATTACGGGTGAAGCCCATCGAGAGCGCTGACAAATTCACGGAGATGCTGCTCTAAGTGAAACAACGCGCCGTGATTGGTTCCGTCTCTTCAAAGACGGTAGTTTCGATGTTGAGCGTTAACGAAGGCTGAAAACCTTAGAAGACGCTGAATTGGAGGTTTTGCTCGATGAGGATCCATGCCAAACGCGAGAAGAGCTTTCTTTGGCATCAGGAGTTACCTGCCAAGCCATTTTCAAGCGACTGCATGCGTTAGAAATCATTCAAAAACTGGGACCTTGGGTTCCTTTAGAATTGAAGCCAAAAGGACGTTGAACGCCTGTGAACAACTGCTTCAACGAGTAAAAAGGCTTCTATACCTACCACATATGGTTGGTGTCTAAGCTAATAAACTGCTCCACATGAGTAAGGGATATTGACTTAAATTGCAAAAAAAAAATATAGTTAAAATAACATTTTTGTGATGGAAATTCATATTAATATGATTTCAAGTTGCAAATTAATTTTAGCCTGTAGGACTGTAGCGTATAGAGGGTGGTTAAAAGAAATCAAGTAAACTAACGAAATTTTATTCCCAGGGAATTCTAGCATTTTAAGACTATCAATACAATGTATGACCTCCACGGACGTCAATTACAGCTTGACATCTTCTTTGCATACTACACACGAGGTTGTTGAACATTTCTTGAGGAATTTGGTTCCATAAACGGGGCAGAGGCTCTCTCAGATCATTTAAGGATTCTGGGGTAGGTTGATGATTATCTAATCTTCTTTGGAGCATATCCCATGCATGTTCTATCCAATTCAAATCTGGTGAGTGCGGAGGTATTGGTAAATGTGGAATACCAAGCTCTTCGCGCGCATTCTCAACTATGGCTGCACGGTGCGGTCTAGCGTTATCGTCTAGAAATTGAAAAGTTTCACCAATAGCAGCGTGAAAATTTGACACAACATTGTCAATGACATGCACCCTATAGTGTAAGGCGGTCATATTCCCAGGACAAATGTGTAGATCTGTGCGCCCATTGAAACATATCCCGGCCCATACCATAACACTACCCCCTCGGAATGAAAGGACTTCTTGGACATAGCTACGATTACGGGGTATGCGTGGGATTGTCCATACCCTTATTCTTCGAGAATCTGAAAATCGTCCATATCTGGATTCATCAGTGAGAAGGACACTGCGCCATTGATTGTTCCAATTGATATGTTGCCTTGCCCATTCCAGTCTTTGACGCTTACGGTCACGTGTTAATGGAACTCCTCTTAATGGACGTCTAGAACCTAGATTCACCCCTCTCAAACGTCGTCTGATGGTTTCGATGGAAACTTGGACCCCATCTGCATTTTGAAGAGTATTCCGTAGCATTCTACACGTAGACGTAGGGTTTCTTCTCGCCGAAACGGTGATAAAACGATCCTGAGCAGGTGTTGTTTTTCGTCGCCCACCAAGCCTTGGTCTTTACAACACGGAACCTGTCTCCCTGAACCTATTCCAAAGTCGAGATATCACACTTTGGCTGACTTGGAGCCTTTCCGCTACAACAACCTGAGTTAGGCCACCCTGTAGCATTCCGATAGCCCTATTAGCCTCAGCGTTTGTTAATTTACGTCTTGTCATTTTCAGAAAACTCGTTTGAAATCGAAGCCATTGATAAAGTGACTTCATTTCAAAATAAGAACATTCATGAAGCATATGCAAAGAACCAAACTTCAGAAAGAAGGCGACCAGATTGACGAAATGTCTCATACTGATTTTTCTTGGATCGATTCAAGTTTGAACTGATTTTACAGCGATTTTCTGGAAGATTACATACTTTTAAAAACGATTGAATACGATATCCCTAACTCTTGTGGAGCAGTATATTTCCTTTGGAATTATCGAGTTTGAGTCTTCATTTTATAATACCCATATACAAAAGCATCAACATTTTCCTACTCCTGAGTTGAGTTAGAACGCAAGGCTTTCATCTGCCAAAGGTTGTCGTAGAGCTCGTTCAATTCCGAGCAGGTTCATAGCGACCAAGTGGAACAGCTCGGTAATCACCACGAAAACGAACATAATACAAAATTAACGACAGCCTCAGATGGGGGACAGCCCCGATAGAGAAGATAATTATTAGATAAACGGTGACAGAGCTATTGGAATTTTCGCCAAACACCGTTATCTCTCAGGCAATTTACCATTTCTGTATTCAGATTATGGCCCTATATAACGACTGCTCCATTGTTCCAGGCGGCCATTTTAATTTCTAGTAAAAACAACATGGCGCTCTCGCCGAGCAATTAAAACAGATGATAGGCGATAATGGCGTTAATTAATTCAGCCTTTCTCTGCCGGGAACTAATGTGCAAATTAAACTGTTACACAGCTCAGGGCCTGTTCACAATTACCAGCTCGAAGGCGCTTTCAGTGCTGCAACTGAGGGTCTTTGGAGATTGTTTGTCGGCTCTAGGTCTCTTACCTAACCTAAATCGCTAATGTCAAACCGGGAACCATAGAAATAAAACGTTGATCGATCATCGGACCGGATCTCTCCGCCCATTCTCAGGATGCTCCGAAATCGGAAAAACAAAAGACGACCATCCATCAACCAGGGGTGGCACAAAGACCTGCTAACGATCGGCCGCGTAATCGGCTGATCGCCACGCGTCAAACGAGACGCAGTCGCTAGATGGCGTAGCGATAAGGGTGGCGCGGATAGTTGACAGTCTCCCGTGTGTCGGGCGTTCATAATATTTCATCCCCGTATCAATTCATATTGGCTGTTAAATCTTTTGTGCGAAAAACTAGATAAGCCGGTGGCAGAAATGATTTTAGAGGGCCCGGCGACGTTGTTCGGGTTACGCAGTATCAAGGGATTTTGCGTGTCCCTCGAGTTGTGCAATCAACACACGCCAGCACTCTTGATTTGTCTGGAATCAAGTGCGTTCAATTGTGTGAATGGCGAATGTAGAATTATTACATTCTCGAACCAAAAGAAATGTCATTAACACCAATTATTTGTATGTGGCTTAGAAGGTTAAAGCGCCTGTCTGTTTGAGATCGAGAGTTCGAATCTCTCCGGGGCATGAGAAAATAAAAATTTTCAATAAGTTTACACTTCTGAACCGAAATATCCGTCATTTACACCAAATATTTCCAATGGCGGCGATGCTGTTTAGTAAACAGGAGATCCGAGAAATGTAAAATAAGTTTTTTTTTAAGTTTACACTTCTGAACCAAAAATTCTGTTATTTACACAAACGTCTTGGTTTTCCATGGCGCCAGGGCTCGGTTGGATAAAGCGCCTGTTTAATAAACATAAGATCGATAGATCTCTCTGAGTCCAGAGGAATGTAAAAGTTTTTACAAAGTTTACACTTCTGAACCAGAAATTTTGTTACTTACACAACCGTCTTGGTTTTCCATGGCGCCAAGGCTTGGTTGGATAAAGCGCTTATTTAGTAAATAGGAGATCGATAGATCGGTCTGAGGCCAGAGGAATGTAAAAGTTTTTCCAAAGTTTACACTTCTGAACCAAAAATTCTGTTATTTACACACGTCTCGGTTTTCAGGGCTTGGTTCGATAAAGCGCTTATTTAGTAAATAGGAGATCGATAGATCGGTCTGAGGCTAGAGGAATGTAAAAATTTTATCAAAGTTTACACTTCTGAACCCAAAATGCTGTTATTTACACAAACGTCTTGGTTTTCCATGGCGACAGGGCTTGGTTGGATAGAGCGCCTGTTTAATAAACATGAGATCGATAGATCTCTCTGAGGCCAGAGAAATGTAAAAGTTTTTCCAAAGTTTACACTTCTGAACCAAAAATTCTGTAAGTTACACAAACGTCTTGGTTTTCAATGACACCGGGGCTTGGTTGGATAAAGCGCCTGTTTAGTAAACAGGAGATTGATAGATCCCTCTGAGGCCTAAGGAATGTAAAAGAAGTTTTTTTTAAGTTTACACTTCTGAACCAAAAATCCTGTTATTTCCACGAACGTCTTGGTTTTCAATGGCGCCGGGGTTTGGTTAGATAAAGCGCCTATTTAGTAAACAGGAGATCGACACTGAGGCCTGGGGAATGTAAAAGAAGTTTTTTTTTAAGTTTACACTTCTGAACCAAAAATTCTGTAATGTACAAAAACGTCCTGGTTTTCAATGGCACCGGGGCTTGGTTGGATAAAGCGCCTGTTTAGTAAACAGGAGATCGACAGATCCCTCTGAGGCGTAAGGAATGTAAAAGAAGTTTTTTCAAGTTTACACTTCTGAACCAAAAATCCTGTTATTTACACAAACGTCTTGGTTTTCAATGGCGCCGGGGCTTGGTTGGATAAAGCGCCTGTTCAGTGTTTAGTAAACAGGAGATCGACACTGAGGCCTGGGGAATGTGAAAGAAGCTTTTTTTTAAGTTTACACTTCTGAACCAAAAATTCTGTTATTTACACAAACGTCTTGGTTTTCAATGGCACCGGGGCTTGGTTGGATGATAAAGCGCCTGTTTAGTAAACAGGAGATCGACAGATCCCTCTGAGGCGTCAGGAATGTAAAAGAAGTTTTTTCAAGTTTACACTTCTGAACCAAAAATCCTGTTATTTACACAAACGTCTTGGTTTTCAATGGCGCCGGAGCTTGGTTGGATAAAGCGCCTGTTCAGTGTTTACTAAACGGGAGATCGACACTGAGGCCTGGGGAATGTGGAAGAAGTTTTTTTTAAGTTTACCCTTCTGAACCAAAAATTCTGTCATTTACAAAAACGTCTTAATTTTCAATGGCGCCGTGGCTTAGTTGGTTAAAGCGCCTGTCTAGTAAACAGGAGATCGAGAGTTCGAATCTCTCCGGGGCCTGAAGAAAGTGGAATTTTTTAAAAAGTTTACACTTCTGAACCAAAAAATCCGTGATTTACACAAATGTCATGATTTTCAATGGCGCCGTGGCTTAGTTGGTTAAAGCGCCTGTCTAGTAAACAGGAGATCGAGAGTTCGAATCTCTCCGGAGCCTGAAGAAAATGGAATATTTTGATAAGTTTACACTTCTGAACCAAAAAATCCGTGATTTACACAAATGTCAAAATTTTCAATGGCGCCGTGGCTTAGTTGGTTAAAGCAAAGCGCCTGTCTAGTAAACAGGAGATCGAGAGTTCGAATCTCTCCGGGGCCTGAAGAAAGTGGAATTTTTTAAAAAGTTTACACTTCTGAACCAAAAAATCCGTGATTTACACAAATGTCATGATTTTCAATGGCGCCGTGGCTTAGTTGGTTAAAGCGCCTGTCTAGTAAACAGGAGATCGAGAGTTCGAATCTCTCCGGAGCCTGAAGAAAATGGAATATTTTGATAAGTTTACACTTCTGAACCAAAAAATCCGTGATTTACACAAATGTCAAAATTTTCAATGGCGCCGTGGCTTAGTTGGTTAAAGCAAAGCGCCTGTCTAGTAAACAGGAGATCGAGAGTTCGAATCTCTCCGGGGCCTGAAGAAAGTGGAATTTTTTAAAAAGTTTACACTTCTGAACCAAAAAATCCGTGATTTACACAAATGTCATGATTTTCAATGGCGCCGTGGCTTAGTTGGTTAAAGCGCCTGTCTAGTAAACAGGAGATCGAGAGTTCGAATCTCTCCGGAGCCTGAAGAAAATGGAATATTTTGATAAGTTTACACTTCTGAACCAAAAAATCCGTGATTTACACAAATGTCAAAATTTTCAATGGCGCCGTGGCTTAGTTGGTTAAAGCAAAGCGCCTGTCTAGTAAACAGGAGATCGAGAGTTCGAATCTCTCCGGGGCCTGAAGAAAGTGGAATTTTTTAATAAGTTTACACTTCTGAACCAAAAAATTCGTGATTTACACAAATGTCAAGATTCTCAATGGCGCCGTGGCTTAGTTGGTTAAAGCGCCTGTCTAGTAAACAGGAGATCGAGAGTTCGAATCTCTCCGGGGCCTAAGGAAGATGAAATTTTTTAATAAGTTAACTATATCGAATTTTGGCTGAATTTTTCGACACTGCTAACATTTTGTTGACAGCTATCAATTTTTCTTCATTCAGAAACACGAATCTACCACATGGTGTATAAAAGAGCCCTTACAAGCTCCCGATCGCAACAAAAAATTGAAGATACAACCCTGTCCTCAAACGTCGACAGGTCCATTTCGGGTCTATCACACACGCGTTATTTAAAACGAACATGTGTACATTTCTATTTGAACGGTTTTGTTTCGCTTTTTTTCGTCGACTCGATGCATTTTAAAATCGCCGTCTGCATGAAACTGATTGAATTTTTGCGCGCTCGTCGCCCGCCGGATTCACATTCATCCAGTTTGACGGATGAAAAACGCCGAACGAAAACTATCAACGTGTAGCGGGAGGGGGCAGGTAACGCTGAAAAAATCGGATGGGCGCACAGGGAGGTTGCCCAAACTGGGAATGTCTCTTGTGAAACTGTTACACAAAACGTATGAATTAAGGGGTATTATCTATATATATAAAACAAAGTTGTTGGTTACACCATTTATAACTCGAGATCGGATGGACTGTTTGATATGAAACTTCATTAATAGATTCGTCTACGGCCTGGTTATTATAAAATACATTAAAACTCTGAAAAATTCCATGAAAAGTCTGTTTATGTAGGAAATGATTTTTCTCCTTTTGAATAAGGCCACTAGGCTTCGCTACGGTTGATGGCTCTTATCTAGACAAGTAGACACTGTAGCATAGTAGTGAAGGTACTATATTTGATATTATCGCCAAGATGGCGATGGTTATTACGATTTGTGAAACCCACCCTAAGTAGGTATCATTTGGGCGGAACAAAGTTCGCCGGGCCAGCTAGTAATTTTATAATTGTTATCATGTCTAAGCCTCCAACAATGCCCGGATACCAACAACCGATCCTTTCAATCATAATTGAGACGCTTCAACCGAACACGTCTGCGTCTGACAAGCCAGAACTGCATCCAACCGATGATATATTAATAAATTCATGAATAGTGGTATCATAATATACCAAATGAGACGTCCCGATGGTATGTATGTTCGGTTATTTGTCAATGACATGCAGTATTTCATTAAAGACAAAGCGGAGTTAAAGATCTCCATGGCCAGCTAAGAACGATCGGAATTCTACCTCATGATCATGGGAGATGCGCACCGGCTGACTACCACTGGTCGTCGTTGTGAAACACCGATGTTTAATTAGATTTATTGGGAATTTCTGGTCGTCGACAGGCAAATTGGGAGGAGTGGACAAATTCTTTTCGGTAGGAATTCCAGCTGACTTGTTGAATTCACGGAAAGAATTCGAAAAAATTTTGAATCCTGGCTTGCAAATCATTGAATGGGGATTTCCAGAGGTACCTCAAAATATGCACCGTTAAAGTTTTATAAACTTACCATTGCTATTTTTTCGAGCAGGAGATAAATTAGGCATAATACAGAATTTTTCAGAGTTTTAATGTTTTTTATAATAACCAGGCCGTAGACGAATCTATTAATGAAGTTTCATAACAAACAGTCCATCCGATCTCGAGTTATAAATGGTGTAACCAACAACTTCGTTCAATATATATAGATAGCTCTTAAAAAATTACCCTATAGAAGAACGACATAAATCTCATCAGTCGAGTGATGTCATCTTTGGCTTGTGGATGCCGTCCGTTTTGACTGAGATTTTTCTCATTAACATTAATGTTGTATCAATATGTTGCGTTTTATCGCTTCATTCTCTCCGAAATGCAAACGAGAACTAATCTGCGCACTCGGAAAAAATCACTCAATACATTCCGGTCGGCCAGTAATTCTTTCGCTTGTCGATATTCAAATTGGCCGAGTCGATTCAATGGAACAAGAATTCCCCCCTTATATTTATTCCCTTTCATGATGCCTTGGTGGCCGTACGACTCGATTAAGACATCACAAGAGTTCAAGTGAAGTATCTCTCTATATTATAAGCGAGTGAACATGACCTGTTAAGAATAAACATGGCTTTTATGTTTCTTTATCCCTAGGTGACTCGATAGAGATACGATAAATATGTCGCTTTTCGGTAAAGTTTCTACCGTCGTTTATTTTTTCACGATTTATTGTTTCATTGTGTTCGAACAATAAAAAATAAATAATTTATAAAGTTATATCTGGTTTGGCGCGATCGCTAGCGAAGATGCCGATTTATTTTTTGATTTCTGCTTGTTCTTGCATTCATTCCTCGATGAATGTATTTATTATCGATTTGCGTTTGGCTGTGGAGGGAGTTTGATCGGAGTTTTTGCAGAAAATTTCGAATTGATCGACAATCAACGCGAAGTAGGTATTGATTGGAGATCAAGCACAGCTTTGAGCTACCTCTGAAACTTCATCAGGTTCTCCAAATGAATCTCTACTCACCAGTTGCCTGATAAAATACGTTTTGAAATCTCCAGCCAGAATAGTCTAAGTGGTGTAAATAAACAAGTGTACCAAATTGAGAAAAAGATACAAAATGATAATTTGCTATGATTCCTGATCATTAATTTCAAATTTTGATGAAAGGGGTTCATGATGTTGCCGAAAACGACGCGAAGCGTCGTTTTTTGCCTCGCTCTGCAGTCGTCGTCCATGAGTTCGAGTAAAAATTTTATTTTAATTTCTTTAAATTCCAGGAATACTTTCCAAAAAACTGATTGAAAAAATTCCTTCATTTGGAATTTTGGCAGCAAAAAGAATTTCACTGAATATAAACTGAGGAGGAAGAAATATTATATACAGTGTGTTTGGGCATGACTTAGCGATAATTTAAGAGCATCAAATATACCCAATTTTATCGACAAAAATACCCACATTAGGGGGTTTACCCCCCTATTTTTAAAAAAGCCGCCATTTTAAATTATTTTTTTTATTTTAGTTTCTTTGGACATATAAAGGTCCTACAGAAGTGGAACAAATATTTTTTGAAAGATAATACTACCACCTTTTATTAAAATAAAACAATATGAAAACATTTAACTCAAAAATGTCATAGAAAAATTCTTAAAAAAAATTTTTGTAAAAAAATTTACTGAATATTTCAGTAAATCCTCAATAGTACAAAAACTAGCACATTGAAGTATAATTTTTTTCCAATGAACTAATACGCAAGGATATTAGCTACAAAACGACCCCCATATCATTTCTGTAAGTTACATAATTTGACAGTTATTGCTGTTTGAACATGACCCTTATGAAAATTGATAAAATAAAATAAAAACTCAGTACTGTACTTTTGATCCTTTTTAATGATTAAACTAACAAATTTATCATAAAATTGCTCAAAATGATAAATTTATTAGTTTAATCATTGAAAATGATCAAAAGTAGGTACAGTACTGAGTTTTTATTTCATTTTATCAATTTTCATAAGGGTCATGTTCAAACAGCAATAACTCTCAAATTATGTAATTAACAAAAATGATGTGGGTGTCGTTTTGTAGCTGATATCCTTGCGTATTAGTTCATTGAGGATTTACTAAAAAATTTAGTAAATTTTTTTACTAAAATTTTTTTTAAGAATTTTTTTGTGACATTTTTGGGTTGAATGTTTTCAAATTGTTCTACTTTGATAAAAGGTGGTAGTATTATCTTTCAAAAAACATTTTTTTCACATCTGTAGGACCTTTATGCCCAAATAAATCGATATCATTTGAAAGGGTCAACTAAAATAAAAAAAATTAATTTGAAATGGCGGCTATTCCAAAAATAGGTATATTTGATGCTTTTAAATTATCGCTAAGTCATACCCAAACACACTGTATATAAAATTATATTTCATTCCCATTTTTGACGCCTTTATATCAGAGTACTATAAATTTCAAAAGCTCAAATATGCTTTATGACAGTATTCTGTAATTTCATACAGTGTGTTCGTAATCAAACCATCGTATCTCAGCCTTCAAACCGAATCGCCATAAACAAAGAATGGAATTATTTCTCTTGGACCTTTTCCTCATCTTCGGTCTCCAATCCAACAAAATTATTAAAATTCGTGCAGGTAAAAATAGAAGCAGGCCAGTGCCAGTAAGTCACCGGTCGGAGCGTCCCTGTATATCGAAACAAGATAATAACTATCGAAACAAAGCGGTGGCTTCACGATTATTAAAGCGCCCCCTTAATTTATGGGATACTATTAAGGAATTTGGGAGTATGAAATGGTTGCTGCCACATTCGAGAATTAATTGAGTTTGGTATTCAATTATGGATGGCCCTGGTAGGAAGATGAGAAGTGGCAGATAATTTTGGTCGACGAGGGTATTCGGTTTTACTGTTATGGGGTTATGATGTTTATGAGTCATTTTTGAGATTTATGAGGTTCTCAGGGAATTTTTATCCTTGGTTAATATGGCTTTTTATTCAGTTGATTCAGTCCAATTTTATTTTATACAAATCAAAGTTAATAATCGAGTATTGAGACACCCTGTATGTATGTTTCCAGCACGTACGAAGAAAAACAATCACACCCACCGTTGCCGAGTTCCGTCTGTCTAATTAACATTTACATAATTAGTGATAATCATAACTTCGAATGTCCTCAGTTATATCCCCCATTTTATGATTATTAGATGTTTGGTGTACGTGAGCGTTAAACACTAACAACTAACTTAATTTTCTCTGCGATAAAATCCCCCTTAACTGATCGTAAACACCGAAAAGAAAATTACAGTAATTTCAAAAATGTCGGGTCTGATGGGGAAACCTGTTCACGAATAGAGGTATAATTTTTTATGTCGCTCGAGAATTGGTGGAATATAGATAATAGCTTCATAAGTAAGGCTGCATACTCAGTATAATTGTAGAATTCTGTAAAACGACTTTGGTGGGTGGGTAATTGGAAATTCTTGTAGAAGCCGAGTTGATTGTTTTCTCTTTGACTTTAGTAAAGAGATTTATTTTTATTTTTGACTAAATATATCGTAGAGAGTGTGTCGATTTCGATTGACAGGGTGAAAAATCTCTTTTTGAAAAGTAAGGTGGAATTAAAATCTATAACCAAGAGTACAGAGTGAGCTAAATTGGACACATTGACATCAAGTTAGCCTAGACCAGTTCCATGCTTAAACAAAATATTGCGATACCATATCAACGAACAATAACTTATTAGAAGTGTCGGTGTAGAGTTCGACGTAAAAAAAGTAAACCAGAGTTACGCAATAAATTTAAAAAAAGATGTCCACCGAAATTGTAAAAATCGAAAAATTGGAGTATCGAGCCATCATCAAGAACCTGTATTTGAAAGGGTTAAAAGGTAAGCAGATTTACGAAGATATGCTTAATACCCTTGGTGATCAATGTCCTTCTTATGCGACCGTGAAAAATTGGACTGCAAGCTACAGAAGAGATAAATTTTCCATTGAGGATGATGACCGATCGGGAAGGCCAGTTTCTGTTTCAGTCCCCGAAAATATCGATGCAGTTCATGACATGATTTTATCAGACCGTCGAATTGGGCTAAAACGGATATCAGAAGCACTGAAGATTTCATACGAATGCATGAGAAAAATTTCTGCAAAATGGATCCCCAAATGTTTGAATGTTGACCAAAAGCGTGCAAGGGTAGAAGCATCGCGTTCGATCTGTGCTCGATTTGAAGACGATGTATACTTCGAATTGTTGCTATAGATGAGACTTGGGTACATTTCTACGATCCAAAAACAAAGCAACAATCGATGGAATGGCGACACTCTGGTTCTCCAAGACCTAAGAAGTTTCGTGTCCAAAAATCTGCTGAAAAAGTTCTTGCTTCAGTGTTTTGGGATTACCAACGAGTAATTATGATTGATTTTTTGGATAAGGGTAGAACAATAACTGGAGATTACTATTCGACATTACTGACCACTCTACGGGAAAAAATTGAGGAGAAAAGACGCGGAAAGCTATCCAACGGTATTTTGTTTTCACATGACAACGCCCCAGTACACAAATCTCATGTTGCCATGCAAAAAATTCGTGATTTAGGGTTAGAATCACTAGAACACCCTCCTTATTCACCAGATTTGGCTCTGTCCGACTATCATCTCTTTCCTCAACTGTAAAAAAGTTTAAAAGGTCGTAAATTTTCTTCCAATGAGGAGGTAATAAAAGCTGTGGAGGACTGGTTTGCAGAGCAAGAAGAAACATTTTTTTTGAAAGGTCTAGAGCCGTTGCAGATTCGCTGTAATTAATGTGTTCAATTCAGAGGAGAATATGGGAATATAGGAATTTTTTAATATATCCTCGTAGATGAACAAAAACTGAGGACGATGTCCCTTCGTTTGAATGTTATTTGCAACTGTGTATTTTTGAAATGTGGCTGTAACCTGTAACTTTTTTCTTGTAGAATACTCTGCGTTTCTGTGAAAACATTTCTGTGGCAATTTTTTATGTATAGGTACCGTTAAAATATTTTCCTGCATGATCCATTCTTGTTTCGTGTGTAAATGAAACTAATTTCTTTTTTGTACGCATGAACCTAAAAATCTCCTTCCATGGCTTAATTAAAATGAGATGACATGCCTTATTCACTCTCGCATCCTATAGATTGATGACGTGGCTAATGAAGCTCGCATCATTTTTTCTCGTCCCGAATTCCCGGACCGGAATGGCGGAACCGTAATAAAAATGCCGAATTTGATTGGTACCAAGGAACCGCCAGGTCTCGATCTCGAGTGTACTTTTCAATAAGCAACTAATGACGATGACTGGCGAACAATTCTAAGAGAGGGACCACCCAATCACATTATCACAACATTACCATTGTTGCTTTATAATAAATTACGTTAATTGTCGACAGACCGCCGCATCGTGGCCGGTCATGATAACATCTTAATTGCGACTTGCTTAACTTTCTGCGAGTGTTTTCTTAATCAGCCTCTCTCTGTGTAGAGACGACGTGGTGTTCTTTTGTTTTTGGGACGGTGGCAGGTCAGGATCCACGTCCCAAGAGGTATTTCTAAATCTACGCCGTATACGAGAGATCTTCCGGAAAAATTCCAAATCCAAAACATGAATTTCCAGAATACTTCTCTCCAGATTAAAGGGACCTGGAACACGTCCGAGCTCGCGAGCCCCCTTCAAAAATTGGGCTCTTTATTTCCATGATATCTCAGTTCGTATGCGGCGTAGACCAACAATTTTTTTTCTAATTAAAGCTTAATCATTTCTCTAGAATGTGTATTACTCGCTTTTCTGTTTTTCTTTGTCTATTAGGAAAAAATCTGGTGAGCTGTAATTTCATGAAAATCTGGACGAACGATTTTATTTCCATGATATCTCTGTCAATTCTCGGGATAAATGTAAGGAATTTTCAGTATAGATGCGGAATAATATTTTGCAGAATGTGTATTATTCGCTTTTCCGTTTTTCTGCGTATACTAGGATAAAAACCTGGTTGAAAATATGACCAATAAAGTTCCTACTTTATAATTCATTTAAAAATTGAGGAGGCAATAAACAGAAAAACTGATCAATACACATTCTGTAAAATATTATTTCGCATGTGAACTGAAAATTTCATACATTTATCCCGAAAATTGACGGAGATATCATGGAAATAAAATCGTTTGTCCAGATTTTCATGGAATTACAGCTCACCAGGTTTTTATATACGAAGAAAAACAGAAAAGCGAGTAATACACGTTCTAGAGAAATGATTAAGTTTTAATTTATAAAAAAATTGTTGGTCTTCGCCGCATACGAACTGAGATATACAGGGTGGCCCACCCCAGACGCGGTTCTCATTTTGAGGCAGTGAATGAAGACATTTTAAAAAATTTTTTTCGTGAAATGTAAAGGACAATCAGATGCACAATTCAAAATTGTTTTCACATATACAGGGTGTTCGATAACAAAGATATAGACCATAGTTACACTTTTTTAAATGGAATACCCTATATTGTAGTAAATGTTTGAACATTAATTATGATCACTCAGTATATTCCAGAGTTAAATTTTTTTCTTCTGCATAAGGGTAGCCAATATGTCTACATGAAAAAACATTGTCTGTCTCGTTGGCTTGAAGGGTTTATTCATTCATTGCAAATTAAAAATACTCCTTTTTTTCGATTTTTCGCCATTTTCTCTACAATGGTTCTTCTAAGGCATAAAATGGTCTTTATAAACTCATCATCATTTGAGCTTGCCATTCAATTTTTGAATTCATATATAGGGTATTCCATTTAAAAAAGTGTAACTATGGTCTATATCTTTGTTATCGAACACCCTGTATATGTAAAAACAATTTTGAATTGTGCATCTGATGGTCCTTTACATTTCACGAAAAAAAAATTTTCAAAATGTCTTCATTTACTGCCTCAAAATGAGAAGCGCGTCTGGGGTGGGCCACCCTGTATAATGTATAATAAATATAGTTTTTCGATACTTAAGTCATCTTCTCAATTGCAATTCATACTGATAACATTTAGTGTGAGTTAAGAAAAAAATAATGACGAACTTGCAGAAGCCATTCAATTCAGATGAAAATGAATCTGAAAGTACTTTCTTTTATTAGATTTGATCATAGTGAAAATTATTCATATCCTGTTGGTGGAAAAGTGCTGAATTCTCTAAACTTCCAAAATATTCCTTTCATTATTAAATTTTGTGTGTGAATTTACAAGATTCAATAAAAATATTTTTTTTAAAACCGCTTTTTCATTTTCTCTTGCGAAATCATTCTAAACCGGCCCTGTGTCTCCGACGTTACTCGATTTTCTTCCCAAAGCACCCAGTCTTCCGCAGCTTCCAACTGTACGCCACTTGGCTAATTAATATTTATCGATGTAGAAGGAAGACAATTACTTTATGCAGGGAATGCCATCGCTTTTAATTAATTTTTTCGGCCCATTTGCTACGCTACGTAGAAATGTTTTAATTGAAGCCTAATTGTGGCCGAAAACGCCCAGACGAGCCGTCTCACAGAATTTGAACATGGGGTTATTGTTCAGTTTTTTATGGAAGCCAGATTGGTTCAGTTATGCAACGAAGCTAAGAAATGCTGCTGTTAGAGTTATGATGGAAGTACAATCAATTTGAGACTGTTCAATTCTCATTACTTGGCTGCACTCGTCACCACAGAATATCAAAATGTCTCTCGATTCCAAACGAAAAATCATAACAAATTGAAGATTTTCAACATTGGAGAAAAGTTTGAATTTCAAGTTTCTCTCAGTATCATAACTACTACAGCCATCTAAATGAACTATTTGGAAGCTAGCCAAGCGGCCGAGTATCGCCATCTACAGACCTTGGCATAAACTGCCACTAGTCGACGAAAGAACTCTGTTCGGTATGGATAAAAAGCGGTTTTCTATATACAGGGTGAGTCTTTGACTTGTACATATATTTTAACTGAAGATTCCTCTCATCAAACGAAACACTTTTTTCCTATACCATTTTTCAAAATTCGGTTTGGTTTCGAAGATACAGGGTGTCGAAAATCCACGAAAAAAACACTTTATTGTCCATATCTTCATAACCGTTATTTCGAATGAACTGAATTTTGGTTGATTGGTTACTCTATTCATGGTGCATATTTCTCAATCGAAACTTATTCAATATCTCTCCTGGTATAAAAGTTACAGGGTAGTCGACTCATCAATACACGCAAAAACACCATAAAACCACTTCAAAAAGATAAACGGTTCATAGTTTCGAAAGAATCAATCATTTAAGAAACTAAAAGTATTCCTATGTTTTTTCAATAAAACGCGTCGTTTTCGAGTTATTTCCAATTTTACGCGATAAAATTTGACGAAAAACTCAAAAATCATAAGAAAAATCTAGATGCAACCCTGGAATTATAATATCACCGAATCGAAGATGTATTAATATTCTGTAATCGAATTCAAAATTAACAATGTTGTCAGAATGTTTTGTATAATTTTCATTTGGAAAGACGGACCTAATAAGTACTAAAATCTCTATGATGGATCTCTACATCGAACGCTTTCGATGTAGAGATGTGTGATAATGAAATTCCACAAATTTGGTAGATAAAATTGAATAGGTTGTAGCTGCCGACTCAGCTAATTGATTTTAATATATCATATTTTCATGTACGTATAAAATTGAGTTCTGAAGAGCAGGAAATTTCTCAAAGATCCTGATTGAAGTTCACAACCGATTTTTTTTTCGAAATTATACGTCCAGTTTATGAAAATTCATTCGTTTGTCCATCCTTCGAGAAAATATTGAAAATAAATGTTAGTGAAATAAAAAACTCAGGTATATGAATCATGAATATCGATACAAACCTGCACGTATTAAATTAAAAGTAACGGAAAATGAAATATTACTTTTATACTTAATTAATCAGTTGCGGTGTTCCTATCTGAACAATGTCCTCTGCCATAATTCGCAAAAATCCTAACTGGGACAATGAAACAAGAACCAACTAGGCTGAATTTTTCAGCCATTTTACACAAAACAACACTGTAAGTAATAATGCACTCCAAATCAGCCTGCAGATATTTCCTCAAAACTTCCACGAAAAAAAGCGTTATCTAAAGTTCGTGCCCAACTTACACGTTGAAAATCGGGTCGTGTAATAAATACACCACCCAAATTAATCGTCATTTAGCTGACCGAATCAGTTTTCATACCGAAATAAATTACGCGGGAAATGATGACTTCTGCGAAGCTACAGAGAATCACGAATAGGCGCTTTACGCGTGCGTCGTATATTTTTCCGCGGGAAGAAGGGATATGTCATTATGTATCTATGGTTACCTCATTTGGGATTTCACTTTATGCTGCCGATTAACCAATCATAATACATATTTCATATCGCACATGCGCAATAGTTCTCCGGAAGTTTGGCAGAACCACAGCCTACTCTCTAGCTTCTGCACAGTATAGAAATCACATGATTTCGATACTGTGGCTTCTGTTAGTTCTGTTGTGGCAGAACGCTTTCAAGGATTAAGTGTAAGGTGTAAAATTATGTGGTATTAACCCATAGAGAAAACAAGTAACCTTAACCTTACTTTTGTTGGAGTTTATATGCAACTTTTCCACTTGTGGAACAATATTTAGTGCTGAATTTAGATATTCATCATTACAAAACCTAGGTTTTGCTCGAGCTTTTTGTCTGTTGCTATTCACTTTTTGATGGTAGATGACGAAATTCATATTTTCAAAAAGACTATAGCACCCAAAAATGTATCGCAATACAATACCTCCACAAGTTCTGTTGATATTTGTATAATTTTATCATAACCAGCCTTCAAAGAATTTGTTGTCTAGAGTGCTATGGCATCCTACTGAGTTTATGTTGAGAGTAGTAAAATGTCACAACACACTAGATCATGAATTTATTTGTGCACACGCCAATAAATTAGCTGTTTCCAAATGATGTCTGATCATATTCATAAGTGAAAATAATATCAATTCACTATTTATACCAGAAAGTTAGTCATGCTCTATCCCTATACTACATGAACATTTAAGAAATAAAACTGCTGTAAATCATTCGAAATGTTGAATAGGCAAAAAACAATTTTTTATAAGTTACTAGTTTCAATAGTTACCATATAAATGCTGATTTTGTTATGATAAAGTGATACTCACCTTACTAGTTTTCTTACAGGAATTAAAAAACGCACTGAATTAGGGACATTTTAATATCAAATTTAATTGATTTCAATAATTCTATCATGAATCTCAGGTTGTAATTCTTATATCTAATGTAATAACAATTAGGTATCCATCAGAAAGGGAGAGAAAAGGAGCTTCAGTCTATTGACGATCATCTTCCAAAACCCAAGTAATGTTGGATTGCACAGAGCACATATTTCCCAAGTTTGTGCTTCTTCAAATCCCAATGAATGATCTTATTTAAAAAAATCCATATGTGTACATATGGATCATATTCCATGATTGTATGGCTGGATTGGCCTCTTTGGTATTTTTTAGGTCTAAGCAGGTTGGATGAACTTTTCAATCTTTTCTATCCACACAGTACACCAAGAAGGTATTATGCAATGTAGAGGATTTTCGCTTCTGCGGTATTTCATAGTTTATTTCTTCAAGCTACTTCAATTATCTTCAGTTTGATCGTATTGAAATTTCACAGCAACTAACATAATATGCATTTCATCAAAGCCTTCAATTTACTCAAAGATTCTAGATACCTCTTTGTTTTTACAGATATTAATCTGAAGCGATTACATCTCATTCTTTGGGCATCCTGAAGTAATACACAGTGCCCGTTTCACAATACTGAAAAGGAAACTGTTATTTGCCATATAAAAATTTCAATATTTGATTACTTTACCGTCTATCAGATCTTTTGACTTGTGTATTCAGCTCATTTTCTTCGATATTGATAGTTGGTACACTAATTATCATTCAATGAATCAATCTCAATCTCTGAATAAATTGACAACAGCGTTATCTCGTCCTCTTAAATATGTTTTGATACACCGTGTTTATTCCATCAGTTCCGGCAGTAATACATCATAATTCCGAGCTATTTCACAACTCAAATTAATATGATAATGCATAATGCAATTAATGCCTCACATACATTCTTATAACCCATTCTCTCGTTAGAGGAATTCTAATTTTTTCTAACCTCTAATTAGTTTCGACCAGAGATATCTCACGTCAAAGAGCAACCTCACGTCATAAGTTATGTAACAGAACTACCACAGATGATATGTGAAGTAGAAGAACTGGTAGAGGAAATGGTAATTTGAGAATTTTGAGATGGGTCGATTCCCCATGTAAAGGAAGGTGATCTATGGTGGAATTCATAGATATGTATTTATTTAGTAATGTTATCCGAAAAATTCCTTAGAATCAGAAATATTGGTAAACCTGGCAACGTACACGTCAAAGTTCTGTGAATTTTCCCAGAACATTTTATCGTTGGTATTTCTATGATTTTATTAACATTGTTTTGAAGGTTATAGCTTGATCAAACTCATTAATTGAATTGAAAATCACTATTTACAGGATATTTATGGGGATATGGAGAAAAATATGAACAAGTTATTAGTGTTTACAAACTAATCTTCAGGAAAATCGAAGAAGGAACTTAATTCGATAGAAGAAATTGGCTTTTCAATTGTAGAAGTAACCCTTCTAAACTAACTGTTTTTGATAAGAAATATCGTGTTTTTAACATTCTTATTCCAATAAGGTTAGTACTTGAGTATTTCCTAAATGTATCAACTCAATTTCAATCGAGAAATATGCTTTGCATCAATTCCAGAAGAGCTTTTCAGGAACGTACTGAGCCCAATTTTTTTTTTCAAATGGCTATATCTCCTTAACCGAGCCGAATTCGAAAAAATGGAAAATGAAAAAAAGGTTTCATTTGACCTCAAGAATCTTCAGTTAAAATATATGTACTAGTCAAAGACTCACCCTGTATAGATTTCTTTATAACCATCGCTTCGGCTTCCCTATCATAGGTGTCCCTTCACTTCAACTTAGATTTCCTTTTTATCGTCTTTTTTATTATTTTATCTACATATATCCAATCTGAAATTCCTCGATGATCTTCCTGTGGAATTATTCTAAAACAAACAATTCTAATTTGTACAGATCATTTCTAGAAAAATTACCTTGATACAAGGAGGGAAGAAATTGAATCTAGTGAAAGCCATTGTATTCTAGTCTTCAAAATTTCTCTAAAAAACTTTCCCACCATATTTCATCGCAAATTATGTATTATACGCAGAACTGCATAAAGCTGTCATTATACTGTTCCACTTAGCTGTTCTAAATTATTGAAGTTTAGACAGAATTATTTGATGTCTGGTATGCGTCTTATGTAAATAATTATGAAAAAGGGTCTTAAGAGAACAGTGGATTTGTTCTTTCATTGAGGCAGCCCAATTCTCGCCCATTAGATATTGAATATCAAATTTGACATGTTGAATAAGTTTTCGAAGATTTAAAAAAAAAATTTGGATCGAAAATATTCAATGTCATTTGGATGAATTATCGAGTATTCATGAAACGATTTCTCACCAGAATATAATAGTTTTTTTCGATGAAATGATATTTGCGCATTCCAGGATAAAATGTCGTCAATCAAAACAGTAAAAAATTAACAATCAAAAACAATACATATTAGCTTGAAATTTTCATAACACGTGTCTGAAAATGTGAGGATAAAATCTAACATTATTCATTATTGATATAGGTATTCGACTTGTAACTCATGTTTATGTTCTTTCGGCAAATAGGTAATAATTATAATGTTATTATGTAAAATTCAACGATAGTCCAAAATAATTGTGTACAACCTTAAGGTTGTAGGCCCCGGAGGGATTCGAACCCTCGATCTCCTGTTTACTAGACAGGCGCTTTAACCAACTAAGCCACGGCGCCCCTGTTGAAACAGAGCATTTGGACTTTGTTATCAACAAGAAGGGACAGTTTTGAAATTTCGATTTTTCGAAAAATTCCATTTCACAGGTCAAAATCTAAACTATGGTAGTAAGGGCTCTGAATTATTTTTTGATGAATTCAGCGTCTTCGAAAACCTACATTTTGATACCAAAAGCATTCCTGTATCTTTCAAAAAACCAGAAATTTTTCATTTCATTTTCGAGTTTTCTTCAAGAGCTCAGCTCACTCGAAGTATGGGTGTTATTGATCAGAGAAATGGGTCATATCGTTGATCCCAATGGGTGGAATGAATTTCCTACTATATATTACCATTGGATGCTCCGAGATCCTGAAGGTGATGACGAATAGGTATGGTGTTTTTGGTGGGTCTTATGCATTTTTCACCCGAAATTTGAAAGTTTTTAAATCGCTCATAATTTGCATAGAGATACTTTGGACAGTGCTGATCAACATTATATAAATAACTTTTGGCGGAGATGATTGGAACGAAAGATATGAGAGTTTGAAATTTCCAATTTTTCAAAAAATGCCATTTGACAGGTGAAAATCTAAACTATGATAGTTAGGGCTCTGGATTATCTTTCATTGAATAGAGCGACCACGAAAACCTACATTTTGATACCAAAACCGCCCATGTAGCCATAATAAGTAACGAGTTATTCAGTTTTTTGTTTTTCCATTTTTCGTTTTCGACTTTTGTTCACGAGCTCAGGCTACTCAAAGTATGGTTGTTATCTTTGGGAAAAATGGCTTATATGGAAGATCCGTATGGTTCGCATACCCTCTCGATCGAATAATACGGTTAAATTGGCCAGGATATTTATTTTTATTGACAAATATGGTATTTCCAGAGGGTCTTACCCCTTTGACATTTTTCACCCAAAATTTGAAATTTTTCAAATCGCTCATATTTTGCACAGTGATATATTGAGGTATGCTGATCAACATTATATAAATAACTTTTGGCGGAGATGATTGGAACGGAAGATATGAGAGTTTGAAATTTGTAATTTTTCAAAAAATGCCATTTGACAGGTGAAAATCTAAACTATGATAGTTAGGGCTCTGGATTATCTTTCATTGAATAGAGCGACCTCGACAACCTACATTTTGATACCAAAACCGCCCATGTAGCCATAATAAGTAACGAGTTATGTATTCGGTTTTTTGTTTTTCCATTTTTCGTTTTCGACTTTTGTTCACTAGCTCAGGCTACTCAAAGTATGGTTGTTATCTTTGGGAAAAATGGCTTATATGGAAGATCCGTATGATTCGCATACCCTCTCGATCGAATAATACGGTTAAATTGGCGAGGATATTTATTTTTATTGACAAATATGGTGTTTTCAGAGGGTCTTACCCCTTTGACATTTTTCACCCAAAATTTGAAATTTTTCAAATCGCTCATATTTTGCACAGTGATATATCGAGGTATGCTGATCGACATTATATAAATAACTTTTGGCGGAGATGATTGGAACGGAAGATATGAGAGTTTGAAATTTGCAATTTTTCAAAAAATGCCATTTGACAGGTGAAAATCTAAACGGTGATAGTTAGGGCTCTGAATATATTTTTATTGAATAGGGCGACCTCGAAAACCTACAATTTGATACCAAAACCACCCATGTAGCCATTATAAGTAACGAGTTATTCGGTTTTATGTTTTTCCATTTTTCGTTTTCGACTTTTGTTCACGAGCCCAGGCTACTCAAAGTATGGTTGTTATCTTTGGGTAAAATGGCTTATATGGAAGATCCGAATGGTTCGCATGACTTCTCGAACGAATAATAAGGTTAAATTGTTCCGGATATTTATTTTTATCCACAAACATGGTGTTTTTAGGGGGTCTTACCCCTTTGGCATTTTTCACCGAAAATTTGAGATTTTTCGAATCGCTCATATTTTGCACAGTGATACATTCAGGTATGCTGATCAACATAATATAAATAACTTTTGGCGGAGATGATTGGAACGGAAGATATGAGAGTTTGAAATTGGCAATTTTTCAAAAAATGCCATTTGACAGGTGGAAATCTAAACGGTGATAGTTAGGGCTCTGAATATATTTTTATTGAATAGAGCGACCTCGAAAACCTACATTTTGATACCAAAACCACCCATGTAGCCATAATAAGTAACGAGTTATTCGGTTTTATGTTTTTCCATTTTTCGTTTTCGACTTTTGTTCACGAGCCCAGGCTACTCAAAGTATGGTTGTTATCTTTGGGTGAAATGGCTAATATGGAAGATCCGAATGGTTCGCATAACTTCTCGAACGAATAATAAGGTTAAATTGTTCCGGATATTTATTTTTATCCACAAACATGGTGTTTTTAGGGGGTCTTACCCCTTTGGCATTTTTCACCGAAAATTTGAGATTTTTCAAATCGCTCATATTTTGCACAGTGATAGATTAAGGTATGCTGATCAACATAATATAAATAACTTTTGGCGGAGATGATTGGAACGGAAGATATGAGAGTTTGAAATTGGCAATTTTTCAAAAAATGCCATTTGACAGGTGGAAATCTAAACGGTGATAGTTAGGGCTCTGAATATATTTTTATTGAATAGAGCGACCTCGAAAACCTACATTTTGATACCAAAACCACCCATGTAGCCATAATAAGTAACGAGTTATTCGGTTTTATGTTTTTCCATTTTTCGTTTTCGACTTTTGTTCACGAGCCCAGGCTACTCAAAGTATGGTTGTTATCTTTGGGTGAAATGGCTAATATGGAAGATCCGAATGGTTCGCATAACTTCTCGAACGAATAATAAGGTTAAATTGTTCCGGATATTTATTTTTATCCACAAACATGGTGTTTTTAGGGGGTCTTACCCCTTTGGCATTTTTCACCGAAAATTTGAGATTTTTCAAATCGCTCATATTTTGCACAGTGATATATTGAGGTATGCTGATCAACATTATATAAATAACTTTTGGCGGAGATGATTGGAACGGAAGATATGTGAGTTTGAAATTTGTAATTTTTCAAAAAATGCCATTTGACAGGTGAAAATCTAAACTATGATAGTTAGGGCTCTGGATTATCTTTCATTGAATAGAGCGACCTCGACAACCTACATTTTGATACCAAAACCGCCCATGTAGCCATAATAAGTAACGAGTTATTCGGTTTTTTGTTTTTCCATTTTTCGTTTTCGACTTTTGTTCACGAGCCCAGGCTACTCAAAGTATGGTTGTTATCTTTGGGAAAAATGGCTTATATGGAAGATCCGTATGATTCGCATACCCTCTCGATCGAATAATACGGTTAAATTGGCGAGGATATTTATTTTTATTGACAAATATGGTGTTTTCAGAGGGTCTTACCCCTTTGACATTTTTCACCCAAAATTTGAAATTTTTCAAATCGCTCATATTTTGCACAGTGATATATTGAGGTATGCTGATCGACATTATATAACTTTTGGCGGAGATGATTGGAACGGAAGATATGAGAGTTTGAAATTTGCAATTTTTCAAAAAATGCCATTTGACAGTTGAAAATCTAAACGGTGATAGTTAGGGCTCTGAATATATTTTTATTGAATAGGGCGACCTCGAAAACCTACAATTTGATACCAAAACCACCCATGTAGCCATTATAAGTAACGAGTTATTCGGTTTTATGTTTTTCCATTTTTCGTTTTCGACTTTTGTTCACGAGCCCAGGCTACTCAAAGTATGGTTGTTATCTTTGGGTAAAATGGCTTATATGGAAGATCCGAATGGTTCGCATGACTTCTCGAACGAATAATAAGGTTAAATTGTTCCGGATATTTATTTTTATCCACAAACATGGTGTTTTTAGGGGGTCTTACCCCTTTGGCATTTTTCACCGAAAATTTGAGATTTTTCGAATCGCTCATATTTTGCACAGTGATACATTCAGGTATGCTGATCAACATAATATAAATAACTTTTGGCGGAGATGATTGGAACGGAAGATATGAGAGTTTGAAATTGGCAATTTTTCAAAAAATGCCATTTGACAGGTGAAAATCTAAACGGTGATAGTTAGGGCTCTGAATATATTTTTATTGAATAGGGCGACCTCGAAAACCTACAATTTGATACCAAAACCACCCATGTAGCCATTATAAGTAACGAGTTATTCGGTTTTATGTTTTTCCATTTTTCGTTTTCGACTTTTGTTCACGAGCCCAGGCTACTCAAAGTATGGTTGTTATCTTTGGGTAAAATGGCTTATATGGAAGATCCGAATGGTTCGCATGACTTCTCGAACGAATAATAAGGTTAAATTGTTCCGGATATTTATTTTTATCCACAAACATGGTGTTTTTAGGGGGTCTTACCCCTTTGGCATTTTTCACCGAAAATTTGAGATTTTTCGAATCGCTCATATTTTGCACAGTGATACATTCAGGTATGCTGATCAACATAATATAAATAACTTTTGGCGGAGATGATTGGAACGGAAGATATGAGAGTTTGAAATTGGCAATTTTTCAAAAAATGCCATTTGACAGGTGGAAATCTAAACGGTGATAGTTAGGGCTCTGAATATATTTTTATTGAATAGAGCGACCTCGAAAACCTACATTTTGATACCAAAACCACCCATGTAGCCATAATAAGTAACGAGTTATTCGGTTTTATGTTTTTCCATTTTTCGTTTTCGACTTTTGTTCACGAGCCCAGGCTACTCAAAGTATGGTTGTTATCTTTGGGTAAAATGGCTTATATGGAAGATCCGAATGGTTCGCATGACTTCTCGAACGAATAATAAGGTTAAATTGTTCCGGATATTTATTTTTATAACAATATCGATAAATTGTCTTGGGAGTGGAATAAGTTTAAAATGAGAGACGTTAAGTCATTCCTTTAAGCGACGTTTCGCAACTTTATTGTTGCTTCTTCAATGCTCTCGGAAGTGGAAAACGTCCGTCAATCCTTCATTCAAACTTGGTGAAAATTGAAATTTCATTTGTTAAATAATCGCACAGGTCAACGTATTGCTATATGTCATATAGCAATACGTTGACCTGTGCGATTATTTAACAAATGAAATTTCAATTTTCACCAAGTTTGAATGAAGGATTGACGGACGTTTTCCACTTCCGAGAGCATTGAAGAAGCAACAATAAAGTTGCGAAACGTCGCTTAAAGGAATGACTTAACGTCTCTCATTTTAAACTTATTCCACTCCCAAGACAATTTATCGATATTGTTGAAAATAAGGAATACGAAAGTGTTAGATTTATTTTTATCCACAAACATGGTGTTTTTAGGGGGTCTTACCCCTTTGGCATTTTTCACCGAAAATTTGAGATTTTTCGAATCGCTCATATTTTGCACAGTGAAACATTCAGGTATGCTGATCAACATAATATAAATAACTTTTGGCGGAGATGATTGGAACGGAAGATATGAGAGTTTGAAATTTGCAATTTTTCAAAAAAAGCCATTTGACAGGTGAAAATCTAAACGGTGATAGTTAGGGCTCTGAATATATTTTTATTGAATAGGGCGACCTCGAAAACCTACATTTTGATACCAAAACCACCCATGTAGCCATAATAAGTAACGAGTTATTCGGTTTTATGTTTTTCCATTTTTCGTTTTCGACTTTTGTTCACGAGCCCAGGCTACTCAAAGTATGGTTGTTATCTTTGGGTGAAATGGCTAATATGGAAGATCCGAATGGTTCGCATAACTTCTCGAACGAATAATAAGGTTAAATTGTTCCGGATATTTATTTTTATCCACAAACATGGTGTCTTTAGGGGGTCTTACCCCTTTGGCATTTTTCACCGAAAATTTGAGATTTTTCAAATCGCTCATATTTTGCACAGTGATAGATTAAGGTATGCTGATCAACATAATATAAATAACTTTTGGCGGAGATGATTGGAACGGATGATATGAGAGTTTGAAATTTGCAATTTTTCAAAAAATGCCATTTGGCAGGTGAAAATCCAAACCGTGATAGTTAGGGCTCTGAATATATTATTATTGAATAGAGCGACCTCGAAAACCTACATTTTGATACCAAAACCATCCATGTAGCCATAATAAGTAACGAGTTATTCGGTTTTATGTTTTTCCATTTTTCGTTTTCGACTTTTGTTCACGAGCCCAGGCTACTCAAAGTATGGTTGTTATCTTTGGGTGAAATGGCTAATATGGAAGATCCGAATGGTTCGCATAACTTCTCGAACGAATAATAAGGTTAAATTGTTCCGGATATTTATTTTTATCCACAAACATGGTGTTTTTAGGGGGTCTTACCCCTTTGGCATTTTTCACCGAAAATTTGAGATTTTTCAAATCGCTCATATTTTGCACAGTGATACATTCAGGTATGCTGATCAACATAATATAAATAACTTTTGGCGGAGATGATTGGAACGGAAGATATGAGAGTTTGAAATTGGCAATTTTTCAAAAAATGCCATTTGACAGGTGAAAATCTAAACTATGATAGTTAGGGCTCTGGATTATCTTTCATTGAATAGAGCGACCTCGAAAACCTACATTTTGATACCAAAACCGCCCATGTAGCCATAATAAGTAACGAGTTATTCGGTTTTTTGTTTTTCCATTTTTCGTTTTCGACTTTTGTTCACGAGCTCGGGCTACTCAAAGTATGGTTGTTATCTTTGGGAAAAATGGCTTATATGGAAGATCCGTATGATTCGCATACCCTCTCGATCGAATAATACGGTTAAATTGGCGAGGATATTTATTTTTATTGACAAATATGGTGTTTTCAGAGGGTCTTACCCCTTTGACATTTTTCACCCAAAATTTGAAATTTTTCAAATCGCTCATATTTTGCACAGTGATATATTGAGGTATGCTGATCGACATTATATAAATAACTTTTGGCGGAGATGATTGGAACGGAAGATATGAGAGTTTGAAATTTCCAATTTTTCAAAAAATGCCATTTGACAGGTGAAAATCTAAACTATGATAGTAAGGGCTCTGGATTATCTTTCATTGAATAGAGCGACCTTGAAAACCTACATTTTGATACCAAAACCGCCCATGTAGCCATAATAAGTAACGAGTTATTCGGTTTTTTGTTTTTCCATTTTTCGTTTTCGACTTCTGTTCACGAGCTCAGGCTTCTCAAATTATGGTTGTTATCGTTGGGAAAAATGGCTTATATGGAAGATCCGTATGGTTCGCATATCCTCTCGATCGAATAATACGGTTAAATTGGCCAGGATATTTATTTTTATTGACAAATATGGTGTTTTCAGAGGGTCTTACCCCTTTGACATTTTTCACCCAAAATTTGAAATTTTTCAAATCGCTCATATTTTACACAGTGATATATTGAGGTATGCTGATCGACATTATATAAATAACTTTTGGCGGAGATGATTGGAACGGAAGATATGAGAGTTTGAAATTTCCAGTTTTTCAAAAAATGCCATTTGACAGGTGAAAATCTAAATCATGACAGTTAGGGCTCTGGAATGTCTTTTATTGAATAGAGCGACCTCGAAAACATACATTTTGATACCAAAATCATTCCTGTACCTCTCCAGAGACCAGAATTATCTCATTTCATTTTTTCGACATTTCATCTTCGAGTTTTCTTCAAGAGCTCAGCCCACTCGAAGTATGGGTGTTATTGATCAGAGAAATGGCTCATATCGTTGATCCCAATGGGTGGAATGAATAGAGCCACCTCGAAAACCTACATTTTGATACCAAAATCATCACTTCATACTTCTCAAAAAACCCCTTGATCATTTTTACCCAAAAGTTGAGATATTTCAAATCACTCATACTCTACACAGAGTTACAATAAGCCATACTGATCAACAATATCCAAAATATCATTACATAATAAACCAGAATCCTACATTCCCTCCCATACTCGTGAATCTCATTCCCCCAGTATAGAAAAAGTACGGCAATCTTTCGAAATTCGCCGTCAAAAAACGGTGTCAATGTGACAAATTCGAAAAGTGGCCAATTAGTTATCTCAACGACTTTTCGTCTAGCCTCAACGGCACCTAGGCAATTATCTGCCAAATTATGACACTATCGATCTGCAACAGCCATCGCACGACCTCCGCATGTGTTGAAACTTATGTGGTTCTGACGCCGAAGAAGTCCCGCATCGGTGGTGCTCTATATGGACCAGGCGCCACATGGGAAAGACGCATCCCGTAGTGGCTAGGAGATAACGGGATGCTGGGAATGGATGGGAAATTTTCTATATGAGGCTCGGATGCTAACTGAATTATTTCGGCTTTTGTTGAAATATACGAATAGGCCAAGCTACACTTCAATAGTGTACTGTGGTGCGGCCGCAGATAACGTTTTTTGCATTTTTCTCGTAAACAGCAGGTGAAATCATAAAAATAGTTCTGACGAAAATTGGAGACCGTGCATTTGTCCACAAAAATGGTCCACATAATTTTTTCGTACGAACCACCATTTCTGAGATATCGTCATCAATATCGAAAATATAGATAGGCATGCATATTGCATACGCCTTTTCGAGACACATGCCATAATTAAAAACAAATCTGTAACAGCTCCATTTCATAAGAATATATATATATACTGGATGTCCTCAATCATGTGACCAACCTTTACTAGGTTATTAAACGTAAAAAAATAACGATTATTTGTCCTATGAACTATGGTCCAAAAATTTACAGTGACGAAAAT
Source organism: Adalia bipunctata (assembly GCA_910592335.1). Taxonomy (NCBI): domain Eukaryota; kingdom Metazoa; phylum Arthropoda; class Insecta; order Coleoptera; family Coccinellidae; genus Adalia; species Adalia bipunctata. Next base: position 1,690,320 of record OU342951.1, read on the forward strand.
ACAGGGTGTTGAAGATTCGAAAAAAAAATTACCATACGCACGCCACTGTTGGTGTTGAAACCTCCGTTCGTGTTGGAAAATATGCGCTTTCATGTGTTCTACCTATGTGCTCAATTTCATTTAATCATCTTCATTTGTTCAGAAAATATTTTTATTTGGATAATAACATCAATATCTAGACAGACATTAGATCATTTTTTATTTTTTTACTCAGAAACGACGTTTCGGAGAGGAGAAACGCAAGGGACTTTTTTGTTCGACACTGAACGTTTAGTTCAAACAAAAATATTAAAAAAAACTTAGGGACGCCAATGACGACATAATTAATGAAAAAGCAGGAGTACCAAAATCTGAGCATGCTTTCCAGCTCGAAAGTTCCCATTACAATCCTCCAGAAAAAGATGACAAGATTACCCCCGACTTAATCACATTCCGAAAGATAACCAGCCGTTTAACCAGCTTTCAGATGTACACGGTGTCCCCGCACAAAGGTCGTATCTGGCCCAAACGTGTCGCAAGAAGTAAACCGATAATGCATATCGCTTAATTGATCGAGTGCCCGATTCTCTCACTTACGGCGTTCACCTAAACAAATCACAGACTCCCATAATAATATCCATCCGCGTAACCATACAATCTATCAGGACTTTTATCTGGAACAGCAACCACTTACGGATCTTCCCACGGCCGCAAGCCGTGTGCTCTAATTTATATGGGGAACGTGTTTGGGAATTATGGGAATGCGTATTTCAATTGAGGGAGGACAAATTCCGGAGGAATTTATGGGACCGAATCACCCTAGATTTTTTCTTCTATATTATTTCTTCTTAATTATAAAGTTCTGCTATTTCTTTCTTATATGTCGATCGATTGAAACAGCTCGAACTGATGTAGGGAACTTCTAAATTCGGAATTTTTCCATCGCCTTTGAAAGAAGACCTATTCCGAAATTCTTTTGATTCCAACCAAGACGGTTGCAATGGTTACATGAAAAACACTAATCCCGAATCAAAGGAATCCTTGACTTAATTTATCAGACAAACATTTCCGATGTAGGTACCTCGATCTTCCATATAGAGAATGCGTACTGAAAGAAATGTGTTGTATTTTATTTTCTGGATTGGCAGGGGTCATCTGTTTTATGTAAGGCGGTATAGACCTCCGAGCTACGAAGAGCGTGGCGCCAAGCCAGGAAGACATGGACCACATCGTCCACATCGAATGTGAATCAGGTTCACTTCCATCTCACTGGAACCTACAGGGTGATAGGTCCTTACATCAAGTTTCATGATGAACGCAGAGTAAAATGCAGTAAAAGTTATTCTTTGGCATCAGAAAAGAATATAAGAAAAGTTTGTAGTTTTGATTTGTTTCGGCGCTCTAGTTCCTATACAGGGTGCTCCTAAATTGAACGTACAAACGAAAAGGGGAGATCCCTTAACCCTTTCACTTCTGAGTTAGGAAACGATACGTTAACAGCGCTTCAGGTTACAAAAAAATTGTCGTACTTAAAATGACCCGGGTCGATATACTCCGAATAAAATAGTGTATTTTTTATACACCTTTACTTTTTAGAAATTTTAGAATTAAGCTGCAATGAAATCCTAGTACGTATAAATACGAAGTTAGCAGTGAATTTATGAATATGGGCAACGTACATGTACGATCATTGCATATCAAAGGTGCAAAGTCATAACGTATATTATGTACGGAGATAGCAGTTAAAGGGTTAGGTAGGTTCAAGAAAAAAAAGTCTCATAAACATGGAGTCGCAAACGTTTCGACAGCAACGATTTAAAAATTTAACTTTCACTAACTGTAGTTTTAATAAATGAATAAAGGACAGGAAAGAGCTTTATATTGCAGAGCTCTTGAGTACTCTATAGAAAAAAATTGGAAACTGAACATTGACAAATGCCTCATAATTTTATGAGCAATTTTTCAAGCTCGTTGCTTGGCTAAAGGAAAGAGCTTCATATTGCAGAGCTTTTGGAATGCTCTATTTAGAAAAAAATAGAAAATTGGTCGCCATTCAAGTTGAAATTTTCCTGTGCAAGATCTGTCCATAAACCCTTCTGTCAAATTCCACACCATACCGATTTCACACACGTGACCGTTTAATAGCATTACAAACATGAATCAATCACCCCGCTGCATTAACCTATCAAAATCCAAACCAAATATTTGTTCACTCTCCATTTCTATTGGCAACAGGCGTGGTTTAGATGACGTCACCGTGTCAGAAGAATCTCAGCCTGAAGCAATTAATGGCTTTGGTCAGATCTTAATAGAGAGGCTGTGGAAGAGGGTTTTCACAAATTGGGGGTGGCCACTCTTACCTAATCGGTTCAATGGTTCATTAGTTAATGAGCTTAGGTGGCGTAGGGTCTTTCTCCCGAAAATGCTGGAAGAGTTCAATTTGACAGTCGGTGACAGTTATCAGGGTTGCGATTCCACTCATTTTTCCGGGTATTCGACACCTTTTTCCGTGAAGGATATCCTCAACATGAACATGGGGCAGGAAAACGATTTTGGCTGTGGAAACGTGGTGGTCAAGAAGGAAAACGAGAATTCGTGGTTGGACGAGGGTTGGTTCAACGGTTATCCGATTACTCACAATTATAACGGTTACGCGAGTGCGAATACCGAGTGTTTTGGTACCAAAACGGTGGACTTTTTCGGCAGGCAACACGAGTTTGGCGTTTCGAAAATGAACGAGGCGACGAGGATTTCTAGTCCAAGTAAGTGTTCTCAAAGGTCTTCCTTTAATTTTTATGATATTCATTTAGAAACATAAACTAAGAAATATTTGAGCCCTCGTCATTTCTCCCTGTGTATAATTCTAATTAGTTTTTCTTTAATTTTTTTCTGTTGATTTTATTTAAAAATCCGAAACATTCCTTGTGTCTCTTGAATAATTGCTTGAACATAACTGACTCATTTCTATGTGAATTTCAATATAACAACAAAATGTCCAAATTTGGCAAATGCTTCAGAACATAAATGCTAAAATTCATTGATTCTATTTCGAAGAATCCATAAATAATTTTCTGCAGAAAACAATTTTTTTCTTGGTTCTTTTCCTGGGCAAATGAGTTACCACAAACTAAACTAATTAACAAATAAACAACAGACCATTATTTATTATTATTATATTCCTTCGTTCCATTTGATTGCTTGACAGGCATTTTTTAAATACAAATTTTGTGAAGGCAGTAATTTTTCCAAGTTAACTATTACTTTGTCCTTCTGCATTGATAGATTTTTTTTGTAGGTGGAAAGTGATTTGCCCCAAAAAAGATCAAGTGAAGATTTTCCTGAACGAAAATACAAAACTCTACCTATATTTCTTGTCTCGGTTTTCAGGATTCTCAAAAATGGACAAATTTCAATGAAACAATTCAAAATATCTAATAAGTTCACTCTTTTATCTGTTTTATGTGTTCAGTTATTTTGGATATAGCTAATAACAGAAGAAAAAATTAATGAATCAATGAGAAAATTGTCACAGACATTCCTTGTTCACTGTGTTTGTGTTCATTTGAATTTTTCGAATTTGTTATGATAATTTTTTATCTATTTAATTTTCCAATATTTCCAAAAATACAAATCTGATCGAAGTCATATTTGGCATCAAGTTGTGAAATAACTTCTCTCGAGTAGATACCAAATTTTATCAAGATCCTGTTATTGAAAGAATTAAAAAACATCACTGAAAAAAAATATCATCGAAAATCTCCAAATTCATCTTAATTCTCTCTCGAAGTTGCGTAAACTTTGAGTCTAAACCAATGTATCAACGTATCTTTTCCTTTCAGAACAAGAGCAAGTGACAAGCTCCAAAACCGAGCTTCGCAAGGCGTCCAGACAACGCGTCAAAAGAAAACCCAGGGTCCTCTTCTCCCAGTACCAAGTGAACCAGTTGGAACAAAAATTCAAGCAACAAAAATACCTTTCCGCCCCAGAAAGGGAGATGATGGCTCAATCCCTGAACCTTAGCCCCACCCAGGTGAAAATATGGTTCCAAAATAGGAGGTACAAGAGCAAAAGGAGTACCTTGGAACAGAAAGGACCAGAGAAGAAGCCTTCCACACTGGTGGACTATTTGGAGACCACAAATTTTTGCGGTGAAAATCAACAGCATTATATGCCTACCTCTTTTAATTACCAGTGCCATTCTCAGCCTTTTCCTCATGAGTACAACAGTCCTGATGTTAGATACAGCAATGTTCCAATGGATAAGTTCAATTTTTTTTATTCTAACTCGTAGTTTCTTCATTCGATAATTTGTTTCAAACGTTTTCCTAACATCTACTGATTCATGTTTTCATCAGTGTAAATTTTCTTCGTCATCATGAAAAACTATATCATGCCTTTTGAATCCTTTGTAAATACTTATTACTAGTTTTTGTTGTTTTGATAGAATTTTTTCTCATTGGCAATTCACCACCGAAGTATTATGTCGATACTCGATAATATAGTTTAATCAACCTCTAACTGTTTTTATAAGTATTTTTGTATGAAATTGTATATTTTTTTGTATATAAAGTTTAGATATTATATTGTTGATAAAATTTGTATTTATGTGTTTTTATTAATACCTCATCAGTAGATAATTTGATTTCTACTGACAATTTCTGAAAGCTACAGTGTGAATCTATTATATACCCACACAGACCATAAGCTTGATGCCACTTAAAATGTGTTGAACCTTCAACTTACTAAACTTCAACTCCATTAAGGGGGTAGATATTAAATTGCAAGAAATAAAGACCAAAATCGATATAAAATACAATAATTGATACAGCTATTAACCCATCGTGGTTCATTGTTCGAGTGTTGATCTATGAGCATTCATTAAAAAAAGTAATAATTAATTTCAAAATTATGCAGTAGTCCAGTCTAGTCTATGGAACAGAGACCCGACAAAAAATATTGGTTGAACGTATATTTTTGAGTTAACAATTCGTTAATCGGCAAAATTAGATAGCTGCTGTCAATTTTTTGACATCTGTCCAAAATTACTGAACATTTGTTTTGAAAAAATCGATTTGATTTGGTTCAGGAAACACAATTCAGGTCTCGTAGCAAGAGCAGGCAGGGAGTACTTGCTCATTTATACTTCTTTATGATTAATGAGTGAGGTAATGAACAATAATCTGCGGATGTGGATAAAGGGTTATCTTGAATGTTGCCAGAGCTTTTAGGTTAAAAGGTGATCTGGTGCCAAGTACTTGAGAATTGCCTGTGGAAGCTGCACAGGAGCATGTAGGAAAATTGATAAACTCTTCTATTAATATTCAGGAACATTAATATCCTTCTGGTGATTCACTAGTCAGCTATGTCAAAAAATAGTTTGGTATCAGCATCGGTAGACCCCAAGGCATGTATGATCAATAAGTGGAAAAAATTCAAATTCTTCAAATATTTTGAAGTATCTCCTTATGTTTCTGAATATAGAATATCACACATTTCGAAAACTATTGATTTTATGATTAACACTAAAAATCACATGAAAAAGTTTGACAGCTGTCAAAAAATTCGACAGTAAATGTCGTAATTGATGCCGGATTTTGCACGTATCTTGAATAAGTCATCCTCTACCTGAGTGCAAAATTTCGTTTTCAACGAATCTGTTTTGAAATCAGAAAAATAAAATTTCCAATGGTTCTATTTACGGAAATCCTGTTCAAATAACGAACTTAACCGTGGCTTTCCAGATACGAAATTTTCAAGATTCTAGCCCACTAAAAACAATCTATTCTAGTTCAAAAACAGCTAAGATGTTCCTTTGTTATTAGAAGGGAAAAGAGACCGATATTCCAGGAGCGAATCCTGCAAACCATCTATTTCCTAAAAATGTTACTAAGCTCTTACCTTAAACAAACACGAGAAGGCGCCACCACTGGTTCCTTCCAAACGAATCCAATAGACAGCACCACAATCTGAGCAGTGTACTCACCACCAGTTCTACAACGTGCTGTCAGATGGCGCCGCAGCTTCCGAAGCGAACAGTCTTACAGTCCACAGAATACCTGTAATCAGTTATGTGCCCCTGATATTTCGGTCAGTGATTTGATATGAGATTGAAAGTGCTCCAGATGTTGAACGTCGAAAGATTGTGAAAAACATACAGGTAATTGATATTTGAAATTACATCAATGAGTTTTAATAAGATTGTTAGTTAGTACAGGAAGTTTATCGCAAGTAATACGTGAATTTTCAGCATACCTCCTAGTTGGTTATGGCCTCCTGTTGGTTTATATGACTTCATATAACCCTTCCATAACTGAAGATTCTCCAAAAAGTGTTCCCAATACAAATAAGGAATTCATCCTTGTAGGGTAAGTAATTTAATGAAATAATTTTGATCTTGAATTCACTTTTTATTCAGACTTTAACTATGATCATCGTAAAATGACAGCTCTTGTACATTCCGCTATCAAATTTTTGTTGTGTACGATCACGTCACGGCCTTCTATAGAGGTTATATATTTTTGTTTCACTATGTATTGTATTATTTATGCTCTCTAATTCAAAAGAATATATATATATATAGAGGTTATGTCTAGGAGGTTGTGTTATGATGCACTACTGAGTGTACGTTGGATTGCCATTGCAAGAGCGACATCTACACTGTTGTATCTCAACCAAGTGCTGGATGTAGGGTTTGGCTACAGATGTCGTTTTTTCAGTTTTCCATTGATATATAAATGAGTATTTACATTATTAATTATATTTCGTTTAGTTCTTTGAGATATACCAAGGGTTTAAGAAAACGGACGGTTTTCATTCTTGATTTTCCATGATTTATTGTATTTAATTCCCAATTAGAACGTTGAAAAAGAGTGGGATAAATTCAAATTGGAAGAATTAGTCTGATTCTTGAGATGAAATTTCCTGAACGGTCTCATACGAAACAAATCCGTTGTGCTCTGAATATCCCCCAACGAACGAAGGATATTTTTCTTTCACTTGTGTTGTTTGTTCAGTATGAAAAGCTATTAGGGTTCGTATTTCCGTAGACGTAGAGCGGTAAACAAATCAATCCAAAGCAAGTTGAAAGCTTTGCTTTACCGATCAAAGAGTCCCTCTCTATTTATGTACTGACAAAGTCGAGTCCATCATAAAAGTTATTTCATAACACTTTTAGTCGGTAACACGAGTAGGATGCTAAAATCAATTTGAAGACAATCGCTCACAGAAGGATTTGCCATTATGATGGTCTTTGTTTTGTATTGGCAGGGTGCCATTCGGTAGTATTTTTGATATAATATACAGGGTGGTCCAATGTATAATAATGAGTTTTTCCGAAATGATTGAACTCGTTATTCAACTTTGTATTATTGTGAAATGATAGCCTCAAAAAAGAAAGTAGTTGCTGTAACCAGAAACTTGATATATATTTTGTTATCGGTACAGGTCAAAAGGCTTCCATCTTGGGTGGCTTATTTCAAGGGGAAGGGCGCCAATATGTTCTCTCCGTGAAACCCAATATATTCCTTTCATTTTTCAGTTCCCGACCAAGCAATTCGTATTGTTTATATTCATATGCTATGAGTTTTACCATATGCGTAACACTTTAACGAAGATCTGCCATATAAATATTTATTAATGAACTCATTCACGCAGGTACCTATTTGAAACTAAAATAACCTCAAGATGTTGTAAGATTCTGAAGAAGTGCGAATTTCAATTTATCGATTATTAAACTTTGGAGTAACTTTACCCAGGTATCGTTCTGGAAATAGATCACAGCGTTAGGAATTCTCGATTATATTCTGAATTTATCATCAAGTGATTGAAGAAACACCGCTTGATCCACAAAAGATATACATTATGTAACTGAATTTTTAATGTCACTCATTCAAAATACAGTGTGTCTGGGCATGACTTAGCGATAATATAAGGGCATCAAATTCACCTAATTTTAACGACAAACACCACCCACATTGGGGGATTTACCCCCTATTTTTGGATTAGCCGCCAGTTTGAATTATTTTTTTTATTTTAGTCGACCCTTTCAAATGATATCGATTTCTTTGGACATAAGTCCAACAGATGTGAAAAAAATATTTCTTGAGAGATAATACTACCACCTTTTATTAAAATAGAACAATATGAAAACATTCAACTCAAAAATGTCATAAAAAAATTCGTAAGAAAAATTTTAGTCATAAAATTCACTGAATTTTTTAGTAAATCCTCAATAGTAGGTACAAAAACTAACAAATTGAAGTAGGTATAGTTATTTTTTCAAAGTGCTAACACGCAAGGATATCAAGGTAATAAGTTACCTAATTTGAGTGTTATTGCTGTTTGAACATGACCCTTATGAAAATTAGTAAAATAAAATCTCAGTACTGTACTTTTGATCTTTTTTAATGGATAATATTAATAACAAATTTGAAATTCATCATAAAATTGCTCAAAATGATGAATTTCTTAGTTTAATCATTAAGAATGATTTACTAAAAAATTCAGTATATTTTTTGACTAAATTTTTTTAGGACATTTTTGAGTTGAATGTTTTCATATTGTTCTACTTCAATGAAAGCTGGTAGTATTATCTTTAAAAAATTTTTTTTTCACATCTGTAGTACCTTTATGTCCAAAGAAATCGATATCATTCGAAAGGGTCAACTAAAATAAAAAAAATTAATTTAAAATGGCGGCTAATCCAAACCTTCAATGAAAAACCTGATAAAATGAAGGAAAGAATAAATGGCAAATAAAACACAAGAACCAATATGAAATATTGTATCTACATTTTATTGCGACAGTCAGTGCAATTTATAAAAACTTGTGATAATTTCTAATCAATTCACATTTCTTTCTGAAACAGAAATACATTGGTGGTGTGAGTGTTGTCCCTATAAATTGAGGTAAGTTTATAATAAATATATTAACATTGTTTTCGCATAATAAGTTCTATCAACAACTTGTGAAGTCTATATACATTTTCAATTATATACAATTAATAAAACTCCATTTGATACATACAAACAAAATATTTTACTCTGTACTTCAATAAATTATTTACTTATGTCGATATGTTATTGAACATTTCTATTTGTTTATCGATGCTGAATTCGTTTTGTGTGAATTCTGTTGGACTAAGTGTTGAGGATTTCTTAAGTGCAACGAAATCAAGGAAGTGTGTTCTTTACCTCTACCTCATTTTTATTCAATTCTGCGTTTGATCTTCCTCAGATTGCGATATCGTAACATTTCCTAAAAGTGATGGGTGATAATAATTAAAATATGGAAAGAGGGACACAGAGCTAGAATACTGCTGACACAGATTTATCATAGATTCCTGCAGATGCTTAGGGTTGTACTTTTGAGCCAAATTTTTGTTCATCTGTTCGTAAACGTAAAAGTCGGCTTTGGACGGATCGACGTAGGGTTTTTGGTAAAGTGATGGGGATTTCTGCTGCAGGAATATGGGCATGTCGTCCTTCACCAAAACTTTGACAGCCACCTTTCGTGCGGTGTGGTTCATGATGCTGGACTCTTGGAGTTGAAGCTGTTTTCTTTTAGTTTTGTATCGTCTGTTTTGGTACCAGATTTTCACCTGAAACAAGGATTTTAAGTTGAATTTCTTCAAAAATTACTAAGGACTGAACGAGAATAAATCCGCTATCACAAAACCGCCTATAGCTCTTGAACCAATTGAGAAAAAATCAAAATTTGATCATAGTTAGCTTTGTTATGAACGTCAGAAACATGTGGAACATTTACTTCATAGATATTCCGATTCTCTGTCGCAAAATGTCAAGCGAAGTGAAAACACGAGAATTTATAGTGAAAATTTTTCAAAATAATCAAAATTGGAGCTTCAAAAGAATCGCAAAAGAGGCTCGCGTTCGTCCGGAAACGGTATCAAGAGTTGGTAAGCGCTTCAACGAATGATCTTACAATTAACCGCAAGGAAGGAACCGGGAGGAAAAAGGGGTTTCATAGCCCAAAAAAACTGAAGAAGGCCATCAGCCTTTTTCAGAAGAATCCTAACCTTTCAGGACGGAAAGTGGCCAAATAGTGGGTTGTTCGTTCAGAAAATCAAGTCGAGTTGTGGGCTTAGAAGCTTAGAACATACAAAGTGCAGAAAGTGCCAGACAGGAACGCTGTGAAGAATCAAGAAGCGAAATCAAGAGCAAAGAAATTAAAAAAAGATTTCTTGAAAAATTTTTCCTGTTGCCTGATGGACGACGAAACCTATGTCTTGGCTGATTTCTCGCAACTTCCTGGTCAGGAATTTTATACTGCAGATTCTCGTGAAAATGTTGACGAACAATTTCGCGTGAAGAAACAGGCAAAGTTTCCTAAAAAATTCCTGGTTTGGCTAGTAATTTGCACTTGTGGGAAAAGGAGCAAATTTTTCGTTGGCCAAGGCTCTGTTGACTCGAAGATATACATCGAGGAATGCTTGAAGAAGCGACTTTTACCATTTTTACGTGAGCACGATGTGTCAACAATCTTTTGGCCAGATTTAGCTTCATGCCACTACAGCAAGGCCACCAAGGAATGGTACGAAGCTAATGAGGTGGTTTTTGTCCCCAAAGAGGCCAATCCACCAAATTGCCCAGAACTCAGGCCAATCGAAAGATATTGGGCCCTGGTAAAAAGAGAATTGAAGAAGACTAAGAAATCAACGAAAAAATTAGCGGAATTCAAGCAAAAGTGGAAGACAGCATCCCAGAAAGTGACTGAGAACATTATTAGAAGCATGATGGGAAGAATTCCAGAAAAAATCCATGAATTTTGTAAAAAATAGTTTTGGTTTTTTTATTGTAAAAACAGTTTTCATTAGAATTAGAAGATGATTCGAAGATGAGTTTGATTTTCGAAATCGGTCCAGTGGTTCAAAAGATATAAGCGTTTTTGTGATAGCGAATTTACTCTCAATTAACAGTGAAGTTTTTTCGAACTCGGCGATTTTTAATAAAAAAGGGGTTTTCGGGTTTGGAGTTCAAAGATATCTCTCAGTCTTACTCTTTATTGATCATTCCTTAGAAATCTCAGTTCTCTTGCTCAAGCGACCCTTCCTTTTGTGTTCGGGTGTTACCTCCGTAACCAATCATTCGTGAAATTCTTATTTATGTTGAATATTGATGGCAGAAAAAATTTACAATCGTTCAACTGAAATTTTGTCGGTGAATATAGAATTAAGGGTGAAAAAATTGTGGGGTGGACTCACCTGGGTCTCGGTGAGTTTGAGGGCCTGGGCGAGATCGGCCCTTTCGGGACCGCTGAGATACCGCTGCTGGCTGAATCTGCGTTCCAATTCGAAGACCTGGGCGTGGGTGAATGCGGCGCGAGACCGCTTTTTCCGATTCAGTTGGGCCGTCTCCCGACCGCTCTCTTCCGATTGGCGGCAGGGGACGTACTCTGATGATAGCCGGGTCGCCGGCGCCAGCGAATCTGAAACGAAACGTTCGTGAGATCGGCAATCGAGGAAATACTCTTGTCTCGACTTTTTTTATACAAGGTGTATTTTAAGGTGAGGATTTTCTTAACAGATGGTAGAACTCATCAAAATAAGTAATTTTACCAAAAATTTTGTTTATGAATTATGGCCCTGTTTCGAGAAAATGAAGCTAGAATATTTTCTAGTTCAAATTTTCGATTGGACTTGGCAAAAATTTCGAACAAGATGAAAATTTGGACCTCCGTGAAAAAAATCAGAAAATCTTAACTGTTCGAATCTGATGGATACAAATTAGTTTTTTCGATTCACAAAGGATCAATCTATATGAAAAAAAATCAGCATATGTTTAAATCAATTTTTCTGGGAAATACGGCAGTCCAAAAATGGCCTATTTTTCGACTCCAGGTCGATTATTTTTATGTATTATATACAGGGTCTTTCACGAGGAACCTCACCCATATTTATACGGGAAACTACTGAACGTATTTTCATGAAATTCAGCACTTATAAGTATTTCACGATGCTGATGAAATCTAAAATATTTTCAAGGCATGAGCACCTCCGGTTTTTCCGGAAAAGACGTCAACTTCCGTTTTTCAAATTAGAACACCATCTTTTTATTGCAGAAATAGATTCCTTAGAAAATTTCAAGTTATTTTGATGTAACATTTTTCAGTTTTGGTTGGAAAATTCTCTCTGAGCGGGAAAATTCGAAAAAAAAATCGAAAATAGAGCTCCGCTGAAACAAGAATAACTTCGAGGTTTTTGGATAGAAAATTTTCATTTTTGGGATTTTTCAAGATGTAAGATTGATGTATCCACTTCGAAAATCGAAATCGCGATTCATGATACAGGGGGTAAAAAAATCGCCTTGCCCTAAAATGGATATTTTCTGAGTTAATATCCACTTTAGGGCAAGGGTGTGATGCATACGCTCACATTATTTTTTAACGTAGATTCAATATCTGCCCTGAAAAAATGGGGTTCTAATTTGAAAAAAATTGATTTTTCACGATTTTGTCATCCCTAACTTTGAAAGCGATTTTTTCACCCCCTGTATCATGAATCGCAGTTTCGATTTTTAAAGTGGATACATCCATCTTACATCTTGAAAAATCCCAAAAATGAAAATTTTCCATCCAAAAACCTCGAAGTTATTCTTGTTTCAGCGGAGCTCTATTTTCGATTTTTTTTTCGAATTTTCCCGCTCAGAGAGATATCTCCAAACAAAACTGAAAAATGTTACATCAAAATAACTTGAAATTTTCTAAGGAATCTATTTCTGCAATAAAAAAATGGTGTTCTAATTTGAAAAACGGAAGTTGACGTCATTTCCGGAAAAACCGGAGGTGCTCATGCCTTGAAAATATTTTAGATTTCATCAGCATCGTGAAATACTTATAAGTGCTGAATTTCATGAAAATACGTTCAGTAGTTTCCCGTATAAATGTGGGTCAGGTTCCTCGCGAAAGACCCTGTATACAATATCTGTCAGCTGCCGAAATGCTGCCGTGCCTCTTTTGCCTGATCCACCCGACCAGAACCAATCACGGCGCCACACTTTCTCGCCCTACCTTTTAATTTAATCGACTTTTTCTGAGGAAATTCGTCCCGCGAACGCTCAAAAACGCCCTTAATGCGTTTCAAATGACTGATCAGCGTGGCTGACTATCGTTCGACGCGGTTTTGTCTATTCTTCGCGGCGTTATTCAACCGCCAATTACCCAAATTGAAGAACACGTAACCCAAGTGCGAAAAGCTTTTAAGCTAAAAGGGTCAAAGAGTAGATACCACCCGGTATCATCCACCGTTGTTGTCGCGATCGAAGGTTAAAGCGCTTTTTGTCATGTGTGGATTTGACGTTTTCATTTCTGCCAGTCGTTTTTTGTATGCTCATTATTGGAATGGGGAACAGTGGCATGAAACTTTTTTCGAAATGCCCCATTTGGAAGCTATTAATCTTGGTTTCTGCAAGAAGGTGCCACATGTCATACTGCATGTGATACATTCACGATCTTGTCATTTTCCGATTTGGTGACCAGAATTGGCCTCCACGCTTTTACGATTTAACGCCCTCAGACTTCTGGCTGTGGGGTTATCTGAAATCTGGGGGTGATGCCACTAAGCCTGCAGCCATTGAAAGCCGAAATTAAATGCTGTATCAATGAAATACCAATGTAGGTACAAGGTATTTTGTTTTATGCATGATTCCCAAATGTATTTTTTCAATCAATAATTATTTCAATACTTTGCTACAGAAAACCATGTATTGTATACTCCATTCACTTTTTTAAAATCACATAGGAGGTCATGGTTTCGTTTTCCGGAGTTGGTGCACCTGATGAAAAGTCTGTGCGCGTACATAAAATATCGTTAATGACAAAACGACGATGCCAGTGTTTCTGTTTACATCAAAGTAAAAGTATCAAAGATTTTCCACATTCTGTTAGTTCGAATCGATCGGCGATTTTGGGGCGAAATATCGATAGGAAATCGCCTATTTTTCCGTTCTTCGTCGTCCAGAAGAAGTTTCGTGCAAGTGTCATTTTTTCCTTTCACGAGTTTTGGCGTGAGTACGAATGGCAAATTTGAATTGGACCAAAAATCGATTTATAAGCATAAATAAAGCGAAAGTAGGTAAGTACTAATCGACCTTTTTACACTTGATAACGAAGTTTTTTAGGTATCTAGCCGTTTTGAAAGATTTCAAACGAAATTCCGGTCCCCCAGAAGTTTGATTAGTTTCGGTATCGTCTTTGGTGCTCAAAATTTATTTGGGATGTGTAAATGGACAAAAAAGGCTTCCTTATACGATCTTCTAACGAAAGCGACCGGAAAATATGGTTCAGGTAGGATTTTCGAGGAATTCTGACTTCTGAGGAAAGAACTTGCAGAATGAAATTGCACGATTTTCGTAAGTAAACGGGTTCTGGATGGCCATCATCGGTCTCTAAATGATTATTGTTGATCGTTTTCACGTTTCAGAAAAAAACACGTCAAAAAAGCTAAAAAAAGGAAGAAATATGACTATATTGCATTCCACAGTAGGTGAATTCAGATTCCGATGAATTGAAATGTGTCACTGGAGCTTTCATTCCTTTGCCGAAAGTAGAAATAGGCTATATTGAACCAGAATACATCGGTTTTCTCCATATTCCAGGAGTTTGTGTCTTAGTTTAGAACAGGTGAATGATAAATGTGAAGCATATGTTGGACCTATTCCATTTTATTTGTACAAACCTACTGTGGTAGTAATGTATGAATATTTTTTAATCTAATAAATTACTATACAATCAGAATATTTTACTCCTTGTTCATAAGATCAAATAAATGAAATGTCGTCAAGTCTTGAACTTTCAGTTCAAGAGGATAATAAACATTAAATCTTCACAAGCATGCATATGAAAATTATGTGAAAGCAATGCAACTTTCTTCCATGGCGAAAAATAATATATTTCAACAGTGATCTCTTGTACTTTTCATGCTAATAACTAGAAAAGGAATCCTTTCTATCAATTCATATAAACGTTAATTATTTTCGTCCATCACATCTTTTCCAATTCATTCACATTCTAAGAAATACGCTAAGAATGTAGAAAGGGCAATATAGTGTTGACTTGGAACATAAAAATATTTTGAAAAACGTCATAACTTCGATACAGAGTGGAATGTGTCAAATTTCTAAGGCCAGAGTTGTGATTTTATAATTGTGAATGGAGTATACACTGAAATCTTGCTGTCTTATTGCAACACCCCTTAAAATACTTGCGAATTATTGACAAAATAAATTTCCAATATTTCTTCAATACAAAAATTAAAGATATCCAGGATCAATGATTCATTTGAAAGGAGTTGTCAACTTCGTTTTGACGGCAGTCAAAAAACTTTTTCAGTTGTTTTCTCGAAGTGACAAATACGAATCTACCTACAAATCGGATGAATGAGAACTCAAAAGCTCTTGATTCTCATCAGTGTTTTAACTAAACTGAATTTGTGTTGCATTTTCTGTTGAAAATTCGGTGTTTGATGAAGATTTTTGGGCACCCCATATATTTTGATCTGCAGACTGGCATTTTTTTTGACTAGTTTTCAGGTTTGTCAACAAGGCCCAAATGACAGATTCAATCAATTCATTACTAATTCGTTGATTTGTCAATTTTTCTGAATAACTCAAAAAATAATGGATATACAAGGAGTTCCATTTGTGTGTTACCACAATTTTTTTTCAATTTCACTACAGCATTGTATGGATATTCGTGAAAGAGGATTACCTTCCAAATGTTAACAGTCATAAATAGCAATAGTTTCAAAATACATGAGTTATGAAAAAAAAAAAAAGGAACTTGACCAAGCGTAATTTTGGAAATAAGAATAAAAATGTGAATGAAAAAAAGTATATTTATTCGATCCATGATGTATGATGATTGAAACTATCAGCATTAAAAAAAAACCTGGACTCACCTCTACTGCACCTTGACATATCCAGAGCGGTCTCCTGCATCTCACTGGAAGTCTCCCTACTCAAAATATCGTTTATCGAAAACGGCGTGACACTAGCAACCTTTTCCTTCTCGATCTTCAGATGTTCCTCCGAACCCATCGTCGACAATTTCACTAAACGATACCGAAAAGAACTTTTTTTAACGCGCAAGGGTCGATCCCAAGCGGGGGTGTAACAAATTTCGGCGCGCTCACCCCTACAAGATCCTGCCTCATCCAGAGCTTATCCTGCACTGACATATCTCATCCAAATTGCTCTTGACATCGATGATGTGTTTCTAATACGTCTCACGAGCTCCGTCGTCTTCCTCTAATCGCCGCCTCTGTCTCTCTTCAGGGGGTGGGATCACGGATTTATTGTTTAATCGTTAAACGTTGTTTTTGATGGCTTTTCACGCACTGCACAGTTTTAGTCATTGTATATTTTCGTTGGTTAATCTATCCTGCGATATTGATGTTAATTTGGCGATTGAAACGTTCGGTATTTCTGTGCGAGTGCCAACAGAAATACGCGATTGTACGACCCGTAACGTAACTGGCGGAATGGAATTTCGGAAAATTGAGATTAGATTGAGTTAGGTATACAGGAAGTGAGTCTGTCTTTCGGTAACATCACACGTAAAGATTTTATTGTTTCGATTTCGAGTGGTAAACTGGATTTTAACCCTGTTTGTTATTCCGGGGACTGATTAAGGTTGGAAGGACTCTCATAGGGGAATATTCTTTAGTCCTTGCATCCTCGAAAAAATCTTATTTCCCATTCGAGTATTTGGACTCGGCCAGAATTTTTCAATCGAAGATATCAAAATATTTTTGGATAAACCTTCATCTCTTGAAATAAGAATTTAAGAACTGCCTAGAAACGAATAATGTACAATATAAACATCTCAATCCTTGGTTTGCATTCAGAAACTCGATAACCAAGTAAATAGGCTTGTTATTTGTAACCATACGACGAATAATTGATTTAAATTACTAAGATACATCCGTTTATCGTATTAGTTCTGAAATAATATTTCAAAATAAGAGAATGTATTGATATCTAGTTAGCCTAGACCTTTTCCATGCATAAACAAAATATTGCGATACCATATCAACGAACAATAACTTGTTAGAAGTGTCAGTGTAGAGTTCGACGTCAAAAAAGTAAACCAGAGTTACGCAATAAATTAAAAAAAAAAGATGTAAGATTGTAAAAATCGAAAAATTGGATTATCGAGCCATCATCGAGTACCTGTATTTAAAAGGGTCAAGAGGTAAGCAGATTCACGAAGACATGCTTAATACCCTTGGTGATCAATGTCCTCCGTATGCGACCGTGAAAAATTGGACTGCAAGCTTCAAAAGAGGTAAATTCATTGAAGATGATGACCGATCGGGAAGGCCAGTTTCCGTGTCAGTCCCCGAAAATGTCGATGCAGTTCATGACATGATTTTATCAGACCGTCGAATTGGGCTAAAACGGATATCTGAAGCACTGAAGAATTCATACGAACGCGTTCATCATATAGTTCACGTCAATTTGGACATGAGAAAAATTTCTGCAAAATGGATCACTAAATGTTTCAATGTTGACCAAAAGCGTGCAAGGGTAGAAGCATCGCGTTCGATCTGTGCTCGATTTGAAAACGATGTAGACTTCTTAAACCGAATTGTTACTATGGATGAGACTTGGGTACATTTCTACGATCCAGAAACAAAGCAACAATCGATGGAATGGCGACACTCTGGTTCTCCAAGACCTAAGAAGTTTCGTGTCCAAAAATCTGTTGGAAAAGTTCTTGCTTCAGTTATTCGGGATTACCATGGAGTAATCATGATTGATTTTTTTGATAAGGGTAGAACAATAACTGGATATTACTATTCGACACTACTGACCACTCTACGGGAACAAATTAAAGAGAAAAGACGCGGAAAGCTATCCAAAGGTGTTTTGTTTTTACAGGACAACGCCCCAGTACACAAATCTCATGTTGCCATGCAAAAAATTCGTGATTTGGGGTTAGAATTACTAGAACACCCCCCTTATTCACCAGATTTGGCTCCGTCCGACTATCATCTCTTTCCTTAACTGAAAAAAAGTTCAAAAGGTCGTAAATATTCTTCCAACGAAGAGGTAATGAAATCTGTGGAGGACTGGTTTGCAGACAAGAAGAAATATTTTTTTTGATAGGTCTAGAGACGTTGCAGGTTCGCTGTAATAAATGTATTCAATTAAGAGGAGAATATGTTGAGTAATAAAATATTTTGACATTGAAATTTTGTTTGGTTCTATAGTAGGCTGAGAATTTTTCAATATATCCTCGTAATGAAGAGTATTTGTATCGATTTCGAAGAGAATGAGTTTGTTTCTAATAGGTCAAAGACTCACCCTGTAAAACATGTATATTTCGGCGGTTCCATTCGAAATAACCAAGTTGAGATCAATTTCCGATTTTTTCTCCTCGCAAAATTTGACATTTTCCGAGAATATTAATTTCGTGAATAATCGAACCAATATTTATGGACGAAAAAGCGTTTGATCTATCCACCTGCAATTACTCATCTCACGAGTTCGACGAAAACTCCAACATTTTCCAGGTGGGTTCTTTATTTTAGTAAAATCCGCGTAATATTTACGAAACCAGGCGAGAGGCCATCATCGCCCACAAATGGAGTGTATGTTTACTGTTAATACTGTTATGAAACTAATAGATTATAATAACCACATGTAAGAGAAAAGTGGCCCACTCAATTCAAGGGCCCATACTCAAGACTCTTGTTTATGGAATTGAGACTAAATTTAAACAGTGAAGTGGCAAAGTGTTTTTGGTAGATATGGGGGCTTCCGTTTAATCGAAGCCGAGTACCCTAACCTTGATGGTTCTATCGAAATTTTAATTTTGCATTTGACGTAAGTAGCGGGTTCTTGAGATTGGGTAAAGGAGTGAATGGTGAATGCATTTTCGTTCTGGCAATATGCAAACAAAGTAAGATATAAATGTTAGGGAAACCGTGCATTTCTCGCGCAATTTTGGCATAATTGTATTAAATGCTGTAAAAACAGTTAAACCGTTTAGGAATGTCAATGAAACAGGCATGTTTTTTCTTAATTTGTCACTCATCAGGTGGTCATATGTTTTTCACAGCACATAAGGATAAACTCAGGAAAAAAAATGCAAAACGTGAAATTTAAGCTAGATTTTTGTTTGAAAAAACAATAGATGGATGCAGATAGATCCACAATATTATGATATTTGAGGACTTTATTTTCATATTCACTACATACTATACAGGCTGAGTCTTTACTTCTACATATATTTTAACTGAAGATTCCCCTCATCAAACGAAACACTTTTTTTCCATACCATCATCCAAATTATTATCACATTAATTCACTTTCACTGAAAGTCTTTTCAAATCAACTGTTCGCATTCTTCTCTGTGAATAAACAAATAACCAATCGACAAATCTCAGTCCATCAAGCCGCTATACGCATGCTTCGTTCAACAACCACAGACCAACTGTTCGGTCTGTGGAACAACGGTTTGTCTTGCGCACCGTTATAGGCGACTGAAATTAAGATCGTAGCGCTCTATCGGCGAGAATCAGAACTACTCCTTCGGCATTTCCAAAGACTAAACGACATCAGCCAAAAATAAACAAAACTAGTGCCTTTGCGTTAGTTCATCCGTTTACGATAGGGGACGTACTGCTTCCTTGTTTAAAGGGAAAATCAACACGATCTGGCATAGTCTTCTCAAAAGCTCTATGATAGCTCTGTCACAGAAGATGGGACGATGGGTTAGGTTCGGTCATTGACCTCGAATCCTATGACCTAGGTTGATGGAGTTATGCTCGATTAGTGTAAAAACAATTCTTTATGAGATATTGTTGAGAGAAAGAGGAAAATATGAACGAGTTATAACTCATTTTGGTGGGATAAATATGGCTTTTGAATTGCCAATATAATCGGACTATACTAAGTGTTTTTTAAGGAAATATCGTGTTTGTAACATTCTTATTCAAATAAGGTTATTGCTTGAGTATTTCCTAAGTGAGAGTGCTGAAAGAAAATATATTTTTTCACCATAAAATAACTTTAGTTTTCTCATCATATGTTCCTTATGGTTGAACATGGAATTGTGATAGTTATTGGAAACTGGTCGCCAAAAGTTAACTTCAAAAGTCTAGCACCGCTAGTCAATTATGTCATTACCTGTCATCGATGGACGCCAGACCTAATTGGGATCAGATGCGACATATTTGTTTTGATAAGTATCTTCTTCTCTTTCGGCCGACAATTTGAGAAAAATCGCTTTTTAATGCCTGCGGTTTCTTATACCTAGAATTAAGACATTTGTCAAGTTCACACTTCTCTTTATCACCCAACTGCCGTGTCATCTGGCTTCCTCATTTGCGGCCGTTATTTTTTTAAATTCTCATCAGATACCAATTTTTTTTCGAATATCAGAAGAGACTTTCGAATTTCACTCGAATCCTCTCTTTCAGCAGCCATTCGATCTTCGACGCGCACATGTCTTCGGAGGATATAAGTGAAGTTGATTATAAAACCAAGCGTTTTAGTATCCTCGAGGATGTCTGTATTTTCTTAAGAAGTATACGCTGCATGTATATAAATATTTCCGCCTCGGAATGATGGTCTTAACAACGGTCCGGAAACACGTCACGTTTTGTTTACACCAATATAATCGTTTTAAAAGCAGTTAGAGTTAATATGAACACGTTTTACGCCCGCTGCTTATTTTACTAAGGAGAATTCGGCCGTTTGATGGGTCGATAAAAAGGAGAAACTGGATCTAGTGTGCTGATGCGTGGGCAGCAGGAGCGGTCTTCTTCGATTTTAATTATTGCGTTTTGTGATCGGAGTGCGGATCACTTCGTATTGTCTAATCGCATTGAATTGGGAGAATAAGGTGGTTTTGGGGATATACCCCTTTGGCATTTTTCACCCAAAATTTGAGATTTTTCAAATCGCTCATATTTTGCACAGTGATACATTGATGTATGCTGATCAACATTATATAAATAACTTTTGGCGGAGATGATTGGAACGGAAGATATGAGAGTTTGAAATTTGCAATTTTTCAAAAAATGCCATTCGACAGGTAAAAATCTAAACTATGATAGTAAGGGCTCTGGATTATCTTTCATTGAATAGAGCGACCTCAAAAACCTACATTTTGATACCAAAACCGCCCATGCAGCCATAATAAGTAACGAGTTATTCGGTTTTTTGTTTTTCCATTTTTCGTTTTCGACTTTTGTTCACGAGCTCAGGCTACTCAAAGTATGGTTGTTATCTTTGGGAAAAATGGCTTATATGGAAGATCCGAATGGTTTGCATAACTTCTCGAACGAATAATAAGGTTAAATTGTTCCGGATATTTATTTTTATTGACAAATATGGTGTTTTCAGAGGGTCTTACCCCTTTGACATTTTTCACCCAAAATTTGAAATTTTTCGAATCGCTCATATTTTGCACAGCGATATATTGAGGTATGCTGATCAACATTATCTAAATAACTTTTGGCGGAGATGATTGGAACGGCAGATATAAGAGTTTGAAATTTGCAATTTTTCAAAAAATGCCATTTGACAGGTGAAAATCTAAACTATGATAGTTAGGGCTCTGGATTATCTTTCATTGAATAGAGCGACCTCGAAAACCTACATTTTGATACCAAAACCACCCATGTAGCCATAATAAGTAACGAGTTATTCGGTTTTATGTTTTTCCATTTTTCGTTTTCGACTTTTGTTCACGAGCTCAGGCTACTCAAAGTATGGTTGTTATCTTTGGGAAAAATGGCTTATATGAAAGATCCGTATGGTTCGCATACCCTCTCGATCGAATGATACGGTTTAGTTGGCCAGGATATTTATTTTTATTGACAAATATGGTGTTTTCAGGGGTCTTACCCCTTTGACATTTTTCACCCAAAATTTGAAATTTTTCAAATCGCTCATATTTTGCACAGTGATATATTGAGGTTTGCTGATCAACATTGTATAAATAACTTTTGGCGGAAATGATTGGAACGGAAGATATGAGAGTTTGAAATTTGCAATTTTTCAAAAAATGCCATTTGACAGGTAAAAATCTAAACTATGATAGTAAGGGCTCTGGATTATCTTTCATTGAATAGAGCGACCTCGAAAACCTACATTTTGATACCAAAACCACCCATGTAGCCATAATAAGTAACGAGTTATTCGGTTTTATATTTTTCCATTTTTCGTTTTCGACTTTTGTTCACGAGCTCAGGCTACTCAAAGTATGGTTGTTATCTTTGGGAAAAATGGCTTATATGAAAGATCCGTATGGTTCGCATACCCTCTCAATCGAATAATACGGTTAAATTGGCCAGGATATTTATTTTTATTGACAAATATGGTGTTTTCAGAGGGTCTTACCCCTTTGACATTTTTCACCCAAAATTTGAAATTTTTCAAATCGCTCATATTTCGCACAGTGATATATTGAGGTATGCTGATCAACATTATATAAATAACTTTTGGCGGAAATGATTGGAACGGAAGATATGAGAGTTTGAAATTTGCAATTTTTCAAAAAATGCCATTTGACAGGTAAAAATCTAAACTATGATAGTTAGGGCTCTGGATTATCTTTCATTGAATAGAGCGACCTCGAAAACCTACATTTTGATACCAAAACCACCCATGTAGCCATAATAAGTAACGAGTTATTCGGTTTTATGTTTTTCCATTTTTCGTTTTCGACTTTTGTTCACGAGCTCAGGCTACTCAAAGTATGGTTGTTATCTTTGGGAAAAATGGCTTATATGAAAGATCCGTATGGTTCGCATACCCTCTCGATCGAATGATACGGTTTAGTTGGCCAGGATATTTATTTTTATTGACAAATATGGTGTTTTCAGGGGTCTTACCCCTTTGACATTTTTCACCCAAAATTTGAAATTTTTCAAATCGCTCATATTTTGCACAGTGATATATTGAGGTTTGCTGATCAACATTGTATAAATAACTTTTGGCGGAAATGATTGGAACGGAAGATATGAGAGTTTGAAATTTGCAATTTTTCAAAAAATGCCATTTGACAGGTAAAAATCTAAACTATGATAGTTAGGGCTCTGGATTATCTTTCATTGAATAGAGCGACCTCGAAAACCTACATTTTGATACCAAAACCACCCATGTAGCCATAATAAGTAACGAGTTATTCGGTTTTATGTTTTTCCATTTTTCGTTTTCGACTTTTGTTCACGAGCTCAGGCTACTCAAAGTATGGTTGTTATCTTTGGGAAAAATGGCTTATATGGAAGATCCGTATGGTTCGCATACCCTCTCGATCGAATGATGCGGTTTAGTTGGCCAGGATATTTATTTTTATTGACAAATATGGTGTTTTCAGGGGTCTTACCCCTTTGACATTTTTCACCCAAAATTTGAAATTTTTCAAATCGCTCATGTTTTGCACAGTGATATATTGAGGTATGCTGATCAACATTATACAAATAACTTTTGGCGGAGATGATTGGAACCGAAGATATGAGAGTTTGAAATTTGCAATTTTTCAAAAAATGCCATTTGACAGGTAAAAATCTAAACTATGATAGTTAGGGCTCTGGATTATCTTTCATTGAATAGAGCGACCTCGAAAACCTACATTTTGATACCAAAACCACCCATGTAGCCATAATAAGTAACGAGTTATTCGGTTTTATGTTTTTCCATTTTTCGTTTTCGACTTTTGTTCTCGAGCTCAGGCTACTCAAAGTCTGGTAGTTATCTTTGGGAAAAATGGCTTATATCGAAGATCCGTATGGTTCGCATACCCTCTCGATCGAATAATACGGTTTAGTTGGCCAGGATATTTATTTTTATTGACAAATATGGTGTTTTCAGGGGTCTTACCCCTTTGACATTTTTCACCCAAAATTTGAAATTTTTCAAATCGCTCATATTTTGCACAGTGATATATTGAGGTTTGCTGATCAACATTGTATAAATAACTTTTGGCGGAGATGATTGGAACCGAAGATATGAGAGTTTGAAATTTGCAATTTTTCAAAAAATGCCATTTGACAGGTAAAAATCTAAACTATGATAGTCAGGGCTCTGGATTATCTTTCATTGAATAGAGCGACCTCGAAAACCTACATTTTGATACCAAAACCACCCATGTAGCCATAATAAGTAACGAGTTATTCGGTTTTATGTTTTTCCATTTTTCGTTTTCGACTTTTGTTCTCGAGCTCAGGCTACTCAAAGTCTGGTTGTTATCTTTGGGAAAAATGGCTTATATGGAAGATCCGTATGGTTCGCATATCCTCTCGATCGAATAATACGGTTAAATTGGCCAGGATATTTATTTTTATTGACAAATATGGTGTTTTCAGAGGGTCTTACCCCTTTGACATTTTTCACCCAAAATTTGAAATTTTTCAAATCGCTCATATTTTGCACAGTGACATATTGAGGTATGCTGATCAACATTATCTAAATAACTCTTGGCGGAGATGATTGGAACGGAAGATATGAGAGTTTGAAATTTGCAATTTTTCAAAAAATGACATTTGACAGGTGAAAATCTAAACTATGATAGATAGGGCTCTGGATTATTTTTCATTGAATAGAGCGACCTCGAAAACCTACATTTTGATACCAAAACCACCCATGTAGCCATAATAAGTAACGAGTTATTCGGTTTTATGTTTTTCCATTTTTCGTTTTCGACTTTTGTTCTCGAGCTCAGGCTACTCAAAGTCTGGTTGTTATCTTTGGGAAAAATGGCTTATATGGAAGATCCGTATGGTTCGCATATCCTCTCGATCGAATAATACGGTTAAATTGGCCAGGATATTTATTTTTATTGACAAATATGGTGTTTTCAGAGGGTCTTACCCCTTTGACATTTTTCACCCAAAATTTGAAATTTTTCAAATCGCTCATATTTTGCACAGTGATACATTGAGGTATGCTGATATCTTTTATATGATTTGACGACCTCGAAAACCTAGACTTTGATACCGAAGTCTAACATGAAGTCCTCATTAGTATCGAATTTTTTCAATTTACTTTTTCGAGAATTAATTTTCGAACCCTCTTGATATCATTGATTTAATATTTTAGCTCTATTGAAAGATTCCTAGCTTCGTTTCTTGATGGACACCGAATAACGAAACCGAATTCACTCGCTATCTACACTCAGTTTATAAATGAGCTCTGGCAGATGACTGACGGCTTGTTTTTACAACATTATAAACAAACGATTTCATTTATGTCTTTGTTTCTTCTAATGGCATCCTTGTTCGACTAGAACGGTAGCTTGTGTAAATAGTCGGATATCAAGCAGAGAGGTTCTGGCACATAAAACGTGTATTATTAGGTTTGTTTGCCATCGGACGAACATTAAGTGAATTGCGGTTTGAAAAAGTGGGACCTCCTTATTCACTCTACGTGAAAATCGTAGGAGAAGATAGAGTTACATCCGATTGCCTGTCGCTGATGCGAGGGACGTTGACGGTGATTGAATGACGGCAGGAAATCGGGGCGAGGGGATATTCTTCGGAGGACGCGGTCAGATCGCCAATAAAAATCGAAATAACCGAAGTGGACATTTGAATGATGCTAGAATAACACTGAGTTGTACCTGCAGTTTCTGCGTTAAATTGCCAAGCAACTGAGTCCTCGTTGAAATGACGAGATCCAGAAGAATTCCCAGATTTTCCCTCAGAAAATAGAAGAGCAGGAAATCGCGAAAATAACCACAACGCAGACAAAAAAACCTAAACCGCAACGGCAATCAAATCGCGACCCCCAAGCCCTGTTGCATTTCCGTCCCAGTTGTCCCGCTAAATAAGCCACACGTTTGAGCTGATGCTCACTCTTTTGTGAGGGCGAGAACCAGCCTAAAGAAGGGTATTGTTGAAAATCCCTGATTACACACGGGGATCCGTCCGAGCGGCAACCCCGTGTCATTAACGCCCTTCACCGACTGAATATGAACTATTCTTGATGGCATGCTCGCTTCTTCTGCTTGCTAAGCACTATTCGAAACGCTTGAGGATGGCCAATTTCCATTCGGGATCACGGGCGCTCCCAGGGAACGGCATCATGGAAGAATCATTGTCTTAAAGCATTTTTTTATTTTTCATAACTATTCTTGAGGTCAAAAGAAACCTTTGTTTGATTTTCCATTTTTCCGAATGCGGCTCTGTTAAAAAAAATACATTTTTCATTAAATATTTGGGCAATTACTAGCCTGTTACTTTTTTTTCGTATGGATCTGAATGCCTTGGAGTTCTTGATTATGCTCGATTATAG
This sequence comes from Adalia bipunctata, assembly GCA_910592335.1. Classification (NCBI taxonomy): domain Eukaryota; kingdom Metazoa; phylum Arthropoda; class Insecta; order Coleoptera; family Coccinellidae; genus Adalia; species Adalia bipunctata. The sequence goes on from OU342951.1 coordinate 1,716,563, forward strand.
CAATCAAAAGCAATATTTCTTCTTTCAAAACATGATTCTTCTTCGATATAACTCAAGCTATAGATTCGTCAATGTTCTCCTTGACGACCCAAAAACATCGTATGGGTTATTTGTTGGATGACATAAAATTAAAAATCAAGAAAACAATTCAAAAACCAACCATGTATCACCTATCAAAACTATGCAGAAATAAAACAATGAACAAAAATGTAAATGTTAAGAAACCAATTCAACTCAGCTTTGGTAAGATGTATACAACAACAATTCCTTGAAATCAGTGTATTAGATTAAAAAAATGTTCAATTCGAACAAAAAACTTGAATGACCATATCAAGAAAATAAATAGATTAAAAACCGAAATGAAAAACAAATATAGAGGGATGGCGCACTGAATTCTCTGGGTATTTTCACGTTTAAGAAATGTGATGTATGACATTTATAAAAATGGCTTCGTACACGATACAACAACGCGTTCAAATTGTTGAATTAATTCTTGAAAATCAGCGTTGTGGGAAAAGTGAATTTTATGTTTTAATCGTTCATCTGAAAGCACTATTGGTCGAACTATTAAAAAATTTCAAGAGACCGTTTCGGTGGAAGACCAAAAAAGTGAAAAATACAGTCGTAGCGGTCGTTCACAAGAAAAGATTGATTTTGCTCGTGAAAGTGCTGCTGAAGACCCTGATGAAATGTCCATTAGACGACGTTCACAATTTGGACTTAGTGGGTCCACAACATGGCGTATTTTACACAAGGATTAAAAGGATTTAGCTCCGAAGGCATATAAGGTTCAAATAACACAGGAACTTAAGCCATTAGATCATTTAAAACGTCGTTCATTCGTCAATTTCATCAATGGCAGCAATTTTCGAATGGGGATCTGATAACTTGGTAGAATTCAACGCAAACAAAACACAAGCATGTCTTTTCTCTAGAAAAGCCGATCTTACTGTGCCCAGCATAAAATTGTCGGGAGTGACCATACCATTAAAGTCATCCATTTCGATTCTTGGCATTACTGTCGGCAGTAACCTTTCCTGGGAGAATCACGTGAGATATATTGCTAAAAGTGCATCCCAAAAACTTGGTTTTCTGTTTCGTGCCAGGAGCTATTTCACCTCAGGTCAGCTGCTTATGATCTACTCGTATAAGGCACAGATTCGACCTGTCCTGGAATACTGTTCCCATATTTGGAGTACTGCACCTAAACACACCCTAACTCTTGGATTCCGTACAAAAAAGGGCAATTCGTCTCGTCGGTGATGCATCGCTTACAAGCTGGCTCACTTCTCTGGAACACCTCTATTTTATAGATATTTCCATGGGCGATGCTCTTTTAAATTATCAGCAATCGTTCCCCCTCTGGCAGTCTCTTCCAGACTAACCCGTCAAGTTAAGTCTTCACACCCCTTCGTGGTAACTTTGGGGACCTTCAGAACATCTCTCTTCAAAGACTCGTTCATCCAACGAACAGCGAGGCTTTGGAACACATTGCCTAGGGAGGTGTTCCCCGAGGCATATAACCTCCAGAAATTCAAGAAGAACACCAATTCCTACCTGCTTGCCCGTGGTTCTCACGATGTTCTCTGAACATTACAGGACATTCCTTTTCGTGAAAACCACAACATAAAAAAAAATGAACAACCAGCTGATTTTCCAAAAAATCATGTTTTCTAAAGAGGCACATTTTGATATTGGTGGCTATATGTTAATAAACAAAATTGTCGTATCTGGGGTGAGGAAAATCCACGAATTATTCATGACAAATCTACGCTTCCTAAACGAGTCACTGTTTGGTGTGCATTTATGGTCAGGTGGTGTAATTGGACCTTACTTCTTCGAAAATGCTGCTGATGAAGCTATAACTGTCAATGATGATCGATAACGTCGGATTATCATCGAATTTTTGTGGCCTGAATTAATGAATATTGATCTAGAGGACATTTTGGTTTCAGCAGGATGACGCTACACCCCACTTTGCAAATGACACAATTGATTTATTGCGTTAAAAATTTCCTGGACGAATAATCTCCAGTAACGGTGATGCCAATTGGCCACCAAGATCATGTGATTTGACACCGTTGGACTATTTTCTTTGGGGTTATGTGAAAAGCTAGGTTTACAAGAATAATCCACAATCGATTCCTAAACTAAAGGATGAAATTATTCGTGTCCTTATTGAGATAGAGCCTCAATTATGTCAAAATGTCATTGAAAATTCTAACAAAAGAGTGGACGTATGTAGAGCTGCAAGAAGGGGCCATTTGGCAGATATTCTTTCTCGTACTTGAATGTCATAACTGATACTTCAATTACCAATAAAAAGTTTTGAAAATGAATAGAAAATATGTGTTTATATATTCTAAAAATCGCGCAATTTGAAACACCATTTATTTTATATAGTTCCGGTCACAATATTCGACAATAAAAATGTTTACCATTCAAAGAAACCCTCCATTGCCCCCCTGCTGCCGCCCATGTTCCAAGGACCCTCGTAATCGGTTCGATTCGATTGTTAAGCGATTTAGTGGTGAAAGGCGATTAGGTTGGTTGAGAAAATGAGAGGAAAATCGATGAGGGATTATTGCATTGAATTCGTGAACTGTTTTGACATCAACGATCGCACTTAACTAGGAACGTGAACATGAATACTACTGCATTTAAAAAGAATCAGATTTCAACGTAAAAATTCAGTGAAATTCGTGAAAAAGAAAACCATTTTTTTTGTGGGATTATTACTCTTCAGATATAGGAAAATGAGAGAAATTACCCTTCATACATCTCCTCAGAAACACCCCTCAACGAACCATTCAATCGGCTTCCTTCCGAAAATCTAAAATTCTTTTTTCCGCCTCTACTTTTCCAATTAAAACTGGCTCCTTTTCATCTCGCCTTCATCTCGATGGCAGTCACGACCCGAGCACGACTCATCAGGCCGATCTTCGCATCCGATCGAACGGCTTATGAAAAAGTCGGGTGGAAATTCGGCCAATCTTTATTTTCTTTTCAATCACGATCAATTTGCCGGTAACCACAGCCTCTAACGGACGGTAATGGGCCCAGACGTACGCGACCGATTTTATTTGAAACGCTTCAATCAAGCGACCCTTGACTCTGCCACAACTTAAGCCGGGGGACGGGGACAGGGTGAGATCGGATTTTGGTCGACGTTCGCTGATATTTTCTCTCTGTGGATTCATTGAAATTTTAAGAGGGGTTTATACCCTTCGACGTTCAGTTCAAAACGCGATTCGGGATTACTCACGATAGAGACCACCGATTTGTATGAATTTTTTTATGGCAGATATTGAATCTACGTTAAAAAATAATGTGAGTGTATGCATCACACCCTTGCCCTAAAATGGATATTTTCTGAGTTAATATCCACTTTAGGGCAAGGGTGTGATGCATACACTCTCATTATTTTTTAACGTAGATTCAATATCTGCCATAAAAAAATGGGGTTCTAATTTGAAAAAATTGATTTTTCACGATTTTGTCATCGCTAACTTTGAAAGCGATTTTTTCACCCCCTGTATCATGAATCGCGATTTCGATTTTTAAAGTGGATACATCAATCTTACATCTTGAAAAATCCCAAAAATGAAAATTTTCCATCGAAAAACCTCGAAGTTATTCTTGTTTCAGCGGAGCTCTATTTTCGATTTTTTTTTCGAATTTTCCCGCTCAGAGAGAATTTTCCAACCAAAACTGAAAAATGTTACATCAAAATAACTTGAAATTTTCTAAGGAATCTATTTCTGCAATAAAAAAATGGTGTTCTAATTTGAAAAACGGAAGTTGACGTCATTTCCGGAAAAACAGGAGGTGCTCATGCCTTGAAAATGTTTTAGATTTCATCAGCATCGTGAAATACTTATAAGTGCTGAATTTCATGAAAATACGTTCAGTAGTTTCCCGTATAAATATGGGTGAGGTTCCTCGATAATTACAAAATGGTGAATGCACCGGTAACAAGATTCATCGTTGGGTTCAGGAAAATATCAAATAAAACACATTAATTTTGATGTTTTGGATGAAGCTTCATCATGGACTTAAAAAATAGCTTCCATTCATTTTGAAACGATGATCTATTCATAACCTTTAATTTTCTATCACTTGTACGAGATTATGTGATTATGACGGAAATCAACAAGCCATTCTTTAGTTAGGTGGTCTTCATCGAGGTGTTTCAGAGACATGACATTGAAGTCTTACTTTATAGAGCATTTTTTATTTAATTTCAAGAAATGAAGTGAATTTCAGCACTTTTGTGATTAAGAAAAAAGCTCTTGACTCATTATAATAGGTATTTAGTTTGTATTAAATGCTGGATATACAGTGAGGTATACCATTCTGGAATCTCAATGAAAGAGTTATGTTTTATTACAATTTGGCACCCAGGTAACCATATTTGTTTCGACACCAAATCAGGTTAAACTTGAGAAAAAAATTAGCAAGACACCGAATTTGAGCTAGATCTCTGTTTACAATAAAATTCATGCTCTCCAAGTATCATAGTGAACATTTGATAGCAGGTCTATCCAAGAATACTGTTCAAAAAAGAGATTGACAAAATTCCTTCATTTGGAGTTTCACCACCAAAAAGAGTGGCATAGGGTGTAGTTTTTTTGAAATTTTCGAAAATGGCGAGTATCTCGAAAAAGAAGGACTTTAACTGAAACTTAAACACATTTTTCTGAACCGTCACAAAGTTCTAAAACCGTAGATACCACATTATTTTATTTATTTATTTATTATGCCACAAGCTGTATACCTGCATCACGAGGAATGCAAAATGGTGCAAGCACTAGTACCACGACCAACTGAAGTTGTTGAAATAGACACGAACTTGTCAGTAATTTTTCTTATTTTTGTTAACACATTTTCCTATCGATCTAAATGGAAAAAATAATGTAAAGCAATAATAATTAATAAAGATTTGAACAACATTATCTTAAATAACGTTCGAGATAAATGTATGACTTTAACGTTGAATTCAAGAAAAATTTTCCAGTCTTTTGCAGTTTTACGATTCACTCTACAGGTGGTTCGAAAAAAAATGCCCTCAAAAAATGTTTGAGGGTTGAGCTTGATAGAGAATAATGCCACATTCTGAAATGACGCTGGCCATATCCGAGAGCCTCCAGACCTGAAAATCCGATCTCTCCCTGTCCTGCCCACCCCTCCGGAGTTCTCGAAGAAGCAGTTGACAACTTTAGCAAACTTTTTTGTTGGCCAATCAAATGCCATTCTGTCTACACTTTGTTCGCGAACGATTCCTGGGGTCGTCGGAAATTACGGAATCAATTTATTCAGTCCTTTTCTTTCTTCTCCGGCTGAACGGAACAAATTACGTCAATTCGACGTAGTCTAGTCTACTCCATCGGTTATATGCCACCCCCTCACTCCTCATGGCCCCTCGTTCTGGTTTTATTCCGGTGAATCGTAGCGAAAGCCGAAAGGAGACGTCTTTTCAGAATATCGTAATTTGGGGGCTCTGCGAAGATTTGCTTTTCAGTCTGTTGAGTATTCTTGGAGATTTTCGGTGAGGAAGGAAGTAGGTGATTTTGTATTTAGCGTTGATTAAGGATAGAAAGGGTTATTGTGTTGATGCTAGAAACGAAGATTTTCTTTCTGCTGTCGTCTGCCTTTTTGATTCATTGATATTTGAGTACTGTCACTTTTATTGGCTGATTTTATGTATTGGGCTCTGAGAATTTTGTTGGAATTTAAGCGTCTCTCTCAGCGGAGATCCTTCTTCCTTGAAACTTTTCAAAACATATTCAAAACATAATTGAAACCCTATAGAAAGTAATGAAAATGAAATAATCTGTCGAAATATTCAAATACAATAGGAAGTGTATTCTTGATGAAAAATTCCCAATTTTTTTTTTACCGGAGAAGTCACCCAGTATGGAAATACAACGAATTTTTTTTAGATTCTTATTCAATCGAATACAGGATACTTTTTCTGCGCCATCTTTTCGAGATTTGCCGCACTCGCTCAATATAAAACAGAAACCTGTAATTTTCGGTTCCGTAGATTTCTGTATTATGATAATTTACAGATCCCTTCCCAGAAAGAAGTGTGCTTTGTAGTACGGGTAATAGATGGCGCTCGGATATGTGAAATGAAACTTTTCCCTAAAAATGTACATTTTCTTGACCAGAACAATTCTAATAAACTGGGATCTTAGTGTTTTTGGAACCCAGGAAATCACAATGTCGTTTTCAGGTAGTTTTAGACCTGTTTTCATACCTTAAAGCCAAAATGGTAGTTTTCAAATAGAGTCAAAACTTTTTGTGGCTTATATGGCTTACAGTGATATTAATTTTATTTCAAATGAAGATTCATGGACTGAAATGGTCAGCGTCAATGTTAACGAACTTTTTGTGGTGGAAATTCATTTTCAAGAAAATGGAGCAACGCTCCATTTTCCTTATACTGTTCCACAATGGCAATATTGAAAAAAAAAAAGTTTGGCGAGTGTTATATTCTGAAACCTCTAATTCTTTTGGTATCTATAGGGACAATTATTAAGGTCAACCAACCTCCAGCCAAAAAATCACCGAAAATTTCTAGTCTAGCTTGTGTTTTCATGCTTCGCATTGGACATCCTTGGCTAACCGGCATTCTTATTGGCAAACATCGGCACCAGTCCCCCACCACTCCGTTAACCCAGGTGATTTAGTGCTGATCCCGTGTAGCCATACTTCATTGAGAGTGAAAAATGCGTTGTCACCTGAACTGCTCAAATAATGGGCCCATTGTTTATGAAGACCAGAATGTTACATAATGAACTGGGTGGAAACTATGTATACATGGTCGTTACACTCCGCGTTCATAAATATGTTTCAACCGAGCATGTCTAATGCTCATAATCATTCCTGAGAAATCAGTGGGGACGAGGAATTTTTGTCTTTGAGCGTTTTATCTGCGATCTGTCGCGAGATTATTTTAGACGTTGCCTAATTTGCTCCACTTTTAGGACCTTCCGATCGAGAGAGCTCCAAGATTCAATCTGATATACCTTGGTGTATTCTATTGTAGTTGTAGAAGAAATACATAGAAAATGACATAGGGATTTATTTCAGAGGCATAACTTGTTAGTAGTGAATCACAGTAATGTCATATTCTACACCTATGAACTTTGGTCCTTTCTTTATAAAATCTAATCAACCTTTATGAAATAAAAGTACCAAAAAATTAAATACATATTCTTAGATAAATTGGGATAAACGAAATTCATTTTGTCCGAATGCTATGAACAAAATGACATACCGGCAACAGGCAACTGTAGTTTTCTACTTAAAGTAACTAAACTACTGACAAAGTTCACCAATGAAACGCTTGGATCTTCTAGGAACATCAGCACAAGATGCGTGAGCCCAATGCAACCAATGCATGCATCGTAACCAGTCTTTCCAAGGGCTAATCCTGGAGAAGACTGGTTTTTAATGGGGAAAAAAGGTCAAAACAATAGACAGATGGACAGTCGTCTTCATCATCTCGAAAGTTGCTAGGGAACATTCTTTTCTTCATTGTCTTCTTTAAATAATGTCCTAGGAACTTGTCTCCTTTTCTTTGGAGGAGGTATGGGCTCATTTTTTGATTTGTTTGCAATCATTTCAGGTGTAGAAGATGTACTTTATCGAGTCTTCGGCTCACGTTTGCCTTGTCCACTTATGAATCGTCAATTAGGGATTGGAAAAACCTTCTCATAGGATCAGCAAGAGTAGGTTAAGATGCATTGCCTTTATTAGCCGCAGATGAATATTTTGTTATGAATATGTCAAGATAAGTCCTGGCTCTTTGTTTGCTGATGGAGTGATGGAGCCTGGGATGAATGGTCTCGGTGTTGTCCGGTAGATACGGTTAATTCAGCTGAAATACCTATGTCATTTTGTCCGTTCACTGTACATGTCATTTTGTCCATAAAGCGTTATAAAAATATTAATATATCGATTTAATACAAAAAGTATATTCAACATAAAGAAAGCTTCGTGATTACAATGACAAATAAGTAAAGTTTGAAATGAATGCAATATTGCATTGAAGTATTACAGTTCTTTATGAAATAATTTAAATCGATTTCATTTCGAAAGTTCATTTTTTTTCTTTCAAAAATAGAAGAAAATGAGCCAACTCATGCTTCTGTTTTATTTCAAACGAAAGACCAATGAAAATAGTTCAACTTCCGATTAAAAGTGAATCTACAGATAATTTCGTTCAGAAAAACGACTCGAAATACGGAATCGGCAGAGAATGGCAAAATTCGAATATAATATATGGCGGGAAAAATATCCTGCTTTACCCACATATTCACTAATTTCATGATTCAGCGATTTTCGGATAAGAACTTATAGTGATAATGTAAGTTCTATGGATATATTCCATGAAATGCACGGTGGCGCCTCTATCGGATTAGTTTTCCTACTCGCTCGGAACGGCGACCTTAATAGAAACCACTCGGGTCGTGTGATATGGAGGCAGTTCCGCATTTGATACCTCCAAACTCAAGTTATGATGCCTATGTCATTTTGTACGTGTATTCCCTACATGAAAGAACATAAATTTGTTCTCATGGAAGGAAAGAAGTTGACTGCTTCCATTTCACGTAAATTCGCCTTATTACAAATGGTGACAGCGATGGGATTGAATATAATATGTTCGTATGAATCGGCCTTCAGTTGGTCTCCTAAATTTTGGCCATCCTTGCTCTTGTCTATTTTCGCGTCGTCCAAGTCGCGAGACGCGCATACCTAGGCGAGAGCGTCGACTAAATTAAAACATCAAGTGAGTCGTCATCTAAATAGGATGGGCTGTCACGGACGGATCGGATCCGTTTTTGACTGACTGAGAATCATCGTCGCGCACACCTGTCCGTTCGAAATTAGCAAATTGTGAAGTACTTAATTTTAGATATAATTTATTAACTGTTTGCCGGGAGAGCTTGTTAAATTACTAATTAAATTAACTAGCCGGATTGTACGATCATTTGTTATGCGCTTTCTGAGAGATAATTAACATGTGCTCCGTCCGTCTGTCTGTCTGTTTCTCTGATTGGGCTGCCGGTCTGTTTTCGGTTTACAAGAAGGGGCTTATTTTTCATCTCGACCGCGTATTAAATTGTCTTTTGGGAGGTCTGAGTGGCTGTTATTTTGTTTGGAGTAGAATTGATTGCCGACAACTTCGGTTTGAGGAAGATCTATGTATTCCCAAGTATAGAAGGCGTTGACGGCAAATTGTTGAAACCGTTTTAGGTATCAAGAAAAACGAAATAAACTAAAATTTGGCAAAGCTGCATTTGAAATCGATCGGAATAAAAGTGAAAACTTTATAGGAAAACGGATAAGTTATAGGTATAACGCATACAAAATCGTTTTTGATCCCAAACTCGATAAGTACCATTCGTCAAAGATGGGCATGCAATCAGAACAATTAAAATTATCAACTAATTATTCGTTGGCGGTAAATTCCATCTAATCCCATAAATTTACCTTAATCGGTAGTTTCTAAACACCATTTAATCGCCTTCTAATTTAACATTTGCCGCTAACACTAATTCGAAAATTATTTATAAGCTCCGTAAAATTAAAAAACCATTGTTCACGAAGAAAGTAAACCGAGCAATTTATTAGGCAAAAACAAGAGTAATATCATTAGCACTGCGTTTAACTGAATTGAATTCGGCTTAAGCTCTCACACATATAGGAAGCTCCACTTGGCCAAGAGAGAGAAATTATGTTAATGGCGTGGTTATTATGCGGACAATTTATTGTAATTATATTAGCAATTTTATGGTGAATTTGGGGTCTTGAAAACGTTTCTCCTTTCCTCGCCTTCCGATCGTAATTTGGGGAAGAGTCGCACCGAAAAATTAGCCCAGGATCAGCTCATACCTATTTTTAGTTAAATGCAAAAGAATTTTAATTAAATTAATTTTCAATAATTGAGGAATTAAAATTGAAGCATAATGAAAAGTTTTCTTGAAAGCGAAAGCAATGAATTAGTTCCACAATAATTCTGCTCCTTCCTATATATGAGTAGAATTTATACTTACTGTCCCAATACAAAGACCACTTAGTACTTCGCAAGCAGAAGTGGACTTGATGGATTAAAAAAATACCTTCTTATCTATTTAACGTTTAACAACATAGTGGGCAAGCATTGAGAAGGACTTCAACAGGGTGCTATGTAAAAAGGAAGAATGGAAAAACGAATGCAGTACCCAAAATGTCCGAACCATTTCTAACGATTGACATATCCGTCTCGAATATTATCTTAGGCGCTGGTCTCCCTGAAACGCGTCCGTCGTCGGTCGCGTTTCTGCCCCGTACAATTTTCGTGGATACGGTCGTATCCATGGTTTTCCAAATGTATCACTAGGAAGTTTTACGAGGCAGACCCGCGACCGACGACGGACGCGTTTCAGGGAGACCAGCGCCTTAATAAACACCAGTTCCATGCACAAACAAAATATTTCGATACCATATCAACGAACAATAAACCAGAGTTTCGCAATAAATAAAAAAAAAGATGTCCACCGAAATTGTAAAAATCGAAAAATTGAAGTATCGAGCCATCATCAAGTACCTACCTGTATTTAAAAGGGTTAAGAGGTAAACAGATTTACGAAGATATGCTCAATACCCTTGGTGATCAATGTCCTTCGTATGCGACCGTGAAAAATTGGGCTGCAAGCTTCAAAAGAGGTAAATTTTCCATTGAAGATGATGACCGGTCGTGGAGGCCAGTTTCTGTGTCAGTCCCCGAAAATATCGATGCAGTTCATGACATGATTTTATCAGACCGTCGAATTGGGCTAGCACGGATATCTGAAACACTGATGACTGAAGATTTCATACGAACGCGTTCATCTGTAGAGTTCACGTCAATTTGGACATGAGAAAAATTTCTATTCTATTTAGAAGCATCGCGTTCGATCTGTGCTCGATTTGAAAACGATGTAGACTTCTTAAACCGAATTGTTATTATGGATGAGACTTGGGTATACTTCTACGATCCAGAAACAAAGCAACAATCGATGGAATGGCGACACTCTGGTTCTCCATGACCTAAGAAGTTTCGTGTCCAAAAATCTGCTGGAAAAGTTCTTGCCTCAGTTTTTTGGGGTTGCCATGGAGTAATCGTGATTGATTTTTTGGATAAGGGTAGAACAATAACTGGAGACTACTATTCGACATGACTGACCACTCTACAAGAAAAAAATTAAAGAGAAAAGACGCGGAAAGCTATCCAAAGGTGTTTTGTTTTTACAGGACAACGCCCCAGTACACAAATCTCATGTTGCCATGCAAAAAAATTCATGATTTAGGGTCAGAATTTCTAGAACACTCCCCTTATTCACCAGATTTGGCTCCGTCCGACAATCATCCATTTCCTCAACTGAAAAAAAGTTTAAAAGGTCGTAAATTTTCTTCCAACGAGGAGGTAATAAAAGCTGTGGAGGACTGGTTTGCAGAGCAAGAAGAAACATTTTTTTTAAGGTCTAGAGACGTTGCAGGTTCGCTGTAATAAATGTATTCAATAAAGAGGAGAATATGTTGAGTAATAAAATATTTTCACATTGAAATTTTGTTTGGTTCTCTTCCAACAGATCCATTATCGTACCATTTGGCAGTTTCATTATTCCAGTGTCGATTTGGTGGTCATGGTGTCACCTCGTTCTGATATCAGTTTTTAAAAAAGACGTACAGGGCAGCTTTGTCTTTCAGTATCACAAACCAATCATTCACTATTTGTACAGCGTTTAGAAAACCAGCTTGGCACGTTTTACGTCTTTTATTAGCGCCTTTATGATTGGGTGAGATTATTTCATGTGATAACAAGATTTGAATTGTAAGAACTGTCAAAAAATTTCCAGGAAAAGAAGAGAATCTACTACACACAAAAATACAAAATAAAAATTCAAAATTTAAGTGAATGTGACAATGTTATATTTGTTCGAATTTATAACATTTTTATTAAGGAATCGACAAATTCAAATTTGTTGGCTGTGACCCGTCTATTATGCCATCATTATCATTCATCTAATGGATATCTTACTCTTACTTTAATTTTGTAACTATCAAATTAGATTTTCTCGAACCTCTAATTGAGCTATTAGCGAATTAACATTTTCGGTCTAAGCGTTTTAGCTGAAGGCATCCTAATAGAGAAACAACAATTATGTACCTATCTAGTGTGCACTAGTTCACATATAACTCCTCCCAAATATTTGCCAATTTTCGAGCGACTTCTCAATAATTATAATTATAATAAAAAGCCATATTGTAAAACAGAAGTTTCTCCACACGATAATATAGGTGTGTTCAACACGTATGAAATTCCATTTTCAAAAACGAAATAATGAAAATCGTGTAGATATGCTAGGCCATTCGATAAAGTATTGCGTTTCGATCTTCTGCGAATGTTTCTTTCAAATCTCCTCTATTTCCAACGCCATACCTGACATCTCTAATTCCTGCTCAATTTTTTAATCGTGTCACTCATTCACCATAGAACACAAAGCGTCATTCTGAATCGGTAATTAAAGATCGCGTCTATACTGCTTTATCACGTTAAAACCATTAACGCTTTCATATTTTCTGCCATTGTTGTACCTTCAATAACAATCCACTCTTTCAATACTACACTAATTTCGACTCGGCCGACTGGCCAGCCACCCATATAAGTATAAAATTATATCATTATCATTTCCCGTTGGTTATAAATGTTCCTTTCCTATATCGGCACTTTGAATAATGGCCATAAGGTTACAGCTTGTTGTTCATAGGAAAATTGTAATTACAAACATTATGTTCAATTTGCTTTCACATCTCTCACACGACGATTACTATGATACACACGGCTTTGGTCTGGATATAGTAAAGTATTCGAGGCGGCTTTGACGGAGGATGTTGTTTTGATCCGAGCCCTTTTTTGGAGGCCTGAGATTCTCGAATGTCTCAAATGATATAAATTGATAAAGTATCTATACCAATCACTTTTATAATATTTCCCGGTTGGCCATGATTTGGGTTTATCAAGTTTTTTTACTAAAAACTGACGCAGGTTGGTACTCGTTAAATGTCAAATTATTCTAAGAGACGTTGCCAATGCTTATTTCTATTCTGGAGTTAGTTCTTTTTGGGTTTAACTGTGACATAGGTTTCGTTGTACTACTAAGTTTTCATACTGGAGTATATCAAGTTCTGCAAAAAGGTATGTAAATGTCTTCTGTAGGCTTATTTCTTGAGAATTTTGAAAAAGTGGGGAATTCTATAGGTCCGTCTGTTCGTTTAGAAGTTTTTCTGTCGGGTTATTCGAGTAATTTTATTCTTTTTTCGAATGAACTATCACAAAGTAACGGAGTAGGTATTATATCCATTATTTTTCAGTAAAATTTCAACACTCGATTCTTGATTTCCGTACAAGAAAATAGCATAACTGAATCTTACAATCATGTTTACGTGAAATATTTCCAGTATTAATATTTTCTCAAATTCATTATTTTCCCAAAGTAAATGAACATTTTGATAGATACGTAATTACTACTACCTCTATGTAGAAAGGACCCCCTAAGTAACCTTACATTTTTAATCGAAAATCGTTTTTATTCTCTCAATGATTTTTTCAATTGCAGCGTCTCTACTTTGTAATGATGTCTTCACTACTTTTTGTTTGCGTGTTGAATATTCTGTCTCTTGTTTTTTGTTTATTATGTATATCCAATTTTTGTAAGTTCCTTGATTTTCAGTTCAATTAGATGCTCATTTTGACATTATCCAATACTGTGAAGTCTATGGAAATAAAATGTTTGCATTTCTTTGAATTTTCAAAATATGCACGGTGAAATGTGTCAGAATGTCATATTGTCATGGCCAACCAGGATACATTATTGAAGTGAATGGAGTATACCCTACTGGTGCGTTCTATATGGGGCAAGGATGACTATTTGATTATTTCATCCACTCATGGATTGGAAACGTACAAGGGGGATATTGCCATAACTGTGATATTAAATGTTCAATTCATGGCGATATAATAGATTGGAAACTGTTATATAATTATCGTCATTTGTAGTTGCCCAATGCCGTCGGAGGCAGGGTGAGCGGATTCCTACCTACCCCTCGGATAATGATATCTTGTTCCGGCCGTCTGCACCAGTATAGTTATAGTCCGATCGATTTTTGGTCTTCACATCGATAATTGCTAAACTACGAATTAGATCTAGATGAAATTCTGCATTTAGATTGGAATTGACGTATTCAAGCCACAAACCGAATTTCATTCAGATCTCTGAACCAGAACTGTGAAAAATTTGCTTTGTAGGTCCTTCTCGTGGAGGTACAGAATGATTTTCTGATCCTTTTTCTATATAACATCCTGAGGGATTATCGAAAAATAATTCGAATATTACTGTGATCGTACACGATTCCTTTGACAGTTGCTGTCAATTTTTTTGACAGCTGTCAATTATTTCGAACGATTTCTTGGCTCTGCGGAGTGTTGACAAGTTCTCAGTACCTATATGTTGGCTGTGTTATAACTTATAACCAATTAGACATCTCTCCAGAGCATCCATGGTCTCATCGCCCGAAATACCGCGTCCAATCTCTTCATTACGTCACAATTCGACCGATCCTCGTGAGACAAACAACGATATTCGAAAGTAAAGAGTCAATCAATATACTTATTTACATCGGTTACATTATTCGGCACGACCAGAACTGGCGTAATGATATGGAATTAAGCTCTGGGTATAAGACGATCCGCTTTCGTAGACCAAAAGGAGGACCACCCAGATCCGGTATCTATCGCTATAATTCAATTTGGGGCCCCCCTTTGTGTGCGGTTCGTAATGCGATATACATAATTTACTGTTTGACTTGCGACGTACAGGGTGTTGCGAGGGATGAGGAGTGGATTCAGCGGGTTTGCTGCTGAGAAATCTTGTCATATTACCACAAGTTCTACAAGAATCTACAATATAAGGACAGATCTGGAGTGCAATCTGTTGGTACACTCGATATATGCCGTTCGATTTTTTTAAGTGTTTCATTAGACGTTTTCGAGGAAGGAATTTTGATACGAATTCCGATACGAATTCATAGTACATGAACTTAAACCGTAAAATATTTTCAAGCGGAATCTAATTCCGGTACTACCGGAAACGAAAGTAAACTTCGATATTTCAAATGTAACACCCTGTATATTCATACATATTTGAATTCTCCGTTCAATTCTGCACTGATTTGATGATGATATGCGCAACCACTTCAAGCGATTGTTGAGTTATAGCCTGACTGTCGACAGAAAGAGTGTCACAAATTAGTGTTTTTATTTACAAAATCCCTCATTCTTAAAATTTTTTTTTGCAACAGTGGAACAAAAGAAAGTACGCTGATACTGATTCTTGTATTAATTATGAGGAAATGTTATACAGGGTGCCTGAAACAGGGCTTTAAAGTGAGCCTCAATAAAACTATGAGATCTCTTTTTATTCAAATGGTGACCATATACGAGGATATATTGAAAAATCCTTAGCCTACTATAGAACCAAACAAAATTTCAATGTCAAAATATTTTATTACTCAACATATTCTCCTCTTAATTGAATACATTTATTACAGCGAACCTGCAACGTCTCTATATATAGACCTTTCAAAAAAAATGTTTCTTCTTGCTATGCAAACCTGTCCTCCACAGCTTTTATTACCTCCTCGTTGGAAGAAAATTTACGACCTTTTAAACTTTTTTTCAGTTGAGGAAAGAGATGATAGTCGGACGGAGCCAAATCTGGTGAATAAGGGGGGTTTTCTAGTAATTCTAACCCTAAATAACGAATTTTTTGCATGGCAACATGGGATTCGTGTACTGGGGCGTTTTCCTGTAAAAACAAAACACCTTTGGAAAGCTTTCCGCGTCTTTTCTTTTTAATTTTTTCCCGTAGAGTGGTCAGTAATATCGAATAGTAATCTCCAGTTATTGTTCTACCCTTATCAAAAAAATCAATCATGATTATTACTCCATGGCAATCCCAAAAAACTGAAGCAAGAATTTTTCTAGCAGATTTTTGGACACGAAACTTCTTAGGTCTTGGAGAACCAGAGTGTCGCCATTCCATCGATTGTTGCTCTGTTTCTGGATCGTAGAAATGTACCCAAGTCTCATCCATACTAATAATTCGGTTTAAGAAGTCTACATCGTTTTCAAATCGAGCACAGATCAAACGCTTTTGGTCAACATTCAAACATTTAGGGATTCATTTTGCAGAAATTTTTCTCATGTCCAAATTGACGTGAACGCGTTCGTATGAAATCTTCAGTGCTGCAGATATCCGTTTTAGCCCAATTCGACGGTCTGATAAAATTATGTCATGAAATGCATCGATATTTTCGGGGACTGACACAGAAACTGGCCTTCCCGATCGGTCATCATCTTCAATGGAAAATTTACCTCTCTTGCAGCTTGCAGTCCAATTTTTCACGGTCGCATTGATCATTGATCACCAAGGGTATCAAGCATATCTTCGTAAATCTGCTTACCTCTTAACCCTTTTAAATACAGGTACTTGATGATGGCTCGATACTCCAATTTTTCGATTTTTACAATTTCGGCTGACATCTTTTTTCTTTTAATTTATTGTGTAACTCTGGTTTACTTTTTTGACGTATACCTATAATGGAAAGACATTCCTCAATTTTCGATTGTTAATTTCAATTCATTATTGAATGAAAGAATGAGAATTTTGTGCAGATGACTCAACCAGAACCATATAAAATGATAAAGAAATATTGCCCAAGAAGTTCCCAATATTTCTGTAATATCCTATATTCAGGATCATGAACGATTGTATCGACCTCAAACCAGTTCTTCCATTACTTTGGATCCTTTTTGACCATCACATCCCAACGTTGATTGAATTGATTCGAAAATTGTGGATGCCTTTTTTTCAATTCGTGTCGTCGGCGACAAAATACGGCTGGGTACCAACTTGGAATCGTTTTTAACTCCCCTTTACACTTTTAATCTTATATCAGTTCGCCACACACGACGATGGTCTTCGTGGCCTCATGTGCTCCAACAAACGACTCCCAATTTATAGGCGTACTCGGCTAATCATCCTTATTACCCAGCTCCTCAACAACTCCAAGAAGAAACAGTAACAAGAGTTCTACCATCGGAGATCACAGGGAAGGCTTGCGTCGGAAATGAGTGACATACGAGCATCACTAAACAGCTGAACAGACAGGAGACCCAAGCACGCTATGGCCGATTTAATGTAACAAATGACTGTCTCTTGGCGGTCATAGCCGACTGTCTGTAATGCCCCGACGACGGTAATCTGTTTCTTGTTTTTGAACCAATTAGTTGAATTATTATTTAAACTAATCGTTGCTATCTCAACTCTTATTTAGATGCGGTTTTCGTTCGAGCTTCGTCGAGGACAAGCACGTGTTTCGAGTTTTCTAAATGAGATACATAGAGCGGTTTTTGGGTATTTTTAGTTCCGCATATGGGAAAATTCGGAACGAATCAAGGCTGAATTCGTATCTGATTCTTTCATGAACCCCAACGGATACGCCACTGTCCTTAACCAACGCCTAAAACCGTCCACTCGAAATAATCTCAAATTGAATCAAAACAAATCACGAAATCGACGTACACAAAACGGAAGCCGATATTCCTGCTCTTTTTCCGCAACAATGGGGGTTGTTTTCAAATGGATTTAGTGGAGGGCTCGTTCTGTACGGGCCCAAACAGCCACAATACAAAAGCCTCGCAACATTAGTCACACCGCGCCGCACAAAGCAATCCTCTAAATACAAGTTAATAGACTCCCGAACAAAGCCTAATAGAGACATTGTGAAGATCCGACGTGCAACACCCGGTATACACCGTCGGTGCGGGCCTTTCGGACGTGTGAAAAACCACTGTCAACGTGCGTAACTAACAACTGCTCTCATTTATCAGGTAGGCCCTGTCGTGTTCAACTGTCAGTCTTAATAATGCAATAATTATTGGAATAATTTAATTCGGAAAGGAATGACGGATGGGTCAGTTTGGGGTCTCTCGCGTTTCTAGTTGGCAAACGGTTTTTTTCTTTGGGAACTGATTTGGGGAGATTTAGAGTGGGCATAATTCAGTTCGATAAAGAGAAGCTGTTTTAATGTTGAGGAAGAGCAGAAATGAGTTGAACTTTGGAAATGTTAGAGCCAGAAGAAAGGGACTGCCAGACGAGTAAGAAATGGAGCTAGGCGTCTTAAGAGGTTTTACACAACTTAATCATTCAGAATATCGCAATTGGTTGTTTTGCTTTGCTCTAAATGTGGCTATAAATTGATGGTCAACTGACGCGAAGTTTGGCTGACCGTCAGGTGCATGAAAATTGACATTTGAAAGTGTAAACGTTTGGTTGAAGAAGCCAAGAAATTGTGTAATTTCATCGAGTTGCAAATACTATGGAATTTATAGAAATTTTCCTGGGCAAATTGAAAAATTGACCAAAAACCCCCTCGGAAAGTTCACATGGGACAAAATCGGTTGCGTGTCGGCCACAAAAGACTGGATTCTTCCCATAATAATCATATATCATTGACGCTTTGAAATTCCGCAAATTGCGCGAAGTTAACACAAATTGCTCTAAATAATGGTTGTTTGAAATTGCTCGTACCTTTTACGTTGACAATAAACATTTAACGATATATTGTCGCGGGACTCCAAAGTGCCTGCCATAAAATTATAATATTACTGCAAAACTGCGACTCAACAGCTTGTACTATTGTCATCGTCACTCTGACTTGGCCGCAAAGCGAATGATACTTCGATTTTTAGTTTTTTACCCGACTTCATAAAGTTGCGTTGTTGAACTGGCGACCGTTGAAAAGTCCATAAAAACCTCGCATATGTATGTTTGAGTAAATGTAGAAGATACGATACAGTGTGGTCCACCGGAAACTCCATCGATCGATATAGCGAATTGTCAATGTCAAAACACGAGAGCTCGTTCCTTGGTAACAGCCCTAAGCTGAAGGCTGAGAATTTTTCGATAAAGAAAATTTATAACTCAACACAACCAAACATTGATTTTTTTATTAAAAGTACAGTTGGTGAAAGTACAATCATTAAAATTGAACTTAACATTAGATTCGTTGCTGTTCTCTTCTATTGAAGATCTATTAACAGTATAGATGAGAGAAATGGACTAGCAAAGATCTAATTCAAGAAGTAAATCGCCGGAACTTTGCTAGTCCATTTCTCTCATTTATTGTATGTCCCTAGTGGATGGTCCTAACGGACGTGAATTTCTCATTTTTTTTTAACAGTATAGATATTAACACGCATAATATTTATGTTGTGGTGTTCTTGATTGAGATTCAAGTATGGTTTTACAGATTTTGATTGCTATGACCAGTCATTTTCAGCAATTATTGTTGTTTCCAATTCGCTAAGAGCAGTTGATCTGTTCCGGAGATTTGTTATCTTTTGTCCTTAATCTTCAATCCAATTGAGTCAGCAGCAAATTTAGTCCATCCATCTATAGTACGAGGATGTATTGATATCTAGTTAGCCAAGACCAGTTCGAGGCATATACAAAATATTGCAATACCATATCAACGAACAATAACTTATAAGAAGTGTCAGTGTAGAGTTCGACGTCAAAAAAGTAAACCAGAGTTACGCAATAAATAAAATAAAGATGTCCACCGAAGCACTGAAGATTTCATACGAACGCGTTCATCATATAGTTCACGTCAATTTGGACATGAGAAAAATTTCTGCAAAATGGATCCCCAAATGTTTGAATGTTGACCAAAATCGTGCAAGGGTAGATGCATAGCGTTCGATCTGTGCTCGATTTGAAAACGATGTAGACTTCTTGAACCGAATTGTTACTATGGAAGAGATTTGGGTACATTTCTACGATCCAGAAACAAAGCAACAATCGATGGAATGGCGACACTCTGGTTCTCCAAGACCTAAGAAGTTTCGTGTCCAAGAATCTGCTGAAAAAGTTCCTGCTTCAGTTTTTTGGGATTGTCATGGAGTAATCATGATTGATTTTTTTGATAAGGGTAGAACAATAACTGGAGATTACTATTCGACATTACTGACCACTTTACGGGAAAATACGCGGAAAGCTATCCAAAGGTGTTTTGTTTTTACAGGACAACGCCCCAGTATACACAAATCTCATATTGTCATGCAAAAAATTCTTGATTTAGGGTTAGAATTACTAGAACACCCCACTTATTCACCAGATTTGAATCCGTTCGACTATCATCTCTTTCCTCAACTGAAAAAAAGTTTAAAAGGTCGTAATTTTTTTTCCAACGAGGAGGTAATAAAAGTTGTGGGTTTACAGAGCAAGAAGAAACATTTTTTCAAAGGTCTAGAGACGTTGCAGGTTCGCTGTAATAAATGTATTCAATTAAGAGGAGCATATGTTGAGTAATAAAATATTTTGACATTGAAATTTTGTTTGGTTCTATAGTACCTACCTAAGCTAAGAATTTTTCAATATATTCTCGTATGTTTATACTAAACATTGTATTTGTTGGCTATACTCAATTATTGAAAGAAGAAAACGATATAATTGACAAAACATTAATGTTTTTGGTTCCGTCAACGCCCTGGAAAGTATATACCATTGGCGTAGTTAAAATATGTTTCTTGAGTAGGTGCGTCAGTAATGAATCTTATTCTGAAGATGAAAAGAATAAAAATAGTGTAATTATTTCACGAACACATTCCATTTTCGAAGATAGGAAGGAGCTTTGTAGAGAAGTTAGTTTTCACTGATAATTGTCAGAATATATTCAAGGAATAAAGAACGAACTCCCATGATTGGTCGACGATTCGGATCCTTTCGAGTTAGAGCTTCATTCGTGCCAGCAGCGATAAAACGCTAAATAACACCCCGAAAAACGGAAAATAACAAATAAGAACTCGTACGCCGGCTTCAAATTTTCCAATTTACATACTTCGAGCGCCATTTTCGTGTGAAAATTGATCGGTGAAAGGTTTTACTGTCGGTACTCACGAAACTCCGAGAGTGATTGTTAACGAAATTGCTGGAAAACTATATTTTCACGAAAAGTCCTGAATAATTCAATGGAGTAACGATCAGAATGTGAACGGGGCGAATTGCTCGGTCCTCATTTTTTTATTATTCCATTAATCGCGGAATGGGTGATAGCACCGGGTTTCACCCCCATAAAACCGCCTGCTTGGTGAAGCCCTATATGGAATATTCGACTGTGATAAGGCTGCGTATATGCGATATAAAAAAGTGATTGTTTCAGCTGACGAATTCGAAATTTTGGACATTTATCAGAACCAAAATATTCGACAGACCGTCTTGACGTTTACGGTGTATTAAAACGAAGGATGGAGCTTTTTATTACTTAAATGAAACACCTCATATACTCACAACGACCGGCCGTCAATTATTTCAAAGAGACCGCCAACCCCATCTGGGTGTTCCGTTAATAAGATCGCCCACTTTGTCAAAGACCTACCGTACGATGTTGTCGGATTTGAAGTGTATAAAGGCCTGAAGATTGCGCCGTGAGAAATATTGCCGATCCGTAATTTGCGTCCACAGACATACGGATGGGGCTCTCTGTGGTCCAGAAGTATTGCAGGATGCTGTGATGGATTTTCTATACACGACCATTTTTTGTTCCTTCTGTTTTAGATATGGAGGCTATTGAGAGGGACTACCCAAAAAAAATTCATTTAAGATCCTTAATCTGCCCAAAATGTCATCCCAAATTAGTACGCAAACTTCTTGATATCGAATTTTTTGACCGCTCGTCATCGTACGAATGGAGTGCCTGGAAGAAATCCGACAACAGGGCTCTCGAATTTTCTTTCACACGACAACCGTAGAAAGAAAGAACCGTCCTGAGTGAGAACGCAAAATAGAGAGGTTTAATTATACACCATCGCTAACTAGTGAGCGGCACAGAGGTTCCGTAAATGCGCTATCATTGTTTGAAGTTGCCTCGGCCTTATTTTATTTTCAGTATGGCGGTATCAGGGGCAATTAACGTTAACGTGTCGAAAAAATCTTTCCCCTCTTCTCAGATGTTATCGGCTTCTTGGGGTGTCGTTCTAAAAATGCGTACCAGCCTTTAATTAGCGATTTTCGTGTTGACGGTATTCTGCGTAAAAGTGGCAATAAAGTTCTCATTGACTCAGCAAAAATCGGGATTTTAGACGTCAAGTTGGATGGATTTAATTGATTTATCTTCGAAGACAGTTGATTGGCAGCTGGTAGCTTCGTGAACACACAAAATTACATTTTTTAAGACGGCGCAGTATGGTGAAAAATACTGCTTAAATACTAAAGCACCCAACCCTTTGAACACACACTTATCGACAACATTCGCCTGGCCACCCTGTATAACAATTCGTATTCCAAATTCAAGTATCTTCACAATAGCCCTGTAATTTTACAGTTAAATTCACAAGATTTCATTCATTTCCTAACGCATTTTCACAAGTATAGCTTAAAGGCCTTATGAATTAATAATAATAATAATATAATGATTAGTAGCAGTAATAGCACCCTTCAAGACATTCTTTGTGTATAGGAAATGTCAAACATCTGATTATTTCCTAAAGTCAACCATAAAATTAGCAAGAGAAAAATATACAACACCAAAAAAGGAATGTAAAATAAAATAATAAATAATAAGATATATACGAGGATATATTGAAATATTCTCATCAGCCTACTATAGAACCAAACAAACTTTCAGAGCCAAATTATTTTATTACTCGACATATTCTCCTCTTAATTGAATACATTTTATATAGCGAACCTGCAACGTCTCTAGACCTTTCAAAAAAAATGCCAAATCTGGTGCATAAGGGGGGTGTTCTAGTAATTCTAACCCTAAATCACGAATTTTTTGCATGGGAACATGAGATTTGTGTACTGGGGCGTTGTCCTGTAAAAACAAAACACCTTTGGATAGCTTTCCGTGTCTTTTCTCTTTAATTTTTTCCCGCAGAGTGGTCAGTAATGTCGAATAGTAATCTCCAGTTATTGTTCTATACCCTTATCCAAAAAATCAATCATGATTACTCCATGGCAATCCCAAAAAACTGAAGCAAGAACTTTTCTAGCAGATTTTTGGACACGAAACTTCTTAGGTCTTGGAGAACCAGAGTGTCGCCATTCCATCGATTGTTGCTTTGTTTCTGGATCGTAGAAATGTACCCAAGTCTCATCCATAGTAACAATCGGTTTACGAAGTCTACATCGTTTTCAAATCGAGCACAGATCGAACGCGATGCTTCTACCTTCCACCCTTGCACGTTTTTGGTTAACATTCAAACATTTGGGGATCCATTTTGCAGAAATTTTTCTCATGTCCAAATTGACCATCAGAACTATATGATGAACGCATTCGTATGAAATCTTCAGTGCTTCAGATATCCGTTTTAGCCCAATTCGACGGTCTGATAAAATCATGTCATGAACTGCATCGATATTTTCGGGGACTGACACAGAAACTGGCCTTCTCGATCGGTCACCATCTTCAATGAAAAATTCACCTCTTTTGACGCTTGCAGTTCAATTTTTCAAGGTTGCATACGAAGGACATTGATCACCAAGGGTATTAAGCACATCTTCGGAAATCTGCTTACCTCTTAACCCTTTTAAATACAGGTACTGATGATGGCTCGATACTCCAATTTTTCGATTTTTACAATTTCGGTGGACATCTTTTTTTTAATTTATTGCGTAACTCTGGTTTACTTTTTTGACGTCGAACTCTACACTGACACTTCTAATAAGTTATTGTTCGTTGATATGGTGTCGCAATATTTCGTTTATGCATGGAACTGGTCTAGGCTAACTAAATATCAATACATCCTCGTAAAATGAAATAAGCATTGCAATTTAGGTTTTCCATAATTTTGCACCTATTATCTATGCCCAATATGACCAAAGTTTTCCATAATTCGGTTCTATCAGAGTTAAGATTCTCCATTTGTCATTTCTCATACTGGAACAAGAGACGAGAATATAAGAATTCGGGATCATAATATAAAAACCCTCGCACTGGAGGAAGAGCAAACAAACAATAAACCCCATACATGTGAAAACCCCTAAAAAAAACTAGAATTTTGGAATCATTAAAATTCCTCCATTTTATTGCACACTCATAGGTGGTCATATAGGACAGAAACCTATGCGTTTCTCCCAATTTGAGCCGGGAATTTGTTTACGACGTGACAATTAGGTTATCCTGGGTAGCTAATGGTGCCGAAATGCCGACAAAGGATCCTGGTAGCTGGCCGGGTTATTAACGAGAACCGGGTCTCAATATTTGCCTGATCTGTCCAGGAACCGTCAACAAGTGGCAGTCTTCAGGTCAGGAATTTCAGAGAGGATTTGTCTAGGATTGATTTCAGGAGTCAACAGAAGTTTTTTGTGTGTGCGCCAAATATAACGAGGTTGTAAATATTGGATTGTTTTCGTAGGTCAAATATTAGCTGTTTTATGTGATGTGGAGATGTTAAACTTTATGTGCCACTGGTCTTGGTGGGGTTCATCTGGTGAATGGGACCAAGATTATTTTTCAGTTGAGGTTTTTCAAATCGCTCATATTTTGCACAGTGATACATTGGGGTATGCTGATCAACATCATATGAATAACTTTTGGCGGAGATGATTGGAACGGAAGATATGAGAGTTTGAAATTTGCAATTTTTCTAAAAATGCCATTTAACAGGTGAAAATCTAAACTATGATAGTTAGGGATCTGGATTATCTTTCATTGAATAGAGCGACCTCGAAAACCTACATTTTGATACCAAAACCACCCATGTAGCCTTCATAAGTAACGAATTATTCGGTTTTATATTTTTCGATTTTTCGTTTTCGACTTTTATTCACGAGCTCAGGCTACTCAAAGTATGGTTGTTATCTTTGGGAAAAATGGCTTATATGGAAGATCCGTATGGTTCGCATACCCTCTCGATCCAATAATACGGTTAAATTGGCCAGGATATTTATTTTTATTGACAAATATGGTGTTTTCAGGGAGTATGACATTTTTCACCCAAAATTTGAAATTTTTCAAATCGCTCATATTTTCACAGTGATACATTGGGGTATGCTGATCAACATTATATAAATAACTTTTGGCGGAGATGATTGGAACGGAAGATATGAGAGTTTGAAATTTACAATTTTTCAAAAAATGCCATTTGACAGGTGAAAATCTAAACTATGATAGAAAGGGCTCTGGATTATATTTCATTGAATAGAGCGACCTCGAAAACCTACATTTTGATACCAAAACCACCCATGTAGCCATAATAAGTAACGAGTTATTCGGTTTTATGTTTTTCCATTTTTCGTTTTCGACTTTTGTTCACGAGCTCACGCTACTCAAAGTATGGTTGTTATCTTTGGGAAAAATGGCTTATATGGAAGATACGTATGGTTCGCATACCCTCTCGATCGAATAATACGGTTAAATTGGCCAGGATATTTATTTTTATTGACAAGTATGGTGTTTTCAGGGGGTCTTACCCCTTTGACATTTTTCACCCAAAATTTGAAATTTTTCAAATCGCTCATATTTTGCAAAGTGATACATTGGGGTATGCTGATCAACATTATATAAATAACTTTTGGCGGAGATGATTGGAACGGAAGATATGAGAGTTTGAAATTTACAATTTTTCAAAAAATGCCATTTGACAGGTGAAAATCTAAACTATGATAGTTAGGGCTCTGGATTATATTTCATTGAATAGAGCGACCTCGAAAACCTACATTTTGATACCAAAACCACCCATGTAGCCATAATAAGTAACGAGTTATTCGGTTTTATGTTTTTCGATTTTTCGTTCTCGACTTTTGTTCACGAGCTCAGGCTACTCAAAGTATGGTTGTTATCTTTGGGAAAAATGGCTTATTTGGAAGATCCGTATGGTTCGCATACCCTCTCGATCGAATAATACGGTTAAATTGGCCAGGATATTTATTTTTATTGACAAATATGGTGTTTTCAGGGAGTATGACATTTTTCACCCAAAATTTGAAATTTTTCAAATCGCTCATATTTTCACAGTGATACATTGGGGTATGCTGATCAACATTATATAAATAACTTTTGGCGGAGATGATTGGAACGGAAGATATGAGAGTTTGAAATTTACAATTTTTCAAAAAATGCCATTTGACAGGTGAAAATCTAAACTATGATAGAAAGGGCTCTGGATTATATTTCATTGAATAGAGCGACCTCGAAAACCTACATTTTGATACCAAAACCACCCATGTAGCCATAATAAGTAACGAGTTATTCGGTTTTATGTTTTTCCATTTTTCGTTTTCGACTTTTGTTCACGAGCTCAGGCTACTCAAAGTATGGTTGTTATCTTTGGGAAAAATGGCTTATATGGAAGATACGTATGGTTCGCATACCCTCTCGATCGAATAATACGGTTAAATTGGCCAGGATATTTATTTTTATTGACAAGTATGGTGTTTTCAGGGGGTCTTACCCCTTTGACATTTTTCACCCAAAATTTGAAATTTTTCAAATCGCTCATATTTTGCAAAGTGATACATTGGGGTATGCTGATCAACATTATATAAATAACTTTTGGCGGAGATGATTGGAACGGAAGATATGAGAGTTTGAAATTTACAATTTTTCAAAAAATGCCATTTGACAGGTGAAAATCTAAACTATGATAGTTAGGGCCAAGGGCGGATATAGTTCTTTTTCATGGGAGGGGTAATAACGATCATGGGGGGGGTAATAACGATTGAAAACCATTAAATCAGGTACAAAAACCACCTTTTTCTCAGGTTTTGGATACTCATGGGGGGGGGTAGTTACCACCAGTACCCCCCCCGTAAATCCGCCCTTGGTTAGGGCTCTGGATTATATTTCATTGAATAGAGCGACCTCGAAAACCTACATTTTGATACCAAAACCACCCATGTAGCCATAATAAGTAACGAGTTATTCGGTTTTATGTTTTTCGATTTTTCGTTCTCGACTTTTGTTCACGAGCTCAGGCTACTCAAAGTATGGTTGTTATCTTTGGGAAAAATGGCTTATTTGGAAGATCCGTATGGTTCGCATACCCTCTCGATCGAATAATACGGTTAAATTGGCCAGGATATTAATTTTTATTGACAAATATGGTGTTTTCAGGGAGTCTTACCCCTTTGACATTTTTCACCCAAAATTTGAAATTTTTCAAATCGCTCATATTTTCACAGTGATACATTGGGGTATGCTGATCAACATTATATAAATAACTTTTGGCGGAGATGATTGGAACGGAAGATATGAGAGTTTGAAATTTACAATTTTTCAAAAAATGCCATTTGACAGGTGAAAATCTAAACTATGATAGTTAGGGATCTGGATTATATTTCATTGAATAGAGCGACCTCGAAAACCTACATTTTGATACCAAAACCACCCATGTAGCCATAATAAGTAACGAGTTATTCGGTTTTATGTTTTTCCATTTTTCGTTTTCGACTTTTGTTCACGAGCTCAGGCTACTCAAAGTATGGTTGTTATCTTTGGGAAAAATGGCTTATATGGAAGATCCGTATGGTTCGCATACCCTCTCGATCGAATAATACGGTTAAATTGGCCAGGATATTTATTTTTATTGACAAATATGGTGTTTTCAGGGGGTCTTACCCCTTTGACATTTTTCACCCAAAATTTGAAATTTTTCAAATCGCTCATATTTTGCACAGTGATACATTGGGGTATGCTGATCAACATTATATAAATAACTTTTGGCGGAGATGATTGGAACGGAAGATATGAGAGTTTGAAATTTACAATTTTTCAAAAAATGCCATTTGACAGGTGAAAATCTAAACTATGATAGTTAGGGATCTGGATTATATTTCATTAAATAGAGCGACCTCGAAAACCTACATTTTGATACCAAAACCACCCATGTAGCCATAATAAGTAACGAGTTATTCGGTTTTATTTTTTTCCATTTTTCGTTTTCGACTTTTGTTCACGAGCTCAGGCTACTCAAAGTATGGTTGTTATCTTTGGGAAAAATGGCTTATATGGAAGATCCGTATGGTTCGCATACCCTCTCGATCGAATAATACGGTTAAATTGGCCAGGATATTTATTTTTATTGACAAATATGGTGTTTTCAGGGGGTCTTACCCCTTTGACATTTTTCACCCAAAATTTGAAATTTTTCAAATCGCTCATATTTTGCACAGTGATACATTGGGGTATGCCGATCAACATTATATAAATAACTTTTGGCGGAGATGATTGGAACGGAAGATATGAGAGTTTGAAATTTACAATTTTTCAAAAAATGCCATTTGACAGGTGAAAATCTAAACTATGATAGTTAGGGCTCTGGATTATATTTCATTGAATAGAGCGACCTCGAAAACCTACATTTTGATACCAAAACCACCCATGTAGCCATAATAAGTAACGAGTTATTCGGTTTTATGTTTTTCGATTTTTCGTTCTCGACTTTTGTTCACGAGCTCAGGCTACTCAAAGTATGGTTGTTATCTTTGGGAAAAATGGCTTATTTGGAAGATCCGTATGGTTCGCATACCCTCTCGATCGAATAATACGGTTAAATTGGCCAGGATATTAATTTTTATTGACAAATATGGTGTTTTCAGGGAGTCTTACCCCTTTGACATTTTTCACCCAAAATTTGAAATTTTTCAAATCGCTCATATTTTCACAGTGATACATTGGGGTATGCTGATCAACATTATATAAATAACTTTTGGCGGAGATGATTGGAACGGAAGATATGAGAGTTTGAAATTTACAATTTTTCAAAAAATGCCATTTGACAGGTGAAAATCTAAACTATGATAGTTAGGGATCTGGATTATATTTCATTGAATAGAGCGACCTCGAAAACCTACATTTTGATACCAAAACCACCCATGTAGCCATAATAAGTAACGAGTTATTCGGTTTTATGTTTTTCCATTTTTCGTTTTCGACTTTTGTTCACGAGCTCAGGCTACTCAAAGTATGGTTGTTATCTTTGGGAAAAATGGCTTATATGGAAGATCCGTATGGTTCGCATACCCTCTCGATCGAATAATACGGTTAAATTGGCCAGGATATTTATTTTTATTGACAAATATGGTGTTTTCAGGGGGTCTTACCCCTTTGACATTTTTCACCCAAAATTTGAAATTTTTCAAATCGCTCATATTTTGCACAGTGATACATTGGGGTATGCTGATCAACATTATATAAATAACTTTTGGCGGAGATGATTGGAACGGAAGATATGAGAGTTTGAAATTTACAATTTTTCAAAAAATGCCATTTGACAGGTGAAAATCTAAACTATGATAGTTAGGGATCTGGATTATATTTCATTGAATAGAGCGACCTCGAAAACCTACATTTTGATACCAAAACCACCCATGTAGCCATAATAAGTAACGAGTTATTCGGTTTTATTTTTTTCCATTTTTCGTTTTCGACTTTTGTTCACGAGCTCAGGCTACTCAAAGTATGGTTGTTATCTTTGGGAAAAATGGCTTATATGGAAGATCCGTATGGTTCGCATACCCTCTCGATCGAATAATACGGTTAAATTGGCCAGGATATTTATTTTTATTGACAAATATGGTGTTTTCAGGGGGTCTTACCCCTTTGACATTTTTCACCCAAAATTTGAAATTTTTCAAATCGCTCATATTTTGCACAGTGATACATTGGGGTATGCCGATCAACATTATATAAATAACTTTTGGCGGAGATGATTGGAACGGAAGATATGAGAGTTTGAAATTTGCAATTTTTCAAAAAATGCCATTTGACAGGTGAAAATCCAAACTATGATAGTTAGGGCTCTGGATTATATTTCATTGAATAGAGCGACCTCGAAAACCTACATTTTGATACCAAAACCACCCATGTAGCCATAATAAGTAACGAGTTATTCGGTTTTATGTTTTTCCATTTTTCGTTTTCGACTTTTGTTCACGAGCTCAGGCTACTCAAAGTATGGTTGTTATCTTTGGGAAAAATGGCTTATATGGAAGATCCGTATGGTTCGCATACCCTCTCGATCGAATAATACGGTTAAATTGGCCAGGATATTTATTTTTATTGACAAATATGGTGTTTTCAGGGGGTCTTACCCCTTTGACATTTTTCACCCAAAATTTGAAATTTTTCAAATCGCTCATATTTTACACAGTGATACATTGGGGTATGCTGATCAACATTATATAAATAACTTTTGGCGGAGATGATTGGAACGGAAGATATGAGAGTTTGAAATTTACAATTTTTCAAAAAATGCCATTTGACAGGTGAAAATCTAAACTATGATAGTTAGGGCTCTGGATTATATTTCATTGAATAGAGCGACCTCGAAAACCTACATTTTGATACCAAAACCACCCATGTAGCCATAATAAGTAACGAGTTATTCGGTTTTATGTTTTTCCATTTTTCGTTTTCGACTTTTGTTCACGAGCTCAGGCTACTCAAAGTATGGTTGTTATCTTTGGGAAAAATGGCTTATATGGAAGATCCGTATGGTTCGCATACCCTCTCGATCGAATAATACGGTTAAATTGGCCAGGATATTTATTTTTATTGACAAATATGGTGTTTTCAGGGGGTCTTACCCCTTTGACATTTTTCACCCAAAATTTGAAATTTTTCAAATCGCTCATATTTTGCACAGTGATACATTGGGGTATGCTGATCAACATTATATAAATAACTTTTGGCGGAGATGATTGGAACGGAAGATATGAGAGTTTGAAATTTACAATTTTTCAAAAAATGCCATTTGACAGGTGAAAATCTAAACTATGATAGTTAGGGCTCTGGATTATATTTCATTGAATAGAGCGACCTCGAAAACCTACATTTTGATACCAAAACCACCCATGTAGCCATAATAAGTAACGAGTTATTCGGTTTTATGTTTTTCCATTTTTCGTTTTCGACTTTTGTTCACGAGCTCAGGCTACTCAAAGTATGGTTGTTATCTTTGGGAAAAATGGCTTATATGGAAGATCCGTATGGTTCGCATACCCTCTCGATCGAATAATACGGTTAAATTGGCCAGGATATTTATTTTTATTGACAAATATGGTGTTTTCAGGGGGTCTTACCCCTTTGACATTTTTCACCCAAAATTTGAAATTTTTCAAATCGCTCATATTTTGCACAGTGATACATTGGGGTATGCTGATATCACAACATTATATAAATAACTTTTGGCGGAGATGATTGGAACGGAAGATATGAGAGTTTGAAATTTGCAATTTTTCAAAAAATGCCATTTGACAGGTGAAAATCTAAACTATGATAGTTAGGGCTCTGGATTATATTTCATTGAATAGAGCGACCTCGAAAACCTACATTTTGATACCAAAACCACCCATGTAGCCATAATAAGTAACGAGTTATTCGGTTTTATGTTTTTCGATTTTTCGTTCTCGACTTTTGTTCACGAGCTCAGGCTACTCAAAGTATGGTTGTTATCTTTGGGAAAAATGGCTTATATGGAAGATCCGTATGGTTCGCATACCCTCTCGATCGAATAATACGGTTAAATTGGCCAGGATATTTATTTTTATTGACAAATATGGTGTTTTCAGGGGGTCTTACCCCTTTGACATTTTTCACCCAAAATTTGAAATTTTTCAAATCGCTCATATTTTGCACAGTGATACATTGGGGTATGCTGATCAACATTATATAAATAACTTTTGGCGGAGATGATTGGAACGGAAGATATGAGAGTTTGAAATTTACAATTTTTCAAAAAATGCCATTTGACAGGTGAAAATCTAAACTATGAAAGTTAGGGCTCTGGATTATATTTCATTGAATAGAGCGACCTCGAAAACCTACATTTTGATACCAAAACCACCCATGTAGCTATAATAAGTAACGAGTTATTCGGTTTTATGTTTTTCCATTTTTCGTTTTCGACTTTTGTTCACGAGCTCAGGCTACTCAAAGTATGGTTGTTATCTTTGGGAAAAATGGCTTATATGGAAGATCCGTATGGTTCGCATACCCTCTCGATCGAATAATACGGTTAAATTGGCCAGGATATTTATTTTTATTGACAAATATGGTGTTTTCAGGGGGTCTTACCCCTTTGACATTTTTCACCCAAAATTTGAAATTTTTCGAATCGCTCATATTTTGCACAGTGATACATTGGAGTATGCCGATCAACATTATATAAATTACTTTTGGCGGAGATGATTGGAACGGAAGATATGAGAGTTTGAAATTTGCAATTTTTCAAAAAATGCCATTTGACAGGTGAAAATCTAAACTATAATAGTTACGGCTCTGGATTATCTTTCATTGAATAGAGCCACCTCGAAAACCTACATTTTGATACCAAAACGACCCATGTAGCCATAATAAGTAACGAGTTATTCGGTTTTATTTTTTTCGATTTTTCGTTTTCGAGTTTTGTTCACGAGCTCAGGCTACGCAAAGTATGGTTGTTATCTTTGGGTGAAATGGCTTATATAGAAGATTAGAATGGTTCGCATACCTTCTCGATCGAATAATACTGTTGAATTGCCCCGGATACTTATTTTTATTGACAAATATGGTGTTTCGATTATAGTCCAAATCTCCCAACAAAATTCCTCTCCTTCCTAATCCATATAAACCGGAAAAACGACACCATTCAAAAAACGATTCGGACTATGCTGGATGCTGATATCCCAATAAAAAACCCTTCAATGGAACACAAAAGAACCGAAGGACCAAGGGTGGTTCCACATTTTTTACACCATCCTTCCTAGCGACAAAAGAACTGCGGTTTGCCGGTCCGAAGTCCGACAAAGAACAGACGTTTAAAGAATCATTTAGGAAAAGCAATTTATCTTCCTGGGCCACCTACAACCAAGCCGTTAATATCTCAATTACGGCACTTCCTAAAACGGCGCAATTACGGCAATATCCACACGGATGTGCGACATTGTCGACTGCGTATTAAAATCCACAAAAACGCTATTAAATTTCGTTTTTGAGCCGATACCATGAGGCCGGATATTAGGCAGGAGTTTGTGGGAAGGACCACGTAATGGTTTCGTTGGGCGAGGTGACGATTTTTGGGCACATTTGGATGGTCGTTTTCTTCCAAACGGAAACGGCATAATTGTCGTTTTTGGTACCGTAGGGACCTGGGCTTGTGAACCGGTCTCGGAAAATGGTAATCGAAAAAACTGTTGACTTAAAAGTCGTATAAGGTCGATAGGAATTAAAAATGTCATGTATTGGTATTGGTATGTGAATGGTTCTTTTCTTTTAAGATTTGACTTTGACAAAGGTTTCGTATTACCTACTACTACATTTTCATACTGGAGTATTTCAAGTTGAGCAAAAAGTTATTCAAATGTCTTCTGTGGGCTTATTTCTTGAGAATTTGGAAAGTGGGGAATTCCACTCTTCGTTTAGAAGTTTTTCTTTCGGATTATTCGAGCACTTTTATTCTACACTGCGCAAAAAAATTAACGCACATTATGGAAATCTCAAATTTATTCTACAACTGGAGGTGTTCTCAATGATAATTATTTTTATCAGAATTATGCATGCATATGTTATCCACTTTCAACGTTTTTCTTCAATACAGATGTTTTCTCCCAGCAGGAATAAAAAAGATGATATTATCAGATTTTGAATGTATTGGCTCCATTCTAAAATCAGTTGTTCTCGATCAATTCTAGTGATCAATAGTTTTTCTTTCTTTTGATTTTCTACACTCGATCGCTATGCAACGCGAAACACGCAATTGGACCCAAGAGGAATGCGCCCAAGCGGTAGTTTTGCGAGAAGAAGGATGGACATACACAAGAATTGCAGAAAGGTTTGGAGTTTCCCATACAAGTGTGTCCAGAATGTTGCAGCGATTCAGGGAGACAGTTATGAATGTCCGAAGACCAGGACAGGGACGACCACGGGTAACAACTGCCATTCAAGGACGTTACTTGAGAGTTTCTTCGTTGAGACAACGGTTTGCAACCACTCGCCTCCTTCAAAATCAGCTTGAGCAAACTCATGAGGTGCAAATTAGCACTCAGACAATAAGAAATCGCCTCAGAGAATATGATTTAAGGCCTCGTGTCGCGGCAAGAGGCCCAGGTCTTACCCCAGCCCATCGAAGGGCGCGTTTGGATCTTACGAGAGAGCACATCCATTGGGAAGAGGCCGATTGGGAAAGAGTTCTCTTCACAGATGAGTCTAGATTCTGCCTCTACCATTGTGATCGACGTTCCCTTATACAGACGTCCACATGAAAGATATGCTCAGTGCAATTTCCTGAATACTACTGGTTTCGGGGAAGGATCGATTATGGTATGGAGTGGAATATCTTTGACTGGTCGCACAGACCTAGTGGTCGATGATAATGGAGCTATGAATACTGATTAGTATATAAGGAACATTCTTGAAGAGCATGTAGTGCCATTTGCCCCATACATTGATGAAAATTTCATTTTTATGGACGATAATGCCAGACCCCATCGTGCGCGCATCGTTCAGGAGTACCTTGAAAAGATTGAAGTCTCTCGAATGGAATGGCCAGCAAGAAGTCCAGATCTCAATCCGATTGAGCAGGTTTGGGACAACCTCAATAGAAGGCTGAGAAGTTCAGAAAATCATCCAGCCACTGTTAATGACTTAGGAATCCAACTCGGAGAAATCTGGGAAGGATTAGATCAGAACATTTTGAGATCACTCATGTTGAGTATGAACCGTCGTTGCCGAGCTGTACCTAATTAACGCAAGGGGTGGAAATACCAAGTATTAAATCACTTATCCGCATTTCAGTATTTTGAAAATTGTTCATTTCTCTTCTTTCACATAAGATTCGGTGAAATCCTGAATTTTTCTTCCATTTAATGTGTCTTGTTTCGTTCAAAACCTTCCCGAGAGAACATAAAAAATAAGTTATAAAGTCAATGTAGAGTTAACTTTCATTAAAATTGAGATTTTCAGAATGTGCGTTAATTTTTTTGCGCAGTGTATTTTCTCAAATTCATTATTTTCCCAAAGTGAATAACCATTTTGATAAATACGTTATTTCTACGACCCCTATGCAGAAAAGACAACGTTGCTTAGTTATCTGACAGGGGAAGGACTATAACCTAACATGGGCGCCCGCAGAAATTTTTCTCAGGGGGGGCCAAAATTTTTCTCAGGGGGGGGCAAAATGAAAATTATTGAAATATTGAGGGTGTTAAGCTGAAAAACGATAAGGCCATACAAATCTCAGAGGGGGCCATGGCCCCCCCTGGCCCCCCCCTGCGGGCGCCCATGTAACCTAACATTTCAAAATATGCACGGTGAAATGTGTCAGAAGGCCATGGCCAAGCAGGGGACGTTATAAAATTGAATGGAGTATAGGATAACGAACGATTTGAAGAGTTTTGGCTTCTTTCTCTCTCCCAAAACGGTCAGAAAACAAAGAGGTGTCGCTGTATGACTTGGAGTAACCACGACTGGGATGCGCCATGACCTGCGATACGGCCGGAAACGGAGCCCGAACAATAACCCAATCTCGAAAATCTCGCCAGCAGCGGGCAGGCACTCATGCCCCGTCTACAGTTCAATTAAGACGACCGCAGAGGGCGCCCACGGCCCGACGGCCAATTGGAGGATCCGGCCCATGACATATAAATAATGCCCAGCTAAAGGAAGGTAGGGTCCGCTAGGCGTGAGCTAAGTGTGAGGTCTATAGGGTCCGTATATAATTATCAAGACACCTTTGTATGCAGCTGCCACCATGATCGCTTGTGGACAACGGAACGAAAGAACGTATTTACCGCATTGCCTTAACGTGAAGATAATCATATTAGCCGTGCTGAATACCTATCTACTCTATCTCCCCCCCTCCTCCTCCTCTCTGAAAGATGTTGTTGGTCCTTCGAGCCGGATGGCATGATTTGTTCGGAAGACGGCTGTGTTTTCGATCGTTGGGATGTTGATATCGAAATTCTTGTTGGAACGGAGATCTCTTGAAAGGTTTGGAATCTGCGAACGTTAATTGAGCTGTGGAATTATCAAGAAGAGATGGCAGCTTCAAATGGGAAACAAATATCAGAAAAGAACTCTATACAACATTGAATTCTTGTGTCTCATCAAGAGAACTCATGAATACATATTGAAAAGGAAGTGGTGTGGCTAGCGATCGATCTGTTACAAGACAGGAGTGCCACAAGGGAGCGTTTTAGGTCCAATACTCTTCCTGCTGTGTGTCCATAGTTTGAAATTGAAACACGTGTTGCTGGGAGCAAAATATGTTACTTTTGCTGATTGCACAGTTTTCATATGTCGCGTTGGAAGTATGAAAAGTCTTGAAATGTGTACTCGGGAAGATTCAAAGCTGTACTCTCAGTGGCTAGTTCAGAATAAATTGAGCATCAACATGATCAGATAAAGAGAATTAATGAATATGAATAACTAGGACTTCTCACTGACGAGAAGCTGCAATATCCACATGAAGTCAATAAAAGATTGGTGCCATTGATAGGAGCCTTATATACCTAGATGCTCAAACTATTCGAAGTATAAAACCAAAAAGAATGTTTATCATGTTCTCATCGAGTCAAGACTTGGGTATATGATACCATATTGTGGTAATGCAGCAGCTGTCTATCTCAACTCACTGAAGGTCATACAGAACAAAGGTATAAAGACCATCTTTGAATATAGCAGACTTACGAACTTGATTTATACAGGGTGTCCCAGAAGTCGCGCACCCAATTGAGGGGATCGAAAGAGAAAAATATTCTAAGCCCAAAAATCCATGTTTGAATTCTTTCGAAAACGTTGTTAATCAGGAATTAATTAATGAAAGTGACCAATCAGGAGCGCGCTACAGAACAGTGAACGTGAAAAGCCGGCAGCAGCTCTGGCGTCTCACTCTCGCGTCCCCAACTGCCTACCTATTCTTCTGTAGCGTGCTCCTGATTGGTCACTTTCATTAATTAATTACTAATTAACTAAGTTATCAAAAAATTTCAAACATGTATTTTTGGACTTAGAATATTTTTCACTTTCTATCCCCTCAATGGGGTGCGCGACTTCTGGGACATCCTGTATAAAGAGACTATGCTTAAGAACGTCAAGAATCTTCAATATTCAGAAGAAGCCAAGCTTGTACATGGGATTCTAAATGGATATCTTAAAACAGCACATGTCATATGGCAGAGAAACTCATCAACACGAAACCACATCAAGAGAACTAATAAGAAGTAGGGGAGAGAGGGGCTTGTTGTAACAGTTTTCATGAAAAGTAATAAATCTTGAGATCCATTGATTAAATTGCTACCGAATGAATATGGATGGATGCTGTAACTCTTCCTCTACCAAATCAAGTGAAAATAGTACCATAACTATTGGTCATAATTTCACAATCAATTATTTTCTAGAAGAAGTGCGGTGTTACAACTTACCTCGTGCTTGGGGCAAGTTGTAACGACAAAAAAAGACAACAATAATATCTCTGATCATTTATTCTTTGTTTATTTTTAACAAAATTAACATCTTTCTGAAGTAGGTATTATTTATTCATTATCGAAAATCAACTTAAATACACTTATTGAGTAATCAACACCTAAAAATTAAGTAATTGCCAGTTTCATTCAGTTAAACACTACTTTCAATCATCATGGCACTTTAAAATCACTTTTTGTCTTTGTATTGCCCGCTTTGACTTTTTTATATACCCTCATTCTGGAAAAAAATATTAAGGTATCATAACTTGGTTTATATGTAACATGTTACAACAAGCCCCGGGATTTTGTTACAACTAACCCCATGGTATGATTTTCAACATTTATCAAGATAATTATTCAAACAATTTAGCACTCTTGAAAACTGTTACACATTATCAGAGATAGATAAATTAGAATGTAAATAAGAAACAGAAAGTTTGAAATTAGTCGATAATATTTACGTAAAACAAAATTTTACGACAGTAAAATTTTATATTACCTGGCAAAAATGAAGCACGAGCACACTTCCACTCACTGCGCAGGCTGGCGGGATAGTAGCTATGGCATAATTATGCGGCATGGTTTATAGGTTAAATCGGGTAAAAGAAATACGCTAATAAAGTTTAAGATCCTAGTGAAAAGAGCCTGTTACTACTTGCCCCTGTTACAACAAGCCCCTCGCTCCCCTACGTTGGAAGTAGAATTAGTAGATTTAAAATCAATTACCTGAAGTTCATTATTTAAAGCCTAGAGATTGAAAATGAAAAGAATTGTGATGATAGTTAACTTCAACATTATTGTTTATTGTTTGCCTAAATATTTTATCTGCAGAGTGTATCATTGTATTTTTCGTTTTGTTTTTTGTTATTCCATATTTTTTTGTTTATGCATTGGAGTGTTGTGAACTTGGATCATTTATGTGACATGAAGGACACTGAAGACTGTGATATGTTTGTTATTTATGATTGTCTTATCAAAACTTATCAAGGTTGTAGTTATGCTTGTAGGTCTAGTAAACAGTTTTAAGGAACTGATTTAGGATCACCTATAAATTGATATCAAATAATAAAAAAAAAGATAAATGTGAAATCACAGGCGAACAGAAAGATTTCAGTGAAAACGCAGTGAAAATTTAAATGCTTTTGACTCCCCTGAAAAATCGTTCCTCGATTTCTGAATGGGGGAGATAGGCCTTGTGATACATGCATCAGTTGAAAGATTTTAAAGTTGTCTATGAGAAAATACATAAATTGATAATTTCACAACAATTTTTTTTCAGAAGAATCCGAGTGCAAACTACTTGGAATTTGTTGGAAATGGATCAACAGGACCTTGGTTGCCATGACGATGGACTCCTCGTCCTATCCACCAAAATGTGCAGGTGCTGATTCGTATGTAAAAACCATGTACAAAGTTGCTGATTTATTTTCTTAGGTCGCATCTTTGAAAGCGTTGATTTTTATTATAAAACGCTGTCATGGTATGGTGAGTCATTCGCCATTTTTTTATAAATTCATTAATCCATCTTCGAACGAGCTGTGACGAAAGACGCCGAGTCTTCCAGACCGGAATCCCTCGGATTTCTTCATTACCATCCACGATCGCGGCAATCATCAAGGCCTCGCGCAAGAAAACGCAGAAATTGTCGGAATTTTTGCAGAACGAAACGACTTGATCTTCTTTTGTCCACACACACGTTCGCAGCTTCCCTGATGGAGCCGTCATTCAATCTTAATTCCCGTAATGCCTTTCGGATCGTCTTTTAATTCGCGGCAGTGCTTCAGTGTCAGCGCTTTCGGAAACGAAGTCGAATTGACTAAACGATTTCCGGTCGCGTCGTTTCTTCGTCGTCTGGCGATAATTAAACTTTTAACAAATCGTCTCCGGGCCCGGACAGGTCCCGAACTAGAAGAAATGAGGCTAATAAATAATGCTTGATCCCGCATTAGTCCCACGTCGGTTCGATCTACGTCGTGGATGTGGGGCTTTGTGGCGACTGATGAGGCGAACTTAGGTGTGCACCAAGAAGAGTGAAGTTGATAGAGGGTCAAAGGGAGGCTGTCGATGGTTCAATAATTGGGGTGAATTTTCGATGTTTTAACGCACGAATTTTGATTTCTCAAGATGTACAATTTTCTTCCGAACGTCTTAAGCAGATGTTGTAAAAGATCCCAGTAGCTTTCATTTACACTTTCAGAAAATATCATGCAACATCTTTTGTGTCAATTCCTTCTATTTTTCAGCATATCATTCAGATCGACATCTCAAAAATTATTGAAAAAATACAATCAGCATCCAGAATTCCTATTACACATCACCAACATCTGTTATCCAATTAGCAAATAGCCAACTTATGTTAGCACAAAATCCAACAGCTAACCTAGAAATTTAATTACTCATATTCGTAAGCAGATTAATATTTTACGATTCCTATATATCATGCCCTTGAGGACTGCCCAACCCAGTCCTAGAACAAGGGTTTCACATGGTACAGGAGCGTTGTTTCCTGAAGAATATGGACGATAGGTAGGTTGATTGATAGCCCTATTGCCAGGCCCAAAGGTGTTACCACTTGGGGCTTGTTCATAAGTCACATGAGCAGCCAGATGTTGGACAGTTCAGATGGGAACAATGTAAGGTCGGTTCGCATGATTTTAGGGAATTTTAGATAGCTTGGATAAGATGAAAGCCTGTACTGATTATGTGTGAGCAAGTCGGTCGTAGAACTTTTATGTATTCTTGAAAATTCTGAATAATCCAAGATGAAATAAAGCGTTTGCTCATAAGATATTTTTTTGGGATGTCAAGTAAAATATGGTCTCCTTATTAATCGTTATAAGGGCGTATTTGCCAGTATTTTTAATTAGAAAATGGCAATATCTCATTTACAGAATGAGGTCGAATAAATTGAAAACAAAAAGATTTCTTTTGACCATAAAAGAATCTTCTACAGCTGAAAGAATGTATAAGGCCCTGTAACCTGGTATATTGACAAATAAAATGTCTTAATATTTCGGGTTCATTGTGAATTTTCCACTACATTTCCTTCCATGGAAACCAATCGATAAAATAGCGATAAAGCCCAACGTTTACTTTTTATCGGTCAAATATATCTAGTTATGAAAAGACATTCGGTTATCGCTACGAATGATCGGAAAATTGAATTGTTTCCACGCGAGACAATTAATAATTAGTGCAACCATCAAAATACACGTGTAATATCAGGAGGTAATCTATATTGAATTAGAGCTACTGTATACAATTATCCGATATGCTCTAATCGTGCCCATTTTGTAATTTTATACGGTCCGTGATGAGGTAATGTAGTTTTTTTCAATACCGAGTAATTGATATCTTCGCTCCGATATTGATCGCCAGAGGGTCAATCAGATGATATCTGACATTTATGGATTTGTGTATGATGCTATTTATCTCATTTTGTTTGTGGTATCTGATCGGAATCAAGGCTACCGATGACATTTAGGCTTTTCGGTTTATTGTTTTCACTTATATTGCAATAATGGGTCTTTGAAATTGACAAAGTTTCCTCTCAATATAAACATCGTTTTTTTCTTCTGTTGCAACTGCCCTGTCATTTGCTAATCTGCTGGGAAGCCTTCTGAAAATGAAGATACACAAGGTGTTATATGTCAGGGTTGCCATATGCCACCGCTAAAGGCTAAATAATAATTGAATTCCTCGATCATCTGCTCTGAAATGTAATTTATATTTCTATATATGAAATTATGAGCCCTTCTGGTGTGACTTGACTCCAATTTTTTTAAATGCCATAGGACAGTTGCTACTGTATAGGTAGGTACTGTTATGGTCCAAAATCATCTTTTCAAAATTTAATTTCGATTTATTGAGGCCAAATTAGAAATGAAAGATCTAGATTTATTTTGAAGTTTGTACATATAAAATAGATTCTGTGAATAGTTAGGATTAGATTAAGAAAATCAAGGATGTAGAAGAGTTTTTGGGGGATGAAAACCAAGAAGATGAGAAAGGGAAATTAAATTGAAAAATCAGAGAAAAGTCAGAAATATATTAGGGAAAAATAAAGAGAAAATGGAATGAAATAATCACAAGAAGTCGATAAATAAAGGATAATCCAAGCAAATTCAGCAAATATAAATTAGGCTGTGTTTCAAAGTGCAACAGTGACACCGAAGTCTGGATACTTCCTATACAACTGTATGATTTATATGAACAATCACTACCACATACAAATATACGGAAGACCCAGCAAGAAGAATCAACTAGAGAAATTCAATTATTATAGATATAAGTGAGTGCAAATTTTATTATAGATTAAGTTGTTTTGAATGTGAATTAGGGTATTTTAGAAGTTGAAATAGATATTAAATAAATATTAATTTATATCTAAATTTTTCAATTTTGATTTGGACCCTCAATTGAGAGAGAAAATACTTATACCGGGCATACAAAATTTAAAATTTCTCATTAATTCATTAGATTCCAAATTCATTTCTATTCGTTATATAAAGACACATAAAAGGAATCATAACAGTACCTTTTGCCATTCCCTGCATCAAAATAGCATCTACAGTCAGCTAAAAATTTTTGTTTGGGGAAAATGTCAAACCACTAAATCTACTTTTCTGAGCGCCCCTTCTATACGTGATCATAGACGATTATTGACAGCTGCTGTCAAAGATTTTTTGACAGCTGACAAATGAGAATTTACCTACAAGGTTTATCCATATTTACAGGGTGTTGTTTCATTATTTCAATAGGTATCCAATTGTCGAGATCTATTTTTCACTCTCTTTTTGAACGTTAGTTTTGCCTTTGTTTCCTTGATGTTCTTCGGAAGTGTATTGTGAAGTAAATGTGTCAGGTAGGTCTTCTTATTAAAGGGGTGTTTGGAGATTTTATATCTTTTCCATTTTTTGTAGGTACCTACATGTAGCTACATAAGGGCAAGGGCGTATTGACAACTCGTATAGACTTTCTGTTAGGTAAGTCTTAGGCTTATGGTACATAATTTTTAACGCCCATTTTTGAGATATACTTACGAAATAGTTATTCAATCAACTAGTTTATTAATGACAGCGATTAATGGTCGAAATACGCGTGAGCCGAGCGAGCGCGTTAATGTTTGAGACCACTGGCGTATTTAGGGGGGGGGGGCAGGGGGGGCCAGGCCCCCCCTGATGTACCTCTGGCCCCCCCTGAAAGATTCTAATTCAAAAACTACGTATAGGTATCACAAATATACCAGGGGCCGCGGCCCCCCCTGAAAACTGAGGCTAGATACGTTGATGTTTGAGACCATTAATCGCTGAATTAATAAACGAGTTGATTACAAGATTTTTCCGTCGACCTCATCACGAATTTAATATGAATTTTGGATAGAAATAAATTTTTATTTCGCATAATAGACAAATTTGACATAATGTAAATCTCTATGTTCATTTCGATATATTAATATTTATGCTCCCTATGGAACAATTCGAAAAATTCATAGAGGGAATATTGAACATGTTGTGACATTCTGAATAGTTTACATTTAGTTTGCATTTATATCATTAGATACCTATGATATCCCATAAGGAACGTGTGGAGAAAGTGGAGGTTGAAGTATTATTTACTTTGCAACTTGTATCACCTGAAATTCCTTCTGCAGTCTATTTTATTTTGAATGGAGTTGTCAATACATATACCCTTTTGTGACAGGAGTTGATTTTCAACCAAGCTCGATAGTGCTCTGGCTGAATATTTTATGTTCGGTTGCCATGACAATCATGCATTAATAAGAAATCATGCATTAAAATAGGTCATTAATGGATGATTTTGAGTGCGTTAAAATGAGCTTTTATTCTATGGTCGACGGAAAAATAAATTTGCCCAATATGGCATTAATCGTTTGCATGCAATTGAAAGTTATTCATGAAGATAACGACACAAATTGTTGTCCATCGTTGGCGCCAATTGTGTAAGGGCATGTCACTGTTGAAGGCTCACAAGTACTCTCCCCCCTCTTCAAATTTTACTGTATG
Organism: Adalia bipunctata; assembly: GCA_910592335.1. Lineage (NCBI taxonomy): Eukaryota > Metazoa > Arthropoda > Insecta > Coleoptera > Coccinellidae > Adalia > Adalia bipunctata. The sequence continues at coordinate 1,760,133 of OU342951.1, forward strand.
AAACGCTGACATTTTTTGAAAAGGATATTCTTTCTTACACGAAGATACAAATATAAATTCACAGGGCTGGAGAAGGCAGTTTTGGCGCCTGCAATAAGATTTTTTTGCAGCCCGTCCTGAGGCATCAGTGTTGCCGATACAACAGAATTATACGCAAATCTACCGATTCATTTTTCTACAAGTCTTACTTACAATCTGAATGATTTCTGCTGGCCTAAAATAACGATTTATTATTTTTGTCTTACAAATTGGCGCCCATAATGGCAGCTTGGCCATTTCCGGTGCTGAGATTTGCGATATAGCGCTGCCAATGTCGAGATAGTCGAGTCTCTGAAGAAATTTTTCCGAATATTTCCTCCCGACTTAATCGGAACTGCGTCCTCATTCAGACGTGCAAAATCGGGAATGCCGGGGACGGTCCCCCATAAAATAATCGAGATTTATTCCAGCAATAAAGAAGTCCGGGAAAACGGGAACACTCGTAAAATGGAATAATTCAAAGTGAGGACATGCTAAATCTCTCTCCTAAACAAAATCCCATTTATTCGAGGGAATAAATGACGGTAAAGGACCCCACGAGCGCAAATTAGACAGATGATTGGTGGGCCGTGACAGAAAAGGATCTGGTCCTGGCCCCGCCCGCCGACCAATCGCGGCGCGCGGCGGCGTTTTTACAAAGGAACGATAATTTCCTGTCCGCCGTCCATTGGGGGAAAACTTTGACAGATGGGCGTTACCGTTCTCGAACCGCTCCTAGTCGCTATTGGAGTGTGGACTGTCGACGTTCACTCGCGTCCAGATCTGTGGAAGATAGGAGGTGTGATATGTGCGTACGTGTGCTGTGATTAACCCGTTGCCCAGTTGGCCGATTTTCGGGACTATGCGATTTTAGTGACTTTTCGATGTTGTGGACCCTGTATCGCTATTTTAAAATGCAGGAAATCGAGTGCCCGACCAAGTCAGACAGCGAAATGGCGCCCTACGCCAAATACGACAGCCCCATGCAGTCCCGCTCGCCCAGTCCGTGCCGGTTGGAAAAAGCGGCTTCTGACGACGAGATCAGCGTGGGCTGCCCCAGCCCCATGAACAATTCCCGTTCGCGCTTTGAGTCCGAAAACGACGAACCCACCAAAGACTGCAGGTGTCCCGAGTCCGAAATCGAAGACTACTTCAAGCCGCTGAAGAAGCTCAAGATGGTGGAGCCGGACCGACATCAGATCTCGCCGACCATGGAAGTCGACGAGCATTCGAACAGTGGCGTCAAAAGTTTTTCGATAGTGGACATTCTGAACCATAAACCGGCAAAGGTGACGCCCAGCCGGATAGTGCGCCCGTGGGACATAGATCCGGACATGGACGCCCAGCAGAGGCTGGAGAGTTTTCACAGACAGTTGGCGGTGCAAAAGTTGGCGCTTTTACGGCCCGAGTTCGCGAACTTCAACGCGAGTTACACGTCCGAAACGGCGAGCGACCGGTCGTCGAGCGTCGCCAGCGACTGTTGCTCGCCGGACATCGTTTCGCCGACGGCGCAGAGGCCGAGGCCGCAGGGGAAACAGCAGGGCGGCACGCCGCTGGACGCGCTTTTCCAGATGACGTCCAAGACCTTCGACTCGAGTCAAGGGGAAAATAGCGCAGGTAGGTTCGATTTTCCATTTTTTTATGATCCAAACACGAAATCAATCGAAAAAGTACCATAACAGTAGTTTCCGCACTGAATGAACTTCAGATCACTTGAGCTCCAAAGATTTATTCTGTTGGATTTTTTCCATGCAAGATAATATCAATGAACACAATGAAATTTGTAAACAAAGAGTACTATTTTAATAGAAAACTGTTACACAAGTAATATATCTCAAGATAACAGGAGAAGGCATCAAGATACTTAAATACCACGAAGCATATAATAATTAGAAATAAAAAAAGATAACATATACGATTTTACGATGTGGACAATTGAAGCATTTTTTAACTCCTTACTGAAGTTTACCAAAGTCTATATTTGGTGGATTCTTAAAATTTCCCAAAGATAGGTTTCACAAAAATATTTTCCTTCTATAATAAATACCCTAAATTTTCTTACGCTTGTGTTCAAAAATCGCCTACTTGTACATATCTCTAAACAGTAATACAGGCCTTCTGATATTTCATATAAATTGGTGAAAATAAAACTCAAAGAATACCTGATTCAAATCATAAGAACACAATATCCTTTGGTCCACTAGTTCTAATTCATTTTCCTACCAAAAAAATTGAGTTAATTATAGAATTTTAATCCAAAAACAACGAATAGTTCTTGGATCAAAGTGGAAAATTGAATAAAAATGTCATCCGAGCTGACAAAACAGCATATTTCATCGCTCTATTCAACCTTTTTAACACAAGGAAATCAATAATGTTTATGCTCTGCAAATATGTTTACATTAATATGTATGTTATTCTACCACCAAAAAGTTTTCATTACTTCCGTCTCTCAAAATTGTTGATCTCAAAATTCTGTAACATTGCTTACCTACGAAAGGATCGATGGTGGTCATGTCAGATGCACATGGCGGCTAAGGGTCGAATATGCTAGATATTGTCAGTAGATTATTCACTTACTTCTGTCTTTTAGACCCCAATGTTGACTAAACACCTTTTCTTTGAACTCTTCTGTTTTGTTCTCCTGATAATTTTGATTTTAGAAATTCGATCGAGATGAAATTATGTATTCAGAAGGAGAATGACGCACTCAAGCTACTCGCAAAGTTTTGTTCAAATCGCGTAATCAGAACCATAGACAATTCTAGTGAATGAAGGAAAAAAGAGTTCCAAAACTTCTTCAACAACAGATCTGGGGGTAGAAACGATTTCTTCGACAGCTGCTATCAATTATTCTGACAGCTGTCAATTTTTTTTTGTTTCAATTTCAAGCGTGAACTAACCTTGGATTTATACAGGGGTGGAGATAAGTTTATGATGCTTTGATTGAGTATGATTCAAATGAATTAAAATTGTTAGGGTTGTTGAAAATTAATAAAATTTGAAGTCATGAATTTCAATAAATACTGAACCGAGGTTTCAACGTGCAGTTTTTAACAGTCATCTATCGGTAGCCAACAGAGCTTAATAATAATTCTTATCGTACCTATAATCCGAAAAATTTTCACTAGTCGCCTGAACGCTGACAAAACAACATCTTCTCAGCGTTTTCTTCAGCTTTACTGAACACTGATGTTCGGTGAATAAGGCGGTAGAAAGTAGTATACTACATGTTATTCTTCAAAAATTGCTCACTAACCTTTTTATGTTATTGTCTTCAAATTTGACAAAACGTCAAATTTTCATCGTTCTATTAAGTTTTGTCGATACAAGAATATAAGAAAGACAATAGTTTTCATGTCTGGTGAATATGACGGCTAAGAGTTGCATATATAGTTGTACTAATGTCGAAAAATTGTGGAAATGTTTCGTTAAGACTTGAGCCAATGTTTTTTCCGATACCCATTTAACCACATTGTTATTCTAAGCTTTCCCCAGGACTGTTAGGAGGTTAGGACACTCAGATAAAAAGTAGTATAACTAATTTCTCTCTCAATACATTTAATGGCAAGTATTGTGTGCAATACATATCATACTTTACATATATACAGTATGTTCTTGAAAGAACATCAGAAAGATTCAAGAAGTTCCACATAAAAGCGAATAATTATCAATAATAATTTGAAAATATTGAACAATATAGCCCAAATAATACCTTGGTGAAGTATGGTAATGGGCAAATCGGTTCAAAGACTTAGAGGTTATTATAATGTTTGAAATTTTATTATCTCATTATTTAGAAAACTACTGATCCGATCAGATTAAAATTCGGGGATAAGCTGTAAAATATCTACTAAAGAATGCATATAAAATTTCGCAAAAAACAAAAAATATGTTACTTAAAGCATTGACGTGGAGTCAGGATCTTTTGGGCGCTCCTTCATTCTTGTGATAATCAATGAATCAATGAAGTGAGATCTATGAAATATAAAATATATCAACAATTTTTTCATCATTCCAAAACTCAGGCACCAACAAAATCGCGCTCTGTAAAAACTAATAATCCAAATCGTTCACGGTACGTCATTTCCGACGTTAACAAATCGACCGGCGTTTCGCGCATCATAGTACTCCCCAGGGCCATCAAACCCGTCGCCACTTCTAAATCCGAGTTGCGGTCGGCGTCTTTGACCATTCGCCCCGGTCGTTTCCGCACTGACCCCTCCGAATCGTACGCTGATAATCAATTAATCGATTCCCATTTTACCGGGCGAAGTTACGAAACCCCCGCGTCCTCATTGTGGGGATATTCTTCGCCAGTCACACGCATTTATCTCGACACTTTATTCGTGATGGTCTACGCCTCCCAGCTCAATAATTTACTATGATAAATGAATATTAGTATTATACACCACGTTACAGGTAAAGCCATAGCTGCCAGCATCTCGTCTTTGTCCTTTGTGCTCGCTTAGACCGCCGTGTTTTGATTAAAACTTTATCAGACCTCACACGGCGGTCTTTCTTCAAAGCGGGTTATGGCGGAGGCGTGAACTGGTCCACCTGTAAGTTTCTGGTACAGACCTGCCTATTCTTCGTTTGCGAAGCGCCCAACCCGACTGCGATTCGATCGTACGATAATCGGTATCGAGGGGGTAACTCATGGTTCCCACTTTGGCCCGTTTTAATTCTCGAAGCGCGGATAATTGAATGATGCCGTTTGAAACCATGTTTTAAGTCGACCTTCTGTTCGAAAATGAAGAGTATATCTTCAGTATAAGATCTAGAATTGGTTCAATAATTGTCAGACGGTGCTTTTGATCGTTTTGCAAAAGACGAAAGAAATTAGTATTGACGCCAAACTTTTCGTTGAAATGGAACAGCTTCATGAGTCATCTGCCTGCAAAGTTTCATTAAAATTGTCCTTTGGATTCGAAGATATTCACCTGTTTCCATACAGAACAAGAAAGTTTGGAGAATCTATATTTTTGTCAGACTGTGTTATAGCTGAATTAAAATTAGGAGTAGGCCGGCAAATCCTCCACCGAAATTGGCCGTATTTACAGTGTGGAACCTTAACAAGTTTCCCATTAGCCCGCAAAGCCCCAACCGCAACTGGCCCCTGTTCTTGCCGGCGAAAAGCATCGATAACAAACGAAATTGAATACGCCACCGCGCGACCCCTAATAACGGCTTTATCTTAATGACGTCGACCCTGTCGGAAAAAATGAAAAAGTCCTTATATTTCCACCGTATCTGCACGAGAGAGGTGTCAGAATACGTCTAAGCACTTTATAATTACCGGTTTCGGAACGCCAGAGCTCCGTAACTCATAATAACAAGCCACACTAAAAAGATCTAGAACTCGTTTGAATATGAAACTAGAGACGGCCTTGTCGCTACTGAGCGATTTCCGTCTATGTAGTCTGCTCGAAATATCCCACTAGGTATACTCGGTGCAGACACTGTTAAATTGTCGTATATAGGATGTTCAATAAGTTAGCATTCAGAATTGAAATAACAAATAACAAGACTGTCCAGTATAGCATTCACAAGGGTCGCTAGTTTGAGTCGAGACGATGGAGATGTAGATCGCAATCAGCCTGTACCTGGAATGGAAACCATCTCGATTTTTGTGCAAACATTGATAGGGAATGAATATCCATTAAAGGAGCCCACAGGTGCTCACATCGTAACACACCGGTTAAACCATCATTGACTACAAATTACGGATTAGATAGAGATCTACTCAATCAACTCGATCGGCAGTGCTGCTAGTAAGCAGAAGATTGATAGTTAAGATTATGTTCCATAAGGCTGAAGCTAGTATTTTTGTAAATTGCCCGGAGATATAGTCATAGATCGTTCTCTTATTAAAAAACGTCCACACGAGCATTAACTTATTGCAGCGACGTTGCCAGACCATCAATAAGATCATTTCTCATGAATAACACATTATAAATTATGCGGTATTTTGGATTCTGAAATTCAAAGCGAAAAAGAGGCACCTAAGCACTTGCTTGAAATCAGAGCTCGTTCATCTACCTTGTCAGTGAAAATTCGCACTTGGCAGTTCAAGAAACCAATGGAAAACATTTTTGACAGTAGCTGTAAAGGAAGTCGTCCATGATCTCAGATCGGTTAAATATGTCATATCCACTTGATTTGTTCAGCTAGGTCGGAAAGGCGTCTCTGCGCCGACAACCTGTATCTTGCAAACGAAGCCGAATTTTGAAAAATGGTATGAGAAAAAAGTGTTTCGTTTGATGCGAGGAATCTAAAGATAAAATAAAAGTTACAAGTCGACGACTCACCCTGTATAGAGTGTACGATTTCTTCTTTTTGCCGGACCAATTTTTTTGATGTAAATTGCTCCCATCAAACAAAACACTTTTTACCTATACCATTTTTCAAAATTCGGATCCGTCTGAAAGATACAGGGTGTCAAAAATCCGCGTCGCGCCGACCCAGCGGACGGTCGGCTTTAGTGCATGACATATTGACCGTCAAGGCTGCGCGCCGCCCAACTGGTCGATTTTCGCGGGAACCAAGCGAAAACATGGACGCCTAGAAAAAGAAAAGGAACGAAAATTCAACGAGGTAAACCGGCCGAAGAGCACGCGGACCGAAAATACCTACGTGTGTGTTACTGCATAATATAAAGTTGTCGGTCACTCAATTACCTTCTAAGCGCTCAATATTTGATTCCATCGGCTTCTTTGACCATCTCCACTCTCCAATTAGTGTGAACCGTCGCCGGAGGCGAGAGCGGCCCCTTTGATCTCGAAAATACCTGTTATCGTTCAGAATGTGAGAAGACCGGAGCCGCCGATGCTGTGCGAGCCCATTCTCTACGCGACGATCAGACTGTGACTCTGCCCGGGTGATGAAGGAGAGAGTACGGTCACAGTCCGATCGTCCCGGGGTTTTTTAACGTAGCTGCCCGGTTAAAATTAATCACATTCTCGGAGTGAATGATACACGATAGATTAAGTCGAGACTAATTTCGAAACGTGTAAAACAATGTCTCTTCCACGTCCAGAGAGACGAAAAAGATAATCGGAACGACGTTTGCTGTTACTACCGGGAATTTTTGCGGTTTCCATTTCTGCCGAAGCGGATTTGCTTGAAATGGAAATTTAATTTTATCTGCGTGTCGCGGGTCGGCGCAGATATGAAGGCGGTGGACTTTTTCGACAACGATTTTTTTCATCCGATGGAAATTTTACAGGTGAAACTCTACAGGCTGAATACGTCATTAAAAAGATGGCTTTGACTTCCGTCTCTTTGGATACAAGCATTTGAAATACGCTTTTATCAGGGATCGGCCGATATAGTTATTGTCATCGGCGTATACCATTGGCATTGTCGGCCGATAGTTTTTGATCGATGTCGTACTGCCTCGAAATTAAAATTTTCTATATTCTCATGTTGAAATTGAGAATGCCCTACCTCGTAACTCTAGAGTCCAATGACGAATTTAGAGCTTTAGAACTCAAGGGGTAGATTTTTGAAAACACAATAGGATTTTCCTTCAAATTACTAATTTTTGGCGTAATTGAGACAGACACGAAAAAATTGTAGTTAACATTTTCCGTAGAGGATAAATTGCTCATTCAGTGAGAATGTAAAGATCGACGTAATAAAACGATTGAACGATCTTGTTAACGAAGCTCTTATAGGCATACGCTGATAGAGAGAAATTTTTTCTTAAAATCCATTTAAATTCAGAATAGGGCTGTTGATGTCCTGTTAGTACGAAGTGTCCATCACCCTGTTCACGCATTTTCTTCAGAAAATCGGCTTAACTCGACGTGGAAATATCCGGCATTTCAAAATCCAACATGTCACAACTTACAAAGCTGCCGCTTGCTCCAAATACAGCTATCAAGCCGTTAAATACTGCATCAGGAAACGTTGGCATGATGGATATACCAGCCTGGGTAATTATCCCATTTTAATTCTCGTTGTTTATGTGAAAAACACGAGACATGCGTGTAATAAGAATCTTCATTTGCTAATTCCATACACACAAATAATGAATATGCATGCCGCGTTATTAAGCGAGATTTATTAACTATATAATCTGCATTTTATAAAGATAATGAATTGAAGTACCTCACACTGGACGCAGTAACTTATCCACGCATGGTGTCGACGATAAAAACCCATTATGGGTCTCTCACCTTACTATGGTGGGCGCAGCTGACGGACAATATGGCGTTCATGAGAAATGCGAGAAAACTTTTGAATTTGAAGAATTTATGAAATAAACTGCGCAAAAAAATTAACGCACATTCTGATAATCTCAATTTTAATGAAAGTTAACTCTACATTGACTTTATAACTTATTTTTTATGTTCTCTCGGGAGTGTTTTGAACGAAACAAGACACATTAAATGGAAGAAAAATTCAGGATTTCACCGAATCTTATGTGAAAGAAGAGAAATGAACAATTTTCAAAATACTGAAAGTGATTTAATACTTGGTATTTCCACCCCTTGCGTTAATTACAGCATGGCAACGACGGTTCATACTCATAATGAGTGATCTTAAAATGTTCTGATCTAATACTTTCCACATTTCTCCGAAATGGATTCCTAAGTCATTAAGAGTAGCTGGATGATTTTCTGAACTTCTCAGCCTTCTATTGAGGTTGTCCCAAACCTGCTCAATCGGATTGAGATCTGGACTTCTTGCAGGCCATTCCATTCGAGAGACTTCAACCTCTTCAAGGTACTCCTGAACGATGCGCGCACGATGGGGTTTGGCATTATCCTCCATAAAAATGAAATGTTCACCAATGTGCAAATGGCACTACATGCTCTTCAAGAAGGTTCCTTATATACTTATCAGCATTTATAGCTCCATTATCAACGACCACTAGGTCTGTGCGAGCAGTCAAAGATATTCCACCCCATACCATAATCGATCCTTCCCCGAAATCAGTAGTATTCAGGAAATTGCACTGAGCATATCTTTCATGTGGACGTCTGTATACAAGGGAACGTCGATCACAATGGTAGAGGCAGAATCTAGACTCATCTGTGAAGAGAACTCTTTCCCAATCGGCCTCTTCCCAATGGATATGCTCTCTCGCAAAATCCAAACGCGCCCTTCGATGGGCTGGGGTAAGAGCTGGGCCTCTTGCCGCGACACGAGGCCTTGAATCATATTCTCTGAGGCGATTTCTTATTGTCTGAGTGCTAATTTGCACCTATTGAGTTTGCTCAAGCTGATTTTGAAGGAGGCGAGCGGTTGCAAACCGTTGTCTCAACGAAGAAACTCTCAAGTAACGTTCTTGAATAGCAGTTGTTACCTGTGGTCTACCCTGTCCTGGTCTTAGGACATTCATACCTATCTCCCTGAATCGCTGCAACATTCTGGACACACTTGTATGGGAAACTCCAAACCTTTCTTCAATTCTTGTGTATGTCCACCCTTCTTCTCGCAAAACTACCGCTTGGGCACATTGCTCTTGGGTCAAATTGCGTGTTTCGCGTTGCACAGCGATCGAGTGTAGAAAATCAAACGAAAGAAAAAACTATTGATCACTAGAATTGATCGAGAACAACTGATTTTAGAATGGAGCCAATACATTCAAAATCTGATAATATCATCTTTTTTATTCCTGCTGGGAGAAAATATCTGTATTGAAGAAAAACGTTGAAAGTGGATAACATGCATGCATAATTCTGATGAAAACAATTATCATTGAGAACAACTTCAGTTGTAGAATAAATTTGAGATTTCCATAATGTGCGTTATTTTTTTGCGCAGTGTATAATAATTTTTTTCAATAATCAACGATCTTTAGGAAATTTTAAAGCTTGTGACTAAATTACGTAAGTGAAATAAATCACATAGATATATTTGTCGAAAAAGGAGATGATGAATTGGAAAAAATCGATTTACCTCACACGAAACAAAAACAATGAACCAAGACCAAATTGGTACCCTCCCACCAGACGTCGGCTACTCGTCTTTCCCCTGTCCCAAATTCGGACATCGGCCTATCAAAGAAAATCCAATTAAAACCCGGACGAAAAAGCTTGTTAGTTCTCCTAATTCGTCCTACCGTCAATAGCGAAGTTATGATTTTTTCCCCGCTCCACTGCTAGGTCGGTGATGTAAAACCGTGTTACGCTCGGTTTAGCAGTGAGTAAAACGGTGCCTCGCTCGCCTTTTTTCCTGTCGCAATCTCATTTCGTATCTTTGCGGCTTCCTCTGGTCTAGAGAGCAGGGTCTATGGGAAATATCGTTATGAGGTGGATATTATGGTATTTGGTAGGTGGATACGGCTGTCCTCTTTGTTCCCAAGGATGGATTATTCAAATTGGAAATGGTAAAACCGCCGGTTTGTGTCTTTTTATTATGGCTCTGATGGCCGGTGGTTTTATTGCTTTCCACGCCAGAAATGAAGAGAAATGGAACTGCTCGTTTATTTCTGTAGAATAATGTACTTGTACTATTCCCTTTCCTATGTTGTTATTGTATTTTTTTTTGTTCAAAAAATATCATTATACGAGGATGTATTGATATCTAGTTAGCCTAGACCAGTTTCATGCATAAACAAAATATTGCGATACCATATCAACGAACAATAACTTATTAGAAGTGTCAGTGTAGAGTTCGACGTTAAAAAAGTAAACAAGAGGTACGCAATAAATTAAAAAAAGATGTCCACCGAAATTGTAAAAATCGAAAAATTGGAGTATCGAGCCATCACCTGTATTTAAAAGGGTTAAGAGGTAAGCAGATTTATGAAGATATGCTTAATACCCTTGGTGATCAATGTCCTTCGTATGCGACCGTGAAAAATTGGACTGCATTAAGCTTCAAAAGAGGTAAATTTTCCATTGAAGATGATGACCGATCGGTAAGGCCAGTTTCTGTGTCAGTCCCCGAAAATATCGATGCAGTTCATGACATGATTTTATCAGACCGTCGAATTGGGCTAAAACGGATATCTGAAGCACTGAAGATTTCATACGAACGCGTTCATCATAAGGTTCACGTCAATTTGGGCATGAGAAAAATTTCTGCAAAATGGATCCCCAAATGTTTGAATGTTGACCAAAAGCGTGCAAGGGAAGAAGCATCGCGTTCGATCTGTGCTCGATTTGAAAATGATGTAGACTTCTTAAACCGAATTTTTACTGTGTATGAGACTTGGGTACATTTCTACGATCCAAAAACAAAACAACAATCAATGGAATGGCGACACTCTGGTTCTCCAAGACCTAAGAAGTTTCATGTCCAAAAATCTGCTGGAAAAGTTCTTGCTTCAGTTTTTTGGTATTGCCATGGAGTAATCATGATTGATTTTTTGGATAAGGGTAGAACAATAACTGGAGATTACTATTCGACAATACTGACCACTCTACGGGAACAAATTAAAGAGAAAAGACGCGGAAAGCTATCCAAAGGTGTTTTGTTTTCACAGGACAACGCCCCAGTACACAAATCTCATGTTGCCATGCAAAAAATTCGTGATTTAGGGTTAGAATTACTAGAACACCCCCCTTATTCACCAGATTTGGCTCCGTCCGACTATCATCTCTTTCCTCAACTGAAAACAAGTTTAAAAGGTCGTAAATTTTCTTCCAACGTGGATGTAATGAAAGCTGTGGAGGACTGGTTTGCAAAGCAAGAAGAAACATTTTTTTTAAGGTCTAGAGCCTTTGCAGATTCGCTATAATAAATATATTCAATTAAGAGGAGAATATGTTGAGTAATAAAATATTTGGACATTGAAATTTTGTTTGGTTCTATAGTAGGCTTAGAATTTTTCAATATATCCTCGTATGGTAAGGTAACGTCTCCAATTCTTGATTGGATCAAATTTCCCTACCTCGATATTAATATCCAAACATAAATCGGCCAAGTTATCGTTCTGAGCCCTCTCACTCTCAAATTGACATAGATCAGGTTCAACGAAAATACCCATAGGTTGTTGACTTCTTCAAATCACCCCCGATAAAACTAAATAATAGAGTCTGCACCGATAAAAGAAACACAAATGGACGGTTATAAAAGTTCGGAATGCTAAAATCCAGCAGTCATCGACGTTGAAGCGATAAAGGGTCATGCCATCATAAGTCTACCAGTAAAAGGTGTATAATTTTCTATTTATAGGTCGGATGAAATACGCCCAAAAAGTTTGATTCTAATTGGAAATAGTATAAAATATCGTCCTGGGTGCACAGTATCATCGACCTTTGAACCAATTTCAATAAGATTTCCGCAAATAAATGCTTCCGTTCTTCTAGCATCTACTTCCACTGCGTTCGAAATTAATTCTATTTTGACAGCATTTCGTGACAGCCTCACGCCCAAACTCGTGAGCTGTCTCTCAACCAATATAATCACACTGTCTGGAGAATGGCGTGTCATTTTGACGTTTCTTAAATAATTGAATTCCGTTTTGAAAGGAACCTGTAATTTGGATTCAACAGAAGCTTCGTTCACGTCGTTATTCGAGTAGAAATGGAAATTAATAGATGACCCCGAAAAAAGAATATTTTTCTTGAAACAACTAGGTACACCACACTTTTTTCTTATGCTCAATTTAGAAACCGAAGAGAAGCTGAAAGGATCTTTTACATGAACGTATTTCATTTCCTCCCAGAGTTCTAATGCTAGTTTCACCTTGTATAATTTGTTTAGAAATTGAGACTTCACTCGTTATCTAAGAGTTCATCTGAAACGAAATACAGCTGCTGTTCACAGCGTTTGTAGATTCGACAACGGATATCTGCATCATTTGAGACTGAATCCATCCGTTGATTTTGCCTTTTCGAAAGAAGCGTAAGCCATGTTGCCTCTACCTTTGGGAAGAGATGATCCGTGCACAGATAGGGGAATATTTGTGAATGGGGAATAATTAACCTTTGATACAGTTTTAGTAACAGCCAAACAACAAATCTTGAAAGAAATACATACTTACTGTCTTCCAATATGCGTAACAGTGAATTCGTTATTAGTGGCGTTTGTTGGTTTTCGATTCTTATCCAGTTGCTAGTTAGCAGTGTTTTGGTTTGGTTTTATTTTCACTTGTTATTTTTTTTGAGGTTGCATCCTACCTGGTCTCGAAGTTTCCGAAGGAAGTTGGCTTTTTTATTGGAGATTAGAATTTTGTTGTGTCGCTTCTACTTTCAATTCGAAAGAGTAATTCCTGGCCTTATTAGAGGCTTATCTTATGCCCTTCTACCTCGATCAGGTCGTGAGCAGGGGTGGAACAGCGATGGGGTCAAGATAAAGGTGACGTACTGTGAAATTCTCGCATTATCCCTTTGTAGTTCGCCGATTATTGATTTGTGTGTGTAAATAAACGCTATTAAGCTACCCTTCATCCGTGCCAGTCGAGTCATGCGAATTCCATGCAAATCCTGGCATTTCCCTGACCTTACGGTGCGAATATACTGCTGCTCCACGGGGCCGACAAGCCTCCTACGAATTAGACGGGGGCAGGGACGGGCTCGGGGGGGAAATTATCAGAGAACGAAAAATTGTTGTTGAGAACGCGAATTGGGAAAAAAGTTAAAAATGATATTGATTAAAAAATTGATGGAATTGACAAATGAACGACGTTTTCAATGACCTAATGGCTTTAATTCCTGTGTTATTTGAACCTTATATGCCTTCAGAGCTTAAACCTTGTGTAAAATACGCCATATTGTGGACCCACTAAGTCCAACTTGTTGTGAACGTCGTCTAATGGACATTTCAGGGTCTTCAGCAACACTTTTACGTACCAAATCAATAGTTTTTTGTGAACGACTGTATTTTTCACTTTTTTGGTCTCCCACCGAACCGGTCTCTTGAAATTCTTCAATAATTCGACCAATAGTGCTTTCAGATGGACGATTATGTGAACCATATAATTCACGTAATTTTCTAAAAACACTTTTGCACTGAACGCTGATGTTCATAAAATAATTCAACAATTTGAACGCGTTGTTGCATCGTGTACGAAGCCATTTTTATAAATGTCATACATCATAATTCTTGAATGTCAAAATACCCAGACGAATTCAGTGCGCCATCTATATTTTATTCATTCTTTAAAAACCGCGCAATTTGAAACACCCTTGATATCAAACTAAATATTACAGAAGGTGTTCAAACTGTTCAAAGTGGTCACCATGAGATCTAGTGAAAACATCGAGTACGTCCCTTACAACCTCCATGACCAATCTCCATCTCCGCGAATACTAAATATGACGGAAAATTCACGCTAATAACCTATCAGTCAATTACATTTCTGATTAATAGCAACGCTTAGACCTCAACCGAGTGTGTTCTACTGTGTTCGAATGGCAAACGGTGATTTGCGCTAATTGTAAGTAGGAACAGTGTGTCCGATATTGCTAAATGTTGCAACACGATTTCTGGCTAATAATTCAACGTTCACGCCGCAAGAGAAATCATGTTTTCATTTGATCGTGGAGCATGTAATTGCCCGGCGATTAAAATCTATTAATTTTTTTTGTAATATCGTTTTCATCGCAATTTTATTTGTAACCGATTCGGCCGGATTTGGGTTGGGTAATTTGTCAGATGGATGAGCCAGAAGAATTCGCCGAAATGCTACAGAGGATCTGAATCCAGAACTCTAAAGAGTACCAAACACAGGGAAACCCGCAAATGTTGATATCGACAACGATTTCGGATCTCGTTCCCTGGGTCGAAATAGGATCGGCTCCAGTGGCCGCCGTCAGCATCCGGATCCGTTAAAGACGGTAGCCGGGGCAGATTACAGACTCCCTGGACCGCCGCGACCATCACGTACCATTATTTTTTGTAGGCCGAGCCGAGCTCGCCGGTATCGGTAGCGAACCACGTACGGCAGCTAGCCGCAATTATTTCTAAATTGTCTGAGAACGCGATTTGGTTATGTGATTATTCGGGTTCTCTTATTACGAATCGTCGATTCCAATGAGGAGCTGATTATATAACGGCCTTCGGCGGTTATGATATTTTCCGCCGATGCCGCCGCTTTCTCACACGGGACGTTTACGCGTCGTCTGCCGCTGCTGCCGCCGATAAAGCGCAGGAAGGAGAACTCCGATGATGGGCTCTTTTTCGATGCAAATTTGAGTCTCCACTATTTTTTTTTATTCAGTCTACCCAAAATTTCCAGAATTTCATTTGATTCGGTCAAGATTTGATCATGAATTTTGTAATAAAGACTTAAAGTATAAAAGTCGAAAACTCTGCGCCGACAAGGCGCTGGCAGGAGAACTCCGGATCTGGGCTCCTTTTCGATACAAATTTGAGTCTTCACTAATTTTTTCTATTCAGTCTACCCAAAATTTCATTTTATTGGGTCGAGATTTGATCATGAATTGTGTAATAAAGACTTATAGTATAAAAGCCGAAAACTTTGCGCCGACAAGGCGTAGGCAGGAGAACTCCGGACCTGGGCTCTTTTTCGATGCAAATTTGAGTCTTCACTAATTTTTTCTATTCAGTCTACCCAAAATTTCATTTGATTGGGTCGAGATTTGATCATGAATTGTGTAATAAAGACTTCAAGTGTGAAAGTCTAAAGCTCTGCGCCGACAAAGCGCAGGAAGGATAACTCCGGAGCTGGGCTCTTTTTCGATGCAAATTTGAGTCTTCACTAATTTTTTCTATTCAGTCTACCCAAAATTTCCAGAATTTCATTTGATTGGATCGAGATTTGATCATGAATTGCGTAATAAAGACTTAAAGTATAAAAGTCGAAAGCTCTGCGCCGACAAAGCGCAGGAAGGAGAACTCCGGACCTGGGCTCTTTTTCGATGCGAATTTGAGTCCTCACTAATTTTTTCTATTTAGTCTACCCAAAATTTCCAGAATTTCATTTGATTGGGTCGAGATTTGATCATGAATTGTGTAATAAAGACTTAAAGTGTAAAAGTCGAAAGCTCTGCGCCGACAAAGCGCAGGAAAGAGAACTCCGGAACTGGGCTCTTTTTCGATGCAAATTTGAGTCTTCACTAATTTTTTCTATTCAGTCTACCCAAAATTTCATTTGATTGGGTCGAGATTTGATCATGAATTGTGTAATAAAGACTTCAAGTGTGAAAGTCTAAAGCTCTGCGCCGACAAAGCGCAGGAAGGATAACTCCGGAGCTGGGCTCTTTTTCGATGCAAATTTGAGTCTTCACTAATTTTTTCTATTCAGTCTACCCAAAATTTCCAGAATTTCATTTGATTGGATCGAGATTTGATCATGAATTGCGTAATAAAGACTTAAAGTATAAAAGTCGAAAGCTCTGCGCCGACAAAGCGCAGGAAGGAGAACTCCGGACCTGGGCTCTTTTTCGATGCGAATTTGAGTCCTCACTAATTTTTTCTATTTAGTCTACCCAAAATTTCCAGAATTTCATTTGATTGGGTCGAGATTTGATCATGAATTGTGTAATAAAGACTTCAAGTATAAAAGTCGAAAACTCTGCGCCGACAAAGCGCAGGAAGAAGAACTCCTGAGCTGGGCTCTTTTTCGATGCAAATTTGAGTCTTCACTAATATTTTCTATTCAATCTACCCAAAATTTCCAGAATTTCATTTGATTGGGTCGAGATTTGATCATGAATTGTGTAATAAAGACCCCAAGAATAAAAGTCGACAAAGCGCAGGAAGGAGAACTCCGGAGCTAGGATCTTTTTCGATGCAAATTTGAGTCTTCACTAATTTTTTCTATCTAGTCTACACAAAATTTCCAGAATTACATTTGATTGACTAGAGATTTGGTAATGAGTTGTAGAATAACGGCTCCTAGTGTAAAAGTCGTGCACAAGTCGCAGACTCACCTTGTTATCCGCAGAATAAAAATGGAATACCTAGATTTTACTATCAGAATACCATAAAACCTAGAAAAACTACAAAATCAAGAAGACTTGTTGAAGTCTCGTAACAAATACCGCTTATATTGTACGCTACCTCGACCGGCGCCAATTGTCCTCCATTATTAATTATTCATCGAATCGATTATCTCATCGATTGCCGTTTTTAATGAAATTTCAATTAATCGCATTCATCTCGCAGCGAGTGAGAACAATGGCCTTTTTTCGATGCAAAGGTCACTAATTACCAGTTTTCACTGAGGTCGTAATGAGTACATCAAGTTCCTGATGCGTGCGGTTATAGTCTGGACACACGGTCGGTACATTAATCAAGTTCTTGGTTAATACGCGAAGTAATTAATATCCTGTCTAACTTGGTAAGTACCTGCGTATGCCGTGGTAGTTTTGAAATATCGTGGCGAGCCGATTCGGTAGATGTTTTGATTGCGATTCTGGAGGCTGCGGAATGAACGTACAGATTGACGTATGTTAAGTGGCGATTGAACGTAGAGAGAGTAACGAGGTCCTGATTCACATGGGTGCTAAGTTTTGGCTTCAGACAAACTCTTATTGTCGGAGTTGCTTCATCCTGTGGCTTAGAGAAAGATACGCAGAAATTTAAGTTGACAGCAGCATCATAGCGTAATCTACTTGACTGAAGACACCCTAAGATATTTTTTGAAATCTCCAATCATGGTAGATCCGAGGGACTAAACCGGAAGACCAAATAGGAGTCCTGATCTAAGGGTGACCTTCTTTTCATTTCACCATTCTACTCTCAATTATAACATCTTTGACCGATTACCACAAGGTTCGAACCGTGTCGCAGTTACTGCCCGACCATCCTTCTCTTTTATAGCACCACTCGTTGGACCTCAGCCATTAGTTGACGCCATTAGAAGAACCAAAGTTGCTTTGTCGGTATCCCGTGCACAATACCAACCGGTTACGTTCAAAACACAAGTGGATATTAAGGACCCCTGCTTTTATTGTGGCTCTAAAAAATATCACTTGCGGACACTTTTATTGTGGATTTACGGTGGTAACTAGGGATGCCCAACGCGTATCGATGCCCTCGAAACGTCGAGTATTCGTTGGTATCCATACATACTACAATTCCTATGATTATTTGACTATTTTCTTCGAAAGAGCTAGGTGCTCTCATTAAGAAACCTTTAAATTCAATTGCCCTGAGTGTCCCCCTTTGCGTGAATTTGAGTCGTCATTGCCACCCCTGATCATTGTATCGCCGACAAGATAACCGGAAACCAAACTTTCTACACCAGAGAACGATTTTCGAACCGATGCGGTCGTTTAATTCATTAATCACGATGCAGCAACAAGAACTAATTCAATTATCTAATAGTTTCTTGATTGGTATCAATTACAAAACAACCAGTTCGATCAGCCGCTCTTCTCTTAGATTTTTCGAGGAAATCGCTAATTGGTAATGGTTTTTTGCCGCCAAATTATAGTCTTTTACTTTCGGTTCTAATAACGACGATGCTAATTTGCGTTCATTCTGGTTCAACCGGGTACTCGAAATGTTGGGTACCAAAATCGTCGGCCTAGATTTCCAAGGTGTTACCCAAGGTTCGGTGAGGGGGCCAGGCAGATTTCCGATTTTAGTGCGCTTGCCAATTTTATTCAGTTGGTTATCACTTTGCTTTTATAACGATTTATGTATTGTTCTGATTTCACAAGCGTTAGGACTCTAACACTGATCTGTTAATAATTTTCCCATACACCCTTCGATCTATTTCTTTGCGTTTGGGTGGTCGCTGCGGCGTGTCCATTGTCAACGTCCATTACAGGAGAATTGGAAAGATGAAACGCTCAAGAACCGCTATACCTTATGAGCTTTTTCCGACAAAAACTCTAATGATACCCTTTCGACCATTAAAGTAATTACATGTAAACATCGTCGATACTCACCTGGTTAGTACATGATATCATTACATCTAATAAGGCTATTAGACTCAAAACTAATTGTCGGCTTGCACATATGAGGCCCGATTGTATGGTGATTTTGCTCTGTTCTGCGCCTTTTTTCAGTTCCTATAATCAGTGCCACAATTACTGTTTTAGGCCTTGAACTTTCGCAGATGTTGTGAATTCGTGTTGGTACCGTTTCCTGCCTTCCTTCCATATTTATGGTCTTAACCTCACTTTTACGATTCAAGGTCACGCAATTTCTATCTCATTAAAGCCGCTCTGAATTGGGTGAATTAGCAAGTATGATCTGGAATCAGTTCCAGATTACAGGGTTCATTGTTGGTGATTTTCATTTAGCTGTTTGAGATACTCGGTCTTACTGCCTGTGGCTTGTAACTCTTCACCGACTTGAAGAAGATCAAGAGTACCATTGAGTAGAAACAAATCAGGTTTAGATTGTCTCGAAACATTTTTCCAAAAACGCTGCTATCGGCGTGTTCAAAGGACTTGAAGGAGCCATTATAATAAAAATTGTCGATGGCATATCAATTTTGTAATGCAATTGGTTTTATGTTGTACTACCATCTGTTTTTTTTTTGGATATGAATTTCAGACGAATGCACATCGTAAACTACGCTCTATTCCAACGATCACAGTAATGGTGCCATGTTTTCGACCATGGCCAGTTATGGAATAATAAAATCTTATCTAAAAAATTCGATGGGTTTACAAGCTACCCATTCAAAGCAACACCAAACCTTTTTCCACCACTCACCAACACCTTATCTTCTAATTGTTACAGTTCCTTGATAACTTTTATTAGAAATAGTAAATCTTCGAGTTGCCAGGTAGAACTGCCCAGATAAGCCGTTGATAACGACCGGACAGTAGTTGATTGGGCGACAGATAGTCGGACAACCTCAATAAAAAAACGAGTTATGTGCATTATTCACACACAAACAAATTTATTTGCTTTTTATGAAATATAAATTGAGTCGTAGAAAGGATATATTTGAGACAGGTACATTCTTGAGGTTGGTATTAAAATGAAAGAGGTCGTGTTTTTTCGGGAGTTAATTGAGGCGGTTTTTGTTTTGCCATCTCAAATGAGCGTATTAGGGGTCGGTGATTATGGTTTGGATGAGATTGGATTTATGATCCCAAGGATTCATTTTTATTATTTTCATTTTTATAGTTTGTTTTTATGGTTTGCGTCTTCGTTCTTGTTAGGAAGATTTTTATGGATTCTACGACGCTGTATACAGGGTGTGTCGTGAACTGAACATGAATTTCCCGTTTCGATCATAAGAACAGGATCCTATGCATATAATTCGTATTCAATCGCATTCTCTGCGAAACGTTTTGAAGCGCCTTTCAATTCAAAAGTAATAGAGATCCAATATCATATAATTCTTCAATTACAAAACACAATACGATGTTCATTGTCTGTATTAGTGTTCCTGTAATCATCTCACCGCTCCATTCGAAACGAATTGATTTCACATAGCTGGTAAAAATTTTTAATTTTATAACGTTGAAACATTCTTCTGCAATCTCCAGCAGATATTTCCATTGCGTCGAACTGTAGGTCTTTCGGACGAACAGAACTGAAATTGACCTCGAATTTCTACAACAGTGTGTATCCTATTTTCGAAATTGTGGGACAGTTATCTGTAGGAGCAAGAGTGCAAGAATGAAGCTTATTTAACAGTAGATAAACATCTTCGATACTAAAGTTTATAATGTTGTTGGACTCGTAGTAAATACCAGGAATTCCTTGAAAATGGTGACCTTTGCAATAACTCAAACAATACATAAAACTAGATACTAAATAATCATGGAAATATAGTAATTTCTCGGGTATTATTGCTTATAGCTATGATATGCTCATCAGTTGAATAATTACCCATTCGCACAGAATTCCTGATCACATGTACTTACTCTCAGAATTCTCACAGTTGTAATGGTACCTATAAGTTTCATAGAAATTCATTTAGTTATTGCGAAACTCATAATGACGACTACTACAATAACTTGTCACCTATCTATTTTCCCATAATTGAACATAACTGATCGTCCTGGTTGGCACCTTTTGTATGGCTATAGCTAAAATGGTGAAAGCTTAATTTCTGAATCAGTCACTCTTGAATCAGTTATTTCGAATAACAATTCTCAGAATCATCCGGTAAAAGCTAAATTATAGCTCGTGATGAAATTTCTATTCTTGTGCTCATCTCGTATTAAATTATTCGCGGTAGGGTTATTAGCGAATTTATTGTAATTTGAATATAATGTATCGTTTAATTTTGTTTTGGGGCGACCAAGAATGCAGTGAGTAATAATTTACTGACTCACATCAGGTCACTTTTATAAGTAGGTTCTGTTTCGAATTGAGCCAATTTCGAATTTTGTTTTTCACCATTGTGCTGGAAGCATCATAATTTCAAGCTTTGTAAGACAATTTTTCTTGCCTTATAGAATGATTGAGAGTTGGGCTTCATTGCTTTCGGTATCGATTTTTTCGAAAGCATTTGGGTGATTAATTTTTGGATAGTCATAGGTGCAAATCACGTCTCGTTTTCCTCCATCTTTCTCATCTCAGGAGTACGCACATATTAATATTATTGAGTTTGTATATGGGCATACTGAAAGAAACTCCTGAACAGCATACTGAAGGAAATATGCTCGACAAATATGGACGACGTCTTCAATTGTAGGCGTAGATTAAAGCTCGATTCAGACAGATGTCCCCCAAAGACTTCCGTCCAAGAGGACTAAACTAGGGCGTGCGCTGCTTATCAACGACTTCGATCTCCTCGCGATCCAAACAGAGCTTAAGCATTAAGCCCCGATCCCAGATAAGACCTCGTGACGTAAAACAGGCCCCTAATGTGGAAGCCATGTTGATTCAACACTCCGACACTTGTTCTTTCCTAAATCGGTTTTCTTTCATCTGAAGTACGTTTCTTCTCATTGAGATGTGGCGGAAGCTGTGTCAAAGAGAAGTTAAGTGACTGTGATAACTGAATAGTAAATATTTTCGGATTTAATTAGGTTTGTCGGTTCTCTAGTACTCGTG
The DNA here is from genome assembly GCA_910592335.1 of Adalia bipunctata. NCBI lineage: Eukaryota > Metazoa > Arthropoda > Insecta > Coleoptera > Coccinellidae > Adalia > Adalia bipunctata. The sequence continues at coordinate 1,781,997 of OU342951.1, forward strand.
CAGAATCGTGTTTTGTACTGATAGACTTCGACACTTGAGCTCGCTATAAATCTGGGTTTTGAGAGATGGCATCTTGAAGTGCTGGTCGTTTGTGTTCTAGAGCTTTAATTTGTAGAGGTGTTAGTTAGTCATCGTGAGTTTTGGATGTATTTTCCTTGGAAATTGCTAGTTTTTCGTGGTCCATTTTGGTTGAGTGGTTAGAGCATAAAATTTGAAAAAAGCTTCAAAAGTGTAATTCTCTTTGGCACCTACAGCTTTCAGTTTGGGACACTGTATATTTCGTGACTGAATCATGTATTCAATGCCCTGTCTAGTCGACAATACGATCACTTGCAACCCAAACAGGTTGCTACCAGTTAAATCGACCTCTCCAACAAAGCCACTACCAGAAGTATCTTCGAAGGTCCTCACCGATAATCGACGAAGAAGATTGATCTCTTCATCCTCATCGACCGTCATTCAGGGATGTTAAGACACAAAAACGTCGCTTCGGTCGGCATCTGTCAGACCAAACTCTTCATGAGAGAATTTTCGAAGGCAGAAATGTTTCTATTTGGCCCTGAATAGACCTCATCATTCGATACATCGTTGGCGCTATTGTACGTTGATCGGCCGGGAATTAAAATCCTTTTTGACGTGCTAATCGAAAACGTTAAAGCGAGAAAATGCATCGTTAACGAGATCGGAATAATGTTGTTCCACTTAACTCGCAAAATGAACACAGAAGGATTTTTTTGAGGCAGGAGGAGATTTCTGTCTAGACGGTTTGTCGATTGATTTTGTACGTTCTCGTGGTGGAATTGAAAGATATGAGACACAGGGTATACAACACTTTTTCAGCACTATGGTAAGGTCAATGATACAACTGTACGAGGATGGATTGATATCTAGTTATAACCTAGACCAGTTCCATGCATAAACAAAGTATTCCGATACCATATCAATGAACAATAACTTATTAGAAGTGTCAGTGTAGAGTTCGACGTCAAAAAAGTAAACCAGAATCACGCAATAAATAAAAAAAAAGATGCCCACCGAAATTGTAAAAATCGAAAAATTGGAGTATCGAGCCACCTGTATTCAAAAGGGTTAAGAGGTAAGTAGATTTACGAAGATATGCTTAATACCCTTGGTGATCAATGTCCTTCGTATGCGACCGTGAAAAATTGGACTGCAAGCTTCAAAAGAGGTAAATTTTCCATTGAAGATGATGACCGATCGGGAAAGCCTGTTTCTGTGTCAGTCCCCGAAAATATCGATGCAGTTCATGACATGATTTTATCAGACAGTCGAATTGGGCTAAAACGGATTTCTGAAGCACTGAAGATTTCATACGAACGCGTTCATTATACAGTTCACGTCAATTTGGACATGAGAAAAATTTCTGCATAATGGATCCCCAAATGTTTGAATGTTGACCAAAAGCGTGCATGCAAGGGTAGAAGCATCGCGTTCGATCTGTGCTCGATTTGAAAACGTGTAGACTTCTTAAACCGAATTGTTATTATGGATGAGACTTGGGTACATTTTTACGATCCAGAAACAAAGCAACAATCGATGGAATGGCGACACTCTGGATCTCCAAGACCTAAGAAGTTTCGTGTCCAAAAATTTGCTGGAAAAGTTCTTGCTTCAGTTTTTTGGGATTGCCATGGAGTAATCATGATTGATTTTTTGGATAAGGGTAGAACAATAACTGGATATTACTATTCGTCATTACTGACCACTCTACGGGAAAAAATTAAAGAGAAAAGACGCGGAAAGCTATCCAAAGTTGTTTTGTTTCTACAGGACAACGCCTTAGTACACAAATCTCATGTTGCCATGCAAAAAATTCGCGATTTAGGGTTAGAATTACTAGAACACCCCCCTTATTCACCAGATTTGGCTCCGTCCGGCTATCATCTCTTTCCTCAACTGAAAAAAAGTTTAAAAGGTAGTAAATTTTCTTCCAACGAGGAGAATGACTTTTTTAAGGCTATCGAGGTTTAGAATCTTCCCAAAGTTATAATCTCTGTATTGTTTCGAGTATTGAGAAAAAACGCAGTAAATATTAAAAGTAAAACGAAATAAATTTCCATTCAAATCGAATGCTACGGCGTATATATTAAGGTTGTCCAAATCAAATAAGGGTGGTCTAGTAACGCCGCGGGGGTGTAATAGGTGACAAATAAGGTCTAAATCAGTTAGTCCAACGTCCGACGGCTTGATTTATCCGACTGTGGTGCCCTCTAGCCAATATGTCACTATTACAGTCGACAACTCCTTAATCTGGATTAGAGGTTATTTGTTTGAGTTTGGCGGTACCTTTTATTGCTGTGCCTTGAACCAAATGGATTGATAAACGATGCAGGCGGCTGTGATATATTGGCTACACTGATTCGGAGCATGGTGTTTGTAGAAGAACTACACGTTTTCGTACATGAGATTCCCGCAGACAAATCAACTTGGCAACGGTTCCGAATATCATAGACACTTCGTAAAACATGAAGGCTATAACGTCTTGAAACGAATTAGAACTGGAGCAAATTAATATCTAACTGACTCTCGTAATTCTTGCAGTTAACGCCGTTTAATAACGTGGAAAAATACTTTGAAGACGAGTCTGAACGACGTGTCGAAAGAAATACGATCGTCTAAACGTTTTCTCGGTTCTCAACGATGGCGATATTATAAGAAGCGCAGAGCAGGACTCGAACGGTGGGACAAAAATGAGGATTTTGACGATCTTCGACTGATGGCTTGAAAAAGGCCAGTTGGCCAGTAGAGGTTTGCCTTACTTGAATAAAGAAGCGAACGAATTTTGCATGGCAATATGAGATTTGTGTACTGAGGCATTGTCCTGTAAAAACAAAACGCCTTTGGATAGCTTTCTCACTTTCTGCGTCTTTTCTCTTTCATTTTTTCCCGAAGAGTGGTCAGTAATGTCGAATAATAATATCCAGTTATTGTTCTACCCTTATCCAAAAAATCAATCATGATTACTCCATGGCAATCCCAAAAAACTGAAGCAAGAACTTTTCCAGCAAATTTTTGGACACGAAACTTCTTAGGTCTTGGAGAACCAGAGTGTCGCCATTCCATCGAATGTTGCTTTGTTTCTGGATCGTAGAAATGTACCCAAGTCTCATCCATAGTAACAATTCGGTTTAAGAAGTTTACATTGTTTTCAAATCGAGCACAGATCGAACGCGATGCTTCTACCCTTGCACGCTTTTGGTCAGCATTCAAACATTTGGGTATCCATTTTGCAGAAATTTTTCTCTTGTCCAAATTGACGTGAACCTTATGATGAACGCGTTCGTATGAAATCTTCATTGCTTCAGATATCCGTTTTAGCTCAATTCGACGGTCTGATAAAATCATGTCATGAACTGCATCGATATTTTCGGGGACTGACACAGAAACTGGCCTTCTCGATCGGTCATCATCTTCAATGGAAAATTTACCTCTTTTGAAGCTTGCAGTCCAAATTTTCACGGTCGCATACGAAGGACATTGATCACCAAGGGTGTTAAGCATAACTTCGTAAATCTGCTTACCTCTTAACCCTTTTAAATACAGGTACTTGATGATGGCTCGATACTCCAATTTTTCGATTTTTACAATTTCGGTGGACATCTTTTTTTTTATTTATTGCTTAACTCTTACTTTTTTTGACGTCGAACTCTACATTGACACTTCTAATAAGTTATTGTTCGTTGATATGGTATCGCAATATTTTGTTTATGCATGGAACTGGTCTAGGCTAACTAGATATCAAAACATCCTCGTAGGTCTAGTATTTAGCTTGTGGGTCCAACCATCCCTTATCTTTGTTTCGTGCAGTTGAGGTTATCGACTTGTCCACATGCTAAATGCCAATTCCACATGCATGCGTCACGTCAAGTGGGGCCTTGGCCGACAGCCTTATTAACGGTGTCATTGTTGGTACCACACTACGCGTTCGCATACGGCGCGGCGGTACGACATAATTAAAAAGCGAGCCAAATAATTTAAATTGTAATGAAATCATAGGCGTGCACGGTGCTTATTCGGATCGCATTAAATATTGTCCAGGTGTGGGATAATAACACGTCGAGATATAGAGAACGATCGACGTCGTGGGTCTCCTTCAACAATGCGATAATTAACTTTTTTTTTCCTGCGTCTTCTATTGAGACGTATGTACCCGAGCGACTCTCGAGATTCGTAATTGGCATGCAGAATCGAAAACGGTCGGTTGAGGCGCGACGAATCCGAGGAAAAGGAGGAGGTGACGTCACCGCGGATTTTCTGGGTAGTCCCCAGGGTTAATATCATAAAGATCCATTAGTATTCACATTTCTATAACGTTTCAGTCTTTCAATATCGTCAATTTTGGGTGAATATCAATACAGAGTATTTGAGTATATTGACAGGGTGTTTAGCAAGTTCCATGACTTTGGCAGGAGCTTGTATCTTTCAAACAAAAGTCAATTGACTCTTTGTTCATGTAGGAATGAAAAAGTGCAGCCATCATTTGCCAGAATTAGTAATGGAGCGTATAGAACACCCTGTATAGATATATGAATGTATTCTGCAAATACCTGAAACATTTTTATCAAATGCGACAAAACAAAAGTTGAGAGGGTGTCTTTTTCAGAGTGAACTTTAAATTGAAATAGAACTCATTTGAATTAAGATTGAATCCAAATTTTTCTTTATTTGAAAGATCATCTTATGACATTCATGTTTCAGAAATAATTTCTGGCGTATGTCCACCACAACTATCTCTGAGGAACCGCATTCGACCAGACCAATTTTGGACCACTCTTTTGAGTAATTCAGGCCTTATTTCTCTGAGAAAACACATGATAGATATACATTGTATATAGTTTGGGCCCGTAGATCTACCTTATAAGTAGATCAATATTGAAGGTAGATCAATATTGAATGTAGATTCGCATTATAAAAATAAAGAGGCCATTGAGAGGAAGAAGAAGAAAAATCATCTTTGACAGGTGTCAAGTTCTGTGATGAACATCGAAAAACCACAGTTGTCATATTTCACATCTTCATGTTTGACTGCTATGGGTGAACATAGATTTTGAAAATAAATTTCAACAATTTTTTAACGTTGTTGCGGCGTGATTCACGCTGCTTATATATTTTAGCTATAGATTCTAGAGGGCTCTTGTTATTTGTAATTTTTTTGTATTTGGAGATTTTTAAAAAACATTCTTCTTCACGATTTTTTTGATTTACGTTTAGAAATCAATCAGAATAGCAACCTACTTCTTTCATTTTATTTGAACTTCAAAATTCAAGTTTCCTCCACTCCATGTTAGTTCTTCGAGCCCGATCACTCTGATCATGGATATTGGAGACGACGTCAAGGTTCATTTGATCGTTTTGCTTGATTCTAATTACTCTGTACCTACCTTTCGAACGAAGTTGAATTTTGAAAAATATGTTCGCTTTGGCGGAGACAATATATATTGATGTAAATGTCATAGACTCGACAAAAATGAACGTTCTGTGGTGGCGGGCAACAGCAATGTCTAATTCAGGTTAAATTTCACCTGTCCCAAAGCAACGCATAATCGAACCCGCTCAAGCGTTACCGCCCTCGGGCCGAAATTCCAATTTGTCGAAGTGTAGATGTGTACACACCAAATTGAAATCGTAAAACCGTAACTTTCGTGTTTTCATTTATGATACATGATATCCGATTGTTATTTATGACAGTAATACGTTGGTGTCGCCCCTGGGCGCGCTGTTCCCATCTTTCACGCGACCAGGAAATTATTTATTCCCGTTATTAATTATGAAAAGGCAAACACACCCTTTCGCCCCGATACGAGAGGATGTTAGGGGCTGCGGTTGTGGGTGGTTTTCAACAGGGCTAGAAATGACGATTGGTCTGTGCGGGAGTCATAGAAACGATGGGGGTAGGTTGATATGTACGGCTGGCATATGTTTCACCCCCTTAGGGTTATTTTAATTAAGTTATGGCTTTTTCCTTTGTATCTTTGTCCTGTTAGAAAAATTGATCCGTAAGACTTCGGAAAACTCTTCGAGAATGCAACTGGTGAGAATTGACTGCTCAATTCCTTGAATGCGAAGATTTGGTCTTGGCATCATGGGGTGATTTTTTTAAAACTACAGGAAATGAAAAAAACACATAAAATTCAGAAAAATGTATGAAATCTCTTTGAATCGATAGTACGGTCCATATAATTTAATGTTTGAAGCGTGAGCTGTTAAAATCAGAGTTGCCAAAAAAAAAATACACTGCGCAAAAAAATTAAGGCACATTATGGAAATCTCAAATTTATTCTACAATTGAAGGTGTTCTCAATGATAATTATTTTTATCAGAATTATGCATGTATATGTTATCCACTTTCAACGTTTTTCTTCAATACAGATGTTTTCTCCCAGCAGGAATAAAAAAAGATGATATTATCAGATTTTGAATGTATTGGCTCCATTCTAAAATCAGTTGTTCTCGATCAATTCTAGTGATCAATAGTTTTTCTTTCGTTTAATTTTCTACACTCGATCGTTATGCAACGCGAAACACGCAATTTGACCCAAGAGGAATGTGCCCAAGCGGTAGTTTTGCGAGAAGAAGGGTGGACATACACAAGAATTGCAGAAAGATTTGGAGTTTCCCATACAAGTGTGTCCAGAATGTTGCAGCGATTCAGGGAGACAGGTATGAATGTCCGAAGGCCAGGACAGGGTAGACCACGGGTAACAACTGCCATTCAAGAACGTTACTTGAGAGTTTCTCCGTTGAGACAACGGTTTGCAACGGCTCGCCTCCTTCAAAATCAGCTTGAGCAAACTCATGAGGTGCAAATTAGCACTCAGACAATAAGAAATCGCCTCAGAGAATATGATTTAAGGCCTCGTGTCGCGGCAAGAGGCCCAGCTCTTACCCCAGCCCATCGAAGGGCGCGTTTGGATTTTGCGAGAGAGCATATATCCATTGGGAAGAGGCCGATTGGGAAAGAGTTCTCTTCACAGATGAGTCTAGATTCTGCCTCTACGTCCACATGAAAGATATGCTCAGTGCAATTTCCTGAATACTAATGGTTTCGGGGGAGGATCGATTATGGTATGGGGTGGATTATCTTTAAGTGCTCGCACAGACCTAGTGGTCGTTGATAATGGAGCTATGAATGCTGATAAGTATATAAGGAACATTCTTGAAGAGCATGTAGTGCCATTTGCCCCATACATTGGTGAAAATTTCATTTTTATGGACGATAATGCCAGACCCCATCGTGCGCGCATCGTTCAGGAGTACCTTGAAGAGGTTGAAGTCTCTCCAATGGAATGGCCAGCAAGAAGTCCAGATCTCAATCCGATTGAGCAGGTTTGGGACAACCTCAATAGAAGGCTGAGAAGTTCAGAAAATCATCCAGCTACTCTTAATGACTTAGGAATCCAACTCGGAGAAATCTGGGAAGGATTAGATCAGAACATTTCAAGATCACTAATTTTGAGTATGAACCGTCGTTGCCGAGCTGTAATTAACGCAAGGGGTAGAAATACCAAGTATTAAATCACTAATCATCATTTCTGTATTTTGAAAATTGTTCATTTCTCTTCTTTCACATAAGATTCGGTGAAATCCTGAATTTTTCTTCCATTTAATGTGTCTTGTTTCGTTCAAAACCTTCCCGAGAGAACATAAAAAATAATTTATAAAGTCAATGTAGAGTTAACTTTCATTAAAATTGAGATTTTCAGAATGTGCGTTAATTTTTTTGCGCAGTGTAGTTAGCATTCAATTGGTAACCAAGCCAGAAGATTCTCCTTTCATTCAACCACAGCTGAATATTAATGGGGAAGGTAACAATCGTCAACAAAATCCCTTTACGATCTTCTTCCTCTGGATCCACCACCGCTGACAGACATAATACTCCAATTTTTCCACGCATTCGAACCTTCAACACCTTTCCCCTCGTCTTCGTCTCTGATTTCCGCGCACATCGTAGGTCCTGAGGGAGATCAGGGAACCGGGATATCCTAAGTATAACTTCATAGCGTCGGATGCCACGGTCGATGATAGCTAAACGAACAGAAAATTGCTTTGAGAGTCTATTTGGACGTTCGCTATGGTAAATTTGAGTTCTTGAGACGGTGGGATCGCTGACAGGACAAGGGGAACGTTGACGCGTCTACTGCTTGTACCTACGGTCTCGGAATAGAAACCCGAACACAGGGACTTTTAAGTTTTTTTATTAATAATTCCGAAAGCGAGGTTACATTACAAAATTGGTAACGAGGAACTGTGCGAACTGGAAAGTTTCACAGAAATGGGTACTGAAAGCACTGACGTATAAAGTTGGGAGTATTCGAACGCTCGTCTCCACCTTGTAGGTAGATTCGCATTTAAGAATTCGAGAACAAACAAAAACGTTTTCCATAATTCCTGTTCTTGTGATGTGGACAAAATGTTGCATGTAGCTCAAATAGGTCATTCTCAATGAACTGTTACAGGGCAACCCTTTGAACATCAATCAGGGGTTTATTTTCATTAGCTGCCGTTTAATTAACGAAGATAATCAGACAGAAAACGCCGATTCATCGTAGTTCGTTAAAGAAACCACCGGAACTTTCCATTAGCAACATGATTCCACAATTCTTATTGATCAGGAATAATTAGATTACCTGCTTGGACGCCTTTTGTTACCCTTTGTTCTTGTTCTTGCTCTAATGTATTCACGGCTAGATAATTCCGTGTAGGCAGAATAAAGCCATCGATTACCTTTTTCCCTGCCTGCACCTTGACTCGTTTTCGATTTCCCAGCAAGATAAAATCGAGAAATAAGAAGATTCCAAAAGCAACAATGACTGTGACAAACTATGCATTATTTTATTGTCCTAAGACGCTTCATCTGCCTATTCTTAAAAAAAACAGATAAATAAATGGAGAAGTTGCATCTTAGGATGAGCCTTGGTATTCTTGACGTTCTCCTCGAATTTGCAAGGACCCTTTAAGTTATCCAAACGAGATTAATTCAAGAAGAAACAGTTAATCTACCTCACTCGTACTTACAGAACTATATCATTCAGCCAATTTGCGGTATTGTCGATTTTCCTAAAAACGTCTTCGTAATTGGAAAGCATTTCAAATCCGTTAGAAAAGCACGTCCCTAGTGTTACGTTAACAGCTTGCGGTAGAACCGCCAAGAGAAAAGTTTATCGAAATTAATTCATGTGTAAATGGTCTGTTTTTCGCTTAACGCAAAGACAGTTCTAGTGGCAAAGCGAGAAAACCTACGAGATAGGTTTGTTCCATATTTGATTAATAACGTTCTCTTTTGTTGTACCACGAGAACGCTCTATTCTCAGAACAAATGCTATTTAACTCGAAATTTTCCGGCCATTTCAAATGAATTATATTCCGTTTGAGTGTCCTCCAGGAATAGCTCGAAGAAGAGATATGTTCACACCAATTTCGTTTATGATGAGGCGTTGTACAGTAATTAATTGTGTGTTTATTTTCGGGTCATTCCAGAATTAAACGGTTTCAGAATCTGTTAGATTGTTCTTGGAGTAAGAGTGTCACTCTGAATGTTGGTCACGACTACAACAATTTTTATAGATACGAGGATATATTGAAAAATTCTTAGCCTACTATAGAACCAAACAAAATTTCAATGCCAAAATATTTAATTATGCAACTCTCCTCTTAATTGAATACATTTATTACAGCGAATCTGCAACGGCTCTAGACCTTTCGAAAAAAATGTTTCTTCTTGCTCTGCAAACCAGTCCTCCACAGCTTTCATTACCTCCTCGTTGGAAGAAAATTTACCACCTTTTAAACTTTTTTCAGTTGAGGAAAGAGATGATAGTCGGACAGAGCCAAATCTGGTGAATAAGGGGGGTGTTCTAGTAATTCTAACCCTAAATCGCGAATTTTTTGCATGGCAACATGAGATTTGTGTACTAAGGCGTTGTCCTGTAGAAACAAAACAACTTTGGATAGCTTTCCGCGTCTTTTCTCTTTAATTTTTTGCCGTAGGGTGGTCAGTAATGTCGAATAGTAATCTCCAGTTATTGTTCCATCCTTATCCAAAAATCAATCATGATTACTCCATGGCAATCCCAAAAAACTGAAGCAAAAACTTTTCCAGCAGATTTTTGGACACGAAACTTCTTAGGTCTTGGAGAACCAGAGTGTCGCCATTCCATCGATTGTTGCTTTGTTTCTGGATCGTAGAAATGTACCTAAGTCTCATCCATAGTAACAATTCGGTTCGAGAAGTCTACATCGTTTTCAAATCGAGCACAGAACGAACGCGATGTTTCTACCTTTGCACGCTTTTGGTCAACATTCAAACATTTGGGAATCCATTTTGCAGAAATTTTTCTCATGTCAAAATTGACGTTGGCGTTCATATGAAATCTTCAGTGCTTCAGATATCCGTTTTAGCCCAATTCGACGTTCTGATAAAATCATGTCATGAACTGCATCGATATTTTCGGGGACTGACACAGAAACTGGCCTTCCCGATCGCTCATCATCTTCAATGAAAAATTTACCTCTTTTGAAGCTTGCAGTCCAATTTTTCACGGTCGCATACGAAGGGTATTGAGCATATCTTCGTAAATCTGCTTACCTCTTAACCCTTTTAAATACAGGTACTCGATGATGGCTCTATACTCCAATTTTTCGATTTTAACAATTTCGGTGGACATATTTTTTTTTAAATGCGTAACTCTGTTTTACTTTTTTGACGTCGAACTCTACACTGACACTTCTAATAAGTTATTGTTCGTTGATATGGTATCGCAATATTTTGTTTATGCGTGGAACTGGTCTAGGCTAACTAGATATCAATACATCCTCGTATAACTGTTTTCAAAAAGACAATTCGTCAGAGATCCAAAGTTTCAATTTTAATATTTACAACTTGAAGAATGAATTTGTGGAAGGCTTAATAACTTTCCAACGATATTTCCCTGCACTCCAAAGGCCACTATTCGTATCGATCCTGCTCTAGGGGGAAGTTCACCATGCAAATTAGTGAACACATTGCTCCAATCTCACCTTAACGAGGGTTCAGAATCAGTTGCATGTAATACGATTACTTACTGAATTATTAACATCGATATCTTCGTATCGTTTTCGTTCCAAATTTCAAGAAGGTTCAACATATCGCATGTCCAATTTGTAAAGTTTGACGGTAATATCTTTACGAACAAATAAGGACCGATTTGGAGCAGGGTCGGCGTAAGGGGAAGGCCCTCAAAACTAAATAAAAACGATGGTATTCTAAATTCCTAAAAGTGTTTCCAACGGTGCGTTTGAACCATGTAACAACAATTTAACCTTCAGATGATCCACGTGTAATCGCCGAATAATATAAATTGAATTCAAATTCAGAGAGTTGAAAAAAAAGTATCATTCAGGTATCAGCTTTCATTCACAACAATATACCATTCCACGTGAGCTGGTGTGTGGGATGAGCAATTTGCGAAATAATAAATCAAAATGCCTATCTCGTAATGTAATTACCATTTATTGTCACTGTTACTTGGGCGTGATATTGAATAATGCCACGTTCAACGATATATCCATTGGTTTTTTAAGATAAATGAAAAAAATTTCTATGTTCAACCATACAGTGTGTTCTATAGGCTCTGGCGGTTCATAACAGTCTTTTAGGAAGATTGTCTAAACTTAGTTCAACTGATCATTTCTCCACCTGACAAATCTTCTCATATACAAGAACAACTGGAAAGATCTGTTCCGTCTCTGATACCATCGGAATAATCATCTCGCAATTAGTGTGTAATATCTAACCAGTGGATAACAACTATGTCAGAGGGTTGAGTGTCATATTACGATAATTATTGGGCATGTAGCAGAACCTAAGTTTACGTGCTTCCAGATCTTTTGTCGGCGTTCAATATAGGTACTCATGTTGTATCTTTTTCTTCAAGCTTGACTCACGCATGAACAATGAAACGCAGTAGTCGAAGAAGTTGAGGCTTTGCTTGAAAATGCGTATGGAAAAATTGAAGAATTTCATAATAATGTGTTCCTAGGGGTTGGTGAATTTGGAACCTTCATTTGTAGGAGGACCCTAAGCAATGAGAATCCTTTTTCCGTATTTGATTCGTCCTCAATTAGAGAAGGATTTCTTCAACAGTTCCTATAGTTTCCGAGAATGAAGTGGGCCCTTTCAGGTCAGGATCTATGGTTCCTATTCCGAGAAATACGTGTACACATGTTAGGCGCCACTCTTTGATTTATTGGACATCCCCTTCTGTTTACGGAAGGAATTAGTTAAATTTTCGTCCGTTTGTCAGGTTTATTTCGATTTTAAAGTTACAACGACAAACATGGGGTGCCCTGTCCATAAGTCAATCAATGGATTTGGAAATATTGTATCCGTCGAGTTGAGACGTCTTCATAGGTGGTAATTTCTGATTGATGGGGTAATTTGATAACGCTTATACGGGGTGTTGCGATTTCAGGGGGGAATATTTGAATAATATCTAGAATAAAATTCTGAAAACACTTCGTTTTCGAGATATATTTTAGGTCGAATTTTCCCACAGTTTTTTCCTTATAGCATGAGCATTTTTCAAGATTTAATGATGAAATTTGAGGAAGATGTAACACTTCAAGGTTTTCATTGTACATAGTGTAACAGCCAAATGGAATAAATTCGATAACGAATAAATGAGGGTGTGTTGGGAAAAACGCTCGGACACGACGATTTGTAATTTTAAATGCGCATATTTTTCATGAAAATAATATTTTATAGAGTGTTCCATGTGACGGTGGCAAATACCAACTTTCTTATTTCAAATGCAACCCCCTGTATATTATTTATTTTTTGGATTATTCAGAGAATTCTATACACAATTCATGCACAATGTCCCATACCTATCTTTAACTATTTCGGAAGTATCAAGTGTCTTCAGATTTATTGCAAAAATCAACGTTTTAAATAAAAATTATTCAAATTAATTTGCAACTCGAAATCATATTAATATGAATTTTCATCACAAAAATCTTATTTTATCTATACTTTTTTTGCAATTTTAAGTCAATATCCCTAACTCATGTGGAGCAGTTTATAACCCAAGTATAATTCAAAATCATTGGAATTAGATTCGGAGCCTTATGGGGCTAAGGGGTAAAGTTCCCTTATCCTTATCGCTTTTCGAGTAGAAAAAAATGGGACCCAACACGGAGCCCTGCGGCGCGCCAGAAAGCGCAGAAAATGACATAATGGGGCAGTTTACGATGAATTAACCATCCACGAATCTGTGCCGGTGGAAGATCGATGTTGCCATTCGGAAAACAAAGGAACTAGGGGGTAATTTGGCTGTCGGGATCAATTCCCAGGCGGGACTCCTATAAATCAACGTTGGTAAGAAAACGGCGCAGCGTCCGAAACCAGAGGTGGGAAAAAAGAAGTTTATTACAATGATTTAACGTCTTTATTTGTGTGTGTGGGCCAATTTGGAAGAGACCTGGGGCACCGGCAACACAATGAGAAGGAACATGATCCATAATTCGAGGACCCGATCGGACACGGTGCGAAGTTTTAAATAGAATCAAGTTAGTAAATGCAAATGCAAGAAGTGGCGGTATCAGCCCCGTGGTAAAAAGAGAGAGAGTACGGTTATTAATGATATCGCAAAATCATCCAGTTAGGTTGGCTGTCCTGTTGGTTAGTTGGATTGGTAGTAACTGGCAGGTGTGACTAATACGGGTTCTTTGTGGTCAGTCGCCGACACCGGACCATCTCGTTCTTCCACCGTCCCACCTACGTACACCTCGCAAGAATCTCCAGAGCCGTCGTATCCTAGAGCTCGTCTCACCTACAGCGGCGAGGTCGAACACAATGTTTTAAACTGTAATCCTGCACTCGATATTAATTTTTTTGGGAAAATTCTTCGGCTGTTTTGATCCATTAACGACTGCTGGTCAGTTTTACATCAATGGGGGCCAGCTCGAGGTATCGGCGTGACACTAATGCCTTACGACTGTGCCTTTTTGCTCGGACTGAGCTTTGATTTCTACTCGGGATCGGTTGAATGGAAAAGTGTCCATTTGTGATGAGAAAACTGGAGCAATTCACTTTGTGCGGATATGAAACCCTCGAGAAAGACGAACCATCGTGAGAATACAAATTCGGGAAAATTTAAAGCCCATAATTTAAGATGAAAACCTATTTCGAGCCAGTCAAGTTTCCCCTTTCGGAAAACGCGTGAACGCAACAATTTTCAGGTCCTCGAAAACGATCTACCCCGAAAAACCGGCGGGGGCGTGAGGACGAACCAAAGCGCTAACAATAACTCTACGAGGGGTTGACAGTGTCGCAATAAATACCCTCTCTCTCTATCTCTCCCCCGTTCGCTATTTTCCACCCGATTTAGTTCTGATGAGAAAATGAGAATTCCATCCGGTCACGAGAGCGAGAGATCTCTCGTGTGACATCGTAAATTTCGCGTCCTGCTACCGAAATTCCTCTCCTCCCACCGTTTTGCCTGCATTCCGTTTCGTTCTTACTCTATTTATGGGGAGGGGCAAGGGGGTAGGTAAGGAAATCCGGGGTCCTCTATTTCGGAGTATTCGTGCTTTCTTGTTTAGAGAGTTGCCTCTTTTTCCGGGCTCCCAAATACCTGGCTGCACGGAGGATAAATTAGAATTTCTTCGGATATGCGTATACAGGGTGAAGCAGGTTTTTTAACTCGCAATTTGGCGTTGAGCTTACAAGGAGATATCCTGCTTTTTACCTCGCAGTAGTTTGATTTTGATTCGATTTGTCAAATCTAACAAATGAACCTTGAATTCATTCAAATTTGCCAGAGCTTGCTGATTTTGTTCGAAAATGCTGATATTCCTGACGACTTAGAGAAAATTGCACTTTCTGTTTCTCCAAAACGACAACTCTTTGAGAAATCAAAGAGTTTGTGAGAGAAACAAGGATTTTTTCATAGCTATCAAACTAATTGTAACTTTTAAATAAAATGTATGGCCTCCACGGGCATCAATAACAGCTTGATATCTTCTTTGCATACAACACACGAGGTTGTTGAACATTTCTTGAGGAATTTGGTTCCATAAACGGGGCAGAAGCTCTCTCAGATCATTTAAGGATTCTGGGGTAGGTTGATGATTATCTAATCTTCTTTGGAGCATATCCCATGCATGTTCTATGCAATTCAAATCTGGTGAGTGCGGAGGTATTGGTAAATGTGGAATACCAAGCTCCTCGCGCGCATTCTCAACTATGGCTGCACGGTGCGGTCTAGCGTTATCGTCTAGAAATTGAAAAGTTTTACCAATAGCAGCGTGAAAATTTGGCACAACATTGTCAATGACATGCTCCCTTAAGTGTGAGGCGGTCATATTCCCAGGACAAATGTGTAGATCTGTGCGCCCGTTGAAACATATCCCGGCCGCATATTCATATGTTACCGACACAACCAAGCACCGCGAGAAGCCGAATGATTTCATATAAGTTACCGACGTAACTTTAGGATTCTGTCGGTAACTTATACAAGCAGCAAGTCCATCGGAAAAAAAACTTGATATATAATCGAGGATGGTTGATTATTAGTCTGAACAAAATATATGTTTCTAGCCTAAGAGTTCACTGGATGAAACCACACTTGTATAATCGTTATAGTTATAGTTGGTATGCTTAATTTTTTCGTGTGAAAAGTATAGCCTATGTCACTAAGGGATAATGTAGCTTTCTAAGCGTGAAAGAATTTCTGAAACCGGTCCAGTACTTTTTGAGCCAAATCGTATCAAATTCACAAAAATGCAAATCTTTCCTCTTTATAATATCAGTTTAGATTACCCTAAGTAGAATATTGGTAAAGTTTTGGTGAATTCTCTAAAGTTACTAGGTTCATTTTGGTAATGAAATAAGCAGTATTAAAAGTATGCAATATTGCGATAACTGAATGCACTTGTTTGATAAAACCACTACTCGCATAATAGTTAAGTTACAGACAAACTAAGAATTACGTCGGCAACTTATTATTACGTGTTCGGCATCGCTCAGAAAACCGATTGTGTGTTTGTGTCGGTAACATATGAATATGCATCCCGGCCCATACCATAACACTACCCCCTCGGAATGGATGGACTTCTTGGACATAGCGACGATTACGGGGTATGCGTGGGATTGACCATACCCTTATTCTTCGAGAATCTGAAAATCGTCCATATCTGGATTCATCAGTGAAAAGGACACTAAGCCATTGAAGGTTCCAATTGATATGTTGCCTTGCCCATTTCAGTCTTTGACGCTTATGGTCACGTGTTAATGAAACTCCTCTTAATGGACGTCTAGAATCTAGATTCACCTCTCTCAAACGTCGTCTGATGGTTTCGATGGAAACTTGGACCCCATCTGCATTTTGAAGAGTATTCCGTAGCATTCCACACGTAGATGTAGGGTTTCTTCTCGCCGAAACGGTGATGAAACGATCCTGAGCAGGTGTTGTTGTTCGTCGCCCACCAAGCCTTGGTCTTTCCAACACGGAACCTGTCTCCCTGAACCTATTCCAAATTCGAGATATCACACATTGGCTGACTTGGAGCCTTTCCGCTACAACAACCTGAGTCAGGCCACCCTGTAGCATTCCGATAGCCCTATTAGCCTCAGCGTTTATTAATTTACGTCATGGCATTTTCAGAAAACGCATTTCAAATCGAAGCCGTTGATAAACTGACTTCATTTCAAAATAAGAACATTCATGAAGCATATGCAAAGAACCAAACTTCAGAAAAAAGGCGACCAGATTGACGAAATGTCTCATACTGATTTTCATTGGATCAATTCAAGTTGTTATTGAGTTTCAAATGATTTTACAGCGATTTTCTCGAAGATTACATACTTAAAAACGATTGAATACGATATCCCTAACTCTTGTGAAGCAGTATATTTCGGAGCTTTTCAAAGAACAAAGTTATCGAAGACGTAAAAGTTCCTCCCTGTCCAACTCAAGAATCCCCCCTTCAGAGAACACCCCCTTTCACGTCCGTCCGCACTGTTCCAGGGGGGAGAACGGGAGGAGCGCGATATATCTAAATCGCCAATTATGGCGGCGGCGTTCTTCTTTTGTCGTGAGAGGCCATTTTGTAGCCCGAACAACGAAAATCCACTTTCACAGTTCAGTCGTTTTTATTGCAGAAACATTTACGAGCCAGTTTGCGTTCGTATGGGGGAATTTATTTCCGGGCGAGTCTGTTTGTTGGCAACACTTAGCCGACAATTCGATTAGACGACGTTTAGCCAGGTGGCGATGGAAATATGCCGGTATCAGAGGGCAGAGACGTATCGAGTCTGGAAAATTTACCATTTTCCGAGATTCTACCGGTCCGAATCAGGTTTCAAGGATTGGGTATGAAATATGTGGCCCTTGAACTGGCCCATGAGGAACTCCATCGTCATCAGGGCAATACAGCGACAGTATGTTGCAGATATTGTCCCTTACCTCCTATAGATTTGTATGTACATATCAGCCATCACGTTCAAACGAGAATATACATGCTTAACACTTGTAAATTATGAAGTTAGAAACTTTATGGTGTCAAGTGAACCTAACGCAGCTTCAATCAAAGTCTGGCCTTTAATTAGAGACAAAGAAGGAAAGAGCCATTTGAACTTGAATAAGACTGAAAACATCTTTGTCAGGGGTGTTTCTGTTTTCAGTCCTTCACATTTTTTTTAATTTCAACTATTTCTTTCCTCGTTTGATGCAACTTGCAATGCAAATGGATACCTTAAGCGGATATAAATGACATCTATACTTGTCGATCTGTGTTTTAATTGTAACAAATTGTATTAATTCCCCAAGTACGAGAAATTTAATGCAATGAATAAATCCTTGGATTCAACCCAAAAAACCAATCAATACGAAGCCGAATCTTCACGGCTCGTAACCAAATTCTTAATAGCCTGTATCTGCGGTCCATAAATTAATCTACCGTACGCAAATCCGTAAAAAACGCTCGCTCCGACGCGTTCTCATTGTCGCCAAATGAAAACATTCGGATTTTTCCGCTCTACATGGTTCTCAATAAGGTTGCGAGTACCAACGCTGGTACTACCATTTCCCGATGCTTCAAAACCAAACCTGCTGTTGCGTCAAGTTTAAACCGCCTCCGCGCGAATAGAAAGTCGCCATATGCAGGCGTGCAATGTAAATGCTTTTGTTGCGTTATGGCGTTTTATTGACTGGGTACTTTTGCCTGTTATAAGGTCTGCAGGTTTGCGCATATATTATGGTGGTTAATTGAATATAATCCGTTTGATCTCTCGGTTCGGTAAAAAGTTTGAATGAGCTGTGCAAACAAAGGTCTTTGTTTGCTTGATGGATGATCTTGATGATAGTAAATCGCCAGAACCTATTTGTGGTTCATATTGTATAATCATGTCCATTTCTCAGTGTTTGAAATATAGTGAACTAAGTAACCAGCATACAACCAAATTGGTTTATCCTCTTCTATCTCTGAATTCAAAGGGGAACACCACAGGATGTTCTTTAAAAGTCTGCCAACATCAAACAGACGGAACTGCATCTTGACTTGGAAGACGTCAATATCGAATATGACTCTCCACGAGCGTTAAAAACTTATCGATTATTGTTGCTTCCCTTCCAAATCATGATTTACGAGTACCGGTGCCTTTAATCTAGAACTGCATTCACCCAAAGCTGTCAAAAGTTGTGGCAATAAACGCGTACGAGATGAGAAGCAGCAATGGATGTTGATTTAAATAGTTCCTGTCAACCGATGACTCCGATTTAATATGTCGAATCAAAGGCGTTGAAAATAACGCTGTTACTTCTCACTTTATTAAATTTAGAAACGAAGGAGTTATGAATATCGGTTTCGGCAACTAGAAAGTCTATAATTAAGACGTATGTTCTCACTTGATTTCCGCTCAGTCAATTTGTAAATAACGCGTATGCGAAGATGGTTTGATGTCTTGTTTGTTTTTGTTTTTATGATGTTCAAAAGGAGCAACATTGATGATTCAGATTATTGACGAACGGACGGTTTTTGACAGCCTCTGTCTGAAATACCGTCAATGTCCCTGATGATATGATATTAGAATTTGTGGTCAATAATTCGCTAGCTACTTGAGCGATTTGGATTAGATTGTATTATCTATTTATATGCTGGAAAAATCGAACAACAAACAAAGATGTCCATGAACAAACACAAAGATGTCGAGAAGCTAACAAATTGCAGTTACTTTCTCTAATTTCGATTATTACCCTGATATATATACACTGCGCAAAATAATTAACGCACATTCTGAAAATCTCAATTTTATTGAAAGTTAACTCTACATTGACTTTATAACTTATTTTTTATGTGCTATCGGGAAGGTTTTGAACGAAAAAAGACACATATATGGTGGGTTTCACGAAGCGCAATCACCGGTGATCCGAGCTTGATCTAGAATCAACTTGATTTTTCAGTTCAAAAGTCAGAGAATCAAGCCGTTGATCTCGAATCACCGGTGATCACGCTTTATGAAACCCACCGTAAATGGAAGAAAAATTTAGGATTTCACCGAATCTTATGTGAAAGAAGAGAAATGAACAATTTTCAAAATACTGAAATGCTGATAAGTGATTTAATACTTGGTATTTCCACCCCTTGCGTTAATTACAGCTCGGCAACGACGGTTCATACTCAAAATGAGTGATCTTAAAATGTTCTGATCTAATCCTTCCCAGATTTCTCCGTGTTGGATTCCTAAGTCATTAAGAGTAGCTGGATGATATTCTGAACTTCTCAGCCTTCTATCGAGGTTGTCCCAAACCTGCTCAATCGGATTGAGATCTGGACTTCTTCCTGGCCATTCCATTCGAGAGACTTCAACCTCTTCAAGGTACTCCTGAACGATGTGCGCACGATGGGGTCTGGCATCATCGTCCATAAAAATGAAATTTTCACCAATGTATGGGGCAAATGGCACTACATGCTCTTCAAGAATGTTCCTTATATACTTATCAGCATTCATAGCTCCATTATCAACGACCACTAGGTCTGTGCGAGCAGTCAAAGATATTCCACCCCATACCATAATCGATCCTCCCCCGAAACCAGTAGTATTCAGGAAATTGCACTGAGCATATCTTTCATGTGGACGTCTGTATACAAGGGAACGTCGATAACAATGGAGGAGGCAGATTCTAGACTCATCTGTGAAGAGAAGTCTTTCCCAATCGGCCTCTTCCCAATAGATATGCTCTCTCGCAAAATCCAAACGCACCCTTCGAGGGGCTGGGGGAAGAGCTGGGCCTCTTGCCGCGACAAGAGGCCTTAAATCATATTCTCTGAGGCGATTTCTTATTGTTTGAGTGCTAATTTGCACCTCATGAGTTTACTCAAGCTGATTTTGAAGGTGGCGAGCGGTTGCAAACCGTTGTCTCAACGAAGAAACTCTCAAGTAACGTTCTTGAATGGCAGTTGTTACCCGTGGTCTACCCTGTCCTGGTCTTCGGACATTCATACCTGTCTCCCTGAATCGCTGCAACATTCTGGACACACTTGTATGGTAAACTCCAAACCTTTCTGCAATTCTTGTGTATGTCCACCCTTCTTCTCGCAAAACTACCGCTTGGGCACATTCCTCTTGGGTCAAATTGCGTGTTTCGCTTTGCATAGCGATCGAGTGTAGAAAATCAAACGAAAGAAAAACTATTGATCACTAGAATTGATCGAGAACAACTGATTTTAGAATGGAGCCAATACATTCAAAATCTGATAATATCATCTTTTTTTATTCCTGCTGGGAGAAAACATCTGTATTGAAGAAAAACGTTGAAAGTGGATAACATATGAATGCATAATTCTGATAAAAATGATTATCATTGAGAGCACCTTCAGTTGTAGAATAAATTCGAGATTTCCATAATGTGCGTTAATTTTTTTGCGCAGTGTATTACTCTCACACGATTCGTCAGAACGAATCCGTAGATATTCTCAATAATCCACCTGCAAGCATAACCGTGGTTACATCGAGTGGAAAAACAAATGAATTCGCCGAAGCTCGTCGAGATATTAATAAAAAGTCATGTTCTAAATCTCCCTTTATGCCGCTACATTAGCTGCAGTTTATTGGATACGCATTCCCTGAACCTACCCCTCAATTTGTGTCATTAATTCGTATTATGTCAACACACATGTAGACTACCCCGAGTGTCTAGACCTCCTCCCTATGGTGGGTAAATTGCTCGTGATAATTGCCAGTTTTGAGGCCCAGATTCAACGTGCTATTGCCCCGAGAACACTTGGGCTATTTGATGGATTATTTTTGCAATATTTACCCTCTACCATTTCGGATTGCCCATGTATAAGTAACACGCCGAATCCAATCGTTTTTTGACGAATCTTTCGCAGTTGCTTCTTCCAGCAGGTGTTCTATAAATTCGTAACATTCACAACTGAAGCTACCGTTCAAGTTTTAATTGCTTCAGCCATATGACGAAGCTTTTCCTTTGTTACAGATGGCCAAAGTCACCTAAACCTCTTCAACAACAGACAACAACCGAAGAAGAAGAGGAAATCTCGTACAGCCTTCACCAACCACCAGATATTCGAACTGGAAAA
The DNA here is from genome assembly GCA_910592335.1 of Adalia bipunctata. Taxonomy (NCBI): domain Eukaryota; kingdom Metazoa; phylum Arthropoda; class Insecta; order Coleoptera; family Coccinellidae; genus Adalia; species Adalia bipunctata. The sequence continues at coordinate 1,803,597 of OU342951.1, forward strand.
ACGGTTCTTGTACCAAAAATACCTCAGTCCTGCCGATAGGGATGAAATAGCGTCTAGTCTAGGCCTCACCAATGCGCAGGTCATAACTTGGTTCCAGAACCGAAGGGCGAAACTGAAGAGAGACATGGAAGAACTGAAGAAAGATGTGGAAAGTGCTAAATTGTTGTCGGCGCATAAGAGTTTTTTAGAGAACGTTCAAGATCTGGGGATCTTGAAGAAAAAAGCCATCGTATGTGAGGAGGATTGTCCTAAAAATTTAGTGGTTTCACCCGGGAAATAAGGACTAAGATTGCGAAAGAAAAGTGTAAATATTTGTGATGAAAAATATCTGAAAAGTGGATATGTTGTGGTTGTTGTAGTCCTTTTGTAAAAATCTCCTGAACGTACTTACTTTTTACTGAAATGTACAAATTGTATAAAGTTAATTTAAGAATAATATATTTGGTGTATTTGTAACAAGTGTACCATATTGTTAAGATGTAGGCAATATTTATTTTACGTCTTATGACGGGTCTTTGCAATATTTTGTTGATAGAGAAATATATCTTGGAGCTTTAGTATTTACGAGAATTCGTTTTCGTCTTTATCGAAGTAAACGTCTTAAGAAAACTCTGAGTTTCATTGGCTGTCCCCAAACAAACCATTAAAACATAAAAATTCAACCAAACTAAGAACAGTGGAAAGGTAAGGCATAAGGGCGTAGAACTCAAAAGATCTGGAGTGAATTCAGTTCTTCCAAGAACTACTGTTAAAAACAATTATTTCCGGACAAACCAACAAAATTTCTTCTATTTTCGAGTGGAGGATGTTGAATATGACTGTTCTCTTTTGTTTCAGACGGACAGAACCTGAGCCTCTTCAGTAACAGACCGCAACCAAAGAAAAAAAGAAAATCGCGCACTGCCTTCACTAACCACCAAATTTTCGAATTGGAGAAGAGATTTTTGTACCAAAAATACCTCAGTCCTGCTGATAGAGACGAGATAGCGAGTAGTTTGGGTCTGACGAACGCCCAAGTGATAACCTGGTTCCAAAATAGGAGGGCCAAACTAAAAAGAGACATGGAAGAACTGAAAAAAGAGGTGCATAGTGCTAACATACTGTCGGTGCATAAAAGTTTCCTCGAGAATGTGCAAGATATAGGGATGCTCAAAAAAAAATCCAACGTATATGAAGACAGTCGAGCCAACAGCTCAGTTAACTCCTAAAAAAGCGTTATGAATGATAATGTATTGTGATAAATATTGACGCTACAATATCGGGTGAGATGTGCAAATTTGTAAATTATTTAATGTAAGAGTTGTTCGTCTTTATTGAATAAAATCGTGTATGCTTGTTTTGTCTCGAAATGAGTATCATCGAACTTTGTAAATTATTAGGTACTCTCTTATATTGTATATGTAGATGAAAAATACTTACTTAATAAATTATTGTATTTTAGTGAGAAATCCTATGTAGAAATTGTAATATATATGTTTAAATTTAAGTGAAATATTTCGTTCAGCAACTGTGTTTTACTTAACCCTTTTCTAGGTGGAATTTTGACTACAACAATTCAATTTTCGAAATTCATTTTAGGTGTCTTGTGTCTAATAAAAATAGCACTTGGTTGGATGGAACTAAAAGAAGATGAAGATATTTAAATGAAATTTAGGGAACATTTTCAATTCTTAATTCACATCGAAGAGAACAAATTATTCAAAGAAATCAAATTAAAAAAAAAAGATTGAATTGGAGAAATACGCTAGATAAAATTGTACGAAAAAACAGTCAATAAATAATTATCAGAATTTTAACAAGCTACAAAATGAACGTTTCAAAATTAAACGAACTTCATTAGACTTTTTTCAACAGAACATTTTTCAAATGGCAATTACTACAATTCTAAGTACATATTCTACAAATGAGTGAATTTAATCGATAACAAACGAAAGAAAAAGATTAAATGAAGCGAAGATTAGCTCTGTCCAAAATTTAGTGTGTTGAGCATTTCCGGTAAATTGGGACGTCTGAAAATTCAACAAATTCATAAATGTAAATGGATATAAACAGTAGAAAGGCGAAATAACAGTCGGTATCTTCATGATTAGTAAGTCTTTCGCACAGAGAGTGCTTGATAGTTCTTTAATTATCTGACTGTTATCAATTACCACACTTTTTATTCCTAATTATAGGCTGAGAGATCCGTCAGGTCCAAGCAGATTATTTCGACTCTAATTGAGTGGGAAATCAGAACCAGTTAGAGCATATTGGTTCTCTTTTTGTGAATTTACAATCATTTTGAATCTCCATAGGCGGATTTGAATTATCACATGAAACGTTGTCAAGTTTATTTTTGAGCACTTTTGGTTCTTTGACTGTGTTTTTTAATTATTCGAGATATTGATTGAAAGAAAAGCGTTTCTTTTATATTTTTCGATGTACAAACTCAACTCGAAGAAAATTCAAGAAAATGTTAGCTTTGGAACTGTAATAACTAAATTTCAATAAAGAAATAACAACTTTGATGTGTTTACATAAAAAAAACAATGGTATTAGGTAAGAACGAACATTTTAAAGAGAGAACAAGAAGGTTGTTAAAACGTAAAAAATTCCTCTGATAATCAAATCGAAAAATATTTCAACGGCCACTGATGAGATCAATTACGAAAACCTTTATCCAAGTTTCTCCTGAAATCGCCATTTGCATACCAAATACCCCAAAATGGGGATGCAGGAACTCATAGTTCGATCCAAATCGGGCCCTAACTCTAGGGCATCCTGCCCGAAAGACCAGTTACGTAAATGAAGCATCGGAAAAATCATTTGTCGTTTAGGACAAATGTCTGTTTTAGACGTAAATTAGGGTGGTCTCACCTTTGGCGGTGCCTATACCCGAATTAACGTTAGGAGGCTGTCATTAGCCAGCATAACGACATAACTAGACAAATGGGCACGGGTTGGATTATACCCCACAGCCGCCTTGTAATTTGGCCGAGCCGCGAACACCTACTGACGTGTGATTTTTGATTCTCAGGTATGCGGTTGCCACGTTTGGTTAGATGTCGAGGTTTCTACGGATTATTAAATTATGGCTCTGGACGTCTAGTTTCGAGACGGGGAACGATTTTTGGGTGGAGAACAATTAAATTAGCATGTATTTTCGGTTCGGATTTGGGCGCAGCAGGCTTGGGCGGAGGAGGTGCTGTTTTCTTGCAATCGGGACTGTCGCTTTGTTCACATGTGATTATGTGGTCGAAATGACAAACATATGAGGGTGTTACTCATCAGAGAAAACATTGGGTCAGTAATCGTCTATACCTACAGGGTTTTCCAAAAGGTCTGTAACAAACTTTGGCAGAGTTTAGCTGGGCTAATTAAAAGAAATCCTACAAGCACTTGAACAAATATATTTTCTTGCTTAGTTCACAACTATATTCGAATTTTGATAATTGTATCAGACTTCTTAAATAATTAATGATGACCAAATTTTCTCCAAGTTTGTAAGCATTATTAATTTGTTTATATTTTCCTTGATATCCCAAAAAATATCTTATAAAAACGCTTTCCATTAATAAATATTGGATAATTTGTAATTGAGTTAGAACAAAACATTTTTATTTAATTCTAAGGACTCATTTTCGAATCATATTCTAATTCTTATGAAAACTGTTTTTGCAATAAAAAAACCAAAACTATTTTTCACAAAATTCATGGACTTTTCTGGAATTCTTCCCATCATGCTTCTTATAGTGTTCTAAGTCACTTTCTGGGATGCTGTCTTCCACTTTATAAATTCTCGTGTTTTCAATTCGATTGACATTTTGCGACAGAGAATTCGAATATTCATCTAAGGGGCGTTCGAGTTGACGGTCGAAATGCTCCGAGCGCACTCCACGTCTACTTTAAAGTTTTATTTCTCAAAAATAAATTCGAATTTCTGTCACAATACAATTCTTCCGTTAGGTTAGGTAAGCAATCTTTGACTCCACCGTGTTCGATTTGACAAAAGTGCTCGGGATCTCCTCTTTCTACTGTGTTCACTATTCTACTCGCTCCGCCGATCGTCAACTCAAACGCACCTGAAATAAATGTTCCACGTGTTTCTGACGTAGCTAACTATGATCAAATTTTGATTTTTTCTCAATTGGTTCAAGAGATATAGGCGTTTTTGTGATAGCGAATTTATTCTCGTTCAGTCCTTAATTGATATTACTGACTAAAGCAGGCACGTAGCGAGGGGGGGGGCCCGGGGGCCCGTGCCCCCCCCGAAATATCAAAAAATGCCTGTATATATCAAAAAATGCCTGTATATTTGACAAAATTCGCAATGTTCACTTATTGTGGGCCCCCCCCGAAATTGTGGGCCCCCCCCGAAAGAAAATCCTGGCTACGTGCCTGGACTAAAGGTAAGATTATAAACATAGTTATGTTCAATAATGTAGGCGTTGCCAAATACATATATGAAAAAAAATTGTCGGTAAAGGATTGTCATTTTTTTTTTGTAATTTTTTTTTTGTCATTTTTTTTTTGTTCTATATTGTTTCAGAATTTTTCTGTACTCATTTTTTTCAGTATTTATATTTCATTTATTAGTTCTAGGAGGTTAAGTAGAATAGCGTAAGCTAAACTTCGCCTCATGATTGTACTTCATAGAATGCAAAATAAAGGCCCTTTATTATTATTATTATTATTCTTTGAAAAGATTTTCTTTGAAGCATCACCATTTCTGGTAATCCCAAGTGGCCAGAAAAGTAGTGGTGAATAGAATTGGATTTCCATAAATTTCCTATTGTTACCTAAATAACGATTCGAAGAATACTGAAACCTCTTTCTGCCACTCACATATTCAACTTCAAATGATCTCGCCTCACATTGACAACTCCAAAATTGAGTCTGTGCGGAACCGAAGCCACAACTAAATTATCCAAGACGTAGTTCGAGAAGATGAACATAATTCATCTCGCATTTCAAAGCAACATTGTACGAAAATATCCCATTAAAAGTGCCAATATTGCTTTTTGGCACCCCTGTAGGTTTCGGACTCCCTCTGCTAATACCTACTGACACTAATGGTCAATCATTTGGCGATCTATAAATCAGCTATCATTTACCGTATTGGGAATAGAAGAGCGTCGCACAGAGCTGCCAGATTGGCCCTATTTTTACCACATTCTGAGGAATTTCGTATACATATATTCATATCTATCGAAAAAGTATTTTGTTTCTCAATTCATTTCGAACTATCTTTATTGTGTATACTATATTTTCATGGTGATTTCTTGGCATTCCTCAGTAAGTACCTACAGTTGTCAGTTACAGTAGTAGGCATTTCAAACCTATTCGTATTCTTCTTTGAATGAATAACTGAATGAATCCAGTGAAAAATATTTGAAGACTTGGCCGCTACAGCTTTCCCGAAAATATCAAATAATAAAAAATTCCCTCAAGAAATCGATTCGATACCAAGTCTACGCAGGAAACCGACATCGGGGTATCTGGCAACGCCGCGTTACCACGAAAAGTATTTCTCTTGGGCCTTAACCGTCTTATGACGTCACGGGCTTTCATTAGGCAAGTGGCTAGATTTATGTTGTCGGCGAGATCAAAGGCGGCTAAGGTGTGAGACCAATTGTTCCCGTGACAAAACATTGCCACGTAATTTACTGAGCGATTTCAATGGACCAATGGACCCTCGAGAACATTCCGCGTCTGTGGCGGAGTCCATGAGAAAGGATAAACGAAAGATTGTTATTAATTCTATTAGTCCGGTTCAATTATTTATCGCTGCCTATAGTGCCTAGCCAGAATTGATTTCTTCTAGCAATTTTATTCTCGTTCGAACAGTTTTTTCTCGAAACTTTCAAATTCACATTGGCTTTTCGAATTAATTCTTTCTCAAATTTGAAAATTTGGGTGTTTCACTAAATTTTTTCTTCCCATTCCTATTCTTGAAAAGATCCAAATTTTTCGTTAATTCAATATCTCCAAAAAATCTGAAGAGCAACCTGCAAATGACCTGAGGCAGCATTCTAAATTCACAAAAAAATTAATTTTGGTGTTTTTATTGTTTTCATTTTTTTTTTAAATGTATGTCTCTGGAAAGAATGGGTGTATCGCGATGGTTTTTTCACCGAATTACGTGTCTTTGAATGCTTCAAGAAAAGCAATTCGAAAATGACCTGCGGAAGCCTTGTGGAATTCACGAAAAAATTATTTTTGGTTTTTTCATTGTTTTTATTCTTCTTCAAAAATTAATATCTCCGAAAAGAATGGGTGTATCGCGATAATTTTTTCACCGAATTACGTGTCTTTGAATGCTTCACGAAAAGCAATTCAAAAATGACTCAAAGAAGGCGTCTGGAATTAACAAAAAAATTATTTTTGGTTCTTTCATTGTTTCTTTTCTTCTTTGAAAATTAATATCTCTGGAAAGAATGGGTGTATCGTGATAGTTTTTTCACCGAATTACGTGTCTTTGAATGCTTCACGAAAAGCAATTCGAAAATGACCTGCGGAAGCCTTGTGGAATTCACGGAAAAATTATTTTTGGTTTTTTCATTGTTTTTATTCTTCTTCAAAAATTAATATCTTCGAAAATAATGGGTGTATCGCGATTGTTTTTTCGCCGAATTACGTGTCTTTGAATGCTTCACGAAAAGCAATTCAAAAATGACTCAAAGAAGGCGTCTGGAATTAACAAAAAAATTATTTTTGGTTCTTTCATTGTTTCTATTCTTCTTTAAAAATTAGTATCTCTGGAAAGAATGGGTGTATCGCGATAGTTTTTCCACCGAATTACGTGTCTTTGAATGCTTCAAGAAAAGCAATTCGAAAATGACCTGCGGAAGCCTTGTGGAATTCACGAAAAAATTATTTTTGGTTTTTTCATTGTTTTTATTCTTCTTCAAAAATTAATATCTTCGAAAATAATGGGTGTATCGCGATTGTTTTTTCGCCGAATTACGTGTCTTTGAATGCTTCAAGAAAAGCAATTCGAAAATGACCTGCGGAAGCCTTGTGGAATTCACGAAAGAATTATTTTTGGTTTTTTCATTGTTTTTATTCTTCTTCAAAAATTAATATCTTCGAAAATAATGGGTGTATCACGATTGTTTTTTCGCCGAATTACGTGTCTTTGAATGCTTCACGAAAAGCAATTCGAAAATGACCTGCGGAAGCCTTGTGGAATTCACGAAAAACTTATTTTTGGTTTTTTCATTGTTTTTATTCTTCTTCAAAAATTAATATCTCCGAAAAGAATGGGTGTATCGCGATAGTTTTTTCACCGAATTACGTGTCTTTGAATGCTTCACGAAAAGCAATTCAAAAATGACTCAAAGAAGGCGTCTGGAATTAACAAAAAAATTATTTTTGGTTCTTTCATTGTTTCTTTTCTTCTTTGAAAATTAATATCTCTGGAAAGAATGGGTGTATCGTGATAGTTTTTTCACCGAATTACGTGTCTTTGAATGCTTCACGAAAAGCAATTCAAAAATGACTCAAAGAAGGCGTCTGGAATTAACAAAAAAATTATTTTTGGTTCTTTCATTGTTTCTTTTCTTCTTTGAAAATTAATATCTCTGGAAAGAATGGGTGTATCGTGATAGTTTTTTCACCGAATTACGTGTCTTTGAATGCTTCACGAAAAGCAATTCGAAAATGACCTGCGGAAGCCTTGTGGAATTCACGGAAAAATTATTTTTGGTTTTTTCATTGTTTTTATTCTTCTTCAAAAATTAATATCTTCGAAAATAATGGGTGTATCGCGATTGTTTTTTCGCCGAATTACGTGTCTTTGAATGCTTCACGAAAAGCAATTCAAAAATGACTCAAAGAAGGCGTCTGGAATTAACGAAAAAATTATTTTTGGTTCTTTCATTGTTTCTTTTCTTCTTTAAAAATTAATATCTCTGGAAAGAATGGGTGTATCGCGATAGTTTTTCCACCGAATTACGTGTCTTTGAATGCTTCACGAAAAGCAATTCAAAAATGACTCAAAGAAGGCGTCTGGAATTAACAAAAAAATTATTTTTGGTTCTTTTATTGTTTCTATTCTTCTTTAAAAATTAGTATCTCTGGAAAGAATGGGTGTATCGCGATAGTTTTTCCACCGAATTACGTGTCTTTGAATGCTTCAAGAAAAGCAATTCGAAAATGACCTGCGGAAGCCTTGTGGAATTCACGAAAAAATTATTTTTGGTTTTTTCATTGTTTTTATTCTTCTTCAAAAATTAATATCTTCGAAAATAATGGGTGTATCGCGATTGTTTTTTCGCCGAATTACGTGTCTTTGAATGCTTCAAGAAAAGCAATTCGAAAATGACCTGCGGAAGCCTTGTGGAATTCACGAAAGAATTATTTTTGGTTTTTTCATTGTTTTTATTCTTCTTCAAAAATTAATATCTTCGAAAATAATGGGTGTATCACGATTGTTTTTTCGCCGAATTACGTGTCTTTGAATGCTTCACGAAAAGCAATTCGAAAATGACCTGCGGAAGCCTTGTGGAATTCACGAAAAACTTATTTTTGGTTTTTTCATTGTTTTTATTCTTCTTCAAAAATTAATATCTTCGGAAAGAATGGGTGTATCGTGATAGTTTTTTCACCGAATTACGTGTCTTTGAATGCTTCACGAAAAGCAATTCGAAAATGACCTGCGAAAGCCTTGTGGAATTCACGAAAAAATTATTTTTGGTTTTTTCATTGTTTTTATTCTTCTTCAAAAATTAATATCTTCGGAAAGAATGGGTGTATCGTGATAGTTTTTTCATCGAAATACGTGTCTTTGAATGCTTCACGAATAGCAATTCGAAAATGACCTGCGGAAGCCTTGTGGAATTCACGAAAAAATTATTTTTGGTTTTTTCATTGTTTTTATTCTTCTTCAAAAATTAATATCTCCGAAAAGAATGGGTGTATCGCGATAGTTTTTTCACCGAATTACGTGTCTTTGAATGCTTCACGAAAAGCAATTCAAAAATGACTCAAAGAAGGCGTCTGGAATTAACAAAAAAATTTTTTTTGGTTCTTTCATTGTTTCTTTTCTTCTTTGAAAATTGATATCTCTGGAAAGAATGGGTGTATCGTAATAGTTTTTTCACCGAATTACGTGTCTTTGAATGCTTCACGAAAAGCAATTCGAAAATGACCTGCGGAAGCCTTGTGGAATTCACGAAAAAATTATTTTTGGTTTTTTCATTGTTTTTATTCTTCTTCAAAAATTAATATCTCCGAAAAGAATGGGTGTATCGCGATAGTTTTTTCACCGAATTACGTGTCTTTGAATGCTTCACGAAAAGCAATTCAAAAATGACTCAAAGAAGGCGTCTGGAATTAACAAAACAATTATTTTTGGTTCTTTCATTGTTTCTTTTCCTCTTTGAAAATTAATATCTCTGGAAAGAATGGGTGTATCGTGATAGTTTTTTCACCGAATTACGTGTCTTTGAATGCTTCACGAAAAGCAATTCGAAAATGACCTGCGGAAGCCTTGTGGAATTCACGAAAAAATTATTTTTGGTTTTTTCATTGTTTTTATTCTTCTTCAAAAATTAATATCTTCGAAAAGAATGGGTGTATCGCGATAGTTTTTTCACCGAATCACGTGTCTTTGAATGCTTCACGAAAAGCATTTCAAAAATGACTCAAAGAAGGCGTCTGGAATTAAGAAAAAAATTATTTTTGGTTCTTTCATTGTTTCTTTTCTTCTTTGAAAATTAATATCTCTGGAAAGAATGGGTGTATCGTGATAGTTTTTTCACCGAATTACGTGTCTTTGAATGCTTCACGAAAAGCAATTCGAAAATGACCTGCGGAAGCCTTGTGGAATTCACGAAAAAATTATTTTTGGTTTTTTCATTGTTTTTATTCTTCTTCAAAAATTAATATCTTCGAAAAGAATGGGTGTATCGCGATAGTTTTTTCACCGAATCACGTGTCTTTGAATGCTTCACGAAAAGCATTTCAAAAATGACTCAAAGAAGGCGTCTGGAATTAAGAAAAAAATTATTTTTGGTTCTTTCATTGTTTCTTTTCTTCTTTGAAAATTAATATCTCTGGAAAGAATGGGTGTATCGTGATAGTTTTTTCACCGAATTACGTGTCTTTGAATGCTTCACGAAAAGCAATTCGAAAATGACCTGCGGAAGCCTTGTGGAATTCACGAAAAAATTATTTTTGGTTTTTTCATTGTTTTTATTCTTCTTCAAAAATTAATATCTTCGAAAAGAATGGGTGTATAGCGATAGTTTTTTCACCGAATCACGTGTCTTTGAATGCTTCACGAAAAGCAATTCAAAAATGACTCAAAGAAGGCGTCTGGAATTAAGAAAAAAATTATTTTTGGTTCTTTCATTGTTTCTTTTCTTCTTTGAAAATTAATATCTCTGGAAAGAATGGGTGTATCGTGATAGTTTTTTCACCGAATTACGTGTCTTTGAATGCTTCACGAAAAGCAATTCGAAAATGACCTGCGGAAGCCTTGTGGAATTCACGAAAAAATTATTTTTGGTTTTTTCATTGTTTTTATTCTTCTTCAAAAATTGATATCTCCGAAAAGAATGGGTGTATCGCGATAGTTTTTTCACCGAATTACGTGTCTTTGAATGCTTCACGAAAAGCAATTCAAAAATGACTCAAAGAAGGCGTCTGGAATTAACAAAAAAATTATTTTTGGTTCTTTCATTGTTTCTTTTCTTCTTTGAAAATTAATATCTCTGGAAAGAATGGGTGTATCGTGATAGTTTTTTCACCGAATTACGTGTCTTTGAATGCTTCACGAAAAGCAATTCGAAAATGACCTGCGGAAGCCTTGTGGAATTCACGAAAAAATTATTTTTGGTTTTTTCATTGTTTTTATTCTTCTTCAAAAATTAATATCTTCGAAAATAATGGGTGTATCGCGATTGTTTTTTCGCCGAATTACGTGTCTTTGAATGCTTCACGAAAAGCAGTTCAAAAATGACTCAAAGAAGGCGTCTGGAATTAACGAAAAAATTATTTTTGGTTCTTTCATTGTTTCTTTTCTTCTTTGAAAATTAATATCTCTGGAAAGAATGGGTGTATCGTGATAGTTTTTTCACCGAATTACGTGTCTTCGAATGCTTCACGAAAAGCAATTCGAAAATGACCTGCGGAAGCCTTGTGGAATTCACGAAAAAATTATTTTTGGTTTTTTCATTGTTTTTATTCTTCTTCAAAAATTAATATCTCCGAAAGAATGGGTGTATCGCGATAGTTTTTTCACCGAATTACGTGTCTTTGAATGCTTCACGAAAAGCAATTCAAAAATGACTCAAAGACGGCGTCTGGAATTAACAAAAAAATTATTTTTGGTTCTTTCATTGTTTCTTTTCTTCTTTGAAAATTAATATCTCTGGAAAGAATGGGTGTATCGTGATAGTTTTTTCACCGAATTACGTGTCCTTGAATGCTTCACGAAAAGCAATTCGAAAATGACCTGCGGAAGCCTTGTGGAATTCACGAAAAAATTATTTTTGGTTCTTTCATTGTTTCTTTTCTTCTTTGAAAATTAATATCTCTGGAAAGAATGGGTGTATCGTGATAGTTTTTTCACCGAATTACGTGTCTTTGAATGCTTCACGAAAAGCAATTCGAAAATGACCTGCGGGAGCCTTGTGGAATTCACAAAAAATTATTTTTGGTTTTTTCATTGTTTTTATTCTTCTTCAAAAATTAATATCTCCGAAAAGAATGGGTGTATCGCGATAGTTTTTTCACCGAATTACGTGTCTTTGAATGCTTCACGAAAAGCAATTCAAAAATGACTCAAAGAAGGCGTCTGGAATTAAGAAAAAAATTATTTTTGGTTCTTTCATTGTTTCTTTTCCTCTTTGAAAATTAATATCTCTGGAAAGAATGGGTGTATCGTGATAGTTTTTTCACCGAATTACGTGTCTTTGAATGCTTCACGAAAAGCAAGTCAAAAATGACTCAAAGGAGGCGTCTGGAATTAAGAAAAAAATTATTTTTGGTTCTTTCATTGTTTCTTTTCTTCTTTGAAAATTAATATCTCTGGAAAGAATGGGTGTATCGTGATAGTTTTTTCACCGAATTACGTGTCTTTGAATGCTTCACGAAAAGCAATTCGAAAATGACTCAAAGAAGGCGTCTGGAATTAAGAAAAAAATTATTTTTGGTTCTTTCATTGTTTCTTTTCCTCTTTGAAAATTAATATCTCTGGAAAGAATGGGTGTATCGTGATAGTTTTTTCACCGAATTACGTGTCTTCGAATGCTTCACGAAAAGCAATTCGAAAATGACCTGCGGAAGCCTTGTGGAATTCACGAAAAAATTATTTTTGGTTTTTTCATTGTTTTTATTCTTCTTCAAAAATTAATATCTCCGAAAAGAATGGGTGTATCGCGATAGTTTTTTCACCGAATTACGTGTCTTTGAATGCTTCACGAAAAGCAATTCAAAAATGACTCAAAGAAGGCGTCTGGAATTAACAAAAAAATTATTTTTGGTTCTTTCATTGTTTCTTTTCTTCTTTGAAAATTAATATCTCTGGAAAGAATGGGTGTATCGTGATAGTTTTTTCACCGAATTACGTGTCTTTGAATGCTTCACGAAAAGCAAGTCAAAAATGACTCAAAGAAGGCGTCTGGAATTAAGAAAAAAATTATTTTTGGTTTTTTCATTGTTTTTATTCTTCTTCAAAAATTAATATCTCCGAAAAGAATGGGTGTATCGCGATAGTTTTTTCACCGAATTACGTGTCTTTGAATGCTTCACGAAAAGCAATTCAAAAATGACTCAAAGAAGGCGTCTGGAATTAACAAAAAAATTATTTTTGGTTCTTTCATTGTTTCTTTTCTTCTTTGAAAATTACTATCTCTGGAATTAATGGGTGTATCGTGATAGTTTTTTCACCGAATTACGTGTCTTCGAATGCTTCACGAAAAGCAATTCGAAAATGACCTGCGGAAGCCTTGTGGAATTCACGAAAAAATTATTTTTGGTTTTTTCATTGTTTTTATTCTTCTTCAAAAATTAATATCTCCGAAAAGAATGGGTGTATCGCGATAGTTTTTTCACCGAATTACGTGTCTTTGAATGCTTCACGAAAAGCAATTCAAAAATGACTCAAAGAAGGCGTCTGGAATTAACAAAAAAATTATTTTTGGTTCTTTCATTGTTTCTTTTCTTCTTTGAAAATTAATATCTCTGGAAAGAATGGGTGTATCGTGATAGTTTTTTCACCGAATTACGTGTCTTTGAATGCTTCACGAAAAGCAATTCGAAAATGACCTGCGGAAGCCTTGTGGAATTCACGAAAAAATTATTTTTGGTTTTTTCATTGTTTTTATTCTTCTTCAAAAATTAATATCTCCGAAAAGAATGGGTGTATCGCGATAGTTTTTTCACCGAATTACGTGTCTTTGAATGCTTCACGAAAAGCAATTCAAAAATGACTCAAAGAAGGCGTCTGGAATTAACAAAAAAATTATTTTTGGTTCTTTCATTGTTTCTTTTCTTCTTTGAAAATTAATATCTCTGGAAAGAATGGGTGTATCGTGATAGTTTTTTCACCGAATTACGTGTCTTCGAATGCTTCACGAAAAGCAATTCGAAAATGACCTGCGGAGTCCTTGTGGAATTCACGAAAAAATTATTTTTGGTTTTTATTCTTCTTAAAAAATTAATATCTCCGAAAAGAATGGGTGTATCGCGATAGTTTTTTCACCGAATTACGTGTCTTTGAATGCTTCACGAAAAGCAATTCAAAAATGACTCAAAGAAGGCGTCTGGAATTACCAAAAAAATTATTTTTGGTTCTTTCATTGTTTCTTTTCTTCTTTGAAAATTAATATCTCTGGAAAGAATGGGTGTATCGTGATAGTTTTTTCACCGAATTACGTGTCTTTGAATGCTTCACGAAAAGCAATTCGAAAATGACCTGCGGAAGCCTTGTGGAATTCACGAAAAAATTATTTTTGGTTTTTTCATTGTTTTTATTCTACTTCGAAAATTAATATCTCCGAAAAGAATGGGTGTATCGCGATAGTTTTTTCACCGAATTACGTGTCTCTGAATGCTTCACGAAAAGCAATTCAAAAATGACTCAAAGAAGGCGTCTGGAATCAACAAAAAAATTATTTTTGGTTCTTTCATTGTTTCTTTTCTTCTTTGAAAATTATTATCTCTGGAAAGAATGGGTGTATCGCGATAGTTTTTTCACCGAATTACGTGTCTTTGAATGCTTCACGAAGAGCAATTCAAAAATGACTCAAAGAAGGCGTCTGGAATTAACAAAAAAATTTTTTTTGGTTCTTTCATTGTTTCTTTTCTTCTTTGAAAATTAATATCTCTGGAAAGAATGGGTTTATCGTGATAGTTTTTTCACCGAATTACGTGTCTTTGAATGCTTCACGAAAAGCAATTCGAAAATGACTCAAAGAAGGCGTCTGGAATTAACAAAAAAATTATTTTTGGTTCTTTCATTGTTTCTTTTCTTCTTTGAAAATTAATATCTCTGGAAAGAATGGGTGTATCGTGATAGTTTTTTCACCGAATTACGTGTCTTTGAATGCTTCACGAAAAGCAATTCGAAAATTACCTGCGGAAGCCTTGTGGAATTCACGAAAAAATTATTTTTGGTTTTTTCATTGTTTTTATTCTTCTTCAAAAATTAATATCTCCGAAAAGAATGGGTGTATCGCGATAGTTTTTTCACCGAATTACGTGTTTTTGAATGCTTCACGAAAAGCAATTCGAAAATGACCTGCGGAAGCCTTGTGGAATTCACGAAAAAATTATTTTTGGTTTTTTCATTGTTTTTATTCTTCTTCAAAAATTAATATCTCCGAAAAGAATGGGTGTATCGCGATAGTTTTTTCACCGAATTACGTGTCTTTGAATGCTTCACGAAAAGCAATTCAAAAATGACTCAAAGAAGGCGTCTGGAATTAACAAAAAAATTATTTTTGGTTCTTTCATTGTTTCTTTTCCTCTTTGAAAATTAATATCTCTGGAAAGAATGGGTGTATCGTGATAGTTTTTTCACCGAATTACGTGTCTTTGAATGCTTCACGAAAAGCAATTCGAAAATGACCTGCGGAAGCCTTGTGGAATTCACGAAAAAATTATTTTTGGTTTTTTCATTGTTTTTATTCTTCTTCAAAAATTAATATCTTCGAAAAGAATGGGTGTATCGCGATAGTTTTTTCACCGAATTACGTGTCTTTGAATGCTTCACGAAAAGCAATTCAAAAATGACTCAAAGAAGGCGTCTGGAATTAAGAAAAAAATTATTTTTGGTTCTTTCATTGTTTCTTTTCTTCTTTGAAAATTAATATCTCTGGAAAGAATGGGTGTATCGTGATAGTTTTTTCACCGAATTGCGTGTCTTTGAATGCTTCACGAAAACCAATTCGAAAATGACCTGCGGAAGCCTTGTGGAATTCACGAAAAAATTATTTTTGGTTTTTTCATTGTTTTTATTCTTCTTCAAAAATTAATATCTTCGAAAAGAATGGGTGTATCGCGATAGTTTTTTCACCGAATTACGTGTCTTTGAATGCTTCACGAAAAGCAATTCAAAAATGACTCAAAGAAGGCGTCTGGAATTAAGAAAAAAATTATTTTTGGTTCTTTCATTGTTTCTTTTCTTCTTTGAAAATTAATATCTCTGGAAAGAATGGGTGTATCGTGATAGTTTTTTCACCGAATTGCGTGTCTTTGAATGCTTCACGAAAACCAATTCGAAAATGACCTGCGGAAGCCTTGTGGAATTCACGAAAAAATTATTTTTGGTTTTTTCATTGTTTTTATTCTTCTTCAAAAATTAATATCTCCGAAAAGAATGGGTGTATCGCGATAGTTTTTTCACCGAATTACGTGTCTTTGAATGCTTCACGAAAAGCAATTCAAAAATGACTCAAAGAAGGCGTCTGGAATTAAAAAAAAAAATTATTTTTGGTTCTTTCATTGTTTCTTTTCTTCTTTGAAAATTAATATCTCTGGAAAGAATGGGTGTATCGTGATAGTTTTTCCACCGAATTACGTGTCTTTGAATGCTTCACGAAAAGCAATTCGAAAATGACCTGCGGAAGCCTTGTGGAATCCACGAAAAAATTATTTTTGGTTTTTTCATTGTTTTTACTTTCTTCAAAAATTAATATCTTCGAAAATAATGGGTGTATCGCGATTGTTTTTTCGCCGAATTACGTGTCTTTGAATGCTTCACGAAAAGCAATTCAAAAATGACTCAAAGGAGGCGTCTGGAATTAACGAAAAAATTATTTTTGGTTCTTTCAATGTTTCTTTTCTTCTTTGAAAATTAATATCTCTGGAAAGAATGGGTGTATCGTGATAGTTTTTTCACCGAATTACGTGTCTTTGAATGCTTCACGAAAAGCAATTCGAAAATGACCTGCGGAAGCCTTGTGGAATTCACGAAAAAATTATTTTTGGTTTTTTCATTGTTTTTATTCTTCTTCAAAAATTAATATCTCCGAAAAGAATGGGTGTATCGCGATAGTTTTTTCACCGAATTACGTGTCTTTGAATGCTTCACGAAAAGCAATTCAAAAATGACTCAAAGAAGGCGTCTGGAATTAACAAAAAAATTATTTTTGGTTCTTTCATTGTTTCTTTTCTTCTTTGAAAATTAATATCTCTGGAAAGAATGGGTGTATCGTGATAGTTTTTTCACCGAATTACGTGTCTTTGAATGCTTCACGAAAAGCAATTCGAAAATGACCTGCGGAAGCCTTGTGGAATTCACGAAAAAATTATTTTTGGTTTTTTCATTGTTTTTATTCTTCTTCAAAAGTTAATATCTTCGAAAATAATGGGTGTATCGCGATTGTTTTTTCGCCGAATTACGTGTCTTTGTATGCTTCAAGAGAAGCAATTCGAAAATGACCTGCGAAAGCCTTGTGGAATTCACGAAAAAATTATTTTTGGTTTTTTCATTATTTTTATTCTTCTTCAAAAATTAATATCTCCGAAAAGAATGGGTGTATCGCGATAGTTTTCTCACCGAAATACGTGTCTTTGAATGCTTCACGAAAAGCAATTCAAAAATGACTCAAAGAAGGCGTCTGGAATTAACAAAAAAATTTTTTTTGGTTCTTTCATTGTTTCTTTTCTTCTTTGAAAATTAATATCTCTGGAAAGAATGGGTGTATCGTGATAGTTTTTTCACCGAATTACGTGTCTTTGAATGCTTCACGAAAAGCAATTCGAAAATGACTCAAAGAAGGCGTCTGGAATTAACAAAAAAATTATTTTTGGTTCTTTCATTGTTTCTTTTCTTCTTTGAAAATTAATATCTCTGGAAAGAATGGGTGTATCGTGATAGTTTTTTCACCGAATTACGTGTCTTTGAATGCTTCACGAAAAGCAATTCGAAAATGACCTGCGGAAGCCTTGTGGAATTCACGAAAAAATTATTTTTGGTTTTTTCATTGTTTTTATTCTTCTTCAAAAATTAATATCTTCGAAAATAATGGGTGTATCGCGATTGTTTTTTCGCCGAATTACGTGTCTTTGTATGCTTCAAGAGAAGCAATTCGAAAATGACCTGCGAAAGCCTTGTGGAATTCACGAAAAAATTATTTTTGGTTTTTTCATTATTTTTATTCTTCTTCAAAAATTAATATCTCCGAAAAGAATGGGTGTATCGCGATAGTTTTCTCACCGAAATACGTGTCTTTGAATGCTTCACGAAAAGCAATTCAAAAATGACTCGAAGAAGGCGTCTGGAATTAACAAAAAAATTATTTTTGGTTCTTTCATTGTTTCTATTCTTCTTTAAAAATTAATATCTCTGGAAAGAATGGGTGTATCGCGATAGTTTTTTCACCGAAATACGTGTCTTTGGATGCTCCACGAGAAGCAATTCGGAAATGACCAGCAGTCGTGGAGAAAATTTTTTTCTGTTTTTTATTGTTTTTATTTCTCTTTAAAAATCAATCCTCGAAAAGAATGCGTATATTGCGATTTTTTTCCACTGAAATACTTGTCTCTGATTGCTTCACGGATACCAACCTGAGACTACATCAAACATTCTCCAACTTTTCAGTCCTTGTCATATATTTTTATCATTTTTTCTAGACCGAACAAAATAGCGAAAGACCTTCACTGGGTCTATCATTGGAATGAGAAAGAGATAACACTTCACAGCAATCTTCAACTTCAAACATGCAAGTGTGCCGATCAAATTTTCGAACAGGACCCTAAGACCACGCAGTAATTTGAATAAATGGAGGTGAATTCGACAAGACGACTCCAAACAAATATTTCAATCATGGAAATTATCAAGAATTTCAACAATTCTGTCGATTTTTTTCGATCTAGATATGTAAAAAAAATTGAGTCCGATTTCAGTGAAATATTTCGATAGATACTCTTATTCGAGAAATATAATATTTTACTGTTGATATTTTGTGTCAATTTATATAAATAAATAAATCATTACAAATATAGTTAGTTGTATTTTTTCAACCAATCCTGAATCCTTGAAAAGGCTTACCCTGGATAGCCTGGGATCCTTTCGAAGAACGCCGAAAACTAGTGAAATTCGTATTTTGTAGTAGGATCGCATGAATCAGAGGAGGTACCAGGAGTACCCCTTGAAATAGTGAGGTAGGCAACCAAACATACCCTAGTGCGTAAGGTGTGTTGCATAATACACTTCGACCAGGCGTACTCCTGATACCTCCTCGAACTCCTGTGATCCTGATGTGAAACGCCGAAAACCAGCGAAAATTCGGATTTTGTATTAGGATCGCATGAATCCGAGGAGGTATCAGGATTACCCCTTGAAATAGTGAGGTAGGCAACCAAACATACACGAGCGCGTAAGGTGTGTTGCCTAAGACCCACCGACAAGGCGCGCTCCGGATACCTCCTCGACTTCCTGTGATCCTGATGTAAAACGCCGAAACCCTAACATTTCAGGATTTCGTATTAGGATCACAGGAGTTCGAGGAGGTATCCGGAGCGCGCCTTGTCGGTGGGGTCTTAGGCAACACACCTTACGCGCTCGTGTATGTTTGGTTGCCTACCTCACTATTTCAAGGTGTACTCCTGATACCTCCTCGGATTCATGCGATCCTAATACAAAATCCGAATTTTCGCTGGTTTTCGGCGTTTCACATCAGGATCACAGGAGTTCGAGGAGGTATCAGGAGTACGCCTGGTCGAAGTGTATTATGCAACACACCTTACGCATTCGTGTATGTTTGGTTGCCTACCTCACTATTTCAAGGGGCACTCCTGATACCTCCTCGGATTCATGCGATCCTAATACAAAATTCGAATTTTCGCTGGTTTTCGGCGTTTTACATGAGGATCACAGGAGGTTCTCTCAAAATTTCGGCTTCGTTTTGAATTTTGTTCTTTAAATTTTGCCTTCTTCCTACTATATTCAGGACAGGTTTTGAATAAAAACGATTTCATATTAGGAATGCTTTTTATTTTTCGATTCTTATTCACATGCAGAAGGTAACATTGCTCACAAAATTAAATGTGTATCATGAGATTATCTTTACAACCTGAAGCTCGCCGTCATTGCCAATCTTCGTGAAGCTCCAAGATTGAAGAAATCTCCTCATCTGCATCTCTGTCTGCCATTCGTTCATCTGAAAATATTAAAGATATACGTATATAGAAATGTATTGATAGACAAAGTGATGAATTTTGTTCAAACATGACTACATGAGGTGGGCCAAATTAAAGAATAAACCCATTCTTTTCGGAGATATGAATTTTTAAAGGAAAATGAAACCAATGAAAACCCAAAAATAATTTTTTCGTAAATTCCAGAAGGCTTCCTTAGGTCATTTCCACATCGGTATTTGTCAAGCATTCTAAGATACGTATTTAAGTGAAAAAACTATCGCGATAAACGCATTCTTTTCGAAGATATGAATTTTTAAAGAAAAATGAAACCAATAAAAATCCAAAAATAATTTTTTCGTAAATTCCAGAAGGCTTCCTTAGGTCATTTCCACATCGGTATTTGTGAAGCATTCAAAGATACGTATTTCGGTGAGAAAACTATTTCGAAACACGCATTCTTTTCGGAAATATGAATTTTTAAAGAAAAATGAAAACAATAAAAATTTAAAATAATTTTTTCGTGAATTCCAGAAGGCTTCCTCAGGTCATTTTCAGATTGGTTATCGTGAAGCACTCAAAGACACGTATTTCAGTGAAAAAACTTCGCGATACACGCATTCTTTTCGGAGATATGAATTTTTAAAGGAAAATGAAACCAATAAAAACCCAAAAATAATTTTTTCGTAAATTCCAGGCTTCCTCAGGTCATTTCCACATCGGTATTTGTGAAGCATTCTAAGATACGTATTTAAGTGAAAAAACTATCGCGATAAACGCATGCTTTTCGAAGATATGAATTTTTAAAGAAAAATGAAACCAATAAAAATCCAAAAATAATTTTTTCGTAAATTCCAGAAGACTTCCTTAGGTCATTTCCACATCGGTATTTGTGAAGCACTCAAAGATACGTATTTCGGTGAGAAAACTATTTCGAAACACGCATGCTTTTCGGAAATATGAATTTTTAAAGAAAAATGAAAACAATAAAAAATTTAAAATAATTTTTTCGTGAATTCCAGAAGGCTACCTCAGGTCATTTTTAGATTGGTTATCGTGAAGCACTCAAAGACACGTATTTCAGTGAAAAAACTTCGCGATACACGCATTCTTTTCGGAGATATGAATTTTTAAAGGAAAATGAAACCAATAAAAACCCAAAAATAATTTTTTCGTAAATTCCAGAAGGCTTCCTCGGGTCATTTCCACATCGGTATTTGTGAAGCATTCTAAGATACGTATTTAAGTGAAAAAACTATCGCGATAAACGCATGCTTTTCGAAGATATGAATTTTTAAAGAAAAATGAAACCAATAAAAATCCAAAAATAATTTTTTCGTAAATTCCAGAAGACTTCCTTAGGTCATTTCCACATCGGTATTTGTGAAGCATTCAAAGATACGTATTTCGGTGAGAAAACTATTTCGAAACACGCATTCTTTTCGGAAATATGATTTTTTAAAGAAAAATGAAAACAATAAAAAATTTAAAATAATTTTTTCGTGAATTCCAGAAGGCTTCCTCAGGTCATTTTCAGATTGGTTATCGTGAAGCACTCAAAGACACGTATTTCAGTGAAAAAACTTCGCGATACACGCATTCTTTTCGGAAATATGTATTTTTAAAGAAGAATGAAAACAATAAAAAACCAAAAATAATTTTTTCGTGAATTCCAGAAGGCTTCCTTAGGTCATTTCCAGATTGGTAATCGTGAAGCATTCAAAGACACGAAGGACGATGGATAGGTGAGTTCAGATATGATCCAGCCTTCACAATTACAAGTCTCTACGTGCTTTCGTTAGACAGTTTTCGTATTAACGGACTGAAGGCTACAAAAGTGTCAATTGTGTGACCTTGTTTTTCACAAAATATTCTGCAATCTCAGGTCAATCCCGATCAAAGCCTGGGTTGCATCTCATGAAAATAATTCACCTCCATCTGCATTTATAAGAACCTCGAATCTTCTCGTCCCATCTAAACGCCAACGTTTGAGGGTAACTTATAAGTAGCTCCCGCGTTTTCAATTAATTTCTGCCCAAAAGCAATCAACTTAACTCGTAATTTATGCCTCCGATTCCTATTAGCAACCACCGTATATTAAAACTTAAACACGCTAAAGACGATACCGGCGAATGCCGCATCTTTTAATTTTTTTACCTTTTCGTTTATACGAATGTGAATATTAAGTATATTACGGGTTCCGTACAAATCCGGACCGACGATTCTATTAATGACGTTGTTTTATGTATGCCATTCCTGCGGCGGATATATCATTAGTTTTCATTAGCGTAGAGATTCGAAATGACTGGTGTTTAGGAATTTGAAGAAACTATCCACATTGAGCGGAGAACCGATAGTTAGACGTAAGAAGCTTGGAAATTAATTTTTTGGTTGCGTTCGAAGCCGGCCATCACTGAAAAACCCCTGTTGAAATGCAGGGACATTTGATGGGAAGGAGAGGAAACTCGTTCCATGCATGTGATACACCACAAGCAATTTAATTAAGAGTTCCACGCATCATAGAAGCAGCAGCCAATTCATTTCACACATTTTTCTCCGTTGTGACATGATATTCATAGTATCGACGTGTACTATCTCATTCGCCAAATGCTACGCCAATGCTCGACGATCAATTTAATGACTTTCTAGTGATTACCCAGAATTTATGCGAATTTCAATCGATTCCAATCGTAAATCAGAAACCATATACACATAATACTTCTTTGCGAACCTCCAAGAACGCCGCACTAAAAAATTTTACGTCACTATTTTTATGTTTTCTTCAAATTATCATCAATTTCATCATATAATCCTTTCCTGATGATGGATGATGCCCCGGCTCTTTTTCTTCTTCGACGGAGAATATGCTATTGTTGGCGCGTTGAAGTGTCGTAATTCATTAAGATTTTTTTTCAATTTCGCTGTATACATGATTGGTCGTAAAGGAAGAAAATTCAAGTTCTTTAGAATGAATCCGAGGTTGATTGGTGTTTAGTTTTTTTTCATTTCTTGACCTGCTAACCTTCTCAGTCCATCTAATGAAATTGCATCGAGAGCATTATTTAAATTACTTACAATATTCAATATTTGTTGGTAATACAGAAAGATCGAAGCTGTAATTGATGCAATCGCAAAAACTGTTGGAACAATTCATAGTTGATAATACATTTTGAAACATCCTTCTAAATATTCTCAAGATATCCTCCTGAATCGTCATGATCTAATGAAACAGTTCAATTATTACAGCAGTTCTCGTTGGATCGCTGATCATGTAGATGACAGCATTCGTTAAATTGTGAAGCTTCTGAAACCGAATGGATGGGAAAATCATATCATTTCTTCAATCAACCAGTAGAAACCTCTCTTCAAGTAATAGGACCCATCCTCCAAAAGAAATAAGTGAATTTCGATCACGCGAAGGTCATCCACATCAACACCAATTTAACGTAGACCAGTTAGATTAACTAAAAAGATGGGGCACGAAAAAATCATTTAATCACCGACTTATCGGGGGAGGCGAGGAGAAGCGCAGGCGCTGCAGCTGCCTGCAGAAAAAGAGTTTCGGAATCGAAATCAATTTTCCAAATTATACAAATACTAAAAGAAGGCAGTAAAATGGTATTTTAAAGATCGGTTCCCTGCTTTTAAGGTGTCTTCGGTGGTCAAATTACAGGGCATCAATATCAACTGGTAATTGCGGTAAAGGCTACTCATTTCGGTGCCTCAGCGAGGCTAATATACTCTGTCCCACAGACAAGGAACTCGTGAGACCCCCCTAGGCCGATTCTTTTCAAGAGTATCGGTTGTTAATTGGCCCTCTGGCGGTTTTCAGTTCGTCAAATTCTAATTTAGACTGTTCTGTATGAACAACGTGATCAGGAGGATAAGACCACACGGTAGCAAATACACCTTTCTTGAAAGATGGTTTGATTCAGTTCATTTTCACTTTGAGACAAATGGCAAAATTGCATCTGCTTTGATGCCAAACATGAAGACACGATGATCCATTAAGGAATCGAAAAAACAGCCACACAACTATCGAATTTTTAATTAACAACTGTATTGCAAACAGTTGGTTTGCTTTACCTCCGGTCATAGACTTTTCAAATTTGCACGGAACAAATAGAGGTGCATGAACTCTGGGAGCTACACTTCCTTCCGAAATAGGGTTTCCCAAAAATTTGTTCAGCGACAAATCGATAGCACGTAGCTCAATGCTCGATCGATCTGACCAAACCAAAATATTTGTTATTAACTATCACGTTAACCATAACAATTTCCGTCCAGAATAAGTCTAGAGTTGTATATAATGCAGAGGAAAGTATTTGGAATATCACTTTGTCTGACTCATAGTTAATTCAACATGAAGGTGTTTTCCTGTATTGCTGTTTTGATGTTGGCGCTATCGATGGTGTCGACATGTGTAAGCCCTTTTGCATATGATATTGTTCCCTGATTAAATCTTAGATTCGTCTGGAAACTTATCATAATGATTCTACTGAATATATCGAATTGAAAAAAATACTTCATTTGTGAATGATTCGATCACTTATTCTTCAAATCAGTTTACTATTCTTTTCTTTCACAGTGTATTCCTACTAAATCGACATTATGGGACTGCAAGGCAAAAAAGATCGACGATCTTATGGATAAGATGGATTTCTTAATGGAGAAAAAATTGGAGATGATGAGTAAACTGCAGACGTACAAAAATATGAAGCAAGTTGTGGGTTTATGTGGAAAAATACCGTGCAATTGTGAATTTGTGTTCGGGAATCCAATCGAACAATGTAAACCAAAA
Source organism: Adalia bipunctata (assembly GCA_910592335.1). Lineage (NCBI taxonomy): Eukaryota > Metazoa > Arthropoda > Insecta > Coleoptera > Coccinellidae > Adalia > Adalia bipunctata. The sequence continues at coordinate 1,827,970 of OU342951.1, forward strand.
GCTGCTTCACCTTGCAACATAGGTTATCAACCATGTGGAAGCTGTTGGGGTTGTTAATAAATTATTCGAGATATTTTTTGGTTTTTCATTTTTATTAAGTGGCGTATCCAGAATTGGTATTTGGGAAAGTAAGTTTTATAAAGTTCAACGTATTTTTCAATGCTTCTAAGCCCCTTTTTTGGGTATGCCATTCGTATGACTACCCCCTTTTTATTAGACATCAGCTGGAAAAGTAAATTCAGAAAAAAATCTATCTTTTTTCGGAATTCTTTAAGCCAGTCCTCGGTATTCCTGATGGTGAAAAGATGTGACGAGTAGAATTGACGTTGCCAGATATTCGAGATTTAAATAGAAAAAACTCCGAAAGATATCAGTGTTGCCAGATATCGAAATTTTTCCGAGAAACTAAAGAAAATTTAAGCGTTGCCATATTTCAAGAAAAATCTCGGGTTCCAGGAGAATTCCGGGTTGCCAGATTTCCGAAATTTCCCGGCATGCCCGTAAACGCGATTTAACCCTGAATCGGTTCAAGACGCATTAATTAACCATTGAACCCGGAGCAATTGGCTCGGCCGACCATTAGTTGCATATCCGAGCCATTTTACCTGGCCGGCCGGATCGCTGCGCCTCCATTACCTCCGCCTCAATCTTGCCCTGATTAATTATTAATCGGTAAACGCTCTCCATTAATTTTGCAGCGGATAATTCATAGTCATGAAGCGTCGGCCATGCGGATTCAAGTGGTTGACGTTGTAATTTACCAATTTGATTCAATTTCGAAATTCCGTGAGCGAGGAGAACAAATGTGATTAACGCGGGTCGGCTTATAAGGTGTATTTTTCGAATTTAATTTTCTAACTGAGCATTAAATAATGATTACCCAGGCCGGGGGCTGCAAACGATGGCTATCGCTATAATTAAAAAATTAATAAAGGAGAAGGTAGCCAGCAATTATATTTAGCTGTGTCATGCCGGATCACCGTGGAATTACAGGGGGTTTCCTTCGAGGCGGTATTGACGAAGGGTTGGCGTGGCAGTCTTGATTTCGACGGAAATTCACCCTGCTCTTCTATTATTTAAAAAAAAATCAAATTCAGTGGTTCTATTCGATATTAACACGGAACTCGACAGCGGTGAACAATGATTTCCAACGCTGCCAAGCTTGATTCAGGATTGAAGAGAAAATTTCATATATGAGATTTAAAAATTATACTAAAATGCACACAAATCTAAGTGACTCGTTTAGAATGCGTAGGTTTCTCATGAATAATTCGTGGATTTTCCTCACCCCAGATACGACAATTTTGTTTATTTAACAGTATACCAGGTACACAGTTTTCCTTGAATTTATTAATTCATTCTGTATTTTTTTTATTATATGTACTCAACATCAGTTTGCTTGGTTTTTTCATCTCATAGAAGATACCTACTTCTGATCCTTTGATTCAACATTCAAATATTGTTCGAATAAATTGAAAAGTACAGAATGTACTAAATTCTGAAGAGCTGGATCATTTCAATAATCCCGAAATCTTGATCTGAGTAAAAATATGATACAACTCCTTATTGAATTCTTGACAGAGCGTTACCATATATGGAAATAGGACTAGGGGAAACTGACTGCAGATTCTGTGGAGAGGAAGAAAATACTCTGGATCACCTGGTCACAGAATGTCTTGTCATTGCAAGCTCACGCAAAAATGCTTCGAACAAGAAAGAAGCAGAAACAAAGAATAAGGACTAAACGAGAATAAATTCGCTATCACAAAAACGCTTATATCTTTTGAACCACTGGACCGATTTCGAAAATCAAACCATTCTCGAATCATCTTCAAATTCTAATGAAAACTGTTTTTACAATAAAAAAACCAAAACTATTTTTTACAAAATTCATGGATTTTTTCTGGAATTCTTCCCATCATGCTTCTTATAGTGTTCTCAGTCACTTTCTGGTATGCTGTCTTCCACTTTTGCTTGAATTCCGCCAATGTTTTCGTTGATTTCTTAGTCTTCTTCAATTCTCTTTTTACCAGGGCCCAATATCTTTCGATTGGTCTGAGTTCTGGACAATTCGATGGATTAGCCTCTTTGGGGACAAAAACCACCTCATTAGCTTCGTACCATTCCTTGGTGGCCTTGCTATAGTGGCATAAAGCTAAATCTGGCCAAAATATTGTTGACACATCGTGTCCACGTAAAAATGGTAAAAGTCGCTTCTTCAACCATTCCTCGATGTATATCTTCGAGTCAACAGAGCCTTGGACAACGAAAAATTTGCTCCTTTTCCCACAAGTGCAAATTGCTTGCCAAACCAGGAATTTTTTAGGAAACTTTGCTTGTTTCTTCACGCGAAATTGTTCGTCAAAATTTCCACGAGAATCTGCAGTATAAAATTCCTGACCAGGAAGTTGCGAGAAATCAGCCAAGACATAGGTTTCGTCGTCCATCACGCAACAGGAAACATTTTTCAAGAAATCTTTTTTTAATTTCTTTGCTCTTGATTTCGATTCTTGATTCTTCACTTTCTGCACTTTGTTGTTCTAAGCTCACAACTCGACTTGATTTTCTGAACGGTTGACTGCGAACAACCCACTATTTGGGCCACTTTCCGTCCTAAAAGGTTAGGATTCTTTTGAAAATGGCTGATGGCTTTCACATATTTTTTGGGCTATGAAACCCCTTTTTCCTCCCGGTTCCTTCCTTGCGGTTGATTGTAAGATCTTCGTTGAAGCGCTTAACAAGTCTTGATACCGTTTCCGGACGGACGCGAGTCTCTTTTGCGATTCTTTTGACGCTCCATTTTTGATTATTTTGAAAAAGTTTCACTATAATTTCTCGACAGAGAATTGGGATATCTATGAAGTAAATGTTCCACATGTTTCTGACGTTCATAACAAAGCTGACTATGATCAAATTTTGATTTGTTTCTCATTTGGTTCAAGAGATGCGTTTTTGTGATAGCGAATTTATTCTCGTTCAGTCCTTATTCTGGATACTCTCATCTTCAACGAGGATTCCTTTCATTTATAAAGCCAAATATATTTCAAGAGAATGCTTCTAAGGCCAATTCAAAGACAATTAGTGGGCGAAACATTGATCATAGTTAACCGTTAACTATTTCCGATTCCCACATAGATCAAACGGAATTGAGAGAGAGACTCAATCTGTATAACCAATTAAAGCCACCACAGATCTCGACCGTATCTCCTCGCCATCTTCAAAAATCCCGACTTATTTGTCGTACAAATCAAATTACCATCTTCCCGATTGTGCATTAGAGTAAGATAATTGTTATATCAAAGATAGGAGTCTAAATTAGTGTTGATAATTGTCAATAAATCTGGGTATCTTATGGACCGGACCGATCGGCCGAGGCGGTGCTTTTGAGCTGGGGGCCACGAGGGTGCTGGGGGCGGTCTTGCGCGGCGGCGCCTTTGAAGTGCCGTATAAGGAAACTAATTACCGCCGCGCTAACCGACACCCATGCACACACATACAAGACACTAACTTTTATAGATGTATTGGCTGCGCTGCGTTTATGGCCACTCTCCATGAACGGGCCGAACTTTACGGAAAGCCTGGAACTTGCAATCTGGCAACCCTGACCGAGGACCGAGGGCTTAGAGTTCGTGTAGCCCTGATGAAACTTTGTCGCCAATTATTCTTTAACAAGCAGGCCGTCCCAGCTTCGCCCGGGTAGAATTTTGTTTCACGCGGCGGTTTCATCTTCAACACTTCAACCTGTCAGATCTTTTGATGTACTCTTACAAAGAGTACATCAAAAGTGTATGATGTGAAGGGCAATTTCGTTCTAAATTAAATACTGGGGATACATAACGTATTAGGTTGGATGAGGATCAATACCCAATTCATAAAAACACTGCCAAATTGTGCATAATTTTGGAAAACATCTGATTACCATAAACAGGTGATAGCAAGTCAATCTTGAGATATAGATATATGCTATAGCGGATTTTTTTGTAGAACTATCTAAGAGGTACATTTCCGTCATACATTGTATCCACGTAAGTCTTACGGTTTCTGCAGCGCACGTGAAAATAGCTGATTATGGCTTTATTAGATATTATTTTTTTGTAATTATTGAAGTTATAGTAGGTATCCTTAATTTTTTCGGGTGAAAAGTATAGCCTATGTCACTCAGGGATAATGTGGCTTTCTAAGGGTGAAAGAATTTCTGAAATCGGTCCAGTATTTTTTGAGCGAAGTCGTATCAAACACACAAAAATACAAATCTTTCATCTTCATAATATTAGCATAGATATAGATTACCTGTATGAGTTTGGTCTTTGGCACTCCTTGACACTTGTCCTAGCTTTCGTGCTCGACCATCTAGATCATTTCCAACCAGAGGGAAAATATACGTTCCATTTCATCGGTAACTAACAAAATTGGCAATCCCCTGAAAAGAAGAAATATCATCGAAACAGTTCATGGACTAACGCAAAAATTATAAGTCGATATCTATGTTTTCTATTGTAAACTCGATGCAGTCTGTATAAACGAAGTGATCCGAAGAATGATGAATAAACAGACATGCAGTTGTCCCCTCTACAGAAGAGGGGCATTAAGTTGGAACATTACCACTTGTCAGTGATTTTATGGCCACGAGAAATCAGAACTCAGTGCTAATGTCCTTTGCTTCATTCGGAAATTAGATTCGAATGGCACAACCGACTTGGTCCTGTGTACTAATAAACATTTATTCGGAGGAAATTATCCGGTTGGGCACTGCCCAAAAGGTTCTTTTTATGAGAGAGGGAACATAAATGAAAAATACGTGATATATTGACGTTTTCATTTAGATACCTCTCGGATAATCTATACGTCGAGAATCATTTCACTCTGTATATGTTTCTAATTGTAACGTTCAAGAAGCATTTCACTAAAAATCCTCTTAGCCTTCAAGATTATCCGCATTCAACAATATTGTACGAGATTCTATATTCCAGGTTTCCAGGAGAAAAGACAGAAAATATGAATTTTTGTTCGAATCTAATCAATTTTCAGCTGAACCTAATTCATTTTTTATTGTAACTAAATTTCTGGTCTAACTTCATTTATTTCAGGTTAAAACTCATTATATTTTTTGTAACTAACTAGTTTTTGGTTGAAATTGCCTAATTTTTGGTTGAAACTCATTTATTTTCATTTAAAACTTATTGGTTAAGACTTGAAAATAATGTATGTATTTGAACTTGGAATTGAAATTCAGCTCATGGAGAATTTCTTGATGCCGTATGAAACATCGAAGAAACTCTCAGAATGCAATATGTTAGAACTAATTGAATTACTGTAGAGTAGATTATCCAGATGAAGAAACATCATCGTTTCAATATAATATGCATTTTCCTAGTGAACGTTCATATAATTAAATCTTCTAATAAGAATATTAATTAGCAAAACGCAATTGTTTGCAGTAAAAAAACAAAACGCTCATTTCTAATTATCCTAATGAGTTCACCGTAACTGACCGAAGAAAGATTATTATCTTTGGAGCAAACGTTTAAACAGATGAGCTCTCAAGATCAACAGTTTTTGGTTGAGTTCATATCTTTTCATTTCTGAATACTACAAAACTTTATTCATACGAAAACCTGAAAGCACTTCGAAAGAATAGAAAAATGTACATTTTCTGATTCTTTCTTCATTAGAATATAATTTATTGTCCCTTTAGGACCTGTTTTCATTTTGACACTATATACAGGGGGAGGGGGAGTTTATATACACAGTGAATTAAAAGCAAATCACAAAATTCACATATCTTCGGTATATTCTTATGGTAAATTCGCGGTGCAATCTCGATATTTCTTCGGGTGCTCAAAAACGTTCAACTTAAAATTCAACCCCCGGGCCCTCTAAACACGCCCCTGTATTCAATTAATGGCATGTTGGACATCATGAATTTCGTATTGATTGGAAAACCCAAAACAAAGCACACGGTGGCGCATAATTCAATCATAATGGAGGAAGCCAATCGATTATTCCTTCACCTGAGTGTAAGGCTGCGTTTGCACCTGCTCTTACGAATTTCGATCGAACTTATAGTCCATCCAAGAATGATTGACATCAGAGCAGGCCTTGAAAGTCCAGTCGCAGCTTTATTTCTAGTTACAAAAAAGTAACTGAAAATTTTCTGTGCTTTCATCATAGATATAGAAAAAACCTAAAAATTGAACATGAAAAAGTTCCCAATTTTCACATACGATTACCAGCGTGTGAATCTGTATACCAGCAGTATATTATTTTCATCTTGTATTGATACATTTTCGATCTTACGATCAATTATAGGAGCATACAGCCTGGAAATTCTGGTTTGATATAACGAAAAATATCGTGTTGTTCAATACGAGTATTCGCTTAACCGAAAAAATCTAGTTGATAATTCGAAGCGTGTTACTGCAATGTGAATGGATTGGGAAATTTGTAATAGATATCAAGACAGAAACAAAACTTAACCAATGGATCTATTTAATATATGAAGAATTTTGTCATGACATTGTAACTTTCAATATTTGTGAACAATGAAGGTGTAAAATATAAATATTCCTATTATTCAGTTTCAACAACCATATAACATGTTATTTCTTCCTCATCTGGGCAGAACTCGTCATGTTCATGTTCATAATGAAAGGTTTTGCCAGCAATATATCATAACATAACATTCCTTATATTTTGACTAATCTTCTCTCATTTCTTTCTCTATGTGCTCTGTGCAGGCTTTCCATTTTTTGGCTGTTCACTCTTCAAGAGCCTTATTTCAAAGATATTTATTTCACTTGCTCAATTTTTTGCCAAATTTGTTCGAAACATTAATGACAGAACCAAATGTCAGTGTTATTTCTTACACCAACCTGAATTCTGCAACTCAAAATATTACTGAATGGGCATTACCAACATAATTTCGATTTTCCAAAGCCCCCCGAGATGTCAATCATTCTTGGATGGACTATAAAATAAGTAATACGTTTCGTCAGCTCTCTTATTATAGCTTAAGGGGGATGACGATGCCTGACTTTCGCAAACGGTTCATAATCCGCCTGCTTGATATCTGCAATTTGGGTTAGATTGGATCGATTACGTAATGGAGCGTCCTGGTACCTATATTCACCTTGTAAGATGATTCGCATTCGAAAATCAAACAAATATATTTGACAGTCACAAAAATTGACAACAGCTGTAAAATAAATCATTCACAAAATACCGGAGCTCTATTATAATATTGGACATTTTTTTCACATTTACGATGCCCCTGTTCGAATTCCTTTCATCAACCAACTTGTCTTGATTTATCACGAAAATAACATATTGACAATTAAAATCGGAGAACAAACATGAAAGAAATATATAAAATACAAAAAAATTATAAAAATTGACTTTCATTTCTTGATAACTTAATTATTAATAGGTAAATAATATTCACTATGAGAGTATCAGAAATAATCACTGATCTAAATGTAAAAAACAGGACCTTCGCGTGGATTAAAAGAGTAACAATTATAACAAACTTCCAAAATTTCTGCACATATCTGGGTACAGTAAAAACACATTGTTTCTTTGGAGAACCATTACTGGATTGTTAATTTACTGATTAGTATGTAAAACTGAACTGAAATAGTTTCACTATGATTCCTACTGTAATGATTTTATTGTAATTTTAATTTCTTTTCACAGTGTGTGATTGTCAATTTGATTTTGACAAATTCAGAGAAGATGTAATTCGACAGGGAATAATGTGATTTTGCAAGCAATAAATGCCGTAAATGTAACAAATATAACTAAACTTCTACAATTGAATTTTTAACACTATTTTGGAAATTCGAAATAATTTGGTAATTTTACACGTAATATCACAATAATAGATATTGTAAGTTTACATGTGATATCACATCAATTTTGTAATTTTACTACTATTATCACAATAATATTGTTATTCCACATGTGATATCAGATTCGTATTGTAATTTTACACCATATATCACATCAACATTGTAATTTTATATGTGATATCACATCAATGTTGTACTTATACACATGAAATCACAATAATATTGTAAGTTTACATGTAATATCACATTAATGTTGTAATTTCACACCTATTATCACAATAATATTGTTATTCCACATGTGATATCAGATTCGTATTGTAATTTTACACGATATATCACATCAACATTGTTATTTTATATGTGATATCACATCAATGTTGTACTTGTACGCATGAAATAAACATAATATTGTAATTTTACATGTGATATCACATTAATGTTGTAATTTTACACCTATTATCACAATAATATTGTTATTCCACATGTGATATCAGATTCATATTCTAATTTTACTCGATATATCACATCAACATTGTAATTTTATATCTATGTGATATCACAATGATATTGTAATTTTACATGTGATATCATATTAATATTGTAATTTTACATGTGATATCACATTAATATTGTAATTTTACATGTGATATCACATTAATATTGTAGTTTCACAGTGTGTGGGATTTCACAAAGTTTAAGCCAATGATTCAGTGTAATTAAAAGCTTTTATTTAGTTTCACCTGTCCCGGTGTCTGTCTGTCTGTCTGTCTGTCTGTCTGTCTGTCTGTAATCAAATCTTGCAAGTTGAATATGACACACTTCTAATCGTCCGATTGATTTGAAATTTGGCAGGTGTACATAATTCTGGTGACAATGCATCATGAAATATTTTTTATAGAAAAAAACAAAATGGCGGCTCCAAAATGGCGGATGAGTTTTGTAATTATCATCCGATTCCATTCAAAATTAGTATATGGGGGTTTTTGGGTTCGACAATGATGATTCTTCCGTCAAAATTGAAAAATTCAAGATGGCGGCTAAAATATGGCGGACGAGTTTTGTAATTATGATCCGATTCTATTCAAAATTGGTATCTGGGGGTTTTCTGGGTCGGAAATTACGATTTTTCAAAATTGAGGAATTCAAGATGGCGGCTTCAAAATGGCGGATGAATGTTGTTATTATAAAAGCTTGTCTTAAAAAATGATTTTTTTATTATAGCTTGTTTTACATATTTGCTGCACATCTAAAATTCTGAAATCGGGAATTCACCGAAAGATGACGATAGAATTAACTCCGGCATTACAGGGGGCATCAGAAAATTATTGTCACGTAATTTTAGTATCTGAAAGTAATTGACATCAACCTTTATTACGAATACTCCCGACAGTCTACAGCAATCATAATTCCAGTAAATGCAGTCGCTCAGTTCACTGTTGGCGGATTTAAAATACCAACTAAACAATATTTCTCGAAGATATCGAACCCAGAATCGAAATCCCACACAGAGATTCCTCCAGACCGCAGCCCAATCCAAAGAGCCGTGTACAAGGTGAGCCATTCACCCGTCCAACCGCGACTTGTCGGCTTTCGTTTCAAACGAAACGACTCACTTATTGGGTGGGCAGAGGGCAGCACCGTCCGAGTCGGGGCCGGTTTGATAAAACAACACCTGAATGGCGTTGCCAGGCAGGTAGCCATGCTAGGTAAGTGGGTACTTTTGTTTCTGGGTGGCAGAGAGAGAAGCGGCCGATGCGCATGCAACGCGCCCGAAAAGGACGGAGGGATCGGGCGTGGGAGAACCCCCGACACCTTTAATTGAGAATTTGACGAACGGCTTTACGTAATTCTTGATATATTGGCCGGGATTTCTTTTTTTATGTTCGCGCTAATGACGGAATGTCATTAAGGTTTGTTGAGAGTTTCACTCCCACATGGTTGCAATTAATGAATTCTCGGATTGATGAGGTGATTCCTGCCATCTGCCAAGGGAGTTAGAGCGTCTTGGGTTGATGAAAATGAGGAAAAAGAGATATCTGTGAATAATCGATATGTTCCATTGTAAAAAACTGAAGAATGTTCATTTCAATTCTTCTCATGGAAGGCATTACATTACATTCTTGAAAATGGAAACGGAGTACCTAGAAAAGTACTTGACTTGTATAATATCATTTAAGCATAGATGGTACAGTCTGGAAAAATTCCAATAACAATCATATTGGAATTATAATAATGGCGAAGAACGATAACACAAAGTTTAGTTCGATCGTGTGTAGGTACATTTCCTTTTATTTTCCTACAGATTAGCTTATAAAAACTATTAAGTTGTCAATATCAATAATATCAAAAAAATCATATCATCAACCGTTTTTTCAAAGTGCTTTGAATAACCAATCGATCATAATCTATATTCGTTCATTAATAACTCCACAAATAATCAAAATATAGAAATAGTAAATTCTGTTTAGATTGACGCTGCCAAAAATAGATTTTCATTTCGAAATTTCAGTACCTACCTACAGCCGCAAATGTCTTTCTTTCAAATGGATAGTGTTTATGGTGGGTAGTTTACCATACTTATTTTATTATTATATAACTCAATAAAAGCGTTTTGAATATTTTTCATGTTATTCAAGATAACGCCTGATGGTTTCTTAAATCCACCAAAAAACTACCTATATTGCAAGATGTAAATGAATTTTACGACTTTTTTGGATCCGTCTCTGACTTCCGAATATCACCCAACTACATGTTGTCACCTCTATACATCAATAACATAAACCTTATACCTCATACTCATTCCAATTTTCATATAAAATTTTCCCAAAAAATTAAAGTCACATTTTTTTAACGTCCCAAACTTCAAATATTAATTTCTGTCGAGCAGATTAGAAGCGAATCTAAGATAGAGGAACTTTAAAGTCACTTTTCTAAGTTTTTGCGATGCAAATTCCACTTTGTTAGAATACCCATCTTTTCGGAAATCAGTGCTTTTCTAAAGACATCTACTGACAATTCATAAAAGAGCGATATCGATAGACCATAAAGATCATAAAGATATCTTTAAAATTATACAGTCGTGACATCTATGTTCATAGTCCCAAGAACTCCTTCTACAGGTTTCTATATAATAGTTTACTGTTTAGTTACTACAGATTTCTGTTCACGAAAGTAGAACTCTGCTAGTTTTGTATCGTGAGATGGCGCTGTGTGAAACTGATGTAATTCAACCTTTCGTGTATGACACGTAGATGGCGCATAATAAATCGTCCGAGATGTTTTGAATTCAATTCCAATTTCAGGGAAATATTTGAGAATTGGGAATGTTGATTCTGAAGAGATGGCAGCATCACGTGCTTTCTACCATGAATTTGCAAATTCAAAATTCAATGCCCTGAATGTTTTTTTCAGGATGCATATTTTTTTTATTGAATTGACTTAGTAGTCCGCAATATCGACTGCATATATCGGAAATGAAAGTCACAAAACGAAACCATGTTTATTGGTAAAATTGCTAGCTTTTCACCACTCAATTAGTGGTAATCTACAGGTTTTAAAAAGAAACATATTCGAATATTATTTATTTTATATTTCAGTAGGAATAAAAATAAAATGAAAAATAAATAAACCAAATAACACAGCTTGGAGAATTATCAATCCAACTTAGCTTATCAAATATTCTCACCGTTCATAGAGTATCAAGTTACCAACTTCAGCACCCCCAGTTAGGTTCAATGAGAACTGAAATAGATCCCATTGCCTGACAAAGGAGCACCATCATATTGAGTGACACTGACTACAACAAAAACGCAGACCTTGTCCACGCTAGGGGGGCCAATGTAGTGGCTGCAGAAGATCGCCAGTCCCTAATGCGTTTTACTTGTAAACGATTACAAATCTGAGAGTGTTTAACGTTTACAGAACGACTACATAGTCGTTATGTGCTGGAATCAAAACCCGATGAGGCTTACAGACTAGACGCTTTTATTAAGTGGCTCGGGGAGATGTAGAGAAAAGCTGACAGGACTTGAGATCATCCTCGTATTATCTAAATGTTTATTTTCTATTATTTTATTCGTGGTAGGGTGCGATTGTGGAGATTTATAACGTCTGGGGACGATAAGGACACGTAAAAGGATTGGCCTTATTTAAATCGTGGATTCACTTCGAAAATTATGCCCGGATGCTGCGTTCCTTGAAAAATTAGTTGTAATTCTCCAAGGAAATTGAATAACATGCATATGAGGATGTCTAGTTAGCCTAGACCAGTTCCATGCATAAACAAAATATTGCGATACCATATCAACGAACAATAACTTATTAGAAGTGTCAGTGTAGAGTTCGACGTCAAAAAAGTAAACCAGAGTTACGCAATAAATTTAAAAAAAAGATGTCAACCGAAATTGTAAAAATCCAAAAATTGGAGTATCGAGCCAACATCAAGTACCTGTATTCAAAAGGGTTAAGAGGTCAGCAGATTTTCGAAGATATGCTTAATACCCTTGGTAATCAATGTCCTTCGTATGCGACCGTGAAAAATTGGTTTGCAAGCTTCAAAAGAGGTAAACTCTCCATTGAAGACGATGACGTTCGGGAAGGCCAGTTTCTGTGTCAGTCCCCGTAAATATCGATGCAGTTCATGACATGATTTTATCAGACCGTCGAATTGGGCTAAAACGAATAAGTGAAGCACTGAAGATTTCATACGAACATATAGTTCACGTCAATTTGGACATGATAAAATTTTTGCAGAATGGATTCCCAAATGTTTGAATGTTGACCAAAAGCGTGCAAGGGTAGAAGCATCGCGTTCGATCTGTGCTCGATTTGAAAACGATGTAGACTTCTTAAACCGAATTGTTACTATGGATGAGACTTGGGTACATTTTAACGATCCAGAAACAAAGCAACAATCGATGGAATGGCGACACTCTGGTTTTCCAAGACCTAAGAAGTTTCGTGTCCAAGAATCTGCTGGAAAAGTTCTTGCTTCAGTTTTTTGGGATTGCCGTGGAGTAATCATGACAGATTTGTTGGATGAGGGTAGAACAATAACTGGAGATTACTATTCGACATTACTGACCACTCTACGAGAAAAAATTAAAGAGAAAAGACGCGGAAAGCTATCCAAAGGTGTTTTGTTTTTACATCAGGACAACGCACCAGTTCACAAATCTAATGTTGCCATGCAAAAAATTCGTGATTTAGGGTTAGAATTACTAGAACACCCCTCTTATTCACCAGATTTGGCTCCGTCCGACTATCATCTCTTTCCTCAACTGAAAAAACGTTTAAAAGATCGTAATTTTTCTTCCAACGAGGAGGAATTAAAAGCTGTGGAGGACTGGTTTGCAGAACAAGAAGAAACATTTTTTTGAAAGGTCTAGAGCCGTTGCAGGTTCGCTGTAATAAATGTATTCAATTAAGAGGAGAATATGTTGAGTAATAAAATATTGTGACATTGAAATGTTGTTTGGTTCTATAGTAGGCCAAGAATTTTTCAAAATATCCTTGTATACCTTTTTCTTCCAATTATAGCGTTTTGCAAAGCCTCCACTTGGTCGAGTTGTTCGATAGTGAACTCTCCTATTGTTTTATTTTTAAAGCATAACTATTTATCAGCATTATACAAGTATGTATTAAAAAGAAGATTTTCTCCTCCAGCTACAGTTATTGCATAAATGCACCTTTTCTGTTCATCATTGGAATTATTGGAAAAAGTCGATTCAATCAGGAATCTATCAAGTAATGAATTTCACCACAGTTTACTAATTTACTACAAACACTGTTGCCTTGTTAATCGAGTTCGTGGCTACTGGCTGATAATAAGGACGGCTGTGACTTTACTTACATTGTGAAACCAAAACGAATCGGAATTAAATTGAATAACGAAATTCGACGTACTTACCTAACAGCACATCGAATCGTTCTGAAAATCGAATACAATATCGAAGATTAATCTTCGACGATATTAAATCCGACATGTAATCACTTTACAAGATTGTTCTGTCGGGGCTCAGCCGTCATCCACTCACGTCCATTTCCTCGGTTCCGCAATAAAAATAATTGATTATTACGTACCCAAAGAGGGTATGATTTTATCCTTGACTTTTTTCGATCGAACGAACTAAGCGATCACGTATCCATCGACATGGAAACAAATGAAGCCGTCTATTACCTTAAATAGAAAGGTTATCATGGGCTCGATTACAACTCTGAGAGGCACAGAATCGATTTATTTCGTCTGGTATTAGATGGGTTTTTTATTGCCTGTAAACACTGTCATTTTGTAACGACTCCGGTCGTATGGTAAATGGTACGGGTCAAATGAAAAATCCATCGCGGGTTCGTGGGCGGCGGTAATCTGGCCATTAAAAATGGATGGTGTCTTTTCCGAACGGACGATCGATTAACATTTATGGTCCTTTGGATGACTTTAACACTCGACCTTTTTCCCTTCGGAAAGTCCACCCGATAATGCTACTTTGTCTCTCTTTCAACATCAAGCAAATTCTTGAAAGACGCCCGCTGTTATCATAGAAGACCAACGACTCAACGTGGTCTATCATAAAAAAATCTGAAGGTGTCAAGTAACGCGATCTAGGCGGCCAGTCTACAGCACGTTCAACGCATTCCTATTTCGATTCTTAGTCCTTCTGTGGGTCTTGTGGCACCTTCTTGTTGAAACCACACATAACTATACCCTGTTCAAATGTAAGAAGGAGCCATATCAACAAGGTTGGCGCAGCGGTAGGAGGGCCTTCGTATAGTTACCTTCCGTCCAGAGTCGAATCGAGGAGATTCACGCAATCGTTCAGTTCTAACTGAAAATTGGGCAATTCTTCTGATAAGGTTCATATCGAAATCGTCAACCGAATCAATTATTTTTAACGACTGGGCTCTCCTCTTAGGTGGCGTCAATGTTTTATTCTCTTCATATTCTCTGAGAATTCTGAGTACAGAACACTCACCCCTGAGGATTTTGAAACAATTCCTACTAAGTCTCTTTTCGATAAATCAGGATGTTCTTCCGATTCTTTTCGAGAAATGTTCAAAATTATCTCTTTCTCTTCAGCAGAGAAATGCGACCTTTTGGACCTGTCTCGTGGTGGTCCCCACATATCACCCTCAGATGCAGTATCCATTTCCGAATTCGACATTGTTCTATAAACACTATATACACTTTGTTAACAGATTTTCCAACACAATACACTTTCCACAACAAAATCTATAAACACTTTGAACAGCTAGACCTTCACAATAGTTCTAGGTATTTTAACTAGTCCTGTCAATTGAAAACTTCGATAATTATGCAAATCAAGATGGCTTTAACCCTTTAAGGGAAAGAGCCTTAATCTGGTGTTTCCCGGAATTACCTTGTCGGAACCTTGAGCAGCCGACAAAGAGTTTCGTACAAAATAATGTAAAATTTTGGACCGAAACTGAATATATTTCGGATATTACAAGTAATTGACCATTATAAATTTGAGCAGAGATCTTTTACGAGTCTTGTCAATTGAAAACTTCGATATTTATGCAAATCAAGATCGCTTTCACCCATTAGGGAAAAGGACCCAAATCTGGTGTTTCCCGGAATTACTTTGTCGGAATCTTGCAAGATTCCGACCCAAATCGCTAAAACTCTGGTGTTTAATGGAATTACCTTGCCGCAATCTCGAGTATCCGAGAAAGAAATTATTTAGTACCTAGATAATAATATAAAAACAAAACAAAATAAAAAAATAGGGTACGTCGGATATAAAATGTTTATGGCAGTTGCAAATCATAACAGAAATTTTGCACTAGTTTCCGAGGAAAAAAGTTCTAATGCGGGAATTGCTGACTCAAATTATTGAATCATTTCTATCCAGTACCATCCACAGTCCTAGTACGATCCTAGCAGTCTCTAAGCCGGTCGAAGTGAGCGTTGTTATGAAATACGAGCTTTATTGTGCGCAATTCAGACGATTCTGTTTGTTTACAAAGCTCCTTCTTATATTTGAACGGACTATATAATGTCTAGCGCATGCGATCGGCCAAAGAAAGTGAATTGCAACATGTCCATATTCAAGAGATAACAAATTTTATATTCAATAGTTTGTCTTATTTTCAAATCCGGAAATCACATCTTAAGAAGTAGTTTTCATTCAATCTATAAGTTCATTAATGTTTCGATAAAATGCCAGATTTCTTGAATGAAGATTACTTGAACCACATTCTTATTCATTGCGTAATCGATTTGTGTATAGTAAATCCGCTCTTGCTGTACAATTTAAATAGATGATCTGTTATCAGTGATGAGAGCACAAAACTTTAAAAATTCTTCATATACACGAAACTGCAATTTTTTCTAGGGAGTATACAAAATGAATCACCCGGTATACGACGAGCGCCGTATAGAGCTCCTCGTCCCATCAACCGGACAAGGCCCCATCCATTAAATCCCCCATAAACATACAAATTTCCCCCTGTTCCTAATGAACGCGACATAAGACCAGTTAATGTTATTTTTTTGGCCGCTACTTGGTTACTCCGAATTCCGAAGATAAACCGGACCAAATTCGAATCTTGCTATCGCCAGACTCCACATGGATTTATTATAAATTAACTGCCTTACTGTGAATTAATTAAAATACAAGCAATTAAGAGGAACGAATGTGACGATTGTAAATATTTTATTGCCATTAAAGGAGGAATTAACGATTCTTATTGATATATTTTAGGTTTTATGGGGCTGGATCTGGAGTATAATGTTGGTACTCCATGGAATCGTTAAATTTATCGGTAATTATGGGATCTGGGCAGGATCGTCCTTAGGGAGGTCGCGCCACGGTGGAAGAAAGCTCAAGGAATGACGCCAAACGCACAGAAGCCCCAAGTATCCATAATATTTTTGGTTACATCCGTCTTTATAACAAGCCATGAAATACAATGTGACAACGCCGAGTGTATCAAGATAGTTAATTCTTTCCATGCATGTGATACCACACAAACGCCTGGTCACAATTAAATTAAGAGTTCTGTTGTAGGATTGCTATCTAACAGTACATCTTCATGGTTTCTATAAAATCTGCAGAAGTAACTTTTTATTTAACAATGACCAGTTGGGAGGTTTTGACTCATTTGCGGTAAAAAACTTCAATATCCGGAATTGTTCGAGGAACAAACGTGCAAATTTGAAAACGCCGACGTATCGGCAGCTCATCCTGTATAATTAGTTAATCGACCCGAGAAGTAGGTCGTAGGAACCACAGGTGGCAGCCACCAAGATCTAATGAACGGGTTCATCGCCAAACACTAATTGAAGGAGTACCGACTGCTAATAAGCATCCTCAGCATCGGAGGGTTGAGAATTCACGGCTGAACATTGGAATAATGAAGCGAAACCGACAATTACGGGGAGAAAATCTAAAGCATACTGCAGACGGATTGATTTCTAATATAGGTCAGTGGTTAAGGTCGAAAAATTGCGAGGGAGGTGGAGGAAATAGAGAAAGTAGAGTTGAAAGTTTGGTTTTTTTTTATGTTGTGGTTTTCACGAAAAGGAATATCCTGTAATGTTCAGAGAACATCGTGAGAACCAAGGCAAGCAGGTAAGAATTGGTGTTCTTCTTGAATTTCTGGAGGTCGGGGGTCTGGGGGTCGGGGAACACCTACCTAGGCAATGTGTTCCAAAGCCTCGCTGTTCGTTGGATGAACGAGTCTTTGAAGGGAGATTTTCTGTAGGTCTCCAAAGTTACCACGAAGGGGTGTGAAGACTTAACTTGACGGGTTAGTCTGGAAGAGACTGCCAGAGGGGAACGATTGCTGATAATTCAGAAGAGCATCGCCCATGGAAATATCTATAAAATAGAGACAGATCGCCCACTTCTCTACGGTGTTCCAGAGAAGTGACCGAGCTTGTAAGCGAGGCATCACCGACGAGACGAATTGCCCTTTTTTGTACGGAATCCAAGAATTTTAGGGTGTGTTTAGGTGCAGCACTCCAAATATGGGAACAGTATTCCAGGACAGGTCGAATCTGTGCATTATAGATCATGAGCAGCTGACCTGAGGTGAAATAGCTCCTGGCACGAAACAGAAAACCAAGTTTTTGGGATGCACTTTTAGCAATGGATCTCAAATGATTCTCCCAGGAAAGGTTACTGCCGACAGTAATGCCAAGCATCGAAATGGATGACTTCAATGGTCCATATTTATGTTGTTAACATTTCTTCCTCGTTCGTTTTTGATTTGGCGGGCTGGTATTGGAGCCCTAGAAGAAAAGGCAGTATGGAGGGTACTATCATCCGCGAAGCTGCGCACTGGACACGAAGTTCCTGCACGATTCGTTGCCAAAGTTGTGGCGGCTAATGATCTCGAAGCTGTGAACTGTTCTGTGAGCATCAAGGCTACACGAGTGGATTTAGGTCATTCTAGATGTGGACTGTAATCACCTAGTGGTAATGCCTTATCATCCTGGCATTTAATATGATCGCAAATGACTTTATCGTTTTTCAGAAAAAATCAAAAAGTGAAGACTCACCCTATACATCTTTTATTACCGAAAAATCCGATCCGTCTGCAGCCAAATGTCCCTCAACCCCTTTCCGATCCATACAGGACAGTTTAAATCGGCCTCAAAGATTCATGGCATCCTTTTGATGCCTTCAATTAAGGCGCGGAAACGGTATCGGTGATTCCGAACAGTTTGCATTAATAACGACGCAGTCAGAGCCCCGACTTGGATGACGGGCCGACGATCGAATTGCCTTCGAAAATCTACGGACGACACGTGCAATTAAGTAAATTGTCGGGTTGAAAACTCCGGGAACAATCCTATCGGATATTCGAGGAATTGAATAGGTGGCTATGAAATATTGAGGAGGAAGGCGGGGAAGGAGAAACGGTACGGTTTTGACGAAGTGCAATGGCGCCCTGCATTAGAGATGGACTCTTTGGGAATTATTCAGAATTGCATTTGGAGGAGAAAGTTGATTGATCCAAGCAAATGGGGTTTTTGGATTAATCTTGTTTGAAATTGATGGGGAATTACTGATGTCTTCTCAATTGTGAAAGAATATTGAAATCGAAACAACCACTGACAAAGAAAAAACGTTGTATCTGTATTTAATTTGTATACAAAGTGGCCACTTTTTCAATGGGATTGTATTGGTAACTTTTAAACCATAAGAGTTAGAAGGTCGGTCAAATGGAGAAAAGTTGCATTCATAAAAGCATTATCAAGTAGTTCAAACAAATCGAGATCATCAGAGTCGGTTATTGAGATATCATAAGAAAAGTAAATTCTGTCAATCAGATTTCGTATCCAACGTTTCGTACTCTCTGGGCCACCCTCAACATCAGTATGACAGGTGGCAATAGGTCCTTCAGGTCATCACTTTTAGGCGACATCTTCTTCTACGACCCCTTCTGGTCATTGACCAATTCTTCAGTTTTAACGTCATCTACACGTCTACTACTTCTTCCGGTCATTGACCTCTCGAGGTTTTTTTACCGTTCTCCTCAGTCCCAGGACCCCGCTTGCTATACTACTCTCATATTTTTCAATACAGACCTGCATATTTTATGACACTTTTCGAAATAACTTTTAACGCTGAATTCAACGATATATCATACAATGTCATTCCTTGTTATGTTTTTTTTTATCCACGGCCTACTACTTGAAAATAATACATTCAATAAACCCAGAGTTGTGTGTATGTAAGAAAAAGAGGTCTATCAACGTTATCAATGTTCTTATCGAAATGTATTGCATGTTGTTAATTAAACTAAAGGTAAATGTAATACAGATCCGACCCAAAGAAATTTGGATAAGGGTCAAAATCGCCTAAAAATCAACTCTGAACGACATTGTACGATATATCGTTGAATTTTGCGTTAAAAGTTATTTCAAAAAGTGTCATAAAATATCCAGGTCCGTATTGAAAAAAAGAAAAATCAAAATGAAGGAATATACTTTTCTTATGATATCTCAATAACCGGCCCTGATAATCTCAGTTTGTTTAAACTGCTTGACAATGCTTCTATAAATGCAGCTTCTTCTCCATTTGACCGACCTTCTAGCTCCTATGGTTTAAAAGATACCAATACAATCCCATTAAAAAAGTGGCCACTCTGTATACAAACATCTTCAACTCTCAACTTGTTGAATGTAACATGACAATTTTTTGAGTGTGTAATCTTCACTATCTTATCACTAAAACATACACTACACCTTTCAATGAATGGTCGCTTTGTTCTGCAGTTCGGAGCAGTCAATCGTCGTTGTGAATATGCCTTCCGCAGTTGTAACCAAAACGTTAGGCGCGATCTTTAATTTAATTTTACAGTATATTGAACGCTCATGTATTTTGTTGTTGTTAGACTACACAGATAAACCCAGAATAATCGGCCAAAAAGCGCATCGGCCCGAATCTCATTCGAAATGTTCGAAATCGAGCCCGGTAATGAATCGCACTGAAGAGGATTCAGATTAAAATTAGTCTGAATAATGCATTAATCCCGACTGGCAATTACGTTCGGAGCAGGTAGGCAGGAAATTATTTTATTAATATTTCTACTTCTGTGTGAATCCGGCCCCACGTAACGAGCGATGCTGAATAATAAATGGGGGGAAACTTTATACAAATGGCGGAGACCGAGTTAACGCAGTTATGAGCGGGGGTGTGAGGTGCGGAAGTCCCTAGGGGGGGTTACGCCTCACGCACATACGCGTTTTTTCAGCGTTATGTCCAGGAATTTCGGGTTAAAAGTGTGAAGATCCTGATTTAATACGATCAAACTGAGAAAAGTACATTAAAGTACGAGAATAGGTAGGTACATTTAATAAAAAACAATGATAAAATACAAGAAAAAAATATAAAACAACAAAATGATCAAAAAATAACAAAGTTATAGAAACAAGACCAAATCACAGTTGATCTGATGAAGGTAAAATTTATTTTCATTGTTATGGGGTTTATTAATCCATTCATTTGTGTTTTTTTTTGAAATGCTGAAATTTTTTTAATGAAAACAAATGGGACCTATATTCGTAGGGAGAAATCTTTAGAATTAGCGACGCTATCATCAGCCAAAGTTTGTTATAGACCTTTCAGAACATTCTGTACATAATTTCATCGCTATCACAAAAACGTCTATATCTCTTGAACCAATTGAGAAAAAAATCAAAATTTGCTCATAGTTAGCTTTGTTATGAACGTCAGAAACATGTGGAACATTTACTTCATAGACATTCCAATTCTCTCTATGTTTTGGCTGATTTCTCGCAACTTCCTGGTCAGGAATTTTATACTCCAGATTCTCGTGGAAATGTTGACGAACAATTTCGCGTGAAGGAACAAGCAAAGTTTCCTAAAAACTTCCTGGTTTGGCAAGCAATTTGCACTCGTGGGAAAAGGACCAAATTTTTCGCTGGCCAAGGCTCTGTTGACTCAAAGATATACATCGAGGAATGCTTGAAGAAGCGACTTTTACCATTTTTACGTGAGCACGATGTGTCAACAATCTTTAGGCCAGATTTAGCTTCATGCCACTACAGCAAGGCCACCAGGGAATGGTACGAAGCTAATGAGGTGGTTTTTGTCCCCAAAGAGGCCAATCCACCAAATTGCCCAGAACTCAGGCCAATCGAAAGATATTGGGCTTTGGTAAAAAGAGAATTGAAGAAGACTAAGAAATCAACGAAAACATTAGCGGAATTCAAGCAAAAGTGGAAGACAGCATCCCAGAAAGTGACGAGAACACTATAAGAAGCACGATGGGAAGAATTCCAGAAAAAATCCATGAATTTTGTAAAAACAGTTTTCATTAGAATTAGAAGATGTTTCGAAAATGAGTTTGATTTTCGAAATGGGTCCAGTGGTTCAAAAGATTTAAGCGTTTTTGTGATAGCGAATTTATTCTCGTTCAGTCCTTAGAATAAAATAAAAACTGAGAAGATTTCAATATCTCCGAAACAAATTGCTGAATTTGACATGTAAATCACAGATCAAGTTAGTCAAATACTAGTTGTCATGGTGTCATTAGAAGATCGAGAAATTGTTACGAGAATTTGAACAACGAGCGAAGGCTCCAAACCTCAGGTTATTCTTCTTTTAAATTTTTCACGAAGGGATCTCACACAAAGTTTCAATCCGCCCCACGAAATTGGCAGCAAACGACAGCTGAAAGCTCATGGAACGTGTTCGGTATAAAATTCAACCCCCGAAAATTTGAAATCGATCATCACTTTATGATGCGCCCGTAAAATCGAACGCGGATGCCCTGAAAAAAGCTCTTGTTAGGATCGTTCACCAGCCAGATATTCATGACAAACAGTCGATGGAAAAAAATTGATGGCATTTTCATCGTTTTTTCTCTGCCTATAACGTTAAATTGTGGGATCAACTGTTTCATTTTGAAAAATTCGGGTTGATTCGAGCTGGGTTCAGGGGTTTTACACAGAATTATGCACAAAAGAAAAAAAACACCAGGGTAAAATTGGAAATGACTCGAAAACGACGCGTTTTATTGAAAAAACATAGGAATACTTTTAGTTTCTTAAATGATTGATTCTTTCGAAAATATGAACTGTTCATCTTTTTAAAGTGGTTTTATGGTGTTTTTGCGTGTATTGATTAGTCGACTACCCTGTAACTTTTATACCAGGAGAGATATTGAATGAGTTTTGATTGAGGAATATGCACCATGAACTAAAATTCATTTCAATTGAAATAACGGTTCCGAAGATATGTAAAGAAAACTGTATTTTTCATGGATTTTCTTTCAAACGAAA
This sequence comes from Adalia bipunctata, assembly GCA_910592335.1. Lineage (NCBI taxonomy): Eukaryota > Metazoa > Arthropoda > Insecta > Coleoptera > Coccinellidae > Adalia > Adalia bipunctata. Next base: position 1,850,596 of record OU342951.1, read on the forward strand.
CCGAATTTTAAAAAATGGTATAGGAAGAAAGTGTTTCGTTTGATGAGAGAAATCTACAGTTAAAATAAATGTACAAGTCAAAGACTCGCCCTGTATAGAAGTATTGAATGATCTTGACATTTTAATGCATTTCCAAGAAAAAAATCTCGATCCTAATAATTCATTTCGAGCCAACACAATAAAACGTTTTCTCCCCCTTTTTCTAATCCGACCAGTCCTTTTTCCTGAATAAATACCTGTCAAATGCTGTTTTTGTATACTTGGCGAAGCGGAATGGCAGCCTTTCCAGATTTCACTGATGGATTTTCCATTCTGGTCATGAATACTTGAGGACGGTTCAAAAAGTTAACCCCTCATTTGTTGCAATCGCTTTGACGCTTTTTGTTTCTCCGTCTCTACCCTTCTGACGGGTCGCGGATGGATCGATTAAGTTTTCAGGGGTTTTTTTGGGGGGAGCATTTGCGAATTGTCCGAAACGATGGGCAGAATTCTTCCTCAAAGTGGAAAATGGTAGTCGTGGTAACCTTGCATAAGTCGATAGTGTAGATTCTGGTGACAAGGGTTACAGATTTTTGAGAGATTTTGATGAGTTGTTTGTGTCTAGAGTTTTAGGGGCTTCACAATCCCTCATGCTAGTTTTAAAAATTTGGAATCCCGTAGACAGGACCTGGAAATTTTTGAATTAGTCTCACAAGACAAGCCCGGCAGTACAGGGAAGAATACTATCCAGGTACGTGTCCAAAACACACGGTGTGCCCCATTCAAACTGGCGTCTTTCACTCCAAACAAGGCACTTCGGAATAATTTCGATACCCGTAAATGTCGCAGGGAAAAAACCGACATTAGTAGACTCCGTCGAAGCCTTAGACAAAGGCCCCACTCATCCGACTTTTTTGTTCATCAAACAGCGCGATTTGGAACTATTACCAGACCCGTAATAGGCCGCATTAGACGCAATTCAGGTGCTCCCCCACAATCAAACCGTAATAGCCGAAAGTGCGGCTTCGTGAAAGAAACGAAAAAAAATCTCCTGGATCTCTTACGAAAAGGTTGTCTCCGCACATTTTAAAATGTCATTAGACCGTTTATTGGCCGTATTTAGGCATGTTGCCTTGTTATTTCGGTAATTACCAAACGACTTGGACCCGTAGACAGAAAGGCCTGTTATTATGTAACTCGTTCCCGTTTAGATATCATTCGGTTTGTGCCGGCCCGATAATGACGCGAAGGGGGTACAGACGGACGGACAGCAGTTGCTGTGCGTCGAGTTTCACTTTAATTGAAACGCGTTTGGTTATTCCGAAAGTCTTAATCCTTGCGATTTTGGCAGTTGCGACCGCAAGAGATGAAATGTAATAATTTTCGATGTGCGTTTCCGGTAATTTCGGCGAGTGCGGTTGGAGCTGTTAGCGCCGATTTGATTCTTTGGAATCGTCTTCATTCCGTCCACTTTTATACCATATCTACATGGAATGTAATTTTGTTGACCCTAACATCAAGGCAGAGGTCTAATTAGGATTGGTTGGTTTTGAATAATCCTCCTGCATGATGGATGTGTAAATTTGTTATTTAAAAGTAATAGACATTTTGAAAAAATAAACAAACAGACTCACTAAATATACACACAAAAAAACACGTCAAAAGTCTTGCCCCCCCCCCTAGGTTCCTCAAGAAATAACCAATCTATGTTCTGGAAATGAGATGAATATTTTCCTTTATTTCAACTGCATTTTATATACTGATTGACAAAGAAACTGCAAAACCCAGGTCCCAGAAGGAGCTGTTTAGATTTTACAGAGTAATTTCAAAAACCTTTCACTTTCGACTTAACACTTTTCTGTCTCCGTTTGAGACCGTACTTCCAAAAAACCAAAAATGAGTTACCCCAACACCGTTCTCGAGTCAACTGAGAATATTCCCGTTTAAGACTTCTCCAGCTACTCCTTAACTTCCGATTCAAACTTAACTGTTTCCGTCTCCGCTTTGAGACCGTACTTCCAAACACTTTAATTACCTACCTACCCTAAAACCGAACCCGAGTCAACCGAGAACCTTCCCGTTTAAGGCTTCTCCAGTTACTCCTTAATTTCCGAACCGTATCCCGAGTCAACTGAGAACCTTTCCGTTTAGGTACTACCTTTTTCGTCTCCAAATCGAATTGAAGATTTCCTTCTTCGTTTTTACAAACCAATATAATTGAAGATTTTTCTTCACAATTTTTTTCAATCAATTTGTTAATAATGTGTCCACCGCGGTTATCTATACACGCTCCAATACGTCTTGGCATTGATGCAATAAGATGGTCTATTTCTTCTTGAGGGATACTATCCGAAGCTACCTGTACTGCTGTACTTCATGTCTCAGAGCCGTCAAATTCTGTAGGAGCTGGGGTAAATTTCCAAGCCTTCTATCCATGATGTCCCAAACATGCTCTATGGGCGAATGATCGAGGGATCTGGGCGGCCATGGCAAAAGATTCACATGGGTCGCTTCAAATAAGTTTAAACTAACTCTGGCAATAAGAGCTCGAGCATTATCTTGCTGGAATATTGGATTCTCGAGCCGGTTAGGGTGAGGGAGAACATATGGCTCCACTATTTCTTGAAGGTAACACACACAGCGCTGTCATGTCACCTCGAATAAAGACTGAAGGTGACCTACTTGCATGTGCAATAGCACCGCATACCATAGCGCCTACTGTCCGATGCACATGACGCTCAACATCAAACTGAGGTTCACGTCTTTCTCCTCGACATCCTCGAACCCTTCTTCGGCCATCATGTGCACCCAAGGAGAATCGGGATTCATCAGAAAAGACGACCTGATGCCATTCCACATTCCAATGTTGACGTTCTCTGCACTACTGCGATCGTTGCCGGCGATGCTCAATCGTCAGAGGTAACACAAGATGAGGTCAATAAAGCTGCAGTCCAAAAAACTTTATCCGGTGGTAAACCGTTTGGACAGTTACAGGATGGCCTTGTTCTCCTAACCACTCATCATTCAAAGATCGTTTTGTCGTAAATCGGTCTCAAATGGCCATAAGTCTTAGACGTCGATCTTGAACTTCATTTGGGCCCCTTCGACGTTCGGTGCCTACTCTTCTTCGATTTTGGGCATTATCAAGCCACGCTTGACAACTCATAACAGTTGTTGGATTTCCGTTCGTGCGGTTATCGATTTCTCGAAATGACAACTCCGCCTACTGTAGACCAATAATTCGACCTCTTTCAAATTCTCTTAGCTGGCGATAAACTCCGCGTACACGTGCTCTAGGCATTTTAACAACAACTGAATATCGACTTTGGATCTACTCGAACAGCTGGTTTGCTGTAAAATTTTAAAAAATTTGCAAAAAACGACTAAAATATTCAAGTAACAAAAGATGTTTACATGAAAATTTTCAAATTTAATCACTCCTTGCTATAGTATGTTCTACCAGAAACATTTTAAACTTAAACAGCTAATTCTGGGTGTTGCAGTTTCTTTGTCAATTAAAATAAGAAACATATTTTTTTGGTCCGACACAAAGTCAGGTACCATATTATGTACACCCCGTGTGTGTTTCCTAGTTTATCCTCATCCTTTTCAACAGAATAAGCACCGACATACATAAAAGCAACCCCATATCTTCGCAAAATCCGAAGCTTTTATCGATTCCCGCCGTATATTTTCGCTACATTTTATGCCGCCCGATACATTATTCAAGTGTCGAAATTGAAAAATGCTGTATCCGCTTTTAACAGTGACTTTTTTCCTTGTCGTCATCGTTTGATATTTGCTCTTCGCGCATCAAATATTCAGGGACACTTTAAACTTCCCGCACGGCCTGGATTTGAAAATATGAAAGTTATTTAAACGTCTTCGTGATGGTCAAGGGTTTATGTAGCCGAAAAAGCTTTTGGAATTAGAAGATCGCAGAGTAATCGCGTCAGAAATTTGCAAGCCTATATTTCAAAACTTCCCGTCCGAATATTCCAGATTTTTCGGAGATCGCACCCACCTCCATCCCCGGAGAAGGACCATTTCCTCCTCCGGACCGATTCTTCTCGTGACCTTATAAGTATCTTTGTTTTACGATCCTGGTCCAGCGGTAAATGTTAATCTGCCGGATTTTATAGTTGCTAGAAACGGCCGAGCGCCGGCCAGAATAAAAAATCCGAGGCGTTCGCTGCACAATGGGCGATATGAAAGTTTGAAAGGGCAGGGGTCCCAGGCGGGCGGCACTAAAGTTTGATATTGTTTTATTCGCCGCCCCCGGCCCGGGTCAAGAGCTAACTAAATTAGTTCTAGGGCCCGATTTGTATTCCGTTACGATGCGCGTTTCCATTTAGGGACGATGCCGCAGTTTTCAGGTAACTTTTACGGCTTTTCTGTTCAGGGAATAGGATGGGATTGTTGCAGGACTTTCCTAATGTTTGCTTTTATTTGAGACTTCACTCTTAGTGTACGTATACTCGGGTTTCATCGTTTAATGGAAAACTACGCTTTTTCATTGCCTTAGGCACAATTCCAGTTATGATTTCTAAGCCAACATACCATGACTGGTGCGAAACCCCTTTTTTTATACAGGGTAAGTCATTGACTTGTACATATATTTTAACAGTAGATTCTGGAGGCCAAAAGAAACCGTTTTTTCATTTTACATTTTTCCGAATTCGGCTCTGTTGAAAAGATATAGCCATTTGAAAAAAAATTGGACCAAATACGTGCCTGATACGGTCCTCTGCAAAAACCTCAAAGTTAATAATTTTAGATTGAAATTAAGTTGATACTTTCAGGAAATATTCAAGTATTATTATTAGGTATACTAAACTTATTTGAATAAGAATGTTATAAACATGATATTTCTTAACAAAAACACTTAGTTTTGTCTTATTATATCTGACATTAAAAAACCATATTTCTCGCTTCAAAATAAGTTCCTTCTTCGATTTTTTTACACATTAGTTTGTAAACACTGATAACTTGTCCATATTTTCCCCGATGTCCGAAAAATATCTCCTAAAGAATGTTTTTCAATCCATTTATGAGAATGTATTATTAATTAACTCAACCTAACCCATTTCCATTCTGTGAATAGTTCACAGAAATGTTTATTTGGACGTTGCCAGTTCGACCAATATTTCTGAAACTAAGTAAAATCTATGAATCGACCAAAACCTTCTGTAAACCCATCCGTAGCCTGCGTAATCAAAATTGACACACTTCTGGGTGTAGTGGAACGACGCATGCGTATAGCGACCACCAAACAAACATGGAGGAAATATTTTTCAGAACTATGTATATTGTTATAAAAGGGGAAATTCATTATGTTAAGTGTTTCTCTTTTTTCTCGTGATGATTATTTGAAGACTTCTAGTGAATGAATGTAATATAAACCGTGTAGTTCCGAGTTTATAAAATTGCAAGAGGATATTGTTTAGATAGAAACAAGCAGATGGTCAATTGTGTCGATGTAGAGAGAAGATTTAGACGAATTGAGACGACCAAGGTTTATTTCGGCCAGTGTGAGGGCAGATCACGACTTCTGTTCAGTCGACTTCCAACCAGAACGTCAATTTCTTAAGTGAACTCCACTCAGAGCTTTACGATTTCGGACGTATACACAGAAGTCGCGTCGTAAAGTTTCCGTTACAAACATAAGCAATACAGATGTCGTTTGTAATTCCCCGGGACGCGTCGTAAAGCGAACAAATTCGGACTCCCCGCCAGAGGCGAACGCGGACTAATCCGGGCGAGCAATAAACGAACAGACAGACAATCCGGCGGCGGGTTATGAAAGATTTACGGAAATCCTTAAACGTAACAATAGCGCGGCAGTTGGCATCGCATAAAACAAAAGCTAACCGCTATTTCTTACATCAATTTGCCGCGTTCCTCATTTGTTTCCGCGCGCCATGTCTGAAAAATTGATGTGACGCCGACAGAGACAAAAGGAGGGCGATCTGATAGAGCCGGCGATAAGGGATTCGGCGGGGGTGGGAGCAAGACGGATCGCGATTGTTTCGAGTGAGCTATGACCCGGCAGCCAACCGCATCTGAGAAAACGCGGGCGGCTCCGGAATAAAAGAATAGCGAGGCACGCCGATGGAATACACAATCGGCAGAGGAGAGGAACTGATGGAATATGCGGAGCCCGCAAGAGGGGCGATCCTATAAATTCGTCGGGGACGGGTATACAGGGTGATGCGTGGCTGTTCGCACCATTCAAAGAATCAACTACACCACTCAAAACAACACTAAAACCATAAATATACCATCCTAAACAACACTTAGACCATTCTTAACAACAACTACACAATTCAACACAAAAATACATCGCTGAATTATAAAAATGTGCAAAAGTGATGTCAACGGCTGAAGGTCAATTTTCTTGAGAACCCAACGGTAAAAACCGCGTATCGATATCTATTCTCGTTTCAGAGTTATGGGGTGTTTGTCGCAAATTCACATTTTCGAAAAGTTGCTGTAACTTTTTTCGTAACTTAGTTTTCATCGACTCTAAGAGATCCGATCAACTTGAAAATTTGAACTTGTATAAAGGACCTATCATAATACAATAATCTCTTTCCTTCGGCCAAATTTGCTGAATACGATCAGGAGGATAACAAAAAATTGATTATTTCAGCAGGAACAGGATCCTTCACCATTTTGCAACCTAATTTAGAATAAAATTTGTACCGGGTTTTTCACTATAAATTGACCCCCCTCTAACTCTGTTACAAAAACAGATACATAAAAATATTTCATACAAAAAATGTACGAAATCAAAGAAATTTTTGAAAATGATCAAGTCAATTGGAATATATACAGCGTGAACAACATCTTGAATGCGAGTACACACAATATATATTCTTCCCTATTTTAATTGGTTATTTTATCCTGATGATATTTATTTTATTTATTTATTTACAGACAAGAATGCCAACAGGTGTACGAACACCCAAAAACAGCATTCACTAATTCTAATATATAGAAAGTGCGAACAATAAACAATTCATACAATTTATATAGCAATAGGACTCAAGTCCAATCGCAATTGACAACGGAAAACAAAAGAAAATCACAACATGCAACGGTAACAGTAGGTAGATATACAAATGCACATAAGAGAAACGTATCCAATCCTACATGAAGAGAGCTCTCAATGTTTTCTTGAATCTATACAAGGCTACGTCCGAAAATAAATCAAATCTGACCCCATAAGTGTTACATAGGTCCAACATTCTCGACAATGGTGAATACTTTGCGCTGTTTGTTCTCCTGGATGGTAAATAAAAAGTTAGATGTTGTCTGAGGTGCCTTGATGGAACATGAAAGTTTATTGATCTCAGGATGTCAGGACAATCAATTAGGTTAGACAGTATTTTGAATATGAATAAAATATCATTCATTTTTCTCCTGTTGCTCAAACTCATCATCTTGAAGTGCCTCAGTCGAATATAGTAATTATTCGGGTCACCACGGGTTAGTCGGAAACCAGTCCTGAAGCTGAGAAATCTGAGAAACCTGCCCTGAACCCTCTCTAATCTGTCGATGTAGATTCCATAATGGGGAGACCATACCGGGGAAGCGAAGTTTAACTTGCTGAATACAAAGGCGTAATAAAGTGATGATATAGCCTCGCGGCTAAAAAATTGACGACAGTGCCTAACAATATATCCCAGCATTCTATTACAGGCAGCTACTACATTGTTCACGTGCTCATCGAACAGAAGCTTCGAGTCCAATGTCACACCCAAATCTCTGACACTATTTGTGCGATTCAAAGCGGCTCCGACAACCGAATATGGAAAATGAACCTGGGTCTTATTACGTGTAAAAGATATAACATGGCACTTGGACACATTCAGAAATAAACTATGCCTCTCGCAGAAAATTGCCAGTCTGTCAAGATCACACTGGAGATCCATGCAATCTCGAACATCCCTAATCCGAGCAAACATCTTTAAGTCATCCGCAAATAGCACGAATCTACACATTCGGAAACAGGTTACAATTTTATTAATATAAACAGTGAACAGAAGGGGCCCCAAATGAGAACCCTGGGGTACGCCAGATGTTGAAATAAAGATTCTAGACTCAAAGTCCCCTATCTTAACGCAATAGCTTCTGCCTCTCAAATAAGATTCGAACCACCGTAACAACCTCCCACCCACACCCACACTATCAAGCTCGTGTAGAAGAAGGTCGATATTAATCCTATCAAAGGCTTTACTGAAGTCCGTGTATATGGCGTCGACCTGAACTCTATCATCAAGACTTTCTTGAACATATTCCACAAAATTTACAAGATTTGTCTCAACCGATCTACCCTTAAAAAATCCGTGCTGTTCAGGTATTATTAGCGTTTTTATATGATGGAATATGTGAGGGTAAACTAGTGACTCGAAAATCTTCCCGAAAATGCAGAGCTTACTGATTGGGCGGTAGTTATCAACAAGATTTCTAATTCCAGTCTTGAAGATTGGGACTATACAGGCTTTTTTCCAGATGTCAGGGAAAATGCCATCACGAAGAGATTTATTATAGATGAGAGTTAAGGGAAGGCTCAGGGAGGAGCTACATTTTTTGGCAAAAATTGAAGGAATGCAATCCGGACCGGCTCCTTTTTTCCCATCCAGATTCTCTAATGCCCTTTCAACAAGAAAAACAGGAATATCCGAAACAATCAAATTATTATGTTCAGGGCTGTAGTAGTATTCACCATCGTTATTATGGACTGGGCCAGGCCTGATGAAAACACCCTCAAAATAATTAGCAAACAAATTACAAATTTCATTACCCGATCTACTTGTACTATCTTTATATGACATTTCATTTGGTATTTTCTGTTCCCTAGATTTAACAGAAGCAAAATTAAACAATTTTCTGGGGTCAGTACGGACCTCGGACTGAACAGACATTAAATATTTTTTGTAGTCAGATCTTATGAGGAGCTTCGACTTGGATCTCAAAACCTGAAATGTTTTATAGTCACCAGAGCCTTTATAGATTTTCCATTTCTTATGAAATTTATTTTTTTGTCTAATTAGTTTTATTGTTTCTCTAGAAAAGTATGATGGAAAACCTCTAACCTTAGTGACCCTTGGAACATACTGATCGATTAGTTCATTCAATATTGTATAGAAAGTTACCAAATCATCATTCACATTATCAGCAATAATTAATTCTTTCCAAGGTGTGCTAGACAAACATTCATTTATAAAATCATAATTGGCTCTTTTAAAATTACAAAACGAGATCCCCTGCTGCAATGGCCTTGAGATCCCCAAATTGAACAAAAACTCTAGTGGCGGGTGATTGCCGTCCTCGGGTACCATTGGATCAACACATCTCATCAGTTTTTGTATTCTGAATGTGTTGGTGAGTACCAAATCTAAGATTCTGTTATTGATATTCTCGAAATTGTTGAACTGCATCAGCTCAAGAAATGAAAGAGAATCAACCAATTGGGCATATCCGGGATTAACATTAATAGGCTCCAAGTAGTTGCCCGAACTGTCTTCAACCCAGGAAATCCCAGGACAGTTGAAATCACCCAACATCAAAATGTTATTATCCCCCACCGCATTTTTTATATGGTTTAGCTTAGAAACAAAACTCAACATTGCTACAGTATCATTGGGAGGAATATATACACAGCATATGTAAACCTTCAGACCATTTGCTGAGATCCGTACCCATACATCTTCCGCATCACTCTGAAACTCCCGCACGATGCAAGGCTCCAATTCATTCCGGACTCCCACAAGAACACCACCACCCTCACATTTTATACTAGCCGTAGAGGCCCGATCCCTTCGAAAAATTTCGTACTCACTAAGGTCCATAACTTCCGCGTCGAACACACCACTGTTTAGCCATGTCTCGGTGATAAATAATATATCATAATTACTAGCTGTAGAACTACATTTAAATATCGGAAGCTTAGTTCTAAGACCGCGAACATTCTGATAGAAGATGTGCAAAGCCATAAAAAGATGGAAAGGGTCAATTTAGTTCCGAGACGGGGTGCTCCAACCTACTTATAAGTTCTGTAGGTCTGACATATCGGTGATATGAATTATCTTGGAGGTCTCATTTTTTCTCACCAAGACATTACCATTCTGCGTCCACACGAAACCGTAATCCATCCTCCTCGCAGAAGCACGAGCCTCCTTGAAGAGCAGTTTATTCTGCATTGTCAAGTGTTCACCAATAAACAAACCATCAGCCACACCGCTCACTTCGATACCAGATCTAGGATTGGCATTAGAACGACGCAGGGCCTTGTATGCAGTCAAAATATTATCCCTCTTGATCTTAGATATAAATCTCACCACGATATTTTTTGGTTTGTTGGGTATCTTCGTAGGAACCCTGGCAATATGATCCAAAGATGATACATCAATGGGTACATTAAGTTGCGATCCTATCTTAGATATAATTTCGACCAAGTTTTCACTCGACTTCTCAGGGACATTTTGAATCTCCAAATTGTTGGAGCGACTGAATTGTTCCAAGTTTTCAATTTTAATGTTGAGGTTCGAAACCTCTTTTTTGAGCGCCATATTTTCATTTTCAAGCTTGGTCATACGAGAAAATACTTCATTAAATTTGGCCAGCTTAGATTCGAAATCGCTGATCTTGTTGGAACAGAAGTCGACCGAGCTCCGAAGACTCCTATCGTAGTTTCAAAGTTTTGAAAAGAAACTACGGAATAAAAAAATGAGAAATCCTCCCGAAATTCTTTATATTTAAACAATTTACTTAAAAGCAATATTTTTCGATGAATACCTAACACTGTTAGGCTAACAGTATGCAATAAAAAATAAAAAAAATAATGAATAATGAATTGTAGTATAGAATAAATAATATCAACTAAAGAAATTAGTTCTTTAAATTTGAAACTCTGTGGTACTCAGAATAAGAGAGAAAGACCAAACATTTGTTATATATTCGAAATAAGGAGAAAAAGAGCTTGCCAAATATAGAAAAGTATAGAGGGTGTTCCATTTGAAAAAATTAAGTTGCAATCAATATGTTGCCCACTCTGTAATACTTCATTTTGAAAATAAAGTCGATTTCGTGAAACTTTTGTGAAAAACATTGTTTTGTACCTCTTTTAGTAACAAAGTTGAAGGGGGGGGTCAAATTATGATGAAAAACCCGTTACTAAGTACCTTTTTGGATTTTGAGATTTTGACTGAATGTAACTAATGATTCCCGAAAAAAAATTTAATGATGTTTTGGACTGAAAAATATGAAGATAAAATATGGTTTGAATAGACTTAAAATGAGAGAAAATATTTTACCTTATTATACCTAATTTGTTCCATATTGATAGATCTTTCGAAAGAACAGTAAAGACTTCGTTAGAACAAACTATCCTGATATAAAGTCCAGGGATTCATGATAATTGAAAAATTTTTGAATCAGTTGGAAATAAAAAAATAAATAGAAATACATAATTGATTAAAAAGTGTGGAGTGTTTGACATCTACTGTTGCCAATAGTTTATTGGTAAAAAATATAGATAAAAGCATCTCATGCTTTTTTATAGTAAAATCAATTATGTATTTCGTTTTAACTTTCGGTATTTTCATTTTGACCTTGTTGAAAGTTTTTTTATTGAAATGAACTCTTTAAACCTTTAAACTTACTAGAATCAAGACTTCTGAGAACAATTGAAAATCACCCCTTCAGAACTAATCCAATCGACTTTGTATTTCCAAGAAACGAAGATATTCATTTACCGAAACTGCCCGGAGTGAATAACGATTCCTTGAAAATCAAAATGGCTTCGAAGGGGAAGAAAGCAAAGAGCTATATCGGAATAAAGAATGACAATTAATTCCTGAAACAAAACACTCAACTTGCTACATCCAAGGATCTGGGTTGTTCATCGGATATTGTCCCTGCGCACATCAGGGAAGATTTCATTGTGTCTTGGTTCTTTCAATACACCCTTAGATTTGGTGAAAATGTTGACCTCTAATATGATCCGATAAGAAGGGGTAAAAATTAAATTTTGTAAATGGAATATAAATATGTATGTATTATGTAAATACTCCATTCACTTTTATAAAGTAACCCAGTTGGCAAAGATTTCGGTTTATAATTTTTTTTTAATAAACCTGACATAGGTTGGTAGTCATGAAATGTCAAATAATTCTCAGAGACGTTGCCAATGCTCTTTTCTATGTACTCTTTTTTAACTTTGTAAATGGAGTTAGTTTTTTGAAGGTTCAACTGTGACACAGGTTTCTTAGTAATACATACTACATTTTCATACTGGAGTATTTCAAGTTGTGCAAAAAGTTATTTAAATGTCTTCTGTAGGCTCATTTCTTGAGAATTTTGAAAAGTGGGGAATTCCAAAGGTCCGTGTGTTCGTTTATAATTTTTTCTGTCGGGTTATTCGAGTACTTTTATTCTTTTTTCAAATCACAAAGTAACGGACTATTCTGTCCATTATTTTTCAGTAAAAATTCAATACATACTCGATTCTTGATTTCCGTACAAGAAAATAGCATACTTAACTGAATCTTTCAATCATGTTTTTATACCTACGTGAAATATTTTCAGTACTTATTAACAGAGAAAAAAGTTTCTTCAACATTCGCCAGGTCTTTGGAATTATCGAATTCACATAATATTTTTTCAAATTCATTATTTTCCCAAAGTGTATGAACATTTTGATGAATACGTAATTACTATGACCTCTATGTAGAAAGGACAACGTTGCTTATTTATCTGACAGGAAAATGAGTATAACCTAACATTTTTCTAGATTAACGCAATATAAAATAGTCATTTTTTTCAGCTATTTCAATTTTATGAAATCTGGATAAACCATTCTGATGACAGAGGCGTCGATAGTTTCTTGTTCTTGTTGGGGTATAGGTTTAGTTAATGAAAGAAACATGCAGTTATATGGAGTTTGAAACGAGACATAAGGTTGGCAATATCCGATAATCAGTCCGGAAAAACTTGAAGACCAAAATTTCTCAATGCAGACGCGTCTATATTATTTCAAGTTCATGTTTAATTGGCGCCCGCTATCCCATTTTCAGGCAGTTAGTTGTTTCGGAATTTAGCTGTCCCGGCAACATCCTCGGAACACCCGAGGAAACCGCTCACTTGATCTACAAAAAAATTAACAGAAAGATACTCAATTTGGTCCCAATCAGTTTAATCCAATGGGGAATGGGATAGGTGGAGCCAGCAAATAAAATCTGGCCAATGATTGAGCGTGCGTTAACTGCGGCGTCGATACCATGGCAACCGGTTTAGTTAAACCAACTAGTATTCCATAGTCGCCCGGCGAAGCTAGCGGACGCACTCGCAGCACGTGTTTTTTGCCACTGGCGACTTGTTAACTGACAGAGACCGGCGTCGACTGATTGAAGGCTAATTTCTGGGTTAAATGGCTGTTTTATTATGTGATAAGTAAGAGGAGCAGTGTTTCTCGAAATTGCACCGCGATTAATCGGCCGTAAAGATGTCAGACCACGAGTTGACCGAGGACGATCACGAAATAAACGTTTTGGACACCGACAGTCGATTGTCGCACAGTGATAGTGATCCGAGAAGTTCGAGAAGTCGGTGTTCGAGTCCCGACAACGGATCCACCACCAATGCCACCCTGCCCTTCAGCATCTCGAATCTGCTGGGCAAAAACTTCGAGCAAAAGACAGATGTGGGAGATCCGAGTGTTTTGTATCAATCCGCGGGGTTTTTCGGACAGAGGGGCGCTTTGGGACTTATGCCCGCGGGTTTTTACGGACAGGGTGTTTTGAGGGTGCCGGCCCACAGGCCGGTTGGTGGGCCGGGGAGCCCGGGAGCTGTCTTCAACCCTTGGACGCTGGGGTTAGATCCGGTGTTGCAGAGGTCCGCCGCCGCCGCAGCCTTTGCTTCTCAGGTGGTCAAGGATAGGCTCGCTGGTGAGTTTAAGATGAAAATGTAACTGAACGATGAATATCTTGGTCCTTCGAGCCGGAATTTTGGAGAATTGTCAGCCACTGGTTGCCAATGCAAGAGCATTTCAAAGTGAAAAAAAATTGTATCAACGTTTATATGGATAAAAATGCACAGATATTGTTGTCTTTATGGCATTTCATGTTGCTAATAAGAACATCAGCTTCATACCCTGGTTTGTAAGCCAAAGGTGTCAAAAAATGGCTTTGGTTTCGTCAAATTTAATATCCAGAATTTTCTGAAGGTGTGGTGGAAAATCGTATGAGGCTGTTCCTCAAAATAGGAAACATATCCCGTAATTTGAAGAAAAATCATCTTTTTGTATAGATAAGAAAGCAATACCTACTTTTCTTATTGAGTTCTTCTCTTTCGAATCATTTCTAGATTCTCAAAATCTATTTTCCGCTTTGGTTTTTCATAAAGAAAAGACTAACATCAAGATAAAACCCATGGTGAATAAACGCAGAGAATAAAACAACGATTGATCTTGCTTAGAGATCTAATTTCCTCTGGAAAAAAAATTACCAACGAGAACATATACAAAATGTTTCTCCCGTTCATTCTCGCTAAAAGTCGCATAATTGTTTCTTTTTCTTCACACATTCTGGTTCTGAAATTCAAAAATATATGAAAATGTGTAGGTACCATTTCGAAATCTACAATACAAGCGTGAGTATATTTTCTTCAAAATGGTCACTCAGATTTCATACATTTTTTGAACAATCAAACTCTTTCACAAAATGAAATATTCACCGCATTTTATGAAGAAATTCAAAGTTGGATATTTTTTTCACAACAAACGACAATAGAATTTGTTCCGTATTTATTTCAGAGCGCCCAATAAATCTTCTATACATCACTTCAGGATTATTCATTTATTCTGTATGAGCAAAAATGCTTCCCCTTCATTCATCTTGAATAATTCCTTAAGACCAAATCGAGGACCAAATTTATATTAGACATAGATGCATAGAATAGCTAGTGTTGGCACTAATTAGATTTTGTTTAAGACTTTCTTATTGATCGAAAATCTGTGATGGGTCCTACTTTTCATTTCTCCCAAAAGGGGTCGCGCTATTTTCTGTTGCCGCAATAGCGCTACGACCATGAAATATTGCGGATAATCCCGGAACTAGGACACGATCTACAATTTATAGAGTGCCCCAATTGATCTACAATTTTTGGTCACGATTTATGTTTAGACATAGACATTGACTGTCTAAAGTCTTCTACGTGCACTACGTCAAACTTTGAAGGACGATAACGAAGCTATTTCTAAACATATTTGTCCTATGAACACAAAGAGAATGTAGAAAATGCAGAATTACAGCCTGTTGTCCATCTTGAAGACTTTTCTTAATCTGGGGTACCTTTCACCCATAACTTTCCTAGTTCAATTCAAGTCAATCTTCTCCTTTTATCATAAAAACCCTTTCAACTTTCCTCCTAAACTTCCAAGAACAACCACCACCCATTATACCAATAAAACACGTCGATTATAGACCATGAAAGGCAAAGTAACATCGAGAAAGTCGTTCCGTAATCTAAAGGGTGTCTCCAATCGTAAGGCATCGCGTATAAAACGACAAAATAACTTTTCATCTGGTATCAATAACAATAAATAAGATGTTAATACTTCCATTAAACGGAAATGGTGTACCCGGCGAGGTGAAGGGGAAAGAGGGGGGACTTATTAAGATATATTAACGGCACAATACCTCGGATATATTAAAACAACATAGTTCGCCGTAAAAGAGCTATTAAAATCCCATCACTATCGGTAGGAAATTAATCATTGGCAGCTCAGATCGGCCGTGAGCCTTTCCAGAGAGATGAACGAAACGTGATGAGCGCAATCTTGGTTCTTTAATGCATAACAACATAAAGCTTTCAGGTACGATAAAGAGGTTGGTATAGAAGGCTGGTAATAAAAATGACTCTGTTCTAGCCAATATGGGGACAAGGGGGGGCACGTGTTTTCTTTTTTAGAGTGCTATTAATTACGGTTTAAATTAGAGGTGATGATTTCCTGGGAATTCGCGAACGTTATCACAGGCTATTATTGATGCCAAGTAGGAACTTATCGTTTTTTTGGTTGAGGAACCAAAAGGTTTTCCAATAAAAGGCTTTGAAAATTTATAATTAATCATCTCTCGATAGCGCAATCCATTCACCGTTACTGTTGCTCAAGCCTCATTCTCGAAAAAAAGGTCCAATGACCCCGCCGAACCATAAACAGCACCAAGCAGTCACACGTTGAGGATAGAGAGGTTTTTCAACAATAACTGTTGGGTTTTCCGAGCACCAGATGCGACAATTTTGCTTGTTGACAAAGCCACCGAGGTGGAAATGGGTCTCATCACTCAAGATGATTTTTCTATGGAATTCCGGATCATTTTCATGCATTTCAAGGTCCCAATCAGCAAAGACACGACGTTGTTGACGATTGGCCAGCTTGAGTTCTTATGGGAACTGAACTTTATAAGTCTCCGTCAAGACCTAAATCTTCATACAAAATACGGTGTAATGACGTTTGTGGAATGCCTAAATCTAAAGAACGACGAGGAATGAACAAACCTGGGTTTTCCTCAACACTTTCGGCTACAGCAGCAATATTCTTGGCTGTTCTTGAGCGACATGCACGGGTTTTATTCTTCACATCACTAACTTGTCCCTCCAACTCAAATTTTTCCACCAATTTCTATTTTGCGATTCGACAAGGTGCTTCACGACAACCCAAAAATGTTTAACAACCGTCTCTGCCAAATTTTCATTGGTTTACTGAGGTGATTTATTGCCCAATCGACGTTGATATCTGGTCAAAAAGGATCCAAACAGGTTGGATAACTAGATTAAAGTCGCTTCCGTGCCTGAGAACATCTGTTTTTGTATGACGACATAAATGATTACGAATTTTAGAAATTTTGTCATTTCTTAAGTCTGTTATTTTATGAGGAAAATGTTGTCAAGCTCAAAATTGTCTGTTGAATTATAAGTTCCTTTAGGGTTGATTTCAATCAAACACCAGAATTATGTAACTGACTGCTCAAAATTTCTTTTCACTAATTCATAATACGAAAAATGCCTATACGAAAGTATCAGGTTACATATGGGATAAGAATTAAATCTGTCACCACACACACTTCACTGGGGAGTGGATATAAACCGAGTAACGAATAAATATTGAACCTAATTCATGATCTTTCGTTCTGTGGGAAATAGTGGAGATTTGGTTTTGCCTTGTAGGTATATTTCAACATTGTCAAGCTCCTATAAACCAAGAAAAAAAGTAATTCCTGGATTTCATGACCGAGACTTCGATTATATCGGGTTGTTACCACGACGGTAAAACAAATTAATAAATGGCCCATCGCGTGACTCGGCCTAGTCGACGTTATGGAGTCGTCAATATGGCCTCCGTAGCACTCAAGGCACACTTCCATTAACCACTAAAATATCAATATCCAACCGAATTATTCCACTAATACCCTTTATCGGCGTGTACGTATCGCGTGCACGGGTTTGAGTCACTTTACATCGCTAGCGAGTTACAAGTTACAACCCCCCCGCCCCCTTGTATCTAGTTACGACGGTGAATTTGTTCGAATTGGTTTTGTGATATGTCGTTTCACCAATAGGAATAATGTAGAGGACGTTTGAACGTAGGGCAGAACACTCCATCGATTAAATTACACTTCCATCGGCGTGTGATATGATCTTTAGAAGGAAATGTGCCACGTCGTTTACCGTTTTCTATGTTTTAGGATTATTGGTTCGAAGTGCTTTCGTGGAAATTAATGCTTATTTTCCGTATAGCTGTCGTTTTCCGAAATCGATGTTAAAGTCATCACGAGCGGAAAGTTTTCGAATTATACTTTTTTCACCCATCGGCAATAATATAATAAGTGCGCAACTAAGTTCCCGATGTTTTACAATGAATGGCTCTATAGCAGTAGATGCTGGAATATATATGGAATCACCCTGTTATTTGGAAAAAACGAATTTTAATTAAAAAAAGTCGCTGAAAAGTGAAGAGCAGTTTTCCCAAAACAAGTTTATTACAAAAATAATATAAATTATTAAAAGATTATTTTTATAATAGAACAGAAAATTAAAAGTGTAAATTTCTCTAAAAATAATTTTTATGTAACTGAGAATTGAACAACAAATAAAACGATTTTAACAAATCAATAATCAGTATTACCACACCTGGCATTGATACAAGCTTGAATTCGACGAGGCATGCTTTCTATTAAGTTGTTAATTTCTTCTTCTGTAACATTTGCCCATTTTTCTAAAGCCGCTTGTATAAGTTGCTCTGCGTTACAAGGATTATTTTGACGAGTTCTAATTTTTCTTTTGATCCTATCCCACAAGTGCTCGATAGGATTGAGGTCCGGTGAACAAGAAGGCCACTCTAAAACAGTCACATCTTCTGTTTCGAAATTTTTTTTTGCAACTCTGCTGGTATGTGGAGGTGCATTATCCTGCATAAATAGGAAATTAATCTCCAAAAGCACCTCGCCAGAGCCTCACTACAGGTTGTAGCACTAGGTCAACATACCTAGGCCCTGTCAGAGATTGTCTAATGGGAATTAAAGGAGTTTTCTCACCAAACATAATTCCGCCCCAAAACATTACAGTACCTCCTTTGTATTTAGGGATCGGTCTTGTAGCTTGGAGCCTAGCTTGCCTCCCTCTACCTCTTAAAATGCGAACACGCCGGTCGTCTGATCGTAGGCCAATTCTGGTCTCATCCGAAATAAGACATTTTTCCAATCTTCAATAGTCCAATTTTCATGCTCTAAACACCAATTGAAACGGTCAACTTTATTTTGCCTTGATAGTTCTGGAACTCTTAACGCTCTTCTCTTGAATAATTCCCGAGCGCGCAGTCTTTTTCTGATAGTTTCGACAGAAACACTAACACCTGTAGCTTGCAAAAATTGCCTTTGAAGCTCTGAATGAGATACTGCGGGATTTCTTCTTGCTGTTTGGGCTAAAAAGCGATCCTGCCTTTCTGTTACTCTTCCACGACTTCTTCTCGGCCTATTCTTTAGGGTTCCTAACTCCAGAAACCTTGCATAGGTTTTTGAAACAACCCCTTGTGTAACTCCCACCGTTCTTGCAATCTGTCTTTGTGACATACCTTGTTCTGCCATAGTAATAATTCTTCCTCTCTGGACTTCCGATAACCCCACATAAGGCATTTTTTTTAAAACTTCGCAAAAAAACAAAATATAAATTCACTGCGACGTTCGAACGAAATGGTAAAATCGACACTGCAAAGCCAAATCTTATCAAGTGCTTATGAACCTAACTGTTTTTGTGAGTAAACACATGCACTTTTTATTTGCTTCTAACGAAAAAGATATCAAAATAATATTTCATCTTAATACTGGGTGATTCCATATAAGTTTGGTTGTGTGTATTCAAAAACGGTGTAAACAATAGCTTCGGCGGCAAAAAAGGAAGGGTTTTCTTTATCGCTTCATGGCGGGTGATAAAAGATGAACCTATTACAGCAACCCAAAGAAAAGAACGTCATGGGGCGTACCATTTGAGTACCAACAGATGCAATACCTAGGCGAATTGACGTAATCTATACGGTGGAAATTGTCGTGAATCCATCAGGATCAGACTAACCTAATGATTCTCCTCGCCGCGATGAATAGATCAAAATCAATCATCTTCCGGCGGCAAAGCGACGTCAAGACGTCGCTTAAGAAGCCCGCGAGGACCATCAGCCCGGTAGCGCATGCACAGCGTACCTACGTACGTACGAAGATGAGAAATAGGCCGTTGGAGGTTGAGGAGGCGCACAAGTCTGCATATAAAAAGGCAATTCACATCAGCTCTCCGAACGTGCCGCATAACTTACCGGAATTTTAATATTGCCATATGCCAGGGAGTGAATTACGCCTGTTACTTACGTATACGAGGCTTCCCCCCCGCCATCTTGCCCCAAGGGAGGGCTCAGTTTAAAAGTTCCAAGGCGGGAGAGGCTGAGGCTTGGATTTACACTTTTTAAGTTCGGGGCGACTTCCTAAGATATGTAATACGTATTGATCCCGTTGCCGGGGAATTTTTTTCGCGATCCACTTAGCGCGCTTTCATCTTTAATGCCTGTCAAGGTCGGGATGAATTTTCCCCGACGGTTCAGGATGTTTTTGTCGGTTTCAATTGGAGGGCGGGGGAAGTATGAGTTTGGCATTTGTTTCTCTGTAATTGGGGATCTGAAGAATGAGATCTGAAAACTGGATCCGACGGAGTCAATAGTTCCCGCAGTTTTATTGGAAAAAATGCAACTTCATTGTTGAATAATGGTTACAGATTAATCTTTCGAAGTATTGCGCATTGTTAGCTACAACTTTTTCCCTTCCTTCTGGTAGAGCTCATCTTTTGAGGCTAATACGAATGGAGCCATATTTAACTGCTTCTCAAATTCCACAGAACGAGATGAAATGGGCAATTCATATTCTATATCGATTAATATTTCAGATCTCTCTTCTGATTCCTCAGAAATCACCAAAAGCCGAAAGTTGTCCGCCATGAAAGATAAATGCCGGCATGTTAACAACTCCCAACTCCCTTTCATCTCTATACCATCTCCAGAACACGTCAGAAATCTCATCCTGGGCGTTCTCGGAGTCTCAGGCCCCTTCATCCGATTCACCTCTGCAGTTAACGAGAGTCTACACGCAAACTATTCCTAAGACGTCGGTCTGTCTGTCAGTCCGTGTAATTACAGCGTATATCTTGCACACAATTGTGTTATTGTCTATAAATACGCTCTTATCTGACTCCATTAGGCAAGATTTAGAATTACTCCTCATTTGTTATTCCTCCAGGTCCTTTGTGTGGTTTCTACGAATCGAGGTGTGAACTTATGTAGCTTGTTTCCTTCACAGCCATATTTGATAGAAGACACAAAGAGTTTCCCATTTATTAACCTTCGTTCACACGAGTTATGGCAGAACAGATTGCTTTAATTAATTCTCGTTGGTACCACCTATGTCGTTAACTACCTCTGAAGGTTTTCTTCTGTGTTGACTCCGTCAGTTTCATTGAAACTTGTCTATTTTTTATATGTAATTGAAGAATATTTCATTCCTCATTCCA
Organism: Adalia bipunctata; assembly: GCA_910592335.1. NCBI lineage: Eukaryota > Metazoa > Arthropoda > Insecta > Coleoptera > Coccinellidae > Adalia > Adalia bipunctata. Next base: position 1,871,683 of record OU342951.1, read on the forward strand.
AGTTGTTTTATAGGCACTATATTTCTTTAAGGATGTGAGTAATGTAAAGTGCTTTTCGTTAAAGACTCGACAAGTTTGTAGTGAACGCATTCTTCAACAACATTCACACATAATTTAATTTTCGGTGATTGCCACTTGAAGAGCGTTAAAACCAATTTTTGGTCCTACGAGGATATATTGAAAAATTCTTAGCCTACTATAGAACCAAACAAAATTTCAATGTCGAAATATTTTATTACTCAACATATTTTCCTCTCAATTGAATACATTTATTACAGCGAACCTGCAACGTCTCTAGACCTTTCAAAAAAAATGTTTCTTTTTGCTCTGCAAACCAGTCCTCCACAGCTTTTATTACCTCCTCGTTGGAAGAAAATTTACGACCTTTTAAACTTTTTTTTTCAGTTGAGGAAAGAGATGATAGTCGGACGGAGCCAAATCTGGTGAATAAGGGGGGTGTTCTAGTAATTCTCACCCTAAATCACGAATTCTTTGCATGGCAACATGAGATTTGTGTACTGGAGTGTTGTCCTGTGAAAACAAAACACCTTTGAATAGCTTTCCGCGTCTTTTCTCTTCAATTTTTTCCCGTAGAGTGGTTAGTAATATCGAATAGTAATCTCCAGTTATTGCTCTATCCTTATCCAAAAAATCAATCATGATAACTCCATGGCAATCCCAAAAAACTGAAGCAAGAACTTTTCCAGCAGATTTTTGGACACGAAACTTCTTAGGTCTTGGAGAACCAGAGTATCGCCATTCCATCGATTGTTGCTTTGATTCTGGATCGTAGAAATGTACCCAAGTCTCATCCATAGTAACAATTCGGTTTAAGAAGTCTACATCGTTTTCAAATCGAGCACAGATCGAACGCGATGCTAATTCTAAACCCTTGCACGCTTTTGGTCAACATTAAAACATTTAGGGATCCGTTTTGCAGAAATTTTTCTCATGTCCAAATTGACGAGAACTATATGGTGAACGCGTTCGTATGAAATCTTCAGTGCTTCAGATATCCGTCTTAGCCCAATTCAAAGGTCTGATAAAATCATGTCATGAACTACATCGATATTTTTAGGGACTGACACAGAAACTGGCCTTCCCGATCGGTCATCATCTTCAATGGAAAATTTACCTCTTTTGAAGCTTGCAGTCCAATTTTTCACGGTCGCATACGAAGGACAATGATCACCAAGGGTATAAAGCACATCTTCGTAAAGTTGCTTACCTCCTAACTCTTTCAAATACAGGTACTTGATGATGGCTCGATATGAGCTTTCGCTATCAGCTTTGACTGAGCAGCGAGTATTAGCGTCGTAATTAAACCGAAAGAGGATGAAACTAATTGCGAAGAATTTAATCTAAATGTCATGTTATGTCGGTTTCAATTTCACAAACATTGCGTAATTGAACTTTCTCGGACATAACCGAATCAGGCAGCGATTGTTCTATCACAATTGCTTCTTGCGCTCTTAACTCAGACAATTCTGTTAGGCTAATTCGTTTGTTCTACTTCGGCCCGGTTAAGTAATTGAAAGACTGATAAAACCCTCCTAGAAAACAGAAAAACACCATCTTATTGCAATCATAGTTGTTAGTATTCAGAGTGAGTCTTCGACTGTAAATTCCTTAGGTCGATATGATCCAGTTATATTTTTCCATATATGTATTTATTTACTCGCAAATGGATGGTGAAAAACCAAGAATGATTGTATTTGCATCAAATCGAGATTTTCGTTCATCAAAAATTAACCTTATTCTGTCAAATAAATCGTCCATGACACGAGATATGGTATGATAGAAATAATTCGCTAGCATTTTATACAATTCTGGTTGAGCAATCTGAACACTTAGCTTGAATAGGTCATTCTTCATATAAATTCAGAATTTCATCCCGATCGAAGCTGTATTTTTGAAACTAACGGGAAAACAAAATTTCGAACTTACCTTCAGGGTTTCAAGTCGAATCTTATCGTTTGAGACCATGCTCTTGTGACGACATGATAAAGTCCTCGTAGACTCGTAGAGCCATCTCAAAAAGTCAGCTCCTGGAAATAATAAAGACGTACATTATCTCCCAAGTCAATTCGCTAATATATCAATATTTCGGAGTTCGCCCCCCTCAACAACAGTTGCCAGTTGGTATAAACCACCCCACTTTGCGGTTAAGTGAGGGGTATTGTTAATGCCCCGATACATTTTACAGCCCTGCCTCCACTAACGATCTAATAACTTGTGAGAGCATACTACACAGCCTCATTATACACTGGCTTTCTTTATTGAGCTGTTTAGCTAAGTTATAAGACCACCAGATGAACCTATGTCCCGTAGATACTGGGTATAAAGCGATTATTAATGCTCCCTTCCAGTGCCTATTTATTGGCGAGATACTCAATTTGGATGATTGGAAATTAGGGCGGGATATGATTAAATCAACATCAACATCAGTCTCCTGGACTCATGATGATGAATATGTTTTGGAAGTATTCGCCACAATCGAGATAGAAAAAAGGTTTGAACGCATGCGAAAATGTTTTAAACTTATGGAGACTATTTTGAAACACAATAAAACTATTTGAGATTATAAATATTCTTTTTTTTTGCGTATTCCCAAACCCTCTAATAAATTTGTTTAAAAACTTCGTCATGGTGTGAATAGAAAAATTTATCTCTGCATTCAACATACACATAAAAAGTTCAACAACTTTCAAATAGCGTTCTAACAACAAAGATTGATGTTGTCGATATAACAATTTAAATTTGAATATTTGATACCAAATTAATGGACGCGATAAATGGATGTGTTAAACAAGTTATTCCGAGAAAATTGTGCTGCTTGACTACTTTCAATTTTGAATGTCAAGCATGGGAGATCGTATATTATTTCCTTAATGATTTTAAGTGTTTTAATCACAATCACGTTGATGAGTATTAATTCAACTAGCTGAGAAAAGGCCAGATGGAACAATAGAAAAAGCAATGTAGCTATGGATCAGTATACAGAGGTAGCCAAATTTGACACTTTTGAAGTCCTATTCACAAACTAGATAGACGAAAACTGATGTTGATGCCTGATGGTCAAATTTATGACAAACTCAATGATCTATCTTCGTTCCAGAATTATAGGGTGTTTCTTGCAAATGTTCATTTTCGTAAAGTAGCTGTCCAAAATTCTTCTCTTCTGTGACATATCTGGAAGCACCTTCTTACGTTTCAATGTATTTGAACCAAGAACCTTGGTTCTTGATGGTAGACTCTCGAAATCCACCGAGCCTTCATTACCGACCATTCTACCCGTCCCACAGCCAATTTCCATCCTAATAAAGCCCCTCGCACACGTCCCACCCCGCACGAAATGCCCGACGTATCATTACCGATTACCGCTCGGCCTAGAGCCCGCCATTTTGAGATAATCGAACCATGAGAAAGTTAATTTGTACGTATTTCATTTGATACGTTAGAGAGCACGTCCACCCGTACCCCGCAATTAGGCGCCATCTTGAATTTTATAATAAAAATGAGCATTATACCAACTGGCCGTATTAACGACACGTAAAAACATCATTAAGGAGCCAGCCAATGGGAACGGAGGAGGTAATAGGATTTTTTCGGATCTCGATCGAGGATCGTGAACAATTGACTGTTGTTGTTTTGTCCCGAGCACGAAGCGATTGGATCGACGATTCAGGAAAGGATTTCACGATTGTTCGATTGAATGACGCAAAGTCGTTCTCGCTGATTGGTTCTGAATAATTGAACCTTCGTAAAGTCCATTTAAAGATATTCAATTTTAATTTCATTTATACCGATACACCGTGTATAGTCAAAATCAGTTAATTCACTGTGAAAAAATTTCACAGTAATAATCATTGGTTATTTTAAGCCAGTAAGAATCATAGTTTTATCAGATTCAGAATGTAATTTTACACTCGAATAAGTAAATTACATTCTGCTGTGTAAATGTACATTCGACTGTGTAAATTTACATTCGACTGTGTAAATTTACATTCGACTGTGTAAATTTACATTCGACTGTGTAAATTTACATTCGACTGTGTAAATTTATCAGTTCAAATGCAGGTAAGTTTCCTGTGATTCTTCAGTTATTATAAAGAATAATTGTGATTCTTTGTACAATTACATTTATGGAAGATGCAATTCACCGAATTGTTAGCCTGGACCAATTCCATGCATAAACAAAATATTGCGATACCATATCAACGAACAATAACTTATTAGAAGTGTCAGTGTAGAGTTCGACGTCAAGAAAGTAAACCAGAGTTACGCAATAAATTTAAAAAAAAGATGTCCACCGAAATTATAAAAATCGAAAAATTGGAGTATGGAGTCATCATCAAGTACCTGTATTTAAAAGGGTTAAGAGGTAAGCAGATTTACGAAGATATGCTTAATACCCTTGGTGATCAATGTCCTTCGTATGCGACTGTGAAAAATTGGACTGCAAGCTTCAAAAGAGGTAAATTTTCCATTGAAGATGATGACCGATCGGGAAGGCCAGTTTCTGTGTCAGTCCCCGAAAATATCGATGCAGTTCATGACATGATTTTATCAGACCGTCGAATTGGGCTAAAACGGATATCTGAAGCACTGAAGATTTCATACGAACGCGTTCACGTCAATTTGGACATGAGAAAAATTTCTGCAAAATGAATCCCCAAATGTTTGAATGTTGACCAAAAGCGTGCAAGGGTAGAAGCATCGCGTTCGATCTGTGCTCGATTTGAAAACGATGTAGACTTCTTAAACCGAATTGTTACTATGGATGAGACTTGGGTACATTTCTACAATCCAGAAACAGAGCAACAATCGATGGAATGGCGACACTCTGGTTCTCCAAGACCTAAGAAGTTTCGTGTCCAAAATTCTGCTGGAAAAGTTCTTGCTTCAGTTTTTTGGGATTGCCATGAAGTAATCATGATTGATTTTTTGGATAAGGGTAGAACAATAACTGGAGATTACTATTCGACATTACTGACCATTCTAGGGGAAAAAATTAAAGTTTAAAAGGTCGTAGATTTTCTTCCAATGAGGATGTAATAAAAGCTGTGGAGGACTGGTTTACAGAGCAAGAAGAAACATTTTTTTGAAAGGTCTAGAGACGTTGCAGGTTCGCTGTAATGAATGTATTCAATTTAGAGGAGAACATGTTGAGTAATAAAATATTTTGAAATTGAAATTTTGTTTGGTTCTATAGTAGGCCAAGAATTTTTCAATATATTCTCCTACTTGTAAAATTACATAACTGGCGACGTAAAATTTCATTTTTCAGAATTTGTTCTTTGGTTTTGCTGGTCTTGTTAAATTTCCTTGATATACGAATGTAATTTTGCATTTTTTCTAGTATTTTACCATACCTAGGTGAATTCATATTTTACTAAGCACAAGAATCATTCCAACAAATTTCCGTCAAATTCTCATTTCCCCCAAAAAATCTCTCTGAGGTTTCTGTCGCCATTATATCGTTCATTCATTGTTAACCAAGCAAGCTCATTGTAACGTTACAAAACCACACAACTGTCGACGACTAAAGATGAGAGAATCGTGCAACCGTGAAAAACAAGTCGAATAAAATATTTAATACTTCGGGCGACCGCAAATGTCGTTGATATCGACGTAAGTACCTCAAATTCGTCGTTATTCGAGCGGACGCTTCGGCGGTTACATGACGAGAAGAATGACCGAAAGATTTTTTCATGGGAAGGCGCTGATCAATGACTTCCATCTCCATCGGCCATGTTGCCAAGGAATCGAATCGTATTCAATCTTTCCAAGTATTTTTGTTTTCTCTTCTCTAATCTTCGCCCTTTTCAGCTTCATTCCCAATGACGAGGCGGATAGGGCACCCCTACCAAAACAGAACACCTCCGAAGAGGAAAAAGCCACGTACATCTTTCACCAGACTTCAAATCGCCGAGCTCGAGAAGAGGTTTCACAAGCAAAAGTACCTGGCGTCCGCAGAAAGGGCTGCTTTGGCGAAAACCCTCAAGATGACGGACGCCCAAGTCAAAACGTGGTTCCAGAACAGACGGACGAAATGGAGGTAGGTAATCTTTGAACAGCACGTTGATTAAATCGATAAAAGAACTTCGAGATCGATAAAATTGGTCTCCGTGAAAATCGCGGGTCCATAAATAGAACCATGAGGAACACCCTATTTTTTCCACGGCAATGGGATAAATTACGTTAGGATGAGGACGTATCGAGCTTAAATGGCTGTGACAACCCATGTCAGCATCGCGCATCGTCAGAGCGGGGATCAGAAGAGGAACCGAGGGAGAAATACGCAAAAACGATAGCGGGGAAATTCCATTATCGTGTGTTTTACGCAAAGGCCCGATGTTGTTGGAGACATTCAGTCAATTACATTAATACGATCTCTCTTTCTGTTATACGGCGACCGCGTCGTTAAACCAACTGCCTGCCTCTTATCTCTAACTTGACAAGAGCGTTTTGGGAGAGGAGGACTCTACCTTTAATGCGGTTTTACAGCGCCTGGGACCCGAGTTAACTTCATCAAAACTAATCAATTAGGGCGTCCCTATTGCCTTCCGTATTAGGCTTTATTACGTAATGGAGTGTAGGTACCTTCTATATCGGATGAAGTTGTCGGTTAAGTAAGGATAGGTTGATGAGGGCACTTTGGCTGCTTTTTGCGCAGAATGGTTTGTAACTCCTCTTCACGAAGATCAATGGTTCAATGAAATTGGCATCAAATGTAAGCCGGTTTTCGTCCAATCTACGAAACTAATTGTTCAATTCGGCTGAAAGGATTTACCCAAGAAATCGTTATCATCGTTCATACGTGTTTTTTTATCTAGAAACCAAGCGGCGAAAGGCATCAGATTCAGTCCCTGTATAGATGACGGCGCTAACTATGAATTCGAACAAGCATGCGTAAGCTTGTAACTTCAGGTCATAGCCTTCATAAACTTTTTTATTACATGAATTGATAATGATTGCACTAATTGAATTATAATTAAATATTTGTTCAACAAGTTTTTGTTGGTGGAATATGATTTCAATCTACATGAACTAATTGCGTATTCATTATTTATCAAGATTTCAAGAGGTATAACTAATTTTCTTCCTGCATTCTTGAAAATGGTGAACGAAAGAAAAGTTTGTTGTGAAAAAAGAGTACCTCTCTCTATAATTCATGAGCAACATTAAAATCTAGTCCATTTATTCATGAATAGAATTGTTATGATCACATTATTTCCGCTAGCTGTTGTAGCAGCAGAATGACATAATCAAATGTCTTTTGTTTCTATTCAACGAGCATGATATGCATTATTATTAAATTTTTATTATCAGGTAACTCATTTCAGTGTACTAACACTGCTATTTTTTTTTAACTGTTCAGCAGTTCAAATAACTAACAAAGTGACTCTATGACTTGTGCAAAATTTAGAAGTAGATTTTTGTGGTCGAAGTAAATCTTGCATTTTCTCTTCATAAAGAAATCATAAACTATTATTTGCCTCAATTTCTGCCAGCATGTTGGTCGCACGAAGTAAACACGTGATTTTAGAAAACCCTGAAGAATATGTATATCCGGACTCTAAGCCCTTTTCTCATAATTTGCACTGAGATACTTCGGACAGTGCTGATCAAGAATATATAAAAATCGCCTGGATGCGAAAAGAGGAACAGGAGTTATGACAGTTTGAAATTTCCAATTTTTCAAAAAATGCCATTTCGCAGGTGAAAATCTAAACCATGATAGTTGGGGCTCTGGAATAGAGCGACATCGAAAACCTACATTTCGATACCAGAATCGTCCATGTAGCCCTCATAACTAATGAATTATTTCGTTTTAATTTTTTCGATATTTCATTTTCGAGTTTTGTACTGAAGCTTAGAGCACTCAAAGTATGGGTGATATGGATCACCAAATTGGGTATTTTGAAAGATTCGAATGGGTTGAAGACATTATCGATTGAATAACACTGTTAGATTTTCCAGGGAATTCGTGTTGATGTCAAATATGGTGTTTTTAGGGGGTCTTACCCCTTATGCATTTTTGACTCAAAAAGTTGGGATTTTCGAAGTCGATTTTATTATTTAAAGAGATACTTTGGACAATGCTGATCAACAATATACAAGCCACACGTGGTTGTGACCGAAGAAACGGGAGCTATGACGGTTTGAAATTCCGATTTTTTGAAAAAATGCCATTTGACATGTGAAAATCTAAACTATGCTAGTTAGGGCTCTGGAAAGTCTCTCATTGAATAGAGCGACCTGGAAAACCTACATTTTGGTACCAAAATCGTCCATGTAGCCCTCATAACTAATGAATTATTTCGTTTTAATTTTTTGGATATTTCATTTTCTAGTTTTGTTCTGAAGCTCAGAGCACTCAAAGTATGGGTGATATGGATCACCAAATTGGCTATTCTGAAAGATTCGAATGGGTTGAAGACATTATCGATTGAATAACACAGTTAGATTTTCCAGGGAATTCGTGTTGATGGCAAATATGGTGTTTTTAGGGGGTCTTACCCCTTATGCATTTTTGACCTAAAAAGTTGGGATTTTCGAAGTCGATTTTATTATTTAAAGAGATACTTTGGACAATGCTGATCAACAATATACAAGCCACATGTGGTTGTGACCGAAGAAACGGGAGCTATGACGGTTTGAAATTCCGATTTTTTGAAAAAATGCCATTTGACATGTGAAAATCTAAACTATGCTAGTTAGGGCTCTGGAAAGTCTCTCATTGAATAGAGCGACCTGGAAAACCTACATTTTGGTACCAAAATCGTCCATGTAGCCCTCATAACTAATGAATTATTTCGTTTTAATTTTTTCGATATTTAATTTTCGAGTTTTGTACTGAAGCTTAGAGCACTCAAAGTATGGGTGATATGGATCACCAAATTGGGTATTTTGAAAGATTCGAATGGGTTGAAGACATTATCGATTGAATAACACTGTTAGATTTTCCAGGGAATTCGTGTTGATGTCAAATATGGTGTTTTTAGGGGGTCTTACCCCTTATGCATTTTTGACTCAAAAAGTTGGGATTTTCGAAGTCGATTTTATTATTTAAAGAGATACTTTGGACAATGCTGATCAACAATATACAAGCCACACGTGGTTGTGACCGAAGAAACGGGAGCTATGACGGTTTGAAATTCCGATTTTTTGAAAAAATGCCATTTGACATGTGAAAATCTAAACTATGCTAGTTAGGGCTCTGGAAAGTCTCTCATTGAATAGAGCGACCTGGAAAACCTACATTTTGGTACCAAAATCGTCCATGTAGCCCTCATAACTAATGAATTATTTCGTTTTAATTTTTTGGATATTTCATTTTCTAGTTTTGTTCTGAAGCTCAGAGCACTCAAAGTATGGGTGATATGGATCACCAAATTGGCTATTCTGAAAGATTCGAATGGGTTGAAGACATTATCGATTGAATAACACAGTTAGATTTTCCAGGGAATTCGTGTTGATGGCAAATATGGTGTTTTTAGGGGGTCTTACCCCTTATGCATTTTTGACCTAAAAAGTTGGGATTTTCGAAGTCGATTTTATTATTTAAAGAGATACTTTGGACAATGCTGATCAACAATATACAAGCCACATGTGGTTGTGACCGAAGAAACGGGAGCTATGACGGTTTGAAATTCCGATTTTTTGAAAAAATGCCATTTGACATGTGAAAATCTAAACTATGCTAGTTAGGGCTCTGGAAAGTCTCTCATTGAATAGAGCGACCTGGAAAACCTACATTTTGGTACCAAAATCGTCCATGTAGCCCTCATAACTAATGAATTATTTCGTTTTAATTTTTTCGATATTTAATTTTCGAGTTTTGTACTGAAGCTTAGAGCACTCAAAGTATGGGTGATATGGATCACCAAATTGGGTATTTTGAAAGATTCGAATGGGTTGAAGACATTATCGATTGAATAACACTGTTAGATTTTCCAGGGAATTCGTGTTGATGTCAAATATGGTGTTTTTAGGGGGTCTTACCCCTTATGCATTTTTGACTCAAAAAGTTGGGATTTTCGAAGTCGATTTTATTATTTAAAGAGATACTTTGGACAATGCTGATCAACAATATACAAGCCACATGTGGTTGTGACCGAAGAAACGGGAGCTATGACGGTTTGAAATTCCGATTTTTTGAAAAAATGCCATTTGACATGTGAAAATCTAAACTATGCTAGTTAGGGCTCTGGAAAGTCTCTCATTGAATAGAGCGACCTGGAAAACCTACATTTTGGTACCAAAATCGTCCATGTAGCCCTCATAACTAATGAATTATTTCGTTTTAATTTTTTGGATATTTCATTTTCTAGTTTTGTTCTGAAGCTCAGAGCACTCAAAGTATGGGTGATATGGATCACCAAATTGGGTATTCTGAAAGATTCGAATGGGTTGAAGACATTATCGATTGAATAACACTGTTAGATTTTCCAGAGAATTCGTGGTGATGCCAAATGTGGTGTTTTTAGGGGGTCTTACCCCTTATGCATTTTTGACCTAAAAAGTTGGGATTTTCGAATTCGATTTTATTGTTTGAAGAGATACTTAGGACAATGCTGATTAACAATATACAAGCCACATGTGGTTGTGACCGAAGAAACGGGAGCTATGACGGTTTGAAATTCCGATTTTTTGAAAAAATGCCATTTGACATGTGAAAATCTAAACTATGCTAGTTAGGGCTCTGGAAAGTCTCTCATTGAATAGAGCGACCTCGAAAACCTACATTTTGATACCAAAATCGTCCATGTAACCCTCATAACTAAAGAATTATTTCGTTTTAATTTTTTCCATATTTCATTTTCGAGTTTTGTTCTGAAGCTCAGAGCACTCAGAGTATGGGTGATATGGATCACCAAATTGGGTATTCTGAAAGATTCGAATGGGTTGAAGACATTATCGATTGAATAACACTGTTAGATTTTCCAGAGAATTCGTGGTGATGCCAAATGTGGTGTTTTTAGGGGGTCTTACCCCTTATGCATTTTTGACCTAAAAAGTTGGGATTTTCGAATTCGATTTCATTGTTTGAAGAGATACTTAGGACAATGCTGATTAACAATATACAAGCCACATGTGGTTGTGACCGAAGAAACAGGAGCTATGACGGTTTGAAATTCCGATTTTTTGAAAAAATGCCATTTGACATGTGAAAATCTAAACTATGCTAGTTAGGGCTCTGGAAAGTCTCTTATTGAATAGAGCGACCTCGAAAACCTACATTTTGATACCAAAATCGTCCATGTAGCCCTCATAACTAAAGAATTATTTCGTTTTAATTTTTTCGATATTTCATTTTCGAGTTTTGTTCTGAAGCTTAGAGCACTCAGAGTATGGGTGATATGGATCACCAAATTGGGTATTCTGAAAGACTCGAATGGGTTGAAGACATTTTCGATTGGATAACACTGTAAGATTTTCCAGGAAATTCGTGTTGATGGCAAATATGGTGTTTTTATGGGGTCTTATCCCTTATGCATTTTTGACCCAAAAAGTTGGGATTTTCGAAGTCAATTTAATTGTTTGAAAAGATACTTTGGACAATGCTGATTAACAATATACAAGCCACATGTGGTTGTGACCGAAGAAACGGGAGCTATGACGGTTTGAAATTCCGATTTTTTGAAAAAATGCCATTTGATTGGTGAAAATCTAAACTATGCTAGTTAGGGCTCTGGAAAGTCTCTCATTGAATAGAGCGACCTAGAAAACCTACATTTTGGTACCAAAATCGTCCATGTAGCCCTCATAACTAATGAATTATTTCGTTTTAATTTTTTCGATATTTAATTTTCGAGTTATGTTCTGAAGCTTAGAGCACTCAAAGTATGGGTGATATGGATCACCAAATTGGGTATTTTGAAAGATTCGAATGGGTTGAAGACATTATCGATTGAATAACACTGTTAGATTTTCCAGGGAATTCGTGTTGATGTCAAATATGGTGTTTTTAGGGGGTCTTACCCCTTATGCATTTTTGACCTAAAAAGTTGGGATTTTCGAATTCGATTTTATTGTTTGAGGAGATACTTAGGACAATGCTGAAACAATATACAAACCACATGTGGTTGTGACCGAAGAAACGGGAGCTTGACGGTTTGAAATTCCGATTTTTTGAAAAAATGCCATTTGACATGTGAAAATCTAAACTATGCTAGTTAGGGCTCTGAAAAATCTCTCATTGAATAGAGCGACCTCGAAAACCTACATTTTGATACCAAAATCGTCCATGTAACCCTCATAACTAAAGAATTATTTCGTTTTAGTTTTTTCCATATTTCATTTTCGAGTTTTGTTCTGAAGCTCAGAGCACTCAGAGTATGGATGATATGGATCACCAAATTGGGTATTCTGAAAGATTCGAATGGGTTGAAGACATTATCGATTGAATAACACTGTTAGATTTTCCAGAGAATTCGTGGTGATGCCAAATGTGGTGTTTTTAGGGGGTCTTACCCCTTATGCATTTTTGACCTAAAAAGTTGGGATTTTCGAATTCGATTTTATTGTTTGAAGAGATACTTAGGACAATGCTGATTAACAATATACAAGCCACATGTGGTTGTGACCGAAGAAACAGGAGCTATGACGGTTTGAAATTCCGATTTTTTGAAAAAATGCCATTTGACATGTGAAAATCTAAACTATGTTAGTTAGGGCTCTGGAAAGTCTTTCATTGAATAGAGCAACCTCGAAAACCTACATTTTGATACCAAAATCGTCCATGTAGCCCTCATAACTAAAGAATTATTTCGTTTTAATTTTTTCGATATTTCATTTTCGAGTTTTGTTCTGAAGCTTAGAGCACTCAGAGTATGGGTGATATGGATCACCAAATTGGGTATTCTGAAAGACTCGAATGGGTTGAAGACATTTTCGATTGGATAACACTGTAAGATTTTCCAGGAAATTCGTGTTGATGGCAAATATGGTGTTTTTATGGGGTCTTATCCCTTATGCATTTTTGACCCAAAAAGTTGGGATTTTCGAAGTCAATTTAATTGTTTGAAAAGATACTTTGGACAATGCTGATTAACAATATACAAGCCACATGTGGTTGTGACCGAAGAAACGGGAGCTATGACGGTTTGAAATTCCGATTTTTTGAAAAAATGCCATTTGATTGGTGAAAACCTAAACTATGCTAGTTAGGGCTCTTGAAAATCTTTTATTGAATAGAGCGACCTCGAAAACCTACATTTTGATACCAAAATCGTCCGTGTAGCCCTCATAACTAATGAATTATCACGTTTTAATTTTTTCGATATTTCATGTTCGAGTTTTGTTCTGAAGCTCAGAGCACTCAAAGTATGGGTGATATGGATCACCAAAATGGGTATTCTGAAAGACTCACATGGGTTGAAAACATTATCGATTGAATAATACTGTTAGATTTTCCAGGGAATTCTTGTTGATGGCAAAGATAGTGTTTTTAGGGGGTCTTACCCCTTTGGCATTTTTGACCCAAAAAGTTGGGATTTTCGAAGTCGATTTTATTGTTTGAAGAGATAATTTGGACAATGCTGATTAACAATATACAAGCCACATGTGGTTGTGACCGAAGAAACGGGAGCTAGGATGGTTTGATATCCTCTTCAGAGACTCCTTATGCATTTCTCATCCAAAAATTGGTATTTTTGAAATCGCTTATACACAGAGATACTTTGGACAGTGCTTATAAAGAATATAAATCCTGGATCCCATAAGAGGAACGGAGGCTATGAGAGTTCGAAATTCCCACTTATCAAAAAATTCCATTTCAATAAAATGTTATTTTTATCCCCACTCTGTGTAACAACTTCCAGAACAAGGTGAAAACGGGAATGTTCAAAAAACGACGGGCCAAAACGGCGAGCTCTTTATGCAAAGTAATAAGCAGGACCGGAACAATGGCCGTTGTAATTATTAATCGGCCTGCTTTAATTAAAATTACGATGCGAGATTCCATCGGTGGAGGGGGGCCGGTAGGGGGCGACGTCGGCGGCACCACCGCTCCGCCGCGATGAGGGTCCCAATTAGGGCGAACACCAGCGTAGTTTAATTACCCTGTTTATTAATTATCAACGCTCCAGCCCATCAACACCAAACGAGGATCTCTACCAGGACCGCTTTTTTGCAGGAATTATAATATTATGATCTTTTCAAGGTCTTTTAGTCCCGTTTTATCAGCCAGGAGAGCCAAAAATTGATTCGAATCTGCGTTTCAAAGACCGCTTTTTTATTTATAAAAGTGAGCCTCTGCATTAGAATGACGATGTTGATTTGTACAGATGCTGATTTTTCTGCATATAGACTGATCCTTTGTGAATCAAAAAAACCTATTTTCATCCATCATTGTTAAACTCCCTCATTCATCTGAAAATCCAAACGAATACGAACAAAATCACATTCGGGACCATTGTGAGGTCGATAAGCCAACAAGACCACCAGAACAACGGAACCCATCGACAACCGTCCGAGCAATTTCAACAAACGCCAAATGGCACCACCACGACCAAAATCCGGGCATTCCACAACCAAAGAAGGACAGGGCTCGACCAGCTACACACGAACCAGCTTGGTCGCTATGTGGGGCGACCGTCAATTGTTTTCCGTCGGCGCCAGTCACTTGTTTTACACGGTATGTCCATTACCGGGCAGGTAATTAAAAGCTGGGACACTTTGTTCCGAAGAACTTACTCGACTCCGGTTTTAATCGGGACCTAAAATAATGTCCCATCGAAGATGGCCGGTTTATCTCGATTTGGTATTAATCCTTTGCTGACTCCCCAGGTATTTGTCGGAATTAAATGCCGCCACAATGTCGATTTGTACGGTTTTTATCGAAGAGGATTAAGATTCGGAATGTCCCCTTATTGCTAGAGACCAATGCCTGTGATCTGCGTGGTATTAGAGGAATAATTAAAGTATGAAACATAAACTACGAAGTACGAACAGATTTCAGTTTGAGGTACTCAGGTATGATGCTTTGTGTGTACACAACTCCGAAGTGACCGAAGTAAAAGGATGTATTGATATCTAGTTAGCCTAGGCCCTAGACAAGTTCCATGCATAAACAAAATATTGCGATACCATATTAACGAACAATAACTCATTAGAAGTGTCAGTGTAGAGTTCGACGTCAAAAAAGTAAACCAGAAATACGCAATAAATTAAAAAAAAAGATGTTCACCGAAATTGTAAAAATCGAAAAATTGGAGTATCGAGCCATCATCAAGTACCTTTGTTTTGAAAGGATTAAGAGATAAGCAGATTTACGAAGATATGCTTAATACCCTTGGTAATCAATGTCCTTCGTATGCGACCGTGAAAAATTGGACTGCAAGTTTCAAAAGAGGTAAATTTTCCATTGAAGATGATGACCGATCGGGAAGGCCAGTTTCTGTGTCAGTCCCCGAAAATATCGATGAGGTCCAAGACATGATTTTATCAGACCGTCGAATTGGGCTAAAACGGATATCTGAAGCACTGAAGATTTCATACGAACGCTTTCATCATATAGTTCACGTCAATTTGGACATGAGAAAAATTTCTGCAAAATGGATCCCCAAATGTTTGAATGTTGACCAAAAGGGTGCAAGGGTAAAAGCATCGCGTTCGATCTGTGCTCGATTTGAAAACGATGTAGACTTCTTAAACCGAATTGTTACTATGGATGAGACTTGGGTACATTTCTACGATCCAGAAACGAAGCAACAATCGATGGAATGGCGACACTCTGGTTCTCCAAGACCTCAGAAGTTTCGGGTTCAAAAATCTGCTGGACAATCTTGCTTCAGTTTTTTGGGATTACCATGGAGTGATAATCATGATTGATTTTTTTGATAAGGGTAGAACAATAACTGGAGATTACTATTCGACATTACTGACCACTCTACGGGAAAAAATTAAAGAGAAAAGACGCGGAAAGCTATCCAAAGGTGTTCTGTTTTCAAAGGACAACGCCCCAGTACACAAATCTCATGTTGCCATGCAAAAAATTCGTGATTTAGGGTTAGAATTACTAGAACACCCCCCTTATTCACCAGATTTGGCTCCGTCCGACTATCTTCTCTTTTCTCAACTGAAAAAAAATTTAAAAGGTCGTACATTTTCTTCCAACGAGGAGGTAATAAAAGCTGTGGAGGACTGGTTTGCAGAGCCAAAAGAAACATTTTTTTTGAAAGGTCTAGAGACGTTGCAGGTTCGCTGTAATGAATGTATTCAATTAAGAGGAGAATATGTTGAGTAATAAAATATTTTGACATTGAAATTTTGTTTGGTTCTATAGTAGGCTAAGAATTTTTCAATATATCCTCGTAGTTTTCGACTCATAAAAAGACTTCACCCACTTCTTGTTCGCTCATTCATCAAATATAGATGAGATTGCAAAACATCAATTCCTCCAAACTGCCTCTGTGCAATCTCAAAGGAACGAAAGCTCTAAACCTCCCAATTTCCACCCTCTCCACCCCTTCAATCGGTGCAAACCGAACAACTTAACCTTTCTCGGAGGACACTGAGAACAGCAATGGCTGACATTTGCTTTGTCGTCGAGGCCTGGCGATAGTGATGGGCCCACCTCAGCGGCTGGCAAAGTGTGCTGTGCCCAATTTGACGCCCTAAAAGGCCCTGAATAATTGAGGAGCCGACAGAGCGATTCCCTGAATAATGTAGCTCGACATCGGTCTAGTGTTTACCGCATCAAATATGCAAGAGTGCAGTTGACACTTTCGGCTCATTATATATTTGAAGCTGCATGGACCACGTGCAGTCCATCCGTCTGATTATCAGTCGTGTTACCGATTCTATTGAATTCCGAACACCAGAGATGCCTGCCAGCACAGCCGTCTTAAAACCAGCCAAGAAACACTGCGCGTCGTGGAAGATATCAGCTTTGATTTTGCCAAAGTTGATATCTGATTTTCCTGACTCCTAACTCTCCTAGCAATTCATCCTGTCATGAAGAAGTACTGGGCTTTTCGTCCTGTCAACCTGGAAACAGGCCTGTTTTTCTTGGACTATCAAAACGAAAAAAATACAAGCCAAACTCTTGGCATCAACAAAATTGGCAATGTGGCTAGAGAAATTGCCAACTGTTTGGTGTTTAAGATTCAGAATCTTGTTTTCGGTTTCATTTGCCACATTGAAACCGAAATGGAATGTATCACTCCAAGAAGTTCCTTCGGAACTTTGAAACTGCAAGATCCAAATGGTATCTGGATCTCAGTAAGAACCAGCTACAACTCCTCACCGGCTTTCTTAAAGGACACAGTCACCTCAAGAAGCTTCTGGTGAGAATGGGTTTATCGGGCACTGAAGAGTGTAGATCCTGTGTGAAGAGGAGAAAGAAACTCCAATTCATCCAGTCACGAATGCCTTGCCATTGCAAACCAAAGGAAAGAATCCTTTGGACAAGAGACTTGCAGGAGTGAGGACAGCTATATTAGGGGGAACAATAGACCTTTAAGTCGCAGTGAACTGCTACCTCTTTCTAACTCTAACTATCTATCAGGAAAAGAATAATTTTAGAGGATATTGCAAAATTCACCTTATAAAACAAACCGCTCCAACGAAAACTACCTAGAAAAATTCCTACTATCCCCGTTGTTTGCTTACCGGAGTACAAACTACCTAATTAAAATTTCTAGATTACGTACATGCCTAGATCCCACTAAGTAAACGATCCTGCCAACTTTTTAAACCCCACACAAAACATTCTTTTGCGTGCTTGACGAAACAAAGAGAAAGCAGGAAGCGGAAACGCGTAATGAACTAAAGGTGTTTTTGCACCGCCCCCCCGCCGTCCCTCCGAGGTTAATTGTAGTTTCTTGTGCGGGTACAAATTGATACAAGGCACTAATGAAATTTGAAAACGCTTTGATTGTTCTTCATTGTCCACTGTCTACCTGCTGCTTTTATCTTTCTTATCTTCAATTAGTCGAACAAGACGTTTCTGGTAAGTGATGGTCTGTTGATCTTGTTTGGACACAAAGAGTGCTTCACGGGAATGACAGGGCGATCGAAAGGGAAGTAGTTGGCTCTTATAATACTTCATTCACTTTTGGTCAAGATTTAGGTTTATCAAGTTTTTTTTTTATTTTAAACTGACGCAGGTTGGTACTCGTAAAATGTCAAATGATTCTCAGAGACGTTGACAATGCTAAAATCTATTTACTCTTTTTTAACTTTGTGAATGGAGTTAGTTCTTTTGAGGTTTAACTATGTTACAGCTTTCGTATTTCCAGTTGTCCGAAAAGGTTTTTGAATGTAGGCTTGTTTCTTGAGAGTTCCATAGGTCTGTGTGTTCGTTCAGAAGTTTTTCTGTTGTATTATTCGAGTACTTTCATTCTTTTTTCGAAAGAACTATCACAAAGTAACGGACTATTCTGTCCATTATTTTTCAGTAAAATTTCAACACTTGATTCTTGATTTCCGTACAAGAAAATAGCACAACTGAATCTCCAACCATGTTTATATACGTATATTTCCAGTATTAACAGAGAAGTTTCTTCAACATTCGCCAGGTCTTTGGAATTATTGAATTCACATAATATTTCCTCAAATTCATTGTTTTCCCAAAGTACATAAACATTTTGATAAATACGTAATTACATACTACGACCTCTATGTAGAAAGGAGGAAAAGCATTTCCAACATAAACAAAGTTTTCATCGAATTTTTCTGAAATTTAATGTATTTTATATTAACCAGGCCGTGGACGAATCCATAAATGAAGTTTCATAAGAAACAGTCCATCCGATCTCGAGTTATAAATGGTGTAACCAACAACTTTGTTTTATATATAAAGATTACATCAGAAATGTATTGCCTTCGGGTCTGAGTCTCTCTAGTATCAAATTAAAAAGTTCGGTAGACCATAGGCGCCGCTCAGGAAGAAGAGAAGAAGATCACTTAATTTTATTCAATTCCTCGAGTAGTTTTTTGAGTTTTGGGAAGAAATAAATGTTTGAGAACTTCAGAAATTTCTGGGGAAAAAATTAATTGATGTAGTAGTCTATAATTTCGTCACAATTTGGCAGTTTTGAAACGATTTACCGACGGTTTCCGCAAGATCCCCAAGTACACCTCAAATTACCCCCCATTCCATCAACTTCCCAACCATTTTCGTGAAGATTAATAACATTCCTTCCTAAATCTCAATTAGGACGGTCGGAATGAGTTTCCGAAGCTCGCAGGAGTTTAAAACGTCATAACTTACCGCTTCCAACTAATTTAAACGACAACAAATTGGAACAATTTCCAGAGAACTCGCACCTCAGCGCCGCCGTTTTCGGGGGTGGCACAATTACGGCTTGAGGGGCGGGCGAAGCCCCGGTTACAAGGGAGACAAGGAGGGGGAAAAGAAACCTGCAGGCGCATTAACAGGAGGACAGATCCGGACTCGGTTCAACCAAAACAGTCAATATGGCAACACTGAGTGTGGTAGATTGGTACCAAATATGTGGTTTAATTCTTTTATTGATAAGATGAAGATTAAAGAAAATCACTGACGTGAAGTATAGTTGAAAATTATCTAAAAAAAAGCAATGCTGAAATGCTTCAACGTCATAAAAGGTGTTAAGAAGTTTGACCACTGTCTCAGAAGAAGATACGGCGTTGTGGCTCAAGCCACCGCGTTTTTAATGCTTCATAAAAGTCTTCATTCAGTTACTAAAATGACAGGCTACTTTCTTGTCCGCTGTTGGCTTTAAAAGTCGTCTAGTTACGGAAGATATCAGAAGATCGGTATGTTCTCCTATGAAGCCAAGATTGGCGCACCTCAGCAGAGGATTCACCGACCATTGACTCCTCTAGATGGACTCCCATCGTTCTTCGCCTGATCACCATATAACACCAATTTCGAATTAAGGCTTTTAAAATACCGAAGCGCTCGGGAGTCGGGACGCTCCAAAATAATGGCTTGTATCGGAATTCAAGAATCCAGCGATCGTGTCGAAAAAATACAATCCTGAAGACCGGGTCGATTCGACATCTGCGCGTTCATTTGAATGCTAATGGGACGCTTTCATTAAGTGCTAATTGTACGTTTCAAACGAACATTAGTCGGTAATGACAAAAATCAATCTATCTGATCGATGTCGGCCGCGTCAGATTCTATGCTTCTGCGGACAAGAACGCACTGTGAATTCCTACGTAAATGCGTAAGTCATTTCCTTGAGACGGTGAAACCACGGTGAAAATGGAGGATTGGGGAAAATATTAGGCCTGTGTGCATCAGAGGTCATTTCAAAGATCAAAGCAAACAAAAATCTATATATATAAAACAAAGTTGTTGGTTACACCACTTATAACTCGAGATCGGATGGACTGTTTGTTATGAAACTTCATTTATGGATTCGTCTACGGCCTGGTTATTATAAAGTACATTAAAACTCTGAAAAATTCGATGAAAATTTTGTTTATGTGGGAAATGCTTTTCCTCCTTCTGAATAAGGCCACTAGGCTACGGTTAATGGCTTTTATCTAGTCACTGTAGCGTAGTCGTGAAGGTACTATATTCGATATTATCGCCACTAGATGGCGATGTATACAATTACTGTGTGATTTGCATAGAACTTATAATAACATGGAAGGCTATTATCAGATCAAAAAGAGGGTAAACATCTCAAGTTGGTGGAACAGTGAATTTTTACCGAAATGTCAAGTAAATCGGATTTTGACGATCAGCATCAATCGTGAGTTGTCCATTTTCTCTATATCTCTGAAATGTTTTTGAATTTCTGTTTGGGTAATAAATATATTTGCGGAAATAACTGAATCCAAAATTGCCCATAATTAGTAATTGACATATTATTATTGTGTTTCTGTTCTGTGTGACAGCTCATATCCATGGAAAAAATGACAGTTGACAGATGACATTTGACAGATGACAGTTGACATTTGACAGTTGGAATCATTTAGGCGAAACAAAGTTCGCCGGGCCAGCTAGTTGTCATACAAGCATAAAAAGCAGACGCATTTGATAGAAGAAGTAATATTTGTGTGGGCGACTCAAAAAATTCAATGAATCGAGAAAAAATCTCGGAGAAGCTTCAAATTCAATAATCCAACAACAACAAAATACTATCTATATACATTAATTCATCAAGTTATGTAGGAAACGAAATACGACGCCCTTGTAAATCAGAATTAAAATATCGCGGTAGCTGTGCGTCCGACGGCAGCGTCTAAATAATTGAGCGTCTACTCTGATTAGGACGGAATTGCCGAAATTTATTTCGCATTCTAAATTTCACCTCGCCTTGATTCCCGGATCTTCATTTCGTCCCTCCCAGTCGAATGAATCTTTAATCATCATCCGTTGCTCATCAAAAATCCGCCAATTTTACGCCATTCATCATAAAAAAGTTACAAAAACAACAAAATCACAACGAATTCCAATACATCTTCTTCATTAATGGAAAAACGAATCGGAAAACAGCTCGTAATTTGAAATATCTCCTTGTTTCAGACGACAAACAGCCGAAGAGAGAGAAGCGGAAAGACAAGCGGCCAACAGACTGATGCTGTCCCTTCAAGCCGAAGCCCTTACCAAAGGCTACATGAGTGAAGGCCCACAGCCCAACCAAGGAACGGGAGACAGCGCGCTCAGCGCCCTCCAAAACCTCCAACCCTGGGCAGGGCCCTACAGCACTTCACAGCCTGCGCTTGCTGAATCCATGTGTTGAAACCAGTGAAAACGTTTCTATTGTGAAAAATGAGGCTTTAAATTGTATCCCAGTGTAAATAGTTAACCTCCAGAAGTGACAATGCGTCAGGGAATGGACTGACTAGGTTTAAAAACGCGTAAAAAGTTTTTGTGTCGCAAATTCCAACAATTCCGGAGTCTTCATTCGATGGACCAGGGAATCAATGATCAGCTGGTTCACTTCAGTCGATGAATTTAGTGAAAAAAAATGTATATGAATATTCTAAAAGGATAAATCCAAATAAGTAAATTAACAAATTAAAAGAAGACACAATCTCGAAATTGTTGATGACTGAAATCAATTTGTATTGGAGGAATGATTTAATTCGTGAAAAATTCAATTTCTGATGAACCATAAATACAGAAATGATACTTCATCGACCAGATTTTCTCCTTTTCCTGTTTTCCATTTTATACTCATCTAAAAGCTCTTTATATGTTCCAAAATTTGTAACCTAATTCATTTATTTCATGATATAATAATCGCCTTATAACATGAAAACGATTAACGAAAAAAACCATAAAATTTTCTTTCAACCTTCTCTTCAACTGAATTCTAGACTAATCTTTCCAATCGAAATGAAGAAATGTACAGTATATAGCAAAACAACAAACGAAAAGCCCATCGAATGAAGATCTCGCCCGAATTCAACTTTCTGTAAATACCCACTTGTGAAATTGTGATTCTCAAAATCCATTAGGTGCAATACTGACACGAAACAACGATGTAGAAACAATGTGTCATCGGATCGAAAAAAAATGTCGTGACGAAAAAAGACGTTACTTAATTGTGAAACAAGGAAGAGATTGCCAGCACGTATAATTAGAATGAAAACCGTAGTGTGATCTATGTATTATAAATATTGTAATTGTAGATAATATGCGTCATTATTGTAAGCACTAGAATACGATGGCATTACTAAATAAATCGTACTACACTTCAGCACTTTGTTTAATTTGTGGTGTTTTTCTGCATGCGATCCCGGGGTACAATAGATGTGAATATGAGATATTGTTGTTTGACGATTTGATGATTGTAGGTTTCTACCAGTATAATCTTTCTTCGAACAGAATATGATCAGAAAAAGGAAACGGCAGAAAGAAAAGAGTTTTGTTCGAAATTTGAAGATATTCAAGGAAATATGTGAGAATTGGGGTGTCCCACCTCATGTTCCCTGAGATACTGAGCTTGAGGTCAAGATCACTCACAGATTAATGAAAAACTAGAACGAGAATACGAAATCTTCGAATAACTTCATGAAAAACTGAAAAAAATATCTAATTAGTGTTTTCTCTTCAGGAAAAACCAATTTCCTTTCAAAACATGTATATGTAGAATATTTCTGGTTAGACTTTAAGATTTCGAAGAAATTATTCGTTCACGAAAACATATTCAAAAAAGTAGAAAATTCTATGCTCAAAACAAATTTTGAATCAATAACTGCTTGGCATCTTCAAACTAAGTTACTGAGAATATTCTGTTCAATTTGTTGCAAAAACTGTGGCAAAAGATCTCGAAACTCTTGTAGCTTTTCCGGCTTTGATCTGTCAGATCTGTGAGCATCATTTTGACCAAAATTTAAGCAGAATTTTGGTCTTACCCTGTCGATAACTTCATCAACATATGCTGAGACTTCTTAGTTCTTGGAGATACTGATAAGACTGTCAGTCAGTGATCGAGACAGACTTCTAAATTTTAATTGTGTCCATCGAAAAAGATGGACTCATGGACTACCAGAAAATGTCCATATTTCGTCAATAAAGGGTAGGTACATATTGCCCATATTGGTAATGGTGATTTATTTATTTATTAATCAAAGAGCAGTTCATACTGAAGTTTTTGTGATATTTGGGTCAAAGAAATGCTATTCACGTAGGAATTTTTTATGAAAAAAGTTCCTCAAGGAAAAATGATATTAGCCATGAGAATCATTCTTGGCTTCACAAGGCAGAAATATTACCCCTCATCAAGGAACTAAAGAAGTGTTGATTTCTTAGGTTTAAAGCAGGAAAACATATAAATTATATGATTTTGAATAGTAGGAAGCTCTGAGTTTTGAACGATGTCCTGGCAACCGTGGATATTTATAATCGGCTTCCCTAAAAAACGCAGTTTACCTCCCCAGAAAACTAACAAACGAATCCCGTACCGTTTTGCCGTCACAAAAACAGTCGTCAACCAATTTTTAATCCCGCAATTACGCCGACGTTTCGTGCATTTATCTCCGAAACGGAATAGGATCAAGTACCTGCAGGTTTTTCCACTTAACATCCGTCACGTACCTGAAGAGGTGGAAGGACAGGAAGTTGGCTAGATATCGCCTAACCGCAATGATACCGTCCGAAAATATCGTAGTCGCCAAAGTTTACCATCGAGTCACGAATCACGAATTAAAACCTCCAACCTGTAATTTCGGCCGAGAATGACAACTTTTCTTTCGGATTGTCATCTTGCGATGCGTGCGTGATGGGTTGATTACGACCATTATGGGTATCCTGTGTTTTGGGCCTTGTAAAAAGCGCCGAGCCGCCTGCGAGGCAGTTCGGCCTACCGGGAAACGGCGTTTTGGAAAGGACCATAGACTAATAATATGGATTCTCGAGTACCAGGAGATTCACAGAACGCCAAAAAATAGTTTCACTTCGGCATCATATTCTTCTTCAGTGTGTTCTTCAGTTTTCATCACCCGTCAGGATTCCATGAAAAAAGCCCTTCCTTTTTTGCGGCCGAATCAGTTATATCATCAATGGTGTTGATAAAACCTACAACATCCTTAGGAGCCATGGCAGTTACCTCGTTGGTAACCGGTTTCCTCATAAGAATAGTTCTTAGGCCAGCCAGCCAGTTCTGGACACTTGCATACCATATGTTCAGCTGTTTCTGCTCCTGATCCGCAGAGTCTACAAATCTCATCTGCTGACTCTCCCCCTGTCAGTAGACCTACCATCAGCCCAAGATCAGCTCGTGACAGTTTTATGAGCCTACTGGTATAAGTCGATGAAATCATCAAGAATTTCTTAGACTCAGTAGGTCCAGGAGAGTTTCTCCAGAGGCTTATTCTGTTGTCCAACTCATATTGTTGAAACTCTGCCTTATATTGGTAATTTCCAAGTCCGCAGAAAGGCTCAGATCCAGCAGGTCTTGACCTAGATGCACTTCTTGCAAGCTCATCGGCTTTTCCATTTCTTTCAACACCACAATGCCTTGGCACCCATAGAAGAGTCACTTAAATGCCTCTGGTCAGTTGCTTTATGGTGTTTCTGCACTCCCAGGTCAGCAGAGATCCCTGGCAGTGTGATTCCAGGGAACTCAGCGTGACCTGACTGTCCGTGGTGATGAGATATGAGTTCATTTTAAGACACTGTTGCGCGCATACGTAAACAGCCAGTATCTAGGTCTGCAAAGTAGAGGACTCACTTCCCAGGGTTTAAGAGATCCTCAGTTTAGGTCCATATACCCCAATCCGAGTACCTTTCTCTACCCTTGGCTACAATACATAAGAAACCCTGTTTTTGAATCATTCCCAACTCGTGGAGTCGCTTGGAAATGGCTTGGCCGGAACTCCCGATGCTAAAGAAAGCTCTCTTTGGGTTTGGCACGAATCCTCATCGAGCAATACCTGCAATTCAGCGTCTTCGAAGTGTTTCGGCCTCCTTCACGCAGGCGGTCTTCAACATCGAAATCACCGTCTTTGAAGCGACGAAACCAATCACGACACGTTGTTTATGTCAAGCAGCATCTCCTTAAACTTTATGGAGCTCTTGATGAGCTTCAGCCGCTGTTTTCTTCGAATGCAAGAAGAAAATCAAAAGCTCCCGCAAAATCAGTTTCTTTGCCATGTGTCTAAGACTAAGAGTCTAAGCTTGGTTGATAACTATTTGGAAGTGTCAAAATCGACCAGCACTAACTGTTAGAGCCATCTGTTGACAAACAAAAGGAACATAGTTGTGCACCAATTAGTTTTGACGTTGCAATTTCTCTTTATTATAACCTCATTAAATCAACTGTATTCCACTAAAAATTTTAGCTAACCCATCATTGATGCAGTCCACTAAGACTGGGAACCTGCAACAATCATCATCGCTTCCAATGGGGATTTCCACTACCTCAAAATACGCACTTTTCTTCACATGACGTAATGAAGGGCAGTTTATAACACATTCATAACCATTTATTCACTCTGAATTTTGAAAATTTGATTAATTATTCTATATTGAAAGTGTGATTTCAACACGTGTGAATTCAAACGTCCCTCTGCTGTGACGTCGGTGGCTCAAGTTGTAATATGATTGGTTGAAGTTTGTGATGGAGGAAACAAAGCCCAGAGTAACTGAGAGACACGCCGCTGTTGTCAAGTCTTTGTGAAATCTCTAAATTTATTCATAAATATATTCAGTAATCGTATTATATTTGATGTGATCACTGTAAGGTTTTTAAAACATCGTCATATAATCACTTTATTTTCATTAAAGTTGATATAATACTCATTCTCTGAAAAAACAAATAATGATGTGGCAACCACGCCTACAAATTATAAATAAAAACATAACCCTCTTATTTGTCATTATTCGACATTTCGACGTCTTCTCTGCGTACTATAGAATGGCGTTTCTTACAGTTAGGTCTAGGAGTATTCTATACTCCTAGATTAAGTCAACGACTGACGACCAGATGGTCCCTATACTCCTATACACAGTTGCCAAATCAATAATTATTCTTACCACTAATCTGCACTTCTCAAAATGAAAATGATTATTAATGCTTCCTAACTTAGAAGACCGGCCTATACAGGGTCTTTCACGGGGAACCTCACCCATATTTATACGGGAAACTACTGAACGTATTTTCATGAAATTCAGCACTTATAAGTATTTCACGATGCTGATGCAATCTAAAATATTTTCAAGGCATGAACACCTCCGGTTTTTCCGGAAATGACGTCAACTTCCGTTTTTCAAATTAGAACACCATTTTTTTATTGCAGAAATAGATTCCTTAGAAAATTTCAAGTTATTTTGATGTAACATTTTTTAGTTTTGGTTGGAAAATTCTCATTTTTGGGATTTTTCAAGATGTAAGATTGATGTATCCACTTTAAAAATCGAAATCGCGATTCATGATACAGGGGGTGAAAAAATCGCTTTCAAAGTTAGGGATGACAAAATCGTGAAAAATCAATTTTTTCAAATTAGAACCCCATTTTTTTATGGCAGATATTGAATCTACGTTAAAAAATAATGTGAGTGTATGCATCACACCCTTGCCCTAAAGTGGATATTAACTCAGAAAATATCCATTATTTTCCAACCAAAACTGAAAAATGTTACATCAAAATAACTTGAAATTTTCTAAGGAATCTATTTCTGCAATAAAAAAATGGTGTTCTAATTTGAAAAACGGAAGTTGACGTCATTTCCGGAAAAACCGGAGATGCTCATGCCTTGAAAATATTTTAGATTTCATCAGCATCGTGAAATACTTATAAGTGCTGAATTTCATGAAAATACGTTCAGCAGTTTCCCGTATAAATATGGGTGAGGTTCCTCGTGAAAGACCCTGTATATTCCAATTCTTACATGTGTAGACTAGGGATAATTATTTTTAATTGAATTTCTAACCTATCTGCTCACTTGAACCCTCTTTATCTTCAATTAGGAGGTCGTAAATTGAATGATATTATGAAGTTTCATGGAGTACAAATGAAAATGTCATGATGATAAAAGAAAAACATCCAAAATCACCATTGTATTATGATATTATTAGGAAAGTGAAAGCAAGGGCTTTTTCAGGCTAATTCTTTTTTTGTGATTTGGCAATGCTGTCATATTTATATCAGCACTTGTCATGACGAGTACAACCAATCAAAAATCTCTCTAGCCACCGACGTCACACGATTTCTTGCTTCTTCTGTTCGTTTGAATTCGGTAGATTATTTTTGAGTTTTCAATATTTCTTTAGGGGTATAAATTGATGAAGAAAAAATTTAAAAAAAAATCACGAATTACGTGAGAATCCAATATGCCAAAATATATTTTTTCTGAAAATTACTGGAAATGCCCATTCCAAAAACCATGAGAACAATCGATGAATACTTGAAGCGAAGACAAACGGCACACAAACACAGCCTCTCAACTCAATCCCAACAAAACAATTATCCTCGTCACCCCGCGATAGTCAATCAAAACACAATAGAGCGGCGTATAAACAGGCAGATGCCTCCTATAGCCTCCCCAAGCGGACGCCCTCCTTAATTGATCCCTGATGATTGGGGCGGGCGTGTAGAGTCGACGAAACGTCGAACAGGTCCTCGTCTGTCACCCCGGTCACCCACGGGTATTCCGTTACAAGTGGCCTCTGAATCTGCGACCCGAGGGACTGATGGTGTATGGGAAAATCGAGATTAATACTTAAATTGTGCGAAATCGGACGCGGAAAGGGTTTATAGGGTGAGCGAGGGAAAGGAGCACACAATGAGATTTCTCTAATGAATCTACCAAACTTTTTCTGCTGGAAACATCGGCAAGAACAGCGGCATAAAATGATGAAGTGGCGGAGAAAGAAAACTTATTAAAAATGAGACCGTCCGCTTGGAGGACGTTTAATCTGACAAGGAACTTGGCGATTTGGGCCTGTAATCGCTTGTCCGCCATCGTTTATCTTGTAATCTGTCACACACTTGGTTGCAACTTCTCGCCAGGCAGCTTATTGAAAGCCTCAAGATCGATCGATGCAAGAACGGACACATCTCTGGTCTTGATTAATATCCGTTGGATTCGGATACAGAACAGACGTTATCTTTCACCGAGTTTAAGAGAAAATTAGGGTTGAAAGAAAGGGTCACTTGTCATTTTTTATTCTCGAAATATCGGTGAAAGCGAATTCCGATTACTTCAAGACGTTTATATTGTTTGTAGGTAATATTCAAATTTTAACTCGAAACTATTGGACAGGAAGGACTCAGCTTGATTGAATGATGAATTATCAATATGGTTATTGGTGTCATTGAAATCGTTAGAATCACATTCCTATTATCTCAAGCCAGAGTTTTAGCTGAGCCACCACCATCAGGTGCTCAGATCCTCTGGCTAGATATGGCATACTAGATTTTCTTTGTAGTTATGTTATAAGTTAAAGGCAGTCTATTGTATTGGGATCATGATTGACATTGTAGGTCTGTCAACTGCTGGCAGATACATAGGGGCCACGGCCATCGATTTTTTTTGGGCCTAGATATACTAGGGACAATGCTGATTATTTATATACAAACAAAAAGTGGATCCGACCTCAGGAACGGGAGCTATGACGATTTGAAATTTCGATTTTTTGAAAAAATGCCATGTCGCAGGTCAAAATCTAAACCATTCTAGATAGCGCCTTGAAATATTTTTTATTGAATTCCGCGTCCTCAAAAACCTACATTTTGATACCAAACTTGACCATATTGTCATCCTTCAACCAGATCATTTTTAGTTTTATGTTTTCAATTTTTCATTTTCGAGTTTTATTCAGACGCTTAGAGCATGCAGAGTTTTGGTGTTACGGATCGGCAAAATGGATATTTTGAAAGATTCGAATGGGTTGAAGACATTATCGATTGGATAACACTGTTAGATTTTCCAGGGAATTCGTGTTGATGGCAAATATAGTGTTTTTAGGGGGTCTTACCCCTTTGGCATTTTTGACCCAAAAAGTTGGGATTTTCGAAGTCGATTTTATTGTTTGAAGAGATAATTTGGACAATGCTGATTAACAATATACAAGCCACATGTGGTTGTGACCAACGAAACGAGAGCTATGACGGTTTGAAATTCCGATTTTTTGAAAAAATGCCATTTGACAGGCGAAAATCTAAACTATGCTAGTTAGGGCTCTGGAAGGTCTTTTATTGAATAGAGCGACCTCGAAAACCTACATTTTGATACCAAAATCGTTCATGTAGCCCTCATAACTAATGAATTATTTCGTTTTAATTTTTTCGATATTTCATTTTCGAGTTTTGTTCTGCAGCTTAGAGCACTCAAAGTATGGGTGATATGGATCACCAAATTGGGTATTTTGAAAGATTCGAATGGGTTGAAGACATTATCGATTGGATAACACTGTTAGATTTTCAAGGGAATTCGTGTTGATGGCAAATATAGTGATTTTAGGGGGTCTTACCCCTTTGGCATTTTTGACCCAAAAAGTTGGGATTTTCGAAGTCGATTTTATTGTTTGAGGAGATAATTTGGACAATGCTGATTAACAATATACAAGCCACATGTGGTTGTGACCGAAGAAACGGGAGCTATGACGGTTTGAAATTCCGATTTTTTGAAAAAATGCCATTTGACAGGCGAAAATCTAAACTATGCTAGTTAGGGAAGGTCTTTTATTGAATAGAGCGACCTCGAAAACCTACATTTTGATACCAAAATCGTTCATGTAGCCCTCATAACTAATGAATTATTTCGTTTTAATTTTTTCGATATTTCATTTTCGAGTTTTGTTCTGCAGCTTAGAGCACTCAAAGTATGGGTGATATGGATCACCAAATTGGGTATTTTGAAAGATTCGAATGGGTTGAAGACATTATCGATTGGATAACACTGTTAGATTTTCCAGGGAATTCGTGTTGATGGCAAATATAGTGTTTTTGGGGGGTCTTACCCCTTTGGCATTTTTGACCCAAAAAGTTGGGATTTTCGAAGTCGATTTTATTGTTTGAGGAGATAATTTGGACAATGCTGATTAACAATATACAAGCCACATGTGGTTGTGACCAACAAAACGGGAGCTACGACGGTTTGAAATTCCGATTTTTTGAAAAAATGCCATTTGACAGGTCAAAATCTAAACTATGCTAGTTAGGGCTCTGGAAAGTCTTTCATTGAATAGAGCGACCTCGAAAACCTACATTTTGATACCAAAATCGTCCATGTAGCCCTCATAACTAATGAATTATTTCGTTTTAATTTTTTCGATATTTCATTTTCGAGTTTTGTTCTGAAGCTTAGAGCACTCAAAGTATGGATGATATGGATCACCAAATTGGGTATTTTGAAAGATTCGAATGGGTTGAAGACCTTATCGATTGGATAACACTGTTAGATTTTCCAGGGAATTCGTGTTGATGGCAAATATAGTGTTTTTGGGGGGTCTTACCCCTTTGGCATTTTTGACCCAAAAAGTTGGGATTTTCGAAGTCGATTTTATTGTTTGAGGAGATAATTTGGACAATGCTGATTAACAATATACAAGCCACATGTGGTTGTGACCGAAGAAACGGGAGCTATGACGGTTTGAAATTCCGATTTTTTGAAAAAATGCCATTTGACAGGCGAAAATCTAAACTATGCTAGTTAGGGAAGGTCTTTTATTGAATAGAGCGACCTCGAAAACCTACATTTTGATACCAAAATCGTTCATGTAGCCCTCATAACTAATGAATTATTTCGTTTTAATTTTTTCGATATTTCATTTTCGAGTTTTGTTCTGCAGCTTAGAGCACTCAAAGTATGGGTGATATGGATCACCAAATTGGGTATTTTGAAAGATTCGAATGGGTTGAAGACATTATCGATTGGATAACACTGTTAGATTTTCCAGGGAATTCGTGTTGATGGCAAATATAGTGTTTTTGGGGGGTCTTACCCCTTTGGCATTTTTGACCCAAAAAGTTGGGATTTTCGAAGTCGATTTTATTGTTTGAGGAGATAATTTGGACAATGCTGATTAACAATATACAAGCCACATGTGGTTGTGACCAACAAAACGGGAGCTACGACGGTTTGAAATTCCGATTTTTTGAAAAAATGCCATTTGACAGGTCAAAATCTAAACTATGCTAGTTAGGGCTCTGGAAAGTCTTTCATTGAATAGAGCGACCTCGAAAACCTACATTTTGATACCAAAATCGTCCATGTAGCCCTCATAACTAATGAATTATTTCGTTTTAATTTTTTCGATATTTCATTTTCGAGTTTTGTTCTGAAGCTTAGAGCACTCAAAGTATGGATGATATGGATCACCAAATTGGGTATTTTGAAAGATTCGAATGGGTTGAAGACCTTATCGATTGGATAACACTGTTAGATTTTCCAGGGAATTCGTGTTGATGGCAAATATAGTGTTTTTGGGGGGTCTTACCCCTTTGGCATTTTTGACCCAAAAAGTTGGGATTTTCGAAGTCGATTTTATTGTTTGAGGAGATAATTTGGACAATGCTGATTAACAATATACAAGCCACATGTGGTTGTGACCAACGAAACGGGAGCTACGACGGTTTGAAATTCCGATTTTTTGAAAAAATGCCATTTGACAGGTCAAAATCTAAACTATGCTAGTTAGGGCTCTGGAAAGTCTTTCATTGAATAGAGCGACCTCGAAAACCTACATTTTGATACCAAAATCGTCCATGTAGCCCTCATAACTAATGAATTATTTCGTTTTAATTTTTTCGATATTTCATTTTCGAGTTTTGTTCTGAAGCTTAGAGCACTCAAAGTATGGATGATATGGATCACCAAATTGGGTATTTTGAAAGATTCGAATGGGTTGAAGACCTTATCGATTGGATAACACTGTTAGATTTTCCAGGGAATTCGTGTTGATGGCAAATATAGTGTTTTTGGGGGGTCTTACCCCTTTGGCATTTTTGACCCAAAAAGTTGGGATTTTCGAAGTCGATTTTATTGTTTGAGGAGATAATTTGGACAATGCTGATTAACAATATACAAGCCACATGTGGTTGTGACCGAAGAAACGGGAGCTATGACGGTTTGAAATTCCGATTTTTTGAAAAAATGCCATTTGACAGGCGAAAATCTAAACTATGCTAGTTAGGGAAGGTCTTTTATTGAATAGAGCGACCTCGAAAACCTACATTTTGATACCAAAATCGTTCATGTAGCCCTCATAACTAATGAATTATTTCGTTTTAATTTTTTCGATATTTCATTTTCGAGTTTTGTTCTGCAGCTTAGAGCACTCAAAGTATGGGTGATATGGATCACCAAATTGGGTATTTTGAAAGATTCGAATGGGTTGAAGACATTATCGATTGGATAACACTGTTAGATTTTCCAGGGAATTCGTGTTGATGGCAAATATAGTGTTTTTGGGGGGTCTTACCCCTTTGGCATTTTTGACCCAAAAAGTTGGGATTTTCGAAGTCGATTTTATTGTTTGAGGAGATAATTTGGACAATGCTGATTAACAATATACAAGCCACATGTGGTTGTGACCAACAAAACGGGAGCTACGACGGTTTGAAATTCCGATTTTTTGAAAAAATGCCATTTGACAGGTCAAAATCTAAACTATGCTAGTTAGGGCTCTGGAAAGTCTTTCATTGAATAGAGCGACCTCGAAAACCTACATTTTGATACCAAAATCGTCCATGTAGCCCTCATAACTAATGAATTATTTCGTTTTAATTTTTTCGATATTTCATTTTCGAGTTTTGTTCTGAAGCTTAGAGCACTCAAAGTATGGATGATATGGATCACCAAATTGGGTATTTTGAAAGATTCGAATGGGTTGAAGACCTTATCGATTGGATAACACTGTTAGATTTTCCAGGGAATTCGTGTTGATGGCAAATATAGTGTTTTTGGGGGGTCTTACCCCTTTGGCATTTTTGACCCAAAAAGTTGGGATTTTCGAAGTCGATTTTATTGTTTGAGGAGATAATTTGGACAATGCTGATTAACAATATACAAGCCACATGTGGTTGTGACCAACGAAACGGGAGCTACGACGGTTTGAAATTCCGATTTTTTGAAAAAATGCCATTTGACAGGTCAAAATCTAAACTATGCTAGTTAGGGCTCTGGAAAGTCTTTCATTGAATAGAGCGACCTCGAAAACCTACATTTTGATACAAAAATCGTCCATGTAGCCCTCATAACTAATGAATTATTTCGTTTTAATTTTTTCGATATTTCATTTTCGAGTTTTGTTCTGAAGCTTAGAGCACTCAAAGTATGGATGATATGGATCACCAAATTGGGTATTTTGAAAGATTCGAATGGGTTGAAGACATTATCGATTGGATAACACTGTTAGATTTTCCAGGGAATTCGTGTTGATGGCGAATATAGTGTTTTTGGGGGGTCTTACCCCTTTGGCATTTTTGACCCAAAAAGTTGGGATTTTCGAAGTCGATTTTATTGTTTGAGGAGATAATTTGGACAATGCTGATTAACAATATACAAGCCACATGTGGTTGTGACCAACGAAACGGGAGCTACGACGGTTTGAAATTCCGATTTTTTGAAAAAATGCCATTTGACAGGTCAAAATCTAAACTATGCTAGTTAGGGCTCTGGAAAGTCTTTCATTGAATAGAGCGACCTCGAAAACCTACATTTTGATACCAAAATCGTCCATGTAGCCCTCATAACTAATGAATTATTTCGTTTTAATTTTTTCGATATTTCATTTTCGAGTTTTGTTCTGAAGCTTAGAGCACTCAAAGTATGGGTGATATGGATCACCAAATTGGGTATTTTGAAAGATTCGAATGGGTTGAAGACATTATCGATTGGATAACACTGTTAGATTTTCCAGGGAATTCGTGTTGATGGCAAATATAGTATTTTTGGGGGGTCTTACCCCTTTGGCATTTTTGACCCAAAAAGTTGGGATTTTCGAAGTCGATTTTATTGTTTGAGGAGATAATTTGGACAATGCTGATTAACAATATACAAGCCACATGTGGTTGTGACCAACGAAACGAGAGCTATGACGGTTTGAAATTCCGATTTTTTGAAAAAATGCCATTTGACAGGCGAAAATCTAAACTATGCTAGTTAGGGCTCTGGAAAGTCTTTCATTGAATAGAGCGACCTCGAAAACCTACATTTTGATACCAAAATCGTCCATGTAGCCCTCATAACTAATGAATTATTTCGTTTTAATTTTTTCGATATTTCATTTTCGAGTTTTGTTCTGAAGCTTAGAGCACTCAAAGTATGGGTGATATGGATCACCAAATTGGGTATTTTGAAAGATTCGAATGGGTTGAAGACATTATCGATTGGATAACACTGTTAGATTTTCCAGGGAATTCGTGTTGATGGCAAATATAGTGTTTTTAGGGGGTCTTACCCCTTTAGCATTTTTGACCCAAAAAGTTGGGATTTTCGAAGTCGATTTTATTGTTTGAGGAGATAATTTGGACAATGCTGATTAACAATATACAAGCCACATGTGGTTGTGACCAACGAAACGAGAGCTATGACGGTTTGAAATTCCGATTTTTTGAAAAAATGCCATTTGACAGGCGAAAATCTAAACTATGCTAGTTAGGGCTCTGGAAGGTCTTTAATTGAATAGAGCGACCTCGAAAACCTACATTTTGATACCAAAATCGTCCATGTAGCCCTCATAACTAATGAATTATTTCGTTTTAATTTTTTCGATATTTCATTTTCGAGTTTTGTTCTGAAGCTTAGAGCACTCAAAGTATGGATGATATGGATCACCAAATTGGGTATTTTGAAAGATTCGAATGGGTTGAAGACATTATCGATTGGATAACACTGTTAGATTTTCCAGGGAATTCGTGTTGATGGCAAATATAGTGTTTTTAGGGGGTCTTACCCCTTTGGCATTTTTGACCCAAAAAGTTGGGATTTTCGAAGTCGATTTTATTGTTTGAGGAGATAATTTGGACAATGCTGATTAACAATATACAAGCCACATGTGGTTATGACCAACGAAACGAGAGCTATGACGGTTTGAAATTCCGATTTTTTGAAAAAATGCCATTTGACAGGCGAAAATCTAAACTATGCTAGTTAGGGCTCTGGAAGGTCTTTTATTGGATAGAGCGACCTCGAAAACCTACATTTGGATACCAAAATCCTCCATGTAGCCTCCATAACTAATGAATTATTTCGTTTTAATTTTTTCGATATTTCATTTTCGAGTTTTGTTATGAAGCTTAGAGCACTCATAGTATGGGTGATATGGATCACCAAATTGGGTATTTTGAAGGCTTCGAATGGGTTGAAGACATTATCGATTGGATAACACTGTTAGATTTTCCAGGGAATCCGTGTTGATGGCAAATATAGTGTTTTTGGGGGGTCTTACCCCTTTGGCATTTTCGACCCAAAAAGTTGGGATTTTCGAAGTCGATTTTATTGTTTGAGGAGATAATTTGGACAATGCTGATTAACAATATACAAGCCACATGTGGTTGTGACCAACGAAACGGGAGCTACGACGGTTTGAAATTCCGATTTTTTGAAAAAATGCCATTTGACAGGTCAAAATCTAAACTATGCTAGTTAGGGCTCTGGAAAGTCTTTCATTGAATAGAGCGACCTCGAAAACCTACATTTTGATACCAAAATCGTCCATGTAGCCCTCATAACTAATGAATTATTTCGTTTTAATTTTTTCGATATTTCATTTTCGAGTTTTGTTCTGAAGCTTAGAGCACTCAAAGTATGGGTGATATGGATCACCAAATTGGGTATTTTGAAAGATTCGAATGGGTTGAAGACATTATCGATTGGATAACACTGTTAGATTTTCCAGGGAATTCGTGTTGATGGCAAATATAGTGTTTTTGGGGGGTCTTACCCCTTTGGCATTTTTGACCCAAAAAGTTGGGATTTTCGAAGTCGATTTTATTGTTTGAGGAGATAATTTGGACAATGCTGATTAACAATATACAAGCCACATGTGGTTGTGACCAACGAAACGGGAGCTACGACGGTTTGAAATTCCGATTTTTTGAAAAAATGCCATTTGACAGGTCAAAATCTAAACTATGCTAGTTAGGGCTCTGGAAAGTCTTTCATTGAATAGAGCGACCTCGAAAACCTACATTTTGATACCAAAATCGTCCATGTAGCCCTCATAACTAATGAATTATTTCGTTTTAATTTTTTTCGATATTTCATTTTCGAGTTTTGTTCTGAAGCTTAGAGCACTCAAAGTATGGGTGATATGGATCACCAAATTGGGTATTTTGAAAGATTCGAATGGGTTGAAGACATTATCGATTGGATAACACTGTTAGATTTTCCAGGGAATTCGTGTTGATGGCAAATATAGTGTTTTTGGGGGTCTTACCCCTTTGGCATTTTTGACCCAAAAAGTTGGGATTTTCGAAGTCGATTTTATTGTTTGAGGAGATAATTTGGACAATGCTGATTAACAATATACAAGCCACATGTGGTTGTGACCAACGAAACGAGAGCTATGACGGTTTGAAATTCCGATTTTTTGAAAAAATGCCATTTGACAGGCGAAAATCTAAACTATGCTAGTTAGGGCTCTGGAAGGTCTTTTATTGAATAGAGCGACCTCGAAAACCTACATTTTGATACCAAAATCGTCCATGTAGCCCTCATTACTAATGAATTATTTCGTTTTAATTTTTTCGATATTTCATTTTCGAGTTTTGTTCTGAAGCTTAGAGCACTCAAAGTATGGGTGATATGGATCACCAAATTGGGTATTTTGAAAGATTCGAATGGGTTGAAGACATTATCGATTGGATAACACTGTTAGATTTCCCAGGGAATTCGTGTTGATGGCAAATATAGTGTTTTTAGGGGGTCTTACCCCTTATGCATTTTTAACCCAAAAAGTTGGGATTTTCGATATCGATTTTATTGGGCCATGAGATACTTGGGACAATGATGATTAACAATATACAAGACACATGTGGTTGTGACCGAAGAAACGGGAGCTATGACGATTTGAAATATTTTTCATTGAATTCAGCGTCCTCGAAAACCTACATTTTGATACCAAACTTGACCATATTATTATTGTCCTTTTCAAACAGATTTTTCTCAGTTTTATGTTCCCCATTTTTCTTTTTCGAGTTTGGTTCAGTGTCAACCTACCATTTGTGATCCACAACCACATAACACATAGGTAAGTATTGCGAAATATCCTTTATATGTACTGTCTGTTTCTAAACAGATATCCAGCTGGTCCTAAATAGACTCATGGTCATATGCCACCCAAAAACCTGATACAAATAGCACAGAAGAGAATGAAATCGCCCTCCTCTTCAGTTAGTTCGTCCCCCAATTTGAACCGTCGTGAAGTGACTAACAATGAGGTCATTTATTATTTAGTGGGACGATCTTCCTCTTGTTACTCAATTAGTCTGAAAGCCTCCCGAAAAGTTCAATTCCCCTCGTCAAGGCATTGATTATCTTCCACGGAAAAGGATTCCGTTAACTCGGATCTGATCAAACGTAAGGAACTAATTATATAAGTGGAAATCAATGATTCATGGGGCTTTAATGGGAAGAATGATCGCCACATCACCAGGTAGCAAGCGATGGGAATTCGTATTGAGATTTCAGACTGAAATTGAAATGAAGATATTTCTTTTTGGAGCCAACTTTACCAGATTTTGTCAGGGTTTTTCTTTTGAAAGTTTTTATCCAGGCTTCTTGTCTTCATCTTTGAGGGTTCACAAACATTCCTGATGGACTTCTGGTGAAAACTCAGAGGCACAAAAACCTACATATGGAAGTCACACCTGAGATATTTGGTGACATGATTCAGCTCATATAAACCAAATGTCTAATTTTTCGTCTGGCTTCATCAGGCCCAATTTTTGCGGATTCGGCAACACAGCAATCTCCGAAATGAACATCGACAACACGAAAGCCACTCATCCATCCGTTTGATTGGAAGCCGCACCAGAGCTAGGACATCGCCGTGGTAACGCACGCAGATAAAGATATAATTTTCATGATGTATACGTGGGAGTCTGTAAATAAAAGACAATAGAAGTGCCGTCTCGTGGGTCGCAAATTCAGTTAGCACCCTCCGAAACGGAAGAGAACAATATGGGAGTGAGTTTGTGCGTATAAAGAGGGAAGTCAAGTATACAATGAGCTGTAACAGTGTAACGTAACTGAAACAGGTCGCGTTATGACGAGGCGGGGTGGTTTTGCAGGAGGGATTGGTAGTGGCAGGTCCCTTGGCGAAAATATAGCGCTTTTGTTCCGATAGGAATCATCTGGTGAACTGGAATGATCTGGGAAAGCTTGATACGAAAAATTTGTAACAGGTGAATTCCCTGTTTACTCCTGTATTGTTTCCAATTTTAAGAATGCGAAAGAGGTTGTGTGTAGAGATGCTCTTAGGGAAACTTCGATATTGTTTCTATTTGTTACTTCAACATGAACAAAAATGCTGCTGAAGTCATGGTATCTTCGTAGATGTTTATGGTGACGATGTGTCACAGGGATGGCCAAGCGCTAACCCGGTCTCTTGTTCATCAGTAAATCAATCAATCAATCAATCATGGTGACGATGTTATACGAGGATATATTGAAAAATTCTTAGTCTACAAGAGAACCAAACAAAATTTCAATGTCAAAATATTTTATTACTCAACATATTCTCCTCTTAATCGTATACATTTATTACAGCGAGCCTGCAACGTCTTTAGACCTTTCAAAAAAAATGTTTCTTCTTGCTCTGCAAACCAGTCCTCCACAGCTTTCATTACCTCCTCGTTGAAAGAAAATTTACGACCTTTTAAACTTTTTTTCAGTTGAGGGAAGAGATGATAGTCGGACGGAGCCAAATCTGGTTAATAAGGGAGGTGTTCTAGTAATTCTCACCCTAAATCACGAATTTTTTGTATGGCAACATGAGATTTGTGTACTGGGGCGTTGTCGTGTTAAAAAAAACACATTTGGAGAGCTTTCCGCGTCTTTTCTCTTTAATTTTTCCCCGTAGAGTGGTCAGTAATGTCGAATAGTACCTAATCCCCAGTTATTGTTCTACCCTTATCCAAAAAATCAATCATGATAACTTCATGGCAATCCCAAAAAACTGAAGCAAGAACTTTTCCAGCAGATTTTTGGACACAAAACTTCTTAGCTCTTGGAGAACCAGAGTGTCGCCATTCCATCGATTGTTGCTTCGTTTCTGGATCGTAGAAATGTACCCAAGTCTCATCCATAGTAACAAATCGGTTTAAGAAGTCTACATCGTTTTCAAATTGAGCACAGATCGAACGCGATGCTTCTACCCTTGCACGCTTTTGGTCAACATTCAAACATTTGGGGATCCATTTTGCAGAAATTTTTCTCATGTCCAAATTGACGAGAACTATATGATGAACGCGTTCGTATGAAATCTTCAGTGCTTCAGATATCCGTTTTAGCCCGATCCGACGGTCTGATGAAATCATGTCATGAACTGCATCGATATTTTCGGGTAATGACACAGAAACTGGCCTTCCCGATCGGTCATCATCTTCAACTAGTCTAGGCTAGGCTAACTATTGCTTTCATTTTGCCAAATGCTTTCTAGACGGCAAGAAGCTAAATACCCAAAGAAAAATGAGCAATTAAAGCATTTCTCATTGCCCACTTCCAGATTGACATGTCAATATCCCTGGCGGACTTGCCAATGCGGACCATCTAATACGATTCTAATGAAACACTTCGCAGGTGTTCAATCACCACGGACCTCTCGAACTCCGTGAGAACCGCATTTTTCAAGATCTTACTGGCCGGACCCGATGATGACACGATATCGTCCTATAATTGACGTCTCCGTCTAACAATTTCATGGCCGCCTCTATAACGAGTCACATACAAATCGACCTCTACTACAAACAGTAGAAAAATCACTGCCAGACGTAATTTTTCTTCTTTTTCCCGTCGCCTGCGAATTTTGTTTCCGGTGCTACCTGTTATTACCAGAAATCTCTTCCGTCCTTCTGGTGGCCTTCAGGTAGACGGTAAACAAAACGGAATCGGTGTCGGGCAAACGTCATAATCTCACACGGGGTCCCGCGCAAATTACAGGTCTGGATGTATCGGGGGACGTGCGTTTTTTTCTCGGGTTCTATCGGAATGGGACGTTTATTGTGGGAGATTTGTCTTACGGCGCACAAAAAAGATGTTGATTAGTCGCCTAATGCCGGTTATGACGTTGCAAATTGCGACGAGACCGCGGTGCATGATGACAATCATCCGAAGATCGTTAGCGACCAACGGCGTCGCAAAAAACGATAGGAAGGTTTAATTTTCGAACGGAATTGTCTCTCTGTGAATTACTTAGCATTCTATGAACTCCGGGCGTTTTTCTCGGTTGACAAAGAGGATGTAGATGCAACATGCAATAATCGAATTTCTTAGTCTCCTTCGGGTTATTACTCTACGATTCGTAGAAAGGTTGAACTCGAGTTTCACATAAAGGATGATTTATTGTTTCTGGAAATAAAATCAAGCACAAAATATTTGAAATGAAAGCAAAACTTATGACAATGGGGAATGACAGATTATACAGAGTGTAACAGCCAAATAGAATAAATTCGATAACGAATAAATGAGGGGGTGTTAGGAAAAAGGCTCGGACACGTCGATTTGTAATTTTAAATGCGCATATTTTTCAAGATAATAAAATTATATAGGGTGTTCCATGCGACCGTGGCCAATACCAACTTTCTTATTTCAAATGCAACCCCCTGTATATTATTTATTTTTTGGATTCTTCAGAGAATTTTAGACACAATTCATGCACAATGTCCTATACCTATCTTTAACTATGTATTTCGGAAGAATTAAGTGTTTTCAGATTTTTTACAATTTTACATTAGACTTCTTTTTGTGGGGATATGTCAAAAGTATTGTATACTAAACGAAACCCTTAAACTTAGACGATCTGAAAAACCGAATCACGCTTGCGATTAGATCAGTCACGCCTGAAATGTTGAGTAACGTTAGAAGACAATTCTACACCAGATTAGCATGTTGCCAAGACGTTCGCGGCGATCATTTTGAACATTTCCTACATTGACATTAATGTTTTTTTTTTTAAATTGAGAAATAATCAGTATTACTTTTTAGGTTTTAAGTGTAATGTACCGAATTTGTGAAATAAAATAATTTTTATTCAAAACGTTGATTTTTGCATTAAATCTGAAAACACTTAATACTTCCGAAATTGTTAAAGATAGGTATAGGACATTGTGCATGAATTGTGTCTAGAATTCTCTGAAGAATCCAAAAAATAAATAATATGCCGGGGGTTGCATTTGAAATAAGAAAGTTGGTATTGGCCACGGTCGCATGGAAGACCCTATATAATTTTATTTTCTTGAAAAATATGCGCATTTAAAATTACAAATCGACGTGTCCGAGTGTTTTTCCCAACACGCCCTCATTTATTCGTTATCGAATTTATTCCATTTGACTGTTACACTTTGTATGATAAATAAACTAAGAGACACCGCCAATAATTATTTTTTTATTTATTTACAGAGTAGAATAGAAACATGTGATGATTATGCTCGAGATAATGTGAAGATATTCAGTCAATTAATATAAAATAACTTTGTGGAGTTGAGTTTATAAAATTCCAAGAATTATTGTTCAGATTGAAACATCACCACAAATTATTTAGTGCAAAATATCATTTTATTTTTCATAAATTTCAATTTAATACGTGGTTTGTATGGACATTCATCATTGATATCCGAATTTTGTTGTCTCATTGATGACATTTATTTTTAATATGGACCGGTAACAATAAATTTTCAATAGAAACTGTGCGTATAAAATGTATGATTTCATGCATCTTCGAATTCAATTTTATCTCCCACATTTGTGGTATTTTATTATTTTATATCCCTACATCAAACGTTTTTCTATCATTGAGATTTTAGTCTTGACAAAGTTGATGAACATTCTGACAACATTGTTAACTTGTATAGAGATCAGAGAGTTTATGAATTTCAGCCGTTCTGTGATATCATAAATCCAGGGAAGCATCCAGATTGGGAATAAATCGAAAACGACGAGTTTGATTGAAAGACATAAGAATACGTTTATTTTCCAAAATGATTGATTCTTTCGAAAATATGAACCGCTTTTTTTGAGTGGTTTTA
This sequence comes from Adalia bipunctata, assembly GCA_910592335.1. Lineage (NCBI taxonomy): Eukaryota > Metazoa > Arthropoda > Insecta > Coleoptera > Coccinellidae > Adalia > Adalia bipunctata. The sequence goes on from OU342951.1 coordinate 1,914,283, forward strand.
TTGTAGGATTTTTGAGTCGGCTACGCTGTAATTTTTATACCAAGAGGAATTTTGAAAAAGTTTTGATTGAGGAATAAGCACCATGAATAGAATAAACAAGCAACCAAAATTCAGTTCATTTGAAATAGCGGTTGCGAAGATATGAACAGAAAAGTGTTTTTTTCTTGGATTTTCAACACCCTGTATCTTCCAAACGAAACCGAATTTTGAAAAATGGTAGGGGAAAAAAGGGTTTCTTTCGATGAGAGGAATCTACAGTTAAAATATATGTACAAGTCGAAGACTCACCCTGTAGGTATAAACCACCCTAAAATAACTGGAAAAATAAAATTCGACCAGTAGTCTGAGTCTCAAAGTAATGGTAGTGTTACATAACTAGAAGATCAATTGAGACTCTCTTAGGGATGAAATTGCTTGCGTTAGCGTCTTTCCCAGACCATATCAAAGATATGTTATAAAGGTCTCGAAAGAGGCCGAAAACTTCATTCTTTCTAAGTGGTGTATATTATTGAGTCTGGATAACTTTAGTTGTGTAAGAAGGTAATTACTAATCAATACCCCCTTCCCAAAATCGGAACTGTTCGATATGCTCCAATAAAAGACGATCATGAATAGCCATCCATTACAACCGGCCCCATACAAAACGATAATGAATTTTGGATCTATACCGGATTATTGACACAATACATTTTGAATTATTGACCATACACTCTAACGTAATAAAATATAATGGCGGCCGGAGCCGTAGCTCGCTCTCTATACGCGAACAAATTGTATATAAATTTTTGACGTAACAGAAAATCGTTATCAATTAAACCGACAGCGTTTCGACTTGTACGTGCTGTTGCAGAAACAGGAATTCGATTAGTGCGTCCTAGCAATCATAAACGTGCACGGCAGAAGTGAACTTACGGCATAACAAAATGGGTTTACTATATCAAAATGCAATCAATGTTTGTTCGAAGAGGGACAGGACCGCACCGGGCCGCACATCCCACATATCAAATTCGCAGAGACTACCTTTTCATCGCGCCACGCTGTATGTTTTTCATACGAGAAGCTCGGAAATTCTAGACCGTCATGATCAGAGAAGTTTTTCTGTTTTGATCTACATCCTTAAATAAAAAAGTGAAGAATTCGGGCCATATTTTCCTCGAGAACGAAATATTCGTAGCCCATGATCAGAATCTTGCGGAACACCTCTATGATTTTTCGAGTGCAGCACACGGTTTTGGATTGAATAATTCAGATTTCTAAGGCTACCATGACCTTCGATTTTGTTTGGATCATCTCAACTGGAGATGTAATATTACAGGGTGTCTTTGATTCGTACGAGGATGTATTGATATCTTGTTAGCCTAGACCAGTTCCATGCATAAACAAAATATTGCGATTCCATATCACCGAATTATTAGAAGTGTCAGGGTAGAGTTCGACGTGAAAAAAGTAAACCAGAGTTACTCAATAAATTGAAAAAAAAAGATGTCCACCGAAATTGTAAAAATCGAAAAATTGGAGTATGGAGTTATCATCAAGTACCTGCATTTAAAAGGGTTAAGAGGTAAGCAGATTTCCGAAGATACGCTTAATACCCTTGGTGATCAATGTCCTTCGTATGCGACCGTGAAAAATTGGACTGCAAGCTTCAAAAGAGGTAAATTTTCCATTGAAGATGATGACCGATCGGGAAGGCCAGTTTCTGTGTCAGTCCCCGAAAATATCGATGCAGTTCATGACATGATTTAATCAGACCGTCGAATTGGGCTGAAACGGATATCTGAAGCACTGAAGATTTCATACGAACGCGTTAAGCATATAGTTCACGTCAATTTGGACATGAGAAAAATTTCTGTAAAATGGATCCCCAAATGTTTGAATGTTGACCAAAAGCGTGCAAGGGTAGAAGCATCGCGTTCGATCTGTGCTCGATTCGAAAACGATGTAGACTTCTTAAACCGAATTGTTACTATGGATGAGACTTGGGTACATTTCTACGATCCAGAAACAAAGCAACAATCGATGGAATGGCGACACTCTGGTTCTCCAAGACCTAAGAAGTTTCGTGTCCAAAAATCTGCTGGAAAAGTTCTTGCTTCAGTTTTTTGGGATTGCCATGGAGTAATCATGATTGATTGTTTGGATGAGGATAGAACAATAAATGGAGATTACTATTCGACTTTACTGACCACTCTACGGGAAAAAATTAAAGAGAAAAGACGCGGAAAGCTATCCAAAGGTGTTTTGTTGTTACAGGACAACGCCCCAGTACACAAGTCTCATGTTGCCAAGAAAAAATTCGTGATTTAGGGTTAGAATTACTAGAACACCCCCTTATTCACCAGATTTGGATCCGTTCGACTATTATCTCTTTCCTCAACTGAAAAAAAAGTTTAAAAGGTCGTAAATTTTCTTCCAACGAGGAGGTAATAAAAGCTGTGGAGGACTGGTTTGCAGAGCAAGAGGAAAAATTTTTTTGAAAGGTCTAGAGACGTTGCAGGTTCGCTGTAATAAATGTATTCAATTAAGAGGAGAATATGTTGAGTAATAAAATATTTTGACATTGAAATTCTGTTTGGTTCTACAGTAGGCTAAGAATTTTTCAATATATCCTCGTGCATACCCTGGATGTTCCACTCGTTAGAACAGGGTATTTTGGGGACTGAATTTGGATCTATTAACTTCCTACGCACCTTCGAATAACCTGCCAATATTCAACCAAAAGATTCCTTACGTAGACTAGTTTTTTTCTGGGAAAAATGGTTGCCCATGAATAGAACCTTGCGGAACCCCGTCCTCTTATTTACTTCAATCAATTCCCCTGATGTTGCGATACGGTTTATATAGGTACTAGGTAGATTGTGGGGATGTTTGGTAACTTTGGTGGCTTCGAAAAATGAGGGACCGATACCGGATTCGGCCCTGCACCGTAATCGGCACGAATCGGGGTGGAAAGAACGAGAGGCATCGCGGCGCGCTGTTACAAAAGCCAGCTAGATCGGCGATAACCACATATCGCTAGGGTAACAATTGGATTAGCCATTTAACGTCAAGTTTGAGTAATGGCCGGTAACCCTGTTCCCCCCGTATATATTTGTATGTGTGTGCTGCACGGAGAGAGCGCAGCGCAGCGGCGGCATTGCCGCTGATTAAAATGTAATCTAATATAGGGACCGGAAAACGTACGGGCCGGACGCTAAACTAAATATTTCGGCTTTATTATTTTCGATTGTATCGTTTTATTTGTTCGCCGAATTAAATTCTCATTTGTTATGGCGGGGCATTATGCGCGCGGCCGTTATTTCGAATCGGAACGCAATTACCGACGTTTCTGTAATGCGGTCGAGGCGGTCTGTGATGGCGTCATGAATTATTGCTCTTGTGTTTCAATGTAATTATTCGGGTGATCAGAAAATGGACGTTTTGTTGGCGACATCTGATGAGAATATGAATATTTAGTCCCGATAAAACTTCTTTCTTTCTTCTTTTAATTCCAATAATCCACAAAAACATAACTTTCAATAATACAGGCTGTTCCAAAAGCTCAGTTATTCAATTTTGCCGCGTAACACCGTGGCCACAGCCGTCTTAATGACGGCTCTAATAGTCTAACGTGGCTTTAGATATCAGATCTATATGGCCACGTATCTTCTATATTGATGCCTATCTGTTTTCAAATGTGCATTTCTGAAACACACGAACAAAACAGTGATTGAACTTGATTAAATCTAGGAACACGATGAACAAGAAGACGTTTATATAATCGTTATAAGTTTCTGTAGTCAAAAGGACAGGGGAAATGTCTTAAAACTTATAGTAACAATAGTAACATGGAACGTTAATGGCCTTGCTGCTCAGCTTAAAATAAAGGCTAAACATCTCAGTTGGAAGAACATCGAGATTTCCATGTTTCCATAGATATATGAGGTGTCACACAGAACAGAAACACAAATATTATATGTCAATTACTATCTATTAGCAATTTGGCTTCAATAATTTCCGCAAATATACGACGATATATTGAAAAATTCTTAGCCCACTATAGAACCAAACAAAATTTCAATGTCAAAATATTTTATTACTCAACATATTCTCATCTTGATTGAATAAATTTATTACAGCGAACCTGAAACGTCTCTAGACCTTTCAAAAAAAATGTTTCTTCTTTCTCTGCAAACCAGTCCTCCACAGCTTTTATTACATCCTCGTTGGAAGAAAATTTACGACCTTTTAAACTTTTTTTTCAGTTGAGGAAAGAGATGATAGTCGGACGGAGCCAAATCTGGTGAATAAGGGGAGTGTTCTAGTAATTCTAACCCTAAATCACGAATTTTTTGCATGGCAACATGAGATTTGTGTACTGTTGCGTTGTCCTGTAAAAACAAAACACCTTTGGATAGCTATCCGCGTCTTTTCTCTTTAATTTTTTTCCCGTAGAGTAGTCAGTAATGTCGAATAGTAATCTCTAGTTATTGTTCTACCCTTATCCAAAAAATCAATCATGATTACTCCATGGCAATCCCAAAAAACTGAAGCAAGAACTTTTCCAGCAGATTTTTGGATCCGAAACTTCTGAGGTCTTGAAAAACCAGAGTGTCGCCATTCCATCGATTGTTGCTTTGTTTCTGTATCGTAGAAATGTACCCAAGTCTCATCCATAGTAACAAGTCGGTTTAAGAAGTCTACATCCTTTTCAAATCGAGCACAGATCGAACGCGATGCTTCTACCCTTGCACGCTTTTGGTCAACATTCAAACATTTGGGGATCCATTTTGCAGAAATTGTTCTCATGTTCAAATTGACGTGAACTATATGATGAACGCGTTCGTATAAAATCTTCAGTGCTTCAGAAATTCGTTTTAGCCCAACTCGACGGTCTGATGAAATCATGTCATGAACTGCATCGATATTTTCGGGGACTGACACAGAAACTGGCCTTCCCGATCGGTCATCATCTTCAATGGAAAATGCTTTCGAAGCTTGCAGTCCAATTTTTCACGGTCGCATACGAAGGACATTGATCACCAAGGGTATTAAGCATATCTTCGTAAATGCTTACCTCTTAACCCTTTTAAATACAGGTACTTGATGATGGCTCGATACATACTCCAATTTTCCTATTTTTACAATTTCGGTGGACAACTCTTTTTTTTTTAATTTATTGCGTAACTCTGGTTAACTTTTTTGACGTCGAACTCTACACACTGACACTTCTAATAAGTTATTGTTCGTTGATATGGTATCGCAATATTTTGTTTATGCATGGAACTGGTCTAGGCTTCTCAGATATCAATACATCCTCGTATTAATTACACAAAGAGCAATTGAAAATCATTTAAAAAAGGAAGAGAAAAGATGGAAATTGACAACTCACGATTGAAACAAATCGTCAAAATCCGATTCACTTGGCATTTAGGCCGAAATTTCTTTTTTTCTGTTTTCTGTGACAGCTCATATCCATGGTAACATGGAAATCGCGCTGTTCAACCAACTTGAGATTTTTATCCACATTTTGATCTGGTAATAGCATTCCATGTACCTATACCTACTATAAGTTCCATATGGACAATATGCATATTTCGAAAGCATCAATATCGTCAATTTTCGAAGAGAAGTTTACAATAAAATTGATGGTCAAGTTGTAATTTCTGAGAAATATTCCAAATTAACGAAGCAATCAATGATAAAACAGAGATATCGTTACAATAAAACAAACTTTATTGTCCGATTCCACATCAATATGCAAAAATGCTGACCGAAGAATGATGAAATAAAAAGCTAATAACTATAAGCAATTACAATTTACGTGAAATTTATGGGGTGATAAGAAATTAAGAATGTTTTGGTGGGCAAAACTGAGGTTGTTCCTTATCTGCATATCCCCGTGGCATTCAACATCATTCATAATCAGCCCATAACCAGGCCCATATTCATTAAATTTGATTAGTTCGTGTCTAATATCCCGCCTGTCAGGACCAATAAAATTTAAATAAACGGCCGTCCAAAATGGCATTTCTCATAATATTAAGAAACTTTCCATTTGCCGTGATCTGAAGGCAATTTCACCGTCTACCTTTTATCGCGTGACAAATGACTGTCGCCAGTGAAAAAGTTCCCTCGTGGAGGGAGACAATCTATACCGGTCGCAATAAGCCGATAGGTCAGAAATGCCGATAAAATAACTCGTTAATGCATTCAATTTTCAGAAGGTAAAAATCCACTTACAGAGAACAATCAGACAAATTATCTATCTTCTTCATTAGGCGGTAGATTTCTGTGCGCCGGCTCAATTTCAGGTAATTCTATGTTTGTACGCCGATCCACCTGCCTGGGAAACATGCAGCTTGGATATTTTCGATTAATGGATAATGGAGGAATTAAATCTCGTGATTATTCTACGTTTTGTGTGGTTGGGACACGAAAAATTGTGGTTGGGAATTCTTAAACGATTCTGCGCAATTATATAACGGTTATAGTAATTGGTACTTTACTGAAACAACGAATTTGCAAAAGACTGGTGCTGAATCATTGGAATTTTATCTCTTAAATGAAAATGACATAAAATTAGAATGTAAGAAGCTTGGTGAAGACACGCTTCAAAATAAACGAAACCTAGCTTTCCTTTCCTCTGCATCAACAACCCAGCCGATATAACCATTATTGATATATGATAGAGCGCCTCCCCAGAATTGCTTTCGCTGAAGATAAATGAAATGTTAACCGAATTGAAATCACAATAGGACTGTGTATTCTCTTCTCCGCTGAGGCCGAATAACAGGCGGATGGGTCCGCTGGCATCAAATTGAAGCGGGGGGAGAGGTCATACGCGGATTTTACGCTTTAGTCGATTGCCTTCTAATGAACTTATGGTGTTTGAAAATGCCCCAGAGATTTTCCGGCTGCAACTGCCCTAACTCCAATTATCCGGGGTGTGTATGAGGGTTCAATGGGATGAGTGGGTCCGATTGTATTTTAACATGCGTTTAATTGACACTCTTCCGATTAGGATGTCTTTCGTTCTCACGGGGCAGGATACATCAACGTATCTAGCCTCAGTTTTCAGGGGGGGCCGCGGCCCCTGGTAAATTTGTGATACCTATACGTAGTTTTTGAATTAGAATCTTTCAGGGGGGGCCAGAGGTACATCAGGGGGGGCCTGGCCCCCCCTGCCCCCCCCCCCTAAATACGCCAGTGGCAGGATATTTCATCAATTCCATCAACACGATTATAATTATGAAAATTTGAGATACTCATTTCAAACACTGAAAGATGACGGTTAATCAAGAACTTATCAATTCCAACCCTCATGTGTCCCAATGGAGAGTATCAGTAGTTTGAAAGTTCATGAAAAAATCTTCACACATCAGAGGAATCTGGATGGCTTTTCTTGAACTGACGCAGTAATATTTCTTTAATGATTCCATATTTAGGTACCACCTCTTTCTCTATCTCCACGATAAACTGCTCCCAAACTACGCAATTCCTCAACTTCTGTCAAAGTTTCCATCGAAAACAGAATTACTTTCACTAATACAACAACCATTTCAATAATAAATTTTTCAACCCATTTTCCACGCTACCGATCCGCCACTGGGAACGTTTGTACCTATCCACTCCGGCAGTTTTCTCAAAAATAATAAAAAGAAAGAAATCTACGTTTTTCAAAAAGAAACCTGTAACCTAAAAAGAAACCTGTAACCTAAGAAGGAACCTGTAACGTTTCGAACAGAAATCTGTAACGAGATTAGCACGAACTTCAGAGTTCGGCAGTCTGCCCCGAGATGGCGCCCCCACCGTCTGACATATTTCACGATTGTCAAATTGAAAGCGACATCCACTCATTCCACCAAATTATATTTTTCGTGACTCATTTTTATCTCGTTTCTGAAGTTTTCATACCAAACAGTGCTTTTTTCAACGTCAATCTACATTTCTCGGACATCATTATCTTCCACGGTAACGGTAATTGCTACCAAACAATGTCCGATTCCTTAACGACGTGGTTCTCGAAGTGTTCCATTTATCGTTTGCATGGTGAAATACACAAGATGGTTTCATTCGTCCGCATCCAGTGAAATATGTACCGATTTAGTTGTGTTGCCAAATTCAAGATTCGATTTTCCGAGAGGTAATGGTTCCCGATTGACAGAGAAATTATGGAATCTATTAGGAAATGGTTCTACAGACCTAAGGTCAGTATCATAATGGATTAAAGGAATGTTCATTGTTTATTAAACATGCAATGTGATGAATTCATGATTTTTGAATTGAATAATTTCAGTTGGGGTTAATTCAAAATTCGTAAACGCTGAAATTAGCATAATTTTAGCATGGTCCACATCCTCCAATTCACTTAACCTAATTTTCCTCTTTGAACAACTTTCTAAATTACTGAAAACAAGGAAATCATCGTGATATGATAATTCAGATGATCAAATCAGCAGTTTTCTCTTTTAAGTTTCACTATCAAAGTGCTTATTAGCGAAATCATGGTTTTGAAATTGGAAGGATTTATACAATAATTTGATCAAATAAGCCAAGTTTCTTCTTTCAACAATATTGGAGCAGCATAAAAACATATTTGGTTATCGTTACATCAATATAATAATGATATTATCTTTTGAGCCTTTGTTTTTGAGAATTATCTTATCTTTTGTCATTTACTGCCTGATTATTTCACGAAATCATAACAGGAAAGAGGAAGGAAATAAACCCTATGACTCTGTGACCTTATAATGAATACACATGGTCAATGATTGTTTCTTTGTTTACAATGAATAATATCTTTACCATATCTGTCTTTGAATTTTTCTATTATAATCTCTCTCAAATTTCTAGGAGCTGATATATTTTTATTGTTTGTTTTGTGTACAGATTTTAGTCATGCTGTATTGCTGTGTGAACATTGATCTGATGCAAATTTCCTAGCCAAACAAACTCTTCTCATTCTCAACCATGATTTTCTTCCTCAGATGGCAATGAAAGTGAATATCAGATAATATTATGATGCAGGCTATTAACAGTTAATTATACAAGCAAAAAATGTTCTAAGTTCATTGTAAGGTTAAGTAAACACTTCATGGTTGATCTGAGAATATCACAGTAACCTTCGGAAAATTCTGCAACCTCAGTATCGTTCAACCGAAATAAATTGGCAAGGTAACGGGGAAATCAACGAAAATAAATGTGCGCGAAGACAAATTGGAAGAATACTGTCAAAATTCGTGTTAATGTTGATTTAATGCGAAGTTCATCGACATGCTTGTTTTTGTTTGAGGTGAAATTTAGATTCCTTAATGTGGCGAACTAATCGAATTTCTGATTAGGATGTTTAACAGTTAGAAGATAAGTTTCACAATGTATCAACATTATTCAGTTGTTTGGAACTGTCGACCTATTTCGAAGTAACGACAGCGTAATTTGGAGGAACATTGTTATTGTCATCATTGTAGATGTACCCAACCTAATGTTTCAAAGTACAGCAAGTTCTTTTCTGCCTTCAGAAGGACGACACGTCCTTACTCGCCCAGTTCTTCTACGCCGACGAGGCCTTGAACATAATCGCCAACGAACTGGACAGCTTCGACGGTCGCAAAGATCCCGAGAGATGCACCACGTTGGTGAACCAGCTGAGGCTTTCTCAGGACAAGGTGCTGACCATCACCAACGCCATCATGGACGAGCTGATTGGAGACGAAAGGGCCGACCGGGACTTCAGAGTCAAGTTTCCTGAGGACGTGCTGCAGGAGAACCTCGCCGGGCAGCTTTGGTTCGGAGCTGAGGTGAGAATCCATTAATTTTGTTTCAAAACACAATTCAATCATCGCCAATTTTTTTTAGTGTTTGGCTGCAGGGTCCTCCATAATGAACAGAGAACACGCCAGTATCCTGATGCGTCCCCTCGCTAAGGCCGTCACCAAGAGCCTGGAGCACGTCCGAAACCTCCTTCGCCAAGCCTGCCTCCGCAATAACACCCCCAACGGGCCTCTGAAGCTCGACCACAACGACCTCATTACCGAGATGCTCATCGAGAGCCTTAAGATCTTCGACAAGTTCTTCGCCGATTTCGAACTGGCCTACGTGAGCGCCATGGTGCCCGTCAAATCCACCTACGAGTACGAGCTTCAGGAGCTGATCAGCGTGCTTTTCTCCGAGACGTTGCAAAGAGCCCTAAGGACCAAGCTGCTGTCCCAAGAGATGGTTGATTCTTGCGATCCCGCCTTGATGTTCACGATACCCCGTTTGGCGATCGTGCAGGGGTTGTTGTCGCCAAACGACGAGCCTTTGCATCTCGATAGAGCGGCGGAGCAAATGAGCGATATGTTCAGGCCGTTCAGGGTGCTGCTGCGACGTATCAGAGAACTGATGTGGAGTTTGGACAAGAAAGAGTTGTACATGTTGGAGAGATTGCTTTGCGACAACGAGGACTTAGACTTTGACGTGAAATCCGTGACTGATATGACTTTCGACCAAGATCCTTACTCTATGATAGATCCGATGTATCTGGACTGCTCCACCAGGCTTCTTCAGGATAAGAAGAAGACTCACGTGGATTCTGACGCCAAAACTAACCAAAACATCGACATACCCTCCACGTCTCGACCGGTCGCCGATTACGCCGGAACCTCCCCGATTCAACACCAAACCCCGCCGAACGAAGACTCCCTGAAGATAATCTCGGACGCGGCAGCCACCCTGTCGTCCATCCTCACCAAAGAAGAGAAGACGAACGGCGGGGACAGCGACAGGGAGCTGGATTCGCCGAACGACTCGGGGATCTCGACCGAAACGGCCAGTTTGGACAGGTCGCCGGGGGAGGAGAAGAAGTGCAAGGAGGGGTGCAAGTGCTGCAGGAGGAAATCGGGACGGAAGGGTTGTAAGGGCGGGTCGAGGAGGGCAAGGAAGAGGCGGCAGTCGGGATCCCTGCCGGACGGCGGCGATTCGTCCAGCGAGGAGAGTTCCGGCGCGTCGTCGAGCGGCGCGTACGCCGACACCGAGGACGTCGCCACGGCCGTCCGGGCGGCCAGGAGCAGGGTGCGGGCTAGATATAGGTGAGTAAGAAGCGGAATCTATCGGTTAATTTGGAAAGTGTAATAAACTTCGTCACTAAACTGTATACTCCATTCACAATTATAAAATCACAATTCTGGCCTTGGAAATTTGACACATTCCAATCTGTATCGAAGTTATGACGTTTTTCGAAATATTTTTATGTTCCAAGTCAACACTATGTTGCCCTTTCTACATTCTTAGCGTATTTCTCAGAATGTGAATGAATTGGAAAAGATGTGATGGACGAAAATAATTAACGTTTATATGAATTGATTATAGTTATTTGCATGAAAAGTACAAGAGATCACTGTTGAAATATTTTATTTTTCGCCATGGAAGAAAATTGCATTGCTTTCACATAATTTTCATATGCATGCTTGTGAAGATTTAATGTTTATTATCCTCTTGAACTGAAAGTTCAAGACTTGACGACATTTCATTTATTTGATCTTATGAACAAGAAGTAAAATATTCTGACTGTATAGTAATTTCTTAGTTTAAAAAATATTCATACATTACTACCACAGTAGGTTTGTACAAATAAAATGGAATAGGTCAAACATATGCTTCACATTTATCATTCACCTGTTCTAAAATAAGACACAAACTCCTGGAATATGGAAAAAACCGATGTATTCTGGTTCAATATAGCCTATTTCTACTTTCGGCAAAGGAATGAAAGCTCCAGTGACACATTTCAATTCATCAGAATCTGAATTCACCTACCGTTGAATCTGAATACAATATAGTCATATTTCTTCTTTTTTTTTAGCTTTTTCGACGTGTTTTTTTTCTGAAACGTGAAAACGATCAACAATAATTATTTAGAGACCGATGATGGCCATCCAGAACCCGTTTACTTACGAAATTCGTGCAATTTCATTCTGCAAGTTCTTTCCTCATAATTCCTCGAAAATCCTACCTGAACAATATTTTCCGGTCGCTTTCGTTAGAAGATCGTATAAGGAAGACTTTTTTGTCCATTTACACATTCCAAATAAATTTTGAGCACCAAAAACGATACCGAAACTAACCAAACTTCTGGGGGACCGGAATTTCGTTTGAAATCTTTCTAAACGGCCAGATACCTAAAAAAAAACTTCGTTATCAAGTGTAAAAAGGTCGATTAGTACTTACTTTCGCTTTATTTATGCTTATAAATCGATTTTTGGTCCAATTCAAATTTGCCGTTCGTACTCACGCCGAAAGTCGTGAAAGGAAAAAATGACACTTGCACAAAATTTCTCACATCGACAGGAAACTTCTTCTCGACGACGAAGAACGGAAAAATAGGCGATTTCCTATCGATATTTCGCCCCAAAATCGCCGATCGATTCGAACTAAAAAAATTTGGCATATCTTTGATACTTTTACTTTGATGTAAACGAAGAAACTGGCAACGTCGTTTTGTCATTAACGATATTTCTCTGTACGCGCACAACTTTTCATCAGGTGCTCCAACTCCTGAAAACGAAACCATGACTGAATGAAAGTGAATGGAGTAAAGTAATTGTATAAACCTCTTTATCGACTCCGAAAGCAATCTTTCCAGATCCAGCGAGGACCTGGTGCACCGCCTGTTCGTCTGCGTGGCCGGGGTCGCCGACCAGCTGCAGACCAACTTCGCCAGCGATCTCAGGAACATCCTGAAGGCCGTCTTTCTCATCAACACCTCCGACGCCGAAGAGACGACCGAGCTTCCCATACCGACGTGCCTTGAAACCTCCATCACCTCCTCGACGGCCACCATGGAGTATCATCCGTCGCCCGCGGACGTGGTGGAGACCCACGAGTTCAGCGTGGATCCGAACATCCTGGCCCAGGAGGCGCTGTTCGACACCAACGTGTACTTCCACATCGGCGACGGTTCCGGCGAAATGGAAGGCGACTTCACCAACCACCCCAGAAGGCTCCAGGACGCGGAAGGGGGCGACGACGTGGCCGCCATCGACGACGGTTTATACAGGATCAGCCTGCGGGACGACTACGGGGAATCGCAGGGACGGGGGACGGCGCAAGCGGAAGAGGGATCGTTTCAGAGCCCTCCGGTTTGGCTGCCGGACGACGAGGCTCAGAAATGCATGAGTTGCGGGGCCAACTTTACGGTGGTGAAAAGGAGGCATCATTGTAGGAATTGCGGGAAGATTTTCTGCGGGCGGTGCTCTTCGAACAACGTGCCGTTGCCGAAGTTCGGTCTCACGAAACCCGTCAGAGTTTGTAACAAGTGTTTCATCTTTAATTGGTGAGGTTGGTACCCGACGATCCGTAGTTAGGGTGGGCGCAATGTTCGAAAGGATCGTTTAGACTCGTTTTTTTCAAAGAGTATCTGGAAAATACGAAAACGGAAGGTTTCAAATCAATAGAATCATTGAATTGGACACTTTTAGGTTGCCTTTTCTTTTCTCCAGCCTTCCAACCAGTTGCCAGATGAAAGCAGCGGTGCAGATGTGAAATATAAAGAAAAGTTTCATTGCCACGTGAGGCAAAATGGTTCACTTTTTTTTTTCATCAGCCACGTGTGCCATCTCTCAGTAAAAGCAAATGGAACTTTCACAATTTATTATTTTAGCCATCACACTGATTCAAATTATCCACGTTGAACATTTCTTCAAATTTTGACGTCGAATTTCAAAAAGCTGCCCCCACCCTTCACAGATAAAGAACATTTTTCCAATTGTTGCTTCATACCCTACTTTGACTAGTTCCCTTCGTTGTTTATTGTTTAAATCATTTTGGAATTCTTGAATTTCAACCTACTTCTCGATAACTGCAGTACAGAACCCCAAAAATCTGACATTTCAATGAAATCTTCTGGTTTGAAAGCAGATGTAAATATAGGACTAATATTCAGATACCACAAAGCTGTTTGAACAATTATCGCTGAATTTTAAGGTATTGTTACAATTAAAATCGAAGAATTCGAAAAAGCTTGCATTGGGAATTTCATACGGCTTTATTGGCACAATTTCACATAAAAGATGTTCGAGTAGAAATTTTCGAGATTGAAGAATACTTTACCCTTCACTTTCACACACTGTATGTCCATAAAACTTTGTATATTTAGTACTTTTCGTGTACAGTCTCAGAATGACCGTTCAGTAATTGTGTTCAGATATGTAAATAATGTGTGTGAAATGTAAATACGTAATCGACTTTGAAAGTTTTATTTTTTTAATGCCTGTCGAAGAGACAGATGTTTAGTCTGAAAAAGTGTGATTTCGGTGTTCTTAATAATATTTTTATCGACCATGAATGTATTTTCCTAATTTCTAATCGTAAGGTATCTAATAAATTTTAAGTTGAACTCGAGTCTTGAAATTTTTTGTCGACATCACAGGAATTTTCGAAGGATGCTGTTTATCAAATTTCAAGGCTTTGAGCAGAATGAATATTTTAGCTTTGGCTGAATATTGTACGTAGGGTATGGTTATATGTAATATTTTTGCAGTAAGTACAGAGAGTAACTGTTTTATTACTTTTTGTACTGAAATAATTTGTGATAAACTTGTACATTTATTTTAATCGGTTTTGGGATTAGCCATATCTCTTATAACTAATAAAATCTATTTTCAATTCATACAATGATTTTTATTTATCCATAATTCCCCTAGAATGTTTTATTTTCGATAGAAGGAAGAATTTAATCTCTTCAAAATCTTCACTTTCAACAAAGATGCATAGAAACCTATGCATCAATCTTTGAACCTTCTAAATGTGACCGTTCTGTCAAATATTTGAGGATAGCACTGGTGGTCAAAGAATAGAAGTCTGGCTTCGTCATAGAATTCACATTATTAGTTCTATCGGCTTTGTTCATGTACCTTTCAGAAACGTCAATTTGCTTGAAAAATTGTTTCATGAGGATGAAAAGCTTCTGAAAACAAATATACAGAGCCATTCTATTTGATTATCATTCATTCAAGTGGGAAGATAGATATTCACTATGAATTATCTACCTCATTTCGGAAGAGCCTATAGCAGCCGCCCATAGAATTTGTTTAATCAATTTTGGCGCAGTATCCAAGCAATTCCTAACAAATACAATGAAAACGTTTTTCCTTGTATTTACTGTCATTCAATTTCTGCTCAATTCCATCGGATATCTCACCGAAAATCGAATAAAAAATGGACGAAGACGTTAGTTATATGGACGATGGCGGAGTTAATGAAGAAGACGTCACACTAGATCCTGAAGACCCAGAACATGCTTTCGTCATTTTGGAAAGAAAATTCAATAAGGCAAGTAAACCTTAAGGAAGAATAGAAAAAGATCCCAATTTTTATTCTCGTTACGCTTCGTCAGGTTGTTTCGGAGATGGAACAGAACCCTGCGGCAGCCCAATACGCGGAAGAATTCACCAATCTCTTCGACGCCCTGTATAAATCGCACGAAAAAGAATCCTTACTGAACGAAAGATGTCAAAATGTAGAGTACGAACTGGAAAACAACGTGAGGAAGCTGGAAAGCGCCATCAAGCTGACGGAAACCGACCAGATGGTGATCGACGACCTCAAAGATCAGATCCAGAAGGCCTGGAAGATGGCCGACGCTTCTCACGCCAGGGAGCAGACAGCGCAAGAGATAATCGAGAATCTGAGGAAGCAGGTGGAGAGTCTCAACACGGAGATCGAGCTGCGCAATAAATTTGCTGCGGAGCAAGCTGAGGAGTAAGTTATTCCTCTTCGCCTGGAAGTTAACTTTGTTATTTTACCAATAAATTCACTTGAAATACTCGAAATTTCGTTTAGTACTGGAGTTATGAGTAAAAAGAAAGAGGGCCTCCAAAGGGAAAAAGAAAGACTCCAAGGGGAAGTAGTTCAGTTGTCCCAGAAGTTACAAAACGCTTTGGGGTATCAAGAAGAACTAGAACATAAGAATTCTGCTGCTGACATAAAAATAACAGAGTTATCCGGTCAAGTAGAAGTGAGTGAGCCATCATCAACAATCGTCCAAGTTTTAATTCCACCCTATTCCCTCAGGACCAAACGGGAGAGATAGACAGACACAAGCGTCAGCTCTCGAAGCTAAATCAGGACATCTCGGATGTGAAGGAGAAGCTTGGAGAGAAAGAGCTGCAACTGAACGAGCTGACCGAAGTCGTTGGTTTCCACATGAAGCAAATTGCAAAATGCGAGAACCAACTGAAGGAAGAGAAAGCCACTTACGACAGATTGTACAAAGAACACGAATCGTTAAACACCAAACATTACAAAATGTACGAAGACCTCCAGGTGGCGCAAAGCAACTACGACCATACTAGGAAAACGCTGAACAAGAAGGATATCGAGTTGAAGGTGAGGAGTGCTTCTGATCTCGATCTATGGTAACGTTTCCTCTCATTCCAGAACGCCGAAGAAACCATTAACCACTTGAGAAACGACCTGGCAAAAATAACAAAAATGAAGGACCTCTACGACAAGAAGATGATGGCGATGGACTCGGACAAAAACGACGTGATCCAAGAGAGGAACAAACTACGTCAACGTCTGATCATCATCGAGAAAGAAGTGGATGACATGAAGAAGCAGGCGGATTCCGAAAAAAGAGCGATGGACTCCATCGCCAGAGAAAAAGAAATAATGAATAAGAGCATAATGAGGCAGCAAGGTTACCGCACAACATACACAACCATAAGAACTCATATTGTACCATGTTTGATTTTAGGTTTGGCCCAAGAGCAACAGAAGCTGATCAAGATACAAGAGCAACAGAAAAAGAAGCTGGAAAATGAACTAGACATGTTTTACCTCGAAACCAACAAGCAGAAGAAGGCGATCAGTCGTCTTGAGAGAGAAAGAGAGCGATTGGCAGACGAGCACTTGGACATGACCAGGCAGATCGAGGAGGCGATGGATCAGATAAAACTGAAGAAAGTGAGTGCCTCAAGACTCTCAAACGTCTTCAACTACACGAATTTCTTGCCACCAGACCCAAATATTCGAGCTGAAGAAGGTGCAAAGCGAGCAGGTCAACAAATATAGGATGCAACAAAACCTCTTCGATATCACGAGAGCCGAGAGGAACTCCCTGCAAAAGCAGCTGCAGGAATCTAACGCCGAATGCAATGAGCTCAAGAAGAAACTGAGGATCATAGCCCACCAAACGGAGCAGCTCAAAGAGGACATATCGATGAAAGAGACCACTTTGATCAAAGAAGAGAACATTCTGAGAAAAGCGATGAAGGACAAGGAATACTTAAAGTATCTAAGACTCTAATGGTTTTTTGAAATATTAATATTGTGTGCTTGCAGGATGGAGCTGACGAACTCGCAGGACCAAGTGAAGAAGTTGAAGGAAGAGATACAGATGATGTCTGAAGAAGAGCGTAGATTACATCAAAGTCTCATGGTGAGAAGTTATCAGATTTCGATTTGGACTACATGAAACGTTTTCAGAACAACGAAAGGTTGATTCGCGAACAAGCCAAAGATTTAGAGCAGCTCCTGAACGAAAGAGACATACTGGGCGCTCAGTTGGTCAGAAGAAACGACGAAATAGGTCTTCTACACGAGAAAATAAACATCTTCCAATCTACATTAGAAAGAGGTAACATTTCCGATGTACACAACCGCAAAATGCATGTATCTTGTGTGTGAACAGGAGAAACTCAATACGACCAAAGACTGGACGACATCAAGCTGTTGAAGATCGAAATCAAAAGACTGAGACAGGAGAAGATCCTGCTGACCAAATCTGCGGATAACGTCTCCGATCTTAGACAGGAAGTCTTCCACTTGGAAAGGGACCTGACAAGAGCTCGCTTAAAATGCAGGGCTTTGGAAGAGGAGGTTCAGAATCCGCTCAACGTTCACAGATGGAGGAAACTGGAAGGCTCAGATCCCGAGGTCATGGATCTTCTGCAGAAGATACAGCTTTTGCAGAAGTAGGTTCTGAGTTTGGAGTGACCATCAAGGAATTATGATCAGTAGTAATGTTTCAGGCGTCTCTTGCATCAATCTTCAGAAGCAGTGGAGCGAGAGAGGCAACTGAAGGAAGTTCAGCGTCTATATCTGAATTTGAGACAGGTTTTGGCCCAACAACCTAGTCCAAGCGTCAAGGAGGAGCTGAACAAGACTCAGAAGGCTCTGAGATTGAGGGGAAATAAGCTAAAGGTTGCTAGTTGTGTGAAATACATTTATAACACGAAAACATAACATTTTAAAAACACAGACAGGCATAAACTTACAAATAATTAGTCTTCACTTCACTCTACACTGAAAAAAGCGCGAAAATCTCAAATTCAACTGTTATTCATGAAACTACGAACATAAGAACTACTGTTCAATCGTCTATTGATAGAGCTGAATTTCAGGAATCATTTCCTTTCAGTGTTTGGTTTCGGAACTGAATATGGCGGAATATCAAGCGAAAGAGTACAAAATCAGTCTGGAGAAAGTATCAGACGAACTAAAGACACTGAAGAAAAAGTACCTGGCCGACAAGAAAAAAGAAGAAATGCGGTCGGGCCAACAGAATTCTGCGAAGGAAGAAAATGTCATGAATCAAGGTCAAACAAAATTCACCGGTGGCGGGTTCCGTGTAAAGTGATTTATATTTCAGGTTTACAACAAATTAAATCGAATAATTGAATTCTGTCCATTTGTGTTTGCTCATATTTGTGTGTTTTGTAAGTAAAGACTTGTTTTTGACGAAATCATCTTGATTCTTTCCGTTTTTAGGATATAATCGAATAAGCTATAGGTTAGAAAATGTCAAAGGTCCTGGAGGTTTGTGTTGATTCTCTGGACAGCGCGACCGCTGCAATCGCAGGCGGTGCTGGTCGCATCGAGTTGTGCTCCTCGCTACTAGAGGGCGGGCTAACACCGACTCCCGGATTATTGATCCAAGTTCAAAATTTGAGCGCGAATAAAGTACCGATATACTGTATGTTGCGTTGTCGGCCAGGAAATTTCATCTATAATCGACAGGAATTGGAGGTGATGGTGGAAGACGCCAAAATATTGAGGAAATATGGAGCAAATGGCTTTGTTTTCGGAGCCCTGTTGGAGAACGGAGCAGTCGATATGAAAATGTGCAGAGAAATCGTAAAAGCATGCTACCCTTGCCCTGTTACATTCCACAGAGCTTTCGATTTTTGCGAACGCCCCTCCATAGAGATCGAAGTCATAATCGACTTGGGATTCGAGAGAGTATTGACCAGCGGAAAACAATCCAACGCTCAACTTGGTGTCAAACTGATCAAGAAACTGATGGAGCAGGTCGGAAGGAGAATAATCATAATGCCAGGTGGTGGAATAACCAAAGAAAATTTCAAATTCATTTTGGAGAACACAGAAGCCAAAGAGTTCCATGGTTCCTTCAGAAAACCAAAGGCCTTACCTGACAGTGAAAACTGCAACGTTTCAGACGTGAAAATTGGGGAGAACGAGAGTCCTATGCAAGTGACTGATAAGGAGTATGTGGCAGAAATTGTGCATATATTGTCGAATTGTTGAAGAATCTTACTGCATGTTCCTTGACTGATTACAAAAAGTATTTAATATTTGATGTTCTTTGTGCATAAAGAAGTTGTTATGTAAGAAACTATTAAACTTGAATTGATCAAGTAGTTTGTAGGTGTTCTGATTCAAAGTTCAATGTGTCGGTGTTTGTCTCAACAAGAAAATGTTTCTATAGGGTAATAAATTTATTTTAACCATCAAGCGGTGTTTCATTGCATACCCAAAATTAATTTTATTAAAAAAGCATGATATTACAGTTAGAAAAGATATATGAGTATTAAATTCCGATTCAAATACCACCTTTAAATTGGAAAGTAACAAATTATCACTTTAAAAATTTCAATTCAATCTCATCTTTGATTGTGCATCACTTGTAGTCCACTTAAATCTCTTAAAAAATGTGGAAAACATTGCCTTTTGTCATACAAAACTTGAATGATGATGGTGAAATGAAATTCTATTTACACAGTTGTGGAAATACATTTCCTAGAAAGTGGGTTCTAAAGATTCAAATATTTATTCAAATCATTGTCGGTTTCATGGCATATTCGTGCGGAAAACTCAAATAAGAATGTTGACTTAAAATATGCCAGAACATAACTGGCAGAAATTTTATTCTTTTCAACTAGATACATTTGTAACTTTGTTGGAAAATTTCGTATAGTTTCGATTGAAAAAGTTCAAATATGAGAGAACTTTTTGTTTTCATGGCTGAGAAACTATAAAACATAGATATAGGGTGGTCCACTTTCTAACATTGCGAGAAGGACATTTGCAATAAAGTGATTCATACTTTGCGATACTTCAAACGAATCACAAGGTGTTGAATTTGCAATGACTCCAAAATTGCTGAAGATATTTCGAAGCGACTAAAAACAGCCACACTGTTGAAAATTAGTGTTTCTTGAAATAGGAAGTTGGGTGTTTATGATTCATTAGATTCCGGGTAATTTGGCTTCGTTAGACATGTGTGGCAGCGAGGAATATCACACGGTTTTTTGTGGATCCTTGACTGCTTACCTGAGTCGTAATTATTATTTATGTTTCAAATTCCCGACTTCAGTCTTCCTCAGAGTTGATGGCCCTGGTGCAGACTTGAATTCCTTTGAAAATGCGAACCACCTTACCTTGGCCACCGAGATGTGGACGATTTAGTATGGAGGTATTCATTTTGGAAGTATCGGCTTGTTTACAAATACGTAGAATTTGAGGAAATATTCGTGGAAGCAATTATTTTGGGAAATTTACAGAGTTGGGGTATTCCTAGGAATCATCATAAATTGGTCGTCAAAAGTAGAGGATATTGTGTTAATTTGTGTTTTCCCGAGTTCCTCTCGAAATATCTATACCTATGTAGGATTCCTCATGTAAGAATTTGTTGCCAAAGTTGTGGCAAAAGTACTCGCAGTTGTTAAGGGGACCTGGTACACGTGCGAGCTCGCGAGCACGATATGATATCTCAGTTCGTATGCGGAGTAGACCAACAATTTTTTTTTTAAATTAAAGCTCAATCATTTCTCTAGAATGTGTTTTATTCGCTTTTTTGTTTTTCTTCGTATATTAGGAAAAAAACCTGGTGAGCTGTAATTTCATAAAAATCTGGACAAACGATTTTATTTCCATGATATCTCTGTCAATTCTCGGGATAAATTTATGAAATTTTCAGTTTACATGCGAAATAATATTTTCCAGAATGTGTATTGATCAGTTTTTTTGTTTATTGCCCCCCTCAATTTCTAACTGAATTATAAAGTAGGAATATTATTGGTCATATTTTCAACCAGTTTTTTTTTTCTAATATAAGCTGAAAAACGGAAAAGCGAATAATACACATTCTGCAAAACATTATTCCGCATGTATACTGAAAATGTCATACATTTATCCCGAAAATTGACTGAGATGTCATGGAAATAAAATCGTTTGTCCAGATTTTCATGAAATTGCAGCTCACCAGGTTATTTTCCTAATATACGAAGAAAAAGTGAAAAGCGAGTAATACACATTCTAGAGAAATTATTAAGCTTTAATTTAAAAAAAAATTGTTGGTCTACGCCGCATACGAACTGAGATATCATGGAAATAAAAAGCTCAATCTTTGAAGGGAGCTCGCGAGCTCGGACGTGTACCAGGTCCCCTTAAAGCGTCTACGGCTGTGGTCTGTCGGCATCAAGGGTTCTCTGTTATTGATCTCAAGCGTGTTTCTCGATGGGATTCAGGTCAGGGGATCTTTGAGGTTACGCTAGATGTGGTTTTCTCCAGATTCTGTTGAGATCAATGCGGCAGAGCATTATCATCTAGAAAAACGTAATTGTCGTCAATAGCAGCGTGAATTTCGAGAAAAATTAAAATCTCTTTGTGTCTGATCGAGAGATCGGTACCACAAAGCACCAAAATCATAAACCGCATCCTCCAGACAACTGAAATCGAGAGTGATCATTATCCTCCTCTTCTTTACTCAACTTTCATTCGATTCTATACGAAGATAGTTCTTTGCACGCGACAATGCTGAGTATAGTACGCGACTTAGAGAAAGGATTTCATTCTTCACTTTCTATCGGTGAGAACCGAGAACGAAAGTTGTTGTAGAAGTGTTGAATTCTTTGCGGAAAGCGCCTAAGACCTGTTACCATATTTCGTAATAACTACACTAGGTTCGATACCCCGCTATTTTGTAATATCGAATATTTTTCGTTTTGGCGGTTTTATTTGACTATTTGTTCAGTGACCTGGGTTTTAGTGAAGCAGTATTGGACTGTCCGCACTAGTAAGTACCAATTCCATTTTTCTAGACGATTCTTCCCACTCTGCGCGGGCAAGGGAAGGGATATTTTGGTCAGGGTATTTGGAAGGTTTTGTGATTCATGAAAAAACGGTCGGAAATATTCACGTACAGAGAATCCTAACTTAGGCTTGGTTTGTCGCAATATTTCGATATAAACTACCCAAGAAGAATATTGATATTGCAGCCATTGCTCACACTTAAATGAATTACACGTCAACAATTGGAGATATTGATATTTCCCAAAGATGCATATTTTCAGAAATCAGAATCATTTTAAAATTTCTTGTTATTTTCATAAACTTTAAACGATTATAAAAGAGTTTTTTTGAAGCAAGTTTTATCATTTTTTGTCCACTCTATTTCATTTTCAATAGGATCTATCATTATTCAAAAATCGAATTTTCATCATGCCAAAACAGTTTTCATCCGATAAGGACGTCAACAGTGCCTTTGGGAGATTCAGGATGGCAGAACACAATCGCCAGTTTATGTTCAGAAGAAAAAGGAAAAATCCACACCGTATTTCATACAACCCGACATTTATGAACGAACGGATCATTCTGTATAATGACTGTAATAAAACGAAAATAGCTAGGTGTACCCTATAACCACCTAATGCTGTTTGTATAATCAATTCGAACTGATAATCCTATATAATAAAAATTTAAGAGGCATAGAATTTAAGAGATTTTTTTGTCGAAAGGCGAGCGCCGAAGGCGCGAGGGCCGTCGCGTGCGACGGCCTACGGGCGAGGGGAGGAGGGCGTCGGAAAGTTGAAGAACGGGAGCACGCGTGGGTGTTTTCGGATTTTTTCTAGGACCCCGGGAAGTATTTTAAAAAAATTCGCGAAAAACGGTAAAATTCGCCCTTAAATAGCGAATTTCATGCAAATAAGGCTTTTTTCCGGAGGCACCTGGACGTTCGGAGATTTTTTTAAACAAAGACCCATATCCCCGTTACCACAGGTACGCAAAGGGTTTTTCGACACGTTCTTCCGGGTCTCCGAAATAAATTCGAAAAGTTTCGTCTTTTCGCGAAAATGATGAACATTTTCGACCACCGGCTCGAGAACATCGACCTAGCCAGAGAATTTGGATCTATCGGTTGACGTTTCATATTTCCGAGGTCAGACGTTATTTTTTAAAATGCAGATTTTTGCTATTTAATCGCCGTTTGAGGGTAAGTATTTGGTCGATTGTCGATTATTAACGTTTGTTTTTCCTTTTCAGCTAAAATTCCGAGTCCATAAAGCGTTTTTTGAAGCGATAAAGAATGTTTACATTTCAGTATATACCGATGAAGCGAGAAATGAATAAAAAACCTGAAAATGGGGCCTTATCGACTTGGATCGTTTAAATGAAGTCTCATGAGTTGGATTACTACGATATTTTCCGGATTCCAAAAGGACTTCGGTGATTTTGGGCAAGTTTCGAACTTTGACGTTAGTGAGAATGGGGTGAAACGTGGACTGATTTCGGTTATTTGGGGGCCTTTTTTTAAGTGGGAAGGACAAAAAACGCATTTTACAGATCGTCTTCAACAAAACGAGACCTGGATACAAGCCCCACCATGAGTTTTAAGGAAGTTACGAACAATTTCCATCAGGTCTATTTTGACAGGTCGTTTGCCGTAGGAAATTGAAAATCGAGTTTTTGGGATAAATTGAAGCAGCTGGAGGCCCGAATCTTTTCGGACCTCATGTTTTAAGGCGTTTTTCGAAGGTTTGTACTGAAATTTCCCGATTTTCCCAATTTCGTGTGATATTTTGAACCGATTTTTATTTTTGACTTTCAGGTCCTTTTTTCCGAGAAGATCGTTTGAAAATGAAAAAAATTTGGACGAAGAGATCGCTATTCGACCGTTTCCCATATATTTTATGGTGTATTTTCGTAGAATTGCAGAAATAATGAGAATTTGTAAAAGTGAATGGGTCCGAGGCTCGGCGGAATATGAGAGCGGGCTGGAAGCACGAGAATTTAGGACAATTGCAGAGGTGGAAATTACGAGTTTTTCGAATAAATATTGGGCTTTAAGGTGCATTGTGTATTTGTTATTGACGATTGACTAACTTTTTCTCATTGCAGCAAAAATTTCGAACCAATTTGGCAGTTTTTGAAAGAATTTGTGCAACAATTTCAAGGTGACATTGAAAGTGAAAGAATTGAGATAAAACTGTTTTGAAACGATGAAGAATTTCACATTGTTTCAATTATTTTTCGGACAGCTCCCGAAGGGAGCTGCTTTTTGTGGCCGAAGGTCACATGTTTTTAGCATTCTTTGATCAGCCTTAACAGTTGTTACGGTTTTCCCCCCGTCCCTCCCAAAGTAATTCCGTGAACAGTGCAGTCCAAGGAGAGACTGAAGAGGAACACCTGGTTGATTTTTACAGTGTGAAGGATACAGGGAATACGACACCTATCTCATATCATTCTGAGTGTGTATATAAAATTTTCTTTTGAAATTTTCAGTGAGAGTTACGCAATCTACCATCGTCCCTCCAATGGGTATTCACGTAACCAGCTCAATAAAATGGTGATCTCTCACAGTTGGACAGAGAAACTCATCGAATTGGGATAATTTAATGTTTTCTAAAGTTATGTTGCTTATGTTTTGTGAATCTTTCTCATTGTATAAATTTGTATATATTCCAGACAATAAATTACTAAAAAAAATCAGTATTTTTGTGAAGTAAATACCTGAATTTCAAGTCTTCAATATAATTTGAACTTGGAAAAAGGACAGTTTTGAAAAAATTCTTGAATTTATCGACAAATTTAATTGATATTCCATTGAGTGAAAGAGGTAAGCATAATTATTCTCTCTCTGCATTCAGTGCATTCCAATATACATAACATTGTAGTTCGAATTGCTACTTCTTGGTCACTTGAAAAGAAGAATTGTTTTGAAATATCAAGTTGAGTACAGACTATTCTGACGTGACGTGACTTCACGTCACGTATTGTGTGGTTATTCTATATATTCCATATATTTCAACCGAAAAATATTTCCAATACATTTCATTGATACATTATATTTCTGGATATTGAAATCTTGACACGAAATTTTTCCAAGTCCATAAAATTAGAGAGAGACACAAGTGTCAGAGTGAGATAGAACGAGATGGACATTTCTATGCACAAACATCAATGACAGATGAGTCCATATCTATGTTTACCCCATAGCCGTCAAACATAAAACCACTGAACTGTAGTATTGGCGATTCAAGTTCATCTCCCAAGCCACCTTGCGGCAGAAACAGCATTAACGGGAGTGGGTAGGTTTGTAGGTTAGTCTATGGAAAACTTCGATTTCCACATTAATTACCGGTTAATTTTTCTATTTTTGTGAAGGGAGTTAGAAAAATTGTGTTCCAGATTCTGTTTTATATACGTTTGAACATTGTGATTACTGCCCTGAAATGACGAAATCACATGCGTTTGGTTGCGTTTATGGATGAAATAGTAAAGCCCACAGGGGTGCAGTCTCATTTCATTATTTTCCCAAGTACAAAAGTTGTTAGGTTACGGTTCTTGACAACAGCAGTCAAAGTTTGACGCGAGGCACAGATGACCGTTTGGAGGTTGGATTTTTACGACATTTCGAGACGTCAAGGGTAAAGTTACATATAGGTTAGGGTTCTTGACAACGGCAGTCAAAGTTTGATGCTAAGCACAGATGACCGTTTGGAGGTTGGATTTTTTCGACATTTCGAGACGTCACGGGTGAAGTTACATATAGGTTAGGGTTCTTGACAACGGCAGTCAAAGTTTGACGCGACGCACAGATGACCGTTTGGAGGTTGGATTTCTTCGACATTTCGAGACGTCAAGGGTGAAGTTACATATAGGTTAGAGTTCTTGACAACGGCAGTCAAAGTTTAACGCGAAGCATAGACGATCGTTTGGAGGTTGAATTTTTTCGACATTTCGAGACGTCACGGCTGACGTAAAAATAAAGGTTACGGTTCTTGACAACCGCAGTCAAATTTTGACGCGACGCACAGATGACCGTTCGGAGATTGCGTTTTTTTTTATATTTCGAAATGCGAATCTATCTTCAAAGGGAGATCTACCAACAAGGCGAATCTACTTAAAAGGTAGATCGCCGGGCCCAAACTAGTAACTGTTATAAAATTATATTATTTTCTGTCAGGTGTGGATACATTGTTTTGAAAGCGGCCTCCGTCAAATCCCATTTACCTACGTCGTTGCAGAAACAAAGTACAAGGACGGTGAATAAGTTGCAAACAACTTGTTCTGGTTTGATCACCTTTTTTCGTTTTCGTTGACGAGCGCTTTGAATTTTGGACCCTCTGCTCAGTTGTCCAAGAAGGAACACGTTTAATTACAAACGAATTCGTTGTATGGATGAGATTATTCGTGCAAAATTTTTTTGATTACCTCTACACCATTCTTCCATTCAACTGGACACACTAATTAAACTGCCCCACAAGAGTTAGGGATATCGTATTCAATCGTTTTTAAAAATATGTAATCTTCGAGAAAATCGCTGTAAAATCATTTAAAACTCAATATCAACTCGAATCGATCCAATAAAAATCAGTACGAGACATTTCGTCAATCTGGTCGCCTTTTTTCTGAAATTTGGTTCTTTGCATATGCTTCATGAATGTTCTTATTTTGAAATGAAGTCAGTTTATCAATGGCTACGATTTGAATCGAGTTTTCCGAAAATGCCAAGACGTAAATTAACAAACGCTGAGGCTAATAGGCTATCGGAATGCTACAGAGGGTGGCCTAAGTCAGGTTGTTGTAGCGGAAAGGCTCCAAGTCAGCCAAAGTCTGATATCTCGACTTTGGAATAGGTTCAGGGAGACAGATTCCGTGTTGGAAAGACCAAGGCTTGGTGGGCGACGAAAAACAACACCTGCTCAGGATCGTTTCATCACCGTTTCGGCGAGAAGAAACCCTACATCTACGTGTAGAATGCTACGGAATAGTGATAATTTTTAATTCCCAATATTATATAACGTCGTGGATTAAGGGGTGTGTCCCACACCCCTTAATCCACGATGCTACGGAATACTCTTCAAAATGCAGATGGGGTCCAAGTTTCCATCGAAACCATCAGACGACGTTTGAGAGAGGTGAATCTAGATTTTAGACGTCCATTAAGAGGAGTTCCATTAACACGTGACCAAAAGCGTCAAAGACTGGAATGGGGCAAGGCAACATATCAATTGGAACGATCAATGGCGTAGTGTCCTTTTCACTGATGAATCCAGATATGGACGATTTTTAGATTCTCGAAGAATAAGGGTATGGACAATCCCACGCATACCCCGTAATCGTCGCTATGTCCAAGAAATCCATCCATTCCGAGGGGGTAGTGTGGTATGGGCCGGGATATGTTTCAACGGGCGCACAGATCTACACATTTGTCCTGGAAATATGACCGCCTTACACTATTTATAGGGAGCATGTCATTGACAATGTTGTGCCAAATTTTCACGCTGCTATTGGTGAAACTTTTCAATTTCTAGACGATA
Organism: Adalia bipunctata; assembly: GCA_910592335.1. Taxonomy (NCBI): domain Eukaryota; kingdom Metazoa; phylum Arthropoda; class Insecta; order Coleoptera; family Coccinellidae; genus Adalia; species Adalia bipunctata. The sequence continues at coordinate 1,942,086 of OU342951.1, forward strand.
ACGCTAGACCGCACCGTGCAGCCATAGTTGAGAATGCGCGCGAGGAGCTGGGTATTCCACATTTACCAATACCTCCGCACTCACCAGATTTGAATTGCATAGATCATGCATGGGATATGCTCCAAAGAAGATTAGATAATCATCAACCTACCCCAGAATCCTCAAATGATCTGAGAGAGCTTCTGCCCCGTTTATGGAACCAAATTCCTCAAGAAATGTTCAACAACCTCGTGTGTAGTATGCAAAGAAGATGTCAAGCTGTTATTGATGCCCGTGGAGGCCATACATTGTATTGATAGTCTTGAAATGCTTGAATTCTCTGAGAATGAAATTTCGTTATTTTCCCCGATTTTTCTTATCGATCATGTATACGCTGCAGACCTACAGGCTAAAATTAGTTTGCACCTTGAAATCATATTAATATGAATTTTCATCTCAAAAATTTTATTTTATCTAAATTTTTTTGCAATTTGAGTCAATATCCCTAACTCATGTGGAGTAGTTTATTTAAATCATTATTGGGGGTTCAAAACAACTTTGGAATTTTGAAGATAGCTGAGTCGATAAGAGTACAGAAGTCAGTTCCACCTATGAAACCGAAGGTGGAGAACTTTTGAGGATTGTCAAAAAAAGCGATACCTAGATTTGAAGATTTTGAGAGCGTTCCATTTAACGAGCGTTCGAAAAGCCAGCAACGACATGTTCAACAGCTCAAATTCGTCATGAATTTGGTAGAACAAATCCACCATGTTTCAATTTCAAATTAAAAATTAATGAACATTTCGAATGACTCATAATCAAACTTCTCAGAAATTATATTCTGGAACCAATGTCTATCTGTATTCTGTACATCCCCTATAATTTGGTAAAGAGTGTAACGACCCCATCTGTCCCTTCAATATCAATTATTCAAGAACATTTCACCACCCTTTCTGCTTCTTTCCCAATTCCTTTTCCATTACGTAAAGTTTTATCGTTGAGGTGACCACAGATTGAACTTTTTTCATGTTGGCTGACATGGGCGTTGACAAAGATGAAGCTAATTTGGAGGAAATACGGACCGATGATGACAAGGTGAAAAAGATGTTTGGGTGGAGCAATTACGCAATGAGGTTAGTGGAAAACTTTTATTTAGATCTCATTCCCCATTTACAAACCCAACCGAGCCATTTGGACCTGATTTGTCCTCTTCTTTCGTTATCATGTTTACGAACGGACTGCATTTAATTCGACCACGAATTCTCCATCAAGGAGTCAAACCTTGTCGTTCAAAACGGCCCAAAATTTCAAAATTACAGACAAGCGAGGAGAATGACAAAGGCGGTCAAAAATTCGGCTAGCAGCATCTGCAAGACGTTGCCTCCATACGAAATAATGGTCGTACGAGAGTCTGCGAAAGAATGCAATAACTTTCATATGTATAGGATGTACCCCAAGGTGTTTTTGAGAGAAAGTGAGATTATTTCCTGTTATCTGGCTTACGTAACCGCTAACCCACTTCTCGGCTGTTCGCGTAACTATTCTGTTGTGCTCGTTAAACGAATCAAAGATCAAAGAACTGCACCTGAACTGATCTCAGATATTCGACGTTGAATATTCAGGATACTCCTAGAGAATTCAACAACATGTTCGGTACACGTGTACTTAGGAACTTGATCAATCTGAGAAGCCATGAGTATTTTGACAGAATTTTTTTTGCAGTATCCAGGTCAACGAGTTATTAATTTTATGAGCAGCAAGTGGGCGAGACTTAGATTTTGGACATCTCGAAGTTAGATCAGGGTTTTGAATGATCTCTAGGTCACTCCAGCTTTCAATCTCATAAAATTAGTAATTTCGATATAAACAAGCTGTGATCAAAAAGCATCGCTCCTTACGGATCCGATAATCTTTTTGGGTTTGCATACCCTTAACTGACATCTGTGTCAAATTTGAGCAGGGTCGGATCATTAGCATTTATTTGGCAATTACATCAGACAAGTTTTTATGTTTTGTCGCTTTTCGTCTTAGTTTGTGATTAATTTATTCAGGGCTAAAGCAAACGATTATTCTGGCAGTATCAAAGTCTATCGGAAATTCACTATTTAATTTCCAATCCTATAAATATAAATTCAGAGCTCAAAGAAATCGTAACGAATGATATGTGTTGTTTGAATTTTTAAAATAAGGACTGAACGAGAATAAATTCGCTATCATAAAAACGCTTTTATCTTTTGAACCACTGGACCGATTTCGAAAATCAAACTCATTTTCGAATCATCTTCTAATTCTAATGAAAACTGTTTTTACAATAAAAAACTATTTTTTACGAAATTCATGGATTTTTTTCTGGAATTCTTCCCATTATGCTACTTATAGTGTTCTCAGTCACTTTCTGGGATGCTGTCTTCCACTTTTGCTCGAATTCCGCTAATATTTTCGTTGATTTCTTAGTCTTCTTCAATTCTCTTTTTACCAGGGCCCAATATCTTTCGATTGGCCTGAGTTCTGGGCTATTTGGTAGATTGGCCTCTTTGGGGACGAAAACCACCTCGTTAGCTTCGTACCATTCCTTGATGGCCTTGCTATAGTGGCATGAAGCTAAATCTGGCCAAAAGATTATTGACACATCGACACATCGTGCTCACGTAAAAATGGTAAAAGTCGCTTCTTCAAGCATTCCTCGATGTATATCTTCGAGTCAACAGAGCCTTGGCCAACGAAAAATTTGCTCCTTTTCCCACAAGTGCAAATTGCTTGCCAAACCAGGAATTTTTAAGGAAACATTGCTTGTTTCTTCACGCGAAATTGTTCGTCAACATTTCCACGAGAATCTGCAGTATAAAATTCCTGACCAGGAAGTTGCGAGAAATCAGCCAAGACAAAGGTTTCGTCGTCCATGACGCAACAGGAAAAATTTTTCGAGAAATCTTTTTTTAATTTCTTTACTCTTGATTTCGCTTCTTGATTCTTCACAGCGTTCCTGTCTGGCACTTTCTGCACTTTGTATGTTCTAAGCCCACAACTCGACTTGATTTTCTGAACGGTTGACTGCGAACAACCCACTATTTGGCCACTTTTCGTCCTGAAAGGTTGGGATTCTTCTGAAAAAGGCTGATGGCTTTCTTCACTTTTTTGGGCTATGAAACCCCTTTTTCCTCCCGGTTCCTTCCTTGCGGTTAATTGTGAGATCTTCGTTGAAGCGCTTAACAACTGTTGATACCGTTTCCGGACGAACGCGAACCTCTTTTGCGATTCTTTTGAAGCTTCATTTTTGATTATTATTATTCAACTTCAGATACGAAGAACAAAAAATTAATTCACGACCAAAAAACCAACGTCATACAGGTTGAATTCCTACTGGCCTCCACCAGTTCATTGATTTAGTTTTGTCGATTGAGCCGAAGCAGTATACGGAAATGTCAGCAACGTTTCTTGAAAGATCACATAATTTCAGGTATGGGTAGATATTCGGATCCGTTGTATAACCTCATGAATATCTGTTACGACTTTTACGGGTATCATCCGAGGTATTATTTCGGGTGAAAAAAAATCAAAGGTCGTCATCTGACGTCGATTCAACGATTATACATCTTGCGGAACTGATCATTAAATTATATTTTGGCTTCACGGCCGACTAGGTATTAGTGGTAAAGTACAGAAGATGAAAAGAATTCAAAATATAAGAAGAATAGTAACACAGAGGTATAAAAGGTTTCTCAGCTTAGGTGTAAAGAGCTGCTAGGGTACATAATACCCATGAAAATATGAGTCCCAACTCTAAAGTTGAAACAAAAACTCTTTTTTTAAGAGTTTTTAGAGTGAGGACATATTTCCCAATTCCTAATTCAAGGATCAAATCCATTACCCTCAAAAGGTATGGAAGAGGATTTTATCATGTAAACTCTTGTATTTTGCAACTTTCACCTTACATAACGAATGGGCCGTGTATTACAGCGTGTAGTGAAATAATGCCGTCTTCACTACGTGCTCAGTAAGTCAAGCACTATATCTGTGATCTTGACACACTTGCGATTAACATCAGATGGATTAAGTAGGTGATATCGAAATCATAAATTTCTTCAGGAATAAGACATAAAATAAGTAGATATAAATCGTGTTCTAAAATGAGAACACAACAGTTTTGTATCTCGAAGTTTTGCATGATGTTTCGAAGAAAAATGGGTCATCTCTAAAGCACTGACGTAAAGGAGCTTTTCTTGTAGGTAGATTAGCATTCAAGAATTTCTTGACAGCTGTCAAAAAATTTGGCAGCAGCTGTCAAAGAGATCGTCCATGCTCCCGGATATGTTAATAGAAATATTAGAACCAAAAGTGAACTTTAATCACGTATAATTTATGTGAACACATATCGAATTTCGGAATAGAATTCGTCAATGATAAAATATGTTCGAGGTCAGTTGTGTGCCCGTTCTTGAGTACCGAATTTTTTTTAAACTTACACGAAAATGTTATTTTGTTTCTCCATTTTCACAGTGACAGATGACATAAATCTCACCTATCCAACATGAATAACTGATTACCTGGTTGAACATTATTTTCAATCCATTAGTTTGGACAGACCAAGGTTCTGGTGCGCCTCTTATAATTAATTTTTTCACTCAAGCAAGTTTTTATTTAGCAAATATCAGATTGCTTGAAGTTTTTCAAGATCAGGAAAACTCTTCCTGCTTGATGTCAATTCGACTTAAACTTTCCCCTCTTTAAATTAATAAATATAGGAATTTCATATGGGGAATTCCCTTAATTTGTATATCTCAATGTCTAAATTAAGGTTTAGAAATAGTGAGAGAGTCAATGGAACATATTAATCATTAATTGACACACTTTTTGGCCTTTAAAATGATGTCACCTCATCAACAAATTGAATCCGATATTTTTTCGAGTGGGTAGAAAAAAGGTGACCTTGTTATTTCTTGAGAAATGTAAATTGGCATTGAAGGAATAAAGTAATACCAACCTGATTAGCGATCGGAATAGTTATTATCCCTATACGCAGTCATCATGACGAACAAACATGACACGGGTATTGGAATTGATTCCATTCTCTTTTAATTGACAATTAACGGTCTAATCAGAGATTTCAACGAAGCATTGGTAGGATTTTCTCGGCAGATTTGTTGGGAATAATTTCTATAATTTCTGTGATGATTTCGAGAGGTTCATTCTTAGACCATAAAAAGAGGAGACACAGCATCTCATTCATGAATTCGAATTGGTGAAGCCAGAATTTATTCAGTTTTCAATGATTGAGGAATAGCAATATCATTTTATAATTTCGCAACATTGCAGAATCTAACTTTAAAAGATCCAGTGGCGTCGTGTTATCGGTATTGAAGAATAGAAATAACCCAACTAGCAAAGTAGTCCCCTAAAAGAACGAAATTATTTCATAATCATTATATTGCGCAAATTGAAACAATAAAATTATTTTTTAATGCGTCCAATACGACAATTTCATCATAAGATATGAGTATTTCTATAATGCGGTTGTATAGACGTTCTCACAACTCATATCATACGATAAAGAAATAGTCTGAGTGAACAAATTTTATAACAGTTGCATAACGTCCTATAAAATTCTTATAAAATAATTTTAAAGCAGTCTTATACAGATTATAATACGGTTGCATAGCTATTTTGTTACTTATAATAGCGGCGTTAAAAGCTGGTTGTAAAAGAATCTGTATAGATAGTTGTATTAGAGTTCCATAAAATTCTTATAAAATAATTTCAAAGCAGTCTTATACAGATTATAATACGGTTGCATAGCTATTGTGTTACTTATAATAGCGGCGTTGAAAGTTCGTTGTAAAAGAATCGTATAGATAGTTGTATTAGAGTTCCATAAGAAAAGTAATAAGATTGTTGCTTTACGCTGAAGTAGAACACAATAAATCTTAATAGATTTCATAATCATCTGATAACTACTACAGAATTCTCTCGAAGAGCTTATAGAATAAAAATGTAGTTCCCAGGAATGAATTTATCTCAAGTCATGCGTTATAAAATAACTTTAAAATCTCTATATATCTCTACCTACAAACATATATGAACATCACATACATACTAGAAAAATTACGCGGGTTTTCTAGCAGGTTTCGTTTACAAATTAATTCGGCAATATCTGATTGTGAGTGGAAACGAATAATAAAGAGTGGTCAGTTAAAAAGATGTACCATGGAATACTTCAGACACAGAGTGCGCGTGGAAAAATATCCTCGTATAAAATCTATTTCTTTAAATATAAACATGGACCGGCTGCGATTTGCGAACAGATGAGGGCTTCCGAAATAGAAAAAAATGGAAAACATCATGAAACTGAAACTGCACTAGAGGAATTGCAAATAGATATATGGGAGAAGATTTTCCTGTTAGGTATTCCTTACATTTCATTGATCTAGGTGTAATGAAAACATGTCTAACATCAGGGTGGAGAGATATGAATTTTAGAAATTACTCCACAAAATGGTGTGCTTATGACATTAAAAAAGTATCAAGACTTTAAGAAAATTGTGAGATGCCTTTTCAAATAATCTGTATACAGAAGTTATTCGAAACTCAATATAACTGAATGATTCTTTACTGTCGTACCACAAGCCAGTAAGCGATAATTCTGTTCTATTATGTATTTTGCCAACACGCTATAGGAAAACGCGGATATCTCACGTACAGTGTTGCTGGCTTTGGCAGTTAGTAGTTATATTTTACCAACAGGCAACATTCATAATATTAGGTGCAATAAATAGGAAGTGGACTATTTATTTTATTATGATGCATCTTAATGTTCAAAATATTTTGCAATTCAATTGAAAAAGTCATCTCTTACTAGGACAACATTTTTTTAATAATAACTGAAAAAATATTTTTGCACGCATCAATGTGTTGAATCATTCATCATACATAGTCGTGGTTTGTAGTATAAAATCTGGCAACATTCGAAGGTGGTCAAGAATCAAAACATAGCAATGACTCTTGGGACTATCAAAAGCAATGATATGGCGCTGTGATAAACAACATAATAAAACTTTAATATCGTATAGAGCTCAGAAGGAAAAAGAATCATTGTATAAGGTCTCTTAAGTGTGTTGTATAATATACGCCATTTTATTAAACGGTCGGCTATTCAGAAACCGCCGCCATTGTGAAAAAATCACACATAAACGTAAAAGGGGAAATAAAAATTGATTTTTCAGAGAAATGTAGAGATTTTTCCCTGCTTTAACAACAGCCACAATATATATGTTTCGGTCTTAGTTGACAATTAAACAAATGAAACATGATTTGTTAATTTTTATCTTTTAATATTACCAATAAATGTATACTAAACTGAGGCGCTTTCATTTTTTATCAACAATATATGCATATATTATCAGAAAAGTTAGCTGCGCAAATAAATTTAACCCCTGGAGTGGCGATAAAGATCCTTAATATGTTCAATATGATTAACAACAGATACAATACCTCCATTACCCACCGCCATATAATGCCTGTGGCATTATGATATTGTCTCTGTCATGACACAACGCAAACGTTGACCTAATAAAATATTCTTATGACAATTCTATTCCGAATTTCAACAGTAGAGAACAAAATTATTTTATTAGCGATTCTTTCTGCATTATAAAATACTTTCTTAGTAGTTCTATAAATGTTCGTTGAATACTGCTATTCAAAAGTTTTATAGCAGTTCCCAAATGGTTTTGTAAATGCATTGTATAAGTAATTTCGAAGACATTCTTATAGGACAGTTTTATAGTGATTATCTTATAACGGTTGTATAGGTTACTAAAGAATTGTCCTAAAAGAACTGATCTGTTGTATAAACTGGGGCCCTTTTTGGTTGTAAAGACATTGTATAGTGGTTTATAGCCACATAATAAGATTTTCACGGTTCTATAAGATATGCTGTATAGCATTTCTCACAGCCTTTATGGAATTAGTTTTGCTAGTTGGGAAAATTACAAGTGAATTAGATCTTTTTGACGAATTCCTACAATGTTCCGAATATTGGAACAGATTCCGAGTTAGGTCAGCTAAATTCAGAATTGATAACCAAATGTTCCTTCTCTCAATAGCAGACTGGAATTTGAAGAGAGAAATTCTAAAAATCCAAGAATCTACGCCACTGTTACTCAAAATGATAAGAGTAGAACATTCCTGTGTAAACTCAAATCAGGATTCAAATAGTCCAATTTACCACAAACAATACACATAGGAATCATTTTCTCAACGTATTTTGCTAATTATATTCAGAAATAAAACCAAAACTCACTTTCATACACCATATCGTGATGACAACACTGTTCAAAACGTCATTAGTAAAACAAATTGAAAATAGCGGTACGAAATCAATGAATGAACTGACCACAGAAAATTCAACGAACGTCACAACTCCGCAAAAATATCTATACTCCATTCACAATTATAAAATCACAACTCTGGCCATGGTTTCGTTTTCAGGAATTGGTGCACCTGATGAAAAATCTGTGCGCGTACATAAAATATGGTTAATGACAAAACGACGATGCCAGTTTTTCTGTTTACATCAAGGTAAAAGTATCAAAGATTTTCCACATTTTGTTAGTTCGAATCGATCGGCGATTTTGGGGCGAAATATCGATAGGAAACCGCCTATTTTTCCGTTCTTCGTCGTCCAGAGGAAGTTTCGTGCAAGTGTCATTTTTTCCTTTCACGAGTTTTGGCGTGAGTACGAACGGCAAATTTGAATTGGACCAAAAATCGATTTATAAGCATAAATAAAGCGAAAGTAAGTGATAATCGACCTTTTTACACTTGATAACGAAGTTTTTTTAGATTTCAAACGAAATTCCGGTCTCCCAGAAGTTTGATTAGTTTCGGTATCGTCTTTGGTGCTCAAAATTTATTTGGGATGTGTAAATGGACAAAAAAAGGCTTCCTTATATATGATCTTCTAACGAAAGCGACCGGAAAATATGGTTCAGGTAGAATTTTCGAGGAATTATGAGGAAAGAACTTGCAGAATGAAATAGGCTATATCGAACCAGAATACATCGGTTTTTTCCATATTCCAGGAGTTTGTGTCTTATTTTAGAACAGGTGAATGATAAATGTGAAGCATATGTTTGACCTATTCCATTCTATTTGTACAAACCTACTGTGGTAGTAATGTATGAATATTTTTTAATCTAATAAATTACTATACAATCAGAATATTTTACTCCTTGTTCATAAGATCAAATAAATAAAATGTCGTCAAGTCTTGAACTTTCAGTTCAAGAGGATAATAAACATTGAATCTTCACAAGCATGCAAATGAAAATTATGTGAAAGCAATGCAATTTTCTTCCATGTCGAAAAATGATATATTTCAACAGTGATCTCTTGTAGGTACTTTTCATGCAAATAACTAGAAAAGGAATCCTTTCTATCAATTCATATAAACGTTAATTATTTTCGTCCATCACATCTTTTCCAATTCATTCACATTCTGAGAAATACGCTAAGAATGTAGAAAGGGCAACATAGTGTTGACTTGGAACATAAAAATATTTTGAAAAACGTCATAACTTCGATACAGAGTGGAATGTGTCAAATTTCCAAGGCCAGAGTTGTGATTTTATAATTGTGAATGGAGTATATTTCATTTTGATTTCGTTTAGTTCTAATGATTTGAAAAAAATTTCGAATTAGTAATAAATTTTGACAAAAAACAACCTTTTCATTGAAAATGAATCTTTATCTTTATTTTTTGTGAAGAAACTTGATATTCGTTCACATCAATACGGAATGTATTGAGCAATTCGATCTGTTCGAATCGTCTATGAATCCTATGGACATTAATGTATAAAAGTGCTATCAATCTTCGATAAAAGACTAAAACGATCATTGCTACCGATAGTTGATAGATAATTGAAGGCGTATTATAAGGTCATAAAAATTAACTATCATCATAAAAATTTAAATTAATCATTTGAATAAGATGTGTATGTCCATCATAATTCATAACTGAGAATAAAGATGACATGCTGAGGTAGTGATTATTACCAAATCGGTGGCAGAATTCCAAAGAGGTTTTCATTTTTCATTCAAGGATCATAATCAATGATTCACGAGCGAATTCAAAATCTATTTCTGCTTTTCAAGATGTTCATAAATTGGTATATAACTTGTGTATTTCCTGGAGTATTTGGTACTATAATAGTATAGTAAATAAACCAACGTTAAAGCGTTTCAATTCAATTTTGAGTAGCGCAAGTCATTCCGTGAACTCTGAAGAAGGTCGTTCTTGAGTTTGTTTGGGTAAGTTCTTGTGGGGAAACCCAAAGCTAATGGGAATGACTTTACAACCTGAAACCTACCTGGTCACTTTGTGAAACGTTAACTGGACCTGCTTGTGGAATTCTTGCAGAAATTTTCCACATGATTAACACAGATTCTTGGTTATTTCTGCTACGATTTCAAGATTGGGTATTTTCAACTGGATGATGGGTTTTCCCAAAGGTCATTCACCACGCAATCCACTCTATGTCGAATTAAAGCCATCATCAATTATCGAATTTGTTTATATTCATCTCTAAACTAGAGTTACAACGACGTACTACCGCGCAAGTACTTGTGAACGTTTTTTGCGCGTCTGAAGTACGAAATTAAATATATCTCACTTCCTGACAACTACGATGGGAACAATTAATATTTATCCTCAATTCCGATTCTTCTCAGATGGACCCACCTTGAAAATTCAATTAACACAAAGACATAAAATCCTCGGTTTCTCATAACATTTCATATTTGCATTGTAGATGTAAAACTAATAGAGGTCGAGGCATGTGACGTTGGTCGAAATTAAAGGTAATGAAAATTTACAACTTCATTAGTCGAAAAAAAAAATGATGGACGTTTTTTGTCACTTTGATCATCAAATACAATGGAAGACATCGCAAAACAGGTATTTCGCATACCTAATCGTCAGTGAATCACCTAATACTTCCATTAGATAGAAATAGAAATACAATGTTTTTTTTTATTGGTGGATAGCGAAGTTTTGTTGAGAAAACATTACTTTTCTCTATTGCACATTGCACATACTGAGGAGAGCTTAAATCTTCCTGAATCCTGGCGAATTTACAACAATATCTAAGACTGGATATAAAATTGCAAGCAGAATTGTTTCTCTTTGTCGCTGTGTCTGTTTGATTTGAAATTGAAGCCATAAACCGAGTGTGACCTATCAAGATTCAGTGCCTATGATACCTTAAAACTTATCTTCTACTCGAGGTTATGGCAAGCAGCCAGCAAGCCATAAAATTTACATGTTTCTGCGAACGTCCTACAATATGGATTTAAGACCATAATTCAAAATATCATGAGAATTTCAAGGCTTCTATACATGTCATGAATAACTTGTCTCTTCTGAATCATTCCGGAAAAATAACAAGAAGAAGATGGGACGAGAGTTTTGTTATTCAAGTAGTAGTTCGTGGTGGAAGAATCAACAGTGTGATCGGAATAAAACATAGAAAAAAGAGGAAATTTTATAAAGCAATAAGAGATTTGCATCATTCATGGAAGCTGAAAATTTCATGGCTTCTAAAGTAAAATTACTTCGAATATCCATGCAGAAGAATTGATTTCTGTTCTCTCGACAAGATGTTACAAATCTACATTTTGAAGATACCTCTTTGGTAGCACAAGAGTTTGTGATTTAACTTGAAAAAATTTTTTTTGCAGTTGGTTATTTCGACAAACTAACAATAGCAGGCGCGTTTGAGAAATTGACTCAAACTTTGCATTAATAAAACCATACCTGTTCTTTAAGACAGTTTACTTGATTCCTTTCTAATTGTAATGAATTTATCTCTAAATCATTCGATTTAGAATTGAATCAACATTGATTGATTCATTATTTGGCTAATTGAGAATCAAGAATAATCAGAATAATCTCCTTCAAAAGCAGGTGATGAAATTTTCTCATTTTATGAGCTAAATTAGTATATTAAACGATATTTATGACGAAATATGGTGGTGAAGCCAGTGAAGGGAGAGAATGGAGTTTTCGAACGAGTAGTCATTTTAATATCGCTCATATTTCACACAGAGATACTTTGGAAAGTGCTGATCTAGAATATATAAATATCGTCTCGATGCGATAGGAGGAACAGGAGTTCTGACATTTTGAAATTTCCGATTTTTCGAAAAATGCCATTTGACAGGTGAAAATCTGAACCATAATAGTTAGGGCTCTGGAATATCTTTTATTGAATGGAGCGACCTCGAAAACCTACATTTTGATACCAAAACCATTTCTGTAGCTCTCCAGAGACCAGAATTATCTTATTTCATTTTTTCGACATTTCATTTTCGAGTTTTCTTCAAGAGCTCAGCCCACTCAAAGTATGGGTGCTATTGGTCAGAGAAAGGGCTCATATCCTTGATCCCAATGGGTGGAACGAATTTCCTATCCGATATGAGCTTTGGATCCACCAAGACCCTGTAGGTATTGACGAATATGGTGTTTTTGGGGGGTCTTACCCCTTATGCATTTTTCATCCAAAATTTGAAATTTTTAAAATCGCTCATAATTAACACAGAGATACTTTGGACAGTGCTGATCAACATGATATAAATAATTCTTGGCGGCGATGAGAGGGACGGAAGTTATGACAGTTTGAAATTTCCGATTTTTCGAAAAATGCCATTTGACAGGTGAAAATCTAAACCATAATAGTTAGGGCTCTGGAATATCTTTTATTGAATGGAGCGACCTCGAAAACCTACATTTTGATACCAAAACCATTTCTGTACCCCTCCAGAGACCAGAATTATCTTATTTCATTTTTTCGACATTTCATTTTCGAGTTTTCTTCAAGAGCTCAGCCCACTCAAAGTATGGGTGCTATTGGTCAGAGAAAGGGCTCATATCCTTGATCCCAATGGGTGGAACGAATTTCCTATTCGATATGAGCTTTGGATCCACCAAGATTCTGTAGGTATTGACGAATATGGTGTTTTTGGGGGGTCTTACCCCTTATGCATTTTTCATACAAAATTTGAAATTTTTCAAATCGCTCATAATTTGCACAGAGATACTTTGGACAGTGCTGATCAACATAATATAAATAATTCTTGGCGGCGATGAGAGGGACGGAAGTTATGACAGTTTGAAATTTCCGATTTTTCGAAAAATGCCATTTGACAGGTGAAAATCTGAACCATAATAGTTAGGGCTCTGGAATATCTTTTATTGAATGGAGCGACCTCGAAAACCTACATTTTGATACCTAAATCATTTCTGTAGCTCTCCAGAGACCAGAATTATCGCATTTCATTTTTTCGACATTTCATTTTCGAGTTTTCTTCAAGAGCTCAGCCCACTCAAAGAATGGGTGCTATTGGTCAGAGAAAGGGCTCATATCCTTGATCCCAATGGGTGGAACGAATTTCCTATCCGATATGAGCTTTGGATCCACCAAGACCCTGTAGGTATTGACGAATATGGTGTTTTTGGGGGGTCTTACCCCTTATGCATTTTTCATCCAAAATTTGAAATTTTTCAAATCGCTCATAATTTGCACAGAGATACTTTGGACAGTGCTGATCAAAATAATATAAATAATTCTTGGCGGCGATGAGAGGGACGGAAGTTATGACAGTTTGAAATTTCCGATTTTTCGAAAAATGCCATTTGACAGGTGAAAATCTAAACCATGATAGTTAGGGCTCTGGAATATCTTTTATTGAATGGAGCGACCTCGAAAACCTACATTTTGATACCAAAACCATTTCTGTAGCTCTCCAGAGACCAGAATTATCGCATTTCATTTTTTCGACATTTCATTTTCGAGTTTTCTTCAAGAGCTCAGCCCACTCAAAGAATGGGTGCTATTGGTCAGAGAAAGGGCTCATATCCTTGATCCCAATGGGTGGAACGAATTTCCTATCCGATATGAGCTTTGGATCCACCAAGACCCTGTAGGTATTGACGAATATGGTGTTTTTGGGGGGTCTTACCCCTTATGCATTTTTCACCAAAAATTTGACATTTTTAAAATCGCTCATAATTAACACAGAGATACTTTGGACAGTGCTGATCAACATGATATAAATAATTCTTGGCGGCGATGAGAGGGACGGAAGTTATGACAGTTTGAAATTTCCGATTTTTCGAAAAATGCCATTTGACAGGTGAAAATCTAAACCATAATAGTTAGGGCTCTGGAATATCTTTTATTGAATGGAGCGACCTCGAAAACCTACATTTTGATACCAAAACCATTTCTGTACCCCTCCAGAGACCAGAATTATCTTATTTCATTTTTTCGACATTTCATTTTCGAGTTTTCTTCAAGAGCTCAGCCCACTCAAAGAATGGGTGCTATTGGTCAGAGAAAGGGCTCATATCCTTGATCCCAATGGGTGGAACGAATTTCCTATCCGATATGAGCTTTGGATCCACCAAGACCCTGTAGGTATTGACGAATATGGTGTTTTTGGGGGGTCTTACCCCTTATGCATTTTTCACCAAAAATTTGACATTTTTAAAATCGCTCATAATTAACACAGAGATACTTTGGACAGTGCTGATCAACATGATATAAATAATTCTTGGCGGCGATGAGAGGGACGGAAGTTATGACAGTTTGAAATTTCCGATTTTTCGAAAAATGCCATTTGACAGGTGAAAATCTAAACCATAATAGTTAGGGCTCTGGAAAGTCTTTCATTGAATGGAGCGACCTCGAAAACCTACATTTTGATACCAAAACCATTTCTGTAGCTCTCCAGAGACCAGAATTATCGCATTTCATTTTTTCGACATTTCATTTTCGAGTTTTCTTCAAGAGCTCAGCCCACTCAAAGAATGGGTGCTATTGGTTAGAGAAAGGGCTCATATCCTTGATCCCAATGGGTGGAACGAATTTCCTATCCGATATGAGCTTTGGATCCACCAAGACCCTGTAGGTATTGACGAATATGGTGTTTTTGGGGGGTCTTACCCCTTATGCATTTTTCATCCAAAATTTGAAATTTTTCAAATCGCTCATAATTTGCACAGAGATACTTTGGACAGTGCTGATCAAAATAATATAAATAATTCTTGGCGGCGATGAGAGGGACGGAAGTTATGACAGTTTGAAATTTCCGATTTTTCGAAAAATGCCATTTGACAGGTGAAAATCTAAACCATGATAGTTAGGGCTCTGGAATATCTTTTATTGAATGGAGCGACCTCGAAAACCTACATTTTGATACCAAAATCATTTCTGTAGCTCTCCAGAGACCAGAATTATCGCATTTCATTTTTTCGACATTTCCTTTTCGAGTTTTCTTCAAGAGCTCAGCCCACTCAAAGTATGGGTGCTATTGGTCAGAGAAAGGGCTCATATCCTTGATCCCAATGGGTGGAACGAATTTCCTATTCGATATGAGCTTTGGATCCACCAAGATCCTGTAGGTATTGACTAATATGGTGTTTTTGGGGGGTCTTACCCCTTATGCATTTTTCATCCAAAATTTGAAATTTTTCAAATCACTCATAATTTTCACAGAGATACTTTGGACAGTGCTGATCAACATAATATAAATAATTCTTGGCGGCGATGAGAGGGACGGAAGTTATGACAGTTTGAAATTTCCGATTTTTCGAAAAATGCCATTTGACAGGTGAAAATCTGAACCATGATAGTTAGGGCTCTGGAATATCTTTTATTGAATGGAGCGACCTCGAAAACCTACATTTTGATACCAAAACCATTTCTGTAGCTCTCCAGAGACCAGAATTATCGCATTTCATTTTTTCGACATTTCATTTTCGAGTTTTCTTCAAGAGCTCAGCCCACTGAAGGTATTGGTGTTATTGATCCACAAAATGGCTTTATGGAATCCTCTAGGTCAAACATTCATCACCAAAACATCCCCATCAGGAAAATATTTTCAAGTAAATAACAATCAACGTATCCTGAGCGTCAAAACCAAGTTATGTCCATTCTTGCACCACATTCCAAGTTATGAATTCATTGTAACAGGAAAAGAAACAATTCCGCGCCAATATCTGGGCAAGGACGGAAACAGAATTAATAAATCCATAAATATACGGAGTTATATAAAGTTGGTCAAGCATTATGCAGCAGAATCGGCCGATGCCAATCTAGATGAGTGAAATTTCACTTTTAACATCATGTAACACTTACGGAATGTAACGCGCTGACCATGGGCGGCTTAAATTCCACCGCCAAGAAGATTTGGTAGCCTTGGAACTGGGATCAGCATCCTGAAATCGCGAGATGAATATCTTCACCGAAGAATTGGAATTCGGTTGAAGCGATGTGAATCCAGTCGATTATCGACTTGTATCTCCCCAACTTACAGGATATAAACGAACAAAAAAATAGAATTAGTCTTCTATCTGAAATATTCTTCATCTCCATTCCTGATTCTGATATCCCAAGAATTCGTGACAAGAAACGATTGCTTCGAAATCTTTTTTTAATTAGACCAAACCCCGCTAGCAATCTCAGCTAGATCACCTGTAAAAACGATATTACGTAAGTAGATCTTAATGAAATGAGCAAATGATCACCGAATTCAAACTACATCAAAATGAGTGCACGTAACTGATGTCATTATAATATGGTGAATGTCCAACGTGGTTGAGAGTGAAAAGTAAGAGGAATAAATGAGTTGCCTCTGGATTTTTTCACCTTGGAAGAAGTTTTTTCTGAGAATTGCCGCAGAATGAAACGCTTTCGATCGTTCGATGATGTAAAAAACTCATTTATTTCTTCGATTTGCTTCAATCTTAAAAAGAAGAAGGGTTTTCACTCTGTATAAGCGATTTTTCCAGAAATCAAAAAAGTCTCGACTCTAAAAACCCCCAGTTTTTCCTCTAACCAGAAAAAATACTTCCTTCTAGTGTGAAACTTCTAAATTACTGAGTCTATTGAGACAATGGGAAAAAATCGAAAAATTCAAAAACCTATTTACGAAAACAGGTGCAGTTCATCGATCAAATCTCAACACCTCATCAAGCGTGTGCCTTCGGATCCTCTTTTCATAATTGAATAATAAGATAATAAACCACATAATTGGCTAATCAATTGTACGAACAAAGATACTCGAAGTGAGAGTCTGGTGATTCATATGCAGCATGAAGTGCACAATCATTATGCAGGTATCATTCTTTCTTGCATTTACGCCATTCTCCTGAATACATGGTCAATCGATTGAGTTTGAGATACAATATCAAGCACGACAGAGCGAGCTGAATGTTCTCAATTAAACTGTTGGACTTAAATTGTGAGGTTTTTTCAGCAGATACTTGAACTTTGAAATAATTCCCCTGGTTTTCTTTTCCATTTGACATTGACAATTTCTCTCACATGAAGGAATAAAATTCCATAAGGCATAGTGAAATAAAACTGTTAAATACTCTTCATTTAAAGTAAATTATTAGAAAAGGACAAGTAAAAACGAATATTTATAATCGGAAATGGCTGTATTGTTTTCCAAAATGATCTCCATGGTACTTCAGTATCAAAAGTCGAAGCCATTGACCGCCAAACTACTGTTGGTTCAATAATTATTGTCTATGATGTTATGCCTTTTCTTCTAGGGCTCCAATACCAGCCCGCCAAATCAAAAACGAACGAGGAAGAAATGTTAACCACATAAATATGTATATGGACTTGGCAACAATTCTTGAATGGGGATCTAATAACTTGGTAGAATTCAACGCAAACAAAACACAAGCATGTCTTTTCTCTAGAAAAGCCGATCTTACTGTGCCCAGCATAAAATTGTCGGGAGTGACCATACCATTGAAGTCATCCATTTCGATGCTTGGCATTACTGTCGGCAGTAACCTTTCAATCATCACGTGAGATCCATTGCTAAAAGTGCATGCCAAAAACTTGGTTTTCTGTTTCGTGCCAGGAGCTATTTCAACTCGAGTCAGCTGTTTATGATCTATAAGGCACAGATTCGACCTGTCCTGGAATACTGTTCCCATATTTGGAGTGTTGCACCTAAACACACCCTAAAACTCTAGGATTCCGTACAAAAAAGGGCAATTCGTCTCGTCGGTGATGCATCGCTTACAAGCTCGCTCACTTCTCTGGAACACCGTAGAAAAGTGGGCGATCTGTCTCTATTTTATAGATATTTCCATGGGCGATGCTCTTCTGAATTATCAGCAATCGTTCCCCCTCTGGCAGTCTCTTCCAGACTAACCCGTCAAGTTAAGTCTTCACACCCCTTCGTGGTAACTTTGCAGACCTGCAGAACATCTCTCTTCAAAGACTCGTTCATCCAACGAACAGCGAGACTTTGGAACACATTGCCTAGGGAGGTGTTCCCCGAGGCGTATAACCTCCCGAAATTCAAGAAGAACACCAATTCCTACCTGCTTGCCCTTGGTCTCACGATGTTCTCTGAACATTACAGGATATTCCTTTTCGTGAAAACCACAACATAAAAAAAAATATAAAACTATGGGTTCTTTCAATATTTACACCTGCATGTTCCAGTACTCTGGTTATTTAGACTATACTCCCCTAATCGTACCAAATTGGTTTCTTGTTACAAGACCAATAGATTTGAATATATGTAATCAGATCGAATTTCAATCTCATAATCATTTAATGGCCCATAACTCATGTGATAGAAGAAATATTTAACTTTCCTACCGTCGATATGGATAATTCTATATCAGCTGTTTTACGTCAGATTTAATGAAATAACATTATCTCTTATATAAAACGTTCTGAGCTACACCGATAAAGAACTGTTCAACTGTTGGTAATTCTTTCGATAGATTATTTTACAGTTGAGGATTCTAATAGAAATCATGGAAATTTCTTATGAAGTAGTGGGTGAAAAATTGCATTTGTTCTTCAGTATAGTATTTCCTGGATATATGTTTCGGAAAACAACAACGCCTTTTATTTATCCATCTCCAAACTTGAGTAAGCTCCTATGATTACGATTTCGAAGGTCGTCATTCGACCGGCGAGAAAAAACGGACGAAAAAACCGACATCAGAAATAGTCGAATGTATTCTCGCGCAAAAGAACATTAGCATTACGTCCGCCATTAAACTAAACGCGAAAAGATCCTTCAAGAAGAATAATTACACATCGAAATGTTCAATTGAAAGGAATGAATTTTTTGCTTGTTTTCAATTTTTAATGGAGGCACATCGTTCGATTCGTCTTGTAAAGTTGACTAATGGAGGTTCGGCTTTGTAATTAATCGATTGTTCGAGTATTAACATCGCGCAAAAAACGACATAACTCTTCGTTGAAAGAGCATACCCGTGTCCAAGAAGTTGTTGAGTTTTAGAAAGGACGCAGCCTGCTTCCTGCAAGCCGCACACACAAAACAGAATATTCATGTGTCGATGTGTCATATGTCAGATTTGACAGAGGGGGTTATAACCTCATTTCGACAAAAAAAAAACAACTCATTTAAAATTCTCATCAATGAACTCCCCCTCATACTTTCTTACGGAAAAATCTGTAGTCTTTCATTATCGATTATACAGAGTGTGTCAACAGTACTCAATCGAGCTTTGAGAATGATTCAAATTTTGGCGAAATGGACTTTCCTCAGCGCTCGAACTCAAACTATTTTTGAGCTGGTCAGAAAGTGGTTAAACCTTAAAATTTCTGGTCAGGTTTGGACATTTATTTGACAGCTGCTGTCAATTCTTGAATGCGAATCTATAAATGTAGACAAACTCCACAATCCTCTAAGAGTCTATAAGCAATGATTTCAACTTCTCCGCAATACTGTGGGACCAATTAAAGAAAAAAACAAGGAAGACTACGAAATATTCATAAACCGTTCGTTTCGACATTGGAACCATAAAACCAAACTACGAAACTTGTTCGACCGGGTAATTTACAATCGTTTTCGTAGGAAACATAGGTGCCATTTGCATGGCTGGGATGTTCGCAATCATCAATATGTATTTCTTGCTTGCGTCACAGAGTCTTGGTTTCCGTGGAACCAAACATCGATCCTTCTTTCGTATCGGTATAATTATTTATAATTGGTTCTTGCGATTATTGCCAAAATATAGGGTACTGGTCCCCTCGACTTTGTTATTAAGTTTGTCTGTCGAACACTCGAACAGGATATCTAGGATGGGGCTAGGGCTAGGATTATGAGAAACATCTTTCAATTAAAAAAATCTCAATCGAAAAAAAAGCATACAGAATGCGGCAAGCTCACTTCCTAAATTCGTATCGCAACAGAAAACAAGGAACGATGAAACAAATAACAGGAAAGAAAAGTAGCAAAGATATTTTTGTAGTCTTTGGTTGCTACTGAAACTATATTATTTCTTCTGGATATCTGCATTTTACTTATTTTTAACTTGAATCTTCAAGCTCAGACTTCCAATATTCGGTCAAATGACTCAAAACTTTCAACTTTCCTTTGATTTGGATTTGATGAGTAAAGTAAATTTGAAAATATTTTCCAGGAAATAACGCTCATTTTCTGAGTTGTTATATAACAATCAACAACCCATGAGATTCTAATTTTTTATTGGTCATTTTTTAAACTACACTGCGCAAAAAAATTAACGCACATTATGAAAATCTCAAATTTATTCTACAATTGAAGGTGTTCTCAATGATAAATATTCTTATCAGAATTATGCATGCATATGTTATCCGCACTTTCAATGTTTTTCTTCAATACAGATGTTTTCTCCCAGCAGGAATAAAAAAAGATGATATTATCAGATTTTGAATGTATTGGCTCCATTCTAAAATCAGTTGTTCTCGATCAATTCTAGTGATCAATAATTTTTCTTTCGTTTGATTTTCTACACTCGATCGCTATGCAACGCGAAACACGCAATCTGACCCAAGAGGAATGTGCCCAAGCGGTAGTTTTGCGAGAAGAAGGGTGGACATACACAAGAATAGCAGAAAGGTTTGGAGTTTCCCATACAGGTGTGTCTAGAATGTTGCAGCGATTCAGGGAGACAGGTATGAATGTCCGAAGACCAGGACAGGGTAGACCACGGGTAACAACTGCCATTCAAGAACGTTACTTGAGAGTTTCTTCGTTGAGACAACGGTTTGCAACCGCTCGCCTCCTTCAAAATCAGCTTGAGCAAACTCATGAGGTGCAAATTAGCACTCAGACAATAAGAAATCGCCTAAGAGAATATGATTTAATGCCTCGTGTCGCGGCAAGAGGCCCAGCTCTTACCCCAGCCCATCGAAGGGCGCGTTTGGATTTTGCGAGAGAGCATATCCATTGGGAAGAGGCCGATTGGGAAAGAGTTCTCTTCGCAGATGAGTCTAGATTCTGCCTCTACCATTGTGATCGACGTTCCCTTGTATACAGACGTCCACATGAAAGATATGCTCAGTGCAATTTCCTGAATACTACTGGTTTCGGGGGAGGATCGATTATGGTATGGGGTGGAATATCTTTGACTGCTCGCACAGATCTAGTGGTCGTTGATAATGGAGTTATGAATGCTGATAAGTATATAAGGAACATTCTTGAAGACCATGTAGTGCTATTTGTCCCATACATTGGTGTAAATTTCATTTTTATGGACGATAATGCCAGACCCCATCGTGCGCGCATCGTCCAGGAGTACCTTGAAGAGGTTGAGGTCTCTCGAATGGAATGGCCAGCAAGAAGTCCAGATCTCAATCCGGATGAGCAGGTTTGGGACAACCTCAATAGAAGGCTGAGAAGTTCAGAAAATCATCCAGCTACTCTTAATGACTTAGGAATCCAACTCGGAAAAATCTGGGAAGGATTAGATCAGAACATTTCAAGATCACTCATTTTGCCGAGCTGTAGTTAACGTAAGGGGTGGAAATACCAAGTATTAAATCACTTATCAGCATTTCAATATTTTGAAAATTGTTCATTTCTCTTCTTTCACATAAGATTCGGTGAAATCCTGAATTTTTCTTCCATTTAATGTGTCTTGTTTCGTTCGAAACCTTCCCAAGAGAACTTAAAAAAATAAGTTATAAAGTCAATGTAGAGTTAACTTTCATTAAAATTGAGATTTTCAGAATGTACGTTAATTTTTTTTGCGCAGTGTATATCTTTGAGATATTCGCGAAAAACCAAGAAGGTAACCATTTTTTACAACTAATGGTTCCACTAAGAGCATTGGTAAACAACTGGCTCACTAGTCCATACCATTTCTTGTTCAAGAAGACACCTTAGGTTGAAGGTACGAAGGCTATTTCTAATTCTCCCAAGTTCCCGATCTGAAATTGATGTCCACACATTTCCACGCAATGCAGACTGACCACGTGAAAGTACCATCATCGGATATCAATCAAGCGACAAGTTGATGATGGACCAACGATGGCCACCATTACCGTTCTCATTGATCAGGAAACAATTTGTCATTATTCATCCGAAGTCAATTAAGCCCCAACGCTAGTTTCGAGGTGTCAAAGTTTGACTTGTACAATGTGGTTCAAATAAAGGTATCAAAACCTTGTGGTCGTCAGTGTAAGGCTGGTAGGGGAGTTGGTAAGCGTTCGAGCTCGGGTGTAAGATTTTGGTGTTGAGCGCTAGCAGCAGTACTGCCGATTGACCGCGTTTGATCGAGACGACCGAAGTGCGACTGGTGGTACTAGTGGGTCCGAGTTCAAGTGCTATTTGGCTGTTCGATCTTAGTGCGGCCGCTCTTGCTCTACTGAATTTGAGTGGATTTACTGAATGTGCTATTTGGTGTAGCTGAGTTTTTTTTCTTAGTTGCTGTAAGTACTTTTTAATAAATAAGTCTCTATCCAGAAATGAAGAACGCTTTCTTGAAAAATAGGTTTCCGAGAAAATAATCGTTCAGTTTTCTTGGAATAAAAGCACGAAATTCATTTAGTTCAAACTTTTTGTTTTTCCACTGGAATAATTGAAATTCGCCCTGTTCACAAAATTGCACTTGTTTATTCGGGTTTTTCAATTATTCTTCACTATTCTGAATTGAAACAAAATTCAGTAAATAGCGATAAACTGGAGTAGAATCAATCCACCAAAAGCTGTTCAGCTTTCAGAAAAAAAAAACTTTTTTCGATCAACTCATTTTGTCCAGTTTATTAATGAAGATGAGAATATAGAAATTCCAGTCGAGTAAGTTTCGAAGATTTTCAATAAATTTTTGATTCTTTCAATGACAAGAACCACACAAAATTCTGCATACACTCAAGAGTCAGTATAATACTGCTTTGAACCTGATTTCAATACGGTCTTGTTGTTTTTGAAATATAAGTAAAATAAAATTTCAACGAAAAAAAAAAGCTTTCAGCAAAACTATCGAATTTTAACAGTGTTATTTGTAACTGAGTGTCAGAGATTCTCAAGGTGATCTCTGAGGTCTTTATGTAAATTAGAATCTTCCAAGATATAGGGTGTTGAACAAAATATCTCGTTTTTTTGATATTTCGATGTCACTCAAAACACCGAAACTGCTCGTTACAAATATCTTTTACTTGTTATATCATTCTACAAGAATGTTACCCTTGGTCTGAGGTCTAAAGCGAGAAAATCAGTCTTACACATTTTATGATTTGAGTTTTCAAAATGTATGGAATGCCTTGAAATTGATGTGAATTTCTTTGAAAATCACTGAAACTTCAACAGTTTACTTTATTTATTTATTTAGTTGAAACAAAGTTACAATTTTCATATCGTGAACAATACAAATCACCCCACGTCACGTAAAGAACAACTTAGAAGATAATTACAACACTAAACAAATATACGAAATACCTCGATGACAAAAACCAAGGTAACTTGGTCATGTCATGTGTGAGGGTAAGTTCAATTTTTATTTTAAAATTCGCAACATTTCATGAACCATTGAGGACATTGTCATGAAAACACTACGAGGGGTAGTTGCTAGTTGAGTTTTCTTAAATTGCCACCCTAACTTTTTGTGCCATAAACGGATAGACCTTTTGTTACTGAGGATTTGGTCATTGGTGATTTCGAAGAAAAATACAGCACAAGAACCCGAAAATATTTATGATCGACCTCGCAATACGTGAAAGTTAGAATTCATTGAGATCAACCAGTTCATCCATACAATAATGCAAGAGATGTTAAAAAAATTCCACCAAAGACAAACTGGTCCTCTTTAACAAAAGGACTATCCATTTCTGTCACAAAAGTCAGTGTTACCATTTATAAAATCTCAATAACCCTCCATCCCTTGTAAAGGATTCATGGCAAACTCCTGTATACATGAATAGTTGGGTAATATAAAACAGAAATTGACCTGTTCTGGCGTTTCTCTACAAAATGGTCAATACCGAAGATACGAATATACTGTGCCTTACTTTTCATTCACTCTCTATTCAGAGAATTTTAAGAACATCAATCGCAATGGTATTACCAGGTTTAAAAAATTGAGTAACTCTTCAAGTAGAGCAAGGATAACTTCTGAAAGAGGCAAACTGTACCTGCTACTGAACGTTACAAATTAAAGGATGGATGCAAAACACATACATCCATCGAAAATTTTGTTTTGCAATCAAAGACGGTGATACTCCCCATTTTCGTCACGTATACCTATTTGTTGTGCTGTTCATCTTGATAATGTTGCTCTTGATATCCTTCGAATATAACTCGTGAACGTAAAACAGATTTTCCAGTTAAAAAAAAAGAATGAGTTGTTTCGTCATAGCTGACCTACGATCTCATCTTCTTCGAATCCAGTCCGGATTTGAAGCTAATTTAATTTCCATATTCTACCGAAAATCAACAGACTGTTTCCTTGTGAATCATTCTCAAGGAAAACATTGAAATACAATGACCAAATGGTTGTTTATAATTTTGGTGAGCAGAGAGCTCCCAAAATGGACATTTCTAGCTACCGATTATAGAAAATCAGCTGAACATCATCGATGATTCCGGAAGTAATTCAACATCAGGAATAAGAGAATCTGGACTAGTTCTTACAATCTTGAGAATTCACATTTTCAAGGTTCTACTTCGTATAATTTGAATATTTCTATTATGATCGTTATAATATCGACAGATAATTGGATATCGTTATACGTCTTTCTAGACCTATCAATAATAATTAATGCAGATGGCAATTATTTACCAATCTGGCCACATACCGATCTGTTAGTTATATTGATAATGTTTATTAAGAAGTAGGCGTGAATACATTTTCGAAGTGCCATTGTTCCCCGATTTTACATGTGGCTTCTGATCGATTGTTTCAGTGGATGGGTAGCAGTTTTATTCTTTAAATTGTAAAGCATTTGATCAAGCTTCAGGTACAGAATAATAGTAGGGGATCTTGTTTCCAAGACTCAAAAGTACGTAAAAATGTGTGCCCCCTCGAACTCAAATGAAAGTATCTAGAGGTTTTGTTTGAATATCGGTCTAATTCAAAATCCGTATGATATGACACGAAATTTTGAATAATTTTAGCCGTATGATTCGTGTGAACGGATATTATCAACAATAATGACCCTTAGTTTCATACAAACCAAATTCGTCTTGTCTTTCCAACAACTGTACCTTAATATTCTCAGTTACACATCAGATTGCTAAACTAATTACGAAACTAATATAATTCACTATCCTAATAAAATTTTCGTGGGTTAGTGGTATCGTTCCACCTGTGGTTACATAAATATTACGCAACTGAGCGATTCCAATTAACAAAACCTCCAAATGTGAAACGACAAAAGATCGATTCGAGAACAATGCCAATGTCTCCTTTACCATCAGATTGGATGATATCGAAGTGCAATATTGCAGGTTGTTGTCCGGTGAAAGCTCAGTCTTAGTTGCGTAATGATTCGAATTGTTTTATTGAGAGAAAAACGAAACTCGGATAATCAGTACGTTTCTGCAATATGATCGGTTAACGACTGGGCTATTCAATTGTGAGCTCAAAATATACTGCAAGGGCATTCAACCGAAATTTTTTATGGAACACCATCTGATTCATCAGCACGATGTTCCAATAAGAACAGAATTTAACGTTATGCCATTTACCCTGTCATAAATAATGACATAGAGGCATTTTTGTCTGTTTGATCGTATCACTCGAAGATACTGAGATTTGGAGACCCTCAAGGGTCTAACTGAGGGCTCTTCACTTCGGAATTACTATTTTTCAATAGAAATGCGTACTCGTAGAATTCAAAAATGCTAGACGGTTATCGATAAAAGCAAATTCTGGGCATATTGCTGTGAAACAGTTTAAAACGCCGTTTTCGATCTAGTCTCCGCCAAATATTCGGCCATTCCACAAGTGCCAGAGATATCTTACACTGTGCTGATAAACGGAATCGCCTATCTCGAAAGCTTGAACAAATGTGAATGGTATCACTGAAAAAACTACAACCATTTCCTGATACCTTTGAAACCTAAACAATTCCCAATTTGTATTATTGCTCAATAAAAGTCCACGGATAAGCACATTCGCAGACCTTTTTGAAGCAATTTCAACAGAGGAGCGTTGCTTTTTTCGGAGGCTCAACACACGACAAACATTTTTAGATATCCAGTGTTGAGATATGAAAGTACGAAATATTTTATTCGTTGTACGAGGATATATTGAAAAATTCTTAGCCTAGTTTAGAGCCAAACAAAATTTCAATGTCGAAATATTTTATTACTCAACATATTCTCCTCTTAATCGAATACATTTATGACAGCGAACCTGCACGTCTCAGATAGACCTTTCAAAAAAAATGTTTCTTCTTGCTCTGCAAACCAGTCCTCCATTGCTTTAATTACCTCCTCGTTGGAAGAAAATTTACGACCTTTTAAACTTTAAATCAGTTGAGGAAAGAGATGATAGTCAGACGGAGCCAAATCTGGTGAATAAGGGGGGTGTTCTAGTAATTCTAACCCTAAATCACGAATTTTTTGCATGTCAACATGAGATTTGTGTACTGGGGCGTTGTCCTGTAACAACAAAACACCTTTGGATAGCTTTCCGCGTCTTTTCTCTTCAATTTTTTCCCGTAAAGTGGTCAGTAATGTCGAATAGTAATCTCCAGTTATTGTTCTACCCTTATCCAGACAATCAATCATGATTACTCCATGGCAATCCCAAAAAACTGAAGCAAGAACTTTTCCAGCAGATTTTTGGACACGAAACTTCTTTGGTCTTGGAGAACCAGAGTGTCGCCATTCCATCGATTGTTGCTTTGTTTCTGGATCGTAGAAATGTACCCAAGTCTCATCCATAGTAACAATTCGGTTTGAGAAGTCTACATCGTTTTCAAATCGAGCACAGATCGAACGCGATGCTTCTACCCTTGCACGCTTCTGGTCAACATTCAAACATTTGGAGATCCATTTTGCAGAAATTTTTCTCATGTCCAAATTGACGTGAACTATGATGAACGCGTTCGTATGAAATCTTCAGTGCTTCAGATATCCGTTTTAGCCCAATTCGACGGTCTGATAAAATCATGTCATGAACTGCATCGATATTTTCGGGGACTGACACAGAAACTGGCCTTCCCGATCGGTCATCATCTTCATTGGAAAATTTACCTCTTTTGAAGCTTGCAGTCCAATTTTTCACGGTCGCATACGAAGGGCATTGATCACCAAGGGTATTGAGCATATCTTCGTAAATCTGCTTACCTCTTAACCCTTTTAAATACAGATACTTGATGATGGCTCGATACTCCAATTTTTCGATTTTTACAATTTCGGTGGAAATCTTTTTTTTTATTTATTGCGTAACTCTGGTTTACTTTTTTGACGTCGAACTCTACACTGACACTTCTAATAAGTTATTGTTCGTTGATATGGTATCCCAATATTTTGTTTATGCATGGAACTGGTCTAGGCTAACTAGATATCAATACATCCTCGTATCTTCAATAACCACAATATTGTACCCTGGAATATATCTCTGAGCAGAAAAAGAAGATTTTGGTGATGAAGCATAACCTATTTATAAACTATTTTATGAGGGACAATTTCGATTATTGGGATTCGAATTCCTATAAAAGTTTCAATTCATGATTCTTATTTGCTACTCCTCACAAACTCAAAAAATAGAAGTCAGTTATTCCTGACAAAAAATATTACTGTTATAATTGCTACAAATAGCCTCATTCCTTTTTCAAGAAACCGCATAACTGATCTGACTTGTCGGTATCGAAATAGACGTTTTTTTGTTATCCTGAAGCAAGATTCTTGTGGTTCCCATCGCAACTCTGAGAAAATCTGAGACGCTGTAACCGAGTTCGAATGTACTCAAATTTTAAGATGGAGGTCAAGGTCAACGGGAAGCAAGAAGAGAAGGAATGTCTACATGACGGTTGGTGAGATTGTTAATGATACACCTTGAGTATATTCGATTTTCGTGGACCTGAGATAGATGTTTGTGAAGACATTGTGGCAGGCACATTAACACTGACATAACAAATTGGTAGTAGATAAGCATCTCGGTGATTATTAGTCAATTTTGCATATTCAATATTGATGAGAATATACCGCTTCCTGCTTTGTGTTTTTTCTTAGGATTGAGATTATCAAAGAGTCTCTCAAAAGTCAGAATGTTGCTCAATGAAGTTGAGTTGAGTGTATTAATCTTGAAATTCAATTATACCTAATTCTTTGTGGGAAGTAAGTTTCTAAAATTTGATGTACAAATGAGAAAGTGATACATTGAATGTTACCAAATCATAAGAAATGCAGATGCTATGATAAAAAAACTTCTTGAAAAGCAAGCTAAAAATGTATTCCGAAAATGAGGCATTTGCGAACTCATGTTCATGAGCCTCTTATTCTAGATATCCCCTTTCATTTGTACCTTCTTTGGGTACACCCTGTAGGAAATATTCCAAATGTGTGAAGTCCATTATAGCCAAATAAGCGCATATAATGACCAAATATATCACCGAAATATTCCACACCAATTAGTAAACCTTGCAAGTATTCCACTTATCTCACTTCTAAACAATGCATGCTTCAAATTCGTTTCTTATGCGCTTGTTACCGAAGGATGAAGGTCACAGAGGCAATTTTTCTGCTCGTTTGCATTCTGATGACACCGTGACTATATCAAGAACGGTCTTTAGTAGCGGATGTTTAGCCATTTCTTACAAAATGTAAGTGATGTCTTTTTCGACATAAAATAATGAAACTGTGTTCAAACAGCGTGAAATCGTTTCAATTCCGACGACTATTAAAAAAGAAATGAGCTTAAAATTGGGAAAACAATCGAGATGTTTAGTGGAACATCGAAGATTCAGAGGTTCCAAAAATGAACACATTATATTGTTATAAACCATCAATTTCTATTCAAATATCGATATTATCCTCGATTAAAAGTATGAAAAGACTCAATTATATGTGTTCCCTATCGTTACTGGTACTTGTCAAAGACAAATAGGTTAAACTCATACACAGCATGATATCCGATGAAATTTTCGTTTTTAACTCACTTTGAATCCTCGAATACATCCAAAATGGACAGTAGGGAGTCGTGAGAGCCCCAAATGATCCATATTGACCATATTTCACACATTTCAGGCAATAAATCGGTTCATTTCACTCAAAAAACTTGGAAAACTCTAAACCATAAATAAAAACTATTACAAACCCAGGGATAATCACAGAGGCAGGGATAAATGTATAGATAGGAATTCTATGCATTCATAGAATGGGTTCCAAAATTTGCCAACGAGAATGTCACGATGTTTCTAATGCTTCTATGACCTGGTAGTCATAAAATATCTGTTTGAAATGTCAAAACCAAGCCAAAATAGAGATGTGTTGTTTTGGAGATCAGTCGAGATCAAATTTAGGCATATTCCTCTTCAGAAGACTTGATTACCAATATAATAATAATAATAATAATTCCATGCATATTTTAAGAAGAATACAGTAGGAAATTCTTCATTTTGCAGTTTCCCCATTCTTGCAGCCACCAATCTATCGAATCCTTCATCTGAGTCAATTACCACAGCAGTTATAATTGGTTCTATGGTTTTCCAAATAGCAGGAAAAGAACGACCCGCTGCTGAATCTAAGACTTTCTATTTTCAATTGCAAAATGATGGTGAATAATCCATTCAAGGTTGAATTCCTTGCAATGGCATTATTACATATGCTCCAAGAGCTAGGCATAGCAATTAGCAATTCGACAAGTGGCTATGCGTCTGCCATATTGACAATATGCCTACGTGATTGGAAATTTAAGAGCTGTCAGACTCTGTGTCATCATTGGGTTGCACAGAGGATACTTGATATTTAGAATGGAATAGAGTCTGGAAGGAATAATAAAGATGGAGGGTAATCTGAATCGCTGCTGTACTTCTGAGTACATCTACAAGATACGATCTTGTGACATATACAGGGTGTCTTCGGTGTATGTATCAGATTTTTCGATCGTATTTTCAAGGGGGTTCTGACCGGTCCGTGGCCTTCACGAAACCCTGATTTACTCGCATCGAAATTTTCTTCCGAGAAATTGAGAGCCGGAGGTGATCGAACACCAGTGTGAGCCACATAAAATTGCATAACTGGGATTCCTACAAGGCGGGTACTTCCAAGATCGCTTTCATTGACAATCCTCGGAGCCGAAGACTTTCGCTTTCGTCAACCGGCTGTCAGTCTCGATTAGTCGATTCTAGGACGTTGCATGGCCTACTTTCGAGTGTAAAACCATGAAGTAACAACAATACTTCGCTGGAATTATCGGCAGCAATGATTAGGTTGTCTTTAGACGGCGATTGTTTACATTGTTTGTTTACCGATTTGTCCATTGTGATACTTTTCGCATGCCACTTAGTCGGGTGTTATTCAATAATGGGTTCCTTCGGTATCGATGGGTTGATGGAATTGATTCGGAATTCTGTATGTAGGTAAAAGAGCGACCAGTATGATTCAGAAAACAGGTGGATTGGACGGGGTGGACATCAGTCATGGCCCCTGCCAGATCCCCAGACTTAAATACACTGCGCGAAAAAATTAAAGCACATTCTGAAAATCTCAATTTTAATGAAAGTTAACTCTACATTGACTTTATAACTTATTTTTTATGTTCTCTCGGGAAGGTTTTGAACGAAACAAGACACATTAAATGGAAGAAAAATTCAGGATTTCACCGAATCTTATGTGAAAGAAGAGAAATGAACAATTTTCAAAATACTGAAATGCTGATAAGTGATTTAATACTTGGTATCTCCACCCCTTGCATTAATTACAGCTCGGCAACGACGATTCATACTCAAAATGAGTGATCTTAAAATGTTCTGATCTAATCCTTCCCAGATTTCTCCGAGTTGGATTCCTAAGTCATTAAGAGTAGCTGGATGATTTTCTGAACTTCTCAGCCTTCTATTGAGGTTGTCCCAAACATGCTCAATCGGATTGAGATCTGGACATCTTGCTGGCCATTCCATTCGAGAGACTTCAACCTCTTCAAGGTACTCCTGAACGATGCGCGCACGATGGGGTCTGGCATTATCGTCCATAAAAATGAAATTTTCACCAATGTATGGGGCAAATGGCACTACATGCTCTTCAAGAATGTTCCTTATATACTTATCAGCATTCATAGCTCCATCATCAACGACCACTAGGCCTGTGCGAGCAGTCAAAGATATTCCACCCCATACCATAATCGATCCTCTCCCGAAACCAGTAGTATTCAGGAAATTGCACTGAGCGTATCTTTCATGTGGACGTCTGTATACAAGGGAACGTCGATCACAATGGTAGAGGCAGAATCTAGACTCATCTGCGAAGAGAACTCTTTCCCAATCGGCCTCTTCCCAATGGAAATGCTCTCTCGCAAAATCCAAACGCGCCCTTCGATGGGCTGGGGTAAGGCTGGGCCTCTTGCCGCGACACTAGGCCTTAAATCATATTCTCTGAGGCGATTTCTTATTGTCTGAGTGCTAATTTGCACCTCATGAGTTTGCCCAAGCTGATTTTGACGGAGGCGAGCGGTTGCAAACCGTTGTCTCAACGAAGAAACTCCCAAGTAACGTTCTTGAATGGCAGTTGTTACCCGTGGTCTACCCTGTCCTGGTCTTCGGACATTCATACCTGTCTCCCTGAATCGCTGCAACATTCTGGACACACTTGTATGGGAAACTCCAAACCTTTCTGCAATTCTTGTGCAGGTCCACCCTTCTTCTCGCAAAACTACCGCTTGGGCACATTCCTCTTGGGTCAAATTGCGTGTTTCGCGTTGCATAGCGATCGAGTGTAGAAAATCAAACGAAAGAAAAACTATTGATCACTAGAATCGAACAAGAACAACTGATTTTAGAACGGAGCCAATACATTCAACATCTGATAATATCATCTTTTTTTATTCCTACTGGGAGAAAACATCTGTATTGAAGAAAAACGTTGAAAGTGGATAACATATGCATGCATAATTCTGATAAAAATAATTATCATTGAGAACACCTTCAGTTGTAGAATAAATTTCCATAATGTGCGTTAATTTTTTTGCGCAGTGTATCTGCAGCGATCCACGTGAATATTTTGCCATGGCCGCCCAGATCCCCCGATCTTTCACCCGTAGAGCCTTTTTGGGACATCATGGGTAGAAGGCTTGGGAATTTACCCCAGCCCCCACGGATTTTCGCGTCTCTGAGACATGAAGTACAGGTAGCTTTGGACAGTATCCCTCAAGAAAAAAATAGACCATCTTATTGCATCAATGCCATGACCTGTTGGGGAGTGTATAGATAACCGCGGTGGACAAACACATTATTAACAAATTTATTAGAGAAAAGTTTTTTTCTCCGAATTTTAATCATTTACTCCTTTACTATCTATGTTTCACCAGAAAAAAATTGAAAATTAAACAGCTCTTTCTGGATGTTGCTGTTTCTTTCATGGGCGCCCGCAGGGGGTGTTCCATGGCCCCCCCCTGAGATTTTGATGGCCTTATAGTTTTTCAGCACAACACCCTCAATATTACAATAATTGTTATTTTGCCCCTCCTGAGAAAAATTTTGGCCCCCCCTGGGAAAAATTTCTGCGGGCGCCCATGGTTTCTTTGTCAGTATATTATTTGAACTCCCCAACTGACACAGCTCAGGGTTGACAACTTTAATGAGATCCGGTTTTTCAATAGCGTTCCAAACATTGAAAAGAGTAGCTGTTCATGACCCCTCTAAAAATGTATGTCAGTAAAATTGACTAGGTATTATAATCGTCCTGCGTTTAACACTCAACTAGCTGGAAATATAATAAAAATAATTGTCCCAATGGTCAATTCAAAATAAAAAGATTAGACTTATCCCGGATATTTCGTATTTTGGGTTTTCACAATTAAATACCTACAATTCTACATTGAAATCGTCCTTATCCTTACGTATCAACCTTCAAACTTAATTCTCCGAAAAAAATTGTTTTCAATCACACAAATTCGTCAATTTAATTAATTTCCTATTCTTTTCCTCCTCGATGTACGTTCCACAAATGACAACGCATTAAAATAAATGAAAATATTATGGATATTAGATACATACGAACGACTTGATTGAATAATGACGATATCATGTTTACATATTAAATGCATTAAGTAATTTGGAAATTATATGCGGAAGAAGCTTTTTTCGTCTACTCAATTCCAATCGATCGGTCCCTAAAAAAATATCAAATGAACTTTTCTAATGATTCCAGCGATGGCAGATTAATGGTGAAGTTTTTATGTGGAAATTTTCCGGAAAGAAATTAAGAAAAAATGTTCAAGGTTTCAAACGCATACATCATTTATCATACAAAGTCTCTCATAAACAAAGTTAATATATCTGGTTTATAATTGAGTTACCACGAAAATATTTTATTTAAATCTCCTCTTTCTTTACAGAGAGGGTTCAGCGATGGGAGAGAAGGTTGAGCCCGTCGTGCCAGGGCCGGATTTAGTGGGAGTTAGTGTCGAAAAACCATCGCCATTGAACCATCAGCAATCGACAGTATGGAGCAAAAGGAAACAGGCTGTTTGCGTCAGGCACGCTTACAAAGACTATGGGTCCAAGAAGAAGCCGAACCACGTCCTCAGCAATCTCAATATGACAGTTGCCAAGGGGACAATGTGAGTGAACCTCAAAATTACCTTCTATCAAATGAACATATGTTTTCGGATCTCTTTTTTGAAATTGTAAGGAATTTCAGTAAAGCCTAGTCTGGTGCCAATATTATATCACCAATGGGTGAAGAATCACAAGAAGATATATTTCTCTGTTTATTTTGCACACTCTGTATCAGATGTGCGGATGATGTGTAAATTATGAAACAACAAATTATCATCAAGATCACTGGTGGTGGTGAATTTCAAACAACAGAACAAAGAGTTCGTGAGCCTAGAACAATTAAGTATTAGCAAAGCGAATTTAACGAATAATACAAACATTATAATCGATTATCATCATTAATGCTATTAGAACCCTATGAAACTGTAATTACCTACACTTGCTTCTCAATAATGATACACTACCTGTAACAATGAATGAAAGACCTTCATCTCATGCAACCAACCCAAAATCTTCACACGAAGATCATGAATATGAAGAAGAAATAAAACGCAAACAGAAATATTCCAATTGACAATAACAAAGTAATGAAGAGAATCTAGTACTTTTATGATCAGATAAGATTAGTTGAAAAACAGAGAAACGACAAGAAATAAAAAACAATGTTCTTCCCTGTCAGTAGGGAACTATTCAAATTATTCTATTTTATCAAAAAACGAAGACCTTTTTCTCTATTTTCACAATTATTCGCTATTGATGGGTGTCTAACAAATAATAACCTACAAAGCCTCTTCCAACACTATAAAATACACAATATATAATAAAATCCCCAAAAAATTCAAAAATATGGACAAAATGAGACTCAAAAAGAAAATGAAAAACCTACTCCAACAAAAAGAATATTATATAGCCTCCAGGAATTCTGGGACGACCATTTTGATTAGTTTGTCTGATGATATTGTTTGTCTTGTCATTTACTTTATTGCTCAGATTCGTGTATTTCTGTTTAGTGCGCATTTCATACAGTGACTTAAATTAATATATTTTGACACCCCATTGAAAATTTTGATGCGTTGAAATTATTCACATGTACTTATGAATCAATTGTGTTTGAATAAAAGATTATTATTATTGAGGGGACCTGGTACACGTCCGAGCTCGCGAGCCCCCTTCAAAAATTGGGCTTTTTATTTATATGATATCTCAGTTCGTATGCGGCGTAGACCAACATTTTTTTTTAAATTAAAGCTTAATCATTTCTCTAGAATGTGTATTACTCGCTTTTCTGTTTTTCTTCGTATATTAGGAAAAAACCTGTTGAGCTGTAATTTCATGAAAATCTGGACAAACGATTTTATTTCCATATCTCTGTCAATTCTCGGGATAAATTTATGAAATTTTCAGTTTACATGCGAAATAATATTTTCCAGAATGTGTATTGATCAGTTTTTTTGTTTATTGCCCCCTCAATTTTTAAATGAATTATAAAGTAGGAACTTTATTGGTCATATTTTCAACCAGGTTTTTTTCCTAATATACGCAGAAAAATGGAAAGGGGAATAATACACATTCTGCGAAATATTATTCCGCATGTATACGGAAAATTTCATACATTTATCCCGAAAATTAAGAGAGATATCATGGAAATAAAATCGTTTGTCCAGATTTCCATGAAATTACAGCTCACCAGGTTTTTTTCCTAATATATAAAGAAAAACAGAAAAGCGAGTAATACACATTCTAGAGAAATGATTAAACTTTAATTAAAAAAAAATTGTTGGTCTACGCATACGAACTGATATATTATCATGGAAATAAAAAGCCCAATTTTTGAAGGGAGCTTGCGAGCTCGGACGTGTACCAGGTCCCCTTAATACTTTCAACCTATGTTACCTATGATATAAAATCTGACAACAGGAGTGTATTTGTTAGCCATTATGGGGATAATTGCTTTCGCTTCTCGACTTGTATATACTCATTCTGTAATTTTGTCGGAAATACTTGCAAACAATATAATAAAATATATCACTAGTGAGTGATGAGTTAGTTTAACCCCAATAAAACAAACCGCAATTTTAATTGAAAATGTTTATTGTCGTTGCACTATTTTATGAGTATGACGTTTGAAATGCATTTTCCATCAATTCTTGTTCTGCATCAAATGAAATTGAATGATCTTCATAATAGACAAGGACTAAAACTGCGTATAATACACTATATTCATCGAAAATTTCAATGAAAACAACATTTGAGGATCCGAGAAAAAAATAATGCCGAAAAGCTTGATTGTTTATTCTTGTGTCCACTTTTTCCCTTCGTCAATGTGAAAAAAGTAATTGGCAAAACCACTCAAAAGGTATTAACGACATAAATTTCGAATGATTCAAAAACCTGTTTTCCAATGAAGACGGATCATAAAAAAACAATAATTAGTCAATCAAACCAGTTGGAAAATTTTGAGTATTCTTTCACCGAATGGATCACTGTTATCTACATTAAAAATAAATAAACAACGTCTTTCACTTTGAGTGGCAACAGTTTCATAACGAGTGGAAAAATTACCAAACGAGTATCGTAGGGATTTTACCACGAAAAAAGCGAGGAGCTCTATCAACCGAAATATAACGGAAAGTGACGTCACTCACCGTTATATTGAGTGACGTCACTTTCCGTTATATTTCGGCCGCTGTATGACGGTACCGCTTTGTAGGAAACCAGAGCCTAAATATGATTGTTTAGACTTTAGAGCGTTCTACTAAACGCATTATTAATTTTTCCGGATTGCATTTCGATAACATTTCCGAAAAATTTCAGATATGGTCTTCTGGGTGCTTCAGGATGCGGTAAAACCACCCTTTTGTCCTGCATAGTAGGAAGAAGAAGACTGAACTCTGGAGAAATATGGGTGCTGGGTGGAAAACCAGGAACCAAAGGTTCTGGAGTACCGGGAAAGAGGGTGGGGTACATGCCTCAAGAGATAGCACTTTACGGGGAGTTCTCAATCAGGGAGACCATGATGTATTTCGGTTGGATCTTTGGGATGCTGTCGCCAGAGATCGAACAGAGGCTGGATTTCTTGCTCAACTTTTTGGACTTGCCGAGCAAGAACAGGCTGGTTAAGAATCTCAGGTAACTTAACCCAATTCATTTATAGTAGCAACAAAAATTCAGATCAAATCTGCTCCTCGATATTGATCCATATAGCGATCAATTTAGATACCCCTGTACATTCTCATGAATTCTTCATAAGTTTCTCTTAGAGACGTAAAATTTTATTCAACGCAATCATTACGATTATACATGAGTGTTTAGAGAAACAGACACAAAGCATATTATCTTGAATTATTATCAGTTTCACCATAATGAAGTGAAACTTGTCTTTGTAATATTGTTAATTCCATCTGTCAACTTTTCTTGTTAGGAAAGATTTTCTCTTTCCACGCTTGTCTTATTTTCCAACCTTCTTTTTATATAACAGTGTTTAGTCATCAGTGATGAAATTCATATCCTGCAAAAAGGATTTTTCCATGGACTTTCGCCACACTTTATCCTTCAAACGAAGTCGTATTTTGGAAAATAGTATAGGAAAAGTTTCAGCCCTAGATCAGTTTCAGTTTCCTTCTTTATTTTCTAGTGGTGGTCAGCAAAGGAGAGTATCATTCGCAGTAGCTCTGATGCACGACCCTGAGCTTCTGATCCTGGACGAACCAACAGTAGGTGTAGATCCTTTGCTGCGTCAAAGTATTTGGAATCACCTTGTACAA
Source organism: Adalia bipunctata (assembly GCA_910592335.1). Lineage (NCBI taxonomy): Eukaryota > Metazoa > Arthropoda > Insecta > Coleoptera > Coccinellidae > Adalia > Adalia bipunctata. The sequence goes on from OU342951.1 coordinate 1,979,821, forward strand.
ATCACCAAGGACGGAAATAAGACTGTCATCATCACCACCCATTACATCGAAGAGGCTAGACAGGCCCACACTGTAAGTATCTCGAGAAAATCAGCTCAAGCTGAAATAATATCCTTTCATCTTTTCAGATTGGTCTGATGAGAAGCGGCAAACTGCTAGCTGAAGAATCTCCTCACGTTCTCCTCTCCATGTACGGTTGTCAGTCTCTAGAAGAGGTGTTTCTGTTGCTGTCAAGAGCGCAAGGTCAGATAGGTGGCGCTCCCGTTCAGCCTGACGCCAACATAAGCAACAACATCAGTCTGGCGTCTTTGAATTGGAACAAAAAGGACACCATTTCGGTTACTGAAGAGAGCGGTGTTGTCGGTCTCAATTTCCACCAAAGCAAGGAAATCTTGATACATGATGGAACAAATGGACATATTGAAGTGAGTTATTTGCTTTTCGAGAATTTTCAAGCAACTACAATTTAGTTCGTAATTTTATGAGAAACGAAATAGTCAATCTATCAAAATTTAAGCTATGTGTGGACAATGTAGTGTAAGTCAATTTATTGTTCGAGAAACTGCAATATACTGGATGGTTGACTGCAATTATTGCAGCGGCATAAAGAATAGATTGCAAGACGAATCGGATTAGTCAAACTTTCGTATTCATTTCACGTCCAATTTTGATTAAGATCCAGTTTTTTATAGCTGTTTAAATGGTGTATTGAGGAGTTGAAATGACGATAAAATCGCAAATTCTTGTCATATGATGTTTGCAATGGTGTTAATCCTGTTTCAGATGGGAAAGGAATCCTCCTCCAAAAGCGGCCTCTCAGAGACCTGCGAGGAGTGTGCGAGCTGTTCGGACTGGACCACGGTCGGCAAAATCAAAGCCCTCCTCCAGAAAAACTTCCTCAGGATGTGGAGAAACGTGGGCATCATGCTCTTCATCTTCGCCCTACCCGTGATGCAAGTTATCCTCTTCTGTCTGGCCATCGGGAGAGACCCCCAAGGCCTCAAACTGGCCATCGTCAACCACGAGAAGAACTACACCAACATGACCTACCAAGAATGCGATTTCCCATACGGCTGTAAATTTACGAATCTGAGTTGTCGGTATCTGCAAAATCTGAAGAATTCCACGATAGATAAGATGTATTATCCGGATCCAGAATCGGCGGTGGATGCTGTGAGGAAGGGGGAAGCTTGGGGGGCTCTGTACTTCACGGAGAACTTCACTGACGCCCTGGTAGCTCGTATGGCTCTTGGAAAGGACTCTGATGCGGAAACCTTGGACCAGAGCGAAGTCAGAGTGTGGCTGGATATGTCAAGTGAGTAGATCCTCATAAAGAGCCATATTTGGGTCTGCTACTAGCAGAAGACGCAAGTCCCAATCAGTTCCTTGTTGAATTTTGAGTGTGATCATGGTGAGGCTGATACCATGGCCGGAATCTGCTCTTCTTCGACAAGAACGAACGGTCGGGTCAAACGTAGCATTTTTTGTTAATAATGGACACTTTCAGATCAGCAAATTGGTATAATACTCCAGAGGGATCTGCAATTATCGTATCAGGACTTCGCGAAGGATCTGTTAGGCTCTTGCGAACAAAACCCGGATCTGGCAGAGATACCAATATCTTTCCAAGAACCGATTTATGGGACCAAAACACCTTCTTTCACTGACTTCGTAGCTCCTGGTGTCATTCTAACGTAAGTTTTTCGTTATCATGAAGAACCGCAACTATTCTTTCTTTACCTAAACTGAAATTCTACGGAAAACAAGACAGTTTCTTCACCTATGTTGTTTTCTGAAAGGAATGTCATGATTTTTGACGAAGTTCAATTTTCTTTTCCAGGATTGTTTTCTTCTTGGCTGTAGCTTTGACCTCGTCAGCTCTCATTATAGAAAGGATGGAAGGACTTTTGGATCGATCTTGGGTTGCTGGTAAGTTGAAATAAGACAAATACGACATAACTTTGCATTTTGAAAACCCACAAGTTGAAAAAAAGTTACATTGAGAGCAGATATAGAGGAGCCGATTCAATGAAAGTTGGCATTCCTCAAGGCTCAGTTTTGGGCCCAACCAGATAATCATAAACAATTAGCTTTTGGCGACCAATATCCGATATCTCAGCATAAAAACTACATGTTTTGGAGAGCGTTTGAACGCTTTATTGGTGCTGACTGCTGAGGAACTCTTTCGACCACTTTCTCATGCTTCTTCCCTTTCTAGGCGTCTCTCCTGGCGAGATCCTCTTCTCCCACGTGATCACCCAGTTCGTGGTGATGTGCGGTCAAACGGCGCTGGTCCTCAGCTTCATGATCCTCGTATTCGGCGTCCAGTGCAAAGGAGACATAGAATGGGTGGTCCTGCTCACCATACTCCAAGGTCTGTGCGGCATGTGCTTCGGTTTCGTCATCTCAGCCATCTGCGAGCTGGAAAGGAACGCCATCCAACTGGCTCTAGGCAGTTTCTACCCAACTCTTCTGTTATCCGGCGTGATCTGGCCCATTGAGGGAATGCCCACGATACTGAGATACGTTTCAACCTTCCTGCCTCTGACCTTGGCCACAACATCACTCAGGGCAATGCTGACCAGAGGATGGAGCATGATGGAACCGGATGTCTACTACGGGTTCATCTCCACCATCGTCTGGATAGTGCTCTTCTTGACAATTAGTTTAATAGTGCTCAGATTTAAGAGAGGATGATCCCGATGTCCAGAAGGAGAGGAACCTAACTCAGTGAACTTAGTGCTCTTTGAACTCGAGAACTCTTATGTTTTTCAAACATATCTATTTATTTGCCGAAGACCCCTTCAATTGGAAGCGAATGAATCATGTTGGACAGGAAGAGGTTGTTAGTCATAATTTATATGGAAACTTGCCTCCAAGACCCGATGACTTTCAGATAAACTAGCATTCAGTTAACAATTTTTATAAATATACCAAATGCAATTCTGATTGTTGCTCAATTGATTCTGTCTTGCGTTCGTAGAAGACTCTGTACAGTTCTCTGTTGCTCTGGGAAAAAGGAAAGCAATATCTGAACTACTGAAGTATGTGCTGAAGTTGATGTTGACGATGTTTTAGTGTATATTTCAAGGGTTTCAGACTCTTATGCTCAACATTTAATTTTATGACATTTGTTAATAGATGGTAATGTGATGTTTTGTTTTAGTGTAGGAAATTTGTAAATTTTATCTCGTTTATCATTCAAAACCTTTCCCCCATCTCTTCATTCTTCATTCGTCTCAGGAAATGGAGCACATTTTTGGACGTGTTATAGTTCGTAAGCACGATAACTTCGGATCTCAAATTTTGCGGTTGAGTTTGATAATCTGAGAAGAATCGCTTGACCAGGGGCCGTATTCTCGGCGAATGATCTTTCGATGCGTATACGTTTTTCTGTGATATCGTTCGTTTTGGTATTCTTGACGGATGAACATTTCAACGTATACGTTTTGAAAGCGAGTGTTTACAGCGAGCGCTTTATATCATTCGTTTTCAGTAAAGAATTCGTTTCGTTGACGTTAGTTGGGAAAATATTTACATTTGTGGATATTTTCATGTGATTGTCAAAAAGATAGACCTAATGGAGGACGAATTTGTACAGTAGTAGATAGGCAAATATCTATATAGAAAACGTGGAAATACATTGAATGATTTGAGTGTTAACAATTTTTTGAGTTGTTTCGGCTCATCGGCTCTCTGAAGAATTGGTTCAATATCTCATAGCAATAACCTCAATAGGAGATTAAGGACAACTATAATGTACAATCTGAATGCTGATTGATACTTGTCCTCCTATATTTTCGATAAATAATATACATATAAATCACTTGATATTTTCTTGCCCTATTGAAATACACAAAATTTTTAATACATATTTATTAACAACAAAGAACATCGAAGAACATGAAACCAAAAAAAACTCAGTAAGTGATAGATTAGATGCACTGAAGGTCTTAAAAAGTGGAATGCAAATAATCATGACAAGCTATCAGCGATTTTTTTATAGGCAATCCTCTCCTTAGCATTCGCTATCTTCTCTTTTGCACTAGCAATTCGTCCCATTAATGATAATTTTTCTTCATAGTATTTTTTTTATTTCCATTTTTGTGTCCATTCCACTTTGAAAGTCCTTCGCTGAATCTAAAGCTGCGTCTAGATGTGCGAGCCGAACCTATCGCGAACCGCTCGCGAACCAATAGCGACAATTATTTGGACGGCATGTCGAACCTCCATAGAGCCGCTCGCAAACCGTTCACGCCGAACCATCGATAGTCGGATTCTTTAGCTGCGTCTAAATGTGCGAGCCGAACCTATCGCGAACCGCTCGCGAACCAATAGCGACAATTATTTGGACGGCATGTCGAACCTCTATAGAGCCGCTCGCAAACCGTTCGCGCCGATCCATCGATAGTCGGATCCTTTCACGAACCCAACGCGAGCCCAGTGTTACTTCGTTAATCCGTCGGTATTGGTTCGCGAGCGGATCGCAAGTGTGTACGTGAAATTAACGAACACTTCGCGAACGGTTCGCGATAGGTTCGGCTCGCACATGTATACGCAGCTTTTCACGAACACAACGCGAGCCCAGTGTAAATTCGTAAGCCGTCGTTGGTATTGGTTCGCGAGCGGATCGCAAGTGTGTACGTGAAATTAACGAACATGACACGAACACTTCGCGAGCGGTTCGCGATAGGTTCGGCTCGCACATCTGTACGCAGCTTAATGTTTGCCTTGCTGAAATCGTTTTTTCTTTTTGGAATGGGGTTTCTGGTTGCTCCTGCGGGATTCTGCAACTGGCTGCTCATTAATTTCTTTCTCCACTCCAATATCATTTTCCTCTTGGTTTTGAAAGTGAAAATCGAATGCTGATTCAGCATACATTTTGTGCCCCTCAATAGATACAACTTTCACTATGTCAATTATTTCTTTATCCATCTTGGATAATTCGCGAGCAATTGGGGGTCCACCGCCTGTTTTTTATTCGAAAATTTCATTCGATGGTTTAATTGAAGATCAATGTTTTTTTTTTAATTTTTTTATGAGAACCTCTTCCTGGCTATTCGTATTTGGGTTTCTCTTTCGAGACATGTTCATTTTCAATGAAATATGTTTTGAAACCACACATTTTTCACTTTGACAGTACTTTGAAAACTCATCACAGATCTTAGGTATTTTCAAATTTAAATCGATCACAGAACGTTAAGATTTGCATGGTTGCCGGAGTTTGCGATCGCACGTTTTCAAACGTATACGTTTGAAGGAACGAATGGTTGTCGAGAATACGACTACTGAAAAGTATTCGCACTTGAACCATTCGTTTCGAAGCGTATACGTCAAAAAGATCACTTGTCGAGAATACGGCCCCAGAATGATTCCCGCCAATTACCGAAAAAAAAATTGCAGACGATTTCTTTGACAGCTGTCAAATATTATGACAGCTGTCAAATTTTTTGACAGCATTTTTTTATCAATTGATCTTTCGAACAGGCAGTCGCGAATCTACCTACAAGGTGCATGAATGAGGGCTCGGAAGCTCCTGACATCACGTCAGTGGTTTTTAGTGGCCCATTTTACATTCATATTTGAGGACAGTTGTTTGAGAATACATAAAAATTTCGAACACCTTATTTTCGGATATAACCGCCTTTTACCTCATAAGGTGAAGTACTAGTAGAATGATCTTTGACAGTAATACGGTTTTTCTGCATGACATTTGGGAATCCGATAAATCTGTATTACCCGCAACTTCTATACCAAATATAAATAAAACTATGGCCTAACAAAGAGTGGGTAATAGAATATTTATTTATTGTAATTATTTGCTCGCAATAATTAAGAGATGAAATATTTTTGTTATGTCAAGAAATCCAGGAAAATATAATAAAATTATAAATGTTGAAGAAATAATCTTAAGAAAAATTTAAGAAGGAATAATCAAACAAAACTTTTTATTGTTACCAAATATCGAGTTTTCAGCATTTTCAGGTCATAAAAGAAAAATGAATTATTTCCTGAATGTATTAACTCATTCTCAATCGAGAAATAACTTTTAGATTCCTTACCAAATAATCATATCAGGGACGAATAATAAACAGATATCATAATAACCTACAAAAAAATTATATAAAGGTATCGAACAATGAAATCGTCCATAGCAATGATCACATTATTCAATAAACAAAAATGAAAAACTCAAAGATTCAAATTTCATTTAATACTCACAGTTTGTTCACTTGGAAAGGAAATAAAGGAACCGGTTTAATAAAATAAAATTTCTTCTATATACAATTTTATTAATTTCAATATTCATTAATTAATATCTACAACACAGTTTTACAGTTACAAATAGGGTAATTTGTCGGAACGCCAGTTCCATTACTGAAATGACTTTAAGGCACATATGTCTTTCTGAATGAACTAATTTTATCAATTTAAATTTCGAAACGTGTTTGAGATGCGTGTACAAACGAACTATTGCTATCATAACCTCCATCGCCAGAATTCGGTCCTAACGAATAAAAAATAATAAATATATATAACCCAGCACCTTTCAATGAGCATTGATTTATCGACAAAATAATACAGTATGTGCAAAAACCTAATGTTAAAATTCGGATTGTTATGTCTTATACACAAACTCATTTCAGTTCGTACTTTAAAAAATTTCCTTCATAATCTCCTGCTTTTTGGTTCAAATCAGTACGGGCATTGTCCTTGAACGGGTTTTTTCAAAAACTTACATTTAAATTGGCAAGGGTGTAAGAATTTTCTTACTGTATTCGATCGCTTTCAACTTTTCGAATTTTTGTTGTGTTAACTTTTCTTTCCGTCTTTTTATTCATTCATTTCTTTTAGTTTTTGTATTTTCTTCGGCTTTGCATGTGAAAAGTTGAAAGCATTCTTCGAAAAATTTGGGTTTTTCTTAATTCTGAAATAGTAGAACAGAAGTCAATTTCCTTTTTAGAGCAAACTCGCTAAATACTCGTTCTACTCACTTCGCTGCTTCATGAGTCTTTCGATAATTATAAAAGACTTGTGGCATCTTCTGGTCTCGTGAAACCAAGACTGCAAGGATTAATAACGACAATTTTCACGCTTTAATCCAAATGTCGATATTGGAAGCAGGTTCACAACATCGAGTGACCAAAGACAGATATGTATCTTCTTAAAAAACACTTATCCGAAATATTTTCATTCAACACCTAGAAAGTTACAGGGAGAGTTCTCTAGCAGACTGAGTCTGTATCTCGACTTCTATGAGAGATCCGATAAATTTAAACCTGAGGGGACAATCTTACCATTAATTTTTCCAAACAAAATTCAAAAACAATTTTAGTCGATACATAAAAATTGTATATTGAAAAACTATAAGTATAAATGCTGTAAAAGGAATGTAAAATGCGTAAAAACTTGTTTGGAGAAACTGAAGTCAATTTCCAAAAATCAAACATAATAAAAAAGAAATATAGATCTCTTGGCATTCAGTTCGAAAAATCAGAAACACTTAAGACGAAACCCCAAATCTCACCAGTACACCAAACGTCAAATGCATCGACCAGAAATCAACATAACCTCGCAGACTGACGTATCGAAACGTCATTCCCACCTGACAGTGATCTGGTCAAGCTGCCCGGTATAAGACATAACACCTAGTTACCTCCAAGTAGGTTATTTGAAGCTCGCGAACAGGTCGTTGTTCAGCTGTTGAAAACCGGCCAAATTCTGATTGTTAAACGCCTGATTGCTGTCGAAACCTTGCGATTTCTGACTTAACCTAGGTTGGTTTACCGGAGACGTCGGATTGCTGGCCAGTTGGTTCATGCTGGGCGAGGGGCCCTGTTTGGGCTTGCTCACCAGCAGGTTGTCGAGATCGATATTCAAGTTTCCGGAATTGGTCCAGGTTTGACCGACGGGTTGGGGTTTTTGAGGTTTGTCGCCGTTGTTGTTTGCTGTGGAAGACATGGGTTGCAATGTTTGAGCTGAGGTTGGCATCAACAGGGATCCTGCAAGGAATCGGTTGACAATGAGTGGTATCGACAGTTTTGCATATGGCGTCGAAATTTTAGGTTAGGGTTCTTCCATTTTCGGTTTCATAGAGATTCGAGGAATGTACAAAGCTTCACTCGTGCGGAATCGCTCGGTATTTCGAAAAATGTTGATGATTTTCTTATTAAGTTCATATCTATACAGGGTCTTTCACGAGGAACCTCACCCATATTTATACGGGAAACTACTGAACGTATTTTCATGAAATTCAGCACTTATAAGTATTTCACGATGCTGATGAAATCTAAAATATTTTCAAGGCATGAGCACCTTCGGTTTTTCCGGAAATGACGTCAACTTCCGTTTTTCAAATTAGAACACCATTTTTTTATTGCAGAAATAGATTCCTTAGAAAATTTCAAGTTATTTTGATGTAACATTTTTCAGTTTTGGTTGGAAAATTCTCTCTGAGCGGGAAAATTCGAAAAAAAATCGAAAATAGAGCTCCGCTGAAACAAGAATAACTTCGAGGTTTTTGGATGGAAAATTTTCATTTTTGGGATTTTTCAAGATGTAAGATTGATGTATCCACTTTAAAAATCGAAATCGCGATTCATGATACAGGGGGTGAAAAAATCGCTTTCAAAGTTAGGGATGACAAAATCGTGAAAAATCAATTTTTTCAAATTAGAACCCCATTTTTTTATGGCAGATATTGAATCTACGTTAAAAAATAATGTGAGTGTATGCATCACACCCTTGCCCTAAAATGGATATTTTCTGAGTTAATATCCACTTTAGGGCAAGGGTGTGATGCATACACTCACATTATTTTTTAACGTAGATTCAATATCTGCCATAAAAAAATGGGGTTCTAATTTGAAAAAATTGATTTTTCACGATCATGAATCGCGATTTCGATTTTTAAAGTGGATACATCAATCTTACATCTTGAAAAATCCCAAAAATGAAAATTTTCCATCCAAAAACCTCGAAGTTATTCTTGTTTCAGCGGAGCTCTATTTTCGATTTTTTTTCGAATTTTCCCGCTCAGAGAGAATTTTCCAACCAAAACTGAAAAATGTTACATCAAAATAACTTGAAAAAACCCTGGAGTAACGACTCGTGACCGGAAATTGTAGATCAATTCGGCACTCTTAATTGTAGTATTTAAATAATGCTTCAATTATCTGTGAACAACACGAATAGCACAAGTATGACAACAGGTTCAGAGTGCGTTTAACTTAAAAAATGTCAAACTTCAGGATGACAATGTCCGATTTGACACTGACAATGTCAGAATGGACATTGACAATGTCAAATTTGACATTGATACGTCAGATTTGACATTGATGCGTCAGATTTGACATTGATACGTCAGATTTGACATTGACACGTCAGATTTGACATTGTCATTGTCAAATCTGACATTGTGTGTCAAATTTGACATTGACGTTGACCAGGTCGTTGTTGCCATATCTTAAAACTTTGCAGCAAACAAATGAAAGTCAGCAATTCACAGAAAAAGCTTTATTCTTACAATCTATAAAAAAGGTACAAACATTACACAAAAATCAATAGTAAATATTCTGATCTAGTCTTCATCCTCTCCTTCGATTTTCAATACACCGTCAAGGATGCAGGCGCAACTGGCGGCAACGACCCTACACTCGCTGTTGGCCTCGCCTACGCTCACGTTGAAGCTCAAAACGTCGAACAGCCACAGCTTGATCTTCAGGATCTGATCCAGAAAGTCCGACATCAGGACGTGCTTGGGCACGTTGATCAAAACGACGGCCGTCAAAGTGACGGACATGGTCCTCACCTTAGGTTCTTTGTGACCCCTCAAGTACCACGCCAATTTGAGCGCCTCCACCGCCATCTTAGGAAGGATGGGGCAGTTCTGAGAGGAGCTTATGATCGATGCTAGAGTCTGGAGGAACGTGATCAAAACCACGAAATCGCTGTCGTTCAGGGGGTTCTCGCATAGGAGTTTGTTGGTGTTGAAACCGTAAATGAGGGGGAAGAAGAAAGAACCGGCAGCATCGCAGAAGATGTTTACGTTTTCTATTTTTCTATGCTTCAAGGTTCCGAAGTATCTCGTTTTGCTTTCTAATCTTTTCTGGATGATTTCTTGAGCTTTTCCCAAGTTGCTCAGTTCTTTCCCTTTCTTAATCACTTTCTTATCTTTATTTTTATTCGTTTTCTCAGTCTTCAAACTCGATAAATTCTTGGCGGCCTCCGCCAAAACCTGGAGCATCAGAACCCTATGGCACATGGCGTAGGTACCAATTTTGGCGTGGAACTCCCTACACAAATACTCCGCGTAAATTGAGGGGTAAACGCAAACTATAGCCACGCAATTTTTAAACACCAAACTCTCAAAGTTCTCGTTGTGAAATTTAGGCTCCAACGTCAGCAGAATCTGCAAGATCTCCATGCCTATAGAAGGGTCATCATCCGGCAACTGTTGCTGAACGATCTTCTCGCAATGCTCCAGGCTGAGATTGAATTTCTTCGGATCCTCAGTTTCCAACAGTCCGTCTCTCAAATCCCTCAAGTATACAGGAGCGGTCTCATCGGATGCCACATCGTTGGAGATGTCGTAGTAGTTCAAGTCGTCGTCGGAATCGGGTTCCGTAGCTCCGTTCAAGACTCGTATGTTGTAGCGTCTTCCTTTGATCGCTGGAGCTAGGATCTCGTTTTGGGTTATGTTAATCTGCATCCTAGGTTTGAATTTTCGTTCTGGAGGTATATAAACGGATGTTTTGGGAGGGCTCTCAGCTATCAAAGCGTTGATATGATCGGCTACACCCATCGATACTTTCTTCTCCACGAAATACACTTTCAAATCCGTCTTATGCAAACTGGCCAACTCCTTGACCATCTTCATGGTCTCCTCCTTCAGCCCATCGTAATCGAACTTCAATTCGATCTCTTGCTCCTCTTTAATCTCTTTATTCAAGATGCTCAGCATTATCTCCCCGGTCTTCATCCCCATAACTCTGAGGATCTCAATAGAACATTCCAGATGCACCGCGATTCCCAGATAAATCTTCTCCTCGATCTGTTTCACCTCTTCTTCGTGCAGGTGGATGCACTTGAGGGCGTTGAAAGCCACCACTATAAACTTGCAGATGTACAGATGGTGTTCCACGCTCGTAAAGTTCACGGAAGACTTGGAGGACCAAGCTTGGAGCAGGTTGTACACCAGGTCCAAGATCAGGACGCCTGGCACCTTCGCGATGTATACCACCAAGTTTTTGATGAGGTTGTCGCTGTCGGAGACCATGACCAACAGAGGGATCCTGGTGCAGAAGAAGAACTTCCAGTTCGGACTCTTTATGGCTCCTTGACCTAATATCGAGGGGAAATAGAAGTGTTTTGGGTTGATTTTGGTCAGCAGGACCCTTCCGATCACTTCCACAGCTGGTTTCTCAAGATTTTCCAACAGTTTCCAGATTATCTTCCGGTACCGTTTGGTTTTAGCGCCTTCTTTGTGGGTGAGGACTGCCAGGACTTGTACGAACTCCTCCAGCATCTTCTCGCGTGATTGGTCGTTGAAACCGATCAGGATTTTGCTTAAGAACGTCGATAAATTCTGGTAGGATACTCTGGATTCTTCTAGTTGAGTCAGATCAGATATGAACTCGATGATCTTCAGCACGTTGTAAAAAAGGAATCCGACGTAGTTTTGGGACTGAAATAAGTGGCCCACTTGGCCTTCCAGAGCGTTTGCTGCTCGGTTCGGCACCGAAACCAGCAACTTAACCACTTTATCCCACTGATTCTTCTTGTGGAAATGCTGTAAGCTCTCGAACTCGTAATTTTCGATGATGTAACTGGACGCGGTGGCGAATAGACCTTCGCTGACCAACATGTGTTCCAAGACCACGAGGACAGACTTTCTCTGTTTCATTTTCACGGACTTGATTTTCTCGAGGATCTTCAAGAGGGCAGCCGTGTAAAATTCGGAGTTTTCCACGATAAACACCCGCAGTACCTCGTCGTATATTTCGTCCCCTTCGATCGGAAAATTGTCGTCGAATTTCGTTATCAGATCTTCCAGGATCAGCCCGTACAGATCGATGGGAGGCAGGTCCGCGATCTCGTCGATGCCCAGGATCTTTTGCACGGTGAGCGTGCCCGGGAAAACTCTCAGCAGACGCTTCAGAACGTTCAATATGGCCAGTATATCGTTTTCTCTGGTTATTCTTTCGATTTTCCGCAGTTCGGTGAGGGCCCAGGAAAATTCGTTGCGGACCTCGATTCTGAACGGGACCAATCTTCTTGCCTCCTTTCCGATTCTCAGATCTGTAAAGGGAAAGCTCCGATGAGTTTCCCAGTCAAATTTTCCTTTATCGGGAATTGGGTTTCGCTGGGGAGTGTCGCTGTAACTACAAAATCGGTTATGGCGTCGAGGAACTATTGCACAATGCGAATTACTCATTCGGCTCAAACTTTATTCCAGTAGGCCGAATTGCAATGCGATAAATGGGTCAACGCCTGCCCATCGGCCATTTTTGGTGTAAACAAAGCGAGAAATGCACGAAACGTACGAGCTGTGATCGAAAAATTAGAGGAAAATGTAAAATTGAAGTCGTACTCGATATTTCAGTCACTGCGATTCAATCACCGGTATCGCAAAGTCACAGTTCCTTACCAGTAATGAAGAGCGTGATTTGATCACGGTGACTGGGATCACAGCGACAAAGACGTGATATCTGTTTGGCTGGTGAATTTCGTCACCACACCTCAAGAATGAACCTAAATCACTGTTACTATTGGATATTTCACTGCGATCCATATAAAATTAACTAAGACCATAAGGATCATTTTCCTTTATTACCGTAAGGATAACATGGGTGATACGCGAATTCGTGCCTTATTACATGGACCGAAGCTATAAAGGTCATTTTCCCATATTACCGTAAGAATAATATGGATGATACGCGACTTCGTGCCTTATTGAATTACTCATTCGTGTGGGCTCACTACGAATATAGAGTTTGAGCGTCTATTTTCGGTGTTCTCGTTAATTCGGGGCTCAAACTTCATTTCAGTCCAAATCTCGATGCGATAAATGGGTCGACGCTTGCTCATCGGCCATTTTTGGTGTAAACAAAGCGAGAAATGCACGAAACGTACAAGGTATGATGAAAAAATTAGGGGGAAATGTAAAATTGAAGTCGTACTAGTAGTTTCTTCTAATTTTCGTGGTGATTCGCACCGTGAGACGTGAGTACTCGCCGCAGGATCACAACGTCAAGTCAATACGGAATATTATAAAGGCGTTTGCGTAGAAAACGATGCTAATAAGGGAGAGTGGGTCCTGCGCTGTAAGAAATGAAGAATATCGACGAGTCCAACCAAAAAAAAATGAAGACTCACCGCTGTTGAGGAGGTTGTTGTTCTGCGATCCGGCCTGCAGGTCCAGGCCGCCGAAATCGCTCAGTAGATCGTTGACGTTATCGGTGGACATGGGGTTGGGCTGAGAAGCGAAGGGGGCGCCCATCAAGGGGGCGGGCGGGAAGAAGTTCGGTTGACCCATGGACGGCTGTTGAGTGGGCGGCGGGACGAAGGGTTGCGACATGGGCGGCGCCATCGTTTGGGATAGCATGGGTTGACCCAGAGGCGGCACCATAGGTTGAGCTGCTGGAAGGGCGCATTCGAAATTGAACAATTCGACGAAGAAGAATAAAAAAATCTTACCGGTTGGGGAAGAAATGGCGTCGAATGCGGGGAAATTTACGGGCGGCATGAACTGCCCCACATCGCCGCCTTGCGCAGGCGTGGTGGGCGCGGAAAAGGCCGAGGTGAAATCGGCAAACTCTTCTGCGGAACCTTTGGCCGGATTCCCCCCGAAAGCGCCCTCCAAATCGGACAGATCTGAAGTAGTTTGGGGGACCGGAGCCGTCGTTTCCTCCGCCCTGGGATCGAAATCGTCGTTTAATAAATCTTCCGTCGTGGAACTCTTGACGGTGATGGGACTTTGGACAGACTCTCTACCGAAGTTAGCAGCGGCCCCTAGATCGACCTGAAAATCGCAATAGGAAGACTCTCAAGAATTAATGGGATCAATACATCGCATTTCATGCTTCTTCAAGACCGAAAAAATGATACAAAGTAACAGGAAGAAAATTCTTCATTATTTTTTGTCAATAATAATGAGAACTCATAATAATGAATCCAGCATTCGATAAAAACCTACCTTTTTTATTGGTTTGGCTGTTTTCTTTGGTGATGTGACTATCGAAGTGTTGAAACTCAAATTAACCCTATTTTCAACCTTCGTCTGACTGACGCTATTATCGTTATCGGTATATTTTTTCGGAGGCGTTTGTCTCTGATATTGGTTCTTAGCAGATTCCGTATCGCTGTCGCCTCTTCCTTCGACGTCTTCTTCGTATGTATAGTCTCTGTAACTGTTTGGATGACTCGAATTGTCATCCCATTCCTTTTCACCCGAATAATCCTCCCTGGATCTATTATACGATGGCTTCTCATCCCAGGTCTCTTGAGATCCTTAAAAGATCCACAGATTGAATATATTTTCCGCATAGAACTCATAGTAAGTTCTATGAATTTCCGTAAAACTCGAAACAGCATGACAGTTCACAGAACACGAAATCAATTAATCAACCACAAAAATATTATTCGAAATAAACATAGAATTGCAATCACATCAAATTCGTAAATTCGATAATTCTATGAAAATGCATAGAAACCTATGCATCTATGTTAGATGCGTCATAGATGCATAGATGAAATTTCTATGCATGTCTATCATCAGAGACTATAAAATGCACAATGCACACTAAACAGAACATTTTGATTCTATGTATCTCTCACGGAATTTTTTATTTTTCATTAGATAATGCGGCCCGTCAAGACAGGCCTCCAAAAATTTTCATATACTCATTTGAGTTATCCCTCCCCACGGAAATCTTTAGTAAAAGGCGAAAGATTTATTCGCAACTGAGGAGAGATCAGAGTGACGATTTGCACATTTTCCGGGTGCCTTAAAGCAAAATCGAGGGCTGTTGTGAGTACAGACCACAATTATTTTCCTCGACTTTGGTAATGTTAAATGGAACAAATTAATTCCTGCTAAAATGAATATTGCACAACATTCCGCGAAGAGGGGATTTATGGCAAAATCGGAGCGAAAAACGTCGACATAGGTGGGAAAATTTCACAAAATTTAAAATTTTCCTCAAGTCCAATCAATGCGACATCTAGCGGCCACAACTTTCAAAACGTCAAGGTGGCGCCATCTATTTCAAATAGACTGCACTAAGCCTTAAAGTTTTCTATTCAGATGAAAAGAAAACATTCTCGATTTTTCCGACAATCAAATTTTAAAGAATACAAATTGATCTCCAAACAAACATTATTATTAACATAAATATAAGATAATGGAAAATCCACACTATCAACAGAAGATTTATATGAATGAACCTGTGATTTAAAGACGTACTCTCTGTAGATTTTATTTTTCATCAAATAGGACATGACATTTTCCTTCTTATTTGGAGGAAGACTGATGATAAAGATAATTATCACCTTCTGCAACCTAATCAAATCAATATACCACCAGAAAGGATCAGAAAGCATAATCATATCCTCCACAAAAAATGACCTTCAAGCAATATTAGACCAACGTTTGTGAAATGGAAAGTGTAATTAGCTGTAATCTTACACACACTTCCTTCACTAATGACTGCAGCATACTTAAAATACACTTACCAAATCTCATTCCAAATGTATCGGAGCTGATTCCAGTGTATTTATCTTTATTCTTTTTGGCCTTTTTCCTTTCTTCTCTCAATCTATCATCATCTTGTATGAAATCAATCAATTCTTTAACTTTGTGCCTGATATTCACACCCTGATCTTTCCCGTTTTCATCCATGAATGTGTAATTTTCTAACGATCTCAAATCGTAAATATGTTCCCTAGATGATGTGACGACTCTTTCTGAGCCATTTTTAACAAGATAATTCAAAAGTAAAAGCGACTGAAAGCAAAAAAGAACGCAATCAATACTTATAGTCAGCTCAGAGCCTAAAAGTAATGGAAAATCTTCGAATCAACGAGTACCACACCTTATAGGTTCTTCTCCAGTTTTGTTTATTATCTTGGAGCATTCGTTTCCACAACATAGACATTACTTCAGGAAAATGTTCATAGGTGAACGTAGAATGTGCAAGCTCTTGCATAATTTGACCTGTAGGTCCCCAAGCTTCATCGTTAGTTGCTTCTCTTACTTTGGCTTCAATTTCAGTATAATTCATAACAACATTTGTACTGAAATTGAAGTTAAGCCAAATGTGAATCGAAAACAGTTTAAATGATAGCGGAAGTATTTCATTTTGCTGGATGAATTGATAAATGAACCATCTGTTTTAGAAGATTGATTCAAGGTTTTTTACTTACACCTTGTCTGCGAGCTCTCGCACCCTCCACATACTAAAAAAGTTTTCCATTTCGAATAATGTTCCTTTTACATAAAATTATACACTGAAAACATTTGTTGAAAATAATAGATTTCGGGATTAACAACAATTTTCCAATAGGTGACTTGGCCAGCTAAGAATTGCCTGCCATTCTGGGAATTGTTGCCAACAAAATTTTGACACAAACTTTTTTCAGCCAAAACCAGAAAAATGGATTGAAATTTGGGCATATCGACAAATGTGATGTTCTAGGAAGTCTCGTCGTTGTCGTTCTCATCTTCCAGTTATGCAGAAAAACTATAATTTTACAGCGGCTCCATTCAGGAATCAACGGAAGAAGAAAATTTTATATTCTATGAGGATTTAAGTTCTGTGCACAGAACCTACAACCCGCCATTTTGAGTCATTTGTTATCACTTTTCGTCCGAGAACCAAAATTTGCAAAATTTGATATCCTGTTTCGAATTTCCATTTATAGTTTGTGACCTGTGTTCGATTTGATATTATTCTGTATAATTCGGCAGTATGAGTGATAGAGAGGTAAGTTATAACTTATAATTAGCAAGTTTGTATTGTGTCAAATTCAGTGAACCGGCATAGCTAACTTCGCTCCTGTTATTTTACTATTTGAAAATTTTTGGCGTCAGTCAAAGTTGTGTGTTTATGCAGCAAAATTTATATTTGAATTTTAGGGAAGTCGTTCTGTTGACCGTAAAGGCATGACACGCGATCGTTCACCACATGCAAGGCGCGAAGATTCACCTCGGAATCACAAGGCCAAGAGCTTCTCAAGGTAAGTTTCAAATTCCTGTTTACATATACATTTACTACTGCTGGTAAATCTGAGATTCCTCCATTCACTTTGCTGTTAATTTAATTTAAACTAGGACTAGTCGGAATATAACCGCCAAAATTTGAGTGGAGACAAAATTTAAATCCTAACCTATAAATGGTTAGCTAGATATTTAAATGTTTATTATTCTAAACGAATTTCGGTTTTACGTTTTGCGCATTGATTTATTTTTTTATCCCTTACATATGTTATTGAAGATACTTTTTCTGCTGCATATGTAGTTGGCACAAGGTGGTACAGATCAATACAGGACTTTGTATGTATTGTATGTGAACATCTTAATGTTATGATTGTTTTTATAATTTAGTACTTTTTTGTCTGTCGCAAGTATCTCTATGGGTTTACAGCCTATGAGTATAAGGAAAGTTTCGTTTAAATGGGTCTTGGGGTTTTTAATAGTATAGGTTTATTTTTGAACTTTTTAGGAGCCCAAGCCGTGGTGGGAAAGTCTACAGAGAGGAAGAGAGAGATAGACGTCGCGATAGCAAGGGAGGCAAAAAATACAGGTGAATCATTCCATTCCAGTTAGTTAAAAAAAAATCGAACCCAATTTCTTTCAGATCAAGGAGCAGATCTCGTTCCGAAAAGAGATACAAAAGTTCCAAATACTCTCGAAGCAGGTCAAGGTCTGGGGGCTATGGAAGAGGCAGAAGTCACTCACGCAGTCCAATGTCAAGTCGAAGACGTCACTGTGGAACCCGCGATAACCCCGAACCTTCACGTTGCCTCGGTGTTTTTGGCTTGAGCGTTCACACATCGGAAGAAGATATATTCCACATATTCGCTGAATATGGGCCAATCGAGAGGGTTCAAGTGGTTATCGACGCTAAAGTGAGTTTTTTCGGTACAATTTATGAACTGAGAGTTGTAACTTTTGTTTTTTAGACGGGACGTTCGAGGGGATTTTCATTTGTTTATTTTAAAAACACGGACGATGCCAAAGTGGCAAAGGAGCATTGTGCGGGTATGAAGATCAATGGTAAAAATATTAGGGTTGATTACTCTATCACCGAAAGAGCACACACACCCACACCTGGCATTTATATGGGCAAACCTACCACGTGAGTGAATTTTTTTTTTTTTGTTACTCCAACCCAAGACTCGTTCATGTTTGATGAGAATTTCAACGTGAGACATAGAGGTTGGTACAGCAAAGCAGAGAAAGGTTTAGGTGCATAATGTGAAGAGACAAGTTATGCGTAAAGGACTTTCGCACAAGATTTTGAGGTTATTTTTTGTGTAATATGCGATTTAGATAGCAGGGTTTTGAATTTCCCAATTTCTTTCCAGAAAATTCAGCGACAGATATGAACGTCGAAGAGAAAGAGGAGACAGAGAGTAAGTTTCAATCATAAAACGAAATTTCTTATGTGTAAATTTTTAATTTTTTTTCCAGTGATCATTATGGGGGCAGATCTCGTTATCACAGACGTTCACAGTCGCCTTACTACAGAAGAAGACGCTACGACAGATCTAGATCGCGAAGTTACAGTCCCCGTAAGTAATGTTGATTAATTCATGAATGTTTATTGTTTGTTCTGCTTCTGATTGAATTTTTGTTGTTTTGTGTGAATTTTTCGATTTTCTGTACTCAGGATCATTTATAATTCAAATCTGTTCAATTTATCTTGAAATTCATGTACCAGTGCTGTTAACTGTGCTTTAATGTGTTCATTTTTGTGTTAAATGAGTTTCCTTTTATCCCTGAGGTGATTGGAGAATTTCATCGATAATTGTATGGAAATATTGAAGTTTTATCATTTTTATTACTGTTTTTTTTTTAATATGTCGGTAAGCTTGTGTGATATCATTGAATTCCCTCTCATGGTTACAGGTTTTTAATTCGAAAACTCGGTCGAAGATTTTGGTAGAAAAATTTTTGTTTTTGAGAGAATGCGAGGTAAAGTTTCCGTTGAAGAATTAAGGTGTATTGAAGAGTTTTAAGAAAAGAAATTTCCCTTGAATCAAGACTGTCCATTTGCAAGATTCATAAGAAGGCATTTTTCGAAGAAACTAGCTATATAAGAAGGCGGAATAAACCGACTTTGCGGATTTAGAAGACGTGAAAATCAATTTAAAACATTCTTGGTTCCGTGGTAAGGAAGTTCCACGAACCGAAGAATTTTTTCAGTGAATCCAGACCCCCCATTTCGGAAGAGTCAAGAAAAGGTTTCATTCGAAGAAATGTCTCGTTTATTTCAGAAAACAGGACAAAACAATTTGGTAGACATGAAGAATCTTGCAATTTTATTAACTTGTGAGGTTTTCCAAGTCTTCTAAATTGATTTATTCCGCTTTCCGAAATGAAAGGGATGAATTTAAGAAGAAATCAGAAAAGTTTCGAAATTTGCAAGATTGAATTTAGCAATGAAAAAGGGACATTTTTGGGTGAGAATAATTGAGAAAGAAATTAAGTTTAATCAAAATCATTTTCGTCGTTACAGGTTTAGAAGAATTTTCAAGAAATTAGGATATTTCCTTCGAAAGTGTAGGTCGATGAATAAAAGTTCGTGAGCTTAATTACATTTTACTTTGAGCTAAATCAATGCAGGCGCATTTTGCAGAGGATTCTTCGAAAGGAAGAAATATATTGTGCAGTCTTTTTGACAGGCGTTTTGACATTTGCAAATTAGACAATCTGTCAACATTTTTTGAGGTTATCTGGTGGTCAAACATACGAATTGCAAGCTTTGTCGATCAAATTGGTATCGATACTTGGTGCTGAATCTTTCGAATATTGTTTTATTATTACGTGAATCTAGTCCAGTCTTCGGTTATTGTTTCAGTATTCTTCGAAACATTCCCTCGTAAAACATCGTTCTAATGAATCCAGGGGCAGGATGGGCAAAATTCGTTGTATATTGAGAACTAAAGGTGATAGAAGACGACCTATTTTTCAGCTATTTTCCTGATCAATCCAGATCCGAAATCAGAATCGTCCTTTTGAGTTCTGATCGAAAACTGAAAAATAGAAGTTTTCAATAATGACGAACACTCTGAGTACCTTTAGAACTTCAATTTTTTGATCAAAACTCGAAATGATGGGCTGGAAAATGTGCCGTAGGCAACGAATCTTGCCCATCCTGAACAATGGAGTCGTGGATATTTCAGCCAATGGGATCACACGAGAGAATTTGTCCACTGTTTGAGGGAATTGTACTTAACCTTGTTGACTTTGCATTAATATCCAAGTGCCTTGATTTTTCTGTTCCTTAATTCAATTTTTTTTAATGTTAATTTCAGGTCGTTATTAAGACGTCGGATTTCGACATAAAATCTAGACTTAAGTTTTTGCGAGGAGTTGCTTCATTGATGCATGATCACAAAGTGATTCCTTTATCGAATTTGTGTCGTTGATTAGTAGTTGATCGATCGATCGATGAAACTGAACTGAATCCATTTTTTTCATTGATTTCTGTTCCCTGTCGTGATAGGAAGAATGAATCACCAGATTTATTTTGTTATGACAAGTCCTGTATAGTACCCCCATTGATTGTGACAATTTATATTTTAAGTTCTAATAAATAGTAAACTAAAACTAACACTGTTTTGTTTGTTCTCTGAAAGGATTTACAACAAGATCTTGGGAATGAAATTCGAAGTATGTTTAAGAAATTGAAACCCCCCAAGTCCATAATTAGAAGCTTATTTCTATGAAATCGGAAAGCGCAAAGTATCAAGAGTTTGATTAACGCATCTCTCTTGAAGAAAGAATATTGTTCTGGTTGAAGACGTCAAGGTCAAGATATTGGGCTTCGACTTATTGCCAATGGCAGAAACTGAAGAAAAACACGCCGACAACTTGAAGAACTCGTCGAGTTACGTTATCAAGATCCGTAATGGAAGATTTCTTAAACATATTCTGAAAATCTTCACCACAGTGACAAGCTCTTTCAGCATCACTCTTATCCTAGTGAAGCCTTGAAGTTTCAAGACTTTTCCAGGAATCCTGAGAAATGGGAACCGTATTTTTCAAGCCTTATCGTTAAAATAATCAAGTAGGAAGAAGTTTTTCCCCGAAACGTTCACTTCAACTTTTATTTACATTGTGAAAAAATTATAAGCATGTGACAGGGATGTATCCAAAAAATTAAACTCGAATAAAGGAATGAGCAATTACTTTGTTACATTCTTATTGGTAAAGCGTGATGGCTCGGTTTGAAGTCTTTATCTTTATCAATAATTGAGTGACGGTGGAAAAAAGTAATTTTCGTTATTCCTTTATCGAAATAAATTATAACGAAGGGTTACTCGATTGAATCGTCCTTGAGAAATTGTTGCCAAAGAAAATGATACAGTTTGAATACATCCTTGTTGATTTTGAGAAGGAAGGTTTGTTTGAAATTGAGCACAATATTGTAATGTGGTTGATTACATGGATGTCAATAGTGAGATGGAGTTTTTGTTTTCCCTGATATCCACAGGGTGAGAACACGTTTTTTCACTCATCCTTTCCCTTCCTTGAATAAACCGAAGAAAAAAAAAGTCAAGAATAAGAATCTATGATAAAATGAAAGGTGCATTTTGATGAAGAAACAACACAATATCTATATAATATGACTTGTCCTATACACATCATATTTGTGTCTTTTGGATCAATAAATACTATTACTATTACAAGTAAACGGTTACAAATTATTGGTTTTTCTGCGGTTGCGTTAAATTCTAGCTACTTTCGAGACAATTTCGTTCTTTAACACCTAATGGTGACCAAATTTTCCTGGCAACCATTACTCTAAACGACCCAACTTAGTTATACAACAGTTGGAACGAAATTAGTCATAATTCTTGCCCTTCAAATCAATTTTCTGGATTTTCGATCGCAGTCACCAGTAATATTGACAGAAATACCTGAAATGTCAGAAAAGAAGGATGATGAATTCTACAAATACAACCATACCATTGGTTTAGTGACCAACGCCTCTTATTTAATTCAAAACTTGGCACTTTTGAACACTGAGGACTTCTACAAGGCTGACTCCTTGGCGGTCGCCCATGAAGGCCACATAAATTATATACCTTTGGTGAATAAGTTGAGGAGGTGTAAGTATGTTCCCATATGCGGAGGGTGCGATAGGGGCAAGGGAATAATCAAATGGGTAAGTACAAAAATTAATTATCCTGTTTACGACATCACTCATCAGCAAAGATATCTCCATAATATGCAGAAATATTCAGAAGTGCAAACTGCTCGTCAAAAGTTACGAATATCGGTATTTTTTTTCAATTGCATCAATTACAATTATTTCAATATACAGATCTGAAAAAATTCTGCGGAATATATCTAAAATACAACAAACATCGTAATCTATGATGAAGTATTCAACCAGATTCTAGACCAATACCAAACATTGGCGGATCCAGACAGTTTTTCAGGGGGGGGATCAATAGATAGAAATTCTTTACCAACGTTATAGGACTACTAATAAAAGGATTATTGTCCATTTTGAGGTTCAAGGAAGGGGGCCATGACTTGAAGTTTGAATTTTTTTCTCATAGTATCTGAATTTCACAATTAAACTGGAATTAGGTATAAAAATTGAAATTTAAAGTCCTCCCGATGTGACATTTCCATTTCAAATCTACAGAAAGATATTTTTTTGGAACACTGTCCCTTGTTTTCCTCCAGAACTTTTTTTTGGTGAACCACTGTTAGTTCAAAAAATTGTTAAAAGAAGCATTGTTGTTATACTAAACTTTATGGTCTTTTGTAGTTTTCTCGTATCTGCTACAGATTTCGAGAAAAAATCAAAATTGTCATAAAAATCTAGTGAGCATAAAAAAAATCTGAACTATCCACCTGTTTCTATAATTTTCGTCCAACTAGTACACCCTGTATCTCGAAATAGGGCAAATTGCAGAATTTAGTTTTTCCACTTAAAGCTAGCACCCTGAACATAGCCGTGCGCGGTTGGAAAAACTCCGGGACCTGTATCCGCCAGTGAGAACAAAATACTGCAGGTGTATTTTGCGTTGGTCAAAAAATCCTCCAAAAGCAACCTATAATGGCTGCGGATTTTATGCCAAAATGGTATACAGGGTGTTTCAAAGATGTTGATATGATCATCAACGCACTTATATACCCTCAAATTTAGTATATTTTGAACGTTTTGAAAATTACCAGTCTAAATTTCAGATGAAATGGGTGAAAATGAACAATGACACGTATTTCGTTTGTTTATCTACCATTGGAATACAATTTTTCGATGTTGAACTGACAGATGTTCAATTTGAATTCGACTTCAAAGAACTCAATGGCAGACTATGTGGGTATATTCTTTTGTGTCTTAATTTTTGCAGAACAATTATCTGTATACATAGGAAAAATTGAACATTGTTTTATCAAGAAAGTCCTTCAAACATTCTGTTACGATTTTTGCTAGAAAAAGTGTTAAAAAAGTGCTCACAACAAAAATCGAAATTTTTAGCGATGCCCTTAGGCGCCTGTGTCCTTGGAGACACCCTGTTTGTGGGCACTGCCATGGGACTAGTGGCGATGTTCAAAAGCTCCGATGAATGCGTTAAAATGATAAACCACATAAAGATTTCCCCCTTTTTGTATCTCGACGGAAATGAAGATTGTCTTGTGACCGTAGGCAGAGAAGAACTGAAATCGTACAGATTGGAGGAAGGAAACCTGAATCTCATATCTGTTCTGAAAGAATCGCTTTTGTAAGAACTCGAGAATAATCTTTCCGGATGACGATTTTTAAGATTTTTTTCAGATTATTTAGCATTTTGAAGATATTCAACGAGAATCTGTTCATCGGCCATCACTCAGGTGATCTGAGCTTGATGTCATTTCCTCACTTGAACATAATCATCAAGCAGAAATTACATAACAGTGAAATAAACGCTATCGATTATTCCATCGATAAACAAATATTGTTAACCACCGCTGAAGACTTGAAGTTGAAAGCATGGAAACTGAACGAATCCCAGAGAATAGTAAGTTCAAAAATATAATAAATTTCAAAGTTTCCTCAATTTTATTCAGCAGAATACAAATTTCCTCATTTTTTTAGTGGGACTGCATCTTTGAGGTGGTAAACGAAGATAGACCTTATTGCGGTGTTGGCTTCACGAACCGAAATTGCACCGAATTCTGTTGCGTTAAATCCAACACCTTGATAGTTAATTTTTACATCGAAAACTCTAACAAAGACTTCGATAAAGACAGTTCAGACGACGATTTCATGACCGACATCGATTTTGTACCGATTTGACGAATTTTCTACATATCATACAAGATTCGATGTTGTAATTTTTATTTGTTGAATAAAGTAAGTTCACATTTGTAACTTGAGTTTTTTCTTTTTCGGTTTCACTCCCAGAGGTGGAATCTTGAATACAGTGCTGAAAAAACAAATATCATCAATAAATGCAATTTATCCAGAAGAATATAAATACTTACTGGCAAGTTGTGCATATTGGACTGAATTTGCAGAAAACTACAACAAAACTTATAAGAAACAAATTTTGAAAAATAAAATATACTCACTGGATAAACAAACTGAACAAACATAACCGATATCAATCATTTCTCTATGGCAGAAACACGCTGCCCTATAATCAACTTTAGCAGGAGGTGGCAAGACAAGCTTTTGTCTTACAGGCGGTTCCGGCAGAAAAACCCACTGAAAAGATCACATTTAAAATCAAGAACTCCCCTCAAACAAGCACTCACCAATAGGTACTGTAATAAACCTTGAAGTTGCGGTATCTTCAGATACAATCCCCCCGTAATATCACATCCTTGTTGTAACAGACTCAAGTGCTGATCTAAAGCGCAAACGTCTATAACAACATTTTGTTTTTGAGCCGTGAAAAATACGTTCATATAATTCATATACTGAGAAGCAGAATCACTGCTTCCAGTCACCACCAATATTCTACAATTCAGCTGAAAAAAATTGTTGAAAGAGAGTCAAACGTAGCAATGAGACGTTTACCTTGCAACCTGCAGATTTTATTCTGTGTAATCTAGCGATATAACATAAAGCCATGGCTATGGCGCCAGCTAAGAGAGATTCAGTATTCAGAACGGTGCTTTCAGATGCCAAATGCTTTGCAAGGTTCTTCTTAATGGTTTTTTCAACCAACGTAAATGTTTCGTATTGTCCATCAATTTGTCTCATATCCAAAGGTTTGCCGGCTCCTGGATATATAAAATCACTTTTTCTGGAATGGCAAGCCATCACCGCCAGTTTATTGTGAGCTTTCTGCATCAAATGCGAGTTTGAAAACGCTATTATTGAATCCAAACAATGCGTTAACATATGAGGATTGTCTCTGAGTAATTTTTGACCTGGATTACTGTCGAAAATCACCACCAGAAGACTAGTCTCGTCTCCTGCGGTCTCTTCTGTTGTATTTTCACTCTTGAGCTCTAAATTATTCATATTTGGTGTTTATAATAAACTACGAAACATTACAGGTTGCTCGGGTGAAGTTAGGTTATGTTTACAAATTTCAAATTTGACATAAGCCAGGATGGCCACCATAACGAATGTTGGAAAAAAAACGAATCGATCCAATCGAAGTACCAGGGTCGATCGAAAAAGTGACAATCGGTATTACTTGTCAGTGCCGATGACGTTCAATGTAAGTTTTTAGATTTAGAATGAAATTAGGTTGGATTTGTTTTTAAATGAAACCATTCGTTAAACTTTTCAGGTATAATCAACTTCAATATATAGACAACTTGTACATCTCAAACTAAAAGCTTGAATATTTAGAAAGGTCCTGCCTAAATCCTCGAAAACAGTGAACGGTATGAACGAAACGCAACATTTGGAGGAGTCTTCAAGCTCGATACAAGAAAATGACAGAACCCCAGAGCCTTCATCATCATCTAGCTCGACAGATATCAAAGCTTTGGAGGATCAGATCGAAAACCTCAAAGCGGTCGTGAACAATTTGAGGGACGAGGTCGAAAAAAAGGAGCTCGGTATAGCGAAATTGGCGAGGGAAAAGGAAAAACTGTCTTTAGACTTGATGAAGCAGAAGAGATCAAACACAAACATTTCGAAACAACTAGAAGAAGAACGCAAGTTTTACTTTCAAGAAAAAGAAATTTATTGCAACGAAATGAAAGATATGAAGGAACTGAAAAAAACCCTGAGCAAATCTCACACTTCAATTATCGAAAAACCTAGTCAGGAGCTGAAAAACGAGCTAGAAAACACTAAGCTCAAACTGAAGCAAACTTTGGAAGCTAACTACAATCTGAGTATAAAATTTTTGAGAATAAAGAACACAAAAGCGTTTCTGAAAAACGAGATGATAAAAATGAAGATAGAGCATGAGAGAGTAAGCTTCGTTCTAACTTAAGTTTTGTAGCTTGATTTCTACCGATTTTTACAGATTTTCAACGATCTTCGTGCCAAGATAGAGACGATGTCTTCAGAAGTGGAAGACATTGTGGATCAGAGGTCTCACCTTTACGTGTCCCCAAGCAATCGAAAATATGTACAGGTATTCTTGTTAAAACAGTAACCTTTACAAAAAAACGACTGTTCTTTAAAAAAAAAAAATGGCTTCCTTTCAGCTTGTAAGACAAAACAGTTCTTTAGTCCACGAAAACGTATGTCTGCAGATGGAAATAGACCGCCTCAACTCCCAATTCGAGAAGATCAAACTGAAATACACGAAAAGCGAAACCAACAACCGCCTCAAATACATACACTCCCTGAAAGCCGAGGCGCAGGCGCGTTGCAAGCACGAGAAGAAAGAAAAAAAGAGGGTCCGCATCGCCACAGAGGACAAGGCGGTCATGGCGGATGAAAAACCGAACAAGATGCTGAAATCTAACCTCAAAACCGGCAAGTGCCAATCCGAGATAATAAAAATATTCGAACGGAGCGAATCGGCGGACACGCCTACTATACAGATCGTGACCGAGGAGACTCAGAAGAAGCACCATAAGAAACATAAGAAGAGTTGCAAGAAACACCCTTCCAAAACGAAAAACGAGGATGCCAAGTCGGATGCGGACTGGGAAAACAAAAAAGGGGACAACAAAATGGCGGAAACGCCCACTCATAAGCCGTGCGTCGTAAAATTGGCTTCTATCGCTGAAATTGACGAGTCTGAAAGTGTAGCCAACAAAAATTGTCGTTGAACGATAGGTTGAAGTGGTGGTTTTAACAGGATCAGTTCTACTTCCGATAATGCATTGTTATTACGATATCTATAGCTTCAAATAATGATAGGGTACGATAGAAAGCTTAATATAAGGGCACAAATTCTGATAATAAACGAACTACACAAATAACAGATTAGTCTGATTGAATGCTCGAACATATAGTTAGTGTCCATTTGTGACGCATATTTCAATAATCTCAATTTCCCTTGGCGCATCCAATAGGCCCTTCACTTCACGGAAACCCCCCGTACTTAGGAAACTCGAACCTCAGGGTCAATTGTCATTTCCTGCTGTTGGTCATGTTGCATCGGAATTCGGAAGAATGTCAGAGTGACGTACGTTTCCTGGTTTTTGACAACCGAGTGTTTATTAAATAAATGGTCAGTGACGTAGTCGTGGGAAAAGTAATAAGAAAGTTTCGCATGGGTGTAATAAAGAGGTGACTCAAAGTGAAGTCATATGAAAGTTCGAGTACAATTGAAACAATTTCAAATAGGCCGCGATGATAGGTAAATTAGAACTGGAAGAGTGCCTCAGGGACTCGCCTAAATTCAGGTAAAGTATGAGTAATGCAAACCTTTCTTCTTTCTTTGAATCCTTCGTTCGTCTCCAGGAGTTATTTGGAGGAGGAGGAAGCCAGTATAGATCAGTTAGATCAAAAGATAGATAGGATACTCAAAATATGCGGATCGATGGTAGACAGCGGAAAAACATATGTTGCTCAACAAAGGTAACTTGAACCCTTTTCAAATTCGCAATTACCGATCTATCCGTATTTCAGTTTATTCGCCAACAGTTTATGGGACCTGAGCACTCATTTTCGAGAAGATTCCGTTGTGCTTTCGTCACTTAACAAACTGATCCACAGTCTTCAAGAAATGAACAAATTCCACACAACCTTACTGGACCAAGCTTCTAGGAGCATCCTCAAGAATCTCACCTCGTTTGTTAAGAAGTGAGACAGGCGGGGAAGGTTTTTTTTTTAAGATTCGACTAACGACAATTTTTTTTTAGTGATATTAAGAATGTTAGGGATTATAAGTTGCATTTCGAGAAAATTTCTGCAGAGTATGACAGCGTCCTTTTGAGGAATTCTCACACACCTAAGAATAAACAACAGGAAGTTATTGACATCCAGAATATCCTTTTAGCTGTTAGATCTTGCTTTTGCCATCAAGGTTTGGATTATATCAACAGCATAACCACCTTGCAATCGAAGAAAAGGCATGAAATACTGAGCACAGTGAGTAGTATATTACAATATAAGCCAACAGTGATTAATAAATAAAATAAAAATTATTCTATGAAAAGTAACATAAATGAGGAACTAAATTTCAAAAACTCAAGTCACCTGGTATATTCAACTTATCTAACAATGTATATAATGGCTTTATTAGCATAATACCTTTTTCTTCCAAGTTCTCTCTTATTATGGGTAGATAATGGGAGTATATTGATAGTGAGCAAATATAATTAAATTCCCATTTGAATTATTATAACCCCTGTAAAAGTTGAAGCAGATTCATTGGTGTAAAGATAAAGTTTTGTTGCTGCCCTTGTATTTATATTTTCAACAAAAAATGAATCTTTTCAGAAAGGTAAAAAGCTAATTTTTGAATATTCAAATGTTATTTTGGTCCTAAAATGAAGACATTGAATTTATTTACCGCAATTTGTGGGTGTATTTATCCTTTTTTTTTCAGCTGTTGTCCTATATGCACGCTTGCAGTACTTATTATCATCAAGGATCAGAATTATGTGCAGATTTAGAACCGTTTTTCAAAAAACTTTCAACAGAGGTGAGCAAAAAGACTTGAATCCCTCATTCGTTGTATCTTCATTTTTGTAATTTGTAGATTAGCGAAATGCAGTACGAGACTTATAAAGTTAGCAAGGAGTTAGAAAATCGACATGCAATCGTGGCCACTTCGAATTTGGTACCCAAAGAGATGGGGGAAAAAGACGGTTTGATAATGGAGGGGTACTTATTCAAAAGGACTTCGAACGCCTTCAAAACGTGGAACAGAAGATGGTTTTATCTATACAAAAACAAACTTGTATATAGGTAATTTTTTTGGTATTGAAATCAAGGAAAATTAAGTGTTGAGTAAATTTTTTTCAGGAAAAGATCTGGTGAAGAAGGGGAGACCGTAATGGAGGATGATTTGAGGATCTGCACTGTTAAACCGGTAACAGAAGGAGAGAGAAGATTTTGTTTCGAAGTTTTGTCTCCGTCAAAGTAAGAATTTGTGAATAAGTTTAATACTTTTATATTCTTTGATGATGAATTCTTTTCTGCCATGTATTTTTGATTCAGTTTATTTCATTATAACCTGATTCAGCTGAATTGATGAAATATTGGATAAATTCTCCGTATTCGAATTATTTCCAAGTTGAATTTGGAGAAAATAGAATTGTGACATCAAGTTCAATTCTTTTTTAGAAGTCACATGCTTCAAGCGGATTCGAAAGAAATGTACGACACTTGGATACTGGCGTTACAGAAAGGGATCGGTGCTGCAATTCAAAGAATAAGCACTTTTGAATCGGGTACAGATAGTTTGAGCACGTCCTCCAAAACCGACTTGAGACATGTAATGGGAAATGGTGCCGTTAGAAATCACAATAAATTTAAAAAATCCAAGTAAGAGCGACCTTTAATCTCTTTCCATCATGTACTAACCCAAGTTTTTCGTAGAATGTGGGAACAACTCGTCAAAATACCAGGGAATAACGTTTGCTGTGATTGCGGAAGTCCCAATCCCAAATGGGCTAGCATTAATCTCGGTATAACCCTCTGTATAGGTAAGAAAAATGGTGAAGTTGATTAAGCAACGTTTTTTAACGTAATTTCTATTTTCAGAATGTTCCGGGGTACATAGGAGCTTAGGGGTGCATTATAGTAAGGTTAGATCGTTGACCTTGGACGATTGGGAACCAGAGAATGTTAAAGTGATGGCTGAGCTCGGAAATTTGGTTGTGAATAAAGTTTACGAGGCCCATGTGCCTGAGTCTTTTGTTAGAGCGTCAGCCAATTGTGTAGGGTGAGTCGTTGTTGTAAATCTCATATTTTAGGTAATTTTCGAGAAAACTTTGAAGTTAACATGGGTAAGCATAGAACTGGGGTTGATCTGACATTTTTAGGTTATGATCCTCAAATTGACAGGTATATCTTGTGTTGAGATATTGGTGAATTTTCTTCTCAAGTTCCAACTCGGGGATTTTTCGATAAGAATTGCTGAAAACTTCACTTTTTAACTGGGAAAATGTATAAAATCATTCATATTCATCACTAAGATGTATTAGCACAACTTTTTCACCACTGACGCAATGTCTTGTCAATTTTTTTGAGGTTATCGGTGGAAACGTCAAATAGTTTGAATTGTCAGGTTAGGTTCTTGACATCCATCCTATTCGTACGCTAAATATCACGTTTTCCTGAAGGCAAGTGCGAGAAAACTGGATCAAGGCTAAATACGTGGACAAGAAGTTCGTTAAAAAACTCCTCGACTTCAATTCTTCGCCCAACGAGCGAGCCTCCAGATCCAGCCTGATGGAGGTGAGGAAATGGTCGGTGAGGAAGCTCAGGAGAAGGCCGAGGAGCTGCGACAGTTCCAGGAAGCGAAGGGACAAGTCCAAGAACAAGGAAGTGATTCCGGAGGACGGATCCGATAGTGCCATAGAGAAGGGGGATAAGAGTCTGGAGAGTTCAGGGTCGGAGCAGGAGGGGAGAAAGAGCGTGCTGCTGTTCGGGAGCGACCTGGAGAAGCAGCCTTACGACGAGGCTATCGATCTGAGCAGCGATCAAGAATCTACCGGGGGAGAGGATGAGGATATCTTGGGTGAGATTATTCATGCTGATCGATTGAAAATAAACATTTGGAATGGGAAAATATTGGCTTTTGATTTACTTATATCGAAAATTTACTTCGAACTCCTCTGGCAGAGATTAAAAGTTGCTTTTTGATCTTGAACGAGATTCTCTTGCAGAAGCCGAAGACATATCGAAGTTGCACCCGAACTTGCTCTTGTACAAAGCTTCGGCCGCTCACAACTTACCTGTTATGTGCGAAGCCATAGCTTTAGGCGCCGATATTCACTGGAACAACCCCGAAGACCGGGGTAAAACACCTTTGCATCAAGGAGTACTTAGCGTAAGTCACAAAAATCCCCCCGATCTGATGTATTTGATCGAACTGTATATTTAGGGTTCCGTAATGCCTTGCGCCTATCTCATATTAAACAACGCGAGGGTAAATTCCCAGGATGAGAATCTAAAGACGGCTTTACACCTGGCGACCCAAAAAGGACACACCGCTCAGGTCTGTCTGTTCCTGAAGCACAGGGCCAATATATCGATAGAAGACGACGAAGGCAAGACGGCTTTGGCCATGGCGGAACAGAAGAAAAACGCGGATATCGTAACTTTGTAAGTGATCGGACTGTTGCCCCAAAAAAAATTTCATTGTCTTCCGTTTTAGATTGAGGATAGCGCGATTCAACGAGGAAATGAAAGACAGTGAGCCTGGACTTACGGGAGACGAGATGTTCAACGATGTGGTCAGAGATTTCTCTCAGATGGCTTGTTCGCACCCGGAAAGACTGCAACGGTCGAAATCTCCAGAGGACGAGGCTTGAAAAAGTCTGTCCTTGATCGAACTCCTTAGAAATGGAAAAGTCACATAAAGTAAGAAATTATCTTGTGCTTATTGTATATAAAACTCGAATAACCTTTGAAGTGCTATTACTATACAGAGTACTCAACAAGCGTCAATTATCTGATTGAACTTAGGATTTCGAAAGGTACGGTGTATTTTCCTTTTTTCCATCTTCATGAAAATCGAAGGCGTTGGAATCATCTACTTATCGTATTTTCCGCCATGACATCACCCAGTATTAAATTTCTTTACCATTCCAAATATTCCTTCGAATTGACCACGTTTATTTAATCATTCCACAATTGACCAAGTGCCTTCCTGGCAAGAAGAGCTCAATTGGATTCAAAATGGTTTCGCGTCTTTAGATAAAAGTTTTAGAGGCTATTAAGCGATCTTGAGGACTCAAGAAAATATTTATGCTTCGGAAACTGAGGAATTTACGTGTTCTAATGAACTTGAAGCATGATAAACCGATTTTTTATAGTTATTGTCAAGCTTGGAAGGTCTTTAGCATTTTACTCACTATACAACGTTTTTATCGATTTATACTAAAGGATATGTAAACTAAATATTTCATATAAAATATTGAGATTAAATTTATACCAAATTACTGAAAGATCTCCTTTAAAATTAGTGAAAATTCAAATTGTATTCAAAAGTTGTTGGCTTATTTGCTGTTCTTCCACCATAAGAGATTATATCTGTTGAAACGTTGATATTATCGTTCTTTTATGATTTTCACGCCTAAGTTCTTGAATTTATCAAAAGTTATACAGGGTAGGCAAAATATTCCACAATATTTGAACAAATTTACAACGAAAATGTGACAATTTTTATTCAACTTGTGTTATATTACCATTTTTATACCTGATTTTATTTTGTGATGTTGAAAAATGTTTATTTTTTTTGAAGCTCATTTCATTTTTAAGATTTATTCTATTTTAAATAAGTGTCTTGTTTGTACGAGTAGTTTTGTGTTATAGTATTGATATTATACATTTTATTAAACAGTGAAATATATCAATTTTTAATCATTCTTGTGTTTTTATATTCCTATCATAAAAATATCATTGAATTATTGAATGAACTTATCTGCATGAAAAATATCGCTGTTTCAAAGTGCATACAAGATTTATTGATCTGATAAATGCCCTGATTTATCATTTTAGCTGGCTAAAATGTTATCGGTGAATTCAAGCCGATATAGACTCTCATCAGAGTTTTGCAATTTTACATTATTTTATTAATGATTCTTAGAAAAACAAGAAGGGATATTTTTCCACAATATCTGTTAACATAACTGATGATAGTGATTTTTATGAGATACTGGGTTTACAATGCACTTTACGGGTTATATGGTTATCGAAGCAATTTATTTAGTTGTGTAATGAATTCTGTCTTGATTATGATGAGCATGGAAACAGCAGAATTGCATTATCATATATCTGTTTCAACAGAAAGCAACTGAAAAAACTTTTCTAATAATAAGAATGTAACCAACACATGCCGTAATCTAATTACCAGTTGATTTTCAATATTCCATAAACAGGAGGGCTCATTCTTATTCAATTCTGGAGCTGTTTGATTAAAATAAGGGTATTATTTGAAATTAACATTTTTTCATGTCTTTTTGAGTAAGTTACTCACATATAATGATGTGCCACCAAATACTATCTATTTCGAGAGTAATTCATACTCATATCACTAACTTGTGATTGATAGGATGTATTATGGTAATGGAAAGTCCTTTTCTCAGTTTTTCTCATATCAATTTGAAAAATAATTGTGAAAATAACCGTTTTACCTTAATGATATTTCCATTGATTCTCAGTAGGTATAGGAACACCATTGATTATAGAGACCTCAAACAATAGTAACACCAATTCCACAAATATTCTCTTCTAATTGTAGGAAAATTATATGGATTCTTGATTAAAATTTTCTTGGGATTCACGAAAATTCATTTTCATGCGCGGCCGAAATTTATCCCAGTCATAGAAGGGCATAATCACAGAACAACAGTTAGTCTGTGGCCTTATTTTCTTTTAGCGTATTTTTGTGGTATATAATGAAAAACATTATAAAACTCTACATCATTTTTATTCATTTGTAACTTACATTAAAATACTGCTTACAGTTTACACTTATACATACATTTTAATAAATATGAATGAAAACAAGCTATAATGAAAAAACATTTTTCAAGACAAGCTTTTATGATAGCAACACTCATCTGCCATTTTGAAGCCGCCATTTTGAATTCCTCTATTTTGAAGAATCGTAATTTACGACCCAGAAAACCCCATGATTACAATTTTGAATAGAATCGCATCATAATCACAGAACTCGTCCGCCATCTTGTAGCCGCCATATTGCAGCCGCCATTTTGAATTTTTCAATTTTGACCAAAGAATCATCATTGTCAATCCCAAAACCCCCCAGATACTAATTTTGAATGGAATCGGATCATAATCACAAAACTCATCCGCCATTTTGAAGCCGCCATTTTGTTTTTTTCTATAACAAATATTTCATGATGCATTGTCACCAGAATTATGTACACCTGCCAAATTTCAAATCAATCGGACCATTAGAAGTGTGTCATATTCAACTTGCAAGATTTGATTACAGACAGACACCGGGACAGGTGAAACTAAATAAAAGCTTGTAAAGATGGAATTGTTTCTCATTGCAATAGATAGTTTGAATTAGTTATATTTCTACATGAATGGAAACTGTCAAAACCCGCTAAAATCAACATTGAAATAAAACAAATCCCACTCAATCCACCAAAAATAAGATTGCACAACCATTTTTCATCGAGTGAAATCAACTTGTATGTATTTGAGCTCAAACTTATCACAAGAAATCATGCTAAAATCAATTTTGTCAGTTCATATCCATATAAGTACAATATTTGAAGATTTCTTCAGGAAAATGCTTCATCAAATTTCAATAAACGATAACATGTTCGTAATGTCGAAAATTTCAATTACCTTGGTAGTCATCTAGCTCAATTTTAACTAATTAAGTGTAGTCGTATATATTATTATTTTAAGTCATCTTGCACATCCATGAAATATACAAATACTGTTCAACAGTAATTCCCTAGTAGAGTACGGGATTATTATTTTGAGGAAGTCGTTTTAAACTGTCGTAGGTACTCAAATATCAATGCAGCTCCCAGACTTCGTTAATTTTTACTCGAAATGGTGTTCGAACTAGGGAAGTCACATTCTCAGCAGGAACGTATCATTTTTCTCATGAATTCGTCGCTATTTTACTCGAATTTCTGCACCTGTAGACGTATGCAGTTATGGATATGTCGTCATCGTCTCTCGTACAATTCAATTCTGGCTTGCAGGAGCATCTAAAATGAAAAAATAATTGAAATTTCGATATTTTTTGACGAGTGCGACATTTTTATTCGAATGAAACCACAGAATTCGGACATCAATTTTAAATTGAACCATAGATTGTGATTTCAGCCTTTGACGAACTTATTCACAATATAAGTTCTATGGGTTGTGAGCGTATTTGATGTCCATAACATTTCCAGTTAATATTTTTGCATTACTCACTTATTTCCCATGAAGAATTCGATATTTCTTGTAATTCTGTTATAAACAGCCCATCCGCAAGGCCCCTTTCCACAATCAGGGTCCTGCAAAATAAAAGACGTCGTAACTGCATCAGAATAGCCAATCAGCGGCTTTATTTCGAGAAAAATTACTTTGCTCTCATTTAAGCCACGCCAGCACGATAACAATGATTGAAACTATTGCATCGCTTTATCTCGTGGAAACAAAATGGCTGAATAACTCAGATTTTCCAAGAATTTGCTATGAATGGAGCTGATAATCCAAAAAGAAAACAACTCTGAGAACGAGCCTATCAACAATCGTTAAATTATTGCAGTTTTTACGGCCCATATAAGAAAAACTGCCTTATATCTATTCCTTTTACGTGTTAGGAAAACCATAGAACTTTGAATTTTATTTCAGGGATGCCATAAAGGTCATAGCATCCTGGCTTCGATGACTGAACACTAGGCATCTTAATCCTGGCGAAACCACGACCATAGAGAAATAATTGAGTTTCTTCACGGATGCGGTCTTGTCGACGCGGTTTTTACCCCTATTAAAGAAGCGCGAACTTTTATGGCCATTTTTCGAATCGTTCAGTAAACGGGCATGAAAGCCATCCGGGACGAACCTTTTGTTGCTGAATATTTCTGGGTTGTTTTACGATCTAACACGGCGTATATGAGAGTTGCCGAAGAATTCGTTTTATTGTTCGCTCCGCGAAAACCATAAAATTTCATATGTGCTCTCAAGACGTAATATTTTTAGGTACGTCAATGGTCTATAACTCTCGAAAGAATCTCGATTAGTTGTGCCAGAGGACTGGCATACTTGAGAAAACCGTTAAATTGAAAACCCATTGTTGAAACACCCCAGCTCAATGTTCAAGAAGTTATTCTTTGCTGGAGGAATCTTTTTAGGAAGAATCAACAACGAGAAGAAAATTGACATAAATTATTTTCTCTCGCCGAAAGCAAGTATCAATGTTTCTATATTTCGACTCCATCTGGAAAATTATGACACATAAAAATTAGGTGAAATAAAGAGCGATCTAGAGTGCTGTGGAGAAATTAGAATATATTTCTGTGGTAGCGCTTGGCTTATACATGAAATTAAGTATCTCGATGACAGTTTCCTCAATCCTCATATCCATAGTAACCGCTATAAAATACTGATTGTTGCGTAATTGTGAATGAAAAAAGATAGAACCATGAATGAAATAATATTTCGTGAGTAGTGGAGCAAGCTGCGACCAAGGTCACTTTTACTACGGCCAAATAAAATTTGAACCACTTCATTGAAACCGATTATTACTAGTTAATGGATTCTGAACTGAACTACTTTTATCGAGCATAAATCAGTGTTTCAGG
Organism: Adalia bipunctata; assembly: GCA_910592335.1. Taxonomy (NCBI): domain Eukaryota; kingdom Metazoa; phylum Arthropoda; class Insecta; order Coleoptera; family Coccinellidae; genus Adalia; species Adalia bipunctata. The sequence continues at coordinate 2,016,878 of OU342951.1, forward strand.
ATAATATAAAAATGAGAACCATACAGATATTCTTGATGGATTCCAGTTCCAGTATTGATCATAGAAAAATCAGAACAAATCGTTTAATACTTCTCTATGATATTTGTCTATGATGGCTTTGAGATAGATGCATCTATGCTTTGAGAAAAATTAACATATTTATGTCAGATTTCACGGGAAAAAGCCATTTTTTCAAAAATTGAATTGAAATATTCTGTCCTTATCAGAATATTTCGGAAAATTATATTCCTGATTACTTCCAATATCGCACTTTCGTTTTTTTTTTCTAATAATTCATATAGATATTTCGTATTTTTCATCAATTGAAAACACAAATTCACATCAATAATTGTCTGAATTCCATAGAAAAAAGTGATTTCAAGACATTTGGAATTTTTTATAGTGTTATAAGAACGGAAGAATGCCGTGATCAGCATATGTTAAGATATGTAATCGGTTTTAAACGTTTCAAAAAGGATAATTTTGATACTGCGAAACGAAAAACATTAGAATAGTTCCCTAAAAACAACTTTTTCCAATAATTTCGAAATCTTTATTGGGAAGGCCAAATAATTTGTGTTTTAGCACTCCAAAGCAAACATGTTTATTTCATTGATTTCAGATAATTATGTGATTGAAAACACATAAATCGTGATATTTATTTTGTGAAAGATATTCCATTAGGAGGATATCCTGTCTGTTCACGACAAACAAACAAGAAAATTGAAAATAAATCACGATCTTTCTGGGAAAAAAATTAATTATTAGAAGGATCTGATTTGATATAACAAGACTACCTTTCTCGATGGTTTGGATGACGCAATTATGGACATCAATGAAGACAGAATTTTACCATATTTCATGTTCTGAAGAGCATTAATTATTCAACGAAAAAATACAAAATTGAAGATTTGAAGTAAAATTTTCTTTCAGAATATTGAAGTTAGCTCTTGTAGCGGAGTGTTTTAAAAATGAATCCCTATTACTTAAATTGAAGAATGAGAAACGCAAGAATTATAATAAAAAAAAAATAGATATTATGTGAATTTTTTTAGATTTTAATATTGCTGAAATTTGGTTGAAAAAAAATTGTTTTTCGAAAGGGATATTTACCTGAGAGTTTGTGGTGACGGTATCATGGGCTAGGACAAAAATTGACAGGAGCACTAAACAAAAAGCGATACAACAAACTTTTACTTGATTCATTTCGATCCGTTTTTGGTTAAGAGAAAAAACACAACGAGCGGGCTTGCGAGTATAAAATTCAACTGGTGCGAGATGTTTCATTAAGATTTATATATATGTGGTTTAGTTTCAAACCGAAAATGCTACGGCGCACGCTTGCAAACGTCGAGATTTTTCTCGGGAAATAAAACACGAGAATTGGTGATAATTGATCCCGATGGAAGAGAAGATGTTGTTGGACCTGTTTACGGGTTTTGCGAAATTCTGGAAATTCGTTTGGCCTTCTTCGGAATCCTCAAGGAGAAATCTCACCTTCGTGCACAGAAAGCAGTTTGAATATCGGTGATCTGTGGACCTGCAGGGGTGATTACACCCCTGCAGGTCCACAGATCACCACAGATCACAGATTCTAATGAAAAGGGAGATCTTCTATGGCCAAATCGGGTCGAACTTAGGTAATCTCGTTTCTGTGATTAGAGGATGATGAAAAAATAGGACAAAAAATTTCTTTTCTCGATTTTTCTTTCAATGTTATTTTTCATACTCCAATACATCCCAGATTCCGAAAAAGTGGCTTTTTCATCAGCGTTCAATTTAATATCTTTCCTAACAAAAATATGCAGAAGAAGAATATTCCAGTGCTATTGCTTTCTTTTTCGAAAGTTTTGTTTTTTTATTAGGATATATCCATAATATTGGCATTGATATTTTCAATTGTAAATTTCCATTCAACACAAAATGAGAATAATATCTTACATTTCATATCGCGAGCTCCCTTCAAAAATTGGGCTTTTTATTTCCACGATATCTCAGTTCGTATACGACGTAGACCAACAATTTTTTTTTAAAATTAAAGCTTAATCATTTCTCTAGAATGTGTATTACTCGCTTTTCTGTTTTTCTTCGTATATTAGGAAAAAAACCTGGTGAGCTGTAATTTCATGAAAATCTGGACAAACGATTTTATTTCCATGATATCTCTGTCAATTTTCGAGATAAATGTATGAAATTTTCAGCATACATGCGGAATAATATTTTGAAGAATGTGCAGTATTATCTGCTTTTCCGTTTTTCTGCGTATATTAAGAAAAAAACCTGGTTGAAAATATGACCAATAAAGTTCCTACTTTACAATTCATTTAAAAATTTGGGGGGACAATAAATAAAAAAACTATCAATACACATTCTGGAAATATTATTTCGCATGTAAACTGAAAATTTCATACTGTTATCCCGAGATATCATGGAAATAAAATCGTTTGTGCAGATTTTTATGAAATTACAGCTCACCAGGTTTCTTTCCTAATATACGAAGAAAAACAGAAAAGCGAGTAATACACATTCTAGAGAAATGATCAAGCTTCAATTCAAAAAAAAAATTTTGGTCTACGCCGCATACGAACTGAGATATCATGGGAATAAAAAGCCCAATTTTTTGAGGGAGCTCGCGAGCTCGGACGTGTACCAGGTCCCCAAACTTCTAAAAATCTAGGCGAAGAAGATCTAACCCTATGGTCAACTTTGTGGATTAAAATTTCACCCCCAAAATTGGTATTACCCGTTGACATATTCGTAGATAGACTTCTGTAACGAAATATTTGGAAAAACCGAAAGTTATTCACATTCAAGTAGCATATAAGGCCTTCGGGAACTGAGGTAATTATTACCTTGTGTGGACAGTCTGAAATTGAATCTAGAGCCCTAAATTAGCCTTAATATCAGTGGGAGTGAATGTTTTTGAGCGAATGGCGGACATGTGAGTGATTATTAAATTATATATTGCATACATCCCCTGACAACTTATTGATGATGGCAATTTAACAGTTATAATTATTTTAATTATTCAAACCTACATAATGAAATCACGCGAGGATGCAGCATAGAATTATTTTCACATTTGCTCTCTACTCTCAAATTCATTCGATATTCTACCGTGTGTACCTTGTAATTTGTTTCTGCTCTACATCTACATTCTATCTCGATAGAGCTAGAAAATATCGTACTGGTGATCTTGCATTGGATGAAAGATCTCGAAAAGTATACATACACTTGATCAACTTATACATATAAAAGTATCTACACTACATTCAACTGTCTTTCCTAATATCCCATTTTACGTTACAAAAATGGCGCCCAACGTGAGTCACTTCCAGATATGTAGTTTCATTATTCATTTGATGCTGAGATTACCTTAGAATTAGATGAATAACATTGCCATTTAATCTATTCTTACGACTTCTTAGAAAATGGTCTTTTATGTCAATTTTCATCCCTAATTCTGAACGAATATTCCATAAAATGGTGCAGCAATGCAGCATTCCTGAATTTTCGAAAATTACGTGTGCAATTGTGGATAGAGCGGTTTTGCGATTCAGCATTCCAATTCTGGATAAAAATAGCCCAACGTATGGATGATTAACTTAGGTCAGTAAACAATTTCCTAAATTGACGGCAGACCATTAGAAAATGATGAGCTTAAATGCAGCCTAATCAACGGAAAATGAAGATTGACGCAGATACGATAGGAAAAACTTTGGTGAAGCGTCATTTAGCAAGTGGAATCTAAAATTTATCTTTGAGTCTTCAGAAAGAACGAGTAGAGGAAGAGGAGCTTGAAGGAATTTGGGGTAATTGAGTCTTCAGAAAGAACGAGTAGAGGAGCTTGAAGGAATTTGGGGTAATTTTCAGATCCGAAACTCTCAAAATTAAAACATACAGATTAATTTGAATTATGAATTAAAAGTTTATTGTAATCACACTTGGTAATAATCGTCACAAGTTGAAAAGCTTTCGGTTAATAATTGTACTATAGAAAATAGTGAGATATTTTTCATTTCCAAATCTTCCCCCTTTGTTTTATTGTATGTGTTCAATTAATTCTCACTGTTTTTGAACTGCACTGACTCAACAGTCAACACACTCATTTGTTTTCTTCAACTTCAAATCAAGATCTTCCTTCTATATTATCGTTAATACAAATTTATATGTTCTGTCTAGAAAATGAATAGAATGTAGAATATACTTTTCATGAATGTTTTGTTTCTGAGTCACAGAATATTTTTCCACTGCAGATGACCTGAATTTTCTGGGAGGACCTCGTCATCCACACGTTTTTCGATAGCTTTCATAGAAAAAATCTTGATCTTCGACCCGAATACCCTGAAATTCTTACTACGCATTTTTTGGGCTTACAATCAATAATGAAATTGTAAATGAATATTTCATTGATCGTGGAGAGGAAGTTGTTATCGAACGAACGTAGAATATTTTTTCTTTGTTTTGCAATTGGATTCTCGTCAAATATGTTGATCAGTATGATGACCTATTAACACGATCAGTGTTAATGCTTGAAAACAACAAGTTATCGCTGAAATTCATTCATATATTCTGCTTGTACTATGAAAATCGTAAAGATGATACTTGTTTACATACGATGGATTCTGCTTAATCGCTTTTTTGTTCTCATGAATGAACATTTCTGGGCATATTTCCCAGCTCTTTCTCAACAATATACCTACCTTTAAGATACAGGGAGATATATTATCAAGTATAGCCTTACAGGTTTTAGATCTGATGTTGTATGGATAGGAACCTTAATTGTAATTTCTCATGCTTTTATAATGCACTCTCTTTCATGATGTTATCATGTTTAAATTCAAAGCCCAAGGAAAAAGTCTTTAAATTTTCAAGAATTCGAATCAATCCGTACCAGTTATAATTTTATAACGTAAAATTGGGCCCTGAGCTCACGAAATCTGAGGACTAGAATTCAATACTACCACACAGTGATTCATAAGGAAAGAATGCCACTACGGTGGTTGAGATCACTATCCACGATATTGATTTCTGATAATTGATATGTTTGGCAACTGAGACTGCCAGATGTTCAACAATCCCTTCTGAGAAACTCTCAATTGAGTCCAATTAGCCGTCAATCTGAATTGTTTGAGAATGTTCATTCGTATGTAACGCTCCGGTAATTTTATGAAAACCTGAATGAGTTCACACCTTCGTGTTACTTCATCGTTATAGGTAGAAATTGCTTATGGGGAGGAGGCTCTTCGATTTCAACAAGATAGTGTTCCTCCTCATACTTGCATAATCGCCAAAAATGATTTGGAGACCACAGATAAACTGGAGATTGAAGCTATGAGAGTATAGGATTTTTCGCAAAAATTCGAAACTCGCCTATCGATACGAAATTTTCACCATTTATTAATTCGATGCCGTAGATTAAGAAAATCCAAACAGATTTTTCCCTCATCATTCCCTCATTCCAACATTCTGTATGAGGATTTTTTATTTTCGCAACAAAATATGTTGAGATGAACTAGATTTTGAGATTCAACGTCGTTTTCGTCATGAATTCCTTCTATAATTTTATAAAATACTGGGCAATTCCTTATTTAGTACATCATCGTTCAAAATTGGATCAAATTGCAAAATTGCATTAATTTCTATACGAACTGACAAAGTAGCTGCAGAGTAGTGTAACGTCAAAAAGGTCGAATGATGTCAGTGTGACTTTCGGCTGCAGATTTTACCAAATTTTCGTACCATCAACCCCAATACAGGTATGTGGAAAACTGTTTTTAAAGTGAATAACTCTGCTTCTTGCTTTTCTACAGTTACCAGTTCTCTTCAAGTAAATTCCATAGTCTCGTATCGAAAAAATGATTATCTTTTAGATTTTTCGTCTGATTCGTTAATGAACCAATGGTTCTCTTAATTTTGGGAACATAAAAGAACCTCAAGGGGTCATGTCTGGCGAATACGGTGGCTGAGGTATCGAACGATCGATGAACAATAACCAACAAGTGCAGGAACAAGTGCAGCGAATTCTGTCTCTAGGAAAGTTCCGAAAAAGTGCGTCAGCCACTTCCAAAAGTTGCCCGCTTGCTTGGGCGCTTTACAGAGATCAAAATTACTGGTTTAAGAGAAATTGTTTTGATATTAGATTCCACGTGTCTTCATATCCATAATCATCACCGTAGGCGTAGGAAATTCTTCGAATTTCGGTTCAATGGAGTGGAATTATTTTACAATTCCGACCAATCAAGGCCACACTCCATAGTCATTATATCCGTAGATCAACGAACTGCCCTTAAATATACGCGAATATAATGCGTAAATTTGTTGTTTGTTGCGTGTTGTTTGTTCCCAATAGGTCGATAATATCTTGGAAAACAGGTGTTCCAAAATGTTATCGTTCATCTCAATTAATTTTCTCAATAATGAACTGGCCAAATCGAGCATTCAAAGGTGTTTTTGAAGCGACTGAAGATGAAACTCAACTTTTCTGTTAACCTTATTCGAGCGTATTACCGAAAAATACACTTTTGTAACAACATTTGTATCATAAACGATTTTTTTTGACACTTGCTGTCAGTTTTTTCGACAGCTGTCAATAATTTCTGCAAGTCTAGACAATAGACTGCTTATTTCTCGTCCACCTCCTGTACACACTCCTCAGGGGTATGACAAGAAGAAACTTGAAATAGCAAAGTTCACATTTTCAACTGCATCATCTCCTTTCAGCATCTCGCTGTGTCGCGACCTCCCTGACCCTGTTGTTCTCTCAACACTATACCGAGAATCGATAAACCAATAAAACAATAACGTTTGTCGATTATTGTGACTACCGAGTAAGCGTGCGAGATCAAACGTATCGGAAATGTGTCAAAATAATCGTCATACGCATATATTGATTGTTTGTCGGAAAGAACTCGTGTCAAAATGAGGCCCAGAATAATAATTGCGCAAGCATTTATCGCATTCCTTCAAGAAAATACGACTGATTATCTATGACATTTTACTACAACGCTATCTACACGATAAAATAAGATATTTTTCACCCAACACATTTCCATTTCATTCGCCCAAACCCGGTACAATTTTCCGGGGATTCCCTCTCATCAAAAGATCAGATTTAATCTATATGGGGCCATCTAGAAGGACTCGGTCGAACTAAAATACCCTGATGAAATAATTGCAGGTACCTGCACGGTATTGAAGATCCCTAACTTACCGCGACCTTCACTTGACCTCTTATAAAATTGAAGGTTGTGATTATGAAAATTTTGACATTCATTTCAATTTTCAATTAGTTAGCGATTAATTGTTACGGTGCCGGTCGCAAAAACTCTTATATCAACTTCGTAAGTACATTTTTTCAGATGTATACAACTGTTTTATGTGTTTTTCCAGTTTGATTCACCATTTTTCACATCTTTTATGTAATAATATTGAAGGAAATTTGGGAGGCTGATAAAGAGCACGTAATATGTTGTTGGTCTCCAAGTTTTTCACGCCTTTGGATTATGTTTGGATCGTGCTCAAACTTCGCTGATATAACCTTTGAAAATTACCTTAAATTATTTTGTATTAACGTTTTCAGCGGAACTTTATAAGCCAAAAAGTAATCATGCCCATCAAGAGCATTTTCGCCAGACAAATCTTCGATTCTCGTGGAAACCCCACGGTCGAAGTTGACCTTGTGACTGATTTGGGTCTGTTCAGGGCTGCTGTTCCATCAGGAGCCAGCACAGGTAAGATGAAACTAGTAAAATTCATCTGATTCCTATTAAAACTGTGAAAATTATCGTAGGTGTGCACGAGGCTTTGGAACTTCGCGATGGGGACAAAGAAAACTACCACGGTAAAGGGGTGAGCAAGGCCGTCAACAACATCAACAAAACCATCTCCCCCGCCCTCGTCAAAGCCAATCTGGAAGTAACGCAGCAGAAGGAAATCGACGAGTTCATGATCAAACTGGACGGCACCGATAACAAGTCGAAATTCGGGGCCAACGCTCTTCTTGGCGTTTCTCTGGCGGTGTGCAAAGCCGGGGCTGCCAAACGCGGGGTTCCTTTATACAAACACATCGCTGACTTGGCTGGCAACAAGAACTTGGTGCTTCCAGTTCCTGCTTTCAATGTGATCAACGGTGGATCCCACGCTGGCAACAAGCTGGCCATGCAGGTACTGTTTTTCTTGATGTTACTCAAGTTGAACGATTTTTCGTCGAGAGAATACAGGGGGATTCAAGTGACAAGGCCCGGTACCTGTTTAAAGAGAATGTGACCAATTTTCAATTGAACCAGTTGTCGTGATGTCTCTTCCTCAAATATTTTCGGTTTGTGTGAGGTTTAACTGGAAATTAGTAATTTTTCTCTTTCGGGTTGGACTTACTGATGTATTCCTACATTCTTTTACTGCTTAAGTCATTGGATGTGAAATAGGGAGTGTTTTTCGTTTGAAAATTTGAAATCTCCCATTTAGGAATTCATGTTGTTACCAACTGGTGCTACTAGCTTTACCGAGGCCATGAAGATGGGTTCCGAAGTGTACCACCATCTCTCCAAGGTTATCAAGGAGAAATACGGTCAAGACGCGACTTCCGTAGGGGATGAAGGCGGTTTTGCACCAAACATCCAGAACAACAAGGAGGGTTTGAATCTTCTCAACGACGCCATCGCCAAGGCCGGTTATACAGGCAAGGTGGAGATCGGGATGGACATCGCCGCCTCCGAATTCTTCAAGGACGGTGAGTACACACAGAATATACAGGGTGGCCCGCGTAAAGTAGGATATTTACGGAAATATTCGGCTGGATCGTTTTTGTGGGTCGCCCTGTGTACCTCCTGCGATCAAACCAACAACTGAATCGTCCTTTTTCTTGGAGGTCTCTACGACTTGGACTTCAAGAACCCCAACTCCAACAAAAACGACTGGGTGACTTTCGAGAAGCTCACCGACATGTACAAAGACTTCATCAAGGACTTCCCGGTGGTCAGCATCGAGGATCCCTTCGACCAAGACCACTGGGAAGCTTGGGCCGCCTTCACCGGAAGCACCAACATCCAGATCGTCGGGGACGATCTCACCGTGACCAACCCCACCAGGATCCAGACCGCCATCGAGAAGAAGGCTTGCAACTGCCTCCTGCTCAAAGTGAACCAGATCGGGACGGTTACAGAGTCCATAAACGCCCATTTGCTGGCCAAGAGGAACGGATGGGGCACCATGGTGTCTCACAGGTCCGGAGAGACGGAAGACACCTTTATCGCCGATTTGGTGGTGGGTCTGTCGACCGGACAGATCAAGACAGGGGCTCCTTGCAGGTCCGAGAGATTGGCCAAGTACAATCAGATCCTGCGTATCGAGGAGGAATTGGGGGCCGGTGCCAAATTCGCGGGGAAGAACTTCAGGAAGCCACAGTAATAAACTTTAATTTCCCTGGTTCGATTTTAGATTCCACCCAGTTTCTAACCTTTTTTCGATTCTTTTTCAGAGCGGTGGAGTGTAGATGCGGTGGCAAATGAAAATTTATCTAATTTTGATTGACACACAAGAGGAATTCTGTTTGGAATTGGTAAAGTTATGAATTGTACAAGAGAAATAAATTTATTTAAATTTTATTTGTAATTTATTGAGTGCCGCTTTATCGGAATTATTGAATCGTTTTATCGTGATTGTTGATTAATTCATGAAAAGTTTATTGTGATGATTCCATTGTGTAGTTTGATATTTAGTTTGTATGAGATGTATTATTGAATAAATACATTGTTTAAGTAGGTGTTTGTTTAAATTTTTGACTCATTAGCTGACGTAACCGAACTTTTGACATTTTAAGATGTCATACGTCATTCCCTTGATAGATAGAAATATTCTATGAATCTATTTCCCATGCATCAACTGACATCTTAGCTGCACCTGAACTTTCAGTTTTTTGAAAAAATGTCATTTGACAGGTGAAAATCTAAACTATGCTAGTTAGGACTCTGGAATATGTTTCATTGAATAGAGCGACCTCGAAAACCTACATTTTGATACCAAAATCGTCCATGTAGCCCTCATAACTAATGAATTATCACGTTTTAATTTTTTCGATATTTCATGTTCGAGTTTTGTTCTGAAGCTCAGAGCACTCAAAGTATGGGTGATATGGATCACCAAATTGGGTATTCTGAAAGACTCAAATGGGTTGAAAAGATTATCGATTGAATAACACTGTTAGATTTTCCAGAGAATTCGTGTTGATGGCAAATATGGTGTTTTTAGGGGGTCTTACCCCTTATGCATTTTTGACCCAAAAAGTTGGGATTTTCGAAGTCGATTTTATTGTTTGAAGAGATACTTTAGACAATGCTGATTATCAATATACAAGCCACATGTGGTTGTGAGCAAAGAAACGGGAGCTATGATGATTTGAAATTCCGATTTTTTTGAAAAAATGCCATTTGAAAGGTGAAAATCTAAACTATGCTAGTTAGGGCTCTGGAATATGTTTCATTGAATAGAGCGACCTGGAAAACCTACATTTTGATACCAAAATCGTCCATGTAGCCCTCATAACTAATGAATTATCACGTTTTAATTTTTTCGATATTTCATGTTCGAGTTTTGTTCTGAAGCTCAGAGCACTCAAAGTATGGGTGATATGGATCACCAAATTGGGTATTCTGAAAGACTCAAATGGGTTGAAAACATTATCGATTGAATAACACTGTTAGATTTTCCAGAGAATTCGTGTTGATGGCAAATATGGTGTTTTTAGGGGGTCTTACCCCTTATGCATTTTTGACCCAAAAAGTTGGGATTTTCGAAGTCGATTTTATTGTTTGAAGAGATACTTTAGACAATCCTGATTAACAATATATAAGCCACATGTGGTTGTGAGCAAAGAAACGGGAGCTATGATGATTTGAAATTCCGATTTTTTTGAAAAAATGCCATTTGACAGGTGAAAATCTAAACTATGCTAGTTAGGGCTCTGGAATATGTTTCATTGAATAGAGCGACCTTGAAAACCTACATTTTGATACCAAAATCGTCCATGTAGCCCTCATAACTAATGAATTATCACGTTTTAATTTTTTCCATATTTCATGTTCGAGTTTTGATCTGAAGCTCAGAGCACTCAAAGTATGGGTGATATGGATCACCAAAATGGGCATTCTGAAAGACTCAAATGGGTTGAAAACATTATCGATTGAATAACAGTGTTAGATTTTCCAGAGAATTCGTGTTGATGGCAAATATGGTGTTTTTAGGGGGTCTTACCCCTTATGCATTTTTGACCCAAAAAGTTGGGATTTTCGAAGTCGATTTTATTGTTTGAAGAGATACTTTAGACAATGCTGATTATCAATATACAAGCCACATGTGGTTGTGAGCAAAGAAACGGGAGCTATGATGATTTGAAATTCCGATTTTTTTGAAAAAATGCCATTTGAAAGGTGAAAATCTAAACTATGCTAGTTAGGGCTCTGGAATATGTTTCATTGAATAGAGCGACCTGGAAAACCTACATTTTGATACCAAAATCGTCCATGTAGCCCTCATAACTAATGAATTATCACGTTTTAATTTTTTCGATATTTCATGTTCGAGTTTTGTTCTGAAGCTCAGAGCACTCAAAGTATGGGTGATATGGATCACCAAATTGGGTATTCTGAAAGACTCAAATGGGTTGAAAACATTATCGATTGAATAACACTGTTAGATTTTCCAGAGAATTCGTGTTGATGGCAAATATGGTGTTTTTAGGGGGTCTTACCCCTTATGCATTTTTGACCCAAAAAGTTGGGATTTTCGAAGTCGATTTTATTGTTTGAAGAGATACTTTAGACAATGCTGATTAACAATATACAAGCCACATGTGGTTGTGAGCAAAGAAACGGGAGCTATGATGATTTGAAATTCCGATTTTTTTGAAAAAATGCCATTTGACAGGTGAAAATCTAAACTATGCTAGTTAGGGCTCTGGAATACGTTTCATTGAATAGAGCGACCTCGAAAACCTACATTTTGATACCGAAATCATTCATGCAGCCCTCATAACTAATGAATTATCACGTTTTAATTTTTTCGATATTTCATGTTCGAGTTTTGTTCTGAAGCTCAGAGCACTCAAAGTATGGGTGATATTGATCACCAAAATGGGTATTCTGAAAGAATCAAATGGGTTGAAAACATTATCGATTGAATAACAGTGTTAGATTTTCCAGAGAATTCGTGTTGATGGCAAATATGGTGTTTTTAGGGGGTCTTACCCCTTATGCATTTTTGACCCAAAAAGTTGGGATTTTCGAAGTCGATTTTATTGTTTGAAGAGATACTTTAGACAATCCTGATTAACAATATATAAGCCACATGTGGTTGTGAGCAAAGAAACGGGAGCTATGATGATTTGAAATTCCGATTTTTTTGAAAAAATGCCATTTGACAGGTGAAAATCTAAACTATGCTAGTTAGGGCTCTGGAATATGTTTCATTGAATAGAACGACCTCGAAAACCTACATTTTGATACCAAAATCGTCCATGTAGCCCTCATAACTAATGAATTATCACGTTTTAATTTTTTCGATATTTCATGTTCGAGTTTTGTACTGAAGCTCAGAGCACTCAAAGTATGGGTGATATGGATCACCAAAATGGGCATTCTGAAAGACTCAAATGGGTTGAAAACATTATCGATTGAATAACAGTGTTAGATTTTCCAGAGAATTCGTGTTGATGGCAAATATGGTGTTTTTAGGGGGTCTTACCCTATATGCATTTTTGACCCAAAAAGTTGGGATTTTCGAAGTCGATTTTATTGTTTGAAGAGATACTTTAGACAATGCTGATTATCAATATACAAGCCACATGTGGTTGTGAGCAAAGAAACGGGAGCTATGATGATTTGAAATTCCGATTTTTTTGAAAAAATGCCATTTGACAGGTGAAAATCTTAACTATGATAGTTAGGGCTCTGGAATATGTTTCATTGAATAGAGCGACCTCGAAAACCTACATTTTGATACCAAAATCGTCCATGTAGCCCTCATAACTAATGAATTATCACGTTTTAATTTTTTCGATATTTCATGTTCGAGTTTTGTTCTGAAGCTCAGAGCACTCAAAGTATGGGTGATATGGATCACCAAAATGGGTATTCTGAAAGACTCAAATGGGTTGAAAAGATTATCGATTGAATAACACTGTTAGATTTTCCAGAGAATTCGTGTTGATGGCAAATATGGTGTTTTTAGGGGGTCTTACCCCTTATGCATTTTTGACCCAAAAAGTTGGGATTTTCGAAGTCGATTTTATTGTTTGAAGAGATACTTTAGACAATGCTGATTAACAATATATAAGCCACATGTGGTTGTGAGCAAAGAAACGGGAGCTATGATGATTTGAAATTCCGATTTTTTTGAAAAAATGCCATTTGACAGGTGAAAATCTAAACTATGCTAGTTAGGGCTCTGGAATATGTTTCATTGAATAGAGCGACCTCGAAAACCTACATTTTGATACCAAAATCGTCCATGTAGCCCACATAACTAATGAATTATCACGTTTTAATTTTTTCGATATTTCATGTTCGAGTTTTGTTCTGAAGCTCAGAGCACTCAAAGTATGGGTGATATGGATCAATAAAATGGGTATTCTGAAAGACTCAAATGGGTTGAAAACATTATCGATTGAATAACACTGTTAGATTTTCCAGAGAATTCGTGTTGATGGCAAATATGGTGTTTTTAGGGGGTCTTACCCCTTATGCATTTTTGACCCAAAAAGTTGGGATTTTCGAAGTCGATTTTATTGTTTGAAGAGATACTTTAGACAATGCTGATTAACAATATATAAGCCACATGTGGTTGTGAGAAAAGAAACGGGAGCTATGATGATTTGAAATTCCGATTTTTTTGAAAAAATGCCATTTGACAGGTGAAAATCTAAACTATGCTAGTTAGGGCTCTGGAATATGTTTCATTGAATAGAGCGACCTCGAAAACCTACATTTTGATACCAAAATCGTCCATGTAGCCCTCATAACTAATGAATTATCACGTTTTAATTTTTTCGATATTTCATGTTCGAGTTTTGTTCTGAAGCTCAGAGCACTCAAAGTATGGGTGATATGGATCACCAAAATGGGTATTCTGAAAGACTCAAATGGGTTGAAAACATTATCGATTGAATAACACTGTTAGATTTTCCAGAGAATTCGTGTTGATGGCAAATATGGTGTTTTTAGGGGGTCTTACCCCTTATGCATTTTTGACCCAAAAAGTTGGGATTTTCGAAGTCGATTTTATTATTTGAAGAGATACTTTAGACAATGCTGATTATCAATATACAAGCCACATGTGGTTGTGAGCAAAGAAACGGGAGCTATGATGATTTGAAATTTCGATTTTTTTGAAAAAATGCCATTTGACAGGTGAAAATCTAAACTATGCTAGTTAGGGCTCTGGAATATGTTTCATTGAATAGAGCGACCTCGAAAACCTACATTTTGATACCAAAATCGTCCATGTAGCCCTCATAACTAATGAATTATCACGTTTTAATTTTTTCGATATTTCATGTTCGAGTTTTGTTCTGAAGCTCAGAGCACTCAAAGTATGGGTGATATGGATGTCCATGTAGCCCTCATAACTAATAAATTATTTCGTTTTATTGTTTTCGAGTTTTGCTGCATGATATTTTTTTACATCACAAAGCAGAAAAACTCACTGATTTAGGTACTCATAAAATGCATATTTTTGCAAAGCTTTCATCAAACCTGGTGAAACATCTAGGGTAAATCAAGGTGTAATTCACACATTCTAAATATTCAAGGAGGTATACACTGTATGCTCTATTCTCTTCTACTCCACATAAGCTCTACAAAGAATGAAACTGTGCTCAAAACTGTTCCCAGCAGCAAGATATGCAGAGAAGCCTCGATTTGCTGCATAGACAATTTCTTGAGCTTTTTCGTATCCTGCACGATTTTTTTAAATTTGAACCTCCTCTCGTAATTCTCCGACAATTTCTGATGGAAACCAAACTCGCTCAAGTAGCTGAGATATCTGTTGAAAATGCCGTAAAATGGGTGTCCTTTTGGAAATCTACAAGCGACCCTCAAAGCGAAATGGCGGGGTTCCAGCCTCCTAAACAAATATTTACCCTCGCTGTCCACGAAAAAGGATGAGATCAGGCTCGCCTTTTCGTCCAAACCCAAAACAGCCCTATCGTTGGTTGATATTGTTTGGTTAAAACACAGTATTAACGTTTGGCAATCCTCCAAAAGGAAGCTTGATTCTTTCACGAATGTTGTGGGTAGTTCTCGGAAAGGAGCAAACAGTTTCACTTTGCCTTCTTCGATTTGAGCGAAGCTTATAGCGGAATCGCTGTATTCCTTTCCAGTTAACAGATAAAAGAATCGACTTTTGTACACTGCATTCATGGTGAAAGAGAAATAAAGACACGTAATCACTACGACTGTTTCGCTCAAACGTCTTCTTTTCATGCTACCACTTTGCTCAATGAATGTTATCAGCACCTTCACAGGGTACAAAAGTACCAATCTGGAATAAAAACCATAAAATGTTGCATCCACCACCAACCAAGTTAAAGCAATCGAAAAAGCAGACACAGCGAAAGAAATCCACAGTGTGTACGAAAACACCTTGACAGGAAACATCCTGACTGGAACCAAAGAAGGTTCTGGCACGTACCAAGACAAAGAATCGAAAATGAAAATGTTGGTTGAGTCAGCAGATCGATCGTTCTGCTTTTGTATGAACCTGTAGCTTATATCGCATTTGTGTTTCAAAACCATGAGCTTCTTCTTGATTTTTTCGAAGGGGCATATGTACCTCACGTCAACTCCTATATTCACCAATACGAACGAGATGAATTCAAACTCTAAACCTCTATCTTCGCATTCCGATTCTGGTCTAATGTAACAAACTTGAAAGACCCAGTCTTTCCAATAATTAGACAGATGGTATGAAGATTGTACGCGTGGAAAATGTGCAGTTCCATTGGTACACTGTCCAATATCTACGATTTCTGTGTTGAATTCAAGTATGTTCTTGCTTCCATAGGGAGAGATTGTTGAGATGGTACCTGTACTGGTATCAAGGTAAATAACCCTGGTTACGAAGTAAAGATGAAGAGTCTTCAAAGCTTCCTGAATTTTGTTCTTGCCACTTCCAACAAGAAGGTGAAGAACTCTTGGTTTACTGAATCCAGTATCGAACAAATTATCGAAATAGACAGCAATGTCGATGTCGTCTAAATACACCAGCACCAAATCGGGTGGTATTGGAAATTTTTTGCCAATAAGCCTACTGCTTTCTAGTTTGTTTTTCCAAAAGTTCATGAAAACTGGTTGTGTGGTTCGAAAATTTCCTCTCACCATTATGTTCAAGTATTCTTTATGAGTGAAGCTTTGGGTTATGATGTTCTCAATGCACTGGTTCAGATACAGGGTGATGTTCAATAGAGGTAGGACAAGCATGGTACTTATCCTGTTGTAGAATGAGCATTGCAACGACTGTTAATATTTCCTGAAGAAATTTGATAAAGTCGAATTTATTTGGTAATAATTTGGGGTAATTCAGTTTAGTTCATGCATTTTTAATAAGGTGTGAAAAGTTTTCTGTGATGTAAATTCGATTGAAGTTTTCCATAGGATATTTATTGGAAAACTCAAGGCAATTAAGGGTCGTTTTCGGTAATTTGGAAATAAATTTACGTCACTTTTTTGGGCTGTCTGCGAATCTGCAATTATAAGCTGTAAAATAAGTGTATCCAAATTTCGTGGAGATTTTTTGATCACAAGAAAAAAATTGTGGAGACAACATTCGATATCTCTTAAACTAATCGCCCTTTTTGACAGATGAATTACATGAAATGTGTTACCCAAAAAATCGGTATAATCCTACCTGTTTTTGAAATAAATAACCCTGAATCCATAGGTCCAATTTAACGATAAGTTGTACACACAACCAAACTTATATGGAATCACCCAGTATTAAGATGAAATATTATTTTGATATCTTTTTCGTTAGAAGCAAATAAAAAGTGCATGTGTTTACTCACAAAAACAGTTAGGTTCATAAGCACTTGATAAGATTTGGCTTTGCAGTGTCGATTTTACCATTTCGTTCGAACGTCGCAGTGAATTTATATTTTGTTTTTTTGCGAAATTTAAAAAAAATGCCTTATGTGGGGTTATCGGAAGTCCAGAGAGGAAGAATTATTACTATGGCAGAACAGGGGCGGATCTAGGAATTTTTTGAAGGGGGGGCGATTCCAAAGTAACACAGTAATAATTCTCGGATAAACCAGCAAAAATTATATTATCACAGAACGAATTCTAATCCCGAGGGGGGGGCGAAACCACCTTCGCCCCCCCCCTAAATCCGCCACTGTGGCAGAACAAGGTATGTCACAAAGACAGATTTCAAGAACGGTGGGGGTTACACAAGGGGTTGTTTCAAAAACCTATGCAAGGTTTCTGGAGTTAGGAACCCTAAAGAATAGGCCGAGAAGAAGTCGTGGAAGAGTAACTACAGAAAGGCAGGATCGCTTTTTAGCCCAAACAGCAAGAAGAAATCCCGCAGTATCTCATTCAGAGCTTCAAAGGCAATTTTTGCAAGCTACAGGTGTTAGTGTTTCTGTCGAAACTATCAGAAAAAGACTTCGCGCTCGGGAATTATTCAAGAGAAGAGCGTTAAGAGTTCCAGAACTATCAAGGCAAAATAAAGTTGACCGTTTTAATTGGTGTTTAGAGCATGAAAATTGGACTATTGAAGATTGGAAAAATGTCTTATTTTCGGATGAGACCAGAATTGGCCTACGATCAGACGACCGGCGTGTTCGCATTTTAAGAGGTAGAGGGAAGCAAGAAGCAAGCTAGACTCCAAGCTGCAAGACCGATCCCTAAATACAAAGAAGGTACTGTAATGTTTTGGGCCGGAATTATGTTTGGTGAGAAAACTCCTTTAATTCCCATTAGACAATCTCTGACAGGGCCTAGGTATGTTGATCTAGTGCTACAACCTGTAGTGAGGCTCTGGCGAGGTGCTTTTGGAGATTATTTCCTATTTATGCAGGATAATGCACCTCCACATACCAGCAGAGTTGCAAAAAAATTTTTCGAAACAGAAGGTGTGACTGTTTTAGAGTGGCCTTCTTGTTCACCGGACCTTAATCCTATCGAGCACTTGTGGGATAGGATCAAAAGAAAAATTAGAGCTCGTCAAAATAATCCTGGTAACGCAGAGCAACTTATACAAGCGGCTTTAGAGGAATGGGCAAATGTTACAGAAGAAGAAATTAACAACTTAATAGAAAGCATGCCTCGTCGAATTCAAGCTTGTATCAATGCCAGGGGTGGTAATACTGATTATTGATTTGTTAAAATCGTTTTATTTGTTGTTCAATTCTCAGTTACATAAAAATTATTTTTAGAGAAATTTACACTTTTAATTTTCTGTTCTATTATAAAAATAATCTTTTAATAATTTATATTATTTTTGTAATAAACTTGTTTTGGGAAAACTGCTCTTCACTTTTCAGCGACTTTTTTCCAATTAAAATTCGTTTTTACCAAATAACAGGGTGATTCCATATAAGTTTGGTTGTGTGTATATTAAAAAAGAAAATAAGAATGCAAACTTGTTTCTTTGAGTGTAGACGGATAAGGAAGCTCGCAGCGAGTGAAATTTTCCGCATTTTCCATCTTAACAGCTCACCAAACACGCAAGAAATGGAAACTATCCATTAAGCATTCATAGTTCGTTGATATTATTCAAATTTCACAAGGTAATAAGCATAATGTACGTAGCTCTCTTGACCGTTAAATTCCCTGAGCATAATGTCGGATATTATACAAGGTGGACACAATTATCCAGATTTCGAACAAAAAACTAATGGTCGAGAAAGCGCGACTCGAGTTTAATCATCTTTGGTTTTATTTGCTCGATTGTTGTGCGGGTAGCACAGTAAATCAAGGTTTTGTTTGCTGTAAACACTGCCGGAATTTCATTCCTCAATAATTCTTCTTGCTAGTCAAGATCAACGACAAGATTCCTATGAATTTCGAAATGAACTCGTGGTATATGTTATCGGGTGCATTATTTTTAACTTACATCAGTTTATCCTGGTAAGTACCATTGGGTTTTGTTGTAGACGTTCTTTAAATTTCTGTATCTTATTCAACCTTCGAAGTTCCGGTTCTACGAAACGCTGTATACATTATGGCTCTGAACAATATAACACCATTAGAAGTGATTAGAATTCAAAATTTAGTCTCGATTGTGTCTTGGTTTTGTTTTCTATGTTATCAGTTATTGGAAGATCAACTTTACGGCTTATGATGTGCTATTAGAAGTTCTTTGGGTCTGCTGAATTTCGGAAAGAAATATAGAAAGGTTTTATGGTGACACCATCGGTAAATTTGCTGCTCAAAATCGTGCAGTACCTATATTCAAAGACTGTAAAATTTTACAAATGGAAGAATGAATGAATCGTTCAGAAAATTGAATTTAATGAGAAGTAAATTTGAGGATTCTTTTAGTGAATTCCAATATTGATTCTTCAGGCCGGTTTTTGCATGAAAAATATTGAAGATAGCTATAGAAATATGTTGGATTCCTATAAAAATACAAACTTGAATTTTTACGGTTATTATTCTCGGCTAAAATATTTCTCGAGTTTTCGTTATTTGCCGATGAGTAATCAAGTAATCATGAAGCATTTTAAAGTATGTCCGCTCTATTACCTATCTTTTTTAAACGGTAATTCACAATTTTATCTAGTTTGAGAAACGTTCAATAATTTATGGAAATGGCTTTTCAACAACAAGTGTTGTTCCAAAACGTTTTCACTGTCCTGCAATAGATATTAGTGGAATTTAAATTGAAATGATATTCAGCGTATGTATCTATTCAGGCATTCGAAAAAAATTTAATACAGTGTGTTTCACTTACGAGGATATATTGATAGATATCTAGTTAGCCTAGACCAGTTCCATGCATAAACAAAATATTGCGATATCATATCAACGAACAATAACTTATTAGAAGTGTCAGTGTAGAGTTCGACGTCAAAAAAGTAATCCAGAGTTACGCAATAAATTGAAGAAAAAGATGTCCACCACGAAATTGTAAAAATCGAAAAATTGTAGTATCGAGCAATCATCAAGTACCTGTATATTTAAAACTTTGACTATACTATATAGTCTAAGATTTAAAAGGGTTAAGAGGTGAGCATATTTACGAAGATATGGTTAATACCCTTGGTGATCAATGTCCTTCGTATGCGACCGTGAAAAATTGGACTGCAAGCTTCAAAAGAGGTAAATTTTCCATTGAAGATGATGACCGATCGGGAAGGCCAGTTTCTGTGTCAGTCCCCGAAAATATCCATGCAGTTCATGACATGATTTTATCAGACCGTCGAATTGGGCTAAAACGGATATCTGAAGCACTGAAGATTTCGTACGAACGCGTTCATCATATAGTTCACGTCAATTTGGACTTGAGAAAAATTTCTGGAAAATGGATCCCCAAATGTTTAAATGTTGACCAAAAGCGTGCAAGGGTAGAAGCATCGCGTTCGATCTGTGCTCGATTTGAAAACGATGTAGACTTCTTAAACCGAATTGTTACTATGGATGAGACTTGGGTACATTTCTACCGTTTCTACGATCCAAAAACAAAGCAACAATCGATGGAATGGCGACACTCTGGTTCTCCAAGACCTAAGAAGTTTCGTCTCCAAAAATATGCTGGAAAAGTTCTTGCTTCAGTTTTTTGGGATTGCCATGGAGTAATCATGATTGATTTTTTGGATAAGGGTAGAACAATAACTGGAGATTACTATTCGATATTACTGGTCTACTCTGCGAGAAAAAATTAAAGAGAAAAGACGCGGAAAGCTATCCAAAGGTGTTTTGTTTTTACAGGACAACGCCCCAGTACACAAATCTCATAATGCCATGCAAAAAATTCGTGATTTAGGGTTAGAATCACTAGAAAAAAAGTTTAAAAGGTCGTAAATTTTCTTCCAACGAGGAGGTAATAAAAGCTGTGGAGTTCTGGTTTGCTGAGCAAGAAGAAACATTTTTTTGAAAGGTCTAGAGACGTTGCAGGTTCGCTGTAATAAATGCATTCAATTAAGAGGATAATATGTTGAGTAATAAAATATTTGGACTTTGATATTTTGTTTGGTTCTATAGTAGGCTAAGAATTTTTCAATATATCCTCGTAAGTGGCCACAATTCCTTATTTTGCGACGGTTTTAGAGAATATTTCGATTATTTTGCGCTTTATTTCGATTTCTGTAAATAAAATATCCAAAATTCCAGCAATTTTTTCGGTATTTTCAGTTTCTCAGCCTCAGACTCGTAATTCCAAAGAGATAGATCTGAAAATTCTTCTCTTGTAGTTCTGGAAATGCTCTCAGTAAGCATCGACTTTGGAACACCCTGTACACAACTTGTCCCTTAAATCCCTCTTCTAAAGCATCTGCGATAATCTCCGACTCCTCTCAAACGACTAAAAAGATCACAAAGCATTTCTCAACCCCTAATCCGACTTTCAATCCAACCTATTATTTTCCTAGGGCCCACATGAGATCCCCTGGGGTATACCAGCTAACACCGCCGATCGACCACGCAGAAGGCCCCACGTGGGACCCCCGCAAAGGTCTCCTCTTCTACGTGGACATTCATTCCGGCACCGTCTTAAGCTACGAACACTGCAGCGGAAAAACTCATTCCTTCTCTCTATACGGGGATGTAACGCCCATCGTGCCTTCGAAAAAGGAAAACGTCTTTTTCGTCGGACTCAACAGGTCCCTGGTGGCTTTGGAATGGGACGGTAGGGACAAAGTTGGTAAGCAGAAGATTCTGAGCACTGTCTCGCCTCAATATCCCAGCAGCAGGTTTAATGATGGAAAGGCTGATAAGAGGGGGAGGTTGTGGTTTGGTAAGTTGACTTGGAGCTCACAAAAACCTTGTGGGAAGTGTTTTTGATTATATCAAGAGGCTTTGAAAGTGGAGTCTGTTAAAATGAAGATATGTTTGTGGTCATCCACTTTTTAGAAGATAAATGTGATGACTTCATGTTCAAAAGCCTCCTCACTAATTATCCAACCTAATCATACCATCCTTTACGTACTTATGGACATGTAAGGATGTGAGTCACTGTTTATTTCTCTTGAAGGTACGATGGGCTACGAAAACTCATCTGGAGTGCAGCCAGACGAAGGACTTCTCTACAAATTCACCAATGAAACGTACGAAAAACCCACCCCCATAATAGCACCGGTCAACATAAGCAACGGAATGGCCTGGAATAAAAAAAACGACAAATTCTATTACATAGACACGCCGACGCAAAAAATCGTCGAGTACGATTTCGACGACGAAAAGGGAGAAATAAAAAATAAGAAGACTGTTTTCGATGTCAGGAACCAGTCGTACGTCACTGGTTACCCTGACGGTATGACCATCGATGAAGACGACAACTTATGGGTAGCCCTTTATAACGGTGGGGCTATCATCAAGATCAACCCGAAGACTAAAAAATTATTGCAGGTAAGTTTAAACATCGCTAAACAATCAAGACGAAGCCATATTTATGATTTTTATAGGTTGTAGCCATACCAGCACGAGCTGTCACGTCTGTAGCGTGGGGTGGTCCTAAATTAGACATACTGTACGTTACAACTTCAAGGTTTTCCCTCAATCCAGAAGAAAGAAAGCAACAGCCTGCAGCTGGGGCAGTTTTTGCTGTCACTGATTTAGGAACTAGAGGCGTTCCAGCATTCGAGGCAAACATAATCGATTCTATTTAAAACACTGTTTAGTCCATTAGGATATTAAAGCCATATTTTACGATGTACGAGTCATAAAGCCATTCAAGAGTCGTCTCAAATACATGGACTTTCGTCTTCCCAGCTGTATTTGTAAGGAAATTGATTACCGAGATACACTTGAGATGTTATCGTGATAATAAACAATGATAATTAAAGTTTAAAATTTCAATTGTCCTCCTTATCATAAGTCATTAGAGCTCCATTCCGAAAAATTAGCCCAAGATTTTTCATTCAAAATGAAATATCATCATTTTAACTGCTTCTTGATGTTAAAATACGAAAAAATCCTTATCGAAATTTAAAAGGTTGAAGACCCAACAGTCCAAGAACACTCACCAAATTCTATGCATCGTTGAGTTAACCTTCAAAACTAATGTCAACTCAACCTAACCTAACATTTTTTCAGCACTATTATCATTAATAAACTATCGAAAATAGCAATAAATAAGTGAGTAATTGGTTTCATATCAACCAGAAAGATATGTAAGAGCCGTATCGATAAATTGAACTGAATTATTAACTGTCTAAACTTCCAGAGTAGCTTCAATATGAAATTGTCCCAAATTAGGAACTTGAATGCTCTGAGTGCTGCTATCACGAAACCTCATCGACATACATACACTAGGACATATCCTACCGTTTTGGTAAAACCCGATGGTTCTTCTTTCACCATAAGATATAATGAACCTAGACAAATCATTACGGTAAATGATTTTCTTGTCAGTTTGTTCTTGACAAAAAATAATGCAGTTTCAATGATTAATAAGGGAAGAGTTATATTATTTACTGTAATTTTAGTTACCCCTCAACATTTGGACTTTGAGCGAAGCGGAAAGAAAGGCTAGGTTAGACATGAGAAAACCAAAGAGTCAAATTATATACCAGGAAGATTTGGATGATTCTTACGATGCTACCAAATACCTCAAATATATGCAAAAAAAGTAATTGGGAATTCAATTGTAGTATTTTAATATATATTATTAACAGTTATTCAATTATCAATTGTGAGTTTATACCATTGACCTAGAATATATTCTACATCAATGGTTTATACATGCCTGGAGCTAAGTATGATTATTAAACAGAATCAATATAAGGACTCATTACTTTTAATCTCCAAGAATTGTCATTTATTCACGATGTACAAAACATATGTCGCGTACTTTCATTATGGTAATTATTCAAACAATAATGAATAAGAAAGCATGATTTCACTTTCATCTCAGATCTTACCATTCCAAACTGTTACATTATGACACCTTGCATCACAATGAGAATTCGTCAATGAGATGAATTACAATTCAATTTATCATTAGAATCCATAGAGTTAGTGAATCACTCCTCTTTCCATTTCCAAATTTGTTTTTAATTGTTCTTTCGAGACCAGATGAGATTTGAATAAATATTAAATCACGTGACACGCAGTTTCATGCGCGCGCACTCTCAAAATTCATTATTCCGTCCACAGAGCCGTGTGGAATAGAAAGAGAAAGAAGAAAAATGATTAGCTTAGCTTTGTTCAAATATGGCAGCTGCTAGGTGAAGTCGAATTCTTGAATGGAGTTTACTACAGCACAGCAAGTCGTGTTAGTCTATGGTGTTGGTTCAGATGGAATCGTTTGTGAAAGCTGAGCTGTCATTATTTTTATTTACATTTACATACTTCGGTTTGGTGCAGATAGAACAATTCAGGAATACGACATAGTTACTGCTGAGTGAAGTGAATTTCGTCAACGAATATTGTGCCTGTGCTATTATTCCCCAAGAATTTTATTCAGTCCCGACCATTTATGCAGCTGAAATTCCAGATAGAATTTGGAAGGCAAGGGTGATTGGAATTTACGAATCAAGTGCGCGAGGTTTATGAATCCTCTGAAATTGAAATTACGAATGTGTCAAAAACTGTGACGTCTATTTTGTTTATAATTCGACAATGTCATTTTTTACTGTGAAAACAAAATGTGGCTCGACAAAAAATTCGAAGCATGTGCAACAGTAGAACTTGCTTAGTTCGCCGCGTTTGTTAAACGAAAATATGTACGAACTTGGTTAACGATACGTAATTTTTTTATACATCAACAACAATGCACCCTTCAAATAAAGACGACACAATTTCTAAAATTTCGTGTATATATGACACACCCTGTGATCCTAAAGACAATGACTATGAAAAACAGTTTTGTCCGAATAACGAATTGTCGGAGCCCCCAAGAACTAGATGTGATAGGCTCAAGACTGGCTCTTCCTGTCAGGCTTTGAGACATGCAGTGTCAGCCCTACATCGACTGGACGATTTCCACAGAGAGAAAATCGGATCTGGCTTTTTTTCGGAGGTCTTCAAGGTAAGGACACTCTATTTACCATTTGTTGACTCGATATCTAGGTCAGGAAAAGATAACCTCGATTGAACCATATATGCAACCTACACCTGTTCTCTAATTCTGCTAAAACAAACCCTAATAATCCCAAAACTTTCAAATCATACCCTGAATACCATAACTAATGTCTTCCAGGTAAGATGTAATCTTTCCAACCGCTGCATTGTTATGATCATTATGCTCCAGTGCAATTCCACTCGATTCAATGTAAAGTACTGTTTAGTGTTACATTTTCATTATTTTATCGTCTCTAGAGTGCAATTACTCAAAACGGGAGTTCTGATATCTAAAACCGTGACTTGGTCTCATTACTCGTGCTCTTAGGACATAAAACTAACGAGAAAATGCATACCTCTCTAATTGTAAGAAGATACAAGCACCAGCTGTGGTTACAGTTAATGTTAATTTTTTCGAGAAAACATGAATCTTTGCGATGCAGTCCAATGTTTTATTTCCCAATTTTCTTAATTGGCTAAACGCCACGACCGATACAGAAAGTAGAATTGGCAGCAAGTATTTTTCTTGTTGATATCCGCCAAAAAAATGGCTTTGAAAATATGCCAACTCGAGAACACAGAATTGGGTTGTTTACTTCATTTCCATAGACTTGGATTTCGGGAAATATTCTATGTGATTCAATTTGTTTCTTACATCTTGAATTGATTTTTGTTAATCATTCTATTGATGAGAATAAGAATGTACATGGTAAATTATGTATGTGATTCTATATAGTTTCCGAAAATTGCATAAATGTTACGAATTTTAATTGTGTTTTTTTGCTAAAAGTAAAATTAATTATCTCATTTATTTCCGCATATAAGCTTAGAAGATTTCTCACGTTCTTCGTTTTAAATGAGTATTCTTTCATATTTTTTTTGTTACAATAAACTTCAGGCTTGGGTGCACAATCCTTGATATTCCAATTCTCAGAATTTATTCTTCAGACTTCTTGTTGCTCATGCCGACTTTCTGTCAGATTCCCTAATCCCTATTATTGGTTATCTTGTGTGGGCTAATTTTCCCACCGTTTTGTGCCTTTCAAGGAATTTCTTTTGTGATTTGTCATTGTGGGAACATTCTTTCTCGAACAGGTCTTCGATTCATTTCAAATTGAACGTGATGTTAAGTGGAATTCCAAAATTCATTGTAAACGCATGTTTCAGAATGAAAAATGTTCTATGATCTTAAACAAGTCACAAGTGTCTATCTGACACTCATAGAAATCGCTAAATTTAACATATCTTTGCTCATCTGTGAAGGAATAATAGAAATAGATAGATGCTTTCGACCAGAAACGATAAGAAACCTCAGATCAGTATTAATTGTGTATTTATTGACCTGGGTAGAAACGCATCGAGATTGGATGGGAAAACAAAAGAATAAACGTCGTTTCTACCTATTCCGAGATAGCCTTGTCAGGACCAAATGCGGCTTCTTGTGTAAGGTTAACGACTGGCGCCGTTCTGGTTGTCCCAGTATCATTGATAATTTTCAATTATTCGTGTTAAGGGGAAATGGCGGACTTGACCTCATCATCCGGCGGCTATATTGAGAAGGATTGATCTGTGGAAGAAATAAGCGAAGAATGAGTCAGGGTTGCCATATCGATTTACCAAAATGCTGCAAATGTGAACGTTTTCTTGCAAAATGGCCATAGAATAGTATCTCTTTCGTATATGACGTTTCAAAGGGGATGTCAGAGATTAAATGAATTTACACCTGTCATTTTTCCAAAACTAAGTACATATTTAAATGATAGAAAATACGGATTATTTATGATCTCAAAAAAAACCTAAATGAAGTTAACCCTTTTTTTATACAGTAGCTCACAAAAAAATTTAGTGGAATGTGGTGTGAGCTATTCCGTCCTCCAGTTTCCGGCCCTGTTTACGTAACTGAGTCGCGTCCTATTGTTGCGTATGTTGTTTCTCTTCCCGAATTACGTTCGCACGATTAGCGTACGTCCGATTAATTAATTAATTAGTTAGCAGGCGTTTATGTAAGACGGTTGGCGACCGTGGAAGCGGAAACCGAGGAGTTGAAACGAAACAAGCTACAATAAAAAAATCATTTTTAAAAAAAGCTTTTATAATAACAACATTCATCCGCCATTTTGAAGCCGCCATCTTGAATTCCTCAATTTTAAAAATAAAAAACCGACCCAGAAAACCCCCAGATACCAATTTTGAATAGAATCGGATCATAATTACAAAACTCGTCCGCCATATTTTAGCCGCCATCTTGAATTTTTCAATTTTGACGGAAGAATCATCATTGTCGAACCCAAAAACCCCCATATACTAATTTTGAATGGAATCGGATGATAATTACAAAACTCATCCGCCATTTTGGAGCCGCCATTTTGTTTTTTTCTATAAAAAATATTTCATGATGCATTGTCACCAGAATTATGTACACCTGCCAAATTTCAAATCAATCGGACGATTAGAAGTGTGTCATATTCAACTTGCAAGATTTGATTACAGACAGACAGACAGACAGACAGACACCGGGACAGGTGAAACTAAATGAAAGCTTTTAAAAACGAAGGGAACATCGTCGTTTAGCAGCTTTTAATCTCGCTTTTAATAGATTTGACGTCATCATCGGGGACTTTTATATAGTTTTTCTACTTATCGTAATCGAGAAAGACCGAAATTTCTTTAGGAGACTTTATTTAATAAAATGTGTATGTAAATACGGCATTGCCATATATCAAGTCAAGGTGTTTATGAAGACGGCTGTGTTAAAAAAACATAGAACATGGTTTACGAAAACTGTCATGCTATTTCTCCTTTCTATGGTTTCCGATATCTTTATCTAGAAATCAAATTCGGGGCGCTGTCTTAATTTTTTCCGAAAATTTTTGTAAAACGCGTAAGGCACCTTTTACGAGTAGAAACTCGCGAGTGCTTCAAGAAACTCGCGATTTCTCTTCAAACAAAACGCGTCAGCTGGTCAAAGCAGATACTTTGATACCTATCTCTATCTTGGCTTTGAAAACTACCAAACGACGAGTATTATTCATGACTGAGACGACAGTTGTTTCATCAGTTGACTGCGTTCTGAAACCAATTAACATTGTAATTTAAGTCTGAATGGAACATTGAAGATATGCAGGATGGTTCGAGTATAGGGAATGTAAGTATGTCATTGTATAGTTTAGTTGATCACTTTAATTGTCAAAATTTTCCACAGAACTGCAATAATATATAGGTTATTCTATGTGAAATAGCAAAGCCTACATTTATACAAGAAAATAATATGAGCAAGTAATTGTCGAACTTTTATGGATAGGTACCTGTTTAGAACGTGACATGATTGTACTCTTTATCGCCATTTTTTGATCAAGATCGCAAGCTTAAAACAATAAGCGATAAAATTCCGCTGTCCTATAAAAACTTGAAGTGTTTCGACCCGTTCGCTAAACTGGAGGATTTTTCAATCGACTTCATTTATCTATCGCCAAAGTCGTGATGTGCACAGCAGATTTTAATCCCATTTACTTTCTTCCGACTCCTTCGCGTTGGTCGGATGGGTACGGACATTAAATCTTGTCGAAAACACCAATTAAAACTATTTTATTGGCTGCGTTGATAATGAAATTAATTCTCTGGTTACTTTCTCCTCTGTGGACGTTAGAACGTTGTCTTTAACTTCGGTTTTTTCGATTTTGTAATTTGTATCGTTTGGTTTTGCACGAGAATGTTGAGAATGTTAGGATTAAGGTTGCTTTCGTTAAAATTGATAGTCTGGAGTCGGTTTTGGTACATTGCGGCTTTTTTCCAAAAAACGAATAGGCGAAGTATCGGAAAGATTGAACATCTGCTCCAAGCGGGCGTTTTTCGCGAAATGGGTCAGATCTTGGCAGATCGCGACGTGACTCAGCCCGCCGCACAGCCCAGATTTAAATCGGCATACATAAATTTTCGCGCCCCGATCGACGATGATGATTCACGACGATTATTATCGTGAATATGTCTCGGGCGGCTTAAACCAACCGAGCGATCGATAACGGCCGGTTGACGCGTCCGGCGCCAAAAAGCCCGATGGACGGATGTATTTTCGTTTCGGAAAATATTTCGGGAAATTGGACGCCGACGCCAGGATCCCGTCGTTTTCGCCGCTTTTCGTTTTATAAATTGTCGAGGAATGCGGTTCGAGCCGGCTTTCTCCGAAACGATCGGCGGAATCGATCGATCGGATCGGAAAGAGGCGGTTTTCGCGCCGGGCCGAACCGCACGTGAGGTGCCGCGGAACCGCGTGTCCAATAGAGGGATTAAATCAGAGTTGAAATGTCCCGAAAAAAATTGTTGTTCTCGACACGTGTGAAAAGTGCCTTCTCTGCATGCGAAAACATATCAAGAATCAGTTTTGCGCACTCATTAGAAGAACAACCGTTTTCCCATTTTCTGGACCGGTTGATTCAATATCACGCCGATGTTCTTATATGCAGGAATAGCGTAACGCGAATTCCTGCCTATAGTTTTTCGGCAGATATCGGGTCGATTTTCTTTGCCTAATGCGTCAATCTTCGCTTATCTGCATTATAATTTGGCACCGATTCCGCTCGTGAAATTGACGGTCCGTCATAATAATAGAACGAGTTTTCATCTCGGAAACTCTCCACGTCATCGATTCATGAACGTCACCGGAATCGACGTGAAAATTCCAAGCTACGCTCACGCATTGGCACGACAAAAAAATTGGATTTCTAGGGTGTCTATGAGCACGGTCTTCTGGATCATTTGTAGCAACTTACAAAAAAAATAGGAACCTTTAATAGAAGATGTAATATGCCTTATTTCACGCGTGTTCATCCTGTATACTGAAACGTATCTACCTACTATACTGCCGACTGACTTTCATCGGCCGCCGTGAATAATGGGGCCGATTAAACGGATCGCATCAGGCGGAACGCCCTGTATACGACAATTAGGCGATTAAGCCGAAAAACGACTTTCGCCACGCGTATCGTCGGGCGCGGGCAAAAGCGCCGACTAACCCAAATACCGCGTGGCCAATCGTTCCCAAGCCGTTTCACCCGGTGCATTATTTTGGTATGCAGGACGCACGCCAGAAATCCGACAGGAATTCATGGAAACGAAATATGCGGAATGGTGTCTACGAAAAAATATCGCTGAGAATATTCAACTCGTGAAAAATCGAGAAAGCAGAGACCTATCGAACTCCGTCAGGTGCAAATGCGACCCCGCAAATGGTCCAATTACCCAGGAAAGCACCATTCATTCAATTACTCACGACTACGAGAGTGAAGACGTTCAAAACGGCTAATTGCAGCAATCTAGAGATCTCCTTCACTTTCTTCCTCTATGAATCGACGCTGCCGTCGATATCCGCTCGAAAGTTTTGTCTTCCGTACTGCACACAGGGCGTTCGATGCATATGCATAAAGTTAGCGAAACGACTCTTCGCGAATCAAACTCGGAATAGCTAAAAATTTTGCAGTTTTTATCCGTGAAAAAATAAATTTTTTCTCTATATATTAAGAAAAATATGAGATGTGTTGCTAAGTTGATATCAACTTAGCGAAACAACTATTCAAAAAATAATTTTCAGCAAAAACAAACTAGCCCTTTTTCAGTGATTTATCCGTGAAGAAAAAACCATCGACACTCTTGTATTTTAAAAACAATATGTTTCGCTAACATGATATCTACTTAGCGAAACAACTCTCGCGAATAAAACTCGGAATAGCTCAAAATTTTCCTGTTTTTTATCCGTGAAAAAATGAATTTTGCCGCTCTTATATTTAAGAAAAATATTAGATGTGTCGCTAAGTTGATATCAACTTAGCGAAACAACTAACCGAAAAATGCTTTCAGCAAAAAACAAACTAGCTCTTTTTCAGTGATTTATCCGTAAATTATCCTTGAAGAAAAAACCATCGACACTCTTGTATTTTAAAAACTATATGTTTCGCTATCATGATATCAACTTAGCGAAACAACTATCCAAAAAATGGTTTCGGCAAGAAACAAAGTAGCTCATCTTTTTCAGTGATCTATCCGTAAATTATTCGTGAAGAAAGAAAATTTGTATATTTCAAGGTTTTGTAGAAAAATGACAAAATCTGATGGATCGATCTGCTGCCGTCGGAACGTATATCAGCACGTGTTTTTTGTTTTCAAACGAAAGCGGCAAATTTTTTTTACGGATGGATAGAAGATGAAAAATAACAGCTTTCTTTCAAATTTGAGCAATATTGCATGCATGGTTTTCGAGAAAAATGCCTGATATATGTTCCGACGGGCAAACCTGGATCAATCAGACTTTGACATTTTTCTACAAAACTTTGAAAGATAGGTACAAATTTTCTTTCACCACGAATAATTTACGGATAAATCACTGAAAAAGATGAACTATTTTGTTTCTTCCTGAAACCATTTTTTGGATAGTTGTTTCGCTAAGTAGATATATCATGTTAGCGAAACATATAGTTATTAAAATACAAGAGTGTCGATGTTTTTTCTCCACAGTTTATTTAAGGATAAATAACTGAGAAAGAGGTTGTTTGATTTTTGACGAAGAAATTTTTCGGACAGTTGTTTCGCTAAGTTGATATCAACTTAGCGACACTCATATTTCTTGAAATATAAGATCGGCAAGATTTATTTTATCCCGGATAAATTACGAATTAAAAACGGCAAAATTTGGAGCTATTGATCATCATTGAAAAAGATGAGCTACTTTGTTTCTTGCTGAAACCATTTTTTGGATAGTTGTTTCGCTAAGTAGATATCATGTCAGCGAAACATATAGTTTTTAAAATACAAGAGTGTCGATGTTTTCTCTCCACAGATTATTAGAGGATAAATCACTGAAAAAGAGGTTGTTTGATTTTTGACGAAAACATTTTTCGGACAGTTGTTTCGCTAAGTAGATATCAACTTAGCGACACTCATATTTCTTGAAATATAAGATCGGCAAGATTTATTTTATCCCGGATAAATTACGAATTAAAAACGGCAAAATTTGGAGCTATTCCGAGTTTGATAAAACATTTTTCGGACAGTTGTTTCGCTAAGTTGATATCAACTTAGCGGCACTCATATTTCCTGAAATATATAATATAGGCAAATTTATTTTATCTCGGATAAATAACGGATGAAAAACGGCAAAATTTGGAGCTATTCCGAGTTTGATCCGCGTTGTTTTGCCAACTTTATGTATACATGCTCTCATATAATAAATACCACGCTGCCTTCTCCCCTATAATTTTCTGCGAAAACGACGATTCTCCGGGAATTCCATTATTGTTATTTGTTAGGAACAAATTCGACGATATCGAAGATTAGTCATTAATAATCTCGGCTTACTTTCGGAAAACTTATCGTGGAATATGCACGCCAAACATTCTTATCGACGTGAATCAAGAAGTGACTCCATTCACAAAAGGAACTATCGCATTTTCACAACTGCCTTACTCACGTCTCTTCAAAATCGATCAATGAGTGGTCTCTTGTAAAATAAGAGAGTATCTCGGTAAGATAACAACGCCATTTGGAATTGACAGGTTACCCATGAACTACCGTCAGAATTAAATTTGTTCTAGCATACATAATGGAGCATCGAACCTTGTCTATCGAGACCATTCCATGCTCGAAGTTCGAAAACTACAGACCTCAGACAGAGAAGACACACCAATAATATTAACAACTAGCTGGCCCGGCGAACTTTGTTTCGCCCAAATGCCTACTTACGGCGGATTTCACAAATCGTAATTACCATCGCCATCTAGTGGCGATAATATCAAATATAGTACCTTCACGACTACGCTACAGTATCTAGATAAGAGCATTGTTTGAACAATGATAAGAGCCATTAACCGTAGCGATTCCAAGTGGCCTTATCCAAAAGGAGGAAAAGCATTTCCCACATAAACAAATTTTTTATCGAATTTTTCAGAGTTTTAATGTATTTTATAATAACCAGGCCGTAGACGAATCCATAAATGAAGTTTCATAAGAAACAGTCCATCCGATCTCGAGTTATAAATGGTGTAACCAACAACTTTGTTTTATATATATGTTATTCGCAATAGCCGAAATCGGCCACTGTCCGAAATTTTTGCCCACAACGCGTTATGGGTATCCAAATTTACCCACAATGCGAATAGATGTTCTTTTTTCGAGCACTGAGTAAAGCAGAATACCCAGAACGCGTTGTGGGTAAATTAGATAATCCACAATGCGAATCCAATTTTAGCGCGCTTTCATTCTGCGTTGTGGACAATTCATTTTACCCACGTCGCGTTCTGGGCATTGCACTTTTCCCAGAAAGCGATGAACCAGAATTTGTCGTCGAAGTCAACCTGCTGTAGGTTGTATACTGACAGGTACGAGTAGCGAGTATTACGAGTAGCATGAATAGATTACTTACCACAGTGCCTGGATACCTTGGGATTTCTTGAAATTGCTTTGACTGTGTTTTGGTTTTAGTGCGTGTTTTCGAAAATATTTCAATATGAAAGCTGAATTCGAACAAAAATTAAGTGAACAGGCCGTTATTATTACCAGACGATGGTCATTTAGAGATTACGTACGAAACCAAAGTGACACTATAAAGAAAACAGGATGCACTTGAATTATCATTCAAAAAATATCGTAGATTAAAACGGTTTTATCCATTAATTGGTGGAGAGAAGGATAAACTTGTTAACATAGGACGTTTAGCAAACCAATCTGGTCTAGATTTTTAATGTGCAGCAAATGAAATGTATGATATAATACTGATAACTCATTGAAAAATTGGACACAAAAGAGAAAAAGCTGTCTGTCCATTTCGCTTTACCCAAAATACGTTTCAAGGAAAACAATGATTACAAAAAACCTTATATTGAAATTAGAATAAGTTTAACGTCTGTGAATATAATTAAGAAGATAAATAATTTTCAAAAAATATTCAATTGTCTGCATGCCGTTATTTCTCTTCTTACTTACATTGAAAGTTCATAAAGGTGAAACAAAACGATATATCAACAACTTATCAGAACTAAAAACAAATAGGTATTATTTATTTTCACAAGTACTTTTATGAAATCTTGAATTATATTTTATTTTCAATTTCACACATGCACACGCCTTAGTTTGACATCCTTTTAAACAATTGCATTTTATAAAGCCAGATTGGTTTCCTGAACGTTCCTTGTTAACAAGTTTTTTTTTGCCAACTGTTAATAAATCATATCTTTTCAATAATCGATATTTTTTGGATGATAATTGAAGCCCATCCTGTTTTCTCTGTAGTGCCACTTTGATTTCATTTACTAACTCCAAATAACGTTTGTCCGATAATATCAATAACAACGACCTGTCTTTTTTTTTCTAGCATACGTTCACTTAGTTTTTGTTCAAATTAGGTTTTCATATTGATATAATTTCGAAAAGAGGCCCTTCAATCAAACTTGAGAATTCACAAGGTGCGTAATCTATTCAGTATTTACGTCATGATAATGGCTTCTCGTACTTGCCAGTACTCAACCTACAGCATACTGACTTCGACGACAAATTCTGGTTCATCGCTTTCTGGTTAAAAAGCGATACCCACAACCCGTTGTGGGTAAAATGAATTGTCCACAACGCAGAATGAAAGCGCGTTAAAATCGAATTCGCATTGTGGATTATCTAATTTACCCACAACGCGTTTTGGGTATTCTGCTTTACTCAGTGCTCGAAAAAAGAACATCTATTCGCATCGTGGGTAAATTTGGATACCCATAACGCGTTGTGGACAAAAATTTCGGACAGTGGCCGATTTCGGCTATTGCGAATAACATATATATAGATACGGATAACACCACGCCACTGGACAGACGAAAAATCGGACCATAATGCATGATTTCCTTCGGGCGAAATGGGCAGGTATGCACGGAAATCCCGCTGCATCCAGATTCCGATCGGCCGAAAATAGAGGAGGCGCATATTTATGAGCGACGATCAGATGCAGGAAGTCGATTTTTGGTTTATTTTCGGTCGCACGTCGCGACAACTACATATTTCTGTGGAAACGCTCCCAGCCGCTCGTCGTACCTCTCGCGAGCTCGTGATCTTCCTCGGACGTGAACGGAATGGTAAACAAAGTCTTGTTTGATCTCGCGTTATTATCCTTCCTCGTTTCCAAGTTCATAATATGGATTATGCACGATCGCGATACGTGTTTGCGTTTGTTTTTGTCGAAATCTACGTTTGGTAAACGATGTGGTCACATCGGATTACACCTGGTGGAGGTTCACGCTGAAAAGTGGAAATATTTCGCTCGAGTATTATAGTCCCTACTTTTGGACGAGTCAGAATAGATGCCAGGTTGTATCTGTCAGACAATTACTACTAATTATAGATTTACCTGACATCCAGACCAAGAATTTACCGAAACGTAAATATTCAGATGATTATTTTTAGAGGATATGTCGCCTTAACGTTGCACCGTGTCTAATAATTAGAATTATGGCATCAGGTACCACCACAAGATCATGGAAAATAGTCGACAATTATTTTAGATATTGTAGATGCATAGAAACCTTGGTGTAACGACTGCTAACTAAAAATCGTGACCAAAAATTGTAGATCCAATGAGGCACTATATATTGTAGATCGGGTCCTACTTCCGGAATAATCCGCAATATTTTGGGGTGGTGGCGCTATTTGGCAATGGAAAATACGCGCACCCCTTTAGGGAGAAATGAAAAGTAACAGAAAAACTGGATAACTGTACCACTACGGAATCAAAATGTAGTATATATTTTTCTCTATTTCTGTAACGTAATGAGTTCATTACAGTACTAAATACAGTACTGTAATGAACTCATTATTTTCAGTTATATTTTTCGTTTTTTGGTTGTCAGCACTGGCTTCCGATCCAAACGATTTTCAACAAACGTCAATTTGGAAATGTCAATATCGTAACAGTCACCAACTGCCAAGATACAATACAAAAGTCACTAGGATGTATAATCTGAATTTTTCTTTAAATTTCGACAATTTTTCACAAAACTTGACTGAAATAGAGAAAATATCGTCTAATACTCGTTGCAGAATGCAATTCCAACACTCATGCGTTCGAAAACTCGCTCCTTCGTCGCTCGTTTTCGAATTTCGCATTCGTATTGGAATAGGAGCCCATTCTGCAAATAGTTTTAGAATATACTATTGCGACGTTGTGACGTAGGGAAAGTACGAACAAAATGACATAGGGTTTTATTTCAGAGGCATAACCTGTTAGTACTGAATAAAATCCAATCAACCTTTATGAAATAAAAGTAGCAAAAATGAAAATATTCTTAGATAAATTGGGATGAACGAAATTCATTTTGTCCGAATGCTATGGACAAAATTACATACCGGCAACAGGCAACTGTAGTTTTCTACTTATAGTTACAAAACTACTGAAAAAGTTCACCAATGAAACGCTTGGTTCTTCTAGGAACATCAGCACAAGATGCGTGAGCCCAATGCAACCAATGCATGCATCGTAACCAGTCTTTTCCAGGGCTAATCCTGGAGAAGACTGGTTTTTCCCGATCTAAATCGGGAAAAAAGGTCATAACAATAGACAGATGGACAGTCGTCTTCATCATCTCGAAAGTTGCTAGGATCATTTTCTTCTTCATTGTCTTCTTTAAAAAATGCCCTAGGGACTTCTCTCCTCATCTTTGGAGAAGGTATGGGCTCATTTTTTGATTTGATTGCAATCATTTTAGATGTAGAAGTTGAGACTGAGTACGTTGATCGAGTCTTCGGCTCACGTTTGCCTTGTCCACTTATGAATCGTCCTTTAGGGATTGGAGGAACCTGCTCATAGGATCACCAAGGGTAGGTTAAAATGCGTTGCCTTTATTAGCCGCAGATGAATATTTTCTTATGAATATGTTAAGACAAGTGCTGGCTCTTTGTTTGCTGATGGAGCCTGGGATGAATGGTCTCGGTGTTGTCCGGTAGATACGGTTAATTCCGCTGAAATACCTATGTCATTTTGTCCGATCACTTTATATGGCATTTTGTCCATAAAGCGTTATAAAACTATATATATCGAATTAATACAAATAGTAGATTTAACATGAAAAAAGCTTCGTGAATACAAGGACAAATAAGTAAAGTTTGAAATGAATGCAATATCAACGAAAAAAATGGTGAAAATTGGCCATTTCTTCAAAGAATTTGGCACAATGAAAAAAAACTCGTGACCTTTTGATTCCTGTTATCACTCATAACCACCGAATGAACAAGAGTAGCGCTTGCGAGTTTTCAGAGGTTAATAGAACCCACTCGGGTCGTGTGATATGGTAGGTAGTTCCGCATTTGATACTTCCAAACTCAAGTTATGATGCCTATGTCATTTTGTACGTATATGTCATTTAGTACGTATTTCCCCTACTTAGAATTTTCTAATGAATGAACTCTCGATCAAAATGAAAAGTATTTCAGATTGAAATTCATTAACTCGTTAGTGCGAAGGTTTCAATAATCCAGGCCCACCGCCTTTATCTGTACGAAGAAACAAAAGACGTGTGAAAACAATCGCGACATGTTTTGGATTTTTGCGACGACTTTTCACAACATCCGAGCGACTTGACGGAGCGCCATTGCCCAATGCAAACGAGTCGCAAAGAACTCGATGGGCTCCGATGGATCGACCATAAACATTCGATTTCCATTGCGACAGCGTAAACTTCTGTCGACGGAAAAGGACACCGGCTGACGTTCGACGTATCTGCGATTGAGCAATTCGCCTTAATAAGCGAAATGAGCTCGACCCACCACGAAAAAGTAACTCGGAATTTCAATTAGCGCGTTCGTTATTACTATTTTACAATCGAAGGTCGTTATTCGCCCGTGAACTGAGAGTCTGTAAACGCCCGGTGGACGTCGCGATCTGAAAAAAAAACGTGCTCGGACACCCTCGTCGATATCTCACGTTTCCTATCGTGAATGATGATTTTCCCGACTTTTCTGTTGGCCTGTTAGCCCACCAAGGGAATATATGAACGCCATATTTAATGCACTCGTTTCCACACCACCCTGTAGGTAGAGTGCTTGGTGCGT
The DNA here is from genome assembly GCA_910592335.1 of Adalia bipunctata. Taxonomy (NCBI): domain Eukaryota; kingdom Metazoa; phylum Arthropoda; class Insecta; order Coleoptera; family Coccinellidae; genus Adalia; species Adalia bipunctata. The sequence continues at coordinate 2,055,160 of OU342951.1, forward strand.
TTTGTTTTTGAGTGGTATCCCCAGAAGGCCTACTCCACTTTATGTCGAAATGCGCCAAATTTATTTCTAATAATCTGTTAATTAACAAATTAACCAGATATTAGAGGATCGCGGAAAGGAAAAGTTTCAATTTAGTTCTAGCCTACGATTCTTCTCAAGGTCACACGGATGCGGATGCGGAAGCATATGTGGGGTTAGGGGAACCATGCCATTAAAGCCCCTTATGGCCGAAAGAAAACCGGAGATCCAGAAAGAAATATTACTTTTCCTTGTGTTTTTTCGATATGGCGAACTCCGACGTGAATTTTGTTTATTGTCGCACTCTTGTTTCTGCTTTTTGGGCGCATACTTTTTTCTGCATTATCCAGTTGAACGATTCCACCAAGGGAATATATGAACGCGATATTTAATGCACTCGTTTTCACACCCCCCTGTACGTGGCGGCTACTTGAACGAATTCCACCAAGGGAATATGAACGCGATAGGTAATTTACTGTTATTCCGGCGCTACTTTGTTTCCGCTTTTTGGGCGCATACTTTTTTCCGCATTATCTGTCTGAACGAATTCCACCAAGGGAATATGAACGCGATATGTAATTTACTGTTATTCCGGCGCTACTTTGTTTCCGCTTTTTGGGCGCATACTTTTTTCCGCATTATCTGTCTGAACGAATTCCACCAAGGGAATATGAACGCGATAGGTAATTTACTGTTATTCCGGCGCTACTTTGTTTCCGCTTTTTGGGCGCATACTTTTTTCCGCATTATCTGTCTGAACGAATTCCACCAAGGGAATATATGAACGCGATAGATAATTTACTGTTATTCCGGCGCTACTTTGTTTCCGCTTCTTGGGCGCATACTTTTTTCCGCATTTTTTGGCGCAATCCTGTTTCCGCTTTTTGGGCGCATACTTTTTTCCGCATTATCTGTCTGAACGAATTCCACCAAGGGAATATGAACGCGATAGGTAATTTACTGTTATTCCGGCGCTACTTTGTTTCCGCTTTTTGGGCGCATACTTTTTTCCGCATTATCTGTCTGAACGAATTCCACCAAGGGAATATGAACGCGATAGGTAATTTACTGTTATTCCGGCGCTACTTTGTTTCCGCTTTTTGGGCGCATACTTTTTTCCGCATTATCTGTCTGAACGAATTCCACCAAGGGAATATGAACGCGATAGGTAATTTACTGTTATTCCGGCGCTACTTTGTTTCCGCTTTTTGGGCGCATACTTTTTTCCGCATTATCTGTCTGAACGAATTCCACCAAGGGAATATGAACGCGATAGGTAATTTACTGTTATTCCGGCGCTACTTTGTTTCCGCTTTTTGGGCGCATACTTTTTTCCGCATTATCTGTCTGAACGAATTCCACCAAGGGAATATGAACGCGATAGGTAATTTACTGTTATTCCGGCGCTACTTTGTTTCCGCTTTTTGGGCGCATACTTTTTTCCGCATTATCTGTCTGAACGAATTCCACCAAGGGAATATATGAACGCGATAGATAATTTACTGTTATTCCGGCGCTACTTTGTTTCCGCTTTTTGGGCGCATACTTTTTTCCGCATTATCTGTCTGAACGAATTCCACCAAGGGAATATATGAACGCGATAGATAATTAATTTACTGTTATTCCGGCGCTACTTTGTTTCCGCTTTTTGGGCGCATACTTTTTTCCGCATTATCTGTCTGAACGAATTCCACCAAGGGAATATATGAACGCGATAGATAATTTACTGTTATTCCGGCGCTACTTTGTTTCCGCTTCTTGGGCGCATACTTTTTTCCGCATTTTTTGGCGCAATCCTGTTTCCGCTTTTTGGGCGCATACTTTTTTCCGCATTATCTGTCTGAACGAATTCCACCAAGGGAATATGAACGCGATAGGTAATTTACTGTTATTCCGGCGCTACTTTGTTTCCGCTTTTTGGGCGCATACTTTTTTCCGCATTATCTGTCTGAACGAATTCCACCAAGGGAATATGAACGCGATAGGTAATTTACTGTTATTCCGGCGCTACTTTGTTTCCGCTTTTTGGGCGCATACTTTTTTCCGCATTATCTGTCTGAACGAATTCCACCAAGGGAATATGAACGCGATAGGTAATTTACTGTTATTCCGGCGCTACTTTGTTTCCGCTTTTTGGGCGCATACTTTTTTCCGCATTATCTGTCTGAACGAATTCCACCAAGGGAATATGAACGCGATAGGTAATTTACTGTTATTCCGGCGCTACTTTGTTTCCGCTTTTTGGGCGCATACTTTTTTCCGCATTATCTGTCTGAACGAATTCCACCAAGGGAATATGAACGCGATAGGTAATTTACTGTTATTCCGGCGCTACTTTGTTTCCGCTTTTTGGGCGCATACTTTTTTCCGCATTATCTGTCTGAACGAATTCCACCAAGGGAATATGAACGCGATAGGTAATTTACTGTTATTCCGGCGCTACTTTGTTTCCGCTTTTTGGGCGCATACTTTTTTCCGCATTATCTGTCTGAACGAATTCCACCAAGGGAATATGAACGCGATAGGTAATTTACTGTTATTCCGGCGCTACTTTGTTTCCGCTTTTTGGGCGCATACTTTTTTCCGCATTATCTGTCTGAACGAATTCCACCAAGGGAATATATGAACGCGATAGATAATTTACTGTTATTCCGGCGCTACTTTGTTTCCGCTTCTTGGGCGCATACTTTTTTCCGCATTTTTTGGCGCAATCCTGTTTCCGCTTTTTGGGCGCATACTTTTTTCCGCATTATCTGTCTGAACGAATTCCACCAAGGGAATATGAACGCGATAGGTAATTTACTGTTATTCCGGCGCTACTTTGTTTCCGCTTTTTGGGCGCATACTTTTTTCCGCATTATCTGTCTGAACGAATTCCACCAAGGGAATATGAACGCGATAGGTAATTTACTGTTATTCCGGCGCTACTTTGTTTCCGCTTTTTGGGCGCATACTTTTTTCCGCATTATCTGTCTGAACGAATTCCACCAAGGGAATATGAACGCGATAGGTAATTTACTGTTATTCCGGCGCTACTTTGTTTCCGCTTTTTGGGCGCATACTTTTTTCCGCATTATCTGTCTGAACGAATTCCACCAAGGGAATATGAACGCGATAGGTAATTTACTGTTATTCCGGCGCTACTTTGTTTCCGCTTTTTGGGCGCATACTTTTTTCCGCATTATCTGTCTGAACGAATTCCACCAAGGGAATATATGAACGCGATAGATAATTTACTGTTATTCCGGCGCTACTTTGTTTCCGCTTTTTGGGCGCATACTTTTTTCCGCATTATCTGTCTGAACGAATTCCACCAAGGGAATATATGAACGCGATAGATAATTTACTGTTATTCCGGCGCTACTTTGTTTCCGCTTTTTGGGCGCATACTTTTTTCCGCATTATCTGTCTGAACGAATTCCACCAAGGGAATATATGAACGCGATAGATAATTTACTGTTATTCCGGCGCTACTTTGTTTCCGCTTCTTGGGCGCATACTTTTTTCCGCATTTTTTGGCGCAATCCTGTTTCCGCTTTTTGGGCGCATACTTTTTTCCGCATTATCTGTCTGAACGAATTCCACCAAGGGAATATGAACGCGATAGGTAATTTACTGTTATTCCGGCGCTACTTTGTTTCCGCTTTTTGGGCGCATACTTTTTTCCGCATTATCTGTCTGAACGAATTCCACCAAGGGAATATGAACGCGATAGGTAATTTACTGTTATTCCGGCGCTACTTTGTTTCCGCTTTTTGGGCGCATACTTTTTTCCGCATTATCTGTCTGAACGAATTCCACCAAGGGAATATGAACGCGATAGGTAATTTACTGTTATTCCGGCGCTACTTTGTTTCCGCTTTTTGGGCGCATACTTTTTTCCGCATTATCTGTCTGAACGAATTCCACCAAGGGAATATATGAACGCGATAGATAATTTACTGTTATTCCGGCGCTACTTTGTTTCCGCTTCTTGGGCGCATACTTTTTTCCGCATTTTTTGGCGCAATCCTGTTTCCGCTTTTTGGGCGCATACTTTTTTCCGCATTATCTGTCTGAACGAATTCCACCAAGGGAATATGAACGCGATAGGTAATTTACTGTTATTCCGGCGCTACTTTGTTTCCGCTTTTTGGGCGCATACTTTTTTCCGCATTATCTGTCTGAACGAATTCCACCAAGGGAATATGAACGCGATAGGTAATTTACTGTTATTCCGGCGCTACTTTGTTTCCGCTTTTTGGGCGCATACTTTTTTCCGCATTATCTGTCTGAACGAATTCCACCAAGGGAATATGAACGCGATAGGTAATTTACTGTTATTCCGGCGCTACTTTGTTTCCGCTTTTTGGGCGCATACTTTTTTCCGCATTATCTGTCTGAACGAATTCCACCAAGGGAATATATGAACGCGATAGATAATTTACTGTTATTCCGGCGCTACTTTGTTTCCGCTTCTTGGGCGCATACTTTTTTCCGCATTTTTTGGCGCAATCCTGTTTCCGCTTTTTGGGCGCATACTTTTTTCCGCATTATCTGTCTGAACGAATTCCACCAAGGGAATATATGAACGCGATAGATAATGCACTCGTTTCCACACCACCCTGTAGGTAGAGTGCTCGGCGCGTTTTATTTTGAGTGGTATCCCCAGTAGGCCTAATCCACTTTATGTCAAAATTGGCGCATACTTGATCCACATTTATTGGCGCATGTCTTCACCAAGATAGAATTCTTCTGACATTAATTTCAATATACCTGAAATAAACCACCACCAAAAACCCTAAAAGTCACTCACTTTGATGCTTCAAACTGTTGATTTTCCGCTCTCGGTCCATCGATGGCTGAAGTTGGGAATGGCAACCAAGAAATCCCAACTCAGCCCGGAAAGGCCAAGGGTTCTCTGGGACCTACCTTCTCTACCACCTGAAAAAACTGAAAAAAGGAAACGCCACCGCTAACTATTTTTTGGCGCATTCTTTTCTTCCGCAATAAACCTGAAATAAAACACAACCTAAGACCCTGAAAATTATTCAAATTGACGACTCGCTGTTGGTCCATCGATGGCTAAGGTTGAGAAAGATATCCAGGCCTAAAAGGGCCAACGTGTTCTCGACTCAAAAATGCTGAAAAAAAAATACTACCGCTATTGCTATTTTTTGTGCATACTTTGTCTACATTTATTGCCGCATACTGGCTCCAGTTGAACGAATCCCGCCGAGGTAATATGAACGCGATAGTTAATGCACTGTTTTCACACCACCCTGTAGGTAGAGTGCTCGGCTACTTGAACGATTCCACCAAGGGAATATATGAACGCGATAGCTAATGCACTCGTTTTCACACCACCCTGTAGGTAGAGTGCTCGGCTACTTGAACGATTCCACCAAGGGAATATATGAACGCGATAGTTAATTTACTGTTTTCTGGCGCTACATGTTTCCGCAATTTTGGCGCAATATTGTTTCCGCTTTTCTGCATTTTCCAGTTGAACGAATTCCACCAAGGGAATATATGAACGCGATATTTAATGCACTCGTTTTCACACCACCCTGTAGGTAGAGTGCTCGGCTATTTGAACGAATTCCACCAAGGGAATATATGAACGCGATAGTTAATGCACTGTTTTTTGGCGCTACATGTTTCCGCATTTATGGCGCAATCTTGTTTCCGCTTTTTAGGCGCATACTTTTTTCCGCATTTTCCAGTTGAACGAATTCCACCAAGGGAATATATGAACGCGATATTTAATGCACTCGTTTTCACACCACCCTGTAGGTAGAGTGCTCGGCTATTTGAACGAATTCCACCAAGGGAATATATGAACGCGATATTTAATGCACTCGTTTTCTCACCACCCTGTAGGTAGAGTGCTCGGCAATTTGAAAGAATTCCACCAAGGGAATATATGAACGCGATATTTAATGCACTCGTTTTCACACCACCCTGTAGGTAGAGTGCTCGGCTATTTGAACGAATTCCACCAAGGGAATATATGAACGCGATATTTAATGCACTCGTTTTCACACCACCCTGTAGGTAGAGTGCTCGGCAATTTGAACGAATTCCACCAAGGGAATATATGAACGCGATAGTTAATGCACTCGTTTTCTAACCACCCTGTAGGTAGAGTGCTCGGCTATTTGAACGAATTCCACCAAGGGAATATATGAACGCGATAGTTAATTTACTGTTTTCTGGCGCTACATGTTTCCGCAGTTTTGGCGCAATCTTGTTTCCGCTTTTCTGCATTTTCCAGTTGAACGAATTCCACCAAGGGAATTTATGAACGCGATATTTAATGCACTCGTTTTCACACCACCCTGTAGGTAGAGTGCTCGGCTACTTGAACGATTCCACCAAGGGAATATATGAACGCGATAGTTAATTTACTGTTTTCTGGCGCTACATGTTTCCGCAATTTTGGCGCAATATTGTTTCCGCTTTTCTGCATTTTCCAGTTGAACGAATTCCACCAAGGGAATATATGAACGCGATATTTAATGCACTCGTTTTCACACCACCCTGTAGGTAGAGTGCTCGGCTATTTGAACGAATTCCACCAAGGGAATATATGAACGCGATAGTTAATGCACTGTTTTTTGGCGCTACATGTTTCCGCATTTATGGCGCAATCTTGTTTCCGCTTTTTAGGCGCATACTTTTTTCCGCATTTTCCAGTTGAACGAATTCCACCAAGGGAATATATGAACGCGATATTTAATGCACTCGTTTTCACACCACCCTGTAGGTAGAGTGCTCGGCTATTTGAACGAATTCCACCAAGGGAATATATGAACGCGATATTTAATGCACTCGTTTTCTCACCACCCTGTAGGTAGAGTGCTCGGCAATTTGAAAGAATTCCACCAAGGGAATATATGAACGCGATATTTAATGCACTCGTTTTCACACCACCCTGTAGGTAGAGTGCTCGGCTATTTGAACGAATTCCACCAAGGGAATATATGAACGCGATATTTAATGCACTCGTTTTCACACCACCCTGTAGGTAGAGTGCTCGGCAATTTGAACGAATTCCACCAAGGGAATATATGAACGCGATAGTTAATGCACTCGTTTTCTAACCACCCTGTAGGTAGAGTGCTCGGCTATTTGAACGAATTCCACCAAGGGAATATATGAACGCGATAGTTAATTTACTGTTTTCTGGCGCTACATGTTTCCGCAGTTTTGGCGCAATCTTGTTTCCGCTTTTCTGCATTTTCCAGTTGAACGAATTCCACCAAGGGAATATATGAACGCGATATTTAATGCACTCGTTTTCACACCACCCTGTAGGTAGAGTGCTCGGCTATTTGAACGAATTCCACCAAGGGAATATATGAACGCGATATTTAATGCACTCGTTTTCTCACCACCCTGTAGGTAGAGTGCTCGGCTACTTGAACGATTCCACCAAGGGAATATATGAACGCGATAGCTAATGCACTCGTTTTCACACCACCCTGTAGGTAGAGTGCTCGGCTACTTGAACGAATTCCACCAAGGGAATATATGAACGCGATAGTTAATTTACTGTTTTCTGGCGCTACATGTTTCCGCAATTTTGGCGCAATCTTGTTTCCGCTTTTCTGCATTTTCCAGTTGAACGAATTCCACCAAGGGAATTTATGAACGCGATATTTAATGCACTCGTTTTCACACCACCCTGTAGGTAGAGTGCTCGGCTACTTGAACGATTCCACCAAGGGAATATATGAACGCGATAGTTAATTTACTGTTTTCTGGCGCTACATGTTTCCGCAATTTTGGCGCAATCTTGTTTCCGCTTTTCTGCATTTTCCAGTTGAACGAATTCCACCAAGGGAATTTATGAACGCGATATTTAATGCACTCGTTTTCACACCACCCTGTAGGTAGAGTGCTCGGCTACTTGAACGATTCCACCAAGGGAATATATGAACGCGATAGTTAATTTACTGTTTTCTGGCGCTACATGTTTCCGCAATTTTGGCGCAATCTTGTTTCCGCTTTTCTGCATTTTCCAGTTGAACGAATTCCACCAAGGGAATTTATGAACGCGATATTTAATGCACTCGTTTTCACACCACCCTGTAGGTAGAGTGCTCGGCTATTTGAACGAATTCCACCAAGGGAATATATGAACGCGATATTTAATGCACTCGTTTTCACACCACCCTGTAGGTGGAGTGCTCGGCTATTTGAACGAATTCCACCAAGGGAATATATGAACGCGATATTTAATGCACTCGTTTTCACACCACCCTGTAGGTAGAGTGCTCGGCTACTTGAACGAATTCCACCAAGGGAATTTATGAACGCGATATTTAATGCACTCGTTTTCACACCACCCTGTAGGTAGAGTGCTCGGCAATTTGAACGAATTCCACCAAGGGAATATATGAACGCGATAGTTAATTTACTGTTTTCTGGCGCTACATGTTTCCGCAATTTTGGCGCAATCTTGTTTCCGCTTTTCTGCATTTTCCAGTTGAACGAATTCCACCAAGGGAATTTATGAACGCGATATTTAATGCACTCGTTTTCACACCACCCTGTAGGTAGAGTGCTCGGCTATTTGAACGAATTCCACCAAGGGAATATATGAACGCGATATTTAATGCACTCGTTTTCACACCACCCTGTAGGTGGAGTGCTCGGCTATTTGAACGAATTCCACCAAGGGAATATATGAACGCGATATTTAATGCACTCGTTTTCACACCACCCTGTAGGTAGAGTGCTCGGCTACTTGAACGAATTCCACCAAGGGAATATATGAACGCGATAGTTAATGCACTCGTTTTCACACCACCCTGTAGGTAGAGTGCTCGGCTATTTGAACGAATTCCACCAAGGGAATATATGAACGCGATAGTTAATTAACTGTTTTCTGGCGCTACATGTTTCCGCAATTTTGGCGCAATCTTGTTTCCGCTTTTCTGCATTTTCCAGTTGAACGAATTCCACCAAGGGAATTTATGAACGCGATATTTAATGCACTCGTTTCCACACCAGCCTGTAGGTAGAGTGCTCGGCGCGTTTTGTTTTTAAGTGGTATCCCCAGAAGGCCTACTCCACTTTATGTCGAAATGCGCCAAATTTTTTCTAATAATCTGTTAATCAACAAATTAACAAGATATTAGAGGTTCGCGGAAAGGAAAAGTTTCAATTTAGTTCTAGCCTACGATTCTTCTCACGGTCACACGGATGCGTACAGCATATGTGGGGTTAGGGGAACCATGCCATTAAAGCCCCTTATGGCCGAAAGAAAATCGGAGATCCAGAAAGAAATATCACGTTTCCTTGTGTTTTTTCGATTTGGCGATCTCCGACGAAAAGAATTTTTATTGGCGCAATCTTGTTTCCGCTTTTTGAGCGCATACTTTTTTCCGCATTTTCCAGTTGAACGAATTCCACCAAGGGAATATATGAACGCGATATTTAATATGCTCGTTTTCACACCACCCTGTAGGTAGAGTGTTCGGCTACTTGAACGAATTTCACCGAGGGAATATTCACGCGATAGTTAATTTACTGTTTTTTGGCGCTACATGTTTCCGCATTTTTGGCGCAATCTTGTTTCCGCTTTTTAGGCGCATACTTTTTTCCTAATTTTCCAGTTGAACGAATTCCACCAAGGGAATATATGAACGCGATATTTAATGCACTCGTTTCCACACCACCCTGTAGGTAGAGTGCTCGGCTACTTGAACGAATTCCACCAAGGGAATATGAACGCGAAAGTTAATTTACTGTTTTTGGGCGCATACTTTTTTCCGCATTATCCAGTTGAACGAATTCCACCAAGGGAATATGAACGCGAAATTTAATTTACTGTTTTTGGGCGCATACTTTTTTCCACATTATCCAGTTGAACGAATTCCACCAAGGGAATATATAAACGTGATATTTAATGCACTCGTTTTCACACCACCCTGTAGGTAGAGTGCTCGGCTATTTGAACGAATTCCACCAAGGGAATATATGAACGCGATAGCTAATGCACTCGTTTTCACACCACCCTGTAGGTAGAGTGCTCGGCTATTTGAACGAATTCCACCAAGGGAATATATGAACGCGATAGTTAATTTACTGTTTTCTGGCGCTACATGTTTCCGCAGTTTTGGCGCAATCTTGTTTCCGCTTTCTGGGCGCATACTTTTGTCCGCATTATCCAGTTGAACGAATTCCACCAAGGGAATATGAACGCGATAGTTAATGCACTCGTTTTCACACCACCCTGTAGGTAGAGTGCTCGGCTATTTGAACGAATTCCACCAAGGGAATATATGAACGCGATAGTTAATTTACTGTTTTCTGGCGCTACATGTTTCCGCAGTTTTGGCGCAATCTTGTTTCCGCTTTCTGGGCGCATACTTTTGTCCGCATTATCCAGTTGAACGAATTCCACCAAGGGAATATGAACGCGATAGTTAATGCACTCGTTTTCACACCACCCTGTAGGTAGAGTGCTCGGCTATTTGAACGAATTCCACCAAGGGAATATATGAACGCGATAGTTAATTTACTGTTTTCTGGCGCTACATGTTTCCGCAGTTTTGGCGCAATCTTGTTTCCGCTTTCTGGGCGCATACTTTTGTCCGCATTATCCAGTTGAACGAATTCCACCAAGGGAATATGAACGCGATAGTTAATGCACTCGTTTTCACACCACCCTGTAGGTAGAGTGCTCGGCTATTTGAACGAATTCCACCAAGGGAATATATGAACGCGATAGTTAATTTACTGTTTTCTGGCGCTACATGTTTCCGCAGTTTTGGCGCAATCTTGTTTCCGCTTTCTGGGCGCATACTTTTTTCCGCATAATCCAGTTGAACGAATTCCACCAAGGGAATATGAACGCGATAGTTAATGCACTCGTTTTCACACCACCCTGTAGGTAGAGTGCTCGGCTATTTGAACGAATTCCACCAAGGGAATATATGAACGCGATAGTTAATTAACTGTTTTCTGGCGCTACATGTTTCCGCAGTTTTGGCGCAATCTTGTTTCCGCTTTCTGGGCGCATACTTTTTTCCGCATAATCCAGTTGAACGAATTCCACCAAGGGAATATGAACGCGATAGTTAATGCACTCGTTTCCACACCACCCTGTAGGTAGAGTGCTCGGCGCGTTTTGTTTTCGAGTGGTATCCCCAGAAAGCCTATTCCACTTTATGTCGAAATGAGCCAAATTCAGTTAAATAGAGTGAATAGTTAACTATTCCATTCAACATTTCCGCATTTACAGTTGGCTCAAAGTTCTCAAAGTCATTGATGTCTAAAATAACATAGTCTGTGTTGTGTGACAATTCTGTTTTTTTTTTGGGGAATTCTGAATGTTTCTTTGAAAAATCAGGCAGGTCTGATGAGTGTGCCAATTTAATGTTTATCAAGATCATATTTTGAACACTTAATTTCAATCAATCCCATGTTTGTATGTGCTTTTGCAGATGATTTCATCAACAGTAATGAATTCTTCAGTTTTGTCGGGAAATATTTTCAAGTAATATTATGTTTTATCTATGCGATGGCAACTTTGGCAGAAAAGAAAAAAGTTATTTTGCTTGTTTGATCGAAAATGCACAATTCGATTTGGACAGGGTTGTAACAATGATTTTTGAAATTTGTTAGTAGTGAATATTCAAAACTGTTTGAATATTCAGCTAGGGCCGATATATTATTACTGAATGAGACAGCATTTGATGTGAGGCTGTATGCCTAATATGGTTCAAATATCTACAGAGGTGGAGGTGTTTTGAAGAATAAACGATTTTCTTTTGGAAAATGAAGTGTTTGAGAGCGCATATTGATATGAAATTTCCTTCTTGAAATAAATTTGATCTCTCAGAATTATTTTTCAGGTTAAAATTTAGGAAACTCCAGCACCTACTTACAATTTTTCCAATCCATTAATCCAATTTTCACTACACAATGTTATATATTTCCAGCACCATGTATGCACACCGCACAAACTAAAACACTAACTAACACACACACGTAGGCCAAAGCCATATTGACCGCACAAAATCACCGATGTTTCTTAATGAAAATCACAATGGCTACTGAATGACCAGTGCCTCGACCGACTCGAATTTTCCATTGAAAAACTAGTAGTTCCATGAGTCACAGTAGTGAAGTAACACGATGACTTGTTTCAGATACACAGGGGTCGGTGAAAAAAATAGAATTTCGACCAGCCCCCGTATCTGTCGAGTCACTCTCTGTTACATGATCAGATTAGTCATACGTATGACTAGATTGCCATTGCTTCATTTGATACGTAGTTTTCCAAAATATAAGTGAAGTGTAGTGGAAAATGGATTCTAAAAATTGTAAGTACCTTTAAACGTACTGGAATTTCCTATATTTGAAAATGAAAATCAATTCTTTGAGAATATTCGAACTTTTATCCTTTTCTGTTCGATTGCATGTATCAAATGGTATAATTTCGTATGTTTTTATATATGCTTCGATTGTGAAAATGAAGTTTTCAATTGTTTCGAGATTGTAATAAATTAATAACATCAACAATACAATCATAGTGGTATCATTGTTTACTCTTTGTTTCTCTTTGGTTACTCTATGTTTCTCTTGATTTTTTGACACCGATCGACTTCAAACTCACACCATTTACGAATGCGAGGACGTAGATTAATAAAATCCAATCAGTTCTTCCGTGAGGAAAACAGTTTTTGATTTACGAACAATGAAAAATCGAAAAATTTGGACATTCGCGAAAAAAACAGAAAATCCAAACTGTTCGACTCTGATGGATGAAAATTGGTTTTTTTGATTCACAAAGGATCAATCTATATGCAAAAAATCAGCGTCTGTATAAATCAATTCTTCTGGGAAATACGGCAGTCCAAAAATTACCTATATTTCTAATCACTGGTGCACCAAGGTATAGGGTAAGGGGGGAAATTAAATTTTGGGGCAAAAGTACGGTTTTCAAGATTTCGAATAATGTATTTCAAATTTCAACCCCTGGATTACCATCATAATCATACGATTATAATATTTTCTGTGAGAATTCAGACTGGCTTTCATTTTGTACCCAGCAATTTTTAGGTGTGACGCTTAGTTTTCAAAATATTCATGCAAATAAAATTGTTCGTATTAATTTTTCTCCCGGTGGTCCCCCTCAGGCCAGCGAGAGGTAGATTAAGACGAGACCAATTATTCTAATCGTCCTCTTCGGATATTCGAAAAACGCGAGCAAGAATTCGAACTTTCACTGATTTTACATAACAGATATCTTTGTTGTGTGCATTATACGATTCACGTCCGTACGAAACGAATTCCGAAGAAAACGGACCAGATTAAATCTGCTTCCGATGAGGTAACAGCAATTCTATTCTTCAATTCGAAACTGTGTGATCGCGAATATGATCGCACAATTGATCGAGAGGAAGAAAAGATGAAACTCGAATTTTTAGTAATTACCGACAAATTTCAATCGGGCAGAGGTACCTTTATCGGCGGTGTTTCGTCCTTATTAGGACTCCTCAGGTGCTTCGAAATTTTTCATCAAACCTTTGCTAAGTCTCCATGTAAAACAACGACGAACGCAATTGAAGGAATTTTATTTCACATCGTTCGCAGTTATTGATCATTAAATGGAAGAAAAAAGTTCGTAATTGTTCTTGCAGATGACGTATCGTGTCCTAACAACGTTGTACGACCTTGTCTGGAATGGCTTGTGCATATCGACGCCAATTATTTCTAGTTTATTTTTTTCGATTTTCTATCCACGTAATCGACATTATTGCGTTGAAACGAAAAGGCAAGTTTTCGAAATAGACAAAATTGTGGGCCGTTTCACCGTTGAATTTTCCTCGAAGTCGGACGTTCTCATAATTGCACTTTGATGCGTTCGGTGTCGGAATTATCGACTGGAAAATTCGTCATAATAACCTTAAACCATGTGGGTTCGAAATGTTTTCGTCGCAAGATTGTAAAGTTCAACTTAGGGGATGTTAAAGGGTGACGGATGAATGTCGCACCGATCTAGATTGACATGTAGGTTACCATGTTGATTTTTGCTCTATTATTTATACAGGGTGTGGCGTTATGAGTGGATCATATAATAATGCCAGGCTGAAATATGCTGATCAATATAATATAAACAAATTGTGGATACGACAAGAGGGACAGAAGCTCTGAAAGTTTGAAATTTCCAATTTTTCGAAACATGCCATTTCGAAGGTGAAAATGTAAACTATGCCAGTTAGGTCTCTGGAATTATTTTTATTGAATTCAGTGACCACGAAAACCTACATTTTGATACCAAAACCACACATGTAGCCTTCATAAGTAACGAGTTATTCGGTTTTATGTTTTTCGATTTTTCGTTTTCGAGTTTTGTTCACGAGCTCAGGCTACGCAAAGTATGGTTGTTATCTTTGGGTGAAATGGCTAATATGGAAGATCCGAATGGTTCGAATACCTTCTCGATCGAATAATATGATTAAATTGTCCCGGATATTTATTTTTATTGACAAATATGGTGTTTTCAGGGGGTCTTACCCCTTTGGCATTTTTCACCAAAAATTTGAGATTTTTCAAATCGCTCATATTTTGCACAGTGATACATTGTGGTATGCTGATCAACATAATATAATTAACTTTTGGCGGTGATGATTGGAACGGAAGATATGAGAGTTTGAAATTTGCAATTTTTCAAAAAATGCCATTTGACTGGTGAAAATCTAAACTATAATAGTTAGGGCTCTGGATTATCTCTCATTGAATAGAGCGACCTCGAAAACCTACATTTTGATACCAAAACCACCCCTGTAGCCATAATAAGTACCGAGTTATTCGGTTTTATGTTTTTCGATTTTTCGTTTTCGAGTTTTGTTCACGAGCTCAGGCTACGCAAAGTATGGTTGTTATCTTTGGGTGAAATGGCTAATATGGAAGATCCGAATGGTTCGAATACCTTCTCGATCGAATAATATGATTAAATTGTCCCGGATATTTATTTTTATTGACAAATATGGTGTTTCCAGGGGGTCTTACCCCTTTGGCATTTTTCACCAAAAATTTGAGATTTTTCAAATCGCTCATATTTTGCACAGTGATACATTGTGGTATGCTGATCAACATAATATAAATAACTTTTGGCGGAGATGATTGGAACGGAAGATATGAGAGTTTGAAATTTGCAATTTTTCAAAAAATGCCATTTGACTGGTGAAAATCTAAACTATAATAGTTAGGGCTCTGGATTATCTCTCATTGAATAGAGCGACCTCGAAAACCTACATTTTGATACCAAAACCACCCATGTAGCAATAATAAGTAACGAGTTATTCGGTTTTATGTTTTTCCATTTTTCGTTTTCGACTTTTGTTCACGAGCTCAGGCTACTCAAAGTATGGTTGTTATCTTTGGGAAAAATGGCTTATATGGGAGATCCGAATGGTTCGCATAACTTCTCGAACGAATAATAAGGTTAAATTGTTCCGGATATTTATTTTTATTGACAAATATGGTGTTTTCAGAGGGTCTTACCCCTTTGACATTTTCCACCCAAAATTTGAAATTTTTCAAATCGCTCATATTTTGCACAGTGATATATTGAGGTATGCTGATCAACATTATATAAATAACTTTTGGCGGAGATGATTGGAACGGAAGATATGAGAGTTTGAAATTTGCAATTTTTCAAAAAATGCCATTTGACTGGTGAAAATCTAAACTATAATAGTTAGGGCTCTGGATTATCTCTCATTGAATAGAGCGACCTCGAAAACCTACATTTTGATACCAAAACCACCCCTGTAGCCATAATAAGTACCGAGTTATTCGGTTTTATGTTTTTCGATTTTTCGTTTTCGAGTTTTGTTCACGAGCTCAGGCTACGCAAAGTATGGTTGTTATCTTTGGGTGAAATGGCTAATATGGAAGATCCGAATGGTTCGAATACCTTCTCGATCGAATAATATGATTAAATTGTCCCGGATATTTATTTTTATTGACAAATATGGTGTTTCCAGGGGGTCTTACCCCTTTGGCATTTTTCACCAAAAATTTGAGATTTTTCAAATCGCTCATATTTTGCACAGTGATACATTGTGGTATCCTGATCAACATAATATAAATAACTTTTGGCGGAGATGATTGGAACGGAAGATATGAGAGTTTGAAATTTGCAATTTTTCAAAAAATGCCATTTGACTGGTGAAAATCTAAACTATAATAGTTAGGGCTCTGGATTATCTCTCATTGAATAGAGCGACCTCGAAAACCTACATTTTGATACCAAAACCACCCATGTAGCCATAATAAGTACCGAGTTATTCGGTTGTATGTTTTTCGATTTTTCGTTTTAGAGTTTTGTTCACGAGCTCAGGCTACGCAAAGTATGGTTGTTATCTTTGGTTGAAATGGCTAATATGGAAGATCCGAATGGTTCGAATACCTTCTCGATCGAATAATCTGATTAAATTGTCCCGGATATTTATTTTTATTGACAAATATGGTGTTTTCAGGGGGTCTTACCCCTTTGGCATTTTTCACCAAAAATTTGAGATTTTTCAAATCGCTCATATTTTGCACAGTGATACATTGTGGTATGCTGATCAACATAATATAAATAACTTTTGGCGGAGATGATTGGAACTGAAGATATGAGAGTTTGAAATTTGCAATTTTTCAAAAAATGTCATTTGACTGGTGAAAATCTAAACTATAATAGTTAGGGCTCTGGATTATCTCTCATTGAATAGAGCGACCTCGAAAACCTACATTTTGATACCAAAACCACCCATGTAGCCATAATAAGTACCGAGTTATTCGGTTGTATGTTTTTCGATTTTTCGTTTTAGAGTTTTGTTCACGAGCTCAGGCTACGCAAAGTATGGTTGTTATCTTTGGTTGAAATGGCTGATATGGAAGATCCGAATGGTTCGAATACCTTCTCGATCGAATAATATGATTAAATTGTCCCGGATATTTATTTTTATTGACAAATATGGTGTTTTCAGGGGGTCTTACCCCTTTGGCATTTTTCACCAAAAATTTGAGATTTTTCAAATCGCTCATATTTTGCACAGTGATATATTGAGGTATGCTGATCAACATCATATAAATAACTTTTGGCGGAGATGATTGGAACGGAAGATATGAGAGTTTGAAATTTGCAATTTTTCAAAAAATGCCATTTGTCAGGTGAAAATCTAAACTATGATAGTTAGGGCTCTGGATCATCTTTCATTGAATAGAGCGACCTCGAAAACCTACATTTTGATACCAAAACCACCCATGGTAGCAATAATAAGTAACGAGTTATTCGGTTTTATGTTTTTCCATTTTTCGTTTTCGACTTTTGTTCACGAGCTCAGGCTACTCAAAGTATGGTTGTTATCTTTGGGAAAAATGGCTTATATGGGAGATCCGAATGGTTCGCATAATTTCTCGAACGAATAATAAGGTTAAATTGTTCCGGATATTTATTTTTATTGACAAATATGGTGTTTTCAGAGGGTCTTACCCCTTTGACATTTTCCACCCAAAATTTGAAATTTTTCAAATCGCTCATATTTTGCACAGTGATATATTGAGGTATGCTGATCAACATCATATAAATAACTTTTGGCGGAGATGATTGGAACGGAAGATATGAGAGTTTGAAATTTGCAATTTTTCAAAAAATGCCATTTGTCAGGTGAAAATCTAAACTATGATAGTTAGGGCTCTGGATCATCTTTCATTGAATAGAGCGACCTCGAAAACCTACATTTTGATACCAAAACCACCCATGGTAGCAATAATAAGTAACGAGTTATTCGGTTTTATGTTTTTCCATTTTTCGTTTTCGACTTTTGTTCACGAGCTCAGGCTACTCAAAGTATGGTTGTTATCTTTGGGAAAAATGGCTTATATGGGAGATCCGAATGGTTCGCATAATTTCTCGAACGAATAATAAGGTTAAATTGTTCCGGATATTTATTTTTATTGACAAATATGGTGTTTTCAGAGGGTCTTACCCCTTTGACATTTTCCACCCAAAATTTGAAATTTTTCAAATCGCTCATATTTTGCACAGTGATATATTGAGGTATGCTGATCAACATTATATAAATAACTTTTGGCGGAGATGATTGGAACGGAAGATATGAGAGTTCGAAATTTGCAATTTTTCAAAAAATGCCATTTGACAAGTGAAATTCTAAACTATGCTAGCTAGGGCTCTGGATCATCTTTCATTGAATAGAACGACCTCGAAAACCTACATTTTGATACCAAAACCACCCATGTAGCCTCCATAAGTAACGAGTTATTCGGTTTTATGTTTTTCGATATTGTGGGTGCTATCGATCCGCATGTTTTATTTCAGAGTCCCTCGGTTTCCGAATTATTCGTCATTATCGACAATTCAATAAAATCACAGCCGTTGCTTTTCTTTTTTATAGAATTCCTGGATAAGATGCGCTATTACTAGAGGATGTGACTTATCTGTCGATAATGAAACGATGAGTAGTTATTTAAAGATCATCCCACGTATATGCGATAGTGACAATTATTGCGTTGAACATTGTATATTTATTTCAGGGGATATTATGATGTAGGTATACCAAATTTGGTTCGAAAATCTGATCGCGTTGCTCTATTTGAGAAATAAACAATATTTTATCGAAATTACAACGCCCTCTACCTATTTTTGAAACGAAGCGTTCAAGATATCATTCTTGTATGAAATTTCCTTCTCGAAAAAAGTTTTTCCATCGAGTGTTGATATCATGTTACACAAAGTGGACCTCCCTGTACAATATATCAAATGGAGACCACACAAATTCGTATAACTATTTTTTTTATTGTTAGTTATTCTGCACTGTGAATTCATAGCAGCAACTCAAGCTGATTGGACATTAATGGATACTCCAAATACCATATTCATAAAGATCCCAATTGAAATTAATGATGTGGTTTGTCCCAAAATCGAACGCAAAATATCGTTATGACATGCATGCGGTATCAGATTTCAAGCGATGATGGTTTTTCCCAATCTCGGTGCCATTAACTATATTACCATACTTTATATCAGAAAAATCCGAATTTCAACAACTTCACATTAAGCGCATATTTGTGACGATATTACGAAAAATTCGACACTTTGAGAATACTTAACGCTATTCGAGCGATCGTTACGTTCAATGAACTTTCAAAATCGCTAACGAAATATGCGAGAATTAACAATTTACACCTCGAATCGGAATGGAATATTTGGCAAAATTTGCGTTCCAAATTCATTCATCGTACTCGGTCGATTATATTCGATTTCTCAATTTTTCCAACTGTTTAATAATCTAGTATTGGGAAAGATTTCGACAAGACGCTCGTCAGTGGAATAGATTGCTTTATTACCGAAAATTTTGTAAAGTACTGTCTTTCAGCTTGGGTAATAGCACGAGATCATGAACGATAGAGGAACAAGCCACGTAGAATCATTTTATGACAAAAAAGATATCATCAAACATCGTTTCTACATAAAAATCAAGTCAGCGTAATGATCCATACGACATATAGGTTGAGAACAAATTTATTTTTGGGATTAAGGCAGTTTTAACGTTGCTCAAGGATTATTGCATTGTTTTTATGCTCGTGACTCAAGGACTCCTAAATATGACAATCTTTAGAAGTATCTCTACGTTGTACGCCGATAAAACTGATTGGTATTCCGAACGAGCTAGACCTTCTTGCCTCAATGTTATAAATATTGTACCTCGTCAAGTACTAGAGTATTTTTTTAGGAGTGAACTTTCATCGTGACTCGCCATGATGATCTAGAGATCGAAACGTTTTATAGTCGAGGTCCCGAACGAAACTGTGGCAGATATTTTGGAAAAAAACTCGATTAGTGGCTTTTTCGTTTGGAGCCTTCTGTACTGCCAAAACACTTTATTTAGATCATAAACATATAAAGATATCTAGTGATTGGGCAAACAGGTTAAATATGCCTAGAGGAACAACGCCCTTGAACGAATTGAAGCTGAAATTTACAGAAATCTGAAGGATATTTATTTCCCTCTATTACTATGAATCATAGGCAGGGTTGGATTTGTCCAAATTATATATCTTCGTTGCAAACGACGTTAAAGGTGGTTTTAGTAGATCATTTGAATCACAATAATTAATAAACCACGCATTCGTGCCGAATCCGCCTGGGAAATAGTTCAGCTACTCACCGCTAGATGCGGGGGTAAAAAATTTCGATTCTCTGAAACACAACTGCACCCCTATGAAAGATAGAAGGAACTACATCTAAAAGTGGCTTCAATTCGTTCAATTGACGTTGTTTCTCTAGGTATATCTTAACTCAATGGTAAAGGTCAGACGATTTCGACGGTAGGTCAAACGAAAAAGTATCGGATGGAAAATAATTACGGCGGAAGCTGCGGACATAAAGCGCGTAAACGTCCATGTTATGGGAACCGATAGAAAGTGTGTGAAAAGCTCGGTTCGATCGAAGATTGCGGATAACAATGGACGATTCCGGTCGTTTTTCCTTTCGGGGACACGCCGGCGTTTACTTTCGCCGTCGCCGAAGAAAACGGAATATGCCGCAGATAACGACGCCATTAACAAGATAGAGAATAGACCGTTATTGTTTCAGATCGGACTCTCTAAAACGGGGTGGAGTTGGAACGGTCCATTCTATGACGAAACACCGTGTAGATCAATGGTTTCGTTGCTTGTGTGGCAAATCAAACTCATTTTCGAATCATCTTCTAATTTTAATGGAAACTGTTTTTACAATAAAGAAACCAAAACTATTTTCTACAAAATTCATGGATTTTTTCTGGAATTCTTCCCATCATGCTTCTTATAGTGTTCTCAGTCACTTTCTGGGATGCTGTCTTCCACTTTTGCTTGAACTCCGCTAATGTTTTCGTTGATTTCTTAGTCTTCTTCAATTCTCTTTTTACCAGGGCCCAATATCTTTCGATTGACCTGAGTTCTGGGCAATTTGGTGGATTGGCCTCTTTGGGGACAAAAACCACCTCATTAGCTTCGTACCATTCCTTGGTGGCCTTGCTGTAGTGGCATGAAGCTAAATCTGGCCAAAAGATTGTTGACACATCGTGCTCACGTAAAAATGGTAAAAGTCGCTTCTTCAAGCATTTCTCGATGTAAATCTTCGAGTCAACAGAGCCTTGGCCAACGAAAAATTTGCTCCTTTTCCCACAAGTGCAAATTGCTTGAAAAACCAGGAATTTTTTAGGAAACTTTGCTTGTTTCTTCACGCGAAATTGTTCGTCAACATTTCCACGAGAATCTGCAGTATAAAATTCCTGACCAGGAAGTTGCGAGAAATCAGCCAAGACATAGGTTTCGTCGTCCATCACGCAACAGGAAAAAATTTTCAAGAAATCTTTTTTTAATTTTTTTGCTCTTGATTTCGCTTCTTGATTCTTCACAGCGTTCCTGTCTGGCACTTTCTGCACTTTGTATGTTCGAAGCCCACAACTTGACTTGATTTTGTGAACGGTTGATTGCGAACAACTAACTATTTGGGCCACTCTCCTTCCTGAAAGGTTAGGATTCTTCTGAAAAAGGCTGATGGCTTTCTTCCCTTGTTTTTGAGCTATGAAACTCCTTTTTTCTCCCGGTTCCTTCCTTGCGGTTAATTGTAAGATCTTCGTTGAAGCGCTTAACAACACTTGATACCGTTTCCGGACGAACGCGAGTCTCTTTTGCGATTCTTTTGAAGCTCCATTTTTGATCATTTTGAAAAAGTTTCACTATAAATTCTCGTGTTTTCACTTCGCTTGACATTTTGCGACAGAGAATTGGAATATCTATGAAGTAAATGTTCCACATGTTTCTGACGTTCATAACAAAGCTAACTATGATCAAATTTTGATTTTTTCTCAATTGGTTCAAGAGATATAGGCGTTTTTGTGATAGCGTTCAGTCCTTACTTGTCACACGTCAAAAAACCTCAGCTTCATAAGTAACATCTACCGAAATAGCGGGCTCTTTCCACTTCGCATTTTTCCAGGTTATCTATCTGAACCCTTGCCGTTCTTTCTTTCCAGGTGACGCATAAGGTGACCGGTGCCGTGATGGTGCTCAAGATGAACCAGCTCCGATCAAACAGACGCAACATGCTCAAGGAGGTGCAGCTGATGAACAGGTTCTCGCATCCGAACATCCTGAGTTTGCGAGGCGTCTGCGTGCACGAGGGCCAGCTGCACGCCCTCACCGAGTACATCAACGGCGGCTCGCTGGACCAGATCGTACAGAACTTGGACGTCGAGCTGCCAATGGCCACCAGAGTGTCCCTGGCCTACGACATCTCCTGCGGCATGGAGTATCTGCACGCCAACGGGTACTTTCACCGGGACCTCACGAGCAGGGTAAGCGTCTTACTCCTCCATAGCTAAGGCAAATCTAACGAAAACTCCCTTCCAGAACGTGTTGGTGAAGCGCTTGGACAACGGCAGGCTGCAGGGGGTGGTGGGCGACTTCGGCCTGGCCTCCCCCATACCCGACTCGAAGACGAAGCTGGGCACGGTCGGGTCGCCCTACTGGATGTCGCCCGAGTGCATCAAGGGCAAGTATTACAACGAGCTGAGCGACGTGTTCAGTTACGGCATCATCCTCTGCGAGATGATCGCCAGGGTGGACTCCGACCCGGACATGCTGCCGAGGACCAACAACTTCGGCCTCGATTACCTCGCCTTCACCGATCTGTGCGATCTACGCATCATTGTACCTGACTTTCTGAAACAAGCCTTCAGGTGAGTGCCAAAAATGAGTAAAAGTTCCCGGCATCTCTCGTGTTTCTCACGTACTGTAGCTTTGTATTCGTTACGGTTACAACATCGATCCAAAAAGTAACATACTTCTCGACCATCTAGAGAGACGAAATATACCGCAAAAGGAACACTCGTCCTTCTTCTTTCTTTCGCCAAATATTTTTTTGTTGAATTGTGATCCCTTTACAGCTCAAGAGCCCTTTTGCAACCCCCATTATTTAAGAATTTTGGCCAGGTATCGTGTATGTGGCGCCATCTGAATGCTGCTGGACAACTTAAACAGCTTTCGGAGAGTCATTACGTTGTCAGTGAATATTCCACCAGTGTTAACCTCAAAACGTTTCTGACAGGTCGCTGGTAGGCGGTTAATATGAGAAATCTAATGATTTTAAGCATTTTATTAGTGAATCAGTGAGTCTTTATGCTTTGTAATATCGAAAAATATTTTGAAGCAACACTGATGAAGAACATTTTATTCAGACATGTGATCACAGCTTTTTGTATCGGGAGCTAGCACAGATTGTAGAGGAAGTATTGGAGAAGAAATATTTATCAGAGCACTGCAACTCGTAACTTCTTTATACTTTTGTGTGATATAAAATTCAAATATTCATCAATTCTACACTTAACATGAACTGAATACTGCTTATTCTAATGTCTACGAAGAAATGTTCAATTTGGTAACTTATTTTCGATTTCGTCAAGTCTTAATGACTGCCGACCAAATTTCCCTTCATTTCCTGGTTACACACACTGGGTGTTCCTAAATATTCAAGAAAACCCTCTTAATTGCACATCCAATTTCGGCACACATTAACGGCGTTTTTTTAATGAAAACGCAATTAATTTTCACTGGTATAACATACCTGAGAGTAAGATTCACTAGAAATATCCAAAAAATATCCCCACAAAACAGTTTTTCCAGTTTTAATATCTACACAAACAAAGCCAACTTCCCATCGTTTGACCACCAGTACTAACCTCGAAATATATACTGCTCCACAAGAGTTAGGGATATCGTATTCAATCGTTTTTAAAAGTATGTAATCTTCGAGAAAATCGCTGTAAAATCATTTAAAACTCAATAACAACTTGAATCGATCCAATAAAAATCAGTATGAGACATTTTTCTGAAGTTTGGTTCTTTGCATATGCTTCATGAATGTTCTTATTCTGAAATGAAGTCAGTTTATCAACGGCTTCGATTTTAAACGAGTTTTCTGAAAATGCCAAGACGTAAATTAACAAACGCTGAGGCTAATGGGACTATCGGAATGCTACAGGGTGGCCTAACTCAGGTTGTTGTTGCGGAAAGGCTCCAAGTCAGCCAAAGTGTGATATCTCTACTTTGGAATAGGTTCAGGGAGACAGGTTCCGTGTTGGAAAGACCAAAGCTTGGTGGGCGACGAAAAACACCTGCTCAGGATCGTTTCATCACCGTTTCGGCGAGAAGAAACCCTACATCTGCGTGTAGAATGCTACGGAATACTCTTCAAAATGCAGATGGGGTCCAAGTTCCCATCGAAACGATCAGACGACGTTTGAGAGAGGTGAGTCTAGGTTCTAGAGTCTAGACGTTCATTGAGAGGAGTTCCATTAACACGTGACCATAAGCGTCAAAGACTGGAATGGGCAAGGCAACATATCAATTGGAACGATCAATGGCATAGTGTCCTTTTCACTGATGAATCCAGATATGGACGATTTTCAGATTCTCGAAGAATAAGGGTATGGACAATCCCACGCATACCCCATAATCGTCGCTATGTCCAAGAAGTCCATCCATTCCGAGGGGGAAGTGTTATGGTATGGGCCGGGATATAGTTCAACGGGCGCACAGATCTACTCATTTGTCCTAGGAATATGACCGCCTTACACTATAGGGAGCATGTCATTGACAATGTTGTGCCAAATTTTCACGTTGCTATTGGTGAAACTTTTCAATTTCTAGACGATAACGATAGACCGCGCCGTGCAGCCATAGTTGAGAATACGCGCGAGGAGCTTGGTATTCCACATTTACCAATACCTCCGCACTCACCAGATTTGAATTGCATAGAGCATGCATGGGATATGCTCCAAAGAAGATTAGATAATCATCAACCTACCCCAGAATCCTTAAATGATCTGAGAGAGCTTCTGCCCCGTTTATGGAACCAAATTCCTCAAGAAATGTTCAACAACCTCGTGTGTAGTATACAAAGAAGATGTCAAGCTGTTATTGATGCCCGTGGAGGCCATACAATGTATTGATAGTCTTAAAATGCTGGAATTCTCTGGGAATAAAATTTCGTTAGTTTACTCGATTTTTCTTAACCATCCTGTATACGCTGCATACCTACAGGCTTAAATTGAAATCATAATAATATGAATTTCATCACAAAAATTTTATTTTGATTGAATTTTTATGCAATTTAAGTCAATATCCCTAACTCATGTGGAGCAGTTTATTTGACAGGTGGTCGGATCGCCTCATTCTGTGAATCCCGTCTTATTTTCCAGATGCTGCGCAGTCGAACCGGATCAACGACCCACGTTCACCGAGATCAGACGTTTCCTAAAAGACATAATGACCGACTTGGAGTCGGGGGGCAAAAAAGAGGCAGCCAAGGGCAGTTACGTGGCCAAGAGCGAAGAGCAACTGCCCGCCCTGTCGTCTGCGCAAGCCGCCGCTCCCCAACACAGAAAACGTACGTATATTTCCGACCAAATGTTCCTGCGTCCCCCGCTTTCCGACCTCGTCAAATTGTTGATATGTGCCATATAATTTTTTACTATATTTTATCTTTTAATAGATTGTGTTTATTTATCGTTGTGTTTGCTTTGTGTCGTTGTTTAACTAATTTGTTTTCAATTCAAACTTTTCTACTGGAAAAAAAATGTCATTCTCACTTTTAAATATCAAATTCTCTCTATTCTACTGAAAAAAAAAATTTTTAAATATATTCAGAATTCCATTCAGATCAAATTTCGTTTAAAATCTTGGATCATTTCCCATTTCATACCAAATTGTGATAAAAAAGAGTTTACATGACAGAAACTAGCAGAAGTACGAAAGAAAAACAGAAGAGGGTAGAAGAAGGAGAGGATTTATTGTTGACCCGGGTTTTGTGAAAAATTTAGGCTCGATCTCTCCCTTACGTAAGTAATTTTCAAAATTTATCCCCCTTTTGCTCATTTAGAATTATTTTTTTACTGCGTAGGACTCACATATTCATCTATTTATTGAAATATAAGATGTTTGGGATTGTTGGGAAAAATTTAATAAGGTTTGGTGTGTTATATTTTTCAAAGTGGCTTCAAAATACATGGGATAACTTTTATGAAGATCTTTTTCTTTCGTTTTTTGCCAGCAATAGCCAAAATCTGACTACAAGTGATGGGATTATTTCGCCACACTCTTTCCTGTAGTATGAGGGATATTTCTATGATGTTAAAGGTTTGGTGAGCAAGGAAATATTCTATCCAGACCTGCAAAATGTTACCCGGAAGATCTGAGTCAGAAATTATAAAAAAACTTCGAAACAAGAAAGTAGGTCAAGAGGGGTCTATACAGTTCAACGTTCAGTTCAAAACGCGATTCGGGATTTCTCACGATAGAGAGCACCGATTTATATGAGGTTTTCAGTATTATTCAATTTGAAGAGTTGTTCAAGTCGGAAAGTTCATCACATTATTTTTTTCGTCGAGTGAAAAAAAAATTAATGTTTTTTTTTTCGACGAAAAAAAAAAGTTATGAACTTTCCGACTTGAACAACTCTTCAAATTGAATAATAGTGAAAACCCCATATAAATCGGTGGTCTCTATCGTGAGAAATCCCGAATCGCGTTTTGAACTGAACGTCGAACGGTATAAACCCGTCTAAGCTTCGTTACTTGCTCATAAATCGACCGATGCAGAATAGAAATATCCCTCTGGATCACCCCGACCTCGAATCTCCCCGACAGAAATCTCACGTCCCGTTCTATGTTGCAGTGATACACAGGAGGTCCCTGTCCGAGGACGTGTCCTTCCTGACCGTCTCCATAATCGGGTCGCCCAGCGACAAGGCGCGACGACACGCGATCCACATGTGCCAGCAGGACCCGCACTACAAACCCCGCACCACCAACCCGTTCGCCACCCTCGCTCAGTTCAGGGGCGTCAAGAAGATCCTCGGCAACTTCTCCTCCTGCTGCGAGATACCTTCCTACGTGCCCTCTACCAGCGAGTCCCCCAAGTCCCTGCCCGGCTCGCCGACCGCGACCAGGAAGCTGGCCAGCACCAGGTCCCCCCTCTACGTCCATCCGCTGTTCAGGACGGGGTCCAGCACCAACCTGTCGGACTCTGGGACCGCGGAGGCGATGCCGTGCATGCGCAGGCGGGGATCGTGCGAGTCCGGGTTCTATTCCAGCGTGGGGGAGTGTCTGTCCCCCAATTCCTTCTGGGACAGCGGGACGGCCGTCAGTTCCCTGAGGTCCTTGGACGAGTTGGAGCCCGCCGAGATCCACGCTTTGTGCAAACGCGCCTCCTCCATCTACACGGACAGCAGCGAGGACATATCGAGCCTCACCGGCTCGGAATGGACCCAAGACCTCCAGCCCAACATTTCCGTCATCGTGGATTACTTCGAGAAGAAGGGGGCCACTCTGAGGCACCCGGGGGGAGTGAGAGGCGGTCTCCAACTCTCCTCGCGTATCGCCGCCTTGCGCAGATCGCTGGAACGACACGGGAACGTCAGCGCCGCCGTCGGCGGAAGCCTGCACGTGCCGCAACGACCCAAATGCTCCAGGCTGGTGGTTTGCGAAGGCGCCGTCAAGTCGAAATTGCCGCTTTTCGATAAGAAGTAGCCGAGTCTACCTTTCCCTCCGTTTCTTCGTGGTTTCTTCTAGTCAAATTGTTCGCTCCCACGAGCTGGCCTATCTTATTCAGTCGTGAAGACTCGTGAGTCGCATCCGGTGAGGGTGGACCGGTGAAAACGTATCGAAGAACCACTGAAAATCATTTTAACAGATACTCTGCGTCCGGTATCCCCGAAAAAAGGTTAAACCATCGATTCCCAACCAGTCAATTGGGATGCGTTCGGAAATTCGATCGGGCCGTTTGGGTACACGCGCTCCAAGCGCTCTCATTTCGGTCTGCCGCTAAGGTAAGTCACAATACGACGGAAAATCTGGTAATTACGGTAAGCTTCTCCCTGTATATCGCATCGTTTACCCTTTTTTGAAATAAGCACAAACTTCGCAACCGACTTGAAGCGTGTGTACCCGCTGAAAAACGTCTCGGATGAGTCGAGTTTCCGTTCGGATGTTGGTTGACTTTAACGGCGAGTTGAAAGATTTTATTTGTTCCGACAAAGGGTACCCGGAAGATCGTCTCGAGCGAGATGTCGAAGGTAGCTAATTCGAACTATCCAGTATTAGATAATGAATAAAATGTAAATAACGTTTAAGACTGAATTCACATCTTATTTTAGATCGTTCAACGCGGAAAACTGTATTTTCCGGACGTTTCCGACTATATTTTCATAGATTCGAAAATCTCCGATTTATTATGCGGCCTGTATCAGGCACGGTGGCGAGGTTGTTAAAATGATTTTCAATTTTTGTATTCTTTATGTTCCTTATAGAGAAATTTGGAGGCGTCGACCCGAAACGACGGTCGTACCGATTTGGCGTCGTTTCGCTTCGGCGCCGTGCGAAATGATGATTTTAATCGGTGATGAAAATTGGATTATTGATTTTAATATGGTCGAAGCGTCGTTTTGACGCTTCGCAAGATGGTTATATTATTATTTCTACGAAGCTGACCGTCCAAGTGTTTAATAAATTGGTGAATAATTGTTGAGTTGTCGAAAACGGTCTGTTTGTTGTATCTTCCATTGTCTTGTCAATAAAATTGTATACTAATATTTAGCAAATATAAATAATTTTTCATTATTCTTGTTTTATTCCAGGCGAAACTACTCCACGGACGCATTTAACTGTTTGGTTTACTTAAAAAAATGCATATAATTTCTTAGATTTACATCCTGTCATTTTTTTCTAGGTTATCTGGAGGCCGAACCCATAGAATTGTATGAAAAAGTAGCGTGATTTGTTTGGGAAAAGGCCATAGATGAATAATGAAACAGAGCTGCACTTTACATTTTCCGGAATTTGTTTGATTTCAGCGGAAACTTATTTCACGGAAATGATTAAAATTCGGAACCTAAATGGAGTAAGGTCACCTCAATGACTGACGCATCTGACGATTCAACAATCGCCATCGATTCTCCATTCAAAAAGTGCCTTTCTTTTTTTCAAGTTCACGCCCTCAATTTTCCGCCTGAATGCTTGATTTTTTTTCAATTCTCCTGGAATTTCAGACAGTTCTCTGCGGTTTCACACTTTCTGGAAGTCCTTTCAGTATTTCCATAATTGTTTGCATTAATTATGCGCCTATCTGCCCCATCCAAATGGAATTTTAAATATAGAAAATTGATTTGTCGGGGTCACTCCAATGAATATTCAAAAAAAAAAATTATGAACAACCGCCGAAAAACGTTTATGAAGTCAATTTTCATAGACTGTCCAATTCAACCCGATTTTTTCATGCGAAAAAGTAATTTCTTCAAATAGAAAAATTGGAGTGCCCTCAAGACATCCTTTTGCTTCAATTTAAAGAAAAAATCAAGCTTTTAGGTGAAGAATTGAGGGCGTAAAATTGGAAAAATGAAAGGCACTTTTTGAGTGGAGAATCTTAAGAAATTTCTCAGATTTACGTCCTGTCAATTTTTAGGTTATCTGGAGGCAGAGCCATAGAATTATATGAAAAATTCCTGTGATTTCTTTGGGAAAAGATCATAGATGGATAAGAAACAGAGCCGCACTTCACATTTTTCCGCATAGAATGAAGATTTGGTTGCTAACTTCGCTATTTTGAACGTTTTAAAAAGGCGATTCTTGGTGAAATGGTTTATAAACACCCCTTATAATAAATACCATTCTTCGAAAACACCCTGTTTATCAATGAAATCCATAAGTAATTACCCAAAAATCATTATCATCGTGTCTTTGAGAGGTCATAAATTGTTTTTATTTCTAAGCGGATGAGCGGAAAAACTCTTAAACCATTTGGCTGATTTTGTCCATTAACTGAGTTAACTGGGGCATTTGGATCATGAACAAAATTTCAAGGTCTTTTCTTGTGAAATTAATTTATTTTTATCCTATTATATACATAATAAAAATTCACAATATGTGAACTTGTGATAATGCAAACAACTCCAGATACTCAAAGTAAAATTTGATTCGATTTTTCAATAATCCGCAGCAGTATTAGACAGGTAATCCCTCTTCCCGATGTTCGAAGCCTGCTTATTCTGCAAGGCCTCCAACTTGGGACAGTCGGTGATCCTGTGACCCAAACCGCCGCAGTAACTGCAGCCCCTCTCGTCCCCGAGATCCAGATACTTCTCGTTCTCCGAACAAAGCTCCAACAGGAAAGCGGGCACCTTCTGTTTCGCTTCCATCAGCAAATGTTTCAGATCCAACAGCACCGACTCTTCGTTGGATTTGTTTATGAAGGTGGTGGCTAATCCTTTGTTTCCGGAACGTCCAGTTCTTCCTATTCGATGGACGTAATTCTCCACGTCGTCCGGCATGTCGTAGTTGATGACATGTTGCACGTCTGGGAAATCTAAACCTTTAGAAGCCACATCGGTGGCGACTAAAACGTCCTTTTTTCCGTTCCTGAAAGCTTCGACTGATCTCGATCGTTCCTCTTGGTCTTTACCGCCGTGGATGGCAACTGCTTCGACACCTTTAAGAAGGAGATACTCGTGGATCGCATCCACGTCTTGTTTCTTTTCAGCAAATATCAACACAGGGGGAGCCGTCTTTTGAAGGCAATTCAACAAGTAAATTATCTTTGCTTCCTGTTTCACGTACTCCACTTCCTGAACTACGTTTATAGAGGCAGCCCCTGCCCTACCAACGTTTATCGTGATGGGCTTCACAAGGGCAGATCTAGCGAAATTCTGTATCTTCTTCGGCATAGTAGCGGAGAAAAGAAGCGTCTGTCTTTGACCCCGAAAATACGAAAAGATCGTTCTGACGTCTTCTTCGAATCCCATATCGATCATACGATCCGCTTCGTCCATGCACAAATACCTACAAACCGACAGACGTACTGTCTTTTTCTCCAGCATGTCCATCAAACGTCCAGGAGTAGCGACCATTATGTGAACCCCTTTTTGTATCGTATCTATGGCTTCTTGAATAGGCATGCCGCCAATAGCCAAACAGCACCTTATTTCCGGCAAACCAAACTTAACAGTAAACGAACAGAAATACTGGATAATGTCAAACGTTTGTTTAGCCAGTTCTCTGGAAGGACATATGATTAGACCGTATGGTCCCTCGTTTTTCACAAACGGTAATTTATACTCTTGCTCCAAACAGAACATGATTAGGGGAAGGACAAAAACTAAAGTTTTACCGGAACCTGTGTAAGCAATTCCAATCATGTCTCTTCCTGATAAAACGGTGGGTATACCTTGAGCTTGAATTGGAGTAGGTTTTTTAATATGTTTCTCTTTCAGTCCCATTATTATGCTTTTGTGCA
This sequence comes from Adalia bipunctata, assembly GCA_910592335.1. NCBI lineage: Eukaryota > Metazoa > Arthropoda > Insecta > Coleoptera > Coccinellidae > Adalia > Adalia bipunctata. The sequence goes on from OU342951.1 coordinate 2,086,525, forward strand.
GTTTCATATCTTTAAACGTTTTTAAAGGTGGAGGAATATCTTCTCCTTCAGCTAAAATTCTCATCTTTTCCCTCAGTTTTTCATGCCTATTTGGCGGACACTCTAAAATGTAACGAGGTGGCCTCCAACTCGTTTTGATTGGATCGATGTACTGTATCCCTTTGGCCAGTTCCGAAACACCCATGAGAGCTTTCTTTTCAGCGACTATTTCTAATATTTCCTCTTCTTTCTTCAGTTGTCTTTCAACAGCACTAACCTTTTTTGCTTCAGCTATTTTTTTCAGTTCGGTGTGTTGATCCAATAAAGAGACTTTGTTTTTTCTACTCCACATTTCGTCCTCATTTTCCTCGTCTTCGCTCGATTTTGATTTTTGGGATTCGACATCCTTCATTTGTCCCAGTTTCAGCAGTTTCTGTTTTTTTCTTTCCTTCACTGAGACGTAAGGTACATAATTGTCATCACTTTCGGAATGATCAGATTCATCTTGTCTATATCTTTTGATCGGCTTCTGATCGTCACCCATTCTTGAATTTTTAAATTGAGTTATTTGAATATCGATACAGCAATCAACCCAAGTGGTTCATTTCATACACTGGTCACCAACATATCTTCTACTTTGTGAAACTAAATTTTTGTTTACTGTTTAGAAAATTCAACCTAGATAAATATAACCTAATATATTTGACAGTATGTTTAATCAGTACATAGAAATATGTGCAGTATACGCCATCCATAGACAAAAGTTGTGATTCGCGAAAAACAGCTGTTTCTTCAAAGACTTTGGTTAACACAACACTCAAACTCAACAGTTTTATTTTGAAATTGATTTTGCGAATTGTGATGTGATTTAAGGATTTTTTTAATATTATGTTAGCAGCGCTGACAAATGATATCAAATATTTATTAATTAATTTTCCCACAATTAGCAGTTCAGTACTTAAATCTGCTCCAAAGTTCATCATGAGTAGATTCACCCTTTCACAGCGAGTGAAAATAGTCACTAATTACTATCAAAGCCACGAATGCATGGTACATACATTGAAGGCATTGAAAAAATGCGGAATTGGCAAAATTGAGGAGTCTGAAATTTTAAGTTTAGTGGAAGTATTTGAGTCAACTGGAAGTGTTCAAGATGATGTTCTACAAGTAAAGAGAAAACGTAGATGCAGTGAAGACAGTCTCGATGCTTTTTTTCCAGATGAAATAGAAATCCCAGCACCAACAAATCAGTCTAAAATTACCAAACTTTCTAATTCCTTTATGAAAGAGGACGATTATGTTGTTGTTTATACGGACGGCGCTTGTGAAAATAACGGTAGAGCAAATGCGAAAGCTGGAATAGGGGTTTGGTTTGGGGACGATCATCCTTTGTGAGTTGTTGGAGAAGTTAGATGTAGTTAATTGAATTAAATTTTTCAGAAATGTAGCCCGACCTGTTCAGGGTAAAGCGACCAATAATACTGCAGAAATACAAGCTTGTGTTGTAGCACTAGAAATTCTCCACCGTGAAGGTACTCTGGCTCAATAGGGGGATATTATTTAGTACATAATTTTAATTCATGTACTTTCAGGTGTACAGAAAGTTCGACTTAAGACTGATTCAAAGTTCACAATTTCTTGCATAACGCAGTGGATAAAAAAATGGAAAAAAAATAGCTGGAAACTTGCTACTGGAGGAGATGTAAAAAATAAGGAGGAATTAATAAAGTTGGATAATATTCGGAACAAGATGGGGGAAGTTGACTGGGTAATATTTATATGATTTTTTGATCAATCTTCAAATTGAATCCATCATGAACAAGATTAAAAAATAATCGTTTTAGGTGCATATAAGGGGGCATTCAGGTGAAAAGGGAAATGAGGCAGCGGACAAGCTGGCCAGAACTGGTGCTCTCTTATATGGAAAATATTGAACACAAACTCTATTATTTTATTGACAGAGAGAGAACTTTATTGAAAAATCAAATTTTCAAAGGGCTATCGACCGAGGTCTTCCTGCCTTTTATCGACATTTTGTATTATTTCTGAAAATATAACTTATACGGTTAATGATCTTTAATTTGTGAAATATTCTCACAGACCCTGCCATTCCATACAAAAATTGGTTTTTCTTTGCAGATATACTAATTTTGTTATTTTTATTATTTGCATGCCAATTTCATAGAATCGTTTTGTATTAGCTAAGCTAACCATAGATATCTCTGCGTCTGACCATAGATACTATGTAAAGTTGGATTTGACAGCCGATGCCAGCTTCATGTAATCTTGTGAGTAAAAACCTTTTTATGAATACTTCCTCTTTAAACTTGATGGATCCAAATGTAATTGAATGAAAAATGGTTCAGTAACAATCAAAAGTGAGCCTTGGCAAATTCAATATATTATTCCTTAATATTACAGAAGAATAAGAATAACTAATTACAAATATTATAATACATAAGGTAAAAAACTTACAATCAATCTAAAACACACAGATCGAAACTTGGTAAACATTTTATGTTACAACAAAATCAACTGAAATTCTCATGAAATCTTGCATCACTCGCGAAATCAATCAGTCGGTTTAAGAGTCTTTACAGCCATTTCACTGCCCTGGGAATTCGAATCATCCGAAAAAGTCATGTGAGAAGATGAAAAATCGGTTGGTCCTTGTGAATCTCCACCCGTTGAAAAACCTGATTAATCAATAATTTAAAAGAGGTCAAATATAAAAAGCACCCTAAGACTGAAAATTAATGAATACTCACAGGTATTGGAGTCTTCAGCTAAGCTGAAATTTGAATTGGAATTGGAGTTATCAACTGTGTGTTTACGAGATATATTCTCCTTGTTGATTTCTTTTGTTTTATGAATCTTCTTGGATTCGCTGTTAGCTGCCGGTACCCACTTATAGATTTTCATGGTAGTATCACCAATGGTGACCCATTTCTTCTCCCTTAAAAATATAACATAGTTTCTTCGTTTCCAAAAAATGAGTGCATATTTCATGCATTAGAAACGGAGCTTCAAAACATTTTATTCTTACCAGTGTCGCACACGATCTATCACATTCATTACTTTTTTTATATCATCTTTAGCTCTACTACGAGTCTCTGCTCTTATAGATCTAGACATTTTGGCGAATTTCTTGAATGGTCTAACTACTGGATGTTTTCATGAATTGTATGTTTGAGATTTTAGGACATTTCTTTAAATGTAACAATATTACAGCACCATAATTTCTCTAAAACTTTATTAGGATAAGTAGAAATTTAGGCTTTTGCAGTAAAATGAAATCCACAAACATAACATAACCTATAAAATCCAGCGGCTTCTTTTTTTGAATAAAGGCAGTGTTGCCAAATGATCATGATTCTTTTCTCGATAAATACAATTTTTTTCCGAAGCGTTCATTGAACTAGGACTATGAACTTTTCACTTTTCAAAACCCGAAAAAATAAGCATTTTTCTGTTTGTGTGTTTTCTAATTACAAACGCGATTTTATGGTACCATCCCAAGCATAAAATATCTCCGGTGTTTTGAAATATTTCTTGTTGCAAGGGAATTTTCAACCATCTGGCAACATTGATGATAAGAGTTCCATATTTTTTTCAACCAACAGGTATTTGAAATTTATCGTTACCTTTTAGGATTAAATTAATTCGATAATAATACGGCGTATCTCATATCATGTTTATGACCAAAGACCTTCTATAAGTTAGAAGAAGAAAAGTACGTTATTTGCAGTATTTTTTTCATAGGTTATACTGCAAGAATTTTGAATTTATTTTTACTGAAATAAGTTGTACCTCTTAAATATTTACGAATTTAAAGTTACTTAGGATCAGAAAGTTGAAGTAGTGTCAATATTTCTGCATATTTCCAGTGTAGGAACTAGTTAAGTGAAACAAAAAAAACACACGTCACAGTACGCAGTACGTATTTCATTATCGGAATGATGGACGAAAACGAAGCTGCCTTGTTGCGTATAAGTTTTGCCTCAGTTAAAAGAATTGATCCTTATGTGAAGGAGATTTTAGCTACTTCATCTCACGTTGCCTTATATAGATTCAATACACTTACAAACGAATGGGAAAAAACTGGTGTTGAAGGTGCTCTTTTTATTTATAGTCGAAATGGCGAACCGTTCCACAGTATTTTGTTTATGAACCGCCTGGACCCGAACAACGTTATAGAGCCCATCATCAAGGGATTCGAATACCAGCTGCAAACACCGTTTCTACTTTACAAGAATTCTCATAGCAAGATATTCGGCATCTGGTTCTTTAACAGAGAAGACTGTACCACTGTAACCTCCCTTATTGAGTTAGTCATGGAGAATATGAAGGATAACTTGTCAGAACAGCGTAAAAAGAAGGAAAATGGTGTGGACATATTTGGTTTGTTAACTAAGGCCCAACAAGAATTCAATAGAACTCCAACAAGGCAAGATAACACCAATCCTCAATTTGCATCAACTCCTAGACTGACAGATGTTACATCAAAAAGTGTGCAAGACTTTTTTGCTAAAGCAAGTACTAAAACCACCCAAAAACCAGTAGATACAGGTCATGTGTTACAACGACTAATGTCAAATCCAGCCCATTCTGTTGAACATATTGAAAAACAACAACAGAGGTCTCTGACTCCGCAGGAAGTCAGTCAAAAACCATTTCTCTGTTTGGAAAATAAAGGGGTTCCTATTCCAATACCTGGCAGAAGTGAGAGCCATGGAATTCCTGAAAGTAGTTTGAGTTCAAGTTTAGGAATTGTACAATGTAATTCACCTATGTCGTCCCATATGAAGACTATGTCTATGTGTGATGATAACTCCGATATATTGGGAACGTCGCCATTTGCATCATTCATGGAGAATTCAAAACCTCTCTTGATGACTCCGATGATGTTCACAACTCCATCATCATACAAAGACAAAAGTGAAGCATTGCACTCTCAACCTGTTTCTTCCTCCTTATCTCATCACGATCCCACAGAAGGAATAGATTTGCTGACTGAGAAGCAGTTAGCTCAAGCACTCATTCATTTATTAAGGAACAATACTGATTTTACTCGACAGATCCATGAAGCGTACGTTAACTCTATTATGGAAAAGGTAAAACCGACTTAGCAATACGGGCCGTTTATTTACTTACTCTGAAATAATTATTAAAGATTCCGCCACATTTTATCTCGAAAAAAATTAGAGTGATAGGATTATTGTCTTGAACCTAATCCTCTAGTCATTGACTATACATTTTATTACCGATGTTTTACTGACGATTTTGACTACCAACGAGAAAACTGAAGAGAAATTCTACTATTCCAGTTTTATTATTTTAAACGTTTCATCTTGTAATAAAACCTTTGTTATATATTTTTCTAATACATTTTCACGACAGCTATCGAATTATGTTGAACAGCTTGTGATCTGAATATTTATTGAAAATTTGAAGAAATTTGGTTATTTGAGTTTGGAAACCTGGCTTTTGGGACATGTTTAATTTATTTTCCTACGTCGAGTTTTCCGATTCCATATTTTTTTAATTTATTAGAACGTTTTATATTACCATCCACACAGTTATCTGCATTTGATATTTATTGTAGTTATTATTATGGTGTACTGTTCTTTTGGCTGTTTCGGCAGTTTATTGGTTATATTACATATAAAGATGAGAAGTTCAACTGTGCTTTACTTACCTCCTTCAGAAAAAACACTTTTTCAACCACACGTTCTACTTAAACGAGGACTTTATTTTTCATCACGATGTTTGAATGAGATTATGACGAATCCGCGGTCAGAATCAATTCTGTCCGTTCGTAACCACTCTTATCGCTTGATTCGATTTATTTTATTAAGTTCTTAAATATGAAAATGCGAATCTACCTAGAAGGTGGACAATTTGAAAAGTTAATTTTTCATTGAATTCTGCATTCACTCTGGAAAAATGTGAGGTGGTATTTCGAATAAAGAGATCGTCACCTAAATTACTTTATTCAAAATGAGCTCTAAACATTTAATTACAAATATACATGAATCGAACCTCGTATTTACAATGGAAACAGAGCAACGTCATCAAACATTCAGACAATTATTTTCATCTTCAATCCACTCTGTCAAGTTTCGAAACTATAAAAAATGTTTTCGGAATTTTTATGAAGGTAAAATTATGTATATAATACATACATAGTGTGATAGTGAAATGTTCAACCTTAAATGCCAAAAACAGTAGAGGCAAATAATACAATAAAAAAATCCAATTCAACAAATTCACAAGACGAAAACTGCATTCTGAAATAATCTGAAGAAAAAACACAGTTTTCATCTGTTGGTCAGTTTTCGCCAAAAGAAATCCTGATAATTTTTCAAACCTACAAACTACTTCAATAATCCACAAATTTGTTCTCATTGGCCCTTTCTTCCGCTCTGGCCTTCATTCGAGTAATGAAAGCGGCCCCTTTGTTCTTTCTGAAGTTTTCATAAGGATCGTTCAAATTGCAACCGACACCTTTGAACTGATCCTGTTTGTCGCGAACGTCTCCACCCGAAATGGGGGTGTCGATGCCTTGCTCGTTCGCCCCCAGACCGCTCCCTCCCCAACCCATCTTCTTCAACATTTGGTGACCCTTGTTGGTGGGATCCAACTCTTGCATTTCGCCCCTCATGTAGCTGGAACCTCTGCAAGAAAAAATCGAGAATTCGACCAACAATTTTTCTCCATAGTCCGATTTTGATGGTTCCTTCTTAAATTGAAGATAAAAGCTTTGGTTTTAATCATTCTCATTTAGTTTTTGAAAAAGAAATAGTTTGTGTTGGAAGGAACATGAAAATATGAAAGTATGTTTTTTGTCAAGTTTGGAACACCCTGTGAGGTTGGTTGGAAATTTTAGCTCATTGGAATGAGCTTCACTACAAGTAGGAGAAGCAATAGATGAAAAATTTAGGCTGTTTTCACACTTTAATAAGGACACAAACGAAATATACCAACTTGTAAAACTGTTGATCCAAAAGTGTGTTACTTTTCGATCAAATTCCTAAACCGAGAAAGATATTGAGGGAAATTAAGAAGCAGAATGTTAAACATGAAATTTTCTTTGAAATAAAACCCATTTGAAACAGCAAATACCATTAAATAACACTACAGGGTGTTTCTAACTCAAGGACCAATACACTTCACATTCCCGTTGATTTTAACACATAAATGTTCATATTTTCTGGGGAATGAATGAAATAAATTAAAACCAGATCATTAATCTCCATGTTAAAGAAAGAATCATTGAAATCTGACCATCGCGAAAAAAGTTATCGACCATTCGAGCTGTCCCCCAATTTTTCGTCAAAAAAAATCGATTAACCACACTTACACGAAACCGTGGACGTGAGGCGGCGTCGGAGACCGCCTTACCGGCGATCTGGACGGCGACCTGGACAAGCTCCTCCTCCGGCTGCTCCTCCCCGACCTTCTCCTGCGTTTCGGACTCCTGGACCTCGACCTGGACCTGGATCTCGAGCGGGACTTTTTCGCGCTGCGGTGAGGCGTAAAGTTGGCCGGTTGCGGGGACGGCGACTTGCTCGTGTACCTCCTTCTGGGGGGCGACGCCTCTTTCATGGCCGGTATCAGCACCGGACTGGGCGACCTCGACTTCTCCCTCAGGCCCTGGGCGATCTGTTCCTCCTTCTCCTTCTTCGCGTTGTTTTTCGCCTTGTAGTACTCATACAAACCTAGTTTCTCCCAACCCTCGCTGCGCACAAGCCAAAATGAGATTGTTTCGGTGGTGTTGGACGATTCGTCGACGAATTGTTAAGAAATAAGAGTATTTCGGGCTTTCTAGACGTGGTCCGATAGGAATTTCACCTAAAGTTTTGGCTACAACTGCGGAAGGATCTTCAGAGGTAACGCGGACGATTGACCGCTCCGAATTGGCGAAATTCCTATAGGACCACGGAAAGAAGGCCCTTTCCTTCGGATTCTTAATGTTGAAGTTATTACTAATTGATTTCATGTCCAAAAATGATAATGTGACAAATTTTTTACTCAACCTGAGGGTTTTCGTGAAATATAAATGTCCAAAAGTTCTACAAAGTTCCAAATAATTCACGAACTATCCAAATGAAATTGACAAAGTACACACAAGATGAAAATCAGTTAGTTTGGTAGTCCATCAGAATAAGGAAGAATTATAACATACTCTTATCTCATTCTGCTCGAGTATCGGATTCATCAGAAAGTCTTCAGAGCCTTAGAGATCAGAACACGATAAAGAGTATGTTAAATTCCTTTCTTATGCCGATAGACTAGCAAAACAAACGAAAAACACAGGATAAAAATGGATTCATCTGCAAAAAAAATAAGTGTCTTTTCTTTTCGTAACTTACCTATCTCTGGGTCTCTCGTGGGTGGGGGGAGCGTAGAAAGCTTCCAACGCTGCTATAAGTCTGTCGCTAGGGGGCGCAGGAGGCGGTAACCTAATATCTTTTGGATCTAACGGTTTATACGAAGTGTCTTCCAACTAAAAGCGGATTGGTTGAAAGTATTAAACATGTCAAGAGAACCCATCATAAATGGCGTGGTAAATAGATTGTTTCTTAGGTTAAATACAAGGCGACAGTCGCTGGTGTCCCCCAAGGGTACCATCGGGGACTTTCATTTAGTTAATTTCCTCGCAACTTCATCAGAATTGATCGGAATGAAGCGACAATAACACATAACGCAATCTTTAAAGTTATCGATTATTAACCATACAAGTGGCATATACAGGGCGGTCCGCCAGCGCGAATAATTACCGTACTCAGAAAATACCTTGATCAGGGGCACGATGAGTCCAGCGGGGAGGTCGTAGTAGGCGAAGGTCGGCACCAGCTCCTCCACGGGCTCCGGCTTGGGCGGGAAACCGGGCGGGGGCTTCGAGAAGTCCGGGAACACCCCGGGCGGCGGGAAGAATCCAGGGGGCGGCTGCGTGAACTGATGCTCCAGGCCGGCGGTCGGCGGAGGTTGGATGTTGAGGCTTGGGGGAGGGTACGAGGGGTTGATGAAGTTCTCGGGAGGGGCGGGAGGCGGCGGTGCGTTGGGTGGGGGATTGATCTGGGGGTTCGGGTAGTCGGTAATTTGGTCTTGGGGGTGAGATTGGGCGGCGACCTGCTGCTGGATGGACTGCTGTATGGTTTCCAGGGGTATGAGATTGTTTGAAGGTGGCGGCTGAAAGAGAGATTGGAAATTTGACGAAACACTTAGAAATCCCCAGAAAATGCTTCACGATTCAAAAAATCAGGAATGCATGTCATCAAAACCACCATCAAATCATTAATTGCAAAATAAAAAGCACCGAAACAAGAATAGAACAGAAAAAAATTAATTTGCCTTTCCTACCTGTGAGGGCAAAGGGGTCGACTGCAAACTCTGCTGCTGCTGTTGCTCCAGCGCCTGTTTCTGCTGTTGCAAATCCATAATCTGTTGCATCGCATGGCAAACATAAGCTTGATGCTGACTTTGATAATTATCAAAAGTTGTTTTCGTTTGCTGGCCCAAAGCGTCTAAAAAAAAAAGAAAATAATGCACATAATTCTCTCAAATCCGAGAATAACACTCACTTATTTCCTCAGAGTATTTGGCCATTTTGTTGGTTTGGTAGTCTTGATAAGTGAGAACCGGGCTTTTCATCTGTTCTATCAATTCCTTGCTTAGAAAATTTAACTTTGTTTCCCACAATTTCAGTAATTTATCTAATTTGACTTTCTGCTCTTCAGTCGCCCCAACGTTGGCGTTACAGAACATTGGAACGACGGTATCCTCCAAAGCTGCTCGCAAATCAGAAGAATTCTTTCTAGCGCTAAAATTAAGATGTATAGCAACAAAAATTCACACATTATCGAGTAAATATTACATACCAATGGTGCATAATGTCATTCACCAAATATATCACGTGGAGCTTCTGTTGGAAAGTCGACCCCTGAATTACTCTGTAAACATGTTCAGATAAAAACTGGATCAAGACAAAAATTCAAATTCTTACTTATTGAGTAAACAATGCAAAATACAAAAAGCTTTCTCTTTATTTGTTGCATGTTGTAATATCCAGTTTTTGCCGTTGCTTATACTGTCCTTGGTGCAATTATCAATGATAGGTTGCAGAAAATTATAAATATCTTCTAGAAATATATTACAATTTTCTGCTTCAATCTGTAAGGCATCGGTTTCAGCCTTCGAAACAGTCAACTCAACTTGAGCTTGCTGTTGCTGAAGAAGAACGGCATGTTGAGCAGATAAATTTTGTTCACTTTGCTTAATCTGTTCTCTCAGCGATTCTTGCTGCTGTTTTAATGTTTCGATTTCTGAGCCATTAAGTACAGAAGCGTTCCAATTATTGCCGTTACTATTTCCAGATGCTTGCTGCTGCTTGTATACTGTAACCCAATGTTTTATTTCATCTACTCCTTAAACAGTCAATCAATTACTTACTGGCTTGTTCGGTTGTTACTTTGTACTGGTAGTAGTTGAAATATTCCCCGCCAAATAAGAATTGGAATTTTGAATTGCCCTTCTGCTTGTTTTTGGTCATCTGCTCAAATTCCGGTCCATTTCGAGCGACGAATTGAGCCAATTTGTCGATTATGTTTTTCAACTCAGTATCTAAAATGAGAAATTAACCTACAATTTTCATAACTTGCCGGAAAAATATTTACCTTGAGGAGGTTGTGGTAAATCCATGGTGGTGTGCTAGATCAATTTTTCCTCGAAATCTCAATCTTTCTAATTGTTTAATACTTATTCATTGCGATCAAAGTTTTCGATTAATTATGGTCCTCCTGCTATAGACCAATCCAACAAAACAGCTGATCACCTTTTTTCAAGATGGCTGCTGGAAGAAACAAATAACAAACATTTCTGAAATAGTGTTTCTCTATTATAACTACCATTTTACATGGCATAATTGGAGACATTGAAGTTGAAAATTGAGAAACCAACAGAAACCTCCCTGAAACACGTACCTCGTAACCGAATATCCTCGGTTTGTTATTTGTTTCTTCCAGCAGCCATTTTGAAAAAGCTGATCGTGACAGATCGTTGGACTGGTCTATAAACAAAACAATCGGCCATAGATTGACATCTCTTTTCTTGATCCTGTCAGATCTGTTTTTATGATAAGCCATAGAATATAAATATGGCAACGCTGCATATAATTTCATTACATCTTGATGACATTTTATTATTTTAGAATTGATTGAATTCTCCTAAAAGTTATAGTTTGAAGCTCTATTAGTCACGCTTGAACGTCCAATTGGAATATATATTATGTACATTTATTGAACCAATTTCACTTTTATTCTTAAAAAAATAACCTACTAGTCCGCCACTTGTTGCCAGTTGCCACGTTCATGACTCATGACTTGTGTGGACATCTATTATATGTTCTGTGATTGACATGGAAAGGCCGCTCTATGGTTATTTAAACAGTCATTTTCCTGTAATTAATTAATTAACTGTAATTAATTACAAAATATTTGTCTTCTCCAGGGACAATAACTAATTATGTAGTGATTCCTGCCTATTATAAGATAAATAGTCTTCGAATTGCACTGCGTTTTAATATTACGAAAAAATCTAGTAGCCATGATTGCAAAGTGGAAAATATTTGTTTTTCTATTATCTGCTTTTGGTTGGTTTATAACCGATTCGGTAGGAGAATAAAATAGTACAACTTATCGTTCTTTCAGTTTGTAAATCAGTTTCTGGGAATTGTACCATCCCAAAAATAATTCGTGGAGCATGGTTCTCATGGGAAAAGCAGAACACAATGACCGAAATGGATCCAGAGTATCTCATGAGGAGAGGTATAAAGATGAAATGTGTCGATATGAGGGCCAGCTACAATGTGAACTACACAATGGTATTTAGAGAAAATAAGCAGTGTTTCAAGTGTATAAAATTCTTGGTACGAACTCTCAATGTATTGGAAAAAATGGAAAGTATGTATGCTGCTATTGAAGATGAAAAGCTTCTACAGACATGGTTTGGTTTTAGCTCCCTGTATAAATATACCAGAGCATCAAGCAACTGTAGAATACGTTTGTAAAGATTTAGACCCACATCAGACGATTATAACACTATTTTCTGAGACTTACGTCCCAGTAAATTGTCGTTCTTCGTTGGAAGGAGTGTGGAATTTTGCTTACCAAAACCGTTTCAAATTTACTGGCGAATGTCAACATCCAGATGCCCAAATAAGATCTTGTCAGACAGCTGGAACTCAGTTCTTCATTACCAACCAAAGATTCAATATAACATATAAGAAATGTGAAGGCATGACGGGAACATTTGATGGAGGTCAGTTAAATTTCAATAGTTCATGTGACTGATTCAAGGTTGAATGTTGTGTTTTAGTTGTTGAATATGCGTGCTTGGGCGATTGGTTCGTTGGCAAGAATCATTACTTTGCTGTTGCTAACACTAAGGAATCTCGAAAGGATGAAAAGTATCGGTGCTTTCTGAAGAATAGGGATGACGATTTGTTTCTGGGAGTGTCCATCACAGCTGAATGTAACACTCTGAAAACTGTGGAAAAAAGTCCTGAAAGGTTGCACGTGACCCCAGGTAGGCAATCAATATCATAGTTTGATTTGACATAGCAATGGCAGCCATAAAATCAATTGATTCAGAAGGCGAAGGGTGATTCATAGATGAATTCCTATTTATTTCTCTTGAAGTTGTTACTGGACATATCTCTTGAAGCTGTCACTTTGACATTTTTCGTGAAGTGGTCACTTTGACATTTCTCTTGAAGCTGTCACTTTTGATGTCTGTCAAATGCCAAATTCTGACGTTTGAGGTTATTTGATAATTTTAGTTAAGGCAGAAGAGGTCGATGCAGCTTGTCGATTGCCCCAAAACTTCACAGGGGATTGGATCAACACTGCCAACATTGATGCAGATGTTTTTATCAATGAAACGCATATCATTGAAACGTATTACCCTGATGAGGGTAGATATCGTAGAACGATATATGCATGTAGGGAAATTAGGGATTCTAGAGTTATGATGGCCAGACTTACCGTTGATGGATGGTCAGTCATTGTATTATTTTTTTGTGGAAATATACTGAGTGAGAATTTTTTCTAGTCAAAAGGATTATGTTTGTTTCGATTTTGTTCCCCAACATCACAACATTATAAGATATAGGAAAGGAGTGGCCGTTATAAAAGACGATTACAGTACGGTGTGTTCTTGGGTTCAGTTTCCCAATAAGGAAAAGTGGAAGTACGAGCTGTTTTTGAAGAAGAACCCAGTTCCTATCAGATGTCCAGTTGCCGGTAAATTCAATTTCACACAAAAAGGAGACATACCTTTTCAAACAAGGTTTGTGACGAGTTGTTGTGTCGAAAAATGTTTTCATCGATCTTTTCAGGATTTTAGGGGGGGTTACGCAAAGTCCCCGTCCGGAAATTTACTGTAAAGAGTACATTTCCGATTTGTCTGTATGCGATACAGAACAGAAAGAGATGGCCATCGATGAGAGTTATTGTTTGTCTGTTGATCATTTGGGACGTCCCGTTGACATATACAGTGAGTTCACAATGTTTTCGAACCTCAACACAAAGGTGGTTTTAATTTTCGTTTTCTAGGCGACCCCGATTATAAGATGAAGTGTATTGGATATTGGAAGGAGAACCTGAAATCTTACCTTATAACTTACGATGAATTAGATCCGTTCTCCAAGTATAAATGTTGGGTTTATCAGAGAGCTGATTTGAACAAAGTGCTCATGTCTCAAGGTACTTTTTCTGGTTTTTTTATAGGTTATATTGATTTTTTGTATGGTTTAATGTGTGATTAGTTTTTGAATTTCCAATTATTTTTCACAAAGTTCACTTAGTATCTGCGGGAGGTAAGTTTTTTAGTTCTAAGCTGAGTTATTTCAGCGATTGGACCTTTCTGCGACCTGAATCAAGATGTTAGGTCCCATAACTACACGGAGGGGGCGGCAGTGGCTATTGAAATGAAGGAGTACGAAAGAGAACGTAAGTTTTGAGAGATTGGAGAACGAAATTTTTTCTTGACATTCCTCGTGTTTTAGGTGATGCTTGTCCTATGCACTTCGACGATGGCAGCAATCCCTGGTTGGAAACGGATAACGGCATCATTGTTTTTAATTTTGGACTCAAGGGATCAAGTACAAGTTTGTGCAGCTCCTTTTTCACTTTTATTTCAATACTTATAGTTTTCTGTTGCAGGCTCTAAGAGATTTAACTAAACTTTGCCATTATTGACGATGAATCTTTAGTTAAATGAAAAATTGACGATTTAATTTTAAGTTGAACAGTATATTTTTAAGGAAAAACTCGAATAATTCCATAAGTTATTGAATTTTTTAGTTTGTTACTGCATGAACAAGAATATCTTTATTTTTCGAAATTTTCTTGGTAATCAAGAAGTTTCACTCCATTTTAATTTTGATATATTTTTTCGGTTCTCCATAGCTTCGTAGAAGCTCTTTTGAGGTTTTAAAATTTGTTTATTTAGTTTATTAATGAGACTGATCTGTTATACTCAAATTCTATATTTGCAATTTATGGGTTATTTTATCAATAATTTCCGCATTTTTCTCAATATCTTCAACGGGAATTCGTTTTTAAATTCCGTGCTAACTGAATCCGTCCTTTTCAGAATACATATTTTATACAGTGTTTCCAGATGTTTCTATATTTACAATATTCTTAAATTTATAAAAATGTTGTCATCGAATTTCAAATTGAATAAAGAAAATTTCATTATTTGCTTCCTTTTAATTCCTCTGAAAAATTTTCTTTGGGCAGGGGGGTTGTTACCCCTTTATCGACCCCCTTAGAGCAATGTCTCAAAGAAAATCTGTTTGGATTTTCTTAATCTACGGCATCGAATTAATAAATGGTGAAAATTTCGTATCGATAGGCGAGGTTCGAATTTTTTTGGCTCCGATCGAATTCAAACTCACACCATTTAATAATTCGAGGAAGTAGATTAAGAAAATCCATTGCCTTTTTGCAGGTGTGTGACCACAGATTGGTGTTTCCAATTTCAGTACTAGCGTTTCATCCCCGTGGTCATACCAGTGTATTATAATTTTTTTTTATTTTGTTGTAGTATAGTCTTTGGTTGTAGTCTATTTGACAGAAAAGTCTGTCAAAAATATGAAAATTACAGATCAATTCTTTTCATAGAGAAATGGTATAGTATTCTCTATGATCATTTTTCTGTGGTGCGTCAATGTGTGCTGTTCTCGTCTGTGACCTAACCTCTATTCCAAATATTGAAAATGATCACGTTTTGTTTTCAATGAATTAAACGAAGTGCACGCGAAATTTTTATAAAATGGTGTCGAAAAAAACTAAAAAGGTAAGTTAAAAGTTCTCGATGATTAATTTCAAAATTCAATAGTTTTATTTTATCCTACCTCTAACTGTAACTGTTTTCAGTATTCCCATGGGGAAGGGTCAAAATACATATCGAGAAAAGCAGCTCTGCGAAAGCTGCAAGTAAGCTTGCGAGAATTTCGACGTTTGTGTATTCTTAAGGGTATCTACCCAAGAGAACCAAGAAACCGTAAAAAGGCCCAAAAAGGTGACACTGGAATCAAGACTTTATACAGTCTGAAAGACATTCAGTTCTTGCTGCACGAACCGATAGTTTGGAATCTCAGGGACATCAAAACGAATAGCAGAAGAATCGCAAGAGCCAAGGCTCTGAAAGATCACGAAAAAATCCACAAGTTCAACAATACTTATCCAACTTTGAAGTTAGATCATATTGTCAAAGAAAGATACCCAACGTTCGTCGATGCTCTCAGAGATTTAGATGATTGTTTGACATTATGTTTTTTGTTCAGTACATTCCCGTCTATGCCTCATATACCGAGAGATCAGAGTCAGTTGTGCCAAAGGCTAACCACTGAATTTATGCACTACGTGATTGAAGCAAAAGCCTTAAGGAAAGTTTTCGTATCGATAAAAGGCTATTATTTCCAAGCTGAAATCAAGGGACAAACAGTGACCTGGATCGTTCCTCACCATTTCTCTTTTGAGCCCCAAAATCGTTCAGAAGTAGACTTCAAGTTGATGTCCATATTCGTTGAATTTTATAATGTTATGTTGGGTTTTGTCAATTTTCGGTTGTATCACAGTCTGAACCTGCATTATCCACCACAGTTTCCCTCTGTTTGTCCCAATAATGTTGAGAAAAAACTGGTGGACGAAGATGTGTTTGTCGCTGAACGAGTTTCTGCTCTAAACTGTAGTATTGCCAGGATATCAAACGAAGTTGTGGAGGAAGAAGTTGAAATTGACGATTTTACAGAAGATGATCCAGAAAAAATGATGGAAATAAAGAAAGAAGCTGAGAGTATGAAGAATTTGAAAACGTTATTCAAAGGTTTGAAAATATTCATAAATAGGGAGGTTCCCAGAGAACCGTTAGTGTTCATGATAAGGTGTTTCGGGGGTGAAGTCTCCTGGGATAAACTCCTTTTTGTTGGTGCTACTTTTGATGAGGACGACGAATCTATCACACACCAAATTGTGGATAGGCCTTCGATGTCTAAACAGTACATTTCCCGTTATTACGTGCAGCCCCAGTGGATTTTCGACAGTATAAACAGTCGACAGTTGATGCCTGTCAATAAATACTTCATGGGTGAAACTCTGCCTCCTCATTTGTCGCCGTTCACTAACAAAGGTTACACTGACGTTTACATGCCTCCAGAAGAGAAAGCCATGTACAATTCTAATCTTTTGGAAGAGATGCACAACAAGGACATCCAAGAAAATGAGAGCAGTTCAGAGGAAGATGAACCAAATGATGTTGAACAGAAAGCTGTTTCGGAACCCGAGGAGGAAATAGCAGAAGAAGATGCACCGAAAAAGGTTTGTTGTTTCTTCTTCACCCATTTTCATTTTATCAAACTTTATGAAGAAGTAAAGTAAGTAGTTAGAATTTCTTTGTAATTCTTGTTTTTCTCTTGTAGAAGTTGGCTGTTACTCCTGGAAAAGTATACAAAGAAGATCCCATGCAGAAGAGTAAGGAGGCAAGACAAGAGTATCGCCTACGTGAAAAGATGGTCAAAAATAAGCATAAGCGACTGTATAAGAGCATGATGGAAGGAAAACGTGACAGAAAGAAGGAAATATGGTTGTTGCGTAAAAAGAGGCGTCTACATGATGAACAAGTGGCCACAGACAAAAAAGCAGCGAAGAAAAAAAATAAGGGCGTAACTAAATAATAACAATAAATAAATGAAGAAAATTTGGGTTTTATTGAAATTTCCCTTTTCTACATGAAATTTTGTATTTTAATCGAGAATGACGTATGTCAGATCAAATTTATTATCTTTGACAGAATTGTCATGTTCTATGCATGCGACATAGATTTCTATGCATTTTTCACGCAACGCAACGAATTCAAAATGAACATAGAATTGGATCATTATGTCAAATTTGTAAATTATATTTTTTACTCGAGAATTATTTCATTGGAAATGAGAATGTTGTGCTTGAGTGTGATTGTAAGTTATGAAAAGTGTTAAATTGAAGGCTTCGTCTTGGTGTTCCTTGGAACTGAAAAGGTCTGTAATAATTTCATAAACAAATGTGAGTACGATAAAATTTATTCATAAAATAAGTTAATAACAAAATTAGTTTATCACAATACAAGTCAACAAAACCTACTATCTACATAGCATCGAAATGAAACCTATGCGACTCCGACAACCTCTCCTTTTTATCCTCCTGTCTCTCCTTCCAATAAAGCACTCCAATGAGCAAAGTTATCAACCCGCACACCCCCGTCAGCGCTGCCACCGACATCAAAATAAGCTTACTGGGCGTGACGAACAACTGCGCCCTCCATTTATTAGGCTCGCTTGGGGGCCAAGGTATCACCACCATCTGCGAATTCGGAATGATCTGCGGCCAATCTTTCGAATGTTTAGACAGACCAACGGTCAGGAAATCGACGAAATTCGGTGTTCTACCCAAACCGAAGATGGTGTAGGGAAGGTTCAAGCTGAAATGAGCGGATTGGGGAAGTTGAGCGGCCGCTGCGTGTCTCAAGTTACCCTCTTGAGTGGTGGTCGAGTAGGAGATCCTAGGACCTGGCAAATTAGTCCCGTAAGTCCTGCGTTTCTTACCGACGCGCCCCATGATCATCTGATTGTTCTTGTTGGTCAGTCCGGTCAAAACCATGACTTTGATGAAGTTGGCGTCGTAATCCAAGCTGTTCTTGAAGGCGGCAGATTTATATTCCTTCCCGTCGAACGTTACCAAGATTACGTCCAATATACCGTCTTGGTAGAAATCGAAGAAAGTAGCCAGAACCGTTCCGTTGTTGAAAGGATTCAGAGCATTCCATTTAACGACATACTTCCTGTTGTGATTTCCCCTAGCGGTCGGCGACGGAACATTCTCCAATAAAAACGACTGGGGATGATAGTTATCCACAGGCGACAATGTCGTCAAGATATCTGGGTAACCGTCCATATTGAAATCCCCGTGGTACAGAGTGATAACGTTGGTGTATCTACCTCCGTCGCTCTGTGCAAATCTCCAAGTTACTCCGTTTGGATCCTTGAAATCTACCAGCATATCGTGCCATTTATCTTCTGAATACATCATCAGTTTGCTGTTGTGGCACAATTCCTTGCTATCGACACAAACAGGAACCAACAAGTCCATCTTTCCTCGTAGTTCGGCATCTATAAAAGACGCCTGCCCGACATAACCAGCATTGGGCAGAGGGATGGACCTGTTGAAGATGAACCTTCTGTTGTCATCTGTACCGTGCCAGATCTCAAAGTCACTGTATGTGGTTATGAAAAGATCAGCTGTGTAATCATCATTCAGATCTACAAAGAAAAACTTTCCATAATAATTTTAAACGCCAACTATCTTGATAATTCTGCAAATTTGAATGAGAATCACCAATAAGTTACTTTTCGAGCAAACTTACCCAAAAAGGCATGAGAATGAGGTCTTTTCAACTGGTGTGTATGATTGTCCTCCATCTTCTCTTCCTTGGGACGTTTTCTCTCCTTGCCAAATATCCAATACACACTCCTGTTGTGCAGGTTCTCCCCAAACAGATCAACAATCATATCCTGATTCACATCTATAGCCAAAGGTTGACCGACCATTTTGAGGATAGGTTCATCCTCATCGCTGCAATCTAAATGTGTAGCACCGCCCCATAAAATATGAACGTTGGTGACATGATTTCTGTCCTTTCTCAAGGTTGTCACCAAGACGTCCATGAGAGCATCCCCATCGAAATCACCTGGCACTACGCTGGTTATTTTCGAATGATTGAACACACATCGGAGTGGTTTGGGTTTTGCAGATCTTAAAAGGGGTTCTTCCTCGTGCGCCAATAGTATTTCCACGGCCGTTCCGTTGTCTTGGATCACGAAAACGTCTGTTAATTCGTCCGAATCAAAATCTCCAAAAGCAGCAGGCATTCCATTCGTGTTCGAACCAAATATTTGTTTCGTGATATCGCTGCATTGCACGCCTCCCAGGAAGAGAAAATATACAAACAACCATTTGTACATCCCCCACATTTTGCAAATAATGTTTTTCGCCAAATTTGATCACATTACAAATTACAATTCACATATGATTTGTATTTTTATTTTCCTGTCAAAGTAAATTTGATTTCACAGATAACAGCATAGAATCACTTACCACGACGGCTGTGCCAAAGGCTTTAGCGTCACAGAACAATATTAATTTGGATTCTATGGTTAAAAATTGAAATGGAAGCAGAGAAAAACTGTCTATGAATATATGTGTTCTGTGCTCGAAATCAAAGATTAACTTTGGTTAAAATTTTATAGGTTAAAATCGAAAGTTTGCATCGAAGAGGAAAGTCTTTGGTTTGCATCATAATTTGTTTGGAATTTACGCTCTTTGGTAGTAATTTTTTAACATAAGAAGTGAAGTATACTCAAGTGCTAGTGAATAGTGATGAACTGTGCTAAAGTTTAGTTAGTGTTGCGTTGTATTATTGGGAACATTATCATAATTCTGAGCAATGGATATCAAATCAGAAGAAACGGACGAGATCTCAAGAAATCTTAAGAGAAAACCAGAAACAAGTGATGACGCACTTCTCACTAAAAAATTCAAAATAGAGAACTCGGCGAAGAAAGAAGAGGAAGACAGTGATTCAGAAGCTTTTCCAGTAGCCCCAGCCAATAATTATAGATTATGCCCTTATCTTGACACTATAAACAGGCAGTATTTGGATTTCGATTTTGAGAAACTTTGCTCAGTGTCTTTGACCAGAATCAACGTTTACGTGTGTTTGGTATGCGGAAAATATTTCCAGGGTAGAGGAACCAACACACATGCATACACACATTCGGTTGCAGAGGCCCACCATGTATTCCTCAACTTGCAAACTTTGAAATTCTACTGCTTACCTGATAATTATGAGATCGTTGATTCTTCCTTAGACGATATAAAATATGTGCTGAATCCTACATTTACAGAAGAGCACATAAGAAAATTAGATGAGAGCACAAAATTATCTAGAGCGATAGACGGATCTCTTTATATGCCTGGCATTGTTGGATTGAATAATATAAAGGCCAATGATTATTGCAATGTGGTTCTGCAGGCTCTGTCGCATGTGCAACCCTTACGAAACTATTTCTTAAGGGAGGAAAATTACTGCAAGGTGAAAAGACCCCCAGGCGACTCTTCATACCTTCTTGTGTCACGATTTGGTGAATTGATGAGAAAATTATGGAATCCAAGGAATTTTAAAGCACATGTATCTCCCCATGAGATGCTTCAAGCAGTGGTGCTTTGGAGTAAGAAAAAATTTCAGTTCACCCAACAGGGCGATCCCATTGATTTTCTTTCTTGGTTTTTAAATGCTCTACATCGTGCATTGAACGGAACCAAGAAAAAAAACAGTTCAATAATTCACCAATCTTTCTTGGGAAGCATGAAGATTTATTCAAGAAAGATTCCACCCACTGAATTAGATGATAAACAGAAGAAAACTTTGTTGAGTACTGAAGAGTACATGGAAACAGTGACGGAAACACCATTTTTATATCTAACCTGTGATTTACCACCACCTCCTTTATTCATAGATGAGTTCAGGGAAAATATCATACCTCAGGTGAATCTGTACCAGTTACTCAATAAATTCAATGGACAAACGGAGAAGGAGTATAAAACATATAAGGAAAATTTCATGAAAAGATTCGAAATAACTGAACTGCCTCCATATCTCATTTTATATATCAAGCGCTTCACCAAGAATACATTCTTTGTGGAGAAGAATCCCACTATCGTGAATTTTCCAGTGAAAAATGTCGACTTTGGTGAATTTTTAACGGAGGAGGTGAAAGCTAAACATAAAAACACTGTGTACGATCTGGTGGCTAACATAGTTCATGATGGAGAACCAACGAAAGGAACATACAGAGTACATATCTTGCAAAAATCTACTGGGAAATGGTACGAGATGCAAGATTTGCATGTGACTGATATTTTACCTCAGATGATCACATTGACAGAAGCTTACATACAAATTTATGAACTTAGATCCTGAATAAATTGTTTAATTTTATTTTTGAGTGTTATTTCCATACCCTATCATCATTGAAAACTTAGAATTTGCCACAAAGTTACTGTTCCCCTTCATTGAAATTATAAAATAAACAGAATTGAAGATGGGTGCACAGCTATTGGTTGAGCCCATTTGAATGAAGAAGTAAAAGAATACAATAAATGCTCTGTGCTCTGAAACTTCCTTGATGTTCTCTGGTCTGGACCACAGATCAATAATAAAAGGTTAAACAGTGGGCTCTTGTTTTGTTTATATCACAGAACACGTTTATATCGGTAACCGCTTTCTGATTTCGTAATTTTGTTTTGAAAAAAAATTTTATGTTGGGTAAGAATCTTTAATTTTTCTATATTTTGCTATTTACAACGCCAGGATCTTGTGTGGAAGGCCATGTATTAAGAGCACTTAGTAGTAAAAATACGTTTTAAAATGTGTTCATTTTCAGTATTCAAATCAGTATGGAGGGTGAAAACTACAATGAAGATCTCAAAGATCTGGATATAGTTGATCAATTCATCGATGGAACTGAAATCTATGAAAGAAAAATATTTGAGGTCGAAGTCAAAAACGAGTATCATGAAAAATGCAGCATTTCATCGAATCAAATCGATTCTGCAATTGATAATGAAGTAATTAATCATCAAGCTGAAGATTCTCATTCTCATGAGAGTGACTCGGGACCAATGTATCCTAATCTAGATTCGAACTCCAAGCAGCTTATATGCAATACTTGCCGTTTTGTTGCAACTAACGAAAATAGTCTCCTGAATCACTTGACTTCTGTTCATTTTAATTTAAGATTGCATAGGTGCTACCTGTGCGATTATGCCTCGATTAACAAAGCTCATCTCAAGCAACACATTCGTTCTGTGCATATGGATGTATGTACCTTTTGCAACAATACTGCTGATCAAAAAAGACAAACTAGAACGGAGATGGATTCAGTTCAAAACGGTTTGAAGAAATACGAATGTCACCTCTGTGATTATAAAACATGGTATAAATTTTCTATAAAGGGTCATATAGAATGTGTTCATTTGAAATTAACTCCTTATAAGTGTTGTCATTGTGATTTTAGCTGTCATAATGAGACTGCTCTCAAGATACATGTACAATCTGTTCACTTGAATGTGAAAAGGTATCAGTGTTCCTTGTGTGATTACGGTGCTCATTTCAAAGGAGATGTTGAAACTCACAGACAATTTGCTCATTCTGATTCGAAAAAGTTCAAATGTCACATATGTAATTATGATTCATGGGATAAAACTAGACTCAAAAATCATTTCGTGTCTATTCATTTGAATTTGAGGACAAATAAGTGCCATCTTTGCGATTTCACAGCAAATATACGAAATGATCTGAGGAATCATATAGAGGCAGTTCACTTTGTTTTGAAAAAGCATAAATGCCACCTGTGCGATTATGCTGCAAATCGAAAAAGAGATGTTAATAATCACATACGTTCTGTTCATTTTGATTTGAAACAACATAAATGTCATCTATGCGATTATGCTGTCAATCGGAAAAGTAACCTTAAACATCATATAGATTTGGTTCATTTGAAATTGGAGCCGCAACATAAATGCCACTTGTGTGAATATGGTACAAACGTGAAAAGGGATCTCCAAAATCACATTAAGAGTGTTCATTTGAAGAAAAGGGATCATAAATGCAATTATTGTGATTTTTCATCAAATTATCTGAGCAATCTTAAAAAGCATATAAATAGTGTTCATTTAAAATTAAAATTACCCCATAAATGTCATCTGTGTGATCTTACTTTTGGTAATAAATCTAATCTCACAAGGCATTTAAAAAATAAACACGAAACTTGATTAAAGTGGGTTCAAGAACTCTTTGTATAGAAAAAAGTAATCCATTTATTTCACTATTTTTTATTATATGTATACATCATCCCTTTTTTTATTATTTACATTTATATAAACATACTGTTTTATGATTTCATTGTATTTATATTAATCATTATTTTACTAATTTTATCAACGAAGGATTCAAACTGAATACGAATTTAATCCTTAGGTATAAAAGTGTCAATATGGTCGATAAAAATAAAGCTAGTGCAAGAAATATTTTATGAATATTATTTCCAAGAGATTTTCTAGAGAAATTTATGAGAATGAAAAAAATTGGTCAGTTGCGTGAAATCGGGAGTTTTTGAGCGCTCGTTCATCCAACTTTTGGGTAGATTCACGATATAAATATCTGTATCGTGGGTAGATTCGTAGATGAAAGAGAGCAATTGTAAAAGTTTTTTGAGAGCTGTGAAAAACAAATTCACAGGAGCTGTTAATAATCAGAGTAATAAAGAACATCTGGAGTCTGTCACGTACGATGTCGGTGATCTCAAGTACAGTGACTTTATACAAGACAGTGACGACAAGGAGCTGAAATCCGCCATTAAGAGGCTAATGTCAGATTATTGGAGGTTAAAATTCAAAGATTATAGAGTACATCTTTGATACTAACCATAGACAATTCTCATTTTCTCTATGATACTAACCTAAAAAGTTATAATTTCTATAGTTCTGTGCACAGAACACTAATTCTTCTGTTCTGTTCTGTGCTTCCAAACACAATTAGCCTCTTAATGGCGGAATTCACCACGTAAAATCCAACTACCAATAGAAATTGAGACATGAGCGTGTCGCCACTGTCTTGTATAAAGTCACTGTAATCTCAAGTAGGGCAGCCCCCGTGCCCCGTACAACTCATTCCACAGAACAATATTATGGCAACACTGATAACTTGTTCTGTGGCTATACCTGTCATCACATGTTCAATAGGTTAGAATGTCAATTTGCCATCAGGAATGAGTTTTGAAAGTGCATATTACTCAATATTTATGATGATATCTATATTCAATTACATTTCAAGGGTCCCCAATATTTCAATAAAGCATTTAGAATGAAACTCGTAGCGAAAAATGTTACCAAAGATGGTGAGGGGTAGGTAAACCATTAATTTTTTTATCAAACAGGTTAGATCTAACACATGCATTAGAAGATTTATCAAATGACTATCCTTTTCAATTTAATATTCACTTGATCCATACCTTTTTTGTATGAGGTTTAACATCCTAGAGGGAATTATTAAAAAATAATTTTATTGTAATCTTGAACTAATTGTTATTTATTTAGCATGTATGAACATAGATAATTTATTATAACTGTAATTTTCCGAACTTATAGTACACATTTAGTATTGTATAACTTCCTGATTGAGTGGAGTTGGTAGGTGTTGCAGAAAAGAGTAGTGTTAGATAAAAACAGTTTCAACGAAATTAACTCAGGGAACATTTAGGAATCGTGTTTATAGGGATGTCACCCTGGTCCCCGAAGAGCCAGAAGATATGTGGCATGCATACAACCTCATATCTGAGGGCGATTCTGTTAGGAGTACCACAATACGAAAAGTTCAATCAGAATCGTCTACTGGTTCTTCAACATCTAATCGAGTCAGAACCACCCTGACTATAAGTGTTGAAACAATTGATTTTGATACTCAAGCATGCATGCTTAGGTTGAAGGGGAAGAATATTGAAGAAAACCAATTTGTGAAGGTGAGTTTGTCCTTCTGTTGTAATTATTCATTTCGATTATGAATTTATTCTTGCAGATGAACGCTTATCATACTCTAGAGCTTGAAATGAACCGTAAATTCTCTTTGAGAAAGGCAGAATGGGACTCTATATCTTTGGAAAGAATTGACATAGCTTGCGATCCAACCAAAAGCGCAGATGTGGCCGCAGTTATTATGCAAGAAGGAATAGCCCATATTTGCCTTATTACGTCCAGTATGACTCTAGTCAGAGCGAAAATCGATATGAATATTCCCAGGAAAAGGAAAGGATTTGTTACTCAACATGAAAAGGTAAAATATTCACATATCACATATCCAAATATTTATAATGGAATTTGTTTTGGAGGACAGGTTGAATTTCAGAAGATCAAATTGTATTTGCGTTTTGATTATCGATAAATTACCGATATTTTCATTTCAGGGTCTACAAAAATTTTACGACAATGTGATGCAAGCAGTTTTACGTCACATAAATTTCGATATTGTCAAGTGTATATTGATCTGTTCGCCCGGGTTTGTGCGTGATCAATTTTTTGAGTACATGTTCCAGATAGCCGTCAAGACTGATAATAAGGTCTTGCTAGAAAACAAAGGAAAATTCATGCTCGTACATGCTTCTTCCGGCTTCAAACATTCCTTGAGAGGTGTGTAGCTTTTTAATCGATTATATTGTGGAATTTTTCATTTGGGGTATTTTCCAGAGGCCCTACAAGATCCAGGCGTCATCAATAAGATATCGGATACTAAGGCAGCAGGTGAAGTTAAAGCAATGGAGAGTTTTTTCGCAATGTTGCAAACTGAACCTTCAAAAGCTTTCTACGGTTTGAAACATGTTGAGAAGGCCAATGAAGCACAAGCTGTTGAGACGCTACTCATTTCTGATAAATTATTCAGGTGGGGCTGTTTGTGTTTTTCCAGATGTTTTTTCACGTATTTTGTTTCAGCATATTCTCATTTTATTATTTTCATTACATAATAACATTTGCCCCGTTTTTCACAAACAAATATAGATGGCATTTAATACAACTTTACACATTACAGCTCACCAGGAATGAAAAGAGAATGAGAAGAATATGAATTTTTTTTCAATAAATGAACATTTTCTTCCGTTGAATTCATCAATTAAGTTTTATTTCCAGATGTCCAGATGTTAAACTCAGGAAAGAATATGTTAGATTAGTGGATTCAATAAGAGACTACGGGGGTGAGGTGAAAATATTTTCCAGTTTACACATATCTGGAGAACGTAAGTTTCAAAGTTTGCATACAATTCGTGGTTGCCATTCTTCAATTTAGTGAATAATTCTTTTTCCTCCTTTGTCACAATTTTCGCGTCATATTTTCAATGATTTTTGTTTTGTTTATTTTTCATATTTTTTATTTAACCTGTTTTCCGTCGATGTCTTTGAATGTTTAAAGTTTTCACAATTGGACCATTGTTGAATTTGTTTTTAGAGCTTGAGCAGGTAACTGGAATAGCCGCCATTTTGAGATTTCCCATGCCGGAATTGGAAGAAGACAGTGATGAAGATGAAGTGTAGGTAATTTTCGTAATTTCTTTGATATTTTAGACAATATGTCCTTCAGTGGATTATACTTGATCGATTTTTCTCCGATTATATTCGATAACTGAGACCTTGTTGATTTGTGAATTTAGTCAATGTATAACTTAATTTATTTTATCGTATAATTGAAAATTGTTAAGTGGATCATCTTGATGTAGGTGAGGGATATGTTGAAGGAACTTATTACTGTATTTTGTATATGGTGATTATTCTCATATTGAAATAAATATTTGAATTATAACTTTTTTATTGATGATTCTGAAAACCACATGTTTGGTGTTCAATACTGCTAAAGACTGTTCGGAAGGGGTGCTGGAATTTTGGACATTTCTTTATGTGATCATGCCATAGAAATGCATAATTTTTCAGTTCTCGTGATCATAATCGATTTTTTTGACATCTGCTGTCAAATTTTTTGACAGCTGTCAGTATTCTGACAGATGTCATTTTTGATAGCTGTTGAATTTTGTTTCGTTTCTCGAACTGGCAAATACGAATCTCCTACAAGGTGCATGAACGAGTGCTCTTACCCCAAGTCTGTTCTTATTTCCTTCTATGTTACGAATTATTTCCCTGAGATTTCATCATCATGGGCTGATTCACAGCATTGCTTTGTATTTTTCCTATGATCGAAATCTCTCATCGAAACAAACAACCTATTGGTGGTCAATTTCGTCAATTCGAGTATCGTGCAATGGAATGGACAATCAATAAATCCATGGGACGAGGATATTACTCCGTCTTGAATAATTAAAATCGAGGAGATCTGACTGGTTACAACGGGAGGGCTCGTCAACGATCCGCTAGCTGTTATCTCGATAGCTTATTCAGTTCTCAATAAATTGTCCCCATTATCGGCATTTGTGACACGCATTCAAGTTCTGATCCATCTGATTATTATTCATACGGTTATCAATCCGCATTATTGCCGAGTGTATTCTCTGTCAGTACATATTTTTCATCGTGCTTCTTTATTTCTAAGTAGGTGAGCATAAATTAATAGCTTGAGTATCTTATGGAGCCAAATTTTAATTTTTTTATCTACTTTATCCTCAAATATAAGTTCTTATTCAACAGCGAAACAATTTTTTGAAGTAATTTTGGATGAGTGTTTTTCTAACAGGAGGTGAAACTCTTCAATATAAAACATTTTTCGAAAAATTGACCTGAACTAGAATAGTTCGAAGAATGCGTGACCTGGATCGAGTCGTGGTGTATTTACGGGTGGGAAGCAGGTCCGTCTTTCTGAATTTATTGAATAGACGTCAACGTCAAAGTCTACCTACTCATCTTAAAAGCAAATTGGCGATTTTTGATGAAATGGTTTCTACTTCCTTGTTAAAAATTAAGATTGACATTTGGAAACATCTTGCTCATTGCAAATTTATTAAAAGTAAAAAATGACTTTTCTTCAAGCTGTACCATAATTTTTTCCACCAATTCGATCGAAAGAAAGTTATTTGGTGGTCACATATTTCAGGAGATAATAATGTCTATTCTAGTATTCGATTATCCGGTGTTGTCTTAACTTCAGATAGTCACATAATTGTTGAGAATTAATTCCAGACGGAGAAATTTTTCTATTGAATTCTTGATAAACACAGCTGGGAACTGTACATCAGGAATTTAATTAATGAAGACAATCATTAAGAAGTTATGATTAATTTGATATGAATCCTTTCAATTGATGGTGTCATATCTCACAGATAACAAAAGCCACGCGGCGCCAAAATATACCAGGGCTTTACAAAATGATCGTTCCCCAGAGAAAGACGAAATAATGATTTTTAAGTTACAGCCTTTCAATATTAAGTGGAATATAATGATGACCTGATTTCCAAAAGATGAAATGGTCTTTATATGTTGATTACATAGCGTTTGATTATGATTTCTGGTGGTTTTCCTCTAAACCGTGCTTTTGAGTTTCCTGTACCTATCGTGTATTACGCAGGAATTATTGTATTGTGCTGATGAGGTCAACTGATCGCGACGTTGTGAAGAACACGATTAAAAACTCATTAAACCCCAAGGAAACCTTGATGCATGCACCTGTTTCGCATATAATTGACAGAAAAACGGTTTCTTGCTTATTATTCTCTTGAAATAGGCGGAAGATTTTATCCATTTTCTGCCGCCTAGGTTTATATCCACACTGAATAGTTTCTGAAATAACGTTCTGTCAACTTCACATTAAAAGTCATTACTCTATGCCTTGATTGTTAATTCGGGCATTAAGGTATCCGTCGATAATAATTGATCCGTGAGTTCGTAAAGTATTTCTGACATTTGAAGTTATTCGTTCTCGATGATCGCTTCGGTTTTATGGCCGAGATTTCGCAAACTCTATGACCGCAATTTATTATTTGACATATCAAATCGTTCCAAGAATTGAATAAACCTTTTAACGCCCCATGCGAAACGTTTTATGCAAGAGAATAATATAGGAATAAATGGACATATTCTACACTAGGCCATAAAACTTGGTATACACCAGTCTCCTCGGATCTACTTAATATTTGTGGGAAAATCGATAGCGCAAGTTTTCGCGAATGCGCAGTCAATGATGGTACGCGCAAAACTTCATTTCCTCCCAAAACCTTCCTCAGACAACCCGCAATCATAAAATATATCAGCATCTCTATTAAAAAATCGGAATTCTATATTACACAGTAGGCATAGAAATGGTTTTGTGCATAGAATTTTCTTGTAGGGGCACGTAAGTTGACGGCGATTTAAGATTGTCTGCTTCTATGAACCGCTTCTTCAGTAACTTTACTACTGATTTTGACGATTTGCACTGGCTCAGCCATTTTTTGAGATTCTTTAGTCACGACAGTTCATCTAGAGATTCACATCAGTTTTTTATGGGAATGACATTTATTTTTTGCATCGATCTAGATTGTAACTTGTATATAATAATCCTATTTAACCTTGTTTCATTACACTATTATTCCGGTTGAGGAGAATGCTACGAATCATATCTCTATGATAGGAACCCCACAATCACAGAAAACTATCGGATAAAGCCCTAACCGAGATTAAAATCGTTGTTGAGACCGGGCCTTAACATTTTCATTGGCTGGAAATCATGAATTGAATCACAGCGCTGAGTAAAGAAAAGTTATTTTTGCGAAATCAATAGGATGAAAATAAACTCTTGGCGTCACACTTTTTGATGGTCAGGGTCGCATTGCAATGCTGACGTCATAGCTGAAATCTAATTCTGCGAGTAAGATGACCCAGTTGATGTACAGGACTGGCCTCACAGACTTCTGTGGTTGACTCCATGACTATAGGGAATATTCGATAATTCGATGATCATGACTCCATGACTAGGGAATATTCGATATTTCGATGATCATCAGAGAATTGAAATGATTATAGATCTATTGAATAAGTTCTATGGAACTATTTGAAAATGCAAAGAGTTTGAAAAACATAGAATAAACGGAAGAATCTCACAAAACAAAAGTCCAATTTTTGCGTGTTACCGTGTTACAATCGGTTACGAGTTTCTGATATTTTTTATATTTTTTCGTGAACGGTAATAAAGGGAAAGGTATTCTGACGTAGTCTTATTACGTTATAACACCTTCCCCTCTATTACCGCTCATGAAAAAATACAAAAAAGATAAAAATCTCGTAACCGTTTATAACCGTTTGTAACACGGTAACACGCAAAAATTAGACTAATAATTATCTGATCAATCGAATAAGATTTACAGCATAGTAATTTTGTACGAGAGCTCATCTTCTTGTATTGGTTGAAGGATGGGAAATACCCCGTACAATACGTACAGTAATCGCGTACTAAATTATGCATTCAGGTAATGCGAAATGTTGGGAATCAGGCCTAATGGGACCTTTTCGAGATAACGTGTCCATCAAAGTAAGAGGCTGTATTCTTCTCACTATCATAGCGAAGATAAGGTTTGAATGGGATGTGACCATCGATTGGTATCTCTCGAAAGCGTGATGTAATGCAAATAGTATCAGGTTGGAATTCCTAAAATGATACGGTAGATACAATGTTTGCTGATATCGCTGTGGAACGGACTGAAGGTCGACCATTAATAAGTTCTAGTGATTTGTCGTCGAGTCTAATATATATGTACATGATTCCTGATTTTTTGATACCGTAATATTCGCATACCAGTTTTATATCCACTATGCTTTATTGTTCGATGGCCGAAGGGATGTCCATTATGTTCTTTCCAATTCAAGGTCACTGGTATGACAAAGTGTAAAAAAATCAATTACTGCGTTCGTTATCACCGCAATCCGGAGTGGAGCGAAAGAAAATGGACACAGAACCTAGGAGCATAGAATTCTATGCTCCTAGAACATACTCTAGATAATAATAAATAATAATAATAAATAATAATGAAAATTCCGCGTATATTAATTCACCCTCTTGCATAACTAACACTGTTCGAATTCCTCACCAATTTAAATAATTTGGAGGTTGACAGATGATTTAGCTCTTAATTTATAATGGACAACTCGTAATTGAAGTCTCGAAAAATTAGTATGAGAATTGTTCGCATTAGCTCACATTAATTATTATAAATGAAGATGGATAAACATAAGAATAAACATCAGTAACTGTTCCCATTCAGAAGGGTCACGTGGAAAGAAAAGTAGGACCATTGTTCTATGATTTCCGAGATAATCGTCCTCTCGAGTTTGTCTTGGTCATTCCTGACACATACACAGAACATATACTCATCTATCATAGACGAGGAGTCTATGGTCTATGCTCAATAATCTGAGAAAAAGCAACCTCGATGCTCCCTGTTGTTGGAATCAAGATTTCTTCACTGAAAAACAATATTCATCGTGAAAACAAACATTTTCCGCTTTCCACTTGAAAACAAACCAATTCGCACATCGCAGGGAAAGCTCCCAAGAGTGCGGCCTAATCAGTTATTCGCGCGCCGGTAAATTAAAAATGACAAACCGAAGGAGTTTTCCACGCGAAAGGTTTTTCGAACTCGCTTTGAAGTTCGATTAAAACGCGCGTTCAAAGCGGCGTATTCCTAGCTTGGCTTCCACTCGCATGAATTGGAATATTAGATTTGGGAATACGGCAACAGCCAACTTTCAAAGAAATAAAACGGACCATAGAAGATTTACTCTTGTTTGCAGCTATAAAAAACCCAGCCGTCTATGATCATGATCACAGAAACCTTCTATGTCTATGGCTATTATTACATGGGATTATTTTCTTTGGCCCGCTTTATTTTGGCATATTTTTCCGAGTATCAGATTTTTTCTAACACAATCATCACAAAAATCCTTGTCCACAGTTGCCAGCAACAACAGATAATTATTTTACCAACAATATAAAATATTTGAAACGCTCTTCAGTTGATTTTTCCATCAATAAACGAGTCCCGATTAGTAAGGTGAAAAATAGTGTCAGATTCACAGAAAAACCATGCATATTAATAGGCTCATATCGATTTCTGTCGAAAACAATTGGAACTCGTAATTTTAATCTACATCGAGTATGGCATTGACGCATGTAGGTATTTACAATGAAATTGATAGACAATCTGGCATTGATTCGTCCTTCAAAACGGAACGGTAGATATGTAGATAACGTGTTCAGGTGCCATTTACCTAGACAAGTCATTATGATTATTCGGAATCCCTCATCTAACTGGTTTTTTCCAGCTCTACTCTCGTATTTTCATTTTGCCACACTGATTGAATTCTACATCAATGAACACAGAAGAAGCCTTTCCTCTTCTATGAATTACAACAGCACTGCGTTCCGTGACTCAGAAAAATCATAAACCGGTCAATAATTCACTGATAAATCCATCCTAATTACCACTTATTGTTTCATTAAACAATTGCTTTCGATAAACAATAAGCGAGCACAATACAAGCTTACTTTTAAAACCTGATTCCAAGACGAAAAGAAAACTTGACAACTATGCAGATGCTTATATCTGTGACCAATTCAAAAATAAACCCATTTGTGTTTCAGGTAACGACTTTACGATAAGCGACTCCGAGTTGGATCTGCCAGAAGTACCCTCCCGATAATGTGTTCAGATGACTTCGTTTCTATCTGTTTTAATTGTGCTAAGTAGTGTCGTGCTTGTTGAGACTGATTAAAAGGCATAGCGCGGATATTCCGAATGATTGTCGATTGTTGGTTTTGAACGATAGTGCGTGTGTGATATTCGGTCATAGATAACCAATAAATAGTTAAATGAATAATAGTGGTAGCAAGATGAAGTCGAAATCGAAAGGGTTGAAATATATGTTCTCTGGAACTTGGCCTCAGGTTTTAGCCGTTTTGAGTTGTAAGTATAAATGCACCAGACTGAATTGTCACTATCTGTTTTCCAGGAATCAAGTTTCGACTGTGTTGTAATTTCATGACATCGAATAGAATTGTTTATCCACCCCTCAGAATCAATTATTCAGTGTTCTCACATTTTTTCTTATTCTATGATTCTTGTCATAATTTACTGTGAAATTTCTCTGTTGGGGATAAAATGCGAAAAAGTTTTAAGATTATTCAGAAATTTAATCCTCTCATAATCAAGGATTGCAAAAATTTAATTGAACCAATAAACAATCAAGCGAATACCAGTGAATATTTATCCATAAGAATTTCTGCTTGTGTCATTGCAATTATGGGTTATTGAACGATAAGCTATGTTTTCTGCTGACATACAAAGTGCAAGAAACCAGCATTTGTAATCTGTAATTTCTTGTGAATCCATTTATCTGTTTATGTAGTATGTAGTGTTCTATGCGATTTTGAACTAATCCATCTCATGGAAATCTTAGCCAGCTGTCACCGAATTATGAATAAATGCATATAGTAGGGGAGATATTTTTGAATAACACGGAAATCTGAGAGATTTCAAACTTCCCAATGTACTCAAACTGCGGTTGGTAAACAATCATACCCTCTTCAGTGGTCTCATACATTTTTGTGGTTTCCAGCGTCTCTTCTGTGGACCTACATAAATCTCTATAGAAATTTTGTTTGCCGTCCCGAAACTCTGTGCACGTTATGCTACCTTATCACGTCAAAACACCTGCGGAATAATCATGTGTACCCGTGCATTATGCCCGTCAATTAATCACAGAAACGGGTTCCGAGCCCGCACTCTATGAATAAAAATAAGGGGTTTCTCGTCCGATAGTTTATCTCCTAAATAGAACGCAAACAGATCGTTTGGATAAGTTGACGATTCGCAGTGCCAATGTTTGTCTTTGGAATTTTCGATTATTATTAGTTTTTCGCGCGTTGGCACGGTATCAACAACACTGGCGGCGATACAAACAGGTGGTAAACATTTGGATCATCGGATCTCAGCGTCTTCGTGAATGACGTCGCCAGTGGCGTATCGATTGTTACGGAAATGGGCTCGCGGAAAAAAGGGGTTTTCACGATTTATACAGGTTGTGATGTTAAACTCGAATAATATTGAGATATTCAAAGAATTGGGGAGAATCCAAGAGTAGGTTTAACCGGGAAAAAAGACTGACATGATTGGATTTTATTACGAGAAATATTGGAGAAATTACGGATATATCCGAAATAATATACCTAGCTGTGTATGGAACCCAAGATACGCCACTGTATTCCCATAAGATTTTCAAATTTTCACTCTCAAAGGTCAAGAGCAACTAATCATCGTTCTGATAGACTGGTAATTAGAGAATCCGACGAAAAAAGGCTACTGAGAGGTAGATACCGTAAAATAAACGCCACCCTTACACTAATGGGCTCCAGACAATAAACTCCCAGGTATTTACTCCAAGGAACGAATAAAAACCCGGACCCAGTCTTTATCTGCATTGTCTCAGCCCACTCAGATCTCACCAGCGTCTCGACGTACGTCGTATATTATATTTCCCATTGTTTCTCGCCAAGTGGATAAGAGTCTATCGTCCCTAAATCTTCGGGAGTTTATTACGGTGCCCTAGGGGGATTTAGGGGCAGTTTGGACCTTATTCACACCAAGACGAAGTTCTTGGTGAGGAATCATAGAGCCTGAGATAACAGTTGAAACCCGGTGTATTCAGGACTCATTTGATTTCAAATGTAGTGGATTAAAATCAGCATTTTTCATTCCACTGTCGATTGTCCAAAACGAAAGTTACGCCACTGTTTCGGAATATTCCCGGACTGAATCCCGAAAGAGGGGGACCCTGATAAAAGCGGTGTTTTATCTCCACCTCCGATTGAAAAGACAGCCGAGAACGTGATCTCTGATCGAGCTTGACGCCTGGAATACACAAAAAACGTTCAACTTTCCTCCAGGCTCTTTTTTTCGACCGTTGACGTTCCTCTTTTCGCCGATGAAAAAACATTTGGACGCCAAGAAATGCCAGACGGGGAACGAGAAATTGACGATCTCCTGATTTTGTTTATTTATATTTCATTATAGATTCAATTCAAATGAACGTTTTGCTACCTCAAACCTCACAACTTTGTTCGAATCGACTGAAGTTTCAAATTTTACAACAAACCAGCTCTTCGAGGAGATCCAAAGTCGATGTTAAGTTGTTGTTGAATTGCCTAGAGCATGTGTACGCGGAATTTATCACCAGCTAAGTGAATTTGAAAGAGGTCGAATTATTGGTCTACGGAGGCGAGGTTGTCATTTCGAGAAATCGCTAAACGTACGAACAGAAATCCAACTACTTTTATGAGATGTTCTCAAGCGTGGTTTGATAATGCCCGAAATCGAAGAAGAGTAGGCACCGCGGACGTCCAAGGGGCACAAATGAAGTTCAAGATCGACGTCTAAGTCTTATGGCCATTCGAGACCGATTTGCGACAACTCGATCTTTGGCTGATGAGTTGTTAGGAGAACAAGGCCATCCTGTAACTGTCCGAACGGTTTACCGCCGGATAAGGTCTTTGGATTGCAGCATTATCGACCCCATCTTGTGTTACCTCTGACGGTTGAGCATCGCCGGCAACGATTACAGTGGTGCAGGGAACGACAACATTGGACTGTGGAATGGCATCAGATCGTCTTTTTTGATGAATCTCGATTATCCTTGGGTCCTATTGATGACCGAAGAAGGGTTAGACGACGTCGGGGAGAAAGACGTGAACCTCAGTTTTATGTTGAGCTTCATGTACACCGGACAGTAGGCGCTATGGTATGGGGTGCTATCGCACATGCAAGTAGGTCACCTTTAGTCTTTATTCGAGGTGACATGACAGCGCTGTGTTACCTTCAAGAAATAGTGGAGCCATATGTTGTCCCTCACCTTAACCGGCTCGAGAATCCAATATTTCAGCAAGATTACGCTCGACCTCATGTTGCCATAGTTAGTTTAAACTTTTTTGAAGCGACCCATGTGCATCTTTCGCCATGGCCGCCCAGATCCCCCGATCTTTCGCCCATAGATGTTTGGGACATCATGGGTAGAAGGCTTGGAAATTTAGCACAGCCCCCACGGACTTTGGCGGCTCTGAGACATGAAGTACAGGTAGCTTGGGGTTGTATCCCTCAAGAAGAAATTGACCATATTCATTAGCTATCGGTGGCAGCTTTTTGAGCATCTTTGGGTTGGTACCAATGTCAATGTTCAATGTCAAACCTCATAAATGTCAATTGTCTTTGATTGTTTACAATTTTTGAAGTTTAGAACGTGCTATTTATCTTGAATTTTGATAGAGCAAAAACAATTTTTGGTAAAAATGGATGCTAAAAAGGTGTAAGTACAACTTGTGTTCACCTAAATTTTATAAAGAAATAGCTGGCCCGGCGAACTTTGTTTCGCCTAAATGATATCTACTTACGGTGGATTTCACAAATAGTAATTACCATCGCCATCTAGTGGCGATAATATCAAATATAGTACCTTCACGACAACGCTACAGTGTCTAGATAAGAGCCAATAACCGTAGCGACACCGAGTGGCCTTATTCGAAAGGACAAAAAGCATTTCCTACATAAACAAATTTTTCATCGAATTTTTCAGAGTTTTGATGTATTTTATAATAACCAGGCCGTAGACGAATCCATAAATGAAGTTTCATAACAAACAGTCCATCCGATCTCGAGTTATAAATGGAGTAACCAACAACTTTGTTTTATATATGTAGATATAATGAAACCTAAATGTTCATGAATTGGCGGGCCTATTTCAAATGAGTAATGACAGTGATGACATATTATTATTATTGCTGCCAACCCAAAAACGCTCAGAAAGCTGCCACCGATAGCTTATGAATATGGTCAATAGACCATCTTATGGCATCGATGCTAAGAATTGTTGGGGAGTGTATAGAAAACCGCGGTGGACAAACACATTATTAACAACAGGAGTTTTGAGCTATTGAATGTGTTCTCGTTATGCTGCCAATGTCATTTTTCCCAATTTCATTACACATTGGTAGGTTGCCTCCTCCCTTATTAGAAATTTGTATGTTCTTTGTTTTTTTGTAGCCTGAAGAAGAGGAGAATTTTTCCTCGAAACTGTCGCATGTTGTAACAACTGAACAATAAATATTTTGCCACAATACCGACTTAACCCGTAACTGCTACAGACCAATCGATGTCCCCTAACTGCTACAGACGGGTCTCAGTGACCCATATATTAATTTGCCAAATTTTTAGGGAAAATGTTCAATTTATGGAATATAAATGAAAAACATTATTATTCAATTCATTTTTATTGCAAAATTTCTTTCAAACCGAGTTTCAAACACAATTTGGATATAATCTGACAGCACTTTGTTGACACATTGGTATTTCACACTTTGCAGAATGGGTACTGGTTTTTCGGTTTTTTTTACCATTAGGTATTTTGCATATCTTTTTTTTTGATGTTTCACTATTATCAGTTGATGTTGAAGCAGTTTCTACGGTGATTCCGAGAATATCCCGCCAGACTACGAATTCTGCGTGGTTTGTGATTATTGTGAACACGGCGTCTCTTGTGGGGTGTGTACAAAGCAATTCCGAGTTCTTTCGGGTAATTGAAGCGAGTTTTTTCAGTTCCCGATGAGGATTGATATAGTACTCGATATCCAGAGGGATAGATGGTGGATTTTGACGAGTCTCTCCTTTTAGTCCTGCTAAAACTCCCAGGAGATTTTTAGCAGGGATTCTACCTCTAGTTGGAGCTGTCTTTGCCCACTCAGTGCGATCTTTTCCATACCAATAATGTTTACACTCATCACCCGATCACCCTCTTCCTCTTCAGCCATATTCCTCCCTTCCGATTCCAGTTGGTCAGTGTTTTCACAGTCTTCGAATTCTTCATCTTGATCATGTGCTGGTTCCCAATCAGCATCGTTCCATCAATCATGTTCGCTGTAGATTTCATCATCTTCAACAGCACCATCACCTTCCTATGAATTATCCGCCACAGGACAATCGATTGGTATCTTCCCAATCGACCCAGAATTCGGGATCATTGAAAATGTCTTCCAATTCCTCCTCAGACAGTGATCTAGACATATCGAACTATAAAATTCAAAAAATAAAAAAAACTGTGGAAATAATATTCAATTTTCAATTTATTTATCCCAATGAAGCAATAAAAGTATGGAGAACCATAAACAAATTAATTTCATACCAAAATATGGTATACTTACCTGCCTGCCCCAAAGATGAATACAAACACTTTCACTACAGACGGGTCAATCTGACCCAAGAGTGCGTATATCTCGATTCGTGAAGAGAATTCAAAATCAAACTTTACGGTAACAGGAAGCGTACTTTTAATTAGGAGAATACCGTGAAACTCAAATCCCTCCTACTCGGAAGAGATATATCCCCAACGCGAAAAAGGATGCTCTGGGTCACATAGACCCCGTCGGTAGCAGTTACGGGTTAATTTCTACTGATTCTCAATTTTGGCAACTAAAGGTTTTTCATTATTAACAAATTTATTAAAAAAAAATTAAACAGTTTCTTCTTGGTGTTGCGGTTTCTTTGTCAGTTCATATTTTCCATTTCCATAATTTGTTCAGGATCCGTGCAATTCGTTGCGATCTGCACCATCTGCTATTTTCTTATCTACCCGTTATAAACGAGATACCACAAATCTCCGGAAATACAGAGTTTTGAAAAATTACGAGGATAAGCGTCGTCCTTGGATAAGCGGATGGTCTGTGAAACTTGCAGCTGGGTACGTCATAGAATCTCATGTTTACATACTGGCACGATATTCTTTTTTTTTTTTTTTTTTTTTTTTTAAATAATTCGGCATCGACTGCTTTGGTCATTAGCCGTTCACCACCACCAGACATTTACAACATCCATGACCAACCGGGATTCGAACCCGGTACCTTCAGTACCCCAGCCGGCTATTCAGCCCACTGGACCACCGAGGTAGTCTCGCACGATATTCTTGTATTCATCTTTATTGTTGTGTATGAATTTTACTTTTTTCCTGATTCGGTAACTCGGTAAAATTTAGGGGTAGGAATTTGAAGACCATTCGAACTTTTCTAATCGCCTTTTCTTTACAGGTACAGTAAGCGCGATTGGCGACGGCATGCAATATGGATGGTCAGCGCCCATAATACCGGTTTTAGAACGTCCCGACACTCCTGTGATAATAACGGATTCCGACAAAGACTGGATCGAGAACGTCTACCTAATAGGCGGCATCTTCGGCGTCCCTATCACCATCTACCTGGTGGACAGAATAGGCCGAAAGTACTCGGTCATAGCGGCCGGAGTGCTCAACCTAGCCGCCTGGATACTGACAGCCTTCGCCACGAAATCCGCCCAGCTCCTCATAGCCAGGTTCATGACGGGGATAGCAGGAGACGTAGCCTTCGTAGCGGCCCCCATGTACATCGCGGAGATCGCCGACCAGAAGATCAGAGGCTTCTTGGCCACCCTCATCTACACCATGATGCTGGTCGGGATCTTCCTGATCTACGCCATCGGTCCGTATGTGACTGTGTTCCAAAGTTCGTGCGTTGGTGCTTCGTTCCTCGTGGTGCAACTGCTGACTTTCCCTTTCATGCCCGAAACGCCTTACTACCACCTCAGCAAAGGGAAGTACGAGAAGGCTAAACGTTCTTTAGAACGCTTAAGGGTGAATCCGAACGTCGACAAGGAAATGAGCGAAATGAAGGCCGCTATGGAGAGACAGAAGACTGAAAGTGGCAGACCTCAAGACTTGATAATGGAGAAGAGCAACCGGAAAGCTGTGATAATCATGGTGGTTCTCAACGGCGCTCAGCATCTGAGCGGAATCAGCGTGATGCTCATGAACATGCACATGATCTTAGGGGAAGCAGGGTCCATTTACATCCAAACGAACTACGCGGCCATGTTGTTCTCCGCGCTGATGATGATAGCGGCCACAGTGGCCGGTTTGGTGTGCGATAGGTTCGGCAGGAAGATCCTCCTGATCAGCTCCAGCGCTTTAACAGGATCCGTCCTCCTGACCTTAGCCATATTCTTTCA
The DNA here is from genome assembly GCA_910592335.1 of Adalia bipunctata. NCBI lineage: Eukaryota > Metazoa > Arthropoda > Insecta > Coleoptera > Coccinellidae > Adalia > Adalia bipunctata. Next base: position 2,126,702 of record OU342951.1, read on the forward strand.
CCTCAAGTCCATCGGGTTCGACGTGGCCGCAGTCAGTTGGATACCAATTTTCTGCGTCTTGAGCTACGCTCTTTTCTTCAAATTCGGTCTTGGCATCATCCCGATAGTGCTGACAGCGGAGCTGTTTCCGGCCAAAGTGAAAGCTATGGGAATGTCGATAGCGGACGCTCTGTACCTCACGTGGGCCTTGATCTCCGTGTATTTCTTCCTCTACTCTTCCAGGGCGTTTGGGATGGCCGTTCCCTTCTACGTGTTCGCCTTTTGCTCCCTTGGATCGGCAGCTTTTTGCGCGTGGGTGGTGCCGGAAACCAAAGGAAGGACGCTGGAGGAGATACAGATGATTCTGAAGGGTATACCGGTCACCAGAGCCAGTTTAGAGCTCATAGAGATGTCTAAGAGTAAGGAGAGCAACTTAAACAATAAGGTTGCGTCGCCGGAGAGTGAGGCCTTCTTGTCGGAGGCGTGAAAGACATGACTTTGTAGCTTATTTTTTGACAGTATGCCAATGTGTAAGATAAACGGAATTCGGTGTATTTTGGACTGGACTGACGATGTTAGAGAACGAACAAAAATCTGCGGCTATTAAGAAAGTATTACTACAGTTATTTTTGAGTCAAACGTAATGCTCATATAGGTTTCACAGATTCTGAAGATCTCTTAGAATTTAATTTGAAAATCAAATCTCCAACTGTCCCACTGAGCTTCGATATCAGGCCGTTCTATATTATCACGAATTGAAGCTTTATTTTTAATCTCAAGAATTCTAACTCCTTTTCCAGTTTAACTTATCTCATTCTCATTCATTCAATATATGTTTTGTGAAAAGCCATTATAAAACTTCCACTGAACAGAATTGACAGTTCACAGATTCCGAAGAAGAATTGAGGGATGACATTTCGAACATAGATATAAACCAAAGGTTAGTCTATGGTTTTGAAGATAAGAACACAGATTTTTCTATATCACAAATCAGAAAGCTACGTTCCGTTTTCCAAACTCTTTCCGTTATATTTCACCACATTTCCTCTACCGAAAATGAGAATCACTCAACCATTCACGCCTCCATTTAAACAACAATCAACTGAAAGACAGAGCTATGCCCTAAATGAAATCGAACATAATTAACGCAATATCTGAAGAACTTTCCCCTAAACGACTTAAATAATTAGCCACAAGTCGAAGCGAGGAAGGACTGCAGTCTTCCCGACAAATTAGAAAACTCCGAGTGATTAATGAATGACTAAAGAAGGAAACTCGTTTGTGTAACTTCTCCTCATTAAAAGACAGAGAAGGACTTGGGAAAATACGATTCGCTCCCTTTTTCCCGTCCAAATTGAAAATTTCTTCTATATCGAATCAACTTCAGCGCCAGTTGACTGATAAAACTGAAACTACGTCCTTAACAGGTTCTTCCGACCCATTTGAAAGCATCTATCTTCATTGCGCACAGATCTTAAAATATCGATATCTATGACGCCTTACGCACAGATCGCAAGCTAAACTGCCAACACGACATCTAGTTTCTATGGCATACTTAAAATTCTATTGTGAGAATCATAGATATAGAGAGTATAGAGACCATGTCTATGGTAAGCCAAAGGACTCTAACATTTCAAGAAATTTGCTTCCTAGAACTCAGTGCCTACATTTAAATTTACGAAATCCAATTGTTGGAATTGTATAGTTACGTAATTCTAGGATTGAAGGCTTGGCAAGCTCCTCGAGTTGGCAAAGTTGGCTCTATCTCGTAGTTTTATTTCGTTTAAGACCTGAGATACAACCGCAAAACTTAAAAAATGATTAGATATAACTCTATGATTTTTAAGAACGTTCACTTCATGCTGACATTCACTGTCAGGTTGTGACCTTGGCATTTTATCTTTTTCTCTGGTTGTACCTCAGTGGTGATTCATTTTCTGGGCGGCTGATGTCGCTTCTTGAGCCACTTGTCCATAGAATTTTTTGGCTTGCCAAGCTTATAATCGATATTAATCAAGTTCTCTTTTTAAAAATGACTGAATCGTTTTAGTGAGAATTAATCGTAGCATATAAGGGATTAATTAGTTCTTTATATGTATCTTGTATTATTGCGACGTATTAGATCACCTATGAGCCATATTATTTTATAGTAGTGAATATAAGTTGATCTTTTTGTATATAGTAGGATATTGAAATAATAAAATTGTTATTTCGAGTACATAATTTAATTTAAGTGTTACATCAAATGTATTATAAGAAAATTATAGAAAATTGTATGACGATTTGGATCATGAAAAATTTCAATATTTCTATAGAAGGAACTCAATCATATTTCATGTTCAATGTGAATATTTTTATTTTTGAAATAGGCCTTCTTCAAACCTTCATCTTCAATTGTTTTGATTTTCTCATTATACGATGTGATCAGGCAACGAACACATATTGTGATAGATAATTATATTGAACTCCTGAATAAAATACTTGTTTTCTATTGATTGGTTATTTTGTATTATCGAGTAGCATAAATATAGTGAAAATGGGTTAAGTCAGGAGCTTCTGAGCTCTCGTTCATTCACAATAGGTAGAATCGAATTTTCCTGGTCAAGAAACCATTGAAACAGTCAAAAATTTGACAGTTGTCAAAGAAATCGTCGATGATCCTGGTTCTGTTACCCCCTGTCATCTTGTCTGTGATCCTCAATCACAAAGTTTCGTCATAGAATTCTTGGTGTTGAACCAGATAAAGTCGTTTTCACACAGCCAACTTCATTATCTCCGACTCAGCGTTTGGCTATATGTCAATTTTAATAATTAACCACTCTTTTGTCCCTTCTTACCGTCGTATAAGAACTCTTTGACCTTCTGGCGCCTTCGACAAAAAGGACCCATCGAAGTGGAAGCTTCTTGAAGAGACTTAATGATTTCTTTTGGAGAAGAGACGAAATGTAATTACCTCTAATTGCAAAGGGAAAACTTGAGCACGCATTCTTTCGGAAAGCAGGCGATTCGATAATGCTAGAGGAGAAGTCAGTGTAGAAGTGGTGGGAGATTATAGAGCCGAAAAGTTGGCATGATTACTCCTTTATTTGTCTTAGTCTCTGAACGATTTCTAAGTAGTCAATTAGACCTTCATATTTTCAATAGTGAAACTAATTTTCCTCCAAAAGTTCGTGGTTATCAGTTAGCATAGGTGAAAGAAACTTGTTTTTCTTTATTCTATGGTTATCAATTTATGACAGCCTTCCACAGAATTTTGTTAGCAAAGGTTCATAGAGCCTCAATCACGGTATTCCTTCAAGTTGTTTGTCAGACATAGCCGTATGATAATTTAAAACCTTGAGTCGTGATTGAATTCAGTAATTCAATTATACTACCATAAATAAACGCATGGGCTCTGTTGGATGCAGTTCCCAAACTGTCTAGAACCGTCAGAAATAACCCGATCAAATTGCAAGTACTGCATATTTTATGCTGCCTTCTATGCCTGTCTCTGTCTCCCTCTACATATAAACTCATAGGTAGTTAATGTGTTTTACTAGCCGGCAACAATGCATATTGATATTGCATTCAGACTGATATAGTTGTGCGAAATTCAAAAATGAATCCATTGGAAGTTCCACTTCAGATGCAGTCGAATCATAGAGGTCACAGAACACACGCATAATAAATTCGACACACTCGACTTGCTAAGTTTGCGAGCATGATGTGGTGTGAACAAACGAAATTTAAATAAGTTCATCAAGATTCGGAAGTTGTTCCATAACTCATTTGAAGTTCAGGTGTAAATATATTGAAGATATGGAAAGAGAGAAGAACGGAGTGGTGTACATGTTTTCTGGAACGTGGCCCCAGATTTTGGCGGTTCTGAGCTGTAAGTGGAAAGTCATAGAATTAACTATTGTCAGTTTGAGCGCTTTCGAAGATTTCGATTTCTGACAGGTGGAATTATCAATTCAACTCAGATTTAGCAAGTTTATAATGTTTGATACCGTTTGAATAATTTCAGTATGAAAAAAGAATCCATCGGTATTTTATAAGAGCAGGTTTTATGCTTAATATTATAGGAATCGACAACCAACATTAGGTTCTGTAATTCAAATCCAGACCATAGATACAGAGCATGAACTAATCTGTCATGAATTTGATGAATGAAATGATTTTTTTTTACTCTGAAATTAGGTAGCACTCCTATCAAATGTTTAGTCGATTACAATTTAAAAATATTTATCGATCATTTCAATCAGTTATCAGATTCAAATCTCCAATTCGAAATTTGAATACAGATATCGCGAAACAAGCAAAAGCTGCGAAGTTTAGGTTTTTGATTTCACTATAATCCAGCATTATCGCTTTTCTGTGTCATAACTGAACATCGTAGATAATCTTAATATAGTGGAAATACCATCGTGATAGTTAATGGTTTTTTAAACTGACTCCTTACATCCTAAATTGCCATGCAACTCGAACAAAACTACTCAATCTCTGCGATTCGGTCAACGATTCCGTTGGTACTTTGAGCGGGATTTAACACTGAACAGCGTCGACTCTTCTCTTGAAAATCTGGTTATTCGAGGTATTCGATAAATGTTAAAATTCAAGATCATACGCTCATGTTGAAAACACTTTACTGGCACTCAAGGTCTTCCTTTTTTATACGCCAATTAAGCTTATTTTGTACCGAGTTAATGGGAATTTGAAAATAGTGGATATTTACCGAAGTTTAATTTGCCTTGTTCATGGTAATCGCGACAGTGACGTAGACGTGAGGCGGACATAAACGAATATCGATTAAAAACATTCACTAACGCACTATTTCAATATTTTGTCTTTCCACAGGTACCACAAGCGCTATATCCGATGGCATGTCGTACGGGTGGTCAGCGCCCATAATACCAAAGCTGGAAGAACCAGATTCCCCCATCAAAATAACAGAAACCGACAAAGACAATTTGGAGAACATCTACCTCTTAGGGGCCATGTTCGGGGTACCACTTACCGTCTTTCTGGTCGACAGAATCGGAAGGAAATTCACCATACTGGTCGCTGCACTCATAAACTTGGCAGCTTGGCTCATGATAGCTGTAGCCACCACCTCGACTTGGATGCTGGTTGCCAGGTTTATGATAGGAATGGCTGGGGACGTAGCTTTCATCGCTGCCCCCATGTATATAGCTGAGATAGCTGAGCAAAAGATCAGAGGGTTCTTATCTTCACTCATATTCACCATGATGCTGATAGGAATTCTTCTGATCTATGCGATAGGCCCATACGTTTCCGTTACGAAGTCTGCAATCGTCGGATCCATCTTTCTAACCATACAGATCACCACTTTCTCCTTCATGCCGGAATCACCCTACTATCACTTATCCAAAGGACGCTATGGCGCAGCAAAACGATCTTTGGAAAGACTCAGGGCCAACCCAAACATCGACAAAGAGTTAACAGAGATGAAGACTGCGATTGAAAGACAAAGCCAGGAGAGTGGAAAATTCAAAGATCTCTTCGTTGGAGTCAACAATCGCAAAGCTTTGAGCATCATGGTGACTCTGAACGCAGCTCAACATTTCAGCGCATACAGCGTGATTATGATGAACATGCACATGATTTTAGGGGCTGCAAGCTCGATATACATCGAGACTAACTACACAGCCATGATTTTCGCTTTGTTCATGATGGTGGCTGCCTTTTTGGCTGGTCTGGCTTGCGACAGATTCGGAAGGAAGATTCTCCTCATCATCTCCAGCTTTTTAACTGGCGTAGTTTTAATAGTGCTCGCCATTTTCCTCCATTTGAAACAATTAGAACACGACGTGGATTCGATAAGCTGGATTCCAATAGTTTGTGTTCTAGCCTACGCCTTAGTTTTTAAAGTTGGTTTGGGGCTGTTGCCCATCGTTCTAACAGCAGAACTGTTTTCTGCCAACGTGAAAGCTATGGGCATGTGTTTGGCAGACGCCTTCTACATTGCCTGGGCGATGTTGTCTGTTTACGTCTTTTTTTGGACTTCAAGGGCTTTTGGGATGTACTTTCCCTTCTATATTTTCGCAGCGTCAGCCTTTTTGACTTCCATTTACTGCCTGTTGTGTGTACCAGAGACGAAAGGGAAGACTTTGGAGGAAATACAGATGATGCTCAAGGGTATAGCACCCCCAAAGAGTGTTGAGATGGTGGACATCAAGAAGAGCAGGAACCAAACATATGCCTCTCCAGAATCCGAGGCTTTTTTGTCCGATGCATGATGAGAATTCAGAAGAATAATTCTCAAACTCTCTTTGTTTTGGCGGACATATTCGAATTATTCGACTGCTTTCTAGTCTTTTCTTTTATATCCCATGTGAAAGTAGCATGTGCTGGGTTTTATTATGTTAAGGCTGTATAATAATGTAGGGGAAATACGTACAAAATGACATGGGTATATGGACAAAATGACATAGGCATCATAATTAGAGTTTGGAGGTATCAAATGCGGAACTGACTACTACATCACACGACCCGAGGGGCTTCTATCAACCTCTGAAAATTAGCAAGCGCTACTCTAGTTCATTCGGTCGTTATGAGTGATAAAAGCAATCAGTAGGTCACTATAGTTTTTTTTCATTGCGCCATATTTTTAGAAGAAATAGCCTGTTTTCACCATTTTTTTTAATTTATACTGCATTCATTTCGAACTTTACTTATTTGTCATTGTATTCACGCAGCTTTTTTATGTTAAATAAACTTTTTGTATTAATGCGATATATTTCTAGTTTCATAACGCTATATTTGTCCATATATGGACAAAATGACATCTACAGTGAACGGACAAAATTACATAGGTATTTCAGCTGAATTAACCGTATCTACCGGATTACACCAAGACAATCTATCCCAGGCTCCATCAGCAAACAAAGAACCAGGACTTGTCTTAACATATTCATAACAAAATATTCATCTGCGGCTAATAAAGGCAATGCATCTTAACCTACTCTTGCTGATCCTATGAGGAGGTTCCTCCAATCCCTAAAGGTCGACTCATAAGTGGACAAGGCCAACGTTAGCCGGGGACTAGATAAACGTACTTATTTTCAACTTCTACACCTGATATGATTGCAATGAAATCAAAAAAGAGCCCATACCTCCTCAAAAGACAAGGAGACAAGTCCCTAGGGCATTCTTTAAAAAAGACAATGAAGAAGAAAATGTTCCTAGCAACTTTCGAGATGATGAAGATTTAGATCTTCTCCAGGATCAGCCCTGGAGAAGACTGGTTACGATGCATGCATTGCTTGCATTCGGCTCACGCATCTTGTGCTGATGTTCCTAGAAGAACCAAGCCTTTCATTTGTGAACTTCGTCAGTAGTTTTGTAACTATAAGTATAAAACTACAGTTGCCTGTTGCCGGTATGTCATTTTGTCCATACCATGCGGACAAAATGAATTTCGTTTATCCCAATTTATCTAAGAATATTTTATTTCTTGGTACTTCTATTTTATGAAGGTTGATTAGATTTTATAAAGAAAGGACCAAAGATCAGAGGTGTAGAATATGACATTACTGTGATTCACTACTAACAAGTTATGCCTCAGAAACAAAACCCTATGTCATTTTGTACGTACTTCCCCTACTTTCATGAAATATGATTTTTCAGATAGAGAAGTACGCACACATTGCGTTGCAAACTACATTTATGACCAGTTGAAATAAACTCTGTTGATTTTTTATTTTTCGTTTCATTTAAACGATGACCTAGAGAAGCCAAACATCTCTTAGTTGTCAGAGATACTCCAAACTTCACCTCGAATAAATAATGAATGCAAATGGAGAATATTCGACACTCCATTCTCCAAGGCAGATCAAAATAAAAACTGCAACTTTATCAAGGATGGCTTCCGAAACCCTTATATCCTTCCACCAGACTAGATAGCGTTAACGTCATACTACACGGTGGAAAGTATCAGCAACTTCCTATTAATCCAATTGGTTTCCCATCATCCCTTTCCGTTATACACCCTAAAGATCTTTTTCCCCATATTCACCCTCATAGAATGTATCTAACTACTATCCGTCAAAACCCTACTTTGTGCTACTAACCCTATAAGCTGGATCTCAGGCGATTCGAAGTGTATCACAAGAAATAAATTTTTATGGGCCATTCCGATAATGACGAGGATTTTCGACGTAGAAGCCTGGAGAGGTATCGTTTTCCCCTGGATGGCTATTTTGAATAGGGAATATCGGAGATCTTTCCACCCTATGTGATCTCATCGTTTCGGTGAACCTAGAATTTCATTCTTCAGGCCACTTCAGCTTCGGCATTTAAAATAAATACATGTCCAATATAGATATATTCATCCCCCTTTATTACAGATAATCCGAATGTATCTACCTATACGTGACATAAAACATGGTCAACCAAAATTGTTGCAGTTTCCTTGATGACATCAACTTTCATTTTCAATCTGTGAAGTAGAAATTGATAATTCGAAAGATAAAGCTTTACCTTTCAAAAAAAAATCACCTTCTACCTCCTCTTCCTTCGACTGCTAGATTTGGGCACCTCGTCCAAAGAGGTCCTCGGCTTCATTATCTCTTCGTAAAGAGCTGCAGCAGTCGCGTATGAACATTTCTTCTTGCCACCCACGAAGTTAGAAATACGATCCATCTCCCTCTTCAGTTCCTTCAGGTTTTTATCAGTTTGCCTCAGCTGGTAGGCAAGATTGGCCAGCTGGAGCTCCTTGACCATTATCTCCTCCGAGGAAGTTGTCTGACATCCACAGTCGATAACTGCAATAGTCAATTGGTCAACAGTGTACGTTGGATAGACACCCTCACAAATACTAAACCAAATAGACATCATCTTACCAAAGTTAAGAAGAGAACCAAGCAAACAACTCGAAGAAATCAGAAAGAAATTAAATGATGGAGAAAAGAAAAAAAAAGACACTAATGCACCTCCAGAATCCCAGGAGTTAAGAGAACATAGTAGCAGCTATAATCTTTATTTTTCTTGAAGCAACAAGAGACAGCTCCTTACTTGAGTCTTCTTTCTCGGGAAGCTCTTCTGGAGCCTCTTCTACAGCTGCTGGAGGTGCAAACACTTCAACCACCGGAGGTTCTTCAGCTGCCACGTCTTCTTTACACCCGTAAGATGGACAGCTACAGTCGTCTGACTTGTCCAAATCGTCGAAAGACATAGCAGCCGGGCAAATCACTTGAGGCTCGCAATCTATCTTTTCTTTAACATCGTCATCGCTACACACGCATGGTGGTTCTTCGTCGTCGTCCTCTTCAGGCTGCATGCAGGCTTTGATCTGGTTACAAGAGCAAGTATCTTCGTCTGATTCGGACTCAGGTAACTCTGCCTCGCTGGGTTCTTCCGGCAAGGGAATCAGGCACATACAGCTTCCTCCTATGGTTTCGACGCTCACTTGGCATGGTTTCTTTTTCTTTGAGGGAAGATTCAATCTGTGAATAAGACGTGGTTTTGAAATTGCGATTCGTCTTTAGACGTTTGGGAGGTGAAATCATACTTGGTAGGTCCAGGAGACTTCTTTCCGTCACAACTAGGCCCACACTCATCAGGTTCCTTCTTCCTGAATACAAGCGTACAAGTATGCTGCCCGCAGATGTCTTCCCTAACAGGCTGAGCCCTCAAGGAGAAGTCCTCCGAGGCCTCGTTCTTCTCCGGCATCGACCTGGCCAGCTCCTGCTTGAAAAACTCCGCGGCTTTCATGGCCCTGGCCTCCTCCTCCAGCTTCTTCGTCACGTCCACCCTGTTCTGGATGCTCTTCATCAGAGTGGTCGAAGCCATCGCGAAGTTCAGCATGCTGGTCATCATGTTCAGCCATAGTTCGGCTTCCGTGGACTTCTGCGGGTCGATCTTTTCCTTCGCGCACGTGAAGCCGGCGGGATCTTTGCGGCAAGTTGTGGACATTTAAGACGGGAATTTCTACAACATTTCGGATTTGACACTGACGTTAGGGATGACGTTCTAATTATTGACGTAGTTTCGCTTCAAAGGAAATGGGTAGGGCGAGTTTTGGGAGAACGGAGCCGAAGTTGGTATCCGGATCGAAGTTAATACGTTGGTCCTTCCGAGCCGGAGTTGGAGTTTTGCGCTTGTTATTGGAGATGCCAAGGGGCGTTAATAAGACGGTCTTTGAATCATCTCGAGAGTTGGAATTATCGGGGTTGTGCGCTGGGATATTCGAGGATCTATGCGAACCTTCCGAATTAAAATTAGCGGAACATGTCATGTAGCGAAATTGGAATAGGGGGATTCACTGAATAGGGTTTCTTGAGTGAGGACGGAGATAATTTAGGCGTCCATTACACGGTTGTATTGGAATCTTGCGAGGGCCTTTGAGAAAAACCGTGTAAGAAGAAAGCCTAATATGAAATGAGAAGTAATAGCGTTTGAAATTTTTGGGTTTTATGTCATTTCTGGACAGCCGTATTTCCCAGGAAAATTGATTTATGAAGATGCTAATTTTTTGCATATAGATTGATCCTCTGGGAATCAAAAAAACCAATTTTCATCCATCAGAGTAGAACAGTTTAGATTTTCTGATTTTTTTCGCGAAGGTCCAAATTTTCCGATTTTTCATCGTTCGTAAATCGAAAACTGTTTTCCTCACGGAAGATCTGATTGGATTTTCTTAATCTACGTCCTCGAATTAGTAAATGGTGTGAATTTGAAGTCGATCGGAGCCAAAAATTTACGAGGATATATTGAAAAATTCTTAGTCTACTATAGAATGATGAAAATGAGGATCACGTCTTTTAGTTGGACCCACAACTACTATAGAATCAAACAAAATTTCAATTTCAAAATATTTTATTACTCAACATATTCTCCTCTTAATTGAATACATTTATTACAGCGAACATGCAACGTCTCTAGACCTTAAAAAAAATGTTTCTTCTTGCTCTGCAAATCGGTCCTCCACATCTTTTATTATTTTTTCAGTTGAGGAAAGAGATGATAGTCGGACGGAGTCAAATCTGGTGAATAAGGGGGATGTTCTAGTAATTCTAACCCTAATTCACGAATTTTTTGCATGGCAACATGAGATTTGTGTACTGGGGCGTTTTCCTGTAAAAACAAAACACCTTTGGATAGCTTTCCGCGTCTTTTCTCTTAAATTTTTTCCCGTAGAGTGGTCAGTAATGTCGGATAGTAATTTCCAGTAATTGTTCTACCCTTAACCAAAATATCAATCATGATTACTCTATGGCAATCCCAAAAAACTGAAGCAAGAACTTTTCCAGCAGATTTTTGGACACGAAACTTCTTAGGTCTTGAAGAACCAGAGTGTCGCCATTCCATCGATTGTTACTTTGTTTCTGGATCGTAGAAATGTACCCAAGTCTCATCCATAGTAACAATTCGGTTTAAGAAGTCTACATCGTTTTCAAATCGAGCACAGATCGAACGCGATGCTTCTACCCTTGCTGCACGCTTTTGGTCAACATTCAAACATTTTGGGATCCATTTTGCAGAAATTTTTCTCCAAATTGACGTGAACTATATGATGAACGCGTTCGTATGAAATCTTCAGTGCTTCAGATATCCGTTTTAGCTCAATTCGACGGTCTGATAAAATCATGTCATGACCTGCATCGATATTTTCGGGGACTGACACAGAAACTGGCCTTCCCGATCGGTCATCATCTTCAAAGGAAAATTTACCTCTTTTGAAGCTTGCAGTCCCATTTTTCACTGTCGCATACGAAGGACATTGATCACCAAGGGTATTAAGCATATCTTCGTGAATCTGTTTACCTCTTAACCCTTTTGAATACAGGTACTTGATGATGACTCGATACTCCAATTTTTCGATCTTTCTTTTTAAGTTATTGCGTAACTCTGGTTTACCTTTTTAACGTCGAACTTTACACTGACACTCCTAATAAGTTATTGTTCGTTGATACGGTATAGCAATATTTTGTTTATGCATGGAACTGGTCTAGGCTAATTAGATATCAATACATCCTCGTATATCGTTATAAATGAATGCGATTAAGAGACTCCTCTGAAATACTCTGGTGTCGAAAAATTTGGGGTTCCTTAAACTCTTTCCTTCTTAAATGTACCCACAAGATATTCATGAATCTTCGAAGCTACTTCGAAACTTTCGAACAATTTTCGGACTTTAAAGAAACTCGTGATGGCATTAGATGGCTGCCACTACCCGCAGGATCAAAATTAGCATAAAAACAATACAACTTTCCGAGAGCTGGTAACTTTCCAACGACCAACTCATGCTGGTTTCTTCAATTAGGGCTGCAGAGGAAGGGTGACTCAAATGAATACTCACAAGGTCCGTAAACAAAATGACGCTTTTGTACGAGTCCTGAAATATTCCGTTTGGAAAATGATTTATTCGAAAGCGGAAATCCAAATAAATTTTACTTGTATCTAGGAAATCAATTCGTTAAATTCTTCATTGTTATATCGTGTGGGATAAAGGACAAAATGAATAAACTAGAGTAGCTCGAACTATTTGCGGACGTTTCTTTTTTATATTTGAACATAACGAAGAATGCTGAAAAAAATATTGATAAATCATTTCAATAGAATATTATGACAAAGTCACAGAAGCTCATATACAAAATCAATTCAACACAATAAAATAAACACAACATTAAGAAATATTGTATCAAATGTTTCGTACAAAACAACACAGGAGGAATCAATCAATAACACCTCAATACACTTTCATAATGAATCTTGTGTAAAGACATTGTCTTCATCTTTTTATTCTTATCTTTCAAATAGAACATAATAATTTCTTTTTTAGTCGTATAACAAACCATCAGCTTTGTAATTCCCCTGCTTTTCCTTCCTTTCCTACATCCAAACCTTTCAATATCATTTGAATCTCCTCCAAACTCTTACCCTTCGTTTCGGGTATATAACAATGACTAAAAATAGCAGTGGCGAAGCAAAGAGCAGCGAAGAGATAAAAAGGAACATGCATACCATACAATTTCAATAGATACTGGAACAGAGAAATTGTAACAACGCCAAATATAACGTAGGTGGCGTCTGCTATCGTCATGCCCATAGCTTTCACCTTTGTCGGGAATATCTCAGCTGTTAGAACTATAGGGACCATGCCTAAACCAAACTTGAAGACTAAGGCGTAGACCATAACGCTTGCTATTGGTATCCAACTGACGTTCAGCACGTCGTATTCAAGGTATTGAAGGTTGAAGTAAAAAGCTAGGGCGAATAAGGAGATGCTTGTAAGAAGGCTGGAAGAAATTAGTAAAATTTTTCTGCCATAACGATCTATGAATATGGACGCAACTGCTGCAGCTAAGAACATGAGAACGGAGAAGATTATAGCTGCTACTTTGGAGTCCATGTAGATTGACCCTGCGGATTCCAGAATGAAATGGAGGTTCATCAGTATGACACTCATACAACTGAATTGCTGAGCAGCGTTCAATACCATCATGATGGTTAAAGCTTTCCTGTTGCTGTCGATGAGAACAAGATCTTGAGGTCTTCCTTTCTCAGTTTTTTGTCTCTCTATCGCTGATTCAATCTCCTTCAACTCTGTCTCCACGTCTGTTTTATTCCTGAGGAAGGACAAAGCTTTCCTTGCTTCATCCCTCTTTCCCTTGAGGAGTAGGAAGTAAGGGGATTCCGGCATGAAGGGAAATGTTGCTAATTGAGTAACTAAAATCACAGCTCCTACAGTTGCCGTTACCCAAACCTGCACAAAGGGGGCTAAAGCATAAATGATGATGATACCACTCAGCATCATCAGGAAAATCAGGCTAGCTAGAAACCCTCGTATTTTCTGGTCGGCAATTTCAGCAACATACATCGGGGCTGATACAAAGGCCACATCCATGGCTAGACCAGTCAGAAATCTAGCTACGTAAAGGTACTCCACCCTATCGGCGATTATGACCAAGACGCATGCTGTTAGGCTGTTTGAGGCAGCTATGATGAGGGATTTCTGACGTCCTATTTTGTCCACGAAGTAGATGGTGACTGGTAGACCCGCAACGCCACCTATAAGGTAGATGGTTTCCAGCCAGTAGACGTCAGTGTCCGTGATTTTGATGGGGCTGTCAGGGGCTTGGAGGACTGGGATCAGGGGAGCTGACCAGCCATATTGCATGCCGTCAAAGATGGCGCTGAAGGTTCCTGCAAAGTATGCACATGTTACCCACAACTTGAGTTTTTTTCAGGCAGGAATAGTGGTCCGTTTTGATGGTCAAACTGTTATCAAAGCACTGTCGTAGACTCAAAGCTGATATGGGAGTGCCGGAAGAAACTTAAAGAAGTAGGCAAGAACACTCACGAAACTTTTGGATGACAATTACTTTGACTTGGAAAAAGTTAGAGCAAGATTTATTGATTGTTATTCTGGTGACAAATTGAAGAAGAACTCAATGAATTTTGAATTTTTAAATGGAATGATATGTAGGGAAAAACTCACCACTTATAGCTGCCAGGAGTTGGTAAAAAGTACCAGCGAACATCTGCTGCAGATGATCCCTCATCTTGATCACTATATTTCCCGATTTTCAACAACCAACTGATACTTACGAAGTCCTGTAATCACTTCTAGACCTCGTGGGAATAATTAAATTAACACCTTTTCACTCACTAATAATCATAATCTCTCAGGGGTCATAAAATTGGAAGAATGTAGAGATTTAGCAGCTCTGTCGACGGAAAAATCGACTGTTTGACGACTGATATCAACAAAGGCTTATTATTAGATTCCATCGCATCCATTGATGAAATTGTGTTATATTCAATAGAGCGAAATTGTAGTGGAGCAAACACGAATCTGTTTGATGTTAGCGAATTAACATTTAATGGATTCATTGTACGCTTACAATTTTGTTGTCGTCAATTATGCTCCTTAATGAACACTCGGAACGGGGAGAATGGAAAAATTAATCTTTGCTTCGAAACATTTAGCGTTAAGGGTGTTAGGAATGTAGGTAATACTTTTTTGGAGCGCTCTACTTGACTGAGATGTATGCAATCTGTTACGAAGTATTTTCCGAATAAGGTTCGATTTACTGATGGCGAATCAGTGGTGATTTTAATTCCGATCCGGTTGAGTAAATGGGCCAAAAACGAAGATAGTGAACAGTTTTGTGGTCTTCGAAAGGTTTTTCAACATTTTTCTTGAATTATTATCTCAACTCAGAATGCTTGTCTAGATAAGATTGAAACAGAGTCAAAGCGAAGAGAATTCGAACTCTACAATCTTCAATATGTTCAGAAGAAAGACGATTCCATTATAGTGTGATCCGATTTCTTAATCAAGCTGTATGCTAGAGTAGAAGATTTATCGAAAATTTATAGGTACATAAAACATCTGAATAATTATCCTCTTGAGCATCTTGATAAAGAGAATTGATGACATCATTTATGATAATAGTGTTTGCATTTCGGTGGTAGTTCAATGTTAATTGCTGATTTACAATTGGAAAAACAAATAATACATTTATGACCTGGAGTTTCAAAAAATTATTTTTGGTTTTCCGTTGTTTTAATTTCTATTTAAGAATTCATATCTCTGAAAAGAATGCGTGTATCGCGATGGTTTTTTCAGCGAAATACGTGTCTTTGAATGCTTCACGAAAACCAACTTGAAAATAACCCGCGGAAGCCTTGTGGAATTCACAAAAAAATTATTTTGGGTTTTTCGTTGTTTTCATTTTTCTTTAAAAATTCATATCTCCGTGAAGAATGGGTGTATCGCGATCATTTTTTCACCGAAATACGTGTCTTTGAATGCTTCACGATTACCAATCTGAAAATGTCATGAGAATGCCTTCTGGAATTCACAAAAAAATTATTTTGGGTTTTTCGTTGTTTTCATTTTTCTTTAAAAATTCATATCTCCGTGAAGAATGGGTGTATGGCGATCATTTTTTCACCGAAATACGTGTCTTTGAATGCTTCACGATTACCAATCTGAAAATGTCCTGAGAATGCCTTCTGGAATTCACAAAAAAATTATTTTGGGTTTTTCGTTGTTTTAATTTTTCTTTAAAAATTCATATCTCCGTGAATAATGGGTGTATGGCGATCATTTTTTCACCGAAATACGTGTCTTTGAATGCTTCACGATTAACAATCTGAAAATGTCCTGAGATTGCCTTCTGGAATTCACAAAAAAATTATTTTGGGTTTTTCGTTGTTTTCATTTTTCTTTAAAAATTCATATCTCCGTGAAGAATGGGTGTACCGCGATCATTTTTTCACCGAAATACGTGTCTTTGAATGCTTCACGAAAACCAACCTGAAAATAACCTGCGGAAGCCTTGTGGAATTCACAAAAAAATTATTTTGGGTTTTTCGTTGTTTTCATTTTTCTTTAAAAATTCATATCTCCGTGAAGAATGGGTGTACCGCGATCATTTTTTCACCGAAATACGTGTCTTTGAATGCTTCACGAAAACCAGCCTGAAAATAACCTGCGGAAGCCTTGTGGAATTCACAAAAAAATTATTTTGGGTTTTTCGTTGTTTTCATTTTTCTTTAAAAATTCATATCTCCGTGAAGAATGGGTGTATGGCGATCATTTTTTCACCGAAATACGTGTCTTTGAATGCTTCACGATTAACAATCTGAAAATGTCCTGAGAATGCCTTCTGGAATTCACAAAAAAATTATTTTGGGTTTTTCGTTGTTTTCATTTTTCTTTAAAAATTCATATCTCCGTGAAGAATGGGTGTATCGCGATCATTTTTTCACCGAAATACGTGTCTTTGAATGCTTCACGATAACCAATCTGAAAATATCCTGAGAATGCCTTCTGGAATTCACAAAAAAATTATTTTGGGTTTTTCGTTGTTTTCATTTTTCTTTAAAAATTCATATCTCCGTGAAGAATGGGTGTATCGCGATCATTTTTTCACCGAAATACGTGTCTTTGAATGCTTCACGATTAACAATCTGAAAATGTCCTGAGAATGCCTTCTGGAATTCACAAAAAAATTATTTTGGGTTTTTCGTTGTTTTCATTTTTCTTTAAAAATTCATATCTCCGTGAAGAATGGGTGTACCGCGATCATTTTTTCACCGAAATACGTGTCTTTGAATGCTTCACGATTACCAATCTGAAAATGTCCTGAGAATGCCTTCTGGAATTCACAAAAAAATTATTTTGGGTTTTTCGTTGTTTTCATTTTTTTTTAAAATTCATATCTCTGTGAAGAATGGGTGTATCGCGATCATTTTTCACCGAAATACGTGTCTTTGAATGCTTCACGATTAACAAACTGAAAATGTCCTGAGAATGCCTTCTGGAATTCACAAAAAATTATTTTGGGTTTTTCGTTGTTTTCATTTTTCTTTAAAAATTCATATCTCCGTGAAGAATCGGTGTATCGCTATCATTTTTTCACCGAAATACGTGTCTTTGAATGCTTCACGATTACCAATCTGAAAATGTCCTGAGAATGCCTTCTGGAATTCACAAAAAAATTATTTTGGGTAAAATAAACAATATCAGGAATTGGACAATTTAATTCTCCTTAGCGAATTTCTTCAGGCCAACGTTTCGGAACAAGGCTGTTCCTTTTTCAAGGCTCTCGAAATTTCCGTATCAAGGAGATATTTCAAAATTAATTAAGCGTTTGCTAGAGCACATCTGATTCAATAAAATGGGAAGCAATAAAGACATATCATAAAATGATCTATATACATACATAAGGTGAGATGTTCCTGTCTTCAATCAACCTAATTTGCTCTAGCAAACGCTTAGTTAATTTTGAAATATCTCCGTGATACGGAAATTTCGAGAGCCTTGAAAAAGGAACAGCCTTGTTCCGAAACGTTGGCCTGAAGAAATTCGCTAAGGAGAATTAAATTGTCCAATTCCTGATATTGTTTATTTTATTCTAACTACATAATGGACGAGGAAAACATTAATGATTATTTTGGGTTTTTCGTTGTTTTCATTTTTCTTTAAAAATTCATATCTCCGTGAAGAATGGGTGTATCGCGATCATTTTTACACCGAAATACGTGTCTTTGAATGCTTCACGATTAACAATCCGAAAATGTCCTGAGAATGCCTTCTGGAATTCACAAAAAAATTATTTTGGGTTTTTCGTTGTTTTAATTTTTCTTTAAAAATTCATATCTCCGTGAAGAATGGGTGTATCGCGATCATTTTTTCACCGAAATACGTGTCTTTGAATGCTTCACGATTACCAATCTGAAAATGTCCTAAGAATGCCTTCTGGAATTCACAAAAAAATTATTTTGGGTTTTTCGTTGTTTTAATTTTTCTTTAAAAATTCATATCTCCGTGAAGAATGGGTGTATCGCGATCATTTTTTCACCGAAATACGTGTCTTTGAATGCTTCACGATTACCAATCTGAAAATGTCCTAAGAATGCCTTCTGGAATTCACAAAAAAATTATTTTGGGTTTTTCGTTGTTTTCATTTTTCTTTAAAAATTCATATCTCCGTGAAGAATGGGTGTATCGCGATCATTTTTTCACCGAAATACGTGTCTTTGAATGCTTCACGATTACCAATCTGAAAATATCCTGAGAATGCCTTCTGGAATTGACAAAAAAATTATTTTGGGTTTTTCGTTGTTTTCATTTTTCTTTAAAAATTCATATCTCCGTGAAGAATGGGTGTATCGCGATCATTTTTTCACCGAAATACGTGTCTTTGAATGCTTCACGATTAACAATCTGAAAATGTCCTGAGAATGCCTTCTGGAATTCACAAAAAAATTATTTTGGGTTTTTCGTTGTTTTCATTTTTCTTCAAAAATTCATATCTCCGTGAAGAATGGGTGTATGGCGATCATTTTTTCACCGAAATACGTGTCTTTGAATGCTTCACGATTAACGATCTGAAAATGTCCTGAGAATGCCTTCTGGAGTTCACAAAAAAATTATTTTGGGTTTTTCGTTGTTTTCATTTTTCTTTAAAAATTCATATCTCCGTGAAGAATGGGTGTATGGCGATCATTTTTCCACCGAAATACGTGTCTTTGAATGCTTCACGATTAACGATCTGAAAATGTCCTGAGAATGCCTTCTGGAGTTCACAAAAAAATTATTTTGGGTTTTTCGTTGTTTTCATTTTTCTTTAAAAATTCATATCTCCGTGAAGAATGGGTGTATCGTGATCATTTTTTCACCGAAATACGTGTCTTTGAATGCTTCACGATTACCAATCTGAAAATGCCCTGAGAATGCCTTCTGGAATTCACAAAAAAATTATTTTGGGTTTTTCGTTGTTTTCATTTTTCTTTAAAAATTCATATCTCCGTGAAGAATGGGTGTATCGCGATCATTTTTTCACCGAAATACGTGTCTTTGAATGCTTCACGATTAACAATCTGAAAATGTCCTGAGAATGCCTTCTGGAATTCACAAAAAAATTATTTTGGGTTTTTCGTTGTTTTAATTTTTCTTTAAAAATTCATATCTCCGTGAAGAATGGGTGTATGGCGATCATTTTTTCACCGAAATACGTGTCTTTGAATGCTTCACGATTAACAATCTGAAAATGTCCTGGGAATGCCTTCTGGAATTCACAAAAAAATTATTTTGGGTTTTTCGTTGTTTTCATTTTTCTTTAAAAATTCATATCTCCGTGAAAAATGGGTGTATCGCGATCATTTTTTCACCGAAATACGTGTCTTTGAATGCTTCACGATTACCAATCTGAAAATGTCCTGAGAATGCCTTCTGGAATTCACAAAAAAATTATTTTGGGTTTTTCGTTGTTTTCATTTTTCTTTAAAAATTCATATCTCCGTGAAGAATGGATGTATCGCGATCATTTTTTCACCGAACTACGTGTCTTTGAATGCTTCACGATTACCAATCTGAAAATATCCTGAGAATGCCTTTTGGAATTGACAAAAAAATTATTTTGGGTTTTTCGTTGTTTTCATTTTTCTTTAAAAATTCATATCTCCGTGAAGAATGGGTGTATCGCGATCATTTTTTCATCGAAATACGTGTCTTTGAATGCTTCACGATTAACAATCTGAAAATGTCCTGAGAATGCCTTCTGGAATTCACAAAAAAATTATTTTGGGTTTTTCGTTGTTTTCATTTTTCTTTAAAAATTCATATCTCCGTGAAGAATGGGTGTATGGCGATCATTTTTTCACCGAAATACGTGTCTTTGAATGCTTCACGATTAACGATCTGAAAATGTCCTGAGAATGCCTTCTGGAGTTCACAAAAAAATTATTTTGGGTTTTTCGTTGTTTTCATTTTTCTTTAAAAATTCATATCTCCGTGAAGAATGGGTGTATCGCGATCATTTTTTCACCGAAATACGTGTCTTTGAATGCTTCACGATTAACAATCTGAAAATGTCCTGAGAATGCCTTCTGGAATTCACAAAAAAATTATTTTGGGTTTTTCGTTGTTTTAATTTTTCTTTAAAAATTCATATCTCCGTGAAGAATGGGTGTATGGCGATCATTTTTTCACCGAAATACGTGTCTTTGAATGCTCCACGATTAACAATCTGAAAATGTCCTGGGAATGCCTTCTGGAATTCACAAAAAAATTATTTTGGGTTTTTCGTTGTTTTCATTTTTCTTTAAAAATTCATATCTCCGTGAAAAATGGGTGTATCGCGATCATTTTTTCACTGAAATACGTGTCTTTGAATGCTTCATGATTACCAATCTGAAAATGTCCTGAGAATGCCTTCTGGAATTCACAAAAAAATTATTTTGGGTTTTTCGTTGTTTTCATTTTTCTTTAAAAATTCATATCTCCGTGAAGAATGGATGTATCGCGATCATTTTTTCACCGAACTACGTGTCTTTGAATGCTTCACGATTACCAATCTGAAAATATCCTGAGAATGCCTTTTGGAATTGACAAAAAAATTATTTTGGGTTTTTCGTTGTTTTCATTTTTCTTTAAAAATTCATATCTCCGTGAAGAATGGGTGTATCGCGATCATTTTTTCACCGAAATACGTGTCTTTGAATGCTTCACGATTAACAATCTGAAAATGTCCTGAGAATGCCTTCTGGAATTCACAAAAAAATTATTTTGGGTTTTTCGTTGTTTTCATTTTTCTTTAAAAATTCATATCTCCGTGAAGAATGGGTGTATCGCGATCATTTTTTCACCGAAATACGTGTCTTTGAATGCTTCATGATTACCAATCTGGAAATGTCCTGAGAATGCCTTCTGGAATTCACAAAAAAATTATTTTGGGTTTTTCGTTGTTTTCATTTTTCTTTAAAAATTCATATCTCCGTGAAGAATGGATGTATCGCGATCATTTTTTCACCGAAATACGTGTCTTTGAATGCTTCACGATTAACAATCTGAAAATGTCCTGAGAATGCCTTCTGGAATTCACAAAAAAAATATTTTGGGTTTTTCGTTGTTTTCATTTTTCTTTAAAAATTCATATCTCCGTGAAGAATGGGTGTATGGCGATCATTTTTTCACCGAAATACGTGTCTTTGAATGCTTCACGATTAACAATCTGAAAATGTCCTGAGAATGCCTTCTGGAATTCACAAAAAAATTATTTTGGGTTTTTCGTTGTTTTCATTTTTCTTTAAAAATTCATATCTCCGTGAAGAATGGGTGTATCGCGATCATTTTTTCACCGAAATACGTGTCTTTGAATGCTTCACGATAAACAATCTGAAAATGTCCTGAGAATGCCTTCTGGAATTCACAAAAAAATTATTTTGGGTTTTTCGTTGTTTTAATTTTTCTTTAAAAATTCATATCTCCGTGAAGAATGGGTGTATCGCGATCATTTTTCACCGAAATACGTGTCTTTGAATGCTTCACGATTAACAATCTGAAAATGTCCTGAGAATGCCTTCTGGAATTCACAAAAAAATTATTTTGGGTTTTTCGTTGTTTTCATTTTTCTTTAAAAATTCATATCCCCGTGAAGAATGGGTGTATGGCGATCATTTTTTCACCGGAATACGTGTCTTTGAATGCTTCACGATTATCAATCTGAAAATGTCCTGAGAATGCCTTCTGGAATTCACAAAAAAATTATTTTGGGTTTTTCGTTGTTTTCATTTTTCTTTAAAAATTCATATCTCCGTGAAGAATGGGTGTATCGCGATCATTTTTTCACCGAAATACGTGTCTTTGAATGCTTCACGATAACCAATCTGAAAATGTCCTGAGAGTGCCTTCTGGAATTCACAAAAAAATTATTTTGGGTTTTTCGTTGTTTTCATTTTTCTTTAAAAATTCATATCTCCGTGAAGAATGGGTGTATGGCGATCATTTTTTCACCGAAATACGTGTCTTTGAATGCTTCACGATTAACAATCTGAAAATGTCCTGAGAATGCCTTCTGGAATTCAAAAAAAAATTATTTTGGGTTTTTCGTTGTTTTAATTTTTCTTTAAAAATTCATATCTCCGTGAAGAATGGGTGTATGGCGATCATTTTTTCACCGAAATACGTGTCTTTGAATGCTTCACGATTAACAATCTGAAAATGTCCTGAGAATGCCTTCTGGAATTCACAAAAAAATTATTTTGGGTTTTTCGTTGTTTTAATTTTTCTTTAAAAATTCATGTCTCCGTGAAGAATGGGTGTATCGCGATCATTTTTTCACCGAAATACGTGTCTTTGAATGCTTCACGATTAACAATCTGAAAATGTCCTGAGAATGCCTTCTGGAATTCACAAAAAAATTATTTTGGGTTTTTCGTTGTTTTCATTTTTCTTTAAAAATTCATATCTCCGTGAAGAATGGGTGTATCGCGATCATTTTTTCACCGAAATACGTGTCTTTGAATGCTTCACGATTACCAATCTGAAAATGTCCTGAGAATGCCTTCTGGAATTCACAAAAAAATTATTTTGGGTTTTTCGTTGTTTTCATTTTTCTTAAAAAATTCATATCTCCGTGAAGAATGGATGTATCGCGATCATTTTTTCACCGAACTACGTGTCTTTGAATGCTTCACGATTACCAATCTGAAAATATCCTGAGAGTGCCTTTTGGAATTGACAAAAAAATTATTTTGGGTTTTTCGTTGTTTTCATTTTTCTTTAAAAATTCATATATCCGTGAAGAATGGGTGTATCGCGATCATTTTTTCATCGAAATACGTGTCTTTGAATGCTTCACGATTAACAATCTGAAAATGTCCTGAGAATGCCTTCTGGAATTCAAAAAAAAATTATTTTGGGTTTTTCGTTGTTTTCATTTTTCTTTAAAAATTCATATCTCCGTGAAGAATGGGTGTATGGCGATCATTTTTTCACCGAAATACGTGTCTTTGAATGCTTCACGATTCACGATCTGAAAATGTCCTGAGAATGCCTTCTGGAGTTCACAAAAAAATTATTTTGGGTTTTTCGTTGTTTTCATTTTTCTTTAAAAATTCATATCTCCGTGAAGAATGGGTGCATCGCGATCATTTTTTCACCGAAATACGTGTCTTTGAATGCTTCACGATTACCAATCTGAAAATGTCCTGAGAATGCCTTCTGGAATTCACAAAAAAATTTTTTTGGGTTTTTCGTTGTTTTCATTTTTCTTTAAAAATTCATATCTCCGTGAAGAATGGGTGTATCGCGATCATTTTTTCACCGAAATACGTGTCTTTGAATGCTTCACGATTAACAATCTGAAAATGTCCTGAGAATGCCTTCTGGAATTCACAACAAAATTATTTTGGGTTTTTCGTTGTTTTAATTTTTCTTTAAAAATTCATATCTCCGTGAAGAATGGGTGTATGGCGATCATTTTTTCACAGAAATACGTGTCTTTGAATGCTTCACGATTAACAATATGAAAATGTCCTGGGAATGCCTTCTGGAATTCACAAAAAAATTATTTTGGGTTTTTCGTTGTTTTCATTTTTCTTTAAAAATTCATATCTCCGTGAAAAATGGGTGTATCGCGATCATTTTTTCACCGAAATACGTGTCTTTGAATGCTTCACGATTACTAATCTGAAAATGTCCTGAGAATGCCTTCTGGAATTCACAAAAAAATTATTTTGGGTTTTTCGTTGTTTTCATTTTTCTTTAAAAATTCATATCTCCGTGAAGAATGGATGTATCACGATCATTTTTTCACCGAACTACGTGTCTTTGAATGCTTCACGATTACCAATCTGAAAATATCCTGAGAATGCCTTTTGGAATTGACAAAAAAATTATTTTGGGTTTTTCGTTGTTTTCATTTTTCTTTAAAAATTCATATCTCCGTGAAGAATGGGTGTATCGCGATCATTTTTTCACCGAAATACGTGTCTTTGAATGCTTCACGATTAACAATCTGAAAATGTCCTGAGAATGCCTTCTGGAATTCACAAAAAAATTATTTTGGGTTTTTCGTTGTTTTCATTTTTCTTTAAAAATTCATATCTCCGTGAAGAATGGGTGTATCGCGATCATTTTTTCATCGAAATACGTGTCTTTGAATGCTTCACGATTAACAATCTGAAAATGTCCTGAGAATGCCTTCTGGAATTCACAAAAAAATTATTTTGGGTTTTTCGTTGTTTTAATTTTTCTTTAAAAATTCATATCTCCGTGAAGAATGGGTGTATCGCGATCATTTTTTCACCGAAATACGTGTCTTTGAATGCTTCACGATTAACAATCTGAAAATGTCCTGAGAATGCCTTCTGGAATTCACAAAAAAATTATTTTGGGTTTTTCGTTGTTTTCATTTTTCTTTAAAAATTCATATCCCCGTGAAGAATGGGTGTATGGCGATCATTTTTTCACCGGAATACGTGTCTTTGAATGCTTCACGATTATCAATCTGAAAATGTCCTGAGAATGCCTTCTGGAATTCACAAAAAAATTATTTTGGGTTTTTCGTTGTTTTCATTTTTCTTTAAAAATTCATATCTCCGTGAAGAATGGGTGTATCGCGATCATTTTTTCACCGAAATACGTGTCTTTGAATGCTTCACGATAACCAATCTGAAAATGTCCTGAGAATGCCTTCTGGAATTCACAAAAAAATTATTTTGGGTTTTTCGTTGTTTTCATTTTTCTTTAAAAATTCATATCTCCGTGAAGAATGGGTGTATGGCGATCATTTTTTCACCGAAATACGTGTCTTTGAATGCTTCACGATTAACAATCTGAAAATGTCCTGAGAATGCCTTCTGGAATTCAAAAAAAAATTATTTTGGGTTTTTCGTTGTTTTAATTTTTCTTTAAAAATTCATATCTCCGTGAAGAATGGGTGTATGGCGATCATTTTTTCACCGAAATACGTGTCTTTGAATGCTTCACGATTAACAATCTGAAAATGTCCTGAGAATGCCTTCTGGAATTCACAAAAAAATTATTTTGGGTTTTTCGTTGTTTTCATTTTTCTTTAAAAATTCATATCTCCGTGAAGAATGGGTGTATCGCGATCATTTTTTCACCGAAATACGTGTCTTTGAATGCTTCACGATTAAAAATCTGAAAATGTCCTGAGAATGCCTTCTGGAATTCACAAAAAAATTATTTTGGGTTTTTCGTTGTTTTCATTTTTCTTTAAAAATTCATATCTCCGTGAAGAATGGGTGTATCGCGATCATTTTTTCACCGAAATACGTGTCTTTGAATGCTTCACGATTACCAATCTGAAAATGTCCTGAGAATGCCTTCTGGAATTCACAAAAAAATTATTTTGGGTTTTTCGTTGTTTTCATTTTTCTTAAAAAATTCATATCTCCGTGAAGAATGGATGTATCGCGATCATTTTTTCACCGAACTACGTGTCTTTGAATGCTTCACGATTACCAATCTGAAAATATCCTGAGAGTGCCTTTTGGAATTGACAAAAAAATTATTTTGGGTTTTTCGTTGTTTTCATTTTTCTTTAAAAATTCATATATCCGTGAAGAATGGGTGTATCGCGATCATTTTTTCATCGAAATACGTGTCTTTGAATGCTTCACGATTAACAATCTGAAAATGTCCTGAGAATGCCTTCTGGAATTCAAAAAAAAATTATTTTGGGTTTTTCGTTGTTTTCATTTTTCTTTAAAAATTCATATCTCCGTGAAGAATGGGTGTATGGCGATCATTTTTTCACCGAAATACGTGTCTTTGAATGCTTCACGATTCACGATCTGAAAATGTCCTGAGAATGCCTTCTGGAGTTCACAAAAAAATTATTTTGGGTTTTTCGTTGTTTTCATTTTTCTTTAAAAATTCATATCTCCGTGAAGAATGGGTGCATCGCGATCATTTTTTCACCGAAATACGTGTCTTTGAATGCTTCACGATTACCAATCTGAAAATGTCCTGAGAATGCCTTCTGGAATTCACAAAAAAATTTTTTTGGGTTTTTCGTTGTTTTCATTTTTCTTTAAAAATTCATATCTCCGTGAAGAATGGGTGTATCGCGATCATTTTTTCACCGAAATACGTGTCTTTGAATGCTTCACGATTAACAATCTGAAAATGTCCTGAGAATGCCTTCTGGAATTCACAACAAAATTATTTTGGGTTTTTCGTTGTTTTAATTTTTCTTTAAAAATTCATATCTCCGTGAAGAATGGGTGTATGGCGATCATTTTTTCACAGAAATACGTGTCTTTGAATGCTTCACGATTAACAATATGAAAATGTCCTGGGAATGCCTTCTGGAATTCACAAAAAAATTATTTTGGGTTTTTCGTTGTTTTCATTTTTCTTTAAAAATTCATATCTCCGTGAAAAATGGGTGTATCGCGATCATTTTTTCACCGAAATACGTGTCTTTGAATGCTTCACGATTACTAATCTGAAAATGTCCTGAGAATGCCTTCTGGAATTCACAAAAAAATTATTTTGGGTTTTTCGTTGTTTTCATTTTTCTTTAAAAATTCATATCTCCGTGAAGAATGGATGTATCACGATCATTTTTTCACCGAACTACGTGTCTTTGAATGCTTCACGATTACCAATCTGAAAATATCCTGATAATGCCTTTTGGAATTGACAAAAAAATTATTTTGGGTTTTTCGTTGTTTTCATTTTTCTTTAAAAATTCATATCTCCGTGAAGAATGGGTGTATCGCGATCATTTTTTCACCGAAATACGTGTCTTTGAATGCTTCACGATTAACAATCTGAAAATGTCCTGAGAATGCCTTCTGGAATTCACAAAAAAATTATTTTGGGTTTTTCGTTGTTTTCATTTTTCTTTAAAAATTCATATCTCCGTGAAGAATGGGTGTATGGCGATCATTTTTTCACCGAAATACGTGTCTTTGAATGCTTCACGATTAACAATCTGAAAATGTCCTGGGAATGCCTTCTGGAATTCACAAAAAAATTATTTTGGGTTTTTCGTTGTTTTCATTTTTCTTTAAAAATTCATATCTCCGTGAAGAATGGGTGTATCGCGATCATTTTTTCACCGAAATACGTGTCTTTGAATGCTTCATGATTACCAATCTGGAAATGTCCTGAGAATGCCTTCTGGAATTCACAAAAAAATTATTTTGGGTTTTTCGTTGTTTTCATTTTTCTTTAAAAATTCATATCTCCGTGAAGAATGGATGTATCGCGATCATTTTTTCACCGAAATACGTGTCTTTGAATGCTTCACGATTAACAATCTGAAAATGTCCTGAGAATGCCTTCTGGAATTCACAAAAAAAATATTTTGGGTTTTTCGTTGTTTTCATTTTTCTTTAAAAATTCATATCTCCGTGAAGAATGGGTGTATGGCGATCATTTTTTCACCGAAATACGTGTCTTTGAATGCTTCACGATTTAAAATCTGAAAATGTCCTGAGAATGCCTTCTGGAATTCACAAAAAAATTATTTTGGGTTTTTCGTTGTTTTCATTTTTCTTTAAAAATTCATATCTCCGTGAAGAATGGGTGTATCGCGATCATTTTTTCACCGAAATACGTGTCTTTGAATGCTTCACGATTAACAATCTGAAAATGTCCTGAGAATGCCTTCTGGAATTCACAAAAAAATTATTTTGGGTTTTTCGTTGTTTTAATTTTTCTTTAAAAATTCATATCTCCGTGAAGAATGGGTGTATCGCGATCATTTTTTCACCGAAATACGTGTCTTTGAATGCTTCACGATTAACAATCTGAAAATGTCCTGAGAATGCCTTCTGGAATTCACAAAAAAATTATTTTGGGTTTTTCGTTGTTTTCATTTTTCTTCAAAAATTCATATCCCCGTGAAGAATGGGTGTATGGCGATCATTTTTTCACCGAAATACGTGTCTTTGAATGCTTCACGATTAACAATCTGAAAATGTCCTGAGAATGCCTTCTGGAATTCACAAAAAAATTATTTTGGGTTTTTCGTTGTTTTCATTTTTCTTTAAAAATTCATATCTCCGTGAAGAATGGGTGTATCGCGATCATTTTTTCACCGAAATACGTGTCTTTGAATGCTTCACGATAACCAATCTGAAAATGTCCTGAGAATGCCTTCTGGAATTCACAAAAAAATTATTTTGGGTTTTTCGTTGTTTTCATTTTTCTTTAAAAATTCATATCTCCGTGAAGAATGGGTGTATGGCGATCATTTTTTCACCGAAATACGGGTCTTTGAATTCTTCACGATTAACAATCTGAAAATGTCCTGAGAATGCCTTCTGGAATTCACAAAAAAATTATTTTGGGTTTTTCGTTGTTTTCATTTTTCTTTAAAAATTCATATCTCCGTGAAGAATGGGTGTATGGCGATCATTTTTTCACCGAAATACGTGTCTTTGAATGCTTCACGATTAACAATCTGAAAATGTCCTGAGAATGCCTTCTGGAATTCACAAAAAAATTATTTTGGGTTTTTCGTTGTTTTCATTTTTCTTTAAAAATTCATATCTCCGTGAAGAATGGGTGTATGGCGATCATTTTTTCACCGAAATACGTGTCTTTGAATGCTTCACGATTAACAATCTGAAAATGTCCTGAGAATGCCTTCTGGAATTCACAAAAAAATTATTTTGGGTTTTTCGTTGTTTTCATTTTTCTTTAAAAATTCATATCTCCGTGAAGAATGGGTGTATGGCGATCATTTTTTCACCGAAATACGTGTCTTTAAATGCTTCACGATTAACAATCTGAAAATGTCCTGAGAATGCCTTCTGGAATTCACAAAAAAATTATTTTGGGTTTTTCGTTGTTTTCATTTTTCTTTAAAAATTCATATCTCCGTGAAGAATGGGTGTATCGCGATCATTTTCTCACCGAAATACGTGTCTTTGAATGCTTCACGATTACCGATCTAAAAATGACCTGAGGAAGCCTTCTGGAATTCACAAAAAAAATCATTTTTGGCTTTTCAAACTTTTCACTCATTTTAATATATTTTTTCATTTGTTCTAGGCCGAAAGAAACAGCGAAAAACTTCAATCATTGGAATGAGAAAGAGATAACACTTCACAGCAACTTCAACTTCAAACATGCAAGTGTCCCGATCAAATTTTCGAACTGGACCCTAAGATCAACAATTTAAACAAATCTGTCGGTTTTTTCCGATCTAGATAATTATGTAAAAAAAATTAAGTTCGATTTCCGTGAAATATTCCGATAGAAAATTTAATTTGAGAAAGATAATATTTTGCTGTTCATATTTTGTGTAAATTTATATCGAGTAATCAATAAATAATTACAAATATAGTTAGTTGTATTTTTTCAACCAATCCTGATACGAGAATATAGAAATCCACCTCCAAAATAATCAAAATTCCCTCCAATAGAATTCTTTACGAACACAAGGTGTATCGTCAACCTTCACCTTGAAAAGGAAACGCAGAAAAACTATCGAAAATTCCGAAGTTGTATTAGGATCGCATGAATCCTAGGAGGTATCCGAAGTACCCCTTGAAAAAATCAGGTAGGCCACCAAAAATACACGAGTGCGTAAGGTGTGTTGCCTAACCTACATCGACAAGGCGCGCTCCGGATACCTCCTCCAACTCCTGTGATCCTGATGTGAAACGCCAAAAACCAGCGAAAATTCTGATTTTGTATTAGGATCGCATGAAGCCGAGGAGGTATCCGGAGTGCCCCTTGAAAGAGTAAGGTAACCAAACATACACGAGTGCGTAAGGTGTGTTGCACAACACACTTCGACTAGGCCTACTCCTGATACCTCCTCGACCTCCTGTGATCCTGATGTGAAACGCCGAAAACTAGCGGAAATTCCGATTTTGTATAAGGATCGCATGAATCCGAGGAGGTATCCGGAGCGCGCCTTGTCACTGGGTGTTAGGCAACACACCTTACGCACTCGTGTATGTTCGGTTGCTTACATTTATCTTTCGAGGGGTACTCCTGATACCTCTTCGGATTCATGCGATCCTAATACAAAATCTAAATTTTCGCCAGGTATCGCAGGTATCTGGAGTACGCCTGGTCGAAGTGTGTTATGCAACACACCTTACGAAGTCGTGTATTTTTGGTAGCCTACATGATTTTCTCAAGGGGTACTACGGATACCTCCTCGGATTTATGGGATTCTAATACAAAATCGTAATTTTTGCCATGTTTAGGCGTTTTACATCAGGATCATACGAGGTTTTCTCAAATTTCGGCTTTACACATGGAATAGGTATCAGGAGTATGTTTCAAATTTTGTTCTTTTCAATTCTTGCCTACTTCTTACTACTTTCAGGGCAGGTTTTAAATGAAAACGATTTTATATTCGGAATGCTTTTTATTTTTCGATACGAATTTACATGCAGAAGGTATAACATTGTTCACAAGTTAAAATGTATAGAATTTATGTTATTATTGTGAGATTATCTTCATAATCAGAAGCTCTCCAACATTGCCAATCTTCGTGAAGTTCTAAGGTTGAAGAAATGTCCACGTCTTCACTCTCGGTCTGCCATTCTTTCATCTGAAAATATTAAAAATATTATATAGGAGTGTTAAATATTTTTTTAGAAATGATTATTGATTTGTAATCAGTTAACTATGATTCCATAGCCGATGTAGATGATTTTAAATTAAGTATAAAGGAAGATGTTGATATCAAAAATGAACCTGATTCTCAAGAAGAAGGGGATGATGTGAATCTCTCCCAAGATACCAGCTGTGATTATATCATGTCACAGTTCAGTAAAAGTGAGCCAGCTTTCGAAGAAGAAGATGATGAGGGGAAGCCTCATGTTGAAGAAGAACTTGAAGAAGAATCAGAAGAAGACATTCCCCTGTCTGCTCGTAAGTCAACTAGTAAAAGAAAAATGTTAGACTCTGAGGAAGATGAGGAAGACATTCCACTTTTAATGAGGAAGAAACCTAACTGGAAGAGAAGAAAAAGAAAAAATGTATTAGTGACAATGACGAGGAAAAAGACTATACCCCTATGAAAATAGTTGGAAAGAAGAAGAAAAAACATAAGATGGTGTACGATGAAATAAGAAAATGTTTGAAAGATCCAATTTCCAAAATTATGTAGACTTTGTTAAAACTTTTGGGGTGAAGGATGTTAAATATTTTTTTAGAAATGATTATTGATTTTTAATCTCACTGTATATTATTTTGATGTATGTTGCCATGTTAACGAGAAATAAACGAGATCATTGATAGTTCGACGAAAAAAGGGCTTTCAACTAGAATTTTGATATAATTCGCAATAGATAAGAGAAATATAGATTAAAAGATAACAAGGAGTGTGTTAATACACAAATTGATGAATTTCGTTCAACCATGAGTTGGTACGAATTAAATAAAATTAAAAACGGTCAATATTCATGAAGCATAGAGATACAATATTCCAGTAAGAAAACTATCCAGAAACACGCATTATTTTCTGAGATTTGCAAAGATCCCGAAACGAGGATCTTCCGCGGCTTCGCCGCCCCAGTTGCAGCATCCGCCAGGGGTCGTCCCGACGCTCGACGTCGCTCTCTCCGACTTGTAGATTCCCACCGGTGCTCGCGGAGTGTCGTTCTCAGTGCCAGCGGTCCCGCGTCGTGCTCTTCTCCGTGGTATACACCTAGTGCTTGTCCACCGCGTTCGGAGAAAAGATTCCTCCGGTATTTATGGATTGGGGTGGCCAAGAGACGGATGCCATACTCGTCGGGACGCCTTGGAGGGGGTTGGCAGGTAGGTGAAAATTATGATGAGAAATCTGGGGAGGTAACACGTGATTTTTGAGGTTTTTCGTGTTTTCGAATTTGTGCTGCTACAATTTGTCTCAATTTCAATCGAACGAGTTTGATAAGTGTTAAAACACCTCCCTGTACAGTTTTGAGTTATTTCTGGAAATTCTGTGTCGAAGATTTTGAATAAAATTATTGCTGCAGAGATCAATGCCATAATTCTCAGGGAAGTTTTGTCGAGAATCCTAAGATGAAGGAAAATTCTTCTCACAGATTTGTCTGACCGCAATTTCAAACTTTTCTTTAATGAACTACATAAAAAAAAATGTTCTACGACTATGGAATGAGGTGACCATAATCCACAAACCACTTCAAACATAACATCCTTAAATCACGTGTGATTCATGAGCCATAAAAGAGATGTATGGATGTTAACAATGATGAAATTTTCTTGTCGATGGATTGAAGAATAGATTTCGGTATTGGAAGTTAATCCAGTCATTCTAGACTCTCAAACATTCCTCGAATTGCCAACAAACATTTCTCCTCACAAATGTACCCCATCATTGCAAAAAACTATCGAGTTCTGGGCCGAGAAGAAGACCACAAAAGAACTGCTATAAGAGCTTGTGAATCTGGCCAGTGAATTTACGTCCTCTTTGTGGAAAAGCAACTGTTGAAAATGGAATTCGTGATTTTGTTAATTTTGTAATACCGGAAAGAACCATCCATTTAGAAATGAAGAAAAAACATAATACATGTTCCTCATTTGCATTCTAATGAAAATAAATTATTCAAAAACAACCTGTTTCTGTTTAAATGATTCGGACAATTCACATTGATGAAAATTTAATACCTGTAAAAAATGCTCGTTAGTTAATTAACTTCGTTTTCCCCTCAGGAAAACCAATTTCCATTTGAAGTATCACGTATATGTAGAGTTTTCAGGTTAGCATAATAAAATTTCAAGAAACTTATGTAACCTTTAACACTACAATTAGTTAAAATTTGCCCACCCTGTTTGATTTTTTTATGCTCATCGAAAAGAATCTCCCCTAATCATAAAGATTCAATCGGGCCAATGATTTTCTTGAATTTCATGCAATCTCCAGTATGTATGGATCAGGAAAAAGAGCAGGAAAAGTGCAGATTTCGCTCCATGAATAAAGCATAATCTGACGATTTGGCCCGTGGAGATCTGATGGAATTGAGGTTTATGGATCTGAGAAAATGTTGGGAAAATTGACTTCTCGCTTCACGTTAGAGGAACCTCTTAGGAATTTATTGAGGACGGATAGGATGTTGAGGTTATGGTGGATTTTACTATATCCTAAATTAAGACAGTTTCTTTATGAGAATTTGTAATATAAGTGAAAATCTAAACTATAATAGCTACGGCTCTGGTTTATTTTTTATGAAATTCAGTGCCCTCAAAAACCTACATTTTGACATCAAAATCATTCCAGTACCTCTCCAGAGACCAGAATTATCTCATTTCAATTTTTCGAGTTTTCTTCAAGAGCTCAGCCCATTCGAAGTATGGGTGTTATTGAACAGAAAAATGGCTTATATCATTGATCCCAATGAGTGGAACGAATTTCCTATTCGATGTCACCTTTGGGTCCTTCCAGATCCTGTAGATATTGACGAATAGGGTGTTTTTGGGGGGTCTATGCATTTTTCACTCAAAATATGAGATTTTTAAAATCGCTCATAATTTGCACAGAGATACTTTGGACAGTGATAATCAAGAATAAATAAAAGCGATATGGAAGCGATAAAAGGAACGGGAGTTCTGACAGTTTGAAATTTCCAATATTTCAAAAAATGCCATTTCACAGGTGAAAATCTGAACCATAATAGTAAGGGCTCTGGAATATCTTTTATTGAATGGAGCGACCCTAAAAACCTACATTTTGATACTAAAATCATTCCTGTACCTCTCCAGAGACCAGAATTATCTCATTTCATTTTTTCGACATTTCATTTTCGAGTTTTCTTCAAGAGCTCAGTCCACTCGAAGTATGGGTGTGATTGATCAGAGAAATGGTTTATATCGTTGATCCCAATGGGTGGAACAAATTTCCTGTTCGATATTACCTTTGGATCTACTTAGATCCTGTAAGTATTGACGAATATGGTGAATAGGTCCAGTAAGAGACATTTGTTTTAGTTAATTTGTAGCTAGGTAGGTACTATTTATTCAAGTCAAGTTAAGCATTAAACAATTTCAATATTTAGCCATATTATATCATGCAGCTGCGTGAATGTTTGGAATATAATTCAACATATAATGACATTCATATATTAACTCCTCATTTCAAAAACACGAATATATTCCCAGCTGCGATCTTTACACAAACCGCAATTTAGCAATATCCAAAATGGCAGCCACAGGCCAAAATAGCCTGAAAGCTAATTGGAACAATGGAATTAGCGAACCCAACAAAATTTCCTCCCTGTAAGCATCGATGAGCAATAAGCATTGGAATATTCATGGAAGTTTTCAATTTATTAATTATCCAGTTTTGGCCAATCAAAACTGAACCAGTCGATTGCGAATTCAACGATGAATTTTCACAAAGTCACGAGTGATAACTATCCATTTATTGCAGGGCCGAGCCCACAAAAATATACAATGCAGATTCAGAAGGATGGTGAAACAACCAAATGAAAATTTGGTAAAATTTTATAACCAGTATAGTCAAAGCTGTTTCAGCCTGGGGTGAATAAAAATTAACATGCCATAAAATTAATTTTATTTTATTTGATCCAAGATATCTGCATGCTTTCAAAGAGGAGTTAAAGGGAATTCAACCGTCACAAACTTTGGTTGTTCGGACCAGCATAATATCCTTGTTCTTTAATATACGAAAAATTAGAAAATTAAATTTCGTTTCTGGGATTGTAATAGAACCTGGATAAATTTAGTTTTATGGCTGGCAAGACGAATTGTGTATTTGTTGAGGAAACAAGAGAGGGACTCATAAATGGCTTTTAATCTGTTAGAAATATGTCGTTAATTTAAAAATAATACTGAGTGGTTTGGCTGCGTCTGCCATAAATTTACGTGTGAAATTGCCTTTGAACGTACGTGTAATTGGACCTATTGGTTGCCATAAAAAGAAGGAGTTGTAATGATTGTTCTCTAAACATTTCATCTTTTTGCACAAAACAGAATTGAAGTGGATGAAAAACCTATCGATTAAAATACGAGGATGTATTGATATCTAGTTAGCCTAGCCCAGTTCCATGCATAAACAAAATATTGCGATACCATATCAACGAACAATAACGTATTACAAGTGTCAGTGTAGAGTTCGACGTTAAAAAAGTAAACCAGAGTTACACAATAAATTAAAAAAAGAGATGTCCACCGAAATTGTACAAATCGAAAAATTGAAGTATCGAGCCATCATCAAGTACCTGGATTGAAAAGGTTTAAGAGGTAAGCAGATTTACGAAGATACCTATGTTTAATACCCTTGGTGATCAATTGTTACTATGGATGAGACTTGGGTACATTTCTACGATCCAGAAACAAAGCAACAATCGATGGAATGGCGACACTCTGGTTCTCCAAGACCTAAGAAGTTTCGTGTCTAAAAATCTGCTGGAAAAGTTCTTGCTTCATTTTTTTGGGATTGCCATGGAGTAATCATGATCGATTCCTTGGATAAGAGTAGAAAAATAACAGGACATTAGTGACCACTCTACGGAAAAAAATCAAAGAGAAAAGACGCGGAAATGTATCCAAATGTGTTTTGTTTTTACAGGACAACGCCCCAGTACACAAATCTCATGTTGCCATGCAAAAAATTCGTGATTTAGGGTTAGAATTACTAGAACACCCCATTTATTCACCAGATTTGGCTCCGTCCGACTATCATCTCACTCCCCAACTGAAAAAAAGTTTAAAAGGTCGTTAATTTTCTTCCAAAGAGGAGGTAGTAACAGCTGTGGAGGACTGGTCTGCAGAGCAAGAAGAAACATTTTTTTTGAAAGGTCTAGAGACGTTTCAGGTTCGCTGTAATAAATGTATTCAATTAAGAGGAGAATATGTTGAGTAATAAAATATTTTGACATTGAAATTTTGTTTGGTTCTATAGTAGGCTAGGAATTTTTCAATATATCCTCGTAATATTTCGAATGGACTTTCACCACAGTTGTTGCTATTCACTGACTTAACATTAGGCAGAAAAAACGATAAGAAAATATTTGAAATTGCACTCGAATGGGCCAGGTTAAATTCTGCAAGGTTCATTTACACACACAACATCATTGATGGTGATAAAAATTACCGAAATGTGAACAGAACTGCATCCATAGCAAGAAAAAACTCAGAAGAAGTTATTTCCGCAAACAATCAACGTTTCATATCGCGATGCAGCATTAATATTAACTAGATCATCTTCCAACATGCAAGATCACCCCCCTAGCAACCTAAAAAATTCAGTCTTTTTCCAACGCAGCATTTTCCATATCTTCCGGCAGGAAAAGACTTTCAGGCGTACGCACGTTTCCACAGCCGGATTCTTTCCGGGTTATAAAGCATTCCGTTTTGATTACGTTGTGAATAGGCGCGTGGACCCGTCCTTTCGAAGCGGCGCGTGCGCAGCTACCGCCGGACTTTCGCAATTAACATACTGGGCCGGAAAACTGCCCCGGAAGGAATAATTGCGGAGGGAGGGTTGATATTTCGGTAAAAAGTTATGTCTGTGGTGAGCTTCGGAATGTGAGATTATCCAGAAGTGACGTTTTGATATGGTGGATCATGTTGTACATGGATAACCTCAAATGAGGGATTTAAAAAAGCTGGATTCTGATTAGAACACTTTTTTACTGGGAGCCAGTTAGCATTCTTCAAAACAGAATACTGTTACTAACAATAGAGTATGACACGAATTAATTAATCCTGATGAGTCCTAATAAGAACAAAACCTTGGTCGGTCGATTCCTGTCGATAGGGAGTGCTTCAGATTAATTGTTGTCTTCTGACATTCTTAGTTCATTCTATGGGATCTAGAAATTTCTTGGTATGTTGTGAAGTGGGACTTATCGAAGATAACTTTTTTTGGAGAGTGAAATGGAAAGTATAATGTCAATCCTGTAAAATCAAAGAAATTATGACTTGAATATTGTACTTGATGAACAATAAGGCAATGGATATTCTTTTGCTTATTAGTACGTTCATAGTATCATTTTGATTGCGGCATGATGATTGGGTGATATCACGTGCACGGAACGAATTAATTATGAAACTCGTGGTTCCTCGACCTCTTTTGATAACCCTGTATCCTATGAGAAGGTCAGAACGAATAGAAAGGATTTTAGAGTACCTATGCCATGTTTTCGGGAAGAATTGAGGCTTTTGGTCTTCCGTGTAAGTCCGAATTAAAGTAGTCTTTCCACTCAAATTGGGGTGTTTTTCACAATGCAAAAGAATTCTAATTATTCTCTGGTGTTCCATGAAAACGATCGAAACAATTATCAGCGTTGGGAATTATTTGAAAGTTTTAAAACTATTGAAAAAATGATATCTTGATTTTGCGGATGTGTCTACGTCAAAATTCAAAATTTATGAGGAGATGGGCAACATTCTAAGTGCCGACGACATGAATCGAAAACAAAATTGAGCGAGTGTGAGTGGAATCCGTTTATTTTCAACTCAGAGGATCTGAGAGGCGTTCAATTATCTGATGTGTTATCCCAATTTACGCATATTGTTTTTTTGTTCGTTCGATATGTTTGCAGGGTTAATTATAATCGAGTGTTTATTGAAATATCTTAAAACACAACAGTGACTGAGGTTCCCGAGAAAATTTTTATTGTTTGGAAAAACACAAATATATTTATAGAATCTCTTATAATTGATGGAATAGGAATATGCGATAGGAATTGTTCACGCCAAGTGAACGGTTCAAATTAATTATTCTGAATTCTCAAAATTCGAATTATTAAATCAATTTCTCCGTACTGGGGAATTCCCATATGGATTATCCTTTATGTACAAGAAGAACTCGTCAGCTGTGGAGTGCAGCATTTGTCGCATATTTGTTTCGTTTCCATATAATTCATTCAGTTCACTTAATGACTTCGTGAATAATTCTGTTTCCATTGATTGCTTATTTTCTGCTTCCTTTCGTGAATTCGGAAAATCGTCAATCGAATTACATTCATTCAAAACTTTCATTATTTGTGCGAATTATTTCGAACAAAAAGACTCTTACCAGTGGCATGGTTATTTTATAATATCACAAGGATAAGTGTGCACAATTTGACATTTTTAGCAACGGATTTTCACGTCAGATTCATTCCATATTCGTTTGTCGAGCTCGATCGATCTTTATATTGGAATAGGAGTCATCGACAGGATCCTGTATTGCTGATATAGGTAACTATATTAAACGAGATTGAACGAGTTTTTCGAAGAGAAGAAATTGGAGTGCCCTTCAACTTCAATTTAGAAATAAATCAATCTTTTAGGTGGAAAATTGAAAGCGTGAACTGCACTTTTTGAATGGAGAATTGAAACAGTTGCACACACCTGAATCTGCATTCAACTTGCACACTTTTCCGCCATTTATTCTATTCATGATGAGAAAGTGGTAATTTGAAGAGGCGCTTTCCGCCGATCTCAAACGAGCACACGGACGCGCTCCCGCGCATAATTACAGGGACATTTCGCCAAAAAGCTATTCAATCTGAAAAAGCGAAGCGTGGACTAGTAGTAATTAATTTGAGGCGACCTTTCACCTTTCACTGAATTTCAATTCGAAGGCTTGGAGGGAAGATTGCAAAGCCTACTTGAAAGGGAGTGCGGGGGAGGATTCGGGGAGAAGGGGAGGGAGAAAGATAGTCCAGGGTTTCAGCGCTGAACGGTTTTGATTGAAAAAGTAGAGTGGAATTTTAGAAAGTGAGTTTTTAAGGGTTGAGAACAGGGGCGCTGTGGAATGACGATTTTTACAGTCGCCTGAAGAAAAAAATCTGGAATATTTGACACGAATTTGCGTAGATCACTCTGAAGAAATACACTCCATTCACTTTTATAATGTATCCCGGTTGGCCATGAAATTCTGACACATTTCACCGTGTATAGTTTGAAAATGTTAGGTTATATTTTCCGGTCAGAGGAATGAGCAACATTGTCCGTTCTACATCGAAATGATTATTCACTTTGGGAAAATAATGAATTTGAGAAAATGTGTGAATTCAATAATCCTAAAGACCTGGCGAATGTTGAAGAAACTTTTTTTTTCTGTTTAGTGGAAATATTTCACGTAAACATGGTTGGAAGGTTCAGTTGTGCTATTTTCTTGTACGGAATCGAGTGTTGAAATTTTACTGAAAAATAATGGACAGAATAGTCAGTTACTTTGTGATAGTTCATTCGACAAATGAAGTACTGGAAAAACCCGACAGAAAAACTTCTAAACGAACAGACGGACCTATGGAATTTCCCACTTTTCAAAATTCTCAAGAAATAAGCCTACAGAAGACATTTGAATACTTTTTTGAACAACTTAAAATACGCCAGTATGAAAATGTAGAAGTAAGTACTTACTACAAAAACTGTGTCACAGTAAAACCTCAAAAGAACAAATTCCATTAACAAACTTGAAAAGAGTGAATAGAAATAAGCATTATAAGCATTGGCAACGTCTCTGAGAATTATTTGATATTTCACGAGTACCAACCTGCGTCAGTTTCAAGTAAAACAACTTGATAAACCTTAATCATTGTCAACCGGGATATATAAGTGAATGGACTATACTGCCAACATCAAATTGATAATTAAAACAGATGGAAGCTTACTAACAAAATTAAATACACAAAATCACAATTCCATTACTCTACAAAACGTTGCCGGATTGACAATTCATCACTTAGATTAATACATAAGGAAATGAGAAATCGCATAATACACGAGTGAATGAGTGAATAACTTTCTCAGACTTCATATACCGCACGTCCGCATAAACGTACCCCTATTTCCCGCTCCACAAATCCCATATCCCCAAACGCCGCGGCCAAAATCTCATTATGTAACACAAAAACCGCAATAATCCGATCCCAAGACTTCCAACGCGCGGCGCAGTTCTATGTTCTGTGTTAATTTCCGGTCTGTGGTTCGAGGACCGCGTTCCGAAACATACCGCCGGTCCGAAACTACCGCGCGCGCGGATGGCACGAGTGCCCCAGTCTCTACGGAGCGTATAAATCCCCGTTGCAACGCGTTTACGTGTTCTGTACTTCCGCAATTTTAGATAATTGAATCGGCATAATTGGAATTGTGCACTGTCGAACGGAACGCGTCCAAAATGCCATAGAGGAAATCCGATTGTGTTTAAATGCGCTGCAGATATTCGTGACGTTTGGGACATTGGATTGAGGAGAAGTAAATACAGGGTTGGGAAAGGGATTTTTGTCCACTTTAGATCTACACTTATCGAAAATAAGTAGGTGCCTGTGAGGTAGAATTCTGGTGGAAGAGAATTATCAGGTTGTTATCAACTAAACTGCATTTCCTTATGCGATCTCATCGAATTCGCCAACTCCATAATCGAACAGAGCATCCATAATTCAGATATAATCAGATCATTCCACTCCATGATATCGGATTTAGACAAACAAGATATACTGCGACAAATACATGGTTATCTACTCTCTATGATTGTTATGCATCCAGTAGTCGGCAAAACATGCTTTAATTGAATGCAAATAGAGTTAGAGTGTTTATAGACCATGTTGAACAAGCTTTAGCAAGCGCACACCATTTCTGTGATGATTCACATGGGAAATCATAAATGGGAAATCTAATTGGGATAATGGAGTTTGCAGCTCGCATACGAGAAAGAACTTGTTCATACCACTCGGAAGATTATGTAAAATCAGGTTGAAGTCATAGAACTCGATAGGGGTATTTCATCTTTCTTCTTCTTTAGAGCGATGATATATCGTCTCGGACATGGGTCAGTTTTTCACAGATGAGTGTTAATTCCAAAACCTTCTGTTACAGATGATTCAACGATCTCAACACCCACCGATTGCTCCAACGCAGACCAAAACCGACACCGAATGATCCATAACCAACCATGTAGTCTGAATACTCAAAAGTCATGAACTTCACCACCAGAAACTCGCATTTTCGACACCCCTTCCTACGGATGTCCGAAAGAGAACTGCTACGGACGGAACCCACCCCCGGCATCGAAAGCACCACGCTCGGTCAAGTGTTCTCCTCCACCTCTACCGGCATGGAAGAGGGCATGGTGAACATTGAAGAACCGTTGGATATCTGGTACCCCGTACTGTTCAAGAACAACACCAGTTTGTATTTTAGGACCGAGGATCTGTCGGACAATTTTAACCTCAACGTTTATAACGACAGCAATCATACCAACTATAACGACAGCGGGTTCGAAGACGGAACGCTTAGGTTGGCAACAACGATAGGGTTCAGTATCTTGTTCGGGCTTATCATCTTAGCCACCATTATAGGTGAGTTTGATGTTTGTTAAGTATTAACCTTGGAACGAC
Source organism: Adalia bipunctata (assembly GCA_910592335.1). Classification (NCBI taxonomy): domain Eukaryota; kingdom Metazoa; phylum Arthropoda; class Insecta; order Coleoptera; family Coccinellidae; genus Adalia; species Adalia bipunctata. The sequence goes on from OU342951.1 coordinate 2,168,228, forward strand.
GCCCTGTATAATTGTGGCGAGAGCGCCACAACTACTCAAACGAGAGCGCCTTCCATGCCAGAGCGCCCCAATATTCAAGCGAGAGCGCTCTTTATGTCAGAGCGCTCCAATACTCAAGCGAGAGCTTTCTCTATGCGAGAGCACTCTCTATGCCAGAGCGCCCCAAAAATCAAGCGAGAGCGCTCTCTATGCCAGAGCGCCCCATTACTCAAGCGAGAGCTCTCTCTATGCGAGAGCGCTCTCTATACCAGAGCGCCCTTATACTCAAGCGATAGCGCTCTCTATGCCAGAGCGTCCCAATACTCAAGCAGCGAGAGCGCACTCTATGCCAGAACGACTTCAATGCGTCTTCAATGCCAGTTTATTAGTTAGGAAGTGGTTTTCAAGCCATTTCCTTAGGGGGAAAACCGAATGAAAAACGTTTCTGATTTGCAAGAACAGAGAAACGCGAAGGGAACAATATTGTTCCCGAAAATTCGGTCTTCCCACGGAAAACATAGGAAAATCCGACCCGCCACATTTTCCCCCTCACCACCGCTATCATTTCCCGGAAGCTTGGATAACGAGGCAACGTGATAGGTCTGAGACTCGGCACCTGTTGACTGAGGCACGAAAATATCGGATTCTAAACAGGAAAGAAGGCAATAAATTTCCATCTGATCCCCGAGTCTGAGTCTGAAACTCGAACCGGTCTCACCTGATATTTCTTTCACGATCTGCAACCGGATACCGCGAGATCCGGTTCTCGGATCCGGATACGAGTACGGTTGGTTCGGGAAATAATCGAGGGTGCGTTCGCGTATGAGTCGCGTTTCTGATATTGGATTTCGGAATTGCTTTCGCGAAGAGTCGGTTTTCTCGGAATTGTTTTAAGGGTTTCTTTTTTCGTATTTTTGTTGGATATGAGTTCAACGGTGGGTTTTATTTCTCGACATGTTTTGCGCAGGAAAATCCGAAACTTATTTGATTTAACTTGTGTAGTTATAACGAGAAAAAGATTGAATTGGGTTTTATTGGTTTTCTCAAAACCTCCCCTTATTTTCTCATATTCCTCGCTGCTGTATGCAATTGAAAGCCTGAGTTTCTCACGAAGTTGCTGCTCACATATTCATACATTTTTCAAAATGCTGTATTATATGGGAGTCTTTAGTTAAATTGCTCACCCGTCAATACAATCAAAAATAAACTTGAGATCAAACCTTCAAAAGTCTGCAAACTTTTCCAGTCGAAAGGAGCCTGGACTTCTGGAGTCGTGCCTGAAGCAAACGTGAGGTCTATTAATAATTGTGTATTCTTTTTTTGAGTTGAGGCTTTTTCTATCCTATGCAATCCTAGAGGAACACCACCAAAAATTATTTGAGTGGCTTCTCGCTCGCCTAAAATGTCTGCCTGAATATATTACTGCCATCAACTTCGTGCAATTTCATTCTGGGAAACAGCCTGTTTCACAATCAGTAAAACGCCATTCGCCTTCGGGGACTTAGCAACTATAGTTTACCCGAGCCTTTACCCCTAACCGTAAACTAAACCGTCTAAATCTTGACCTCAAAACCGTAACCAATCCGAGGCCCTATCGATTCCCGAATATCCACATAATCCTCACCGGGTCTCCCCATCTTTCATCGCTCGCTCCCATCCACGAACCGATAATTGAAAATTGAATATCGAAAGGGTGGCAGACAGAATGTGGACGTAATTGATAAGTGTGGCCCACACCACAGCACGCCGGTTTCTTCATCGGCACCGGAGTCGATATCTGCGATGATATATTGGGGTGGAGACGGTGCCTAACCGGCTTATTCCGAGGTTATTTCGGGATATTGGGATTCATTTGGAAATTAATGGGAAAGCGGATGAACCGGAAATTTTGGAACAATGGGGCGGGTCTTGTGATGCGATCCTTTGGGATAAGACTCCCTACAGAAAAAGTTGAAAAACGGTGTGAAACTAAATGTATTGATTTTCCCGAGGAAAAGGTAGAACTGGCAAAGAGTTTTCAGTGTTCTAATGCCTGTTTGTTAGACAACTGAAGGAGGGTCCTGAGAATCTGCGTTAATAAATCGAAATATTAAATTTAATCAATATAGACTTCTGAATTTATATTCATGGCTTCGAATATTACTTTGTTGCATAAGGATTTCAGAACGTGAGAAATAAAACGTATGCGAGAAAATAAGAAATAGAGCTGTTGATTTTCGGGTCAAGTCTCCTCATAAAACGCGAACAAGAAATCGAAAATAAATTGTATATCGAGACGGTGTTGGGGATTTGTCTGACGACCTGGGTGGCGTGATTCGAAGGCAGCGTACAATTAAGGGGACTAGATCGTGGGAATGCGAGTGGGAATGTCTCAGTTGACTCCTTTGGGATAAGACTCTCAACAGAAAAAGATAGAAAGAACGACGTGAAACTAAATGTATTGATTTTCCCAAGGAAAAGGCAAATCTGGCAAAGAGTTTTCAGTGTTCTGAAGCCATCAACGCAATCAAGAAATCGAAAATAAATTGTATATCGAGACGGTGTCATGATTTGTCTCACGACCTTGGTGGCGGGATGCTGGGGTAGTGTAAAATTCAGGGCTATATCGTGGGAATTGCAAATTTCTCAGTTGACTCGGTTTCGGTTGTACGAAGATTTAGAAAGTACTTTAGAGTTAGGAAGTACGGTCTCAAAGCGGAGAAGGAAAAAATGATAGTCGGGTAATAGCGGAGTCAAGTGTTGAATCGGAAGGTTAAAGTTAAGAATTGATTGGAATATGTTAGACTACAACTCATCGATAAACTCGCGATATAGGAAGTGACGTCGTGAAAGATCTTTAGTGAAGTTAACGTGTTTTTTTTCAAGGATACATTCATCATCCTCTGGACGCTTATATGAGTATTGTTAGAAGGCTGCATTTAAATCCAGAAGCATTTAGAGTCCAGAGTCCTGAAATCTGCCCAAGCTTTTGGTACTTTGACGTCAGTGTTTCAAACCGTTTTTTTAAGTATGTCATTCACCACTCTTTTCCCTTGAGATTGACGACGGGTCGTACAACACTCTCTCCTTTCAAAAAGGAAGATCTTTAAAATTATAATCATCTTTTCTTTTTTTCAAATAAGAAAACCCCTTGATTGCTGGAAAGCCAATCTTTTGTCGAAGGGGGTGATCTTTTACACGCCTGATACACTAACTCTGAAATGAGTTCAGCTTTGTAACGGCGGCTGCAAGGAAATTTCTGCGTAGGGCCTGGAGTAGGAGCTCTGACTCTGGAGAAGCTAATTTACCAAAATAAAAATATTATTTCCAACACCAGTATTCAAAACCATTATCGAGTTAAAAATTTAACAGTCTGTGGAAATGCGAGCTTCAGTTTTCCATGGTGCAAAATATTTTCCAAGGAAAATTTACAGTTTCCTGTGTTGCGATTCTATATTAACGGCGATGAGGCGGATACCGATTAACACATTTTCGCCTGCTGTGAATCCAGTTCACCGTCCATTCAACGCTCCATCCATTATATCTATGAACCCAAAAAGAGGGGTAAACGTTCCGGAGCGTTCATACCGAAACAACAGCTGTTTTTCCTGCATTCATCCAATTTTCCGGCTCGAATACCGGAAACATCCCAGAAAAAGAACGGGAGCAAAAACCGATGCAAATCAGACGCAGAAATTCCTACACAAAATCTCAATTCATCTTCCTCGGGGCGAAGGGGTAAAGGGTAGGGTAGGGGGAGAACGTCAAAGTGATTTATGGCCCACACGGGCCAGCACGAGCGAGATTGTGTTTTAGCTAAAATCTTTGAATATTCTTCCACCTGTCCTAACCGCAAATGGTAGATTTATTCGAACGTCTTGATATTGGAGTGGTTTTTTGTGTTCAGTATCGACATATTCGATCGACTCGAAGAGAACTGAAGTAGATTCTTGTTGTAATAAGCACCCCCTTAGAAATTCGAAGGGAGAGCTGCTTTCCACTAATCAAAATTAACATGAAAAGGTTTTAATAATTTGTAAATTCTGACACCGTCTCGATATACAATTTAATTTCGATTTCCTGCTTGCGTTTTATGAGGAAACTTGAACCGAAACCCAACAGCCCGTGGGTGAGTGTTAAGGTTTTTTCTGGGGACACCACCTCGTATTTCCATCGACGTCCATCGAAATTTGAAAGCCGAAATCACGACCCATTCTCTGGAAAAGTAATCATAGCGTGCGCAATAAAAATCGATGGTCAATTCATGAAGAAATAAAGCCGGAATTCATCAAACGAAACGACTGCAGACGGGAGAGCTCCCGGCGCTGAAAATCAAACTCGCTTAATAAAAAACGATATCACGGGGCCGACATCAATCAGCGCTGCAGCCCGTCGGAAAAGCCCGAAAATATCGAGTTACAAAGTTCACGGCCCACTAGGCTTTTATTCGCATATTAAAAGGCTCTAAATCTGTAATCGATGGACCGTAAATTCGGGAATGAGAAATGTTTCATCGCCAAATTAAGGGGTTTGCTATATTTGTTCGGATGATAGAAAGCATTCAATAAGAGTGCAAGATTTTAATTGCGCGCCATATTTGACAGTCATAATGTCATCATGACGTGACTGTGACAGATCGAAAGTTGACAGATGGGAGTAAGTAAACATAAGCATTACACGGTAGAAATTGGACCGTTTTTCTTCGAAAACAAAGAAGGTTATCCAGTAACGGTGAATGGCAAACGTTATCGCGCTAAGATAACACAGTTTCTATTTTGAAGCTATTGACGACGTGTGGTTTCAGCAGGACGGTGCCGAATGTCATACCGCCCGTGAAACATTGACGATCTTCCCGATTTAGTGATTCGATGTCGATTCTCTATGACTTTTCTCTTATACTAGCTGGCCGGGCAAACTTTGTTTCGCCTAAATGATACCTACTTACGGTGGATTTCACAAATCGTAATTACCATCGCCATCTAGTGGCGATAATATCAAATATAGCACCTTCACAACTACGCTACAGTGTCTAAAGGTAGTTTAAGATGGCTATGGTCTAGATAAGAGCCATTAACCGTAGCGACACCTAGTGGCCTTATTCAAAAGGAGGAGAAGCATTTCCTACATAAGCAAATTTTTCATCGAATTTTTCAGAGTTTTGATGTATTTTATAATAACCAGGCCCAAGACGAATCCTTATAATGAAGTTTTATAACAAACAGTTCATCCGATCTCGAGTTTTAAACGGTGTAACCAACAACTTTGTTTTATATATGGATATAGATTATCATTCTGTGCCTATAAATGAGGAAGTGCTCAACAGCCTGTCATTCCCAACACTTCTAAACGGCTACCAACCGAAATATCACCAAAATACGAAACGGGCAAAGCGAAAATGGCAAGTCTTTAATTATGCAACCGACTTTTGGTAAGCAATTAGCATCATAATTCCGTATGGAATTCTAGCGAGCGACCTGCCAGCCACACGTACATTCGGGTACTCCAAACGTAATTGAAAATTTTCGTTGGATGAGTGGTTGCCATATGCAGACGGCCTCGAAATAATCCAGATTTGCATTTTCTAGTCGTTGAGGAGGGTTCGAATTAAGCGCTGTCATAGAGAAATTACGAAGCATGCGGAGTCGAGGACGATACGGCAGGATCGGACACGGCGGACGGTTTATTTAAAAGGTTTCCCAATGAGGACGATATGTTAAAAGGAGATGGCGGACGTATTTAGAGGTCCTTTTCTCTTCCTTCTATCTTGTTTGTGTTAAGACTCAGGCGTTGTACCAACGGGTGATTTTTTTAAATATTTTCTTTTTGGCAACACTGACTTTGATAGCTCACGCAAGTTTCGTGTTTTGTCAACTGTCAAACGTCTTCAGTTTGGTCTATAATTTAACTATGAATCGTCTCACGAACGAACAACGTTTGCGATAACATTAAACGAATTTCCCTATAAAAAGACCACAAAAAACGTTTCACGTTTCATCCTAGAATTATTGGACCTGCACTAAGACGGAAGCACTACAATGAACTGAAATGGAACTCAATTCTCAACAAGTGTAAGGTGACTTGCAAAGCGTAGGTACCGGGGTAGAAATCCTATGGACCCCGGGCGGTGTTGCCACAAATCATGGTTATATCGTATAGCTCTTAGAAAATCACCCTATAGAAGGCACAAGAAAATGAATCTAGACGAAGGTTTCTTGAAAAGTTGCTTTATAGAGTTAAAAACATCTGCCAGTCAAAGACTCACCCTGTCTATTAAGAAGATTGGGTAGCTATTCCAACTAAACACATTTCTCCTCTGAAACCGATCCTTTACAGCTTCCTCCAACAGTCCGCTTCTCCGATTTCCACCATCAGGAAATTTATCCCGATCTGAGTGCCTTTTAATGGCCCGAATAGACGTCCCTCCGGCAGTAAGAGCAGTCGACGCTTTACAATAAATTAATATGCCGAATTGATTTATTTGAATGGTTGCCGGCCGACCTGGTCGGGCTGAGTTGTTTACTTTGCGAAACCGGTGCGATAAATCGTTTCCATTTCCCTCACCTGTACCAGGGTCTTTGGACGACGGAAATTATTTTCGAGGAACGATTTGTCTTCTGGAAAGGTTCTATATGGGTATTATTCGGCGAGGATTCAAATGTCGTTGAAAGCAAGAAATTGTGTCTACACGATAGAATAATAAAGCTTGTTTACATTCTACCAATAGATGGCAGGAATAAAGAAATCTTTTCCCCGGTCGGGCGCCAGTTGTTATTGAGACTCACGTTGGGTGCACAATTCCAAAGCACCGAGATGCTTGAAGAGAATTAAAAATGCAGAAAGTCATTCCGAAAATCTAGAAATTTCTTCTTCAGGGTTGTGTAATAATCGAAATATTGTGGTTAATCAATATAGACTTCTAAATTTATATTCATGGCTTCGAATATAACTTTGTGGCATAAGGATATCAATACGTGAGAAACGCGAGAAGATAAGCAATAGAGCTGTTGATTTTCGGATCAAGTTTCCTCATAAAACGCAAGCAAGAAATCGAAAATAGATTGTATATCGAGAAGGGGGTCAGATCTCCCCAGAGAAGCAGGAATAAGAGTTCAATCCTAAGGACGAAGACATTCTAACATGGCAGCGATGGACAGTTGGATTAGACGTTGAGCACATGATGTTATTCATGATCCAAGTCGTGCCCTTACTCATATCAACTGCCGCGACTCGTTACTTGCAGAGCGAAGCACTGTCAATTAACAACTAAATTACAGGAATCCGTTTGAACCCTCGTTAGTCAACCCCAGGTCTAGCCCCACCTCCCATCTTGTCATTCATGAACAACATTTCTCGGTGTTCTGATAAAACCACAGACACGCTTTGCGCATTTCCCCTCTGTGGTTTTTTCGACCTTCGATTGTGAAGCCTGAACAGGCAATCCACCAGCACTAACCTCAAAAAATATTTGTCAGGTCGTCGGATTGTTTAATAAATGAAGAGGAAAATGAGGTTTTAATTACGGCACGTGATCTTATAACCTTGAAGATGACGAACTAATGTTCATTGCCACTGATAGATTTTGAATTAAGAAAACGAATTATTTGAAGGAATTCAGAACCGTTTATTTCGAGACAAACGTCAAACAGCCATGACAGCACACCATAACCTAACAATCTTGCAACATGAACAGAACCTAAATCTTAAGGAGATGGAGGAAAATCAATAAAAACACCATTTAGGAACAACACAACGTTAGAGACTACAGAAGTGCAGAATCATACACTCAATTTCCCTCTACTCTTCATCGATATCAGCAGACGACAATGAACTCCCAGTCGAATCCGGGAACCAGTGACCTTTCCAGGACTCTCGGTTGCAGTAACCGATTCCATTGATGACGTAATAGACGGAAGGATGCATGAATTTTCCATTTTCCGTGGTATTTGCTTTCACGGTTTAAACGCTCGACGTGAAACACGTTGAATTCGCAATAAAGCAGTCATTTATGGGTGAAACGTTCAATGTAACCCTCATTCAGAATGCATATGCGACATATTGACCATATTCATCAGCTATCGGTGGCAGCCAGGGCCCCCGCAAGGGCTACTGGCGCCTGTGTGCAAAAAAGAATTTTGGCGCCCCTTAAGGCATATTGGATTTTTTTATTTATTAGGTGGGTAGGTAGCTAGGTGCTTGAAATAAATCGAAAAACTGAACTTTAGAAGTCAAAAATTAGATATTTCTCTGTAGACTGAAATATAAAACAAACAAAGCACAACAGAACAAAAAAACAGAATAAAATCATAACGAAATAAATAACTCGAAATAAATTCTTGTTCACAACCACTTTGAAGCATTTCCTTGACTAGTAGGGTACAGACACTCTGTTGATAAATACTATGAAAATAACCAAAAACTAAAAATCACATTTTTTTAAGAACAAAAAACAGAAATATTGGCTAATGTATACATACAGAGTGTAACAGCCAAATGGAATAAATTCGTTAACGAATAAATGAGGGGGTGTTAGGAAAAACGCTCGTACACGTCGATTGTGATTTTAAATGCGCATATTTTTCAAGAAAATGAAATTACATAGGGTGTTCCATGCGACCGTGGCCAATACCAACTTTCTTGTTTCAAATGCAACCCCCTGTATATTATTTATTTTTTGGATTCTCCAGAAAATTCTAGACATAGGCATTTTTGTATGCACGACAATTTTATGTCCGGGTTGGTGGTTCTTTTTCCACCTCCAGGCCTGTCAAAAGCGGAGTTCCTCAAGGATCAGTGTTGGGACCGATTTTGTTCCTCCTGTATACTTCCGATCTACCTGGAATGCTCTCGTCATCCGTTTCTATGTACGCTGATGATACAAAGATTTACTCAGCCGATAAGGGCTCCCTACACCGAGACCTGCTCATCATCCAGCAGTGGTGTGATGATTGGCTCTTGCCAATTAATCCCGAAAAGTGTGTAGTTATGCATATGGGAATGAAGAATATCCGGGAAAAATATGTCATCAGTGGGGCGACAATTTCTGACTGCTCACGTCATGTTGATTTAGGGATCGTCGTAACTGAGAATCTGAGTTGGTCAGACCACATCCATAATACATGTACCAAGGCCTCTAGAATGCTGTATCTCCTAGAAAGAGTATTTGGAAAGTGTAACATCACTACTTGCCGCTCTCTTTACACAGCATACATCCGACCAATAATTGAGTATGCCGGTCCAGTATGGGATACAAGATTGGTTGGTGACAGGACTTCCTTGGAGAACATACAAAGACGAGCTACCAGGATGGCTTTTGGTTACCAGCGACCTAGTTACGACGACCGACTCCTTATGATGAACCTACCTCGCTTCGAGGATAGACGCCTGCGAGGAGACCTCATAATAACTTACAGAGCGCTAAGGGGAATGTTTGGAGTGGATCTCTCTCATCTGTATGACCTTAACACCAGTCAACGTCTTCGGGGTCACGGGTTCAAGTTGTACCGTGAGAATTTTCATCACACGGCTAGGGAGAATTTCCTTCCTAATCGTGTTTTTCATCCTTGGAATCGGCTTCCATCTGTGGTGGTGAATAGTGAGAGTGTCAATTCATTTAAGAACAATATGGACCAATTGTCATTGTCAGTTTTGAGATTATGAAACTTTACACTGTGTGTGTCTGTCTTGTTATTTTTGAGCCTTATAGATTTCGATCTTGGCTCTTGATATAAATAAATAATAATAATAATAATAATAATTCATGTACAATGTCCTTTACCTATCTTCAACTTTTTCGGAAATATTAAGTGTTTTCAGATTTTTTACAAAAATTAACATTTCAAATGAAAATTATTTTATTTCACAAATTCGATACATTACACTCAATACTTATTTCCCATTTACCTCTTTATATGAAGAAAGTTAGCAAAAAACATTACTGAGAAGAAATGTTGAGTAACGTTAGATGACAATTCTACATCAGATTAGTGTGTTGCCAAGACGCTTGCGGCGAGCATTTTGAACATTTCCTACATTGACATCAATGTTTTTTTGTTTTTTTAATAAATAAGAAATAATCAGTATTAATTATTAGGTTTCAAGTGTAATGTATCGAATTTGTGAAACAAAATAATTTTTATTTAAAACGTTGATTTTTGCAATAAATCTGAAAACACCTAATACTTCCGAAATAGTTAAAGATAGGTATAGGACATTGTGCATGAATTGTGTCTAGAATTCTCTGAAGAATCCAAAAAATAAATAATATACAGGGGGTTGCCTTTGAAATAAGAAGGTTGGTATTGACCACGGTCACATGGAACATCCTATATAATATTATTTTCTTGAATAATATGCGCATTTAAAATTACAAATCGACGTGTCCGAGCGTTTTTCCCAACATGCCCTAGTTTATTTGTTATCGAATTTATTCCATATATTCCATATATATTCATATAAAAGTATCACTTTCTACTTATACTTAGGTAATTTGAAAAATATGCAGGTACTTCATTAAAAAATACCCTTCCTCATAAAATCAAGAAAGAAAGCTAGGTACAGTAGAAAAATAAAAAATAGCTATTATAGTAGCGATATTTTCCTAGACTTGGCTGTTGCAAATTCATCAATTATATCGCTAATATTGATACCATCAAGAATTTCTTATTCAATTGCTAATATTGCTAGTCCAGACAATCTTTCTTGAAGCATTGTCAATATTAAATAATTTTTATGATTTTTAATTTTGAGAAAGATGGCTCGCCAGAAGCTACAGATACAGGCAATGTCAGAAGGATTCTTATTGAAATGCTTAGGTTTGAGAGTGTCGAGAATAAATTGTTTTCAAATATTTATTGTAAAATACTTAATGGGTCAGTATCATCAGGTAATGAGAATAACTACATTGGTTGGATAAATTCGTAAAAACGAGATTGACAGTCCGAGGAAAGCGTACCTACCTGTGCGTTGAAGAACGTTTACAGAGACGCATCAAATACAAGCATTTTTATTTTAGCATTAATTTTTGTTTATTTTCTTTTGCAAATATTTTTGCGATTTTTGACCCAGGATTTTGGCGCCCCTAAAAGGATGGCGCCCGTGTGCATTGCACACTTTGCACACATGGTAGCGGGGGCCCTGGTGGCAGCTTTTTGAGCGTTCTTGGGTTGGCAACAATAATAATAATATGTCATTACTGATTTGAAATGAGCCCGCCAATTCATTAACATTTAGGTTTCATTATATTCTTTATCAAATTTAGGTGCACACAAGATGTACTTACACCTTTTTAGCGTCCATTTTTACCAAAAATTGTTTTTGCTCTATCAAAATTCAAAATAAATAGCACGTTCAAAAGTAAACAATCAAAGACAATTGACATTAATGAGGTTTGACACTGCACATTGACATTGATGACACATTGGTACCAACCCGAAGACGCTCAAAAAGCTGCAACCGATAGCTGATGAATATGGTCAATTGCATAAATATTCTTACTCGGGGACGATATTTAGTTCGAAATATTTCTGCATTTCGCACAGAGAATGATTTGCGTCGAGAATACTGCCGATAAAACCAACGATAAGGCATAGAGCATTTGGTTTCATCAAAATTTCGCTTGGCAACACTTGTATCTTCGTGCACAGATAATTTTCGGTCATAGAAAATATTCTTCTTCTCTTCTGAACGACCTGAAATCAACTGAGAGCAATTCTCACAGGAAACTGACACAATTTGATAAAAAATAGTTCTTGGAGTCATCTATCATGCCGCACGCTATTTACATTGCATTTACCTCGGTTGGGCGGTGATTAAATAAAACAATGCCTGTGTAAACTCTAACAACATACATTCCGGTCTTGTTACACAATGCATAAATCCCAAGTCCCAGCACATTTACAGTACACATTCGTTATCGGTATACTATTAATTGTTATGTATCACCGCAAACTACAAACATTACACGTATCGTGTACTGTTATTAAGGTGATAGTGGAAGGTCTATTATTCCATCCAATCATCGATTGGAATTCCAGTGATTCTCTGGAGTAACTAGTTGATCCAGATTCCCATTTCCTCTCATAAAAACAGTTTTTCTCCTTTGATTGGAGTGAAATTATATTTTTCGTTTGATCCTTTCCAAGAATATAAATAATTGCGGATGACATTTGGTCCAAAGCTGAAAGGTCACCCTTCGTGAGTTCTGAAAGTTCCAGAAATCTCCTTTCTATAGAAATTCCCACAAAAGATGTCCGCTATTCCCTCATCCTCTCCTGGGCCCATAACCAGCCACCCATTTTGTATATTTCATATCCCTCAAGGCTGGGCATCTTCTATCCAGGGCCAAATGAGGGTGCTAAAGCGAACTGACATGACTGTTCGTTATGCGATGTTCCCTGGGGATCTCCGAGAGGGAAAGGGGCACTTCTGCGGGTCGAGGAACGTCACTGGGGATATCTGGGAAGACTTCAGGCACGTCCTTGTGTTTAACCGAGTTCTGCAGAGCAAACGAGCCACTTGACGACGAATCGTATTTTTCCGAGGGAAATTAGAGCGATGCTCATTGCGTACGCACTTTTATTGTCGGCTTTATAGGTGTACGATGAATGGATGATGATGCCTGTTGGGTTTTGGGTCGATAATGAGGAGGGGATCCAGTGAGGGCTTCAATCTTCATGTGGCTTCTCTGCAAGTTATCGAGTTTGCAGCGACTTGATAGCAGATATTTGCTAATAGTTGTTGCTTAGAAGAAGAATAAGCTCAGTTTGGTCTAGACGAGGAAGCTTCGCATGATTCTCAGAGCCTAGAGAAAGCATGAACGAGAAGCTTAGAATGGCCTTAAGTCTGGAAGAAAATGGTTCTTCGAGCCTAGAAGAACATGACCCTTAGATTCTAGTCGAGAGAGTTAAAAAGGATCTTAGAGCCTTGAAGAAGGTATCTTTAGAGCAAAGACGAGGAAGATTGATATGGACCTTAGAATCTAGACAAGAAAGGGTTGATATAATCTTCGAGCCTAGAAGAATGAACTTAACATAGCTTTCGAGCCTTGAAGAAGTAGCACAGACGCACAGACTTACTCTTGGCCTCTTTCTTGAGATGAGACAACTTTGTGAGTTTATGGCGTGGTCGGATCTCTCAGTCTATGAGTTCAACAGCATGAATGTGCTCTGAACGATCAACGATCTTCAAAGCCTAGAAGATGGAGCTTTAGATTGTTCTCAGAGCCTAGAAGAAGATGCTGAGCAGAATTAATATAAAATTTGAAAAATTCTCTGTTTTTTCATAACTAAAATCTATGTATGGTCACTATTATACTATGGAAGCCTAATGGATGATGGGAATCGTATTTTTAGACAAACTCTATTTCGAACTACTAGATAAAGGTGGAACTAGAAGGTTTTTTCCAGTATTTCCATATCAAATTCCACCAGATCAATCGACATCAAACTTGGAAGAAATATCGTTCTACATCTGAATTCCAGAGCAGCAATAATCACTACACTTTACAGCTCTTCGGCGTCACTCGAATCACCGCTAATGAGTCCTCCAGCCAACACGACAATTCCCTTAAGCCGGCTCCGGACAAACATAAATATCGCTTAATTTCCTTGGAGACAGATCATTAGCGTACTTGCACACGAATCTTGAATTTGTTCGTTGAAAATGGGCTCTAACTTGCCGCTCGCGTCGGAGATGTGGAACGCAGCCATTTTTTGGTGGTTGATTGTGAGTTATTCGTTTGTAAACGGGCGCGGAAGTCCTGGGAGTAGCTCGTATGTTACTGAGATGGCGTAGTTTGTTGTGGTAAGTAATTTCTTGAGTTCTACCGCGGGATGGTATAAAGTTAGGTTGGCTGGGGAACAGAGGGTATTTGTCTTGAGGAAACTGCGTTATGTTTCACCCTTGCTTATAACTCGATCATGGAAACGTCTACTCTAGACACTTTTGTTCATACTTATGAGGTAGAGTTCACTTTTATTACCCGGAAGAGAACAGTCAGAGCAGTAAGAAATTCGTTCGATAACTGTACTGTATACATAAACAACTACACAAATGAGTATATTCTATGACGAAGAATTCTCTGTGGTCCATAAATGACAAGTCAGACAGACAGCTGGACTCACCCCCCCAATAATAAGACGCAGATATGGCAGGAATTATGAAATGTATCTTCTATATGAAAATGTATAGCGAGATAACAAGGTGTTATGATTACTAATACTCAAACTTCACTGACTTCACTGACTTATGAAATATGATTCTCTGAAATTGAATCAATGTTCATATTTCTCTATTGAAATTGAGTTTATACATTCAAGGAATACTCAAGTACTAACCTTAAAATGTTGAAAACACGATAATTTCAACAAAAACAGTTAGTTTCATCGAATTATATATGCAACTAAAAAGCCACATTTCTTCCACCAAAATAAGTTTTTTCTTCGAATTTCATGAAGATTAGTTTGTAGTAAACACTAATAACTTGAAAAATCAAAATAAGAAATTCACGTCCGTTAGGACCATCCACTAGGGACATACAATAATAATAACTTGTTCATATTTTCCTCGAAATTCCCAAACAATCTCATGAAGAAAGACTTTTCATTCAGATCATCAGAATTTATTATTAAACAACCTAACCTAATCTATTTTGTATCAATTCTGAGAATGTTTGCACAGAAAATTCAAGAAGATGTTGTCAGCTTGCTGAAATTTTCGTTGAGGTTCAGGAATTTTCACGAAACATAGTATAAATATCTATGAATTCTGCCGTTTCCATCAGAAATCGACTTTGCCGCGAAATTTCACGACGCATGCGTATAGCGAAAACTGGCGGATTGGTATTCTCAATTACCCTCGGAGGCGCTGCCAATTATAAAAAAACTGTAAACATTACGTGAAGTAGTAAAACATTCAGTGAATTATTGTAATAATGTGATTATTATGTGAAGTGAATTAATATAATATTAGCCGTGTAGTGTCAAGTTTACAAAATTCCAAGAGGATGTTGTTTAGAAACATCGCCACAGATAATAAGGTGTTATTTTATTTTTCATTGATTTCTATTTAATACGTGCAGGTTTGTATCCATATTCATCATTCATATCCGAATTTTGTATTTCATCGACATTTAACTTCAATATGGTGCGTATTGAATGCTCTTTGGTGTTCAATTTTATCTTCCACATTTGTGGGATTTTATTATTAAAATATCTCTACATCAACGTTTTCCATCATTTGTATTTAAGTCTCGACAAAGTTGATAAATATTCTGACAATATGTAAACTCGTTTAAAGCCAAGAGAAGGAATAATATTCGATGATATTTAATTCAGAAGACCATTATTCTTGAAATTTATGATTTTTTCGTCAGAATTTTCCGGGTAAAATTGGAAATAACTCGAAAATGACGCGTTTAATTGAAAAAAGATAGGAATACTTTTAGTTTCTCAAATGATTGATTCTTTCGAAAATATGAACCGTTTATCTTTTCAAAGTACTCTCATGGTGTTTTTTCGTGTATTGATGAGTCGACTACCCTGTAAATTTTATACTAGGAGAGATATTGAATAAGTTTCGATTGATGAATATGCACCATGAATAGAGTAACCAATGAACTGAAATTCAGTTCATTCGAAATAACGGTTACGAAGATATGGACAATAAAAAGTTTTTTTCATGAATTTTCGACACCCTGTATCTTTCAAACGGAACCGAATTTTGAGAAATGGTATAGGAAGAAAGTGTTTCGTTTGATGAGAGGAATCTACAGTTAAAATATATGTACGAGTCAGAGACTGTAGAGCAAGGAGAAATTATGAAATGTACCTTCTATATGATAATGTATAGCAAGGCAGCAAGTTGGTGTGCCATTCACAACTGATTAATTACCGACGATTAACTTCTACTTTACTGACCGATGATTACTTTACTGACTCTACAAGCTGGAAAATAAAGGAGGTTCATTTCCTCTGAATAAAAGTGGGAAAGATCAACAATTGATTGCCTATCAGAATCGAAAAACGCCTCGCTAAGCCAACAAAGTGCTCTCATTTGCCATTTTTGACTATAGGAGGAAAAAAACAACCCATTTCTTGAATCTACATACCAATGAGAGAAAACTTGGACGATTTGCTACTCTCTTATTGCGAAGTAAGACGCAACAGATGAGATTTATGGAATATTTTCATTAAAATATCACATTTGAGCATAGAAATGTTGCATTAAAAGAAGATGAAATGAAAGAACATTAACTTGAAATTCAGAAAATATCAACATTAAATTATGAAGGGAATGCAAATAATAAACGAAATCATCTATCGGATGTTTATCAAAGCGCTTGTTATCATTGAAGGATCCTTCTATCCTTCTCGTTATCCGCTTTGGATTTAACTTGAAACTGGCATTCTTCGTCGAACCAAGAGATCCTCTCGCCCTTGAATCATCTCTTAAATCCCAGATATAATAATCCTTTGATGCAATTTAAATACGGGTCACGCCGAAGTCAGTGCGCCATCTCAAAAACTGTATTCTATCGTCGCTCATCAAACATAATCCAATTTTCTTTCAGCCTCCGGCTTCTGTACCGAAAAATTCCGAGCGGCATTTTCATCTTCTCATTTCCGAACAAAAATCGATCCCGCAAAAATATCCATGTATTTATCCCCCCATTCCGGAGGCTCTTTTGTCCGAGGGTAAATTTGCGGTCGGCGTTTTTATCTCGACCTCATCAGGATCTCCTTTTATGTGTGTTGGTACAACTTCGTTAACTGGAACGGATGGAGGTGCGTTGGGAAATGATTTTCCGTTCAACGCGCGCCATAGAGTTGTCGTACTTTCTGATAACACTGCTTTGTCTATTCAGAAGGTTTTTCTATTGACAAGAGCGTTATCATTTCGCTGAAACGCCTTTAAATACATAATTTCTGGAGGTAAATATCTTCCGGATGGTTTTGTTGTTATCATAATGTTATCATCTGATGCTGGTTATTGTAAAGTCATCAGGAAAATTACTGTTTGAAGAATTCAGCAATCAATTCTTGTTCCTATACTCCATTCACTTTTATTTAATCACATAGGAGGTCATGGTTTAGTTTTCAGGAGTTAATGCACCTGATGAAAAGTCTGTGCTCGTACAGAAAATATCGTTAATGACAAAACGACGTTGCCAGTTTCTTTGTTTACATCAAAGTAAAAGTATCAAAGATATTCCACATTTTGTTAGTTCGAATCGATCGGCGATTTTGGGGCGAAATATCGATAGGAAATCGCCTATTTTTTCGCTCTTCGTCGTCCAGAAGAAGCTTCCCGTCGATATGAGAAATTTTGTGCAAGTGTCATTTTTTCCTTTAACGACTTTTGGCGTGAGTACGAACGGCAAATTTTAATTGGACCAAAAATCGATTTATAAGCATAAATGAAGGGAAAGTAAGTACTAATCGACCTTTTTACACTTGATAACGAAGTTTTTTTAGGTATCTGGCCGTTTAGAAAGATTTCAAACGAAATTCCGGTCCCCCAGAAGTTTGGTTAGTTTCGGTATCGTTTTTGGTGCTCAAAATTTATTTAGAATGTGTAAATGGACAAAAAAGGCTTCCTTATACGATATTCTAACGAAAGCGACCGGAAAATATGGTTCAGGTAGGATTTTCGAGGAATTATGAGGAAAGAACTTGCAGAATGAAATTGCACGATTTTCGTAAGTACCTAAACGGGTTCTGGATGGCCATCATCGGTCTCTAAATGATTATTGTTGATCGTTTTCACGTTTCAGAAAAAAAAACACGTCGAAAAAGCTGAAAAAAGAAGAAATTTGACTATATTGCATTCAACGGTAGTTGAATTCAGATTCCGATGAATTGAAATGTGTCACTGGAGCTTTCATTCCTATCAATCCTTTGCCGAAAGTAGAAATAGTCTATATTGAACCAGAATACATCGGTTTTTTCCATATTCCAGGAGTTTGTGTCTTATTTTAGAACAGGTGAATGATGATAAATGTGAAGCATATGTTTGACCTATTCCATTTTATTTGTACAAACCTACTGTGGTAGTAATGTATGAATATTTTTCAAACTAATAAATTACTATACAGTCAGAATATTTTACTCCTTGTTCATAAGATCAAATAAATGAAATGTATATCTATAAAGCATTCAGGAATTGACATTCTTGCTTATTAATTTATAACCAAAAATAACTAAAACTCAATTACTATTGAATTGGAATTATTAGTTTCTCTGTAAACAAATTCGTTAATTTAGTTATTATGTTTTTTTTCTTTTGGACGAATGAATAAAACTGTTATTTATTCGAAATAAAGAAATATTAGAAATAGAAATGTTATGCACCCTCACAATCATATCACATACAATATCATGATGAAAACAAAGCACATCGATAAATCTTCACAATCATAAATCCAAAAACTCCTTTACATGTAGAATATTGTTCACAATTTTCTGTTGTGTTCTCCAAAATGAAATATACATTCTGAGAAATACGCTAAGAATGTAGAAATGGCAACATAGTGGTGACTTGGAACATAAAAATATTTTGAAAAACGTCATAACTTCGATACAGAGTGGAATGTGTCAAATTTCCAAGGGCAGAGTTGTGATTTTATAATTGTGAATGGAGTATAGGTGTTTGGTATCAAGAAAACAGTCATCTTCTCCTTACAAGAATCTCCAATTGAACAACACCAGCATTAACGTCTGCAGCTCGACGAATGACTGTTTCGAAAACAATTCTGGAGCTCCAGAATGCGATATTTCACAGTAATGGGAAATCTCCTGCTCCCAGACGCCTCCTGGAGGCGGCGGGGGCACGGAATTATTGTTTTCCATTTCGGCAAGAGGTACACATTCTCGAATCGAAGGAACACGCCATTCAATCCCTCGTCGGAAGCGGCGATTAATTGAAAACGACTTTCCCCGGATGCTGCAGGGCCTTCGAGGAATGAAGGATGAATTATCTTCCTCGGGAAGTATGTTTCAATGATAATAAATAATGGGGAAACCTCTAAACAGCGGTATTTGAGGATTGTTGTCGAATATAATGGAAGCATATTACTAGGATTATTTTAGGGTGAATGCATCGCCATATAATGGACAACGAAAGTCATCCCCTGAAATACTCCAGCTCGAGTTGGAATCAGCAGAGTTTTCCTTGAAATACAGCTTCATTGTAAAATTTATTATCAGTGCTGCCTCCCTGTATACGGAATTCTGTAGGCATTGACGTTTCTCAATTTTAAACGAAGAAGAATCACCCCAGATCGATCTCTAATTCCCAATTTTTTCCTCCCCTCATTTCCAATTCCCATCTCTGTTATTTCGCCACCAGTAACTTCTTCCCTATGAATTATTCCCGTTTTTTCTTTTTCGCGACGTGAAAATGTAATCCCACATGAGCCGGCTCTGCGTTGTAAGAAGCCAGAAATTCCCTTTTCTCGCCATCAATCATTTTTTATCTGTCAGACCAACTTTATCATTTTTCCTCTGTTGATCCTCTGAAAAATTCACTATGTCGGACTCGTTACTTTGCCAAACGTCTCAATTTTTCATGGAGAATTTGCTGGTGAGATCGAATAGCAGAGTTTAGTTGTGGCTAATGGTGGGGTGGGCGTTTTGATGGCGATCTCCAGCAGAGCCATTCCTCCGAAGCTCGAAATGGGCGAAAGGGTATATCTTTGGGTAGGGAAGATCCTTAATAGACTTTTTTGAGCATAATCTGCGATTGCTCCTTCACTTCAAACATGCCCTTGCTCATTAAATGCTGTGACCAAACAAGGATAAGAATAATCTATGTCAAGAATGACAAATCTGACAGATTTTCCCGACTCAAAGCACACAGAAGAGAAGGCTGATGTAACCTCTAAATACGAGGATATAATGAAAAATTAGAACCAAACAAAATTTCAATGTCAAAATATTTTATTACTCAACATATTCTCCTCTTAATTGAATACATTTATTACAGCGAACCTGCAACGTCTCTAGACCTTTCAAAAAAAATGTTTCTTCTTGCTCTGCAAAACAGTCCTCCACAGCTTTTATTATCCCCTGTAAAAACAAAACACCTTTGGATAGCTTTCCCCGTCTTTTCTCTTCAAGTTTTTCACGTAGAGTGGTCAGTAATGTCGAATAGTAATCTCCAGTTATTGTTCTACCCTTATCCAAAAAATCAATCATGAATACTCCATGGCAATCCCAAAAAACTGGAGCAAGAACTTTTCCAGCAGATTTTTGGACACGAAACTTCTTAGGTCTTGGAGAACCAGAGTGTCGCCATTCCATCGATTGTTGCTTTATTTCTGGATCGTAAAAATGTACCCAAGTCCATCCATAGTAACAATTCGGTTTAAGAAGTCTACATCGTTTTCAAATCGAGCACAGATCGAACGCGATGCTTCTACCCTTGCACGCTTTTGGTCAACATTCAAACATTTGGGTATCCATTTTGCGGAAATTTTTCTCATGTCCAAATTGACGTGAACTATATGATGAACGCGTTCGTATGAAATCTTCAGTGCTTCAGATATCCGTTTTAGCCCAAATCGACGGTCTGATAAAATCATGTCATGAACTGCATCGATATTTTCGGTGGCTGACACAGAAACTGGCCCTTCCGATCGGTCATCATCTTCAATGGAAAATTTACCTCTTTTGAAGCTTGCAGTCCAATTTTTCACGGTCGCATACGAAGGACATTGCTTACCTCTTAACCCTTTTAAATACAGGTACTTGATGATGGCTCGATACTCCAATTTTTCGATTTTTACAATCTCGGTGGACATCTTTTTTTTTTTATTTATTGCGTAACTCTGGTTTACTTTTTCGATGTCCAACTCGACACTGACACTCCTAATAAGTTATTGTTCGTTGATATGGTATCGCAATATTTTGTTTATGCATGCAACTGGTCTAGGCTAACTAGATATCAATACATCCTCGTATCTTGCTTTTGATTTGGCATAATGAGCCTTGGTTTCTTCAAGGGCAAGAAGCTCCAATACTCTTCATTAATCAGGAATATAACAAATGACATCTATGCCAAATTTGAGTAGACAAGTTGTTGTGTTCTGTCGAGTTTGGACTGAATGATTCTGTTCAGCTCAAAACCTGTCTGGCATTTCATGTTGCCAACGAAATTTCGTCTGAAAATGTGCTTAACATGTTCCTGAAAGTATCTGGGTATACTTAATGCTTCCATGCCATTACCGACGTCTATAAAAATATAACGCACTGGAAATAAAACAGGGCGTTGCCAGATAATATTTAATGGTTTGTTATAAAGACAGCTGTGTCTGTGTCAACCACAGAATCCCCCTAATCACGATTTTTATATTCTGAAACGGATACTGCCTCCAAGAACAGCACCTGTGACGCAAAGCCGCCACATCCCTCGAAAAAAAACTTCAGGAAGACGTTAGGGGCTAATTTAACTTTCCCATGTTTTCAAGTCACTTTTCCGTCATATTTGAAAGAGAAGAATGTACTTTTAAGGCGGATATAGATAGCCCTCGGCTTGTTCGCATCTCGTCAATTTTGAGTTATGATTATCGTTTCTTGCATCTGTGGTTTTTTCGGCTTGTTTCATGGGAATTCTATTAAGTTCTCATGGTTCATCCACTAGAACGTGATTGAAATGAAACACTCGAATTGTGCTGTTCGTTTCATGTAGCTTGGAAATTTTCGAAAGCAGCAGCTTTTAGAACCCAATATTGACTCATCCACTCAATCCTCCGTTGATTCTTCATTTACAGAACTATTGTCCCCGTCAATTCCTTGCTCCTATATGAAGATATTATCTGTTTTTTGATGGGTTCCCATTCTGTCTTCTTCTTTCCCAGTATTTCACGAAGTCGGACCGAGATAACCATCCACAGATTCCGACGCTTTTATGTCTCAGAGAACAATGTGACACATTTACTTCCTTTCGAGCACTTTTACGACTTCTACAAGATCAGACTCCGATTATACTTTTTCCAATCTCCAGAATCTTCTAGCAACTGAACACGCAGAAGGTGATTTGACCGGTTTCGATGATACCAGCCATCGGTCGATAGAAGACGAGTCGTTTCTCGATTCGTTTCGAAGTCATCTTCCCATCCTTCCGGAACAAAAGGTGTATCTTGGAGGCTGGAGAGACAAATCGACTACGGGAAACAATGGAAAACCGAGCCTCCAGACCGGAATAGGGTTGTTTTGTTTGCGTTTCCGGGGCATATTTACGTAAGTAGATGCTCCAGGCTGATACTCGTGTATGAGAGAGTATTTAATCCGTTTTTTGGGGAGAAGACGATGGGGTTGGAGGGGGTTTATGGGTCTTTCATGCCTCTTTATGAGGGTAGTTTCGTTTCCATCTCCAAGCCATCATAGAACTGATATTTTGACTTTGCATTTCGAAATATGCGGTTAAAATAGTATTTTCTAGCATCAAAACGGTACATTGAAACCTTGCTAACCCACGTTTAAGTATGATGATTCTACAGTTCTCCCAAGAACCAATAAAAACCGAACTTTCTATATACCTACAGTTCATTCACAGACCTTATACAATAATCTACACTTACACGTCTCATACCTACTTATTAATTTTGACAAACATACTTTCAGTGACGATTTATCCGCACTTACTCAACTTCGTGAGAAAGAAAACGTCTTTACGCCGAACAAATGAATTGATCTTGAACAGCCGATATGGTACCGTCTTGAAGATCTAATTCCGTCTCTAATGACAATAACTACATCCGTCTCAACTCTCTACCGACTCCCGTAGGAACTCTGTACTCAACTCACCACTAACCGCCGTCACTACCCCAATTGAGCCCCTAAGGGGCCGTTATAATATGGCCGACGGCACAAATTCTCCATTCAACAAGTGCCTTTCATTTTTTCAATTTCACGCTCTCAATTCTCCACCTGAAAGCTTGATTTTTTTTAATTCTCCTGGAATTTCGCACTTTCCGGAAATCTTTTCAGTATTTCCATAATTTTTTGCTCTATTTAAGCGCCTATCCAAATGGAAAATATGGAAATTTGATTTGTCGAGGGCACTCCAATGAATTTTCAAAAAAACTGATGAACAACTACCGAAAAACGATTATGAAGTCAATTTTCATAGACTCTCAAATTCAACCCAATTTTTTCATGCGAATAAATAATTTTTTCAAACAGAAGAAATTGAGCTTTTAGGTGGAAAATTGAGGGCGTGAACTTGGAAAAATGAAAGGCACTTTTTGAATGGAGAAGCGGTGCCGTCGGCCAGAGTATAACGTCCTCTTAACGTTAATTCTCGGTTCTGCCCCCAATTTGCATTCGGAAAAAGAGATGTTACTTCTTGTACGACTTAAGGGGACCTGGTACACGTCCGAGCTCGCGAGCTCCATTCAAAAATTGGGCTTTTTATTTCCATGATATCTCAGTTCGTATGCGGCGTAGATCAACAATTTTTTTTTCAATTGAAGCTTAATCATTTCTCTAGAATGTGCATTACTCGATTTTCTGTTTTTCTTCGTATATAAGGAAAAAAATCTGGTGAGCTGTAATTTCATGAAAATCTGGACAAACGATTTTATTTCCATGATATCTCCGTCAATTTTCGGGATGAATGTATGAAATTTTCAGTATACATGCGGAATAATATTTTGCAGAATATGTATTATTCGCTTTTCCGTTTTTCTGCGTATATTAGGACAAAAACCTGGTTGAAAATATGACCAATAAAGTTCCTACTTTATAATTCATTTAAAAATTAAGGGGGCAATAAACAAAAAAACTGATCAATACACATTATGGAAAATATAATTTCGCATGTTAACTGAAAATCTCATACATTTATCCCGAGAATTGACAGAGATATCATGGAAATGAAATCGTTTGTCCAGATTTTCATGAAATTACAGCTCCCAAGTTTTTTCCTAATATACGAAGATGAACAGAAAAGGGAGTGATACACATTTTTGAGAAATGATTAAGCTTTTATTAAATAGTATATTTCATTACTAGTCCAGAAAGTAAGCTTTTTCAGTGCGCGCGCGATGTGTTCCCGTGTGAGGCGGAGCCGAACACGGGAACTCGTGCAAGCACGGAAAAAGCCTTTCTGGACGTGTAATGAACGATATTTTTCATTACACCTCTCTGAAAACAATAACACGGGAAAAATTTTCAGCAGAAAGCATTTCGATATTGTGGAACAATAATTATTCAAAACACTGACATCCACTGTCACGCAATCGTTGCTCTGTGTCTCAGCATAGGAATCATAGGATGCATCTATGCCTCAGCGCTCCGTGAAACTTTTTGCGGTGCGGCCGCACGGAAAAGAGTCATTTTCGATGTTCTAAATCTACATTTTATGATAGGGTTTTCAGTGCGGTGTAATGAAAAAAAAATTGTTGGTCTACGCTGCATACGAACTGAGATATCATGGAAATAAAAAGCCCAAGTTTTGAGGGGAGCTCGCGAGCTCGGACGTGTACCAAGAAAACACTTGAGTCTAAATTGGTCCATTTATCTTACTCCACGAAATGGTAAAACTGTTAAATCTCATATTGCACTTCCTTTCAACTAAAGATGAAGGTTTCACATTCAGGACTCGAAAGCTCACACATGGAAGTGTCACTCTAATCTTGGGCACAAAATAAAGCGTCCCACACACGAAATTTAGAAACATGAGGAATTTAAAAACTATGTACATTTGATCGGAATGAAATATGTCATTTTGTACGCATTTTTCCTATATGGATGGACGACGTATATTGCATGATGAGACAATCCGATGGCGGTTTCTCTTCCCCATCCTTTCGGAAAAATACCAACCGATCCAGATTCGACGCTTTTCAAATCTGCGATCCATACCGATAGTTGCCAAATTTCCAACATCCTAATACCTCCCCCGGGCGTCAGAACCTCGCCGCTTACCCCAGAAGGACGAGCGCAGACTTGAAGGTGACATATTTCAACTTGGGGTTTTGCCCCGGGCCAGACAGCCCCGGCTTGACGAGCGAACAACGTCTTCGCTCATTACGGGGATCAGGAATCCGCCCGCGCGCCTCCCGGACGCGCCCGCCCTAATCCCGCTCCCGGGGACGGATCGACGCCTCGGTGCATCGGGGACGATATTGTCTGCTGCGTAAGGGATTTGTTCGGTTAAGTTGAAACTGATGCTTTGGATCCGGGAGGCTTAGAGAAAACGCCAGTTTTAACGCTCTCTGCGTTTTCTGGGATCCACGACTTATTCGTACGTTTGGCAACGTTCGGAACGTGAAGTTTTCGATAAAACGTTGGACGGCATCGAAACTTTAGTTGCATTTGTCATCCTGGATCCGGTCCACCTTTAAAAATCCTCGAATCCATCGATTTCAATCAGCGCACACCTTTTTAATCAAAAACGGTGAACCCATCCGTAACATGCCCCCGTTTAATTTTTCTCTGTGTTCCACGTGCCGACCGCGTCATCTTGTAATTACACCGCGTCCGGAGCCATAGAATAGTCTCGCAGATTGCGTTCCGTAACGACGTCATAACCACTCCGGCGCTTTTCATTGCGCGATCAAGGGTTTCAATTATACGGCGGCGTTGTAAAACAATATTCCTCTACCACCTGAGGCCATAGACGTCGCTCGTATAAAAGGGTCGCAATGGATATTTCAACAATCGATTTAACGCACTGTCGGACTCGAATGGCGTACCTATATTCGAACGTATTGAATGCAACGTCGAGACTTGTCAGTCTGACCCTTTTTTACGGATCCGGGAACGAAGTTTAGTGTTATTTATGGTCTTGACAGCCAGATACGTCGTCGGACATGAGTTTTCGTTGACTGATGGTAGGTTCGGATGGAGCAATTCGTCATTCACGGTATGATTCGTGTCGTAATTGACGTAGGCGATGTTACGAATGATATTTCTATGATTATGAACGTCATTCACGGTATGATTTATGTTTCTATTGACGACCGACACATAACGAATTCTCGTTTCTATTCTATGATTACAAGGTCACTTGATAGAGTTTAACATTTGTCAAAAAAATTCTGGGGTCTATTACAGTTGAATGCGAATCTAACTTCAACGGAGAATCTGCCGAAGAAGTAGATCTACCTTAAA
The DNA here is from genome assembly GCA_910592335.1 of Adalia bipunctata. NCBI lineage: Eukaryota > Metazoa > Arthropoda > Insecta > Coleoptera > Coccinellidae > Adalia > Adalia bipunctata. Next base: position 2,194,300 of record OU342951.1, read on the forward strand.
GGTGAATCTACTTAAAAAGTAGATCTACGCGCCCTACTAGTCTATGATTATAAAATTGAAATACTTCATGAGAACGGCCACAGGAATAATAACACTCTTCAATCTGTCGAAACGATCAAGGTGGAATTGTACAAACGCAATCTGCTCCTTCGAATTGATACCCTCATGACAATTTTCCACGTCTTATTCGGCAAATCAATTTTTCCTCTTAATCCTCGCCTTATCCCGGTTAAATCCGTACTAATCTCCAGTCGCAGTCGGGGATATACGGATCCGAAAAAAGGAACTTTCCAATCTTACCCGAAAAAGTAGATCTACCTTAAAGGTGAATCTACTTAAAAAGTAGATCTACGCGCTCAACTAGTCTATGATTATAAAATTGAAATACTTCATGAGAACGGCCACAGAAAGAATAACACTCTTCAATCAGTGGGAACAACCAAGGTGGAATTGTACAAACTTAATCCGCTCCTTCGAATTGATACCCTCATGACAATTTTCCACGTCTTATTCGGCAAATCCATTTTTCCTCTTAATCCTCGCCTTATCCCGGTTAAATCCGTACTAATCTCCAGTCGCAGTCGGGGATATACGGATCCGAAAAAAGTAACTTTCCAATCTTACCCGAAAACGTAGATCTACCTCAAAGGTGAATCTACTTAAAAAGTAGATCTACGCGCTCAACTAGTCTATGATTATAAAATTGAAATACTTCATGAGAACGGCCACAGAAAGAATAACACTCTTCAATCAGTGGAAACAATCAAGGTGGAATTGTACAAACTTAATCTGCTCCTTCGAATTGATACCCTCATGACAATTTTCCACGTCTTATTCGGCAAATCCATTTTTCCTCTTAATCCTCGCCTTATCCCGGTTAAATCCGTACTAATCTCCAGTCGCAGTCGGGGATATACGGATCCAAAAAAAGGAACTTTCCAATCTTACCCGAAAAAGTAGATCTACCTTAAAGGTGAATCTACTTAAAAAGTAGATCTACGCGCTCAACTAGTCTATGATTATAAAATTGAAATACTTCATGAGAACGGCCACAGAAAGAATAACACTCTTCAATCAGTGGGAACAATCAAGGTGGAATTGTACAAACTTAATCTGCTCCTTCGAATTGATACCCTCATGACAATTTTCCACGTCTTATTCGGCAAATCAATTTTTCCTCTTAATCCTCGCCTTAACCCGGTTGAATCCGTACTAATCTCCAGTCGCAGTCAGGGATATACGGATCCGAAAAAAGGAACTTTCCAATTTTACCCGAAAAAGTAGATCTACCTTAAAGGTGAATCTACTTAAGAAGTATATCTACGCGCTCAACTAGTCTATGATTATAAAATTGAAATACTTCATGAGAACGGCCACAGAAAGAATAACACTCTTCAATCAGTGGGAACAATCAAGGTGGAATTGTACAAACTTAATCTGCCCCTTCGAATTGATACCCTCATGACAATTTTCCACGTCTTATTCGGCAAATCAATTTTTCCTCTTAATCCTCGCCTTAACCCGGTTGAATCCGTACTAATCTCCAGTCGCAGTCGGGGATATACGGATCCGAAAAAAGGAACTTTCCAATCTTACCCGTAATGAGATAGTAATTCCTTTTAATCGAAAACGTGACGTGAGAACGATTTGAAGAGCCGAATATCTGAGGGTCTGAGTTTGGCCTCAGCCTTGGGCTGATGGAAATTGCCGCTCTAGAGATCAGGAAAAATCAAGAATGGGGGTTATATTCTCTATTCTCTGTGGTTTGACTGACCTAGGGATTGATGTGGATTGACATAATTGTCGCAATTTTTACAGGGTGTACCTATATGAATAGTTCCTTGTTCAAATATAGGGTGGGTTTGTCGCATGAACTTTCCTTTTTTAGCCATCCCTGCTACGTTACAGCCACTTAAAGATGGCGACCGAAAAGATATAATATTCTTTATCAAAAATGAAGAACCTGATAGGGACAAAATCAGTCAGTTCTTATAACAAAATGACATCCGCTCACTAGATAAATTCTAGTTATGAGAAGCCGGCACATCTACAGATAATCGAATTGTGAAAGCCGTCTACGTGGTGTAGTCTGGTCTGGTCCTGGAGCAAACACGACCTGGCTAATCCCATTCACTCCGTCGATACTAAACGCCGATAGGTAATTGCTAAACTAATCACCGGAGATTATTCGGACAAGGGATGCGCTTGACGGTTGGATCTACAAAGCCACACACGTAGCACCAATCGATTGGAAACTGATCTCAAATAGAGGTTTGAGGTCCAGTCTGCGGCTTCCCAGGCTCGAAATGGGTTTACTGCTTTTTGGAGCAGAAACCGTAATTTGTGGTGGAGCGATTGGGAGGAAGGGGTTTGAATTTATTTTTCCTGTTCTGACATGGAAAGAAGTCTGTTACGACAGCGAAAGGGAAGTAATTGAAAGCTTACTTCACGTAGAGGGTTTTCCAATAAGAGGTGTTATTTTGAATAGCCCGCTTTTTCGGTAGATGTCACTCTTGAAGCTGTCATTTTTGACATTTGACAAGTAGTGGTGAAAATTTTGCAGAGACGGTTCGTAAAACTCGAACATTTTTGGGTCGTCGTGAAGCAAAATGTCGAACCGCAATACAGAAATTGGTGGAAAAATTTGAGCTGTTTGGACAGGTAGAAAACCCAGGATTGTCCATTCCTCGACTTTTTTTGGAATAAGGCATTCCACAAACGAAATAACACCGCATTTTGCATAAAGATTTGGGCTTATATGTTAGGTTAAGGGGAGGTGGTACACTTCCGAGCTCGCGAGCTCCCTTCAAAAATTGGGCTTTTTATTTCCATGATATATCAGTTCGTTTGCGGCGTAGACCAACAATTTTTTTTTAATTAAAGTTTAATCATTTCTCTAGAATGTGTATTACTCGCTTTTCTGTTTTTCTTCGTACATATATTAGGAAAAACCTGGTGATCTGTAATGTCATGAAAATCTGGACTAACGATTTTATTTCCATGATATCTCTGTCAATTTTCGGGATAAATGTATGAAATTTTCAGTATACATCCGGAATTATATTTTGCAGAATGTGTATTATTCGCCTTTCCTTCTTTCTGCGTATATAAGGAAAAAACCTGGTTGAAAATATGACCAATAAAGTTCCTTCTTTGTAATTCATTTATAAATTAAAGGGGTAATAAACGAAAAATTGATCAATACACTCTGAAAAATATTATTTCCAATGTAAACTGGAAATTTCATACACTTATCCCGAAAATTGACAGAGATATGATGGAAATAAAATCGTTTGTCCAGATTTTCATGAAATTACAGCTCACCAGGTTTTTTCCTAATATACGGATAAGAACAGAAAAGCGAGTAAAAGACATTCTAGAGAAATCATTAAGCTTTACGAACTGAGATATCATGGAAATAAAAAGCCCGATTTGTAGGGAGCTCGCGAGCTCGGACTTGTACCACCTCCCCTTAACACAAGAACTCCAACCTGCCGATCAACAACGTCGTGTCTTTGCTGATTGAGTCCTTGAAATACATGAAAATGATACGAAATTCCTTCGAATAATCATCTACAATGATTTATTTCTTTCAAAATTCAAATTTCACTCGCAATTAAGAAACTCTGAAATTCCTGATGTACAAGAACGAAATCCCCTTGTCTGTTTTACATGGGACGGTTCTCTTACCCACCTATGTTTGTTAGCTAAATATTTGAATAGGATTTGTGACAATATGGCGAGGTTTATATGGCGCAAATGGGAATGAATGCAAATTGCGGCCTGATTTCAGAGCGGTATCTTTACGCATTATCTTCATATTGTAACGTTTTATACCTATTTCTGCTGTAAGTAGAGAAAGATCTGAATTCGAAGTTTGTTCAGGCGGTTTTGCGGTCCAATCAGAATGAGTTATTCGAGAATTGAATCAAAATCCTGTGCGACATAATCCTGAGATGAGATGAGCTTAACTTTTTCTTCAATAATCTCACTTGAGAACTGAATGTCACATTTCACTTTGCCCATAATCATCATCTGAATGCTTCGATTTATTCTTACTTCGGAGGTTCATTGAGGGTATCGCATTTTCTTTGTTTTACCCCACTAGAGAGAGACTCGAACTAACTTTCAAACGCGGACAAAATGAAGGATTATCCATGCTGCCTGTTGTCCATCAAGAAAACGCCTTGAATAATTCACCTCCTACTTCTCAAACCGAATTTGACTAAATTAATTAATATTCCATCGCCATCCAAAATGTTTTTGCGCATAGCATAACAAATGCGGATCTGCCTTATCTCAGGAAACCTGCACAAAAAGTAAATATGCCTGCTGGATCATCATAATGCGAAAATGGCGTATTCGTTGTGAAACTTATGGACTTGTTTCGTATCCTTTGTTTACCGAAACGAAGTGAGAAGAAGGAACAACTCTTGTACTTTTCACGGCTTAGGCTATATTGTGTAAGCGAATTTCCGGTATGCCAAGTTGGAAACTTCCTAACTTGTTCGTTAATGTCGTATATAATGGTAGGCAATCGCCACCATTGGGGCGTTTGGACGAATTCTGTTTGTTGAGACTGTATAAAACCATCACGAGGAAGTGAGATATATTTTCGAAGCGATGTGAAATGGCTGAAGGATATAGGATGAAGTAAATATTCGTCAGCACTGTCTTTAGTCACAAATCACAGAAGAATATTACGAGGATATATTGATATCTAGTTATCCTAGACCAGTTCCATGCATAAACAAAATATTGCGATACAATATCAACGAACAATAACTTATTAGAAGTGTCAGTGGAGAGTTCGACGTCAAAAAAGTAAAAAAATAAATAAAAAAAGATGTCCACCGAAATTCTTAAAATCGAAAAATTGGAGTATCGAGCCATCATCAAGTACCTGTATTTAAAAGGGTTAAGAGGTGAGCAATTTCCTTCGTATGCGACCGTGAAAAATTGGACTGCAAGCTTCAAAAGAGGTAAATTTTCCATTGAAGATGATGACCGATCGGGGAGGCCTGTTTCTGTGTCAGTCCCCGAAAATATCGATGCAGTTCATGACATGATTTTATCAGACCGTCGAATTGGGCTAAAACGGATATCTGAAGCACTGAAGATTTTATAAGAACGCGTTCATCATATAGTTCACGTCAATTTGGACATGAGAGGACAATTTCTGCAAAATGGATCCCTAAATGTTTGAATGTTGACCAAAAGCGTGCAAGGGTAGAAGCATCGCGTTCGATCTGTACTCGATTTGAAAACGATGTAGACTTCTTAAACCAAATTGTTTCTATATGGATGAGACTTGGGCACATTTCAATGATCCAGAAACAAAGCAACAATCGATGGAATGGCGACACTCTGGTTCTCCAAGACCTAAGAAGTTTCGAAATCTGCTGGAAAAGTTCTTGCTTCAGTTTTTTGGGATTGCCATGGAGTAATCATGATTGATTTTTTGGATAAGGGTAGAACAATAACTGGAGATTACTATTCGATATTACTGACCACTCTACGGGAAAATATTGAAGAGAAAAGACGCAAAAAACTATCTCCCATTTTTCGCTAATTTCCACTCAAGGTCGAATATTTCCCGAACCAAAAATTTCTCGGAAAAACTAATTAGCGCATCGTAATCTACGACCTCGAATTAGTGAATGATATACTACAAAAAAAAGTTTTTTGATCCCAGAAAAATTGATTTATACAGATGCTAATTTTTTGCATATATATTGATCCCTTTGTGAATCAAAATAACCAATTTTCATCCATCAGAGTCGAACAGTTTAGATTTTATGATTTTTTTCGTTGAGGTCCAAATTTTCCGATTTTTCATCGTTCGTAAATCAAAAACTGTTTTCCTCACGGAAGATCTGATTGGATTTTCTTGATCTACGTCCTCGAATTAGTAAATGGTGTGAGTTTGATGTCGATCGGAGCCAAAAAATTTTTATATAGTATAGGATTTTTCGTAAAAATTCGAATCTCGCCTATCGATACGAAATTTTTTCCATTTATTGATTCGATGCCGTAGATTGAGGAAATCCAAACAGATTTCCTCTGAGACTAATTGTTTTTTAAATATGGTTGATGGAAAATCGGAAAAATTGGACCTTCGCGAAAAAAATCAGAGAATCCAAACCCTTCGTCTCAGGTATATAAAAAATACACCATTTTATTGTCAAAGAACCAAAGTATAACCAAAAAAATTAGCTCCTCTCGATTCCAATTTTTGTAGAAGTTACGTCACTCCAAAGTCGACCAATTTTTCGCCAATTTTCCACTCAAGCTATCTCCTCGTTTTGTTTGCACAAATTGAGACAAAAGGACTCATATCTGACGGGATAGAATTCATCAAATGTGAGAGCATGACTGAATGTATCGCCAGCATTGTTGAGAGTATCTCCACGTCCAATATAACCGTTTTTAAAATACCATACCGAAAAAAAATTCTCGATCCAGGTGCATGGCTATATTATGGCACTACAATAAGCGAACTTTCGATCTGCTCACGAAAAAACGCCAAAGGATTATGCATAGCTTCGAAAGCGAACGGACTCGGCTATCTATAAAGCCCCAACTGCACCCGGACAGCGGCCCATTACCGGCTCCATTGCAAACTGAGTTCATAACGCAATAACAGCGTCCTAATAAAAGGACCTCGTTAATCTTCCATTCACAGGAAGAGGAGAGAAATGAAAATCGTAATGGAAAGCTGGAAATAACGGATCGCGTTGCCGGCGAAAAAAATTGCGATCGCCGGAATAAAAAATCGGGCTGCAAGGAGCGCCATCTATAATGTAACAATGGGTAGTAGGCGGAAAGGTTGTATCCTATCGGGTATCGAAGATTGCGCTGGATTTCGGATGAAAAATACGCGTTTTTATGCGTTTATGTAAGGGGGCTATCGGCGAAGATGGATTGGTGCATTTGTTTGCTCAGTGTTCAATGATAGCAATGGTATTCGATAACACCAGTTCTTCCGCCATTTTGCAACTTTCCTTGTATAGGTACATCCATAAGAAATTAAGTAACGTTAGGATTTTCGAAATAGATTTTTTCTTTATGATTTGGACAATGCTGATTAACAATATACCAGCCTCCTGTGGATGCGACCAAAGAAACGGGAGCTATGACGGTTTGAAACTCCGATTTTTTGAAAAAATGCCATTTGACAGGTGAAAATCTAAACTATGCTGGTTAGGGCTCTAGAATATTCTTCATTGAATAGAGAGACCTAGAAAACCTACATTTTGATACCAAAATCATCCATGTAGCCCTCATAACTACTGAATAATTACGTTTTAATTTTTTCCATATTTCATTTTCGAGTTTTGTTCTGAAGCTCAGAGCATTCAAAGTATGGGTGATATGGATCTCCAAATTGGGTATTCTGAAAGATTCAAATGGGTTGAAGACATTATCGATTGAATAACGCTGTTAGATTTCCCAGGGAATTCGTGTTGATGGCAAATATGGTGTTTTTAGGGGGTCTTACCCCTTATGCATTTTTGACCCAAAAAGTTGGAATTTTCGAAGTCGATTTTATTGTTTGAAGAGATACTTTGGACAATGCTGATTAACAATATACAAGCCACATGTGGCTGTGACCGAAGAAACGGGAGCTATGACGGTTTGAAATTCCGATTTTTTGAAAAAATGCCATTTGACAGGTGAAAATCTAAACTATGCTAGTTAGGGCTCTGGAAAGTCTTTCATTGAATAGAGCGACCTCGAAAACCTACATTTTGATACCAAAATCATTCATGTAGCCCTCATAACTACTGAATAATTACGTTTTAATTTTTTCCATATTTCATTTTCGAGTTTTGTTCTGAAGCTCAGAGCACTCAAAGTCTGGGTGATAAGGGTCACCAAATTGGGTATTCTGAAAGACTCGAATGGGTTGAAGACATTATCGATTGAATAACAATGTTAGATTTTCCAGGGAATGCGTGTTGATGGCAAATATGGTGTTTTTAGGGGGTCTTACCCCTTATGCATTTTTGACCCAAAAAGTTGGAATTTTCGAAGTCGATTTTATTGTTTGAAGAGATACTTTGGACAATGCTGATTAACAATATACAAGCCACATGTGGCTGTGACCGAAGAAACGGGAGCTATGACGGTTTGAAATTCCGATTTTTTGAAAAAATGCCATTTGACAGGTGAAAATCTAAACTATGCTAGTTAGGGCTCTGCAAAGTCTTTCATTGAATAGAGCGACCTCGAAAACCTACATTTTGATACCAAAATCATTCATGTAGCCCTCATAACTACTGAATAATTACGTTTTAATTTTTTCCATATTTCATTTTCGAGTTTTGTTCTGAAGCTCAGAGCACTCAAAGTCTGGGTGATAAGGGTCACCAAATTGGGTATTCTGAAAGACTCGAATGGGTTGAAGACATTATCGATTGAATAACAATGTTAGATTTTCCAGGGAATGTGTGTTGATGGCAAATATGGTGTTTTTAGGGGGTCTTACCCCTTATGCATTTTTGACCCAAAAAGTTGGAATTTTCGAAGTCGATTTTATTGTTTGAAGAGATACTTTGGACAATGCTGATTAACAATATACAAGCCACATGTGGCTGTGACTGAAGAAACGGGAGCTATGACGGTTTTAAATTCCGATTTTTTGAAAAAATGCCATTTGACAGGTGAAAATCTAAACTATGCTAGTTAGGGCTCTGGAAAGTCTTTCATTGAATAGAGCGACCTCGAAAACCTACATTTTGATACCAAAATCATTCATGTAGCCCTCATAACTACTGAATAATTACGTTTTAATTTTTTCCATATTTCATTTTCGAGTTTTGTTCTGAAGCTCAGAGCACTCAAAGTCTGGGTGATAAGGGTCACCAAATTGGGTATTCTGAAAGACTCGAATGGGTTGAAGACATTATCGATTGAATAACAATGTTAGATTTTCTAGGGAATGCGTGTTGATGGCAAATATGGTGTTTTTAGGGGGTCTTAACCCTTATGCATTTTTTACCCAAAAAGTTGGTATTTTCGAAGTCGATTTTTTTGTTTGAAGAGATACTTTGGACAATGATGATTAACAATATACAAGCCACATGTGGTTGTGACCGAAGAAACGGGAGCTATGACGGTTTGAAATTCCGATTTTTTGAAAAAATGCCATTTGACTGGTGAAAATCTAAACTATGCTAGTTAGGGCTCTGGAAAGTCTTTTATTGAATAGAGCGACCTCGAAAACCTACATTTTGATACCAAAATCGTCCATGTAGCCCTCACAACTACTGAATTATTTCGTTTTAATTTTTTCCATATTTCATTTTCGAGTTTTGTTCTGAAGCTCAGAGCACTCAAAGTCTGGGTGATAAGGGTCACCAAATTGGGTATTCTGAAAGACTCGAATGGATTGAAGACATTATCGATTGAATAACAATGTTAGATTTTCCAGGGAATGCGTGGTGATGGCAAATATGGTGTTTTTAGGGGGTCTTACCCCTTATACATTTTTGACCTAAAAAGTTGGGATTTTCGAATTCGATTTTATTGTTTGAAGAGATACTTTGGACAATGATGATTAACAATATACAAGCCACATGTGGCTGTGACCGAAGAAACGGGAGCTATGACGGTTTGAAATTCCGATTTTTTGAAAAAATGCCATTTGACAGGTGAAAATCTAAACTATGCTAGTTAGGGCTCAGGAAAGTCTTTCATTGAATAGAGCGACCTCGAAAACCTACATTTTGATACCAAAATCATTCATGTAGCCCTCATAACTACTGAATAATTACGTTTTAATTTTTTCCATATTTCATTTTCGAGTTTTGTTCTGAAGCTCAGAGCACTCAAAGTCTGGGTGATAAGGGTCACCAAATTGGGTATTCTGAAAGACTCGAATGGGTTGAAGAGATTATCGATTGAATAACACTGTTAGATTTTCCAGAGAATTCGTGGTGATGGCAAATATGGTGTTTTTAGGGGGTCTTACCCCTTATACATTTTTGACCTAAAAAGTTGGGATTTTCGAATTCGATTTTATTGTTTGAAGAGATACTTTGGACAATGCTGATTAACAATATACAAGCCACATGTGGTTGTGACAAACGAAACGGGAGCTATGACGGTTTGAAATTCCGATTTTTTGAAAAAATGCCATTTGACAGGTGAAAATCTAAACTATGCTAGTTAGGGCTCTGGAAAGTCTTTTATTGAATGGAGCGACCTCGAAAACCTACATTTTGATACCAAAATCGTCCATGTAGCCCTCATAACTACTGAATTATTTCGTTTTAATTTTTTCCATATTTTATTTTCGAGTTTTGTTCTGAAGATCAGAGCACTCAAAGTATGGGTGATATGGATCACCAAATTGGGTATTCTGAAAGACTCGAATGGGTTGAAGACATTATCGATTGAATAACACTGTTAGATTTTCCAGAGAATTCGTGGTGATGGCAAATATGGTGTTTTAGGGGGTCTTACCCCTTATGCATTTTTGACCTAAAAAGTTGGGATTTTCGAATTCGATTTTATTGTTTGAAGAGATACTGTGGACAATGCTGATTAACAATATACAAGCCACATGTGGTTGTGACCAACGAAACGGGAGCTATGACGGTTTGAAATTCCGATTTTTTGAAAAAATGCCATTTGACAGGTGAAAATCTAAACTATGCTAGTAAGGGCTTCGAAAAGTCTTTTATTTAATAGAGCGACCTCGAAAACCTACATTTTGATACCAAAATCGTTCATGTAGCTCTCATAACTACTGAATTATTTCGTATTATTTTTTTCCATATTTCATTTTCGAGTTTTGTTCTGAAGCTCAGAGCACTCAAAGTATGGGTGATATGGATCACCAAATTGGGTATTCTGAAAGACTCGAATGGGTTGAAGACATTATCGATTGAATAACACTGTTAGATTTTCCAGAGAATTCGTGGTGATGGCAAATATGGTGTTTTTAGGGGGTCTTACCCCTTATGCATTTTTGACCTAAAAAGTTGGGATTTCGAATTCGATTTTATTGTTTGAAGAGATACTTTGGACAATGCTGATTAACAATATATAAGCCACATGTGGTTGTGACCAACGAAACGGGAGCTATGACGGTTTGAAATTCCGATTTTTTGAAAAAATGCCATTTGACAGATGAAAATCTAAACAATGCTAGTTAGGGCCCTGGAATATGTTTCATTGAATAGAGCGACCTCGAAAACCTACATTTTGATACCAAAATCGTCCATGTAGCCCTCATAACTACTGAATTTTTTCGTTTTAATTTTTTCCATAAATTTCATTTTCGAGTTTTGTTCTGAAGCTCAGAGCACTCAAGGTATGGGTGATATGGATCACCAAAATGGCTATTCTGAAAGATTCGAATGGGTTGAAGACATTATCGATTGAATAACATTGTTACATTTTTCAGGGAATCCGTGTAGAGGGCAGTTATAGTGTTTTTAGGGGGTCAGTATATAAATAAGTAGTCAATTCAGCAGTAGGTTTAACAAAAAAACTTCCGTATTTATTGGAAATCAAACGTCGTGAACTACCCTCTCACAATTTCTTTCAGGGTTCGATATTGCTGTATCGTTTTCCTCTATGATAAAGTGTACAAACTTTCCACTTAGCCCCCGCATTTCGAGACCTACGAAACACGTTTTCCACCCAAAAGCCCCTCATTTTTCCAATCCAACCGATAACAACCCCAATCCCTTAACAACAACAGAAATACCAAACTTGTTTGCGGCAAATATTTCACCATGCGGGTAGTTTTCCAGTTCTAATCATCGGGATGTTTTTCGAGCAAAAGCGATGAAATTCACGTACGGGAAGTTCAACCAGTGGCGTCCTTCCTTTTCTTTGTTCGATCGATCAAAAGCTTCGGAGAAATCGGCGCGACATCGAAATCGGATAAAGTATCAGGAGAGGCAATTCCAGAGCGTAATATATGATACTGGCAAAGGGAGTTAAAAAGTTTCTGTTGAAGTTTTCCAACTCGGTAATGCGGAGGATTGGCTTTAACAATCCAATTATTACGCGAAAAGAAGAAGGGATGTTCTTCCTTTTACTCGAAACATCGCCATTGTGTTGAACAAAGGGGGATAAATAAGTTTGAAAGTTGCTTAATCAAAACGATATTTTCTCATTGTGATCATATTCGAGAAGAAAATTTTTTGGGATAAGGCCCCATTTACGAGAATATATTGAAAAATTCTTAGCCTACTATAGAACCAAATAAAATTTCAATATCAAAATATTTTATTACTCAACATATTCTCCTCTTAATTGAATTCATTTATTACAGCGAACCTGCAACGTCTCTAGACCTTTCAAAAAAAATGTTTCTTCTTGCTCTGCAAACCAGTCCTCCACAGTTTTTATTACCTCCTCTTTGGAAGAAAATTTACGACCTTTTAAACTTTTTTTCAGTTGAGGAAAGAGATGATAGTCGGACGGAGCCAAATCTGGTTAATAAGGGGGGTGTTCTAGTAATTCTTACCCTAAATCACGAATTTTTTGCATGGCAACGTGAGATTTGTGTACTGGGGCGTTGTCCTGTGAAAACAAAACACCTTTGGATAGCTTTCCGCGTCTTTTCTCTTTAATTTTTTCCCGTAGAGTGGTCAGTAATGTCGAATAGTAATCTCAAGTTATTGTTCTACCCTTTTCCAAAAAATCAATCATGATAACTCCATGGAAATCCCAAAAAACTGAAGCAAGAACTTTTCCAGCAGATTTTTGGACACGAAACTTCTTAGGTCTTGGAGAACCAGAGTGCGCCATTCCATCGATTGTTGCTTTGTTTCTGGATCGTAGAAATGTACCCAAGTCTCATCCATAGTAACAATTCGGTTTAGGAAGTCTACATCGTTTTCAAATCGAGCACAGATCGAACGCGATGCTTCTACCCTTGCACGCTTTTGCTCAACATTCAAACATTCGGGGATCCATTTTGCAGAAATTTTTCTCATGTTCAAATTGACGTGAACTATATGATGAACGCGTTCGTATGAAATCTTCAGTGCTTCAGATATCCGTTTTAGCCCAATTAGACGGTCTGATAAAATCATGTCATGAACTGCATCGATATTTTCGGGGACTGGCACAGAAACTGGCCTTCCCGATCGGTCATCATCCTCAATGGAAAACTTACCTCTTTTGAAGCTCGCAGTCCAATTTTTCACGGTCGCATACGAAGGACATTGATCACCAAGGGTATTGAGCATATCTTCGTAAATCTGCTTACCTCTCAACCCTTTTAAATACAGGTACTTGATGATGGCTCGATACTCCAATTATTCGATTTTTACAATTTCGGTGGACATCTTTTTTTTAATTTATTGCGTAACTCTGGTTTACTTTTTTGACGTCGAACTCTACACTGACACTTCTAATAAGTTATTGTTCGTTGATATGGTATCGCAATATTTTGTTTTTGCACGGAACTGGTCTAGGCTAACTAGATATCAATATATCCCCGTATATTCTGCAGGATACACCCCATCAAAAGCACCATTTTCTTCCTCTTTTTCCTCGGAACCGATTTTCCGAAAGGTCACGTCAGCAACATTCCCTCATCTAGCGGATTTACACTTTATACCAACTGAACCAGGTGTCGGATCTACTGCGAAGAGATTACATTCATCCTGAAAATCGATGGCGAAAAACACGTTTTGACTCCTGTAATCTCTTCTGTAAAGGTGGGAAAATGGTGAAAGGGGTCCCGATTGAACGAAGGGAATGCCACAATCGCGGACTATTGTGAGAAATAATTGGAAGAGAGATGAAAGCTTGACCCTGCCCTTAGAGAGTGAATCTGATGAGTCCTGTATAACTGGAGGATATTTTTGTAGGAGAGATCGCTGTTTGAGGAGGCAGTGGCAGACCGAAAAGGTCCCCTGCAATTTTAGAGCACGATTTTTCAGATTTGAGTTGTCATAACAAAGTTTCTATGCATCTATCCTCTCGGCTTGACTGAGGCTGATTACAGGGTAGGAAAACAGCATCTTTCGGTTTCCAGACGATATTATGTTGCCATCTTGTGACCTCGAGAAGAACATAGAGGAGGAATATTTGAAACTTTGTAGTCGCGTCAATGTTTGTGCTCCTTTTATATTCACGAGATGGCCAGGTTTATGACTACACAAAGAGCCGAAACGATTTTTGCGGGCTATTAGCTCGTATATGAACTTTGCCGCAGACGCGCATAATGCTTGGAGGGAAAACTAGAAACTTTCCAACTTTACAAGATTCTCTAAATGGGGTGAGAAGATGAGACTTAGTCTGGATGAAGGATTAACTCACCACGTTGGAATTTCTTTGAATTTTGAATCACTGTTTGTCTCTATACTCAGGAAAAAATACAGGGTTTCCCGATAAAAGGGCCGACATTCTCCAAACCTTGTTAAAAACCCCCTTTTACTTTCGACTTAACACTTTTCTGTCTCCGCTTGAGACCGTACTTCCAAAAACCAAAAACACCGTTCCCGAGTCAACTGAGAATCTTCCCGTCTAAGACTTATTCAGCTACTTCTTAACCTTTGATTCCCAACTTAAATCCGCAATTTCTCTAATAGCATTTTTTCGTCTCCGCTTTGAGACCGTACTTCCAAACAATGAAGTACCTACCTACCCTAAAACCGAACTCGAGTCAACCGAGAACCTTCCCGTTTAAGGCTTCTCAAGTTACTTCTTTTTTATCTCCAAATCGAATTGAAGATTTCCTTCTTCGTTTTTTAAAAACCAATCAAATTAATAATTTTTCTTCTTCGTTTTCAAAAACCAATCAAATCAATAATTTTTCTTCTTCGTTTTTACAAACCAATCAAATTAAGGAATTTTCTTCTTCCTACCTCCCTTGGGTGGGATGACGCAAGTCCCCATGAAACTTTCGGGTACTGCCACGTTGCAAATCCCACGATTTTAGCCTCGGATTTTTCTGCTATCGTACGCATTCAGTGCAACCGATTTCGTGGAACGATTTTCTGATATCGTCTGAGTCCCATGAGAAACTTGAAACGAAAATCAATAATTTCAATCGTTATCGTCTTCGCCAACATCCTGTACCATACCGATAAGCATTTCAATAATTTTCAGACCCCTGAATGTCAATTTCAGAAGTCTACACTGGTCAACCAAAACATTTCGATTTATTATAACCTCATGCCAACCATATTTGAAATCGTTGGTCTGTACCCATAAATTTCGCATTTCAAAGCTAATATCTTCCTTCAAACTGTTTTTCATTCGAAAAGTTGATTTTTTCACCTTGTCAAATAACGAAAGAGTATTCAAATTGGGAAAAACAAGGCCCGCAGCGCAAAAATAACGAACCGACAGTTAATTAGTCCCAGACCACAGAAGCAACCTCCTCCTATTAAACAGAAAACAGCGTTGCCAACAAGAATTTTCATCATTCACTTTATTTCTTCAATAATTTTATTCCCTATGAAGAATTTAGGGATAATAGTTCCTACACCTAGGTTTGGGGAGATTGCGGCTTACAATTTTGCTCAAAATATGTCCCCCTCGGCCCTCCCTTTAAAAATTGACCTGTTCCGGCTTTTTCTCTGAAAACATCCTTGTCGCTACATATTGGTCTGGCAAGTTTTTAAATTTTCACCCTGTATAGAGCTAGAATGATGAAACTATTGATGAGAAACTGCAAATTTTGTGTGTGAATAGATTGTGAAAAAACCACGAAAAAAAACTATTTATTATGATCTCAAGGATCTTGAAGCCCCATTTTCAACTTAATAACTGGAGTAAATTTCATGGAGAAAGATTCAAAAACAGAAGATGCAGCCGTTCTATCGTATCGGTATTTGAACTCAACTTGTCTCTAGACGTCACTGCTCTATCTCTTGGACGGTAATTCATTCATAGATGGCGATAGAATCATCTTCATCAAAGGGGCACTGATTTTCAGCTCAGTATTCCCCACTCTGGTGAAACCATTGGCATCATCAAAGAACACATAGAAAGCAATGAAACTCTACTAGATTTGTCTGATAGACAAATGAGCAAATGACTCCTTTACGCAACTGAATGCGGCGTTGCCTTTTCAATCCTTTCTTAAAAATTCCGAAAATATCGCAGATCCGCCGAAAAACGCGTAAAACCGGCAACGTGGCCGGGTTCGGACGGGCGTCACGGGAATTCAAAGCATATTTTCGTCTTCATTAATTTCCGTGGAGAGATAGGAACTTCCTCCGGCCCGAAGAATCCGTCTCAGCGGAAGGTTTCTTTTTGGCGTGAGCAACAACAACCTCTCGAAGTTCTATGCGTCCCAAGACATTGTTCCCGAGGTTTTGCCGGTCGGATGTTCGGGGAGAACTCCCTGTCGGCGGAATTCACCGGATCGGAAGTAATTTAGGGTATAAGAATCCCGTCGTTTTGAGTTGCCCAGCAACTGACGCCAGGTGGGTTTCACGAGGTGAACTATTCAAGTCGGTGAATGCAAGTCGAATAGTGAAGGAGCAGGAGTTATTTGCATCGTCGTTTCAACATTACCAAGGATGGGAGACATCGGAATTTATAGACACAAAGAAAATTCGAAGGAGATGAGAGACAGCCACAGTCGAATCGAACCTTCCGGAGAGTGGACAGTGAACCGACCGGCCACGACGTCAGTGGAGCTCTAAATCAGGGGGGTGTAACTCTTTAAGTACGGCCAGAGACAACTCTAGGTCCAATTTTTCCGATTTTCCATCAACCATATTTAAAAAACAATTAGCCTCAGAGAAAATCTGAGGCATCGAATTAATAAATGGTGAAAATTTCGTATCGATAGGCGAGATTCGATTTTTTGCGAAAAATTCTATACTAAGGTATGGAAAAAATTCGATTTTTCGAGAAAATTTTTTTGGCTCCGATCGACTTCAAACTCACACGTAGATTGAGAAAATACAATCAGTTTTACCGTGAGGAAAACAGTTTTCGATTTACGAATTTGGACCTTCGCGAAAAAAATCAGAAAATCTAAACTGTTCAGCTATGATGGATGAAAATTGGTTTTTTTGATTCACAAAGGATCAATCTATATGCAAAAAAATCAGCATCTGTATTGGTCAATTTTTCTGGGAAATACGGCAGTCCAAAAATTACCTATTTTTCGCGATAACCTATAAACAAATTAACCAACTCGAAGACTGAGAGCCTTGTTCGAACACATCCTCTTCGGCTACAAGTAGTCAGTTCTCATAATTTCGTTCTAACCCAAATTAAATTCTCCAGACGGGGTGGAAATAAACGAATCGTAAAGGGATCAACGTGAGCCTTCTCCTCTTCTTCCCTATTATCCTGTACCGTCCGGAACTCACTGCCGACTCTAAATAATCGCCATGATTCGCCGGGGCAACGAGCAAAATTGAGTGGAAAATATCAGCGGTAGTAATTTCCTCCGATTCGTTCGTCTATCTCTGTCCGCTGCTCCTTTCGAGGGACTTTCTCTGAATTATTCAAGATACGGCCCGTTGTGAGGTTATGTGGCGGGACTGCTTCTTTAATTGGTAGCCCTGTTGGCGATGCTTCCTTTCAGATGCTAACGTTGGAAACACTGGACGATAAACTGATTGTGCTTCGAAAGGGATTAGATTTTTCTCGGTTTTAAGTTCTTTTTTGGTTTATACTCTATTTCTGACCTTAGTTATGGCAATATGAATTTGTTCATGAGTTCCACTCTGTGGTCCACAGTTCAAGAATCGAGATACTTCAATCGACTGGACTTCTCTCTTTCTTCTCGTTCACGTCAAACCAATTAGCCAGAAGAACGTAATAAAAAACATTTAACACAATATCAGAAAGAAATCAGCATCAATAAAGGAACTCTGAAACTAGAAATCACGTCCAGAATCACAAAGTAGTAAAAAAATTTTGTTGCGTCTTCACAGTACACAACTTTTTCTTTAATTTCGTCCGGTGGCATTGCAAAAAGTTGAACCCAGAAATGAAGAACAATCGGCGCTCCTCGTTAATCCACCAATAAAGGCGCCGTTTTGGTCTACGTCGCGTCGTCCGCTTTAAATTAACGCTTCACGTTCTAACAAGTTTTTCCAGTTTTTCCAACAAATTTCTTGTCCCCATTCTCCCTTACACTGATTACCGTGAAAATTGAATCTCGGCACCCTTCCCTGGTTTTTACCCTGCGAAGAGGCAATATTATGTCCAGACGCATCGGATTCAAGATGCGAGTTGTCGCAAATCGGTCTCTAATGGCCATGAGTCTTAGACGTCGATCTCGAACTTCATTTGTGCCCCTTCGACGTCCGGTGCCTACTCTTCTTCGATTTTGGGCATTATCAAACCGGTCTTGGCAACATCAATATTTATACTTTATTTCTGTTCTTAGTTATGAAATTTTATACATTTTTATGCCAATTTGAATTTGTTCAAGTGAGTTCTACTCTGTGGTCTACAGTTTAAGAATCGAGATACTTTAATCGACAGGACTCCTCTCTTCTCGTTCACGCCGAACCAATTAGCCAGAGGAACTCAATAAAAAACATTCAACACAATATCAGAAAGAAATCAGCATCAATAAAGGAACACTGAATAACTAGAAACCACATCCAGATTCCAGAACCACACAGAATTCACAGTCCACAACTTTTTCTTCAATTTCGTCCGATGGCATTGCAAAAAGTTGAACCCAGAAATGAAGAACAATCGGCGCTCCTCGTTAATCCATCAATAAAGGCGCCGTTTTGCTCTACGTCACGTCGTCCGCTTTAAACTAACGCTTCACGTTCTAATTAGTTATTCCAGTTCCCATTCTCCCTTACACTGATTACCGTGAAAATTGAATCTCGGCACCCTTGCCTGGTTTTCACCCTCCTAAGAGGCAATATTATGCCCAGACGCATCGGATTCAAGATGCAACCGCCGTACAAGTACCTGGTCGTCATCAAAACCAATTAACTCGAGTGTTTCCGTAGCGAGATCGGTTTTTCTCCGAAACGAAACGTGATTATAACCGACGCTCTTCCTCATAATGGACGGTAAGGGAGAGAGATGAAAAGCAGCGGAAATTCGTAGAAAATTTCAATCACGCCAGGTTTTACAAAAGGGAAAAGACTCCGATTCAGATGTTTGAGACAATCTGGATTAAAAGGTCAAATAATAATGGACACACAGGTTTTTTGTGATAACATTCACACTCAAGTTATTGCCCCTATGCATTTGATTAAGTTATTCGCGAAACGTAAAGGCACGGTGCCTACTGTCGTGGTCAGGTTAACTTCTGGTTAGCCTTGTGACCAATCAGGAGCGCCCTACAGAAGAATGAGTAGGCAGTGGGGACTCGAGAACGAGACGCCAGAGCTGCTGCCGGCGTTTCACGCAGTCAACCGAGACTGGCGTCTCACTCTCGCGTCCCCACTGCCTACTAATTCTTCTGTAGGGCGCTCCTGATTGGTCACTTTCATTAATTTATTACTAATTAACTACGTTATCTAAAAATTTCAAACATGGATTTTTGGGCTTGAAATATTTTTCACTTTCGATCCCCTCAATGGGGTGCGCGACTTCTGTGACACCCTGTATATCGAAAAGTATATCCATTTCGAAGCTCTAGATATCGTCGAACTTCTCAGAAGTAAATCAATTTCTCTGAACTCTAACAGCGCTATAGGAGTCGAACTTGAACCATACAAACCCAAATTTCACGTTGGAAATGGAACAACTTCGACTTCCGTGCAGCCCAAACCCGTTTCGATAATTCTGGACATCCCTGGCCTCTCCCAAGCACGTCCGCGTTGTTCCGCTGTTTTAGAGGAGGAAAGGGAGAGGCGAAGCCAGAATTCCAAACATGTGTACATCGAGACACCCTCGACGTTTCTGATTGAATTGTTTTCGTGGTCGCCACGCTCGGAAGTTCTGATAGATGAGTTTCTGATACAATTCGACCTTTAGGGACGGAATCTGCTATCAAGGAAATAGCTCGGATATTTTATCGAAATGAAGCCCATGATTCAATATTGAGATGACTCTCATCAATGTATCTACACAACTTCAAAACTTTCTGCACCCTACAACACGCCTTCTACCCTTCCTTGGTCTGTCAGGAAGAGAATTGGCTTGGAAATAGCGATTCCATGTCCAAGATACGTCACACCTTCCTAAATTAGAGCCACGATTCTAGCACGGTCAATCTCAATTATCACTTCAGGATTCATGTCTGCAGTCAAAATCCTTAAATTCAACTGATTCCGCTGAAGAAATAACCATCTAAAAATGTGGTCTCCAAAAACTTGTGAACGTGTATTGTTGTGAAGAGAAATTTGAAGGCTCAGACAGATTTACATTTGTCAACAAGTGTTGGGTAGAGTTTCAGTTGATCAACTGAAGTGTGGTTCAATTATTCAGGTTTAATTTTTCGAAATATAATCTTCCGAGTGAAAATAAAAATAAGGCTAGTTGTATAGGTATATGAAATTAATTGAAACCCAACACAAATGAAAGGATAAAAGTACCCAAAATAACAGAAGAAATATAGTCTTACCTATATATCAGCAAAACAGTCAACAGGATCCTGTCGATGACTCCTATTCCAAAATAAAGATTGATCGAGCTCGACAAATGAATATGGAATGAAGCTGACGTGAAAATCCGTTGCTAAAAATGTCAAATTGTGTACACTTATCCTTGTGGTATTATAAAATAACCACGCCTCTGGTAACAGTTTTTTTGTTCGAAATAATTCGCACAAATGAAAGTTTCAAATGAAAGTCATTCGATTGAATCGAAATCACCACTAACTGCGAATCACAGGAAAAACTGAAATTTTCCGGATTCACGAAAGGAAGCAGAAAATAAGCAATCAATAGAAACAGAATTATTCGACGGTCAAGTAAATCAGTGAACTGACTTGAATTATTAAAATGAAACAAATATACGACATATGTGCCCCACAGCTGACGCGAGTTCTTTTCGCACCTAAACAATGACAACTCCATATGGGAATTCCCCAGTATGCAGAAATTAATTTAAAAGGAATCAAAATTTTGAAAATTCGGAATAAATAATTTAAAACGTTCACTTGGCGTGAACAACAAGCAAGAATTAAAGAAGTAGTCGGAAGATTCACCTCTGAGTTTTCAGTCTTTTCCTCCACTACAAAGAAGTCCTCTCAATCCTCTCTTGATTTTGTGGTATAAGACACAACAAAAAATGAGGTTCCTGAATTCTGAGTAGCAGTTTTGGGGAGAGCAGATACGACTGGCACTCAAAGACCACCACTCACTAACAGACCGAACATCAATCGGGATTTCCAAACCTACATTCCTAAAATCGGATATTGCATCCCCAAACGCTTTTTTTTCAATCCGAAACGCTATCCCCATCATTCCCCAACCTTCTCTCCCCCAATTCCGCATTCGAGGTTTCGCAGATCATCCTCGAATACCCTTGATTAGAGGACCAGAACCGCTACAGCAACTCACATCTCAATAGGACCCCGACAAACAAATCCGATGTCGATTCTCTCCAATCAATCCCCAACGAAGCCTGCCTAACGAGAAAAACCGCTGTAGGCTCATCCATCAGCCCCAAGGGGAGCGACGAACGTGTGAATAATGCACGACCGAAATTGCCGTACAACACATGGTGCAGGATGCTGCTGTAGCTTCTAGAACAGCGGCTGGGAGAGGGTCCTGACAGAGGCTTTGGATAAACCTAAAATCTCTGATGAAACGCCATGGGAGAAAGGTTTCTTAACATCTTCATTTCCGTTAGCCTTTCAAACTTCCATATTTGTGGTGTATCCGTTGCCTGAAATCTTAAATTATGTCATAGGACAGAAGAGACCTTAATGCTTCTCGTCCTGTTGAAAGGCACTGCCAAGCTTTTTCGAGGTTCACAACTGTGTCTTCAGCATAAACTTGAATGGAAAACTTAAGAGCGCTGACTACTCACCTTCTACCAGACTCTATCAGCACCTTATCACATAGTGCATATATATCATAGATCTTATGCGCTATCTTCATGAGAACTGACCTAGCTTCATCAGCTCAATACAGGCTGAGTCTTTTCGAATACACAAACACATAGATTCATCCTTCCTTTGCCTGACTCATCAAGTTGCCATCTTCATCCAACCCCTAAACGAATAAAAATACAGTCGACCAGACCACCTCCAATTCCCAAATTCCATCAGTTTCTCCATCCAGCCGTAGCTGGAAAATATGAGGCCGCCTCCCCATTTACGATTCTGTTGACGAATCGCCAACCGTAAAACTAGACATTGTAGCCACGTCAAAATAACCGTAATAAAGCTCGATTTTATTGCAGGAAATGTATTCGTGATTGCGGCCATACTGATGGAAAGGAATCTGCACAGCGTCGCCAACTATCTGATCCTGTCGCTAGCGGTGGCGGATCTTCTGGTGGCGTGTCTGGTGATGCCGCTGGCGGCGGTGTATGACGTCAGCCAGGAGTGGACGCTGGGTCCTGAGCTCTGCGATATGTGGACTTCCAGCGACGTGCTGTGCTGCACCGCTTCTATCTTGCATCTTGTGGCGATCGCCATCGACAGGTGAGTTTCTATTATCCCACCCTTCGTCGCCACAAGTCGCGTGGCGAGGAATTCGGCAACGTCGCATGTTATTGTATTTATCGATCCCAGAACGCATAGAAATACAACCCGCAATTGTTGTAAACAAACTTAACAGTGTTGTACCTACAGAAACGATATTCACAAATCTCAAGGGCTCTTCGAGCCATATTCTCATCGCAACGGTCTGGATATCCTTCATTTTCCATTCACATTGTTCGCCAATATGAGAAATCATTAAAACGAGTATAGGAGAATAGACGAGAATCCGTCGCCACCATAGTCAAGAGCCTTCCACAACAATGCGATCAGTTGAGCCAATTAAAAAAAACCATACTTCTATTCCCTAGGTACTTCAATAACTTTCCCCTGGCATCACAGATAGAAAAAATAATAACAATCCCAGCACGAATGGATCTTCGAGTAGGACAGAGATACGTCAAGTGGAGCATCGTTGAAGACGTAACAAGTGAGGTGAAACCTGCTGTTTGGTTCAATATCGCAGGGTTGCCAAGTCAGTTCTCCGAATTTCCCCAAAACCAGTATGAAATTTCGCTATGCTTAGGCTCCCACCCGAATGCTTTTCAGGCAGAAACACTTGCAATTAGAAGATGAGTAGACATGAATGTGGCCATCCATTAAGAAAGTAAAGCTGCTTTCGAAGCACTAACATAACTACTGACTACTGAGTATCACAATATCTTGAATGTGAATATGGGGCGAACCCAATGGAAGGAAAACGTCCCGATTCGGCAACAGCGCAATGTCGAACAGGCGGGATAAAAGGGAAACAATATCGGTATGGGACGTCCTTTGTTCGTGACCGTTGTCGCGAATATAATTTATTTCTCGGCGTATTGGCCACATTCTGACCGGAAACGGAAGATAATTGAATTCGTGAATTCCCTCGAGGATCACGTGAACCATCTGTCGAAAGGGGGATTCAAGATCGGAGTCGAAAGGGAAGATTCGATTTATGGACCTCTCTGGCGATTCAACAGAAAGCTCAAAACTGCATCATCAATGATAAACAGAGTGATTCTCAATAGAAACGATAAATATCAATTGAATAGAAAAGATAAACAACACCCTCTGACAAATAACAGATGTAAAATATTAACACTGTTTCATACCTTGATTGATTAGTTTACCAAGGTTGTTCTGTTTTTAGTTTTGTACCCTGATTGGTTTACTAGTGTAGAAAGTACAAAGTGTTCAATAATTCTCCAGGGAGAGGGATGGTAAATGAAACTTTCGAACTTAAATTCAAAACCCAAAATAAAATAAACAATTTTACACAAGCTTTTTATAATCCAATCACGTCAGCAAACTAAATTATCAAAATATTTGGTCAATTTTCCAAATCAGATAAAACTTAACGAAAAGAAATCAAATTCAATTCGAACCTTTCCGTTTGAGGCTTCTCCAGTTACTCTAAACTTCCGAACCGTATCCCGGGTCAACTGAGAACCTTTCCGTTTAAGGCTTCTCCACTTACTGCCTTTTTCGTGTCCAAATCGAATTGAAGATTTCCTTCTTCGTTTTTTTCAAACCAATCAAATTGAAAATTTTCTGTCTTCGTTTTTAAAAACCAATCAAATTAAAGATTTTTCTTCTTCGTTTTTACAAACCAATCAAATTAAAGATTTTTCTTCTTCCCACCTCCCGTGGGTGGGTTCTGAAAGGATGACGCAGTTTCCCATGAAACTTTCGGGTACTGCCAGGTTGCAAATCCCACGATTTTAGCCTCGAAGTTTTCCTCTATCGTACGCATCTAGTGCAACCGATTTCGTGGAACGATTTTCTGATATCATCTGAGTCCCATGAGAAACTTGAACCGAAAATAATTTCAATCGTTACCGTCTCGTAATTTTCCGAGCCGTGAATAAAAATTTCAGAAGTCTACACTGGTCAACCAAAATATTTCAATTTATTACACCAGGATAATGGTTTTCTTGCACTGCTTCTGGTTGGTAGGATGCTGGTGATTCTCGTTAATCTCGATGATTAACTGTTTTGACTTCACTGAAACTGATGTAAGGGGGTATACTAAACTATAAGCACCCTATGGTAATATCGATGATTACTGCGATAAGTTGTTATCCGTACTTAGATAACAACTACGAAGAATATGTTGCACTCGCAACAAACAATAAACAGTATTTTCCTTGTTACCTCAACTTAAGTCACAAGCACGAAACGATTATACAAGAGTGTTAAGTATACAATTATGAACTCTACCTTCTATATGAAAATGTATAGCAAGGGGGAATTATGATTTACCTTCTATATGAAAATGTATAGCCTGTCGCTAGAAACCATACCTGCCTTTTCGGCCGCCATTTTTATATTTCCACTGTTTTCATCCACCTGATCAACATTAGCGGCATCAAAGACGAAAAACGGATGGAATTCCTGCCAAAACCCGCTCGCGGTTAAACGCTCGAGTAGTTGGAAGGTCGTCTGCTAATGGTTTCGGACCCCCTAAGGGTACGAAACTCATTTCGAAAACGGCTGATCAGAGCTGTCGACGAAATGTACGAAATTTCCAGATTACTTGATATACAGTGGCGTGCAGGCTTGTAAGCACGTTATTCGAATGTATCCACTGTTACATTCGAGGTGCCATTCTGTGATGAAGGCGTCAGTGGGCCGGAAACACTAAAAAGCTGATTGAACATTGAGTCTCTGGTTCTTCTTCTTCTTCTTTACCACAGCATCAACATTGCGGTATTAAAAATATACAAAAATATGAATTCTGGACGGCACTTCTACCGTCTAGACTGCCAGATGAAAATTCCGTACGGCGTTATGAAAATCTTAATGAAACTCCTGAAGCTGTCGCGTTTTCCTCATCGGAAGCCGACGGCGGAAATGGGTTGGCGCGGGCTCATGCATGGCGAAACTTAGAATGAAGCAATTGGTTTGCGTTTGTGTTGCAGGAAACAGGTCCGTCTCCTCGGTAAACACCGAACTGGCCGTTTCCGATGGCGTTTCTGTGTTCTGTAATGCCTGCTAGCGCGTAATATAAGTTCTGCCGTTTCATTTGGTTGTTATCGTGGGTTGGGTCATGTGGCACTGATGACGGAATAGCAAGCCAGAAGCCGGTCTGTCACTACGATAGCAGCACAAACCTAGCGGTTTACATTTGAATGAGATTTCCACTAGTCCTCTTTCTCTCAATTATTATACATATTTTTCTAACAGAAGCTTTCTGATTATTTTATGTGATGTTCATGTTTTTCAACGCGAAAAAAGGAGATCAATCATAACATTTGTCCCCACCCACCATATGATGTCTGCATTGCTATTGCATGATGTCTGCATGCTATTGCATGCAGACATCATAAATTCGACAAACTGAGTTAATTCAGGCGTCCCATGAATTTTCTGAAGCATAGAAGTCTTCTGAGTAGCTGTGGGCGTTATTGACATATACTCACTTCACTTTGCCCTTCGAGCTCGCCAGACCTGAGCCGACTACAAAGAAGTGGCACTCCGGACTCAAAGACCAATAATTCCCCTTCAATGAAAAGCAATTTTCTTTTGTGCTGTCGCAAATGTGCCCATGAAGTAGTGGTTGTCCCGAGCGTAGACTTCTCCACAATAGGCATTATACAGGGGAAATGTGTGCTACGTCCGAAGAGTATAAAGTTGATGAACTTTATTGTTTGATCCTAACAGGACCATGTGGAATTTGTGTTCTGGTTTGGACAGTGTTTCATTCAATAATAGCTGAGCTCAAGGTTTTACTGTTACTGAATTCTGTGATGCGGTCGTCTAAACTGCTCCACATGAGTTAGGGATATTGACTTAAATTGCAAAAAAATATAGTTAAAAAAAGATTTTTGTAATGAAAATTTATATTAATATGAATCTCTCTCAGATAATTTAAGGATTCTGGGGTAGGTTGATGATTATCTAATCTTCTTTGGAGCATATCCCATGAATGTTCTATGCAATTCAAATCTGGTGAGTGCGGAGGTATTGGTAAATGTGGAATACCAAGCTCCTCGCGCGCATTCTCAACTATGGCTGCACGGTGCAATCTAGCGTTATCGTCTAGAAATTGAAAAGTTTCACCAATAGCAGAGTGAAAATTTGGCACAACATTGTCAATGACATGCTCCCAAGTGTAAGGCAGTCATATTCCCAGGACAAATGTGTAGATCTGTGCGCCTGTTGAAACATATCCCGGCCCATACCATAACACTACCCCCTCGGAATGGATGGACTTCTTGGACATAGCGACGATTACGAGGTATGCGTGGGATTGTCCATACCCTTATTCTTCGGAATCTGAAAATCGTCCATATCTGGATTCATCAGTGAAAAGGACACTTCGCCATTGATCTTTCCAATTGATATGTTGCCTTGCCCATTTCAGTCTTTGACGCCTATGGTGACGCGTTAATGGAACTCCTCTTAATGGACGTCTAGAACCTAGATTCACCTCTCTCAAACGTCGTCTGATGGTTTCGATGGAAACTTGGACCCCATCTGCATTTTGAAGAGTATTCCGTAGCATTCTACACGTAGATGTAGGGTTTCTTCTCGCCGAAACGCTGATGAAACGATCCTCAGCAGGTGTTGTTTTTCGTCGCCCACCAAGCCTTGGTCTTTCCAACACGGAACCTGTCTCCCTGAACCTATTCCAAAGTCGAGATATCACACTTTGGCTGACTTGGAGCCTTTCCGCTACAACAACCTGAGTTAGGCCATCCTGTAGCATTCCGATAGCCTTATTAGCCTCAGCGTTTGTTAATTTACGTCTTGGCATTTCAGAAAACTCGTTTCAAATCGAAGCCGTTGATAAACTGACTTCATTTCAGAATGAGAACATTCATGAAGCATATGCAAAGAACCAAACTTCAGAAAAAAGGCGACCAGATTGACGAAATGTCTCATACTGATTTTTATTAGATCGATTCAAGTTGTTATTGAGTTTTAAATGATTTCTCGAAGATTACATACTTTTAAAAACGATTGAATACGGTATCCCTAACTCTTGTGGAGTATTTTAATTTGGCAATTCACGTTAATGTAATCTACTGATTGAATTTTACAAAAATCTATCAAAGTCTTGTGAATTCACTCTAAGGTTGTAACATTACAATTTCCCTGTGATCATAAGCCAATCAAATCTTCTACCACCTCCCCTAATCATTTCTGAATTCTGATCGGCTCACAAAATTTTCGTGAAGATCATGTAACACCAAGCAATGGGTTTTGTAGTAACGTGTGAATACGCAACCCGTGGGTCCTAAGTTTTCTGGCGCAGATTTGGTGAACAACAGTTATAAATCAAGTTTTCACACTCAATAACCCTTCATCGTGGACCCATAAACCTACCCTTTTCTCAGTCAGCTGCCCCTGATTGAGAAAATTAGATTTTTCAAACCCGAATTTCGTGTCGAATCTTCGATAGGGTCGGGTATGCAAAGGAGAGGAGAGAAGAAGGATCGGACCTCTCGCGGGGACACACGGATTTACGAGTTTCGTGTTCGAGCGAGTGTAAATACGAGATCCAATGAGGGATTTCGCATACGGCAGACCGCTGAATCGAACGGATTTCTTCGAACGTAGGGAGGTTTAGCGGAGTTATTTTCGTCACATATTCGGCCGAAGGGGATGCGAACATATTGAAATTGTGAGGGTATTATTCGCAGTTATATGATTGCGTTATTTCGGACGAGATGTTTTCGGGGGCGCTACAGGGGAGTTTGTACGATTTGAACGATTGGCAGAAATTGATGGCGGAAGATGCTCGTCGACATTATTGCTACCGAAGACGGATTTTGACGGATGAACCTCTCAAGCTCTCGGGAATGTATCCTTTCAAAGGAGCCTGCGACAGGTTCAAGCATCTTCACAATATCAGTTCAAGTTTTTCAAATTCAAATTCATTTCTGAAACATGAGATATCAGTTTGAAAACAAATGAGATTCAATATACATCTACTACAAAGAAATCGCTCATATACTGATCAAAGCAGTGGCGGCGATAAGAGGAACGGGAGATATGACGATTTGAAATTTTGTATTTTCGAAAAAATGCCATTTGACAGGTGAAAATCTAAACTATGATAGTTAGGGCTCTGGAATATGTTTTATTGAATTCAGCGACCTCGAAAACCTACATTTTGATAACGAAATCTTTTAAGTAGCCCTCATAAGTAATGAATTTCTTCGTTTTAATTTTTTCCTTATTTCATTCCCGAGTTTTGTTCTGAAGCTCAGAGCACTCAAAGTATGGGTGATATGGATCACCAAAATGGGTATTCTGAAAGACTCAAATGGGTTGAAAACATTATCGATTGAATAACACAATTAGATTTTCCAGAGAATTCGTGTTGATGGCAAATATGGTGTTTTTAGGAGGTCTTACCCCTTATGCATTTTTGACCTAAAAAGTTGGGATTTTCGAATTCGATTTTATTGTTTGAAGAGATACTTTGGACAATGCTGATTAACAATATACAAGCCACATGTGGTTGTGACCAACGAAACGGGAGCTATGAAGGTTTGGAATTCCGATTTTTTGAAAAAATGCCATTTGACAGGTGAAAATCTAAACTATGCTAGTTAGGGCTCTGGAAAGTCTTTCATTGAATAGAGCGACCTCAAAAACCTACATTTTGATACCAATATCGTCCATGTAGCCCTCATAACTACTGAATTATTTCGTTTTAATTTTTTCCATATTTCATTTTCGAGTTTTGTTCTGAAGCTCAGAGCACTCAAAGTATGGGTGATATGGATCACCAAATTAGGTATTCTGAAAGACTCGAATGGGTTGAAGACATTATTGATTGAATAAGTGAATCATCCAACAATGCTAACAAACAGAAACATCGACTTCAGAAAACTCTGCTACTATGCTTACCTTAAGTACCCACATATGAGTGAAATAGGCAAAAGTTAGAATTACTACGCAATCCTTCTATGATAAAATAGGAGAAATTTTAGAATATACGAGAGAAAATCTATTTATACAAAATTCCTTAATTCAATTACCCAAGTTCCACTTCAAGAACTTGTCATATCTGATGAAACTCTCAGAAACGTTCTGACTAATCGAATTAATCTCTTCCTGAAGACAACTCGGGGCACGTTCGAGCAGCGAAATCGTCCGAAACTGCAAATTTCAATTATTTCCTTTCCAACGAAACAGTTACTCTCTCATTACGCTCGACCTTTTTTTCTCTATCGTTCTGGTAACAAAATTAGTTGATTTCTCGATTTAAGGCGCAGTTACGACTTATATAATTGATGGGTATGTCGGCAGGGGCACGTTAATCACACCGGAGGGATGTTGAGGTCTGGCTATCGTAAACAGCCGCGCACAAACCCCTTTTTCGCTTATTAACGTTGGGACACACGTTTTCTCCACTCCTGTAACCACGTCGAAGTTTTTATCAAACCCCTTTTTTGGTTGGTCCAAAGGTCAAGGGATTCCTTGCAATTAGAGGCTTGTTTGGCCTTATTTCTGATCCCATATCCCATCCCCATCGGCAGAAGAGTTGGATCTCCTACATTCTGGTATCCCATTCGCAGGCTGTGTTTTGAGACAAAAAGAATCAGGTTTGCTTCAAAATGCTGTTGCACTCTCAAATATTATAAACTAGCTGGCCCGGCGAACTAGTGGCCTTATTCAAAAGGAGGAAAAGCATTGCCTATATAAACAAATTTTTCATCGAATTTCTCAGAGTTTTAATGTATTTTATAATAACCAGGCCGTAGACGAATCCATAAATGAAGTTTCATAACAAACCGTCCACCCGATCTCGAGTTATAAATGGTGTAACCAACAACTTTGTTTTATATATATAGATTTTCTCATTCTTTCCTCCATAAAATTGCTTCTACCAAATTCTGTGACCGAATTCACGCCTTCTTTCCAGTCGATCATCTCTTATAACTCCTCCATAAATCTCCTCCCCACTCTGCGTCTCGGAAAAGGTTCTAACCTATCAAGATGATTCCTGACGAACCTTTTCAATGGGTATTTCCAAGAAGACTGTTCTGAACGCAACTTAATCTCATTGCCGCGCCGAATTTGCGACAAACACCGACTGCTTTTAGCATACTTGCTGTGCAGGAATTGAATTTTAGGGCACCATCAACGGAAAATGGAAAGATTTTCACCTAATTTTTCGCGGAGAAGCGTAGGCTGATATTATAATTTCGATCAGACATTCGCTGTGCTGTGACGTTGAAATTTCAAGAAGGTCCTGATATTTTTCAATCTGAAAGGAATTAGGTAAAAGGGATTTTTAAGAGAGTGACGCAAGCGCTTTATTTGACACTTAGAAGTCTATTTATATCATTGAGTTCAAATATACCTACAGGAACAACACCCTTGAACGAATTGAAGCTAGAAATTTTGGCCGTAAAGTGGCGTCACATAGTGACTACTACAGGAACTATAATCTGCCGGGAAGGTTTGGTCCATTTTGTTAGCTCTTCATTTACAGAAATCTGTAGGATATTTATTTCCCTCTAGTACTATGAACATAAGTCCGTTTCGTCCTATTTCTTCCGGGTGAATCTATGACTACATATATTTCAACTGAAAATTCTTGAGGTCAAAAGAAACCTTTTTTTCATTTTCCATTTTTCCGAATTCGGCTCTGTTAAAAATATATAAACATTTAAAAATAATTGGGCTAATTACGTCTCTGATATGATTCTCTGGAATTGATGCAAAGTTCATATTTCCCGATTGAAATTGAGTTGATACATATAGGGAATACTCAAGTACCAACCTTATTCGAATGAGAATGTAAAAACACGATATTTCCAATAAAAACACTTAGTATAGTCCGATTATATTGGCAATTGAAAAACCATATTTATCCCACCAAAATAAATTCCTCCTTCGATTTCCATGGAGATGAGTTTGTGAGCACTAATAACTTGTTTATATTTTCCTCTATCTCCCAACAATATCTCATAAAGAATTGTTTTTACATTAATCGAACATAACTTCATTAACCTATGTCATGAGCTATTATAGAGCTTTTGAGAAGACGATGCCAGATTGTGTTGATTTTCTCTTTGAACATGGAAGCAGTACGTCCCCTATCGTTAGCGGATGGACTAACGCAAAGGCACTAGTTTTGTTTACTTTTGGCTGATGGCGTCTAGTCGTGCCTCTTTGGAAATGCCGAAGGAGTAGTTCTGATTCTCGCCGATATAGCGCTAAGTTCTTAATATCAAATCTGTGGTTGTAGAACGGAGCATGCGTATAACGGCGAGATGTACTAAGATTTGTCGATTTCTTAGAGCGACTATAGTCAAAGGTCGATTCGTTTATTTACAGAGAAAAATGCAAACGGTGATGTGACGACTTTCAGTGAAAGTGAATCAATGTGATAATAACCGTGTAGTGTCGAGTTAATTCCAAGAGGATATTGTTTAGATAGAAACATCGTCAAACATGTAGTGTTAAGTATCATTTCATTCTGTATTAATTTCAATTCAATACGTGGTCTGTATGGGAGATTCATCATTAATATCCGAATTTTGTATTCCATTGACATTTCAGTCTTGACAAAGTTGATAAACATTCTAACAAAACTGTTAGTTTGTATAGATAATAGGAGAGTTTATGAATTTCAGCCATTCCTTGATATTAAAATTCCAGGGAAGTATCCAGATTATTCTTATGATTCTTGATTTTTTCATAAAATTTGATGGGTAAAATTGGGAATAACTCGAAAAGGACGCGTTTTATTGAAAAAACATGAAAATACTTTTATTTTTTAAAATGATTGATTCTTTCGAAAATATGAACCGTTTATCTTTTTTGATAGGTATTATTGTTAAATCAGTATTTTTATTATTCATTTCGAGTTATGTTAATTCCGTATGGCCATTTTCCAAACTATACAATTTGGCGCCTGTTATCTTTTTATCTATATTTCTCTTATCTATTGCGAATTATATCAATATTCTAGTTGAAAGCCCTTTTTTCGTCGGAACTATCAATGATCTCGTTTATTTCTCGTTTACATGGCAACATACATCCAAATAATATACAGTGAGATTACAAATCAATAATCATTTCTAACAAAATATATTTAACAGCGCCCATGGCCATTCCATTGAAAGAGGAGCTTAAGTCATATTGCATTATAATCTGCTGTATGCATAAAAAAATGCAGCGAATAGTTGCTCTGCTTCAAGTTCGCTACTCGCTGTATCATAAAGTGGAAAACTATAAAAGTCTGTATATTAAGCAACAATTCGCACAATAACATTAGGAAACTAATTCTCAAACTTCCGTCGTGAAACGAATGGAAATTAATTAAATTCCGTTTCCAATAACGTACAGCGGTTTTAATTACCCAACGCTTAACGAAAACTGGAAACTTTTCGTTGATCCTGCAGGTATTTTCCGGTCAAAAATCGAGTTTCCGCGCTTTCAATCCCGCGTCGAAAACAAATCAAACTTTCCCGCCTAATTAACGAAAAATTTGAGGATTCAATTTGAGGAGGAACGAAGTGAGTCGGGGAAAGAATTATCTGTTGATTGCTTCATCCCAAATTTCGATTAAATCTTTCGCTTCATTAGGAAAATATCGGAGAGTGAATGGGCTTCTGTTGCTATTCGTTGCCTTGAAATCCCACCTCGTTTGATCGAAGGCGCCTGGGTGATACGATACCACGTGCACGGATCGAACAAACGGGGGATGTCAACTTTGATGACATCGAGAATATATTCCGTTCGAAATGCGTTCTGGAAAACCTGCCTGTCGTAAATAAAAGTCCGGGTTCGACCTAAAATACACGAGCATCCTTCAATACCAAATCCAGGCGCTTCATAAGCGAAGTCGAATTCAGAAAGATCGCTTATTCGTTTGGCCGCATTTGTACATGCATGTCTGAGCGCAGCGCAGCAGCATGCCGTTTTATTGGAAGCATGGGGTTGGTTGGAATTATGCTTCAGTGCATGCTCAGCACAAGCTTTTATTAAATCGGGATGAGTTTATTGGATTACACTAAAAGCATTTCATGAGATTTTTACGGGAACGATTACCAGATTAATATTCAGATGGATGTTGTGAGTCTGCTCATATTCTGCAGTGTTTTGGAGCTTCAAGTAGGGGAAATACGTTCAAAATGACATCTATGTACAAACTGACATAGGCATCATAACTTAAGTTATCAAATGCGGAACTGCCTACCAAATATTGCGATACCATATCAACGAACAATAACTTATTAGAACTATCAGTGTAGAATTCGACATCAAAAAAGTGAACCAGAGTTAGGCAATAATTAAAAAAAAAAGATGTCCACCGAAATCGTAAAAATCGAAAAATTGGAGTATCGAGCCATCATCAAGTACCTGTATTCAAAAGGGTTAAGAGGTGAGCAGATTTACGAAGATATGCTTTATACCCTTGGTGATCAATGTCCTTCGTATGCGACCGTGAAAAATTGGACTGCAAGCTTCAAAAGCGGTAAATTTTCCATTGAAGATGATGACCGATCGGGAAGACCAGTTTCTGTGTCAGTCCCCGAAAATATCGATGCAGTTCACGACATGATTTTATCAGATCCTCGAATTGGGCTAAAATGGATATCTCAAGCACTGAAGATTCCATACGAACGCGTTCATCATATAGTTCACGTCAATTTGGACATGAGAAAAATTTCTACAAAATGGATCTTCAAATGTTTGAATGTTGACCAAAAGCGTGCAAGGGTAGAAGCATCGCGTTCGATCTGTGCTCGATTTGAAAACGATGTGGACTTCTTGAACCGAATTGTTGCTATGGATGAGATTTGGGTACATTTCTACGATCCAGAAACGAAGCAACAATCGATGGAATGGCGACACTCTGGTTCTCCAAGACCTAAGAAGTTTCGTGTCCAAAAATCTGCCGAAAAAGTTCTTGCTTCAGTTTTTTTGAATTGCCATGGAGTAATCATGATTGATTTTTCGGATAAGGGTTGAACAATAACTGGAGATTACTATTCGACATGACTGATCACTCTACGGGAAAAATCAAAGGGAAAACACGCGGAAAGCTATCCAAAGGTGTTTTGTTTTTACAGGACAACGCTCCAGTACACAAATCTTATGTTCCATGCAAAAAATTCGTGATTTAGGGTTAGAATTACTAGAACACCCCCCTTATTCACCAGATTTGGCTCCGTCCGACTATCATCTCTTTCCTCATCTGAAAAAAAGTTTAAAAGGTCGTGAATTTTCTTCCAACGTGGAGGTAATAAAAGCTGTGGAGGACTGGTTTGCAGATCAAGAAGAAGCATTTTTTTGAAAGGTCTAGAGACGTTGCAGGTTCTCTGTAATAAATGCATTCAATTAAGAGGATAATATGTTGAGTAATAAAATATTTTGACATTGAAATTTTGTTTGGTTCTATAGTAAGCTGAGACTTCTTCAATATATCCTCGTATATTCTGGAAACAGGGTCAGTTCTAGTTTTTTGTGATATTTTCTGGAATTGTTAGTGTCTATAAAGTCAAAGTCGTGCCCTTATTCCCAACACGAAGAGTCGTTTCTAGTCCTAAAGAAACACTTTTATTGTCGATCTGAAGAAGACTACGCGAAATAAATACTAATACTAAATATTCAACCGTACGAAGAGGCACGTTTCCAAGCAGCCATTCTCCCCCTCGTGTGATATATGGGGTGGAAGAGTACACATGAACAGCTCGCTAGCATATTTATGGAAACATTAACTTATGTTATAGTGTATGAGAGAGAAGATGCTCGGGTTCGAGTGCCGATAGGGAGAAACGAAAAAGAGATGATCGATATTTGGAGGAGTGAATCTCTACCAGTTCCTCTCACATTTACAGCGAATTTTCGAGTGCATTATTACTGGGAAGTATCGAACAGATCGAAGCGACACCTGCTGTGAACTGTTATACATGAGACGTCGGAATTTTGATCAGAATTCTCGCCTGCTCAATAACGACCGGAATAGTTTGTGGCAGAAGTTCTTCATCAATATGAAACCATCGATAAAAAACGAAGAAGAAAAATAAGCTAACAAAATAAAAGCTTGAAGCTGGCGTTCGTTATGAATAACTTCAAAACCACCAGACCAACTATCCTGATACTCCAGTCTCATCCTATTCCTTTATATTCACATCCATCCATCATTTGCATCAACAGGGCGAGTCGAACTACGTATACTCATTTCAGGGATATTGTCTCCCTCTGAATGGGGTTCGATTATAGAGTTTGTTCTCACAAAGGCAAGGAAATCGAGCTCTTTGAGGGATCCTTTGAACTCGGTTGATCGTGCATAGGTTACATTGATGCTATGCTGAATTCTCCATTCGAACATTTTTCGCTGGTACATCAAAGACTTACGGTGCCATTTGGAAATGAATAAGTTGAAAGACTGTGTTTTAGTCTCATTCATAGATAGAGTAGTTGAATTGGGTACAATAATATGAGCGTCTCCGGATGAATGAAAACGAAATAGGTCTGGTTCTCCCTTGAACCAAAACCCAACAGTGCGAATATCAGGTACGGGATGTTCCTGTAAAAACAGAAAGGATTACTAGGGAGTCAGTCGCTGATCCAGATCAAGATTCTGATTCTGTGAATCTCATTAATACTTTGTCGGTCCATTTTGGGTTATCTCAAGAAACGCGAAGGTTTCTTGAGATAACATTCACAACTGTACATTGCTTCTGTGCATTGCCATTGACATTTCTCCAGTTAACCCCTAATGATAGATTCAATTTCTCCTTCAAAGCACAGGATATCAGGACTTAATGACAACACATCAAGTAGGGAAAATACGTACAAAACGACATATACGTGGATTTATTGAAAAATTCTTAGCCTACTATAGAACCAAACGAAATTTCAATGTCAAAATATTTCATTACGCAACATATGCTCCTCCTTATTGAATACATTTATCACAGCGAACCTGCAACGTCTCTAGACCTTTCAAAAAAAATGTTTCTTCTTGCTCTGCAAACCAGTCCTCCACAGCTTTATTATCTCCTCGTTGGAAGAAAATTTACGACCTTTCAAATTTTTTTCAGTGGAGGAAAGAGATGACAGTCGGTCGGAGCCAAATCTGGTAAACG
Organism: Adalia bipunctata; assembly: GCA_910592335.1. NCBI lineage: Eukaryota > Metazoa > Arthropoda > Insecta > Coleoptera > Coccinellidae > Adalia > Adalia bipunctata. Next base: position 2,230,930 of record OU342951.1, read on the forward strand.
AGGGGGATGTTCTAGTAATTCTAACCCTAAATCACGAATTTTTTGCATGGCAACATGAGATTTGTGTAATGGGGCGTTGTCCTGTAAAAACAAAACACCTTTGGATAGCTTTCCGTGTCTTTTCTCTTTAATTTTTTCCCGTAGAGTGGTCAGTAATGTCGAATAGTAATCTCCAGTTATTGTTCTATCCTTATCCAAGAAACCAATCATGATTACTCCATGGCAATCCCAAAAAACTGAAGCAAGAACTTTTCCAGCAGATTTTTGGACAGGAAACTTCTTAGGTCTTGGAGAACCAGAGTGTCGCCATTTTACGATTGTTGCTTTGTTTCTAGATCGTAGAAATGTACCCAAGTCTTATCCATAGTAACAATTCGGTTAAAAAAGTCTAAATCGTTTTCAATCTAAGAATCAGCAACCACAATGCGTCTGCATGCAATTGTGTGCTGAAGACAACAAAACACAGCTTCTCTGAAAACTTCATTGGCACCATTTCAACGGAACGAAATACGAAGATTTCCTTCAAGAAGTCGACTTATCATCCTCCCCCTCCTTTTAATACCCCCTCAACCCCTTTAATACATCCACTCGTTGGCTCTCATCGCTAGAACATTCATATAAGCGCGTCTCGGGACCACTCCAGCATCCCGTTCCGGGAATGATGAATTATCTGCAATCCCTGAAAAATTCACAGGCATTAATTACGATGCGACGGATTTTCTTGTCGATCCTCGCCGGAAAATTCATCACTACGTGCCCCGTTCGCCCCTTTATGATCCGAAGGGGTTTTCCTTCTGGCACACACGGCTTATTGGATGCTCTGGGGGGCTGCGGTGAATCGGGGACGGGGCGAGGTGTGCGGCGGCTCTCGATGAGAATTTATCCATCATATTTCATCGGGAGAGAGGAGAAAATGAATTTTTTGGCGTTGTCACTTCATCGTGATGAACTGGTGAAAATAATACACGTGGAATGGTTCGTGAAGAGGAAAATTCTCAACCTGAAGGTCTCTAAGACGTAAGATGACACAAAAAGTATCAAGTTCCTTGAATAAACGTACAGAACTCGAGGAACCAAGTACCAGAAAACGCCAGAATTGTGGCAGGCGTACCTGAAGAAATGTATCTTCGAAGGATTCAATTTTTGACGGCGTGCCTTCAAGTCTGATTCTCTCTATACTCTGTTCAAATGTAAGAAAGAGCAATAATAACATAATTGGCGCGTCGTTAGGAGGGCCTTCGTGAAGTTTCTTTCCGTCCAGAGTCGAATCGAGGAGATTTCACACAATCGTTCAGTTTTAACTGAACCCGAAATCCATTTTTTTCAATAATTTATAGAACGTTGATCTTTTGAAATTTGGCAAACTATCGTCATCATTCACGATTTGTAGAACTTTAGAAATCGTTGGGATTTCATTCCGGAAAAAAAAACCGTGGACAATTCTTCTGATAAGGTTCATATCGAAATCGTCAATCGAATCGATTATTTTTTACGACTGGGCATTCCTCTTAGGTGGCGTCAATGTTTTACATACTCTCTTTATTTTCTCTGAGAATTCTGAATACAGCTGAATCTCTCAGCCCTGAGGATTTTGAAACAATTCCTACTAGGTCTTTTCGATAAATCAGGACGTTCTTCCAATTCTTTTCGAAAAATGTTCAAAATTATCTCTTTCTCTTCAGCAGAAAAATGCGACCTCTTGGACTTTTTTCGTGGTGGTCCCCACATATCACCCTCAGATGCAGTAATGCAGTATCCGTTTCCGAATTCGACATTGTTCTATAAACACTATTTACACTTTGTCAAAAGATTTTCCAACACAATACACTTTTCACAACAAAATCTATAAACACTTTGAACAGCTAGACCTTTACAGTAGCTCTAGGTATTTTAACTGGTCTTGTCAATTGAAAACTTCGATATTTATGCAAATCAAGATGGCTTTCACCCATTCAGGGAAAGGACCCAAACCTGGTGTTTCCCAGAATTACCTTGTCGGAACCTTGAGCAGCCGACAAAGAGTTTCGTACAAAATAATATAAAATTTTGGGGTGAAACTGAATATATTTCGAATATTACAAGTAAATGACCATTATAAATTTGAACAGAGATCTTTTACGAGTCTTGTCAATTGAAAACTTCGATATTTATGCAAATCAAGATGGCTTTCACCCATTAGGGAAAAGGATCCAAATCTGGTGTTTCCCGGAATTACTTTGTCGGAATCCTGCAAGATTCCGACCCAAATCTCTAAAACTCTGGTGTTTCCTGGAATAAACTTGCCGCAATCTCGAGCATCCGAAAAAGAAATTATTTAGTAGATAATAATATAAAAACAAAACAAAATAAAAAATAGGGTACGTCGGATATAAAATGTTTATGACAGTTGCAAATTATAACATAAATTTTGCACTAGAGTTTCCGAGGAAAAAAGTTCTAATGAGGGAATTGCTGACTCAAATTATTGAATCATTTCTATCCAGTACCATCCACAGTCCATTCCGAGTACGATCCTGGCAATCTTTTAGGGCGTTAAAAGGGAGCGTGGTTATGACCGTTTGACGAATAGGAGCTTTATTGTGCGCAAACCAGACGATTCTGTTTGTTTACAAAGCTCCTTCTTATATTTGAACGGACTACAGAATCACATTAAGGCGGTATGAACAATGGGCCTCAGTAAGAAGAAGAAAGATCTCATCCCGATGGCAACAAACGTCACTTCCTTCATTCCATTCCCGCTTCCATTATTCACAACGGCTCTCCTCTTAGTCCATCCACTCAACCCCTTCCCCCAACATTTAATTCTCACTTCAGTAGCATCCGAATAACCTACGTCTCAGAAGTCCTTTCGGCAGCGTCCAGAATGCAAAATTAGCCGGGGGAAAGTCGAAATTAGAGACGTGTCAACTTCGTCCACCGACGATCCCATTTGTACGAAACGAAAACCGTGTTCCCGACTGTCTTAGGCGGGATAAACATCAGTAAGAGAGGTGGAAGCACGCCTTACTCGCCTGTAAATAGTTGTAGGATCGGAATTTTCATTAAACCCGGCCGCTCCGGGCTTGTTGACCGGAACCCTTTCGGTATCGGTCGTGAGGACACCGGAAGATAAACATGGCGGTCGAGAGCGGGTCCGTTGGAAACCGGAGCCGACATTTCCACTGAAGTCGCTGTTTGCCGTGGCTGCAGAGACAGAACTGATGAGGATGGAAAAACTGGTCCTTAGTCGAGACTAAAAAGTATAAAGTATCCGGGTGGCCAAGATTTAGGTTTGTCAATAAGTTTTTACTTCAAACTGACGCAGGTTGGTACTCGTGAAATGTCATATAATTCTCAGAGACGTTGCCAATACTAATTTCTTACTACTCTTCTGTAACTTTGTAAATGGTCTCAGTTCTTTGAAGTTTCAACTTTGACACAGTTTTCGTAGCACTACTACATTTTCAAACTGAAGTATCTCAAGTTGAGCAAAAAGGTGAAAATCTGAACTATGCTAGTTGGGACTCTGAAAAGACTTTTATTGAATAGAGAATATGGTGTTTTTAGGGGGTCTTACCCCTTATGCATTTTTGACCCAAAAAGTTGGGATTTTCGAAGTCGATTTTATTGTTTAAAGAGATACTTTAGACAATGCTGATTAACAATATACAAGCCACATGTGGTTGTGAGCAAAGAAACGGGAGCTATGATGATTTGAAATTCCGATTTTTTTGAAAAAATGCCATTTGACAGGTGAAAATCTAAACTATGCTAGTTAGGGCTCTGTAATATGTTTCATTGAATAGAGCGACCTCGAAAACCTACATTTTGATACCAAAATCGTCCATGTAGCCCTCATAACTAATGAATTATTTCGTTTTAATTTTTTCGATATTTCATGTTCGAGTTTTGTTCTGAAGCTCAGAGCACTCAAAGTATGGGTGATATGGATCACCAAATTGGGTTTTATGAAAGACTCAAATGGGTTGAAAACATTATCGATTGAATAATACTGTTAGATTTTCCAGAGAATTCGTGTTGATGGCAAATATGGTGTTTTTAGGGGGTCTTACCCCTTATGCATTTTTGACCCAAAAAGTTGGGATATTCGAAGTCGATTTTATTGTTTAAAAAGATACTTTAGACAATGCTGATTAACAATATACAAGCCACATGTGGTTGTGAGCAAAGAAACGGGAGCTATGATGATTTGAATTATTTGAAATTCCGATTTTTTTGAAAAAATGCCATTTGACAGGTGAAAATCTAAACTATGCTAGTTAGGGCTCTGGAATATGTTTCATTGAATAGAGCGACCTCGAAAACCTACATTTTGATAGCAAAATCGTCCATGTAGCCCTCATAACTAATGAATTATCACGTTTTAATTTTTTCGATATTTCATGTTCGAGTTTTGTTCTGAAGCTCAGAGCACTCAAAGTATGGGTGATATGGATCACCAAAATGGGTATTCTGAAAGACTCAAATGGGTTGAAAACATTATCGATTGAATAATACTGTTAGATTTTCCAGAGAATTCGTGTTGATGGCAAATATGGTGTTTTTAGGGGGTCTTACCCCTTATGCATTTTTGACCCAAAAAGTTGGGATATTCGAAGTCGATTTTATTGTTTAAAAAGATACTTTAGACAATGCTGATTAACAATATACAAGCCACATGTGGTTGTGAGCAAAGAAACGGGAGCTATGATGATTTGAATTATTTGAAATTCCGATTTTTTTGAAAAAATGCCATTTGACAGGTGAAAATCTAAACTATGCTAGTTAGGGCTCTGGAATATGTTTCATTGAATAGAGCGACCTCGAAAACCTACATTTTGATACCAATATCGTCCATGTAGCCCTCATAACTAATGAATTATCACGTTTTAATCTTTTCGATATTTCATGTTCGAGTTTTGTTCTGAAGCTCAGAGCACTCAAAGTATGGGTGATATGGATCACCAAAATGGGTATTCTGAAAGACTCAAATGGGTTGAAAACATTATCGATTGAATAATACTGTTAGATTTTCCAGAGAATTCGTGTTGATGGCAAACCAGTAAAACACGGAAGGGGTATTATTAGGGAGACATCTTTGAGAATACCTCTCGAGCGAAATATACCAAAACCTCCTTCCAGATCTCCAGATAACAAACGACCCAGGGATCGAAAGAAATCCCAAACGCTTCCTATAAAGGGTTCGAGGAGGGCAGATGATGGGGAACAGGGATTTTCTAGTTGTGGATCAAAAATATGGCTTCATATTGGTAGAGTTGAACTACATACTACTGAAGAATCAATTGAAGGACATTTAGCGAAGATCTTTCCAAATCGCATTTTTACTGTTGAGGCGCAACCAAATAGAGCCGAAGCAAAGAGTATGTCTTTTAAGGTGGGCGGCGATGTTGATCTACAGGAAGAACTTTACAATGGTTGCAACTGGCCAGAAGGTGTGACAATCAGACGTTATAATTTTTTTCGGAGGAGAAACAGTTATAGGGGAGCGAGGAATCGAGCGACGGAGTGAGGGGATTATAGTCGCAAATTTAAATCTGCAGTCTCTGGGAAATAAGATTGATAGAGTGAAATATTTCCTGGAGAGGTGGGACGTTGACATTGCCTGCTTTACGGAACATTGGTTTACGTATGATATCCTTTCGAAAATTAGTTTGGGAGATTACATTGTGGCTGGCTCATATTGCCGGCAAACGCGATATGGTGGAACGGCGGTTATCCTCAGAGATAGCACGATGTATAAAGAATTGACACAAGTAAAGGAGAAGTCAGTTGAGAAACTGATCGAACTCTCTTGTATAAGATTGACAAAGGCAAGGTTGCTGGTTGTCTCTGTGTACAGACCTCCATCGGGATGTATAACGGAATTTATAGCCTCTCTGACAGAAGTACTCCAATCGTTGCAGGATGCGTACCCTGCCGACCGGCTGATTCTCGCTGGCGACTTCAATATTGAGGTCAGGGAGAAATCTAAAGAGCAGCAGCAGCTACTTGAGACCACTAAGATGTTCGGTTTGGAGATGATGTTTTCGGAACCTTCAAGGGTCACTAATCTATCCAGTTCTTGTATAGACAACATTTTCACCAACATAAGTGTCGATCCCGGTAAAAAGTCCACAGTTGAGCCTCATCTTGGGGACCATAGGGCGCAGGTGCTCGGCTTCTCGATTCGGAACGTTGATACGGAAAAGAAGCAATCTAAAGTGATGCGTCGGATCAATAAAAAGAATACACAGCGCTTTGCTGAGGCTATGAGAAGCGAGAACTGGTCAGAGTTATACTCTGTGGATGCTGCAGTCCAGTTTTCAGGCTTCCATGATCGCATGTTGGAGATATTTCAACGATGCTTTCCTGAAAGGAAAGTCAGGATAACACGAGCAAAGAAGTTTTATGAGAGCAGGGAGATCAGAGACATTAGAAAGAAGCTCGAGGCGGCGGACACCATTTATAGAGTTAAGGGTGATAATGATAGTAAACAGCTATACTGTGCCATGAAGGAAGCTCTTCGTCTCGAGATCGGGAACATGATTAAAAGGAAAAACGCTGAAAAGATGGAGAACTCTGAGAACAGATGTCAAACGATGTGGAACCTTATACGGCGAGAAACAAACAACAAGTGTAGCCAAAACAGACGGGAAGCTAACATCACGGCCGAGAGCATGAACGAATATCTGGCTTCAGTGGGAATAAAAATAATCAATTATGCTGGGACTTCTAGTCAGAGGTCAGAAGAACTGCTTGCTAATGGAAATGAGGCGAATCCGAGATCTATGTTCATGTTTCCAGTGGAGGAGGTGGAGATCCTGGAAGCATCAAGAAAACTTAGAAATAAGCACACTCGAGATATTAATGGGATGTCGGTTTCCCTTATAAAACAAATTGTTCCCTTGATTGTGGAACCAATCTGCAAACTATTTAATGACTGCATAGAGCAAGAAATCTTTCCTGAAGAACTGAAAGTCGCAAAGGTATGCCCAATATACAAAAAAGGTGACACGGATGACTTCGCCAACTATCGGCCCATATCAGTACTACCGGCCCTATCTAAGATCTTCGAACTTATTCTGAAGGACCGCCTCATCAGATTCCTTGAAAAACATTCAGTAATACATGATTCACAACACGGTTTCAGACATAGCCGATCCACCATTACGTCAATGATCGAGGTGCTCGAGGAGATTTTAGTTGCCTTTAACGGCGGCGATGAGGCTGAGCTCGTGTGCATGGATCTGAGCAAGGCCTTCGATACGGTAAACCACGAAATTCTACTGAAGAAACTCCACCACTATGGAGTGAGAGGAAAAGCTAACAACTTGGTCAGATCCTATCTTGCTCGAAGAAGACAGGCGGTTGTTTGGAACGGGGAGACATCTGGGTTGAGGGAGCTGTACGCCGGTGTTCCACAGGGTTCCATATTGGGTCCGATACTGTTTTTAATATTTATAAATGATCTGTTCCCGAATATTCGCTCAGATAGAACATGCTGTTATGCTGATGATACCGGATTTCTGAATAAATCGAGAAATCGCTCAACACTACAGGAGAAGACGACTGTGGCTGAAAGGGATGCATATACGTGGTTCTCAGCAAATGCACTGATATTCAATGAGAGTAAAACGCAAAAGATAATCTTTACAACTAGAGAATCTAACCAAAATTGTATCCTGTACCTGGGCTTGCAGTTCCAATCTTCCCTTGGGTGGAGCAGCCATATTGACGTGCTTTGCAGAAAGCTGTCAACTGCTATTTACATGATACGTCGAATGAAAGAAGTTGCGGACCAAATAACAGCTAAATCTGCTTATTATTCCGCATTTCACAGTAGAGCAGCCTATGGAATAATAATTTGGGGACACAGCAAAGATGCGGAAAGGGTTCTCCTAAAGCAAAAGCAGGCTATAAGAACATTATTCGGCATGAAGGTGACAGATAGCTGCAGAGAGGTTTTTAAACGAGAAGGCATACTTACCATCACATCTGTCTTCATACTAACCTGCGTAAAATATGTTCATGCTAACCGCGGAATTTACATGAGACACCAGGACACACATTCTCATAACACCCGAGGGAAAAATAAGATTACCATACCCCGTCTTCGTCTAAAAAAAGAGGAGCAAGGCCCTAATTACATTTGCTTAAAGCTCTATAACAAGCTGCCTGATGAATTAAAAAACCTAGGTATGGGACAATTTGGTAAAAGAGTTAAGAAATTATTGCTGATGAAAACCATCTATCATATAAACGAATTCCTGCATTGATCTGATTGTTGTACAGTGTTATTTAAGTTTCTTATTTATACATTGTAGTGTCTATTTGTTTTTTTATCTATACTGATGTGTATTCATTGTGTATAACTTATACTATATTCAATTGACAAGTCATGTAATTTTGATGACAAAATATTTTATACATGTACTATTACTGTATGAAATAAATTATTATATTATTATTATTATTAAATATGGTGTTTTTAGGGGGTCTTACCCCTTATGCATTTTTGACCCAAAAAGTTGGGATATTCGAAGTCGATTTTATTGTTTAAAAAGATACTTTAGACAATGCTGATTAACAATATACAAGCCACATGTGGTTGTGAGCAAAGAAACGGGAGCTATGATGATTTGAATTATTTGAAATTCCGATTTTTTTGAAAAAATGCCATTTGACAGGTGAAAATCTAAACTATGCTAGTTAGGGCTCTGGAATATGTTTCATTGAATAGAGCGACCTCGAAAACCTACATTTTGATAACAAAATCGTCCATGTAGCCCTCATAACTAATGAATTATCACGTTTTAATTTTTTCGATATTTCATGTTCGAGTTTTGTTCTGAAGCTCAGAGCACGCAAAGTATGGGTGATATGGATCACCAAAATGGGTATTCTGAAAGACTCAAATGGGTTGAAAACATTATCGATTGAATAACACTGTTAGATTTTCCCGAGAATTCGTGTTAATGGCAAATGTGGTGTTTTTAGGGGGTCTTACCCCTTATGCATTTTTGACCCAAAAAGTTGGGATTTTCGAAGTCGATTTTATTGTTTGAAAAGATACTTTAGACAATGCTGATTAACAATATACAAGCCACATGTGGTTGTGAGCAAAGAAACGGGAGCTATGATGATTTTAAATTCCGATTTTTTTGAAAAAATGCCATTTGACAGGTGAAAATCTAAACTATGCTAGTTAGGGCTCTGGAATATGTTTCATTGAATAGAGCGACCTCGAAAACCTACATTTTGATACCAAAATCGTCCATGTAGCCCTCATAACTAATGAATTATCACGTATTAATTTTTTCGATATTTCATGTTCGAGTTTTGTTCTGAAGCTCAGAGCACTCAAAGTATGGGTGATATTGAACACCAAAATGGGTATTCTGAAAGACTCAAATGGGTTAAAAACATTATCGATTGAATAACACTGTTAGATTTTCCACAGAATTCGTGTTGATGGCAAATATGGTGTTTTTAGGGGGTCTTACCCCTTATGCATTTTTGACCCAAAAAGTTGGGATTTTCGAAGTCGATTTTATTGTTTAAGAAGATACTTTAGACAATGCTGATTAACAATATACAAGCCACATGTGGTTGTGAGCAAAGAAACGGGAGCTATGATGATTTGAATTATTTGAAATTACGATTTTTTTGAAAAAATGCCATTTGACAGGTGAAAATCTAAACTATGCTAGTTAGGGCTCTGGAATATGTTTCATTGAATAGAGCGACCTCGAAAACCTACATTTTGATACCAAAATCGTCCATGTAGCCCTCATAACTAATGAATTATCACGTTTTAATTTTTTCGATATTTCATGTTCGAGTTTTGTTCTGAAGCTCAGAGCACTCAAAGTATGGGTGATATGGATCACCAAAATGGGTATTCTGAAAGAGTCAAATGGGTTGAAAACATTATCGATTGAATAATACTGTTAGATTTTCCAGAGAATTCGTGTTGATGGCAAATATGGTGTTTTTAGGGGGTCTTACCCCTTATGCATTTTTGACCCAAAAAGTTGGGATTTTCGAAGTCGATTTTATTGTTTAAAAAGATACTTTAGACAATGCTGATTAACAATATACAAGCCACATGTGGTTGTGAGCAAAGAAACAGGAGCTATGATGATTTTAAATTCCGATTTTTTTGAAAAATTGCCATTTGACAGGTGAAAATCTAAACTATGCTAGTAAGGGCTCTGGAATATCTTTCATTGGATAGAGCGACCTCGAAAACCTACATTTTGATACCAAAATCGTCCATGTAGCCCTCATAACTAATGAATTATCACGTTTTAATCTTTTCGATATTTCATGTTCGAGTTTTGTTCTGAAGCTCAGAGCACTCAAAGTATGGGTGATATGGATCACCAAAATGGGTATTCTGAAAGACTCAAATGGGTTGAAAACATTATCGATTGAATAATACTGTTAGATTTTCCAGAGAATTCGTGTTGATGGCAAATATGGTGTTTTTAGGGGGTCTTACCCCTTATGCATTTTTGACCCAAAAAGTTGGGATTTTCGAAGTCGATTTTATTGTTTAAAAAGATACTTTAGACAATGCTGATTAACAATATACAAGCCACATGTGGTTGTGAGCAAAGAAACAGGAGCTATGATGATTTTAAATTCCGATTTTTTTGAAAAAATGCCATTTGACAGGTGAAAATCTAAACTATGCTAGTTAGGGCTCTGGAATATGTTTCATTGAATAGAGCGACCTCGAAAACCTACATTTTGATAGCAAAATCGTCCATGTAGCCCTCATAACTAATGAATTATCACGTTTTAATTTTTTCGATATTTCATGTTCGAGTTTTGTTCTGAAGCTCAGAGCACTCAAAGTATGGGTGATATGGATCACCAAAATGGGTATTCTGAAAGACTCAAATGGGTTGAAAACATTATCGATTGAATAACACTGTTAGATTTTCCAGAGTATTCGTGTTGATGGCAAATACGGGGTTTTTAGGGGGTCTTACCCCTTATGCATTTTTGACCCAAAAAGTTGGGATTTTCGAAGTCGATTTTATTGTTTAAAGAGATACTTTAGACAATGCTGATTAACAATATACAAGCCACATGTGGTTGTGAGCAATGAAACGGGAGCTACGATGATTTGAATTATTTGAAATTCCGATTTTTTTGAAAAAATGCCATTTGACAAGTGAAAATCTAAACTATGCTAGTTAGGGCTCTGGAATATGTTTCATTGAATAGAGCGACCTCGAAAACCTACATTTTGATACCAAAATCGTCCATGTAGCCCTCATAACTAATGAATTATCACGTTTTAATTTTTTCGATATTTCATGTTCGAGTTTTGTTCTGAAGCTCAGAGCACTCAAAGTATGGGTGATATGGATCACCAAAATGGGTATTCTGAAAGACTCAAATGGGTTGAAAACATTATCGATTGAATAATACTGTTAGATTTTCCAGAGAATTCGTGTTGATGGCAAATATGGTGTTTTTAGGGGGTCTTACCCCTCATGCATTTTTGACCCAAAAAGTTGGGATTTTCGAAGTCGATTTTATTGTTTAAAAAGATACTTTAGACAATGCTGATTAACAATATACAAGCCACATGTGGTTGTGAGCAAAGAAACAGGAGCTATGATGATTTTAAATTCCGATTTTTTTGAAAAATTGCCATTTGACAGGTGAAAATCTAAACTATGCTAGTTAGGGCTCTGGAATATCTTTCATTGGATAGAGCGACCTCGAAAACCTACATTTTGATACCAAAATCGTCCATGTAGCCCTCATAACTAATGAATTATCACGTTTTAATCTTTTCGATATTTCATGTTCGAGTTTTGTTCTGAAGCTCAGAGCACTCAAAGTATGGGTGATATGGATCACCAAAATGGGTATTCTGAAAGACTCAAATGGGTTGAAAACATTATCGATTGAATAACACTGTTAGATTTTCCAGAGTATTCGTGTTGATGGCAAATACGGGGTTTTTAGGGGGTCTTACCCCTTATGCATTTTCGACCCAAAAAGTTGGGATTTTCGAAGTCGATTTTATTGTTTAAAGAGATACTTTAGACAATGCTGATTAACAATATACAAGCCACATGTGGTTGTGAGCAATAAAACGGGAGCTACGATGATTTGAATTATTTGAAATTCCGATTTTTTTGAAAAAATGCCATTTGACAGGTGAAAATCTAAACTATGCTAGTTAGGGCTCTGGAATATGTTTCATTGAATAGAGCGACCTCGAAAACCTACATTTTGATACCAAAATCGTCCATGTAGCCCTCATAACTAATGAATTATCACGTTTTAATTTTTTCGATATTTCATGTTCGAGTTTTGTTTTGAAGCTTAGAGCACTCAAAGTATGGGTGATATGGACCACCAAAATGGGTATTCTGAAAGACTCAAATGGGTTGAAAACATTATCGATTGAATAATACTGTTAGATTTTCCAGAGAATTCGTGTTGATGGCAAATATGATGTTTTTAGGGGGTCTTACCCCTTATGCATTTTTGACCCAAAAAGTTGGGATTTTCGAAGTCGATTTTATTGTTTAAGAAGATACTTTAGACAATGCTGATTAACAATATACAAGCCACATGTGGTTGTGAGCAAAGAAACGGGAGCTATGATGATTTTAAATTCCGATTTTTTTGAAAAAATGCCATTTGACAGGTGAAAATCTAAACTATGCTAGTTAGAGCTCTGGAATATGTTTCATTGAATAGAGCGACCTCGAAAACCTACATTTTGATACCAAAACCGTCCATGTAGCCCTCATAACTAATGAATTATCACGTTTTAATTTTTTCGATATTTCATGTTCGAGTTTTGTTCTGAAGCTCAGAGCACTCAAAGTATGGGTGATATGGATCACCAAAATGGATATTCTGAAAGACTCAAATGGGTTGAAAACATTATCGATTGAATAATACTGTTAGATTTTCCAGAGAATTCGTGTTGATGGCAAATATGGTGTTTTTAGGGGGTCTTACCCCTTATGCATTTTTGACCCAAAAAGTTGGGATTTTCGAAGTCGATTTTATTGTTTAAAAAGATACTTTAGACAATGCTGATTAACAATATACAAGCCACATGTGGTTGTGAGCAAAGAAACAGGAGCTATGATGATTTTAAATTCCGATTTTTTTGAAAAATTGCCATTTGACAGGTGAAAATCTAAACTATGCTAGTTAGGGCTCTGGAATATCTTTCATTGGATAGAGCGACCTCGAAAACCTACATTTTGATACCAAAATCGTCCATGTAGCCCTCATAACTAATGAATTATCACGTTTTAATCTTTTCGATATTTCATGTTCGAGTTTTGTTCTGAAGCTCAGAGCACTCAAAGTATGGGTGATATGGATCACCAAAATGGGTATTCTGAAAGACTCAAATGGGTTGAAAACATTATCGATTGAATAACACTGTTAGATTTTCCAGAGTATTCGTGTTGATGGCAAATACGGGGTTTTTAGGGGGTCTTACCCCTTATGCATTTTTGACCCAAAAAGTTGGGATTTTCGAAGTCGATTTTATTGTTTAAAGAGATACTTTAGACAATGCTGATTAACAATATACAAGCCACATGTGGTTGTGAGCAATGAAACGGGAGCTACGATGATTTGAATTATTTGAAATTCCGATTTTTTTGAAAAAATGCCATTTGACAGGTGAAAATCTAAACTATGCTAGTTAGGGCTCTGGAATATGTTTCATTGAATAGAGCGACCTCGAAAACCTACATTTTGATACCAAAATCGTCCATGTAGCCCTCATAACTAATGAATTATCACGTTTTAATTTTTTCGATATTTCATGTTCGAGTTTTGTTCTGAAGCTCAGAGCACTCAAAGTATGGGTGATATGGATCACCAAAATGGGTATTCTGAAAGACTCAAATGGGTTGAAAACATTATCGATTGAATAATACTGTTAGATTTTCCAGAGAATTCGTGTTGATGGCAAATATGGTGTTTTTAGGGGGTCTTACCCCTTATGCATTTTTGACCCAAAAAGTTGGGATTTTCGAAGTCAATTTTATTGTTTAAGAAGATACTTTAGACAATGCTGATTAACAATATACAAGCCACATGTGGTTGTGAGCAAAGAAACGGGAGCTATGATGATTTTAAATTCCGATTTTTTTGAAAAAATGCCATTTGACAGGTGAAAATCTAAACTATGCTAGTTAGGGCTCTGGAATATGTTTCATTGAATAGAGCGACCTCGAAAACCTACATTTTGATACCAAAATCGTCCATGTAGCCCTCATAACTAATGAATTATCACGTTTTAATTTTTTCGATATTTCATGTTCGAGTTTTGTTCTGAAGCTCAGAGCACTCAAAGTATGGGTGATATGGATCACCAAAATGGGTATTCTGAAAGACTCAAATGGGTTGAAAACATTATCGATTGAATAACACTGTTAGATTTTCCAGAGAATTCGTGTTGATGGCAAATACGGGGTTTTTAGGGGGTCTTACCCCTTATGCATTTTTGACCCAAAAAGTTGGGATTTTCGAAGTCGATTTTATTGTTTAAAGAGATACTTTAGACAATGCTGATTAACAATATACAAGCCACATGTGGTTGTGAGCAAAGAAACGGGAGCTATGATGATTTGAATTATTTGAAATTCCGATTTTTTGAAAAAATGCCATTTGACAGGTGAAAATCTAAACTATGCTAGTTAGGGCTCTGGAATATGTTTCATTGAATAGAGCGACCTCGAAAACCTACATTTTGATACCAAAATCGTCCATGTAGCCCTCATAACTAATGAATTATCACGTTTTAATTTTTTCGATATTTCATGTTCGAGTTTTGTTCTGAAGCTCAGAGCACTCAAAGTATGGGTGATATGGATCACCAAAATGGGTATTCTGAAAGACTCAAATGGGTTGAAAACATTATCGATTGAATAATACTGTTAGATTTTCCAGAGAATTCGTGTTGATGGCAAATATGGTGTTTTTAGGGGGTCTTACCCCTTATGCATTTTTGACCCAAAAAGTTGGGATTTTCGAAGTCGATTTTATTGTTTAAAAAGATACTTTAGACAATGCTGATTAACAATATACAAGCCACATGTGGTTGTGAGCAAAGAAACGGGAGCTATGATGATTTTAAATTCCGATTTTTTTGAAAAAATGCCATTTGACAGGTGAAAATCTAAACTATGCTAGTTAGGGCTCTGGAATATCTTTCATTGGATAGAGCGACCTCGAAAACCTACATTTTGATACCAAAATCGTCCATGTAGCCCTCATAACTAATGAATTATCACGTTTTAATCTTTTCGATATTTCATGTTCGAGTTTTGTTCTGAAGCTCAGAGCACTCAAAGTATGGGTGATATGGATCACCAAAATGGGTATTCTGAAAGACTCAAATGGGTTGAAAACATTATCGATTGAATAACACTGTTAGATTTTCCAGAGAATTCGTGTTGATGGCAAATACGGGGTTTTTAGGGGGTCTTACCCCTTATGCATTTTTGACCCAAAAAGTTGGGATTTTCGAAGTCGATTTTATTGTTTAAAGAGATACTTTAGACAATGCTGATTAACAATATACAAGCCACATGTGGTTGTGAGCAAAGAAACGGGAGCTATGATGATTTTAAATTCCGATTTTTTTGAAAAAATGCCATTTGACAGGTGAAAATCTAAACTATGCTAGTTAGGGCTCTGGAATATGTTTCATTGAATAGAGCGACCTCGAAAACCTACATTTTGATACCAAAATCGTCCATGTAGCCCTCATAACTAATGAATTATCACGTTTTAATTTTTTCGATATTTCATGTTCGAGTTTTGTTCTGAAGCTCAGAGCACTCAAAGTATGGGTGATATGGATCACCAAAATGGGTATTCTGAAAGACTCAAATGGGTTGAAAACATTATCGATTGAATAACACTGTTAGATTTTCCAGAGAATTCGTGTTGATGGCAAATACGGGGTTTTTAGGGGGTCTTACCCCTTATGCATTTTTGACCCAAAAAGTTGGGATTTTCGAAGTCGATTTTATTGTTTAAAGAGATACTTTAGACAATGCTGATTAACAATATACAAGCCACATGTGGTTGTGAGCAAAGAAACGGGAGCTATGATGATTTGAATTATTTGAAATTCCGATTTTTTGAAAAAATGCCATTTGACAGATGAAAATCTAAACTATGCTAGTTAGGGCTCTGGAATATGTTTCATTGAATAGAGCGACCTCGAAAATCCACATTTTGATACCAAAATCGTCCATGTAGCCCTCATAACTAATGAATTATCACGTTTTAATTTTTTCGATATTTCATGTTCGAGTTTTGTTCTGAAGCTCAGAGCACTCAAAGTATGGGTGATATGGATCACCATAATGGGTATTCTGAAAGACTCAAATGGGTTGAAAACATTATCGATTGAATAATACTGTTAGATTTTCCAGAGAATTCGTGT
Organism: Adalia bipunctata; assembly: GCA_910592335.1. NCBI lineage: Eukaryota > Metazoa > Arthropoda > Insecta > Coleoptera > Coccinellidae > Adalia > Adalia bipunctata. Next base: position 2,247,374 of record OU342951.1, read on the forward strand.
TGATGGCAAATATGGTGTTTTTAGGGGGTCTTACCCCTTATGCATTTTTGACCCAAAAAGTTGGGATTTTCGAAGTCGATTTTATTGTTTAAAAAGATACTTTAGACAATGCTGATTAACAATATACAAGCCACATGTGGTTGTGAGCAAAGAAACGGGAGCTATGATGATTTTAAATTCCGATTTTTTTGAAAAAATGCCATTTGACAGGTGAAAATCTAAACTATGCTAGTTAGGGCTCTGGAATATCTTTCATTGGATAGAGCGACCTCGAAAACCTACATTTTGATACCAAAATCGTCCATGTAGCCCTCATAACTAATGAATTATCACGTTTTAATCTTTTCGATATTTCATGTTCGAGTTTTGTTCTGAAGCTCAGAGCACCCAAAGTATGGGTAATATGGATCACCAAAATGGGTATTCTGAAAGACTCAAATGGGTTGAAAACATTATCGATTGAATAACACTGTTAGATTTTCCAGAGAATTCGTGTTGATGGCAAATACGGGGTTTTTAGGGGGTCTTACCCCTTATGCATTTTTGACCCAAAAAGTTGGGATTTTCGAAGTCGATTTTATTGTTTAAAGAGATACTGGACGAAACGTTTGCTTTGCTATAAAGTTGTTTCTTTAGTGGTCCTAACCCCTGTGAAAATATTTCTTCTAATACTTGACGTGAAAACTTTTATAAAAATGAAAATACATATTGGTAAATGTGCAATTCTGAATTATTTCTGATTAAGTGAAGATTTAAGGCAAATTATCGAGTTTATTTTTTGAATGGTAACCTTAAGTTCTACTGAAATATACAAAAAAGTCGAGTGTCAGAATACCCTTTGATGTAAAATATTGTTCTTTAAACGTGACGTCGTTGCAAATTGGCGAAGGATCTGGTTCGCATTTAACCAATCATTTATTTATCTCGTTGAACCTGGTGAGAATATTTGGCCGAAGTAATGAAAAAATTATAATGCCATCGGTTCTTGACATTGTTAGAAATATTCAAGTAAATCGAAGTTAGTTAGATTAACGTTGAAAAATTCCGATAGTGGTCATAAGTATTGATGAGAAGATCTTGACTCGTAGTAAAAGGAATTTATTTTGTATTAAATGCTGGTAATACTTTGAGTTGCACCATTTGGTGACCATATTTTTTCCCACCAAAGTAGGTGTGAAAATAAGCAGAACATGATATTTTAGCTAGATCGTAGTGTGAATGTGCCTCAAAAATCATAGTTTGAATTCGATAGGGCATCTATCCAGGAATACTATTCAATAAACAGATTGAAAAAATTTATTTAGAGTCTTGCCACCGAAAAGGGTGGCAAAGGATGCACTTAATTTTCTTGAATTCAGAGGGACTTTTACAGAACATAAAACATATTTTATATTACTCCACACCCTCTATTGATAGATGGATACAGATCAAGCTAATAAAAGCTGACGGACGAAATAAATGTTCAGCTTGATGCCGTCTCAAAACAAGTCAAAACCGGATAACGTCGCTCTTGGCACAATCCAAACGACCTTTGTCAGTAGAACCGTTCTCGAGTCAAACTTTCATCCGCAGATACCATCCGAGAAGGGAAGTCCTCGATTCCAGCGAAATGAATAAAATCAAACCGTTCCCCGCCTCCTAGAAACGTGAAGCCTGTCAAATCGAAGTAGCGCTGTCAACGACAGCCGATTTTCGAAATCGAAGAAAGTAGAATTCAATAGCTTTCGTCCCGGTCGCCCCGTAAGGAAAAGCACCTGACTCGGAGTTCGTCTTCCTTGAAATTTTCAAGTAGACGATATCACGGATATCTAATTGATTCGCCATCCCAAACTTGCATAATTGCGTTGCGAATATCTGCTTTGCGGATCGGAGAGGGGTTGTTGAAGGGTTCTTTTCTTGAGTTTCGTTCGTTCAAGTTGGAATTACTTTCGATCTGTAAGATCTGTTCGTTCTGTTGGTTTTTCAGGCATGAGAACCTCGGAAAAATTTGAAATGAAGTTGCTGCGAAGAATCTGCGTCACTGCTCTCTCAAACTCGAGTCAATCTGAACAGTAAGTTCTCACGTTAGGGTTAGGCGCCAAAAACGTGAAATGTACACGATACATTGAGGCATTCACGTCAGATTCACATCAAGGGGCCTTTATACTCTGGCCGACGGCACCGATTCTCTATTAAAAAAGTGCCTTCCATTTTCCCAAGTTCACGTCCTCAATTTTTCACCTAAAAGCTTGATTTTTTTCTAAAATTGAAGTTAAAGGATGTCTTGAGGGCACTCCACTTTCTTCTCTTTGATAAAATTATTTTTTCGCATGAAAAAATCGGGTTGAATTTGAAAGTCCATGAAAATAGACTTCATAATCGTTTTTCGGCGGTTGTTCATCAAATTTTTTTTAGAAAATTCATTGGAGTGCCCTCGACAAATCAATTTCCTATATTTTGAAAAAATTCCATTTGGATAGGCGCTTAAATAATGCGAAAAAATATGGAAATACTGAAAAGACTCCAGAAAGTGTGAAATCGCAGAGAACTGTCTGAAATTCCAGGAGAATTTAAAAAAAAATTGAGCTTTCAGGTGGAAAATTGAGGGCGTGAACTTGGAAAAATAAAAGGTACTTTTTGAATGGAGAAGCGGTGCCGTCGGCCAGAGTATAACGGCCCCTTAACTCAAGGGGACCTGGTACACGTCCGAGCTCGCGAGCTCCCTTCAAAAATTGGGCTTTTTATTTCCATGATATCACAGTTCGTAGACCAACAATTTTTTTTTTAAATTGAAGCTTAATCGTTTCTCTAGAATGTGTATTACTCGCTTTTCTGTTTTTCTTCGTATATTAGGAAAAAAACTTGGTGAGCTGTAATTTCATGAAAATCTGGACAAACGATTTTATTTCCATGATATCTCCGTCAATTTTTGGGATAAATGTATGAAATTTTCAGTATACATGCGGAATAATATTTTGCAGAATATGTATTATTTGTTTTTCCGTTTTTCTGCGTATATCAGGAAAAAAACCTGTTTGAAAATATGACCAATAAAGTTCCTACTTTATAATTTATAAAAATTGAGGAGGCAATAAACAAATAAACTGATCAATACACATTCTGAATAGTATATAACATTACTAGCAAGGTAAGAGGGTTTTTACTGGCGAATGGAGGATATAACCTCCTTAAGCCAGTAAAACCCGTTACCTTGCGTGTATTGTTTTATATTTTATTTGTTTCTCATTTGTAAAAAGGTTAGATAAATTCCAAAAAAATCTCAATAATTTATCGCAAATGTCGTAAGCTATGAAAGCGTTGCCATGAACATGTCTGTTTATTTTTCTTTACATTTGTTTTGGCGAAAGCGAAAATGAATGTACCAAAAGAAATTATTGAGGCAGCCAGCAGTGTAGCTTCAAGTTTATTACCTGCAAAATCAGCTTCAAGGTACGAGCGAGAATACGACGACTTCAAAAAGTGGCAAAACAAAAATAGTGTGATTGGGGTAACTGAAGATGTTTTGTTGGTCTACTTGAATCAACTATCAGCTAGATTCAGCCCTAATACTTTATGGACAAAATGGTCTATGCTGAAAAGCTGCTTGGAAATGAAAGAAAATGCCCCTGTTCGCAGGTTTGTTTTCCTCAAAAAATTTATTGAAAAATATGACGTTCAGTTGTCATTTGCAGATTTCAAAAGATAATAGCGTTACTGAAATGAAAAAATGAGCGTTATACGCCAAAAAAGGCCCAGGTATTAAGTAAAAAAGAGGCTGAACAATTTCTTTCACATGCTCCTGATGACCAGTGGTTGCTGACGAAAATTGTAACAATATTTGGGATTTTTGGATGTCGTCGATGTGACGAAATTCTCTCCTTAAACATGAATGATGTAGAAGATATGGGAAAATACGTTATTGTAACATTGCGGCAAACAAAAAATTTAACAACAAGAAGATTCACCATAACCGATGATGGCTGCAGCTTCAAGCCCTGCATGTTATACAGAAAATATGTAAATCTTCGGCCTCCTGGAACAGAAAGCCTAAGATTTTTTTTGACATACCGACATGGAAAGTGCATTTCCCTTAATGCTGGCCAGCACACTATTGGTGGTGTCCCAAAGCAAATAGCGAAATATTTAGGTTTAAAAGACCCAGAGTTATACACCGGCCACTCTTTTCGCAGAACTGGAGCCACTATAGTTGCGGATTCGGGTGGAGATATTTTAACACTAAAGCGTGCAGGAGGGTGGAAGAGCACCGAAATTGCGATGAGTTATGTCGATGATTCGGTCAACAAAAAAATCGAAATGTCTAGCAAATTATTTGGTAGTAAGGAGAGTACAAATGTTCTGCAGTACTCGAGTTCAGCAGTTTCTGAGTCAACAGATGGTTCATCATCATCAGTATCAACTCTTTCATCATCAAAAATCTGTGTTACTGGAAATAACAATTGTACCATGATTTTCAACATATATGACGATAAAACAAAATTTTCTAATGTAAATAATACTACTAACTTGTAAAAATTTTGCAAGTTAACTGTCAGTTTTACAAGTTAGTGACTTGATAAAATAAACTTTTTTGATTAACATTGTGTTTTTGGAAACTGACGTTTACAAATGAGAAACAAATAAAAATATTATTTCGCATGTAAACTGAAAATTTCATGTACTTATACCGAAAATTGACAGAGACATCATGGAAATGAAATCGTTGGTCCAGATTTTCATGAAACTACAGCTCACCAGGTTTTTTCTTAATATACGAAGAAAAACAAAAAGGCGAGCAATACAAATTCTAGAGAAATGATTAAGCTTCAATTTAAAAAAAGAATTGTTGATCTACGCCGCATACGAACTGAGATATCATGGAAATAAAAAGCCCAATTTTTGATGGTATCTCACGAGCTCGGACGTGTACCACCTCCCCTTAAAGTTCTAAATCGTGCCATCAGACCAGCAAATATCAACGACGACTCTGTATTCGATTTTGCTTTCTCCACATATCTTGATATGGATCTGAACATGCCAACAACAGAACATTAATCTCTTAATAATTGGCGCCCGAGTCATCTCAAACAATCTACAAATCATTTTGTAATCAGTAATGATTATGAACCTGACGTAGTGTTGAGCATATTGAGTTGATAAAACGGCTTATTAACTCTGACAGACGATCATTTCCGAATGTTTGTTTCCTCATCTCGTTACATTAGAGTCTGATGGACGCCTCAATTCCTTGGAATTGGATGACGTCCCTCATTTCAGACAATGAGTTTATCTACTTCAACCACAGGGGGTTCATTTATGCTCGAATCGATTGTGTGAGAGTTGGTGTATTCGAAGCTTTTGGTTGTGTTGCAAAAGAATACAGAAATGCTGTACTGAAGAGAATCAACTCTTCCTGCAGCCAGTATTCTCATTCATCCCTTTTATGAGGGTATCAACATCGAATAAAACGCACAAGAAAGACGAAGAGTACTCAAACCATCGTAAATCGCGTATTTGTCGCGACATTAAGGTCTCGAATCGAACTGCAAGACCTTCTGGTGTGCCACACAATATCAAACTCTTTAGCCAATTCAATTTAGGCCCTCTAAAGACGTAATCATTATACATAACCTCGCATTAGGAGTCTTCTTCTTCCCTGCTCGGTCTACTAATTAGTTTTCAATCTTCCGACCAGGCAGTTTAACGGGCTTTTACGTGCATTTTACTGTTTTTCTGATCGTTCTGACTTTTACGACCATTTCGGAGTAATCTTGCAATTACGAAATCATGAGGATTGGGGTCGATTTACGCGTTGTTTTTTCGCTTTTTACTGCGAAAAATTGGGAAAGATACTAAGCGACTTTGAAAAAATTCATGTGGGTTGAAATACTGAAGCTGTTTTAAGCGTTCGAAAGTTTGAAGTTCTCAAGGACAGTCGGTTAGCTTCATGCCTCCTTTTTGGAAGGGACAAGGATCTTGGAACCTCTTCGATTCGAGGAGTTGATTTCAAAAAATTCTGCCTCCAAAATACAACATCAATAATTCGTTCACATTTTTCTGGATAACCCAAACGCATACACACAGATTTAAAAATTTTGCCCCATCTTACGAGGATATATTGGAAAATTCTTAGCCTACTATAGAACCAAACAAAATTTCAATGTCAAAATATTTATTACTCAACATATACTCCTCTTAATTGAATACATCCATTACAGCGAACCTGTAACGTCTCAAGACCTTTCAAAAATAATGTTTCTTCTAGCTCTGGAAACCAGTCCTCCACAGCTCTTATTACCTCCTCGTTGGAAGAAAATTTACGACCTTTTGAACTTTTTTTCAGTTGAGGAAAGAGATGATAGCTTTCCGCGTCTTTTCTCTTTAATTTTTTCCCGTAGAGTGGTCAGTAATGTCGAATAGTAATCTCCAGTTATTGTTCTTCCCTTATCCAAAAAATCAATCATGATTTCTCCATGGCAATCTCAAAAAACTGAAGCAAGAATTTTTTTAGCCGATTTTTGGACACGACACTTCTTAGGTCTTGAAGATCCAGAGTGTCGCCATTCCATAGATTTTTGCTTTGTTTCTGGATCGTAGAAATGTACCCAAGTCTCATCCATAGTAACAATTCGGTTTAAGAAGTCTACATCGTTTTCAAATCGAGCACAGATCGAACGCGATGCTTCTACCCTTGCATGCTTTTGGTCAACATTCAAATATTTGGGGATCCATTTTGCAGAAATTTTTCTCATGTCCAAATTGATGGTCTGATAAAATCATGTCATGAACTGCATCGATATTTTCGGGGACTGACACAGAAACTGGCCTTCCCGATCGGTCATCATCTTCAATGGAAAATTTACCTCTTTTGAAGCTTGCATTCCAATTTTTCACGGTCGCATACGAAGGACATTCATCACCAAGGGTATTAAGCATATCTTCGCAAATCTGCTAACCTCTTAACCCTTTTAAATACAGGTACTTATTGATGATGGCTCGATACTCCAATTTTTCGATTTTAACAATTTCGGTGGACATCTTTTTTTTTATTTATTGCGTAACTCTGGTTAACTTTTTTGACGTCAAACTCTACACTGACACTTCTAATAAGTTATTGTTCGTTGATATGGTATCCAGGCACGTAGCCAGGATTTTCTTTCGGGGGGGGCCCACAATTTCGGGGGGGGCCCACAATAAGTAAACGTTGCAAATTTTGTCAAATATACATGCATTTTTTGATATATACAGTCATTTTTTGATATTTCGGGGGGGGCACGGGCCCCCGAGCCCCCCCCCCTCGCTACGTGCCTGATGGTATCGCAATATTTTGTTTATGCATGGAACTGGTCTAGGCTAACTAGATATCCATACATCCTCGTATTTTGATATGAAGGCCCTTTTCAATATCAACAATTATTAATTGTAGAGTGATAAGTGAGATTGACCATGCAAGAATTGTTCGCGACTAATCTCAGTTCAAAACATTTCAGATTGAGAATGTTTCGCCAAATTAAAGTAGAAAAACATCATGGGAAAGCTTCCCTTCAAATGAAATCTGATACGTGCAGACATATCTGTGTTACCATTCCACAAAAAGGCACGTTTATCGCTGTAGAAATGCTCAAGGAAATTCCACATTGTCTTATAAAGAAAATTCTTGTATTACGAAATGAGCAAACGGAATTCTTGACGGTAATATGTAGCTCGCGACTAGAGGCAAATATTAAAGTTGATGCCCTCACAATGCGGGATCCATATGCGCCCTCTTTACGGAAAAAATACCCGGAAGCGAAGAAAAGAAGAGCGACGCCACCGGAAGTGGAGAAAACCGTTTAGAGGGCGGTGCAGAGACGGGTGTTTATAATGCCACGATTTAGATACAGGGAACACCTCGGAATGTCGATTGTCGGATGAAGGGATTCTGGTGTTTTATGTAGAGAAGAAAATGGAATAACGACAACGTTGAAATACGTTACTTTCAAATATCACGAACATTCAAATGATTTAAATTTTTCAACTTCTTCCCCAACGCCATTGTGATTTCCTTTTCATGTTCTTCATTTATATAGTTAAATTTCTCTCATGTTTCTGGATTTTGTGTGTGGGACGCTTAATATTGTGCCCAAGATTAGCGTGACACTTCTACTTTGCATCTGATGACTTCCATGTGTGAGCTTTCGAGTCCCGAATGTGAAACCTTTATCTTTAGTTGAAAGGGAGTCCAATATGAGATTTAACTGTTTTACTATATCGTGGAGTTAGATAAATGGACCAATTCAGACGCGAGTGTTTTCTTTGTAGCTTTTCTTGAATTTCTAGTCTTCCAATTTATTTCCAAGCCTTCCAAATTCATTTTTACCAAAAAAAGGAAAAATAACAAGGGTCATACATCACTCTCTAAACAAAGTTATTGGAGACGAACAACAATGATAATTTGGACAATTTCGGTTCTGAAATAGATCGTATATCTAAAAAGATATCGGGCTTTTCAAAATTCCTCCAGTATTTGAAGGCATAGCCAGAGCAACAAGTTGAAGAAAGATGAGCTTAGCGCTGAGCTTCCCTCAGAACTTGAGTAAGTCCAGCTTTATATAACAAGGAGGTTCAAAGGATCTTTTTCGACCTATTCTCTAAAAACATAACTTGGAACGTATAGAGAGCCATATTAATATATGATGGCACTCACTTTCAGCATGGAACAACATAATATACGAAGAGTGAGCGAATTATTTGTTTGATAATTCAGAGGCAGCGTTTGTGATATCTAATTTAATTAATTATTAACGAAGTCATGTAATGTTGATTGATAGCTATCAAAAGCAATATAATCTCGTTCGTTGATGGGTATATTGACGGTGAAATTCATGCAGAGTCTCTCTCCTGGTATGAGGCAAATTGTGCCTTCAAGGAAGAAAGAAATATTTCCAGCCTGATGTTGAAATGTTTATCTTGCTGTTTCAATACCTTTCAGGTTATCGGCTACGTGAGTTGGAAAGCTATTAAGAATCTTATTTTTTTCTCAGATACTGGGCGGTTACGAACATCGACTACATCCACCAGCGCACAGCGAAGAGAATAGGCATCATGATCTTCATAGTCTGGCTCGTTTCCTTCATGGTCTGCATAGCACCCTTGCTCGGCTGGAAGGACCCGGAATGGGACGACAGGATATACAACAAAAAATGCCTGGTCAGTCAAGATCTCTACTACCAGATCTTCGCGACAGCCTCCTCCTTTTATCTGCCGCTTCTGGTCATCCTCATCCTATACTGGAGGATATTCCAGACTGCCAGAAAACGCATCAGGAGGAAACACATCATAACTGGATCGAATCCTGTTCCTGACAGAAATATAGCAGCTGGGGGTATAGCAGGTACTTAATTCTGATTCTTCAATCGAGAAACCAAAAATACAATACGCAATAAGTTGAATAAGAACATGAGTACTAAGCAAACTATTAAACTAAACTCCGCTATAAAAGCATGAACTACTTTCATTCTATTCGATCCACTGCCATTCAAATCGTAGCTCAACGATTTCCTGGCAGTGTTTGCATATGAAAAGCATCCATTCATCAGTAAAATCCTTTTATGGCTGGAATATCGCCGGGAAGCATCTGGACCTCTCGTTCAATAACGCCACTAAAATCTTTGTGTTATCTATATCCTATAATATAACTCTTATGGGTAAATAGCGCTTTCCAAGGGTGAGCTCCTCGAGGGTATCGTTAAATGCATGTTTCATTAGCAAATATCGTAGAGGGATGGTTGCATTTTATTAGGGTGTTTTTAAGTAATTCATGAACACGAGCTTGTAAAAAACCTCTTTGTGTTATTAAACCATCACGCTATCCTTTTCACTATCCAGCATACTCGTATACAGGATGAGTCTTTGGTTTGTACATATATTTTAACTGTAGATTCCTGTCATCAAACGCAACACTTTTTATTCATAGCATTTTTCAAAATTCGGTTTCGTTTGGAAGATACAGAGTGTCGAAAATCCACGAAAAAAACACTTTTCTGTTCATATCTTCGAAACCGTTATTTCAAACGAACTGAATTATGGATGATTGGTTAAATGGTTACTCTATTCGTGGTGCATATTCCTCTATCAAAACTCATTCGAAATTTTTCCTGGTATAAATTTACAGCGCAGCCCACTCATAAACCCACGAAAAAATACCATAAAACCACTTGGAAAAGATAAACGGTTCATATTTTCGAAAGAATCAATCAGTTTAGAAAATAAAAGTATTCTTATATTTTTTCAATAAAACGCGTCGTTTTTGAGTTATTCCCAATTTTACCTGATAAAATTTGACGAAAAAATCAAACATCGTAAGAATAATCTGGATGCTTCCCTGGATTTATAATATCACAGAATGGCTGAATTTCATAAACTCTTTGATTATCTATACAAATTAACAATGTTGTCAGAATGTTTATTAACTTTGTCAAGACTTAAATGTCAATGGAATACAAATCGGATATTAATGATAAATGTCCCATACAAATCACGTATTGAATTGAAATTAATGCAAAATGAATACTTAACACTACATGATCTGTGGTTATGTTTCTATCTAAACAATATCCTCTTGGAATTTTATAAACTCGACACTACACGGTTATTATCACATTAATTCACTTTCACTAAAAATCTTTTCACATCAACTGTTCGCATTCTCCTCGGTGAATAAACGAATAACACATCGAAAAATCTCCATCAAGCCGCTATACGCATGCTTCGTTCAACAACCACTGACCGGTTTGTCTTGCGCACCGTTATAGGCGACTGAAATTAAGATCGTAGCGCTCTATCGGCGAAAATCAGAACTACTCCTTCGGCATTTCCAGAGACTAGACGCCATCAGCCATAAGTGAACAAAACTAGTGCCTTTGCGTTAGTTCATCCGTTAATGATAGGGGACGTACTGCTTCCTTGTTTTAAGAGAAAATCAACACAATCTGGCATCGTCCTCTCAAAAGCTCTATGATAGCTCTGTCACAGAAGATGGCACGATGGGTTAGGTTAGGTTATTGACCTTCAATCCTATGACCTAGGTTAATGGAGTTTTGTTCGATTAGTGTAGAAACAATTCTTTTTGAGATAGTTCTGGGAGATAGAGGAAAATATGAACAAGTCATAAGTGCTCACAAACTAATCTTAATGAAAATCGAAGGAGGAACTTATTTTGGTGGGATAAATATGACTTTTCAATTGCAGAGAAAATCGGACAAAACTAAGTGTTTTATTGGAAATATCGTGTTTTCAACATTCTCATTCGAATAAGGTTAGTACTTGAGTATTTCCTAGATGTAGCAACTCAATTTCAATCGAGAATTATGAACTTTGCAATAATTCCAGAGAATCATATCAGAGACGAAATCGGCCCAATTTGTTTTCAAATGGCTATATCTTTTTAACAGAACCGAATTCGGAAAAATGGAAAATGAAAAAAAAGGTTTTTTTTGGCCTCAAGAATCTTCAGTTGGAATATATGTACAAGATAAAGACACCCTGTATAAGTATAAATACTGAAATCTCATCGATCGACAAAATTCAACTGTAATAATTCTACGCGCTCTCAATATACGTGAACAATAATTCGGAACGAAACCCGATTTTACGAACGTCAACTCACGAATATTAAATTACGATATTATATCAAATTTGCTTTATACCAAACGATGTCATTTTATCGCAATACCCAGTGTACGGCGTCATATCAATCTGACTCCCCCAACTCCAAAACTCCGAAATATGGGGGCTAAATGAGGCCGATAAACAAAGCAGCCTCCTTTGACGTGCTCTAAACTCTAAAGTATCTATTTATTCAGACAGCTTCTACGTCTCCTGTAATATCTGACAAAAAACGACTCATTTCGGCTTCTCGGAACGCAAAGAGTTTGAAATTTAATTTAGCGTAATCTTGAAAGGGATTCTAGATGGAATATTACCTGTATTCATTTCTTTCTCCACTGATGAAATTTTTGATGCGAAATTAAGCTCGGTCCCTGTTTTTCCTAAAACGAATAAAAAAAAAGAATTGAATTTCAATGGTAACGAGTGAACGATGTTATTTCCATACGACCCTTGATTCACTTTGATGTATCTTTTCCCAGAACGGCCCTTTGTGGAATCAGATACCTTTCCCACAGCCGTCTCAGCAAAATTTAGATCGTTACCGTATATCGAAACGATGAAATCTACCAGCTACTCTATACTCCATTCACTATTATAATGTATCCCGGTTGGCCATGACATTCTGACATATTTCGTAGAGATGAAAAGCTACAAAGAAAACATTTGGGTTCAAATTGGTCCATGTACTCCACGAAATGGTGAAACTTTCAAATCTCATATTGCACTTCCTTTCAACTAAAGATAAAGGTTTCACATTCAGGACTCGAAAGCTTACTCATGGAAGTCATCGAATGCAAAAGTGTCACGCAAATCTTGGGCACAATATAATACATGAACTGCATTCTTAGGACCTAACACTAAGTGGGCTCAGATAAGAGACTACGACTGGTGTATTCAAAATGTCATCTATTGCCTTCTCCGATTCCCACCAAGAAAGCGCATCTGTGGAGGAACCTCCGAATCCTTCCTCTATGGTCCATTGCTTACGTCAAAACACCTTCCGTTGCCACAGCAAAGCCTTGCTCGAACTTTTCCAACTAGTCAAATCGCACACAAGGATAAGAGCCCGCTCCCACCGAAGTCAGTTTCCGGAACAGGCTCACCAACTTCCAGTAATTAATGAGGATCGAACGTCAAGTAACGAGGCGGTCGGATCGCGCTGACGTCACGGCTTCCACTCTCATGCCACGTATCTATCAAAGCCGATAGTCGAACGGGGTAATTGAATAATGAATATCAAATTGTTCCATTAGGGGATTCGGTAGCGTGTGTTTGTTCGTTCAGACGGTCCTGCACGCCTTTTCCGCACAGCGCACAGCCGAAATTAATGGAAACTGACGCTGAGGAACTGCTGTCGGCTTCAACTTCCTGACAGACAAATAGAACGTGTTTATTTGTCCTGGATACCTGTCAAAGGATAGGGCGACTTCAGGATGATATGTGACGTCGGTACACGGTATACAGAAACAAGCCTTCCTTTATTTCTAGTCACCCGGTGAAATATCAAGGTTCATTCCGTAAAGTGAATAGTACCTACTTCAATCATATCAGTAGATATCAGAGATGGCACAGTTGTCGGCTGATGCAATCAATGTGAGAGCTTGATTTAATGTATATAGTTATAGTTATAGTGAAAAGGGGTTACAGTTCACTGCGACCTTAAGGTCTATTGTGCCCCCTATCAGAGCTGTCATCATCACGCCTCCTACAGCTCGCCCTCCAGTTCCAGAGATTTGATAAAATCCATTATCTGGGATGGCTTCAAGGAGAATAACTCCCCACTTCTACAAGTTTCTTGTCCAAAGCACTCTTTCCTTTGGCTTGCAATGGCATAGCATTCCGTAACCAGGTGAATAGGAGTTTCTTCCTCCTCCCCACAGAATCTACACTCATCAGTGTCCGATAAACCCATTCTCAACAGATGCTTCTTTAGGCGACAATGTCCTGTGAGAAAGCCAGTGAGTATGTGAAGTTGGTTTTTACTGAGATCCAGATATTTTTTGGATCTAGCAGTTTCAAAGTTCCTGAGGAACTTTTTGGAATGATCCATCCCTGGGAGATTCCGCCAGAGTTTTTCTCTTTCGGTTCTCTCCTTCAGCATAAACTCCTTCTTATAGGTGCATTTTCCTATACCACAGAAGGGTTCTGGGCCAGTGAGAGGCGTTGATTTAATGTATACTCCATTCACTTTTATTTAATCACATAGGAGGTCATGGTTTCGTTTTCAGGAGTTGGTGCACCTGATGAAAAGTCTGTGCGCGTACAGAAAATATCGTTAATGACAAAACGACGTTGCCAGTTCCTTTGTTTACAACAAAGTAAAAGTATCAAAGATATTCCACATTTTATTAGTTCGAATCGATCGGCGCTTTTGGGGCGAAATATCGATAGGAAATCGCCTATTTTCCGTACTTCGTCGTCCAGAAGAAGTTTCCCGTCGATATGAGAAATTTTGTGCAAGTGTCATTTTTTCCTTTCACGACTTTTGGCGTGAGTACGAACAGCAAATTTGAATTGGACCAAAAATCGATTTATAAGCATAAATAAAGCGAAAGTAAGTACTGTTATGGTTCCAAATATCTTTCTAAAATTCAAAATTAATTTCGATTGATTGAGGCAAAATTGAAAATGAAAGATACAGAAACATCATTTTTTGAAGTTAGTACATAAAGAATAGTTTATATGAATAGTTTAGATTAGATTAAGAAATCAAGGATGTGAAAGGGTTTTTGAAGTATGGAAACCGGGGGGATGAAAAAGGGAGGAGCGACAGAAATGAGATAGAAAAGTCAAGAAGTGAAATTGTAAAATCAAGAAGAAAAGTCAGAAAATAAATTGGAAAACTGAAGGGAAAATGAAATAAAATAATTGAAAAGATAAGAAATAATTGGAATTGACGCAATCCTGAATCCCAATTATTATTAATGAAGTTAAAAGAAGACAGAAGAAATATCAAGAGAATAATAAGAAAAAATAATTGAAAATATTGGAATTGACGTGATCCTGAAAGCCAAATATTATTATTGAAGCTATAAGAAGACAGAAGAAGTATGAAGAGAATGTTAACTTTGTGAAAACAGGAATATATTGTACGGACAATAATCATAAATAAGTAAGCGTAGTTTTATCTTATAGAATTAGAATAGGTTGTTTATTTTTATCTGAATTAGAATATTTTAGGAATTTGATATTAGAATAAAAGTTCATATAAATCTAAATTTTTCAATTTTGGACCCTCAATTGGGATAGAGTATACCGGGCATATCAAAATTTAAATTTTCATTGTTTTGTTTGATTCCAAATTCATTTAATTCATATTATTTAAAACTCACATATAGGGAATCATAACAATTGGCGCCCAACGTGGGGCTGAAAATTTTTTTATTATTCAAAATCAAATAGTATCAATGGAGTTTTACCAAGTTTCTCGATTCAGCGCTCATATATAAAATAAAAATATATTATATATTCCGAAACATTGATACATATAACATAGTAACATAGAAGAAATGGCTAATCATAATATGGAATTAAGAAATAAAAGAAATGAAGAAAATATAACTGAAAAGGAAGAAACAACCAGAGAGCAGATACGGGAAAGCAAAATGGATAAAATTATAAAATTATTAGAGGAAATGAATACAAAATATGATAATATTATCGCAGATTTAAGGAACACAGAGAAAAATGAGAAGAATGAAAATATAACGAAAATAGAAGATAATGAAGATAAAATCAATGAAACAAATAATAAAGTAGAATTAAAAATATTTATTGCTGAAGATAAAATGAAGAAAGAAGAACAAGATTTTGCAGAAGAAGCAACAGAACAACTCAATCAACAAAAACAAGAAGAAAAAAATCAATATATTCAAACGAAACAAAAGGGGAAAAATAAAATATTAATGAAAAAGATTTATAGAAATAGAAATGCAAATACCGAACATTACCTGATATTGATGATGAGAAATGAGTGGAATGAAATGAACTGGAAGTTTGAAAACAACAGACAAGAAATTGTGAATGAATTCAATAGAAAAGTGGAAGAAAATGCAACGAAATATCTGAAAAGAATGGAGATAAGGAAGAAAAAGAAGAGAAGGAAGGAAATGACGGAAGGGAAGAAAAAGAAGAAAAGGAAGGGGAAGAAGAAAAGGAAGAAAAAGAAGAAGGGGAGGAGAAAGAAGGAATGGAAGGAAAAGAAGAAAAGGAAGAATAAGAAGAAAAGAAAGAAAAAGGAGGAATGGAAGAAGAGGAAGAAAAAGAAATCAAAATAAAAAAAAAAAAAAAAGGAATTTATAATATAGAAAGTATTTTTGAATATAAAGAATAATGACTCAAGAAATTTGATAAAATTAGTTTTAATTTGCATAATTTTCCAAATTATTCAAATTTAAACAAAATTTAGGGGATTTGTTATGGTTCCAAATATCTTTCTAAAATTCAAAATTAATTTCGATTGATTGAGGCAAAATTGAAAATGAAAGATACAGAAACATCATTTTTTGAAGTTAGTACATAAAGAATAGTTTATATGAATAGTTTAGATTAGATTAAGAAATCAAGGATGTGAAAGGGTTTTTGAAGTATGGAAACCGGGGGGATGAAAAAGGGAGGAGCGACAGAAATGAGATAGAAAAGTCAAGAAGTGAAATTGTAAAATCAAGAAGAAAAGTCAGAAAATAAATTGGAAAACTGAAGGGAAAATGAAATAAAATAATTGAAAAGATAAGAAATAATTGGAATTGACGCAATCCTGAATCCCAATTATTATTAATGAAGTTAAAAGAAGACAGAAGAAATATCAAGAGAATAATAAGAAAAAATAATTGAAAATATTGGAATTGACGTGATCCTGAAAGCCAAATATTATTATTGAAGCTATAAGAAGACAGAAGAAGTATGAAGAGAATGTTAACTTTGTGAAAACAGGAATATATTGTACGGACAATAATCATAAATAAGTAAGCGTAGTTTTATCTTATAGAATTAGAATAGGTTGTTTATTTTTATCTGAATTAGAATATTTTAGGAATTTGATATTAGAATAAAAGTTCATATAAATCTAAATTTTTCAATTTTGGACCCTCAATTGGGATAGAGTATACCGGGCATATCAAAATTTAAATTTTCATTGTTTTGTTTGATTCCAAATTCATTTAATTCATATTATTTAAAACTCACATATAGGGAATCATAACAGTACCTACTAATCGACCTTTTTACACTTGATAACGAAGTTTTTTTAGGTGTCTGGCCGTTCAGAAAGATTTCAAACGAAATTCCGGTCTCCCAGAAGTTTGGTTAGTTTCGGTATCGTTTTTGGTGGTCAAAATTTATTTGGAATGTGTAAATGGACAAAAAAGGCTTCCTTATACGATCTTCTAAGGAAAGCGACCGGAAAATATGGTTCAGGTAGGATTTTCGAGGAATTATGAGGAAAGGACTTGCAGAATGAAATTGCACGATTTTCGTACCTAAACGGGTTCTGGATGGCCATCATTCGTCTCTAAATGATTATTGTTGATCGTTTTCACGTTTCAGGAAAAAAACACGTCGAAAAGGCTGAAAAAAAGAAGAAATATGACTATATTGCATTCAACGGTAGTTGAATTCAGATTCCGATGAATGTAAATGTGTCACTGGAGCTTTCATTCCTATCAATTCTTTGCCGAAAGTAGAATGGGCTATATTGAACCAGAAAACATCGGTTTTTTTCATATTCTAGGAGTTTGTGTTTTATTTTAGAACAGGTGAATGATAAATGTGAAGCATATGTTTGACCTATTCCATTTTATTTGTACAAACCTACTGTGGTAGTGATGTATGAATATTTTTTAAACTAATAAATTACTATACAGTCAGAATATTTAACTCCTTGTTCATAAGATCAAATAAATGAAATGTATATCTATAAAGCTTTCAGGAATTGACATTTATTATTAATTTATAACCAAAATTAACCAAAACTCAATTACTATTGAATTGAAATTATTAGTTTCTCTGTAAACAAATTCGTTAATTTAGTTATTATGTTTATTTTCTTCGTGATGAATGAATAAAACTGTTATTTATTTGAACGAAAGAAATATTAGAAATAGAAATGTTACGCACCCTCGCAATCATATCACATACAATATCATGATGAAAACAAAGCACATCGATAAATCTTTACAATCATAAATCCAAAAACTTCTCTACATGTAGAATATTGTTCACAATTCTCTGTTGTGTTCTCCAAAATGAAATATACATTGTGAGAAATACGCTAAGAATGTAGAAAGGGCAACATAGTGTTGACTTGGAACATGAAAATATTTTGAAAAACGTCAGTGGAATGTGTCAAATTTCCAAGGCCAGAGTTGTGATTCTATAATTGTGAATGGAGTATATATTCCATTCTCTTTCATGAATTATCCCGGTTGGCCATGACATTCTGACACATTCAACCGTGTATATTTTGAAAATGTAAGGTTATAGTTATTATACGCGACGTTGTCATTTCTACAATTCATTTACCTATTTATTCTTCGTCATTGAAATGTCTATGTTGTTACAATCGGGGAAAGTGATTATTTTAGGTGCTTTACTTTGATCTTGTGATGATTATGTGAAGACTTTTAAGTGAATTAATGTTATAATAACCTTGTGTTGTCGACTTTATGAAATTCCAAGAGGATATTGTTCAGATAGAAACATCGCCACAGATAATCAAGGGCCAGGTATCATTTTATATTACTTAATATATTTATACATTAGGAATGCCTGCATCTGTATAAGTGATTTGAACCAAAATCACGACATTCTCTGAAACAGATCAAATTATGTAATTAAAATTAAACCACGGGGTAACTTCAAGAAGCAGGCAAAATATTCATCTTCTGTTTGTTTTGGGATCTTTCTCCCTCGGTAAATGTGTTGTGATTTCTTCGAAAACCGACAAATCCAATCAATTTGTCTGTACATCCTTTCTTCAGGAGACATTGCACTCAACAGGTAAACAAGGAGGACCCATCTCGAAAACCCATCAAGGATTTGTCGAACCTTTAATTTCGTACTGGGAGAACGCCTCAGTTATCGGAAAACTCCTATCTCTTGGCGGAGTAATGGATTTATTTTCCGGCACAGCGTCGCGTGAAATGGAAAATCGAACCGTCTGTCTATTCCGGATTCGAGAGGAACCCGTACTTACCTTGCACTTTGGACCAATAAACTTGAGTGCTGTGATCAATTTTCCGCTAGAACGGGATCCTATTTTTTTCGTTGAAAACAGGAACATGGTAACCTGGCAAGGTGTCCGCAGAATGTAGGGTGAATGCTTTTTTTACTCTTCCATATCCCTTCAGAAGTACACTGCGCAAAAAAATTAACGCACATTATAGAAATCTCAAATTTATTCTATGTACAACTGAAGGTGTTCTCAATGATAATTATTTTTATCAGAATTATGCATGCATATGTTATCCACTTTCAACGTTTTTCTTCAATACAGATGTTTTCTCCCAGCAGGAATAAAAAAAGATGATATTATCAGATTTTGAATGTATTGGCTCCATTCTAAAATCAGTTGTTCTCGATCAATTCTAGTGATCAATAGTTTCTCTTTCGTTTGATTTTCTACACTCGATCGCTATGCAACGCGAAACACGCAATTTGACCCAAGAGGAATGTGCCCGAGCGGTAGTTTTGCGAGAAGGATGGACATTGGACATACACAAGAATTGCAGAAAGGTTTGGAGTTTCCCATACAAGTGTGTCCAGAATGTTGCAGCGATTCAGGGAGACAGGTATGAATGTCCGAAGACCAGGACAGGGTAGACCACGGGTAACAACTGCCATTCAAGAACGTTACTTGAGAGTTTCTTCGTTGAAACAACGGTTTGCAACCGCTCGCCTCCTTCAAAATCAGCTTGAGCAAACTCATGAGGTGCAAATTAGCACTCAGACAATAAGAAATCGCCTTAGAGAATATGATTTAAGGCCTCGTGTCGCGGCAAGAGGCCCAGCTCTTACCCCAGCCCATCGAAGGGCGCGTTTGGATTTTGCTAGAGAGCATATCCATTGGGAAGAGGCCGATTGGAAAAGAGTTCTCTTCACAGATGAGTCTAGATTCTGCCTCTACCATTGTGATCGACGTTCCCTTGTATACAGACGTCCACATGAAAGATATGCTCAGTGCAATTTCTTGAATACTACTGGTTTCGGGGAGGATCGATTATGGTATGGGGTGGAATATCTTTGACTGCTCGCACAGACCAAGTGGTCGTTGATAATGGAGCTATGAATGCTGATAAGTATATAAGGAACATTCTTGAAGAGCATGTAGTGCCATTTGTCCCATACATTGGTGAAAATTTCATTTTTATGGACGATAATGCCAGACCCCATCGTGCGAGCATCGTTCAGGAGTACCTTGATGATGTTGAAGTCTCTCGAATGGAATGGCCAGCAAGAAGTCCAGATCTCAATCCGATTGAGCAGGTTTGGGACAACCTCAATAGAAGGCTGAGAAGTTCAGAAAATCATCCAGCTACTCTTAATGACTTAGGAATCCAACTCGGAGAAATCTGGGAAGGATAAGATCAGAACATTTTAAGATCACTCATTTTGAGTATGAACCGTCGCACAGTGGGGCAGGCTAACTAGAAACCTGGCATTAAATCAAAAATTAAAAATGCCTATTTTCTTACTGCCATCTGTTGAATCGACAGATCATTACTGTTAGCGACAAAAAAGCACAATGCTAACCCTTCCTGATCCCCTCTGCGCTCCCGACCGCTTTCAATTGTAGCCGTTTTTTGACAAAGTCGAGACACCTGCAAAATTTTTCCGTAATTGTTGTAGTTTTGCAACGTCACTCTATCAACAGATCACTATTGTTACGAGTTTTTTTGGTGGCAGCTTCAAGTTCAGGTATGTGTAGATAATTCAAGAACTTTGGATAAATAAAAACTTACATACAATAATAATAAATTGTTGTTGATGTTGTCTATGATTGAATCTTTAAGTTTTTATCGTATTCTCAGAATCATGAAGGTTTTCATTTATGTTCCAAGGCCGTCCAAAGTTTGATATTCTCAGTTCTGTGAAGCTTGATCAATGCCTATTTAAGAATCATGTAAATTTGTTGCCCATATTTTGCCTTTTTTCAGAAAAATCAATTTTTGACAGCGAGGTGGGCACTAATTGATAATCAATTATTTTTTTAGAATTCATTGAAAGTGTAATGAAATTTATTTCTGTTTTGGAAAGGACTTCGAGCGCAATGGTTTTTAGAAGAAGAGAGCTCATAGCAAGGGAGTCGCCAGCCAGGGGGGGCAATTGAGCTAGGGGGGGGGGTGGCAAAAAACAATCAGAATAGAAAAAATGAACTGATTTTCGTATATTATGCTATTATTTCATAAGTTTTCAAGGGATTTTTGAGCTCTAGGGGGGGCAGCTGCCCCCTCTGCCCCCCTCCGGGCGACGCCCTTGGCTCATAGACAGAATGAGGTGTTGCGGAAACAGTGAAATTGGAAAACAATTTGATTTTTTGTACGAAGAAATAAAAAACGTACGAAATGTTTCGCACAGCAAGAGAAGGAGGTACTTTGTTGAAAAGTATCTATGGTACAACATGCCAACAACTGTTCATAAAAACATCATACACGGTCCAGTAATAATATATCAGCCGCATTGCTTCCTATTGAGCAATTAAGTGAAGAGGCACAGGAAGCGCGAAAAAGGATTTCAAAAGATATCGGGAACATAATTCGAGAAAGAGCAGCAGAGCCACGACAAATGAAAAAGTTTTAAATTTATTATTGATTAGTAGGGACCCAGTCATTACAAGTGAAGGAAAAATAAAAAGGAAAAAGCCTCACCATTTCTCCACAGAATATTTCAGTGATTCCGATTTATGCGAATAATGAATCGAAATCATCATCAATAGGAAATAAATTGTGTTATGATGTGTGAAAACATTATTTCCATTTAGATGTTAATAACTATTTGAAGGGTCGAAAATGCCTTCTATTTATACAAATTAACATATAAAAAAATAATATATTGCGTTTTTAAACTGAACAAATACCTAAATATTTAATGCCAGGTTTCAAGGTATCCTGCCCCACTGTGCGTCGTTGCCGAGCTGTAATTAACGCAGGGGGTGGAAATACCAAGTATTAAATCACTTATCAGCATTTCAGTATTTCGAAAATTGTTCATTTCTCTTCTTTCACATAAGATTCGGTGAAATCCTGAATTTTTCTTCCATTTAATGTGTCTTGTTTCGTTCAAAACCTTCCCGAGAGAACATAAAAAAAGGTTATAAAGTCAATGTAGAGTTAACTTTCATTAAAATTGAGATTTTCAGAATGAGCGTTAATTTTTTTGCGCAGTGTATTTATGAGTGGGCTTCAGAATTTGACTCCTTACTAAAAATGTATAGGTACCCAACTAGTCGACGGTTTTCAAGGGTGAGAAAACTATTTTGAGTTCGAATTCATCAACCCAGCCTCAACTTAGATTAGATTTTCACGGAGGACTTCGCGGGAGGCATTCGACGGTTGATGAGATCGGAGTGAAGTGTTGCCTCCCGCCAGGAATGATTAGAAGGAATGTTTTGTTGCTGTTGTTGCGGAAAAACGCCACTAAGGGGCGTCGATCTTGACGGAATTCGACGCATTGATCTTACGCCTCGTTCGAGTGGAATGCCCGACGCGTTTTTAATTGAGTTTGGAATTCGAGAAGTAGCTGAATTTCTTCGCTTTCTCCCGAAACGACAATTTTTACGCTTTTCGTAATTAGAGATGGGATGTTTGCGAGCCGTGACGTCAGTTTCGGAATTTGACGCGTTTGTCGAGCAATTTCAGATTTATTTAATTCACAATCGGACGTCGGAAAGCTCTGACTAATTGCGCCCATGAAAATTTCACAGGATTATAAGGTAGATGTTGTAGCATTCTTTGAATTTTTTCGAATGGCCTTAATTGACACTCAAGTATTAATTCTTGAATTATGAGTGCAAAGAAACAATTTCACTTCTTCTAAGACTCTTCAATCTATTTATACTAAACTAACGGACGAAGAAACTGATTCCTCAATATACTGCTCCACAAGTTAGGGTGTTAGGGATATTGTATCCAATGTATGTAATCTTCGAGAAAATCGCTGTAAAATCGTTTAAAACTCAATAACAACTTGAATCGATCCAATAAAAATCAGTAGGAGACATTTCGTCAATCTGGTCGCCTTTTTTCTAAAGTTTGGTTCTTTGCATATGCTTCATGAATGTTCTCATTTTGAAATGAAGTCAATTTATCAACGACTTCGATTTGAAACGAGTTTTCTGAAAATGCCAAGACGTAAATTGACAAACGCTGAGGCTAATAGGGCTATCGGAAAGCTACAGGGTGGCCTAACTCAGGTTGTTGTAGCGGGAAGGCTCCAAGTCAGCCAAAGTGTGATATCTCGACTTTGGAATAGGTTAAGGGAGACAGGTTCCGTGTTGGAAAGACCAAGGCTTGGTGGGCGACGAAAAATAACACCTGCTCAGGATCGTTTCATCACCGTTTCGGCGAGAAGAAACCCTACATCTACGTGTAGAATGCTACGGAATACACTTCAAAATGGCAGATGGGGTCCAAGTTTCCATCGAAACCATCAGACGACGTTTGAAAGAGGTGAATCTAGGTTCTAGACGTCCATTAAGGGGAGTTTTATTAATATGTGACCATAAGCGACAAAGACTGGAATGGGCAAGGCAACATATCAATTGGAACGATCAATGGCGTAGTGCCCTTTTCACTGATGAATCCATATATGGACGATTCTCAGATTCTCGAAGAATAAGGGTATGGACAATCCCACGCATACCCCGAAATCGTCGCTATGACCAAGAAGTCCATCCATTCCGAGGGGGTAGTGTTATGGTATGGGCCGGGATATGTTTCAACGGACGCACAGATCTACACATTTGTCCTGGGAATATGACCGCTTTACACTATAGGGAGTATGTCATTGACAATGTTGTGCCAAATTTTCACGCTGCTATTGGTGAAACTTTTCGATTTCCAGACGATAACGCTAAACCGCACCGTGCAGCCATAGTTGAGAATGCGCGCGAGGAGCTTGGTATTCCACATTTACCAATACCTCCGCACTCACCAGATCTGAATTTCATAGAACATGCATGGGATGTGCTCCAAAAAAGATTAGATAATCATCAACCTACCCCAGAATCCTTAAATGATCTGAGAGAGCTTCTGCCCCGTTCATGGAACCAAATTCCTCAAGAAATGTTCAACAACCTCGTGTGTAGTATGCAAAGAAGATGTCAAGCTGTTATTGATGACCGTGGAGGCCATACATTGTATTGATAGTCTTGAAATGCTTGAATTCTCTGGGAATAAAATTTCGTTATTTTACTCGATTTTTCTTAACCACCCTGTAAACGCTGCAGACCTACAGGCTGAAATTAATTTGCAACCTGAAATCATATTAACATGAATTTTCATCACAAAAATCTTATTTTAACTATATTTTTTTGCAATTTAAGTCAATATCCCTAACTCATGTAGAGCAGTTTATTCAGGCTTCAGGAAGGCTTCGTCCAAGCAAACCTCACCAGAAAAATTCCAGACAAAGCTAACTCCCTATAACACTAACTGATGATGCCCCAATACACGTCTCCCAATCTTCATACTGAAATTCATCACAATGGCGTATAACAACCTCGCTTGCTAAACTTCGGTCCTGATTAGCTTCGGCGTAATCCAATTTGCGCCCCCCAAACCTCTCTCCCCTCGAATTTCTTCTTCAAGAAGGTCGACCTGTGGCAAAATGGCCGTCTCAGCCAATTTGTTACTCCGGCAGTGTTATATCTCGATGGCTGATGACGATCTTCACCTCCAATTTGATTGGAGATTGAGCGCGATTTTGACGAGAAAATCGTGTAGGTTGTAATCACTCTGGGGAAGACGAAGGTTGTTCTGGATTAGGTATTGTTGGGTTGATGGTCGGTGCGGTCTGAAGAGGGATGATTGGAGTTGGTTCGTTCGTTTGAAGGGCTGTCATTAAGTGGTGGTGAGGAGAATTGAGGGAAACTTTCTCCATATCAGGAATATAGGTATATTTAAACTGCTCCACATGAGTTAGGGATATTGACTTAAATTGCAAAAAAATAAAGTTAAAATAAGATTTTTGTGATGAAAATTCATATTAATATGATTTCAAGTCTGCAGCGTATACAGGGTGGTAAAGAAAAATCGAGTAAAATAACGAAATTTTATTCCCAGAGAATTCAAGCATTTCAAGACTATCAATACAATGTATGGCCTCCACGGGCATTAATAACAGCTGACATCTTCTTTGCATACTACACACGAGGTTGTTGAACATTTCTTGAGGAATTCCGTCCCATAAACGGGGCAGAAGCTCTCTCAGATCATTTAAGGATTCTGGGGTAGGTTGATGATTATCTAATCTTTTTTGGAGCATATCCCATGCATGTTCTATGCAATTCAAATCTGGTGAGTGCGGAGGTATTGGTAAATGTGGAACACCAAGCTCCTCGCGCGCATTCTCAACTATGGCTGCACGGTGCGGTCTAGCGTTATCGTCTAGAAATTGAAAAGTTTCATCAAAAGCAGGTTGAAAATTTGGCACAACATTGTCAATGACATGCTCCCTATAGTGTAAGGCGGTCATATTCCCAGGACAAATGTGTAGATCTGTGCGCCCGTTGAAACATATCCCGGCCCATACCATAACACTGCCCCTTCGGAATGGATGGACTTCTTGGACATAGCGACGATTACGGGGTATGCGTGGGATTTCCATACCCTTATTCTTCGAGAATCTAAAAATCGTCCACATCTGGATTCATCAGTGAAAAGGACACTACGCTATTGATCGTTCCAATTGATATGTTGCCCAGCCCATTCCAGTCTTTGACGCTTATGGTCACGTGTTAACGGAACTCCTCTTAATGGACGTCTAGAACCTAGATTCACCTCTCTCAAACGTCGTCTGATGGTTTCGATGGAAACTTGAACCCCATCTGCATTTTGAAGAGTATTCCGTAGCATTCTACACGTAGGGTTTCTTCTCGCTGAAACGGTGATGAAACGATCCTGAGCAGGTGTTGTTTTTCGTCGCCCACCAAGCCTTGGTTTTTCCAACACGGAACCTGTCTCCCTGAACCTATTCCAAAGTAGAGATATCACACTTTGGCTGACTTGGAGCCTTTCCGCTACAACAACCTGAGTTAGGCCACCCTGTAGCATTGCGATAGCCCTATTAGCCTCAGCGTTTGTTAATTTACGTCTTGGCATTTTCAGAAAACTCGTTTCAAATCGAAGCCGTTGATAAACTGACTTCATTTCAAAATGAGAACATTCATGAAGCATATGCAAAGAACCAAACTTCAGAAAAAAGGCGACCAGATTGACGAAATGTCTCATACTGATTTTTATTGAATCGATTCAAGTTGTTATTGAGTTTCAAATGATTTTACAGCGATTTTCTCGAAGATAACATACTTTTAAAAACGATTGAATACGATATCTCTAACTCTTGTGGAGCAGTATATTTTGAGTGAGCTACTTTGAGTCTTCCATTCGGGTGCTTGTTTTTTATCTACTTCTATGGGGTGATAGTTAAGGTGTTCCGGAATTGTGCTCAAGACGAGCCGCCACTGCTTTCTTCCAGATCGAATTTTCCGAATGTGTGCGCGTTAAATTGAGCGAGCGGCATGAAAAATTCATGAAATCGTCCTATAACAGCTTTGTTGTTTTTTTCGACGGGAAAACCTCGGAGCTAGAAACCAACACTAGGGCGGGCGCTTCTATCGAAGTGGAATTTTTATCCTTTTCGGGAATCGTTAAAGGAAATTCGAGTACTGGGTAATTGTCCTTTAACGTTCGAACACGTGTTCCCGGCCCTAATAGGGATGCGTTTTCGGACTTTTTGCGGTTACTGGACGGTATTCCTGCGGGTCTGGTATTAAAACTCCCCACTCTGAAAATGGCGATTAACATTCCGAGCTATTAGCTACGGAATTCACATCCGGTTGAGTAAATTCAAACTTGGGAGAAATCTGTCTCGAAGAATAATAAGATTTGCTCTGCCCAAATAATCGGATTGTTTAAATTCTGACTGTTTGAACGGTAGAGTGATTTTTTTAATAGGAATCTGGACTCGCGATAACGACCTTGGATGAAAGTAAGTGATGAGTAAATAGATAACTTTTATTCAGTTCCTGTTCAGAAAAATCAATTAGCAGCTACAGCTTGGTAAATAAACGTTTATTTTTCTTATTTATATGTTCAAAAGCGATCATTACCCTTGTTATATATTTTATTTGCAATGATTATTGAATTGCTATCTTACTGTATATAATTTCGATATATGTTGCCCTGGAAGAAAAAATAAAGGAGATTATTGAGTTCTGACAGAAAAAGAACTCTCTAAGTATGTACTAGAATTTGATAGTATTCGCATAACAGAAAAAAAAATAGACACAATCGATAACATTAGTCCTTCGAGCCTTTATTTGAATCAGCGAAGAGAAAATGTCCTCTGAAGGAAGTATTTCCAAATTTCTCAAATCCGGGAAGAAACTGACGGCAAATGTCAAAAAGACAAAAAATCTCAAGTCAAAAGACAACTTGGACATGGGATCCAACTGTTTGTTCACAATTTGTTTGTCTGAGTGAGATAGATATGTATGATTTTCGTTCCTGTGAATAAACTCTTATTATTATATTATTATTATTATAATAAATCCAAGAAAGAAAACAGGAAGAAATCTACAACCAAAAACTCTGTGAGAAAAATGAGAATACAAGCAGAAATCAAAGCACATGAAAAATTGGAAAAGATAGAAGAAGAAGAAGAAAGATACAACGACTAGAAAGAATGCAGCGAAAAATAATGTTAGAATTGGAGTTGAAAAATGCTATGACACCAGACGAATTTGAATCCAATGAAGAAAAATCTTATATTAATATAATGATTCATTTGATTGATTTTGGATTCACCAAGTTCCTTTTGTAGGTCAGAATAATACAAGAATTGTTTCTCTGTAAATCAAAGAATTTACAATTTTATACAAAAATACAATTACATACAAGAATGTTGATTTTACCCGTAAATCAAAGAAACAACATATAATGTTATTATTCACAATGTTAAAATTTGGATGACACTGTTTTCAGAAGGTACAATTAATGGATAAAGAATAAATTGTGTCGACTCTGTCGATTTCCACATTTATAGGGGAAGTACGTACAAAATGACATAGGGTTTTATTTCAGAGGCATAACTTGTTAGTAGTGAATCACAGTAATGTCATATTCGACACCTCTGATCTTTGGTCCTTTCTTCACAAAATCTAATCAACCTTTATGAAATAAAAGTACCAAGAAATAAAATATTCTTAGATAAATTGGGATAAACGAAATTCATTCTGCTCGCATGCTATGGACAAAATGACATACCGGCAACAGGCAACTGTATTTCTCTACTTATAGTTACAAAACTACTGACAAAGTTCACAAATGAAACGCTTGGTTCTTCTAGGAACATCAGCACAAGATGCGTGAGCCCAATTCAACCAATGCATGCACCGTAACCAGTCTTCTTTAGGGCTAATATTGGAGAAGATCTAAATCGGAAAAAAAGGTCTCATAACAATAGATGGACACTGGACAGTCGTCTTCATGATCTCGAAAGTTGCTAGGAACATTTTCTTCTTCATTGTCTTCTTTAAATAATGCCCTAGGGACTTGTCTCCTTGTTTTTAGAGTAGGTATTGGCTCTTTTTTGATTTGATTGCAATCTTATTAGGTGTAGAAGTTGAAACTAAGTACGTTTGTCGAGTCCTCGGCTCACGTTTGCCTTGTTCACTTATAAATCGTCCTTTAGGGATTGGAGAAACCTCCTCATAGGATCAACAAGAGTAGGTTAAGATGCATTGCCTTTATTAGCCGCAGATGAAGATTTTGTTATGAATATGTTAAGACAAGTCCTGATTCTTTGTTTGCTGATGGAGCCTGAGATGGATTGTCTTGGTTTTGTCCGGTAGATACGGTTAATTCAGCTGAAATACCTATGTCATTTTGTCCGTTCACTGTATATGTCATTTTGTCCATATAGCGTTATAAAACTAGAAATGTATCGAATTAATACAAAAAGTATATTCAACATACAAAAAGCTCCGTGAATACAATGACAAATAAGTAAAGTTTGAATTGAATGCAATTTGAATGAAAAAAATGGTGAAAACTGGCCATTTCTCCTTAAAATTTGGCGCAATGAAAAAAAA
Source organism: Adalia bipunctata (assembly GCA_910592335.1). NCBI lineage: Eukaryota > Metazoa > Arthropoda > Insecta > Coleoptera > Coccinellidae > Adalia > Adalia bipunctata. Next base: position 2,276,307 of record OU342951.1, read on the forward strand.
CTCGTGACCTATTGATTTCTGTTATCACTCATAACGACCGAATGAACCAGAGTAGCTCTTGCTAATTTTCAGAGGTTCATTGAAGCCACTCGGGTCGTGTAATGTGGTAGGCAGTTCCGCATTTCATACCTCCGAACTCAAGTTATGATGCCTATGTCATTTTGTCCATGTATGTCATTTTGTACGTATTTCCCCTACATTCATTGAACTGATTGACCTAATTACTCGCGCAAAGCCATTGAACTTGAACAAGAGATATACAGGTAGGTAGGTATTTCTTACATCAATTTCGATGAAGTTGATAGTCAATTCAATGATAGTCGAGTACAAAAATGGATTGTTAATGTATCGTCTGAAAATTTTTAAAACACGAAAAAGGGGACCCGATATACAATTTTTTGTCACGATTTTTAGTTGGTTGTCGTTACACCAGGGTATCTATTCCACACTGCTCTACTTTGTCAGAGTCTTCACGCAATGATTAAAAGTATACAGGGTCTTTCACGAGGAACCTCACCCATATTTATACGGGAAACTACTGAACGTATTTTCATGAAATTCAGCACTTATAAGTATTTCACGATGCTGATGAAATCTAAAATATTTTCAAGGCATGAGCACCTCCGGTTTTTCCGGAAATGACGTCAACTTCCGTTTTTCAAACTAGAACACCATTTTTTTATTGCAGAAATAGATTCCTTAGAAAATTTCGAGTTATTTTGATGTAACATTTTTAGTTTTGGTTGGAAAATTCTCTCTGAGCGGGAAAATTCGAAAAAAAAATCGAAAATAGAGCTCCGCTGAAACAAGAATAACTTCGAGGTTTTTGGATGGAAAATTTTCATTTTTGGGATTTTTCAAGATGTAAGATTGATGTATCCACTTTAAAAATCGAAATCGCGATTCATGATACAGGGGGTGAAAAAATCGCTTTCAAAGTTAGGGATGACAAAATCGTGAAAAATCAATTTTTTCAAATTAGAACCCCATTTTTTTATGGCAGATATTGAATCTACGTTAAAAAATAATGTGAGTGTATGCATCACACCCTTGCCCTAAAGTGGATATTAACTCAGAAAATATCCATTTTAGGGCAAGGGTGTGATGCATACACTCACATTATTTTTTAACGTAGATTCAATATCTGCCATAAAAAAATGGGGTTCTAATTTGAAAAAATTGATTTTTCACGATTTTGTCATCCCTAACTTTGAAAGCGATTTTTTCACCCCCTGTATCATGAATCGCGATTTCGATTTTTAAAGTGGATACAGTTATTCTTGTTTCAGCGGAGCTCTATTTTCGATTTTTTTTTTCGAATTTTCCCGCTCACCGCTCAGAGAGAATTTTCCAACCAAAACTGAAAAATGTTACATCAAAATAACTTGAAATTTTCTAAGGAATCTATTTCTGCAATAAAAAAATGGTGTTCTAATTTGAAAAACGGAAGTTGACGTCATTTCCGGAAAAACCGGAGGTGCTCATGCCTTTAAAATATTTTAGATTTCATCAGCATCGTGAAATACTTATAAGTGTTGAATTTCATGAAAATACGTTCAGTAGTATCCCGTATAAATATGGGTGAGGTTCCGCGTGAAAGACCCTGTATATCAAAGAATCTGTATATAGAATAATGACACAAACTATATCGCTATCTTACGTTCCAGCAATTAACAAAAAGGTCTCCCTATCGGGATCAAATCGATCGACCATGGTTTCGTCCTCATTTGGACTCGTCAGAGTGTCTCATTTCGAATCGCCTCTATATAAAACGACGTTGGGGATGATTGAATTTTCGACCAAAATATTCGGCTTTTAGGTGGTCTAGCAGCAGCCAGCGGGACTGGGGGCATAGCCGCCGCCGTCGTCACCGTCATCGGCCGCCCCCTACCCACCATATCCGAAACGACCAACACCACAGCCTTCACCACCGTCTCCTCCAACTCCAGCCCCGAGAAAACCTCCTGCGCCAACGGCTTGGAGGTGGACGGCCCCACCACCACAGACTGCAGCGTGCAGTACACCCCCCAAACCTTCTACCCCATCAAGAGGAAGTCCAAGGACAACGCCGACTCCAAGAAAGAGAGGAAGGCAGCCAAGACCCTGGCAATAATCACCGGAGCCTTCGTGCTCTGTTGGCAGCCCTTCTTCATCATGGCGGTGCTGCTCCCCATTGACGCCAACCTGTTCAACAGGTAAATTAGTGTCTCCTGTAAACTAGACCATTCTCTCATGCAGGAGAGGCAATGTTTTTGCTAATAGCCTTCTTTTTTTGCCTTTCTATGCTCTCATCTCCTTCTGATCTTGTGTTACTTCCACCAGGTACCTGATGTCCTTCTTCCTCTGGCTGGGCTACTTCAACTCCACCCTCAACCCCATCATCTACACCATCTTCAGCCCGGAGTTCCGCCACGCCTTCAAGAAGATCCTGTGCGGCAGGAACTACGCGCGAAGGAGCCGCCATTTTGGAATCAGACACTTTCAATGATGGCGGCAGAGTGATCGCTTCCCTTCGGATCCGCCGCCCATCGCGGCGAGGTTGGCGGCGAGCGTCGCCGCCACTGCGGTCGCGTCGGGCGCCAGAAATGTGACGTTCAAGTGCGACTGATCCGAGGAGAGGAGATCACGTAAAGTGTCGCCCTCTAGTGACAGTGACGGTAGCGAGGAGGGTAGGAGCGGCGAGAAGAGAGTGTATCTGGAGATGGGACCTCTTTGACCCCAGGGGCGACTGTAGTGTCCCGGTGATATTAAGCACAGAGATGGACTGTGAGAAATGTAACACTTTCCGATTGTAGCATTAAGTATGTGGATTCACTCGGTAGGCAGCGAAGAGCAGGAATAAATTTACTAAACACGACTTCCCAATTGCAGTGATGCCAAATCTCCCTGCGCTATTTTCTTTGATATTGTGTAGAGATTGAGTTGTCGGAGTTTCTTCTGCTTTTTCATCTTTTAACTTCGAAACTATTAGGGTAGAATGCCATTGTCAAGAATTACAAACGTTTTTTCCCTCAGATAAGACTCATCCCTCAAATTAGAAAAGAATTTCAAGGCTGTCAGATTGTTGACTATCAGAGTTAATGAAAGCATTAAAATAGTCTTCACAAACTGCAGCCATTAAGAAACGAGATAAATACAATACTTTGTAGATGTATCTATAAATCAACAAATAAAAACAATGTCAAATAATTTTTCAAGTATAAAAAATTAAGTTTGACGTAAAGTTTACGCTTCAAAGTGCCTAACATTCATTAACCTCATGGGTCATAAATGAAAGATAGTTTTGGAACCCTGAACAAGAATGTACTGTTTGTATTTCTTAGATCATTCTGTTCTGGATCTCTACGATATGGAAGTAGGAAATCTAATTGTTGATCACCTTTTTTCATTATTTTCAATGTTTCGAATAAATAAAAGGCATTCTACTCTAAATTAATTGAATATCTTTCAATTTATCGTGATCATTTTCTGAATGTTTCACGTCTATATCTAATAGAAACAATATGGATCATAAGCCTTCTACGCAGCGTCAAGAAGTGAAGCCGATTCAATGGTAATGGTAATAACTGCTAGGAGCATAGATAACTGAGTCGCACTCATGCGTAAATGGGCCTCCTGATTCCAACATGGCAGCCGCAGGTCAAATCATAGATGGAAGAAACTATGTAGGTTATTATTTCTGGCCATAGAAATGGACTACAAGTTTCTGGCAAAAATTGAGATGTCATATTGAATTTAATATCTGACAGATATGTGGAAAAGACAGGATTATAATGTGACAAATACAGAGTAAAGTTGGACTTTATATTCCTGCGCATGTTCAGATTCTAACCTAAACCAAGCTTCAAGCTCATATTGTCCATATTGGGGTTATTGGCTGTAGATGACACCGACTGACAAAAATTGACTGACTGTTTCGTTCTCGATATGCACTTCTTGTTCTCAAATCAAAATAATCTAGCATAGAACTTATTATAATGTAAGGTCTATGTATAGGCATAGAAACCTATGTACCTATGTCTATGTTCAACATTTTCTGACAAAAAAAAACAATTCGCACAAATATAAAACCTAGGAGCATAGAATAATGCTCCTGATATAACTTTCAACTGATATTTCTGAAGGTCACTATGACGAAATGAAAAGTTACTTTCGTTTATGGCCAGGGGACCAGTAAATTTCGAAGACGGTGGTCGATAGCATTTAGAAATAACAGAAGGAATATGAATAAAATTTTTCTTATCCATCGGCATTTTTCATTATTCAGCATTTTCTTTCCGAAATTCGACAATCCACATAAAAAATATAAAAATCAATTAACCTCGATCTCGAGCTTCTTGTGCTCCCAAACTGAAAATGAATTTATTCGATGTGCCTACTGCAAATTTCTCGATGTCAACTCTTTCCCTAATGTCTGTATATAAATGTATAAAGTGACTTACCTCTAAGTTCCGTATATTCGCTAAATTTAGTTTGTGAATATAACAACAAATATCTTTGAGTTCCAGTTCTCAGAATGAAAAATTACCAAAAGTCTTTCACTATGCCTGTATCAAAAGTATATCTCAGTGTTCTATGGTAGATTTAGGTCAAATTTGTTCCCAGCACTAAACTCGACGGCACTCATTTTAGGAACTGTTAAAAATGTTCAAAGCAATATCCGTATAGATTATTTACGACAAATTTCACGTAGCATAGATCTTTCTTTTGAATTAGGGTTAGAATTATCCATACATAACCTACGCCCTAATTCATTTCTCACTCTATGTTCGTGCAAGAAGATTTTGTTCAATCCATGGAAGAAACGGGTATGAATTTATAATAAATCAAAATGTGCTAAGGATATCAAATCGAAAATTCTGTCGAATACTCAAAATATGTAAGAGTTCTCAGACCAATTTCTTAGAAACTGTCGAAGATATAATTTATGGTAAAATAGAAGCAATGAATTCAAAACTGAAACCAGAATCAAATAATCATTCAAAAGCTGTGAATATCTTCGTATCATATTGTACAAAAAGCTATAAGTATCTTGTAAAGTTTGAAAAATATCTCAATGTATACAACTACCTTCCAAAAATGTAAGATGGAATCAAATGTGATGTGCAATCATTGTAGTCGCACAAGAATGTCCAATTCAACGAGAAAAATATTAAAAACCAGGAATACTTATTCTTACCTTGTTTTTCGTGAGCTTTTTTCATAAAAACCACAAATCATCTGATAAAGAGGGTGTTTGCGGAGTGCCAAATTCCGAAATCAAAATCCTGTTGAATTTTTATGATTTTATTTTTATCTTCTCCTTGAATTCGACCTACTCTCTGGTGGGCCTACTGCGGTTAATAAATATTGATCTATATTTCCATTAAAATATTATGTGTATATTTTATTGTGAATGAAGATTTTATGATGAGTGCTTCCCTGAATTACGATAATTGTGATATAAAATTATTATCTCTTCTTTATTGCACATTATTGTTATCTGTGTTATCGTCATACTTGCGAGCCCTTAGTATGATGATAATCAACCATAACACTTTTTAGGTGAACTGTATTTACGACCAAAATGGTACTCAGGATATTTTTCCAAAACTATTTCAATCTCGATAAAGAACAGTATTTTATTTCAGTTTTAATGACATAATTTATCATCGAAATATCCTGATCTCCATGCAAAAATAATTGTAATTCAATTGTTGAAAAAATAAATATGAATGTTTCCATAAATGCATTTTTGTATTTCAAGATACTTAACAATGAACCACGTAAAAATTATTTGGGGCTTTTTCTTATATTCTTTATTTTACGGAAACACTATTTCTTTTTCTTCTTCTTCCACTCGCAACTTCCCCAGGGCCTGCAATTGCCCCTCCACTCGAAACTCCTCCACCGCTTGCCGATCCCCCTCCACTCGAAACTCCCCCACCGGTTGCAGTTCCCCCTCCACTCGAAACTCCCCCATCGCTTGCCGATCCCCCTCCACTCGAAACTCCTCCACCGCTTGCAGATCCTCCTCCACTTGAAACTCCCCCACTACTTCTTTTTCTTCTTTTTCCACTCGCAACTTCCCCATGGCCTGCAAATCCCCCTCCACTCGAAACCCTCCCACTATTTGTTTTTCTTCTTCTTCCACCCGAAACTCCTCCACTCGAAAATCCCCCACTGCTCGCAGATCCCCCTCCACTTGCATCCCCTCCTAAAATTGTAAATCCTCTTCCACTCCCGTCTTTTTTCCCTCCTCCACCTCCTCCGAAACTTATGCCGGCTTTTTCGTCTCCTGCCTTGAACTCGACATTCAAAGAGCCGCCATTTCCAATAATAGGGAGGTTTTCGTAAAAACCTTAAAATTTACGGAATTAGGAACTTGGTGTCAAATTTCCTCGAGCATACCTTTGAGGCTATTCGTCAGTGATTTTCCAGCTTTTTCAATACCGCTAAAAATTCCTTTAAAAACGTCAACAGGGGCTTGTAGAAATGAACTTATGGCACCCTTGATTCCTCCAGCTGTACCCCCACCTGATAAGCTTATCGACGCGCCGAATTGGCCGAATAAGGAACTCACCGTCGTTGATAGGGATGTCCAAAGTTCTAAAAATGTCGACGGTGATTCAAAACGTCAAAAATGTTCGGGGAACTCACCGGAAAGAGCGTCGAGGGGCGAACTGAAAAATTTGCCAAGAATTTCGGATGTTTTCGCTGTCCATTGCCCACCCAATATTCCTTTTGTAATGCCACCAATCAGCATTTTTGTTTTGGTCCATGCTTTTTCCAAGTACATCATCGGTTTACTGATGAAAGAATGTAAGGTCATGGACAGGTCGCTGCTCGTTATCGAAGAAAGCAAACCTTAAACGTTAAAATTCAAAATAGGCTCTAGTGAAGAATAATTTACTTCAGTTCTCACCAGATATAGCTTGTTCTGGAGTGCTTAGAACATTCGCGAACTGCTCTGTTAATTCTACCCCCAATGTGGCCTTAGAGAAAGCTGTGAACAAATATTATCTTCAGCTCAAAATAATCATAGAATTTCTTCAGAAATGATGTCATAGATAAGTCTCCGCACCTTTCAGTTCTTCTTTTATTGTGGTCCATGCGTTTTTCAGGACAGTTATTGGATGTTTAACTACCATATTCACCTGATCTCCCACACTTCCCCCACCAGTAACTCTTCCAATAACACCTTCAAAATAGCAAAAAAGAAAATAACAATATTTTTCAGACATATTGAACTATTTATCTACCCTCGATATTACTGAAGAAATTCATTGCGCTCTTGTAGAATCCTTGGATTATATTCATGGGGAACATAACGATTGTGCCCAAACGCTCTGTCAAAATTGGTCCTATGAAAGGCTGTACAACATCTGAAAACATATATAAGTGGTAGAAATTTCTACCATGTTGTGAAGTAAACTTCACAACATGGTCCAATTCTACCTTTCGCTGCGATAGAAACTCCGTCTTCAGCAGCTGAAGATATTTTCAGAATAAAACTCCAAACTTCCATTGCTGCTCCTACGGGAAAAGAAGGAATGGCCACCAGTTTATCGATTACACCTCCATTTTTGAATTGAGCAGAGTAGCCTGAGAAAAATTCATTGCTTTCATCGGAAAATCTGTTTTCTTTCGAGTGTCATACCTGAAAATCTTGTGGACGTTTCATTTTTGACGGTTTGTATCACTGTTTTCGTGGAAGTCAAGAATGCTTTCACACCCCTGGCAGGGGCACCAAGGATGCCCTTGATATCGTCAGGGATGCCCGATGTTTTCACAGAATTAACAACACCTGAAAATTAAATGATATCTATGGTTTTACCACAGATCTTCTCATTGGTTCTGTGAGTCCAATGATGATCATAGAATTGAACCAAACATTTTCGTCCTATTTGTACTCACTCTTGATATCGTTGGAAACTGTTGAGGAGAGTTTGGAAATGGCTCCTTTAGCTTTATTCAATCCGATCGATAATGTTTTGAAGGGGCTCTGTATCGCCATCTTTATCTGCCCAGTATATTTCCCACTCGTTGCGAAATCCGCGAAGCCTAAGAAATAATGCAAATCATTGAAGAACGCACTTTGGATTTAAATTTGATAATTTTACTTTTAACCTGGTTATATAGCAACGTTTGTACTGAATTCTCCAGTTTAATGATGCTATCGAAGAGCAATCTGATAGTTCCGGTGGAGCCATTGTAGATGTTTGTCAGTAGACCACCGATGCCACTCGTCAAACCGGAAACAAAGCCCTGTAGTCTTAGGGCTAACGAAGACAAATAAGTTTCTAGTGAGGATGATAATCCGAGCACTTGGTTCACAGAATTTTCTCCAAGGTAATAAAAGAAGGATACTACGCCTTCAACGAGTTTTTCTGTGCCAACCATGGCTCCAACGACCATTCCAGATACTAAAATAGGAGATATGAGGGTTTGAAGGAGAGATTTCTCTGAAAAGTTGCTTACTGGAGTTTGTAGGTGATAGAGGGTTCTTGGGGCATTGTTCTGCGGTGTTGCCTGTGAAATGAAAAAGGAATATTTTATCTGCTTATGGTTTTATGGTTGTCCCATAGAACTTATAATATAATGTAAGTTCTATGGGTTGTCTGCTTCCAAACTATTGGGCTGAAGAAGAAGAATGACAACCAGCCAATTATCAATTCTGTCAGAGTTTTTCAATACGAATATTCTAGCTTAACTTATCTTCTATTACGGAAACATGTGAACAATTTCGCACTAATGCATGCAATTGGTTGATAGCAGAATGAGCTTTCCAAAAATAAGTTGAAGGGTCAGTCCAACTTATTGAAAAATTTTTAATTATTCCTATTATCAGAACTGATAAAATGGAATAATCTACTCGACTTCACCCAAGAAAATCGCTTTCTCTTTATTCTGGCACATCGAAAAGTTCGAAATTTCAACATGGCAGCCACAAAAATTTATTTCAAGGTCAAATCATTATATTCAGGCAACCTTGAGAACTTGCAAGAATACGTTCATCAAAGACGAAACTTTTCCTAGATATTTATGAGTGTATTCATTCCATCAATTTTTCCGAATTTGAAATTAAGCAGGCCAGTAATTATGCATATGAAATTTCTTTTTTCGTGTCAAAGAATATCCATGAAAAATACGAATGCATGAATGTGCAAATTGCGTCAAATATATACATGAACAATTAAACAGATGCTTAAAAAATTTGGTACAGTGAGGATGTGACAAAAATCGAAATTCTCCGAATTCTTTAACATCATTGGGATGGTAGGTATTTCTTTATAATTTTTATGGTTGATTGTCATATAATTGATGATTTGTGACTTACCTGAAAGAATAAAATTAACACATAATAAAAAGCATATGAAAAATGCCGATTTCGGCATTGCTAATCCAGTTCTCTGGAACATTCTGAAAATGCCCAGTGTTTGTTGTTAAATTAGGCTGCCAAACTCAATTTTTTCGAAGCGATTATTTGCTTATTATGGTATATTAGAGCCTTTCAGATAAGATAAAATTATCCATACGAGTAAAATAATGCGTTACCATATTAACTGGAGGACGCTGAAAACGCAATATGTGGTCACTCTTGACTTGAGTAGTAGATATATCCATAGATATCTCTATTTTACTTATTTTGTACTTTTTAAACGGTTTATTACGAAAAAATATTGAGGCATTCAAACTGAAACCATCGCTAAAATGACCGCAATACTAGAAGTCATTTTTCGGCCATGTTATCGATAATTTCACCCACTTACCACGACCTACCTCATCCCTTTTGAAAAAGCAACCATTTCATTTGTTGAATGTCATTACGTTAGTCCAAGTACGAGAATTAAATTGAATAATTAGGGGGCCTAGAGAAATGAACCCGGACATAGATGCTAGGAGCATAGAATAACTATTCTGCATAGAGGCATAGAAAATACATAGGTTATCTATGCATCTATACCCGAACAAAAATCAGTCTAGGCAACATTACAGGCTTCCCAAGAATCGGTATCTGCACATGTGCAGAAAATTCTATCTCACTCTGACACATTTTCATGATTAGATGTTGAAGAAATGTATCCTGAAAAAGTGTGTCTCACGAGAATTATTCTTGGAAAATTAGAGAAATAGAAGAAAATCGGTGGTTTCATTTCAGTCACGCCCGATTATTATTTCATTATGGATCTGATTCCATTCAAAATTAGTATCGTGGGATTTTTGAGTTCGACAATGATGATTCTTCTGACAAAATTGGAAAATTCAAGATGGCGGCTACAATATGGCGGCCGAGTTTTGTAATTATGATCCGATTCTATTCAAAATTGATATCTGGAGGTTTTCTGGGTCGGAGATTGTGAATCTTCAAAATTGAGGAATTCAAGATGGCGGCTTCGAAATGGCGGATGAGTGTTGTTATTATAAATAAAAGCTTGTCTCAAAAAATGTTTTTTTTATTATAGCTTGTTTATGGATGAACCTGAAAAGTCTAGTTATATCGAAGACTAAAAAGATTCTCATTGGTTATTTATAGAATTTCAAAGAAATGTTATGAATTTTTCTATGTTAGTTCTTCAAACATCCGAAGAACATTCACAAATAAAGAGTAGGATAAACGTCTATGGTGAACTCTGATTATTCTATGGTGCTTCGATGCTTGACATTTGACATTTCTATGAGCGAAACGTCAACCTCTCTACGAGAAGGAATTGTAACGTGTTTTAACATATTTATTGAAAAGTTCAGAAAACCGTCATAATTCGACCGCAAAAACTTGATCGCTATGGAAGAACTGAAAACTACCCGATGGGCCGATGAGGTTGAATTAGAAGGGGGCGCCCTACCCCCATCGACAGAAGTGTACGAGAACGATATGAAAATTGTGACCGAATACAAATACGAGGGCGAGAAAAAAGTGAAAATAGTTCGTACGTATAAAATTGAGAAGCGGGCCTTTTCGAAATCTATAGCTGTAAGGAAAACTTGGAAGAAATTCGGTGAAAGTGCCAATGACAAGCCTGGTCCAAATCCAGCCACAACTATTGTTGCTGAAGATGTGTATATGCAGTATATTTCCAACAAAGAGGAGGAAAATAAACAAGAAGATGATGGATTAGATAAACTGAAAGGTAAATTCAATTATGAATATTTCCAACTGTGATGATGGCTCCGCATCTCTCAAATTCCATCTAACTTTTATCATTTGTTGCAGCTTTGGGAGACAAGAACGTTGTGAAGTGCAGACTTTGCAGTGGTGATCATTGGACTTCAATGTGTCCATGGAAAGCCACAGCTCTGGCTGGCGGTAAAGTCCCAGACGACAAGAAGGGTCTAGGTAAGTTTTTTTTCAGGAAACGAAAAGAAAACATCTAAATTTTCAATGTTTTAGTTGGTACAACTGCGACCACTGAAGCAAACAAAACCGGATCCAAATACATCCCTCCAAGTTTGAGAGGAGAGGGAGGTGCTAGGAACCGTTCAGAAAACATGAACATGAATAGAAGGGACGATGCCACAATTAGGATTTCGAACCTTAGTGAAGATACCACAGAGCAAGAAATTGAAGAACTCGTTAAAAGCTTTGGACCAATCGCCAAACTTTTCTTGGCTAAGGAAAAAACAACCCAGCTTTGTAAAGGTTTTGGTTACATTCATTTCAAGTTTAGAAATGATGCCGCTAAGGCTATCGATGTATTGAACGGTTTCGGACACAATCATTTGATCCTTGATGTAGAATGGTCTAAGCCTCAAACTCACAATAATAACAATTGAAAAGTTGTGAAAAATGTTCTACCATAATAATAAAGATCTTTTTATGCAATGTGTCTTCTATTTCCACTTTGTGTTAAAATGGAGTAGGTATGCTTTAATTCGTTTTAAATCTTCAAATAATCTACTCGGTAGTCATGATTGTTGATGAATTATTCATAAAAAAGTTTAAATGAAAAAAGGTGAGTAAAACTTCTAACAGGGTATCATACTATAATTTTTTCGGCATAAATTGCTATACATTTCCAGTAATTTATATATTATGGACCTTTACATTGTTGATTTTTTTTTAAATATTGCGATCATTAATTTCGGATAAGCCCATTATCCGCATTTTTTTAATTCTCCTTAAAAAATGTAACGGATGTAACTACTCCCTGAATTGAGGTTTTCATTAGAAAATTAATTGAAACAGTAATGTTTGTAACTAGAAACACATATTGATTTGTTTCACACCAAATTTTGAACAAGACCTAATAATTTCTTCAGAATAATGACTCCAATCTAATGTGAATTTATTCAAGATGCACGAAAAAACATAAATCACGGCAACCTGGGCGATGTTGGATAACCACAGAAGTCAGAAATCGTGATAACACCCCGACAATTATATCAATAATAAGCGCCCCGATAATTTTTTGTTTAATTTTAAATCGAAAGTTTGAGCAGCCTTAAATTGTATTTTTTATGTTCCGACTGTCTGATGTTTATTGATGGTGGTGTCATGTCAATCATTATTGAAGCCGGAAGCGCTAAATTAATTCAATTATGTACATATTATGTATTCCCATTTCATTTTGAGAAATTGATGAAATGTAAGTACCATTCTTCTTGGAATTATCATGAGTATTTCCTAATCGTATGATGAATTATTGGCGGCTCCCTCTGCTGAGGTAACCTCAGTGAGGTTACCCATTATATTATTGCTGAGAATCGCCTACATTCCATCAAGAATTGGAAAGAAGGCATAGAAACATATTGCAAAATTTATATGGCACTAACAAATCGAAAAAATTTTCGAATCGATTCTGAGACAATTTTCTCCATCAGTTATTACGTTGTTGCCTTTTTTCCGAATTAATTCACTATTCCAATTCGTTCTCATATAGGTTTAGTCTAGTCGTTTGTTAGATTTGAGTATTATAGTTTTTTCAAGGTAATCTCATTCTCATTTACTGTTTCCGAGACAGTTCTTTCGGCAATTGGAACCTAAACTCAAAATGTTGAGTTTTCAACATATTGAAGAAGTGAAATATTGAGAAAATACTCTTGAAGTTATATCAGTGTAAGTATTAACGACTTAGATTTCACTTTTTGTAATTCCGCTCAGTATGTTTTTTTGAATAATTTGGTGGAAATGATGATTTTGGCGGCTCCCTCTGCTGAGGTTACCCATTAAAATAATGCTGAGAATCGCCAACTGATTGAATTCACTAAGAATGTTCATAAGAACACAGTAAAAAAAAATTTTCAGGAGATGTACTAAACGTATTTTTATTTCTTTCAGGGTGAAGAAATATTGGCTCTGACGAGTTTCAAGATTGTAAAATATTGAAATAAATATTTGAATTTTGTCTTATTTATTCGCACTTTTGACTTTCATAACCCAAATGTTTGAAAATAAATATTTTGTAGCCATAGTGATAGAAACGGACTTTTATTATACACTTTATAACAAACCTTATAAATCATGAAACAGAAATATGCACTTTTAAATCAGCAAAATCCTGGAAATGTGAGACTTTATTCAAATGATTAAATAACAATCACTGAACAATAGAAGCAATTCGGTTTGGTAAACGTTTGACATAATTCCTCGGTAATCCTACATTTAGTAAGTCGTTATGGTCACAATGAACAACATGAGGAAAATAAAGTAAAACAGCTTCCCAACACATTTCGCTTAGTTTAGGTATGCACAGCCATGTGGAATAAATCGAGTTTGTCCTGACAGTATTCTCTTCGTCACTGTAAATACCGCCGAAAACGTACAACCGACCTTCGGGAGATGCTGCTGTCGCGTGAAAATAAAGCTGTTTAGGGAGGGAGCATTTCGGAAAATACGTCCATTGGAAATTCTTCAAATCCAGCCTCCACAAATCGTCGAATGTCCTGTCCCCGTCCAGTCCACCAGTAATGAATACTTGAGGGGTCACATCCACATTTATTTGAGCTGCACCGTGGCATCTTCGAGGAGGCGGAACCCCTATGACATATCTGTGCAATCATATTCCAAGTCGAACCATCGATAATTTATTTTTCTATGACCAATTTTTTTTTTACCTACCATAAATGCTATCTTTGAACGTTTTCGTGCTTTTCCAGCATCGTTTCGCCAGGTTGAACGTGGGTATAATTTCAAAATCAAACACAACCTCCGCGGTTCCCCCGCCAAGTATGAATATGTTCTCTCCATCGAAAGCTACTTCGTGTCTGTATCTTCCTTGAGGTTCGTTACTATCTTCACCCTTGCATAAATAAATTTCGGTCCATTTATAATCATTCAGATCTAATCTAAAACACTGAATACAGTTGGTGCTGTACAGTTAAGTAAATTTTTACCTATGTATATCACAGTTGTACGATAGTCCTGTCGTTCCGCCGATAGTATACAGATATTCATTGTGGTATACAAGGGCCTGCCCATATAATGGACTAGGTAATCTACCCCAGGCTTTTATTTCAGCCATTTTCGCATCTTCATCACTTATATTACATATATACAACTGGTTGCTACACCGATAACCGAATGGCGATCCAGTTCCACCATATACCTAGAAAAACAGAAATAAAAACCTTTCCATTGCTTCTTTACGTTGTCAAACTCGAGTTTTCAGTCTTCTCTTCTTAGACAATTGTAGGTATACCATTAATAAGTTTCCATGTAGCAACAATGCATTGGAGGCTAATTCAACAGGCAACGTATCGCTGTTGGGATATCGCACCCAAGTCTTAGATGCATAGTTGAATTTCCACAATTCTTGAAACAAGGGATATGAATTCTCCAAAAAGTCGTCATTTTCCGTATCGGAATCATCGTGTACAATCAGTGGATTATATCCGCCAAACGAGTAAAAATTACTCGAATCTGCCCCAATCCTGTGACCGCTCCTGGCAAAAGGTATCTTACTTCCATGTCTCGGAACTACTTCTTCATACTTGAAAGGACGAAACTTGTATTCTTTCGTTTCATCCCTAGAATCATCCATATTTGCGCACATTTTGAGGAATGCAATGAAAATTTGTATCAAAATATTCGCCAAAGTGAAAAAAACCCTCAAAATTATTTTTGCGTACATTCATGATCGAATGCTTCGACTTTGCGGATAATTACTGACATCTTAAGATTTTAAAATTTCACAATAACTTGTTTTTCTCGAGCATCAAGGACGACCACTTGAAGGTTAACAAATGAGCCGAATTTCGGACAGATAATTAATAACCATAGAAATACATCGAAAAATTCTTCTCTTGCACTGTGCCACACCCCTCAAGCCATGATCTAAGGTCAACAAGGCAACATTGTAAGGAGCACCCTAGAAAATTACATGTGGCAACGTCGATTTGGCATATTCAATAGGTCATCTTAGTGACTACGACGTACTTTTTCTTATAGTGACATTATTTATTCACATTATTTACCTAGCAAATTCTAGGTATGACTTATCCAAGCGAAATAAGTATTTGTATACTCAAATTGTTTTCTGGATGGTATTCCAGGAAAACCATTGGGATAAATAAAAAAGAAATATTTTGTATTCCATTTTATTTCCTAGAGAATAACATTTTCTATTAACAATTCTTATAAATAAATCGAATCAAAAGACATTGAATACATAGTAACATTTCAATCATGGTAGCTAATACTGTTTATAAAACTATTTACATCACTAACAAATTACTATGTTCGTATTTTTCAAGTGCTGAGAAATGGAAACAAATTCAAAATAGCGTTTTTACCAGATTGGGAACTACCACATCCAACTCAACATCGAGCTCTAACTGAAGAACATTCATTCTAGTCTTAATAATATTGATTCAACTTTCGAAGAACGGACTAAGGGTGTTTCAAATCACCCAAATGAAATTTTAAAAACATTTAGCAAATTTCGATGCGCAGTTCCCACTATTTTGAGTATTAGTTGCGATATATTAATTTTTTTATATATACATTAATCATTTTTTCCGTCGAGGCCGCTCCATACACCAAATCGTGTTTTCGTCAAAATTTCTAACAATTTTTTCCCAGCAGATATGGCAGGGGATACAATTTTTTCAAAGCGAATTTATCATTAATTTTTTACTTGGTAAAGTCTTGCTCACCTATTAAATATTTCAGAAAAGTAGGATAAATATTTTTATTAGTCAAAAATCGACACACAAGAGGTCACGAATAATAACATTCATTGTACAAATACTTTTTTAATGAAGACAGTATGTGAGAGAATTTTGATGGAAGGGTTTTATGGGATAGTAGCGTAGGGATAGTTTATTTACCATCTCTATGGTTAGGAGGAGTTTTTATATCTCTATGCGTTAAAATAATTAATATTTCGAGGTTAGAGTCGATGCTCTAGGCCTTTTAGTTGTAAAATGTTTTTGATTTTATTATTTTACTATTTTCAGACACTTTTCTGCATTCATCAATTAATGTTTGTGGGAAATCCCAAGATGGAGTCTCAATATGTAGCTTTTTGAAGTGATAGTGCTTGTTCTAAAAGACGTCTACTATTCCACGCAAAAGGTAATAAGTAGAGTACGAACTTCCATTATTTCTCTGGTAGCTAATTATGTATTTAGGGCCCCCGGAGCAATGTGAATGAAATACCATCTTAATTTTTCACCACCGGTCTTGGGGATCCTTTCTTTGGCAGCTCTGGAGCACTGCCTAGATAGCCAAACCTATTTTCACTCCAGGAATTTTAAGGGATATTGGTAAAAACTTCAGTTGATAAAATTTCACTAGCTTTCAACTACATCCTACATCGGGAAATTATTTGTCTTGGTGTTGGCGTCGTATTTTTCATGAAGAGAAACATAAAGTTTTGCATCGATCTATGTGTTCTCGTGTTCTGTGGTTTATCATCCTTCGCAGTATCAAAGATAACCTTCATTCCTTTCGAGTTTTTGGATTTATTTAAACTTACGTGGCCAAATTACGCGCGACTGCTTCAACAAACAACGCATAATTTTCAAAAGTATTGAGAGGCTCATTATTTTGCGAATTTTACGTTGTTTCGACAATAACTCGCTTTTGCCACGTATGACATGCCGGTACTTCCATGATGCGGAATTCACGAAATGGACCCAAGATCCCTCTTTATGATTATCAACAAAATCTACAAACTACGACACTTATACCTCGAATAAATGCTATAACCTAAATTCAACACGACAGAGAGTTAGGCTTACTACTTGTGCATCAATAATTTACTGGGTGATCCAAACTTTTTTTTGTGTTTTTCCTCGTTTTGACTGACAACCTGCACCGTTAATCAATCAAAATGTTTTTGTATCTTTACCGCTACCACATGTAATATTATAATTAGATTAAACAGATAGGTACATTTATATCGATTAGTGATTTAAGTAGTGAAATTTGTGCGGGACTCGGGTCCGATGTCAAAGGACGATAATCTGAGATGGAGACGGACTAAGGGCTCGACATCGGTGTCCATCTTTGATTAGATCGCCCAGAGGACACTCATAAGCGATTTTCGCATCCACAATTCTATCGAAACTCGTGATTTTCAGATGTTCAACAAACTCCTCTTTGATAATCCTCTATGTTCAACCGTTATTGTTGTATTCTGTGCGTAACTGTTAAACTCTATGGTCTAAGATATAGTTTCCATTTGTGATTTGGTGAGGTCATAGAAATTATAATGTAAGTTCTATGTTTGAGGTATATTGGAAGTAGTGAAACAATCAACGTTAAGTATCAAAGATCGCTTAGAATGCATTGGGAACAGTGTTTTTCTTACCTAGAAACGCCTCATCTTGGGACACCCCTTGATATCGGTATAATCCAGCCTTGTTATACCCGTACGTTGCTAGATTCGACAAGTAAAACTAACGATCTAACCTCAAAAATTTTTCTGTGGGCGTTCAATGCCGTGGGATGATGACGTTCAGGAGCAGGGATAAGGAAGTTTTCACACGTGTCTTTTCGAGGGTAGGACGACGGGATATTGTGGGTAGTGAAACGAAGGTGTGCGAGTTGCGTAGGCCGTAACAGGCGAGCAGATCTGGGCTGCTCTTCCGCTAAAGGTAGCCAAGGGTGGCGTAGGTCTTGACGAATGGAGTGTCCACTTTACAGGTCTCTCTGTGGATCATACGTTATTAAAGGGGTTATTTGGTGGAATAAGGCGTTAAGTCTCGAATCAATACACTCTCGAAAATTTGGCTCGATATCCCAAAAATATCTCATAAAGAATTGATTTTTTACTCTATTCGTGATAGTTCAACCTAAACCATAGGATTCTAGGTCAATGACCTAACCTAACCCATCTTCTATAGGTATTTCACAGAACTTTCGAGAGGACTATGTCAGATAACGGCGTGCGAGGGAGCGGGCGCACAAGATAAACCGTGAGATCTATGAATCGACCCATCTCAAACCTTATATTGTTGTTCTGTGTCTCAAACGTCAGTCCCATGAACGACGCATGCGTATAGCGACAACCGACGGGATCCGTAAATGGCGTTAACAAAATAACAAATATGGAGCTATGGCCTATGTTGTTATTAAAGGGGAAAGTGATTATTTTAGGTGTTTTTCTTCGATCCCGTTTGATGTGATTAAGTGAAGTTTCAGTGAATGAATGTACTGTTAACCGTGTAGTGTCGAGTTTATAATATTCCAAGAGGATATTGTTTAGATAGAAACATCGCCACAGATTATTTAGTGCTAAGTATCATTTTAGTTTTCATTAATTTCAATTTAATAAGTGGTTTATATCGACATTCATCATTCATATATCTGAATTTTGTATTACATCGGCATTTATTTTTGATATGGACTGGTAACAATAAATTTTTAATAGGAACTGTGTGTATTAAATGTATAATTCCATTATCTTTGGTGTTCAATTTTATCTCCCATATTTGTAGGATAAGGAATAACTCGAAATCGATGCGTTTTAATGAAAAAAACATAAGAACACTTTTATTTCAAAAATTGATTGATTCTTTCGGCAATATAAACCGCAATATGAAATTTTGAAAAATGGAATTACCAGAGGAAAAACAAATCGTTACAGTCTACACTGGTCAACCGATATATTCCAATCTGAAGGCGGATTTCCACTACTCGTATATTTGGCAAGTACGCAATTATTTGCGTACTTGGCAATTAGACGAAGTTTCGAATTTGAATGACAATATTGACAAGTATTGGCCGAGTGAACCACTCCCACTTCATGCCAAATATAGGCAAGTGGCAAATATTTGCCAGATACACGAGTAGTGGGAGTCCGGCTTAATACAATACTTCTTCCTCTGCAGAAGTTTTGGTATCGGTTGCCATAACTTAATTGAATTTTGAAAAATGGTATAGGAAAAAAGTGTTTTATTTGACGAGACCAATCTACAGTTGAATTATACGTACAAGTCGAAGACTCACCCTGTATATGACTTTACAGGAGAGATGTTTGAATAATTGTTCAAATTGACGAGCGTGAATTGATTCCTCGAAATGATTGGAGTTGAGGTACGACAAGAATACCCTTATGGTGAAAAAATCGATTTGAATCTTAAGATGGTAAAGAGATATTCTTGTCATACTGTAAGAGGCCATCAGAAATTACCCTGAGCTAAGCGAAGGGGAGGTGCCTAGAGCTAGAAGGTGTCAGATGTGCACTTGCCCTAACTTACTCGTCTTCCCAAGGGCAGACGTCGTTGCTTTTGGACTCATCCTCCCCCTGAACCTCGGAAGGCGGCAGCTCGCTGGCTGGGGACTCGCTGTCCGGTTCGGCGAGCGGCGCCAGAGGCTCCATCGTCTGCTGCGAGCCGCACCCCACCTCCTCCGCCTTCGCCTCCACCTCCGTCGGATCATCCGCCACCGAACTGACACTTATGATAGGCGCGTTAGTCGAACAAGTCTTCGCGATGCTGTGGCTCTTCTTGAGTGTCTTGCAGACGGACGCCTGTTCCGTCTTAATGTCTGAGTCACTAGGAACAACGAACACAGAGGACGACGTCGACGTGCTCGTCGCCGCCGAACTGTTGTCTTCGAAAGAAGACACCTTTCTCTTGGTCGTCGGGTCCGTGCTGTAGGCTATGGGCACCGAGACCGACGCTCTTCTCGGAAGCTCCGTCAGATTGACCACCAGCTTCTTGCCTCCGTCCACCGTGTGCTGCTGGGTCAAGATGTTGGTTCTCTGCACCTTCTCCGAGATTTCCGCAACGGCCACGCTGATCTCCGAAGAGGAACTTTCGGACTGGACTGAGTTCTTTCGAGACCTCGGCTCTGGTGCTGATTCCCAGGGGCATACTTCTTCGGATGTTGACGCTCCGGCCACAACGTTCGGTTTCTTCACCCTATGCAAAGCTTGCGTTTAAACTGGTAGAAAGCGCTAGCCTCGGATGCTGCAGTGTTATTAAGGAATCGACAAGATACTGTGCAACAACAATAGTCCAGAAGGCAGGGAGCAAAGCGATCAGTCGAGATGACGCTGAAGCACCATTGTTTTGAAGCAGTTTATGGTCAAAACTCAATTGGTGCCAAGCTTTAAGGCATGATAACATCGACATCTTGGAATGAAGGCTGCCCCACTTTGTACTAGCAGGAGTTTTTCTTTGAATTACTGATTTTATAGACAGTAAAACTCCTGCTGGTACTGAGCAGACCAAAATGGAGAGTTACTATACCTGAAGAGGTGATGATCACGTCTTCAAAATGTTAAACCTCCTTGTATATCTTATCTGAGGTGTCATGGAAATAAAGAGTTTTCCAATAAAAAGTGTTAAACATCTGATCATTCATCTAAAAATGCCATTTTTCTTCGAATGTCAAAATAGCACCTATTATCGAAAAACTCTTTAAGTCGTAACCATTATCTCCACAAGTACGACATCCTCTTTTCAAAGATGGCGTCACAAGATGACGTACAACCCCGGTAAAAAAGATTTCTATTCGCCCGCCAAAAATACCCTTCCGCCTGGACTAAAACGACAAAATCAGTGATAAACGATCGATCTCTCCCCGATCGACCAGAGCATGCAGTCGCAGACTCCAATTCAAGCTTGTCTCGACTGGCTAAAGGACCGGGAGTCAACGCGTTACGAAGATTAATAGAGGGAGAAGTGTCTACTGCAGAGTCAGTTTACTGGGAACAACACACAGACGGCAAACAACAACACCAAAGAGATTTACAGTCAGATGTAGAGTAGCAGCAACAACACCATGAAGAATGAAAGTTTATGCTCCATTCGGATAAGAGCTTGATCTTGCGAAAGTGACCATAAAGTTCATTTGAGTCTTATCCAAACGGAGCAAGGAACACTGCACACGTCGAAAACTTACTGAGTTGGCACCACCGCAGCTGCTGGCACGCCTTTAGGTAGATTTGCCAGATCACCCCTGTAATGCAAGCATGATGTCTACTGACTACTATTGCAAACGCTTGTAAACCAACCGAAAACCTTTGGACGTGGTGCCGATGTGATCGAAACGTTGTGGCATTCACCCTTAGGCTGACTACAAAGTCTGGCAACCAAGAGGTGTGAAGAGAACTGTACATATGATGCTATCCTTTCTACTCCCCTTCGCATCTCTTGGTAGTCTCACTATGTGCACTAATACAAGGTAGAGGTACCAAGAATTTACTGATTTTCGAGAACCACTTCGTCCATCTCAATCAGATTGCCACCACACTGTCCGGGTTGGTCTCGATCGACTGAGAGTGCACCCAGTCGCGTCTCAGATAACCGGTACACCTCGAAAGACAGTCGGCATGAGAAGCCATGCGCCAACAGAACTCCGTACCGTCAAAACAGACCTGGACACACTTACCTGTAGGGGATGTCGCTGAGGTTGCTCTGGGAGTGGGAATGAGGCACCTTCGTATCTTTGATGCCGGACACGGCAAGCTCGTGGGCCGAACCTGAAAGGCTGCGATCGCTACCTCTCCTCTTGGTCAGGGTGCTGCTGCACCCCGCGGTGCCTTGAGAGGCTTGCTGCTGGAGGAGATTCTGGTTTTGAGCCGCCGTAGTGGAGCTCTTCTTCTTGGTGGGACCGAATCCGAAGAAACTGGAAATTTGGAAGTTCATTCATCTTCAATCGTCTGAACAGAGAAGTACTCACCGTTTCTTCTGAGAGGGTTGCTTGCCGTTAGCCAGCAGATTCTTATAGTAATCAGACCTGATGAAACGCGGATAGCAGTCTTTCTTGAGCAATAACGTGTAGATGTGATCTTGAGCGGCGTCGAAAGTGAATCTGCTCGGGTTCTGCATCTCCTGGTGAATCTTCTCCATCGTCTTGCCGTCTATGTTTATCTCACACTGGGCGCCGGGCTTCAGAAACTCGCTGCAGAAACATCAATCACTCAGTATCATCCGAGGATAGACACGAAAAACTTACTCGAATATCTCCTGAACCTTGGCTGGAACTTGCGATTGCGCCGATCTTCTCAGGTCGTTCACAGCCATCCAGAACCTGATGTTTTCGTGACTGAACTCCTTGCTGAGGTAGATTGTGAATTCTTGGATGCCAGTCGGGTCGGACACTAGCTCTTCCATCGAGAGGGCCCATCGTCTCACTCTTTTTTCGGTAGCTACTTCCACTCTGAAAGGGGAGTCAATGAGAGATGATAAGAGTAAATGATTTTTCCTCTAGAATGTGTCAGCGTGGTTGTTGGTAAAAAGAAATTGTGCTGATGCGGACTGGAAGTTACTTACAGAGGGCTGTTGAGATGCCAGAAGGTCAAATCTTCGGAAACCCAAGGGTTTGAAGGCTGAGCTGGTGTTATAAGGGCGTCGTATTCAGCATAGGTCTCCACGTAGTGTATCATGCTCTCCAGAGCCTGTGACAACTTGATTCTTGTGCGTCTCAGACTTTTCTTCAGAAACTCCACCTGGAATGAAGCAGGGATAGTTGGAAAGGGTCAAGAGATTTGGAGGCCTTAAATTATTCTGTACAGCTGTATATCTACCTCTTTCTTCGCGTTCTCCAGCGTCTTTTTCCTCCTTTGTCCGTTCCAGTTTCTGGTGGGAACCGGGCATTGTTCCAGCGAAGAAGTCATTCCAGGCGGTGGCCTCAGAATCCTCCAATAGGCTCTCTCCTGCGAATCCGATATGACCTTGTCTCCCTTCTTGAGACCCTTGGCCAGTTTCACCTGAAACGTGGGTAAGCGCAACAACTTCAACGGGTTGGAAGGTGGTGCATTGCTTACTTGTTCCTCCGCCTGCATGGTTATGAACTCCCATTTGTTGGCCAGGTTTTTTTTGAGGTTGCTGAGAGCTTCCAGTTCGTACTCTTCCAAGCCGTGTCTTTGTTTGTTCCTGAGGGTTCTCTTGACGAGATACACGGCGTATTCCATGTGTTCTGGAGATCTGTTTTGCGCGGGCCAATAGTAGGGAGACTGTGGAAGAGAAGGCTTGTCAAGGGGGGAAGAGATTCTCGCTTTGGGGGTTCGTTTACCTGAAATCTGTACAGGGAGCTGTCATCTTTAACCACCAAGTTTTTAGAATCGCTGACGGGGAAGAAGTAACCGTACTGGCATAGTTGATTGGCTAAGTTGAGCGCCTCTGGAAATGAGAACAATTGAAGGGGTCATCGAATGACTTTTTGAAACGAAGAAGAAATTGACCTTTAATTATGACAAAATTCAATTTCGCAAGTAAAAATCAAAACTATGCTGGTAAGGACTCTGGAATATTTCAAAGTTGATTGAGCGACCTCAGAAATCTAAATTTCGATACCGAAGTCAACCATGAAGCTCTCTCAAGTGAAGATTTTGGGTTTTATATAGACATAAAGGCAATTTGACAGATGAAAATCTAAACTATGCTAGTTAGGGCTCTGGAAAGTCTTTCATTGAATGGAGCGACCTCGAAAACCTACATTTTGATACCAAAATCGTCCATGTAGCCCTCATAACTAATGAATTATCACGTTTTAATTTTTTCGATATTTCATGTTCGAGTTTTGTTCTGAAGCTCAGAGCACTCAAAGTATGGGTGATATAGATCACCAAAATGGGTATTCTGAAAGACTCAAATGGGTTGAAAACGTTATCGATTGAATAACACTGTTAGATTTTCCAGAGAATTCGTGTTGATGGCAAATATGGTGTTTTTAGGGGGTCTTACCCCTTATGCATTTTTGACCCAAAAAGTTGGGATTTTCGATATCGATTTTATTGTTTAAAGAGATACTTTAGACAATGCTGATTAACAATATACAAGCCACAGGTGGTTGTGGCCAAAGAAACGGGAGCTATGACGGTTTGAAATTCCGATTTTTTTGAAAAAATGCCATTTGACAGGTGAAAATCTAAACTATGCTAGTAAGGGCCCTGGAATATGTTTCATTGAATAGAGCGACCTCGAAAACCTACATTTTGATACCAAAATCGTCCATGTAGCCCTCATAACTAATGAATTATCACGTTTTAATTTTTTCGATATTTCATGTTCGAGTTTTGTTCTGAAGCTCAGAGCACTCAAAGTATGGGTGATATGGATCACCAAAATGGGTATTCTGAAAGACTCAAATGGGTTGAAAACGTTATCGATTGAATAACACTGTTAGATTTTCCAGAGAATTCGTGTTGATGGCAAATATGGTGTTTTTAGGGGGTCTTACCCCTTATGCATTTTTGACCCAAAAAGTTGGGATTTTCGATATCGATTTTATTGTTTAAAGAGATACTTTAGACAATGCTGATTAACAATATACAAGCCACAGGTGGTTGTGGCCAAAGAAACGGGAGCTATGACGGTTTGAAATTCCGATTTTTAAAAAAAAATGCCATTTGACAGGTGAAAATCTAAACTATGCTAGTAAGGGCCCTGGAATATGTTTCATTGAATAGAGCGACCTCGAAAACCTACATTTTGATACCAAAATCGTCCATGTAGCCCTCATAACTAATGAATTATCACGTTTTAATTTTTTCGATATTTCATGTTCGAGTTTTGTTCTGAAGCTCAGAGCACTCAAAGTATGGGTGATATGGATCACCAAAATGGGTATTCTGAAAGACTCAAATGGGTTGAAAACGTTATCGATTGAATAACACTGTTAGATTTTCCAGAGAATTCGTGTTGATGGCAAATATGGTGTTTTTAGGGGGTCTTACCCCTTATGCATTTTTGACCCAAAAAGTTGGGATTTTCGATATCGATTTTATTGTTTAAAGAGATACTTTAGACAATGCTGATTAACAATATACAAGCCACAGGTGGTTGTGGCCAAAGAAACGGGAGCTATGACGGTTTGAAATTCCGATTTTTTTGAAAAAATGCCATTTGACAGGTGAAAATCTAAACTATGCTAGTAAGGACCCTGGAATATGTTTCATTGAATAGAGCGACCTCGAAAACCTACATTTTGATACCAAAATCGTCCATGTAGCCCTCATAACTAATGAATTATCACGTTTTAATTTTTTCGATATTTCATGTTCGAGTTTTGTTCTGAAGCTCAGAGCACTCAAAGTATGGGTGATATGGATCACCAAAATGGGTATTCTGAAAGACTCAAATGGGTTGAAAACGTTATCGATTGAATAACACTGTTAGATTTCCCAGAGAATTCGTGTTGATGGCAAATATGGTGTTTTTAGGGGGTCTTACCCCTTATGCATTTTTGACCCAAAAAGTTGGGATTTTCGATATCGATTTTATTGTTTAAAGAGATACTTTAGACAATGCTGATTAACAATATACAAGCCACAGGTGGTTGTGGCCAAAGAAACGGGAGCTATGACGGTTTGAAATTCCGATTTTTTTAAAAAAATGCCATTTGACAGATGAAAATCTAAACTATGCTAGTAAGGGCCCTGGAATATGTTTCATTGAATAGAGCGACCTCGAAAACCTACATTTTGATACCAAAATCGTCCATGTAGCCCTCATAACTAATGAATTATCACGTTTTAATTTTTTCGATATTTCATGTTCGAGTTTTGTTCTGAAGCTCAGAGCACTCAAAGTATGGGTGATATGGATCACCAAAATGGGTATTCTGAAAGACTCAAATGGGTTGAAAACGTTATCGATTGAATAACACTGTTAGATTTTCCAGAGAATTCGTGTTGATGGCAAATATGGTGTTTTTAGGGGGTCTTACCCCTTATGCATTTTTGACCCAAAAAGTTGGGATTTTCGATATCGATTTTATTGTTTAAAGAGATACTTTAGACAATGCTGATTAACAATATACAAGCCACAGGTGGTTGTGGCCAAAGAAACGGGAGCTATGACGGTTTGAAATTCCGATTTTTTTGAAAAAATGCCATTTGACAGGTGAAAATCTAAACCATGCTAGTAAGGGCCCTGGAACATGTTTCATTGAATAGAGCGACCTCGAAAACCTACATTTTGATACCAAAATCGTCCATGTAGCCCTCATAACTAATGAATTATCACGTTTTAATTTTTTCGATATTTCATGTTCGAGTTTTGTTCTGAAGCTCAGAGCACTCAAAGTATGGGTGATATGGATCACCAAAATGGGTATTCTGAAAGACTCAAATGGGTTGAAAACGTTATCGATTGAATAACACTGTTAGATTTTCCAGAGAATTCGTGTTGATGGCAAATATGGTGTTTTTAGGGGGTCTTACCCCTTATGCATTTTTGACCCAAAAAGTTGGGATTTTCGATATCGATTTTATTGTTTAAAGAGATACTTTAGACAATGCTGATTAACAATATACAAGCCACAGGTGGTTGTGGCCAAAGAAACGGGAGCTATGACGGTTTGAAATTCCGATTTTTTTGAAAAAATGCCATTTGACAGGTGAAAATCTAAACTATGCTAGTAAGGGCCCTGGAATATGTTTCATCGAATAGAGCGACCTCGAAAACCTACATTTTGATACCAAAATCGTCCATGTAGCCCTCATAACTAATGAATTATCACGTTTTAATTTTTTCGATATTTCATGTTCGAGTTTTGTTCTGAAGCTCAGAGCACTCAAAGTATGGGTGATATGGATCACCAAAATGGGTATTCTGAAAGACTCAAATGGGTTGAAAACGTTATCGATTGAATAACACTGTTAGATTTTCCAGAGAATTCGTGTTGATGGCAAATATGGTGTTTTTAGGGGGTCTTACCCCTTATGCATTTTTGACCCAAAAAGTTGGGATTTTCGATATCGATTTTATTGTTTAAAGAGATACTTTAGACAATGCTGATTAACAATATACAAGCCACAGGTGGTTGTGGCCAAAGAAACGGGAGCTATGACGGTTTGAAATTCCGATTTTTTAAAAAAATGCCATTCGACAGGTGAAAATCTAAACTATGCTAGTAAGGGCCCTGGAATATGTTTCATTGAATAGAGCGACCTCGAAAACCTACATTTTGATACCAAAATCGTCCATGTAGCCCTCATAACTAATGAATTATCACGTTTTAATTTTTTCGATATTTCATGTTCGAGTTTTGTTCTGAAGCTCAGAGCACTCAAAGTATGGGTGATATGGATCACCAAAATGGGTATTCTGAAAGACTCAAATGGGTTGAAAACATTATCGATTGAATAACACTGTTAGATTTTCCAGAGAATTCGTGTTGATGGCAAATATGGTGTTTTTAGGGGGTCTTACCCCTTATGCATTTTTGACCCAAAAAGTTGGGATTTTCGATATCGATTTTATTGTTTGAAGAGATACTTTGAACAATGCTGATTAACAATATACAAGCCACAGGTGGTTGTGGCCAAAGAAACGGGAGCTTTGACGGTTTGAAATTCCGATTTTTTTGAAAAAATGCCATTTGACAGGTGAAAATCTAAACTATGCTAGTTAGGGCCCTGGAATATGTTTCATTGAATAGAGCGACCTCGAAAACCTACATTTTGATACCAAAATCGTCCATGTAGCCCTCATAACTAATGAATTATCACGTTTTAATTTTTTCGATATTTCAGGTTCGAGTTTTGTTCTGAAGCTCAGAGCACTCAAAGTATGGGTGATATGGATCACCAAAATGGGTATTCTGAAAGACTCAAATGGGTTGAAAACGTTATCGATTGAATAACACTGTTAGATTTTCCAGAGAATTCGTGTTGATGGCAAATATGGTGTTTTTAGGGGGTCTTACCCCTTATGCATTTTTGACCCAAAAAGTTGGGATTTTCGATATCGATTTTATTGTTTAAAGAGATACTTTAGACAATGCTGATTAACAATATACAAGCCACAGGTGGTTGTGGCCAAAGAAACGGGAGCTATGACGGTTTGAAATTCCGATTTTTTAAAAAAATGCCATTTGACAGGTGAAAATCTAAACTATGCTAGTAAGGGCCCTGGAATATGTTTCATCGAATAGAGCGACCTCGAAAACCTACATTTTGATACCAAAATCGTCCATGTAGCCCTCATAACTAATGAATTATCACGTTTTAATTTTTTCGATATTTCATGTTCGAGTTTTGTTCTGAAGCTCAGAGCACTCAAAGTATGGGTGATATAGATCACCAAAATGGGTATTCTGAAAGACTCAAATGGGTTGAAAACGTTATCGATTGAATAACACTGTTAGATTTTCCAGAGAATTCGTGTTGATGGCAAATATGGTGTTTTTAGGGGGTCTTACCCCTTATGCATTTTTGACCCAAAAAGTTGGGATTTTCGATATCGATTTTATTGTTTAAAGAGATACTTTAGACAATGCTGATTAACAATATACAAGCCACAGGTGGTTGTGGCCAAAGAAACGGGAGCTATGACGGTTTGAAATTCCGATTTTTTTGAAAAAATGCCATTTGACAGGTGAAAATCTAAACTATGCTAGTAAGGGCCCTGGAATATGTTTCATTGAATAGAGCGACCTCGAAAACCTACATTTTGATACCAAAATCGTCCATGTAGCCCTCATAACTAATGAATTATCACGTTTTAATTTTTTCGATATTTCATGTTCGAGTTTTGTTCTGAAGCTCAGAGCACTCAAAGTATGGGTGATATGGATCACCAAAATGGGTATTCTGAAAGACTCAAATGGGTTGAAAACGTTATCGATTGAATAACACTGTTAGATTTTCCAGAGAATTCGTGTTGATGGCAAATATGGTGTTTTTAGGGGGTCTTACCCCTTATGCATTTTTGACCCAAAAAGTTGGGATTTTCGATATCGATTTTATTGTTTAAAGAGATACTTTAGACAATGCTGATTAACAATATACAAGCCACAGGTGGTTGTGGCCAAAGAAACGGGAGCTATGACGGTTTGAAATTCCGATTTTTTTGAAAAAATGCCATTTGACAGGTGAAAATCTAAACTATGCTAGTAAGGGCCCTGGAATATGTTTCATCGAATAGAGCGACCTCGAAAACCTACATTTTGATACCAAAATCGTCCATGTAGCCCTCATAACTAATGAATTATCACGTTTTAATTTTTTCGATATTTCATGTTCGAGTTTTGTTCTGAAGCTCAGAGCACTCAAAGTATGGGTGATATGGATCACCAAAATGGGTATTCTGAAAGACTCAAATGGGTTGAAAACGTTATCGATTGAATAACACTGTTAGATTTTCCAGAGAATTCGTGTTGATGGCAAATATGGTGTTTTTAGGGGGTCTTACCCCTTATGCATTTTTGACCCAAAAAGTTGGGATTTTCGATATCGATTTTATTGTTTAAAGAGATACTTTAGACAATGCTGATTAACAATATACAAGCCACAGGTGGTTGTGGCCAAAGAAACGGGAGCTATGACGGTTTGAAATTCCGATTTTTTAAAAAAATGCCATTTGACAGGTGAAAATCTAAACTATGCTAGTAAGGGCCCTGGAATATGTTTCATTGAATAGAGCGACCTCGAAAACCTACATTTTGATACCAAAATCGTCCATGTAGCCCTCATAACTAATGAATTATCACGTTTTAATTTTTTCGATATGTCATGTTCGAGTTTTGTTCTGAAGCTCAGAGCACTCAAAGTATGGGTGATATGGATCACCAAAATGGGTATTCTGAAAGACTCAAATGGGTTGAAAACATTATCGATTGAATAACACTGTTAGATTTTCCAGAGAATTCGTGTTGATGGCAAATATGGTGTTTTTAGGGGGTCTTACCCCTTATGCATTTTTGACCCAAAAAGTTGGGATTTTCGATATCGATTTTATTGTTTGAAGAGATACTTTGAACAATGCTGATTAACAATATACAAGCCACAGGTGGTTGTGGCCAAAGAAACGGGAGCTTTGACGGTTTGAAATTCCGATTTTTTTGAAAAAATGCCATTTGACAGGTGAAAATCTAAACTATGCTAGTTAGGGCCCTGGAATATGTTTCATTGAATAGAGCGACCTCGAAAACCTACATTTTGATACCAAAATCGTCCATGTAGCCCTCATAACTAATGAATTATCACGTTTTAATTTTTTCGATATTTCAGGTTCGAGTTTTGTTCTGAAGCTCAGAGCACTCAAAGTATGGGTGATATGGATCACCAAAATGGGTATTCTGAAAGACTCAAATGGGTTGAAAACGTTATCGATTGAATAACACTGTTAGATTTTCCAGAGAATTCGTGTTGATGGCAAATATGGTGTTTTTAGGGGGTCTTACCCCTTATGCATTTTTGACCCAAAAAGTTGGGATTTTCGATATCGATTTTATTGTTTAAAGAGATACTTTAGACAATGCTGATTAACAATATACAAGCCACAGGTGGTTGTGGCCAAAGAAACGGGAGCTATGACGGTTTGAAATTCCGATTTTTTTGAAAAAATGCCATTTGACAGGTGAAAATCTAAACTATGCTAGTAAGGGCCCTGGAATATGTTTCATCGAATAGAGCGACCTCGAAAACCTACATTTTGATACCAAAATCGTCCATGTAGCCCTCATAACCAATGAATTATCACGTTTTAATTTTTTCGATATTTCATGTTCGAGTTTTGTTCTGAAGCTCAGAGCACTCAAAGTATGGGTGATATCGATCACCAAAATGGGTATTCTGAAAGAGTGTAGCGTAGTAAGGAGGATTCTGAGGTTGAAACGGAGGTTCTGATGTGACTAGATTTCAACCTCAGAAGCCAACAAGTGTCAGCTGCTGTCCATAAGGCCGGATTAACATGACTTTGTAGAAGTATCGTACATATCAAAATGACAAGTACTTGTACCTATCTCGATGTACTTACCGGATTCTTCGATCCCGAGGCGATCCATAAGCCATTCAATTAGGTCGTACCCTGAAACAAATCGTTCATTGGAGTAACATCTACAGAGATCGCCCGAAAACTTATTTTCAATTCAATTCTAAAAGAATTTCGAGTTCGATTTGGATGAAACGTGGAATATGCCAGAAAACTGAAATCGCCTATTAATGTTGTCAGTATATGAAATATCATAAGACTACCAAATCCAGTAGATTCGGTGAGCCCTAATGGAATCTGTAGACATCGTAAATTTCCTGTGTCGGTAGCCGAATTTACGACTCGAACGAAAAAAACGGGAATCTAATTGGGTCCGGGTTTGACCTGGAAAATTGTTTGCGTTCCGTGATTCGATTTGGAAAGCTTACACGCCGACGTGAAGAGTTGAAAACTTGTTATTTGTTGATTCATAACCCATAAATTATATTTACCGTTTCCAGTGTGTTTTATGGGCGAGCCATTAGAGCTTGATCATCGATGCTACTTTTGTGAGGGGACGATATGAAAGGGGGAAAATGATTACTGTTAATGGAGGAAAAATTCAATATGGAAGTGGGCATAACGAGAAGTCGCTCTCTGACTTTTGATGCACTTACGGAGTTCGGACTTCTTTCACCTCATTTTTAATATTTACCGTGATTGGAATTCTTCCAGAAGAAGACCCAAATACTCGGTGATCAGCCCTTTCTTTGGTCTACAACACTTTACACCCTGTACCTTGGAAACGAAGCTTTTGCAGGTCAATGTTTATGTGACTTTTATTCTTATTCTTTCCCAAATAACAGGCTTCTCCGTTTGTTCCCCCAATGAAGGAGCACCGTGATCATAAATCCGGTCATTCGATCCGTGCACGTGATATCACCCAGACACTACTTTAAGCGATGAAGACGATGAAGAAGCAATAGGTGTAAGTTGGCATTTTTAGGCTTCTTTGAATGAGGATAGCATGAAAAAGCATCGAAGTCAAATTCTTGCAGGACATTCATCAATGAATATTCGCACCCAAAGCTAGGAGCATAGTATATGCTCCAAGCCCAAAGCATCTTAAGCCTAGGGAACGATTTCCAATTCGAAAAAAACTAATCAATCTATCTTCGTTTGTGAAAATTCGGATTTAATTCAGGAAAAAGACAGAGATGCCAGATAATTTATTGCCTTTCCATCGAATCTCTATCCATCACGTGATAAAAGTCGTGGAAGGCATCGACCTCAGGGGGAAATATAAATTGAACAGCGTCTATATTGCCCTCAGTCTGAGGGTGTGAAACAAAGAGCATTATTCGAAAATCTCGTGTGTCCAGTCTTTGAGGCTAGCAATGCACACGATTCATCGTCAGATATTCGTGTCAAGTGTAAAACTGGCTTATGGTGTGATCAAGTTCATGAAAGTTCAATTTGAAACGTCGAAAACACGATGTTGCCACATGGTGTTTCAGTATTTCCCCATCTGAAAAGCACAGAGCTCTAAAAATCGATGACCTCGACGGCCCGCCCACCCAAAAACCGTCGAGCACAGAAAACGCCAACATCGAATCGCCCTAGGACGCGTTCAGAAAACTCATCAATTCGGACCCGTCACAGATTGTCGATGATTGGTAGTTTCCCGCTCGACGGATGGAAACGCGAAATGTCGATAGGAAATTTCAATTTGGCATATTCCGGCCATCGCGCAAACGGAAGATAATTGCTGTTAATTACCCATGAAGGCGGCCGGGATGGACGTGAGAAATAACTTTTGGCTTCTGACTGGAACGCCCCCGTGCTCCGTGTCCTGCATGCTGCGTACCAGCCCCTCCATCTGAAACAAGAAGAAGAAGATTCGTTATGAAGGTCATAGAGAAGCACCAGGTTGCATAGATGCATGTATATATGTCATAGGCGGCCCGTGATTACATAGAATATGCATAATATGCAATATTTTTTATACCCTTGACGTCTTCTATGTCAATTGGGGGCATAGAGATAGAATGATTATTCCATTTTTATGATTGGGGAACTGCGTAGTGAGCCATTAAAGCCCATACTTGTATTAATGGTTGCCTAAGTTGATAACTGCGTTATTTTCGTAAATCTACGTTTCTGTATTTAATTTTACTGGAGGAATCTTGGATTTTTCTGTTGAACGTCTATGTGGGAGGATTTGTGCTGGGAGTCAGGGAGTAAACTGATGACCTTCGTGTTTGTAGAAGGATAGGGGGGTTTATTTACTGAGCAGAGAGATCGTGAAACGTTTAGATTTCTTACAACACCCACGATTTCGGTATGACGAGGGTGTGGAATTAGTTCTGAGTGAGCTGGAAATGTAAATATTCCGTATTTCCTCAACTTTGATGAAATGGGGCATTTCGGCCGAATTTATTGAGTTCTTCGCTATCTGTGGGTTGTTTTCGTGCGAAAAGTAAACAGAAACAAGTATCAATCAAACCTCTGAGCCTCTGCATCTTGAACTTTCTCCACATACAGGGTGTTCCTAAATTGAAGGTACAAACGATGAGAGGTTTGAATTTTTTTCAAGCTTCCTCTTAGTATCTACGTTTCTCGAGATATTTGACTGAAATTTGGTATACCTAGATATTATAATTTAGAGATTGCACCATGTGACATACCGATTCGGATTTTAAATCTACAGGGTGGATAATTTTTTGGAACAGTTCCTTATTTTTTTTTTTGGTGAGTCAATGCCTGTTTGAGAAATTATATAAAGAAGCTTTGTTGTTTTACTTAACTTTATGGTTTCTTGTAGTTTTGTCGTATCTGCTACTGATTTCGAGAAAAAAATTGAATTATTCTCAGAAAAATCGTAATTGTTTAAAAATATATTGTATAAAGAAAAATGTAAACTATATTAGTGTGGGGATCTGACGGGCCATGACGAAAACGAAACGTTGGCGGTCCCAGGATTTTATGAGATTTTTTTCTTTAAGTCATACAAGGAACCTCCTTTCCAATTTAGTTATATCCTGTATAATACTGATGAAAACTGGGACTATTTCACTTCCCTGAATCGCCAATGGAAATACTGGCGCATACGCCATATTGCAACCGCGTTCCGTGGGGATCTATACTACTATTATGAAGAGGAGAGATTTGTAATTTTGTGTGTTTGATACGAATAGGCTCAAAAACTACTGGACCGATTTCAGAAATTCTTTCACCCTTAGAAAGCTACATTATCCCTGAGTGACATAGGCTATACTTTTCACCCGGAAAAATTAAGGATACCTAGTATAACAATAATTACAAAAAAATCAGCCATAATCAGCTATTTTCACGTGCGCTGCAAAAACCGTAAGACTTACGTGGATACAATGTATGACGGAAATGTACCTCTCAAATAGTTCTACAAAAAAGTCCGGGATAGCATATATCTATCTCTCAAGATTGACTTGCTATTACCTGTTTATGATAATCAGATGTTTTCCAAAATTATGCACTATTTGGGAGTGTGTTTTTATGAATTGGGTATTGATCCTCATCCAACCTAATCCGTTATTTATCCCCAGTATTTAATTTAGAACGAAATTGCCCTTCAGATCATACAATTACAACGAGTACATCAAAAGATATGACAGGTTGAAGTGTTGAAGATGAAACCGCCGCGTGAAAAAAATTTTCTACCCGGGCGAAGCTGGGTTGTATTCTACTAAAAGGCCAATATTCTGATTTCTCTTCAACTTTTAAGACAGACATGTTACCTAAAAGTTTTTGATTATATTTGATTCCTATTATCCGAAAGGGCTTCTCAATCTGATTTCTGAACGAAAAGTATAATTATCAGATTCACTGGAATCTTTGTTAACGAAGCTGGGATTAGCATGATAACTGTTCTCCGAAAGCTTATCCTGTTAGAGAGTTGGAACAGCATTTGCCTAAACCCATTATTTCCCCCTTCTGCCCTTCTGATCTGTTACCCATTGACGTGGAAGAAAGGGTTTAAATTTAAACCGAATGAGTCGTAGAAGGGTTCGAAAGGGATTAGAAACATCGTTCGTCGGAGCTATTCGAAGACTACCCAATAAAAGAATCAATGAACTCCTTGTGCAAAGGAGGACATCAATTTGATTGGTTTGTTGGCGGGATATTTGAATTCGTGCAGACTGGGATTATCAATTCATGAAAAACGTCTATCAGCTTTAATAAGCTGATAAAATAAAGGCAACATAAACTGCTGGCATCAAATTTCACCATCGCGCTTCATAACCCCAAAAATTCAACCGTGTAGAACAGTAGAGATCCTATAATAGTCCGTTCAAATATAAGAAGGAGCTTTGTAAACAAACAGAATCGTCTGGTTTGCGCACAATAAAGCTCCTATTGGTCAAACGGTGATAACAACGCTCTCTTAGACCGCCCTAAGAGATTGCCAGGATCGTACTCGGACTTTGGATGGTACTGGATAGAAATGATTCAATAATTTGAGTCAGCAATTCCCACATTAGAACTTTTTTCCTCGGAAACTAGTGCAAAATTTCATTATGATTTGCAACTGTCATAAACATTTTATATCCGACGTACCCTATTTTTTTATTCTGTTTTGTTTTTATATTATTATCTACTAAATAATTTCTTTTTCGGATACTTGAGATTGCGGCAAGGTAATTCCAGGGAACACAAGAGTTTTAGAGATTTGGGTCGGAATCTTGCAGGATTCCGACAAAGTAATTCCGGGAAACACCAGATTTGGGTCCTTTTCCCTAATGGGTGAAAGCCATCTTGATTTGCATAAATATCGAAGTTTTCAATCGACAAAACTCGTAAAAGATCTTTGTTCAAATTTATAATGGTCATTTACTTGTAATATCCGAAATATATTTAGTTTCGGTCCAAAATTTTATATTATTTTGTACGAAACTCTTTTTCGGCTGCTCAAGATTCCGAAAAGGTAATTCCGGGAAACACCAGGTTTGGGTCCTTTCCCTTAATGATTAAAGCCATCTTGATTTGCATAAATATCGAAGTTTTCAATTGACAAGACTAGTTAAAATACCTTGAGCTACTGTGAAGGCCTAGCTGTTCAAAGAGTTTATAGATTTTGTTGTGAAAAGTGTATTGTGTTGAAAATCTTTTGGCAAAGTGTATATAGTGTTTATGGAACAATGTCGAATTCGGAAACGGATACTGCATCTGTGAGTGATATGTGGGGACCACCACGAAAAAGGTCCAAAAGGTCGCATTTCTCTGCTGAAAACAAAGAGATAATTTTGAACATTTCTCGAAAAGAATTGGAAGAACATCCTGATTTATCGAAATGAGACTTAGTAGGAATTGTTTCAAAATCCTCAGGGGTGAGTGATTCAGCTGTATTCAGAATTCTCAGAGAATATGAAGAGAATAAAACATTGACGCCACCTAAGAGGAGAGCCCAGTCGTTAAAAATAATCGATTCGGTTGACGATTTCGATTTGAACTTTATCAGAAGAATAGTCCACGGTTTTTTTTTCCGGAATGAAATCCCAACGATTTCTAAAGTTCTAGAAATCGTGACTGATAACGACAGTTTGCCAAATTTCAAAAAAACAACGTTCTATAAATTATTGAAAAAAATGGAATTCAAGTTCAGTTAAAACTGAACGATTGTGAGAAATCTCCTTGCTCGACTCTGGACGGAAGGAAACTTTACGAAGGCCCTCCTACCGATGCGCCAAACATGTTATTATTGCTCCTTCTTACATTTGAACAGAGTATAGAGAAGCTCATCAAGAATTCCTCGTCGCCAATTCTAAAAACATAAATTCCTCCACCGCTCGTAACGAACGGAGGCCGCCAGAGCCTACTACCATCTGGCCGTCCATTAATTTATCATCTTCCCCGTTTATATCGTCCTCAAGACTTCCCGGAAGTAATTCGAAACAAAAGCCGGGAGGCTTTCCAGTTTTCCTTCGCAATAAACAGAATTTTCTCGCAGCTGCTGCGTGCCATCCGATCTCGACGGTCTCAAAGGAGTCTTCATTAATTAGAGATAGGCAGAAGCTTCCGTCTGCTGGCATCTTATTGAATAATGAATCTGAAACCTCCACCGTTGATGCCGAGGTATTTTGACGATTCCTGCTGCTACCCTTCTTACGCGGAGGGTACAGAAGCCACAGGATTCTGTGAAATTCGTGGAATCTCATCTTATGGCTGACACTATACTCTGTTCAAATGTAAGAAGGAGCAATAATAACATGTTTGGCGCAGCGGTAGGAGGGCCTTCGTAAAGTTTCTTTCCGTCCAGAGTCGAATCGAGGAGATTTCACACAATCGTTCAGTTTTAACTGAACTTGAATTCCATATTTTTCGATAATTTATAGAACGTTGTTCTTTTGAAATTTGGCAAACTGTCGTCATCATTCACGATTTATAGAACTTTAGAAATCGTTGGGAGTTCATTCCGGGAAAAAAAAAAACCGTGGACAATTCTTCTGATAAGGTTCATATCGAAATCGTCAACCGAATCGATTATTTTTAACGACTGGGCTCTCCTCTTAGGTGGCGTCAATGTTTTATTCTCTTCATATTCTCTGAGAATTCTGAGTACTTGAATCACTCACCCCTGAGGATTTTGATTCAATTCCTACTAAGTTTCTTTTCGATAAATCAGGATGTGCTTCCAATTCTTTTCGAAAAATGTTCAAAATTATCTCTTTCTCTTCAGCAGAGAAATGCGACCTTTTGGACCTTTTTCGTGGTGGTCCCCACATATCACCCTCAGATGCAGTATCCGTTTCCGAATTCGACATTGTTCTATGAACACTATATTCACTTTGTCGAAAGATTTTCCAACACAATACACTTTTCACAACAAAATCTATTAACACTTTGAACAGCTAGACCTTCACAGTAACTCTAGATATTTTAACTGGTCTTGTCAATTGAAAACTTCGATATTTATGCAAATCAAGATGGCTTTAACCCATTAAGGAAAAGGACCCAAATCTGGTGTTTCCCGGAATTACCTTGTCGGAATCTTGAGCAGCCGACAAAGAGTTTCGTACAAAATAATATGAAATTGTTGACCGAAACTAAATATATTTCGGATATTACAAGTAAATGACCATTATGAATTTGAACAGAGATCTTTTACGAGTCTTATCAATTGAAAACTTCGATATTTATGCAGATTAAGATGGCTTTGACCCATTAGGGAAAATGACCCAAATCTGGTGTTTCCCGGAATTACTTTGTCGGAATCCTGCAAGATTCCGACCCAAATCTCTAAAACTCTGGTGTTTCCTGGAATTACCTTGCCGCAATCTCGAGCATCCGAAAAAGAAATTATTCAGTAGATAATAATATAAAAACGAAACAAAATAAAGAAATAGGGTGCGTCGGATATAAAATGTTTATGACAGTTGCAAATTATAACAGAAATTTCGCACTTGAGTTTCTGAGGAAAAAAGTTGTAATGTGGGAATTGCTGACTCAAATTATTGAATCATTTCTATCCAGTACCATCCACAGTCCGAGTACGATCCTGGCAGTCTCTTAGGACGGGCGAAGAGAGCGTTTTTATCACCGTTTGACCAATAGGAGCTTTATTGTGCGCAAACCAGACGATTCTGTTTGTTTACAAAGCTCCTTCCTATATTTGAACGGACTATAGAGTCCTCTTTGACGGCAGTCGATTGAGGCCTGAATATGAAGCCCTCAGCTACAGTCAACACTGCAGATATACAGGGCCTAAATAAGCAGTTATTCAATATTTTTCTTGGTACCTAAGCTAGGGCCAAAATCTTAAGGAAGTTGTGTGGCCTACATAAAATGAATGTTTCTGTCTGTGAAACGTCTAATACATTGAGCTCATTTACTGAAGCATATCAAGAACCTGTAGTTGATCGACAACTCCACATTTCAGTACTGTCTTGTTTGGAAAAGGATCGGGCCCCAACAAAAAAAAAACAACCTTCCGAAGCAAACTTTATTATTCGAACCCATAACAATCGACTCATTTCTTACAAGGATTGGCCGTCGGATTCTGCGGATAATCATCCACTGTAACAGGTCCTGGGTGCAGCTTATTAACGATGGAAGTCAAATTATTGCCGTTGCAATTGTTCGTTTTGCAAGTCCAACAGTAGTAATCCTGTTCGTGTTGCGTTCCCACCATTCTCTTGATCTTCTCGCAATACTGCCTAGGATCGACGTACAGGCAGGTCCTTTCAACGGTGACGACGTCCTTTTTAGACGCCAGCGTCCCTGCAGCTATCGCACAACCGACGGCGTTTTGATGGCATCTTTCTACTCGTCGGTTATTGAGGAGGGCACAAGCGTCAAGCCCTTGGCCTACGCAGGTATAGCAGGAGGCATATTGACTGTTGACCACCTAAAAAGGGGCGCAGAAAATGTCAGTCGGTGGCATGTTCCGCCACTGGGAACTACTCAAGATATATTAGTGTTTTGTCACTTCCGGTTCTAACGGAAGTAGGTGTCATCTTCGTTTCAAGTGTCATGCTTAATGGATTAACAAATTTAGAAAAATGGAGTGTTTCTGTGAAGTGCTCTCAAATTTTGTATGCACTTAAATCTACGATGATCCAGACAAGAATTGTATAGAGAATGAAGCATCGAAAGAAAAACGTACTCAAAATTCGATCTACGTTTTCCGGATAAAATAAATTGTTAATAGGAACTGTGCGTATAAAATGAATAATTTCATACTCCTTAGAATTCAATTTTATCTCTCACATTTGTGGGATTTTATTATTACATATCTCTACATCAAACGTTTTTCCATCAGAGAGATTTTAGTCTCGACAAAGTTGATAAACATTCTGACAACATTGTTAACTTGTAGTAAGATCAGAGAGTTCATAATTATCTTGCGATTCGATGATATTTAAAATCCAAGGAAGCATCGAAATTATTCTTTAGATTCATGATTTTTTCGTCAAATTTCATCGGATAAAATTAGGAATAACTCGAAAGGGATGCGTTTTATAGAAAAAATATAGAAAAACTTTTATTTTCTGAAAAAATTGATTCTTTCAAACATATGAACCGTTTATCTTATTCAAGTAGTTTCATAGTCGGCTACTCTGTAACTTTCATACCAGGGGGAGATATTGAGGTGATTTCGAAGAATTATCCCAAAACAAACACTAAATTATTTTAATCAAAATAGAATATTAACTTCACAAGCCCTAGGGTTTCTCTGAAACTTCAATATACCTACAAGAATGTTAACTATGACAATTTCATGATATAGAAAGAAAAGCATAATGTTTACCTACAGTCAAACATGCCAGGACAATGACCACTATCTGTTGGCAATGAAACATAATTCGAAACTATGTATGTTTTTACGAAATACATAATATTCATTTTTTTGTCGATAAAACGAAGTTATTTATACGTAAGAAGAGCGATAACATTATGAAATTCCTGCATAATAATTAAAGCTTGCGTTATCTTTATTTTGTGAATGAACCTTTTATAATTTAATGGTGGAAATGTTTCTGAGGAATTGGTTCTTATGATTAATTGACAAAAATCATGATCATTTATATTGTTTCGAGAAAAATGAAGCCATAAAAAAAGCCTTGGCGTTTGCCAGTTCAAGAAATCATTTTCATGTTGTTTGGATATTTCTTCATTTAAATGAAAATTTCATCTCGCAGTTTCGAAAATGTTCTATGACATTATAACGAAAACAAAACTACCGTGTTCACAGAACCCTCAGTAGAATATTTTTCATATCTGAACCTACCCGGAAAATTTGAGAATGTTTTTTGACAACTGCATTTGAAATTTGACACGACGAACAGATTACTTTTGGAGGTTGGAATTTTTTGACATTTCTTAACGTGATCATAGAGTTTTCAGAATCATAAACGTTCCCTTTGACAACTGCTGTCGATATTATTGACAGAACAAAGAACTTCCGTCAGACGGCGCCACATCGGTTTATTTTCAGTCTCCGATATCGACTCAATATTTTCCGGACCGAAAACGAAAAACTTGAGGGAAAATACTCGACCGTTCCCAGATTTCCCATTCTGTCCCGTTGTTGATTCAATTCTTCCCGAATATGAGTTTATATCGATCGGGCCCTGCGTGAAGAACAAATATTAGCCGGTAAACATGACACCTGAACGTTCCTTGTCGGACATAATGGAAAGGTCCTCCAGGTTTCTGGGCGACAGATGCCCTGGATTTCAAGGGTTCGAGCAAATTGGAACGTTTATTGAATCATCTCCCGCTTCGGCTCTCTAAACCGTGAACTGTTCGACCCAGATTGTCGAAATTCGGTTACAGTTAGCAGTGACCCACATCGCGAAGGGCAACCGGGTGTTTTTGCTCGGTTGAAGCGCTGTCATGTCTTATCCCGGCTATTCCCGGATGATTTATGACTCCGAGAATCGCAATATTCGACCATTGGCAACCCTGATATGGGGAACATAGAATTTCCGTTGGTCGTCATTCGAAACTTGGAAGAATCGTTTTGTAGATTTTATGCAAGGGAAAGGAATGTGGAAATGAAATGCTTGTTGTCAATTTCAACAAGTGACGCAGACAATTAAACGAAAATGGCACCATACTGGTTCGAAAACTGCCGACGAGGGTTTCAAACAAAGATCCGCCATATTTGTCGAGGGCTGTCATCGGCACACACTGAAAAATATCGATGACAGGGCTCTATGTTCGTGCGGTTGAGCACAGTTATCTGGTGAATTGCCTCCGGTAATTGCAACCGCTCTGCTGCGGTCGATATTGATTGGTGCAACCGCGAGAATAACGGGAAACGCTATGCCGTCATCATTACGTTAATTATTTCTAGTTCGATTAATCAATTTTCGCCCTA
Organism: Adalia bipunctata; assembly: GCA_910592335.1. NCBI lineage: Eukaryota > Metazoa > Arthropoda > Insecta > Coleoptera > Coccinellidae > Adalia > Adalia bipunctata. The sequence goes on from OU342951.1 coordinate 2,318,185, forward strand.
TTGAATTTCCAAGGAATCCAAACTCTCTCTACCCCTTGGATCTTCGTCTTTGTGATGCGTTTATATGACGACAAACACGTCAAAACGGAAAAATTCCCAACCTGCATCCAAGGTTTGCATGTGTTCTGTGTTTCTCAGGTTCAGATTCCAATTCGATCGTTGGGATGACACTGTGGCGTTGCAACATCGTATTTCATGGCATGTCATAGAAATTTCTTCATTCATAGACTATGTTTAACTTCTATGTTGCCACATTGCACTATCCATCAAATTTTCTCTTATTGATTGACGATGGATATAAAATAATTGACTGTCGTCACCCGAGTTCACATGTTCAACCTTTTGTCAAGGGACTACCTTGCATGAATGATTTATAGGCACTCGTTCTGAGCGAAAATAGTCACGCATAGACTAATTCCCAGGTGCGAACCTTTTCAATCGACCTCCGAAACGTCACCTTCAACATTCGATGTTCCGCGTTCAGAATCCTTCATGCCCCGCCTCGCCCACAGAATTTCCAACATATTGCGACATAGAACCTCTATTGGAAACGACCGAGGGCATCGAAATCTTCGAGGTCTTCCGTTTTCTGTGTCGGGTCACGGAACTGAGCCCTGAAAGGGATTTCGCAGCTAACGAGAAACCTTACAAAGGAGCCAACTTCGGGTATTTGACGTTGCTAAGCCTTCCCTTCGAGAACACCCCGATTATGACGGAATTAGTGCGGAATTGATCCGAAACGCCTCGAGGAAATGGGTCGCTTTGGAACTTGGAAGGCGCTGGAGGAGAATTGAAAGAAGGTGGATATTTTATCCGGGGGGAATGAAAGGCTTCAGATTAATTTTTCCGAATGTCTGACACTTGACAGGAGGATGTTATTGCTGTTTGCTGGAGATACGTTTTTCTCTGAAAGCGAAGCAGTAATTACTTTGATAAAGTTGCAGAACGGGATGTTGATTTCTTAAGATTCTGTGGTTGTGGGAGGATATTTTAGTGTTCTATGATTCGTAAACCACAGAAAATATTCCATATGCATTTTCATTTATTGAGAAAATTCATCTTATCCAGTAAAATAAGAAATAGAGTTATCATAGTTTGATTCTTTTATTCAATTGGCATCACTGGCAGCTCTCACTGAGAGACACAGAACAATAATATAAGAGAGACTCATCTCTATTGTAATCGAGGTTGCCGTTCCTTGTCAGGGGTGTCCAATTCGCGTAACTGGCGCGCTGTCAAATGGGGACGATAAAAATCGCGCCGAATGGACGAGAATGTAATTTATCCTGCCTCAACATCAGTCGTTATGACGGACAAATTCCGAATGTATGTCGGATGGAATGGCACTGAGGAATTTCAATATCTCGCCTGAACGGGAGAACTTATCGATCCAATTTTATGAATGAAATATTTCGGGGAACCATGGTCGGACTGCGCATGCGTTCGGTCTGAGGTGAATTTACCTCAGGGACTCGATCGTTTCGAGATTCTGAGGTACGGATGAGAAAAATGGTTGTGTTACACAATTGGCGCCCTACGCCTTCAAAATTCTAACTGGAGCACTGATTATTCGTACTTTAAACACAAGCATAATTTTATTGTGCGGCTCTCTCATCGGGGGATTTTCACCTCGCGTGTCATACGTCGTTCGCATGTTTTAATCTTCTCCACAACGTCCCAGATTAATTATACTGAAAGGATAATTGAATACTGCAGTGGTTTGGGCGAATTGAAATTTCTATCTGAACAGAAAGATGAGTCGACCAAGCTTTCAGCCTAATGGACAATCTCAAAATGACATCCGGCGTAGATGGAGAACAATGCGCTGTTGGAGATATACGGATCCATCTACCGAAGTATTCATATTTCGAAAAGGTTGGGTCATATGAATTATAGCTCAGCGAAATCAGAAAGAAGAAGACATATCCACATCTATCGGATTCTGTGACTGCACTCTGATATCCTGTTCTGTGCTGATGTCATATTTGACGTCTGTCAGGTACCTACCTCTATGATGGATGCATAGAAATCTATGCATTTATTCTAGAACTAGTATGGGACAGCAGATCAATATATCAGGTGGATTCATGTAAAAGATTGATAAAAGGCGCGTTCGGTATATACAATATACATATCCGTCAGCTCTCTTCTATTCGCTTGCTCCGTTGGCGTTCGATAATTCAGTCTGTTGACACCAAGTTCAAAGTTGACACTTTCCTCTATGTTCTGCGCTCCGAAGTCACGTGATTTGTATCCGTATTCTCTCGCTCCACTCCGGGAACGAAATAACGAACCCAGTACAAGTAGATGATAGATTCGCATTAATATGTTAAAGAGGCCAGTGGTAGGAAGAAGAAAAATCATCTTCGACAGGTGTCAAACTCTGTGATGAACATCGAAAAACCACAGCTTGTCATATTTCACACTTTTATTTTTCACGGCTATGAAAGATCATCTATAAACGTCTCGCCGAATTCGTATACGCGAAAATTGATATAAATGAAGAAGATTGAGTTGAGGCAACTTGGGTGGATAAACTGGCACCCTTTCCTCTCCCTCCGCCGTCTTAGACATCGAAACATAAACCATAATTTCCGAATCTCATGAATCTCTCTTATCAATTTGTCAGATCTACAACACCCCATCCGAACATGTATCCAGACGACGAGGCAGATGGGAAGGAACATTAACAGGCGAAAAGCCTGGATACGCCCCCCTATTATTCTCCCGGGGGCGCAAAACCAGTTAGCCAGCTGCAGTTATTCCTCCTTTTCCGGAGTCATCCGAAATTCTAACGTCCTATAATCCAACCGGAAAGGTCTAGGCGCCCTAATGTATGTTCTCGCTACTCCTGCAGTTTCAGATCCTGGGATTATGCACACGCCCGTCCTTTGTGATCCTAGTACGCTAGAACTATCCGGAACTTTTATGTAGAGTCGCTTCGTGACTTGTTTTATTCCTAGAGAAGCTGAAGCCCGTGGTTTCATCCGCGCTACGGGTTGCTACGGTTAAGCGACTTTTTCTACGTTTCCGGCTTTTCATTTTCGAAGACAGGGATCTCTGAATCTATTTGAAAATGAAAGAAATCAAAAAGTTCCTCTGTTGACGCCCGCTGAGCTATACACGTCATTCAGCGTAGATCCACATTTCGACACCAGACGGCGTTTCGTAATTTTGACGTTGATAGGGTTATAGATCATAGAACTTATAGTTACTATTGATCTGTGCATAAAAAACTATTTCTATGATCATATGCATCTCTATGATATTGGACAGATGTGGCATCATTGGAAGAGGATTTCATCGAATTCTTTCGGCTTGGAAAATCGGATGTGGTACAATAAGTAAGATGAATTCTGGCCTACGATAACCTTGAGGCGAAGGCGGCTACCGCACAAATGTTTCCATTGTTTCTCCACGCCCGAGCCCATTATCGTTTCTCGTAGGTGGGTTATTGGGCAAATTCGAGCAACATACATCATGTGCTTTTTCGTGATAACAACGGGCTACGTGGCCGGGAAGCCAAATGGAGCGATAAAGGAAGGGCGAAGCGGGCTACGATGGATCCGGAACCTGAAAACGGGAATTTCGGTAATGCATTCGGGGGTGTTATCGTCCCACACATAAATCCTTTCCAATTATCCAGAACGTTTAGCACGACGCGTGTAGACCGTGTTGGGCAGATTAGAATCGTCCCATTGGAGCCAGATCCATATTCGAATATCCCACGGTTTTATAAAGTGAATGTTTAGAACACAGACATCAAATATTTTTATGTTAAATCCACATCAAAATCTGTAGTTCCAAAGATTTCCTTTTGCCGTAAATGATTTCTGTTGTCCATCAATATTGTATTGGCCTCTTCGTTTTCTTTGATTTCCACTGATCAAATATCCTTATTATTCTTTCCACGTCGTGAGAGCTCTGTGCTTCTGTCAGAATGGATCGCTATCTCACGCCACCGAATACCAAAGCGAACTTCTATGCATAAACCAGAGAATCCCCATCAACACTGATCCCGCGGCATCCGGCAGTGTTCCCAACTTAACAACGCCAAACATCCCCAGTTCGAGAGCCCTCCAATCCGCCTCTTCTTGTTCGCTCCACTCCAACCGCGATGACGTCATTCGGTTCGCGGGGAACAATTCGAATCTCGATCCTTCCTCTCGGTTTCCTCCAGGAACTCGCTCGTCCGGAGCGGGGGCGTCCACCTTTCTTACGGAACCGTCGACGGCCGCCTACCGTCTTTTTGCGAAAGGCCGATGGTGGAACTATCGATCGCCGGTATCGGGAGAATTTCGAGTGGGGCACTTTGGGGTTCAAAGGATGCGGTGCTGATGCAGGCCGGCCCGATAAGGCGGCTCGAAAAATGGATACTAGGTGATTTAGGTGAAAACCTGACCTCTGGCTAAACGTATTATCCAGGTCATATGTTACCTTCGTCAATAAACTCAAAATCAAAATATTTCCTTCGAGATCAAGCTTAAAAAGCATGTAATCGTCCAATTACGACAATTCTACATATCCAAACATGGAAGGGAGTCTATTACATTTTCCAACTAGAGGGTGTTTCAATAAGAGCGCAAGATTTGAATTCGAAGCGTACTATAATCATTGGTCCTTCGAGCCGGATTATGACACATTGCCTTTTAACGAGTAATATCGTTGCTTCAGTGCTTAAAACTGCTTTACGTCGCATCCGAACCGAGGAAATTACTAGTACCTGTTGATGAAGTTAACAATCAGTCGTAAAAGAAATGGAGGCGATGTCGTGCAGTGGATCTACGTGCGGGGCCTTCCGCCAAGAAATAAAACAGTACATAATTCCCCCGTGAAATCTAACGATATCATAAATCTGAACATATTTCCTCGCTTGTCGTGCGTGGAAGCGACTTTGGAATGACTTTTATCGGGACGAAGACTCCAGGGGTTCGTGTAGACAATTATTTCCGTCTTTTTTGAGTCGTGGTAGAGGGTTTTCCTCGGCAAATCGATATTTCTGATTCAAGAAATATAACTTAGGCCATATTGAGTAAGAGAATATATAAATGTGCTCATAGAGATAGAATATATAATATCTCTGTGGTCTGGCGTTGCGCCATAGATCTGCGCACACCAGTGTTTCGATATCCTGGATCATAGAATTAGGATGACGTTTATCGATGATATATTTTGACACGGCGTCCATAGAATGAAGAATGTTTCATAGACAAACTGTCTATGTTTCGAGGTTAGTTTCTCTCAAACTTGCCAAATGAATTTCTTTCGAGTCTTGCTTAGGTTCTGCGTGTGTAACAAACAAATCTGAATATACAGGGTGGTACTTACTTTATCAAAGGCGCTGGGCCTGTTGCAGCGTTGTTCTCGTGGGTCCGGCTCCATAAGTGGGCCGGGGCGAGGCCGGGAGGGGGGGCGGGGGGCAGCCGGGCAGGGGCGCACGACTCTAGCCGAGCTCCATGGGCGAGCTGTGGCCCCGCCCCATCACAACGACGCTCACCCCCACATGCAACAAACAACTGAAAAAAAAATATTGTTTTTGAGTAAACATCTTCATAAAGTACCAAGCCCACGGCCACAGGAATAAAAGGGCTTTGGTTAACGTTGCTGCATGCCAAAATTGGGTTTCTATTTGAAATTGTATCGGTTTATTTTCGCAATCTTTTATTAGGGTTCATGTACACGGCAGTTCATCTGCAGTTTCATTAGTCGTGGTGACCCGGATTCCTCCAAGTCGACGTCACAAAATTTTGAAAATACAATGTTCGTATGGGTGTAAAGAAGAAGAACGCTATTATCTGTGACATAATAGCTCGAAATTAAACATCCCCATAACCAAAGAGGAAGTCTTTGACATAACCTCACAACGAGAACACATTGAAACCCCCTGGGGGTTTCTGATGTAATCGGAGCCCCGTTCATACGAGAACCATAAAACCCTAAAGCATTGATTATACGCCCCAAGTGTGCCGGCTAACGAGCCAAAACTGGCTAAGGCCATTAAAGCTAAATGAGGTAGGATTTAATTGCAAGTTGGGAGATGATCCCGCTGACTTTCATGTCCGACGGCACTTCAACACTCGACGTTTATACGAGACCCGTCTTACTCGTCGTTCTGACGAAGTGTCTTTGTACGAGGTAATGGGGTATTTCGCTGTTTAAGTCCTATTATTCGATTAAACATAAGGATACTTCAAAGGATACGATTGTTGACTGTACTTGGTGAAGTTCCGTTGAAATTAACACTTATTGGATGGAACCAAGTTCCAAAAACATGGAAGAAAGGTATTTTGTCTATGTCTCCAAAGAGTGACAGGAGTCCGCGGTCATTTCTATGCATGGGTCGCGTAGCTCCACAAACAGTTCTAATTTATGTTCTGTGGTTCTCTGCCTCGTCAGCGGGAACAATTGTTTGAGTGTGTACTGATTCTCTTCGAAATTGTTTTGAGTTTTGTTGCAGAATTGTGATTTTTGATATTATGGATTTATTATTCTTCATCAGGAAATAATGAAAAGCATTTGTTGCATTTATTGCATGATGAAGATTGTGGATGATTCCACGTATCACAATTGGCGCCCAACGTGAGGCTATTCCCGCGTTAGAAATACCTAAAGGTTTTAATTTCGGTCGGTTGAAGTTGTGGATAATATCGGGGTACTAAATTAGTCCCAGAACTGGCTATAGAAACCAAGTACCCTTATTTCTCTTTATTCCGCTCATCCGTCTTTTTGCCGCAGTAGCAACGCTGAACGAATACAAAGCTCTAATTGAATAGACGGGCGGCACGATCCGGCCTTTATTAAATTTGAATGTTTTCGTAGGACACTGTCTAACACGAAATTCCTCACCCTGGCCCCAACGACTACGAAATTCCGTTAGTAGAGAATCCCGAGAGACCAACATTTCGTCGCCGGTTCGTTATAAGAATAATCGTTAATTTAACAGTTCAGTTCTCTTCTTGTTGTTCAGACACACTCGCAATGGGAGCCTTCCGTTTCGCAGCGCTCGAAAGCTCGACCTGAAAATTAATTATGGAGAGGATAAAATGGGCTCTCTTGTGCCTGGTGGCTTTTCGCCGCGAGAACACTGAAAATGAGACGGTCAAGAGGAGAAAGTTTTAACGAGGCTCGTCGAACGGCATGAAAAGATTTAAGTCGTAAGAGCAGGGAATCGTAAAAGCATTTCCACATCCAGCGTTGCCATTTCCACATTTCATGGTTATAGAAAACTGCGACCCTTTACCCACCCCTGATTTCCAGCTTCTGTGGTTTACACCCATAGAAGAATGTTAACCAATGTCAAGATGCATCTTGACATAGACGCATAGAAACATCGACTATATCTTGACGATATCAATTGAGCTATTTCTTTTATTACGCGATCATCCAGTACTCGATACGGCAATCTACGTAATCGCCAAATGCCTGTTCGATTGGTCCGGATTAATCAGATAAATCCCCATTATCTAAGCGGTTTACGCAAGGATTTCTATGTATCTTGCCGTAATAACGGCCTCACCACGTCGTACAAGGCTCGAACTTGGAACAAAGGACTTCGCACTTGAATTATTCACCAGCCCCACTGCTTTATTGGAATCCATTAGGTCGGAATTGAATATTTGGAGGCTGGAAGAGAACCTTGATGCATCAGAATCCACCAGAGAATTTACGTAGACCTCATACTTAGAGGTCGTTTTAATCTGGATTTGTCGAGGAATTCGAAGCAATATCCTTTGTTCGGAGAAGATAGTGGTGTACCAGGGATGGAATTTTCATGAAAATAAATTCAGAGGCTTGGAATTCATATGAATCATCGTAATTTCTCTTTGAACTTGATACCACAGAACATCAAACGTTCTAGTTTCCATCCATTTGACGTTTCCGTCTCTATGGTTCACAGCACAGAACACTTTGCGTTGACATTCGAAAGGGTCGCGTTCCAGGATAATCGTTGGCGCATAGAAGTCGTCGTTTTATCTTCGTGAGTACCAGACGATGGAAATGCAAAGTTTCTGATCCCACGACTGCAACGCATTGAATTGAGATGAGCAACGATGAGCTTCAGACGGAACAATATCATACGGAACTGATCTCGAAAGGTGACACATCAAAGTTTGAGGCTTGGAAACTACCCGCACGGTTAATATGCTGCCACCTGCGGCGACAGAAGTTAAATTACGAAACTCTAAAGCCTAGGTGGGTCGATCTCGGATGAAAGCGTGAGCCGAAGAGCCATTGGTGACCTTAATCTCCACTGAATAAATAAAGAAGCGACGTAACATGATTAAATCCTTGTTGAATGACAGATACGTGACTGTTTAGGGTTTATTGGTATATTCTTCTATGGTCAGTGCTGAGTGGAAAGTTTACGTCAGATTTTATAGAATTTTTTGTTGTCCTCCACTCTTCTATTTTATTTGGCCCACTCTATATAGGTCCAATCCATTTATTTCAACACAAAGTCAACAAAACATCCTCTAAACGCATTAGCGGATTCCCAACGACTAGCCACAAATGGGCAATACCAAAGGTTAAATGGAAAAAACTGGAGCCATCTATCATTCCTGACTGTATGAGTGAGCTTTTTCTGTCCGAAACCAAGGGGGTAATAGAAAACCCGAAACCGGGGAATGTCGACATATACGAAAAATTAATCATTTCGTTTGACAATATCCTCGAAAACGTTGGCCAGTATGATGAATCGAAGGCTATTTTGGTAACGTATACACTGGGCTTAAGGAGATTGAGGAATTCGTCACTCATCCAAACCCAAGCCGCAAAAAATCCCCCTAACCTAATCCTTAACCTCAACGGTTGCTTTTGGACATAGATTACCTCGCCATTTGACATTTTGATTGATCACTGTGGATGATTGTGCAAGAGTTTGCCGCTTTAAATGGTTCTGGAATCACCAACATATATCTCATTGGAATCGGGAAGAAAATAATAGAGCAAAAGTACTTTATGGAACGAATTGAAAAGAAGGAAAATCCTGATGCTCTTGGCCCATAGAGAAATATTAGATACATCTCTATGATTTTGTGTCATCTCCCCATATCATTTTTTCTATCGTCGCCCATAGAAAACATTAATCTATGATTGTCGTCTTCTGCAACACATTACACGATTAATCGCCAATCGGTTGTGTATTTGTATGCTTGGTAACATGACCTTCATCGAATTCGAGCAGAGTGAAATGCCTAGTCTCGGAGGAGAGGAAAATTGATACGAATGGATTTTTATGTCCCACTTGTTGTCTCGTATTCCACCAATTACAGGTTATTGCCCATTCTGATCGAAAGACAGAGGGTAATAGGCTTTCCAAACGGGTTTTCTCCCGGGGTGAGGACGATATTTCATCTGAACATGCGACCTGATTTGACAGGTTTATGTTTTTTCTTCTATTGATTTTTCCTTGTTATCGTTTTATTGATATTCTGCTACGCCTCACATAAGCGGTCAAAGACAAGTCCTGTCGAAGGTCACAAATAAAGACACAGCCATAGAGTTCCTCTTAATTTGTCTATGGTCACATAGAATATAGGTGGTATAGAATTATGTGATTATAGGTACACAGTTTCAATTCCTTAGCAGGGGCATAAACTACCAGGTTTCTTTGACAATCCTTGGAAGAAGAAAGTTTGGTTGGTGTGGATGCTTCCCCTTCCGAATAAAGTGAACTAATTAGAATTCCATTAGTGTTGCTGTGATAACCGGATCTAGAATTAGCGCAGTCTGCGAAGTGAGAACAACATCAAAGAGTTTCGCAGCGCATAGATAAGTTCGAGTGGTTGCGAGTTTATGTTAGTAATTTAAATCAGGTCGGAAAATGGAACCGGAAATTATTTAGCTTTCGTGATTGATCGATATTTGCCAGATCTGACTTCTTCAAAATATGAAGTGATACTATAATGATTTACTCGAGAATATATGAAATATTCAATTCGATCCTGCACGTGATATCACCTATTCGACATGTAATCAAGAGAAGATTTCAAGACGACTTTAAGTAGGTACTCAATTTTTCCGATTTTCCCAGTGGCGTAGAAAAATAAGGGACAGATATCCAAGAGGGCATCAAATCCCATCCTCCAAGCGGATTTATATCGTTCTCATTTTCCGTTCGCGGTTTCACCTTCGGAAAATCGCGATCTCGATTCTCGCATTATTTGCACTCAGTATCCAAATCAATACGAATGTTTACATCGCCAATATTTGCCAGTTTTCAGGGCAAGAACTCACGAGTTGGACCGTGACGAGCTCGCGAACACTTTTATTGGAAATACCAACAGATATAATCGGCTAAAAATAAACGAAATCGAATCGGTATTGGAAGTGACGACGAGAAACAAACAAAACGCGGTTATGAACTGGCGGAAAGCTGCGAGATTTGTTGTTTTTCTCGGATTTTCGGCCTAATTTGACTGATGAGGGGATCGGGTTTCCTTTATGGAAAAAAAAGATTCGTAACTTTCCTTCGACGCGAATCAGTCTGAGTTATGAGAATGTTGAAGCGTAAGATCTATTTCTCGTTTGCAATGACGTCAAAAGCTCTTTTAAATTGTGGCCACATAACACCAGGTTCTGTTCGATTATGCCTGCCATTTAAAAGCAATATCTCTTTCTCCAGAATGCGTCTCTCCTTCGATTTTCTTCAAGCTGAGGTTGAAAACATTTAAGTTTCGAATTTTTCGAAGAATCTTATCGGACATAATTAAAACAAAGCCCATGGTGGAAGTCTACAGCTAAACAAGTTCAACACTCTCTAAGAAATAAAGATTTTTGTCACTGAGATGATAAAATCAATGGTATATGAGAATCCTAGACCATAGAAAAAGGAGACAAAGCTTCTCATTCATAAATTCGAGAATTGGTGAGCCAAAAACTAGTCAGTTTTCAATGAGTGGAACGAAGGTAGTATAAAGGATAGAAATTTTATCGATACTGCCGTGGCAACATTGCAGAATCTAACTTTGAAAGGTCCAGTGGCGTAGTGATATCGGTATTGAAAATTGGAAATGAAATTACAAGTGAATTAACTCTTTTTGACGAATTCCTACAATGTTCCGAATATTGGAATACATTCTGAGTTAGGTGAACCGAGTCAGCTAAATTCAGAATTGATTTTCCTCCTTTTAATATCAGAAGGGAATTTTAAATTCAAAAAATCGAAGAATCTACGCTACTGTTACTCAGAACGATAAGAGTAGAATATTCCTGTGTAAACCCAAATCAGGATTCAAATAGTCCAATTCACTACAAACAAGACACTTAAGAACCATTTTCAACGTATTTTACTAATAATATCAAGAAATAAATCCAAATCTCACCTTTCAAACGCGATGAAACGCGAAATTGCGTTGACAACACTGTTCAAAACGTCATTAGAATTAAAAAAGGTACGAAATTATTGAATGGACTGGCCACAGATTCAGAAAACGGTGCTGCCATAACATGCCCATCCATAATCTGAGGCAATTCACTTTTATAAAGTATCCCGGTTGCCATGAAATTCTGACACATTTTTTCACCGTGTGTTAGGTTATAGTCATTTTCCTGTCAGATAAATGAGCAACGTTGTCCTTTCTACATAGAAGTCGTAGTAATTACGTATTCATCTAAATGTCTATTTACTTTGGGAAAAAAATGAATTTGAGAAAATATTTTGCGAATTCAATAATTCCAAAGACCTGGCGAATGATGAAGAAACTTTTTTCACTGTTAATACTTGAAATATTTCACATTCATTAACATGGTTGGGAGATTCAATTATGCATTTTCTTGTACGGAAATCAAGAATCGAGTGTTGAAATTTTTCTGAAAAATAATGGACAGAATAGTTCTTTACTTTGTGATAATTCATTCGAACAGAAGAATAAAAGTACTCGAATATAGCCCGACAGAAAAACTGAACGAACACACGGACCTATAGAATTCCCCACTCTTCAAAATTCTCAAGGAATAAGCCTACAGAAGACATTTAAATACCTTTTTGCACAACTTGAAATAGTCCAGTATGAAAATGTAGTAGTACTAAACGTTAAAAGAACTAACTCCATTTGCAAAGTTAAAAAAAAGTAAATAGAAATTAGCATTGGCAACGTCTCTGAGAATTATTAATTTGACTTTCACGAGTGCCGACCTGCGTCAGATTTAAGTAAAAAAAACTTGATAAACCTAAATCTCTTGGCCAACCGGGATACTTCATAAAAGTGTATAATGAAGACTGCACAATATTTGAAGGAACAAATATACTCAATTCTAAAATTCACGCACAAATGAGTAAATTAATTTCTATCTAAAGTACTTTTTATTTCGATTGAGAGTTTATTTATTAGAAATTTCAAAGAACGTCACAACGTTGTCTGAAATTCTTCAACATTTTGACTCCGTAGTAGTATACCTACAGTTACTCAGTTTTGAGTTTAGTTCGGATGATTTCGAAAATTGGCTTCACTGTTTATTATCGAAAGGTGTGTATCCTCTTTCTATAGTCTAAGTTGAGAATCTAAAATGACTGAGCTGAAGAAACAATTCAAAACCTATTTACTGAACGAATTTAACACAAGGGCCCAGTAACCACTTGTATTACTCGGAATCAGTAACAAAATATAGACCTTAGACCTAGGGAGTTTTAAGATTTTGAGTTTTTCCTATAAAGAACAAATTCATAAAAGAAACAAATAGTTTGTATGGCTCCCATAGGAATCACAATCCATTGCAATCGATTAAAAAAATCATGCGACACTACGAGGTGCATTTCGAACCGGAACAAGAAAATCTACCACCTGGCCTAAGGAGCAACAGCCTCCGCTCTCCTGAGGATCAACCCCCAGATAAACCGCCAGATAAAGCAGATAAGACCTTGAGATAGAGACCCAAAATCGATGGACACCAGCCGTCGTAGCGGACTCGGAATAACTTACCAGTGAAAAGCGCGTATTTATTCATCCGAGGCACTTTTGTCTTACACCATACACCGAGCGTTCCCTCGTGAGCGAAAATGTCGCGTGCCGTTCTCTCAGCGATGGCGGGGTAGGGAGTCCCGCATGCAAAAGCTCGAAGGTTCTGTTCCCGCGGAAGACGACCGGGCCTGGCGAGAACTGGAACAGCAATGAGGGCCAGGACTAGGACGGTGTTGCGCGGAAACTCCCAGGTCTTCCGAACGGAATTATTGATCGTCAGGCTTTTCCGCGACACGGGACGGATTTTCGGGGTTTTCCTCCGAATTCGGCAAGTTCTACACGGAGGAATTCTAGGAAATTCGGTGAATCACTAGAAGAATGAGTGGGTAGGTTTGATTAATAGCAAAAGGAGAATTAATCTCGGGGATTTGAACCGAATAGGTTCCACCTTCGCTCTGCGGTGTGGAAACTCCTCGATGGTACTCTCCGCAAGAATATAAGATGTGAAATATTACATTAATCATCAGATCCGAGTCTGCGCCATCTGTTGCTATATTTATTCAGTCTCCCAATGAGACAAACAAGATTTTAGATTAAAATGAAACAGTATGCTCGCAAAATATTCCTAGGATTATACCTGAAGAACATATTCATGACTATCAGAGGCTGGTCCACCTTACCAAGCAAATCACAATACCAAACCTTCACCGTGGCGAGATAGCCAAGAAAACAAGCATCAAAAAGGCTTAAGCCAAGACTTTATGTAGGAGCAGACACTGGAAATGGAATCCACCACAACAAATGATGAATAGCAAGGACAGCTTAGGCCACAGTACATCTCAAGGTCGTTTTTACCCTCTCTGGTACTCTTACACTCATTAAACCTCAAATTTTTTATCGTATCTCTAGTAATTTTGTTGGGGCCTCATCTCATTTTCATTACACGCCTCGTATCTCCTTCTTTCGCAGCACTAAGAGATTTTTTCCTTCTGGAAAACTTGAAGTCGTCTGGATATGCTGCTTTCTTTTTTATCAAACCAGGATATGTTGAGGAAATGTTTAAGGTTTCCATTAAAAACTCAATTGTTTGAGAAAAATTTAATATCCACATACATATAGGAATAAATAAAATAATACTGCCAACATTAAATACAAATTCAATAAAAGAAACGCTTATAGAATTTTAGAATGAGTAAAATGCATATTTCAATCTCGAATAAAACTATCACGAATTATCACAATGAAAGAAAGTGAAATAAATAAAATTTTCACTCGATAACAGATATAAAGCGATCGAAAGCAATAACACTGTGAATTGAATTATAAATAGACCATTTCAAATTGACAATTACAAAATTGCGTAAATTTTTTTGGGGATATCACAATATAGAATGAAACATACATAGATCATGCTGTTTTTAAAGCTTGGAAACAACACCTCACATAATTCAGTAATGAAAAACGGTAAATAAGATACAATAAAAGAATCATCCAAAACATCTATCAGAGATTAATATGCGATTCATCGGTAATCAATCAACAACCTTAATGAACATTTACTTCAACAATGTTAACATTTAAGTACATGTAGTTCATTTGAAAACATTCAAAGGCAAAACTGATAGCAAATTCGATTTTCAAAATACTTTTCGAAATAACAGACAGACCAACTATTACATTATAAACTTCTCTAGTGGGTATAAATTTCACGTGCATCCAAACATTCTCGCCAGTATGAACGAAAAAAGAATCTCGAACGGAAAATTCAGAAGGACCAAGTCGGGGTGTACTTAGGCTTAGGCAATCCAAACCACGTGATTATTCCACCACTGTTAACCTCAAAACGTATCTGACAGGTCGCTGGTTTGCGATAAATATGAGGAATTTTATGAGTGAACGAGTGAGTTTTTATGATTTGTAATATCAAAAAATATCCTGAAGCTACACAGGGAAAGAAAATTTCACTCAATCATATGATCGCAACTTTATACTTTGTATTTGGAGCCCGCAGAGATTGTAGAGGAAGTGTAGGAGAAATTTTATCATAGCACTGCAACCTGTAACTTCTTTATCCTTTTATATGACATGAAATTTTAATATTCATCAGTTTTACATTTAACATGGAATAACACTCATTTCAGTGACTACGAAGAAATATTCACTTTAGTTTCTTATCTTCGATTTTGTCAGGTCTTGATATCTGCTGACTAAATTTCCCTTCGTTTCTTGGTAAGTCTCTTAATATGTGGATAATACACCAAGTTGCACACACCACACTGGGTGTTCCAAAATATTCAAGAAAATCCTCTTAATTTGAACGACTTGCATATACAACTGTGGCACACATTTATGGCAATTTTTATTGAAAAAGCACTCGATTTAAATATTTTCACTAGTGAATACATAAGAGAAAGATTGACCAGGGATATCAAGTAAATTTCCACATAAAACAATTTTTCAAGATTCAAGCAAATAAACGGTTTTAATGTCTGCATGAACAAAGCTTTATTCCCATTGTTTGACCACCAGCACTAACCTCAAAAAATATTTGACAGATCGTTGGATTGATATGATTGAGGTTATGAGCCCCTTCTTCCACAAACCAGCGACCTGTCAGAAAAGATTTGAGGTTAACACTGGTGGCATGATCACGTGGTTTCGATTGCCTCATTCAGCAGCAACGAAAAACGATCAGTTGCGTTTTCTTGTGCGATTTTGAAAGGGGGTCGAGTGCCAACTCAAAATAGGCCTTTTTGTTATTCAGATGGTTTTTTTAAAGAGCTGCTCACATTCACCTGATTTACCTGAACGTGTACAAACATTTTAAAAATACTGAAACCAAAATACCGAAAAAAATCAAAAATTCTTCAATTCACGCACACTATTTAGGTTATAATATTCGATTAGGCAAATTCTCTTTTCTCTTTTCCTCGATCTCTACCATCTACATGGTACGAACGCTTTTGTCGGGTCGCAACTTTCAAAATCTAATTCGGGTAGGCCATCGCCTTCCTGAAGGAATCTTCAACTATCCCACTAGTTATATTTGGCGTAATAGTAATTGATGGCGCGACAAGGATCATAATCGGCGGCTAGGATCACTTGGATCAGCTGATCCCTTGGGGGCTCTTCGCCTATCACCTCTCTCATCTGAGAAAGACACAGTTCCAGCACGCTGTCCGTAGAGGGAGCCGGGTGCATCTAAGATGAAAAAAATAATCTTACCTTTTTTCGATTGCTGGAGAAGTGAATAAATGCCCTGAATTGTGGCTATATCTTCACTGTATTAACCACAACGTTATGTACTCACATTCATCCTAGAGAAACGCTCATCGACTTCGGCGTAAGAACGATTATTGTGTCTGTGACCAGACTTCTTCGGTCTCAATGGATCAGTCACCGGTTTCGTCCAAATGTGGTCGAAAATTACAGCCTGTAATTCGGAATGAAGCTCGTAGAACAAATCGGTTTCCGACAGCTCTTGATGCTGCGCTATGAAATCCAAGCAGTTAACCTAAAAATTCCTCAAGGTCAAAAGATTAACCTCGAAACGAACTTCGAGTACAACCTTCAACGTTTTCGCGTTATAACTGTCGGCCAGACTGAGCAAGTAAATGGCGTTGTCTGTATCGATCGTGGCTTCTAAAGCCGTCTCGCAGGCTTGTTTTAAGGAATCTACCTCGAACCTATCGCTCAACACCACCAAATCGACCAATTGCTCCTGAGTAGATGCTGACGCGTTTAATTTTCCGGTGTATAAATACTCCAAGAATATCTTGAAAGTTTCTGGGTTGGTTTCATGAATGACAATTTTCCTGAAACAAATAATTCTCTGCAACGATTATAAGATCGGCAAAACCATTTTTTTGTTTAATCAGATCCAAATAGTTCCCGATGAATAAGCTCCAGCTAGAAAAATCCAAACTCACTTATCTATATCTTCTTTCATTCCAGAAAGTAAGGCCTTCCTGAACCAATCGCACCGAGAAGCAACCACCACCCTGTGAGCCTCGATCACCCCGGTTTCTTTTACAGAAGGTGAGTTAGATTCCTCCGAGCAATCTCCTTCTGGGTAATTCACGATTTCAAACACCATATCCGTATTTTTCGTGTTCCTAAACTGTTCCAACAAATTTTTCGACAGCAAACTCTTGTCCGACTTTGGAGGAACGCAAAAGGATTCCACCAAATTCAACTGCAACGAAAATATCTGAAGTAAAAAAAAAGAAGTTTTTTCGAGAATATACAACCTCGTGCGTATATTTCTGGGAATTGCTAGGCTTAGATTCGTCGTCTCCGTTAGAAGGAACAGAATTCGGTTCGATTATTCCCAGGTTCTGCAGCGACTGATTGAACGTATCTCTTTGTATTATTTCGCAAACCGAAACGGCCACTTCTCGAATTTCGCTTTTGCGGGACGCCATCAGTTGCGTGAATTTTGATATTTTGCTAGTGCAAGTCTGAAAGAAGAACTTGAAGTCCCTCCAGGCTAGCACTTTGTCCTGGAAATCCATCAGTTCTTCGAGACGCACCATCAAGAACGCTGGCATCTCGTCAATTATTTCCTCTATGTTCAAGGAGATGGAACGCACCTTCTGTGCATTAGACATTTCCATAAAACTTCGTCTGCAATAAAATATTCGAGAATTTAATCGATACATCTGATGGCGAGGATATTCAGTGAAAACCTAGGAGCTAGAAGCATAGAATTCTATGCTCCTAGCTAGGAGTATGAGCATAGAACTTATAGTACATGGAATGCTATTACCAGATCAAAAAGTGGGTAAACATCTCAAGTTGGAGGAATACCGAAATTTCCATGTTCCCATGGATACGGCCTGTCACACCGAACAGAAACACAGAAATGTTTGCCGAAATGCCCAGTGAATCGGATCTTGACGATTAAATTCATAGTATTTCTGTGTTTCTATTCTGTATGACAAGTCGTAACCATGGCAACATGGAAATTTTAGTATTCCTCCAACTGGAGATGTTTATCCACTTTTTTAAGCTGAGCAGCAAGGCTAATGGCATTCCATGTACTATAAGTTCTATGAGTATGAGAAACTTTGGGGCATACAAATTGAGATTATTCAATGTTTTCTGAATTCAGTCATAGAAAAA
The DNA here is from genome assembly GCA_910592335.1 of Adalia bipunctata. Taxonomy (NCBI): domain Eukaryota; kingdom Metazoa; phylum Arthropoda; class Insecta; order Coleoptera; family Coccinellidae; genus Adalia; species Adalia bipunctata. The sequence goes on from OU342951.1 coordinate 2,336,211, forward strand.
AATACAAAGGAACCATCATCTATGGTACAAGTACCCTCTATGAATTATGACAGTTTCAAAATTATCCATAATATTTGTTTTATGTGTTTGATAGTGATTGGTGATATTGAAATGTTTTATATCAAACAATTACCTTTTTTGATTGAATAATTCATGGAGTGTTGAGAAGGCGTCACAGAATTTCTTGAGAAACTTAAATTTGTTCATATGACAGAAAACTCGACAATCATTGATTTCCTGATATGCTATTCTCTGAATAGCTTCATCAATGCGCATTATGAGGTTAGTGAGCATATCTAATATACCCGATACCTGAAAGATACATTAATTTCACAAAATTATGAGAACCATCGAAAAAAGAAAGAATTCTACAGTTCTATGACAATTCCAACTGTCAAACTTACTTCTGGAACCAAAAACGTAGCAATCTCATTCTTTTGATATGGATTCATTGACCCATAGGATCCCTTCAACATCTCGAAAAATTGGGTCAATTGTGTGACGAGAACGAAAAACCTGGATTTTCCGTATTGTACAATTTCATACTGTTCATTGGTCGTCAGTTCGGGTTTTTTTTGGTGATACAGATCACAGAGGTCAATAAGTTTTATGAAACCTTCAAAAAAAACTTAGAAAACCAATAAAATAACCTAAATTCAACTTACAAACACCAGCATCTCTGATGCAATTTCTGATCATATAACATAAATGATCGGGATTCGCAATAAGATATTCTACCGCCAAAGAATGCTTCGGTCTGATGTGCTCGATGAGTCTATCCAACGAATCGTGTATCTCATTCACAAGATCCACAATTTCTACAAATGAAAACATAAAAAAAGATATTTGATGCAAGTCCCAACTTACTTTTTTTAAGAGATTCATTCTTAAGATAAGTTTGACATTTCCGTGATAAATCCTTCAAGAATTGGTGCTGGTTTGTCGTCAACAAAATTTCTTGGACAATCTCCTCGGTGAGATTCTCAGGTAAACATTCTGTGTACATATAATGAAGGATGCTATCCAAAACGTTACTAGATAGATTACTTAAGGGATGAGATTTAGAATGCCAATCAATTTCTTCACCAATGATGTTGAGTATCAAGGAGTGCACTTTGAACTACAATATCCAAAGATAATTATATGACCAGTTAAACTGTAACATATTCACCTCTCTTTTATCGCTAGAAACTATGGTAATATCAGAGAAGAATCCTTCTTCTAAGGCAGGTAACAAAGTGAAAGGTATTTGATACTTTTCTTCAGAAATTTCATCAGGAACTCTTTTGCAATACAAGGTACATAGGCCCACTGCTTGGAATATTACTGTATCCTTAGGTTTTCTCTGATCAGTCTATAACATTTTAAAACAATAAATATCCCAAAACAAAGATTTCATGTATGAAATTACCTCAAACTCAAATATTTCACCTTCATGTTCCCCAAATCTCACCCACGATGATTCGTGTCTTGTCGGAGAGTACAGAGGAGAAGTGATATCGTATATTTTGGTATTGAAGAGTGCGATTGATTTCAACTCTTCAGGTACATACCAGGTAACATCTCCTCTGGGATCCAAACAAAAACGAATTCTGAAACGCAAAGTCCAATTACACACTGCCTAAAATTAGCAGATTGTGACCTACCCTTTGAAAGACAATGCCTCCTGGGATTGCCTACACTCATAGACCTGAAAATAATAATATGCTGTACTAGGTTCATTTAATGATATCCGTCACAGTGTACCTCCCAAGTACCCAAAAATCCACTGGAAGACATAATTCAGCTATAATTTTATATCCATGAATAGTTACAATTATTATTTAATCCATGACACTATCAATTATTCTTTCACATATCACGATAAACCAAACAATCATCCGAAATATTATTTAGTATGAATATAAATTAGTATAATATAAAAAATTCAAAATACGGATTGTTGCTTTGACGTCTCTTTCATTTGACAGCTGTCAGAGCAAAGAGGTTAGAAGAGCTGTCATACAAGGTTATGGGAGCTGTCATGAAGGTTATGGGTCATATTTGTTTATATTATTTTGTTTAACTGTTTTATATTTATACCATAATACAAATGGTGATAATTAAACGAGAATGCTTAAGTCTGCTTCATTCTGGTACCCAGAGAAAAATACAAAAACCACACGGGATGAAGGAATTGGAATGTTGAATGGAATGAAAGAATAATACAACTTGAGATAAGTTTATTATCCACATAAAAAAATTCCTATAATACATCACACTCAAAACATTGAGGTATAGCAATAAACGAAAGATTCATTCAGACTTATTTTTATCTTCTATTGGTCTTCCTTCACTATCATATTCTTGTTCCTGGAATGCGATATAGACATATCCAGCTATAATCAGATTAACTGTTAATACTGATGCTGAAACTGACCAAACTACATTGGAGAATCCACCGATACCATAGTCTTGTAAAGTGTATTTGGTGCAGAAAAATGCTCCGAAGGGTAGAGAAACCATTAAGAACGAAAAGAAGAGCAAGATTAATATGGCTTTGTTTTCCTGCTTTTTATGATTCGGGTGTAATATACGAATTGGTTCTGGTTCTACAACTGATTCATTCGTAGATTCCATATTAACAGTTTACGGATTTCAAAGTTAGATATATCTTTTGCAGCAAGTTCTCGAACTCCCAAAAGTTTGTTCAAATCATTGCTCTAATTGTACAACTCAAAATTCATTTGGACCATTAACCAGCATCATCTTTTATTTTCATTCAAGTTATTTTATTTAGGAATTGGATCCCATAGCAAATCAATTTTACCAGTAATTCAGATTCTTGAGAACGATAATTAACCATAGATAAATATAAAAACAAAATATTCAAACGTCACGTGACGGGAGTACTGGGCACCATAGATTTAGAAGATTCCATGTCCTTTTTTGCAGTCTTCGTTCGCATAAATTAACCAGATGATGAATATGTTCTGTGGTTTATCTATGGTCTCTTGTGCGGACATAAAATTCTGGACACTTTCAGCTTTCAGTGGTTTTTAAAAGGCTTGTTTTTGTTATTGTGTCATCAACTGGAAAAATAAATTGTGATTCATGAAAAAATACGATTTGTAATTTGATGAATTGTGATAAATAAATTATTAAGAAATAGCGTATTTCCTATGAAAATGGAAAACAAGCCTTTCAGTTGGGGAACGAATTTGAAAATGTATACAACAGGAAGTGGCTCTCTATATTCTACTAAGAAATACTCGCATTGTTGAATTTTGTTCTCTATCGTTTGTGAAACCAGATTTTGTAGCCATGGCTCCAATTCCGGCAGAATATCTGTATGATTTCTGGGATACCTATGAAAGCCACGAGAATGATCATGTTGAACTAACATGTCTTATGCCTAATGGTATCGTTATTTTACTCAGTGCACAAAGTAATACTACTCTTGGTGAGATAAAAGAGGTAAAACAGAGAATATTTTGGTTTTGTCTCGAATATAATAGAAATTTTCAAGGATTTATGGGATGAAGCTGCAAACTATCCTCTATATGGAAAACTCTACGATATTTCTGGCTATGTATTCATGTATGTCAATAATATGGCAGAACAGGTGAAAGTAATAGATGAATGTAGAAGATTATGTGATATAAGACCTGTAGGAGGAATATTTAAATTAGTCGAAGCTAAAACAGATAAATTAGATGAAACAACAAGTGGTCAAGTTGGCCATTTAATTGGCAAAAGTATAGAGAAACAGGATTCAGTTGATCAGGATTCAATTTAATTTTTCTAGGGTTGCAAGAGTTCGATTCGATGAACAGCCCAGAAATAAATAATTTCAGGTTCAAGATGAGAAAAGTAGGGGAAGATATAGCTAAATCGAGAGAGAAATTGACCTGGCAACAGAAAGTATTCTACCAATTTCCTCCAAGAATTTCAGTTCCTAACGAACACCTATTGAATCAAATAGGCCATGACATAAACATAAAAATAGCTACCAAGTTTGGCAATTCAGATGTGAGTTGATCTCGTTTACTCCGTCTTTAAGTTACCGAATTCCCATTTTCAGAATTCGTATAATTTCACTTTTGACGTATCTATGAGTATAAGACCTATGAAATTCTTAGAAATAGTTCTTACGAAAAAAGCTACGATATTCAATACAAAAAACGAATGGCCCGGAGATTATGTATTGAAAGTCTGCGGACGAGATGATTTTATTATGGGAGAGGAACCTCTCATTAATTTTCACTACATTCAGGATTGTCTGTCTTACGGGCTAACTCCGGTTTTAGTCACTGTCAACGTCTGTGATGTTCCAAGTGAGTTTTTTCAATGATCTGTGTGTTTTAAACATAGAACTTATAGTTACTATAAGTTCTATGGTTTTAAAGCAGGCTGTTAACTTTTGAAAGTGAAAGTAGGATTTAGATCTATGACAAATATGAACTTCTATGATTACAGTAACAACTGAAGGAGATTATGAGTGTATTGGAAATTTTGATAAAAAGCCTCGTCCCTCATATTCAACATTAACACTCAGGAAGAAAGGGAAATGCAAATCTGCTTGGGACTTGATTTCTAATTTCAGGTTGACTCTGTCTAAATTGAGAAAGCTCAATTTGGACCCAAAAAGAGCATCTGAGGTAAGTTTCTATGGTTGATATAACATGTCTTCTGTGTTTCTTATTAATTTATTTCTATGTGCTCATTTATTCACAATTTTTCTTTTGAAGAATGTGAAATTATGTTAATCTTTTTTCTTCCAGTTGAACATAGGGCTCCAAGTGGGTCTTTTTCATGGGGGAAAGTCCCTATGCGAAGCCAAAAGAACTGAAGATTTGAAGGTTACCGTTTTAGGTGATCAGTGCGAGTGTGATATAAATGTGTCTTTCGAATTCGATATGCTCATGTGCAATATTCCGAAAAATGTGAAATTATGTTTTGTCGTGTACGAAGTGAACAAGAGTTATAAAGGCGGAAAATTCAAGAAATCAAAGGAAGCGAATAAAGTAAAAAGTTGGGGAAACGAGAAATACATTTTTTTGTAAATAATATTTTGTAGGATCCTTCGTATAACCCTATAGCTTGGGCCAATACGACGCTGTACGATTTCAAAGATCAGTTGAGAACAGGTCCTCAGACTCTTTACATGTGGACTTACGCTGAAGAGAATTTCGGTGACGATCTTCTGCATCCGTTAGGAACAGTCGTTAATAATCCTGATATAAGAAACGTTACCGCTTTAACGATTATCTTTGAGAGGTTTGTGATCTTTAACGAGAAAAAATATTGTGAGAAAATGTTTATTTCTTTCAGCTACGAAAACCAAATTATTATTTACCCTTGTCCTGAAGCTATGCTTGAATACGCCCACGCGCTGGGTCAAAGTGGTTCTAATAACATAACCACTGAGATCGGTTTGGAAAACATCAAGAATTACGAGAAGAACTTCGACTATGATAATTTCTACGAAATGCACGATCAAGTAAGTCGTAAATTTACCTGGAGAGTATTAAATGAATAATTTGGTGGTTCGGTAGGATAGGAAAAATATATGGAACCTGAAGCACTATTGGAAAGAACACAATCCCGTTATACTACCCAAAATACTGTATTGTATCGATTGGGATCGGAAAGAAACTTTTGCGGAAGTGGTAGCTCTTCTGAAAGAATGGCCCTTGTTACCTGCTGAAAAAGCACTGGAGCTTTTAGATTACGCTTACGCAGACCAAGAAGTGAGGAGTTACGCTGTGCAGTGCCTTCTAGAAATGAGGTTAGTGCAAAGGATTCTCTTTGAAGATTCTTATTGTGTGAAAAAATATTTTGAACAGTTTGTGGTTTTTTTATCTGCGTACTCGAAAGCTAGATTCTAAGGACTGAACAAGAATAAATTTGCTATCACAAAAACGCCTATATCTCTTCAACCAATTGAGAAAATATCAGAATTTGATCATAGTTAGCTTTGTTATGAACGTCAGAAAAATGTGGAACATTTACTTCATAGATATTCCAATTCTCTGTTGCAAAATGTCAAGCGAAGTGAAAACACGAGAATTTATAGTGAAACTTTTTCAAAATAATCAAAAATGGAGCTTTAAAAGAATCGCAAAAGAGGCTCGCGTTCGTCCGGAAACGGTATCAAGAGTTGTTAAGCGCTTCAACGAAGATCTTACAATTATCCGCAAGGAAGGAACCGGGACGAAAAAGGGGTTTCATAGCCCAAAAATAGTGAAGAAAGCCATCAGCCTTTTTCAGAAGAATCCTAACCTTTCAGGACGGAAAGTGGCCCAAATAGTGGGTTGTTCGCAGTCAACCGTTCAGAAAATCAAGTCGAGTTGTGGGCTTAGAACATACAAAGTGCAGAAAGTGCCAGACAGGAACGCTGTGAAGAATCAAGAACCGAAATCAAGAGCAAAGAAATTAAAAAAAGATTTCTTGAAAAATTTTTCCTGTTGCGTGATGGACGACGAAACCTATGTCTTGGCTGATTTCTCGCAACTTCCTGGTCAGGAATTTTATACTGCAAATTCTCGTGGACATATTGACGAACAATTTCGCGTGAAGAAACAAGCAAAGTTCCTAAAAAATTCCTGGTTTGGCAAGCAATTTGCACTTGTGGGAAAAGGAGCAAATTTTTCGTTGGTCAAGGCTCTGTTGACTCGAAGATATACATCGAGGAATGCTTGAAGAAGCGACTTTTACCATTTTTACGTGAGCACGATGTGTCAACAATCTCTTGGCTAGATTTAGCTTCATGCCACTACAGCAAGGCCACCAAGGAATGGTACGAAGCTAATGAGGTGGTTTTTGTCCCCAAAGAGGCCAATCCACCAAATTGCCCAGAATTCAGGCCAATCGTAAGATATTGGGCCCTGGTAAAAAGAGAATTGAAGAAGACTAGAAATCAACGAAAACATCAGCGGAATTCAAGCAAAAGTGGAAAACAGCATCCCAGAAAGTGACTGAGAACACTATAAGAAGCAAGATGGGAAGAATTCCAGAAAAAATCCATGAATTTTGTAAAAAATAGTTTTGGTTTTTTTATTGTAAAAACAGTTTTCATTAGAATTAGAAGATGATTCGAAAATGAGTTTGATTTTCGAAAGCGGTCCAGTGGTTCAAAAGATATAAGCGTTTTTGTGATAGCGAATTTTTTCTCGTTCAGTCCTTAGCAATTCTGTTTGATACCAAACATTTTAGCGATGACGATCTTCTTCTGTACCTCCTGCAACTGGTGCAGGCCCTCAAGCACGAGTTGTTCCTAGAATGTGATCTTATAGATTTCCTGTTAAAGAGAGCTCTAGCCAACCAAAAAATAGGTCATTACCTGTTCTGGCATCTGAGGTAAGAACACGTTTGTTTCTCATTCGATACATCGTCTCACTCACAAAATTGCAGATCTGAAATGCAAGTTCCTTCGGTATCGGTCCGATTCGGTCTCATCTTGGAAGCCTACTGTCGGGGGGCTCAAGAGCACATCGGCATCTTGCAACAGCAGTTGACCTGCCTGGAGAAGTTTAAGAAATGCCAAGAGGTGATACGAACGAGGAGAGACAAGGACAAGGCCAAAAGTCTGTTGCAAGATTACATACAAGGCCAGTCTTCGGAGTTCCTAAGGAGTTTGAGGAATCCGTTGGACCCCAGCTACAGGTGTAACGATATCAAGTGAGTACGAAAAAAATTAAACGAATTTTCGACTGCAGCTTAATCTTGAAGGATAGAGAAGTGCCGCGTGATGGACAGCAAGATGCGCCCTCTGTGGGTCGTTTTCGGGAACGCCGATTCGTACGGCGACGACATCTACCTCATTTTTAAGAACGGAGACGATCTGAGGCAAGATATGCTGACTTTGCAGCTCTTGCGGATAATGGACAAGTTGTGGAAGCAGGAAGGGTTAGATTTAAGGTGAATTAAAGGAGATAAATTAAAAAGATTGTGGTAACGTGGATGTTTTTAGGATGAACGTTTATAATTGCGTTTCGACCGACAACAGGGTAGGATTGATCGAGGTGGTTTTACAGGCGGAAACCATAGCTAATATACAGAAGGGTAAGGGGATGTTTAGCGTTTCTTCAGCTTTTAGGAAAGGATCGATATTTGGTAAGGAGTCGTTTAGGGTGTTTGGGTATTTTGACTGAGTTTGTGCTTTGTTTTGAAGATTGGTTGAAGGATTATAACACTACGGAAGCGGCTTTGAATCAGGCTGTGAACGAGTTTACTCTTTCGTGCGCGGGATATTGTGTGGCTACCTACGTTTTAGGAATTGGCGACAGACATTCGGATAACATCATGATAAAGAGAACTGGCCAGGTAACCAAGAAGATTCGAACTTTATGTGGTCCGTTTCATAAATTGGCTTAAAATGATGGGCAAACTCCACTTTTTTTTAATGTATTGTATTGGTAACTTTTAAACAGTCAAATGGAGAAAAAGTTACATTCATAGAAGCATTTTCAAGCAGTTCAAACAAATCGAGATTATCATAAGCAAAGTAAATTCTGTCATTTTGATTTTTCTTTTTTTCCCACTTTATTTCAAATATTATCAATAATGTTACAGGAATTTTTTATTCGACAGTAAATTATCCTCGAATTGGCATCATCAGATTTCGTATCCAACGTTTCGTATTGAAAAAAAAATGAGGTTGAGGGTGGCACATAGAGTACGAAACGTTGGATACGAAATCTGGTTATGTCAATTTGAGGATAATAGGGATGTTGACTATTTTTTGGAAATGATTTTAATTTGTAGATAAGCCCTATACGAACACGAAAAAATTATTTTCATGGAAAAAATATAGCAAATACCAATAAAAAATGCGTAAATAAAAATAGTTTTCAAAATTCCCGCTGAAACGAAGTGATTATGATGACGTCACTATACGGTAAACAGACTTCGCCGTCTGTCAAAGCGAACTGATCTTGTGTGATTTCTTGCGAACAAATCGTTCGCGTAATAACAAATAATCGTGAAATAGTTCGTTGGTGATACGTTTTACTCTCTTCTGTTCTTCGTAAGTTCGTACTCGTGATGACAGTAAGGTTATAGGTTAGCTTGTTTACCGAACAGTGACGTCACGTATTCTCATTCGTGTTTGCAGTAACGAGATAAACGGTAATAGATTACACAAGATGATTACTTTCAGTATCGTTCCAAACTTAATATATAATTGATGGTATCGGTCAAGGAACAAAAATGAAGAATACTATTCCTTCAGCAACGTTTCGGCTCCTTTATTGGGCCTTCTTCAGGCTAAAATAGAGAAAAAACTCATAAACACTAATACAACATACAAATAAAAAATTACAATGATATAAGTCATAAGCAAGGAAGAATCCAAACAAATGAACAAAATAAAATATAATGAAATATAATAACAGGTCGGCAAGAACAATCACAGATAGACCTATATGACTCGACAACAGAATGTGAGCAAATAAATACAATCATGAATAGAATACTGAAGAAGGCCCAATAAAGGAGCCGAAACGTTGCTGAAGGAATAGTATTCTTCATTTTTGTTCCTTGACCGATACCATCAATTATATAGATTACACATTTTAAATCGATTTTATTTAATTTATTGAGAGTACAGTACAACTTCAGTAGTTCGGGCAGATATCGGACCGGGACGTGCCCGAACCATCGAGGTGCCCGGATTACTGGAGTGATTTGAATTTATCATATAAAACAACTAGAAAATGATCAAAATTGAAGTTTATCAATCAAAACTGAAAAAAATTATTCTTATAAAATAAAACCAAAGTTTACAAATTTCTAATAATGAAAATAAGTTATATGTATACGACTACATACAGGGTCTTTCACGAGGAACCTGACCCATATTTATACGGGAAACTACTGAACGTATTTTCATGAAATTCAGCACTTATAAGTATTTCACGATGCTGATGAAATCTAAAATATTTTCAAGGCATGAGCACCTCCGGTTTTTCCGGAAATGACGTCAACTTTTGTTTTTCAAATTAGAACACCATTTTTTCATTGCAGAAATAGATTCCTTAGAAAATTTCAAGTTATTTTGATGTAAGATTTTTCAGTTTTGGTTGGAAAATTCTCTCTGAGCGGGAAAATTCGAAAAAAAATCGAAAATAGAGCTCCGCTGAAACAAAAATAACTTCGAGGTTTTTGGATGGAAAATTTTCATTTTTGGGATTTTTCAAGATGTAAGATTGATGTATCCACTTTAAAAATCGAAATCGCGATTCATGATACAGGGGGTGAAAAAATCGCTTTCAAAGTTAGGGATGACAAAATCGTGAAAAATCAATTTTTTCAAATTAGAACCCCATTTTTTTATGGCAGATATTGAATCTACGTTAAAAAATAATGTGAGTGTATGCATCACACCCTTGCCCTAAAGTGGATATTAACTCAGAAAATATCCATACAATACAAGTTTTCAAGGAGAAGATTCTTCTCTTCACTCCTGATGATGCGGCCAGCGCCCCGTGACGTTTTCAACCCGTCCTACAACTGATTTGTACAAGTTCAGACAAGAAAATTATATTGTTTTGCATATGAATGTTCTCGCGCCCGGATTTCAGAGGTGAAAATTTCAAACTGCCCGAATCAAAGCAGTGCCCGAATTACTGGAGTGCCCGGGCTAGCGAGTGTCCGAACTACTGAAGTTGTACTGTAATTAGATCACTAAACTATTTTTTTTAGTATTTCAAAAACTACCTTCAATGTGGAAAACCTCAATTTATATGAATTTGTAACATGTAATTGTGTCAACATCCCTATTTACTGTCGAATAAAAAATTCCTGTAACATTTTTTGATAATATTTGAAATAAAGTGGAAAATAAAAAATCAAAATGGCAGAATTTATTTTTCTTATGATAATCTCGATTTGTTTGAACTGCTTGACAATGCTTCTATGAATGCAACTTTTTCCCCATTTGACCGACGTTCTAACTCTTATGATTTAAAAGTTACCAATACAATCCCATTAAAAAAGTGGCCACTCTGTATACTCCACTCACTTTTATAATGTATCCCGGTTGGCCATGACATTCTGACACATTTCACCGTGTTCATTTTGAAAATGTGAGGTTATAGACATTTTTCTGTCAGTTGAATAAGAAACGTTGTCATTTCTACATAGAGGTCGTAGTAATAACGTATTTATCGAAATGTTTATTTACTTTGGGAAAAAAATGAATTTGAGAAAATATTTTGCGAATTCAATAATTCCAAAGACCTGGCGAATGTTGAAGAAACTATTTTATCTGTTAATACTGGAAATATTCTACGCATATAAACATAGTTGGAGATTCAGTTATGCTATTTTCTTGTACGGAAATCAAGAATCGAGTGCTGAAATCTTACTGAAAAATAATGGACAGAATAGTCCGTTACTTTGTGATAGTCCATTCGAAAAAAGAATAAAAGTTCTCGAATAACCCGACAGAAAAACTTCTAAACGAACAGACGGACTTATGGAATTTCCCACTTCTCAAAATTCTCAAGAAATAAGCCCACAGAAGACATTTAAGTACCTTTTTACACAACTTGAAATACTCCAGTACGAAAATGTAGTAACCTTAAGAGAACTTATACCATTTACAAAGTTAAAAAAGAGTAAATAGAAATTAGCATTGGCAACGTCTCAGAAAATCAGTTGACATTTCACGAGTGCCAACCTGCGTCAGTTTCAATTAAAAAAACTGGATAAACCAAAAACTTGGCCAACCGGGATGCTTTATAAAAGCGAATGGGGTATAATTGCCGATTTTTTTAGTTATTCCATGTCGATTTCGGTCACATACTGGGACATTTCAAAGAGAAATTCGGAATTAAAAGAGAAAGAGTTCCCTTCGTTCTAACTCACGATTTCGTTCACGTCATAAATAAGGGAGCGAAATGCAGTAAAGAATTTAAGACATTCCAAGAAAATTGCGAAAAAGTAAGTTTTACGGCAGCATGTTTATTTCAGACACAAATTTCTGACCGATTCCTTTCAGGCTTTCCTCATCCTTAGAAAACACGGTAATCTGATCCTTTCGTTGTGTGCAATGATGATTTCGACTGGACTGCCTGAGTTATCATCAGAAAAAGATCTCAATTATTTGCGGGAAACATTGGTGAGTGCAAAATGATGTCAAACCTTTTTTTGATTCCTTATCCTCTGTTTCCTACGGTACCAAATTCCCTCAGTTCCTTTCGAACCTCGTAAAAAAAATCGAAGTGATTCCGTTATTTCAAGGTTCTCCTAAAATCGGAAAAAGACGCCTTAGAACATTTCAAAAGCAAATTCAACGAAGCGCTTTCAAACTCCTGGAAAACATCACTGAATTGGGCGTCCCACAATTTGGCAAAAAATAATACTTAGTATTATCAGGTAAACTGCCAATCCATAATAAGTGCCAATAAAACTAGTTTATAAGAATCAACGATTTATTTATTAAAATTTTGTATCCGATTGTCGTCATTGAATGGTGTACTCAAATAAGAATTTTATTTTATAGTATTCAAGTTATATCTTATACATGTTAATTTTTATATGAACTTTTTTCAAAGATACTTATTTTGTTTGTTCGATGTTCTCATTATAAACGAATTGAAGATGAAATTTAAGTATATTTTTCCTTTTTGAATAGTTAATAAAACGATTTTTTGCAAAGCCGTCATGTTAATGAGTCCTAGACGTTTCCGTCGCTCCAAGTCCTTCGTTTTTCAGCCTGGACAATATCGTTCTGTAAATTTCAGGCGCGAATGGTAAGATGGATCCTCTTTCTTGTATTTCTCCGTCTAGAATCATCTTTGCAGCTATTGCTGCTGGTATCCCTACCGTTTTTGCCATAGCTGAATGTCCGTTTATGTCGCCGTACACTACAAAGTTGATGCCTCTGGTTTCTTTTTTGCCACCGGGCCATGCTATACCCAGTTCGTGTCTGAGAATTACTATGTCTCTCTCGTTTTTATCTGAAATTGAGAATACATATTTCATTTGAGAGTGGGAATTATAGAATGACTAGCGGCCCGCCCCGGCTTCGCACGGATGCAATGCAATCCTTATAAACAACGGTAGTGCCGGCGCCGCACCGCTATGTCCCTGCATTTTAAATCTGTAATATCTTCGAAAATATTCATTTGAATTATATGCTGTACAGGGCCATATTGATCTATATTGAATGGACAATTTATTTAAGGTACTAAATTGGATAAGGATTAATGCTGTATTGCTTCAAATAACTTCCTAAATAAGTTATTTTTTCCTTAAAATGTGATGGATAAAAATGATTATTGTGGGTTATCCTTAAGAGATAGACATATACCATCGCGGACTTTTTTGTCGACCTTTTTCTAAGTACAATACCGAGTACATTATTTTGATTTATCTCTTGGGGTTTAGTTAGCGTTTGCAATGTAAGCGCAAAAAATGTGTTTATTTACGACATCACATTAGAAACCTGTAAGTTCATCAGTGTTTCTCTACAATATTATGCATGTATCATACATATAAACCTTCCTCTTGAATCACTTTATCTATAAAAAAAAGCGTTTCAAAATCCGTTGCGTAGTTTTGAAGATTTATGCATACATAGGGACAGACAGCGAAAGCGACTTTGCTTTATACTAAGGACTGAACGAGAATAAAGATGTATAATTCATGGAACGTGTTATGAAACGATTGAAATGGTTTACTCAGCAAAATGTTTGTTTCTTGAGAACCGCATCTAAGGACTGAACGAGAATAAATTCGCTATCACAAAAACGCTTATATCTTTTGAACCACTGGACCGATTTCGAAAATCAAACTAATTTTCGAATCATCTTCTAATTCTAATGGAAACTGTTTTTACAATAAAAAACCAAAACTATTTTTTACGAAATTCATGGATTTTTTCTGGAATTCTTGCTTCATGCTTCTTATAGTGTTCTCAGTCACTTTCTGGGATGCTGTCTTCCACTTTTGCTTGAATTCCGCGAATTTTTTCGTTGATTTCTTAGTCTTCTTCAATTCTCTTTTTACCAGGGCCCAATATCTTCCGATTGGAGTTCTGGGCAATTTGGTGGATTGGCCTCTTTGAAGACAAAAACCACCTCATTAGCTTCGTACCATTCCTTGGTGGCCTTGCTGTAGTGGCATGAAGCTAAATCTGGCCAAAAGATTGTTGACACATCGTGCTCACGTAAAAATGGTAAAAGTCGCTTCTTCAAGCATTCCTCGATATATATCTTCGAGTCAACAGAGCCTTGGCAAACGAAAAATTTGCTCCTTTTCCCACAAGTGCAAATTGCTTGCCAAACCAGGAATTTTTTAGGAAACTTTGCTTGTTTCTTCACGCTAAATTGTTCGTCAACATTTCCACGAGAATCTGCAGTATAAAATTCCTGGCCAGGAAGTTGCGAGAAGTCAGCCAAGACATAGGTTTCGTCGTCCATCACGCAACAGGAAAAATTTTTCAAGATATCTTTTTTTAAATTTCTTTGCTCTTGATTTCGCTTCTTGATTCTTCACAGCGTTCCTGTCTGGCACTTTCTGCACTTTGTATGTTCTAAGCCCACAACTCGACTTGATTTTCTGAACGGTTGACTGCGAACAACCCACTATTTGGGCCACTTTCCGTCCTGAAAGGTTAGGACTCTTCTGAAAAAGGCTGATGGCTTTCTTCACTTTTTTTGGGCTATGAAACCCCTTTTTCCTCCCGGTTCCTTCCTTGCGGTTAATTGTAAGATCTTCGTTGAAGCGCTCAACAACTCTTGATACCGTTTCCGATTCTTTTGAAGCTCCATTTTTGATTATTTTGAAAAAGTTTCACTATAAATTCTCTTCCACATGTTTCTGACGTTCATAACAAAGCTAACTATGAGCAAATTTTGATTTGTTCTCAATTGGAATTTATTCTGGTTCAGTCCTTATGTAATGATAACTACCTAAGGCTAGTTTCGTCGATAGGTAATGAGTAAGGGTGTCCAAAGGTGTTCCACACTTGACCACACCGTCTTCTTCCAGCAGCCCCAAATCCTCCAACAGATCGACGGAAAAATCTGATCCACTCCTTTCCGTTATCATGTTGGTAATATTTCCGTAAAGTATGCTCTTATCCTCGATACCTACAACACCAAAAGATTACCAAAGCTTCCAAAAACCATCTCGAACCTTCCACCTAATAAATCGCAAAGTAAACCTCTCCACGTTATCTCGGGACCCTGGGAATGTAGACTGGGATGTGGTTCCGTATCCAGGAGTCCAATGGATTGCAGGATCCTAGCAGCTTGCGAGAAACCGGTGTATCTCAATGTGCCTCTAAGGATGGTGGCAGCCTTGGCGATTCCGTAGTGCTCGCCGTAAATAATACTGTCTCTGTTGGGGAAACCTTCCAGGTTGAAGCCTGGCAGGAAGTCTAAGGTTTTGGTGGACCTCATGAGATCGCCGCCTTCCTTGATCTCAACGATTTGTCCCTTGCTCAAATATCTGTAATTTTAACAAATTCGGAATGATCAGGGTATGAGAGATCGGTACGACCCAATTGGTCTGTTTTTTTTTTAATGTTGTGATTTTCACGAAAAGGAATATCCTGTAATGTTCAGAGAACATCGTGAGAACCAAGGGCAAGCAGGTAGGAATTGGTGTTCTTCTTGAATTTCTGGAGGTTATATGCCTCGGGGAACACCTCCCTAGGCAATGTGTTCCAAAGCCTCGCTGTTCGTTGGATGAACGAGTCTTCGAAGAGAGATGTTCAGCAGGTCTCCAAAGTTACCACGAAGGGGTGTGAAGACTTAACTTGACGGGTTAGTCTGGAAGAGACTGCCAGAGGGGGAACGATTGCTGATAATTCAGAAGAGCATCGCCCATGGAAATATCTATAAAATAGAGACAGATCACCCACTTTTCTACGGTGTTCCAGAGAAGTGAGCGAGCTTGTAAGCCGACGAGACGAATTGCCCTTTTTTGTACAGAATCCAAGAGTTTTAGGGTGTGTTTAGGTGCAGCACTCCAAACATGGGAACAGTATTCCAGGACAGGTCGAATCTGTGCCTTATAGATCATAAGCAGCTGACTCGAGGTGAAATAGCTCCTGGCACGAAACAGAAAACCAAGTTTTTGGGATGCACTTTTAGCAATGGATCTCACGTGATTCTCCCAGGAAAGGTTACTGCCGACAGTAATGCCAAGCATCGAAATGGATTACTTCAATGGTATGGTCACTCCCGACAATTTTATGCTGGGCACAGTAAGATCGGCTCTTCTAGAGAAAAGACATGCTTGTGTTTTGTTTGCGTTGAATTCTACCAAGTTATTAGATCCCCATTCAATAATTGCTGCCAAGTCCATATTTATGTTGTTAACATTTCTTCCTCTTTCGTTTTTGATTTGGCGGGCTGGTATTGGAGCCCTAGAAGAAAAGGCGGTATGGGGGGTACTATCATCCGCGAAGCTGTGCACTGGACACGAAGTTGCTTCCAGCAAATCGTTGATGTGAAGTAGAAATAGTGTTGGATCCAGAATTGATCCCTGCGGAACACCAGCATTTATGGGTAGAGAGTCAGATGAAACTTTATCGACCACTACATAGAGAGATCTGTTTGAGAGAAAACTAGCTAGCAGAGAACATAGCTTTGGGGGCACGCCATAAGATGGAAGCTTGGCGAGGAGTCCCTGATGCCAGACTCGATCGAATGCCTTGGAGATATCCAGTGCTACAGCTAGGGTTTCACCATATTTCTCGGTAGATAGCTGCCATATATGTGAGACGTAAGCGAGCTAGTCACCAGTGGATCTCTGATGACGGAAACCATATTGCCTATCGTTGATAATTCCTGAGTGTTCCAGATGTTTCATGAGCTCGAAGTTGATGGCTTTTTCCATGACCTTTGAAATAATAGATAACAGAGCGATAGGTCTGTAGTTGCTAGGTAGGGTCTTTTTGCCTTTTTTAGGTACTGGTTGTACTCTTGCGGTTTTCCAGTTGGATGGAAAAACACCCAATTTGTAAGAGTGGTTGAACAATTTGCAGAGGACAGGTGTTAGTTCGGGGGCACATTTTTTGAGAACAATGTTTCTGTACATTACCTTGCGGACGATACGGTGTTCAGCAGGGCTCCTCTCGGGGACCACGAAAATTTGTATCTCAGAGGATTATCGCTGAACTCGGGCGCGGGCAGCCCCCCGCAGAAAGACTCGAAAGAAGTTATGTAACCCCCCTGGGACTTGACCTCCTGTATGCACTCCAAAGCCAGCAGATGATCGATGCCGGGGTCCAAACCGATCTCGTTCAGAATCGTGATCCCGTTCTCTTGGGCAGCGAGGTGCAGCTTCTTTATCTCCTCGTTCATGTAGCTGGCGGTCACCATGTGGGTCTTTTCGGCCACGCAAGCCCTGGCTATGAGATGGTGAAGATTGGCCGGTAGGATGGATACGACGCAGTCGGCTCGGGATACCATTTCTTGCAGGAGCGAGCCGTTTTCGGCGGCGTTGAGGTAGGCGCTTTCCACTCCGGGGTATGTGGTGGCGAGGGAGTTGCCCAGTTCGATTTTTTCGCAGGCTATGGTGATGCCGATGCTCGGGTCTCGATGGAGGTATTCGATCAACGGGGCCGCTACCCTGCCGGCGCCGACAACGAGGACTTTCTTCTTCTTTTCTGGGAGTTCTGACGATCCTTTGTCTCGGATTTTTCTAGAGAAGGTAAGGTTGGGACTTGGAGTCGGTTTTGGTGGATTGAGTAAGTACTTACGTTGCTTGTTTCCTGAGTTCTGTGATGTATTCGAAATTGGGGGTGAGACTGCCGTTGCTGGCTATTATCGCCTGTACAGATTTGAAAAGAAGGTAAATTAAAAAAATGTCATTCAAAAATTGATGCAGGTATTTCTTTACTTTCGATGAAATCCTGGGTGCTGTCCTAAAAATGCAACAGTGTTGTAATTGCAACTTTTTTTAGGTTTTCTTCTGATATCAACGACGAGGATACACACAACCAAACTTATATGGAATCACCCAGTATTAAGATGAAATATTATTTTGATATCTTTTTCGTTTGAAGCAAATAAGAAGTGCATGTGTTTACTCACAAAAACAGTTAGGTTCAAAAGCACTTGATAAGATTTGGCTTTGCAGTGTCGATTTTACCATTTTTTCGTTCGAACGTCGCAGTGAATTTATATTTAGTTTTTTTGCGAAGTTTAAAAAAAAATGCCTTATGTGGGGTTATCGGAAGTCCAGAGAGGAAGAATTATTACTATGGCAGAACAAGGTATGTCACAAAGCCAGATTGCAAGAACGGTGGGGGTTACACAAGGGGTTGTTTCAAAACCCTATGCAAGGTTTCTGGAGTTAGGAACCCTAAAGAATAGGCCGAGGTCGTGGAAGAGTAACTACAGAAAGGCAGGATCGCTTTTTAGCCCAAACAGCAAGAAGAAATCCCGCAGTATCTCATTCAGAGCTTCAAAGGCAATTTTTGCAAGCTACAGGTGTTAGTGTTTCTGTCGAAACTATCAGAAAAAGACTTCGCGCTCGGGAATTATTCAAGAGAAGAGCGTTAAGAATTCCAGAACTATCAAGGCAAAATAAAGTTGACCGTTTTAATTGGTGTTTAGAGCATGAAAATTGGACTATTGAAGATTGGAAAAATGTCTTATTTTCGGATGAGACCAGAATTGGCCTACGATCAGACGACCGGCGTGTTCGCATTTTAAGAGGTAGTGAGGCTCTGGCGAGGTGCTTTTGGAGATTATTTCCTATTTATGCAGGATAATGCACCTCCACAGAAGAAATTAACAACTTAATAGAAAGCATGCCTCGTCGAATTCAAGCTTGTATCAATGCCAGGGGTGGTAATACTGATTATTGATCATTTAAATTAGAGGGAGAAAATCTTTAACTCACCCCTGCCACTGCCGGTGAAAACGACTGTTGATCCAACGGTAGCTCAGCGTTGGACTGCAGTATGTTATGGGTATAAGGCAACAACAACTGTCCGAAGAAATCTGTACTTTCTGTCGGCAATTGTGTAGGCATGTTGTCTATGCTGCACACCAGCACGCCTGGGCCATTGAAGCTGTTGACATCCTTGTTGCTATTGGCGTCGTACAGACAGAACGGATTGTCTATGGTCGTGCACTCGTTCATGAATTCTATGGAACCACCTGGAAGTAACATCTTCGGCATAAGCTGCAGTATGTTTGGACAAAGAGTAGGAACTCCTTCTCTTTGGTTTGGATGCCAGTGAATGTACCAAACCATTATTTTGTGGGTACCACACTGTACAATAATAAGGACTCAACGCTATCACAAAAACGCTTATATCTTTTGAACCACAAGACCGATTTCGAAAATCAAACTCATTTTCGAATCAACTTCTAATTCTAATGAAAACTGTTTTTACAATAAAAAAACCAAGACTATTTTTTACAAAATTCATGGATTTTTTCTGGAATTCTTCCCATCATGCTTCTTATAGTGTTCTCAGTCACTTTCTGGGATGCTGTCTTCCACTTTTGCTTGAATTCCGCTAATGTTTTCGTTGATTTCTTAGTCTTCTTCAATTCTCTTTTTACCAAGGCCCAATATCTTTCGATTGGCCTTTGGGGCCAAAAACCACCTCATTAGCTTCGTACCATTCCTTGGTGGCCTTGCTGTAGTGGCATGAAGCTAAATCTGACCAAAAGATTGTTGACACATCGTGCTCACGTGAAAATGGTAAAAGTCGCTTCTTCAAGCATTCCTCGATGTATATCTTCGAGTCAACAGAGCCTTGGCCAACGAAAAATTTGCTCCTTTTCCCACAAGTGCAAATTGCTTGCCAAACCAGGAATTTTTTAGGAAACTTTGCTTGTTTCTTCACGCGAAATTGTTCGTCAACATTTCCAGGGTTTCTGCAGTTTAAAATTCCTGACCAGGAAATTGCGAGAAATCAGCCAAGACATAGGTTTCGTCGTCCATCACGCAACAGGAAAAATTTTTCAAGATATCTTTTTTTAAATTTCTTTGCTCTTGATTTCGCTTCTAGATTCTTCACAGCGTTCCTGTCTGGCACTTTCTGCACTTTGTATGTTCTAAGCCCACAACTCGACTTTTCTGAACGGTTGACTGCGAACAACCCACTATTTGGGCCACTTTCCGTCCTGAAAGGTTAGGATTCTTCTGAAAAAGGCTGATGGCTTTCTTCACTTATTTTGGGCTATGAAATTCTTTTTTCCTCTCGGTTCCTTCCTTGCGGTTAATTGTAAGATCTTCGTTGAAGCGCTTAACAACTCTTGATACCGTTTCCGGACGAACGCGAGCCTCTTTTGCGATTCTTTTGAAGCTCCATTTATGTTTATTTTGAAAAAGTTTCACTATAAATTCTCGTGTTTTCACTTCGCTTGACATTTTGCGACAGAGATTGGAATATCTATGAAGTAAATGTTCCACGTGTTTCTGACGTTCATAACAAAGCTAACTATGATCAAATTTTGATTTTTCTCAATTGGTTCAAGAGATATTATAGGCGTTTTTGTGATAGCGAATTTATTCTCGTTCAGTCCTTACTCACCAGGATCCGCAGATATGTCGCAAATGGCCAGCATCCTGTGAGGCAACGCAGGGGCGCCTACGGAAGTAGGTAACCAGGGAGTGTGAGCTGGCCTCAGGAGATGCTTGGCGTCGGGAATAGTCAGCAGTTTGGGACTGTTCACCGCCCAGTATATCCCGTTGACGATGACCGAGGCGTAGGGCGCGATCTTCTTGTGGAATGTCGATATATACCTTTCGGGGTGTTCTTCGTATTCCGCCGCGTCAAAACCGCCCCCTCCCGCTCTTTCTAAATAGTCCCTTCTTCTGACGACGCATCCGTATACTTTGGTCAGCATTCCGTGCTCGGCAGCCTTGCGAAGCATGTTGGGGGCCACGTACTCGTGGGGGAGTTCTTGGAAGACTTCTCGGGATCCTTCAAAAAGAATGCGCAAAAAAATTAACGCATATTATGGAAATCTCAAATTTATTCTACAACTGAACGTGTTCTCAATGATAATTATTTTTATCAGAATTATGCATGCATTTGTTATCCACTTATCAACGTTTTTCTTCAATACAGATGTTTTCTCCCAGCAGGAATAAAAAAAGATGATTATCAGATTTTGAATGTATTGGATCCATTCTAAAATCAGTTGTTCTCGATCAATTCTAGTGATCAATAGTTTTTCTTCCGTTTGATTGTCTACACTCGATCGCTATGCAACGCGAAACACGCAATTTGACCCAAGAGCAATGTGCCCAAGCGGTAGTTTTGCGAGAAGAAGGGTGGACATACACAAGAATTGCAGAAAGGTTTGGAGTTTCCCATACAAGTGTGTCCAGAATGTTGCAGCGATTCAGGGGGACAGGTATGAATGTCCGAAGACCAGGACAGGGTAGACCAGTAACACGGGTAACAACTGCCATTCAAGAACGTTACTTGAGAGTTTCTTCGTTGAGACAACGGTTTGCAACCGCTCGCCTCCTTCAAAATCAGCTTGAGCAAACTCATGAGGTGCAAATTAGCACTCAGACAATAAGAAATCGCCTCGGAGAATATGATTTAAGGGTTCGTGTCGCGGCAAGAGGCCCAGCTCTTACCCCAGCCCATCGAAGGGCGCGTTTGGATTTTGCGAGAGAGCATATCCATTGGGAAGAGGCCGATTGGGAAAGGGTTCTCTTCACAGATGAGTCTAGATTCTGCCTCTACCATTGTGATCGACGTTCCCTTGTATACAGACATCCACATGAGAGATATGCTCAGTGCAATTTCCTGAATACTACTGGTTTCGGGGGAGGATCGATTATGGTATGGGGTGGAATATGTTTGACTGCTCGCACAGACCTAGTGGTCGTTTAAAATGGAGCTATGCATGCTGATAAGTACATAAGGAACATTCTTGAAGAGCATGTAGTACCATTTGCCCCATACATTGGTGACAATTTCATTTTTATGGACGATAATGCCAGACCCCATCGTGCGCGCATCGTTCAGGAGTACCTTGAAGAGGTTGAAGACTCTCGAATGGAATGGCCAGCAAGATGTCCAGATCTCAATCCGATTGAGCATGTTTGGGACAACCTCAATAGAAGGCTGAGAAGTTCAGAAAATCATCCAGCTACTCTTAATGACTTAGGAATTCAACTCGGAGAAATCTGGGAAGGATTAGATCAGAACATTTTAAGATCACTCATTTTGAGTATGAACCGTGGTTGCCGAGCTGTAATTAACGCAAGGGGTGGAAATACCAAGTATTAAATCACTTATCAGCATTTCAGTATTTTGAAAATTGTTCATTTCTCTTCTTTCACATAAGATTCGGTTAAATCCTGAATTTTTCTTCCATTTAATGTGTCTTGTTTCGTTCAAAACCTTCCCGAGAGAACATAAAAAATAAGTTATAAAGTCAATGTAGAGTTAACTTTCATTAAAATTGTGATTTTCAGAATGTGCGTTAATTTTTTGCGCGGTGTAGATAGTCAAGCTTTCTGATGGCAGTGTCTATACCTTTGGAGACGTTTCCAGATCCGGTGAATACGAAAGTGAGGGGACCCACAGATTTGGGCATGAACCCAAGGGCTATTTCGTACCCGGTGTCCCTGACGGCTTGAAAAGCCATGCTGCAGTTTCTGTAGTTGTGAGCTGGCCCAATGTACATGAAGGGCGTGTGGTGGCCCAAGGCTAACAACCTGAGACCGAGGCCGTGAAGAATGTTGACAGTTCCAGCCACACCTGCCATTTTGCCAAAAGCTACCACTCTTCTTCCTTTCTCGTCCACCAGCTTTTCGTAGTCGAGCAGTCTTATGTGCTTTTCGAGTATGGCGTCTAAGAGGGGCATGTTACTTTCCTGAAAATCAGTCTGTGTTAATGCCAGAATCTTCGTCATAGTTTGAAGCCCTACGAGAGATGAAGAGTTCTGTGTGTTATGACGCTTTTGGCTTGTTACTATTTGAAACATATTGCATAGTTGAAGTTGAACCTTATACTACTTTAATTTTTCTTATTCTATCTCTGTCGAATCTATCGGAGAGGAAGGTCCAAAAAAATATTGAAATCGCAGCTTCGCTGCGATACAGCACGATGTGTCAACAATCTTTTGGCCAGATTTAGCTTCATGCCACTACATCAAGGCCACCAAGGAATGGTACGAAGCTAATGAGGTAGTTTTTGTCCCCAAAGAGGCCAATCCACCAAATTGCCCAGAACTCAGGCCAATCGAAAGATATTGGGCCCTGGTAAAAAGAGAATTGAAGAAGACTAAGAAATCAACGAAAACATTAGCGGAATTCAAGCAAAAGTGGAAGACAGCATCCCAAAAAAGCCGTTTTCATAAGAATTAGAAGCTGATTCGAAAATGAGTTTGATTTTCGAAATCGGTCCAGTGGTTCAAAATATATAAGCGTTTTTGTGATAGCGAATTTATTCTCGTTCAGTCCTTAATTTTTAAAAATTCGCGAAAAGAAACTCTCAAAACGGACAATCTTGAACTCGATAAAACTTTTTCAACGGATATCTTGGCCCTTATTTGAATATTATTTTCAAGACATAAAGAGAAAAAACTTGATTATGTAGGCTTCCAAAATAAAAAAGAATTTTTCCAATATCTTCTTTCTTTTTTTTCAACAGCTCATTCAAATGTGGGAGAACTAGTTGCCGAACCCAGTAGGTAGATCTAGGGGCTCTACTAGTCTTCACTATTTAAATTTGGCACATACCAAATGCCTTATAACTAAAGGTTCATTGGTTCATATCCCACAAATAGTCTTAAAAATGGCACACGTACACACTAATCTTCGGGCTTTATTGTACTGTATTATTTGTCTGTTGTTATTTTTCAAAATCTCTCTGAATTTTCCTTACTTGGGCCTTGATGGTGTGGGAGAAGAGACAGTAGGTCTTGTTCGGTATCAGCTGATCGATGGGAGCTTGTTTCACCCCGAAAATAACGCTGGCTTCGGAAATATCTTCTTGCACAACGGCTCCAGCTTCAAGATATTTCTGCATAGGATACGCTCTCCTGTTGCTCGGCTGGACAATCACTTTGATTCCGTTCTGTACCAATTCATGTACATGTTCCGGGGCAAATGGCGCTCGTCGTTCCCAAATGCTTTGGTCTTCTCTTCGTATTGCCATGACTTTTTTGGTCCCCTAAAACCGTGGATGTGTATTCATCTTGTAAATCATTGTTCGAAGATTTTAGATCAATTGTCTCGTGTTTACTCACATAGTTTCTCTTGAAAAGCGTTCCTTTCAAATGTCTCGAAATTTGCAGTATATTCCCACCCATTTCGGATCGTTCAGCCCTCGATTTCACTTTTACCGAACGACTGAACAGAATTAGTGGAATAAAGAAGTTTATCTTCTTTCAAATAGGTTTATCTTTGACCCATGACCTGTTCCTTTCGAAATATTATTTGTTTTGCTGGTAGCCAACGGGGAGTTTGTTATGGTAGTTTCCAGTTGATTGTGAAGGCGCAGATTTGATCCGAACATCATTAGGTTTCCGTACATCCGATAGGAAATACGAACTTTTATAGCATAACTCGCGTGTCAGTCTGTCATAATCAATTTTTTTCTTATCTGCTCGACGAGGAATTGTTTGGATTTAAAGCATATACAGGGTGAGGCGTAAATAATCCGTCACCTGTGGACAGCATGTAATGAAAATTGACGTATTCAAGCTACATCCTAAAATTTTTCCAGATCACGTAGCCAGAACCATATAAAAGAAATTTATCCTTGAGGGGCCGTTATACTCTGGCAGACGGCACCGATTCTTCATTCAAAAAGTGCCTTTCATTGTTTAAAGTTCACGCCCTCAATTTTCCACCTGAAAGCTTAATTTTTTTTTTAATTCTCCTGGAATTTCAGTCGGTTCTCTGCGATTTCACACTTTCTGGAAGTCTTTTCAGTATTTCCATCATTTTTTGCATTAATTAAGCGCCTATCCAAATGGATTTTTTTTTTAATATAGAAAATTGATTTGTCGAGGACACTCCAATGAAATTTCTGAAAAAAATTGATGAACAACCGCCGAAAAACGATTATGAAGTCAATTTTTATAGACTTTCGAATTCAACCCGATTTTTCATGCGAAAAAATAATTTTTTCAAAGAGAAAAAATTGGAGTGCCCCCAAGACATCCTTTATCTTCAATTTAAAGAAAAAAACTTGGAAAAATGAAAGGCACTTTTTGAATGGAGAATCGGTGCCGTAGCCGATTTTTTCATGCGAAAAAATGATTTTATCAAAGAGAAGAAATTGGAGTGCCCTCAAGACATCCTTTAACTTCAATTTAAAAAAAAATCAAGCTTTTAGGTGAAAAATTGGGGGCGTAAACTTGGAAAAATAAAAGACACTTTTTGAAAGGAGAATCAGTGCCGTAGCACTGGAAAAAGGAAATGTCAATGCAAAATAAATTGGTAAATTTTAATTTATCGACTTTAAAATTGCCCCTTTTGCCGGATTTCTTCGACAGATTCCCTTGGGTGGGTCCTCAGAGTTACCATTTCAGTATAGTAAAGAATCACGCCTCACCCTGTATACGAGTTCGTCAGGATCTCCAGATTCAGTAAAACACACGATACAGCCCATAACTTTAATTTAATTAATCAATCTAAAAACCAATATGAAAATCAAAATAGAACAATTATTGTTGATCTTAAAAAATATTGCTTTAAATTTATAATTTCATTTCTGATATTACACATATCCATGTCAAATTCTATCAATAATAATCACACTAAAATACTCTTCCACTGTATCCACTGCAAACCATTCGTTAAACTTTCAGCCCAGTCGATAGAGCAATTTTTTTCTCTCGTCAAATTACAAATTTACATCTACTCTGTTATGGGAAATAAGATTAGTAGGATTGGTTCCAAATTCATTCGATTAACTGTCGGCGATCTGGGGGATCCTCGGAAACTTATCCACTAATTACTGATAAAACTGCGTTCGATCAAACGGCCCGCCAACTGGGGTCGGGGTCAACTCAAGAGTCCATATCGAAAAACCCTCAAGAAAAATTCAACAACATATTATCTCCAACACTGAAGCGAAACTAAAAGTCAATAGAGTCCGGGGTAGTCGCAGTTTACGCAGTTACTGTGTCACTATCACTAGAAGGCAACGAATAGGGTTTCTGTTTGCGCTGGCGTCTGCGTTCCCTCTTCTCCCCCATCACGAGACGCAACTGCTCCAGTTTGCCCCTCGTCCTGGTGTTCTGATCCTCGTTGGCCGGCTGGTCGGGCGTCGACGGCTCGTCGGAGTTGTTGTTGCTGTCGTTGGCGCCCGCCGACGCCTCGTCGCCCGCCCCTCGCCGCGATATCCGTCTGAATTCGGGCACCGAACAAAGGAGATCGTTGAGGATGTGGACGATGGTCGCTACGTCCCTGCGCGGCCGCCCTTTCGTGTCTTGCAGGGCCGGGTTGAGGGCGCCGCTGAACGTGCCGGAGTACACGCTCTCTCTGCGACCTGAAAAAAAAAAAATTCATAAAATTTTTTCAAGGATTGCGTTCATTTTCGCAACACATTGTGCTACTATACTATTCAAATGTAAGAAGGAGTAATAATAACATGTTTGGCGCAGCGGTAGGGGGGCCTTCGTAAAGTTTCTTTCCGTCCAGTCCAGAGTCGAATCGAGGAGATTTCACACAATCGTTCAGTTTTAACTGAACTTGAATTCAATTTTTTTCAATAATTTATAGAACGTTGTTCTTTCGAAATTTGGCATACTTAAGAAATCGTTGGGATTTCATTCCGGAAAAAAAACCGTGGACAATTCTTCTGATAAGGTTCATATCGAAATCGTCAACCGAATCGATTATTTTTAACGACTGGGCTCTCCTTTTAGGTGGCGTCAATGTTTTATTCTCTTCATATTCTCTGAGAATTCTGAATACAGCTGAATCACTCACCCCTGAGGATTTTGAAACAATTCCTACCAAGTCTTTTCGATAAATCAGGATGTAGTTCCAATTCTTTTCGAAAAATGTTCAAAAATCAAAACTATCTCTTTCTCTTCAGCAGAGAAATGCGACCTTTTGGACCTTTTTTGTGGTGGTCCCCACATATCACCCTCAGATGCAGTATCCGTTTCCGAATTCGACATTGTTCTATACACACTATATACACTGTCAAAAGATTTTCCAACACAATACACTTTTCACAACAAAATCTATAAACTCTTTGAACAGCTAGACCTTCAAAGTAGCTCTAGGTATTTTAACTGGTCTTGTCAATTGAAAACTTCGATATTTTATGCAAATCAAGATGGCTTTAACCCATTAGGAAAAAGGACCCAAATCTGGTGTTTCCCGGAATTACTTTGTCGGAATCCTGCAAGATTCCGACCCAAATCTCTAAAACTCTGGTGTTTCCTGGAATTACCTTGCCGCAATCTCGAGCATCCGAAAAAGAAATTATTTAGTAGATAATAATATAAAAACAAAACAAAATAAAAAATAGGGTACGTCGGATATAAAATGTTTATGACAGTTCTAATGTGGAAATTGCTGACTCAAATTATTGAATCATTTCTATCCAGTACGATCCTGGCAATCTTTTAGGGCGTTAAAAGAGAGCGTGGTTATGACCGTTTGACGAATAGGAGCTTTATTGTGCGCAAACCAGACGATTCTGTTTGTTTACAAAGCTCTTTCTTATATTTGAACGGACTATAATCAATTGATATTTTATCGACATCTGACAGATACGTCATGGTTTTTGACAGTTCTAATACGTCAGTTCTGTCATTAAAACAAAACTCCGCCCAAAACCATAACTGAGCCTCCTTGAAAATGATGGACTTTTTAAACATAGCTGCGATTTCTTTGTATGAGTGTTCAGGAAGCCTTCTAACTGTGCTTAGGGGAATTGAAGTTTTCCTGACATCTCGAAGACATTAACTTGCCTGAGAGGCTGCCTTCTTACCGAAAAAGGTAATGAAAGCGTCAACTGTCTTTGTAACACCACTTCCAGAGGCGTTTGAACCAATTTTCGAAGCACCTTTTCCATTTCGATTGAAATTTTTCTATAACATTTGATTTACGATTCAGAATTCAGTTTTCGTTGCTTTAATAGAGGGTTTTCCAATAAGACGTGTTATTTTGAATAGCCCACTATTTCGGTAGATGTCACTCTTGAAACTGTCATTTTTTGACATTTGACAAGTAAAAACTACGCCATTAATAAAAAAGAAACGATACACGCATCAACAACGCATTGAACTTATTAAAATTCACTATAAAATTCCACAAAAGTCATTACACCGTATTTTGCATGAAGATTTGGGTCTTGAGGCTTATAAAGTTCGGTTTACACAAGAACTCATCTAAAACGTCGTGTCTTTGCTGATTGAGTCCTTTAAATGCATGAAAATGATCCGGAATTCCATCGAAAAATCATCATGAGTGATGAGGCTCATTTCCACCTCGGTGGCTTCGTCAACAAGCAAAATTGTCGCATCTGGGGTTC
Organism: Adalia bipunctata; assembly: GCA_910592335.1. Taxonomy (NCBI): domain Eukaryota; kingdom Metazoa; phylum Arthropoda; class Insecta; order Coleoptera; family Coccinellidae; genus Adalia; species Adalia bipunctata. The sequence goes on from OU342951.1 coordinate 2,364,649, forward strand.
GAAAAACCCAAGAGTTATTTATTGTTGAAAAGCCTCTCTATCCTCAACGTGTGACAGTTTGTTTGGTGCAGTTTATGGTCCGGCGGGGTCATTGGACCCTTTTTTTCTAGAATGAGGCTGGAGCAACAGTTGAATGGGTTGCGCTATCGAGAGATGATTAATGATTATTTTAAGGGCGGAATTGGATGGTATCGATCTGGACAACGTTTACTTTCAACAAGGCGGCGCTTCGTGCCACACAAGCAACGAAACCATTGATCTGAGACTGAAAGTTCTAACCTAAATCAACGAACGAGTTAAAACCAAAAAATCGTTCGGTACGACAGAATCAGTACCTAAATGGGTGACCGCAGTACCTACGTATTTGGACAAGCGCGCAGAAGCTCCTTCCACCTTTCTATTCTTCATTTTTGTGCGCAACAATAATAAAGATAACAAGTTCAATTTATTTGACGATCCGACGAATTTTTCAGTCTATCAGCAAGTGCTACCGGCCGATAACGAGAATCGGCCAATAAAGCCGATATATCCGATATAAATGTTTCCTTATCGGCCGATTCATTCAGTTCATCACTGAGTAAACAGATTTCCGGGTTCAAAACAGTTTGGCATTCCAAGAATTAGTGTCACTTCATTATTCAGTCGTGAACATAATGGATTCTTAAAAGCCATAGAGGCGGGGTACACAAATGACCAGTAAAATTCCATTAAGGCTCAAATCTGCACAATAGACCTCTTTTTGCGAATAAATGGCGATCGTTACCGGCAGATATTCAAAGAACTGGATTTGACGGACACGTGGTTTCGGAAGGACGGCGTTACCTGCCATACCGCTAACGCAACGGCCGATACAAAGAATTGTACTAGAATGAAGTCAGCAAGAAAACAAGGTGGAAGCATCAAGTACTAACCTCTATCTCTGCCTGCAAAAACATCAGTCGACAACTTCCTCAAGGTGTGTTGTAAGTTTCTAGATGCCTGAAGAAGACTTGGAGGATTAGGTGGTGGTGGAGTGCCTGAACTAGTTGGCGGTTTCGCTCCTGAAACTAAAAAAATCAATACTGATCATTCAAAGCCACCAGCAAACACTAGAATCAATACAACCAATAAAAGATACAAGATAAAAATATCAATATTAACTGAGTACATGTTGTGCAACTTTGCTGCTCCGAAAAAAAAAACATGTTTGAATCAAAGTCCTGATTTCACAATATAATAAATATGATTCCAACTGAAAGAAGTAAAGAAAAAATGACTAATCTACAGATGTGATCACTTAAACAGCAACACTCATAAATATACAGATGTCCTTCATAGCATCCCAAATTACACCTGCACATAATAATTCATATCTCAAGATATGAATAAAGAAAAATTGAGGTATTATTGCAATATAGAACTATAAATAACGCAATTCCAAAAAACAATTTTTATCAAGAAGTTTTGCATCAATTTGGGTTCCATTGCAGAGAGAAAGCCAAATTGGTTGACAAAGAATTGAAAAAAGAGAAACTTACCTGTACTGAGCTGCAACTGTATTAGCATCATCTGGTCCCCCAACCTCATACTGAGGTTCAAAGGAGCCTTCCCACACAGGAACTCATTCACCTGGGTATCATTTAGAGATTCTAAAGCTTGCATAATGCCAATTTCAGGTCTTTGTGCCTAAATAGGAAGAAATTGAAACACATCAGTTACATCATGTGATGAAAATTTATTCATCATTAAAATGAACATAACATTCAAGGAATGGTTAAATTTTGCTGTGAAAATTAAATAATTCTCCTTGAAAAATAACTTGTTAACTCAATTGACTTCAACATCAAAAAAATAACTGTTGTATTGACCAAAGTGATGATTGAATCCACAAGTCTCCAAGTAACTATTAAATCAATATTCATGATGGAACTCATTTACTATGAGAATTCTGATAAGATAAATTAGGACAAAGGATGGTGAATCCAATCAAAATATAAAGACAAAAAAGTACAGTAAAAATAAATAATAATGCCATAAACTTACAATCAATCCTGTTTCAACATTAGGTAGTAGAGTTATTTTGGACCCGTCGGAAATTCCATTTTGTATCAAATTTCCATTTTGTAATTGTCTGAAAAGAAGAAGCATTAATGTTAATCATTCATAACTGTAATATGTAAACTTACTTGTCTCTGAACAGTAAAGATATCCTATCTCTGGATACTTTGAGCCGTTTCGACACTAATTTTTTGAAATTATCCACTGTTATGTCGTTTTCGACGGTGAGGTAGAAATCGCCCCCTGTAGTGGGATTTACATGTATAGATATTCGAGTATTTGGACCACACCCCTTATTTACAGAATTTGTAGTTGGTTGTGAACTGTTTTCCATTCTTCAACTGCCCTTTTCAAGTCCCTTCGCATGAACACTAAACATTAAAGTACTTAAAATGAACCAACTTTCCATGCCCTACCCCCAATATTGAAGATTATCACTCGACCTCACATTTCTTATGAATTGCGTAAATAAAAAACAGTGAGCTTACGGGACAAAAGTACTCACAGCTGTCAATTAGGGCCAGATTTCGGTCGGAACACAGAATTTAGTTACATTTAGAGAAGAAAAAAAGGTTGTCATCCTACTCCTGAAGTAACCGAATTTCATAAATTGTCATCAATACAGCTTCAATGCACCAAGGAATCACGATTAAACATTAATAATACAGCAAAAGATATTGTGGTAATTGAAGTAAAGGTGATAATAAAAATCTCCGGGCTTGAAAATCGATACGAGGATGTCCGTCATATTTCTGTGGTTTTGAATTGAACATGCACATCCCTGGCCTTAACCTCAAACTTAAATCAAAACAAAAAACTTTCAAAATCTCAAAGCGTACATTTCTCTCCAAAAATGGCAACTGTAACAGTGACTAAAACCAAAGAGAAACCGGACCTGAAGAATAAAGCAGCAGATTTGCAGAAGATCACCTCGTCGAAGGACTTGGACGAAGTATTGGAAAAAGTAAAGAAGCTAGACAACTGCTGTTCATTCTCCAAGTGCAAAACAAGCATTGCTAATTTCGCTATCGACTGTAAATATTGCAAAGGGAGGTTCTGTCCCACCCACAGCCTACCTGAAATACATGGTTGCGGAGAAGCTGTTCGAAAGGACGAAAAAGAAAAATTCAATCACCCTTACAAAAAACTCAATACAGAGAATCACGAGAAGGCACAGACCAAACTTAACATGAAACTGAAACAGATGCAACTCGAAAGGAAACCGAAGCAAGGAAATTCTAGCAAAACGAAGAAGAAGTGAAATTATGATAAGGTAATGAGATAAAACCACCGTATGAATATTGAAACAATTGTATTCTGTTGAATGTATTTTTATTTATAAAGCTTTCGTTAATATATCTACTACAAAAAGTCCATGACTAATGATCATCTAGTATAGAAACAGAGGTGGAAGAGTTCTCTGATTTAGTTTCAGCATCACCCACGTCGATTTTTTCTCTGTTCATATCAATTCCAAGGATGTCATCGATTAAAACGTCGTAATCTATGTCCTAGAAAGGGATGTGTTATCATGTTTTATAGCACCTTCAAGTTCTTACTTCTGGAATGAAATCGAACAAGTAATGCCCTCCTTCCGAGGCACCCTGTGCCCCCAATAAAATTTCCATACACTTATTAATCTGGGACAAAGTAAACGGTTCTCCTGAAATGTTATTAACGTTTTAAGAACACCTTGACTTTACGTTTCCTTTTTTAACCTTCTTCAGTCAAAGTTTCGAGGAAATCGTCTCTTTTTATTGTGCCTGGCATGGGATCTTCTACACTTTCAACAAAAGTATTGAAGGTGGTTTCTAAGGCGGCTAGAGAATATCCATAGACAGGTTTGTGGTTTACGTAAAGTTTCACAAACTCTAGGAACGAAATAAGTTCTTTGATGGACCCATCAAAATCGAAGTCTCTATATTTTATGTCCACTATGAATGTTTCAATCTATGGAAATTAAATACTTTCGAATTTGAAGATCCCTGACCACAGCACTCACTTCGAAATCGGTTGGATAATACCCACAGGCTCGCATCAAGTCGGGAAGTTCAGAAACTGCTAACTTATCGCTCACTCTTCTAGGTAGAGTGGAGTTTTCACCTTCGTGCAAAATTTGCATGTAGAAGAACAGATCTTGCATTTCCTGGAACAGAAAGCCGTTCTTCCCACCTTCGATAACACAGTAGTAGGGTTCGAAGTCTTGACCCCCCAGGTTATGCATGAGGTCGACGCCACTGCGAAAAAAACTCGGTAAGAACTGCTGAAATGTGGCAGATTTTTTATTTGGTCTACCGGGTTTCAGTTCTCCATCGAAGAACTGTCGCGTCGTCTTTTCCAATCGTGAACACGTAATCGCCATCTCCACTCACCTCGAAATCTATCAGCTAGAATCGCAGATTTTATGAACAGAAATCTTGTATTTAAAAAAATATTGATACAAGGACAAAACTTATGATATATTACAGATAATACAAATTTTAAGACAGTGAGAACGTTTTTAAAATCAGATCGAAGACACAAACTTTCTTCATTTAATTTTTATAGGTTTCTTGTATGTTTGCTTTTATGAATTCAAAACATTTTATTTACTTCTGATATGTTTGAGCCTTCATTTCAAAACGGATATTCGATGAAGGTTTGATTGAATTAAGTGTTACGGAGTGATAACATTCCCAATCAAGCCAACCTCAGAAGCTAACATCTACCCACATCTGCGGATTTAAAGCCTGCAGATCCAGAATATATAAGTTTGATTGTGGGTTTGCTGTCAAACAACCAACAATCCAACGACTTGTCAATTTTTTTCGAGGTTAGTGCTGGTGGTCAAACACTTTGACTATATAATACCTATATAGTCTAAGGGTCAAATAATGGGAATTTAGCTTTGTTCATGTAGATATTAACAACTTTTATTCTTATGGGGGATCTTTTTTGATATTTTCAAGTAATTTTACTCTCAAGATTATCAAACGGTCTAATAGCGGCTAAAGGTCTTGCCTTACCTCGTCTGGGTGACCGAAGCACCCCACGAAGCTGTAGGGATTACCAGAGATGGGTAGTTTCTGCAATCCGAAATGCTTTTTCGTCATAAACACCAAGTAGTCTTCGTCTCTTTCGGGCAACAACTGAAAAAAATGTCTAAACTTCGAGTTCTCTCAAAACACGCTTGATATACTTTGATCTTGGTCACCGGAGTGTCCTGGTAACATCCATAGGCGGGTCCTAGGGCGACCAATCTGCACATTTGGGTCACCTCGTTCAGAATTTTATATTTATGCTGAATTATAGGAAGGAAAATGGGTTAAAAAAGTTCACTTTTTGGATGAACATATACTTGGTCGTCTGCTATGATGAAGTATCTGTAGGACGACCTGATGTGCTTGGAAGGGTAGATCTCGCAAGATAACGGTACGGCCGTCTGGTCTATCCTCACCTTCATGGTGGTCTGAAAGTCGTCTCCTCTTCGTTGAAATGTCAATGGATGAAAATCGGTAGAATCGCTTTCAATTGGTACTTACTGTTGAATGTCGATGTTATTGTAGGTGATGAGATATCGGTCCATGCCTATGGTGATCAAGTGCTTCGGATCCGTCTTTGGGAAGAACATTTCCGCGATGGTCTTGTAATGAGACCTTGTTTTTCCGATGAAAACCCAGGAAGATTCGAGATTTTCGTAGATCATCATGTAGACCGTGGTACGATTGTTCTGAGAAAAAACCGAGAATACATTATGTGATATGGTCATAATAGTTTTGAGGAATTCCTTTCGAGCTCTAGTCAAAACTACAGATTCGATCGAGATGAAATTTCGCATTTAGGTAGAGAATGGCGTATGCAAGCTACACGCAAAATTTAGTCCAGATCACTAGACCAGAACCATGAAAATGCTGGGGAATTGACAAAATATGGAATCATGGAAGCTTTCTTTGATAGCTGTGTTAGTGTTAGAGAGTCTTTTGATGTATTTGAAGGCAGAAAACTCACGCAGAATGCGAGCTGATCGTTGTTGGACGAAAATACGATTTTCTCAATGGAATAGTTGGATACTGTGATGACTTCTTGCTTCGGGGTCAGCAGAATAGGATCTAAAAGCCAGATTTCTCCGTTGCTCCTCCCGCAAGCAAGAAATATGGCTGAAAACGATCGGTTGAGTCGAGACGAAGAATTCGCTTGGTTCGCTCACAGTTGGGGGAATATTTGATGCAAGTTATGACAGCGGCATGTTCTTCCTCGTCGACTGCGTCGGGAAGTGAATACTTGACGTGCAGGAAGTTGTCCATGTAGTCGAACAGGCATATCGTGCCGTTCTGGTAGCCGACAACCAAGTAAGTGCTGAAAAGGTTCAGGCTTCAAGAGAAGAACCGTTGGAAAAGAAGTGTTTATATACTCCATTCACTTTTATAAAGTATCGCGGTTTGCCATGAAATTTTGACACATTTCACCGTATATATTTTGAAAATGTTAGGTTATGGTCATTGCACTGTCAGATACGCCCACAACGTTGCCGTTTCTGCTAAAAAAATCATAGTAATTACGTATTTATGTTCCTTTGGGAAATTAATGAATTTGAGAAAATATTATGTTAATTCAGAAGACATTTAAATACATTTTTGCACAACTTGAAATACTCCAGTATGAAAATGTAGTAGTTCTACGAAACCTGCGCCACAGTTAAATCTTCGTAGAATAACTCCATTTACAAAGTTGAAAAAGAGTAAATAGAAAGTAGACCTGGCAATGTCGCTTAATTTTCACGAGTGCCAAACTGCGTCTGTTCTAGGGGAAAAAACTTGATAAACCTAAATCATGGCCAACCGCGATACTTTATAAAAGTGAATGGAGTATACGTACAATTCGTCGTGTACCGCAATGGCTCCAACAGGACCGTGTCCTCTTTCGAAAATGACGGTGTGTTTCTTATTTATATAATCCACAAAGCATACAGTATCGGTTTGGACTGAAAAATCATAAATGTTAACTCATTCGTTTGATAATGAAGGAATTAAATAAAGGAATGATTAAGATGGTGAAGAGCCTTCTTTATTTTCGAGTCGCCTACTGACACCTGGCAACGCAGCTTGGTACTCGTGAAATGTCAAATAATTCTCAGAGACGTTGCCAAGGCTAATTTATATTTATTTATTTTTTTAACTTTGTAAATGGTGTTAGTTCTTTTAAGGTTTAACTGAGACACAGGTTTCGTAGTACTACTTCATTTTCATACTGGAGTATTGAAAGTTGCGCAAAAAGGTATTTGAATGAAGGCTTATTTCTTGAGAATTTTGAAAAGTGGAGAATTCCATATGTCCGTCTGTTCATTTAGAAGTTTTTCTGTCGGGTAATTCGAGTACTTTCATTCTTTTTTCGAATCGAATATGGCAAAGTAATGGACTATTCTGTCAATTATTTTCCAGTAAAATTTCAACACTCGATTCTTTAGATTTCCGTACAAGAAAATAGCATAACTGAATCTTACAACCATGATTATATACGTGAAATTAACTGCTCCACATGAGTTAGGGATATTGACTTAAATTGCAGAAAAATATAGTTAAAATAAGATTTTTGTGATGAAAATTCATATTAATAGGATTTCAAGTTGCAAATTAATTTTAGCCTGTAGGAGTAGGTCTGCAGCGTATACAGGGTGGTAAAGAAAAATCGAGTAAAATAACGAAATTTTATTCCCAGAGAATTCAAGCATTGACTATCAATACAATGTATGGCCTCCAGGGGCATCAATAACAGCTTGACATCTTCTTTGCATACTACACACGAGGTTGTTGAACATTTCTTGAGGAATTTGGTTCCATAAACGGGGCAGAAGCTCTCTCAGATCATTCAAGGATTCTGGGGTGGGTTGATGATTATCTTATCTTCTTTGGAGCATATCCCATGCATGTTCTATGCAATTCAAATCTGGTGAGTGCGGAGGTATTGGTAAATGTGGAATACCAAGCCCCTCGCGCGCATTCTCAACTATGGCTGCACGGTGCGGTCTAGCGTTATCGTCTACAAATTGGAAAAGTTTCACCAATAGCAGCGTGAAAATTTGGCAAAACATTGTCAATGACATGCTCCCTATAGTGTAAGGCGGTCATATTCCCAGGACAAATGTGTAGATCTGTGCGCCCGTTGAAACATATCCCAGCCCATACCATAACACTACCCCCTCGGAATGGATGGACTTCTAGGACATAGCGACAATTACGGGGTATGCGTGGGATTGTCCATTCCCTTATTCTTCGAGAATCTGAAAATCGTCCATATCTGGATTCATCAGTGAAAAGGACACCACGCCATTGATCTTTCCAATTGATATGTTGCCTTGCCCATTCCAGTATGGTCGCTTATGGTCACGTGGTAATGGAACTCCTGGACGTCTTAAACCTAGATTCACCTCTCTCAAACGTCGTCGGATGGTTTCGATGGAAACTTTTGGACCCCATCTGCATGTTGAAGAGTATTCCGTAGCATTCTTCACGTTGATGTAGGGTTTCTTCTCGCCGAAACGGTGATGAAACGATCCTGAGCAGGTGTTGTTTTTCGTCGTCCACCAATCCTTGGTCTTTCCAACACGGAACCTGTCTCCCTGAACCTATTCCAAAGTCGAGATATCACACTTTGGCTGACTTGGAGCCTTTCCGCTACAACAACCTGAGTTAGGCCACCCTGTAGCATTCCGATAGCCCTATTAGCCTCAGCGTTTGTTAATTTACATCTTGGCATTTTCAGAAAACTCGTTTCAAATCGAAGCCGTTGATAAACTGACTTCATTTCAAAATAATTCATGAAGCACATGCAAAGAACCAAACTTCAGAAAAAAGGCGACCAGACTGACGAAATGTCTCATACTGATTTTTATTGGATCGATTCAAGTTGTTATTGAGTTTTAAATAATTTTACAGCGATTTTCTCGAAGATTACATACTTTTAAAAACGATTGAATCCCTAACTCTTGTGGAGCAGTTTATTTCCAGCACTGACAGAGAAAAAAGTTTCTTCAACATACCCCATATCTCCATGTAGAAAGCACAACGTTGCTTAGTTAAATAACAGGAAAATGATTATAACCTAACATTTTCAAAATATACAGGGTGAAATGTGTCAGAATGTCATGGCCAATCGGGATACATTATAAAATAGAATGGAGTTATTCGCTTACAACGAAGTACTCAATCAATACTTTTGGGTGTGTAACTTTACCAACAATGAAATCCCTCAAAACCCATCTTTCGCCCATTGTCGACGCGTCTCTTTTCAGCGTGTCCCTGTATATAATTTCGTATTTTTCCGTGTCGTCTTGAAACAACTCCATCTCCAAAGAGTCCAACTCTGCAACGACGGTAACGGATCGGTATGAGGGCCGTGTGATTTTTCCAGAAACTTACCGTCTTTGCGCATTTGGACGATCTCGTTGAGGCATAACCTAGAAATGTGGTATTTCCTGGTCTGCATGTTGAACCTCGCGGTCAGCACGGGTTTGCCCAGGTACTGACTGTACCAGAACAGCAGACGTAGCCTCTTGTCGAAAATGTTGACGATGCCCTTGTCATCCCCTGTTATGACGACCCTGAAACGAGCAAAGTTTGAGTGAATCCCGCCTCGGCACAATCTGACAACGCTAAGAAGCTCGGAGCTTTGCTATAGCGAAGTGTTGCCAGATGGATTGTTCCAGGCTTGCTGTATAGGTTATGTGTGCTTCCGCGGACTTAAATGTGACATATAAATAGACTCATTGTCATTAGATCTTTTGACAGCACATGACAGGTCTTTTTTCCGCTTACGTGTCGGCCGAATCGATGGTGTTGACAGAAACCTTCGTGATCTTGCATATTTTCACAGCTATCGAGATGGGGGCGATTTCGCCCCCAATTTCGAATTCCTGGTAGTACAGGGTGTTGCCGAAAATTATTATGCATCCTTCTGAGGTGGAAACCATGGCTTCGTAACTGCGCTCTATGTAGGTCATGTCGGTCAAATATCCTATTTTACCCCTGTATTTGATGGTCGGGACTTCCGGCTCGGACAGAGTTTTCTTTTCCGAATCCTGAAAAGGGAAGGTGGGGGGTGTGAATGAGGAATTTCGGGCGTTGAAGGGTGTATACCCAATAGAGGAAGGCGACGCCTCTCTCGAAGAGCACTGCGAAGTAACACTCGTTGTTTTGGTTGAAAGATATCTTCAAGACTTTTCCGAAGTAGTTTTCTATGCAGACTTGTCCTGAAATGTGGAAGGTGAATGCAATAAACCAAAGCGGAAAAGAGAGGACGGATATAATTATCGAACGCTTATCTAAAATGAGTTTCATTCCGAAGATTCATTGTAGCATCTCGCTCTTTCTCAATATTCATTGATTTACCATCCGGTTCTTCCCGGCCTTCCGTCCACAGTCTCAGATCGATCCGGAGGTTTTCCTCGTCCTTTTCACCAACCGATACCAAAAAAGTACCCTGAGGACTGAGAGCTACGTTCAGCGTAGGATAACCGTCGTAAGGATCGAAATATATGGTCAGGGGCGAGCTAAAATCAAAGCAGTTACATCGAGAATACGCCACAGAAAGACGTACAGATCCGAACTCTGCCAAATGACGATTATGTTGTCCGGTCCCGAGTCGGCGGACGCGAGAAACTTGCCGTTGCTCGTGGCGGAAACGGCTACAACTTTGTTCGGCTGGAAAATATTTGGTATGGTCGATCCAAAGTTACTTAAGATAGCAGTTCAGAGCGAGTAGGAAAACTCATCCGATAGAGGCGCCACCGTGCATTTTATGGAATATCTCCATAGAACTTACATTATCTCTATAAGTTCTATGAATATCTCTGTGAATGAATGAAATGTAGAATGGCGCTCTCTATCCGAAACTGGCTGAACTATGAAATAAGTGAAAATGTGGGTAAAGCAGGAACTTTTTCCCGCTAAAATTTGAATTTGGCCATTCTCTGACAATTCCGTATTTCAAGTCGTTTTTCTGAACGAAATTATCTGTAGATTCACTTTTAATCGGAAGTTGAACTATTTTCATGGGTCTTTCGTTTGAAATGAAACAGAAGCATGAGTTGGCTCATTTTCTTCTATTTTTGAAAGAAAAAAATGAACCGTTGAAATGAAATAAATCTCAATTATTTCATTAAGAACTCCAATCCTTTCTGAGTTTACCCACAAAATTTCAGCTCTCAAAGTGAAACCATTTTCAAATGCAACTTGAAATAAAAACACACTACACCTTAAAGAAGTCATGAAAACTTTCCGGAATCGGCAAAATATCGAAGAAAGTGTGAAAGTTTTTATGACTCCTTCAAGTTACTTCGGATCGTCAATTATTGATCTTGCCAGATACAGGCTGGATTCCGTAAGCATGAGGTTTTCCGGAAAACTCTTTTTATATCGAATGGAAGTTTGAGTAACTCTTCCCCTTATTCAATTCAATGTTCAAAATCCGAATTCGTACATGCCCTTGAAGAAACCGCATACTCTTCTTCTTCACGTCGTAAAGAACACCACATTGGGTTACGTTGAACAGAAGCATTTGCTGAGCTGCATAACACAAGTTCACAACAGTCGCATCCCGGTTGAAGCCAAAGGCCCATTCCAGTTTCTACAAAAATAATCAATAAAATTACGATATTTCAATTTAAAAACCACATTAGTAGAATCATGGCTTCTCAAGGTCACTTTTGATTGCATTCTATGTTCTTCACATATAATTGAAATGGTTTACTATGTTCTGGGAACATTTCAACTAAATTTCCAAGATCCTGAATTGTTAAATTATAAACTTTATCCAGGTCTTTGACCTGAACTCACAAAAGGTTCCACTTTGGCGGCCAGCTTGGGGTTTTTGAAGATGTTGGGTCCCAAACTACCCAGCTTCTTTTTGAAGTCCCTGTTTTTCCATACTTCGTCCTGAGGGCTCAAATTGTCGAAAATCTCGAAATCATTTTTGGATAACGATTCGCTTTGTCTGCCCTCTGTTGCTTCAATCTCTCGCGATCCAGCGTCAGGTTCGTACAGAAATGTTACCGACTCTTCGTCCTTATTTTCGTTCGATTCGATCTCGAATTCAACTTTATTCTCCATCATGACATTATCTTGAGTATTCATTCAAAATGACAATTTTGCAAGAAAACTCAGTGGCTTAGATCCTTTCATATTAGAAAAAACGGGGAGAGTCTAAAGAATTTTGGGGCTGAAGCAACTAATCAATTTTCATCGAGTCCTTCAGAATCTTTGAATTTTTATTTTAATACTATACGAACTCACTCTTATATTCGATGGATTTGTGTATTTCCAAGAAAAAAAAACACATTTAAAGAAATATATGTATAATTACGTATTCGAAAATATCAATAACATAGAACAAACACATATCGCTTAAAAACAAATATAAAAAGAAGAAGCACAAGTAAATTACAAAGGACACTCTGAAATAAACATTATAATAAACTAAACAGAGAGATATATCATGGATTCATCTCTGGAGATCAATAATTATAATGGATTTCCAGTTCTGCAAACAAAAACATTAACATTCCATACTGCAATTAAAAGAAATTTTCTTAGTTCATTATTAAACTCAAAAATAAATGAAATGACGAGAAATACTCTTTAAAATATATTTTTGAAACTTAACTGGATTCCTGACTAGATTATCACAGCAGCGATGAAATATCTTGAATATAGGATTCGATTTCGTCTCGGATAGTACTGATGTTGTTCACGCTTTCATGAACGATTTCTTCGCACCTGAAAAAGATTAATATTAATAAATAAGAGGATCAGGGTACAATAATGATAATGTTCAAGGAAAATTCACCTAAAATACACGCCCTTACCTTTTACTGAGATCCTGGGCTTGCTGTAGAGCATTTTTGGTGAGCGGAACAACACAAGCAGCAACATTTTTCTTGGGTTCTCCTGAAAAAATTTCAACATTTTTCGATTTTTAAACCAATGTTACTTCGCATTTTTCATTTGACTAACTCACTTTCAATTTTTTCATAAAGCGTATCGCCTTCAGCAATTATAAAATCGAATGTCTCGTGCATTGAATCAATATAGGAATCAAATGATTCAGACCACAAGACCAGAGTTTGTAAGTAGTCTACTGCTTTTCCCAAATACCTACAAAGATTACTGATTCAAGGAAACGAAATATGCGTGAAAATATGAGATATTTACAACGTATATTTTCGCAGATTTTCGTTTGTAAAAAGGGCATCTTTCAATTTCACAACCTTGAGCATTATTCTCAGCATTTCTCCGCAACCCAATTTATCCTTTCTTTGTTCCGAGGCGTCAGCAGTCTTTTGGAGGCATATCGTTGCTTTATCAAGGCTAAAATGAAAAAATTAACATACCTAACATATATACAGGGTGTTTTTTCATCAGCATGTACTCCATATAAAAAGTTTACTCACCATTCCTTTATCTGTGGTAACTTAACAATATCGTCGTGGATGTTGATAGTTCTCATGGCTTTGAATTTTTTTACCCATTTTTGGATATTTTTATCTAGGAGGTGTTCATCAGTCTCACATTTCTTTATGGAAGCATAGAATTTCATAAAGCTGTCGTAGATAACCTCATCTTTACAGTACAAATGTTTCCCTTCGAAGTTCCTATTGAACTCTTCAATTTTATCCGATAACTTAATGAGTTTTTCTCTTGATTCTCTCCAATTTCTCATGACCTTACTCAGAATAATATCGACTTCTTGTAGATAAAGGTCCATGGCTTTTGTTAAAGAAGAACCCAGATGAATATCGCGCTGAATGTAGTGTATGCAATGGGAGTATATCGCTTTCACATCGTGCCAACTGAACAAATCTCCGGCTCTATCGAATAATAATTTGACCAATCTGGGATAAAAGTGCTTTTCGATGTTGAATAAGGCGTGTCGTTTGAACAAAAATAGTTCATAGTTCTCCTTAAAAGAATCAAAGTGAAAACAGCGGGTAGGACATGTCAAAATGAATTATTTCACCAAAAATCGCCTCTATGAAAGTTTCAAGATGAGTGACCTTGACACAGCGGACTTTAACCGGAATTCGATTTCAAGGGCTTATAACTTCGCCATCTTGAAAGTTTTATATTCTTGATGTGTCTTTATTGTAACACTTCCATACTTACAACGAAACAATAACTTATGAGAGAGTCTTCCTCGCAACTGGTAAACTGATAGGTACCAAGTAACAATTGTTCCTCTTCAGGTATTTCAGTATCCCGTTTTATCCACTGACGAACTGTGGATAACCTGGTGCATTCATCAAACTCGTAAGAAAAGAATTGATATCTGTACACGACAAAAACGGTCAATATTTTCTTTTTCAAGATGAAATTGAGCTGTTGGAAAAAATTGTTCGAATTTTGGAAAGGCCCAAGTCTTAATCTAGGATCAAAGTTGAGAGCTTTCTGAAGCCAAATTTCCATGTGGCTCTTCAAGCAATCACTTATTCTGTTCTCTTGCAAGAGTTCTGAAGAAAACTGAAAGTTTCCGCTGCTATTCTTGAAGACACAAATATGATCAGGTCTTTTCTCCTTCATCAAACGATACCTAGAAGATAATTATTCATTTCAAATTTGTCTCCATTTGCACAAACTTTCAAAATGATTCTATTTTACCATCAATTCAATTTTTCAAATTGGAAACATTACTTAAATTGTCACCACTGCTTTCACAATCTCTAGTCATAGAAATAATCTATGGTGTGTTTATAGCCTAACCTATTTATGAAATCTTATCACTTACCTATCAATGGGCGACAGCCTGGGTAGAAAAGGAAGCACCCCACAAATAATTTCAAAAGAGAGTACTCCAAGAGACCAGTAATCAACAGAACGATCATAGTTTCGATTGGCGTAAATCTCAGGCGCCAGATAATATAGGGTACCCACAAAACTGACTGTACTATCATTCAGTTCTTTAGCGTACCCTAAATCAATCAATTTGTATGTGATACCTCTGGTCGGACAATCTTGCAATACGATATTCTCCGGTTTTATATCCCTGTGCGTTATATTTTTGGAATGGAGGTAATTAACTGCGTTGGAAATATCTGAAAGGACGTTTTTTACAGTGGCTTCTTCGAGACCACACATGTTCAAGGGTTGTGTGAGAATGTGACGTAAATTTCCGTTTTGACAATATTCCATAGGTAGCAGCGGTAACTTGCTGGGGTTAAACGTATTCAGTTCTTTTTCCAATAAAGTTGGAAGCGGCTTAAATTTAACGATATTGGGATGATCTAGATCTTTCATTATTTGTACTTCATTGCACCATCTTTCCTTATGTTTGGCAGTGAGACTTGTGGAACATTGCAGTTTACATTTCTTTATAGCTAGAAATCAAGTGAACTGAATTGGTGAAAAGTGAAGGTGTGGAATGTTCTAAGTTACCTATGGAATCATCTGTTTTACTACAGCGCCATAGTGTGACAGTTCCAAAACCTCCTGATCCTAAAGTGGATATCCTTATCCAGTCCCCTATTCTATTGGGTTCTGACATGCTCGTAGAACCTGAAAAACTGCTTTATGTACTTATGAAAAGGTGTAAAAAGTTATCAATTGAGATAAATGATTTTAGTAGAAGAAAACTGATGATACTGAAAAATCTATTGGGTTTTGAAAAATATCCTATTACTCTTTCTTATGTTCTTTTCACCAATAAAGCTTTTAAGGAATTCCATTATTTCTTTTAGGTGCAACAAAGCTAATTTTTTGGATATATCCAAATATTGTTTTCAATGCCGAATCAATGCGCAACATAAAGATACAAAATTATGTAAGTTATGGCAATTTTACCCATTTATGGCAAAGACCGAAATGATAATTTTTTAAAGCACAATACAGGACCACCAGATAAATGAATCATCTGAAAAAGGAAAAACTATCTCTGGGAGCATAAAGGTTTTATTAAAAAAATAAACACCAGTTTAAAAATGACAGAAAGTTAACCTAAAAGTTTTTCCGAACAATTTGAAAGATGTTCTTTTTCTTTTATGAATTGTACATTTTTTTAACACCCTTATTTCTTCTTGCAAAATATAAGTACAGTAGAAGTTCCAAGTTGAAATTTTTTATTTCTTCACGTTTCATTTGATTATTTTAAATGATCAGAAATTTGTGAAAGAAAATCTGACAACTCCGCAATTTTCTTGCTTCCTCTTCCTGCCTAACCGTGCTAAAGCAGAATAAGGTTAAGTTCAACTAACATATTTCTAATTTTCAATTATTTCCAACAAATTTTCCCTACCATCCAATATTACCATCTCAAGAAATGGCGAATGCAACTAAGGTAAGTAAGATTTTGCTCCATTCAAAAGTTCTTAACATAACTAGTGTGTTCCTCTCATGTTTTTTGTAACGTGACATTTTCGGTACTTTGTTTTTCTTTGAATAATGAAAGCATGTCTTCTTCGATGAAAAGCTTTATTGCGGCTCTAAAAAATTTCGCTGAAACAACTTCTTGCAGACAGGTTATTGAGTCATGAAGAATGAATAACATTTTGAGTTGATTTTTCTGCAGGTACAAGAATACAAAGATAGTGTGATAAAACAGGCGGAGGAATTGGTTATGCATGGCTTTCCCGAAACCATAGTCAAATTGAACACCCTGTTGGAGACCCCAAGTTTTAAGAACAGAAAATTTGCAGATGTTCATCAGAATCTCAATATAGCCATTCCTGATCCCATCATTCTTAACAGCCACAGTGACTTGCCACCAGCAAAAAAAACCAAATACGATAATAACATCTCTCAGGACGGCACCAAGGTTTGCATTCTGCCATCTGGTTCAGTTCCAACAAACAAACATCTTGTTGATTTAGTTGAAAATGTCAAACCTCATATTAGGAAATTGGTTGAGGATTCCAACTTGGTATGTTTGCGTTGTATGCATTTTTGCCTTCACTGATTCCTCTGGTGTTTCAGATGAAAATGTGGATTTCTTTCATGATCCCTAAGATAGAAGACGGCAACAATTTTGGAGTTTCCATTCAAGAGGATACTTTGGCTGAAGTTCAATCTGTTGAATCTGAAGCAGCGGCTTTCTTTGATCAGATTTCCAGATATTTCATCTCTCGAGGTGATACAAATTTGTTGAATCTTGATTGCGAACATTAATCTGATCCTAACCTTAATGAAGTATGTGTTCTGATGGGAAAATTTTTGCAGGCAAGCTTATCTCAAAGGTCGCTAAGTACCCTCACATTGAGGATTACAGGAGAGCAGTTGAGGAGTTGGATCAGAAAGAATACCTGAGTCTTTGGCTGACAATGTCTGAAATACGAAACAGATACTGCTCGTTGCACGATATCGTTGTTAAGAATTTGGATAAAATCAAGAAACCTCGGTCAATTAATGCGACTGAATCTTTGTATTGATGGATAGAGGAAATAAAATCAATTTGATCTTTTCCTGGATTGGTTATTACGACTAATTATTTTATAAAATATTTTCTAAATAAAGTAAATTATGATTTTGCTTCATCTTTTCAATTTGAGAAAAACCTTTACCTTTATTTGTAGTTTTTAATCGGGAATGAGAATTATGGAAAAAATTCAGATATTGCTTTATTATTTGGGATCATGGAGGATTTATTTTGACAGCTGTTGCCGATTTTTTTTTGGCAGCTGTTAAATTTTTTTGATAGTTGTCAAAATTTTTTGACTGCTGTAAGAAAGATTTTTTTAATCGCTCATTGTTTTCACACCGCTATGCTGATCACTTGATCAGCATAAGAAAATTTTATAGATGCCAAAAAAGTAACAGAAGCTCTGACATTTGACCGTTAAAAATCTAAACTATGATAGTTACGGATATGGAAAGTCTTTTATTGCATAGAGCGACCTCGAAAACCTACATTTTGATACCAAAATCGTCCATGTAGCCCTCATAACTACTGAATTATTTCGTTTTAATTTTTTCCATATTTCATTTTCGAGTTTTGTTCTGAAGCTCAGAGCACTCAAAGTATGGGTGATATGGATCACCAAAATGGGTATTCTGAAAGATTCGAATGGGTTGAAGACATAATAATTTGAATAACTCTGTTAGATTTTCCAGGGAATTCGTGTTGATGGCAAATATGGTGTTTTCAGGGGGTCTTACCCCTTATGCATTTTTGACCTAAAAAGTTGGGATTTTCGATATCGATTTTATTGTTTAAAGAGATACTTTGGACAATGCTGATTAACAATATACAAGCCACAGGTGGTTGTGGCCAAAGAAACGGGAGCTATGACGGTTTGAAATTCCGATTTTTTGAAAAAATGCCATTTGACAGGTGAAAATCTAAACTATGCTAGTTAGGGCTCTGGAAAGTCTTTCATTGAATAGAGCGACCTCGAAAACCTACATTTTGATACCAAAATCGTCCATGTAGCCCTCATAACTACTGAATTATTTCGTTTTAATTTTTTCCATATTTCATTTTCGAGTTTTGTTCTGAAGCTCAGAGCATTCAAAGTATGGGTGATATGGATCACCAAATTGGGTTTTATGAAAGACTCGAATGGGTTGAAGACATTATCGATTGAATAACGCTGTTAGATTTTCCAGGGAATTCGTGTTGATGGCAAATATGGTGTTTTCAGGGGGTCTTACCCCTTATGCATTTTTGACCTAAAAAGTTGGGATTTTCGATATCGATTTTATTGTTTAAAGAGATACTTTGGACAATGCTGATTAACAATATACAAGCCACAGGTGGTTGTGGCCAAAGAAACGGGAGCTATGACGGTTTGAAATTCCGATTTTTTGAAAAAATGCCATTTGGCAGGTGAAAATCTAAACTATGCTAGTTAGGGCTCTGGAAAGTCTTTCATTGAATAGAGCGACCTCGAAAACCTACATTTTGATACCAAAATCGTCCATGTAGCCCTCATAACTACTGAATTATTTCGTTTTAATTTTTTCCATATTTCATTTTCGAGTTTTGTTCTGAAGCTCAGAGCACTCAAAGTATGGGTGATATGGATCACCAAAATGGGTATTCTGAAAGATTCGAATGGGTTGAAGACATAATAATTTGAATAACTCTGTTAGATTTTCCAGGGAATTCGTGTTGATGGCAAATATGGTGTTTTCAGGGGGTCTTACCCCTTATGCATTTTTGACCTAAAAAGTTGGGATTTTCGATATCGATTTTATTGTTTAAAGAGATACTTTGGACAATGCTGATTAACAATATACAAGCCACAGGTGGTTGTGGCCAAAGAAACGGGAGCTATGACGGTTTGAAATTCCGATTTTTTGAAAAAATGCCATTTGACAGGTGAAAATCTAAACTATGCTAGTTAGGGCTCTGGAAAGTCTTTCATTGAATAGAGCGACCTCGAAAACCTACATTTTGATACCAAAATCGTCCATGTAGCCCTCATAACTACTGAATTATTTCGTTTTAATTTTTTCCATATTTCATTTTCGAGTTTTGTTCTGAAGCTCAGAGCATTCAAAGTATGGGTGATATGGATCACCAAATTGGGTTTTATGAAAGACTCGAATGGGTTGAAGACATTATCGATTGAATAACGCTGTTAGATTTTCCAGGGAATTCGTGTTGATGGCAAATATGGTGTTTTCAGGGGGTCTTACCCCTTATGCATTTTTGACCTAAAAAGTTGGGATTTTCGATATCGATTTTATTGTTTAAAGAGATACTTTGGACAATGCTGATTAACAATATACAAGCCACAGGTGGTTGTGGCCAAAGAAACGGGAGCTATGACGGTTTGAAATTCCGATTTTTTGAAAAAATGCCATTTGACAGGTGAAAATCTAAACTATGCTAGTTAGGGCTCTGGAAAGTCTTTCATTGAATAGAGCGACCTCGAAAACCTACATTTTGATACCAAAATCGTCCATGTAGCCCTCATAACTACTGAATTATTTCGTTTTAATTTTTTCCATATTTCATTTTCGAGTTTTGTTCTGAAGCTCAGAGCATTCAAAGTATGGGTGATATGGATCACCAAATTGGGTTTTATGAAAGACTCGAATGGGTTGAAGACATTATCCATTGAATAACGCTGTTAGATTTTCCAGGGAATTCGTGTTGATGGCAAATATGGTGTTTTTAGTGGGTCTTACCCCTTATGCACTTTTGACCTAAAAAGTTGGGATTTTCGATATCGATTTTATTGTTTAAAGAGATACTTTGGACAATGCTGATTGACAATATACAAGCCACAGGTGGTTGTGGCCAAAGAAACGGGAGCTATGACGGTTTGAAATTCCGATTTTTTGAAAAAATGCCATTTGACAGGTGAAAATCTAAACTATGCTAGTTAGGGCTCTGGAAAGTCTTTCATTGAATAGAGCGACCTCGAAAACCTACATTTTGATACCAAAATCGTCCATGTAGCCCTCATAACTACTGAATTATTTCGTTTTAATTTTTTCCATATTTCATTTTCGAGTTTTGTTCTGAAGCTCAGAGCATTCAAAGTATGGGTGATATGGATCACCAAATTGGGTTTTATGAAAGACTCGAATGGGTTGAAGACATTATCGATTGAATAACGCTGTTAGATTTTCCAGGGAATTCGTGTTGATGGCAAATATGGTGTTTTCAGGGGGTCTTACCCCTTATGCATTTTTGACCTAAAAAGTTGGGATTTTCGATATCGATTTTATTGTTTAAACTAAAGAGATACTTTGGACAATGCTGATTGACAATATACAAGCCACAGGTGGTTGTGGCCAAAGAAACGGGAGCTATGACGGTTTGAAATTCCGATTTTTTGAAAAAATGCCATTTGACAGGTGAAAATCTAAACTATGCTAGTTAGGGCTCTGGAAAGTCTTTCATTGAATAGAGCGACCTCGAAAACCTACATTTTGATACCAAAATCGTCCATGTAGCTCTCATAACTACTGAATTATTTCGTTTTAATTTTTTCCATATTTCATTTTCGAGTTTTGTTCTGAAGCTCAGAGCATTCAAAGTATGGGTGATATGGATCACCAAATTGGGTTTTATGAAAGACTCGAATGGGTTGAAGACATTATCCATTGAATAACGCTGTTAGATTTTCCAGGGAATTCGTGTTGATGGCAAATATGGTGTTTTCAGGGGGTCTTACCCCTTATGCATTTTTGACCTAAAAAGTTGGGATTTTCGATATCGATTTTATTGTTTAAAGAGATACTTTGGACAATGCTGATTAACAATATACAAGCCACAGGTGGTTGTGGCCAAAGAAACGGGAGCTATGACGGTTTGAAATTCCGATTTTTTGAAAAAATGCCATTTGACAGGTGAAAATCTAAACTATGCTAGTTAGGGCTCTGGAAAGTCTTTCATTGAATAGAGCGACCTCGAAAACCTACATTTTGATACCAAAATCGTCCATGTAGCCCTCATAACTACTGAATTATTTCGTTTTAATTTTTTCCATATTTTATTTTCGAGTTTTGTTCTGAAGCTCAGAGCATTCAAAGTATGGGTGATATGGATCACCAAATTGGGTTTTATGAAAGACTCGAATGGGTTGAAGACATTATCGATTGAATAACGCTGTTAGATTTTCCAGGGAATTCGTGTTGATGGCAAATACGGTGTTTTCAGGGGGTCTTACCCCTTATGCATTTTTGACCTAAAAAGTTGGGATTTTCGATATCGATTTTATTGTTTAAAGAGATACTTTGGACAATGCTGATTAACAATATACAAGCCACATGTGGTTGTGGCCAAAGAAACGGGAGCTATGACGGTTTGAAATTCCGATTTTTTGAAAAAATGCCATTTGACAGGTGAAAATCTAAACTATGCTAGTTAGGGCTCTGGAAAGTCTTTCATTGAATAGAGCGACCTCGAAAACCTACATTTTGATACCAAAATCGTCCATGTAGCCCTCATAACTACTGAATTATTTCGTTTTAATTTTTTCCATATTTCATTTTCGAGTTTTGTTCTGAAGCTCAGAGCATTCAAAGTATGGGTGATATGGATCACCAAATTGGGTTTTATGAAAGACTCGAATGGGTTGAAGGCATTATCGATTGAATAACGCTGTTAGATTTTCCAGGGAATTCGTGTTGATGGCAAATATGGTGTTTTCAGGGGGTCTTACCCCTTATGCATTTTTGACCTAAAAAGTTGGGATTTTCGATATCGATTTTATTGTTTAAAGAGATACTTTGGACAATGCTGATTAACAATATACAAGCCACATGTGGTTGTGGCCAAAGAAACGGGAGCTATGACGGTTTGAAATTCCGATTTTTTGAAAAAATGCCATTTGACAGGTGAAAATCTAAACTATGCTAGTTAGGGCTCTGGAAAGTCTTTCATTGAATAGAGCGACCTCGAAAACCTACATTTTGATACCAAAATCGTCCATGTAGCCCTCATAACTACTGAATTATTTCGTTTTAATTTTTTCCATATTTCATTTTCGAGTTTTGTTCTGAAGCTCAGAGCATTCAAAGTATGGGTGATATGGATCACCAAATTGGGTTTTATGAAAGACTCGAATGGGTTGAAGACATTATCCATTGAATAACGCTGTTAGATTTTCCAGAGAATTCGTGTTGATGGCAAATGTGGTGTTTTTAGTGGGTCTTACCCCTTATGCACTTTTGACCTAAAAAGTTGGGATTTTCGATATCGATTTTATTGTTTAAAGAGATACTTTGGACAATGCTGATTGACAATATACAAGCCACAGGTGGTTGTGGCCAAAGAAACGGGAGCTATGACGGTTTGAAATTCCGATTTTTTGAAAAAATGCCATTTGACAGGTGAAAATCTAAACTATGCTAGTTAGGGCTCTGGAAAGTCTTTCATTGAATAGAGCGACCTCGAAAACCTACATTTTGATACCAAAATCGTCCATGTAGCCCTCATAACTACTGAATTATTTCGTTTGAATTTTTTCCATATTTCATTTTCGAGTTTTGTTCTGAAGCTCAGAGCATTCAAAGTATGGGTGATATGGATCACCAAATTGGGTTTTATGAAAGACTCGAATGGGTTGAAGACATTATCGATTGAATAACGCTGTTAGATTTTCCAGGGAATTCGTGTTGATGGCAAATATGGTGTTTTCAGGGGGTCTTACCCCTTATGCATTTTTGACCTAAAAAGTTGGGATTTTCGATATCGATTTTATTGTTTAAAGAGATACTTTGGACAATGCTGATTAACAATATACAAGCCACAGGTGGTTGTGGCCAAAGAAACGGGAGCTATGACGGTTTGAAATTCCGATTTTTTGAAAAAATGCCATTTGGCAGGTGAAAATCTAAACTATGCTAGTTAGGGCTCTGGAAAGTCTTTCATTGAATAGAGCGACCTCGAAAACCTACATTTTGATACCAAAATCGTCCATGTAGCCCTCATAACTACTGAATTATTTCGTTTTAATTTTTTCCATATTTCATTTTCGAGTTTTGTTCTGAAGCTCAGAGCACTCAAAGTATGGGTGATATGGATCACCAAAATGGGTATTCTGAAAGATTCGAATGGGTTGAAGACATAATAATTTGAATAACTCTGTTAGATTTTCCAGGGAATTCGTGTTGATGGCAAATATGGTGTTTTCAGGGGGTCTTACCCCTTATGCATTTTTGACCTAAAAAGTTGGGATTTTCGATATCGATTTTATTGTTTAAAGAGATACTTTGGACAATGCTGATTAACAATATACAAGCCACAGGTGGTTGTGGCCAAAGAAACGGGAGCTATGACGGTTTGAAATTCCGATTTTTTGAAAAAATTCCATTTGACAGGTGAAAATCTAAACTATGCTAGTTAGGGCTCTGGAAAGTCTTTCATTGAATAGAGCGACCTCGAAAACCTACATTTTGATACCAAAATCGTCCATGTAGCCCTCATAACTACTGAATTATTTCGTTTTAATTTTTTCCATATTTCATTTTCGAGTTTTGTTCTGAAGCTCAGAGCATTCAAAGTATGGGTGATATGGATCACCAAATTGGGTTTTATGAAAGACTCGAATGGGTTGAAGACATTATCCATTGAATAACGCTGTTAGATTTTCCAGGGAATTCGTGTTGATGGCAAATATGGTGTTTTTAGTGGGTCTTACCCCTTATGCACTTTTGACCTAAAAAGTTGGGATTTTCGATATCGATTTTATTGTTTAAAGAGATACTTTGGACAATGCTGATTGACAATATACAAGCCACAGGTGGTTGTGGCCAAAGAAACGGGAGCTATGACGGTTTGAAATTCCGATTTTTTGAAAAAATGCCATTTGACAGGTGAAAATCTAAACTATGCTAGTTAGGGCTCTGGAAAGTCTTTCATTGAATAGAGCGACCTCGAAAACCTACATTTTGATACCAAAATCGTCCATGTAGCCCTCATAACTACTGAATTATTTCGTTTTAATTTTTTCCATATTTCATTTTCGAGTTTTGTTCTGAAGCTCAGAGCATTCAAAGTATGGGTGATATGGATCACCAAATTGGGTTTTATGAAAGACTCGAATGGGTTGAAGGCATTATCGATTGAATAACGCTGTTAGATTTTCCAGGGAATTCGTGTTGATGGCAAATATGGTGTTTTCAGGGGGTCTTACCCCTTATGCATTTTTGACCTAAAAAGTTGGGATTTTCGATATCGATTTCATTGTTTAAAGAGATACTTTGGACAATGCTGATTAACAATATACAAGCCACATGTGGTTGTGGCCAAAGAAACGGGAGCTATGACGGTTTGAAATTCCGATTTTTTGAAAAAATGCCATTTGACAGGTGAAAATCTAAACTATGCTAGTTAGGGCTCTGGAAAGTCTTTCACTGAATAGAGCGACCTCGAAAACCTACATTTTGATACCAAAATCGTCCATGTAGCCCTCATAACTACTGAATTATTTCGTTTTAATTTTTTCCATATTTCATTTTCGAGTTTTGTTCTGAAGCTCAGAGCATTCAAAGTATGGGTGATATGGATCACCAAATTGGGTTTTATGAAAGACTCGAATGGGTTGAAGACATTATCGATTGAATAACGCTGTTAGATTTTCCAGGGAATTCGTGTTGATGGCAAATATGGTGTTTTCAGGGGGTCTTACCCCTTATGCATTTTTGACCTAAAAAGTTGGGATTTTCGATATCGATTTTATTGTTTAAAGAGATACTTTGGACAATGCTGATTAACAATATACAAGCCACAGGTGGTTGTGGCCAAAGAAACGGGAGCTATGACGGTTTGAAATTCCGATTTTTTGAAAAAATGCCATTTGGCAGGTGAAAATCTAAACTATGCTAGTTAGGGCTCTGGAAAGTCTTTCATTGAATAGAGCGACCTCGAAAACCTACATTTTGATACCAAAATCGTCCATGTAGCCCTCATAACTACTGAATTATTTCGTTTGAATTTTTTCCATATTTCATTTTCGAGTTTTGTTCTGAAGCTCAGAGCATTCAAAGTATGGGTGATATGGATCACCAAATTGGGTTTTATGAAAGACTCGAATGGGTTGAAGACATTATCCATTGAATAACGCTGTTAGATTTTCCAGGGAATTCGTGTTGATGGCAAATATGGTGTTTTCAGGGGGTCTTACCCCTTATGCATTTTTGACCTAAAAAGTTGGGATTTTCGATATCGATTTTATTGTTTAAAGAGATACTTTGGACAATGCTGATTAACAATATACAAGCCACAGGTGGTTGTGGCCAAAGAAACGGGAGCTATGACGGTTTGAAATTCCGATTTTTTGAAAAAATGCCATTTGACAGGTGAAAATCTAAACTATGCTAGTTAGGGCTCTGGAAAGTCTTTCATTGAATAGAGCGACCTCGAAAACCTACATTTTGATACCAAAATCGTCCATGTAGCCCTCATAACTACTGAATTATTTCGTTTTAATTTTTTCCATATTTCATTTTCGAGTTTTGTTCTGAAGCTCAGAGCATTCAAAGTATGGGTGATATGGATCACCAAATTGGGTTTTATGAAAGACTCGAATGGGTTGAAGATATTATCGATTGAATAACGCTGTTAGATTTTCCAGGGAATTCGTGTTGATGGCAAATATGGTGTTTTCAGGGGGTCTTACCCCTTATGCATTTTTGACCTAAAAAGTTGGGATTTTTGATATCGATTTTATTGTTTAAAGAGATACTTTGGACAATGCTGATTAACAATATACAAGCCACAGGTGGTTGTGGCCAAAGAAACGGGAGCTATGACGGTTTGAAATTCCGATTTTTTGAAAAAATGCCATTTGACAGGTGAAAATCTAAACTATGCTAGTTAGGGCTCTGGAAAGTCTTTCATTGAATAGAGCGACCTCGAAAACCTACATTTTGATACCAAAATCGTCCATGTAGCCCTCATAACTACTGAATTATTTCGTTTTAATTTTTTCCATATTTCATTTTCGAGTTTTGTTCTGAAGCTCAGAGCATTCAAAGTATGGGTGATATGGATCACCAAATTGGGTTTTATGAAAGACTCGAATGGGTTGAAGATATTATCGATTGAATAACGCTGTTAGATTTTTCAGGGAATTCGTGTTGATGGCAAATATGGTGTTTTCAGGGGGTCTTACCCCTTATGCATTTTTGACCTAAAAAGTTGGGATTTTTGATATCGATTTTATTGTTTAAAGAGATACTTTGGACAATGCTGATTAACAATATACAAGCCACATGTGGTTGTGGCCAAAGAAACGGGAGCTATGACGGTTTGAAATTCCGATTTTTTGAAAAAATGCCATTTGACAGGTGAAAATCTAAACTATGCTAGTTAGGGCTCTGGAAAGTCTTTCATTGAATAGAGCGACCTCGAAAACCTACATTTTGATACCAAAATCGTCCATGTAGCCCTCATAACTACTGAATTATTTCGTTTTAATTTTTTCCATATTTCATTTTCGAGTTTTGTTCTGAAGCTCAGAGCATTCAAAGTATGGGTGATATGGATCACCAAATTGGGTTTTATGAAAGACTCGAATGGGTTGAAGATATTATCGATTGAATAACGCTGTTAGATTTTTCAGGGAATTCGTGTTGATGGCAAATATGGTGTTTTCAGGGGGTCTTACCCCTTATGCATTTTTGACCTAAAAAGTTGGGATTTTTGATATCGATTTTATTGTTTAAAGAGATACTTTGGACAATGCTGATTAACAATATACAAGCCACATGTGGTTGTGGCCAAAGAAACGGGAGCTATGACGGTTTGAAATTCCGATTTTTTGAAAAAATGCCATTTGACAGGTGAAAATCTAAACTATGCTAGTTAGGGCTCTGGAAAGTCTTTCATTGAATAGAGCGACCTCGAAAACCTACATTTTGATACCAAAATCGTCCATGTAGCTCTCATAACTACTGAATTATTTCGTTTTAATTTTTTCCATATTTCATTTTCGAGTTTTGTTCTGAAGCTCAGAGCATTCAAAGTATGGGTGATATGGATCACCAAATTGGGTTTTATGAAAGACTCGAATGGGTTGAAGATATTATCGATTGAATAACGCTGTTAGATTTTTCAGGGAATTCGTGTTGATGGCAAATATGGTGTTTTCAGGGGGTCTTACCCCTTATGCATTTTTGACCTAAAAAGTTGGGATTTTTGATATCGATTTTATTGTTTAAAGAGATACTTTGGACAATGCTGATTAACAATATACAAGCCACATGTGGTTGTGGCCAAAGAAACGGGAGCTATGACGGTTTGAAATTCCGATTTTTTGAAAAAATGCCATTTGACAGGTGAAAATCTAAACTATGCTAGTTAGGGCTCTGGAAATTCTTTCATTGAATAGAGCGACCTCGAAAACCTACATTTTGATACCAAAATCGTCCATGTAGCCCTCATAACTACTGAATTATTTCGTTTTAATTTTTTCCATATTTCATTTTCGAGTTTTGTTCTGAAGCTCAGAGCATTCAAAGTATGGGTGATATGGATCACCAAATTGGGTTTTATGAAAGACTCAAATGGGTTGAAGACATTATCGATTGAATAACGCTGTTAGATTTTCCAGGGAATTCGTGTTGATGGCAAGAGTAGTATAGGATGTTCCGCAAAAATTCGAATCTCGCCTATCGATACGAAATTTTCACCATTTATTAATTCGATGCCCTAGATTAAGAAAATCCAAACAGATTTTCTCTGAGACTGATTGTTTTTTAAATATGGTTGATGGAAAATCGGAAAAATTGGACCTTCGCGAAAAAAATCAGAAAATCCAAACCCTTCGTCTCAGAAATATAAAAAATAAACTATTTCATTCTCGAAGAACCATGGTATAACCAAAAAAATCAGCTCCTCTCAATTCCAATTTTTTTAGAAGTTACGTCACTCCAAAGTCGACCAATTTTTCGCCAATTTTCCACTCAAGGTGGAATATTTCCCGAACCAAAAAAAAAATTAAATGACCCGGTTCGATATACTACAAAAATTTTGTTTTATCGGAAACCTACATTTTGATACCAAAATCGGCCATGTAGCCCTCATAAATAATGAATTTTTCGTTCTAATGTTTTCGATATTTCATTTTCGAGTTTTGTTCACAAGCTCATACCCTTCGCGCTGCGGTTGTTATCGATTCGCAAAATGCCCATTATTGAAGAGTCGAATGGTTAGAACAACTTTTCCATTCAATAACGTCGTTAGATCCTTGAAATATCCCTTTTTAGTGTCAAATTTCGTGTTTTCAGGGGTTCCTATCTCATATCGCCCTTGTCCATGGACACAAGCGCGCCTTAAGAAGGGCAATCAAATAACAGAACTTTAAACAATAACGTTTACTGAATTTTATAATAATGATGATAATGAACATTATTTGTATGCGCGAATAAATTATCAGACGACTCAAACTTTCATACTACAAACCATCCAAAAGTTCAATCCTTCTTAACCGATTCATCGAAACCTACACTTTTAGGCCTCCTTAGCACCCTTTTGTTCTTCAATCCAACACCGTCACCCAAATTCCTCCTGAACGACGGCTTCAGTTTCAAATGTCCCTTGCTCTCCGTAAAATCGAAGCAGCTCTGCTCCGGGTTCCTCATAGGGGTGGGCGGAGCTATGGCCTCGATATCCTGGCTGCTGTCTCTTTCCAGCTGCTCCCTTTCCTTCTCTATCAATTTCAAGGTGCGCTGTGTGTCTTCGCAAGAGTAGGTTATGGCCTCCAGTACTTTGGTGTTGTACCAGGCCTGCTTTAGGTAGAGGATCGTCTGGCTCTTCGGTCCTACCTTTCTGCTTTTTTTTGCTACTTCGATGAAGTGGTTTATGAAGAAATGGAGGATGTTTACTTGGGTCATGACGCTCATGTTTGAATAGGACACCTGGAAAAGGGTAATTGATATTTTTGAGGACCTGGATGGCGATCATTTCCTTCATGAAATGATGATCTTCCTGGAGGTAGCATCAAAATAAGAAACACTCACCTTCAGATTTTCCTCGACTATGACACTCTTCGCCTTCTCTTCTTCCTCCACCTTTTGCTGATCTAGCACCACCTTCCTATTCTTCTTCTCCCTCTTCTCTTTCAGTCTTTTATCCTTGATCTTCACCTTCCCAGTCTTCCTCACCGTTCCTACAGGCAGCAGCGATTTCCTGTTCTTCACCTTGGTCTCCCTTCTGGACCTTCGCCTCTGCGGCATCTTCATCCTCTGCTCGTGAGTCAGGATCTGCTGCAAACGATCCAGGTCCGGCGTTGGGTACATATCGGAATGGACGTATTTGAGGTTCTTCAAGGCCTTTATGAAGTGTGTTACTGGGAATTGGAGGACGTCGTGGAAGGCTTTCTGGGCGAATTGCAGGTTTTTGCTGGGGATGTCCTCGAAGCCGTTCTTTTTTCGTATGAAGTAGTGGTGGATTTTGTTTCTGGATAGACCGTCGTTCAGATCTTCTATCACCTGTGGGAATTTGGGAAAAAGGTCATTTTAGGAGGAGGCAATGAGTATCGAGGTTGTTTGGTGAAGAAATCGATAATTTGTTTAGGGGGGGCTAGAACTGCTATAGTTCTTCAGGACGTACCATTAACCCTAGCAAAGTGTCGACCTCTTTATAAAGAACCTGAATAGAAAGATTAAGGACTGAACGAGAATAAATTCGCTATCACAAAAACGCCTGTATCTCTTGAACCAATTGAGAAAAAATCAAAATTTGATCATAGTTAGCTTTGTTATGAACGTCAGAAACATGTGGAACATTTACTTCATAGATATTCCAATTCTCTGTCGCAAAATGTCAAGCGAAGTGAAAACACGAGAATTTATAGTGAAACTTTTTCAAAATAATCAAAAATGGAGCTTCAAAAGAATCGCAAAAGAGGCTCGCGTTCGTCCGGAAACGGTATCAAGAGCTGTTGAGCGCTTCAACGAAGGAAAAAGGGGTTTCATAGCCCAAAAAAAGTGAAGAAAGCCATCAGCCTTTTTCAGAAGAATCCTAAGCTTTCAGGACGGAAAGTGGCCCAAATAGTGGGTTGTTCGCAGTCAACCGTTCAGAAAATCAAGTCGAGTTGTGGGCTTAGAACATACAAAGTGCAGAAAGTGCCAGACAGGAACGGTGTGAAGAATCAAGAAGCGAAATCAAGAGCAAAGAAATTGAAAAAAGATTTCTTGAAAAATTTTTCCTGTTGCGTGATGGACGACGAAACCTATGTCTTGGCTGATTTCTCGCAACTTCCTGGTCAGGAATTTTATACTGCAGATTCTCGTGGAAATATTGACGAACAATTTCGCGTGAATAAACAAGCAAAGTTTCCTAAAAAATTCCTGGTTTGGCAAGCAATTTGCACTTGTGGGAAAAGGAGCGAAATTTTCGTTGGCAAAGGCTCTGTTGACTCGAAGATATACATCTGCTTGAAGAAGCGACTTTTACCATTTTTACGTGAGCACGATGTGTCAACAATCTTTTGGCCAGATTTAGCTTCATGCCACTACAGCAAGGCCACCAAGGAATGGTACGAAGCTAATGAGGTGGTTTTTGTCCCCAAAGAGGCCAATCCACCAAATTGCCCAGAACCCAGGCCAATCGACAGATATTGGGCCCTGGTAAAAAGAGAATTGAAGAAGACTAAGAAATCAACGAAAACATTAGCGAAAGTGGAAGACAGCATCCCAGAAAGTGACTGAGAACACTATAAGAAGCATGATGGGAAGAATTCCAGAAAAAATCCATGAATTTCGTAAAAAATAGTTTTGGTTTTTTTATTGTAAAAACAGTTTTCATTAGAATTAGAAGATGATTCGAAAATGAGTTTGATTTTCGAAATCGGTCCAGTGGTTCAAAAGATATAAGCGTTTTTATGATAGCGAATTTATTCTCGTTCAGTCCTTAAAAGTGCAACAACTTCGGAACTGATGGTTCAGTAGACTTTTCGAAAAGTAGGAAATGAACCTGCTGACCTTCAGCAGCTTCCGACCAAGTCTGTGTTCCGGCCAGTTCCTTGAGTCATTTTCGCATTCCCAAAACATGTGTGTTCGAATGTGCTCGATCAGAAGGCCGTGGAAGGTGGTAACTTTCTCTATGTAGGTTTTGTAGAGAGCCAGGAGGTATACGTAGCATCGTACCTGGGGATGCGTCATCCTAACCTCTAAATATCTGGTGGCTTTCGGAAAGTGGATCTCCCATTCTATGTCGCTGTTTTCGTTTTCGCCCTTTTTGGGGGAAAACCCTGCCAGAAGAAGATTTTATTCGATAAAAAACAGGCAACCCTGAGTAAAGCATGCAACTCTTTGTAACTCTGGAGAATCGACTGATTGAAACTGCAACGAATGCTGGAAAATTGTAGAGACTCACCTTTGGGTATTGCTACGCACTTCAGCATGTGCAGCTCTTGCACCATCTCCTTAGTGGGCCACTTGTACACCACTCCATACTTCTTGTCGATGATGGTCTGTCTGTCTTTCCTGTATAAATACTCCGTCGCCTGCATGGGCCAGTCGATGGCAACAGCTGGAATGACCCTGAAAGGAACTTTTTCACCTGGCGCTTCCTTATCACAAAGTATGGAACCAGGAGCAGCCTGAGCTACTTCTAAGGCGCAATCACTAAAACCCAACAACTTCCCGGTGATATTAGGAAAAATATTGTTCTGGAAATATTCCATAAAACCTTTGGAACTAAGATAAGTAACATCCATGTACAACTCTGAGTTTCTCCTCTGGTTCTCTTCGTCCTCATCGTCACTATCATCGCTGACGATCTCTTCCTCCTCGTCTTCATCTTCATCCTCTTCGCTCTCTTCGTTGGCGCTGGTCAACCACCTCTTCCTCTTGGAGAAGCAAGAATCGGGCAAGGTGTCCCTTCTTTCATTCTCGGAGGTTCGGACTATGTGCAAGTTCCTGGGGGTTTTGAGGGCTGTGATGGTGGAGTATTCGTCGCTATGTTCTTCGGGAGTGGATGATGAATCGGAGCTTTCCGACGTTTTTGAGTCCACGCTCTGTCTCCTGTCTTCAAACTGTTCCCGGTCCATTGTCGAGGAGTTTTCTATCACTCGGAGCTTCAAGAAACCTGCATATCATCGGAGATTAGCTGTTGGTCTCAGCGCTGAAGAACTGGAGGGGGCAACAAAGTTGAAAGGGGAAAGTCATTGTTTGTCCTATGCATGTCTCTTTTCTGTACGTCTGTCTTTGATCATCTGAGGGGTATTTTACGTTCTCTATGTCTGTGGTACCTAAGGAAAACAAAGCTAAGACGTACCATATCTCGGTTCCTTCTTCTTCCGTACGAAGGCCTGGCTTCTACCATCCGTGAACATGAGATCGTCGTCCTCCTCCTCTATCTCGACGCGACACCCAGGCACGTCTATGTTCGTGTAGAAGGTTTTGTCGGCCGTGTCCTTGACTTCTATGTTCTCGTTGACCACGTAGACCGTTTCGTGAGCCAGGCGTTCCAAACCCTTCCCGTCTTCGGTGCGGAATCTAACGTTTTCCTGGATCTTGTCCAGGAGGGTATCTGGGAGGATGCAAGATTTCACTTCTTTCTCCAGCTCTGAGTTTAGCTCCGTCTCTTCTTTGGGGACCACAGTGTTGGAGAAGTCGTACAGGTCTCTGGAGAAATTGATAAGGAGGTAGGACTAGATACTGGTTTTTCTCCAGATGGTCCAGAATAGATTCCATTCCAGACCTTCAGGAGGGTGGGTAGCAATAGGAATTATCTAGATTCTAAAGCGGGTGGATTTATCTTTTTGCCAGGCAGGAATTTCAGTGGTTGAAGAAGCTCCTGCCAAAATTCTCTGATTAAGGTGCAATGGTGACTGATTTTAAGGACTGAACGAGAATAAATTCGCTATCACAAAAACGCTTATATCTTTTGAACCACTGGACCGATTTCGAAAATCAAACTCATTTTCGAATCATCTTCTAATTCTAATGTTTTTACAATAAAAAAACCAAAACTATTTTTTACAAATTTCATGGATTTTTTCTGGAATTCTTCCCATCATGCTTCTTATAGTGTTCTCAGTCACTTTCTGGGATGCTGTCTTCCACTTTTGCTTGAATTCCGCTAATGTTTCGTTGATTTCTTAGTCTTCTTCAATTCTCTTTTTACCAGAGCCCAATATATTTCGATTGGCCTGAGTTCTGGGCAATTTGGTGGATTGGCCCCTTTGGGGACAAAAACCACCTCATCAGCTTCGTACCATACCTTGGTGACCTTGCTGTGGTGGCATGAAGCTTAATCTGGCCAAAAGATTGTTGACACATCGTTCTCACGTAAAAATGGTAAAATTCGCTTTTTCAAGCATTCCTCGATGTATATCTTCGAGTCAACAGAGCCTTGGCCTACGAAAAATTTGCCCCTTTTCCCACAAGTGCAAATGGCTTGCCAAACCAGGAATTTTTTAGGAAACTTTGCTTGTTTCTTCA
The DNA here is from genome assembly GCA_910592335.1 of Adalia bipunctata. NCBI lineage: Eukaryota > Metazoa > Arthropoda > Insecta > Coleoptera > Coccinellidae > Adalia > Adalia bipunctata. The sequence continues at coordinate 2,398,497 of OU342951.1, forward strand.
CGCGAAATTGTTCGTCAACATTTCCACGAGAATCTGCAGTATAAAATTCCTGACCAGGAATTTGCGAGAAATCAGCCAAGACATAGGTTTCGTCGTCCATCACGCAACAGGAAAAATTTTTCAAGAAATCTTTTTCTAATTTCTTTGCTCTTGATTTCGCTTCTTGATTCTTCGCAGCGTTCCTGTCTGGCACTTTCTGCACTTTGTATGTTCTAAACCCACAACTCGACTTGATTCTCTGAACGGTTGACTGCGAACAACCCACTATTTGGGCCACTTTCTGTCCTGAAAGGTTAGGATTCTTCTAAAAAAGGCTGATGGCTTTCTTCACTTTTTTTGGGCTATGAAACCCCTCTTTCCTCCCGGTTCCTTCCTTGCGGTTATTGTAAGATCTTCGTTGAAGTGCTTACCAACTCTTGATACCGTTTCCGGACGAACGCGAGCCTCTTTTGCGATTCTTTTGAAGCTCCATTTTTGATTATTTTGAAAAAGTTTCACTATAAATTCTCGTGTTTTCACTTCGCTTAACATTTTGCGACAGAGAATTGGAATATCTGAAGTAAATCTTCCACACGTTTCTGATGTTCATAACAAAGCTAACTATGATCAAATTTTGATTTTTTCTCAATTGGTTCAAGAGATATAGGCGTTTTTGTGATAGCGGATTTATTCTCGTTCAGTCCTTACAAAGAGTAGTCGCAGAGATGGCAGGAATGAATGAGTTGCTCTTGGAGGAGACTTATACGGATGGATAATGAAGGAACGTATGAAATATTGCTGTTTTGATATCTTATACGTGGATTTAGCCACCTGTGCTTTACTCACTTCTCGAAGTTCCTGAAGAACACCAAGCACATCAGTAGATTGTCCAGTATGAACCTCTCAGGCCTCGTTCTCAGCTCGTTCAGCATGTTCCTGATCTCCTGGGCGTCATACTTGTCCTCACTCTCTACGATTTCACAACCGGAAGCCGTCGCGTCAACCACCAGGATCTCGTCGTCCTCCGAAGCCTTCTTGCTCGACTTACCACCCATGACGTTAAATCTGGCGGATCGCTAGTCCATCGCACGCAACCGTCGGGTGATCTTTGTAATTCGACAACAAATATCTGCCAATTTAATCGCGATTATCGACCGTTGGGATGTGTTCGCACCTATCTTATCTGGCGGAGAGCTGGTTGATGTAATCAGGCGTCATTTTTGTGAATTCCCTGATCGAAAACTTTTAATCTGCTATTTTAAGCCGGGGATTAAGGAACGGTTTCGGAATCTGCCCAGGTTTGAACAATGGGATGAATCAGAGGAAGTTGTTTGTGCGCAAAAATAGCGAGGAATATCAGGAAATGAAGAATGCCAAGGTGTTTTGATTGTGCACTAGAGTGCAGATAATCACCGCGATAAAAAGAGTTGGAGGATGCGTTTGGACTTTTTTTTATATTGTACTAGAGCTTCTACTTGTATTCAACTGTAAACATGAGTGGATGCGTTGTATCAAATCGTACAGCTACTGATTTAACCTGAAACATCAGTATAAGGACTGAACGAGAATAAATTCGCTATCACAAAAACGCCTATAGCTCTTGAACCAATTGAGAAAAAATCAAAATTTGATCATAGTTAGCCTTGTTGTGAACGTCAGAAACATGTGGAACATTCTCTGTCGCAAAATGTCAAGCGAAGTGAAAACACGAGAATTTACAGTGAAACTTTTTCGAAATAATCAAAAATGGAGCTTTAAAAGAATCGCAAATGAGGCTCGCGTTCGTCCAGAAACGGTATCAAGAGTTGTTAAGCGCTTCAACGAAGATCTTACAATTAACCGCAAGGAAGGAACCGGGAGGCGGAGGAAAAAGGGGTTTCATAGCCCAAAACAAGTGAAGAAAGCCAACAGCCTTTTTCAGAAGAATCCTAACCTTTCAGGACGGAAAGTGGCCCAAATAGTGGGTTGTTCGCAGTCAACCGTTCAGAAAATCAAGTCGAGTTGTGGGCTTAGAACATACAAAGTGCAGAAAGTGCCAGACAGGAACGCTGTGAAGAATCAAGAAGCGAAATCAAGAGCAAAGAAATTTAAAAAAAGATTTCTTGAAAAATTTTTCCTGTTGCGTGATGGACGACGAAACCTATGTCTTGGCTGATTTCTCGCAACTTCCTGGTCAGGAATTTTATACTGCAGATTCTCGTGGAAATGTTGACGAACAATTTCGCGTGAAGAAACAAGCAAAGTTTCCTAAAAAATTCCTGGTTTGGCAAGCGATTTGCACTTGTGGAAAAAGGAGCAAATTTTTCGTTGGCCAAGGGTCTTTTGACTCGAAGATATACATCGAGGAATGCTTGAAGAAGCGAATTTTACCATTTTTACGTGAGCACGATGTGTCAACAATCTTTTGGCCAGATTTAGCTTCATGCCACTACAGCAAGGCCACCAAGGAAAGGAATGGTACGAAGCTAATGAGGTGGTTTTTGTCCCAAAAGAGGCCAATCCACCAAATTGCCCAGAACTCAGGCCAATCGAAAGATATTGGGCCCTGGTAAAAAGAGAATTGAAGAAGACTAAGAAATCAACGAAAACATTAGCGGAATTTAGGCAAAAGTGGAAGATAGCATCCCAGAAAGTGACTGAGAACACTATAAGAAGCATGATGGGAAGAATTCCAGAAAAAATCCATGAATTTTGTAAAAAATAGTTTGGGTTTTTTTTACTGTAAAAACAGTTTTCATAAGAATTAGAAGATGATTCGAAAATGAGTTTGATTTTCGAAATCGGTCCAGTGGTTCAAAAGATACAAGCGTTTTTGTGATAGCGAATTTATTCTCGTTCAGTCCTTACTATCTTGTATAATGTATACTAACTGAGATTTAAAGAAAAATATGATCCAAATGTTATTCTTTAATACACAACCTAGAGATACATAACTTGAAAATAAACTAAACTAACAATCAGAAGCGCAACTGCTCCTGTTTCATCTTTCGTCCTCATGGAGCCACTGGGGATGCCTCCCATTCTCCATATTTCGTTCTTGGCTTCCAGCTCGAAGTACCTAAGGTGCATCTTCAGAACGTTCAGCTTTTCAAGGCTGAGGGACCTCAGCACTTTGGGCTTGATCTCGGAAAAAGCCATGTGGTCCATACCGAGCAGATCTTTTAAGGGTGTTATGGACAGGAGGGTTCCTATGGTTCTTACCACGCTCTTGTTCCAACCTTGGGGAATGCCGTACACTGTGGGCCGAACGGCTATTTCGTACAGAGCCTGAAAGGAGAACTCTGGGAAGACACTCTTCATTTTTTTAAGGAAGAGAGTACTGAAATTTTTCTGGTTGCGAATTCCAGCAGATTCTAGTTTTGCGCAAACTAGGACTATATCATTTCGTCATCTAGTTTTGAAAAGGCTCTGCTTAGAATTTAGTTCTAGTAAGAATTTAAGGTTGACATGTTCAAAACTGTTCAAGAAAACTGATGATTTGGATTCTGGTGGTGACTGTCAAGCCTCAAAAGTTGAGGAATGGTTTAGTTGCAATAGGACCGTAAACAAACAATCAACATGGTTGACAAACTTGGTTAGTACCATGCATAAACAAAATATTGCGATACCATATCAACGAACAATAACTTATCAGAAGTGTCAGTGTATAGTTCGACGTCAAAAAAAGGTGTCCACCGAAATTGTAAAAATCGAAAAATTGGTGTATCGAGCCATCATCAAGTACTTGTATTTAAAAGGGTTAAGAGGTAAGCAGATTTACGAAGATATGCTTAATACCCTTGGTGATCAATGCCCTTCGTATGCGACCGTGAAAAATTGGACTGTAAGCTTCGAAAGAGGAAAATTTTTCATTGAAGATGATGAGCGATCGGGAAGGCCAGTTTCTCTGTCAGTCCCCGAAAATATCGATGCAGTTCATGACAAGATTTTATCAGACCGTCGAATTGGGCTAAAACGGATATCTGAAGCACTGAAGATTTCATACGAACGCGTTCATCATATAGTTCACGTCAATTTGGACATGAGAAAAATTTCTGCAAAATGGATCCCCAAATGTTTGAATGTTGACCAAAAGCGTGCAAGGGTAGAAGCATCGCGTTCGATCTGTGCTCGATTTGAAAACGATGTAGACTTCTTAAACCGAATTGTTTCTATAAGGATGAGACTTGGGTACATTTCTACGATCCAGAAACAAAGCAACAATCGATGGAATGGCGACACTCTGGTTTTCCAAGACTTAAGAAGTTTCGTGTCCAAAAATCTGCTGGAAAAGTTCTTGCTTCAGTTTTTTGGGATTGCCATGGAGTAATCATGATTGATTTTTTGGATAAGGGTATAACAATAACTAGAGATTACTATTCGACATTACTGACCCTTCTACGGGAAAAAATTAAATGGAAAAGACGCGGAAAGCTATCCAAAGGTTGTTTTTACAGGACAACGCCCCAGTTCACAAATCTCATGTTGCCATGCAAAAAATTCGTGATTTAGGGCTAGAATTACTAGAACACCCCCCTTATTCACCAGATTTGGCTCCGTCCGACTATCATCTCTTTCCTCAACTAAAAAAAAGTTTAAAAGGTCGTAAATTTTCTTCCAACGAGGAGGTAATAAAAGCTGTGGAGGACTGGTTTGCAGAGCAAGAAGAAAAATTTTTTTTGAAAGGTCTAGAGACTTTGCAGGTTCGCTGTAATAAATGTATTCAAAAGAGGAGAATATGTTGAGTAAAAAATATTTTGTCATTGAAATTTTGTTTGGTTCTATAGTAGGCTTAGAATTTTTCAATATAGGTACATATCCTCGTAGGATCAAATTAGTTTGATATTTTGGTCCATGTTGCCAACCATGCATATCGTTTGTGGGCCGCTTCAAGAATGTTACCAAAAACGGTTTTATAGCGGCTTGCAGAAGCTGGTACACGAAAAAGGCTAATTCGATGGCCCTCAAACACCAGGCTGCTACCTCCGTACCTCCAGTTGGTGCGAGTTGCATTCGTCCAAGTTGATGAAGACCTCGGCGTCGATGAGAATGAAATTATTTTCGTCGATTCGAGCCAGTTCCTCGACGCCAAAGCCGCAGATGATGCCGAAAAACTTGTTGATGAATCTGTAGCTCAGGTAAACTTCTTTTCCGAACTCCTTCTTGAGGCACTGAGCCACGACGCCTGTGAAATCGTGCAAATTCTTGGAAATGATCGGTAAAGACGCAATTTTTCGTTTTACAATGAATTAGTCGTGAGTTATGGGCTGCCTTGGGTTGTTTACGTCATAGATTTCCATAAAAATGTGGTTACTGATATAAAAATCGAATATAATGGATGCTTGGGTTTTTTTTAATTGCTTACGTGAGAAACGTTGTTTTCGTTAGCATTTTGCTGCGATTTGTCGAGAATGGAAAATTTGTCACGAGGAATAATAAAAAATGATTTTGTAGTGAGCTTTTCTAAAATAACTGATGTTGATGAAGCAGGACCTCAACAGTCGATAGGAAAACTTATTTCAAAAAGAAGATTTCATCTCAATAAAGAACCATACACGTTTTGTTTTGGAGATACAGGGCGTTGAAATTATCGAGACAAGGTCGAATATACTGCTCCACAAGAGTTAGGGATATCGTATTAAATCGTTTTTAAAAGTATGTAATCTTCGAGAAAATCGCTATAAAATCATTTAAAACTCAATAACAACTTGAATCGATCCAATAAAAATCAGTACGAGACATTTCGTCAATCTGGTCGCCTTTTTTCTGAAGTTTGGTTCTTTGCATAGCTTCATGAATGTTCTTTTTTTGAAATGAAGTCAGTTTATCAACGGTTTCGATTTGAAACGAGCTTTCTGAAAATGCCAAGACGTAAATTAACAAACGCTGAGGCTAATAGGGCTATCGGAATGCTACAGGGTGGCCTAACTCAGGTTGTTGTATCGGAAAGGCTCCAAGTCAGCCAAAGTGTGATATCTCGACTTTGGAATAGGTTCAGGGAGACAGGTTCCGTGTTGGAAAGACCAAGGCTTGGTGGGCGACGAAAAACAAAACCTGCTCAGGATCGTTTCATCATCGTTTCGGCCAGAAGAATGTGTAGAATGCTACGGAATAACGGAATACTCTTCAAAATGCAGATGGGGTTCAAGTTTCCATCGAAACCATCAGACGACGTTTGAGAGAGGTGAATCTAGGTTCCAGACGTCCATTAAGAGGAGTTCCATTAACACGTGACCATAAGCGTCAAAGACTGGAATGGGCAAGGCAACATATCAATTGGAACGATAAATAGCGTAGTGCCCTTTTCACTGATGAATCCAGATATGGACGATTTTTATATTCTCGAAGAATAAGGGTATGGACAGTCCCACGCATACCCCGTAATCGTGGCTTTGTCCAAGAAGTCCATCCATTCCGAAGGGGGTAGTGTTATGGTATGGGCCGGGATATGTTTCAACGGGCGTTCAGATCTACACATTTGTCCTGGGAATATGACCGCCTTACTCTCTAGGGAGCATGTCATTGACAATGTTGTGCCAAATTTTCAGGCTGCTATTGGTGAAACTTTTCAATTTCTAGACGATAACGCTAGACCGCACCGTGCAGCCATATTTGAGGATGCGCGTGAGGTGCTAGGTATTCCACATTTACCAATACCTCCGCACTCACCAGATTTGAATTGCATAGAACATTCATGGGATATGCTCCAAAGAAGATTAGATAATCATCAACCTACCCCAGAATCCTTAAATGATCTGAGAGAGCTTCTGCCCCGTTTATGGAACCAAATTCCTTAAGAAATGTTCAACAACCTCGTGTGTACCCAAACAACACACACACGTCTTTTGAACATTTTATAGACTATATGAAATAGATTATTAGATGATCTATAAAACATCAAAATGTATTGGATTTCTAACCTAGGTTCGACGTAAAAATGTCCGCGAGATTTACGTTGAAAAATATTACTTTTTTAGACGTCTATTTTACGTAAAAAGAAGTCTTTCTATAACAAGTGAAATTTCTGTGTTTTTTTAGTTAATCCTAACTTAGTATCACGTTCGACATGTAATAGACGTTTGAGGATTTATGTTTTTGTGATGACTCGCTAATGTCTATATATCATTAGATTTTTGTCGTTTTTTTTCGATCAACAATTTGATAATATATAGATGATCCGAAAAACATCCACACTCATGACCTCTAAAATATATAACATCATAGATCTTTTTTGGAGCATTGTCGTCATGATCGAAATTGGACGTCTATTAGACGGAATATTATTTATGAAAATAGTTGGAGATATTGTACACGTATGACGTATATTAGATGACATAAGATGAACGTTTGTTCAATGTCCCTAAAAAGTCTTTGTATTGTATAGTTTTTGACATCTAATTATTGTCAATTCCAAAACAATATTGATATAAGGATTTGAAAAACGTCATAATAATGACCTGTTACTGATTTATTTCATCAGATTTTTCGAAGGGTTATATTGATATGGTCTGAAAATTCAAAGAAAATTGACATTTGATTGTTTCAAGATCATGGAGATTTGGTGAGAGACTTCAAAAGTATGCAGATATAGATTTAAATTCTATAACTTCTTCTTAAATATTATTGCATTTCCATCAGATCAGATTGTGAGTATGAAGAATACATACATATATGATAATCTATAAGCACACCAAAGAAACATGAAACAAAAAACATTAAAAATTTTCATTCATGAAAACACTTCGAGTCTTATTTTTTCAATGAAAGCTGTTTCATGTTTCTTGTTTCTCGTTTCATGTTTCTGTGGTGGGCGGCCCGGCTAATTATCAGATATAATATATTTTATCTACACAGTTGAAATCTCTCATAGCAGTTAGGAAAGCAAAAACAAGTTCTGATATGAGAAAAAAATAGGTATATTCATTATAATGAAAAAATATATAAATATAATTCAAATGTATCGAAAATATAAATTGTGTCAATAACCAATGTAGTCGAGACAATTTGTTTAAATAAAAATATATATAACAATGTCCTAGGCACTGGCACTGAGGATTTGCTCTTCGTTGTCTCATATTCGTATAGTTGGTTTGCAAGGCGTAACCAGTCTTGAATTGCCTTTTTTATGGTCGTGTCGTTGAGATTTGCCGGGGTTTCACTCTCGAACAGATTATAAACAGCCTCTGGAACCAACACACAAATCAAAATAAGTGTTTATTTTTTTATTTTATTGCAATTAAGTACAACTTTTAGAAACAATCACAACAAATGCCTAAGATGATCTGAAAAACATCTAAACATTTCCTCGAAGATTTCGAACTCTGGAAACTCAATTATTCTTCAAATCCTGATTGAATCTATTTTGTGCTCGACTTTTTGACTAGAGTTTAATGGTAATATTTTTCAGCAAGTTTTTCAAGTCGAGTAGTTGAGTATTATTTATTACTCAACCAATATCTCAAAGAGGTCTATCAATAGACTTCTTAGATAATATTCTTACCAAGTTATTTATTCAGAAAAATATTGCTACTATGATAGAGACTGTAATAATTTCAGCCCTACGAAATCTCCAACGCAAATCAGGAAATTCTATATTTTGAAATTTCAGATGATCTTGAAATATTTATCCTAAAATATTTGAAAAGATTTTAAAACCGATCTTCGTGTAAACTATAAACATATTTTCAAAAAGAGCGGATTTCAGGTATAATGAACCTGGGATAATATCTAAATAAACACAGTATTCCAAATAGTGATAACAGACATAACAGTTCAATAGAACGGTTATTCAAAAGATGTCATTCAATAGACTCCTTTAGATGATCATTTTATGAAAGGTTTCAAATTTCTAATCATAATATAGGTACCTACCTAATTTACAATAATTAATCAACATATTCTTCAGTAAAACACATGTTGTAGGTATAATATACAGGGAGTAGTACCTTATCAAAAGTTATTCACTATAGTGAACGGTTATCTGAAAGATATCATTCAATCGACTTTTCTAGATCATCGGACCATGGAAGATAACAAATCTCCAATTTTATAATAATAAGCATATCTTAGTGCCACCACATTATTAGGAGGAACACATTTAAGGTACTACACCGGGGATAGTAGGTTCCTATATAATTCAACATTACATTCACTTTTGAACAGTTATCTAAAAAACAGCATTCAATAGATCTTGATAGATGATCCATCTATGGAAGATATTTTCATTTAAGATCTACCATAAAACCAATCTTGCTTGTATCCAAAAATGCAGGTTAGTTTTTGAAAATTATAAATAAATCTCATGTTAATAACAGTGAGCCCAGTACTGAACCAGCTACATTTCAAGAGCTAAATGATAAAGAAATTATATCTACTTATTAGAACTAGGTACCATAAGCAATATTTGCACTCACCTTCTTCAATTGTGACAGCACTAATCACTAAATACTATATTCACTAAGCTGAGGCGAAAGCAAAAACAACCACTATTCGACTTGACGTTTTGGCGAAGCAGCAGTGTTCTAACGAAATGATCAAGTTCAAATGTGTATCTATAACTATAACCCTATCCGCTATGAACTTTAACATTTGGTGGTTCGGAGGTTCGTTACCACGTGATCGAGTCCGATATAGGAGTTCGCATCTCGCTCTCTTTTCTCATAGTGATCGCATAGATTACCTATTTTATATTTTAACGGATTTGAACACATTTGAATGGGTGCTATTCAAATTATCGATTTCGTTTTTTAATTTAACTTAGATGAATTGTCTGGAGTACCGAATTATTAGAATTTATATTTATATTTTATTTCCAGAGCACAATATGCGTCATCTGACAAGATTGTCAGATTCAGAGTATTATATCTTGATAATTATCAATGCGATATTGATCTATAATTTATCGAATTGAGTAAGCAGAAAAACTGGCCTTTCTAAGAATACTTTGTTTCCAATGCATTTACATCTGAAGAAAAAGATAAACATTCCGAAAATATTGTAGGCTGAAGAAACTAGTAAATTTTAGACTTGGGGGGGGCTGAATTTAAAAACAACCTGTATATCTATGCGTATCTGATGGTCAAATTCATTCCTAAATAAATTATTATTTTCAATATGATATTATTAAAATTGTAGCAAAGCATATCTGAAAAACGTCAAAAAATTGCTCATTTCACTATTGCATCGAATGGATATTCTATAAACATTTCAAAAACGTATGGTCGAAATGCAATATTTCCATCGACATCTTAAAAACATTCATAATCTTTGGTTGAGAGACTTTATATAAATAATACTTCTTAAAGATGTTAATTAATTCACAATTCTTTGACCTTTGATGTTAGATATTTTATATATGTATTCTAGATGACTAAATAATGTCGAATAATGATGTCTGAAATCGATGTGGCATGGCATATCTATTACACGTCAAAAATTTATTCTTCTTTCGATAGTATCAATTAGATATCTTATAAACGTTTCAAAGACGTGTGATCGAATTGAAATACAATTATCGACATATTTAAGACATACAAAACCGTACGTTTAAAGACAATATATACAGTATATATCTAAAAAATGTCAATCGATCTACTGTTTTATGACCATATGAGTTAGATGTTTTATCGATGTATTTTAGATGACAAAAAAGAAACAAATGTTGATGTCTAGTATACGAAAAACAAAAGATGTCCATTAAACGTTAAATAAAATACCCCCTCCACGATTTTGAAAATTTGATATTCAATCTACGGCTTTTAAACGTGTGATCAAAAAGCTATACATTTTTGGATATCTGCAGGACATAAAAATTTTTTCAGTTCTTAGATAATGCATCTAAAGGATGTCTTCTAGACATCATGTATAGAAAACATCTTATTTAGATAATCTAATTTCAATCAGAATTTAGAGCAAGATGGCTTTAGATCACTTTTAATATCGATAAGATGTCATTTAGATGTGAGTGTGTTGTTTGGGTATAATGCAAAGAAGATGTCAAGCTGTTATTGATGCCCGTGGAGGCCATACATTGTATTGATGGTCTTAAAATGCTCGAATTCTCCGGGAATAAAATTTCGTTATTCAACTCGATTTTTCTTAACCTCCCTGTAAACGCTGCAGACCTACAGGCTACAATTAATTTGCAACTTGAAATCATATAAATATGAATTTTCATCACAAAAATCTTATTTTAACTAGGTATGTATATTTTTCTGCAATTTAAGTCAATATCCCTAACTCATGTGGAGCAGTTCATTTCGATGTCCTGTAAAAGTAATTACCCAATAGTTTCCGTCTCATCCTCACCCTCCCCAAAAAAGACACAATGTCCACTTTATTGCAATCCAGCTCGGTCCTCAAGTTATACGAAGGTATCCCTTGCAGAAAAATCCCCATTTGTATTATATCCGTCATGTTCATCTCGTCAAATCTCCCCTCTCCTAGAATTCAAGGTACATGCATACTAATTCATAATATTTCGCCTTCCGAAACACCTTTAACTCTCATAAAAACTGCCGTTTTTCTTTCTCTCTTCGTTTCAACGTTCTGTAAGAACTGTAGGTTGTAAAGGAGGTTGTCCCTGTCCAATTCCGCGATTTTTTTAATCGGTCCGTTCACGACTGCGTCCAATATTTCTACATCTGGATAGGGCTCACCGAGATTTCCGAAAACTGTAAGTCAGTTAGGAATTCGGAACGAGAGGAGATTGGGAACTCACCCAGGGAAAGTAAGGTCAAGGCTCTTACTATCATGAAACGCTTTGAAGATCTCGTAGAAGATACAGTTTTGGATATTCGATTTGACAGTTTTAATTATTTTCTCTAGTTGAACCTCTTTCTGTGTTCAGGAGTCAAACCCATAGAACTTATAGTTCTATGGTCGAACCCCATAATTTTATTTATATTTCTATGGGTCAAACGGTCTTGGATGTAGTCTGTGCTTTCTACAAATTAATTTCGATGTTTTTGATCGATTTCTGTGAAGGCTTAGGATACAGAGAATACTTTCGAGTAATAGATGCATTATCTATGCATCTTGGAAAGGAATGTCAGAAATGGAAAAGATTCATTTTGATAATTTCTTTTATTGAAACAACAGAAAAGTTCGAGTATATATACATAAATACTGTTCAACATGATATGTACATAATAAATGTGAATAGATAAAATATCATATATTAGCGATTCTTGAAGCGATAACGATATCATACAATTGAGCTTGAGGTAGATGCTACTTCGTTTTCCTCCATGTTTTCTATGATGCAGTCTTTGTCATCTCTCTTAGGTAATTTCTTGCTTATCTTTGGGAACTTCAATCGCATTTTTCGTATCTCTTTTCTGCGTTGTGCTTCTTCATCGTCGATTTTCCTGTGAAAAGGTTTTGATATTTTAGAAATTTATTTTATAACATAACTTTTTTAAGTATTTTCTTCGATTTCACATTGAGAAATAGCGAATTGAACCAACTCTGCAACTGTATCAGTATCATTGATTATGGAGGGAGTTTTGAGTATTATTTTAATACTGCAGTGCCCTCTAGGAGGTTCAAAGAGAACAACTATCTTGTATTTATTTAAAACACTTACTGATGTCGACAATCTATGAATATCCCTAAAGCGAATAGAAGGGCAATCGCTGCCACTGCCACTATAAGGATGAGGGCTAAAGTAAGCTGGCTTCCTTCTCCAATGACATCTGGTGACCTGGTGGTACCACCCTCGTCTGTAAGAAATTTAACATTGAGCATTCATTTCACTATTTCCAGAATGAAAAATTGTAAAATCTAAGGGGTACAGTGAATAAAAAGTGTATAAGGACTGAACGAGAATAAATTCGCTATCACAAAAACGCCTAAATCTCTTGAACCAATTGAGAAAAAAACAAAATTTGATCATAGTTAGCTTTGTTATGAACGTTAGAAACATGTGGAACATTTACTTCATAGATATTCAAATTCTCTGTCGCAAAATGTCGAGCGAAGTGAAAACACGAGAATTTATGGTGAAACTTTTTCTGAATAATCAAAAATGGAGCTTCAAAAGAATCGCAAAAGAGGCTCGAGTTCGTCCGGAAACGGTATCAAGAGTTGTTAAGCGCTTCTAACAAGTAACCGCAAGGAAGGAACCGGGAGGAAAAAGGGGTTTCATAGCCCAAAAAAAGTGAAGAAAGCCATCAGCCTTGTTCAGAAGAATCCTAACATTTCAGGACGGAAAGTGGCCCAAATAGTGGGTTGTTCGCAGTCAACCGTTCAGAAAATCAAGTCGAGTTGTGGGCTTAGAAGAACATACAAAGTGCAGAAAGTGCCAGACAGGAACGCTGTGAAGAATCAAGAAGCGAAATCAAGAGCAAATAAATTAAAAAAAGATTTCTTGAAAATTTTTTCCTGTTGCGTGATGGACGACGAAACCTATGTCTTGGCTGATTTCTCGCAACTTCCTGGTCAGGAATTTTATACTGCAGATTCTCGTGGAAATGTTGACGAACAATTTCGCGTGAAGAAACAAGCAAGGTTTTCTAAAAAATTCCTGGTTTGGCAAGCAATTTGCACTTGTGGGAAAGGAGCAAATTTTTCGTTGGCCAAGGCTCTGTTGACTCGAAGATATACATCGAGGAATGCTTGAAGAAGCGACTTTTACCATTTTTACGTGAGCACGATGTGTCAACAATCTTTTGGCCAGTTTCAGCTTCATGCCACTACAGCAAGGCCACCAAGGAATGGTACGAAGCTAATGAGGTGGTTTTTGTCCCCAAAGAGGCTAATCCACCAAATTGCCCAGAACTCAGGCCAATCGAAAGATATTGGGCCCTGGTAAAAAGAGAATTGAAGAAATCAACGAAAACATTAGCGGAATTCTAGCAAAAGTGGAAGACAGCATCCCAGAAAGTGACTGAGAACACTATAAGAAGCATGATGGGAAGAAGTCCAGCAAAACTCCATGAATTTTGTAAAAAATAGTTTTGGTTTTTTTATTGTAAAAACAGTTTTCACTAGAATTAGAAGATGTTTCGAAAATGAGTTTGATTTTCGAAATCGGTCCAGTGGTTCAAAAGATATAAGCGTTTTTGTGATAGCGAATTTATTCTCGTTCAGTCCTTAGATGCGGTTTTCAAGAAACAAACATTTTGCTCGAGTAAACCATAGCAATCGTTTCATAACACGTTCCAAGAATTATACATCTTAATTGTAAACTTCACGGATTCATGAATTAGTTTTCGATTCTCTGTAATGGAAACGAAAACAATCCATCAGGAAATTATATAACAATCACATTCTCGAATGAATTAGTTGTGTACATTAAACAACCAAACTTATATGTGGATCATCCAGTATTTTACAGAGACTTTTTTCACAAAAACCGTGGAATAATGCAGTTTTACTGATAAGAAGTGTTTGGTTTGTTGAAAATAATCCCCTTATTTGTCGTCATGCTTATTTTATTGGTTGAGAAGTAAAATATTAGATATTGTTCATTGTTTTTGAGCGTCCGTTCTATTTCAACGAGAGCTATATCATTTCGTTCGTATTTTTGAAATGGATTCTGGCCTCAAACACTCTCGAATTGGAAAATCAGGGAACTTGGAATTTTGTTTGGGTATAGCTTCAGATCTCTAATGCCTCGGTTTATTAGGTTTGGACGATATTTGACAGCTACTTCAATTTTTTGACAGCAACTGTCATTTCTTTCGACAGATACTGTCAAATTTTTTGACAGCGTCGTTACATCATGTTCGAGTTGAATTAGGTTGTATTCGAGAAATGTTTCAAAATCGCTTTGCTCTATCGAGAGGTCGATCTTCAATAACCGGTAGATATCCATACTTATTACTATTACATCGAACATAAATTGCACCTTACGAGGTGGTACAGACTGGAACAAGATGTGCAATTATCGCATGTCTCAATCCGCATTCTGTAAAGGAGAAACTATAATTTGAGGAAATTATTAACTCAAGGATACTGTTCGCTTTTATTATTGGAAATAAATCGAATATCTATGGGATTTTATTTATTGGGTGGGACTGAATCTATTTTTTTTCTGACTCAGAAAAAGTAGAATTCACCCAGAGCCCTGTTTTGGTTAGTTTTGACCTTTTTTGTTCCGTTGCCAATATCCATCGAGAAATTTGGATTAGTTTATGCCATTGTGACTACTTAGATAAAAAAAGCAGACAAGGTTTTCTTGAAACTACATAAATCTCTGTTTTGAAACGAATTTCCATTTCGTTTGTTTTGAAACCTATGAATCTTCGATGTTTCTTTTGACCATCCTGTGTATAACTCACGGAAATTCTAACCATATGCAAGCATTCATTCATATTCATAACTTGTTTTCTTGTCCCACTATAACCATTATATTTTCTATCAATTATTCATCTCACAAACCAATTCGAAGATTTTGTCTTCATTCCAACCCGGTTTCAAAACTTGTACTTGCTGAAGCTTTTTTCATGAATATTAAAAAAATATTGAGAAATCTCGATTCCACAATATTATATCGCAATTTTATTCGACATTCCGCAGTGCGAAATAGTTGCTTACAAGTCGATCCATATTGCAACAATTTCGTTCTCGTTTTTTATGGGCCACGGTGTATGAATCCGTATTCAAGTTGAACCCTCCTCACCTCGTCTTTATCGATAGATCACAGATGGAATTTAACGAGTCCCGATTTGGAAAACGTGCTGTTTCAAATTCCGACATTCGCAATGAAAAATCACGCAATCACGTATGGAAGCAGATTTTATTTTTATAGATGGAAAGATATTCACCAATGAAATGCTCAATGTCAACTATAACTGGCGACGAGAAGTACATAATTATTTTAATTATAAGATTAAATCAAAAATTGATTATCTACTCCTTTATTTTTGACCACTTCAACTAGTCCTCTACAAAATGCCATAAATTCCAAGAATTCGTTTCGCATATGGAAAGTTTCCTGTGATTATTCAGACTTCGTGGAATCCATTTTATTACGAGTCACCAGGAGAGAATTTCAGGAGAAGGGTACAGCAATATTGATGATGCACGTGAAATGCCATTGATACCTTTCTGTAAAACTTCAGAATAATATCTAGGCCTAGGGTAGTTATTCTGTGGTTTTACAGAAAGGTGTCCACCACTGGGCAGACGAAAATTTTGTTTATATCTTTATACACTGCGCAAAAAAATCAACGCACATTATGGAAATCTCAAATTTATTCTACAACTGAAGGTGTTTTCAATGATAATTAATTTTATCAGAATTATGCATGCATATTTTATCCACTTTCAACGTTTTTCTTCAATACAGATGCTTTCTCCCAGCAGGAATAAAAAAAGATGATATTATCAGATTTTGAATGTATTGGCTCCATTCTAAAATCAGTTGTTCTCGATCAATGCTAGTGATCAATAGTTTTTCTTTCGTTTGATTTTCTACACTCGATCGCTATGCAACGCGAAACACGCAATTTGACCCAAGAGGAATGTGCGGTAGTTTTACGAGAAGAAGGGTGGACATACACAAGAATTGCAGAAAGGTTTGGAGTTTCCATACAAGTGTGTCCAGAATGTTGCAGCGATTCAGGGAGACAGGTATGAATGTCCGAAGACCAGGACAGGGTAGACCACGGGTAACAACTGCCATTCAAGAACGTTACTTGAGAGTTTCTTCGTTGAGACAACGGTTTGCAACCGCTCGCCTCCTTCAAAATCAGCTTGAGCAAACTCATAAGGTGCAAATTAGCACTCAGACAATAAGAAATCGCCTCAGAGAATATGATTTAAGGCCTCGTGTCGCGGCAAGAGGCCCAGCTCTTACCCCAGCCCATCGAAAGGCGCGTTTGGATTTTGCGAGAGAGCATATCCATTGGGAAGAGGCCGATTGGGAATGAGTTCTCTTCACAGATGAGTCTAGATTCTGCCTCTACCATTGTGATCGACGTTCCCTTGTATACAGACGTCCACATGAAAGATATGCTCAGTGCAATTTCCTGAATACTACTGGTTTCGAGGGGGAATCGATTATGGTATGGGGTGGAATATCTTTGACTGCTCGCACAGACCTAGTGGTCGTTGATAATGGAGCTATGAATGCTGATAAGTATATAAGGAGCATTCTTGAAGAGCATGTAGTGCCATTTGCCCCATACATTGGTGAAAATTTCATTTTTATGGACGATAATGCCAGACCCCATCGTGCGCGCATCGTTCAGGAGTACCTTGAAGAGGTTGAAGTCTCTCCGCTCTCGAATGGAATGGCCAGAAGTCCAGATCTCAATCCGATTGAGCAGGTTTGGGACAACCTCAATAGAAGGCTGAGAAGTTCAGAAAATCATCCAGCTACTCTTAATGACTTAGGAATCCAACTCGGAGAAATCTGGGAAGGATTAGATCACTCATTTTGAGTATGAACCGTCGTTGCCGAGCTGTAATTAACGCAAGGGGTGGAAATACCAAGTATTAAATCACTTATCAGCATTTCAGTATTTTGAAAATTGTTCATTTCTCTTCTTTCACATACCTAAGATTCGGTGAAATCCTGAATTTTTCTCACATTAAATGTGTCTTGTTTCGTTCAAAACCTTCCCGAGAGAACATAAAAAATAAGTTATAAACTCAATGTAGAGTTAACTTTCATTAAAATTGAGATTTTCAGAATGTGCGTTAATTTTTTTGCACAGTGTATAATACCATGGGCGCCCGGAGAAATTTTTCTCAGGGGGGCCAAAATATTTCTCAGAGGGGGCAAAATGAAAATTATTGTAATATTGAGGGTGTTATGCTGAAAAACGATAAGGCCATCAAAATCTCAGGAGGTTCAAAATAAGAATATTACAGACATTTGGGCAACATGATTAGGCTCTTGTCCATAGGAACAAACGCGCAACGAACAACCCGTAAAATCGTTGTCATCGTGCCATTAGAAGATCGAAAAATGGTTTTTATCTCGAAGCCAGGCAGCGTTGGGTATTTTTGGTACCTAAATGAGCGATTGCACTAGCTACAAATTTGGAAAAGAGCGTAAAAACTTCTATAGTCTGTTCAAATATAAGAGAATGTAAACAAACAAACCAAATCGGTTTGTTTTGCGCATTACTAACATCTTATTCGTCTTCTCTACAATTCTTTTCACGCCCCCAAAAGACTGCCAGGATCGTACTTGAAGCTTAGAACGAAATGTCGATAGTAGGTACAGGATCTGAAGGTGATATATTGGGTGTATTAGTGTGAACTATCCTCGATCCGACCCTGAAGCCCTGAAAGCAAGTCTCTACCTGAAGGAAGCCCATCCTTCATCTGCGCGACTTTGTTTATGTCGTAGTCGCTTATATTTGAACAGAGTATAGACTAACATTGAGGCTTCTTCAATTTTTTTCCTGATACGTTTAGTGGTGACGGTATAAATAGGGACACCCAGTACATTTGAAGAACGTGTTATTCAAAACATTACTGTCATAACTTGCATTTAAAATATAAAGAGTCAAAAAAGTGTGCTTTCATCCGCAATATTTTGTATCCAGGTGGTTCACAGAGAATAAATCTATTTCGAAAAGTCCTTCTTTCTGTTGCCGCCCTGTATAGCACCGTGACAAACGTGAGATGCCCCAATTAGGGTCATCGATAACAAGACGTCCCGTAGTCGCACCGAGTCGAGCATAAATTAAACAAATAATCGACACCACTTACTGTTCCATGTGATCTCATTCGCCGCCTTTTCCATATCTTCGAACTGTGACACAAAACAAACACGCTTTATCTCCTCAGTTTCATCCTACAACAAAATCGGAACTGCGTCCCCTAAACGCGTGTTTAGCACTGCCACCCCCGCTCGACACGAACCCTTAGCGATACCTCAGGTACCACTCGCAAATTTCCCTTCCGCCCTACCAGGTAGAGGAAGAACCGTCGAATGTAAAAAGCGAAAGGATAGAAATCCACGGCACCGTCCGCGAGAGTGGTACTGACAGTACCGACAGATCCGAGTCCACCTCTTTATTGCACCGGGGATCACTTTCGAACAATTGAACGTCGGTGTCCGCCACGTGACTAGTACTTCTTGGCCTTTTATTGCGGGTAATTGGAGGTAGAGGAGGTCCCGCGACGGAGAGCACGCTGTATAATGGTCCAGATAACGTGTTTCGTGTTTGATATACCACGATTGTCGAATGTCGTCCTATCGCTTTGTTATTCACGGTCAGCTTGATTAATAATTTCATTGTGGAGTGGATTTTTACATTGAGCTGTTTGTTTCTAATGATAAGAATCGATTAAGTAGACTTTTGGTTGCCTTTCTTAGTAATTAATGAACTAGTAGAGCCCCTAGATCTACATTCTACCTATTAGGTAGTTATCCTTATCTACTATATCCTATACTCCATTCACAATTATAAAATCACAACTCTGGCCTTGGAAATTTTACACATTCCACTCTGTATCGAAGTTATGACGTTTTTCAAAATATCTTTATGTTCCAAGTCAACACTATGTTGCCCTTTCTACATTCTTAGCGTATTTCTCAGAATGTGAATGAATTGGAAAAGATGTGATGGACGAAAATAATTAACGTTTATTTATTGATAGAAAGGATTCTATTTCTAGTTATTTGCATGAAAAGTACAAGAGATCACTGTTGAAATATATTATTTTTCGCCATGGAAAAAAATTGCATTGCTTTCACATAATTTTCATATGCATGCTTGTAAAGATTTAATGTTTATTATCCTCTCGAATTGAAAGTTCAAGACTTGACGACATTTCATTTATTTGATCTTATGAACAAGGAGTAAAATATTCTGACTGTATAGTAATTTATTAGTTTAAAAAATATTCATTACTACCACAGTAGGTTTGTACAAATAAAATGGAATAGGTCAAACATATGCTTCACATTTATCATTCACCTGTTCTAAACTAAGACACAAACTCCTGGAATATGGAAAGAACCGATGTATTCTGGTTCAATATAACCTATTTCTACTTTCGGCAAAGGAATGAAAGCTACAGTGACACATTTCAATTCATCGGAATCTGAATTCACCTACCGTTGAATCTGAATACAATATAGTCATATTTCTCCTTTTTTTTAGCTTTTTCGACATGTTTTTTTCTCTGAAACGTGAAAACGATAAACAATAATCGTTTAGACTCCGATGATGGCCATCCAGAACCCGTTAACTTACGAAAATCGTGCAATTTCATTCTGCATGTTCTTTCCTCATAATTCCTCGAAAATCCTACCTGAACCATATTTTCCGGTCGCTTTCGTTAGAAGATCGTATAAGGATGCCTTTTTTGTCCATTCACACATTCCAAATAAATATTGAGCACCAAAAACGATACCGAAGCTAACCAAACTTCTGGGGGACCGGAATTTCGTTTGAAATCTTTCTAAACGGCCAGATACCTAAAAAAAACTTTTTGGTCCAATTCAAATTTGCCTTTCGTACTCACGCCAAAAGTCGTGAAAGGAAAAAATTACACTTGCGCGAAATTTCTCATATCGACGGAAAACTTCTTCTGGACGACGAAGAACGGCGATTTCCTATCGATATTTCGCCCCAAAATCGCCGATCGATTCGAACTAACAAAATGTGGCATATCTTCGATACTTTTACTTTGATGTAAACAAATAAACTGGCAACGTCGTTTTGTCATTAACGATATTTTCTGCACGCGCACAGACTTTCCATCAGGTGCACCAACTCCTGAAAACGAAACCATGACCTCCTATGTGATTAAATAAAAGCGAATGGAGTATATCAATGAGTTTGATCGATATTACTGAAGAAACGTTTTGCATTGTCCTTTCCTCTTTCGATTCGTGTATTTACATCACAGCCAAAATATCTGTGAAAAAAGTTTCATCGAATTTAAAATTTCACCGTCCTTTTTGATCAGATCTACGTTGTGCCATTTTCACTTCAAAAGTGAATTGCATCATTTTTCAAGAGTATATCTTTTTTTACGTGTTTCACTGGAACTGATAGTTGAAAGATATCGTTTTTGCATCAATCGATCAATCACACCATCGGTACCATTTGTTGTTGTTACAAATCATCGATAGGTTGTATTTTTTCGTGTTTTTATACTTTCCGACGTGTGTAATTTTTATCGCTGATTCATAAATGAATGTCAATTTTATCGGAATACTCAACAAAATTGGTGGTTTATCTCGAATAATAGAAGTCATTAACTTGAAACAAAAGATATGAAACGATAGAATAAGGCTGAAATCATGTGGATATGATTGTCGCGAATGTGAACGTATCCACTCAAGGATAGGATACATTATTCTTGTGCAATATACTGGAATATTTGAACGCATAAAATTAATATTGGACGAATAGTTTATGCAGATGAGAAATAATATGGCTTCTTCGGAAAATAAGAAAGAATATAAAAAATAGAAGAACTCGACTGAAAGCAGAATACGAGTTCTGGAAGTATGAAACTTAAATTTTCCCTCAAATATGTCCGTTATGATTTCAAAAATAGTATTCGTCTCTCCATCATTCTTCTGATTCCTCAGAAATTGTTATGAAAATAATAGTACCAATGACACTGATGATACCAATTTTTATCGTATATTTTCTACTCAATCTGCCCACTTATCATATTTCAACTCGTTTTGATCAGCAGTCGAGTTGACGTCATTAGTGCTGTCGGTTACTAATTACTGAATCTTCTCAACGTCATAAAAGTAGTCAGGAATTTCCAGATCATTTGATTTAGGAATAAAGGTCAGTTAATATAATTTCGGAAAATTATTGTGATGACATCTATGTTCACGTACTTGAACAGATAAAAGGGTGCTGTAATAGCTGTAATTTTCTTTTATCGGAATGTGTCGCCCCCTATGTCTTGTTACACCAACTATTGTAGTGGTGATTTTATCTCACTACAGGTTTCTTCACTAATTTGGTTTTCTTTTAGAATTGAAATAATGTATCGAGAAAATTGATGAAATGATTCGAAAATATATGTAATACACATTTTGTTTTGTTCAAAGTAGCTTATTATTTAATTATGCGGAGTTATTTAACTATTTTTGATTTGAAAAGATTTTTGGCTCATCCACCAAAATTGACAAAATTCTGCTATGTAAAATCTGTTACGAATACTAAGAAAAAAACCATTTCAGTTTGATTTTAAGTGTCAGAGATTGAGTTGCGGTATAAGTAGTAGGTATGGCACAACAAATTGGAAGAATAAGAAATAGTTCGCCTGTAAAACAGTGGGGAACACTTTTCGGCCGCACCAGGTATAAAACCAAGAAGACACGAAACAGGTATTTTTGTATTTCGATTAACGAAGTGCTCATTAATTATTCATCGATTGGCCCCAGATTGTCAACTTCTTCCTGAAGATGATCGAAAAAAACTGATTCTGGTCTAGAAATGCCGTGGAGAAAGTTAATCTCGGAACTGGATTTTCGGAGATCCAATCGTCAGCACGGTCTGTAGTCAGTTCGTTCAACGCGTTTTATCGAGAAATATTCCCATTAAGAACAATATTGTTAAATTTGGAAGAAAAAACGGAATATTCGATGACAAATTTTTTTTCCTTCGATGAAGCAAATCTACCTACAAGATGAATCTCCTGCCTTCGCTTTTTCAATTTTGTTGACACCCTTGAAAAGAACTGTCAAAAGTCAGGTTAATTCTTTTTTGGCATATCTGGTACTTTTCTATACGTATATAGTGGGAAGATTTCATACCAATCACAGCCATGGTTTTATGGTACGAAGGATGGACAGAGCATAATTAATATACGTCCAATACTCCAATATTTGTCAGTTTGACTTTTAGCCCCGATAAGGCAGGGTTATCGCCTTCTCGATATGTGCCCTTGATAACGATTAACTCCAGAGAAACTGCCTTATCTCCAATTCTATGTTAATCCTGTTTATTCCCACCGATAACTTCTTATCTTTCAATATTGGTTACTTTTTTTGGATGTATGGATGACTTGAAGGAGACTTTTTCAATGGGTTTGAAAAGCGCTGTCAAAATTGAGTTACGATTATGAATAAATGAAGATAACTGCAAAATTGATCTATCCAGGTTTTTTAAATCCACATTCTACATTATGAAATTAAATTGTGATACTGTTGAGGTAGCTCAATTTAATTTACTTGGCTTGGAGATGGATTAGTAAAGCTCCTAGATCTACCCATTAAGGGGACCTGGTACACGTCTGAGCTCGCGAGCTCCCTTCAAAAATGGGGCTTTTTATTTCCATGATATCTAAGTTCATATGCGGCGTAGACCAACAATTTTTTTTTAAATTAAAGCTTAATCATTTCTCTAGAATGTGTATTACTCGCTTTTCTGTTTTTCTTCGTATATTAGGAAAAAAACCTGGTGAGCTGTAATTTCATGAAAATCTGGAACAACGATTTTATTTCCATGATATCTCCGTCAATTTTCGGGATAAATGTATGAAATTTTCAGTATACATGCGGAATGATATTTTGCAGAACGTGTATTATTCGCTTTTCCGTTTTTCTGCGTATATTAGGAAAAAAACCTGGTTGAAAATTTGACCAATAAATTTCCTATTTCCTACTATATAATGCATTTAAAAATTGAGGGGGCAATAAACAGAAAAACTGATCTATACACATTTTGGAAAATATTATTTCGCATATAAATTGAAAATTTGATACATTTTTCCCGAAAATTGACGGAATGACTCAAAAAAGTCTGTTGTCTGCTTGGTTTTCCGGCCATATTTTTTTATTGCATGAAGGAATTATTGACATATGTACCTTTTTGGAAAGCTGATGAACAGGGAAGTTTTTCCTTACATTTGTACACCAAGTTCATAATACTTTTTTCGAGTAATTCTCAATTATTTTATCGAGATTTTATGAGGAAAACAGGTGCAGCCATTTATGACCCTGTATATCTCGGGTTATCTGAATTTTTAGTGAATATTTTTTCGCAAGTAATAAGGACCATCTCCTCAGCTTTGAAAAAAATATTCATTGACTATTCAGAGTCGAGTAGTTTTAACAAAATCAATCATTTTCGATAACGAAGCAGAAAATTTCAAAAAAGTTGAAAAATCACCATATCTTCGTAACCATAGATTTTCGGACCATGCTTTACTCGACGTAATTCACTGCAAATGACGTCTAGTATATCCCTTTCCAAGGTTCACGTCGAATTAACAAACACCCTGTATATTTAAAAAAAAAATCAATTTGGATAGGCCCTTAAATAATGAAAAAAATATGGAAATACTGAAGAGACTTCCAGAAAGTGTGAAATAGCAGAGAACTGTCTGAAATTCCAGGAGAATTTAAAAAAAATCAAGCTTTTAGTTGGAAAATTGAGGGTGTGAACTTGGAAAAATGAAAGGCACTTTTCGAATGGAGAATCGGTGCCGTCGGCCAGTGTATAACGTCCCCTTAAGTAGTTATCATTATTGGTAGATTTCTGGAAATCGATTTTATAGGCGAAATGTCAAAGTTTGATCAATTTTCCTGAGGAAATGGTAAAATTGTGAAATATGAATACCAAGCTATTTTGCATTGACCTTTTCCCGTTCGATCAGTATATTTACATCACGGCCAGGATATCTGTGAAAAAAGTTTTACCGTGTTTAAAATTGCCCTTTGTGTCGGAGTTTCTCTCGATTTTCCCGATTTTTTTAAAATACTTCTATATTCTATAGAAAATTGAAATTTTACCCACGTAAGAAACGATTATTCCTCTTTTCTACCGTGTAAAAATTTTCTCACTGCATCCCAGCTTTGCTGCGATTTTATGATTCTTCTTGACCCACTTTTTCGACAGGTATAGTTTGAATAAAACCAATTTCGAGGAAATTTTACGAACATTTTTTACGATTTCCATGGTTAACGGATACCTGCTTCCCTTTTTCGGAACTACCCGTATACAGGACATTCTATCTTCATGCCATCTGTACTAAAATTACACAGGGAAGCGAACCGACGCTTATGCAAACCTATCGGTCCTAAGTGGCAAATATTTGTCGGCCAACAACAGGTAATCCAGCAGTTCCCGAGGGATTGATCCCCTCGCGAAAGGGAAGGACGACCACACCCTCCCCTTCGATCCCGACACGCCCTGACTCGCGACGCTCCCTGGCATGTAAAATACACACCGCACTCACGCATAATTGACGCGGGCGTCGCGGCGCTGGCCCTCCAACGGGCTTCTCTACGACGTCGGACCAATTAGTTAATTGGCTGATGGCGACGGGGGTTCGCGGGGCTGTTTATATGGACGGGGAATTATGCGACGATGGGGGGTGGTTTTGGAGGATGAAGGAGAAGGAACTGCCTCTCCTGTTTTATGATCTCGCTGAAAGTCCATTTCAGGAAGAGCCAAAATTACTAAAATTAAATTAGTTAATTCTATATTTCTATATTATACTAAAACGGTAACTCTGTGGTCCGGCTCGGGGAATTTGTCGAAAAAGTGGGTCCGGAAGAATCTTAAAATCGCAGCGAAGCTGCGATACAAGAAAGAAATTTTTACACGGTCGGAAAGAGGAATGATCGATTCGTACGTGGGCGAAATTTCGATTCTCTAGGCGAAGTAGAAGTATTTTAAGAAAATTCACGAAAATCGCGAAAAAATTCGGCAAAAAGGGCAATTTTAAACTCGATAAAACTTTTTTCGCAGATATCCTGGCCGTGATGTAAATATACGGATCGAAAGAGGAAGAGTCAACGCAAAATAGCTTGGTATTCAAATTTTCCATAATTTCCCCATTTCTTCAGGAAAATTGATCAAAGTTTGACATTTCTCCTATAAAATCGCCCGATCTGCAGAGATCACAGAGAACTATTTGACATTGTAGCTGTAACCTGTCTGAGTTTGGCCACAGCCTTCTATAGAGAAAGCCCGGAACACAATCTGACAACTGCGCTCAGATCCCGCGACCGGAGGCCTACGATAAGGATAACTGCTTAATAGGTAGATCTAGGGGCTCTATACTAGTTAATAATAATAAATGATTAAACTGGACCTCAGCAATGGAACTGTCCTTCTTTAGAATACATCAGTGGCTCTTTGAATGATCTTTGTAATATTAAGAAAAAAACTGTTGAACTTTTCGATGAGAACTTTCAGTTTCAGAAAAAAAAAAGTTTTTAAACAGAGATATGTTACTCTTTCATTAGAGACTCGTTCATTTCCGAAACTACTCACTGAGATAGTCACTGTAATAAGATGTGCCTTATTCTGCTAGGTTTTTAATGCCTTGGGCCGTCGAAATACCTTTCTCAAGATATTTTTGAAACTGTTTTAACACGACATATGTGGCACAAACATTTTCGTTAAAATTTCGGCACAATTTCTTCCACCAATTTTTGAGGAGAAATACAAAAGTTTTTCTTAATTCTCGATTTTCCGATAAATTACGAGGATGTATTGATATATCTAGTTAGCCTAGACCAGTTCCATGCATAAACAAAATATTGCTATATCATATCAACGAACAATAACTTATTAGAAGTGTCAGTGTAGAGTTTTAGGTCAAAAAAGTAAACCAGAGTTACGCAATAAATTAAATAAAAAATTGTAAAAATCGAAAAATTGGAGTATCGAGCCATCATCAAGTACCTGTATTTAAAAGGGTTAAGAGGTAAGCAGATTTACGGAGATATGCTTAATACCCTTGGTGAAAAATGTCCTTCGTATGCGACCGTGAAAAATTGGACTGCAAGCTTCAAAAGAGGTAAATTTTCCAATGAAGATGATGACCGATCGGGAAGGCCAGTTTCTGTGTCAGTCCCCGAAAATATCGATGCAGTTCATGACATGATTTTATCAGACCGTCGAATTGGGCTAAAACGGATATCTGAAGCACTGAAGATTTCATACGAACGCGTTCATCAAATAGTTCACGTCAATTTGGACATGAGAAAAATTTCTGCGAAATGGATACCCAAATGTTTGAATGTTGACCAACGTTTGAAAACGATGTAGACTTCTTAAACCGAATTGTTATTATGGATGAGACTTGGGTACATTTCTACGATCCAGAAACAAAGCAAAAATCGATGGAATGGCGACAGTCTGGTTCTCCAAGACCTAAGAAATTTCGTGTCCAAAAATCTGCTAGAAAAGTTCTTGCTTCAGTTTTTTGGGATTGCCATGGAGTAATCATGATTGATTTTTTGGATAAGGGTAGAACAATAACTGGAGATTACTATTCGACATTACTGACCACTCAACGGGAAAAAATTAAAGAGAAAAAACGCGGAACGCTATCCAAAGGTGTTTTGTTTTTACAGGACAACGCCCCAGTACACAAATCTCATGTTGCCATGCAAAAAATTCGTGATTTAGGGTTAGAATTACTAGAACACTCCCCTTATTCTAGGAGCATAGAATTCTATGCTTCTAGCCTTATTCACCAGATTTGGCCCCGTCCGACTATCATCTCTTTCCTCAACTGAAAAAAAGTTTAAAAGGTCGTAAATTTTCTTCCAACTAGGAGGTAATAAAAGCTGTGGAGGACTGGTTTGCAGAGCAAGAAGAAACATTTTTTTTAAGGTCTAGAGACTTTGCAGGTTCGCTGTAATAAATGTATTCAATCAATAGGAGAATATGTGGAGTAATAAAATATTTTCACATTGAAATTTTGTTTGGTTCTATAGTAGGCTAAGAATTTTTCAATATATCATCGTATAGGGAGAAATTCTAAGGGCACAACTCAATACAGGTACAGCGTACAGCACAACCTGTGCTTGAGAACCGTTTTGAATACAAAAAAATCCAACGAAACAAACCCAGCAGGAAAAATTTTCCGAGATTGAAAAGTGCTGTGCCAACCACTCAAACAGTCAAACATTAATAAGAAGCGGTTTACTTTTGAATTAAATCTCCACTAGTCCAATTCTCTCTATTAATGAGAAGTTTCTACGGAGTGAAAACGACCCGAATTGATTAAAAATAAAAATGAACAAGCCCCCAACAAACGTCGGTCGTTTGCGCGATGAGCAAGAGCGATAAGTTACGGAAAGTGAGGGGGTTTTGAAAATATCCAACCCCGCAAAGGTCAAACATGCAAATGAGAACGATATTAATTACCATGCCTTCTCCAACTGAGGCCTTGCCCACCTTTCTTGGTCAAGCGGATCGTTAAAAATAAGCAGGAATTTATGCGATTGTCATAGAGGTCGGCTGGTAATATTGAGGATTTATGGTTTGAAATTTTCTATTTTACCGATTATTCCTCAGCCACTTCGCGATATCTTTCGAAATAACGTGTATTGTAACCTCGTTTACATTCAGCCACTGCTTGTCGTGCTCAGGTGATTCCATGAACACTCGTCATTCTGTAATACCTGATAAAATTTTTCTAATTTCCCTCTTCCAGTGGTGCCTTGTTGACATGGCTTATAAAGACGGCTGTTATTCAGAGCTCTTGTCATCTTCATCTATGGTCAACTATAGATGCATAGAATATGCATCTATCTATGGTCACCTTCATCCATTCTATGTCTCTTCGGAATTTCTGACGGAAAACAAGGTATCGATGAATTTCGTTCAAATAACAATCGCGGTATTTAAAAATGGACTCGGATGAAACGTTAGGGGCGCGTTATAGTGTGTGCGAGGTCTTGGACCGCTTAGACGGTTTGTACGAGAGCAGAAAACGTTTACTGAAAGATCTGATGGAGATCAAGAAAAAGAGTACGCCGAAACAACAAGTACACGACACCCTGGAGGATCTACATCGCAGTTTCTCGAAACTGGAAAAAACGCTCAGAAGCGTCACCAGGAAGATCAAATCGAACACCAAATGATCGCGAAAACGTCAAATTAAATCACGAGAACTTCAAAATTCGCCGTTTGCAAAATTCTAAATTCCAGTGAAGACATGTCTGACGACTCGAGCCTATCCAAAGTGGCAGAAACGTTCGAGAATATTTACAAGGAGAGACGGAGGACCCTGGAAGACGTGTTGCAGAAATTTCGGGAAGCCAGAGAGAAGATGAACAGGGAATATAGCAGCAGACGGCACGAAGCCACCAAGCATTCGACCTTGAAGGCCGTCAAGCTGAAGAAGAAGGTGACCATAGACGCCAGAGGTCCGGATTCTGACAGTTTGGAAGAACAGCCCATAGTTTCCGATTATAAAGTTGAAGAGTCGGATGAGTGTAGGTATAAGGTGCAGAATTTGGTCACGTATAAAGAGTCCAGTTTGATGAAAAAATTCAAGAAATATAAGTGATGAAATTATAAGAGAGTTTGTGGATTTAATGGGAAGGGACACAACCTTGGTAGCTTTAGTAAGCAGTGAAATTAAACTTCATTTGTCAATCTTCATTGCATCTATTCTATACAATCTATGGTCAGGGGTTTTTGCTTTGGGGTTCTAATGAGATTACTGATTGGTTCTCGTTCGTTTTCCCCCACTTGGTAGATGCTCGAACCTACTTCCAAATGGTAGAAAGAGAGATTATCCACCTGAAGTGAGAAACAGAATCAGGTCTCCTGATTTTCGACTCAGGAGGGCTGCAAAGTGCATATAACTGACGCAAGTCGTCATCTCACGGGCTGGAGAACGGGAAATTCCTGTCAGGAATAGCCGCAGAAAGTCGACCGGGAAAGACATAGAATGTCGAGTTGTCATACGAGTGCCGACCTATTGCACCTCTGGATTTCATCTCTAGATCTGCTCACTTTATTTTACACCACACATTTATGAGATCATCCGCATTTATCGGGCCAAGGCGCGTCGACGTGGGGCGCGGTGTTGCCAGATCTACGATCCGAAAAGTACCAAACCATAGAATACCGCACTTCCTAGTTCAAGTTCGAGTTTGCGAGAGTGTTCATTTAGGTTTATACAGGATGAGGCAGACGAGGTTATGGAATTCGTTGCGAATTGAAGAGTTTCTGATTCGAAACTCTTCAATTTTAACTTAATTCAATTTTGTCCGCAGTGAAAACCGAAAAACAATTGAGATGAATAGATTAAATGCACTGTCAGCAAAGTAAATGGAAGATGGCGCCCAAATTCTGCGTGAGTATGACAGTTCAGCGACATAAGCTAAAATTCAAGTAGGCTCCTCAAAAGATCAAAAGTATACTCTATTCACTTTTATAAAGTATCGCGGTTGGCCAAGTTTTAGGTCTATCAAGTTTTTTACCTGAAAAAATCGCAGGTTGGCACTTGTGAATGACATTACGTCAATAAAAAAATCTCGTAGATGTTGCCGACGTTCATTTTTCATTATTAATTATCAAGCCTGGAAACAAAGAATGCGGAAGGTAGTTTCGAAAAAGCAGAGGCAAAGAATCAGGAAGTGCTATTTAGAATTGTAGAATTGAAATATGCGCATTCTAAAAGAAACCCTGATAATTTTCCTAAATTCATTATTTTCCCGAAGTTAATGAACATTTCGATAAATACCTAATTACTACGACATATATGTAGAAATGGCAACGTTGCTTGTTCAACAGACAGAAGAATGACTATAACCTAACATTTTCAAAATATACACGGTGAAATGTGTCAGAATTCCATGGCCAACCGGTATACTTTATAAAAGTGAATGGAGTATATGTAAACCCATAAAATTGTGTACCTCAGTGAGAAGAAGTTGCTCGAGAACTGGCAACAGTGGCGGGGACGTCTATATTTAGACGTCCGGAAAGATAGGATGAGCCCGCGAAAGATCTTGTGCATTCGCTGTGTGCGATTTCCTAATTGTTCTCAAGATTTTATTGTTTCAACGCTCAATTACTTCATCGATCTGCCCTGCAAGCTCCTTATTAGCGTTCAGAGTAATGATTTTGGTTTGGTTTGTCTACAGTGGCTTTATACAAGACAGTTGCGACAATAGGGTCGTAGAACACGTTTTTGCACAAACATGGCGGATATTTGTTTAAATTTGAGTGTCGTGCAGTTTGACATTTGACTCTGTCCTGTATAAAGCCACTGTAGGTTTGTCACGTGCATCGCATGCATAGATTTACATATACATGACGTTATCAATGTGTACGAAAATTTTCAAGGGGTGAAACATTTTTTTGCACAACTTTTAAAGGATCAAATTCAATTTTTGTTAAATATTTATCTATATCCTTGTATAGAGCACCAGAAGGAAAAAATGTCGAATATTATTAGAATTGTAGTTCTGTGTTCTGAAATTTTTATGGAGTGTTTGCGGATTTTGACGGTTTCAATAACCATAGAAGATGAGATTGCTAAACAACAGCCGTCTTTTTAACAAGCCACGAATTAGAGTGAGCTTGGCAACACTGGGTAAGGAAACTATTATATTGTGTCCAGTTAATTTCTTGTTAGATTATCGTTTGAATCTACTGTGAATCGAAGAAATAAGATGAAATTTATTCAATAGATCCTTCTTTAATTGATAGTATATCCATATGTATAAGTGAAACTTCTTTTGAAATGATATAGAGAGATATGTATATGGAAATCCTGAACAAGATTGGGTTAATTAGCCAGGTGTTTCAGCATCATTTGCTGTGAAAAGTCAAGTTTGAGTAGAATTGACGAAAATCTCTTCCATGTAGATAAAAAATGGAAAAATTCAATTTCTTCTACTACCACACATGACCTATCCCTAGTTGACGAAATGCCTCATCGCCAATTGTGCTTGGAAGTCCTGTTTAAAAGGTATAGTTAAATTTTAATGCAAGAAAGTGATTGAACAAGTCCTTATCGCGTGGACATTGGCCCCTGACTCCCCACCCGAACGCACGCCATTGCGCAGATGCCACGCTGCCCACCGTCCTCGCAACTAAGCCCAATTTCTGTCAGTTTGGTAGCGATTTTTCGAGAAGAATCAGCCGTTTCATTTTTAATTCTTACCGTTTCGTTTTTTTAGTCACTGTACCGATTTTCAAATTAATTATCTTCTTTTTTTTTGAGTGGGCGCTTATACGTTTTGTGCGAAGCACTTCGAATTGATCTTCAACTCGCAAGTAAGTGTTTGTAATTTTTGCTTCCGTTTCAATTTCGTATAATTGAAATTGATGTTTTTAATTTTTTAAACTTGTTCTCATCGAGTAAATTATCGAATTAAGCGTGATTGATGGAGAAATGTACCGGTTGGCATCAAGGATTTCCTTGCAATTTCAGGTTTTGTGCGATTAAATTAATAATAGTCGACGCTGGCTAGAATAACGCGCTTCTAATATTTTTACGAGTGCGCCTCTATCATTTTCCACCACAGGAAGGAAATTGATTCTATTTTACAGTAGGAATTTTTCCCATGTTATTGAGTGGCATTGTTGACGGGACCTTGTTATTGTTAATGTGTCTGAAGGACCCGGTAACTGTGAGAAATTAAGAAAACTCATCCGGTACTTTGAAGAACGAATCGCGATAGTTCTCAAACTTTTCACTCACTTATATTAAAGTGCAAGGGTACTCTTATGGGGAAAACGCTGAAGCGTTATAAAAAATCGTGATCAATTAAACAATTGATAATTTATACTATCAATTTACGAATTCGTAGTTCAAGGTAATTTTTTTCGGTTAAGATTGAAGTCTTATCAATTTTATATAAAATATATAATGACTATAATTTGAAGAAAATCAAAGCAGAGATGCCAATTTCATTCGCAGAAAAATTTTTCCAAGCTGAGAAATACAAGGGTGAAGGGTCCTTGAAATGTATGAGAGGGTGTGAGAATTAATTTACATTTCACCATAAGGAATTTTTATTGCGTTATAAACAAAAAAACAAATATAAGTGATTTTGATGCTTGAAAAGAACGAGAATGTTTTAAGCAGACACATGCACTTCAAGACATGGTATTATTTGAGTAAGTAGTTGCTTGCACTATTTCCTTGTTTTATAGGACCCTATAAACGATAAAAATAATAATTTAAACGATGTATTCAACAAGAATTACCGGCTGAATGATGAACTGATTCAGAATTCGTGGTCAAATTAAGTTATGTCAATTCAATTTGTCGAAGGTGTTATTGAGAAGCCTTAAGTTGTTTACTAATACAAATCGCCAACACTTCATTCGAAAGCAGACTAATTTGACATCAAAACATCGTTGTTGTTAGGTGTGTCAGAATGAACGAAGTTTGTTGCTTTTTTATTTATATTTTGGATTTTCTCAGGCGCGAATTGACAACAGTTTGAATTTGGTAGGTTATGTCACTGATGCATCTATGTTATGTCGAACACGGCCCCTTTTTAAAAGCTTTTATTTAGTTTCACCTGTCCCGGTGTCTGTCTGTAATCAAATCTTGCAAGTTGAATATGACACACTTCTAATCGTCCGATTGATTTGAAATTTGGCAGGTGTACATAATTCTGGTGACAATGCATCATGAAATATTTTTTATAGAAAAAAACAAAATGGCGGCTCCAAAATGGCGGATGAGTTTTGTAATTATCATCCGATTCCATTCAAAATTAGTATCTGGGGGTTTTTGAGTTCGACAAAGATGATTCTTTCGTCAAAATTGAAAAATTCAAGATGGCGGCTACAATATGGCGGACGAGTTTTGTAATTATGATCCGATTCTATTCAAAATTGGTATCTGGGGGTTTTCTGGGTCGGAAATTACGATTTTTCAAAATTGAGGAATTCAAGATGGCGGCTTCAAAATGGCGGATGAGTATTGTTATTATAAAAGCTTGTTTTAAAAAATGATTTTTTTATTATAGCTTGTTTCTTCTATGGCTCAATAAGTTCTATGAAAATTTGTCCTGCCTATTCTATGGCTCATTAATTTCTGTGAATATCGAGTTAAATTTTTACAGTTGCTCCGAATTTCTCGATATCGGGCCAAGGTCAAATTACGAATATAACGGAAATTTCTAGCTCCAAATGACAGAATAACCTCCTCCAGTCTCTTCGTAGACCGTTCAACATTCAGAAGACGTGTCCCCCTAGTCATCCTGAAATAAATCACTCGGCGAATCCCAATCTACCTCCACGCCATCGAAAAACAGATGTCTGCCTTTCGGGGCCTAGAAAGACGTTCCTTTTCTTGCCTAGACCGAGTTTTTCGAAATCTAGTCGCCACCGAGAAGGTTTTTTCAGCAGTTTCGGGGGGGATATTGGGTTACAACGTGGTGAAATTCAACATGTGTGTGCGATATAAATATAAATTCAGTAGACACGGACAAGGAGAAACCGCATCGGACCGAGTGCTAGAGTCATTATGTATTCCATTTCAGACTTTGCATCTGAATTCCATATAAACTACAAGGCCACATCATGTTCGAATACTAGCCATCATTTGTATCGACGAAAGGAAAACGGACGGCGAAACAAGTCGGTCAAGAGTGTACGAACCATAAATTATCGCGATTATCAGTTTAAAATTAACTTCGATTTCAACGTTTAGTTCAATCCCTTTTTCATTCACCCCTGTACCAACCCTTGATCACCACAGACATAAATATCTATGGTTTTGTACTCTCCGTATTTTGTGATCATAAAATTAAAACATCTGTGGTCAATGTCAAACATATTCTTCAAAAAACTCCGTTGTTTTCTTTCAAATGAATCGTGGAATAAATTCGGCTTAATAACCGTACCGTCTCGATGTTTATCCAGAACAAACCACCTAGCGTCTGTAACTTGGCACCGCGTCAATTATTTAATTGCGACGCCTAATTTGTTCTCTTCTGTGATACCGACATTTGTACGCCGGTTTTCACGAAGGATCAAAGAAATGTGTGCGGATTTCACGGTATTCTTTTAGTTTGGTGAAGGAATTTCGATGGAACGTGAAATTAGGAATTGTCAGTGGGTCGAGGAATGCATAGAATCGAGTGGGTTACTTTGACAGGCCTGGTTCTTTTGTAGGGTTCGAAGTAGGAATTTGTTTTGAAAGAATGTATGAATGATATTACCAGTATTATGGAAATAAAGTGATAATAAGTAATGATTATTTAAATTATTGGACTGTCTGAAATGAAAATTCTTATGTATCGATATGTGACAGAAAGTCTTCCACAATCGACAAAAAATCGGACCAATCAAAGTCTTATTAGAACGAAATCGCATTTTTTACGAGAATTCTTCCGCAAGGTACCGTATAATTACGAGTTTGAGCTGAAAAGCAATTTTAATTGCAAATCTACTGTCCTCTTCTGCAATATGTGTTCCAAATTTGGATTTTATTGGAACATTTTCGCCGATTATGGACACATAACCT
Source organism: Adalia bipunctata (assembly GCA_910592335.1). Classification (NCBI taxonomy): domain Eukaryota; kingdom Metazoa; phylum Arthropoda; class Insecta; order Coleoptera; family Coccinellidae; genus Adalia; species Adalia bipunctata. The sequence continues at coordinate 2,433,597 of OU342951.1, forward strand.
TATTTCGATAACCTTCTTTAAATTCAGATTTCGTATAATCAACTCATCATCAGCAACCACTTGAAATTCAAGTCTGTGGTCGCATCAAGAATGATCTGATTTATTCTCTGCTGAAACCAGAGAATTATATGCTGATTAACGTCATTCGACCACGTAAATTGGAGACTGTGGTCGGAACATTTACTTCATTTCTATTTCTTCTTGAACTTAGCGAGAGTGATTCAGAGTTATTCTATTTGTTTTGGTAGATTCGACTCAGCGTTCTCTAAAAATGTGTTTAGGATGCTTGCCAGATATAATTGTTTATAAATAGTTTCCGAAAAAATTATTGGAATGTCACAATTTTGTCTCCGAATGTCCGAATACCTTGTCATTGTGTAACGAGTCACTGTCGGAAACCACAGAATATTTGAATGAGACGGAAATAGGACAACTTTGAACGTTGGATTTTCTGTTCAGTTGATATTTTCACTGATTAGTGATTTTGAAAGAGATGTAGGAATGAATTATTGCACTTGTCGCAGTATCATTTTTCAGCTAGTTGCAAGCGGTTGAATGCATACCTTTTCAATGAATAAAGAAACATAACACCCGTGTCGCGTGGAATTCCTTCAAAATCGTTGTTCGTTTAAATGCAGATATACGCACATTTCAAGCTAATGATTTCCTTTGTGTTGTTCGGAAGTCATTTACTCAGTTGTACACTCAACTGTGGACGAATATAAAATGTTATCATAACTTGTTTACTTTGTGAGGCGTAAGAATTATTCCTCATTATCTGAAAATATATACTTTGAATTTATTTAATTTGAATAACTAGCGTCCTCTAAAGGTTCCTTCCCAACTAGGGACGGGAAAGATCATCGTTTGAAAATACCGATGCATTTTTTATCGCTTTCAACATCTTGAAAAGTGATGGAAAATATTTCAATCTTTGAAGTTCCCCACTTCAGGAGAAATCTTTCCAATCTGGCAACAGTGTTTCATCCAGCCATCAACCATAGACAGTTATGTATCTTCTGTGATCCCGAATGAATGGTTTCCAGTAGTGGAAAGAATTTGACCAGCTAATCGTTCATAACGTTTTCTGCTCAAATTTCGAAAAATACAGAATTTTAGGTGAAATAATAAAGCTCTTGCCGCAATAACAATCGAACCGTCGTAGTTATTCCTAGTTTTACCGCAACGCATATTACGTGTCAACTTTCAAACGCGCCTAATTCTGAACACACCCCTCCAAGTGAACCATAGAATCGAGGTAGGTTCATAAACCGGGTCGATGGCAGCTCCGTTTATGGCTTTTATATGATAATTCCTCGAAGATTAATTAAGTTTCCATTCATTATGAAACGGAATCGAATTATGAGTGAAAGGAAACAATAAATTTCGGCTGAGGCCATTGAAAAACGACGACACTTTCTTTTTATAACGTGCGAAAAATTCAAATCTTCTGTCACAACGATAAAATTAGTTTTTAGATTGGTGATTCAATCGGTTTTCTTCATAATTTCCATTCAATTGAGGATTTTCAATACACGATGCATTTTTTATTTTGAAAATGATATTCTAACACTTCATACTACATATTGCTGAATATGATTGAATTGATGAAATATGATTGAATTGAGTGAAAGGGTACAATAAATTTAGGATATAACACTTTCCATTTACAACGTGCGAAAAATTCCAGCATTCGTCTGTTTCAATAAGCTAACGAGCGCTTATTTACAGTTTAATTCCTTAATCTGTCGAATATTTCGAGAAGTCAAGATGGACTCATAAAATTAACAAGGTCACAGTCGGGTAGAAGATTGTTTTGGTACAACGTGTGTATCACATCTCATTTCTTTCCTTTCACAATGGAGCTTCTCATTTTAGTCTGAGATGAATTCGAGTGATTCCCATTGTTCTTCGATTATCGATGCTACTAATGGAGAGAAATCACGAATATATCAGGTGACGCCCATTCAGTCATAGCACCTTTGACTTATTATTGTCAACATTTCTGTGGTATAGAATCTATGATACACTTCACGATCACAGATAAAAAATTCTCTGGTCCAAACGCCGATTCTCCTGTCACCGCTGTCATATAAAATATGCGTTCGACAAGTTCGTCGAACTCCTAGGATTATAATCCATCCTCTCTCGCGCTATTATTAGCAAATATTGGATTTATTAATGGAGAGACGTTTTGAAAAGAAGCGTGAATGAACGGGATTCCCGTACTACATACTTTCAATTAAGAACAATTGGACATGCTAGTGGACAGAAATCAAAACACTTGAGGCCGTGTCAAGGTCGTGATGCTACTCTGTGATTCGAAATTGAGATTTAACCGCTTCGTTGAGGTCCGCGTTCCGTGAAGTGATCGAGATCGCGATGCGATTCTGTGACGATGCCATTTCATGGACGATTATGATCTGTGTGCATGTAACAAGCGTTAAATAAATTCCGTGGTTTTGAGTGCTGTGGCATTCTAACCAGTTGAATTTTTGTGTAAGAAAGTTGTTAGCAGTAAAATGACACAACACACTAGATCACAAATTCTTTTGAACGCTCGGAAGAAGACAACACTGGGTAGTTTAAGATTAATTCTTGATAGAATCATGTTCGAATGAACTATAAATTGAAAAAATACGGTGAATTTTATTCATTCAAATATCACAACCATATTGTTCAAATCGAATGAAATAATCCACAAATTTTCAGGAGAATCAGATTTTCATTGAATCAATACTCGGAATAAAAATTCGACGTTGCCACATTTCAATTCATGGCTTATTATAAAGATGGATGTGATATTATGTTCAAATGACATCCAATTATTCGAAATCTTTTATTAATATACCTGTTACTGCTATCTGTTCTTCAAATATTTCCGCGATGTTGGTATTCCTGATTTTTTCCTATGCGACTGTTTACTCAATCACATTAATAATTCAATATTTGCCGGGATCGATTTATCTATCACGACGAAATCGTCAAGAATACGCGGAAAAAGACGCTCCGTTCTGATAACGGCTCATTATGGTGCAGCCAGGAAACGTTTGAGCCGTGCTAGGCTAGTCATAGAAGCAGTAGTCAGTATTCAGTAATATTTATTGTACTAATATAAATAGGTCAAACAAGGAGGTTGCCTTATCTTATCGCCTTTCGATGATAAATGTAAATAATTTGAAGCTTTAGACCGTTCTCTGGCAGATACAGATACGCTTTTGTTTGAAAAGGTCCATCCTGACAAGGTTGTCATTCTGTGTTTCTATGTGCCGACGACGATGGTGAGTAGACACTTCTTTCCTCAGCTTCGATCCATTCGTTGCTCGAGATCGGTGGTTGGTGAATTCTATGCTACTTTTATCGACGACACCGTGTTTTCCTCGTATAGAATTCTATGCTCCCACATTTCAGTGACATTATTTTAATATTTTATGTTGTTAGGTTACAAAATGTATATAATCATCATTCCTCAAGCTTTACCAACCGAGAGAAGACCTTTTACTGGAAAATTCCTCATATATCCTTGTTATTGCATCTAACTGATGACATGTTGATCATTATTGGTGATGAAATGAAAGGTCAAAAGTGATATTCATATTGAAAAAACAAGTGAAGAAACGCTGAATGTCCTGGTTGACATTGTGAACTGTGCTCTATGGTTTTCTGGCATAAACTCTGGAAGTGGATACGAAGAGCTACGAAGGGAGTGCTGTTAACATCTTACCGGGCAGCATTAGATTAATTTTAAAGTTCTAATACTGTCAGGTAAAGATGTCCTCCGGGCTCCTGCTTCATCATAGAAAATAAACTTCTTCATAACTCAAGTGAATGGACGTATCTATGCGGAAACCTAATGGTAGACATTTCTATGTAAGGTTAGAGATGTGTGTGTAAGTTGGAGGAATAAAGTAATTAATAACTTTGGTATAATTCAATGGTTTTGTTAAATACTGGGGTGTGCATTTCACGTGAGATATTATTCAAATTAATTCATTTACGCTCCGTATTTACCGACTCAATTCGACGATATCTCGATCGTAAATTTTTTCGGGCCACGGATCGAAAAATTCTCGTGCTGCGGCTAAACCAACATGGTCGAACGAGGGGTCACGAGATGAAGGTGACCTTCGAAGGTAGCTTGAACCATAGAAATCGGTTTTCTTGACTTCGGAATTTTCGGCCTTGTGACCTTCGCATCTGAACGATATGAGTTGGGCGTTTGAGAATAGGAAGTTAATAATCGTGTTGGATTTTATCTACATCCTTTCTAGCCGACTCTGAGCGAAATGCTGGTGGGATCGTGAATTTGTGACCTAGTTCGACTAGGTTATAGGTATTGTTTTCCATTTTGCAATAAGTGAATTTGACGTTTTGAGGGTAGATTCATCGCAATAGTTCCGGAACGACAGATTCGAGGTCATTGACTTCTTTTACAGCTGCTGTCAATTTATTCAGAGCTGTCACAAAGATTTTAGTATTGCCACAAAATGCAAATGTATCCTGAATACATATCTGACGGTTATTGCTAATTTTTCCTCGCCCAAAGACTCGTTCTGTATGGAATGATGCAATATTCTAGTTCCAGGGTAAAGTCTCAAAAACATGATAAAACTCTTATCTTTGAAAGGTTCATCTATTTATCTGAGTTGTGGTTCCCCTTACACACAGCAGCCACAGAAAATAACATGATAGATTTATCGACCACAAGTCAAGATTGATATCTCTATAACTAAGTCATAAGTTCGATCATAACAAGTATTTCCAGAATATTGGAGAATTTATAAACTCATTCCATACATTGATGCAAATTGGTCAAATAGCAGAAGACTTTTCTTCATCAAATTCCTTGACCGTAATTGGCACAGAACAAACTTCATCGATATACAAGAAATAGTTCCCAACCCGAGCGATCTATGGTCTTGGGCTGCGTTCCATAATTAGAGCGAACCGATCTGATCAGAGCTCAAATATTTCCGTCTCCGTATACAAATGTCATCCACGTAACCTCGTTACAAACAACATTGACAAACTTGCCTCCGTCACTACAATTTCTGTTTTAGCATGTGTAATTTGAATAACCAAATATCCGAAACCATTAACGTTAAGTGTGTTATTGATATTAGAGATTTCGCGTCGCCTTCGAAATATTCGTAAAGGACGACTATCGCTACTTTCTCCTTTCGACATGCAAATCTAATTTCCAAACCGCGCTGCCTTAATTGAATCGTCTCCGACTTTTTGTTTCTCTTTGGTCGCATCGTATGATCTATGATTAGGTCATCGAATGCAATAAACCTAGTTGACGAAAAAATAGAAATAGATCTCAGAAACTGGAATGTTCGATGTTTAATTCCCGAAGCTGATCTTTACAGCGGAATGTTGGTTCTTGGAATTGACAGAATGCATGACTTTGTACATACGATTGGCAAAAATTTCTATGGTTTGAGAACACCATCTTTTCGATGTCCTATCAAGGACGATCATAGACATATAAAATCAATATATGTTTTTATGATGGCTTAATTTATTCCATAGAAAAGAAAACGAATGATTCCATGTCAAGAAGAATTTATTTCAACTTGAGGTAGTAACCACTACCTTTCAACTTGTTCGCTTTGTGAGTTTATTGTGATTAATGAAGGATATGGCTGGACATAAAATTTCTAGTGTTTCTTCGAACAACAACTTTAGGATCACACATAAAATATCATTAGCAGTTATTGAATTTTGGATCATAAGTTGATGAATGGAAGTTTTCATAGTTTATTATCATTTATAAATTTTCTATCAATAAAATATCACTTAACTTCTTCAAATTCTATGGTTACCCGATGAAACTGTTCTATTATTTTATTTTGCATCTCGTTTGCTTCATTGGCTATATGATAAGATAGCTCTATGGTTTACTCCCAACTTATTTCTGTGTTCTGAAAAGGAAGCCTTTGTGAATGACAATCTGGTTTCTCTCTGTGATTTCCGTAGTCTGCAAGTTAATGAAGAATTCAGTTTCATCTTGCGGTTCACTATTTCGTATCGTATATGACCCGGTGTTAAAGATGATCCCACAAACATAAATGCCTGTTTACATCCCGTAAGTATAATGAGAAGTCAAATGAAATTCGATAACTGTCTTAAGTCCCCTTACTGCCTTTTGGTCACGAGCCAAATTGTTGTAAAGCCCATGTTACACGAGTAGCTTATTGGGACTACTGAGTGATTTGAGTGCGTTCAGATGGAGGAATTCTCTCTATAGATAGTAAAGTCTATTTATAGCCAAGCCTCTGTTTTCGTTCTCGGAATTAACCACTTGTTTCGCAGAAAGATGGATTGTTTATACAAACAGAACGATATATCGATATGAAGTTGCAACAAATCATTCTATAAGTTTGTAGTTGAAGTGAAACGTTCAAGTAAAGGTTGTTATCCACGGAACGACTTGTCGTCATAGTAATCGTGAACTTAACCCAAATGCGATGTTGCCGTATCAGTCATCTTTTCAACAAAAGAGGGAAAAATCGGTCAGCAAAGACTGTAATGGCGTGCAGAAGTGGAGGGCCGATCTGAGAGCGTCCAGGTGTTTTTATCGATCACCAGAGGTCGCAGGGGGCGTCCTAATGGGAATTACCGACGCTAGGGTTCCGTCCCGCGCCCACTAGATGTGAATATATTCATTTAATAATGCGAGTTCGCGCTTCTACTCTTGGCGCGACTTCGACGGCAGCGGCGTAGATTTATGGCTTTTCGTGACGCCAACGCCGTAAAAACGGGGCCAGAACACCGCACAACCGAAGGGACGCCAGGCGTCGAGGAAAAAAATTGATAGGCATCTGGTGCCGAATTTGTATAGGCTAAGGCCTAAATTACAGCGATATCTTAGGTCAAATGGCGAAAATTGGGGTTTAATTTTTTTAGGTTGGTAACAGCGGTCGTTTCGATCACGTGAATATATCCACGTCATGTTATTATTCAGATACGCGTAGGAAATAACCATATTTCTGTGCTCAAAAGTCACTGCGAATGGCATGCTATCGGAGAATCCGATAAGTTTGGCAACGTCCCCTTCCAAAGAATATCACTGAGTCTATGATCAAACTAATTCATATTAGTGTTCGGTGATCCAACCTGAAAGCGGTCATAGAAATAAGACCAACGCAATGTCAGATTTCTCGTATTCACCACAGAGTTGACATATCCCGAAGCTTTAGTGAAAATCCTTGTATTTCAATAAAGATCAATCCTGAATGAAGATCAACAGTAATGAATGAAATTATGTCTTCATTATCCTGTCCCAAAACAATGAGCTTTCGGCCCAAAGATCCAAGTGTGTCGCGATTACGTAACCGAATCCAGCAGTCGAGATGGCCATATATAGACAGGGAAGGTCTGGCGATTTTAGCGGTGCATGGACCGGATAATACGGCAGCAACCGGTCGCTGAAACTCCGGTGGGTGGCGAAAACTGGCTCGAGGAGGATGCCATCCTATGCAGAACGAGGTGATTGGAACCTGCATACCATTAAGCCAAGTATGAGGACTTACCCATTATTGAGATTGAGGAAAATTTCTCGATGCTCGCGTAGGTGCTCTGTGATTGCTTGCTGTCAGAACGGAAAATTCGAACCACTGAGTTCTATAGTATAATTCTGTGTCATCATAGAATCGGATGAAACGTCAATCTTCCACAATTTTCAAATTGAAAAAAGCTATTCCTGCTTTAAGTTCCAGAAATCAGAAGTCTTCTCATGAGATGCTCAACATTAATACGGTTTCCGGTAGTGTAAATTGGTATTTCCGTTGTAATGTCATTATAGTCCAGGAGCATTCATTCACCAATAAAAATTTCGTATACTTAGCTAGGTATCTACATTTCATTCCCTTCTAACTCAATTAATATACTTTCTACGTAAGTATACATGTAATGAGAAATAAATCATGAATTTTGTTCAGGGTTTTATTTAGTGTTCCTATTCGATACAGGCAATACAGCTCAAAATACGATATTGTAATGATTTCTCATAAATATCGATTTACACTTCATTGGGAAATGGACGTCAAAAAAAAAATAATAAGCTCATCCGAAATCAATTTGATTACTCCTTTGTTGTTTTCGAAGTAACAATTCAAGTGAATGATAATTTGAATTTCTTATTGTTTATTTGCAGAACTCCGAAATATCTGTCCATAGACGAATCAGAAATATAGACCAATCGGCAATCATAGACCTTAATAAAGCTTGAGGTTCTATGACTCCATTACTAAGAATAAGAAACAAAATTATTAACAAAACGAATTGATCATTAACAAACTTAATATAAACAACTGTCGAATAAATTGTTCCAAGCCACAAGAGTTAAGAATTAATTTAGTGTAAGTTGAATATACCTAACCGTCAGAAGCATTTTGTGCTCAATATTTCGATGACTATTTCCACTTCTCGGTCTATGTAAACCATGAAATTGCATGAACATATCAAGAATCATAATATAAAAATTAACGTTACGCTTATTCTAAACCTGTAATTGGTGTTATCATACATAAATTATCGTCTAATTCTTGTAACACACACCTGCATACTAAACTTAATCTTCTATGTTTCTCATGCAGTTGTAATCACAGAACAATTATTACAAGCCATAACATACTATGTGGCAATGCCGTTTTTTTCAGTATGATATTGAATCATCTGTGTGAAATGAAATGGAAAATATTGTTTTGAAAATCGTTATAACGTCAACTTCAAATGCTCATTCCTAATGTAAACTTCCTAGGGATCTTGGTGACTTAAAAAGGCTATAGTCGTTTTGTTGATTATTTTGTGTAAGTACGAAGGGCATCCATAAACTCAGTGATCGAAATTCCCGGAGTGAATCTAGCGGTGTAGATCGTTCTGAAGTTAAATTTGTCGTTGTTCACTGTCTCTTCAAATGTGTTGCCAAGACGAAGCAACATAACGATGTCGTGGCTCGTTGTAGGAGAAGAAAAGACAGACCGAGTGTATTTTTAGAGGGCATTTCGGATGCGTTGGTATAATATAGGACGCCAGTGAACCTTGACTATTATTTGTATCCTCCGTCCTATTACAATGTCTTATAATTCATCCGAGCAGCTTGGAATTGGGAATTATTCTATTTTAAATGGAGGATACTCGGATGATAAATATCACGAAGAATGAAGCGAACGAATCGGTTTGTCGAAAATATACCCGGCTTCTTGTTAGCTAGCTCTGATATATGAGAATGGTTTGTTGAAGTTAAATTAGTATATTTGTCTTTGGATCGCGTTTTTTGAACAGAAATAAATGGAAGAGAATCGTCAAGGTATTCATAGTCATCGGCACATACCTACTCATTTCAAGAGCCTAAGTGATTAATCTGGCAACGCTGCATTTTAAATTGAATAGATATGTTCGATTTCTAGCCGTATCTGAAGAAAGCTGTTGAAGTTATTGCTAAGAACTTCCACTTAGATAAGCGTGGTAATTATGTGTAATAAACAGTCCAAATGCATCTTTCCACTTCTTAAATATCCATTAATTTTGATTCTGTTTTCTAGTTTCTTATGGCCCAAACCGTCATTGTTAAGGTCTTGTGGTTTTGGATAAATTTCGCAATCTCCAAAGCCCTTTGCTTGTCTCGTTTTTCAAAGAACCACTTATCAAAACTAAACATATGATGAGCATGAATGAAAAAATTTAAAAACTAAACGATGAAATATTATCAGAAAATTGAGAATACAGGAAATAAATAAAATAAAAAGGGCCGAAATTAATGTCACCGCCGTCTGCATAACAAGCCATGAAAGCAATGTGACAACGCCGCATTTTATTTCGAGCAGTTTATCAAACTGCTAACATCGAAATGTAATTTTAGGGTGAATCTTTGACTTGTACATATTTTTTTAATGTAGATTCTTGAGGTCAAAAGGAACCTGATACCGATCAATCACCAACGTGCGCTTGTCAATTCGAAGGGTATAAAATCTAGACCAGAATGAATATGTATCAAATCCGACAATTTTGAAAGTCAAAACAGACCGGTCGACAGTTTTCGTTGTGACAATAAATCGAGTTCAGAGCCATTTACATTCTATTCAAATGTGCCATATACATCTTCGATGATGCATTCACACACACACACACACACAACCATTTCGAAATTCCACAATTCAAATAGGCCCCGTACAGAGTCGGGACATTCATAATGTATTCGGGGGTCAAACAGGGTTAAGTAACAGGAAATTCGTTTAAAAAACAATACGGGAGTAGTATTTATTAGCGATTCATATGGAAAATCGATTGTTGAGGCACGATTTCATTTGCGTTACGATTTATAAGTTACGCAAATGTATTTTGGTGGAAACACTAATACATGAAGGCTTCAGGGTGATATACCTACACATGTTATTAACGAGTTAATGAAAATGTCTATTCATATAAAATTTTAATTCAGGAAACTACAAATTTCCCTTTTAAAATATTATCAGTTATGGAAGTCAAGAAAGAATAATTTCTCGAATTGTGAAAATTCGTAATCGTGATTGTGGTTTTGCTACAGGGATAAAATTGGGGTGCAATAAAGGGCGGTTATTCCTCTTCAGAAATTACATTACCTACTAAATGAGTCTGTGTTGGTAAGAGTAGGAGACACAAAATTTAATCTGGAAATTTTTTTTTTATGTTTTTCGCAAACTTTGAAAATTCGTAATTGGGTCTGTGTGCCTGCTACTGTAATGAAACTTGGGTGCAATATAGAGCAGTTATTCCTCTTCTAGAAAAACCTCGCTAAAAGGTTCTTCGCTAGTAGGAGTGGAAGTAAAAAAATTAAATCTGAAAAAACGACTTTTTTTTATTCATTCTGCAAACTTTGAAAATTCGTAATTGGGTCTGTATTCCTGCTACTGTAATGAAACTTGTGTGCAATATAGAGCAGTTATTTCTTTTTGAAAAAAAATTACTGAAAGGGTCTTCGCTAATAAGAGTGGAAGTGAAAAATGTTATCTGAAAAAAACACTTTTTGATGCTTTTCGAAAACTTTGAAAATTCGTTGTTGGGTCTGTGTGCCTGCTTCTGTTATGAAATTTGGATGCAATATAGAGCAGTTATTCCTTTTTGAAAAAAACCCAACGAAAGGGTCTTCGCTAGTGAGAGTGGAAGTAAAAGAATTTAATCTGAAAAAAAAACTTTTTTTTTTATGCATTTCACGAACTTTGAAAATTCGTAATTGGGTCTGTGTGCCTGCTACTGTGATGAAACTTGGGTGCAATATAGAGCAATTATTCCTCCTTGAAAAAACCTCACTGAAAGGGACTCAGCTAGTAGGTGTGTTAGTAAAAAATCAAATCTGAAAAAAAATAATTTTTTTATGCATTTCGCAAATCTTGAAAATTCGTAATTGGGTTTGTGTACCTGCTACTGTAATGAAATTTGGCTACAATATAGAGCAGTTATTCCCCTTTGAAAAAAACCTTACTGGAATGGTCTTCGCTCGTACGAGCGAAGAAGTAAAGAAATTATTCTGAAATAAAAACTTTTTTTATGCATTTCGCAAACTTTGAAAATTCGTAATTGGGTGTGTGTGCCTGCTTCTGTTATGAAATTTGGATGCAATATAGAGCAGTTATTTCCTTTTGAAGAAAACCTTACGGAAAGGGTCTTCTCGAGAAGAAGTGGAAGAAATAGAATTAAATCTGCGAGAAAAACCTGTTTTTATTCATCTCGAAAACTTTGAAAATTCGTAATTGGGTCTGTGTGCCTGCTACTGTCATAAAACTTGAGTGCAATATAGACCAGTTATTTCTCTTTGGAAAAATCCTTACTGAAAGGGTCTTCGCTAGTTAGGGTGGAAGTGAAAGAATTCAATCTGAAAAAAAAACCTTTTTTTTATGCATTTCGCAAACTTTGAAAATTTGTAATTGGGTCTGTGTGCCTGATACTGTTATGAAACTTGGGTGCTATATAGAGCAGTCATTTCTCTTTGAAAAAAACCTTACTGAAAGGGTCTTCGCTACTAGGAGTGAGAGTAGAAAAATTAAATCTGGAAAAAAAACTTTTTTTTATTTGTTTCCGAAACTTTGGATACTCGTAATTGGGTTTGTGTGCCTTCTTCTGTGATGAAACTTGTGTGCAATATAGAACAGTTATTCCTCTTTGGAAAAATCCTTACTGAAAGGGTCTTCGCTAGTTAGGGTGGAAGTGAAAGAATTCAATCTGAAAAAAAAACCTTTTTTTTATGCATTTCGCAAACTTTGAAAATTCGTAATTGGGTCTGTGTGCCTGATACTGTTATGAAACTTGGGTGCTATATAGAGCAGTCATTTCTCTTTGAAAAAAACCTTACTGAAAGGGTCTTCGCTACTAGGAGTGAGAGTAGAAAAATTAAATCTGGAAAAAAAACTTTTTTTTATTTGTTTCCGAAACTTTGGATACTCGTAATTGGGTTTGTGTGCCTTCTTCTGTGATGAAACTTGTGTGCAATATAGAACAGTTATTCCTCTTTGAAAAAAACCTTACTGAAGGGTCTTCGCTAGTGAGAGTGGAAGTAAAAGAATTCAATCTGAAAAAAAAACATTTTCATCATGCATTTCGCAAACTTTGAAAATTCGTAATTGGGTCTGTGTGCCTGTTACTGTAATGATACTTGGGTGCTATATAGAGCAGTTATTCCTCTTTGAAAAAACCTTAGTGAAAGGGTCTTCGCTAGTAAGAGTGGAAGTAAAAGGATTTAATCTGAAAAAAAACTTGTTTTCATGCATTTTGCGAATTTTAAAAATTCGTAATTGGCTCTGTGTGCCTGCTCCTGTAATGAAACTTCGGTACAATATAGAGCCGTTCTTCTTCTTTTGAAAAAATCTTACTCAAAGGGTCTTTGCTGTTGAGAATGGAAGTAAAAGAATTTAATCTGAAAAAAAACTTTCTTATTATTTCGCAAACTTTTGAAATTCGTGATTGGTTCTGTGTGCCCGCTACTGTAATGAAACTTCAGTGCAATATAGACCAGTTAATTCTCTGTGAAAAAAACCTTACTGAAAGGATCTCCGCTCGTAAGAGTGGAAGTAAAAAGATGTTATCTGAAAAAAAAAATTTTTTTGTGTATTTCGCAAACTTTGAAAATTCGTTATTGGGTCTCTGTGCCTGCTGCTGTAATAAAATTTGGGTGGAATATAGAGCAAGTATTCCTCTTTGAAAAGCGAGTAGAAGTGGAAATGAAAAAATTAAATCTGCGAGAAAAACATTTTTTTAATTCATTTCGCAAACTTTGAAAATTCGTAATTGGGTCTGTGTTCCTGCTACTGCAATGAAATGTGGGTGCAATATAGAGCAGTTATTCCTCTTTGAAAAAAAAAACCTTACCAGATGACTCTCCGCTGGAAAGAGTAGGAGTAAAAAAACTTGAGATTGTGGGCATGCTTTGGGAATTTGGGTGCAATTTAAAGCAGTCATTCCTAATCTTGCAACCGCAGACTCATCTAGTACAGTTTTCCCTGAAGAGGAATAAAAGCTTCATATTCCACCAGAATTTGAACACTGTAGCTTACCCACAGACACTGCTACAAATTTTCAAAGTTTGAGAATCGAATGAAAAAAAATTTTTTTCTTGTTTTATTTTTTTCCCGATCTCACAATCGCAGACTCTCCTAGTAATTTTCGTGTTGAAGAGGAATGGAAGCTCTATATTTCTTCCAGATTTCATCAGTGTAGCAGACCCACAGACACAATTACGAATTTTCAAAATTCGACAAATGAATAAAAAAAGATTTTTTTTTCTAGATTCAAATTTGTGTCTCCTGATTTTTCCAACGCAGACTCATCTACTTCTGACTTTAGAATTGCTTTTAGAATTTCATCCGTGTAACAATCCAATGTTTTAATCTTTCAATTAGTGAAAACCTTGCTAAATATCGAATAACAGAAAGAGTATCATTATATCTAATCATAGCTATCATCCGTCTTCAAATACTACTTTCTTGAACCTCGAGTATTCTCTATTGTTAGTGAGATAATACAGTAATGAAATGAAACGAAGGTAAGTATTTATTATTATCCAACTTCTCAAAATTGCTAATTTTGAAACCATAATTCAACGAGTAAACATATTTATGGAGTCATTTCTTCGTCTTGTATCGATCACAGATCATGTGCTTATTCTTTATCTAACGAATATTTCCATAATGCGATAATATTCAATAATTATCAATTTATAAGTGGGCAAAGTAGAGAAATACTGACGATTTGAAGGGTCACGAGATAACCTCTGCATGTTTACCGAGAATCACATAACTTAAGATGAAAATAGGAGGTCACAGGTCGTCCTCAAATTAAATGCTGCAAGATAAGCGATTTTGTTATCAGCAGCATGTAAAGGAGAAGTTCAAGTTGTGAAATGATCTATTTTCCAATTACTTATTGGAATAACCCAATCCTATAAGCCCTAACTCTACAAGCCATATCCCAACAAAACCTTCAAGTATTCTTCTTTCTGACTGTTGCGTAGAAGAAATCGAGTCTTTGGTGTTACATATTGTTTTTAGAATTGTTTTTTTTTGGAAATTCGATCAATATTTTCCCACTCTTTCCATGGGAAATGAAAAAACATATTCTGCGATGATATCTGTTGTGAAAGTAGAGGGCCAAGGCATGGCATTTCACTGAAGGGTATCATTCTCCTCTGTTGGCAAAAAAAACCTAAGAATTTAGCGCCATAATAAAAGCTTGAATTTCAAACCATCACGCGACAGATCGAAAACTTTATAACCGCGATAACGTGAACATGTACTCCAGAAAAATCAATGGAATGTATCGATTTTTACGACTGTGAATGAACATTCTGACATTTGTTTACTGGTGGCTGAAGACTTGAAGAACCACTTTGGCGGAATCGCAGAAACGAATAGCGTTGTCACCAAAAATTGTTGATATGACATGATTGTTACTTTGTAGGAATGATACATCCACTCACCAAGTTTAGCGCATCCACCATTATGGATTCGTTGAAAACATTTAGCGACCTTCATGTCCCTTCAGCATAATTATATCAAGATCATATCTCCATAGTTAGTTGTGAAGAAAGACGGTGGGACAATTTTGGTTAAACTCACTAATTCCAAACACATACAACATTCAAATTTCCAATGAATCATGGAATCTAGGAATAGAGTCACGCTTAGGGACATCTAGTTGTGGAAGCAGAAAGTACAAACGGATAATAGAAATCTGTAATAAGTGTGCGCCTAGACATGATTTCCTTATGCAACTTATAAAACTCAGGTGTTCAACATCACAGGTATTGAAAGAAGTATAAATATACTCGTAGCGCAAAGAATGCCACCTCGATTTTGGAAATGCACAGGCAATAACTTGTTCTGTGATCATCCCCTATATGGAGCGGCAATCCCTTCAAGCTTCTTTTGCACATCATTTCAAATGTTTTGTAATTCTATTATTTCTGTTTATGAATATGATGAAAATTTTCCAGTAGTCGCACATTCTTTCCTCGTGCACCCGAGTTACAAAAAATACAGTGCTTCCTTATGCGACTAGGTTATTTAGAACGGAAAAACATAATCACCACAAAAGTAAAAAAAAAAAATAAGCCATTCCTCCGCATAATGACCTCTGCAATCATCGCATCCTTCGAGTTTCGTTGAATGCCAAGAAAAATAAAAGGTTTGTTACTTAATGGATTCGAGCCACTATGTATATTTCGGGTAACAGCTGTCTCGACATGTGCAGAAGAAATTCCTTAGCGCCAGGTGTAGGGTCGATGTCGAGACGGTAGAGTAGCTCCGCGATATTCTATGGCCGTCTCACAGACGGCTGTGTTGATTGGAAAATGATAATTCGACATGTCGTTTTGTTATTGTTGGAGGTTTAGGTATTTGGGATTGGGCGAGCAGCAACCCTTTCCGAGCGGTACTTTCGATTTTTGGTAGGACCTTTGTTGTGATGAATGGATGTTCTTTTGGTTTGGGCGCCTTGGGTTGAGAATGCATGGGTGCTTGACAGCTGCCCGGGTTCATTTTCGTTTCATATTCATGTGATTGAATAAAGTTTGTTGGAAGGAATAATCTGTTTCATTACATACACAACCAGGTGGACTATTTTTCTTCATTCTAGACGTTTTATGTCTACATAAGAATAGATGTATGAATTACAATCGGCCTCAGGGCCTGATATATTACGCCACTTTAATATTTTCTTGATCTAAGTTTAAGATCGAATGAATTATCTCGCCTGTATCGTGGAAACTACAAGACCCAATATAGCGACAAAAAGAAATCCGAATATTTTTTAAGAATTGAGTAGTATTATCACAGAATACCTAACTACATAGTTAGGTATTCTGTGGTTTTACTCAACTCTCAATCATAGATTTAGAACAAACCTAGATGCATCTATAAACAAACTATGCTCTATGCTATTTCTCTTATGATGGGAAACCATAGAATCAGTGGCGCACCCAGAAATTTCATTCGGGGGGGGGCTGCTCGAGAGTAATCAGGTTTTTACATAAAAAAAAAACTCGAAAACGACGAAAACAATCCTTTATTTTTGAGCTCGGGGGGGCTGCAGCCCGACAGCCCCCCCCCTCGGTGCGCCACTGCATAGAATCATGTGCGGAAATCATGACACTTGGAGGTTATGTACATTTCGATTTCCAATCCAAATGCGAAGAAAATGAATAGCATGCATGAAAATAATCCACTGAAACTGTTTTAGTTCGGTTCCAAACTATGGTTGAGATAGATGACATATTTATACTTATTTCTGCACATGCGCAGATCTCCATTCTTACCTAACCTAGCTCCAGTTATCAATGTTTTCATCAATTCATTATTCATATTGGTCCAATAGTTTTGGAAACCTAGAATGGATGAAAATGTGGTAGGTAAAACAAAAACAGTATTTTCAAGAAAAACTATATTGTATCAAATATTTACAAAGTTATAAAAATGGTAGATAACATTTTTTTAAACCCCCCATTCAACAAACCAATAGGGAAAAATGACTGTTACCTTAAACATAAATAAATCTATGTACAGAATTCACAAACAACTTAATACTTTGGCGTCTTATAACTATCACAATCATTCACGAAGTTTACAAGTGAAAACTGAAGAGCCATAAAAAGTACAGCGATAATTTTTCTCATCCATTTATTCATCGAATGGATTCACATATTTACATATTTATTCTTTCGAACACAAATGTATATTCGACTTATATCCTTTATGGAACATCACAGTTGTACGCTTGAAAAATCAAGTAGACTTTTGTTCGAGTAGCGTGAAATCAGGAAAAATAACTAGGTTTGCGCAGGCACTGGATTATTAAATACATAATTATACTTGCTCGCTTCCATTCCGAAGCATTGATAATAAATAACTCTTCTGAAACCTCGGAAATATGGTTATGTGACTCAAACACAGAATTCCGAAGAACTCAAAACTCTATGGTTATCACTTCTCAAACGCCAACAATCCGTGCCTACCACTCTATGACTTATCTGGCGGTTAGTTCACTCATCTCTGGTCCTCTCTATGCTCCCTGTCAAACCGCCACGATCTTGCTAGGATCGACTTTGACCCTTATGAACATCGTGTCGTCCTTCAGGAAATGCCGTTTTTTGAGCATTTCGTGCGACACAAACTTGGGAAAACCGAATCCTAGGGAGTCGGGCTCCTTGCTCGGCCTCTGGAAATTCTTCCACGTCGGGTCCGGGATGAAGCTCTCGACGATATTGCACGCTTTTTCGGGGCAAGACGATTGGTCGAAAAGGGTGAAGGAGACCGAATGGGCGAAGGGCCATCTCAGGAGGGCGTCGTATTCGCCCGGCAGGATCTTGATGTAGACGGAGATGTGCGAGTCTTCACCTGCGCCGTTTCCGTTCGGGAATAGGGACGCCTGAAAGATGAGGTTTTTTTAGAGGGAGCGGCACGTGTGGGGCAATTAAGAGGGATGGTAATTTGCTAGGGTCACAAAGAGAACACGTGTTGTAATAGGATATTTTCGAGTGGGTGCTGAATTTCCGATTGGATTTTCAAGCGGGTTCTTAATGCTGCAGCGGGAGTGAAAGATTTGTTATGTTTAACTAGGAATATTCGTTGGAAAGCTTGAAACTTGGGATGTTGAAGAACGAATAGATTCTCACCTGCAGCTTGTATCCGTATTGACTAGTGAAAAACGGTGGAGACACCAACTCCATCCCCTCCTTGTTCTTGGCCTCGTTCAGTTTGGACGCGAAGTCGCTGATCTTCCAGATGAGGGTGCCGGAATAGTTGAGGGACAATTTGGAGATGGCGTTCTTCAGGGAGGATATTTGGTGTTGCTGTTTGGTGACGACGTTGCACATCATGTTGAGGTGTTGCCGGCAGTTTTCCTCCAGGTGGGTTTCCATGGAGAATCTCGGACCCTTAAATCTACATCCCGCGTCCTTGAAACTGCACGGAAGCACGGAAATGGTGCATTCTTCTTTGAGATGAGAATCCAGCTCTTCTCTAGCCAACAGATTGATGTCGCATCTGTTGGGGCAGACGACCGGGACCCTCCCGCATTTCACGTTGTGCGCAGACAGCGTGTCGGCCACGAACTCCTTGCAGCAATATCTGCAGGGCACGAGTCGCTTGGAACAGTCGCCCGACTTGTGTTGCGACAAATGTCGCCTGTGGATCTTGACGCCGCACTTGTTTTCGCAGTATAACGGCTCGTAACCGCAAGTGCCGATGTGGTTCTGCAAGAGAAAGGATTCGTTTTCATCAAATATTCCTTTATACAGGTTCGGAAATATAAAATGGAAACATAGCCTCTGCGCGATGACTGACTATACTCAATGGCATAGGAACTGCATCGAGACTCGAGAGAGCGCAAATTCTCCCCTCTCCTAAGCCATTGAGTTTGGTCAGTCATTTATTCGTCGTCGTATCGTGCCAAGGGTTTTGTTTTGATTATTTTATTGGTTCACTAGACAATATTCAATTCATCCACACGTTTAATGCTGTCTTGGCTATAGTTCCAACTTATTTTTCCGAACCGGTATGTGCTCTACGTAAACAAATTTAACAAGCATCTGTCTTATCCAAACATAACCTTATCTCCAGAGGTAAATACCCTCTAGAATTATTGGAAACCCCACGATAAGATAGAGAAGTATAACTCTCTCCAGAATTCCGACGATAAATTGTCACACTCCACATCAAACATTATTGCTCACCTCGAGTACGTGCCCCGTGAACTCTTTGTTACAGAACTCGCATCTCGCTCTCCTCTGGGGGCAGGTGTACTTCAGGTGATCTTCCATCAGCACCCTTGGTATTTGGGCACCGCACTTACTGGTACATGGGATGGCATCGTGCTTGCAGGTGTTGAGGTGACCCTGCAAGGTAAAGCCGATCGTTAGAACGCATAATTATGGATCTAATTCAAATCGAACTAGCGCCCACGGAAACAAGAATAATCAAATGTATCACACCTTGAAAATTGGAAGAAAAAATTTCATTGTCCATTTAAGGGCAGATGTTTGAAATTCATTATGAGAAAATAATTTCTCGTTGCCCCCGGTACATACGGCACGTCAAACGTCAGAGGAAATAAATTCTATGCTCTTTTGTGTTGTTTCCTTAATCTATGAATTCTGCGACGCTTCCGTCAATTAATTTCTATGGACAGCAGCTATCGATGAAAGTTACGTTCCTCCTAATAGTTTATCTATGCTCCTAATAGCCGTACAATTATCGACAAAAAGCGTATTATCAAGTCCGACGTTTTGTCCATTTGCCGGGTGTTCGCCAGCTGTTTTTCCGCTTGTGTCGAAGTCGAACCTTCCGCAAAATCACAATGGCATGACCATAGTTCATTGTATCGAAAGGGTAGCGCTCTTGAAAACGGCATGTGTATACTTTGACGTGCTCTACTGGCAATCTAATGCATTATTCATACCTTAGTTACGGTCAGTTGGGCTTCGCGTTCGTTATTTGAAACAATTAAGGCCGACATCAATTTTTTTAATCACCCAGCCCGTACACCACCCGTAGGCATAATTAAAACAATATCTATGATTATATTTCGTATCATATTCTATATTCCGTCGAATGGGTAAGGGATGTCCACTGACCACCCCTCAGGCGCTCTATAATTCCATACAATATTCTATGTTCTGGGAAACAGGGGTGAGAAAAGTTATTAACATCGTTCTTATTGAATGGCGCTAGTAGAACCAGCATTGGCGAATATATTATTGGGATTTCCTGAAGCAGTGCTCAATAATAAATATATGGGTGTGTACAGGATTCAAACAGGACCTTATCTGAATACAAATTTGTGCAGCTGTGAATTCGCGGAAATCCCTACGTGAATTCACAGTCGATAACATCTGGTTGGTAAAATCAAGGTTTCGATTCGAAACAACGAAAGGGTGTTCGATTGAAAATGAGTAACCTGATAAGATTTTCGAGATTTATGATAAAATAAGCAATGTTGAAATAAACGGACTTGCACGGAAATTGTGAAGGAGAACTTGTTGGTGATTGATCAAAACGTCGCTAATTTTAATACTATTGCGTCATTTTTCATAATTGTCGAAATTTTTACTCCACCCCTAATCCGAACCATCGAGTTAAAAAAAAAGTTTCTATGTGATTAGACAGAGATACATTTCTCTATGGGCAATTGAAAAGTCATCGATACGATATATTATCTTCATTGGTTTCATGTGACGTTAATGGCCGTTAAATAAAACCGATTCTAGACGTTCTAAAAGAGGCGAGGACGTTGGATAATAACCGTCAACCTGCGATCGACCTTCTAACGCCTCGAAATCGTCGATACATCGAAATAGTCGGGGTATTTGTCATAGAAAGGATCGAGATTCTTCTCGTCTGAGCAATTCCCACAATCGCGAGGTGAAGTCTCCGAACAAGTTTATGCAAGTAGGTGCCTGCTTTTCTCATTCTTGCCACCGATCGACCGCCTCAGGCCTGTTTACATCCTCTAACTGACTTCTTCCAAAGCGAGATGAGAGACGACTTGATTTCTATTAATCCTCATCGCAACAGAAAACTAATGAAGTTAGCAACGAAGACACGCATTTCTATGTTTCGAAAATGATATCGAATAAAGTGACAGGTAGTTGTCAATTGATATTTGGGTGAATCATAGAAGAATAATTAATGCAGTTCATCGAATTTGTGAAATCTACAATTATTTCTGTGAATGAAGTCAAAGATATGATTCACGAAATATTGCGGACCGAATAATGATTCTAGAATTAGATGTCGCGGTATAGGTACGTAGCATATAAAATGGACAAGTGGAAAATGATGTTAATCAATTACATCACTGCGTCTATAAATAGGACTTTCGAACAAATACTTTAATCTCGTGAACATCGAACACAGAGTCTACGACCACAGACGGCTCATTTACATGGCGGGGCTGTATCCCAGGAATATTTCGATGTGAACGACCCATTGGGGCCGGTATGAGTCATGGGTTGTTATGTGGCGCGTCAGAAATGCCAGCGATTCGAAAATCTCGCAAAAGGATTATCGCGGATTCAACAGTTTTATATTCTTGCACGCTCAGCGCGGTCCCATCCAAAACGATATGGTACGTTAGCGAGACCTACAAACGATCGTGACGTAAGGAAACGTAACAAAAGAATTGACGGCGGTATCAAATTCTAGAGGTTCATTTTTACCTACTTTCATACAATGGGTAACTGGAAGTGGAGGAACTCGAGACAGAACATTTAAAAAACGCTGCTTTTTAATAGAACTCTAGATCGTTATTCCACATACGTGCTTTCGAATGATATACATTTTAATTCAGTTTCACATCGAGTAACAACCATAGAAATATCTTTCCTCTTTAATTTTATAGGAGACATTGTAATTTAGTTTCCAAGTCCATTCATTACTCCCCCAATACTTCAATTCGAAGAACGTCCTGTATTTCCGAAAGATTCTTCGAAATACTGGAATTAGAGGTCGAATAATGACCATCAATCCCATTGTTCACAACTCTATGGTGACGCCCAAGCTGAGACGTCACATGTACAAGTTCCATTGTCACAGGAATTCGAACGGAATATCTGTGTACGTACCACCCGCCTAAACGACAGATGTTTCGCATTTCTCACAAAAATCGGAGAATGAAAAGATGAAAGCGGCTAATTTAGAACCCAGCGGGTGGACTCGAAAGGGTCCTTGTTCTTTAACACAATTAACATTGTCGAAAATCAGGAAACACTCGAGATAAACCGTTGTTAATATTCAAAATTATCTGTGATCATCTGTCGCAAACCAATTTGTTTCTGTGGTTTCACGGATGATAACTAGGGGTGGTAAAAGCGTTCCCAGACTTACCTTGAGTTTTCTCAGTTCATCGGACCATTTACAGCCTTCTTTGTGGTGAATGCAGTAAACCACCGAACTCATAATAGACTTCTCTGATTCTGGATCTGAGTATATCTGGAAGTAAATGAGGGAACAATTACTAAACGGCACACAGATGATTATCATGTCGGAATGCATGGAACGCTTCTTATTCCATTAGTTTCGCACGGGATAATGGAAATGCCTACTAATCTCCACTTTACCGTTCTGTTCCCATGCAAGATTACATTTGAATTCGATCGAATACAATACCAGAAGAATTCTACGAGAAATGGTAGAGGAATTCGATATGAAGGTAAGGAGGGCACGTGAAAAATGGCAATGCTGCAATTTAGGGAAATTCTCTTAGACCATTTTATGGTCTAAGGAAATTCACGACGCAATTTTGACAGTTCATGGAAACATATTCGTAGAAGTAACGTTTTCTATTTCATCAGGAGTAACACATTGGCCTATTTCAATGAATAAAAACCGAGAATAATCGAAATATTTCCCAATTTCATCAACGAATAAAAGAGTATCGTAACTTTCGTACCATAAAAAGCAATAATAAACACGATCAGAGAGATCGATCTGTCTGTATGCATAGAATGTGCCCACCCTGGCGTGTCCCATTTCTGTGGCCTAGCAGATGTTCCAGATGCGTGGTTTATTATTTCTCGCCTCTTTGTTTACGAGGTAGAGAACTCTCGATCCCTTGGGTTATTTGTAATGTTCGGCATTTCCTCTTGGCTATATTTTTTCATCGATCGCATTCTAGGAACCGGAACCCTGCTATTAAGAGGGTTTGTTGAGCAATTTCAGACGTCGAAAATATGAGGGTTGCCAGTTCTCTGTGAATAAGACTGACCACAGATAATTGAGTCACCCTTCAAAGTCATCGACACTTTATGTACATAGAGGCAATAACAATTAGTTGATCCTTATCTTAATAATGGTCCCTTTCAAGTACTACCAGGACCGTTCTTTAATTTTTGTTAATGAGCTTTGGGTATACGCTGAAGAAGTGGATGCTTGGAGAATTGACTCATTCAGGCAGCCCCTGGTTATTGTAGGATCGTTTGGACATCGAGAATAATTCCATAAAAATTGGGTCTGCGAAACAGGTTTAAGTCAGCTGATACAAAGATCGCATTACGATAAACTCGACACTGGCAACTTTCAGCAGCTTCGCGTTCACACAAGATTTCAACATTTTCCACATCACAATTTACGAGTCGAATAGGCAACTTGGACGAAATCAACGAACGAAGAATGCCTCGCATCAGTTTACAAAAACAATCGCTCTAAACGGATGTTATTTAATGGACGTTACCGCTCTGTGCTTCGGAATTGCCTCAAGAACGAAGTGTCAGGTACGAGATCCACCGGATATAACTTGTAGAATATTTTATTCGGAACAGAATATTCCATTAATATTCGAGAAACGTGCGAAAGCAAACAGGAATGGATGTCCGATGGTCAACACGGAACAACAAAACAATACAGCGATATTGGAACAAACCTTTTTACGGAACCTAATCGGTAACGATTGTTCTATGAACCCCTGCAGATCAGCCGATAAGGTGCATACTCTGTGATTGTCCTACCTGTCAATTTCACAAACAAGGAGCGTTTCAAATTACATTTCACCACGGGTCTGTTTGCCGACGTTTTTTGGATAAAACGTCAAAACGAATTCGTGTCGCTAAACAAATGTGTAGGTAATTCACCTACAAAGGTAGTACCGATGTCACTACCTTGAAATTAAGTAGCAAGGATGATAAATGCGTTACACCTTTCAGTATTTGCAACCATAGAATCCTAATGGAAAAGGTGAGTAAGTTAATCTGTGCCTTGCATAACTCCGTGTTATGGCTATTTTGAAACTGCTTCCTTGGATCTTCTGAACTTTATTACAAAGAATCAGAAATACAGAGTGCATCTGCGTTCGATTGTTTCCGGGGAAACTGTTTCCTCGTTTAACAAAGAGATTTCTAATCTTGGTCATTTTTATTGGTTTGCTGGAATTGTTGAATATTCATTCGCAACCCGATGAAAATAATTATAATATTCATTTGAGAGGTGGACACAGGTTATTTAATGCGAATTCTTTGTTTTCTACGCCAATTGATTGATTTTATTAGTTACATATTAAAATTTCACTCTGTTGATTATTCGAATTGATGCAGTTTCGATTTCTGTGATTGTGTCATAGATGTGTCGAAAGATGCGATTTTATGGCCGATAAGTCATAAAAAGTTTATTCCAGGATGAATTCCTTGAACAGCTAGATTTTATTTCGTGAGAAAGTACGAAGAGTTTTCGACAAGCAATAACAACAGGAGAAAACAGATTTCATATTTTATTTATGTATGGAAATGGGGACCAGAATGTACGACCGGTCATAGAATTTGCTTCATTGCTATTATGAAAATGATGAATGTTTTCGAGCCATAGAAAATATCACCTCTATTTTTTTTATGTCTCTATGTACCATTTTACCAGTGGCGTATCGAGAGAAGGGCAAGGGAAGTCTTGAATCGATTTTAAAGGGTTATAATAGTGTTGGATATATACTCCATTCACTATTATTTAATCACATAGGAGGTCATGGTTTCGTTTTCAGGAGTTGGTGCACCTGATGAAAAGTCTGTGCGTGTACAGAAAATATCGTTAATGACAAAACGACGTTGCCAGTATCTTTGTTCACATCAAAGCAAAAGTATCAAAGATATGCCACATTTTGTTAGTTCGAATCGATCGGCGATTTTGGGGCGAAATATCGTTAGGAAATCGGCTATTTTTCCATTCTTCGTCGTCCAGAAGAAGTTTCCCGTCGATATAAGAAACGTTTTTGGTGCTCAAAGTTTAATTGCAATGTGTAAATGGACAAAAAAGGCTTCCTTATACGATATTCTAACGAAAGCGACCGGAAAATATGGTTCAGGTAGGATTTTCGAGGAATTATGAGGAAAGAACTTGCAGAATGAAATTGCACGATTTTCGTAAGTGAACGGGTTCTGGATGGCCATCATCGGTCTCTAAATGATTATTGTTGATCGTTTTCACGTTGCAGAAAAAAAACACGTCGAAATGGCTAAAAAAAAGGAGAAATATGATTATATTGCATTCAACTGTAGGTGAATTCAGATTCCGATGAATTGAAATGTGTCACTGGAGCTCTCATTCCTATCAATCCTTTGCCGAAAGTAGAAATAGGCTATATTGAACCAGAATACATCGGTTTTTTCCATATTCCAGGAGTTTGTGTCTTATTTTAGAACAGGTGAATGATAAATGTGAAGCATATGTTTGACCTATTCCATTTTATTTGTACAAACCTACTGTGGTAGTAATGTATGAATATTTTTTACACTAATAAATTACTATACAGTCAGAATATTTTACTTCTTGTTCATAAGATCAAATAAATGAAATGTCGTCAAGTCTTGAACTTTCAGTTCGAAAGGATAATAAACATTAAATCCTCACAAGCATGCATATGAAAATTATCTGAAAGCAATGCAATTTTTTTCCATGCCGAAAAATAATATATTTCAACAGTGATCTTATGTACTTTTCATGCAAATAACTAGAAAAGGAATCCTTTCTATCAATTCATATAAACGTTAATTATTTTCGTCCATCACATCTTTTCCAATTCATTCACATTCTGAGAAATACGCTAAGAATGTAGAAAGGGCGACATAGTGTTGACTTGGAACACAAAAATATTTTGAAAAACGTCATAACTTCGATACAGAGTGGAATGTGTCAAATTTCCAAGGCCAGAGTTGTGATTTTATAATTGTGAATGGAGTATATGTAATCGTAAAATTTAAATCTTTTCTGACAAATCTTATCAGACAAAATAGGGAATAACTAGCGTTTTAAGCCGAAAACTTTAAAAGATATAGGCACAAAAGTTTTTTATGGATTTTCGACATGTTGTATCTTCCGAACGGAACCGTATTTTGAAAAATGGTATAGGAAAAAAGTGTTTCTTAAAGAGTAGAATATTTAGATGAGGAATGACCCTTGGAAACATACTGCATATGAATGCACTGGGTGAATGAAAAACAAGAATGATTCTTGCAGGTAGAAACAATGAAAAAGGTTGACGTAATCAGTCGATGAGAGGAGCCGGATTTGAAGGCGTATTTTCGATGATCCACCCAGATTTCAACGAGTCTGCAGAGATGTACGGTGCCTAGCGCAATTTCCTTTAACCTCAATTGACTAATCGATGTCAAACGTTCCACATAACCGAGTAATAGCAGCTTTATATCGACACAAATAGCAATATTTCCGAAAGATCAGCAAAATCAGGCAAAAGTGGACCGATTAGCGTAGGTTCTCGCATGCCACACTTACTTGGTTGACTTCGGTCAGCAGAGAGGTCTGGCTCTGGTTCATCATACTGTTAATTTCATTATTGTTATTGTTCAGATTGTTGGGGCCGTTGATGGAGCTGTTGCTCGGCGTGGGCGTCAGCGTGGGCTCGCGCTGTTGCTGCTGTTTGGGGGAAATCCTGGCCGGGAAGCTCAGCGTCTTCGTCCAGTGCGTAAGGCTGCGGACCATGGTAAACCGCACTGTCGCGAAAATTGGGTGCGGCGATCGGGTTTTGTTACGGAACCTTCGTGGTACCGGTGCGCAACGAAGGTGGTTAACTGACTGAATGCTGAATGGAAGGAACCCAGGCTGGCGAGGCATCGTTTCAAACGTCCTTTCAATGGCCTTTCTCCTACCATCCGGGTAGAGAACAGCTGTTTGTGACAGCCTCTTCGGATTGGTTAGAGCCCGAGTAGGCGCCACGATCTTACAGACAGTTTTATCCTAATTCTGTGTCAACATCGAGTATTCATCAAAAAGAAATGAATATCAACTGTCTATGCTAATCACTAATGTGAATCAAAAAAACCAATTTTCATCCATCAGAGTCTGATTTTTTCGCGAAGGTCCAAATTTTCCGATTTTTCATTGTTCGTAAATCAAAAACTGTTTTCCTCACGGAAGAACTGAAATTTCCCAAAGTGGATATCAACTCAGAAAATATCCATTTTAGGGCAAGGGTGTGATGCATAGACTCACATTATTTTTTAACGTAGATTCAATATCTGCCATAAAAAAATGGGGTTCTAATTTGAAAAAATTGATTTTTCACGATTTTGTCATCCCTAACTTTGAAAGCGATTTTTTCACCCCCTGTATCATGAATCGCGATTTCGATTTTTAAAGTGGATACATCAATCTTACATCTTGAAAAATCCCAAAAATGAAAATTTTCCATCCAAAAACCTCGAAGTTATTCTTGTTTCAGCGGAGCTCTTTTTTCGATTTTTTTTTTCGAATTTTCCCGCTCAGAGAGAATTTTCAAACCAAAACTGAAAAATGTTACATCAAAATAACTTGAAATTTTCTAAGGAATCTATTTCTGCAATAAAAAAATGGTGTTCTAATTTGAAAAACGGAAGTTGACGTCATTTCCGGAAAAACCGGAGGTGCTCATGCCTTGAAAATATTTTAGACTTCATCGTGAAATACTTATAAGTGCTGAATTTCATGAAAATACGTTCAGTAGTTTCCCGTATAAATATGGGTGAGGTTCCTCGTGAAAGACCCTGTATACAAAAAAAAATTTTTTGATCGTACTTGATGACAGCGACTGTCGAAGAAATAATCTATGATTCCGGATCTGATGTCACTGAAATATTGGCGAATTTGCTAAAAATAATCTATGGTTCTGATAACGCCATCTGGACAAATTTTGCACGACGCTTGAATACGTCATTTGCAAATTTCCACCCCGTTCGAATCCGTTGTTTTGAACCGACTCATTTACGAAACCTCCAGTCAAATTTTGCACATTGAGAAAAAACCATTGCATTTGAAATCTGCAGGACTTACTATGAAAATTTCAAATCCCTATCGAGAGTAATCGTATTTACTTAGGGTCGGACGGACAGAATTGAATTCGACCACGGATTCGTGATCAGCGAGTCGAACCTAAAGACTTCGATCGAGGATCACCGTTGCCACTCTGCCTGTAGATGCTAAAATCCAGGTGGAATGCCCATTGCCCATGTGAGCTAGACCGAAGGTAGAATACCATTCTTGTCCTGACAAGATGAGAAAAGGACCCTACATGCAGGATTATTCTCTCGATTCGACCGATTGGATTCACCTTTGAATCAGATTTATAACAATTTCCATCACGTCGTCGGACGATCTGTTTTGCAAAATCGCTTTGGAAAGCTGCGTTTTATTTACTTTCACGTACTTATACGTTTCATCTCGTCGCCTGTTTATTCATGTATGCATATTCGAAATAATTAGTTACGATTTCTTACTATCCACACTCGCATATTTATGCACATTTTTATGATATAGTTGTAGGTTCCTAGGTTCAAAGTACCCAATGTGGTAAATGTGGACTGAAATGGCATATAATTAATATTTATAGAAGAAAGGCAACGTTCGATAATACACTGCGCAAAAAAATTAACGCACATTCTGAAAATCTCAATTTTAATGAAAGTTAACTCTACATTGACTTTATAACTTATTTTTTATGTTCTCTCGGGAAGGTTTTGAACGAAACAAGACTCATTGAATGGAAGAAAAATTCAGGATTTCACCGAATCTTATGTGAAAGAAGGAAAATGAACAATTTTCAAAATACTGAGATGCTGATAAGTGATTTAATACTTGGTATTTCCACCCCTTGCGTTAATTACAGCTCGGCAACGACGGTTCATACTCAAAATGAGTGATCTTAAAAAGTTCTGATCTAATCCTTCCCAGATTTCTCCGAGTTGGATTCCTAAGTCATTAAGAGTAGCTGGATGATTTTCTGAACTTCTCAGCCTTCTATTGAGGTTGTCCCAAACCTGCTCAATCGGATTGAGATCTGGACTTCTTGCTGGCCATTCCATTCGAGAGACTTCAACCTCTTCAAGGTACTCCTGAACGATGCGCGCACGATGGGGTCTGGCATTATCGTCCATACAAATGAAATTTTCACCAATGTATGGGGCAAATGGCACTACATGCTCTTCAAGAATGTTCCTTATATACTTATCAGCATTCATAGCTCCATTTTCAACGACCACTAGGTCTTTGCGAGCAGTCAAAGATATTCCACCCCATACCATAATCGATCCTCCCCCGAAACCAGTAGTATTCAGGAAATTGCACAGAGCATATCTTTCATGTGGACGTCTGTATACAAGGGAACGTCGATCACAATGGTAGAGGCAGAATCTAGACTCATCTGTGAAGAGAACTCTTTCCCAATCGGCCTCTTCCCAATGGATATGCTCTCTCGCAAAATCCAAACGCGCCCTTCGATGGGCTGGGGTAAGAGCTGGGCCTCTTGCCGCGACACGAGCCCTTAAATCATATTCTCTGAGGCGATTTCTTATTGTCTGAGTGCTAATTTGCACCTCATGAGTTTGCTCAAGCTGATTTTGAAGGAGGCGAGCGGTTGCAAACCGTTGTCTCAACGAAGAAACTCTCAAGTAACGTTCTTGAATGGCAGTTGTTACCCGTGGTCTACCCTGTCCTGGTCTTCGGACATTCATACCTGTCTCCCTGAATCGCTGCCACATTCTGGACACACTTGTATGGGGACCTCCAAACCTTTCTGCAATTCTTGTGTATGTCCACCCTTCTTCTCGCAAAACTACCGCTTGGGCACATTCCTCTTGGGTCAAATTGCGTGTTTCGCGTTGCATAGCGATCGAGTGTAGAAAATCAAACGAAAGAAAAACTATTGATCACTAGAATTGATCGAGAACAACTGATTTCGAATGGAGCCAATACATTCAAAATCTGATAATATCATCTTTTTTTATTCCTGCTGGGAGAAAACATCTGTATTGAAGAAAAACGTTGAAAGTGGATAACATATGCATGCATAATTCTGATAAAAATAATTATCATTGAGAACACCATCAGTTGTAGAATAAATTTGAGATTTCCATAATGTGCGTTAATTTTTTTGCGCAGTGTACGTTGACATCGAGAATGCTCAGTTTAAGGATATTAATTTGAGTTTTTCGCATTCAGAAACTTTAGAGGCAATATACAGGGTGTCCCTTAGTTTCACTATCTCTAGAAGTTCAGGTAGGTACCTATTAGGAAGAAAAATCGTTTTCTTTCTTCATGAACGAATGAAGCGGCTTGAATATGTCGCGTCCATTTGGGACCCTCGTATATTCTACGAGGGCTGCAAGAAAAATGCGAACAGAAAACTCGATCGAAAACAGGAAGTAGCAATCAATAGTGTCGAGCAAAGATGAATTAATTCCTTCTTTATGACATCCGATCACAGCTTCCCTCAACAATATTCTCGACGTTATTTTCATGGATTCTTATCTGTTCTGGTGACGTGAATAAATAGGTTCGTTGCCGGTTTCGCGTTGTGGCGTTATCATCAGAGCAAACACCGTAATCGCTCCTTATTTCTTCGACACAAAGACGCCTTATCGACGCCTGCAAACGTAGGATCTTCTTTAGAAAACCGACGTGCCATTTTAATTGCCTTGAAAGTGCGCTCAGATACGCGAGCTTATAAATACCCGCCAGTTAGTTATCTAACTGTAAATGTTGCAAATTGCAATAATTATCAGCCGAAGGTTCTTGAGCGCAGCGTCGGTCTGGCTGGGGCGCAGAACACGACTGTAAGACGCCGAAGAGATGCTTTAATGATTAACATAAGAAATTAGACGATAACAAGAAAGATTACTTTGCAGTTAATGGATTTATCTACAAAATTGTTGGGTCACAATAGGGACAATATAAAGGCCTAATTTTCCTAGAGGTTCACAATTTTTAAATTCCATAAAACAAGATACAAAGGCTAGCCTGTTTGTGCATCACTGAAGCCATGTGCAAAATGGATCCCCAAATGTTTGAATGTTGACCAAAAGCGTGCAAGGGTAGAAGCATCGCTTTCGATCTGTGCTCGATTTGAAAACGATGTAGACTTCTTAAACCGAATTGGTACTATGGATAAGACTTGGGTACATTTCTACGATCCAGAAACAGAGCAACAATCGATGGAATGGCGACACTCTGGTTCTCCAAGACCTAAGAAGTTTCGTGTCCAAAAATCTGCTGGAAAAGTTCTTGCTTCAGTTTTTTGGGATTGCCATGGAGTAATCATGATTGATTTTTTGGATAAGGGTAGAACAATAACTGGAGATTACTATTCGACATTACTGACCAGTGTACGGAAAAAAATTAAAGAGAAAAGACGCGGAAAGCTATCCAAAGGTGTTTTGTTTTTACAGGACAACGCCCCAGTACACAAATCTCATGTTGCCATGCAAAAAATTCATGATTTAGGGTTAGAATTACCAGAACACCCCCCTTATTCACCAGATTTGGCTCCGTCCTACTATCATCTCTTTCCTCAACTGAAAAAAAGTTTATTAGGTCGTATATTTTCTTCCAACGAGGAGGTAATAAAAGCTGTGGAGGACTGGTTTGCAGAGCAAAAAGAAAAATTTTTTTTGAAAGGTCTAGAGACGTTGCAGGTTCACTGTATAAATGTATTCAATTAAGAGGAGAATATGTTGAGTAATAAAATATTTTGAAATTGAGTATTTCAGTATGGATTCCTGATCTTGAGGAATAATCGAAGGAAATGAAAAAGCGATATTCAGATCAGTTATGGTAACTGGTTGTCTTAGTTCGTTGCTGTTTCAAATACGGGGGTCTCCCCATAAAAAATTTTTCAAAATGTATTAATATTTCATTTTTTTTTTCAGTTCTCTTCAGGTTTCGATGTAAATATATCAAAATCAAATGTGGTATCCCACTAAAAATCCAACATTTTCCAGTTTCCAGTTTCGATATCACTGAAATATGACCATCGCCTGTCATAGAACGCGTTCAACCACCGGAAATAAACATGCAAATAAGAACAACAACAGGTTCTTTCAGAAATTATGCTTGCGAGATTGCGAAATGAAGAATTTCCGTCGATAGTTCCTTCTAAACACGCTCAGTACCCGCGCTTTTATTGTGGGAAAATAGATAATTTCGCTTTTCAGATAAACGTGTATCTTTTACGTTGAGTACGAGGGTCGCACCTCTCGTTTCGCAACATCGAAGGTCACTAATGAGAGTTCTTGTTTGTTATTATTGGTCGTTTTTCAAAACAAATGCGATTCTGAAGACAATGAACGTACTTTTACGAGCCATTAAGAAATATTATGATCATTCGTATCAAACACAGTCAACGCAATTTCATTCTTCCTGTGAAACGACGGTTTATGTGGACCACCCTGTATACAATATTTTGAAGAATGATTAGGAGGTATAACAGTCATTTCATATTTCCAACATGTACCAAGAAGTACAATTCTTATCCGATATCGAAGGCCACAAAAGAAATTTTTTCTTCTTCTTCCTAAAATGCGTTCAAGTTGTTATTCTCGCGAAAAGTAGTACTACCCATATTCGCAAGAGAAAGTGAAGATCAGCTGCAGAGTGGCATCGTACCTGCATCTCGACCAAACTGAATTCATTTCGGAGATAATTGAGATCAAAGATTATAGAGTACAAAGATGGGAAACGCCCTCATATCTCTCGTACTAAAAACCGACTACGTTTTATGCATATATATATCGGGACTTTTTACTCACGAGATGGCGTTTTCATTACAGATTACAGTGACTGTAGTTTTTTTCATTACAGATTACTGTTACTGGAAAGAGCGCGAAATTTGAATACCACCATAAGTAATAATTTTGATTTCCACCTATCGAGCCCAGACAATAATATACAGGGTGACACAACAAAAGCAGGGCTTCTGTTCTGCTCAGGATTATATTTTTGATCTACATACTAATTCAATTGATACTAATTAAACACACCAAATAGATTTGCTCACATATTTTTATTTCAAAATATACATACAATTTTAAATTGGAATACATGTCAAAAATATCTTTACATCTGAGTTACAGAATTATTAGAACAAATTTTTTAAAGAATATTCAAATTCACAATTTAAAAAACATCTTGTAGAGGTGTAAAACTTGTATAATTTGTTCTGGAGAGAAATGCTCACTGCACATAGTATAAGTTCTGCTGAGATCTAAATCCTCTCGCCCAGAAAACTCTATCCATTTCAGAGCACTGAAAATTAATACAATGAATAACAGAGTTACCCCTTTCGAGTTTCAATACTTACATTTCCATTTTCTTCGGTAATTTAAAGAAGGATAATTTCGGATTATTCCTTTTATTATTAGTACACTGCTTTGCCATGCAGCATGCTCCGGATGGCATCTTGTCTTCAAATATTTAACAACCGAAACACAGGAACGAATACCAATAAGCATGAATCAAACTAAATTATAACGAAAACACAAATATTAAACGAAAACTCAAACACTACACGATATATAACTCAAATACAATACGAAAACTCAATTAAACTTAAACTTAACGAATACAACTATTAATTATTCTTTGTAGATCTAATCTAAACGAACTCAACTCTAAATTTGATTTGAATTTGTCTGTTTGAATTGTACCATATGTGGTAACCATGGTAACATAAGGTCACTTCTCTTAGCCACCTATTATCTATCTCAGGACTTTCTTCTCACCAGACGGCGCTCACGTCAATGTTGTCGCTTCGTTTCCAATCTTCCTTCTCTATAATCTTTGATTGAGATAAAATGAATTCACGTATCATTGAAACCGCAACAATGTTCTTTATTGATATTCGTTCAGGTGGGAACATCGGTGGTTGACCATAGAGTTCCTCGAAAACGCTTGCTGTCATAATTGCCCACAAACGTTCTTCACCTATTTTAATTGTCTCAAAATTTCCAACTTCCGAAGCTTCTACAAGAATATTTATCCACCATTATAGTTGATCTATAACTTTGACGTAACACTCATCGCCGAAACAATCTAAAAAACCGAATTTTTCCCGGAAATATTCGGATGCCAACCATAAAACTACCCATAATAAAAATATTTCTATGAACTGATTCGATTCAGTAAACGTCAAATTAAATTCAGCAAGAATATCGAAACAACTTGACCGGCATTCTCGCCGAAACTGAAGAATGTCGTACCTACCCAAAAACGTCAGGATGTCCCAACATAAATAGCATAATTTGGCGGACCAGTCTTTGATCACAACATATTCGTCCTTCACGCGTCGCACAAATCACAGAAACGGCGACACTTTTCGCGGATCTGATTTCCGCGCTCATAGACCTGTATCTATGGCTTCTGGACCGAGTGACGGTTAAATTATCTGTGGATGAAATCGCATAGAACGAAACGGCGACACTTTCGCGTGCATAGACCAGATACTAGATCTCTGTGACTGTTCGAAGGAACTGAAAGTGGTGTGGTTGCCGCTTGGATGGCAGGTGAATTAATAAAGTTAGGTGAAGTCGGATAAAAACCTCCTCGTACACCGGATGTACGGCGGAATACGCTCCATAAGCAGGGTTCCGAGTTTCCGAGAATATAACGATAATTGATTCACATGTCTGCATGTTGAGGCCGTATATGAAGCAGGTCGATTCTGGAGTTAATTGAGGAAAAAGATGTTTCTTTGAAGATTTCAATGGTTTGGTGATATGTTTATGAGTTAATATATGGTGTGGATTGTATGCATATTACGCGTTTATTCGATGTGAACCGGATGGAAAAATCGTTTTTTCGAGTTGCCTTTCGAATCTTTAGACGTAACCTGTACAAACTTATATTTGTGAAAAAAGAAATTTTTAATAAAAAATTTAATGAGGAAAAATTTCTGAGTAAAAACAACACAGACATTGGAAACAATTTTTTTTACAACATTTTGGGTTTATTGAATCTCAGTGGGCTTCATCGCCATAGCTGCACCCTTCGCAGCATCCGAAGCACTGGCAAGTTTGAAGGCATACCCGTACATTTCCCTGACGGCGTTCTGCAATGTTTCGTTATTCGTAATACCTGACCCGCTACAAACGATTCTCTTCACGTTGGCTTCATCCAAAACATCCTTCGGCATCATGCTGAAAACGTTTAAAACAAGAGAAATGCAAAAACATTTTTGGGCAATATCGATTTTTCAGAAAAAAAAAAACAAGAAAAATGTTATGTCTATTCACCTCAGCAAATTCCTAATCATCCCCTCACACAACGCCCTGAAAACCTGCCCCAAACGCAAATTTCCACCGTTAATGTTGGTCACACTGGCTGTCAGTTCGGGCTTGTGTCTTTCTCCACAACATGTCGGACTTACCCGCAGTTCGGAAATCGCCTCTTTCTCCTTACTCAATTCAATGAGCCTAGTCCATATTGTTTCTAAAAGAGCACAGCATTATCGAATCAGTTCTATGGTTGACAACCATCAAGATTCTGTAGCACAGATCTCAGAAGACTCTTGTCATTCTGAAGGCACAGATAGTAATGATATTCTATGTTTATGACCTTGAACGAAATTTCGTATGAAAATTACGGCGAATTAAATGTTTTTTTTCTGAACGAGTGTTTAATCCCGGCTCAACCAAAACCAACATGACAAACCTTGTGGGGTCGATGTATTTGTCAAGTCCAACAGCCATTGTTGTAACATCTTGACGAAGGTGGCCAAGGAATTGCCTCCATTCAGAGAAGCGGCCACTGCTAAAAATCTTTTATTGAAGTACGGTAAGAAAGTCATCGGTTTTCTACTCGGGGGACCGCTCAATTCCCCGTCTCCCAATTTTCTTTCCACTACGTAAGCTATCTGAGCTGAAGTTGAGATATTCAAGACGGCGTCTGAGCTCTCTTCTATGGTTGAAAGCACTGAGCATTGTAGATCTCCCATAGCTACGCCTTCAAGGTCATTCAATTAAAATGCATATTTTCATAAACGTAATAATATGAGTTATTATAAGAATTATCATCGTTAACGAAGACTGAAAAAATTACCTATGGGAGTACCACCAGGGACAGCATGCCAGGTATCTGCCAAATATCCGACAATTTCTCCACTCATTTTGATTTCAGGCAACATATTGACAGGAAAAGCAACGCTCTCTAACAATTCCAAGTTCCAAGTATATGAACGGCAGTCAAAATATCCCCAACTTGCGGCATTCTGCTCCGATATGTAATGTTTATGGGTGTCGCACAACATCGACACTGTGAAATCTTGAATTGTTCCTGCACGCTCATATTTCGCTATCTCTTCGGCTCTTAAATAAATCGAGAACACTGAAATATTTACGAGACAAATGGTGGATGCGCATAAACAACCAACTAGGTACTCAAATGCGCATCCGCCATTCATTCATAATAAATACCTGTTTTGGAGCATCCAAAACATGGTGGGTATACCAAAACCAGTGTGAATCTGTAAATGAGAATCGGGCTTAGGTAAACCCATTAGGAATTCCTCAGAACATCTGTTATCCTGCCAAGTGTATACGTTGGATACTTGATCAGGTTTCACTTCGAATCTCACAAAATGTCCGTCATGTTCCTCCTTCCGCCAGGCATTTTCAGGTTCATGCGACCAGAACATCACTCCGTGCATCTGACCGCACACCCCTATCCGCTTCACCTAAAAAGCTTTCTGTATTGCGATATTTTCAAACCGTGTGCTCGGAGTAACCTGGCGTAGCAACTCTTTGGGTAATTTAGCCACGCAGATATTGATGGTTGATAAAATTTTCGGTACGTCTTGTTTATTTCCATCTATACCTAGGTCGCTGGGTACGTTCGCAAGGGTATCTTTGCTTCGCTCGGCAAGAACGGCATTATCTTTGAGATTCAATACGCAAACTTTCACTGATGTGGTTCCGATGTCGATTCCCAACGCATAATCACCCATATTCATCTGAAAGAAGTTTTATATATTCCAACATTAGGAACTCACTTGCTCCCAATTCAAAACACACAAAATTAGCCGATTTCGATGATAAAACTAGCAGCGACATCTATGAATTGACGAGGAATTAAAATACAGAACAGATCTCCACAGAAAACTCATAGATGGCGCTTTTTATCACTCTGAGAAGATGAAATCACTCCAAATATTCCAACATTGCCAATTATTTCAATCATTTCAAGGAATAAAATTGTTTGTGGGAGGAATCAGGAATTAATGTTCTCACGTGAGGTTTTGCGTAAAACGAGTATTTTATTCAGACTTCGATGAGCAATTGATGGAAATTCTGTTGGAGTATTGCCAATTATCGTATTTATGACCTGATTCTGATATTCGTACTCATTCCGATATATTACGGTATCCTGTTTCGATATTTTCCATTCAAAATAAAAATAAACACGATATAAGGATGGTTATAACCTGTCGGCACAAATGGTGGATGCGCTGCGAAGGTTTGGATTTAGATAAAAAGTTGTGACGATGTTTTTTGAAAAACTCGTTTTAAAACAACAATAAAATTACCTTGGTCGTTTTATCCTTCGTCAAATACAATTTGAAGTGGCATTAAATTTTGTAAATGAAATATACACAACGCTTCTCATTTAAAATAACATGCAAAACAGAACTGGGTACTATCAGCACTCAAAACTAGATATTATCTACTGAAACAGGATAACCTCACTCAACAAGATAATTGCTGCGAAAACAAGCCTGTATGTCTTCAATTGCAGAAGCGACAAATTGTAACAAATGGTATCGCTCAAATGATTTACTAATTTATATTCGATTAAAAGATTCCTATCTGCTGCCTGTTGTATCAAAGATAGCATAATCATTTTTTAAAAAGGGTAAGAGTGATTTCACGAGAATTCATTGAATTTCGGTTTTCATAGTGAAATCATAAGTTATAATAGTGTAGATGAATTACTTACGTTCTCGCCACAACTTACACTCAACCGAAATTTCCGAATACTAAATATTTATCGACCACGAATATTTTTGATTCAGTGTTTTATTAAACGGAACATCCTAATATTTACATTATACTCGAAGTGCAAGCGGTTATATTAACAGGTACAAAGAGATGAAACACATGACTCGTTGTGTATCACTCAAGATAGCGAAAACAGTGTTTCACAAGATTTTTTTTGAGATCGCTAGTAGATATAAAACTTTCAAGAAATTCGTACGATTTTACCTTCTACAAATCAGACAGGGCAACTCTGTTATCTTCGATAATATATTTTTTCAAATGAAATAAAACATTTATGTAAACAAATAATAAATAGAATGAAAATTATCTTCAAATAATTAAAAAGGAATTTCACTTTATTAGTCAACAATTTCCTATCGGTGATTAATATTCTGGCATTCAAACACAACAACTGCTTTTCTATAAACAGAGACTAAAAGCATTACATGAAACGACTCACCTGATAATAATACAATAGCTACAAAATATTTTTAAATTAGAATCCCACTTAGCTTTCTTCGTAAAACATTTGTAGACCACCAGACTCTCAACATTCATTTACCAACACAATACAAAAAGCTTACATTCATTTAGAACGGAATTCAACCGATAAAATTAATGATTTTCCTTTGGCATAAATACAAATCCATTGGGTAATGGCTGATTTCCCGCTTTAAACATCTGTTAACGGCTTCAAAGGAATTTGTTCTTATTAAAAAAATATAAATAGAAATATGGGAATAATATGACATCTGCAAGACGATAAAACAAAATTTTTTCGAACATTTCTCAAAATTACGCCAGATTGTAGCATACAAAATAAATCACCATTGAAAAAATTCAATCTTTCAAATTAATTAACTGAATTAAAATTATAATGTGAAAACCCACTTCATTCATAAGTGTTCTTCTCAGTGAATCACATTGAATGCGAAATTATAATTCTCAGAATTAATTATAATTAGAAAGAAAATGCTGTGGACAAATCTATTTTCATTTCTGGTTGTCCCCTATGGACGAATGTGTGGGCCAAATTCCTCAAATCGAGGAATTTTGAGCTGAAAATGATCATAAATAATTAGGTTGGACTCGCTTCGAAGAATCCGAAGTCATATAGCATTATATGTCCGTCCGGCCCTAAACGCGATAACTTTCGCAAGAAAAGATCTATAATCTTGAAATTTTCAGGATGAGAGGCACAGAACATCCAAATACCTCGGTTAAGCTCGTAAATAGATAAAATCGATTCACAAAAACAAATTCCTCCAAAAACATAACCTAATTCTCACAAAAAATAGCGATATGACCCTGAAATATTGCGGATTATTTCCGAACTAGTCACTAGTACCGAACCTAGCGAAGCGGTACGCCCCCTACCGTTAACGAATGAATTATCGCATAGGCCATAGTAGTTCTGATTCTCTCCGATAAAGCGCTACCATCTAAATTTAAATCAATTTTTGGTCACGATTTTTAAATTGATACACAAATTGATGTAACTATAGAAATATGAATTGCTATTCAATTTTGCAGTCATAATTATTCGATCGATTCGTTAAAATGACAGGAAAAAGAAGAAAAACAATTTGACACATAGAACACAGAAGAAAAAGCAATTTCTGTTTTGCTCTGTGGTTCATCTTCTGCTGTTGAAGTTGAAGTGAAGCCATTTTATGAGAGTCCTATTTGTATTTGTGACAAAGTAAAATCTTAAATAGTTGGTAGAATTGAATAAACGAATTGCGAAGTGAAGTGAGATATTGTGCAAATATCAAATTGTAAGATCGTCGATACCTTAGTATTGTTAGTGAAAGTTTCAAAACGACAAAATGGTGGATAAAATAGAAATGAGTTTGGACGATATAATAAAATCGAACAAACCACGCCGTGGAGGTAACGCTGGAGGAAGAAGGGGCCGCGGAGGTGGCCGAGGTGCAAAGAATGTGGGCCAACCGAGAAGGAGTTTCCGTAATTCAGGACCGGCCGGAGGTTCTGGCGTCCAAAGAGGCAGAGGCCGTGGAGGAATCACTCGATCGTACAATCGGGTAATTGAATTTTAATATTTGTTTTAAAACTGTGAATTTTTTCAAGTGGAACGATCCAATCGGACCATCCCAAAGTTGGAATTTCGCTCGACGAACTCAACAAACCAATTGTTTCTTTAGGGAGATGTAAACAGTGCATGGAAGCATGATCTATTTGAAGGGTACGGAACCAGAAAATTGTCCGGTGCCCGGGCTATGGTTCAAGCTAACATGGGACCGACCAAACTATTGGTCTCTAACTTGGATTTTGGAGTATCTGACTCTGACATTCAAGAGCTTTTCGCTGAATTTGGTCCTCTTAAAAGTGCCGCAGTGCATTATGACAGATCAGCAAGGTCTTTAGGAACTGCTGATGTAATATTCGAAAGAAAGAGTGATGCCATCAAGGCCATGAAACAGTACAATGGTGTTCCTTTGGACGGAAGAGCTATGAACATACAATTGACCACTTCCGAGATTCCTTCGCCTGTCAGGAGGAATGGACCATCTCCACAAAAGTTCCAGAGCAGAAGCCCTAGAAATTCAGGTGGCGGAAGAGCCAGAGCTAGTAGTCGTGGAGGTTAGTTGTCTACTCCGTAATTGAAATTTCGACAGCCACTAACTTTATGATTTGCAGGACGACCAGGTAGAGGGCGCAACCCAAGAACCCCCAGGAAACAGCCGACAGCGGAAGAGTTGGATGCAGAATTAGAAGCTTACACGAAAGAAATGAAATAGATCGTTTTTGTGCTAATTGATGACTTTTGACGAGAATGTGATTAACAGAGTTTCATTTTACATCATATTTAAGTTGGTTTTGTCAGTAACAAGTATTTATATACTGTCGATTCTTGATACAGACTTTTGAACATTGTGCGTATAACAAATATGTTTGTAAAAATTTTATTAGAAAAGTAAAAGATTATTTAAGGTATTCCTTTTTTTTTTGTGAATGAATCATTAACACTTTTTATTTCGATTAACCATTATGTTGGTAATGTGTGTAGGATTTAATTTCATGCTTACTCATTCATCTGCATTTGTTGATAGGTTCAAATTCGATTCATAATAAAATATTGAAAATTCAATGGTATTCCCAAGAATTATGTTTGTAAATATGAAGTTTCCATCCAAATTATTGTTTTGAATTGAGAAAGACAATACAAGTTTTAATACACCCCAATTTGTTTTTATTTATTCAGAATAATATAAACTTTCATCGAAATATGGGACTGCTGTGCAAATTTCCAGTAAGCATACTTCAATATTGACGCTTGATTGCAAAAGTCTTGCAGCATTAAATTTGCCAAAGTCAATTCCCATTAACGCACAGGTCGTCAGATAATTTTCATGAACATTGCAAATTTTGAGCTTCACATTCCCTTTTTATTTTGAGACGACTCCGTCATAAATAAAAGAGAAATATTAACATCATAAAAAAGTAAAGAACAAATTTAAATAAACCCAAATGAGATGTCATAAAAAAATATGTCTCACAAACATAGAATAGGCGCATTATTCTTCTTTGCACAGAACAAACTCCAGATCCACAGATTCTGGACTTACGTAGACCACAGAACAAATAGTGAAATTTGGCATCGCCGTATTGAATTTCCTCAATGCCAAACTGGTAATCACATTTTTTTGAAGAAGGGGTATATTCCCATCAATATCATTGTTTAAAGACTCTTTAAACAATGTTGATATTATAACTGTTGCCTGGTTGACTCTATTTCATGCTCGGAGTATTAAAGAATAATAATATTGTTGTGCGGTTCAA
This sequence comes from Adalia bipunctata, assembly GCA_910592335.1. Lineage (NCBI taxonomy): Eukaryota > Metazoa > Arthropoda > Insecta > Coleoptera > Coccinellidae > Adalia > Adalia bipunctata. Next base: position 2,475,643 of record OU342951.1, read on the forward strand.
AGCAAAAAAATTATTGACATCTATGCACATGACATCTGACACTTCCATATTCTATGGTTTATAAATTGTGTGAAAACGAAACAGTTTCATAAAACAAATTTTAAACAATTTATATTAATTTATTAGAAATATTCCGTGTTCTGATCTCCCATTATCTAAATGACTAAAATTGAACGATAATTTCGTGTTAGAAGTGTCTAGATTCATGTTCACAAGATTTTATATCATTGAAAATGGATGAAGCGTTTTCTTTCACTTGGGATAATTCACACAATATTATCCAGGATGAAATAATAATAGGGGATACAGAAACAACAGAAGAATTTCAAGTATCAAATATTATACCTCAAAATGGGGACGTTCCAGAAATATCGTCTGAGCAAGTTTGTATACAAGACAACACTTCTACCTACACCATGGACAGTCAGGTAGCCGAAGAAGTTGTGATAGAACAATGGGAGGGACATTGTGCAGAGGAAGTGGTTGGCGTAGACGAAGCTGCAACAGACAAGGTGGAAATTCCTCTTCCGATGGATCAAGACGTGTATGCTGCATCAAGGCCTTACCCTTGCGACTTTTGCAATAGGAGATTCAGAAAAAAGATGAATCTCATTAATCATATGGCAGCCCATCAGAGGACTCATAGATATCTTCAATGTCTTATATGCGGAGTTAGATTTGTTAAGAATAGCGACTTAATCAACCATCAAAAGATTCACGAATATACCGAACCTGAGATCGATACCAAGTTCTCTATAGTCGATCATAAAAATTCCTTTGTATGTCAGCTCTGCGGAGTAGGTGAGTGTTTCAAGCTGGGTTGAATTCGCGTTTTTATTACTATTTTTCCTTATTGAAACTGAGGAATAACTCGGTTTTGTATAAATGATGTTTGTTTTGTAGGTTTTACTAGAGAAAAAGCGTTAGCATCCCATATTAGAATTCATGAAGGGGATTCGCCGTTTGCGTGTAAAGAATGCAATAAAACTTTTTGGGACATGAGATCAATGGAAGAACATTGGCAAACAGTTCATGGCGACAGCGATAAAGCTCCTCCCAAAAAAGAAAACAAATACGGTAGTTATTCTTGTAAGATTTGTGCAATATCTTTCTGTCGGCAGAATGATCTGAAGAGACATCAGCTTAATCATGTGAATGACCATTCCACCGATGAATCGCCAGTAGGTGAGGAACAAGTCAGTTTATTAACGAGATTGTGACCTAAACAATTTAATTTTTTTGTAGAATATTCATGCGGTATCTGTGGTGAATCATTCGCTGATGCCACCGATCTTTCGTCTCATAAAGAGGAGATGCACGGTGATGTCTACGAATTTCAGTGTATGCGTTGTGGAGATTTTTTCGCGGACAAAGAATCTCTCAATTTACACGTAGAAGAACAGCATTCTGAGCACGGGGTTTTACGGTACGAGACCAAAAGGAGGAGAAGTAGGGGACCGCGCCAACATAGAAATTATTTACATGACGAAGATTATACCGAGAGACAAAATAATGCCAAATCTGGCGATCAGCCGTTTTCTTGTCCAGAGTGCGGGAAGAGGTTTACGACAAGAAGTTCCCAACAGATACATATGAGAATACACACAGGTAAGTTTTCACGAGGTTTTTTAGGGGATGTGACTGAAATTTCATCGTTTTGTTCTTAGGTGAACGTCCTTACGCTTGCAGTTATTGTCACAAAGCTTTCGCTGACGGTGGCACTTTGAGGAAGCACGAGAGAATTCACACCGGAGAAAAACCGTACGCGTGCGTAATTTGCCCTAAAGCTTTCAATCAAAGGGTCGTTCTGAGGGAACATATAAGATCCCACCATTCGGGGCCCGACCCCACCTGCCCCGAAAGCGTGACCCCATACTCATGTTCCGTGTGTTTGGACAAATTCGCCACCTCTCAAGACCTCATAGTGCACCTGATTCATCACTGCGACATGAACACGGCGATGAAGAGGCCCCCCAGAATCGGGCCTCGAAAATACATGCGTCGAAGCAAGCTGAAATCGCAGAGCTACGATTTGGCGTCCCCCGAAGAAGAACAAAACGAAGAACAGTCTGACGATGAAGAGATACCGCAGTTTCGAAGCGGGGAGCAACCGCATTACGAAATAGACATGGACGCGAGGTGGACGAAAAGAAGGAGGGTCTCACCGCAAAGGCGGTTCGAAGAACAGTTCGTGGACCAAGAAATGTCGACGTCGTCGACCTCGACCCCGACTTATCTGGAACAAAACTTGATGGACAGTGCGGAGCAAGTGAAGAGCAATTCGGGTTGTTCGTCGAAAGCGAAAATGATACATACGGAGAAGAAACCGAAATATTTGGAACATCCCGAGATTAAACAAAGACGTAAGAGGAATCCTTACACCAAAGGACCTTACGATGAATTCAGTGCTAGACGAAGCGAAATCATGAAGCCGAGAACCAAAAATGTCACCCACAACATTCCCAAACCGGAGAAGTTCCCAGTTGCTACTTTCCCCGAAGAATTGAGCGCAGTCGATAATCTACTGAAACTCAGTCAAGAAAATAGAGGTCTATTCGATGATTACCAAGCACCGGAAACCTACACTGAGCAAACAGTCGATTATACTTCGCTTCAAGAAAACGAGGAAGTTCCAACCAGGAAGTCTCCGAGAAAGACCAAAGGACTATCGTCTCACAACCACATTGATGAATATACCGAAGAATGGGAACCTAGAACGAAAAAACCAAAAAAACTCAAAAACGAACAAGATAAAATCAACATCAAACAAGAATACGACCCAAGCGAAGAACAAACTGAATGTGAAGCCACAGAATGCGAAGACGGTCCATCAACCGATCCAAACTGGGCGAATAAAACCACCAGGAAATCTTCGAGAACTAAACGCGTTCCCACCCGGTATCAACGCAAAGACAAGACGACCGCGAATCCCGAAGTAGAACCGCTCAAAAACTCTGTCAAACAAGAATACGAACAGTGCGAAGAGCAAGTGGTGTACGAGACTCCGGAGGATTATGCGATTATGAATGGTCCGGAAACCGTCTCGCAGCCGCTTGATATCGAAAACGCGGAAATTGGGGCGAACGCTCAGATCGGGCAAATCATCGATCCCCTCCTTGAATTCGCTGAGATTTCGATGCAGCATGGGAAGAGCGATTTCAAGTGTGAGATGTGCAGCGCAGTGTTTTTAACGAGGTCTCAGTTACTTACTCATGTGCGTGTGCACATCTGATGGATTGAACTCTGTTATTTATTGTTTTTGTATATTCAGGATCATGTAATTTCTTTCTATTTCAAGGCAAAGGTATTAGGATTAAGTTTAAAAACGTTTACTCTTATATTATTCCAAACTTTGTAAATTTTTTTTACAGTAATTTTTCATTTCCGGTGAAAAACTTTGCACCTGAAATTTTTATTGGAAATTTGTCACCTTTATTTGCCATATTAAATTTTATTTCTAGTTAAAATAATTCTCTCCTTATGTGGAAATAGGTAATTTTCCCAACGTGAAATATGCTTGCTTATGTAATATATGAATACAACAAAAAGTCCTTTATTTTTCCTGTTTCATTTCTACATATTCCAATAAATCAACGTTTTTCTGGTTGATGAACAAAAATTTCACGAAGGAAAAAAAAATATCACAGACAAGATATACTTCACTTCTGTGGTTTCTAGTACGATGGAACTACTACATTTCGACGAACCACAGCCTTTAACAAGCGTCAACGAGGCAACACCGGGAGAGGGAAACTAGCACAAGGCGGTTAGTTTATGTTAGATAATTTACTAAATGTACATACCAGAGGGGAAATTCTGCCGCCGCATAGCTAAATTTCGGCTTCAAATTTTTCCACCGACCTACAATGAAAAACTGAAGCTGAATAAATTTGATTTTGAATTAATTGTGAATAATTCAACGGCATTGCCACATTGTTTTCATGGCTTGTCAGTGGATAAACGTCAGATTTTGTTTATTTCTCTTAATCTACGATATGAATCTAATCAAAACAAAAAGTTGGGGAATAAATATAAGGATAAAGTAAATAAATGTTGTTCGAGGACGGAAAAATTAAAATAATCGAGATGTGACCACGATTATCTCTCATAAAGACAGTTTTCAATTACAATCGTGATGGATCCGAACACAAGATACATTTACACATTACTGACCCATAATTCCAAATATTACTGGAAATTTCTGATAGCCTACGTAATTCTTATGCTATTTCTTTTCGGCATATTAGGTTTTTGTCAATTTTTCTCAACATTTGCCATAATCCTATCAATAGTGTACATAATTTCTCTGTGGATTTTCACAGTTTGGATAACGGTGTCATTCCTTCGAAAGTTGTTTATTAAAAACGAATTGCTTGATTGGGAGATTTTCAACAAAGATAAATTGCTTGTTGCACGTTCTGACACTAAGGTGAATAATACACATGAACTGTCTGAAGATGTGGTCAATCAGTTCATTAAAATTTGGTATAATGAGATAAGTAAAGATGAGGAATTTTCGAAGGAGAGTAGAAGTATCATTGAAAGTACTTTGAATCAACTCAATGAAGCATTTTATTCAGTAAATAAAAAGCATTTTACTTATGCTGCAAGCAACATATTTTTGAAACATTTAAAGGAATTTCGGAGAACCCTGAAACTCAAAGAGAAAAATGCTGAGAAAATTTCTGATTTATATAGGTAAGGAAAAATTTATCCACTTTTGGTCCCAATCTGTTTATCAAAAATATATCTTTCTCACTTTGTTGTTTCTGTACGAATGAAAATCATGAATGAATGAATATTTTTTGCAGATATTCATTCTCAACTGTACCAAACGACAAGACTTGTGAATATTACGTTCACCAAATGACAAAAAAGTTGCTGGTCAACTTTATCCATTGGGAATTATGGAATTCGATTCCATGCAAATTGGTGATATCTATAATTTCGAACAAAATATCTTATTTGATGGATTTGTGTGCAAATCCCGAATTTCTTAATTACTTTTTACTCACAGTTTTACTTACACAAGAACAGCAATTAGAGCTCAAGCTGCATCAGTATACACATATTAAGCTAGATGCATCTTGCATAAAAGCAGAATCCACAAAAATGGTTCTCTCGGAGGAAGAACAAATAAAAGACGAAGCACCAGTTTCACAAGAAACTAAAAAAAATGATGAAGTTAAATGCAGTGAAAGTATTGAAAGTGATTCAATTAAACAGAAGATACGTTTAAAATCGAATGAAGAGAAATGTGATGTTATCAAAACTCTTGAAAAAAGAAATGACGTAGTCAAAGTTTATGAACCAAAGAGCTCCAACGAAAAATGGAATGAAACCTTGGATTTAGCATCAGTAACTTTAGGTGAAGATCCTCTGGAGAGTCCAAGCCAAAGAAAAAATATTTGTGAAGCTATTTATGTTTTGAAAGATGATAAAAATGAGGCAACTGCAAAAACAGGTGAGTTAATGAAAATTTGGTATACCAAATTTTATTCTCTATTTTTTCAAGTGTGAATTAAATAACTCTTGGAATTTTGAATTAATTGGGCCATTTAATTTTTTTTTAATCAGCTATAGGCACATACGGGTTTACTTCAATTCCTTGGGTTCACTAATGAAATGAATAAAAAGTTTTTGGATTGAATATTTTACTTTTTTGAACATCCATAGATGCATAGAAATCCTGGTGTAAGACCTACTTTTGTATGAATTATGGAAACTAATATTTCCCTTATCTCTCGAGTGATTTGAATAATTGTACCATTAGAACACAACAATACATTATCACAATTGAACAATAAAACACATAACACAAATATGAATGTCATTATAAGAATGAGATTCACAGAATAGAGAGCATAGATAAAAAATATTGTCTTGTATGGTTTTTCTATGAAAGAATTCAGAAACAATTGAATATTCTGCCGTTTTATGTCAAAAAAGTTCTTATAAAGCAAGTTTTTCACAAAAAATTCTTGCTACCAGTTCTTGTGTAGCTTAACATGAATTCCGCTTCAAATTGAAGTAGACCCGTATGTTGAATTGAACAATGTGGGATATTCTATGACCTAACGAACATAAGCTTTTCCCATTGTTTGATCCCATTTATGATATGTGAAGGTACGTCGAATAGAATGAATAATAAAACAATGCTGGAGGAGATGAAACATATGACTTCGATGGAAGGGTTCAAAAGTACAATGAAACCGTTCAGTAAGTGTATGGGTTAGTATCCGAGTCTGTTAGTCGGCATGGAATGGATCACAATGATAAATTTACGTAGATGGCAAGTGAATCTGTCCAGCTTTGACGTTGTTGTATGTAGATGCATTTTGGTGGAACCTTTCAGACTGTACCATACACATGACACTGTAAAATTTAAATAATCTGTATTAATATTAAATTTTGACGCAAAACTGCATATTTTCCTTCGTAAATAGTTTATTTCCACGGATTATACAAAATTTGAAAGATGAATTTTCAACGCAATGACTGTTATTATGTTTTATCACTAACGGTTTGATGAATCTTTGAACTTACGAACCAATTGACTCACTTTCTGAATATAAACATGGTATTTCTTCAGTGCTTCTGAATCACTCCTGTCTTGTTGAAGATACGTTTTGCAAGCTTGTAATTGGTAATTTCTTGGAACATGTGATCTATCTGTTTTTTCAGTAAGGAGCTATATCTCAACTTGATCATCCTTGATGATAAATTTGTGTTCAAAAGGGTGTATTATGCACATATGTTTTAGCATAGTCTTGCAACCCTACATGTAAATGTGCGCTAGATCCTGGATGTACAGGTTTCCCAATAAAGATTCTATGATAGTCTTTTATGTTTTAAAGTATACCCAAAAGGAATCGCCCTGTATTCAACAGAAATACCGAAAAGCTTATGTTATTTATGAACATTCACTTTGAAAAAACCAACGAATCTGAAATAGCAATCTTTATTGGAGGCCGAGCTACCAGTAAATGTCAAATATCAAAATCATATTATCGTTATTTGGAAACCTTTATTCAGCGTAGAAATTCACAACATTGTCCGGGCGCTTTAAATTTCTAGGCGACGCAACTGTGAACACTCTTCGAGACATCAAAGACTTCCAAGAGAACACCGTCAACACCGTCGTTAAGCCCGTGTCACAAGCCACGACCCAAGCTCTGCACAAGATCGGCGATTTTCAGGTAGGCCATCTGTTAGATCAAATCTCAAACACTGAAACGTCTTCCTCATAAGGACGAGGCGGCTGGTATGGTCGAGGGTCTGTTCGATCTCGGAATGGCGGGTTTACGGAAGGGTTTGAAGCTGACCGGGTTGCAGGAACATTCAACTCAAGAAGGTGTGATATCGGAGAATAAGGGCAAGCATCCGCTGGCTAGTCCTAACGTCGCTAACAGAAAGAAGGAGCATTTTAACCCTGAAGTGGCCGAGGAGTGTGTGTGGATGAATCCATTGCAACAGAACGCGGAGGAAGATGTGAGTTTGGTTTTAGCTTTGTAGGAGAGGTTTCCTCCGTAGCTAACCTATACAGAAAGCCTGGACGAGGAATCTGGCAACCATGTGCGGAGACCTAGAGCTTTTGTTCATACAGGTTTGGAAATATAAGATGGAAAGATAGCCAATTGAATGAGTGGATGAATATTGTCTAGTGGAGCAGGAAAATCATCAAAACCCTCAGCGCGATGTGACAAGGGCCTCACTCTGTATAGGCTATGTTTCCAACTTATATTTCCGAACCGGTATATTGTTTTCTGCAGTATACCCCTCGCATTATTACGTGAAAATGACGAGAAATTGTGTTATTTCGTTTTCGTTCTGTACTTCAATGTTTTGATATTGATGGAGCTATTTTTGGATTGCCTTGCAACTTGACAAAATTTTTCCAGATTCTTGGAGATGCTGACGAAATCGATCACGTACCATCAATTCTGATGGATAGCTTAGAGTACGGTAGTCCAGATCCCGAGTACGAGGAAGCGGCAGATTTTGCGACCACTATAGCGAAACTTAGGTCTCTTCTCCAACAAAAATCATCATCCGAATCTATTTCAACAACCCCCGTTGCAAGTCCCATGTGTGCATTTTTTTTATGTTCACCCCATAGTGGTTGATCTCTTAGTCAAAGATTGACGGAAAAGAAAAACCAATCTATTAAATCGGAAAATCATTTCCTGAAATGAATGCTAGATATCCTCAGAGTGACATATAGGCAACACTGTTCATGTTTTTTCGTTTCGTAAGTTTTGTAGGTTAGAAATATCAGTTTGCATGTGAATTTGGCCCCGGTTTAGGTGCATGTTATCGTAATTCTTGAAAGTTGAGAGTGAATTAACATTCAAGTGGAAAATGTCTGCGAAACTATGGAAAGTAGGGATCAACCACTTCAGGTTTATTTTTTTATGGATTGCTTGAATGAGTTAAATCGAGTAACATATCTCAGTTGAGCTGAAATACGTGCAAATTATTTTAGGATATCTGATAACAATAAATCGTTATTGGATTTGGAAGACGTAGATGGTTTCATACCCGGTATATACAAAGTGTGTGCCAAAACTGCCACCGGTGTTTTCAATAATACCCTCAACACATTAAAAACTGCTCTACCGGCTACAGATGAAGAAGTTATCACTTACGGAATTGGAAAATGGGAGTTTGAGAATATAGAGGAAAAGGTTATAAAGAGATTTTAAATATTATAAAGGTTATACCATACTATGTTTATGATATTTTCAAAATAGTTTATTTTTCGAAGGAAGTGAACCTTACGACCAGAATGAACAAGTTGCTGCAGGAAAGAAAAGATTTCTGCATGATAGAAACAGCGTACGACGCGTTCGACTCTCAGGAGCCCCCAGCAAAAAGGTTCATTTCCGACGTTTTTTTGGGTGAGGCGCTCTGGTCGCGATTTAAGACTTTATTCTACTCAAATTTCCTTGCAGACGACGCCGATGACATTGAATCCAAGGTTCCTCTGGCGAGGACTGTAGCGGATATCATTTGCGAACTGATTGCAGATACCGATTCTCTGGTTTCTCGAGAGCCCTTCATTAAATGTCTGTTGTTAGTCCTCGGTAAATCTATGGACGAGGTTATTATATCGAAAGTTGAAGGTCTCTTTGACAGTGTTTATTTGAAAGAAGTTCCAAAGAGTTTAGAAACCAAAGTCTTGACCATGGAGTTCGATGTGTATGTTGAATACTTGATATCAGTGTTGCCAGGTGAGGTTATTCCTATTGACAGTTGGATAGGTGAGGTTATGTTTGTATTTCAGATGCAGTAAATCTATTAGCACGCCATTCGACCCTTAGAGACGCCGTTAGTACTTTAATTTTATCCATTCAGATGAAAAAATGTAATAAAGATATCATTTTGCAAATATTCGATTTCATGGTTCTTAGGTTGATTGAGGGGAACCCCAAAGTTAACCTTAAAACTTAACCTATCTAGTCAAAATTGCTTTTAATGTTATTATAGTTTTAGACATATCTTACCAAAAAGACTTAATATATTGTATTATATCAAATTGTGATTAATTTCAGAGCTTTATTAAAATGTTAGAGATTTATTATTGTGTCGATAGTTTTATTTCATTCCTTTCCCCTTGATATTTCATAGTAACAATTGATATTTGAACTTCTAAAGGTTCACTAATTGTTTATTTCACGGCAAATACCGCCAACGCACTGCAAACCATCTTTGCAAGCTGCTGTGGCTGGAGGACCTCCAAGCAGAACCCTTGGACAGGATTCTCCTTCACCTAAAAGAAAAAACAAGGTGATAAAACATTTAGTCTCAACTTGGGACACCCCAAACTCTTATTAAGACAGATTATTGTTAATATACTTACCTAAGAGTGTGAAACATACTGGGCAACAGCCGCAGGGCGTCGATTGAAGAGATTGATTGGGTTTGTTGCAATTTTCCTTCGAGCCACACGGTACATTGTCACAATAGCCTGGTCTACATTCAGGACCTTGCCCATTAACAAAACTGATTGTCACAGCTAATATCGCGCAAATTAGCGTCAAATATTTAAAAATCATCTCGATTTTTGGTTCGAATTCAACGGAGTTAAATTAATAATGAATAAAATGCAGAAATCCAGTCAGTATTTATGAATGCGAAATGCAAATAAAAATTTATGTTATTTGATGAGTTCATTCTTTTTTTTTTGATAAATAAGAGCATATGGGGATGAATAAACTGTGTTTGGGAGTAATCAAACAAAACTTTCATTTATTGCAAGTCTATTTCTTATCTTATTCACACATCATTGTTTTAAGAGTTTAGCAATAATCGGACAATTTGAGGGAATGACCGAGGGCATCGTGATTTATTGGAAACACTGATTTATACAGATGCTGATTTTTTTGCATATAGATTGATCCTTCGTGAATAAAAAAAGTCATAAGTGAATGACGAGAATTCAAGGTCGACGAACCAATGTTTCGCGCCAAGCCGAAGTGATCTCTCTTGTATCATTGTTTAAGGAGAACTCCTTAAACAATGCTTGTATCTACTCTTTGGCAAAAGTTCACTGTTTTTTAATCGATGGGTAGTTTGGTGGCAGCAATGGACTTTGACTGTTGACACGACACAAACGTCAAAATTAAAATTGGAACAAAATTTGTTTACTTTTTTATGTTTATGGTGTTCTTCTATGATAAAATTGTAAACAAAAGTTGTTTTGACAGGTGTTTTTGAGCTTCCATAAACAGTGATCCAATTATTTAAGGAATTTTGGAATGTGTTATCATCTTATACGCCTAAATCAATGAGAAATTTCGTGAAGTGGAAGAAATAGGCGTTTTCTCTTTATAATTTAAATTGCAGTAGATTGACCGGGCTGCTCACAAGCTCAAATAGTTTCAAGTTTCAATCAATAATTATCGAAGATTACATTGGATCTGATATAATTTTAATAGGAAGGAATCGAAAAGCATCAACATGATTCCCCTGAAATTTTTCTCTAATAGAAAATCCAAGTCAGATGGAAACAAGAAACTTACTACCGTAGCTGGTGATGTTGACGATATAGAGTTCTTCCAGCAGGAATATATTATTAAGATTCTTGACAATTTGAATGAGATGAGACTAAGCGGTAAATGCTGCGACTTGGAAATCGTTGCAGGTGAAAAATCTTTCAAGGTAAGTTGATTCAACTTTTCGGTTGATATTCAACAAGAATGAAAATTTTGCAATCGATTCTTTGAAAATTAAATTTTTATAGGTGCAAAAGGCGATTTTAGCAGCAAGTAGCGATTATTTTCAAGCCATGTTCACTGGAGAACTTTCCGAAAAAAATAAAGAAAAGATTGAACTGCACGGCATTTCAGCTGAAATTTTTGAAATGATCCTTGAGTTCATTTATTCTGGATTGATTCATATTAATCAAAATAACGTGCAAGAACTGTTTTTTGCTGGTGATATGTTAGGACTTTCCGATATTGTTGAAAGTTGTACTAAGTTTTTGGTAAGGGAGCTGCACCCTCAAAATGCTGTAGGATTCTATAGGTAAACTTTGCCTCATAATATTTTGTTTTAAATTGATTCTCTGATTGAAAAGTATTGCTTTATTATCAGAACTGTAAGAACTTTCATTTATAGATTTGCAGAGGATCTGAATGCGTTGGAATTAAAATCCGAATCTGAAAAATATATCCAACTGAATTTCCTAGAAGTGAGCAAAGAGGACGAAATTCTCCAACTTTCTAAAGCTCTAATGATGAATTTTATATCAACTGAATACCTCAGGGTAGAATCTGAACAGCAAGTACTTGAATTTGCCCTCCGTTGGATCAACCACGATGTCTTGAATAGAAGACAGTATATTTTTGATATTTTGAAAAATATAAGATTGTCCCTAATACCTTTAGGTGAGTTCTTTCTGATTCGAGAATTTTGCATGCATATAAAAATTGATTTCCTTGAAAATGAGCAAATCTTTTCATGAACTTTCATAATAGGCATTTAAATTCAACATTTTATTGAGTCTCCAATAATGGGAAAGTAAGATTGGGAACTTCAATCTTCTTTTAGAAATTCTGAAGGAAACGCTTTCCGACTGTACTGACAGCAGTGTCAGGGTGGCTCTGAAGTCGTACATCAACGACTTGGAGGAAAAGAAATATTGCTTAGTTTCACAACACTCAGAACCTAGAGAATGGGCAAATAGGTTTATTTATCTACTGGGTGGATCTAAAAGGGAGATGAACAATTTCATGGAAGCAGGACTGATAGTTGACTATTTAGGGTTAGAAAAATTCGACATATCGTCTAGGTAAGTTTCCAGATAGAGATCTCACTTTTTTTTTCGTTGTTTCTCCGAGAGAACAGGTGGGGAATTTTTTTCGAATTCACATTAAAATGATGGCGAGAGTACGCAGGAAAATGATACAGGATTTTGAGAAATAGTGGGGTTTTCTTTCAGAAGGTGGATTCGAGTGCCTGAGACCTCAATGGATCGTCTCATGCCAGGAGTGGCCACGTTAAATGGCCAAATTTATGTGGTTGGAGGAGAAACATATTCTTATGTTTTATCTAGTTGTCAGACATTCAATCCGCTGACGAACAAATGGAACCATATTGCTAATATGCATACTCCAAGGTGAGAGCCAGTTTTCTTTCATTATTTTTTTTTTCGTGTAAAGTTGAGGCGATTTCTCGATAAAAATATGAAAAATGCGGCGACATCTACGAAATGTGAAGTTGAATTTAGGCATTCCAACGACCTGTCAAATATATTTTGAGGTTAGTGCTGGAGGTCAAAGGAAATTTTTCTATGTTCATGAAGATATTAACAACGTTTATATGCTTGGAAAAGAGTATTATGGGGACGTTTTCTTCGATATTTCTAATAAATCTTACCCACAGGAATATCAGACCAGTAAAAAAGTTCAAAATTAAATGCATTTTCATTTAAAAAATGCCGTAACTTTGTGTCAAAGTTCGATGTGCAATTAAGAGAATTTTTCTCAATGTTTTGGTATCACTGTTTGCTCCAAAATATTCCAGAAAATCCTCTTAATCTGAATGATTTGCACGTGGACTTTGGCCCACATTCACGGCATTTTTTTAAAATAAAAATGCACTTAATTTAAATAATTTTCACATGTTTGATATTCCCGAGAATAAGATTGACTAAAAATTCCCCCATAATAGATCTTTTCAAGCAAATAAACGTTTTTAATCTACACGAACAACGGAACAAAGCTAAATTCCCATTGTTTGACCACCAGCACTAACCTCAAAAAATATTTGACAGTTCGTTGATTATTCCGCCACTGTTAACCTCAAAACGTATCTGACAGGTGGCTGGTTGCGATAAATATGAAGAATTTTATTATTTTATGAGTGAGTTTTCATGATTTGTAATATCAAAAAATATCCTGAAGCTACACAGAGGAAGAAAATTTCACTCAATCATATGATTACAACTTTATACTTAGTATTGGGAGCCCGCAGAGATTGTAAGGGAAGTGTAGGAGAAAATTTATCAAAGCACTGCAACCTGTAACTTCTTTATCCTTTTATATGATATAAAATTTTAATATTCATCAGTTTTACATTTAACATGGATTGAATACTGCTTATTTCAGTGTCTACGAAGAAATAGTGACTTTAGTTTCTTATCTTCGATTTTGTCAGGTCTTGATGACTACTGACTAAATTTTCCTTCGTTTCCTGGTGAGTCACTTAATATGTGGATAATGCATCAAGTTACACACACTGGGTGTTCCAACATATTCAAGAAAAACCTGTTAATTTGAACGACTTGCACATACAACTTTGGCACACATTTATGGCATTTTTTTATTGAAAATGCACTTCATTCAAATATTTTAACTAGCCTTATAATTCATAAGAGTAAGGTTGACCACGAATATCAAGAAAATGTCCACATAAAACAATTTTTCAAGCGAATAAACGGTTTTAATGTCTACATGAACAAAGCTGAATTCCCATTGTTTGACCACCAGCACTAACCTCAAAAAATATTTGACAGGTGGTTGGATTGCTTAATACACCTCAATCTCAGATATTTGGAGGTTATATCCGCCATATCTACTGTCTCATTAGAGGTTTTCGTTTTTCTTCGATATTTTCTCGAAAAAGTTTTTATCGTTATTGCATCATCCGCAGATGCGACTTTGGACTCTGTGCCTTAAACGGATATCTCTATGCTGTCGGCGGCTGGGTCAATGACAAAGAGCCTAACATGTGCGATTCGATCGAGCGCTACGACCCGAAGGCAGATCTGTGGACCGTGATAGGGAATTTGTCGGAACCCAGATTCAGCATGGGCCTAGTGTCCCACAACGGTAGGTAGTGTGTCCCTAATCCGCGAGAAGAAATCGTTCAGCAAGTTGAAACTGGTGTCGTTTGTAGGTCTCTTGTATCTGGTGGGCGGCTGTTCAAACACCAGAGTGATCCTGAAAGATCTGAAAAGTTTCGACCCGCTTTCTGGTGATTGGACAGAATTGCCGTGTATGAGCACGCCGAGGTGGCAGATGGGAGTGGCCGTTTTGGGAGATTACATTTACGTCGTTGGAGGCTCTAACAAGGAGGAGTTCCTCAGCTCGGTGGAACGATACGATATCAAACAGGTTTGTTAAGCGGTGACTGAAGGGTTTTCCAATCAGAGGTGTTATTATTCCCGTAAAAGATCAATGGTTTCGTCGCTTGTGTGGCACGTAGCGCCGTCTTGTTGGAAGTAAACGTTGTCTAAATCAATACCATTCAATGCCAGCCATAAAAAATCATTAATCATCTCTCGATAGCAATCTTTTCACCGTAACTGTTGATGCAGCCACATTCTGGAAAAATCAAGATCCGCAAGACCATAAACCGCGCCCAACAGTCACACGTTGAGAACAGAGAGCCTTTCAACAATAACTCTTGGTTTTCCGAGCCTCAGAAACGACTAATTTGCTTGATGACGAAGACACCGAGGTGCAAATGAGCCTCATCACTCAAGATGATTTTTCGATGGAATTCCGGATCATTTTCATGCATTTCAAGAACCCAATCAGCAAAGACAGGATGTTGATGATCAGGCGGATTGAGTTCTTGGGTTAACTGGACTTTATATAGAAATAAAGAGATTTTTTGTGTGGTGGGCCTGATTCTTATAATACGCGGAATAAGGAAATAATGTGGGAGCTCGTCTTGTTTTGAATTCCTAGGTCTTCCAGATACATATTTATTACTATCCAGATGTATGTATATGAAAAAGGGGCCAGGGTAAGTTGTATTTACTACCTGCTCGACTCGCTGGCCTGTAGAATTACCGACATTGGAACGCGCCATTTGAAGTTGAATGTTCAAACACAAAACCCAGGGTAATCGTTAGATCTCTGCAATATTTGGGTTATTGAATAATATGTTTTTCGTTTTTCATGAGTACGAGCTATATTTTTGAACTGATCATCATGAAAATTTTTGTAGTTTATAGAAGATTAAATTGCCGAAGGCAAATAGTTGCGATTTTTTCGAAAAAATGCTGAAAAACCGTCGAAAAAATTCATTGAGTGTAGTTTCCAAAACGCTGAAGTGCAACCTGTTTTATTTAATTGAAAAACTCATTAAATCGAAAAACAGAAAACTATTTGCCCTCGGGACGTTCTTCAACTTCAATTAAAAAAAAAATCAAAAATCGAGACTAAAAATTATCTTTCCCAGCCTCGGGATCGAACTCGCCACTTTCCGCGTCAGAGTCAATCGCCTTAACCACTGGGTTACGGGCAATACAAAATAACACCTCTTACTGGAAACCCCTTTATGTTCATCTTCTGACAATTTCGCCCGAAAACTCGAGTCGAGAGAGTTTTTTTTCACGATGATTTTTCAGAACAAATGGAGCGAGATACCCCCGATGGGAGTAGCGCGGAGCGGCGCCGCCGTAATCGGCCTCAACGGTTTGTTGTACGTGATCGGGGGGACCAGATACAGCGAATCCGATTTCTACAGGATGCAATGCACGATTTCTTCGGTAGAGTGTTTCGACCCCGTCGCTAACGCTTGGTCCGAGTGCCCCCCGTTGACCGAGTCGAGAGCAGAGGGGAGGGCGGCTGTGATATAATAAATATACCGTTTTTTTCAGAAAATGTGAAGGCCATTTTATGTTTACGGTGACAGCCAAGTGCCAATAAGCTATTTTCGCTATTTGACTAAACTAATAAGCTGCACGTTTATTTAAACTAACCCCAGTCTATGTAGCTTTAACCGAGAATTTTTTTTTAGATATTCAATGAATAGTACAAATATGAAATCTGATAGGGAGAAATATTGATATGTAGGTATACTAAATTGTGTATGTGTTCACTAATGTTAGAAACGTTATTTTCAACTGATGTGATGTTATTTTTTTTATAGTTTTTTATCGTGCATGACACATATGGTGTTTTATCCTAAATAAATATTTATTCAACCTTGAACATGTTTTCATTACGCCATTATTGGAACTTTTATTCTCAGTAATAATTTGGTAGGTAAATTCTTTAGGACCACTGGCGGTTTGTCCAATTAACGTCGAAAATTATACGTATAATTATCATATTTTATTAATTATTCATCTAATCATTATGAATGTCTTCATTATCTGCAACTATACGCATTTATATCGTAATCTATGTTGGTTACACCATTTATAACTCGAGATCGGATGGACTGTTTATTATGAAACTTCATTTATGGATTCGTCTACGGCCTGGTTATTATAAAATACTCTGAAAAATTACTATGGTTGGGGTTATCTGCCTTCCACTTTTCTCTATTGAAGTTTGCGAAACCTGTTCTGAGAAACCGTGATTTTGGCACAGCTTTTCCTTCTTTCACAGAACAATTTGGAAGTTTTCATATATCTTCTATATATATATATAAAACAGAGTTGTTGGTTACACCATTTATAACTCGAGATCGGATGGACTGTTTGTTATGAAACTTCATTTATGGGTTCGTTTACGGCCTGGTTATTATAAAATACTCTAAAAATCTGAAAAAATGTTGGGGTTATCTGCCTTCCACTTTTCTCAATTGGAGTTTGCGAAACATGGTCTGAAAAATCGTGATTTTGGCACAGCTTGACCTTTTTCACAGAACAATTTGGAAGTTTTCATATATTGAATATAAAAATACCGTAAATTTCACTCGATTTGAGTAAGAGTCTCTTGTTTCAAGACTCTTTGGCGCCCTACCTTAACCTCTCTTTTGAACCGACCCAAATCTGAACCTACTCAACAACTGGGAATGTCCTATATTCATATATTTTTCTTTATTTATGACCATCTCATGTTTTATTCCTGAAATCATTTAAAAAAACAACGCTCAGCCTAAATCAGCATCATCCTCTTCATCTTGATCCACGAAGTCTTCATTCGTATCAGCTTGAGCTTCCTGATATTGCTGGTATTCGGAAATGAGGTCATTCAGATTGCTCAAAGCGTCCGAAAATTCCAGTTCTTCCATTCCTTCCCCTGTATACCAGTGCAAAAACGCTTTTTTTCTATACATCACACTAAATTGTTCCCCGACTCTCCTAAAGAGCTCCTGGATGGCCGTCGAGTTACCTTGAGGAAAATTAAGAGAAAACCGTTTGAGTTTTCGCCAGGGAAGAAATAGTGGACCTTGGGAGGGCACAAGCACCCTTCGTACCCCTCGAAATTGCCGATTTGAGTTACACTGCGCTAAAAAATTAACGCACATTCTGAAAATCTCGATTTCAATGAAAGTTAACTCTATCATTGACTTTATAACTTATTTTTTATGTTCTCTCGGGAAGGTTTTGAACGAAACAAGAAACATTAAATGGAAGAAAAATTCAGGATTTCAACGAATCTTATGTGAAAGAAGAGAAATTAACAATTTTCAAAATACTGAAATGCTGATAAGTGATTTAATACTTGGTATTTCCACCCTTGCGTTAATTACAGCTCGGCAACGACGGTTCATACTCGAAATGAGTGATCTTGAAATGTTCTGATCTAATCCTTCCCAGATTTCTCCGAGTTGGATTTCTAAGTCATTGAGAGTAGCTGGATGATTTTCTGAACTTCTCAGCCTTTTATTGAGGTTGTCCCAAACCTGCTCAATCGGATTGAGATCTGGACTTCTTGCTGGCCATTCCATTCAAGGGTCTCCTGAACGATGCGCGCACGATGGGGTCTGGCATTATCGTCCATAAAAATGAAATTTTCACCAATGTATGGGGCAAATGGCACTACATGCTCTTCAAGAATGTTCCTTATATACATATCGGCATTCATAGCTCCATTATCAACGACCACTAGGTCTGTGCGAGCAGTCAAAGATATTCCACCCCATCCATAATCGATCCTCCCCCGAAACCAGTAGTATTCAGGAAATTGCAATGACCATATCTTTCATGTGGACGTCTGTATACAAGGGAACGTCGATCACAATGGTAGTGGCAGAATCCAGTCCAGACTCATTTGTGAAGAGAACTCTTTCCCAATCGGCCTCTTCCCAATGGATATGCTCTCTCGCAAAATCCAAACGCGCCCTTCGATGGGCTGGGGTAAGAGCTGGGCCTCTTGCCACGACACGAGGCCTTGAATCATATTCTCTGAGGCGATTTCTTATTGTCCAAGTGCTAATTAGCACCTCATGTGTTTGCTCAATTTTGCTCAATTTTGAAGGAGGCGAGCGGTTGCAAACCGTTGTTCCAACGAAGAAACTCTCAAGTAACGTTCTTGAATGGCAGTTGTTACCCGTGGTCTACCCTGTCCTGGTCTTCGGACATTCATACCTGTCTCCCTGAATCGCTGCAACATTCTGGACACACTTGTATGGGAAACTCCAAACCTTTCTGCAATTCTTGTGTATGTCCATCCTTCTTCTCGCAAAACTACCGCTTGGGCACATTCCTCTTGGGTCAAATTGCGTGTTTCGCGTTGCATAGCGATCGAGTGTAGAAAATCAAACGAAAGAAAAACTATTGATCACTAGAATTGATCGAGAACAACTGATTTTAGAATGGAGCCAATACATTCAAAATCTGATAATATCATCTTTTTTTATTCCTGCTGGGAGAAAACATCTGTATTGAAGAAAAACGTTGAAAGTGGATAACATATGCATGCATAATTCTGATAAAAATAATTATCATTGAGAACACCTTCAGTTGTAGAATAAATTTGAGATTTCCATAATGTGCGTTGACTCCAAAGTTCGATAAAAAAAAATTTCGATGGAATAAGCTTTGTCAGCAATAGCGTTGAGACCTGCTGTTTTGGACTGCCTCAAATCGAACACCCTCCTTCATCTTCGACCCTCAAAACCCCCACATACCATCGATTGTACGGAACCAAAACTCACCGACAAAAGTAGCAGACATCTTGAGCCCTCTGGGAGGAATATCGCAAATGGCGGTCTTCAGGTTGTTGGGGATCCACTCCACGAAGTAGCTGCTGTTCTTATCGTGGACGTTGTACATCTGCTCGTCCACCTCTTTGGTCGACATCCTCCCTCTAAAGATGGACGCCACCGTCAGATACCTGCCTCTTCTTATATCGCAAGCGCACATCAAATTCTTGATGTCGAAGAGTTGGCACACCAGTTCCGGCACCGATAACGCCCGGTAGGGGGCGTTTCCTCTCGAGTACAAGGGCGCGAAGCCCGGTATGAAGAAGTGCAACCTGGGGAAGGGCACCATGTTGACCAAGATCTTCCGCAGATCCGCGTTCAACTGCCCCGGGAACCTCATGCAGGTGGTTATGCCGGCCAGGGTGGCGCAGACCAGATGGTTCAGGTCGCCCAAAGACGGGGCGGCAAGTTTGAGGGTCCTGTAGCAGATGTCGTGCAGAGCTTCGTTGTCTATGAGGTAGGTCTCGTCGGTGTTCTCCACCAAGTGGCTGAGGGTCATCACGCAGTTGTACGGTTCCACTACGGTGTCAGAGGTGCGGGGGCTGGGGAAGACGGAGTAGGTGCATATGATCCTGTCGGGGTACTCCTCCCTCATCTTGTCTATCAGCAGACTTCCTGAAGGAAGAACATTTCGCTCAGTTTACACTCAACCGA
Organism: Adalia bipunctata; assembly: GCA_910592335.1. NCBI lineage: Eukaryota > Metazoa > Arthropoda > Insecta > Coleoptera > Coccinellidae > Adalia > Adalia bipunctata. The sequence continues at coordinate 2,495,695 of OU342951.1, forward strand.
ACTCCTACGAAATAAACATTGAAGATGTTTTCCATGAGATTGCTTTGTCGTTCTCCGCCAGTCTCTATAATCCACCAAAATAGACCATAGAAAGAGGAGACACAGCATCTCATTCATAAATTCCATAATAGGGATGTTGACACATGTTACAAATTCATATAAATTGAGGTTTTCCACATTGAAGGTAGTTTTTGAAATACTTAAACAATATTTTGGTGATCTAGTTACTCTCATTAAATTCAATAAAATCGATTTAAAATGTGTAATCTATAACCGTTTATCACGTGACTGCAAACACGAATGAGAATACGTGACGTCACTGTTCGGTGAACAAGCTAACCTATAACCTTACTGTCATCACGAGTACGAACTTACGAAGAACAGAAGAGAGTAAAACGTATCACCAGCGAACTATTTCACGATTATTTGTTAATTGTTATTACGATTTGTTCGCAAGAAATTACACAAGATCAGTTCTCTTTGACAGACGGCGAAGTCTGTTTACCGTATGTTGACGTCATCATAATCACTTCGTTTCAGCGGGAACTTTGAAAACTATTTTTATTTACGCATTTTTTTTTGGTATTTGCTATATTTTTTCCATGAAAATATTTTTTTCGTGTTTGTATAGGGCTTATCTACAAATTAAAATCATTTCCAAAAAATAGTCAACATCCCTATTGGTGAAGCCAGAATTTAGTCAGAGTTGGACGAAGATAGCATAAAGGATATCTAGCAATTTTTTTCTTCGGAGTATATCGACCCGGGTCATTTTTAGAATTCTCCTTTGATGCATAGTTTGAAAAATAATCGAACTCGAGTCGAAAAAACGCGAAAAATAGGTTTTGGACTGCCGTATTTCCCAGAAAAATTGATTTATACAAATGCTGATTTTGTTTGATGCATACAGGGTGTCCCACGGTCGAGTGCCTATTAGACGTTTCTGGAGAACTGGACATATTTGAAATTCGAAAATTGGGATTATGATATTGTTGGGAATTATCTACAGACCTAAAATATTTTTGGAGCCTAAGCACCTCCGGTTATACCAGGTGTGAAAATAAATTTGTTCAAAACATTTTTTTTTCGTTTCTGATACGATTGAGTACCTATTCAATGCCGAATACAATTCTGTTGAAACCATTGTATTCATTCGGATAGTTTTCAAAATATCGAAAAAAAACCTGAAAAAATGTCAAATATTCATAGTCAGTCTTATGTTCATTATTCTCATTCTGAACATCCCGAATGTAAACCGTTCACACAACGTCAAAGTAGAAGAATGTAGAAAGGTCATACATCTTTTGAATTTCATAAATATCATCACAGGGTGTTTCAAATTTTGTGTCGAAAACTGTGATCGAAAATTTGCCATAACTTCTGTTTTTCAAATTAGAACCCTATTTTTTTATGATTGCGTTGGATTCTGCGAAGAAAAATAATGATAGCACTCTCAGATGCTCTTGCTCCTAAATTCAGTAATTCCCGAGTTATTTGAGCTTTTCTGGATTCATGTTGTACGTAGAGTCAAATTCATCTTATCTTTCGCATGAGAATATTCTGTGACCATAGAAGATAAATTATAATTCACAAGTGACAGGTCTAATTTTAGGCCTTAACCTTACTTCTCGATTTTACTTCAATGGTTACTATGTTTTCATAAGAATAGTCATCGAATCTGTTGGCATGAGAATATTCTGTGACCATAGAAGATAAATGATCCCATTCATAATTCATAGGTGACAGGTCTAATTATCAATTGTTACTATGGTTTCATAAGAATATTCATCGAATCTCTTCAGGTTCGATGAATTTTACTCTACGTACAACATGAATCCAGAAAAGCTCAAATAACTCGGGAATTACTGAATTTAGGAGCAAGAGCATCTGAGAGTGCTATCATTATTTTTCTTTATAGAATCCAACGCAATCATAAAAAATTATTATTCTGCTAATAATATTCAGAAATAAATCCAAACCTCACTTTTCATACGCAATGAAACGCGATATCGTGTTGACCGCACTGTTCAAAACATCATTTGTAACACAGAATTGAAATAGAGATACGAAATTAATGAATGAATTGGCCACAGATTCAGAAAACGGTGTTGCCATAACGTGCCCATCCATTATCTGAGGCAAAAACGGCCGAGCCGTTTCGCGAACATTCCGATAGATACTTAGTATGTAATGTGAAGAATGCACAATATTTGAAGATACGAATACTCATTTCTGACGCTCACCGGCTCACGCACAAATAAGTAAAGAAATTTCAATCTAAATTACTTGTCATTTTAATTGGGAGTTTATTTATTAGAAAATTCAACGAACGTCACAACGTTGCAAAAATTTTTACTACATTTTGATTCCGTAGTAGCACAGTTACCCAGTTTAATCCTGACGATTTTGAAAATTGGCTTCACGATTCATTATTGAAAGGCGCGTCCCCTATTTCTATGGTCTGAGGTCAAATCACAGCCAAGTTGGTCTGTGGTCTAATCCTGTCATAACCGCTGTCAAAACTGACGTTGACGTCGATCTGAACCCTTTTTACCTAATCCAGCCCCAGTGCCGCCTCCCAGAGCATGGATCAGCTGAAAACCCTGCAGACAGTCGCAGCCTTCGGCCTCTTTGCGCGTCAGGTCCAGAACGGCGTCCGCTATCTCTGCCCCCTCAGTATATCTGCCCTTAGCCCAGTTGTTTCCCGCCCCCGCTTGACCGTAAACGTAGTTGTCGGGTTTGAACAGCTGACCGTAAGGGCCGGACCTGGCGGAATTCATGGAAGCCGGGTCTAGGTCGACCAGGACGGCCCTGGGTACGAACCTGCTGCCCACAGCCTCGTTGAAATAGACGTTGATCCTCTCCAGTTGGAGATCCGAGTCGCCGTGGAATCTGCCCGTGGGATCTATGCCGTGTTCGTCCGAAATCACTTCCCAAAACTGAAAAACAATCCACGTGTCTTCACATAATCACCGGTCCAAAAAAATGAAGACACCCTGTATGAATTTTTCATCAAGTCAGTGTTGGCAACATACTTTACATCCTATCGAATTTCCAGCTTGTCCAATTTGTAAATGTACTATTTCCCGCATGTTATTCCACTACACTTCCACGAAGAATTTAGAATTAACATCACCTTGATTGTCTTTTACGATGTCGAGATTCTAGCGTCATTTCGAATTCGAAATGGAAAACCATCGAGAAATACGAGTAGACTGACAAGTCATAGAAAAAAGTCTGTAAAGTCTATGGAAAACATTGAATGGTATAAAATCACAGAATCCATTCATAGAAACTCAGGTCTGTAGATCCAATCACTCTCTTGGAAGTCTGGCAGAGTAAATATTTATTCTTTTCATTTCACACTGAAATGAGGTCGGATATTCTTCACGTCGAGCTATGAATTTCACAGCGTTCAAAATATTGATCGAATGAATGAGGACTTCCTACGCTCGTATTTACGGAACGTGCCACTGAATATTTATGGTAGATTATAGAATTTTACTTCCTGGCAAGTGTTTCCCCTCCATCTATGCTCCTTTCTTAGGTAAAATATTATTGTAAGGACACACACAAGTCCTTTTTAAGGTTGATTGATAAGAAGTTTTGGGGAGAGAGATCTCCGTTGGTGCTTGATCGTCGAAGAAATAAATCCAAAGATAAATACGTAGTTTCTCATCTTCCCAACAACCCCGCACAAGATTACATTCAGACCAACCTATCATTTTGGAACGACGAACAAATAAAGCAAAATCACGAAATTATAAGCAGTTTCGTACTCTGCAAGCTAAAAACCTTTCATTACCGAAATTATAGCGCCAAATTTACCACTTGAAGCGAAAATATCCATCACTCAAAGTGATAATGTGGGGTCTTTACGTATTTTCCTTTTGTAACGGTCCAAATCGGCAGGTAATCACCCTAATTGAAACTCCAAGATTTACTTGCCCTCCTTACACCTGCTTAAAACGCAATTTCGCTACAGGTATCGCAGCTATAGTTATGAAGCTTTGAGAACTATCGAAGATATAAGAAATGTCTTATCGAAATCACAGACATTCTGTGATTGTCATATTCTTCGTTCATGACAGTTCGAAATATATGCTATGGATCATAGACTTTACAGTTGATCTTGAATCATAGAAACTTTACATCTATGACTCAACTTCGTCTATGAAATCGAAAAATAAATTTTCGATGCCTTTTCATAGATAATGAAAACGTCAATGCTATCTCTTCATATTCTGGGGCTTATTTGCTGCGAAATCCGAATACAAACGAAGGAAACACGCTGCGAAATTTGTTACCTCTGCTCCCGTAGATACACACTCGAACCCGAACTAATGAGCATCGTTTAAATGGTCTTCTCCACCTGCCCTACCCAGGGCTAATCGGCCTTTAGAAAACACAAAACCAATAAGGGCAAGCTGTGAAAACATCCATTTCGGTAATCATACAGTCAATAGATTTCAATGGGCTTATATTTATGGGCTAGAAAATGCGTTGAAGGCGTCCGAATGACTTCGGAAGGGTTAAGTGACGGTCTTATTGACTTATATAGGGGTGGATTTGTATTTGGGGGGTTGAAATGGCTTTATTATTATTATTATTTGAACTGGGGTCGTTTTGGCTCGTTAAGCCTTCCGAGAACTGCGACCGTGTAGATCTTTTGTTCCCTACCCTACTCATTCATGGAAACCCAAGGAGGTCGTCAATAGTGTTGATAAAATTGGCAACCTCCCTAGGAGCCTTGGCCGTGACCTCATGGGTATCCAGGACCGGTTTCCCCATATGAATGGTTCTTAGTTCAGCCAGCTCTGGACACTTGCATACCATGTGTTCAGCTGTTTCCGCTTCTGATCCACATAGCCTGCAAATCCCATCTGCTGACTTTCCCATGCGGTACAAATGGTGTTTGTACCGACAGTGTCCCGTCAGCAGTCCTACCATCACCCGAAGCTCAGCTCGTGATAGCTTCAAGAGTTTCCTGGTATAGGTAGGTGATATCGTCACGAATTTCTTGGCCTGAATAAGTCCAGGAGCGTTTGTCCAGTAGGTTATCCTGTTTTTCAGCTCCCATTGCTGGACCGCTGCCTTGTATTGGTCTTTTCCGAGCCCACAGAACGGCTCAGGTCCAACAGGTATTTGCCTTGATGCAATTTTTGCCAGTTTGTCGGCTTTTTCATTTCCTTCAACGCCATAGTGCCCTGGTGCCCACAATAGAGTCACTTTATTGCCTCTTGCCAGTTGCTTTATGGTGTTACGGCATTCCCAGGTCAACAGAGACCCCTGGCAGTTTGATTCCAGGGATCTCAGTGAGGCCTGACTGTCCGTGATGATGTAGACATGCGCTCCCTTGAGGTTCATCTTGAGACACTCTTGAGCGCATACATAAACAGCCATTATCTCGGTCTGTAGGATAGAGGGCTCGCCTCCCAGGGCTTTAGAGATCCTCAATTTAGGTCCATATACCCCAATGCCAGTACCCTTCTCTGTTTTAGATCCGTCGGTGAACCATATGGATGACTTTTTGTCCAGACGATTTACGAAACTTATTGCCCTAGGACGGTCGGTTATGACCGTTTCAAAGGGCGTTTCAAAATCGTAGATGGTTGGCATAACATCCGATGGTTTTGCCAGGAGATTTGAATCAAATTGATTCAAGATCCCCATATGTCCAACCCAGTTACCGGGTAGTAGCTTTCCGTTAAGGGAGATTCTTACAGCTTCCAGCAGGCTACATTTCCTCACATGTAGGTGTAAGGGAGGCAAATCAAGAATGACCTCAAGCGCTGCTGTAGGAGCTGTACGCATAGCTCCTGTTACCCCAATACAGGCTAGCCTTTGCAGTTTCTGCAGACGACTGCGTGTGGTAACCTCTTCGGTTTTTGTCCACCATGCTAGAGACGCATAGGTGACAATAGGGCGTACTATCGCTGTGTATAACCACAGTACCATTTTCGGTTTCATGCCCCATGTCTTTCCAAAGAGTCTTTTGCAGGCCCACATGGCCGCCGTGGCTCTGGAAAGAGTCTTATCTATGTGTTTCCTCCAGTTGAGTTTGCTGTCCAGGATAACACCTAGATATTTACACTCACTAGAGAAGTTCAGAGTCTGGCCATTTAGGACCGGAGCCCTGAGGTTGAGATTTCTTCTTCTAGTGAACGGAATCAGTGTGGTTTTCGAGGGATTGACAGTTAGCCCTTCTTCCTCACTCCACTTTTCGATGATACTGAGAGCAAGCTGCATTCGGCTGCTTAATGAGCCTTCATGCTTGCCTCTCACTGTCACCACTATGTCGTCGGCGTACGCCTGGACGTTAAAACCACCCGCTGTGAGCTTCTCCAGGAGACCGTCCATGACCAGGCTCCACAGCAAGGGTGACAACACCCCTCCTTGAGGACATCCCCTGCATGTTAGCACGGTCACTTCAGTATCCCCCAGATAGGCTGTGACAGTTCGTCCTTTCAACATAGCTGATATCCACTTAACAGTGGAAGGTTCTACCCCTTTCCGTTTAGCTGCATTGCATATGGAAACATGTAGGGTGTTATCAAAGGCCCCTCCAATATCTCCAAACATTGCAAGTAAAATCTCCTTTGCATTGAGGGTGCCTTCCACCTCTCTAAGGAGCTGATGAAGGGCGTCTACGGTAGATCTGCCCGCCCTGTAGGCAAACTGCATCTTGTGGAGCTTAATATTTCCCCTTATGCTGTTGTCTATTATTTTCTCCATAGTCTTCAGGAGAAAGGAGGTGAGGCAAATGGGGCGATAGGATTTGGGCTCTGGGGAGCCTTTACGACCCATTTTGGGTATGAAAACTACCCTTGCCTCCCTCCATATTTTTGGAATATAACCCCTTGCAAAGCTGGCCTTGAAGAGCTCAGCTATCGGGGGTATAATGAAATCAACACCTTTCTGTAGCATGGCCGGAAAGATACCATCCATGCCTGCTGATTTGAAGGGCTGAAAGCTTTTTATCGCCCATTCAATTCTTTGTGGTGTGAATAGTCTACCAGCTTTCTGAAGATCCCGCCTAGTGGGGTTAAATGGTGCTTCCCCTTCGGGAACTTCATCTTCGATGGTTGTTTGCTTGGAGCCAGGAAAATGAGTCTCTAGCAGAGCTCTTAGGCTTTCTTCAGGATCATTCGTAAAGTCCCCACATGGCTTCTTGATTTGGCCAATTGGGTTAGAGTGATCCTTAGATAGTACCTTTTGAAGTCTGGCTGCCGGGGATGTTTTGTCTATTCCCTCACAGAAGCTTCTCCAGGACTGCCTTTTGGCTTTTCTGACCTCTTTGTTGTAGTTTGTCAAGGCCAGTCGATAGGCATCCCAGCTGCCATCTCGCTTGGCCTTGTTGAAGGCTTTCCTGGCCGCCTTCTTGAGGTTTTCTAGATGATTATTCCACCAGGGGACGTCTCTGGAGACCGTCTTTTTCCTTAGTGGACAACTGTTCTCGAATGCCCTCTTCAAACATGATGTGAAGTGAGCAGAGGCGTTTTCCAGATCCTCATTTGAGCCGATGTTGTATTTCAGTCCTTCCAGATCAGATCTTAAATGGGCTACATAGAGATCCCAGTCAGTCTTCCTGGGTATCCTGCACTCAACATCAGCTGAAGCAGTTGCTTCAACGTCGAATTCAATTGCCATATGGTCGGACATGGATGGTTCCTTTGAGACCCTCCAGTTCTTGACCATCCCCGCAATAAAAGGCGTCACCAGCGTAAGGTCAATTACTTCCCTTCTAATCGCATTCATAAAGGTTGGACTATCACCCACATTCGCTATCTCCATATTGTTAGAAAATAGAAAATCAAGCAAATCCTCACCTCTATGATTAGTGTCTGTGCTCCCCCATACTGTGTGGTGTGCATTCGCATCGCAGCCCAGAATCAGTTGTTTCTTCTCCTTGCGGCACCATTCGATGAGGCGTTGTACTTCCTCTGGTGGTGGGCTGATAGCGTCTCCTGGGAAGTAACCTGAGGCGATAACCAGCTGCCTCTTGCTGTTCCCAGCTCGCACCTCAACCAGCGCCGCAGCAAGATCCCTTGTCAGGAACTCTGTAAGTGGAAGACAGGTTAGTCCCTTCCTGAGTAGTATAATAGCTCTTGGACCTACTGACCTGTCACAGTATATCATTTGATATAAGTTGTTTGGTAGGCCTTTAACTTGGCCTCCATTAATCCAAGGCTCTTGTATCAGCCCTATGTCAATATGCCTTCTAGATGTTCTCCAGCATAAGGCACTAGAGGCTGCCTTCGAGTGCTGGAGGTTAATCTGAAGACATGTCAGACACCTGCCCTTTATTGAGGTTGGCCGTCCGCCAGGCTTAGTGGGAAGGGCCGCAGGTTTTACCCCGCCAGGCCCTCCCCTCCCACGCCCCGCGGATTAGCCCCCCTCCCAGCGCTGGTGCTCGGCGTTGAGGCTCCGGCTGCTGTGCCGGTAGGCTTCGCCGACTTCTGAGTTTCCTTTCCCCTGGGCTTCGTCGACACGGAACCGGAGGTAGAGGCCTGTTGTGCCTCTTCCCTCTTCGCCGTTGTCTTGGCTCCCTTGAGGCGAAGGATTGATTGGCCGAATTTATAGAAAATTCGCCAATTCTTCTCTCTCAGACTTTCGACCGAGCCTCTGTCGGCCGAAATAACTATTTCTAGCATGGGTCCTGATGGTCCCCTTCGAAGAACTCTCCAACTAGATGTTGAGAGTCCTCTATTTTGTCTCGCCACGAACGATAAAATTTGTTCGTTGGTGAGATGCTGACTCTCTGGGAGGTAGCCAACCAGGATCTCCGGATGAGGCAGTTCTGCCTCCTCGACAACCCTTAAATCAGCCCCCTCCCAGGGTTTCAGTTTTGGCTGAATGCTCCTAAGCCACTCAACTGTGTCTTTGTCAGAGCAAGTCAGACCCAGCCAGCCTGGCCTTGTGTGCAGTTGCTGGAAATTGGGCTTTATTGGGCCCTCTATTTCCAGCTCCATTATCTGCGTACAGATTGCTTCCTTGATGGCCTGTATCTGGTCCATTTCCAGGAGCACTTCTGGATATCTCCTATCCATTATGCCCACCTTCAGACCAGCGGCAGCCTGGCTGTAAGTGGGCATATGTTTTGCAGGAGCTTTGGAAGCTCCTGAGGACTGTGAGGCCTTCGAAACCTCTTGCCTTGCGCGCTTAGGCTCTTTACCTTTAGGCGTGCTGTCCTCCGACCTGTTCCTTTTGGACGCCTGGCCTCGTGTCGGTTTCGACCCAATTGGTTTGGAGGCTTCTTTTCTGGCTTCTTCTGGCGCCATCCCCCCCTTTATGAGGAACTTCATCCTCTTCCTGGCGGCCCCAGAGAGTCTAGGTCTCTTGACCACCAACTTTTCGAGGCCCTCGATGACCTCTTCATCGCTGCTCTTCAGCAACGTTTCTTCAGTCCTGGTGTCAGGACTTGCGCCCTGTTCCCCAGGCTGATTGAGGCTAGTTTCTTCCTCCAGTTCTGACATATTTGGGCTAATGTCAGGCCCTTTTCCTTTTGTTACTTGGTCCATAAATTGATCCCACGAGTAGCTAGGGAGAAGTAGTCACCAGGAGCAGAGCCCCGCATGCCCCTGGAAGGCTTATTGAAACCGGAGGTCGCCTGGTATCCGGAGTTCGCATATTTGTGACTAGCTCTTCCCACTAGCCATGCAGACATCGGCATATGCTGTTCCACCTTGTCTTGGGGAAAGTGTTTATTGTGTCTTTCTTCCACTTGGTTCGGGCGATTAAGCCGGAACCCCCGCCATGCATCCTCCGCCCGCGAGACATGACCACGTCAGTGGAGAAGCGTGACGGTATAACAGTCATGAGGGGGTCAGACCCTTGCATGCCTGGCATCGTTTGCCCACGTGCAGTACCTTTGGCCACGACACTACAGCCAGGTGGTGAAATGGCTTCCGCCCACACTTCGTAGATAAGAGAGATTGAATCCAAGATTGACACAGGATTGTTGGAGAGTGTGTTCGTAAAGTAAAGTAGGTATACATTTGATGAAATATAAAAATGGAAGTTTTCACTTGAGAATTACAACGGTACACCTGCACTTATTAAGCATTTCGAACGCATAGTAGAATTTTAACTCTTAGTTCTTCTTGTTTTTGATATTTTTATTGATCAAAAATGTTTATAATAACATAATTACGAGATAAATCCTCTTATCCCTTATGGATCTTTCACCCAAAAAGTTGTGATTTTCGATATCGATTTTATTCTTTCTAGAGATACTTCAGGCAATGCCAATTAACAATATACAAGCCATATGTGGTTGTGACCAAAGAAACGGGAGCTATGACGGTTTGAAATTCCGATTTTTTGAAAAAATGCCATTTGACAGGTGAAAATCTGAACTATGCTAGTAAGGGCTCTGGATAGTTTTTTATTGAATAGAGCGACCTCGGAAACCTACATTTTGATACCAAAATCGTCCATGTAGCCCTCATAAGTAATGAATTATTTCGTTTTAATTTTTTCGATATTTCATTTTCGAGTTTTGTTCTGAAGCTCAGAGCACTCAAAGTATGGGTGATATGGATCACCAAAATGGGTATTCTGAAAGACTGAAATGGGTTGAAAACATTATCGATTGAATAACACTGTTAGATTTTCCAGAGAATTCGTGTTGATGGCAAATATGGTGTTTTTAGGGGGTCCTACCCCTTTGGCATTTTTGACCCAAAAAGTTGGGATTTTCGATATCGATTTTATTCTTTCTAGAGATACTTTAGGCAATGTTGATTAACAATATACAAGCCTCATGTGGATGCGACCAAAGAAACGGGAGCTATGACGGTTTGAAATTTCGATTTTTTTGAAAAAATGCCATTTGACAGGTGAAAATCTAAACTATGCTAGTTAGGGCTCTGGAGTATGTTTCATTGAATAGAGCGACCTCGAAAACCTACATTTTGATACCAAAATCGTTCATGTAGCCCTCATAACTAATGAATTATTCCGTTTTAATTTTTTCGATATTTCATGTTCGAGTTTTGTTCTGAAGCTCAGAGCACTCAAAGTGTGGGTGATATGGATCACCAAATTGGGTATTCTGAAAGATTCGAATGGGTTGAAGACATTATCGATTGAATAACACTGTTAGATTTTCCAGGGAATCCGTGGTGATGGCAAATATAGTGTTTTTGGGGGCCCCTACCCCTTTGGCATTTTTGACCCAAAAAGATGGGATTTTCGATATCGATTTTATTCTTTCTAGAGATACTTTAGGCAATGTTGATTAACAATATACAAGCCTCATGTGGATGCGACCAAATAAACGGGAGCTATGACGGTTTGAAATTCCGATTTTTTTGAAAAAATGCCATTTGACAGGTGAAAATCTAAACTGTGCTAGTTAGGGCTCTGGAGTATGTTTTATTGAATAGAGCGACCTCGAAAACCTACATTTTGATACCAAAATCGTCCAGGTAGCCCTCATAACTAATGAATTATTCAGTTTTAATTTTTTCGATATTTCATTTTCGAGTTTTGTTCTGAAGCTCAGAGCACTCAAAGTATGGGTGATATGGATCATCAAAATAGGTATTCTGAATGATTCGAATGGGTTGAAGACATTATCGATTGAGTAACACTGTTAGATTTTCCAGGGAATCCGTGGTGATGGCAAATATAGTGTTTTTGGGGGGTCCTACCCCTTTGGCATTTTTGACCCAAAAAGTTGGGATTTTCGATATCGATTTTATTCTTTCTAGAGATACTTTAGGCAATGTTGATTAACAATATACACGCCTCATGTGGATGCGACCAAAGAAACGGGAGCTATGACGGTTTGAAATTCCGATTTTTTTGAAAAAATGCCATTTGACAGGTGAAAATCTAAACTGTGTTAGTAAGGGCTCTGGAGTATGTTTTATTGAATAGAGCGACCTCGAAAACCTACATTTTGATACCAAAATCGTCCATGTAGCCCTCATAACTAATGAATTATTCCGTTTTAATTTTTTCGATATTTCATTTTCGAGTTTTGTTCTGAAGCTCAGAGCACTCAAAGTATGGGTGATATGGATCATCAAAATAGGTATTCTGAATGATTCGAATGGGTTGAAGACATTATCGATTGAGTAACACTGTTAGATTTTCCAGGGAATCCGTGGTGATGGCAAATATAGTGTTTTTGGGGGGTCCTACCCCTTTGGCATTTTTGACCCAAAAAGTTGGGATTTTCGATATCGATTTTATTCTTTCTAGAGATACTTTAGGCAATGTTGATTAACAATATACACGCCTCATGTGGATGCGACCAAATAAACGGGAGCTATGACGGTTTGAAATTCCGATTTTTTTGAAAAAATGCCATTTGACAGGTGAAAATCTAAACTGTGCTAGTTAGGGCTCTGGAGTATGTTTTATTGAATAGAGCGACCTCGAAAACCTACATTTTGATACCAAAATCGTCCAGGTAGCCCTCATAACTAATGAATTATTCAGTTTTAATTTTTTCGATATTTCATTTTCGAGTTTTGTTCTGAAGCTCAGAGCACTCAAAGTATGGGTGATATGGATCATCAAAATAGGTATTCTGAATGATTCGAATGGGTTGAAGACATTATCGATTGAGTAACACTGTTAGATTTTCCAGGGAATCCGTGGTGATGGCAAATATAGTGTTTTTGGGGGGTCCTACCCCTTTGGCATTTTTGACCCAAAAAGTTGGGATTTTCGATATCGATTTTATTCTTTCTAGAGATACTTTAGGCAATGTTGATTAACAATATACACGCCTCATGTGGATGCGACCAAAGAAACGGGAGCTATGACGGTTTGAAATTCCGATTTTTTTGAAAAAATGCCATTTGACAGGTGAAAATCTAAACTGTGTTAGTAAGGGCTCTGGAGTATGTTTTATTGAATAGAGCGACCTCGAAAACCTACATTTTGATACCAAAATCGTCCATGTAGCCCTCATAACTAATGAATTATTCCGTTTTAATTTTTTCGATATTTCATTTTCGAGTTTTGTTCTGAAGCTCAGAGCACTCAAAGTATGGGTGATATGGATCACCAAATTGGGTATTCTGAAAGATTCGAATGGGTTGAAGACATTATCGATTGAATAACACTGTTAGATTTTCCAGGGAATCCGTGGTGATGGCAAATATAGTGTTTTTGGGGGGTCCTACCCCTTTGGCATTTTTGACCCAAAAAGTTGGGATTTTCGAAGTCGATTTTATTGTTTGAAGGGATACTTTGGACAATGCTGATTAACAATATACAAGCCTCGTGTGGATGCGACCAAAGAAACGGGAGCTATGACGGTTTGAAATTTCGATTTTTTTGAAAAAATGCCATTTGACAGGTGAAAATCTAAACTATGCTAGTTAGGGCTCTGGAGTATGTTTCATTGAATAGAGCGACCTCGAAAACCTACATTTTGATACCAAAATCGTTCATGTAGCCCTCATAACTAATGAATTATTCCGTTTTAATTTTTTCGATATTTCATGTTCGAGTTTTGTTCTGAAGCTCAGAGCACTCAAAGTATGGGTGATATGGATCACCAAATTGGGTATTCTGAAAGATTCGAATGGGTTGAAGACATTATCGATTGAATAACACTGTTAGATTTTCCAGGGAATCCGTGGTGATGGCAAATATAGTGTTTTTGGGGGGCCCTACCCCTTTGGCATTTTTGACCCAAAAAGTTGGGATTTTCGATATCGATTTTATTCTTTCTAGAGATACTTTAGGCAATGTTGATTAACAATATACAAGCCTCATGTGGATGCGACCAAAGAAACGGGAGCTATGACCTAGGAGCATGCTTCTAGCTATGACGGTTCGAAATTCCGATTTTTTTGAAAAAATGCCATTTGACAGGTGAAAATCTAAACTGTGCTAGTTAGGGCTCTGGAGTATGTTTTATTGAATAGAGCGACCTCGAAAACCTACATTTTGATACCAAAATCACCCATGTAGCCATCATAAGTAATAAAATATGTATTTGTGATTACGCTCTTGTTTTATATCTAATCTACTTTTGCGCGTAGGTATAGGTAATAGAATTTGAATGGATCTACAATGAGGAACTTTGTTAAAATCATCCCAAATATGTTGAATACTTTTTGTACAATGAATGTTTACAGGTAAAACCACCCGCACTCTTTTCTCGTTCCTCTGCGCATTTCAGAAAAAGTTCTTCCTGAAAAACACCTGCTGCCCCCACAACTTCACCCCTATTTATCTACCTGTGAAAAGACCGCTCAGAATTGTTATTAAAATCCAATTAAACTAAACTCAATCTTGCGTTTTCCAATCCGTCTTATCCAGAAAAAAAAAACATCTTTCAGTCCTTTCCAATCGGCGATAGTCAAACGCATCAAGCATTCGAAAATCGCATGCTGTCGACAGCATAATTGGGGCGTGCCAAAGCAAACACGAAGCAGATGCTGCAAGAACGTTCTTGACTTCTTGTCTAGACGGATTAAGACGATGATTTGATCGCGCGATGATTGAGAAATAGGCATGTGTTTTTTCGTTCTCCATAAGTACATCCGTTACCGACTCGTGTCAAGATAAAAAAAAAAACGATCTGTATCGCTTCGGAATCGAGGAAATAGATGTCAGTAGATGAAGTGAGGAAAGACAGAGAATTCCGCAGAAACCAGAGTTTTTGAAATGGATACAAAATAGAGATAGACCTACGTTTAACCGACACTTACTGAACGTTTACAAGTGGGCTTACCGAAAGAATATTCATTGCTTCGTGCAACAAATATACTGCTCCACAAGAGTTAGGGATATCGTATTCAATCGTTTTTAAAAGTATGTAATCTTCGAGAAAATCGCTGTAAAATCATTTAAAACTCAATAACAACTTGAATCGATCCAATAAAAATCAGTATGAGACATTTCGTCAATCTGGTCGCCTTTTTTCTGAAGTTTGGTTCTTTGCAAATGCTTCATGAATGTTCTTATTTTGAAATGAAGTCAGTTTATCAACGGCTTCGATTTGAAACGAGTTTTCAGAAAATGCCAAGACGTAAATTAACAAACGCTGAGGCTAATAGGGCTATCGGAATGCTACAGAGTGGCCTAACTCAGGTTGTTGTAGCGGAAAGGCTCCAAGTCAGCCAAAGTGTGATATCTCGACTTTGGAATAGGTTCAGGGAGACAGGTTCCGTGTTGGGAAGACCAAGGCTTGGTGGGCGACGAAAAACAACACCTGCTCAGGATCGTTTCATCACCGTTTCGGCGAGAAGAAACCCTACATCTACGTGTAGAATGCTACGGAATACTCTTCAGAATGCATATGGGGTCCAAGTTTCCATCGAAACCATCAGACGACGTTTGAGAGAGGTGAATCTAGGTTCTGGGAGTCCATTGAGAGGAGTTCCATCAACACGTGACCATAAGCGTCAAAGACTGGAATGGGCAAGGCAACATATCAATTGGAACGATCAATGGCGTAGTGTCCTTTTCACTGATGAATCCAGATATGGACGATTTTCAGATTATCGAAGAATAAGGGTATGGACAATCCCACGCATACCCCGTAATCGTCGCTATGTCCAAGAAGTCCATCCATTCCGAGGGGGTAGTGTTATGGTATGGGCCGGGATATGTTTCAACGGGCGCACAGATCTACACATTTGTCCTGGGAATATGACCGCCTTACACTATAGGGAGCATGTCATTGACAATGTTGTGCCAAATTTTCACGCTGCTATTGGTGGAACTTTTCAATTTCTAGACGATAACGCTAGACCGCACCGTGCAGCCATAGTTGAGAATGCGCGCGAGGAGCTTGGTATTCCACATTTACCAATACCTCCGCACTCACCAGATTTGAATTGCATAGAACATGCATGGGATATGCTCCAAAGAAGATAAGATAATCATCAACCCACCCCAGAATCCTTGAATGATCTGAGAGAGCTTCTGCCCCGTTTATGGAACCAAATTCCTCAAGAAATGTTCAACAACCTCGTGTGTAGTATGCAAAGAAGATGTCAAGCTGTTATTGATGCCCGTGGAGGCCATACATTGTATTGTCTTAAAATGCTCGAATTCTCTGGGAATAAAATTTCGTTATTTTACTCGATTCTTCTTAACCACCCTGTATACGCTGCAGACCTACAGGCTAAAATTAATTTGCAACTTGAAATCATATTAATATGAATTTTCATCACACAAATTTTATTTTAACTATATTTTTTTGCAATTTAAGTCAATATCCCTAACTCGTGTGGAGCAGTTTATATGCACTTATTAAACAGATAACCCTTTCGAATTAACAAAAATTCACCTGATAATTTTGGAGCCCGCAATTATGGAAATGTACCTTTCGTCCCAATTTCTCTAATCTCATCTCCGAATCATCCTCTAGGTACGATCTGGAGGCAAAACAAACAGAATTAAAAACCAGCAATCTGTCATTAATGTTGGTTTAAACCCCGAACGTTAATTTATTGGATTTAGGAATTGCTATTTACACGTCTAAAATTATACGTTTCGCCGTAGCTCTTGCGGACCGAGATCGGCAATTATGATTTTATTTTTTCTCGGCACCTGCTCTTGGAGCTGTCGGCCAAAAGATTCACCACACTTCGACGGCTATACATAACACATTTACGGCACCTTCGGCCCGAGATTTAAGAGGCACCCTGTGATTATGAGCGATGCTTTCGAGGCTCAGAGCGGCGGTTCTACGGTGTGATTAGTTTTGGCCAGCATCCCCTGTTATTTGACCGGGGTTTTGATATTCGTGAAACAAATGAAGACGAGAGTCGAAAACAGTGTCGTAGGTCCGAAATCAAGATTCATTTTTCACTGAAGAAATAATATACAGAGTGTAACAGCCAAATGGAATAAATTCGATAACGAATAAATGAGGGGGTGTTAGGAACAACGCTCTGACACGTCGATTTGTAATTTTAAATGCCCATATTTTTCAAGAAAATAATATTATATAGGGTGTTCCATGTGACCGTGGCTAATACCAACTTTTTTATTTCAAATGCAACCCCCTGTATATTATTTATTTTTTGGATTCTTCAAAGAATTCTAGACACAATTCATGCACAATGTCCTATACCTATCTTTAACTATTTCGGAAGTATTAAGTGTTTTCAGACTTATTGCAAAAATCAACGTTTTAAATAAAAATTATTTTATTTCGCAAATTCGGTACATTACACTCGAAACCTAATGAGTAATTTCTTAATCTCTGATTATTTCTTAATTAAAAAAAAAAAAAACATTAATGTCAATGTAGAAAATGTTCAAAATGCTCGCCGCGAACAGACAACGTGTAACTAAGGCTATGAGAAAAAACAAATCTGTTTTTGTTCTTTTTAATTTCTTCTCAGTAATGGTTTTTGCTTACTTTCTTCATATCAAGAGGTCAATGGGAAATAAGTATTGAGTGTAATGTATCGAATTTGTGAAATAAAATAATTTTTATTTAAAACGTTGATTTTTGCAATAAATCTGAAAACACTTAATACTTCCGAAATAGTTGAAGATAGGTATAGGACATTGTACATGAATTATGTCTAGAATTTTCTGAAGAATCCAAAAAATAAATAATATACAAGGGGTTGCACCCTATATAATTTTATTTTATTGAAAAATATGCGCATTTAAAATTACAAATCGACGTGTCCGAGCGTTTTTCCTAACACCCCCTCATTTATTCGTTATCGAATTTATTCCATTTGGCTGTTACACTCTGTATAAATAATTTCTACGAAAATATTTGTTTCATTTTGGACGATTCAGTTCTTCAACCATCTCGATGATCGACTGTTAAACTGTTCAGAAAATAAAAACATACACAAAATGGAAATAATATTTGGGTTTGACTACAATTTAAGCTTGCATGACTTTGTACCCTTAATTGTGGTGTAAAAATGTATGGGGATTCCTTGTGATTCTAAAGTGGTCCAAACCAAGTTATACAGGGTGTATTTTAAGGTGAGGCTTTTCTTTTGACAGGTGATAGAACTGATCAAAATAAGTAATTTTACCGAAAATTTCTTATATGAAATGTTCGATTTAAAAAATTTATAAAAACGCGGCATTTGGCAAAATGATCTGTTCTACGCACTAGAATTTTTTGCAAATTTGTTAGATAAGAAGACAAAAAACAAGAGATGTTGATATCTACGGAGGAGCAGGTTCGGAATGAGGAATTTTCAGATTCACCCAGAAATATTCTAGCTTCATTTTCTCGAAACAAGGGCATAATTCATATAAAAAATTTTAGGTAAAATGACTTATTTTGAAGAGTTCTACCATCTGTCAAAAGCCTCACCTTGAAATACACCCTGTATAGTCATTGTGAGACTTCTATATTCAGTGATCGTTGTTAGTGGCGAATTTCATGAAATCTTGTTAATAATAATAATTATATTTGGTGGCCTTCTACATTTTGTGCAATATACTTTGATCTAAGTGTGTGCGTAGATCTTCAGCTGCTCAAATTTCGGCGTACGAACCATTTAAAGGATCCCCCACACCAACGCGGGACAGCGGGAGCGGTAGCGGGAACGACGCGGGATCAAAATATGTGGCGGGATATAGAAGTACTCGCACTCAGGCGTAGTGAGTACTTCTATATCCCGCCACATGTTTTGATCCCGCGTCGTTCCCGCTACCGCTCCCGCTCCCGCTGTCCCGCGTTGGTGTGGGGGATCCTTTAAACAAACACTCTTAGGTTTGTTTTACGGACGAGAGATGTCGGTGTAAGATTGGGAGGAGGCTTCCGAAAGATCTTGACCGGATAGGTAAAATGGGTGCGATCTCGCACAGATCATCTTCTACCTGGACCCGGCGAGGTGCTAATCATTCTGGTCTACCTTCTGCGAAACTACTAACAAGAAAAACCATTTACCTTAATTCGTTTTGTACAGGCGCGTATTCAGGAGTTGTTTCCAATTCTAACAGTCGTATTTGGACTTGTATGAAAGACGTGCGAATGAATTTTATTTCTACAAGATTCGAAATCTTCTTTATCGGAAACCCAGTGATGAGTTGAAGCAAATTAAAGGTAGTCAGATCCAGATTTAATTATGAAACTTATCAGCAGCTAGTGATTAAGCAATGCTGCACAGTAAAAAGAAAAAACAATCAAAAAGAAAACGAAAAATTAACAAATTTGAATGGAAAATGATAGAGATGATAAGGACAATTGAACTAACCTAGTAATTTATTGATTCTGTAGCAGATGCTTGTACGAGGATGTACCTATTGATATCTAGTTAGCCTAGACCAGTTCCATGCATAAACAAAATATTGCGATACCATATAAACGAACAATAACTTATTAGAAGTGTCAGTGTAGAGTTCGACGTCAAAAAAGTAAACCAGAGTTACGCAATAAATTAAAAAGAAAGAGATGTACACCGAAATTGTGAAAATCGAAAAATTGGAGTATCGAGCCATCATCAAGTACCTGTATTTAAAAGGGTTAAGAGGTAAGCCGATTTACGAAGATATGCTTAATACCCTTGGTGATCAATGTCCTTCGTATGCGACCGTGAAAAATTGGACTGCAAGCTTCAAAAGAGGTAGATTTTCCTTTGAAGATGATGACCGATCGGGCAGGCCAGTTTCTGTGTCAGTCCCCGAAAATATCGATGCAGTTCATGACGTGATTTTATCAGACCGTCGAATTGGGCTAAAACGGATATATGAAGCACTGAAGATTTTATACGAACGCGTTCATCATATAGTTCACGTCAATTTGGACATGAGAAAAATGTCTGCAAAATGGATCCCTAAATGTTTGAATGTTGACCAAAAGCGTGCAAGGGTAGAAGCATCGCGTTCGATCTGTGCTCGATTTGAAAACGATGTAGATTTTGCCGAATTGTTACTATGGATGAGACTTGGGTACATTTCTACGATCCAGAAACAAAGCAACAATCGATGGAATGGCGACACTCTGGTTCTCCAAGACCTAAGAAGTTTCGTGTCCAAAAATCTGCTGGAAAAGTTCTTGCTTCAGTTTTTTGGTATTGCCACGGAGTAATCATGATTTATTTTTTGGATAAGGGTAGAACAATAACTGGAGATTACTATTCGACATTACTGACCACTTTACGGGAAAAAATTAAAGAGAAAAGACGCGGAAAGCTTTCCGAAGGTGTTTTGTTTTTACAGGACAACGCCCCAGTACACAAATCTCATGTGGCCATGCAAAAAATTCGTGATTTAGGGTTAGAATTACTAGAACACTCCCCTAATTCACCAGATTTGACTCCGTCCGACTATCTGACTATCATCTCTTTCCTCAACTGAAAAAAAGTTTAAAAGGTCGTAAATTTTCTTCCAACGAGGAGGTAATAAAAGCTGTAGAGGACTGGTTTGCAGAGCAAGAAGAAACATTTTTATTTGAAAGGTCTAGAGACGTTGCAGGTTCGCTGTAATAAATGTATTCAATTAAGAGGAGAATATGTTGAGTAATAAAATATTCTGACATTGATATTTTGTTTGGTTCTATACTAGGTTAAGAATTTTCAATATATCCTCGTATGTATTTATATTTGAAAAATAAAAGGAATTGAGTTCAAAATTGAGCTTCACAAAACCGAACATACGTGCTGTAGTATTTTCTTGATGCTTCCAGGAAGTTTTTCAAAGAAAAATGACCGTTTCTTGTGTATCATCGACATAATTATTGTTATACTATTAAATTATTAAATATCATGAACTGGTTGCTGGAACCTGAACCAATAAGTGTCAATACGATCCTGATATTCTCTACCGGTACCTGCCGTTTTTTCAACACTCATCGTGGCGGATTAGATCTCGCGAAGAGATGCTAATTCAGACAAGAAAGAATCGAATTGTCTCTCCGCAAAAAATAAACGGAGAGACCATGAAAAACTGAGATCTTGAAGGGATTCTGCACAGCAATTTGTATGTAGCCGTCCCGTTGTGTAGAGGGGTGCTTAAGTAATTATGCAAACATTTTAAACAGCCATGGCAGATGAATATGAATGATCGGTTGTCTATTCGGATTTGGTTGGGAAGCGATTTTTACGATCTTGAATCAAAGGGAAATCTGTAAAAAATAAACGCTTCCATGGATTATTATCATTGTGAGACCTACAGGGTTCTTGATTGATGACGAAATTCGATTCTTCAATGAGATTTTTTTCAGTACCAGAGATTCTGTGAGTGTCGTTGGTATTTTTTTGGTTTCGGCTTGTTATTGCACGTGCTTTGACTTGTGACAATAACAGTGTTTGTTTTGATGTTGGATGAGCTGCAGCCTTTTTGAGATTTATCATAGTTTGAAGAAAATTGAGATATATGGAAGGAAATAGTCTAATGAGGACAGGAAAAGGAAGGCCGAAAAAAAGTTAAAAAATTAAAAAATCAAGAAAACAATTAACGGACACAAAAAATCACCTAGTACTTACATTATTAGTTGACCAATAAAAACATGAGTAAAGGATTTCAAGATTTCTCAATATAATTTTAGGCAATTGCAAAAATATATCATGGAAACAGCTACTTATGGAAGAACAATTAACAAGAATTTGAGCTAAATATTGACAGGTGTACAAATCCAAAAAAAAGACTCACATGACCAACATGACAACCATACAAAATTGTAGTAAATATAGTTATCAAAATTTAACAATATCATCTCTTTATCAAATTACAATAGATGACACTCAGATAAGCGTAATCTGTTTTGAAATTCTCAGTGGTGTTATTGAATTTAAATGTGGAGCATCCCAAGAATTCTTCTTTTTTGCCATTAGTCTCTTCAGCTAATGCTCCACATTAATAAATTCAATAACACCACTGAGAATTTCAAAACAGATACCGCTTATCTGAGTCCATCTATTGGATTTCGATATAGAGATGATATTGTAAATAAAATTGTAAATTTTAATAACTATATTTATTACAGTTTTCTTGTATGATTGTTGTTTTATTCATTTTTATGTTGGTCATGTCAGTCTTTTTTTGGATTTGTACACCTGTCATTATTTAGCTCAAATTCATGATAATTGTTCTTTTATAAGTAGCTGTTTCCATTTTGCATTTGCCTAAGATTATATTGAGATATCCTGAAATCCTTTACTCATGTTTTTATTGGCCAACTAATAATTTAAGTACGAGGTAATTTTTTGTGTTCTTTAATTGTTTTCTTGATTTTTCAATTTTGTTACCTTTTTTTTAGCCCTGAAGGTGCCCTTAAATATTGAAGGCGAAACGTCACCGTAGTATTTAATTGGCCTTTGTTTCATTGTATTTCTTTCCATATATTGCTTTATTGAGGACGCATACATTTCTATTCAGAAAATTGAGATTTTGATTGCACTTTAAGGTGCACAACTAAATTCCCGCTATTTTTCTGATGAAAATGCAACTTTATTGTGAAAAAATGGTTACAAATGAATCAGGGAAGGTATTGCCCATTGTTAGCTACAACTTTTTGCCTTCTTTCTGGTACAGATCGAATTTTGTTATCCGCGAATCAATCTTCATATGAGTGAAACTGCTGATGTGCCATCTACCGCAATAAGTAATAATCTGACGGCGCAATATCTGGGGAATACGGATGGTGGGATAGGACTTCCCATTTGACCGTTTTCAGGTAGGTTTCAACGGGTTTTGCGACGTGTGGACACGCGTTTTCATGCTGTAGACTCACTTTATCGCGCCCCTGTTCGTATTGTGGCCGTTTTTCGCGCAGGGCTCGGCTCAGTCACATCAATTGAAGTCGATGCCGTTCCCCAGTAATGGTTTCACTCGGTTCCAACAGCTAATGATGTATAACACCGACCTGGTCCCACCAAATACGCAGCATGACCTTCGCAGCGCGAATATTCGGTCGAGGCGACGAATTAGAAGCATGACCGGACAGTCCCCATGACTTCCCGCAAACGACGAACAGCAGTAATGTGTTTTTACCACGTTTTGGTTACGTCAAAATCGACCAGCACTCATTGCTGGAGCCGTCTATTGACAATAAGCGGGAATATAGGTATACAATCTAGTTCTAGACAAACAAAGTATTATTTCTCGAACAACCATCCTTCAAAACATGCAAACCAATTCAACATCCAAACGAATTTAGCGAGTTCCTTCTCTCTCGAGGTCTAGACTTAAACAGTACCGGTCTATAATAAAAAAACGCCGCAGCGACTAAAAAGACCGAATGGGCGCATATTAACGGACCTGTTTGAAAAAATGGCAGTTTAGCAAACAGAGCAAAAAACAGATGACTTTACCTTTTTATCATCCGCCACCTAGTCATTTGCAAGACACCATGATTAGTGGTATTGTTATGTTAACCAGGTCTCGGCTCTTTTCATACGGGATGCAGTTTCACCTCGCTTAATTGGGTGTATACAAAAAAGCAATTACAAACCCTACTGCGGTACCCTCATCTTTCGGACGGATCGGTGATGGAAGAATATAGGGTGATCAACGCGTGTGAAGGAATTGATATTCATTATCGGTCGGACTGGCTGAGATCTATAGAAAAACGAATTAATGCGTGTTCTGGGCTCGATAGGGAGAATAAGATAATAAGATAAAAACTTATACCATAGAAAAAGGAGACACAGCATCTCATTCATAAATTCGAGTGAAGCCAAAATTTAGTCAGTTTTAAATGAATGGGATAAAGATAGCATAAGGGATTGCAACATCATTTTATACTGACGTGGCAACATTGCAGAATCTAACTTTGAAAGGTCCAGTGGCGTAGTGTTATCGGTATTCAAGAATGGAAATAAAATTACAAGTGAATTCACTCTTTTTGACGAATTCATACAATGTTCCGAACATTCGAACAGATTCCTAGTAAGACGAACAGAGTCAGCTAAATTCAGAATTGATTTTCCTTCTCTCAATATCAGAAGGGAATCTGATAAGTGTAATTAAAAAAAATCGAAGAATCAGGATTCAAATAGTCCAATTTACCACAAACAAGACACATACGAACCATTTTTCCAACGTACCTATTCTGTTAATAATATTCAGAAATAAATCCAAATCTCACTTTTCATACGCGATGAAACGCGATATTGCGTTGACAACTCTGATGTTCAAAACGTCATTAGTAAATCAAAATTTACGGAATTAATGAATGAACTGCCCACAGATTCATGCACGAAGGTGTGAACGAATTTCAATCTAAACTACTTTTCATTATTTCATTTGATTGAAAGTTTATTTATTAGAAAATTCAACGAACGTCACAACGTTGCAAAAATTTCTACTAAATTTTGATTCTGTAGTAGTACAGTTACTCAGTTTAGTTCTGATGATTTTGAAAATTGGCCTCACTGTTTATTATGGAAAAGTGCGTCTCCTCTTTCTTTAGGTACTCTAACTCAGAATCTGTTTCAATGTTGTATGAATTCGTCAAAAAGAATTAATTCACCTGTAATTTTTTTCTTGAATTCCGATAAGACCACGCCACTGGACCTTTTAGAGTTTTCTGCAATGTTGCCAAGGCAGTATCTAATAATATTGCTACCCTTTATGATATCTTCGTTCCACTCATTGAAAACTGACTAAATTTTGGCTTCACCAATTCTCGAATTTACTTTATATGGTCTAACTAAGGACTCGTTATTGAACAAAATTCTGCAGCAGATCTTCATTTAGCATTTCCAGTGCCCAGGCACTGAAGTCTTGCTTCATAGATCGCCGATTTAAGTAACGATATCTTTGAATAATTGTTATTGTTGTTTTTTTACAAGCTTCTATCTAGTTTCACCTGTCCCGTTTTCTGTCTATCTGTAATCAAATCTTGCACACACTTATAATCGTCCGATCGATTTGAAATTCGGCAGGTGTACATAATTCTGGTGACAATGCATGATGAAATATTTTGAAAAAAAACAGAATGGCGACTCCAAAATGGCGGATGTGTTTTGTAATTACGATCCGATTCCATTCAAAATTAGTATCTGGGGGTTTTTTGGGTTCGACAATGATGATTCTTCTGTCAAGATTGGAAAATTCAAGATGGCGGCTGCAATATGGCGGACGAGTTTTGTAATTAT
Source organism: Adalia bipunctata (assembly GCA_910592335.1). NCBI lineage: Eukaryota > Metazoa > Arthropoda > Insecta > Coleoptera > Coccinellidae > Adalia > Adalia bipunctata. The sequence continues at coordinate 2,520,705 of OU342951.1, forward strand.
GATCCGATTCTATTCAAAATTGGTATCTGGGGGTTTTCTGGGTCGAAAATTACGATTCTTCAAAATTGAGGAATTCAAGATGGCGGATCCAAAATGGCGTATGAGTGTTGTTATTGAAAACACCTGCTATATTCGTTATGTATTAGGGATTTACGTTTTTGTTGAATATGTATTGTTTAATTTGAGCCCTGATACCAGCAATGTAAAAATTGTTGTTTAGGGGTCAGCAATAAATAAATAAATAAAATAAAAGTTTGTGTTCAAAAATGTTCCTTTATAAAAGCTTGTTTATTATTAAATTCCACGGTTACCAAATCAAAATTTTTGAGTTAATTTTGAGTGTGATAAAGTAAATGACGCACTTTCGTAATGAAGAAAAAAGCTTTTGAATCATTGTTAAGAGAATTTATTGTGTATTGAATGCTGGAAAATATTTAAAAAAATATTATTCATTCCACTCTTTCCATAAGTGGGTCCCTCAACGTATTTTTCACTTCTAACAAGAAAGGTTAACTCTCACCTTGAATATTTTGTATTTCATTGATTTTCAAAAAAATATCGTCATTTACATATGTTTTTTAAATGCTATCGAGAAGATCAATAGGATTTGAGAACGTAATCCGAAGAAAGAACGATCCAAGAACCTTCCAGGAAATTCAAAATAACAAATAACTCTGGGATTAGAAGATTTGACACACTGTCTCGGAGATTTTATTGCTACCGCTAGAGGTCATATTTTATGGTTTCTCGCAAGTCATAATTTCGGTTTTTGTCCCATGTGGTCTACGCTTGGGGAACCGTTTAGGTAACCAAACTTCCTACTCGGACTTTTTGAAGGATCTACCGAGTGTTCTTCTCGGAACGACCAGGAAATAAAAAAAAATGGTCTAAAATTAGGCGTTCTCTTTCGAAAACATGCGAAACTTGCTAACCTCGCCCTCCATTAATTGCTTTTATGAATTTCATCTATAAAACTCCACTTCATATCGAAAACGACTAGTTCTCACATAAGATACATTAATTCACCGTACCCAAAGAACCTTCTCCACAAATAAGTCCTTCATGCTTGCATCGCTCACAAATTGACTTCCGAGAACCGAGAATAAATTTATGGCTCCCAAAAATCTCATTCACCATCAGCATCCTTGACGGGTGCGGTTTTGTAGGGTTGTAAATTCCGGTTGACCAAAGCCCCATCGATTACCACCACCGGACAATGCGACTGGACGCCCTGTAGAGCACGTCGCAGTAGCGGAACCAAAGACAGTGTTTTGGATACTTTTAAATCGATTCGCTCTGTCCATTGGCACAACAACAAAAAGTCGGGTTGAGACGTATTGAGTTTGTAGTTTTTGTTGTCGAAAAATTGAAGTATATCCTCGATATATGGGGTGTAGAATAGGCTTGTGCTGTTCTGATGTCAACGAGAGTTATGGATGGGTGTTGTAAAGACATCTTCACTTGTGAACTAGGTATACTGTTAAAGATATAATATGTCGACGAAATGTTACAGAAATTGTTGCTAAGATCACATCGTAGAAAGAAAAATTGTGGTTTATATTCTGGAAAAAAATGGGTAATTAGTGGGAGTAGAGCCTGTAAAACCACGATTATAAAGAACAAGCAGGACGTCCCAGCTCCGCCCGGGTAGAAATTTGTTTCACGCGGCGGTTTCATCTTCAACACTTCAACTTGCCATATCTTTTGATGTACTCGTTGTAATTGTATGATGTGAAGGGCAATTTCGTTCTAAATTAAATACTGGGGATAAATAACGTATTAGGTTGGATGAGGATCGATACCCAATTCATAAAAACACACTCCCAATTAGTGCATAATTTTGGAAAACCATAAACAGTTTTGATTTTGATTACCATAAACAGTTGATAGCAAGTCAATCTTGAGAGATAGAGATATGCTAGCGCGTACTTTTTTGTAGAACTATTTAAGAGGTACATTTCCGTTATACACTGTATCCACGTAAGTCTTACGGTTTTTGCAGCGCACGTGAAAATTATGATTATGGCTGATTTTTTTGTAATTATTGAAATTATAGTAGGTATCCTTATTTTTTTCGGGTGAAAAGTATAGCCTATGTCACTCAGGAATAATGTAGCTTTACTAGCTTTCTAAGGGTGAAAGAATTTCTGAAATCGGTCCAGTAGTTTTTGAGCCTATTCGTATCAAACACACAAAAATACAAATCTTTCCTCTTTATAATATTAGTATAGATAAACCTACGCATCCTAAACGAGTCAGTGTTTGGTGTGCATTATGGTCAGGTGGCGTAAATGGACCTTACTTCTTCGAAAATGCTGCTAGTAAAGCTGTAACTGTCAATGGTGATCGATACCGTCGGATGATAATCGAATTTTTGTGGCCTGAATGAATGAATATTGATCTAGAGGACATTTAGTTTCAGCAGGATGACGCTACATCTCACTTTGCAAATGACACAATCGATTTATTGAGACAAAAATCTCCTGGACGAATAATCTCCAGAAACGGTGATGTCAATTGGCCAACAGGATCATGTGATTTGACACCGTTAGACTATTTTCTTTGGGGTTATGTGAAAAGCCAGGTCTATAAGAATAATCCGCAATCGATTCCTGAACTGAAGGATGAAATTATTCGGCGTTCAAAATTTTAAAAAAAGATTGGACCTCTGTAGTAGAGCTGCAAGAGGAGGCCATTTGGCAGATACTTTTTTGCGTACATAAATGTCATAACTGATACTTCAATTACCAATAAAACGTTTTTGAAAACGAATGCAAATTATGTGTTTTATTTTTTCTAAAGGCAAACCGCGCAATTTGCAACACCCTTTATATCTTGGAAGCTATACAAGCTAATCGAATGATAATACTAATATCGCTTGCCGAAGAAGTCCAGAATCCTCACAGAAAACGATTATTGTTGAATATTCGCTTATCATTGCGATGGTGGCAGTTGAACTCTCTGGAATATGATGAAGAGAGGAATTATGATATCTCCGACTAGAAGACACGAAAGATCATAAAAAACGAAGATACTGAGGTCCGTCACAGTTTCAGAAAACCTTTCAACTCTTGTAACTTTATTTCATATTCTGAATCTCTATGAAATTCTGATGACTGCTACTTTTTGTCCACAAATTTTAAGGTTATTTTGTTCAAACTAGAGGCCATATCTTGAAAACCTATGGAGATGAGGGGCACTGAGATTTTCGAAAAAGAACCCTTGAGAAAGGTAATAATAAATCTTTTTATTCATATGAACTATTTGTCTGGTATTCATTCTCTTACGAAAAAACAGGGCGACATCATGTTTCACAACTTTCGGACCAACCTATAGAGCCAAAAATCATTTAGCTTATGAGCTCATAAGCTCGAATCCTTCAAAATGAGAATCATTCTCCTATCGACTCACCCTGTATATCTCAAACCACTTTCAAACAACTTTAAAACGTATCAATTCATCGATGGAATTTTTCGAAAGCATAAAATCAAACATTTTCGCGTTCTTTTCGATGGCGCTTTCTGGGACGCCCTGTACAGTTACGTCTCGACCTTACTCGAAATTAGTCGGGACCCGCCAATGGCCCGGGGCGTCGTAAACCGACGGGCCTCTCCGTCTGTCGGCAGGACCTTCTTTGTGAACTCGAGACCGTACCAGGGACTTTTTATTGTGCGAAACACGTGGTCCTCATATTTCGGTGACGACCCTGTCGTAAAAAGGTTTCGGAAAAATACTCGTGAAAATAAACAGACATAAGCGGCAATTAGAGGCAATTATTGCGCTTTGAGCTCGCTTAGATTATTGAGGTCGCGTCTATAAAATGGCAAGGATAAATATTTGCGTGTTTTTTATTACGGTAAAATGATCAGTTTGGGTCGGCAGCGTTTTTAAAATTGAATTAGGAGGAAAAATCCTTAATTTTTCCTTATTCTCAGACATGAAGGATATCCAAATCCAAGGATATCATCGTCCTCAAGTTTTAGCCAGTTTTGACGCAAATTGTAAATCATTATACAACAAAGGACAGCAAATCGTCTTACAACTGTGTACCATAAATACACTGCTCCACAAGAGTTAGGGATATCGTTTTCAATCGTTTTTAAAAGTATGTGATCCTCGAGAAAATCGCTGTAAAATCATTTAAAACTCAATAACAACTTGAATCGATCCAATAAAAATCAGTATGAGACATTTCGTCAATCTGGGGCCCAATTCTCAAATGTCTATCAAAAATGTAGAACGCGAGAATATGTCGAGTGCAAATGGCTACTGACTTTCGAATTAGCTATTCTCGGGAACTACTCGACATTGGGAAGTCACTCGACATATTATGTCGAGTAAGTATATCTGGCAACTCTGCATTGGGAATCAAAGAAGAAGATCACGTTCATTGAAGTTTAAAAAATCTAAAGAATATTTCACTGCAATCGAGGTTCGAGTCGTTCGAGATGGAAACAAAAATCAAAATTAATTCAGATACTGCAAAATGAAATAGATCTTGTTGCCGGTAAATACGTGTTTTGATGTTCTCATTTCTTCTAGAGTTAGTGCAGACATAAGAGATATAGGGTATAACTATTGAATTTCCAGATAATCGAAATCTCTTTACAAACATGTTATCATTGAATGTCCTGAAGCACTCATATTAACGATGGGTATGCCTAACAAATTCTGCAGCTTCTTCATTATCCTCCAGTTTTTGAATGGCTTGTAGAATTTCTACTTCTTCGTCCATCATTTTCAAAAGGATTCGCGAACGTACAATGAACACAAAGTTTATTTTATTCGATGAAAATGACAATGTCGAAAGTGAATTAGTAAACGAACACACAGGAAGAACTAACATATATATTCTTTTCAAAGAGAGTAATACATACTGTTCAGACTAGTCAGTCTTACTTGGACTTTCTTTCCGTTGTTCAAAGTCGAAATAAACCGGAATTATGTCTTTTGTCGTCTTTTTATTTCTTCTTGATTAAATACAATTAACGTCAAAATATGCTATCATGTCATTACCAAAAAACAAACTAGATCATTTTATAAATTGATGTGAGTAATAAAGTAACAAGAACATTCTCCCCCGCGTGATGTAATCACAAACATTATTTTCATTTGCAGGTTTCCTATTTTCTTTGTCTTTTTTGTCCTTATGACGATCTTTTTTATGCTTTTTCCTTTCTCGTTTGTGTTCCCTATCTTTTTCTTTGGGTGTTTTCTTCTCTTCATTCAGCATCTTACAATTTTCTATGGACCAGTCTTCTCTTCCAACCGATTCAATAGCTTTGCAACGAGCATCACCGTGTATTTTTCTTTTGACATCGCCCCAATACGAATGACGATCGATATCAGAATGTTCTCTGAGCAAAGCATAGAAGTCCTTTTCGATCTGCTCTCTTTTCGGATTCTTCTCTTCCTTTTCTTTTTTCCTCACTTCTATGAGGTATTCATTGAAGAGGCTTCCTCTCTCCCTCATCTTCCCAACAACTTTGAAACGTTCTTCTTTGGAGTATTTTTGAGCAAAGTCATTGAACGAGGATTTTCCATGAAGATAACTCTCTTGAAGAAGCTTTCGATAGGTTTCTTTCTTCTCAAGAAGTTTGTTCCTCGTCTCGCGTCTCTCCTTTTCAGCTCCCTCTTCGACAGCTTCAATTGCCGCTTCCTTACCTATGTCGATCTTCTTCCCAGGTGGCTGGGAAGTGCCATTTACTTCTTGTACATCCGGTGACTCACCTAGTTTCGGTTTCTTTGGAATATTCTCCTCTTCTTGGTCGATATGACTATCATCTGATTCCCTCTTGGTCTTTCCAGGGCTCTTTACATCTACTTTGTTGACAGCGCCATTGATACCAGTCAAAATGTCCGGAGGCTCCGACACCATCTTGTCGACATCTATCCTCCTGAGAAGTTCTTCTGGACTTTCCCACACATATGTCCTTGATGATGGGTTGTAGAAGAACACCTTACCATTTCCTTTCCAACCATCACACCATTTTGTGCCTGGTACAGGGGTGCTTGAAACGGGTCTGGAGTTGTCCTGAGCCTTTTCTTGTTGGGCTTTGTCCTCCTTCTTGGCATCTTTTTCTCCATCTTCATTACATTGAGCCTTCAGCTTTGGCTTGTCTGTATTTTCCATGATTTCAATTGTTCTGTCGTCTTCTTCTGAACTAACATTTTCTTCTGGACCTTTTATTCCAAAGCTTCCCATTTTGAAAGAATACTTCACTAATTTGTCGATATCTCCATGAATTTCTTCTTGGAACTTACAACAAACGTGAAATATCAAAGAATTTTCAGAGACTTCATTTCCTTGGAGATATCTTCCATGTACGACCCAACCCAACAGAGTTTTAGATACGAATGGTGTATTCCAATAACTCTGATAAATCTTTCTTGCGATCGTCAAGGCACATTGATCTTGACCAACGAGAATTGTTGGTTGAGCATCACAGAAAGAATGAACAGGTGTTTTTTTGATGTATGGATAACTTTCGCTCATTTTTTTCACATCTATAGTTTGTCTGGGTAGTGAAAGTCCACTTACAGTTCTGACATTATTCATTTTATACATTTTGGAATTTGCGTCCACTCCGGCTATTTGTAATGACACTCTTTTCGAGTTCTCTTCATTTTTCGTAACATTATTCAGCCATTGGTAACAGAGTGGTTCCACAGGTCCGTCAAGTCCTATTTCTTGTGCGATTTTACTGTCAATCATTGATGTTGTGGCAGCTTCATCCAACAGAGCAAAAGTTGAAATTTCCTTAATTTTTCCTCTCAATTTAACGGGAATTATTCGAAGCAAGATGGTTGGGTTTTCTTCTTGAAAGAAATTTATTCTCTCTACTCGTTCGTCCTGCTTACAGTCAATATTTTGAGGATTTACAATTCGTTCGTCATCCTGTTTTCTGTAGCCAACTTTGTGTAAAATATTGTTATGGAACTTTTGACAATTATCTATTCCACATTTCTGCTTGACTTTACACGAATATATATTATGTGATGGTTTCAAACAATTGAAACACAGTTTCTTCGAAGTCACCAGTTTCCATTTTTCATCGATATCGATTTTCTTGAAATTTTGACAATCTATCAATAGATGATTTTTCTGACAACATGGACATTTGTCGAATTTTTTGGTAGAAAAAATATTCGCACTTTTTCTGTTTTGGAACTTATCATTTTCAAACGTTCTTTTCTCAGAAAAGTTTAGGCTATTTAAATCTGTGCAACTTGAAGCTGCTATGGCGATTTTTCTCATCCATACAGAAAATGTTTTCAACGTAACATTTGCTTCTAGAGAGATTTCTTCGGCCCATTTTAAGCGTAGAAAAGGTGGTAATTTCATAACAATCTCACTCAATATCGATGGGTTCGTCATATGCCCGGTATTATTGAAAAGTTCCATGGTAGTCACTAAATTTTCAACCACATTAGAAAAAGGTAGATATGTCTCAAATTTTCCCTCTTTTGGAGGAGTAGCTCTTCGAACTTTGTCAATTAAGTTCGAAATTATGAATTCAGGCCTTCCAAATGTAATTTTTAGAGTTTCCAGGATTTTTTTGACGTTTTCAGGTGCAACAAGAAGCGGTTGTACTGTATCTCTGGCTCTTCCTTTCAAACACTTTTGGAGTCGTATTATATTCTCTTCATCACATATATTGAAAATTTTAGTGGAACGTTCAAACTGGCTTTGGAAAATGGGCCAATCTTCTGGATTTCCATCAAAAATCGGTAGTTTGTATTTGAAACCTTCCGTTCTATCAGTATGCTTCACTTTATCAGAGTTCACTCTCAAAGTATTACAAATCTCATTCAGATTTTCTGCGGTCATTGTGATGAAATTTGTTGTTGTTGGTACATTCTTATACTCAGTTTCATCGGTTTTCCAGTTATCTACTTTCTCCTGAATACTCATTTCTTTCAAGTCGAAGATACTCTCAGTGCCAGAGATTGTGGATTTTCTGGATGAACCTTCGTTAATCAATTCACGCTGTAATTGTGCTTCCTTTCTTATCATTTCAGCATCTATTTCAGCCTTCCTTTTTTCAATTTCTGCCTTCCTTTTTTCAATTTCTGCCAACTTTCTTGCTTCTTTCAGTTCTATTTCTAAAAGCTTCCTTCTCGAACTTGACGATTTTGTCAGTTTGGATTCAACTTTTGAATCGGTTTTTCCGTGGGTACTTGTTGATGGACGAGAGGATAATTGTGTATGTTTTATATTTTCGTCAAAGTCTTCATATCTTTCAGGAGGAATTCCTTTTGTTTTTCGTTCACTCCTTCTTGGAATGGACATGCTTTCACCAATTTTTTTCGCTCGAAGGACCACAATGTTCAGACTAGTCAGTCTTACTTGGACTTTCTTTCCGTTGTTCAAAGTCGAAATAAACCGGAATTATGTCTTTTGTCGTCTTTTTATTTCTTCTTGATTAAATACAATTAACGTCAAAATATGCTATCATGTCATTACCAAAAAACAAACTAGATCATTTTATAAATTGATGTGAGTAATAAAGTAACAAGAACACATACTTTTTCCTTAAATCAAACAATATATGGCATAAGGCACGTGTGAAGAAAATGCGACAAGGAACAGATTGTTTAAAAGAAATCTGTTTCCCGCTCCAAACCTAAGTGTTAGTAGAGGGAATGTACACTAGGTACCATACAATTCTGCATATGAACACGAGAACAGATCTCCCCGTGTATGTGTAACTGGTGATACTGAATTTGTGCAAAAAATTTGCTAATATCCATGTTAGAGCTTGTTGTTCTTGAAAACTAGCCTTTTCATCGAGCTGGATGCAAGTATCTTGAAATTATATCTGTAACAAGAACAAAGGAGAAACACCGAGAAAGAAGCAGTAAAAAAATACTTCACCTGCTCTAAAAACTTCTCACGAAGTCCTAACACTCTCTTGGATCGGGAGGATCTTTTGATCAGGTCCGATCTTCCAAGTAATGATTCTTCTGTTCTTCAGGTGTTCGAAGAACGCTACGGGTCCCTTATGTCGGTGGATCATCTCCCATAGATTCAAAGTCGGTGTTTTTATGGGGAAATTAACAAAAAAGCAAGAGCAAATTGAAATAACTTCTGACACTTCATTCTCATTTCTGACAATTAGGATGATAAAAGCAATGTCGAGTGGCTCCTACCCACTCGTCTTCTTGTCTATCGAAATTTGTCTAATGCGACATTTGAGAATACCAATTTTTGATTTCATTCGACAATATGGCGATGTCGCATACGACATTGACCCAATAGACATTTGAGAAGGTCGCCTTTTTTCTGAAGTTTGGTTCTAATCATATGCTTCATGAATGTTCTTATTTTGAAATGAAGTCAGTTTATCAACGGCTTCGATTTGAAACGAGTTTTCTGAAAATGCCAAGACGTAAATTAACAAACGCTGAGACTAATAGGGCTATCTGAATGCTACAGGGTGGCCTAACTCAGGTTGTTGTAGCGGAAAGGCTCCAAGTCAGCCAAAGTGTGATATCTCGAGTTTGGAATAGGTTCAGGGAGACAGGTTCCGTGTTGGAAAGACCAAGGCTTGGTGGGCAACGAAAAACAACACCTGCTCAGGATCGTTTCATCACCGTTTCGGCGAGAAGAAACCCTACATCTACGTGTAGAATGCTACGGAATACTCTTCAAAATGCAGATGGGTTCCAAGTTTCCATCGAAACCATCAGACGACGTTTGAGAGAGGTGAATCTAGGTTCTAGACGTCCATTAAGAAGAGTTCCATTAACACGTGACCATAAGCGTCAAAGACTGGAATGGGCAAGGCAACATATCAATTGAAACGATCAATGGCGTAGTGTTCTTTTCACTGCTGAATCCAGATATGGATGATTTTCAGATTCTCGAAGAATAAGGGTATGGACAATCCCACGCATACCCCGTAATCGTCGCTATGTCCAAGAAGTCCATCCATTCCGAGAGGGTAGTGTTATGGTATGGGCCGGGATATGTTTCAACGGGCGCACAGATCTAAACATTTGTCCTGGGAATATGACCGCCTTACACTATAGGGAGCATGTCATTGACAATGTTGTTTCAAATTTTCACGCTGCTATTGGTGAATCTATTCAATTTCTAGACGATAACTCTAGACCGCACAAACTTATATACTCCATTCATTTTTATGAAGTATCCCGGTTGGCCATGACATTCTGACACATTTCACCGTATCTATATATGAAATGGGCCAATAAAAGCAAGGGTGGACATTCTTTCGGTCATGGTACAGAATGTGCGAATAATAACTCCTCCGTTCGTTATTTCTGAGATGTAAAACTAAGTCAATTTTTATTTACAATCCTTTTCGTAAGCAATTTGCATTTATCTATGGTTATTCCGCTGTCAAAGGCGTAGTCAAGGCCGAACGTAACTCTTTTGAAAAGCCAACCCAGATTTCTTCAACAAATACGCAAATTGTGGACCAAGGTTATGCGAAGATGAACCCTTTAACGTGCCGCCTCAGAGAGGGTTATTGTAAAATTCCAGCTCAATAAACTGGGAAGGTCAATCCTTTCCGTATGATTTACAATGCCCAAACGTTTACCAAAGGGTTTAGTTATGGTTTATTACGTACAACCTTCATCCGCAAATGAAGTTTGCCGACGATTTTCGTAGGAATTATGTCGAAAACCAGGAAAACATCATGTTTTTTTTTCAAAATATTAAATACAAGCAGGCCGTCCCAGCTTCGCCCGGGTAGAAATTTGTTTCACGCGGCGGTTTCACCTTGCCATATCTTTTGATGTACTCGTTGTAATTGTATGATGTGAGGGGAAATTTCGTTCTAAATTAAATACTGGGGATGAATAACGTATGAAGTTGGATGAGGATCAATACCCTATTCAAAAAACGCACTCCCAAATAGTGCATAATTTTGGAAAACATCTGATTACCATAAACAGGTAATAGCAAGTCCATCTTGAGAGATAGATATATGGAATCGCGGACTTTTTTGTGGAACTATTCAAGGGGTACATTTCCGTCATACATTGTTTCCACGTAAGTCTTACGGTTTTTGCAGCGCACGTGAAAATAGCTGATTATGGCTGAATTTTTGTAAAATTTGAAGTTATAGTGGGTATTCTTAATTTTTTCGGGTGGAAAGTATAGCCTATATCACTCAAGGATAATGTAGCTTTCTCAGGGTGAAAAAATTTTTAAAATCGGGTCAGTAGTTTTTGAGCAAAGTCGTATCAAACACACAAAAATACAAATCTTTCCTCTTTATAATATTAGTATTTATGTGCTTTAACAAGTAAGGACGACGAAGAAAATTTGTATGAAAGCAGTTGAGCATAACGTTTCAATTTTCCAATTATTCATAAATTTTGACGCAATATTTCATGAAAAAACAGATCCTTTCATAACATAGAAAACCTCACTTCTTAAGTGTAACATCCTGTTTATTTAAAGAACGTTAAAAAAATATCTAAAACTCCTGATAGAATATGCTTTCTACAAGAACAATTCGAATACTTTTTTGGGACATTGAAAAATTCTGATTAATTCGCGAGTCACCCTCGTACCATTCAATTTCGATCAGAACCAGAGAAATAAGCTTTGAAATTAATTGGGTATGCGGCGTAGACCAACAATTTTTTTTTGAATTGAAGCTTAACCATTTCTCTAGAATGTGTATTACTCGCTTTCCTGTTTTTCTTCGTATTTTAGGAAAAAAACCTGGTGAGCTGTAATTTCATGAAAATCTGGACAAAACATTTTATTTCCATGTCAATTCTCGGGATAAATGTATGAAATTTTCAGTTTGCATGCGAAATAATATTTTCCAGAATGTGTATTGATCAGTTTTTTGGTTTATTGCGCCCTCAATTTTTGAATGAATTATAAAGTAGGAACTTTATTGGTCATATTTTCAACCAGGTTTTTGTCCTAATATACGCAGAAAAAGGGAAAAGCGAATAATACACATTCTGCAAAATATTATTCCGCATGTATACTGAAAATTTCATACATTTATCCCGAAAATTGACGGAGATATCATGGAAATAAAATCGTTTGTCCAGATTTTCATGAAATTACAGCTCACCAGGTTTTTTTCCTAATATACGACGAAAAACAGAAAAGCGAGTAATACACATTCTAAAGAAATGATTAAGCTTCAATTAAAAAAAAAATTGTTGGTATACGCCGCATACGAACTGAGATATCATGGAAATAAAAATTCCAATTTTTTGAAGGGAGCTCGCGAGCTAAGACGTGTACCAGGTCCCCTTAAGAGCTATATGAAATTTAAAAAAAGCATGAAATTTAGAAAAATGCATGAGCTGTAAAAATAAGTGTTATAAAAAAAATAGTTAAAAAACCACCTGTTATATACCACTCGATCGATAATTTCTTAAATCAGATGAAGCCCGACTGAATTTGAAGAAAAATGAACGTTTTGAGAACCTTTTTCGTTACCTATTGAAACTGAGCGATCATAAAGAAATTTTCATTTACCCCCCTTCCCCTCCAGTTCCTCGAAGTCAACCGAAAAAAATCATCTTCGGCATCATCGCAACCCTAAAATGATCATAACCTGCCCGAAGTCACAAAGCCATTCCACCTCCGGCTCCAATAAACGACAGCTCCGAAGGTCTTTACCTCAACGTACTCGCTTTACAATGGCCGTTTATGGTTCCACGCTGTAAATATTTTTATTGCCATTTCGTCCAAATCACCGAGTCGTTATCGGAATAACGGCACGTAAAGGCGGAATTGCGAATTCTTCAATGCCAAAAACGTGGCCGGTTTTTTTGCATTGTTGAATTTTAGCGAAGACTTTCGAGAGGGAAAGTAGGTCTTCGAAGGGTTCGTTTTATTGGAGGGACGGGGTTTGGTATTTTAGAGCGAGGGGACATCGATTGTTGCTGTTATGGCACCCATAAAAAACTTAGTTTAAGAGCTATTGGCATTTTTAAAGCGTGCCAAAGTCATGCGAAAAAAGCTGAAAGCAGCTCGAAGAAATAAAATCATAACCGACGCTGCGACCTTGAAGATCGTTAATAACCCCGCAAACAAGTGTCCCAAGTCGCGGATTTAACTGTATATTAATCAGCGTTCATTAACGTCCCATAAAACAGAGTTGGCAACGCGACACCTCTCGCGTCTAGACGACGTCTATTGAACTCTGATAATCCGATCTCGGTCGACGACGGTTATTATGACATTTCGACGTTCGTTTCGAAACGGGTCCTTGTCGATTTGACATTGGACATTTCCTTAAATATATCCGGTAGGTAGGCGGTTTGCGAGCGACCACACACACTCGAATATACACATGGGTGGATAGTCCTTTCGATTGTGTGCAGTCCGGTTACTCAAAACTGGCCTTGTTGCCCGATCTGCTGGCGGAAATCAGAAGATGAGAAATGCATTTTTCGTAATCAAAACAAAGGTCTTACGACCCTTTTCGAAGTTTTATGACATCCCTCTTTTCGTGATCTTGAAAATCCCCCTATAACGTACATAAGGGATTAAGTCCCTCTGTAACGTCTATAAGGGATTAGCTGTTGAATAAGAGTTTCGCTCTCTAAATTCTCTGACTTTTCAATAATTACAGATCCGCTATTCAAGTTTTCTATCTTGTAAACATTGCCCAAAGCGTCAATAAGGGATTCGTTTCTTACTCCATTCGTGATAAGGGATTGAGCTGTTCTAAAAGAACAAGAAATTATCTTGTTAACACCTCCTATTACGTCTATAAGAGAATAGCTCGCCTATAAGAGATCCGCTCTTCAAGAATCTCACAAGATATTATCTTGTGAACCTGTCCTATAACGTTCATAAGGGATTAGCCCTTCAATAAGGGATTCACTATTCAAGAATCTATATTACATATTACTTATTGTTAACAATGTGAACCTATTATCTATTAAGTCAATGAGGAATGGGCGTTTCTAATCCAAATTGGCTTTACTTTTCGTAAAGCTATTTTTATGAGGGATTAAGCATTTCTACAAGAGAATCACTCCTATTACGTCTAAAGGGATTAGCTTTCCAAAAACAGATTAGTTTTTGAAGATTCAACACGATATATTAACTTGTAATCCTACCCCATAACTTCTACAATGGAATCGCCTTTCATTATAAGGAATCCATGTTCAGGATATTCTTGTATACTTCCCCTAATGAGTCAATGAGTGATTAATCTTTCTATGGATTTTCCATTCTATTTTGTAAAGCTATTTTTATGAGGGATTTAGCTTTTCTACAAGAGATCAACTCTTATTAGGCCTATAGCGGCTTAGCTATCCAAAAGACTAATTAGTTCTGCGAGATTCTTACAAGATCTTCACTTGTAATCCTCTCCCATAAATTCTGAAATGAAATGGCCCTTTTATTATATGGGATCCGATATTCAAGAATCTATCTTGTATACCTTTCCTTTTGAGTCAATGCGTGATTGGTCTTTCTATGGATTTACTAACCTATTTCGTGAATTTATCTTTATAAGGGATTAAGCTTTTCTACAAGAGAATCCTATTACGTCCATAAGGGATTAGCTTTCCAATAACAGATTAATTTGACGAGATTCTGACAGGATTTCAACTAGTAATCCTCCCCCATTTCTTCTATAATGAAATGACCTTTTATTATAAGGATTCGATATTTCTATGGATCGTAGAACCTATTTCGTAAAGCTTTCCGATAAGAGATTAGATTTCCGAGATGATGAATATAAAGGGATAGCCTTTCATTATAAGGGATTCCATATTCATAAATGTTTCTCGTATACCTTCCCTATTGCGTCTTGCTATGAATTTTCGAACATATTTCGTATAAAGTAGTTTTCGTAAGATAACAAGCTTCTCTATAAGACATAAGACTTTTCGTTATTGAAGAATATTTCAAGCAAGATAGCTATCTTGTGAACATCTCCGACACCAAGAAGGGGCTAGCTAGTTCAAGAATCTTCCAAGAGAATATCTTGTGAATGTCCCCAACTACATTTATAAGGGATTGACTTTTCAAAATCTGTCTTGTAAACCTTTCCTATCACGGATATAAGGGATCAGTTTTTCAATAAGAAACTTGCTCGTCAAGAGATTCGTTTCAATAACCTATTACGTGAAATAGTTCAGGGTTAAATTCTCTAGAAGAGATTCCTCTTCAAATGATCTTTCCATAAACTATCTTGATTTGCGATCTATTACGTTTATAAGGGATGAGATATTCGTTCTTCGAGAATCTAACAACAAAATATCTTGAAAACCTCCCATATAACGTCTATAATGGATTCGCTATTCAAGAATTTATCTTGTAAACCTTTCTTATTACATATATAGGGGACCAGCTTTGCAATAGACCTTGTACGCTCTTTTCCTGCCTATATCGTCTATAAGGGCTCAGCTTTTAAATAAGGGATTTGCCATTCAAGAGTTATCTTGTAAACCTCCCCTTCAATGGGGGATTTTCTTTTCTAACTGCTTTAACAACAGATTAGAGCTTTCTAAATTGTTTCTCCCCAAACTGCCCGAACCGACAACGTGGTCGGAGCGTGTGTGATCCCCGACCGACCCACGTCGCTTACTACCAGTGACGTCACCGGCTTAAGTCACAACGGACCGTCGTATGAAACCGGGGGCACGGAACGGGCTAAGCCAAACAAACAAGTCGTGGGCTTCTTCTGGGAAACCGAAATCGAAGAAGCGATGCGCGCAAATCGACTATGAATAATTCATGAGGCGGCTTTGAGAGCCTTTGCCGAACTGCGAATTCCCTGGTTCATCCTTGTGGTCCATACATTTCTTGGTGACAGGGGACAAGGAACGGAATACAAAGGATAGAGGAAAAAGTTGGGGTAATTTTGTGCTGGTCTGCCTTTGGCAGATTCAAGAGACCTCAAGGTTTTGGGTGTGGTGAATGTGAGTTTGGACTTTGGAAAGGAGTTCTCCAGGGGGTGGTTGATAGTCTCTTATTTAAGTGAAAGAGGAATGTTATCTTAGCTTTTGAGCCTCATTTCTACTGGTTTCTTGATGTGTTTCTTGGTCTTCAGAGACTCCTGCTATGTTGAATATGGTGCTGACGTTTCTGAAACATCATTTTGGGAAACACTGCGTTTTCCCAAATAGTGAGGATCACCATGGAAACGTCATGGTCGCTATGCTTTTACGTAAAAAGGTTTTCGTAACATCGAGTACCTACTTCGATTACATCAAAGCTTCATTAGGTAGAATATTTTCAATACGTGAAGCCGAGTTGATTTTCTTGTTTGTCCTTCGGGCTTAATGGAAAGCTGATGTTTGAGCACACATAAATCACTTCCGTTTTAAGTTTGTCGAATGGAAATGAGTTGTTCGAATGGGAACACATTCCTTTTCTCTATATTGTCATAGCCTTCTGATGATCAACTGCCTCTGATGTTTCAATTTCGTTTTTGACTAAGGCGCCATGAAAAACTCGATTTTTTGAAAAAATACTGATGATGTTAAAATGCAACAAGAACTCTGAATACTTCGGAGAGCAATCACAAGAAACTGTTCTTGCTGTCCCTTTGTGAAAAACGGTTTTTCTAATCGGCCTCTGCATATCGAAAAAGAAAACCGTATCCGAATAAGAACATAAGAACCGCCGAAGTGCTTAATATTCAGCGCCTACGTCACGGCTAGGCTAGCGGCGGATAAAGAAACAAAAGATAAAAGACGAGAGAGTGGATGCTGGGCAGCAGCAGCATTATCCCACGGTAGAAATGCATCTCCATAGGCTCGCCACTACATGTGAGATGTCGTCTCACGTAGGCATGTGACCTCCATTACATATGAAGAAAAGAGTTACGGACTATACAGGGTGATTCTTCCTCGATTTCTGGCGATATTCGAGGAATGAGATCTTCAAATCGAAAAAACAACTAACGAAATCAATTCATAACAGAAAATAACTGTTTTCAAATAGACTAGACACAGAGCGGAGTGAAAGAATACAACATATGATGAAACTAGCGACCCGCCCCGGCTTCGCACGGATGCAATGCAATCCTTTTAAGCAACGGTAGTGCCGGCGCCGCACCGCTATGTCCCTGCATTTTAAATCTGTAATATCTTCGGAAATATTCATTTAAATTACATGCTGTAAAGGGCCATATTGATCTATATTGAATGGACAATGTATTTAGAGTACTTAATTGGATAATGATTGATGCTGTATTGCTTAAAATTACTTCCTAAATGAGCCATTTTTTTCCGTAAAATGTAAAGGATAAAATGGTTATTGTGGGTTATCCTTGAGAGATAGACATATACCATCGCGGACTTTTTTGTTGACCTTTTTTAGGAGTACAATACCGAGTACATTATTTTAATTTATCTCGTGGGGTTCAGTCAGCATTTGCAATGTAAGCGCAGAAAAATGTGTTTATTTACGACATCACATTAGAAACCTGTAAATTCATCAGTGTTTCTCTACAATATTATGCATGTTTCATACATATAAACCTTCCTCTTGAATCACTTTATCTATTAAAAAAAAGCGTTTCAAAATCCGTTGCGTAGTTTTGAAGATTGAAGCATACATATGGACAGACAGCGAAAGCGACTTTGTTTTATACTATGTAATGATGATTCTGAATGTCACAAATTAAAGTTATGATTGTTCAAACTAGAGGCCATATCTTGAAAACCTATGGAGATGAGGGGGTCCTAAAGGCACTGAGATTTTTGAAAAAGAACCTTTGAGAAAGGTGATAATAAGTCCTCTGTGTCCGCTCTGTGTTTTCTGTCCTATCTGTGAGTTGTTTTTTGAGTAATTTTCAATTTTTGCTGACATTTTAATGTTTCATATTGAGATCTGTCGGGAGAGGTTGATTGCTTCTGTTCGATTGTTCCTTGAAATTTAAATTTGAAGTTTCATGTTCAAATGTTTACATCGGAATATGTACTTCTCACATTGATGTGAGTATACCACCATATACAGGGTGTAACTGAATAAGTGTAAAACATTTAAGGAGTTGATTCCTCATCGAAAAAAAGATAGGATCTTTCATATAAAGAAACTTCATTGGAGCATCCCTTGTTAAGATACAGCCCCTTAAAGGGGGTACATAAAATTTGTATAACAATTTTTTTCACAAGCACTGAAAAAGTTACAATATTGAAATTAACCTGACGTTTTGTACTACCAAAAAGACACTTAGCCAGTAATTTTTTGTTTAGAATGAAACAGGCTATCGGAAATAAATTTTTAAATGGTAAACAAATAATAAGACAAAAAGTTACATTGGAAATAAATTTTAGGGGTTACGTTTTTCACCCCTTACAACCATGGGGTAAACCAAATAAATTACTGGCTAAGTGTCTTTTTGGTAGTACAAAACGTCAGGTTAATTTCAATATTGTAACTTTTTCAGTGCTTGTGAAAAAAATTGTTATACAAATTTTATGTACCCCCTTTAAGGGGCTGTATCTTAACAAGGGATGCTCCAATGAAGTTTCTTTATATGAAAGATCCTATCTTTTTTTCGATGAGGAATCACCTCCTTAAATGTTTTACACTTATTCAGTTACACCCTGTATGTATTAGTTTTACTGATATTTGTGATATTTTACTTGCCCTGAAGAAGGAAAAGTAATTTTCCGAAAGCTTGGCAAAGACAATAGAGAGATAATAACCAAAAATTTGAATACATACCCGATAATCTACTGTTTGTATATTTCCAAATTTATATTCATTTCGAATATCACTTTGTTGCATAAAGATATCAGTACGTGAGAAAGAGGATGTTCGCGAGAAGATAAGCAATAGAGCTATTGATTTTCTGGTCAAGTTTCCTCATGAAACGCAAGCGAGAAATCGAAAATAAATTGTATATCGAGACGGTGTCAGAGATTTGTCTGACGACCTGGGTGGTCGTTTTCAATGTGACACCCTGTTTATGGGATATCACTTCTTAAAATTGTAATGTATTTTGAATTATTAATATCGATATTTTTCGAAGGGCATCGAATTCTGACAAGTCGGAGACAAAATTCGCGTTTCTCGGGCCGGATTTCCAGCGACCACCCTGTATACCTGCACCCACTCGCCCGGCTCGTGATTCAGCGTCCCAGCCTCCGAGCCACCATAAGATAACCTTCGCATCTCATCTGATTCACGCAACGGAGTCCGCTTCGCGGTCATTCGAACCGGGGGTGGCGGGGGGGCGGACGGGGACATCGGCACTTTGAGAGATCGCCACCCGCGGACGGGGCGGGGCTTTCCCACAGTCGCGAGCGTGACGCGATCGGCACGTGTGATCGGGCCCCGAGCCAAACACGAGATCTCGACCGAGGTTCCCCGCGACTCCGCGCTCTCGGACGTCACTGGGCGAGGCGCGGCGACCACCTGTGGAAAGGAGGACTATGGACGTTGCAACAGGTGGATGCTGGATCCGATGTTTGGGGTTTGGTGGTTTGATATCGATGGTTTCTCGACTCGTGGCTTGGTTATTTTTCTCCCACTTGTGAGTGCGATATTGGTGGAGGGAAATATCGTACAGGGTGTCCCGAGCTTTGGATTGGTCGTAGAGACTCGTACAATGACCGTCTTGGTCACCAGATCAGACGCCTCTTGACTTTTTCTTTTCCCAGAACCAAAACACTGGTTGCGTCACTGACTGTCATCACTGTGAAGAATTTTTGCGTCTACTAGGTCCGGCAACTGCTAACCGTGTAAAATACACTGCCCAAAAAAATCAACGCACATTCTGAAAATCTCAATTTCAATGAAAGTTAACTCTACATTGACTTTATAACTTATTTTTTATGTTCTCTCGGGAAGGTTTTGAACGAAACAAGACACATTAAATGGAAGAAAAATTCAGGATTTCACCGAATCTTATGTGAAAGAAGAGAAATGAACAATTCTCAAAATACTGAAATGCTGATAAGTGATTTGATACTTGGTATTTCCACCCCTTGCGTTTATTACAGCTCGGCAACGACGGTTCATACTCAAAATGAGTGATTTTAAAATGTTCTGGTCTAATCCTTCCCAGATTTCTCCGAGTTAGATTCCTAAGTCATTAAGAGTAGCTGGATGATTTTCTGAACTTCTCAGCCTTCTATTGAGGTTGTTCCAAACCTGCTCAATCGGATTGAGATCTGGACTTCTTGCTGGCCATTCCATTCGAGAGACTTCAACCTCTTCAAGGTACTCCTGAACGATGCGCGCACGATGGGGTCTGGCATTATCGTCCATAAAAATGAAATTTTCACCAATGTATGGGGCAAATGGCACTACATGCTCTTCAAGAATGTTCCTTATATACTTATCAGCATTCATAGCTCCATTATCAACGACCACTAGGTCTGTGCGAGCAGTCAAAGATATTCCACCCCATACCATAATCGATCCTCCCCCGAAACCAGTAGTATTCAGGAAATTGCACTGAGCATATCTTTCATGTGGACGTCTGTATACAAGGGAACGTCGATCACAATGGTAGAGGCAGAATCTAGACTCATCTGTGAAGAGAACTCTTTCCCAATCGGCCTCAAACGCGCCCTTCGATGGGCTGGGGTAAGAGCTGGGCCTCTTGCCGCGACACGAGGCCTTAAATCATATTCTCTGAGGCGATTTCTTATTGTCTTAGTGCTAATTTACACCTCATGAGTTTGCCCAAGCTGATTTTGAAGGAGGCGAGCGGTTGCAAACCGTTGTCTCAACGAAGAAACTCCCAAGTAACGTTCTTGAATGGCAGTTGTTACCCGTGGTCTACCCTGTCCTGGTCTTCGGACATTCATACCTGTCTCCCTGAATCGCTGCAACATTCTGGACACACTTGTATGGGAAACTCCAAATCTTTCTGCAATTCTTGTGTATGTCCACCCTTCTTCTCGCAAAACTACCGCTTGGGCACATTCCTCTTGGGTCAAATTGCGTGTTTCCCGTTGCATAGCGATCGAGTGTAGAAAATCAAAAGAAAGAAAAACTATTCATCACTAGAATTGATCGAGAACAACTGATTTTAGAATGAAGCCAATACATTCAAAATCTGATAATATCATCTTTTTTTATTCCTGCTGAGAGAAAACATCTGTATTGAAGAAAAACGTTGAAAGTGGATAACATATGCATGCATAATTCTGAAAAAAAAAATTATTATTGAGAACACCTTCAGTTGTAGAATTTTGAGATTTCCATAATGTGCGTTAATTTTTTTGCGAAGTGTAGTTGCAGGAAATCTACAGGGTGTACTAGAATGATCAGAATTTCCTATAACAATCTTGAAGTCTTAATCAAAAAGATCCTATACTTGAAAACCAATCAACAGATTCATTTCCATAACAAATTCGTGGACATTTGTCATCGTTCAACTTGACAACCCTTGACACATGGCAATGAAAGGTAGGACTGTCGTGTCAGCTGTCAGCACCGCCGATTATTCCTTCGATAAACTGTTTTCTCCTCCAAAATTCAAGGACTGTTGACCGTTTCGGCATTCCATAGTGCCGAGGTCCAGTTAAAACTTGAAACCTGCGTCCAATTGGGTTCCCACATGTGAACAATCAGGTCCCTATTCCATACAGAATGATGGCCAATTGGTCCAACCATAGTCGAATCGAAAACTAAGCGTGCAAACTTAAATATTTAAAACATCTACAAGGAACTTTCCTCGAAAAGGTCATTTTACAACCGCAAATCGTAAAAAAAACCGATACACCAAACCATATCCAATTCCTAATGCTTTGCAGTCATAAACAACTCAATTTTTTTACCCAAACTACCAAAGGTCATAACTTTCTACGAAGTCGACGTGAATACGCAAATTTTTTGGTGAGCAGGTAGTTAGCCCAGGTTTTTTCGGTCCTTTCGAGGCTTCAAGTTGCTCCAATTCCATTATTTTTTACGCAACTACAAAGAACGCAACGTTTTACGACGCGTCATAAAAATTGCCTTCGAAATTGGTGTAATATTGCGCCAGACAGTGGTAGGTAAAGGAAATAAATATTTGGATTGGGCATTTGGGCAACACGTTTTTTCAACGTGAAGCTCACATTCGGTCTCAGGGTTATAACTAAAGACAGAGGCAGCATACGTTATAATTGGTGGCTTATGACATTTGACAGTTGGGAAGCAACAAATTCCAATGGCGTGATATTTTATGTGCAACAAAACTTTAAAATGAATCACGAAAAACAATACACATAAAAATGTAAGCAATCAAAGTTTGCAAAATTATGAAGATTTGACGAGTTGATGAAAGCCAATCGCCAGATGTGACATTTAGCTTCTTTGTCGGACGGTAAGTCACTTATTATATTAATTAACTTGCTTGTTGGCGAAGAAGTCATCCACTTTTTTGGGTTAACATCAATTACCGAAGGAATTCAATAATTTTCCAACATTCTTCTTTAATCAGCTCAATTATGAACTGTACTTAAAATTTTTGCAGATTTTATCAACTGCGAGAACGATTAAGGTGAATATTCGTCGTGGAATTAATTTCTTCCTCTCCTGGAAAATAAATATACAGGGTGTCCCATAAGTCGCGCACCCAATTGAGGGGATCGAAAGAGGAAAATATTCTAAGCCCAAAAATCCATGTTTGAAATTTTTTGATAACGTGGTTAATTAGTAATTAATTAATGAAAGTGACCAATCAGGAGCGTGAACGTGAAAAGCCGGCAGCAGCTCTGGCGTCTCACTGTAGCGTCCCCTCTGCCAACTTATTCTTCTGTAGCGCCGTCCTGATTGGTAACTTTCATTAATTAATTACTAATTAACTACGTTATCAAAAAATTTCAAACATGGATTTTCGGGCTTAGAATATTTTTCAATTTCGATCTCCTCAATGGGGTGTGCGACTTCTGGGACACCCTGTAGATGGGGACTGTATTAAAACTCCTTCAATTAGATGAAGAATGGTTTGTTATGTTTCTTTCAACACGAAGTTTTACTGACCTATGTTGGTATCAAATTATCTTTTTAAAATGAGTTTTTCCATTGACTGGTAAAGTCCTGCTAGTACAAAGTGGGACATCTATAAAGGACTGCGAATATTTGCAAATCATTCATTTCGAAACTACCATTTAAGTAATTTATGACAAAAAGAATTTAAATAATAAAGGAGAACATAACTATCAAAAGGAAAAGATATTATAACAGTTACAGATAGGACAAAATTATTCGATGAAATCCAATTTTTTTGGCTTTTCATTGGCAAATTCTTTGAATACTCGATGGAGAAATGGAGATTCCATGAATTTTCAGTGTCCTTAACCTGAAATGATGTATACAAGAGAAGGTTTTGAGCCACATTCCCACCCTATTGAACGTATCAGTGTGAATATTGAAATGTTCACCAGAACTTGAAACAAAATGGAAAATATGCAAATTTCACAAATTGTTCATTACCTGAACTTGTCTCAACGCACTGACTGTCAGTCAGGATTATCTAGTCATTCTAGGTATTGTTGTTCCTGGTGGGAAATTTGACAGAATAACTATCAATGTGCCAGCTTTATGTCCATTTCGTTTGTCATGAAGAGACGGTTGTAAAAATGAAATGTACAAGTTTATTGACCTTCAAGATCCTTTGAGAGCAAAGCCAGACGGATTTTCGGATAGATTCAAAACAGTCTCACAAAGGATCTTGAAACGGAAGTCCAAAGAACGATAAATGACATAATCTATCTTTCGGGTTGTCTTGAGGATTAGCAGGTCCAAAAGACGTACCAATGTCCGGACCTTCTGAGGCTTTCTTCAGGGGGTAAGTTCTCGTATTTCACCACTTCCCCACCCTCTGAGGATGGCACCCAGACTTGCCCATGCAAAGATGCAAATTAGGATTTCGGATAGTCTTTGTCGAACGCCGCATATTGATTATGGAAGGCGGTAGATTTGAAAGGAAGACCGAATCTCGGAATCTATAGTTATTGAAGAATTACTGAAAATTGATCCTCAAAGCCCTATCCTGATGGCGGCGCCAATGATTCAGTGCGAAAATAAAGGGTTTTCTAATAAGAGGTGTTATTTTTTTTTATGGAAAAATTTGAGCAGTAAGGACACATTAGTGATGTGAAGAATAAAACCCGTGCACGTCGCTCAAGAACAGCCGAGAATATTGCTGCTGTAGCCGAAAGTGTTGAAGAAAACCTAGGTTTGTCCATTCCTCCTCGTTCTTTGGATTAAGTCATTCTACAAACGTCATTACACCGTATTTGTATTTTGCATAAAGATTTGGGTCTTAAGGCTTTTAGAGTTCAGTTAACACAAGAATTCAAGCCGACCGATCAACAACGTCGTGTCTTTGCTGATTGGGTCCTTGAAATGCATGAGAAGATCCGGAATTCCACCCAAAATCATCTAATTAATTCAAACACACACTGAAAGTGAAGATTCTTGGTCCATCGACTCGGATAAATCATCTTCCCCTCAACACAAGTGCGCTCCGCGCCATCCCCACTCCTCACCCTTCCGATCTCTATGATCTACCGTCGCCCACTTGTCAATCGAAACAATATCTTCGCGGCATCTTTTTTTTTACCTCGGCATACCTGAGAGCGGCACGTCGTCAAAGAGCGTGTACGACCACAGTATAGATACTAACTTGGTGTCTATACTGTGGTACGACGCAAGTCATCCCCTCCACCAAATCACTTCCAAACTCGAGCGACTGCCGCTGCCGCACTCGGCCAAAATAATCATTTACATGGTTGGAACCGTTTGGGACGAACCGGCAACATTTCTGCTAGCAACTAGCGCGTGCGAAGCTGCCGCATACTGACGTAAACTGTCGCGAGATATTGCGTTGTGATTTTTCGGTGTTTAAGTTGACTTAAGTTAAGTGTTTACTGTGGAGTATTGTGATAATTCGGGAAAATGGTTCAGCCGAGTTCCACCACTATCAACCCTTCCGAAAATGGATTACATGGCCTCAAGAAACCTGGCGATAATCGCAGGGTGAGTATTTTTTTGTGTGTTGAAGAGTTTGAGTATTTTTACTGGCATTTCATGAGCGGATCAAGGAGCATTCGGTGCAGCAAAGATTTCAAGTGTTTGGGTCAATTAAATGAAAAAAAAATGCAATGAAGTTTTTGAATATCATGTCATGTACTAGCGACCCTCCCCGGCTTCGCACGGATGCAATGCAATCCTGTAAACAACGGTAGTGCCGGCGCCGCACCGCTATGTCCAAGCATTTTGAATCAGTAATATCTTCGGAAATATTCATTTAAATTACATGCTGTAAAGGGCCATATTGATCTATATTGAATGGACAATATATTTAAGGTACTTAATTGGATAAGGATTAATACTGTATTGCTTAAAATAACTTCCTAAATGAGCCATTTTTTCCCGTAAAATGTAAAGAATAAAAAATGATTATTGTGGGTTATCCTTAAGAGATAGACATATACCATCGCGGACTTTTTGTTGACCTTTTTCAGGTGTACAATACCGAGTACATTATTTTGATTTATCTCGTGGGGTTCAGTCAGCGTTTGCAATGTAAGCGCAAAAAAATGTGTTTATTTACGACATCACATTAGAACCCTGTAAATTCATCAGTGTTTCTCTACAATACTATTCATGTATCATACATATAAACCTTCCTCTTGAATCACTGTATCTATTAAAAAAAAGCGTTTCAAAATCCGTTGCGTAATTTTGAAGATTTAAGCATACATATGGACAGACAGCGAAAGCGACTTTGTTTTGTACTATGTAATGATGTATATTCCAATTTTGACTCCTAAAATTTGTTTCGGCTTCTTGTTGATTGCCTTTGGTTTTGTTGTTATTTTATGAAGATTTTATGTATGTAATTCAGTTTTATTAGAAACACGATTTTTGTTTTTATTCGTTTATATCTCTCCTTTTTCTTTTTTTCGAGAAATAATTACAAATATTATATTTATATTATTTATTATTATATTTTTTTTCTTTTACTATGAAATTTAGTTGAAAGAATGGACGTTTCTCTATCATTTCATAAAATTTTCTTCTCAAAATAAGTTTTGCTTTAGAATGTTCAAGCCGTGCAAATAAAATCCCGTTTTTAGAAATTTTGCGATCTTAATTATTTTTCGCAATTTGACTAGTTGGACGACGCCGTTTTCACAGCTCTATCCGTGGGCAAGCCGGCTTGAAAAGATTAATAGGAGAAGCCAGATAAGAGAACTTTGGCATTTGATCGATCTATTTTCGTTTTCATGCCAATTCAAACAGGCAACTCGCCAGTTTTTTGTCTCGGTCCGGTTATTTATTACGAAAAGTCGTACGTAAGGTAATCAGATACCTACATCCGGATAGATTTGGTTTTACGTCAAATGCATCCTTTTTTCCTAATTTTTTCGATATTCTAAACTATTTTTTTCGAAGAGCCTATTTTGGAAGAATGAAAAAATAATTTATCTTGACCTCATGAATTCACAGTTAAATTCAAAGCCACCCTGTGTATTGGTTCAATATTTTCAATAAATTCGTCAAATACTTGTTCCTTCTTTAGATTTGATTGAATTTCGAACCAGAACATGAAACAGATTAAGAATGCAACTCGATGTTTTGTTCACCATTGATAGCTCTTCTAGTCTGATTGATATTCATCAAATCGTTAAATTGCATCACTTTCATTTGGATCCTTGTAA
Organism: Adalia bipunctata; assembly: GCA_910592335.1. Lineage (NCBI taxonomy): Eukaryota > Metazoa > Arthropoda > Insecta > Coleoptera > Coccinellidae > Adalia > Adalia bipunctata. Next base: position 2,547,297 of record OU342951.1, read on the forward strand.
AACAAGTATAATGCGTCAATTTAGAAACCAGGTTTCAAATCTATCGAATTGTTGGAAATTCCCACCCAAATTGATAGAAACAAGTACGAGCAACCAATTACACAGTTCTGGTTTTAATCATCAGCAAAATAGAGTTTCTCTGAATACTCAGTATTGGAAATTCCCATTCATTCCATTTTTCTTGAGAACCTTCAATGGGAATCATAGAACCGATTCATGCACCTGTAGATTGTGTCTACTTATTATTCATTATATCAGAATAGTGTAATACAGTACAACTTCAGTAGTTCGGGCAGATATCGGACCGGGACGTGCCCGAACCATCGAGGTGCCCGGATTACTGGAGTGATTTGAATTTATCATATAAAACAACTAAAAAATGATCAAAATTGAAGTTTATCAATCAAAACTAAAAAAAATGATTCTTATAAAATAAAACCAAAGTTTACAAATTTCTAATAATGAAAATAAGTTATATGTATACGACTACATATTATAATATATGTATGTACTGCCTACTTTGCAATATGAATGTGAATAATAAATATATATATGAGTGCCCCTGGCTCAGTGGTAGAGCGTTGGAATTCGGACCCAAAGGTCCGAAGTTCAATCCCGAGCTAGGAAAGAAATTTTCTAGTCTCGGTAGGGGCCACCATTCTCACTGTTGGGTCAAAAATTAACAGTGCTGTGCCTAAGGTGGCGTGAGGACACAGTGACAAAGCGGACAAAGCCTACACAGAACACAAATGCTTACTCCGAACTCGGCACAAGTTACAAGCTTCGAAACTTGTAATTTCAGAGGGGTCTCCACAGGAGACCTCGGAGTAATCAGGATAAAGAATATATCAATATCAATCAATATAAGAACATGCACCATCTGCCTTATCTTCTATTTTTTCGAAAAATATGAATCAATTTTACTTTTGAATCATTTTTGATGTATAAATAATATAAGTGGCTTTGTTTCTGATCCTTTTCAAATGTAACAAGTTTTCAAGGAGAAGATTCTTCTCTTCACTCCTGATGATGCGGCCAGCGCCCCGTGACGTTTTCAACCCGTCCTACAACTGAAGTACAAGTTCAGACAAGAAAATTATATCGTTTTGCATATGAATGTTCTCGCGCCCGGATTTCAGAGGTGAAAATTTCAAACTGCCCGAATCAAAGCAGTGCCCGAATTACTGGAGTGCCCGGGCTAGCGAGTGTCCGAACTACTGAAGTTGTACTGTAATATGTGGTGGAAATATTCGTCATCATTCATAATATATTCTTGACCTATGATAATCTCTTGTAAACTATATAGCGATGGGGATATATTCCCGACTCTGTCCATCCTGTTTTTAATATCGCGGGATCAAGTCTCATCATCCTTATCTCCAGACGTTTTCAAGTAGGTTGCGACAAACAATCGTCTTTAGATAAAAGCGAAAAGTTGATTAATCGAATCAAGCGTTCGATGTGAGTAAAGTTCAACGCGGATTAAAACTCCAGACTATTACAAAACAAACATGAAACCTTATAATATGGAATATAAAGCCTCCCAAGAAAATTTCAAATGAGCGTTTTGAAAAGTTGAAATATGTTGAAGCTAGTTTGGAATCAATCACATTTCTCAACATTAAATTAACGACTGAGTTATCATCAATTAACCGATGTCGTAGATAAATAATTACAAACTGCAATTTGCAGTTAGGTACCATACGAAGCCCATCGAACAACAAGTTTCGATAATTTATTCTGGAATTTGTCGATTCTCCTTGGAATTCGTGACATGCCAAGCGTTTTCTGGATCACGTAAAACCAGTAATTTATTTGGAATGAAGTGCGTCAATGCATTGTTGACAGCGCGCAGTTTAACAATTTTCCACGATTATTTTCAATTAGAGCTTGCAATAATATATCGATGTTTGAAAAAAGTATTTTCAAAATTTCTCCAAAATTCTTCAAGAAATAACTGTAATGGTGTCCTAGAACTTTTTGATTCTTATCGCTATCAAAAAAGTTCTTTACCCAAAAGTAGAAAGAAAATTCGATAAATCTTCAAAACCTCGCTGGAGTTCCACAAGGAACTCTTCTTGGACCACCTATGTAATCCATTCTTCGTTCATTTGACGAGTTGTCCGACGCCTGCTTGCTCGTGTGGCCTACTAGATGCCCGCGCAACGTCGAAGTCATTACTGTAATTACAGCGGCATTGAATGATGCCTTGATCTGCCCCTTGATGCCTCCGACTCCATCGGTCGTTCCCACGCTCACCTATATCGTCCTTTCTCTTTTTCAGAGTAACAAGCCGATCATGGAAAAAAGGAGAAGAGCTCGCATCAACAACTGCCTCAACGAGCTCAAGACGCTTATCTTGGACGCCATGAAAAAAGACGTAAGTGAATTGGACCCCTTATAATCGCGATTTATTGTCGCCTTTTTTCGGATTTTGAGGTTGACTTAGTCTTCACTGGATGTACTTTTATAATACACTGCGCAAAAAAATTAACGCACATTCTGAAAATCTCAATTTTAATGAAATTTAACTCCACATTGACTTAATAACTTATTTTTTATGTTCTCTCGGGAAGGTTTTGAACGAAACAAGACACATTAAATGGAAGAAAAATTCAGGATTTCACCGAATCTTATGTGGAAGAAGAGAAATGAACAATTTTCAAAATACTGAAATGCTAATAAGTGATCTAATACTTGGTATTTCCACCCCTTGCGTTAATTACAGCTCGGCAACGACGGTTCATACTCAAAATGAGTGATCTTGAAATGTTCTGATCTAATCCTTCCCAGATTTCTCCGAGTTGGATTCCTAAGTCATTAAGAGTAGCTGGATGATTTTCTGAACTTCTCAGCCTTCTATTGAGGTTGTCCCAAACCTGCTCAATCGGATTGAGATCTGGACTTCTTGCTGGCCATTCCATTCGAGAGACTTCAACCTCTTCAAGGTACTCCTGAACGATGCGCTCACGATGTCTGGGTCTGGCATTATCGTCCATAAAAATTAAATTTTCACCAATGTATGGGGCAAATGGCACTACATGCTCTTCAAGAATGTTCCTTATATACTTATCAGCATTCATAGCTCCATTATCAACGACCACTAGGTCTGTGCGAGCAGTCAAAGATATTCCACCCCATACCATAATCGATCCTCCCCCGAAACCAGTAGTATTCAGGAAATTGCACTGAGCATATTTTTCATGTGGACGTCTGTATACAAGGGAACGTCGATCACAATGGTAGAGGCAGAATCTAGACTCATCTGTAAAGAGAACTCTTTCCCAATCGGCCTCTTCCCAATGGATATGCTCTCTCGCAAAGTCCAAACGCGCCCTTCGATGTGCTGGGGTAAGAGCTGGGCCTCTTGCCGCGACGCGAGGCCTTAAATCATATTCTCTGAGACGATTTTTCATTGTCTGAGTGCTAATTTGCACCTCATGAGTTTGCTCAAGCTGATTTTGAAGGAGGCGAGCGGTTGCAAACCGTTGTCTCAACGAAGAAACTCTCGAGTTACGTTCTTGAATGGCAGTTGTTACCCGTGGTCTACCCTGTCCTGGTCTTCGGACATTCATACCTATCTCCCTGAATCGCTGCAACATTTTGGACACAATTGTATGGGAAACTCCAAACCTTACTGCAATTCTTGTGTATGTCCACCCTTCTTTTCGCAGAACTACCGCTTGGGCAGATTCCTCTTGGGTCAAATTGCGTGTTTCCCGTTGCATAGCGATCGAGTGTAGAAAATCAAACGAAAGAAAAACTATTGATCACTAGAATTGATCGAGAACAACTGATTTTAGAATGGAGCCAATACATTCAAAATCTGATAATATCATCCTTTTTTATTCCTGCTGGGAGAAAACATCTGTATTGAAGAAAAACGTTGAAAGTGGATAACATATGCATGCATAATTCTGATGAAAATAATTATCAGTGAGAACACCTTCAGTTGTAGAATGAATTTGAGATTTCCATAATGTGCGTTGATGTTTTTGCGCAGTATAGTTAAAAATCTTGTATTTCTCAGATCGGCCACAAATTGTTCCATCTTTTAATCCCTCAATCCAATGAAACAACCCGTATAAACTTCCCGTATCGGTTACTTATCGAAACTTTCTTTACAGCCAGCTCGACATTCCAAACTAGAGAAGGCGGACATCCTGGAAATGACGGTCCGGCACTTGCAAAATCTGCAAAGTCAGCAAGTTGCGATGTCCGCATCCACAGATCCCAACGTCCTCAACAAGTTCAGGGCCGGATTCAGCGAGTGCGTCACGGAAGTAGGCAGGTTTTCCGGCCTGGACCCCACGGTCAGGAGAAGGTTGATGCAGCACCTCACCAACTGTCTCAACCAGAACCAGAAGTCCCAAGAGGTGGCGCAGGTTCAGGTCCACATCTTACCCAACAACGGGGCTACCATGGAGCAACACGCCAACGGTATCATCTTGAGCAACGGTCAAGTTGGCGGGGTGCAATTGGTGCCTACGAGACTACCCAATGGCGATCTGGCTTTGGTTCTGCCGGCGTCAGCTGGGCAGACTCACACGAGAACCACCAACTCTTCGCCTTTACCTCTTCTGGTGCCGATCCCTCAGAGGACTTCTTCAACGCATTCGGCTTCAAGTGGTTCGTCCAATTATTCCTTGAGTACTTCTCCTGAACCTTCAGTGGACCATTGCTACCAACCAAGACCGTTGTCTTTGGTGATGAGGAAAAGAGAGCAACCTACTGGGGACAAACCTTGGAGGCCTTGGTGATCAAGCCTTATGTGATGACGATTATGTGATAGTTGTGAAGGTTCCTTTAGATGTAATTGTGAAATACGAGAAAACTGGTTTGAGCCTCTGTGATAAGAGTACTGGTTTGGTCGAGTAAATGTTGGTGTACCCTGCATGAACGTTCCAGTGGCGTGGGAACGACGAAAACCAGAAGGGTCTGTATATAGATGAAAAAGTCAGTCCTTCACTATGTCGCAATTGGAGCTCTATTTTTGGAGAAGTCAGAAGTTGATTGTTTTACGTGTAAATAGTTGTATATAATGTAAATAAGATTCCATTTGTAAATACTTCTATATTTTTGAGGAAAATTGAAATTTATGTGCCTTATTTAGCAGCAAGATCAATATGTCTTCCAGATCGTCGACTTGCATTGTTAATTTGAAATATTTATATGAATATATGTATATTTTCGAACAGATTCGTTTCATTTCGACCCTGAATAAAACTTGATATGGGCGAGCGAAGTAAGAGAACCAAAATTGGAAGGTAAGTATGATTCAAAAGTCCTTCGATTATTAAGTAATAACTCGAAAACTTCCTCTCATTCCTGAAAAGGATATTCAAACATCCGATCATTTGTCTGAAAAAATGCATTTTTCCTTGAATGTCAAAATAACACCTTTTATTGGAAAACTTTTCTAAGGAGTGAACGAGAATAAATTCGCTATGACAAAAACGCTTATATCTTTTGAACCACTGGACCGATTTCGAAAATCCAAGTCATTTTCGAATCATCTTCTAATTCTAATGAAAACTGTTTTTACAATAAAACAAAACCAAAACTATTTTCCACAGAATTCATGGATTTTTTCTGGAATTCTTCCCATCATGCTTCTTACAGTGTTCTCAGTCACTTTCTGGGATGCTGTCTTCCACTTTTGCTTGAATTCCGCTAATGTTTTCGTTGATTTCTTAGTCTTCAATTATCTTTTTACCAGATCCCAATATCTTTCGATTGGCCTGAGTTCTGGGCAATCTGGTGTATTGGTCTCTTTGGGGACAAAAACCACCTCATTAGCTTCGTACCATTCCTTGGTGGCCTTGCTGTAGTGGCTTGAAGCTAAATCTGGCCAAAAGATTGTTGACACATCGTGCTCACGTAAAAATGGTAAAAGTCGCTTCTTCAAGCATTCCTCGATGTATATCTTCGAGTCAACAAAGTCTTGGCCAACGAAAAATTTGCTTCTTTTCCCACAAGTGCAAATTGCTTGCCAAACCAGGAATTTTTGTAGGAAACTTTGCTCGTTTCTTCACGCTAAATTGTTCGTCAACATTTTCACGAGAATCTGCAGTATAAAATTCCTGACCAGGAAGTTGCGAGAAAACAGCCAAGACATAGGTTTCGTCGTACCTACATCACGCAACAGGAAAAATTTTTCAAGAAATCTTTTTTTAATTTCTTTGCTCTTGATTTCGCTTCTTGATTCTTCACAGCGTTCCTGTCTGGCACTTTCTGCACTTTGTTTGTTCTAAGCCCACAACTCGACTTGATTTTCTGAACGGTTGACTGCGAACAACCCACTATTTGGGCCACTTTCCGTCCTGAAAGATTAGGATTCTTCTGAAAAAGGCTGATGGCTTTCTTCACTTTTTTTGGGCTATGAAACCCCTTTTTCCTCCCGGTTCCTTCCTTGCGGTTAATTGTAAGATCTTCGTTGAAGCGCTTTAAAACTCTTGATACCGTTTCCGGACGAACGCGAGCCTCTTTTGCGATTCTTTTGAAGCTCCATTTTTGATTATTTTGAAAAAATTTCACTATAAATTCTCGTGTTTTCACTTCGCTTGCCATTTTGCGAAAGAGAATCGAAATATCTATGAAGTAAATGTTTCACATGTTTCTGACGTTCATAACAAAGCTACCTATGATCAAATTTTGATTTTTCCTCAATTGGTTCAAGAGATATAGGCGTTTTTGTGATAGCGAATTAATTCTCGTTCAATCCTTAAATGAGATATACCAGGGGTTGCTCATTTTTACTGGGACACCCCGTACAATCCGAACGTAGGTTCACAATACTCCCATTCATTGGAAATGGAAACCCATTCGACATTGAGAACGTCATAAAATGAGTCCAATTTCAAATTAACTCAATCGGATTCATTGAAACCCACTGATGTAGGTATAAAGTTAAGTTGCTCTTAAACTTCACAAGGATATTCTTTGTGTCTAAGTCCCCCACGTTTCGTTCAGGCCAAGTTTCACAGTTTCGGAGCTTTCCTCAAGTAAATCTACTGAATAATCGAACAAGAATCGATACAAACGACCGATTAATCGATCTCGAAATTGCCGACGTCTGCTGGCCTTCTCGGCATGTTATCATCGAAACGGCAAAGGTCACAGGGTATCAAAAGTCTCGAAATGACGACAGACTTATCCCGGGAACAATCACTAATCGTCATCTCCTACACCAGGATTTTTCCCAGGATAATCTGCCTAAACGTCGCCTCATTTTTGCACGCGTTGTCGCTGTGACGCACGAGGATCGTACTCTAATGAGGAAGGTTAAAATCATATCTCTTTACCAGCGGTACTGTTCGAGTACACGTGTACAGAACGATCATGAACTTGTTTACGGAAATTTTATATCATCATGATCGTGCAACGGGTAGGAAGGCACGTGGCGTCTGATGATTTCCATTTTCATTGAAAGCGATAAGATTTATCAGAATATCGAAGACGTACGATTTTTTATCAGTCTTTGATACCACCTTTAATGAGCGAGATACCTTAAGTTGGAACTGACTTTAAATGCTGTGGAGATAAACGATTCCATAAATGTTTAAATGATATTTACAGTCACTCGCTTGCCCTTACACTTGTAAATATAAAAATTCTCTTAGGATAAATACCATTCCACGAGTGAAAATCAAAACTATGACAATTAGGGCTGTGGGTTATTTTTTATTGGATTCAGCGACCTCGAAAACCTACATTTTGATACCAAAACCGTCCATGTAGCCCTCATAACTAATGAATTATCACGTTTTAATTTTTTCGATATTTCATGTTCGAGTTTTGTTCTGAAGCTCAGAGCACTCAAAGTATGGGTGATATGGATCACCAAAATGGGTATTCTGAAAGACTCGAATGGGTTGAAAACATTATCGATTGAATAACACTGTTAGATTTTCCAGAGAATTCGTGTTGATGGCAAATATGGTGTTTATGCATTTTTGACCCAAAAAGTTGGGATTTTCGAAGTCGATTTTATTGTTTAAAGAGATACTTTAGACAATGCTGATTAACAATATACAAGCCACATGTGGTTGTGAGCAAAGAAACGGGAGCTATGATGATTTGAAATTCCGATTTTTTTGAAAAAATGCCATTTGACAGGTGAAAATCTAAACTATGCTAGTTAGGGCCCTGGAATATGTTTTATTGAATAGAGCGACCTCGAAAACCTACATTTTGATACCAAAATCGTCCATGTAGCCCCCATAACTAATGAATTATCACGTTTTAATTTTTTCGATATTTCATGTTCGAGTTTTGTTCTGAAGCTCAGAGCACTCAAAGTATGGGTGATATGGATCACCAAAATGGGTATTCTGAAAGACTCGAATGGGTTGAAAACATTATCGATTGAATAACACTGTTAGATTTACCAGAGAATTCTTGTTGATGGCAAATATGGTGTTTTTAGGGGGTCTTACCCCTTATGCATTTTTGACCAAAAAAGTTGGGATTTTCGAATTCAATTTTATTGTTTGTAGAGATACTTTAGACAATGCTGATTAACAATATACAAGCCACATGTGGTTGTGAGCAAAGAAATGGGAGCTATGATGATTTGAAATTCCGATTTTTTTGAAAAAATGCCATTTGACAGGTGAAAATCTAAACTATGCCAGTTAGAGCTCTGAAATATGTTTCATTGAATAGAGCGACCTCGAAAACCTACATTTTGATACCAAAATCGTCCATGTAGCCCTCATAACTAATGAATTATCACGTTTTAATTTTTTCGATATTTCATGTTCGAGTTTTGTTCTGAAGCTCAGAGCACTCAAAGTATGGGTGATATTGATCACCAAAATGGGTATTCTGAAAGACTCAATTGGGTTGAAAACATTATCGATTGAATAACACTGTTAGATTTTCCAGAGAATTCGTGTTGATGGCAAATATGGTGTTTTTAGGGGGTCTTACCCCTTATGCATTTTTGACCCAAAAAGTTGGGATTTTCGAATTCAATTTTATTGTTTGTAGAGATACTTTAGACAATGCTGATTAACAATATACAAGCCACATGTGGTTGTGAGCAGAGGAACGGGAGCTATGATGGTTTGAAATTCCGATTTTTTTGAAAAAATGCCATTTGACAGGTGAAAATCTAAACTATGCTAGTTAGAGCTCTGAAATATGTTTCATTGAATAGAGCGACCTCGAAAACCTACATTTTGATACCAAAATCGTCCATGTAGCCCTCATAACTAATGAATTATCACGTTTTAATTTTTTCGATATTTCATGTTCGAGTTTTGTTCTGAAGCTCAGAGCACTCAAAGTATGGGTGATATGGATCACCAAAATGGGTATTCTGAAAGACTCGAATGGGTTGAAAACATTATCGATTGAATAACACTGTTAGATTTACCAGAGAATTCTTGTTGATGGCAAATATGGTGTTTTTAGGGGGTCTTACCCCTTATGCATTTTTGACCAAAAAAGTTGGGATTTTCGAATTCAATTTTATTGTTTGTAGAGATACTTTAGACAATGCTGATTAACAATATACAAGCCACATGTGGTTGTGAGCAAAGAAATGGGAGCTATGATGATTTGAAATTCCGATTTTTTTGAAAAAATGCCATTTGACAGGTGAAAATCTAAACTTTGCTAGTTAGAGCTCTGAAATATGTTTCATTGAATAGAGCGACCTCGAAAACCTACATTTTGATACCAAAATCGTCCATGTAGCCCTCATAACTAATGAATTATCACGTTTTAATTTTTTCGATATTTCATGTTCGAGTTTTGTTCTGAAGCTCAGAGCACTCAAAGTATGGGTGATATTGATCACCAAAATGGGTATTCTGTAAGACTCAAATGGGTTGAAAACATTATCGATTGAATAACACTGTTAGATTCTCCAGAGAATTCGTGTTGATGGCAAATATGGTGTTTTTAGGGGGTCTTACCCCTTATGCATTTTTGACCCAAAAAGTTGGGATTTTCGAATTCAATTTTATTGTTTGTAGAGATACTTTAGACAATGCTGATTAACAATATACAAGCCACATGTGGTTGTGAGCAAAGAAACGGGAGCTATGATGATTTGAAATTCCGATTTTTTTGAAAAAATGCCATTTAACAGGTGAAATTCTAAACTATGCTAGTTAAGGCTCTGGAATATGTTTCATTGAATAGAGCTACCTCGAAAACCTACATTTTGATACCAAAATCGTCCATGTAGCCCTCATAACTACTGAATTATCACGTTTTAATTTTTTCGATATTTCATGTTCGAGTTTTGTTCTGAAGCTCAGAGCACTCAAAGTATGGGTGATATGGATCACCAAAATGGGTATTCTGAAAGACTCAAATGGGTTGAAAACATTATCGATGGAATAACACTGTTAGATTTTCCAGAGAATTCGTGTTGATGGCAAATATGGTGTTTTTAGGGGGTCTTACCCCTTATGCATTTTTGACCCAAAAAGTTGGGATTTTCGAAGTCGATTTTATTGTTTGAAGAGATACTTTAGACAATGCTGATTAACAATATACAAGCCCCATGTAGTTGTGAGAAAAGAAACGGGAGCTATGATGATTTGAAATTCCGATTTTTTTGAAAAAATGCCATTTGACAGGTGAAAATCTAAACTATGCTGGTTAGGGCCCTGGAATATGTTTCATTGAATAGAGCGACCTCGAAAACCTACATTTTGATACCAAAATCGTCCATGTAGCCCTCATAACTAATGAATTATCACGTTTTAATTTTTTCGATATTTCATGTTCGAGTTTTGTTCTGAAGCTCAGAGCACTCAAAGTATGGGTGATATGGATCACCAAAATGGGTATTCTGAAAGACTCAAATGAGTTGAAAACATTATCGATTGAATAACACTGTTAGATTTTCCAAAGAATTCGTGTTGATGGCAAATATGGTGTTTTTAGGGGGTCTTACCCCTTATGCATTTTTGACCCAAAAAGTTGGGATTTTCGAATTCAATTTTATTGTTTGTAGAGATACTTTAGACAATGCTGATCGACAATATACAAGCCACATGTGGTTGTGAGCAAAGAAACGGGAGCTATGATGATTTGAAATTCCGATTTTTTTGAAAAAATGCCATTTAACAGGTGAAATTCTAAACTATGCTAGTTAAGGCTCTGGAATATGTTTCATTGAATAGAGCTACCTCGAAAACCTACATTTTGATACCAAAATCGTCCATGTAGCCCTCATAACTACTGAATTATCACGTTTTAATTTTTTCGATATTTCATGTTCGAGTTTTGTTCTGGAGCTCAGAGCACTCAAAGTAGGGGTGATATTGATCACCAAAATGGGTATTCTGAAAGACTCAATTGGGTTGAAAACATTATCGATTGAATAACACTGTTAGATTTTCCAGAGAATTCGTGTTGATGGCAAATATGGTGTTTTTAGGGGGTCTTACCCCTTATGCATTTTTGACCCAAAAAGTTGGGATTTTCGAAGTCGATTTTATTGTTTGAAGAGATACTTTAGACAATGCTGATTAACAATATACAAGCCACATGTGGTTGTGAGCAGAGAAACGGGAGCTATGATGGTTTGAAATTCCGATTTTTTTGAAAAAATGCCATTTAACAGGTGAAATTCTAAACTATGCTGGTTAAGGCTCTGGAATATGTTTCATTGAATAGAGCGACCTCGAAAACCTACATTTTGATACCAAAATCGTCCATGTAGCCCTCATAACTAATGAATTATCACGTTTTAATTTTTTCGATATTTCATGTTCGAGTTTTGTTCTGAAGCTCAGAGCACTCAAAGTATGGGTGATATGGATCACCAAAATGGGTATTCTGAAAGACTCAAATGAGTTGAAAACATTATCGATTGAATAACACTGTTAGATTTTCCAAAGAATTCGTGTTGATGGCAAATATGGTGTTTTTAGGGGGTCTTACCCCTTATGCATTTTTGACCCAAAAAGTTGGGATTTTCGAATTCAATTTTATTGTTTGTAGAGATACTTTAGACAATGCTGATTAACAATATACAAGCCACATGTGGTTGTGAGCAGAGAAACGGGAGCTATGATGGTTTGAAATTCCGATTTTTTTGAAAAAATGCCATTTAACAGGTGAAATTCTAAACTATGCTAGTTAAGGCTCTGGAATATGTTTCATTGAATAGAGCGACCTCGAAAACCTACATTTTGATACCAAAATCGTCCATGTAGCCCTCATAACTAATGAATTATCACGTTTTAATTTTTTCGATATTTCATGTTCGAGTTTTGTTCTGAAGCTCAGAGCACTCAAAGTATGGGTGATATGGATCACCAAAATGGGTATTCTGAAAGACTCAAATGAGTTGAAAACATTATCGATTGAATAACACTGTTAGATTTTCCAAAGAATTCGTGTTGATGGCAAATATGGTGTTTTTAGGGGGTCTTACCCCTTATGCATTTTTGACCCAAAAAGTTGGGATTTTCGAATTCAATTTTATTGTTTGTAGAGATACTTTAGACAATGCTGATCGACAATATACAAGCCACATGTGGTTGTGAGCAGAGAAACGGGAGCTATGATGATTTGAAATTCCGATTTTTTTGAAAAAATGCCATTTGACAGGTGAAAATCTAAACTATGCTAGTTAGAGCTCTGGAATATGTTTCATTGAATAGAGCGACCTCGAAAACCTACATTTTGATACCAAAATCGTCCATGTAGCCCTCATAACTAATGAATTATCACGTTTTAATTTTTTCGATATTTCATGTTCGAGTTTTGTTCTGAAGCTCAGAGCACTCAAAGTATGGGTGATATGGATCACCAAAATGGGTATTCTGAAAGACTCAAATGGGTTGAAAACATTATCGATTGAATAACACTGTTAGATTTTCCAAAGAATTCGTGTTGATGGCAAATATGGTGTTTTTAGGGGGTCTTACCCCTTTGGCATTTTTGGCCCAAAAAGTTGGGATTTTCGAAGTCGATTTTATTGTTTGAAGTGATACTTTAGACAATGCTGATTAACAATACACAAGCCACATAAGGTTGTGAGCAAAGAAACGGGAGCTATGATGATTTGAAATTCCGATTTTTTTGAAAAAATGCCATTTGACAGGTGAAACTCTAAACTATGCTAGTTAGGGCTCTGGAATATGTTTCATTGAATAGAGCGACCTCGAAAACCTACATTTTGATACCAAAATCGTCCATGTAGCCCTCATAACTAATGAATTATCACGTTTTAATTTTTTCGATATTTCATGTTCGAGTTTTGTTCTGAAGCTCAGAGCACTCAAAGTATGGGTGATATGGATCACCAAATTGGGTTTTCTGAAAGATTCGACTGAGTTGAAGACGTTCTTGATTGAATAACGCTGTTAGATTTTCCAGGCAACTCGTGTTGACGGCAAATATGGTGTTTTTAGGAGGTCTTACCCCTTTGGCATTTTTGACCCAAAAAGTTGGGATTTTCGATATCGATTTTATTTTTTCTAATGATACTTTGAACAATGCCGATTAACAATACGCAAACCTCATTCAGATAAGATCAAAGGAACGGGAGCTATGGCGATTTGAAATTTCGATTTTTTCAAAAAATGCCATTTGACAGGTCAAAATCTAAACTATGCTAGTTAGGGCACTGGAAAGTCTTTCATTGAATAGAGCGACCTCGAAAACCTACATTTTGATACCAAAATCGTCCATGTAGCCCTCATAACTAAGGAATTATTTCGTTTTAATTTTTTCGATATTTCATTTTCGAGTTTTGTTCTGAAGCTCAGAGCACTCAAAGTATGGATGATAAGGATCATAAAATGGATAGTCTGGATCATTCGAATCCTAATATTCGAAACCCATAAGGAACCAACAACTCGCAAAACCGTAAAACCAGTCCGAACGTGCCTCAAGCCTCGTTCTCGTCCCCATCAACTGGACGTCCAGTTTTACGTAACGCTCATCGTCCACGCTGTTGTATTCCAGTCAGGTTCATTTAACTTCACCTTGCGATGCAGATAAGCCGGTAAATACCGTGGAAACGCTCACCGTCGGTAATGAAGATATATTTAGTACCTGCCACGTGTGCGTCTGGATTATTGGAAGCGCGTGCTGCTCATTAAATATTTTATTAGCGCACGGATACGGGTCTAGAATCTCAATCGCGACCCACTTCGGTACCCGTGACTCAAAATCGACACGGCCGATTGTCGCCGGAGAGAGGCTTTTCCGATTCGGCCGCTACTCAAACTCAAGTACCTACGCTCGATTTAAGACGTCGAAAATCGATTTGGCTGATTGAGGATGCTCGAATAATCGGCATCGAATTTATTGCTCTGTTCATTTGTGGATGTGCGAGGCTGAGCACCTCGACGATTTTGCAGAATCGGTTACATAAGTTGAACCACAACCCCCTATACACAAAGCCTGGAAAATGATTGATGGCAACACCGCGCGGGGTCCATAGGATTTCTGACCCCTGTACGCCCCCCTCCACAAGTCGCCTCACAGGCTGTGGTTGAACCCTTAGGCCATAGAAAGAGGAGGCACAGCATCTCATTAATAATTTCGAGAATTGGTGAAGCCAAAATTAAGTTAGTTTCCACAGAGTGGGACGAAGATGACATAACCCTTTGTGACCGGAATTAACTTGTCTTGATATTTTTCTATTTGAAATCGTACAATGCTATTCTAATATGATTCAAAAGGAAAAATATTTTTGTTTTATTATTTTCAGACTCCGGGTTCAGGCTCAGGGACGTGTCATCGGTGTGGGGACACTAGGAAAATAACATTGAATCAATTTTACCAAATTAAATTTTTCAATGATTATTTTTATTATAAATCTCAATATTTTAAATTCATTTCGTATGGAAAACAGTTCTTCTCATCACTCAGACATAATCCTACATCACAAACAGAACAGCTTCAGCGGGACTTTTGCGGTTTCACAGGAGTGTTACAAAGAGCATATCACCGAGGTTTTTCGAGAGGTTTCGGCATGTGTGCAGCCTTGTTTTACCTAATCTCCATAGGAATATCTGAAATCGTTACCCAAAAAGCCGGTATTTTGTAATTTTCTTCATTTTCTGGCAATGTCGGGCTTAGTTCGTATCAGCCCAAAGAGTACTGCTAATATGAATATTTTCAAACCTCAGAGCAATCGTCCACTACCGAGTTATTACCAGAAGGTATTCCCTAAAAAAAAAGAAATTCAAATCCTCCAAATCACGAAATAAAAATCATTTTTCATCTGGAGAGAAAACTCAAAAAAGTTACCATTCACCTTGTGTCCACATCGGGAGACTACCAACTCCAAAAAATAAAACTATTGTGCAGCTATATTTTTATCTGCTCATAAGCATCACGAATAAACATAAATTTTTCACTATTTCACAGGAGAAAACTTACCTCACATATCAATATTCTTATTGAAACACAATGAAACTATTGACAAACAAAGATCGTTTACTACCACGTTCATTTCTTCACATCTAAAGCTTATTCGTTAGAATCAGCGAGATAGCACACGTTCCATCGAAAGAGAGGATATTCACGACCATTTTTACATATTTTGCCACAAAATAGGTTCACTAGGCGCTTTAGAAAAAATTATAGGATTTGTGTCCCCACGGTGTGACCACCAGGACACAAAGGGATAAAGTATAGCAGTATCGTTTTATAATGACGTGGCAACATTGCAGAATCTTCGAAAGGTCCAGTGGCGTGGTGTTATCGGTATTGAAGAATGGAAATAACAAGTGAATCAAATCTTTTTGGCGAATTCCTACAATGTTCCGAATATTGGTACAATTCTGAGTTAGGTAAACCGAGTCAGCTAAATTCAGAATTTATAACCGAATGTTCCTCCTCTCAATATTTCAGTCAGTTCTACTGTGACGCGTAGTTTGGGGAATAATCAACTTTGAGTCAAAAAATCGCGAAAAATAGGTCATTTTTGGACTGCCGTATTTCCCAGAAAAATTGATTTATACAGATGCTGATTTTTTTGCATATAGATTGATTCTTTGTGAATCAAAAAAACCTATTTTCATTCATCAGAGTCGAACAGTTTAGATTTTATGATTTTTTTCGCGAAGGTCCAAATTTTCCGATTTTTTATCGTTCGTAAATCAAAAACTGTTTTCCTCACGGAAGAACTGATTGCATTTTCTATATCTGCGTCCTCGAATTAGTGAATGGTGTGAGTTTGAAGTCGATCGGAACCAAAAAAAATTTTTCGAAAAATCGAAATTTTTCCATACAGTATAGGATTTTTCGCAAGAATTCGAATCTCGCCTATCGATACGAAATTTTCACCATTCATTAATTCGATGCCGTAGATCACGAAAATGCAAACAGATTTTCTCTGAGACTAATGGTTTTTTAAATATGGTTGATGGAAAATCGGCAAAATTGGACCTTCGCGAAAAAAATCACAAAATCCAAACCCTTCGTCTCAGGTATATAAAAAATACACCATTTTATTCTTGAAGTTCCAAAGTATAACCAAAAAAATCAGCTCCTCTCAATTCCAATTTTTTTAGAAGTTACGTCACTCCAAAGTCGACCAATTTTTGGCCAATTTTCCACTCAAGGTCGAATATTTCCCGAACCAAAAATTTCTCGGAAAAACGGAATTCTCCAGTGACGCGTAGTTTGGGAAATAATTGACCTTGAGCCCATCAGTCGGACGACACTAATTGAAAAGAAGGCGTCCTCCTCACAACAAATCAGTTCAATGTGTCGATATTTCGTCATTTTTCGACGAAGAGATGACAATCTCTGAAAACTTCCCACATCCATCATCCACTTAACGTCGAATCAGGACGTCAAACCCCAGAAAAGGATGTCATTGTACCGTTATTTTCCCCAAATCCGACATTTCTTTAGAGCCCTGCCACGCGCTACGCAAGTACGCATCCGCACACACCATACAAGCACGTCCGCAAACTTTCAACAAAGCCCCCCGATGGAATATCCGATAATACCGATAATAGCCTACAGGTAGACAAAAAAAATGACCCGTAGCGAAGGGATTATCCCTTGAGATTGAGGTTCTTGGATCTCTACCACCAGGGGCGTGTGTTGACTTGGAAAAATGTTGGTGCACCACCGGACAATGTGGTCAAGTTTCTTTGTACGAACGTCTAGACAAAACGTTGCTAAGAGGGAGGATAGTGACGTTTGGTATTGTATTTGAAAGAATACTAGCGTATGGTTATTTTTGGGTAGTTTGTCTTTTGTTGTGTGGTCAATTCATTCATAATGGAAAGGTTCAGTTAGGGCCAGAATCTAGTGGTGTAAGAATAATTCAACAACGTACATCAACTGAACCACTATACTCTGTTCGAATCTAAGAAGGAGCAATAATAACATGTTTCGCGCATCGGTAGAAGGGCCTTCGTAAAGATTCTTTCCGTCCAGAGTCGAATCGAGGAGATTTCACACAATCGTTCAATTTTAACTGAACTTGAGTTCAATTTTTTTCAATAATTTATAGAACGTTGTTCTTTTGAAATTTGGCAAACTGTCGTCATCATTCACGATTTCTAGAACTTTAGAAATCGTTGGGATTTCATTCCGGAAAAAAACCGTGGACAATTCTTCTGATAAGGTTCATATCGAAATCGTCAACCGAATCGATAATTTTTAACGACTGGGCTCTCCTCTTAGGTGGCGTCAATGTTTTATTCTCTTCATATTCTCTGAGAATTCTGAATACAGCTGAATCACTCACCCCTGAGGATTTTGAAACAATTCCTACTGAGTCTCTTTTCGATAAATCAGGATGTTCTTCCAATTCTTTTCGAAAAATGTTCAAAATCATCTCTTTCTCTTCAGCAGAGAAATGCGACCTTTTGGACCTTTTTCGTGGTGGTCCCCAGTCCCCACATATCACCCTCAAATACAGTATCCGTTTCCGAATTCGACATTGTTCTATAAACACTGTAATACGCTTTGTCGAAAGATTTTCCAACACAATACACTTTTCACAACAAAATCTATAAACACTTTGAACAGCTAGACCTTCACAGTAGCTCTAGGTATTTTAACTGGTCTTGTCAATTGAAAACTTCGATATTTATGCAAATCAAGATGGCTTCAGCCTTTAATCCATTAAGGGAAAAAACGCAAACCTGGTGTTTCCCGGAATTACCTTGTCGGAATCTTGAGCAGCCGACAAAGAGTTTCGTACAAAATAATATAAAATTATGGACCGAAACTATGAAACTAAATATATTTCGGATATTACAAGTAGATGACCAACATAAATTTCAACAGAGATCTTTTACGAGTCGTGTCAATTGAAAACTTCGAATCTTTCAAGATTGCGACCCAAATCTCTAAAACTCTGGTGTTTCCTGGAATTACCTTGCTGTAATCTCGAGCATCCGAAAAAGAAATTATTTAGTAGATAATAGTATAAAAACAAAATAAAAAATAGGGTATTTCGGATAAAAAATGTTCATGACAGTTGCAAATCATAACAGAAATGTTGCACTAGAGTTTCTGAGTAAAAAAGTTCTAATGTGGGAATTGCTGACTCAAATTATCGAATCATTTCTATCCAGTACCATCCACAGTCCGAGTACGATCCTGGCAGTCTCTTAGGGCGGTCGAAGAGAGCGTTGTTACACCGTTTGACCAATAGGAGCTTCATTGTGCGCAAACCAGACGATTTTGTGTGTTTACAAAGCTCCTTCTTTTATTTGAACGGACTATAGCAATGTTTCTGTAGTTTCTACATTGGAAAGACGAGAAGTACAACAAAACTAGATAATTCTTCGACTGGATGTGTGCGGAGGCATTCAACAGTTCCATTGTAAATCTCGAAATAATGCCTTTCTCCAAGCCGAGTTCCCACTTAACATATGTTAATGAACTTTGTAAAAAATCGAACACACAATTCCCTTTTTCGAAACGGTCCAAAAGGTATTCACGGTCTTATTTCAGAAGTTGATTTATGTAAAACGATGTTTCCAGCTATTTTACATACATTGACATGGGTTCTTTTTCTTTGGAGCCGACTGCATGCATAATTCCGACTTTTTAACCTTTCGGTTGTTTCTCGGAACATTCCGATTATATAAATAGGTCTTTACCGATGTGTTCGGTCAAAGTGTCGCTTTTGAAATTCTGATACTGTTCGTAATAGGGCTTTTGATGACAATTGGGACTGTCTTGACCTCAGACGTATTATTCATCGGTTGACAGTGATTTCGGCCGTTTCTGAAGGTCTCAATGAGGGTCATAACCATTCCACATCCCTCTCCCCAGATAATTCTCTGTTAAGAGGGGTTTATACCGCTCGAGTTCAGTTCAAAACGCGATTCGGGATTTCTCTTGATAGAGACCACCAATTTATATGGGGTTTTTACTATTATTCAATTTGAAGAGTTCTTCAAGTGGGAAAGTTCATAACATTTTTTTTCGTCGAAAAAAAAACATTAATTTTTTTTTCACTCGACGAAAAAAAATGTTATGGACTTTCCCACTCGAAGAAATCTTCAAATTGAATAATAGTGAAAACCTCATATAAATCGGTGGTCTCTATCGTGAGAAATCCCGAATCGCGTTTTGAACTGAACGTCGAACGGTATAAACCCCTCGCGATTCGGGATTTCTCACGATAGAGACCACCGATTTATATGGGGTTTTCACTATTATTCAATTTGAAGATTTCTTCGAGTGGGAAAGTCCATAACATTTTTTTTCGTCGAGTGAAAAAAAAATTAATGTTTTTTTTTTCGACGAAAAAAAAATGTTATGAACTTTCCCACTTGAAGAACTCTTCAAATTGAATAATAGTAAAAACCCCATATAAATTGGTGGTCTCTATCAAGAGAAATCCCGAATCGCGATTTGAACTGAACGTCGAACGGTATAGACCCCTCTTAATATGTTGAGTGCGGTCAGAATTGACATTTCTGATTCATGGAGTGGTTTAAGGAATTGGGAAATCGAAGAACAGTACAGAAAGTCGCCAATGGGTATACATTTGGAGCAAGCTGTTAGAAAACTTCTCTTTGAATGAATCTTTGTGGAAGCAAAGATTATTCGAAACTCTCTCGAAGTAGACACCTTCTGGGCAGAAACCTTTGAAGCAGTTTCAGCAAATTATACTTAATAGCCGATACATCAATTAAAAAGAAATTAAAACTGACCCCCCTCAATTTCCCCAGAATATTCGGACCATTTAATAACCAAATAGCATGCGCATGCAAAACATCCTCCCAAATTAGAGGGTTGTCCGTCAGCCATGCCTTATGAGACCACCATGTAGACTTATTCTATTAAGTTATTCCTCTAATAACTGGGGCAGGTGGACCAGACGAACGAGAAAACCCCGGTGGTTACTACCAACCTGAAGAAACTACGGCAATTTGGTGAAGTTGTTAAATTAAGTCTTCAAAATTCGGACCACACAAGCGGATAGGAGCGTACCGAATCTGTGAAACAATGGCGTAGGATGGCAAATTATACGTCGACGAATGGTCGAGATTGCGAAACGAATGTTTTGTGATTGACCCAGTGATTAAAAATTTGGGGCAGGTGCATCTCAGACCGAGAGCAAGTCACTATTTGAATACCCCATGTATAAACGATATTTTTCGGTAATCAGAAGATTATGCACAGGGTGTTAGGTAAACATGCGGCAGAAATTCAAGAGGTTATTCCATGGACTATTTGAAGGAAATTTTATCCTTTGGTTATTTTTGAAAAAGCGCATTATATGGTCCTTTCCTGCTCTGTGCTATAACCCACGCCTCCGAGGTAGATAGTTCTGTACTCCATTATTCTATTTTCAGCGTGATATTTAGGTTTGTCAAGATTCTCACTTGAGAATGACACTTTAGCCAACAGAAACAAGCGCGCAAAAGGCGTTCGTTTTTTTCTGGATATACGAGGATGTATTGATATCTAGTTAGCCTAGACCAGTTCCATGCATAAACAAAATATTGCGATACCATATCAACGAACAATACTTATTAGAAGTGTCAGTGTAGAGTTCGACGTCAACAAAGTACACCAGAGTTACGCAATTAATTTAAAAAAAAGATGTCCACCGAAATTGTGAAAATCGAAAAATTGGAGTATCGAGCCATCATCAAGTACCTGTATTTAAAAGGGTTAAGAGGTGAGCAGATTCACGAAGATATGCTTAATACCCTTGGTGATCAATGTCCTTCGTATGCGACCGTGAAAAATTGGACTGCAAGCTTCAAAAGAGGTAAATTTTTCATTGAAGATGATGACCGATCGGGAAGGCCAGTTTCTGTGTCAGTCCCCGAGAATATCGATGCAGTTCATGACATGATTTCATCAGACCGTCGAATTGGGCTAAAACGGATATATGAAGTACTGAAGATTTCATACGAACGCGTTCATCATAAAGTTCACTTCAATTTGGACATGAGAAGAATTTCTGCAAAATGGATCCCCAAATGCTTGAATGTTGACCAAAAGCGTGCAAGGGTAAGAGCATCGCGTTCGATCTGTGCTCGATTTGAAAACGATGTAGACTTCTCAAACAGAATTGTTACTATGGATGAGACTTGGGTACATTTCTACGATCCAGAAACAAAGCAACAATCGATGGAATGGCGACACTCTGGTTCACCAAGACCTAAGAAGTTTCGTGTCCAAAAATCTGCTGGAAAAGTTCTTGCTTCAGTTTTTTGGGATTGCCATGGAGTAATCATGATTGATTTTTTGGATAAGTGTAGAACAATAACTGGAGATTACTATTCGACATTACTGACCACTCTACGGGAAAAAATTAAAGAGAAAAGACGCGGAAAGCTATCCAAAGGTGTTTTGTTTTTACAGGACAACGCCCCAGTACACAAATCTCATGTTGCCATGCAAAAAATTCGTGATTTAGGGTTAGAATTACTAGAACATCCCCCTTATTCACCAGATTTGGCTCCGTCCGACTATCATCTCTTTCCTCAACTCAACTGAAAACAAGTTTAAAAGGTCGTAAATTTTCTTCCAACGAGGAGGTAATAAAAGCTGTGGAGGACTGGTTTGCAGAGCAAGAAGAAACATTTTTTTTGAATGGTCTAGAGACGTTGCAGGTTCGCTGTAATAAATGTATTCAATCAAGAGGAGAATATGTTGAGTAATAAAATATTTTGACATTGAAATTTCGTTTGGTTCTATAGTAGGCTAGGAATTTTCAATATATCCTCGTACCTACGAACATATTCAACAATCCCACGTGCTGCCAACACTCTGCCAACGTTTAAAGAGACGCACGGCACCTTTTGACAGATATTAATGAACGCTCAGCGCCGATATTACTCATGCAAAACGCCTCGGAGACATTTTTTGGCCGAAGCGACTCTGGGAAACCGAGGAGACGAGTATCCGCAACTTGGGCGGTCACGTGGCGACGTGTTCCGCCAAGAGGACGAAGCCTACGCGTCCGCCAGCCTGCCAAGTGATGAATGCGATGGAGAGAAAGCAATTATTGCAGAGGAGGATTTTGGCTCGGCAACGATCACCTTCTTGAGGAAGCAAAATTTTATTAGTTTTCGTTCAAGCGTCACCCTTGCAAACGCCACAGCGTGGCCTACGTGAACTAGATTATATACAGGGTGTTTCTAAATTCATGCGGAAAAATTCAGAAAGTGATTGCTCCTATGAAATTAAGATGGGTCTTTCCTATAACGAAATTTCCTCAGCCCTTCCCTTTCTGAGATATCACCCTTGAAAGGTGACGACTGAAATTGAGTTTTTATTTTTTTTCTCTTGAGATATTGGTTTTGGAAAAAAAATTAAGAATGAAAAAACAAGGACTTCAATTCATAATTTTATTTCCTGAAACTTGATCTCGAAAAAAAGTTTTTTATATGAAATAAAGTAAGGCTTGCTAATTTCAACCCTGTATAATGTAGCAGGAATATCGAAAAAATACGCGTGGTTAGTCCTTTGCGAGTGCACGAAAATCACAGAACTGCAAGTTTCTAGATTTACTGAAATTTAAAAAAAAAATTAATTCACCACCTTTTAAGGGTGATATCTCAGATAGGAGTGAGCTGAGGAAATTTTGTTACAGGAAAGATCCATCTTAATTTCATACGAGCAATCACCTCCTGAATTTTCTCGCATAAACTCAAAAACTTCCTGTATATAACAAGACATGAAATGTGGCAAACCATTATATATTTCCTATAAGTACATTATGTTAAACTTTTTTTTAAATGGATAAATGACGCCGAATATATTGAAATTTGGGAATTATGGGTTTCAGATGTGCCTTAATCGATAGAGTCGTTCGCTGTCGCCGAAACAAAGAAAAGCGAGAAAGCAGATCGAGCGTGCTTCTCAAGAAAGATCGTGGGAAACTCGAATATTTGACTTGTCTGAATTAATATTTACTTCCTGTCCTATCATTGTACCATTTAATTACCGACACCTAGGATTGTTTGAAATTAGATACAGATATCATGGGAAGCATTTAAAGTCTTATGGCTCCATGGTTGTGGGCTATTTGTTTACGATTGGCTAGATATCAATCGTGATTTGAAGAGATTTGCAAGTTCTCATGCAAATAATAACAAAATAAACTAGTAAATTGTGGCAATCGAATTTTGACGGTGGATTCAATAATTTAGTGGCAGATTTTGTTAATTTTCGCACTCAAGTAATGAAGACTTGGCTTAAATGACCACTTTGAACTCTGTGATCAATTTTCATTCCATTGCCTACCATGATAACTTCCTGAATGAAGTTGTGTTCTGATTATCGACCATATTTCGAACATCATAATTACCAAACTATCACCCCATTCGAAATTTAACTGTATACCTTTCAGATCAATGTTTTTAATATCCCTAATTATAGACAGGCCTCAATACCATGGCTTGTAACCACAATCACTGATGGTAAAATCCAATGAAGCGTTATATTACCCTGTGGAATGTTATAATACTCGAATGGTAGTTACATCCCGATCCTACTATTCCAATTATCCTTCCGAACACCTCCATCGGACCGGCTGTATAATTAAACAGATTAAAGAACCGAGTTGAAAATAGGAATAAATTAATTTTGGAAGCCAACAAGTAGGCGGCGAAGCTAAATGAAGAGCCTTCCACGTTTTAATTATGACGGCGATTGTGGCACTAACCGATTCTGAAAATTGGTAAATGGGAGGGCAATTACGGCAGGGACGGATCGGGAAAAATTCAAACTTTCATTTCGGCCATCTCAAGACAAAATATGTCGTACAATTGTTGCATGGCAATATTGAATTATCATGTTTATAAACCCATCCTAGAAATAGTGAATACAGGGTGCTTCTAAATAGGAGGCACTAACGAAGAAGATTTCTTGCATAAAAGAATCGTCCAATTTTTTTTCTCGAAATCGGTAGCAGGTGCGACAAAACTACAAGAGACCATAAAGTTGAGTATAACAACAAAGCTTCTTTTTACAATTTTTCAAACTAGCACTAGCAGTGGCTCACCTAAAAAAAGTTCTGAAGGATAACAGGGAACAGTGTTCGGGAAAAAATATCACCCTGTAGATTCACAATCGAAATCGGCATGTCACATGGCGTAAAATCTAAATTGTAACATCTATACCAAATTTCAGTTGAATATCTCGAGAACTGTAGATACTATGAGGAAAAAACTTGAAATGAGTTAAAATTTTAACACTCTGTATCTCGAAAACGAAACGTTTGTGGACCCAAGTTTATTAGACTTTTATTCTTCAAATCATTCAAGCAATCGCATTTCTTCGTTTGAACCTAAAATTTTGGAACATCCTGTGTATTACCTCTGAAATGGCAGAATATAGCGACTAGTGGTGTAAAAATGGATGTACAGATCCAGAAGGCAGTGCTGGTAGCCTAGACCAGTTCCATGCATAAACAAAATATTGCGATACCATATCAACGAACAATAACTTATTAGAAGTGTCAGTAAAGAATTCGACGTCAAAAAGGTAAATCAGCGTTAACAAAAAAGGTGTCCACCGAAATTGTAAAAATCGAAAAACTGGAGTATCGAGCCATCATCGAGTACCTGTATTTAAAAGGGTTAAGAGGTAAGCAGATTTACGAAGATATGCTTAATACCCTTGGTGATCAATGTCCTTCGTATGCGACCGTGAAAAATTGGACTGCAAGCTTCAAAAGAGGTAAATTTTCCATTGAAGATGATGACCGATCGGGAAGGCCAGTTTCTGTGTAAGTATCGAAAATATCGATGAAGATCATGACATGATTTTATCAGACCGTCGAATTGGGCTAAAACGGATATCTGAAGCACTGAAGATTTCATACGAACGCGTTCATCATATAGTTCACGTCAATTTGGACATGAGAAAAATTTATGCAAAATGGATCCCCAAATGTTTGAATGTTGACCAAAAGCGTGCAAGGGTAGAAGCATCGCGTTCGATCTATGCTCGATTTGAAATCGATGTAGACTTCTTAAACCGAATTGTTGCTATGGATGAGATTTGGGTACATTTCTACGATCCAGAAACGAAGCAACAATCGATGGAATGGCGACACTCTGGTTCTCCAAGACCTAAGAAGTTTCGTGTCCAAAAATCTGCTGGAAAAATTCTTGCTTCAGTTTTTTGGGATTGCCATGGAGTAATCATGATTTATTTTTGGATGAGGGTAGAACAATAACTGGAGATTACTATTCGACATTACTGACCACTCTACGGGAAAAAATTAAAGGGAAAAGACGCGGAAAGCAATCCAAAGTTGTTTTGTTCTTACAGGACAAGGCCCCAGTACACAAATCTCATGTTGCCATGCAAAAAATTCGTGATTTAGGGTTAGAATTACTAGAACACCCCCCTTATTCACCAGATTTGGCTTCGTCCGACTATTATCTCTTTCCTCAACTGAAAAAAAGTTTTAAAAGGTCGTAAATTTTCTTCCAACGAGGAGGTAATAAAAGCTGTGGAGGACTGGTTTGCAGAGCAAGAAGAAACTTTTTTTTTGAAAGGTCTAGAGACGTTGCAGGTTCGCTGTAATAAACGTATTCAATTAAGAAGAGAATATGTTGAGTAATAAAATATTTTGACATTGAAATTTTGTTTGGTTCTATAGTACGCTAAGAATTTTTCAATATATCCTCGTACATGCGAGTGCTGGAAATTCCCAGTTCGGTCCTGTAGGAATTACCCGTTTATAATCCTAGCGTAGGACTGGATGGTGGACGTTGGAATAAGAGCATAATGACAGAATCGTTTGAGCGAGACTGTGGACCACACATCTAGCGTAAATACTACCAGTTACCACTCAGGTCTTCATTCATAGGTGAAATTGAGGAAGCGGCATCAAAAATTGTTACGATAGACACGGTGGATCAAGAACCAATCTCGAATACACTGGGCGTTGCGTCGGCAGACGAGATTTATCGGCCACATTTAATGGTTTGCGTTTTTGAGCTGATTTACTGCGAATTCAACGCGGCGTTTTATGGCTTGGCTTTATTATTTTCCGGAATTGACGTTTGGGCGGAAACAAAAGGAAGATTTACCCACGCATAATTCGAGGTTTTACCTCACTTACACAAAGACGCAGATATCCTGCACCAACTTGGGAAGGATTGTTTGTAGATGAAACCCCTACAGATTGGTTTTCAATATCGGCGCATCGTCTATGCCAGTTGAGAGGGGAAAGAGACGTCTGTAGTTTGACGTGGTCAAACTAGTACGTGTGTGCAGATACTACTCGAAGTCACGAACGCTTCAAAGCGTAATAATCCTTCGAAACAATCGTAAATAAGTTAGCAAACAGAACAAACTTCCACGAATCAAAGGTCCTAGGCCGACGGTGAGATCATGACTTACATTCTGAAGAATATTGTCATTGCTCATTCGCATGTATCACCTTAATGAAGGCCGATTGACCGCAGCGCCTTTGAAAACCTTGGCGGACACACGTACACCTCCAATTTCGAGATAAATAAAACCGATAACGATGCGGATTCAAGAACTGGAAGTTCCCGAACTCGTTAACAGTTCGCCGAATGCTTCAGTGCCTCAGTTTAGGGGCTACCTCTACTTACAGTAATATTTAATGGAAAAATACGCAGAAAATCGACGGTATCCTAAAGGAAATTACATTTTCTTCACATTTACCGAAGACGTCCTACACATTTTTTATGTGTAATACTGATTAACACCTCAGAGGAGGATGAGGACTGAAAATCCTCTTGCCACACAATTCTAATCACAGTAGCGCCGTTTATCTCTCTGCAAATATACTGCTCCACAAGAGTTAGGGATATCGTATTCAATCGTTTTTAAAAGTATGTAATCTTAGAGAAAATCGCTGTAAAATCATTCAAAACTCAATAACAACTTGAATCGATCCAATAAAAATCAGTATGAGACATTTCGTCAATCTGTTCGCCTTTTTTCTGAAGTTTGGTTCTTTGCATATGCTTCATGAATGTTCTCATTTTGAAATGAAGTCAGTTTATCAACGGCTTCGATTTGAAACGAGTTTTCTGAATATGCCAAGACGTAAATTAACAAACGCTGAGGCTAATAGGGCTATCGGAATGCAACAGGGTGGCCTAACTCAGGTTGTTGTAGCGGAAAGGATCCAAGTAAGCCAAAGTGTGATATCTCGACTTTGGAATAGGTTCAGAGAGACACTTTTCGTGTTGGAAAGACCAAGGCTTGGTGGGCGACGAAAAACACCTGCTCAGGATCGTTTCATCACCGTTTCCGCGAGAAGAAACCCTACGTCTACGTGTAGAATGCTACAGAATACTCTTCAAAATGCAGATGGGGTCCAAGCTTCCATCGAAACCATCAGACGACGTTTGAGAGAAGATGAATCTAGGTTCTAGACGTCCATTAAGAGGAGTTCCATTAACACGTGACCATAAGCGTCAAAGACTGGAATGGGCAAGGCAACATGTCAATAGGAACGATCAATGGCGTAGTTTCCTTTTCACTGATGAATCCAGTTATGGACGATTTTCAGATTCTCGAAGAATAAGGGTATGGACAATCCCACGCA
Source organism: Adalia bipunctata (assembly GCA_910592335.1). Lineage (NCBI taxonomy): Eukaryota > Metazoa > Arthropoda > Insecta > Coleoptera > Coccinellidae > Adalia > Adalia bipunctata. Next base: position 2,575,273 of record OU342951.1, read on the forward strand.
AAGCCCGTAATCGTCGCTATGTCCAAGTAGTCCCTCCATTCCGAAGGGGTAGTGTTATGGTATGAGACGGGATATGTTTCAACGGGCGCACAGATCTACACATTTATCCTGGGAATATGCCCGCCTTACATTATAGGGAGCATGTCATTGACAATGTTGTGCCAAATTTTCACGCTGCTATTGGTGAAACTTTTCAATTTCTAGTCGATAACGCTAGACCGCACCGTGCAGCCATAGTTGAGAATGCTTGGTATTCCACATTTACCAATACCTCCGCACTCGCCAGATTGGAATTGCATAGAACATGCATGGGATATGCTCCAAAGAAGATTAGATAATCATCAACCTACCCCAGAATCCTCAAATGATCTGAGAGAGCTTCTTCCCCGTTTATGGAACCAAATTCCTCGAAAAATGTTCAACAACCTCGTGTGTAGTACGCAAAGAAGATGTCAAGCTGCTATTGATGCCCGTGGAGGCCATACAGTTGAGGGGCTACCACTACAGTAATGTTTAATGGAAAAATACCGCTGAAAATCGATGGTATCCTAAAGGAAATTACATTTTCTTCACACCGAAGATGTACCCATCTTGTTAATGTTATGTGTAATTCTGATTTAACACCTCAGAGGAGGATGAGGACACAAAATTCCCATGCAGCACGATTCTAATCATCAGTAGCGCCGTTTATCTCTCTGCAAATATTTGGACGCATGTGATCACGCCGAGAATAGTCCGCCGATCTATTTTGGCGGCGAGCTGGACAATTTTCAAAAGCAACCCGCTCGTCGTTTGTTTGCTCATGATTGTCGCTACTTATTTCGAACACGGTCGCGTGATCGTAATTATTCCGTGTCGTCGTTTCCACGACGCGTTAGGCCGCCTTGAAATCGGAACGACAAACAACAGTTTTACGACGCGTGTTGCTTCTCATTTCTTATCGATAATAGGCTTTATGGCCCTGAATGCGTCGCCATGATAAACAACGAATAACGCTTCAAGTTTACCGAATCATTGCAACCAAACAAAGCGCAACTTTTGAAAAATGAAATTTTTCACTTATTTAACAACTTTTTGGTTATGGCACTATGCCAATTCAGCCAAGTTTCGTTGCCTATCTAGAGGGTCTTGACGCTTCTCTTCCAAATCAGCAAAATCATAATATAAGCCTCCGCAACCACAATAATAAGCGCACAAACTATAAATCTCTCTCGTCTCGAGAGCGGAGACTACGTAATAGCCAGCGGATTGGATGATAGCATCATCCGTCGGCAATTATAAAGGCGAGAGGTAACAGGCGGCAAGCTCTAAGAATTTTATAATACTTATAAGGTATCTGGGCTACAGAGCCGTAGAGAGATAGGACGCAGATTATTCAAATGAAAAAGAAGGTGTAAATAGTAATGCGTTTACGTCGTTGAGTCGAGGTGACTCACCGCTCGGTATGCTGAGAAAAGCAGCGGTCAGGACCGAACCACAGAAGGTTCCTCTTGACTATATTGGATAATTACACGTTAGAAGTGCTAACTGCTCCATTGAATTGCCCAGATGTAATTGGTGTTTCGTCACGTGTTCTGCGAAGGATATACAAGGACGTATATTTGTGGATTTACCACATAACCGCATTAGCATCCGGATATACCAAGTGACAATAAAAGAACATAATGAGAAAAATAAAATTCAGAAATTAATAACTCTGAAACCATCAGGACGATTTCGACCCATTTAAAAACTTAACTGGCGCAAAAAATTAAATTCGACGACGAATCCCTCATACGCTAGTACAGCCCAATTGTTTGAAACCATTCGAAAATGTGTCCAGAATGTTGCAGCGATTCAGGGAGACAGGTATGAATGTCCAAAGACCAGGACAGGGTAGACCACGGGTAACAACTGCCATTCAAGAACGTTACTTGAGAGTTTCTTCGTTGAGACAACGGTTTGCAACCGCTCGCATCCTTCAAAATCAGCTTGAGCAAACTCATGAGGTGCAAATTAGCACTCAGACAATAAGAAATCGCCTCAGAGAATATGATTTAAGGCATCGTGTCTCGGCAAGAGGCCCAGCTCTTACCCCAGCCCATCGAAGAACGCGTTTGGATTTTGCGAGATAGCATATCCATTGGGAAGAGGCCGATTGGGAAAGAGTTCTCTTCACTGATGAGATTCTGCCTCTACCATTGTGATCGACGTTCCCTTGTATACAGACGTCCACATGAAAGATATGCTCAGTGCAATTTCCTGAATACTACTGGTTTCGGGGGAGGATCGATTATGGCATGGGGTGGAATATCTTTGACTGCTCGCACAGTCCTAGTGGTCGTTGATAATGGAGCTATGAATGCTGATAAGTATATAAGGAACATTCTTGAAGAGCATGTAGTGCCATTTGTCCCATACATTGGTGAAAATTTCATTCTTATGGACGATAATGCCAGACCCCATCGTGCGCGCATCGTTCAGGAGTACCTTGAAGAGGTTGAAGTCTCTCGAATGGAATGGCCAGCAAGAAATCCAGATCTCAATCCGATTGAGCAGGTTTGGGACAACCTCAATAGAAGACTGAGAAGTTCAGAAAATCATCCAGCTACTTATAATGACTTAGGAATCCAACTCGGAGAAATCTGGGAAGGATTAGATCAGAACATTTTAAGATCACTCATTTTGACTATCAACCGTCGTTGCCGAGCTGTAATTAACGCAAGTTGTGGAAATACCAAGTATTAAATTACTTATCAGCATTTCAGTATCTTGAAGATTGTTCATTTCTCTTCTTTCACATAAGATTCGGTGAAATCCTGAATTTTTCTTCCATTTAATGTGTCTTGTTTCGTTCAAAACCTTCCCGAGAGAACATAAAAAATAAGTTATAAAGTCAATGTAGAGTTAACTCTCATTAAAATTGAGATTGTCAGAATGTGCGTTAGTTTTTTAGCGCAGTGTAACAACGATCTAAAATCTTCCGCGATGTCAAACACAGCCTTCTAATAGTTCTAATAGCACATTGCGCCACTCAAAATAAACTTAATTGCTTCACACAGTCCCCCAATAATCTGGAATCCGAAACTCGCCCGCCGCTCGATCCGGCCCTGTCCGGTGTCTGTGTGTTGGTGTGTCGAGGCCGTGAGAACGTGGAACGCGCGCGAGTCTCAGGCGGCGTGCGACATCGCCACCCGCGGCCAGACCGGCCACGCACGCTTCGGCGGTCGCCGCGAGAGGTCGCGAAGGCCAACACACGACGCGAGGTAAGGAGCGAGGCGAGGAGTAGCACACGGACTTACCGGACCGGGTAACGATCGCTGCGAGATGACGGGATGAGAGAGCGCGGTCCATAAGGGGACAGGGGCGGATTCAGGAGTTTTCTTGGACGTTTCTGGGGATTATTCAGACAGATTTCTTAGAATATACGAAGTGTTCCTAAATTGTTGGTACAAATGAAGAAAGGAGATTATAGTCCATCCAAGAATGATTGACATCTCGGGGGGCTTTGGAAAATCGAAATTATGTTGGTAATGCCAATTCAGTAATATTTTGAGTTGAAGAATTCAGGTTGGTGTTGAAAATAACACTGACATTTTGTTCTGTCATTAATGTTTCGAACAAATTTGGCAAAAAATTGAACAAGTGAAATAAATATCTTTGAAATGAGGCTCTTAAAGAGTGAACAGCTAAAAAATGGAAAGCCTGCACAGAGCACGTAGAAAAAGAAATGAGAGAAGATTAGTTAAAATATGAGGAATGTTATGATCTATTGCTGACAAAACCTTTCATTATGAACATGACGAGTTCTGCCCAGATGAGGACAAAATAACATGTTGTGGTTGTTGAAACAGAATAATAGGAATATTTATATTTTTCATATTTCACACCTTCATTGTTCAAAAATATTGAAAGTTACAATGTCATGACAAAATTCTTCATATATTAAATAGATCCATTAGTTGAGTTTTGTTTCTATCTTGATATCTATTACAAATTTCCCAATCCATTCACATTGCAGTAACTCGCATCAAATAATCAACTAGATTTTTTCGGTTTAGCGAAAATTCATATTGAACATTGAAAAGGACCGTGCTATTTAATCACCCACAATATTTTTCGTTATCAAACCAGAATTTCCAGGCTGTATGCTCCTATAATTGATCGTAAGATCGAAAATGTATCAATACAAGATGAAAATAATATACTGCTGGTATACAGATTCACACGCTGGTAATCGTATGTGAAAATTGGGAACATTTTCATGTTCAAAGTTCCTTACTTCAAAAAAATATCGTTCAATTTTTAGGTTATTTCTATATCTATGAAGAAAGCACAGAAAAATTTTAGTTACTTTTTTGTAACTAGAAATAAAGCTGCGACTGGACTTTCAAGGCCTGCTCTGATGTCAATCATTCTTGGATGGACTATAATTGAGTTATTTCAAGGAACAAAAATTCCATAAATATGGGTCCTCAACGTTTCGTTTTCCAGATACAGGGTGTACTATGGAGTATTTGAACGAAAATTATGAAAACAGGTGGATGGACGGTTTCTCGAAAACGAAACGTCTCATGTTAACAGGACTTATTCTTTTTTAAAACTAAGGAAGAAATCTTCCCTAATTGTTAATTTATCCATCTTAAAACCAGTAGCGCAACATAAGTAGCCCCAAGGTGTCATTTTCAAAGCTCTTCAAGTCATCTGATATTTCTAAGGGTTATTTTTGTTGATTCCAGTCACCATCAAGACACCAGTAGATGTACTCATATTTCATAAGAGATACAGTGATGAATATACAAGGATATATTGAAAAATTCTTAGCCTGCTAAAGAACCAAACAAAATTTCAATGTCAAAATATTTTATTACTCAACATATTCTCCTCTTAATTGAATACATTTATTACAGCGAACCTGCAACGTCTCTAGACCTTTCAAAAAAAAATGTTTCTTCTTGCTCTGCAAACCAGTCCTCCACAGCTTTTATTACCTCCTCGTTGGAAGAAAATTTACGACCTTTTAAACTTTTTTCTAGTTGAGAAAAGAGATGATAGTCGGACGGAGTCAAATCTGGTGAATAAGGGGGGTGTTCTAGTAATTCTAACCCTAAATCACGAATTTTTTGCATGGCAACATGAGATTTGTGTACTGGGGCGTTGTCCTGTAAAAACAAAACACCTTTGGATAGCTTTCCGCGTCTTTTCTCTTCAATTTTTTCCCGTAGAGTGGTCAGTGATGTCGAATAGTAATCTTCAGTTATTGTTCTACCCTTATCCAAAAAATCAATCATGATTACCCAATGGAAATCCCATAAAACTGAAGCAAGAACTTTTCCAGCAGATTTTTGGACACGAAACTTCTTAGGTCTTGGAGAACCAGAGTGTCGTCATTCCATCGATTGTTGCTTTGTTTCTGGATCGTAGAAATGTACCCAAGTCTCATCCATAGTAAAAATTCGGTTTAAGAAGTCTACATCGTTTTCAAATCGAGCACAGATCGAACGCGATACTTCTACCCTTGCACGCTTTTGGTCAACATTTAAACATTTGGGGATCCATTTTGCATAAATTTCTCTCATGTCCAAATTGACGTGTGCTATATGATGAACGCGTTCGTTTGAAATCTTCAGTGCTTCAGATATCCGTTTTAGCCCAATTCGACGGTCTGATAAAATCATGTCATGAACTGAATCGATATTTTCGGGGACTGACACAGAAACTGGCCTTCCCGATCGGTCATCATCTTCAATGAAAAATTTACCTCTTTTGAAGCTTGCAGTCCAATTTTTCACGGTCGCATACGAAGGACATTGATCACCAAGGGTATTGGGCATATCTTCGTAAATCTGCTCACCTCTTAACCCTTTTAAATACAGGTACGTAATGATGGCTCGATACTCCAATTTTTCGATTTTTACAATTTCGGTGGACATCTTTTTTTTATTTATTGCGTAACTCTGGTTTACTTTTGTGACGTCGAACTCTTCACTGACACTTCTAATAAGTTATTGTTCGTTGATATGGCATCGCAATATTTTGTTTATGCATGGAACTGGTCTAGGCTAACTAGATATCAATACATCCTCGTAGATTTCGAAAATTCGAATAGGGGGCACCTGGCCCCAAATCCTGACCTGCCTGCTCGTTCTCCTTAATAACTCCGCATAATTTAGGCGGAACATATACATATCCCTCACCGCAATCGACTGTATAAAATTCGGTACCGTCTCGTAATTACCGCGGGCGCAAAAACAGGAATAAATGGCGCCCATCCAAGGCGGCCACCTAAACATCGCAAAAACAAAAACCTACGTTTGTTGAATTACGAGAAAACGATGGAACCTGGACTTTTTCGGAGTGGAACATGATGCATCGACGTAGGCCGTTGGGTGTTTTGTGGGATAATGATCTGGGAATGTACGACTATTACGAAAAAAAATGTGTGGATGGTAATGGCCTTTGCGGGGAAAATAATTGAGAGGATGTGGGGTTGGGTATGGACGCCTTTGAGATATCCATTGAAAAATCCTTCATTAGGTCGACCTTCAAGCCTTAAAACTCGAAAAAAACAAACATCGAAATGAATTCAAGTAGAACGAGCATCTTTGCAATTCACTAAATCATCCCTATCTATACTCCATTCACTTTCATAAAGTATCCCGGTTGGCCATGACACATTTCACCGTGTATACTCCATCCGCTTTTATAAAGTTCAAGCAGGCCGTCCCAGCTTCGCCCGGGTAGAAATTTGTTTCACGCGGCGGTTTCATCTTCAACACTTCAACCTGCCATATCTTTTGATGTACTCGTTGTAATTGTATGACGTTTAGGGCAATTTCGTTCTAAATTAAATACTGGGGATAAATAACGTATTAGGTTGGATGAGGATCAATACCCAATTAATAAAAACGCACTCCCAAATAGTGCATAATTTTGGAAAACATCTGATTACCATAAACGGGTAATAGCAAGTGAATCTTGAGAGATAGGTATATGCTATCGCGAAATTTTTTGTAGAACTATTTAAGAGGTAGGCACATTTCCGTCATTCAATGTATCCACGTAAGTCTTACGGTTTTTGCAGCGCACGTAAAAATAGCTGGTTATGGCTAATTTTTTTGTAATTATTGAAGTTATAGTAGGTATCCTTAATTTTTTCCGGTAAAAAGTATGGCCTATGTCACTCAGGCATAATGTAGCTTTCTAAGGGTGAAAGACTTTCTGAAATCGGTCCAGTAGTTTTTGAGCCTATTCGTATCAAACACACAAAAATACAAATATTTCCTCTTTATAATATTAGTATAGATTCAATAGACTCCAGTAATTTTTCAAGTTGAAACAAAACTCTAGATATCAATATTTGTATATATTTTATCAATTTGGAGTATTTCCACTGTGAAATCCTTGCAATTGAATAAAAAGTAATCAGAAGTTCAAATATTTTCCAAGAATTAGTTTTTAGTTTCGAATATAGGATATATCAATAATAAAAGCCGAAATTTCCAATCATTAATTATTGCAACTCCATCTACATGAATCCTTAAGGTTTGGTAACATTTATTTTTCAAAATTATTTAAATTTTTGCTGATACAAACATGGAAAAATGAGTTTTCCAATTCGATAATATTATGATTTTTTCACAATCAGTAGAATGAAATCGTACTCTGAAGTTTGAGAATTTTCACAATTCATAATCATTTTCGCTAAGACTTTATTGTTGATGGAAAATTATTATAATTTCGAAACAATCGAAAACTTCATTTTCACTTTCGAAGCAATTATAAAAACAAAAGAAATCAGACTGTTGGATACATGCAATCAAAGAAAAAAGAATCCAAAGTTCGAATATCATCCAAGAATCGATTTTCATTCTCAAATATACGAAAATTTCAGTACGTTCAAAGGTACTTACTATTTTAAGAATCCATTAATCCATTTTCCACTACACTTCACATATATTTTGGAAAACTACGTATCAAATGAAGCAATGATCATCTAGTCATACGTATGACTAATCTGATCATGTAACACAGAGTGACTCGACAGATACGGGGGCTAGTCGAAATTCATTTTTTCGACCGATCCCTGTGTATCTGAAACAAGTAATCGTGTTACTTCACTACTGTGACTCATGAAACTTTTTCAATGGAAAATTCGAGTCGGTCGAGGCACTGGTCGTTCAGTAGCCATTGGGATTTTCATTAAGAAACATCGGTGAATTTGTGCGGTCAATATGGCTTTGGCCTACGAGTGTGTGTGTTAGTGTTTTAGTGTGTACGGTGTGCATACCTGGGGCTGGAAATAAATAACATTGTGCAGTGAAAATTGGATTGATTGATTGGAAAATTGTAAGTACCGCAGTTTCTTAAATTTGAACCTGAAAAATAATTCTGAGAGATCAAATTTTTTTCAAGAAGAAAATTTCGTATTAACATAAGCTCTCAAACACTTCATTTTCCAAAAGAAAATGGTTTATTCTTCAAAACACCTCAACCTCTGTAGATATTTGAACCAAATTAGGCATACAGCCTCACATCAAATGCTGTCTCATTCAGTAATAATATATCGGCCCTAGCTGAATATTCAAACAGTTTTGAATATTCACTACTAACAAATTTCAAAAATCATTGTTACAGCCCTGTCCAAATCGAATTGTGCATTCATTGTCTATAGGAAGTGTCTTTTGGCATATTGTTCGTATCAGCCTTCGTTATTATATTTTAAAAATTTGCTCTTCCAAATTATAGGATTACTTATTGTTGTTGATATTTTCTGCATAATTCAGAGTGCAAGCAGATGCAAAAATATTCTTTTGATTACTTTTCATTTGCAAGTATCGAATACTAGTAGATTCTTAAAATCGATAAAAAAATTCATTTTGAGAAGAAAATTTCATATTTACCTACATTTGAACGCTACATTTCAAAAATATTTGAAATTCATTATATCTACAGAAAATAACTTTTTTCTTTTCTGTCAAAGTTGCCATCGCATAGATAAAACATAATATTACTTGAAAATATTTCCCGACAAAACTGAAGAATTCATTACTGTTGATGAAATCATCTGCAAAAGCACATACAAACATGGGATTGATTGAAATTAAGTGTTAAAAATATGATCTTGATAAAAATTAAATTCGCACACTCATCAGACCTGCCTGATTTTTCAAAGAAACATTCAGATTTCCCCAAAAAAAACAAAATTGTCACACAACATAGTCTCTTGTTATTTTAGACATCAATGACTTTGAAAACTTTGAGCCAACTGTAAATGTGGAAATTTTGAATGGAATATTTAACTATTCACTCTATTTAATTGAATTTGGCTCATTTCGACATAAAGTGGATTAGGCCTTCTGGGGATACCACTCGAAAACAAAACGCGCCGAGCACTCTACCTACAGGGTGGTGTGGAAACGAGTGCATTAACTATCGCGTTGATATCCCCTTGGTGGAATTCGTTCAACTGGATAATGCGGAAAAAAGTATGCGCCCAAAAACAGTAAATTAAATTTCGCGTTCATATTTCCTTGGTGGAATTCGTTCAACTGGATAATGCGGAAAAAAGTATGCGCCCAAAAACAGTAAATTAACTTTCGCATTCATATTCCCTTGGTGGAATTCGTTCAACTGGATAATGTGGAAAAAAGTATGCGCCCAAAAACAGTAAATTAAATTTCGCGTTCATATTCCCTTGGTGGAATTCGTTCAACTGGATAATGCGGAAAAATGTATGCGCCCAAAAACAGTAAATTAAATTTCGCGTTCATATTCCCTTGGTGGAATTCGTTCAACTGGATAATGTGGAAAAAAGTATGCGCCCAAAAACAGTAAATTAAATTTCGCGTTCATATTCCCTTGGTGGAATTCGTTCAACTGGATAATGCGGAAAAATGTATGCGCCCAAAAACAGTAAATTAAATTTCGCGTTCATATTCCCTTGGTGGAATTCGTTCAAGTAGCCGGGCACTCTACCTACAGGGTGGTGTAAAAACGAGTGCATAAACTATAGCGTTCATATTCCCTTGGTGGAATTCGTTCAACTGGATAATGCGGAAAAAAGTATGCGCCCAAAAACAGTAAATTAACTTTCGCGTTCATATTCCCTTGGTGGAATTCGTTCAACTGGATAATGCGGAAAACAGTATGCGCCCAAAAACAGTAAATTAACTTTCGCGTTCATATTCCCTTGGTGGAATTCGTTCAACTGGATAATGTGGAAAAAAGTATGCGCCCAAAAACAGTAAATTAAATTTCGCGTTCATATTCCCTTGGTGGAATTCGTTCAAGTAGCCGGGCACTCTACCCACAGGGTGGTGTAAAAACGAGTGCATAAACTATAGCGTTCATATTCCCTTGGTGGAATTCGTTCAACTGGATAATGCGGAAAAAAGTATGCGCCCAAAAACAGTAAATTAACTTTCGCGTTCTATTCCCTTGGTGGAATTCGTTCAACTGGATAATGTGGAAAAAAGTATGCGCCCAAAAACAGTTAATTAAATTTCGCGTTCATATTCCTTTGGTGGAATTCGTTCAACTGGATAATGCGGAAAAATGTATGCGCCCAAAAACAGTAAATTAAATTTCGCGTTCATATTCCCTTGGTGGAATTCGTTCAAGTAGCCGGGCACTCTACCTACAGGGTGGTGTAAAAACGAGTGCATAAACTATAGCGTTCATATTCCCTTGGTGGAATGCGTTCAACTGGATAATGCGGAAAAAAGTATGCGCCCAAAAACAGTAAATTAACTTTCGCGTTCATATTCCCTTGGTGGAATTCGTTCAAGTAGCCGAGCACTCTACCTACATGGTGGTGTAAAAACGAGTGCATAAACTATCGCGTTCATATTCCCTTGGTGGAATTCGTTCAACTGGATAATGCGGAGAACAGTATGCGCCCAAAAACAGTAAATTGAATTTCGCGTTCATATTCCCTTGGTGGAATTCGTTCAACTGGATAATGCGGAGGAAAGTATGCGCCCAAGAACAGTAAATTAAATTTCGCGTTCATATTCCCTTGGTGGAATTCGTTCAACTGGATAATGCGGAAAATAATATGCGCCAAAAAACAGTAAATTAAATTTCGCGTTCATATTTCCTTGGTGTAATTCGTTCAACTGGATAATGCGGAAAATAGTATGCGCCCAAAAACAGTAAATTAACTATCGCGTTCATATATTCCCTTGGTGGAATTCGTTCAAGTAGCCGAGCACTCTACCTACAGAGTGGTGTAAAAACGAGTGCATGAACTATCGCGTTTATATTCCCTTGGTGGAATTCGTTCAACTGGATAATGTGGAAAAAAGTATGCGCACAAAAACAGTAAATTAAATTTCGCGTTCATATTCCCTTGGTGGAATTCGTTCAACTGGATAATGCGGAAAAAAGTATGCGCCCAAAAACAGTAAATTAACTTTCGCGTTCATATTCCATTGGTGGAATTCGTTCAAGTAGCCGAGCACTCTACCCACAGGGTGGTGTGGAAACGAGTGCATTGAATATCGCGTTCATATATTCCCTCGGTGGAATTCGTTCAACTGGAAAATGCGGAAAAAAGTATGCGCCATAAATGCGGAAACATGTAGCGCCAAAAAACAGTAAATTAACTATCGCGTTAATATTCCCTTGGTGGGATTCGTTCAAGTAGCCGAGCACTCTACCTACAGGGTGGTGTCAAAACGAGTGCATAAACTATCGCGTTCATATATTCCCTTGGTGGAATTCGTTCAACTGGAAAATGCGGAAAAAAGTATGAGCTCAAAAAGCGGAAACAAGATGGCGCCAATAAAAATTCTTTTCGTCGGAGATCGCCAAATCGAAAAAACACAAGGAAAAGTGATATTTCTTTCTGGATCTCCGGTTTTCTTTCGGCCATAAGGGGCTTTAATGGCATGGTTCCCCTAACCCCACATATGCTGTACGCATCCGTGTGACCGTGAGAAGAATCGTAGGCTAGAACTAAATTGAAACTTTTCCTTTCCGCGATCCTCTAATATCTTGTTAATTTGTAGATTAACAGATCATTAGAAATAAATTTGGCGCATTTCGACATATAGTGGATTAGGCCTTCTGGGGATACCACTTAAAAACAAAACGCGCCGAGTACTCTACCTACAGGGTGGTGTGGAAACGAGTGCATTAACTGTCGCGTTCATTATATTCCCTTGGTGGAATCGTTTATGTAGCCGAGCACTCTACCTACAGGATGGTGTCAAAACGAGTGCATAAACTATCGCGTTCATATTCCCTTGGTGGAATTCGTTCAACTGGATATTGCGGAAAAAAGAATGCGCCCAAAAAGCGGAAACAAAATTGCGCCAAAAAACAGTGCATTAACTATCGCGTTCATATATTCCCTTGGTGGAATCGTTAAAGTAGCCGGGCACTCTACCTACAGGGTGGTGTCAAAACGAGTGCATTAACTATCGCGTTCATATATTCCCTTGGTGGAATCGTTCAAGTAGCCGAGCACTCTACCTACAGGATGGTGTGAAAACGAGTGCATTAACTATCGCGTTCATATATTCCCTTGGTGGAATTCGTTCAACTGGATAATGCGGAAAAATGTATGCGCCCAAAAACAGTAAATTAAATTTCGCGTTCATATTCCCTTGGTGGAATTCGTTCAACTGGATAATGTGGAAAAAAGTATGCGCCCAAAAACAGTAAATTAAATTTCGCGTTCATATTCCCTTGGTGGAATTCGTTCAACTGGATAATGCGGAAAAAAGTATGCGCCCAAAAACAGTAAATTAACTTTCGCGTTCATATTCCCTTGGTGGAATTCGTTCAACTGGATAATGCGGAGGAAAGTATGCGCCCAAAAACAGTAAATTAACTTTCGCGTTCATATTCCCTTGGTGGAATTCGTTCAAGTAGCCGAGCACTCTACCTACAGGGTGGTGTGAAAACGAGTGCATTAAATATCGCGTTCATATATTCCCTTGGTGGAATCGTTCAAGTAGCCGAGCACTCTACCTACAGGGTGGTGTGAAAACGAGTGCATTAAATATCGCGTTCATATATTCCCTTGGTGGAATCGTTCAAGTAGCCGAGCACTCTACCTACAGGGTGGTGTGAAAACGAGTGCATTAAATATCGCGTTCATATATTCCCTTGGTGGAATCGTTCAAGTAGCCGAGCACTCTACCTACAGGGTGGTGTGAAAACGAGTGCATTAAATATCGCGTTCATATATTCCCTTGGTGGAATCGTTCAAGTAGCCGAGCACTCTACCTACAGGATGGTGTGGAAACGAGTGCATTAACTGTCGCGTTCATATATTCCCTTGGTGGAATCGTTCAAGTAGCCGAGCACTCTACCTACAGGGTGGTGTGAAAACGAGTGCATTAACTGTCGCGTTCATATTCCCTTGGCGGAATTCGTTCGAGTGGCGCCAGTATGCGCCAATAGATGTGGGAAGAGTAAACGCTAATGAATGCGGAAAAAGTACGCGCCAAAAAAGAGTTAGCGGTAGCGTTTCCTCTTTTCAGATTTTTTCAGGTGGAAGAGAAGGTAGGTCCCAGAGAACCCTTGGCCTTTCCGGGCTGAGTTGGGATTTCATGGTTGCCATTCTCAACTCCAGCCATCGATGGACCAAGAGCGGAAAATCAACAGTTTGAAGCATCAAAGTGAGTGACTTTTAGGGTTTTTAGTGGTGGTTTATTTAATGTTCATTGAAATTAATGTCAGAAAAATTCTGGCAAAGGAGAAATGTCTTGGAGAAGTCATGCGGCAATAAATGCGGAAAAAGTATGCGCCAAAAAATAGTGAGCGTTAGCGTTTCCTTTTTTCAGATTTTTCAGGTGGTAGAGAAGGTAGGTCCCAGAGAACCCTTGGCCTTCCCGGGCTGAGTTGGGATTTCTTGGTTGCCATTTCCAACTTCAGCCATCGATGGACCGAGAGCGGAAAATCAGGAGTTGAAAGCATCAAAGTGAGTGACTTTTAGGGTTTTTGGTGGTGGTTTATTTCAGGTATATTGCGGAAAAAGAATGCGCCAAAAATTGCGTCAGCGGTAGCGTTTGTTTTTTCAGCTTTTATTAGGTCGAAGGGAAAGAATAATTGAAAGGTCTTTTAGAACATGCACATGAGCCAATAAATGCGGAAACAATCAGGCCCCAATAAATATTCTGTAAGTCGTTCATCAGAAACAAATTTGTCGAATTTCGGCATAAAGTGGAGTAGGCCTTCTGGGGATACCACTTAAAAACAAAACGCACCAAGCACTCTACCTACAGGGTGGTGTGGAAACGAGTGGATTTACTAAACTAGCGGTCAATTTTTTTATTATTATGCGGATGTAGGGGTATTTTCATCTCATTATTGAGACCTCGGCACCTCGGCATGATCGAAGCAATAATAGGGCATCAGCACATTAGTAATCATCGAGGAACAATGCAATACTTGGTCCTCCAGTCTGAAACTCTCCGTATCTTATTACAATGTGAAATCCGGCGATATAAAGGGTTCATTATTTATTTTTTTCAGCGCTATCCACCACGTATTCGAGAACCTCATAATCGGCGTTGTCAAATTGGGCAGTTTTTCCCCAAATTGCGTTTTTTGTTGTAGGTATCTCATGAGATAATGCTTTTAAGTAAGGTTCTGTATTTTTTGTTTTCAGGGCGAGCCCGTTTTATTCGGAAAATGGTTCATTATTTCACAACCTCATGTTTGCATGGCAACATGAGATTTGTGTACTGGGGCGTTATCCTGTAAAAACAAAACACCTTTGGATAGCTTTCCGCGTCTTTTCTCTTTAATTTTTTCCCGTAGAGTGGTCAGTAATGTCGAATAATAATCTCCAGTTATTGTTCTACCCTTATACAAAAAATCAATCGTGATTACTCCATGGCAATCCCAAAAAACTGAAGAAAGAACTTTTCCAGCAGATTTTCGGACACGAAACTTCTTAGGTCTTGGAAAACCAGAGTGTCGCCCTTCCATCGATTGTGGCTTTGTTTCTGGATCGTAGAAATGTACCCAAGTCTCATCCATAGTAATAATTCGGTTTAAAAAGTCTACATCGTTTTCAAATCGAGCACAGATCGAACGCGATACTCCTACCCTTGCACGCTTTTGGTCAACATTCAAACATTTGGGCTTCCATTTTGCAGAAATTTTCCTCATGTCCAAATTGACGTGAACTATATGATGAACGCGTTCTTATAAAATCTTCAGTGCTTCAGATATCCGTTTTAGCCCAATTCGACGGTCTGATAAAATCATGTCATGACCTGCATCGATATTTTCGGGGACTGACACAGAAACTGGCCTTCCCGATCGGTCATCATCTTCATTGGAAAATTTACCTCTTTTAAAGCTTGTAGTCCAATTTTTCACGGTCGCATACGAAGGACATTGATCACCAAGGGTATTAAGCATATCTTCGTAAATATGCTTATTTCTTAACCCTTTTGAGTACAGGTACTTGATGATGGCTAGATACTCCAATTTTTCGATTTTTACAATTTCGGTGGTCATCTTTTTTTTTAATTTATTGCGAAACTATGGATTACTTTTTTGACGTCGAACTCTACACTGACACTTCTAATAAGTTATTGTTCGTTGATATGGTATCGCAATATTTTGTTTATGCATAGGCTAACTAGATATCAATACATCCTCGTAAATCATGGAATCAAGCAAAAAGTCCTTGAAAACTCCCATTCATAAAGTAGTTTTACTCCCATATTTCTCAAATCCTTTAGAGCGAACTGAAAAAATTCTGATGGGGAAATGCGAAAATCAATCTGGCAACCCCGCCGTCGGATCCCAACCGACCAAATCACAGTAAATAACGATCCCGAGACCGTATACGCGGTCGTATCTTCGGCAGTCGGAATAAAAAAAAATGATCGAAGTCATGGTCTAAAAGTACGTGTACCATCTCCTGCTCGTGTGTGTGGGACGCCCGAAGACGCTTCTGAAGAATGCCGCGCTTCCAAGAGACCACTCTCTACCCTTTTCGTTTCTTTACGGCCCAACTAGTACACGGTGGCGTACGAAAATATGAATCTTGTTAGCTGAAGGACAATTTGAGTTATCGAAGGAAATTTCCATTTCGTTTAAACCTCCAACTTTGGAACACCTTGTATGTTTCACGCTTTAAAACGATTTCTTGAAAATTCGTTTCTTCTTCATTGGTTAACAAATTTTTTCGTGTGTTTTGCTTCGTATCGCCAAGGAGTGTGAAGCTCTAGGAGAACATAATATTAATTAGGATATTCGAGCCTTATGAGACCATAAAACTATCTGGTTTTTCCACGTAGCTCCGAGAAAAGTATCGAATTTTAACGAAATCATTTTTATGACCTCGTAAACTGATGATTGATTATAATTTCAACTCTCAATGCCGCACATTTTATGTTTGAGCTTCTAGTGATTATGTCTTTTCGCTGTACGATTTCTAAAATCAGAAACAGCTGTGGCGTTTTTCAAAGATTCTCCATTTAAGGTAATGATGATCGAAACTAAGGACTGAACGAGAATAAATTCGCTATCACAAAAACGCCTATATCTCTTGAACCAATTGAGAAAAAAATCAAAATGTGGAACATTTTCTTCATAGATATTCAAATTCTCTGTCGCAAAATGTCAAGCGAAGTGAAAACAAGAGAATTTATAGTGAAACTTTTTCGAAATAATCAAAAATGGAGCTTCAAAAGAAACGCAAAAGAGGCTCGCGTTCGTCCGGAAACGGTATCAAGAGTTGTTAAGCGCTTCAACGAAGATCTTACAATTAACCGCAAGGAAGGAATCGGGAAGAAAAGGTGGTTTCATAGCCCAAAAAAAGTGAAGAAAGCTATCAGCCTTTTTCAGAAGAATTCTAACCTTTCAGGACGGAAAGTGGCCCAAATAGTGGGCTGTTCGCAGTCAACCGTTCAGAAAATCAAGTCGAGTTGTGGGCTTAGAACATACAAAGTGCAGAAAGTGCCAGACAGGAACGCTGTGAAGAATCAAGAAGCGAAATTAAGAGCAAAGAAATTAAAAAAAGATTTCTTGAAAAATTTTTCCTGTTGCGTGATGGACGACGAAACCTATGTCTTGGCTGATTTCTCGCAATTTCCTGGTCAGGAATTTTATACTGCAGATTCTAGTGGAAATGTTGACGAACAATTTCGCGTGAAGAAACAAGCAAAGTTTCCTAAAAAATTCCTGGTTTGGCAAGCAATTTGCACTTGTGGGAAAAGGAGCAAATTTTTCGTTGGCCAAGGCTCTGTTGACTCGAAGATATACATCGAGGATTGCTTGAAGAAGCGACTTTTACCATTTTTACGTGAGCACGATGTGTCAACGATCTTTTGGCCAGATTTAACTTCATGCCACTACAGCAAGGCCACCAGGGAATGGTACGAAGCTAATGAGGTGGTTTTTGTCCCCAAAGAGGCCAATCCACCAAATTGCCCAGAACTCAGGCCAATCGAAAGATATTGGGCCCTGGTAAAACGAGAATTGAAGAAGAATAAGAAATCAACGAAAACATTAGCGGAATTCAAGCAAAAGTGGAAGACAGCATCCCAGAAAGTGACTGAGAACACTATAAGAAGCATGATGGGAAGAATTCCAGAAAAAATCCATGAATTTTGTGAAAAATACTTTTGGTTTTTTTATTGTAAAAACAGTTTTCATTAGAATTAGAAGATGATTCGGAAATGAGTTTGATTTTCGAAATCGGTCCAGTGGTTCAAAAGATATAAGCGTTTTTGTGATAGCGAATTTAGTCCCGTTCAGTCCTTAGTGTATAAGCTAGTTCTCGATCTGCATCATTGGCGGATCCAGACATTTTTTCAGGGGTGAAGGGGGCATCAATAGATAGAAATGTTTTACCAACATTATAGGAGTTAAATACTTAAAATGAATTTTTTTATAGAGAATATTAGGAATCGATTGAACTACTATAAAGGGATTTTTGTCAATTTCGACGTCCAAGGGGGGGACCATGCTCCTCATGGCCCCCCTGTATCCGCCATCAGTGATCTCCATAAGTAAAATGTGAGATAATAGTATCAAGGGATGGTTCAATTTTCGAACGCATGGCTATAGGAAAATTCCCTGCTGTGAACAATAACAGAATGGTATATAAAGCGGAGAAAAATTATAATAAGAGAACCAGATACGCCATAGAGCCGAGATAACCCAACGCAGTGGCGTACGTTCCGTAGAAGTCAGCAGAACGCTTATGGAAAGATACTTGTCAAAGATATCTACCAACAATTGGGTCAGTGTTTTAAGTGATATTGAAGAATACTTATATGTTGAATGTATCCTTGGTCATACTAGAAGCCCGGTGAGAAAAGAATTCTCGTGAAAAAGATTCAGTTATTTGAGATTTGGTCTTCAATATTTCCCTTAATTTTCATAACTCCGAATTAGTCTAAATCCTGCTTTGTATCGATATAAGATTCGTTTTTCCATAAACTAGTACGTGGGAAATATTTCTTGTACTTTAGGTCCACCGGAAATACCCTCAACTCTTCCAATTTGAATTTATTTGCAGATTTTAAAAGTCCATTTTATTTATACCTTCAATTTTTGAAAATGAGAAATTCATCACTTTACTGTCGAGGAAAACGTAAATTCTAAATAACGAGGTCTTTCAAAACATGTAAAAATATACAGGGTGCCTCGTTACCCGGAAGTAAAGCAGCAATCAAAAATATAGCATCAGAAGCACTCTCTCGTAGAGTTTTACAAATATCCCCCTCATCTCCACTCAGATTTTAGAAGAAATATCTTCCTGCGGCTCGCGGGCACCACCTACGCCACTGGCGCCGTATCGGATGGTATGCAGCAGGAAAACGACCGGCCCAAGGAGGCAGGTACGAGAGACACATCCATCAGTAATTCAAACGCGTGCCGCCATCGTTAAAGACTCGCTCGTTATCTTTTGCATCACCTTCCAAGCCCCAGGTAATGCCGAGCGGTTTCGAGGCTGTGTAAAGACACCAGCAGGGCACCAGGAGTTATCGGACTCCGGCCGAGAGAAAGCCAGGAATGGATTCGACGAAAATATGCCAGGATAAGATTCCGTCCCCCTTTTTATATTCGTAATCCTTTCGTGGTACGCCACTGGTACTTTAGAAAATATGAGAAAGAATCTTTGTTTCATTTAAAAACTGTTTGATCCCTTCCACATTTTTCGTATCTGCTGCCGTTTCCGAGAAAAAAAATTAAACAATTCTCGTCGTAGGAAAATCAAAATTCGACAATCTCTGATATATTTCTTCGCATGTACGGAACCCCGAGTGACTCTCTGAAAACGCGCGGACGTCACGCACAACGTATTTATCACAAAACCGACAGTCAAATCGAGCCTTGACGGCGCGAGTCAAGCGAACATAAACAATGACTCGCGAACTGCTGGTGCGATCATCCAGATCGGTTAATTTTACACCACAAAGGCAAACAGGAAGCGAGACAGCCTTGGCAATGTTGATCGCCGGCTGCGTAAAAGGATTCAAGGTGCAGAATTGCAGATTGCAGCGGAAGCTGGAACGGAGCAGCGATTGATTGATGATGAACCGAAAAAAAAGGTTTCTCGTATCTAGATTAGGTGCAAAAAAATTCCGAATATTGCCATCGGAAATTACATCTTTTTACTTGAAAACAATGCTTAGAAGAATTATTATTGAATCTTTAGAGGTCATGAAGATAACCCATTGTTTTTTAAAGATCCAGTATCTTTGAAACGAAACGTTTATAGGCCTCATGTTAATATTCTCTTCCCAAAATAAGTCCTGCTGGTACAATGTGGACCATTATGATATAATAATCAACAAAATATCAACGCTTCCGTCCATAGGAACAAGCGTGCAAAAATACAATGAATAACGAACAAATCTACAACCCTTCATTCGATATATCTGCCTAAATTCCATCATTTCATCCCTCCTAACATAATCAATCTTAAACTTTTCCTTTCCTTTCAGCAACTTTCCACGTGAACTGTCAGACAACGTCTAGTCATCCACCAGACAGTTTGTCCCCTTGATCGATTTATCAACCCTCTAGAAAGGAGAGCTCCTTCTAGAAGGGTTGAAAATCGATCAGTGCCAATTTTAATCGATACGCAATGGATTCAATGAATATGAATAATCATGAGTTGCAAATTTAAGGTAACGGTCCGATTGGTAATGATAACTCTTTATTTTTTTATTTTCGACGGTAGATTGCAAGTCATCTTAGGGTAATTTAAGGGCTGCGAGCAGGTAAGAGTGTGAAGCTCCAGTTGAATAAAAGTTTACGCTAATTGTGTTGAAGAATGAAGCGTCAATTGAATATTGCAACAGTTGGGAGTATACAGGGTCTTGCTATTTAGGAAACAAAGATCTTTCTTTTCTAAACCTTATTTATCGAGTTTGACAACTTGAAAATATTGTAGATCAAGTAATTTTGAATGGCAACATGTATTTCTATCCCTTTTCCGGTTTCTGCATGAAAAATATTCTTCATGAATATATTTTAAAAATGACAGGTTTTTTCCCAATATTGGTAACTGTGAATATTCGAAATTATTAAGTCCCATTGAAATTTATTTTCAGTAAAATAAATGAAAAGAATTGAAACATTTTAGTCATATTCTTAATGTTTTTCTTTCAATCGTGTTGAGTTTTACATTACACAAGGAAAAATATATTTTACATGAACTGCACATGCATTTCATAGAGAAAAATTGTAGGTTGGAAACCTTGATGTATGCATAACTTATACAAAATATCTTTTGTATACTCTCATCAGTTATTTCAAATGCACTTGCTCTTTAAAATTATAGAGAATTATTAATATGTACTTCCGGTTTTAGAAATGAAACGCTGCTTTTTTGAGGAAAACTATTGAACTTAACCGAAGGGCAAACTGTATGAAATTTGTAGAACCTCAGTTAGGACTTCTTATGGCATGTTTTCTACTGCAATTTTTTGCTTTGGTTAGATGTAAAAAAACGAACTTTAAAAACGATAGTTATATTTTATTTTTCAACATTATAATGAAATTTTTACAATTGAATATTGCTGGTCATCCACTCTTGTTTTTCTCTTAGTATTCAATCCTTGAATAATGTCCAGAAATTCTACTCCAGGGGTAGAAACAGCGTTGATGAATTTATTGAACAATTCTAATATTTGATCAATATTCTCATCCTCCAAGGAAAGAAACATTTGACAATTTGCAAAAATTATACATTGAACCCATTTAACAAGACTACTATAATCAATATTATCTGTATGATCTTTCCACATAACATACAGAATGAACTTTAACAATTTTAAAACTTCTCCACTTTTCCAATAATTATTTTTCATTTCTTCAAGGGGTTTTTCAAGAACAGCTTTCAACATGCTGTATCTCTCCAATGGCTGCAACTCACTGGGATAAAAATCATCTTTTACTTGTTTTTGGCTTTTGAAATTTTCAGCTGGTAACTCTAAGATATAACGTAATAGTTTAGCATGGAATACTTCAGGAATCACCCTAACATCTTTCAAGAGTATTTTCAGGTCTTTAATGTTATTTTTTCTCATTAATTCAGGCAGCAGGTCCGAAAATATTATCGATTCAGGAAATCCTTGCTCCAAGTGCTCTTTGATGAGAGAATGTGATTTACATTTGCGCGTACTGACGTCTTTACATCCCGTCCAATTTACTTCTTCCAACAGTTGCACAACCTGTATATCCCTATTCAGTTTATGGCTTGCGTGACTTCCCACTAAAGCTGACAAAAGTTGTTTCTCCAAATGATACGGAACAACTGCCAAATTTTGACCAACTGGCACCAAAAGGTTTTCTTGAATTTTAAACAATTTCACTCCCAACGATTGCAACTTAAATGGTTGCTTACACTGAGTCACTTTAAATTGCATGTTGAAGATAATCAAAAGACCTCCTTCTTGATTACTGTTAGATCCGTATATTGCAAGGTAATCTTTATCTAAACTCACCATAGATATTGGATATTTACAGGAAATGGAATCAATGATACAAAACATCTCACCCAGGTCTTCAGAATGGTCTTCAATTGATTTAACGTATAATTTTCCATCTGACCAAAGAGTAAGGAGTTGAATTTGTTGATCGAACAACTGAAAACAATATCCGACTAATTCGCAGGCACTCTTTTTCAAAGGAATTTTTGTATATGCTGATTTATTCCCTGAAGAATCAAAGCTAGTCCACAGCACATGGGTCGCATTACTGGATGTTGAATTTCCCACTAACAATCCAACATATCTATCTTCTCCCAAGCTGCAATTTATGTTATCCATGATGTATTCTTCTTTTCGATCGAGTATTTCTTCCGGAATCAGTGATGTGTTATTGGCGAGTGCATATTCTAAGGTCACCACATCTCCTGTTTCAAATATGACTAAACTCATGGAGTTTATTACAGCAATTGTATTTATATTCGACTTGAATTTGATTTTCTTGACTTTATCCAAGTTCGAATTATCAGATTTCCAACATCGTATGAACAAATGGTTGAATACAGCCACATACTTTTCTGTTTTCACGTCGAAAATCACCGGTGAAGTGAATTTTTCTTTAGTATTCCAACTCGTAATCTGATTCTGATCCAGAAGCCTGTATTTCATTGCGATGTTCTTTCCCAATGTTATTAAAACGTTTCCATTCTCTGAATCTTCCGATATGCCCAGGAGACTTCTCTGATCAATCAGCGGACAGAGTCCGAAGTAACTTCCAAATTTCGCCATAACTGCACTCAATTTTCCACACTTTCAATAATTATTAGGTTTTCAAATTAAATAACTACACATTCGCACTTGTAATAAAAGTTAGGTTGGAACTTCGATTGAGGTTAGGTCTTTGTTTACTACTAACCACAGAACCAATATCTCGTAAACTCTGTGTTTCTATCACAGACCACAACGTACGAAGATAGAGGCATAGGGGTCTACAAGGCAACACTGGAAGAGGGAAAGGGTTTAGTTTTTTTAGATGGTTGTAGTTTTATGTTTAAATCGACTGTGATTCGAAAAATGACGGTGTGATGAGTTTAACAGACCTTTATTCAATAAAAGAACCCTTACGTATAAGTGAAACTTTTATATTAAAGTGATATTGAGAGATCTATCTATCTAAGTCAGCACAAATGTTGATACAGCCATTGTTAAACTTAAACTTAAACAATGATACAGCTGTGTAAAACAATTTTCGACAGAGAAAAACTATATTGCTGGTCAAAGCTTTTTTCGAATCTTCATTTTTCGGAAAATTATGGGGATTTTGGGAAGAATTTTAACGGCACGATTTGCGGCAAATGTTTTCTTTGAGAAAATACGAAAGTGTTAGGATAACTCCTTTCAATTTCGCAATTTCCCGTTAAATCCGAAGGCACAAGTTGGCAGAAACATTTTTCACCCATTTTTGTGAAGAGGAAACAAAAATGCTGGGTTAAATTAAACGGCACAAGGCGGCAAGAGCCTAGCACCAAAAAATTAGAAAATCGAAAAGTGCCTTCTTATTCGCACACATAAATTGATCCCAGACATCCGGTATGTGCCCTTAGATCCCTCAAATCACTTCCTCCAGATTAAAATCGCCCATTCTTCCCAAAATCGATTTTCCAAAATCGGAAACTAATAACAGTTCAGTCACCTCCCTAAAGACTTCCGCATCTCTAATTCGTCGGTGACAAACGGCCCAAACTGAGAAGGAGGAAGCGTGGCTACCGCGCACTGCACCCCCGTATTGATCCCTCCCCCTCCCGTCCCCCGTTTCATGGGAGTAACTTCGGTCCAGCAGTAGCTCCCAGCATCCTCGCCACGACTCGAGGATGATTTTTGGGACGAAGACACGGTTGTGATTTTTACCATGCGACTTTTGTTCGAAGTGTACCTCTTGATGTTTTTTTGTGTCAAGAAGAGCTGCACCAATCCGGACGCGAAAAGATTGTACGACGATTTGCTCAGTAACTACAACAGGCTAATACGGCCCGTCAGCAATAACACGGATACCGTTTTGGTGAAATTAGGGCTGAGGCTGTCCCAGCTCATCGAACTGGTTAGTCTTTCGTCTACCACTACCAGAAAAGCGGAAAATTGGGTGCAGTCGATCGATATTTGCTGATTTTTCGATGAATTTCATTGAAAAATCGATCGAAGTTCGAAAATTCAATTTTCATTGATATAAGTCATGCATATATGAAGAAAATAAAGTTTTATAAAACTATATAATCAGGATAAACAATATATCATCATATCATCAGAAACAGCATAAACTGTCCTTCAATCCGTCACTTCCAATTCTCTACTAATTCACTAGATACAAGTACAAACAAAGATTGAAATAAAACTCACTTGAAGGAATAAACTAATCGCAAAACTCAAAAATATGCATCAGAATCTCAGATCAATAAATCTGTTCAACACCAGAGGCCAATATGTACGTCAATCGAGTTTTTGCTGGACCACCCCGTATAGGATCACTCTTTGTCTACTCTCAAAAGTTGCCAGCCTTCTGATGTCGAATTTTTCCGAACTCTATTCCATTTATTCTAATTTTCATCGAATCACTTAACTTTGTAATGTTTTCCAGTCATTCGTATTTATTATTTTCCCATTATTTTCCAGAATCTCAAAGATCAGATACTGACTACGAATGTTTGGCTAGAACACGTGAGTTCAATCTTTCTGTCCCCTTGAATTCTTGTGACAGTATCGTGAACATATTTTTCAGGAGTGGCAAGATCACAAGTTTATTTGGGACCCCCAGGAGTATGGTGGTGTTACAGAGCTTTATGTACCCTCCGAACATATATGGCTGCCAGATATCGTGCTTTACAATAAGTAAGAATCTCTTCTTTCGTATAAAATACTTCAAGGGGAGCCATTGAAATGAAAATTAGTGATTTTAACATTTCCTTAGTGCTGATGGCGAATATGTGGTTACCACCATGACCAAAGCCGTTTTGAGTCACACAGGGAAAGTCTTATGGACGCCACCAGCAATTTTCAAGTCTTCCTGCGAAATAGACGTAAGATACTTCCCTTTTGACCAACAAACCTGTTTCATGAAGTTTGGTTCTTGGACGTATGACGGTAATCAGGTAAATTAATAAATTTACATTTTTTGACTTTTGATGATGAAGCACGGCCGTCTCGAGCCGCCGTGTTTAGCTGGTTTTTTTTGCATGAACTACCTATAGTTTGTTATACAAAAATATTCTCGTCATGAAATCTTTCGCATACTAGGGTAAGTTTGTTTAAATCCATCTTTGTAGCAAACTGAATTTTCAGATTGATCTGAAGCACATTAACCAAAAAGTTGGAGAAAACAAAGTAGAAGTTGGTATAGATTTGAGGGAATACTATCCCAGTGTGGAATGGGATATTCTGGGAGTACCAGCAGAAAGGCACGAAAAGTATTACCCCTGTTGTGCAGAACCCTATCCAGGTAATGGAAAATCTTAGTTGAAAATTCTCACAATGGATGGCATATAACCTAAACTCCAAATAACTAAAGCTCAAACCACCATAAATAATCACATTACTTTCTCCAAATTTGGAGAAAATCAAATGAAATTGACACTTACCTCGTAGCATGGAGTATAGATGCATAGAATACACTGGTCATTTTAGTCTTTGATTAAGCACAGTCACGAATTCCAGAAGAATTTTGCGAAGCGCACGAATAGTCTGGATTCTGAATAATAGTCAATTTTCTTTTTGATGCTTCGAAATTTTTGAACGAAATGAGCATCCTTGAGGCAAGGAAATTCCCCCCAAATACGAAAAATAACCGACTTGGCCATAGATCTCCAAGTATTACTAAAAGTTCTATGATAAAAATTTTAAACGAGGTTGAACCATAGAGCCTCAATGTATTATAAGTTCTATGGATCGAACCACAGACATAAATAGCGTTTTTTTACATTTATTTTGTAAATTTCCTTGAGTTAAAGCATATTTCCGCCAGCTGAAAAAATCATTTCCATGCTTTCCAGATATCTTCTTCAACATCACTCTCAGAAGAAAAACCTTATTCTACACGGTCAATCTCATAGTTCCATGCGTGGGCATCTCCTACCTATCAGTGCTGGTGTTCTACTTACCAGCAGATTCCGGAGAAAAAATAGCCTTATGCATCAACATCCTCCTGTCGCAAACCATGTTCTTCCTCCTCATTTCCGAAATCATTCCCTCCACCTCTCTAGCACTGCCGTTGCTTGGAAAGTACATCCTTTTCACCATGGTGCTCGTAGCCCTCTCCGTCGTCATCACCATCATCATCCTCAACGTTCACTATCGGAAACCTAGCACCCATAAAATGGCTCCGTGGGTGCGAAATTTTTTTATCAAGAGCGTCCCGAAGCTGTTGCTCATGAGGGTGCCCAAAGACTTGCTCACAGAGCTGGCTGCCAATAAAATACCGAACAGTAGGCTTATGATGCAGAGAAACGAGTTGGGTTCTTTGGATTCAACTGGATCATCGAGCTCATCTTCTTCTAGTTCGTCGAGGCATAGAGTCGGAGGGTGTAACGGGCTTCATTCCTCCACTACGCGAAACAGGTAACGGAAAATGAATTCATATGATGACATGATGATGTGATCCATTTTTTTAGACTGAGGGGTTTTGCTGGAGCTCTTGGTGGGCGGTTGGGTTATAATGGTCTTCCATCAGTGTTTTCTGGATTAGATGAAAGTGATTCTGGTACAAGGAAAAAGTATCCTTTTGAACTTGAGAAGGCTATACATAATGTTATGTTCATTCAACACCATATACAGAGGCAGGATCAGTTCAATGCAGTGAGTAGTGACTTTATAGATACATAAAATACAGCATTCCGAAAGAAACCTTCGTTTGATTGCGAGAATCAGTGAAATATATCAAATAACCTCAGCTTCTTGCTTTTATGATGGTTTTTATGTACACAGGAAGATCAGGACTGGGGTTTTGTCGCCATGGTGCTAGATCGTCTCTTCCTCTGGCTATTCATAATAGCGTCCCTTGTTGGAACATTTGCTATCCTCTGTGAGGCTCCAGCGCTTTACGATGATACTAAGGCTATAGACCTTGAATTATCATCTGTAGCCCAACAGCAATTTTTACCAGATTTAGAATTTTAGTACAGGAATTGGAAAATGTTGATAATTGCAATAACATCCTTCCCCGTTGTTGATATTGAATAAGATACATTTAAGAATATGAATGAATTTATTATTAAACTTACAAAAATATCAAAGACATTATCTCAATTTTATTTCAACAATTTCTCTTACAAGGCCATCAACGAACTTCCATATCGTTCTATAACTCAAGTTTCCTTTGATGTCCAAAAAATTTCGGAAATCAAGAAGACCCCCTCCGCAGCCAAAATAGTACGCTTTTGCAGCTAAATATCTAAGGAAAATGTAAGGAAAAAAATCTTCAAGTTTGAAAAAAGCTTACTTTCACTATTTTTGAATCCTCACGAGGATTCTCATACGGCACAAAAAAAATAACAAATTATAGAAATGCACATGGAAAATTTTCAAAATAATCTTTAGTCACCCATTTCAATGCTGTTTAAATATTATACCTAATAGTTTTGATTTTTCAATCTCTCCCTAGTTTGGAGATTTAAGTTTTGCCAAAAACATCAAATCGATATTCTATTCTAGAAATAGTGAAAAAAAATGGTGCTGCCAATATATCAAAATCTTCCAAACCAAATCTTTTGTAAAATATTTCTAATGTAAAATAATAAAGGTTTGATCATTATTTCTTCATCATTATATTACCAATCATCTGTTCACACAATATCATACTTACAGTGGTGCAGTGACCAGTACAGCCACAATTTCAAACCTTATCTTGTGAAAAGGATACAGCACTCCATCTGGTTTCAAAAGATTCTCACAAACTTGAATGAGTTTCAGATAATTACGTTGCTGGTAAATAGTTTCACTTGTGAAAATATAATCGAATTTTTCCTCATGGCTGTATTCTTTCTGCCAAAGGTCTAAAAAGTGGCTCCAATCGCCACAGAAGAATTTAAAACCGCTGGATTTTGGAATGATATCCAAATTTGCCGTTACATTTGGATAAGTTAAATATTTTAAAACTTCGTCATTCTGAAACATCAATCTGAAATTATTCCGAGTCATTACTTTTAATTTCGGTATTCTCACGTAGTCTTGAAAGTAGCAGGTGGCTCCTCTTGTCAAACAACTTATTCCAATTAAACCAGCCCCACAACCTAGATCTAGAATTTTCTTGTTGTCAAATTTCATGTTTTCACGTTCTAAGAATTGGAGCACATCAAAAGTACATTCCCAAATTGTGCAACCACCTATGAAAGATTTCAACATAACTTTTCGATCCCCTAATATCACCAAAAAATACCTTCGTAAACGCCAGGTATGAGATCGGATTTCTGTCTTTCAGCTTGCATAATCGGTGACTGCTCTTCATCGTCACTTGGAAGCATATCCAAAACAGGATCAGCGCTACAAGTGTACCTAATGTTGTTATGGTTTTTATACTCCAAACCCAAACCTTTCAGATGTTTTTCAACATCTTCAAATTCATCAGATTTCAATTCTCTACTAGGTTTTGCTTCAATCCCTACACATGCCTTGTACATTTTGGGGATTGCCCCTGAAAGGTAATAATGTGTATTTCGTCGACAAAAATCTTAAGAGTCTCAAACCTGGAATTGGAAGTTCATCTGGACCAAAGCCAAAAACAAACATCTTCGAAAAAAATTATTATTTTCCTAGAAAAAATACCTTTTGTTGAAGGTATTGTTCTACAAACGAACAAAAATGTCAACACATTCACAAGAAAATTAAATGCTCTGGAGCATCAACAAAACGATGAAAAAACGTAACAGTCTCTGAAAACATGTGAAATAATTAAATAAAATCCAAATGGCTTTTTCGATTTGTTTGGATTTTTTTTCGATCAGATAGGTTAAATTATAGGTTAAGTTGGATTGAAGTATAGAAAAATAAATCTTTTTTTCTTCTTTCCGACAAATCCAATGAACTCTGTGTCAGATGGAAGGTTAATTTCGTTAACCTCAATTACAAAAACGTCACCAACAGCTGTGGAGCTTTTCAATTTCAGTTTTTACTAATTTCCAAATTGAATAAAAAGGGTCATAAGTCCAGAAAAACACATTCTGATGGATACCATTAATTCAAACATGGATGCTACTCGACAAATTTTTATAGCCGTGTTAGTGGTGCTCATTACATTAGGTTAGGTCAAATTGGGTTTTTCGTTTTGGTTGTTTCAAATCTCTTTTTTGTAGTATTTTATCTGATATATAAGCGCAGCAGAACTACCAGAAGAAGTGTATTACTAACAGGAATATGTAACAGTGGCAAAACTGCGATATTCTCTCAACTGGTTCATCAGAAAGATGTTCAGTCATTCACTTCAATGAAAGATAATGTTGGAGATTATATATGCGATAAAGTGGGTATAAATTCGTTGCAAGTATATTAGAAGTACTTCTTTATTTTTTCCTAGGGGCACCTAAAAATTGTGGATATACCAGGGCATGAGAGACTTAGGTATAAGTATATTGACGAACATAAGGCTTCAGCTAAAGGTGTTGTCTTTGTCGTTGATTCTTCTAATATTCATGTTGAACTGAAAGATGCTGCAGAGTATCTCTTCAATATTTTGTGTGATGATGTATTGAAAAAGAACAAAGTGAAAGTCCTCATTTTATGTAACAAACAAGATCACACCTTTGCTAAGGAACAAACAGCCATCAGATCAATGTTTAAACAGGAACTGTGAGTATTTGTTCACGAAACATTCTTCAGAATGGAAAATTACATCTACAATTTTTAGGAGCACTCTTCAAGATACCAAATCGCAGCAAGTGGAGAATTTGGATTCCAATTCGAAGAACTCGAATTCGGGAGATAAGAGTAAAAATTTCAATTTTGAACATTTCCGTGTGAATGTAGAATTTCTCGAATCTATTGCACGTCATTCCAAGAATGGTCATAATGAGCTCGATGATCTGGAGAATTGGTTATGTAAGCTTGCTCAGTAAAGCTGTGTTTCTTAATTGTTCATCTCGTATTTATTTGGTTATTTTTGATAATAAAATGTAATTCATCTGTTTATTCATTCTCTGAAAGTCATTTCAAACCTAAACAATGGCAACACCTATTAAAAAAAATAAGCTTAAAATTTTCACTCCTTATTTTCGCATTCACTATTAGACGAACTGGTGGATGAAAGTGGCATAAGTTATATTACGAAAAGCTTAGATGGTGATAATTAAAATATGCTTTGTCCGTTTGTTTCGATAGATAGAACCGTTTTTCGGAAGAAAAAGAACCGATTTTTGTGGTTAAGGACTTCATATTTTGACAACTCTGCTGTCTTGGCTGCCTGTCATCAGAACAACATCTGTAGGGGAAAGGGAAATCTTTGTTCAGGAATCAAAACAAAACAGTGATCCATGTCAAGTCAACATAATAAATTTTTCCCAATTCTTGAGTAAAGGGCTTGTGATGGCCACAAGAAATAAATCAGGAAGCAGAAATGACGATCATAGTGTGGAGGTTAGTTAAGATCAAGATTAACAAGTACACAATTTGTTACCTAGGTATTGAAACAATAATGTACGTCAAAATTGATAGTTTTTTGTAATTTGTTGTGTGAAAAATCTAAATTTTCACTATGGATTGTTATAGCTCAATATCAGAGTCGGTAAGATTGATTTGAGAACTTCTTTTAGGAAATTTCATTTTCAGAAAATGAGTTTATTGTGGAAATATCCTCATGAAACGTATCAAGAAATCTGACATTTCTTTCCAGAGTTGCAGATAGGATTATTAATACTCGTTTCACGTAGACTCAAGTTAATTTTTATCCTGAATGATAACTTCATTTTTAATTATCTCATTAATGCTTTGATTTCCTAATAACATTTTCGTAGGGACTTCTGAGTTGTTGCAATTTTCTTTGTGAATTACAAACATATCTTATATCATTGGAGTAATAGCTTCATTCACTGTGTAATGTCTTACTAAACAGGAATTAAACAGTTTTACAATTGATCTATTGGCAAATGAATATTTCAGGACTGATTATACAGAGTTTACTGGAAATTTTTACTTTTCTGTCAGGTTTTGAAATGAACAATATATGAACAGAAAATCATTCAGATCTGACATCAATTTCTAGGAAATTATCCAATTACCGTTTATGAAATATTAAAAAACTAAAAATATAGAAATAAATCCTTGAGCAGACACTGGCTGAGGTCTTCCGCTGCTTTATCTGCATGGAAAAGCTGAGGGACGCCCATCTGTGCCCCCACTGTTCGAAGTTGTGTTGCTACACTTGCATAAGGCGGTGGTTAACAGAACAGAGATCGCAGTGTCCTCACTGTAGGGCTTCCCTCCACTTACACGAGCTGGTAAACTGCCGCTGGGTGGAAGAGGTCACTCAGCAACTGGACACCCTCCAGGCTGTCAGTTTGAACAGCAGCAGGGGCGACGAAACTGACAGAGACAAGTGAGTTTTGTCAAGATGCGTAAAAAATTTGTAAAATAGGTTTTTCGCACTTATTCATACTTAATTATGTTTATTTATATGTGATTCACTCTGAATAAGGTGTCCAACACATTTGGAGAAGTTGTCGGTTTATTGCTGGACTTGCCGATGTTGTATTTGTCACCAATGCGCTCTCTGGGGTGGTACTCACTCCGGTCACACCTTCAAACCTCTGGAAGAAGTTTATGAGCAGCATGTTACTCAGATAAAAGACGAAGTTGCTCAATTGAGAAGGCGATTGATGGAACTCATAAGTATCGTCCAAGAAGTAGAGAGGAATGTAGAATCGGTAAATAAATTTTACTGATGAAATTTAATTGCATTTCGCGTGATTTTTTTGGAATTGAATGTTATGGAAATCCTTTATTTAGGTTAGGTCGGCTAAAGATGAGAGAGTGAGAGAAATAAGAAACGCGGTGGAACTTATGATTGCCAGGCTAGATTCGCAGCTCAAGACAAAGTTGCTCACGTTGATGGGTCAAAAGGACTCTTTGACCCAAGAGACTGAACAGTTGGAACATTTGCTGCACGAAGTTGAGCACCAGCTTCACTCCAGTACAAAGTCTGAACTGATAACGAAGAGCGGAGAACTTTCTAGGTGAGTAAAAAAGAATTAGAACGAGGAAAAGTCCTGAATTCAGAAAGTGTGTGATGCAGTGCTCTGATACGATGCTTTTATTCTATAGGATCTTTATTTATTACCCTAGACATTATCTTCTTACGTAATTAACATTTCGTTGAGTTGTTTCTTTCTTTACACAACTGACACTTATATCGGGTCCTCAAATAGGAAAACTTGATATTTTTTAATAGGAACATTATGATTTTTGGGGTACAAATTTTGTGTTTTTTTATTTTTTCCGCAATATTCCACGGTCCTGGTGCTATTTGTTGTGTGGAATAGGTTATGTTAAGTTTAAAGACAGATGACAGTTATTAGTCAATCCAACGACCTGTCAAATATTTTTTGAGGTTAGTGCTGGTGGTCAAACAATGAGTATTTAGCTTTGATCATGTAGACATTAAATCCGTTTATTTGCTTGAGAGATTTGTTTTATGTGGACATTTTTCTTGATATTCATAGTCAATCTTACTCTTATGAATGTAAGACTATTGAAAAATATTTAAATTTTCAATAAGAAATGCCATAAATGTGCGCCAAAGTAGTATATGCAAGTCGTTCAAATCAAGAGGATCTTCTTGAATATTTTGGAACACCCAGTGTGTGTAACTTGGTGTATTATCCACATATTAAGTGACTTACCAGGAAATGAAGGGAAATTTGGTCAGCAGTCATAAAGACTTTTCTTTGTAGACACTGAAATAAGCAATATTCAGATCATGATAATGTAAAACTGATGAATATTAAAAAATTTTATCATATAAAAGGATAAAGAAGTTACAGGTTGCAGTGCTTTGATAAATTTCCTCCTACACTTCTTCTATAATCTCTGCGGGCTTCCAATACCAAGTATAAAGTTGTGATCATTTGATTGAGTGAAATTTTCTTCCTCTGTGTAGCTTCAGGATATTTTTCGATATTATTAATCATAAAAAATCACTCGTTCGCTCATAAAATAATAAAATTCCTCATATTTATCGCAAACCATCGAACTGTCAGATACGTTTTGAGGTTAACATTGGTGGAATAATCACATGGCTTGGATTGCTTAATTTGTTGCGTGAAATAGGTCATGTCATGTTTTTAGACAGATGACATTTATTTCGGATGACATATAAGATTGTGGTTATGGTACATTCACTGTAGTTATGGAAGAATAGCGCGCACTCTTTCGGAGGATGCATGAAAATCAGGACAACTACTCAGATTTTCTATCGACAGGAAAGTTTTAAACAAAATCTAATCACCCGGTTTTCTATGCATCTATCTCTGGATATTATCAAAAGTCCGTTTCAGAATGATCCATTCGATCCGCAAAAAACCGATGACCAGTTTCGTGACGGCCCCCGTACCCGCCGATTTCCACAGCGAGATCGTACCCGCGTACGACAGCAGCACTTTCGTCATGCACGGATTTTCCCAGCTGCAACGCAAGGCCGACCCGGTATACTCGACCCCGCTGCACTGCAACGGCCTCTGTTGGAGGCTCAAAGTTTATCCGGACGGCAACGGGGTGGTGAGGGGTAATTATCTGTCCGTGTTCCTGGAACTGAGCGCCGGCTACCCGGAAACATCCAAGTAAGTTGACTTTTATACTTTCAGTGTGTGGATATGTTTCCAACTTATATTTCCGAACCTGTATATTTTTTTTATTTGGTGACTACTAGCTTATACCCGCGACTCAGGTCGTAGTTGTGGGAATTTCGATACAAGGAGAGAAATTCTCGTTTTAGGTACGAGTACAGGGTGGAAATGATCCATCAGGCTAGTCGAGACGTTTCGAAAAATATCGTTCGAGAGTTTGCTTCAGACTTTGAGGTTGGAGAATGTTGGGGTTACAATAGATTCTTCAGACTGGACCTGTTGGCGAGCGAAGGTTATTTGAACGTCGCTCTCGATACGCTCGTATTGAGGTGAGTGGAACGGATCAGTTGAAAATTCTTGGACTTGAGGCAGAAGACGAAGTTATCGATCTTTTTCAGATTCCAAGTTAGAGCCCCCACTTTTTATCAGCGCTGTCGTGACCAGCAATGGTACATAAATCAACTGAGGACCGTACAGAATCAGTATATTTCGCAGATAAACGAGTCCAAAGAGGTAATTTCTTCAGGATAAGTCATATCTATTATACTCGGTGTTATTAAGATTGATATTTTATTGATAATGCTAAATCAATACCAGGAATGCTTATTTCGTTTCGAGATTTGGCAACACTGATGTCAATATGTCAAATCTGACATTGACATTGCGGAGTTTGACGTTTATAATTGTGAACGTACTCAGGAAGTTTAGGTATACTTTTTGCAGTATTGGAAGAACACTTTTCCGTCAAAAACTTTAGTTTTCCTTGGATACAGCATAATTCGGAAATCGAGTCGATAGAAGCAAAGAAATAGCTTGTTTTTCCGGAATGACCTTACATGTTGCCACATTTCCTTCAAAACGGTGAATTCTGAACAAAATCGGGGAAACCGAAAGCGGAAGACGCAACCTACCGATTATATTTTGGATTTCAGCGCTTAGCGGCCGAAATATCTCGTAACGCAGTGGCGGCGACCTTGGGATCGTCGGCTCAAAACGCCGATTTGGCGGTAGGCATCGTGAAGAGCCTCTACAACATTCCTTGCTCCTCCAATTCGGGAGAGGCCGGTGGTAGTTCTGCTGCAGCCTCTTCATCCCTCAGTCAAGTTCCTGAGAAATCTTTCGCGCTGTCAAATGACATTTTGAACTTCTCCAAGAATGTGATGCCGATGAACTCCATGCACGGGTAAGTCCAATGGTGGTTGATTGAATTTTGTGGGAAATTGAAGGATTTTACTGTCGTGATCAATATTTCGTAAATGTATAAGGCGGAGCGCCATCTGGTTGAAATATGACCACGTGTAGGAAGAAGTCGTTCCTGATAAAATCGAGACGTTGGGCGCCAGTTAAATGATCGTTACTTCGCACGGTATTTTAGACGTGAGTTTCTCCGTTACAGTGGTGCCATATCCAGGAACATGATGGACAACAACGATTGCCCGTGCTCTTCCGGCGAACCGTTGGCCACTTCTTCGTCTTCCACTTCCACCAGCCTCCAACTCCAAAAATCCCCCTCTTCTAACGTCAGCAGGGAGACCAGCTGCCATAACGAAGACTCCAGTCAAGATAACAGGCACATAATCGGCTTGGGAAACTCTGTGAGTTCGCCAGATCTCCTCAACTCCACCGTGTCCCTAACCTTGATATGCAGCAGCAGCGAAAGCGTGAGTTGAAAAAAAAAAAAAAACAAGATGTGGTAATGCGAATAAAGAGATAACGTTTCAGGATCTTAGCGAGGGGGGCAACTTGATGGACGAGTTCGATAGGCAAGAAGTGAATACGGCGATTGGTGACGACAACTCGAACGACGAGAACGACGTTGACGATGAGACCATGTCAGGTAATTCATTTTTGTTGTTTTTCGATTTACAGGATGTTCCGGAAATAGCGCGCGAACGACCGTGTGCTGATATCTGGGCCCATAACCTTTCACAGGTTTTCGTTCAAAACGTTTTTTCTACATTAACTTTCATCGATATTTTTGTTGTATCTTTTTTAATTATTATCAAACTAAACTTTAATCGGTCAATTGAAGTTGAAGGTTGAAATAAATGTGGGGTTATGATGATGATTTTTATATTTTACACTAGCTAGCCCGGCGAACTTTGTTTCGCCTGAATGATACTATTGGCCTTATTCGAAAAAAGGAAAAGCATTTCCTTCATAAGAAAATTCTTCATCGAATTTTTTGGAGTTTTAATGTGTTTAATAATAGCCAGACCGTAGACGAATCCATAAATGAAGTTTCATAACAAACAGTCCATCCGATCTCGAGTTATAAATGGTGTAACCAACAACTTTGTTTTATATATATAGATTCAAACATTTTGTTGAATTTCAAAACGAATTTACAGAGGACGAAAAAGGGTGAATGTTATTTTTATTTTTGAGAGTTCATTCCCTTGTTCATTTCAAGGTGGTGGTAGCACCCATTCCAGATTCACCCCTCCCGTTTCCTGTTACCAAACTTCCGAACTACCGGAGCCTGACAATCAGACTGTTGAAAAAGACCTACATCCCGGTAGTCCTGAGTTGTCCTTATAACAATGGTTTTTTTCCTGTATACCTTTTGATTCGCTTCTATCAACAATGTACTTATATTATTGAATATATTGAAATCATTTGATTAGACGTTTTATGTCTTTTATTCGGAAGGCTTTGTGGCAATTTCAAAATTTTGCGACCCGATGCAATGTTTTACATTTATTCGTTCTGTGATATATATTTTTGTACAAAATTGAATAAACAATTCAGGTTATTCTTTGTATTTTGATTACATTGGTTTTTTATTGTTTGTTTTTTTAATTATTTGATGTCTTCGACTGAATTTCGAAATTATTATAAGAATTATTCTGCTAGGGGAATTGGAAACATTTTGGAACGAACTTTTCAGTGCGATTCAATAAACAGGGTGAAGCAAGTTAATCTCCTCGTTTTGAACGAGAACCATCCTTGCTGTGACAGTCATTGAGGGGTGGGCGTGGTCTCATTTGACAGGTAGGGATCTTCGTTTCAACGCAAAGATAAGGGACACTCCATGACTTAAATTACATGTGAATGAGGCATGAATTTCTGAAATCCCGTATGAGAATCCCCAGAAATGCCAAAATCCTGACAATGAGCCCGCAAAATTAATTCCAGGTGAAAACGATGTCGAATACGCAGAGTTTTCTATGGCCCAAGGCATGGTACGTCAGCAAAGCCCCGATGCAACGCCAGCTCCTCCACTTCAGAGCGGTTTCGAGGAGAAGATGAAGTTACTCTACTTATTCGAAAACATCGATAGTCCTCACGAAAGCGCCAGAAGCTCGCGGTCTGGAGGCAACGCGGTGGATAATGGTGCTCATTTACTTGAAATACAGCGCGATATTTTATACAAAACTGTCAATTTTCAGCCAATACTTCTTTGATTGACTTCACGCCTTCAAACGCGAATTCTGCGTTTTTGGAACAGCAACCTACCTCATCGTCGTCCAAACAAGAAGGTAGACTTGGTTTTTCTGATTTATTTTCTCATACTCTTCTCTCACAGGCCATGAAAGCTGAATAGGGCAACGATGTTTCTCGTTCATGTTTGAAATCAGTGATCGATAAATTAATAATGATCACAATTCTATGTTCATTTTGAAGTCATATTTGTGAATCCGCTTTCATCTATGGAATCGAAAGAGGACATAGAATATCGTTTGGATATGTCAAAGCAGAGTTGCCACATTATTTCGCGGCTTGTTATAGAAAAGACTGATTAATACAGAATTGGGGTGTTCGCAGAGCAAGAATCTGATACTGGTCTGAATTGCATAGATCTTGCAATTAGAAGCAAGTATAAACCAAGATTCAAGCCGATTTTTGTTCCAAAAGAAACGCAAGGCAGTGGTACGGACAATATTTGGAGTGAGACCGTTCCACTCACGCAGAATGCCGTCAAGGTTAGTTTTTGTGCAATTGCAAACCTATAAAAGGTCGGCTTTGATCGAGGGAACGTATATTTTGGAATATATTTTCAGCACACTTGTTTGGGGCCGATAGAGACTTTTTTAAAATCGATAAACGACCAAAAGCAACGCTTCAAGCAGGAATACAAAGAAGGAAAGTGGAATAACCCCAATTACCAAACTTCTTGTTCTTCCTCTGCGTCGAATCATGTGAATTCGTTAACTGAAATCGAGGCATCTCTACAGCCCTCCATGGATAGGAGTAAATTCAAAGCGGCCACTTCTAACAGTGGGCAATTTACTTTGTCAACAAATCCTCTCTCTCCACCACCTCTCAGCGAAAATGTTGAAGGCTTGGTTCCACAATCTTCTAGTGGTGAGTTTTTCGACTAATGACAACTGCAAGTAAGGCTCTATAAAGGGGAGTATACCAGAACCGCCATTCTGGGTCCAACCATAGACTCGAAAATTACAGATCCCTTCGAATGAAATGAAATCTTAAATCGAAAGAAATGAAATCTGTAATCAAATGAGCATATTTTCGGAATGAGAGATCTTGTGATGACTTTTTTAGGCATGCTCACATGAAAAATATTGGAAATAGGTTAGGTTCGTGGTGTTAGAATAAAGCCGCGGCATCTAATAGTCAAATTTATAATAATTTATTGTTTATGTTGGTGTATCACCCCGATAGATGGCGGTGAAAATGCTGCGAGTTCTGTAATTTTCGAGTCTATGGTTGGACCCAATAACCATAGAGCCAGGTCTATCCAGCATACCTATGTTTATAGTGCTCTACTGCAAGTGTTTCGTTTATTGACAGAAATACATTTTTATGTCTTGGTCTAATTCTCTATGAATTTATACGACCGACTTTAGGTTATACCCGTAGACATAGAAGTATATTCTGTGTCTATGGTTAGACCATAGATTTCGTCATTTTTTGCTTGTAGCTTTCAGTTGGACGCCATCATTATTAATACAGAGAAGACACCACAAATCTTCGAAACAAACAAATCCCGATCTCAACAGGCCTGAAAAAGATGCCAAAAACCCAAGGTGGGTATTTTTGTTCAATCTATCCCAGCCGCTAGAATCTGTCCTTTTCTTTTCAGATCCGATAATTCGCCACATTCTGCGTAAAATCGGATAGTTTGGAGAAGGAATCATGTGCAGTATTAGGTAAATGGTTTATGAGTTTTATTTAGTTGTTAGATGATAATAATTATGTTATTTATTAATTTTTGAAATGTTCCTAGAGTAACAGCACCATATATCAGGTTGATTTAAAATTTGCTATAAAATTTTGCACTAAAAGAAACGCATTTGTATAATCTGAGGATGATTAAAATCTCTATTTTGCCATATCCTCTATTGTGCAAGTTTTTTCTAAACTTTATTCATATGAATTCACACGATCATTTACATTCCGAGATTTGGATAACTTTTTATTAAATAAAAATGAAATGACTCGTTTTATTGTAAGGCTGTGTTAAGAAATATTCGCCAATGTACTGTTATCATTCATGAATCGCATTCATTGATGTCAATATGAAAAAATGACATGTTGACCAAAAACTTTCGTTCTTATCGACGAGATGTAGATGATGACAATGGTTTCGAACTCATTCTGGTCATCATCAGAGCAACAAAACTCATCTCCTCTTAGAACAACAAGGGAAACCGGTTCCGCAATTGATCATTCACGTTTAAATCAGTGAATGCGATGCGTCTGATCACGTTTTTCATTCTTCTTGCCAAGGGCATCATTCTGTTATCAGTTATGCATATCTATATAAAACATTAAAACTAACTGAAATTACACTGGTTTTATTGAATAAAGTCCACTGGTTACAAAAATAAAATAAAGATCAGTTCACAAAAATAAACATAAAAAGAAAAAAAATATATAGGAGATCTGGAATTCACTTTTCTAATAAAATTTATAATTCATTGATTCGCGTAATGTCATGCAATTAACCTCGTCAATCTTGAGGGTATTCAGTTTGATATTCAATTTTTCTTCGACTTCTATCTGACTTTTCAAGAGATACCTCAAAGACGCTTGAGACTAAAATAAATTATAGTCAGTTACACAAAGAGGGTACACTTTTAGGTGAGTGCTATGTGTATTCGATTATATTTACCTCGGTAAGCATGTGTTGTAGTTTTGCTATGTGATTTCTCATTATTCTAACTTCTTCAATCAGCGACGTATCCACCATATCTCTACAGAGCTCAGCTCCAGGTCGTTGTGCTCTTCTACCCAATCTGGTGTGGGACAAAGCCATAAAACCTTCTTTTTCCTGAATCGCTATTTCCAGTTTGGTTATGTTACGGGTCATTTCGTTAACTTGTCGCACAATCTTGAAAGAAATACAATAATA
This sequence comes from Adalia bipunctata, assembly GCA_910592335.1. Classification (NCBI taxonomy): domain Eukaryota; kingdom Metazoa; phylum Arthropoda; class Insecta; order Coleoptera; family Coccinellidae; genus Adalia; species Adalia bipunctata. The sequence continues at coordinate 2,615,307 of OU342951.1, forward strand.
TAATAAATCGGGCAAGACTTTATTTGGAAAGCGATTTCAGAATTCGTGAAATTACCCGTGCTTATTATCGGGAAAATTACCTCACTGTGGTCAACTTCCAATTTATTCTTCACAAACTTCGTTTCATCAATTCTTCTTTTGAATGCATCATTCACCAAATGGTACTGGCTTATGCAGTCTTCAATCGCCTCTTTCAGTATGACATTGATGAAGATACGTAGTTGAAGAGCTGAGTTTATTTCTTTGGCTGCCTTGTCAATGTTATTCATGGATTGTTGTTCCCACTCTTCCCCTGTTATGGTCCTACAAAAAAAAATAATATTGCGCCAGAAAATTTCAAGACTAGATATCGTTTCTTTCGAAAGTTATCGTGTTTACACACGGCCGGATGAACGGACAGAATTAAATTTTACCATGAATCATCATCAGCGAGACTGACCTGATCGTTTGGCATAATCATAACGCTCCTGTCCAAAGGAGCTGTGTTGGGCAGATTAAGTACATGAATGGGTGATCTCACAAGCAACGAATTCAAACAAGTCCGCAAAAGAAAGGTCGTAAACTGTGGTAATAACCATTTTTTGGATTCGAGTTATGAAAACGCCGAGTACGTATTTCAAATGTTCTCGATCTAAAATTAGTTTGATATTTTTTACTTGTTTTAGAGCTCTTTCCTTACATTATTTTTATTTAATATATCCTTCTATTAGAGTCCAATTTTTGCGTGTTACCGTTTTACAAACGGTCACAGCCGGTTACGATTTTCTGATACCGTTTGTATTTTTGCGAGAGCGGTAATAGAGGGGAAGGTGTTATGACGTAGCCGTATTACGTCATCATTGTTCCCGTTGTTGAGAAATCTGTAACCTTGTTCCGAAGCAGGGTAACTGGAGCGGTTATAATCTGAATTCGCGCCAAAAACGAATATATTTCGCATGTTGCTTCAGTTGCTTGGTTTTTCATTTTGTATATCAAAGGGTATGCAATTTTTTTGACTTATTATATTTTTTATTTATCTCCAACACCAAATTAGCATGATGTGAAAGAAAGTCTTTAATTAAACAAAATAATAAATGTATTGTTTTTATATCCTCTATATTTCCTAATTTTCCAAATTTTATTCTTGCTTCACTTTATTTCGACCGATGAAGGGGTTTTTGCCATTTAGAGAAGAGAAATTTGTTTAATTATCTTCACCGCTTATCCAATGTGAAATTTCCGAGTCGCTTGGGAATACAAAATAATTGAACATTCCATTCAGAGGAAAAAAAAGATCTGTCTGATCCATTTTTTTGCAGATGAAGTGAATAATAAGTATTCTGAAAATGTAAAAATAATTCAAAACTAGAAAATTAATATTGGAGCGAAAACCAACAAGAGAGAAATGTATTTTAGCGAGGATGCATAACCGTGTTAAGAACTTGAAATTGATGATAAGTGGGGGTAACCGCACTGTTACCGATAGTATAACCGGACTTGTAACACGGTAACACGCAAAAATTGGCCTTAGGTGTGTTGTGATCACAGAACACAAATAATTTAACATCCCCTAATTCTATGTTTAACCATTAAAGGTGAGTATATTATTGTTCTATGGTCGAGTTCAAATTTGAAATAACCTATTTGTTTTTGGGGAATCAGTGTGCAATATTTGTGTTTTTCCCTTTAGCTAAATAAAACTTTCATAATGTCGATAAAGGGGCAGTTATCCCTGGAGGAAAGATTGAAGGGTATCGATAGTCAAAGTGGCGATGACAATTCGGCAAAGTCGTTATTACAAAGCTTGAAAGGCAAAGACAAACGGCAACAAATAATACAGCGTTTTTCGAATGTTGGTGAAGAAGAAGTGATCCGAGCTGTACGTAGATTGCCGAAAGATATAGTCCACGAATTAGCAAAGGAATTGCTGATTTTGCTAGAAGGCAACTTGGAATCGTGAGTAGAATAGTAAGTTACAATTGAGCCAAATTAAAAACCTCATTTGCCATTTTCAGGTATAGATTCGCTAGTGTATGGATGAAAAACCTGCTTAAAGAAAATGACATAGACGAAAAGACGATTGAAATGTTGAAACCGATGAAGGCTTTAATAGAACGAAATATTGCTAGACAAGAGGCATTGAATACCTTATTAGGGCCAATACAATTTTTATTGAATAAACGAAAAAGAAGTAAAGAAGATAATGATGTCGTGAATGGGGAAGGTGAGAATTCTGACCTAATTTAATGTCTCATGAAATTTATTAATTAATTATTATTATTATTATTTCAACAATTTGCCCGGCGCGCGCCGGGCAAATTGTTGAAATTGACGAAGCAAAATTTGGCAAAAGAAAAAAACGAGGCCGTTTCAATAATGTGCTTTCAGGGGGTCCGAGCCTTGGTGTATTTTACACACAAAACAATGAGCGGGGCCCCGCCATTTCAAATTGGAAATAAAAAAAAATAGCCCAACAAGAATTGGAGGGCAGTAAGCTTAACTCTTTCTTGCCAAGTGTTTCAACAAAAAAGGGGCGCGAAATGAAAACATACGTCATTATCTCGAACTCTACGTAAATTTAACTACGAGCTCGAAACATTGGCAACGTTGCAGAATTCGCGTCGATTGACAGTTTCAAGGTCGAAATATGGCGCTCACAAACGAATGTAAACAACGAACAAAATCGTCGATTTCGATGAAATGAAAGCTTTATTTTGCTGGAAACTCTCAGAGATTGTTAAATAAACCATTTCCAATGAGTATTCATTGAGAAATCACAATAAAACTGGCTAGAACTATATATAACCTCACCTTCCAAACGGAAACTTTGGGAATTTTTTTTGGAAAAACTAAGAGGATTGCAGACTTCTCGTTTTCATTTTCGTATTCTGGGACCCAAAATTAGTGAGTACTAATTTTTTCAATGCGCTCAACCAGTTCTTTTAGTTCTTGTTTATCTCTTAAAACATCCTGAGTATATCATCTCTTTAGATCTTTTCTTCATATTTACTATTAATTTTCAATTTTGTAGAATTAGACGACGATATAGAAGATGATGATTTGATTCTGTCCCCTCAAGAAGAAGAATCTAGTGATGAGGAAGATGAAATGTCATCCTAAAGTAATATTTGCGTTCATTGTAAGTGAATACAAATTTTTTATTTGTTGAATAATACTTGAACCAGATGCAGATCAGGGTCTAGTTCAATTAAGCTTTCAAAATATTTAAAAGTGGGAAGTTACAAAATTATATTTGCTCGTTTACGAGGTCACCAAAATTTTTGTGTTTATTTATTTCATACGTTTCCCATAAGCTCTATTTCAGACCTCTATTTTTAATGTGTAAAATTAAAATATCTTAGGTATTTGAAAGAAATGATCATTTTACTAAAATATGTTTGAAGTTTCGCATAATGTGAGAAATGTCACAATTGTTCTATGTCTATGTCACATTTTTCTTCTATGACTGCCATGAAATCCATAGAAGAAAGTTCATATTTCATCGATAAAGGATCCTTCGTCTATAGCATATTTTTTTCTATGACGGAATTCAGAAAACAGTGAATTATCTGACTTTGAATGTCGGAATGCAATAATGCATCGACCTGAAGTAAGTAGTTTTTGAGCGCTTGCTCGTCTATCTTTTAGCTAGATCAGCATCCAAGAATGCAGCGAAAAATGTTTCTCAATAAATTGACAGCGCCGTCAGAGAAATCGTTTTATATCAATAGAAACAAGAATGCTTACGCTACGTCCATTTTAGTGAACCCATGGTACATGCTCAAGTTCAAGCTGGTTTCTTTCAACTCCTTGTTATCGCTGTCTATCTCTAAAACTCTGGACTTGTCTTCCAAGTCTCTGTCTATGAAGTACAAACAAGAACGAAGAATTCGTATTTGTTCTGTAACTTGTCCGTGAGCTCTGCTGACCAGTTGCTGGGCGCTTTGTATTGTATTTGCTTCTTGTTGAAGCTCTTTTTGAACATCATCGTTACACTGCGAACGTTAAGTAATGAAGAAAAATGTTGTACTTTTCTTAAGAGGCAAGGTAGAGTTAAACAATGAACGTAAGGTGGTAGAATTACACTTTCTACCGCGTTTTTGATTAATTATTCCATGAAACTCACTAAGTCGATGCCTATCCTTTGATCTCTAAGATAGAGACACTTCATACACACAGCCATGCAGCTCTCTTGTAAACCTCGTTGAGTGTCCTCCAATCTGATCAGAAACAGTTCCAAGGTTTCAATCTCCATGCCAACTTGTTTGCGCAAGAGTTCAACTTCATTTTTCAAGAACTCTATCTGGTTTACCTTTTCCTCCAGCTTGTGGTCAACTTCCAGTTTGTTAGTTTTAGTTATTTCGGCTATTTCATCTGTAATCTTTTGAGGAATAGTTCAAAGTATACACCTAATAGTTAAAGACCATTTTCCGCTCAGAATTCGACAAAAAATCGTTATTATCGTGCGAATAGAAGATCGAAAAAAAAGTAAGGCGCATGAATAAGGAGGCAGAAGCTCCAAACGTACTTATATTGTTTTTATTAAGTTTTGCTTCAATTTAATCTTTCATAATTTCTACTTACTCTATCAGATTCTGCTATTATTTTATCGGCCAGTTCCTGTTGCGCTAAACTGTTTCTGTTTGCCGAAGTGTTATCGATATACCATTGTTGCAACGTGAATCTGATAAAAATTTATTATGTACTTCAAGTTTATTTAGTATTCTTCACTTACTTCACTGGTTTTGCAACTTGTTGTAGTGAATACGTCGTGAGATTGTAAAAATTCATGATGTTAACAAAAAATACACACTTTTTATTCAAAAAATATCGAAAAAAGCAGAACTGAAAAACATTCAAGTCACTGTGACATCAGTTAGTCATTTAATGAAAATTTCATGCAGAGACCACTAAGAAAACGACGTAGAATATAAAATATAATGTAAATAAGACGTAAATTATTATAAAAAAATGTATACTAGGCCGAGCACTTCAAGGAAAATCGTACTATTCAAATTCTGTAAACGGCATCTGTAAGTTCTTCTATACTTTTTGAGGAAGCCTCTATAGCTTGGCCCATGTCACTAATTAATATAAGAAAAAAATTATTTTTTATTTTGCGGTTGGGTCCTTGGGCATTCCCATGTAATGGGATCACATCTGGGTTGTCTAGGGACCTGGATTAAATCGAAGTTGGGCACGACGCCATAAGCTGGTACACCATCTCTCCACAATTGCGTCTCAGCATTCAAATTAGCTGCATACAGTTTACTTGAATTACACCTGAAATGGCATTGAGTTTGAATTCGATCGGAGCCAAAAATTTTTTTTCGAAAAATCTAAATTTTTCCATACCTACCTTAGTATAGGATTTTTCGTCAAAATTCGAATCTCGCCTATTGATACGAAATTTTCACCATATATTGATTTGATGCCATAGATTAAGAAAATCCAAACAAATTTTCTCTGAGACTAATTGTTTTTTGAATATGGTTGATGGAAAATCGGAAAAATTGGACCTTCGCGAAAAAAATCAGAAAATCGAAACCCTTCGTCCCAGGTATATAAAAAATACACCATTTAATTCTCAAAGAACCAAAGAAAAATAAAAAAAAACAGCTTCTCTCAATTCAAATTTATGTAGAAGTGACGTCACTCCAAAGTCGACCAATTTTTCGCCCAATTTTTCACTAAAGGTCGAATATTTTCCGAACCAAAAATTTCCCGACTTGAGTCGAAAAATAGGTAATTTTTGGACTGCCGTATTTTCCAGTAAAATTGATTTATACAGATGCTGATTTTTTGCATATAGATTGATCCTTTTTGAATCAAAAAAATCAATTTTCATCCATCAGAGTCGAATTAGTAAATGGTGTGAGTTTGAAGTCGATCGGAGCCAAAACATTTTTTTCGTACTTAAAAAAAAAATTTGAAAAAAAAAATTCGAGCTATATCGACCCGGGTCAGATTTAATATTTATTCAAGGTCGTTGATTGCGGGTAATGCGGGTATGTAATTAGATTTTTCTTACGATCAGTATTTTAGGAAATAAATGGCTTTTTGTGAAAATTTCATGAAAATTCCTGTGAAATCAACTACGCTATATCTATGTTGTGCTTTTAGTTCATGGGTTTTGAAAAAAAAAATTAAAAATCGAAACCGTTCATAATATTTTTGGCCGGTTATATATTATTTGCGTTTCATAATTTTAAGATCAACTGTGGAAAAATCAAATGAAAAATTTTCAAGAGTTCATAAATAAACGGCTCCGAATGAAAATCTCGCGAAATATACTTTAAGGTTATGTTTATTTGTGGGGGAAAAGTATGTTGTCTTTATCCTTTTATTCCTTTTTTTGAGAGAATCGTTTTGGAGACTGAATCCGTTAAAGAACCGCTAGAAACAACAATTATACTTTACTTTGGTGGTGCGTGTCGAACGAACTTGTAGTCGTCCAGAGATGGCGCTTTGAATGTTTCTTGGTGATGCGTCTTTCGAGTGAAATAAGGACTCCACTTGTCATGACACCAGTCTTCTTTTTTCTTCTCTACCAATCCTCTTCTTGTTATATTATCCTTTAAATCGATATACTGTTGATTTCCTTCGTTGCTAGTTGGTTTATACTCACGAAACTGTCGATGTAGTCATCTAGAGGTTCGTACTGTTGAGTTCGGAACCTCAACTTCCTGTCGATGTAACCACAGTTCTTGTACCATTGTGGGTAGTGGTTGAAGGACAAGTCGTAGGTTGTCGAGAAGTTTTCGAAAAAATTCGGGTAGTCCAGACACCCATGTCTCGTATGCACTATCGGATCTACACCCTAAGTTTTCGTATAAAAAATCATTGGATTATCTCCAGAATTTTTTTATTTCAACGCCCTGTATGCCAATTGTTGTAAACTGAAATGACGCAATACTGAGCTCACTTACTTCAGCCTTGAATTTCTCTGACCAGACAAAACTGTCCTCTACTCTGGAGTATGGTTTGGGAGTGAAATGGTTGGAGTAAGACGATGAATGTTTGAAGAGATTCTTCCTGTATGTCTGGCGTTCTTCGAACCAGTTTCCCACCTGTGTTGCTACGCTATAGTTCAACTCTTGCTGCTTCTGAACGAGAGGTCAGTATGAAAATTCGATTAAACACTGTCGATTAAGACTTACGGGATAGTTTGTTTCTCTCTTGATTTCTAAAGGATCGAAAAACAGATGATGTTGCATCTAAGCTGGTGAAGGGTTGATAAAACTTGAAGATAGTTTTAGAAGCTTCAAATATATGTCAAAAGATTTGAAAGATATCGAGTAGGGTTGATAGACCATAATTTTTTGCAAAGACACCTTACACTTCACAGTAAAGTTCTATGTTTTTAAATGAGTCGGGTTTTCACGGGGATTGCTACGCTGTCAGAAATGATTGACAACGGCTGTCAAGAGTAATTGACATTCGCTGTCGAAATAATTGACTGCTACGGTCAAAAAAAAGTCTATGATTTCGAATATGTTGTCCATTTGGATTTTTTAAATTGTCTCCTCAAAAATCGATTCGACGATTTTTTTTTTAATATTTCGAAAAGGATAGGGAATGAATGTCGAATTTGAATGAAACAGGATGAACATATTAATGCTTTTATTATATTTCAAATGGCATACAAAGAATAATCAGAACTAGAAAAAATATATAACATAAAAATGAAAGATATACAAGATTTAAGAAATTAACAAAAGGCGTAATTTTCAATCAATTTAATTTAAATTGGGTATACAGTTAAACAGCCTGTGATATATTACTATAATAATATAATACAATTAATTAACTTATGGGGGTAATTTCAAGTTGATGATGATGATAATGTAAAATAAAATTTACCACTTAGCTTATGAGTCACTTAAAATCTTAAATAAATAAAATATTCAACAATTAATGCATCTTTGAACCAGTCAAACATTTTAAATATTCGTTTATGTTTTTTTTTCGAAGTGGTATGTTCAGGTATCGAACGATATTCTCATCATAGCGAATCGTTTTCAGCGAGGCTATAAATGCAACTTTTTCTATTGATGACTTTCTTGACAAGTGACTGCTCAATATGAGCAAAAATTATTTGAACAACCATGCAGAAGTATGATGAATTTTCCCTAGAAAACTCGGGTACTGTCGAAGGAATAAAAATTTTGGAACTCGGGAATGGAGGAGACGTTTGAAACATTCAATGCAAATTTTCGATCTGCATGCTTGATTCATTCTGGGAAGAACAATACATTGTATTTTAAAACTGCGTTTCGTTAAAGCCTTGCAATATGTGGTAATACATGCGGAACCGTCCCAAAGTATGGACTACATACATTCACACCGTATTCTGAAGATTAAACAGCGAAGAAATTTAAAATAATTGCAGGCGTCAATAATTGAGTAGGTTTCGAAAAAAAAATAGAAAATGATAGAAGAATTGAACGAAGATCAAAGATATTTTCAGACTCCTGCAATGGAATAAGCTATTCGTAGAATTATTGAATTTTGAGCGTTTCATCACACAGAACTTTCGACAGAGCTCTCGTTCTCACATTCAAGTGGTACAATAAATTATAACTCTTATGGTTTATGGGTTTTCTTTTCGAATTAAAAAAAAACTGATATTTATCTACATCTTTCCTTCATTATTTACAAATCATCTCATTCCGACTGCAGCATGTCTCAAGTAAAATTCACACCTTCCCTCGAACCCCGAGCTTCATTATTGGAAAGTTTGGAAGATTCCTTACTACCAGAAGGAAATAATTTTAAAAATACGAGAAATGAGCCGGATCAAAGGGAAAGAACACGGTCCAGACAATGAGAGACTTCAGGATTCCACCAATCGCTATTTTTTTTGAATACATATTATTTTTTGCACCAATTTTTTAATTATCCTCAACAACTGTCCCAACTCACACTCCTTCATTGACTGGATCGTGGATTTGGTTGAGACATGCTATTTTTCTATGCGACCAAAGGTTCCAACCTCAACCCGAATTGGTCCTGCCCCGGCTTCACTTTTGACTATCACTACAATATGCCTATATATATATAAATACATCAGTCTCAAGGGCAAACAAGAAAACATTTGCAGCACGAGTATTTAAACGTAACACAAGCTGAAGCCGCGAAATCGCCTCGGAGGAAAATATCACTGCGAAAAATCATGAGGAGATGTTTGGAAATTGTAAAAATACTTAGGAACACAATACGAATAATTATTTTTCCTCGGAGACGATTCCGGTCGTTTAACAAGGGAGCTATGTGATTTCCGGTTAATAAAATTATAATGTACAGGAAACAGATCACATATATAGTATGAAACCTACAAAACTATCAATATTTAATAAAAACAGTCCATTGGAGCTCCGATCACAGAATACATACATGTTCACATGACTAGCAAATTGTCCAGAATTTTACAGTCTTCCAACAGCCTATATAAATTTTTCATCAATCAGAAACAACTCCACTTATTCTCTTTAGGATATCTTCAACAACAGAAAGCGATGGCTCTCTAGATGAAAATGCTTACGCAGATTCTGACATCAAAACCAATTCTCTTTCAGACCCTCTTTATTTTATAAAAGCTGAAAATTGGTCTGCGCATGTCCCCATTTGAAAAAAAAAAAAAAAAAAAACAGCAGCGTGAGTGTGATTACAATTTATTATAGGTTAGGGGTGTGACACTGTACTGTCATCACATTGACAATGACGTGCCTGACGATAGTCGACGTGATTTCTGATATTATTCCGAATAGAATACATAAAAACTGAGCTTTATACGAATTTTAGGTGCCATTTTTGCTACTACGATCCAAACTTCATAGTCAGGGATCGTTCATAGTATCAGGAACAAGCAAACTTTCAGCTTTTCTAAAATAACGAAGGTCTGATCATGACGGGCTTATCTTTTACTTTCAATCTGCCAAAAATATTTCAGGATACCCAATCAGGCGTTTTAGACCGGTAAAACACCGATTGAAACCGATTTAAAAATTTCGTTGAACATCTTGACTTCCTTTCGCATACTCAGCGATGGATGTGAAGTCAAAAACTCACAGTTTTGATGTCAGAATACGATCTAACACTATTAGTTGAAGATCACGGTTCTCTCCAGAAATTTTCGAACGATTTCCAGAGTGAAATGGCATATAAGAAGATAATAAATGGCATTTTCAACAACTAGGATGATTGGAGTTTTTCAGATGTAAATTCTCTTCAACTAGGCGGGTCTTGAAAATTATTCATTAAAAATTATTTTAAATTGATCAACCGGTAAATGTCGTTATATTTGAGTCAAGACAAGCGATACAAAACTCCTGGTCCAACTCAATAAAACATTTTCTGAACACTCATTTTTACTGAAGTTATTAAAAAATTCTTAATCGTGATTTGAAGATTCTTTCTGACCTTTCTCGAAACCTATGGAACAATAATTTAATAGAAAGTCGCTAAAATAAGAAGGATGCGAACAAAAAACTAACTCCAAGTAACGCCCCGCGTCCAATTTCCAACAACCCGCCCCGAAGAACTCCAATCTCGTTCAGAGCATCACGTTTAGGTCTAAATTCGAGGAGGGGGGGTTTACACTGTCAGTGAACTATTTCATATTTTACCTCTAGTATCCGCCATCTGTCGGCGCGACACGGAAACAGCTAGTCTAAAACTCTTCCGCACCCCCTCTACTAACTGGTGGTGTGCATGGGCACTTGCGTCGAAGCGGCGGTGGGCGTGGAATTGGCCATCGAGTTTACCAGGCCTACGGGGGGCGTGGCCAAGCTGGGAGGTTGCTGCGTGACGCCGTTGGTGGCCGCGCTTATGTCAAGGACGGCCGGCGACGTCATCGTTTGAAAGCTGACCGTGTTGTTGTTCTGGATGTGGAGGGGGCTGTTGTGCAGCGAGGCCGGACACTGGTTCTGCATGGATTCCTCGATCAGACTTGCTATTTTATCACGGTCGATCTGCGGAGAACTCGACGGTTCAGTAGACGAATTTGGGGTTAGGGTGAAGGATTGGGGGAACAGATTCATTGAAAATTTTGAACTAAATTGACTGCACAATGATGGACGATTGGCGGGTTTTTTTTTGTAACACTCACCTCGTTTATAAATCCATAATGAACGAGTTCTTGAGCTAGCTCTCTCGGATTATCCGAAGGAGATATACAACTTGTTAATTGCCTATTCATTTTATCATCCATTCTTAGCACAATTGTCAACTGCAAAAAACCGATTATAATCGAACATAATTTCGACAGTAACAACTCACAACTAAATCACAGGTTTCTTCTTTGGACTTAACATCGCACATCATATTAACTATCTTCCTATTTTCTATGTCTACGGGCTCTGGGGTCACAGATTTCACGGATTCGGCCATCTCTGGCGAAATGGCTCTCGATCTGGGCGGGGGAGGCAGTTTTGCACCGAAGGCCGTCAAGGGGTAGATCCCATTCCTGGTGAAACAATTTTTTTAGTCCCTAGATTCGATGCTAGTCGAATAGGGATGTTGACACATGTTACAAATTCATATAAATTGAGGTTTTCCACATTGAAGGTAGTTTTTGAAATACTAAAACTAATTACTCTCATTAAATTAAATAAAATCGATTTAAAATGTGTATTCTATTACCGTTTATCACGTGACTGCAAACACGAATGAGAATACGTGAGTGAGAAGAGAGTAAAACGTATCACCAACGAACTATTTCACGATTATTTGTTATTACGCGAACGATTTGTTCGCAAGAAATCACACAAGATCAGTTCGCTTTGACAGACGGCGAAGTCTGTTTACCGTATAGTGACGTCATCATAATCACTTCGTTTCAGCGGGAATTTTGAAAACTATTTTTATTTACGCATGTTTTATTGGTATTTGCTATATTTTTTCCATGAAAATATTTTTTTCGTGTTTGCGTAGGGCTTATCTACAAATTAAAATCATTTCAAAAAAATAGTCAACATCCCTATTGTTTTTTGATTACACGCGTTGAAATATGACATGAGTCGCGAAATATCCATCGAGTTCTATCCCGGCACAAAGCGAGTACTCACTTGACGTCTTCGACGAATTTTTCCAACTTTTCAGTATTCTGAACGTCGGCCATCTTCATGTGAACGGGGGCTTGTCCGTCTCTGTTCACCTCTGCCACTATCACGTCGGGTCCATACCACCTTTGCATAAGCTCGTCCGTTATGGTCTCCGAAATGTTGGCTAAAAAGAAAGAAAAGAAATAAAACGAAATAAATAATAGGTATATCACCTTCTGTGAATAGATGGGAAAGCGCCAATATTTTCCGATACTACCAGCAGAAATTGCTTGTGGATTACTCGGTAGAAAATTCCGTTTATTGAACGGTTGAATAGAGGGGGAAAATGAGCGATTACCTTTTTTTTCAATTACTGCTTCGCTCGACGTGATAAGATAAGTTAGTATCAAAATATTTACGGTACACAAAGCGCTCGGAAACAAACTCCTCAAAACAGTTAAAAGCCAGACTATCTATGAATTTTTAGAGACACTGCATACCAAATTTTTCCCAATTTCCAAGTGTTCTGGTAACGCAATTTCAACTCGAGTGAATCCGAAGATAGTATTTGAACTGAGATACACAAACTATTCAAGATAATCGACTGGAAGGTACTGACTGAAATATTGGCGACCACTACCCTAAGTTAACATTCTCGAATCACATGATTGTTGCTAACCATCTGAACCTGGCTTAAACTACCAGACAGTTTGGTACATCCATCATTTTACTGACCTACGAGAGGTTAGCAAGATAACATGCAGAGTCTGATACGATTTTTTCAGAGTCTTTCTTTTACTGGCATTTACTTGGTTCTGTGGGTACAATTATTAAACAAACAAAATTGTTCGGGAATTGAATTCCGGCAGTCCCTTCGAGCGGAAATTTTAAATTATTCATTTCCTGACTGAATGTATGCTTAAAAGAGGTCATGTAATTTTTCAAGAGGTAGTAATGTCACTGACAGCAATATTTTTCATTTAAAAATATATTCTCAATTGAAAAACAGTTCTTGTTATTACAATGGTATGAAATTCAAGATTAAGAAAGACTGTGAAGTGAGTAAAAATGAAGTTGAAGTGGATTATAATTAATTTCACAAAAGCAAGACATTGATACAACCTTGGAACATAAAAAGTCTCGCATCGATTAGTACAAAAAAATCAAGCCAAATATTTCATGAGCGACCTCACCAGCTAAACAGCGTAGATACAAAAATAGAAACATCACACAGACAATATGTCCAGATATCTAAAATAAACCGAATAATAGTGGGATTCCAACATTTTATTGGTAATTCCACAAAAACAAATCGCTAATTTCACTTGTTTACTGCAACTAAAACCACCACGCGAGAGATAGCTGTTCGTTCGCAACAAGGGCAGATATTGCTCGAAAATATTTGTCGATTTGAACTACTGCCAAACGATCGGACGACGAAAGTCAAGGATGCAGATTTTGGCATAACAATTATCGGTACTTGCGTACTGTAAAACGGTGTAACTCGATCTGAATTTTGGGATATTGGCTCGATGATAATATACATAAAGGATGTTCCAATGAAAAGAAGCCACCTCTAATATTTCTCATATAATAGAGCTAATTACTCAAATGATGCAAAAAAGAAATGTTCAATTCGGGGTAAAAATGTACGCTCCCAAAGTCGACTCACCGGACTTTCTAACCAAGCAATGCGCGGCGAGCAGCTTGAGCGTATGCACCTCGAAGAGCAGCGAGTGAAACAGAAGATCCTTCGCCGTGGGTCGGTCCTCCGGGTTCGTCTGCAAGCACTTCTGTATGAAGTCCTTCTGCTGTTCGTCCTCCAGCGACTCTATCGTCTTCTTGATGTTCTCCTCCGTCACCTTGTTGCCGGAATCGCCGTTGCCGAATATCTCCAACGCGGCCATCTCCAACGCGCACATGCCGAAGGAGTAGATGTCCATCGGAGGTCCCATGTTGCCTGGAAAAGGTTCAGTTGAACACCACGCGAAACTGAGCGTTATTTCTCAGGAACAAGGTTTGCCTCGACTTCTTGCAATGCTCGCAGGTTTGTAGAGTCTCAATTCAACTCGCAATTACCATTACTGAGTATGGTACGAAAGTTCTGGGAAAAGTCGGAAGTGGACGTGTTATAGTACGAGAGCCAACGACCATCAGACCCTCGATATTTAATGAAGGCTGAAGGCCTTCCGGTACAAAATTGATGTTGTCCTCATATCACTCCCTTGCAGTTCTCGGATACCGGCATGAAGCAATATCAGGCCAAGACATGATTTCATCTTCCGAAGGTAGATGTCATTTAATTTTCATGACCTGCTACATCACTTGCAATTTTTCCCAAGACTTTCGGACCAACCTAGTTAAATAAAAAAAGGAACCAAGATAAAACAACAAAACAAATAAAACACATAAAACCGAACATAAAGCTGTATGAAAAAGTGCGAAACTCGACATGCAGTTATGCAGCCGCCAAAATAAAAATGTTAGTTACTTACTAGGGTGTTCTGGAGCGATGAAATGCATATTTTTGAAATTATCCTGGCATGTTTTAACATGATGATTGATGGAATCGGGGGCCACTAGAGAAAACGGAGAAACGGCAATTAGTACACCAAGTTTTTAGCTAAATGAAAGGCTGATGGTAAACTGTCAACAACGGAACGAATCGTCAACCATTCTCGACAGTTGAATTCGCATTTTGCGGTTCCAAAGGGTTGCTGATGAAAAAATTTGGACCCCTACGTATTCAGCTATATTCGAATGCTTGTATCTTGGAGAGTCAATCAGAGATGAAGCTTATGAATGATCCAAAACAGCTTCATTTTATTCCTTCAACTTCTGGGTATTCTTTACTTTCGAGTCTTTCCGGTGGAATGTTCAAGTAGCTGTATGAACTACTTCCATCGATGGAAGTAGTTCAAACGACCCCGAACGTATGACGTTCTTTCAAGCTCATTTATTCCGAGTAAAAAGCTGTTCTGGAGCATTAAACCATGTAGAAAAATACTAGTAACCCTCGACAAGATCGCACATCGAGAGACTGAAGACATAAGTCGTTGTTCGTCGAGAATGATTGGGCCAAGACATTGGGTAGAACGTTTTACAGAATATCCAACATTAACGGCCTTAAGCGTCTGCAAGGAGCAACCTTAATGTTCAATCCTCGCAAAGACCTGGTCGTTGAGGATGGATTAACGCACACCCACACGCCTTCCCCGTATGAGCCATGCAGAGGTTCCCCCACCTCAAATCCTAATCCTACTTGCTGGTTAAACGTTAAGCGATGAGATGACTGAATTCGATCAATAAATCGGAATAACATCGACACTCGTGTGAACGTTCACTATATTCATTGTATCAACAGGATGTCCCAAACATCACCGTCCTGCCAGAAACGATTAATGGGTCCATCTATTGACAGTTTCTATTTTGGTCTCTTCAAACTGTCAATATTAGACCTATTACACGTTTCCCCGAAGTTGTCTTTGGCAAAACCCTGTAAGTACATTAAAATAAAACATAGTGGAAAGTTTTACGAGTGCCAACATGATCAATCGGGTGGACTGCGCAGGTACTGATTAGGACGTGACATGTTAGAATCTGCAGAGCTCGTAACGACCCGTCGTCGTCAACCGAAGACCATACAGCTCGACAGTCTCCATCGATAAAAAAAAGACATGGTATTTTTTTCGATTTTGATACAATTTGGCAGACAGATAGAGATAGAGAGAGAGAGACAAAATTTTAATAATTTTTGCATTTTTACATTTCGTAGATTTTTTTTGATTACCTGATCCGATTTTGACGAGGCCATTGTGCTGTATAAATATCGTATCACAGGTCAGATTGCCATGGATGATTGGTGGCGAACAGGAATGCAAGTAACTGGAAAGAAAACAGACTGCAGATCATAGAACTGAAGTTTCCGCCCGCCTTTCTGATCTCGCTGCACTGTGTCCATCTTTTTCGAGTCGAATCGAAGCAGTAGTAAGCAGAAGAAGGCTGCGAAAAGACCTCGAGAAACTTCCAATAAAGACACGCGCCTATCGAACCGAAAAGAAGGAAAATCTTCAATAACTACTGCTTTGATTCAGCCTCGAAAAAAACATCTTGTAAAAAAAGTATTAGTCAATTTACAATCTCATTTACTCACTTACCTTTACGATGAAACTGTGAACACACTATATTAGGTACAATATACATAAAACCCGATAATAAAATACAACAATATAAAATAGCAATACCAATATATAAAAGAGATAAACCCACGACAACCGACGTACTTACAAAGACGAGTCGTCGTGGAGAAAAACACTTAAAACTAGACAATATACGACAGATATACAGTAGATAAAATTATGTTAAGGTAGGACAGCGAAATCGTTTGTGTTACCCAGGTCGAACACAGTGGTTGAAGAAATATTTACCTTAAGGCTGAGAGGATCTGGGTGCACCATCTCTTCCAGGCCTGGAGGGGCAGTCTCTTCACGTTTCGTTTGGTTCTTTTCAGGAACTGCTTCAGGGAACCCGAAGACATGTACTCCGTTATGAAAATCACCTGAAAGAAATGGGGGATATAAAGTAATGAACAATGCAAAAAGTTATCAGAACAATCATAATCTCCTAATTTTGGGGACAAGAAGTTTCTCTCCAAATTTCTTTGGGACGAAAGGATTTTCTAATCTAAGGCAGAAAAGCTTGAAAGTGATAACATTATATCTGTCCACAATCTACTGCGACGTATCATTGGTTGCATACCCCACATTTACCAAGGCGCAAAGCTCCACAATCCCACACTAGACATAACAAATTTCATCCGTCCAACTTCTCGGGATCGATAAAAACTTAACCGATTAATTAAAATCCGACCTAAACAACATCCCTCTTTTCCTTCATTTAATTACTCGACGAATACATACTCATCGATTTTATCCGCTGCTTCCCGCGGTCGTCGCTAGATGGCGCTACCTGTCTCGATCCGTTCTTCAACGCTATCAACGATACAACAATTTCGGAACTAATCCGTCGATAGAGGCGGAGAGGAGAGGGGTTGGAAACTGTAATATTGGTACCAGCGCAATTTTATTGGCTAACGAACGAACAATGAGTTCGGCTAATCGACTATTATGCGTAATCACTTTCTGAATATCACGCGAACGGCTGTTTTATTGTGCCCGTTTGGGCCATTATGCTAACGGGATATCGTAGGTAACGAATGTCCCTGGTAATTGAAAGATTAGTCAACTCGACACTTGTCGGTGGACATCTGTCGTTTATCGTCCGAAGCTTCCGGTGTTCCCCAAGGGGTGGTTTTTGGACTGCGCCTTTTTCGAGTTTCTAAAGGCGCGTCCACATAAGGCCGATTTGGTCTTGTATACTGTCTAGCTAGAGGGTAGTGATTCTTTCGTTTCGAGTAGTGGAGACCAAATTGCGCCCACATCAGTTCTACAGTGTGCACATTCAGCAGCTGCTGCTGGTGCTAAAGAAGAGGTTCTTCTTGGACTAACTTCGAGGTGTAATTGAATTGACGAAATTGATAATGAGGTAACAAGTGTCGTGTAGAAACATTCACGACGAGACTGTTGAATAAGCGTAGTAAAAATAGACGAGACATAGGTGCAAATGTCATTAACTGTTTTAAAAATAGGAAACTACGAGTTTACTACAACTTAAATTCAGCACCACTAACCGTTGCTTGGTGCATTGCAAAAATGGAAGGTTTTCGGCCTTTTCTCTTTCGATGTCAATGTCAAATTTGACATATTCACATCAGTGTTGCCATATCTCATGACAAATCTCAAGTAGCCATATACGAGGATATATTGAAACATTCCTAGCCTCTATGTCAAAATATTTTATTACTCAACATATTCTATTCTTAATTGAATACATTTATTACAGCGAACCTGCAACGTCTCTAGACCTTTAAAAAAAATGTTTCTTCTTGCTCTGCAAACCAGTCCTCCACAGCTTTTATTACCTCCTCGTTGGAAGAAAATTTAAGACCTTTTAACTTTTTTTCAGTTGAAGAAAGAGATGATAGTCGGACGGAGCCAAATCTGGTGAATAAGGGGGGTGTTCTAGTAATTCTAACCTAAATTCACGAATTTTTTGCAATGCAACATGATATTTGTGTACTGGAGCGTTGCCCTGTAAAAATAAAACACCTTTGGATAGCTTTCCGCGTCTTTTCTCTTCAATTTTTTCCCGTAGAGTGGTCAGTAATGTCGAATAGTAATCTCCAGTTATTGTTCTACCCTTATCCAAAAAATCAATCATGATTACTCCATGGCAATCCCGAAAAACTGAAGCAAGAACTTTTCCAGCAGATTTTTGGACACGAAACTTCTTAGGACTTGGAGAACCAGAGTGTCGCCATTCCATCGATTGTTGCTTTGTTTCTGGATCGTAGAAATGTACCCAAATCTCATCCATAGTAACAATTCGGTTTAAGAAGTCTTCATCGTTTTCAAATCGAGCACAGATCGAACGCGATGCTTCTACCCTTGCACGCTTTTGGTCAACATTCAAACATTTGGGGATCTATTTTGCAGAAATTTTCTCATGTCCAAATTGACGTGATCTATATGATGAACGCGTTCGTATGAAATCTTCAGTGCTTCAGATATCCGTTTTAGCCCAATTCGACGGTCTGACAAAATCATGTCATGAACTGCATCGATATTTTCGGGGACTGACACAGAAACTGGCCTTCCCGATCGGTCATCATCTTCAATGGAAAATTTACCTCTTTTGAAGCTTGCAGTCCAATTTTTCACGGTCGCATACGAAGGACATTGATCACCAAGGGTATTGAGCATATCTTCGTAAATCTGCTCACCTCTTAACCATTTAAATACAGGTACTTGATGATGGCTCGATACTCCAATTTTTCGATTTTTACAATTTCGGTGGACATCTTTTTTTTAAATTATTGCGTACTCTGGTTTACTTTTTTGACGTCGAAATCTACATTGACACTTCTAATAAGTTATTGTTCGTTGATATGGTATCGCAATATTTTGTTTATGCATGGAACTGGTCTAGGCTTGCTAGATATCAATACATCCTCGTAGTATTATTTTACTTACATTGCTGGAAAAATAATCGTTATTGTAAAGGAATATTTTATTCCCGCCTATTTCACAACTGAAGTAAACGTTTTAGTGATAAAGGGATATTGACAATGTCCTTAGGTGGACTCCAGTGAATCACAGAAATTCCTCAGAAGTAAATGGTGCCCTATTAACGAATATTTTTGTGTATTTAGTAAGAAAGACATACAAAGAACTGAGCAATTCGAATCGTACGCAAACAGCCAGATATTTGTCAAGTAAACAGCGCCGCTTTATCAATGTAGGTGAAATACAAACGTACTTGAGCGTGACCTTCCTGTCTTTCTTTACAGACCACTGTAATGGCTCGGAACGCAAAAGTGAATTATGCGTCAATTAGAAAAAAAACCTATTGCCAAATTAGAGTTTGGAATCATTCCCGCAGGATTGATAGAATGTTATCGGTTTTGGCTGCCTTCGAAAGAAATATCAGAGTTTCGTAGGAATCATAACTAATTTTATATCGGGGTATAAATAGAAAATTACGATTCGGACGAGAAAGCACTCTCGAATTGTAAATATAATTATTTACGTAGAAAGAGAGTAGAAAAATATCGGAAACTCCGACGGATTCGAACGAAACGCCAAATAAGGCTGGAGTTCCACAAGGCGCTGCTCTAGGGCCACTTCAATACATTTTAATCGGACGTTTCATTCTCACACAACTAAAATTCAATGTATGTACGGTGGCTGGTGTTCTGATATTTCTCAGTATTACTAGACGAGTGTTTGGCCAAAAAGATTCTATGCTTACCCTGGGTTTGTCGTTGTGTGTGTCCGTCCAGTACCTGTGGAACTTGACGATATTCGGGTGTTCCAACTGGGTGAGATTCTCGAAGATCAACTGGATCTTCTCCTCTTGGTTCTTGAAATTCTTACGTTCGGAAAATTGGACTTCGTTCCATACCACCTCGACACCCTCTTCTGTGTCCATCGCTAGGTAGGCGCAATCAATGCCGGGGACATCTCTCTGTTCCACCTAGAATCGAAAAAATAAACCTGTCAACAGTGTCAACCATCAAGATACCAAGACGCAACACAAAGAAGTCACGATTGGATTTCTTTGTGGTAGTTTTGTTATCAATTATTCTTTTTCTTTGTCGTTTAAACGATAGAGTCCTTTTTATTCAGTTTCCAAAGTTTGACATAAACGAAAATTGGCGCAATCAAGTAATCTTGGTGCTACTTGCTACTTTCTTCGTCTTGTCTTCGTGACCGACGAATGTCCTACATCTTTATGGGCGCATTCAAACGTTTACGAATATTTATTGTCCTATAATTCATTACTTGGCAACAGCGCGACGACGCGAAACGAAACGGCTTCAAAACAGATGCATTCCTTCAAGAAACTGTTGAAATCGCTATTATCTCTCGGTGCTTTAAGTAAAAGTAAATATTTGCCGCGAAATTAGAGTCGAACTCATCTTTATTTGTAAATATTGACCTCGTTCCTATGCAGAAAAACAATCATTAGCTTTTCGTAGAACCCAAGTATTTTTGTAGGCGATATTTCCATCGAAATCGAAAAAAATAACTCTCATTCCGGCGTCATTTCCGTAAAATGTTTCACCTAAAGTCAAAATATGCATATAATATACGACGTTGCCACATAGTAGGCATATCATGGCGTGTATGAAACGGCTGTGTCTGTAGGTGTTGCATAGATCGGCCTTCGGCTACGGATATTTAAGTAGTCGACGCGGAACATGTCAAAACTCGATTTCACCCGTACTGAATCGTATCAAACGTCGCGTCAGGTTACGGGCCCAGCTCGTCGCGGAACAATGGCTCAATTATCTCCGGAATCGGGCGATATAGACGAGATAATACCTCATCTCCCGCAGACCGGCCATAAATCCTGACGAGAAAGTCGACGTCTTATCAAAACCTCGTACGTTGTTCGGGATTTTTCCTCACTTCCAGGCATTGACGATCGTCCATAAATATCGTCCGGTGAAAATTTCCGCGCAACAGTGGTTTACCGTGAATAATGAGCTGTCGCATTATCGTCGATAACTCCACGTTTCGGTCTCGAGACGATTTATACGGGAAGGGTACTCATTTCTAACACCCACATGTTAGAACGCGCTGAAAAAGGAGCTTTCTCCAGGCAGGAAACCGTCCATTGACGACGCCGAGGGCGTATAGGGAACAGGCTTAATCACTTTTTGCGTTTTTTCTTTCGAAAAGACGTGGGTCGGGCTTTCAGTTTCACCGAATCAGCTTGCAGCTGGATATGAAGTAACTTTCAGCGGATGTGCCGTAAGGCGATCGAGATTATCTAGCCCTCTGCTAGCTGGGTTCATACACCCGCAGTCTATGGTTCGGATGGACCGAGGTTCGAATCCGTGCCGGATGTAAATCTTTTTTTGCAAGAAATTTGTGTAGATTCGTACGGTAAAGCCTTTCGATAAAGATTCTTACCGACATAAGTCAAGGAAACTCTCGTCGACAAATGCACTTCATTCGAGGATGAAAACGATTTAAAAATAAAAACAACAGATGGCCCGTCCTTTTCGTAAAAGTTTGCGAGTACGTAAAAGTGTTACGAATTGCATAATTCGCCTCAAAATAAGCGTGGCAGTCAATTGCGTGTGAATATTATGAAAACAGAAGTCTGTTTTTGCGAACCGAGTCTTGGCTGTTACAGTCGACCGAAAGTCAGGCTTGTATCAGCGTTCAGAACGTACATTTTCGAAAAACCCTTTGTCACTTGTTCTTGATGGCAAGACTCCAAATGGATAAATTTTTTCAATCTGTTTTTTGAATATAATTCCTGGATATATACGCTATCGACTATGAAGTAAGATTTTTGGGGCGCAAGCATAGTTTTTCTCCAAACAAGATTGAACTCAAATTTCATGTTTGCTTATTTTTTTCCTAAGTTCAACCTAAAGTGCTGTGAAAAAATATGTGTGAAAAAATATCATCTGTATGCAAAATTGAGGAAAATGCAGCCTGTTTCATTGAGATTCCTAAATGGTATAACTCACTGTATTTCCAGCAGTTGATACAAAATAAATTCCTTTCACAATAAGCTTTTTCCTGATGAAGTGAATTTCAGAACTTTTTTAATCAAGAAGAAAAGTTCATTGGAAAAGGAATTCATTTTGTATTGAATGCTATGAATAGAGTGAGTTATACTTACAATTTCGCACACAGATGACCATATTTTTTTCACAGCACGTTAGGTTAAACTTAGAAAAAATTTTAGCGAAACATTAAATTGAGTCAGATCTTTGTTTAAAAAAAAACTATGCATGCGCCCCTCAAATCTTACTCTATATTCGATAGGGCATCTATCCAGGGATACTATCCAAAAAAACAGATTGAAGGAATTTCTTCTTTTAGAGCCTTGCCCCCAAAAAGAGTAGCAAAGGGTGTAATTTTTTCAGAAATTTCGTAATAATGTCGAATATGTTGAAGATCGAGTACTTTTACTGGACGTTAATAGTATATTATGCAAATATCATGTAATGATGGTTATTAATACACGAGCATTAAGCGCGATACGAAATGAGCCGAAGGCGAATGATGACCTTAAATCACATGAAATTATTGAATAAAAAATTACAAAAGGAGGAGCACATTTAACCGTGAAATTGAAATGCGGAAAATCTCTTTTCTTTGGGTCTTGTGTCTCTCAAAAATCTACCATTACCGCCCTGTCCGCTCCCGGATCGATAGTAACGTTTTCTCGTCCTGTGTGTGCATTCATAACCGATTTGGCATTGGTCCAGAAATCTATCAAATCGTTTACATACAGGACGGCAATTTGACAATGGCAAAACAGGTGCGACCTTCGATAAGCATTCACAGCTTTGCTCTGACGGCTCGAAATAAATGCCTCTCTGGAAATCGTTTGAAATCTGTTTCTTTTTACCTTCAGACGCCATATAAAATAAGACGATCCATCTTTCTCTTTCATGTGCACTCTGTACCTAAGCGCAGGTGTCTCAGGTTGCTCGCAGTTTGAGTAACAATAGAACATCCTTTTCGAAATAATGCATGGGAATGACAGCCATAGATCAGACCACTATGATCCAGAATCACAGCGAACTGTAGAATGCATTTTTTGTATAATTGTACTACCAATTGAGTGAATGTACATCATGTTCATGAAATGATGTAAAACTAGCTGTTACAAAACCGACACCGAGTATCAATAGGTTATGGGCCCAGTTAAAACGTCTACGTCTTTTTCCAGTTCTTGATTTGTTTTCATAGCGGTGTTTGAGGTTTTGAAATCTCAAATTTTTTGGTCGATAAATGATCGAATTGTGAATGACGTAGAATAGACACTGTCGCATAATGGGACCTTTTTCGAGATTTCTTCCCATTGCCATCGGGAGACGTCCCCTGGCAAATTTTCGCGTGTTCGTGAACGTTTTCAGATGTCGCATTATCCATCTTTGAATGGGGAACCTTTCGACCTTTACTCAACCTTTTCAGCCTGCTAACATACTGCCGTTTTTCATTAATTCAAAGCGGCTGTTTCTGTTCTGACGTAACGAACGTCCTTTGGCTCGCTTTCATCCTGCTCGAAAATTATGGTAATGGGTTTATAGCGACGTTGTATGGGGCGTTCTGTCAGGAATTTGGCCATATGGGGGTTGCTTTGTTCGTGCCAATTTTAATTTACTGGGGTCCGTGTTGAACGAACATGTATTTTGGTCGATAAATCATCGAAACGTAAATTTTGAAATTTTGCATTTTGGCGGATGCGTCGGGTTTCTATTTTGAAGGCCAAGCAATAGATGGAAAGAGAGACTCTCCATCGGACCAATTTCCTATCTCGTTCATTCGCTATTTTCATGAAACTTTGCATCATCCTCAAGGAATCTCATTCAATCGAGATCAAGTTGGCGCCGCATCTCCGAGTTATCTATCGAATACTATATCTGATTTCTTTTCTACTTTTCTTGGAATATCAACTCTGATAAGATACAAAAGTTCGTATCGTTTCTAAAAAGACCAAAACGGGAGTTGTTTGTTTTTCGTTGACGTCAATCTAACGCGGAAAGTTTGCTACTCGAATATCCTCAACTGTTGGGACAGTAACCTAGTCACTTGGAACAAGGGAATGTTTCATCTTTATTTCTCTTTTTTGTAGATGCTCTATCGAACGAAAATTATAATTTTGTTAAACAAACATCTAGTACAAATTTCATGTTTTGCTTATTTTTTCCTCCACTTTAGGTTGAAGTTTACACTACGAAAATCAAGTACGACGTTGCCACATTTCATTTCATGGCTCATTATGAAGACGAGTGCGCTTCATGTTAACAGGAGACCATAGAAAATGCCAACAAATAAGTTTAGCAATTCCCTGGCGCACAAATGCTTCGTTTCCATCCGCGAACTCGTCTACTGGAAACCATTAGCATTTCTGTCGACCGGTCCGCAATTATAGAAGCGAACGATTCCTCAGTCGTCCTTGGTAGTCCTTCCTAATAGACCCCGAAAACGGAAGATACGCCGGTTATGGCCCCGGCGATCAATATCCTTTCGCGGCCTTCAGACAATTCATCACGTTGTTCTGTGTTCAATGAGAAAGAGACGCAAGAGGATTCCTCGCGAGCCTCACTCAAATTGGTCGGAATTCTCCTTTTTCCGACGCTAAGCATAACGAGTGCGAGAGAAAGATAATAAATTGTTGAAGAGTTTTCGTCTTCTGATGTCCGAGCTAGACGCGCGAAGTATATTGATTGGTTCGAATAGGAAAGGCAATGGATGCCCCAGGGTTGCGTTCTGGGTACTTTATTGTTGTTAGAATTGAAGTTTAGGAGATTTTACTCGGTATTTTCTGAACCAAATTCGTTTGCTCCACGCAACCACTTAATCGGCAAAGATCTTAACAGTGTATTGGTCTTTTAGTGGAGATTCGAAAGAAGAAGATACGAGACCTCTTTCTGTGAGGAGATCTCATCATTAGTCATCATCAATTTCACCCAGTCCGATCTGGAACAATAGGCGCGATCGAACTGCCGTTTCTTCTTCGTCATCATCTAGATCTCGTACGGCATGGGCCTGTTAGCCGGGCCAGACGGTAATGACTCACGATGAGACTAGATCGCAGACCGACAACAACCGCGGCGTTTACGGTAGACCGGCTCTGCCCGGTATTTAGCAAATTTCGAGCCGTACCGAGTACGTATTCACGCCGACCCATAGGAGGACCACCTCCCGTTTAGGAAAATGACCGCCATGCGGTCCCATTTCATCGAGACTCTGCTAGAAAGTCAATGACTTTCACGTATCGGAAATGGTCAATGAACGAACGGCTTTTTGCACTTTGCCGACGTGCGACTCTCGCCGAAAGTGAGGACGATACGCGAGATTTGTCGGTGAACGGAACAGTCTTGCAACGCGAGCCCAGGAAACGGAAATGTTGAGAGCATTCGTCATCTGAAGAAATCCAAAATATACCTTAAATAAACCCTAACCCAGTAATATTGTATTTATTTTACTAGCTGAACCGGCGAACTTTGTTTCGCCTAAATGATACTTAAGGTGGATTTCACAAATTATTAGTCATTAACCGTAGCGACACCTAGTGGCCTTATTCAAAAGGGGGAAAAGCATTTCCTGCATAAGCAAATTTTTCGTGAAATTTTTCAGAGTTTTAATGTATTTTATAATAACCAGGCCGTAGACGAATCCATAAATGAAGTTTCATAACAAACAGTCCATCCGATCTCGAGTTATAAATGGTGTAACCAACGTCAAACGCGACGAAATTTTCCAAACTAGCTCCGCAATTGCTTCAACCGTCCCGTTTCCGGAAAATAAAACGGCCACCGTCCATTCGGAGCAACGATTTAAAGGCCGTTTGTCAGAGTGCACTTTGTACGCAGAACAACAGGATGTTACAATTTGTTTTATTGTCATTTATTCGCCTATGACCTCGAGGATCGCGACAATGAAGATTATACGTTCAATATTTACGGTCGAGATGCCGTCCGAAACAAAATACGAACCGCATTCGGTATCAATCTTTGAATTTTTCGTTGGCGAAGTACAAGGTTTTCCCGAATTTCGTTTATGTTTCCGCCTCGTTCAAAGGTTATCTCTAACTTGGGTTATATTCGGGCATTCCCACGCATAATCTGATGGTTAATGGAACAATCAGTGCAAAGTCCCACATTTCTGGTCCGATATACCACGTGACTCAGAAAAAGTGGGTCACTAAAAGCACCGTCGTGGAGTCAGGAGCTTTTGGCGCTCGTTCATACACCCTTTAGTCAGATTCGCATTCGAAATTTTTGAGAACTGTCAAGACAAACTGACAGCTGCTGTCGAAAAAATTCACAGCTGAAAGCTGTCAGAACAAACTGACAGCAGCTGTCAAAGAAATCGTCGATGATACTTGATCTGTTATCAAAAAATATTTGGAACTTTTTCTTCAATGACTGGAATAATATGAACGACTACTACACTAAACAAACTAAAATATTTGCGACCAACAACCTACTGAGCGATATCTCGCGACATTTTACGATTGATACTACATCAACTTCAAGTCAAACATCATTGTATCGATCATCTTCTAGATACGTTCACACGTTCCAAAGATAAGCCGTTTCGCAGAAAATCGATCATATCGGTCAATAAAACCCAGATA
Organism: Adalia bipunctata; assembly: GCA_910592335.1. NCBI lineage: Eukaryota > Metazoa > Arthropoda > Insecta > Coleoptera > Coccinellidae > Adalia > Adalia bipunctata. The sequence continues at coordinate 2,642,069 of OU342951.1, forward strand.
ATCTGTTCATTGACATTTTCCACAACCAACAACTGTATTTTACCCGTTCACTGTACCATCTTTTATCTGCCCGGACAAAGTTTAATAGAGAATCTGTCGTTAAATCTTAATCTGTTATGCTAAACTCGACATTATGGAATTAGCATAGGATCATTTTGATTTATATCGTCGATTAATGTACAGAAACGTCTTCGTGGAATTCCAGTCTATGCGACCATTAATTATGGGGTCATTCGAGTACTATCAGTACACAGAGTGTCACACCAGCGAGCAACACAACCGTTTGACTTTTACTTTTACTGAAACTCGAAAGAGATTCGAAGATTGTCAAGTTTTGTATTCGATATCGAAGAAATCATCACAGATTATAAGATTTTGGAGGGTTTAGAACACTATCGGATTCTTCATCGATGAATAAATTTTAAATCCCGTTATTTGGTTTATTTAATTTTTGACCAAGATTCTTTCGTATTTTCCACAAATTAAGGTCGATTCTGCCAAATATGAATATTCATTTCGAAAACTTTCTCAGAATAATGAAGCCCAGTGTATATGAAAATTAATTTGAGCAATAATGTTCGAAGTTGAACGTTGTTTCTTTTATTCCTGCTATTGTAATTACTTTTTCTTTTCGCAATAAGATGCAGGCTTGTTAATTTTAAGAAAAAATTAAAGGTTTGGTGTTACATATTTTACCTCACTTCAATGGAGTGCTTCATCTTTTTTTCTGAAGAATAAGATGTAATAATTACCTGAAACAAAAAAAAATGTATTAATCTGACTTTTTCATTACACAACTGAAATTGTGTTTTCAGTTCTAGTTTATAATTCCTGAATTTAGAATTCTTGGGACTTGGGAAATGAATAAGTTGTTCTGTATGAATAATCAGTTTTTTTTAAACTGAGTTCCACATTGCAAATAGAAACTTTCTATGAAAAAACTATGATTCACATACTTTTTTCGCAGGGTCCAAAATAAATAATTTTCGATTTCAATTCGGATATTTCGGACGCGAGATTTTTGATCTCGTACAAAGCGACACCGCGTGACTCGTATCAACAACGTCCACGTCCTGATTCGTTGGCCGAATTAATTTCGTGATTAACCGCATAAAAATTTGGCACGAGATTAAATGTGATCGGAATCATAGCGCTCTTCTCCTAAATCGAATCTGAATCCTCAGTATACCCATCTATTTGTATGAGAACGAAGTTTACGTGAAGATACTGAAAAATGAAAACCCCGTAGATTAAACTCTCTTTATTATGTTTCTCCTGAATACAGTCCTCATAAATCTAGAAGCTAATTGGTCATTCCGATTTTCAGACGGCGATTGGAGCCTCCATTAAGAACGACCAGTCCATCTAAATGCAAATTCCGATTCACCAGTAATTACACAGACTTCAAGATTCTGACGCTGTCCAACTTGGGAAGACGATTACATTCTTCCGTTTCTTCATTCGTTCAAAAATAAAGTTTACCTTACCGCGGTAGATTCTATATGTATGGCTCTGTATTTATTTTTATATGTACCTACATTTATTGAATAAAAATCTATTGAATAAATTTCACTGTCTTTTATTTAATAACTATCTATTCAAATAAGAATCCATCCGAAATAAATCCAACCCTTTTCCTCTCCCAGTGTTGCCTAGTTGACGCTAGTTCATGGCTTGTTTCACAGACGGCTATGCTATCGGGTTTGGACCATAGAACTATGTTGATATTATTATACAGAATGGCTAACCGAGAACGAAATAAGGATATTTCCAGGACAGCGTCAGTATTTCAGATATAATCTCGAAGCCAATTCAAATCTGACGAGTGTTCCGAAATTTCAACTGTCATTTTCCGATTCGAAAGAAATTTCCTGGTATCATAGAAGAGTAATGAGTCTATTTTGAAGGAAACACGGTAATGCCTCCTGCTCTATTCATGTTCATTATCGAAAACTCAGAATCAACTTTCAGTGCATTTAGTGAATGATACCCGTAGAGGTAATTACACCCAATACCTAACAGTAAAACAACTGCGGTCATCGTGTTAGCCAATACAGGCGTTTATTGTCTTGAACTCTCTCTCTCCGCATTCTAGACACCTGTTGCTGTTTGCATTTCCCATTCATTCGAAGCTTTGGAGCCTGGGGGTACCCAACCAGGGTTTTCTTTCAGGAAAGACCGAAATGGAGTGAATGAAGAAATTCCAATTTATTCAAGTGCGACGGAGAGATGCTCATTTTTCGTATAAATGGGAAATTGGCTGACTGAATGGAACACATTTTTATTTATTATCGAGGGGAGTCTTTCTCTGAAATGGACTCGATGAAGAATTTTCCGAAGAAAAAAGGATTTTTTACAAAATTTAGAAGATCGTGACGTATTGGTGTTCCACAGAATATAACGATTCACAGAGTATGACACTTCACGGAACATGATATTTCACATAGTATGGCACTTCACAGAACATGACGTTTCACATAACCTGGCAAACGTTCAAAATTATACATTTATTTCAAGGAATATTCAATCAATCTCGCATTCGTTTTGAGAGAAAATACGTTTTCAGGATTATTCATATTCATATTTTATTATATAAATCGATATTTTAGTGATTCCTTGATAATGTCATTGTGACATTTGATTTGAATTCTTTTCAAGGCTACGAAAACTGTTCGAAACGTCTCAAAACAACTTGATGGTACAATCATAGACACATTCTATGCATCTATGTACAATCTATCGAAATCAGACATATGTCAACAAGTGAGGACTTTCTGACGTCCGAACCTATTCCGACCGTATCGAAAAATGCACTTTGGCAGCACGCCCAGATGGGAAATGCGCATTTTTTTCTACAAAAGAATCTCGCTAGATTCTCCCGAGAATTTTTGGCGCTGTCCCTGACATCGAGTCGTTAAACCTGCCATTTCACTCTTGCGTTCCCCTTACGTAGTTTCAGATGTAAGAACCGCGGATATTTTTAGGCCCCGGTAAGTAATATCTCAATCGGTACTTCGATATTTTCGGAAATTACGATCGACTGAGAAGATACGACCGCTAGAGAGCAGACGTATCAATCTTGTTAATGGTTTTCGAGGGATTTCTTTTCGTTGAGTGCCAGATGACGTCCAGGAGCGACACGAGGAGAACGATCCGAATTTCTCACTCTGGTTCGACATTTTTCACATGGCTCAATCCGAATATTTCTTTTAGATATTTCACCGGATGACTGTCAGCCGAGCCGTCTCTATAACAATCCGCGAACTGAAATGTGGCAACGCCCCATTGAATTTCCAAAATTAATTCAGTTTGAATCCTCGATTCCGCCAAAATCATTGTTTTATCCCTAAAATTCTCATGAATTACCAATCGATCGGGAACTGTTGTTGATACACTTTATGTATTTGTATGTGAACATTCATTAAATAAAGATCTATTGAATTATTGAATAAATTTTACTGACCTTATTCCGAATTACAGTCGATTCAAACATGAATCTATGAAAATATTAATTCTACCCTTTCCCTACCTCAGTGTTGCCTTGTTGACGATAGTTCATAGCATGTTTCAAAGACGGCTGTGCTATCAGGCTTGAACCATAGAACTATGTATACAGTATCATACAGGTGGCTCGAAACAGGGCTGTTTTAAGCATTTTAGATGGAATTATGAAGCAAATTGAAAATGGGGAAAATCCCAATTCCACGCCTGACATCGCCGTCAAATTCCCTCTGGAACACCGCGCCGTCGTCCAAAAAAAGTATATATTACTGCTTCACGGCATGTGAAATGTCAACGTCAACGGGTCCTTGGCGTATTACGTCGTCACGTAACTTTCCTGTTTACGGGGAGTGTCTACGCGTCTAGCCCGGTTAATTTCTATTTTCCCGGCCGAGAATTAAGCTAATGAAGTGGTAATGGCAGGAGGCGGGGGTGACGACAAACAACGAAGGCGTAAAAATCAGTATCGCGACGGGAGAAATTGAACGGAACGTGTTATACCTGTAACAGACAGCCCAACCCGTTCAGGCTCTCAATTTTTGACAGTTGCTGTGAATTTCTGACAGTTGCTGTGAATTTCTGACAGCTGCTGTGAATTTCTGACAGCTGCTGTCAATTTTTTGACAGCTGTCAAAAAATGCGAATCAAATGGAGGTGGACGAACGAACGCTGAAAATTTCAATTGAGTGGTTCGAGTATCCCATTTTCCCAAACAATTTTGTGCTTCCGGAATAGAAATTGAATCCCAGCAGTCGACACGAATTTAGCAAACTCATTCCGTACTTAAACTCATTGGAGTTTACGATATGCGTTCAAGTTTTGGTCGAACATAAAAATTGTCGATAAACGTCGATAATACAATTGAACCTTCGACCTAGAGTAGTACTAGTAAATTGCGATGTAGTATTCGGTTTTCCATTCATTCATATCGAGTCGTATTTATTGAAATAACTATCGTCCGAAAAAAAAATTGCATGCCATAGAATAGTACAGCGGTTAATTAGTGATTCGTAGCAATAACCTAAAATTACGAGCATTGTTTTCTTGAACTGTCAAATGCAAATATACTTCAAGGATCTAATAAGGTTTTTTTCGATGATTAATTTTCGAGTTTTGTTAAAAAGCACAGACCTTTCTGTGTATAGGTGTAATATACCTGCAAAATGGCTACTAATACCAAGATACCAGCACATACCGCATACCCAAAACGAAAATATGTTGAACCAATTGAGACAGGTCATAACGTAACAGTTTGACTAGCTGAGTATAAAACCCCAAGATGGAGTCAATAACCTGAACGGTTAATGACGACCACTAAAACGGCACTATTTCACGACCGTACCCCGTACACGCTCAATAAACATAGATCAGTGCGGAATCAACGTCCAACAGTGAATATAGATACTGATTTATGGATCGTATATTCGAAAGCAGTTTATCTCTTTTTATTGTTGTAAACTGGTACATGCATAACATTTGACAACTTGTCGGAAGCGGAAGTCTAAAACGCCGTGGGTTATTTGGGGCAAACGGGCCACCCAAGCCACAGAAGCATGATGCGAAATTGATCTAGGTTCCATATTTTTAAATGGTAGAGAAATAGACAAGAAAACGAGTATTCATAATCGAAAGGAAACATGGCTGACAAACAAGGTCGAAAGTCATAGAAAATCATCTCAAGAAAACGTCAATTTCAAGACTTTACGATGACAACGTCAAATCTGACATATCCACGTCAGTGTTGCCATTTTTCTAAACGCACGAAAAATACTCAAATTGAAGGAGAAATGAGTGAATCAATCAAGCGGTTTGGCATTTCAAAAGGTCCCACACTTCGACGTGACCAAAGTCACGTATCGGAGAGAAAGCGGGCCCATGCAGCGTATGGGCACCCTCATGACTAATGATTTATTTATCATGCACTTAATCTGAATGCACGTTAGGCCTAGACGCTGATGACTCGAAACGGCCTATGAAATGGGCATAATTCATCATCTAAACGGCTTAATTCCATCTGTGCCTATCTGTCCCATCTCGAGAATTTCCATTGTTACGAACGGAGATTAAAGAAGTTGAACCAACTCCCTCGTAGATCTTTGCATGACAAAAACTTCTCATAGGTTTGAAAGTTTGGGATTTCATCGTCCTTATAAAGGGCATTTCAGGTATGAGTATACATCTAAGAAGAAAGAGTAGACCATTGAAATAGGAGACACAGCATCTCATTCGTAAATTCGAGAATTGATGAAGTCAGAATTGAGTCAGTGGCAACATTGCAGAATCTAACTAAGGAATTCCAGTGGCGTGGTGTTATCGGTATTGAAGAATCGAAATGAAATAATAAGTGAATTAACTCTTTTTGACGAATTGGCTTCACTATTTATTATTCAAAGGCGCGTCTCCTCTTTCTACACACACCAAGGTATACAAAAACTATTGCTGTAAGTGGAATCACGCAGTAGTTCGTAGAAACATTTTTTATTCGATGGAGAGTATTTTAAAAAGCACCAGAGCTATTTTCGACTATAACTTTGTTCACAATCTCGAGAGAAATCGATATGAAATGGGTGAAAATCTCTTCAGGGTCGGCGTGTTTTATGGGTTTACATTCGTGAATGTACCACTAGAAAGCAATAATAATACGTTCCTTCAATTCCAACAGTTTCTAACGGCTAACAATGTTTCCTTAATTAATTGGGCTAACCGTCAATTAACTTCGCGTAATGACGAATGAATCACTTCGAATGTCTGGTCGTTGAATCGATCGTCTGGTTTCGCATGGCGTTAAATTCAGCCAGAATCTCTAACGTAAGCAATTATCGAGTTCCAGATCATTAAAGCCCATTACAAGTGCAACTAAGACCCAAAACTATGTGACGCGTCTTGATCCACACAAAAAAAAAAGTTCAGCAGAGTTCGAGCAGGGCTCGAACTCGTGACCTTCTGACGTGCTGCCAGATTTTGACGATTCAGGACAAATACTACTACTTACAACTTTGCTGATTTGAACTATACAGGGTGATCAAAAATAACGGAGATAGCCATCTAGTTCTATATTATACTAAAACGGTAACTCTGTGGTCCGGCCCGGGGAATCTGTCGAAAAAATGGGTCCAGAAGAATCTTAAAATCGAAGCTGCGATACAGGCGAAAAATTTTTACACGGTCGGAAAGAGGAATGATCGATTCGTACGTGGGCGAAATTTCGATCCTCTAGGCGATGTAGAAGTATTTTAAAAAAATCTGCGAAAATCGCGAAAAAATTCGGCAAAAAGGGCAATTTTAAACTCGATAAAACTTTTGTCGCAGATATCCTCGCCGTGATGAAAATATACGGATCGAAAGAGGAAGAGTCAACGCAAAATAGCTTAGTATTCATATTTTCCATAAATTCCCCATTTCTTCAGGAAAACTGATCAAAGTTTGACATTTCTCCTATAAAATCACCCGATCTGAAGAGATCACAGAGAACTATTTGACATTGTAGCTGTAAGCTGTTTGGCCACAGCCTTCTATAGAGAAAGCCCGGAACACAATATGACAACTGCGCTCAGATTCCGCGACCAGAGGCCTACCTGTTTAAAAGGTAGATCTGCTGGCCCATACTAGTAATTTATAATGAGACACCCTGTACAAAAAGTTCTCCTACTTTGTGTACACATTTCCAACGAGCTTCTTCGCGTATCTAAACGGACGAAAGCATTAAAATTCGATAGGTTCGGTTCCATTCAGTCGGCAAACGAACGTAACCTTGTGTGCAGTTTCGATGTATTTATACTTTACTACTCGCCCAACCGCTTCTCGATAAAGCGGCGATACGAACTCCCGCCGATGAGTTTTGAAAAATCGGGAAATACGTATCTGCGCGGTATAGCCCTAAAGGGGGCCGTACACGCGAAGGTTTGAGTGACGGGTAAAATTCCTAAGGCGTGGAACCTTTAGATCGAAAGTCTGCTTCCGACTGAATATCGTCGATAGTTTCGTCGAAGAAATGTCTCGCAGCCATTGGCTTTCGAACTTTTTTTCCGATGTCAACAAGAAGCAATGCGATATGTTACCGCAAGGCAAACCGTGTAAACGAGATTGTCGACGCGAAAAAATCGACTTGTCCGCGTCGCATTTCTGGATTCCGGTAATCGACACGATTTAATGAATTGTCAGTTCTTGTCTGGCTGGACTGGATCGATAGTTACTTGCGAATGTTCGATATTTCTCATGATACACGTTCCTATACGAATGGCCTAACTCATGTTCCCCAACATGTTTTTGTTGACGTATTCGGTATTTTATTCGAGAAGTGGGGGTGATAAAAATGACCGAACTTGCAGGAATATTGAGTAAATGCTGTTACAAGAACTATAACTCGAAAATCTCCGCTGTCATATCCTCATTGATAAATGGAAAACCGTTCAATTCAGTTATTGCAACAGACGAAGATTTATTTCCATTATCAAAGCCATTCGCTATGTAAAATCTAATTTGCGTATCTGATACTGTCCAATACATCAATTTTCATGGATAACGCATAAACTTGCAGCAAAAATGGACCAACCATCGTAATCAATCGATCTTCAATGAATGATCACATTGCTGACACTTATGCAACGAAAACATTTTTTTTTATCGGTGTCATACATCCCGATTGACTTTATGTGCATACTGATTGTCGTGGGGAATTTTTTTTTCGGATAAGCGTGAGTCAGGGCGATTCCTTGGAATCAAAGCGCCGGGCGTAAACTTCTGTAGGCGTGCCAGTATTGCCAACCCACTCCCGTAATTATTCGCACCACCTTGATACAAAGAACAGGGTGTGTATGCATGGAATTAATGCGGGATAAAACCAGAAACTACGAGGACAATTCGATAAATTTCGAGCATTAGCGTTTCCTCCACCAGACACACCTAGCAACAATCAGAAATTCATGAAGTCATAAAACTGTCTCTTTTGAATTAGTATTCACCGATGCCAAAGATACATATGCTTATATGACTTAGATACTAGCGACCCGCCCCGGCTTAGCACGGATGCAATGCAATCCTTATAAACAACGGTAGTGCCGGCGCCGCACCGCTGTGTCCCTGCATTTTAAATCTGTAATATCTTCGGGAATATTCATTTAAATTACATGCTGTAAACGGCCATATTGATCTATATTGAATGGACAATGTATTCAAGGTACTTAATTGGATAAGGATTAATGCTGTATTGCTTAAAACAACTTCCAAAATAAGCCGTTTTTTCCCGTAAAATGCAAAGGATAAAAAATGGTTATTGTGGGTTATCCATAAGAGATAGACATATACCATCGCGGACTTTTTTGTTGACCTTTTTTAGGAGTACAATACCGAGTACATTATTTTGATTTATCTCGTGGGGTTCAGTCAGCGTTTGCAATGAAAGCGCAAAAAATGTGTTTATATACGACATCACATTAGAAACCTGTAAATTCATCAGTGTTTCTCTACAATATTATGCATGTAACATACATATAAACCTTCCTCTTGAATCACTTCATCTATTTAAGAAAAGCGTTTCAAAATCCGTTGCTTATTTTTGGAGATTTAAGCATACATAGGGACAGACAGCGAAAGCGACTTTGTTTTATACTATGTAATGATTCGTCAAAAACTCCGTGTAAAATAATCGAATACTCCCAAATGTAAACACCATTTTCGTTGTTGACAATAGCCTGCACATCGGAACGTGAAAATATTAGCATGTGACTGCAAATCACGTGGAAATTATTGATAAATAATACCCGTACTGCGTCATCCGAGTGAGATCACCATTGTGCTTCGTATCTTTGTTCATCATTTGTTCCAGTCTCTAGTGATGCGTTTCTAATTTTTCAGAGCGATCAGATACTATCCGTGGTAATTAGCGCATATTGTGCAATAAAATATAGAGCAGGTGCAATACCAAGAAAGTAGGTTAGTCGGTTTCATCCCCCTTTACATTCGGCGAGAAGTTTTTGGGGAACCTCGATCGAAAAAGAGAAAGTGTTTTCAAAATCGGTTCAAATGCATGCATTTCCAGTCATTTTTAGAAAAAATATATTTCGACATATTGGATTCTCACGTAATTCGTGATTTTTTTTCAATATTTTCTTCATCAATTTATACCCTTAAAAAATATTGAAAACTCGAAAATAATCTACCGAATTCAAACGATCAGAAGAAGCGAGAAATCGTGTGACGTCGGTGGCTATAGAGAGATTTTTGATTGGTTGTACTCGTCATGACGTGCTGCTGATATAAAAATGACAGCATTGCCAAATAACAAAAAATATTTGCCTGAAAAAGCCCTTACTTTCAGTTTCCTAATAATATCATAATATAATTTTGATTTTGGATGTTTTCTTTTATCATCATGACATTTTCATTTGTACTCCATAAAGCTTCATAATATCATTCAATTTGCGACCTCCTAATTGAAGATAAAGAGGGTTCAAGTAAGCAGATAGGTGAGAAATTCAATTAAAAATAATTATGTCTACACAGGTAAGAATTGGTATAGGCCGGTCTTCTAATTTAGGAAGCATTAATAATTATTTTCATTTTGAGAAGTACAGATTAGTGGTAAGAATAATTATGGATTTGGCAACTGTGTATATTCGTCAGTCAGGAGTATAGAATATAGAGTATAGAATACTCCTAGACTTAACTGTGAGAAACGCCATTTTATAGTACGCAGAGAAGACGTCGAAATGTCGAATAATGACAAATAAGAAGGTTATGTTTTTATTTATAATCTGTAGGCGTGGTTGTCACATCAGTATTTGTATTCTCAGAGAATGAGTATTATATCAACTTTCATGAAAATTAAGTTGTTATATGACGATATTTCAAAACATTATAGTGATCAAATCAAATATAATACGATTACTGAATATATTTATGAATAAATTCAGAGATTTTACAGAGACTTGACAACAGCGGCGTGTCTCTCAGTTACTCTGGGCTTTGTCCCCTCCATCACAAACTTCAACCAATCATATTACAAATTGAGCCACTGACGTCACAGCAGAGGGACGTTTGAATTCACACGTGTTGAAATCACATTTTCAATATCGAATAATTAATCAGTTCTTCAAAATTCAGAGTGAATAAATTGTTACAAATGTGTCATAAACTGCCCTTCATTATGTCATGGGAAGAAAAGTGCATATTTCGAGGTATTGGAAATCCCCATTCTATAAAATGACGAGAAATATTTGTTTTTATATGTCTACCCCAAAGCTGGTGAAACTGAGCAACGAAATGTGTATCTACTTCAGCTCTTGTCGCTGTCTTTTTTAGACAGCTCTCCGAAGAAACTGTGTCTGCCCAAGCATTAGGGGAACACCATGTATAGTTCCCATCATCCGCCGAGTGTTTATTCTCCTCAACCCGCTTCCCCCAAGACAACTTCCAGAAGTACCGAGGCTGCGTCTCGTCAAGAGCAAGAATCAAGGACGTTTTTATTCATGTGGTCTACAACTTTCTCCCGGGATAAATCCCCCAAACTTCCGGTGGTGCCGATCGCACATGCATCGCGGTATCGAGAACAGGGAAAAACGACAATACGGGGCGTGGAGATAGTCGGCGAAAAGCGCCCGCGGGCGACGAGCGGGCGTCGAAAAAAGATACACGACGTACCGTTACCTGCGTAAGGTTAGTCGAGTGCATATTTAATGTGTCGTAAAAATGTTACAACAATCTTGGCAGTCGCACAAGTCTATTTGTATATTTACGATGGTGGATAGACGGTAGTCTGACCTACCTCAGAGTGTAATTATGAATATATCTTTAGCTGTCGACCTCAGAGTTATGTTATTTCTCTTGAGGTTCCGGCTTGTCAAGATCGAGGTTGGTACGGACGTGGGCACGGGTAAACTCGCACCTATTATTGCGATCGTCGAGAATCGGAACCAGAGATCGATATTACCGGATATTCCCTATCGTCGATAACGAAGAACACCCACGGCTCTTTGATTTACCCACTTCTTCGAGTCTGTGGTCAGGGGTTCTAAAGGAAGGCACCTAACAACCCCACCAGATTCTGCCTGTTTTTACACTTCCGCTACTCGTCTAGCAACGTCCTTACAGCGCCATCAGTTCGCCACCCTATCACAGTTCACCTCGGTACCATTCCTTTAGAATGTATTTGATTCTATCTCGTACATACTTTTTTTTATTTTTTCTCTTTGTGAGAATTGGTACAGCAGTCCACTCTTCTTTCCAAGAAAACTCTTGTATAATTAACAAGCGGTATAAATGAGTTCATGCGGTTAATTTTTCGGAAATTGAAGCTTTATTTTGAAAAAAACATTCTGGAGAATTTAAGAATACTTTAAGAGTCTTCAGCCTTCAAAATAAGAAACGTATACCGCCAGATGGCAGTGCAGTGCATTAATTTTTATTTATTGGATTATTCAGCTTAATAGAACAAATGTTGGGGCGCAGGGAATATAACAAGAAATCCTACCCTGAACTGGATCTCACACTGGCTGTATAATACTCTCTATTTCCTTCACCAGTCTTCTGGGAGGAGATACCTGCGGGGCGTGTCATTTAAAAGAAATTCAATTCCATGTTAGAATCCACAATCGTAAGAAACAATTAATTTTCACTAATCGACGGCTAAAACAAACCTTAATAAATTGTTCAATATTTCTATATTATACTAAAACGGTAACTCTGTGGTCGGGCCCATGGAATCTGTCGAAAAAGTGGGTCCAGAAGAATCTTAAAATCGCAGCGAAGCTGCGATACAGGAGAGAAATTTTTACACGGTCGGAAAGAGGAATTATCGATTCGTACGTGGGCGAAATTTCGATCCTCTAGGCGATGCAGAAGTATTTTAAAAAAATTCGCGAAAATCGCAAAAAAAAATTCGGCAAAAAGGGCAATTTTTAACTCGATAAAACTTTTTTCGCAGATACCCTGGTCGTGATGTAAATATACGGATCGAAAGAGGAAGAGTCAACGCAAAATAGCTTGGTATTCATATTTTCCATAATTTCCCCATTTCTTCAGGAAAACTGATCAAAGTTTGACATTTCTCCTATAAAATCGCCCGATCTGCAGAGATCAGAGAGAACTATTTAACATTGTAGCTGTAAGCTGTCAGAGTTTGGCCTTCTATAGAGAAAGCCCGGAACACAATCTGACAACTGCGCTCAGACTCCGCGACCGGAGGCCTACCGATAAGGATAACTGTTTAAAAGGTAGATCTTTTGGCCCATACTAGTTCCTTTTATTATGTGTATTCTCTTTAATGTAGATACATACATTCTTTATATTTCAATGTTGATATCTTCCCAAATATCATGTGTATGTTGTTCTTTGATCTCATCTTCTAAAACATTTAACATCTCTACGCTCAAATGTGGTAGGCCAATGAAAATATTTCATATCTCTCTCCACAGAATTCTGCAAGTGCAGAAATTTTCTTTGATGATTGTCACGAAGAAACCTAACCTAATTTGGTTAATTTCTGACACGTTCGTTCAGCCAGAGCATCGTGACCATGAATTCCACAAAAAAAACATGACTTTAGGCAACCTTTTTCTTCATCATGAAGTAAAACTTCCGCCACTGCGTTAGCAGAAATTGGTCAGCGTAACAACATTATTGAACGATCCTTCTCGTGAATTAATCGAGTTTTTCGTTCAAATCGTACGTCAACGAACTCGTTACGACCGGATATTTCGTAGGTATCTGTTATCAGAACACACAACTGACTGGAGTCTAACCACGTCCTGCTATTTGCTGCCATCCATATCTCCGAAGGTTGTCCAGGTTACCGAGAAACCGAAGGAAGATCGTAAAGAATTTGTAGATCACTCGGAAGTTAACCATTTCGGAATGTCGTCTTCCTTGATACCCTTTTGTCAGTCGATATTTTGCAAGAATGCTTTCACGGAAAAGGAATGCAATCAAGTCAATTATCGTAGATTCGATTTGACTTCGTCTCGCTCTAACACGATACTAATGGATCTTTGATACCTCCAAGGTAAATCGTAAAAAATCAGATTATTACCTGATTATTTACCTAATAATATTTATTATTATCAACTTAATGGTCAAAGGAATACCGGGATTATGATTGAAACTAGTATGGGCCAGCAGATCTACCTTTTAAACAGTTATCCTTATCGGTAGGCCTCCGGTCGCGGAATCTGAGCGCAGTTGTCAGATTGTGTTCCAGGATTTCTCTATAGAAGGCCAAACTCTGACAGCTTACAGCTACAATGTCAAATAGTTCTCTGTGATCTCTGCAGATCGGGCGATTTTATAGGAGAAATGTCAAACTACCAAGCTATTTTGCGTTGACTCTTCCTCTTTCGATCCGTATATCTACATCACGACCAGGGTATCTGCGAAAAAAGTTTTACCGAATTTAAAATTGCCCCTTTTGCCGAATTTTTTCGCGATTTTCGCGAATTTTTTTAAAATACTTCTACATCGCCTAGAGAATCTAAATTTCGCCCACGTACGAATCGATCATTCCTCCTTCCGACCGTGTAAAAATTTCTTTCCTGTATCGCAGCATCGCTGCGATTTTAAGTCCGGACCCACTTTTTCTACAGATTCCCCGGGCCGGACCACAGAGTTACCATTTTAGTATAGTATAGAACAAAATTGCTTTAATCGCCTTCAAAATTTATTTCATTTCCTTCAAAACAACATTGCTCTCTTTATATTACTGTCATTCCGAGTAACATTAAAAAAATTCCGAAGCACTTGACTTTCGAGAGCTGGCCAATGTGCAACCTGTACATCTCTCAGTACACATCATTGGATAAAACGCTCTTGAATCACTCCTGATTCATTAATTCTGACGCTCAACACGTTTCTTATGATTTATCCGAGTTATTTTTAGACGAATTTTTGAGCGACTGAACGAGTCGTCTACACTCTACAGTATCGTAGGTCTGAGAGGCGTTGAAGCGAAGAGCTTATCTCGAAGGAATAATTTCGAACGTCTATCACGACTCGAGTATTCGACTCGCCTTATCGCCCGTTCGATTTTTCGCTCTATTCGAACATTTCGAACACGGTAGCATCGAGTATGACTGAATATTGAGATTCGTTCACTTCGGCAACATTAATGCTGGAATACATGGACTCCATTTACCAAATAAAATGCGGCGTTGCCGCAAGATTTAGCACGGCTGTCATGAGACGAGAGCATAGAAATAAAATAAATTTGTTCTACCTCTATGGTCGAAACGTCTGATGTGTCAGTTTTCCGTGTATTTCATTGACGACTCTGTGGTCGAAACAACTTAACGAAAAATTAACACCCCGTTTACAAGTTTATGAACTTAATCGAGTGTCCTTCATTTCCCCGTTCGGCGAGGATAAAGTATCACGTTTTCTGGTCAAGATCTTGTTGCTAGGGGCGAAAGTTATCCCCGCCGCGTGTAGGAGAGCACTGAAATCGATATTCGGTTGCGACTCGTTAGGGGGCGCGTTTTGTTTTTGCAATTATACAGTTGGTGATGCACGAAATCCTCAAGAATTCTCCGATGCGAAAACAGTGGCCCCTCACGCATAAATCTGGCGTGAAGGAGGATTTAGGGGAAAAAGAAATTCTCCATCAATATACAGACTGTGACTATGACATTATTGACATTGAACACATTTTAATCTCCTCTTTGACATAGTGGCATAGTTCTGTTTCTATGGTTTGTATGAATAGCTATAGAAGCATAGTTTATATGCATCTATGATTAGCCTCAGATGTCTTTATAACTAGTATGGGCCAGCAGATCTACCTTTTAAGCAGTTATCCTTATCGGGAGGCCTCCGGTCGCGGAATCTGAGCGCAGTTGTCAGATCGTGTTTCGGGCTTTCAAGGCTGTGGCCAAACTCTGACAGCTTACAGCTACAATGTCAAATAGTTCTCTGTGACCTCTGCAAATCGGGCGATTTTATAGGAGAAATGTCATACTTTGATCAATTTTCCTGAAGAAATGGGGAAATTATGGAAAATTTGAAAACAAAGCTATTTTGCGTTGACCCTTCCTCTTTCGATCCGTACATTTACATCACAGCCAGGATATCTGCGAGAAAAGTTTTATCGAGTTTAAAATTGCCCTTTTTGCCGAATTTTTTCGCGATTTTCGCAAATTTTTTTAAAATACTTCTACACCGCCTAGAGAATCGAAATTTCGCCCACGTATGAATGGATCATTCCTCTTTCCGACCTTGTGAAAATTTCTTTCCTGTATCGCAGCTTCGCTGCGATTTTAAGATTCTTCCGGACCCACTTTTTCGACAGATTCCCCGGGCCGGACCACAGAGTTACCGTTTTAGTAGTATAATATAATATAGAACAAGCCATAAAGTAGTGTCAACAAGGCAACACTGGTAGAGGAATAGAGTTTAGTTTATTTCTTGATGCATTCATGTTTGAATAGACTTATTCGAAAATAGGACCATGAAATTCATTTACAATTAGTGTTGTAACGGAACTCCGCCTCCGTTACTGCGGAAGTTCCGCAAAAATCGTACCTCCGCCTCCGCTTCCGACTCCGTGAAATTTTTGCGGAGTTATAACGGAGGAAAAATTGGAGTCCAATATTATTTTCAGTATCATCCAAAAATTACTCGATGATATTAACTCCAGATTTTATGATCTCAAAATAATACATTGTATACGCTTGCTACATATTTGGACCCAAGTCCCAAGGTATAAATTAAAATTTTTCAATGAGATAAATAAGGAACAAGTTCAATCAGAACTTATTCGCCTACTCACCTTACATTATACAAAAATGAAGTTTGGGATGTGTGATAATACAGATTTTGTTGCTTCAAATTTTTTTTCTCCTATCGTTTGTTCATACTTGTCGGCGCCGGCAAGTTCAGTGCCGAGTGAACAATTATTTAGTGGTGCTGGCTTAATATACGAAGCACTTATAAATCGTTTAGACGGTGATAAAGCGGAAAAACTTTTATTTGTCAAATATAATTTGCCGCTGCTGAATTTCGAATACTGAGTTGATGTTTCTTTCATTTTTATTATTTCAATAAATCATATATTACCCACTCTTTTCACTTCATCTTTCACCTCCGCCTCCGTTAACCTCCGCATCCGCATCCGCGGAGGTGAATCTCTTCACCTCCGCATCCGCCTCCGCTACAGAAAAATGGCCTCTGTTACAACACTAATTTACATACAGGATGGTCCATATACTTGTCTATCGTGAATCGAAAAGATGAATTTTTTAGCGTTTCTAAATCGAAAAATAAAGTTCTATCCTATCTATCGGAGATTTAACGAGTTTACTGATACGGATCTAACGGAAAAAGCGGCTATCTATGTTTGGTGAAAGAGTTCGAGTGCAGCCATTAAGATGAATGTCTCCATAGAAATAGAAACTCGAGTTTCTCAGAAGAATTATTGTGAAAGTGACCTTGAAACAACGCCCTCCATATTGAAATGTTCAGAATCCTTTTGATATTCTAAAAGGGTGGAAATACCAAACTTTATATTGGTTTCCAAATGTAACACCCTGTGTAAATCCAATAAACGACGGAAAACGCTCCAACAACCACCTTGTCCTCCTGCTCCCGAATTCACGAGCGGCGCGGACGGAGCCTCTCCTTCCGCCCCTCCCTCCCTCCTCCAACGTTCGCGATTCCGCGAGACTCCCAACGTTCAAGGTCGCCGAAGGCGCTGGGTCAACGAACGAGACGTCGACGTGCACGTTGCACACACACGCACGCACGCTCCGGGGCGGTTCCAGCGACGACGCGGCCATAGAAACAGGGCTGCTATTTCTTTTTTCGGATCTGTGCGTCACCATAGAATCGGCTCTTCTTGCCCGATACGGCCGTGCGGAATGCTCGCCGAGGGACGGGTCGGGCGCCGTCGGAGGGGAAACGTTATACGGGGCGGCGCTGCGAAACTCGAAACTTTCGTTTTTCTCCAGAGAAGGCTGAGGTTATTTCGGTTCTACACGATGTCGACGTGTCTTTTCTTTGGAAAGTTGACGTATTTACGGCCGGGCGGACGGAATTTTTTTTTCTATTGATAATTTGAGCCCTTTTTCGTCTCGTTGCAGACATTTCTGCTAAGTTACAAGGCTGTTTTACATAGGAACTACCATGCACTCAATGAGGAAATCCAAGCAGGGTTGAGAGGCGCTTTCTGTATCGGTAGAACGTCATTCATAAAATCCTCGGGAAGTTGGCCGACCTTCACGTCATTTCCGGATTGTTTGGTCGAATTTTGACCTTCAGCTTCGCCCATATCTCTCCAGGCATACACCACTGGTTTCGGTTGAACTTTCCGATGTTGGTAGGCGTGATTATTCTCGAGGATCCTTCAAAATTGGTCGAAGTCAAAGCGAGTAGATCGGCACTTCGATGTTGGTTCGATACACGTTGTGAACCATAGAAAATCATCGCATGAAAATGTTTCGAGTATACGTCAATGAAAAATGTCAATGTCAGATATTATCTGACTTTCATCAGAGCGAGCCCCACGTTTGAGACAAAGATTTCCTCAGGGTCAAGAGCATCATGTTCTCAGTCGATAATTCAGTCGGACGAAGAGGGCGGCAAAAGAAGAGGACTGTATACATTATTACTGCCCGCGGGCGGCGTTATTCGCACCGCATTATCATAAATATTTTCATCCGCATTGAGGCTTACAGGTTAAATTATTTCTTTCGTTATAAATTGCATTAGTTCGGAGCAGGTTTATTTTTAGACGGGCTCTTTCTCGCTCTCTTCTTCTTCTTCGTGTCTCGACTTGTCTGCTCGCTCTTGACGGCGACCATCCTTTACGTCAGACATGACTTTGACAGATACGCTGGTTACACGCAAAAACTATAGTCGATTTCAAGCGGATAACCTGGTCCTAAGTGGTAAATACCGTTGATAACCAACTTCATTCAAGCGCTTTTGGTCCTTGTTGGTTATAATCATTTGACGTCATGAATTAGCCCTTCAACGTCATCGTTTGGACCGCAGATAACCGTACTTGGGAGCTGGGTTGAGATGTGGTTATAAGAAGTGAGGTTAAATAGTCTTAATTTTCACGCGGTTCAGATAAGGGCTATAACCAAGGGTAGGACCAGAGATAACCGCGGTTATTACTGGTCCACCGCTTGAAATCGATTTATGACACCTAGAACAACTCTGTGTTCCACTCTGTTCATCATCTCTGCGTGACAAGTTACGATGTTTTCAATTCGCCGCGAGACCATCTTTATATTTTACCGTTGTCCATTTGTATCAATCGGATTTTTCACACATTCGGAACGCCGCCACCTTAACTATCGATGCCAGTTACGGAACACGCCAGGAATTCGTAGAATGCACAAAAGCGTGTTTTCGAATACGCCAGATGATTAAATTATCACATTGTGCATCGAGAATTATGATTCTGGCATGCCTTTCTATTTCGGAAGATGATGTTGCAACGTCGCATTTCAAAGATTTTAAATAGACGTTTGTGGATGTGTTCCTCTTTTACTATTAATTAATAAGTTTCAGTGATGATACGCTGTATCCTCACAGTCAATGAAACGATACAATTTTTTTCATAAAAACCACGCGAACGTCAGTAACCATCTTCTAGAATTCTTCGCCGACTTGTCATTACGTAATGTCATCTGGACGGGCTTACCAACGTTGCAGAATTAACGCCCAGTCATCAAACCGATTGTTCTGACAGCGAGATAAAACGAAACATAAACAATTTTTATAATCTTCGATAATTACATTAAACGTGCTGCGTTTGCAGTAGAGATAATGCAAACAAACGAAACGCCAACGTGCTAAAATATGACGTGATTAGACGGCGAATACCAACGGAGACGAAAATTATACGGTTGGTACCTGCTCATCCAAGGTGAAAACTGAAATAAATCGTTTCGAAGGTTTATTTATTTTAAATATTTTCGTTATGTAAGTGCGCAGACAGAAGGGGCGAAGTTCAAAATTCTTCACGGATCGTATCTACTAACGAGAGCATAAAAAAAATTCTATGCCTAGCTCTGAAATTTTGAGTCATGCTATTCTATGAATAAAAGTAGAGCCACAGCCGTCTCTATATCGCGTCATGAAATAGGGTCAACAAGGCAACACTGGTAGAGGAAAAGGGTTCATAGATAGATTGGCTTTTAAATCGACCGTTATTCGAAAAATGAAGGTAAACTCGTAGAAACGTTCTTCCTGGATATCAACGAAGTATTAATCAACGCTGATTCACACGGCGGACAAGTCATCGAGAGGAAATAGGTATTTTACGCCGTGAAAACGTACAATGAGCGGTTCGAATCGCCTTCGATAATTTCAAACGGGGTGAATCGAGCGGCGACTATGATTAATTCCGTAGAAAAACATCGAATTATCGTGAATCGACGACCTTCGACGTATCAGTCACTCTCACCGGTATTTCTCGGCTATCGCGATGATGAATCGCCTCTCCAGATCATCGGATTTCATTTGCGCATCAGCAAAACTTATTCTATATTATACTAAAACGGTAACTCTGTGGTCCGGCCCGCAGAATCTGTCGAAAAAGTGGGTCCAGAAGAATCTTAAAATCGCAGCGAAGCTGCGATACAGGAGAGAAATTTTTACACTGTCGGAAAGAGGAATGATCGATTCGTACGTGGGCGAAATTTCGATCCTCTAGGCGATGTAGAAGTATTTTAAAAAAATTCGCGAAAATCGCGAAAAAATTCGGCGAAAAGGGCAATTTTAAACTCGATAAAACTTATTTCGCAGATATCCTGGCCGTGATGTAAATATACGGATCGAAAGAGGAAGAGTCAACGCAAAATAGCTTGCTATTCATATTTTCCATAGTTTCCCCATTTCTTCAGGAACACTGATCAAAGTTTGACATTTCTCCTATAAAATCGCCCGATCTGCAGAGATCACAGAGAACTATTTGACATTGTAGCTGTAAGCTGTCATAGTTTGGCCACAACCTTCTATAGAGAGAGCCCGGAACACAATCTGACAACTGCGCTCAGATTCCACGACCGGAGGCCTACCGATAAGGATAACTGTTTAAAAGGTAGATCTGCTGGCCCATACTAGTCTAGTACCTAATTGTTGACGAAAATTACGACGAATTTCATGGTATGAGGCCCTTTATAAATTCCCAAATATGAAACCCTTGAGTGAAATCGAAATCCCGCTTGCGGCTAATTTCTGGACCCAGACAAATATTACGAGCTAA
The DNA here is from genome assembly GCA_910592335.1 of Adalia bipunctata. Taxonomy (NCBI): domain Eukaryota; kingdom Metazoa; phylum Arthropoda; class Insecta; order Coleoptera; family Coccinellidae; genus Adalia; species Adalia bipunctata. The sequence continues at coordinate 2,662,767 of OU342951.1, forward strand.
CGATGTAAAAGGGCTTCCCTCAATATCATTTTCGCTCGTCCTCGACCTCACCCACTTACGCTTTCCAACCGATAAACCCTCCGGTGACGATCCCCGGCATATCCAGAAATACCCGGGGCCTACGGCAAATCCCGTGACTCATCCTGGAAGGGCTATCCTGCGGGACATTAGCGACGTCGTCCCGACCCCTGCCTATCTCGCGCGGAATTCAGCTAGAGTTCGAAAAATGCCGGCGCCTAGCCTATACAAATCCGAAATAACGCCGCGTTGCTATTTTAGAAAAGCCCGATAGACGCCAAAACGCGGTTGGCACGCCCGCCGGTCTCTCGCTGACGATAATGGGTCCCTTGTTCGTCGCGCTATGCTCGTTTCTTTTTTTTTTCCTTCGAGAGAATCGGAAAAAGGAAAGCGAACCGTGAAATTGGATATCTGTGACATGTGCTCTAAATCTGTGGTCTCAAGAAAGATGGGAAGCATCGAAATATATAATCTAGACGCACAGAGTAAAGAACACAGAATCAACAAAACACACGAAACTCGAATTCATGAATGACAGCCATCAAAACATGAATTACAGAGATGAAATAACGCCAATGAGGATATTACGGCATTACTGGGCACCGCACAGACCTCAGGATATCCGCAGTGACACGTTAATTCCACGAAAAAGAATTTCCATGGCGCTTTGGAAAACATCCAAGGACACACAGACGTATTCATTCGCGTCCGACGGGAACCCGATCACGTTCCGCAGGCAGGGGGAAGCGCATTGTCTCGATGGAATTACCAATCGATAGACGGACGTCTTCGAATCGAGCCAAATCCACCTGCATACCTACGACGAATTCGCAAATCCGCCAAATCATCCCAAATTCTATGCGCCACATAGAATTATCGGATGATCATAGAGAAACATTCTCAGGGATGCCCAAACAATAAATCCGATTGGGTTCGGATTCAATGCGAGTGAGTGGTGACGATTTGAAATTCTCAACGTAATTTTTTTCGCTTTAGCCTCGATTACGGTCGGTCTGAACGGCGCCTACACACACCGGACCGCGCTCGTTACATCGGAATCGCAATACCACGGAATTCTATTAAATAAGTGTCGCGTTCCGCAATACAAGAACGCGATGGAATGTGCATCTATGACTCAGACGAAGGAGAACGGTCGTGTGACTCACGATTGTTGTAGCTGCGCATATACTCTCTGGTCTTTGCAAGAACCGCGTGGAGACTAGAATCGACTGGTTGGTGGTTATTTCTTGTGACGACTCTCAAGAAATTCGGATAGTCATAGAACTCGAAAATTAATAATTTTATGAGTTCTATAACTTTTCGCAATTCTTCTGCGAATTTTGGATGATTCATTCTATGGTTGGCGCCAATTTAATTATTGCGATAATTACATCGGTATCCGTTATGTTTGTTATGTAGTCACGTATGGAGTATGTCACGTTTGTCGCCCGAAATGGACATCCGAAATTTGTAGTGTGACTCACAGTAACTCTTCTAAACATCGTATTCCATGTCGACGTGATTAAAAAGACCTTCAAAATTAGCTGGGATCTTACAATTGGATTGGCAATTTCTGTTTTGATCACTTCAATTGTGTGAAATCATAATATATTACCTTCGAATACCTTCAATATTTCGATTTTGATCATGTCATGATCTGACTCATCTCTGAAATAGAACCATAGAAGTAATCAACAATAATATGGCTGACCAGAGATGAGAAAGCTGTCACATAGAATTGTATGCCAGAAGATTTCCTCCTTTCGAAATTTTATGACCAAAACTCATTTACACAGAATACGCAGATAACTCTAGCAAATTCGGATCCAATCTGATTCGTTGAAGATGACTTGCTAACTTCACGTTAGTACATAATAATTATAAAATAAATAGCACATAATCTACTACGATTTCATTTTCATCCATTGAACTGCGTAGTTTGATCCGAATGTACCATCCCATTATAGAATCGATTCATTGTTTACTTTCGATGATGGTCTATAAATACAGATACATAAAGTGGTGTATGCCTTTGTTTATAATAAATCGATTCGCGTTACTACCGTCCATTTTATCTCACGCCGAAGATAAACGGTGTCTTTGGAGCGATAACAGATTTTTGCCTAGCCCAACATTTCACAATATACCGGATCATTGACCTGGATCACGAATAAATTCCTAATTTTTCACGTAGAGAGCTATGAAATGTCAAAGATCCTGAAACTTTGTATCGAGATCCAAGTTTAATTGCTATTTTTACATTCGAAATCGTGGCGTATCCAATAAAAATGATAAGAGGTCATGGTTCAATTATTTTTCGAACAATGTGCTAAATTCGAATCGTTAGTTTTCGGTGGTCATGCCGTGACCATGAAGGTCATAGATTTATGCCTAGGTGTGATAGATAAATACGTAGAAACAAGCACAGCTTCACAGATTCAATAAACCATACGTAAGAACACAGAAATAGAACCATTCAATACCAATTAACAAAAAAGAACGAAAATATAATTTATAACGCTCGATTAACCTCCGACATGTTTCCGAATCATTTCATTAACAAAGTCGTCATTTCGGGTTACTTAATACTTGACGCCAGAAATATGGGTGCCAATTCGACAGACAAGGTCAAGGTCGAGAAAAGCACTTTCCAACTCGAGATGTCCTTCGACGAAAGCAATTAGCCGTTACTCGCCTACACTGCAATTTAAGAACGTTTTTCGTGTACAAAAAACGAAGGTTTCTTTAGCCTTCCCCAGGGATCTATTTCGAGTTAAAAAGTGCGAATAATTCGAGGTCGATTTTCGCTAAATCGAAATTGATATTTTTCAAGGACTTCGAAGTCTGTGGTTTGTATTTCATAGATATGAATAAGTAAACCATAGAAATTATAACTCGAAGTCTATGAAGTACTTTCGCAACTTTTCTTAGTTTCCATTGTCATCAGAGTTGAAATCAGAAAAACGAGTCCTTAATTAGCCTTCAAAAGACAGGTACACCCTCGGGTACACCTAATAGCTCAGTGGAAACGAAAAGGGATTCTCACAGGTACTGGATCGAAAGAGATAATTACATAGGAATTAGGTGATCAATATTTGATAAGTTGTTAGGGAAAGATACAGTATCAGGAATCCCTCTGAACTTTCCTGATATTCCAGTGAGGCATTTGTTTGATAATCGGAATACCTAGGTAGCTTTGCGATAAAAACCGGTTAAATATATTAAGAAGGTCACAGTTCTTATTTATTCTAAATATAAACCTCAAAGATATGCGACTAGTTGTCAGTTCCATTCATTTCAACTTCGACGATAGCGAATACAATCCGAATTACGCATCGATTAAACGAAGTATTAAGTTCCGCAGGTTGGATTTTGAGGAATAGAATGGAACAGGAACGTGAAAAATCGATTTTATGACATTAAAGGAGCATGCGGCCTAAAATGTGGCTGATGAGAGATCTCGATACGGCTTGGATATCGAAGTTAGGTTAGGTCGTCACAAAATTGCAGATGTTGCGGAAATGCTGACAATATCGACTGTTTTACAGTTCGTTTCACACAGGACACTCACCTCTTCTCTCCTTTTGAGCCACCTTCCACAAGGGCTCTCCTCCAAAATCTCGCTTTCGTCCTCTGAATCCTCGCCACTTTCCCTTGGCGACTTATGTTCTTGATCGTTATTCATGTGAGTTCCCGACATTATGATTTAAACAAAATATACGATAGCACAATGTGTCCATTGAATAGGACAACACACAAAGAATTGTATTCCATCAGCGCATCTTCGAAACGAATTAAAATTTCACCACAGTATACTTTACACTTAACAACTAAAATCGAAAATAATTCAAGAGCGTAATCCCAAAGACTCTGAATATGAGATAATACTACATTTCAGGTCCAATCCTGCCAGTAGGGATCATTTAACGGCACTAATGATCTTGTGAATACTATCGAACCGAATAAATCACTTCGTGAACATAATGTTTGAATCAATCCCTTAAATCCTCGAAGTATTTCAACGGTCCAAACACTATCACTTTCTTGACGATCTCAGAGTCCTTACTGTTCATAACACACGAAACAAAATGGTCCTACTAAATTATGATGTTAGTGTCAATATTCAATATTGTGAGCACATTCGTATTTCTAATATTGTGTAGTTATTCTACAGTTGATAGCTACCGCCTACCACTGTCAAACAGTCACTGGTTGTGTTGTTCAAACACAGAGCATGCGTCTGTGCTACGCCGAAGCAGAACTATTTGACACCTGTCAAGGTACTTCTTACCTATTCCCATGCATTAGAGCTACTTCGATTCCGTTCATAACCTCTAAAATATCATGACTTTCAAAACTGAATTCAGCTGATACAAAAAGTCAACTGAGCTTCTGAACTACTGAGTAGTTTAAATGAAATTTCTACATGATATTTGAATCATCATCGATGACATAACTGTTATTTATGTTCTGTGACATAACCATTATTTGTGTTCTGGCTTCTGTGACATAACCTAAATTCCAGTCCTAAAACCAAAATAAATATTCGTTGAGAAATCAATTTGCCACTAAATTATCAAATTTCGATTCTAGCATGACTTCCAATGAAATGAATGTTCCCGCTATATACGAAATCGAAGATATCGATAAATGCATTGCTGAATACCCACCTTATTACGAGAGGAATTTCACAAAACGTTATTGTGTCGAATTCAACAAGGATGACCAATATTTAGACACTTGCATAAGTTTATACAGTAGTAAATTGTGTATGGTTTTTATAGCAGATGGACATTCAATTATAAGAGAAGGAAAAACGATCAAGCAATTTCATTTTCAAGTAGGAAAAGAAGATAGACTGGCCAATTTGACTGGGGGGAAATACAAGAAGAAAGCTCAACGTTTGCAGAAGGATACAGTTATTTGCATTGTAGAGACTACAGATGGGATTAAATACCCAATATATGCAGGTATCAAAGGACGTCTGATAGATATCAACCCAGTAGTAGTGAAAAATCCTAGTATATTGATAGAGAAACATAATACGATAGGTTATATTGCTTTAATACACCCAGAGAACTTTAGAAGTGCACCAGAAGAAGTGTTAGCTGGACTTTTGACCAAAGACGAGTATGAAGAAGTTTGTTCTTCTAGACAAAGTTTTAAATGTGAATAATGTAGAATAAAGAGTGAATGTCATTAATGATTTTATTTAAAAAGCATTAAAGGAAGTTACTGTACATGTTAGCTATAAATATGACTTTTCATTCATACAAGACATTTGTGATATAAATAAAATAAAAAATAACTTTATTTAATCATATTTGCATTTTTTCATTTAACCCTCTCGAACATCAAGAATGTCCAATCCTCAATCACAGATACCGTTAAATCACACAATATTGTTAAGACTCACATTCTATTGAGTATTCGGAGGTTTTTAATACAGGAGTTGAAAAAAGGATTAAAATACGTGCTTTGATTTTCTGTGATAATCTTAAACTGCATAATCAAGTTAAGCATCATTTGCGAAATACTATTTTTAAAGCTGTTTTACCTATAAAAGATATCTCATTCACTGAAAAACTACGATTTTAAGGCAGCCAATCTACTCTCCATTTCGTCGACATCCTCTTTCTCTTCATCACTCAAGTCTAACGATGCTGGCACACTGACATTTGCAGAGGCACCTTCTGAAACAGGAGGTGCCGGAGCTTCTCCAAGCTTACCTTCTGTCAATTCCCAAAGCACCTAAAAAAACCGCAAATTCAAAGAAAAACTTGATTTAATCATGAGAAAATATCACCTTATCTATTTCAGTCTGTGCTGCCTCTTCCATTCCTTCTGGATCTTCTTCCATATCCTCGAATGTTTCATCAAGCATTTCTTCAATGATGCCGGCTTTCATCATTTCTTTCGACATATCTTGCATCGTTTGAGCCACTTCCGGTACTCTGATCAATCGTTGCATAGCATTCATAACTTCCGTAGACTTAGCCAGGGATCCAGCCACTCTGAGGGTTGCTAAAAAGGAAAAATCTACAGGTCTATTATTTATAAAAGATCTACTCACCTAATTGATTTTTCATCTGTAGCATAACTGAATTAATATGTGCTTTTGAAGTGTAGATCTTATTTATTGCTTTCCGAGATCTTAAAATTTCCCTTGCTAATATGTGACAGGTATCTTTATCATTTTTCTTTGCTGCTTCCTTCAGGGATCTTTTCACTTTCTCCTCTTCCCTCTGTATGGCTACAAATATGGTCATTAGATTAAAATATTCAATAAACACTCAGATGGGATATTCTACCCCTAATTTGTCTTTCTAATTGATAGCCTTCCTTCCTCAACTTATGATTCCACTGATTAACCTGAAGATTAACATTTTATGAGGATGAAACTGGAAAAAAATTAGAAAATTCCTCACCATTTCCTTGGGATCTCTTTCTGGACTTTTTCCGAATAAACCCATTTTGGAGAGTGTCAGAAAATAATTACTAAAAATACGTAGTACGATAGGAGTGGCTTCTAAATTCAATTTGTTGTTGCTGTAAAAATCCTTGAATCTGGCATATAATTCATTTTTGGTTTGGACATTTCCTTGATACGTAAATAAAGAAGTAAGAACTACGATCAACAAATTTCCGAAATTTTGAACTACCATTCATTGACAGTATTGACACCACATCACTCTGTGACACATGTCAGACACAGCCGTCGTAATAAGTCATAAACTAGCGTCAACTGATTATTTTGACAGCTGTCAAAAGTATTCTTGATTCTTGAATCGCAAGGTGTATGAACGATCGCTCAAAAGTTCCTGACTTCACGTCAGTGCTCTTGCCCATTTTGTTACTCATGTGATACAAAATTGTATTGAATTCTATAAAAATTATATATATAGTCCATCCAAGAATGATTGACATCTCGGGGGGCTTTGGAAAATCGAAATTATGTTGGTAATGCCCATTCAGTAATATTTTGAGTTGCAGAATTCAGGTTGGTGTTGGAAATAACACTGACATTTTGTTCTGTCATTAATGTTTCGAACAAATTTGGCAAAAAATTGAGCAAGTGAAATAAATATCTTTGAAATGAGGCTCTTGAAGAATGAACAGCTAAAAAATGGAAAGCCTGCACAGAGGACGTAGAAAAAGAACTGAGAGAAGATTAGTCAAAATATAAGGAATATTATGATATATTGCTGACAAAACCTTTCATTATGAACATGACGAGTTCTGCCCCGATGAGGAAAAAATAACATGTTGTGGTTGTTGAAACAGAATAATAGGAATATTTATAGTTTTCATATTTTACACCTTCATTGTTCACAAATATTGAAAGTTACAATGTCATGACAAAATTCTCCATATATTAAATAGATCCATTGGTTAAGTTTTGTTTCTGTCTTGATATCTATTACAAATTTCCCAATGCATTCACATTGCAGTAACACGCTTCAAATTATCAACTAGATTTTTTCGGTTTAGCGAATATTCATATTGAAAAGGACCGTGCTATTTAATCACCCACGATATTTTTCGTTATCAAACCAGAATTTCCAGGCTGTATGCTCCTATAATTGATCGTAATATCGAAAATGTATCAATACAAGATGAAAATAATATACTGCTGGTATACAGCTTCACACGCTGGCCATCATATGTGAAAATTGGTAACATTTTCATGTTCAAAGTTCCTTACTTTAAAAAAATATCGTTCAATTTTTAGGTTATTTCTATATCTATGATGAAAGCACAGAAAATTTTTAGTTACTTTTTTGTAACTAGAAATAAAGCTGCGACTGGACTTGCAAGGCCTGCTCTGATGTCAATCATTCTTGGATGGACTATATGTTTTTTTTTATATTGTGGTTTTCACGAAAAGGAATATCCTGTAATGTTCATTTCAAGGGAATTCCATTCAAAAAAAAAAAACAGAAAGTGAAAGGTTTTGCTTTGCATTTTGATGAAAAATTCATGAAAATTTCAATCATCGCCGAATGAAATTTATACTTTGAAAAAAGTACTATTTCCTACCATACTTTGTAAGGATTTCGGAGTCTAAAAAATCTTGAGAATTCTCTGGTTTGGTCTCACAGCAGGCGGAATTCCATAGAATTATAAATTACATAGAATTATAAATAGAATTATGTGCGGAATTCTGATAAAAAACACAAAATCACAGAAATATTGATAAGAAACCTGCAAAACTTACCTGATTTTCCGATTATATTTGTCCCATTAAAAAAAGAAGAAATTCCGAATCAAAATATGATTCTGAAAAAATAAGGAAAACCCTATGTTTTAAAATTTGTTTATTTACAATAAAAAATATATGATGTTTATTTACATACAATATTATAAAATTCTATCTAATAGAAGACACTTTGAGCTGGCAAATGATAAACATCCGCATCAATACGCAACAATTTCTCAATATAACACTTAAAGTAGTAAAATTATACAAAGATCGTGATGATCGCATGTGAAATTATTAATATAAAATCATATCGGAATAAAATCGATCAGAATTGCAAGTGATATAAAATGTACAAAATATAAGTGCTATTTACATAAATAAGAACTTGCATCATAATCAATGCTGCCATTTCAATAAAAACGTGATACTACTTTTATAAACGCAAATGCATAATTACAAAAATTCGATAAATTACATTTTTAATCAACTATAATATGTGTTTATTGATTCATTTTCTTTCTGGCGAATGAAAATCGAAAATAAAATGAAATATTATAGAAAAAAAAACAATTTGATGAATCATCACCAAACAGATATTACTAATACTTTTGTAACTTTAAAAGATTTGGAATGATTATTCTCACTAAAGAATTCGATACAATATTTGAAAAAAAAAATAATTGTGTTGTATAATTAAAGCTCCAGAGTAAATAAAAATAAAGACAGATTGTAATAAGATCAGTCTTTCGATTATGGATCAATAAAATTCGAGAATTAAATTTTGATTTCACAGGAACGCTTCGAATCAAAAAATAGGTCATTAAAAAAGCTTTTTCGTAATTCGAAGTTGAATTTCTCATCAACGAACACAGCTAGAGGAAGACGCTCTAGCTGCCTTCATCGAGCAATATCAAGAAGCATCATCAAACTTTCGTACCGTTTTGCTCCCCGATAGTCACTTGAGTCACAAAGGGACCTCTCTGACTTCCCCTGGTCGGTTGATGTTGTCCTTGCTGATTTCTAGGCAACGAATTCGAATTCAGGTCTTGGAAATGATGCCCCGATTGGGGCTGTTTGACGTACTGGGAAGGAGCGTTCGATCTACCCCTATTGTTCAGTATGGATTGAACGCTTTCGTACTCGTAAAAATTAGACATAGGTCGCAGCTGAGTATCTGCCTTTGTTTGACGTTGCGAGTGATACTGGTGTTGTTTTCGACTGAAAGAAGGAAGAAAACGGTTCTAGGTCAGATTTTGAAGGGGTCGGAATCTAGTGATGTCGTAAAATCTAATGATCTAGGTACATTTCATGAAGAATGTGCTAGTTTTTTACTGGAACTTCAACGTCCTGTCTAAGAAAAGGAGTTTTTATTTTAAGAGGGGTTTATACCATTCAACGTTCAGTTCAAAACGCGATTCGGGATTTCTCACGATAGAGACCACCTATTTCTATGAGGTTTTCACTATTATTAAATTTGAAGGGTTCTTCAAGTGGGAAAGTCCATAACTTTTCTTTTCGTCGAGTGAAAAAAAAATTTATGTTTCTTTTCGACGAAGAAAAAAGTTATGAACTTTCCCACATGAAGAACTCTTCAAATTGAATAATAGTGAAAACCCCATATAAATCGGTGGTCTCTATCGTGAGAAATCCCGAATCGCGTTTTGAACTGAACGTCGAACGGTATAAACCCCTCTTGAGTTCAAAACGCGATTCGGGATTTCTCACGACAGAGACCACCGATTTATATGAGATTTTCATTATTATTCAATTTGAAGAGTTCTTCGAGGCGGAAAGTTCATAACTTATTTTTTTCGTCGAGAAAAAACATAAATTTTTTTTTCACTCGACGAAAAAAAAAAGTTATGAACTTTCCGACTCAAAGAACTCTTCAAATTGAATAATAGTGAAAATCTCATATAAATCGGTGGTCCCTATCGTGAGAAATCCCGAATCGCGTTTTGAACTTAAGAGGGGTTTATACCGTTCGACGTTCAGTTCAAAACGCGATTCGAGATTTCTCACGATAGGGACCACCGATTTATATGAGGTTTTCACTATTATTCAATTTGAAGAGTTCTCCTAGTGGGAAAGTTCATAACTTTTTTTTTCGTTGAAAAAACATAATAATTTTTTTTTCACTCGACAAAAAATAAAGTTATGAACTTTCCGACTTGAAGAACTCTTCAAATTGAATAATAGTGAAAACCCCATATAAATCGGTGGTCTCTATCGTTAGAAATCCCGAATCGCGTTTTGAACTGAACGTCGAACGGTATAAACCCCTCTTGAGTCATTCTCTATCGATTTATTGTGAATATTTTCACGCTACATATTTGGAAAAACTGCCTCAAATTCACTACAACACGATAAAAATGTGCTTTATTTATTGATTGAAAAACATAATTCAGAATCAAACAACAACCTTACCTGTACTCAAAACTCTTTGAATAAACGGAACCAAAACCAAGACAATATCGAAAAGCTACCACAACCATACAAAACACTAAAAACACAAGGAAAGAGCGCAGCGACATACTCAGAAATATTAACAGTCAACGAAAAGCGGAATTAGTCAACATCGCATGCATGTAGAGATTGGTGCATACCTTTCTTCCTCCACCTTTAACCTTTGCTGCTGCACTTGCAGACGCATCTGAACTATTTGACTGTCAGACAAGGGTTCTTTCCGATTGCTGGGGGACACAAAACATAAAATATTACACATACACATTGGGGGAGAGACACTGGACGTATTGAATTTCATTAGATGTATCGTTCAAATTATTCATTAAATTTGAAAAATACTCCAAGTTACTGGCTCAATTTGGAAAACGAAAATCAGGAAAATATTTTGGAATTTTCGGCATCCATAGAGTAGTTCTCCGTATAATTTTGGATGAGGTTAAGATAGAACGACCTGTCAAATATTTTTGAGGTTAGTGATGGTGGTCAAAGAATGGGAATTAAGTTTATTTTTCTCGATTGTGGATCAATTTTACATATCACACGAACTGAATTCTGCTTATTTCGGTATCTACGAAGGAATGTTCACTTTAATTCCAATTTTGTGAAGTCTTGATGACCGCTGACCAAATTTTCCTTCGTTTCCTGGTAAGACACTTGATATGTGGATAATACAGCAAGTTACAAAATATATAAGATGATCCTCTTAATTTGAACGACGTTCACATCCAACCTTGGCACACATTTACGACATTTTTTAATAAAAACGCACATAATTTAAATAATTTTCACTGATTTGATATTCTCGAGAATGAGATTGACTGAAAATTAAAAAAAAATTTCCCCATAACACAATTTTTCAAGCAAATAAACGTTTTCGAAATCCACACGTCCACATCTAAATTCCCATTGCTTGACCACCAGCACTAACCTCAAAAAAATTTGACAGTTAATGAAATACATCTGTTCGACAAAATAACCTAGAAATCGGTGTAACGAATCTCTAATTCGATTTATCACACGAATTTTCTCAATTCTGAGACCGGAACTTGTCACTGTCGGTCCCTTTGTGCGATCCTAGGACTCCTTCGCAACATAAAACATGGACGCAAGGTGAAAGGTATCATGCAGTGTGGTGTTAGTAACAATTTTGTGCATACCAGTCTGTTCAGACCAGACCTTCTTAGACACAGACCCCCATCGCCTTATCATACCCTGTTCTCACCTTAAGTGGGTCTGCAGCTCTTTGTAATTAACGTAGTGGGTAAATGGCACTGAATCAGTCACTGCGGTTCGACTACCCGGCCTGCCGTATTCAGCGTAAACGGGTTCCGTCCTTGGCTGCCTGTGCTCGTACAGGTTCTCCCTTTCGTCCGGGGGATAGTAAGAGTGTCTGGCAGCTTGTCGCTGCTCGTGCAACTTTCTATCGGACCTCCTTTGAACCTCGCCGTTATTGCGATATTTCACAGGTGGTGCCACAGAGTTTTCCGGTATTACCTGACAATTAAACCAGTGTTATGTTCTCCTAAGTCGAAATATTCGATGCCTACCAGGATTCCGCTAATGAAGAATTAAATTAGCCCAAAGATCGAACCCTGCGGCACCCCATAGACTAATAATATAAATAGACATGCCTGACGTAGTTTTAAACGTGAGAATGTTTTGTTTCCATTATGGTATTCTGTGTAAAATTGTGTAAACTGAGTCGTGAAACTCTCTTTATATGATTCTCATCTCACAATCTCACAATCTCACAATAAGTAAACATTGCAAATTTTGTCAAATATACAGGCATTTTTGATATATACAGGCATTTTTTGATATTTCGGGGGAGGGGGCACGGGCCCCCCGAGCCCCCCCCCTCGCTACGTGCCTGCTTACTGAATTTATTAGTGGCGACGAGGGTGGGATGAAAAATTTAAAATAGTAGCTTGTGATGAGGCGATCAAAGGAAAATTTGATTCTCTTCTTTCTGGGTTCAGAGTAACCTTTAAGTTTATTTTAAATTCAGTGAAATCAAGTATGTTGCGTTCATATTTTTGAAAGCAATGAAATAGGATTTTTTTACCTTTGTATAAGTTATTTCCGAAAAAAATGCAATTTTGAAACACTTGCTTCGTTTATTTATATTATTGGTCTATGGACAACTCACATTATTTTTTATAGCGTTCCAAAAGGACAATTACTAAAGCTCATTACGGTAGAGTCTACAAGGAAGCTAAAAGGCTGAAGAATTTGCAGATATTAGAAAGCCGAAGAATAATCAATGAAAGAAACAGAAAAACTGTTTTTTTTTCTTCCTCTCAAAGAAAAATCCTAAAAGTAATCGAAAATAATAATAAAACTGTAGTAAAAACAAAAATAATGATCCAAAAACCGAACCCTGCGGTACCCCTCAAACGGCCCGATCAAATTTCAACCGACGAATACCTCCTTGAACCATCGCTTGTAGGGTCTCAAAAAACAACGCTAAGACATATTTTTTTCAACTCAGAACCTTCAGGAACCCCTACCTGCACTTGCTCGGCGTGCCGGTGCACGAAGTGCCTCTGATACAAAGGCTGGCCGTTCTGCTGAGCCTCCCGGTGACCGGCCGGGGCGCCACCCTGTTGCTGCTGCTGCTGCCTCAGCATCTGCTGGTGCAGTTGCTGCTGCGCCTTCTCCTGTTGCGCCTGCTCGTGGGTACGTTCGGAAGGTTGCGACTGGTGACTTTCGGGCTGTTTCTGCTGACCGGACGAATGGGAGGATTGGTGATCGTCGGAAGCGTCCGTGTTCTGGGTGCTGGTCGTGGTGTCGAACTCGCCGGTGTGATGGTAGTGGGGGTCTACGTTGGGAAAGTCCACCTTACGGTGTTTGCCGAATCTGCGATTTCCGGTCGGTGAAAAGTTGGTTACGGGGGATATTTCGGGTTGAACACCCTGTATAGTGATCGAAAGTCATTTGAATTGGATTCAGTACAAACTTCGTTTCATTCTTAACGTTTTGCTTTTGGATTTATCCGAAAATCTTTTCCGGTTCAGGAGATTTAGAAGTTTTTTGAAAAACATTATGGTGTGGGGTGGCATGTAATTTTTTCAAAAAATCTCTAAATCTCCTGAACCAAGAAAGATATTTGGACAAATCCAGAAGCAAAACGTTGAGAATGAAATGAATATTGTACTGAATCATATTTGAATGAGCTCAGATCACTGAATAATTATACAGGGTGTATCAAAGTTCAAGATAAAAATGTATTCTTTCTATCAACCAACATTTGAACGAAAGGAATAATGCTCTTTCACATCTGTATAGTAATTCTGTGATCTGAGCTCATTCAGATATGATTCAGTACAAACTTCATTTCATTCTTAACGTTTTGCTTTTGGGTTTATCCGAAAATCTTTTCCGGTTCAGGAGATTTAGAAGTTTTTTGAAAAACAATATGGTATGGGGTGACATGTAATTTTCTCAAAAAATCTCTAAATCTCCTGAACCGAGAAAGATACTTGGACAAATCCAAAAGCAAAAGGTTGAGAACGAAATGAAGTTTGTACTGAATCATATTTGAATGAGCTCAGATCACTGAATAATTATACAGGGTGTATCAAAGTTCAAGATAAAAATGTATTCTTTCTATCAAACAACATTTTAACGAAAGGAATAATGCTCTTTCACATCTGTATAGTTATTCAGTGATCTGAGTTCATTTAGATATGATTCAGTACAAACTTCATTTCATTCTTAACGTTTTGCTTTTGGGTTTATCCGAAAATCTTTTCCGGTTCAGGAGATTTAGAAGTTTTTTGAAAAACAATATGGTATGGGGTGGCATGTAATTTTTTCAAAAAATCTCTAAATCTCCTGAACCAAGAAAGATATTTGGGCAAATCCAAAAGCAAAACGTTGAGAATGAAATGAAGTTTGTACTTAATCATATTTGAATGATCTCAGATCACTGAATAATTATATAGGGTGTATCAAAGTTCAAGATAAAAATGTATACTTTCTATCAAATAACATTTGAACGAAAGGAATAATGCTCTTTCACATCTGTATAGTAATTCTGTGATCTGAGCTCATTCTGATATGATTCAGTACAATCTTCATTTCATTCTCAACGTTTTGCTTTTGGATTTGTTCAAATATTTTCCTTGGTTCAGGACATTTAGACATTTTTTGAAAAACATTATGGCGTGGAGTGGCATGTTATTTTTTCATAAAAATCTCTAAATCTCCTGAACCAAAAAAGATATTCGGACAAATTAAAAAGCAAAACGTTAAGAATCAAATTAAGATTGTACTGAATCATATTTGAATGAGCTCAGATCAATGAAAAAATATACAGGATGTATCAAAGTTCAAGATAAAAATGTATTCTTCAATTTTTTCATTAAACAACATTCTAACAAAAAGAATAAGGCTCTTACATACCTGAACATAGACCCTATGCCTTTAAGGATACCAGGTTTCTTCTTAGCCGACTTATGCTTGTTATCCAGGGCTGCGTTCAACGAAGACTGCCTCGGACCTCCCCTCACGTTACTGAACCCTTCAACTTCGCGTTCTCCATCTGTTGGGGGATCCAACAGCCAATGTTTCTTGGCCGATATCTCGCTGCGATGGTTCGGATCCACCATCCTGTCGTCGACGGCAGCCCTGAAACTTTCCTCGCACCCGCGTCCTCTGATAACCTTCAAAGCTCCAGAAGGACCTCGATAACTATAAGCCGGATCTCCTTCTTCTTGCATTTGAATCTAAAAAAAAAATCGTTTTGTATTTCGGTCACAGCAAGACCTGAAGAAGTTACCTCTTGGACCATGGTCTGTAAGGACTCCAAACTAGAAGATTTTTTCATTCCTAAAGAGGGTCCCAGTTGGCCCAGCTTGTCAGCGTCTGATAACAGAAGAAATTAGTTTAAGATGAAGAATTTAGGGGGTATATGAGAATTTTGCGGAAATGTTGGTGAAATGCTTACATTCTGGATGTTCTGAAGTTCGTGAAACGCTCATGACCGATTCCACAGACCCTACACGCACCAAATTAGCTGTTAAATGGATAAATGGAAGTATTAGCACAATGGAAGACAAAACACACGAGACAAATGGAATGGAACGATGAAAAAAATAGAGAAATACAAGCAAAACCTTTCCAAAACAAAAATATCGAAATTTCTCGAAGAAAACTCACAGTCTTTAGTATCCTTGCTCCTCTGCTCCCTCAACTTCTTCGTCCTCTGATACGTGTCCGTATTCTTGGCGTCCAAAGTAGCGTGCCTCTTCTCCGACATGCTCTGTCTCCCGAAAGCGTCCCTGCTGAAGCCTTGCGGGTTTTCCAAGGACAACTGACTGGCGTAGGTGGCGTCGGTGCCACCCTGTATCGTGGTTTGCGAGGACTCAGCGCTCCTGCCGTCCGAGACGACGCTGTTCAGGCTGGCCTTGCCGTCGGGCTCGTGATCTTTGCGGTTCTCCGTCACGCTCACGTTCGAGAGATTCATCTTGTTCGTCATGTGAACGTTTATTCTGGAAAAAACACTTTGTTTTGTCTTGATATTCATAAATGAAGGACCCAGAGTCTCTTATGCAACGGAAGCATTGGCGGAACCACCGTTTTTAATTTGAACCCATACCAATAAGTCTAAGCTTCTGGGGTCGACTGTAACAGTCCAAAATTCCTTAATTTAAAGAATTACGCACTTGACCTCAAAATTATGATGCCAAAGATGCTGTTATTTTCAATTCTAGAAGCGGATGTGTAGTTTTCGAAAAATTGAGAACAAGTTAACGAAAATTAATAATTCCAAAACCATTGAATCGATTTTCCTCATTTACGGATCCAACCAACACATTTAGTAACCAAACATGCTTACAGACGGTCGGGCCTACAGAATCGAACTGGAACCAGGATTCCTTCATTTTCGGCGCAAAATAAAGCAGTTGGATGACTCACCTGGTACTCTGTTGGTTCAGCACCCTTGACCCGTACTCATCTTCTATCAATATGGGCTCGCAACCGTTCAAGCTAACGGTGGTGGTAGAATGATGACTGTCGAAAGATTGATTATTGGCTAACATACTGCTACTCCAGGTATCGTGAGTGGCCTGCAAGAACCCCGGATTTGAATCGTCTGCTTTAAATTTCGTTTTCGATCCGCTCACCTTATAATAGCTCTCGTTTCTTAACTGACTATTCTTATTATTATTTCCGACCAATCGGTCTATCACAGGGTTCCAGTTTTGCATCGGGTTCACGTTATGACTTTGCGAGTTCTCCCTGCTGTGGACGTAGGGGTTGTAGATCACAGTGTTGGTGGAGCCGTTGCTCGAGTTTGCCTTGGAGGGGTCGCTGCTGTCGCTCGATTGGAAAACGTCGGATCCTGCGCAGAGAAATGAGACTTGGAATTTTGCGACCTTGAGAGGGGTCTATACCGTTCGACGTCCAGTTCAAAACGCGATTCGGGATTTCTCACGATAGAGACCACCGATTTATATGGGGTTTCCACTATTATTCAATTTGAAGAGTTCTTCAAGTGGGAAAGTTCATAACTTTTTTTTTCGTCGAAAAAAAAAATTAATTTTTTTTTCACTCGACGAAAATAAAAGTTATGAACTTTCCCACTTGAAGAACTCTTCAAATTGAATAATAGTGGAAACCCCATATAAATCGGTGGTCTCTATCGTGAGAAATCCCGATTCGCGTTTTGAACTGAACGTCGAACGGTATAGACCCCTCTTAAGGTTAAGGTCGTCCAAAACCGGTTGTTGCGCCTGAAAAAGCCGGGACTTACCTTCCGAGGAGCTCAACAGGTTCGGGTTGCTCGAAGAATTGCTGACGGGGTAGTTCCTGTTGGCCGGAGGCGGCGAAGAAGCCCTCCTGGCTATCGTCAGCGTAATGTTTCCAGGCACGGGACCTTCAGTATGCAGCATGGCCTTCCTGAGGGTCTCCATGGCGTCGCTGTTGGACTGTTGGAGCAGCGAGATGCCGTTGACGTTGAGGAGTTGGTCGTTGGTTTGCAGTCTTTTGTCTCTCGATGCGGCGCCGCCGTTGATGACGCTCTTGATGAAGATCCCCAGGTCCTGGGTGCCGCTGGTCTTGCCTTTGACGCTGATGCCGAGGCCCGCCTTTTCGGTGTCGTGGACGGGGATGTTGAAGGTGAGGACTTCTCGGTGTTTCCAAGGGAAGATCATGGAGTCGTCCAGTTTTTCGGGCGGCTGTAAAGGCTATTTTTTTCATTTTGGACGTTTGCTGGTGTTTTTTGTGAGAGTTGGATGAAGATTCGGGTTATGACGTATGGAAAGCATGCATGGGATGAAATTTGCAGATTGCCCTTGAACCTCAAGAATGGAAAGAAATTTCAAACCCTTCAAATAGGGGCTCCTTACTAGGAAAGTTGATATGGTGAAAAATATATAAATATTCATAAAGAAAGAGAGAAAAAATACATAAATGGTCATTATTTTTTTCTTTTTTAGTCATTATTGCTCCTCTTTGAAATTTTGCGATTTCCTTACACTCAAATGAAATATTCTACGTCAGTCAAGTTTACTGGTTCAATCCATCTGATTAAAGAAGAAGAAGAAAATACATTCAAGACGAACTGCTACGTGAAAAATACTAAAAAACTACAGAAAATCCACTGAATGCCCCAAACTAAAGCACGCCCTTCACAGTCCTACAATTGGTTTTTCTAAAATCTTTCTGTCAATGCCAATTTTTGACACATAGGTTCGTTATACGTCAAAATATGACGTATGACGTCTATTCAACGTCATATTTGATGTCTACTTCCGGTTGCTCCATGACGTTTCTGTATAAAAAGTAGAATACAACACTTCAAACGATTCGTCACATTCTGAATTCGGAACGGTTGTTCTGAAAGCTAAAGCGAATGAATTGACGATTTTTTTTTTAAATTTATTCATTCATTCCTGACCCTTAAACAGCAAGAAAGCTGGTATCAGAGCCTACATTTACCTTGTGTTATCTCTCATAAACAACAATTAATAATTCTTAATGAAATTCTATTTTATCAGTTTCCACTATATATTTATATAAATATAGTGGAAACTGATAAAATAGAGTTTCATTAAGTTTTATTAAGTTGTGTTAAAATGGTTTTCCACAAAATAGAATCAACAACTATTAATTTTTAATTAATAATTCGTTACAATAATCTGTATCAGCCTTGTAAAAGGAAAAAAAAAACAAAAAATACAAACAAAAAACAAAGCAAAGATCTTCATATACAAAGGAATTACCGAAGTTTAATTTCATTGTATATGGAGAACTATTGTTTTGTTTTTCGTTTGTTTTTCTTGTTTTTATTTTTTTTCCTTTTACAATTCCACCCCACAATCGTGCGACTGTTATAGATGGCGCGTTTCATCTGGGACACTCTATAGAAAATTTGCAAGCAACAGAAAAAAAAAAAGCGTAAGCGAAATGATAAACTAAATTAGCATCTAATTACATTGAACGCTGTCGTCGTGTCCTGAAATTGAGACACGATTTTGGCAACAGTTCCCCCCCTTTCAGGAGTCCTATTTTGTAGGGCTTGAAGGTGGCTCTGGGGCAGAGGAGGAATTGTTGGAGGCGTGTCGCTACTTCTACTCGGTACCTCTACGGCCTCGCCGGACGCTTTTTGTGCTTCGGACTCCTGTGTGTACGAGAAAAAACGTGAAGAGGGAGCTAAACACTAAAGTAGAGGGTTTCCAATAGCAACGAAACGGTTTGAAACGTCACGGCGGCCATATTTGACATGGTAGAAACGTCACTAGCTGTCATTCGAGGTTGGTTATAGTTTGACAGGTGATTTTGACGTTTCAACCATTTTAAATATGGCTGCCATGACATTTCAATGATATCTCGCCCATTTTGGAACCCTGTACTTGAAATCAATCATCTACACAGGGTCATTCTTCCAAATCCTTAGCCAAAATAATACAGAGAACTACTCGAGATAAAAAATAGGAACAAGCGACAGTTTCGTTCTTGTCGAAGAGGAATAGATGCTGACCATGGTTTCGGTCTTGTTACGACCTTCGTCAGAGCAACATAACTCTGCTCCGACAAGAACGAGATGAAACATTGGTCCTTTTCAATCACTCATTATCTTTTCTTCCCTTTGCATTTGACTTCTAATGGCGGGGATTGAGATCTAAGGAATGAAAAAGGAAATGGATCTCAAAGTTCTTGTGATGGCGTCGTACAAATACCCAGGTTAAGGAAGAATAATCCTGTATATTCAAACGCTCGAACCTAAAAAGTGAGGCAATTCGTTGTTTACAAAAATACAGTGCTGTCACTACCTCCTACCTCAATCAAGACCAGATTCTCAAACCTACAAAATTCAAAATCGATCAAGAATCAACACTTACGATTATCCTGGGCAGATCGCTTTCGGTATCCAAAACGTCTTCTTGCCTGGACACCACTATTTTAACTTTACTACCAGGTGGTGCATTCCTCAATACGGCAACGGCTTCCGATTGACTCTTGCCCGTCATTTCCACGCCGTTCACCTCCAGCAACCTGTCTCCTATCTTCAGACGTCCATCTTCGACAGCTGCGCCCTGCGAATTCTATTTCTTACTTTTTTCTGCCATTTTCCTTCGGTGAGGCTCAAAGTTAGCCATGCACTAGGCCACTTTGATTCATCCCCACGCATTACAACTAACTAATAATGGGTGGGCCCTTTAGAAGTCACGGTGGAGTTCCACAAGGCAACGTTCTTGGGCCACCAAAATATATATTTTAAGATTGAAACAGTAAAATATGGATCTCGCGATTAACTAGAATATCAGCACGTATTTTCTTCGTGTTTTCGAGGTATTACGATGCCACCAAGTATATTTTTACCTTAGGAATGATGTTCTTGATGTAGATGGGGCAGTTCCCGCCAGCGGGATTGTCCCTGGTCGTGATGCTGAAGCCTAGTCCGTGGGGACCTTTAGCAAGTTCTATTTCGATCTTCCTTCCTATTTTCCTGGTGTTGGCCGTTAGGAGTGTCTTCAAGTTTTTGGATCCGGCCGGTACTTTCTTGGTGGGGGAAACTGTAGCTACCTTGGCGCTTGGAGTATCTGTTGAAAATGTTAAGATAGTGATAGTGAACATTTCGAAAATGAGTGGAATGCATACGTTTCTGTTCGATTTCCACCATGGAAGAATTTTGATCAGGTAATTTAGGGTAGCTGGGCTGTTTCTTGAGACCGTTCAACGCGTAGCCTTTGACGACTTTCAGTCTGAGTTCCGACGAAGTGAGGGAAAGTTTGAACATGTCCTGGACCCTGGAAAATCGAGTGTAAGAACACAATTCAAGATCGAAGAAATACGAGCTGATCCTGAGGATCTGAGTTTACCTCTGGAACGGCATGTTCAGCAAGTTCTGCCCGTTGATCTCTATGATCCTATCGTTGATCGCCAGTCTACCGTCTCTGTCTATCCTTCCTCCAGGTTCGATCCCTTGCACTAGCAGACCCCTGTCTTTTCCGTAGATGTCATAGTCTGGCACTACGTGTATACCTAGAGGACCTGGTTCGTTTCTTATTACGATGAGTTCGCTGGAAGAGAATCTTTATTAGTTTGCAGGCTATGAGGAGGAGGTTTTTAAGGTTTGGGAGGGTTTGATGGTCACCTTTGGTCTATTGACGGAATTGGACTGGTGCTGTTGTTCGCTTGTCCTAGAGGTTCTTTTCGTTTATGTTCCCTAGGGAGTGATGTACTTGTGTGAACTCTGGATTTCGCCCTATCTGCTGCGTCGGCCCATCTGAAGCTGGAAAGGTTTATTTCAAACACAACGCTCTCCACATTATACGACAGTAGTACTGGTAGTACTAGATCCTTCTTACCCTGCTCCATCCTCGAAGAACTGCATGGACAGCCTGTTGCTGCCGTCCCTCTGCATCCTCCTAAAACCGGGCCCGTCGTCCTCTTCTACGTAGTTACAGTTGTAGCCGAGAGAGGGCGGCGGTTCCGAGATCAAGGGGGCGGCGCTCCATCTCTTGGTGTTGTCGGGGATGGGCTGAGGCGGTCCCGGCGGCAACTGGTTGAGGTTAGGTTCGCTGCCTCTGCGTACTTGCAGAGAACCCGGGATGACTCCGTTGGCGATCTGTTCCCCGGTCACCTCGATGTCGGTCTGGGGGTAGTTGACGCCGTATTTGTCGCCGTCCTGTACGAAAAACCACGTAAAAATAAAAACGGCTGTGTATTAGGTTTCTTCAGCATTGGGAGTTATACCCGCCAAGCGTTGGAAATGATTCAAAAACAGGGAACTGTAACCACTGCTTCAGAGGAAAAACAGAAGGCTTTTCTTCATAACAATAAAGTTGCATTTTCACCAGAAAAACAGTAAGAACTTCGTCACGCATATTATTATACACCAAAGACCGATTTGTGTCTTCAGTATGAAGCTCCTGTTTGATTCCCTGGTATCATTAAATGCTAAAATGTACCCAACGAATGTTACATTGCCTGTTACATCGATGTTACCCCGATGTTATCTCGTTGTTACCTCGATGTTACCTCGTTGTTACCTCGATGTTAACTCGTTGTTACCTCGATGTTACCTCGTTGTTACCTCGATGTTACTTAATAAAACTCAAAACTCGTCGATATATCAAAGCATCAATGCATATAATTCAGTACCACAAGAAATTGTCAATATTAAGAAAACTGTAAACATGTGCAAAAGCCTCAAACAGTATTTGAGAAAGATAGAAGAAAAATAGTTATCCTCTAGTATTATAGATATATATTGAAAAACTATTTGTAAAATAACTTTGTATGGATATGTGTTTTTTCTCCTGAAATGAATTTGTTTTTTTAGCCCCTAGGACCAGTAGGAAACTGCTGATTATGGGTCAGAAATAAATTTGATTTATTTGATTTATTATTATTATTATGTTACCTCGACGTTACCTCGAAGTTACCTCGATGTTACCTCGTTGTTACATCAACGACTTTTCTAATCTACCCATGAAAACAAGAAGATAAAATCTGCTTACGTGGAAGATGTCGGGACTTCCGGTACCAACGGAACTTCCGCTAGCGCCGTCGCCCCCTCCGTGGTGGGGCCCGTCGCCATCTTCGAAGGTGGCCAAGATCTGCTCCCTGTCGTCTACGACGTCGCAAAGCTTGTCGTCCGGATCCAAGATGCCGCCTCCTTGAGTTTGGAGATTGTGGACCGAAACCCATGTCGTCGGACTCTGCAAAAAAAGAGAACACGTTTGAGATCCTGAACATTTCAAGAAAGCAATTACATCCTCTCTACTTTTCGTGAAAAAAACCGAAAGTGGTGTAAATTCTCATCAGCGTTCTCACAAATCCACCAAGACAAAGACGAAGATCGGTTAAGAAAATTAATTACACGCTCTGTCGTGCAGCTCCAAGTCGTTAGTACCTACGGTGGCTTCGTACTTTAAGGTCTGCTAGGCATGTCCTTGAAAGACCGGGCAGGATCTTCGTAGACGTGAAAAAGAGTCAGGTGTGCGTCTAGAGACCTGGAGACACAGATTGCCCGACGACTCTTTCGTGCCGCAATGGTTTACCTACTTTAATTTACTGCCAGATAGCTTTTAAGGTTGAGAAATCGCTCTAGATGAATTTCTTATTCTGTCATTTGCGTGTAGACCAGCACTCAATTGGTTTCAGATACCAGATACAGTAGCTATGAATAATTTCGTATACAGAAGTTTGAATGACTTAAGGACTGAACGAGAATAAATTCGCTCTCACAAAAACGCCTATATCTCTTGAACCAATTGAGAAAAAAATCAAAATTTGATCATAGTTAGCTTTGTTATGAAAGTCAGAAACATGTGGAACATTTACCCCATGGATATTCCAATTCTCTGTCGCAAAATATCAAGCGAAGTGAAAACACGAGAGTTTATAGTGGAACTTTTTCAAAATAATCAAAAATGGAGCTCCAAAAGAATCGCAAAAGAGTCTCGCGTTCCTACGGAAACGGTATCAAGAATTGTTAATCGCTTCAACGAAGATCTTACAATCAACCGCAAGGAAGGAACCTGGAGGAAAAAGGGGTTTCATAGCCCAAAAAAGTGAAGAAAACCATCAGCCTTTTTCAGAAGAATCCTAACCTTTCAGGATGGAAAGTGGCCCAAATAGTGGGTTGTTCGCAGTCAACCGTTCAGAAAATCAAGTCGAGTTGTGGGCTTAGAACATACAAAGTGCAGAAAGTGCCAGACAGGAACGCTGTGAAGAATCAAGAAGCGAAATCAAGAGCAAAGAAATTAAAAAAGATTTCTTGAAAAATTTTTCCTGTTGCGTGATGGACGACGAAACCTATGTCTTGGCTGATTTCTCGCAACTTCCTGGTCAGGAATTTTATACTGCAGATACTCGTGGAAATGTTGACGAACAATTTCGCGTGAAGAAACAAGCAAAGTTTCCTAAAAAATTCCTGGTTTGGCAAGCAATTTGCACTTGTGGGAAAAGGAGCGAATTTTTCGTTGGCCAAGGCTCTGTTGACTCGAAGATATACATCGAGGAATGCTTGAAGAAGCGACTTTTACCATTTTTACGTGAGCACGATGTGTCAACAATCTTTTGGCCAGATTTAGCTTCATGCCACAACAGCAAGGCCACCAAGGAATGGTACGAAGGCTAATGATGTGGTTTTTGTCCCCAAAGAGGACAATCCACCAAATTGCCCAGAACTCAGGCCAATCGAAAGATATTTGGCTCTGGTAAAAAGAGAATTGAAAAAGACTAAGAAATCAACGAAAACATTAGCGGAATTCAAGCAAAAGTGGAAGACAGCATCCCAGAAAGTGACTGAGAACACTATAAGAAGCATGATGGGAAGAATTTCAGAAAAAATCCATGAATTTTGTGAAAAATATTGGTATTTTTATTTTAGAAACAGATTCCATTAGAATTAGAAGATGATTCGAAAATGAGTTTGATTTTCGAAATCGGTCCAGTGGTTCAAAAGATATAAGCGTTTTTGTGATAGCGAATTTATTCTCGTTCAGTCCTTAATACAGATCACAGGATTCACAGTTTCTGATTATTATTCTTATTCTTCTGTCTGTGATTCAGACCAGAAACTCCAAGCGTCTTCGGTGGGAGCTACAGCTCCAATTGAAAAAGCTCACATCTATATCTATACAAAAGGTGTAATGATTAGAATTTCAAATATCCCCAGTACAACTCTGCGCACAATACAGATTTCTCACAATTAATCTCAACCTTCAAAACGAATTCCATTCCTCGATTACATTCCTGTTCCTGTCCAGAATGCAAATTGCACATCATACCCGCGTAGCGAGAAGAACGGTTCGATTGTTGAAAAGAAATTACTTCTTCTACGATCTCCTCGGGTATACAAAGAGTCAGACCACAATTGGGATGTAATTGGAGTAGATGAAAGCGCGGCTATTAACATATTCTTCTATCGGACATTCTGCAGCGATAACGAAGAAGATTGAGATTTAAATTTGCAGAAGCGAACAGAAAAGAGAGCACGGCTTACGATCGGAAAGATTGATTGGTCAACTTTCTTTTGTACTTCACGTTTGTGGCGTGTTTCAAACATATCAGGAATTGTGAAGCTTTCATCCACATTGAGGCAATTCTTGCGAACCAAAAGATCTACCCTTACTGGAAGAAAATGTTTTAAGAATGTTAGGACTAGCTTCGGCATCGAAATCAAAGTCTCTTTCAGCTTCTGACGCCTCTTTTGCTGACTAAATCCATAAACAACTTCACGATATAGTGAAGAGTATTTACACAAAAAAACCTTGATCTTCAAAGTACCCCATTTTGAAACATGATCCTAGAAATTGTTGTACCTATCAGATCCAGCAAAAAGGAAAGTCCAGGGTCAGCAAACTCAGTCTGCATTCGCGACAGTAAAAGTGAAATCCTTTGAACTTGACCATCGATTTTTACGCATTCGGCAACGTGACAGCCATGGGGTATGCGAGAGCTGAATGTATGATGAAACAGAACCCGAAATGGATCTAGATCTGCCCGGTGAAAGTGAATGATCGAACGCAGTCCTGGGAAGATTTATCGAGACGGTCTCTCTTTCAAAATCGAGGCAATCGTCAGAAACGACGTTGTCAGGCGGAGAAATATCCATTTGGCGAGGAACGCTCTACCTTGGAAGATCATCGAAATCAGAAGAGATCGAGAATTAGCATTGGCAACGTATTTGATGGTACCTGAAGCCGATAACAAAATTCTCGAGATGCACCAAATGGTTTACCATCTTTTTAAAAAAGTTCCTCGATGGAAAACCCGATTTTAACTGAAAAAAAAGGCTTAAGCATGCTCCCGATTAATCGTCCAATATGCATTCTCCCTCGGACTAATCGAATCCGCTTTACCTATCAGCAGTTAACGTTCCTCTAGATTAGACACGCCAACCAAAGACTTTTTGTTCCTGTTTTATCGCCCTGTATAATTACGAAGATAATTGGATATACACGGTGAGCGTAATGAGGAGGTGCGCACTTTATTAGGCGATTTCTGGAACGCCTTTTTCGAACGACTGAGTTTATAATTAAAATAGTGCGCATAGCGGATGCAGCAGATGAACTTATTTCTGCAGAATCCAAAAAATCGGTGGCAGACCTCCGAGTATTTAGCGAAGGATGAGAGTTTTCTTGAAAATTTGGTGCACTTATTTTCGTGTCACACACTTGATAGTTTCTTTCCAGGTTTGTGTCTACGCATATTTCGACTATAATAAGGACTGAGCGAGAATAAATTCGCTATCATAAAAACGCCTATATCCCTTGAAACAATTGAGAAAAAATCAAAATTTGATCATAGTTAGCTTTGTTATGAACGTCAGAAACATGTGGAACAGTTACTTCATAGATATTCCAATTCTCTGTCGCAAAATGTCTAGCGAAGTGAAAACACGAGAATTTATAGTGAAAATTTTTCAAAATAATCAAAAATGGAGCTTCAAAAGAATCGCAAAAGAGGCTCGCGTTCGTCCGGAAACGGTAT
This sequence comes from Adalia bipunctata, assembly GCA_910592335.1. Lineage (NCBI taxonomy): Eukaryota > Metazoa > Arthropoda > Insecta > Coleoptera > Coccinellidae > Adalia > Adalia bipunctata. Next base: position 2,689,411 of record OU342951.1, read on the forward strand.
CAAGAGTTGTTAAGCGCTTCAACGAAGATCTTACAATTAACCGCAAGGAAGGAACCGGGAGGAAAAAGGGGTTTCATAGCCCAACAAAAGTGGAGAAAGCCATCAGCCTTTTTCAGAAGAATCCTAACCTTTCAGGACGGAAAGTGGCCCAAATAGTGGGTTGGACGCAGTCAACCGTTCAGAAAATCAAGTGGAGTTGTGGGCTTAGAATATACAAAGTGCAGAAAGTGCCAGACAGGAAAGGTGTGAAGAAACAAGAAGCGAAATCAAGAACGAAGAAATAAAAAAAAATTCTTGAAAAATTTTTCCTGTTGCGTGATGGACGACGAAACCCATGTCTTGGCTGATTTTTCGCAACTTCCTGGCCAGGAATTTTATACTGCAGATTCTCGTGGAAATGTTGACGAACAATTTCGCGTGAAGAAACAAGCAAAGTTTCCTGAAAAATTCCTGGTTTGGCAAGCAATTTGCACTTGTGGGAAAATGAGCAAATTTTTCGTTGGCCAAGGCTCTGTTGACTCGAAGATATACATCGAGGAATGCTTGAAGAAACGACTTTTACCATTTTTACGTGAGCACGATGTGTCAACAATCTTTTGGCCAGATTTAGCTTCATGCCACTACAGCAAGGCCACCAAGAAATGGTACGAAGCTAATGAGGTGGTTTTTTTTTCCCCAAAGAGGCCAATCCACCAAATTGCCCAGAACTCAGGCCAATCGAAAGATATTGGGCCCTGGTAAAAAGAGAATTGAAGAAGACTAAGAAATCAACGAAAACATTAGCGGAATTCAAGAAAAAGTGGAAGACAGCATCCCAGAAAGTGACTGAGAACACAATAAGAAGCATGATGGGAAGAATTCCAGAAAAAATCCATGAATTTTGTGAAAAATAGTTTTGGTTTTTTTATTGTAAAAACAGTTTTCATTAGAATTAGAAGATGATTCGAAAATGAGTTGGATTTTTGAAATCGGTCCAGTGATTCAAAAGATATAAGCGTTTTTGTGATAGCGAATTTATTATCGTTCAGTCCTTAGTACCTACTATGAATAGTGTATACTTGGTTCTTGACCCGTATACTCCAGCTCCTGTAAGTGTTTTAGAACCATCTGTATACCATTTAATGGTACAAATTTACTTTTTTGTTGAGTATAACATAAATAACTCTGGAATGCTTCAGAACATCAGTAAAGATCGAAGTAACATTGAAATTTGATTGGGAATCTAAAAATGTTATTGAGCATGTCATTGAAAAACGGAGTTAATAGCTACTTCCGGTATAACCAGAAGTAACCAACATATTTTGGATACTCTTGTGGAAATGAATTTCCCAAAAACACCTCGTTCATTTCCTCGTATAAATTTGGGTCCATCCTGTATAATTTAAACAAATACGGGTGACTCATGAACGGGATCCTCACGACCAGGTAGAACCGATCTTGCGTTGGGAATCCCCATTTTGGTAGTACCAAGAAGGAGGCTTTGGGGAAATCCGACCTTGAAGATCGTTCTTCGTTCGGTCCACCAGGTCCGCTCTAGAACACGTCGCCCATCGAGATTCACGCGTTACTACGGATCACGTATTGACGTATACAGAGTGCAACTCATTTGTCTTGAGTTGAGAGTTCGTTAACTCTTGATTCGTCGAATCGGCATCGCCAAAGCCTTGAAGTGTGCAAGATGCAGAATCAGATTGCTCGGATCAGCGATAATTTTGCATCATCGACGATGCTTTTTTAAAGCCTCCACTACACTGAGTAACGGTGAAAATATTCTTGCATGAAGGGAACCACTTGGACGGTTTTGAGAAGGGAAATAAAACCACATGGACAGAATGGACACTTCTAAAGGAAAAAATCAAGATAGACGAATACACAGAAGTCGAGAGCATTTTTTCTCAATTAAAAAAGATCTCAAATTTACTTCACGACTTGAAATTAACTTAAAAATATCGATTTCATAATTGTGCATTTGTTGATAGCAAATTTCAGTCTTAGAATTGATATTTCTTTGGACTGTTAAAGCCTTACAGCAATTACAAATAGAACCACCCTGTATATAAAGATAAATCAGAATTCAGCTTACGTTTTCCAAGTTTTCCTCAGTCTCCAAGATAGTCTCAAAAATGGCACTGTGCCTAAAAGCTTTCACCATCTTTCTACAAACTTCACCACATAACCCAAATTCATTTTAAACGTAAGAAACGCACTAAAAGCTCGAGAATACCAACCATACGACGTTATCGTGTGCGCTACCTGTGTTAGACGATGCAACCGTACTGAGAAGAGCACAGAAGAATTTCTACCTGAATGGATTTGAAAGTTGGAGAAAATGAGATGAAGATCACCACATTATACATTTTATATTTCTATAATTATATTTATGTATTTCGCGCCAGTAAAAATCGGAAAGGCTATCAAGGATTGATCGATCAATTATTCATGATGATCATAAACGAGTCAATAAAGACCATTAATTTTATTAGCATTTTCTATGTAAAAAAAAACGAGTCGTCAGACCAATGACTGTAATACCAGATGAACCAACGCACAAAAGCTTAGAGGAGCTTCTATTTCATTACAAAACAGTGAAGCCGAATTAATAAATGTTGTGCTTCACTCTGTATATATAAGCCTAAGACAGATCTGATCTATTCTCTATTCAACTTCAGCGAATGCATCCATATTCTTTAAGAAAAAGATCTAAGCAACACATTTGAACATTCCTAGAACTACTTTATTCAAACAAGTCATATCTGACTATTCTAACTTAGGAAATAGCACCTTCGCACAGAATCGCATAAAGAATCACGTGGCTATAATTTCCAGTTTCGCTTCATCCATATTCAGCATTATCAACTGTGAAAATCTCCTTGAGCGATACCTATAACATTGCAATTAAACAATTAAAACGTACTCAAAGCGGTATAGATGAATATGCAAATGGGTGTGCATTTCAAAAGAACTGCAATATACATCAGCCTGCAGACAGTTCTCATACTTGTTTGTCTCGAGACAAAAGGTTTGTCCAATTAATGATCGTTCGATCCGTATTATGAACGATATTGGTAGTTGATTGCCGCACAAGCACTTGCCGGTAATGAGTTCGTTTGCAAGCTGCCAGTTTCTTCAATAATTCAGGTTCTTAAACTTTCGAAAAATTTTTAGAATAAATGTAAAGTCATACACATACAAGAGGCCAGCATCAGGCCGATATACGAGGATATATTGAAGAATCCTAAGCCTTCAATAGAATTAAACAAAATTTCAGTGTCAAAATATTTTATTACTCAACATATTCTCCTCTTAATCAGTTGAGGAATGAGATCATAGTCGGACGGAGCCAAATCTGGTGAATAAGGGGGGTGTTCTAGTAATTCTGAACCTAAATCACGAATTTTTTGCATGGCAACATGAGATTTGTGTACTGGGGCGTTGTCCTTTGAAAACAAAACACCTTTGGATAGCTTTCCGCGTTTTTTCTCTTGGATTTTTTCCCGTAGAGTGATCAGTAATGTCGAATAGTAATCTCCAGTTATTGTTCAACCCTTATCCAAAAAATCAATTATGATTACTCCATGGCAATCCCAAAAAACTGAAGCTAGAACTTTTCCAGCAGATTTTTGGACACGAAACTTCTTAGGTCTTGGAGAACCAGAGTGTCGCCATTCCATCGATTGTTTTTTCGGGGACTGACACAGAAACTGGCCTTCCCGATCGGTCATCATCTTCAATGGAAAATTTGCCTCTTTTGAAGCTTGCAGTCCAATTTTTCACGGTCGCATACGAAGGACATTGATCACCAAGAGTATTAAGCATATCTTCTTAAATCTGCTTACCTCTTAACCCTTTTAAATACAGGTACTTGATGATGGCTCGATACTCCAATTATTCTATTTTTACAATTTCGATGGACATCTTTTTTTTTTAATTCATTGCGTAACTCTGGTTTACTTTTTTGAATGAAACCATCAAATTTAAAGCACAATAAACTAATGCTGATTTAATGAATCGTTCTTGCAACTGAGTGTTAGTACATGTATCTCTAATAATAATCACTGGTCGAATAAATATCAACTAAATATGTTAACAGTGAAAGAAGTTATTATAGTACAGAAAGAACCATACGAAAAGCTACTTATAATCATAAAACTCGAGCAGGAAACACAAATTCGTGGGAAGTAACTAATTCCCATAATATGTACCCCCCAAAATATGCCACATTCCTTCAAATACTTCACTTCTTATCGAATTACACTTGAAAACACTTGACTTTCGGTGAGGAAACTGAAAAATTCCTGAGGAATATCTCCCATTAAAATGTCGCCACTTCTAATGGCACAGATAGCGATACTCTGAGGCCTTACAGATCAAGATAAAGTGGGTTTATGGAACGAAATTCTGTGGCTGTTCGAGCGTGCAGAAAATCGTTGCTATAAAAGACGAATGCAGTTCGCGTTGCAAATCGATAAATCACAATCTAAAAGGAGATATTGAAGCCGTTTGATACGCGGTTCTAACTTAATCAAAGAACTTCCGTCCATTGTTTTTTATCGACGCATGATTTTTCTTCTTTTTTCCTCATTGGTCTCGATTGGTTAACTTTCTAGTCTTGCAATGGGCGCGAATGTAACCTTTTCTTTCCACATCGTGGAAATATTCGGATACAAGTACTAAGAGACACTGAAATATGTAGTTAAAAACAGTCTTCTACTATACAGGGTCTTTCACGAGGAACCTCACCCATATTTATACGGGAAACTACTGAACGTATTTTCATGAAATTCAGCACTTATAAGTATTTCACGATGCTGATGAAATCTAAAATATTTTCAAGGCATGAGCACCTTCGGTTTTTCCGGAAATGACGTCAACTTCCGTTTTTCAAATTAGAACACCATTTTTTTATTGCAGAAATAGATTCCTTAGAAAATTTCAAGTTATTTTGATGTAACATTTTTCAGTTTTGGTTGGAAAATTCTCTCTGAGCGGGAAAATTCGAAAAAAAAATCGAAAATAGGGCTCCGCTGAAACAAGAATAACTTCGAGGTTTTTGGATGGAAAATTTTCATTTTTGGGATTTTTCAAGATGTAAGATTGATGTATTCACTTTGAGAATCGAAATCGCGATTCATGATACAGGGGGTGAAAAAATCGCTTTCAAAGTTAGGGATGACAAAATCGTGAAAAATCAATTTTTTCAAATTAGAACCCCATTTTTTATGGCAGATATTGAATCTACGTTAAAAAATAATGGGAGTGTATGCACAACACCCTTGCCCTAAAATGGATATTTTCTGAGTTAATATCCACTTTAGGGCAAGGGTGTGATGCATACACTCACATTATTTTTTAACGTAGATTCAATATCTGCCATAAAAAAATGGTGTTCTAATTTGAAAAACGGAAGTTGACGTCATTTCCGGAAAAACCGGAGGTGCTCATGCCTTGAAAATATTTTAGATTTCATCAGCATCGTGAAATACTCATAAGTGCTGAATTTCATGAAAATACGTTCAGAAGTTTCCCGTATAAATATGGGTGAGGTTCCTCGTGAAAGACCCTGTATACCTAAGTAGCACTTGGTCTTCTGGGTCTTTGGTCAAGACTTTCAGTGACAAAGTACCATGAGAAAACATCAATACCGTAAATTTTTGGTTTAACTTAAAATGCCTGCAATATTTGGTTCTTTCAACTTTGAGTTTCTATTTTTATTTTATTGGCTGTTGAATGTTCTTTCTTTTAATGATGTTCCTTTATGGGTTTTCCTGTCTTCAAACTTAAATTTTTGCTTACCGGTTTCACCTTTTCAGAAGGACCTTTTTGACTGGTAGGCCTGGTGATGGAAATTCTGGTCGTCGATCTTCCGCAGACATTCCTCTGGAGCTTTTCCACGTTATAGGTGTGTCTCCATCCGAACAATTGGACCAGTTTTTCCGCCACCTCCGTGCATTTCGGTCCAGCGTTGCTCGTTTGACATGCGTCGAACATTTCACGTCACATCGCTGAAGATGATTCAATAAGAAATCGAAACTTTGGGAAGTGGTCAAAGCCGAGTTACGAGCCATGCCGAACGGTAGAAAGTTTGTTTTATGTTGACGTCAAAAAAGCTATCGTTTTCGGAATGTCAATACTTGATTTTCTCCCCAACACAGTAGAGATCTCTACTCAGAAAGCGCAAGAAAAATATGTCGATATATTCCCCCAGAATTTGATCACTGTAGCTTGCCCACAGAAACCGCTACGAATTTTCAAAGTTTGTGAATCGAATGTAAAAAAAAAATTCTTTTCTTATTTTATTTTTTTTTCTCCTGATGTTACAACCGCAGATCCTCCTAGTAATTTTTTTCCTGAAGAGTAATAAAAGCTTCATATTCCACCAGAATTTGATCACTGTAGCTTACCCATAGAAACCGCTACGAATTTTCAAAGTTTGAGAATCGAATGAAAAAAAAATGTTTTCTTGTTTTATTTTTTTTTCTAACGATCTCACAATCGCAGACTCTCCTAGTAATTTTTGTTTCGAAGAGGAATGAAAGCTCTATATTTCACCAGAATTTGATCACTGTAGTTCACCCACAGACGCCGCTACGAATTTTCAAAGTTTGTGACTTTTTGGATACCCCACAGAGCGATTTTCTAGACCGAGCCAACAAACGAAATGCAGATAATGCCACTTTGTCCGACTGGTCGGTTCGCTTTAATGGCGCAGGTGGATCGGAAAACGCCAGCCAACGGTATTTCACTGATTACGGAATGTACACCTTTAATAATAAGGCAAGATTACTTGGAGAGTGTAAAGACAGTGTAACTGGACCTTTCACCGCAAAAATTTCCACGCGGAGTTATGCAGATACGCCGCTGATGCTGAGGCTTTCGCGAATCGTAAAGGTTCAAACGTTTCATCCTTTTCTAAACCGCTCGGCAAAAATTGAGGATACCAAATTAATATGAGGTTTCTCTCCAGGAATGCCCATTTTCCTTGGAAATTGGGAACGCACTATATACGAGGATGTATTGATATCTAATTTGCCTAGACCAGTTCCATGCATAAACAAAATATTGCGATACCATATCAACGAACAATAACTTATTAGAAGTATCGAGCCATCATCAAGTGCATGTATTTAAAAGGGTTAAGAGGTGACCAGATTTACGAAGATATGCTTAATACCCTTGGTGATCAATGTCCTTCTTATGCGACCGTGAAAAATTGGACTGCAAGCTTCAAAAGAGGTAAATTTTCCATTAAAGATGTTGACCGATCGGGAAGGCCAGTTCCTGTGTCAGTCCCAGAAAATATCGATGCAGATCATGACATGATTTTATCAGACCGTCGAATTGGGCTAAAACGGATATCTGAAGCACTGAAGATTTCATACGAACGCGTTCATCATATAGTTCACGTCAATTTGGACATGAGAAAAATTTCTGCAAAATGGATCCCCAAATGTTTGAATGTTGACCAAAAGCGTGCAAGGGTAGAAGCATCGCGTTCGATCTGTGCTCGATTTGAAAACGATGACCGAATTGTTACTATGGATGAGATTTGGGTACATTTCTACGATCCAGAAACAAAGCAACAATCGATGGAATGGCGACACTCTGGTTCTCCAAGACCTAAGAAGTTTCGTGTCCAAAAATCTGCTGGAAAAGTTCTTGCTTCAGTTTTTTGGGATTGCCATTTAGTAATCATGATTGATTTTTTGGATAAGGGTAGAACAATAACAGGAGATTACTATTCGACATTACTGACCACTCGACGGGAAAAAATTAAAGAGAAAAGACGCGGAAAGCCATCCAAAGGTGTTTCGTTTTTACAGGACAACGCCCCAGTACACAAATGTCATGCTACCATGCAAAAATTCGTGATTTAGGGTTAGAATTACTAGAACACCCCCCTTATTCACCAGATTTGGCTCCGTCCGAGTATCATCTCTTTCCTCAACTGAAAAAAAAGGTTGTAAATTTTCTTCCAACGGGGAGGTAATGAAAGCTGTGGAGGACTGGTTTGCAGAGCAAGAAGAAACATTTTTTTTGAAAGGTCTAGAGACGTTGCAGGTTCGCTGTAATAAATGTATTCAATTAAGAGGAGAATATGTTGAGTAGAGGAGAAGGTGGTATTATGGAACCCCAGTTTGTTTTCATTTGATAATCCGAAGAGATTTGTGTTTATCTTCTTGTTTTTTGTATTAATAGGCCCTATATATATTCAGTTTTTGTTTACTTGAACGAATTTAGAATACTAGCAATATTCAACAAGATACATTTAATTATTTCAAAAAGCTCAAAATTGGACTCCCGAAAAAATAGGCTGGTAATATGGACCCTTTGGAAAAATGAGAACTTATATTCGAAGAAATGCATTTTTAGGTGCATAAACATAAAATATCTATCTCACTCATGATAATTATATTTTATAATTCATAATATGAGATTATGAACGACGGGAGTCACACCAATCGGAAAAATCGTTGTGTGTCCATAAATGGCACATCAGATACTGAATCCACAGAAATTGAAGTCTCCAATTCTATTTTGTAAGGAAAGCTGGTTATTACTGCAGCAGATCAAGCTTTCCGTCCACTGTTCGACATTTTTTTCTTAGGTTGTGGTACCATCACCTTTGGGGTTCCATATTATCAAAAACACATGTTACAGTACATCGCTTGGCAAATTTTCTGGAACCTCGTAGAATGCATTATAACCTACTAGGTTTCAACAGAAAAGCCCTATTTTAGCCTGGCAGAATACCAAAATATATGAAACTCAGATTTAAGTCTTTTTTATGTTGACACGAATTCACGGCATCAAAGTTTCGTTTAACCCATTCACACATAACCCCTCACTGTTGGATTTCTGCTGCGTACTATACGCTGCAGTTTCCCACACAAGTTGTTCCATAAGTGATAAAGGATATTCAACTTTTTGAACCCTAGATATCACGGCCAGTTCAGAATTAACCGAGGGTTCCATATTAGCAGCAGGGTTCCATAATACCACCTTCTCCTCTAATAAAATATTTTGACATTGAAATTTTGTTTGGTTCTATAATAGGCTAAGAATTTTTCAATATATCCTCGTATACAACTTGATTGAAGTTGAGCGTTGTGATTTCGAAATAAACGATGTTGCGTTACCGAAATCATCAACTTCGACTTTTTGATAGCAACGCTTACCCGAAAGCTTAATTTTTCGAGAATTTCCAATTTCCTGGTGAACCGAGAAACTCCTCGACATTAATTGATTATTTATTCTCATTAACATCCGTGAAAGTAAAAAAATGTCCGACATCAATATTCATTCGACGAATTAATTCAGATTTTATTAATCAACGCATAGAAACGACGATTAAACTTCCGAATCGAGTGAAGTTTACGAATGCATGGTAAATCTCGGTCAAAAATTAAAATGCCGCAATTTTTGTGCCAGATTCGCGTGAGGTAAAAGTCGAATTATATGCGGAAGAAATGCAGCAAGCATTTTTATGTATTCCATCTTAAACCCGGTAACTAGAGCTTGTTAAGAAGGAGTAGGTTGCGCCCGAAGACCGTTAGTATTAATTGAGTAAATGCGTCCAAACGATCGAGTTGAAGCATATTGGCACTTGGTCCTTTACTACATTCACCGTCAGTTCGATCCATCTTCTAAGTAGAACCATCTTGTAAATTGATCCAACTTTTGCTAGATTCCCATTCAAGAATCCAACGAAAACGATTTTGACAACTGTCAAAAAATTTGACAGCAACTGTCAAATAAAATTGACAGTCGCTGTCAAAGCAATCGTCCATGATCCTGGATATGTCATTACAGAAATATTGGGAAGTTTGTGTCCACAATTCGCCAGCATTTTATATAGTTCTTTTTCAGCGATCTAGACAAAATTTTGCACGTAGCTTGAATACGTCATTTTTCATCTAAATTCGAAATTTCATCTAAATCAACCCTGTACTTTCGAAATTACCAGGAAATCGAATTTCCTGAATACGATTCAAAGTTTTGTGGAGAAAATATTGTTGAAGTTTTTCTTGCAGCTTCAAGTGGCGGTTGTCGAAATGAACAGGCTGAAAGAACCGATAATTAAAATCGATAATAATTATTATCGTCGCTTTTTCAACGCAGGCAGGCCAGAGAAAGTTTGAGGGGAGATGGTAACAATAACTTTACGCGAGAAGTTTGTGTATGGAATTTCATTAGTTTGTAAGAAATTCGAAAGTGAATAATGCAATGTAACTTCTAACTACTACCTACGAGGTTCTTGATGCATATTTGTTGTAACACGATTAAATTCGACAAGAAGAGTGTACGAAGTCATGATAAGCAGAATGCCACCTGCAGTGAAATATGCACATAACTAACTTCTCGTCGAAAGGGTATGGAAGAAGATGAAACATATATTATATTACATTTTCTCCTACTGATAAGCAGTTTATTATCAACAACAAGGAGTTGTGGAGGTGAATTTCGGTATGGTAGAAAAGAAAAGATTCCAACGATTCTAATCAATCAGAAAATTTGCGAAACAAAATAACAAAAACTTGTAATTTCATTTCCATTCTTCGATACCGATAACAACACGCCACTGGAAATTGAGTTGTTATATGACGATGTTTCAAAAACATTAAAGTTATCACATCGAATATAATACGATTACTGAATATATTTATGAATAAATTCAGAGATTTTACAAAGACTTGACAACAGCGGCGTGTCTCTCAGTTACTCTGGGCTTTGTCTCCTCCATCACAAACTTCAACCAATCATATTACAAATTGAGCCACTGACGTCACTGCAGAGGGACGTTTGAATTCACCCGTGTTGATATCACATTTTCAATATCGAATAATTAATCAGTTCTTCAAAATTCAGAGTGAATAAAAGGTTACAAATGTGTTATAAACTGCCTTCATTATGTCATGTGAAGAAAAGTGCATATTTTGAGGTACTGGAAATCCCCATTCAACTACCGCTGACCCATTGGAGTCTCATTGCTCTCTAATAGACGCCTAATGGTCCATTGTCAAAGAAGCTGCAAAGTGATACATGAAAGTATCGACCGTCACTTAATGGACGTGAGAACAAATTACAATTCGAAAAATATGTACATTTCCCATAATCGTGATTGTAGAAAGCCCCCGCCGTCTGAAGAAACTGCAGACTCCTTTCGATTCCACCACGGGCCGGTGTCTCCGATTACCAACGTTTCAGAGTAACTACTTCACCGGATATAGTTCTCTTGTTTCCTTTCTCGGATCGCCGTAAGTGTTAATTCTATTGAACGCAGACCAACAGGAAAAGGCGGCTGACATTTCACGATTATGGTCGAAGGAAAATGAGCAAATATGAAATTTCAGAAGACGCAATTATCTCCACTTTGTTCTTCGTTTTGACACGTTGGTATACATGAAATCTTCATGTTGGCTTGATCCTCAACGCTACCTGGCTTCCAGATATCCTAATGACACGATAATAACGATTTTTTTGTGATTCTTTCTATCTATTTTCCAAACTTCTACCTCAGTAGCGCCAAGATAATTCAAGCGCGCACAACACCTTATGCTTTCAAATATTTTTCCATTCGACGCTGTATATTTATGGTCTTAAATAGCTCTCCGTTTAATGTAGGTGACAGAAAAATCACTAAATCCTCCTCTGAGTGAGGATTTACGATGAGCAGTTCAATGGCGAATTGTCGAATCCGCAAAAATTATGTAACGTCCCGTAATGACCGGATTTATATTCGGTAGATCGCTGACCTCGAAGATCGGTAAATTTTAATGTCCAGACATTGCAAGGATCCTCTTGAGGTACTGTGGAAGGTAACCAATATTTGCATTACGGTGTTTCGTTCAACGCGTGTATAGATACGGACAAATATTTATAGAAAACTGTTATGTGTACCAGCTTTTATGAATACTCAATGATTTCAACCGTTGCTTGTGGAGAAAACTCCTCACGCAATATTAGTTCTTTATTTCTCATTCTCAAATTTTCACATAACTGTTTTGGGTAAGGCGATGGAAAAATATTGTTGGTAAGAGATATACAAATACATATTTACATGATTATAAATGAAATTGAGGGTGGAAAACTAAACTGTGACAGTTAGGGCTTCGAATTATTTTTTATTCAATTTAGCGTACCCGAAAACCTACGTTTTGATACCAAAGTCGACCATGTACCCATTAGAACTCAAGAATTTTTTAATTTTTGGATATTTCATTTTCGAGTTTTGTTCTGAAGCTCAGAGCACTCAAAGTATGGGTGATATGGATCACCAAATTGGGTATTCTGAAAGATTCGAATGGTTTGAAGACATTATCGATTGAATATCACTGTTAGATTTTCCAGGGAATTCGTGTTGATGGCAAATATGGTGTTTTTAGGAGGTCTTACCCCTTTGGCATTTTTTACCCAAAAAGTTGGGATTTTCGATGTCCATTTTATTGTATAAAGACATACGTTGGACAATGCTGATTAACAATATACGAGCCACATTTTGTTGTGACCAAAGAAACGGGAGCTATGACGGTTTGAAATTCCGATTTTTTGAAAAAATGCCATTTGACAGGTAAAAATCTAAACTATGCTAGTTAGGGCTCTGGAAAGTCTATTATTGAATAGAGCGACCTCGAAAACCTACATTTTGATACCAAAATCGTCCATGTAGCCCTCATAACTAATGAATTATTTCGTTTTAAATTTTTCGATATTTCATTTTCGAGTTTTGTTCTGAAGCTCAGAGCACTCAAAGTATGAGTGATATGGATCACCAAATTGGGCATTCTGAAAGATTCGAATGGGTTGAAGTCATTATCGATCGAATAACACTGTTAGATTTTCCAGGGAATTCGTATTGATGGCAAATATGGTGTTTTTAGGGGGTCTTACCCCTTATGCATTTTTGACCTAAAAAGTTGGGATTTTCGATATGGATTTTATTGTTTGAAGAGATACTTTGGACAATGCTGATTAACAATATACAAGCCACAGGTGGTTGTGGCCAAAGAAACGGGAGCTATGACGGTTTGAAATTCCGATTTTTTGAAAAAAATGCCATTTGACAGGTAAAAATCTAAACTATGCTAGTTAGGGCTCTGGAAAGTCTTTAACTGAATAGAGCGATCTCGAAAACCTACATTTTGAGACCAAAATCTTCCATGTAGCCCTCGTAACTAATGAATTATTTCGTTTTAATTTTTTCGATATTTCATTTTCGAGTTTTGTTCTGAAGCTCACAGCACTCAAAGTATGGGTGATATGGATCACCAAATTGGGTATTCTGAAAGATTCGAATGGGTTGAAGACATTATTGATTGGATAACGCTGTTAGTTTTTCCAGGGAATTCGTGCTGATGGCAAATATGGTGTTTTTAGGGGGTCTTACCCCTTATGCATTTTTGACCTAAGAAGTTGGGATTTTCGAAGTCGATTTTATTGTTTGAAGAGATACTTTGGACAATGCTGATTAACAATATACAAGCCACATTTGGTTGTGACCAAAGAAACGGGAGCTATGACGGTTTGAAATTCCGATTTTTTGAAAAAATGCCATTTGACAGGTGAAAATCTAAACTATGCTAGTTAGGGCTCTGGAAAGGCTTTTATTGAATAGAGCGACCTCGAAAACCTACATTTTGATACCAAAATCGTCCATGTAGCCCTCATAACTAATGAATTATTTCGTTTTAATTTTTTCGATATTTCATTTTCGAGTTTTGTTCTGAAGCTCAGAGCACTCAAAGTATGGGTGATATGGATCACCAAATTGGGTATTCTGAAAGACTCAAATGGGTTGAAAACATTATCGATTGAATAACACTGTTAGATTTTCCAGAGAATTCGTGTTGATGGCAAATATGGTGTTTTTAGGGGGTCTTACCCCTTATGCATTTTTGACCCAAAAAGTTGGGATTTTCGAAGTCGATTTTATTGTTCGAAGAGATACTTTGGACAATGCTGATTAACAATATACGAGCCACATTTTGTTGTGACCAAAGAAACGGGAGCTATGACGGTTTGAAATTCCGATTTTTTGAAAAAATGCCATTTGACAGGTGAAAATCTAAACTATGCTAGTTAGGGCTCTGGAAAGGCTTTTATTGAATAGAGCGACCTCGAAAACCTACATTTTGATACCAAAATCGTCCATGTAGCCCTCATAACTAATGAATTATTTCGTTTTAATTTTTTCGATATTTCATTTTCGAGTTTTGTTCTGAAGCTCAGAGCACTCAAAGTATGGGTGATATGGATCACCAAATTGGGTTTTCTGATAGACTCGAACGGGTTGAAGACATTATCGATTGAATAACACTGTTAGATTCTCCAGGGAATTCGTGTTGATAGCAAATATGGTGTTTCTAGGGGGTCTTACCCCTTATGCATTTTTGACCCAAAAAGTTGGGATTTTCGAAGTCGATTTTATTGTTTAAAGAGATACTTTGGACAATGCTGATTAACAATATACAAGCCACATTTTGTTGTGACCAAAGAAACGGGAGCTATGACGGTTTGAAATTCCGATTTTTTGAAAAAATGCCATTTGACAGGCGAAAATCTAAACTATGCTAGTTAGGGCTCTGGAAAGTCTTTCATTGAATAGAGCGACCTCGAAAACCTACATTTTGACACCAAAATCTTCCATGTAGCCCTCATAACTAATGAATTATTCCGTTTTAATTTTTTCGATATTTCATTTTCGAGTTTTGTTCTGAAGCTCAGAGCACTCAATGTATGGGTGATATGGATCACCAAAATGGGTATTCTGAAAGACTCGAATGGGTTGAAGACATTATCGATTGAATAACACTGTTAGATTTCCCAGGGAATTCGTGTTGATGGCAAATATGGTGTTTTTAGGGGGTCTTACCCCTTATGCATTTTTGACCCAAAAATTTGGGATTTTCGAAATCGATTTTATTGTTTATATAGATACTTTGGACAATGCTGATTAACAATATACAAGCCAAATTTTGTTGTGACCAAAGAAACGGGAGCTATGACGGTTTGAAATTCCGATTTTTTGAAAAAATGCCATTTGACCGGTGAAAATCTAAACTATGCTGATTAGGGCTCTGGAATATGTTTCATTGAATAGAGCGACCTCGAAAACCTACATTTTGATACCAAAATCGTCCATGTAGCCCTCATAACTAATGAATTATCACGTTTTAATTTTTTCGATATTTCAAGTTCGAGTTTTGTTCTGAAGCTCAGAGCACTCAAAGTATGGGTGATATGGATCACCAAAATGGGTATTCTGAAAGACTCAAATGGGTTGAAAACATTATCGATTGAATAACACTGTTAGATTTTCCAGAGAATTCGTGTTGATGGCAAATATGGTGTTTTTAGGGGGTCTTACCCCTTATGCATTTTTGACCCAAAAAGTTGGGATTTTCGAAGTCGATTTTATTGTTCGAAGAGATACTTTGGACAATGCTGATTAACAATATACGAGCCACATTTTGTTGTGACCAAAGAAACGGGAGCTATGACGGTTTGAAATTCCGATTTTTTGAAAAAATGCCATTTGACAGGTGAAAATCTAAACTATGCTAGTTAGGGCTCTGGAAAGGCTTTTATTGAATAGAGCGACCTCGAAAACCTACATTTTGATACCAAAATCGTCCATGTAGCCCTCATAACTAATGAATTATTTCGTTTTAATTTTTTCGATATTTCATTTTCGAGTTTTGTTCTGAAGCTCAGAGCACTCAAAATATGGGTGATATGGATCACCAAATTGGGTTTTCTGATAGACTCGAATGGGTTGAAGACATTATCGATTGAATAACACTGTTAGATTCTCCAGGGAATTCGTGTTGATAGCAAATATGGTGTTTCTAGGGGGTCTTACCCCTTATGCATTTTTGACCCAAAAAGTTGGGATTTTCGAAGTCGATTTTATTGTTTAAAGAGATACTTTGGACAATGCTGATTAACAATATACAAGCCACATTTTGTTGTGACCAAAGAAACGGGAGCTATGACGGTTTGAAATTCCGATTTTTTGAAAAAATGCCATTTGACAGGCGAAAATCTAAACTATGCTAGTTAGGGCTCTGGAAAGTCTTTCATTGAATAGAGCGACCTCGAAAACCTACATTTTGATACCAAAATCGTCCATGTAGCCCTCATAACTAATGAATTATTTCGTTTTAATTTTTTCGATATTTCATTTTCGAGTTTTGTTCTGAAGCTCAGAGCACTCAAAGTATGGGTGATATGGATCACCAAATTGGGTTTTCTGATAGACTCGAATGGGTTGAAGACATTATCGATTGAATAACACTGTTAGATTCTCCAGGGAATTCGTGTTGATAGCAAATATGGTGTTTCTAGGGGGTCTTACCCCTTATGCATTTTTGACCCAAAAAGTTGAGGTTTTCGAAATCGATTTTATTGTTTGAAGAGATACTTTGGACAATGCTGATTAACAATATACAAGCCACATGTGGTTGTGAGCAAAGAAACGGGAGCTATGATGATTTGAAATTCCGATTTTTTTGAAAAAATGCCATTGGACGGGTGAAAATCTAAACTATGCTAGTTAGGGCTCTGGAAAGTCTTTTATTGAATAGAGCGACCTCGAAAACCTACATTTTGATACCAAAGTCCACCATGTAACACTCATAAGTAATGAATTTTTTGATGTTATTGTTTTTCATATTATTCATTTTCGAGTTTTATTCACAAGCTTCCGTTCGTGGTATGGGCGTTATCGATTTGCAAAATGGCTTTTCATGAAAGATTCGAACGGTTTGATCAACTTTCCCCTTCATTCACACCGAAAGATCCCAAAAGATATTTATTTTTCATTTAATTATATGCTGTTTTCGGGGGGGGTCAGATGTTGCCAGGTTAACTTAATTCACGGCTTTTTCCCATCAGAGACGGTTGTGCCTATACGCGCTCTGTTTCATCCCAGACAGCAATCCAACAGCATCTTCCTTCACCAAACGCCAAAGATCCTCTAGCAATTCACATAACAGACAATAATTAGTGTAACCGTTTCATTTTCACCAATTTTCCACCTCTATCGCCCCAAATCCGTTCAGTCCAACAGTCGTCCGAATAATCGATCTTCAACGATTAAAACCACGGATAGTTACGATCAATTAGCAATCACGACCATATAGGACGATGATTATACAGGGGGAACATCGTATAAGGCTGCTCCGTTCGCGTCAGTGGCTACGAAAAAGGAGCGGGCAACGGAAACAACGGAAAATTCACAGGAAGTTATCAGGTATATGGACTTCACGCCAGGATGCTCCCGAGAACATCCACTCGGAATTATCAATTTTATAAACCGTTCTGGGTTTCGATCGAAACGAATCTAACTCCACGTCGATAAGATCATGAAATGCAAGGAGCCTAGAGGACTTTGAGCTAGTGTTGCAGAAGATGCCACGTGCCATTAGGCCGAGAAAATAGAGGTTTTCCGAAAAGCCTGGTTTGGTTCTATCGTTACTTGGTTGGCTGATTTATGACTAAATTCAGTACATCCCAGGAGGGCCAATAAGGACTGAACGAGAATAAATTTGCTATCACAAAAACGCTTATATCTTTTGAACCACTGGACCGATTTCGAAAATCAAAATCATTTTCGAATCATCTTCTAATTCTAATGAAAACTGTTTTCACAATAAAAAAACCAAAACTATTTTTTACAAAATTCATGGATTTTTTCTGGAATTCTTCCCATCATGCCTCTTATAGTGTTCTCGATCACTTTCTGGGATGCTGTCTTCCACTTTTGCTTGAATTCCGCTAATGTTTTCGTTGATTTCTTAGTCTTCTTCAATTCTCTTTTTACCAGAGCCCAATATCTTTCGATTGGCCTGAGTTCTGGGCAATTTGGTGGATTGGCCTCTTCGAGGACAAAAACCACCTCATTAGCTTCGTACCATTCCTTGGTGGCCTTGCTGTAATGGCATGAAGCTAAATCTGGCCAAAAGATTGTTGACGTGCTCACGTAAAAATGGTAAAAGTCGCTTCTTCAAGTATTCCTCGATGTATATCTTCGAGTCAACAGAGCCTTGGTCAACGAAAAATTTGCTCCATTTCCCACAAGTGCAAATCGCTTGCCAAACCAGGAATTTTTTAGGGAACTTTGCTTGTTTCTTCAAGCGAAATTGTTCGTCAACATTTCCACGAGAATCTGCAGTATAAAATTCCTGACCAGGAAGTGGCGAGAAATCAGCCAAGACATAGGTTTCGTCGTCCATCACGCAACAGGAAAAAATTTTCAAGAAATCTTTTTTTAATTTTTTTGCTCTTGATTTCGCTTCTTGATTCTTCACTGTCTTCCTGTCTGGCACTTTCTGCACTTTGTATGTTCCAAGCCCACAACTCGACTTGATTTTCTGAACGGTTGACTGCGAACAACCCACTATTTGGGCCACTTTCCGTCCTGAAAGGTTAGGATTCTTCTGAAAAAGGCTGATGGCTTTCTTCACTTTTTTTGGGCTATGAAACCCCTTTTTCCTCCCGGTTCCTTCCTTGCGGTTAATTGTAAGATCTTCCTTGAAGCGCTTAACAACTCTTGATACCGTTTCCGGACGAACGCGAGCCTCTTTTGCGATTCTTTTGAAGCTCCATTTTTGATTATTTTGAAAAAGTTTCACTATAAATTCTCGTGTTTTCACTTCGCTTGACATTTTGCGACAGAGAATTGGAATATCTATGAAGTGAATGTTCCACATGTTTCTGACGTTCATAACAAAGCTAACTATGATCAAATTTTGATTTTTTCTCAATTGGTTCAAGAGATATAGGCGTTTTTGTGATAGCGAATTTATTCTCGCTCAGTCCTTAGTACAAAACATATAACTGTCGTGACTCGTGAGAAAAGAAGATTTGTAAATAATGCCACTTGGAATCGGTGTTCAAAAGAGTAGACCATTTCAAAAAGCGTTCTTTTACGAGAACTCTATTCTTGAAATCTCTGGATACGTGCAAAGTCGCATAAACCGAACAAAACAACTTATCCTAATGCTAAGAACAGTAAGCAACAATTTCAACCATCATTTTTCCCAGTTCTAAAATACCATTGTTCTCCACGCGTTCAGAGGTACGTTTTTTCAACGGAATTTCCGAATAATCACGCTTTATAGGCGTAATAACGGTAACACGGAGTAAATATTTACAATCGTGACTTATACAACACTCTGACGTGAGCTTGAACAAACAAATTTCGAGAATACGCGTACAGATTCTCGTCAGAATTCGTCCGAACCGAGCTCAAACGTGCCGAAAAACCTAGTGGATTCTATTTCGAAAATAAAATCCGAAATCGCGAGAAAATCCCTCGGATCAAGGAGAAAATTGACCGATCCGGCAACCGCGCATATCGTGTGGCTTTGGGGGAAAACGTGGGAGAAAAAACAGAGGATGAGGCTGAAATTGTGAAAGTGAATCTTGCCGCTCCTCAGAGAGTCGGCAGAAGTATCTACCATAACCTTTTACAGCGATTTACTTATCGAATCAATTATGGCCAAAACAATAAATTTCGGTTGGGCAACGAGTTTGTGTATTGTTTTCTCGATTTAACACGCCTGGTTATGGATGTGAAATTAATCATGGGAGCGATGGATTTGGGCAAAGCACCAAGCATGGCATCTATCAATAATTTCATTTCTTTTGATAAATCTGGATAAATGAAAAAAATTACAATCAAAACTAGTACCTATAATCTATTCAATATCACTTTGCGAACGTAAGGAATCATTCACTCAGATGTTTCAATGGGCTCTGAGGCTCTATTCACACTTATAAGGGGACCTGGTACACGCGAGCTCCCTTCAAAAATTGGGCTTTTTATTTCCATGATATCTCAGTTCGTATGCGGCGAAGACCAACAATTTTTTTTAAATTAAAGCTTTATCATTTCTCTAGAATGTGTAATACTCGCTTTTCTGTTTTTCTTCTTATATTAGGAAAAAAACCTGGTGAGTTGTAATTTCATGTAAATCTGGACAAACGATTTTATTTCCATGATATCTCTGTCAATTCTCGGGATAAATGTATGAAATTTTCAGTATACATGCGAAATAATATTTTCCAGAATGTGTATTGATCAGTTTTTTTGTTTATTGCCCCCTCAATTTTTAAATGCATCATAAAGTAGGAACTTTATTGGTCATATTTTCAACCAGGTTTTTTTCCTAATATACGCAGAAAAACGGAAAAGCGAATAATACACATTCTGCAAACTATTATTCCGCATGTATCCTGTGAATTTCATACATTTATCCCGAAAATTGACGGAGATATCATGGAAATAAAATCGTTTGTCCAGATTTTCATGAAATTACAGCTCATCAGGTTTTTTACCTAATATGCGAAGAAAAACAGAAAAGCGAGTAATACACATTCTAGAAAAATGACTAAGCTTCAATTTAAAAAAAAAATTATCGGTCTACGCCGCATACGAACTGAGATATCATGGAAATAAAAAGCCCAATTTTTGAAGGGAACTCCCGAGCTCGGACGTGTACCAGGTCTCATCAAAACTGTGTAAAAACGATAATTTCTTTGGGATTACACAAAGATCTTGAAAAGCATCAAAGAAATCGTTCACCAGCCAATAGAATCGTTTCAAAACGGACAAAATAATCGAATAATCGTCTTATTAGGGTGCCACTGGAATAGTTTCCTAATCTGAACCAGTTTGTCTCAACCAGTGCAACTTTCCGTCAGCATTGTTATTACAGCTCATTTTCAGTGACCAAGAACAAAAGAACCCCGGTATGCGAAAGCCGTGTGTTGGCACACTAACGCGTAATTAAAATTTTAACAATTATTTCGCCAAACGTGGAATAATCTGCTTGTATCTCGCCGAACAATGGGCTGTAATTTTAACGAATTGTGTAAACAGCAAAATATAATCGAGTCGAAGAAAAATCGAAAATCGTTTCGAAATAGCCAGTTGCTTCGATCGTACAAGCAGTCGATTGTATCAAATTCTTCACAATGGATAGGTGTATCAATAATTGATATGGAATAATCAATGGGTGGATAAGTTTTATTATACAGCAATTGAATTTGAGGTATCGTTACCTCTGATTCATTGAAACGATAAGCGGAAACTCAAAACCTCGTCCCGCTACTCAAAAGCCTCAGACTGAGATCAAGAATCGTATTTTCATCAGCCAAGACCAGTTTTATCCCGAGACAATACCAGCAAGCAGCTTCAGGCTAGTGGAACACAAAAGCAAGTGACAAAGTGAGAAAACAACCTCTCAGCACTTGCAAAATGAGAATTTTCCCTTCCCCCTAAGCATAGTCAGATGAAGTCTTCATAAAGTCAATATACGAGGATGTATTGATGTCTAGTTAGCCTAGACCAGTTCCATGCATAAACAAAATATTGCGATACTATATCAACGAACAATAACTTATTAGAAGTGTCAGTGTAGAGTTCGACGTCAAAAAAGTAAAACAGAGTTACGCAATAAATTAAAAAAAAGAAAAAGATGTCCACCGAAATTGTAAAAATCGAAAAATTGGAGTATCGAGCCATCATCAAGTACCTGTATTTAAAAGGGTTAAGAGGTAAGCAGATTTACGAAGATATGCTTAATACCCTTGGTGATCAATGTCCTTCGTATGCGACCGTGAAAAATTGGACTGCAAGCTTCAAAAGAGGTAAATTTTCCATTGCAGATGATGACCGATCGGGAAGGCCAGTTTCTGTGTCAGTCCCCGAAAATATCGATGCAGTTCATGACATGATTTTATCAGACCGTCGAATTGGGCTAAAACGGATATCTGAAACACTGAAGATTTCATACGAACGCGTTCATCATATAGTTCACGTCAATTTGGACATGAGAAAAATTCCCACAAAATGGATCCCCAAATGTTTGAATGTTGACCAAAAGCGTGCAAGGGTAGAAGCATCGCGTTCGATCTATGCTCGATTTGAAAACGTTGTTGACTTCTTAAACCGAATTGTTACTATGGATCAGACTTGAGTACATTTCTACGATCCAGAAACAAAGCAACAATCGATGGAATGACGACACTCTGGTTCTCCAAGACCTAAGAAATTTCGTGTCCAAAAATCTGCTGGAAAAGTTCTTGCTTCAGTTTTTTGGGATTGCCATGGAGTAATCACGATTGATTTTTTGGATAAGGGTCGAACAATAACTGGAGATTACTATTCGACATTACTGATCACTCTACGGAAAAAAAATAAAGAGAAAAGACGCAGAAAGCTATCCAAAGGTGTTTTGTTTTTACAGGACAACGCCCCAGTACACAAATCTCATGTGGCCACGCAAAAATTCGTGATTTAGGGTTAGAATTACTAGAACATCCCCCTTATTCACTAGATTTGGCGCCGTCCGACTATCATCTCTTTCCTCAACTGAAAAAAAGTTTAAAAGGTCATAAATTTTCTTCCAACGAGGAGGTTATGAAAGCTGTGGAGGACTGGTTTGCAGAGCTAGAAGAAACATTTTTTTTGAAAGGTCTAGAGACGTTGCAGGTTCGCTGTAATAAATGTATTCAATGAAGAGGAGAATATGTTGATTTATGAAATATTTTGACATTGAAATTTTGTTTGGTTCTACAGTAGGCTAAGAATTTTTCACTCGTACCATTGAAACTCTAGTTCATATTTTTTGCAATTTTTTAAAAGTCACTGAAGGATTCGTTGAAACATTACTATCGAGATAGTATAAAGAAAAACTTGTAAATTCAATCATGCTCAACGAAAGAATCATCAAATTGATTTCCATTATTTCTTTTCTCCCTTCCAATAGAAACATATTCTATCTATTATTTTTTTTTAAATTTGTTCCTATTGAATTTCACACTTCCATAAACACAGCAACGTTTTTGCTCGATTCGCAAGCAAACTTCATACTCCATCGAATCATAATTGCCAAACTTCCTCATTGAAGTTTTTTCGTCAATAATTTTCGTCAAGATCCAAACAAAAAGTTCGTGTTGAGGATTGTTAGGATAAAACGTGAGACGAGTTCGTTTCTGGTAATTTTCTTCGGAAATATTCGAAAAATACGTATATTTAATGTTCAAATTAACTCGTAATGAATTCCCATTATTATAATTGGAATATGCAATTGTGTAAACATCACGAGAACGATTTTATGTATTCCGATGGTAATGGAAATATTTGAAGAAGCACTAATTTAACTTGGAGTACATTTCTGTATTTCATAATTTCAAAATTCACTTAAAAACCATAATAAACACAATTATAATACTATCCTCTGTGTAATGCAGCTTTTGTGAATTTTTCACCCTATTTTATGATTTCTTTTCACCTGAAAACCCCATCAAACTACCTTATGGGACTTATATCCCATTTAAAATTGCCCCTATTTCTCACAGCCCACATTAAACTTTCCCAACGTAAAAACATAAACATCAGCGTAAATCCTACACGCGGCAAGGCTCGTAACTCCAGCAGACCGACAATAACGACAAAACTCACACAAAAACACGATTTCAACACCCACACACTTTCCGCGCCGATCACCCTGTATACGCGGCGTCGTACTCCACCTGTCCGCTCACCTGTCGCGCTACTAACTACGAGTACCGCGGTGCCTCGCACTATCGTCGCCGTAGTGGGGCTCGAGCTCGAGTAGTAGGCTCAACCGCCCGGGACCTGGGGGACTTGGACGTACCGGCTGTCGCCGAAGACGGGGGACTGGAAAAATCTGGCGAAATCTTCCTGCGTTACGAAATTTATCGAGTTGGGGTCCTTGACTCGTGTGTGGACATATCCGATATTGTAAACATTCGGGTATGGGGTTGGTGAAGAGTTGAAAATTGTCGTGTACTGGCGTTGTAGCACTTCTGGGTCTTGGAGGAACATTTCCTGTGGCTGAGCACCTTGACAAGGCTTACAAAGGCTTGCCTGTGTTTGCATCATTGATGCTGTGACAACTAGAGCCCTTGGTCTCATCACAGATCTCACTCCTCTAAAATCTAGTGATCAATAGGGTAGCCAATGAGGCTATCCTTAAAATATCCAAGGAAGTACGTACAGAATGACATAGGGTTTTATTTCAGAGGCATAACTTGTTAGTAGCTAATTACAGTAATGCCATATTCTACAACTATGATCTTTGGTCCTTTCTTCATAAAATCTAATCAACCTTCATGAAATAGAAGTACCGAAAAATAAAATATTCTTGGATAAATTGGAATAAACGAAATTCAATTTTGTCCGCATGCTATGGACAAAATGACATACCGGCAACATGCAACTGTAGTTTTCTACTTATAGTTACAAAACTACTGACAAAGTTCACAAATGAAACGCTTGGTTCTTCTAGGAACATCAGCACAAGATGCGTGAGCCCAATGCAACCAATGCATGCAACGTAACCAGTCTTTTCCAGGGCTAATCCTGGAGAAGACTGGTTTTTTCACGAACTAGATCGGGAAAAAAGGGCATAACAATAGACAGATGGACAGTCGTCTTCATCATCTCGAAAGTTGCTAGGAACATTTTCTTCTTCATTGTCTTCTTTGAATTATGCCCTAGGGACTTGTCTCCTTTTCTTTGGAGGAGGTATGGGCTCGAGGCAAAACGTGTTACCACATTTTGATCAACATTGCATGAAAAATAGCGCGACCCCTTTCGGGACAAATGAAAAGCATCACAAAATCTCAGATTTTCGATCGACTAGAAAGTCAAACGAGATCTAATCAGTGCCAACACCAGGTATTCTATATGCATCCATCATCAGAGCAATGATTCCAGATCTGCTGCTACACAAATATTATGAATTTTTTCGATAAAATCGGCGTTTTCTAGAGAAACGTTTCATGTGGAACATCCTGTAGATAGAAACTTAAGGAAGAGTAAAAAAACAAGCCACTGCTAGTCGATGAAATAACGAATCAAGTCACAAAAACGCGAATTCAGCAGCAACAACATCCACGTCCTAACATCTTATAGTGGGTGGCATCAGAAAAAGTTTTCTCTATAAATCAATTTCCGAAAAAACCGCCGCATTCCGTTCCAGCGGTAATTTCATTCGGCCACTCCTGACTTCTGCATTGTTGAAGTTGTTAACTTCCTCTCACATCGCATGTTCGAATGGGATGGTGGATTGTCATGTGTGTAGTATTTGTCGTTGCTCAACATTCGTAAATATGAGTTATTCCGCCGGTACACTCGACCAGATGTGGCGAAATTCAATTCAGAAGATGTCTAACACCAGAACGAGTCGAAAATATGACGAAATAGGAATCTAGAAAGCTTTCCCTGGAGGTTAATCCAAAACAGCCATATTCAAAATGGTAGAGATATCACTAGCTGTCATAAGGATAAGGACTGAACGGGAATAAATTCGCTATCACAAAAACGCTTAAATCTCTTGAACCAATTGGGAATAACAAATCCAAATTTGATAATAGTTTGCTTTGATATGAACGTCAGAAACATGCGGAACATTTACTTCATAGATATTCCAATTCTCTGTCGCAAAATGTCAAGCGAAGTGAAAACACGAGAATTTATAGTGAAACTTTTTCAAAATAATCAAAAATGGGGCTTCAAAAGAATCGCAAAAGAGGCTCGCGTTCGTCCGGAAACGGTATCAAGAGTTGTTAAGCGCTTCAACGAAGATCTTACAATTAACCGCAAGGAAGGAACCGGGAAGAAAAAGGGGTTTCATAGCCGAAAAAAAGTGAGTAGTGGGTTGTTCGCAGTCAACCGTTCAGAAAATCAAGTCGAGTTGTGGTCTTAAAACATACAAAGTGCAGAAAGTGCCAGACAGGAACGCTGTGGAGAATCAAGAAGCGAAATCAAGAGCAAAGAAATTAAAAAAAGATTTCTTGAAAATTTTTTCCTGTTGCGTGATGGACGACGAAACTTATGTCTTGGCTGATTTCTCGCAACTTCCTGGTCAGGAATTTTATACTGCAGATTCTCGTGGAAATGTTGACAATTCCGCGTGAAGAAACAAGCAAAGTTTCCTAAAAAATTCCTGGTTTGGCAAGCAATTTACACTTGTGGGAAAAGGAGCAAATTTTTCGTTGGCCAAGGCTCTGTTGACTCGAAGATATACATCGAGGAATGCTTGAAGAAGCGACTTTTACCATTTTTACGTGAGCACGATGTGTCAACAATCTTTTGGCCAGATTTAGCTTCATGCCACCACAGCAAGGCCACCAAGGAATGCTAATGAGGTGGTTTTTGTCCCCAAAGAAGCCAATCCACCAAATTGCCCAGAACTCAGGCCAATCGAAAGTTATTGGGCCCTGGTAAAAAGAGAATTGAAGAAGACTAAGAAATCAACGAAAACATTAGCGGAATTCAAGCAAAAGTGGGAGACAGCATCCCAGAAAGTGACTGAGAACACTATAAGAAGCATGATGGGAAGAATTCCAGAAAAAATCCATGAATTTTGTGAAAAATGGTTTTGTTTTTTTATTGCAATAACAGTTTTCATTAGAATTAGAAGATGATTCGAAAATGAGTTTGATTTTCGAAATCGGTCCAGTGGTTCAAAAGATATAAGCGTTTTTGTGATAGCGAATTTATACTTGTTCAGTCCTTAGTTCGATAATTTGCCATGACAAACTACACTCGTGAACAACGTTTGGATATTAACCAAAATTTTCGTTGGCCTCCAAGAAATTAGGATTCAACCCCCGTGGATTTTTTAAGCGTTCATCTCGAATTTTGTATTTTATTCAATATCAAAATCACATGGTTCTTATTGGAGAACCCTTTGTGTGCATCTTATTGCAATATCCTGCAAATTCCAGCAAAGGAAGAATTATAATCTTCGCCGAAAATCGGCAAAAAACGACACATTATCAGCTTGTTTAATTTCAGAAACACCACACTAACAGTAAAAGTGTCTGCACCATCTCCAGGTGATATAATTATTATATTCCACCTTATTGTTGGTATGTTTCCCATAAAAACACACTAACAATCTAGAGAAAACATAGTTGTTTTCAATTGTATGGAAATATCACTTTTCTGCCTCACAACATTTCCTATACCTACCTGCCTTTAGCTGCTAGTCGAGGCAAAGATAGCTTCACCTTGAAGTTCGATCTTTTATTTTTTTTTATTGTGTGCGAGATCATTAATAGTTGATTATTATAATGCTCGTGTCGATTTCATATCGAACTAATCTCGATAGCGAATTATGAATATATTAGACTACGAGGAATGTGGTTGATGAGGAAGTTGAAGGAGTAATGATAATATTAAAATTTATAAGTGAGAGGTGGGAAATGCGTAAGAGCGCTTATGTTTTGAATTCTGCAGAAACCACTTTCGAATAACTGTCAACTGGTTTGACATGCAAACTTTGCATACTACAATAAGCTCAGACCATAGAAAGAGGAGACACAGCATCTTATTCATAAATTCGAGAATTGAAAGCCAAAATTTGGTCAGTTTTCAATAAGTATGGAACGAAGAAGCAATATCATTTTATACTGCTTTGGCAACATTGTAGAATCGGACTTTGGAAGGTCCAGTGGTGTCGTGTTATCGGTATTGACGAATAGAAATAAAATTACAAGTGATTTCATGCAATATTTCGAGCATTTGAACAGATTTTGAGTCAGGTGAAGAGAGTCAGCTAAATTCAGAATTGATAACCAAATGTTCCTCCTCTCAATATCAGGAGGGAATATGAAAAGTTGAGTTCTAAATATCAAAGAATCTACAATTAACCACAAACAAGTTACAAACGAAACATTTTTTAAACGTATTTTGCTAATAATATTCAGGAATAAATCCAAATCTCACTTTTCATACGCAATGAAACGCGATATCGCGTTGAAAACGCTGTTTCGCGAACATTACGATACTTCAGTGGCCAATATCAACTTTCTTATTTCAAATGCAACCACCTGTATATTAATTATTTTTTGGATTGTTCAGAAAATTCTAGACATAATTCATGTACAATGTCCTATACCTATCTTCAACTTTTTCGGAAATATTAAGTGTTTTCAGATTTTTTACAAAAATTAACATTTTGAATGAATATTATTTTATTTCACAAATTCGATACATCACACTCAATACTTATTTCCCATTTACCTCTTGATATAAAGAAAGTAAGCAAAAACGCCTGAAATGTTGAGTAACGTTAGAAGACAATTCTACACCAGATTAGCATGTTGCCAAGACGTTCGCGGCGAGCATTTTGAACATTTCCTACATTGACATTAATGTTTTTTGTTTGTTTTTTTTTTAATAATTGAGAAATAATCAGTATTACTTTTTAGGTTTTAAGTGTAATGTACCGAATTTGTGAAATAAAATAGTTTTTATTTAAAACGTTGATTTTTGCAATGAATCTGAAAACACTTAATACTTCCGAAATAGTTGAAGATAGGTTTAGGACATTGTGCATGAATTGTGTCTAGAATTCTCTGAAGAATCCAAAAAATAAATAATATACAGAGGGTTGCATTTGAAATAAGGAAGTTGGTATTGGCCACGGTCACAAGGAACACCCTATATAATATTATTTTCTTGAAAAATATGCCCATTCAAAATTACAAATTGACGTGTCCGAGCGATTTTCCTAACACGCCCTCATTTATTCGTTATCGAATTTATTCCATTTGGCTGTTACACTCTGTATAGTCTAATCTAAGACAAGAAGTAATGTTTTATTTTTTTGATAGCGTATTTGGAAAAATTTTGTCCCCAATTATAGAATAAAATGTTCATTATCCATCTGTTTCATCAAGCTGTACGACATCCACACGACATCACTTGTGATTTAAGGTTTATCAAACTTCAATCTGACAATCACAGAATATAACGATCGCAAACTCAAATTCATCTGAGCAGAGAATTCTATCAGATCTCATTTCCAATTTGAAACTAGAATAATCATTCAACAGTCGTGGACAAAGATGAATATCCTACTCGCATATTATGGCTGTTATTCGCTTGGATAAATGGTATACCATTCTTGACTGCTTGGAAATACGACAATTTTTCCACTAATCGTCAGCCTTGCCAGCGAAAGCGACAATTACACACATACCTATTGCGAAACGGAAAGGATACCAACAATTTTAGCTCGACGACAATGAAAACTGCGTTAACAGCTCGGAAAGGCAATCTCGGATAAGATAGCGATCTTTTGAGGACGCATACTTCACGCTGGAACGCATCGAGAATGTTGATTCTGGCGTAAGAACAATGACGTCTTTCAGGAAGTTTACGTACGGTTTGGGAACAATGATTGCGTTCTTTCTTCGTCTTTTCAGACACTCGAGAGGCCGCGTCGTACGCGCGATACGGTGGCTGTTTTGATTGGGTATAAATGATCCGATGAATGGAAAAAGACTGACGGGCCGTGGGAAGTTTTCGGTAATTGAGGATGTGAAGGGGCAAAAAAGTAGATTAGCCATCCCAACTTGAGTACCGAACACAACTCGAGAACGCTCTCCATGAGTTGAGGGTTGAGGTTTGGAAATATTGAAACATGGGCATTGAAATATCACCAAACTACCTACACACAATGTTGTCAGTTTTATTGAATCACCCTGTATATCCAGCAGAAAGAAATTTTGGGGTAAATAAATAATTCATCGTGCAGAAAAAAATATTAATGCACAACTCACGCTATTGGTAATCTCTAAATACCTGACAGAATATCAATACATACAATACATACAGAGTGTAACGCTCGGACACGTCGATTTGTAATTTTAAATACGCATATTTTCTTATTTCAAATGCAACCCCCTTTTTATTATTTATTTTTTGGATTGTTCAGAGAATTCTAGACACAACTCATGCACAATGTCCTATACCTATCTTTAACTATTTCGGAAGTATTAAGTGTTTTCAGATTTATTGCAAAAATCAACGTTTCGAATAAAAATTATTTTATTTCACAAATTCAGTACATTACACTTAAAACCTAATAAGTAATACTGATTACTGATTATTTCTTAATTATTAAAAAAAAAAACAAAAAAAAACATTCATGCCAATGTAGGAAATGTTCAAAATGCTCGCCGCGCCGCGAACGTCTTGGCAACATGCTAATCTGGTGTAGAATTGTCTTCTAACGTTACTCAACAATTCAGAAGTTTTTTTTTTAATTTCTTCTCAGTAATGGTTTCTGCTTACTTTCTTCATATCAAGAGGTAAATGGGAAATAAGTATTGAGGTTAATGAATCGAATTTGTGAAATAAGATAATTTTCATTTGAAATGTTAACTTTTATAAAAAATCTGAAAACACTTAATATTTCCGAAAAAGTTGAAGATATGAATAGGACATTGTACATGAATTATGTCTAATATTTTCTGAAGAATCCAAAAAATAAATAATATACAGGGGGTTGCATTTGAAATAAGAAAGTTGGTATTGGCCACGGTCGCATGGAACACCCTATATAATTTTATTTCCTTGAAAAATATGCACATTTAAAATTACAAATCGACGTGTCCGAGCGTTTTTCCTAACACCCCCTAATTTATTCGTTATCGAATTTATTCCATTTGGCTGTTACACTCTGTATATGTAATTTTTCCCTATATTGAAATCAATTAATTCAAAATTTCACGAATAAATCAAGATTTAAATATGTGTTACATTTCAAAATGCCAACTAGATCGTAATACCTCTGATTTGTTTTGGCTCCCATCATCACAATGAGTGGAACAAAGATAAAAGATCGGATCTCTTTATTATAGTCTACGATACGTATACAGCCTTGCACGGTAGGCAACCCGAAATACATTCTCAATCATTGTACGAGTATGATGTGTAGCCTAGCCTACGTAGAGACTGGGGCAAAGCTTTATCGACGGGGCAAGTGCCCTACCTGTTATGCAACTATTCATACAGGCGACATGTTCTTGGAATGTATTGTAGGTAGCCTAAGAATCACTTCATTGAATATTGAGCCGTTAGACCACATATTATGAATTTTAGATAGCTAGTATTGGAAAAAACGAAAATAGAAGACAGAATCATTCATTTTCAATCGAAATGCCAGGTATTGTCGTAACCTGATGAACAAAACTCGCAGATCTTTGACAGATGTATTTTAGGATCCGAATTTTTATCTTAGTCATCCTCTGACGGTTCTAATATTGATTAAATGATTGTTTCGTATGACACAACAAAATCACTATTGTAATCTGAATGGAGAAAAACTGTAAATCTTCCAAAATATGATTGAATCACGAATTTTTCTTGTTATCGCTCATCTGTCGGGTTTCTGCACTCCGCATCTCCAAAACGTGACTTTTCACCCAAACAACCCGTATTCGCGGTAATCTCGACCAATCCACACGGCAATTTTCGCAATGCGAAGTCTGACTAATCGCAGGTCACAAACCGACAACAATGCTTTACGTAAATGGTAAACATAGCTCAACGATTATTTGTCCTTTGTGAATGAATCATGAATAAGGTGATAAACTAGCAAATTCTACTTTTCACGTTCAACCAACCACACTCCTACATTCGTTCATTCTTCAATTGCAAGTCGATAACGGAAGGAATTCAGGGACAAAGCGCATCCGCCAAAAACAACGAGAGTTAGCTCAGAAGACAGAAAAGATCGATATGCATCATTGGATCTTCTTTATTTCATCACTAAGAGCTCAATTCTCGGAAGATATTTCGAGATAACTCGATGTTAGATTGATTTCATGTCTTTTGGCTGTGTTTTGGAGAATTGGGGTATGTGGCATTTTGAAGTACTGAGAGGCTGTTTTCTCTCCGAGAGAGTTGTTGGACATGTTTAAACACTTCTGAGTCTTCGGGGATCAGTTTCAGTGGCAAATTACAGTGATATCACACTTTTGCCGACCTGTCCAAGTGAAAAACTCCGGTTGAACATCTCCATAAGAGAATGAGAAAATTGGCGGATGCGCTAGTTTTTTTACTCGCTTTGAACGTAAACTCTCATCGATTTTCTTGAACGATTAGAGTTAGACAAAATGGGGTTATTGTTCGAATCAACACGATCCTCTTCATGATATCTGTCCCATGGGTCATTTAACAGTCGTCCAGATCGTAACTTTTGTGGGAGTTGCTAATCTGATATCGCATTACCTTTAATGGCTATTCCGGTGGCATAATATCAAAGTGTGCATTGTTTTCCGACGCATTCGCACAGCGACGTCATTTGTCGGTTATCTGAAATGGTAAAATTACGCCAGCGAATCGAATGAAACCCTAAACAAGGAAACATGAACCACTATTCACTCCGGGCCTTATCGGACAGTAAAAACTGGGAATTTGATAAGGGTTTGAGATCATACTAGGCCAGGAATCGATGTACACGACAAGACAAAAGATATGGATGTTGTTAGCCTGTATATCCCACTTTTATTCAAATGAGAACATATCATCAGTGTTCCCACGTCTTTAAGTCATGATTAATTCTATGCGCATTCCATGTAAGAGACACATAAAACTCTGGCATCCATCGAAGTGTTAAAGTTAATATTCCAATCGAATCCTAAATGGTCATTATTGAAAAGTACCCATAGTTGGTTCTCGTAAATATCCTGTGAGCTATGGCGATCAGTTGACGAATTCGAGAACCATTTACATAACGATCAGCGAATGACAATGTTGTCATTCTTGCATGAACGAAATCATGAAACGGTAAAACGCCTACTGAATCACCTTATCGACTTATTTATACGCACCCAGTCGCCTTGGGTTGACTTTTTCTTTCATCAACCTACGTTCATTGACTATAAGAAACGCAACTTGTTCATCCTTATAAAATACAAGCATTCGACCGAATAGAAAGAAACGAATAAAGATATTCACTGCTGATCCATCTCCCAAAATTAAAGCAATAGCATAGACAACCTCTCGGGCAATAGGGTAGGATAATTTCGAAAAATCCAACCAAAAACAGTAAATCAACTCCCACATAAGACTTCCCTCGTGTTCCAACTTTATCAACACTCCTCTTTATCAACACAACCAGAAATGCCTTCAATTTTTTCACGTATCTTTGTTAGTGTAGCTCATTAGTCAAATCATCAAGCACCTGATATATTCGTGAGTCAACTCTCAAACATTGTCTCGTTTTTCTTCGCATTCGAACAATTCGTTGTTCCATTTTTTTATCGAGTGTTTACATACCACAAACATTGCACCTATTCTGTCCTAATTCTTAGTGATAAACCCGCGCGATATCTTTTAATGGATCACATATTTTGGAGCACCTATCAGGTGGTATTACCATGGGATAATTGAATTCTTTCTTCGGGAAATTTTCCATGAATAGCTCAAAGGTATTATTTGAGGATAATAAAAGTGACACCACTGAGAGTTTAGAGCTCAAGAGAGACGTAATCTTTGGTACGCCACAGGATTTCTTTTGTGAGGTTGAACACAAAGATATTCATTTGTGGGAGTACCCCCTGGTTAGTCCACGATACCTCGAGTCACGCAGAACCGTACCGGAAAAGAGTTGCTCGAAATATTCCTGTGATTATATTTTCAATCAGGCCATTCAACTATCTTTTTTTAAGGTTGGCAATAAGGACTGAACGAGAATAAATTCGCTTTCACAAAAACGCTTATATCATTTGAACCACTGGACCGATTTCGAAAATCAAACTCATTTTCGAATCATCTTCTAATTCTAAAAAACTGTTTTTACAATAAAAAAAAACCAAAACTATTTTTCACAAAATTCATGGATTTTTTCTGGAATTCTTCCCATCATGCTTCTTATAGTGTTCCCAGTAACTTTCTGGGATGCTGTCTTCCACTTTTGCTTGAATTCCGCTAATGTTTTCGTTGATTTCTTAGTCTTCTTCAATTCTCTTTTTACCAGGGCCCAATATCCTTTGATTGGCCTGAGTTCTGGGCCATTTGGTGGATTGGCCTCTTTGGGGACAAAAACCACCTCATTAGCTTCGTACCATTCCTTGGTGGCCTTGCTGCAGTGGCATGAAGCTAAATCTGGCCAAAAGATTGTTGACACATCGTGCTTACGTAAAAATGGTAAAAGTCGCTTCTTCAAGCATTCCTCGATGTATATCTTCGAGTCAACAGAGCCTTGGCCAACGAAAAATTTGCTCATTTTCCCACAAGTGCAAATTGCTTGCCAAACCAGGAATTTTTTAGGAAACTTTGCTTGTTTCTTCACGCGAAATTGTTCGTCAACATTTACACGAGAATCTGCAGTATACAATCCCTGACCAGGATGTTGCGAGAAATCAGCCAAGACATTGGTTTCGTCGTTCATCACGCATCAGGAAAAATTTTTCAAGAAATCTTTTTTTAATTTCTTTGCTCTTGATTTCGCTTCTTGATTCTTCACAGCGTTCCTGTCTGGCACTTTCTGCACTTTGTATGTTCTAAGCCCACAACTCGACTTGATTTTCTGAACGGTTGACTGCGAACAACCCACTATTTGGGCTACTTTCCGTCCTGAAAAGTTACGATTCTTCTGAAAAAGGCTGATGGCTTTCTTCACTTTTTTTGTGCTATGAAACCCCTTTTCCCTCCCGGTTCCTTCCTTGCGGTTAATTGAAAGATCTTCGTTGAAGCGCTCAACAACTCTTGATACCGTTTCCGGACGAACGCGAGGCTGTTTTGCAAATCTTTTGAAGCTCCATTTTTGATTATTTTGAAAACGTTTCACTATAAATTCTCGTGTTTTCACTTCGCTCGACATTTTGCGACAGAGAATCGGAATATCTATGAAGTAAATGTTCCACATGTTCTTGACGTTCATAACAAAGGTAACTATGATAAAATTTTGATATTTTTCTCAATTGGTTCAAGAGATATAGGCGTTTTTGTGATAGCGAATTTATTCTCGTTCAGTCCTTATGTGGACATTTTCTGAAATTTCAGTAAATCTTACTGTCTGGAATAAATAAATCATTCGATGGAGTAAATATTCTTTTGACAGGCTATTTTATAATAATTCCAAGCATAAGAACTCACTGGTTCACTCAGAAATGCATGAAATTCCCCATATTCACCACATACTAACGACCTGTCAAAATTTTGAGGTTAACACGAGGTTTGGTGTGCTTATGTCATAAAAGATTGAGGTTATTCATCTTCAAGTACTTCAATTCAGGAAACGAAAGTTATCGAAGAACACACTTGAGCAAAACAAACACCGTTCGTGAAAAATATTATCTATGACTGCAGCGTCCGTAAACTATCGCTTTTCCACATCGCAGCTTGCTCGGAAGTTTCAAAAGCAGCATTGTCAACCTTCCAGCTGGCGTTCTAACTGCACTCTTTCGAATACCTATCTGTAAAGCGCGCACATATAAGGTAGACATTTTACGCAACTTATCGCACGAGTTACAAAGAAATTACAGAAGTGAATGGGTTCGATAACCTAACTTTATCGCTGGACGTTTAGCAGTTTTCCGCCATTCCTGAAACTCGGAATTAAATGACCATCGACCACAGCGGAACGGTTAAAACGATCGGAGATTGCTGAAAATCTTGGTCCGATTAGAGCGAGTTTTAATGGGTTTGAGCGCCTAAATGATTGTTGTCTTTTGCGAACAGTTATTACAGTCGCTGAGTCGCTATCTATGATTGATGATTCAAGGCTGGTTGATCTGGCAGTCGGGCTTCAGGTTTTGGAAACAGGTAGCTCGATTTGAGACAACAACAATCTTGAAAGAATACCAAGAACCTGGCGTTTCGTGATAGATTTTGTTTAAAACTTTCTTATCCATCGGAAAAAAAAGATGGGGTCTTACTTTTCATCTATACCGAAAGGGGTCGCGCTGTTTTCTATTCCCACAACAGCGCTACGACCGTGAAATATTGCGGATTATTCCGGAAGTATAGGACCACGAGCTACAATCTGGAGTGCCGTTTTGATCTGCAATTTTTGGTCACGATTTTTAGTTAGAAGTCTTCACACCAGGGTTTCTATGCATCTATGTTTCGTGCTTTTCCATGTCTAATTGGCTTTTTGGTTTAGTTGATCCAAAATTACTTGGAGGAGTCGTCAAAACTTCCACACATGAATGTTTTTATGATGCCTTCAAGCAACTTCGGTTCAATTAAATCTTGTAAAATGGAGTGGAACATCTCTAAAACCGAACTTGGCTCTACCTCAATGTTATTGACCTACATTCCTCTGGTACACCCTTCGTGACCGACTCCGACAAATTTCACATGCATATCGGACGAAGGGTTTCTCTTCACTTCATGAAATCGATAAACACGCAAAGTCCATGCAAGAAATTGAAAAATCCCGGAAATCACTGCGCAAAATAATTAACGCACATTCTGAAAATCTCAATTTTAATGAAAGTTAACTCTACATTGACTTTATAACTCATTTTTTATGTTCTCTCGGGAAGGTTTTGAACGAAACAAGACACATTAAATGGAAGAAAAATTCAGGATTTCACCAAATCTTATGTGAAAGAAGAGAAATGAACAATTTTCAAAATACTGAAATGCTGATAAGTGATTTAATACTTGGTATTTCCACCCCTTGCGTTAATTACAGCTCGGCAACGACGGTTCATACTCAAAATGAGTGATCTCAAAATGTTCTGATCTAATCCTTCCCAGATTTCTCCGAGTTGGATTCCTAAGTCATTAAGAGTAGCTGGATGATTTTCTGAACTTCTCAGCCTTCTATTGAGGTTGTCCCAAACCTGCTCAATCGGATTGAGATCTGGACTTCTTGCTCGCCATTCCATCCGAGAGACTTCAACCTCTTCAAGGTACTCCTGAACGATGCGCGCACGATGGGGTCTGGCATTATCGTCCATAAAAATGACATTTTCACCAATGTATGGGGCAAATGGCACTACATGCTCTTCAAGAATGTTCCTTATATACGTATCAGCATTCATAGCTCCATTATCAACGACCGCTAGTTCTGTGCGAGCAGTCAAAGATATTCCACCCCATACCATAATCGATCCTCCCCCGAAACCAGTAGTATTCAGGAAATTGCAATGAGCATATCTTTCATGTGGACGTCTGTATACAAGGGAACGTCGATCACAATGGTAGAGGCAGAATCTAGACTCATCTGCGAAGAGAACTCTTTCCCAATCGGCTCTCTCGCAAAATCCAAATGCTCCCTTCGATGGGCTGGGGTAAGAGCTGGGCCTCTTGCCGTGACACGAGGCCTTAAATCATATTCTCTGAGGCGATTTCTTATTGTCTGAGTGCTAATTTGCACCTCATGAGTTTGCTCCAGCTCTCCACCGGAGATGCGGCGTTGCCAGTGCAAGGAATCCGTTGCCGGTATCCCTTGCTACTGCATCACCGATTCTTGCAAATGATCCTTTGAATCTTGATTTGAGTCTATCACGTTGTTGAAAAATCAATTTCAAGACATTATTTATTCTAATATCCCTATATCCTTTAATTTTCTATCTTATACGGCTATACGCCATAACTGGGTCACAAGCACATGATTACCTAGATTTGCAGGAAGAGAAATGCAGGCAAAAACGTGGTGAACGTTGTGGCAAGTAAATAATAAAGGAATCGTGTGAAATGTTCGTAACGAAGAAACAAATTGTGTTCAATGAGGATACTGAGCTGTATCGATATATCGATTCTGATTTCCTCAAGTAACTTTATTCTGTGATTTCCTGGAAGCCTCGAATGAAATGTCAATGATTGAATAATTTGTTCGCCATGATCTATTTTAATCTGGTTTCTACCCAAGAAACCAAATTTTCCATAAAATCGTTTTATGTAAAGGGTGGAGTTCTTAAGTTAGGCTGTCTGTACAAAGCAGCAAAAATACTGGCAGAGAATAAGGCGTGCCATCGAAAAAAAAAAACCGTCAAGAGTGCTGCTCGTGGTTTATGAATTCCGATCCTTAAAACCTCGAAACGAGGTGCGAGTTGATACTTTAACAAAGGACTTAGACGAAACAATACGTTGGTTTTATAAGTTTGTCGGTCGCTCAGGTACGTAATAGGCGACTTTTCGTAGTTCCCAATTTCACGGACGACCGAGTTGACAGAATTCCTCGGTGTTACCTGACCATAGAACATTTTTAGTGGTCGTAAATCGGAGAAAGAGTGTTTATACTCCTCTAGGAAATGACGCGCTGTTGACAGCTTATTTGCGTTCGATACGGATCGTATTTTACACCAGGTCTTCGTTGAAATTGAAGCCAGAGCTTTATTTGGAGTTATTTCTGAAGATAGATTCATACGAAATTTTCTGGTCTCCACCAATGAAAATATTCGAATATAAAATAGGAAAAGACCGTTCTGTCCAACACAGGTAGCTTAGATGGAAGGAATAACAGGTGGAATGCCCGTTTACCATCAGAGTTCATCCTTCGTCTTCGCTCAGCGGGTACAGAGGGGTGGTTGGGTAGATGAGGAGGAGTCTTATATATAAATAAATGAAGAGAAACAATGCACCTGCTTCCTTTCTGTGCTTACCTGCGTATCTCCTGTTATTATAATTACTCGTCTATGCGAAGAGGTGGATGTGATATTGAGGATTTAAACAGGATCTTCCAATTAGAGATGTCGTTTTAAGCGACAGGAAAATGCAAATATTTCGTGTGCAAATTTTTATTCTCGAACCTAAAGTTTCAAAGAATTAAACGACAGTTCACAAGGCCACTGTGTCTTTTCTACAAAATGGGTCAAATTGGACAATTTTCGATGGAAAATCTTCCTTGGGAAAAGTGATGTTGTAAATTTTCATGAAGATCTTGATCAACAAATATTTGCGAAAGAAATCGTAACACGTACACTGGGACAACAAGATGAAACAGCTTCCCAACAAGCAGAACCTCGGGACCAAACACCTCGTGACAATACCAGAGTCGGATTTTTTCATCGATTAGACAAGCAAAACCGACAGTTTGCAAACTATAAGCGCGTTCGGCAATGACATCTGACGGTCGGATTGATCTGAACCGTTCGTTTATTACATCCAGATTGAGGGGAGTACACATCTGGACCGTTCGGCAAGAAAATCTGATCAATCGGATGTAGATCTTTTTGCTCAGTGTATTTCGACAGAGCAAACGGATTTTTTCCACAGATAAGAAACAGAAATTACTTTTCTGTTTTTGTCAATGGATTGTATCTGCACTTATAAGTTTCCTGCTTCGAATATTCTTGAAAAGTCTGTTAAAATTTCGTGTCTTATGTTATTTGTGGTGTAGTAATAAATAAAAAATGTCGTTTGATAAAAAAATAATTATTCAAAATATTGAATCATCTCAACCAAGGGGTAGAAGTGTTGAGAGCTATAACGAAAGAATTAAAATAGAACCCAGACTACCTCTACGGCCGAATAGACCTTTAATCACTAATTTAATATCTGGCAAACAGAAAAAACGCTCTGAAAGCTCTGTACCGTTCGTTTATTACAGAAAAATCTGACAAATCTGTACAATTTGTGATCACGTGACTAAAAAATCCGTCCGCTCTCGGATGCAATTGCCGAACGCGCTTTATACGTAACGAAGGCGTTCCGACCTTGAAATAACAATAATCTATGGTCGATTATTCACTCTGACCATTCGCGTTCACAGATGAACGCGTCAATTTTACATCGGTAAAATTTTCACGAACGAGAGATAAGAAGGATCGGGTATACGTACACATAGTTGGCTACGGTATGTCGCATGAATCATTCAACGAGACGGGCTTACCTGGAAAAAGAAAACGAAATTAGAATCGTCAAGAGAAGGGACATTATGAATTCAGAGGATGCAACTGTTACGTGGAGGTTAGATGGGTAGGTTGTGGTGTATACATGGAAGAAAACGAGAATATGATTGTAGTACTTTAATCACAAATCAAATGCGGAACTGTCTACCATATCACACGACCTGAGTGGGTTCTATTAACCTCTGAAAACTCGCAAGAGCTACTCTTGTTCATTCGGTCGTTATGAGTGATAATAGAAATGGGTAGGTCACGAGTTTTTTTCCATTGCGCCAAATTTTTAGAAGAAATGGCCTGTGTTCAACATTTTCTTCATTTATATTGCATTCATTTCAAACTCTACTTATTTGTCATTGTATTCACGAACCTTTTTTTATGTTGAATATACTCTTTGTATCAATTCGATATATTTCTAGTTTTATAACGCTTTATGGATAAAATGACATATACAGTGAACGAACAAAATGACATAGGTATTTCAGCTGAATTAACCGTATCTACCGGACAACACAGAGACCATTCATCCCAGGCTCCATCACCAAACAAAGAGCCAGGACTTGTCTTAACATATTCATAACAAAATATTCATCTGCGGCTAATAAAGGCAATGCATCAAAACCTACTCTTGCTGATCCTAAGAGGAGGTTCCTAGAATCCCTAAAGGACGATTCATAAATGGACGAGGCAAACGTGAACCGAAGACTCGATAAACGTACTCAGTTTCAACTTCTACACCTAATATGATTGCAATAAAATCTAAAAAATGAGCCCATACCTCCTCCAAAGAAAAGGAGACAAGTCCCTATGGCATTATTTAAAGAAGACGATGAAGAAGAAAATGTTCCTAGCAACTTTCGAGATGATGAAGACGAGTGTCGATCAGTCTATTGTTATGACCTTTTTTCCCGATTTAGATCCGGAAAAAAACCAGTCTTTTCCAGGATTAGCACTGGAAAAGACTGGTTACGATGCATGCATTGGTTACATTGGGCTCACGCATCTTGTGCTGATGTTCCTAGAAGAACCAAGCGTTTCATTGGTGAACTTTGTCAGTAGCTTTGTAACTATAAGTAAAAACTACAGTTGCCTGTTGCCGGTATGTCATTTTGTCCATAGCATGCCGATAATATGAATTTCGTTTATCCCAATTTATCTAAGAATATTTTATTTTTCGGTACTTTAATTCCATAAAGGTTGATTAGATTTTATAAAGAAAGGACCAAAGATCATAGGTATAGAATATGACATTACTGTAATTCACTACTAACAAGTTATGCCTCTGAAATACAACCCTATGTCATTTGTTATACGTAATTCCCATACACATCTTTCGAATGCAAGAATTTCTGCCTGGAAAACACTCTATTAGAAGCGATAGTGAACACTTGGTTCTTGCCATGTATAGTCCAAAACTGGCCCCTATTGTGGTTTTAGAACCATTTTATGGTACTGTATTCTTTTTCCCACTCTTCCTTCTTACATAGCATTTCGTTGAATTTCTTCTGAATGCTTGCTTTATTAATCATAAGCTCACTAGGTAGGTTTGTTGATGAAACGTTCTTGTTAAGAGATGACTAGGGTCTCTTGACTTCTTATTTCTCTTATTACCTGTACTTTCCCTAGATTTTTGAGGATCGCCTCATGGGCTACCCTATTGATCACTAGATGTAAAGGAGGAGAT
Organism: Adalia bipunctata; assembly: GCA_910592335.1. Classification (NCBI taxonomy): domain Eukaryota; kingdom Metazoa; phylum Arthropoda; class Insecta; order Coleoptera; family Coccinellidae; genus Adalia; species Adalia bipunctata. Next base: position 2,730,734 of record OU342951.1, read on the forward strand.
GCATCTATCTTTAGTGGATGAATCAAACAAACACATTTGAAGGGATTATTCGCAATAAATGCATCTTAACTGGGTGTTCTTTCTTCTATATCCCCCTGTACATCTTTCACAAGTAAGCATAGGCTATTTGCGTCTTTATCTGAGTGGATAAAACCTAACTGGTGTAGGAATCCCAATGTTCCATAACCCAATTCCCCCTCATTAAAACAGAGTAATAACAATACCTACACTAGTGACTAGATGATGCCAACCATAACCTATCGATCGAAGGTATATAGGGTGGGGACTGGGGAAAGCCACCCCAAATCCTGTTAGCGTCAGCAGCTGCAATGACCGTTGCTCTGTCACGTGCCCACCTCTACAACCCAATCGCAATCGGGCAGGAAATAAAATTCGTCTGCTCACAATTAAATTGGGGTATATACATCTAGGCACATACAAACATCCGCACCACGAATATTTTCGTCCTATTTCGCAACCGTTAAAGAGCCGTAGGGAAAAAGGAATCAATTAAAATACTAATAACGTAATATCGTCGATTCACCTACTTATTCGACAGTTTCGTCACTCATTCATCTTTATTAGCGAGTTCTTTCGCAAGAGAACAAGTTTGGGATGTTGGTTTTTTCGAGATCCGATTGAATTTCTAATCGGTCCATTCAATCGAAGGTGAATCTGATCGGATACGTTTTTTTTTTGTGGTCTGGTTCGAACCAGTGGCGGCCTAGAAGACAAGGGAGGCTACGTCAATAAGTCCATTCGTTCAAATGGCATCTCCTGAACATTTTATGGAACAAACCATGGAATGAGCAACATTATAGAAACTATTTTGAGATTAAACACATTCAAATTAAGATTGAAGCCAAGTTTTTTTTATTTGAAAGATAATTTATGTCATTTATGTTTTTAAAATGATTTTCAGCATCTGCCCACCACCACGACTATATAGTCCGTTGAAATATAAGAAGGAGCTTTGTAAACAAACAGAATCGTCTGGTTTGCGCACAATAAAGCTCCTATTGGTCAAACTTTCATAACAACGCTCACTTCGACCGGCTTAGAGACTGCCAGGATCGTACTCGGACTGTGGATGGTACTGGATAGAAATGATTCAATAATTTGAGTCAGCAATTCCCACATTAGAACTTTTTTCCTCAGAAACTCTAGTGCAAAATTTCTGTTATGATTTGCAACTGTCATAAACGTTTTATATCCGACATACCCTATTTTTTATTTTGTTTTGTTTTTATATTATTATCTACTAAATAATTTCTTTTTCGGATGCTCGAGATTGAGGCAAGTTAATTCCAGGAAACACCAGAGTTTTAGAGATTTGTGTCGGAATCTTGCAAGATTTCGACAAAGTAATTCCGGGAAACACCAGATTTGGGTCCTTTTCCCTAATGGGTGAAAGCCATCTTGATTTTCATAAATATCGAAGTTTTCAATTGACAAGACCAGTTAAAATACCTAGAGCTACTGTGAAGGTCTAGCTGTTCAAAGTGTTTATAGATTTTGTTGTGAAAAGTGTATTGTGTTGGAAAATCTTTTGACAAAGTGTATATAGTGTTTATAGAACGATGTCGAATTCGGAAACGGATACTGCATCTGAGGGTGATATGTGGGGACCACCACGAAAAAGGTCCAAAAGGTCGCATTTCCCTGCTGAAGAGAAAAAGATAATTTTTCGAAAAGAATTGGAAGAACATCCTGATTTATCGAAAAGAGACTTAGTAGGAATTGTTTCAAAATCCTCAGGGGTGAGTGATTCAGCTGCATTCAGAATTCTCAGAGAATATGAAGAGAATAAAACATTGACGCCACCTAAGAGGAGCGCCCAGTCGTTAAAAATAATCGATTCGGTTGACGATTTCGATATGAACCTCATCAGAAGAATTGTCCACAGTGTTTTTTTCCGGAATGAAATCCCAACGATTTCTTAAGTTTTAGAAATCGTGAATGATGACGACAGTTTGCTAAATTTCAAAAGAACAACGTTCTATAAATTATTGAAAAAAATGGAATTCAAGTTCGGTTAAAACTGAACGATTGTGTGAAATCTCCTCGATTCGACTCTGGACAGAAAGAAACTCCTACCTATGCGCCAAACATGTTATTATTGCTCCTTCTTAAATTTGAACAGAGTATAGAGTACTCCGTAAAACTGCAAACGACCTGAAAACTTTCAGGGAATTCAATAAAAAACGAACGGTTTTCAAGATATAATCTCTAGATTGAGTCTGAAGTCTCTATCGGTTTATTTTCTAAAAGTTCGCGGTTCTTTCAAACGCTGATTCATCCTTTTGTCATCCCTGGAAGAAACTCGGGAAGAAACTCGATATCGACGCCAAGAAACACAATCGACCGAAGAAAAGAACCATTTGAAACCTGAAACAAAACACGTGAAGCCAAAATCAACGACAACACAGTCGCCAATGACCTTTTTCGTCCCTTTTGGCGATCCGCAAAAGCCATCGTATTGTCCTAGGTTAGAATTGTCCGAAAAACCGGAAACAGCGTTCCACATTCGACAGTCGCGCTGTCGATAATTAACGACTTTTCAACTGGTCCTTGTTCTCGTTTTCGTAAAGGATATTCGAGAGGATATTTCGTTACAAAGATCTGACCGACGGGTAAAGATCCGAGTATGTGCCTTAAATACCGAATAATGGACTCGAGAAGTGTTGGATTACGGATCATGTCCTTATTATTAGAAGCCATGAGGGTTGCTTTGTTTCAAGACGTCGAGCGAGGATTTGAAACGGGATACCTGTCAAGGAAATGAATGGCTTTTTCAGGAATTGACGGGTCCCAAGAAAGCGAAAGACTCAGGTCTTGTCCTGTAAAAACGAAACACCTTTGGATTGCTTTCCGCGTCTTTTCTCTTTAATTTTTTCCCGTAGAGTGGTCATCAGTAATGTCGAATAGTAATCTCCAGTTATTGTTCTACCCTTATCCAAAAAATCAATCATGATTACTCCATGGCGATCCCAAAAAACTGAAACAAGAACTTTTTCAGCAGATTTTTGGACATGAAACTTCTTAGGTCTTGGAGAACCAGAGTGTCGCCATTCCATCGATTGTTGCTCTGTTTCTGGATCGTAGAAATGTACCCAAGTCTCATCCATAGTAACAATTCGGTTTAAGAAGTCTACATCGTTTTCAAATCGAGCACAGATCGAACGCGATGCTTCTACCCTTGCACGCTTTTGGTCAACATTCAAACATTTGGGGATCCATTTTGCAGAAATTTTTCTCATGTCCAAATTGACGTGAACTATATGATGAACGCGTTCGTATGAAATCTTCAGTGCTTCAGATATCCGTTTTAGTCCAATTCGACGGTCTGATAAAATCATGTCATGAACTGCATCGATATTTTCGGGGACTGACACATCAGAAACTGGCCTTCCCGATCTATCATCATCTTCAATGGAAAATTTACCTCTTTTAAAGCTTGCAGTCCAATTTTTCACGGTCGCATACGAAGGACATTGATCACCAAGGGTATTAAGATTAAGGATATCTTCGTTTCATTTCCCTTCCGTGCCCAAACCCATCGAAAAACCCACCTTTCGTGATCCGAAAACCTCACACCGCGGAATGTGGGAGAGCGTCCCATAAAAAACGAATGATGATCTCTTATTATCATGTTACCTGACCGATGTACAACGTACGTAATTGCAGCTTCGGACCGACAAGGAACTGGTATAATAATGAGAAATACAAATGAATCATGTCACGAGAATGGTAGGTCGAAAGCTGCCTTGCCTGAAGCGCCAGCGGACGAAACGCGCGTGGTGGAAATGAAAATTGAAATCGTTGAAAATCGACAACGGTAGCCGCCGTATTGCCTCTTCGTATAGACACATAACTGGTCGCCGGTCGGCGAGAATGTCAAATCTCATTCGTACGGTTGAATAGAGAGAGCTTATATTCCTAGAGATCGTGATTAAGATATAACTGCAGTGGCCAGTTTTTTACGATTCAATTTTACCCACTGGAGATACGAAATTAAAAATACAGTTGGTCGAAAAAATGAATTCTCGATTTGTTTCAGGAAGATTCTTTGTGACCGCGCCCATGTTGAATCTCCTCATTGACAACCAACGCCTCAATCGCATACGCGACATGATTCATTCAAATAACACCTCTACAATCATTCCAATTTTTTATTCATGAATATCGCAGCGATTTGCAATCCGCGCCTCGATTGTCACGAGACGAGTGGAATCGATTATCGAAGTCTCTTTTTTTTTCCGGCACAATGCAAAAACGACCCCTTCGATCAGAGAAACGAGCATGCGAAACCGTTTATGCACGTCTGCCAAACGCACTCGCAATCATCAGATTGCGTTTAGCATCGGCATAAATAATTGTGCTAAACGCTGGGTACGAAACGCCTCGGTGATTTTTCCTGTGAGAATATCTCCATATCGCCGCCATTGTGTGAAGAGACGAATTCCGTACGCGTTTACGGTAATCGATTACATGAATCGGTCCGCAAAGCCGCCACATTCTTATTATGTGTCTGTTTCATTATCATCGGGTCTTTACACGATTGCATAACGCCAGCATTAATTATACTTCGAGAATTCATGGTGCCATTCATTAGAAACCATAGCCGACATTGTCTGCCGCCCAAATCCATTGATGATGTCGACCAAAATCTACCCAAATCCGTCGAAAACAGCCGACATTGACTTCCACCCCTATCCTCCGAAAACCGGCGACATTGTCTGCCGACCAAAAAAACAGCCGACATTGTCTGCCGCCCAAATCCGCTGACATTGTCTGCCGACCAAAAAAGCAGCCGACATGGTCTGCCGCCCAAAAAAATAGCCGACATTGTCTGCCGCCCAAATCCGCTGACATTGTCTGCCGACCAAAAAAGCAGCCGACATGGTCTGCCGCCCAAAAAAATAGCCGATATTGTCTTCTTCGATTATCTCCCATCTCAGTTTCTCAATTTATTAAAATCGTCGTCAACAAAAAAAAAATATTGAATTAATTTATAATTTCTTTTCGGTAACCTTTGGCTTACATCGAGAAAATCAGCCAATCGCACTTGTACTTAGCCAGCCTGTAGCATCACGGGGTCTTTGTTAGCGTCATCATCGGATAAAACTTGTCTTGGCATATTGAAAATTCATTTTTCAATTGCGTAGAACCCATTAAAAAGTACATGGATAAATACGAGGAAGTATTGTTATCTAGTTAGCCTAGACCAGTTCCATGCATAAACAAAATATTGCGATACCATATCAACGAACAATAACTTATTAGAAGTGTCAGTGTAGAGTTCGACGTCAAAAAAGTAAACCAGAGTTACGTAATAAATTAAAAAAAAGATGTCCACCGAAATTGTAAAAATCGAAAAATTGGAGTATCGAGCCATCATCAAGTACCTGTATTTTTAAAAGGGTTAAGATTTACGAAGATATGCTTAATACCCTTGGTGATCAACGTCCTTCGTATGCGACCGTGAAAAATTGGACTGCAAGCTTCAAAAGAGGTAAATCTTCCGTTGAAGATGATGACCGATCGGGAAGGCCAGTTTCTGTGTCAGTCCCCGAAAATATCGATGTAGTTCATGACATGATTTTATCAGACCGTCGAATTGGGCTAAAACGGATATCTGAAGCACTGAAGATTTCATTCGAACGCGTTCATCATAATATAGTTCACGTCAATTTGGACATGAGAAGAATTTCTGCAATATGGATCCCCAAATGTTTGAATGTTGACCAAAGCGTGCAAGGGCAGAAGCATCGCATTCGATCTGTGCTCGATTTGAAAACGATGTAGATTTCTTAAACCGAATTGTTACTATGGATGAGACTTGGGTACATTTCTACGATCCAGAAACAAAGCAACAATCGATGGAATGGCGACACTCTGGTTCTCCAAGATCTAAAAAGTTTCGTGTCCAAAAATCTGCTGGAAAAGTTCTTGCTTCAGTTTTTTGGGATTGCCATGGGGTAATCATGATTGATTTTTTGGATAAGGGTAGAACAATAATTGGAGATTACTATTCGACATTACTGATCACTCTACGGGAAAAAATTGAAGAGAAAAGACGAGGAAAGCTACCCAAAGGTGTTTTGTTTTTACAGGACAACGCCCCAGTACACAAATCTCATGTTGCCATGCAAAAAATTCGTGATTTAGGGTTAGAATTACTAGAACAACCCCCTTATTCACCAGATTTGGCTCCGTCCGACTATCATCTCTTTCCTCAACTCAAAAAAAGTTTAAAAGGTCGTAAATTTTCTTCCAACAAGGAGGTAATAAAAGCTGTGGAGGACTGGTTTGCAGAGCAAGAAGAAACTTTTTTTCGAAAGTTTTAGAGACGTTGCAGGTTCGCTGTAATAAATGTATTCAATTAAGAGGAGAATATGTTGAGTAATAAAATATATTGACATTGAAATTTTGTTTGTTTCTATAGTAGGCTAAGAATTTTTGAATATATCCTCGTATAATAATCATTTCAATTAACTTCTGGACCTCTTAGAGCTTTTTAGACGTTTCTCGTTTTCATCGAGCTACTTTTTGGTGTTCCCTAAAAAGACAAGTGATAGCTTGCCCAAACGAAAGAATCCGATAAATACGACTTGCATAAAGAATACCCCGAAATCTCAATAAAACCCAAACTCCATCAGACCCTTTATTCTCAAAAAAATCACTTGATCCACTCGTCTGGCACCTCCTCGCCCTTGGCCGCCCTGACCACCGCGTTTATATTCGGCAGATCCTCGCCCACCACCTTCCATATATTCTCCGCCGTCTCCATCTTGTGCGTATCCCTGAAGGTGTGGCAGGAGATGACGTACTCGTTTCCGAAGAAAGTGGTGACCGTGGAGTTCTCCACCGCCAGGTTCCTACCGGTCGGCACGTTCCTGATGACGACCCTCTCGTCGGCCTTGACGAAGGTACCTTCGTGTTCAAACCTGAGAGAAGGGTTGAAATGGAGCATTTTGAACCTGCAGTAGGCGTCGGTGTACTTGGAGAGGGTGGGATTGAGGTGGTAGCCGAGCTGAGGGAAGGTGTTCTCGCACTGGATGTACAGGGGCTCGGCTGAGTCGTCCACGATTTGGAGGTAAAAGTCGTCGCCGTAATTCAAGGGTTCGCCGGTTTTGTTTCTGTCGCACCCTGTAGAAATTCGAGGAATGAACAGATTTGTTACTTCCCTCTGTAGGTCGAGAAATAACAAGCACACCATTGGCATCTAGAGTGAAGAACCATTGTGAACTATCCCAGTTTTTCTAAGATTTTTAACCTCACCTACAAATCTGAAGGTGTTCCGGACACAAGGCGTCCCATCCACAGATCCAACGATCACAGACCCGTGAGAAAACTCCTGCCTACTATCGATCTCCCTTTCTGTAACCAACCCTGCCAGATACACCGAACGCACCTTCGATTTACTCGTCTCACACGGTATATCAGGCGCCACTATCTGGTAGTTTTCACCGTACTTCAACATGACCAGAGAATGGGATAATTGGAGAGGTTTGGAAAGGTTCCTGAACATCTTCTTGGTCTTCTGGAGCAACATCTGCCCTCTCTCCCTCTTGTAGGTGGCAAACGCCGTCTTCTCTTCCTTCAGGAAGAGGTCCTCGTTCCAGTTCCCCAACTTGCAGGGGGCGTTGAACGCCGGCCTTATGGAGAACATGAACTCTCTCTCCTCCCTGTCCTTCTGGGATTCCGGCTGTATCATTCTGGGAGAGATCCGCAACAAAAATACGAAAAATAACAAAACCAGTGTTTTCTCGACCTCGTCAAACTGTCAAGATGACATTCAAATAATTCAATGTTCCATGAAACTTCAAACAAAAAACATAGATGCATCTATCAAAGAACGATATTCATGTCTATGTCGAAAGACCATCGAGTCCGGACAGCTATCAGACTTGACATCGCCGAAGCAGTTCCAAAATTTCAAAGTCAAAATATTTTATAACTCAACATATTCTCCTCTTTATTGAAGACATTTATTACAGCGAACTTGCAACGTCTCTAGACCTTTCAAAAAAATGTTTCTTCTTGCTCTGCAAACCAGTCCTCCACAGCTTTTATTACCTCCTCATTGGAAGAAAGAGATAATAGTCGGGCGCAGCCAAATCTGGTGAATAAGGGGGGTGTTCTAGTAATTCTAACCCTAAATCACGAATTTTTTGCATGGCAACAAGAGATTTGTGTACTGGGGCGTTGTCCTGTAAAAACAAAACACCTTAGGATTGCTTTCCGCGTCTTTTTTCTTCAATTTTTTCCCGTAGAGTGGTCATTAATGTCGAATAGTAATCTCCAGTTATTGTTCTACCCTTATCCAAGAAATCAATCATGATTACTCCATAGCAATCCCAAAAAACTGAAGCAAGAACTTTTCCAGCAGATTTTTGGACACGAAACTTCTTAAATCTTGGAGAACCAGAGTGTCGCCATTCCATCGATTGTTGCTTTGTTTTTGGATCGTAGAAATGTACCCAAGTCTCATCCATAGTAACAATTCGGTTTAAGAAGTCTACATCATTTTCAAATCGAGCACAGATCGAACGCGATGCTTCTACCCTTGCACGCTTTTGGTCAACATTCAAAGATTTGGGGATCCATTTTGCAGAAATTTTTCTCATGTCCGAATTGACGTGAACTTTATGATGAACGCAAAAAATATACAAAAAAAAACAAAACCAATGTTTTCTCGACCTCGTCAAACTGTCAAGATGACATTCAAATAATTCGATGTTCCATGAACCTACAAACAAAGAACATAGATGCATCTATCAAAGAACGATATTCATGTCTATGTCGAAAGACCATCGAGTCCGGACAGCTATCAGACTTGACATCGCCGAAGCAGTTCCAAAAATGGCTTACAGGATGAAAAAGGAGCTGTTGGAAAAGGAAGCAATCCTGCAGAACCGCACCATCTACAGAGCTCCATGCAGAATATCCAACTGGTTCGAGGACAAGGCATTGAAGGAGCACCAGATCCTTTACGGCAAATACAAGAGCGAAAGATGCAACCTGCTTATACAGAAGACGAAAAAGATGTTCAGGAACCTCTTGAGACCCACCACGTTATCCACAGACACGGAATTCCTGAGATACGGCTTCAATTATCGCATAAAAGCTCTGGACGTACCCAACTTGTTGTCTGCCGAAACAAGACAGAAAGGTACCACTCTGTCTTCATTTTCCAGGTATTCCGTCAACTAAATTCGTTTTTGAGGGTCGGAAGTGACCAAATCACCTCTTTCCGCGCAAAAACGAATTTCGTGGACCCAAGAATAGAACCTTGCGGGACCCCGTCAACGCTCTCTATTTCAGGTAACGTTCAGGGGCTCTATCTCTCCGGCGTTTTGACGGACAGGGAAATAGACAACACGCAGGAGTTCACGCACGGATGCACGATGACAGCGGCAACGGGTAAGACGCCGTGCGTGCGCAACACCTTCACGTTGGTAGGATGCGACTACGACGCGTGCGGCGAACCTGTGCTGTACGAACAGGACTTTTTTATACAGATCGCAGACGGCGGGCAGGTGCCGCTCTATCTTAGATGCGAGAGCATCTCCGTTGGTACCATTGGGGCGGAGAGGGAGGTGCATATGTCGCAGATAGCGGATTTTCAATGCAGGTGAACAAAATCGCCAGATCTGAACGCATGGAACTCTAATGGTATCCACTCACGAGGACACCGAAACGGGACACCAGCGGCAAAGATAATGAAGGGCCATAAAATTTCGTAGAAGTGACTGACACAACAGCAAAAATTCCGCTGTTCTTCATGGGAACTCATGACACGCGCCGGATTTTATGGCCCTTCATTATCTTTGCCGCTGGTGTCCCGTTTCGGTGTCCTCGTGAGTGGATACCATAAGAACGCTTTTTTCTCAGATTCAAGCTGGTCAACTGGAATCCGAACGTGCGCTGCGAGACTGGGGGTTCCGTGGTGAGCCCCCAAGCCCGCGTGATGATCAGACACGCCGCCTCCGGAGAGAACCTGGCGGTGCAGTTCAACAAGTTCACGCCGACCTTTTTCGGCGTCGAATGTTGCGTGGTGTGCAGGACCTACAAGGATACGCACAAGATGGAGTCGGCGGAGAATTTCTGGACTTTTGTGGGCGACGAGCCGCTCAACAAGAACATGATCGTGAGGGCGGCGCAAGGGGAGGATATACCCGATGATTTTCTGGAGTGAGGGGGTAGGGACTTTTTGTTCGGGTCCCGTATGTTGAGTGATTTGGTGTTTACCGGCTTTTTGGTGGAAATATTTCATTTTATTTATAATTTATTGATTTATACTATGTATTGCTTACTTGTGGAATTGTTTATCGTTTTTATGTTTGATTTTATTCTAAGATTTATTTCTGATGGTTTTGTGAGAAATTATTAAAATTGCTTTATTTTATTCATTTATTATATTTTCCTTTTCAGAAACCATATCTGATTTGTATATTTTTGGAGTTTTCTACTCGAGCTTACAGCATTGAGAGTGTAGGTGATCTAGATCATCAAAATGAGTAAATGGTGATAGCAAATATAGTGTTTTTAGGAGGTCTTGCCCCTTATGCATTTTTCGCCCAAAAATTTCGAATTTTAGAAATCGATTTTATTTTTTATAGAGATACTTTGGACAAAGCTGATCAACAATATACAACCCTCATGTGGATGTGACCAAAGAAACAGTAGCTATGATGATTTGTAATTTCCAAAAAGTTGGGATTTTTCGATATCGATTTTATTCTTTCTAATGATACTTTGAACAATGATGATTACCAATATGCAAACCTAATTTAGATACGGCCAAAGGAACGGGAGCTATGGCGATTTGAAATTTCGATTTTTTGAAAAAATGTCATTTGACAGGTAAAAATCTAAACTATACAAGTTAGGTCTCTGGGAAGTCTTTTATCGAATAGAGCGACCTCGAAAACCTACAGTTTGATACCAAAATCGTCCATGTAGTCCTCATAACTAATGAATTATTTCGTTTTAATTTTTTCGATATTTCATTTTCGAGTTTTGTTCTGAAGCTCAGAGCACTCAAAGTATGGGTGATATGGATCACCAAAATGCGTATTCTGAAAGATTCGAATGGGTTGAAGACATTATCGATTGAATAACGCTGTTATATTTTCCAGGGAATTCGTGTTGATGGCAAATATGGTGTTTTTAGGGGGTCTTACCCCTTATGCATTTTTGACCCAAAAAGTTGGGATTTTCGATATCGATTTTATTCTTTCTAATGATACTTTGAACAATGCTGATTACCAATATGCAAACCTAATTTAGATACGGCCAAAGGAACGGGAGCTATGGCGATTTGAAATTTCGATTTTTTGAAAAAATGTCATTTGACAGGTAAAAATCTAAACTATACAAGTTAGGGCTCTGGGAAGTCTTTTATGGAATAGAGCGACCTCGAAAACCTACATTTTGATACCAAAATCGTCCATATAGCCCTCATAACTAATGAATTATCTCGTTTTAATTTTTTCGATATTTCATTTTCGAGTTTTGTTCTGAAGCTCAGAGCACTCAAAGTATGGGTGATATGGATCACCAAAATGGGTATTCTGAAAGATTCGAATGGGTTGAAGACATTATCGATTGAATAACACTGTTAGATTTTCCAGGGAATTCGTGTTGATGGCAAATATGGTGTTTTTAGGGGGTCTTACCCCTTATGCATTTTTGACCCAAAAAGTTGGGATTTTCGATATCGATTTTATTCTTTCTAATGATACTTTGAACAATGCTGATTACCAATATGCAAACCTAATTTAGATACGGCCAAAGGAACGGGAGCTATGGCGATTTGAAATTTCGATTTTTTGAAAAAATGTCATTTGACAGGTAAAAATCTAAACTATACAAGTTAGGGCTCTGGGAAGTCTTTTATTGAATAGAGCGACCTCGAAAACCTACATTTTGATACCAAAATCGTCCATGTAGCCCTCATAACTAATGAATTATTTCGTTTTAAATTTTTCGATTTTTCATTTTCGAGTTTTGTACTGAAGCTCATAGCACTCAAAGTATGGGTGATATGGATCACCAAAATGGGTATTCTGAAAGATTCGAATGGGTTGAAGACATTATCGATTGAATAACGCTGTTAGATTTTCCAGGGAATTCGTGTTGATGGCAAATATGGTGTTTTTAGGGGGTCTTACCCCTTATGCATTTTTGACCCAAAAAGTTGGGATTTTTCGATATCGATTTTATTCTTTCTAATGATACTTTGAACAATGATGATTACCAATATGCAAACCTAATTTAGATACGGCCAAAGGAACGGGAGCTATGGCGATTTGAAATTTCGATTTTTTGAAAAAATGTCATTTGACAGGTAAAAATCTAAACTATACAAGTTAGGTCTCTGGGAAGTCTTTTATCGAATAGAGCGACCTCGAAAACCTACAGTTTGATACCAAAATCGTCCATGTAGTCCTCATAACTAATGAATTATTTCGTTTTAATTTTTTCGATATTTCATTTTCGAGTTTTGTTCTGAAGCTCAGAGCACTCAAAGTATGGGTGATATGGATCACCAAAATGCGTATTCTGAAAGATTCGAATGGGTTGAAGACATTATCGATTGAATAACGCTGTTATATTTTCCAGGGAATTCGTGTTGATGGCAAATATGGTGTTTTTAGGGGGTCTTACCCCTTATGCATTTTTGACCCAAAAAGTTGGGATTTTCGATATCGATTTTATTCTTTCTAATGATACTTTGAACAATGCTGATTACCAATATGCAAACCTAATTTAGATACGGCCAAAGGAACGGGAGCTATGGCGATTTGAAATTTCGATTTTTTGAAAAAATGTCATTTGACAGGTAAAAATCTAAACTATACAAGTTAGGGCTCTGGGAAGTCTTTTATGGAATAGAGCGACCTCGAAAACCTACATTTTGATACCAAAATCGTCCATATAGCCCTCATAACTAATGAATTATCTCGTTTTAATTTTTTCGATATTTCATTTTCGAGTTTTGTTCTGAAGCTCAGAGCACTCAAAGTATGGGTGATATGGATCACCAAAATGGGTATTCTGAAAGATTCGAATGGGTTGAAGACATTATCGATTGAATAACACTGTTAGATTTTCCAGGGAATTCGTGTTGATGGCAAATATGGTGTTTTTAGGGGGTCTTACCCCTTATGCATTTTTGACCCAAAAAGTTGGGATTTTCGATATCGATTTTATTCTTTCTAATGATACTTTGAACAATGCTGATTACCAATATGCAAACCTAATTTAGATACGGCCAAAGGAACGGGAGCTATGGCGATTTGAAATTTCGATTTTTTGAAAAAATGTCATTTGACAGGTAAAAATCTAAACTATACAAGTTAGGGCTCTGGGAAGTCTTTTATTGAATAGAGCGACCTCGAAAACCTACATTTTGATACCAAAATCGTCCATGTAGCCCTCATAACTAATGAATTATTTCGTTTTAAATTTTTCGATTTTTCATTTTCGAGTTTTGTACTGAAGCTCATAGCACTCAAAGTATGGGTGATATGGATCACCAAAATGGGTATTCTGAAAGATTCGAATGGGTTGAAGACATTATCGATTGAATAACGCTGTTAGATTTTCCAGGGAATTCGTGTTGATGGCAAATATGGTGTTTTTAGGGGGTCTTACCCCTTATGCATTTTTGACCCAAAAAGTTGGGATTTTCGATATCGATTTTATTCTTTCTAATGATACTTTGAACAATGCTGATTACCAATATGCAAACCTAATTTAGATACGGCCAAAGGAACGGGAGCTATGGCGATTTGAAATTTCGATTTTTTTGAAAAAATGTCATTTGACAGGTAAAAATCTAAACTATACAAGTTAGGGCTCTGGGAAGTCTTTTATTGAATAGAGCGACCTCGAAAACCTACATTTTGATACCAAAATCGTCCATGTAGCCCTCATAACTAATGAATTATTTCGTTTTAAATTTTTCGATTTTTCATTTTCGAGTTTTGTTCTGAAGCTCAGAGCACTCAGAGTATGGGTGATATGAATCACCAAAATGGGTATTCTGAAAGATTCGAATGGGTTGAAGACATTATCGATTGAATAACGCTGTTAGATTTTCCAGGGAATTCGTGTTGATGGCAAATATGGTGTTTTTAGGGGGTCTTACCCCTTATGCATTTTTGACCCAAAAAGTTGGGATTTTCGATATCGATTTTATTCTTTCTAATGATACTTTGAACAATGCTGATTACCAATATGCAAACCTAATTTAGATACGGCCAAAGGAACGGGAGCTATGACGATTTGAAATTTCGATTTTTTGAAAAAATGTCATTTGACAGGTAAAAATCTAAACTATACAAGTTAGGGCTCTGGGAAGTCTTTTATTGAATAGAGCGACCTCGAAAACCTACATTTTGATACCAAAATCGTCCAAGTAGCCCTCATAACTAATGAATTATTTCGTTTTAAATTTTTCGATTTTTCATTTTCGAGTTTTGTACTGAAGCTCATAGCACTCAAAGTATGGGTGATATGGATCACCAAAATGGGTATTCTGAAAGATTCGAATGGGTTGAAGACATTATCGATTGAATAACGCTGTTAGATTTTCCAGGGAATTCGTGTTGATGGCAAATATGGTGTTTTTAGGGGGTCTTACCCCTTATGCATTTTTGACCCAAAAAGTTGGGATTTTCGATATCGATTTTATTCTTTCTAATGATACTTTGAACAATGCTGATTACCAATATGCAAACCTAATTTAGATACGGCCAAAGGAACGGGAGCTATGGCGATTTGAAATTTCGATTTTTTGAAAAAATGTCATTTGACAGGTAAAAATCTAAACTATACAAGTTAGGGCTCTGGGAAGTCTTTTATTGAATAGAGCGACCTCGAAAACCTACATTTTGATACCAAAATCGTCCATGTAGCCCTCATAACTAATGAATTATTTCGTTTTAAATTTTTCGATTTTTCATTTTCGAGTTTTGTACTGAAGCTCATAGCACTCAAAGTATGGGTGATATGGATCACCAAAATGGGTATTCTGAAAGATTCGAATGGGTTGAAGACATTATCGATTGAATAACGCTGTTAGATTTTCCAGGGAATTCGTGTTGATAGCAAATATGGTGTTTTTAGGGGGTCTTACCCCTTATGCATTTTTGACCCAAAAAGTTGGGATTTTCGATATCGATTTTATTCTTTCTAATGATACTTTGAACAATGCTGATTACCAATATGCAAACCTAATTTAGATACGGCCAAAGGAACGGGAGCTATGGCGATTTGAAATTTCGATTTTTTGAAAAAATGTCATTTGACAGGTAAAAACCTAAACTATACAAGTTAGGTCTCTGGGAAGTCTTTTATCGAATAGAGCGACCTCGAAAACCTACATTTTGATACCAAAATCGTCCATGTAGTCCTCATAACTAATGAATTATTTCGTTTTAATTTTTTCGATATTTCATTTTCGAGTTTTGTTCTGAAGCTCAGAGCACTCAAAGTATGGGTGATATGGATCACCAAAATGCGTATTCTGAAAGATTCGAATGGGTTGAAGACATTATCGATTGAATAACGCTGTTATATTTTCCAGGGAATTCGTGTTGATGGCAAATATGGTGTTTTTAGGGGGTCTTACCCCTTATGCATTTTTGACCCAAAAAGTTGGGATTTTCGATATCGATTTTATTCTTTCTAATGATACTTTGAACAATGCTGATTACCAATATGCAAACCTAATTTAGATACGGCCAAAGGAACGGGAGCTATGGCGATTTGAAATTTCGATTTTTTGAAAAAATGTCATTTGACAGGTAAAAATCTAAACTATACAAGTTAGGGCTCTGGGAAGTCTTTTATTGAATAGAGCGACCTCGAAAACCTACATTTTGATACCAAAATCGTCCATGTAGCCCTCATAACTAATGAATTATTTCGTTTTAAATTTTTCGATTTTTCATTCTCGAGTTTTGTTCTGAAGCTCAGAGCACTCAGAGTATGGGTGATATGAATCACCAAAATGGGTATTCTGAAAGATTCGAATGGGTTGAAGACATTATCGATTGAATAACGCTGTTAGATTTTCCAGGGAATTCGTGTTGATGGCAAATATGGTGTTTTTAGGGGGTCTTACCCCTTATGCATTTTTGACCCAAAAAGTTGGGATTTTCGATATCGATTTTATTCTTTCTGATGACACTTTGAACAATGCTGATTACCAATATGCAAACCTAATTTAGATACGGCCAAAGGAACGGGAGCTATGGCGATTTGAAATTTCGATTTTTTGAAAAAATGTCATTTGACAGGTAAAAATCTAAACTATACAAGTTAGGGCTCTGGGAAGTCTTTTATTGAATAGAGCGACCTCGAAAACCTACATTTTGATACCAAAATCGTCCATGTAGCCCTCATAACTAATGAATTATTTCGTTTTAATTTTTTCGATATTTCATTTTCGAGTTTTGTTCTGAAGCTCAGAGCACTCAAAGTATGGGTGATATGGATCACCAAAATGGGTATTCTGAAAGATTCGAATGGGTTGAAGACATTATCGATTGAATAACACTGTTAGATTTTCCAGGGACTTCGTGTTGATGGCAATTATGGTGTTTTTAGGGGGTCTTACCCCTTATGCATTTTTGACCCAAAAAGTTGGGATTTTCGATATCGATTTTATTCTTTCTAATGATACTTTGAACAATGCTGATTACCAATATGCAAACCTAATTTAGATACGGCCAAAGGAACGGGAGCTATGGCGATTTGAAATTTCGATTTTTTGAAAAAATGTCATTTGACAGGTAAAAATCTAAACTATACAAGTTAGGGCTCTGGGAAGTCTTTTATTGAATAGAGCGACCTCGAAAACCTACATTTTGATACCAAAATCGTCCATGTAGCCCTCATAACTAATGAATTATTTCGTTTTAAATTTTTCGATTTTTCATTTTCGAGTTTTGTTCTGAAGCTCAGAGCACTCAGAGTATGGGTGATATGAATCACCAAAATGGGTATTCTGAAAGATTCGAATGGGTTGAAGACATTATCGATTGAATAACGCTGTTAGATTTTCCAGGGAATTCGTGTTGATGGCAAATATGGTGTTTTTAGGGGGTCTTACCCCTTATGCATTTTTGACCCAAAAAGTTGGGATTTTCGATATCGATTTTATTCTTTCTAATGATACTTTGAACAATGCTGATTACCAATATGCAAACCTAATTTAGATACGGCCAAAGGAACGGGAGCTGTGGCGATTTGAAATTTCGATTTTTTTGAAAAAATGTCATTTGACAGGTGAAAATCTAAACTATACAAGTTAAGGCTCTGGAAAGTCTTTTATTGAATAGAGCGACCTCGAAAACCTACATTTTGACACCAAAATCGTCCATGTAGCCCTCATAACTACTGAATTATTTAGTTTTAATTTTTTCCATAATTCATCTTCGAGTTTAGGTTACGAGCACAGTTATGACAGTTAGGGCTTCGAATTATGTAGTTTGAACTCAGACCAAGGACCTTTGTCTAAGAGTTTGAACGAGCATTCTCAACTCTCTTCATGTATTATACCGGGTGATTTCCTTAACTTTGGGTGCATCCCGCAATCAAGGCTCCCATCATATCCCAGCCAAGACCTTCAACTTCGCCCATCTCAACTCGAATTCAAAGAAACGAATACGTCAACATACACCGGGCGGATCCCCCTCACTGCGATTCGTCCGCGATTACCATAAACAAATGACGAATATTCGCCGCATAAAAAAACCGAAAACGAGAATCACGGTTCGACGAAGACGTAATCAGAGATAATTTCGGAGAGAACGACGATCCGTCAAAAAAAACGCCGCATCGCCCCGTGGTTCCGTTCCAACGGCCCAAGACCGGGCACAGGATGATGGAATTCCGGTGACCTCAATGCCGATCGAAGTTCCACGAAGGTCATTACCGGAGGAGAAGAACCAACGGACTACCATGATGAGGGATTTTGATTCACTACCAGCTACGCTTCGTCCAGAAATTACGCCGATGGATTTTGGCAATTTTATCGACGCAAACCAGGAAACAACCGGACTCAAACGAAGACATTCTTCCTCAACATCACCCAAAATTATAAGGACCATTTTCGAAATTGTATTCAAGATAAAAGACGCATCTACATTTTTTCGAAATTCTCCTAGATCTCATTCACTGTCATAACTGTATTCTCTGTTTTCCGACCATGTATCGATAATTTCTATCGAACCTAGGCCAGAGTAGCTAATCTCAATGGTAGTTGACCATTTCGCGACAAAGACATCCAGAATCGAAGCATCTAAGCTGGATTACCGTCCTTCTTTTCACGTTATTATTGATCATTCGCGTAGAAAATACTTGCAGGGGCTTTTCGAGAAGAAGAGAACCAGATGCCTAGGTATGCCAAGTATGCTAGAAGCTGAACGAGTCAAACAGAAAATGCTCAAGGTAAGAGGAATGAACGTTTTTCGAATCGAAGTTCGAAGGAATCTAGATTCGAATACAAGATTAATATTCTCGTTTCGTATCTCGAATGTGTTCCACTATTTCCATACATTTACGATCGAAAATGATATTAACATTTTATAGCCGTCATATTACTCGTATTTGATATTCAATATTCAAGTAGAGCAGATAAAAAATCAGTTTGCTCCATAGAGTAATAACCTAACTTTTCATTCTGACGTTTGCTCATAGAAATAATCTAAAATGCTCTGTTCTCTGTTATGACTTAATTCAGTGGTCTACCACTCAACTCCCCAAAATGCGAAGTTCAAGGTCAACGTTAAAAATAAACAAATAGCTTTCAATTCATAATAACTACGACTTTTATTTTCATTATCATTCGAGTATTCCAAAGAAATCACGTTTCAAACACTTCCAAATATTTCCAAGAAAATAAACTTTTTATTTTCATCAGCAGGCTTCCACACAAATATAATTCGACAATCAACAAATTCAACTATATAAAATAAATGATTCGTAATGTACATCTATAGCGCAAAATAATAACGGTGACACTATAAAATCACGTAAATTCAATTCAAAATTGAAGCTTAAAAAATTAGGAGTGTTTTCGAACAATCAACAATAGAACACAGTGAGCAGGTTTCAATCTTAAATAGGATTATGCTAATTGCATCTAATTTGATGTCAGGAAAACATGAAATTGTATCCATTGTTTAAAAAAAACGTTATTCGATTATAACAAAGAAGGATTACGAACATAATGGCATAGATCACAAAAAATAAACAGTTACCACAGCAGATAGCATACAGTGAATATAAATCAAGTTAAATATTCGTTAAAAACTACTGTAGAAATTCACCTTCTCAATAAAGAAGAACACAGAAATAAAATTTGAAACAAAAATGCGATCAGATCATAGACTAATCAACTGATTTGCGACTCGCGTTTGAAAACATAACCAAAATATACGCATACAAACAAATCCTATTACCTTTCCTGTTGCCTTTTTGAACCTGAGCGTAGCCTCCCTGATCAAGTCCCTGACAAATATATCCCCATTTCCGCAAGGCACGACAACTCTGACATTACCAAAACACACAGTCACCTTCATATTTTCAAAAATAATTCTCACAACAAACTCAAATTTTCACAACACGGCACGCCATTTCGCGGTCATAGACACTCTTGATTGTCTGTGTTCACCTTTAAACACCTGCCCGTCGTCGGTGTTCGTTAGAAATTCAACGTATTTTATGTGAAGACTGTCACGAACTAAGTTAGATGATGGAGCGGTATATTTTCTACTGTTCTCCACATTGTTATTTTGTCATTCTGTGTTAATAACAGGAGCATTCGCATTATCATATGGCAGCGAATGCTTAACAGTTGAATAATGCTTTCACTATCTTGGCATTTTACGAACTAAAAATTTCAAACTTGTTTTTCCCCCACCATCTGCTCACCTGGTGCGCGCCTCTACCTAGGCTCTTGCGCGTGCAGCGTAACGCAGATGCGGAAACCACAGATCCACTAACATCTAGAATGGAGTATAACCATAATTTTACACCTGAACTTATAGATTATAACTTTTGCCTTTTGGGACCGGAATCACTCAGATAAGAATGAAAATCTTGGCCAATCAGTATTGCAGAAGGGAAAGCTTCGGCAAATTGATGGCATAGATATTTTGTACGGATCGACAGCATTTTGTAATCGATTTTTCCAGAACCTGAGTTGCAGTACTCCGTATTTATACCTGCATTTTGAATGGCGCGAGTAACCAACACAATTTCAACCATTTTTTAAACATTACAGTGCGCCAACTGTTGGATTAGAATGGTAAATAACAATGGAATGCAGCATTTATTAGTGCTACCTAGCGGACAGGTAAAAAACTAAGCGGATAAACATGGTTTTCTCTCCTCACCCCCCCAAGATCTGATATGATGACTCAAGGGAATTGAGCGCTGAATAATGAATTTATCATTGTTCAAATAGTTGGAGGTTTATTCACTCGGTATAGTTCTAGGAAATAATTCTAGGTTGTCCATATAGGAAATAGTTCTGCAACATATTAGTCGCATAGAATAGTAAAATTTTTGATATATGCACTGAAACATAGAGATGGCACCTAATTTGATTTCTATCTCTATGGATGACATTCTGTGTACAATGTTCATTTCAATATTTCAGTGATCTTATATTAATGTCATTTGAATTTAATGCTCCTATTTATATCTTGTTGTCTCTGTTATATCGAAGTTTTCAGAAAACAAGGAACAATAAACGTTTTTTTTGACCAAAGTGACATTTTTCTTTCCCCAAATTATAGATGCGTCTATGTAAAATGGTTCCATTTCTGAAAGTAGGGAAGGTAATTTAAGGGTTAAATTCATAGAAACAGTACAGCATAGAGTTATATTTTTATCATCTCGAAAACTCAATGCTAAGAATTTATTTAGTATCAAGACTATCAAGTATCGCGTGCTTTTATTCACAAGACCTAATTAAATTAAATAATTCGTTATATTAATATATTCATCAAATCTGCTCATTAGCATTTTTATGCTTAAAAAACAGATCATTACAACATTTACGAACTATTCTTAATATAAACTGGTATCATAAATTGTAAAGATTAGGCGTACATAATCTCAATAATGATACCATTGATTGGACGGCATTTCTAAGGGTTCATTTTCATGATTTTCGAATAAACTACTACTACAACACTTGACATAGAATATTAACAACTTATGCTAAAAATGATCGCAGAAAATCTACATTTTTAACAAGAATATAAGAAGCGTCCAAATAAATTTGTGGTTTATTGCTACATATACTTAACTAGATTATTGCTGAGTTAGATATCTCATAACGAAAAAAGGCATATTGGACTTCTTACCCCTATTATGGCAAATATTTTCATTCTGAAATGGTGTGTAGACATTTTATGTTATGTTCAAGAAATATGTCATTACTTCCTATGGAAATAATTGAGGTATTTTTTATGAAAGCGATAAAATAGTGTCTGATAAGTGCAAAGTAATTTTAAGCCCTTTTTTAATCGTTAGTAGATGCAGGAAACAATTGAGTGCTATGAAAACAGTGGAAAATTGAGCATAGACAATTCGATGATATTAAAACTTCATTTTGGTCTTGGTATATTCCAAAAACATCCCCATTTCTGCCATATTGAAATTGCCTGAAAATACCAATAAAATGTTTCGAAAAATTGTGGTGATTGAACTTACCTGAATTATTCACATTATACTTGAGGTTCATCTTTTTGTTTAAAATGGAGTATGAAATAATTTCTTCGAAAATGTATTTAATTTCAACTTCTCGTTTCGTGTGGACTGTGTAGAAATGAAAATCTTTAGTTGGTGCTAAGGAAAGGTTGTTATGGTGATACCAATGGCAACAATTCCATGTGATACGTTATTCATGAGGAATCTTTGCTCGTATTTGGATATTTTTGGGGTGGAACATTTTTTCATCCTTCAATAAAAATTTCTTGGATAATACACATCTGTAGCTCTTTACCGCAGGTTATGGCTTTTGCAAATTGTTCACTTTGGAACTGATTCTTACTTTTGCTATATTTCTGAACGAATAATACGATGTAAAGTCTGATACTTTTTGCCTCATATCTGTGTTGAGTATCATTCAAAAAAATCGCAAAATTCTACTAATTCAATGCAAATTATTCTTGTTATGTGATATGCTTTCCTAAGCTTCAACACGACTTCTCGTCGTTGTTGTGTGAACAAATATTACTTCGATAATTATCAACTCTTCAGCAGTTCCAGCAGAGTAAACTCAAGCCGGCAAAAAGCTACACAGACGTAATGGTAAATTGTCTATTACCTCATAGATGATAATTAAAATATCATTATAGTAGGTATGTTTTCCATCAGAATATTCTTATCTAAGGAAACAGTTTTTTGTCCATAAGGTCTATTGAGGCTTAGTTTTGATAATAAAGGGCTTAGAAATTGAAAAAAAAACATGGATTCATTCTAAATAATACCCCAACCACTGTAGAAATCAGAACGAAATTCTGTATGCAGCTCACATTATTTTTATTTAAATCTGTGAAAGACACATAGATATTAATAATTCTATGGTAATTAACGGACCACAATCATAGAACTTATAGTTACTATAAATTCTATGACCACAATCCACATAATTCTATGCCACTATCTATGTCTACGAAACGTCATTTTTGGCTATATTGACAGCAGCTCCAGAAAATTCTCAAGTAGCTCAAATTATCGCTCACATTTCTGAGCCTTATGTAGAAATTTCGCCCTTTCAACCATCCTCAATATTCCAGTGTTGTAACTTGCTCCCCCTCAGTCCAGCATGACTGTCGGCAACGATGCCTTCGCCACGGTCAACAAGAACGACTACACGTGGCCCTACCCCAAACCCCTGACCAGCAGACCCTCCCAGCCACCCCAGAAAACGAAACCCAACAACTACTATGTCGCCAAACTTGTGGAACCTTACTGTCACTGCGATGCCCATTTGTACGACCCCCAGATGGGCAGGTACAGGATGCTGGCAAAGAAAGAGAACATGCTTTATAAGGAGCTGGAAGAGCTGAACAACCAGATGGCTCTGCTGTCTGGAGAGGTGCTGGACCATCCTTGCGATACGGACGACGTCAAGATGGAGACCATCTACCAGACGGATTACACCAAGCGCGGGTTGAATTTGGTGAAATACAGGAAGTTGCAGGCTGATATTGATTCGCCTGTAGGCGTTCCTGTGAAGACTGAAGCTATAGGTGTTGGGCAAGGGTACAGAGATCCGCATATCTTCAGATACCACGCTTTTCCTAGGCCGGCCATTGACGTTTGTCCAGCTGTCACATTTACCAGAACTCCTACTTTGGTTGATGAGTGGTTCGCGCCAAGAACTGGCATGTCTGAGTACCAAGATACAATTGCCAAGACAGGGATGGGAATAATCAAAAGTCGCCAACAGTACAGCGAACCATTGCCTTCTTCTAGGCGGAGGCATGGAGACCCTTGTTTGTAGCATCCGATTAAAGATGAAGAGATGTAGGAAGATATATTTATCCATATGGTCACTTCTTTCACTCAATCAATTTAGTTTCGTCTCAATCTAATAAAGTTTTTCCATTAACGCACAACTACTCTGAGACACACTGTATATATAATAAACTTTATATCTTTATCAAAGATAAAGATACTTTGTCTATGACTTTATCTATGTTCATGGTTTGTCACTGTCAGTTGCCAAAGGAACGATACTTAACCTCACAAAATAGTTGACATTTCAGAGTTCATTTCCAAATAAATAAATATTTTAATAACTCGAAGTAAATTATTTTCATGTATGGACTATTTTGTCATTCCTTGAGGATTTGAGTCAAATTTCAAATAACTTTAAAGAATATAATACTAAATGAATTAAAATCCTAAAATAAATAACTTCTAAAATGGATTCTTCGATGGATGTATCAGCAACTGAGTCCACTGCAAGCTCAAGGTACCTAATACTCACATTAATTAATATTCTACGATAACTACTTCTTTTTGGCAGTGAAAAAACAGGAACCACAGTGTTGATGAGACAAAAAAACCATAGTCCCAATTGGTTCGATATCACGAATGAATTTATGGTTTCGGTGAAAGGTAAGCTCTTTGATACGTCTGGATTCGACTAAAATTAATTGTTTGATTTAGATCTAGCTTTGGGAGAACTGTTGCATGATGATATGTTTGGATTATTCGAAGCAATGTCTGCAATCGAGATGATGGATCCAAAAATGGACGCAGGGATGATGTGCAATAGAGGATTCAAACATATCATGGATTTTGACGAACAAGTCAAGGTAAGAATTTGAAAACAGAATTTTTATTACTGTACCTTGTTTATTCCAGCAAAATATCTTGAAATTAAATGATTTCACCAGCGAAGAAAGGATAGGGATCATTGATACAACATTGGCATGTATTGTGTCTTGGCTTGAAGGGCACTCGTTGGCACAAACTGTGTTTATCAATTTGTTTCTGCACAAGCCTTATTTGATTGAGGATAAAATTATGAAAGTGTTTTCATTATCTGTATACAAGCTGGTTGAAATTCTCAAAGATTATATACACAAGTGAGCTGAAATTTTCAAGAATTTCTCAATTTTATTAATTGAATGTTTCAGAGCAATGGTATATGAAGAAGAGGATTTTCAGCCCATGCAGTATGGATATTACTTGGTACCTGAGATTTCCGAACAAAGAATGTCGGGTATGCTAAGAGAAATTGAGGAAGAACTGTCTAAAAAACTGAAATCAGCTACAGATAACGTAAGCTTGTTTTATTTGATTGAATAATGATATTAAGGATTTAAATTTGTTTTTAGGTTGAATTGATCCAAGCTGAACACTCTCGAATAAAATTTGTTAAGGCGCTTTATCAATCGTTACTTTCTTTACGTAAAGAAAATCAATTAGGTAATGCAGACAATATAAGACTGTTGAATACTGCTATGGACATGTTGCAACATGTTAAAGCTACTGTGGATTTTGGAATTGAGGGAATAGAAGGTGAGTAATGATCTCAGTTTTGTAGTTTGAATTTGTGCATTATTATTGTTATAGATGGAAAATCGAGTATGCTAGGTTTTGAGCCGATGATTAATCAAAGATTGCTACCGCCCACTTTTCCTAGATACACGAAAATCAAACCAAAGAAAGAAGCTCTGATTTACTTCGAGGAAATGTTAGATAGACTCAAAATCGTTTGCAGACTCTCGACGACAAACGGCTTGAATTCAGTCTTGGTGAAATATTCTTTAAAATTCATCTTGAAAATGTGATCAATGATTTCTTTCAGGACTTCTTCATCGACTACAGCAAGACCGGCCCGTGTATCTTGTCTAGATCCGCGTTGCAGTTGGTTTATCCAGGTGAACAGAATTATTTTGATTGAATTAGTGTTGAGTTGATTTTTTTCAGTTAATAATAGCAAATTTATGAAGGAACAACTTAGGGACGCTGTGAAAACTTTCATTGCCCCGCCTTCCTTGACTATTAAAAGTCTTTTAGGAAATCCACAGGTCAGTTTTTGTTTTGTCTGGTTTTCTAATTTTTTTTAATGACTCTTCTAGGAACCTGTACTAGGCTCTTGAATTACATCAAAATATGTCTAATTCAACCAAAGTTTACATGTTTTTATGTTTTCTTTTGGATCATTCTGTTTTAGTGTAATTTTTCAGACATACTTTTTGTTGGGACACTGTGTATATATTTTGGTGTATTTACAAAGAAAAGGGCTATATTTTACTTATTGGGGTAATGAACGCAAAATTTTTGTGATATTTGCACAGTTTTTTTCTTATTTTGTTTCATTATTTTGAAGTTTTGGTTAAGAGCTTTATTATTTTGCCAAATTTCTGTAATTGTCGAAGTTTGTGTTGGAAATGTTCTTAATCGAATTATTTAATTTGTGACCAGGCTAAACAATATGTGGATTCATTTTTGACACATTGTGTTAGACCTTTCTCGAATTTTCTTCAACTTTGCGGCCATAATAGGGCAAGGCAGAGGGACAAATTGGCCCATCTTCTCGAAGATTTCAGTAATCTTCAAGATGAGGTGAGTACCGTCGAGTCGTATGGGAATATTTGTGAATGATTCGAGTTTTAGGCTGAGAGAGTTGACGCATTTCTTCATAACATTGCTGCTAGTTCGAATGTGTCGAGACAGCATTTAGCTTGTTTTGGCACCTGGATTCTGTACCATACCCTGCGAATCATGATTATGTACCTTCTTACCGGGTTCGAACTGCAACTTTACATTGCTCATGAGTTTTATTACATTTATTGGTGAGTTGAATTCTTGAATTTGTGTTTATGAGTTGAACATCTTCATCGTTTAGGTACTTATACGAATTTCTGTACGGTTGGCTGATTTCTGCTCTTACCAGAGCGGATAGTTTCTTGGTGGAGAACGACTTGATGAACGACTCCAATAAGCAGAAGAACGCTAACAAAAAGAAGCCGAAACACAAGAAAAAACCAAGGCCATATATGAAAGACATCGCGTACTACCAAGCTCTGCAAAATATGTGTGGGGGATATTATAAGGTGCGCTATCACAAATTTGAGACTTCCAAAATGATTTTAAACATTTTCAGGCCCTCTTAGCGTTCCGTTTCGATGGAAAGCTCCAAGTGCCCAACCCGCAATTCGATTGCGAACAAGTTCGTTACGAACATCGATTCGCGCCGTTTCAGAATCTGCTAACGCCGCCCCCCGTTCAGTACGCGGAGTTTCGAGAAATGACGTCCCTGCAAAACTTTCAGCATCAACCGGTCGACAGCACGTATCTTTATATAGGGGGGTGCAAACATTTCCATCAGGCTAGGCAGCTTTTGGAGACCATTCCGCAGGAGAGCGAAGTGGTGGAGTTGATCAAAATTTGCAAAACCAATTTTATCGTTTTGAAGTTGCTGGCTGGGGGGCATAAGAAAGATTCCAGTAATCCACCGGAGTTTGTGTTTGATCAGTGTAAATATTTTCCTATTATCAAACTTGTATAGAATTAAATTATAGAGATGTCTCAGAATATTGAGATTTGTTGTTTTATTTTGAACGTAAATTCCCTGAATTCTATTTTTCCGTTTACCTTTCCTCGAACTCTTGGATTAGATAGCTCAAGGTAAGAATTAAGGCTATCCAAAGATCTGTCAAATAATTTTTGAGGTTAGTGCTGGTGGTCAAGCAACGAAATTTCGCTATATGCTATATTCATGTAGATATCAAAATTTGCTTGATAAACTGATTTATGGGGATATATTTCCTTATAATTCTATTCAATCTTACTCTCAGAACTATCAAACCCGCGAAAATTATCGAAATTAAGTGCATTCTTATTAACAAAATGCTGTAATATTGTGGCAAAGTCGGATGTGAAAATCGTTCAAATGAAGACAATTTTCTTAATTATTTTGGAACACTGTTTCAAACTTGGCGTAGTATCAGCATATCTTGTCTTACCAGGAAACGAAGGTAAATTTGGTCAGCCAGCAGTAATCATGAATATGTAGTCTGTGGCAGTAATCAAGACTAGACAAAATCGAAGAAAAGACACTCAAGTGAACATTTTATCGTAGAAGTTGCTTCAATATAATTCTTGATATCACAACACATAAAAACTCACTGTTTCACTCAAAAAATAATCGAATTTGTCATTTTTTCCGCTAGCCTTAGATCTGTCACAACACAACCCTTTTGAGGTTAACACAATGGTAGAATAATCACGTGGTTTGGATTGCCATCCATATCACGATTCCAAATGAAATTCAGATTAATCACATAAGCAATTAGTGCATATTTTATTGTTCAATAAGTTAGTGAATAAATAGAATAATTTACAAATAAATAAAAAATATCACACATAATCTAGACTAGAATTTTCACTTAAATTGCACAAAGAGTATTATGTTTTCTTCGTCTTTATGGAAGAACGCCAGGTTCCAATAAAATTTCCATATTAATTAAAAAATATCTAAAATATTATACTTAATTAAAATATTAAAGTATATCAGGATAATTTCCAGGGAATTTCTTATTGCAATAACTTAAGCTCTTCGTCTTGAAGGCTTTCTTTCCACTTATTGCACGAATTATGTGAAGGAATGTAATTTCCTTGCCAAAAATTGTTCTTTTTCATTCAGTTAGTTCTAATTGGACTAATATAAATATACAACTACATTTCTAAATATCATTCGGTTAGTTAGCTCCTTCTCGAACTATTATAATACATATAAAACATAATCACATTCAGAAAATCCTGAATTTGTAAAATCAGCTCTCTTGAGAATATCAAATTATTGCAAAAATTATGCTAGCAAATAAATTATTTCAAAAGCTTTCGATGGGTTATGGGGATCTTGTCGATTTTATCGAAGACCTTGATTGAGATCTGGAGAAAGGGCTTGGAGATCTAGAGGTTGACCTCCGCTTGTACCAAGGACTCAAACTGCTGCAACTGCTTCCCGATGAAAGGGAACTTGGAGTTTGACGATGATATGGGATCGGTCTCTTCCTTGCGCTAATCAGCGAGATTAGTAAGGTTAGGATTGTTAGTATGATTAGTTTAAGGAACGTCAGCAACCAAGCAATGAGCTATCTACTACAATAAAACTTTTTCCAGAATATCTAAAGCCTTAAACCATCCTAAATTAAGCAGTCAAGTTAGCGCGATTCCAATATGGCGGCTACAGGTCTAATCATAGATGATAGAAATATTCAGGTGTCGTCCACAGAAAACTATTTTCTTCCATAGAAATAGCATCGATTTTTCATTTTCTGAATTTTAAAGGTTTATCTATGGTGTTACATTTAGATGCATAGAAATTGGGTTTCTATGCATCCTTTTGACATGCATCCGCCATATTGGATTTAATATGCGAGAGTTCGATTTGTTTCAGCTCCAAATATCCGAACTGAACTTATTTTCTGATATAATCATCAACCGAGTTACCATGCAAAAAAGAAAAAAAAAACAAATGCCATGCTGTACACTTACCTTCTCAAAACAAAACTTCGTAAGCTGCTAGTCAGCCAACTCATAAACAAAACAACTATAATAATAAACATTTATTTATTTCAGAATATCTACAAATGAAAAAACAAGTGTGAATGCAAAAAAATACAGTGAAATACAGTATTACTCTCTAAAACTATGAGAATAAATTTTCCAACGATTTAAATAAGCCGAAATATAATTGAACGTAACCTAGATTCAATTCAACACCGATTCCTACCTTGTTATTCTTCTGCGATCTAGAAATGATGGTGAACCATGCCTTCGAGGTATCGAAGGCGATCTTGATCTGGAAGAATTACTCGAGGAGGAAGATGACGACGAAGAACTGGAGTATGATCTTGACCTTGAACGGGAACCAGATGATTTTGAATAACTGCTGTCTGAAGACGAGGAACTGCTTCTGCTTCTGGAACTGAGTAAATTTGGAAATCAGGGAGATTTTTCAGTCTGACAAGACGGTAGGTATTCTATTTCATACTGCTACCATCACAATTTTGGGAGTAGCAATGTTCTGAAATGAAAATATGGATAATTTGGGGACACTCACCTGCTTTTGGATCTAGACGAGCTCCTGGACCTCGATTTCTCACTTTTTGCAGCCAACTGAAATTTATTACTTGGTGATCTCGTTCTTGATTTACTGTTCTTATCCCTCGATGAAGTTCTTGCTCTGGATTCGCTCCTATCCCTTGAAGAAGTTCTGCTTGCATTTTCAGCTATTCCTTTCTCGGTGTAAATGTCAAAAACATCCTTGGGGTTCTTACTTTGTACAGGACTCTTGGAAACATCCTTCTTTAGCGGTAACACTTTAATATCGAAAACATTCGGTTCAATAGTTTTCTTTTCACTTGCTTTCTTTGCTTCCAACATTTTAGTGAGACGTTCTTCATAATCTGATTTTCCCTTCTGAATTTTTTTCTCCAGAACGTCCTTAGCTTTTGCCGCCAGGTCAGTTTTCAGCAAACGCAACATTTTCAAGTCTTTGTCCTCAACTTCTTCTTCTTTCTCTAAATCGTCAGCTGGAAGATCGTCTTCGGAGGAAGAAGGTCTCAGTTTGACTACCGGTAACAGTTTTGAAGCCTTTGGAGATTTCTCGTTCGATTTCTTTTCGTAAACTTGCCTCGAAGATTTTTTTGTCTCTTTTTCAGAGTCTGAACTTTCGGAAGGACTTCTGGTTCGTTTTGTCGATCTAGGAGGTGTAATGGAATCGTTTCTGTGTTTGTCTGCACTTTTGTCTTCTTTTTTTCTTTGTGTTCTTTCAGTACTTCGTTCTCTGTATCTTTCTTTTTCTTTACTTTCATCCCTTGCAGCTTTTTCGTATTTATCTCTCTTGTGCGAGTTTGATCTACTTCTTGAACGCCTTCTTCCGGTTTCCCGATAACTTGTTTTTTTCTCTGGCGATTTCGATCTTCTTGCTTGAATTTTTTCTGCTTCTTTGTCTCTTTGCTTTTTTTCTTGTGGTCTAAGCAGTTCTGGTGATCTTGATTTTTTCACTTCTCTCTTCTTTTTGTGTTTTGATTCTTCTCTCGATTCATTACTTCTACTTCGACTCCTTTCGGTTCTTCTATTTGATTTTGATGAATCTCTTTTTGATTTTTCGGTTTCTCTTGAATGAGTTTTAGATTCTTTAGTTTTTTCATTGGATTCACTCCTTTCATGGTTCTTTTCCACACTTTTGTTTTTGCTCTTTTCCTTTCTTGTTTCTTCATTGTCGGAACGATTGTATTTCTTGGAATTATCTGGTTTTTTATATCTTTCTTCGTCATTTTCATATTTCTTCTTGTTTTTATTGATTGGAGACCTAGAATGACTAGATGATCTTCTTGATTTCTTTGCGTTATCGTAATATCTAACTCCTATACTAGGTGATATTCTAGAAACTTCAGTCTTGCTCTTTTCATGTCTGCTTTGTCTATTTGACGGTGTATTTGACCTTGAATTCCTACCGGAGTTACGATTACTTTTTTTGGAATCGTAGTACGATTTGTGTCTACTTTCAACCGATTTTTCTTTATCTGGTGATTTTGAATGGTGTCTCTTCCTGTAAGCTGGCGATTTCGACCTTGATTTTCTAGATTTCCTGGATTCTTTCGGAGATACCGATTTCCTTTTGTGTGAATTTTTCTTTGAATCCACCGATACTGATCTTGACCTTCTTGTTTTACTATTTTCTTCATATCTTCCTCTTGTTTTACTATCTTCATATTTTTCTCTTGTCCTATTATCTTCGTCATATTTTCCTCTCGTTTTCTTCGGAGACCTACTTCTGCCTCTTGAGAGTTTGCGTTTTTCTGGAGTACAAGATCTAAGTTTTCTTCCTCTCTTTTCCACTTCCGGAGAATGATGCTTCGCTTTCTTAGATTCCTTTTCTAATGACTTCTTCCTGGACCTTTCATTTGATTTACTTCTCTCCTTTTTCTTCTCGTATTTGGTTTTCTTATCTGGAATACTGAAGAGGATATTTAGATGGGAATAAAAGGGATTATTTCGAAACTACAAACCTCTCATCGGTGCTGGAATTTGAAACCGACCTTCTCCTTTTGGAATTCTTCTTTTTCTAAACAACGAAAATATATTGAGCATTTCGTGATGAAGTATGGAGAAATTTATGACAGAAATTAGTGCATGCAACTCCAACTGTTCTTTGATTAATGGTACTCACTAGTAGGGCAAGCCCGTGAGGTTATCCTATGAAATGAAGGCAAAGTTCAAACAACAGAACAATGTTTACTCAAATCGAAATAAATTCAGAGTATGAAACAATGAAAATATATAAAATAATGAAGAAGTTGAAGATATTAAAATAAACAGAACATGGAAAGAAAATGAATGACGAAAAAAGGAAAATATAGCAGGGAAGTATGATACATGTTACAACTCGTCATCATACCTCTTTCTTCTTCGGTTTTTGCTTCTTTGGTGATTCCTCTTCGCTGGATTCCTCATCTTCCGAAGAATCTGAATGCTCGCTTTGATCCGACGAAACTGAAGAAGGCCTACGTTTCTTCTTGCTTTTCTTTTTGTCCTTGTTTTTCGCGGATCTAGACCAAGGAAAAATGAATTTGAGAGCTCGCTTCGCGCGAATTGGATTCATGGACAAAATCGGAAAATTTCGAGAATACACTCCAAACTTAAGAAACAACATTGTCACATTTAAAACACTTTTTCTGCGGAAAAAAGTATCTTCTGAAATTAAAAAAGACACTGGAAGTTTTAAGGAACACAACTGACATGAATTTTTGTATTAAATTCTTGATGGAAACAAACAAGGAAATGCCGGGAACTTCTCGAGTGATTTCTTAAGATGTGAGAGTAGATTCTCGGAAATCCGCCAAAACCACAGCAAATACTGCCATTTTACTGAGAAATCTGAACAAAACTTTGCTTCTAAATTGCTTTGAAACGCACCTTCAGTCCAAATCAGATGATTCAGTCGAGTTGGCTAGACATACGCAAGGTTAAAATATAATTAAATAAGAAAACGAAACCAACAACATTACCTGACATTCGCCATCTCTGAGACATAAGAACGCCAAAAAATATATCACCAAAAAATTAGTATGCTATTTATTTAGGCTATGCAATAATTGTTTTTTTTTGCATTTCACTACGACAATAGATGTGAGAAACAGCAGAGAAGTTAAAGAGAGCACACATAACATTTATTATTAACCAATTCAACTTTATTCCAATCATCAACAGTAATTTTTTTTGTCGAACAATCCTATAAGCCATAAAATAAGAATGTTCAACAGATTTGTTTACTCTCTCTTCATTGCTGTTTTAGCATTTGACGTTACACACAAAAGAGCTTTTTGGCAACTATTTATTCAATAGAATATTTTTGGTTCAATACCTTTTATTTTACACAACTTTATATATAATCTCTGCTCTTTTTATCGTACAACAGTGTATATTTATCCTATTAAATACCTTTCTTTCTTTTTCTTTAACTTCTTCTTCTTCTTTGGCTCCTCACTGGATTCGCTAGAAAAACAACAGTATTCAAGGCACATGAACATATTCCCATGACCAAAACACTTCCACATCTTCCTTTCTTACCTATCTTTACGTTTTCTCTTTTTCTTCTTCGAAACCTTGGTCTCGACCGGTTCAGGGCTTGGAGTATGCACCAGTTGATACCTAGTCGCTTGCTCCCTCTCCAGTTCTTTTTCTATGGCTTTTTGAGTTTCCTTCTCTTGTATCGCGTTCGATTCCGCGATTTTTTCCTTGGCCTCGCGATCTCTGTCAAAGCTGCTGCCGTCTACGAAGTATTCGGAAATACCGAATGCTTTTCTGAGCCTGGCGTTTTTCTCCTGCTGCGCCTCTGCCACTTGATGCGTCTCTGTGACACTGAAACGAAAGTGACCGTGAAAATTTCAGGGATTCCAGATGAGTTCTACGCCTATGATCCAGGGCTCAAACTTCTCAGCGCAATACAGCTTATAGGTCATTGCTAAATATCAGAAGTAAATTCTCCAAAAAGATCAATAAAGGACCGTTAATACGATTATTTTTTACGAGCGGAAGGACTAAAGATAAATTATTTCCTACGTAGATTAAAACATCACCTAACGTGAAAAGAAAGAACAAATAGAATTTTTGAAATGTATATTTGGGAAATTACATTCTCATAGTTCTTTACTGTGTACAAATCAAATCTTAGTTGGAGCTTTAAGTCATTTCAAAAACACATCGCAGTGCGATGTTGACAAAACCGAAGACGGCTTTGGACATTTCAGATTGAATAAGTTCTATGGTTGCAGTTGTATAAGTTCTATGGAGGAGAACGAAAACAAATGTCAATTAATTAATAATCAGTAATCAAGCTCTGTGGCTTTCGAATTTTCGAGTACGTTTCTATGTTCGTAACGTATTTTTGTTTTCCCAATTCCCGGTAAACAGAATGTGTGTGGTGTTGTTAGAACGAAGTCGTATAAATTTCTCGATTAAGTAGTGATCGAACGATCGAATAAAAATAGGTGAAACAGTGAACAAAATGGTGAGTAGTTTTCGTAAGGAGAAAAACAAGGTAGAATTCCATCTTACGCTATGTTTGAGTTTGATTCAGTTCTCTTGAGAATGAATCATCCTTTCGAATTATAAACATAGAATAAATATTTTCTGGAGATTTTTCTCTACTTTGAGACTGTAATTATTGAATTTTTCGTACAGAATGAACAATATCGGAGTAGGGGCATGAATGAGGTAAACAATATTCCATTGGGTTTTCACAAGATACCTAATTTGGAAATGTAAGCATATCTGCGTATTTTCAAGTATATTCTTCAGGATTCCGTATTTGGCCAAAATGAGAAACAATCGAAAATCGAATTCTGACATTTTCCCCAATAAAGTTTCAAGAAAAAGAAATATGAGGCAAAAATAAACATATAGTATTCAATTTATACATACCCTCTACTTTTGAGGTCTGTTTCATCATTGAAACACACCATCTTTAATGGGAAAATCCAAAGGAAATCAACTTAAAATTCAGAAAATCCCCAGCGAGAAAAATTTCTTTGCCGCATACTCGCAAATGACGTCGTCGAAAGTGAAAATGGTCGATATGATCGGTAACAAAATCGTTATAATCATTTTGTGTCCTCTTCGAAATACGCTCTATTTAACACCAATAAAAGTACACCTTTAAATACACAGCGCACACTACGGCACGTATACGCGAGTGTTGTACTCGAAATTTGAAAATCGATACCGCATCAACCCCCTCTAGTCGGTGGTGGATTTAGGGGTGACGAACCCTGCATGAGTCATGGCTCGTGCTCGCTTTTGTTATCGGATTTATTCAAATTCATTTTTACAGTATGTTTCACAAAAACGGTTGATTTGATCCGTTGTTTACAGGAAATGATCGGAATGAAAAAAAAAGTCACCTCTTCGTTTAAATATTCAAGATTCCTGATGTGTAGAATCGGAAAATGAGGTGTTTTGGGATAGACAGACGAAAACAAGTATTTATACTCGGAGTCGAGTTAGAAAAGAGAAAGAGATGGTTAATTTTTGATAATTTGAAAATCATGTACAAATGGTGGCTTATACCAAGAAAAACTTGGGAGAAAAGTGAAGCTCATGAAAATTTCAAGTGTTTGAATTGCTACAAATCGACTAGAACGCAATGTCTTCCAAAACTGGGCTTAGAAGGATTTAGCCAGATGTCTTATCCCCTGAGAATGCACACAACTCAGCTTATTGGATCAATATCGTCATAACGTCTTTAATTTTGAGATATTTTCATTACATTTTTTATTCTGCGAGGTGCCTGGTATTTATTTGTAAATAAAATCTGTTGGTACATGCCAAAGATGTCTGAAGCTGTCATTTGTGTTTATATAGTTAGACAACTCATGGTCCATTAAAGTTTGGTTATCATTCAAACATTTCGTGAAAATTCTCGTCGTTTCGTTCAAACTCAACCAAATTTTGGCGAAGATTATGGTACACATGGTCGCTATTCGAAATCATCGTACCTTACTACAGACCTCATCGTCTGCCTCTGTTTCTTCCTGCCGTAATACGGCTTTTTCTCCTGGAAATGGTTCGGGGAATGGACCAGATCTCCGCAGTGGCAATGGCAGCAGCATCTCTGTTGCTTCCCCCTCGTGTATTTCGCGAAAGGCTGAGCAGCTTTGGTCGCGACCAGAGCCTGGCAAAAAGCGCCTCTCCACAGCCTCTCTATTATGACCTTCTGGTTCTGAGATGAGGGATGGTACCGTTTTTTACCCTCACCGTAAAACATATTCATCTTCGACACTAACTCGTAAATATTTGATTTCGTGATGAATTCTTCTTAATGATACCCTTAAACTTTAAACTTATAGTCTATATATTTGGAAGACGTGGTTATCACACTTATCAGAGATTTTTAAATGGAAGACATATCTGATTTTGCGTTCACCCCTTGGTTACATGGTTAATACGGGACGAGACGTCGTCGACGGGACGTCTTTTTCAGGCGTCTTGACGCGTTCGACGCTAGCGTGGCCATCTCGCGAATCGTACTGGGTGAAGGTGCGATTTGCCAATTTTGTTGGCCAAACAACGGATGCGCCGTTAAATGTCTCTTCGCGCACGGAGGTCCTGATCAATAATTGATGAAAGGGCACTAGACGCCGTAAGACGCAGGGATTCTGGCTAAAACTACGAGAATATGCGACGTAATTTGGCGGATTCAGAGTTCTGGAATTGGAAAAACCGATTTTTTCCGAAGATCCATATAGTTCATATCATCTTGTTATTTTTTCCAATTACGCAAACTTATAATGAACATTTTTTGGGTATGCATGGCAGAAATGCACATTCTGCTTTTCTCTTCAGTTTGTATTTCGTTCCCAATAAGTTTAAACGGTTCAACCCGATAAAAAAATCAAAATTTCATTATGCAAAGACCAGTGAAGCTCCTAGTATACTTCAAACTGATCAAAAAGAAGTGCAATTGGCTTATTTCTTCAATTTAGTCGAAGCATCATATCATGTTTACCCTCGCAGTACTTTGCATCTGGAACTGTTTGGAAAGATCCAGAAGTGGTAGACCACCGGCTAAAACGTCAAAAGAAAACAGCCAGCCAATACTTGAAGAATGGCAAGTCAGCGTCTTCGAAATGCCACAGTTACTTTTCTGATTTAAGTAGAGTTTTGTCCATTTTCAAATTTTGTAGTTTTGCTTTTTCGAATACATAATTTCTTCGAAATCATATCATTCTAACCTGATAAAATCTACACAAACATTATTTCAAGAGGAATTGGGGTTTCTGAAAATTTCAACAGCCGGTTTGATTTCTGATATGTATTGCTTGAATGTTATTATTTTTGGAGGAGAAATTAAACTTTCTGAATGATTTCTTTGCATAGAACACACTATATATAACATAACCGTTCATAAATACCATGTGTTGTCTCTGGTCTTTTTTTTTACTTGAAGAAAATGAGTGTCACATTACAGTCGATAAGGAAGGCTGGAGAGACATATAGCAATGCTCTGCGCTTTCGACAAGAATCCAATTTCTCACAAACCCTCAATTTCAAAACCCAAAACAACCGATAAATCTATTACTCACTTTGTCCTTCCCCATTCGTCAACATTCTTCTCAAGCTTTCCATTATCCTGATTCAACAGCATACTTCTATAATTGTTCACTTTGTTGGTTATCACTCCTTCCGGAAACCTAAAAAACCCCATCGTTGACTATCAAAGGACCTTATAATTGGGAATAAATCAACTTACCCTTGCTCTTCGAGGATCTCTGCAAATTCGGCACACTTCAACTCCATTTTCCTTTTTCTCTCATGGTCCAGGATTTCTTGGTTTGGCTGCTTGTTGGAAGCAACGTCTAGGGCTGCTAGTTCTTGTTCGGATTTGTGGTTTTTGTCTTTCGCATGAGGTCTCACTAGGGCCCAGTTTCTTTGGACGTGTCCGTTGGTTCCGGATCCCCTGGGGGTGACCAAACCTATTCCGTTGTACATTTTTCGGTCTGAAGAAAAGAGGAATTTTTATATTAAGTGTAGTTTTGGGGATTGATGTGGAGCAAACTCATGTTGTTTATCGATTTTTCAAGGTGGCAAATTAAGAAAACGCTCTTACTATAGTAATCCAATTAGTTTTCCTTGAAAATTAGATTAATCATTGTCACTTGTGAGTTCACTTTTATTTTTTCTGGTTCTATTATCCACAAAAATTATAAATATTGGAAATCTCCAGTGAAAACAGGTATTTCAAGATAAATCATGTCAAAGTGTCAGAATTGTCATAATCGTAATTCGTAAAATCATAGACGTAAAATGACACACCATTTTCTTTTTCTTGATGGGAAGACGTCTCAGTTCTCACATTATGCTACCGAAACTTGCAAATAATTATTTATAATCCATTTTGGGTCAATTTTGACTTATAACCAACGTTGTTTGTGTACCGATAGTATTTTAATTAGATTTCAATGAACAATTAAATCTGTCGCTTACGCGTTCGCATCGTCGTTACTAGATGTCGCCACTAAAGCTACTTCTCCGGAAGGCAATCTCTAATTCGATGTCTGCGTAATACAGGTTGCCTGTCTAGCCTCCCCATGGCGCAGAACATGATAGGATTTTTTTTAATTCTCAAGGATAATAGTGGTATCAATTCGGCCAAAAATGCCTGTAATTGTGGAATTTTCAACAGGAATTATTCGAAATTCGGTTTTCCTGACAATTTTCAAAACTGCGAATTCGATCGAGATGATATTTTTCATTTAGATGTAGAATGACGTACCTAAGATACTTGCAAAATTTCGTCCGAATCTCGTAACCAGACTCAAATTCTAGGGAATAATTGAAACAAAAATTATTTTTACCTATATTTCTGTGATAACAGATCCGGGATCATAGAAGATTAATTTGACAGCCTCTGGCTATTTTTTGACAGTTGTCAATTTTTTTGTCATCTGTCATTTTTTCCCTTGTTTCTTGAATGCGAATCATCCTACAAGGTGGATGAACGAGCGCTCAAAAACTCTTGAAATCTCGTCAGTGCTTTGGATGACTCACTTCTTCAATGAAAAAATCAAATCTTGAAATATTAGAGAAGTTTTTCCTCGAATTTGTTCTTTCTATCCTTTCAGTTTGTTAACCTACTTTGGGCCATCCTGTATACATACTCACTTATTCGAAGGCTTCGATCGTTGTGGAATGTTATTTGATGGGGAGAAAAAGAATTAAATTCACAACAAAATAGAATACTTTATTTTAACTCACTAACCGAAACATTAAAGCAAAAACATAAATTACCAAAATACTTCATAAAACTATTTATTTTACAATTACCCAAAATGTTCGACATTTGAGATTTTGGAATCATAAGGTACTAAACGGAGTAATGAAGTTCTCTCAAACGGTCAAGAACATAACAGATGCTGTAAAATTGGTCTGAGGAAAT
This sequence comes from Adalia bipunctata, assembly GCA_910592335.1. Classification (NCBI taxonomy): domain Eukaryota; kingdom Metazoa; phylum Arthropoda; class Insecta; order Coleoptera; family Coccinellidae; genus Adalia; species Adalia bipunctata. Next base: position 2,769,747 of record OU342951.1, read on the forward strand.
ATCGAAGAATATTCACCATCATTTTTTTTTCATAAATTATTTTTACAAACATGCAACTGACAATATAACATTTCAACAAGCTCAGTATTTGAGGAATACACCGAAGAACAGAGTAAAGGAGTGATCGGCCATCAACATGGTCAGTTCCAATACAAAAAACTCTTCATTTTGCATTTTATTCTTTTTTTGGATTTCGTTTCGCATTAAAATATTGGTGTTTCATTCGATCAAGTCACAGTAGAAAATACAAGTCGAGCGTTTTGAATTTCAACACCAAGCGTTGTGTAGAACGGTTCGGTTTTCCTAAGTTGATTCATCACCAGATGCTTTATTTGGCTATCGGATTGGTAACAATTTAGTACAGAGTGGAAGGCACTTGAGTGCAATTTCAATGAATTGATTCGGGATTGTCACAAAATGGATCAATAAAAATTCATTATATGGATCGGGGACAAAGAACAATAAATCGAAGGAAATCTCAAGTTTGTTTCAGTCTGTTAGTTTTTTAATATATTTTTTAAGGCTTTGTTTTTCTTTTGTACCTAAGTGAGTGGACTGATGTGAATGTTACTACGTGAAGTAGAATTCTGGGATTTTTTTATTAAAAGTTGAAAAATCGTTTGTTGTATGTGGACTGAGAAAGTGCACTTGAATACAGAGATTTCGTTCGAGCTATTGCCCCCGAATTCAAACTTAAAGAAAGTAATTTCCAATAATTTACTTTAGAACAAGGACAACGATCGATGAAGACCTGATACAATTGAAATATCACTCTGAAATGAACGCATACATGAAAATAACAATAATTCCATACCTAATCAAGGACGTAAACGATTTCCATTCCAATTTTAAAATTTTCTGAAATAAAGATAATAATTACGACTAACGTTACAAATAGATGTTCCAATTTCATAAACGGGATGGTACATCGAAAGGCACATATAACAAAGCCTGCGCTTCCACACTCTGAGCTCGGAAAAAGCACATCCGATTCTTCCTCGGGCCAACAACACCTCCAAAAACTCTTCCTCCTCCTTCTCCACTCTCGGCTAGCACAAGATTCCCCGATCGACGGTGATGGCGGTTTTGGATACGTGCGGCGTGTGGGTCAAGTGTCTGCACGCCGTGTCGCACTGGGAGCAGAGGCAGTTGGCCGGGACTTGGTAAGCGCTTCTGGGGGAGCTTTCGAAAGCCCCGTTTATATTGTCCGACGTTTGAAGGTAGGTTTTCCGCTGGGCCATGGGCGTCGTGTTGGGCGCCACGTGGCTTAGGCTCTTTCGTTGGCTGATCGGGGTCGATCGGGGGGTCACTTGGATGCTCTCGGACGTCGATTTCGCCATCAGGGAAGATATGTTGGATTTTAGGGATATCCAGGGGTGGTCGAGCAGCTCCTGGATGGTCGGTCGTTTTCTGGAACGGAAATTGGTCGTGAGTCGTCGACAAAATGAATTTTTCATAAATAGGGTAGCTTTTTGACAGCTAAATAAGTTGAGTCTTGAATTGGGAGCTTTTTTGACTCCAGGTTTGAGATTATGTGTGTGTGGTGGGCTTGTGAATCTACCGGTTCGGAATTGAGACCTACCTGGGGTCTAGGATGAGTCCACTTTTGATAAAATCTATGGCGGCGCTGGAGACGTCGGCGAAGTGTTCCGGTTCGAACGTCAAGGCACACTGGGATATGTTGAGGAGGGTCTGTTGTTTGTTGTCGGCTCCGAAAGGGCTGAATCCTGACAGTAGAACGTAGGTGAGCACTCCTATCGACCAAATATCGGTCGCCAGACTTATCGGTTCGTAACTAAGTACTTCTGGGGCTACGTAGTCTAAAGTACCTGCGGAAATTATCTGAATTAGCGTTGGACTTGACCAAGGGTGTCCCCAGCCTTCGAGCTAGGGGGGAGGACAAACAAAATCAGAATAGAAATAATGAATTGATTTTCGTATATTATGCTATTATTTCATGAGTTTTTAAGGGATACATGAAGCTCTAGAGGGAGACAACTACCCAGTTCTCCAGGAGAGTCTAATACACACAACCAAACTTATATGGAATCACCCAGTATTAAGATGAAATATTATTTTGATATCTTTTTCGTTAGAAGCAAATAAAAAGTGCATGTGTTTACTCACAAAAACAGTTAGGTTCATAAGCACTTGATAAGATTTGGCTTTGCAGTGTCGATTTTACCATTTCGTTCGAACGTCGCAGGGAATTTATATTTTGTTTTTTTGCGAAGTTTTAAAAAAAATGCCTTATGTGGGGTTATCGGAAGTCCAGAGAGGAAGAATCATTACTATGGCAGAACAAGGTATGTCACAAAGACAGATTGCAAGAACGGTGGGGGTTACACAAGGGGTTGTTTCAAAAACCTATGCAAGGTTTCTGGAGTTAGGAACCCTAAAGAATAGGCCGAGAAGAAGTCGTGGAATAGTAACTACAGAAAGGCAGGATCGCTTTTTAGCCCAAACAGCAAGAAGAAATCCCGCAGTATCTCATTCAGAGCTTCAAAGGCAATTTTTGCAAGCTACAGGTGTTAGTGTTTCTGTCGAAACTATTAGAAAAAGACTTCGCGCTCGGGAATTATTCAAGAGAAGAGCGTTAAGAGTTCCAGAACTATCAAGGCAAAATAAAGTTGACCGTTTTAATTGGTGTTTAGAGCATGAAAATTGGACTATTGAAGATTGGAAAAATGTCTTATTTTCGGATGAGACCAGAATTGGCCTACGATCAGACGACCGGCGTGTTCGCATTTTGAGAGGTAGAGGGAGGCAAGCTAGGCTCCAAGCTGCAAGACCGATCCCTAAATACAAAGGAGGTACTGTGATGTTTTGGGGCGGAATTATGTTTGGTGAGAAAACTCCTTTTATTCCCATTAGACAATCTCTGACAGGGCCTAGGTATGTTGATCTAGTGCTACAACCTGTAGTGAGGCTCTGGCGAGGTGCTTTTGGAGATTATTTCCTATTTATGCAGGATAATGCACCTCCACATACCAGCAGAGTTGCAAAAAAATTTTTCGAAACAGAAGTTGTGACTGTTTTAGAGTGGCCCTCTTGTTCACCGGACCTTAATCCTATCGAGTACTTGTGGGATAGGATCAAGAGAAAAATTAGAGCTCGTCAAAATAATCCTGGTAACGCAGAGCAACTTATACAAGCGGCTTTAGAGGAATGGGCAAATGTTACAGAAGAAGAAATTAACAACTTAATAGAAAGCATGCCTCGTCGAATTCAAGCTTGTATCAATGCCAGGGGTGGTAATACTGATTATTGATTTGTTAAAATCGTTTTATTTGTTGTTCAATTCTCAGTTACATAAAAATTATTTGTAGAGAAATTTACACTTTTAATTTTCTGTTCTATTATAAAAATAATCTTTTAATAATTTATATTATTTTTGTAATAAACTTGTTTTGGGAAAACTGCTGTTCACTTTTCAGCGACTTTTTTTTAATTAAAATTCGTTTTTTCCAAATAACAGGGTGATTCCATATAAGTTTGGTTGTGTGTAGACAATGGAACTTAGAACACCACACCCTGTACATACTCTAAAGCTGCGATTTTCCAGAAATGGCGAAGTCATATGTGCCGATTTTGCCGCGTTCCGAGAATACGTGAGCGAACGATTGACCTCTCCGGCTAGGTGTATTCCAAACAACCGGCCGATGTTTACATAAAACTGAAAAATCCGCTTGGTTAGCACCGGATATACGTGTGGAAATGTGGAATTGATCGCGTTCAAGTCGCTCCTCTTTCGATTTATTGCCATTTCCCAACCTCCGTTTTGTTGACTTATCAAAGAACTATTTATGTTAAACGATGAGAACCGGCACATTCGTGGCGCCGACACTTGCGATACCTCTAAACCCACTTTCTCGCCGTTCATTCATAATACACATAAATGAATTGTAAATTTGTTCCCTCCAGTCCAACCTAGACATGCACCTTCGATTTGGAATTTTTTTCAATAATCGATAAATCAAGTTCGGAAATCGGACAACATATAGGCCCGCCGCAAATTGAGCACAGGCCACGGACAGGCGAGGTCCATGCGATGTGCTGCCCATGCCAAGCACCTGCACAGGTTTTTCAAGAGTAACGCAAATTGAGCACAGGCGATGCCACGCTCGCATGCAGATATTCATAGTTCCTAGGTCTTCCGATGTGCAATATGATGGATGAACAGCAAAAATTACTCGATCATCTCGATTTAGAATCTGAATCTGAGGAGGAGGAAAGATTGATGTTATTACACTTATTAAGCAAGAGAAGAAAAAGAGGTAAAACGAGTGCATACGAAAAAGAAAGAGTCATGGAGAGTTTAAGTTATGCAGTGAAGTTGCAGATAATGTATTTAGGGAATCTTTTCAGTTGAATAGAAGTTTAGCGAGATTCACGAATTGATTAAACAATTTCGATGAATTTCTCCAGTTCGTCCATCTATTTACATTATATGCAGATAAACTGACAAACGTGGGCACCCACGGCTACAAAACTGTGTTGCTAGCACAGCGCGAGCCACGCGAAAATGACTTGGCACCGGCCTGGCCGTGGCCTAGGCTCAATTTGCGGCACTCCATTGAAAACCATGTAATACAAAACAAGCCACGCGTGGCATGGGCCTCGCCTGTCCGTGGCCTGTGCTCAATTTGCGGCGGGCTATATCCTCTCCGATTCCTGATAACTTTTGTCTTATTGATTACAAGCAGACCGTCCCATCTTCGCTCGGGTAGAAATTTTCAACTTATGCTATGAAAAAGGAAAAAAGAGTCCTATGTCATCGACTTAAAGCTGAGTGCTGACTGAACTTAATGTAGTCTGGGTTCCTGGTCACTCAGGAATCAAAGGAAACGAAGAGGCCAACAAACTAACCAGAGAGGAAGCACAAACTCCACCTACTGGCCTAGAACCTTTCTGTGGTATAGGCAAATGCTCCTATATGAGAGTGTTTTTGGGGAAGGAAGAAACTGAAAGAGAAGCACTCTGGAGGAGTCTTCCAGGAATAGATAGATCATTCCAAGAAATTCCTTCGGGATTTCTGAACTGTAAGAACCAATAATCATTTGGATCTCAGTAAGAATAAGATACGCCTCTTCACTGGCTTCCTCACAGGACATTGTCGCCTTAGAAGGCATATGCTGAGAATGGGCTTGCCAGAAACTTGAAGATCGTCTGAGGAAGATGAGAAAACTTCTGTTCACCTGGTTACAGAATGCCTCGCCATTGCAAGCCTGCGCAAGGAATGTCTTGGACAAATGAATTATAGGAGGAAGAAGACTTAACCTCTTCGAAGACCTCTCAGATACTAGAGTCCATTGGACCTCTGGATCTGGAGAGTGAGCTGTAGATAGCGCAGTTGCAAAAACAGCTCTGAAAGGGGCACAATGGACCTTCAGGTCTCAGTGGAATGTAACCCCCACCAAACTGAAACTAAATCTAGGAGAGCCTAAAACAAAACGACAACCTCCCGGTTTAGATGTGGAGTTCCACAAGGTAGTGATTCAGGTCCACTAATATCCATTCGAACCATTTCAACTACGTAACAACGAGAGTGAATAAACATGGCCATATTCAAGAAACCAAGAAGATTAAGGACAAGGAGCTGGGGGAAGCGTCGCTGCCATACTTACCTAATATTTCCCGTACTTTGACGCCGGGCTCGAGCACCTTCGAAATGCCGAAATCACAGAGTTTAATGTCGTCGCAAGAGTCTTCGGTCGCCAGCAGTATGTTCTGCGGTTTCAGGTCTAGATGCGCTATGTTCCGGCTGTGCAGGTAAGCCACACCCTCGAGGATCTGACGCATCACCTTTCTGGCCTCCAGCTCTTCGAAGCAGTTGTCGCCGTCCAGGATGTGCTGGAGCTCGCCGCCAGCGGCCAGTTCTAACACCAGGACCATCTCTGTCGTCGATTCGTACACCTGAAGAAAAAATTTAAGATTTCGAAGAGAAAACTGTAACAGAGTTGAGGCTTTGCCTATAAACTCAAATTAAAAAAAAAAAAGATAAGTTAAGTTGGTCCATGCGAAACCTTGTGGGCTGGGACATGAGCTGTTGGAGATTACAGTTATTGTTTGGTCAACTATGATGACCTACCAATTTCTTTCTAATGTTACTTTTCTTTTTAAATTTGGGCAGCCTCACGAAATGACGTATGTTCAAAGATACAACTCACCTCATGCAGACGGATGACTCTGTCGCTCGATGTGCATTCTTCTAGTACCGCTATTTCGTGTATTATTTCCTTCATTTGGTCCAGATTTCTTCGCCTCTTTTTTACGAATTTTGCGGCGTATTGTACGCCCGTTGTTTTGTGTATGGCCCTGCATACTGTGGCGTATTTTCCTCTGAAAATTAAAGAGAAACATAAAATATGCTATATTAAACTTTTTCGTTTGTGCAAATGAATGTAACTTGTAAATAATTGTTAACTATCTCTGTTATTTCTGAATTTCGTGTGTCAAACGCTTTATATTGTGCCCAAGATGAGCGTGACAATTTTGCTTTGCATTTGATGACTTCCATGTGTAAGCTTTCGAGTCCTGAATGTGAAACCTTCGTCTTATAGATGAAAAGAAGTGCGATATGAGATTTAACAGTTTTACCATTTCGTGGAATAAGATAGATGGACCAATTTAGGCTCAAGTGTGTCTTTGTAGCTTTTCATCCCCCAGGGTAGGATAATTTATGATGCTCAAAGATGCACTTGGCACTTACTTATTTCATTGGCTCAAGTCGTACAGAAGTAACACCTTTTTTTTCAAATGCAAATTGAGGGCGGAACCAAGAATTAATGTTAAGGGCATAATTGGGGTAAGAGTTCAGTTGTCAATTGGGTACGGACTTAATTGTTGGTTGGGGGAGGTAGTTATTACCATTAGAGACGGAATAAGATCTTTCAAGGCAGTACCATATCGGCGGTACAAGATCATTTGTTTGGCGTTAAGACGTAACTGAACGTGTGACTTTAAATAAACTGTATATAGACTTTTATTGGTTCTTGAGAGAACTGCAGAAAGACGATAGACGTAAACTATAGGTTTGGCAGCCAAAGAGAAGGTCATATTCCTAGACGACCGAAAACAAACCTACATAAATATAAGAAATCATTTCTTCAAACGGAATTCAGACGAATTTTTAGTTTAGGAAAAAGTTCTGTGGTGTAAATGGTAGCACAGCGTGCCGGAAATCCAAAGATGCGGGGTTCGACTCCCGCTCGAAGTGGAAACTTTTCCGGAATCCAAAATTCGTCTGAATACCGATTACAAAAATTATTTCTTATACTCAAATTAAAATTGGACTAAAAATACGAAAAATGATAATGAAGAATGAACAAAGCAACAGCTACTTCTTGGATTCGAACGAAATCGAAAAATATGAGGGAATGTGGAGGCACAATTAAAAAGCAGCGACAATGTGTACACTTAAATTACGTAACGCTTACGCTACTTATCCATTCAACGAATAACCGAAAGAAAAAGCGTATCCGTGACGTGAATTTACGCCTGGCAAATTAGAATAACTGCAACATTCGCGATTAGAATTCTATTGCGAAACTCTAAATCACCGCTATGTCTTTCGAGTTTTCCTTTCGATAGCCGCGGCATTTTCCATCGGGAAATCGCGTTTTTCATTCGCAAATCGTAAATTTCGATTGAGGCATAGGAATCTGAGGCACGTTTAATCTATGCCAGTCGAGCTGTTGCCAATAATTCAATATTTACGAAATCAAGTGAGCGTTAGTAATGAATATTAAGCGAGATGTTGAACATCGTGTAGATGTCAAAATAATTCGTGAAGTTTTTCCTGGCGCTTGTTTACGACACGTAACTAGGTATGTTTGGCAATCGCGCGAAACACTCGTAAATATTACACGTTCTAGTGATATGTGTGCAAGAATTTCGAGCATGATGAATCGCCAGTTTTGTTGGTGTATATTTTATATGCGTTACGTTAAACTATTCGATTTTTCACCTCGAAGAGTAACAGCTTATGAGATTCATTTAAATCTACCACGTTGGGCGCCAAAATAACCCATTTGAGTTTTGTCGCAGTGACCCGGTATTCGTTAGATATCGTACTCTAAGCTCGCAGACAGAGGAGTCGACGCGCTAGTAGGTCGCTTGCATCGCTCTGACTGGAGAAATTCTCTCCGTTCATCTCCCGAAAAGTCGAAATCGATTACTCCAGCGGTCAACGAAACCGGTCCTTAATTACTCGAGAAATTGCACGCGGATATGAAGCTCCCGATTCACGAAAACATGAATATGGAGAATGCACACTCACACATACGCACACTTACAAGAGTTTAAATGCCTCACGGACGAATTCCGATGTCAGACCGAACGGGTTGTTATACGTGTCAGTCGCAGTGGCGTAACGAAGAATGTTTACGTTACTCCTAACCGTGGAAACCGAAATTTCGCACTCTTGGAGATAGGGCCATTGAACATGCGAGTACGAAGGTATCAGTCGAAGGAGAGACGTTACTCATTAAGGTGACGAGGGATATCGACGAAGACGAGAAGAGATGAAGCTTTACCACAGTTTCCGAACCAAAATTCATGATATACACTACAAAACAACAAGATCAGGTACAGATTCGGCTCAAAGGACCAATGTTTTGGCGTCAAACTTCATTTTTCGTAACGTCTCTACGCTACAAAACCCTGTAGTGTTGGTTCTTCAGGCCGAGGGCGACTTGAGAAGACAAACGAAAAATCACATCAGCGTCAAGTATCCGCGCCGACAATGGAGTCGCCCATAGGGCCCTCCGGAAAAAGTCGCCGTCGGATTTTTGCGGTCGCGCAGACTCGCGGCCAGATCGGCCGTTTCGATTATAGACGTGGAACGGCCTCGAATGACCTTGACGGCGTACCTGCCGTAACCGGCTTAACTGATCTTCCTCGGCCGCGCCGAGCCAGGCCGATCGCCCCGACGACTTTACGGTTTCGCGCAGACCGCGAATTAAACGACGCGAAGAGGCGTACGAAGCCGCCGAGCGATCGAAAAACCGCAAATGTCCATTCACGAAATTGACGACGAAAACGATTGGTTTCTTTGTCGGCGGATGGGGCCGGTTTTGGGCCGTACACGCAGATGGCGATACCGATCGTTGATGCTCGTTGTTGTTAACTTACGAGGATATATTGAAAAATTCTTAGCCTACAAAATATTTTATTACTCAACATATTCTCCTCTTAATCGAATACGTTTATTATAGCGAACCTGCAACGTCTCTAGACCTTTCAATAAAAATATTTCTTCTTGCTCTGCAAACCAGTCCTCCACAACTTTCATTACCTCCTCGTTGGAAGAAAATTCACGACCTTTTAAACTTTTTTTCAGTTGAGGAAAGAGATGATAGTCGGACGGAGCCAAATCTGGTGAATTAGGGGGGTGTTCTAGTAATTCTAACCCTAAATCACGAATTTTTTGCATGGCAACATGAGATTTGTGTACTGGGGCGTTGTCCTGTAAAAACAAAACACCTTTGGATAGCTTTCCGCGTCTTTTCTCTTTAATTTTTTCCCGTAGAGTGATCAGTAATGTCGAATAGTAATCTCCAGTTATTGTTCTACCCTTATCCAAAAAATCAATCATGATTACTCCATGGCGATCCCAAAAAACTGAAGCAAGAACTTTTCCAGCAGATTTTTTGACACGAAACTTCTTAGGTCTCGGAAAACCAGAGTGTCGCCATTCCATCGATTGTTGCTTTATTTCTGGATCGTAGAAATGTACCCAAGTCTCATCCAAAGTAACAATTCGGTTTAAGAAGTCCACATCGTTTTCAAATCGAGCACAGATCGAAAGCGATGCTTCTACCCTTGCACGCTTCTGGTCAACATTCAAACATTTGAAGATCCATTTTGTAGAAATTTTTCTCATGTCCAAATTGACGTGAACTACATGATGAACGCGTTCGTATGAAATCTTCAGTGCTTCAGATATCCGTTTTAGCCCAATTCGACGGTCTGATGAAATCAGATGTCATGAACTGCATCGATATTTTCGGGGACTGACACAGAAACTGTCCTTCCCGATCGGTCATCAACTTCAATGGAAAAATTACCTCTTTTGAAGTATGCAGTCCAATTTTTCACGGTCGCATACGAAGGACATTGATCACCAAGGATATTAAGCATATCTTCGTAAATCTGCTTACTTCTTAACCCTTTTAAATACAGGTACTTGATGATGGCTCGATACTCCAATTTTTCGATTTTTACAATTTCGGTGGACATCTCTTTTTTCAAATTTATTGCCTAACTCTGGTTTACTTTTTTGACGTCGAACTCTACACTGACACTTCTAATAAGTTATTGTTCGTTGATATGGTATCGCAATATTTTGTTTATGCATGGAACTGGTCTAGGCTAACTAGATATCAATACATCCTCGTATAAGAGTTCCCGCAAAGTTTTTCATCGACGTCGTACGTCGTTGTTGTGGTATTTAAAACGCGGCGGCTTTCACTCGCCGAATACAATAAACATGCACGGACGTCAATTTCTCGTTTTTGCTGCCTTCGAAACAGGATGTTCCTCTCGCGAAGGCGCCATTAAAACCGCCTCGATTTATTCCGACGAAAAAAGTTTGCACATGCACGCGTTCCATCGTTCTTCGCGAAACGCAAGCTCCTCAACATCGACTTTCGTGCTCGTTTTTCGACTTTCACTAAGCACGCAGATATTTTCGTCTTAAGATCGTTATTTCATCGATGTACGACAAAACGCGAAGAATGTTTTTAAGACACATCGCAAGCTATGTGTTGAGTAGATCTCTGGGAACAACGCCCTCTGTAATTGTGGTCTCTTCGCGCAAGCGCCACAACTATTTAGACGAGAGCACCCTCTATGACAGAGCTATCTCTATGCGCGAGCGCCATAACTAGCGTCCCCTGACTCAAGCAAGAGCGCCTTCTCGATTTATTCGAGTCTTTTCAGTATTTCCACCATTTTTCGCAATATTTAAGCGCCTATCCAAATGGATTTCTCTTTAAATATAGAGAATTGAATTGTCGAGGACATTCCAATGAATTTTATGGAAAAAATTGATGTACAACCGCCGAAAAACGATTATGAAGTCAATTTTTTTAGACTCTCAAATTCAACACGATTTTTTCATGCGAAAAAATATTGGAGTGTCCTCAAGACATCCTTTATCTTCAATTTAAAAAAAAATCCAGCTTTTAGGTGAAAAATTGAGGGCGTGAAATTGGAAAAATGAAAGGCACATTTTGAATGGAGAATCGGTGCCGTAGCCGTCGGCCAGAGTATATCGTCCCCTTAACAAAGAGTAATTGGTACTCTATGGTATCAGTATACTTTTCGTTTGCGGTTTTGGATGAGGAAAAATAGACATCTAAGATAATCTTCGTAGCAAACCCAGAGGTCGCCAAGATAAAAGAAAGTATCTACATTTACTCGACTTTATGGTGCCGTAGTACCAAGTATCGACGCGGTAGTACCCGTCCAGATGTATTCAGGTCGCGTCTAACCGAAACGCCGTTCGTGCATCTCGTGCATACCGGTGGAAATTGCCACGTTGCGTATTTTAACGATCCGTCCCGGTTGTTTTACGTAACCGGACAAAAACCGAAGTACTACTACTCCCGGGGCGGTCGAACGAGCTGGCACTTCCTAGAATTTGCTCACGCAAAAGCCGCCCTCGATTCCAGCGGAATTATCCTGTCCGTTAAGCCGCGATCACGATCGGTCGCTTATGGTGATGCGATGCCGTACGGTCACGCGGGTGACCCCGCAGGTTTGAGCCGCGCCCCGGGTCGATGCCGAGACCTACCCGCCTGACCCCGGCCCTGATTGATCGAAATCTCGCGGATCGGGCGTCGGGTTAGATTCGGTGGTATCACGTGCACGGAACGAATCAACTATTAAAATTCGTGGTTTTTGTAAGAAACATCATCAAGTGTGCTTACGCGAAGGCAACGATTTATGCAATCGTCATTATCAGCTCCACTGAACGTACCAAGTCGGTTAAATCATTTTTTTTCAAATGGAAGCATAATATCGAACTGAAATTGAAGCTGCATCTGTGCAACTTAGGGTCCACAGTTATAGAACTTTCGCCCGCTTTCACGCTTCATACCGGCAAAAACATTGAGTCACCGATTAATTTCGACAGTTACTGCCGATATCCAATCATCCGGCAGATCATTTCGATCGATGCATCACGAAACTTAAAGGAATACTAATCGCTTTCACCGCAGGCCGAATTTGGTACTTAGGACGTTTTCTCATCAACGTAATTGTCTAGTACCTGTCGCTTGCCAAACCGAGTGGACGAATGACGTTACGTCAACGTCGATCGACTTTGAGGAAGCAGAAATGGGTAATTGGATCGCGATCATCAATTATCTTGCGATTTTGTGAGAAGTAGAGCAGATTGTGTAATGATGCGTTTTGTTCTTCCCTTCTTCCTGACCGAAATCTATGATTATTTGATGTAACCGTTTCCCGAAATATTGCATCTTGTTATACAAGACGAACGACTATCTATCTGGTCCTTTTAAACTTTTTTTCAGTTGAGGAAAGAGATGATAGTCGGACGGAGCCAAATCTGGTGAATAAGGGGGGTGTTCTAGTAATTCTAACCCTAAATCACGAATACTTTGCATGTCAACATGAGATTTGTATACTGGGGCGTTGTCCTGTAAAAACAAAACACCTTTGGATAGCTTTCCGCGCCTTTTCTCTTTGATTTTTTCCCGTACAGTGGCCAGTAATGTCGAATAATAATCTCCAGTTATTGTTCTACCTTTATCCAAAAAATCAATCATGATTACTCCATGGCAATCCCAAAAAACTGAAGCAAGAACTTTTCCAGCAGATTTTTGGACACGAAACTTCTGAGGTCTTGAAAAACCAGAGTGTCGCCATTCCATCGATTGTTGCTTTGTTTCTGGATCGTAGAAATGTACCCAAGTCTCATCCATAGTAAAATTCGGTTTAAGAAGTCTACATCGTTTTCAAATCGAGCACAGATCGAACGCGATGCTTCTACCCTTGCACGCTTTTGGTCAATATTCAAACATTTGGGGATCCATTTTGCAGAAATTTTTCTCATGTTCAAATTGACGTGAACTATATAATGAACGCTTTCGTATGAAATCTTCAGTGCTTCAGATATCCGTTTTAGCCCAATTCGTCGGTCTGATAAAATCATGTCATGAACTGCATCGATATTTTCGGGGACTGACAAAGAAACTGGCCTTCCCGATCGGTCATCATATTCAATGGAAAATTTACATCTTTTGAAGCTTGCAGTCCAATTTTTCACGGTCGCATACGAAGGACATTGATCACCAAGGGTATTAAGCATATCTTCGTAAATCTGCTTACTTCTTAATCTTAACCCTTTTAATATACAGGTACTTGATGAAGGCTCGATACTCCAATTTTTCGATTTTTACAATTTCGGTGGACATCTTTTTTTTTAAATTTATTGCGTAACTCTGGTTTACTTTTTTGACGTCGAACTCTACACTGACACTTCTAATAAGTTATTGTTCGTTGATATGGTATCGCAATATTTTGTTTATGCAAGGAACTGGTCTAGGCTAACTAGATATCAATACATCCTTATTCCTTGTACATCTCTTACAGATGATCAACAATACTCATTTTTCATCTTAGAAAAGAAACAATGGTTCATTTGCCGTTAGCGTGTGACAAAAAAATCAAATGGCATGTTCAAACAGAACGCTATTCGGCATAAGGCCCGTTTAACCGTTAAAAAAAATCATCCGTTAGATCGTTAAGGCGGTATTCGCCAATTTTGCCAAATTCCACAGCGATGACTCTTCGAATCTCATACCCCGAATTATTTCTCGTATTCCCACATCTATTTCAGGTACGCCGTAGTAAACATTCGCACGGTCGCAAACAACATTGCCCTGGCATCCTTTCAGATATTTCTGCCGGCGTTCGAATATTTGGCGAGATCCGCAAATGTCACGATTTATAGATACGAGAGCGGAAAAATGCGAGGATGATTAGGGAAGGTAACGGACGGTAGATCGGCACGCAGAGCCCACTCTGTAAAGAGGGCCTTATGATTTTGGCCCAGTCGATCCTGTACTACAACTCTTGTCACATCTGAAGGGACTTGAGGGTCTTCCAATAGGTATTTCGGAACTTTGACAGTTGATAGCGGCCATATTGTTGAAGCTACATCAGTCGAATTGGCTATCATTTATTCAGTTTGTCTTAGCATATCACCATGGACAGGTTCAAGTGACCCAGGAGCCAAAAGTGAACAATTCCTATCCTATAATCCCGACATTACCAACGAACGGCAGTATTTCGGTTCAACCATAGCCGATCTGAATAGAATCTCTATAGAAGGCTGTGGTTCAACTTCCATTATTAAGCAGGACGGATACACGAAACACAACACATCTACTTCGAGATAAACTCCGCATTTAACGCCCCTCGGTTATCGCAGTCGGCGTGAGCCATAAACAATGGACGAATATAAATGTGAGAATAAAACCAATAGAGTCGTTTCCGGTTCACGATACGGACCAATAAAGCCCGGCAGTCGTCCAGAGGTCAGTAACTTCCTTCGCGCCACCCCTTGCTCCCGTGTCGTTTGATCGATACGGCAGCCGATGCCATGTGGGCGCAAGATGGTTCCGCTTTTATCCCCGAGGAGCTTTAATGGACGTTTGGGAGGCTAAATTTGGCCTCGGCGATAATGGGAGATTAGGGAGAATTTAGGAGTTTGTGGTAGAGATAGACACGTGGAATCTTCGTTCCGCGACTGGTTAAAGATGCCGAAATTTTGTTCAGTATAGCAGTTCGAAAACTCAAGAAAAGTGGACTCAGAGAACGTATCCAAAAATTTCCAGCATCCATAAGCTCTCCGTTGATAACTCTTTGTGCTATTGTTTCCTGTTGCGTTCCGCTTGCAACATCTGGAACAGCTTAATTTCGTCTTTGTTCACTAGAAAGGACCTGTCCCGTTCAGGAAAATGTTGTATTGATTTTAACCGTATGAGATCGCACCCTTGAACGGCAATATTCCCATATGTTTTATTGTTACAATCTTTCGTTCTTTGTTTAAAAATACCCTTTTTCAACCAATTATGTTCCTATTGAAAGGTTTCTCAAACTCAAGAATTTAGGTCAAGTTTAGGAGATTCATCCGTTTTTTTTTATGAAAAGAACCATGTCGGATGAACCTTCATTTAGTTCGCACTAACGGCTCATAAAATTAAACATGTGGTGAATTTATGGTGGTTCAAGTTACATATGGGAAATAGGTACATGTGAGGAGAGAGTAGCAAATCGTCGAAGCGTCCTCATTGGTTTAGATTTAAGAAATTGGGTTGTTCTTCCCAGCGTCCATCAACCAGAAGCAGTGAAAGTAACCCACTATCCTGATAAACGGGTACGAAAATAAAACCAGAACAACCTAAGTAAACTAACCTAGGTACCGGGTTTTTCACTATAATTTGACCCCCCCTTCAACTTTGTTACTAAAGGAGATACAAAAAAATGTTTCATACAAAAATTTCACGAAATCGACTGAGGTTTTACAGTATGTATTCACATAATGGAATATATACAGGGTGGTCAACATATTGATGGCAACTTCATTTTTTCAAATGGAACACCCTGTATATTTTTCCATATTTGCCTAGCTCTTATTCCCCTGATTTCGAATATGTAACACATGTTGATCTATCTCTTTTATTCTGAGTTATTCAGAGTTTCGAATTTTAAGAACCACCTGGCAAGCTCTGTAATATTTTTTCAAGTGGCAGGCTGGGTTTACTGAAAATGCCCATTTTTGGAGTTATGATAACGTCAATTGGAATATATACAGGGTGAACAACATATTGAATGCAACAACATTTTTTCAAAACAGGGTGTTATTGCTGAGCTTGCCAGGTTGTTCTTTATATTTGAAACTCTGTGGTGCTCAGAATAAGAGAGATAGACCAACATGTGTTACATATTCGAAATAAGGGGAAAAAGAGCTAGCCAAATATAGGAAAATATACAGGGTGTTCCATTTGAAAAAATGAAGTTGCCATCAATATGTTGGCCACCTTGTATATATTTCAGTTCGTGAAGTCATATTAAAAAACCTCAGTGGAGTTCGTGAAATTTTTGTATGAAACATTTTTTTGTATCTCCTTTAGTAACAAAGTTAAAGGGGGGGTCAAATTATAGTGAAAAACCCGGTACAAAACAGTTCCTTTAGGGTTTATTACAATCAAACACAGATTTCTGATTAATCGATTTATTCAATTTAATAATAAGGAGGTCGATCTATACTCGATGAAAAGAACTGAATAACTAACTTCCTAAGGGGAATCGTTTCTATCCATAATTCGAAATACGCCTATACGAAAGTATCAGGTTACATGTGGGATAAAGGTGGAAACACATTATCGTCACGTCACGGGAGCTCACGCATCACGTCATTTCGCAAAATGATAATGCATGGAAGTTTATGCGCTTAGAAACGCATTGTTGTGATTTACGCGGTCGCTAGGTTAGTATCTGCTGTCACATGACAGCACGCGAAATGTATAAATCTGCAAATTTACATTTTCTGACCGCACGTGATATCACGTCTGATATTTCGCTTCGTCACTGAATATTGCCGAATAGCTCATGACAGCGCGAATGTCAAATGGTGTGTCTCTAGCGCAATACGTTGAACCTGACCTCACGTGAGCTCCCGTGACGTGACAACAGTTTGTATCCACCTTAAGAATTAAATCTGTCACCACATACACTTCAGTGTGGAGTAGACTTCAGCCACTTCAACCAAATAACGTATAAATTTATGATCTTTCGTTCTGTGAGAGATTGAAGATTTGGTTTTGCTGTGTATATTTCAACAGATACCGGGCGTAAGTATTTCTAAGCGATCTTCATCTGAATTGACCTCGGCGAGATCACAAAGTTGGTACTACACCGCCAATTCTCTGGCAGATTTTCGAGAGTCACCGTCTCAGGCTGGGGGGTTCAATTTTCTGGAGAGGCTTGCAAATTAGTCACAAGGCCTTTCTTTTGCTTATTCAAGGACGGAGATACTTCAGTTGGCTCGAACCTAACTCATATGAGAACCTTCTCGTGAAGGACTAAGATCCCCAAGCGGAGCCGAACAAAGTCAACGGGCCGAGTTCATAGACCATTATACGATCCTCCGATGCGGTACACGCCGAGCTACTCGCGCTCCGAGTATTTATCGCACGAGGAAAAGGAAAAAAAAACGCTAATCGCATCGCGGATTATTGTGTTCTCACGCGAGGTCGTTGGCTAGGCCACCGCGAGAGGTCGGCACCGACGATAATGACGACGAAGTCCCATCTGGCAGCGGGTTAATGATGATACAGCCATGGTGATTTCGCGGAGAGAGATCAGCAGAAGAGCAGTAGGGGAAATACGTACAAAATGACATAGGCATCATAACTTGAGTTTGGAGGTTTCAAATGCGGAACTGCCTACCATATCACACGACCCGAGTGGGTTCAATTAACCTCTGAAAACTCGCAAGCGCTACTCTAGTTCATTTGGTCGTTATGAGTGATAACAGAAATAAATAGGTCACGAGTTTTTTCATTGCGCCAAATTTTTAGAAGAAATGGTCTGTTTTCACCATTTTTTTCATATATATTGCATTCATTTCAAACTTTAATTATTTGTCATTGTATTCACGAAGCTTTTTTTATGTTAAATATACTATTTGTATTAATTCGATATATTTCTAGTTTCATAACGCTTTATGGACAAAATGACACATACAGTGAATGGACAAAATGACATAGGTATTTTAGCTGAATCAACCGTATCTACCGGACAACACCGAGACCATTCATCCCAGGCTCCATCAGCAAACAAAGAGCCAGGACTTGTCTCAACATATTCATAAGAAAATATTCATCTGCGGCTAATAAAGGCAATGCATCTTAACCTACTCTTGTTGATCCTATGAGGAGGTTCCTCCAATCCCTAAAGGACAATTCATAAGTGGACAAGGCAAACGTGAGCCGAAGACTCGATAAACGTACTTGGTTTCAACTTCTACACCTCATATGATTGCAATCAAATCAAAAAATGAGCCCATACCTCCTCCAACGAAAAGGAGACAAGTCCCTAGGGCATTCTTTAAAGAAGACAATGAAGAAGAAAATGTTCCTAGCAACTTTCGAGATGATGAAGACGACTGTCCATATGTCTATTGTTATGACCTTTTTTTTCGATCTAAATCGGGAAAAAAACCAGTCTTCTGCAGGATTAGCCCTGGAAAAGACTGGTTACGATGCATACATTGGTTTCATTGGGCTCACGCTTCTTGTGCTGATGTTCCTAGAAGAACCAAGCGTTTCATTGGTGAACTTTGTCAGTATTTTTGTAACTATAAGTAGAAAACTACAGTTGCCTGTATGTCATTTTGTCCATAGCATGCGGACAAAATGAATTTCAGTAGTATAGCTGACGGGGTCCTGGGACTGAGGATGGCCATGTCCATCCGGAGCCGAAGAACCTTGAGGAAATTAGCTGAAGAATTGGTCAATGACCAGAAGGGGTTGTAGAAGAAGATGTCACCTATCGAGAGCGGTGAAAAAACCTCGAGAGGTCAATGACCGGAAGAAGTAGTAGACGTGTAGATGACGTCAAAACTGAAGAATTGGTCAATGACCAACCTCTTCTGGTCATTGACCAATTCTTCAGCTAATTTCCTCAAGGTTCTTCGGCTCCGGATGGACATGGCCATCCTCAGTCCCAGGACCCCGTCAGCTATACTACTAATTTCGTTTATCCCAATTTATCTAAGAATATTTCATGTTTTGGTTCTTTCATTTCATAAAGGTAGATTAGATTTCATGAAGAAAGGACCAAAGATCATAGGTGTAGAATATGATATTACTGTCATTCACTACTAACAAGTTATGCCACATTTGCATCAATCAGCTAGTATTTAAGACAAGTGCCAAATGGGAGACCCATTGAGTGTCTGCTTCCGAATTCGCGACATAGTTCGCAGCATCATCGCAATTCTCAAAATAGAGGATGATCAAGAAGAATCTCGAGATGAATCAGCGCAGATGAACGCCATCCCGATGATTCATCCCCGGGACCGGTCTTCCAATACGATCTTCCCATAAACCTTGAACCTGACTCGGCGAGCGTCTCGCTCGCGGTCCGTCAAACGTCGGAAACGCGTGAAAGACGTAACCGTAAACAAACGAAAGCGATCCGCTCGTTAAATCGGCGAAACTGCCAGGAAATCCGGCGTGCGACCTTCTCTCTCGAAAAGTCAACGATAATGGCGTCTGTCCGAAAAATCTATAAGCGGACTTCCTTATCGATGGTCAGTTATGAACGGATATCGGGTAGGGCCGAAAATAGAGCGACGCGCCGCAGAAATAGACGGGAGTTATTCATACCTACCGAGCTATTACGGTCATTGAGCCAATGGTCGGGAGCTCTGCCAAGTATGCGAGGAATGCGATCGACGACAATGAGAAAAACGGCGGAGGGAAAAAAGTCAACAGGTCTGGTGCATAGGTAAGCGACTGGAACGAATCCCAATTTCCTAGGCCTGAAGAATTAGAAGGCAGCAACGCCGTCTCTATACCCTGTGCCGTCAGAATCAGTGGATAGTGTCCTAGACGTGTTCAAGTAATCTGTCGACATCTAGAGTGACCTCGTCGTTCTCTCCCTTGCTCTGCCATTATGCATGCCAAAACTGTATCGGGCTTCATCACTAAAGACGCACCTCTACATCTAAGTGATTAATAGGGCTATCCTCAGAATAAGGAAGGTGCAGTGAAAGAGAGACTCAAGAGTCAGAGAGTCTTCTCCTCTCTGCACAGCCACATCTCATCTGCTTACCTTCCTAGTGATCTGATGATCAAGAAGATGAGCACTGAGAAAAACTTTTGTACAACGCTAAGAAGGGATGAATAGGAACGGGAATACCCACTATAATCTTGAAGAGAATACCGTTAAATGGTATACGGATGGTTCTAAAAGCACGATGAGGAAAGAAAAGGAAAGAAAACATGTGAACACCATCGTTAGGCTCTTACTCGAGTGTTTTGAGGCAGAATTAATGGCAATTGAAAAAACGTCTAGACTAGACCTAGAAAGAAACTATAAAAAGTGCGATAAAGCCAACAGCTAGGCACACACGAAAGGGAAATCTATAAGATCTGATCCGCAGTCCAGATCTGTAACAGATCTGTCAGTGAGAACCAGCTTCTCCTCTTCACCGGCTTTCTCACAAGACATTGTAGCTTCAGGCAGCATCTTTGGAGAATGGGTTTATCGGAGATTGAAGAGTGTAGATTTTGTGGAGAGGAGGAAGAAACTCCTATTCACCTAGTCACGGAATTCCTTGCTCATGCAACCCAAAAGAAAGAATCCTTTGAGCGAGAGACTTGCAGGAGTGAGGAACTAGCCTCGCTGAGACCTTCCCAGATATTGGATTTCATTAGATCTCTGGAACTGGAAGGCGAGTTGTAGAGTGCGTGGTGGGCACAAAAGACCTTAAGGTAGCAGTTAACTGTTACCCCTTTCCAACTATAACTATCACTGAAGACGATGGTTCTCTGCACCAATCCAATCGATCACTTCGGCGCCTAGAGTGAAAGTTTGGGCAAATTCATCGTACCTAAAAAAAACCTTCCACAGAAGCCACTGTGAGATACGACGAACGGCTCATCCAGTTCCCATAAAGGATAACGGATCAAAATGGATCATTTTCCGATCCCATCTCGCCCATATGGCGTCGTAACTCATTCGCGCGTTTATGCGGTCTTATTTGTCAAAGTTGACGGCGTTATAAATAATTAATCGCAGATAATAACACGGCATCGGCGTTTACGTGAAAGGAACTCGAAAGGGAACAAAAATCGTCGTTAATATTCAAGCTCGATCGTAACTCATAATTCAATAATTGCGGAAATTGTTAATTGTCCGGCAGATACGGACATAATTAGAGGGCTAATTGTTAGGCGGAAGAAAAATTGAACGGTCGTTCGTGTCGCGCCCGCCACTTTGTTTAATTGCGCGTTTCTATTTTTGCACCGTCGACACCCACGACTCGAGGTTTAGCCCGAGGGACCTTCGGAAATCGGCACGGAACGCATCCGCGCCATTTTGGGTCGGAAAGGATTCAATAGCCGTCAAGTTGATCAGTCAAAATGATCTTCGAAAGAGAGCTCCGTTGGCCGATACGTGACGTTCATTCGGCATTGACGGATTACGATGAGAAATTCGATATTTTTTTATTGTCATTTGCGTGCGACTAACGATCCTTACGGCGACGGCAAAGTTGAATGATTCGCACCGATTTAGAACGGACATCGCGTATAAAATGAAACGTATCAATATTTCACGAGTCGTCGGTCGCGATATCCGGAGCTTCTGCCAAGGAAACATAATAGGTCCTCGATTTATCGAGGATAAAAGATGAGTAAGCTGGATCTAGGCGCCATATGCAACGGTTGCCAGCAGCTCGGCGTCTAGACGCGTGCCTGACTAGAATTCGACGCTTCGGGGACTGATTAAGATGAGAAATGAGAGGACGATATCGTCGTGTAGAATTTCAGTCAACCAACCAAGTGCGGTTCAATCTTATTCAATTGAAATTTGACAAAAAAATATCTTTCTGAATACAAGAAAATGGAACACAAATGGAATGATAAATGTACCCAAAATAACCCTCGAAATACAATTCTACCTATAGAGGGTGAGTCTTTGACTTGTACATATATTTTAACTGAAGATTCTTGAGGGCAAAAGAAACCTTATTTCATCTTTCCGAATTCGGCTCTGTTAAAAAGATATAGCCATTTGAAAAAAATTGGGCTAATTACTTCTTTGATATAATTCTCTGGAATTGATGCAAAGTTCATATTTCTATCGATTGAAATTGAGTTGATACATAAATAGGAAATACTTAAGTACTAACCTTATTCGAATAAGAATGTTAAAAACCCGATATTTCTTAACAAAAACAGTAAGTTTCATTCGATTGTATCTGCAACAAAAATGCCATATTTCTCCCACCAAAATAAGTTACTTCTTCGATTTTCATGAAGATTAGTTTGTGAGCACTTATTATTTATTTATATTCTCCTCTTTCCCCCAAAACTATCTCAAAAAGAATTGTTTTTTTTTAATCGAACATAACTCCATTAAATTAGGTCAAAGGATTCGAGGTCAATGACCTAACCCATCTAACCATATTCGATGAAAGCTATCATAGAACGTTTGAGAAGACGATGCCAGATTGTGTTGATTTTCTCTTTAAACAAGGAAGCAGTAGGTCCTCTATCATTATGAGATGAACTAACGCAAAGGCACTAGTTTTGTTTACTTTTGGCTGTTGGCGTCTTGTCGTGCCTCTTTGAAAATGTTCTGATTCTCGCCGATAGAGCGCTACGATCTTAATTTCAGCCGGTGCGCAAGACAAACCGTTGTTCCATAGACCGAACAGTTGATCTGTGATTGTTGAACGAAGCATGCGTATAGCGGCTTGATGGAAATTTGTCGATTTGTTATTTGTTTATTCACAGTGAAGAATGCGAACAGTTGATGTGAAAAGATTTTCAGTGAAAGTGAATTGATATGATAATAACCGTGTAGTGTCGAGTTTATAAAATTCCAAGAGGATATTGTTTAGATAGAATCATCGCCACAGATCGTGTAGTGTTAAGTATCCATTTTGCATTAATTTCAATTCAATACGTGGTTTGTATGGGATATTCATCATTAATATCCGAATTTTGTATTCTATTGACATTTTAGTCTCGACAAAGTTGATAAACAATTTGACAACATTGGTACATTGTATAGAGTTTATTAATTTGAGCCATTCTGTGACATTGAAAAGCCAGGGAAGCATTCAGATAATTCTTATGATTTTTGATTTTTTGGTCAAATTTCATCGGGTAAAATTGGGAATAACTCGAAAACGACGCGTTTTATTGAAAAAACATAGGAATACATACTTTGATTCTTCGAAATGAATGATTCTTTCGAAAATATGAACCGTTCATTTATTTCAAGTTGTTTTATGGTATTTTTTCGT
The DNA here is from genome assembly GCA_910592335.1 of Adalia bipunctata. Lineage (NCBI taxonomy): Eukaryota > Metazoa > Arthropoda > Insecta > Coleoptera > Coccinellidae > Adalia > Adalia bipunctata. Next base: position 2,792,830 of record OU342951.1, read on the forward strand.
GTGTTTATGAGTGGGCTATGCTGTAACTTTCATACCAGGAGAAATTTCGAATGAGTTTTGATTGAGGAATATGCACCATGAATAGAGTAATCAATCAACCAAAATTCAGCTCATTTGAAATAACGGTTCCGAAGATATGAACAGGAAAGTGTATTTTTCGTGGATTTTAGACACCCTGTATCTTCCAAACGAAACCGAATTTTGAAAAATTGTATAGAAAAAAAGTGTTTCGTTTGATGAGAGGAATCTACAGTTGAAATATATGTACAAGTCAAAGACTCACGCCGCGACAAACGCGCAGGCTTACGTTTCCTCCGCCGCACGCACGCGCATCTCACCCACTAGTCCCACGTAGGCGGTTAAGCTTGTCCGTTGACGTCTCAATCCGTCAATCTGGAACCGATTACCATCGCGTTTTGGCCGCTTACGCCGTCGACTTTTTCGTCGTCCTCGAGAATAAGTCGTCAGTCTGAGAGACGAGCTCTCCATCGTTTCGCTCGCCTCAATTATTCGGTCGACATTAATCAGATCGGCACCTACGTAATATTCCCGTTCGGCCAACAAAGAAGACGGACGCGGATTGCCAGTTTTTTAAACAGTCGTTACGGTCAAGGTTCCGAGATTTGCGCGGACCATTTGGCGCCGTTAATTGAACGGCGTTAGGTTAGCCCACCGCGTTTTTCGAAATGGTAGGCGAGATTCTGGAAAATGAATTTAAGTTTCTTCGGAAAATTATTTGGAAAATTTTTCTCTGGTCCTAAAGTAACATGTTCGGGGAGACACCAAGCGTTCCGAACGCCATCTTCAGCGTTCGTCGTCCAGAATGCAGACGGGCATGCCTCATCCTAGATAAAGCCCCGCAAATTGCCCAGCAATTACTAAACGTCGGTGTAGATCTTGACGGGCGATCTCGCCGAGGGGTGTATATATGTTTGCGTTATTTATTTATTTATTCACGTTTATCGGACATCTCTCGACCGCCGTAATAATATCGGACGTCATTATCGACCGAGGAAATATGCGATTATTAATCGCGTTCGAAGAGACTCGGCCCGCGGCGAAAAATGCCCGCTTCAGATCGTACCAATCGCATTGATAGATTCGCCACTTGGAGCAGAGATGAATCCTGCAGAGAGCAGCCGAAGCGGTTCTTACAGACATCGAAAGATCTGTTCGGACGGAACTCACCCTCACTTTAGTTCAAAGATGCCGAACACACTTTAAATTCAGTTGATCGCTCACTAAAAAATTGAGCTGGCTGAATTCGTGTAAACAAGTGGAACGCCGTCGACTTAAAATTCGAAATTATACAAATACAATTCGCATCTCCAGAAAATCGAATTCATCACAGATCGAAATCGATTACGTGGGCACGGGCGATAAAAAGTTAGTTCTTCGATATGCACGAGGCCGGTTATTAATTTTTGACCCTCTCGATGCCAGGTATATGCGGCCAACTGCAAACCCACGTGTCCCAATAAAATATCTCGTATTAATCTTTCGATAATAGGATTCGAATTTAAGCTCATTAAATCGTGAATAATTTTCGAGCGTTCACCTCAGCGACGAATTATGGAGATCTAAATACGTCGCCTTAAAGACCACCTCGTCAATCTCGAAAAAAAAAACCGATTTCGCCAAAGTATTACGGATCTGAGATAAAGGCGTGGTTCGGGAACGAATCTAGTTCATATTCTACTCATTTCCATGACTATAGAGACATCTGGATGTTGAGGCGACATCGAATGGCATCGGTTCAAGAACCTCTTTCGATGATAATGGATTGTACCATTTGTACGAGGATTTATTGATATCTAGTTAGCATAGACCAGTTCCATGCACAAACAAAATATTGCGATACCATATCAACGAACAATAACTTATTAGAAGTGTCAGTGTAGAGTTCGACGTCAAAAAAGGAAAACAGAGTTACGCCATAAATTAAAAAAAAAAGATTTCCACCGAAATTATAAAAATCGAAAAATTGGAGTACCGAGCCATCATCAAGTACCTGTATTTAAAAGGGTCAAGAGGTAAGCAGATTTACGAAGATATGCTTAATACCCTTGGTGATCAATGTCCTTGATGACCGATCGGGAAGGCCAGTTTCTGTGTCAGTCCCCGAAAATATCGATGCAGTTCATGACATGATTTTATCAGACCGTCGAATTGGGCTGAAACGGATAACTGAAGCACTGAAGATTTCATACGAACGCGTTCATCATATAGTTCACGTCAATTTGGACATGAGAAAAATTTCTGCAAAATGGATAACCGAATGTTTGAATGTTGACCAAAAGCGTGCAAGGGTAGAAGCATCGCGTTCGATCTGTGCTCGATTTGAAAACGATGTAGACTTCTTAAACCGAATTGTTACTATGGATGAGACTTGGGTACATTTCTACGATCCAGAAACAAAGCAACAATCGATGGAATGGCGACACTCTGGTTCTCCAAGACCTAAGAAGTTTCGTGTCCAAAAATCTGCTGGGAAAGTTCTTGCTTCAGTTTTTTGGGATTGCCATGGAGCAATCATTATTGATTTTTTGGATAAGGGTGGAACAATAACTGGAGATTACTATTCGACATTACTGACCACTCTACGGAAAAAAATTAAAGAGAAAAGACGCGGAAAGCTTTCCAAAGGTGTTTTGTTTTTACAGGACAACGCCCCAGTACACAAATCTTATGTTGCCATGCAAAAAATTCGTGATTTAGGGTTAGAATTACTAGACCACCCCCCTTATTCACCAGATTTGGCTCCGTCTGACTATCATCTCTTTCCTCAACTGAAAAAACGTTTAAAAGGTCGTAAATTTTCTTTCAACGAGGAGGTAATAAAAGCTGTGGAAGACTGGTTTGCAGAGCAAGAAGAAACATTTTTTTGCAAGGTCTAGAGACGTTGCAGGTTCGCTGTAATAAATGTATTCAATTAAGAGGAGAAATTTTTGAGTAATGAAATATTTAAACATTGAAATTTTGTTTGGTTCTATAGTAGGCTAAGAATTTTTCAATATATCCTCGTACCACGGTTCAGAAAGTCTATTCGTCTCATTGTCTCAATTGTTTTGTTGAAGCTTCTGCTTGAATATCGCCTTCTTTTCTTCTGAACAAGGCCAAAGGCGGAGACTTTTTGTTCTGTCGGCAGAAACAATTGCATGCAGACGCATAGTGGTTGGCTGATTCTCAAATTGCCTCCTAATGCATAGTTGGTCTCTTTTTTCGCGTTGAAAAACATGAACATCACATGAAACATTGGAAGAGGAACCATGGCGACAAAAATACAGTCATCATTTTCTGACGACAATACGCTTTTTCGTTCCGCAGTTAGATATTAAGGGACAGCGTTTGCCGAGAACGAATTGTTCTCCCAATTGAGGGATTCCTTCAGCCGACGATAAGGAAACCAGAGCGTTAAAAAAAAAAACACACGCCGATGAAGTTCACTTCGCCGTTCGTTACGTAACAGATTCGCTATTTCGGTCGAACCATGTTCGCCGACCCGCGACCGTCCTATCGTCGCCCGCGGAATGTCGACCGATGGGCGTTTTGTCATTCCCGCCCGTCTCACGAACGCCGATTAAATTTAGAGGGGTAAGAACGTCGGCGTCGGTGCCAAGACGCTTTTATCGACGCGTTGGTAACGGAAGAGGAAACGGCAGAATTCTGACCCGATCGGAGCGTTGACCATGAAAATATTCGGCGACATTGGATTGATAGACGTTTGATGTATCGGCGGATTGAAGGAAGATGAGGCACTGCTTCTGTATGAAAACAGCTAAAGGGGCCGGGAAAAGACGAAAGAATTTTATTTTTTGAGGATTGGAGCGCCGATTTATGAAGACAAATACCGATTTATTGTGTTATACTCAAAATTTAGAGCAGTACTTCGAGACTACTAGCGTTTGGCCGCTTTTTCGTCAGCGCATCTAAGTTGGTGCCTATCTCCGTTTACGAGTTTGAGGGGGATCAGGTGTTTTTTTTGGTTTCTGCGCCTCAACGCTGAAACTGCACTTTCTCCTACCATTACCGTTTATGCAACTTCCCGAAGTACCCAGCCTCCCACGAGATAATTCGCGCGTTTACGAAATGCCACAACCGAATAACGAAAATTTGCATCTTTAATAACCGACAATGCGCTCACCCAAACCGCTTTCTTCACAAATCGAATTGTATAACTTCCAAATGCCCCCGAAACCAGATATGGAACGTTCTAATAACAGTCGCGCCGGGAGTATCATTACATTTATTGTTATTAATTATTGTGGAACAGCTCCGGATCGAATTTAAGCTGGCAGTTCGTGAAGACGAAATATTTAAATTCAGGCGGCGTTGTTGGTTTTCGCAAAACAATCGTCTTGTATTACGCCACACGCCTTGTTCCTTGACTACCAATGAGTCGGGTTGAAAAATCGACGTAATAGTTTGGGAAAACTAATTGGTTCACTTTCCCTCAAGTGACTCACCGAATATCGAAGTCCAACGCGGTTTATTTGTCATTCTATCGAAGTTGGCCAAGCTGCGATTGAAGGCTGCGTAATTTCACTCTTAATTTCGGCAAGAGCAACGAATTATTCGTAAGAATACGCTGTTGCACCTGCGTAAGACGTTTTACTAGATACACGCCGAAATGCGACCATCCTAAATGATAATTTAGTTCTTTATGGCTGGATTCAAGAATGTTACCATTTATTGTAGTAACATTTATTCGTATGAAAAAATACAATTGTTATCAATTCTATCCATATTTCTTTTCTACTATGCGAATAATATCCAATTCTAGTAGAAAGTACTTTTTCTGTCAGAACTATCTCTTCCATTTCTCCTCCATGGCAACATACATCAAAATTATATACAGTGAGATTACAATTCTATAATCATTTCAAATGAAATATATAACATTTTTCACCCCAAAAGTGTTAACTTAGTCTACATAATTTGGAAACTGGTCGTCTGTATCTTGGTTGTTTGAACGTCGACTACTCAGACTCTCCCGTCTTGAATTTTGTTTTCTGTTTCTTTCTTTTCTTCTGGTTATGATTTTTTCCAAGAATTGTTTTTCTTCGGACTTATGTGTAATTATTTGTCGTTCATCACATCTGTTAGGTTTCTCCTTGAAGTCAGTTGCTGTTTGTCCATACTTTTTCCTTTTTTCGTGATTTCCAAAATTTTCATAATATACATTATCAATCCATTTTTGTACTTGACCATGTTTGAATTGACTATCAACTTCATCGAAATTAATATTAGATTTTTCTTCATTGAATTCAGATTCGTCTGATGCCATAGCATTATTCAACTCTATTTCTAACGTTATTTTTCGATGCATTCTTTCTAGTCGTATCTCTATTTTTTCTTTTTCTTCTTTCATCCTTTCCAATTTTTAATGTGCTTCGATTTCTGTTTGTATTTTAATTTTTCTTACAGAGTTCTTTGTTGTAGATTTCTTGCTGTTTTCTTTCTTGGATTTATTGGATCCCATGTCCAAGTTGTCTCTTGACTTCAGATTTTCTTTTGTCTTCTTGACATCTGTCGTCAGTTTCTTCCCGGATCTGAGAACTTTGGAAATACTTTCTTCAGAGGACATTTTCTCTTCTCTGATTCGATTAGAAAGCTCGAAGGACCCATGTTATCGATTCCATCTATATTTCTTTTCTATTATGCGAATAATATCAAATTCAAGTAGAAAGTACTTTTTCTGTCAGAACTATCAATAATCTCTTTTATTTTTTTTTCCATGGCACTGTACATCAAAATTATATACACTAAGATTACAATTCAATAATCATTTTTTCAAATAAAATATATAATCACCCATAGCCGTCAAACATGAAGATGTGAAATATGACAACTGTGGTTTTTCGATGTTGATCACAGAGCTTGACACCTGTCAAAGATGATTTTTCTTCTTCTTCCTACTACTGGCCTCTTCATTTTTAAAATACGAATCTTTCATCTACATTGATCAGCCTTAAATGCGGATCCACTTAAAAGGTAGATCGCCGTGCTCTACTAGTATACCTACACTAAGATTATAATTCAATAATCATTTTTTCAAATAAAATATATAACAACGATCATAAATATGTAATTGAACTTTAAATGTAGATGATTTGTATTTGAATACAACACTTGATGCAGAAGCATCGGGTTTTGCGTTCCTTTGGTGCATTTCCTCGGGGAACACCCTGTGTCTTTCCGTCCTCCTTCAATGGCATTCCATCTGCCGATGACCCTAATTACCTTCCAGATATCCCACCGCCTATTTATAAAACAGAAAACGAGGAGACCGGTCGCATTCCCAACGTCAAAATAATTAGGAATGTCGACTTGTTTATGTCTACGCGGTGTCTCATTATTTTCAGTCTTTTCATAACGCGAGCGAGGATTGCATTAGGACTAACATTTGCCAATTTTATAGAAATGCAAGCCTTTGTGCCGCGCCGTAATTGCCGCTTATCGAAAGCGGCATTCTTGCGCTTGAACTGTTTCCGTTTGTGTTCTCGAAACGGTCGGGACTATTTTAGAAGATGTTATTGTTTCTTTAATCGACGTCTCAACGCTTCTCCTGGATTTTCATCGTGATTTATCGGTCGGTTTCAGTGGAAGCATCTCCAAATATCGGTTCATCTCGAAAACTGGTTAGAATAAAGTAAAATAACAAATGAAATGTACGAGGCCCTTAACAGAAGGCAAGATTGCTTCGAACGTTATGTAGGCCATTCACGAGGACTTTTTACGGGACTTTCGGGCGGACAGCATCGCACGAATGCACGGAAAGGGTCCCCGTGTATGGCCGATCGAGACTACCCTTTGGCGTCCGAGGTATGCCTCGTGAGTGGCCCACTTCAACTCTCCTGATTCGGAGAGAAAACCCACAGTTCGGTTGTTAATTTCGTGCAATAAAACTTAAAACAAACAAGTAATATTTATTATCTTTACATAACCCCGTAACAATGTTTCACATGCACTCGCTCGGTAGACTTATCTCATAAATTTTATGTATCATTAAAAAAGATGTTATGTTTGCTAAGGTCGGTTCTTTGCCTTCGGTATGAGGACGATATAACGTTGGAAAATGTGGCAAAACACTCCTACGCGGTCGATTTAAATGGCGAGATGAACTCTCGGAGATGTAAATGATGTACCGGGCGACAAACGAAATGTCAACAACAATTCTCCACACTCGAATTGTCCCAATGAATTTCCATTGTTGATTGAATTAGGCGCTTTTTTCTTGGAATGAGAACGAGTTGATTGATTTAGTACTCGAGGATCTTTATCGATACGCCTATGCACGGTTCAATGGCGTGATGTTATTGAACGTTTAATCGGAAAACCTTGCGGAAATCAGCCATTTCAAGAGACCACAAATGGCAGTTTGTAAAGAGTTTGTTACAGCACCTCGAAAAACTTCTTTTCGCAAACTCAAATTTCGAATGATGATTCCCAAATCGACAATTAATTGATGGAATGCGGTGAAGTTGACCATCCAGATGTTATATCGATGGGACAACCGTAGAATTCACACAGAACTACCAACTACTCAGGCAGTTAAATCAGGCTAGTTTCGTATTTCAAACGAAGAATGCAAGCTTGCTAAATTATCAACCATTCACGTTTAAACTTATTGCTGAGTTTGCAGAATGACCCGTGGCCGTATAATAAAATGAAGCACCAAAATATTCTAATAAATCACCTTTCTTTCATTATGAACCAGATCAAATCATCTTTTTGCTTGACTATTTCCCTCGTCTTAATTTCCACCAAACACAAACGCGCAACTTTGAATTACAAATGGTTTCTAGATGGAAAAACTGTATGGCAGCAGCTGTCAGCAGTTTTTTCGGGTTTACCCGCGGAAAACTTGGCAGTTGTTGTCAACGAAAATTAATAATACACACATAATGCATCCAGAATAATCTGTTACTCATGAAATAATCTTGTCAAATACCATTCGGGCATCTAATTTTTCCTGTGAAAAAAATCGAAAAAACACAATACAAAGTAATATTTTTTTAACAATAGTACATTGTTTACCGAGTAGGAAAAGCCTTACATTCCTTGACGATTGTGAAGATTGCTAAGTCAAGGCGTAAGCAGAGACTTAGACCGAGCAACACACGAACATACGAAGTAAACATACCTACTATTTTTCCGCAAATCGTTTGAAATTCGATAGATTTTGATAAATTTTGAAAAAAATCGCGAATTATTCCATTCATAAATAAAAGGAGCTTTGAAATTCGGAATGAAATTGGTTGCGTTTCTATGTAAAAGTATTAATGTTGAATTGTCAAACTTGACGAATATTAATTATTTTATCTACTCCCATAGAATAATATATCCATTTATATTATACTAGCTGGCCCGGCGAACTTTGTTTCGCCTAAATGATACCTATACCATAGCCGTCTTTATCTTAAGAAGGCCGTGCCTATACTTACTGTGGATTTCACAAATCGTAATCAACAGTGATCGGAAATCAACGGCTTGGTTAGATTTCTGAACTGTCAAATCGAGTTGATTCTAGATCAAGCTCCGATCACCGGTGATATGCTTTGTGAAACCCCCGTTTGAGTGGTATAAACTTACCATTGCTATTTTTTCAAGCAAGAAATAAATAAGGCATAATAAAAGTTCTGTCAAATGTCATCTGTCAAAAGTCATCTGTCATCTGTCAAAGATCATCTGTCAAATATCATCTGTCAAATATCATCTGTCAAATGTCATCTGTCAAATATCATCTGTCATCTGTCCAATGTCAACTGTCAACCGTCATCTGTCAACTGTCATCTTTCAACTGTCATCTTTTCCACGAATATGAGCTGTCACACAAAACAGAAATACAAAAATAATATGTCAATTACTAATTATGGGCAATTTTGAATTCAGTCATTTCCGCAAATATATTTATTACCCAAACAGAAATCAGAAAGATTTCAGAAATATAGAGAAAAGATGAAAATGGGCAACTCACGATTGATGCTGATCGTCACATTTACTTCACATTCCGGTGAAAATTCACTGTTCCACCAACTTGAGATCTTTACCAGTTTACCCGCTTTGGATCTGATAATAGCCTTCCATGTTATTATAAGTTCTATGCAAGTTACACAATAATTGTATACATCGCCATTCGTACTCTAGTCTATACCATTTCTGAATTTCCTACCCTTCAAGAAAATGAAATGCACCTACTTCATGGCTTATATCTTCACAACGTTCTATTTAATTATTGCATTTCTATTGAATACCGTGGAACTTCGTTCTACTACTATTACTGGGTTCGTTATTTCGTTCCTGGAGTGGAGCGAGAGAATACGGATACAAACGGATATACAATCACGTGACTTCGGAGCGCAGAACAGATAGGAAAATGTCAACCATGTGTCAACAGACTAATTTTTCGAACGCCAACGTAGCAAGCGGATAGAAAAGAGCTGACGGATATGTATATACCGAACGCGCCTTATTAATCCCTATGGAATATTCTTATACCGTTGGTTGGTAAGACCTACTGTACTTTTAACTATTCACTTGACATGCGATTCTGTGGAAGAAAAACTAACCTCCTTTGTCCAAATGTCAAAACCTATATAAGTACTCTATGATTGCTCGATTGGTGGTAACACATAATTCTATGGGTTGCAAGAAAAAGTAAGGCTTTTTTTTCTTTTCTGTAGGATTTTTTTGGGAATATTTTGTTATATAAACCTTGCCCTAACAATAATAAACACAACAAAAAAAGAATTGTCCAATTTGGTGCGATCGTTTGAACAATATGGCATTTCGAAGTTTTGAACCAACCATAGATCGCCTTTTATTAATATAGATATGATATGTCTTTATTGCTTCCCATTTTATTGAATCAGATGTGCTCTAGCAAACGCTTAATTAATTTTGAAATATCTCCGTGATACGAAAATTTCGAGAGGTATAGTTTTAGCGTATTTTATTTTGTATCTGTTTTTGTCTAAATGTCTTGTATTTTTTAGCCTTGAAAAAGGAACAGCCTTGTTCCGAAACGTTGGCCTGAAGAAATTCGCTAAGGAGAATTAAATTGTCCAATTCCTGATATTGTTTATTTTATTTTAACTACATAATGGACGAGGAAAACATTAATGAATATATCCATTATTCAACTGATTTTGATCTGTAATAGTCTCTATAAACCAATAGTGTGAGGTAATAATAACTCACGCCTATAACTCACTCTAATACGAATAGGAAAAATGTAGCTTACGAAATGAATAAAAAAGTCGGGTCAGTGGGGAACTCTATTTCAGCAGACATCAAGGTAACGTTCTCGCCATCCATTTCTACATTTTCTTGGGTCTGAATATCCAAAAATTGCATTTTGAAAACGTGAATTTTCGACGTATTCTACGGTTCGGTATCGATTCGATTTTCGACCACATAAATCGCTTTTGACAACTGTTGTCAATTTTGAAAATGCAGATTAATTCGAATTTTACTGAAGAAGTCGAAGATAAAGTATGGTTTTCAATTCGCGGTAATGGTCATAACACATTACCGCTCATTGAACAATATACTATAATTGCTGGTCTTTTCGAAGACAAAACAGTGTAAAATGATAAGTGATGATGAATATTCCATTTCTGGGACTCCTCCAGAGCTGGTTGAGGAAGTGAATACTGCTTCATTAGAATTACTGCCAAAAAAATCTAGAGAAAAGTACGAATATGCATATGTAGAACACTGACAACTGTAAGGAAATATCATTTCCTTACAGTAAGGAAATGAATATTTCCTAACAGTTGGGAGATCTTGACATTTTCTATGACAAATTTTGTTAGGAATGTCAAAATTTCCTAGCGATTTGCGGAAAAAAATATTACTTAGCAACGTGTTTTTTCGATTTTTTTCGGAAAAATTGGATGCCCTTATGATATTACTTACGAGAATTCCCGAAATGCTGAGAGCTTGGTTCAAGACTCATCAGCAAAAACGTTGTTGAACTTTTTAGTTTTCGCGATTCAACCAATCGGTAGCTCTGGTTCCCACACCGTGCGTGCCTATTTCGAAAAGAAAACCTTGTTTCCATCGCCCAAAAAGGAAAACTTAATTTCCCAAGGTCCAGAAGTCGTCTCTGGATTGAGTAAACAGATAAATCTCGCGATATTTACGGTCGATCGTCGCAGTACGTTCGAATGAGTTCCCCCTGTATGGCAGGCCGTCATGACCTCGGTGGGTGGCACCAGGAATTTCCGGTGCGAGTTAGTTTTCTTTGTCCGGAAAAGAGCCTACATAGATGAAGAATTTTGTTTGTTTCTCTTTCTTCACAATGAGCTTCATTCACTACAAAGCACGACAGTCTCAAAATTCTCTTAATGTAATAATGGTTTCCTTAACTTATGTTTTTCTTCTGACTATTAAAGTTCTGCTAGAAAACGACTATCTCAGCTGAATAGAAATCCGGCAAAGCTCCTTTAACCCATCAGAAATTCGTTCCGAATCTTTATGGTCAATTGACAGCCCACAACTCATGTTACACTAAATTTTCGTACAAGACTACGTGGGCTTTGTAACTGTATCGACAACCACCCAAAACCACCCACTTTTTTCACAATTCTCACTCGTTTTTCAACAACAACGAAATCATTTCTTCCGTAGAGCTCTCACACAGCAAAAACGATCGCGATCGCTGCATCTATACAGCTTCAACGTTCTCAAGGTCGTTCGAATGAGCCCCAACAATGGCGCCCAACCAAGCGATACACCGGCATCGCATCGGGGCTGTAATTAGGCCGCGAATCGGTTCGGAAACTCGTAATGACGATACGCATACCTAAATGTTACCTTCAAAGGACGTTTCTAATGACTGGCATCTTCTGTCGCGATAGAATCGCGGATCTTATTATCCTTCCTAGTATCTCCGCCGCTTCCGGCGGCGCGGGGTAATTTCAGGTCGCGCGGAGCTGAGGAAATTAATTTTCCCGCCTCTAGGATCGATTCTCACGTGTACGGGGTGTTCGAGAAGCTAAAACGCTTCAAATTGGATTTGACAGTGTCCTTCGCTTTTTCCAGATTTAGTCCCGGTCGATTTTCCGAGAAAGATCATTGGGAGTGTTCGTTATCGATAATTATTGATATTTTCGTCAACGGTGGGTTTTAGAAAAGGACATTTTACGTACTGAGCGAAAAAACCGCTCTATCTGCTTTCATTAATTACCTTTTTCATACTGCCTCACGCCTCGTCTAAAATGACAATCCAAACAAATGCAAACTAGTTTCTAATACCACCGTGAAGATATACGATGACGGCCAGTTCCATAAATAACAAATAATTGGACGCAAGTCAGAATATGAGAAATTGATACAATTATTAAGATACGACAAGAATATTCATCGTTTATTTTTAGCCTTTTGCCGGTACATTATTAATCATTTGATGAAAAATACCAATCGTTTTGAACTATTGCGGAATTCGGTATAGAAATGCAAAACACATTAACAATTTACACCACTACCGTACCCCAAACCAATGGATAATATGGGGTTTGGATCAGAACCCTGTGGAATTCCATAAACATGGAATAAAAACTTAATTCATAGTGTTTTTTCATTAATCGATTTCGAAGCAAGCTTGTTAAGAATATCAAGACCGTTTCACTCTCTTGTGGCGATCTGAAAATCTAAGGTTTCTGAGAATGTGGTTTCGATTCGCGTCTATCTAAATCAAGGACAAACGCCATTTTAGGGGACCGGCTCCTGTGATTCAGGAGCTACTAATCGAGATGTTTTCGGTGGAACTCTCGTCGAAATGGGAGTTTTATGGTGATTTTGCACCTACGAGTTCTAGTTTCCTAAATTCGTCGAATGGAAAAGCGCAAAACGTTCAACCGTGAGAAATACAATCGAAAGAACTACAGTAGATGTACACGAATTAGGTTCTTAGACAGATTTGAGTACAGTTCCTTTTGTGAATTACAATGCCCTTCAGTTTGGACACATTATTTACTCACATTCTCTTCTCCATCTTGATGGATGCATCATGAGATCTTGTATCCTTACCTGTAAACAAAAAATGAGGAATTAGGAAATGAATTAAACTTTAATAGAACGATGCATTGATCATAATAACCTCCAGCATATTTTGCCTGTTTTAACCAGGACCCAGTGACCACATGTATATGAATTGGCAAGAGAATAAGGCCTACCGATGTAAAGTTAGCGGTAACTTTCATCAACAAGGCAGCAAATTCATCAGTGATTTAGGTGTGTGATTTCGGAATTGATGTTTGCCTGTGTGAAATTCACAGGAAAGGTCGAAAGTTGCTAACAACTTGCGGAAGAACTGAGAGTGGAAATTTTGTCCATGGGAAATCTGACTTAGCCCGTTGTAGCGTTTTTTGTATCCATCCTGCCAACCTGAAATTGACAGTAAACCATCATAATCACCGTTATTATGTTATGTTTAGTTGGCACTGAACAACCAAGAGACGTAGAAGAAGAAACTACCCTCAACATTCAAAAATGGCACGAAGCGACTTGTAATTTTTCTTGGGTCCGTTGTTCCAACTTGAAATTGGTAATTTGGGAGATTTCGAATAGGCAGGACGGATACAAAAAAAGTTAAAACACGCAAGATCTGATTTGTCGTGGGATCAATTTGTCATTCTCAGCTCTTGTTATACGATTCCCAATAGTAGAATGGAATCAATCATGAACTCAACGAAATAGTCATCCAAGTATCTTCTACTGTGATATTTTAGTTGTCACTACCGGAATCCTCTCGCACATCCTCGAATGTATAAATACGCTAAGCCGTGAAAAAGCGTCCCAAAACATCCGATAACGGACTTGTACGCATTAGTCAGAACAAATTAAGTGGCCCAGAATAACGATTCGTATCCGGGCGCGCTAGACCCGATTTTAAAAGACGAATCGGGAAACGTTTCGCTTTTTTACCGCACGTATAATGGACCGAGTAGACGACGGAAGATGCCGAGGGATAGACGGTTAATTGGAGCGTTGATACGTCGGGCTAATGAATAAGGACGTGAACAGATGTAGGGCCATCAGTAAGATTGTAGGAAGAGAATCGTGTTTGTTAGATGTGGATGCTGTGCCAAATTTACATCAACGGATAATCAGGCTTAATTTCGTCCGAATATTTATGATGACGTGTTCTTCTATCGTGGTTTCGATAGAAACGAGACGCTTGTTGATATTCTTGTCTTGTGAATCAGACAAGTTGTACGAGGATGTATTGATATCTAGTTAGCCTAGACCAGTTCCATGCATAAACAAAATATTGCGATACCATATCAACGAACAATAACTTATTAGAAGTGTCAGTGTAGAGTTCGATGTCAAAAAAGTAAACCAGAGTTACGCAATAAATTGAAAAAAAAAGAAGATGTCCACCGAAGTTGTAAAAATCGGAAAATTGGAGTATCGAGCCATCATCAAGTACCCTTATTCAAAAGGGTTAAGAGGTAAGCAGATTTACGAAGATATGCCTAATACCCTTGGTGATCAATGTCCTTCGTATGCGACCGTGAAAAATTGGACTGCAAGCTTCGAAAGAGGTAAATTTTCCATTGAAGATGCTGACCTATCGGGAAGGCCAGTTTCTGTGTCAGTCCCCAAAAATATCGATGCAGTTCATGACATGATTTTATCAGACCGTCGAATTGGGCTAAAATGGATATCTGAAGCACTGAAGATTTCATACGAACGCGTTCATCATATAGTTCACGTCAATTTGGACATGAGAAAAATTTCTGCAAAATGGATCCCCAAATGTTTGAATGTTGACCAAAAGCGTGCAAGGGTAGAAGCATCGCGTTCGATCTGTGCTCGATTTCAAAACGATGTAGACTTCTTAGACCGAATTGTTACTATGGATGAGACTTGGGTACATTTCTACGATCCAGAAACAAAGCAACAATCGATGGAATGGCGACACTCTGGTTCTCCAAGACCTAATAAGTTTCGTGTCCAAAAATCTGCTGGAAAAGTTCTTGCTTCAGTTTTTTGGGATTGCCATGGAGTAATCATGATTGATTTTTTGGATAAGGGTAGAACAATAACTGGAGATTACTATTCGACATTACTGACCACTCTACGGAAAAAAATGAAAGAGAAAAGACGCGGAAAGCTATCCAAAGATGTTTTGTTTTCACAGAACAAGGCCACAGTACACAAATCTCATGTTGCCATGCAAAAAATTCGTGATTTAGGGTTAGAATTACTAGAACACCCCCCTTCCTTATTCTCCAGATTTGGCTCCGTCCAACTATCACATCTTTCCTCAACTGAAAAAAAGTTTAAAAGGTCGTAAATTTTCTTCCAACAAGGAGGTAATAAAAGCTGTGGAGGACTGGTTTGCAGAGCAAGAAGAAACATTTTTTTTTAAAGGTCTAGAGACGTTGCAGGTTCGCTGTAATAAATGTTTTCAATTAAGAGGAGAATATGTTGAGTAATAAAATATTTTGACATTGAAATTTTGTTTGGTTCTCTAGTAGGCTAAGAATTTTTCAATATATCCTCGTACCACGGTTCAGAAGGTCTATTCGTCTTAATTGTTCTGTTGAAGCTTCTGCTTAAATATCTCCTTCTTTTCTTCTGAACAAGGCGAAAGACGGAGACTTTTTGTTGTGTCGGCAGCAAACAATTGTATGCAGACGCATTGAGTGTTGCTAATTCTAAGATTGCCTCCAAATTGGATTGTACCAAGATTTAGAAGGACTATCCTTCTTTATTTTGATGAAGCTCCTGCTTGAATATCTCCTGATCTTTTGAACACTCCAAATGGATATCTTCGCTATGAAAGACGCGCCCTTACCGGAGAACTTAGAAAGGGCGGCAACGACCTCAAAAGCGACAGTTTCGGCGCCATAAGTCACGTTTACGTCGACAACTTCCTGAACGACGTGTCGACCTGCCCTGCGACCGATCCTAGTGCAGGAATTCCATCGTACCCTGCCACGGTGAAAGGATAATCGTTGGAAGGAACGGATTATCGACGTTGTGAAGTAATCGCTCTGTCCCGCGAACGTCCTTGCCCCCGGCTGAAATGCCTCTTCGATCTGGTCGTTTGAGCGACTTGCAGCGATTGTTCCATCGAGATAGCGGTGCTCTGATGGGTTCGCGCAAGGAGGAATGTAAACATTCATGTGAAATGGGATTACGCCAAGAGTTTCTTGTATATGGCTAGAGTATTGGTTGCCTAGTTCCTTTGGTTTCGGAGTGACCAGGAAGCCATACCAAAAAGGCCTTGGTATTCTTGCATAGATGACTTAAGAGCTCAGTGCTTTGATAGGAGCTCGTTATGTCACATCTTCTTGGTTCATCTTTCAATTTCGAGTATTTCTGCCTGATTATCACTCAAACAGAAGCCCAAAAATAGTGAGCATTTGGTGCCAGTTCCAAGTTTTCCTGGCGCCTGTTCCTGCTGTAGTTTTTGAATCATCTGTGAAGCATTTGATGGTATTCCTTTTGAACGCCTGATGGAAGCTGCATTCCAATTCTTTCTTTCTTTTTAGCAATGTAGTGAAGCCTATTTTCTCAGGTCCACCTCGATAGGGATGATTGTGATTGACAGAAGGCAGAAGCCATGTTGTTTTGACATTTCTGTTCAGTAGGCATCGAAAAATTTGCATGGAAAGACTCACGCCGCAACAACGTTTACAAATTGTTGGAATTCATTTTCAAAATCAGTGTTCTCTTCGCCAAACTTATAGAGCACTTCGTGAAATTTATAGTTCACATAATCGTCCATCAGAACAGCTTATTCGTCGAACTATCAATAGATTTCGGAAAACGTTTTCTCTACTCGATGCAGCAACAACAACAAGACAAAGAACTGGACGTCCAGAAGAAAATATTGGTGCTTTAATTGATAGTGTTGATATCCAGATTTGTTTATTCGTCGAAGTTCACAACTAGTTGGACTCATGTCATAAAATTATCTTTCAAATAAAGAAAAAATTCGGCTTTGTTGGAATATACATAGCAAAACCAAATCTCTTTTCCTACAGAACAACAGAACATGAATATTTATTCGTTATTTGGTTGAAGTCTACTCCACACTGAAGTGTATGTGGTGACAGATTTAATTCTTATCCCATATGTAACCTGATACTTTCTTATAGGCATATTTCGAATCATTAATTAGGGAACAGAAATGATTCCTTTCGCTTTTAAGCAGCCAGTTATTCAGTTCTTTTCGTCGAGTATACAGGGTCTTTCACGAGGAACCTCACCCATATTTATACGGGAAACTACTGAACGTATTTTCATGAAATTCAGCACTTATAAGTATTTCACGATGCTGATGAAATCTAAAATATTTTCAAGGCATGAGCACCTCCGGTTTTTCCGGAAATGACGTCAACTTCCGTTTTTCAAATTAGAATACCATTTTTTTATGGCAGATATTGAATCTACGTTAAAAAATAATGTGAGTGTATGCATCACACCCCCTTGCCCTAAAGTGGATATTAACTCAGAAAATAACCATTTTAGGGCAAGGGTGTGATGCATACACTCACATTATTTTTTAACGTAGATTCAATATCTGCCATAAAAAAATGGGGTTTTAATTTGAAAAAATTGATTTTTCACGATTTTGTCATCCCTAACTTTGAAAGCGATTTTTTCACCCCCTGTATCATGAATCGCGATTTCGATTTTTAAAGTGGATACATCAATCTTGCATCTTGAAAAATCCCAAAAATGAAAATTTTTCATCCAAAAACCTCGAAGTTATTCTTGTTTCAGCGGAGCTCTATTTTCGATTTTTTTTTCGAATTTTCCCGCTCAGAGAGAATTTTCCAACCAAAACTGAAAAATGTTACATCAAAATAACTTGAAATTTTCTAAGGAATCTATTTCTGAAATAAAAAAACTGGTGTTCTAATTTGAAAAACGGAAGTTGACGTCATTTCTGGAAAAACCGGACGTGCTCATGCCTTGAAAATATTTTAGATTTCATCAGCATCGTGAAATACTTATAAGTGCTGAATTTCATGAAAATACGTTCAGCAGTTTCCCGTATAAATATGGGTGAGGTTCTTCGTGAAAGACCCTGTCAAGGGCGGATTTACGGGGGGGGGTACTGGTGGTAACTACCCCCCATGAGTATCCAAAACCTGAGAAAAAGGTGGTTTTTGTACCTGATTTAATGGTTTTCAATCGTTATTACCCCCCCCATGATCGTTATTACCCCTCCCATGAAAAAGAACTATATCCGCCCTTGGACCCTGTAGATCGACCTCCTCATTATCAAATTGAATAAATCGATTATTCAGAAATTCGTGTTTGATTGAAATCAACCCTAAAGGAACTCATAACTCAACAGGCTTCAACCTCATTCTATTTTGTTTTATTTCGATTAAAAGTTCTATCACTCTGGCGATTCCGGGAAGCCTTCCAGTTTTCTTCGGCTTGACAGCGGACGCCTCGTCCGTAAATGGAACAGCAGGAGGAACGAACGTAACGGTTCGGAACGTGAGGTGGACTTTCTATCGACGTCGTCTTCAGCGAGTGACAATGCCTCCACGCACGATGGATCGCTGCCCGGAGATAAGTCGATCGATCCGCCTTGAATTATTCATCGAGTCACGGATCTGACTGACATTCTTCGTATTCGCAGCTTCGATGGAAAACATGTCCCGAAAGTTTACGGAAAGGTAATTTCGAGAATGGTTGAATATTCTCAATTTAGGGGGGCGTCTTAAGAATTTCGGAAATGAGGAAAAAAGTTTTACCTCGAGCCGGAATCGAACCTGCGCCCCTTGTTTGCCGGCCAGTGGTTTTCACCTCTAAGCTATCGAAGCTACTGATTAAATTTCTTCGGCATTCGATGTTGATGTTATCCTGAAAACTAGGGCGTTTGAGGAGGTGATTTCCAGGGTTGGTTCGTAGTAAACTTCCACAAGTCTCTGTTTATTCGCTCGAAAATCTGAATGGGCACATTCCCACTGACGTCGGGACGAAAACAAAGATCCGACACGACAAATTCCTCCCGTCTCTGAAGCGGACTCGCATTCCGAAAGAGCAGTCGTTTCGTGCGCCGATGCGATATATCAAAACTGTCGTCGTCGCGAGCAAAACGACAGAATCGTCTCGAGAAATGCGGACGATTTACGTCGAAATAGCCCATAGATACCTGCCGGCGTAAATCATATACGCCTTCGCAGGAAGCTGCGAATGAATCCGCGTTTATGAAGTGTCGAAAGACGATCGGTCTGGCTATTTTCGAATTTTGTCAGCAAAAGTGGTACTGTAGCGGGATATTCCTCGAACTGTCCCTGTAATCCCGCTTGAATCCGTTGTTTACTGACTGACAAAGAAACTGCAACACCCTGAAGGAGCTGTTTGAATTTTTTTTTTGGTAAAACATAGATAGTATAGTGGACTAAATGATTAAAATTTGGTTTTTTCATGTAAACATTTTTTGTTACTTGAATATTGTAGTCGTTTTTCGCAATTTTTTTTAATTTCACAACAAACCAGCTGTTAGGGGAGATTCAAAGTCGACGTTTCGTTGTTGTTGAAATGCCTAGAGCACGTGTACGTGGAATTTATCGCCAGCTAAGTGAATTTGAAAAATGTCGAATTATTGGTCTACGAGAGGCGGGGTTGTCATTTCGAGAAATCGCTGAAGGTACAAACAGAAATCCAACTACTTTCATGAGATGTTGTCAAACGTGGTTTGATAATGCCCAAAATCGAAGAAGAGTAGGCACCGGACGTCGAAGAGGCACAAATGAAGTTCAAGATCGACGTCTAAGACTTATGGCCATTAGAGACCGATTTCCGACAACTCAATCTTTGGCAGATGAGTGTTTAGGAGAACAAGGCCATCCTGAAACTGTCCGAACGGTTTACCGCCGATAAAGTCTTTTGGACTAGAGCATAATTGACCCCATCTTGTGTTACCTCTGACGGTTGAGCATCGCCGGCAACGATTACAGTGGCGCGGAGAACGACAACATTGGGATGTGGAATGGCATCAAGTCGTTTTTTCTGATGAATCTCGATTCTCCTTGGGTGCTCATGATGGCCGAAGAAGGGTTAGACGACGTCGGGGAGAAAGACGTGAACCTCAGTTTGATGTTGAGCGTCATGTACACCGGACAGTAGGCGTTATGGTACGGGGTGCTATTGCACATGCAATTAGGTCACCTTTATTATTTATTCGAGGTAACATGACAGCGCTGCGTTACCTTCAAGAAATAGTGGAGCCATATGTTCTTCCTCACCTTTACCGGCTCGAGAATCCAAAATTCCAGCAAGATGAAGCTCGACCTCATGTTGCCAAAGTTAGTTTGAATTTTTTTGAAGCGACCCATGTGAATCTTTTGCCATGGCCGCCCAGATCTCCCGATCTTCCGCCCATAGAGCTTTTTTGGGACATCATGGGTAGAAGGCTTGGAAATTTACCCCAGCCCCCACGGACTTTGGGGCGGCTCTGAGACATGAAGTACAGGTAGCTTGGGATGGTATTCCTCAAGAAGAAATAGACCATCTTATTGCATCAATGCCAAGACGTGTTGGGGAGTGCACAGATAACCGAGGTGGACAAACACATTATTAACAAATTTATTGAAAACAAATTGTTAACCCGTTTTTTTTCTCCAAATTCTAATCATTTTCTCCTTGCTCTACTATCTATGTTTCAACAGAAAAAATTTAAAATTCAAACAGCTCCCTCTGGGTGTTGCAGTTTCTTTGTCAGTTAGTATATTTTCCGTACCAAACTATAAACTATTTCCCGTCGAATTCTCAAGAAGCTTTCCTGCTTTCCCATAATCTGAGGCCGAATCAACGAGCGAACAGCAAGAAAAGTCAGTGGCGGCGCAATTCATCAGCCGGCGGATACTCGGGGTAGTCGGACCGAATCGAGTGACGACTCGGGCGCGATCGGTCCTTTGTTTAGCAAATTTTTCACGTTTCATTGTTATAACGCGCTTTGCGGAATCACGAGTAGAGAATCCGCGATCGCAGATAGCGAATTTATCCTTGTACAAGCCGAAACGATTACGTGTAGACTCTGATTAACATGATTTACATGTTGACTGGCCGGTGTTTCGGTAAATTCACCACATGCATTATTCAACGTACGTTTCGCACGGTGTATTTCACGAAAAAACGATATATGAAGCGTGCAAATCGAAAAGAATGTGGAAATTTATTTGGAGACTTTTATCTACCAGAAATTGATATAATTTTGACTAGAGGAGAAGGTGGTATTATGGAACCCCAGTTTGTTTTCATTTTATAATCCGAAGAAATTTGTGTTTATCTTCTTGTTTTTTGTATTGATAGGCCCTATATATATTCAGTTTGTGTTTATTTGAACGAATTCAGAATACTAGCAATATTTAACAAGATACACTTAATTATTTCGAAAAGCTCAAAATTGGACTCCCAAGAAAGTAGGCTGGTAATATGGACCCTTTGAAGAAATGAGAACTTATATTCAAAGAAATGCATTTTTGGGTTCATAAACAAAAAATATCAATCCCACTTATGATAATTATATTTTATAATTCATAATATAAGATTATGAACGACAGAAGTCACACGTAGGGTAGGGTGGGGCAAAGATCCGCAGTGGGAAATGATCCGCACCGTCAATTTAAAATGATCGCTTAATATTGTCGTGGTTTTAGACACATTTTTATGCTGGCAACATTGATAGAAGACGACTCACAAAAGTTACATGGCGTCCGACCGGCACAACAAAAACAATGAGGTTAGAATTCTTTTTACTTGTTTTGATGTAATAATCCGTAGGTCATCTTCAGTTGAAAATGTAATTTACTATACGCTTTGCTTACTTTTTTACTGGTTCAATTCCATAATTCAGGTTTTGAAAGGCGATCTATGGACAATAATTTGGCCAAATGCGCATTTCTTGGTTTTAGGTTAGTTTGTGTTTACAAAATGACAAAATGGGGCAGAGGTCCGCATTTTGCATGGGGCAATGGTCCGCGCGCGGACGTTTGCCCCAAGATTCTTCGGTCTACAACGAGTCAGAATCTGACAGTGATCAGAAGATGGAAGAATCGTCTGAGCGGATGGTGCCTCCAAAGAGGTGCATAGGCGAATTTTGTACCGTTCGATATGAAGAAAAACTGTTTCCAGGAGTTATTACTGGCGTTTCAGAAACCCATGCCACTGTATCATCAATGGTGAAAGCTGGAAAATTATGGAATGACATTCTCGATCAAGGGCGGATTTACGGGGGGGGGGGGGTACTGGGGGTAACTACCCCCCCCCCATGAGTATCCAAAACCTGAGGAGAAGGTGGTTTGTGTACCTGATTTAATGGTTTTCAATCGTTATTACCCCCCCATGATCGTTATTACCCCCCCATGATCGTTATTACCCCTCCCATGAAAAAGAACTATATCCGCCCTTGTTCTCGATTATGAATGGGGATCAGTCGTTTCGAGTATAAAGGAGCCAAAAAAAAACCAGCACAACCCGAAATGTTTATTCAGTCAGTGAACTGGAATGGTTTTACTCATAACTGTGAATAAATAAACTGATTAAAGTTAATTTTTCCGTGTATTTCATTTCAATGGGGCAAAGATCCGCAGCTGCGGACAATTGCCCCGCATCTGCGGACGTTTACCCCAAACAGTGGGGCAAAGGTCCGCAAAGGCAAGGTTGTCTACCTTTCCTTTTTTTTCCTAAATGGTGCTTATTTCGCTAGTAATAAAATGGTATATTGTAGCACATAAATTAAGATTTCCAGTGAAGCCAAAACCTGCAGGACCTTTTACTTATTGGGTGAGAAAAAAGGTTGAAACCTAAAATTGCGGATCTTTGCCCCACCCTACCCTATATGCATCCTTGACACACTAATCGGAAAAATCGTTGTGTGCCCATAAATGGCACATCAGATACTGAATCCACAGAAATTGAAGTCTCCAATTCTATTTTGTGAGGAGAGCTGGTTATTACTGCAGCAGATGAAGCTTTCCGTCCTCTGTTCGACATTTTTTTCTTAGGTTGTGGTACCATCACCTTTGGGGTTCCATATTATCAAAAACACATGTTACAGTACATCGCTTGGCAAATTTTCTGGAACCTCGTAGAATGCATTATCACCTACTAGGTTTCAACAGAAAAGCCCTATTTTGGCCTGACAGAATACTAAAATATATAAAACTCAGATTTAAATCTTTTTTATGTTGACACGAATTCACGGCATCAAAGTTTCGTTTAACCCATTCACACATAACCCCTCACTGTTGGATTTCTGCTGCTTACTATACGCTGCAGTTTTCCACACAAGTTGTTCCATAAGTGACAAAGAATATTCAACTTTTTGAACGGTAGATATCACGGCCAGTTCAGAATTAACCAAGGGTTCCATATTAACAGCAGGGTTCAATAATACCACCTTCTCCTCTACGAAAAATCTGTGTCATCCTGTATATACCAGATCGGATTGAAATCTAGTATTAAGCTGCGAAATAACGATCTTCAAGCCTGTAAGAAATTTTTTGAAGTTCTTATGATCACAAGAACAAAAAAAAAGGTTAACAATTCAACAATTCAATATCTCCGAGAGTATACTGCTCCACAGGATTTAGAGATGTCGTATTCAATCGTTTTTGAAAGTATGTAATCTTCGAGAAAATCGCTGTAAATTCATTTAAAACTCAATAACAACTTGAATCGATCCAGTAAAAATCAGTATGAGACATTTCGTCAATCTGGGTCGCCTTTTTTCTGAAGTTTGGTTCTTTGCATAGGCTTCATGAATGTTCTCATTTTGAAATGAAGTCAGTTTATCAACGGCTTCTATTTGAAACGAGTTTTCTGAAATGCCAAGACGTAAATTAACAAACGCTGAGGCTAATAGGGCTATCGGAATGCTACTGGGTGGCCTAACTCAGGTTGTTGTAGCGGAAAGGCTCCAAGTCAGCCAAAGTGTGATATCTCGACTTTGGAATAGGTTCAGGGAGACAGGTTCCGTGTTGGAAAGACCAAGGCTTGGTGGGCGACGAAAAACACCTGCTCAGGATCGTTTCATCACCGTTTCGGTGAGAAGAAACCCTACATCTTCGTGTAGAATGCTACGGAATACTCTTCAAAATGCAGATGGGGTCAAAGTTTCCATAGAAACCATCAGACGACGTTTGAGAGAGGTGAATCTAGGTTCTAGACGTCCATTAAGAGTAGTTCCATTAACACGTGACCATAAGCGTCAATGACTGGAATGGGCAAGGCAATAAATCAATTGGAACGATCAATGGCGTAGTGTTCTTTTCACTGATGAATCCAGAAATGCACGATTTTCAGATTCTCGAAGAATAAGGGTATGGACAATCCCACGCATACCCCGTAATCGTCGCTATGTCCAAGAAGTCCATCCATTCCGAGGGGGTAGTGTTATGGTATGGGCCGGGATATATTTCAACGGGCGCACAGATGTACACATTTATCCTGGGAATATGACCGCCTTACACTATAGGGAGCATGTCATTGACAACTTTTCAATTTCTAGACGATAACGCTAGACCGCAAAGTGCAGCCATAGTTGAGAATGCGCGCGAGGAGCTTGGTATTCCACATTTACCAATACCTCCGCACTCACCAGATTTGAATTTCATAGAACATGCATGGGATATGCTCCAAAGAAGATTAGATAATCATCAACCTACCCCAGAATCCTTAAATGATCTGAGAGAGCTTCTGCCCCGTTTATGGAACCAAATTCCTCAAGAAATGTTGAACAACCTCGTGTGTAGTATGCAAAGAAGATGTCAAGCTGTTATTGATGCCCGTGGAGGCCATACATTGTATTGATAGTCATCAATTTGCACCTTGAAATCATATTAAAATGAATTTTCATCGCAAAAATCTTATTTTAACAATATTTTTTTGGAATTTAAGTCAATATCCCTAACTCATGTGGAGCAGTTTGATTACCCAATTATGCAGAAATTTCTCATGCAGATCAACGAAACATTCCATTAAAAGTTCAGGTAATCGTTTTTAACTGCAGAAGAAATTTCCAATTTCGCCTTATCCGTCTAGGGCCTCTGAAGGGCTTAGTCCGCCACTGTTCTCAATTCGGGGTGAATCGCTTACCCATAAACGATATTTCGGAGTTAACCGTTCGGGTAATCACAGAATAACCGAACATATCGCAGAGGCGTATCATTTCTGTAAAGCTCCGTTATACACGGCCATTAATAAACACGGCGTATGGGACAATCTGACAGGAAAACCCTCTGGCGTGTGCTTCGAATTAATTTCGATGAAAATTCAGATGTGGAACGGTTTCGAAACTGCATTTCGAGCTTCTCTAATCGCTTCCGAAATCTGCTAATTCTAAGGCTACCGGATGAATTTTAAGTTCGCTACCTGGGAGGTCCCATATCATAATTCGTTAATTTGTTTATATTGCGGCATCCATTCTAACTGTGAATTTACATGAAAAAAAAATTGAAGATCATAATACACTGCGCAAAAAAATTAACGCACATTATGGAAATCTCAAATTTATTCTACAACTGAAGGTGTTCTCAATGATAATTATTTTTATCAGAATTATGCATGCATATGTTATCCACTTTCAACGTTTTTCTTCAATACAGATGTTTTCTCCCAGCAGGAATAAAAAAGATGATATTATCAGATTTCGAATGTATTGGCTCCATTCTAAAATCAGTTGTTCTCGATCAATTCTAGTGATCAATAGTTTTTCTTTCGTTTGATTTTCTACACTAGATCGCTATGCAACGCGAAACACGCAATTTGACCCAAGAGGAATGTGCCCAAGCGGTAGTTTTGCGAGAAGAAGGGTGGACATACACAAGAATTGCAGAAAGGTTTGGAGTTTCCCATACAAGTGTGTCCAGAATGTTGCAGCGATTCAGGAAGACTGGTATGAATGTCCGAAGACCAGGACAGGGTAGACCACGGGTAACAACTGCCATTCAAGAATGTTACTTGAGAGTTTCTTCGTTGAGACAACGGTTTGCAACCGCTCGCCTCCTTCAAAATCAGCTTGAGCCAACTCATGAGGTGCAAATTAGCACTCAGACAAAAGAAATCGCCTCAGAGAATATGATTTAAGGCCTCGTGTCGCGGCAAGAGGCCCAGCTCTTACCCCAGCCCATCGAAGGGCGCGTTTGGATTTTGCGAGAGAGCATTTCCATTGGGAAGAGGCCGATTGGGAAAAAGTTCTCTTCACAGATGAGTCTAGATTCTGCTCCTACCATTGTGATCGACGTTCCCTTGTATACAGACGTCCACATGGAAGATATGCTCAGTGCAATTTCCTGAATACTTCTGGTTTCGGGGGAGGATCGATTATGGTATGGGGTGGAATATCTTTGACTTCCCGCACAGACCTAGTGGTCGTTGATAATGGAGCTATGAATGCTGATAAGTATATAAGGAACATTCTAGAAGGGCATGTAGTGCCATTTGCCCCATGCATTGGTGAAAATTTCATTTTTATGGACGATAATGCCAGACCCCATCGTGCGCGCATCGTTCAGGAGTACCTTGAAGAGGTTGAAGTCTCTCGAATGGAATGGCCAGCAAGAAGTCCAGATCTCAATCCGATTGAGCATGTTTGGGACAACCTCAATAGAAGGCGGAGAAGTTCAGAAAATCATCCAGCTACTCTTAATGACTTGGGAATCCAACTCGGAGAAATCTGGGAAGGATTAGATCAGAACATTTTGAGATCACTCATTTTGAGTATGAACCGTCGTTGCCGAGCTGTAATTAACGCAAGGGGTGGAAATACCAAGTATTAAATCACTTATCAGCATTTCAGTATAAATAAATAAATTCAAAAGTATACAGTCTGTTGCTGGGTTCCACAGCCGCCTTTAATTCATTACCGGCATTTTTTCCCCGCTCACCGACTATTATTGCACTACGTCATTATTATGTTAATTCCCACTGGCTTATCTCAATGCTAAGCGCAAGGTAGCTCAAATTAATTATCTGTTTATATTTATTTTCGTTACAGTTCTTTGTTCTTCGAACGGCGAGGGGGCTCGGAGGGGACTGAGCGGGGGGCGGTGCGTGGGCGCCCTCTCCGTATCTGGGAATTAATCAGATTTTCTTCTCGTCCCGAGTTCTCGCTTTTTTGCAATGCAAAAATCCGAGCGAGGTTTAATCGTATTCCTTCGCGATTTATTATCGTTATTTATCGGTTTTCGATATTTATCATCGTTATGATTCGACGTTTACACGTGTAATATGGATTTTCCTGTGCGCATAATTTACTCGTACATCTTGATCGGAAGTTGTTAGCAGTCAGCGAAGGTTTTCGCGCGTAACTAGGCTTGAAAAGAAGTCTGCACATTTTTGTGAAACTACCAGTTATAGAAAATCATTTATCGGTTTACGACAAGTGTACAAGTCAAAGACGCAGTGTGCTTCGAGGTTGCATCCGCGTTCGTTACAGAGTGTCCCATACTCCCATAGAATCCGAAAAATTCACGCTACGATGCGCATCCCACCGTCGATGAAGGTCCCAACGACGCAAAAGATCGTCGACCTCGTCGTCGTACTCGAACCGCATTCTTTTGCGTTCATTATCGACAATTAATCTTCGTTACTTCATTTCGCATTATCTTCAGCGGGGAGAGGAAGGGCGAAAGGGACAGGTCGAGCTCGGCGAACCGGAACTGCAGATCGCGTCCTTGCCAAGGACGGTCTTGGACCTCTAAACGCACAGCCCTCTTAATTTTTTGAGAGTTAAGGCGCCTTTACGCTACCAAATGTTCAGAAATTAATACTCTCCTTCCCAAAACTAGAAAAATCTCCAGATTATACACTGCGCAAAAAAGTTGACGCACATTCTGAAAATCTCAATTTTAATGAAAGTTAACTCTACAATGACTTTATAACTTATTTTTTATGTTCTCTCGGGAAGGTTTTGAACGAAACAAGACACATTTAATGTGAGAAAAATTCAGGATTTCACCGAATCTTATGTGAAAGAAGAGAAATGAACAATTTTCAAAATACTAAAATGCTGATAAGTGATTCAATACTTGGTATTTCCACCCCTTGCGTTAATTACAGCTCGGCAACGACGGTTCATACTCAAAATTAGTGATCGTGAAATGTTCTGATCTAATCCTTCCCAGATTTTTCCGAGTTAGATTCCTAAGTCTTTAAGAGTAGCTGGATGATTTTCTGAACTTCTCAGCCTTTTATTGAGGTTGTCCCAAACCTGCTCAATCGGATTGAGATCTGGACTTCTTGCTGGCCATTCCATTCGAGAGACTTCAACCTCTTCAAGGTACTCCTGAACGATGCGCGAACGATGGGGTCTGGCATTATCGTCCATAATGTGCGTTAATTTTTTTGCGCAGTGTATTTTCAGAAAAAGGTATAACATTTTAAATAACCTAAAGAATCTACGGTTCACACTACGGATTTCCCACCAGCCTGAATCATAGAATTCAAACCATTTTACAATTCAGCGTGGGTGAACAATCCGTACGGCGACGTTTCACGATCAAATCGCATATTTTCGAGCTGATGCCCGTCTTCCACGAACGCCGATGACGAAGATGCGTCGACAACACTTGATCGATTCCCGAGAACTCTGTGCATCAAAAGACGACGTTGTCATCCGTCGAAAGTGGCGACATCTTTGTATCTTCCACCGTCCTCTATGATCGGTCACGTTCCGACCTGACCGAGTTCGATAGATGCAAGTTTTTGTGCATAAATCATGGAGTCGGATCGTGATATATCGATTATTTCGTGGGCAGTGCGACCGCCGAATATGGGTTTATCCAGAGAAATTGCGGTAGCTTTCACACGAGTGAGAAAAAAGCGGCGTGAAGGTTCAGAGATCTCGTAGCTCTCTGATCTATGCGGTTCTATGCTTAGATGATGTTTAGTTTCGATTTCGGGTTATCGCTCTCTGTGATCGTTACTCTCTATGCCCGATAGGTCACAATTACTTAGAAGATAACGCCCTCTATCATGGGCATTTTCAGTCATTTTCAAAAACAATATATTTTGACATATTGTGTGATTTTTTTCAAATTTTATCTTCATCAATTTATACCCTCAAAAAAATATTGAAACTCAAAAATAATCCACCGAATTCAAACGATCAGAAGAAGCGGAAAATCGTGTGACGTCGGTGGCTAGAGAGATTTTTGATTGGTTGTACTCGTCATGACGTGCTGCTGATATAAAAATGACAGCATTGCCAAATCTCAAAAAAAAATTAGCCTGAAAAAGCCCTTGCTTTCACTTTCCTGATAATATCATAAAATAATGTTGATTTTGGATGTTTTTCTTTTAGCATCATGACATTTTCATTTGTACTCCATAAAGCTTCATAATATCATTCAATTCACGACCTCCTAATTAAAGATAAAGAGGGTTCAAGTAAGCAGATAGGTGAGAAATTCAGGTAAGAATTGGTATATATAGGCCGGTCTTCTAATTACGGAAGCATTAATAATTATTTTCATTTTGAGAAGTGCAGATTAGTGGTAAGAATAATCATGGATTTGGCAACTTTGTATAGTCGTCAGTCAGGAGTATAGAATACTCCTAGACTTAACAGGAACGCCATTCTATAGGACGCAGAGAAGACGTCGAAATGTCGAATAATGACAAATAAGAAGGTTATGTTTTTATTTATAATTTGTAGGCGTGGTTGTCACATCAGTATTTGTATTTTCTGAGAATGAGTTTTATATCAACTACAATGAAAATTAAGTTGTAATAATATGTTTCAAAAACATTAAAGTGATCACATCAAATATAATACGATTACTGAATATATTTATGAATGAATTCAGAGATTTTACAAAGACTTGACAACAGCGGCGTGTCTCTCAGTTACTCTGGGCTTTGTCCGCT
This sequence comes from Adalia bipunctata, assembly GCA_910592335.1. Lineage (NCBI taxonomy): Eukaryota > Metazoa > Arthropoda > Insecta > Coleoptera > Coccinellidae > Adalia > Adalia bipunctata. The sequence continues at coordinate 2,822,695 of OU342951.1, forward strand.
CCATCACAAACTTCAACCAATAATATTACAAATTGAGCCACTGACGTCACAGCAGAGGGACGTTTCAAATCACTAGTGTTGAAATCACATTTTCAATATCGAATAATTAATCAGTTCTTCAAAATTCAGAGTGAATAAATGGTTACAAATGTGTTATAAACTGCCCTTCATTATGTCGTGGGAAGAAAAGTGAATATTTTGAGGTACTGGAAATCCCCATTGTGGCCTTCTCTGCGCGAGCGCCACAACTAGTGTCCCATTTATGTATGTATGGATGATTTTGTCCATCGAATTGATACAGATAATCTGAGCGTAGCTTCCTTTGCTGCTTCTTCTGAAAATTAGGGTCGGACAGGGATTTCAGTCACAACAATGCATAATTCATTGTGATATACTGAGAACTACATTCTCGTATGGTAAGATTCTTGAATTTTATCGGAATTTTCGAGTCCCTATCGCGATTACATACGAAAAGATACTTCCCATGGTAAACATCGGGTGATTGGGTCCGTTCGGATTCCATCGAAGACTTTTCTGTTTTTCCGCTACTTCTTCCCTGGTAGACTACTCGAACCGTAGCAGCGTTATCTTTTACCGCCAGCTCTGCACAAATGTTTTCCCCATAGATACCGATCGCATGACTTCGATGAATAATTATTGTTGTTACGATTGTGCATTGTCGGCCGATATTTGCTGCATTATTTTCCGTTTCGTTTTTATCGAACGTACGCGATAATTCGCATACGGATAGCGTTTCGGTACAAGGTCGACGATACGACGGGTGAGCCTTTGAACTCGCCGACTACGGAATCAATTCCACCAAATTATCACAAACTGACATCATGAACGGATATATAACTAACTCTTTGTTATCATAACTGGTTATATCACAGAATTTTTACTCCCTCGTCTAGAGTCATTCCGAACACGGTAACGGCATGACAATCGGATGACAACTTGGATTATTGGCAACATCGTCACGGAGCAGAATCTACTATTCAATGTCTATGGTCGACGTGAAATATTTTGATGTTTATGTCAGTTTGAACGAAATGAATTTGTTGATATTTTTTGCTTCATTAGCGGCATTCTTCAATGGTCGCCTTGCCAAGTGGGTACTTCCGTACAAGCCGCCTTTGTGTATCGATTCCATTAGTAGTCGGGTCGAATGCGTGTGTGCATCGCCGGAGACGACTGGTCTGGCGCCTCTGAATCCACAACGCCATCGAACAAAGAACAAGAACAAAACGATACTCGGTGGCGAGTTCGTATGCGTTGTTCCATTGTTGCGTGAACTTTTAAACGACGGGAAGGGAGGCTGATGATCGGGAGAGGAAACGACGTACGTTTCGTATTCCCCGGTCGTATGAATGGATCTGTCGTAATGTTCTAGAAATGGTTTCGTGTGCGTGACGATCCGCTGCGCTTTTATGGGAAAATGGAGAGACAAAGAAATTGACGATTCTGCCAAGGTTATCCCCGGATTGTGAGGGATCTTTCACCATAATGATTGAGTTAGGAATTCTATATGAAAACAACCTGTTGCAAATAATGCAGATGACGATTTCCTCGAAGAAAACGAAATTGGAGTTCCACAAGGGAATAGTTTAGGGCTGAAGGACTGAACGAGAATAAATTCGCTATCACAAAAACGCTTATATCTTTTGAACCACTAGAACGATTTCGAAAATCAAACTCATTTTCGAATCATCTTCTAATTCTAATGAAAACTGTTTTTACAATAAAAAACCAAAACTATTTTTTACAAAATTCAAGGGTTTTTTCTGGAATTCTTCCCATCATGCTTCTTATAGTGATCTCAGTCACTTTCTGGGATGCTGTCTTCCACTTATGTTTGAATTCCGCTAATGTTTTCGTTGATTTCTTAGTCTTCTTCAATTCTCTTTTTACCAGGGCCCTATATCTTCCGATTGGCCTGAGTTCTGGGCAATTTGGTGGATTGGCCTCTTTGGGGACAAAAACCACCTCATTAGCTTCGTACCATTCCTTGGTGGCCTTGCTGTAGTGGCATGAAGCTAAATCTGGCCACAAGATTGTTGACACATCGTGTTCACGTAAAAATGGTAAAAGTCGCTTCTTCAAGCATTCCTCGATGCCTTGGCCAACGAAAAATTTGCTCCTTTTCCCACAAGTGCAAATTTCTTGCCAAACCAGGATTTTTTTAGGAAACTTTGCTTGTGTCTTCACGCGAAACTGTTCGTCAACATTTCCACGAGAATCTGCAGTATAAAATTCCTGACCAGGAAGTTGCGAGAAATCAGCCAAGACATAGGTTTCGTCGTCCATCACGCAACAGAAGAATTTTTCAAGAAATCTTTTTTTAATTTATTTGCTTTCAATTTCGCTTCTTGATTCTTCACAGCGTTCCTGTCTGGCACTTTCTGCACTTTTGTGTTCTAAGCCCACAACTCGACTTGATTTTCTGAACGGTTGACTGCGAACAACCCACTATTTGGGCCACTTTCCATCCTGAAAGGTTAGGATTCTTCTGAAAAAGGCTGATGGCTTTCTTCACTTTTTTTGGGCTATGAAACCCCTTTTCCCCCCGGTTCCTTCCTTGCGGTTAATTGTAAGATCTTCGTTGAACCGCTTAACAACTCTTGATACCGTTTCCGGACGAACGCGAGCCTCTTTTAAAGCTCCATTTTTCATTATTTTGAAAAAGTTTCACTATAAATTCTCGTGTTCTCACTTCGCTTGACATTTTGCGACAGAGAATTGGAATATCTATGAAGTAAATGTTCCACATGTTTCTGACGTCCATAATAAAGCTAACTATGATCAAATTTTGATTTTTTCTCAATTGGTTCAAGAGATATAGGCGTTTTTGTGATAGCGAATTTATTCTCGTTCAGTCCTTATAATGATCGAGTTAGGAATTTTATATGAAAAGAACCTGTTGCAAATAATGCAGATGACGATTCCCTCGAAGAAAACGAAATTGGAGTTCCACAAGGGAATAGTTTAGGGTCGAAACTATACATTTCCAACACGTCTGACTCATATTCTCCCCAGCAAAAACAAGTAATGACATTCTTACCGATTCTTCAGACTGAACTCACCTGAAAACTCAGGATTTGATACTGATTTGTGGCACAAAACTTGTCAGTTCTGACCTGGCAGAGAAAGTAAGCTTACACGGTAATCAACGCTACCAATGTTTCCACCAATCATTTTCTGAGTGCTGAAGGAATCGAATGAAAATACCTATCACATCAGTAGTATAGCAAGCGGGGTCCTGGGACTGAGGATGGCCATGTCCATCCGGAGCCGAAGAACCTTGAGGAAATTAGCTGAAGAATTGGTCAATGACCAGAAGGGGTTGTAGAAGAAGATGTCACCTATCGAGATCGGTAAAAAAAAACCTCGGGAGGTCAATGACCGGAAGAAGTAGTAGACGTGTAGATGACGCCAAAGCTGAAGAATTGGTCAATGACCAGAAGGGGTTATAGAAGAAGATGTCACCTAAAAGTGATGACCTGATGAACCTATTGCCACCTGTCATACTGATGTCACGTGATGGACCTGTCAATTAGTACCTGTCAAATATGTTCCGATTTACCTGTCAACACCTGTCAAATTTGGCCCGTTAAGACTGCCCAGATTTGTCAAGACTTGCCACTGTCAGAACTGAGCATTTGGTTCCACAGATCTTATTCCTCTGTTTAACACTGTGACGAATCGCACCGTCATCGTACTCGTTATAAGAATCACAAAAGCGCCTCGTGACCTTCCTGTAGTGTTAAAAACAGTTATTTGTCCCCTCGTTTCCTAACTATGTATTTGCGTAAACAATACCCATTGTCCAAGTCAATTTTCTCGACGAATCCTAACAGTTTTCTCGGGAAAAACGCCATTGAAAACCACAAACTCATTCATCGGTCTTTCTTTCGATGAACCCATCAGACGTGTATACGCACATGACCCAGTGAACGACGGCGGTATTGGTTCACGATGGCCCAGATAGTACGACCCAGTATATTCAGATCCATATAATGATTATTTACGTTCGTTGATTGACCGCTCGGATATAAGTACCATCGGCGTGAAAATACGGATCGATTTTATTAGGCGTGGGCAAGATTATAGATGGACGGCTGCGGGCGGTACCACTTTTCCATCCACTTATCGGTTTGGCATCGTTTTTAACCAATGGATGAAAGTAAAACACGAATTTCTATCAGCTAAGATCGTCTCTATCGAATATTTTCAATTTTCGTTCGGCTCAAAGGACCAAAATTTGAACACATCGAATATTACTGAATATGAGATTAAAGCAAAGCCCATTGTTCAAACCGTCGACATACCGCTACTACACACTTATGTTTTTGCCATTCGGTTCCTTTTGTGTCAGGGACAAAGGAACGAAGTTGTACTATCGGCAATACGTTTCCTATTTCGAGAACGACTTTAGCGTCTGAAACAATGGCGACTATCTATCTAATGGATGCGTGTTCCAATTGTGAATTGACGAGTACGTTCCTCCAATCTGAATAGATAACCCCATTGAACTAGTTTAGAGAAGATTGACGCTTCAGATTCCATTCCGCAAAAGTTTTATGTAACCCAGTCGATCAGAATCGTCGATTTCATAAAGGCAACCTTGTAGCGGAATTGCGTAAATCTGACTACGAAGAATGTCACATGAATAATTCACAAATAGGCAAATTTTACCAGCTCAATTCCAGAGTTTCGTCTCTCAGATGAGCGTTACTTCATTCCATCGGCGGTATATTTGTTTTTATTCGCCTTATTTCGACTCGAGGAAGTACTCGATGAAGAAAAATGGATTGTTTCAAGTATAATTAGTTTTCCATTATACCCATTTATAATCAGAAATACATTTCGCAACATTCGCAAACATCTATCTAGAGTTCTAGATCGTCAGCAGTCGGCACATGAAACGACCGCGTTGCTCAATCCGTCTTTTTTCCCTTTTCCACTGGCGAACGTCAAGGTCATTACTCTCGTCCGACAAAAGACAGCGAGAACGCACACAGAAATATATAAGGCGAAAGATAATGAATATCCACAACAAGCTCGCGTCCAGATAGAGATAGTCTCAGCTGTTTTACCGTTAACCGGCCAGCGTTAAACGAGAACGCTGTTCGGGATAAACGTCGGCGGATATGTCATGGGAATTTCGTATTTCGCGTGATAAGAGAGGATAGGCTCTGCTCGTTAACTGTTCTTTCTCGAGGAGCTAATCTTTCCGACCTACAATTACGTTGTTTGTTTTCTTTGTTGGACGACGGTGGAACCGGAACTCCGGCCGATGCGTTCGTCGGAGCGAAAAAACGAGATGTCTGTAGAAGTTAATGGCGAAATCACAATCTCGGCGACTCGCAGGACGTCTCGAGATCGACCACGGCAAGCCAGTGCTCATAGACACTCATTTTGTCATGTACACTCTCGTTTTCCCATCTACATCTACCCCTCTCATTTACACTGGCGTTTAAACTATGAGTCTCTCATTGACACTGGCGTTTACACTTTGGGTCTCTCATTTGCACTGGCCTTTACACTCTACGTCTCTCATTTACACTGGTGTTTATACAATACGTATCTCATTTACACTTCGAGTCTCTCATCTACATTGGCGTTACATTTATAGTCTCTCATTTACATTGGCTTTACATTTTGAGTCTCTCATTTACACTGGCGTTTACGCTATGAGTCTCTCATTTACACTGGCATTTACACTATGAGTCTCTCATTCACACTAGCGTTTACACTTCGAGTTTCTAATTTCCTCTGGTGTTTACAGTTTTAGTCTCTCATTTACATTGGCGTTACTTTTATAGTCTCTCATTTACACTGGAGTTTACACTTTGAGTCTTTCATTTACACTGGAGTTTACACTTTGAGTCTTTAATTTCCATTGGCGATACATTTTTAGTCTCTCATTTACTCTTTGAGTCTTCCATTCACATTGTCTGTTTCTACAAGAATTATTAACTTGAAACAGATTTCGTGTCAATTCGTTAACTCATGCATTTCACCTGCAACTCTGATCAAAAGATTAGCTTTTTTTCACTGAATTCCATTAGAAATGACCCAACAACAACAAATCATATTATTATCCTTGAAGTTAAACGAAAGGAAATGTGACGAAACGAGAGCTATGTCGTGACAGAATCCAAACATTGACACAGAGAATGCGAAATAGCGCAAACTTTGCACATGCCGTTGCAAAATTGACGTTAATCTGCTAATATCCACAACGTCCCCATGCTAATTTAGCGCGAATAGATTCTTTTCGCTTCGTTGAGGTCATTTCGCGAAGACTTATCTATTAACACATCCTACCGCTTAGGAATTCAAGGATTTAGAAATTCCAAAGACACGAAGGAAAAAAACAACGTTGTTAAAAAATACCTTTCACACATTTTTTTCAACGCTATGCTTTATGTTGAGGAAAATTCAAATTTTCTCATGTTTTATTGAAGAAGGCAGTTTGTTTTGAGGATAGGTTTTCTTTCTTGTGCTTTCGTGGGATAAGGGAAAGAGGAATATTCAACTCAAGAATTTTCTACACGATAGACTTCTAGCCTACCATAATCACATAATTAAATCGAAATTCTATTATTTCCACCGGGTTACGCCATATAATGGATCCAGACACGATGAATATTTCATAATCTCTAATGGAATCTCATCAATTCAGCACCAGTAGAACAGCAGTTGTTTTCAATTTCAACAGATAATTGAATTATCCGAATCAATCGGCGACATTGACACGAAAAGCGGCATGGAATTCGGTCGCACTTTCGATCGATAGCAGGCCGCGTCGAAAATATCGGATGAGGCGCCCGAATAGGGAGTACCGCAAGGGCCTGACCGGGGACCGGCAGTATTATTTAATGATCAGGTTTATACACTGATCTATTCCCTGATCAATCCGTGTAGATCTGAAGTTGTGACCTTGTATTTTAAAAGTATGTTTACTGTTTCATTCTACCATTCGGGACTTTTTAAGTAGCCAAACATCTGACAATCCGGTACAATATTTACACGCCTTTCTCCGACTGAACTCCGCTAATGACGGTAATGACCGAAAACCGTATTTTCATGCCGTTCTAGGTGCTAAGAAAAAGTACAATAATAATATATCGAACTTGTCCTATTTTCACCTCGATACAAAGTATGTTGTTATCTGTTTATCTCGGTGTTATTTCAACTGGTAACAATGGCATCTTTTCATGAATGGCAGGTTAACGGGATGTTACTTTTTCGCTGGTACTTTCATAATGACGTCTTTCAATATGCAGTTATACAATGTTGAGGTTGTTCGGAGCGAGGATGTACCCATGGCTTCGTATGACCATACATTCGAATGACATGCGGATACTTTGGACAAAGCTGAGTATCAATATACAAACCTCATTTGGTACGACCAAAGAAACAGGAGCTGTGACGATTTGAAAATTCGATTTTTTGAAAAAATGCCATTTGAAAAGTGAAAATCTAAACTATGCTAGTAAGGGCCCTGGAAAGTCTTTTATTGAATAGAGCGACCTCGAAAACCTACATTTTGATACCAAAATCGTCCATGTAGCCCTCATAACTAATGAATTATTTCGTTTTAATTTTTTCCATATTTCATTTTCGAGTTGTGTTCTGAAGCTCAGAGCACTCAAAGTAGGGGTGATATGGATCACCAAAATGGGTATTCTGAATGATTCGAATGGGTTGAAGACATTATCGATTGAATAACACTGTTAGATTTGCCAGGGAATTCGTGGTGATGGCAAATATGTTGTTTTTAGGGGGTCTTACCCCTTATGCATTTTTGACCCAAAAAGTTGGAATTTTCGATATCGATTTTATGGTTTATATAGATACTTTGAACAATGCTGATTAACAATATACAAGCCACATGTGGTTGTGACCAAAGAAACGGGAGCTATGACGGTTTGAAATTCCGATTTTTTTGAAAAAATGCCATTTGACAGGTGAAAATCTAAACTATGATAGTTAGAGCTCTGAAAGGTCTTTTATTGAATAGAGCGACCTCGAAAACCTACATTTTGATACCAAAATCGTCCATGTGGCCCTCATAACTAATGAATTATTTCGTTTTAATTTTTTCGATATTTCATTTTCGAGTTTTGTTCTGAAGCTCAGAGCACTCAAAGTATGGGTGATATGGATCACCAAATTGGGTATTCTGAAAGACTCGAATGGGTTGAAGACATTATCGATTGAATAACACTATTAGATTTTCCAGGGAATTCGTGTTGATGGCAAATATGGTGTTTTTAGGGGGTCTTACCCCTTATGCATTTTTGACCCAAAAAGTTGGAATTTTCGAAGTCGATTTTATTGTTTGAAGAGATACTTTGGACAATGCTGATTAACAATATACAAGCCACATGTGGTTGTGACCAAATGAACGGGAGCTATGGCGATTTGAAATTTCGATTTCTTGAAAAAATGTCATTTGACAGGTGAAAATCTAAACTATGCTAGTTAGGGCTCTGGAAAGTCTTTTATTGAATAGAGCGACCTCGAAAACCTACATTTTGATACCAAAATCGTCCATGTAGCCCTCATAACTAATGAATTATTTCGTTTTAATTTTTTCCATATTTCATTTTCTAATTTTGTTCTGAAGCTCAGAGCACTCGAAGTATAGGTGATATGGATCACCAAATTGGGTATTCTGAAAGACTCGAATGGGTTGAAGACATTATCGATTGAATAACACTGTTAGATTCTCCAGGCAATTCGTGTTGATGGCAAATATGGTGTTTTTAGGGGGTCTTACCCCTTATGCATTTTTGACCCAAAAAGTTGGAATTTTCGATATCGATTTTATTGTTTATATAGATACTTTGGACAATGCTGATTAACAATATATAATCCACATGTGGTTGTGACCAAAGAAACGGGAGCTATGGCGATTTGAAATTTCGATTTTTTGAAAAAATGCCATTTGACAGGCGAAAATCTAAACTATGCTAGTTAGGGCTCTGGAATATGTTTTATTGAATAGAGCGACCTCGAAAACCTACATTTTGATACCAAAATCGTCAATGTAGCCCTCATAACTAATGAATTATTTCGTTTTAATTTTTTCGATATTTCATTTTCGAGTTTTGTTCTGAAGCTCAGAGCCCTCAAAGTATGGGTGATATGGATCACCAAATTGGGTATTCTGAAAGATTCGAATGAGTTGAAGACATTATCGATTGAATAACACTGTTAGATTTTCCAGGGAATTCGTGTTGATGGCAAATATGGTGTTTTTAGGGGGTCTTACCCCTTATGCATTTTTGACCCAAAAAGTTGGGATTTTCGAAGTCGATTTTATTGTTCGAAGAGATTTTTTGGACAATGCTGATTAACAATATACAAGCCACATGTGGTTGTGACCAAAGAAACGGGAGCTATGACGGTTTGAAATTCCGATTTTTTTGAAAAAATGCCATTTGACAGGTGAAAATCTAAACTATTCTAGTTAGGGCTCTGGAAAGTCTTTTATTGAATAGAGCGACCTCGAAAACCTACATTTTGATACCAAAATCGTCCATGTAGCCCTCAAAATTAATGAATTATTTCGTTTTAATTTTTTCGATATTTCATTTTCGAGTTTTGTTCTGAAGCTCAGAGCACTCAAAGTATGGGTGATATGGATCACCAAATTGGTTATTCTGAAAGATTCGAATAGGTTGAAGACATTATCGATTGAATAACACTGTTAGATTTTCCAGGGAATTCGTGTTGATGGCGAATATGGTGTTTTTAGGGGGTCTTTCCCCTTATGCATTTTTGACCCAAAAAGTTGGAATTTTCGATATCGATTTTATTGTTTATATAGATACTTTGAACAATGCTGATTAACAATATACAAGCCACATGTGGTTGTGACCAAAGAAACGGGAGCTATGACGGTTTGAAATTCCGATTTTTTTTGAAAAAATGCCATTTGACAGGTGAAAATCTAAACTATGCTAGTTAGGGCCCTGGAATATGTTTCATTGAATAGAGCGACCTCGAAAACCTACATTTTAATACCAAAATCGTCCATGTAGCCCTCATAACTAATGAATTATTCCGTTTTAATTTTTTCGATATTTCATTTTCGAGTTTTGTTCTGAAGCTCAGTGCACTCAAAGTATGGGTGATATGGATCACCAAATTGGTTATTCTGAAAGATTCGAATAGGTTGAAGACGTTATCGATTGAATAACACTGTTAGATTTTCCAAGGAATTCGTGTTGATGGCAAGTATAGGGTTGACAGTTGATATTCATTTATTGTCAGCAATAATTCTTGTTGAGATTCAGCATGAATGACCTCGTATGAGTGTCATTATCCCAATAGTTCAAAATCGTAATTTTCATCTTCCATTCGGAAAAATGCAGATGCAAAACTTCCTCCTTCGGAATTTCACAACCAACAAACATTCGCGGAATGCCGAGTTCAATAAGTGTATCATAATTCCCATTCATCGCGCCCGATTCCAACAATAAAACAGAACAATAACAGTTCGATATCGTCGAGGAAAACATTATCACGCTAGTTCACGACACACTCGACGCCTATTCCCCATCAATCGAACTCGAAAAATGCGATGGTTCAAATAGAATTCGATATCATATTTTCTTCCGCGTATGTGGGCCAAAGGACAATCGCTCTTGTTGACCTAGTCCTGAAAATAGACCCGATTCTCCGACGCCTAACAATGAGTGACTCTCAAAGGACAATGGCTTGTTAGGCGCTAATGAATGTGAATTTTTCGAAGCTGAATCGGTATAAAAATAATGAAGGAGATGAATCAGCGCGATAAAAAGAATCCGACATCTCACATCCCCGTTCTTCGTGACTGTATCGAAAAAAGTTGCACAGTGACAACGGTGCTTAATCTGCATACAAATTAAAATTAATCGCACTAACAGGACACGGTAGGAAAATGATCTGCGAACGATTGGACAGCCTCTCTCGAAGCTTCAGAGTTCTTGCCGAGAATTGGTATTATTACAGCGCAGATTGGTCGTAAAGTATGCACCCGTTCATTGATTAACTTATTATCTTTCCGTTTGTAACCCGAGATTTCCTAAATGATTTCATTAGAAGCGGAGGAAAATGACACGTCGATATAATGGCGAGATTTAACCACTGTTTTACGGCGTTTCGCGATCGAAACGACCAGTCAATCTGTGAATTTGTAAGTCGATCGTTGGTATTGAATGCATTCCGTGGAATCCTAGAGTTCACTGTGAAAGTTTCAAAATGTCACGTTTTGCCAATGCGAAGTATCGGATGATTTTTTACTATTTCCTTTTTGGTAACACTGATTTTGACAGTTCCGTGTTTTGTGTCACTGTCAAACATCTTCAGTTTGGTCCACAATTTAACCATGAATCGTCTCACAAACGAAGTAGTAGAGCCCCTAGATCTACTCATTACATAAGCAGTTATCCTTATCGGTAGATCTCTGCAAAAGCTTCATCAATTTCCTGTATAAATGGGAAAATAATGGAAAATATGAACACCAAGCTATTTTGCATTGACCTTGTTGAGTTATAAGTTCCTTTAGGGTTGATTTCAATCAAACACAGATTTCTGAATGATCGATTCATACAATTTAATAATGAGAAGGTCGATCTATACTCGAAGAAAAGAACTGAATAACTGACTTCCTAAAAGAAATTGTTTCTATTCATAATACGAAATACGAGGATATATTGAAAAATTCTTAGCCTACTACAGAACCAAACAAAATTTCAATGTCAAAATATTTTATTACTCAACATATTCTCCTCTTGATTGAATTCGTTTATTACAGCGAACCTGCAACGTCTCTAGACCTTTCAAAAAAAATGTTTCTTCTTGCTCTACAAACCAGTCCTCCACAGCTTTTATTACCTCCTCGTTGGAAGAAAATTTACGACCTTTTAAACTTTTTTCAGTTGAGGAAAAAGATGATAGTCGGACGGAGCCAAATCTGGTGAATAAGGGGGGTGTTCTAGTAATTCTAACCCTAAATCACGAATTTTTTGCATGGCAACATGAGATTTGTGTACTGGGGCGTTGTCCTGTAAAAACAAAACACCTTTGGATAGTTTCCGCGTCTTTCATCTTTAATTTTTTCCCGTAGAATGGTCAGTAATGCCGAATAGTAATCTTCAGTTATTGTTCTACCCCTATCCAAAAAATCAATCATGATTTCTCCATGGCTATCCCAAAAAACTGAAGCAAGAACTTTTCCAGCAGATTTTTGGACCGGAAACTTCTTAGGTCTTGTCGCCATTCCATCGATTGTTGCTTTGTTTCTGGATCGTGAAATGTACCCAAGTCTCATCCATAGCAACAATTCGGTTTAAGAAGTCTACATCGTTTTCAAATCGAGCACAGATCGAACGCGATGCTTCTACCCTTGCACGCTTTTGGTCAACATTCAAACCTTTGGAGATCCATTTTGCAGAAATATTTCTCATGTCCAAATTGACGTGAACTATATGATGAACGCGTTCGTATGAAATCTTCAGTGCTTCAGATATCCGTTTTAGCTCAATTCGACGGTCTGATAAAATCTTGTCATGAACTGCATCGATATTTTCGGAGACTGACACAGAAACTGGCCTTCCCGATCGGTAATCATCTTCAATGGAAAATTTACCTCTTTTGAAGCTTGCAGTCCAATTTTTCACGGTCGCATACGAAGGACATTGATCACCAAGGGTATTAAGCATATCTTCGTGAATCTGCTTACCTCAACCCTTTTAAAAATACAGGTGCTTGATGATGGCTCGATACTCCTATTTTTCGATTTTCACAATTTCGGTGGACATCTTTTTTTTTAATTCATTGCGTAACTCTGGTTTACTTTTTTGACGTCGAACTCTACACTGACACTTCTAATATAATGTTGAGTTAAATTTCAATAATTGTACTTTTAATAAATGAATAAATGTTTTGCAAAGATGAGTTTAGTTTTTTGTTCAAAAATTTTCCTCGGACAAATTAATGTCTCATAATTATATGACAAATTTGTCAAGCTCGTCGCTTTTCCAATAAGCTATATCCATAGCAGGCAAAACAGTGGTGTCATTTCAACTGTCGTCGATATTTCCGGGTATTGTTAACAATACCGGGCGCACGCAATTGTGAAATTCTATCAAGTCGCGCAACCGACAGAAATATTGATCGATAGATACGAAACTAACGGTTCGTTTAATTTCGAACCGTATAAATCTATTATTCGTAATGTATTCAATTTCTAACATACGACGACGCATGTAAAAAATCCTTGTTATTGTCAATAGAAGACCCACGCGAAACCGTTCCATAAATCGTCGGATCTATTATGCTAATTATTTCGTTTTCTGCAGTTTTGCCGACAATCGTCGTCGGTGTAAGTCGCTCTATTCGGGCAATCGATCCATCATCATGATTATCGGGATGGAACGGAGGAAAGAATAGAGGTATAAAACGCTCAGGTAGTTATTTATCGCTTACTATAGAACGAAATTCGGTTTCGAGTTCAAAAGCGTTTAAAACTATCAAGAAAACCTCATGTTTCAACAACTATTCGGTAAAAATCTAGTAATTCGTTCCATGCACGTGATACCACAAGCGCCAAGAAGCGGTTCCATAAGTCCCAGAAGAGGAATGCTATTGTCACCGTATTCATTTTGTGGCGTATTCAAGTCTCACATTTTTCTTAATATTCACATGATGATGAGAAAACAAATACGTCTACTGAAGATTCTGATATTCTGCGAAATAGGCACATAAGAGGTCAAAAAGATCTGTAAATCTGTTGTTTTATTTCCCATTTCAATTCTGCAATCGATTATGTATGATACTCATCTTCGTCTCTATTGTTCCCCCAAAATGTTTTCGTCAAGATTACCCTTACATTTTGAGCGGATGAAACAGTGCAGGTGCAATGCCACCTGCCTCTAGTACGATGACCTTTATTCGCGTTTCATGCTTCATCGGTCAGCTAACGAAAAAAACGAAGGTCATCATTTGAAATTTAGGATCGCGATAATAGAGAGGACCGAAAAAAATGATTCGGCTCTTGTGATAGTTTAAATTGGGTGTATGGGATACGTATTATTGTAATGAAGTTATAATTCTACAAACAAACGATTGATTATTCAACGGTATGACGAATAAAACACGTGAACAGTCGAGAATATTGCTGCTGTAGCCGAAAGTATTGAAGAAAACCCAGGTTTGTCCATTAGTCGTCGTTCTTTGGAATTGGGCATTCTACAAACGTTATTACACAGTATTTTGCCTGAAGATTTGGGTAATAAAGCTTATAAAGCTCAGTTAACACAAGAACTCGAGCCGGCCTATCATAAACAACGTCGCGTCTTTGCTGATTTGGTTCTTGAAATGCATGAAAATGATCCGGAATTCCATCGAAAAATCATCTTGAGTGATGAGGCCCATTTCCACCTCGGTGGCTTCGTCAACAAGCAAAATATTCTCATCTTAGGCTCGGAAAACCCAAGAGTTATTGTTGAAAAGCCTCTCTATCCTTAACTTGTGACTGTTTGGTCGTGCGTGGTCATTAAATCTTACTTTTTCGAGAATGAGGCTGGAGCAACAGTTGCGGTGAATGGATTTCGCTATCGAGAGACGATAAATGATTTTTTATGGCCGGAATTGGATGGCATCGATCTGGACAACGTTCAACTTCAACAAGACGGTGCTACGTGCCACATAAGCAAAGCATCCATTGATTTTGTATGGGAAAAATTTCCGGAACGTGTTATCTCTCGAAGAGGTCACCGAGATCTTGTGATTGAACACCTCGCGACTTCTTTCTTTGGGGCCATGTGGAAGAGAAAGTCTACGCGGCCGTACCCTTGAGGCAGGATAGAATCGCGCGCCATCTACGCGGGAACGAGGAGCGGCTGGGCAATGCAGATCCCTACACAAGTTTATTAGAGTTCGGTTCGTTTTTTACCGGTCGCACCCGGTACCGAGGCGATCGTAGAGCTGCTCTCTTCCGATCGCGGTCAAATTTGTTCGCCGAGACGTTTTTTACCGTCTGGGTGGCGTTAGGTGTACGATTATCGTACGGGTATGACATCGCCTATTCGTTATACGCCGGCCAGAAGGTATGACCGACTTAATCCGATGAGAAGTGAGTGCGCAGATAGGTATAAGACCTACAGCGTAGCGTACGTAAGCCGATTATGTGCACACTGCGCAAAAAAAATGTTCGGGCAGCGTATCTACAGCTGCCCTGAAACCTTAACCGCTTTCCAGTTTTGCCCGCTCGGAAAGGCTCACTTTCGCTTGATGATAAATGCCTCCTTTCGCGATCTTTCAACTCCTAAGAAGCTAGACAAGGACACAATTTTAAATGTCTGCAGATAGGAGATCTACCCCTTACGTTTCTTCAAACCGAATTCCAGAAACCGTCTTGATCCAACGAGAAGAAACGTCGAGACTATTCGATACTCTGTTCAAATGTAAGAAGGAGCAATAATAACATGTTTGGCGCATCGGTAGGAGGGCCTTCGTAAAGTTTCCTTCCGTCCAGAGTCGAATCGAGGAGATTTCATTAAATCGTTCAGTTTTAAATGAACTTGAGTTCCGCTTTTTCAATAATTCATAGAACGTTGTTCTTTTGAAATTTGGCAAACTGTCGTCATCATTCACGATTTCTAGTACCTACTTTAGAAATCGCTGGGATTTCATTCCGGAAAAAAAACGTGAACAATTCTTCTGATAAGATTCATATCGAAATCGTCAATCGAATCGATTATTTTTAACGACTGGGCTCTCCTCTTAGGTGGCGTCAATGTTTTATTCTCTTCATATTCTCTGAGAATTCTGAATACAGCTGAATCACTGAGGACTTTGAAACAATTCCTACTAAGTCCCTTTTCGATAAATCAGGATGTTCTTCCAATTCTTTTGGAAAAATGTTCAAAATTATCTCTTTCTCTTCAGCAGAGAAATGCGACCTCTTGGACCTTTTTCGTGGTGGTCCCCACATATCACCCTCAGATGCAGTATCCGTTTCCGAGTTCGACAATGTTTTATAAACACTATAATATACACTTTGTCAAAAGATTTTCCAACATAATACACTTTTCACAACAAAATGTATAAACACTTTGACCAGCTAAACCTTCACAGTAGCTCTAGGTATTTTAACTGGTCTTGTCAATTGAAAACTTCGATATTTATGCAAATCAAGATGGCTTTAACTCATTAAGGGAAAGGACCCAAACCTGGTGTTTCCCGGAATTACCTTGTCGTAATCTTGAGCAGCCGACAAAGAGTTTCGTACAAAATAATCTAAAATTATGGATCGAAACTAAATATATTTCGGATATTACAAGTAAATGACCATTATAAATTCGAATAGAGATCTTTTTCGAGTCTTGTCAATTGAAAACTTCGATATTTATGCAAATCAAGATGGCTTTCACCCATTAAGGAAAAGGACCCAAATCTGGTGTTTCCCGGAATTACTTTGTCGGAATCTTGCAAGATTCGGACCCAAATCTCTAAAACTCTGGTGTTTCCTGGAATTACCTTGCCGCAATCTCGAGCATCCGGAAAAGAAATTATTTAGTAGATAATAATATAAAAACAAACAAAAAATAAAAAAAATAGGGTACGTCGGATATAAAATGTCTATGACAGTTGCAAATCATAACAGAAATGTTGCACTAGAGTTTCTGAGGAAAAAAGTTCTAATGTGGGAATTGCTGACTCAAATTATCGAATCATTTCTATCCAGTACCATCCACAGTCCGAGTACGATCCTGACAGTCTCTTAGGGCGGTCGAAGAGAGCGTTGTTATCATCGTTTGACCAATAGGAGCTTTTTTGCGCAAACCAGACGATTCTGTTTGTTTACAAAGCTCCTTCTTATATTCAAACGGACTATTAATAGGAAACACGCGGTCCAGGTGAAACGCCAAGGCGAACCGACTTCGGCGTCAAGATACCCTGCGGAAGACCAAGTCTCGCGCCAAGACCAAGGTCGGGATACCAAGCCGACTTACGACATCGCCGGTTTCACCCACATTCGCGATTTAAAAACGAGGATTAGCCGTCGGACGTCTGAGATAGGTGAGAAACAGCTGAAATTAATCGACGACCGCTTAGTCATTTCGTTAATGGGTTACACTTCCTGAAAACGCGTACGTGGTTCGGTCGGACGCCATCGCAGGTCCATTTAAGGAGCAGTCTGATTAGGAGATCCGACGCCCGACTGTCGACTGTTACGATTCTAGGGCCGGAAGCGAGAAATAGTCTTAGAAAATTTTATTCCCAGAGAATTCAAGCATTTTAAGACTATCAATACGATGTATGGCCTCCACGGGCATCAATAACATCTTGACATCTTCTTTGCATACTGAACACGAGGTTGTTGAACATTTCTTGAGGAATTTGGTTCCATAAACGGGGCAGAAGCTCTCTCAGATCATTTAAGGATTCTGGGGTAGGTTGATGATTATCTAATCTTCTTTGGAGCATATCCGATGCATGTTCTATGCAATTCAAATCTGGTGAGTGCGGAGGTATTGGTAAATGTGGAATACCAAGCTCCTCGCGCGCATTCTCAACTATGGCTGCACGGTGCGGTCTATAACGTTATCGTCTAGAAATTGAAAAGTTTCACCAATAGCAGCGTGAAAATTTGGCACAACATTGTCAATGACATGCTCCCTATAGTGTAAGACGGATATATTCCAAGGCAAATGTGTAGATCTGTGCGCCCGTTGAAACATATCCCGGCCCATACCATAACAATACCCCCTCGGAATGGATGGACTTCTTGGACATAGCGACGAATACGGGGTATGCGTGGGATTGTCCATACCCTTATTCTTCGAGAATCTGAAAATCGTCCATATCTGGATTCATCAGTGAAAAGGACACTACGCCATTGATCGTTCCAATTGATATGTTGCCTTGCCCATTCCAGTCTTTGACGCTTATGGTCACTTGTTAATGGAACTTCTCTTAATGGACGTCTAGAACCTAGATTCACCTCTCTCAAACGTCGTCTGATGGTTTCGATGGAAACTTGGACCCCATCTGCATTTTGAAGAGTATTCCGTAGCATTCTACACGTAGATGCAGGGTTTCTTCTCGCTGAAACGGTGATGAAACGATCCTGAGCAGGTGTTGTTTTTCGTCGACCACCAAGCCTTGGTGTTTTCAACACGGAACCTGTCTCCCTGAACCTATTCCAAAGTTGAAATATCACACTTTGGCTGACTTGGAGCCTTTCCGCTACAACAACCGGAGTTAGGCCATCCTGTAGCATTCCGATAGCCCTATTAGCCTCAGCGTTTGTTGATTTACGTCTTGGCATTTTCAGAAAACTCGTTTCGAATCGAAGCCTTTGATAAACTGACCTCATTTCAAAATAAGAACATTCATGAAGCAAATGCATAGAACCAAACTTCAGAAAAAAGGCGACCAGATTGACGAAATGTCTCTTACTGATTTTTATTGGATCGATTCAAGTTGTTATTGAGTTTCAAATGATTTTACAGCGATTTTCTCGAAGATTGCACACTTTCAAAAACGATCGAATACGATATCCATAACTCTTGTGGAGCAGTTTAGTCTTAGACACGTGTTGACCAAATCTTCGATAAACCCCAACCTCCACGTGCCGTTTCGCCATCCCTTCTAAGGCGACGCGATCACGACTGTGACTTTTACGAACGCCACCAAATTACGAAACCGAATCGATCTCGTATATCTGGCTGGCATCTAAAATTCTAAACAGAACGAAACCTTCGGCGTAGAAAGTGCCATAGCGCACGGCCGATGCGATTGAATGCGCGCCCGGAGCCTTAAAAATCCATCTACGCCCTATCCCGCGTTCTCTTTATCGGTCTTGGTGCACAGACGGCCGAGAGAACATCGACGGCGTTTTTTCCGCCGATAGTCACGTTCCGGAATGGCTGATCGGCGATGGTTGCCAAATAAGCTCATTGTTGGGATTTTTCGACCAAGGAGTGTCGCCTTTGTTCGTCGATATTGTGCAGTCGGTAAATTCGTCACGATCTCGAGGAGAGATTTCCAATTCATCATATTTTCTTTCGAATCGAGGAAGGGAAACGAAAGAAACGATAAAACATATTGAAATTCAGGCTAGTCGATCTACCTGAATGAAAAGACCAACTCAAACAAAAACATCATCCTGACGACGAATGGGTCGAAAACTTACCAAACTTATCTCATGAGAGCCACGATTATTGGATGGGATATATTTACCTGAAACAAAAAAACAAGTTAATCAACTTCAATGTTCCACCAATACATATTGATTCTTTAAAACGTTTAAACATCAGCCGAAAGTGTCTTCATTCTTACTGAAGACTACAAGAAAATATCGAGAAATGAAAAGTATTAAGAGTACAACTTAGACTCCGCCGATTCACTAAACAAGGCCCCGCCGACATTTGCTGGTCCACCATTCGGACAACCGAAAGGTTCAGTTCAACGGTCACAGACTTTCTCGAAGCAAATTCGAATGAATCCGACAAAAAATCTAGATAACCCCGAAACCTGTTATCGACCAACGAATCTCCACCGAACCCTGATTTATGCGCGATCCACGAGAAACACAAAAGGCGGCAAAACTAAAGTTCGTGCCGCCAAACAAAGCTCATAGCCGTTTCGAAGTCTATTTGAATCGACAATGAGACTGTTGCAACGTCTGCTTCGTCTATGGTCGGCGGAGAAAACACCATAATTAACCTCTTTTTCGGCACAGACGTATATTTAGCCGAGTTTTGCGATTAGGCGAGGTCCGGGATGATGCCATTGTTAGATGTCGGCAGAGGTATCCGCCTCTTTCGAATGTTGATATGACTGCATCGGCGATGACCACACGAAATTTGCATCTAAACTCAATTGACTCACGCCGACAGACTAAAACTAGCTCAAAATATGTGCAATTTCACAATCGTGCCACTCTTCGTTCCTCTAACCGTCCAAATGCTATAGACACAAGTTTGAACACAATACAAAGCATATCCTCTACAAGTCTACAAGACTTAGCACTTCCTTGAGAGGACAAAATCGGCATTAAATGTCGAAGCAGCAAAAGACAAGAAGATGAAGGAAGAAATAGAAGACTCCACACAAAATATACGCCTTATTATGTAACGTCACGTCAAAGGCGCCAAATCAAAAAGTAGCTTTTGGCACCAACTATCTGGAGGGTTTTCCAATAATAGACGTTATTTTGACATTCATTTTCCATAACTAAACAGCAGAGTGGCTATGTCCTCGATAGCCTCAAGACTTTCAACTTTGAAGGCTTGAATCGACGCTGGGCTCTTGGCGTAAACCTTCTCTTTCATATGGCCCCAAAGGAGGAAATCGCAAGGTGTTGAATCACAAGATATCGGTGGCCAATTGTGATCACCTCTTGGAGAGATAACACGGTACGAAAACTTTTCTCGTGAAAGATCAATGGTTTCGTTGCTTGTGTGGCACGTAGCGCCGTCTTGTTGAGAGTAAACGGTGTCCAGACTCCAGATCAATACCATCCAATTCCGGCCATAAAAAATCATTAATCATTTCTCGAAGCCGCCGAGGTGGAAATGGGCCTCATCACTCAAGAGGATTTTTCGATGGAATTCCGGATCATTTTCATGCGTTTTAAGGGCCCAATCAGCAAAGACGTACACGACGTTGTTGATGATCGGCCGGCTTGAATTCTTGTGTAAGCTGAGCTTAATAATAAGCCTTAAGACCCAAATCTTTATGCAAAATACGGCGTAATGACGTTTGTGGAATGCCTAATTCCAAAGAACGACGAGGAATTGACAAACCTTGGCTTCTTCAACAGTTTCTGCTACAGCAGCAATATTCTCGGCTGTTCTGGAGCGACGTGCAAGGGTTTCATTCTTCACATCACTAACTCGTCCCAACAGCTCAAATTTTTCCAGCAATTTCTGTATTGTGGTTCTACGAGGTGCTTCACGACGAAAGATTTTCGAGTTTCACGAACCATCTCTGCCAAATTTTCACCATTTTTATAGTGAATTTTAATAATTTCGATGCGTTGTCGAAGTTTGCATCGTTCCATTTTTATTAAAGACGTAGTTTCTACTTGTCGAATGTCAAAAAACGACAGCTCCAAAAGTGACATCTACCCAAATAGCAGACTATTCAGAATGACACCTTTTTACTTAGAATATGAGTCATCAACCGAGTGTCTACCAGCCCCACATACTCGAAGTAACAGAAGTGGTACCATTTGGAACCTACCAAGTGACAAGTGTTGATATTCTCGTCGCGGTACCACAGGTCGTTAGACGTTTCTCTCGTTCACTGGACCCATTTATGCCCATCTTCCGGTTCAGCTTCTTCGCGTTCGCACCTGTTGAGGCCGTCGACAAAGAATGACAACCTACGGAAGTTTAACGGCAACATCGGTTCTTCTTGCTCCTCGAGCTCAGCGTTTATAAAAAGAAACCGCCAGGAACCGATTTCATACCGCCCCTAGCCGAGCTCTATCAAAAACCAAAGTCGTATAAACAGCGTTTTCGCCTTGTTTATTCGGCCGCCCTGTACATCGAGTGTCGCGTCGTTTCCTGGACTTTAATCGCGCGATCGTAACGAGCGGTGAGATTACGCTTGATGAGAATTTCGATCTGGTTCACATGCGCATTTTTCCGGCTAAGACGATGACTCGGGAACCATTACCGCGATTTTTACTACGGACAGGAATGTCGTGTCGGTAGCGTAAGGCTTAATTGGAGCTCGGTCGTTTAGGATCATGTGAATATCTTCCTGCTCTTTTTTTTCGAGTAGGACGCGGTCACGCATCGTCGGGTTCCGGTGAGTGATCGACGAAAGGACGCGACCCGCTGGACGAGAGCGTTTTCAGGATCTGAATCAGGAAGAATTTCGATTTCGACCGAAGAATTTGTTGATGAATATGTTTTCTAACTTGAAATTTATTTGAATGATTGAAGCGAAAGTTTTTATCCATTTTGAAGAAGAACCATTGATAGATTGGACAACGCTGATTAACAATATGCAAACCTCATTTAGATACGATCAAAGGAACGGGAGCTATGGCGATTTGAATTTTCGATTTTTTGAAAAAATACCATTTGACAGGTGAAATCTGAACTATGCTAGATAAGGCTCTGGAAAGTCTTTTATTGAATGAAGCTACCTCGAAAACCTACATTTTGATACCAAAATCGTCCATGTAGCTCTCATAACTAATGAATTATTTCGTTTTAATTTTTTCGATATTTCATTTTCGAGTTTTGTTCTGAAGCTCGGAGCACTCAAAGTATGGGTGATATGGATCACCAAAATGGGTGTTCTGTATGATTCGAATGGGTTGAAGACATTATCGATTGAATAACACTGTTAGATTTGCCAGGGAATTCGTGGTGATGGCAAATATGGTGTTTTTAGGGGGTCTTACCCCTTATGCATTTTTGACCCAAAAAGTTGGGATTTTCGAAGTCAATTGTATTGTTTGAAGAGATACTTTGGACAATGCTGATCAACAATATACAAGCCACATGTGGTTGTGACCAAAGAAACGGGAGCTATGACGGTTTGAAATTCCGATTTTTTTGAAGAAATGTCATTTGACAGGTGAAAATCTAAACTATTCTAGTTAGGGCTCTGGAAAGTCTTTTATTGAATAGAGCGACCTCGAAAACCTACATTTTGATACCAAAATCGTCCATGTAGCCCTCATAAGTAATGAATTATTTCGTTTTAATTTTTTCGATATTTCATTTTCGAGTTTTGTTCTGAAGCTCAGAGCACTCAAAGTATGGGTGATATGGATCACCAAAATGGGTGTTCTGAAAGAAACGAATGGGTTGAAGACATTATCGATTGAATAACACTGTTAGATTTTCCAGGGAGTTCGTGTTGATGGCAAATGTGGTGTTTTTAGAGGGTCTTACCCCTTATGAATTTTTGACCCAAAAAGTTGGGATTTTCGAAGTGAATTTTATTGTTTGAAGAGATACTTTGGACAATGCTGATTAACAATATACAGGTCAAATGTGGTTGTGACCAAAGAAACGGGAGCTATAGCGATTTGAAATTTCGATTTTTTGAAAAAATGCCATTTGACAGGTGAAAATCTAAACTATGCTAGTTAGGGCTCTGGAATATGTTTTATTGAATAGAGCAACCTCGAAAACCTACATTTTGATACCAAAATCGTCCATGTAGCCCTCATAATTAATGAATTATTTCGTTTCAATTTTTTCGATATTTCATTTTCGAGTTTTGTTCTGAAGCTCAGAGCACTCAAAGTATGGGTGATATGGATCACCAAAATGGGTGTTCTGAAAGACTTGAATGGGTCGAAGACATTAATGATTGAATAACACTGTTAGATTTTCCAGGGAATTCGTGTTGATGGCAAATATGGTGTTTTTAGGGGGTCTTACCCCTTATGCATTTTTGACCCAAAAAGTTGGGATTTTCGAATTCGATTTTATTGTTTGAAGAGATACTTTGGACAATGCTGATTAACAATATACAAGTCAAATGTGATTGTGACCAAAGAAACGGGAGCTATGACGGTTTGAAATTCCGATTTTTTTGAAAAAATGCCATTTGACAGGTGAAAATCTGAACTATGCTAGTTAGGGCTCTGGAAAGTCTTTTGTTGAATAGAGCGACCTCGAAAACCTACATTTTGATACCAAAATCGTCCATGTAGCCCTCATAAGTAATGAATTATTTCGTTTTAATTTTTTCGATATTTCATTTTCCAGTTTTGTTCTGAAGCTCAGAGCACTCAAAGTATGGGTGATATGGATCACCAAAATGGGTGTTCTGAAAGAAACGAATGGGTTGAAGACATTATCGATTGAATAACACTGTTAGATTTTCCAGGGAGTTCGTGTTGATGGCAAATATGGTGTTTTTAGGGGGTCTTACCCCTTATGAATTTTTGACCCAAAAAGTTGGGATTTTCGAAGTCGATTTTATTGTTTGAAGAGATACTTTGGACAATGCTGATTAACAATATACAGGTCAAATGTGGTTGTGACCAAAGAAACGGGAGCTATGGCGATTTGAAATTTCGATTTTTTGAAAAAATGCCATTTGACAGGTGAAAATCTAAACTATGCTAGTTAGGGCTCTGGAATATGTTTTATTGAATAGAGCAACCTCGAAAACCTACATTTTGATACCAAAATCGTCCATGTAGCCCCCATAAGTAATGAATTAATTAGTTTTAATTTTTTCGATATTTCATTTTCTAGTTTTGTTCTGAAGCTCCTAGCACTCAAAGTATGGGTGATATGGATCACCAAAATGGTTATTCTGAAAGACTCGAATGGGTTGAAGACATTATCGATTGAATAACGCTGTTAGATTTTCCAGGGAATTCGTGCTGATGGCAAATATGGTGTTTTTAGGGGGTCTTACCCCTTATGCATTTTTGACCCAAAAAGTTGGGATTTTCGAAGTCGATTTTATTGTTCGAAGAGATACTTTGGACAATGCTGATTAACAATATACAAGCCACATGTGGTTGTGAGCAAAGAAACGGGAGCTATGATGATTTGAAATTCCGATTTTTTTGAAAAAATGCCATTTGACAGGTGAAAATCTAAACTATGCTAGTTAGGGCTCTGGAAAGGCTTTTATTGAATAGAGCGACCTCGAAAACCTACATTTTGATACCAAAATCGTCCATGTAGCCCTCATAACGAATGAATTATTTCGTTTTAATTTTTTCGATATTTCATTTTCGAGTTCTGTTCTGAAGCTCAGAGCACTCAAAGTATGGGTGATATGGATCACCAAATTGGTTATTCTGAAAGATTCGAATGGGTTGAAAACATTATCGATTGAATAACACTGTTAGATTTCATTACAGGGTACTCACAACTTGACTACAATTTATTAAAAAACCACTCGAATCCGAGAAGCGCTTGTTGAAACCCAAACAACACACTCACATCTAAATGACATCTTATTGATATTAAAAGTGATCTAAAGCCATCTTGCTCTAAATTCTGATTGAAATTAGATTATCTAAATGAGATGTTTTCTATACATGATGTCTAGAAGACATCCTTTAGATGCATTATCTAAGACCTGGAAAATTTTTTATGTCCTGCAGATATCCAAAAATGTATAGCTTTTTGACGACACGTTTAAAAGCCGTATATTGAATATCAAATTTTCAAAATCGTGGAGGGGGTATTTTATTTAACGTTTAATGGACATCTTTTGTTTTTCGTATACTAGACATCAACATTTGTTTCTTTTTTGTCATCTAAAATACATCGATAAAACATCTAACTCATATGGTCATAAAACAGTAGATCGATTGACATTTTTTAGATATATTCTGTATATATTGTCTTTAAACGTACGGTTTTGTATGTCTTAAATATGTCTATAATTGTATTTCAATTCGATCACACGTTTTTGAAATGTTTATAAGATATCTAATTGATACTATCGAAAAAAGAATAACTTTTTGACGTGTAATAGATATGCCATGCCACATCGATTTTAGACATCATTATTCGACATTATTTAGTCATCTAGAATACATATATAAAATATCTAACTTCAAAGGTCAAACAATTGTGAATTAATTAACATCTTTAAGAAGTATTATTTATATAAAGTCTCTCAACCAAAGATTATGAATGTTTTTAAGATGTCGATGGAAATATTGCTTTTCGACCATACGTTTTTGAAATGTTTATAGAATATCCATTCGATGCAATAGTGAAATGAGCAATTTTTTGACGTTTTTCAGATATGCTTCGCTACAATTGTAATAATATCATATTGAAAATAATAATTTATTCAGGTATGTAAATGCATTGGAAACAAAGTATTCTTAGAAAGGCCAGTTTTTCTGCTTAATTCGATAAAATATAGATCAATATCGCATTGATAGTTATCAAGATATAATACTCTGAATCTGACAATCTTGTCAGATGACGCATAATGTGCTCTGGAAATAAAATATAAATATAAATTCTAATATTTCGGTACTCCAGACAATTTATCTAAGTTAAATTAAAAAAAACAACGAAATCGATAACTTGAATAGCACCTATTCAAATGTATTTAAATCCGTTAAAATAAAAGATATAAAATAGGTGATCTATGCGATCACTATGAGAAAAGAGAGCGAGATGCGAACACCTATATCGGGCTCGATCACGTGGCAACGAACCTCCGAACCACCAAATGTTAAAGTTCATATAGGGATAGCGGATAGGGTTATAGATACACATTTGAACTTGATCATTTTGTTAGAACACTGCTTCGTCAAAAGGTCAAGTCGAATAGTGGTTGTTTTTGCTTTATCCTCAGCTAAGTGAATATAATATTTAGTGATTAGTGCTGTCACAATTGAAGAAGGTGAGTGCAAATATTGCTTATGGTACCTAGTTCTAATAAGTATAATTTCTTTATCATTTAGCTCTTGAAATGTAGCTGGTTCAGGTCTGGGCTCACTGTTATTAACATGAGATTTATTTATATTTTTCAAAATCTAACCTGCATTTTTGGATACAAGCAAAATTGGTATTATGGTAGATTTTGAATAAAAATATCTTCCATAGATGGATCATCTAGTAAGATCTATTGAATGATGTTTTTTAGATAACTGTTCAAAAGTGAATGTAATGTTGAATTATATAGGAACCTACAACTATTCCCGGTGTAGTACCTTAAATGTGTTCCTCCTAATAATGTGGTGGCACTGAGATATGCTAATTATTATATTTTTGGAGATTTGTTATCTTTCATGATCCGATGATCTAGAAAAGTCGATTGAATGATATCTTTCAGATAACCGTTCACTATAGTGAATAACTTTTGATAAGGTACTACTCCCTGTATATTATACCTACAACATGTGTTTTACTGAAGAATATGTTGATTAATTAATGATTAATATTGTAAATTAGGTAGTTTTATTGTGATTAGAAATTTGAAACCTTTCATAAAATGATCATCTAAAGGAGTCTATTGAATGACATCTTTTGAATAACCGTTCTATTGAACTGTTATGTCTGTTATCACTATTTTGAATACTGTGTTTATTTAGATATTATCCCAGGTACATTATACCTGAAATCCGCTCTTTTTGAAAATATGTTTATAGTTTACACGATGATCGGTTTTGAAATCTTTTCAAATATTTTAGGATAAATATTTCAAGATCATCTGAAATTTCAAAATATAGAATTTCCTGATTTGCGTTGGAGATTTCGTCGGGCTGAAATTTGTACAGTCTCTATCATAGTAGTAATATTTTTCTGAATAAATAACTTGGTAAGAATATTATCTAAGAAGTCTATTGATAGACCTCTTTGAGATATTGGTTGAGTAATAAATAATACTCAACTACTCGACTTGAAAAACTTGCTGAAAAATATTACCATTAAACTCTAGTCAAAAAGTCGAGCACAAAATGGATTCAATCAGGATTTGAAGAATAATTGAGTTTCCAGAGTTCGAAATCTTCGAGGAAATGTTTATATGTTTTTCAGATCATCTTAGACATTTGTTGTGATTGTTTCTAAAAGTTGTACTTAATTGCAATAAAATAAAAAAATAATCACTTATTTTGATTTGTGTGTTGGTTCCAGAGGCTGTTCGAGAGTGAAACCCCGGCAGATCTCAACGACACGACCATAAAAAAGGCAATTCAAGACTGGTTACGCCTTGCAAACCAACTATACGAATATGAGACAACGAAGAGCAAATCCTCAGTGCCTGTGCCTAGGACATTGTTATATATATTTTTATTTAAAGAAATTGTCTCGACTACATTGGTTATTGACACAATTTATATTTTTGATACATTTGAATTATGTTTATATATTTTTTTATTATAATGAATATACCTATTTATTTTCTCATATCAGAACTTGTTTTTGCTTTCTTAACTGCTATGAGAGATTTCAACTGTGTAGATAAAATATATTATATCTGATAATTAGCCGGGCCGCCCACCACAGAAACATGAAACGAGAAACAAGAAACAGTTTTCATTGATAAATTAATAAGACTCGAAGTGTTTTTATGAATGAAAATGTTTAATGTTTTTTGTTTCATGTTTCTTTGGTGTGCTTATAGATTATCATATATGTATGTATTCTTCATACTCACAATCTGATCTGATGGAAATGCAATAATACCTATTTAAAAATATTCCGAAGTTATAAAATTTAAATCTATATCTGCATACTTTTGAAGTCTCTCACCAAATCTCCATGATCTTGAAACAATCAAATGTCAATTTTCTTTGAATTTTCAGACCATATAAATATAAACCTTCGAAAAATCTGATGAAATAAATCAGTAACAGGTCATTAATATGACGTTTTTCAAATCCTTATATCAATATTGTTTTGGAATTGACAATAATTAGATGTCGAAAACTATACAATACAAAGACTTTTTAGGGACATTGAACAAACGTTCATCTTATGTCATCTAATATACGTGTACAATATCACCAAATATTTTCATTAATAATATTCCGTCTAATAGACGTCCAATTTCGATCATGACGACAATGCTCCAAAAAAGATCTATGATGTTATATATTTTAGAGGTCATGAGTGTGGATGTTTTTCGGATCATCTATATATTATCAGATTGTTGATCGAAAAAAAACGACAAAAATCTAATAATATATAGACATTAGCGAGTCATCACAAAAACATAAATTCTCAAACGTCTATTACATGTCGAACGTGATACTAAATTAGGATTAACTAAAAAAACACAGAAATTTCACTTGTTATAGAAAGACTTCTTTTTACGTAAAATAGACGTCTAAAAAAGTAATATTTTTCAACGTAAATCTCGCGGACATTTTTACGTCGAACCTAGGTTAGAAATCCAATACATTTTGATGTTTTATAGATCATCTAATAATCTATTTCATATAGTCTATAAAATGTTCAAAAGACGTGTGTGTGTTGTTTGGGAACATCACATGCCCCAGTATATTCTCGGTTAATTTTCGAAAAAAGCTGATTCATCTGACCTTCCCTATCGACTTCCCGGATAAGAAAGCCGCGAACCGGGGAAACTTCGACATCGCCATCATTTTTTCCTCGCGCCAATCCGTAATAATAAGTCAATCATTAAAAGGATTCCACTCGGTTTTTCGTTAATTGCCTACATTAACCTTGGTGTTCCCACATTTTTTTCGAAACGGTCGCGTACGCGAATAAATATTGACTTCTCATTAACCTTATACGTCCGAGAAGGTCCGGATAAAAAGACGTTAAACGGCTGAATAACAGAGCGCATAATTGAATATTCATATTTCGTAATGTTTTTCCACACTTCCCTGATTTACCGGCGGCCAATCGGGAAGCTTTGTGAGCCAATTAAATTTGTTCAGCCGGTCTAAAACTAGCAAGATGTGTGTATCCTTTGGTGGTCTATCAACCAGGCTCTACATATTTGTTTTTACGTTCTTGATTGTTGGTTTTGGTGAAAACAAACCTTTTTTGTTTGGATAGATCAGAGCATTTCCGCAAAAATTGTCGATTTGCATAACCAGATTTTTGTTTGTCTAACTGCGAATTTCTCGAGTCGTTTTGAAGAACGTTTCTTCATCTTGGCCTTCTAAATCGTGAAAATTAAAGCACGAGATGGACAAAATGAAACCACAAGAAGGTGACAAACGGGGAATTGAATTGATGAAGAAGAACTTTAACACAATGCTTTATCGAAAGGAACAATGAGAAAAAAATACAGTATCCAAAATTTCCAAGTATAAAGAGTGGCCACTTTTTTAATGGGATTGTATTGGTAACTTTTAATCCATAAGAGTTAGAAGGTCGGTCAAATGGAGAAAAAGTTGCATTTATAGAAGCATTATCAAGCAGTTCAAACAAATCGAGATTATCGGGGCCGGTTTTTGAGATATCATAAGAAAAGTAAATTCTGTCATTTTGATTTTTCTTTTTTTTCCCACTACATTTCAAATATTATCAAAAAATGTTACAGGAATTTTTTATTCGACAGTAAATTATCCTCAAATTGACATAATCAGTGGCTCGGTGGCTCCGTCAACAAGCAAAATTGTCGCATCTGGGGCTCAGAAAACCCAAGATGAAAAGATCTCTTTATCCTCAACGTGAGACTGTTTGGTGCGGTTTATGGCAGGGAAAACTCTTCAATCAAAAGTATGTAATAAGTTAAATCCATCATTCAAAGACCTGCATTCCGATCTTTATCATCTCGTTAAAATCGACACACGTAAGGAGATTGAGGCGTAGTTCACCTCTGCACATTTCCATACTCCCAGCCGTAAACCTGTCTCATTCGCAGCGGGTCACAGGGGTTAGTCGTCATAGTTTTCCGCCATTTCTATATGGAAATGACCTGCAGGTTCGTGATCCGAGGTGTACAAAGTGGAACGGACACCTCGGGCCACACACGAGTACGGCACCGACGTTCGACTGTTTGCATTCGTCTAGATCGGGAGAGAGAGATAGTGTCCCACATTTCCCGAAAAAATCGGATCGAAAGCGCTAGTGCAGTAGCGCCACGAAGCATGGGATTCATTCGAAATAGAAGCAGGATTATAACGATTATTGTTTTCACCCCTTTTCTGTAATCGAGAAATCCCAAAACTAAGTGATTCTTCAGCTAATCTTGCTGGGCTTAATTAGTTCGTTCCGTGCATGTGATACCACACTACAACATCCTACAAGCAAATAGAAGTTTCAGACGTCAAATAAGTCGCAGTCAAGAGTTTCATTATCATTCTGGGTTATATCCAATTCGACATGGGAGAATTTCAACGATAACCTGTTGACTTTTCTGTTCGCACCAGAGGAAAACAACGACCTTCGATCTATCCATTACCGCTTGTGCAATCCTATCGGTTATGTGCCGTTTTTTGCGCACATTTCGTAACCGGCCAGACGAGGTGCATAAATAAAAGACGCACCTTCCGTACCAGGAACAGAGAAGTAAATTTTTTCGCACAAATTAACAAACAATGACTCGCATTAATCACGTGTGCCAGAACAAAAGAAACGGTCGGTATCGCGGCAACGAGATAAAACGCTATTTGTACACATATTTCCATCGGAATTTTTCAGGGCGACTTAATGGTTCGGAAAATATATTGACCCAGTCATTGTTTCGCGTTATTATTATTATTATGGTGACTGTCGTGTAGAGAGAAGTGACGCAAGAAGTCGAGAACAATTTTTAACGGCCGTTATAAGTATCTCACGACTGGGTCGTGGTGTTCTTTTTTGCACAATGCGTTGCACAACGCGAATTATTGAACGACCAGAGTCGAGAGTATGGTATAGGTCATAGGACAAAGTTGAGCGCTGCTGCTGGTTCAGTTGACTAAATACCAGACTGACCAACTGTGCCATTGTAGCACAAAGTGTCTTCAAACTCGACGACGCATCGTTAAAAGTTGTGACCCACCGTTAAAAAATAATGTGAGTGTATGCATCACACCCTTGCCCTGAAGTGGATATTAACTCAGAAAATATCCATTTTAGGGCAAGGGTGTGATGCATACACTCACATTATTTTTTAACGTAGATTCAATATCTGCCATAAAAAAATGGGGTTCTAATTTGAAAAAATTGATTTTTCACGATTTTGTCATCCCTATCTTTGAAAGCGATTTTTTCACCCCCTGTATCATGAATCGCGATTTCGATTTTTAAAGTGGATACATCAATCTTACATCTTGAAAAATCCCAAAAATGAAAATTTTCCGTCCAAAAACCTCGAAGTTATTCTTGTTTCAGCGGAGCTCTATTTTCGATTTTTTTTTCGAATTTTCCCGCTCAGAGAGAATTTTCCAACCAAAACTGAAAAATGTTACATCAAAATAACTTGAAATTTTCTAAGGAATCCATTTCTGCAATAAAAAAATGGTGTTCTAATTTGAAAAACGGAAGTTGACGTCATTTCCGGAGAAACCGGAGGTGCTCATGCCTTGAAAATATTTTAGATTTCATCAGCATCGTGAAATACTTATAAGTGCTGAATTTCATGAAAATACGTTCAGTAGTTTCCCGTATAAATATGGGTGAGGTTCCTCGTGAAAGACCCTGTATACAGATATGGATAATGTAGTTGGAAACACTGTGGTCTTCTAGTCCAGTTGAAGAGTGGAAGAATCGAAACCTCAGTGCGATTCGATATCGAATAAGCGGCTGGTCTAGTTTTATGGCAGTTTGTAGTGGGGATGCCAGAGCGCAACGATCTAGGAAGAGCAGCAGAGATCCAGGCATCCCCACTACTATCGAAACTGCCATTAAACTAGACCAGCCACTTATTCGATATCGAATCGCACTGAGATTTCGATTCTTTCACTGTTCAACTGGACTAGAAGACTGCTCGAATTTTGTACTGAAACCTCAGGGTTTCCAACTACATTATCCATATCTGTATCTGAGACTCTTTGCTTTATGCAGGATGAGATGAAATAGGAAAAATGAGAAGAAATATAAATTTATCGATTATTTATTTTTGAATAATCATTGGATGTCCCTGCATCTCCACGGAATATTCTCACGTAAAAAACATTTTCTGTTAATCTATTGTTTTCATTTAAGTGATGAGATAGTGAAGATTCCACACACAAAAAAAGTCGAGAGTTGATGAGGGATGATGGCAAGACTTTTGACGATGTGTGTTTATTTATAAAAGCAGATTTTCATCAATTAAAGTTTCCTTAGACTGCAACAACTTGCTGTTAAACTGTAGAAGTCAAAGACTGACCCTGTACCCAGAAAATTGAAGCTCTTTCCAAATCTATATATATTAAACAGAATTGTTGGTTAACTCGAGATCGGATGGACTGTTCGTTATGAAACTTCATTTATGGATTCGTCTACGGCCTGGTTATTATAAAACACATCAAAACTCTGAAAAATTCGATGAAAAATTTGTTTATGTAGGAAATGCTTTTCCTCCTTTTGAATAAGGCCACTAGGTGTCGCTACGGTTAATGGCTCTTATCTGGACACTGTAGCGTAGTCCTGAAGGTACTCACCTTCAAATACATCATGTATAACAGATCAACATCGTTGTGAGCTAAAATAACCTGCATTCCCATTATTTTATTTTTTCGCCACTTCTGATCTTTCTGATATTTGGCAACAACAAAAGTATCACGTACCTGTTTTGGTCGCCCTATAATCTGATTCTGACGACTTGAGCCCGAAATATGGAAATTTTACCCTCTTTCAGAGTCGCTTCTCGGCCAAGGGACAACGAGAACATTCCAAAACATGTTCGTATATGAAAAACATCTAGTTGACATTTTAACGTCTTCGATATGGCAGAGTAAACATTTTTTATCTTGGATCGGCCGGAGAGCTCAGAGTGGAGAATTTATATTTGAAGTTGACTTAATCCACACTTGGGTATTCGAGCTTTTAATAGAATGCCAGAGTGATTCAAGAAAAAAAACAATGACTTGGATTTGACTTTATGACAAATCAAGCTCCAGCATCGAGTAAGGACTGAACGAGAATAAATTCGCTATCACAAAAACGCCTATATCTCTTGAACCAAATGAGAAAAAAATCAAAATTTGATCATAGTTAGCTTTGTTATGAACGTCACAAACATGTGGAACATTTACTTCATAGATATTCCAATTCTCTGTCGCATAATGTCGAGCGTAGTGAAAATACGAGAATTTATAGTGAAACTTTTTCAAAATAATCAAAAATGGAGCTTCAAAAGAATCACAAAAGAGGCTCGCGTTCGTCCGGAAACGGTATCAAGAGTTGTTAAGCGCTTCAACGAAGATCTCACAATTAACCGCAAGGAAGGAACCGGGAGGAAAAAGGGGTTTCATAGCCCAAAAGAAGTGAAGAAAACCATCAGCCTTTTTCAGAAGAATCCTTACCTTTCAGGACGGAAAGTAGACCAAATAGTAGGTTGTTCGCAGTCAACCGTTCAGAAAATCAAGTCGAGTTGTGGGCTTAGAACATACAAAGTGCAGAAACTG
This sequence comes from Adalia bipunctata, assembly GCA_910592335.1. Taxonomy (NCBI): domain Eukaryota; kingdom Metazoa; phylum Arthropoda; class Insecta; order Coleoptera; family Coccinellidae; genus Adalia; species Adalia bipunctata. The sequence continues at coordinate 2,856,692 of OU342951.1, forward strand.
CCAGACAGGAACGCTGTGAAGAATCAAGAAGCGAAATCAAGAGCAAAGAAATTAAAAAAATATTTCTTGAAAAATTTTTCCTGTTGCTTGATGGACGACGAAACCTATGTCTTGGCTGATTTCTCGCAACTTCCTGGTCAGGAATTTTATACTGCAGATTCTCGGGGAAATGTTGACGAACAATTTCGCGTGAAGAAACAAGCAAAGTTTCCTAAAAAATTCCTGGTTTGGCAAGTAATTTGCACTTGTGGGAAAAGGAGCAAATTTTTCGTTGGCCAAGGCTCTGTTGACTCGAAGATATACATCGAGGAATGCTTGAAGAAGCGACTTTTACCATTTTTACGTGAGCACGATGTGTCAAAAATTTTTTGGCCGTATTTAGCTTCATGCCACTTTAGCAAGGCCACCAAGGAATGATACGAGGCTAATGAGGTGGTTTTTTTCCCCAAAGAGGCCAATCCACCAAATTGCCCAGAACTCAGGCCAATCGAAAGATATTGGTCCCTGGTAAAAAGAGAACTGAAGAAGACTAAGAAATCCACGAAAACATTAGCGGAATTCAAGCAAAAGTGGAAGGCAGCATCCCAGAAAGTGACTGAGAACACTATAAGAAGCATGATGGGAAGAATTCCAGAAAAAATCCATGAATTTTGTGAAAAATAGTTTTGGTTTTTTTATTGTAAAAACAGTTTTCATTAGAATTAGAAGATGATTCGAAAATTAGTTTGATTTTCGAAATCGCTCCAGTGGTTCCAAAGATATAAGCGTTTTTGTGATAGCGAATTTATTCTCGTTCAGTCCTTAGCACCCAATCGAGTTACGAAAACCTCGTTTGGCTCGAATCGCCTCTAGAACAATTACACTGTCCGCGAAAAAAAAAACTAGGTCTGTGTTACAAATCGTTTCGACATCTTCTCGCCTTGCCGACTCGATAATTTCACGTCTCTTCGTCGAGATTGAGTCGTTATCGAGTACGAGGGTGTGTACTGTGTAGTCTCTCTTAGACCAGATAGATAAAGACGGTTGAGCAATAGAACTTGCGTTGTTGTTAACTTTCGATCCGAGATCTAATTAAATCGATCGCTGGAAGCCCTCGAGGCTCGGCGGGGGTATAGGTTACGTAAGAAAACCGTCAAGTCTCTACGGATTTAACATCAAAGACCTCGTTGGGGAATCTAGATTGAGAGCGCTTTGTTATGGGGCTTCAATTGGTTCATCTTTTGTGTTCACGCTGTAGGTTGCTGTGTTGAGATTGCGGCGAGGTGAAATCTGATCGGGGGATTTGTTTATTGGTCATTTTTATACATGCTCTCTTCATAAACATGGTGATTCTTCTTTCTGATTGAGTAGACGAATCCATAAATGAAGTTTTATAACAAACAGTCCATCCGATATCGAGTTATAAATGGTGTAACCAACATCTTTGTTTTATATATATATAGATTTCGCGTTAATCTTTTCGGATCTCCGAGCGCGGTTGGATAAATTGTAGAAGTTTCCTGGTCGGAACGAAGAAGTGCATTTTCCTTTTCGGAACGGAACGATATCCTCGGGAAACCAAGCGAGAAAGGCCGTCGCGTTATTCAACAGTTCTCCTTACGTAAGCTCTTCGTTCTCCAGATCGGAAATTTATGCAAAGTCTCTCCGGTCGGCGGGGAGATCCCTCGAGATAAGCGAGAGCGGCAGGTTGCGGAGAACCGAACCGGAAGTACGGTTCGACGAACAGAGGAAACGGACCCGGTGCCCCGAGTGCACGAAAAGGAACTCTGTAGACGAGCGGCGTCATACCTAGGTGAACGCCAGAGGAAGCTGCGGTTTTTCCGTTTACTCGACGAAAACTCGTTCGAAGAAGGCTACGCCACTGTCGACTTATTGTTGGGTTACGTTGATACTGTTTCGTCCAATTTATTTCGTTACTTAGAAAATATGTCAGGTTTAGCTCTGGTTTCCTCCAAAGCGGCACCGTCATGTAGCGGCCGTAGTATGTAGTTGTAAAGTTAGAATTCCTTCAAACGCTACCGCTGTAAACGTGACGGCAACGCTATCTCACGTGACGGTCTTTATTGTTAACGCTTTCTTTTTTGTGACGCCTCTCACCGTCATATTGCGGCCGATACGTGACGGTACCGCTTTGTACGAAACCAGAGCTTTGAAGTCTATATGTATGGATGAAATGCTACGAATCTGTGACAGACGAGAATCCGAGATCTGTGGATCAGAGAGATCGAATTCATTAAGGAGTCTCGCACAGGGCGATCGCGTCAATCGAGTATGATTGACAAGGGAAGGTCGGCGCGCAAAGCACGCACAAAGAGATTATTATATTAATGAGGCGATTCGATTAGCTCGAATCGGAATTCGTGGCAGCGGAAAAATAAACGAGCCAACGCTTTGCGGCGCGCCACGTCCGCTTCGCGTATCGCCCTGTACGGGGTCTGTTCGAAAAGTACGAATGCTATTCCCGAGGTAATACATTCACTTTTATAAATTTATGATTTTAGTTTTCGAGTTTTTCACTTGAAACTGACGTTGGTTGGTACCCGTTGAATGTCAAATAATTCTCAGAGACGTTGCCAATGCTAATATCTGTTCACCTTTTTTAATTTGGTAAATGGAGTTATGTAGTTCTTTTAAGGTTTAACTGTGACACGGGGTTCGTAGTACTTACTACATTTTCATACTGGTGTATTTCAAGTTGGACAAAAAGGTATTTAAATGTCTTCTGTAGGATTATTTCTCGAGACTTTCGAAAAATGGGGAATTCCATAGGTCCGTCTGTTCGTTTAGAAGTTTTTCTGTCGGGTTATTCGAGTACTTTTATTCCTTTTTCTGTCGACCATAGAATAAAAGCTCATTTTAACGTACTCGAAATCATCCATTAATGACCTATTTTAATGCATGATTTCTTATTAATGCATGATTGTCATGGCAACCGACCATAAAATATTCAGTCAGAGCAATATCGAGCTTGGTTGGAAATCAACTTCTGTCAAAGAAGGGTATATTGGCAACTCCATTCGAAATAAAATAGACTGCAGAAGAAATTTCAGGTGATAAAAGTTGCGAAGTAAATAATACATCAACCTACACTTTTTCCACACGTTCCTTATCGGACATCATAGGTAATGATATAAATGCAAACTAAATGTAAACTATTCAGAATGTCACATGTCGAATATTCTCTCTATGAATTTTTCGAATTGTTCCATAGGGAGCATAAATATTAATATATCGAAATGAACATAGAAAACTACATTATGTCAAATTTGTCTATTATGCAAAATAAAATTCATTTCTATCGAGAATTCATATTCAATTCGTGATGAGGTCGACGGTAAAATCTTGTAATCAACTCGTTTATTAATTCAGCGATTAACATTAACGCGCTCGCTCCGCTTACGCGTTAAAATATTTCGACCATTATTCGCAGTCATCAATAAACTAGTTGATTAAATAACTATTTTCCGTCGACCATAGAATAAAAGCTCATTTTAACGCACTCAAAATCATCCATTAATGACCTATTTTAATGCATGATTTCTTATTAATGCATGATTGTCATGGCAGCCGAACATAAAATATTCAGTCAGAGCACTATCGAGCTTGGTTGGAAATCAACTTCTGTCACAGAACTCAGAAGGGGATGTTGACAACTCCATTCAAAATGAAATAGACTGCAGAAGAAATTTCAGGTGATACAAGTTGCAAAGTAGATAATACTTAAACCTCCTCTTTCTCCATACGTTCCTTATGGGATATCATAGGTAATGATATAAATGCAAACTAAATGTAAACTAAGTATTCAGAATGTCACAACATGTCCAATATTCCCTCTATGAATTTTTCGAATTTTTCCATAGGGAGCATAAATATTATATCGAAATGAACATAGAAATTTACATTATGTCAAATTTGTCTATTATGCAAAATGAAAATTCATTTCTATCGAGAATTCATATTCAATTCGTGAAGAAGTCGACGGAAAAATCTTGTAATCAACTCGTTTATTAATTCAGCGATTAATGGTCTCAAACATTAACGCGCTCGCTCCGCTCACGCGTTAAAATATTTCGACCATTAATCGCTGTCATTAATAAACTAGTTGATTAAATAACTATTTCGAATCAACTATTACAAAGTAACGGACTATTCTGTCCATTATTTTTCAGTACAGTTACACTCTTTATTTGTTTTGTTCATTTCACTGGAGCATATTTCATTTGCAGTTATCGACATACATATTTACATCTTGTTTTCGATAATTTTAAGTACAATTTACATATTATTCTTTTTTTTTCGATGTACTTTTTGCATATTTGTTCTAAGCTTTCATTTGTAGTATTAGGAGTTATTCTTGTTAACTTTTAATTCAGTGTTGTTACTTTTATTCATCATTTGAAATTCAGATTCACTATCGTCGACATTCATATGTAATTTGTGAATGAAGAGAAATATGTAATTAACTTTTTGAGCATTCAGACTTTCATTTGAATACGAGATTGCAGTGTGAGGAAAATAATAATAGGTACACGTTCAAGCTAGAAAAATTGATGCTTTTTACCACATTCTATACCAAAAATAGTAAAAAAAACTCAGTAAATTCGTTTGCGTATAAAAAATCAATGACAGAATTCTTGAAAACGTAAAGAATAATAAGACAGACCAAGTATACGCTACAGAAAAATTAGGGGCTCAGTCTGTTTGAAATGAAACTAGTTCAACCATTCCAATAAAGCATTCTCGAGCACCAAACAACGTATTTAGCTTCTAGGAAGTGACGAAAACGTTTTCGGAACATCTCTACAACCCTTTCTTCATATTTAGGTTATCGTTGTAGATCGACTCGGGTTCGTTACGTAATCCAGAAGATCATGATGCCTGTAGTGGGTTCATCTGTAACTCTCGATTCAAGGATACGAACAAGAGGTGCTTATCTTCGATTTCGTAATTGACCTCGTCTCTCTCAGACGAATAAGTCCACGGTCTTGACCTATTTGCGAAAAGATCGTTAAGGATCATGAGTGGACGCATGTCCAGTTATTTACCAACATCAACATCCTCGCCAGCTCGAAATAGAACAAACATCCAAGACTTGCGTCTTCGATGCCACAAAGGTCTTGGCGCCAGATCGAATTCGTTTTTTAAGAATGGGGCGTTTATTTCGTCCGCATTTGGACATCCCTACCCGAAATATGTTACCAAGTACCAGATGTAGAAACATAAGGAAAATTTTCCGACGAATTACGAGGCGACATTGTTTTCTCGGTTCGCCGAGTGGATCCTTCAGTGAAGACGAAAAAAGGCGACATTCTCGTCGATATACGCAGGATCTTCTCGCGCCCACGAAGCCCCAAACAAGGCGATTCCCAAACGATTCTTCGCGGGGTCGAGTCTCCCCAGAATCCGCAGGCCACACTCGTCGATTCTCGGACGGGACCTTGGCCTTCGCTCGTTCCTCCAACCTCCAACGGTCCGGAATAGCTCTCATGTTAGTCACCTGGTTTCGAGAATTCGAATATGTGTTGTTACGAATCTCATTGGCCAATTCTCTAAGACCGTAGGGTATTAGATCTACATCTTTATGTTAGAGGTTAAGAATTATCTCCCATCGTGTCAATTCACTGGAAAAATGATCTGGGAAAAAAAGACTGGACGCGTATCCCAATTGTAGATAGGATAATTCCATTCTTCCATGAAATATGGTGTCCCGCAAGGTTCCGTTTAAGGGCCAATATTGTTCATCACTATTGTACACTGTTGTTTTACAAGAAAACTGGCAGTTTGGCGGAGAGCGATATGTCGTAACTCAGATAATACCTGATGGAAGGATCGCATATTACTCCTTGCACGACTGAAAGAAAGAAGAACGTGTATGAAGTAAACGCTGAGGGCAGTTTCGCCACGAAAGATTCATTTCTTTCTCCGACGGCGTAAAAATAACGATCGTACCATATCATTACGTATCTGTTTGTCGCTTAATGGTCATACCGTACCGCAAGATTATAATTATTGCCGTTTCCTAAAGCATGATATCATCGCGGATTAAACATACGAGAGTTCGCTCATAAACGCTTACGGAATACACGGTATTTGCTGCGATAACGCCTATATCGCGGTGAAAGTTTGCCAATAAATCATCTCGATACTCTCGGTGCACGAAAAAATTGATATTTTTTATGAATTGAGAGATGAGGTACGAAATCACCGACAGCATGATGAACATGAGAAATGCCATGGCTCCAGAAGTTATTTCTGGTCGATTTTAACATATCTAAAACGTCATGATGAACAGACTGTTTTAAGGGGAGGTGGTACAAGTCCGAGCTCGCGAGCTCCCTTAAAAAATTGGGCTTTTCATTTCCATGATATCTCAGTTCTTATGCGGCGTAAACAAATAGTACATTTTTTACCGGGTAGGAAAAGCGTAACATTCCTGGACGATTGTGGAAATTGCTAAGTCGAGGCGCAAGCCGAGACTTGGCAACACAGAGTCCAGGAATGTGTCTTTTCCTACGAGGTGAACATACTATTCTTCCACAAATCGTTTAAAATTCGACAAATTCCAATCAACATTGATGAAATCGCGAATTATTGAATTCATAAATAAAAAATGATGCTTCGAAATTCGTATTGAAATTGGTTACGTTACTATGGAAACGTACTCATGTGGAATTTTCAAAGTTGACGCATATAATTAATTTAATTGCTAGTGTTTTCGAATTTAAAACAGTGTTAAATGATAAGTGATGATGAATTTGCTATTCCTGGGACTCTTCCAGAGCTGGTTGATGCAGTGAAAATGCTGCTTCTTCAGAATAAGTGCCGAAGGAATCATGAGAAAAGTTCGTATATGCATATGTCGAACCAACTGTAAGGAAATATCATTTCCTTACAGTAAGGAAATGAATATTTCCTAACAGTTAGGAAATCTTGACTTTTTCTATGACCAATTTTGACTGGAATGTCAAAATTTCCTAGCGATTTGCGGAAAAAAAGTAGGTAACAACGGGCAAACTTTGAAAGATTCATTTGTTACCCTTTTCCATAATAAAGTTGCATCTTCGAGAAAAAACAGAGGAACTTATACTCCATTTCCAATTATAAAATCACAACTCTGGCCTTGGAAATTTGACACATTCCACTCTGTATCGAAGTTATGACGTTTCTCAAAATATTTTTATGTTCCAAGTCAACATTGTGTTGCCCTTTCTACATTCTTAGCGTATTTCTCAGAATGTGAATCAATTGGAAAAGATGTGATGGACGAAAATAATTATCGTTTATATGAATTGATAGAAAGGATTCCTTTTCTAGTTATTTGCATGAAAAGTACAAGAGATCACTGTTGAAATGTATTATTTTTCGCCATGGAAAAAAATTGCATTGCTTTCACATAATTTTCATATGCATGCTTGTGAAGATTTAATGGTTATTATCCTCTTGAACTGAAAGTTCAAGACTTGACGACATTTTATTTATTTGATCTTATGAACAAGGAGTAAAATATTCTGACTGTATAGTAATTCATTAGTTTGAAAAATATTCATACATTACTACCACAGTAGGTTTGTACGAATAAAATGGAATAGGTCAAACATATGCTTCACATTTATCATTCACCTGTTCTAAAATAAGACACAAACTCCTGGAATATGGAAAAAACCGATGTATTCTGGTTCAATATAGCCTATTTCTACTTTCGGCAAAGGATTGATAGGAATCAAAGCTCCAATGACACATTTCAATTCATCGGAATCTGAATTCACCTACCGTTGAATGCAATATAGTCATATTTCTTCTTTTTTAGCTTTTTCGATGTGTTATTTTTGGTCCAATTCAAATTTGCCGTGAAAGGAAAAAATGACACTTGCACGAAATTTCTCATATCGACGGGAAACTTCTTCTGGACGACGAAGAACGGAAAAAAAGGCGATTTCCTATCGATATTTCGCCCCAAAATCGCCGATCGATTCGAACGAAAAAAATGTGGCATATCTTTGATACTTTTACTTTGATGTAAACAAAGGAACTGACAACGTCGTTTTGTCATCAACGATATTTTCTGTACGCGCACAGATTTTTCATCAGGTGCACCAACTCCTGAAAACGAAACCATGACCTCCTATGTGATTAAATAAAAGTGAATGGAGTATAGTTCCGTATCTAACATAAATAAACATGTTGAAAAATCCGCGGTATAGTCATCATCTTGTAACGTATGTTCGTCGATGGGACAACCGCAAGGCTGCCTCCGAGGTCTCGCTGAAAACCGCCAATCGAGGATACCCATAGAACGAATCCTATAACCGACACGAATTATTGGCGAATATCAATCATATCAAGCCATTTCACATTTCTTCTCTTCCTTCGTATTAGATATCTAGGAAAGCGGCGTCCTTGTTTGCTGGCCACGTCCGTATTGTAATTCCACCTCTCATGCAATCCGAGTCCATTTATATAACGTTCTCTTACTTATGCTAATGCACGAACGTACAGGGTATCCTTCCGTTATTTGCGCGGACCTATTTGGTTTGAGAAACAACGGGTACGATATGGTCGTTTCTCTATTTGGCGAGGCTCTCCGGTCGAGAAAAAAAGCCCAGCTTGTTTTCTGCCGGGATCTGCGAGGTACTTCCATTGTTTCGACGACGTACTACGCGAAGGATAACAATGCTTTGATATTCAGTGACTGAGAAAGTGAGAAACGTGAATCTAGACAGCAAAATCTATTTTGCAATAAAAAAAGACTTTGCAGATATAAGCATTGCGATCTAAGTAAGACTAAGCAGATAAATAAGCATTCGTCTCATCAGATCGATATTAATGAAGGGTTTTCTGAATAGAGGTGTAATTTTGAATTTTGAAGGCTTCTAGGCATTGCTCTTTGGAAATGTCAAACGAGTAGTTCTGATTCTCGCCGATATAGCGCTACGATCTAAGTTTCAGTCGCGGTGCGCTGCGATGTAGCCGCCACGCAAGACAAGCCGTTGTTCTGTGTCTCCAGAGTCCCATCACAGGCTAGTCATCAATGAACGACGCTTAAACGCGATAACCTTACTACATGGACTTCGATTCATTTATTTACTTGGAGAGAATAAAGCAAACAGGTGATGATTGTGATGTGAAGACCGTGTAGTGTCGATTAAAAATTCCAAGAGGATATTGTTCAGATGGATCAGAAGGACCGGTATCAATAAATTTTCAATAGAAACTGTGCTTATAAACTGTGTAATTTCATGCTTCTCGGAATTTAATTATTACTTCGAACGTTTTTCCATCATAGAGATTTTAGTCTTGACGAAGTTGATAAACATTGACAACATTGTTAATTTGTGAAGAGACCAGAGAAGAAATAATATTCGATGATATTTAATTCAGGGAAGCGTTCAGATTTTTTATGAAATTCATGATTTTTTCCTCAAATTTCTTTGTATACATTTAGGAATAACTCGAAAACGACGCTTTTCATTGAAAAAATATAGGAATACCTACTTTTATTTTCTAAAATGGTTGATTCTTTCGAAAATATGAACCGTTTATCCTTTTCGAGTGATTTAATAGTGTTTTTGCATGAATTTATGAGTCGATTGCGCTGTTACTTTTATACCAGGAGAAATATGGAATAAGTATCAATTGAGGAATATGCACCATGAATAGAGTGAACAATCAACCAAAATTCAGTTCATTCGAAATATTGGTTCCGAATATATAGACAGAATATTTCATGGATTTTCGACACCCTGTATCTTTCAAACGAAACCAAATTTCGAAAAATGGTATGGGAAAAAATTGTTTCGTTTGATGAGAGGAATCTACAGTTAAAATATATGTACAAGTCAAAGACTCACCCTGTATAAAAAATAAGAGAAAATTAGCAAAAACAAACAAAAATTCAAACGAAAAAATGATGGAACTCACTCAATACTTTTCCATCTCATCAAAATCCCTAACGGTTAAGTTTGCTCACCTGAAACAGAAAATATGATCAGAAAATGAAATCGAAATGGCAATTTCCTTTCGAAAATTAGCGACACTCGATGACAAAAGCAAAACAAAAAATCCAAGACAGATTTAAAAGGCTCGTAAAGCCCGCTTCACACGTGTACATCAATTCCAACGCGATCAAGTTCTGTTATATGCATTTCCTTTCCAACGAATTCGAACTCCGTTAAAAAGGACGATATGGAAACGATCCGTTCTAAAAACACACGATCTCGCAACGTCGTATTCTATTTCCCGAAGTGCCTTTCGCTTCCCGTGAAAATCTAGAATCGCTGGCGGAAAGGTGAACGCTTTCTTCAAGAAAAAACTGCCACTCTCCTTCCGTTGCCTTGGTTTTGTCCCCTTTCTTCGTCTTACTAACTAATCTCTAGCTCTTTCTGGTAGGTATTAAAACTGAATCAACGCATTCGGGGAATACTCAAATTCTTACTACAGACAAATTTTGAAAAACTATGCTGTTACAATGAATTGAACCCTGAAAAATGGTACAGGAAAAAGGTGTTCCCTACAATGAGAGGAATCTGCAGTGAAAAAATTGTACGAGTCAAGGTCTCACCGTGTATACATTTTCGAAAAATCGTTCCTTTATCCCGCTTGTGCCGACGACCTACCGTTCTAATTCCATCGAGTTCCAAGCTCCAAGGCCGCTCTTTTACCGGCTCTTGTACAATCTCGGCAGTAACAATAAACAATTACGTATAAACGATTACGATATGGCCGATAATAGAGACACGCCCTGGGCGTTTTTATCTATCGGCCGACGCGAGCTACATTAAGGGCGACAAGAGATCGAGAGTATGCGTTTGATTTATCGGCAGTTACGAAAAAAAAATAAGAGAGAAGGAGGAATCCATATTAAGGTCACGAAAGGAGCAGCTCTTTATGTTGGATCACGAAAGGAATTCATGACTGCGATATTTATTTATGAGTTTGTTGTAGTTCATCAACGAAATTCAACTAGTTTAACCGTTGGCACGTTTTATTTTTCTTGTCAATACACACAATTTTATCTACACTGCGCAAAAAAATTAACGCACATTATGGAAATCTCAAATTTATTCTACAACTGAAGGTGTTCTCAATGATAATTATTTTTATCAGAATTATGCATGCATATGTTATCCACTTTCAACGTTTTTCTTCAATACAGATGTTTTCTCCCAGCAGGAATAAAAAAAGATGATATTATCAGATTTTGAATGTATTGGCTCCATTCTAAAATCAGTTGTTCTCGATCAATTTTAGTGATCAATAGTTTTTCTTTCGTTTGATTTTCTACACTCGATCGCTATGCAACGCGAAACACGCAATTTGACCCAAGAGGAATGTGCCCAAGCGGTAGTTTTGCGAGAAGAAGGGTGGACATACACAAGAATTGCGGAAAGGTTTGGAGTTTCCCATACAAGTGTGTCCAGAATGTTGCAGCGATTCAGGGAGACAGGTATGAATGTTCTAAGACCAGGACAGGGTAGACCACGGGTAACAACTGCCATTCAAGAACGTTACTTGAGACAACGGTTTGCAACCGCTCGCCTCCTTCAAAATCAGCTTGAGCAAACTCATGAGGTGCAAATTAGCACTCAGAGAATATGATTTAAGGCCTCGTGTCGCGGCAAGAGGCCCAGCTCTTACCCCAGCCCATCGAAGGGCGCGTTTGGATTTTGTGAGAGGGCATATCCACTGGGAAGAGGCCGATTGGGAAAGAGTTCTCTTCACAGATGAGTCTAGATTCTGCCTCTACCATTGTGATCGACGTTCCCTTGTATACAGACGTCCACATGAAAGATATGCTCAGTGCAATTTCCTGAATACTACTGGTTTCGGGGGAGGATCGATTATGGTATGGGATGGGGTGGAATATCTTTGACTGCTCGCACAGACCTAGTGGTCGTTGATAATGGAGCTATGAATGCTGATAAGTATTATAAGGAACATTCTTGAAGAGCATGTAGTGCCATTTGCCCCATACATTGGTGAAAATTTCATTTTTATGGACGATCATGCCAGACCCCATCGTGCGCGCATCGTTCAGGAGCACCTTGAAGAGGTTGAAGTCTCTCGAATGGAATGGCCAGCAAGAAGTCCAGATCTCAATCCGATTGAGCAGGTTTGGGACAACCTCAATAGAAGGCTGAGAAGTTCGGAAAATCATCCAGCTACTCTTAATGACTTAGGAATCCAACTCGGAGAAATCTGGGAAGGATTAGATCAGAACATTTTAAGGTAACTCATTTTGAGTATGAACCGTCGATGCCGAGCTGTAATTAACGCAAGGGGTGGAAATACCAAGTATTAAATCACTTATCAGCATTTCAGTATTTTGAAAATTGTTCATTTCTCTTCTTTCACAATAAGATTCGGTGAAATCCTGAATTTTTCTTCCATTTAATGTGTCTTGTTTCGTTCAAAACCTTCCCGAGAGAACATAAAAAATAAGTTATAAAGTCAATGTAGAGTTAACTTTCATTAAAATTGAGATTTTCAAAATGTGCGTTAATTTTTTCGCGCAGTGTATTTTTCTTTCTCTTAATTTTTTGAAATTTTCCGCGTTCTTTCTCGATGAAACTACTCGCAGGTCGATAATTCCAGCGATATTTCCGATCCAATATCTCTGAATCACGCGATGCACAGCCGGCAGCCGCATACCTGGCAATTTTCCCCGTTCACATCGAAAAAAATAAGCTCTCCCGATTCGATTTCCTGGTGCGTCACGTCGTCGTACCGGACGGACGGGAAAAAAACGCGCGCGCAGCGGCGGCCGCATACCGACGATCGTAAAACAGTGAATTATGGAACGGGGAAACGAAATCAATTAAAAGTTTACGTTTTCGATATCGTTTTATTGGCCGAGTCGGCGATAATAATAATGCGGAAAGGTGAAGGATGCGAGCGGTTTAATTGGCGCGTATTATAAAGCCCGTAGCGGACGAGGTGCGAAGAGACGGGTGAACGGCGGCCTGATGAAACAGACGGGAGTGCGATTGTTGGGGCAACAAAGAGTGTAGATTTTTTCATTTTCAAGTTTTGTTCTGAAGCTCACAGCACTCAAAGTATGGGTGATATGGATCACCAAAATGGGTATTCTGAAAGATTCGAATGGTTCGAAGACATTATCGATTGAATAACATTGTTAGATTCTCCAGGGAATTCGTGTTGATGGCAAATATGGTGTTTTTAGGGGGTCTTACCCCTTTGGCATTTTTGACCCAAAAAGTTGGGATTTTCGATATCGATTTTATTCTTTCTAATGATACTTTGAACAATGCCGATTAACAATATGCAAACCTCATTTAGATAAGATCAAAGGAACGGGAGCTATAGCGATTTGAAATTTCGATTTTTTGAAAAAATGCGAATTGACAGGTGAAAATCTAAACTATGCTAGTTACGGTTCTGGAATATGTTTTATTGAATAGAGCGACCTCGAAAACCTACATTTTGATACCAAAATCGTCCATGTAGCCTTCATAACTAATGAATTATCACGTTTTAATTTTTTCGATATTTCATGTTCGAGTTTTGTTCTGAAGCTCACAACACTCAAAGTATGGGTGATATGGATCACCAAATTGGGTATTCTGAAAGATTCGAATGGTTCGAAGACATTATCGATTGAATAACACTGTTAGATTCTCCAGGGAATTCGTGTTGATGGCAAATATGGTGTTTTTAGGGGGTCTTACCCCTTTGGCATTTTTGACCCAAAAAGTTGGGATTTTCGATATCGATTTTATTCTTTCTAATGATACTTTGAACAATGCCGATTAACAATATGCAAACCTCATTTAGATAAGATCAAAGGAACGGGAGCTATGGCGATTTGAAGTTTCGATTTTTTGAAAAAATGCCATTTGACAGTTGAAAATCTAAACTATGCTAGTTAGGGTTTTGGAATATGTTTTATTGAATAGAACGACCTCGAAAACCTACATTTTGATACCAAAATCGTCCATGTAGCCCTCATAACTAAGGAATTATTTCGTTTTAATTTTTTCGATATTTCATTTTCGAGTTTTGTTCTGAAGCTCACAGCACTTAAAGTATGGGTGATATGGATCACCAAATTGGGTATTCTGAAAGACTCGAATGGGTCGAAGACATTATCGATTGAATAACACTGTTAGATTCTCCAGGGAAATCGTGTTGATGGCAAATATGGTGTTTTTAGGGGGTCTTACCCCTTTGGCATTTTTGACCCAAAAAGTTGGGATTTTCGATATCGATTTTATTCTTTCTAATGATACTTTGAATAATGCCGATTAACAATATGCGAACCTCATTCAGATAAGATCAAAGGAACGGGAGCTATGGTGATTTGAAGTTTCGATTTTTTGAAAAAATGCCATTTGACAGGTGAAAATCTAAACTATGCTAGTTAGGGTTCTGGAATATGTTTCATTGAATAGAGCGACCTCAAAAACCTACATTTTGATACCAAAATCGTCCATGTAGCCCTCATAACTAAGGAATTATTTCGTTTTAATTTTTTCGATATTTCATTTTCGAGTTTTGTTCTGAAGCTCACAGCACTCAAAGTATGGGTGATATGGATCACCAAAATGGGTATTCTGAAAGATTCGAATGGGTTGAAGACATTATCGATTGAATAACACTGTTAGATTCTCCAGGGAATTCGTGTTGATGGCAAATATAGTGTTTTTAGGGGGTCTTACCCCTTTGGCATTTTTGACCCAAAAAGTTGGGATTTTCGATATCGATTTTATTCTTTCTAATGATACTTTGAACAATGCCGATTAACAATATGCAAACCTCATTTAGATAAGATCAAAGGAACGGGAGCTATGGCGATTTGAAATTTCGATTTTTTGAAAAAATGCCATTTGACAGGTGAAAATCTAAACTATGCTAGTTAGGGTTCTGGAATATGTTTTATTGAATAGAGCGACCTCGAAAACCTACATTTTGATACCAAAATCGTCCATGTAGCCCTCATAACTAAGGAATTATTTCGTTTTAATTTTTTCGATATTTCATTTTCGAGTTTTGTTCTGAAGCTCACAGCACTCAAAGTATGGGTGATATGGATCACCAAATTGGGTATTCTGAAAGACTTGAATGGGTTGAAGACATTATCGATTGAATAACACTGTTAGATTCTCCAGGGAATTCGTGTTGATGGCAAATATGGTGTTTTTAGGGGGTCTTACCCCTTTGGCATTTTTGACACAAAAAGTTGGGATTTTCGATATCGATTTTATTCTTTCTAATGATACTTTGACAATGCCGATTAACAATATGCAAACCTCATTCAGATAAGATCAAAGGAACGGGAGCTATGGCGATTTGAAATTTCGATTTTTTGAAAAAAATGCCATTTGACAGGTGAAAATCTAAACTATGCTAGTTAGGGTTCTGGAATATGTTTTATTGAATAGAGCAACCTCGAAAACCTACATTTTGATACCAAAATCGTCCATGTAGCCCTCATAACTAAGGAATTATTTCGTTTTAATTTTTTCGATATTTCATTTTCGATTTTTGGTCTGAAGCTCACAGCACTCGGAGTATGGGTGATATGGATCACCAAATTGGGTATTCTGAAAGACTTGAATGGGTTGAAGACATTATCGATTGAATAACACTGTTAGATTCTCCAGGGAATTCGTGTTGATGGCAAATATGGTGTTTTTAGGGGGTCTTACCCCTTTGGCATTTTTGACACAAAAAGTTGGGATTTTCGATATCGATTTTATTCTTTCTAATGATACTTTGAACAATGCCGATTAACAATATGCAAACCTCATTTAGATAAGATCAACGGAACGGGAGCTATGGCGATTTGAAATTTCGATTTTTTGAAAAAATGCCATTTGACAGGTGAAAATCTAAACTATGCTAGTTAGGGTTCTGGAATATGTTTTATTGAATAGAGCAACCTCGAAAACCTACATTTTGATACCAAAATCGTCCATGTAGCCCTCATAACTAAGGAATTATTTCGTTTTAATTTTTTCGATATTTCATTTTCGATTTTTGGTCTGAAGCTCACAGCACTCGGAGTATGGGTGATATGGATCACCAAAATTGGTATTCTGAAAGATTCGAATGGTTCGAAGACATAATCGATTGAATAACACTGTTAGATTCTCCAGGGAATTCGTGTTGATGGCAAATATGGTGTTTTTAGGGGGTCTTACCCCTTTGGCATTTTTGACCCAAAAAGTTGGGATTTTCGATATCGATTTTGTTCTTTCTAATGATACTTTGAACAATGCTGATTACCAATATGCAAACCTAATTTAGATAAGATCAAAGGAACGGGAGCTATGGCAGTTTCGATTTTTTGAAAAAATGCTATTTGACAGGTGAAAATCTAAACTATGCTAGTTAGGGTTCTGGAATATGTTTTATTGAATAGAGCGACCTCGAAAACCTACATTTTGATACCAAAATCGTCCACGTAGCCCTCATAACTAACGAATTATTTCGTTTTAATTTTTTCGATATTTCATTTTCGAGTTTTGTTCTGAAGCTCACAGCACTCAAAGTATGGGTGATATGGATCACCAAATTGGGTATTCTGAAAGACTCGAATGGGTTGAAGACATTATCGATTGAATAACACTGTTAGATTCTCCAGGGGAATCGTGTTGATGGCAAATATGGTGTTTTTAGGGGGTCTTACCCCTTTGGCATTTTTGACCTAAAAAGTTGGGATTTTCGATATCGATTTTATTCTTCCTAATGATACTTTGAACAATGCCGATTAACAATATGCAAACCTCATTTAGATAAGATCAAAGGAACGGGAGCTATGGCGATTTGAAATTTCGATTTTTTGAAAAAATGCCATTTGACAGGTGAAAATCTAAACTATGCTAGTTAGGGTTCTGGAATATGTTTTATTGAATAGAGCGACCTCGAAAACCTACATTTTGATACCAAAATCGTCCATGTAGCCCTCATAACTAAGGAATTATTTCGTTTTAATTTTTTCGATATTTCATTTTCGAGTTTTGTTCTGAAGCTCACAGCACTCAAAGTATGGGTGAAATGGATCACCAAATTGGGTATTCTGAAAGATTCGAATGGGTTGAAGACATTATCGATTGAATAACACTGTTAGATTCTCCAGGGAATTCGTGTTGATGGCAAATATGGTGTTTTTAGGGGGTCTTACCCCTTTGGCATTTTTGACACAAAAAGTTGGGATTTTCGATATCGATTTTATTCTTTCTAATGATACTTTGAACAATGCCGATTAACAATATGCAAACCTCATTTAGATAAGATCAAAGGAACGGGAGCTATGGCGATTTGAAATTTCGATTTTTTTGAAAAAATGCCATTTGACAGGTGAAAATCTAAACTATGCTAGTTAGGGCTCTGGAAAGTCTTTTATTGAATAGAGCGACCTCGAAAA
Source organism: Adalia bipunctata (assembly GCA_910592335.1). Lineage (NCBI taxonomy): Eukaryota > Metazoa > Arthropoda > Insecta > Coleoptera > Coccinellidae > Adalia > Adalia bipunctata. The sequence goes on from OU342951.1 coordinate 2,874,078, forward strand.
TCTACATTTTGATACCAAAATAAATCTTCCATGTAGCCCTCATTCCTAATGAAATATTTCGTTTTAATTTTTTCGATATTTCATTTTCGAGTTTTGTCTGACGCTCAGAGCACTCAAAGTATGGGTGATATGGATCACCAAAATGGGTATTCTGAAAGATTCGAATGGGTTGAAGACTTGATTGAATAACACTATGAGATTTTTGAGGGAATCCGTGTTGAAGGCAAATATGTTTTTAGTCTATAGACCTTCCAAAGTCTGCAACCCTGTATAGGTTCCAATCTTAGAATTCGCATTATCAGTACAACAATTTCAGATAAAACCCGATAAAATCACATCGAATATCAATCAGAATGTGACAATATTAATTTCCAAGTAAGCGTACTGCACCGCTCCAACTATCAGTTTATTTGCGATCCGATAAAATTATCACGAAAGCTCACACAAATTAGGTGGCACAACAAAAGGCACACGCCTCCCACGACAGGGCGTTTGGCAACGTACGAAATCGTGCCCGAAACCAAGGTCGTTACGTTCGTAGAGAGAAAGATCTTAATCGGCCACGAAATTAATCGGAGAAAAATGGCTTTTTCATGATACCCGGTCGGTCACGACGTCCGCGAAAGCCAACAGCCATAGGACACGAACGCTCCGCTGGCCCAATTTTTTCTCTTCCACCCGACAACGGTACACCTAGAAATCGACTCAGACCTCGAAAATTAATATAAATAGGTTTCATTCAGCCTTTGAAATTTCATAAAGACTTTAATTCGGTCCGTGCACGTGATACCACCCAGACGTCAATCAGTAATAAAGACATGATTTCAAAATTACGAAGAAGCAAGAGGAGTGAGCTACCGTTTTTTGCTCCTCGTCGAAATGTAAATCAGTCTTTCTCGGCACTCTACGACTGAAGAATATCGATCGCTTCGAATGTGGATCAAGTCGTCGATCGCCGTAATTAACGTGTCCCCGAAAATTAAGGGCCTTTTACAAACGTTCAACCTCGTTTCGAGATTTAAAGACCGTTCTCCGCCCAAAATTCGTCCGTCGAAACGGGGTCGAAACGATTACGACGGAATTTCGGCCTTAAAGCGTCGCTCGCTCGCGTATCTACGAAAGACAATCTCGATCTACGATCTCATCGATCTATCTATTGCCGTCGATCGGATCGAGAACCTTGAGAGCGCCTTCGCTTTGTTCTGGCTCCTAATCAGAAGTAAACTATCGGTTTTAACTATCACGCCGACATCAAATTCACCAATCTTGGTTATTATTCGAAAGTACACACTCTGTATAGTTTTACAATCAGTCAATCAAAGAGAAACATGTGTATACTCCATTCACATTTATAAAGTAACCCGGTTGGCCAAGATTTAGGTTTATCCAGTTTTTTTTTTACTTAAGAGGGGTCTATACCGTTCGACGTTCAGTTCAAAACGCGATTCGGGATTTCTCACGATAGAGACCACCGATTTATATGGGGTTTTCACTATTATTCAATTTGAAGAGTTCTTCAAGTGGGAAAGTTCATAACTTTTTTTTTTCCGTCGACAAAAAAACATCAATTTTTTTTCATTCGGCAAAAAAAAAAGTTATGAACTTTCCTACTCGAAGAACTCTTCAAATTGAATAATAGTGAAAACCCCATATAAATCGGTGGTCTCTATCGTGAGAAATCCCGAATCGCATTTTGAACTGAACGTCGAACGGTATAAACCCCTCGCGATTCGGGATTTCTCACGATAGAGACCACCGATTTATATGGGGTTTTCACTATTATTCAATTTGAAGAGTTCTTCAAGTGGGAAAGTTCATAACTTTTTTTTTTGCCGAGTGAAAAAAAATTGATGTTTTTTTGTCGACGGAAAAAAAGTTGCGAACTTTCCGACTTGAAGAACTCTTCAAATTTAATAATAGTGAAAACCTCATATAAATCGGTGGTCTCTATCGTGAGAAATCCCGAATCGCATTTTGAACTGAACGTCGAACGGTATAAACCCCTCGCGATTCGGGATTTCTCACGATAGAGACCACCGATTTATATGGGGTTTTCACTATTATTCAATTTGAAGAGTTCTTCAAGTGGGAAAGTTCATAACTTTTTTTTTTGCCGAGTGAAAAAAAATTGATGTTTTTTTGTCGACGGAAAAAAAGTTGCGAACTTTCCGACTTGAAGAACTCTTCAAATTGAATAATAGTGAAAACCCCATATAAATCGGTGGTCTCTATCGTGAGAAATCCCGAATCGCGTTTTGAACTGAACGTCGAACGGTATAAATCCCTCGCGATTCGGGATTTCTCACGATAGAGACCACCGATTTATATGGGGTTTTCACTATTATTCAATTTGAAGAGTTCTTCAAGTGGGAAAGTTCATAACTTTTTTTTTTGCCGAGTGAAAAAAAATTGATGTTTTTTTGTCGACGGAAAAAAAGTTGCGAACTTTCCGACTTGAAGAACTCTTCAAATTGAATAATAGTGAAAACCCCATATAAATCGGTGGTCCCTATCGTGAGAAATCCCGAATCGCGTTTTGAACTGAACGTCGAACGGTATAAATCCCTCGCGATTCGGGATTTCTCACGATAGAGACCACCGATTTATATGGGGTTTTCACTATTATTCAATTTGAAGAGTTCTTCGAGTAGGAAAGTTCATAACTTTTTTTTTTGCCGAATGAAAAAAAATTGATGTTTTTTTGTCGACGGAAAAAAGGTTGTGAACTTTCCGACTTGAAGAACTCTTCAAATTGAATAATAGTGAAAACCCCATATAAATCGGTGGTCTCTATCGTGAGAAATCCCGAATCGCGTTTTGAACTGAACGTCGAACGGTATAAACCCCTCGCGATTCGGGATTTCTCACGATAGAGACCACCGATTTATATGGGGTTTTCACTATTATTCAATTTGAAGAGTTCTTCAAGTGGGAAAGTTCATAACTTTTTTCTTGCCGAGTGAAAAAAAAATTGATGTTTTTTTGTCGACGAAAAAAAAATTTAGTAACTTTCCCACTTGAAGAACTCTTCAAATTGAATAATAGTGAACACCCCATATAAATCGGTGGTCTCTATCGTGAGAAATCCCGAATCGCGTTTTGAACTGAACGTCGAACGGTATAAACCCCTCGCGATTCGGGATTTCTCACGATAGAGACCACCGATTTATATGGGGTTTTCACTATTATTCAATTTGAAGAGTTCTTCAAGTGGGAAAGTTCATAACTTTTTTCTTGCCGAGTGAAAAAAAAATTGATGTTTTTTTGTCGACGAAAAAAAAATTTAGTAACTTTCCCACTTGAAGAACTCTTCAAATTGAATAATAGTGAACACCCCATATAAATCGGTGGTCTCTATCGTGAGAAATCCCGAATCGCGTTTTGAACTGAACGTCGAACGGTATAAACCCCTCTTAAAGGTCGTTTCATAGTGTGTTCAGGTTGAACGGGGTTGTTTAGTAGGATGAGATCTTCCCTCTGATTATGTTAAAAACCAACGAGAAGCCTACTGGACCACTTGAAACGAATAGAAATCGAACAAAATTGCCAAATAGACCTCGGGCGACTCTCGTCAAAACATCGCGTCGTAAATTTAATCGTCGATCTCTCGAATTCGGGTCACCAGTCCACCATCGGCAGCTCGATGGTGATAGAGAAACATCGACCTAGGACGCGGACAGGGAACAAAAGATCTACATGGTCGCAGTTCTCGGAAGGCTTAACGAGCCAAAACGACCCCAGTTCAAATAGGACGCGGACGCTACCAGAAGACCAGATACCAGTAATCTGCGCCGATAAGTGCAGAGCTACTCTCCGGTAGAACAGTTTCCGGGCCTTCCTTTCGACGACTTTCGGAACTGGGCCAACGTTGAGGTCTGGCGGGAAAAGAAGAAGACTCCGAGGCCCGAGGATATCAACGGTCGACGTTGAATTACTGCGACGCATATGGGAAAAACGGTCGTATCGAAAGGCGACCGTTGTTTTCAAGGTTCTACCCATACGATGAGTCAGTGTACGAAATCCTTGCGGGTCTGTGGTCGGCTATTGTTCCGATAGTGCGAGAATTTGTATCGAGATTCAAACGATAGCACTAAAGTTTGAAGGTTGTACGTTGTTTAACGTTTGTAGAACAGGTATCGATAAGAATCGCGCCCACTAAAAATTGTGTGGTTAATTCAGCTCAACTTTTATCGAAGCTCTGCAAGATTCCACCCTGAGGGTCTCTTTTCCTTCGTTTACAACTGTAGGGTCTTCGGGCGTGGGCGCCAATTATATAGAAGCCAAGGTTTAGACGCTCTTTCAATACGTACGAGGATATATTGAAAAATTCTTAGCCTACTATAGAACCAAACAAAATTTCAATGTCAAATTTTTTTATTACTTAACATATTCGCCTCTTGATTGAATACATTTATTACAGCGAACCTGCAAGGTCTCCAGACCTTTTAAAAAAAATGTTTCTTCTTGCTCTGCAAACCAGTCCTCCACAGCTTTTATTACCTCCTCGTTGGAAGAAAATTTACGACCTTTTAAACTTCTTTTCAGTTGAGGAAAGAGATGAGAGTCGGACGGAGCCAAATCTGGTGAATAAGGGGGGTGTTCTAGTAATTGTTACCCTAAATCACGAATTTTTTGCATGGCAACATGAGATTTGTGTACTGGGGCGTTGTCCTGTAAAAACAAAACACCTTTGGATAGCTTTCTGCGTCTTTTCTCTTTAATTTTTTCCCGTAGAGTGGTCAGTAATGTCGTATAGTAATCTCCAGTTATTGTTCTTTCCCTTATCCAAAAAATCAATCATGATTACTCCATACCAATCCCAAAAAACTAAAGCAAGAACTTTTCCAGCACATTTTTGGACACGAAACTTCTTAGGTCTTGGAGAACCAGAGTGTCGCCCTTCCATCGATTGTTGCTTTGTTTCTGGATCGTAGAAATGTTCCCGAGTCTCATCCATAGTAACAATTCGGTTTAAGAAGTCTACATCGTTTTCAAATCGAGCACAGATCGAAAGCGATGCTTCTACCCCTGCACGCTTTTGGTCAACATTCAAACATTTGGGGATCCATTTTGCAGAAATTTTTCTCATGTCCAAATTGACGTGAACTATATGATGAACGCGTTCGTATGAAATCTTGAGTGCTTCAGATATCCGTTTTAGCCCAATTCGACGGTCTGATAAAATCATGTCATGAACTGCATCGATATTTTCGGGGACTGACACAGAAACTGGCTTTCCCGATCGATCATCATCTTCAATGGAAAATTTACCTCTTTTGAAGCTTGCAGTCCAATTTTTCACGGTCGCATACGAAGGACATTGATCACCAAGGGTATTAAGAGGGGTACATACCGTTCGACGTTCAGTTCAAAACGCGATTCGGGATTTCTCACGATAGAGACCACTGATTTATATGAGGTTTTCACTATTATTCAATTTGAAGAGTTCTTCAAGTGGGAAAGTTCATAACTTTTTTTTTCGTCGAGTGAAAAAAAATTGATGTTTTTTTTCGAAGAAAAAAAAAGTTATGAACTTTCCCACTTGAAGAACTCTTCAAGTTGAATGATAGTGGAAACCTCATATAAATCGGTGGTCTCTATCGTGAGAAATCCCGAATCGCGTTTTGAACTGAACGTATAGATCGGTATAAACCTGAGTATAAACCCCTCTTAAGCATATCTTCGTAAATCTGCTTACATCTCAACCCTTTTAAATACAGGTACTTGATGATGGCTCGGTACTCCAATTTTTCTATTTTTACAATTTCGGTGGATATCTTTTTTTCAATTTATTGCGTAACTCTGGTCTATTTTTTGACGTCGAACTCTACACTGACACTTCTAATAAGTTATTGTTCATTGATACGTTATCGCAATATTTAGTTTATGCATGGAACTGGTCTAGGCTAACTAGACATCAATATATCTTCGTATATACAATGTACATAAAGTCAGCAAACCAAGTCTCGCGAATCAAACTCGGAACAGTTCAAAATTCTGCTCTTCACGGATAAAATCAATGATGAAAAGCTACATATTTCTAGCAAATTTCAACAATATTTCACGCATAGTTCTTGAGAAAAATGCCTGATATGCGTCGTTTTGCTAACTTTAGTTACGTGTATATTCAATTCAATCAAACGATGAAGGAATTCGCCAGATCTCAATCGTACGATGAATTAATATAATAGGAAAGCCTTCAATTAACCGGACGCCTTAATTACGACTACCGTCAAATATCCTCAGATCGACCGGGTATATGCCTATCACCCGATCGGGATGCCTAATGAAGGATACACTCATGTTGCAAAATAAACCCGATCGGTAATTATGATAATGGGTGCGCGTTAATGATGTGCGGCTAATTGATTTGTTCTCGGGCGTGGAACTTGCCAACCGAACAACGAGAGACGAACGGCGAGTGCGATCGTTTTTTGGCGCGCTTCGCTACGTCTCAATTAGGCGGGTCGTTGCGATTATCCAGATTCGAACCATACGAGTGAAGAATTGTCTCATGTCATTACAGTTTTTCCGCATTTGAACTGACGGACGGAAAGTTATATTATCGGGTGTCCCCCGTATTATTCGGCGCCGCAAGATGGGACACGTCTCTCGTGTCCGTGCCCGGAACAATGCCCTTAAATAGGTTCGCATTTGACGCCGCTTATAAATAAGTAGACGCATACACACGTCGTAGCTTATAACGCGCATATTTTCCCTGCCGTCGCTTGTTCTGCGTCCAGACTTACACGGACTGAAACAATGGTCCTTTCGCTTGTTGTGGGGCCTGGACGGGGTACGCTTACAGGTTGGTGGTCTTTTGTCTTCTTGGTAATTATGCGAAATGCGTTCTTCACGCGTGCTAGGTAACTCAGGGAAGATATTCAATGGATAGTTCGTATATCATTGTAAGTCGTCAAAGATTTTCCCATTATTTCGAGACCTAGCTCACGTTCAGTAGGATCCCGATTTTGTTCGTTCGACAATTTCGTTATCTACACTTGTACACCAGCGAATGGTTCTATGGAAAGATAAGAGGGAAATTACAGGGTCATTTCCTTATCTCTCCATTAATATAATCTATTGTCGTTCCATTTCGTTGGCAAAACATTTCCATCCACGACAAGCATTTTTTTTAATCTCAATTATTGCTGACGACCTTCGCGAAAAAAATCAGAAAATCCAAACTGTTCGACTCTGATGGATGAAAATAGATTTTTTTGATTCACAAAGGATCAATCTATATGCAAAAAAATCAGCATCTGTATAAATCTACTTTTCTGGGAAATACGGCAGTCCAAAAATGACCTATTTTTCGCGATTTTTCGACTCAAGGTCAATTATTTCCCACACTACGCGTCACAGGAGAATTCTAATTACAGATTCGTAATCTACGTAACCTAATTACCGAGTACATTATTTTGATTTATCTCGTGGGATTCAGTCAGCGTTTGCAATGTAAGCGCAAAAAAATGTGTTTATTTCTCGGTTTATTTACGACATCACATTAGAAACCTGTAAATTCGTCATTGTTTCTCCACAATAATATGCATGTATCATACATATAAACCTTCCTCTTGAATCACTTTATCGATTAAAAAAAAGCGTTTCAAAATCCTTTACGTAGTTTTGAAGATTTAAGCATACATAGGGACAGACAGCGATAGCGACTTTGTTTTATACTATTTAATGATACTGCCGTGGCAACATTGCAGGATCTTATTTTGAAAGGTCCAGTGGCGTGGTGTTATTGGTATTGAGAAGAATTTTTACGAATTCATACAATGTTCCGGACATTGAAACAGATTCTGAGATGGGTAAACAGCTCGGTAAACAGAGTTCTGAATTCAGGGTTGATAACCAAATTTTCCTCCTTTTAAATCAGAAGGGAATTTGAAATTCTAAAAATCGAAGAAAATACCAGTGAATTAGGATTCAAATGGTCCAATTTACCACAAACAAGACACATACGGACCATTTTTTCAACGTATTTTGCTAATAATATTCAGAAATAAATCCAAATCTCACTTTTCATACGCAATGAAACGCGATATCTCGTTGACAACACTGTTCAAAACGTCATTAGTTACACAGAATTATATAGCGGCACGTGAATAAACCGGCCACAGATTCAGAAAAAGGCTCGGAAAAAGGTGCTGCCATAAAGTGCCCATTTTTTGTCTGAGGCAAAAACGGCTGAGCCGTTTCGTGAACATTCCGATACTTTAGTATATGTAATGTGAAGAATTCACAATATTTGAAGGAACAAATACTCATTTCTGACATTCACCCACAAATGAGTAAATGAATTTCAATCCAAAGTACTGCTCATTTTGATCGAGAGTTAATTTGTTAGAAATATCAAGGAATTACAGTTTGATTCCGTAGTAGAACAGTTACCCAGTTGAGTTCTGATGATTTTGACAATCGGCTTCACTATTTATTATCGAAAGGAGTTCAACATTCAGGTTTCACAGCCTCAACAGAAAATTCGCTTTACAACCGCTGTTGCTCCTTCGTTAACTTTCTTGTTGCCACTGGCAACATAAGACCGGCAGAACTAAACACTTCTTCGAGAATGGAAGTTGATACACGATACATCCACTGGTGCGACATTCCAAAAGCGGAATTCAGATACACGACCCATTCAGAGTATCGACATCGAAATTGCACCTTTCCAATCGCGATATACGATAGGGCGACCGGCATCTGTTCTTCGACGGCCATAGCGTACGAACCACGTAAGTCTAGGCGCGCACCGAAGTGGCGTGGCTGTGGTGTGGTAGCGAGGTGGCGAGCTGCATTGCTAAAGCACATGTAAACATATCTAGCTACGCGCACCGAAGTGGTGTGGCGGTGGTGTGGTGGATGCAACACGGCGTGGTGCCACACGGGTGCCACTAGTCTCGAACATGTTTAATTCTCGAGTGGCAAGCGTGTGGTCACCACATCGATTCGGCTTATAATTATTCTATCATATCACGAAATTATAAATAATATAGGTATATTATCTGTAAAAATAGAGTGGGTTTCTATTCTATGCGAGACGACCAGGAATTTAATATAAAATTCGTAGTCCTCGTAGAGAAATATAATGTTATGAGTAGTCTTTCCTTCGGAGACACAAATTTTCTGTAGTTTGTATCCTTCTTCTGGAGCATAGGTCGCACTTTTTTAACCAACTCACTGAATGTCTCTTTTTTCATTCTATAAAATATTTTAAATTTCTCATTGTCCAAGTTGAGATCTGTTTTGAAGACATTGAATATTCCATATCTTTTTTTGTGTCGTCACAGGGGATGGACCCAATATTTAACTGTTCTATTTTTTTTTTCGAACTTCAGCATTCATATTTAGAAGTTGCAGATAGGCAAGCATATCTTCATCGGACGAACTCATTTCGACAACTGATGAAGTGGTGCCATTTGCCATTTGCCACTTCAGTGCGCATTAAACCACGTCCTCACCATTTCGCCACCTATCCTTCACCATTCAGCTCGCCACATCGCTACCACGCCACCGCCACACCACTTCGGTGCGCGCCTTGCCTAACGGTGATGCGAGAACAAGTAGGTACATCTGCGGACGGGACAATATTCCATAAATTATACCGGGGGGAAACGAGGAAACGGCACACTACCGATCGTAAATCCGGGCACCCGCAGAAACTGTGCTGATCGATTTTTGCAGTTGTCCCAAAATAAGGACTGAACGAGAATAAATTCGCTATCACAAAAACGCTTAAATATCTTTTGAACCACTGGACCGATTTCGAAAATCAAACTCATTTTCGAATCATCTTTTAATTGTAATGAAAACTGTTTTTACAATAAAAAACAAAACTATTTTTTACAAAATTCATGGATTTTTTCTGGAATTCTTCCCATCATGCTTCTTATAGTGTTCTCAGTCACTTTCTGGGATGCTGTCTTCCACTTTTGCTTGAATTCCGCTAATGTTTTCGTTGATTTCTTAGTCTTCTTCAATTCTCTTTTTACCAGGGCCCAATATCTTTCGATTGGCCTGAGTTCTGGGCAATTTGGTGGATTGGCCTCTTCGAGGACAAAAACCACCTCATTAGCTTCGTACCATTCCTTGGTGGCCTTGCTGTAGTGGCATGAAGCCAAATCTGGCCAAAAGATTGTTGACACATCGTGCTCACGTAAAAATGGTAAAAGTCGCTTCTTCAAGCATTCCTCGATGTATATTTTCGAGTCAACAGAGCCTTGACCAACGAAAAATTTGATCCTTTTCCCACAAGTGCAAATTGCTTGCCAAACCAGGAATTTTTTAGGAAACTTTGCTTGTTTCTTCACGCGGAATTGTTCGTCAACATTTCCACGAGAATCTGCAGTATAAAATTCCTGACCAGGAAGTTGCGAGAAATCAGCCAAGACATTTTTTCGTCGTCCATCACGCAACAGGAAAAATTTTTCAAGAAATCTTTTTTTAATTTCTTTGCTCTTGATTTCGCTTCTTGATTCTTCACAGCGTTCCTGTCTGGCACTTTCTGCACTTTGTATGTTCTAAGCCCACAACTCGACTTGATTTTCTGAACGGTTGACTGCGAACAGCCCACTATTTGGGCCACTTTCCGTCCTGAAAGGTTAGGATTCTTCTGAAAAAGGCTGATGGCTTTCTTCACTTTTTTTGGGCTATGAAACCCCTTTTTCCTCCCGGTTCCTTCCTTGCGGTTAATTGTAAGATCTTCGTTGAAGCGCCTAACAACTCTTGATACCGTTTCCGGACGAACGCGAGCCTCTTTTGCGATTCTTTCGAAGCTCCATTTTTGATTATTTTGAAAAAGTTTCACTATAAATTCTCGTGTTTTCACTTCGCTGGACATTTTGCGACAGAGAATTGGAATATCTATGAAGTAAATGGTCCACATGTTTCTGCCGTTCATAACAAAGCTAACTATGATCAAATTTTGATTTTTTCTCAATTGGTTCAAGAGATATAGGCGTTTTTGTGATAGCGAATTTATTCTCGTTCAGTCCTTAGGCCGAAACAGAATTGATTGTTCATCAGTGAATGCAACCTAATCGCTTAGTGAATTTTGATTGACATCATCATTTGGCAATTTAGGTTCAGAACCTTGACTTTAACGCCCATACGTCATTTCCAGGTCCAGGTACGGCGTATCCAAACATAAACACGTCGACAGCGACGAGCGATTTCGTTACGACGAATGCACTCGATTCAAAACACCATCCACCAGCTCGTTCCGCCGTAAATTCGACGGACAGAAAGAAAAGTCGGCGATCCCAAGGTTATGAGACGCGAAGACGACGACGACTGGTCGTCTTTTGCATAACGACGAAATTTCCGACTCGCTATGCGTTCGAATTCCATAATGTAGAGGCGAATTAATATTCTCGGAATTCCATTGTGGAACGGAGCTCGAGTTTGTATGCAAAACGAGGATAATTTGTGTGAACACGCTGGTTACGACATCCGATTTAGTAATTCAGATTCGGGCGGTGAGAAAACCAACAAAATTGATACCGCCGAATGTTTTCATACGGGCATCGCTGATAAGCAAAATTCCTAGATCTTTCTGCGAAACAGAGGGTCGGAAAAGATCCTTGCTGCCGTATTCTTCGGGAAAGTAACTAGAATGTCAAATTTTGATAATGGAATTCAAAGACATACGTCCTACGACCCTTCAAAAATTGGGCATTTTATTTCCATGATATCTCAGTTCGTATGCGGCGTAGACTAACAATTTTTTTTGTAAATTAAATCTTAATCTTTTCTCTAGAATGTGTATTACTCGCTTTTCCGTTTTTCTTCGTATATAAGGAAAAAAACCTGGTGAGCTGTAATTTCATGAAAATCTGAACAAACGATTTTATTTCCATGATATCTCCGTCAATTTTCGGGAGAAATATATGAAATTTTCAGTACACATGCAGAATAATATTTTGCAGAATGTGTATTATTCGCTTTTCCCTTTTTCTGCGAATATTAGGAAAAAACCTGGTTGAAAATATGACCAATAAAGTTCCCACTTTATAATTCCTTTAGAAATTGAGGGGGCAATCTCGGGGGCAATAAACGAAAAAACTGATCGATACACATTCTGGAAAATATTATTTCGCATGTAAACTGAAAATTTCATACATTTATCCCGGGAATTGACGGAGATATCATGGAAATAAAATCGTTTGTCCAGATTTTCATGAAATTACAGCTCACCACGTTTTTTCCTAACATACGAATAAAAACAGAAAAGCGAGTGAAACACATCCTAGAGAAAAGATTAAGCTTCAATTTAAAAAAAAAATTGTTGGTCTACGCCGCATACGAACTGAGATATCATGGAAATAAAAAGCACAATTTTTGAAGGGAGCTCGCGAGCTCGGACGTGTACCAGGTCCCCTTAACACAGCTTATAAATTATAAGTTATAATATAAGATTCCCCGAAATAATGCAGATGTGGCGGCAGAAGCCACAAATACTTGTTTTCCCAGTCGGTGGTGTGACTCAAGGTTCTATATTTGGTCTCCCTCACTCATCGTAGGACATTACGAATCAAATCGAATTTCTCCAATTAATCACCCAATCAATACTGAAATTCGTACCGAAATACATCCACAATTCATTCTACGGCGTATTACCACCGTTATCGACCCAAATGAGTGGATGTCGACACCCCAAAATCGCAGTAAATCGAGAATCATACGCAACTATTACGTGGTCGATCGGACTTAAGACCCGAGGCGAATAAGACATCGATCTTGTCTCGAAACACTTCGGATAGGACCACATATGTAAAACTGCCCACACAACACCGAATTATACCACCCACAGGAACGAGAACAACAGTCTTGCGACAAAATAACCGAGACCTAATGGGCAATATTTACAAATCACACGGGCAAGAAGGTCAAGGAAGGTGTCTCATAACACGAGGGCCTCTTGTGTACACAGGCGAGCAATAATGCACCGTCAAAAAAGGTGAGATTCTTTCGTTTTCTCACGATAATACAGCCCGAATGATTCCTATGCGTACGCGTAGGTTGGCGCTTCAAACTTGGTACCAATTATGGCGATAGTGATACGTGAAAATGGTCGTTCTTTGTGACACCCAGCAGTAATTCGAAGAAAAGAGTCAAAGCGGACATATCCCGCTATCTGATTTTCTTTGTTAGCGCATATGTGAGAATAAGGAAATAATCAAACGCCTTTCACTATAAGCTGGCGCTTTTCAACAGGAGGTCAACGTTTCACGAAGTTTCGTTACCGAAAAGAATCCAAATATTTTTGTAACAACAGATTCGGGATCATCGACTTTTCCTCTGGAAACTGTCAGTTTTTTGACATCTGTCAATTTTTTGACATCTGTCAATTTTTTGACAGCTGTCAGATGCGAATCTACCCCTAAAGTGCATCTATTTACAAGTTACAACGGGGATGAACGGGTTCTTGCTTTGCATGATCCGGTCGAAAAATGCAATATTATAAGTGCATGCTTCTTTTCAAAATCGATATAAAATTTCACACTTTTTAGTAAATGGTGAATGGTACTATCTGAGCGGCGAGTACATTGCAGAACCGCCATCTCTTGCAATTTTTCCGATGATATCACAATGGAAATGTAAATGTACTCAATAAATTCAGCTAATTGCGAATTATCAAGAACACAACTATTCAACCTTGACTAAGCGAGCTAAGTTTACTAACCGGGTTCAGACAAAACAAAGATTGGCAGAACGTGCCAAACATAGGTTCAATATTTGTTATTTATACAACAAATTACAGAATGGGTCACTAACGAAATATTACAACGGAATTGATTAATATTTTCAATAAATCCACTGTGTAATTCGTCACAAAATATTAGAGTGTGAAGATAACATAATACTTTAGATTTCTGATAAGATAGCCCAGGTATCAGTACCTTCTATTTTTGTTTATCTTTATGGAAATAGTCATGTGATTATACCCACTGAATAGCGGAATAGCAATTAAAATGAAGAACTTTGGACTACAAGTAATGTATTTCAACTGTAAACTGTAAATTGGCTGGTGAAGTATCACAAGTTCTGAGGAAATTTCTTCAGGAATAACCTGTGGCTTCAACCAAAAGAAAAACAAATAAATATTCCTCAAATACGCAAATCCTTTGTTGTGCCCCGAATGAAAAAATCGAGCAACTGACCTTCCAAGTGGTATTTTCTCAACATCATACACCTCCACAATTGGCTTTTTATGGACCAACTTCACGATATCACATTCTTCGATCTTAAGAAGACCGTCACTGGTTCTCGTGAACCTCGACATCTTCGACAAATCACAAATTCACTCAGTTATTCTTCGATTAATAAACAACTGATAAAAAAATCCCAAAGTTTATAAGAGATTTTTGACACTTTTGACAATGGATAAACTTCACAATATCCAGCAACTTGAGGGGAGGTTAGGTTCTCGAAAATAACGACCACAGAACTACTCCCCGATCATTTTTTCGAATTTTAGGGTGCACAGGAATTAATACACGAATCACAGAACAAAAACACATTGAATCGATTGAACAAAATCAAGCTTTTCAAACGCGAAGCGCCCGCTTGCTATGCTCTCTGGCGACTGACTCCAAGTTTCTTATGACATACTGACAAGACTAGAAATGGAAGGAATGGGAATGCAACAGGACAGGTAAAATAAAATGAATACGATAAACGCCAAGAGGAATATCTGTGGTTGGTGGCTCTGCCGACATCTACTGGCATGAATTTGAAAGTATGGAAGTAAAGTAAAGGAATCTGTAACTAAGAATAAATAAATAAGAAATAACTCAAAATTTATTAATAGAAGTGAACAAAGCGCAATCTAAAAACAATCACAATTCCTTTGAATGTTATGATCTCAATTTAATAATTAATCACTATAAATACACATCACTGAGGTCGTACTAATGCAACAGAACATAGATAGCCCAAATAGTTCGCTGAATAAACCATTATTTAAGAGATTGATATGCATATGGAATTGCTAAGATTTAAATAAATAATCTACGATAAACATTATTGAAATTATTCGAAGCAAATGTTGACTACTAGCAAAGAGATGAATAACTCAACCGTTGATGTTACTAAAACGTCCATCGAGAAGTACTTAGTCAAATTCAAGGATACTATATACCTTCTATATTCAACAAAATCTCAAATTTAGCTACAATAATATCGACAAACATATAATTTGGTATGATATCAATCTCATTTGCTGTGCAATCCCATTCCGATCCCTAAAACCAGAGCAAAAACTGTAAAACCCTGTGCGACAACTCTGGACCTCATCATAAGTTGAGACATTTTTGGTCTCCCAGTTCTGTAGCTATATAAACCATAGCTCAAACATGCTGTTGTCAGGATAGCACCTAAAAAATTCATTGGGAATGAACCTTCCTTTTCCTTATTGCCAATATGTACAAACCTACAGGTACAAATGGGTTCTCCTTGATCTTTTTCATGAATTTTTCAGATTGGGTCATTGGAGCTGTTTCATAATGTTCTTTTCTGATCTTTATCCAGTCGAACTCGCTATCGTCGAATTCTGCGTTTTTGTTCTCCATTTTTAAGAAAAATTGTATAACAATATCAATTAAATCGTTTACTTCAATTTTCTAACCATACATTTGTGACACTTAAACTCCATCTGTCGCCATCTATTGACGCAGGGTAAAAGTTATATTGAAACTTCGGAATATAATGACGGTTTCTTCCCACTTCATTTTTGCGCAGAGTTTTCTATGAAAATGTCGCATACCAATTTTGACAAGATATCAGCTGTTCGTGAAGCATAAAGTAGAGAGGTTGAAGTTTGTTTTGCAGTGTAAATAAAAGTTGAATAGTGGACTGTATAAGTGTTTACAGTGAAGAAGTTTGTTTTCGTTCTTCATCAATCATCACTAAAGGATATCACCCAACCATAGAAAAATATAGAAAAGATGTTGAATTGAGATGTTCATTTTTACAGACCAAAAAATATTAATAGGCAATTTGAACCATAGATAATGATTTGAAATGATCAGGTATTCAATTCTGTTTTTTATAATTGGAATTGGAAGTAATAAACGCGATGAAGAGGGAATTTAATAATGTTTGATTTATCTGGTTGAAGACCTAGACAGACTGTCTCGATATGGTGTCGTCAGGATGTCTGTCACCATAGCAACAACCTCTCCATGCCCCATGTATTCAGTTGAAAGCGCTCCGGACCTTCTGTATTTTTCGATATCCTGACATGGAGCAAGCAGAAACGGGGGGTGATAACCAACCCGAAGACTCTCCAGACGAAAAAGAACCAGAATCGGACGAAAAAGATTTAGAAGAGGAAGACATAGAAGAAAATGCTGTGGCTCTGGTGCCAAAAGAAGCAGAAGACGAGCAGAGAGCAGAAGCCTCAGTGGTTCGAAACTCAGTGCAGGTTTCTTTCCATGAAGAAGTGCCCGAATCGGAAAATAAGCACGAGGTCCTGAAGAGGAGTTTGGCTCAAAATTGCCATGAATGTGCGGCGGATTACGTTCTCGACGATTCCTTCGGTCAAGGCTGTGGAAACAGGATGCTGGCCAGGGTTACCGAAGATGGGGACTGGTTGATACGTTGGAATGTCGAAAACCAGAAGGAAGACGATTTTATTGCTCTGTGTTACCAAGGTTAGTACGCTGTAGAGCTTATTTTTCGAAATATACAATTTACTGGATTATCAAAACTGAAAAAACAGTCGGTATTCAGTATTCTCCGTTCATGAAACGATTTAGAAATTATTCTCATCAAATTTTAAAAACAATCAAAATCGATTGAAAATTTGTAATTTTGACAGCTGTCAAAAATGATTTGACTGCTTTCAAATTATTTTTGATAGCTGTCAATTTATTTTTGACAGCTGTCAAAAATTATTTGACAGCTGTCAAAAATAATTTGACAGCTGTCAGAAACAATTTGACAGCTTCCAATGATTTGACAACAGTTGTCTACGATTTCGAATCTGTTTTTACATAAATATATGGAATCAAAATTTTCTATGAATCATTCTAATCTTATGATTCCGTTCACGTGATCTGTACAACAATTTTCTCATCAATCACCGACGAAAAATGCTACAGTAAGCGAGAAAAAATGAAAGAGGAGTTTTGAATTATTTCCATATTGAAATGAGGGTCAGAATAATCACAATACGATAATTATTATCATGAAAGTTCGCTTTCATCTCCGAGCATTCTCAAGGTGAACCAACGTTTTTTCTAGGAAGTAGGTACACCTGACAAATACAAACAAACCAATGTTTTCTTAGGGAAGCCCTTTTACATTTCCTATTCAAGAAACGGCCCCAATATGTCCTCCACCCTCTTCGAAACGTGCCTCTAGGCCCAAATTCCAGAGTTAACCGTTTTTGTCAATACGGGAATAATAGATTTCGAAATACACACGAGAATAAGGCCGGAAGTCCCCAATTTTCACTTCCGTTTTTATAATCGGATTGCCTCTCTATTGTGAGCCAAGATATCTGGCGATTCTATTAGAGACAGGTTACAAATTCAACACCTCTTGAATTTCTTCTAGAGATTTCTTATCTTGTTTCTGTAGGTATTCGAGAATCAGGCGTTTTCTGAAGCAATCGACATGCAGACATTATTTTCCTTCTTCTCTTTATGACCGAAATCTTTTGAAAAGAATATGCATCGCCTTATTTGACTAAGAAATCTAGGAGCTCCTAGAAGAAATGACTCCGAATGTTTTCTATCTATTCACTACGAGATCTTATGCGTTCACATCCATAGATTTCACATCTATAGAATCTTTGATTATCAATTAATTGGCCTGCTGTGTCTGTCATATCAAAACTGTCATAGTTCTGTGGTTCATTCTCCAATCCAAAATTCTCAGTTCGATCCATTCCAAAAGAGACATCCTCATGTTCCTCAGCAAAATTAGAACGATCTTCACCAACGGACTATCCAGATTAAACAGAATAACAGTAAAACCCTACAGCGACGGAGAATGTATGGGTGCGAGAAGGTGCAACCCACCCCTCATAAACCCCCAAAACCTCCCTTATCTGCCAATACCTAAACTAGAATACACTCTCCACAAGTTCCTTAAATCTTGCGAACCGTTCGTATCTTACAAAGTGCTGCTGGAGACCAAACAGATTTGCGAGACTTTCCGAAGGAAAGAAGGTAAATACCTGCAGGAGTACCTGATCTGTAAGGCTCAAAAGTCGTACAACTGGCTGGACGATTGGTACACTCAGTGCGCCTACTTGTGCAACAGGGAGTCTATACCTATGAGTACTAGCCCGATCATCACTTTCCCTCCTAAGACTTTCAGGAAGACCTACGAGCAGAAGGTATACGTGGCAAAGATGATACTCGGAATTTTGAGCTTCAGGAAAATGTGCTACTGTAACCAGCTGCCGGTGGAAACCTGGCAGAAACACCCCTTGGATATGGGGGTGTACAAGAGGCTTTTCTCTAATATTCGTCTACCGAAACCACAGTGCGATCAGTTATCCCATTGTCCAAACTCTCAACATATCATTGTGGTGTACAGAAACTGTTTCTTTAAGGTCAAGGTCTTGAACAATTGCGGTGAGCCTTTAAGCTTCGGGCAGTTGATGGAGAGGATTGATGAGGTGATGACGAAAGGAAAAGGAACCGGTGTACCTTTTGGTCTTCTCACATCGTTGAACAGAGACACTTGGGCAGCAGCGTACGAACATATGAGAGATATAGGACATAACGGGGAACTTTTGGAACATATCGAGAAAGCAATGTTCTTCATCAACATAGACAACGCACCTCCTTGTCCAACTTGCACCGATGAAGACAAAAAGTTGAACTCTTGCCAAAACGGCTTCCACGGTTATGGCCCCAAGATAAACGGGGCTAACAGATGGTACGGCAAAACCTTACAGTTCTTCGCCACCAGAGACGGTTGCTCCGGAATCATCTTCGAACATAGCCCGGTTGAAGCCATACCATTGGGACGTATGGCCGACTACATCGTCGAGTACACCAACGGAAACTCTTGGAGAGACGTCCCGGATATAATAATGAGGGAACGAGCTGTACACATGGATTTTATACCTTCCGAAGATTTAATTAACGCCATGAACGATGCTTCCGATCATCTGGAACAAAAGATGAACAATTTCAGGGTGGAAATCCTCCATTTCGATAGGTTCGGAAAGGAGTTCATAAAGGAACACAAGTTCAGTCCGGACGCCATCATACAGTTCGCCATCCAGTTCGCCAACATCAAGGTCCACAACATGGCGGTGCCCCAGCACGAAACGGCGTCCACCCGACGTTTCTACTTGGGCAGAACGGACACCATCAGGTCCTGCACCAACGAAGTCATCAGGTTCTTGAAGAACATGTCAAGGGCCACCACTCCAACTAGTGAGAAGTACGAGTTGCTGGTAGACGCGGCCAAGAGACACAAGCATATAACGGAGGAAGTTATGATGGGTAGAGGAATTGATCGTCATTTGTTCGGGTTGCTGATGGCGTCGAAAGAGTTGAAGATGCCTCTTCCAGAGCTGTTGCGCTGCGAGGCGTATCATACGAGTGGGAGGTTTAGAATCGTGACCAGGCAGAATCCCACGAGGAAAAACTGCTTCACCTGCTATTCTCCAGGTATGGACGGAGGGTATGGATGCTGTTATAATCCGAGGAGCGAGGATATCAACATGTGCGTGACTACCTGGAGATCTGACTCGGAGTGTGATGCCGGGAAGTTTTTGGACGCTTGGGCTTGCAGCATGAAGAATATTGCTGATGTGCTTTTGCGGTTTAAGGTGCAAGAGAAAGAGGGGGCGAGTAGTGGGGAGGATTGTGGGAAATGTTGAATTTCGTTCTGTTATTTTGTTTAAGATCAGTAATATATATCTGAGAATATCAAGTCTTATTTTTGACTTGGTGCTTTGGTCGGTTTAACTACGTGCATATTGAAGGTCTAAGCCCTGTCTGAAGTAACAGATACGAGGATATATGGAAAAATTCTTAGCCTACTATAGAACCAAACAAAATTTCAATGTCAAAATATTTTATTACTCAACATTCTCCACTTAATTGAATACATTTATTACAGCGAACCTGCAACGTCTCTAGACCTTTCAAAAAAAATGTTTCTTCTTGCTCTACAAAACAGTCCTCCACAGCTCTTATTACCTCCTCGTTGGAAGAAAATTTACGACCTTTAAAACTTTTTTTCAGTTGAGGAAAGAGATGATAGTCGGACGGAGACAAATCTGGTGAATAAGGGGGTGTTCTAGTAATTCTAACCCTAAATCACGAATTTTTTGCATGGCAACATGAGATTTGTGTTCTGGGGCGTTGTCTTGTAAAAAGAAAACATCTTTGGATAACTTTCCGCGTCTTTTCTCTTTAATTTTTCTCCGTAGAGTGGTCAGTAATGTCGAAAAGTAAAGTTCAGTTATTGTTCTACCCTTATCCAAAAAATCAATCATGGTTACTCCATGGCAATCCCAAAAAACTGAAGCAAGAACTTTTCCAGCAGATTTTTGGACACGAAACTTCTTAGGTCTCGGAAAACCAGAGTGTTGCCATTCCATCGATTGTTGTACCCAAGTCTCATCCATAGTCACAATTCGGTTTAAGAAGTCTACATCGTTTTCAAATCGAGCACAGATCGAACGCGATGCTTCTACCCTTGCACGCTTTTGGTCAACATTCAAACATTTGGGGATCCATTTTGCAGAAATTTTTCTCATGTCCAAATTGACTTGAACTACAGGGTCTTTCACGAGGAACCTCACCCATATTTATACGGGAAACTACTGAACGTATTTTCATGAAATTCAGCACTTATAAGTATTTCACGATGTTGATGAAATCTAAAATATTTTCAAGGCATGAGCACCTCCGGTTTTTCCGGAAATGACGTCAACTTCCGTTTTTCAAATTAGAACACCATTTTTTTATTGCAGAAATAGATTCCTTAGAAAATTTCAAGTTATTTTGATGTAACATTTTTCAGTTTTGGTTGGAAAATTCTCTCTGAGCGGGAAAATTCGAAAAAAAAAATCGAAAATAGAGCTCCGCTGAAACAAGGATAACTTCGAGGTTTTTGGATGGAAAATTTTCATTTTTGGGATTTTTCAAGATGTAAGATTGATGTATCCACTTTAGAAATCGAAATCGCGATTCATGATACAGGGGGTGAAAAAAACGCTTTCAAAGTTAGGGATGACAAAATCGTGAAAAATCAATTTTTTCAAATTAGAACCCCATATTTTTATGGCAGATATTGAATCTACGTTAAAAAATAATGTTAGTGTATGCATCACACCCTTGCCCTAAAATGGATATTTTCTGAGTTAATATCCACTTTAGGGCAAGGGTGTGATGCATACACTCACATTATTTTTTAACGTAGATTCAATATCAAGATTGTCGAGACAAAAAATAATGCCAAACGATACTCAAAAAGTTTACAACTCGATAAAATTCCATTCCCAAACTTCGAACAATAAACAATTCGGATACGTCCATTATGAGCCGCTATAAACTAATCATTAATCATTCATCAGTTCGTAGTATTCGAAGGCTTTCATGAATGGGAGTTGTAGTCTTGCCCCGTAATACCACAAGAGATGTGAATTTACATATTTCCATCAGAGCATTAAATTTGTACATCCGAACGATAAAAGAAAGGTTAACAACCCAAGTTCTCGTGCCAACAGGAAAGGATTAATAATCGATTCTCCCAGAATTTTCAAGGAATAAATTAATGCTGATAGGAATATTCGTTCGGCCCACACAAATAGCGCTTCTAGTGGGAGAGAATTAGCTTTGTAGCCCAGTGAATTATCGAAAAGAAAGACTCTGCCGAAATAGGTTATGTTTCAACGACCTGTCAAATATTTTTGAGGTTAGTGCTGGTGGTCAAACAATAGGGATTCAGATTTGTTTAGGTAGATATTAAAAACGTCTATTTGCTTGAAAAATAGTTTAATGGGGGCAGTTTTTCAATATTCCTAGTCAATTTTACTCTCGAGAATATCAAACCAGTGAAAATGATCAAAATTAAGCCGATCAATGGCAATTTCTGGCTATAGGATAGATCGCGAATTTTCTATGGGCCGAAATTGTGTCAGTGTCAAGTTTTGCGACACTATTCAATACGAATAATATCGAAGGTGTACAGATCCCTTCTTACAAAGTCTAGTCACGTCTGATGGCGTACTCTGAGATCTTTAAATAAAAGTTGTACAGGACGTCGGCACACTTGATTTCCGTGAGGATTCCGGGAATTTGTTGTGGTATACGAGTACGCTCACGTGTGGCAAAATTAACCGAAAACTAACAGTCGAAAGCCTGTTGGTAACATAGGCTTCCCGATGAAATTGTCAATTGTCGTTACGTTACTTTAACTAAAGATCCAGAGAGTATACTCCATTCACTTTTATTCAATCACATTGGAGGTCATGATTTCGTTTTCAGGAGTTGGTGCACCTGATGAAAAGTCTGTGCGCGTACAGAGAATATCGTTAATGACAAAACGACGTTGCCAGTTCCTTTGTTTACATCAAAGTGAAAGTATCAAAGATATTTTGGCATGGGTACAAACGGCAAATTTGAATTGTACCAAAAATCGATTTATAAGCATGAATAAAGCAAAAGTAAGTACCTACTAATCGCCTTTTTTACACTTGATAACGAAGTTTTTTTTTGTATCTGGCCGTTTAGAAAGATTTCAAACGAAATTCCGGTCCCCCAGAAGTTTGGTTAGTTTCGGTATCGTTTTTGGTGCTCAAAATTTATTTGGAATGTGTAAATGGACAAAAAAGGCTTCTTCATACGATCTTCTAACGAAAGCGACCGGAAAATATGGTTCAGGTAGGATTTTCGAGAAATTATGAGGAAAGAACTTGCAGAATAAAATTGCACAATTTTCGTAAGTAAACGGGTTCTGGATGGCCATCATCGGTCTCTAAATGATTATTGTTGATCGTTTTCACGTTTCAGAAGAAAACACGTCGAAAAAGCTAAAAAAAAAGAAGAAATATGACTATATTGCATTCAACGGTAGGTGAATTCAGATTCCGATGAATTGAAATGTGTCACTGGAGCTTTCATTCCTTTGCCGAAAGTAGAAATAGGCTATATTGAACCAGAATACATCAGTTTTTTCCATATTCCAGGAGTTTGTGTCTTATTTTAGAGCAGGTGAATGATAAATGTGAAGCATATGTTTGACCTATTCCATTTTATTTGTACAAACCTACTGTGGTAGTAATGTATGAATATTTTTGAAACTAAGAAATTACTATACAGTCAGAATATTCTTCTCCTTGTTCATAAGATCAAATAAATGAAATGTATATCTATAAAGCTTTCAGGAATTGATATTCTTGCTTATTCTAACCAAAACTCAGGTACTATTGCATTGAAAATATTAGTTTTTATGTAAAAAAATTCGTTTATTTAGTTATTATGTTTATTTTATTTGTGATAAATGAATAAAATTTTTATTTATTTGAAATAAAGAAATATTAGAAATAGAAATGTTATGCACCCTCACAATCATATCACATACAATATCATGATGAAAACAAAGCACATCGATAAATCTTTACAGTCATAAATCCAAAAACTTCTTTATACGTAGAATATTGTTCACAATTTTCTGTGGTGTTCTCCAAAATGAAATATACATTCTGAGAAATACGCTAAGAATGTAGAAAGGGCAACATAGTGTTGACTTGGAACATAAAAATATGAAAAACGTCATAACTTCGATACAGAGTGGAATGTGTCAAATTTCCAAGGCCAGAGCTGTGATTTTATAATTATGAATGGAGTATACAAATCCTTTTTTTTTTCTCGGTTACTTTAATCATTTTCAGGAATTAAAATTCATAAACTACGAGTAGGTGAATTTATTCAGATTTTACAAAATGATACTTCATCACGTATAGGGTCTTTATGAGGGTCATATAGACAAGGGAAAACCAATGAGTTTAAGTTATAAAAAACTCAGTCGCAGAGTTTCTTCTTTCGTCTGATATACCCGCAAAGAACATCCGACAGCTTCTTCATGGCGCAACAATAAAAATCCCTCATCTTCTTCGAGTTGGTCTCACAGCCGTCCTTCCTACACGTAACGCAGACGTTAAAATCTTGTCTTCTCGGATTGTAAGCCACGCCGTAACCTCCGTAACAACTAGGCGGGTAGCAGATGAAAGAGTCGCTCTCCATCGGTACCTGCATCGAGAGTATCTTAAATTTACTGCTCCTCAGGTACGCCCTGCTCTGGAAGACCTTGGGCAAGTGCCTGCCGGCTTCCCTGCACGCCATCATCAATCCGAACAAGTGACAGTCGATCCCTCTACCTTCCATGGCATCCTCCGATAAAACTTTATGCACCCTGTCGGTTTCTCTGAGATAATCGTACCGGTCTCGTAGAAAGAGCAAAGGATCGTCTATAGATTTTATAAAACGTGCCATCTCGCAGGTGCAAGACCTCACGATGTCGCTTCTGCCTTGGTAAAACATCCTGGTGGAGACCACCTCTTGCTGTGGTACCATATGCCCGTGGGCTCTGTAGTGCGCCAGCTGGATGGCCAGTTGGACCATTGAGTCGGGAGTCACGTGGTGATCATTGCAGAACTCCGTTCCGTATTTATCGTACTGCACGACTTTGCAGCTAAAAGTGTTGGCTTTTTCTCGAGCTTCGCAACACCCTTCCTCCATGAACTTCTTGGTGTCGTCGTTACTGACGAAACTCAGCATTTTGGGTTTTTCGCAGAGCTCCAAAAAGGGTATTTCCATCCACTGGTTGCTACGGGCGTAGGAGACCAAGAAATCCGCCATTTTTCCGAGTGGTGGGGCCGTGAGTGGACTGTGTTCGAATATGAGACCAGCTGAGCCATCTAGACTGACAAAAAACTGCAAGGTCTTGTCGTACCATCTGTTGGCGGCGTTGTAATCAGGACCATATCCGTGAAAACCGTTCAGACAAGCGTTCAATCTTCTATCTTCATCCGTGTAGATCCTCATGGGGGATCTTTCGTCCAAACACACCACAAACAAGGCTCTTTCTATATCCTCCAAGTATTCAGCATTTTCCGGCAGGTTTTTCATGTTAGAATAAACTTTGCACCATTTGTCCCTGCCCATGGAGGTGAAGAGACCGAACGGTTCTCCTCTAGCATACCCACATTCAACCACATCTTCCAATCTAGTCAACAGCTGGAGGTAGCTCAAAGGTTGAGACTCGTCGTTCATAACCACAACTTTGAAGAACTGATTGTTGAAAATCACTACAATGTGTTGAGAGTCTTGAGGCTGCTGCACCAATTGGTCGCATTCCAGTTTGGAAAGACGTGCAAACAAAAAGATCTTCTGGTAGACCTCCATGTCCAAAGGGTGCCTACCCCAAGTTTCTAAAGGTAGTTGCCTCTCCTGGCTCATCTTCCTGAATTTCAAAACACCCTGGATGATCTTGGCGGCGTAGTTTATCTGGTCGCATCTGGTACTGAATCGTTCGTGGGGAAATATAAGAACGCCGCTGGTGTTGGTGGGAAGTGGTTCCCTGTTTCCCAAATAGGAACATTTGAGGTACCATTCCTCCAGCCAGTTGGTGGTATCTCGAGCTCTTTGGATCAGTAGTTTCTGTATTTGGTCACCGTCATGTTTCAAGAATTTCTCGCAGATATCTCGAGCAGTCGCCAATTCACAATGGGTGACGAATGGTTCTGATGACTTCAAGAATTTGGTCAGGGTGTGACCAAGTTTTGGTATGGGTAGGAGAGGGAGGTTGTGGGGGTTGATTGGGTTTGGTTTGCACACCACGTTTGGCACTAGTTCACAGCATGATCGCTTGAGGAGGTTAGGAGGAAGTACGATTTTTTTCATGGAATTCAAACTCATTAGATATTTTGGGGTTTACATAGTTTTATGACGTTGTTAGTGACATTTCCGGTTGACATTTCGTCATCGATTAAGTTTGTGTACCCAATGGAAAAACCAATAACATTGATTAGGCCAATTTTGCATCGTTGAATACTTTCGTTATTTATTAGAAACAAACATTCAATGGTTTGATTTTCCTTGTTCTTATCTTTAATTGTGAAATGGAGAGTAGTTTCTGATTACGAAAGAATTAACAGGAAATCGTAGTGCGTTTCAAAATCGTCCCTCGACATGAGTTTGAGAAGAAACAGAATTTTGTAAAAGAGTGTGCTAACGATGAAATAAATTCCTTTTTTGCGCTCGTCCTACAGATTCGATCGAGATGGCATTTCATATTCAGATGGAGAATGACATATCGAAGCTAATGTTGTGCAGATCGATAAATTAGAACTACACTGCGCATAAAAATTAACGCACATTATGGAAATCTCAAATTTATTCTACAACTGAAGGTGTTCTCAATGATAATTATTTTTATCAGAATTTTGCATGCTATGTTATCCACTTTTAAAGTTTTTCTTCAACACAGATTTTTCTCCCAGCAGGAATAAAAAAAGATGATATTATCGGATTTTGAATGTATTGGCTCCATTCTAAAATCAGTTGTTCTCGATCAATTCTAGTGATCAATAGTTTTTCTTTCGTTTGATTTTCTACACTCGATCGCTATGCAACGCGAAACACGCAATTTGACCCAAGAGGAATGTGCCCAAGCGGTAGTTTTGCGAGAAGGAGGGTGGACATACACAAGAATTGCAGAAAGGTTTGGAGTTTCCCATACAAGTGTGTCCAGAATGTTGCAGCGATTCAGGGAGACAGGTATGAATGTCCGAAGACCAGGACAGGGTAGACCACGGGTAACAACTGCCATTCAAGAACGTTACTTGAGAGTTTCTTCGTTGAGACAACGGTTTGCAACCGCTCGCCTCCTTCAAAATCAGCTTGAGCAAACTCATGAGGTGCAAATTAGCACCCAGACAATAAGAAATCGCCTCAGAGAATATGATTTAAGGCCTCGTGTCGCGGCAAGAGGCCCAGCTCTTACCCCAGCCCATCGAAGGGCGCGTTTGGATTTTGCGAGAGAGCATATCCATTGGGAAGAGGCCGATTGGGAAAGAGTTCTCTTTACAGATGAGTCTAGATTCTGCCTCTACCATTTTGATCGACGTTCCCTTGTATACAGACGTCCACATGAAAGATATGCTCAGTGGTTTGGGGGAGGATCGATTATGGTATGGGGTGGAATGTATTTGACTGCTCGCACAGAACTAGTGGTCGTTGATAATGGAGCTATGAATGCTGATAAGTATTATAAGGAACATTCTTGAAGAGCATGTAGTGCCATTTGCCCTATACATTGGTGAAAATTTCATTTTTATGGACGATCATGCCAGACCCCATCGTGCGCACATCGTTCAGGAGTACCTTGAAGAGGTTGAAGTCTCTCGAATGGAATGGCCAGCAAGAAGTCCAGATCTCAATCCGATTGAGCAGGTTTGGGACAACCTCAATAGAAGGCTGAGAAGTTCAGAAAATCATCCAGCTACTCTTAATGACTTAGGAATCCAACTCGGAGAAATCTGGGAAGGATTAGATCAGAACATTTTAAGATCACTCATTTTGAGTATGAACCGTCGTTGCCGAGCTGTAATTAACGCAAGGGATGGAAATACCAAGTATTAAATCACTTATCAGCATTTCAGTATTTTGAAAATTGTTCATTTCTCTTCTTTCACATAAGATTCGGTGAAATCCTGAATTTTTCTTCCATTTAATGTGTCTTGTTTCGTTCAAAACCTTCCCGAGAGAACATGAAAAATGAGTTATAAAGTCAATGTAGAGTTAACTTTCATTAAAATTGAGATTTTCAGAATGTGCGTTAATTTTTTTGCGCAGTGTATCTAAACTGCTATAGAATCATAAACGCAATATTTCAGTAATAACGGGATCATGGACGATTATTTTGACACCTGCTGTCAAAATTATTCTGACAGCTGTCAACATTGTTTTGACAGCTGTCAAAAATAAAAGAAGGTTTCCATTAACCTCACAAATCTATGGTTGAGATATACGTGCAAATTAACTTC
The DNA here is from genome assembly GCA_910592335.1 of Adalia bipunctata. Taxonomy (NCBI): domain Eukaryota; kingdom Metazoa; phylum Arthropoda; class Insecta; order Coleoptera; family Coccinellidae; genus Adalia; species Adalia bipunctata. The sequence goes on from OU342951.1 coordinate 2,902,114, forward strand.
CATTTGCGTTTCTGTGGAAATAAAAAGTTGTATATCGATACTCCGTTTATGGCCGCCGTTCGGCCACAACCTGTACAGTGTACACGAACATAGATGACAATCGTCGGCGTAAAATTCCAATTTCTTACGTCGTCGTTCGTTCTGTGAGACCGGATCTGTCCCCCCTCGGTACCTCGCCGCGTAAAGGTCGCGCGATTATGAATGAAATCCCCTTCCCCTTCCGCAGTGTCCGTTCCCCCCACCCCGGTCGGCTTTCTCGTTCATGAATAGCGTCGATGAATGAATCGAGGCGTGTGCCGAAGCTCGAACTCGAATGTTCAGTTGTAAAAACTATTGCTGTCGGAAAGCACAGACGGGCTCGGTTTTCTGTGTGCGATTTCGCGAAGACTACCTCGATTGGCGCATAGATAAGTGTCCGCCCTCATTTTTGACAGTTATCTGTTCTATGTTCTGTGGGATACTTCTTATTCTTTTAATGTTGGAGGTTGAAATGTAAGTTTAAAGTGGACTGTATTAAATTTCAGCTTTGTTTTTTTGTAGCAGAGGTGTCTTATCGTTAGGAATGGTATTATTGGGTTGTATTTTGCGCTTTATCATTTGGTTCGAATTTTTGGCCGGGTTTGGTGTTTGGTCCCGAAACGATAATAGTCGACGCATATATGGTCAAATTCAATTCTGTCCGTCCGTAAACACTATATTTCTCGAACAGAAAAGCCTATAAATATTCAGGGTGGGCAAAATTCGGTACCGTAGTTTTGCCTGTTCGAAATTTTTGTATAGGTACCTTATAATATCAAAAATTCTGACAATGTTTTTTAATAGCTGCCGAATTATTTTTGATTTGTTTCTTGAACTTGAGAATGCGAACTCATGGTAGTTCATTTTCTCATTGTTTTATTATTGTTCTTCCAATTATTCATTGGATTATACAGAGTGTAACAACCAAATGGAATAAATTCGATAACGAATAAATGAGGGCGCGTTGGGAAAAACGCTTGGACATGTCGATTTGTAATTTTAAATGCGCATATTTTTCAAGAAAATAATATTATATAGGGTGTTCCATGCGACCGTGGCCAATACCAACTTTCTTATTTCAAATGCAACCCCCTGTATATTATTTATTCTTTGGATTCTTCAGAGAATTCTAGACCCAATACATGCACAATGTCAATCTTCAACTATTTCGGAAGTATTGAGTGTTTTCAGATTGATTGCAAAAATCAACGATTGAAATAAAAATTATTTTATTTCACAAATTCGGTACATTACACTTAAAACCTAATAAGTAGGTAATACTGAGTATTTCTTAATTAAAAAAAAAACAAAAAAAAATATTAATGTCAATGTAGGAAATGTTCAAAATGCTCGCCGCGAACGTCTTGGCAACATGCTAATCTGGTGTAGAATTGTCTTCTAACGTTACTCAACATTTCAGGAGTTTTTGCTTACTTTCTCCATATCAAATGGTAAATGGGAAATAAGTATTGAGTGTAATGTATCGAATTTGTGAAATAAAATAATTTTCATTTAAACTGTTAATTTTTGTAAAAAATCTGAAAACACTTAATATTTCCGAAAAAGTTGAAGATAGGTATAGGACATTGTACATGAATTATGTCTAGAATTTTCTGAAGAATCCAAAAAATAAATAATATACAGGGGGTTGCATTTGAAATAAGAAAGTTGGTATTGGCCACGGTCGCATGGAACACCCTATATAATTTTATTTTCTTGAAAAATATGCGCATTTAAAATTACAAATCGACGTGTCCGAGCGTTTTTCCTAACACCCCCTCATTTATTCGTTATCGAATTTATTCCTTTGGCTGTTACACTCTTTATGATAAGTTGTTTAATCTGCTTGAGACATTTTTCTTATGGTTCATATATCTTTAAGCTTTTTGTATCCATCTTCATTTGATTTCGTAGTTCTGCAATTTTGTTGGGTAGGTACTGTATTGAAGATTTCAGATTCTCTGTTAATTTATCTGTTTGTGGAGTTATTTTGCTAAATGTTCCCTTCAGATCAATCTTGTCATTTTTTGAAGTTTCTTGTTCTTGTTTTGTGTTTTTTGGTTGTAAATTTAAGTGAACATTTTATACCATCGTTTTCTTACACAGTCCAACTATCAAAAATTGTTGTTTGTTTATTCCTTTAATTGCTGATTCCTGGTTTTTCATCTGGGTGAATTCAAGAATATTCGTGTTATAGCTTTCATAATTTTTCTCTTCAGCCCACCTTTGGTCAGCTGATCTACGTCAAAATACTCAATCAACCTACGATCGTGTGACCGTTCTAATTTTAAAATTGACGACGAATTTTTTTCTGCGTGAGGTTCTATCAATTCGTGGGAGTTCCTTCTAGAACGACTGATTTATTCGGAGAATAAATAGACACAAATTAGTGCCATTAACTTGAGGCTCGATAATTAGATGTGGATCTTGTTTGACGATCTGTACGCCGACGAAAAACGTGTAGGAAATTCAGATAAGATCGTTCGGTAAACTGAAATTAGTAGTAGATCTAGGACTATTTCATGTTTTCTGATGATCCATAGACCGGAATAACTGATGAAAAGTGTGTTGGTACTTAGAGACCGTTCCATACGGGCAAACATCGATTTGAATCTGGCACCAAATCTGGGAAATAGCAATTGATTGCTTATTTTATTGCTAGCGATTCATTTGTACTTTCACCAAGATCTGAAGTCTAGTCAGCCTCAAGTTTTGAAAATATTATATTTGCAGTTGGTTTAATCTACTTGGATCTCGATTATTTTTAAAAAAGCACTCGACTCGAACGGAAACGAATAGGAAAACCTCCCTTTTTCCAATCGATGGCTTGCACATATTTATTCAGCTCGGATGACGGAAATAGAAGTCGGTCCGTCCGACAGATCAGCATCGAAACAATTCAGTCACCAATTTTCAATTCACGCGAGATTAAATTCAATTTAGTATTCGACCTTCAGCTGATCCTCTCTGAAATAAACCATTCATGAAAATTGGATCGTGGAGGCTGTTGAGTCTACGTCACAGCAAATAAACAAACGACTGCGTTCTACCGGCGAGTGCTGAGCACTATTCTGGGCACGTATGCGTAACTGTTGAGTGTCCATCAGGAAATTTTTCATCTACGCTCCCCGTTTCTTTTAGGGTTCCAAGGGGATTCAAAAGAAAAGTCCCATAGGAGAAGGAACGCAACTGATTCGTATTAGAGATACAGGGTGTACTTGAGGTACGAGTATTCCAACGAAAATTAATGAAAACGATATTTCTCTTTATGTAGTATAAAGAGAAATTGGATTTTTATGACTATTTCGATTTGTCTGATGATTTCGAGAGATTGGTTCAATTTTTTCTCTAAATATGTTATCGAAATTGGTATGTCACATTGTGTAAACTCTAAATCGTACTACGTATATGTGCCAAATTTCGGTTGAATATCTTGTGAAATGCAGATACTATGAGGACGAAACTTGAAAAACATTCAAACTTTAACACCCTGTATCTCTTAAACAAAACGTTTGCGGTCTCATGTTTATAGGACTTTTTTTCTTGAAATCTTCGTATGTTCCTCCTATTTAGGTACAATCTGTATATTTCCCACCTCATCGCTTTATCTCTACTCTAAACCAAGAAACCCCATAAAACACTGCACAATAACATCAGAAGAAAATCATTTCGCCCAACATATTTTTATGTGACCTAACATACGAGGATGTATTGATATCTAGCTAGACTAGACCAGTTCCATGCATAAACAAAATATTGCGATACCATATCAACGAACAATAATTAGTAATGTCAGTATAGAGTTCGACGTCAAAAAAAAGTCCACCGAAATTGTGAAAATCGAAAAATCGGTGTATCGAGCCATCATCAAGTACCTGTATTTAAAAGGGTTACGAGGTAAGCAGATTTACGAAGATATGCTTAATACCCTTGGTGATCAATGTCCTTCGTATGCGACAGTGAAAAATTGGACTGCAAGCTTCAAAAGAGGTAAATTTTCCATTGAAGATGATGACCGATCGGGAAGGCCAGTTTCTGTGTCAGTCCCCGAAAATATCGATGCAGTTCATGACATGATTTTATCAGACCCTCGAATTGGGCTAAAACGGATATCTGAAGCACTGAAGATTTCATACGAACGCGTTCATCATATAGTTCACGTCAATTTGGACATGAGAAAAATTTCTGAAAAATGGATCCCCAAATTTTTTAATGTTGACCAAAAGCGTGCAAGGGTAGAAGCATCGCGTTCGATCTGTGCTCGATTTGAAAACGATGTAGACTTCTTAAACCGAATTGTTACTATGGATGAGACTTGGGTACATTTTTACGATCCAGAAACAATGCAACAATCGATGGAATGACGATACTCTGGTTCTCCAAGTCCTAAGAAGTTTCGTGTCCAAAAATCTGCTGGAAAAGTTCTTGCTTCAGTTTTTTGGGATTGCCATGGAGTAATCATGATTGATTTTTTGGATAAGGGTAGAACAATAACTGGAGATTACTATTCGACATTACTGACCACTCTACGGTAAAAAATTAAAGAGAAAAGGCGCGGAAAGCTATCCAAAGGGGTTTTGTTTTTACAGGACAACGCCCCAGTACATAAATCTCATGTTGCCATGCAAAAAATTCGTGATTTAGGTTTAGAATTACTAGAACACCCCCCTTATTCGCCAGATTTGGCTCCGTCCGACTATCATCTCTTTTCTCAACTGAAAAAAAGTTTGAAAGGTCGTAAATTTTCTTCCAACGAGGAGGTAATAAAATCTGTGGAGGACTGGTTTGCAGAGCAAGAAGATTGAAGAAACATTCTTTTGAAAGGTCTAGAGACGTTGCAGGTTCTCTGTAATAAATGTATTCAATTAAGAGGAGAATATGTTGAGTAATAAAATATTTTGACATTGAAATTTTGTTTGGTTCTATAGTACGCTAAGAATTTTTCAATATAACCTCGTATGAGAAAAAAACTCTCTGTATCTCGGAAAAGAATCGTTTGCGGACCTATGTTTATGGGACTTATTTTTCTTAACATTACGTAGGGAATCTCCCCTCTTCGTTTGTACCCCCAATTTGGGTACACCCTCTATATTTCGACATACTTTCCGATCTGCCGATGGGAAAAGAATCTCTACCACTCGTACTCGTATAAAACCAATCTGAGATTTTTCCACGGTCTCGAGTTCATGAAGAATTCACCTCAAAATCCTCTCGATGAAATAACCTGAGGACAGGGTTCGAAGCCATTAGGAATTCACGACTTCTCGCCGGTTCTGAAAAAAATCCGAGTCGTGACTGGCTTAATGCCAGGTTGATCTCTCGTTCCTCCGCTTGCACCGGGCGCATCCTCGGATGACCTTGCGATCGTCGATTACATTTTAAATGTTGTACACATTTTCATCGGGTACTGCGGAAAGTTGAGGGGTCATCCAGGCTCTCACCGCTGCTGCATACAAGGGCTGAGAAGGCTGCTTCGATCTAGGAAATCTTATCACAGTTGGCCAATCGAAAATTGGGATAAAATGTATTCAACTTGGTTATAAAATGGAATAAAATCGTCAGATGATGGTCTATCACCATCAAAGTAAATTACGAGGATGTATTGATATCTAGTTAGCCTAGACCAGTTCCATGCATAAACAAAATATTGCGATACCATATCAACGAACAATAACTTATTAGAAGTGTCAGTGTAGAGTAAGACGTCAAAAAAGTAAACCAGAGTTACGCAATAAATTTAAAATAAAAGATGTCCACCGAAATTGTAAAAATCGAGTCATCATCAAGTACCTGTATTTAAAAGGGTTAAGAGGTGAGCAGATTTACGAAGATATGCTTAATACCCTTGGTGATCAATGTTCTTTGTATGCGACCGTGAAAAATTGGACTGCAAGCTTCAAAAGAGGTAAATTTTCCATTGAAGATGATGACCGATCGGGAAGGCCAGTTTCTGTGTCAGCCCCCGAAAATATCGATGCAGTTCATGACATGATTTTATCAGACCGTCGAATTGGGCTAAAACGGATATCTGAGGCACTGAAGATTTCATACGAACGCGTTCATCATATAGTTCACGTCAGTTTGGACATGAGAAAAATTTCTGCAAAATGGATCCCCAAATGTTTGAATGTTGACCAAAAGCGTGCGAGGGTAGAAGCATCGCGTTCGATCTGTGCTCGATTTGAAAACGATGTAGACTTCTTAAACCGAATTGTTACTATGGATGAGACTTGGGTACATTTCTACGATCCAGAAACAAAGCAACAATCGATGGAATGGCGACACTCTGGTTCTCCGAGACCTAAGAAGTTTCGTGTCCAAAAATCTGCTGGAAAAGTTCTTGCTTCAGTTTTTTTGGGATTGCCATGGAGTAATCATGATTCATTTTTTGGATAAGGGTAGAACAATAACTGGAGATTACTATTCGACATTACTGACCACTCTACGGGAAAAAATTAAAGAGAAAAGACGCGGAAAACTATCCAAAGGTGTTTTGTTTTTACAGGACAACGCCCCAGTACACAAATCTCATGTTGCCATGCAAAAAATTCGTGATTTAGGGTTGGAATTACTAAAACACCCCCCTTATTCACCATATTTGGCGCCGTATGACTATCATCTCTTTCCTCAACTGAAAAAAAGTTTAAAAGGTCGTAAATTTTCTTCCAACGAGGAGGTAATAAAAGCTGTGGAGGACTGGTTTGCAGAGCAAGAAGAAACATTTTTTTGAAAGATCTAGAAACGTTGCAGGTTTCCTGTAATAAATGTATCCAGTTGAGAGGAGAATATGTTGAGTAATAAAGTATTGACATTGAAATTTTGTTTGGTTCTATAGTAGGCTAAGAATTTTTCAATATATCCTCGTAAACCGACAGAAATATACACACAAATTCGGTTCACAAAGTGATGGTCGAGGAGAAAGGGTTTAGAGAGGTCCAGGCAGACTAGAGCGACTCAGACTCAGCAATCTTCTTCCAAAAGCCCAAAACTGTAGCCTCCTACAGCGTGGGCCGTAAAAATGATCCGGTCTACAGCCGGCCATTTCCTTACTATAAAACCGTCCCGATTGACATTTACGCGTTTGTAAAATGGAATGAAACGGGATATTCCCATTCATAAAACTCGAAACGATTATAAGCCTCGATGTGAATGGGTCTCGAGCTGGTATGATTCAACGGATTGATATGGAATAATGTATAATACTTTATCTACTTGGGTAATGTATCCGGTGTCTCTTGGTGCCTTTCACTTTTGCCATAGAGGGTGTTCCGACCGACCCTGCGAAATCGGATTGTGGCGTTCGACCGGCTGCATACGAGGGCTGTTCGAAAAACTTGATGGAAAAACGAAGAATTTACCGATCGATTCTCGAAATTTTTTTGCCTGGAGTTTTTTCTACCCCGACATTATTTCTTTGGATGTTTTCCTTTCCCGGAATTTTTCTTCAGGAGTTTTTCCTACACCGAAATCTTTTTCCCCGGAAATTTTTTCCTTGGAAAATTTTCTCCCTGTAATTTTTTCCCCTAATTTTTTTCTACCCGGAAGTTTTTATCCTGTGAAAATTTTTCTTCCTCTGGAATGTTTGTACTCAGAAATTATTCTCCTCGGAAATTTCTTTATCCCGAAAGTATAGGTTGATTAATAAAATGCATAGGTATAATTTATTTAAAAATTTTATTTACTTAAAGAAGAATCTTATGAATGTATTAGATCACAAGCAATGGTGGTAACTCCATTGGGTAATTGAACTGAATTAACTCTATTATTGTTCTTAGCTCTATTTTCACTTTCTAATGACAATGAAGCAACAGTTTGGAAATTGGAATTCATGTTAGTGATAATATCTGGTTAACTCATTCGTTTTCTTTTGGGTGTCTTCTTTTCTAAACCTGCATGTCGTGGGCAGAGGGTATTGATTTGTCAGTTTCTTTGGTGCTCCTGTGTTTTCTTCTGGAAATAATTAGGAAGTTATAAATAGAATGAATAACATACAGAGTGTAACAGCCAAATGGAATGAATTCGATAACGAATAAATGAGGGGGTGTTAGGAAAAACGCTCGGACACGTCGATTTGTAATTTTAAATGCGCATATTTTTCAAGAAAATAAAATTATATAGGGTGTTCCATGCGACCGTGGCCATTGCCAATACCCACTTTCTTATTTCAAATGCAACCCCCTGCATATTATTCATATTTTGGATTCTTCAGAAAATTCTAGACATAATTCATGTACAATGTCCTATACCTATCTTTAACTATTTCGGAAGTACTAAGTGTTTTCAGATTTATTGCAAAAATCAACGTTTTAAATAAAAATTATTTTATTTCACAAATTCGGTACATTACACTTAAAACCTAATAAGTAATACTGATTATTTTTTAATTATTGAAAAAAAAAACAAAAAAACATTAATGTCGATGTAGGAAATGTTCAAAATGCTCGCCGCGAACGTCTTGGCAACATGCTAATCTGGTGTAGAATTGTGTTTTTCTAAATTTCTTCTCAGTAATGTTTTTTGCTTACTTTCTTCATATCAGGAGGTAAATGGGAAATAAGTATTGAGTGTAATGTATCGAATTTGTGAAATGAAATAATTTTCATTTAAAATGTTAATTTTTGTAAAAAGTCTGAAAACACTTAATATTTCCGAAAAAGTTGAAGATAGGTATAGGACATTGTACATGAATTATGTCTAGAATTTTCTGAAGAATCCAAAAAATAAATAATATACAGGGGGTTGCATTTGAATTAAAAAAGTTGGTATTGGCCACGGTCGCATGTAACACTCTATATAATTTTATTTCCTTGAAAAATATGCGCATTTGAAATCACAAATCGACGTGTCCGAGCGTTTTTCCTAACACCCCCTCATTTATTCGTTATCGAATTTATTCCATTTGGCTGTTACACTCTGTATAGGTAGATAAATAAAATGCATGTATTTATTTAAAAAGCTGAAAACATTGAGAGAACATAAAGAAAGCTCAAAAAACAAAATGAAGCACAAAAAACAATCAAAAAGTGAAAAAAACAATGTAACTTCGAGCAAAATGACATGGCGGATAAATAAAATGAAACAAAATGAACAAAAGTCAAAATCAACAAAAACTGGTTAAAGAATAAAGTTGGATGAAAATGATCACCTTTTTAATGCTAATGATATTTTAAAGATTTTATGTTACTGTACTTTTACTATTTTGTATTGTATTCTTTAACCAGTTTTTGTTCATTTTGTTTCATTTTATTATCCCGTCATGTCATTTTGCTCGTTAAGTTACATGGTTTTTTTTCATTTTTTGATTGTTTTTTTGCTTTATTTCGTTTTTTAAGCTTTCTTTATGTTTTCTCAATGTTTTCAGCTTCACTTACGTGATTACTCCAGAAGATGAGCTTTATTAAGCTCGAAACATGTTGAGAGATTAAAAATCCCCTAATTAATTTATCTGGTATAGTTTTTTCTTTTACCTATTACAAAATATACACGGTGAAATGTGTCAGAAGGTCATGGTCCCCGGGATACTTTATAAAAGTGAGTGGAGTATACCTAGATTGAAAATTGAAATTGCTGGAGCCGTAAACAGCAGCAATATTCATAAAACACGGAAAAATCTGCCCAAAACGTGCCCGTAACAATAGGAAGATAGTAGGTACATTTTTTATTGCAGTCGTGGCTGTGGCGCGTGAAGAGGTTCCTCAATACCCGGGGGTTTCACAAACGCCTACCTAGCGTGTGAAACTGCAAACCGACCTCCTATTATTTATTATTCTCTGAAAATTGCAAACTGTCCACATAACCAACACGAAAATTGATATTCAGAACGAGCGGCGGGCAGTGCGGCCTGAATGAAATTAACATCTGAACAAGTTACCGGTGGGTTGACGACCTAACGGGCGGTACGTGTGGGCTCAGCCTTAATGCTGGCCAAAAAATTTCACGGCGTTACCTGTTTATCGATGCGGGCAAGGAGCTCTAGATCTAGAAAGTCGGGTTGAAGTTTTGGTTTAGTGGAAGTCGGCTGAGGAAAAAAGTGAACGTTTGACGTTGACAGGTCATGAATAACTGTCAAGGGTGCGTTCGAAAACGAAATTGTTGGCTTCCAGAAACATCGCGAATGCAGTATTAACAGAAGTGTGTCGTAAGTTTAAATTGCAGATTGAACTTGAGCGTTCAGCCAAGTCTAGTCGCTTTCTAGACGGAAGTGATCGATCTCCCAACAACAGTAATTTCTTGACATTAATATGCATGAACAACTTATTGATTGGTTAATCTTGGGCTGAAGGTACTGGAGGATCAAGATCAAAACTAGTCGTTCTTCTGATTTAAACGCCGGTTCGGATAGGCTTACGATGGGATACTGATCGATCATTGACCGAGATGGGGTTACTCTTTGAAATTGAGTGGTGAACGACTGGGAGATCTGAATAAGCATCAATTTAACATTTCCCCAAAGCTTAAAAAGCGAAGACACGACAATGTTGAAATGACTGTTTGATAAGAGGCAAAGTTGATGGTTCACCACATGACTATTACAGAAGTTAACTCGAAATAGGAAATATCCCATTTGCAATCTACAACCACAATAACACAACAAACTTTCCCAATTCATTCACGAGGATATATTGAAAAATTCTTAGCCTATTATAGAACCAAACAAAATTTCAATGTCAAAATATTTTATTACTGAACATATTCTCCTCTAAATTGAATACATTCATTACAGCGAACCTGCAACGTCTCTAGAACTTTCAAAAGAAATATTTCTTCTTGCTCTGCTAACCAGTCCTCCACAGCTTTCATTACCTTCTCGTTGGAAGAAAATTTACGACCTTTTAAACTTTTTTTCAGTTGAAAAAAGAAATGATAGTCGCACGGAGCCAAGTCTGGTTAATAAGGGGGGTGATCTAGTAATTCTTACAACATGGCAACATGAGATTTGTGTACTGGGGCGTTGTCCTGTAAAAACAAAACACCTTTGGATAGCTTTCCGCGTCTTTTCTCTTAATTTTTTTCCCGTAGAGTAGTCAGTAATGTCGAATAGTAATCTCCAGTTATGGTTCTACCCTCATCCAAGAAATCAATCATGATTAATCCATGGCAATCCCAAAAAACTGAAGCAAGAACTTTTCCAGCAGATTTTTTGACACGAAATTTCTTAGGTCTTGGAGAACCAGAGTGTCGCCATTCCATCGATTGTTGCTTCGTTTCTGGATCGTGGAAATGTACGCAAGTCTCATCCATAGTAACAATTCGGTTTAAGAAGTCTACATCGTTTTCAAATCGAGCACAGATCGAACGCGATGCTTCTACCCTTGCACGCTTTTGGTCAACATTCAAACATTTGGGGATCCATTTTGCAGAAATTTTTCTCATGTCCAAATTGACGTGAACTATATGATGAACGCGTTCGTATGAAATCTTCAGTGCTTCAGTTATCCAGTTTTAGCCCAATTCGACGGTCTGATAAAATCATGTCATGAACTGCATCGATATTTTCGGGGACTGACACAGAAACTGGCCTTCCTGATCGGTCATCATCTTCAATGGAAAATTTACCTCTTTTGAAGCTTGCAGTCCAATTTTTCACGGTCTCATAAAAAGGACATTAATCACCAAGGGTATAAAGTATATCTTCGTAAATCTGCTTATCTCTTAACCCTTTCAAATAAACAGGTACTTGATGGCTCGATACTCCAAAATTTCGATTTTTACAATTTCGGTTGACATCTTTTTTTTTTAATTTATTGCGTAACTCTGGTTCAACCGTTTCAAAATATTGGTGGGTGTGTTTTGGCGTCAAACACTTTTGGTTGTGTGAATATGTCTGATTTTGTGCCAAGAAAACATTATTTCATTATCCTTAACTTTTGACGAGCAGCTTGTTCAAATAAGGCATAAAACTTATCGGATTGTCCTCTGACCTACTACTGGCTGTTACTCAACGGAGCACAATCGCCCATTCACGTACGTTCATTCAGAAAAATCGGCTTTCTACAATTCGTTTAAAGTACGTCGATATCTACAGTCGATGAAAATCGATTATAAAACGAGCGGAAGTCTAAGAAAGGAAATCAGCAGAATTGCCGATTCATGAAAAGAATCGTAGTAACGGGGCGATCGACTAACTGAGTACAAATCGATGATTTTGTTCATTTTTTGGAGGTAGGTTAGTTATAATTCGGTTCAGCAATTGGTGTCGATGAACTTTGTGTAGTTCGTCTTAAATAATCATTACATGATATAAAACAAAGTCGCTTTCGCTGTCTGTCCCTACGTGTGCTTGAATCTTCAAAACTACGCAACAGATTTTGAAACGGTTTTTTTTAATTGATGAAGTGATTTAAGAGGAAGGTTTTTATGTATGATACATGCATAATTTTGTAGAGAAACACTGATGAATTTACAGGTTTCTCATGTGATGTCGTAAATAAACACATTTTCTCGCGCTTACATGGCAAACGCTGACTGAACCCCACGAGATAAATCAAAATAATGTACTCGGTATTGTACTCCTAAAAAAGGGCCACAAAAAAGTCAGCGATGGTATAATATGTCTATTTCTTAAGGATAACCCACAATAAACATTTTTTATGCCACAAATTTGTGGGAAGTTCGAGTCGGATCCAAGGCGGATACTTAGTGGCCTTATAAATAAGGAGGAAAAGCATTTCCTACATAATTCATCGAATTTTTCAGAGTTTTAATGTATTTTATAATAACCAGGCCGTAGACGAATCCATAAATGAAGTTTCATAACAAACATTCCATCCGATCTCGAGTTATAAATGGTGTAACCAACAACTTAGTTTTATATATATAGATAAACATCCGATCATTTATCTGAAAAAATGGCATTTTTCTCTGAATGTCAAAATAACACCTCTTATTGGAAAACCCTTTATATAACTGGAGTGTCATTGTGTTTTTCCCTGAACTGCTCCTAAACGGCTGATCCGATTTCAATGACATTGGATCCTGAATGTGTAGTTTTTCAATTTTTGTCGCGAAAATCATAACCAGGCGGATTACACCGAGATATTCTGAAAGATTCGCACCGTTTTGATCTCCGCATCCATAAAACGTCGATATAGATGCGTCGCCAGTCACTTCCGGTGGTACACGGAGGCTGATGCCGATGCACATGTTGCAACCGGCGCTTCCGGTAGTTCCTAATTCGTATGACGGTGGAAACACAATCGTGTGACGTCACGCCATTGAGGCGGCGAGCCGACCATTGTTTTCTCAAGGAAGATGACAAGGGGTTCCCGGAATTTTCCGGGGTGGCAGACGCGGAGATCACCCGGAGATAATAGAGACGCCGAAGGTGCTAATCGAGTTTTGTGAGATCTCCATTAGGTCTTTATTTTTGTCGGCGGGTGTAAAATTGGTTATTCGCGCCTCGTTTTTTGCGCCTACACTCGATGTGGCAAAGCTACGGATACCTGATTTGTTGAGGTTGAAGTTGTATTAGAAGAAAAAAATTGATATGTGACAGCTGTCACTTCTTGACAGATGTCATACTGCTGTCAAAAAGTTGATTTCACGTCAGTGCTTTTCTCTATATGCCAAGATTCAACTCCTTGAATCAGGAAGTAGATTTCTCAACATATGCCATATTATTCACCTGATCGATAATCTCATCAATTAGGTTACCTCCCCCTGCGATATAAAACGCGTCTCCCAACCCTATTCGCGAAATAGACTTCGGAAAATTGGATGGTTCTTCGCCGGTTTCCCTAATTAGTCACACACTCACCGATCGATGAAGTCGACGTTGAAGCGTGACTCAATTACGACTATAGGGGTTACAGGTCATACTTTCATCATCTAATGAAACGGGAAAGAGCTCACGCAGGAAGTCAACAATTAAGGTACCACCATCTTAGGCCCTTTCGGTCGTTTGTTCGTGTTTAAAATGACGCGACCTGCAAAAACCTATTATACAGGGTGTCCCACTAGTGCCGCAGCGGACGATATACGCGTAACGGTCTGAGATTGGCAAAATTTTTTGATGCAGACTGGATATACTACAAGAAGAGCACAACCTAAAAATATTTTCGAATATATCGGGTGGCCCACAAAAGAGGAATAGCAGGTGACTTTGTTTTTTCAAATGGGACACCCTATATTCAATACTGTTTTTCAATTCTCTGAAACTTCGTGCATGCTTCCGTATACTTTTCACATATTTTTATTCGACAGTTTTCGAAATATTGGCCATTTTGACAAAAAAATGATACTTGTAGAGGCTATGTTATGCAATTATATTTCACGAACCCTTGCACATACTAATAACAGTTTTATATGGATTGAAAGACAAGACTTCAAAGTATCCTACCCAGCTATAATAAAGCATCTTCAGCATACAGAGTGTCCACAAAAAGACTATCAACATGAAGAATTTCAAATCGATTTTTCTTCATTTTTTCAAATGCAATGCATATAATTTTTTTTCATCATTGTAATCTCCATTCATTTTACTTCATTTTTTGTCAAATACATGATATGCATATCTCTAACGGAATAGGATTTTTAAGCGCTTTTTCGAAATGTTTCCCTATAAAATTCACATATACCTTCGAATTCAAATAGCAGATTTGGCTTTTCTGTGGTTATTGAGAACTGTCAAATTATTCCACTCAGAATAAGCATCATTGAAGCTTCAATTCATATTATAGCGAAATGAGGAACTAGAAGGTTTTGATGTATCTACCCAAAAATGTGATGAAATCAGTTACTTAAGACAGAAACTTGCTTTCTGTACCCTTTTCTAAAAATAAATTTTTGATAAATTTCTATGTTTCTACTTGGAACTTGGAACGTCGAATCTTCCAAAAATTTCAAACAAGCTTTGAGCTTGCGAGCTTGAAGATCTGCGTGCGTGCCTGTGAAACTTATGAATATCATTTTTTCGAAGAAATTGTATAAGGATAAGAGCGGGCACTTTTTTGTATCCTGAAGTTTTGAAACTCGTTTTTTTGAAGCATTCATAACTTGTACATTCAAACTAATTGGTATTTTTTGAATTTTTACATCATTGTGTGAGTATTCATCCAGTCCGTAAAAACTATGATGATTTGAATTGAAGCTGCAATGATGTTAATTTTGAATAGACTAATTTGACAGTTCCCAATAACCACAGAAAAGCCAAATCTGCTTTTTGAATTCGAAAGTAAATGTGAATTTGGAGGAAAAACTCTAAAAAATCCTATTCTTTTAAAAATATGCATATCATGTATTTGACAAAAAATTAAGTAAAATGAATGGTGATTACAATGATGAAAAAAAATTATATGCATTGCATTTGAAAAAATGAAGAAAAATCGATTTGAAATTCGTCATGTTGATAGTCTTTTTGTGGACACTCTGTATGCTGAAGATGCTTTATTATAGCTGGGTAGGATACTTTGAAGTCTTGTCTTTCAATCCATATAAAACTGTTATTAGTATGTGCAAGGGTTCGTGAAATATAATTGTATAACATAGCCTCTACAAGTATCATTTTTTTGTCAAAATGGCCAATATTTCGAAAACTGTCGAATAAAAATATGTGAAAAGTATACGGAAGCATGCACGAAGTTTCAGAGAATTGAAAAACAGTATTGAATATAGGGTGTCCCATTTGAAAAAACAAAGTCACCCTGTATTCCTCTTTTGCGGGTCATCCTATATACTCGAAAATATTTTTAGGTTGTGCTCTTCTTGTAGTATATCAAGTCTGCATCAAAAAATTTTGCAAAACGCAGTCCGTTACGCGTATATCGTCCGCTGCGGCACTAGTGGGACACCCTGTATTTATTTGTTTACCGAAAAGGCAGCTACATTCACTGGCTATCTTGAAATTGCTCACAACTGGACTTGTTTTGATCAAGATGGATTATTCCAGTAACTGCAAACAGTGAAATGGGTTATGTTTTTAGAGATAGGAAGTATCTTATTTTGATAAAAACGAGTTTCTCTTAGAAAATTGATGGTTTCCTAAGGCTTTTACTCAAACTATCCATCTAATATATTTGCTACTTGCAATTCCAAGTATTTTCTAAGATGGAATTGATTTTATGGTTAATGAAGGCTCTCTAGTAAGGTAGAAGTTTAACACACTATGATTCATACGTTTATGATTGAAAAAGGGTAAATGGTACAAAAAAATATTAACAAACTTTTTGTGATGAGAAATTTATTCGTATCTATAAACCTGAATTAAACAATTCGAATATTTTAGGTAGGTAATTCATCAACAATAGTCAGCATCCTTCGAAACAAGTATATAATATAATTTATTTTCATCAAAATGCACATTAATAGAAATCACATATTCACTTTACAATTGGAATTTGTAACATACGGAGTGATATCACTGGTCAGTTTTACAAGCTATCATTAGTGCTTCTGTCATTTTTTTGGTGGCCCAGGCAATCAGTATAACATCAAGAGAACTAAAAAGTTAATTGCCAGGATATGTGCTTTTTGGAAAAGAGAAAATATTTGTTGACATTTCGTGAAAGTTAAAACTATATGGATCAACTTTCAAAACCGAAATCTCAACGGTTTCTGTCGAAGATTAATAAAAAACGATCAATTGCTTGGTGGAAACCCAATGTTATTGCATCAATCCTTATTGAGAAATTGTGTTGTTGATTATTATCCGCGTATCATCTTCCCTGCGCAACAAACAAATACCACTGAGTGAATTTTAATATAATCCACGTGTCCAGGCCATAATTAATAATGGGAGTCTTCCCAGAATCGGCTTGTTTTCAATCTGGGATCCTCATCTAGAAATAGCCTGGGCCATTTCTACACAAACGCCCCGCAAAAAACATTTAGCGAACTAATTGATCCTTCCTATACCTTCGAATACCTCCGATTACCTGCAGATCGGAAAACGATTACTTTTCAAGAAGATGCCCCCTTAGTGGCCGAAAACAACCTACGCCAAGCGGTCACTCTGGAACCGAATTTTATGGATACGCCCACGATATCCTGTTGCTAGACGCGAACCAGGTCCGTACTGTCATAATAAACAATGCGGTGGGAAATTGTTATTACGTCGGAATATTTTCGTTTTGTCAACAAGATATCTGCCAAGTAATGCCGATATGAATTCTGCTGCGCGTTTACGAGCGGGATCCGCTTCCTATACACATACAGGGTGTCCCCAATTAATTTCTACACCATATTTAGTCACCCAAATTAATTCTGTCTTCACTGATGTTATTTTCCACAAAATGCCTGATTTCAAGAATAAAAATTACTTGAATCTAGTGTACATAATAGAATTGCGTCCATGTTTATTTTAGTGGGCTCTCCGACTGAAACTCTGGCCTAAACTGACGGGCCAGCCTGTATATTATAAAGTTTCACTTTCGTAACATAATTTTTCAATAACATTCGAAGTGATTGATAATACTTCGATCTGTTTTTCCCAGAATGTATCCTTTATGGTGATTGATTCGACGGAAATTATTTTGGAATGCAGTAAACGGATTGTTTTGTCTGCTGGAATTCCTTCAGTTTGAATAAATGGGTTGGTGACTAAACGCTATTCTCAGTATTTCATGGAAAAAATCTTAATGGCACATACCGAGTTCGGAATTGCTTCATAATTTCAAGGAAATGTAGATATTTGAATACGAATCCTTATCTATTTTCCGCTCAGAATTATTCCATCTATGGAATGAGATTCTTCATTTCGCTCTATTCCAAAAAAAAATAAATATAATTTAAATGAAAACAATGATTTTTCCGAATAACCACATCAATATTTCGACATATTTCCTTTGGGAGGACTTTTGATGTCAAAATTCAGCTCTATACGAATAATTCTAAATTGAAACCCCAATTTTGTCTGAACTAGAATTCATTCAATCAGAACATTATTATTGTATCAATCAATAACAGTACCATATTCTACGAAATGTACGTACACAAGCATTTCCTTCCACGTGTCAGAAGTGGATAATTTTCCGGCTCGGCTTTCGGTCTATTTTAGTCAACTTAACATGCAACAGTTGTCTCCATGGCATACTCAGATATTATCGTATAATGGAATTAAACGACTCCCACTCATTCTGATATTACGACCCATTAATTTATTGACAACCTTATGGGGAACATTGGAAAACTCTCTATTTATTGTAGTTGTGTTGGTAATTTTCCCATTTTGATGAGATAGATCATTATCTGTCGGAGAATGATAAAGTTTGATGCTAATGGGAGATTGATAAAATACGTAGGTAGCAATTATTTATTGGCACTTATTGTAAATATCAGTGCTTTTTGTCGAAGTTAACTTGACATGCAATGAGAAGAGCTCTGGAAAACTGTGGCTGTATAGGTACTATAGTTCTGGGCTTCTAGGTTTTATAGTTCCGGGCCTCTAGTGACTATAATTCCGGGCCTCTAGAGACTATAATTCCGGGCCTCTTGGAACTATAGTCCTGGGCCTCTAGGCATTATAGTTCCAGGCTTTAGTGACAATAGTTTCGGGCCCCTGAAAACTATAGTTACGGGTATCTTGATTCTATAATTCCGGGCCTCTAAGGACTGTACTCCTGTGCCCATGGGCAGCTATAGTTCCGGGCTTCTAGGTACTATAGTTCCCGGTCTCTAGTAACTATAGTCTCGGGCCTTTAGGTACTATAATTCCGGGACTCTAGGTATTATAGTTCTGGGCCCCTAGGGGCTATAATTACGGGCCTCTAGGAACTATAGTCTCTACTTATGCCTCTGGTATTATAGTTTCAGGCCTTTGGGACAATAGTTCCGTGTTCTAGGCATTTTAGTCGGGGCCTATTGGGACTATAGCTCCGGGCCTCTAGAGGCTATAATTCCGATCTCTTAGGACTATAATCCTGTGCCTCTGGGCATCATAGTTCTAGACCTATAGAGACAATAGTTAGGGCCTCTCAGTTCTATAATTCCGGGCCTATGAGGACTGTAGTCTTCTAGGTACTATAGTTCCGAGGCTCTATGGACTATAATTCCGGACCTCTGAGAACTACACTTCCGGGCCTCTAGAGACTATAGTCCTGGGCCTCTAGGCATTATAGTTTCCGGCCTTTGCAACAATAGTTCGAGCCTCTAGGAACTATAATTCCAGGCCTCTAGAGATTGTAGTTCTGAGCCTCTAGATAATTGTGATTCCGGGTTTCTAGTTACTATAGTCCCGAGTCTAGGGACTATAATTCCGGGCCTTTAAGGACTATAATTCCAGGTTTCTAATGACTATAGCTCCGGGCCCTAAAGACTACAGTCCTGTGCCTGTAGGTATTATAGTTTCAGGCCTTAGGGACAATAGTTTCGCGCCTCTGGGTACTATAGTTCTGGGCCTCTAGAGACTATAGATCCGGGCCTCTCGGGGCTATAGTCCTGGGTCTCTAGGCCTTATAGTTTCAGGACTCTAGGAACTATAGTTCCGGATCAGTAGGTACTTTAATAACGGGCCCTTAGGCAACGTTAGATCCGGGTCTCTCGATGTTATAATTGCCAATACTCATTTATCAAAGTTTTCTGCAGAATGAATAGACCTTGTCATGATCTTCTGAGGATATATGGGGTTCGATTGTCAAATAGAAATTCCTTTAACCTTTAAATAAGGCCTCAAACAAGTATATCATCGAATTATACCAGGGAGGGTTTATTTTCCTCGACGCCAAAGACGATAAACTGAAAATCACGTTGCGAGACTACTTTCCTTCAAGCAGATCAAGGATAATGGCTCGCTTTCTAAGCCAACTGTTTACCATTCGTATTTTTCTTCAAAGACCCGCAGATTTCCAATTTCTCCTCGCGTTCCTTCGCACATTCGGAAACGGCGAATTGAACAATTCCGAACCACCTACGGGGGACAATATTGAGACACGTATCTCGTGAGAGGCGGCCGAGGGGCAGCGGGTGGGCGGCGTTTAATCGAGTATCTTTCACCGCGAGATGAGAGCAACAGGTTGATCGCCGGTCGACACATATCGGAATCTAGACACCTCTGCTCGATTTTCATTTTCAAAGTCCGCGCGCGGTCGCTTTTTTATTCGTTTAAGGCGGTTTGAAGGCGGCCGCGTCCCATTGTGGGTTGAGTTTATGGTCCGGTACGGCGCAGGTACGGTCGGTTGACCGTATGGCAAAAATTTCGGTCGCGAAGAACATCTGTGGGTATTTTACGGAAAAAGCAGGGAAAGGTTTTCGAGTCCATGATATTCATGAGTTATCCCAACGTTTTGCTCTGCAGGTGGACCCTAAATTGAAGGTACAAATGAAAGGGGATAACTGGGATGATATCCAGAATAAACGGCTCGCCACAAGTGAAAGTAGTCTTAAGTTTTTGGTCCCATAAAAACATGGGACCGCAGATGTTTCGTTTTCGAGTGTAGAAGTTTGAATTCATTTCGAGCTCTAGGTACTATAGCTCCGGTCCTCTAGGGACTATAGTTCTGGGCCTCTAGGAACTATATTTCCAAGCATTATAGTTCCGGGCCTCTGAGTACTATAGTTTCGGGTCCCTAGGAACTATAGTTACGAGCCTCTAGGGACTATAGTCCTGTGCCTCTCGGCATTATAATTCCGGCCTCTAGGAACTATAGTCCTGGGCCTCTAAACATTTCATTTGCTGATGGTCTCTAGGTACAATATTTCTGGGCGACTAGCGACTATAGTTACGGGTCTCTAGGGACTACAGTCCTGGGCCTCTAGGGACAACAGTTACTGGCCTCTAGGAACTATAGTCCTGTGCTTCTTGGCATTATAGTTCCAGCCTTCAGACACGATAGTCCTGGGCTTTTTAGTTGCTGGCCTCTAGATACAATAGTCCCGGGCGACTAGGGACTATAGTTACGGGTCTATAGGGACTATAGTCCTAGGCCTCTAGGCATTGGGGTTCCGAGCCTCTAGGAAATATAGTTCTGTGTTTCTAGACATTTTCGTTCCATACCTCCGTGAACAATAGTTCCGGGCCTCTAGGAACTATAGTCCTGGGCCTCTAGGCTTTTTAGTTGCTGGCCTCTAGGTACAATAGTCCCAGGTGACTAGGGACTATAATTACAGGTCGCTAGGGACTATTGTCCTGGGCCTCTTGGCATTAGAGTACAATAGTTCCGGGCGACTAGAGACTATAGTTACGGGTCTTTAGGGACTATAGTCCTGGGCCTCTAGGCATAAGAGTTCCAGGCCCTTTTTTGTCTTAAACTTATGCAAGGAATGCCGGCTCTTCGTTTGAAGTTCCAATTTATCCTTTATTTCGCCGAATGTGAAGAATAATTTTGCCAAGCTCCATAGGTATAGGCCATATTTGGCCATCAGAAATCCATTTCCTCGAGATTATATCATCTTCGTCGCTGTTTCCTGGCAACGATTTAAAAACGATATTCTTGTAACTCAACTTTAATCTCATTCAAATTATCTGTTACAGTTTGCCGCATATAGAGGTGTTGTTGAACCCAATTGCAACTTAACGCAAGGTGAAATGTGGGAAATGACTTCGCTTCAACCTTATTGTTATGTATTCTGAATTGTTAGATGTTAATGAGCGAAAAAAAGTGTTCCGTAACTCGCTTCTCACTTGCGCGGACAGCAAGCGACATTTTCGTTATTCTTATTCCTGTAATAATGTATATAATCGTACATCGAAGATTTCTTCGCTGTTGAAAGGATCTAGGTAAATGGTCACTTCCTGGTTTCGACATTGAATGCTTCCGAAAGAGCTCTTTTAAATGGGGTTCGGTCGTTGATTCCTCGATTAAACATTCGAATGAAAACCAATCCATTTCACGTTGAAATTAACTCGCAAAAATGAGTCTTGGGAGTTGCTATCTTACACTGGGTATTAGATATCTATCTAGAATTTCCGCTCGGTAAAAATTGCGGCAACAAGTAGATATCAAGCGGATTGGTTATTGGCCCTATTCCTTTGGTCATTAATAACTGCTCAAGATGCAGTCCACACTTCGAAACCAGTCATCGGAAGTGTTGTTCATGACAGATTAGAGTATCCTCAAGGTATGTTCTTCTAGTTTAATTATACAACGTTGTTGGTGTTAGTTATCATTAGATGTAAATGAAGATTGAGATATTCGTATTGATTTCTTGGTGGAATTGAACACTTCAAGGTTTGATGTATCATGTGGCACTTTGAATGAGTATACAGGAAAACTGTAGAGAAAAACAAAGCCTATGACAATAAATACAGGGTCTTTTGCCCCCAATTCCACATAACTCATTTTGTGTATCAAAAATCGTATAATTTTCGGCGAGGTTGAGAAAGAATCACCCTGTATAGTGGGGAACCGTCCTCCAAGCTTTCTACTCTCTCTAGAATTTTTGATTCTGGTTTCAATACAAGCAAACACTCAGAAATCATCTTATCTTCCCTATTACTAGTAAACATGAAAAATTGTTACATTTCAAGTTTTCTCCGATATTTACCGTCAGAATTGGCTTCCGTTCCTGGAGTTTCCTCCGAGGACCGAAACGGAAACGCTATAAATGCAGTCACTTCACGCCGGATATGCTTCGCAACATTTTGTACAAATAAACACAGGAAATTTTAGCAGCAAACATAAACATCGAAGATATTTTCAGATTAACATTGAAGGACTTGCGGTTATAATTATGTCTTTATACGTAATAATTCAACTGTTCTAGCCAAATGAGGGACCATTAGGTATTCTCGGAGAGGAAGCAAAGGGGATATCCTGGAAAAATGTCTGGGAATTGTCGTTAAACTCGACAATTCATGCTGGCTCGAGCTCTGATTGACATTCGTGTAGTCCAAGAAAATTCCCTTGTTGAATCCCAGTTTAAAATTTCTCCTGGTCATCTTCATTTACGTCTTCTTTCTATGAACTTTTCTCAATAATCTGGCGTGAATATACACTGCGCAAAAAAATTAACGCACATTATGGAAATCTCAAATTTATTCTACAACTGAAGGTGTTCTCAATGATAATTATTTTTATCAGAATTATGCATGCATATGTTATCCACTTTCAACGTTTTTCTTCAATACAGATGTTTTCTCCAAGCAGGAATAAAAAAAGATGATATTATCAGATTTTGAATGTATTGGCTCCATTCTAAAATCAGTTGTTCTCGATCAATTCTAGTGATCAATAGTTTTTCTTTCGTTTGATTTTCTACACCCGATCGCTATGCAACGCGAAACACGCAATTTGACCCAAGAGGAATGTGCCCAAGCGGTAGTTTTGCGAGAAGAAGGGTGGACATACAAAAGAATTGCAGAAAGGTTTGGAGTTTTCCATACAAGTGTGTCCAGAATGTTGCAGCGATTCAGGGAGACAGGTATGAATGTCCGAAGACCAGGAAAGGGTAGACCACGGGTAACAACTGCCATTCAAGAACGTTACTTGAAAGTTTCTTCGTGGAGAGAACGGTTTGCAACCGCTCGCCTCCTTCAAAATCAGCTTGAGCAAACTCATGAGGTGCAAATTAGCACTCAGACAATAAGAAATCGCCTCAGAGAATATGTTCTAAGGCCTCGTGTCGCGGCAAGAGGCCCAGCTCTTATCCCAGCCCATCGAAGGGCGCGTTTGGATTTTGCGAGAGAGCATATCCATTGGGAAGAGGCCGATTGGGAAAGAGTTCTCTTCACAGATGAGTCTAGATTCTGCCTCTACCATTGTGATCGACGTTCCCTTGTATACAGACGTCCACATGAAAGATATGCTCAGTGGAATTTCCTGAATACTACTGGTTTCGGGGGAGGGTCGATTATGGTATGGGGTGGAATATCTTTTACTGCTCGCACAGACCTAGTGGTCGTTGATAATGGAGCTATGAATGCTGATAAGTATATAAGGAACTTTCTTGAAGAGCATGTGCCATTTGCCCCATACATTGGTGAAAATTTCATTTTTATGGACGATAATGCCAGACCCCATCGTGCGCGCATCGTTCAGGAGTACCTTGAAGAGGTTGAAGTCTCTCGAATGGAATGGCCAGCAAGATGTCCAGATCTCAATCCGATTGAGCAGGTTTGGGACAACCTCAATAGAAGGCTGAGAAGTTCAGAAAATCATCCAGCTACTTTTAATGATTCAGGAATCCAACTCGGAGAAGTCTGGGAAGGATTAGATCAGAACATTTTAAGATCACTCATTTTGAGTATGAACCGTCGTTGCCGAGCTGTAATTAACGCAAGGGGTGGAAATACCAAGTATTAAATCACTTATCAGCATTTCAGTATTTTGAAAATTGTTCATTTCTCTTCTTTCACATAAGATTCGGTGAAATTCTGAATTTTTCTTCCATTTAATGTGTCTTGTTTCGTTCGAAACCTTCCCGAGAGAACATAAAAATTAAGTTATGAAGTCAATGTAGAGTTAACTTTCATTAAAATTGAGATTTTCAGAATGTGCGTTAATTTTTTTGCGCAGTGTATTCCATTTCCGCCAATTTGAGTGGCTAGAAACTTTGCGTTTCCTGTTTTTCATCTATGTCTCGAGGAGTTCCAAGGAAATGCTTGGGTTCCCATGAGAAAATCTAGAGGAAGTCGAGAGGGTAAGGAGCTAGCTAGCGAGACCAACAGAACCATCTGAATACATAACAATTCGATCAGAACGCTTTTTAATTCGCTTCCGTTGTACGACCATTTGCATCGAGAGGTATTAGACGAACAATGGGGTCGGACTTGCTAACCAAACTTCTTCATTGTTGTCTATGCCGAATATGGTTGTTTTGAAAAACGCCTGGAGTATTTTGAACGAAAGTTAATGAAACTGAATACTCCAATTGACTGGTGCTGGCATTGGAAGGTCATTAAACGAGATCTGTGAACTCGTGATCTGGGACGAGGTCTTCGAGGCAAACTACGATATTATAATTCGTTATTTAATCTTCCATCTTGATGACACCGTTGCTGTTATGAATTGAAGGCCCACAGCTCATCAGGACTCATTGTGAATCAATGAAATTACTGTTTTCGCAGAGACCAATTATTTCATTGACTGCGGACCAGAATGTGTAGGAAATTGACGAAGACGGCTAATGGTTATTTCCAGAAGAGTAGGAGGACTCATCGCTCATTCTGGTTTTTCCAGAATCGTTGAATTTCAACAGAAATATTAAGTAAATATAAGAATTCGATAGGTAAAGATATTTCTGTAGTCAACGCAGAGATATCCATGGTTTCTCCACCTTTGAACCACAGAGTCAGGGTATGTGAACCTAATACGTCAGTGAGAACACAGAGGGTGGAAATTATTAGGAAATAGAATTGAAGCGCAGTGACGTACAAACCTTTTTTGTGGCATATTGGAGTGAATTCTTAGGCTCCTTTTGGAAGCTATCGAATTTCAGTCTCGCTTTGGAACGAAGTCCCTGTTTTTGGGTGGTATGGCTAATTCTGTCTTCGTAAAACCGCAAAATCACGGTAGGCGTACTTCCGAATTCTACTTTAAATATCCGTTGGCAGTTGACACATCCTGTCCTCTGAGAGTGGGTTCGTATGATGGGCAGATATCGGTTTGGTGATAAATTTAGGATTTTTACGCATTTCAAGGATTTCTCCGAGTCTTTCTCGTTTGTCAGTGTATTCATAGTCGTCTTCATAGGAAGCCATGAACTATCGTCAATAAGGCAACACTGGGATATGGAAATTAGTACGGTAGGGTTGAGTTTATTTCGTGTGAAAATCTAAACTATGCTAGTAAGGGCTCTGGAATATGTTTCATTGAATAGAGTGACCTCAAAAACCTACATTTTGATACCAAAATCGTCCATGTAGCTCTCAAAACAGATGAATTATTTCGTTTAAATTTTTTCGATATTTCATTTTCGAGTTTTGTTCTGAAGCTCAGAGCACTCAAAGTATGGGTCATATGGATCACCAAAATGGATATTCTGAATGATTCGAATGGGTTGAAGATTTTTCCGATTGAATACCACTGTCAGATTTTCCAGGGAATCCGTGGTGATAGCAAATATGGTGTTTTTAGGGGGTCTTACCCCTTTGCATTTTTGACCCAAAAAGTTGGGATTTTCGATATCGATTTTATTCTTTTTAATGATACTTTGAACAATTCCGATATACAATATGCAAACCTCATTTCGATAAGATCAAAGGAACGGGAGCTATGGCGATTTGAAATTTCGATTTTTTGAAAAAATGCCATTTGACAGGTGAAAATCTAAACTGTGCTAGTAAGGGCTCTGGAATATGTTTCATTGAATAGAGCGACCCCGAAAACCTACATTTTGATACCAAAATCGTCCATGTAGCTTTCAAAACAGATGAATTATTTCGTTTTAATTTTTTCGATATTTCATTTTCGAGTTTTGTTCTGAAGCTCAGAGCACTCAAAGTATGGGTCATATGGATCACCAAAATGGATATTCTGAATGATTCGAATGGGTTGAAGATTTTTCCGATTGAATACCACTGTCAGATTTTCCAGGGAATCCGTGGTGATAGCAAATATGGTGTTTTTAGGGGGTCTTACCCCTTATGCATTTTTGACCCAAAAAGTTGGGATTTTCGATATCGATTTTATTCCTTATATGGATACTTTGGGCAATGCTGATTAACAATATACAAACCTAACTTGGTTACGACGAGAGAAACGGGAGTTATGACGATTTGAAATTTCGATTTTTTTGAAAAAATGCCATTTGACAAGTGAAAATCTAAACTATGATAGATAGCGATTCGAATTATGTTTTATTGAATAGAGCGACCTCGAAAACCTACATTTTGATACCAAAATCGTCCATGTAGCCCTCATAACTAATGAATTATTTCGTTTTAATTTTTTCGATATTTCATTTTCTAGTTTTGTTCTGAAGCTCAGAGCACTCAAAGTATGGGTTATATGGATTACCAAAATGGATATTCTGAATGATTCGAATGGGTTGAAGGTTTTTCCGATTGAATACCACTGTCAGATTTTCCAGGGAATCCGTGGTGATAGCAAACATGGTGTTTTTAGGGCAGTGTTTTTCAAACTTTTTCATGATGCGACCCCCCTGGTATGAAAAAATATTTCGCGACCCCCCGTCCCTTCGCTTTTTTATCATGTATGGTTGTGTATGTTACAGTGTTACAAATATTCATTCCATACATCGATGAGAAGTAAGCCACATCCACACATACACTCAAAGACAAAAAATGGCTAATGGAAAAAAATTCATAACTCAGTGAAATGAGATGGTATTGCAACCAGGTTTAGATGTGAGCTTGATGGGTGTATAAGAATTGAATTTGGAGACTTTCAAGACTCAGGGAGGGGGTTATGGGGGTGGTTGGGGTTGGTTTCTGACAAAAATCATAACTCGACGATATAGGAGTGTTTTTCGATTGGCTTCGAATATGTGTTTCTTGAAAGCCGAAAGAATAAAATGCAATACCCCTGATAGTTTGTTAGCCCCCTGGTTTGGAGATTTGGGTTATCGTTTATGAAAAAATGGAAGTGTTCCACGTTCAAATTCGAATATGCGTTTCTTGAATGCCGAAAGAATGAAATACAATAAAATAAACCCTATAGTTTGTTAGCTCCCAGGTTTGGAGATTTGGGGTTTTTTTAATGAAAAATGATGAAAAAATTGATATCTCGACGAAATGAGAGTGTTCCACGATTATATTCGAATATGCGTTTCTTGAATGACGAAAAAAGGAAATACAATAAACGCCATAGTTTGTTAGCTTCCAGGTTTTTACATTCGGGGTGTTGTTTATGAAAAATGACGAAAAAAAATTCATATCACGGTGAACTGAGATTGTTCCACGATCAGATTCGAATATGTGTTTCTTGAATGTTGAAAGAATGAAATACAAAAGACCTCATAGTTTGTTAGCCCCCAGGTTTGGAGATTTGGAGGGTTGTTTATGAAAAATGGTAAAGAAAATCATATCTCGAAAAAATGAGAGTGTTCCACGATCTGATTCGAATATGTGTTTCTTGAATGCCGAAGGAATAAAATACAATAAATCCCATAGTTTGTAAGCCCCCTGGTTTGGAGATTTGGGGGGTTGTTCATGAAAAATGATGAAAAAAATTCATATCTCGACGAAATGAAAGTGTTCCATCGATCAGATTCGAATATGTGTTTCTTGAATGCCGAAAGAATGAAATACAAAAGACCCCATAGTTTGTTAGCCCCTAGGTTTGGAGATTTGGGGGGTTGTTTATGAAGAATGATAAAAAAAATTCATATCTCGGAGAAATGAGAGTGTTCCATGAAAGAAGAATTGTATCATTTGATTAATCCGAAACAAGCACAACCTTCTATTACTAAAGCTCTCCCGACCCCCCTACAGAAGCTTCGCGGCCCCCCAGGGGGTCGCGACCCACAGTTTGAAAAACACTGTTTTAGGGGGTCTTACCCCTTATGCATTTTTGACCCAAAAAGTTGGGATTTTCGATATCGATTTTATTCCTTATATGGATACTTTGGGCAATGCTGATTAACAATATACAAACCTAACTTGGTTACGACGAGAGAAACGGGAGTTATGACGATTTGAAATTTCGATTTTTTTGAAAAAATGCCATTTGACAAGTGAAAATCTAAACTATGATAGATAGCGATTCGAATTATGTTTTATTGAATAGAGCGACCTCGAAAACCTACATTTTGATACCAAAATCGTCCATGTAGCCCTCATAACTAATGAATTATTTCGTTTTAATTTTTTCGATATTTCATTTTCGAGTTTTGTTCTGAAGCTCAGAGCACTCAAAGTATGGGTCATATGGATCACCAAAATGGATATTCTGAATGATTCGAATGGGTTGAAGATTTTTCCGATTGAATACCACTGTCAGATTTTCCAGGAAATCCGTGGTGATAGCAAACATGGTGTTTTTAGGGGGTCTTACCCCTTATGCATTTTTGACCCAAAAAGTTGGGATTTTCGATATCGATTTTATTCCTTATATGGATACTTTGGGCAATGCTGATTAACAATATACAAACCTAACTTGGTTACGACGAGAGAAACGGGAGTTATGACGATTTGAAATTTCGATTTTTTTGAAAAAATGCCATTTGACGAGTGAAAATCTAAACTATTATAGATAGCGATTCGAATTATGTTTTATTGAATAGAGCGACCTCGAAAACCTACATTTTGATACCAAAATCGTCCATGTAGCCTTCATAACTAATGAATTATTTCGTTTCAATTTTTTCGATATTTCATTTTCGAGTTTTGTTCTGAAGCTCAGAGCACTCAAAGTATGGGTCATATGGATCACCAAAATGGATATTCTGAATGATTCGAATGGGTTGAAGATTTTTCCGATTGAATACCACTGTCAGATTTTCCAGGGAATCCGTGGTGATAGCAAATATGGTGTTTTTAGGGGGTCTTACCCCTTATGCATTTTTGACCCAAAAAGTTAGGATTTTCGATATCGATTTTATTCTTTATATGGATACTTTGGGCAATGCTGATTAACAATATACAAACCTAACTTGGTTACGACGAGAGAAACGGGAGTTATGACGATTTGAAATTTCGATTTTTTTGAAAAAATTCCATTTGACGAGTGAAAATCTAAACTATGATAGATAGCGATTCGAATTTTGTTTTATTGAATAGGGCGACCTCGAAAACCTACATTTTGATACCAAAATCGTCCATGTATCCCTCATAACTAATGAATTATTTCGTTTTAATTTTTTCGATATTTCATTTTCGAGTTTTGTTCTGAAGCTCAGAGCACTCAAAGTATGGGTCATATGGATCACCAAAATGGATATTCTGAATGATTCGAATGGGTTGAAGATTTTTCCGATTGAATACCACTGTCAGATTTTCCAGGGAATCCGTGGTGATAGCAAATATGGTGTTTTTAGGGGGTCTTACCCCTTATGCATTTTTGACCCAAAAAGTTGGGATTTTCGATATCGATTTTATTCTTTATATGGATACTTTGGGCAATGCTGATTAACAATATACAAACCTAACTTGGTTACGACGAGAGAAACGGGAGTTATGACGATTTGAAATTTCGATTTTTTTGAAAAAATGCCATTTGACAAGTGAAAATCTAAACTATGATAGATAGCGATTCGAATTATGTTTTATTGAATAGAGCGACATCGAAAACCTACATTTTGATACCAAAATCGTCCATGTAGCCCTCATAACTAATGAATTATTTCGTTTTAATTTTTTCGATATTTCATTTTCTAGTTTTGTTCTGAAGCTCAGAGCACTCAAAGTATGGGTTATATGGATTACCAAAATGGATATTCTGAATGATTCGAATGGGTTGAAGGTTTTTCCGATTGAATACCACTGTCAGATTTTCCAGGGAATCCGTGGTGATAGCAAATATGGTGTTTTTAGGGGGTCTTACCCCTTATGCATTTTTGACCCAAAAAGTTGGGATTTTCGATATCGATTTTATTCTTTATATGGATACTTTGGGCAATGCTGATTACCAATATACAAACCTAACTTGGTTACGACGAGAGAAACGGGAGTTATGACGATTTGAAATTTCGATTTTTTTGAAAAAATGCCATTTGACAAGTGAAAATCTAAACTATGATAGATAGCGATTCGAATTATGTTTTATTGAATAGAGCGACCTCGAAAACCTACATTTTGATACCAAAATCGTCCATGTAGCCCTCATAACTAATGAATTATTTCGTTTTAATTTTTTCGATATTTCATTTTCTAGTTTTGTTCTGAAGCTCAGAGCACTCAAAGTATGGGTCATATGGATCACCAAAATGGATATTCTGAATGATTCGAATGGGTTGATGATTTTTCCGATTGAATACCACTGTCAGATTTTCCAGGGAATCCGTGGTGATAGCAAATATGGTGTTTTTAGGGGGTCTTACCCCTTATGCATTTTTGACCCAAAAAGTTGGGATTTTTGATATCGATTTTATTCTTTATATGGATACTTTGGGCAATGCTGATTACCAATATACAAACCTTACTTGGTTACGACGAGAGAAACGGGAGTTATGACGATTTGAAATTTCGAATTTTTTTGAAAAAATGCCATTTGACAAGTGAAAATCTAAACTATGATAGATAGCGATTCGAATTATGTTTTATTGAATAGAGCGACCTCGAAAACCTACATTTTGATACCAAAATCGTCCATGTAGCCCTCATAACTAATGAATTAATTCGTTTTAATTTTTTCGATATTTCATTTTCTAGTTTTGTTCTGAAGCTCAGAGCACTCAGAGTATGGGTCATATGGATCACCAAAATGGATATTCTGAATGATTCGAATGGGTTGATGATTTTTCCGATTGAATACCACTGTCAGATTTTCCAGGGAATCCGTGGTGATAGCAAATATGGTGTTCTTAGGGGGTCTTACCCCTTATGCATTTTTGACCCAAAAAGTTGGGATTTTCGATATCGATTTTATTCTTTATATGGATACTTTGGGCAATGCTGATTACCAATATACAAACCTAACTTGGTTACGACGAGAGAAACGGGAGTTATGACGATTTGAAATTTCGATTTTTTTGAAAAAATTCCATTTGACGAGTGAAAATCTAAACTATGATAGATAGCGATTCGAATTTTGTCTTATTGAATAGAGCGACCTCGAAAACCTACATTTTGATACCAAAATCGTCCATGTATCCCTCATAACTAATGAATTATTTCGTTTTAATTTTTTCGATATTTCATTTTCGAGTTTTGTTCTGAAGCTCAGAGCACTCAAAGTATGGGTCATATGGATCACCAAAATGGATATTCTGAATGATTCGAATGGGTTGAAGATTTTTCCGATTGAATACCACTGTCAGATTTTCCAGGGAATCCGTGGTGATAGCAAATATGGTGTTTTTAGGGGGTCTTACCCCTTATGCATTTTTGACCCAAAAAGTTGGGATTTTCGATATCGATTTTATTCTTTATATGGATACTTTGGGCAATGCTGATTACCAATATACAAACCTTACTTGGTTACGACGAGAGAAACGGGAGTTATGACGATTTGAAATTTCGAATTTTTTTGAAAAAATGCCATTTGACAAGTGAAAATCTAAACTATGATAGATAGCGATTCGAATTATGTTTTATTGAATAGAGCGACCTCGAAAACCTACATTTTGATACCAAAATCGTCCATGTAGCCCTCATAACTAATGAATTATTTCGTTTTAATTTTTTCGATATTTCATTTTCTAGTTTTGTTCTGAAGCTCAGAGCACTCAGAGTATGGGTCATATGGATCACCAAAATGGATATTCTGAATGATTCGAATGGGTTGATGATTTTTCCGATTGAATACCACTGTCAGATTTTCCAGGGAATCCGTGGTGATAGCAAATATGGTGTTTTTAGGGGGTCTTACCCCTTATGCATTTTTGACCCAAAAAGTTGGGATTTTCGATATCGATTTTATTCTTTATATGGATACTTTGGGCAATGCTGATTAACAATATACAAACCTTACTTGGTTACCACAAGAGAAACGAGAGTTATGACGATTTGAAATTTCGATTTTTTTGAAAAAATGCCATTTGACGAGTGAAAATCTAAACTATGATAGATAGCGATTCGAATTATGTTTTATTGAATAGAGCGACCTCGAAAACCTACATTTTGATACCAAAATCGTCCATGTAGCCCTCATAACTAATGAATTATTTCGTTTTAATTTTTTCGATATTTCATTTTCTAGTTTTGTTCTGAAGCTCAGAGCACTCAAAGTATGGGTTATATGGATTACCAAAATGGATATTCTGAATGATTCGAATGGGTTGAAGGTTTTTCCGATTGAATACCACTGTCAGATTTTCCAGGGAATCCGTGGTGATAGCAAATATGGTGTTTTTAGGGGGTCTTACCCCTTATACATTTTTGACCCAAAAAGTTGGGATTTTCGATATCGATTTTATTCCTTATATGGATACTTTGGGCCATGCTGATTAACAATATACAAACCTAACTTGGTTACGACGAGAGAAACGGGAGTTAGGACGATTTGAAATTTCGATTTTTTTGAAAAAATGCCATTTGACGAGTGAAAATCTAAACTATGATAGATAGCGATTCGAGTTATGTTTCATTGAATAGAGCGTCCTCGAAAACCTACATTTTGATACCAAAATCGTCCATGTAGCCCTCATAACTAATGAATTATTTCGTTTTAATTTTTTCGATATTTCATTCTCGAGTTTTGTTCTGAAGCTCGGAGCACTCAAAGTATGGGTGATATGGATCACCAAAATGGGTCCCTGAAAAACTGTCTGGGATCTGCTAGTGACTCAAAAGTTTCCTGTTTTTCGTTCAATACTGACATGAATCAGTTGCGTCAACAACCAAATTCCTAACTAAAAATACGGAACCTGGTAGTTGAGGCCCGGTTCAACCCCCTAATAATTCATTTCATCGAAATCAGGAACTGCAACACAAAATTGTTCCAATCTCAATATATTTCTCTTTTTAATATATTGTGAAGGTACATTATTTCTTCGATTAATCTTTCGTTACCAGATTTTCTAGATTAAGCAGTTTTCCAGTTGACTTTCAGGAAACTATTGACTCTTTCTTACCCTTTCATCTGTCCGAATACAATATTCCTTGGCAACCTACAACGAAAAATGAAAACTAGAGTGTAGCCACATTCAACAATGTTTTTGAATATACATAGTCAAGAAATTTGATATTTCATGTATGTAATAATAAAACATTAATATTATAGATTTTATTCGTGATTCAAACGATATTTCGTAACCTGAGACTTCACAACTTTTGTAGAAATCCACTTGAATGAACCACATTTTCACGCTGCTAGCATTATTTCAAAATAGGTTTCCGCCTTTATTCACTTATTTTATGGTTACATACCAACAATATACCTACATTCAATTGGTCGCTACATTCAGTTGCAATCGTACTGCCACATCGTAATGGGTGAATCTTGTTCGGCATTATTCCATTAAATAAACTTTGCCTGTGAAATATAGGACCTACAATAAATGCACTCGTTTCCACACCACCCTGTAGGTAGAGTGCTTGGTACGTTTTGTTTTTGAGTGGTATCCCCAGAAGGCCTACTCCACTTTATGTCGAAATGCGCCAAATTTATTTCTAATCATCTGTTAATTATCAAATTAACAAGATATTAGAGGATCGCGAAAAGGAAAAGTTTCAATTTAGTTCTAGCCTACGATTCTTCTCACGGTCACACGGATGCGTACAGCATATGTGGGGTTAGGGGAACCATGCCATTAAAGCCCCTTATGGCCGAAAGAAAATCGGAGATCCAGAAAGAAATATCACTTTTCCTTGTGTTTTTTCGATTTGGCGATCTCCGACGAAAAGAATTTTTATTGGCGCAATCTTGTTTCCGCTTTTTGGGCGCATACTTTTTTCCGCTTTATCCAGTTGAGCGAATTATACCGAGGGAATATGAACGCGATAGTTTATGCACTCGTTTTCACACCACCCTGTAGGTAGAGTGGTCGGCTACTTGAACGAATTCCACCGAGGGAATATGAACGCGAAATTTAATTTACTGTTTTTGGGCGCATACTTTTTTCCGCATTATCCAGTTTAACGAATTCCACAAAGGGAATATGAACGCGAAATTTAATTTACTGTTTTTGGGCGCATACTTTTTTCCGCATTATCCAGTTGAACGAATTCCACCAAGGGAATATAAACGTGAAAGTAAATTCACTGTTTTTGGGCGCATACTAATTTCCGCACTATCCAGTTGAACGAATTCCACCAAGGGAATATGGACGCGATAGTTTATGCACTCGTTTTGACACCACCCTGTAGGTAGAGTGCTCGGCTACATAAACGATTCCACCAAGGGAATATAATGAACGCGACAGTTAATGCACTGTTTTTGGCGCAATTTTGTTTCCGCTTTTTGGGCGCATACTTTTTTCCGCATTATCCAGTTGAACGAATTCCACCAAGGGAATATGAACGCGATAGTTTATGCACTCGTTTTGACACCACCCTGTAGGTAGAGTGCCCGGCTACTTTAACGATTCCACCAAGGGAATATATGAACGCGATAGTTAATGCACTGTTTTTTGGCGCAATTTTGTTTCCGCTTTTTGGGCGCATTCTTTTTTCCGCAATATCCAGTTGAACGAATTCCACCAAGGGAATATGAACGCGATAGTTTATGCACTCGTTTTGACACCACCCTGTAGGTAGAGTGCTCGGCTACATAAACGATTC
This sequence comes from Adalia bipunctata, assembly GCA_910592335.1. Classification (NCBI taxonomy): domain Eukaryota; kingdom Metazoa; phylum Arthropoda; class Insecta; order Coleoptera; family Coccinellidae; genus Adalia; species Adalia bipunctata. The sequence continues at coordinate 2,937,284 of OU342951.1, forward strand.
CACCGAGGGAATATATGAACGCGATAGTTAATGCACTGTTTTTTGGCGCAATTTTGTTTCCGCTTTTTGGGCGCATTCTTGTTTCCGCAATATCCAGTTGAACGAATTCCACCAAGGGAATATGAACGCGATAGTTTATGCACTCGTTTTGACACCACCCTGTAGGTAGAGTGCTCGGCTACATAAACGATTCCACCAAGGGAATATAATGAACGCGACAGTTAATGCACTGTTTTTGGCGCAATTTTGTTTCCGCTTTTTGGGCGCATTCTTTTTTCCGCATTATCCAGTTGAACGAATTCCACCGAGGGCATATGAACGCGAAATTTAATTTACTGTTTTTGGGCGCATACTTTTTTCCGCATTATCCAGTTAAACGAATTCCACCAAGGGAATATGAACGCGAAATTTAATTTGATGTTTTTGGGCGCATACTCTTTTCCGCATTATCCAGTTGAACGAATTCCACCAAGGGAATATAAACGTGAAAGTAAATTCACTGTTTTTGGGCGCATACTAATTTCCGCATTATCCAGTTAAACGAATTCCACCAAGGGAATATGAACGCGAAATTTAATTTGATGTTTTTGGGCGCATACTTTTTTCCGCACTATCCAGTTGAACGAATTCCACCAAGGGAATATGAACGCGATAGTTAATGCACTGTTTTTTGGCGCAATTTTGTTTCCGCTTTTTGGGCGCATTCTTGTTTCCGCAATATCCAGTTGAACGAATTCCACCAAGGGAATATGAACGCGATAGTTTATGCACTCGTTTTGACACCACCCTGTAGGTAGAGTGCTCGGCTACATAAACGATTCCACCAAGGGAATATAATGAACGCGACAGTTAATGCACTGTTTTTGGCGCAATTTTGTTTCCGCTTTTTGGGCGCATTCTTTTTTCCGCATTATCCAGTTGAACGAATTCCACCGAGGGCATATGAACGCGAAATTTAATTCACTGTTTTTGGGCGCATACTTTTTTCCGCATTATCCAGTTAAACGAATTCCACCAAGGGAACATGAACGCGAAATTTAATTTGATGTTTTTGGGCGCATACTCTTTTCCGCACTATCCAGTTGAACGAATTCCACCAAGGGAATATGAACGCGATAGTTTATGCACTCGTTTTGACACCACCCTGTAGGTAGAGTGCTCGGCTACATAAACGATTCCACCAAGGGAATATAATGAACGCGACAGTTAATGCACTCGTTTCCACACCACCCTGTAGGTAGAGTGCTCGGCGCGTTTTGTTTTTAAGTGGTATCCCCAGAAGGCCTACTCCACTTTATGTCGAAATGCGCCAAATTTATTTCTAATAATCTGTTAATTTAACAAATTAACCAGATATTAGAGGATCGCGAAAAGGAAAAGTTTCAATTTAGTTCCAGCCTACGATTCTTCTCAAAGTCAAATGGATACGTACAGCATATGTGGGGTTAGGGGAACCATGCCATTAAAGCCCCTTGTGGCCGAAAGAAAATCGGAGATCCAGAAAGAAATATAACTTTTCCTTCTATTTTCTCGATTTGGCGAACTACGACGAAAATAGTTTTTATTGGCGCACTCTTGTTTCCGCATTCTTGGCGCAATCTTGTTTCCGCTTTTTGGGCGCATTCTTTTTTCTGCAATATCCAGTTGAACGAATTCCACCAAGGGAATATGAACGCGATAGTTTATGCACTCGTTTTGACACCACCCTGTAGGTAGAGTGCCCGGCTACTTTAACGATTCCACCAAGGGAATATATGAACGCGATAGTTAATGCACTGTTTTTTGGCGCAATTTTGTTTCCGCTTTTTGGGCGCATTCTTTTTTCCGCAATATCCAATTGAACGAATTCCACCAAGGGAATATGAACGCGATAGTTTATGCACTCGTTTTGACACCACCCTGTAGGTAGAGTGCCCGGCTACTTTAACGATTCCACCAAGGGAATATATGAACGCGATAGTTAATGCACTGTTTTTTGGCGCAATTTTGTTTCCGCTTTTTGGGCGCATTCTTTTTTCCGCAATATCCAGTTGAACGAATTCCACCAAGGGAATATGAACGCGATAGTTTATGCACTCGTTTTGACACCACCCTGTAGGTAGAGTGCCCGGCTACTTTAACGATTCCACCAAGGGAATATATGAACGCGATAGTTAATGCACTGTTTTTTGGCGCAATTTTGTTTCCGCTTTTTGGGCGCATTCTTTTTTCCGCAATATCCAGTTGAACGAATTCCACCAAGGGAATATGAACGCGATAGTTTATGCACTCGTTTTGACACCACCCTGTAGGTAGAGTGCTCGGCTACATAAACGATTCCACCGAGGGAATATATGAACGCGATAGTTAATGCACTGTTTTTTGGCGCAATTTTGTTTCCGCTTTTTGGGCGCATTCTTGTTTCCGCAATATCCAGTTGAACGAATTCCACCAAGGGAATATGAACGCGATAGTTTATGCACTCGTTTTGACACCACCCTGTAGGTAGAGTGCTCGGCTACATAAACGATTCCACCAAGGGAATATAATGAACGCGACAGTTAATGCACTGTTTTTGGCGCAATTTTGTTTCCGCTTTTTGGGCGCATTCTTTTTTCCGCATTATCCAGTTGAACGAATTCCACCGAGGGAATATGAACGCGAAATTTAATTTACTGTTTTTGGGCGCATACTTTTTTCCGCATTATCCAGTTAAACGAATTCCACCAAGGGAATAGGAACGCGAAATTTAATTTGATGTTTTTGGGCGCATACTTTTTTCCGCATTATCCAGTTGAACGAATTCCACCAAGGGAATATAAACGTGAAAGTAAATTCACTGTTTTTGGGCGCATACTAATTTCCGCATTATCCAGTTAAACGAATTCCACCAAGGGAATATGAACGCGAAATTTAATTTGATGTTTTTGGGCGCATACTTTTTTCCGCACTATCCAGTTGAACGAATTCCACCAAGGGAATATGAACGCGATAGTTTATGCACTCGTTTTGACACCACCCTGTAGGTAGAGTGCTCGGCTACATAAACGATTCCACCAAGGGAATATAATGAACGCGACAGTTAATGCACTCGTTTCCACACCACCCTGTAGGTAGAGTGCTCGGCGCGTTTTGTTTTTAAGTGGTATCCCCAGAAGGCCTACTCCACTTTATGTCGAAATGCGCCAAATTTATTTCTAATAATCTGTTAATTTAACAAATTAACCAGATATTAGAGGATCGCGAAAAGGAAAAGTTTCAATTTAGTTTCAGCCTACGATTCTTCTCAAAGTCAAATGGATACGTACAGCATATGTGGGGTTAGGGGAACCATGCCATTAAAGCCCCTTGTGGCCGAAAGAAAATCGGAGATCCAGAAAGAAATATAACTTTTCCTTCTATTTTCTCGATTTGGCGAACTACGACGAAAATAGTTTTTATTGGCGCACTCTTGTTTCCGCATTCTTGGCGCAATCTTGTTTCCGCTTTTTGGGCGCATTCTTTTTTCTGCAATATCCAGTTGAACGAATTCCACCAAGGGAATATGAACGCGATAGTTTATGCACTCGTTTTGACACCACCCTGTAGGTAGAGTGCCCGGCTACTTTAACGATTCCACCAAGGGAATATATGAACGCGATAGTTAATGCACTGTTTTTTGGCGCAATTTTGTTTCCGCTTTTTGGGCGCATTCTTTTTTCCGCAATATCCAGTTGAACGAATTCCACCAAGGGAATATGAACGCGATAGTTTATGCACTCGTTTTGACACCACCCTGTAGGTAGAGTGCTCGGCTACATAAACGATTCCACCAAGGGAATATAATGAACGCGACAGTTAATGCACTCGTTTCCACACCACCCTGTAGGTAGAGTGCTCGGCGCGTTTTGTTTTTAAGTGGTATCCCCAGAAGGCCTACTCCACTTTATGTCGAAATGCGCCAAATTTATTTCTAATAATCTGTTAATTTAACAAATTAACCAGATATTAGAGGATCGCGGAAAGGAAAAGTTTCAATTTAGTTCTAGCCTACGATTCTTCTCAAAGTCAAATGGATACGTACAGCATATGTGGGGTTAGGGGAACCATGCCATTAAAGCCCCTTGTGGCCGAAAGAAAATCGGAGATCCAGAAAGAAATATAAGTTTTCCTTCTATTTTTTCGATTTGGCGAACTACGACGAAAATAGTTTTTATTGGCGCACTCTTGTTTCCGCATTCTTTGGCGCAATCTTGTTTCCGCTTTTTGGGCGCATTCTTTTTTCCGCAATATCCAGTTGAACGAATTCCACCAAGGGAATATGAACGCGATAGTTTATGCACTCGTTTTGACACCACCCTGTAGGTAGAGTGCCCGGCTACTTTAACGATTCCACCAAGGGAATATATGAACGCGATAGTTAATGCACCAAGGGAATATAAACGTAAAAGTAAATTCACTGTTTTTGGGCGCATACTTTTTTCCGCACTATCCAGTTGAACGAATTCCACCAAGGGAATAGGAACGCGAAATTCAATTTACTGTTTTTGGGCGCATACTTTTTTCCGCATTATCCAGTTGAACGAATTCCACCAAGGGAATATGAACGCGAAAGTTAATTTACTGTTTTTGGGCGCATACTTTTTCCCGCATTATCCATTTGAACGAATTCCACCAAGGGAATATAAACGCGATAGTTTATGCACTCGTTTTGACACCACCCTGTAGGTAGAGTGCTCGGCTACATAAACGATTCCACCAAGGGAATATAATGAACGCGACAGTTAATGCACTCGTTTCCACACCACCCTGTAGGTAGAGTGCTCGGCGCGTTTTGTTTTTAAGTGGTATCCCCAGAAGGCCTACTCCACTTTATGCCGAAGGTCGCCAAATTTTTTTCTGATAAACGACTAACAGAATATTCATTGGGGCCTAATTGTTTCCGCATTTATTGGCGCATGGGCATGTCCTATAAGACCTTTCGAACATTCTTTCTCTTCGACCTCATAAAAGCTGAAAAAAACAAACGCTACCGCTGACGCAATTTTTGGCGCATTCGCTTTCCGCAATATACCTGAAATTAACCACCACCAAAAACCCTAAAATTCACTTACATTGATTTTCCGCTCTTGGTCCATCGATGGCTGAAGTTGGAAATGGCATCCAAGAAATCCCAACTCAGCCCGGAAAGGCCAAGGGTTCTCTGGGACCTACCTTCTCTTCCACCTGAAAAAACTGAAAAAAAGAAACTCTACCGCTGACTATTTTCTAGCGCATACTTTTTCCGCATTTATTGCAGCATACTTGTTTTCGCATTTACTGGTGCAAGTCTTCTCCAAGGCATTTCTCCTTCGCCAGAATTTTTCTGACATTAATTTGAATAAATATGAAATAAACCACCACCAAAAACCCTAAAAGTCACTCACTTTGATGCTTTCAACTCCTGATTTTCCGCTCTTGGTCCATCTATGGCTGAAGTTGGAAATGGCATCCAAGAAATCCCAACTCAGCCCGGAAAGGCCAAGGGTTCTCTGGGACCTACCTTCTCTTCCGCCTGAAAAAACTGAAAGAAAGAAACGCTACCGCTAACTTTTTTTTGGCGCATACTCTTTCCGTATTTATTGGCGCATTATTTTTCCGCAATATAACTGAAATAAACCACCACCTTAGACCCTAAAAGTTATTCAAATTGACGACTCGCTGTTGGTTCATCGATGTCTAAAGTTGACAAAGATATCCAGGAGATCCCTTAGCATCCCAGCCCTGAAAGGGCTAAAGTGTTCTCCTTGACTCAAGAAAAGCTGAAAAGAATACGCTACCTCTAGCGCTATTTTTTGGTGCATACTTTTCCCTCATTTATTGGCGCATACTTTTCCCTGATGATTGATTCCACCAAGGGAATATACATATAAACGCGATAGTTAATGCACTCGTTTTCACATCACCCTGTATTTAGAGTGCTCGGCTATTTGAACGAATTCCACCAAGGGAATATATAAACGCGATAGTTAATGCACTCGTTTTCACACCACCCTGTAGGTAGAGTGCTCGGCTACTTGAACGAATTCCACCAAGGGGATATATGAACGCGATAGTTAACGCACTCGTTTCCACACCACCCTTTAGGTAGAGTACTCGGCGCGTTTTGTTTCAAGTGGTATCCCCAGAAGGCCAAATCCACTTCATGTCGAAATGCGAAATTTGGAAAAATTGAAAAAGCAGAAATTTAATTTATGTCTGAATTTGGAAAAATGAAATGTACCTTTTACTCATCTTGAAATTATTATAATCTGGTCTGAATGATAAAGCTATAAGGTTTGCGAAATTAATCATTCCGATTGGAATAATCGAAGATGAAGAAATTTCATTGAACTCTGTCGATTTATTGGAAAAATCTGAATAAGAATTTCTATTCATTTTGAATTATTCAATTTTTTGTCTGTTTCGAAATTGAAATAATCATCATCAACAATTTAGCAAAATCGGTGGCATTATTAATTATGAACTGTGAAATTTCTGAAGTTTCTCAGCACGATTAGACGAAATAAAATGAAAAATTTTGATTTAACTCAGTCTATAGAGATTCTCTAAAGTTAGTAATGAATGATTGAATTTAAGAGTTCGCTATCAATAATTTGAAAATCAGAAATTTTATTCACTGGTTGAGAAATAAATAAATATTCATTTGTTGATATAAGTTAACTAGTGGCGATGAAAAACGGTCCAGAAAAATTTTATGTTTTTTCAGTTGTTCACCATGGTATTAAATTATAAAAATATCGAAAAAACCACAAACCTCATTGAATTTCGAAATTTCGAATATAAAAATGACCAAGCCATAAGTTTTCATTTGTTGTTTTCATTTAATTCCAAAATCGATGAATAGTTTTCGTTAAAACTTATGCAATCTAGAAGTTTGAAATTCAAACAACACTGAATGAATAGAATAAAATTCAGCCAACTTACAATTTCGAAATTAATCCCTAAAATAATGCATGTTTTCCATTTCTTTCCTCTCCACTTCTTTTAATGCCACTTAAAAAATTCACAAACACGAACGCGAAAAAGATTTCAAGAGAGATGTTGTTCACATGATAATTCGCGCAAAACTGAATCGAAAAATTCAGTATCCCATCGATCTAAACTAATTTCCGAAATAGTCACCCGTTTATGTAAGAGGGATGATGACAAAGATGAGTCGGCCAGCGATGACTCAAATTTCTGGTGTTCATATTCGCTTTGAAAGTGAAAATTATTATTAATATTTGGAATTGTTTCGAAATTATAATAATTTTCCTTCAACAATAGGGCATAGTGGTACCGAAATTGTTTATGAACTGTGAAATTTTGAAGATTCAAAGTAGGATTGGAATAACTGAAGAACAAATTTCGTTTACATTTGTGATGTTTGCTTTAAATTTCGAAAAAGGCAAGATTATAATTGTTTTGAAACTATAAGCGTTTTCTATCGAGAATGAAGCCAACATGAAAGCAGAAATTAAATTATGAACAGTGAAATTTCGAAAGATTCAAAGAACTTTTGGAATAATTGAAGGAGAATAAATTTCATTCATTCGTGTCGTATTTGCCTCGAATTTTAATCATTCCATTCTCTTCCAGTTTCGAAATTGAAAAAATTTTCCATCAACGATAAAGCCAAATTGGTAGCATTAATAATTATAAACTGTGAAATTCCTGAAGTTTCTCAGCACGATTAAGCAAAATGGATTCAAAAATTTTCATTTAATTCTGTTCACCGATGGTAAATAATTATTATTTTATCGAAAAATTCAAAAATCTCATCTTTCCTTGTTAGCAGGTTGCATTTAATTATTTGTTCAATAGATAAGTGACCTATTCATACGTTAATTTGATAGCTTAAAATCGAAATGTTTATTGTTTTGGAAATTTTGGCATTTAATTCCCTAATTAATGAATAATTCTCCTCGAAACTTATGAAATCAAGAAGTCTGAAGCACAAAGAGGACCGAATGAATAGAATAAAATTCAAAAATTCAGCCAACTTACAGTTTCAAAATTAATCCTCAAAATAATACACAAAACTTCCACTGTTTTCCACTTCAACACTTATTTCAATCCCACTAAACTAATTCACAAATAACACAAACGCGAAAGATTTAAACTCGGTCGATTTCACGAGAGATGTTGTTCACATGAAATTTCGCGCAAAACTGAATCGAAAAATTCAAAATCCCATCGAACTAAACTAGTTTTCGAAATAGTCACCCGTTTATGTAAGAGGGATGATGACAAAGATGAGTCGTGCAGCGATTACTCAAATTTCTGGTGTTTATATTCGCTTTGAAAGTGAAAATTATTATTAATATTTGGAATTGTTTGGAAATTATAATAATTTTTCATCAACAATAGGGCATAGTGGTACCGAAATTGTTTATGAACTGTGAAATTTTGAAGTTTCACAGTAGGATTGGAATAACTGAAGAACAAATTTCGTTTACATTTGTGATGTATGCTTTAAATTTCGAAAAAGGCAAGATTATAATTGTTTTGAAACTATAAGTATTTTCTATGGAGAATGAAGCCATACTGAAAGCAAAAATTTCTAAAGATTCAAAGAACTTTTTGAATAATTGAAGGAGAATAATTTTCATTCATTCGTGTCATATTTGCCTCGAATTTTGAATTATTTCATTCTCTTTCAGTTTCGAAATTGAAAAATTTTCCATCAACGATAAAGCCAAATTGGTAGCATTAACAATTATAAAGTGTGAATTTTCCCAGCACGTTCAGGCAAAATGGATTGAAAAATTTTCATTTAATTCTGTTTACCTATGGTAAATAATTTTATCGAAAAATTGAAAAATCTCTTTTTTCTTTGTTAGCAGTATGCATTTAAATATTTGTTGAATAGATTAGTGACCTATTCATAAGTTTATTGCATGGTTGAAAATCGAAATAATCATTGTTTTGGAAATTTCGGTATTTTATTCTACAATTAATGAATAGGTCTCCTCAAAACTTATAGAATCATTAGGTTTGATTTTGGAAAAATGGTTTATATTTTTAAATTGTTTCGAAATCATAATAATTTTCCATCTTAAAGGTAGAAAAATTGAAAATGAAATTTCTAAAATTTCACAGTACAATTGGATATATGGAAGAATATGAAGTTTCATTGATTTCTATGATATTTTCCTTGAATTGAGAAAAATCCACCTTTTCAATTTTTTTGTGAAGTGAAATATTAAGTATCCGTCAGCCATAGTGGCATTGAAATAGCTTTGAACTTCCAAATTTATTTAATTTCTCAGTTGGATTAATTTAATTGAAGAAGAAGAAATTTTATTTGTTTCTGTGATATTTTCGACAATTGTAGAAAAATTATGTTTTTCGAATTGTTTCGAAATTATAATGATTTTCTTGTAGCAATTAGGCTACAGTGGTATCGCAATTGAATATGAACGATTGTAATAATTGAAGAAAAATCAATTTTCTTCATTTAAATTTGAATAAATGAAATCTATAATTGTTTCGAAATATTAATTTTCAAAATGCAATAAACCGAAATAAATTATGAATCGTCAAATTCAAAAGTTTTACAGTGCGACTGAAATAAGAAATAGCATATATTTCTGTGATAATCGACTTAAATTTGGAAAAACTAATTCTCAACATCTTAATGTACTACTAGGAAATAAAACAAGGCGTTGCCACATTATATTTCATGGCTTTCGTGATAATAAAGTTGATTAATTTCAACAACCATCGACAATACTCAAACTTTATGGCTCTGTTTTTTGTAAAATAAGTTATGTTTTTAGCGAGCACTTATTTTCAATAAAAACGAACCCACTAAGGCTTTTATTGAAACTGCCCATCGACAATGCATTACAAGAAACTTTAATAATCAATTCAACTTCATTCTCAACATAGAATGGAATTTTTTATTTTTCTTTTATTTGTGAATGAACGAAACATTAATTGACAGCATTGACCAGATTCAGCTTTATACGAGTTCATTTGACATCGTTTTGATGGCACAGACAATGTAAAACTTGCAGAACTGAAAGGATGATATTTAAAAAAATCTGCTTCCAAACGAAAATTGCATGAAAATCACTTTTTTCTGTTAGCTATTGGTCAGATTGTTGAAACAATAATTGGTTCTTATAGGGGAACCCCTTAATCTGTACGCTAATGCATTTCACAGAGCTGCCATCATAGCACGCTTCCGACTGGCCACAAATAGAAGACGAATATTTCAACATCCCTTTCGTTTGGGGTTGACTTATTGGTTTTGTTTGTTAACAGATGTTTCCGTGGCTGAGGAAACCGGAACTTTATTCTTGTCACCTCTACCAGTACCGTACTCTAGAACTCACAATTCAAATTTCCTATTTTGAGAAGCTTCAGATCTTCGAGAATTCTACGGAGATATTAAACTGCAATAACTGAATCTTTAAATTCGAGTACTTAATGCATGCGGAAGGATCTAAAACGCGTCCATAGGATGATCGGTACCGCTTTTGACCCATCTTCCGAACGGGTAAAATTCCGGAATACAACCCTGCGTCGCGTACCTCGAACAGGCACCATCGGACGTCCTATATCCGGTCTCTGAGCTCACTAAACCGGAAGAAGTGTTCAACTTTGGAATGTCGATTCCTAAAAACCGCACAACGATTCGGATTTCTCGAAGGAACGGTTCATTCACGAAAATTCTTGTACTTACTACGTGAATCATGGCGGGAGTAGTAATAGTAGTGATAGTATTGGGATGTGCACCGAGATAGCGCTTCTGAGACTTAGGAATGTGCGTGATTTTTTTTCGCTGAGTTTGTTTTATGAGTGGTGATAAATTTGGATTTTTCATGGCACCTTTGAGCAGGACAAGTAAGGGAATTTTATCGACCGCTTCTTATGCCAACATTTTGAATGGAAAACGATTTTTCTGTTCTGATGGCCTCATTTTATTGCGTAAAAAAATACTAGGAAAGTATTCAACTGAGATATTCGAATGGAGTTACATTGGCTTTTATAAAATAACAAAGAAACCATTGTCGATATTGGAGCTCTGCTAATCATCCTTAAGGGGCCGTTATACTCTGGCCGACGGCACCGATTCTCCATTCAAAAAGTGCCTTTCATTTTTTCAAGTTCACGCCCTCAATTTTCCACCTAAAAGCTTGATTTTTATTTAAATTCTCCTGGAATTTCAGACAGTTCTCTGCGATTTCACACTTTCTGGAAGTCTTTTCAGTATTTCCATCATCTTTTGCATTATTTAAGCGCCAATTCGAATGAAATTTTTTTTTAAATATAGAAAATTGATTTGTCGCACTCCAATGAATTTTCTTAAAAAAAAAACTCGATGAACAACCGCCGAAAAACGATTATGAAGTCAATTTTCATAGACTCTCGAATTCAACCCGATTTTTTCATGCGAAAAAAAAATTTTTCCAAAGAAAAAAAATTGGAGTGCCCTCAAAACATCCTTCAACTTCAATTTAAAGCTTTTAGGTGAAAAATTGGGGGCGTGAACTTAGAAAAATGAAAGGCACTTTTTGAATGGAGAATCGGTGCCGTCGGCCAGAGTATAACGTCCCCTTAAGGGGCCAGACAGTTCTCTGCGATTTCACACTTTCTGGAAGTCTTTTCAGTATTTCCATAATTTTTTGCGTTATGTATTTAAGCGCCCATCCAAACGGAATTTTCTTTAAATATAGAAAATTTATTTGTCGAGGGCACTCCAAAGAATTTTCTAAAAAAAATTGATGAACAACCTCCGAAAAACGATAATGAAGTCAATTTTCATAGACTCTCAAATTCAACCCGATTTTTTTATGCGAAAAAATATTTTTTTCAAAGAGACGAAATCGTAGTGCCCTCAAGACATCCTTTAACTTCAATTTAAAAAAAATCAAGCTTTTAGGGGAAAAATTGAGTGCGTGAACTTGGAAAAATGAAAGGCACTTTTTGAATGGAGAATCGGTGCCGTAGCCGATTTTTCATGCGAAAAAATAATTTTATCAAAGAAAAGAAATTGGAGTGCTCTCAAGACATTCTTCAACTTCAATTTAAAAAAAATCAAGCTTAGAGGTGAAAAATTGAGGGCGTGAACTTGGAAAAATTAAAGGCACTTTTTGAACGGAGAATCGGTGCCCGTATATAATAATAATAATAATAATAATAATAATTTATTTACACACGCAAGAAAACATGTACATGTATAAATATTTGCCATTAAAAATATATGACTTGTCAAAAAAAAACAATTAAAATATACACTCATATTACGACAATTATAAAGATCGAGGACAAATGGCGGAAAATTCATTCAGATCATAGATCGTCCTTTCTAAGAGCAATTCTTTCACGTTCCTGGTAAATGCGGGTAAGCTTAATTCTTTCACATAATTTGGTAGTTTGTTGTATAATTTAAGACAAGTATAATTTGGACCTTGTTGTGTCTTCCCTATTCTCGAGTGCGGGACAGTGAAGTTCTGTTTCTCTCGTGTATTATAACCGTGGTAATCCGAGTTTTTAGGGAATTTACCCTGATGTTGGTGAACATATTTGACGCATGTGAGAATGAAAACAGACGTAGTTGTAAGTATCCTCTCTCTTTTAAAAACTCCTCGACAACTGTCTGTTATCTGCATGTTGTAAATTGCTCTTATAGCACTCTTCTGTTTAAGAAGGACTTTCTTGGCTTCCGTCCCCTTAAGGTCGCCGTTTGAAGCTCGTAGGAAAAGTCGACCGATAGAGGCGCCACCGTGCATTTTATGGAATATCTCCATAGAACTTACATTATCTCTATGAGTTCTATGAATATCTCTCTAATTATGAATGAAATGTACAATGGCGCTCTCTATCCGAAAATAGCTGAACTGTGAAATCAGTGAATATGTGGGTAAAACAGGAACTTTTTCCCGCCATATTTTGAATTTGGCCATTCTCTGCCAATTCCGCATTTCAAGTTGTTTTTCTGAACGAAATTATCTGTAGATTCACTTTTAATCGGAAATTGAACTATTTTCATGGGTCTTTCGTTTGAAATAAAACAGAAGCATGAGTTGACTTATTTTCTTCTATTTTTGACAGAAAAAAAATCAACTGTTGAAATGAAATAGATCTCAATGATTTCATTAAGAACTCCAATCCTTTCTGAGTTTACCCACAAAATTTCAGTTCTCAAAGTGAACCCATTTTCAAATGCAACTTGAAATAAAAACACACTGCATTGAACGCCCACCTTAAATGAGAGTAGGTTATGCCAATCGGAAAAAAATCAGGAACGACATCTACTGACACCCTGTATGCCTTTTGTAGCGTTTCAATTGATCCAAAAGCTAGATAATGAATGTTTTGTGAATGGGTTTTCCAAGTTTGTTAAATAAACGATGTCCAAAAGAGTGAGGAATGAGTATACATATTGTACTGGTTAGTCAAAGCAAAACCCCCAGCAAGCCAAAGACCTCCCTCAGTCCCATTCAAAGCCTTATCTTCACCAACAGATACTCGCATGATGAAGGCACAATGGTTGGTTATCAATACTTATTGTTGAACGCTGTTCTGTTCAATATGTCAGGGTCGATTGAAACAGAAGTATTATGTATCCTGAATACCAACCGATATTAATAAAGAACTGATTCACCAACTTCCGCAAGGAATTCCATAGTGTTCCGGTCTCGTTCATTCCACACCGAGAGAGTTTATTGAAAAGAAGCATTCGGCTGTAAAAATCAACGGTTTTGCTTGTACCCTTCAACACGAATCGGAAAAAGTGATTCGAATCTCAGTGACAGAATATTTTGTTTCCATAATGAATTGCCGGATCAAGTGCTTCGTTTTTGGGAAGTCCAAAATCCCGGAAAAATTGGCGGTTGTGGATATTTCGCTCTAGTGTTATAATAAGTTTGCTTGTTTGTTGTTTGTTCTGCAAACTCTACGAGTACGTAACTTTGACTCTTTGTTTGTTACAAGCAGTTTAAAAATTGATCGACCAGGTCCACTAGTTCTAAGTTATCAAAACTATAAAGGATCAATCGAAATGTCTTTTTTGTAAGACTCTTAACGCTGATTTTTAATACGCCAAAATTAACTCTCTTATCTCTTTTTTATTTACAGAATGTAAGGGCGCTGAGGAGTGTCTCTCTAGTCAGAAAGTTGGTGGTCAAGAAGGTAGTACCATGTGGCTTTTGGATCTTCCACCAAAACATGCTGGTAGGTCATTTACAATGTCTTCGTATTTTCGGTATGTCCATTCCAATATCCCAAGGGACAATTATATCAGAAATGACTTCTTAACTGAAATCACTTGGTTCCAATGGTTCTTCTTGATCGCGCCATTGAGTTCAAATAAACTGCTCCACAAGAGTTAGGGATATCGTATTCAATCGTTTTTAAAAGTATGTAATCTTCGAGAAAATTGCTGTAAAATCGTTTAAAACTCAATAACAACTTGAATCGATCCAATAAAAATCAGTATGAGACATTTCGTCAATCTGGTCGCCTTTTTTCTGAAGTTTGGTTCTTTGCATATGCTTCATGAATGTTCTTATTTTGAAATGAAGTCAGTTTATCAACGGCTTCGATTCGAAACGAGTTTTCTGAAAATGCCAAGACGTAAATTAACAAACGCTGAGGCTAATAGGGCTATCGGAATACTACAGGGTGGCCTAACTCAGGTTGTTGTAGCGGAAAGGCTCCAAGTCAGCCAAAGTGTGATATCTCGACATTGGAATAGGTTCAGGGAGACAGATTCCGTGTTGGAAAGACCAAGGCTTGGTGGGCGACGAAAAACGACACCTGCTCAGGATCGTTTCATCACCGTTTCGGCGAGAAGAAACCCTACATCTACGTGTAGAATGCTACGGAATACTCTTCAAAATGCAGATGGGATCCAAGTTTCCATCGAAACCATCAGACGACGTTCGAGAGAGATGAATCTAGATTCTAGACGTCCATTAAGAGGAGTTCCATTAACACGTGACCATAAGCGTCAAAGGCTGGAATGGGCAAGGCAACATATCAATTGGAACGATTTTCAGATTCTCGAAGAATAAGGGTATGGACAATCCCACGCATACCCCGTAATCGTCGCTATGTCCAAGAAGTCCATCCATTCCGAGGGGGTAGTGATATGGTATTGGCCGGGATATGTTTCAACGGGCACACAGATCTACACATTTGTCCTGAGAGCGGTAGCGGGAACGACGCGGGATCAAAACATGTGGCGGGATATAGAAGTACTCGCACTCAGGCGTAGTGAGTACTTCTATATCCCGCCATATGTTTTGATCCCGCGTCGTTCCCGCTACCGCTCCCGCTCCCGCAGTACCGCGTTGGTGTGGGGGATCCTTTACACTATAGGGAGCATGTCATTGACAATGTCGTGCCAAATTTTCACGCTGCTATTGGTGAAACTTTTCAATTTCTAGACGATAACGATAGACCGCACCGTGCAGCCATAGTTGAGAATGCGCGCGAGGAGCTTGGTATTCCACATTTACCAATACCTCCGCACTCACCAGATTTGAATTGCATAGAACATGCATGGGATATGCTCCAAAGAAGATTAGATAATCATCAACCTACCCCAGAATCCTTAAATGATCTGTGAGAGCTTCTGCCCCGTTTATGGAACCAAATTTCTCAAGAAATGTTCAACAGCCTCGTGTGTAGTATGCAAAGAAGATGTCAAGCTGTTATTGATGCCCGTGGAAGCCATTTATTGTATTGATAGTCTTAAAATGCTTGAATTCTCTGAGAATAAAATTTCGTTATTTTACTCGATCTTTCTTAACCACCCTGTATACGCTGCAGACCTACAGGCTTAAATTAATTTGCAACTTGAAATCATATTAATATGAATTTTCATCACAAAAATCTTACTTTAACTATATTTTTTTGCAATTTAAGTCAATATCCCTAACTCATGTGGAGCAGTTTATACCTAGAGGAACAACGTCATTCAACGATTTGATTTTCCAGATTGCGAGAAACTCCTCTGTTTCCGGTACTACGATGGAACCACCTTAGACTACCTCGCCGAAACGGAGGCCCTCATCATAAAACCGTCAGAGAAACTGAAGAAATTCCTGAGGTTCAAACACAAGACCAAATTCAACGGGATAGAGAACACGGCGTTTCAAGACGAGTCCGAGATACCGGCGTTGAGAAGCTCCAACTCCTTGGAGGACCTCACGAGCAAAAACAGCGAGAAGATGCTGGGCGTGAAGAAAAAATCTGCGGGCTTAGTGAGGTCGGAGTCTACCAACATGGGAGGAACCAAGAAGAAGGTGCGATCGAAGCAGAATCTGAAGCTCCCCAGCAAGGAGTACTACCAGTTGTGGACGTCATACAGCTCGCCTTCGCCCACGGACGAAACCAAAGACTTGACAGCCTCGGTTAACGAGATCGAGACGTTGGACGGTTCGGCTCCTCCCTTGCCTCCGAGGACTTCCTCCCATCGACCTTTGGAGAGGTCGCACGCCGTCAGTACCAACTTCGTGCCGCCACTGGTGCACAGGCAGAAGAAACCAAAGAAAGCGCAGAACCCCGAGGATACCTTCTGGTTTGAGTTGGTGGACACCGACGAAGATTACAGGACGCATTCGACGACTTCTACTACCAGCTCCTTATCTGACGCTGATGTAAGTTCAATGTAAATTTAACTGAGCAACTCTAGGTACACTCCTCCCATTCGAATTTGACCTGGTGATCATAGAAATTTTGCGTTCCAGGTGGCCACACCGAACCACAAACCGAAACCGGAGAGGAACCACGAGATACCGATAGGAAACGACAACTACATAACGACAGCTCTGTCGAGGAGCCTCAGCAACAATTCTAGTCCCCAAAATGCCCATTTAGATTTAGGCAGGATGGAAAACCACAGCTCCGCCTCCGCCCAGAGCAGCAGTTCTGCAGACGTGGTAGATGCTGACGGTTGCAACCTTGCAAATTTGGGCCACAGGCCGCTGGTGAGGTTAGGATCGCCTCAGCAGTTCGAAATAGAGGATTCCGATGAAGCTTGCGGCCATCTCTCGCCGCCTGGAGACCACTCGCTGAGGAACTTCGTCGTCAAGCCTCACTCCAAGGCTTTGGCTAGGGTTGCCGGCCATTCCGGTAATACCGCACGATTCCAACTGAAGTTGATCAATAAAAGACATGTTTCTCCAGGTAACGGATTGGTATGTCCCCCTACTCCGACGCACCACTCCAGAAAGATCCGCAAAACGGAACTCAAACCTCCCAACCTCAAGTATCCGTCCACAGAAGCCGCTTCCTCCCTGGAGATCCGCAAGGCCGACGTCCGAAACCTGGACACCTTGGACGGCTGGGCCGTCCCATCCAGTTCCCACAACGATGCTAGTCACGCGCAGTCGGCCAAGGACAACCCCAGGCTGAACATCATCGCCATCTCGGAACTGAGGAACATCGACACCAGGAGTCCGGACCTGAGGCCCAAACCCTCGGTGAGGCTTCCCAGCGATGGTAGCGAGGAGGGGGAGGCTAGCGGGGGCGTTCCCTTGCCGGTGCAGAGGTTGAGCGTTTCCAGGCTGCCTTCGATACCTGAGAGGAACCATAGGATAGTGCCGGAGAATCCGGTGGAGCAGGAGGAACCCTTGCCCCCATGTGAGTCTTCTTCTCCCTGATTCTTCCGAAATACCACTCCCTTAAATCTTCTCATTCCTCGATAGTATGCCTTCGAATTGTTTTATGAGAAATTCTCTGAAGATGGTCAAAGCTTTCCTTGCCATTACAGGTCATCCTTCAGCTTCAAGAAAGATACATCCTCGCTTCTGCACCTTTCTTGCCCAAAGCCACAGTGTTTCTTCCCTTTCTGTTTCTTTCTACTTCTGAATCTCTTTCTTCTAGATTCATTTTTCCATTTCACAGGAAGGTTCAGGACCTCCTGGTTTCCTTTGATTCCAACATAAGCTTGATTGTCCTGATGGATCGCTATGTCACATCTCTGATAGTTACAATTCCTCCAGTTCAGTTCCAAGCATCTTCCAATTGGAAGACGATGAAACTGGAAAAGAGCAACGATAGTGAGCATTTGGAACCAGACACAAAAACCTCTTGTTGTGCTTTTCAAACCATTTGAGTACCATTTAGGCTCCTTCAGTTTAAACTTAGTGCCAGTTGAAGAAGGTTCAATGTAGTGCACTATTCAAACATGGTCAGAGCTTTCCTTGCCATTACAGGTCATTCTTCAGCTTCAAGAAAGATACATCCTCGCTTCTACACCTTTCTTGCCCAAAGCCAGTGTTTCTTCCCTTTCTGTTTCTTTCTACTTCTGAATCTCTTCTAGATTCATTTTTCCATTTCACAGGAAGGTAGAGGACCTCCTGGTTTCCTTTGATTCCAACATAAGCTTGATTGTCCTGATGGATCGCTATGTCACATCTCTGATAGTTACAATTCCTCCAATTCAGTTCCAAGCATCTTCCAATTGAAAGACGATGAAACTGGAAAAGAGCAACGATAGTGAGCATTTGGAACCAGGCACAAAAACCTCTTGCTGTGCTCTTCAACCCATTTGTGTACCATTTAGGCTCCTTCAGTTTAACCTTAGTGCCAGTTGAAGAAGTTTCAAACCTTCCCAGTGGCGAAATGATCTGGAGAATAAGCATCCCTGTGGTGTTAAGTAGGAAGGAAATCTGGTAAAGAAAGTCCACAGCCAAGATGGTCAAAAGAAGTACTATTGAGGCCTCAATGGTATTTCTTTTGGAAGTCAGAGTTGGGGACTCCCTTTCCCAGATTTTCTTCTCACTTCCCACCGCAGTGATGATAATTTCGTCATTTCCTTTCTTACAGCCTGGGAAGCAAGGATGGACAGCCACGGGAGAGTCTTCTACATAGACCACGCGACGAGAACGACCTCCTGGACCAGGCCAGGTGGCGGTGCTAGTTCCATCTCTAGCAGTGCGGGGGCGGAGCAACACAGAAGACAGCTGGATAGGCGGTACCAAAGCATACGAAGAACCATCAGCTCGGTACGACTGGAGAACGTAGACATTTCTGCGGCACCTCCCGGCTGTAGGCTGCTCACCCGACCGGATTTCTTCACCATATTGCATATGAATCAAGTGAGTTGGTTCTTTTTCGAGGCAGGATTCGATGAATCTTGCGATATTTTTTTTCCAGGACGCTTTATCGTTGTACAACAGGAACCCGACGTTGAAGCACATGATAGTGAGGATACGAAGAGATCCTAACGCTTTCGAAAAATACCAGCACAACAAGGAGTTGGTGGCTCTAGTCAATTTGTTCGCGGATAGCTCCCTCGACCTACCTCAAGGATGGGACACGAAGAAGGATAGGAATTCGAAGGTAGGTTTCGTCTTTTCAGTCTCACTTTCAGCTTTAACGATATTCGATGGACATTGTTGCATGGTAGTTTAACAAAACTGTACTTTGCAGCAGAGAAAGTTGCAGATTTCTTCTTGTCTTTGAGAAAATTTTAGTAAGGAAAAAATTGACGAGGATCCTTGGATTTGACGTATTGGGCGCCAATTTGACAATTTTTTTACGTTTTGGCTGATTTTAGTCGATGTCTTATCAACTTAGGTCTTGTCTTCGATAGATATAAAATATCTAGGGTCCCTATATTATGGAAAAATCCAAGTAGTCTGGGATGAGGTACCTCAAGAGGAAATCGTAGCCCAGACGTGTTTCCACTTGCACATTATTAATTTCATAAATTTTTTCCAACGGTTGAATTCGGCTGAAACTTCGATCAATTGCTAACCTAACTTTGGAAGACATATTAGGCAATCCAAACCACGTGATTATTCCACCATTGTCATAACCTCAAAATGTATCTGACAGGTCGCTGGTTTGCAATAAATATGAGGAATTTTATTATTTTATGCATTCGATGAGTGAACGAGTGAGTTTTTATGATTTGTGATATCAAAAAATATCCTGAAGCTACACAGAGGAAGAAAATTTCACTCAATCATATGATCACAACTTTATACTTGGTATTGGAAGCCCGGAGAGATTATTATTATTATTATTGATAATACAATGAGAGTTGAGGTAAATACCCATAAACTCAAATGAGCTAAAATACAAAAAAAAACAATTCAATGTACACCTCCCCAAAATAAAGATAAATCAGTGAATGAATATAAAAAAGAATCGAATTATTTCAAACATAGGTAAATCATATATGTAACAGAATTCAGTCGTCTCAACTCATTCTTAAAGCTATTGGTGGTAGAGCTATTGACCACAGAACTGGGAAGACTATTCCAGGATGAGAACACTCATTGCAGAGGAAGTGTAGGAGAAAATTTATCATAGCACTGCAACCTTTAACTTCTTTATCCTTTTACATGATATAAAATTTTAATATTCATCAGTTTTACATTTAGCATGGACTGAATAGTGTTATTTCAATGTCTACGAAGAAATATTCACTTTAGTTTATTATATTCGATTTTGTCAAGTCTTGATGACTGTTGACCAAATTTCCCTTCGTTTCCTGGTAAGTCACTTAATATGTGAATAATACACCAAGTTACACACTGAGTTTTCCAAAATATTCCAGCAGTCAACAAGACTTGAAGATAAGAAACTAAAGTGAACATTTCTTCATCGATACTGAAGAAAGCAGTATTCAGTTCATGTTCATATAAAATGTGATACTGATGAAGATTTCGATTTTATATCATATAAATGTTTGAAGAAGTAACAGGTCGAAGTGCTCTGATAAAAATTCCTTCTCCAATACTTCCTCTTCAATCTTCAATCTCTGCGAGCTCCTAATGCTAAACATTGTGGTCATGTGATTGAGTAAAATTTTTTGCTTCAGGTAGTTTGCGATATTTCAAACCGTAAAAACTCACTGATTCTCTCATAAAATGCATAAAATTCCTCATATTTACCGCGAACCAGCGTCCTGTCAAAAAAGTTTCGAGGTTAACTCTGGTGGAATAATCACCTGGTTTGGATTGCCGGATTCATTATTGACTGGGTGTTTTTGTTAATAAAAGTATGTTGAAACAGATTCTTGTGTGTTTCACAATTAAAAGAAACCTCAGGTTGGGCGCCAATATGTGTACCGAAAACAGAAGGGTAGTTGAGGACAACTGCCTTACTCACTTGTTGCCTACCTCAGAGTTCACTATTCTGAGTTCAAGAGGCAACTCTCAATACAAGTATGGAATTTATGGCTTGCCTACTCAGTTCGACAACAATCACCGTTATCGTTTTTACGATAGTAGTTAGAATTAAATTAAACAATGGACTGATGTACTGATGACACCGAATGCATCAAACACGAACAATGAGCAATTAAGTCTTTCAAAACTTGCTTGTTATGAATTGGGCCTGGAAATTTTCCGAGGTTGAAATTATGGGAAATTCTTAGTTACAGGGTGGCTCAGAGTTGAAAAAATTAGATTTTCCATTCTTATGATCTTGACTCCATTCCCTCTGGAAATTTGGATTCATTTGAGATATAAATTGAGTGTCTACTGAGTATTCGAATGTTCCAGCTGGTCCTTGATAATTTTCATCCATTTAAATTCGAGAATAACGTAAAACTGAAAAATTTATAATGGACAGAACGATTCGTCGAAGAAATCTGCAAATTCTCAGCGAAAATCAGTTAATACTGACAATTAACACACTAACTTTCGTAGCAATTCTTCATTGACCATACTAACAAGAAAACAACCTACATGGACCCCAGGGTTCCTACAGAATCTCCTTGTTTCTCTAGAAGGTTCTCGGAAGAAGGACAAGTAAGTTAAACATTCATACACAGCATGGTTTTTTCGGGTTTATGAATTAATTCTTAGATTCCTGTAATATTTCACACTTAAATTCGCTAACGGCTTCTGTACATCTCAAATCACCTCACCGTCGCATCCACCATTTAGTTTTCCTCTGGATGTTTTCTCCTGCAACAGATTCTTTCCTTTAAAGGCACCTACGCCGCCCCCTAGGACGGGAACGTCTGCCACCTCCGCCGTCAGTAATCTACCCGACGTGCCGATAGCTTATAACGATAAAGTAGTCGCTTTTTTACGTCAGCCGAATATTTTGGATATTTTGCGGGAAAGGCATCCGCCCATTGGTACCACGCCGACCTTGAGGGACAAGGTCAACGCTGTGAGGGTGGAGGGGACCGCAGCTTTGGACAGGCTGAGCCACGATGTACATCTCACCATTCTTCTGAGGTGAGTGAATAAAATGAAGCGTCGGATGTTGGGTATTTTTGAAAGAGAGATAGATATACAGGAGTGGACTGGTAGTTTGAAGGTTAAAAAGGTTTGTGCACTCTGGGACTTTTAACCTGTTGAGGATATATTGAAAAATTCTTAGCCTACTATAGATCCAAACGAAATTTCATTGTCAAAATATTTTATTAATCAACATGTTCTCTTCTAAAGTTGATACATTTATTACAGCGAACCTGCAACGTCTCTAGACCTTTCAAAAAAATGTTTCTTCTTGCTCTGCAAACCAGTCCTCCACAGCTTTTATTACCTCTTCGTTGGAAGAAAATTTACGACCTTTTGAACTTTTTTTCAGTTGAGGAAAGAGATGATAGTCGGACGGAGCCAAATCTGGTGAATAAGGGGGGTGTTCTAGTAATTCTTACCCTAAATCACGAATTTTTTGCATGGCAACATGAGATTTGTGTACTGGGGCGTTGTCCTGTAAAAACAAAACACGGATAGCTTTCCGCGTCTTTCCTCTTTGATTTTTTCCCGTAGAGTGGTCAGTAATGTCGAATAGTAATCTCCAGTTATTGTCCTACCCTTATCCAAAAAATCAATCATTATTACTCCATGGCAATCCCAAAAAACTGAAGCAAGAACTTTTCCAGCAGATTTTTGGACACGAAACTTCTTAGGTCTTGGAGAACCGGAGTGTCGCCATTCCATCGATTGTTGCTTTGTTTCTGGATCGTAGAAATGTACCCAAGTCTCATCCATAGTAACAATTCGGTTTAAGAAGTCTACATCGTTTTCAAATCGAGCACAGATCGAACGCGATGCTTCTACCCTTGCACGCTTTTGGTCAACATTCAAACACTTGCGGATCCATTTTGCAGAAATTTTTCTGATGTCCAAATTGACGTCAACTTTATGATGAACGCGTTCGTATGAAATCTTCACTGCTTAAGATATCCGTTTAAGCCCAATTCGACGGTCTGATAAAATCATGTCATGAACTGCATCGATATTTTCGGGAACTGACACAGAAACTGGCCTTCCCGATCGTTCATCATCTTCAATTGAAAATTTACCTCATTTGAAGCTTGCAGTCCAATTTTTCACGGTCGCATACGAAGGACATTGATCACTAAGGGTATTAAGCATATCGTAAATCTGCTTACCTCTTAACCCTTTTAAATACAGATACTTGATGATGGCTTGATACTCCAATTTTTCTATTTTACAATTTCGGTAGACATCTTTTTTTTTGAATTTATTACGTAACTCTGGTTTACTTTTTTGACGTCGAACTCTACACTGACACTTGTAATACGTTATTGTTCGTTGATATGGTATCGCAATATTTTGTTTATGCATGGAACTGGTCTAGGCTAACTAGATATCGATACATCCTCGTAAGTGATTTTGAAAATTTTGCACTGATCCAAGTTTGCTTTATTCCTACACGACTTAGTGATGGTTTTATTGATTGGAAGATTAGATGCTTCAAAAAATTGTTGTTCTCAAAGTTAATCCTTAATTTTTGACGGTCAGTGTATGTCCATAGGGATGAGGACCTACCTCGTACCTTGGACCTATCGAAGCAACCGCCAAAATAACGTTAAATCGTCCAAGCGACACCTGTTGCCGTTTTTTACGACTTTTTTTCGCTTTGTCCCAATTGGCGAAACGGAAATGCCAACTGCCCCTCGTCTGAGGAATGACAGCACCGGAAACGCAAATTTTCAGAGACCCAATCGAAGAGCCATTACATCAACGGAAGTAGTAATTATAGATATTATCTCAACTGATCTGTTGCCATATCTTTCTTAACCTGGTAGCTCGATGTTGTAGTGTTAATATGGATTGCGGAAAAATAGCGTAGAAAACCCTATTCTGTGATCATAAATACTCAATAGGCTTCGAATTGAAGTCAACTAGAAAAGGAAATATAGTCCATTCACTTTTATAATGTATCCTGGTTGGCCATGACGTTCTGACACATTACACCGTGTATATTTTGAAAATGTTAGGTTATAGTCGTTTTTCTGTCAAATGAATGAATGTCATTTCTACAAAGAGGTAGTAGTAATAACGTATTTATCGAAATGTGTATTTACCTTGGGAAAATAATGAATATGAAGAAATATTATGTGAATTCAATAATTCTAAAGACCTGGAGAATGTTGAAGAAACTTTTTTTTCTGTTAATATTGGAAATATTTCACGTATATAAACATGGTTGGGAGATTCAGTTATGCTATTTTCTTGTACGGAAATCAAGAATCGAGTGTTGAAATTTAATGAAAAATAATGGACAGAATAATCCGTTACTTTGTGATAGTTCATTCGAAAAAAGAATGAAAGTACTCGAAAAACCCAACAGAAAAACTTCTAAACGAACAGACGGACCTATGGAATTCCCCACTTTTCAAAATTCTCAAGAAATGAGCCTACAGAAGACATTTAAATACCTTTTTGCACAACTTGAAATACTCCAGAATGAAAATGTATTAGTACTACGAAACCTGTGTCACAGTTAGAAGAAATCACTCAATTTACAAAGTTAAAAAAGAGTAAATAGAAATTAGCATTGGCAACGTCTTTGAGAATTATTTGACATTTCACGAGTACCAACCTGCGTCAGTTTCAAGTAAAAAAACTTCATAAACCTAGATCTTGGCCAACCGGGATACTTTATAAAAGGAAATGGAGTACCTATACAGGGTCTTTCACGAGGAACCTCCCCCATATTTATACGGGAAACTACTGAACGTATTTTCATGAAATTCAGCACTTATAAGTATTTCACGATGCTGATGAAATCTAAAATATTTTCAAGGCATGAGCACCTCCGGTTTTTCCGGAAATGACGTCAACTTCCGTTTTTCAAATTAGAACACCATTTTTTTATTGCAGAAATAGATTCCTTAGAAAATTTCAAGTTATTTCGATATAACATTTTTTCAGTTTTGGTTGGAAAATTCTCTCTGAGCGGGAAAATCGAAAATAGAGCTCCGCTGAAACAAGAATAACTTCGAGGTTTTTGGATGGAAAATTTTCATTTTTGGGATTTTTCAAGATAAAAGATTGATGTATCCACTTTAAAAATCGAAATCGCGATTCATGATACAGGGGGTGAAAAAATCGCTTTCAAAGTTAGGGATGACAAAATCGTGAAAAATCAATTTTTGCAAATTAGAACCCCATTTTTTTATGGCAGATATTGAATCTACGTTAAAAAATAATGTGAGTGTATGCATCACACCCTTGCCCTAAAATGGATATTTTCTGAGTTAATATCCACTTTAGGGCAAGGGTGTGATGCATACACTCACATTATTTTTTAACGTAGATTCAATATCTGCCATAAAAAAAATGGGGTTCTAATTTGAAAAAATTGATTTTTCACGATTTTGTCATCCCTAACTTTGAAAGCGATTTTTTCACCCCCTGTATCATGAATCGCGATTTCGATTTTTAAAGTGGATACATCAATCTTACATCTTGAAAAATCCCAAAAATGAAAATTTTCCATCCAAAAACCTCGAAGTTATTCTTGTTTCAGCGGAGCTCTATTTTCGATTTTTTTTTCGAATTTTCCCGCTCAGAGAATTTTCCAACCAGAACTGAAAAAATGTTACATCAAAATAACTTGAAATTTTCTAAGGAATCTATTTCTGCAATAAAAAAATGGTGTTCTAGTTTAAAAAACGGAAGTTGACGTCATTTCCGGAAAAACCGGAGGTGCTCATGCCTTGGAAATATTTTAGATTTCTTCAGCATCGTGAAATACTTATAAGTGCTGAATTTCATGAAAATACGTTCAGTAGTTTCCCGTATAAATATGGGTGAGGTTCCTCGTGAAAGACCGTGTATACACAAAATTTAACCAACAAATTTAATCGAAAATTGGGTCTTGGATGTCGGGTGTCAAAATATAGGTTTTCGAGCTCGTTAAAATCATTAAGCATTTTTCTGATGCCCTTTCTATCATAGTTTTGAATTTCACTGGCCAATTGTCTTTCACAGCAATTCAAAATGATTGATTTGTGTGTGCAAAAATGCATGGATTTCAAACTTCCCAATTTTTTGGAGAAAATCAAAAATAAACCGGAAAATTCTGGCCAACAGCTACTTGGTATCCATCATCGAATATCTTCGAGCTCTTAAACTAGATATTCTTTCTAATGAAACGCAATATTAGTATGCAACGGTATTCATATGACCCTCACTGACCCCAGTTTTAATAATTAAAATGATGGCTTCTAGCTCTACACGTGTACGAGGAATAAAGGGCAGAACCCTGTAAGTGAGTCACCAGCAAGGGTCAAAACAGGTTGTTTAATTTCATCGTAATTGAATGAATGAATATATATTTTTTGTTGTTTTCAATACATTCGATTTACGGTATGTGATTGATTTACGTTTTTCATTTATATGCGAACATTCTCGATATGATAATCTAGTGTTCCCACCGCAAAATACAGGGTGGTTCATTATGAGGTTACGGTTAAACGGTGCTCTATTCAGAAAACATTAAATTGAAGTATCAGAGAATGAGTAATGAAAAATTTTATACTGCGTTAAGATAAATATCATTTAGCATGTTGATACAGCTCCTACAAATAGTTCCCAAAATGATTGGATCACGTACAACATTTCGTCATCCAATACATATTCTAAAAGAATTCTAATTATCCATTTCACAAAATGAATAAACCCAACATATCAACGAGGCGGTGGCCTTGAGTATGATTGGGACCTTTCAAACCTTAGTGATTCATAAATCGACTCAAGTAATCATGGTAGGATCACGAACAAAAAAAAATCTAGTCGTATGATTGCCAATTTCATTATTCACCATTTGCACCCTTTTTATTTTTTGTGAACACTCGAATCTCGAAGAAAACTTGTCGATATATTGTTTGTGATGAATTTTTTTTCAAATTTGGGCACAATCCACAAAATGAGACCAATTGGCATTGATATCGGCTGTTACTTTTTGGAATTCCCTATTTGGAGTGGCCGATTTTATTGTTTAGTTTTGGCCAAGTACCTACACCACTAAAATATACTGGTTTCCGGTTGACCGCACATTTAGCTAGTCATTCAGCTAATTGTTTCGTAATTATGGGAGGGTTAACAACAACAATGGGAATGGAAGGTTAAGGTTCAACTCATTACGATGTGACCCAACTTCCACGGATGCCATTCTCCCAAACTGTTAAATATTTATAATTGTGTCCTGTTTCTGTGAGCGATAGAATCGTTTATTTCCATATTCTAGGGACAGTTCACCGAAAACACAATCACAGTCTGTCGATCACTGATCGTCAATGCAGGCTGATTTAATTTCCGAAAAATGCCCCCCTGAGAAATTAAATAGACCTTTAGAGCGCTAGTTCTACTCATGTGATAGCTATTTATTGTTTGGTCAAATTTTTGGAACAGATTCGGGATCATAGACGATTTCTTTGACAGCTGTCACAATTTTTGACAGTTGTCAAAATTTTTCGACAGTTTCCAAAAAAAGTTTCCAAACGATTTCTTGAACTAGAGAATGTGAAAAGCTATAATTTCTGTATAATATATGTTACGTCAGTTATGGTAACCCTTGTAAACGCTGACTACCACACGCAATAAGGATATAATCTATTCATTGTGGCAATCCACACGATGGTCAAATATCTAACGACGAGGATGACCCGAAAATTACATTTCTTATTAGCTCGACCAGCTGGATAGCTTCCGCTTGCAAATATTCAATGCCAGAGCTAGCAATTATACCTATTTAGCGTTCAATATTCTCGTATTCATTATTCATGAGTTCTATTCTATCATATAAGGGCGTTAACTCACGTCGTTATTATATTATGTAACGTTTGAAGGCAGCACTCGTTATGATACCTTTAGGTACTTATTTTTATTTACGGCTTTTCCCATACTTATAAATTTGTTTTCATTGAAAGGAGACAGCTTGAATTTTCTTTGAGTAACTCAATTCCGTACATATTATAAATTCGGTCCTTTCAACACCATTTCTCATTTAAACAATTCCATAAAAAGATAGGCTTCCATCTACAACATCTACTGGTTAGTATATGAATGTTGCGTCTTTATTCTAGAGAGGAAAAAACCCATAACTTTGCCAAATCCGAAGTATTTTTCATAGATCCCAAACCTCAGATCCTCCCACTATCATCGGACCTAATAAATATGAATTAGGGACACACATACATTGTCAAACAATGTACAACACATGCCGAGATCGTTAAATATTTATTTGAAATGGAGGCGGCAACAAAATCCGAGAAATCTGGAGCTGCGGACGTGCCGCTTGATACAGATTCATTTCCTGCAACAAATGTCGATCGAAAATAGGTTCAACCTAATTTTCTTTCGCACTACTTCTATTTTCCGACCGCGTATACGCGAAACTGCACACGCGGAAGAATCAGAGGTATAAATAAATGGTCGTTAACATGCTTGACAAAATTTCGAGTAAATTTAGGATGTTCTGGTTATATTTTTTTAATTCGGCGATTGATTTATCGGGAAGAAGCAAGGATGTAATTTTTTTGTAGTGATGGTTTTATGTACTTTTCCGTATACAGGATGGCCTTTGAGTTGGCGTTTGAAGCAAGAATTTGTACACCTTATACAGGGTCTTTCACGAGGAACCTCACCCATATTTATACGGGAAACTACTGAACGTATTTTCATGAAATTCAGCACTTATAAGTATTTCACGATGCTGATGAAATCTAAAATATTTTCAAGGCATGAGCACCTCCGGTTTTTCCGGAAATGACGTCAACTTCCGTTTTTCAAATTAGAACACCATTTTTTTATTGCAGAAATAGATTCCTTAGAAAATTTTAAGTTATTTTGATGTAACATTTTTCAGTTTTGGTTGGAAAATTAACTCTGAGCGGGAAAATTCGAAAAAAAAATCGAAAATAGAGCTCCGCTGAAACAAGAATAACTTCGAGGTTTTTGGATGGAAAATTTTCATTTTTGGGATTTTTCAAGATGTAAGATTGATGTATCCACTTTAAAAATCGAAATCGCGATTCATGCTACAGGGGGTGAAAAAATCGCTTTCAAAGTTAGGGATGACAAAATCGTGAAAAATCAATTTTTGCAAATTAGAACCCCATTTTTTTATGGCAGATATTGAATCTACGTTAAAAAATAATGTGAGTGTATGCATCACACCCTTGCCCTAAAATGGATATTTTCTGAGTTAATATCCACTTTAGGGCAAGGGTGTGATGCATACACTCACATTATTTTTTAACGTAGATTCAATATCTGCCATAAAAAAATGGGGTTCTGATTTGAAAAAATAGATTTTTCACGATTTTGTTATCCCTATAACTTTGAAAGCGATTTTTTCACCCCCTGTATCATGAATCGCGATTTCGATTTTTTAAGTGGATACATCAATCTTACATCTTGAAAAATCCCAAAAATGAAAATTTTCCATCCAAAAACCTCGAAGTTATTCTTGTTTCAGCTCTATTTTAGATTTTTTTTTCGAATTTTCCCGCTCAGAGAGAATTTTCCAACCAAAACTGAAAAATGTTACATCAAAATAGCTTGAAATTTTCTAAGGAATCTATTTCTGCAATAAAAAAATGGTGTTCTAATTTGAAAAACGGAAGTTGACGTCATTTCCGGAAAAACCAGAGGTGCTCATGCCTTGAAAATATTTTAGATTTCATCAGCATCGTGAAATACTTATAAGTGCTGAATTTCATGAAAATACGTTCAGTAGTTTCCCGTATAAATATGGGTGAGTTTCCTCGTGAAAGACCCTGTATTGTGTTTTAATCATTTAAATGTAATCAGCATCGGAACTCTCTATAAATTCGAGAAAAATCTTCTTTCATCGTCATATTTTCTATTCCATATTCCAAATGCGTTTACCATACGAGTGGGCAATAAAAAAATGCATAAATCGGTTTTTCATCAAGTTCTTGAGCTGACCTAAATCTCGAGAGCTTGATCGTTTAATTCCAAGTTGTGTGAACGAACTTGAACCTTGTGATGTATCGATATAACCGTTGAAATTGAAGTCGCATATTAATTCAGATTGGATGAATTACCTGCACTGGTCGGGCATAAAAAACTATTTAGTGCTAGATTGGTTTCACACTCGAGTCATTAAATAATTTTCGAGGACAGTTTCCGAAGTAGGTACCAACGCTGGTATGCATGACGCATATGGATGCTGTTTCGGTCTCAAGTAACGCATTTTTCAATAGGGCCGATATGTTTCTATTTATTGATTCTGAAATATTTGAGATCGATGGGGAGGCATAACTACAATTTATGGCAATCTTTTATATTTCCGAAAACATAATAATTCGAAATATGCCTATACTGCTCTATACGAAAGTATCAGGTTACATGTGGGCAAAGAATTAAATCTGTCACCACATACACTTCAGTGTGGAGTAGACTTCAACCAAATAACGAATAAATATTGAACCCAATTCATAATCCTTCGTTCTGTGAGAAAATAGAGATTTGGTTTGCTGTATATATTTCAACACTTATACAGTATGTTTCGGTATGACTTAGGGATAATTTAAGGGCATCAAATATACCTAATTTTATCGACAAAAACACCCACATTCGGGAGTTTACTCCCCTATTTTTGGAATAGCGGCCATTTTAAATAACCAAAATAAAATAATTAATTTAAAATGACGCCTATTCCAAAAATAGGGTGGTAAACCCCCCAATGTTGGTGTTTTTGATAATAAAATTAGGTATATTTGATGCCCTTAAATTATCGCTCATGCCCAAACACACTGTAATATGGCTGGAATTAAAGTTGAGGTAACTTTTGGAAACGATCTTTGTCCATTTCCTTCTTAACATAAAACGACTTGGTTTGCCATCGATTAAGATTAAATATGAGTCTGCGAGTGCATCTAACTCTACCAACAGGAAATGCATTTCCTTAATCAGTTATTGAACCGAATCTAATCAACTTTATAGTGTATACCATAAAATAAATCGTAACCTCACTATATTACGAAGATATACCAGCTTTGTTGTACGTGGAAACCGTGGTGAACCGCTGTTGTTATCGTCATTCATAACGTCCTTCTTGTTCCGTGGGACCCTTCCTTATCACGCAAAATAAACAAACACATGTGATTGTTGTTAATGTCGATCCCAGCTCCAGAGAAATGTGCTACAGATATTCGAGTTCAAAGATGCACCAACCGAAATTTGATAAGCTGTATCAGGGCTTCCTTGATTAAGATTCTTCGAAAAATTGAATCTTATATCAAATAATACTGACTCATATTTTCAACACGATGTGAATAGGGTATTCTGTAACGGTTTTTTCAGGAAACTTTCCTCTATATCAAGTGGAGAATTTTCAAAGCACAAAACAATATTTTAGAGCAGTTCCTTCATGATTTTGCATTACCCTGTTACCATTTATGATGCCCCCTTGAAATAAAAATAGACCCATCTCATATTTACGAAGATTTTCGCTTGTGCCGTTTTATATGGGCCACCCTGATAAGAATAAGCATCGACTAAAGTCGCGAGACGTTAAAATACAGGTTTTCTATACAGCTGTAACTTCCTGCTGGCTTCATTTCCTGCAACAAATTCGCCTTTGGTCTTCATCACTAATAAAAGGGCTTCTTTTGTACGTTAGTTAGCGAATGTACTTGCCCGTTGAAAGTCAATTATTGCGTCTTCCTTCTCTCTCTCTAACCCCTTCTTTCGCTTTCTAACCGACATTTCTGTTTGCATGACCCGATTAAATGCAGATTGCGTTCTGTTAGTCACTGACATAGGAAAACCGCCATATGTTTGAGGACTATTCACTCGATAAATTTGAATAAATATGGTTCACATGGAGAGAAGATATAAAATACACAGACATTCTTTAATCACTCTGTATTTCAGAGGAAGGAAGTACTCATGATGACGATATCGCTGCATATCAAAAAGTACAACATTTCAATATTCATTGATGCCTATCAAATTACCAAATTTGAAGGGTATAGATTTCGCTAAAATTTTTCTATCGAAATTCAAAGACTTAGGATTTTCTCTGTAGTTTTTTTGGGATCTTTGTGTAGACCTCTACATTCAAGATTTTTGTCATGATCTTAGGCTCAGTAACTGCATAACTATACTCCATTCACTGTTATAATGTATCCCGGTTGGCCAAGACATTCTGACGCACCATGTATATTTTGAAAATGTTAGGTTATAGCCATTTTTCTGTCAGATGAATATGCAACGTTGTGCTTTCTACATAGAGGTTGTAGTAATCACGTATTTATCAAAATGTTTATGTACTTTGGGAAAATTAAGAATTCGAGAAAATATTATGTGAATTCAATAATTCCAAAGACCTGGCGAATGTTGAAGAAACTTTTTTCTCTGTTAATACTAGAGATTTTTCACGTATACGGGGTCCTGCAATAGTGCGTTCTTCTTCCGTAGCTGCCGAACCAGACATCTCAGAGATTTCGTTGGAAAGTAGACCTCTTGTACCTTCATTTCTGCATCTCAGGAAATTATTTTCTGATATACAGGGTGTCCCCGATAAATGTTATTCAACAAATGGATGATTTTTTTAATGGATCACCCCATATATTTTCACATATTTTCAATGACCTTCATTACCTCTTTCATGACGCAAAATCTTAGGGGCATTTTTCCAACAGTTCAGATCTTATTCGAAGAAAACTGCAAAAAGGTGAGGGAAAAGCAGTTCAGTAAAAGTCTTCTGACGATTTCCAGAAGCGATAGTAACATGAATTTGAACTTGAAGTTTTTTAATTGAAGGATTTGCCTTGACATGGTTCCTAAACGATCAACCTGTCATATACAGGGTGTCCGTTATTGAGGTCCAAATATGGAGAACTTAAAATTATTATTTCTCGATTTTTTCAAATAGAACACCCTTTATTTTTTTCCACAATAATGTGGACAATTGAATACCTTACATTTTCTCAGAAGTAACCTCAGGATTATTTCAACTCCCGCATCCAGCAGACACGAAAAATGATATCGCAACTGAAAATTTTATTCAAATAATAACATAATAAAAACTAACGGACATTCAAAAGAGGTCAAACAATGAAATAAAACTAAATGAATAATTATTGACAAACTTCAAAACCTTCCCAGAATCAGACTTCCTGAGCATCATCATAAAAATGATATTTCTTTTTCGTACAAGCAATTTTTATTGATCACGTATTCAACCAATTATATCAGTTTTTATCGGCTTTCCAAAAAAAAATATTTATCAAGTTATTGCTACTAGAGCTCAAAGATACTTTCGAATAAGTACAGTAAATCAGTATGAATTTTTGTTTCCTATCGGGATATTGGGCAGCATAAGTTCGACTTCCTTAAAAAACAGGTTCTGTGGCTCTGCCCTAACATGAAAATCATATCAACCATCCTATTTTGTCCAAAAATTCATACTGATTCACTGTATTCGAAAGTATCTTTGAGCTCTAAGTAGCAATAATTTGATTAATATTTTTTTGGAAAGCCGATAAAAACTGATAATACGTTAAATACGTGATCAATATGTATTGCTTTTACGGAAAAAAAATATCATTTTTACGATGATGCTCAGGAAATATGATTCTGGGAAGGTTTTGAAGTTTGTCAATAATTATATACTCAATCCAGTTAAATAAGGGTAAATGGAAATTAGCATTAGCAACGTCTCTGTGAATTATTTGATATTCAACGAGTACCAACCTGCATCAGTTTTAAGTGAAAAAAACTTGATAAACCTAAATCTTGGCCATCCGGGATACTTATAAAACTGAATGAAGTATACAACGTACATTTTCTTAAACTATGCACTGGATTGCAAATCTGTAGTTCAAAATTTCGATCAATCCAGAGAAGTAGATCAGGAAGAATTTTCGGTTATAGTTTATTTCAACTCGAAGGAGAATTAAGTCTTGAAAACCATCATTTTTCCAAGATCAGCGTTGATCATACATATTCAATGATCAAACAATAAAATTAGTACGCAATTATCCACTTCTCATGCACAATTGTCAATTAATTCAGTGACCTTTTTGTGCACAAACCAGCATTTTCTATCTTATTACCCAAGAAATCAAGTATGAGAAAACCTCTATATTTTGCCATTGTCTCATCGAGTCGTTTTCGAATTTGAATGTCCCACCCGTACGCCAAAGGTTGCCTCCGTGAAATGAAATTGAAATTGGATACAGTAGAGGTCAGAAAGGCAAACAGCGTTATTGTTCTGCTCACCTTATAAGTATCAATTTAAAACGACTTATAGAATCGACTGTGCATGCGGTTTTTAAGTCACGTCTGAAAAAATCGAATAACGTATCACAGTTTAATTGTACATGAATCATTTTCCTGTTGATTCAATTTTTTGCGATTTCAATTAGATCGCAAGGTCTCATCGGGATTATTATATCATTCTTAGCGGATACCTTGAAGGCTTGAAAATTGGTTCTATGGATAGTTTTCGCTTTTCTATGCTTTCTAAGCGAGCTCCAGATCAATGAAATAGTTGTACCATCGTCCAACGATAAGAAGTTACGCTTAGCTTGTACCAAAATTGATCCTATCTTGCAAAAATTAAGAAAAATGTGTTAAATAAATTGGGAAATGAAATAAACCACGAAATGAATACAAGGCAGTTCTGTAGCATCTGGAACTCGTTGACACTTGTGAGGTATCACATGTATGGCACGAATTAACTGTTTTTTTATTGTCCATCTCTAACAAAAGTATCAACCCACTTATGGTGGAAGCTAAACGCTACTTCCAAACACAGAAAATCAACTTTAAAGGGTACACAACCTTCTTGAACTCGAATTTTCTTGAACGATACGTTAAAAGTTCAAATTTCATTGATGGGAAAGTCTTCATTCATTTTCATAACCCTCCATCTTCCGGTTACCATATTGAAAAACGATCTTATCGTTGTGCTATAAAGACACGTAGCAAATAAAGGATAGGAGGTATTTTCCATCCCAGCTTCTTGGAAATAAGAATTGGAGCATGTACGAATGTTTATAGACGAAATCGTGATTTATCGCAGTGAAAATGTATATTTCTTTGGCGTAAATATATCATTATGATACAGCTTCAGATATACGCGATTTCACACTTCAATAAAGATGTTTCGAGATTTATATTTGTATATTTTTGCACACAAAGAGCATACAAAGTTCAACCCATCAAAGCATAAATTAAAATGAATTGAAATCTAAAATATATAAAAGTTCAACAGTTAAGTGAATAAATATACAGAGTGTAACAGCCAAATGGAATAAATTCGATAACGAATAAATGAGGGGGTGTTAGGAAAAACGCTCGGACACGTCGATTTGTAATTTTAAATGCGCATATTTTTCAAGAAAATAAAATTATATAGGGTGTTCCATGCGACCGTGGCCAATACCAACTTTCTTATTTCAAATGCAACCCCCTGTATATTATTTATTTTTTGAATTCTTCAGAAAATTCTAGACACAATTCATGTACAATGTCCTATACCTATCTTCAACTTTTTCGGAAATATCAAGTGTTTCCGGATTTTTTACAAAAATTAACTTTTTAAATGAAAATTATTTTATTTCACAAATTCGATACATCACACTCAATACTTATTTCCCATTTACCTCTTGATATGAAGAAAGTAAGCAAAAACGCCTGAAATGTTGAGTAACGTTAGAAGACAATTCTACACCAGATTAGCATGTTGCCAAGACGTTCGCGGCGAGCATTTTGAACATTTCCTACATTGACATTAATGTTTTTTTTTTGTTTTTTTTATAATTAAGAAATAATCATTATTACTTATTAGGTTTTAAGTGTAATGTACCGAATTTGTGAAATGAAATAATTTTTATTTGAAACGTTGATTTTTGCAATAAATCTGAAAACACTTAATACTTCCGAAATAGTTAAAGATAGGTATAAGACATTGTGCATGAATTGTGTCTAGAATTCTCTGAAGAATCCAAAAAATAAATAATATACAGGGGGTTGCATTTGAAATAAGAAAGTTGGTATTGGCCATGGTCGCATGGAACACCCTATATAATTTTATTTTCTCGAAAATTATGCGCATTTAAAACTACAAATCGACGTGTCCGAGCGTTTTTCCTAACACTCCCTCATTCATTGGTTATCGAATTTATTCCATTTGGCTGTTACACTCTGTATACAAGTGATACTATATATGACTGTACAGACATGCTAACACACTTGTGTTAGCATGTCTGACAAACACGTTTACGATTTAAAATGTCAAACTTGACGATAAGAATACCACATTTGACATATTCTATAACGAAATTTAAGTAGCAATCCTGAATCATGCAAACAGTTGCTATTTTCCTTATTCTTGTTGATTTTTTCAATCATACATCTGAAGAACCAATAAATGATTCATTGTTCGTTTCAACATTTATAAGAGCTGCGTGAATTTCAGACCATTAAAGTTCTTTTACGTTCACCATTCGTTAACTGTAGTTTTGAATATATTCTTTTGTTGTTTTATGATCTGTTAATTGCTTCTCTCCTTGGATGTCATTTACGTAATTAAATGTGTATCTCATTTAAATTCGTGGCGATTCTAGTTTCGTAAATAAAAACTGGAAGGATTATTATCAATTCGATTTTTTGCGGTGATTTTACTTTCATTTCTGCATTGTTGAAGGCGTTTTCCGTTCCAATTTTGTCTTTTTCTTGGATTGAATTATGTTTGGTGATAATAATTGTACAAGTTTTTCAAATCTTCATGATTCAAGCCCACAGATCGGGAAGATAACCGAAAAACTTATAACGGAACCATGAAATTATGAAAATAAGCCAGAACCTACTGAATTTTTTGGAAAATTTTGATTTTCTTGTCAATGAGAAATGTTAAGGAGTTTTTTTCGAGAACGATCTCAAGTAGGAAAAATTTGCAGGTCATCAAAAAGTTTAAAGAGGAAACAAAGATTCTTTTTCATATTTTTCAAACAAACAGTGGCGCACCTCAAAAAATTCAGTAGGGAAAAAGGGGTAGTGCATTCGAAAAATATCACCTTGTTTATTTTCACGGGCAACTGACATGAATGCAGAACAAAAATAGAGCAGACTCCCCTCATTAGAACACAAACACTCGCCACAATAATTAATTGATACAAAAAAAGTAGAACTCTTCCAATATGATTACGGTTTCCACAGCAACTGTTTCCTTAATTTCGTAGTCTCGTAATCATTAAATAACACCGCATCCAAGGTGAGTTTTACTTCTTATTTTTCGTCTATATCGCATCCTGTGATGCGGTCTAAAATTAACGACAACGCGTTGAGTTTACGCGGACCCCATCTGGTATACAGAGTGAGCGAAAATTATACAATTTTTTATCGGGATATCCGATTCGAATTGTTACGAAATCTTTAGGGAGGTCATCAGAGCACCTGGAGACGATACGAAAATAGCGTTGATGATTGAACTCGATAAAAATTTGATGCAGAAGACGTTTCTGCTCTCCAAAACCGTTTTAAGCTTTTGTGATTGAAGGAAAATACATTAAGGTGAATCTGCATCTTCAAAAACATCAATATCTTAAACTCCTGACATGCAGTTTATTTAGAATTGCGCATACAATCAGCAGAAGTGCTCCGATAACATACACCCATCGGATTTTTTATATAAAAAATGAGGACAGCCTCCAGAGAACCTGCTTCAGCCTCTGGCATCTAAATCGTAAATTTCTTTTCATATTCGAGATGTCGATTACAGTTCTTCTATTTAGGTAGACCCCTATTTCTCCTCCATTATAAAACCCGAAGTAGGTGGAATGCGTTCGTCAATTGATGGGCCCAAAGAAAATAGTTCAGGTTACCTGAAGCAGGACCGTATCAGAATTCTCGACCAACGCTACGAGACTAAACAAATTCAATTGCTTGGATGACATGTTTGCCCTTTCCTAAAGGCCGATGTAGCAAATTGATCGCATGTTTCTGTATGAATTCGGTATATAGGATGGCCCATAAAAAACTGTCATATGAGGGCCATGCTGTTGGAATAAATAAATATGTTTTCTGGCTAGATCAGGAAGATTAACAACTCGTTCTAATCCGTTATAATCACTCTCCTTGATGCATTCAAAGGACAAGGGCCTTTAATTCACTCATAAAGTTATGAGCATACCCGCATTCTAAATTAATGCAAATGAATTGTTTGGTCGTGTCACGCCAGAACTGTGCAATCTGAGCATCAGAATCTTCCTCTACTTTTAGGGTTTTTGGCACAGCTTATCAATTCGATCGGCCAGAACTATCATTTAGGCAGTTGCCAACTTGCTATCTTTTCAAATATGCCAAGATCACAAATTCCTTATCCCATTATTTAATCTGCATAAGTTGTTATCGATTGAATCATTGTCGCCTTTGTCTACTCGATGTTATATTTTGATTTCATGAGAATGTTGATATAGTTGCAGTTTTTGGATGATAACCAAAATCAAAATTGGCAGATTATCATACAATCTTTCGTCCTCCTTAAGGTTGGAATTTTGAAAAAACTAACCTTATTCCCTGCCTACATCATAAAGAGAATTTATATACCTAGCTACCGTTGGGTAGCTCTTCAATATAAGTGTTACTCTGAAAAGGTGGCAGATCTCATGCATTGTTGTTTGCACACTTCGATTGAAGCTTCAACTGGTCCCAATAAAGTTGAGATTTTACCTGAAAATATCGGTATATAAACGTTATAGGATCGGCACTGAATGCAAACCATATGAACCGTTAATAATAGACTTAGGGGGCTACACCTGCTCAGTGCTGTCCATCAAATACTCATACTTTTAACCGATAATATTACTGGATTTCATGTTATTGTCATGTGCATTTTTGAGGACAACTACTTGGTTTTTGGTGTACCCTAACGGTACAAGAAGGCAAGAACCAAATGTTCACTATAGTTAGGCTCCTACTCGAGAACTCCCACAAACATTGGTCCTTACACTTTTCAGTTAAAATATGTCAAGTTGTGAAATGAACCAAAGTTTGAAAAATTAAATAGAAACGTTTCTGTTGACCTCGATAATCTGCAGTTGAGGAAAATCTGCAAGTCAAAGACTCATCCTGTATTTTGAAAAATAAATCGAATAAGAAACATGGAGAAATAGTTCTAGAAAACCAAAAATCAATATCTGATTAATTTTCATCTCCAATTGAAGAGTACATGAGAATAATGATCAGGGTCCACTTTTGGTCGAAACTAAACTGGTAGAGTTTTTCAAGAACTTTCATTTGATCTGTATATTTTAACGTCAAATTTTTGCAACTTTTTTTCTAAATACATACGAGGATATATTGATATCTAGTTAGCCTAGACCAGTTCCATGCATAAACAGAATATTGCGATACCATATCACCGAACAATAACTTATTAGAAGTGTCAGTGTAGAGTTCGACGTCAAAAAAGTAAACCAGAGTTACGCAATAAATTTAAAAAAAAGATGTCCACCGAAATTGTAAAAATCGAAAAATCTGAGTATCGAGCCATCATCAAGTACCTATATAAAGGGTTAAGAGGTAAGCAGATTTACGAAGATACGCTTGATACCGTTGGTGATCAATGTTCTTCGTATGCGACCGTGAAAAATTGGACTGCAAGCTTCAAAAGAGGTAAATTTTCCATTGAAGATGATGACCGATCGGGAAGGCCAGTTTCTGTGTCAGTCCCCAAAAATATCGATGCAGTTCATGACATGATTTTATCAGACCGTCGAATTGGGCTAAAACGAATATCTGAAGCACTGAAGATTTCATACGAACGCGTTCATCATATAGTTCAGGTCAATTTGGACATGAGAAAAATTTCTGCACAATGGATCTCCGAATGTTTGAATGTTGACCAAAAGCGTGCAAGGGTAGAAGCATCGTGTTCGATCTGTGCTCGATTTGAAAACGATGTAGACTTCTTAAACCGAATTGTTACTATGGACGAGACTTTGGTACATTTCTACGATCCAGAAACAAAGCAACAATCGATGGAATGGCGACACTCTGGTTCTCCAAGACCTAAGAAGTTTCGTGTCCAAAAATCTGCTGAAAAAGTTCTTGCTTCAGTTTTTTGGGATTGCCATGGAGTAATCATGATTGATTTTTTGGAAAAGGGTAGAACAATAACTGGAGATTACTATTCGACATTACTGACGACTCTACGGGAAAAAATTAAAGAGAAAAGACGCGGAAAGCTATCCAAAGGTGTTTTGTTTTTACAGGACAACGCCCCAGTACACAAATCTCATATTGCCATGCAAAAAATTCGTGATTTAGGGTTAGAATTA
The DNA here is from genome assembly GCA_910592335.1 of Adalia bipunctata. Classification (NCBI taxonomy): domain Eukaryota; kingdom Metazoa; phylum Arthropoda; class Insecta; order Coleoptera; family Coccinellidae; genus Adalia; species Adalia bipunctata. The sequence continues at coordinate 2,977,782 of OU342951.1, forward strand.
CTAGAACACCCCCTTATTCACCAGATTTGGCTCCGTCCGACTATCATCTCTTTCCTCAACTGAAAAAAAGTTTAAAAGGTCGTAAATTTTCTTCCAACGAGGAGGTAATAAAAGCTGTGGAGGACTGGTTTGCAGAGCATTAAGAAACATTTTTTTTGAAAGGTCTAGAGACGTTGCAGGTTCGCTGTAATAAATGTATTCAATTAAGAGGAGAATATGTTGAGTAATAAAATATTTTGACATTGAAATTTTGTTTGGTTCTATAGTAGGCTAAGAATTTTTCAATATATCCTCGTACATTGATGTATCAAAACCTAATCTTTGATCAATTTTTGCTTCAAAAATCAGAAAAATCAAATTTATGTTTGTTTTTTTTAATAGTCGGCCATGAATTCCTTCAAACAAGCATTTAATTACATATTACTTTTTTAAAATGTCATGTCTAAAAATAATTGCAGCGCAGCTTCGACATTTTCAGTAGAAAATTTTAAACATTTGATAATTTCATACTTTTTGAAATTTTGAAATTCCATGTTTTCACCTTCAGCCATCATTATTGATTTGTTTTGACTCTATGACTTAGTTTCCATGAATGCAATAAACAAAACGGTTTTTTATACATGTTCCACTTTTATGCATCTTTCCTATAATTACAGTTTATAAATTTGTTTGTTTGAGAAAAAATAAAAACATAAATATGGATTTTTCTGATTTTTGAAGCTGACATTTATTGAAGATAAGGTTGTGATACATATAATGTATTAAAAAAAAAATGCAAAAATTTGACGTTAAAATATACAGGGTATTCCATTTGAAAATAAGTTTGTGCCCAATATCAAAAACAAAGCTCTAAACGAAATTTTTGAATAAGCCACTAACTCTTATGTGAAAATATCTATTATAAGCAGTTTTAATTTTTTTCTATCCTATACCTGAGAAATAATAACATCTCAAAAAGTGAACATTTTCTTTTTTGCCCTGTATTTTAGGAACAAAAGTAGTTGGAATATTTCTTTTTGTGGCTTTGAAACTTTTACAAAAAAGTTATACAGGGTTGCGAGAACCGCATGTCTCTATCTTCAATAATAGCTGAGATACAGTGCAGTCTCAACAAAATGGAACACACTGTACTTTTCAATTATGAACTTCCTATTTTCCTTCGAAGATATGAGTCCTCGAAGAAAACCGTTGATTTCACCGGCAAAATATTCCCATAAACCTTATCAAAAATCGTTAAATTCCCCCATCTATAAAACGACTCAACACATGGAGTTTTCGAATCTTGAGCAAGTCGACCGGCCCGAGATAAGTCACCCCCCACCACCGCCCATTCATCCCGACTGAGCCATTTCTGACCGACGCCTCAACTCCGTTTCTACGTTCCTGGACTACTCTGCCCAAAGGCTAAAGCTAGACTTATAGTAAACCAGCGGAAATTAGAGAGTGCGCTGGCCTGCCTGGCGAGCATCGTTGCCTTCGAAACGCGTAGAACATGTAAACAAATCCGGCTCGAAGGACCAAGACATGAGGAACCGCGGCCTATGCGATCTTAGGGGTGGATTGTACTGATTTCGGTGCTATCTGTTCGGTTCCAGTGGAGACTTGAGTGTTTTTCGACCGGTAGATTTCGGAAAATGTGAACTGGTGTGTGGTGGATCGATTTGTATGGAGGAATATTGGAGTTTTTCGGTTTATTCGGTGTGACTTGGTTTGCGCCGCTATGGGGATTGTTACGAAGACGATCGGAGTCATATTCAGTCTGTAAGTTGTTTGGGTTTATGGAGGATTCAGGAGACCCTTCAGAATAAGAAGAAAATGTCCAAATCTAACTTCATAATTTGCATTTTTTGTGACTGGAGTCCAAACTTAAATCCTTCCTTTCCTGTTGCCAAAAATTGGCTTCATATAGAAAGTGTAACAGACTGTGTGTTTGCTGGAGTTTTTTCTTAAACTCTTCCATCTTATTCCTTTTTTTTACTCGACAAAATAAGTTGAGAAAGTCCTCCGTCTCGTTTTTGGAATGACGTCGTACTCATTCTCACATTGTTGCAATTTTAAAATTACTTTGTTGGTCGTTTACTAGTCACAACTTGGTTTTGTTTGATTTGAAGAGGAAAGAACTTGAAGAATAAACCAAATTATATACAGATTTTTCGGGAATTTAAGTTTAAGCTGTATATTTTAGATGAATTTTCTTTCCTGTGGAAAGAAAAACTCAGAGACCTCATTTACAATTTCAAATTTGAGCAAGTCCCTAAATAACTTAAGTAGCATGCTGATGGACATTCTTTCTGTTTGTGAAGTGACAATGAGTTCGAAATCGTTCACTGATTTTCCATCAATGTCTAAGATAACTAAATGTAAATTCCAAATCTGATAAGGCCGCTGCATTTCCTGTAAAACATGATCCGGTCAGTCCTTAATTGCTCTCCATCTAAAAATAAAGGAGCTTGCACTTTTCCATCGAATTGACCATAAAACCTTGCGTATACTGCACGAAAAAAATAACTAACGTATTTGTCCGGTTAAACGAATTTTGTTTGAAATAAATGAAAGTATTATATTCTTATTGTGAAACTGAGTGAATAATTTTCATTGTGAGGCGTATTACCTTGTAATAAGTACCAATGAATTACTTTTCATGCTACATATTATGTATATGAATTAAACATAAGAGTGTGAATAATCTCGTCAATCTTTATATGTGTACGATTTCTCACCTTGATTATAGATAAGTATCAATTAAAGAAAATATTCCGTAATAATAATTGTTGCTATTTATAAGCCAACTAATCGCGGTGCTTTGCCAAAGGATGCCTTCGTTAAAATTGTTCAGTAAAATCGTCGTAAGTTCAATATCCTGATATATTTTCCATGAAAAAAATTGGACTGAGACAGTATCTTCAATATTTATTGAACTTGAAACTTAAATACAAACTTCATCAAGTGTATATTGAAATTTATTCGGAAAATTAATTGGAAATCCACCAAATAATGAAATATAACCACTTTACTGAACAACCCGGCCTATTGAATTGAAAAAATATCGTTCTTCAGGTTCGCAACATAATACAAAGGACAAAATCAATTAATTCGAAACAATTAATCAAAAGGGAGTAAAAACACAATTTCTCGAACAAAAGACTACGAATTCTCCTCGCTTTATCCAAGAAAGTATCGCCAATATTTTTTCGTCGGCTTCTTTGATGTTTTCGATATGGTTCTATAGGTAAAGGGGACTCTTCATCCAATTAAAACATTTTTGAGTCGCTCGTATATTGAACGAAACTCGTTAATTAATAAGTTTTCATAAACAGAGCAACGCAACTTGAAAGTTCTGTAGGATTCTCTTTGATTTTTTTATTAAATTATATCTGATATTTTCAAAATATGTACATTCAGAATTCTTTTATTGTTTTTTCAGTTCTCTGTTAATTTTTCCATCTGTCCTGATCAATAACTCCTAAGTTTGATTTTTAATGATCCTTATTTGCGACGATTGCAACTTTTCCATGACTTATTCATTTCATACTATTCAAGCTGATACTTTCAGGAAATTCTTCGATGCAATACCCCTCTAGGTCTTGTATTTCATTACCCAATTGCGCCAATCTGGTGAAACCCCTAGAAGAAGACCTAACAGTGTCACGAGGTAGTGTCAATGACACCCTTCCACGCTATTTAAATTGTCTATCCTTTCTAAGCATGCGACTTGTGATTTATTTCTTCCTTGGGCACTATCGGATGTATCGAGGAATCTGAAGAGTATCCGGCCATTCTCCTACCTTTGGTAGAGCTGGTGATTTCGTCCTTGACAAGGCCAAGGCTCTGATGCTCGTGTGGTCATAATCCAAACTTCTGTATTCATTGATGGAGAAGAAATGTTGAGGAATGGAGAATTTATGCTGAAGTGAGCAGCCGTTCGTTTGAGAATGAACAAAATGTCAATACCATCGATCATTTGAAATGGTTTGCCAAACAAAGAACCAGATCAAGGGTGAAGGATTAGCGGTGGTATAAAACTTTACACGTGTAGTCTTTGTATGGCGGTAGGCCTTTAGGGTTACAATGTGTGGATTCTCACCTTTCTTCTCTCTCCCTTTTTCACTTGTTCGCAGGCACTTGTATTGAGGGATCAAGTAGGTACTTTGATCCCTTAATAAAGAACATAAGAAAAGGTGCACATGTGTGGGGCTTGATGACAATAATTTTCTTCAATGTCCTATACTTCGGTTTCATCTATCTTCTGACCAGAACGTTTTTATATTCCAGCATATTCATACTAACTGACAAAGAAACTGCAACACCCAGAAGGAGCTGTTTGAATTTTTATTTTTTTTTTGGTAAAACATAGATAGTGTAGCAAGAAGTGAATGATTTAAATTTGGAAAAAAACGAAGGGTTTACAATTTTTTAAATTTGTTAATAATGTGTTTGTCAGAATGTTAATCAGAGGTAACAAAAGATGGGGTCGATAATGCTGCAGTCCAAAAGACCTTATCCGGCGTTGAACTGTTGGGACAGTTACAGGATGGCCTTGTTCTCCTAATTACTCATCAGCCAAAGATCGAGTTGTTGCAAATCGATCTATAATCGTCATCAATCTAAGACGTCGATCTTGAACTTCATTTGTGCCCCTTTGGCGTCCGGTGCTTACTCTTCTTCCATTTTGGGCATTATCAAACCACGCTTGATAACATCTCATGAAAGTAGTTGCATTTCTGTTCGTACGGTTAGCGATTTCTCTAAATGACAACCCCGCCTCTCGTAGACCAATAATTCGCTATCCTATCTGGGTGTTGCAGTTTCTTTGTCAGTTAGTTTATAGGTACTCAGTTTCAAACTACTCTTCGAGAAATATAAAAAAGAAAAAACCATTTGTTTGATTTACATCGAAATTTGGTTACCTACCAAATCAAATAAAGAGATTGAATTTTTATCTGGTGAAGAGATTTGTTCAAACTGCCATAGATAAATCCTTAGATCTGTGTTAATCAAAACGAAAACCAATATTTGAAATAATTCACGATATCTCCCAAAATATTGATAAATCGAATTCTGGTAAGATAAACAATGTGAATAATTGTTAACCATCGTCAAATATTTGTGTTAACGTTTCAAGATTTGAAGACGTTCGAAATAATCTCAATACTTTCGATTTATACTTCAACAAACGAAATGTATCAGATAAATTAATGGTTTCGGAGGTGTGGCGGTTTGAAACAGCAACAAACTGATATATCCTTATCAGCTTCGCGATATAACATAATTATTACAGCATAGTAGGTGCGAAAATAGTTCAATGTGTGTCACATCCTGTATATGATAAAGATGATTCTTTTCCGTTTCAAAAACTTCCATTTGGAATCAAACTACTGAGGTCGAGATTCACAGTGAAGAAATTCCTCTTTCTTTATACTCATTCTAAAGGCAAATGGTGCAACGTTTGATTGAATTGAATCTGGAAGTAATTTGTTCGCTTCAAAGAAAGTTCAACTTTGAACTCATCAACCTTTCTTCATTGAATTAGAACTTGTTTTTTACCACCGGAAGCATTTATGTCCTCGTATTTTTCTGGTCCTATTAGATGTGGTCTATCAGGTAGTATTCCACAGGTTTCGCTTATAAAAGCGATGAGCATCTCCAGATGATCTCTGTTCAATTTTCTACCTGATGATTGATTTATTTCCAAGGAATTACAGAATTATGAGATGGGTTATAGTTTGTTGAAATTTCTGACTTGTACTCATGGTTTTAAGTTGAGATGTTAATGTTGGGAATTGTATAGACTCCAATACATTGGAACATTTCGAGAAGTTGATACAGGGTGCTCAGGAAAATTCGCCTGTTGTAGTCTAGAAATTTTTGCTTGGATGTTGAAATATTGAATGTTTTGTGAAGGTAAAAAATGTGTAGCTCAATCATCCTAGATCTCTTTCGACGTAGTAGAAAACTGCGAAGAGAGAAGTAATTTTCAGAAAAGCTGCGCCCTATAGAACCTAAAATAGAAAAGACTGCAGTTTTGCGCAGCTCGTGATAGATGGAGAACCAGAAAAGCTTGCAAATCGATGCTTGACGTGGCCCATAAACGATTTCAGGAAATTGAAAACGTTCCCTCGAGCATGCGAAGCCCCAATCGACTTCTTCTCGCAAGGACGATTTGAATATTTTCGTTCTGCATTACTTTCTCGGTTCTTCTAATGGGCCGAACGGTTTTAATGATCTCGCCGCTTGTTTCCAATCTCCTTCAAACAAAGCAATCGACCACAAGCTGCGTTTTCTGCTGCAGCTTCGATAAGCGGAATAAATCGGTCTACACTCTTTTATCTGGGTGTTAACACGATAAAATTTCTCGAATCGTTATTTAGGTTCCTCGAATATCTTACTCACGCATATGCATGGTTTTCCTATCATCTCGCTGGTAGATTTTTTGGAGAATACCAAGTAATTGGATGTACCTACTCGAAAATCGATACCAATTTCATCGCAAGAACACTCGATATAATTTATACAAAGCGGGAATTGGTTCGAGAATATTTTCACGTAATTTCTCTCAACTCTTAATCATCTGAGCAATTAATTAAAGTGCTTCACAGTTGAGAGTTATGGAGAAAGCAATTAGCCAACCATCGTTCTGCTTCGAAAATTTCAAATTTTTTCTCAATATTCGCTTTCAATTCCACTCATCCACTCGAAACATGCACAAAAAATGTACACATCAAAACTCTTCATTCCTTAAGTACGAAAACTACACGAATGTTAAAAATTTTGATCCCGTTGTTTCTAAGACTTCAGGAGTAATTGTTTCCGACATTTGGGACGAATGAAAGATCGATGTAAGTGAGCTCGGATCATTTCTTCACGAACCTGGTGTATAATTTAACGAAGTGGTGTACAAGATAACACAATTATACAAACCGGTCGGAAAATTGATGCTCTCCTTCGAATAAAGTTTCATTTGAATAGGGCAGTACGATTCTGTAGAAGCTCTGATTGAACCTTACTTTTATTTGAGCTCAATTCATGTATAATGTTGAAAACTTTAATAAATACCTACTTATTATAGACGCACTAAAATTTCATATAGGTCTCGTAGCATTTGATCTGAGTACTGTGAATGTAAATACAAAGTTACAGATACGTGGGAGTTTGCAGCATCTATCTTGGTACATCTCCATGAAAATATCGTATTTATACTCGGTCTCATCTAGCGATCAGACTCGATATATTTAGATGTCACCCGTGAACTCTTCGAATCTTTTTTGACCAACGCGAAAACAAAGTAAGAATGCTTCGTAGTCTATAAAAAGACATCATTGTTGAGGGATATTTTTGCGGATTTTAACACAAGCCAAGAAATTACGTAGAAATGTACTCCAGTAACTACGTCGTACCTCTTAATCATAGCTAATGAAGAAAATGTCTGTAATTTTCGTTTATCGCTCTATTTTTTCGAACTGAGTACCTACAGTTACTGTGCAAATAAACTTCACTAAGTGATAGCCAGTAATAATAAATTTATCATTACAATTTTTTGTTTACATATACATAGTCATTCAATATTCCGATATTGCCATTATTATTGTTGTTATTTATGAAGAACTAGCAGGCCCGGCGCCTAAATGATACCTACTTACGGTGGTTTTCACAAATCGTAATTACCATCGCCATCTAGTGGCAGTGATATCGAATATAGTAATTTCACGACTACGCTACAGTGTCTAGATAAGAGCCATTAACCGTAGCGACACCTAGTGGCCTTATTCAAAAGGAGGAAAAGCATTTCCTACATAAACAAATTTTTCATCAAATTCTTCAGAATTTTAATGTATTTTATAATAACCAGGCCGTAGACAAATCCATAAATGAAGTTTCATAACAAACAGTCCATCCGATCTCGAGTTATAAATGGTGTAACCAACAACTTTGTTTTATATATATATATAGATTTGAAATTATTCTTGTATCCTCTTCTCTGTTTCGACAAAAAATTTTATGAGATAAATCCCATCACAGTCCTCGTCTTTTGCAGCCTGTTTGAGCAGGAGATCATGTCTTATGTACCAGTGGTAGACAGCAGACAGACCACAAATGCCAGAAGTCCTAGGAGCTCCCCTCAGCCTTCTCCAATAGCATCACCTGGTTTAAGCAGGCACAGAGTACCCGCGCCTTACAAGAGAGATTTTGAAGCCAAACTTAGAAATTTCTACAGAAAACTGGAGAGTAAAGGATACGGGCAAGGCCCTGGGAAATTCAAGTGAGTTTACATAAATAGGTTATCGTCGATCTAGTAGCGACGGGGTTGTTCCATTAAGTCTCGGTACATCTTCTCGCAGGATCGTCCCGTCTGATATGATAAGAATCTTTAATGTTTTATCTGTGCGATAGATTATTCTGAATCATCATTTAAACAATGATTTCAGGCTCAACATAAGGAGGGACCACCTTCTAGAAGACGCGTTCAGAAGAATCATGTCGGCCAACAAGAAAGAGCTTCAGAAAGGAAAACTGTGCGTGGTGTGGGACAACGAAGAAGGTCTAGACTACGGAGGACCTTCCAGGGAGTTCTTCTTCTTGCTTTCAAGGGAACTGTTCAATCCTTACTACGGCCTTTTTGAATACTCCGCCAATGATACTTACACTGTTCAGATATCACCGATGTCGGCCTTCGTTGACAACTACCACGACTGGTGAGTCTTTCTCTTGAATAAGGAAGGAGTCCCAAGATTGAAGAGCTCTTCGTTTAATCTGCAGCTGCATCTAGCGGTACATCAAAGGCGTTATTCTCGGTTTCAGGTTCAGATTCAGCGGTCGATTGATCGGTTTAGCCTTAGTCCATCAGTACCTCCTGGATGCCTTCTTCACCAGGCCTTTTTATAAGGCTCTGCTTCGATTGCCTGTCGCTTTGTCCGATTTAGAAAGTTTAGACTTCGAATTTCACCAGTCCTTGCAGTGGATCAAAGAGCACGACGTTTCTCTACAGGGTGAGCTCGAATTGACGTTCGCGGTGACGGAAGAGGTCTTCGGGCAGGTGTTGGAGAGAGAACTCAAACCGGGAGGCAGGAATGTTCCAGTCACCGAAAAGAACAAGAAGGTAGGGCTTTAACTAAAATTAAAATCTACAGGGTCTTTCACGAGGAACCTCACCCATATTTTTACGGAAAACTACTGAACGTATTTTCATGAAATTCAGCACTTATAAGTATTTCACGATGTTGATGAAATCTAAAATATTTTCAAGGCATGAGCACCTCCGGTTTTTCCGGAAATGACGTCAACTTCCGTTTTTCAAATTAGAACACCATTTTTTTATTGCAGAAATTGATTCCTTAGAAAATTTCAAGTTATTTTGATGTAACATTTTTCAGTTTTGGTTGGAAAATTCTCTCTGAGCGGGAAAATTCGAAAAAAAATCGAAAATAGAGCTCCGCTGAAACAAGAATAACTTCGAGGTTTTTGGATGGAAAATTTTCATTTTTGGGATTTTTCAAGATGTAAGATTGATGTATCCACTTTAAAAATCGAAATCGCGATTCATGATACAGGGGGTGAAAAGATCGCTTTCAAAGTTAGGGATGACAAAATCGTGAAAAATTAATTTTTTCAAATTAGAACCCCATTTTTTTATGGCAGATATTGAATCTACGCTGAAAAATAATGTGAGTGTATGCATCACACCCTTGCCCTAAAATGGATATTTTCTGAGTTAATATCCATTTTAGGGCAAGGGTGTGATGCATACACTCACATTATTTTTTAACGTAGATTCAATATCTGCCATAAAAAAATGGTGTTCTAATTTGAAAAACGGAAGTTGACGTCATTTCCGGAAAAACCGGAGGTGCTCATGCCTTGAAAATATTTTAGATTTCATCAGCATCGTGAAATACTTATAAGTGCTGTATTTCATGAAAATACGTTCAGTAGTTTCCCGTATAAATATGGGTGAGGTTCCTCGTGAAAGACCCTGTATAATGAATGCTGAACTGGAAAAATATAAAATAAACGAGAAATCGAAGAAGAAGGAAGAGAGTAAAGAGATTAAACGAAAAACAACGCTCAAGCTGAACACAACGAATCAAATCTCCGATAAACTTTTTTTTCAGGAATACTTAGAGAGAATAGTGAGGTGGAGGCTTGAACGAGGGGTGTCTGAACAAACGGAATCCCTGGTGAAAGGCTTCTACGAAGTGGTGGACCCCAGGCTAGTGAGCGTCTTCGACGCCAGAGAGTTGGAGTTGGTGATAGCCGGAACTGCAGAAATCGACATCGCTGACTGGAGGCACAACACTGAATACAGGGGTGGTTATCACGACCAGCATCCTGTGGTGGTGTGGTTTTGGCAAGCCATAGAAAGGTGAGCACCAACTCCTTAGTCATTGAAGATTCTCTCTTACAGGTTATGGGCCCAGCACTCTTTCAATTTATTTTCCTCGCAGATTTACCAATGAACAGAGATTAAGACTTCTCCAGTTTGTGACTGGAACCTCCAGCATACCCTTCGAGGGTTTCTCGGCCCTGAGAGGCTCGATAGGGCACAGAAAGTTCTGCATAGAAAAATGGGGCAAACCCAACAGTCTTCCAAGGGCGCATACGTGCTTCAACAGGCTCGACCTGCCGGCTTATCCTACTTCCGAAATATTGTACGAGAAGTTGCTGCTAGCGGTGGAAGAGACCAACACTTTTGGCATCGAGTAGTTTGCGGCGTATACAGGGTGAAGGAACTTATTTTATACGTTTTTCAAAGGAGTAGTGAGCATTTTGAGTTCGAGTGCTACGTAATGACTTCCGCCATTTTTCGGGTGGAATTGAGCGTTTTTTGAGTTTTATTCAGGAAATGAGAGGAAGAGGAGATGGGCGAGGAAATTTATCGATAAATATCTGCACAATGTCAATTGGTGTATCTTTGGTTCGTTCTGAGAGCTTAAAGGTAAACAGAAAAATATTTCCAGACATTTTCATCGACTACTAACAGAGGTACTTTTGGATCCTTCTCGTAGCAGGCGGCGTGTAAAGTAGTAAACTAATGGGAAAAGGTATTAAGAAATTTCTTATAGAAATTAAGAGGGTAAGATACTGATTTTAATTGATCGACGCTTTGCAGTATTTCAAAAATATTCTCTCTTATTCAAGCAACTACAACCAAATATTGTACATTATTATTCGTAAGTTTTGTAAATAATAATTTATTTTCTTTAGAATTTTATAATTCTCCAGTCATATTTATGAGTATGTCACTTTTTTCTGATTAATTTCAATTTATGTTCAAACTTTTCGAATGTGATGAATGCTGTAGAAACTTATTCGTTTCTGAGTTTGTTTTTGTTGGGTTGATGAAATTAATTTCGTCGTTTGTACATAAATGGTTTGTGTCAAAATTCTCTCATTTATCACATTCTTTCCGACGAATTCTTTTTTTTTCATACTTCGGGTAGTTTTTATTGTTACCAATTATGAACTTTGTCTCTATGTGTTGTATTCAGATTGAATATTTGTGATTCGTATAATTCTAGTCAATAAAATTATTTAACCGTGCACAAATACAGGAAGGAATACATGTTGAATCATGAGAAAAGACAAGTGGTTTGCATATTGTTTCATAAATTTGTAACATTCCAAAATGAATCCTTGTTAATTCTTCAATGTCTTTTATTTATTTCTCTTTTTTCGTAGACAAGCATTCTGCGGAATTCTGAGTAGAAAATGGTGTTTACAAATAATAGGTTGACAGGTAAGAATTAGGTTAACTGTCAGGAGTGCCAATCGCCGGTTGGGTTAATTCCTAGTTACTGGAGGATCTTGGGTTGTGGTATCATTGTCTCGATTCGGTGTTTTCCTTCAATTTTGACAACAGCCGGAAAAGGAAGTGATTTACCCCCAAATATGAGGAATTTAATTGTTTTATTCATTTTGTGAGTGAATCAGTGAGTTTTTTGTCTGGTAATATCAAAAAATATCATATGATCACAACATTTAGTATTGGGAACTTTTTTCAACCTCTCATATATATCGGGTATTTTTTTTTTTGGAGTAATAGAATTTTCGATAGGGTTATCAGTTATCATACATGACTCAGAATATCGATTGTGATCCGTATATCTTCGATCGTGTTACGGTGAGTGTTTTATGTATCTAAAATGCCGCACGTATATTCAAATAATGAACTTGTTGATATGCTTTTAATTTATGGTGAATCAAAACAAAATGCCAGTTGAACGTTCAAGTTGTACAGAACAAGATTTCCGCTAAGAAATCACCCAACTTCGAGGATGTTCATAAACCTTGTGCAGAGATGTAGAAAGATGCAGGCCAGAGTAGTATTAAGGTATCGATGCCCAAAAATTTTTACTCTATACTATACTATAATGGTAACTCGGTGGACCGATACGATGGAATCTGTCGAAAAGTGGGTCCGGAAGAATTTTGAAATCGCAGCGAAGCTGCGATAAGGTGAGAAAATTTTTATACGGTCGGAAAGAGGAATAATCAATTCATACTTGGGTGAAATTTCGATTTTCTAGGCGAAGTAGAAGTATTTTTAAAAAATTCGCGAAAATGGCGAAAAAAACCGACAAAAAGGGCCATTTTAAACTCGATAAAACTTTTTTCACAGATATCTTGGCCGTGATGTAAATATACGGATCGAAAGAGGAAAAGTCAATGCAAAATAGCTTGGTATTCATATTTCCCATAATTTTTCTATTTCTTCAGGAAAATTGATTAGACTTTGACATTTCTACGATGAGGATAACTACTTAAAATGTAGATCTGCTGGCCCATACTAGTAAATTTTTCATATAAGAAATTGTCGGTAAAATGAGTTCTAAAACCAGTCAAAAGAAAAGCCTCACCTTAAAATGCACCCTGTATATCAAGTTGATAGATTACAGTCAACTAAATTCTTTTAGTAGATTTGACAGTAGTTACCTCCATCTTTAGCGTATTTGTGGGGGATAAATTTACCTGACTACCCAAGTCTGTAGTAAGTGAATATCAACTGAAGCAACACTTGATATTAGGTTGAACGGCTATAGTGTTTTATATATAGGGTGTCCCAATGAAAAGGAGAAGCTTCCGTTACTTGAATTATCTACAAGTGTAAGTACCGTCTTTGTAAAATAAAGCTTGTGCAAGAGTTGAATGGAGATGATTCCATATTTTCATGTTAAGAAAGAATAGACAGACTTATAAAAAATTATTTATTAAAATAAATATCACATTCATGAAAAATCTTCAATATGAGGATTTTCCAATTCTAAAATCTGAAATTCTTCATTTCATAGGCAGCTTTTAGCGACAATAAACTTTCATTTGTTCCGAATCGTTAATTATACAAAATCATCAGGAAATCACCTGCAAATCAAACACTCCGTAGCGTTCGTAACTATCTTTCTCTAATTCAATCAGTAAACATGTGTGACTAAAAGCAGCGCAGAGTTTGAGCGCTCGTCAAACCACCTTGTTGAAATATTCCCATTCAAGAATCCGACGAAAAAAATTTTGACAGCTGTCAAAAAAATATGACAGCAGATGTCAAAGAAAGCACGAGTGGCCCCGGAAATCTTATTTCGAGTTTCTAGGTTGTCCGGCTCAAAATACTGACATGGTGAGGAAATTATATTATTATGACCCTCGAGTGGGTAAAACGAGCGCCCAAAAAGGATTCGCCCGTGAAAGATTTTCCATCAAATGTCCGCACTGACGTCCATTCCATTCCTACACTTAGGAACGTACAACAAAGCACAAGTATGCTCCCAAATATCCTCCGGATACTTATTCTCGGTCGACCAAAAATCGTTATCGATATCGTAGCATTCTATGTCGGGAGTGTTATTCTTATCGAATATGGCGTCAACTTTGAACCCCCCGATAAAGTAAATCTTCCTAGAGATGCTGACGATCCCGGCGTGAAACCTGGGTGTGGGCACTCTGGTCACGACACCCCAACGATCCTTTTCCACGTCATAGACGTCAATTGTATCTACCAGGTTGCGAACGTCTGCTTCCACGCCTTCTTGCCATCCGCCGCAAACATATAAAAAATTGTCTATGGAGAGCACCACGTGGTCTGCTCTCGGCGTCAACATGGGTGTGCAAAATGCCCATTTATCGAGAGCTACGTCGTAGCAAAACATCGAATTTGTCGTGTGGTAGGAATCCCTTTCGATGCCTCCGCAAATGAAGAGTTTCGAAGATGTCCCTTGCTCGTACGCGCCGCCAGCGTGCTGCGTGAGGTACACTGGCAGAGGTTCCATCATCGACCATTTGTCCATTGCTGAAAATTAATCATCCATCACTTATCTACACTACAAAAAAATTAACGCACATTATGGAAATCTCAAATTTATTCTACAACTGAAGGTGTTCTCAATGATAATTATTTTTATCAGAATTATGCATGCATATGTTATCCACTTTCAACGTTTTTCTTCAATACAGATGTTTTCTCCCAGCAGGAATAAAAAAAGATGATATTATCAGATTTTGAATGTATTGGCTCCATTTTAAAACCAGTTGTTTTCGATCAATTCTAGTGATCAATAGTTTTTCTTTCGTTTGATTTTCTACACTCGATCGCTATGCAACGCGAAACACGCAATTTGACCCAAGAGGAATCTGCCCAAGCGGTAGTTTTGCGAGAAGAAGGGTGGACATACACAAGATTTGCAGAAAGGTTCGGAGTTTCCCATACAAGTGTGTCCAGAATGTTGCAGCGATTCAGGGAGACAGGTATGAATGTCCGAAGACCAGGACAGGGTAGACCAAGGGTAACAACTGCCATTCAAGAACGTTTCTTGAGAGTTTCTTCGTTGAGAGAACGGTTTGCAACCGCTCGCCTCCTTCAAAATCAGCTTGAGCAAACTCATGAGGTGCAAATTAGCACTCAGACAATAAGAAATCGCCTCAGAGAATATGATTTAAGGCCTCGTGTCGCGGCAAGAGGCCCAGCTCTTACCCCAGCCATTCGAAGGGCGCGTTTGGATTTTGCGAGAGAGCATATCCATTGGGAAGAGGCCGATTGGGAAAGAGTTCTCTTCACAGATGAGTCTAGATTCTGTCTCTACCATTGTGATCGACGTTCCCTTGTATACAGACGTCCACATGAAAGATATGCTCAGTGCAATTTCCTGAATACTTCTGGTTTCGGGGGAGGATCGATTATGGTATGGGGTGGAATATCTTTGACTGCTCGCACAGACCTAGTGGTCGTTGATAATGGAGCTATGAATGCTGATAAGTATATAAGGAACATTCTTGAAGAGCATGTAGTGCCATTTACCCCATTACATTGGTGAAAATTTCATTTTTATGGACGATAATGCCAGACCCCATCGTGCGCGCATCGTTCAGGAGTACATTGAAGAGGTTGAAGTCTCTCGAATGGAATGGCCAGCAAGAAGTCCAGATCTCAATCCGATTGAGCAGGTTTGGGACAACCTCAATAGAAGGCTGAGAAGTTCAGAAAATCATCCAGCTACTCTTAATGACTTAGGAATCAAACTCTGAGAAATCTGGGAAGGATTAGATCAGAACATTTTAAGATCATTCATTTTGAGTATGAACCGTCGTTGCCGAGCTGTAATTAACGCAAGGGGTGGAAATACCAAGTATTAAATCACTTATCAGCATCTCAGTATTTTGAAAATTGTTCATTTCTCTTCTTTCACATAAGATTCGGTGAAATCCTGAATTTTTCTTCCATCTAATGTGTCTTGTTTCGTTCAAAACTTTCCCGAGAGAACATAAAAAAAGTTATAAAGTCAATGTACAATTAACTTTCATTAAAATTGAGATTTACAGAATGTGCGTTAATTTTTTTGCGCAGTGTAGAAGATAGAGTCAGTCAACCGCATCTTACCTGGATCGTAGCATTCACAGGTACACGTGACATTACTGTCGACTTCTTCCAGTTCCGTAGCCCCGCCCACAGCGTACATCTTGCCCCCCACCACGTTCAGCGAGAACCTACACCTCTCGATCTTCATAGGGTTCAAAGTCGACCACTTGTTGTGCAAAGTGCTGTACTTGAACCCGAAAGGATGCACGGTTTCCTGCAAGAACTGATTGAAACAACCCCCGATGATGAACAGGTCGTTGTTCAGAACGGCAACGCCGTAATTGCACTGTTCCACGTGCGGTATCTTGGTGAGATGCTTCCATTTGGACTTCGAGGTGAGCTTGTAGGTTATCTCGTTGGTGTTGCCGCCGTTTCCGAAGCCGCCTATCTTGAGGAACGCCAGCTCCATTCCGCGAGGGTTCAGGAGGTTGGTGGGGATTTTGGAGTCTTGAGAGCTGAGCTGGTTGTAGATTTCGGACACCACGATCTTGTACAGCTCCCAGTCGCAGTGCCGGTTCCTGTTTATTTCCTGCAGGACCGTGTGTATCCTTTTGCGGGGTATGTCGGTGAAGTGGACATGGCGGATTATGAGGGGTGCTTCTGATATGTCTACTTTTGCCCTGGAAAAGAATTAAAATATGAAATGTGTCTGAAAAATGGAAATGGAAGTTCCAAGTTGTTACTATTGAAAAGTACTACCCCAATATAACGAAATGACTACCTACCTTGAGTCAGTTTGGTAGAAAAACCAATTCACCACTATCTTCAGAACGTCGTGCTCCGAGCAATCTACGGGTAGATCATAGGCAAGCAGTGTCTCCAACTGCGTGGCGCTGAGCCTGTAAAATTCCCTAGTTTGGGCGAAACAAGACAGGTTCTCGTTCATAATCTTATACACTCCCCTTTTAAGCGCAGTCAAGGAATAAGTCTCGGCTATAGTCGCGATGTCCACACAGTTCTCCAGATCTATCTCAGCCTCCAAATAATCCGAACACGACTGTACCAAAGCCAACATCTGCACGTGTGACGCTGCTTGCAGCACGTCCTGTACGTTGGAGAGGTTAAGGGTTATTTTGCAAGTGTATACGTACTCCAGAACCAGCAAGAACCCTTTGGCGTTTATGCCGTTTAGATGTATCTCGCTTTTATGGGCCTCTATCATGTTGTCTGTGAACATGGCCCTGAAGTAGTCGCTACAGGCCGATAGGACTACCTTGTGGGCTTTGAATGCTTGTCCCTCAACTATCAAGGTGACGTCTATCAGTTCTTCTCGTTTTCGAAGGGTGTTCAGTCCGTCTAAGACCATTCCTTGGTGAGAGGGATAGTCGTAGAGGACTGAGAAGAGGGGTCTGTCGTTCAGGCTGTGTCTCATCGTGAGATCTGAAAATAATATCGCTAGATATGAATGGGAAGAAATAGCGCCACCTGAAGATGGAAGGTTCAACATGAACAAACCATAGACTTATAAAAAATAGGATAATATGTCTATGAACAAAACTCAGCAACGACTCATCTAGCTTGTCGATAGATTTGCATTCGCCAGTTCAAAAAACAATTCAAAATATCTTGTCAAAGAAAAAACCATCCAAATGCAAAATTTCAAATCAATTTCCAGATCGAAATTGGAAAAGTATACAAACCAAACGACAATTTCATTTCCGCCATTCACACATAGCAAGCCAATTGTGAAATAATTATTAATGTACGATTATTCGCAGCATGAGCTATGATTGTCTAGAAAGTATATCAATTTAATGGTATTTCCTGGGTAATATTAATTGATGAGTTTTACTGACAGAACAGTACGTTGTTCCGGTATTATAAATTTCCACATTCATAAAGAGTGGCTTTTAAAAAATTGACATCCTATTCTGAAACGAGTCAACACGAAGATTGATCTACTTTTTGAATTTTATGCATAACTTTATCTACAGTTTATGGACTACAAATGATCGATGAAATTATTTGATAAGTGAATGAAGTAGAAACTTCTTATTATGAAAACATCTAAGCCATTCTTTCCCGTGAGAAAAAAGTGAAGTCATTAACAGACCTTAAGTAATCAACACAGCAGGCCATATCTTACGGAATCTTTTGAGTTCATAGTTTCTTCATTTATAAATTCTGTTTTAGATCATGTTCGGTATTATTTTATTGAAATATCCCAAAATATCGCACAATTACATTTTGTATCTAGTAAATATAAAGTTCAAACGCCAAACAGAAATGAAACAATACTATAGCTTAACGACTTTTGAAGCGCATGGGAATGGCCAAAAATAATTCTAACTTTCCATTGATAACACTGGCTGATATTAAATCTAGTGGCGCAAAAGAAACAAATTGAAATGGGCCGAAAAACCAATGCAGGTTGAATAACAAGAAAACATTTCCACTTATATCCTAGAAATTTGAATAGACATTCAAAATATGTAGTCCACAGCTGTGTATATCATTAACCTAACTGTTAACAGTGTTATCTGTTATTAACTTATTTTGAGGTTAACTTGCAATCAAAATTCCTCATCAGTACATACTTCATGATCCTATACATTTGATGTATATCGATATCACACATATAAAAAATTACAGAACTACTAATAATATCTCAAAATTAACTCACCAATTTAAACTGATGTATAACTTTTGGTATCACTAAACGTGTTGACGACCAACATCTGTGGTACCTACTCTTCCGAAAGTACCAGCACTGAATGAACTAAAAGGAATATTCAGCATTCTATTCGGGTACCTGAAATTCAAAAACCTCTGAGATTGGCTCCAGAGTTATCGTTTTGTAATTACCCACAGTGAACACTTCCTCTACCTTATCTACAGCCATTGTCCATCGTCGGTAGGCATTAAAATCAATACATGCCGCACTTTTCGGGATCGAATTTTGTTGTTGTTGGAACCAAGAACAAAAACATTCGAATTGGGACAAGGCCAGCGACTGGGAGATGAGAACGCGCCCGAAGATTCGAAGACAGGTACTTGTAGCCTGTTGGTTAACTGAACTCTGTGCGAAAGGAGTGGTAGAGAGGACTCTATTCTTCGTACCACCATTTCGGATGGCATTCCAATCCAAACAACCTGAACAAAGGTGAATTTAGTGCCAAGGTAATGAATGGTCGGTAAAATACTACGGTAGTCTTCACTTATTTAGAAGACATGTTTTGATGGTTGCAGGTGCAGGTATCGCGAATATACAGGCCTAGAAAAAACATCACTTGATGGGTCTGCGAAGGTAAGATTAGCAGACATAAAATAAATTATAGAAAAATTTTTTTTTTTCACAAATTTCGCAAACTTTGAAACTCCGTAATTGCTTCTGTGTGCAAGCCACAGTGATGAAATTTTGGCGGAACATAGAGCATCTATTCCTCTTGAGAAAAAACATTACTTGGTGGATCAGCGAAGGTTAGATTAGGAGACACAAAATAAATTATAGAAAAAAATTTTTTTTTCACTAATTTCGCAAAGTTTGCGAAATTAGTGAAAAAAGGACTTTTTTCTATATTTTATTTTGTGTCTCCTAATCTTACCTTCGCAGATCCACCAAGTAATGTTTTTCCTCAAGAGGAATAGATGCTCTATGTTCCGCCAAAATTTCATCACTGTGGCTTGCACACAGAAGCAATTACGGAGTTTCAAAGTTTGCGAAATTAGTGAAAAAAAGAACTTTTTTCTATATTTTATTTTGTGTCTCCTAATCTTACCCTCGCAGATCCACCAAGTAATGTTTTTTCTCAAGAAGAATAGATGTTCTGTTATCCGCCAAAATTTCATCACTGTGGCTTGCACACAGAAGCAATTACGGAGTTTCAAAGTTTGCGAAATTAGTGAAAAAAAGAACTTTTTTCTATATTTTATTTTGTGTCTCCTAATCTTACCTTCGCAGATCCACCAAGTAATGTTTTTTCTCAAGAGGAATAGATGCTCTATGTTCCGCCAAAATTTCATCACTGTGGCTCGCACACAGAAGCAATTACGGAGTTTCAAAGTTTGCGAAATTAGTGAAAAAAAGAACTTTTTTCTATATTTTATTTTGTGTCTCCTAATCTTACCTTCGCAGATCCACCAAGTAATGTTTTTTCTCAAGAGGAATAGATGCTCTATGTTCCGCCAAAATTTCATCACTGTTGCTTGCACACAGAAGCAATTACGGAGTTTCAAAGTTTGCGAAATTAGTGAAAAAAAGAACTTTTTTCTATATTTTATTTTGTGTCTCCTAATCTTACCTTCGCAGATCCACCAAGTAATGTTTTTTCTCAAGAGGAATAGATGCTCTATGTTCCGCCAAAATTTCATCACTGTGGCTCGCACACAGAAGCAATTACGGAGTTTCAAAGTTTGCGAAATTAGTGAAAAAAGATTTTTTTTCTATATTTTATTTTGTGTCTCCTAATCTTACCTTCGCAGATCCACCAAGTAATGTTTTTCCTCAAGAGGAATAGATGCTCTATGGTCCGCCGAAATTTCATCACTGTGGCTTGCACACAGAAGCAATTACGGAGTTTCAAAGTTTGCGAAATTAGTGAAAAGAAGAACTTTTTTCTATATTTTATTTTGTGTCTCCTAATCTTACCTTCGCAGATCCACCAAGTAATGTTTTTTCTCAAGAGGAATAGATGCTCTATGTTCCGCCAGAATTTCATCACTGTGGCTTGCACACAGCAACAATTACGGAGTTTCAAAGTTTGCGAAATTAGTGAAAAAAAATTTTTTTTCTATATTTTATTTTGTGTCTCCTAATCTTACCTTCGCAGATCCACCAAGTAATGTTTTTCCTCGAGAGGAATAGATGCTCTATGTTCCGCCAGAATTTCATCACTGTGGCTTGCACACAGAAGCAATTACGGAGTTTCAAAATTTGCGAAATTAGTGAAAAAAAATTTTTTTCTATATTTTATTTTGTGTCTCCTTATCTTACCTTCGCAGATCCACCAAGTAATGTTTTTTCTCAAGAGGAATAGATGCTCTATGTTCCGCCAAAAATTCATTACTGTTGCTTGCACACAGGAGCAATTACGGAGTTTCAAAGTTTGCGAAATTAGTGAAAAAAAGAACTTTTTCTATATTTTATTTTGTGTCTCCTAATCTTACCTTCGCAGATCCACCAAGTAATGTTTTTCCTCAAGAGGAATAGATGCTCTATGGTCTGCCAAAATTTCATCACTGTGGCTTGCACACAGAAGCAATTACGGAGTTTCAAAGTTTGCGAAATTAGTGAAAAAAAGAACTTTTTTCTATATTTTATTTTGTGTCTCCTAATCTTACCTTCGCAGATCCACCAAGTAATGTTTTTTCTCAAGAGGAATAGATGTTCTGTTATCCGCCAAAATTTCATCACTGTGGCTTGCACACAGAAGCAATTACGGAGTTTCAAAGTTTGCGAAATTAGTGAAAAAAAGAACTTTTTTCTATATTTTATTTTGTGTCTCCTAATCTTACCTTCGCAGATCCACCAAGTAATGTTTTTTCTCAAGAGGAATAGATGCTCTATGTTCCGCCAAAATTTCATCACTGTGGCTCGCACACAGAAGCAATTACGGAGTTTCAAAGTTTGCGAAATTAGTGAAAAAAGATTTTTTTTCTATATTTTATTTTGTGTCTCCTAATCTTACCTTCGCAGATCCACCAAGTAATGTTTTTCCTCAAGAGGAATAGATGCTCTATGGTCCGCCGAAATTTCATCACTGTGGCTTGCACACAGAAGCAATTACGGAGTTTCAAAGTTTGCGAAATTAGTGAAAAGAAGAACTTTTTTCTATATTTTATTTTGTGTCTCCTAATCTTACCTTCGCAGATCCACCAAGTAATGTTTTTTCTCAAGAGGAATAGATGCTCTATGTTCCGCCAGAATTTCATCACTGTGGCTTGCACACAGCAGCAATTACGGAGTTTCAAAGTTTGCGAAATTAGTGAAAAAAAATTTTTTTTCTATATTTTATTTTGTGTCTCCTAATCTTACCTTCGCAGATCCACCAAGTAATGTTTTTCCTCGAGAGGAATAGATGCTCTATGTTCCGCCAGAATTTCATCACTGTGGCTTGCACACAGAAGCAATTACGGAGTTTCAAAGTTTTCGAAATTAGTGAAAAAAAAAATTTTTTCTATAATTTATTTTGTGTCTCCTAATCTAACCTTCGCTGATCCACCAAGTAATGTTTTTTCTCAAGAGGAATAGATGCTCTATGTTCCGCCAAAATTTCATCACTGTGGCTTGCACACAGAAGCAATTACGGAGTTTCAAAGTTTGCGAAATTAGTGAAAAAAAGAACTTTTTTCTATATTTTATTTTGTGTCTCCTAATCTTACCTTCGCAGATCCACCAAGTAATGTTTTTCCTCAAGAGGAATAGATGCTCTATGGTCCGCCAAAGTTTCATCACTGTGGCTTGCACACAGCAGCAATTACGGAGTTTCAAAGTTTGCGAAATTAGTGAAAAAAAATTTTTTTTCTATATTTTATTTTGTGTCTCCTAATCTTACCTTCGCTGATCCACCAAGTAATGTTTTTTCTCAAGAGGGATAGATGCTCTATGTTCCGCCAAAATTTCATCACTGTGGCTTGCACACAGAAGCAATTACGGAGTTTCAAAGTTTGCGAAATTAGTGAAAAAAAGAACTTTTTTCTATATTTTATTTTGTGTCTCCTAATCTTACCTTCGCAGATCCACCAAGTAATGTTTTTTCTCAAAAGGAATAGATGCTCTATGTTTCGCCAAAATTTCATCACTGTGGCTTGCACACAGAAGCAATTACGGAGTTTCAAAGTTTGCGAAATTAGTGAAAAAAAGAACTTTTTTCTATATTTTATTTTGTGTCTCCTAATCTTACCTTCGCAGATCCACCAAGTAATGTTTTTCCTCAAGAGGAATAGATGCTCTATGTTCCGCCAAAATTTCATCACTGTGGCTTGCACACAGAAGCAATTACGGAGTTTCAAAGTTTGCGAAATTAGTGAAAAAAATTTTTTTTTCTATATTTTATTTTGTGTCTCCTAACCTTACCTTCGCAGATCCACCAAGTAATGTTTTTTCCCAAGAGGAATAGATGCCCTATGTTCCGCCAAAATTTCATTACTGTTGCTTGCACACAGAAGCAATTACGGAGTTTCAAAGTTTGCGAAATTAGTGAAAAAAAGAACTTTTTTCTATATTTTATTTTGTGTCTCCTAATCTTACCTTCGCAGATCCACCAAGTAATGTTTTTCCTCAAGAGGAATAGATGTTCTGTTATCCGCCAAAATTTCATCACTGTGGCTTGCACACAGAAGCAATTACGGAGTTTCAAAGTTTGCGAAATTAGTGAAAAAAAGAACTTTTTTCTATATTTTATTTTGTGTCTCCTAATCTTACCTTCGCAGATCCACCAAGTAATGTTTTTTCTCAAGAGGAATAGATGCTCTATGTTCCGCCAAAATTTCATCACTGTGGCTCGCACACAGAAGCAATTACGGAGTTTCAAAGTTTGCGAAATTAGTGAAAAAAGATTTTTTTTCTATATTTTATTTTGTGTCTCCTAATCTTACCTTCGCAGATCCACCAAGTAATGTTTTTCCTCAAGAGGAATAGATGCTCTATGGTCCGCCGAAATTTCATCACTGTGGCTTGCACACAGAAGCAATTACGGAGTTTCAAAGTTTGCGAAATTAGTGAAAAGAAGAACTTTTTTCTATATTTTATTTTGTGTCTCCTAATCTTACCTTCGCAGATCCACCAAGTAATGTTTTTTCTCAAGAGGAATAGATGCTCTATGTTCCGCCAAAATTTCATCACTGTGGCTTGCACACAGCAGCAATTACGGAGTTTCAAACTTTGCGAAATTAGTGAAAAAAATTTTTTTTTCTATATTTTATTTTGTGTCTCCTAATCTTACCTTCGCAGATCCACCAAGTAATGTTTTTCCTCGAGAGGAATAGATGCTCTATGTTCCGCCAGAATTTCAACACTGTGGCTTGCACACAGAAGCAATTACGGAGTTTCAAAATTTGCGAAATTAGTGAAAAAAAATTTTTTTTTATATTTTATTTTGTGTCTCCTTATCTTACCTTCGCAGATCCACCAAGTAATGTTTTTTCTCAGGAGGAATAGATGCTCTATGTTCCGCCAAAAATTCATTACTGTTGCTTGCACACAGGAGCAATTACGGAGTTTCAAAGTTTGCGAAATTAGTGAAAAAAAGAACTTTTTCTATATTTTATTTTGTGTCTCCTAATCTTACCTTCGCAGATCCACCAAGTAATGTTTTTCCTCAAGAGGAATAGATGCTCTATGTTCCTCCAAAATTTCATCACTGTGGCTTGCACACAGAAGCAATTACGGAGTTTCAAAGTTTGCGAAATTAGTGCAAAAAAATTTTTTTTCTATATTTTATTTTGTGTCTCCTAATCTTACCTTCGCAGATTCACCAAGTAATGTTTTTCCTCGAGAGGAATAGATGCTCTATGTTCCGCCAAAATTTCATCACTGTGGCTTGCACACAGAAGCAATTACGGAGTTTCAAAGTTTGCGAAATTAGTGAAAAAAAAATTTTTTTCTATATTTTATTTTGTGTCTCCTCATCTTACCTTCGCAGATCCACCAAGTAATGTTTTTTCTCAAGAGGAATAGATGCTCTATGTTCCGCCAAAATTTCATCACTGTGGCTTGCACACAGAAGCAATTACGGAGCTTCAAAGTTTGCGAAATCAGTGAAAAAAAATTTTTTTTCTATAATTTATTTTGTGTCTCCTAATCTAACCTTCGCTGATCCACCAAGTAATGTTTTTTCTCAAGAGGAATAGATGCTCTATGTTCCGCCAAAATTTCATCACTGTGGCTTGCACACAGAAGCAATTACAGAGTTTCAAAGTTTGCGAAATTAGTGAAAAAAAGAACTTTTTTCTATATTTTATTTTGTGTCTCCTAATCTTACCTTCGCAGATCCACCAAGTAATGTTTTTTCTCAAAAGGAATAGATGCTCTATGTTCCGTCAAAATTTCATCACTGTGGCTTGCACACAGAAGCAATTACGGAGTTTCAAAGTTTGCGAAATTAGTGAAAAAAAGAACTTTTTTCTATATTTTATTTTGTGTCTCCTAATCTTACCTTCGCAGATCCACCAAGTAATGTTTTTCCTCAAGAGGAATAGATGCTCTATGTTCCGCCAAAATTTCATCACTGTGGCTTGCACACAGAAGCAATTACGGAGTTTCAAAGTTTGCGAAATTAGTGAAAAAAATTTTTTTTTCTATATTTTATTTTGTGTCTCCTAACCTTACCTTCGCAGATCCACCAAGTAATGTTTTTTCTCAAGAGGAATAGATGCCCTATGTTCCGCCAAAATTTCATTACTGTTGCTTGCACACAGAAGCAATTACGGAGTTTCAAAGTTTGCGAAATTAGTGAAAAAAAGAACTTTTTTCTATATTTTATTTTGTGTCTCCTAATCTTACCTTCGCAGATCCACCAAGTAATGTTTTTCCTCAAGAGGAATAGATGTTCTGTTATCCGCCAAAATTTCATCACTGTGGCTTGCACACAGAAGCAATTACGGAGTTTCAAAGTTTGCGAAATTAGTGAAAAAAAGAACTTTTTTCTATATTTTATTTTGTGTCTCCTAATCTTACCTTCGCAGATCCACCAAGTAATGTTTTTTCTCAAGAGGAATAGATGCTCTATGCTCCGCCAAAATTTCATCACTGTGGCTCGCACACAGAAGCAATTACGGAGTTTCAAAGTTTGCGAAATTAGTGAAAAAAGATTTTTTTTCTATATTTTATTTTGTGTCTCCTAATCTTACCTTCGCAGATCCACCAAGTAATGTTAGATTAGGAGACACAAAATAAATTATAGAAAAAAATTTTTTTCACTAATTTCGCAAACTTTGAAACTCCGTAATTGCTCCTGTGTGCAAGCCACAGTGATGAAATTTTGGCGGAACATAGAGCATCTATTCCTCTTGAGAAAAAACATTACTTGGTGGATCTGCGAAGGTAAGATTAGGAGACACAAAATAAAATATAGAAAAAAGTTCTTTTTTTCACTAATTTCGCAAATTTTGAAACTCCGTAATTGCTTCTGTGTGCAAGCAACAGTAATGAAATTTTGGCGGAACATGGAGCATCTATTCCTCTTGAGAAAAAACATTACTTGGTGGATCTGCGAAGGTAAGATTAGGAGACACAAAATAAAATATAGAAAAAAGTTCTTTTTTTCACTAATTTCGCAAACTTTGAAACTCCGTCATTGCTTCTGTGTGCAAGCCACAGTGATGAAATTTTGGCGGAACATAGAGCATCTATTCCTCTCGAGGAAAAACATTACTTGGTGGATCTGCGAAGGAAAGATTAGGAGACACAAAATAAAATATAGAAAAAAGTTCTTTTTTTCACTAATTTCGCAAACTTTGAAACTCCGTAATTGCTTCTGTGTGCAAGCCACAGTGATGAAATTTTGGCGGAACATGGAGCATCTATTCCTCTTGAGAAAAAACATTACTTGGTGGATCTGCGAAGGTAAGATTAGGAGACACAAAATAAAATATAGAAAAAAGTTCTTTTTTTTACTAATTTCGCAAATTTTGAAACTCCGTAATTGCTTCTGTGTGCAAGCAACAGTAATGAAATTTCGGCGGAACATAGAGCATCTATTCCTTTTGAGAAAAAACATTACTTGGTGGATCTGCGAAGGAAAGATTAGGAGACACAAAATAAAATATAGAAAAAAGTTCTTTTTTTCACTAATTTCGCAAACTTTGAAACTCCGTAATTGCTACTGTTAGCAAGCCACAGTAATGAAATTTTGGCGGAACATAGAGCATCTATTCCTTTTGAGAAAAAACATTACTTGGTGGATCTGCGAAGGAAAGATTAGGAGACACAAAATAAAATATGGAAAAAAGTTTTTTTTTTCACTAATTTCGCAAACTTTGAAACTCCGTAATTGCTTCTGTGTGCAAGCAACAGTAATGAAACTTTGGCGGAACATAGAGCATCTATTCCTCTTGAGAAAAAACATTACTTGGTGGATCTGCGAAGGAAAGATTAGGAGACACAAAATAAAATATAGAAAAAAATTTTTTTTTCACTAATTCCGCAAACTTTGAAACTCCGTAATTGCTTCTGTGTGCAAGCCACAGTAATGAAATTTTGGCGGAACATAGAGCATCTATTCCTCTTGAGGAAAAACAGTACTTGGTGGATCTGCGAAGGAAAGATTAGGAGACACAAAATAAAATATAGAAAAAAGTTCTTTTTTTCACTAATTTCGCAAACTTTGAAACTCCGTAATTGCTTCTGTGTGCAAGCAACAGTAATGAAACTTTGGCGGAACATAGAGCATCTATTCCTCTTGAGAAAAAACATTACTTGGTGGATCTGCGAAGGTAAGATGAGGAGACACAAAATAAAATATAGAAAAAAGTTCTTTTTTTCACTAATTTCGCAAACTTTGAAACTCCGTAATTGCTTCTGTGTGCAAGCAACAGTAATGAAACTTTGGCGGAACATAGAGCATCTATTCCTCTTGAGAAAAAACATTACTTGGTGGATCTGCGAAGGAAAGATTAGGAGACACAAAATAAAATATAGAAAAAAAATTTTTTTTCACTAATTTCGCAAACTTTGAAACTCCGTAATTGCTTCTGTGTGCAAGCCACAGTAATGAAATTTTGGCGGAACATAGAGCATCTATTCCTCTTGAGAAAAAACATTACTTGGTGGATCAGCGAAGGTTAGATTAGGAGACACAAAATAAATTATAGAAAAAAATTTTTTTCACTAATTTCGCAAACTTTGAAACTCCGTAATTGCTCCTGTGTGCAAGCCACAGTGATGAAATTTTGGCGGAACATAGAGCATCTATTCCTCTTGAGAAAAAAACATTACTTGGTGGATCAGCGAAGGTTAGATTAGGAGACACAAAATAAATTATAGAAAAAAATTTTTTTCACTAATTTCGCAAACTTTGAAACTCCGTAATTGCTCCTGTGTGCAAGCCACAGTGATGAAATTTTGGCGGAACATAGAGCATCTATTTCTCTTGAGGAAAAACATTACTTGGTGGATCTTCGAAGGTAAGATTAGGAGACACAAAATAAAATATAGAAAAAAGTTCTTTTTTTTACTAATTTCGCAAACTTTGAAACTCCGTAATTGCTTCTGTGTGCAAGCAACAGTAATGAAATTTTGGCGGAACATAGAGCATCTATTCCTCTTGAGAAAAAACATTACTTGGTGGATCTGCGAAGGTAAGATTAGAAGACACAAAATAAAATATAGAAAAAAGTTCTTTTTTTTACTAATTTCGCAAACTTTGAAACTCCGTAATTGCTTCTGTGTGCAAGCAACAGTAATGAAATTTCGGCGGAACATAGAGCATCTATTCCTTCTGAGAAAAAACATTACTTGGTGGATCTGCGAAGGTAAGATTAGAAGACACAAAATAAAATATAGAAAATAAATCTTTTTTTCACTAATTTCGCAAACTTTAAAACTCCGTAATTGCTTCTGTGTGCAAGCCACAGTAATGAAATTTTGGCGGAACATAGAGCATCTATTCCTCTTGAGAAAAAAACTTACTTGGTGGATCTGCGAAGGTAAGATGAGGAGACACAAAATAAAATATAGAAAAAAGTTCTTTTTTTCACTAATTTCGCAAACTTTGAAACTCCGTAATTGCTTCTGTGTGCAAGCCACAGTGATGAAATTTTGGCGGAACATAGAGCATCTATTCCTCTTGAGAAAAAACATTACTTGGTGGATCAGCGAAGGTTAGATTAGGAGACACAGAATAAATTATAGAAAAAAATTTTTTTTTCACTAATTTCGCAAACTTTGAAACTCCGTAATTGCTCCTGTGTGCAAGCCACAGTGATGAAATTTTGGCTGAACATAGAGCATCTATTTCTCTTGAGGAAAAACATTACTTGGTGGATCTTCGAAGGTAAGATTAGGAGACACAAAATAAAATATAGACAAAAGTTCTTTTTTTTACTAATTTCGCAAACTTTGAAACTCCGTAATTGCTTCTGTGTGCAAGCAACAGTAATGAAATTTTGGCGGAACATAGAGCATCTATTCCTCTCGAGGAAAAACATTACTTGGTGGATCTGCGAAGGAAAGATTAGGAGACACAAAATAAAATATAGAAAAAAGTTCTTTTTTTCACTAATTTCGCAAACTTTGAAACTCCGTAATTGCTTCTGTGTGCAAGCAACAGTAATGAAACTTTGGCGGAACATAGAGCTTCTATTCCTCTTGAGAAAAAACATTACTTGGTGGATCTGCGAAGGTAATATTAGGAGACACAAAATGAAATATAGAAAAAAGTTCTTTTTTTCACTAATTTCGCAAATTTTGAAACTATGTAATTGCTTCTGTGTGCAAGCAACAGTAATGAAATTTTGGCGGAACATGGAGCATCTATTCCTCTTGGGAAAAAACATTACTTGGTGGATCTGCGAAGGTAAAATTAGGAGACACAAAATAAAATATAGAAAAAAGTTCATTTTTTCACTAATTTCGCAAACTTTGAAACTCCGTAATTGCTTCTGTGTGCAAGCCACAGTAATGAAATTTTGGCGGAACATAGAGCATCTATTCCTCTTGAGGAAAAACATTACTTGGTGGATCTGCGAAGGTAAGATTAGGAGACACAAAATAAAATATAGACAAAAGTTCTTTTTTTTACTAATTTCGCAAACTTTGAAATTCCGTAATTGCTTCTGTGTGCAAGCAACAGTAATGAAATTTTGGCGGAACATAGAGCATCTATTCCTCTCGAGGAAAAACATTACTTGGTGGATCTGCGAAGGTAAGATTAGAAGACACAAATTAAAATATAGAAAATAAATCTTTTTTCACTAATTTCGCAAACTTTGAAACTCCGTAATTGCTTCTGTGTGCAAGCCACAGTGATGAAATTTTGGCGGAACATAGAGCATCTATTCCTCTCGAGGAAAAACATTACTTGGTGGATCTGCGAAGGAAAGATTAGGAGACACAAAATAAAATATAGAAAAAAGTTCTTTTTTTCACTAATTTCGCAAACTTTGAAACTCCGTAATTGCTTCTGTGTGCAAGCAACAGTAATGAAACTTTGGCGGAACATAGAGCATCTATTCCTCTTGAGAAAAAACATTACTTGGTGGATCTGCGAAGGAAAGATTAGGAGACACAAAATAAAATATAGAAAAAAATTTTTTTTTCACTAATTTCGCAAACTTTGAAACTCCGTAATTGCTTCTGTGTGCAAGCCACAGTAATGAAATTTTGGCGGAACATAGAGCATCTATTCCTCTTGAGGAAAAACATTACTTGGTGGATCTGCGAAGGTAAGATTAGGAGACACAAAATAAAATATAGAAAAAAGTTCTTTTTTTTACTAATTTCGCAAACTTTGAAACTCCGTAATTGCTTCTGTGTGCAAGCAACAGTAATGAAATTTCGGCGGAACATAGAGCATCTATTCCTCTTGAGGAAAAACATTACTTGGTGGATCTGCGAAGGAAAGATTAGGAGACACAAAATAAAATATAGAAAAAAGTTCTTTTTTTTACTAATTTCGCAAACTTTGAAACTCCGTAATTGCTTCTGTGTGCAAGCAACAGTAATGAAATTTCGGCGGAACATAGAGCATCTATTCCTTCTGAGAAAAAACATTACTTGGTGGATCTGCGAAGGAAAGATTAGGAGACACAAAATAAAATATAGAAAAAAGTTCTTTTTTTCACTAATTTCGCAAACTTTAAAACTCCGTAATTGCTTCTGTGTGCAAGCCACAGTAATGAAATTTTGGCGGAACATAGAGCATCTATTCCTTTTGAGAAAAAACATTACTTGGTGGATCTGCGAAGGAAAGATTAGGAGACACAAAATAAAATATAGAAAAAAGTTCTTTTTTTCACTAATTTCGCAAACTTTGAAACTCCGTAATTGCTTCTGTGTGCAAGCCACAGTAATGAAATTTTGGCGGAACATAGAGCATCTATTCCTCTTGAGGAAAAACATTACTTGGTGGACCTGCGAAGGTAAGATTAGGAGACACAAAATAAAATATAGAAAAAAGTTCTTTTTTTTACTAATTTCGCAAACTTTGAAACTCCGTAATTGCTTCTGTGTGCAAGCAACAGTAATGAAATTTCGGCGGAACATAGAGCATCTATTCCTTTTGAGAAAAAACATTACTTGGTGGATCTGCGAAGGAAAGATTAGGAGACACAAAATAAAATATAGAAAAAAGTTCTTTTTTTCACTAATTTCGCAAACTTTGAAACTCCGTAATTGCTTCTGTGTGCAAGCAACAGTAATGAAACTTTGGTGGAACATAGAGCATCTATTCCTCTTGAGAAAAAACATTACTTGGTGGATCTGCGAAGGAAAGATTAGGAGACACAAAATAAAATATAGAAAAAATTTTTTTTTTCACTAATTTCGCAAACTTTGAAACTCCGTAATTGCTTCTGTGTGCAAGCCACAGTAATGAAATTTTGGCGGAACATAGAGCATCTATTCCTCTTGAGGAAAAACATTACTTGGTGGATCTGCGAAGGTAAGATTAGGAGACAGAAAATAAAATATAGAAAAAAGTTCTTTTTTTTACTAATTTCGCAAACTTTGAAACTCCGTAATTGCTTCTGTGTGCAAGCAACAGTAATGAAATTTCGGCGGAACATAGAGCATCTATTCCTTTTGAGAAAAAACATTACTTGGTGGATCTGCGAAGGAAAGATTAGGAGACACAAAATAAAATATAGAAAAAAAATTTTTTTTCACTAATTTCGCAAACTTTGAAACTCCGTAATTGCTTCTGTGTGCAAGCCACAGTAATGAAATTTTGGCGGAACATAGAGCATCTATTCCTCTCGAGGAAAAACATTACTTGGTGGATCTGCGAAGGAAAGATTAGGAGACACAAAATAAAATATAGAAAAAAGTTCTTTTTTTCACTAATTTCGCAAACTTTGAAACTCCGTAATTGCTTCTGTGTGCAAGCAACAGTAATGAAACTTTGCCGGAACATAGAGCATCTATTCCTCTTGAGAAAAAACATTACTTGGTGGATCTGCGAAGGTAAAATTAGGAGACACAAAATAAAATATAGAAAAAAGTTCTTTTTTTCACTAATTTCGCAAATTTTGAAACTCCGTAATTGCTTCTGTGTGCAAGCAACAGTAATGAAATTTTGGCGGAACATGGAGCATCTATTCCTCTTGGGAAAAAACATTACTTGGTGGATCTGCGAAGGTAAGATTAGAAGACACAAAATAAAATATAGAAAATAAATCTTTTTTCACTAATTTCGCAAATTTTGAAACTCCGTAATTGCTTCTGTGTGCAAGCCACAGTGATGAAATTTTGGCGGAACATAGAGCATCTATTCCTCTCGAGGAAAAACATTACTTGGTGGATCTGCGAAGGAAATATTAGGAGACACAAAATAAAATATAGAAAAAAGTTCTTTTTTTCACTAATTTCGCAAACTTTGAAACTCCGTAATTGCTTCGGTGTGCAAGCAACAGTAATGAAACTTTGGCGGAACATAGAGCATCTATTCCTCTTGAGAAAAAACATTACTTGGTGGATCTGCGAAGGAAAGTTTAGGAGACACAAAATAAAATATAGAAAAAAATATTTTTTTCACTAATTTCGCAAACTTTGAAACTCCGTAATTGCTTCTGTGTGCAAGCCACAGTAATGAAATTTTGGCGGAACATAGAGCATCTATTCCTCTTGAGAAAAAAACTTACTTGGTGGATCTGCGAAGGTAAGATGAGGAGACACAAAATAAAATATAGAAAAAAGTTCTTTTTTTCACTAATTTCGCAAACTTTGAAACTCCGTAATTGCTTCT
The DNA here is from genome assembly GCA_910592335.1 of Adalia bipunctata. Taxonomy (NCBI): domain Eukaryota; kingdom Metazoa; phylum Arthropoda; class Insecta; order Coleoptera; family Coccinellidae; genus Adalia; species Adalia bipunctata. Next base: position 3,010,461 of record OU342951.1, read on the forward strand.
GTGTGCAAGCCACAGTGATGAAATTTTGGCGGAACATAGAGCATCTATTCCTCTTGAGAAAAAACATTACTTGGTGGATCAGCGAAGGTTAGATTAGGAGACACAGAATAAATTATAGAAAAAAATTTTTTTTTCACTAATTTCGCAAACTTTGAAACTCCGTAATTGCTCCTGTGTGCAAGCCACAGTGATGAAATTTTGGCTGAACATAGAGCATCTATTTCTCTTGAGGAAAAACATTACTTGGTGGATCTTCGAAGGTAAGATTAGGAGACACAAAATAAAATATAGACAAAAGTTCTTTTTTTTACTAATTTCGCAAACTTTGAAACTCCGTAATTGCTTCTGTGTGCAAGCAACAGTAATGAAATTTTGGCGGAACATAGAGCATCTATTCCTCTCGAGGAAAAACATTACTTGGTGGATCTGCGAAGGAAAGATTAGGAGACACAAAATAAAATATAGAAAAAAGTTCTTTTTTTCACTAATTTCGCAAACTTTGAAACTCCGTAATTGCTTCTGTGTGCAAGCAACAGTAATGAAACTTTGGCGGAACATAGAGCTTCTATTCCTCTTGAGAAAAAACATTACTTGGTGGATCTGCGAAGGTAATATTAGGAGACACAAAATGAAATATAGAAAAAAGTTCTTTTTTTCACTAATTTCGCAAATTTTGAAACTATGTAATTGCTTCTGTGTGCAAGCAACAGTAATGAAATTTTGGCGGAACATGGAGCATCTATTCCTCTTGGGAAAAAACATTACTTGGTGGATCTGCGAAGGTAAAATTAGGAGACACAAAATAAAATATAGAAAAAAGTTCATTTTTTCACTAATTTCGCAAACTTTGAAACTCCGTAATTGCTTCTGTGTGCAAGCCACAGTAATGAAATTTTGGCGGAACATAGAGCATCTATTCCTCTTGAGGAAAAACATTACTTGGTGGATCTGCGAAGGTAAGATTAGGAGACACAAAATAAAATATAGACAAAAGTTCTTTTTTTTACTAATTTCGCAAACTTTGAAATTCCGTAATTGCTTCTGTGTGCAAGCAACAGTAATGAAATTTTGGCGGAACATAGAGCATCTATTCCTCTCGAGGAAAAACATTACTTGGTGGATCTGCGAAGGTAAGATTAGAAGACACAAATTAAAATATAGAAAATAAATCTTTTTTCACTAATTTCGCAAACTTTGAAACTCCGTAATTGCTTCTGTGTGCAAGCCACAGTGATGAAATTTTGGCGGAACATAGAGCATCTATTCCTCTCGAGGAAAAACATTACTTGGTGGATCTGCGAAGGAAAGATTAGGAGACACAAAATAAAATATAGAAAAAAGTTCTTTTTTTCACTAATTTCGCAAACTTTGAAACTCCGTAATTGCTTCTGTGTGCAAGCAACAGTAATGAAACTTTGGCGGAACATAGAGCATCTATTCCTCTTGAGAAAAAACATTACTTGGTGGATCTGCGAAGGTAAGATTAGGAGACACAAAATAAAATATAGAAAAAAATTTTTTTTTCACTAATTTCGCAAACTTTGAAACTCCGTAATTGCTTCTGTGTGCAAGCCACAGTAATGAAATTTTGGCGGAACATAGAGCATCTATTCCTCTTGACGAAAAACATTACTTGGTGGATCTGCGAAGGTAAGATTAGGAGACACAAAATAAAATATAGAAAAAAGTTCTTTTTTTTACTAATTTCGCAAACTTTGAAACTCCGTAATTGCTTCTGTGTGCAAGCAACAGTAATGAAATTTCGGCGGAACATAGAGCATCTATTCCTCTTGAGGAAAAACATTACTTGGTGGATCTGCGAAGGTAAGATTAGGAGACACAAAATAAAATATAGAAAAAAGTTCTTTTTTTTACTAATTTCGCAAACTTTGAAACTCCGTAATTGCTTCTGTGTGCAAGCAACAGTAATGAAATTTCGGCGGAACATAGAGCATCTATTCCTTCTGAGAAAAAACATTACTTGGTGGATCTGCGAAGGAAAGATTAGGAGACACAAAATAAAATATAGAAAAAAGTTCTTTTTTTCACTAATTTCGCAAACTTTAAAACTCCGTAATTGCTTCTGTGTGCAAGCCACAGTAATGAAATTTTGGCGGAACATAGAGCATCTATTCCTTTTGAGAAAAAACATTACTTGGTGGATCTGCGAAGGAAAGATTAGGAGACACAAAATAAAATATAGAAAAAAGTTCTTTTTTTCACTAATTTCGCAAACTTTGAAACTCCGTAATTGCTTCTGTGTGCAAGCCACAGTAATGAAATTTTGGCGGAACATAGAGCATCTATTCCTCTTGAGGAAAAACATTACTTGGTGGACCTGCGAAGGTAAGATTAGGGGACACAAAATAAAATATAGAAAAAAGTTCTTTTTTTTACTAATTTCGCAAACTTTGAAACTCCGTAATTGCTTCTGTGTGCAAGCAACAGTAATGAAATTTCGGCGGAACATAGAGCATCTATTCCTTTTGAGAAAAAACATTACTTGGTGGATCTGCGAAGGAAAGATTAGGAGACACAAAATAAAATATAGAAAAAAGTTCTTTTTTTCACTAATTTCGCAAACTTTGAAACTCCGTAATTGCTTCTGTGTGCAAGCAACAGTAATGAAACTTTGGTGGAACATAGAGCATCTATTCCTCTTGAGAAAAAACATTACTTGGTGGATCTGCGAAGGAAAGATTAGGAGACACAAAATAAAATATAGAAAAAATTTTTTTTTTCACTAATTTCGCAAACTTTGAAACTCCGTAATTGCTTCTGTGTGCAAGCCACAGTAATGAAATTTTGGCGGAACATAGAGCATCTATTCCTCTTGAGGAAAAACATTACTTGGTGGATCTGCGAAGGTAAGATTAGGAGACAGAAAATAAAATATAGAAAAAAGTTCTTTTTTTTACTAATTTCGCAAACTTTGAAACTCCGTAATTGCTTCTGTGTGCAAGCAACAGTAATGAAATTTCGGCGGAACATAGAGCATCTATTCCTTTTGAGAAAAAACATTACTTGGTGGATCTGCGAAGGAAAGATTAGGAGACACAAAATAAAATATAGAAAAAAAATTTTTTTTCACTAATTTCGCAAACTTTGAAACTCCGTAATTGCTTCTGTGTGCAAGCCACAGTAATGAAATTTTGGCGGAACATAGAGCATCTATTCCTCTCGAGGAAAAACATTACTTGGTGGATCTGCGAAGGAAAGATTAGGAGACACAAAATAAAATATAGAAAAAAGTTCTTTTTTTCACTAATTTCGCAAACTTTGAAACTCCGTAATTGCTTCTGTGTGCAAGCAACAGTAATGAAACTTTGCCGGAACATAGAGCATCTATTCCTCTTGAGAAAAAACATTACTTGGTGGATCTGCGAAGGTAAAATTAGGAGACACAAAATAAAATATAGAAAAAAGTTCTTTTTTTCACTAATTTCGCAAATTTTGAAACTCCGTAATTGCTTCTGTGTGCAAGCAACAGTAATGAAATTTTGGCGGAACATGGAGCATCTATTCCTCTTGGGAAAAAACATTACTTGGTGGATCTGCGAAGGTAAGATTAGAAGACACAAAATAAAATATAGAAAATAAATCTTTTTTCACTAATTTCGCAAATTTTGAAACTCCGTAATTGCTTCTGTGTGCAAGCCACAGTGATGAAATTTTGGCGGAACATAGAGCATCTATTCCTCTCGAGGAAAAACATTACTTGGTGGATCTGCGAAGGAAATATTAGGAGACACAAAATAAAATATAGAAAAAAGTTCTTTTTTTCACTAATTTCGCAAACTTTGAAACTCCGTAATTGCTTCGGTGTGCAAGCAACAGTAATGAAACTTTGGCGGAACATAGAGCATCTATTCCTCTTGAGAAAAAACATTACTTGGTGGATCTGCGAAGGTAAAATTAGGAGACACAAAATAAAATATAGAAAAAAGTTCTTTTTTTCACTAATTTCGCAAATTTTGAAACTCCGTAATTGCTTCTGTGTGCAAGCAACAGTAATGAAATTTTGGCGGAACATGGAGCATCTATTCCTCTTGGGAAAAAACATTACTTGGTGGATCTGCGAAGGTAAGATTAGAAGACACAAAATAAAATATAGAAAATAAATCTTTTTTCACTAATTTCGCAAATTTTGAAACTCCGTAATTGCTTCTGTGTGCAAGCCACAGTGATGAAATTTTGGCGGAACATAGAGCATCTATTCCTCTCGAGGAAAAACATTACTTGGTGGATCTGCGAAGGAAATATTAGGAGACACAAAATAAAATATAGAAAAAAGTTCTTTTTTTCACTAATTTCGCAAACTTTGAAACTCCGTAATTGCTTCGGTGTGCAAGCAACAGTAATGAAACTTTGGCGGAACATAGAGCATCTATTCCTCTTGAGAAAAAACATTACTTGGTGGATCTGCGAAGGAAAGTTTAGGAGACACAAAATAAAATATAGAAAAAAATATTTTTTTCACTAATTTCGCAAACTTTGAAACTCCGTAATTGCTTCTGTGTGCAAGCCACAGTAATGAAATTTTGGCGGAACATAGAGCATCTATTCCTCTTGAGGAAAAACATTACTTGGTGGATCTGCGAAGGTAAGATTAGGAGACACAAAATAAAATATAGAAAAAAGTTCTTTTTTTTACTAATTTCGCAAACTTTGAAACTCCGTAATTGCTTCTGTGTGCAAGCAACAGTAATGAAATTTCGGCGGAACATAGAGCATCCATTCCTTTTGAGAAAAAACATAACTTGGTGGATCTGCGAAGGTAAGATTAGGAGACACAAAATAAAATATAGAAAAAAGTTCTTTTTTTCACTAATTTCGCAAACTTTGAAACTCCGTAATTGCTTCTGTGTGCAAGCAACAGTAATGAAATTTCGGCGGAACATAGAGCATCCATTCCTTTTGAGAAAAAACATTACTTGGTGGATCTGCGAAGGTAAGATTAGGAGACACAAAATAAAATATAGAAAAAAGTTCTTTTTTTCACTAATTTCGCAAACTTTGAAACTCCGTAATTGCTTCTGTGTGCAAGCAAAGTAATGAAATTTTGGCGGAACATAGAGCATCTATTCCTCTTGGGAAAAAAACTTACTTGGTGGATCTGCGAAGGTAAGATGAGGAGACACAAAATAAAATATAGAAAAAAGTTCTTTTTTTCACTAATTTCGCAAATTTTGAAACTCCGTAATTGCTTCTGTGTGCAAGCCACAGTGATGAAATTTTGGCGGAACATAGAGCATCTATTCCTCTTGAGAAAAAACATTACTTGGTGGATCAGCGAAGGTTAGATTAGGAGACACAAAATAAATTATAGAAAAAAATTTTTTTTTCACTAATTTCGCAAACTTTGAAACTCCGTAATTGCTTCTGTGTGCAAGCAACAGTAATGAAACTTTGCCGGAACATAGAGCATCTATTCCTCTTGAGAAAAAACATTACTTGGTGGATCAGCGAAGGTTAGATTAGAAGACACAAAATAAATTATAGAAAAAAATTTTTTTTTCACTAATTTCGCAAACTTTGAAACTCCGTAATTGCTTCTGTGTGCAAGCCACAGTGATGAAATTTTGGCGGAACATAGAGCATCTATTCCTCTTGAGAAAAAACATTACTTGGTGGATCAGCGAAGGTAAGATTAGGAGACACAAAATAAATTATAGAAAAAAATTTTTTTTTCACTAATTTCGCAAACTTTGAAACTCCGTAATTGCTTCTGTGTGCAAGCAACAGTGATGAAATTTTGGCGGAACATAGAGCATCTATTCCTCTTGAGAAAAAACATTACTTGGTGGATCAGCGAAGGTTAGATTAGGAGACACAAAATAAATGATAGAAAAAATTTTTTTTTTCACTAATTTCGCAAACTTTGAAACTCCGTAATTGCTTCTGTGTGCGAGCAACAGTAATGAAATTTCGGCGGAACATAGAGCATCTATTCCTTTTGAGAAAAAACATTACTTGGTGGATCTGCGAAGGTAAGATTAGGAGACACAAAATAAAATATAGAAAAAAGTTCTTTTTTTCACTAATTTCGCAAACTTTGAAACTCCGTAATTGCTTCGGTGTGCAAGCAACAGTAATGAAACTTTGGCGGAACATAGAGCGTCTATTCCTCTTGAGAAAAAACATTACTTGGTGGATCTGCGAAGGAAAGATTAGGAGACACAAAATAAAATATAGAAAAAAATTTTTTTTTCACTAATTTCGCAAACTTTGAAACTCCGTAATTGCTTCTGTGTGCAAGCAACAGTAATGAAATTTCGGCGGAACATAGAGCATCCATTCCTTTTGAGAAAAAACATTACTTGGTGGATCTGCGAAGGTAAGATTAGGAGACACAAAATAAAATATAGAAAAAAGTTCTTTTTTTCACTAATTTCGCAAACTTTGAAACTCCGTAATTGCTTCTGTGTGCAAGCAACAGTAATGAAATTTTGGCGGAACATAGAGCATCTATTCCTCTTGGGAAAAAAATTTACTTGGTGGATCTGCGAAGGTAAGATGAGGAGACACAAAATAAAATATAGAAAAAAGTTCTTTTTTTCACTAATTTCGCAAATTTTGAAACTCCGTAATTGCTTCTGTGTGCAAGCCACAGTGATGAAATTTTGGCGGAATATAGAGCATCTATTCCTCTTGAGAAAAAACATTACTTGGTGGATCAGCGAAGGTTAGATTAGGAGACACAAAATAAATTATAGAAAAAAATTTTTTTTTCACTAATTTCGCAAACTTTGAAACTCCGTAATTGCTTCTGTGTGCAAGCCACAGTGATGAAATTTTGGCGGAACATAGAGCATCTATTCCTCTTGAGAAAAAACATTACTTGGTGGATCAGCGAAGGTTAGATTAGGAGACACAAAATAAATGATAGAAAAAAATTTTTTTTTTTACTAATTTCGCAAACTTTGAAACTCCGTAATTGCTTCTGTGTGCAAGCAACAGTAATGAAATTTCGGCGGAACATAGAGCATCTATTCCTTTTGAGAAAAAACATTACTTGGTGGATCTGCGAAGGTAAGATTAGGAGACACAAAATAAAATATAGAAAAAAGTTCTTTTTTTCACTAATTTCGCAAACTTTGAAACTCCGTAATTGCTTCTGTGTGCAAGCAACAGTAATGAAATTTTGGCGGAACATAGAGCATCTATTCCTCTTGAGAAAAAAACTTACTTGGTGGATCTGCGAAGGTAAGATGAGGAGACAAAATAAAATATAGAAAAAAGTTCTTTTTTTCACTAATTTCGCAAACTTTGAAACTCCGTAATTGCTTCTGTGTGCAAGCCACAGTGATGAAATTTTGGCGGAACATAGAGCATCTATTCCTCTTGAGAAAAAACATTACTTGGTGGATCAGCGAAGGTTAGATTAGGAGACACAGAATAAATTATAGAAAAAAATTTTTTTTTCACTAATTTCGCAAACTTTGAAACTCCGTAATTGCTCCTGTGTGCAAGCCACAGTGATGAAATTTTGGCGGAACATAGAGCATCTATTTCTCTTGAGGAAAAACATTACTTGGTGGATCTTCGAAGGTAAGATTAGGAGACACAAAATAAAATATAGACAAAAGTTCTTTTTTTTACTAATTTCGCAAACTTTGAAACTCCGTAATTGCTTCTGTGTGCAAGCAACAGTAATGAAATTTTGGCGGAACATAGAGCATCTATTCCTCTCGAGGAAAAACATCACTTGGTGGATCTGCGAAGGTAAGATTAGGAGACACAAAATAAAATATAGAAAAAAAATTTTTTTTCACTCATTTCGCAAACTTTGAAACTCCGTAATTGCTTCTGTGTGCAAGCCACAGTGATGAAATTTTGGCGGAACATAGAGCATCTATTCCTCTTGAGGAAAACATTACTTGGTGGATCTGCGAAGGTAAGATTAGGAGACACAAAATAAAATATAGAAAAAAGTTCTTTTTTTCAATAATTTTGCAAACTTTGAAACTCCGTAATTGCTTCTGTGTGCAAGCCACAGTGATGAAATTTTGGCGGAACATAGAGCATCTATTCCTCTTGAGAAAAAACATTACTTGGTGGATCTGCGAAGGTAAGATTAGGAGACACAAAATAAAATATAGAAAAAAGTTCTTTTTTTCACTTATTTCGCAATCTTTGAAACTCCGTAATTGCTTTTGTGTGCAAGCAACAGTAATGAAATTTTGGCGGAACATAGAGCATCTATTCCTCTTGAGAAAAAACATTACTTGGTGGATCTGCGAAGGTAAGATTAGAAGACACAAAATAAAATATAGAAAAAAAATCTTTTTTCACTAATTTCGCAAACTTTGAAACTCCGTAATTGCTTCTGTGTGCAAGCCACAGTAATGAAATTTTGGCGGAACATAGAGCATCTATTCCTCTCGAGGAAAAACATTACTTGGTGGATCTGCGAAGGTAAGATTAGGAGACACAAAATAAAATATAGAAAAAAGTTCTTTTTCTCACTAATTTCGCAAACTTTGAAACTCCGTAATTGCTTCTGTGTGCAAGCCACAGTGATGAAATTTTGGCGGAACATAGAGCATCTATTCCTCTTGAGAAAAAACATTTTTTGGTGGATCAGCGAAGGTTAGATTAGGAGACACAAAATAAATTATAGAAAAAAATTTTTTTTCACTAATTTCGCAAACTTTGAAACTCCGTAATTGCTCCTGTGTGCAAGCAACAGTAATGAAATTTTGGCGGAACGTAGAGCATCTATTCCTCTTGAGAAAAAACATTACTTGGTGGATCTGCGAAGGTAAGATTAGGAGACACAAAATAAAATATAGAAAAAAATTTGTTTTTCAATAATTTCGCAAACTTTTAAACTCCGTAATCGCTTCTGTGTGCAAGCCACAGTAATGAAATTTTGGCGGAACATAGAGCATCTATTCCTCTTGAGAAAAAACATTACTTGGTGGATCTGCGAAGGTAAGATTAGGAGACACAAAATAAAATATAGAAAAAAGTTCTTTTTTTCACTAATTTCGCAAATTTTGAAACTCCTTAATTGCTTCTGTGTGCAAGCAACAGTAATGAAATTTTGGCGGAACATGGAGCATCTATTCCTCTTGGGAAAAAACATTACTTGGTGGATCTGCGAAGGTAAGATTAGAAGACACAAAATAAAATATAGAAAAAAAATCTTTTTTCACTAATTTCGCAAACTTTGAAACTCCGTAATTGCTTCTGTGTGCAAGCCACAGTGATGAAATTTTGGCGGAACAGAGAGCATCTATTCCTCTCGAGGAAAAACAATACTTGGTGGATCTGCGAAGGAAAGATTAGGAGACACAAAATAAAATATAGAAAAAAGTTCTTTTTTTCACTTATTTCGCAATCTTTGAAACTCCGTAATTGCTTCTGTGTGCAAGCAACAGTAATGAAATTTTGGCGGAACATAGAGCATCTATTCCTCTCGAGGAAAAACATTACTTGGTGGATCTGCGAAGGTAAGATCAGGAGACACAAAATAAAATATAGAAAAAAAATCTTTTCTCACTAATTTCGCAAATTTTGAAACTCCGTAATTGCTTATGTGTGCAAGCCACAGTGATGAAATTTTGGCAGAACATAGAGCATCTATTCCTCTTGAGGAAAAACATTACTTGGTGGATCTGCAAAGGTAAGATTAGGAGACACAAAATAAAATATAGAAAAAAGTTCTTTTTTTCACTAATTTCGCAAATTTTGAAACTCCGTAATTGCTTCTCTGTGCAAGCCACAGTGATGAAATTTTGGCGGAACATAGAGCATCTATTCCTCTTGAGAAAAAACATTTTTTGGTGGATCAGCGAAGGTTAGATTAGGAGACACAAAATAAATTATAGAAAAAATTTTTTTTTCACTAATTTCGCAAACTTTGAAACTCCGTAATTGCTCCTGTGTGCGAACCACAGTGATGAAATTTTGGCGGAACATAGAGCATCTATTTCTCTCGAGGAAAAACATTACTTGGTGGATCTTCGAAGGTAAGATTAGGAGACACAAAATAAAATATAGAAAAAAGTTCTTTTTTTTACTAATTTCGCAAACTTTGAAACTCCGTAATTGCTTCTGTGTGCAAGCAACAGTAATGAAATTTTGGCGGAACATAGAGCATCTATTCCTCTCGAGGAAAAACATCACTTGGTGGATCTGCGAAGGTAAGATTAGGAGACACAAAATAAAATATAGAAAAAAAATTTTTTTTCACTCATTTCGCAAACTTTGAAACTCCGTAATTGCTTCTGTGTGCAAGCCACAGTGATGAAATTTTGGCGGAACATAGAGCATCTATTCCTCTTGAGGAAAACATTACTTGGTGGATCTGCGAAGGTAAGATTAGGAGACACAAAATAAAATATAGAAAAAAGTTCTTTTTCTCACTAATTTCGCAAACTTTGAAACTCCGTAATTGCTTCTGTGTGCAAGCCACAGTGATGAAATTTTGGCGGAACATAGAGCATCTATTCCTCTTGAGAAAAAACATTTTTTGGTGGATCAGCGAAGGTTAGATTAGGAGACACAAAATAAATTATAGAAAAAAATTTTTTTTTCACTAATTTCGCAAACTTTGAAACTCCGTAATTGCTCCTGTGTGCAAGCAACAGTAATGAAATTTTGGCGGAACATAGAGCATCTATTCCTCTCGAGGAAAAACATTACTTGGTGGATCTGCGAAGGTAAGATCAGGAGACACAAAATAAAATATAGAAAAAAAATCTTTTCTCACTAATTTCGCAAATTTTGAAACTCCGTAATTGCTTATGTGTGCAAGCCACAGTGATGAAATTTTGGCAGAACATAGAGCATCTATTCCTCTTGAGGAAAAACATTACTTGGTGGATCTGCAAAGGTAAGATTAGGAGACACAAAATAAAATATAGAAAAAAGTTCTTTTTTTCACTAATTTCGCAAACTTTGAAACTCCGTAATTGCTTCTCTGTGCAAGCCACAGTGATGAAATTTTGGCGGAACATAGAGCATCTATTCCTCTTGAGAAAAAACATTTTTTGGTGGATCAGCGAAGGTTAGATTAGGAGACACAAAATAAATTATAGAAAAAAATTTTTTTTCACTAATTTCGCAAACTTTGAAACTCCGTAATTGCTCCTGTGTGCGAACCACAGTGATGAAATTTTGGCGGAACATAGAGCATCTATTTCTCTCGAGGAAAAACATTACTTGGTGGATCTTCGAAGGTAAGATTAGGAGAAACAAAATAAAATATAGAAAAAAGTTCTTTTTTTTACTAATTTCGCAAACTTTGAAACTCCGTAATTGCTTCTGTGTGCAAGCAACAGTAATGAAATTTTGGCGGAACATAGAGCATCTATTCCTCTCGAGGAAAAACATCACTTGGTGGATCTGCGAAGGTAAGATTAGGAGACACAAAATAAAATATAGAAAAAAAATTTTTTTTCACTCATTTCGCAAACTTTGAAACTCCGTAATTGCTTCTGTGTGCAAGCCACAGTGATGAAATTTTGGCGGAACATAGAGCATCTATTCCTCTTGAGGAAAACATTACTTGGTGGATCTGCGAAGGTAAGATTAGGAGACACAAAATAAAATATAGAAAAAAGTTCTTTTTCTCACTAATTTCGCAAACTTTGAAACTCCGTAATTGCTTCTGTGTGCAAGCCACAGTGATGAAATTTTGGCGGAACATAGAGCATCTATTCCTCTTGAGAAAAAACATTTTTTGGTGGTTTAGCGAAGGTTAGATTAGGAGACACAAAATAAATTATAGAAAAAAATTTTTTTTTCACTAATTTCGCAAACTTTGAAACTCCGTAATTGCTCCTAAGTGCAAGCAACAGTAATGAAATTTTGGCGGAACGTAGAGCATCTATTCCTCTTGAGAAAAAAACATTACTTGGTGGATCAGCGAAGGTTAGATTAGGAGACACAAAATAAATTATAGAAAAAAATTTTTTTCACTAATTTCGCAAACTTTGAAACTCCGTAATTGCTCCTGTGTGCAAGCCACAGTGATGAAATTTTGGCGGAACATAGAGCATCTATTTCTCTTGAGGAAAAACATTACTTGGTGGATCTTCGAAGGTAAGATTAGGAGACACAAAATAAAATATAGAAAAAAGTTCTTTTTTTTACTAATTTCTTAAACTTTGAAACTCCGTAATTGCTTCTGTGTGCAAGCAACAAAAATGAAATTTTGGCGGAACATAGAGCATCTATTCCTCTTGAGAAAAAACATTACTTGGTGGATCTGCGAAGGTAAGATTAGAAGACACAAAATAAAATATAGAAAAAAGTTCTTTTTTTTACTAATTTCGCAAACTTTGAAACTCCGTAATTGCTTCTGTGTGCAAGCAACAGTAATGAAATTTCGGCGGAACATAGAGCATCTATTCCTTCTGAGAAAAAAAATTACTTGGTGGATCTGCGAAGGTAAGATTAGAAGACACAAAATAAAATATAGAAAATAAATCTTTTTTTCACTAATTTCGCAAACTTTAAAACTCCGTAATTGCTTCTGTGTGCAAGCCACAGTAATGAAATTTTGGCGGAACATAGAGCATCTATTCCTCTTGAGAAAAAAACTTACTTGGTGGACCTGCGAAGGTAAGATGAGGAGACACAAAATAAAATATAGAAAAAAGTTCTTTTTTTCACTAATTTCGCAAACTTTGAAACTCCGTAATTGCTTCTGTGTGCAAGCCACAGTGATGAAATTTTGGCGGAACATAGAGCATCTATTCCTCTGGAGAAAAAACATTACTTGGTGGATCAGCGAAGGTTAGATTAGGAGACACAGAATAAATTATAGAAAAAAATTTTTTTTTCACTAATTTCGCAAACTTTGAAACTCCGTAATTGCTCCTGTGTGCAAGCCACAGTGATGAAATTTTGGCGGAACATAGAGCATCTATTTCTCTTGAGGAAAAACATTACTTGGTGGATCTTCGAAGGTAAGATTAGGAGACACAAAATAAAATATAGACAAAAGTTCTTTTTTTTACTAATTTCGCAAATTTTGAAACTCCGTAATTGCTTCTGTGTGCAAGCAACAGTAATGAAATTTTGGCGGAACATAGAGCATCTATTCCTCTCGAGGAAAAACATTACTTGGTGGATCTGCGAAGGAAAGATTAGGAGACACAAAATAAAATATAGAAAAAAGTTCTTTTTTTCACTAATTTCGCAAACTTTGAAACTCCGTAATTGCTTCTGTGTGCAAGCAACAGTAATGAAACTTTGGCGGAACATAGAGCATCTATTCCTCTTGAGAAAAAACATTACTTGGTGGATCAGCGAAGGTTAGATTAGGAGACACAAAATAAATTATAGAAAAAAATTTTTTTTTCACTAATTTCGCAAACTTTGAAACTCCGTAATTGCTCCTGTGTGCAAGCAACAGTAATGAAATTTTGGCGGAACATAGAGCATCTATTCCTCTCGAGGAAAAACATTACTTGGTGGATCTGCGAAGGTAAGATCAGGAGACACAAAATAAAATATAGAAAAAAAATCTTTTCTCACTAATTTCGCAAATTTTGAAACTCCGTAATTGCTTATGTGTGCAAGCCACAGTGATGAAATTTTGGCAGAACATAGAGCATCTATTCCTCTTGAGGAAAAACATTACTTGGTGGATCTGCAAAGGTAAGATTAGGAGACACAAAATAAAATATAGAAAAAAGTTCTTTTTTTCACTAATTTCGCAAACTTTGAAACTCCGTAATTGCTTCTCTGTGCAAGCCACAGTGATGAAATTTTGGCGGAACATAGAGCATCTATTCCTCTTGAGAAAAAACATTTTTTGGTGGATCAGCGAAGGTTAGATTAGGAGACACAAAATAAATTATAGAAAAAAATTTTTTTTCACTAATTTCGCAAACTTTGAAACTCCGTAATTGCTCCTGTGTGCGAACCACAGTGATGAAATTTTGGCGGAACATAGAGCATCTATTTCTCTCGAGGAAAAACATTACTTGGTGGATCTTCGAAGGTAAGATTAGGAGAAACAAAATAAAATATAGAAAAAAGTTCTTTTTTTTACTAATTTCGCAAACTTTGAAACTCCGTAATTGCTTCTGTGTGCAAGCAACAGTAATGAAATTTTGGCGGAACATAGAGCATCTATTCCTCTCGAGGAAAAACATCACTTGGTGGATCTGCGAAGGTAAGATTAGGAGACACAAAATAAAATATAGAAAAAAAATTTTTTTTCACTCATTTCGCAAACTTTGAAACTCCGTAATTGCTTCTGTGTGCAAGCCACAGTGATGAAATTTTGGCGGAACATAGAGCATCTATTCCTCTTGAGGAAAACATTACTTGGTGGATCTGCGAAGGTAAGATTAGGAGACACAAAATAAAATATAGAAAAAAGTTCTTTTTCTCACTAATTTCGCAAACTTTGAAACTCCGTAATTGCTTCTGTGTGCAAGCCACAGTGATGAAATTTTGGCGGAACATAGAGCATCTATTCCTCTTGAGAAAAAACATTTTTTGGTGGTTTAGCGAAGGTTAGATTAGGAGACACAAAATAAATTATAGAAAAAAATTTTTTTTTCACTAATTTCGCAAACTTTGAAACTCCGTAATTGCTCCTAAGTGCAAGCAACAGTAATGAAATTTTGGCGGAACGTAGAGCATCTATTCCTCTTGAGAAAAAAACATTACTTGGTGGATCAGCGAAGGTTAGATTAGGAGACACAAAATAAATTATAGAAAAAAATTTTTTTCACTAATTTCGCAAACTTTGAAACTCCGTAATTGCTCCTGTGTGCAAGCCACAGTGATGAAATTTTGGCGGAACATAGAGCATCTATTTCTCTTGAGGAAAAACATTACTTGGTGGATCTTCGAAGGTAAGATTAGGAGACACAAAATAAAATATAGAAAAAAGTTCTTTTTTTTACTAATTTCTTAAACTTTGAAACTCCGTAATTGCTTCTGTGTGCAAGCAACAAAAATGAAATTTTGGCGGAACATAGAGCATCTATTCCTCTTGAGAAAAAACATTACTTGGTGGATCTGCGAAGGTAAGATTAGAAGACACAAAATAAAATATAGAAAAAAGTTCTTTTTTTTACTAATTTCGCAAACTTTGAAACTCCGTAATTGCTTCTGTGTGCAAGCAACAGTAATGAAATTTCGGCGGAACATAGAGCATCTATTCCTTCTGAGAAAAAAAATTACTTGGTGGATCTGCGAAGGTAAGATTAGAAGACACAAAATAAAATATAGAAAATAAATCTTTTTTTCACTAATTTCGCAAACTTTAAAACTCCGTAATTGCTTCTGTGTGCAAGCCACAGTAATGAAATTTTGGCGGAACATAGAGCATCTATTCCTCTTGAGAAAAAAACTTACTTGGTGGACCTGCGAAGGTAAGATGAGGAGACACAAAATAAAATATAGAAAAAAGTTCTTTTTTTCACTAATTTCGCAAACTTTGAAACTCCGTAATTGCTTCTGTGTGCAAGCCACAGTGATGAAATTTTGGCGGAACATAGAGCATCTATTCCTCTGGAGAAAAAACATTACTTGGTGGATCAGCGAAGGTTAGATTAGGAGACACAGAATAAATTATAGAAAAAAATTTTTTTTTCACTAATTTCGCAAACTTTGAAACTCCGTAATTGCTCCTGTGTGCAAGCCACAGTGATGAAATTTTGGCGGAACATAGAGCATCTATTTCTCTTGAGGAAAAACATTACTTGGTGGATCTTCGAAGGTAAGATTAGGAGACACAAAATAAAATATAGACAAAAGTTCTTTTTTTTACTAATTTCGCAAATTTTGAAACTCCGTAATTGCTTCTGTGTGCAAGCAACAGTAATGAAATTTTGGCGGAACATAGAGCATCTATTCCTCTCGAGGAAAAACATTACTTGGTGGATCTGCGAAGGAAAGATTAGGAGACACAAAATAAAATATAGAAAAAAGTTCTTTTTTTCACTAATTTCGCAAACTTTGAAACTCCGTAATTGCTTCTGTGTGCAAGCAACAGTAATGAAACTTTGGCGGAACATAGAGCATCTATTCCTCTTGAGAAAAAACATTACTTGGTGGATCTGCGAAGGTAATATTAGGAGACACAAAATAAAATATAGAAAAAAGTTCTTTTTTTCACTAATTTCGCAAATTTTGAAACTATGTAATTGCTTCTGTGTGCAAGCAACAGTAATGAAATTTTGGCGGAACATGGAGCATCTATTTCTCTTGGGAAAAAACATTACTTGGTGGATCTGCGAAGGTAAGATTAGAAGACACAAATTAAAATATAGAAAATAAATCTTTTTTCACTAATTTCGCAAACTTTGAAACTCCGTAATTGCTTCTGTGTGCAAGCCACAGTGATGAAATTCTGGCGGAACATAGAGCATCTATTCCTCTCGAGAAAAAACATTACTTGGTGGATCTGCGAAGGAAAGATTAGGAGACACAAAATAAAATATAGAAAAAAGTTCTTTTTTTCACTAATTTCGCAAACTTTGAAACTCCGTAATTGCTTCTGTGTGCAAGCCACAGTGATGAAATTTTGGCGGAACATAGAGCATCTATTCCTCTCGAGGAAAAACATTACTTGGTGGATCTGCGAAGGAAAGATTAGGAGACACAAAATAAAATATAGAAAAAAGTTCTTTTTTTCACTAATTTCGCAAACTTTGAAACTCCGTAATTGCTTCTGTGTGCAAGCAACAGTAATGAAACTTTGGCGGAACATAGAGCATCTATTCCTCTTGAGAAAAAACATTACTTGGTGGATCTGCGAAGGTAAGATTAGAAGACACAAAATAAAATATAGAAAAAAAATCTTTTTTCACTAATTTCGCAAACTTTGAAACTCCGTAATTGCTTCTGTGTGCAAGCCACAGTGATGAAATTTTGGCGGAACATAGAGCATCTATTCCTCTCGAGGAAAAACATTACTTGGTGGATCTGCGAAGGAAAGATTAGGAGACACAAAATAAAATATAGAAAAAAGTTCTTTTTTTCACTTATTTCGCAATCTTTGAAACTCCGTAATTGCTTTTGTGTGCAAGCAACAGTAATGAAATTTTGGCGGAACATAGAGCATCTATTCCTCTTGAGAAAAAACATTACTTGGTGGATCTGCGAAGGTAAGATTAGAAGACACAAAATAAAATATAGAAAAAAAATCTTTTTTCACTAAATTCGCAAACTTTGAAACTCCGTAATTGCTTCTATGTGCAAGCAACAGTAATGAAATTTTGGCGGAACATGGAGCATCTATTCCTCTTGGGAAAAAACATTACTTGGTGGATCTGCGAAGGTAAGATTAGAAGACACAAAATAAAATATAGAAAAAAAATCTTTTTTCACTAATTTCGCAAACTTTGAAACTCCGTAATTGCTTCTGTGTGCAAGCCACAGTGATGAAATTTTGGCGGAACATAGAGCATCTATTCCTCTCGAGGAAAAACATTACTTGGTGGATCTGCGAAGGTAAGATTAGGAGACACAAAATAAAATATAGAAAAAAGTTCTTTTTCTCACTAATTTCGCAAACTTTGAAACTCCGTAATTGCTTCTGTGTGCAAGCCACAGTGATGAAATTTTGGCGGAACATAGAGCATCTATTCCTCTTGAGAAAAAACATTTTTTGGTGTATCAGCGAAGGTTAGATTAGGAGACACAAAATAAATTATAGAAAAAATTTTTTTTTTCACTAATTTCGCAAACTTTGAAACTCCGTAATTGCTCCTGTGTGCAAGCAACAGTAATGAAATTTTGGCGGAACGTAGAGCATCTATTCCTCTTGAGAAAAAACATTACTTGGTGGATCTGCGAAGGTAAGATTAGGAGACACAAAATAAAATATAGAAAAAAATTTGTTTTTCAATAATTTCGCAAACTTTCAAACTCCGTAATCGCTTCTGTGTGCAAGCCACAGTGATGAAATTTTGGCGGAACATAGAGCATCTATTCCTCTTGAGAAAAAACATTACTTGGTGGATCTGCGAAGGTAAGATTAGGAGACACAAAATAAAATATAGAAAAAAGTTCTTTTTTTCACTAATTTCGCAAATTTTGAAACTCCGTAATTGCTTCTGTGTGCAAGCAACAGTAATGAAATTTTGGCGGAACATGGAGCATCTATTCCTCTTGGGAAAAAACATTACTTGGTGGATCTGCGAAGGTAAGATTAGAAGACACAAAATAAAATATAGAAAAAAAATCTTTTTTCACTAATTTCGCAAACTTTGAAACTCCGTAATTGCTTCTGTGTGCAAGCCACAGTGATGAAATTTTGGCGGAACAGAGAGCATCTATTCCTCTCGAGGAAAAACAATACTTGGTGGATCTGCGAAGGAAAGATTAGGAGACACAAAATAAAATATAGAAAAAAGTTCTTTTTTTCACTTATTTCGCAATCTTTGAAACTCCGTAATTGCTTCTGTGTGCAAGCAACAGTAATGAAATTTTGGCGGAGCATAGAGCATCTATTCCTCTTGAGAAAAAACATTACTTGGTGGATCTGCGAAGGTAAGATTAGAAGACACAAAATAAAATATAGAAAAAAAATCTTTTTTCACTAAATTCGCAAACTTTGAAACTCCGTAATTGCTTCTGTGTGCATGCCACAGTGATGAAATTTTGGCGGAACATAGAGCATCTATTCCTCTCGAGGAAAAACATTACTTGGTGGATCTGCGAAGGTAAGATCAGGAGACACAAAATAAAATATAGAAAAAAAATCTTTTCTCACTAATTTCGCAAATTTTGAAACTCCGTAATTGCTTATGTGTGCAAGCCACAGTGATGAAATTTTGGCAGAACATAGAGCATCTATTCCTCTTGAGGAAAAACATTACTTGGTGGATCTGCAAAGGTAAGATTAGGAGACACAAAATAAAATATAGAAAAAAGTTCTTTTTTTCACTAATTTCGCAAACTTTGAAACTCCGTAATTGCTTCTGTGTGCAAGCCACAGTGATGAAATTTTGGCGGAACATAGAGCATCTATTCCTCTTGAGAAAAAACATTTTTTGGTGGATCAGCGAAGGTTAGATTAGGAGACACAAAATAAATTATAGAAAAAATTTTTTTTTCACTTATTTCGCAAACTTTGAAACTCCGTAATTGCTCCTGTGTGCGAACCACAGTGATGAAATTTTGGCGGAACATAGAGCATCTATTTCTCTCGAGGAAAAACATTACTTGGTGGATCTTCGAAGGTAAGATTAGGAGACACAAAATAAAATATAGACAAAAGTTCTTTTTTTTACTAATTTCGCAAACTTTGAAACTCCGTAATTGCTTCTGTGTGCAAGCAACAGTAATGAAATTTTGGCGGAACATAGAGCATCTATTCCTCTCGAGGAAAAACATCACTTGGTGGATCTGCGAAGGTAAGATTAGGAGACACAAAATAAAATATAGAAAAAAAATTTTTTTTCACTCATTTCGCAAACTTTGAAACTCCGTAATTGCTTCTGTGTGCAAGCCACAGTGATGAAATTTTGGCGGAACATAGAGCATCTATTCCTCTCGAGGAAAAACATTACTTGGTGGATCTTCGAAGGTAAGATTAGGAGACACAAAATAAAATATAGACAAAAGTTCTTTTTTTTACTAATTTCGCAAACTTTGAAACTCCGTAATTGCTTCTGTGTGCAAGCAACAGTAATGAAATTTTGGCGGAACATAGAGCATCTATTCCTCTCGAGGAAAAACATCACTTGGTGGATCTGCGAAGGTAAGATTAGGAGACACAAAATAAAATATAGAAAAAAAATTTTTTTTCACTCATTTCGCAAACTTTGAAACTCCGTAATTGCTTCTGTGTGCAAGCCACAGTGATGAAATTTTGGCGGAACATAGAGCATCTATTCCTCTTGAGGAAAACATTACTTGGTGGATCTGCGAAGGTAAGATTAGGAGACACAAAATAAAATATAGAAAAAAGTTCTTTTTTTCACTAATTTCGCAAACTTTGAAACTCCGTAATTGCTCCTGTGTGCAAGCAACAGTAATGAAATTTTGGCGGAACGTAGAGCATCTATTCCTCTTGAGAAAAAACATTACTTGGTGGATCTGCGAAGGTAAGATTAGGAGACACAAAATAAAATATAGAAAAAAATTTGTTTTTCAATAATTTCCCAAACTTTTAAACTCCGTAATCGCTTCTGTGTGCAAGCCACAGTGATGAAATTTTGGCGGAACATAGAGCATCTATTCCTCTCGAGGAAAAACATTACTTGGTGGATCTGCGAAGGTGAGATTAGGAGACACAAAATAAAATATAGAAAAAAGTTCTTTTTTTCACTAATTTCGCAAACTTTGAAACTCCGTAATTGCTCCTGTGTGCGAACCACAGTGATGAAATTTTGGCGGAACATAGAGCATCTATTTCTCTCGAGGAAAAACATTACTTGGTGGATCTTCGAAGGTAAGATTAGGAGACACAAAATAAAATATAGACAAAAGTTCTTTTTTTTACTAATTTCGCAAACTTTGAAACTCCGTAATTGCTTCTGTGTGCAAGCAACAGTAATGAAATTTTGGCGGAACATAGAGCATCTATTCCTCTCGAGGAAAAACATCACTTGGTGGATCTGCGAAGGTAAGATTAGGAGACACAAAATAAAATATAGAAAAAAAATTTTTTTTCACTCATTTCGCAAACTTTGAAACTCCGTAATTGCTTCTGTGTGCAAGCCACAGTGATGAAATTTTGGCGGAACATAGAGCATCTATTCCTCTTGAGGAAAAACATTACTTGGTGGATCTTCGAAGGTAAGATTAGGAGACACAAAATAAAATATAGACAAAAGTTCTTTTTTTTACTAATTTCGCAAACTTTGAAACTCCGTAATTGCTTCTGTGTGCAAGCAACAGTAATGAAATTTTGGCGGAACATAGAGCATCTATTCCTCTCGAGGAAAAACATCACTTGGTGGATCTGCGAAGGTAAGATTAGGAGACACAAAATAAAATATAGAAAAAAAATTTTTTTTCACTCATTTCGCAAACTTTGAAACTCCGTAATTGCTTCTGTGTGCAAGCCACAGTGATGAAATTTTGGCGGAACATAGAGCATCTATTCCTCTTGAGGAAAACATTACTTGGTGGATCTGCGAAGGTAAGATTAGGAGACACAAAATAAAATATAGAAAAAAGTTCTTTTTTTCACTAATTTCGCAAACTTTGAAACTCCGTAATTGCTCCTGTGTGCAAGCAACAGTAATGAAATTTTGGCGGAACGTAGAGCATCTATTCCTCTTGAGAAAAAACATTACTTGGTGGATCTGCGAAGGTAAGATTAGGAGACACAAAATAAAATATAGAAAAAAATTTGTTTTTCAATAATTTCCCAAACTTTTAAACTCCGTAATCGCTTCTGTGTGCAAGCCACAGTGATGAAATTTTGGCGGAACATAGAGCATCTATTCCTCTCGAGGAAAAACATTACTTGGTGGATCTGCGAAGGTGAGATTAGGAGACACAAAATAAAATATAGAAAAAAGTTCTTTTTTTCACTAATTTCGCAAACTTTGAAACTCCGTAATTGCTTCTGTGTGCAAGCAACAGTAATGAAATTTTGGCGGAACATAGAGCATCTATTCCTCCTGAGAAAAAACATTACTTGGTGGATCTGCGAAGGTTAGATTAGGAGACACAAAATAAATTATAGAAAAAATTTTTTTTTCACTGATATAGCAAACTTTGAAACTCCGTGAATGCTCCTGTGTGCAAGCAACAGTAATGAAATTCTGGCGGAACATAGAGCATATATTCCTCTTGAGAAAAAACATTACTTGGTGGATCTGCAAAGGTTAGATTAGGAGACACAAAATAAATTATAGAAAAAAAAATTTTTTTCACTAATTTCGCAAACTTTGAAACTCCGTAATTGCTCCTGTGTGCAAGCAACAGTAGGGAAATTTTGGCGAAACATAGAGCATCTATTCCTCTTGAGAAAAAACCTCACTTGGTGGATCTGCGAAGGTAAGATAAGGAGACACAAAATAAAATATAGAACAAAAATTTTATTTCACTAATTTCGCAAACTTTGAAACTCCGTAATTGCTTCTGTGTGCAAGCCACAGTGATGAAATTTTGGCGGAACATAGAGCATCTATTCCTCTCGAGGAAAAACATTACTTGGTGGATCTGCGAAGGTAAGATTAGGAGACACAAAATAAAATATAGAAAAAAAAATTTTTTTCACTAATTTTGCAAACTTTGAAACTCCGTAATTGCTCCTGTGTGCAAGCAACAGTAGGGAAATTTTGGCGAAACATAGAGCATCTATTCCTCTTGAGAAAAAACCTCACTTGGTGGATCTGCGAAGGTAAGATAAGGAGACACAAAATAAAATATAGAACAAAAATTTTATTTCACTAATTTCGCAAACTTTGAAACTCCGTAATTGCTTCTGTGTGCAAGCCACAGTGATGAAATTTTGGCGGAACATAGAGCATCTATTCCTCTTGAGAAAAAACATTACTTGGTGGATCAGCGAAGGTTAGATTAGGAGACACAAAATAAAATATAGAAAAAAGTTCTTTTTTTCACTAATTTCGCAAATTTTGAAACTCCGTAATTGCTTCTGTGTGCAAGCAACAGTAATGAAATTTTGGCGGAACATAGAGCATCTATTCCTCTTGAGAAAAAACGTTACTTGGTGGATCTGCGAAGGTTAGATTAGGAGACACAAAATAAAATATAGAAAAAAAAATTTTTCACTAATTTCGCAAACTTTGAAACTCCGTAATTGCTTCTGAGTGCAAGCCGCAGTGATGAAATTTCGGCGGAACATAGAGCATTTATTCCTGTTGGGAAAAAACATTACTTGATGGGTAATAATAGTCTTATAATGAATCCAACAACCAAGCAGTCTTGCACTTCGGGACGAACTGTAAACGCGAACCGAACACACCTTTTCGGAAGCGACCTAGTGAACGGGAGAAACTCAACAGTCGTCAACAGCTCACAAGCGCTACGCAATATACCTCCAACATCATTTTACTCCAGTAGAAATTTCATTCGGAACAGTTAACTACTCGCGACTCGAAATAGCGGACTAGCGCGCTCTATTTCGCCTCTAAAATCGAACAGGTGTTCGTCAGAACGAACCTGCCAGTTTTCCAGATCGGGAAATTCCCGAATTTTCACATTGATGATGACGGAAACCGTCGTGAACGTGGAGCAAGTGCCCGCGAACAACAATGCGAATAAAAATACTACACAGGGTGGCCCGCAACCCGCCCGGTTCGGTTGGATCCAGATGAACGTGGAGTATTTCAAGACGACGCCTGGCATTTTGAAAATTGTCCAATTCGTGAGTATTTTTCACCTTTTCGGAGCCCATGTGGACGAAATTATGAGCAATGGAGATTCAGTTTCATTTTTCACAAATAAATGGATTCAAATTCGTTGCCAAAGCGGTCAACTTTTCAGGCGCTGAATCCACACCCTACAGACTGAGTCTTCAACTGTAGGTCCTTGAGATCAAAAGAAACTTTCTTAATTTTCCAAAAATGTGGTAACAACTCATTCGTTTATCCTTGATAGTCTATAATATAGAACAATATCGATTTATTTTTGTGTACTGATCTAATTTCTATGACCAGCTCTAGATCATAGAACAATATCTAAGTAATGTTTTTTCTCAAGAGGAATAAATGCTCTATGTTGCTCCAAAAATTCATTTCTTTAGCTTGCCCAAAGAAGCAATTACGGATTTCCAAAGTTTGTGAAATTACTACAAACAATTTTTTTTCTTTATTTTATTTTGTGCTTTCCAATCTTACCTTCGCAGACTCATCAAGTAATGTTTTCTCCCAAGAGGAATAGAAACGATTTGCTTTCATTCCTCTTGAATAATTCATAATATAAAACAATATCGATTAATTTTTGTATACTGGTCTAATTTCTATGACCGACTTCCGACATAAATTCAGTTGACAATTTTTCAAAATGTCATGCATAGAACATCATTTCAGTACCGTCAAGATCCTCTTCGATACAGTGGCGTAACTATGCTGATTAGTTTCAAACTCATTATAAGATAAAACGAAGAATAGGTTGAAATGACGGTAATTTCAGATTAAATGTTGTCGATGGCAGTTTGAAAATATATTTCGTATTCACCAAATTTTCCAAATAGATCAGTAAATGAGTAAATATTCTTTAATGATAAAAAATCAAAGTTACAACACTGTGTGCAATAATCGTTTAATTTTCGATATTTTCCTCAAACCTTATCGGATAAAATTATATATAACTCGAAAACGACGAGTTTCATGAAAATAAATTAAGAATAATTCTATTTTCCAAAATAATTGTTTTTTTAATATTAAAAGTTCATTTTTGTGTAGATTCTTAGTATTTATCCGTGAATTTTCCATAAATGTTGGTTGGGAAATGTGCGCCAGAGAAAAAGCCCCAAACAAAATACAATTCAGTAGAAATAACGGCAAGACATGGGCGAGAAAGTGTTTTTGCCAAAGGAAGAATTGTCGCAAGCTCCGCCACCCATGATTCCGATAGCCTCATCCACGCAATTCATGATTTCATGCAGATGATTCTCACAATAGCAAAGGTGGATCAAACGTGGGTTCCGTGCCCAGTCTATGGCGTAATCGTTGAATCGCATCTGCTGTCCTTATAAGTAGCTTTCCGCAGGTATTTAACGCCATTTAACCCAGGAGCATAAACTCATGGCCCCCCCTCGCCCACTTGTCTTATGAATAACGATTTCCGAAAATAACTCGAATTCTCTCATTACTCCACACCCTGTATAGATCCATTTTTCTGACAGTAGTTTTTCATGCGCAATCAAATTAACGCACATTCTGAAAATCTCAATTTCAATGAAAGTTAACTCTACATTGACTTTATAACTTATTTTTTATGTTCTCTCGGGAAGGTTTTGAACGAAACAAGACACATTGAATGGAAGAAAAATTCAGGATTTCACCGAATCTTATGTGAAAGAAGAGAAATGAACAATTTTCAAAATACTGAAATGCTGATAAGTGATTTAATACTTGTATTTCCACCCCTTGCGTTAATTACAGCTCGGCAACAACGGTTCATACTCAAAATGAGTGATCTCAAAATGTTCTGATCTAATCCTTCCCAGATTTCTCCGAGTTGGATTCCTAAGGCATTAAGAGTGGCAGGATGATTTTCTGAACTTCTCAGCCTTCTATTGAGGTTGTCCCAAACCTGCTCAATCGGATTGAGATCTGGAATTCTTGCTGGCCATTCCATTCGAGAGACTTCAACCTCTTCAAGGTACTCCTGAACGATGCGCGCACGATGGGGTCTGGCATTATCGTCCCTAAAAATGACATTTTCACCAATGTATGGGGCAAATGGCACTACATTCTCTTCAAGAATGTTCCTTATATACTTATCAGCATTCATAGCTCCATTATCAACGACCACTAGGTCTGTGCGAGCAGTCAAAGATATTCCACCCCATACCATAATCGATCCTCCCCCGAAACCAGTAGTATTCAGGAAATTGCACTGACCATATCTTTCATGTGGACGTCTGTATACAAGGGAACGTCGATCACAATGGTAGAGGCAGAATCTAGACTCATCTGTGAAGAGAACTCTTTCCCAATCGGCCTCTTCCCAATGGATATGCTCTCTCGCAAAATCCAAACGCGCCCTTCGATGGGCTGGGGTAAGAGCTGGGCCTCTTGCCACGACACGAGGCCTTGAATCATATTCTCTGAGGCGATTTCTTATTGTCCAAGTGCTAATTAGCACCTCATGAGTTTGCTCAAGCTGATTTTGAAGGAGGCGAGCGGTTGCAAACCGTTGTCTCAACGAAGACACTCTCAAGTAACGTTCTTGAATGGCAGTTGTTACCCGTGGTCTACCCTGTCTTGGTCTTCGGACATTCATACCTGTCTCCCTGAATCGCTGCAACATTCTGGACACACTTGTATGGGAAACTCCAAACCTTTCTGCAATTCTTGTGTATGTCCACCCTTCTTCTCGCAAAACTACCGCTTGGGCACATTTCTCTTGGGTCAAATTGCGTGTTTCGCGTTGCATAGCGATCGAGTGTAGAAAATCAAACGAAAGAAAAACTATTGATCACTAGAATTGATCGAGAACTGATTTTAGAATGGAGCCAATACATTCAAAATCTGATAATATCATGTTTTTTTATTTCTGCTGGGAGAAAACATCTGTATTGAAGAAAAACGTTGAAAGTGGATAACATATGCATGCATAATTCTGATAAAAATAATTATCATTGAGAACACCTTCAGTTGTAGAATGAATTTGAGATTTCCATAATGTGCGTTAATTTTTTTGCGCAGTGTAAACCTCATGAATTCATGGCGAACTCACACGATTCGTCATACAGAATGAATTTGTGAGGAAATTTATCCGTGAAAATCTCAAATCATAATCAAATTACCTTGTCCCACCTGCACATGAAAGATATTTAAAAATAGACATGATTCCAGGAGTTCAACAATCAAGAGACTACCTTTATTAATGTTTAAATTCTCAACTTTGTACACTGAGCAATTAAGTAAGCACTGCAAGGTTATACATAGGTGCAACGCATCAAAGATTGTATCACCTTCTGAACACAAGTTTTTCATACATCCATATTATAATTTTTTATCCGACAATAAACCAATTTTTTTCGAAATTTCAATGTCCGATATCTTCAAAACGAAGGGTTTATGAACCTCTGTAGACTAGAAATTTATTTCTTGATTCTTCGAATTCTAACAAGTGAGTCTAACGGAAATAGACTCTCCTTGACAAAAAGATAAACTGGCTCAAATATAAACAATTGGATACACTCCAAATGTCGAAGAAACACTAAATGAAGAACTCGAATTTAATCGGCACTTAAGAGGCGAAAAATAAATAAAAGAATCCGAAATCTTCCATCACCGCTGTTATTTTTAGTAACCGCAACTAATCAAGCGGAATCTAACTTCAAGAGAGATCTGTATGTCGGATTGAAATTGAAAAGGTTGTCTCGTTTGAAATATTCATGGAATTTATTCACGACAACCTTATAATTTATTCTTTTCCGATATATGTGCACAAGCGGATAACAGTTTACACGTAAAAGGACTGGGGTTTGAACGATTTGCTCATGCGATTGCAATTTCAAAGTCGACATTGCATTAATTATAAACGGAGTCATAAGCCTCAATTGAAGCTCTGACCCACTCATGGGTTGGAAGCGAAATAATAATTAATTTATTGCATGATTTGAATAATATTTCATAGTTAAGCTCGAGAGGAACAATCTGTTGATCTGTTGATCTTTTTTGAGGATATTACCATCCACAATTCAGACCAATCAAATGCTGGTCAAGAAAATTTATACAAATGTAGAAGGGAAAGCTAAACATTCCACCAAGTTGTCGCTTATTTGATGGTTCTAGTTTCATATTCGATTCTTCACTATATTTACGAAAATCGATTTCAAACCCGGGTTTGTTTGAAAAGAAGCTTCAATTGGTCGCCCTGTATAGCAGCGAAGGAATAGTGAAAATAATATAGATTCTTCATTGATTAATATTATCAGATACAAAAAATAATTTATTTTCTTCTTGAAATAAAGGGTTCTCCAATAAGAGGTGATATTTTGACATTCAAAGAAAGAATAAATTGGAATAAAAGTCACTGACAAAAGCAATTGGGTCATCGGAAGACACATTCAATTATTCATTTGTATAGAAAATTGAGAATCGATGAAAATACCACGAATAATCGATGATATTCATTTTAGTCTTCAGAAGTTTTCTCTGAATGATGATGGTATTTATATCAACCTAATGCGTTTTGCATTGATAGTGTATAAAAATGAAGTCAATATAAGTTCCAACCGCCATCAGATTCATTACAGAACATAGCTATTAACTATTAATATTAATTATTGTTCAGAATCATATTTCTTAAAACTTTTTCAAACTTTCATACCATCCTATCAGGGATGTACTCGCCCCCATCCTTTTTTATGCTTTTTATATATTTTCAATTGTGGTAAATAAAAAAAAATTCACCCTGTATATAAAAAAGTTGTGGTTGAGGCTTCATCGAATGAATAACTGAAAATCTATAATGGCTTTGCACACATACATTATATGAATCAGTATATGTAATAAATTCGAGTTCTAGTGTCTCTATTTTCACAATATAAAAAACCGTCAAAGTATAAAACTATCGTTGACATAAGATCCATTCTTTGGAACGGCCTTGATTCCAAACGAAACGCACGTAGCTGCTACAGAAATAATACCTACGTCAAATTGAATTAAATCCAGTAAAAACAAAGAACAGCTCTCCCATTTCCCCAAGTCTGTTTAACTCGATAATGTTAGAAGAAATCAGTAGACTCGACATATAACGGAACTGCAATCGTTAATACTTGACCATTTATTCCTGTTATGGTAAAGAAAACACAGTAGACTCATCTAACTGTGAAATGTAGTATTAAAAATGACATCCATGTATCAATCGCATATTCTACTTGAAAAAATGTGAAAAAATCAACTAGCAAGATTATTTCTTCTATTTCGTTATTTTTAAACCGACATTTGATTTTTTGAATAATTCATATTTGGCACAGAGATACTTTGAGCTATGCTGATCAACATTACATGAATAACTAGTGAATGCGACAGTTTGAAATTTGCAGTTTTGGAAAAATTCAATTTGACAGGTGAAAATCTAAACTATGATAGATAGCGATTCGAATTATTTTTTATTGAATTCAGCGACCTTGAAAACCTACATTTTGATACCAAAGTCAATTATGCTCAAACGCAAGAATTTTTTTGTTTTATTTTTTCGATTTTCGTTTTTGAGTTTTGTTCACAAGCACACGCCACTCACAGTATGGGTCTAATCGATCCTCAAAATGGCTATTACCAGAAATTCGAATGGTTCGAACAACTTCTTCAATAAAAAACTCCGTTACATTCTTCTAGATATAATTTTTTATTGACCAAAATATGGTGATTTTAGGGGGTCATACTCCTTGATCATTTTTCACCCAAAATTCAAAATTTTAAAATCAATTTACAACTAATTCTTTATTAGTGAGTTCAATCTGATCGTTTGAATCCGTATTCAGCTCAAAATGATACCAAAACTGCCCACTACACACTGATTTCTCAGCAAGTCCTCGAATAAAAAGATATTTTCATGAACGTCTCTATTGTACCTATACACCTATCCACACAATGACGTCTCACAATGAAACCTCCATGGAAATAACAATAATAGATTAACGCTAAACTCGACTCAAGGTGCGTTATCAGTGGTGATAAAATATTGGTCGCTGTGGAATGTTTTCATTTTGTTTGTGGCCATTGAGATAAGCTTTGCATGGGTTGGAAATTACATCAACACACATAAGACCCAAAGGTGAACGTCCTTGTGTAATTTTCACGACAAAAAAATATGCAGTCGTCGTTTTCCGTTTGAGGAACTGAACGTTTAGTGATATTGGACAGGTCGTATTAAGAGACAAGGAAATGGCAAAATAATAGCAATAAAAATAATGCAATGGGGAAGATTTATAATGAAGTATAAAGAGTGACCAAAAAAAAGATAGAAGAAATATAAATAAGAAAATTCCCAGTATTTACTGATTCCTTGAAACCATACATCGAATGATACCAATTAATATAGATAATCAGCCAATGAAACAGCTTGGTGAGAATCGGTAACTGCGCAGAAATATTAGGAAAAAAGACTACTTATTGAGTCTATCTCACTCTGACCCATTGTATTATGTCTCCCTATACATGTGCGTTCTGTCGACGCATGCGTACAACTTACAACTTTCCAAAGATTCGGCTTCACTTTGTCACTCTGAATAGCAGGCTTTTTGGTTTTATTATACACACGCCTGAAACTCATCATGAGTAACCGATGACTTAATGTTTACCTCATATAACAGATATTTATTTAAATCACTCAGATATTTGTTAATCCGTGTTCCCTTATCATAATGAGGAAATCCATATTTGTCCAGAAATGAGGACTGAGGGAAATATCATGCCTTATTTTTGACACGAATCAAGTTCAAAACCGGCTGTTACACATTTATCAGTTGCAGCAAAAACACACCCTGAATCGACTTCCGTGTGCAACAGGCCTTAGCAAACCGATTGTTGCAACTTCCGACCTATTTAAAAAATTCATTCCAAATCACGCTCATGCTTCAATCAATGAAGCATATAATTAAGCTCTTATGAAGACTATTTGCCAGCTCTTGAAGGCATAGCAGGTGCTTAATTATAATTGTTATTGCTCGATGCAATTTCATACTGCATTTCATTTCTAATTCATTGATTTGACATCATTCCATTGTAGCACATGAAAGTATGTCATTTTCCAATATTTTTTTAAAATATTGCAAATTTTTCATGTTGTTTTTTGTTTCAGGTTTTGGGTATAGCATGCATGTCCCTGGCAACCCCTGGTTACACCGGCACTGGATTCTTCCTCTTTGTCGTCACAGTGGCGTTCATACTCACACTGCTATGGATCTTTGTCTACTTCTTAGGAGTTAGAGAAGCTTTCAATTTTCCAATTAACTGGATTCTCACAGTAAGTAACTTCAGCTATCTGGCATACAGGGTTTTACAACTAAAACACTATACACTCTTTATAGAAATTCGATGGAAAACCCAAAAATGTCATAATTACCAATCCTATAAATTAATTAACACCTGATCTATAATAATAAGAAATATTGTTGGATCAATAAAATAAGCTATTATTTCTTTCACAGGAATTCTTGAATACCGGGATTGTCACCTGTCTATATTTCTTAGCCTTCATCATCCAGTTAGTCACGTGGTCTTCTAGATACCATTATAAAGGTGTCAACATAACAGCGGGGGTAAGTACATACATTAATGTATGGACGATTAGTTTCATAATTGCCCTAAAATGCTACTTGTCCTATGTTCAGATCACAATGTAACATTAATCAATTCTTTCATTTTTTAGATACTCGGCATGATAAATACTGGAGTCTATGCATTCGCATCTTACCTTCTGTATCTAGAATGGAAAAACAGGAACTGAAGTGAGCAAACTAGAGGGACTTGTTTGAAAATCTTGGAATCATCGACGGATTTCAGAGTTATTCACTGGAAAAGTTCAAAAACAATCGAAACGGAATAGGACACTCGTTTCGAATAATATTTAGGAATATTTATTGAATAAATCGATTCTATAACCTTTAAGACCTTAAACCTAGTCCTGCATATTATTTTTATATTCGCGTATTTAATTTTTTATCAAATCAACTTTATTGTATTCAAATTATATCTTTTTTCATCATTCAAAATGAGGCCTCATTTGTATTTTTAATTGTTACTTACATTTTATATTTATAAATGACTGTTGGTGTTCACATTTAAGGTCGAAAGACCTATGTATTTCCAATATTGTTGCTGTAAATAACTAGATTAAGATTATTCTAACAGTATCTTAATCAGAGCTCTGTCTTAAGATAAATTCTTGAATAATAAAAATGTACTGTTTGTAGGTATTCTATTCTTATTGAAACCTAAATATATCTCGGTGCCAGATTTCTTAAATCCACCCATAAAACCGGTTTATAAACTGAAGCAGCATCACAAATCTCAAAATTTGTAATAATCAATTGGCATAACGAAAATAGAAGACTTGAGAGTGTGGTTATAAATGTAATTTGTGTTAAATATAAAGATGATGATATCCATTGTACATTACGGGGTTTTCGAAATAGATTCGAGTAAAACTGGGACATTCTATAAAAATATCGAGTGAATACAGCATTTTGAAAATCGAAGACATCAAATAAGTCGAGTATTGTTTCTGGAGCATATGAAGTGCTCAGCAACAGCAATGTTTGTGTGTTGTTTTTCTGGAAGCACTTTAGGAATGACATTTATTACAATGGTTCATTAAATTTTAATTGAAAAAAGAATCATTGTCAATCACTTGCACATGTGGAAGACGAAAATTTGAAGATTTGAACAGTCAAGAAAACAGAGTTTAGAGGGGTGAAAAATTGTGGAAAGTTTGAAGGCATTTCGATAGGGGACAAAACTACACTGCGCAAAAAAATTTACGCACATTATGGAAATCTCAAATTTATTCTACAACTGAAGGTGTTCTCAATGATAATTATTTTTATCAGAATTATGCATGCTATGTTATACACTTTCAACGTTTTTCTTCAATACAGATGTTTTCTCCCAGCAGGAATAGAAAAAGATGATATTATCAGATTTTGAATGTATTGGCTCCATTCTAAAATCAGTTGTTCTCGATCAATTCTAGTGATCAATAGTTTTTCTTCCGTTTGATTGTCTACACTCGATCGCTATGCAACGCGAAACACGCAATTTGACCCAAGAGGAATGTGCCCAAGCGGTAGTTTTGCGAGAAGAAGGGTGGACATACACAATAATTGCAGATAGGTTTGGAGTTGCCCATACAAGTGTGTCCGAAGACCAGGACAGGGTAGACCACGGGTAACAACTGCCATTCAAGAACGTTACTTGAGAGTTTCTTCGTTGAGACAACGGTTTGCAAACGCTCGCCTCCTTCAAAATCAGCTTTAGCAAACTCATGAGGTGCAAATTAGCACTCAGACAATAAGAAATCGCCTCAGAGAATATGATTTAAGGCCTCGTGTCGCGGCAAGAGGCCCAGCTCTTACCCCAGCCCATCGAAGGGCGCGTTTGGATTTTGCGAGAGAGCATATCCATTGGGAAGAGGCCGATTGGGAAAGAGTTCTCTTCACAGATGAGTCTAGATTCTGCCTCTACCATTGTGATCGACGTTCCCTTGTATACAGACGTCCATATGAAAGATATGCTCAGTACAATTTCCTGAATACTACTGGTTTCGGGGGAGGATCGATTATGGTATGGGGTGGAATATCTTTGACTGCTCGCACAGACCTAGTGGTCGTTGATAATGGAGCTATGAATGCTGATAAGTATATAAGGAACATTCTTGAAGAGCATGTAGTGCCATTTGCCCCATACATTGGTGAAAATTTCATTTTTATGGACGATAATGCCAGACCCCATCGTGCGCGCATCGTTCAGGAGTACCTTGAAGAGGTTGAAGTCTCTCGAATGGAATGGCCAGAAGAAGTCCAGATCTCAATCCGCTTGAGCAGGTTTGGGACAACCTCAATAGAAGGCTGAGAAGTTCAGAAAATCATCCTGCCACTCTTAATGACTTAGGAATCCAACTCGGAGAAATCTGGGAAGGATTAGATCAGAACATTTTAAGATCACTCATTTTGAGTATGAACCGTCGTTGCCAAGCTGTAATTAACGCAAGGGGTAGAAATACCAAGTATTAAATCACTTATCAGCATTTCAGTATTTTGAAAATTGTTCATTTCTCTTCTTTCACATAAGATTCGGTGAAATCCTGAATTTTTCTTCCATTTAATGTGTCTGGTTTCGTTCAAAACCTTCCCGAGAGAACATAAAAAATAAGTTATAAGGTCAATGTAGAGTTAACTTTCATTGAAATTGAGATTTTCAGAATGTGCGTTACTTTTTTTGCGCAGTGTAGATGAAAATTGGCAGAATTTTCCTTATTTCAAATGGAACACTACTGAGGCGCTATTAGTTTTCCTTTAAAAAGCTCATTTTCCGGCAAATTTTATGTAGAAACTGAAAAAGTGATAAAAAAACAGGTTGCCTTTCAAAAACCTAAGTTTGTATAAGTCCAAAGAGAATTGAACGCCCTGTAAGACCGAAAATATTTCCAATAAGTTGAGCTGAAGCAACAAGAAAACATTATGGAGAAACAAACTTCTATCTGCTTCCTAAATAAAGATATGGGTCATCGAAGCCTAGTAATAAGTGAATCACCCTGTATATAGCATATCTCGAACTCGAATGCTCCAAAGATCCGGTCAGTCTGCAAATAAATGCAATAATTCACGAGTCAGCGAACTATGCGTAGGAGTGGAGAAAATTAGGTCGCGTTTGCTCGGAAAATATGGCAGGGAAATGGTGAATTTTCAGTGGATTCCCTCGAGTCCAGAGTTACAGTCGTCGCACTCACTCATCCCAGCGTACCTTCACCTTCGTTTTGGTGGTCGACCACTGTTGAAACAGCGAAATACGGGGTTAGAGTGCGGTCACACCCACCTGTCTGAGTAAATGTAATTATTATTATCGTCAAGCTGAAGCAGTCCAGTTTGAATTCGTCATCGGTTAAAGTGACAATAAAGTCGCCTTATTTAAGAGGTTAGTGCTGAGTAACTTTGTGTATTCACCCCCTTTTTGGACTCAGAACAGTGCTGGGAGTTTGTTTTTCCTCGAGGAAAATCTTTATAAGGTGCAGGAATATTTTTTCAAGGGGGATATTGCCCAAAAGCTTTACTGGGATCAAGACGAATCACGCAAGAACCAGCTAATTTTAAAAATAGGACTATACAGGGTGTTTATTAAGTAAGTGCACAAACTTTGTGGGATTTCATAGCTGAAATATTTTTTATCATAGGTTTGTAAATGCGTAGTTCTCAAGATTAATCGTTTTGAATTAATTGATATTTCGATTATGTTCAGTGCATATCCACAGCTAAAACAGTTGTTCACGTGTTTACGAATTGACTGAATTAAATTTGACGACGAATTCTTCATCAGCGAGTCCCACCAGATCGATTTACGGTTTTCAGCGTCATCGACAAAACGTAGTTCCCGAATATTAAATCAGGATATTTATCATTTTATTCGAGGCGATTCCGATGAATTCCTTTATGATTCCAACTCTGTAAATATTGATTAGGTTGAGTCATCTAGAATTTAGGTTTCCTCACTGTTTTCGTCTGCTTCTGAGCGAAGTGAGCGGAATTTGTGATTTGTTTGGCGTGTCCGAAAATTTGCTGGTAGTTTCGGTGAATGAAAAGAGGTATGTGAAGATTTTCATTCGTTCAAACATTACCTGAACATTGTGAAGAATATAATTCCATATAATAATGTACAATGGTTTCTGCAGAAAAGATTTACAAATAGACAAACTCATTTGGACATTGATTTGTGTTTTTTTAAATTAAGACTTGACCTCATTATTTTATAATACTTTAGAAGATGGTCATTTTTGTTTTTCAAAGAAAAATAATAATTTCGTAGAATATTTTTATAAAATATCTATTTTACAGAAATCGCAAACATGTCTCACTCAGTAACAATTACCAGAACGACCACAACCACGTCCACATCAGCCATTATCATAAACACAGGATATTTCAAAACATGGCCTGGTATATTCAAACTTCTTCAATTGGTAAGTCGGATTAACTTCAACTTCATATCATAAAAGCCTTGCACTTTGAGTAATTCTCTATAAATAACTTGATTGACGTCAAAGATTTTCCCGTAGATATAAAACAGAAATAATCGACAACGAATTGACCGGCGATGAAAATTCGCTTCCTGTGAAAATTTATTTTCACAGAAACATTTGCGATCGCTCAAAAATTTCACGATGGAGTTTGGTATCAAAATGTAGTTCTTGAGACGCCTAATCAGGCATATAGTTCTTATTAGCTTATTCCCCAGATATTAAAAATAGTTAAAATTTGCTTTTTCCGAAAGATGTTACGCTCGAATATAAATCAATGAAAAATGCAAGATTTCAAGGTGTTTTTATTGATGTTGTGCCTCTTTCCAATGCTCTACCTATGACATCATTCGTACCAGTTCGACCTAGGCCTACAACCATACTGTTACCATAAATGGCGGTGTCAAGTACATTCATATTCTTTGATATAATCGGAGTGATAACTCATCCAAGAAAGTTTTTCCAAGTCGCATTCATAATGAGCATATCATTGACCTTATTGGAAGATTCACACATGAAAATAACCTACTTTTGAATGTATAGTAGATTGATAAAAATAAAAGTGCATTTTCCTTCTTTTTCAGATTATTGGAGCTGTAGTTGTTGGTTTAGTCAGCTACTATTATAATTCCTTTGCCTACCGTACACCTGTAACATTTTTCCTTTTAACGGCAATATCATTTCTTGTTGGGACATTTTTGATATTACTCTCATGTATGATATCAATATCAACCGCATCTATACTACCAAAAACCATCTATGTAAGTTTATAAAAGAATTTTAATTTCTGAAAATTTGAGTTTTAAACCTCTGAAAAATATATTTCATTCTTTTATTTATTTTATTTATTTGCAGGAAGTAGTATATCATGGTTTTGCCTTCATACTCTACTTGGCAGCAAGTCTAACATTCATTATAGAAGTCAACCATTACTCGAATACAAGATACGACAATCATTATGAATGTTATTTCACAGCAGCAGTAAGTACACAGATAAAACTTAACTCACCCCTAAGGAAAAATATTTTTCTCGAAAGAAATTAAATTGCATGGGAAAAATTGTCAAGTGAAAAAAATTCAAAAATAAAATTTTCAAGAAAGAAATTTTCAGACAAGCAAAAATGAAGAATCACATTTTATAGCATTACTTAACCTGGATTCTTGGAATATATTTCAAAATATTGTTTTTTTTTTGCAGATACTAGGATTTGTTCTAACAGTCCTCTATTTGTTGAGTACCATTCACGCCATGAGGTCGTACAGAGGACTGTGAAAGGAGCAACTTTGGATGAACCAAATCTATAATTTATGTCACTCTAATTTTTCACATTTTTTTTAATATTTAAGCGTTACTTTTGTGTTCATTATATATAGTACTACTAGGTACGACTTCACTAAAGGCTGAATGACCAAGTACTTAAAAATGTCAGAATGTTTATACCAACACATCTGATTTTCTGAACTGAACTTTTTCTCTTTTATTTTCTTTGGGTGATTTTAATGAACACTTTATTTAGAAATTACCCGGTAGATTTAGAAGAGGTAAAGATTATTAGAAGAATATGTCGGAAGCATGTGCCTTATTATATCGTATATACAAAATGAGCCTTCATCTTTCTCTATTTAGTTTTTTAATTATATAAGAAATATTTTAGAATATATTGCGCTTAAATCTGTCAACGTTTAGATTTCGCGTAAAAAATAATATGATTGTTTATTAAATATTTATATTTTTGAGGATACATTTTACATACATTTTATTGTGGAATTTATTTATATGAAACGTTTTTACAAATACATACCTATTTACGTGTACAGTTTTTTATGTGTATTTCATTTTTTATAACATTAAGAATAAGCTTTTCTAAGTGTATATTCATGCTTGGACTAATAATGATTGTATTTTGTGTCAAGAAGAATAAATTGAACAAAAATTAAAAATCTTTTTTTTTCTATTTATCACAGATTTTGGTGAGATCGATTCAAACAACATTATATCGTTATTTTTGAAAAGGAAAATTTTTTCAGATTTCCAATCGAAGTTTGATGAATTTAAATGACCTCAAAATCACACGGAAGTCTTTTACTTTTCAGGTCTACTCGCGTGTCTGTCAAATAGACATATCAACGACAATAATTGTGAGGATATTTTAAAAAAATATTATTGGAAAAAAATTAAAAATTCAATTTAAATATTGTCTTCAGAACTCTTATTGAATCTCAGTTTAAAAAGTCAATGTTTGCTATATGAGAAGTTACCTCACCAACAGCTGAAGATCAAAGTACTCCCAGGATCTATGATAATTCGCCTAGATCCGCCACTGGTGCTCTGGAACAACATCGTGTAGATTTTTCACGGTTTTTAACACAGGATTAATTGAACTAATATGTGGCAACAAAGTACCTACCTACTCAAAGCCACCTACATTAGCGCAATTCAACAAATAATCTCTACTAGTACGTCCCTGTCGTGATCCAAATCCCTGAATTCTAAATTTAAATAAACCATCCAAAAATAGACATAAATACCCCATAGTTGAAATTCGTCCCTTTTAAAATGCCCCCTGAGACATTCACACAGTCACAGACCACCAATCAGGTTTGTTTGTAATGTTTGTGTTGCAAAAATTGACCAAGTGCATGAACAATTTATCCGATTCTAGATCTTCATGAGACCAACAATTGTCGTGATGCCCAGTTCAAACTCTCATAATGGTATAGGATGCTGCGGGTGTTTTAGGTGCTGTACTTGTGTGAATGTGAACTTTTTAAAAACCGAAATCGGTGTTGTTAAAGTGTTAGAACTGGTAAGTATCCCTTAACTTTTCAAAAGTCTCGAACGAAAGGAAGTCTGTTTATGTTTGCTGTTGATGGTGACTAATAAAGTTGAAATAGTTGGGTATGCAACACACAATACATGAAATACACTGCACATAAAATCATATCAGAACACAAATAATTAATCACAGAACACAAATATCTCATCCTCAACCACAGATTCACACCTCTTTGAAACAAGCCATTAAATAGGGTCAACAAGGCAACATTGGTAGAAATTAAGGGTCAAGTTTATATCTTGGTAGACTGTAATTACTGTAACTAAGAAAAAAAATTGATTTTGCTTGTTTTGCTACCACTTTTTCCACTTCTGATGCATATTGAGTTTTTGAGACTCGAAAATTTGCATCCATAAAAGAAATAAGTAAACAGTATTTTTCACATTCTTTATTGTTACCATGATGTTCTAAGAAAGTATATTACATTCGAAAAAATGTTCTCTCTTTGATAAAATCTACTTTCAACAGATTTTGGGAATGATATGCCATTCTCTGGTGCTGAATTTTGGAACCCAATATGCTGTTACCATAGGCTCATCTTACCAATCCTTCCTGACTACAGCCTCCTGGAGCTTTATGACGACGGGCCTACTCTTATTATGTTACCTTTTTTCCCCTAGGTCCCTCGGATTGATCAGACAATCTTTATTTGTGAGTATTATTTTTTTTGTTTCCCCATTTTTGAGAAACTTCTTGCACTCTGGCAACGTTGAAATTCGAAATGCTTGTTTTCTATGAATAGAAAAACTCTATGATTGTTGTTTCTATGATTGATGTTAGTTTTCTATCTAATATTTGTGTTCTGTGGTTTTCTATGACCGTGATTTGAATCATTTGAATGGATAGTCGTTAAAATCCAAACAATTTTCGAAATTGAACAATTCATCAAAATGGATAATGATTCGACGTCGACCCCAACGAAAAATAAAAGTGGGAAAACTGTTACTATACCACCAACTCCTTTCTTGAAAAAAATTGGTTTTGGCACAGGTAAATTCATGTTTAAATTCTGAAAGGTTGCACCAGCAAATGAACTCTGAATTTTGTAGGTGTTTGTGTTTACGAGTATGAAAGATCACCATTAGCATCTAAAATAAGATCACCTTGGGCAATCAAAAAACTGAGCAAGAAGAATCGAGAGGGAAATGTCCATCTTAGCAAGAAAATATCGTGGGAAGCTGAGATCTTAAGAAAGTTAGAACATCCAAATATTGTAGGATTTCGTGCGCACTTAAGATCAGAAGTTGGTGATATTTTGGCCATGGAAGAATGCTCTGCATGCCTGGGAAATCTCATTGAAGATAGAAGGGAGAGTGGAGATTTAATTCCTTATCCTAAAAACGTAATTGTTAAAGTGGGCTTAGACATAAGCAGTGCATTGAATTACTTGCATAATACTGCTCTTTTACTACACTGTGATATAAAATCGTACAATATTCTCATTAATGGCGATTTTGCTACATGTAAATTATGTGACTTCGGTTCCTCTTTGCCGCTGACCAAAGATGGAATGGTAGATGAAGAAAAAGCAGGAATCGATTATGAATATTGTGGAACTAACATCTGGATGGCTCCGGAAGTTCTAAAATTCCCGCAAGAAGTCAGTGTAAAGGCAGACATATACTCTTTTGGGCTTGTACTGCAAGAAATGCTAACATTGACGGTACCAATGACTGAAAATATAATGGATACTTTGGAATTATCTTTCGATGACGATTTTCTCTCCAACATGGAATATCCTGAAGTGGACGAGGAAATATACAATGATGTCATACTCGTTATAAATATGTGCAGTTCTAGTGAGCCGAAACAAAGACCAAATTCAAAGAGTTTGGAAGAAATATTCCAAAATTTGATGGATTGATAAAATTTCTATGGTTCTTGCAATATGTGCCAATTTTAATGGTTTGATCATGATACACTCAAATAAGTATGAATGTATCGTGATTATTAATAGAGAAAAGTTTGGATCCTGTTAATACTTAAGATTAATATATTTTATAATAAAAGATTCAGTTTTATTTCAAGTGTTTTTGTAAATTTTTCATTCCATTGGAAAATAGATTTGACAAAAATAAATGTGGATAAAATGATCACTTGAATGCATCATTTAAAACATGTTTGATAAGTATGTACCAATTTTCATGAAATGACAATAATTAAATTCTAATTTATTTCTTCGAAATGCAGATAGAAAATACGTTGTGTGATGATTCAACTAGTAATCTATTTAATATGCTGACTAATTAAAATTGTTCTCACCTTATTCCAGGAAACAGCTTTCAACGGAATAGCAGCATTCAGTTATATCACAGCATGTTCTTATTTAGGATACGCTGTAAATATGTTTTTGCAACCCCTTGCCCTGATGTCTTCTGCACTGAACGCATACCCTGCAGTAAGCACTGCTTATGTAAGTCTATTCAAGTCAAACATTTTCGTTCAAATGAACTCAGCGAAAGCTCAAAAATATTTATACCAAAAATTTTATTTTCCAGATACTTGGGACATTCGTGGGCCTATTATATTCATATGATGCTTGGAAATCATGGACTTATTACCGGAACTTTATATGAGACTAGTTTTGCCTATTTTTTTTTAATTTTGTATTACCAAAGTGTGAAAAGCAATTATTTTTATTGATATTTTTTGCTGAGATATTCATGATGATGAAATGATGTACCTATGTAAATATGATAAAATTGAGAGTGCAATTTATTATGGCACAAAGACTACTGTAAATAAATGACAGCAATTTTTTTTGAGACTTTATTATAGTTCAGTCCTATGTCCTACCAAAGACTCCTCTTTGGTCCTACAGCTCCTCGATCCTAATTTTAGTGCTTTACCAACGAGGTATTACAACTTTTAATATATTTACGAGCAAAGAATGGTTCGAAAATACCAAGGAAGTTATCCAGATTGTTAGGGGCACCACGGGCCCCCAGATTTCATATTTTGACATTGATTATTTCTGTGGTTAACCTATATTATTAATCTCGTCTCTATATTCTGTCTGAAGTAGAGATAAATATTATGATAATTAACATGTAGATAATTATATTTAGAACAAAATAAATATTTGTAGAAATTTATTCTGTAATGATAATTCCAACTGTGTAGAATTTATATAGAAGTTTGAATCAACTAATAAAATCCAAAATGAAGCTATTCAGATTATTTGTTCATCAAAAAAACTTTAGTGGTAAACTAAACAAAATAAGTTAGATTTCCTACCTTTATCACCGATCATTTACAGAGGAAGATCTCATAATAAATCCGAAAGACCTTCCAGAAGCTAAAAAAGGGGATATAGTAGAAATATACCATCCACCTCCGGATGGCGATAAAGCCAAAGATTATGAGGAAGAAAACCCTAGGCTTCTTTTACAAATTAAAACATTATCGGAGGATTTATTGCCTACTAAAGGGGTCACTAAAGGTGAGATTCACTGCAAGAACTCGTTTCTATATGGAGCTCATACAAATTTTCTTTAGATACTCTGAGTGTCGAGCAAAGTATAGCAACATCATTCGGGTTGAAGATTTATAAGACTGTTTCTGTTAGAATTGTTAATCCAGCTGATGTAGCATTAGATTCTATAGAATTGACCTTCAAAGATCAGTATATGGGGAGGTCGGAAATGTGGAGACTGAAAAACTACTTGGTATGTTCTCAAATCCCACTAAAAACATTCTAAAACACCAAATAAATGCATTATGAATTCTTGTAGAAAGATACCTGCATGTACACGAATAAAAAATTAGAGTTTTGCGGTGGAGCAATTCGTTGTCAAGTATACGAAATGTGGGCACAAGGAGAGAGAGTAGCTTGCGGCGTCCTCACTGAAGACACCAAAATCGTATTCCGATCCTCTACTTCGATGGTATACCTGTTCCTACAAATGTCGTCCGAAATGTGGGACTTCGACATTTACGGTGATCTCTATTACGAAAAGGCAGTGCACGGATTCTTGGCCGATCTGTTCGCCAAGTGGAAAAAACACGGGAGCAATCACGAAGTCACCATCGTTCTTTTCTCGAGGACGTTTTACGAGGCCACGCACTTGGAAGAATTTCCTCAACACATGAGGGAATGTCTGCAGCAGGATTACAAGGGGAGGTTTTACGAAGACTTTTATCGGTGAATATGTTTATGCTTGATCCAATTTTTTTACAGTTTGAAATCAGTATCTATAGGTGGAATCTTCAAAGAGGCAGACGATTTTCTTTTTTTCCTTTTTTTTCTTTATTTTCTCTTTATTTTTTCCATTTTTTTTCTTCTTAATCCAAATACAGTATAAACATAAATGAACTGTGTAATCTAGACAGTGTTTTATTCTTTCGATTTTCAATAACTGCGTTTATAGCGTGGCTGTGCAAAATGAGAGATACGATGATTGGTGCGGAATTTTGGTTCAGCTGAGGAAAATATTCTCTGAATATTTGAAGATTGTTTTAGAGTATCATTCTAGACCTGGTGTGACTATTCCTCCAGCCACAAATAGCACAGCAGCCCAAGGAAACTTTCTAGAAGTGTTGAATATGTCTCTTAATGGTTCGTTTTCTTTTCGTATTTTTGCCTAAAGACTAAAGGAGTAATTTTTTTAGTGTTTGAAAAACATTATCTAGATAGAAGTTTTGATAGAACAGGCCAATTGAGTGTTGTAATAACACCAGGTGTTGGCGTGTTTGAGGTAGACCGAGAACTTACAAACATAACCAAACAAAGAATAATCGATAACGGTGTTGGAAGTGATCTTGTCTGTGTTGGTGAACAACCTCTACATGCAGTTCCTCTACTGAAGGTATCTACACGTTTGATCAGTTCTCGCACTCATTTGCGACTCAAAACCGAAAATTATTTCCAGTTCCACAATAAAGATGCCCACAAAAAGGTACCTGACGATTATTCGATGCCTCACTGGATAAATCTCTCGTTTTATTCGTCGAATAAAAAGATACCGCATTCGAATTTCGTTCCTCGAATCAAGCTACCGCCAATTTCGAAAGTCAAAAAGAAGGTCGTACCTGAAGATGAATATATTCACAAATCCTTTTTCGACTACGACGCTTACGATGCTCAGATATTTCAGCAGCCACCGGCACACCCCCTTTCTGAAATAAAGTAGGTTGTTCGAAATTCTGGATAGTTCTGCACTACCCATAACAAAAAGACCCAGATTTCCATTTCATTTTGTACTTTCTTGATCAAAAACCTTTCAGCACTATCCAGAGTAAATTAAACTACCGCTACAAACGAAGTTCTGGTAGTTTATTAAACGAGGAGGAAGCGGCTAAGTTCAAACGTAAACTGTCCGATCCAGACATTCAACCGAAAAGTAGCTCTGTTGTCAGATCAGAACCTATAGCGATACCTCCAGCTCTAACAAGTCCTGTAATTTCACCTCCGAATGAAAGTGAGTTTGAATTTCCACCGAAATAGTATCAAAAAAAATTTAATTTTGTT
Organism: Adalia bipunctata; assembly: GCA_910592335.1. Lineage (NCBI taxonomy): Eukaryota > Metazoa > Arthropoda > Insecta > Coleoptera > Coccinellidae > Adalia > Adalia bipunctata. The sequence goes on from OU342951.1 coordinate 3,054,090, forward strand.
TTCCAAAGTGGACAGGGAAAAAGAAATATCACCACCCATCCGAATGGTGGTAGGTTCCGAAGGATCTCCTCCGCTCGAGTCCAAAGCTCTGATAAATCCGTTTGACCCTACGCATGTTACGATTAAGCTAACCTCAAATCGTAGGAGATGGACTCATATATTTCCTAAAGGTGAATACCGTTCGTCATTGTTTGTATTTTGGTATGAATCGAAAAATTTCAGGACCTACAGGTGTTCTTATACAGCAACATCACTACCAAGCGGTGCCTGCTAATCAGCATGAAGATAAACCGAAAGAAAGTAGTGATAATTCATCTTTTTGTATGACAGAAGCTTTACATGAGTGTAAGTGCCTCTTTCGTCAGAATGCGCCAATATTCGGTCAAAATTTTTTTCAGATCTCAAAAAGAAACCTAATACTTCAACTCCAAGTAGTAACACTTCAGGACCGTCCAAAAATCCAAGCAAAAGTTTGACTCTCCTATGGGGTGCCACAGGGGAACAAGAGTGGACCCCTGCTTTAACTACAGGTAGAAATATGCATCGAAACATTTTCATTTTGTTTGATATCATTAATCCCAAATTTAGGTTGATCTATTTGGACGAAGTTTAATCAAAAATTAAAATAGAAAATTTAACATTTACTTTCATCGATTAATCTTGCATGAGATTTATCTCAATTATCTAATGGGGAAACTTGGTTGAGTTTTTTTCGGAGATTATTGATATTGAATTCACTTTTTTGTGAATTTAAATATCTCATATCACTTCAATGTTTTCATCCATCAATTGTAATTGAATTCACTGCCCTTAAATAGTTGTAAACGTAAATAGGTCGATGGGCTGTATTTAAAACATGATTTGGCTTTCATTCATTGTAATAAACCAAAGAAAAAATATTTATTGGTCGCATTAGTAAAATTGAATACTGAAACAAATATGATATTTACAAAATAAAAGGAACTGAAGAAGATTATCCTTTCTAATTAGAAGAATTCAAATTTTTGCGGTGGCACAGATTAGAATAAATTAGTAGGGGTGATTTATTCGTATTGAATAAAAACGGATCGAATAATTAACATCATTTGTGAATAAATAATCTCTCAGATTTTCAGTACATGCAGCTTGAACATAATAATTAAGATTGTTCTTCACGATTAACAAAACTTTATTTAGAATCTATAGAATCATTTGGAAAAGACCTACTCATTTGACCCTCCCAAAAGTTCCCAATTTGGACTCATTCACCTTTGTTCCATGTGCATCTTCATCGTCTGTCTGTCTGTCCTGGAAACTGTGGATTATGAAGTCAATGAAGTGCTCATAGGTTTGATTTTCAGATTTATTACAATTTATTACTTTTTTACAGAATCTACTTTCAATTCTATCAGCTTTGCTTGAATGGTAGTTTCGGTTGGAACTTTTATATAGTTGATAGTTAGCTTGTGTGTTGCTTTGTGAATCATGAAAATCTATTCACATTCAATTTGTATATTTCGATATTTTAGTTTTATATTTTTTTCTGCATGTTTTATGATCGAATTGTATGCGAATACATTTTCATTTCTGTCTGTGAAGTGTATCATTTCATTTTTTATTTATTATTTCTCCATTTAACATGCACAATCCCAGTAACACACTCTGTAACATTTTTATCACTTTGTTTTTTGTTTGCCTCTATTTGTAGAACTATTAATTCGCACATTTTTAGTATGAATATCTTATTAACGACTTACTAAAATTATTTTTAAGATCAGACCTCTTAGTATTCTAGTGGATTCATTCATAGTTGTCCATTTTGGAAAATTTTTCTCTTACACAATTTTTACGAATAGGTGTCGATTGGAAGTCTTTGACAATCCCAGCCTGTTTACCGATAACAACAGACTATTTTCCCGATGAAAGAGCTCTGAACCTGGATTATGTGGTTTCACTATACAGTTTGGTACCAGACAGCGTATCTGCTGATTTTGCTCAACAGAGACCGACTTACAGAAAACTCTTAACGACAGAAGAAGTATTCAGAGAGTTGATCTCGCAGAGATTGGCACAAGGATTCCAGCTAATAGTCATGGATAATAACGATAAGTCCAGTAGTTCTTTGGCAATGAAACAGAGCGTTGTAAGAACAACAACGAACGAGAAAGACGATAACACTTACTTTTTGTCTATCGGTAGACTGTTTCACAAGATTTATTTATCCGGGAACGCCATTTTTGTTACCAGATATAGACCCAGGTGAGTAAGCATCGAATATTTAAGAAATAATTATTTCTGTCTCTTTTTTTTTTTTCAGGCATCCTTACCCTGGATTCAAATATCAATACAGATACAGATTCCATGCCCCTCACCATGATAAATACGAAGAATCTTATGCTTTATTCACTACAGAAAAATTAGAACATTACAATTGGAACTACTTAGATCACTACATTTGTACGGGGGGAGATTCTGAATTCACTTTGGTGGAAGCTTTAAAATATTGGAGGTGAATAGAAATACAGTATAACTGTGGAACTATGCTATTTTGATTTATTTTTAGATTCAGAGTGTTTCTCGTACCAGCCAATAATCCAGCTACGAAAAAAATCATCGAAGGCAATCAGCATTTCAACATTTACACTTTACCTTCGAGTGCAGACTACCAAAATATGATTGAAGGTTTCTTGAGGTTTCTAGAAACAGCTATAAACAAAATAAAGAGGAGTCAAGTGTGCAAGAAACCGAGGGTTTGTAGAACTATCCGTTTTGTAACATTGCTTTATTATATTTTAATCTCTTTCTGTTTGTTTTTAATATATTAATTTTGCATGCTATTTGCTTTTTACGCATGTTGTAGATGTCTTTGAATATAACAAACAACACACCCCTTCTCCAGCCAAGACGCAATAGTATGAGCAATTTCTTACAGGTAGATATCCTATCTTTTAAAATTATATTTACAAGTCGATTTTGTAGTCATGAGTAATGGAAACTTAAATATGATTGAGCAAAAATTGCAAACTAACATCCCTTGAAAAGCAATAAAAATAAATCGAAATACCAGTTACTCAAGACTATAAAATTAACCTTGAAAACAAGACTATTCAAATTTCGAGAAAATGTTCATTCACAAATAATATTAAAAGTTTTTAGAATATAAGTATTAATCAATCAATAAGTATTTTCCAGAGTTATTCTAATCACAAACTGATATTTTTCCAGATTCAAATGTTCCTCAGTTTTTTAGCTCATTATATAGAACTAATTGCTTAGCCTTTCTTTTATGATTTTCCAAATAAAAATAGATTTCCTTACTAATAACTCCTGTAGATAATTTTCATAATTGCTATCAGCTCATTTATAGTTCAATGCATATTTTAATATTTGAAGAAGTTGAGCAAAAGGTATGTTTTGATTTGATGAAACTTGTTTATGTATCATTTCTTTATGTTGTTTCAAATAGTATTGAATTAAGTTTTTTTTTAAGTTTTTGCATGCATTTGCAAGAAAACCCACTTTGTTATTTTCTAGCATGATGTATCTAGAATTCCTCAATTTTTTATTTAAAGGGGATTCTTTATTTGTAACAAATATTTTCCAGAATATGAACAGCTCCCCCTTCCGCGAAAGAATGGACAGCAACAGAATGCCAGATAGGCCTCGTCTCAGGTTTGAAACGAATTTTTTTTCAGCATTTTACAGATTGGATTGCAACTGACTCTCTCTTAGCCTGTAGCACCGCCGTATTAGCGTAGTGACTAATTTTAATTGTAGATCTTATTTCTATTTGCATATTTTCCGCTTACCACATTCTTCACTGCTGATTTGCTTGCAGACCACATCGCGATCTGGTGAAAGATACGTACCGCCGTCATTTAGGTTGGTATCAATGATTCCGTCTCAAAACCAGTATTTACTCATTTGATACACAAGATATTGATATATTACGTTTATTGGATATTTTGTGATTGAAATTTTATAAAGCATTAAGGGGACCTGGTATACGCGAGCTCCCTTCAAAAATTGGGCTTTTTATTTCCATGATATCTCAGTTCGTATGCGGCGTAGACCAACAATTTTTTTTTAATTGAAGCTTTATCATTTCTCTAAAATGTGTATTACTCGCTTTTCTGTTTTTCTTCATATATCAGGAAAAAAACCTGGTGAGCTGTAATTTCATGAGAATCTGGACAAACGATTTTATTTCCATGATATCTCTGTCAATTTTCGGGATAAATGTATGAAATTTTCAGTATACATGCGGAATAATATTTTGCAGAATCGCTTTTCCGTTTTTCTGCGTATAATAGGAAAAAAACCTGGTTGAAAATATGACCAATAAAGATCCTACTTAATAATTCATTTAAAAATTGAGGGGGCAATAAACAAAAAACTGATCAATACACATTCTGGAAAATATTATTTCGCATGTAAACTGAAAATTTCATACATTTATCACGAGAATTGACAGAGATATCATGGAAATAAAATCGTTTGACCAGATTTTCATGAAATCACAGCTCACCAGTTTTTTTCCTAATATACGAAGAAAACAGAAAAGCGAGTAATACACATTCTAGAGAAATGATTAAGCTTTAATTTAAAAAAAAAATTCGCATACTGAGATATCATGGAAATAAAAAGCCCAATTTTTGAAGGGAGCTCTCGGGCTCGGACGTGTACCAGGTCCCCTTAACCTGAGGTTAGAAGCTTTTCGTAGCTAGTTCGGTCACCCATCCAGGTACCGAATCTTCCTTCTTCAATTCCTTTGTAGTTGCACTTTGACCGCTAATACAAATTAATATAAATAATAGTTTGAGGTACTTAGTGATGCTTCGATTGCATTGAATGAGTAGATTGCGAATTTGTGAGAGAAATAGATTTTTTCATCAAAATAACATTCTAGATCTGGGTCTAAAGTAGATAGGAGCCGAACAGTGACAGTTGCCCAAGATCCTGGTACTTCTGAAGCTCAGGGCGTTGACGTATTCTCAGAAGAAAGGTTAATATGTGATTATTTTTACTGTTATTCAAATCAGATTGATATTCATGTAAAAATCGTAGTAGATATCTTTGATTAAGAACCAAGAGATATGATTCATGATTGCCAACCTAATTTCGAAAATTTGAAGCTCGTCTACGTCTGGTCCAGTGCTAAAAACGTCAGCTTCCAACCTTGAAATAGTGGAAGCCATGAAGCATCCAATCAACGGCGTTTCCTTCATAAACATGCAGCAGAACTTACCTAGTTACACTTTTGTGGCAGCTGAAGCTGTAACTTGGCTTATAACCCACATGGAAGGTTCTCTGAACGTCGAGAAAGCTGTTCAAATCATGGAAGGTCTACACAGCGAGAATCTTATTTGTCACGCTTCGGGAAACAGGGGAAAATTGTTCCATTACGGGTTTTATCTGTTTTATATTTGCGGAGTCATCGATAAAGGTAAGGGAATTTTTTTCCGAACGGAAATTGTGAATTTGCGTCCCTTTCATGCATTTTTGAAGATGACAAAGACGCTTTCCAACCAAATGGAGATTTGTCAACGTTTGAGAACGAGTGGTTGGAAGTGGAGATCAAGTCGGCTTTGCATTGGGGGATTCAACAAACCCCGACCAACCTAAGCCCTTCTCTGTACACCACTGGCGAATATGGCGTGCCTCACTTCTTGTGCGAGGATATAAACGTCGATTACGCTGAAGAAGACGTGAAAGGTACGTACACTTTTGAAATACCCTGTATGGATCATTTTCGCGCGTACTCACATGTGAAAAATCGCAACATGCGCAACTGTTCAACATCCAACAGTCGTACATCAAATCGCATCAGTAGCACTGAATTTTTATTGCACGAAATTTGTAGAAAACGTAATAAAAAAGTACGGAATAATGGCGGCTTTAGATGTAGTGGACAAAGTGTTCAGCAAGACTCAGAAAAGCAAAAGGATTGACCTCAAATCGTTCAAGTCCGATTCCGTGGAATCTGTGAGCACCAACACTTCCATGAGGAACTCCTGGAGATCTTCCATAACAAGTTTAGACTCTTTGGAGCACATGGAACTATGTCCAGATTCCAAAACGGTATTATTCGACGTTAGACACTTTGCCGTCGATGATTTGTGTCTTACTGCCGAAGGTGCCAATACGATTTTGCTGAAGGGGGAGCATAAACCGAGAGCCGATAGCCAGGGCGTCGTGAGCAGGAGATTTGCCATAAGGCAGACCCTTCCAGAGAACTGCGATACGTCTAAGATTCACACCGAAATGCAAGGCGGCATTTTGGCTGTTATTATTGCGAAAACAAAGAAGGGGGCTGAAATATCAGATACTGCCAGTTCATCCGCTACTGAACACACTGAAGATCTTGTCTCGCCGTCTAAAAGAGCCAAGCTGCCTTCGATGCCGTCTATTGACGAAGATAAGGAGAAGCCGAAGAATGTGAAAGGGCATTTGGAATACTTTAGTGTCGTGAAATAGTTTCTTAATTTGTGAACAAAGTGTTGTGTCTACGTCCAAATTTTCAATATGATTCAATTCTTCAAGACTGTATTTATATCTGTTCATTTCGTTGTTATTGTTTTCAAAGCATCGATAATTTTTTGTGTTTTTTAATAAATATTTCATCGTTTACGTTGGTTTTCTCTCGAAAAAATGATCCACATATACGCGGCATGTGTTGTGTAGCGTTGCTTATACATATACAGTTTGATTAAAAAGTAATGCAACAAAGCAAGATGACACTTCGAAATATGATCTAAATTTTGTCCATATAGCGTAAGGAGACCCATTTAAAATTCTAGCGAATTACCGAAAATGAAAACTTCAATGAAGAATGCGAATCTACCTATAAGATGGATGCTTTTTCATTTTTATAATTTTCAGGTCCACTATTTAAGAGAATGAGGTTAGAAACAGACGTGGCAAACAAAAGCGATAGAGTTGAATGGGGTCATGTCAAATATCAAACCGTCTTCAGGCCCGATCAAGCGTACGAATTCATTATAGAATGGTTGACTTCCTCCGGGTCTATCATATTCGAACTTGTGAGTAATATAGTTAGAATTTAAATGAGGTTTTATTGTTTTAACTTTATTTCCAGTTGAATAGCTGGAATCGAAAAGCACAGAGTTGCGGTTTACAAATGATACCGATTCCACATGATCCATTGGCACTACCTTATTCCGATAAATCTGATCCTTTAAGGGGCCCTATATACATTCCATTGAATGCCAACTGCCTTCAGAAAGATGATCAGCTATTTAAAGGTGAAAATTTTTTGTTTGTTTTTGTTGTATTCGTATTTTTGAAATTATATACCCTACATCTCTATTTATAAAATTGTAAAAGTACTTTTGCTTCAAATTAAACCTTTTTTGACTTTGATTGAACCATTTTCACTAATCACATCTTTTACACATTCAGTAAAACATTATTATAGAATTGTTTCTTTTTTTAGATTTTCCCGAAGACACAGCAGCAGAACGCTTGTTCCTCTTTCAAGAAGCTATTGTGCAACGGTTCGGTTTCTTGAACTGTCACTCTGAAACCTCAAATTCTAGCAGTTCGTCGTCTAGAGAACATCAATACGTACATTGTACAGGGGCCGTTTTCGTCCTGTTCTCATGTACTACGACCAGGTCTAGAAGTAGGGTAACCTCCATGAGTAAAGGCAGGGCCAGCGGTAGATATTCAGTACACGCAGACATAGTACCCAGCCCGCATGAGGCCTATATCACGAGGCACGTGAGTGGCAAGAATAAGGACGATTATGATAACTGTAGAAAAGTGAGTATTTAAACCAAACCATCTAAAATTTGAACTAATCATCGAAAAACAACCATAGAGTATGAAATGAGGGGATCATAGACGATTTGTTTGACATCTGTCAATGTGACATCTGTCAACGTGACATCTGTCAATGTTTTTGACAGCTGTCAATGTCAATGTTCCACTGCAAAATGCAAAACTACCTACAGGGTGGACGAACGAGGGCTCAGCTTCTGACGAACGATTTTATTTTCCAGTTGGGGTACCTATGGTCCTGGAACCATATGGTCAGCAAGAGATGGCGTTCAAACCAGGCGGTTGATAATAACTATCTTACGAGGATGCTGAAAGACTTCAGGGAGTTTTGCGCGAACGTGGACAACAGACTGCAAGCATTTCTGGACGAATGCTGGGAAGTTAAAGTGGCAGCATCAGCGAAAAACATCACGTTGTGAATTCGTTCCGTGATTATTTAAATTTTTTAATTATAGTATTGTGATAATCTAATGAAACTGAATTTTATATTAAACTCATCTATCATGTTTTAAGAATAAAGGAATATTTTTGTGTCCGTTTACTTTGTTTTTTATCATTCCCTTGCATTATCTCGTTCGGTGCCCTGTCATAATTACAGATTTCTACGTAGTTTTGAAGTTACCGTAGATGTTAGAGTTAGGCCCGCCCTCTTTCGTCTAGTAGAAAAACTCGCCACTCATTATTAACAGATTACAACAAAGTGATGTGCATGTGTGTTATCCAACAATACATTTGATAAAATACGAAAGGTAACATTCTAGATAATCAGCATAAGACACAAATCCGATCAGAAAGTCTCAAGTCAAATGATGCAGGAAAGGAATTACAGGATACTTCCCCACAAAGAGTAATAATTCTTCTCTCCCATAGAGGGCGAACGGTTGGTGCTTGATTTTTTTCCCACTCGTGAAGAGAGCCGAACTCATCCGAGGTTTCAGTTTGGTGAGCGAAGTGAGAAACGAGAATAGATGAAATAGAATGTAGGATTTGGCCAGATGTTTTGATGTTTGTCAACTAGGTCGTAAGAATCACGAAAGTTCATGATAAATATTATGAAAAACGCTAAAAAACGGCCGAGTCGATAGTCGTCGAGTTAGTTTTCCGTTAAGTTTGTTGAAAATGAGTTAAAATCACAGGATTAAACAATGGATTGGTTTAAAAGTGAAATAGTTCTCCTTTTGTTGTTTGTATCTAGTGTTTATAATGAGGATTTACAATCGTATCTGAAAGAAGGTAAGCCCCCAAAAAAAGATGCATGCGTTTTTCGAATCAGAACCGAATAAGCTTCGTATTTTAATTCAGAAAAAACGTTGATTTGTAAAAGGGAAGGAGCTACCTGAACTTCTTTTTACATTTCTTGGAAGTGTGACAAACAGGCCTGGTATTAGAACCTGAACAAGTCCAGTCGTTTTATTTTAGTATAACTTACTGGAAATTCATTTTACTCTAGTTTAAATCAACATTCTACAGGAAATCTTGATGTTTACCTGTCTTATTAGAAGATTGATTGTGTGAGTCATTTAACAGCCAGTCAAGTCAATTGGATTGTTATTCTTTCTACCTCTCAGTACCTTCTCGGTTCAGTTACCGCCACTGAATCATTTCGATGATTTTTGTGAATATCCTCTAAACCATGACTCACAATATGTGGAAAACATGTACAAATGACAGTTATTTCAATAATGCATTTGTTATCAACAATTAAAGGAGGTATACCTATCCATAGAATTAAATTAACCTACCTACAAAAGCAATGATGTGAAATCAGTTGTGCATTTAAATATTGGGTTAGTGTTTCAGAAAATAAATGAATTCCGATTCAAAGTACCACTTTTGGAACAGAAACGTTTTGTTTACGAATCGATAGTGAACCTTGAATTTTATGCATTGGAAATGTGTAAATAAAGGATGTGGTTCATTACTTCTAGCATCTAGATTATTATCTGTTAGATACAAACTATAGAGATTGATAGTTTGCATTATAATATGAATATAACACTTACTGCTTTGTATTCGTCCCTTGGTTTCCACATCAGAATAAATATTTCACTTTCAGAAATGCCTGAAGAAACAGATTATTATCCCTCATCTCAAAAAATTCAAAAAATACATAATTTATGTAACCGACGCTATTGAGGAACATAGAAAATGATTAATATTTCGGTGTTCAGTATAACGAAATCTGTGATAATACGCACAGAACACAGGTGTTATTATTTTGAATCACACTAATCACAGGCAATAATAATGTAGAATAATGGTGCAATTGCACTAGTTTAATCTGACATATTTCATATTGAATTTAAGTAATTTCCGAAAAATCAAATATCTTCATTTGGACATCTCTTCGATCTATAGTATTTAGAGTACTTTTGTGGGAAATGTCTAGGTATTATGTTCCAAAACATAGTTTTAAGTTTCAGAAAACAATGAACACATTGTACATTGCCACGTAAAATAGTAAAATGAACGATAAGGAATAAGCTTTCCAGGAATTATTTTTAGCTCCCTAGAAATGTTGCAGACTGCAGACAGCCGTCTGCAGTGAAACACTCGTCTGCAAAAGCGTTAAATTAATTCGGCATATTCGTCTTATGCCAATTTTAACGCGGAAAAGCCAGTCTCAAGGATCGCAGCCGATGGGTTCACAGACTGATAAAAATGCAGTGTCGTCATCGAAATGTCTTGAAAAAGTGCCATTGATTTGGTGTTTTGTTATATCGGGCCGATATGAACAAAGGGAAAGGTTATTTGAGAAAACGATATCAGAAAATAATAGCAATGGTTTATCTCCAGATATCCTTACCACTTCCTGGCTTCAATCCGAGACAAATAACTGAATAATTGTTTCTGCTGCAAGTTATTCGGCTAGTTCATAGACATATTATCCTATTTTGATAAGTCTATGGGCTAGTTCTATCAAAAATTATGTACGTTATTTAGTGAGACACAGCTTACTGATTTTGTATTCGAGACATCCTGTATGTGTACCACCTTTTAATCAGGAAATTTATTGGTGTTGAATGGACGTGAATTGACAATAAAATAATGTACAGATATGTGGGTTACGAAGAGATTAGGAGAGTTGGGCAAAGATTTATTTCTGTTGCAACTGTCTAACTTTGAAAGTTTTTTCCAAGAAACTTTGAAGAAATATATTTTTTTTAATTTGACTGTTATAAAATTGATATATCTTCGAAGGAAGTATATGTCCTCAGGTTTGTTTCGAAATACATGTGAGCTTTTCGTCACAACTTTCACACAGCCAAGAAAACAGCTCCTCATTCATTTAACGTGCAAATTAGCGACTAGGTCAACTTGAAACCAGATATTTCATCAATTAGCTTGGATGGAGTTTTGCATACGATGTAGTTTATTCTGTTGACAAGAATTTTTGTGGGTATTACATAAATTCGAAAACTATATCAGAGTTTTGATGAGGATTTCACTATATTGAAAGAGCATGTTTGGAATCTTTTTATAATTCTGTATATCTCTTTATGAGAAAGGATATGTACTTATTTATAAGTTTCACATCTGAAATTGAGCGGGATTTTATAAAATGAAGTTTTTCAACATTTACGAATTCAAACAAATATTTTCCAGTGTATAGAAATGCCAAATTTTGTGTCAGAATGTGGACCATATTGCGGATTTCCTTTCGGTTTAGTTATAACCACGGTTCGCTTCTTGTCGAACTATTTTCAGGTAGTTTCTTCCCTAGCATCTTGACTTGCAGCTGTCGAGAGACCAGGTGCTAAAGGCACGCGTATACCAGGTACCGATAATATCAATCTTTCTCATGCACACAAAAAATCTACGGGTACGGAGGCTTTGGAACAAATCGCCAATCTTTGTCATAATTTGACCGATTCTTCATACTTCGAATTTTGGGTTATCCCAAATTTTAGAATAACACTGACAGCAGTGTAATGGTGAATTCTTCAGATGCAATGACGTATATACTCCATTCACTTTTATAAAGTATCGCGGTTTGCCATGAAATTTTGACACATTTCACCGTATATATTTTGAAAATGTTAGGTTATGGTCATTGCACTGTCAGATACGCCCACAACGTTGCCGTTTCTGCTAAAAAATCGTAGTAATTACGTATTCATCAAAATGTTCTTTTGGGAAATTAATGAATTTGAGAAAATATTATGTTAATTCAGAAGACATTTAACTACATTTTTGCACAACCTGAAATACTCCAGTATGAAAATGTAGTAGTTCTACGAAACCTGCGCCACAGTTAAATCTTCAAAGAACTAACTCCATTTACAAAGTTGAAAAAGAGTAAATAGAAAGTAGACCTGGCAATGTCGCTAAATTTTCACGAGTGCCAAACTGCGTCTGTTCTAGGGGAAAAAACTTGATAAACCTAAATCATGGCCAACCGCGATACTTTATAAAAGTGAATGGAGTATATGCGATTAAATAAAGTTAAAAATTGACCTATCTCGATGTTTTCTGAAAAAAAACCTCATACTTATAATCACCTGCAATACAGGGCATTATGAATGTTAGATTATGTAGTTTTGCGTGTATAAAATGCATCATAATTATAATTAAATAGAGATTTATAAATATAGTAAAATCAAGAAGATTATTCACAATATCGGATGTTGTATCCGCTGTTCTCATAATCTGGATAGATTGATTCACTCACCGTGAGGATTTCAAGTAAATGTAAGGACTGTAATGAAACTTTGAAGGTCTCCAAAAAGTATACTTCAGAATTGGGATAAATTGTTGTATTGACGCAATTCTCCCCATTGAACTTTTATTGAAACCGTAAATAATAGTTTGAATTGAATTGCAATCAATGGTTTATTTTTAACCACGAATAACAATTGTGTAGATGCAGTATCCATTTGATAAACTAGATCTTTTACGTTTCATAACGAAGCAATAAATATCTCAAATAAATCCGCTTATCTGACGACCCAAAAGTGCCTTATTCCCTTTTCAATGTCACACACTCTATGTCTATAGATGGCGGTTCTCTACAGATCAAGAAAATTCTTTCGTTTGAACTGACCCCTGGGTATAAGCATTGTTTTGGAAATATCTACAGAAATAATAAAGGCACGAAATACATAAACTACATTGTGTATGCTCGTATTTTATTTTATACGGAAAAGAATAATTATCGCGAATAGTAACTTGACCATATCGTTGAATTATTTCAACGCGAATCAAAATAATGATACTGAACTGCACCGTTAGCACAAATACGAAAATAACTCGTATAAATAAACAAACAAAGAAGGGGGCCAAATTATAACATACAAATTCGGGTCGGTGCTTTAAAAAATTTGCCGACCAACGGATAGATAAATTAGGAGGATGCTGACCTCATGCCACATTCCGAGAGTCCGTTTTATTTCTACAGTTATCAATGCAAAAAGTGGGGTTTTAAATAACGAATACATTCTGGAATGAAATTGAATTTATCGGTACCTACTTTTTCTTTCTCCTAACTGTAGCGATTACAATAATTCTAGTCGAAGACAGTAGATGTGGTAAGAAGTTTCGAGAAAAAACCAGAGGCGGGAAAGTCTTAAAAAACTTTCGGACCATAGAGTGAAAAATAATTTTGGGTTATGGGCTGAGTAATCCGAAATGACCAACGTGACAACAACGCATTTCACAAAAAAATCAAACCATAAAAATCGGCTTGTCCACAGAACTTGAATAAAGAGTGAGGTCTATGGTTTGCCCACATCGCATAACCAATTAAGTAAATCGTCCAAAACGGACGTTGAGAGCGTCATTTTTCCAATTCTCATTCGTGTATAATGCACTCGGAATTAATTAGTCATTGTAACTGATGCGGTGCTTCGGATCGTAACAATATTCAGGCTCCGAACAAAGAGTAAAAAAGTGCAGGAAACAGTAAAAAGTCGGGCCTGAAGCCGTGGCAACTTCCGGCGTAGATGGGACAGACGTCAGAGCCACTTTTCGAATGCAACAGTAGAAGGTACGGCGACAGGGTTGTCGGATTCATCGGAGGAAAAGGGCGCATAGAAGAGGTTTCGCGTTTAATTTCGTTCATAATGGATAAAAAATTAATCCGCTCTGAAATTTAAAGTTTTAGAAGGATCTTAGCATGGACGACTGTTTGCGCCAATGCATGCCTCTTTTCTGAACTTCTTTGATACATTTTCAGGAAAACTCAGAAATTTGGCAACTGTGGAGTAGGCAAATGTTCTATGGTTTATATTAAATCTTGCAGTAAAACTTTGATGAAGACGAAATTGCCATTTAATTAGGTGTAAATTGCTGGTTGAGTTAGTCTGAGTCGTCAATAAAAAACAAAAATGATCTCACATAACATTGGAGCCGCATGTTGTTTCCGTAAAATGCATAGATGAGCGAGCTCATAAAAGCTCCCGACACAAAGTCATCGATTTTGTTCTTATTCTATCCAATTTTTGGCCAATAAAATCTGGTGGTTTTCGTAATTTTAGTGAAAGTGTTACTACAATACTACATAATATTAATAAACAGTTGATGCCGAGGTTGATGCAGTTCTACTTTCGGCATGACCCAGATATTTTCGGATGCGTCTCCGTGATTCGAAAATGATCGAGTACGAATTGAGATATGTTTTCGATACCGCTTGGATATGACGAACGATAATGCGATATTTCCTGAGAAATAGACCGAAATTTCCAGATCAATGACTACAGCGGATGCCAAAGGTTTACTTCGAAATTCGATAAGACCGAAAACCAAACTTCCTCTGGTACATCGTCATTATTCGTTATGTGATTCAGAACAATTGAAAAATTTGCAAATTTTAGGATATGACAACTAGTGACAGCGTTCAAAATATGACAGTCACTCGCGCCCGCTCAGTTGTCTGACGTCCCCGGTACAAAATCAATGAATTAGCACGCGATCGATCCAACAGATATTCAAATGATTTACGGTTGCAATTTAACGCTCTTAAGCCGGAAGTAACGCTAGTACTCCTAGTATGTATAGTGAGAGCGGCCGCCTCCATTTTAAAAATAGCCATCGGGAATCAGTATGCGGAAGAAGTGAACGATTTTTCACGGTTTAGTCACAGCGCGGATGTTGACGGCGAAAAGGCAGACGAAAAAATTATTTGTTGTTCTTGCGTGCATGTATCATAACTTGGTCATGGTGAATTTGAACTGTGCTCGTCGAGCGTGCGTTCAAAATAAACTGTCGAAAGAAACGTTGAACCCGTTACACGCCCAGGCTTGAAATTAATCCCTCATTACTTTAAACAACAATAATAACGTACATCCTTTCTTGAGGACGAAGAAATTACGCGCAAATATTTGGCAATATTCTTCTATGGTAGGGGGATCATTTTCGCAGTATTTAATAACATGCTAAAATGAAATACAGCGTTGCCATTTGGTATTTCATGGTTTGTTATAAATACGAATGTGGTAAAGCGAGTTTTAGGCTCGAATTGAAGAAGCCTTCGTATAGGAAAGCTTAAACGCCCACATGATCCCACCTTTAATTAGAAATTCGCGACGGGAAACGCGGCATCCCCCATATTTCGATATGCATGCTTCGCAACCCATCATTATTCCGATATCACGTCTATTAACCGTTTCTACGGAGGAAACAGAGTTCCGTTCCATTTAATCGGTATAAAAGCGTCGATTTTTAACCCACTCGTTCCCTCAGAATGTGGCTGACCGATAATGCTCCGGCCAAGAAAGGAATCAATTCGATTTCAGGATCGTTCCGATGCTGCGGAGGTCGTAAAGTCGGAATCGATGCGTTTCTGTGATTATGAGTCATAGAGCGGCAGTGTCGCATCGTCCGACAATGTTGTTGCATTATTTTCGATAGTTTACGCTGGAAAATGATGGAATATTGATTTGGAAACGATTTCTTTCTTTCAAACCCAAAAAATCAAAATATAGACACATAATGAAGAAACATTGTCTCTGAAAATGATTCATTCACACGCTTTTCATAGATATGATAACTATTGATTACATAGATATATCTATGGTTGGCCCAATTTACGAATGCCGATATTCTATGGTTCGATATCTGTTTACAATTTCATCTGAAATTTACTTAAGATGAATTATTCATTCAAATACTCGGAAAGAATTCGAACAACACGTAAATCCAAACAGGAAAGTGTTAGAATATTGGTCAAACCACAACCTCACCTAATTTGAATAACAATTGCCCATTCAGTAGTTTCTCTGAAAATCCATTTCTTGGAAAGGTGTGGCTGTTAAGGCGTTAAATCTTGAAGAGAAGCGTTGTCCCTACTCGGTGGTTAGAAGCTACAACTTGCACTTGAAAACACCGCTGAAATTTACATTGAAACATAGCAGATGCCGTCAGCTGTTTCTTTTAAAGTATCGTGAATCATAACATTCGAATTATAATTTTCCGAGAAAGAGTCCTCATCATAAGACTGGCGCCATCAATGAATTCAGATTCTAATTTAAACATCTTTTTATGCGTACCCCTGTTTTTTTCGTGTTAAAAAACGGTAACGTATGTTTTAAATTCTATGGCATACATCAATTAGTGCAAGAGTCATAGACATAGTTATAAACTATTTCTATGGTGAGAACACGAAAACAGTAAAATGAAGAGAGCTTTCGAGTGACAGAATAATTTCTCTATAGTTTGACTACGAGAGTTAGTACTAGAACCGTTTGTATGTAGGATTACAATAACTCAGGAGCAGGTTATCACATCAGACCCCATTTATTCATTGAAGTAATGGCATATGAGTTCAAGTAATCTAAAATACATTTCTTTCGAGAAATAGGCGTTAACTTAATCACTCAAATTGAGTCACATTACAAGATGATATCATCTTGAACTAAACGATCGAGGCCTAGAGCAATAAGGTACAAAATCTTCACAATATTCTATGTATGACCTTCCCTGTCCATGCACCATCAATCTTTATGCAATGAATTATATGAGAACGATCATAGATTTTTCTTTGAAAGATCGATATCGTATATCCCATCGATAAAATTGGTTGCAATCGAATATTTCTGACGACATAAGCACAATTCCAATCCTAAAACAACTTTAAGCAGCGAACGTTGCACAATTCTAATCTATTTTCTCACGGTCACGGTCACAGCTTTGAATATTATAATTTCAAATTATTTTCATTATTTCAATTCTCCCAGACTTCTACCAAGGTCTCGCAAGATTGGGTAAGTAGTGTACCAGTTGATGGATGCAATGAGGCGAATTCAAAGATTTAAATTTTTATAAATTTATTCGCCTATTTTATTACGCACGAAGGCCGCAGAATGATGCCTGTCCGAAAAAAGAATCACAATACGCCTTTCGACCAAGTATCTATGATTTCCGACAAAAAATTCGGAAATATGTGCCATAGACATAGAATAAACGATCTCTCTATGGTTTCGACACTTCGAAAGTGAAGAGATCTGTAACGAATTTTGGTCGTTCCCAATTAAAATCATATAAACTAAATCGAATCGCTGCTAATTCACAATTATAGATTTCAACCTCACGTGTTATCATTTCAGCTTTCACCCATCAAACTAGCCCGTTATTACATTTAATTGACATATAATTTTCAGAATGTAACATATCTCATGCACTCCTTTCTATTTCGAACAGAATAAGCCAGTATTACACTATTATGTATTCATTTTGTTAGTACCAAATAAACACAAGTTTTCTAACGTTGCTATTTCAATAGTATATTTCATTACTAGTCCAGAAAGTGAGCTTTTTCCGTGCGCGCGCGATGTGTTCCCGTGTGAGGCGGAGCCGAACACGGGAACTCGTGCAAGCACGGAAAAAGCCTTTCTGGACGTGTAATGAACGATATTTTTCATTACACCTCTCTGAAAACAATAACACGGGAAAAATTTCCAGCAGAAAGCATTTCGATGATTGTGAAACAATAATTATTCAAAACACTGACATCTACTGTCACGCAATCGTTGCTCTGTGTCTCTGCATAGGAATCATGGGATGCATCTATGCCTTAGCGCACCGTAAAACTTTTTGCGGTGCGGCCGCACGGAAAAGAGTCATTTTCGATGTTCTAAATCTACATGTTTTGATAGGGTTTTCTGTGCGGTGTAATGAAAAGTATTTTTCGTAAGAAAGCACACTTTGGAAACCAATGAAAAATTCATTTGTGTCATAGATCTTATAGTACTATTCGTTCTATGATTCGTGGGTCAGAAAATGTCACAAAGTATTATGCTCATAGAACTTTGCATTCCACTTGCTATTCCATAAATAGGTACCCATTTTCCAAATCAAGAATCTTCTGGTGTTATCGGATAATTAAAAGCTTTTATTTAGTTTCACCTGTCCCGGTGTCTGTCTGTAATCAAATCTTGCAAGTTGAATATGACACACTTATAATCGTCCGATTGATTTGAAATTTGGCAGGTGTACATAATTCTGGTGACAATGCATCATGAAATGTTTTTTATAGAAAAAAACAAAATGGCGGCTCCAAAATGGCGGATGAGTTTTGTAATTATCATCCGATTCCATTCAAAATTAGTATCTGGGGGTTTTTGGGTTCGACAATGATGATTCTTCCGTCAAAATTGAAAAATTCAAGATGGCGGCTAAAATATGGCGGACGAGTTTTGTAATTATGATCCGATTCTATTCAAAATTGGTATCTGGGGGTTTTCTGGGTCGGAAATTACGATTTTTCAAAATTGAGGAATTCAAGATGGCGGCTTCAAAATGGCGGATGAATGTTGTTATTATAAAAGCTTTTTTAAAAATGATTTTTTTTGTGTTAGGGACCAATTTTGTTGGGATATCAGCAAGAGTGTTGATTATTGTTGTCAATACTCAATATAACTGATACTGATAGAAATATAAATCAAACAGCAAGATGAGTTACCCATGACTATTCGTCGTCAAATATACCTATCAACAGTTTTGTCAACTCCTGATGAAGTGAAGAATCTAACAGCTTCATAGGGTCTCATCACAGAACACAAATAATCCCAACCCAACAAAAACGGTCCTTGCCCTGTAAAAATTTCAATGGGATCTTACCTCCAGATATAACTATCTCTCTCTTCAAAGACCCCATGATTATTCTCGACGTCAGCACGTGTTCAATCCACACAGTCTCGAATTCAAATCATCGTTGCCAGATAGGAGTCATTTTCTTGAAATTGCTTAAATTTTTCCATTTGGACGCCAGTTCTTTTTTATGGTTCCTAGTGCCCGAAGTATTAACCCATCTCTAGCAGAACTTTATGAAACAAACGCCCGGTGCCAGGGATTATCTGTGGTTTTCGGAATCGAAAACGTTTCAGGGAAATCTCAGAAGCTGCACCAAATTTCCTGGAAAAATCAAAAGCTAGGATGAATCATTTGAACTTTTCTCTTTCCACCGTCACTTAACTCACCAATCTCAGGTGGGAAATTCATTCAACAATTCGAAAACAATAAAGAATTGACAATGCACAATCGAACATTTTCATTCTCGAGTTGTACATATAAATATATAAACGTTTTTATACATCTATGGGAAAACCACAGAATTTGTAATAATGTGAGGTCTATGAGAAAAACTCATGAACTTCATTAATTTGGCAACACCGATTACTCCTCGTGAACCGTTCGGATCCAGATTGGATAAAACAATTCCCGAGTAATTCGAATTACAGGGGGATCAAAAGTTAGAGCGTTCCAAGCACTTACGCAGGAGCTTAATTGAGTTCAAGTGTTGCGAGATTAGATGCACAAAGGTACACTGTAATGGTCTTTTGAGGTCGTAGGTCAATCTCAAACGTTTTCTCCAAGTGCAGCTGCTTCGAAAAGAGCTATACACAGCGGCGTACGTCATTTTCTCATTAGATGAAGAAAGGTGGAAAGATTGAGGAAGGAACGTTTAATTTCGATCCGCTTTGTCGAGTAAATCGACAGTTAGGTCATTAATTGAGTAATGAAAGTTGGTTTATGTTCGTTTTCTGTTATAGAATCGTTCGAATGGGTTCAATGGTTGCCGAGATCATGCTTTAATGTTTTCCACTATTGTGTGAAGTAACGATTCGTTGAAGCAAGTTTTTCTGTAATCTTTATTTGTATGCAAGGTTTTGATCGACCAGATGTTAAAATTAGAACATTTTTCCTATGAGATCTTCTGTTACTGAAATATGTGAACATTTTTATCTCTTCATTCCAAATTTTATTTTCTTTAATTCACTTTTTCTTTTCAGATTTCTCTCACCCCTCACACGATTTCAATGACCATACGATAGTTGAGCCAATATTATACCATGGACGACATAAAAGAAGAATACAAACAACAAGAGAATCGGTAATTTTTTCATGTATAAATTTCTTCGAAAATTCAAGAAAGCAAGGTTCAAAATTACAGAGATTGGTCCAAAATTAGAGCGATCTAGTTCCTAGGAACAAGCGCACAAAAACGATGAAGCCGAATTTTTTTTGCGCTGATATTATTAATGAATTATTTTCCATTTCAGAACGGCCTACATGCAGAACATCTCCTTGTTAAGTTAAAAATTCTAGACGAAAGTTTCGTGCTCGATCTCGTCTTAAACAAGCAACTACTTTCCAGTGGGTTCTTCCACAGGTATCAGAAGAATGGTACTGATAAGGTATACGAGCACAACCACAAGGTATGTCCCAACAACTCATTATAGTATTTCGATAAAGAAATGAACAGTTATTGATAACGATAAAAGTGAACTCGCTCTATCAACAAGACATAATTTAAAGCTTTTGTTGTGGGATGAACTACTGATACAACAACCTAGTAGCATATTCTATGCTCCTAGCAACAACAGTCATGTGCTAGTCATGTGTCTTGTGAATTATAAATGACAGTTACTTTACCGCCATCTATCAATGAAAAGGAGGATTTTACAATGTCGAATAAAATCCTCAAAATGATCACCAAACAAAAATTATTTCACGACCAACTCATAATATAATCGAAAGTTGTCAGATCTAACGTATTTGACGCGTGAAGAAGCAACTCTACTTTCCCAAATTGACAACAAATCTGCGACTATCCTTTTACATACACTATCAATTCTGTGACCTATCCCGAAACCGCACACCTTTAATTAATTCCGTTCCACCTGTTTCCCATGACTAACCTTGCCCCCAATCGATACGAAGTCTGCCCCAACCCCCTTCGTGATTAACAACCACCCCCGCCCTCCATAAAGGTGTGTAATTTCGATATTTTGCCCAAACTCGCCATTAACATTTGCAGGACGTGGACTTATGCGAGTATTACGGCAAGGTGAGGGGCATGCCCGACTCCTGGGCTGCCATATCAACATGCCACGGGCTGGATGGAGTGATATTTGACGGCAGGGAACTTCATTATATCTCTAGTCACAGGGATGGCCTTGGTGAACAGTCTGGCAACTCGGCTGGTGGGCATTTCGTTTACAGTCATTCCAATTTGGCGGAAAACAATAAATCCTGCGGGTACAAGTGTAGGAATGAGGAGGAGCACCACCACAAGCCTATTCACAGGGTAAGTGCCATTAGAGGGATAGAATGCCACCGTTGGAATACTCGACAACGTCGCAAGGGGTTGTTAACCTTCAAAAAGGTTTAAATCTTACTTCGATTTCTAATGATTATGTATCAATTTTGAAAATTTCTCTGAACACATCAGTAAAAATGAAAAAGAGATGGTAACATCACTTAAAACCAAAGATTATGGTGGGGTAAATTGACCTCCAAGTATTCATGCATGATCCTTGTGATTATAATCATTCATCAAACTATTGTTTGATATTCTCATCGTGTATCAAAACAAAATGATGAAAATCGTGCAATTAACAATAAGAGTTCAATTAAAATTATAAATATTCATTGCATTAAGTCATAGCGAAAATAATAGCAGATTGAGAAAGTGATGCCAAGCTGCAGATCAGAGCAGTGCATTGAAATAATGCCTTGGTTGACTTGGTTTCGTACTTTCGTACAGAAAATAGAATAATATACTAGTATGGGCCAGCAGATCTACCTTTTAAACAGTTATCCTTATCAGTAGGCCTCCGGTCGCGGAATCTGAGCGCAGTTGTCAGATTGTCTGACAGCTTACAGCTACAATGTCAAATAGTTCTCTGTGATCTCTGCAGATCGGGCGATTTTATAGGAGAAATGTCAAACTTTGATCAGTTTTCCTGAAGAAATGGGAAAATTATGGAAAATATGAATACCAAGCTATTTTGCGTTGACTCTTCCTCTTTAGATCCGTATATTTACATCACGACCATGGTATCTGCAAAAAAAGTTGTATCGAGTTTAAAATTGCCCTTTTTACCGAATTTTTTTAAAATATTTCTACATTGCCTAGAGGTTCGAAATTTCGCCCACGTACGAATCGATCATTCCTCTTTCCGACCGTGTAAAAATTTCTCTCCTGTATCGCAGAAAGCTGCGATTTTAAGATTCTTCTCGACCCACTTTTTCGACAGATTCCCCGGGCCGGACCACAGAGTTACCGTTTTAGTATAATATAGAACGAGGTGTTCCATTTGAAACTTGAGAATTCTTCCCACATTTTAATATAAGCGACATATAATAAATTTTGTGACTTGCACTTTTTTATTTTCAGTACAAAAGAGATTTAGATCATAGCGAATTGATTCGTGGTCCTTACAACGCAAACAAGGAATCAAAATACGTAGAGTTAGTTCTAGTCATAGATAATAGGGAATATAAGGAATTAGGAGAGAGCAGACAGAGAGTCATACAACATTGTAAGACTATTGCCAACATTATAAATGGAGTAAGTATTACCATGTATTATAGACGAGGGTTGTCAACAACTGTCATCAATGTCAAATGAATGATATCGAATCTGGCAACCCTGTATGGAGTGATCGAGATGCCGCATTATTCTGATGATTTCCCTCTTTCAGCTGTATTCTCCGCTCAATATTTTCGTAGCTCTGGTAGGGGTAGTTATATGGACGGAAAGGGACGAAATAAGTTTTTCCAAGAACGGAGACGAAACGTTAACAAATTTTTTACATTATAGACGAGAAAAACTTATTAAAGACCATCCAAACGACAATGCACAATTATTAAGGTAAATAGAAAAGGTGAATATCTTCAAACATTCGGTATTGATTGAACATTTTTTCAGTAAGTTCAGTTTCGACAACGGTGTAGTCGGCAAAGCGCTCAAAGGTCCAATTTGTACATACGAATACTCAGGGGGTGTTAATACGGACCATTCCCCCGTTATTGGACTAGTAGCCACCACCATAGCTCATGAAATGGGACATAATTTCGGTAAGAATACAACAGAAGGAAAAATTAAGTTAAATTCTTGAGGTTCAATGTAGGTAGTGTGTTTTTATTTCAAGTTGCATTTGAAAATGGTTTCACTTTGAGAACTGAAATTTTGTGGGTGAACTCGGAAAGGATTGGAGTTCTTAATGAAATAGTTGAGATTTATTTCATTTCAACAGTTCATTTTTTTTTCTTTGAAAAATAGAAGAAAATGAGCCAACTCATGCTTCTGTTTTATTTCAAATGAAAGACCCATGAAAATAGTTCAACTTCCGATTAAAAGTGAATCTACAGATAATTTCATTCAGAAAAACAACTTGAAATACGGCAGAGAATGGCCAAATTCAAATTTCAGCGGGAAAAAGTTCCTGCTTTACCCACATTTTCACTAATTTCATAGTTCAGCGAGTTTCGGATAGAGAGCGCCATTGTACATTTCATTCATAATTAGAGAGATAAACATAGAACTTATAGAGATAATGTAAGTTCTATGGAGATATTCCATAAAATGCACGGTGGCGCCTCTATCGGACGAGCTTTCCTACTCGCTCTGAACGGCGACCTTAAATATTGTTATTTCCTGGTGTTTTTAGGTATGGAACACGACACGAACGAATGTCAGTGTCCAGATTCTCGTTGTATAATGGCGCCGAGCAGTTCGGCCGAGGCACCGACCCATTGGTCTTCGTGCAGTTTGAACTACTTGCTCCTGGCCTTCACGCACGGCATGGACTATTGCTTAAAAAACAAACCTAAGGCTCTCTTCGACAGTCCTGTGTGTGGCAACGGTTTTGTGGAGCCTGGTGAACAGTGCGACTGCGGTTTACCAGAGCATTGTGAAAACACTTGCTGCAACGCTACCACTTGCATGCTCTACGCCAACGCCAGTTGCGCCACCGGGGAATGCTGTGACTTATCCGTGAGTGACTCATCGGCAAGCTGATTGAATCAAAAAATACCCTTTCGTTTATTTTTCCAGACGTGCATGCCCAAAAACGCGGGTGTCCTCTGCAGATCAGCAGACTACGAATGCGATTTACCTGAGTACTGTACCGGTCAATCCGAGTTTTGTCCACCCGACGTTTATAAAATGGACACCGAAAGTTGCGACAACGGAAAGGTGAACATCTCCTCCAAAACCAACTTTTCAAAACTTGATTCTCGTCATTATTTCAGGCATATTGTTACCACGGATTCTGCAGGACCAGAACCGACCAATGCAGATTACTTTGGGGCGAAACGGGCAAGTCCAGCGACGAGCAGTGCTATAAAATGAACACCAAAGGAACCAGACACGGCAACTGCGGCTATAATAAGTTCAACAAGTCCTTCACCAAGTGCCACAACGAGTAAGTACAATAAGAAACTCTTCAGTTAGGTCGTAGTGCTCGGAAACTACGCCTAAGGACTGAACGAGAATAAATTCGCTATCACAAAAACGCTTATATCTTTTTAACCACTGGACCGATTTCGAAAATCAAACTCATTTTCGAATCATCTTCTAATTCTAATGAAAACTGTTTTTACAATAAAAAAACCAAAACTATTTTTTACAAAATTCATGGATTTTTTCTGGAATTCTTCCCATCATGCTTCTTATAGTGTTCTCAGTCACTTTCTGGGATGCTGTCTTCCACTTTTGCTTGAATTCCGCTAATGTTTTCGTTGATTTCTTAGTCTTCTTCAATTCTCTTTTTACCAGGGCCCAATATCTTTCGATTGGCCTGAGTTCTGGGCAATTTGGTGGATTGGCCTCTTTGGGGAAAAAAACCACCTCATTAGCTTCGTACCATTCCTTGGTGGCCTTGCTGTAGTGGCATGAAGCTAAATCTGGCCAAAAGATTGTTGACACATCGTGCTCACGTAAAAATGGTAAAAGTCGCTTCTTCAAGCATTCCTCGATGTATATCTTCGAGTCAACAGAGCCTTAGCCAACGAAAAATTTGCTCCTTTTCCCACAAGTGCAAATTGCTTGCCAAACCAGGAATTTTTTAGGAAACTTTGCTTGTTTCTTCACGCGAAATTGTTCGTCAACATTTCCACGAGAATCTGCAGTATAAAATTCCTGACCAGGAAGTTGCGAGAAATCAGCCAAGACATAGGTTTCGTCGTCCATAACGCAACAGGAAAAAATTTTCAAGAAATCGTTTTTTAATTTCTTTGCTCTTGATTTCGCTTCTTGATTCTTCACAGCATTCCTGTCTGGCACTTTCTGCACTTTGTATGTTCTAAGCCCACAACTCGACTTGATTTTCTGAACGGTTGACTGCGAAAAACTCACTATTTGGGTCACTTTCCGTCCTGAAAGGTTAGGATTCTTCTGAAAAAGGCTGATGGCTTTCTTCACTTTTTTTGGGCTATGAAACCCCTTTTTCCTCCTAGTTCCTTCCTTGCGCTCAATTGTAAGATCTTCGTTGAAGCGATTAACAACTCTTGATACCGTTTCCGGACGAACGCGATCCTCTTTTGCGATTCTTTTGAAGCTCCATTTTTGATTATTTTGAAAAAGTTTCACTATAAATTCTCGTGTTTTCACTTCGCTTGACATTTTGCGACAGAGAATTGAAGTAAATGTTCCACATGTTTCTGACGTTCATAACAAAGCTAACTATGATCAAATTTTGTTTTTTTCTTAAGATATAGGCGTTTTTGTGATAGCGAATTTATTCTCGTTCCTTATATCAAATAGTAGAACTGTCTTTAAGAAGGATGTGATGTTAGAGGATAAAATTGTTCATATCCACAACATAAAATCTTTTTAACAAAGCTGAATACCAAAAATGGAAAATCTACAGTTTACGAGTGAAAGACTCCTTTCACTTTTAGGTCGACCAAAACAATTTCACTTGAAAATTTTCCAGGAGTGTGCTATGCGGTATGTTGCACTGCAAACATCTGAACGAACGTCTCGAGTTTGGCATGGAAACAGTAGCCATATTGTCCCAGAGTTTCATAAACTCCAAAGGTACCATAATACCTTGTCGGAATGCTATCGTGGACCTTGGTATAAACCAGATAGATCCCGGACTGGCTCCAGATGGCGCTTCTTGCGGGGACGGCAAAGTGAGTGCAATTTTTTTAAATGCGGAATTAAAGGTCAAGAAAATGGATAAATAGGGCGTTCAGTAAATAAATTGTGGGATGTAACTGGATATTTCCTCTTAGATGTGCGTGAATCAAAGGTGCATGAGCGTGGAAAGTTTGAGGAAAGATTGGGTCACGTGTCCCAACAATTGCAACAACAATGGATGGTGTAACAACTTGGGTCACTGCCACTGCAACCAAGGCTTTGCTCCACCTGATTGCGAGTACCCTGGCGCTGGAGGGTCTGAAGATAGCGGGCCTGCCAGCGATCCAAACAGTAAGATCTATGGTCTTAGTTTTTTCAGCTCCTAATTCTTTATTCTGCCTTCAAATGTTAATTTTTTATTAACTGCCTCAGATAGGATCTTTCAGCAAGGAGGAGGACATTGTTCGATGTTTTTTCAAGGGTTGGACTCTCCCGAAAACTCTACTTCTCCGTTACTAGGTCCAGGTTTCACATTCAACCGTTTGATTGTTTATTGCTCTTTCAAATTCATTATGCTGTCTTTTCTTGGCGTTCAACCCCTTAATGTATAATTGAATCTCTGCAGATGTCACGCGGTATCAAAGATACGTCGGCTACCAGAGAAGCTACCATGATATTCGAATGTTAACTTCCCTAAAATTGCGCTGAAAGATCCTATATCTTCCACATTTAACATGCTGCTAATCGAACTGCAGTTCTATTCAAACTTTTCTCTGTTCAAAATCAGAAGCAGGCAATTCTTAGAGCTGAACATTAGAAACCCTGTACTCATATTCTAACTGAACGAATTTTTGCTTTCGCAAAGTTAACCTTCCTAAAGACTGAAACATTCAAAAGAAGATATGGCAGAATTTGAAAATTTGAAATTTTGCAAACCCCAAAAGGCATTTACTCATTTTGTTTGAACTTTTTTTCAGGAAATCAAGTCTACGTCCAACTCATGTTTATCTTCTTTTTGGGCATAATACCGGCCATAGCCCTTTGCGCCTTCGTCTACCTCTATCTAAAGAGGAATAGCGTCTACGGGAGCCACATGAAGAGCCTTCCCTCAATGTACGTAGCCTTAAATTGTATCGAAGACAGTTTTCAGCATGTTTTCGTAGCATGTGGGTGTTTTGACAGCTTTAGAAACACTAGTGGTGGTGGTAGTAACAATACTGGTGTCGATACCATTAACCAAGTCGATTCTAATGGTCATGGTTGGGATAAAAAGCCTCCGGTGGTCATTCACCAAACCGGTGTCGTTTCGACCACGAATCCCGAGGGTATCATTAAAAGTTCCGCCATTAAAGATGGCAGGAAAAGTTTGAGAAATAACGGGATTGTAGAGGGAGATAATTTTCCTCAAATATCTGTTATTACTTATTCCAGAGTTGCAGGTGCAGTTAATGTTAAAGAAATGATTAACGGTTTTGATAATAGAAATTTTACGAACAATTAGTGATTGCTGATTTTTTAAAGCTTAATGATTTGTTTCATATTGAAGAAATGGCTTTTTTGGTATTTCAAGTGGAGAAAGAAATTATGTAAAATTCGAATATTTGGTCAAGAACAGTGTTCTAACTTTTCTTACTCGAATCTTGAACTGAACTGATATTTTTAATACTCAACTTTTACATCTAACAGCTATAACCAAACTGATTAATTTTCGTACATATTTTATACTTAATAGTTGGAGGGGGTGCAGTTAATGTTAAAGAAATGATTAACGGTTTTGATAATAGAAATTTTACAAACAATTAGTGGTTGCTGATTTTTTAAGGCATAATGATCTGTTTCATATTGAAGAAAAGAAATTGTTTTTTTGGTATTTCAAGTGGAGAAAGAAATGATGTTAAATTCGAATATTTGGTCAAGAACAGTGTTCTAACTTTTCTTACTCGAATCTTGAACTGAACTGATATTTTTAATACTCAACTTTTACATCTAACAGCTATAACCAAACTGATTAATTTTATACTTAATAATCAGTATTTTCACGAGGTATTGAAGTCTCATTTCCCATTTTTAAATGCATGTTTCTGTAGTTTTATTTCAATAAAAACAGTTTTGCCCTAATCAACTGTTCTTTTTCTTTCCAATCATCATATTACTATCATTTCCAAATGAATTTTAGTCTTGATTTTTTTCTAATCTTCATTGAAATGATTGTAAATGTCTGTTTCATTTTTAGTTTATTATTATTCGTTTTCATTCGCACATTCTTGTTGGTTTCGTGTATTTGCATGTTTTTACAACACATTATGTGTGCTTTAGAAGTATCCTCTCGTAAGTTTCCCTAATTTTGGTAAGTATATTTTTCTCAGCTTCACTCTCAACTTTCATTTCTTATACTTGAACAATATAGGGTATTTTAAACTCAGTTTCTCTCTTGTTAAGTTGTTAAAATCGATATTATTGTCAATAAAATGATACACTGAATTAAAACATCTTTATATCCTATTTCTTTGTGTATCTCTCGCACCGATGAAGATATTTAGAGAAATAAAAAAGCAAAATGTTAAAAATGAAATGAACTTTGTACTAAAACATATTCAAATGAGTTCGGATCACTAAATCACTGTACAGTGTGTTTAAGAAAAAAATGCACTTTTTTCCTGTTAAATGAGTTTGGAATACCCTTCGTGCTCTGCATATATTTCAAAACTAATCAGCTTCTTCCAATACCTTAAATACGTCAGTCTGCTTCTCATGAGATGATTACTTCCAATAATCTTTCGTTATCCACTCCACCAAGTTCTCTCTTACAGATCGACCTCACGGCAGTTGAAAACAATAGAAGACGGCAACGGAGGTAAAGGTTTCATGGACCCGACAAAAAGAACGGAAGACAACCATTCCCTTCTTCACGGCGACTCCTCAAACCCCGTCGGTTTTCAAATAGGCTTCTTCGGTCACTTCAAAATCTCCCTAACACCGGCCAAAATCGACAGTAACAAGCGCAAGGCGCTCAGGCCCCCGCCCCCAATACCTTCAGCGCCTCTAGAAGTGAATTCAACGAACATTGAGCCTGTAAGGGCCGCTCCAATCCCTCCCGGTGTTGCTCTTAAAGAGATAGAGCCTGTGAGGATTGCTCCTCCTCCTCCTGTCATACCAGCGCAGGCGCAGAATATGGTGTCCCAAAATGCGGTGGAAAGCTGTTCTGGTTATACCCCGTGCCAGTCTAGCGCTGCGTCGTCAATAAGCGCTCTGAGATCTAGTTTTTTTAATAAACCAGCTAGGACGCCATCTTTCAAGAAAAACGTGATAAGTAATGCTTTCTCTCAAACAACTGCAGCTCCAAGTTTACCCCCTCCAAACCCCAATTCAACGGCCAGGCCGATTATATCATCACCGGTGCTTGAAAGTTCAACCTCAACAGCCAAAGAGCTACTTTCCCCACCTAGAAAAACACCAGTGATACCCGTCAAACCTCAAATAATCAGCTTGGAAACCAGCGACCAAAGCAAGGATGTGGTGGACAAAGCATCGCCGATAACAAGCACC
Source organism: Adalia bipunctata (assembly GCA_910592335.1). Lineage (NCBI taxonomy): Eukaryota > Metazoa > Arthropoda > Insecta > Coleoptera > Coccinellidae > Adalia > Adalia bipunctata. Next base: position 3,083,728 of record OU342951.1, read on the forward strand.
AATACGGTTTCTTTCGCGAACACCAACACTCTGAAGAAGACTCCCAAAGATAATCCTTTGTCTTTGAACAGAATAACCTCGTTTTTGAAACCTGCAGACAAAAAGCCTACTTTACAGCACAAACCATCCCAAATCAAAGCTAATAAAATAGGAAGAGACCAGCTTCGAACCATGGAAATATCAAATCCTATCCCACAGGCCAAAATAGATGTACCTCTGGCTGTACCAGTGGATTCCCAAGCAGCTGTGGTCATGCGTTCTAAAAGCATGAGAAGCGGAGATGTCAGTAAGAGACCTGCGATTCAAACCTTTGGGTCGATGCGTAATCCAAGTGGTTTTAAGAGACCGGTTAGCATACCTTGTGGTGTTCGACCCAAAATTCCCCCACCACCAAGACCACCACCGTTCGCCCAAAACGAATACGATGACTGTTTGAATAAAGAAGACGGCTTGCAGAGTCCGATGAGCACCGATAATATTTACGCAGTCATCGAAGAATCTCCCAGTAAAAGTCCAGAAACAAATGCGAACGATTCACTTGGACTCCTAGGCGAGATTGTTTCTGAAATTCAGAACAGAAACTTCGATTCTATCTACTCAACATCTACAATAGCCAGAAAAAAGAAAGAGGAAGAAATGAAACAGAAAGGAGGTAACAGAGAAAGTGTATCAACAGAGGAAAACACTTATAGCAACTTGGGTAACATGAAATCGAGTGCTAGTTCCACTTCAAGTGGGTACATACAGCCGAATAATCCAATTTCTGGAGGTTATGTTCAACCTTCCTTACTTCACAAACCGGTTGAAGGAACCAGTGTGATTACTGAAAATAAAGAGGTGAAAGAAACGAAATTAGAACCACCAGAAAAAAAAGTGTTGAAGAAAATTAATTCTAGAGATAAACTAATGGAAACAAATAACAAAACTAAACAAAAAGAGGCTGCAACAAGTAAACAAACAACAACACCAGTGAATTTAAGGGGTAGAAGGCCGTCCCCCAGTGGTGCTACAAATAGAAACAGACTGACCAACAACAGTCCGGATTTAGTTACTAGTTGTAGCTCGAAGACTAATAACAAACCCCCGGATGTGTTAAACAGAGCAAACACTCCAAAAAAGCCTACAGTTAGCGTGAAACCTAATGTAAATAATGCCCCTAAGACTGCCTCCAAAGTTGGTGCTAAACCTGTACCAGGAAGAGTTTTACCGACAAAAAAATCCAGTGACGACTTGAAAGCGGAGACTAAGAAAACCGATGCAACTTCAGGGAAAGAATCCAAAGCGGTTGGAAAAAATTTGCCAAATCGTAGTAATTCTAGGGTAGCTGCGTTACAGCAGAAATTTCAACAATAATACTCAATTATCACAGGGTGACCTTGCTGAATTTGGAAAAAGTGTTCAGAATGTTTTTGCGACAATACTTTTTGATGAGCGTGGAAATGATGTTGACGATAAATTATTTGGAATTTATCGCTCAAACATGCATTTTCATCTGTGATTTTATATCCGAAAGACTCAAAGAAAAACCATTCTGTTCGGACCTTTTGATATTTTCTTCGGATATGTCGCTGCTTTAAATTATAATAAAGTGATATGAAATACGTCCATGAATTTTTTCATGACATCACATTTTTATTGACGATATTCTGTTAATGTTCTTCATTATCTTCGAAATATTTTAATTACCAGGTTTTGATGGAATGTTGATAGTATTTTTTATTCCACTTGATAAGGGCTGGCATTAAAAATATTTTTTGTATTAAATAAAAAATCCTTGAATATGAGGCGAACATTATTCTGACCATGCCTTTCAAAAACTGTGATATCTTTTTTCAATTATATTTGAAATTGTAAGGAGTCACCATTCGATCAAAATCTTGGGATAAAATCTTAAACGACTGGTGAACGTTTCATCAAATTAGTTTGATAACGTTTTGAATCTCGAATTATTCCATTTTTTCAAATGCATTTAATATTCGAAACAATAATTGTATGTATGTAATACATTCTTTGAATTCTATAATGATAGCTGTGATTTCATTAGGTTCGTTTTGAATCTGAATGAATTTTTGGTTTGATACAATTTATGGCTTGTATATTCCGGTATTCTATCATCTATTAGTATTTAGACGGTTTGATGGAACATATTTTGAAATTTACACTACCCATGGCAACTTAGCGAATTTCAAATGTGGAGATATTTTTCGTTATTCGTTTTCATTCTTTACTCTTCTTTGTTTATTTACAAGACAATCAAAACGTCGGATTATTATTAAGGTTGTACATTCATGTTATACATATAGCATTAACTGTCCGAAACTTTTTTGTATATAAAAACCAAAGAATCAGTTTCTGATGTGAATAGGTACGTTATTTCATTATGAACATTTGTAAACATAATTTAAACGAATATATATTTATTGCAAATTTGTGGTTTGTTTTCTGGTTCCCTCCATTTCAGGTCCAACTCCTGGTTCTAAATTTTTCGTCCAGCACTTCGCTCATCTTGAAGTGTTGCCTTATATTGTGAAATCAAAATTCAAATATTATTTTTATTCAAATGTAGTCAATAAATTAATGGTTTTTCTTCCGATATATCACAAAATATGAATTCACTTCAGTCTAAAACAAAAGAATGCCAGCTGGCGCGTTGTCCTCAACTTCTACTTTGTGCTGTGGTTCTCTTGCCAAAAGGACACTTCTCAGATATAAAACCCCAATCGAACTTGCGTACAACAAGAGCGAAAACATGTTGATCCTGGAAAAATCATTTATTTAGACAATCATCCTCAAAGACTTATTGGACTCACCAATAAGACCATCCAAGTGACACACTATCAGCCACCAAATACCCCATAATTGACAGAATGAAGGGTGGGTTTTCAGCAAATGTACTGCAGAACATGATGCCCCAAATCATGACAGCAATCAACAGGCTGCTGAACGCTATAGCGTTATAGATGTAGAGACCGAAAATGTTGAAATAGATCTCGACGGGATTGGCTGCGGTGTTCCACACCGATAGTCCCGCGCACACCAAACCAAGAAGACAGGATATTATAAGAAATATCAAGGTGAATAAGTAGGCGTAAGCGTTTATAAAGTGCCTCTGATCTGAAACGAAAGGCACAAAAGTAAAATCACCGAAAACTTTCCTTGTTTCCACAATTGAAATAGACCCCGAAGGGATCCATTAGGAAGCCCCATAACATTTCAGAACTAATGATTATTACCTTTTGTATTAGATAGAGATCTAGCTAACCTCACCCTTATCTCTTTTTCCCTCAGCTCGGTCAAGGATACGGTTTGTGAGCACTCGGCAACAGTCCAAGTTGTCAAAGTGCCGTCATACAATTTGTCCAGCAGTTGACTTCTTCTCTCTGAGCTTTTAGCGCACAAAAGTGCACACGCGTTGTCGGAGTAGGAACATGTCACTGAAAGCGTTCGAAAAATTTCAAATCAAAAATTTTTCAGAAAATGAATTTGCATTTTTGAACAGCAATGCCCTGTATAGGCTTCTAGACCTATACCAAAATTCAGCTGAACTACACTGCGCAAAAAAATTAACGCACGTTATGGAAATCTCAAATTTATTCTACAACTGAAGGTGTTCTTAATGATAATTATTTTTATCAGAATTATGCATGCATATGTTATCCACTTTCAACGTTTTTCTTCAATACAGATGTTTTCTCCCAGCAGGAATAAAAAAAGATGATATTATCAGATTTTGAATGTATTGGCTCCATTCTGAAATCAGTTGTTCTCGATCAATTCTAGTGATCAATAGTTTTTCTTTCGTTTGATTTTCTACACTCGATCGCTATGCAACGCGAAACACGCAATTTGACCCAAGAGGAATGTGCCCAAGCGGTAGTTTTGCGAGAAGAAGGGTGGACATACACAATAATTGCAGAAAGGTTTGTAGTTTCCCATACAAGTGTGTCCAGAATGTTGCAGCGATTCAGGGAGACAGGTATGAATGTCCGAAGACCAGGACAGGGTAGACCACGGGTAACAACTGCCATTCAAGAACGTTACTTGAGAGTTTCTTCGTTGAGACAACGGTTTGCAACAGCTCGCCTTCTTCAAAATCAGATTGAGCAAACTCATGAGGTGCAAATTAGCACTCAGACAATAAGAAATCGCCTCAGAGAATATGATTTAAGGCCTCGTGTCGCGGCAAGAGGCCCAGCTCTTACCCCAGCCCATCGAAGGGCGCGTTTGGATTTTGCGAGAGAGCATATCCATTGGGAAGAGGCCGATTGGGAAAGAGTTCTCTTCACAGATGAGTCTAGATTCTGCCTCAACCATTGTGATCGACGTTCCCTTGTATACAGACGTCCACATGAAAGATATGCTCAGTGCAATTTCCTGAATACTACTGGTTTCGGGGGAGGATCGATTATGGTATGGGGTGGAATATCTTTGACTGCTCGCACAGACCTAGTGGTCGTCGATAATGGAGCTATGAATGCTGATAAGTATATAAGGAACATTCTTGAAGAGCATGTAGTGCCATTTGTCCCATACATTGGTGAAAATTTCATTTTTATGGACGATAATGCCAAACCCCATCGTGCGCGCATCGTTCAGGAGTACCTTGAAGAGGTTGAAGTCTCTCGAATGGAATGGGACAATGTCAATAGAAGGCTGAGAAGTTCAGAAAATCATCCAGCTACTCTTAATGACTTAGGAATCCAACTCGGAGAAAAGATGGGAAGGATTAGATCAGAACATTTTAAGATCACTCATTTTGAGTATGAACCGTCGTTGCCGAGCTCAGCAGAGATGTGACTTATCTGAGATACAAGTATCTGAAATACAGATACAAGATACAAAATACGTATTTGTATCTTGTATCTCAAATACTTTTTTGAAAACGAATTTTGTATCTTGTATTTAAATACCTCTTCTTTGGTATCTTAGTATTTTGTAGATACTTTTAGTAATAGATAACTGATTCTATTGTGGCATCTTAAGCGTCTTTTGGGGCTAAATTTATAGATGGCGTGGCAATTATTTCTTTCTATAAATTGTAATCGGCTACACCCCTTGCTTGATTTGTGTTATTTTCAAATTATTATTCCACATCTGTGTTTAAGGAAGACACGTAAATGTGTGGTCGGTCGTCCGAAGCTATGAGAAGATTGAGTCTTTTCTTGAGCTTTGACTTTTTCTTAACACCATTCAACAGTAAACAGTGATTTTGCCAATCACTACACTGCCACAGTTTGTAAACTGTGACACTGCTAAGGGCCAGTTGCATAAAACTTAAATCTGCAGTTCAACAACTGGTTGAACAAACTCTTGAGAACAGTCTGAACTGGTTCGCAAAAGCAATTTCAAATTTGCTTCTCTATTTCGCGCTTGCGCGTATAATACTATTTTTCTTCTTTTCATGTCAGAAAAACCTTAGGGGAAAAGTAGAATTCGATAGATGGCGCTAAATGACATTTAGCAACGAGTAAAACAAATCAGCTGCCGTAAAAGCCTTTTGATATTCAAGTGGTTTTATTTTGCTGACACAAAGATAGTACGAATTTACGGTAATTACGTTGACTGGCATATAATACAAAAACAATGCAAAACAAATTAGAATTAGTTTTACTCAAATCTCAATTGGAACATTGACTTTGAAGATATATTACCCTTGTGTCACGTTTGTGAAAAATAAACTTTCTTTAAATTTGTTTTTGTTACAATATTTATTTTCCTTACAAGTGCGGGAAGTGATACTTTCCCCCACGTGACTGCAGTTAACCAGAACGACGCGAAGCGGAGTTCGGGCAAGCAGTCAAGTACGGAAAAGACACTTTCCGCTCGAGTTAGGAACAATATTTTTTCTACAAGCGCTCATACGAGATCGATTTTATTTCAACACACTGATTAAATTCGATTTGATATTTATATTCAAACAATTTCATACTAATGACAAATGTTAATTCACATGAAGTTTCCATAGTACCCACTTTCCCGCACTCATTTTAGTTTAGGTGTCACTTTCCCGCACTAGTGCGGGAAAACTCGTTTTTCTGCACTAGTGCGGGAAAGTGACACTATCTAAACTAAAATGAGTGCAGGAAAGTGGGTAAAGAGTGTAAAAACGCACGGTCGTAGAAAAAAAGTATTTTATCTATGAAAAGTATTTGAAAGATACATATCTTGTATCTAGTATTTCAGATACCATTCCAGAAAGTTATTTGTATCTGGTATCTGAAATCCTTAATTTCAAAGTATTTTGTATTTTGTATTTCAGATACTTTCTTTAAGGTATCTTGTACATCTCTGCCGAGCTGTAATTAACGCAAGGGGTGAAAATACCAAGTATTAAATCACTTATCAGCATTTCAGTATTTTGAAAATTGTTCATTTCTCTTCTTTCACATAAGATTCGGTGAAATCCTGAATTTTTCTTCCATTTAATGTGTCTTGTTTCGTTCAAAACCTTCCCGAGAGAACATAAAAAATAAGTTATAAGGTCAATGTAGAGTTAACTTTCATTAAAATTGAGATTTTCAGAATGTGCGTTGATTTTTTTGCGCAGTGTATATTCTATCGTGATTGAAATTCTCATTGTTGTTGTCTTTATAGATTTCTCGATATAATCTAAAAAATGAAGTTATTGCTAATCCACTAAGTTTTATAGAGTTATATCTATGAATTTCCTGGAATTCACAGAGAACTTAATGAAAATGTGTGCAATTAATTCATTATTAGAATTTATTTCAAAGACACGGGATTACATTAGCTCAAAGTTAAAAGATTAACTTCCATCAAAAAACCGAATAGGTACATTACTTGAAATATCCACAGTTTTCAATCCTCCATAGTTTTGATAATAGGTCCCTCCGAATAGACCAAAATTGAAAGAGGACATAGTTTTATCTTCCTGATTCGAAAATCGTCCTTCAAAGTATACATATCCTTGGGTAAAGAGGGACACAAAAGAAATTATACTGGCCGTCCCCGAAAGAAAGCAAGTACTCAACACCAAAGATCTTTTGAACTGCACCATGTTCTATTTACAACACAAAAAAGGCAAACACAAACGGTAATACGAACTTTCGTTATAATCGTTTAGATCATGTCGAAATATTATCTACTTATCTTTTTATCTGACTTACCTGTATGTATTACATAGGTTCCGCTTTTAGAAGCCTTTTCATTCATTGAGAGAACGAAAGCAAGCATCTGCAATGTTTTACCGATATGAAAATGTTCGTAATTTTTGAATTCAGGACCTTAAATGTTCCCGAACCACCAGAGTTTTATATTCATATTTAATAAACTAAATTTCTGTTAGAGATAAAATTTGGTCATGAGCTTTATAACATAGCGCTCTGTGTGTGTGAAAAATTTCTTGAAGATCGTAATATTAAAAGAACTGAAAAGCTTATCGAAAAAAAATCAATATCTCGAATCGAAACTGATCACAATTTGGCTTCAATTTCTCATGTGCACCAATGAAATAGACAAAATGAGTTACACAAAAATATCAATATATATACTCATCAGGAAAGGGTATAAAAATAATTTCATGGCTTTTAATCAAAGTATGTTTTATTTAATGTATGAAACCTTGAACATTATATCGCGGATACGCCTATGTAAGAGCAACGTCCGTTCTTCGTTTTCTGCCGAACGTAGACTGAATCCAAAGAAGGTGGTCATCAAGGTTGAAAGAGGAACTTTCACAATTCACTATTAGTGAATAATTGTGTGGTTTATCCACAGTCTATTGTCACCGTTTTTCTTCGAAAAGTGCAACATTCATAAAAGTTTCGACAGTGTGTTGAATCCACATTGTAGAAGGAAATACTGGGTGCCAAAAATGATACAGTGAAACTGAAGAAAAATGAACTTTTTGTGGATTACCATATGTTTATTGCATGTCTCTTTCTTAGGTAAGTGAACTTGATACTCTTACTCAATGGTCCCAATAGATCACTCGTTGTAGAGATGTAATTTTTCTGGAATATAAAAAAAGAAAACGCCAACTTTCGCTCAAAAATCATTTTAATTGAAGATATGGATAAAAACTAAATAAAGTGAATTTATCTTACTCATAAAAAGAGCTGAATTTATCACTTATTCGAATATATTTTTGATGTCAAGAATGCGAATGAATTGAAATCATTGAATTAGTTTTAAACTTCGAAAATAAGTAATAGAAGAAAATACACTCAACCAAACTAATACAGACTTCCCTGAACAAAAAGGATCTACATATCAAAAACAGGCTTGCAGGAAGATTTCAGAGAAAGGTCTCAACCCATCGTGAATCTTGAGCATATATCATTTTAAAATGTTTTAAATTCCCTAAACAACAAATTAAATTTGTTCTTTTTCATTTCTCTTGAAAACTTTCAGTGAATAGCCAAGAGGATGAAGGGCCCTACAAGGGGAAATATCTAGGTAAACTAAACTCCTACCATCATCAAGTAGCCGGAGATATTTATGTGATAGATGAATATTCAATTCTTCTATCGTCGTTCAGCTATGATGGAAATGGAGCAGACACCTTTTTCTGGGCTGGTTCATCCAACAGACCGGGCCCTCAAGGATTTATAGTACCAGATGAATATGGATAGTGAGTCCCAAACTCTGTTTTATAATCTCAAAATCTCAACTTTTGTTTCACACAATTTGTAGAACACTGTTTTTTCATTTTCACATAATTTCTTTAGTTTTTCCATCAGATTAATATCATTTAATTCATTTTTTTCCCTCCAAGTGAGATCTCTACAAGTTCAATACACTCTGTTGACTCTGTGTATTGTATATCCATGGGCTCACGCAATTATAAAACCATAACATAGCCTTTAGTTCTTCATTTGGTCTCTAATATTGCTATGTAGAATAATTAAATTGAAGCAGCCAAAATGAAAGGGCCCATGGACCCTTTAAAGCCAAATACTAAATATATCTGACGTGCATTTCCCAAATCTGCAGCACCAACGTGCTAGAACGCTACCTGAACAAAGACTTCACTCTCTCCTTGCCGGACAAGAAAAAAATAACGGACATCAGATGGTTCGCAGTCTATGACATCTGGAGTCAGAACACCTTTGGCGACATCTACATCCCTGAAGAGTTCGAACCGCCTACGGTTCAAAACGTCGGTCAGCTGACAGGAAAGAAGAACAACGTGTCTTCTGGAGATATACAGATTCTGGACGCCAAGACCCTCAGGATAAAGTTTTTCGAGTATGACGGCAAGGCCAAAGAGGCTTATTTTTGGGTGGGGGTTGGCCCACAGCCAGGGCCAAAGGGCTATAAAGTACCTGACGAGAACGGATAGTGAGTATGACTCATTTCAAAACCATCAAACGTTTATTTGCTCCTTTACCAAATCTATTTAATGGACTGGAAGAGTAACTAGCTTGGTCTATTCATATCATTAATCTGAATAAGTACATCTTTCGCAGCTTGGAGCCTATAAGACGATATAAAGAACAGACCGTAACTTTAGAACTGCCAGGAGATCTCACCATTTTCACCATCGATTGGTTCAGTATTTACGACCACAGTACCAACGAAAACTTAGGTTCCTTCATAGTACCAGATGGTCTAAACGTACCGCCCTCTCTAGTCAAGATAATCGTGAGTATTCAGAACTTGAAGAGTATATTTCCATTTCTTCTTTCAACTCCAATAACTGTCTTTGCTGTTTCAGTACCACAAGAACGACCTTCCGAATTGTCTTCAATTGCACAAGGACTTCCAAGTCTCTTGGGAAATTTTTGGCCCGCAAATAACCATCCAGCTGGCTGGCAATGTGGCCGAAAACGAGTACATGGCCTTTGGTACCTCAGGGTCGGACAGCCAAAGCCAAATGTTGAATTCGGACGTTACAGTGGCGTACATAGATGGCTACAGAGGTTTCGCAGCCGATTATAACATATCCGCTTTGACTCCGGTGAATATAATTGAAATTATATGTGGTTGTTTTCTTATGTTTTCAGTTTTAGTGCGTTAAAATTCTTGGACAGTATAAGGGAGTTTGTAAGGACGAATTGGTGGGAGGTCAGGATAACAATCAGATGCATACTGCTGTCAGGGAAAATGGAATTAATATCATAACTTATAGAAGATTTTTGATTTCACGTAAGTATGAGCCAAACTTGAGTTTATGGAACTTTTTCCTCATGTTTCCTTTACAGCTGACAATGGAGATAAGGAATATGTAGCAGATCAACCTCTGTACATAATTTGGGCTCTTGGCAAGCTGGATAAGAACAAGGAACCAGCTTTCCACGACAAATATCCCAAAGCTAACATATCGATAGTGATTAACCCCAAAGAACCGCAAAATAACTGCTTCGCATTCACAAGAGACGAAACCGGCAAGAAAAATAAAACCGAAATTTGGGACAAAGGAGAACTTGACGGAAAAGCTTCCAGGGTGTTCAACGCTTATCTGGGGCCCTCTGGCGGTCTTAAAGGGTACCAGGGATTGACAGGTAGGCAACCTTATTCTTTATTTCAAGAATTAGGCAATTCAAAGAATATTTTTGAGGTTAGTGCTGGTGGTCAAGCACTGGGAATTTAGATTTGTTCGTGTAGATATTAAAAAACGTTTGTTTGCTTGAAGAATTCTTTCATGGGGACTTTTTTTTGATAGTTTCAGTCAATCTTACTCTCATGAATACTAGACCAGTGAAAATTAAACTGCACCACATGAGTTACGGATATTGACTTAAATTGCAAAAAAAGATTTTAAGCATTTTAAGACTATCAATACAATGTATGGCCTCCACGGGCATTAATAACAGCTTGACATCTTCTTTGCCTACTACACACGAGGTTGTTGAACATTTCTTGAGGAATTTGGTTCCATAAACGGGGCAGAAGCTCTCTCAGATCATTTGAGGATTCTGGGGTAGGTTGATGATTATCTAATCTTCTTTGGAGCATATCCCATGCATGTTCTATGCAATTCGAATCTGGTGAGTGCGGGGATATTGGTAAATGTGGAATACCAAGCTTCTCGCGCGCATTCTCAACTATGGCTGCACGGTGCGGTCTTGCGTTATCGTCTAGAAATTGAAAAGTTTCACCAATAGCAGCGTGAAAATTTGGCACAATGCTGTCAATGACATGCTTCCTATAGTGTAAGGCGGTCATATTCCCAGGACAAATGTGTAGATCTACGCGCCCGTTGAAACATATCCTGGCCCATACCATAACACTACCCCTTGGAATGGATGGACTTCTTGGACATAGCGGACGATAACGGGGTATGCGTGGGATTGTCCATACCCTTATTTTTCGAGAATCTGAAAATCGTCCATATCTGGATTCATCAGTGAAAAGGACACTACGCCATTGATCGTTCCAATTGATATGTTGCCTTGCCCATTCCAGTTGACGCTTATGGTCACGTGTTAATGGAACTACTCTTAATCGACGTCTAGAACCTAGATTCACCTCTCTCAAACGTCGTCTGATGGTTTTCTATGGAAACTTGGACCCCATCTGCATTTTGAAGAGTATTCCGTAGCATTCTACACGTAGATGTAGGGTTTCTTCTCGCCGAGACGGTGATGAAACGATCCTGAGCGGGTGTTGTTTTTCGTCGCCCACCAAGCCTTGGTCTTTCCAACACGGAACCTGTCTCCCTGAACCTATTCCAAAGTCGAGATATCACACTTTGGCTGACTTGGAGCCTTTCCGCTACAACAACCTGAGTTAGGCCATCCTGTAGCATTCCGATAGCCCTATTAATCTCAGCGTTTGTTAATTTACGTCTTGGCATTTTCAGAAAACTGTCTCATACTGATTTTTATTGGATCGATTCAAGTTGTTATTGCGTTTTAAATGATTTTACAGCGATTTTCTCGAAGATTACATACTTTTAAAAACGATTGAATACGATATCCCTAACTCTTGTGGAGCAATATATATATATATATAAATTGAATGCATTTTTATCCAAAAATGCCGTGAATAGGTGAAAAAGTCGGATATACCAGTTATTCAAATTAATCTTCTCGAAATAAATTTCGTTTCCGTTTCTCTGCAACTTATTTTGTTGTTAGAACAGCAAAATCATCTGCAGAGCTCTATCAGAAAGGAAATTATTGAATTCTGATAAGCTTCAGTTTGAATTTTAGCTCAGCCAGCAACGTCATTAGCGTGGTACATCAACGGCATGCTGGTGCCCGAAATTTGGTTGAGAAGAGGCTTGACCTACGCTTTTAGAGTAAACGGAGGCAACAACCCCCACATGGCAGAATTGTACCATCCCTTGATTATCACAGATGAGCCGCACGGTGGTTTTGATAAGTTGACTGACGAGCAACAGTCAAAAATAAGGGTTTTGGCAGGTATCGAATATTCCAGGAGAGGAAGACCCAGACCAACTTCAGGTAAATTTAAAATGAGGTCCCAGAGTCCCAGTACACTTCTTTATATACGTATGGTATTTTCAGCTGGTCCTTTATGTCTCGCTAGTCACGCTGAAGACAGAGATCGGAGGTTGGATGACGATTTTCCCTCCTTCAAGAAATTCAACCGTTCACTCGTTTACACCTGCGAAAAAGGCGACTCGGCCATTTTGGAATTCACACCGAATACGTCGTGGCCCGATATTGTTTACTATAATTCTTTCACGCAGTCAAATATGGGGTGGAAGATACACATAATAGATACTTTTTCGAGTTTTTCGAAATCGGCTGGGAGTCAGAGTAGTGTATTGTCGTTTTTTCTTCTGACTTTATCTCTTTTTAGTTTTTATCCGCGAATTTTTAATTGAAGTGTATGATATCGACTGTTGTATTTATTCCTGTATTTTTATGTGAAGAAAGTGATATTTTGATCAGAATAAATGTTATTTCCATACTCTGCGTGTTTTATTAACTTGTCTTGTCAAATTAAAGAACTCTCGTGCAGTCAGGACCTTTTGAAGGCTGGTTCTTCAACCTTTTAGGCAGATTTGCATTTTCCAGTTCAAAAAATGAAAATTACTTGACGGCTGTCAAAAAAATGGATAGCAGCTGCCAAAAAATTGACAGTAGCTGTGAAATAAATCATCCGTCTCTGTTATTACAGAAATATTGGTATTTTCGCGATTTATAGACTTGCTCTATTTCCATCTAAGCGCAAAATTCCATCTCGATCGAATCTGTAGTTTTAAATATATCGGGAAAACAATATTTCGAACAATGTTGTTTTATTTAAACATAGGTACACCTTGCATATACACGGTAGTGTATTTCGAAACAATGATAAATCTATATCCACAACAAATCTCGAGTACATATAGGTACCCGCATTTCGATAGATAATCAAAATTGAAAGCTTTATCATCATCTATAGATTAAGAATATAAAACCGAAGTTCAGTTATTCTCTATCCTTCAAAATTCACCCACCTGTTTTGTATTCACCATGAAGGGTATCATAATAGGATTCGCAAGATACATCATCTTTGTTTTCAACTTTATTTTTGTGGTAAGCTTACAAAATTACACAACACAGTTAAAGAGATACATTAAACATCATCTTACATCTAAATCAAACGTTAATCTTCAGAGAAAAATGAATTTTGGTACTGGAACAACTGATATAACATCCTTTTTATTCAAAAGTTGGTGAATTTTGAAATCGAAGCCATTCTCATCTCTATCAGACATATCTGCACCATTTTTAATCAGAAACTTGACAATTTCTTCGTCAGTCTCCAGAATAACTGAAACATTTTTGGATTTATTCTGTTACTATCGGACAATCTTTGCATTAAAAATGAAATAATCACCTGCTCTGAGCAATGGATTCAACCCATTTCTATCCTTCACGTTTATATTCAATCCCAAATCGACAAAATACCGAATCATCTCAAGATTTTCGGAATTTACAGCGGAATGCATGACACCAACACCGTTTACATCCACATCTTTCAATGAAGCACCTTTATTCACAAGAAATTTTGCTAAATCGACAAAACCATGCGAAACGGCGACCAGTAAAGGAGTTTTTCCAGAGTACATCAAAGGGGTATTAATATTTGCGCCCAAATGAAGCAGTAGATTCACCATTTTGGTATCATTCTCGGTAACGGCTTGAATTAAAGGTGTGTTAGATTTTTTGTTCTCAATTTCGAGTAACTCTGGCCTAGAAACTTATTAAATTAACTAATAGTACATTTTCAATTTGTTTTCATTGTCTAATAAAATTAATACTTCACAATCCTGTATTTGTACCTCATCTTCACGATTTTCCTAATCATTCCAAATTTCTGAGAATGCATCGCACTGTATAAATGCCTTGTTGTGTAAGGGATGCCTTCATCAGTAGCACTTGTGAATGTGTGCCACTCAGAGTCAACAGATCTAATTCTGAATGTGTATACTTCAGAAGGCGCGAGGTTTTGTACGTTGTATGATGTTTTAGGTCCTCTGCAAAATCTTGGTTTTGTTAGTTGTCGATATTTCTTTATTATCAACAGTTGTGAATTTTAAACGATTTGAAGCTAATATGTTTTGATAAATTGAGTAATAACCTGTATAACGTTTTCCATTCTTTGAAATCGCTTAAAACTTGAAGGCAATATTCACAATTTTGTCCTCCATCCCAAGAAAACAACAAACTGTTTTCTTTTTGTTCGACAGTCTTCGCTTTAATCATATTTGATCTTTGGAAAATGCTGTTATTTCAGTTGGAAATATCTCCAAAGAGAACAATCACGCCAAGCTTAATATTGATAAAACAGCAGCAAATAATCAATATCACCACGAGCTTGGACAATAGACCAAAAAAGCTCCTAAATTCAGATTAGTGCTTTTATAAATCTTCGATTGTTGTTTCAGATCTTTGGTAGTTTGTTGATTCTGTACGGCCTTCTACCGATTGTTAATTTAGGATATGATTCCACCTACAGTAAAATAGCAATTGCTGTTGGCATTATAGTTTTCGTTATATCTTTCCTTGGATGCTGTGGCGCTGTCAAGGGGAACAAGAACCTATTAACTGCTGTAAGTGGATGAAAAGAAGCTTCTAAATGCAATTTCTTTACTGCTGATTTACAATTATTTCAGCATGCTGTAATTCTCATCGTATTGTTTGTGATCCAAATGATTGTCATAATGGTTGTATTGGCAGCAGGATTCGACAATTACAACATCGATGACTCGCTTTCCAAATGGATCTATTCGAAAAACCATGGTGAAGTAAAAATAATGAACGACTTGGAAAAATGGGTAAGAATAAGAAATCGACACAAAACGGAAAGCAAGTGAAATTCATATATAGGGTGTCTCAACCCCAACTGAAACACATCTTCTTAAGGGGACCTGGTACACGTCCTGAACTCCCTTCAATAATTGGGCTTTTTATTTCCATGGTATCTCAGTTCGTATGCGACGTAGACCAACAATTTTTTTTTTTAAATTAGAGCTTAATTATTTCTCTAGAATGTGTGTTATTCGCTTTTCTGTTTTTCTTCATATATTAGGAAAAAAACCTGGTGAGCTGTAATTTCATGAAATCTGGACAAACGATTTTATTTCCATGATATCTCCGTCAATTTTCGGGATAAATGTATGAAATTTTCAGTCTACATGCGAAATAATATTTTCCAGAATGTGTATTGATCAGTTTTTTTGTTTATTGCCCCCTCAATTTTTAAATGAATTATAAAGTAGGAACTTCATTGGTCATATTTTCAACCAGGTTTTTTTCCTAATATACGCAGAAAAACTGAAAAGCGAATAATACACATTCTGCAAAATATTATTCCGCATGTGTGCTGAAAATTTCATACATTTATCACGAAAATTGACTGAGATATCATGGAAATAAAAGCGTTTGTCCAGATTTTCATGAAATTACAGCTCACCAGGTTTTTTTCCTAATATACGAAGAAAAACAGAAAAGCGAGTAATACACATTCTAGAGAAATGATTAAGCTTTAATTTAAAAAAAAATTGTTGGTCTACGCCGCATACGAACTGAGATATCGTGGAAATAAAAAGCCCCATTTCTGAAGGGAGCTCGCGAGCTCGGACGAGTACCAGATTCCCTTGAGCGATGTGAAATCATCACAATGCATCTAAAATCAATTTTGTGACTACTAATGAAGGGTGGGGAGGTTTAGAAGGGACACCCTTTATGTCTACATCTCGAGCATAATTTTTGATGAATGGTTTTCTAGCTTGAATGTTGTGGTGTTCATAACTCAACGGACTACACCAACAGAGGATGGCCAATGCCTGGTTCTTGCTGTGGCGAGTCTGAAGACATCGATTCGAACAATGAGAGGACTTGTACTGTTGGTGTAGCGTATAAAGTTGGATGTGCTCAGCAATTTAGAAACTACATCAGGGATAATTACGAAGTAGTGAGTCTCAGCGTTGTTGGATCAGCAATGTTTGAGGTAAGACTAAATAACCTCAATTTTATTGCTGTTTCAGTGCATTTTCACTAAACGAAGAGCAAAAATCATGTAAAAGAAAAGTGTTTTCTGTGATACGTGGAACTGCACTTTTGTAGAAGTGAAAATTCGCGTAATTTATTGATAATACTTCATAACACTCATCACAATTTCAGATATTCGGTGGTATTTTCACGCTATGGACAAGAGACCATCTCATCACATCAAGGACTTGAAATATGTATAATGAATGTATCAAACTTCTGTATTCAAATAAATATTTAATTTAATTTTTTAACATCAATCTAACATTGTTGTAGATACACTCCATTCACTTTTATAAAGAATCCTGGTTGACCAAGATTTAGGTTTTTTTCACATAAAACTGACGCAGGTTGGTACTCGTGAAAGTCATAATAATTTTGAAAGACATTGCCAATGTGACACAGGTTTCGTAGCACTATTACATTTTCATACTGAAGTATTTCAAGTTGTGCAAAAACGTATTCAAATGTCTTCTGTAGGCCTATTTCTTGAGAATTTAGAAACGTGGGGAATTCAGTTCAGCAAAAGATCGAAATAAAATCCTTTTATAGAAACAATACTTTAATGATAGTTCAAATCAAAACATATCTGATCAGTCGTCTAAAATGATAAATTTCAAAGGTTTCCAAAATCCAGTCCACTTGCTTGAAACAATAATAGTAAAACGCAATGTATAAAAACTACTTTAATGAGATTAATTATTTACAAAACAACCAAAACTGGAATAAATTATGAAGAACATCGAATGACTTCGTCACAAGTATCAATTTCACAATCAATGGAATTTTTCAACAAACTACTCAAAAGAGTTTGTTACAATTTAATAACTATGTGAAAACAAATATGCAGTATAAAATAAGATACATTCTGACTTAACATAAAATGAAATTAAATACTAGGGTACCTTACTTCTTATTAGGTTTGTTTTTGACTGGAGTTTTACCCTTTGTGTTATTTGTTGTTTTGGCTTTTTTACTTTTGGGTTCTTCGTCTTCCTCATCTTCTTCCTACAAAATGAAACACAACTCTAAAACCCGTAACACAAGCATAACGCCCAAGCTATGACTAAGTATGGAGAAAATTTTGCTTCGTCATCAAATAAAATAGTAAATGATTCCTCAGAAATAAAGATTCACACGAAATCAATACTTATCACACACATAGCAAGTTTAGAAATTCATGGTTTTTGGAAAGAGATAAATTCATCAACTTCAAGCGGAATATTTACTGAATTTTTAAAGACACTCATACATAACAAGGCACAAAATCAATTGAGATGAAAATGGACTGACTGATTATCGATCAAAGCTCAATAAACATTTACTCGAATTGCATAAAGACAACATAACAAGTTAAAATTTATTGGAATGACAACTGGAGAAGTGAGGTTAGGTTAGCTACAATCTAGAAACTCCCAGAATTTGAATATGCTACATATACAATTTGAAAAAGTGGATAAATACTTGAAAGATTGCTAAGCTTTCTTTGTGGAGCTAACTTCACTCACTTTGGTGGAGGTTTTTGGGGCGTATGTTCATTGTTTTCCGTTTTTACTTACGGCTCCTTCTTCGCCCTCTTCATCTTCGTCCATTTCATCAATAACTTCTTCCATATCGTCAAATTCCTCCATGGACGATCCAATAAGGTGATGACCGATAATGTGAACGGGTCCGCTACCTTGTACAAGGGTAAAAGTTACTGGGGGGTCTGGGAAAGACAGGTCCAAAAGGACTTGGTTGTTTGCGCCCCCGGCTTTAAGGGTGGCTACCGGGATTTTTACATGATCTTTCCATGTCATTGCTTCAACTTGGACAACATTTACTTCTCCTTCGGTGGCTTCAGGTCCCAATAAAGCTTGTTTGATGATAAGTTTGTGTCCACCATTGAAATCTTCGGATCCTTTACCTTCAGGGTCCCAAACTTCGCTAGATTTAGCGCCTTTGAGGGTTAAAGCTGCAAGTTAAAAAAAAATGATGAGGAAGGTTGTACATAACGAGAACCCAATAATGGCGCGCAAAAACCGGCATCACAACAAAGCTTAATTTGCGGCTTGCTATGAATTTACATCAAAAATACTAGCGGAATCGTTAAAATATGAAAAAATAGATGATTTACTTACCATAAAAATATTCATCGGCCATGATTTCTAGGAGATGTTAGCTGATTATGAAAAATTTACACGTGATGAAATTAAGGCTTGATGCTAGAACGGCAAAGAGGACGAATATTGTGCGCTGATAATGGCGTACAAATTGCTGTGGCGCGTTGAATTTCAAGCATGCGCTCTGCCGATGGTGGGGAACGTTTGACAGTTGACAAGCAAATTTGACAGCTGTTTTTTATTAGGACTATAAAAATTTTTATTAACCAGAAATATTTCTACTCGCTTTACGTGTTCGAGAACACGATTCATGAGAGCGTAGACGGGAAACCATGAGAGTAGGAGATGTTAAATTTGTAGCTAGCGCTTCTTGGCTTCCAGAAAAAAATAAGTTCGTTGGGGAAGATGTATTTGACAGCTGCTGTCAAAGTATTTGGCAGATGTGGATATTTTTTTATTAACAGATGTCCATTTTTCCTTTGGATTCTTGGATGAGAGTCCACCCTCAAGGTGTATGAACGAACTCTCAGAATCCCCTGAATTTCTACATGAGTTTTTTTTTATTCTTGAAATCACCCATACATATGGATGTTCTATGCTGACAAGTGTCATATTTTGATCTATGACACTTGTCAAAATCACAAATTCTAACCTAAAAATGAACAACACCGCAAATTTGATTTCAAAATTTTCTTAAAACTTGCATAATTTCAAAAATGAATTTCAAAATCCTGCTTTTCTTCGTCACATGTTTCGTTACAGCAATTTCCTGCGATAACGACAAGGAAGATGATATTTTCGTTCCTACTTCAGAATGGAAAGAAATCAAACAAGGTAGGACCAATTGGGTAAGAAATAATAAAGTATCATGTTTTCCAAATATTCCTACAGGCTTATTGGTTTTCCCGGTTTTCAGGACAAAAAATTCCGGCCGGCCTTCATGTTAGGATAAACCTACAAACTGGTAAAAAAGAAGCTAAATATCCTGATGATGAAAAGAAACAAGCACTGACGATTACCGAAAATGAAAAAATGGATGATCCTCCTGTTAATAGACTTCCAATAAGGGAACTCAAGGAATCTTTGAAGAAAATAAAAAATGACGCTAATTTAAATCCTTTGAAAGGTTTGAAAACGAACTTTAGAAGTTATGATGAGATCAAAAAGGAACTCGGTGGTCTTCAATTGACCCCTAAATTAGACTCCGAGATTATCAGAGAGTTACTAATTGAATATAAAGAGGAAATCAGTGGTACTAAGAATACTACAAGAATAAAACATATTCTGGAAGATTTAGAATACTTATCACATCAAATAGATAACGCACTAGAATTTGTGAATCAAAACGGTTTCAAAGATTTGATTTACAAGAACTTAAATCAGACGAACCAAAACATCAAAACTATGACTCTTCGACTTATGAGCTCTTTGATGCAGAACAACCCAAAGGTTCAAATTCACGGCTTAGAAACCGGGTGTATCAACGAACTCCTCAAGCTTCTCAATTTGGAGAAGAATAATGAAGTTAAATATCAGGCTGCCGGAGCTTTGAGTTCGTTGTTAAGACGGTTTCCTTTAGCCCAAAAGAAATTTTTGGAGAATGGCGGACTAACAGTTTTTTCTAAAATTTTTGAGGAAGCTGATATAAAAATGAATGTTCGGATAGTCACGTTACTTGTGGATTTAGTGAGCGAACATCATTATTCTTTAACAAGTGAAGGAGGAGAAGAAGCGTTGAAGCAGTATGAGATGATTAACATAGAGGAGAAACTTATAGAAAATAACTGGTGTTTTTACGTTAATAAGTTACTGTATTCCATCGTTACTGCAGATGAAGATAACCACGATTATGTCGAAAAATGTTTGAAGTCTATGAATATCCTAAGGGATAAGTGTGGGGTCAGCTACGATCCGAAGATTCTGAACTATTTGTATCAAAAATATAACAGGTTAGGTTTGGATGATATTGAAGAAGACGAAGAATATAGTTTAAGTAGTTATTTTTCAGAATTGAAGGATATGTGCCACGATTTGTTGTGGGTTAATAAATCGAAACAAAAGACTGAACTCTAATGCAAATTTTTTATTTCCTTGAAAACATCCTCGTTCACTCAAAACCATTCGTTCATTTACAGTTTATCATTCGTTCAAATTGAACATAATTATAATACATTCACATGAATTCCAGAAAGTGAGATACAAATTTCTTCATTATTCACAAAGTTAATCTGAATCGATTCTAAATAATGAACTTCACGTAAAAAAATCACTAAAAATAAAATTAAGAAGAAGCGTCCAAACTTCAAGGACACTTTCGATCAATCTGAGCCTTCCCGCATTCTTGATATTCTTGCATCGACATCCACATTTGTTGGAAAGTACCGATAGAAGCTAGAATCGAGCCACCTACCCAAGCACCGAACCTTCTTTCAACAGTACCGTTCGCAGCAATCATTTTAAGTCTCATGGACCCTGGAGTTCTGGATGAGAGATCCTTGCTGAGTCTGTCACTGAATCCCTACGAACCGCAAAGTTACAGGTACTTATGATGGAAAGTTTGAAAATTAATTACCTGAACTAGGGAATTTCCCCCAGTCAATACCACCGAGCTGTATAAAGCAGGCCTAATATCAACGTCGCACATTCCAGCACTGGTTGCAGCTGTGAAATTTGTTTTTTTTAAGTCCGGTATACACAGCAATTAAGATAAGAATAGAATATGAGAGATGAACATGCGCAGAACCACAGAAGATAGCCAACTTTTATTTTTTAGGTTATTTTGTACATTTTATTTTGAAACTGACAATGCGCATGTCAGAACGTGAAAACACAGACTACGTTGCTCTGTGGACAAATAGCCATAGTTCTTTTGTCTATGCTCAGAACACAGAACATCTAGAAGCTAGACGCAAAAGAATATCTTTGACGAAAGTCAGAGTATGTAGTTCCAAACATAAAAAATCACCAATTAAAGACCAAATATATGACTTGAGCACTTTGTAGTGATGAGAGCGAAACCAGATAATTACCGATGTATCCTGCGCCAAGCATGGCATGGTCAAACAACCCTTCAGCTAGTTTGAAACGCTCTGGACCGAAATCCTGATGGTAACCCGTTGGGAATTCATGGTGTACCATAGGAATGCTTGCTGCGACTCTTTCATCATAAGGCGATTCGGATACCTAAGAAATCCTTATAATTTCCTTCTTACGATTGGTGCACAAACTTACCTGTAAAACGCTTTGTTGGAAATCTTGAACAGTTTTTCTCGTCATATGAGTCATCCAACTGTTCGTAATTTCAAAAGGAAACGTCTTTTTTGTGTACCTAGGCTTATCTTTATCCCTAATAACTTCTTTACTTGCGATCATCACCGAAGGCGTCATGTCGATTCCTAAGCTTTCTAGCATTTCTCTGGCCCTCAAAACCAGATAGTCTCCACCTTCAAAACCAACATTAATATCTCCCGACACATCCATTTAGATATATTACCTAAAGGGGACTTCACAACTGCATTTGAAATAACGTAACCATCTAAAACTGGTACAGCTGAAGTGTGAGTGGCCCCACTGTCAATAACAAGGGCTGTCGCCCTTCCGTTGGCAAACGCAGCTAGAGCTGCATTTTTTACCAGGTAAAACGCTGGCACTTTGTACTTTTCAAACATGATTTCTGTTAGTTTTTCACGTTTCTGCCTCTGATTCCAAGGTGATTCAGAGAAAAGCACTGGATGGAAATGTGATTCAGATTGAATGATCTAAAAATAATTGATTTGGAAGCAATAAAACATATTTTTTGATGAAATAGATACCTTTGAATAAGAATAATCCATCATTTTTTCGAAATAGTCCCAGTTTTCAATCATACCGTCTTTCATATAACTATGAAGTTCCATATTTGGTCTTGGTTTATGTAAATATATGGTATCAATGTAATATTTCCAAGCTGGAAATGATGAACAACCAATGAATGAAGGGATGCTTACAACTTAGACTATATATTGGGTATAGTCAAAGCTCACAATAGCAGTTTTCCACTATTATCATTTGGGTGTTTATGGCTAAACTTTTTCATTGAACTTACAAGAAGGTGTTGAAGAAACATTGCTATCGTCCGCTTTTGCTTCTGGTTCCAATTTTACTTGTTCCGGTGCTACTCCAATAACCGACGGTATTTCAGCTTTTGGAGTATCCTCTTGTGCATAACCAACACGTAAGGAATGGTGCCCGGGATCAAAAACCAACGCTCCGATTTCGTCTCCACCATATAACATCCCACTACTCATCTTATTTATTTAGATTTATTGTTGAAATTATACAATAAACGCTTTATGCTAAGTTGTTTGATTTTAAAAAATGAGGTTAATTTAGGTTTGTTTATAGCTTTGGCCACAGATCCACTTGGCCTTTGTTTTGTGAGCACAGAGAATAGGTTTAAATTCCGAAATGAACTAGGATCGATCGATAACTCATAAGGAGTAACCTATGTCATGATATTTCATTGAAAGAAAGTTCTGATAAAACTCTTAAAATTTAAAATCCACTTTCCAGATTGTTGAAGAATTGGAGAATCCACCATTTGTCTGGGCTTCCCCTGCTCGTCGAAGAAAGACCATAGAAAACTTAACATACGGGTTTCTTGTGTTGTTGGTTGCTGGCATCTGTAGTTTTGAGTTGTGGCGCATTCACCATTTTAAGTTAAACTTTTATACAATTATCGATTTAATTATTTCAAGTCCAAAGAGAAGCAAAAATACTACCCAAAACGAATAACTGCATTACTATTTCTTATTTAATTCACAATAAAATGTGAACTATATCGTTGATATCATATATTCATTAATTCTTGATGAATGATAGCAATAAGTATGAGTTCTTACTCAAATCTGCTCATTCTCACGAAATATATCAATCAAAATTAAAATCATGACATATAATAATGATGCCACCATAGTCGTAGTCTGATTCCAAATGGAAAGTAGGGGGGTTTTAATATATTGTTAATTGTTTCGTGCGTTGTGTGGTTTCCATTATAACTTTCTACGTAAGACCCATTAATAACAGTGTGAACTTCCGTTGGGGCTTCTCCGTTTTCCTCATTATTCTCCCCAAAGGAGACAACCCCACAGTTTAGGGATATTTAGCGATTTAGGAAGCATTAAAACATTACTCTAATGGTCTTTGAGCCACCCCTCTGCCTTTTATCGATTTGTGAAATATAATCTAATAATTTTTGGGGTGTGATAGCTGTGGGAGGTTGCAACACAGGGGGTGTTTTTCTGGATGCAGAGCTCGCACTATGCTCACACTGTTAACGACGCGAATTGAAAAATTTATTCTCGATATAACATTTTCTTCTTCGCCAATCTAAGCACCGTTAATTTTTAGCTCCAAATGATTCACTTCTATTTCAATTTCATAATCAGTATATGAATTTGAGAATTTGAAAAAAGGTAGGGTATAAATAGCAACCTTTCTTGACATCTTCTATAGTGTTTCTCTACCATACAGGATGTTCCTAGATTGGAGATACAAACGAAAACAAGAGTTCAATTGATTGATATTAAGAAGGAAATTCTCAGAAATCTGGGCTTTCAAACGCTTCGTTTTCGAGATACAGAGTGATGAATTTTGAAGATGCATAGAGGTGCGACAAATCTTTAGGACATTTTTGATCTAAGTTTTGTTTTACTTCCGGCAAAATCCGCAATATTTCAAGGTTGTGGGGCTATTTTTGAGTAAAATAGCATATGTTTCCAGAAATATTTGTTCTGTTTTTAGGAAACAGCTGCTTCTTATGAAAACGAGTCGTTTTTTTTAAGGCTTGCACTAAAACTATTGATCCTCTGTCTACTGCGATCATTCCAAGTACCTATGACATTTATTTTTGCAGTATTTTCTAGGAAATGTGAAAGGTTTCAAATGAAATCGATTTTCTTCCTCATAAGTTTTCAAATATGTGCACCACAAAAACTAGAGGAAATAGGACACCAAATCTAAAGATTACCTAAAAAATTTCTTTCGGACGCTCATTATCGCAAAAAAAGGGAAAATTTATACTTTTATCCTGCTCAAAGGACCAAAAGCGTCACCATCCGACAACGCCGTCGCTCCAGGTCCTGCTCCTGCACGGAAACCTCGCAACAGTAGCGGAAAGAAAGGGGGTGTTGCAGGCCCGGAACCGCCTCTATCTCCCGCCCCCACAAGCCGAATTCTGGAAACAGTGTCTCACCAGCGCCCGCCAAAAACGCCGCCGTCGCTCGCGAGGAGAAAGCTGCCCGGTCACTTCGTCGTGGTGTGAATCGCCGAAGAATGATGTAAGAGGCCAAGAACGGAACCTATAGCACCTATTTTGTACGCACTCCGATGCCGAAGATCGTCGTGAATGAGTTGCTGACGAGCGCGAGTTAGTTTTTTTTGTGATCGCCTTCGCTGAGGCCATTGGAATAACATGGTAGATAGAAAACAAATTGTTTTGGCGGCAGTGCTTCTTCTGTACGAGGGTAAGTTGATGAAGAATAAGGAGATTGCTGCTGGTTCTTTGTCTTCGCAAAAATAACATGTTCATGATGAATCCTTCCCCAAAATACTTGATGTAGTTGTCAAACTTAGCGCCGACAATGGCATTAAACGTTTAGGTTGGACTCACTGATTAAGAATTAGTAGTCAAAGTCAAATATAAGTCTACCCATATCGGTCCGGTAGTTATTCGTTTCGTTCAAACTCTTGCAAGAAAAGTACTTGAATGAATATAATATCATGATTGCGGCCTTTAACGATAAATTATTCAAACCATTCCGAATCATGAAGAAACGACAAGCATCATACAAGTTATCAAAATAATATTGCTATGGGATGAAAATACTCCTGATGGTTTCCTGCGTAAATTTTTCCATCAGGAGTATTTTCATCCCATAGCAATATTATACTGCTCCACAAGAGTTAGGGATATCGTATCCAATCGTTTTCAAAAGTATGTAATCTTCGAGAAAATCGCTGTAAAATCATTTAAAACTCAATAACAACTTGAATCGATCCAATAAAAATCAGTATGAGACATTTCTTCAATCTAATCGCCTTTTTTCTGAAGTTTGGTTCTTTGCATATGCTTCATAAATGTTCTTATTTTGAAATGAAGTCAGTTTATCAACGGCTTCGATTTGAAACGAGTTTTCTGAAAATGCCAAGACGTAAATTAACAAACGCTGAGGCTAATAGGGCTATCGGAATGCTACAGGGTGGCCTAACTCAGGTTGTTGTAGCGGAAAGGCTCCAAGTCAGCCAAAGTGTGATATCTCGACTTTGGAATAGGTTCAGGGAGACAGGTTCCGTGTTGGAAAGACCAAGGCTTGGTGGGCGACGAAAAACAACACCTGCTCAGGATCGTTTCATCACCGTCTCGGCGAGAAGAAACCCTACATCTACGTGTAGAATGCTACGGAATACTCTTCAAAATGCAGATGGGGCCCAAGTTTCCATCGAAACCATCAGACGACGTTTGAGAGAGGTGAATCTAGGTTCTAGACGTCCATTAAGAGGAGTTCCATTAACACGTGACCATAATCGTCAAAGATTGGAATGGGCAAGGCAAAATATCAGTTGGAACGACCAATGGCGTAGTGTCCTTTTCACTGATGAATCCAGATATGGACGATTTTCAGATTCTCGAAGAATGTGGGTATGGACAATCCCACGCATACCCCGTAATCGTCGCTATGTCCAAGAAGTCCATCCATTCCGAGGGGGTAGTGTTATGGTATGGGCCGGGATATGTTTCAATGGGCGCACAGATCTACACATTTGTCCTGGGAATATGACCGCCTTACACTGTAGGGAGCATGTCATTGACAATGTTGTGCCAAATTTTCACGCTGCTATTGGTGAAACTTTTCAATTATTAATTTTTAGACGATAACGCTAGACCGCACTGTGCAGCCATAGTTGAGAATGTGCGCGAGGAGCTTGGTATTCCACATTTACCACCTCCGCACTCACCAGATTTGAATTGCATAGAACATGCATGGAATATGCTCCAAAGAAGATTAGATAATTATCAACCTACACCAGAATCCTTAAATGATCTGAGAGAGCTTCCGCCCCGTTTATGGAACCAAATTCCTCAAGAAATGTTCAACAACCTCGTGTGTAGTATGCAAAGAAGATGTCAAGCTGTTATTGATGCCCGTGGAGGCCATACATTGTATTGATAGTCTTAAAATGCTTGAATTCTCTGGGAATAAAATTTCGTTATTTTACTGGATTTTTCTTAACCACCCTGTATACGCTGCAGACCTACAGGCTAAAATTAATTTGCAACTTGAAATCATATTAATATGAATTTTCATCACAAAAATCATATTTTAACTATATTTTTTTGCAATTTAAATCAATATCCCTAACTCATGTGGAGCAGTTTATTTTGTCAACTGCATCAGACAACTGAACTGAACTTGTAGTTTCTTCTTTCAGCAGCAATTGCTGCTGAAGAAACAGTGTGGCGAAGAGCAGAGGCAGTTGCTTGTCTAGTAGATTTTTCAAATCGAGAAAAATAATGATGATTCTCCAAAAAATCGCATTGAATGCAATCTGGTGTTCATCAAAACGTGCCAAAATAGTTCTGAAAGCTGTACTAGAAGTAAATGTTTGATTTCCAATAGTAAAAGACAAAGCTGCCCTGTACGTATTTTTCATAAACTGATGTCGAAACAAGGTCTCAATATAATCTTACCAAGAGTGTTCTTAAAACCAAACCGACACTGGAAAAATGAGACTGACAAATGTACATAATGTACCTGTTGAAAGATATGGATGGACTAAATCTGCTGCTGAAGCAATTGACTTTGATGTAAATGACAAAAATGAAACTCGAACAGATCAACTGCTGTAAGCCAATTGCCAAAAAGTGGTATAGAAGAACTGGAAATTACTGGTCATAGCAATCAAAATTCAATTCAAACCATACTAAAATCCTGGTCAAGAATCTCTGATCTCTGCTGACCTGGGAGGTCATAAAGTGCCTAATAATTTCTTGTTAACTTCTCATGATATTGTCTCAGCCTTCAGCTTCGTTCTATGATATTACTACTCAAAATAACCCCAAGAAAATTCGAATTCTTGAAGACGTTTATTCTTTACCCATCACTACATATATTCGCCCTGAATTACACATAAGCTATCACTCATACACATGAATCGTACATCTCATACGAATTCACAGACATAAGAACCATCACCCACAATAAGACATTTCACAAATTACATTGGGACACTTACATATCAGATCGAAAGACAGAGACAACCTTAAATTCATTTCTTTTACTGATGTACCCTAACAAACCTTCTTGTCATTCTTGCATTACGGAGGACATCCTAGGGTGGGCATGAAAACGCAGATCTTCTGGTCTGGAACCTTGACTGCTGCACCATAACACTGATAAGAGTAGCTCTCAGGACCTTCATCTTCCTTTCCTGACTCGTCGGACTCGTTTTTGGAGTATTTGTTCCGTAGTTTCTTCACCAGATGCTTGCCGTTGCAGTATCTGCTGGGTAGGCAAGTGGGGGGGCTCTTTAGACAGTCGGGGGACCCTTGGCAACCTGTTCTGAGGCAGTTGTCCTGAAGGCCATTCTTTCTTTCGCAGTCACACCCTACGTAGAGTATACCTGCCCTTAATTCTCTTGATTTTGATTCACCCAGTTCTTTGCCCAAGTTGACCTTGTTCCTTTTCTTCTTGTCGCCGTTGGTTTTGCATTTGTAACAGACCTGGTAGTTATGAGAGTATTAGAGTATCAACCAACCATCAGCAACCACAAATGGGTTGATGTTACCACAAAGAAACAACACTTTGAAAGAAACTTTGCCCCAAAGCTTATGGACTAGTATAAAGACTAATACTTCGCTGGATACCTACCAGAATATCTGGAGTATGCAGAGGCTCTGGTGGCTTACAAGATGGCGGACAGCAAGGCACACAGGAGGTCACACAGACAGGGGTGTAACAGACAGGTTCAGCCTTTGGAGTGAGTTCGTCCTCCAAAGAGGTCATCAGGCATTTCAGATGGCCGAGAAGCTTGGTGCGTTTTTCCGTATCGCATTTCGTGGGGACCGCGAAACATTCCGCCATTTTACACTGGAAATTTGGAACCGAAAGTGACGAAAATACTGAAATTTGGAGGAAGAAATCCGAAACTGGAATTGACGTGACTGAAATTTAGACTTTTGAATGTGTCATTTCTGGTTGATTTGAATGCTTGGAAGGCCTTGATTTTTTTTGGATGGGAAAGGAGATGTCTATGCTTCTTTGGTCATCCTACCACCAAATCCTTGATCAGTTCCTACGCCAACATGTAAATCTGGTCTATATCTGGTGAAATTTTAGGGTCTTCTTTCACTGCTTTCCATAATGTATCTTCTTCTGGGAGTTTCCTTGTTTTGGTGGTTTTCTCTTCCTTTTCTTTCCTCTTTTTTGATCTTCTGATATTGCAGATCACATCAATCTTTGTTCAACTTTACTTTCTCAACAGTAGATAGTACGTCTTTTTAGGCTTCTTTGTCGGTAGGCAGTTCAGTTCCTTTAGGACTAGGTATTTCTTCTGTATCTAGGATTTTAACAGCTTCAAATGTGGGTAGTTTATGTTCATAAATATTTACAGTTTCCAGTTCATTCTTCATTTTGGTTTTCTCTTCAACATTTATTTGGAGGCCCACATTTTATTCACTTCCTTTTATTTTATCTCTTAACTCTTATTGTACAACCACATTGGTTTAACATTGTTTCTTTATCTTTTAAGCTGAAGTAAATTTGTCGTAATCAACTATAGTTATTTCTTATTGCTTGAAGGTCTTTTCTTGTAGGAGAAATAGTATCATTTCTTGATCCTTATTGCTTTATTCATTATTTGATTGCTTCATTGTCATTTTTTTTTTGAAAATGCGAAAAGTTACTCATAAGTTTGAGTATTTTTGTATATGCTGTAACTTTTCGGCGTAAACTTTTGGTTGGCCCTTCTATACTTGGATTTTTGTCAATTTTTTTGACAACTGTCATTTTTGACAGCTGTCAAGATTTTTTTTATTAGGTTTTTGAACTGGAAGATGCAAATTCACTTTCAAGTATGGATGAAAGAGTCATTGTGTCCTATTTTATATGAAAGAAGATTTAACACATGTTTCTTCGAATTCACTTAGATGTGAACACCTTATTTATAATTTCCGTTAATTTATTGAACGATTCTTTCTCGGTTTGTTGACTTTAACCCAGATACTTTCATTAGAGGTGAAAGTAAAGCACATATGCGAAATGATACGTGAGAACATTTAGCGATTATTGTTTTCTGATTTGTTAACCATTGAACAGGTAATACGCACATTGTTATTACCAAAGCAACCACGCATAACAATCTTTCATACACTAAAAAGCAACGATTTGTAAACCATCTTTTATGTGTCAATATTGATTGAAATTCAGGCCAGTACTTCGACAGAAAGTTTGATCCAAAAGAGGATCGATTTCGAATTTAATTTTGATGGTTTCAATCTTAATTTAAATATGTTTTATTTCACTTTAAAGTTCTTCCACTCAAAACAACACCGATAGATGCATATAAGCATGCTTTAATTTTTCACGGGGGCTAACCTATTTAGTTTATTTGAAACTGGCGCATGCGATTTCGATATCGATTTTCCCATTGCTACATATGTCTTCAGCTATTGTTGAAAATCACAATGGAAAAATGCAATGAATACGGGAAAAACGCAGGCAGGATTCGAAATATATCTTCTTTACATCAGTTTCGATGTCTGAAATTTTCGAATCATAGTCAAAATTGATTCTTGAACTGGAAAATGCGAAATGCTAATCTGCCTACAAGGTGAATCTATTTACAATGCTACTAGTGACCCATTTTCGAGATGTCATTCTGTCTGTATGTCTAAATCGCTCCAAAAAGGAAAAAAGAATGAATATCTAACCCGACAGGAGCGTAATAAATCAAATATTATTGTCAGGCGAGCTTCCTGACCCTGGGTTGGTTTCCTATAGGGTGGCATGTATGTAGGGGGAGAATAGGGAGCTGGGCGTTATGGGGAATTTTATGACCTTGTATCGGCGTTTGGCAGCAATGATTGGAGAAAGTGGCAAATTGATTTTGTAAGGCCGTTAAGGGCAGACACGTTATCTAGGTAGTTCGTTAACTTTGTCTTCTTTCTTTTGTGTTCTTGTTTCACAATCAGCGAATTTAGTATCTGCTTGTATCAAGGGAATTCATTGAAGGAATAATATGCCGAAAGGAAGCTTAAAGATTATGAAATTTAAATCGAAAATAGGTCAAGCCAAGTTCATCTAAATCATATCTTTGCATATGCAATGAACAATGCATCAAATTATCTCAAACAACTAATTGTTGTATAGAACAGTTACCCATGATGGAAAATACATCAAGTAACTCGTTTTCAAATAACGAATCCCATGATTCTCATTGTGCAAAACGAGGCCATTGTGTCTATTCTTAATCAGATTGAATTCGATTATATATTGCAACATTTTTTCTCTCGAAGTCGTTATTATTGGCCATTATTCTTTGAAAACTCCTAAGAGTAGCATCGGAAACATAGGTACTTAATTTTATATCCTAGGACAATATTTTTTATTGCGTTTTAATGATAATTTTCTTGAGGTCCGTCTCTCAATCGAAGCTTGAAAAGGATTCAATATATCCAATAGAAATGATTAAATCATTTTCTATCAGTACCTACTGTTATGATTCTTTTTATGTTACTTTATATTCCGAATAAATTGAATTTTGAATCTAACAAATCAATTGAAAATTTAAATTTTGCTTTGCCCGGTAATTCTCTATTCCAATTGAGGGTCCAACTTAAATTGAAAGATTTAGATTTATACAAATTTCATTACTTCAAAATAAATCTATATCTAGATCTTTCATTTTCAATTGGACCCTCAATTGGGATAGAGAATTACCGGGCAAAGCAAAATTTAAATTTTTAATTGATTGGTTAGATTCAAAATTCAATTTATTCGGAATATAAAGTCACATAAAAGAATCATAACAATTGGCGCCCAACGTGGGGCTGAAAATTTTTATTATTCAAAATTTAATAGTACAAAAGAATCATAACACTACATTCTTATTCTTTCGTATATTCCAGAATCTCATAGGGTTTTCAGTAGAGTATCATATCCCTTCAATCATCCCTCAACTTAGGGGAAATACGTATTTAGGGAATTACAGGAAGACCAAGGGACCTTATATCGATTACTCAAAGGCCTTTGCTTATCATTTTCGCACATGAATAGTCTTATGGTGGGGTGAACTCAACAAATGGATTGTCTTACGGAATATTGCTAGGGGGATAAGACCCAGGGGTAGAAGCTTCACTCTCATCGCCCTACCTGTAGAGCACAAAGAGGGTACAACTTTTATATTCACGATAGAAATAGAGAGTGGAAAGCATTTAATTTCGATTTGTTGTTTTCAACATCTTTGGAATACAGCAAAATCCTGCTGAAAGAACACATCAAGATGAGTATAATTCTAAAATCGTACAGAAAAAT
Organism: Adalia bipunctata; assembly: GCA_910592335.1. NCBI lineage: Eukaryota > Metazoa > Arthropoda > Insecta > Coleoptera > Coccinellidae > Adalia > Adalia bipunctata. The sequence continues at coordinate 3,115,819 of OU342951.1, forward strand.
CTTGTCAAAGTCTTTTTTTCCCTTGGATGTTTTTAGCTGAAGGCTCCTCGTCTTTTTTATGCTTCACAAACAGTCCTCTTTGGTATTAAAGCATATGAAATTCAGGCACCAAAACGTAGGTACATACGGAAACAGCGTATCTGAAGATCAGCATTTTTTCTTCTTTTTCACCAATACTATATCTATGGCTCAAGCTCTCCTAACAATATCTTAGGGTTAGACTCATCGATTTCATCTTCTTCTTCAACTTATCTCACATAATCAACAATAAAACTGATCTTTAACGGAATTGATTGATAACAGGATGCCCAAGTGATATTCTATCTCAAAATCTATATAACGTAATCGAGTATGGCCCATTTTATAGACATATGGAACGGTTCATTCTTATCCTGACAGGAGTGAAGGAAAAGCTGACCTGAAAACGCTAAAATTGTTTGCTTTCAAAGATGTCCTCTCCTCATCTCGTTTTTTTTCCATTGGGATTACGATAAAACTGAGAGAAATACGATCCCAGATCATTTTTCATTTTTTGACATGATTTATATCACCCTATATATTTAAAACATCTGATTTTTGTTGCAGGGGCACTATGCATCAAACACCCTGAGCCCTATTACGGAAAGTTGATAGGTACCCTTAAAAATTTTGCCCACGGCATCAAAGGAACCGCCTATGCCATCGATGAAAGTACAATTTTCATCAAGAACTTCTCTTACGATGGCATGGGTCCTGATGCCTATTTTTGGGTGGGCAACTCTCCCAGGCCGAGTCCAGAGGGTATTATTGTACCATATCCAGAAGACTACATGGGGAGGTAAGTTGAAATAAGACCCATTCACATTTGACATAGAAAAATGTTGATACAGCATAAAACCGATATGTTGTGGCTAGTTGATTGTCTTATTCTGTCTTTATTCTGAACACCCTACGTTTCTCTAAGAGTGAAGTTATAAATTTCACTCAGTTATCACGCGATTATATAGTCTTGTAACTGAAGATAATAATTGTATCGTACAACTACCAAATTAGGGTGACAGAGGGAGTTCCAGCAAACATTTTAAAGGAAGTTTGTTCCCCTTCTCAATTAAACTAATGGCAATAACCGTATCCTTTGAATGATTTAAAGACTATCTGAACATTAGGGAAGATTTGGAAACTGTGGGGGAGGAAATTCACACTGAAAACAGAGGCGTACGTGGGTAGGGCCTGATTGTGTGGGCTCTCAAGGACTCAAGATTGAAATGAATCAAGAAGATCAAGTTTTAGGTTAGTTTCTCTATTGGGGGTTGCTTGGATTTTTTTCTAAGTTTTAAGATGAAATGCTCATTGTTTTACAGAAATCATCGGTCTAAAGGCTCTGGAATAGCTTCACAAAACACCCTGTGTAAGTGTGTACATATCCCAAAAGCAAATTAATTTTTTTGAAGACAAAGTACAAATTAATGCAATATCCTGAACTCTAAATGAGCTGCAGTTTTTTCATGGTGGATAATGAGAAATTCGAATTTCACATCTCTTGGCAAGACCACCTTTGGCTCTGTCAGTTACCAGAAACAAACGTTCTTATCGCTGTGCCTCCCTTTGTCAGCCTCACAAAGGCTGAGCTGAAGCAACATCTGCAGGCGAAATCTGGGCAGATTGTGGGGTAGGGGAAGTAAGTTTAGGAGAAAGATATTCAAGTTATATCCAGGGACCGCATCTTTGTTCCGTTTATGTTTTCTGGCTCGCAGTTTTCGGGTGAGATTCCGGGAATGAAATCGGAGGGAGCCCATGGCTTTGCAGTTTATTTAATGAGAGGGAGACAGGGGGAGATGAATGACGACGATACTCTCCCCATTTGCATTTGAATTGATACAATGGAACTACAGACTGAGGCGTGCCTGTCAGTCATTGGTAATGTGAAGTCCTGAACTGTTTGGAACTTTTGTATACGCGATTTGGAAATATCATTGAGCAAATTTTTTTAAATGGCTCATATTTTGTTCAGAGATACTTGAGCTATGCTGATCATCATAATATAACTAACCACAACAATTTTTGGAAAAAATTTCATTTGACAGGTGAAAATTTAACCGTGCGTTTAATTATGTTTTATTGAATAGAGCGACCTCGAAAACCTACATTTTGATACCAAAATCGTCCATGTAGCCCTCATAACTAATGAATTATTGCGTTTAAATTTTTTCGATATTTCATTTTCGAGTTTTGTTCTGAAGCTCAGAGCACTCAAAGTATGGGTGATATGGATCACCTTATTGGGTATTCTGAAAGATTTGAATAAGTTGAAGACATTATCGATTGAACAACACTGTTAGATTCTCCAGGGAATTCGTGTTGATGGGAAATATAGTGTTTTCAGGGGGTCTTACCCCTTATGCATTTTTGACCATAAAAGTTGGGATTTTCGATATCGATTTTATTGTTTATATGAATACTTTGGACACTGCTGATTAACAATATACAAACCTAACTTGGTTACGACGAGAGAAACGGGAGCTATGACGATTTGAAATTTCGATTTTTTTGAAAAAATGCCATTTGACAAGTGAAAATCTAAACTATGATAGATAGCGATTCGAATTATGTTTTATTGAATAGAGCGACCTCGAAAACCTACATTTTGATACCAAAATCGTCCATGTAGCCCTCATAACTAATGAATTATTGCGTTTAAATTTTTTCGATATTTCATTCTCGAGTTTTGTTCTGAAGCTCAGAGCACTCAAAGTAGGGGTGATATGGATCACCAAAATGGGTGTTCTGAAAGACTCGAATGGGTTGAAGACATTATCGATCGAACAACACTGTTAGATTCTCCAGGGAATTCGTGTTGATGGGAAATATGGTGTTTTTAGGAGGTCTTACCCCTTATGCATTTTTGACCATAAAAGTTGGGATTTTCGATATCGATTTTATTGTTTATATGGATACTTTGGACACTGCTGATTAACAATATACAAACCTAACTTGGTTACGACGAGAGAAACGGGAGCTATGACGATTTGAAATTTCGATTTTTTTGAAAAAATGCCATTTGACAAGTGAAAATCTAAACTATGATAGATAGCGATTCGAATTATGTTTTATTGAATAGAGCGACCTCGAAAACCTACATTTTGATACCAAAATCGTCCATGTAGCCCTCATAACTAATGAATTATTGCGTTTAAATTTTTTCGATATTTCATTCTCGAGTTTTGTTCTGAAGCTCAGAGCACTCAAAGTAGGGGTGATATGGATCACCAAAATGGGTGTTCTGAAAGACTCGAATGGGTTGAAGACATTATCGATCGAACAACACTGTTAGATTCTCCAGGGAATTCGCGTTGATGGGAAATATAGTGTTTTTAGGGGGTCTTACCCCTTATGCATTTTTAACCATAAAAGTTGGGATTTTCGATATCGATTTTATTGTTTATATGGATACTTTGGACACTGCTGATTAACAATATACAAACCTAACTTGGTTACGACGAGAGAAACGGGAGCTATGACGATTTGAAATTTCGATTTTTTTGAAAAAATGCCATTTGACAAGTGAAAATCTAAACTATGATAGATAGCGATTCGAATTATGTTTTATTGAATAGAGCGACCTCGAAAACCTACATTTTGATACCAAAATCGTCCATGTAGCCCTCATAACTAATGAATTATTGCGTTTAAATTTTTTCGATATTTCATTCTCGAGTTTTGTTCTGAAGCTCAGAGCACTCAAAGTAGGGGTGATATGGATCACCAAAATGGGTGTTCTGAAAGACTCGAATGGGTTGAAGACATTATCGATCGAACAACACTGTTAGATTCTCCAGGGAATTCGTGTTGATGGGAAATATGGTGTTTTTAGGAGGTCTTACCCCTTATGCATTTTTGACCATAAAAGTTGGGATTTTCGATATCGATTTTATTGTTTATATGGATACTTTGGACACTGCTGATTAACAATATACAAACCTAACTTGGTTACGACGAGAGAAACGGGAGCTATGACGATTTGAAATTTCGATTTTTTTGAAAAAATGCCATTTGACAAGTGAAAATCTAAACTATGATAGATAGCGATTCGAATTATGTTTTATTGAATAGAGCGACCTCGAAAACCTACATTTTGATACCAAAATCGTCCATGTAGCCCTCATAACTAATGAATTATTGCGTTTCAATTTTTTCGATATTTCATTCTCGAGTTTTGTTCTGAAGCTCAGAGCACTCAAAGTAGGGGTGATATGGATCACCAAAATGGGTGTTCTGAAAGACTCGAATGGGTTGAAGACATTATCGATCGAACAACACTGTTAGATTCTCCAGGGAATTCGCGTTGATGGGAAATATAGTGTTTTTAGGGGGTCTTACCCCTTATGCATTTTTAGCCATAAAAGTTGGGATTTTCGATATCGATTTTATTGTTTATATGGATACTTTGGACACTGCTGATTAACAATATACAAACCTAACTTGGTTACGACGAGAGAAACGGGAGCTATGACGATTTTAAATTTCGATTTTTTTGAAAAAATGCCATTTGACAAGTGAAGATCTAAACTATGATAGATAGCGATTCGAATTATGTTTTATTGAATAGAGCGACCTCGAAAACCTACATTTTGATACCAAAATCGTCCATGTAGCCCTCATAACTAATGAATTATTGCGTTTAAATTTTTTCGATATTTCATTCTCGAGTTTTGTTCTGAAGCTCAGAGCACTCAAAGTAGGGGTGATATGGATCACCAAAATGGGTGTTCTGAAAGACTCGAATGGGTTGAAGACATTATCGATTGAACAACACTGTTAGATTTTCCAGGGAATTCGTGTTGATGGGAAATATAGTTTTTTCAGGGGGTCTTACCCCTTATGCATTTTTGACCATAAAAGTTGGGATTTTCGATATCGATTTTATTGTTTATATGGATACTTTGGACACTGCTGATTAACAATATACAAACCTAACTTGGTTACGACGAGAGAAACGGGAGCTATGACGATTTGAAATTTCGATTTTTTTGAAAAAATGCCATTTGACAAGTGAAAATCTAAACTATGATAGATAGCGATTCGAATTATATTTTATTGAATAGAGCGACCTCGAAAACCTACATTTTGATACCAAAATCGTCCATGTAGCCCTCATAACTAATGAATTATTTCGTTTTAATTTTTTCGACATTTCATTTTCGAGTTTTGTTCTGACTTCTGAAGCTCAGAGCACTCAAAGTATGGGTGATATGGATCACCTTATTGGGTATTCTGAAAGATTTGAATAGGTTGAAGACATTATCGATTGAACAACACTGTTAGATTCTCCAGGGAATTCGTGTGGATGGGAAATATAGTGTTTTTAGGGGGTCTTACCCCTTATGCATTTTTGACCATAAAAGTTGGGATTTTCGATATCGATTTCATTGTTTATATGGATACTTTGGACACTGCTGATTAACAATATACAAACCTTACTTGGTTACGACGAGAGAAACGGGAGCTATGACGATTTGAAATTTCGATTTTTTTGAAAAAATGCCATTTGACAAGTGAAAATCTAAACTATGATAGATAGCAATTCGAATTATATTTTATTGAATAGAGCGACCTCGAAAACCTACATTTTGATACCAAAATCGTCCATGTAGCCCTCATAACTAATGAATTATTTCGTTTTAATTTTTTCGACATTTCATTTTCGAGTTTTGTTCTGAAGCTCAGAGCACTCAAAGTATGGGTGATATGGATCACCTTATTGGGTATTCTGAAAGATTTGAATAGGTTGAAGACATTATCGATTGAACAACACTGTTAGATTCTCCAGGGAATTCGTGTGGATGGGAAATATAGTGTTTTTAGGGGGTCTTACCCCTTATGCATTTTTGACCATAAAAGTTGGGATTTTCGATATCGATTTTATTGTTTATATGGATACTTTGGACACTGCTGATTAACAATATACAAACCTAACTTGGTTACGACAAGAGAAACGGGAGCTATGACGATTTGAAATTTCGATTTTTTTGAAAAAATGCCATTTGACAAGTGAAAATCTAAACTATGATAGATAGCGATTCAAATTATGTTTTATTGAATAGAGCGACCTCGAAAACCTACATTTTGATACCAAAATCGTCCATGTAGCCCTCATAACTAATGAATTATTCCGTTTTAATTTTTTCGATATTTCATTCTCGAGTTTTGTTCTGAAGCTCAGAGCACTCAAAGTATGGGTGATATGGATCACCAAAATGGGTGTTCTGAAAGACTCGAATGGGTTGAAGACATTATCGATTGAACAACACTGTTAGATTCTCCAGGGAATTCGTGTTGATGGGAAATATAGTGTTTTTAGGGGGTCTTACCCCTTATGCGTTTTTGACCATAAAAGTTGGGATTTTCGATATCGATTTTATTGTTTATATGGATACTTTGGACAATGCTGATTAACAATATACAAACCTAACTTGGTTACGACGAGAGAAACGGGAGCTATGACGATTTGAAATTTCGATTTTTTTGAAAAAATGCCATTTAGCAGGTGAAAATATAAACTATGAAAGATAGTGATTAGAAATTTGTTTTTTTGAATAGGGCGACCTCGAAAACCTATAATTTGGTACCAAACTTGTCCATATAGTCCCTCTTTAACCCGAATTTCTTATGTTTTTTTATTCACGAAATTTCATTTTCGAGTTTTGTTCTGAAGCTCAGAGCACTCCCATTTTGCGTGTTTTTTATCTGTAACATGACTTTTATTGATGATTTCAATGTCTCGAATCTTTCCTATTCAGTAGAACCTTTGGATCCACCCCAAATTTTTTTTTATCGACTTATATTCGCGTTTTTGAGGGGGTCATACCTCTTGGAGATATTTCACCCAATATTTGAGATTCCTTAATTTTAGTTTATGTTGGAGGTGATTTCGTGGAAACTAATATGTAGGACCAGACTTCAACGTCAACAATGTACATTTTTTTTTAAATTCAATGTTGCGAAGTGAAGAAGCACCCTGAAAAAAGAGGAAAAATCGTTTATTGTGCGATATGGCATTTGGCGGTGTAACCTACCATTTTCTTTGTTCCTTCTCCACATCTGGACGGAAACAAAACTCCTGGAGAACAAATTGAATAAATCGCGAAAAAGACCCATTTAACAGCCTGTTGAGGAGGGTTATAGAATTTTGGCAGCCTCAGGATCACCTCCGTATTCCTGTAAGCCTTCAATTCCGGTGGATTTCGCTGGAACAAAGCAGAGATTTCCTGATGGAGAAAAAAAAACTGCCGAGCAAAACAGATCAATTTAACGGCATGTTGTGGCTGGTTGGGAGGAACTTGAGGGCGTCTATATCGTTATTACGACGACCACGATTGAATTTCGGGGTAGCAAACGACACCGGGAGCAGGGAACCTCCACGTACGGGAGTTGTACCCTGGGGAAGGACCGATGACACGGCAATCCGGTAATATCGAGCTCTGGACAGGCCCGTACCGGGGGGATTTCCACGCGGATTCCGCCTGAGATCGATAAGAAACTATTCCTGAGTTTATTGACCTACGATAAGGCAGATAACACGAAGTCTAAGTCACCCTCTAGAAGACGATTATAAAAAAAATTCCAAAGGCCCTATTTACGGAACCCCTCGTCGAAATTTGCTCATTCACGAATTAAACCGAGGCATTCGAGATCTGAACCTACACTGAAAATTTCAAGTCTTTAGGTTGATCGGTTCGAGAGTTACCTATATACTCCATTCACAATTATAAAATCACAACTCTGGCCTTGGAAATTTGACACATTCCACTCTGTATCTGTATCGAAGTTATGACGTTTTTCAAAATATTTTTATGTTCCAAATCAACACTATGTTGCCCTTTCTAAATTCTTAGCGTATTTCTCAGAATGTGAATGAATTGGAAAAGATGTGATGGACGAAAATAATTAACGTTTATATGAATTGATAGAAAGGATTCCTTTTCTAGTTATTTGCGTGAAAAGTACAAGAGATCACTGTTGAAATATATTATTTTTCGCCATGGAAAAAATTGCATTGCTTTCACATAATTTTCATATGCATGCTTGTGAAGATTTAATGTTTAGTATCCTCTTGAACTGAAAGTTCAAGACTTGACGACATTTCATTTATTTGATCTTATGAACAAGGAGTAAAATATTCTGACTGTATAGTAAATTATTAGTTTAAAAAATATTCATACATTACTACCACAGTAGGTTTGTACAAATAAAATGGAATAGGTGAAACATATGCTTCACATTTATCATTCATCTGTTCTAAAATAAGACACAAACTCCTGGAATATGGAAAAAACCGATGTATTCTGGTTCAATATAGCCTATTTCTACTTTCGGCAAAGGAATGAAAGCTTCAGTGACACATTTCAATTCATCGGAATCTGAATTGACCTACCGTTGAATGCAATATAGTCATATTTCTTCTTTGTTTTAGCTTTTTCGACGTTTTTTTTTTTGAAACGTGAAAACGATGAACAATAATAATTTAGAGACCGATGATGGCCATCCAGAACCCGTTTACTTACGAAAATCGTGCAATTTCATTCTGCAATTTCTTTCCTCATTATTCCGCGAAAATCCTACCTGAACCATATTTTCCGGTCGCTTTCGTTAGAAGATCGTATAATGAAGCCTTTTTGTCCATTTACACATTCCAAATAAATTTTGAGCACCAAAAACGATACCGAAACTAACCAAACTTTTGGGGGACCGGAATTTCGTTTGAAATCTTTCTAAACGGCCAGATACCTAAAAAAAAATTCGTTATCAAGTGTAAAAAGGTCGATTAGTACTTACTTTCGCTTCATTTATACTTATAAATCGATTTTTGGTCCAATTCAAATTTGCCGTTCGTAGTAACGCCAAAAGTCGTGAAAGGAAAAAATGACACTTGCACGAAATTTCTCATATCGACGGGGAACTTCTTCTGGACGACGAAGAACGGAAAAATAGCCGATTTCCTATCGATATTCCACCCCAAAATCGCCGATCGATTCGAACTAAAAAAATGTGGCATATCTTTGATACTTTTACTTTGATGTAAACAAAGAAACTGGCAACGTCGTTTTGTCATTAACGATATTTTCTGTACGCGCACTGACTTTTCATCAGGTGCACCAACTCCTGAAAACGAAACGCATTATCGAACGCTAATGGAGCCTGTGTAGAGAAAATGACTCTCTGATATAAACACAATAAAAACCTCAATAACCAACCAGCAAAATCTGCCTGATTCCTCCCTGTCTCCGGAACGGAAGCAGAGCCGCAGAGGGAAATCTAGAGGGCGGCAACCGCCCCCCTACGAGGGTCTATTTCGATTGTGATGATCAAGTCAGCTTAACGTCTTTATTAACTTTTCAGATTCCACCCCTTCGTCCCTTGTCGCTTGTGTAGTGTCGGTGGAAGGCATGGAGGGTTCCTCTGCGAAAACGCTTTAACGTTTTTGCTTCTCTTTATGTCGAACCCCCAAAACATCTCCATTTCGATGGATTGGTATGTTGGAGGAGAGATCCAGACTTATTGTGTAGGACGTGGATTATTCTTCTTACATCCTTCAGTTTTTCAGATCGGGATAGACGGTTTTGGTGTTTTTGGTGAAAGAACCTATGACGAATCAAGGTGGAATGTATTTGAATTATTCATTTGGATCCCGGTGGTCGTCAGCTCAAACCAAGGGGGTTGAATTTTTTTTTATGTTGTGGTTTTCACGAAAAGGAATATCCTGTAATGTTCAGAGAACATCGTGAGAACCAAGGGCAAGCAGGTAGGAATTGGTGTTTTTCTTGAATTTCTGGAGGTTATATGCCTCGGGGAACACCGCCCTGGGCAATGTGTTCCAAAGCCTCGCTGTTCGTTGGATGAACGAGTCTTTGAAGAGAGATGTTCTGCAGGTCTCCAAAGTTACCACGAAGGGGTGTGAAGACTTAACTTGACGGGTTAGTCTGGAAGAGACTGCCAGAGGGGGAACGATTGCTGATAATTCAGAAGAGCATCGCCCATGGAAATATCTATAAAATAGAGATAGACCGCCCACTTTTCTACGGTGTTCCAGAGAAGTGAGCGAGCTTGTAAGCGAGGCATCACCGACGAGACGAATTGCCCTTTTTTGTACAGAATCCAAGAGTTTTAGGGTGTGTTTAGGTGCAGCACTCCAAATATGGGAACAGTATTCCAGGACAGGTCGAATCTGTGCCTTATAGATCATAAGCAGCTGACCTGAGGTGAAATAGCTCCTGGCACGAAACAGAGAACCAAGTTTTTGGGATGCACTTTTAGCAATGGATCTCACGTGATTCTCCCAGGAAAGGTTACTGCCGACAGTAATGCCAAGCATCGAAATGGATGACTTCAATGGTATGGTCACTCCCGACAATTTTATGCTGGGCACAGTAAGATCGGCTCTTCTAGAGAAAAGACATGCTTGTGTTTTGTTTGCGTTGAATTCTACCAAGTTATTAGATCCCGATTCAAGAATTGTTGCTAAGTCTATATTTATGTTGTTAACATTTCTTCCTCGTTCGTTTTTGATTTGGCGGGCTGGTATTGGAGCCCTAGAAGAAAAGGCGGTATGGAGGGTACTATCATCCGCGAAGCTGTGCACTGGACACGAAGTTGCTTCCAGCTAATCGTTGATGTGAAGTAGAAATAGTGTTGGAGCCAGAATTGATCCCTTCGGAACACCAGCATTTATGGGTAGAGAGTCAGACGAAACTCCATCGACCACTACATAGAGAGATCTGTTTGAGAGAAAACTAGCTAGCAGAGAACATAGCTTTGGGGGCACGCCATAAGATGGAAGCTTGGCGAGGAGTCCCTGATGCCACACTCGATCGAATGCCTTGGAGATATCCAGTGCTACGGCTAGGGTTTCACCATATTTCTCGGTAGATAGCTGCCATATATATGAGACGTAAGCGAGCAAGTCACCAGTGGATCTCTGATGACGGAAACCATATTGGTTCCATATTGAGGTTCTTTTTCAAAACTAAGCATCGAAACCAAGCAATTGCAGCCATGAAATGAAAGCCACTCCTATTTCCCACAAAAAATGTCCCATTCACATTTTGCCTACAGGAGTGTCAATCCCTTAAAGAACACCCTTATTCCTTTCACTAGAAGAACACCCTTATTCCTTTCACTAGTGACTAAAAGAACGAATCTTAATCCTGGAGCACCGTCAGATTCTGAAATTTTACAGAGGTCAAATACCTAAAGGTAAAAGGTGTCACACTAGATAGTCTCAACTGAAAACAAGACATCGACTGAATTATTTTAATAATCCACTATTTACAAACGACTATTTTCCTCTTCTTAATTTCCACCAAAATTCATCCTCATCGATTTTTTTCCAAGTCCGATCGAAAATTACACGTAGATTACGAATCTGTAATTAGAATTCTCTTTTGACGCGTAGTTTGGGAAATAATCGACCTTGAGTCGAAAAATCGCGAAAAATAGGTAATTTTTGGACTGCCGTATTTCCCAGAAAAATTGATTTATACAGATGCTGATTTTTTTGCATATAGATTGATCCTTTGTGAATAAAAAAAAACCTATTTTCATCCATCAGAGTCGAACAGTTTAGATTTTCTGATATTTTTCGCGAAGATCCAAATTTTCCGATTTTTCATCGTTCGTAAATCTAAAACTGTTTTCCTTAAGGGAGAATTGATTGGATTTTCTTAATCTACGTCCTCGAATTAGTAAATGGTGTGAGTTTGAAGTCGATCGGAGCCAAAAAAATTTTTTCGAAAAATCGAAATTTTTCCATACCTTAGTATAGGATTTTTCGCAAAAATTCGAATCTCGCCTATCGATACAAAATTTTCACCACTTACCAATTCGATGCCGTAGATTAAGAAAATCCAAACAGATTTTCTCCGAGACTAATTTTTTTTTAAATACGGTTGATGGAAAATCGAAAAAATTAGACCTTCACGAAAAAAATCAGAAAATCCAAACCCTTCGTCTCAGGTATATAAAAAATACAACATTTTATTCTTAAAGAACTAAAGTATAACCAAAAGAATCAGCTCCTCTCAATTCCAATTTTTTTAGAAGTTACGTCACTCCAAAGTCGACCAATTTTTCGCCAATTTTCCACTCAAGGTCGTATATTTCCCGAACCAAAAATTTCTCGGAAAAACTAATTAGCGCATCGCGTAATCTACGACCTCGAATCAGTAAATGAAATGTTTTGGTCACCAAAAATCACAATAATTAAGTTTGTAGTATTTTGTGATTAAATAAATTACATGTTTTTCAGTTTTCAAATTATTACCTATACATAATGCATGCAGAATAATCGGTTACTCATGAAATAGTCTTGTCAAATACCATTCGGGCATCTAATTTTTCCCGTGAAAAAAATCGATGAATGCAAAGTAATATTTTTTTACAAAAAGTATTCATGCAGGAACATAAATCCGACGTTTTCGATTTTTTTCGGAAAAATTAGATGCCCTTATAATATTACTTACGAAAATTTACAGATTCTTATCAGCATTACAGGATGATTTTGCAGTTTTCATTTTTTTTCAGCTTCCTGCCCTACTCTGGTTCTAGCAGAGATCCCCCTGTATTAAAGGCGTACAATAATACGGATGTTATCCTCAGGCTGCCTGGTGGTAAGAGAATAAGGGATATCCGATGGCTCTCTGTATGGTGCAGGCGATTCACCGTAAGTATATATACTTATATTATCATTATTATTATTCCATCGGGTTTTATTAAGATTTTTCCGACAAGAGGTGCTTACTTTGAAGAGGATAAAAATATTTGTAATTTTTTTATGGAATATACTGGTCGGGAACAGTGCCATACTTCTCAATTTGGCTTAATCCTGTATATGATAATGATAGTTTCAAAAGGAAATATTTAAGGACTGAACAAGAATAAATTCGCTATCACAAAAACGCCTATATCTCTTGAACCAATTGAGAAAAAAATCAAAATTTGATAATAGTTAGCTTTGTTATGAACGTCAGAAACATGTGGAACATTTACTTCATAGATATTCCAATTCTCTGTGGCAAAATGTCCAGCGAAGTAAAAACACGAGAATTTATAGTGAAACTTTTTCAAAATAATCAAAAATGGAGCTTCGAAAGAATCGCAAAAGAGGCTAGCGTTCGTCCGGAAACGGTATCAAGAGTTGTTAAGCGTTTCAACGAAGATCTTACAATTAACCGCAAGAAAGGAACCAGAAGGAAAAAGGGGTTTCATAGCCCAAAAAAAGTGGAGAAAGCCATCAGCCTTTTTCAGAAGAATCCTAACCTTTCAGGACAGAAAGTGGCCCAAAAAGTGGGTTGTTCGCAGTCAACAGTTCAGAAAATCAAGTCGAGTTGTGGGCTTAGAACATACAAAGTGCAGAAAGTGCCAGACAGGAACGCTTGTGAAGAATCAAGAAGAGAAATATAGAGCAAAGAATTAAAAAAAGATTTCATGAAAAATTTTTCCTGTTGCGTGATGGACGACGAAACCTATGTCTTGGCTGATTTCTCGCAATTTCCTGGTCAGGAATTTTATACTGCAGATTCTAGTGGAAATGTTGACGAACAATTTCGCGTGAAGAAACAAGCAGAGTTTCCTAAAAAAAATTCCTGGTTTGGCAAGCAATTTGCACTCGTGAGAAAAGGAGCAAATTTTTCGTTGACCAAGGCTCTGTTGACTCGAAGAAATACATCGAGGAATGCTTGAAGAAGCGAATTTTACCATTTTTACGTGAGCACGATGTGTCAACAAGCTTTTGGCCAGATTTAGTTTCATGCCACTACAGCAAGGCCACCAAGAAATAGTACGAAGCTAATGAGGTGGTTTTTGTCCCCAAAGAGGCCAATCCACCTAATTGCCCAGAACTCAGGCCAATCGAAAGATATTGGGCCCTGGTAAAAAGAGAATTGAAGAAGACTAAGAAATCAACGAAAACATTAGCGGAATTCAAACATAAGTGGAAGACAGCATCCCAGAAAGTGACTGAGAACACTATAAGAAGCATGATGGGAAGAATTCCAGAAAAAATCCATGAATTTTGTAAAAAATAGTTTCGGTTTTTTTATTGTAAAAACAGTTCTCATAAGAATTAGAAGATGATTCGAAAATGAGTTTGATTTTCGAAATCGGTCCAGTGGTTCAAAAGATATAAGCGTTTTTGTGATAGCGAATTTATTCTCGTTCAGTTCATTCCTTATTATATCAATGGTGTCATGGCTGTTTCGGTTTAATTGAAGTAATTAATGTAACCAGAATTATTAATTGTCGTAAGACATTGGCCAAATAGTCCATAATTTTATTCTTCGCTGATGAAATAAGTTACAGATTTGGTTTTATTGATATTAACGTCTCCAACGTGCAAGAATTGTAAACATATTCACTGGAAATGAACAGCATTGCATGGGCTTAGACCAAAATGTCCAGGTAATAACTCCCACAGTCACATAATCACAACAATTGGCGACGACCGACGACTATTCCGAGGTAACAATATGGAAAATAACCTAGCTATAGATCTATTAAAGTGAAACGATAAGTAATCACTTAAAAAATCTGGGTATTCTTCGACTCAGCGTTCTAGAATTTGGTAGAGCGTTCTTGCAACCCCTATTTTCTCCCTTTGGGGTGTCACTTTCACCGACTAATGTGTGCAGTCCATTATGTGCTGGTGTCGAAGCCACGTCACGCTAAACTGGGTCCATTTGTTGCAGTGGGAGGTAGATACATCATTCTTACGTGCTACATTAAAACCACCCCTTATACGTTCTTGCAAGGATAGAATTTCTACACACTCATGAATTATTTCGATATAAAACGTGCTACCCTCGAATTGATTCGATTTTTTACATAGAATCTGATGCTTTTCTGCATTTCCTTGGATTTTGAACGAATTGAGGTATCGAAATGAATGCGAGATATTGAAAACTCAGCTTCAAACCGTTTTCTGTTGAAGACGGCTTATTTTCGAAGCCAAGGTTGGTCTAATTGAGGGAATTACGTATTGAAATTCCGCATTTGAATTCTGTAGATTCCTACTAAAGTTGGGCCATTCGTAATTGAAAGATTTGCAATATAAGGACCCCTAATTATTAAAACCTTATTTCACTCAGTCAATGAAAGGAATCAAAATCTTTCTTCGTCAGACTTAGGGATTCTTTGAATTGCTGAAGATTTCCTCAATTTTATCTGCACAACATACATGGTGTAGAAGAGTAGGAGCTAAAAAGCCCAACTTTTTAACATTTTCAAATAGCCCTCTTAAGGGGACCGAGCTCGCGAGCTCCCTTCAAAAATTGAGCTCTTTTTTTCCATGATATCTCCGTTCGTATGCGGCGTATACCAACAATTTTTTTTTAAATCGAAGCTTAATTATTTCTCTAGAATGTGTATAACTCGCTTTTCCGTTTTTCTTCGTATATTAGGAAAAAAACCTGGTGAGCTGTGATTTCAAGAAAATCTGGACAAACGATTTTATTTCCATGATATCTCTGTCGATTCTCGGGATAAATGTATGAAATTTTCAGTTTACATACGGAATAATATTTTCCAGAATGTGTATTGATCAGTTTTTCTGTTTATTGCCCCCTCAATTTTTAAATGAATTATAAAGTAGAAACTTTATTGGTCATATTTTCAACCCTGTTTTTTTCCTAATATACGCAGAAAAACGGAAAAGCAAATCATACACATTCTGCAAAATATTATTCTGCATGTATACTGAAAATTTCATACATTTATACCGAAAATTGACGGAGATATCATGGAAATAAAATCGTTTGTCCAGATTTTCATGAAATTACAGCTCACCAGGTTTTTTTCCTAATATACGAAGAAAAACAGAAAAGCGAGTAATACACATTCTAGAGAAATGATTAAGCTTTATTTAAAAAAAAAATTGTTGGTCTATGCCGCACAGTGGCGTATCCAGGATTTCAGTTCGGGGGGGGGCCGGATTTCCCATATGAGGAAAATTGAATTTTAATACTATCCTATTTTTGCAATTTCGTTCCTGTGATTATATGGTTCGGGGGGGGCCCGGCCCCCCTGGGCCCCCCCCTGAATACGCCACTGATGCCGCATACGAACTGAGATATCATGGAAATAAAAAGCCCAATTTTTGAAGGGGAGCTCGCGAGCTCGGACGTGTACCAGGTCCCCTTAAAA
Source organism: Adalia bipunctata (assembly GCA_910592335.1). Lineage (NCBI taxonomy): Eukaryota > Metazoa > Arthropoda > Insecta > Coleoptera > Coccinellidae > Adalia > Adalia bipunctata. The sequence continues at coordinate 3,131,989 of OU342951.1, forward strand.
ATGTACTGATAGTACAAGTGAAAAAACTGTATGATATACAGAGCTCATTTTCAGATTAACATAAAAATATACAAATATTCCACTGGCTCTGAACTAGGTCCAAAATAATTTGGAATCTACTGCTCTAATACTAAATCGATTTGATCATTTTAATGATGGAAACACTTCTTCATGTAGTTGATACCTCCTGAAAAAATAAATTGGTGATTTGTTCGTACACTGGAGAAAATAAACTATTATTTTATACCAAATACATATCTTTATACCGAATGATACGACTTTCTCCAATTGAAATGGACGAAAAATTTCATTAAAACCACCTCGATCTTTGATTTTAAAGATCCATTAAAATCCAGGACGACTTAACGACTCAGAAATCACCACCTTCAATTACAGCGTTGTATACAGCATTCCTCCGCTCCCTTCACCCCTCAGTCCGTAATTCCCGAATCGTTTCTATGAATATGGCATCATCCTGACACTAATTCGTTCTGATTTTCGCTAAACCTCTTGAATAGTCGAAATCCGGTTGGAAAATGCTCCCGTGAGACATGGGAGGAATTCCGGGTCCTAAAGGACCCCATGCACCGCGACGAAACGCGAAAGGACACTGAATTCTGACGTTTCGTCATTATAAAGGGCCTTCCCATCTCTCAGTGATGAAAGACTAAGTTTCACAACGAAAATTGTGCAGGAAAAACCACAAGAATGTAAAACAGAGGTTGTTCTCAACTCGTCAATTTTTCAAGATTATATCGAAGTCAGAACGACGACTAGACCTATACAGGGGGTATATGAATAGAAGCAAAAAATTTAGGAGGGGATTCCTTGTCAAAAAATGACCCCCTTGCTTAGTAACAGCCCCCTAAATACGGCACCCAAAAAACAGTTTCTTGAAAACCATAAAACTGAGAAAAATAAAATTAAGTCGACATTTTATGCTAGCAAAAAGGCTCACAGAAAATGTTTGGTGGAGTTCCCCTATAGTTGCAAGGGGTAGAAAAGCCACCCCCAAACTTTGTTTCACAAAAAAACTTTTTTCCATATTCATGTTTGAGAATATAATAAAATTAATTTTGTATTGCTTGCTCTGTTCTTAACGAATAAGGTTTCTTGAAATTTCTTGCCAAAATTGACGGTTTTTGAGACAAAAATAATTTATCAACAAATAATGCAAATAATGGCAGCTGGAATTATTTTCGACCTTAAATTCATCCATCAGGCGTATGCCAAGTTGACATTTTTATTGTGACCTGGTATAAATAAATGTAACAATGCAAATAATTTTAAACTTTCCACAAATTAAAAATCATTTTAAATAGGTAAGGCACACAGGGAAATGCCATACAGCCTCTTTGACTCAGGTGAATTATCTGTTAATAATTTTTTCCGTCGACCATAGAATAAAAGCTCATTTTAACGCACTCGAAATAATCTATTAATGACCTATTTTAATGCATGATTTCTTATTAATGCATGATTGTCATAGCAACCGAACATAAAATATTCAGTCAGAGCACTATGCAGCTTGGTTGGAAATCGACTTCTGTCACAGAAGGGTATATTGACAACTCCCTTCGAAATAAAAAACACTGCAGAAGAAATTTCAGGTGATACAAGTTGCAAAGTAAATAATACTTCAACCTCCACTTTCTCCACACGTTCCTTATGGGATATCATAGGTGATGATATAAATGTAAACTGTTCAGAATGTCACAACATGTCCATTATTCCCTCTATGAAAATCTTGTAATGAACTCGTTTATTAATTTAGCGATTAATGGTCTCTAACATTAACGCGCTCGCTCCGCTCACGCGTTAAAATATTTCGGCCATTAATCGCTGTCATTAATAAACTAGTTGATAAAATAACTATTTTCTCTCAAAAACCGTAAACTTAAGCATGAAATTACAAGAGACCTAATTTGTTCAGTTTGGATCAAGCTATCCAAAATAAATATTCAAATTGTAAAATAGGAATACGGCAAAAAGTTTCTTGCGGAAAAATGTTTAGGGGAGGCTTTTTCAACCCTTGCACCACCACAAATTTTAAGGGCCTTCTTGCTCGCATTAAATGACTGCCTGATTTTGTTCTTGTCAGTTTTTTGGTATTCAAGAAGAAAATAAAAAAAAGGTTTTGGGGCGTCATCTTTAGATGGCTGTAACTAAGCAGGGGGGCTCAAAAAAGAAAAGTTTATATAACAGACCCACCTTATTTTTTGACAAATATTGACCCCCTAAATTTTTTTACAATTTACACCCTGTTTATAATTTCAAAGGAACTGAATCAGAATGTTTTTGAAAATCGCGGTGTATGGGGCCCCTAAAAAGCTCGTCTGCGGCCTGTTAAACAGTTATTCACCCCCTCCCCCACTCCCGTCTCCAACCACATACGCTGTCGCCGCAAGGGTGGTGCCTCCAAAGTCCGGGCCCGGAGTTACACAGAAGGTATCGACCTGCGCGAAGCGTTTGAAAATGTTTCCAGGACACCGAAAACGCCAACTCCGGGTCCCGTTTGTAGATTTCTGGATGTTTCGCTGCCAAAATGGCCGCCACGGTCTGGCTGATTTATTGGAGTGGGTCTTGGGAGCGAGGAAATTTGGGAGTAGGAGGTTTCTGTTTACGCTCCAGGTGACTGAGTCAATCGAGGTCTAATCGGTATTCTTTGTCGTCGAAAGAAACGGTTTTATTCTAAGTTGTCATATTCTTTTTTTTTATTGGCATATTTGTCACTTAAAACAGCACGAATCAACTCTGCCTTCGCAGTAGAGTAATTTTCCTGCAGCTTTTGGGGTGAAGTTGCCAAAAACCAAGCAGACATATTTTGGTAACAAATACATATTAGTGGCAATGGACTTTTCACGAAAAAGGTTGAAGAATATGCCATTCAAATTCGAATAGCCAATACAGTTGCAGATGTACTGACAAAGGAAATTTTTGTTGTTCCATTTGAACTACATTTTCACCAAGACCAAAACTTCGAATCTATCGTGAAAATCCTTGAAAACTATACTCCGTTCACTTTTATAATGTATCCCAGTTGGCCAAGACATTCTGACACATTTCACCGTGTATATTTTGAAAATATTGGGTTATAGTCCTGTCAGATAAACAAGCAACGTTGTCCTTTCTACATAGAGGTCGTAGTAATCACGTATTTATCAAAATGTTTGTTAACTTTGGAGAATAATGAATTTGAGAAAATATTATGTGAATTCAGAATGCCTTTGCAAATTATTTTGTACTGATAAGTCGTCGTTTATGAATTGTTGAATTCGTGTTTCAATTTCATTAACTTCAATTTTGAATAATCGTTCGATTATCTATAATACTAATATAATAAAGAGGAAAGATTTGCATTTTTGTGTGTCTGATACGACATGGCTCAAAAACTACTGAACCGATTTCAGAAATTCTTTCACCCTTAGAAAGCTACATTATCCCTGAGTGACAGAGGCTATACTTTCCACCCGAAAAAATCAAGTATATCTACTATAACTTCAATAATTACAAAAAAATCAGCCATAATCAGCTATGTTCTAACACTTATGGTTCTCGAGATGCTCTCAGTGATCATCGCATTTGGGACACCCTGTACAGAGAAATATCTGTATTATCAGCAGATGCTTTCAAACAAACTAACTTTACAGTCTTAAAACAGAAAAAGTGGTCTATAGGTTGAGTTGCAATTAGGTACAAATCCTCCAATGCTTTCTTGATTAAAACTCGAGAATTCTCATCGTAGCATTCGCGATACTAAGAAACGCTTCAATGAAAACACTTTTCAAATTGCGAAAGTTCATCGTCTATGTTCCCCCACCCACGTTTCCTTATAAAAAAAAATTAATATCTGAAAGTTCGAGTTGAATAGAGTGGGCAGTAGTTGATCGATAAGCTTGAATGTGAGGTAATAATGAATGGGGTGGTTCAAAGGAATTTAAAATTAGAAATTCTCTGCCATACACAAGTTGGGCGCAGCGCAGCTATATATAGTTTCTGCCATTCATAATCAGTACACTCTGTCGAATATTGGAATATTAATTAAGATGCGTAATTATGATTTTGACGCCCACAACTTGGCTATCAAGATGCCGTTCTGTTCATCGAAATATGCTATTATTGATTAGTTCCATATCGTCAAGAGGTAGATTAATCATTAAATCATTGTATGTATATTGAATCGTAGTATACAGTCTGTTTGTTAAGGGGACCTGGTACACGCCCGAGCTCGCGAGCTCCCTTCAAAAATTGGGCTTTTTATTTCCATGATATCTCAGTTCGTATGCGGCGTAGACCAACAATTTTTTTTTTAAATTAAAGCTTAATCATTTCTCTAGGATGCTTATTACTCGCTTTTCTGTTTTTCTTCGTATATTAGGAAAAAACCTGGTGAGCTGTAATTTCATGAAAATCTGGACAAACGATTTGTTTTACATGATATCTCTGTCAATATTCGGGATAAATGTATGAAATTTTCAGTCTGCATGCGGAATAATATTTTCCAGAATGTGTATTGATCAGTTTTTTTGTTTATTGCCCCCTTAATTTTCAAATGAATTATAAAGTAGGAACTTTATTGCTCATATTTTCAACCAGGTTTTTTTCCTAATATACGCAGAAAAACGGAAAAGCGAATATTACACATTTTTCAAAATATTATTCAGCATGTATACTGAAAATTTCATACATTTACCTCGAAAATTGACGGAGATATCATGGAAATAAAATCGTTTGTCCAGATTTTCATGAAATTACAGCTCACCAGGTTTTTTTCCTAATATACGAAGAAAAACAGAAAAGCGAGTAATACACATTCTAGAGAAATGATTAAGCTTCATTTAAAAAAAAAATTGTAGGTCAATGCCGCATACGAACTGAGATATCATGGAAATAAAAAGCCCAATTTTTGAAGGGAGCTCGCGAGCTCGGACGTGTACCAGGTCCCCTTAAGAACACGTAAACCTTTCTTTGAGAATTGCTACTGATCGTAAATTCTCTTGAATGTATGTATCTACTCATAGATAACGAAAAAAATATAGTGACACTTCTAAGTCTATAAATTGAAAAAAAAACAGAACTCTAGACAGCGCGAGCTCAACACACCTGACCCCTACTTATTTGGTTGCAAACTGGTGAATGCACCGGTCACCACCAGGGGCGGATCTAGAAGCACATCTCACTGATGGGACCTAATTAGTTCGAAACGTATCTGTGAATGTCTACCATAATAACTAAACTAATCCACTTTAACTTCGGATCCACCTCAAAAGGGGGTCAATTTGACCTACACTTCTCAAAATCTTCACTCTTATACGAAATATAATTTCATTCTTTTCCTTCTCTTCCAGGTAGACTTTGGAGAAGTCTTCATTCCTCCAAACCTTGAGGTTCCAAAGCCTCGAGTACTGCCAGAATTCAAAAGACTGGCTCATGGTCTCAGATCTGACAATATAAGCATACTAGACGCAAAGACTTTTTACATACCCAATTTACACTACGACGGAGCAGGACCAGATGCGTACTTCTGGGTGGGCAATGGGTCGGAACCCACACCCTACGGCATCAAGGTAAAACAAAAATTCTGTAACACAAATAACTTTTTTGATGGAAACCAAAAGACAATTTTCTCCATTAAAGCTTCCTCTACTGCCTCTTCAATTCAATTTAACCCTCATTCTTATGTTATTCAAGGTGCCAAATGAGATGGGCTCTCTTGACGTACTCAGAGGCTACCAGGGTGAAGATATAGAGATCCAATTGCCAGGATCTCTAACAGTATACGACGTGGACTGGCTGGCAGTTTGGTGTGTTAGGTATAGACACAACTTTGGCCACGTCATGATACCGAAGGACCTAGATGTTCCTCCAGCTCTTGGACAAACCAAAATATCGGTGAGTGAACAGATTTCGATTGGTATGAGTTGGTGCTGGAACTTACGAAGAAATATGCTTAACTTTTCATTGACTAATCAGGGTAGTCCATCCTGTATTTAATTCACTTCCTAGTTTATCAGCCAATGAAAAGTTGAGTGTATTTCTTCATTCAAAGATAGGTAATTCAAATTATTGTCCTTCATTATTTGGACTTTGGAAATCTGAAATATTCTCTGTCTTAACTACTAGGTACCGAAAAAATGTTTTGGTTTATTTTTGTAATGTTTTGTTGTAATTCACACAGAAGTAGACATCCTTGAATTTGACCAGGTAACTTTGGAGTACCCCAGGGTGGGATACTCGGCCTCATATTCTTTGGTTTCCCAAAGTAATTGTTTGAAAGCATATTTTATGCCTTAGTAGAATCTGGTACTATAGTTAGGTACCCAGAGAATATTTCGGAATACATATCAAAATATGTGAGCCCAAAATTAAGTGAACCTTTTTATTTTCCCCATTCTACAGGAAAAATCTAAACAAGAGTAAGTTATGGAAATATTTACAATAAACAAGCGAATAAATAAGATTGTTATTTATTCAGGAATATGTATCTCGAGATAATTCTCCTTTGAACGTTTCATGCAAGTGAAAATGATCGGTATTTTCATTGAATGAAATATACACTGCGCGAAAAAATTGACGCACATTATGGAAATCTCAAATTTATAATACAACTGAAGGTGTTCTCAATGATAATTATTTTTATCAGAATTATGCATGCATATGTTATCCACTTTCAACGTTTTTCTTCGAAACAGATGTTTTCTCCCAGCAGGAATAAAAAAAGATGATATTATCAGATTTTGAATGAAAATCAGTTGTTCTCGATCAATTCTAGTGATCAATAGTTTTTCTTTCGTTTGATTCTTTACACTCGATCGCTATGCAACGCGAAGCACGCAATTTTTTGTTTTGCGAGAAGAAGGGTGGACATCCACAAGAATTGCAGAAAGGTTTGGAGTTTCCCATACAAGTGTGTCCAGAATGTTGCAGCGATTCAGGGTGACAGGTATGAATGTCCGAAGACCAGGACAGGGTAGACCACGGGTAACAACTGCCATTCAAGAACGTTACTTGAGAGTTTCTTCGTTGAGACAACGGTTTGCAACCGCTCGCCTCCTTCAAAATCAGCTTGAGCAAACTCATGAGGTGCAAATTAGCACTCAGACAATAAGAAATCGCCTCAGAGAATATGATTTAAGGCCTGGTGTCGCGGCAAGAGGCCCAGCTCTTACCCCAGCCCATCAAAGGGCGCGTTTGGATTTTGCGAGAGAGCATATCCATTGGGAAGAGGCCGATTGGGAAAGAGTTCTCTTCACAGATGAGTCTAGCTAGATTCTGCCTCTACCATTGTGATCGACGTTCCCTTGTATACAGACGTCCACATGAAAGATATGCTCAGTGCAATTTCCTGAATACTACTGGTTTCGAGGGAGGATCGATTATGGTATGGGGTGGAATATCTTTGACTGCTCGCACAGACCTAGTGGTCGTTGATAATGGAGCTATGAATGCTGATAAGTATATAATGAACTTTCTTGAAGAGCATGTGCCATTTGCCCCATACATTGGGGAAAATTTCATTTTTATGGACGATAATGCCAGACCCCATCGTGCGCGAATCGTTCAGGAGTACCTTGAAGAGGTTGAAGTCTCTCGAATGGAATGGCCAGCATGAAGTCCAGATCTCAATCCGATTGAGCAGGTTTGGGACAACCTCAATAGAAGTCTGAGAAGTTCAGGAAATCATCCAGCTACTCTTAATGACTTAGGAATCCAACTCGGAGAAATCTGGGAAGGATTAGATCAGAACATTTTAAGATCACTCATTTTGAGTATGAACCGTCGTTGCCGAGCTGTAATTAACGCAAGGGGTGGAAATACCAAGTACTAAATCACTTATCATAATTTCAGTATTTTGAAAATTGTTCATTTCTCTTCTTTCACATAAGATTCGTTGAAACCCTGAATTTTTCTTCCATTTAATGTGTCTTGTTTCGTTCAAAACCTTCCCGAGAGAACATAAAAAATAAGTTATAAAGTCAATGTAGAGTTAAGTTTCATTAAAATTGAGATTTTCAGAATGTGCGTTAATTTTTTTGGGCAGTGTATTTTGATCAGATTTGTTTAGTTTCTTTATAACTTGCATTCCTATCGTATCGAAAGAATTTCAATTCAATACATCAGGTGATTTCGAAATCGACATCTTGAATTTATATCTCAATTGTTGAACTTTCAAAAATCTTTATTTTAGGGGTGAATGGTAATGAAATGTGGTATCAATTGACCTAAATTTTCAGTACTTAGATGCTTGTTCAATAGAACTTCAGTAGGCAATAATTAAGAATGAACATTTTCGAGTTTTAATGACTATACTTTTGGAGTATAAGACATGGTAATTGAAGTGGCGTTTTCATGGTGAAAAGCTATAATATAATACTATTTAAATTTTGCTGAAAAAAAATATTTTAACTGCACATTTTTTCTTCATGAAAAAGATATCCCTTTGAAAGTTTAATATCTACATGAAAAAATTTTCCTAATATGTGTAGAAGCCAAAATAAACGAGTTCTGTATTTTACAGCCGCCTTGGTGGTATAATCCTGTAAGTATTATTGAAACTGATCTGTAGAAATTCTCAGGCTTTTCCTTTTTTGTGAACCATCTTGTTTATTACATAGTTCTTGAATATTTTCTCAGATATCTGAACTTATAGTATGGAAGGTAGGTATGTACTCTTTTTCAACTACATTTGAAGAGTTGAAACTTGGATATTTCGATATTTTTTGAGTCGCTATACTTCGATGAAACGTATGAGAAGCCCAGAGCACTTTCGAGAAGCCATAATTTTACTGACTTGAAAATCTTTTCCCTATTTTTTGCAGTACAGTGATGCCTTTATGAAATCATAAGGGTTTTTGTTTAAAATGTGACACATGCATCAGATATTTACAAAAACTATGAAGGGGTTGTTTTTATATGGTGAAGATTTGTGTTCTTCTTTCAAGTCGAACTCTAAATTGAAAATCTGTCTGTTTAAATCATCAATTCCTAATGAAACAGCAATTAATATATGAATAATTTGCTTCTTACTTTCAGCCAGCTAGTGAATAATTTTAATTGAAAAAAAATGATAGTAAAAGAAATTTAATATTCTTAAGATAAAGCGTGTATATTATTTGCCACAAAATTCGAACCTATCCATCTCTTTTTTCTCAAATTCTCCTCTTTCTTCTTAAAGACGAGCACAAGCCCCAAGCCCACAGGAGCCACAAACTGCAGGGAATTCTTGGACAAGAGATTACAAGTGAAATGGGAGATGATTGGTGATTCAATCGAGATAACACTTTCGGCTAAAATGAGGGAGGATCAATATGTAGCTTTCGGATTATCCGGAGCACAGGGAAAAGCTCAGATGGTGAGTTTTTCACGAAGAATAAACCCATAAACAAGGGTCCGTTTCTTAGATACAGGGTGTTGAGTTTGAATTTTCTCCAGGTGTTTTACTCATCGCGTCTTACCTTCTTCATTCTTCAAGATATTCAGCTGAAATTTGGCGAATATATTACACTTTGAGGCTTACATCATATGACTTGTAAATTGTCAGGGAAAATCAACATGGTTATATTTTTTCTGGAGAAATGTCCCTTCTCCCTCCCAGAACTTTTTTGTGGTGCGCCACTGGAAGTTTGCAAAATGAGAAATATATTCCTTGTTTTGTTTAAAAACTTTTTGTTTCTCTGTACTTTTTTCCTATCTTTCACCGCTATCGAGAAAAATTGAAACAAGAAACAATTTTCGTCATCAGGAAAACTCAATTTTTTTTTTAATTAATATTATCGTCGACAGATCGGTGGTGACGTAACGGTAGCGTTCTACGATACCAGCAGCAGGACTTTCAAGGCCATCGACTATTACATGACACACACCGCGCAGTGCGATGGCAAATCGGGAGTATGTCCTGATGATAGGATAGGAGGACGAAACGATGTGACCTTGATCTCTGGAAGGAGGGATAACGGCGTGACTACGATCGCTTACAGGAGATTGCTGCAGACTAACGAGGCTGTCAATGACAAGTAAGTCAATTTAAATTTTATTCTTAACCTTAAAATCAAAAATGTCGATTTTTTTAGACCGATACCGTCTAGCGGAGAGGTGAGTGTGATTGCAGCTTTTGGTCCATTGAACTCGAGAAAAGAAGCCAATGCTCACTCTATGACGGACAAAACAACGGAAGACTACCGAATAGACTTCAGCACAATGGACGATAACGATTGTTCTGTCAGTTTGGTGGATTTAGCCGATACTACTGGACCTAAACCTTGGCCCCCTGCTACCATCATCGGTGAGTGATAAAAGCTCTTTATTCTAACACCCATAACATAGTGTTAAAATATACTGCTCCACAAGGGTTAGGGAAATCGTATTCAATCGTTTTTAAAAGTATGTAATCTTCGAGAAAACCGCTGTAAAATCATTTAAAACTCAATAACAACTTGAATCGATCCAATAAAAATCAGTATGAGACATTTCGTCAATCTGGTCGCCTTTTTTCTGAAGTTTGGTTCTTTGCATATGCTTCATGAATGTTCTCATTTTGAAATGAAGTCAGTTTATCAACGGCTTCGATTTGAAACGAGTTTTCTGAAAATGCCAAGACGTAAATTAACAAACGCTGAGGCTAATAGGGCTATCGGAATGCTACAGGGTGGCCTAACTCAGGTTGTTGTAGCGGAAAGGCTCCAAGTCAGCCAAAGTGTGATATCTCGACTTTGGAATAGGTTCAGGGAGACAGGTTCCGTGTTGGAAAGACCAAGGCTTGGTGGGCGACGAAAAACAACACCTGCTCAGGATCGTTTCATCACCGTTTCGGCGAGAAGAAACTCTACATCTACGTGTAGAATGCTACGGAATACTCTTCAAAATGCAGATGGGGCCCAAGTTTCCATCGAAACCATCAGACGACGTTTGAGAGAGGTGAATCTAGGTTCTAGACGTCCATTAAGAGGAGTTCCATTAACAAGTGACCATAAGCGTCAAAGACTGAAATGGACAAGGCAACATATCAATTGAAACGATCAATGGCGTAGTGTCCTTTTCACTGATGAATCCAGATATGGACGATTTTCAGATTCTCGAAGAATAAGGGTATGGACAATTCCACGCATACCCCGTAATCGTCGCTATATCCAAGAAGTCCATCCATTCCGAGGGGGTAGTGTTATGGTATGGGCCGGGATATGTTTCAACGGGCGCACAGATCTACACATTCGTCCTGGGAATATGACCGCCTCACACTATAGGGAACATGTCATTGACAATGTTGTGCCAAATTTTCACGCTGCCATTGGTGAAACTTTTCAATTTCTAGACGATAACGGTAGACCGCACCGTGCAGCCATAGTTGAGAATGCGCGCGAGGAGCTTGGTATTCCACATTTACCAATACCTCCGCACTCACCAGATTTGAATTGCATAGAACATGCATGGGATATGCTCCAAAGAAGATTAGATAATCATCAACCTACCCCAGAATCCTTAAATGATCTGAGAGAGCTTCTGCCCTGTTTATGGAACCAAATTCCTCAAGAAATGTTCAACAACCTCGTGTGTAGTAAGCAAAGTTAAGCTGTTATTGATGCCCGTGGAGGCCATACATTGTATTGATAGACCTAATTCTCGAATTCTCTGGGAATAAAATTTCGTTATTTTACTCGATTTTTCTTAACCACCCTGTATACGCTGTAGACCTACAGGCTAAAATTAATTTGCAACTTGAAATCATATTAATATGAATTTCCATCACGAAAATCTTATTTTAACTATATTTTTTTGCAATTTAAGTCAATATCCCTAACTCATGTGGAGCAGTTTGAATGGACTATATGTGATTCCAGGTGAAAACACTCTTTACGCAAAGATAGGACCGACCGGCGGAAAAAGAGGATACACGGCAATTACTCATTTCCCGTCTTGGGGAATTGCCTGGTACATCAACGACCTCCTCATCCCCGAGATCACGGTGGAAAGGGGTCAGACTTACACTTTCATCGTGGAAGGGGGCAACGACAAAACCAACCCTTCCAAATATCATCCCTTCTACATAAGCGACTCAGCGGAGGGTGGGTTCGGACAAAAGAGCCCCGAGGAACAAGTGAAACAAAAGGTGGGTGTTTGTACGAGGTGCGCCCAGTAAAATTTGAACCTCACAATCGGTTTTGTTTTTATGAACTTTTTTCGATAGATTTTCGCCGGAGTTGACTACGACGCTAACGGTATCCCCTTCCCCACGGCAGCGGGGAGGTACTGCGAGTACGTCCACAAATCCATAGACATGTCCACAGAAAGCGAGACTTTCGAGGAGTATTTCAAAACTTTGAATTTGGAATGCGAGGATGGAGAACCGGCCTTTTTCAACTGGACTGTACCTATAGACGCTCCCAATAATCTCTATTATCAGGTAGGAAAACCCGCTCATTTCCATGCAGGAAAATCCTTCTTTGAGAAACCTGCGCTTGGGGAATCGGCCATATCTGAAGATCATAGATAGCTTCGACGTCTTTTTAACGTCACATTATGACAGGTGACAAATAGGACGAGAAATATACAGAATATGACATTTATATAACGTCACCTTTCTTCATCTATAGGTACTCCATTCACAATTATAAAATCACAACTCTGGCCTTGGAAATTTGACACATTCCACTCTGTATCGAAGTTATGACGTTTTTCAAAATATTTTTATGTTCCAATAAGTCAATACTATGTTGCCCTTTCTACATTCTTAGCGTATTTCTCAGAATGTGAATGAATTGGAAAAGATGTGATGGACGAAAATAATTAACGTTTATATGAATTGATAGAAAGGATTCCTTTTCTAGTTATTTGCATGAAAATTACAAGAGATCACTGTTGAAATTTATTATTTTTCGCCATGGAAAAAAATTGCATTGCTTTCACATAATTTTCATATGCATGCTTGTGAAGATTTAATGGTTATTATCCTCTTGAACTGAAAGTTCAAGACTTGACGATATTTTATTTATTTGATCTAATGAACAAGGAGTAAAATATTCTGACTGTATAGTAATTTATTAGTTTAAAAAATATTCATATATTACTACCACAGTAGGTTTGTACAAATAAAATGGAATAGGTCAAACATATGCTTCACATTTATCATTCACCTGTTCTAAAATAAGGCACAAACTCCTGGAATATGGAAAATAACCTATGTATTCTGGTTCAATATAGCCTATTTCTACTTACGGCAAAGGAATGAAAGCTCCAGTGACACATTTCAATTCATCGGAATCTGAATTCACCTACCGTTGAATGCAATATAGTCATATTTCTTCTTTTTTTAGCTTTTTCGACGTGTTTTTTTTCTGAAACGTGAAAACGATCAACAATAATCATTTAGAGACCGATGATGGCCATCCAGAACCCGTTTACTTACGAAAATCGTGCAATTTCATTCTGCAAGTTCTTTCCTCATAATTCCTCGAAAATCCTACCTGAACCATATTTTCCGGTCGCTTTCGTTAGAAGATCGTATAAGGAAGCCTTTTTGTCCATTTACACATTCCAAATAAATTTTGAGCACCAAAAACGATACCGAAACTAACCAAACTTCTGGTGGACAGGAATTTCGTTTGAAATCTTTCTAAACGGCCAGATACCTAAAATAAAACTTCGTTATCAAGTGTGAAAAGGTCGATTAGTACTTACTTTCACTTTATTTATGCTTATAAATCGATTTTTGGTCCAATTCAAATTTGCCGTTCGTACTCACGCCATAAAGTCGTGAAAGGAATAAATGACACTTGCACGAAATTTCTCTTATCGACGGGAAACTTCTTCTGGACGACGAAGAACGGAAAAATAGTCGATTTCCTATCGATATTTCGCCCCAAAATCGCCGATCGATTCGAACTAACAAAATGTGAAATATCTTCGATACTTTTACTTTGATGTAAACAAAGAAACTGGCAACGTCGTTTTGTCATTAACGATATTTTCTGTACGCGCACAGACTTTTCATCAGGTGCACCAACTCCTGAAAACGAAACCATGACCTCCTATGTGATTGAATAAAAGTGAATGGAGTATGTACCATAGAAATGGTAAATTTACCTGGTTGCTATGCTTATTGCAATGGCGGAAATTCTCAAATCAAATTGATGTATCCTCTCTTGTAGTGCTACACCCACAATAACCTAGGATGGAAAATCAAAGTAGTTGACCCAGGATACAACTCCCAGCATAACGCGAAGGACAAGGGCAACAATCTTCACCCTAAAAGTATCTACGTCTTTATTGTAGTTATGGGTTTTCTGACAATAATATCTTACATTGAAACTAGATGCTATATTTTTTAATATTGTGTACAATGAAATCCATTCTTTTTTTATGAGAATGTTGAGGATATATCGTATTCAAAGTGTTGACTGACAATAAGAAAACAACTTTATTTACACTATATGAAAGAAAGAGAAAATGGGGAACTTTTCGTCGAATAAGACAGAAAAGTGATTTTACACACGTTAGGTTTTTATGAGAAGTGGATTTTCGAGCTGAAATAGTTATGTTTGAACTAGTTGGAATTCGCTTAATGCCTTTTTATTTTTTCTTCAATTCTAATCAGTGCTGTTTTCAATTTTAAACTTTGTCCATAATGCCAACAAAGTACAAGGAGTCCCAATAATACCAAAAAAATTTCTAAGATGAGAAGAGTGTCTTAAAAACACATTTATTGACAGTGGCGGATTTAGGGGGGGGGCGAAGGTGGTTTCGCCCCCCCCCCTCGGGATTATAATTCGTTCTGTGATAATATAATTTTTGCTGGTTTATCCGAGAATGATTACTGTGTTACTTTGGAATCGCCCCCCCCTCAAAAAATTCCTAGATCCGCCCCTGTTTATTGATCAGAAAAGGTTTTATCTCTCAGCAATTAATTGCAAGGAAAATGGATGAAAAAATTAAACAAAAAGCATTTAAAGATTATAAAACAAAAGCTATGCATCTTCTGGATTCTTGGCCCTTATTTTGGTGTTTTGCTGGGAATGTCAAAAGTAGGATCAATCTTCGAGTTTAAGGTGTTACTGGGTCGCCCTGTACATTTGGCGAATCTGTACATATCATTGATAAAGCAAACATTTCATCTTATAGTCCAGAGTACATAAATACCACACAATAATTTGAACAATAAGATTATCTAGTCAGTTTTTCGCTAAAAAAAACATAAAACCTGAGCTTTCGCAAATGCTTCTGATATGTTACTTTTGGATGTGTACCTATTTAGAATCGTACCTTAGGATGTATTGAAGTCAATTTTTGAATCTCTGACAATAATATATCATTCAAATAAAATGATAAATTATTAAATGTATAAGTAACTTAAGCTGATGTAATTGTATATTGTGAAATAATGTGCACAAATACCGACAATAATTTTTAAACTTACATTTACCTTGTAAATCGCTTTCAATTGTGACAATAATGATACATTTTTAATATTTATAGGGTTAAGTACTTAACCTGATAAGGATTTTTATGGAACTTTCTGCCTCTTATTTCGAGGAATTGATTGAGTCTGGTTGAAAATTGGAAGGTGTTAGGAAAATATTACACAATATTCCAATCGTTTTTGTTGTTGAGATTTATATTGAAGTAGAAAAGTTAATGAAGGGTTCAAGAAAAAACAAAAATCAACAATCAAACCTTTTTTAATTACTTGAAAGTAGTTCAAATCAACTAATACACTGTTAAAGCTCTTTCTGTTTAATGTTTTGATACTTTACCTATATTTCCGAAATTGTTAAATTGTCTGTAAAAGAGGAATTATTTTAAATCTTTTATAAAATTGTTTGTTGAATATTGAATATTTTATGTGACTATTTTTATTAGCTATAACGATAAAACTGTATATAATATTGAACTTTACTCAATATGAATTTTTGCATTTTCAAGAGTTTACATACACTGTGTATACCTACATCATTTACATACTGCTTCACAACGAAACTTGAAGTTTGTTTCATGAAAATAAAAGATCTTCATTGTATTCACGGAGATATTGAGTGAAAATTAAGATTAATCAAATAATAAGACAATAAAATTTTCGAATTATTTTTGAAAGGACAATAATGATCAAATAATTCTTGGAATTGTGAAATGTGTTTATTCGATTGAAATCTTCAACATATGAATATTAAATTGACATATCTGAATTAACCTATTAGGATAAAGGGATGTTGAATAAGCGACTTATTCAGATAAGTATTTTCTCATCGTTTTTTGTAATTTGTCATCAGTCTTGAATAAATCAATTGAGAATCAGTAGATATGGTTTTTCTTTCTCTCCACACTTGATCAAGAAAACCAATTGAGGCGATAGCTCAATGATAATTTTTTATGGAAGTACATATAACTAGTATGGGCCAGCAGATCTACCTTTTAAACAGTTATCCTTATCGGTAGGCCTCCGGTCGCGGAATCTGAGCGCAGTTGTCAGATTGTGTTCCGGGCTTTCTCTATAGAAGGCTGTGGCCAAACAGCTTACAGCTACAATGTCAAATAGTTCTCTGTGATCTCTGCAGATCGGGCGATTTTATAGGAGAAATGTCAAACTTTGATCAGTTTTCCTGAAGAAATGGGGAAATTATGGAAAATATGAATACCAAGCTATTTTGCGTTGACTCTTCCTCTTTCGATCCGTATATTTACATCACGACCAGGGTATCTGCGAAAAAAGTTTTATCGAGTTTGAGATTGCCCTTTTTGCCGAATTTTTTCGCGATTTTCGCGAATTTTTTTAAAATACTTCTACATCGCCTAGAGGATCGAATTTCGCCCACGTACAAATCGATCATTCCTCTTTCCGACCGTGTAAAAATTTCTCTACTGTATCGCAGCTTCGCTGCGATTTTAAGATTCTTCTGGACCCACTTTTTCGACAGATTCCCCGGGCCGGACCACAGAGTTACCGTATAATATAGAACAATTATTTTGTCTTGGTGCTTTTTCTGACAGATCCTGGATCATAGACGATTTCTTTGACAGCTGTTGGCAATATTTCGACAGCTGTCAATTTTTCTGACATCTCTCAATTTTTTCGACAGCTGTCAAACATGGAAAGGTTAAAACTGTAACGAATATCTTTTTCATCATTTTATTATTACAATTTTCAATTCATTCCTTAAAATAACAATAAATAAAGGTTAATAAGATACAGAAAGTGATATAAATACATAAAATTTCAGTCAGATCTCCAGAATCAACGGTAACCATTGACGCGGATTCAATACAGCATGATCGCTCCATTTGTCTTCTCCTCTACCACTGATATTACTTGCTCTACATCGTCATCGCTATTCGCTATGCAGATGATGAAAATGTTGCATAAAATTGCTGCAGCTGCTCCTGTGACACACCTGCAATACCGGGAAATACACAAGAATTTATTACTGAACTGGAAGGCCATATTGAACATCTCTTGAAGATCTAACAGCCTCATCAATTTAAAACTGTTCGAACGCGATACGCCCTATATTTTTAAGGTTAAAAACAATACTATATCCTTACCAAAATGAGTATCCAAGTTCTGCCATGCCGTCAGAGGACCACATGTTATCCTTATCTTCCCTGGACAACACGTTGTACTGAAGCTTTGAATAAAACTGCACCAACCACAGTATCACTGCAGCTAGTTGAGAAAGTACTACAAAATAACGAAAACAATGAATAAGGAAAGGAAACATTAGTACGAATTCGAAATAAAAGACCATTTTGGTACTCACTAG
Organism: Adalia bipunctata; assembly: GCA_910592335.1. Classification (NCBI taxonomy): domain Eukaryota; kingdom Metazoa; phylum Arthropoda; class Insecta; order Coleoptera; family Coccinellidae; genus Adalia; species Adalia bipunctata. Next base: position 3,149,733 of record OU342951.1, read on the forward strand.
CCAGAAAATTCCATAGGTACAATTTAACAGATCCTTTATTGTATTTCGACCGCCTGGAGGCTGTAACAATGGCAAAGACAGCTGCGAGCGCTGAAAAAACAAGGCTGCCACAAACTGCCACCACTATGCCTAACCAAATGCCGTAGCTCATGAATTCTGGCTCATACTTCAGCAGGTGCAAAACTGAAAAAAGAACCAACCCATATAATTCAAATTTGATATCAACAAAGGCCCATAATCTCTTCATTTAAAAGCGTTGGAATTTTTGAAAAAAGACGTCTTCACCTCTAAATATTGAACGATTTTTCGCGATGCTTTTGTGGCGACTCACTGTCCACAGCATGTGTAGCATCCTACCCACGCCGCTGACGCTTGAGCTAGTGCTCCATAGAGGGCGCCATCCGCAACTCCCTTCACACTTTCCCAAAAATGTACAGTTTCCTTCTTCACAATTTTAAATAGGAGGGCATAAATGCAGGACGTACCTCGCTTCGGGCATGCTCGTTACCATAGTTCGTACGTGTTCGGAACGCCTACCGAACCGAGCGGGAAATTTTAAATTCCTGAACACCAGAGTGAATCGGAGATTATGCATTGAGATATTTCAACGAGATTATTTCTACCCTTCTCTGGATGGCTTAATGTTATTATGGTATTACTTGATGTGGATTCTCAATAAGATAGAAAAACTTTATACTTGAAAATATGATGTAAGTAAGTTTGAATGAATAATTGATTTGATCTACCATACAAATGCAACGAAGAAATTGATTCATTTCTCCATTTATTAAGGTATATAATGTGGCATAATGAGTCAATCTTCTTGTTCAACACATTCAATTCTGTACACCCTCAGAGTTTAAATCAACTGTATTATTAGAGAGTGCATGATGGAAATAGGTATTTTCAAACCTAAGAACAATATATTTTTAGTGGGTACACTAATACACTCATAGCCAATGTTGGATTTATAAAACTGAAAAACAATGAATAGAACATAGGTAATTGAATAAAAAATTTATCTATTAATTGATCAAGGTCAGTCAATGAAAATTTCAACTATTTGCTACAAATAAGAAAGATCATTATGGCTGTTTGTTGATGCCACAAGAGATCCTGAAATGGTCTCTGAATTGAGACCTATTCCTTTTCCTCCTTTTCTTAGTAGTGCTTTTGAACTTTTTTGTTGGAAGGTTCATATTCTTCTGATGTTTGCTCAAAATTTCTGATTGAAGTCGAAGCACTTGCAGATGTTATGGCATTCAAATGATGCTGCCTGAATTTGAACTGAGATTCGTTGTAATCATTGACTTCAACTGTGTTTAATATTTCTAATGAAGAAGATATGATTTGGCTTCTCATTAAGTTTAAATCATCTTTATTATTTTCGAATTAGAGGCAGAAATATTTTCAGCTAAGTGCTCGACTTCTTCAGATGGGATGGGAATGTTGGCAAAGATAATGTATGTGCTTACACAGCACAGCTTGTATATGCAATAATTGTTGAAACTACATTCGTAATTATGAAAGCATATATTACAAAAGTGGCAGTGAATGCTACAGCAAATATTAGGTATCCGATTTTTTTTTCACCACATATTCATGAAAGGGGTTTTTAGTGGATGTGAATTTCCAGTAATCAGTCTCAATATTTTCAACTGAATACTTGGTATTTAATGCTGATTTATGATTCGTATGTATTATGGTGGTATGACTTGTATTCTTACCTTTGACAAATTTGATTGATCTGTCTACAGTTTTATCGCGCAGAAATTTCAGTAAAACATAGTGTTTCATCAAGACGTTTGATTTTATTCAAATTGTTGTGCCAGGCACGATCCAAGTGCCAGGAACAAAATAAAAATGAACGACCACAGGTTATGCCAAAGAAGCAGAAGAAGAAGTTATAGTTCTAGAGAAACGCGTCGTGGTAAACAGCTCAACATTCAGTGGAAATCATTATTAAAAAAAATTCACGTCTGTTATAAGTTGGGATTTTCAAAGCATCATGAATTTAAATTTCCCGCTCAGTCGACTCCGTAGGCGTTCCGAACACGTACGAACTATGGTAACGAGCATGCCCGAAGCGAGGTACGTCCTGCATTTATGCCCTCCTATTTTAAATAAATACCCAAGGGAAGAGGAAATTATTCAAGATGAAGCTAATTTAGCTAATTCAGCACTAGTATGGGCCAGCAGATCTACTTTTTAAACAGTTATCCTTATCGGTAGGCCTCCGGTCGAGGAATCTGAGCGCAGTTGTCAGATTGTGTTCCGGGCTTTCTCTATAGAAGGCTTAGTTCTCTGTGATCTCTGCCGATCGGGCGATTTTATAGGAGAAATGTCAAACTTTGATCAGTTTTCCTGAAGAAATGGGGAAATTATGGAAAATATGAATACCAAGCTATTTTGCGTTGACTCTTCCTCTTCCGATCCGTATATTTACATCACGGCCAGGATATCTGCGAAAAAAGTTTTATCGAGTTTAAAATTGCCCTTTTTGCCGAATTCTTTCGCGATTTTCGCGAATTTTTTTAAAATACTTCTACGTCGCCTAGAGGATCGAAATTTCGCCCACGTACGAATCGATCACGATCATTCCTCTTTCTGACCGTGTAAAAATTTCTCTCCTGTATCGCAGCTTCGCTGCGATTTTAAGATTCTTCTGGACCCACTTTTTCGACAGATTCCCCAGGCCGGACCACAGAGTTACCGTTTTAGTATAATATAGAAATATAGAACATTTCAACGCTGATTACCATCTATATCGTACGTCCTCCACCCGTAAGCCACGTTCAGTTCCTTCTTCCCGTCGAAAAGCCCAAAATTTACGATGCCATCACTCTCCAGAGGATTCGAGGTCCTCTTAGCTCTCGAAGTCACCCAGAATTTGGTACCCAAGCTGACTATCGTTAGGGCCATGGCTAGACATGACCCGAAAAAGGTGATGAATATCATTCCTCTCTTCATCAGACTCATGGTTTCAACATCTTCGGCGTATCTGTAACGTAAAGTTAAAGTAGCAATGTATTTTATGAAGCGTTGGACGAAAGAAGGTCAAGCGGGCCTTGAGAATTCGAACCAGCGATTAATTTTACGATCGTAATTATGATCTGTGATTAAATACCTGGTTCTGTGCATCTCGAATACTGTCATTAATTTTCAGTGGAATTTTATTTAAAGTGGATTCGATGCATCAATGGAATATTCGAACATAGATGTTTCTATGCATCTATATTCGAACTTTGGACCATAGAAATTTCTATAGTCTAAGATTCGAACATTCTTTCGTATTTGCCCTGAAGAATATATTACTATATGAGAACATTGATATTGAATTTTGGAGTTAAAAACACTGAATCGCCATCCCTTCCAAATTGCGCGCTTATTCATGCACCTTTTATGTAGATCTGCATTTTCCAGTTAGAGAAATCAACAGAAAACTTTTTTGACAGCTTTTAAGGATATTTGACAGTAGCTGTTTCCGTAAAACCGGATGATTCACACGAGATGAGGAAGTTCTTGACCACGACCACAGTTCTAGGTCACAATGAAGCGGAAGTAGCATTTTTTCAACGCTCAGTCGATTTCAATTCAATTTCACCATGTGATGACTGCACAATTCGATATGAGAAACGAGAATTGAGACAATAAAAGCCGTGAGACACAATGGTAAAACTTACAAATTATGAAATGGTTATGTCAATCGTATTTTTCATCTTTTTACAATAGATAACACCGAGCTGTTTCGTAATCGTTTACCGGTGTTGATTGCATTAATTGTGGAACGAGTGAGACACTTATGATGTCGGTTTTCTCAGAAGAACGCGAAGGTTAGAGAAGAGGTATTAGGAAAGTTACACCACGTTAGATTGAACAGAAAAAAATAAGCAAAACGTGAAATTTAGGCTTGATCTTTATTAAAAAAAAACTATGCATTAGCCCCAAAAACTATAGTAGGTAGGTATACAGGGTGCGGCAGCAAGAAGTATATAATATATATACGGCTAAAATAGCGCCTCAACTGTACCGTGTGGAAAAAACCTTATATGGCATGGTTATAAGGTTGACAAAAATCTACGATCTAAAAATAATTTTACATATACAGGGTGCGTCAAAAAAAAGATATGGAAAAATAGGTAGTTTTCTCGAATGGAACACCCTGTACTTCATGGCGTAATTCTTTCAAAGACAACAAGAGCTTTACAGTTATACCCCATTTTTTAAATTTCATGACGTCGTTGCCACATAATTCGTATTTTTAGGATATTTTTAGTGTTTTCAAAATTCTTATAGCAACCGCTGTGTTCAATCTAGATAAACGAAATTTTTACAGTAGTTGGCTTAACGTATCAGCTTCATCATTCGGCAAACATCTGAAGTTATTTTTATACAGAGTGTCTAATATAAATTTGCCAATTTCCTCAAATTAAATATGCGTAAACTCGATTTTTCAAATGTTCCATACTTAAATATGTGCAGGAATATCTCAAAAACAAAGTGAGTTAGGCATAGGGCATTCTTCGTAAGAAATGTAGACATTTGAAAAACAAATTTCATGAAAGAGAAAAATACAGGGTGTTCCATTTGAAAAAATCGAGTCATCGCATACTTATTTGATTTGAGTTAATTTATATTGAACACTCTGTATAAAAATAACTACAGATGTTCACTCGTTCACTGAATGATGAAGCTAACTACTTTAAAGATTTCGTTTATCTAGATTGAACACAGCGGTTACTATAAGAATTTTGATGAACCCCTTGAAACACTAAAAATATCCTAAAAAACAGAATTATGCGGCAACGCCGTCATGAAATTTGAAAAATGAGGTGTAAATGTAAAGCTCTTGTCGTCCTCGAAAGAGTTATGCCATGAAATACAGGGTGTTCCATTTGAAAAAATCGAGTTATCGCATATTTAATTTGACTAAATTGGCAAATTTATATTAGACACTCTGTATAAAAATAACTTCAGAATTTTACCTGATGATGAAGCTGATACCTTAAGCTAACTACTATAAAAATTTCGTTTATCTAGATTGAACACAGCGGTTGGTATAAGAATTTTGATGAACCCCTAAAAACACTAAAAATATCCTAAAAATACGAATTATATTGCAACGCCGTGATGAAATTTAAAAAATGAGATATGAGTGTGAAGCTCTTATTGTCTTCGAAAGAATTATGCCGTGAAATACAGTGTGTTCCATTTGAAAAAACCACCTATTTTTTCATAACTTTTTTTTGACGCACCCTGCATATGGAAAATTATTTTAATTTTGTGGATTTTCCTCAACCTTACAACCATATCATATAAGTTTTTTTCGACAACTATCCAGAAACCCGTTAGTTGAATCACTCTGTATTTAATTTTTAATGGTGGAAATTTCGAGAGCATTTATTGATGACCATTCATAGTAGGCCAGGATAATTGGTAGACACCTTGAAATTCGTTTCAAAAAACCGTTAAAAGAGAAATCACAATACCCTTAGGCTTAGATATAGGTAGGCTTCAAAATGTTCTCAGACTTTGAGAAAGAACAGGTGACCTTCAAAATCATTTTAGACTGAAATTCATGTCTTGAAAAAAAGTAATTTAAAAAAATCTGGATGCTTTCAACAAGGGTCATAACTTCACTAATTATATTTTTATCGTAGATATTCTGGAAGCCATTAAAAATGATAATTCTCTTTAGATAGATACAAATGTCGATATTTTTTTGATTTTTACGTTATTTTCATCGAGATATTCTGTAATTATTTCGTGAATATAAGGTTTGTATTCTCGTAGAATATCAACTCGTTTTCCAATAAAGAGACATCATTATTGAAGCGTTTTTTGATAAAAACTGATGGTTATCCACTGTAGGTCAAGATTACACTGATTTACAGGTGAGTAAAACTTTTATAAATTCAATAAATCACTTCGAATGAGAACCTGAACATTTAAATATTCGATCTGCTCCAAAATTATAAATTCTCCCCCCTAAAATGCACAACTTACCTCCTTTCAAAAATTCCAATAATAAAAGAAAGATGTCATCTCACGCAGCATCGAAATCACCACACTCAACTAATTATCCATTTCTACTGGACACCAATATCCTTATTAAAATCGCCAATCAACTATTTCCCTCGTCCTCGAAAAACTTTCGAACCCACCAACGATATAAATCATAAAAAAAACAACTTTTCCAGCTGTCAAGCAGTACCCACTTCTGGCCAGTTGAGTTCTCACTGGTCAAAAGTACCGAGCGTAAAGGTACGCCATTTTCGTGTCCATAACCTTAAAAAACCTGCACCTGTACGCAGGTATTCGATCGAGGTAGGCCAGGTGAAAACAATCGTCGTGTCCATTCACCGTGAAATCGTAGATGGCCATGTGTGATCTCCATGGAGAGAAAGGGTATGGGGATTGTTTGATGCGCCACCCGGTACAGCTTGGAATAGGGGAGTTTTCAAGAGCCACCATTAAATGTCCTTTTTGGGATTTTGAAGAATTACAATACCTGGAGATTATTCAATTATATAATATTTAATTAATTAAAGGAATATGCTGCAAAATGGTGGATGCGCCGGTACATCGGGCGACTACACATTTTTCCTTGAAACTTGAAATGGTAGGGATAGATTTCCTCCAGTATATCGAAGCCTTTTATCCACCTTAATCAGTTAAGAATTTAAGACCATTTTAAGCTGAAAGTTCGAGAATTACAGACATTTTTTGACAAAGCAGATTGATAAAGCCCTTTTTGGAGCGATAATTGATAGACCCTCATTCTTTTGTGGCATTTGAATATCACATATCGAAATCGAACATGTTCTGAAGCCATCATTTGAGCAGGATTGTCTCTGCAGGAGGTAAAAGTCATAACATTGTTTGAACAATGGTCTTAGCACAGACCATTGTTGGTCTTTGGTCTTAGGTAGAGACAACTTGGCTCTAACCAGAGACCATGTCTTGTCTCTACATGAACATGTCTCTGGTCATAACCAAGAAAAAATGACGAACTCGGAACTACTCGGTGATCCCCAACTTGACATGTTGTTGCCTTTATTTGACAACTGGTTCGATTCGTATCAATTTAAAAACACCAAATGACGAACAGTAACAAAGTCTGCTGAAAACAAAGGATTTAAGCGTGGAAGCCTTAAAAAAACTAAGAAAAATGTGGGAACTGCCTAAATTGGGTAATTTACACGATAAGGATATAATATTCCTCACATTGATGAACGAATGTAAAAAACTGGCTCCTGGATCCAGACTTTCATGTAATCTGAGGAACAAACTGTCTAAATTAACGCTACAAGAAAGATCCGAAATTGTTAATAGGTCGGATGGGGGGTGCTCTCCCCTGTTTGTAGTCTGTAGAAAAGGCCAGACTGAAATTGTGGAATATCTGATAACCTATTGCGGTGCAAATATAGAACAGATAGGTTTATATGAAGTTGCAGATGACAGGTACATACTTTCTACAAATTGAGCTATAAGATGCTTAAAAATACCTCCTATTATTTTATAGATCGACCCATATGGTAACACCACTTTGGTGTGCAGCTGTGTCAGGGAAACTTAAAGTTGTCGAATTTCTTCTAAAGCAAGGAGCAGATATAAATGCAGTGTCTGATACTGGGTCCACCCCAGTTAGATCAGCATGTTTTATGACACATCTAGATGTTGTCAAGTATCTGGTAGAGCATGGGGCTAATATAAACTTACCTAACTATAACGGAGGTACTTGCTTGATAAATTCGGTACAAAGTTCTGTGTTGTGTGAGTTTTTATTACGAAATGGGGCTGATGTTAATGCTAGGGACATACAGAATAAAACGGCTTTACATTATGCTATTCAGGAGCACAGGTATGTCAATAAAGACTTTTTCTTTTTCAAAAGCTTCACAGGAGTTGAAACATTTTTGTAGGTTAGAAACAACCAGGCTTCTACTGAAAAATGGTGCAAACATTCATGCAAGATCCAGATATGGCGATGATGCCTTACAAACCGCTTGCCTGAAAGGGGCCGCTCGAATATTTGAATATCTCATAACAAATTTTTCGTATAGTTCTGAAAAATTAGCCAATGCACACGAATTGCTCGGGGCCACGTATTTGGATGAACATAACGATACATTCAAGGCCTTACAGTACTGGAAAGATGCTTTAGTTCTAAGGGAAACGAACGGTTCGTATAAGCTCTGATACTCTTGAATGATGAGTGAATTCGTGATTATTTCTAGGATTATTTCCAAAACAACCGGTTATGCCTTTGTTAGAAAGTTATAGGCTTCAAATGGAGTTTCAGTCAACGGAGGAACTGGAAAATTTGAGTGGCGATTTGGATGCGATTCGTATTCAAAGTTTATTGATTGCGGAAAGAATTCTAGGATCTAATCATAAGGACACTATATTCAGGTAAGAATGATCAAGATGATACTTGTTCAACAGCTTCATTTCATCCTATAAGTACTGATTTTCAATAAAAATGAGTAAACAAGTAGGGAAGATTCCTTAGAACAGGGTCGGCCTTAGGAATTTGAGCTCGGAAATTGAGGGACACTACAGTCGCCCCTGGGAATATTTGGAGATTGTGAAAGTTTAATGTTTATAGGTTAATGTATCGAGGAGCGTCGTATGCAGATATGGTGCGGCATCAACATTGCATCCATCTGTGGCGTAGAGCCTTAGAGATACGAACCAAAAAAGACACCATCCTTTATTCCGACACATGTTTCACCGCTCAAGCCCTCGTAAGACTCATGATAGATTTCAATGAGAAACATTTGCCTGCCGATGGTTCCGAAGCCCTCCAGAGGTTTAAGGATATCTTCGAAACATACAAGTTGTTGACTGATGATATTGTAGGTCAGTGAACTTAAACTTTTCATCGATTTCTCAATTTTTAATGTTTGTAATTTTATTTTGGAGTTTAACTTTCCTTTCAGAAATAAGAAACTTACTTACCATACGTCCAATTTACAAAAGACAAGCCGACTTTTTCGATAAGATACTCAAGTGCGTGACCCATTTGATCTTTTTGATGATCGAGAATGCCAGTTCGAAGGAGCAGAAGTATCTGGTGGAGAAACACGTCAAGGCTCTTGTACAGATAGATCCGAGAACTGTTTCGACGCAAGACAGTCTGCTTCATCTATGCGTTTCGAAGAATAACACCATTTGGTCCAGCTACTTCATCGAAGAAGACCCAGTGGTGAGCTTTGGGATGAAATTGAAGAATTCGGGAAGGTTATCAATTTTTTTTCAGACGATATTTCCAAGGAGGAAAGTTCTGCAGTTGCTTTTGAAAAGTGGTGCTTCTCTTACTGCTAAAAATAAAGATGGGTCTACTCCTCTACATATAGCGACTTTTGGATCTAGAGACCAGGTGTCTACTCGGGTGAGTTTTTATCAACATTCCATTCTTGTATTCTGCGAGCAGTGTTTGGAAAACTTGCCAGTTTGTCATTTGAATGGAAGGAAAGAAAGAGTCGATATTTTTTTCAGCACATCAAACTGCTGCTAGAGTACGGGGCCCACATGGATCAGCCGAACAGAAAAGGATGGGTACCGACCCCCTCGATAATGGAACACAATATTTTCGCAGCTTCCCCGATCACGATTCTGGACTACGTGAGCCTGAAGTGTCTTTGTGCGGCCGCGATATCGAAGCATAAAGTACCGTACAAAAATCAAATACCTCGAGCTCTGGAAGAATTTATGCATTTACACGAACCCACATGAAGATTGTTGAGCGATTAAACAGTTGTAAATATGATTGTTTATTAAATTGTAATTAACGATAAGTAACATATTGAGATTGAACATAGAGACTTTAAATTGAATGCGAGTCGATAATGAATAGAAACGTTAATTCGATGAATTGTATCAAATGAAATGTAGAAAAATAAAACTTCCGTTTACTCTGGTAAGTGACGATTGGAGTTTTTTGAAAACGCCTTCCTTCGATCCAACTTCAGAATATACTGGGTGTCCCAGATAAAATACGCCAGGAAAACTTGTGACATTATTTTCTCCGGTAGCCCAATTGTTGAATTAAGGTTATGCTTAGATTTTCTATGGTCTTAGAGGTTATGTTTATGTGTCACTCAGTTGGGTATATTGGAACTACCTCGCGGGTGTGTTCCGTCGTTGTGGTCGGTTTCAGACGTTCGAAGGGGATTGTGTATTTTTGAGCGCTCGTTCTACTTGATTGAGTGCTACATAATTCCGTATTTTGTAATTTTGCGCAGGGAATGGTCTTAAACCAATAGGTTCGACTCACTGATCACGTTTACGTGGTCGAATTCGATTCTGTCCGTCCGGTCGTAAGCACGATAACTCTCGAACGGATGGACCTAGAAACTTGGAATTTTCAGGTTAGGTTCGGATCTCAAACGCGGCGGACGAGTTCGTTCATGGGCAAAATTCGAATGATGTATTCAAACTACGTGCACATTTTGATCAGATCGCGTATCGAGAACCGAATAAAATTGTAGGGAATTATCGAAAAAAATTTCCAGTATTTCTGTAATAACAGATTCGGAATCATAGATGATTCCTTTGACAGCTGCTGTCATATATTTTTTGACAGCTGTCAAAAAAAATTTTCGTTGGATTCTAACGAATCTACCCACAAGGTAGATGAAAGAGAACTTATAACTTAATGACCTCTTGTCAGTACTTTTGGTGGACTTTTTTTCAAGATTCAATATAATTACTTACCTTGATTCGCCAGGATATTTTGTATTGGGGTCTTGAAGTTGAATAAAAGCTCTTAAAAATCATACTAATAGTTTATTGTTTAAAATACCCATTCCAACATTAAAACACAAGAATTTACATATTTAGCATAAAAAGCATGAACAATTATAACTTTTATTCAAAGTTAATTGAAAAAAATTATAATCCCTTTTTTCACTAATAAAATGAACAATGAATAGAATGAATAAAGATACTAGGTATATAATAGAGATAAAAATATTGAATCGAGTATTCAGCGACGTTTCTGTACTCTGGACCAACCATCAGCCTCTTCCTCTACCTTCTCAGGCTGCTCGCGAGCTGGAAAAAAAATTAAACTGAACCACCGCCCATTTCGACAACACACTTCGATAAACAAAAAATTTTGACAGTCGATCCTATCCCATTCCTGCTAAAACATAAAAACTCACCTTTCTCCTTAGGCGGGGCCTCTTTATCGTCACCCCCACCCCTCTTCTGTTCGTCACCGCCCACCTTCCTGGTGTTCCTGCCCCAATCGTTATTATCGCGCTCCTTCGGCGCTTCCGCGTTTCTCGGTCCGTCTCTGTCCCTATTCATCCCTCCCCTGCCAGGCGGGCGGTAGGCGGAGCCTCCGCCTTGCTGCCCCTCTTCATCCGTCCTCCGCATGCTCCTCCACGCGTTAGAACCTTGCTCATCCCTCTCACCACGCGGTTGCGGCTCTCTTGAATCCCTATCGTCCAGCCTGCGTCTCTCGGACGGGCCGCCCCTCCACGCCGTAGCTCCGCCCCTTCCTCCTTCATCCTTGTTCTCGTCCGGACGACGGAAGTCCCTTCTGGGACGTTCGTCTCGTCTGTCGTCGCGTTCTGTCGATAAAAAATCATCAGTAAGTCTTTGGGGGCGATTCGCGCGACCGAAAACTCACTCTGTTCGCTCCTGTAGCTCGGTTTGTCGTCGTCCCCTCTCTTCGGAGGCGGTCCCCTCGAGTTTCTCCATCCGGACGATCCGGTTTCGGTCGGGCGGGATGGCGCGTCGTCGCTTCTCAGGAATTCTAGGTGAGAGATGATTAAATGACAACGGAACTCGGTTTGATTGAGAGTCGTCGGCAAATTGTCGAATTCGAAAAACCAAAGACATTTTTCAAGAAATGGAGAACACCCAGTACCCTCGTAGATGTTTTCGGTCGAAGATTCATCAAAGGACACACTTCCTAATATTTCACTTCGAGATTGAATGAAATTCGATTACTTCTTCGAATATTCCCAGGGGCGACTGTAATATCCCCAAATTTTCGATCACAAATAATTCATGGTTCGAACGTAATTACCTAGAAGCGACAATGTTCCCAAGAAAATACTGTCCTTTCCACATCTTTCTATATAAAACGGTAACTCTGTGGTCCGGCACGGGGAATCTGTCGAAAAAGTGGGTCCAGAAGAATCTTAAAATCGCAGCAAAGCTGCGATACAGGAGAGAAATTTTTACACGGTCGGAAAGAGGAATGATCGATTCGTACGTGAGCGAAATTTCGATTCTCTAGGCGATGTAGAAGTATTTTAAAAAAATTCGGGAACTCGCGAAAAAATTCGGCAAAAAGGGCAATTTTGAACTCGATAAAACTTTTTTCGCAGATATCCTGGCCGTGATGTAAATATACGTATCGAAAGAGGAAGAGTCAACGCAAAATAGCTTGGTATTCATATTTTCCATAATTTCCCCATTTCTTCAGGAAAACTGATCAAAGTTTGACATTTCTCCTATAAAATCGCCCGATCTGCAGAGATCACAGAGAACTATTTGACATTGTAGCTGTAAGCTGTCAGAGTTTGGCGACAGCCTATAGAGAAAGCCCGGAACACAATCTGACAACTGCGCACAGATTCCGCGACCGGAGGCCTACCGATAAGGATAACTGTTTAAAAGGTAGATCTGCTGGCCCATACTAGTTAAGGGTATTTCGATCCACTATTCTGACGATTTAAGCAAAATTACCGAAATTCGATGAAGCGAATGGAATTCTTTGTGATAACTTCGGCGTCCGAGAGGTGCTGTAAGGAAAGTTAGACGGTGGAAGGCTCTAAAATTACTCACTAGGTTTGTAAACGTCTCTCTTTCCTTCGTCGGCAGGTGCTGCGGCAGGTTTGGAATCGGCGCGTCTCCACATAGAATGTCCGGATTCCGTTTCAGTTTCGCCAGTCGCCTTCGGTTTCTCTTCGCGATCGCCGATGGGTCTTCTTTCGCCTTCCTTCTCTCTTTCAGCGGTCGGGGGTCTCTTATCGGTATCTCTTTCTCTGTCCGACGTTTGAGGCCGTCTTTCCGCGTCCTTTTCCCGGTCGAACAAGGGTTTCCTGTCGGAACTCGGTTCCGTCGGCGGTTTCCTCTCCATATTTCTCTCCCTCGACATCGCGCTGCCTTTGTTTCGCCAGCTGTCCTTGCCACCTTCAAACCGAAAAAATGCCATTACTCAGACCGATGCAAAGAGTGTTCGTATTTACCTCTGAACTGGTCGGAAGACTGCTCTTTCTCCGCCCTTAACTTCCTCTCGATCTCCTCCTCTTTGGCCCTCTGTTTCGCGGCCACCCTCTCCAGCATCTCGTTCTGTTCCTTCATCTTCCTCATCTTCTCCTCGCGCTCCACCCTCTCCCGTTCTTCCTTCTCTTTACGGGCGATCTCTTCCAATCTCTGCCGTTCTTCCTCTTCCTTTCGTTTCTGTTCCTCCCGTTTCATCTGTTCGTATTTCTCCTTTTCCTTCAACCTAAAGACGAGCTTTAGGAAATGCCTGGTTTCCGGATAAATCGAAAACTCACCATTGAATGCGCCTGTCTTCTTTGCGTTCCACCTTCCTCTTCTGCAAACGTTTCTTCCGTTCTTGGGCCAAGTGAGTTTCGAAGTCCTTCAGTTTATCCTCGTAGACGATGTTCCTCTCGTTCTTCAGTTTCTCCAAGAAGGCGTCCTGGGGAAGGAGAAGGTTGCGAAAAGGATAACAATTGGGAATCGACGTCTTACCTTGTCGGGTTTCATCCTCAACAGCCTGTCCCTGGTCTCTACGGCCACCTTTCTTTCTTCGATAGCCAGAGCGATCCTTTCCTTTTCTTGCTGCTCCCAGAAGCTCTGGTCTTGCTGCTGCCTCTCCTTGATGGAGGCTTGGAGCAGTGGGATTTCCTCCAAGCGTTTAGCGCGCTCGAAGTAGTCCACCTTCTTCTCCTGGGACTTCATCTTGGCTTGCAACTCTCGCCGTTCCTTCTGAAGCTCTTCCGCTTCTTTGGCGGCGATTTGATCGGCGTCCAACTTCTTGATATCCTGGAAAAACGTACGAGTTTATGTGGAGATGAGGGGCTTATCGCCCCATACGGATATTTCATGAGGTATCAATAAAATAAAGCGAAAGGAAAAAAGTAGGTCAAATGTCCCACTCACGTCTTCGTCCATCTTCTTGAGCATCTTCTGCCCGTGCCCGGTCTGACTGATCTGCTGCAGCTTCTCCTTCAGATGCCTGTCCTTGATCTGTTGAATCTCGTTCAGCGCCCTCTTGCGTTCCCTCTCCTCCCTCTCGTGTTCCAGCCGTTTTTGCTCCGCCAGCTGCGTCTGTCTCTGGATCTCCTCCAGTCTCCTCTGTTCCTCCTCCTCCCTGACCGTGTTCAACCTCTCGATGTACTCCTTGCGGTCCTCGATGATCTTGTGACGTTGCAACGTCTTCTGGTGCTCCCGCACCTTGTTCTCGTGGTAGTTTTGCACCATAATGGTGCGCAGCCTGTCCCTTTCGGCCTTCTTGCGTTGCGGATTGATGACCCTCATCGACTGGTGGAGGACGATGGACATGTTGACCAGCTGGTTGCGGATCTGCTCGCTGGGCATCACCTGGAGGGTGGGCCCTTCAGGTTTCTCCTCGCGCTGGCTCTCGCTGAGGTCGATGCCGAAGTGGATGCATCTTTTGCCTGCGGATTGGGGAAGAAACATTGCGATTTCGACAAAATTAATGAAAAAAAGGTGCTAACCGTGATCTATACGAATCTGCATGTCGTTATAACGTACGCAGTTGACCAGCAGCCTCTCCATGTGGAAGTGGGTGCTAAACTGGGACAGTTCGATCAACCGGTCGAACTCGATGGTCTGGTAGACCTGAGCCACTTGTCTCACGAGTCTGACCAGAGTGACGTCTTGCAACGGCAGGATGTACTGCTGCAGCTGGGAGTTCTCCTCCTGCATTATCGCCTTGATGACCGTCTGTACCCTGGAGCAGAGGAGGAGGGGGTGGAACTCCACCTCCAACCAGTTGTACAGGTCTTGGAGCTGGGGGGTAGCCAGAGCCACTACGTTCACGCGGACCTGCAGAAAGGGGGAGTTAGAGGTAGTTGCTGCTGGAAATTTCACTGCTGATTTCACATCTGCCACCGATCCGGTTGAATTTCAATCTCCAGCTTTCCCTACATAAAGAACGAAGAAACACTCACCAAATCCTTCAGCAAGCTGGCTCGGGTGGGAGGCTGGAACAACCCAAGCAAAACAGCCAATTTCTGGGCCTTCTCCAATGGTGACTTATCCGTCTCAATGAACCTATCGAATTCAGGATGAGCAGATGGAAGAGGAATCGACAAAGTCGCCAATAAAACTCTGCAAGCCATCCTTTGTAATTCTTCAGGTGTTATATTCTTCTTCATCTCCTTCGATAACTGGAAGAGTTTGATCAAGGCAGCCGCGTGGAAGAGATAATTTCCTGCCTTCCAAAACACCATCGCCAATTTTTGATAGTAATTCGCCATGGTTTTCGGAACCGGCATTTTCTTGGAGATATTCATAAGATTGTGGATGTCTTCGATGGCTTTATAAGCTTCCTGCCATAACTCCATCTGGATGGCGAAATCCAACTGATGGAGACGCGTTTCCAAGTTTAGTTGCTGCGTTTCCGGTTTCGAAATGCTAACATTGGCAACCTGAGTAGGCAGCTTGCAAATGTCATCTAAATGCTTCCTTAACTTATCGCACAACTTTCTAAACTCGGTCTTTCTGTTGTATTTGAGACAAAACTGGAACGCCATCCTGGCGATGTCATGGTACAAATTCTCTACGTGGGCGTTTGTTCTCAAGAGTTCTAGACATTGGCAGTAAGATTCCCATAAGAACTTTACCCAGGGAGTCAAGATTGTTCGATCTGAACGATCTTGTGCATCTTCCCCAGATACCGCACTAGAATATGCAAGAAAAATTGTTGTCATACGAATAGAAATGGCAACATTAAAGTAATGAGATTGTCAGCTGAATAAATCCTAAGCATGCACACAAGTTATTGAAAATACAGGAAGAAAACACTGAAAAGGCTGGAAGTATTGCTCTTTTCAAAAACATGAATTTTTTTCTCTTCAGAACATTATACTCTATTAACTGACAATTAGTACCTCAAAAGTATGCTTTCTGGCGTTGCCAAGTTATCCAAATCATCAATATCGATGACAGCTTGTGCGGACTGCTCCCTAGCATTTTCCGTCCTCTCTTCGGCCATCCGCAAATACCCCCTAATAACATTTTCAAGGGAGCCGACATTAACGGACTGAAATAAGTTCCTGTATTGGAAGAGACCTTCTTTGGCTATGTGAGATTTTTTAAGATCCACACATAGTTCCAAATATCTGAACATAATCGGTTCCAACACCGATTCTGACCAGTTGTAGGCCCATTTCTTGTTCCTGAAGACTTCTTGTAGGGTGTCCAAAGCTCTGGCCGGTTTCCCGACTCCAATAAACTCTTAAATTTAGAAATGCCGATGAAGTCATGGTTCCAACAAAGCAGTATCATATGGGACAACATGTGCACTTACCGTTTGCTCTTTTAAGAGCATTTTCCGGCCTTTGACCGTATCTAGCCATATCTGATATTTATGCTCAATCCTTTCCTATCATCAATAATCCAAAAAGCAAAGATTCGGGTGTTTTTAATTTGCGACAATCGCAAACCTCACGTTTTCCTTGGCAGGAAAATGGAATCCAACATGGACGCGGCAGTCATAAAACAGTAACCACAGAAAATCCGAATCCGAAAATGTTTAATTTTATTTTTTTCGTTTACATATATTTTCATAATGCAAAGACAAATGATACATAAAAAATATACACTTTTAAATTCACTGGACTGATACCGGTAATATTTGAATTTGAATAAATGATTATTCTACTATAAGTCAAGTGAGAAAAAAAAATTAAATTATTGCTCTATGAAAAAAAAAAGTCTTTCTATGAGCATACATTTTTTGAAAATAGGTTATGTGATGAAAGGTTTTTGTTATTCTGTTACTTGTTTGGAAGAGTGAAATTAAAAATTTCTCATAATTTAGTGTATTTAGTGGTGTTGTTTCACCAAAAATGGATATAATGTGTAGCTTTCTCCCGGGAGATCCCAGATTAGTTGAACAAATAGTGAAAGAGTTGAAATCGCAAGGAATTTTCGATCAGTTTCGAAAAGAATGTATTGCAGATGTGGATACTAAACCTGCCTATCAAAATTTGAGGCAGAGGGTAGAAGGTAGTGTCTCTACTTTTCTTAATGATCAAACTTGGAGTCCTGATATGAACAAGAATCAAGTTAGAGAAATGCTTCGGAAGCATATCAATGAGTAAGTGCTTTCTCCATTAATATTATTATTAGTTTTAATGACACTGTTTACTTATTATGTGTATTCTCATTTGAAATTCTTCTCTGCAGCTCGGATTTCTTGGAAAAGGGAGTTGAAAGAATTGTGGATCAAGTTGTGAATCCCAAAATAAATACAGTTTTCATGCCGAAAGTGGAGGATGTTCTATATAGTTATTTGGGGTATGAGAAACCCAAGGTTAAATCTTCCAACAGTCCTAAGATGAATACTGTTCATGATTTGTTACCTAAAGATCTGGAAGCTGTATCTCCTGAACCACCAGAAGTAAAAGTGGAAACGGACTCTAAATTAGAAGAAATATCTTTGAATTCAGATGTAATCAAAGATAAAATTATGCAAGAGGAGAATTCAGTTGATTCCCAATCTTCTGTTATTTCAGGTGAATATTATGTTCAATGTTACTCATATTCATGTACTTCAAATAATGATCAAATCAAAATATATTTCCACTTTCATGTTCTTGAATTTAATATGGAAATATATTTGAATTTTATTATAACGTAATGGTCAGATTTTGTAATAACCATATACCTCATATTTCTTTTAATTCGAATGTTTTATACTCAGGAATAGTGAGCCATGATTCAAAAGACAGCCTAAAGCAGGATTCACTCATGTCACTAAACAGCTCGGAAAGTAGAATGTCCCTTTTAGAAAACACGTCAAAAATAGAAGAGGACGCTTGTATATCTCAAAAATCAACAGATTCTAATTCCAAAGCAGAATTACCAACTGAGGAAAAAATTAATATTGAACAAAGCGTTGAAAACAAGGACGAAATTATAAATTCCACCGAAACCACTTCAGAAAAGACTACGGATGAAAGTAGATCTAAATCGAGAGATAAAGATAAAAAGAGAGATAAACATCATTCATCCTCTGACAGATCAAAATCGAGAAGTGACAGAGATAAAGATAGATCTAGATCTGATAAAGATAAAAAGGAAGAGAAAGATGGGAAAACTGAAGAAATAAAATACAAAATACCCAAAATTTCTGATAAAAATAAAGATAAGAAATCGAAAGATAAAGACGATAAGTATAAATCAGACAAAGGAAAAAGTGAAAGAGATAGATCAGACAAGGATAAAAAATACGATAAAGACAGAAAATCAAAACATTCATCGGAAAAAGAAAGTTCTAGTAGTGATAGAAATAAAAAAGATAAAAATGAAAGAAGGGATAAGGATGATAAAAGGGACAAAAGAGAATCTTCTAAAAGTGACAGAAGCAAGGATGATAAGAGAAGTTCATCGTCATCCTCATCAAAGAAAAGAGACAGTAGCTCATCAAAAGACACTCATAGAGATAAAGACAAAGAGAGAGACTCCAAGAGCAGCAAAGAAGACTCATCTGACAAGAATAAAAACGGACACAGCTCATCAAGTTCAAAAAGAGACTCTAAAAGTAAGAAAGACGAGGATAAATCCAAATCCTCCCACAAAAAAGACCATAAAGACGATAAAGAAGACAGAAATAGAAAACGGAAGTCAAAAGACGATCATAACAGTTCAAAGGAAAAAAGAAATGGGGGAAGGTCTTCGGATAGGGATTCAGATGGACCGTCAAGCAGTAAAAGACCTTACGTTTCTCCGGATAACACCAACGGCGAGTATTCAACCCAACAGACAAGCCAAGATTCCTCCGGCTTGAACTCCGAAGGCAGTTCTGGTTACTCTGGAAATTCCGATAAAGCCGAAGATAAAAACGAAGTTTGCAACGTTTTGACAGAACTGCAGAAGATCAAAGTACCAAAATTCGCTTCTAATTTCAATGAAGCCAAAAAGATAATGAAAATACAGAAAATCGTTAAAGTGATTAAAGCGAATCCGAATAATCCGGAAGTGCCCAATTTGATGATAGAACTTGAAGAGTTAACCAAAGACGTTAAGAAGGAGAAGAAAGATGAAGAGACCAAAGAAGTGGAGGAAGAAGAAAACTCAGTTGCTTCGAAAACTGAAACCATTAATATAAAGGAATGTATTTTGTCCGCGATGAGCACTGAGAAATACAAGGAGATGGAGGCCAAATTGATGCAGCAAGTTGATTATAATTCGTACGAGAGTCCATACGTTGATGAAGAAGAGGTTTCGTTTGAAAAAACCGAGGTTGTGGAAACGCAAGAATTCAATGAATCGGAGGTTGTTTTGGTTTTGGATGAAGAAACAGAAGTTCCTGAAGAAGAAGCTCCGAGTGAAACTGAAGATAAATCGTTACTCGATTCATCCAACAAATCTTTAACGGAAGATGCAAATGAAGAAATTGATAAAACTGAAGAAGACTTCCATGATCACCATGCGGAACCAAACGTTTCGAACCATACAGAAGTTGCGGCTGTTTACGATCCAACAACTTTAAGCAAAGCTACTGAGAAATCGGGAATTGATGTTGAAGAAGATGTCGAGAACTTTGATCCTAAGAAATTCAAGGATTTCAAACAGAGGGCTATAGTGTTGCTTCATAAACATGCCCTGACTGAAGAAATGATTATTATCAAAAACAAAGAAAACATGGGAGCATCCAACACCGAGTATCCTACAAAGAAAAGAGATGTTCCAGATGTAGCCAAGGAAAATATTGAAGCTAATTTAAGAAAGGAGAAAAATTCAACACAACAAAGAAATGAAGAGAATCACCCGGACAAAGATAAAGAAACAATACTGACTAAAGAGCACACTGAAAATAATTTAGCCATGGAAGAACCCATATCCCAAGACATTGATATATACAGTTTACAAAATTCTTGCGATTTATGCTCCGAAAATAAATCTGATGTATGCAAAGGCTTTGAAGAGCCCCATAATCTAAAGTCCTTGAAGTTTATGCAGTGTATAATCAATATCTTGGAGAAGGAAATCAAGAAGGCCAAAGAAGGGAATCTGCAATATTTCGGTGTAAAACAAGAGTTCCAGACCAGGAAGAGAAAGGTTATAGAGAAAAAAACTGATGTTTCTAATAATAATCTTGGAAATTCAGGTAAGTCCAATTCGATTACTTTCCTAAGTTGCAGAAGAAAAACTACACCCCGGAAACTTTGAGATTCAGATCAAATTCTTTTGGTTAAATATGAATTAATGTCCAGTTTTCAATTAACATTATTCTGTTCTCAAAACACCTTAATTATGTATTGAAATGAGCTGAAATATCAAATAGTATATTTTTATTCGTTGTCAACTTAACCTGCAGTGTTATTTAGTGATTAAAGTCAATTTCAATTTTAACGGCCTGTCAAAAACGTTTTGAGGTTAACACTGGTGGAATAATCACGTGGTTTGGTTTGCCTTATGTGTCAGAGTAAGATAGAATGAATAAGTAATGTTTATTCTCAATATTACTGCACAGATCTAGATTCAATTTCATAAATCGATATAACAGTTTCAATTTTTTTCTCAGCGTCTAAACGACTGGAAGTCGAAGTGAAGAATCAGAAGAACTTGTCCCCAATGTCCAAGAGCACAAGTATGAAACTCTCAATTTTTTTTAGAATTTGCCAATTTTAAGAAAAAATCGTTTCAGTTGGTAAATTGAGGACCAATCTGGGCAGTGCAACTGAAACCGGTAACCTTGATAAAGTGAAAGCGGGTAGTCGAACCTCGGAAGTAAAAAGTAGGAGACAGAGTGGCGTCAGCAACAAAACAGCGGACAAAGCCGAGAATCAGGTTCATACTAAATCGAATAGATCGGTTGATGGATCTGGCGAGAAGAGAAATAGTGAGTATGGCACTAAATTGAAGACTTTACTAAAAAAGGTTCCGCGAAAATTATCTCAGGTAAAGATAATCCAGTCGAACTCGGTAAACATGGAGAAGAAACGAAGATGAATATTGAGAAAAATGAAGAAACCAAAAAAATCTCCTGCATGCTTTTTTCTCTGCTTAAATTTTCTGATGTTCGTTGGTCAAATTATTACAATAAGTTCAAAGTCAAATATATCGAATGTTCGAGTTCTGCAACAGTTGGAAGCCATCTTTGTGCGGGATTCAATTTAGGACAGTTTGAAAAAAATCGAAGATAGGAGGAGGGGTTAAACTGGACATAAAAACACTGGAGTCCCAAGGAGTAAAATAGGGCTGCTTTTCCACAGTTGGTTCTCAAAAATACCCATATGTTATGAAATTGTATCGGTGTTTAGTGCAATTAATCACTACAGTTCAAGATAGGGCTATTCAGAATGAAGAAACGGTCTTGTATAGCAAATGCTATAGATCAAAGTGAAAATCGATGGCTGTATCGAAGAAATACCGACAATGACTTTTTTCCCCCTGTTATCGTGTATTTATTGATTTGAAATTTGCAAACTTGAAATTAATGTATAGTTCTGACCTCTAATGTGATGTTAAAGTTCTTGAATTCATCCCCTGTCTGTATATTATATTTGTTATCCAATTTATTCTACCTTAATTTTTATCAAATAAATTTGATCAAGCCCCTTTGAATTTTCCACTAGATACACTGAAGATCCTTTCAGGATTTGGATTGGAATTTCCTTTTTGTTGTTGTCAATGTGCCAATTCTTTACATTCTGTTTTTGTTTGTTATTAATAGCATTTGTATTGAAATTGGGTGGTATTGGGTTTTTTATTAAATTGATATAACAATTGGTGTTGGTGTGTTTGTATTTGTTTGATATCTTATATTTACATTCACATTTTTCAAGGTTATAAAAGAGTACAGATTCCGTTTATGTTCATGAGTTTCTCCGGAAAAAACCAACACAGTTTCTAAATGAATCCTAAGTATTGAGATGTTGAAATTCTCTATCAGTTGCTCGCAGCCAGTAATTCACTTTCTTTTCCATTTTTTAATCATTTTGTGGCACTTCAAGTGTGATCAAAAGATCACTGCAAGGAGTGTTACAAAATGCGGATAAAAACAGAGAAAATATCGTCGAGAAGCAAATGATAAGCAATTAAAACATCTCCAAACTTTGCATTCATTCAGAAACTTGACTATTTATTAATGCACTCTACTCATCACTTTCAACAAGTGTTTTGAGCCAAAACGAAGGTCAAACAGAAATGATTTTTTGAATATTCATAAAGTTGCAAAAACCTTCAAAACGATGTGTCACTCAATCTCTTTTGTCTTTTTGAGATCCTTAATAATTTGCAAACTTTTTTAATTTTTCAAAAAATTTCATTCAATCCAGTTTCTTTTCGAATTGATTTTCTTATTCACTATGGTAAGTTTCAAAACATACATAGTTATTAAAGATATAACCATATATCTTTCCAAGTTGTGTAAAATAATTAAAAGGAAACTAAAACCAGTTTCTGAGCAGGGCGTTTTCAAAGGTGAGTCTTTGTTTTAACATTGAAATAAACCATTTTACCAAAGATCCGCCTTTATAAGAAACTCAAGATGGTGGAGATATGTATTAGGAAATAACGTAGAATTCTATACCGTAAAATTAGAAGTGCGGACCTGTTTATTCCAATATTCTTCCCTCGTAGATTTCAAGGGCCGGCTTTCTTCGTATTTGCATGTATTTTACAGATAATTTTTTTTATGGGATCTTAAAAGAGACTAACCTTTAAAAACACCCTGTATACCAATTTGAATGTGTTGTACTGAGGAGAACTCCAAGTTTACCAAGTTCTATTTGTCAATTGATTTGTCAAGCTGCAAGAACCCGAATGGCATGCAATTCAAATTTTGTTGTCTGATGGTCAATGCCGAAAAACCATTTTTTTTTTCAGAGTCCAATCAGAGATACTCCAGTGACGATTTGTATAAACCTCGTATTCAACTGAGGAGAAGCGGAAGAGATTCTAAAAATCCCTGATTATCATTATCCCCTATTATTTACATATTTTTGTTTGTAGAATTTATAGAACGATGTATATAAATTTAGATATCCATGTGATAGTTGCTTTATTATTTTCCGAAACTATATTCAACGCATATTTTGTATATATTACATTAGTTTAAGAGAAAGTAGAATGTATATAGTAGTTGAATAAAATAATCCCAAAAGCTAAATAGTTTAATTTAAAATCATGGAAAAATATCGATATCCTAGAGCTCAAAAGGGAAACAGCATGGAAATATTTTGTTTATTATCCAGTAGATATTCTACTCCGTATTTATTTTATAATCAAAATCACCTCTCGTAGGTCAATTTTTGATAAGTGTGATGTAAACAGAATTAATTGGTATAATCCCCAATAATTTTTGAGGATAGCCAATTGTTGGTATTTACATTGATAAGACATCGTTATGTGAATGATAGTACCACACAAATGATGAGTGAAAGATATTAATTGTTTACCTAAAAAAATTCATATAACAACATTGAATAATCGAAAACAAGAATGAAATGCATAGAATAAAGAAATTGTAATGCATATTCGTCTGGAAGAATTTTTGATTTTCATGCATATTCTATCATGCTAGATACCTACAAAGCATGAGAAATTCGAATACACCAATATCGTATATGAAATGAAGGAGTTCATTGAACAATCGTTTATTTTTCCGCCGAAAAAGTGTCCTTGAATTCTCTTCAATATTCATTCTATTATGTATCAGTTCTGACTTTATGAAGAAAAATTACGTATTCCTTGTTCAATTGAAGCAATGAATAATGTGGGTGCCTTTTTCGTAAACAATTTTCCAATTAAAATCATCGATGATGATTTTCCTTTGAAGCTGGGGTTTTCCAGAAAGGTCATCAATGGGATATTTGCACACAATCCATATTTTATAGAATAAATCACGGCCCGATTCTTCCTAGAACTCGTGGCGATAAGTAAAGGTCACTTAAATATGATCTCCTTTATCAATCTTCAATAGACTTCGCATCCAAGTGTTCAGTGTTTCAAGAATATTCAAAATGAAGTTACTTATTCTTTCTGTCTGCTGCTTCGCAGGTAAGATAGACCATTTTTTATTTGGTGAAATGGTTTTTAAAGATTCTATTCAGAGCTATTCATTTTCCTAATATAACAAAAATCGGGAGATCATTACAAAAGTTAGTGATAATTTCAATTTTCACTTTGTTTGATTTCAAATGTATTACTCAAATGTTTTTTCAATTACGACTAAACGGCTCAATACACAACTATTTTTGCTTAGGTTACAAGAAATTTTTTCTTGTAACATTTCACCAGTTACCATTTTTCCGAGGAATTTCAACAGCAAATATTATATCCCCCACCTTTAAATCCTTTTGCAGTTTTCAACTGTGTTGCTTCCACCAACAGCCATGAACTCGTCAACAAGTTCAAATATCTTGAGGGGTACCTCACAGAAAAACAAGCAATTGATGAAATCAGCTCTAGGGTGGAAAGGATTTGTCCTGGTTCAAAAGCAAAGTTTGAGGTACAGTAAACTTTATTTTGTAATCTAGTTTATCACATAATTGGGGATCAACCTTTAGTAAAAATCTATGTTTTATTCAACACTGAAGTGGGTCTTCTCTGGTCAATCAAAAACTTATCTATGCATCAATCACAGAATATCGGCTAGTTCATTGTTCTATGAAATTATTCGAAAATATTCACCTACTGATTTTCAGAATGCCATCGACGAAATGAAAACATGTGCCGATAAAATCGACGAGACAGCCGAAACCTCCTGTTCCATCATGAAGAACAGAATGCCAAAATGCGTAGAACCTATGATGAAGGTGATCAAGGACTGCATGCCCGAAGAAAGCAAAGAAATCCCAGACTTCGTTTTGAAATCCTTCATCCAGGGTATCGAATACATTTGCAAATCCGACGGCGAGCACATTTTCGGTAAGTCTTCCTACTCTTCTATGGTCCAGACCATAGACAATTAATCCAGCGTATTTTCTAGGAGCATAGAATAATTCTATGCTTCTAGGTATTTTGAAAATACACATAGGAGTCATAGAAAAAATTAATTTTGAGCTTTTAATTTATAATCAATATAATTTATTTCTTGAAGAACTTGGAAATATGTGTCTGTACAAACCAAACCCAACAATGGAAGTATGCAGTCGCAAGTTGCGCATGAGGTTCTTAAGATACGAAAGGAATGGATTAGGAGTCGAAGATCTTTGCAGGTGATTTGTGATATATTTTCAAATAATCTAAAAACTCGGCCACACTCCCTCCAACAACAATTCAAACGTTCTTTTCTTTTCAGTACATTGCAATACATGCGGCCATGTTTGAAATCCCATCTGAACCTTTCTTGTGGCAGCCCTATTTCTAGGGAGGCTGTTCTTGGTTTTTACGATGCTTTCTCCTCAAAATGCAAGACAATTGCCGATGCTTCATCCAATGAGCTCAAAGAAACTAAAGATGTTAGAGTTTCCCAGTAAGTAATAAGAAAGAAGTGTGTAATATTATTTTTCTGTGGTGTCACACAGAGCACACATGCATAGGAATTCTCATGAAAAAGAAAATGTTTCTGTGGTTTACATACACGAAATAAAAACACAGAGTACAGACACAGTCTTTGATTAAAATCTCTTCATTTCTTTTAGGTTGGAAGACTTCGCATAAGCATTCCAAGATTCGTCTGAAGGGGTTGAAATGAAGCTTTGTTGATTTAATATTCGAAGAAAAATATGAAGTTGAATTAAAATTGTATATCTTTATTATCATAAATGTAATCATATGAAAACCTGTGTTTATTGAAAACTTGTACTTTGAAAAAATATACACTTGAAAAAATTCTGTAGTAATTAATTCGAATATGTAGTCGTTTCCTTTTTGAACTAATATACTGATAATAGTATATTATTCGTATGAAAACTTTTCAGAAATGTCTTCTAACATAAATTTGCTATTCTACACATGGGCGTACCCAGGTAGGGGCAGGGGGGGGCAGCTGCCCCCCCCTTGAAGATAAAATAAATGTAAATTTTTCTGGCAAGTGGGAAATAAAAACGTGTTACCTACTCTTTTCAGGTATAAGCTGCCCCCCTCTAGCTGAAATCCTGGGTACGCCCTTGATTCTACATTGCAAAGGATAAAGATTGATGAAAATCGATCGTGTAGTAACTACCTCAAAAAATTTCGAGACAATTTTGTCGAATGTCGGTCTATTTAACTCGATTTTAGTTCTTTTTTTCTCAGTTTCCACTTACCATCACAGAACATATAATAGCTTACCATTCCATTTATCTCTTCGTTGCGGCACAGAACATTGATATATGGCGGGAAAAGTCTATCTGAATGTCTATGTTTTTTATCATAGAAAAAATAACTGAGTATAGTGTGGAGTAGTGAAGGTGTTTCTGTGACATAATTTTTGCACTTTAGAGGTTATGTTTTGCAAAATATGTTTCGTGGTTAGTTGGTGAACATCAGTTTCCTTTCCATTCCAATTAATGCTCCAAAATGACTTTAACGAATTTCGAGTTGGACAATTTGAGAAAAAATATAACCGAAAATAGCTTTCAAATCAAGGCTTTAATTCAAGTGAGTCGTCGCAATTTCTTATCCAACACAACACTCCTATGCTAGCAAATCATTTATTTTTTAGGACATAAATGAGTGCGGGGGACCATTATCAGAACTTCATAAACTGAATACAGCTGGTAGAGTGAAAATCGCATCTCTTAGGGAACATATAGACAAATTTTTGGAAGTGGCTGAAGATTATAATAATGCAGATCTCCTCAAGGAAGTGTTACTTCATCGAGAACAGTTATCAAGGTATGTTTTCTAATCAATTATTACCTGTAGTTTTTGAGCTTTTGGAATTGCGGAATTCAAATAGAATTATTTCAGTACAATGGATTATTTTAAGAAGGCGAACATAAAAGCCATGTTGCAAATTGAAAAAGGCTCAAAAGAAAGGTTGTTCAGGAGGACTGAAGAATCAGGGGTTAGATTTAGGCACCAGAAACGTGATAAGGAGAACCTAGTCAAACAATCTTCAAATATTACAGATCAACTATTAGCCGTCAGTAGACAGCTTGCGGATACAACAAAACAGAGTGCTGACACCTTAGATTCACTAATAAGCTCTTCAGATAGTATATATGGAACACAGGAAGAACTCAAAGTAACAGGTAGTGCGATCTCACAGTCAGGAAAACTCCTAGCTAAATATGGGAGAAGGGAGTTCACTGATAAAATCCTTGTCTGGTTTGCGTTTTTGTTCTTCTGTTTTTGTGTGTTCTATGTAGTACAAAAGAGGTTATTTTGATTTTATCAATGAAAATAATGATGAGTTAGCAAATTTGGGAGTCGAATGGTGATCACTGTTTTGTTGGATCTATTATTAGGGCTTGTGGTTTCTTGAAAAGGATTGTTGGGCGTTTTTTGACTTTTCCTTCGAATTAGTCTTGATCGTGATTGTAAATCAATAATGAAATATTTGATTATATTGTATAAGTTATAATTTTTGAATGTGACTGAACAAATCGGTTTTATTGTTCAATGTAAATATACCTATGAGGAATTATATTCATGAGGGAAATAAATTTGTGATGACCAAAACTATCTTTTTAAGTCAACCCTTCAATCATTTCATCAATACTTTCAATAAATAAACAATTGATATTCATACTTACAGATTTTAACTTAGAATGAATTACGAGAATTTGGCAAAAATTGAGGAATTCTTTTTATAGTTCCTCAAAACTTGAAAACAGCAAAGGGTTTTATGAATGTCTACATAACTCTATGAACGGTCTTAACCATTACCGAACCACAGATAACGTGAAACGCCGAATCATAGAGATAGAATCTAACTCTATGCTACAAACTGAATAATGTTTTACCTGCTACAAATCGAAGAGAAATCTCCAAATTTTCACTTCGGTCAACAACTTTATTTTTGAAATTGTGGCCTATTGAATAAATTTTTGCTGTCAAACCTATATTTTTACTAAAAAGATATTGAGCATGAGCTTGAATATACATTTTATCTAAGTTTTTCTTTCAAGTTATTTCAAAATGAACAATGAACTTCAAGAACAAATGATATCTATTCAAAACAATATTTGGATTTTCTAAAGTCGAAAATAATTCCCGTGTTCATGTTATATCTACAAAGGACTGGATTGAAGGTTTTTTAATAATTAATTCTCAACATTATGACCATGTTGAAAGATGACAAAACGAATTCAAAATGTCTAGCTGTCAGAACCACATTTTTGGCGACGTTTAAAATTTCTCTAGTCGAATTTTCAAAAGTAAAAGAATTGATAATGTTGCGTCAGGACGTAGTAAGTCTTCAACTGTCTTCAAAAGCTTCCGTCTGTAAGCACACATTACAGGATGAAGAGGATCTACGAACCGAGATTTTCAGCTTGCGTAAACACATAGCTCGCGTTTGTAGCGAAAATCAAATTCTAAAAGTGAAGATAAGAAAATTGCAGGATGAGATGATGAAGCGGGATAAGCAGCTGGACGAGTTTCTCAATTCCAAAAGGGTAAACCGTACTTCTTCCAACACGCAGTTGCAAAAAACGAAAAATTTTCAGTTTTTCGGGTTCTCTAAGAATTTACAAGATAAAGGGGCTTCTGTACTAATGAATCTCAAGGTGAAGAACGACAAACTGGAACAATCGTTGTTGGAGAAAGAGATGACGATCAAGAGGCTGCAGAATACGCTGCAAACGGCCAAACTTTATAACGCAAACCATTTCAATAAGAAATATGCGTCTAAAGGTGAGCTCTTGTCGTTCTTATAAAAAAAAACTAGTTATTTTGAATGCTTCGACCACCGACCATCTGTGCTTTGACGTTTAATCCAGAAATTTAGAGGTTAACTCCGCCCCTCAAAACGGCGCAGTTGACCCTTGGAAGTTTTTCGATTACAAACTTTTGGGTTCCCATCAGGCGTAGAATGCATTCTTCTGGGCGACAACACTTTAGAGTACCAAAGGAAAGGAAGTATGAACACCAAAATCGAGTTGCACATGCCAAGCTTCGACATGAGTAATTTTGATTATAACGAGGAACATTACGACAACAGAAAAGATGCTATCGCACTTAACAGAAAAAACTCCGTAGAATCCCAGTTCCTTCTAGATATCAACCTGGATGTCAAGCAGACAACCAAACCTTCTTTTTACTCTGAAACCAGATACGAAAGGTAATTTTCACCAAGGATCTTTGGTAGATCTGATGTTTTTACTCCAATTTCCAGCAGGAGCGCATCATATCGCGTAGAAGCAAAGGGATCAAAATCTGAAGCGCTCATTGAAAGGTTATCCGAGGAATACATACCTATAGGTCCAAGAAATAAGAAGAAGGAACACAAGAGGGAGCTTCAAAATCAGTCTCAGAGAGGCGTGGAAGGGGATTATGGCGTCGAGCCGACTTTCAAGAAAATCCTTCGGAACATAGAAGAGATGATGTCGAAAGGCACCAACACAGATTTGAAAATTTCCAGTACTATGACCATAGACGAATCAGTACAGTTTCCCTTCGGTGGTAAGCACAGAACACTCACCTCAAACTCTATGAATTTAAATTGTGACGCAGGAAACTGTAAATTTTTTGAAGTTTGTGGATCTCCTCGAAAAGATTGAAGCACGTAATTCTGCAAATTGTTGAATATTTGGAAACTCAGTTTTCGAATCAAATGGAGTTTATCTGTTTCTATCGTTTGTCGCTTTGTTTTATCCATAGACTCGGAATTACTGGGAATTGTCGATACGCCTTCTGATGACCTCGATCGTGAAAGCCTCGTTTTGACCTCGTTCAAATCGGAAAATCAGAATTTCGAAATGGACAAGATTCTGGAGAACGAACAACCACCCAGTATATTGGATGAAATACAGGTGCGATAAATACATTTGACACATGACAGTTGACATATATGGACGCCATTATCATTAATCGCTGTCGTTAATAAGCCAAACGATCGAATGATTATTTCGAGTGACCTGATATTGCAGGCCAACGACCAGTCGGACCAGGAAGCGTGCAGTGTGAGCGAAAAAATAGACGGCATGGAAAAGTCCGAAACTAGAGTCGAACAGCCCAAAAATCTCATAGACAGGGAGATGCCTCACGAGGAGATCAAGCAGTTACACGTCTACCTCCTGGACATGATTTCACAGGTGGACTGCCTGAAAGACACCATTTCCCAGATGAAGGCCGACCAGAATAGGACGGAGAGCGATTTGAAGACGAAAGAGTGAGTAATTTATCTTACAAATAGTGCACCAACACAATTCGTAGGATCTCAAACACCTTCCAAAAAAACGCCTCAGTGCAACTCACGCCGTCAAACTTAGTGTGAATGGGACTTTAGAACCATAGATGCATTTAGTTAAAATTCGATGTTGCAGCGAGAGCATCGATAAGCTCGCTAAGGAGATCGAGGAGTTGAAGGAATTTAGGTCGTTTTCTTCCATGGACGTCGGAACACTGAATAATCATTTAAAACCGACAGTGGAGGTGGCAGAAAAAGATAATGTTTCGGTCGAGTCGATTGAAGTCATACAGAAAGCCACGCAGTAAGTAAAATGGGAAATGAAAAGACTTTATACCTGTATTAGAGCTCTCTGCAATGAATTTACTTCGTTTAATTATCGAGTACACCACAAACTCAGACAATTCAGGTTATAACCGCCATCTTTACTGTCTTATTAGAGGCGGGAAGTCCGACTTGTCATTTATGGACCACAGAGTATTCTTCGAAATAGAATTTTCTTCTCTGTATTCGGTCTTAGCATTTAATAAGCGGTAGCTTGTTTGGGACGTCAAAGACAGTGATCCAAGAAACTTTTCTTGTGCTGTAGACAGAACATCAAGAAGATAGCCGGAAAGATGAAGCATCTCAGGGACACCACACAGTCCAAGACCTCCATAACCAGCCAGAAGGAGAAGAAGACGTCGAGAAGTTCGTCCAAGAACAGCAAGCCGGAAAAGAGAAAAACTTCGGAAAAGCCGGGTTGCAAAAAATCAGATGTAAGTGATCTCGATTCGAAAATCGTTCTGAAATTGATAATGATCAGCTTCTGGTGCTTGGCCCTGTACAAAAGCAGGGCCTTGCACGAAACGTTTGGCTATCTGTCCGATCTCTCCTGTCCGAATTACATACTCAAAATGGCGGTTTTGTGCGCGCCTGTCTATAATTTTTGTAAAAACTGAAGAGAATTTCGAAAATAAACTGTCACTATGCAATTTGGAATCTAATCAGTTGTTTTGCGGGGAACGAAAGAACGGTGGTGACTAAATATCCAATAATTACGCCCCACCCTGTATACACGGGGTATTTTCAAAGGTGAGTCTTTTTTTAGCAGGAGAAAGAACGATTTCACCAAAAATCACCTAAACAGAAGTCTCAAGGTGAGAAGTTAAGGAATGCCGACCTTGATCCTGCTGTGCCTCAAGGGACAGGCGCGCTCTGTGATTTTCATTGAAAGATCAGGGCCGTAATGATTTGATTTCACCGGATAGAATTGGATTTTAACGGCTTATAACCTTCTTGAACCTTTGATGTAGGTTATTTTTGGTGAATGGGTTTATTGTAATGAGTTCTGGGTAACCTGAGTCATTCGTCAGAGTTCAGTGAAGGAAAAGAACGTTTTATTTTCAGAAGAAACCCCAGGAAACGCCGGAATCGAAAAATGTGTTCGGCATTGGAAACGGCGATGTAGTCGATGTTCCATTTTATAGATGCGCTTTTGTTCCCGGCTCTCCTGTAAAAACGACAAAAAACGAGTACGACGAATTAGATTGACCATGTCCGCTTTTGTGTAATGTTGTTTTGTTTTATGCTGGAAAAGTAAAAAGTTTTTGTTGTTTGAGATTAAATATGTTTTTTTTGTGCGAGACAGCTTCAGAAAAAACATTGTATGATGAATGGGGGTATAGGGAGTGTTTTTATAAACTGTGTGATTGGTTTCTGACGTTTCGGCAACCATTGGGTAGTCATCAGGGTAGTGTCAGACCGATTCTTGACTACCTTTTTGAATTAAAGCGGACAAAGACTAACTACATCTGTAAATATTAGTCAAATTTTCTATGGAGGGGATAAAGATAGAGGTAAGTTAGTTCGGGAACCAAATTTATTTTGAAGAGGTCGGTTCTTACAGAAAAATGTCATTTTTTTCTCAAACATTATATGGGGCTAGAATTAATGAAAAATGTGCATGTGGTGCAATTTTTCGTAGAAACGTTCAAGGTACACTCAGCATTGCGCCCAAAAGACCTGAAAAAATTCATGATTAAATGGCAATAGTCAGAAAAAAAAGAATATTATATCATTCTATATTATACTAAAACGGTAACTCTGTGGTCCGGCCCGGGGAATCTGTCGAAAAAGTGGATCCAGAAGAATCTTAAAATCGCAGCGAAGCTGCGATACAGGAGAGAAATTTTTACACGGTCGGAAAGAGGAATGATCGATTCGTACGTGGGCGAAATTTCGATCCTCTAGGCGAAGTAGAAGTATTTTAAAAAAATTCGCGAAAATCGCGAAAAAATTCGGCAAAAAGGGCAATTTTAAACTCGATAAAACTTTTTTCGCAGATATCCTGGCCGTGATGTAAATATACGGATCGAAAGAGAAAGAGTCAACGCAAAATAGCTGGGTATTCATATTTTCCATAATTTCCCCATTCCTTCAGGAAAACAGATCAAAGTTTGACATTTCTCCTATAAAAAATCGCCCGATCTGCAGAGATCACAGAGAACTATTTGACATTGTAGCTGTAAGCTGTCAGAGTTTGGCAAGAGCCTTCTATAGAGAAAGCCCGGAACACAATCTGACAACTGCGCTCAGATTCCGCGACCGGAGGCCTACCGATAAGGATTGATTGAAAGGTAGATCTGCTGGCCAAACTAGTATCAAGTTGAAACTTGTTCATCTACTGAAAACCCTAAATTAAGCGAAACCAACATATTGAATCGTAGAAATTCAGGTTGTTTTGCGAATATTGATTATTGGCATAGAATCATTCAGAAGAAAAAAAATATTATGCACATCAAATGAAAGCTCTCATTGTGGATAACAAATAATTTTTAAAATTCCGTACTTACTCATTATATCCTGAAACTTTGCAGTACAAACAAAATCTTTGGATGCTACTATGGTCTTTATTATCAATTTTGCGAGACCTTCAATTTTCGTTCCATTTGCTTTGTCGAAAATTAATTGCAAAGGACGCATACATCCATTCATATTGCCATCCGTAGCTCCACAGATGAGTTCTCTAGGTCTGAACATGCATTTCACTGTAGTCGTGAACAAACCCTGAAAAAAACCGATAAATGAGCTTGTAAATGTCGAATTTCGCTTATTCTACAAGAAAACAATGAGCATAACCTTTTTTTCCAAATCTGCATTTTTTTCGAAGAAATTATTGAGTAGATAATTCTAAATTTCCTTATACCCATGGAAGGATCAAATTATGGTAAATATAAAAAAGCAGAGACGCCCATCGTTGTCAAACTGGTGAGTACTTACCAAAAAACTGTCGTTTTCATATGGGCCATATGAATCTCTTTCAACACCCTCTTTTATCATACCGTATGTTGGATCATCATCAGGCATGGTCGTTTGGGGCATTAACCGTATGTAAGCGAACTGGTTGCAAGCTGAAAGTGGATGTCACTACAGATTGGATCTAGATGAAATTTTGCATTTGAATGGAAAATGGCCTTTTCGAGCCGAGTACAAAATTTTGTCCAGTTCGCTCAAAAAGAAATATAAAATGCTAGCTAGAAATTCCAATATTTCTGGTATATGATATCCAGGATCAAAAACGATTGCTTCGACAGCTGTCAACATTTTTGACAGCTGTCAACAGTGTCAACATTTGTTTTTCATTGGATTCTTCTGGGCTTGTTCTAATGATTACTAATTGGAATTGAACATTTTTTAAGTTCAGGTAAGTGCTTTTATAAATTATATTTTTTTCGGTTATCAAATTATAGGTACTCACTTATGATGAAAATGGTAAAACATGCGAAAAAGCTCTTCATATCGATTGTCTGGTATTAAATTTCATCGAACGAATGCGAAATAATTGGCATATCAAATTTTTCAGGTTGCATGAAATTTATGTAGCATTTACCACAAGTTTATTATCGATAAAGATCGAATAAAAGTCGATCAATTGATGAAATTTTTATTTGGGACCTTTTTATGACTGAATCGCTTTTCTGCTTCAATTTTTTTGTGCTAATTCTCAACTGAACTTCCTTATGAGTTTGTCGAAGAAAAATTTTTGGTAATTTATATTGACAATGAAAATATGACTGTCATTACTTTTTCTAACAATATTTTAAAAAATTGGGAGCTCTTTAATCCACCTTGTTTATGGATGCACCTTTTGTAGGTAGATTCGCATTCAAGAATCCAACAGAATTTTCCATGCAGTTGTAAGACAGAATGAAATGAAAATTAATCTCATTAAAATTGAAATAGCATTCAGAAATCAAAAGAAAATTCCTCTTAGATGTTAGTTTATTGCACATACACTCAGAATACAAAAAATTGGGTATAGAAACATGTGAATCAAAACATTATTTATGCACATGGCTTGATGATTACAGCTTCGTAGAGGTCGTTGAAGCTCTTTTTGGTCAAATCGTTCTTGCAGTTCTTGTTGATTTGTTCGAGGATACAAGTCTTCTGCTTGACGGCTTCCCTGTTAAAAAAATTGGGATAAAATTGTGTCGTGTCCTCAATGTTGGTTTGAAATAAATCGAGATTATAAAAATTGATACTCACCCACAAATTTCAGTCCTCAAGTTGGTCACTTTGTCGAGATTGTTAATTTTTTCCTTCAGTCCACTGGTGCAAGTCTTCAGGCTTTCAACATCGACAGCTGCGCATCTGTTGCTCAACTCTGCGAATTAAAGACATGACCCCATTGAATATTTCAAATTTAGGGAAGCAGCTTCATTGCTGATAAATATTGTCGTGTGTGGGAAGCTTTGTCAGTGAAATGACGTGCTAAAGGGTTGCCCAGACGGGACGACTTGTTGTACCTACCTACGATGTCTCTGACTTTGGAGTTGCAGAGGTATTCAGTGGTGGAGGTGACAGCGTCGATAACCAGCTTGGGGATGTCGTGGAATTTAGCATCCAAACATTCCTCGAAAACTTTTTCGATTGGCTCGATGCATTTTTTGAATTCACCGCCAAGACTGTCGCAGATGATGCCTTCGCTCTTGGATTCTTTGGCGCATTTGATGGATTTCAAGGCAGCTTCCTGTACGAATACATAAAATGAGGAACAACCCTGCATGGTTTCGAAAAAATTGACTTACGTAAAGTTTGGTCGAGTTGCGTTTGCAAACAGCAAGTTCGATCTGGCCTGACATTTCCTGGAGACCATCCTTGATGAGATCTTCCAATTCTTCTGAGGAATTTTCGGCAGTTTCGATTCTCTTGGAGTAACTCTGGATTCTGTTGACGATCGAGTTCAACTCGATACGCCTGGAGTAGGCAACTGAAAAAAAAAGAGTACTTTTGAATCGGAATGTTTCGAAATAAAACATCTAGGAAATTAATCTACTTTCAGCATTCTTGTACAGAAAGAGCCATCTTTTTCTACACAATTTAAGGTTGAACTTAGGAAAGAATAAGCAAATGAAATAGAACTAGTTCTATTCTATATTATACTGAAACGGTAACTCTGTGGTCCGGCCCGGGGAATCTGTCGAAAAAGTGGGTCCAGAAGAATCTTAAAATCGCAGCGAAGCTGCGATACAGAAGAGATATTTTTACACGGTCGGAAAGAGGAATGATCGATTCGTACGTGGGCTAAATTTCGATCCTCTAGGCGATGTAGAAGTATTTTAAAAAAATTCGCGAAAAAATTCAGCAAAAATGCCACATTTAAACTCGATAAAACTTTTTTCGCAGATACCCTGGTCGTGATGTAAATATACGGATCGAAAGAGGAAGAGTCAACGCAAAATAGCTTGGTATTCATATTTTCCATAATTTCCCCATTCCTTCAGAAAAACTGATCAAAGTTTGACATTTCTCCTATAAAATCGCCCGATCTGCAGAGATCACAGAGAACTATGTGACATTGTTGCTGAAAGCTGTCAGAGTTTGGCCTTCTATAGAGAAAGCCCGGAACACAATCTGACAACTGCGCTCAGATTCCGCGACCAGAGGCCTACCGATAAGGATAACTGTTTAAAAGGTAGATCTGCTGGTCCATACTAGTTTAAAAATAAACAAATTGAAAACATTCCTTCATTTGGAGTCTTGGCACCAAAAAAAGGGACAAAGGGTGTAATTCTTGAATTGAATTCTACGTAAAAAGGCTCCAGAAATGTTGAAACGGAAGTCAATAATTGTTGATAGAAAGAAAGTCCAGCAACAAATTCTCCCTTCAGTTTATCAATATGACACTTTCTTACCCAGGGAACGAAAGCTATATGAAGAATTGACAACTGAATTTAAAAAACGAATCAATGAGTTATAAAATTGTTGAATTTCACTCACCTGCAAAAACTGCAACAAGAACCACTAAGAATTTCATTTTGACAAGCTTCTTTCAGTCAGGTACTTATGAGAAAGCCAAGGTCTCAGCTTTTCCTTTATATTTATACAAAACCCCTGCAACTTTTGTTTAATTAATGGAAAATAATGAGATAAATAATTGGATTCGTAAACAGAATTATTCCAGATAACCCTATATATCTCAGAGAACGATTCTCTCAGAGGAGGAGGATCAAAAGTTCACCAGTAATTACATGAAATTATCGGTTTTTAGTTCTTTCATCAAGAATAAAATCTTTATCAGATCGAAAGGGTCTTCTTGGCAACATGGATGAGCTGAACTTTTATAAATATCCGAGTGTCCGATAAAAGAAATGCAAGCCTGCAAATTCTCTTTCTTCAACTCGATCATTTCTTAGAAATCTATTGTTGATTTATTTCGTTTCGATTAGTGACGATCAGTGGCGTTTTTGGAAATATTCGGGTAGATCTCTTTTCATTCAATAAAATATCAATCTGATGCTGTACACCAAATTTGGTTCGAATATGAGGTACAATAATTATAGTACAATTTTTTTGAGAATTTCAAAGCCCAGTATCGTTAGCATAGTGGAATTGTTTCAATCTTGAAGTCAAGCAGCGTTGGAAGGATTCATAAAATTGATGGTTGAGAACTCTAGCTAAAAATTTGAACATAGTGGCTAAATTAAGATTATTGCTTTTGAAACTTTTTCTTTGAAATGTTAAGTATTTGATATATGTCGTTGAGGAATGATGAAGTAATTTTTGATATAGTTGGGGCTTCCATTTCGTGGCGATAAAATAGTTGTGATCCTCGTTCATTGAATATTTCCATGTTTAATTTGTGATTTATTGGTTGGAGAATCACTAATTGAATTACTTTGTTTTTCATCTTGTTTATCGTCGTATGTGCTACAACAACATAATTAAAAACAATTAATCCTATTTGTGGTATTGTGTACTCAGTAATCTAAATATGGATTAATTTTTTCAAGGATGCTGATTCTAATGAAAATTAATAATTGAACGATTTACTTCTTTTTGCGAAATAATTTTCGAACAACCGTAATATTCATAACGATAAACTGAACACTTCGTATATTGTGAACTGAGCGTAGACCATCAGAGTCAAACAGTTCAGATTTTCTGTTTTTTTTTTCGCGAAGGTCCAAATTTCCCGATTTTTCATCGTTCGTAAATCAAAAACTGTATTCCTCTCGGAAGAACTGATTGGATTTTATTAATTTACGTCCTCGAATTAGTGAATGGTGTGAGTTTGAAGTCGATCGGAGCCAAACATTTTTTTTCCAAAAATCGAAATTTTTCAATACCTTAGTATAGGATTTTTCGCAAAAATTCGAATCTCACCTATCGATACGAAATTTTTACCATTTATTAATTCGATGCCGTAGATTAAGAAAATCCAAACAGATTTCCTCTGAGACTAATTGTTTTTTTAATATGGTTGTCGGAAAATTGGACCTACGCGAAAAAAATCAGAAAATACAAACCCTTCGTCTCAACTGAATTTTGTGGTATGGGAAGATGGAAAAGAAATATCTAGAATTTTACGCAGAATTCGAGAGCATAATGAAAAATATAGGGTACTAATCAGAAATTTGGATCTTGTTCTGGTATGGACTTAATTCCTGATACACCCTGTATAGTACATGCAGATTTCTTCAAGAGACATAGAGCAAAAGGAACCTCCATTATTTCGTATAAAAATTTCTTTTCTTATCAGAACAGATTGAGAAATACTGAGTGGTAGCAATGCCGGATCCAGACAGTTTTTCTGGGGGGCATGAATTTTTTCAGGGGGGGCCATGAATGGATAGAAATTTTTTACCAACATTACACAGTTAAATACTTAAAATGAAATTTTTTATTGAATTTTCAATAATAATATTTATTAGGAATCGATTGAACTACTATAAAGGGATTTTTGTCAATTTCGATGTCCACCAGTGCAATCACCCCTTGAGAATGTGCGCATCAGTTCTGAAACACCCTGTATTTTTTCGCAATACATGAAGAAATCCCAACCCGAAAACAAGGCATTATAGTAAGAATGATCTACCCACCTCAAAAATTCAGACTTTGTCACTTCTGAACGTTACTCTGTTGCAAAAAAGACTACAATAAATTTTATCCATTTTTGATACGCCTCCTTCAGCGGATGGAAACATTTACAGGAACTATTATCCAATCAAAACACAAGGGGAATTCGTTTTGCACAGTTGAAATTTAATGGGAAACAATTTAACATTTATTCTTCGAAAAAATGCATTATTTATCAATGAATAAAATTATGTTTTGTTCATTATATTTCACTATTCATTTATAGTCATTGGAGAATGCACTAAATTGTATTTTATCGATTTGAGCCTCCTTGTTTTTTCAATTTGCAAACTTTAATGCAATCGAATTTAAAAAATGTGTTTCATATAGGCAACTTCAGGTTGTATGCTTCCATAATTTTTCATAGGAAAATTTTTTAGATTCGTCTTAGACTTTATTGAAGTGAATTATTAACTTCATTTTCTGTAAACAGGGACTGATGATAAAATGAGTTATCGATTTATTGAAAGGTTAAGAAGATTACACTTCATAAATTATTAACGTCATTGAAATTGAATTCACAGTCGCTTATGGTGATTACAAACAATATGAAACTTCTTTTGTTGATTTCACTGTCAGGTAAGTACGACAAGAAGAATATTGTTCTGAAAATCTAACATTATGAGCGAAAGATATAACTCTTCTTTTCGTGATATACCTATAGAAACATTGAAGAGTTTTCATCAAGATTGTTGTAGGGCTGGTCACTACACATGCTATAAGTCAAGATGACAAGGATAATTTGCAGAAACTGGGTTTTGTGCAGTTTTTCATTGTTGAAAATATCATCTTGATGGGTGGGGAAAACTGCTCTACCAAACTCAGTACAAGTGTAAGAGTAAGTATGACATCATTTTGAAGAATAATAAAAACATATACACACTGTCTCAACAATAGAGGTGAATATAAAAAGAAAATGATTTTCTTGTCGATATCTCGAAGGCTTTCAGAATTGAACTTGCTTCATATTTTTTGTAGAAAGCAAAGACTGAGGCTATACAATGCATATATAATCTAGATGCACCAGGGTCATTTTGTGATTCTCTAGTCCACGACTGGGTGAAATGTTTGAGTCCTTTGCGAGAAAAGATAGAAGAATGTAACCAAAATGTGATATTGAAGGGTGCTATTGATGCATCCATTGCTACAACTATTTCGCAAGCTGATTTTATATGTCACAGCGATGTTTCCAATCTTCTAGGTGAGCCCAAAAGTCCTAATCCCTAAGGCGATTTGAAAATGTTAGAATTTTACTAATCCATCACATAAGAATTTTTTTGAATAAGGACTTAATGATTTTGTTTTTAAATACAACATTATTGGGGTATTAGGTTGAAATTTAGATATACAACAAATTTCCTGATGAGGAAATGACCTGGGAGATATAGGGTGGGTCTTTGAATTTTCCATTTTTTCAACTGTAGTGAAAAAAAACCTTTTTTCATTTTCCATTTGTATTATGATTTTTTCATGAGTTTTAAAAACTGTAGGTATACGTCAACTGCTTACCCTGTATAGTATTGTTGGGTAGCAGGGCTAATAATCAGAGTTATTTCAGAACTGGCCAATCCCTGTTTTCTGAATTCGTTGGAATCTGAAGAGCCATGCGTGAATAGATTCATGATCGACATACAGTCAGTATTTGTGACTCAAAAAAAATTGACTGATGCATTTTGCAAGTGAGTTATATTTTTCTTTCGAACTTTTAACAGAACGATTGGAAATTGAAATTTTCAGAGCTGCTGGCGAATTAGAAAGCTGTCTTACTGGTACAATCGAAGGGAATTGTCCAAACAAAGTGACTGTTGATACCATAAGAGGGGCGTACGACGCCACTGTAAAACCTTGTAATATAAAAAAGAAAAAGTTGTGAGAATAATGATAATAAAATTTTGTATAGAAATGAAATTTTTTTATTTGTGTTAAGGACTGAACGAGAATAAATTCGCTATCACAAAAATGCTTATATCTTTTGAACCACTGGACCGATTTCGAAAATCAAACTCATTTTCGAATCATCTTATAATTCTTATGAGAACTGTTTTTACAATAAAAAAACCGAAACTATTTTTTACAAAATTCATGGATTTTTTCTGGAATTCTTCCCATCATGCTTCTTATAGTGTTCTCGGTCACTTTCTGGGATGCTGTCTTCCACTTATGTTTGAATTCCGCTAATGTTTTCGTTGATTTCTTAGTCTTCTTCAATTCTCTTTTTACCAGGGGCCAATATCTTTCGATTGGCCTGAGTTCTGGGCAATTTGGTGGATTGGCCTCTTTGGGGACAAAAACCACCTCATATG
Source organism: Adalia bipunctata (assembly GCA_910592335.1). Lineage (NCBI taxonomy): Eukaryota > Metazoa > Arthropoda > Insecta > Coleoptera > Coccinellidae > Adalia > Adalia bipunctata. The sequence continues at coordinate 3,190,896 of OU342951.1, forward strand.
CTTCGTACAATTCCTTGGTGGCCTTGCTGTAGTGACATGAAGCTGAATCTGGCCAAAAGATTGTTGACACATCGTGCTCACGTAAAAATGGTAAAAGTTGCTTCTTCAAGCATTCCTCGCTGTATATCTTCGAGTCAACAGAGCCTTTGCCAACGAAAAATTTGCTCCTTTTCCCACACGTGCAAATTGCTTGCCAAACCAGGAATTTTTTAGGAAACTTTGCTTGTTTTTTCACGCGAAATTGTTCGTCAACATTTCCACGAGAATCTGCAGTATAAAATTCCTGACCAGGAAGTTGCGAGAAATCAGCCAAGACATAGGTTTCGTCGTCCATCACGCAACAGGAAAAATTTTTCAAGAAATCTTTTTTTAATTTCTTTTCTCTTGATTTCGCTTCTTGATTCTTCACAGCGTTCCTGTCTGGCACTTTCTGCACTTTGTATGTTCTAAGCCCACAACTCGACTTGATTTTCTGAACGGTTGACTGCGAACAACCCACTATTTGGGCCACTTTCCGTCCTGAAAGGTTAGGATTCTTCTGAAAAAGGCTGATAGCTTTCTCCACTTTTTTTGGGCTATGAAACCCCTTTTTCCTGCCGGTTCTTTCCTTGCGGTTAATTGTAAGATCTTCGTTGAAGCGCTTAACAACTCTTGATACCGTTTCCGGACGAACGCGAGCCTCTTTTACGATTCCTTTGAAGCTCCATTTTTGATTATTTCGAAAAAGTTTCACTATAAATTCTCGTGTTTTCACTTCGCTCGACATTTTGCGACAGATAATTGGAATATCTATTAAGTAAATGTTCCACATGTTTCTGGCGTTCATTACAAAGCTAACTATGATCAAATTTTGATTTTTTTCTCAATTGGTTCAAGAGATATAGGCGTTCTTGTGATAGCGAATTTATTCTCGTTCAGTCCTTATCCTGGATTCTATCAGGCTCTTAAAAGATAATCCTGAGTATCTGAGCTCCGTGACTTAGTCGGCTCAGCTGAATGGGACGGGGAAAAAGCTACCTAAGTGGGGAGACTCCGATATCTTTCATCAATCATTGTACTATTGTACAAATTTGATTATGCTTTAAATTCATTGACGTTGATCGGTGATAGATTGTGATGTGGATTAGTTTCTGTTTAATTCTTCAAGTTAAATGAAAATGGTGAAAGGATAGTCAATCAATAAATCATCATATTTATGGCCATAATATTCTGTACTATAAACTATAATTAATTCAAATATGTTTGCAAGGTTTTGTAATGATGGCATCATAAACTCCAATCACAGATTCTCGAGTAATTTCATTATGGCACGTATTCTCGAAGTCCTTCAAAATGCAAGTCTTTGTCGTCTCCAGAGATCTAAAACATTTTTATATTAATTAAAAGTGAACCCGGACTTTCTAGTATGATTTTACTCACTTGCAGATGTCGGTTTTGACGTTGGTTATGTCTTGGTCCTTCTCTATATTTTCAATCTTCTGTCTGAACGATTTCAAACAGACGTCAGTCTTTCTGATTGCCATTTTGGTGACGCATGGGTGTAGAAGTTCTGAAAATGAAGGAAAAATGAAATCGGATCGCGGTACCCCGGTATCGCTATGGGTGACGCCCTCTGTTGAGCATTTGCTAAAGCGCAGGCGTTTTATTTCTTACACGTAGTAGAGTTTTTTCGACTTACCAATGAGCTTTTCGCCTTTGGATTTGCAAACGTATTCAGTTGCGGACTTGGCAATTTCCACGATGAATTTGGGAATGTCGTGGTATTTGGTATCGACGCAACTCTCGAAAGATGTGACAAGAGGCTGTGTGCAATTATCCAAAGAGTGCTTCATGCTTCCGCAAACGGTGTCTCTGCCTTTGAAGTTCATGTAGCATTTCACCATATCTTCAGCTTTTTTCTGTTAGGCAAATGAAGTACTTTACCACCAATGGCTTACCAGATGTAGCCATGCATTAGTGGGTGAAATGATTCGAGATACTCATTCTTTTTCTTCAGATTTTTTTTCCTGATTTTTTTTTTTATTTTTATTTTGTATTTCCAAATTTTCATTTTAGTTGTTATTTTCTTCTACATTCCCGAATTATTTTGGACTATTATGAATGGAAAAATCATATACCTACTAATTCCTTTTTCTCAATGATATGTCAGTAATGGATAAAGGTAATTTGGGATGGGAAAAACTCACCTGAAAATCATCTTTATTTTTGCAGCTATCTCGTATTTTATTTGAAATGATCGATATGACAGGAATTTCGTTCAAGCGGTTCAGAAGATCGACTGGGGAATGCTGAGAAGAAACATCTTGGTAAACTAGAAAATTGTTAATGTTGATAGATTAATGCATAAATCGATAGGTCACTGACATTTCGAACCATTTTTTTCTCAAAATTACAGCCATTTCGGCAAAATGGTAACGATCTTTTGACTAAGAACAAGCGTGTGCAAAAATTGAACAACATCCTTACCTCCTAAAAGAAGAACGGAAAAAATTAGTAGCTTCATTTTAACTGGTGCAGAATTGACTGACATTCAATCAGCGTATCATGAAGATACCGAGCGAAAACAACTCGGGATCACAATTGTTTACTAGTTCCAAAAAAGGTCACCTCTGATATGGAATTATTCAATTTAATTTAGTAGAGTTCCAAAAATTCCACTAAAAATCGATGCAAAATCTTACAAAATATGGGTTTTCATTCTGTTCTCAAATCATTGAATTTTGAATTCGAAAATTTGAAGTTTCTATACAGGGTGTTCTTAAATTGTAGGTACAAATGAACAGGGTTGCAAAAAAGTCTCATAGACTCATGAAAATGTACCAAATTCTCCGAATTCCTATGGATAAAGTTATCTTATTTGTGCTAGAGACCTTGGGCATTTCCCTCTATTTATTATTATTAATTATGATTTATGCTCGAAATATCAAAATTCTAGTATATTCATTTTTATCTGAGGCCATTAGGTTACATTCATAGGTTGATTCGTAATTTGAACGATTCGAATCAAGAACATTCCAAAATGAAGTCGTTTGCGGTTTTTTTATTATTGGGTGAGCCTCCTGTAGAAATAAAATTCCTTTTTTTCATTTATCGTAAAACTGCATTGCCAAAAAAGTACCAGAAGTATCTGTCGAAAATATTTCAAGCTTTGGGCAACAAAGATCCGAGATCATGAACGATTCCTTTGACAGCAGCTGTCAATTTTTTTGACAACTGTCAAAAATTTTCAAATTTGTTGAACTGGGTATCTCGAATCTGCCTACAAGGTGGATGAAAGTGCGCTCAAACGCTCCTACCAATGCATGATTTTTCGGTTTTTATATTCAAGTTCAAGATAAGTACTATTAAATTTTGTCGTTTTTTGAATCATTCATTAAGTTCTCATACCATTGAATGCTCATTGCTCATACCTACTTTTCAATCTCGTCGTCTTCACACACATTTCCAGACAATTTGGATAATCATTTAAATTAGGTTGGGCTATAATGCTGGGATTTTAACATTTCAGCAGGTATTTTCTGCCAATCTCTAGCTGAAATCGACAATTCAACTACGGATGAACAAAATGCTGGATTGTTCATTAAAACAATTTTGAAAAGTATTTCGGAAATTGGAGAATCTGGATGCACATCAGCTAGAAATGTATTGAATGTAAGAATGAAGATTAACTATTCGCTCTCCTTTTATTTTTCATATTTTAACAAAGCAAAAAATCATTTTCATTTTTTCAATGATTTATGAAATGATGAGCTCTTCTTGCCATTGATTTATTTCAGTCGGAATATAAAAAATCGTTGCATTGCATGGCCAATAATGGATCGAGTGGATCCTTTTGTAATTCAATTGTGAATAATTTGGCCGATTGCACAAATACCCTGGTGGAAACCATAGAATCTTGCGTGGATCCACGATTTCGTGGAATTGCAAACGCTATGGTTACTTCTCTGGTCGCCCAAGCTTCTTTTATGTGCAACACAGATGGAGAGCATCTACTGGGTAAGAATAAACCTCTATGATAGCATTAGCCATAGATGCATCTATCATTAGCGTGTGAGCAATTGCCAACAATTATTTTTCAGAAATGCTCAATCCATGTGTTTTGGAAACCTTCATTTTCCATAAGAGAGGAAGTGATGCTGGAAAATGTATAACCAGTTTCCTCGGGGAAATAGAAAATATTAGGAGGACAAAAGATGAAGCATTACTTCCATTAATTTGCAAGTAAGTGAGCATGGTCTAGACTCTAAGGTCCAGCAATGGCGCTCTACCAGTATATCTATGGTCTAGACCACAAATATTTAGACATTTTAAACATAGAACTTATAGTACTATAAGTTCTATGGCTTCAAAGCATAGATAAACCTACTAAGGCCTGGTTCAAATTTTCTCTCTATAATACAGAACATGTTACAAATTTCATCATTTTTTCAGAGTTTTATCAAATGCCAAGAATTGTATAAAAGCGCCGTTTGAATCCAACTGTCCCAACAAAATAACCCGAAATACATTGGAAGAGATTTACAATAGCAACGTTAAAGTGTGCATGAACTAAAAATGAGTTGTAAAAATGACTAGTTTATTATTAGATTTTTCAAGCATAAGTTAACATATTATATAAAAATCATTATTACATATAAAATTGTCAAGGTATAGCTTAAGGCACATTTATCACATACAAAAAAATATTCGTACATATGAAGCTGAATAAATAATTATCCAAAACTTTAAAACATCATTTGAATTAATCGTTACATAAACAATACAACTTTATATTACTACTTGATACTGATTTGGATAAAGGAAATATAAAAACAGCGATTTTTCCATCAGAAACTAATGATAATAATTATGGCAGTTTCTCATCTCAGATTTCATCTAAAGTCTACAGACAACTAAATGTTAAAGAATTTAAGCATATTATACATTAGAATAATTTCGAGTTAAGTTACACTATTCAAAATAGATCACGACTCACATGAGTTCCTATGATTTTAGCGAACTCTAGATATTTTCTTAGCTTTATCAACACAAGGTGGAGGAATTGGGGGTTTGTTAGTGGAATACCTATTAAACAATATCCTGTATTGTTCACTCTTCAGAAATTCTGCGAGGTGACTCAAACCAAGCTCCAGCTGTTTCTTTATCGGATTAACCCATTCATTTCCTTCAAATTTGAAGACAGACTTATTGGATGTCATATCCAGATTTCCAACCTCAGGTGGCAATATCGTCAAGCGATTTCCTTGAATATGCAATTCTCTCAAACGAGTCAATTCACCGATCTCCTTGGGAAGCTCAATCAAGTCGTTCTCCCTCAGTACCAAGATCTGGAGTTGCTTCAGATTCTTAATGTCACTTGATAGATATTCAAAGTCATTATCTGCTAAATACAGGGCACGAAGAGTGGCCATCATGAAGAAATTACCAGGTAAGGTTTTTTCATTCAAATTATTGTAGGACAAATCCAGAACCTCAAGAACTGGGAAGGCGCCAAATCCTCTAGGTAAGTTGTACAAGCGATTCATGGAAAGGTTCAATATTCTCAATTTGGGCATTGAAGACAATGACAATGGTAGTTCTTCAATAATATTATTAGAGAGAGTTAATATTTCAAGGTTTGTCAAGTTGGCCAGACCAGGTGGTACAACAGCTAACTTGTTGTGGCTCAAAGTCAGTCTCGTTATATGATTCATATCTAATATTCCAGGTAATTCTTCAAATAAACTTATGTTTTTATCAACAAGATCTATTTCCAAAATGTTGGATTCCACTGCTTCTTCTAAAACTTTTTTCACCTTCGCCATTTTCAATAAGCTCCTTCAAATGTTCTCTGTATTATATGGAGACAAAAGGGATGAAATTCAATTTAGAAAATCAACAAATATTTGGAAAATCGGAATAAATAATCGGACACCCACAAATTATTGGGAAACAAAATACATAGAATCCAAAATAGGAGGGAGACAAACTATGATTTCTGTTAGCCAAATATGGTGCGGTAAGTATCATCCTTCCACTGTAAAATAAGAATAAGCATCATTTACGAAAAGAATATATGATTTATTCTTTATTACAGCATGTTCAACAAAATGTTAATAAGAATTTCATAAAAAATGTTTCTCTATAAAAAACAATGTTGCCAAATGATTCTGAGTTATCCCCATTTTCTCATGAAAAAGACTTTTCCTATACAAAAATTAAGTATTTATGTAGAGCTAGTGAATTTTTCTAAACAACAGTTCTTCGAAAAAGTGAAGGAGCAACTATTTAACTATTATTCCAACAATTTCCTGAAAAAAATTTTCCCTGAAATGAAGAAAAGTTGTCGCATCTGGTGACAACGTTGAAGCCGTAGAAGACAAAAATCTGTTAATCGATAAAAAAACTTTACTATCAATCTCTATGGTTTGATCATCTGTTTTGAGGTATGTCACATGTCAGAATCAGACGTCACAAAATAAATATTTATATTGTGTGAATTCAATGAGCAGAAGTAAAATTCTATTGTTTATATTTTCAAATTGATTCTTTTCACTAAATTATCTCAAGAAAAGCGATGAAATGAACCCTAGAAATCCTTGTCGGACCTCCCATCCAGTTAAATTTAACAAAAATCTACAGGACTTTCTCAGGCTCAGAGAGTTGGGAAAAAGTAGACCTCCTGGTTTTGATGACTTCATTTCTGCCAAAGTCTACACTAGAATTGATAAATACGAGACACTCACTCAGAACGAGCCACCAAGAAGGTACGGTGGAGTGTTCAACTTAGAATTCAGCAAAGACGGGTAAGTCTCATTCATTAATTCAAAGGAAAAATGCATACTGATGTAAGAAATTCATTGCAGGAGACTCTTAGCAGCAGCTTGCGAAGAAAAGAGTGTTCTATTATATGATGCTGCTACTCAGAGATGCTTCAAGACGATCTCTGATGCACATTCTAATTGTGTAAATTGTGTAAGGTGAGGATATTGGAAATGATGGTTGTAGTACGGATTCTTGGTTGATATGGTTGTGTGACGTTTCTACAGTTTTTGGTCAATTTATTAGTGTATGTTTAGGTTTTTAGATTCACATACGTTTGCCACTTGTTCGGACGATAAAACTATTAAACTATGGGACCTGAGGAATTTGCGGAAAGAAACAAGATCTCTGTATGGACATTCGAATTGGGTAAGTGAATAATTTTCGATATTCCTGTCACGAAACATAATAGAGACTTTTTTAGGTTAAGAATATTGAGTATTCAGAATCTGAAAATTTGTTAGTCACATCTGCTTTTGATGGCAGTATTTACACTTGGGACATTAAAGGAGATAGTGAAAACAATACACCTCACAATACGGCCTTTCTAATGAACGGCATTATGAGGACAAAATTATCTCCAGATGGAGAAAAAATGGTCATTTCAACAACCAGTGGATATATGATAATTATACACAATTTACATTTGGCCTCACTCGCAAATGACTTAGGGAATTTCAAAGTGAGTGGTGATCTTTAAATATTCCATATTCATCTTGGGAATTTTGTAGAATTAATTAGAAATTTGGATTATACTGATTGAATGATAGTTTTTCGGTGTATTTCAGCCAGACATATACAGGCTGATGCAACAAACAGAGCAAAACTTCCCTGCCGGCAACATTTACAATTTCTTGTTTCATCCCAGCAGGAGAAAAAATCGAATTGAGTTCATCGATGATTTTCCTGATAGAGCGGAAGTTATAAGTTCCCTTCAGATTCATCCACACGGTTGGAGCGCATTGTCAAGGAATATCAACGCTGACGAGAGCGAAGATGTGAGTACCTTGACACTAAAATTTGACTTGTTTTGTCCCAGAACTAGTGCATTTTTGAGAACTTCCTTTGTTTGTTATTTGTACGGTATGAATCGATTATTGAGATTATTTTCAACAGTGGACCTGCGTACATGACATTCAGCTGCGAGAGCCCTCAGAGTACTTGGACTACGTAACGGTGGACGAAAGTAACGCATTGACGGACGCTGATGACGAAGGATTTAGTAGCAATAACAAACCGACCGACCTGTGGGTCGGTTTCGTAACGAACGACTTAGTGAACCACGAGAGAGGACCGGGGCCTCGAGCCGCACTAGATTTACCCCCTTTCAGATCGATGAACAGCGGACTTTTGGGAAGGAACGCCTACAAAACTTTCCTCAGACAATACCCCCATTATCAAAATAAGTTAGTTAGGAACTTGCCCCGTTTGACTCATTTCATAAAGGAAGAAAACGTGGGCAAAGGGTTTATAAAGGAAGTTTGTTTCTCCAAAGACGGGAGAGTTATCTGCTCTCCTTTCAATAAAGGAGTGAGGATCCTAGGATTCAGTGAAAGTGCTCAAGAATTACCGGATTGTTTGCAGACGGAAACCAAGAAACTTTACACGCTGGTCCAAATGTCTGATTATCATTTAGACGTTGTTGTATGTTGCAAGTTCAACCCTGTGCATATGAAATTGGTCAGCGGGAGTTTAGGGGGTGATATTATTTGGTATGAACCATATCTATGATTTTCTTGTAATATTAGGTATTATTAAATTTTTTCAATATAAATCGTTAAATGAAGTCTTTCATTTCTGATGAAACTTTACCTGCATGAAGAATTTACGAAACAATCTGGCAACATCGTCCCGATAGCTTGTGTTGACGGGTTTGTGCCGATCATAGAATATTCGATCTCTAATGTGATTATTCCACCACATTTAACCTCAAAACGTATCTGACAGGTCGCTGGTTTCCGATTAATATGAGGAATTTTATCATTTCATGAGCGAACGAGTGAGTTTTTATGATTTATTATATCACAAAATATCCTGAAGCTACACAGAGGAAGAATATTTCAAAAAATCCTTTTAATTTGAACGACTTGCACATACAACTTTGGCACACAATTATGGCATTTTTTTTTATCGAAAATGCACTTAATTCAATTATTTTTCACTGGTCTAATATTCATAAGAGTGAGATTGACTAGAAATATCTAAAAAATTTCCACATAAAACAATTTTCCAAGCAAATAAACGATTTTAATGTCTACATGAACAAAGCTAAATTCTCATTGTTTGACCACCAGCACTAACCTCAAAAAATATTTGACAGATCGTTGAATTGAAATTTTGCCTAGGAGTGAAGATTTTCCCTCAAGGATATTTTTTCATAATCTTTATTTCAGAAGAAAACTATTGGTTGTAAGACGTAGTAAATAAAAAGAATCCTAAGATTTAAACTGTACGTTTATTGAAAGAACTAATTCTTGTTGACACAACACGCTTCCACGTTTCTATGTTTATTTTAAATTATCACAAATTTCATTCTAAACTCATAAATAATGACCACAATCTACTTGCAAAATTGAAAATATTGCAATCCGTGCACTTTCCGAGTTGAAACTAATTTAAATCAGTACAATGTCAACATCATAAAAAATTAAAGTAATACACACACATTCTAAGTTTTTTTTTTGAAATTTAAAATATCTTACAACTATTATAAAACATGTTGGAATTTTTCAAGAACGTTTACGAGATAAAATGATTCTTAAGGTATTTCATCATGCCGAATGTTCTGAAGCGTTTGACTCCTATTACTTTGAAGAGTGCATCGTCGCAGATTGCGAACTGTTTGTTGTTGGGGTCATACAAGTTTTTGTCTTTGATGATGGCCCATATTTCCTTGACAACCTCGTGCCTAGCCATCGACTCTTGACCGACAAGTGCTGCCAGTTCTTTCGAGAGTGTCATTTGCTTGGTGTAACCACCGCCTCCACGTTTTGCTCCGCCCTTAAAGAAAAATGAGTTATAAATAATGACTGACACTCATTGACTATTGAATGAAAAAAAAAAAAATAATAAAATTCTATGTTCACTTACTCCTTTCTTTGCCTTTTGTCCTTTGCCCCAATCTTCATCGGAGTCTGATTCAGAGCCCTTCTTCTTCTTGGGGGGCAATTTCCTGGTCTTGAAGGGCTTGCCCTTGGCAGACTTCTTTGGAGAATATTCTTCTTCAGAGTCGCCATCTTTGGATGGCTCACTAGCGTCAGAATCCTCATCTTCGGAGTCGTCTTTTGGACGAGATTTTGGAGCAGCCTTCTTGCTCTTCTTTGCTGGTGGTTTCTTCCCAGAAGATCCACGTTTTTTCTTCTTGTCAGCGTCGGAGTCCTGGAAAATTATTAATATGGATAAAGAAGGGATTAATTTTTTATTTGCGTTGAACTCACTTCCTCTTCTTCTTCCTCCTCCTCTTCTTCTTCTTCATCTTCAGGCTCATCATCGTCCTCCTTTTTCTTGTTTTCTATGAATTCCATGACCATAGTATCGATCTCTTCTTTTCTTGATAAGAGGTTGCAATCTAGTTTCTTCTCAAGTTCCTGCCTTACTTTCTTGACAGATGTTTTGGAAAGATCCGCATCCTCAAGGATTTCTTTAGTAAAAAAAAATTATCAAAATAACTTTCCACATTTTCACAATCCTGAAAATAATTGTAAGCGATCACAGTAACAATAAATGCAAGTTTATGGACCAACTAAGTTCTGGTATAATAACAATAGAAACTGTTGCCATGGCAACCAATTTTAATTTTTTAAATTTGCTCATTTTCATTCTGAATATGGCAAATTACAGTTGATGAATAAATACTTTCTGGACACCAAATCGCAAATGATTCGATTTCGTAGAAAAAAATTTATCTGCAGTCAAATTATAAACCTAATTCTTAATAAACATAAAAAATATATTTCTATGGTTTCATTTCATAATCCAATTCGATCCTTGATATAAATTATCCCTATTCCACATTTGAAACAGAACGAAATCACAATTATACAGTCCAGATTTTCAATCAATATTGCCCGAATTCAGGTAGAGGAAAATGGCGAATAAAAAAAAACCGCCAAAATTTCTAAAAACTATTAAGTCCCTAAGAGAATTAATTAAACAAGCAGAAACTGGACGTGTCTTGAATTCTGGAAGAATGTAGACATTTAATGCTATCAGGACATTATGCATCTTTCGCTTTGTGTGTGGGTGCTATGCAAAACAGCGCTTGGCTTCGAAAGCCATAATGCAAGTACAGGAAATCCTTGAAAGTGCAGATAAAATTAATTTTGCGAGTGGATCTTCCACATTCACTCGAATATGCAAGTATAATTATAAGCCCTATCGCATTTCATTGAAAAATACTTGATAATATACACGAACATGAAGATAATACGATTATCGCCCAAGCTTGGGGTCGCTCCAACTAAATTCGCCAAAACATAAACTGTGTAAATACAGTTTTTCCTTGAAAGACACCAATATCAAATTAAACAGGAAAAAAATCTAAGTCGATTTCATGCGAGCATCACGATTCCACAAAGTGTATTTTCCGAGATATTCGAATTTAAAAGTCAGCTCTGCATATTTATTGACAGAGCGTCTAGCAGCCATTGTTTACACGGAATCCAGGCAAAAATAATGCTCAAGAGTAAACCCTTCGATTTTCACCGTAAACCCAAGAAATTGCAGAGGAAAAAATTTGTCAGAAAAAAATTAGGACCTTAGTTTTATGCAAGCGACCAACAAAAGTATTGTAATTTAGGAATAATATCAACTTACCGGCAATTTCTTTTTGCAGCTCTTCTTCGGATATGTCAGCCATGTCGATGAACAGAGAAAAGTAACACAACTAACAAGGATAAAAGATCAACAGCGGAATGTTTTGGAAGTAGTGTTGCTCGAAAAGCTCAACACGCAGCTACGTTCCCTCGGTTGTGTTCGACTTTAGATAGACGGAACTGTCTAATTACAATTCAGACGAGTTAAACAAGGATAGAAAAATACGGAAGACGACAATAACCGATGTTTGAAAACCAGCCTTGCCATTGGCGGTTTCAAGTTAATTCGAAAAAATAAATAAATATCTTCTCCTCGGCGTCCGCACCTTTCCTCTTCTGCTTTTGTAGGAGATATTGATTTTAATTGTTTCTAGTTTCGACGAATATTGCCCCGTTTCTTTAGGAATATCCACATCAGATTATCACAGGGATAATTTCAAAAACAATATGCTTGGGATATTTGGTTGATTGATCCTGCTCTACGTTCCACATTCATGTTTAAGCCAAGAAATTTATGGGAATTTTTTTGTCATAAATTCTCTAAATTAATTCGGAAGAGCGTCTAGTAGAATATGGTTCTATGGAGGTCTAGTAGAATATGAACTTTATTTTCGATTTGTAATTTTGTGAAGTCGTGCAAAATAAAAGTTTCAAGAAAATGTGGATAATACCGCAGATAAAGAAAGTAGAATTGATATCTACTACATTTAAAATCAATATTCCTGACATTACCTGATTACCTCTGTTGTTTACATTTTTGAACACTGCCCCGAGTTGACGTTTAATCTTAACCTCACTTTCAAATTGGCTCTTTGTTGATGTTTATATGTAGTCGGTCGAATTAATTAATGATATTTTCAAAATGAGACCCTATGAAGACAAAGATTCAATAATTTTAGCTTCTGGTGGTTACGACCACACCATTAAATTCTGGGAAACCCACACAGGTGTTTGCAAACGAACAGTTCAACATGCCGACTCTGTAAGAGTAAGAACGAATCAATTATGAGTATTTGAGAAATGTTTGAATCGAATTACATCAGCGATTTTTTCAGCAAGTTAATGCATTGGAAGTGACTCCCGATAGGGTCTATCTTGCAGCTGCTTCATATCAGCACATATTCATGTACGATTTAGTTACTAACAATGCTAGTCCTGTTATAAACTTTGAAGGGGCTTCTAAGAATATCACAGATATAGGTGAGGTCTAAAAACCAGTTCTTGCTGTGAGCTTTCGTTTTTTAAGAACCAACATTCATGGAATTATTTTCATTCAAGGTTTCCAACAGGACGCAAAATGGATGTATTCAGGTGGTGAAGATTGTAAAGCCAGGATTTGGGACTTGAAGGACTCAGCTTCGCAAGCACCACGGTGCTATAATGCTGGCAATCCAATTACCAGTGTCACACTGCACCCTAATCAGGTAGAATTGTTCATAGGAGATCAAAACGGTATAATACATCGTTGGGATTTGAAAACAGATCAGACAGACCAAATTGTGAGTAACAGGCCCATGGTAGCATTGATAATAAAATTTATTTTGACGATTAGTTGAAATGGAATCAGTAAACTTAGTATTTTGTTCGCAGTTGTAATTTTTTTATGCTTTAGATTCCTGAGCAAGATGCGATGATCTTGGGTATAGCAATAGATCCTTTAGGACATTACATGGCAAGTGTAAATTCTAAAGGTAGATGCTATGTCTGGGAGCTACAAGGCAGTTCTGAAGAACCTACAAAGATCAAACCAAAGTTTAAATTTGATGCCCACAATAAATACGCCCTGAAGGTTTTATTCAGTCATGATTCTTCGTGAGTTCTGTTTTTGTTAACAAAGTGTTTTATTTTTTTCATAAATGACTGTTCTCATGGTTGAAACTGTAGGTTACTGGCTACCACATCTGGGGATCAGAGCACGAAAATTTGGTCAATGAAAGATTTTTCTCTGATTCAAGAGTTGAAACAAGAAGGCCAAAGATGGGTTTGGGATGCTGCTTTCAGTGGGGATGATAAATATATTTTTTCAGGTAAGCACTTATAATTATAAGTCAGTAGTCCATACTCAAAGTGAAAGACCAAGTTCGTTAATAATTAGGTTATTCCTAAAAATAATTGAATCTATTCAGCTTCGTCTGATGGAAACGTCAGATTGTGGAATGTGGCAAATGGAAATATCGAAAGGGAGTACGCCGGTCATCAAAAGGCAGTAACAGCAATCGCATTCAAGGATGCTTCAGTTTGATCATGAATCAAACTCGAAAAAAATTACGTGCAAATTTATACTGAGTATAAGACCTCTGTGTTGAAGGTTAGGACCATTTTAAACAGGATGGATTATTTCAACAGGAACTATCTCGAAAGAAAACCATAATAATAAATTATGTATTGTATTATATTCCAGTGCGTTGAAATTTTGTTGATGAATTAATTTTATAATAAATATTGTTTTAACTGTGTTCTATAGTTTCTGTGAGATCCAGTTGCATCTGCTTATCATCTGTCCTTCCTCTAAGCCCAAATAGATACTGAAGAGGTTTAGGTATGTTGGTTCCGTTCTCTCTCTTGGTCTGAACGCCTTGGTCTTTGAGATCGTAAGTTTGAACCTTAGCTGGACACAAGCCCGCACATTCTTCTGTTTGAGTTGAGGACGTCTTGCAGTGGGAAAGTTTCGCCTGAAACAGTTACTTCTGGCAACGTCGTTCCGAAAACTAAACGGTTTTTTTTTTTTTTTTTTCAGTTTCAGAAAAATAGTGTCTGTGCTGAAATAGACAGAAAAATGAAAGAGTTCAGTTTTTATTCAGTTTAGAAACACCCTGTAGTATGCTTCGTAACTTAAACTCATTCAAATATGTTTTAAAACAAAGTTCATTCCCTTCTTAAACATTCTACTTCAAAATTTGTGCCTATATCTTTCTAAATTTTTAAATTGAGAAAGATATAGGGACAAATAATGGAGTAAAACATTGAAGAAGGGAATGAACTTTGTTTTAAAATACATTTGAATGAGTTTAGATTACTAATTAATACTACAGGGTATTAACACTAACACAAATCATATCTTCTAACTTCTAAGATATATACTTCATCTAAAAGTGCCTATATCTTTCTAAATTTTTAAATTGAGAAAGATATAGGGACAAGTAATGAAGTAAAATGTTGAAGAAGGAAATGGACTTTGGTTTAAAATACATTTGAATGAGTTTAGATTACTAAATATAACTACAGGGTGTATCTAACACAAATCATATCTTCTAAGATATATTTTGTTCGAAAATGTGCAAAATATGTTGTGGAATGATGTGGATTCATTACAAGAATATGCTTATTTCATCCTATTCTTTCACCTCATCGTATTTATATTGATATGATCTTGAAGAAATGGATACTCAGCAAGTAAAAGTCGATGTTATGTCTTATATTTGTTTTTTGTATGAAAATGATTGTTACCAGAAGAAGAGCTTCTCTTTTGAGGTCCCATATATTCCATTTGTAATTCGGGACTATAGTAGGAGGAATGGGGTGGTCTAAAGTTTGACACTGAACAGAAAAGGTTTCTGCTTCAACTTCCTCTGGAGGAATTAATCTGAAATTGCGAAGTAGAAGAGAATTTTCGTTTTATTCAGTGTTTTCTTTCTCTTTTCTCAAAAGTAAAAGAAATGTGCAAAGTTTAATACAACAGACTAGACTCACTCCTCAACATCCTTAATCGCTAACAAATCATCGTAGACTCCTAGGAAATGAATCATTTCAGGTTTTCTCCTAAACAACTCTAGAGCTCTATTTACGCATCTGAAATGAACACGTGAGTATACATTTAATATTTCCCATATTTGACGCAAATACATTTTACACTCCAAGTTGAACATATTCATGGCCATAGGTTCCGAAAAACTGTAATGTTTGTTCTCCCCCTCCACAAAACCTATTTTGGGGTTGCCAGGAATCAAAGCGCCGTTCGTCATCACCATTTTCCACGGGCAAAAACCTAAAAACTTTATCTTACTTGTTAAGGTGGGCGTTGAATGTAGTGTGTTTTTATTTCAAGTTGCATTTGAAAATGGTTTCACTTTGAGAACTGAAATTTTGTGGGTAAACTTAGAAAGGATTGGAGTTCTTAATGAAATAGTTGAAATTTATTTCATGTTAACAGTTCATTTCTTTTCTTTCAAAAATAGAAGAAAATAAGCCAACTCACGCTTCTGTTTGATTTCAAACGAAAGACCCATGAAAATAGTTCAACTTCCCATTAAAAGTGAAACTACAGATAATTTCATTCAGAAAAACAACTTGAAATACGGAATTGGCAGAGAATGCCCAAATTCAAATATATGGCGGGAAAAAGTTCCTGCCTTACCCACATATTCACTAATTTCATAGTTCAGCGATTTTCGGATAGAGAGCGCCATTGTACATTTCATTCATAATTAGAGAGATATTCATAGAACTTTTAGAGATAATGTAAGTTCTATGGAGATATTCCATAAAATGCACGGTGGCGCCTCTATCGGATGAGCTTTCCTACTCGCTCTGTGGCTCTGAACGGCGACCTTAATCATAGACAAACTAACCTTAATGATCGAATGACACTCGAATAATCAGTTGAATGATTTTACTGACCTCGAACTCAATCTTCTTGAGATTCTCGAACTGCTTCGGCAGCAAGAGCTTGAAATCCGGATCTTCCGGAGGAACTATCTCCGTTCCGGACGGTATTCTCATCCTTTCGGCGTCGGTTTCCGGTTGATACCCGCCGAGAAGTTGCTCGATCACCCAGTCTTGTCGTTCGTATTCGGGGTACGCGATCTGCTTCGCGTATATGGCGAGACTTACCAGCATGTCGTTGTACTTTCCAAAAAGCAACGCTTCATCCTGCATTCGGAACCATATCTTCGCCAGTTCTCTGAACATAGGCTGTTTAAAAAATAGGAGTATATAAGAGTTTCAAGAAGAAGAAGAAGTTGGCCATCTGTGAACTGCATCACAGAATGCATAGGCAACAAAGAGCAAAGACAAGGTTCATAGAATACCGAATAATGTAATTCATAGAGAAATTCTTTTCTCTATGGTTCGAATCGATGTGTGAGCTTTCAGTGACACTTACGAAAACTTGATAGGCTGGTACTGCAATCATATACTGAACGCTTTCGTTTATTCTCTCGTACATTTTCTTCAGTTTTTCCGATATCTCCTCCTCTCTGTCCTCGATTTTCGTCATTTTAGACATAAGTTGTCTATTCAAAACACACACATGAAGGTGAGATGAGATTATTAACATTATAAATACATTTATACCTGATGAAAATCTCGTACTGCCGGTACATAACCAGGAGATTTTTGATGCGTTCCACGTCGATCGCGGTCACTCCATCTGGCATGTCCACGAAATTTAGCTCGTACGCGTTAGATTTGATTCTCGTTGGGATATAATGAATGTCCAGTATGGTGGTTAAAACGTTCACTTTCTGCATTATGGTGAGCAGCAACGTCTGCAGTTCTTGCTGCATGGCCGCGAGCGCTTTCCTTAGCAGTTTCGGCACTGAAAATGAAGCAGCCTTCATGAATCGGCCTCTTAGCGACAAAAAATTCAAAAAGCAGTCGTGATCCTATCGTACAGAAATAATCTATGTTTCATGTTTTCGCTCATGCATTTTTATTGGATTATATGATCAACCATAGAGATGAAATATACGAACTATAACAACTTTTGGGATATAACGGGTAAGTGAATGGAAATTTTGATAAATTATGGTTTCCTGGGAATATATAAAGGGTGCAGATCACATAATGGGGATGTGAAAATGAAAAATAGAGCTTACCATCTTCTATTCCTTCGCCGCTCTTCCCGCAAAACCTGTTGAACAGCCTGATTCCGGCGACCAACTCGCTAAATTCGTTCAGTCTGTCTTTTTTGTCGGAACTTGACCTGTTTACGTAATCTCTGACTTCTTGTTCTGTCATTACGCTGCGAAAAGCAGTCTGAATTTCCCTGAATACCTATAAAATGGAGCTATACAGATCTTCAAATGTGATCAATATCTTTGGATTCTATATCTATAGATGATCTTTGCCATAGATCATAGAGTATCCTATAATCAAAAGGGTTAACTTTCGTTAACCAACATAATAAATGAGAGAATTGGACTAGTGGAGATCTAATTCGAAAAAAAACTAGTCCTATTCTCTCATTTATTATAAAACGAAAGTTAACCCTTTTGATTATAGGATACTCTATGATTTATGGCATAGATCATTGAATACTCTATGATCTATGGCATAGATCAGAGAATACTCCATGATCATAGATTTTAGAATAGGTACTCCATGATCTATGCTATCGATCATAGAATACTCTATGCTTCCACGCATAGATAAACTATTATCACAGATGATCTGACATCATAGAATTATAAATATAGAATTTGAGCGTAGTGTCTAATAAGTATACAAAAGTGTGGCAATCGTTCCCCTTAAATCCAGGGTCAGTCATCGCTATACGCATGCCTAGGGAGAAGAGAAGGGACATGTAATTCTGTATCCATGGATACCGTATGTGACTCAATACAAACAGAGACAAATAACAAATTTGCATCCGCTGATCGCCACGATGCCCCTATGTTCCCACTCTCCGTTATCGCACATGCTCACTAGTCTCACTGACCCTAGGCACAGCCCTTTAGATGTTTCACTTTTAATTTCAAGGATCAAATTATAGGTATAGAATTATGTGTCTGACATAGACGAACAATTCTGAAGCGATCCGACGAAATTCCCCGAGCGAGCATAAACCATAGAGTTAGAGTTTAAAAATTCCGTTTGACAGACGAAAAACTGAACTAATGACGTAATTCAGCCGTGAGATAACATCGGATATTATTCCGTCGGATCTGAACCAATACAATCTCGAATATCAGCTAGACAGATCTCGTTGGCACGTGGCTTCCGTGTAAACCGTGTTTGCGTTGGATTCCACGAAGTGTAGTTTCGAAATTAACCGTTAATTCCGTATCAAAGGCTGCGTTTTGTACCGTTCCGAATTGTTCGGGTCGCACTATTCGAGTGGCATCGATCGACCATTATTAGTTCATCAATTAATCGGATAATTTCTGATGGAAGTTCCGCTCGGGACCTCCCCGGTTCTATATATACGCGCAGTGGCGGCACGTGGTCATCGCCCACAGATTTATCCAACTATAGAAATATACTCCATTCACAAAAATATTTCGTATGAGAAGCACTCACTCTAATAAAAATAGGAAAAATGAAATTGCGTACGAAATGAATAAAAAAGAGTAGGATAGATCGGGAACTCTATTTCAGACATAAAGGTAACGTTCTCGCCATTCATTTCTACATTTCCTCTGGTTTGAATATCCAAAAATTGCATTTGGAAAACGTGAATTTTTGACGTTTTCTACGCGATTCGATTCTCGACGACCACAGAGATCGAAACCTGTGTCACACTGGCAACGTCTCTGAAATTATTTTGACTTTCACGAATGCCAACCTGCGTCAGTTTAAAGTTGAAAAAAAACTTGATAAACTTAAATCTTGGACAACCGGGATACTTTATAAAAGTGAATGTATTCATTCTATGTCTACGGCACTGGTTAAGCTTATCCTATTCAACTGATGATTGACTCTTCCCAGTGGTCTTGCATCCTATATACAGGGTGATTCATTGACTCTTACATTTATTCAACTGTATATTCCTGAAGTCAAAAGAATTCTTTTTTTCGTTTTCCATTTATCCAAATTTGGAGAGTCTGCAGTTAAAAAGATGTACAAGTCAAAGATGCACCCTGCTCGAACAAATTCTAATGTCTGACAGGGGCGTACTTGGAATTTTTAAAACGACTCGAACTTGGAACAGAAAATATCCAAATGAAAAAAGTAGGGTTAAATGCGAGCAGAACTCGCTGTGAAAACGAATATCGTGTGGGTGAGCCACTGGAGTTAGCGGATCCTAACAGAAATAAATTCCAATTACGCTTCAATTGGATCCAAATTATATTTATGACGAGATGAGAGCTATTTGTGAAACAACCATTGAAGGGGATATAAGTGAATTTATCGAAATAATTATTTCAAACGGAAATCTGATTATTGGGTCCATTGCTCAATTTGCGATGTGTTTGTCAATAAGGCGGTCTGTTTATTCGAGGATTGAATTACGAGGAATAAATTCCTATGAAACCCCGTACATATTTTCTAGAATGTCATTTTTTTTTCTCGAAATCGATAGCATATACGACAAAACTATATGAGAGACCATAAAGTTTACCACAACAACAATACAACAAAGCTTCTATTTACACTTTTTCAAAACTGACAGTGGCTCACCGAAAAAAGTTCTGGAGGAAAACAGAAGAATATCACCCTGTAGATTTGCAATCGAAATTGGCATGCCATGTGTATCACCTCGTTCATTAAATAATCTTGCTCTTTTCATGGAAACTGTATCCTTCGATAGTGTACTTTTGAGTCCTGACATTGATGTGTGCTTCAGAGCTTTTTTTGAAATTATTAAATATTGTTTAGACTTGAGTTGCCCCATGATTCAGTCTAGATCGCCAAATGAATTAAATAAAAACTGGATAAATGATGAGATTAAAAAACATAGTGTGAATCTGAAAAATTTAAATTGGCTAAACAAGAATCTGAGATCGAGGGAATCATTTGAAATTTACAAGCAAGCTAAGACTGATTTCAGGGAATTGTTGAGGAAAACAAAATGTGAATTCTATCAAAATGCTATCAATTCATCCACGAATAAAATTAAAACTGTTTGGAACTTAGTCAACAGGGAATTATGTAGAGGGAGAGCCTCAAGTAGTTCGGTACGTTTGAATGTGGATGGGGTACTTTATACTGAGCCTACAGCTGTTGCTAATGTGTTTGCGGATTATTTCAGTTCCATTGCGCGGGTCAGTATATCGGATCACTTTGGTAGTACTGTATCGATGACTTGCACCACATCTGCACTTTCTGTCAACACATTTTTCTTTCATCCAGTCCTGAGAGAAGAGGTGATTCAAATTGTGAGTGCATTGAAAAATAAGAAAAGTTCAGGAATTGACCAGGTGTCGGTTGGCATATTGAAGGCAGTGTCTGATATCATTGCAGAACCTCTGGCTGATCTCATTAACCTGTCGGTCAACACAGGCAGGTTTCCTTCTATGTTGAAGGTTGCTTCGGTGGTTCCTGTTCTGAAGAAAAATGATCCCAGCAGTATAGCCAATTATCGTCCCATCTCACTTTTGAGTGTGTTCTCGAAGGTTTTCGAAAAAATTGTGTATGGTCGTATGATTTCATTTTTGAAGCGTTTTGATGTGATAAGCGACTGCCAGCATGGCTTAGAGAGGGTAGATCCACGGAGACTGCAGCATTTTCCTTCACTGATTATGTGTATAGAAGCCTTGATAAAGGTCTTCATGTTGCGGGCCTTTTCTTCGACCTCTCACGTGCTTTCGATGTTCTTCCACGGAAATTCATCGAGAGCAAGCTATATAATATTGGGTTTCGCGGTATTTTTCTCCAGTGGATTTCAAGCTACATCACCGATCGCTGGATGACGGTAAGGGTGAATGAGTGTTGGTCAGAGAAATTTAGTGTCGATCTGGGGGTGCCTCAGGGCTCGGTCCTTGGTCCGCTACTGTTTCTACTTTTTATTAATGATTTACCTGAACACATAACTTCGGAATTGATGATTATTTTTGCCGATGATAAATCAGTGGTGGTCTCGGCTCGGAGCCTTGGGGAACTCTCTGATCTCTGTAATACACTGATTCTCAATTTCGAGAGTTGGTGTCGATCAAATGCACTCATTCTCAATGCAAACAAAACCGAATGTATCTATTTCAGTATCAGAAATGTCAATGATAATCGATTGATTGTTCGATGCCTGGGTCGGAATATTGTTTCGAAAGATGCTATTAAGTTCCTGGGCGTTCATCTTGATAGTTCTTTGAGGTGGAACTTCCATGTGGATGCTGTTTGCAAGAAAATGTGCCGTTCCTGCTTTGCGATTGGTAGAATAAAGAATTCATTGCCATTGCAATCGGTTATAGCTGTTTACTACAGTTTGGTGTATAGTCATATGAACTATAATGTTCTGTTGTGGGGTAATTCTGTTGATTCCAAAAGAGTGTTTATCGTTCAAAAGAGAATTATCCGTCAAATTTTCAACCTACATCCACGAGATTCTTGTAGGCCTTTCTTTCGTCAATATGAGATCTTGACACTTCCTTGTTTATATATTTATAGATGTTTAGCATATATTAAGAATCACGAACACTTGATGGTAAAATTGTCCAGTTTTCACGATTACTCCACCAGAAATAATGCAATTCTGTACATTCCATCCCATGTAACAGCAAAATATGAAACTTCTCCAATATATCAGGCCATAACATTGTACAACCATCTGCCTAACGCTGTTAAGTTGCTCGATAAAGTGAAATTCAAGAAGACCATCAAATTTAATTTAAACAAAAAATGTTACTATAGTGTTAAGGAGTTTCTGAATGACAAGAATGTCTTTGTAGAATAAGTTTCAGAATATTTTTTTTTCTCATTTGACCTGTCCTATGCATATGTAATGTCTTAAGGGATCAATAAATATATTATTATTATTATTATTATGGGGTGTGAGCTCTAAATTGAAAAATCTATGCCAAATTTCAGTCAAAAATCTTGTGAAACGCGAATACTATGAGAAAAATCTTTGAAAAATATTCAAACTTAAACAAAAGAACTAACTCCATTCAAAAAGTTGAAAAAGAGTAACTAGAAATTAGTGGCAACGTCTCTGAGAATCATTTGACATTTCACGATTACCAACCTGCGTCAGTTTAAAGTGAAAAAACTTGATAAACCAAAATCATGGCCAACTGGTATTCCTACATTTTGAAAGTGAAAGTAGTATAAATACAGGGTGTTCCTAAATTGAACGTACAAACGAAAAGGGGAGATTCCTTAAGTAAGTTTAAGAAAAAGAAAAGTTCCAAAACATGGGGTCGCAAACTTTTCGTTTTCGAGATACAGAGTGTTGAAGTTTGAATTTTTCTCAAGTTTTTTTCTCATAGTATTTACACTTTACAAGATATTCAACTGGAATTCGACATAGATATTACATTTGAGAGTTCTCACCACGTGACATGACAATTTCGATAGCAGATATATTTCTTCTGGAACACTGTCACCTGTTTTCCTCAAGAACTTTTTTTTGGTGAGCAACTGTTAACGCGAAAAAATGTCGAAAGAAGCTTTGTTGTTATACTAAACTTTTCGGTCTTTTGTAGTTTTGTCGTATCTGGCAAAGATTTCGAGAAAAAAAATTCGAACGATTCTCTCGAAATAATTTGGATTTTCCCGAGGATTTCGAAAGAATCGTTCAATTTTTTTCTCGAAATCGGTAGCAGATACGACAAAACTACAAGAGACCGAAAAGTTTAGTATAACAACAAAGCTTTTTTTTACATTTTTCCAAATAAACAGTTGCTCACCAAAAAAACATGAAAAAAATTCAAACTTCAACACTGTGTATCTCGAAAACGAAACGTTTGCGACCCCATGTTTATGGGACTTTTTTTTCTTAAACTTACTCAAGGAATGCCGCCTTTTCGTTTTTACGTTCAATTTAGGAACACGCTGTATGCCATGCCCCGGCTCATTCACCATTTTGCAACATGTCTCTTATTTACCCCACCAAGAAAAAATATCATCGACGCCCCTGAACACAAGAGTCGTGTCCTATCGATCACAGAAGAACCAATCGTCAGCCATCACTATGCCACCATTTCGTTTTCCCTCACAAAATTTCCAGAAAGTCTTGTCGTAAGATTGAGAACTATAAAATACTACGAACAATCTTTTTTACTCATGGAAAAGATCGTGAACTGAAATTCGAGGGTTACAAAAATAAGAACGGGCAATAGAACAATATTTCGTCAAATTCAGGGCTAAAAAGTACAAAATGGCTCCATTAACAGTTCCTGAAAATGTACACCCTTCTAACGTTGAAGGAGAAGTGGCTATGATTATTTGAAAGCTCCAATAACTGTGAAAAGTTATGATTATTTCTTGAGGAAAGCCATCTGAAAGAATGGAGTTGACAGCTACTTCTTAACCTCAAACAAAGTTGACAGCTACTTCCAGTAAAACCGGAAGTAACCTGTCAATTTTGTTTGAGGTTAAGAACGAAGAAACCTGCTTTTCGGAATCCTAAAGCGATAATTCCCAAAACTGAGATTTTTCTTGTGAAATTCGTCACTGTTGATCACCGGCACATAAATATCCGGCCCGTATGGCCGTTAAAATTCGAAAACCGCGATAAGGGAAGCGTTCGCCAGGTTTTCTCTTTCGCCTACCCCGAAAAGCTCTTACGTTATCGTGCGACGGGTTGCCCATTCCCGAGTGGAGGGCCATGTAATAAATCAGCTTCTTCTGGAATTTTCGCATCAGCTTGGGGTCCGCGGTTCCCACGTTCTTCACCCTGAGGATGTCCTTCTGGAGCGGCACCAGCTTGGCTGTCAGCTGGGATCTCAGCTTCTTTATCATCTCCTGCGGATACGACATGCATTAATACTTTCGGGAAGGATCCGTACGCGATTCGAGCTGTCGTCTTTACCAATTCACGAAGCTCGAATGGCGCTTGTTCAATACCTCCTAGAAGAGGTCTTCTAGGAGGTATTGGCTTGTTACGTCTATGCTCTTCCTGTCACTCTTTACCGTTAGGTATTCTCTTGGAGCATAGAAAGGGCAGACGCAGCAACTCATTCATAAATTCGAATATTGGTGAAGGCAAAAGTCAGTTCTCAATAAGTGGGACAAAGATAGCATGAAGAATAGCAATATCACTGGGAAATACGTACAAAATGACATGGGCTCTTTAATTTGAGTTTGGAGGTATCAAATGCGCAACTGCCTACCAAATCACAGGACCCAAGTGGCTTCTATTAACCTCAGAAAACTCGCGAGCGCTACTCTTTTTAATTCGGTCGTTATGAGTGATAACAGAAATCATTAGATCCAGAGTTTTTTTCATTCCGCCAAATATTCAGAAGAAATGGCCAGTTTTCACTATTTTTTTCGTTTATTTTGCATTCATTTCAAACTCTAATTATTTGTCATTGTATTCACGAAGCTTCTTTTATGTTGAATATACTTTTTGTATTAATTCGATATATTTCTAGTTTTATAACGCTTTATAGACAAAATGACTTGAACAGTGAAAGAACAAAATGACATAGGTATTTCAGCTGAATTAACTGTATCTACTGGACAACACCGAGACCATTCATCTCTCGCTCCATCAGCAAACAAAGAGCCAGGACTTGTCTTAACATATTCATAACAAAATATTCATCTGCGACTAATAAAGGCAATGCATCTTAACCTACTCTTGCTGATCCTTTAAGGAGGTTCCTCCAATCCCTAAAGGGCGATTCATAAGTGGACAAGGCAAACGTGACCCGAAGACTCGATAAACGTACTCAGGTTCAACTTCTACACCTAATATGATTGCAATCAAATCAAAAAATGAGCCCAAACCTCCTCCAAAGAAAAGGAGAAAGTCCCTAGGGCATTATTTAAAGAAGACAATGAAGAAGAAAATGTTCCTAGCAACTTTCGAGATGATGAAGACGACTGTCCATCTGTCTATTGTTATGTCCTTTTTTTTACCGATTTAGATCGGTAAAAACCAGTCTTCTCCAGGATAAGCCCTGGAAAAGACTGGTTAAGATGCATTGGTTGCATTGGGCTCACTCATCTTGTGCTGATGTTCCTAGAAGAACCAAGCGTTTCATTGGTGAACTTTATCAGCAGTTCTGTAACTATAAGTAGAAAACTACAGTTGTCTGTTGCCGCTATGTCATTTTTTCCATAGCATGCGGACAAAATGAATTTCGTTTATCCCAATTTATCTAAGAATATTTTATTTTTTGGTATTTTTATTTCATGAAGGTTGATAAAATTTTATAAAGAAAAGACCAAAGATCATAGGTGTAGAATATGACATTACTGTAATTCACTACTAACAAGTTATGCCTCTGAAATAAAACTCTATGTCATTTTGTACGTACTTCCCCTACTTAGATACTTTGAAAGGCTCCAGTGGCGTGGTGTTATCGGTATCAAAGAATGTAAAAAATTGTAACCACTTTTGAGAAACAATAAAGGACATCTCAGTCATTCCGAGCGCCCAAACCACTTCAAAAGCTCAACTTTCCCTTTGTGATAACGGATTTCAGGAGGAAATATCAGTTTTCCGAATCGTTCTCGCCACTTCCCGTACTTACATCACGGTCTTCGCAGTTGAGGCTGTAAAACAGTTGCATCTTCAGAGTTATTATGTCCGGATCGAACTGATTGGCCAGTTTCGTGGTGACGTATTTGACGAACTTTTGTATCTTATGACGATTGTGCAGGACGCTCTTGGAGATGCCCCAGGATGGATCCAGGGATAGGAGACCGGCCTGTAAAGATTGAAACGTCATTGGAGCTTTTCTTTTGGGTGAGAATAAAGGAAATCAATAACCTATCGAATACGGGATTTTGGATTCTTATGAAACGACTGTTCGGTTCAATTTTAATGAAAGTTAACTCTACATTGACTTTATAACTTATTTTTTATGTTCTCTCGGGAAGGTTTTGAACGAAACAAGACACATTAAATGGAGGAAAAATTCAGGATTTCACCGAATCTTATGTGAAAGAAGAGAAATGAACAATTTTCAAAATACTGAAATGCTGATAAGTGATTTAATACTTGGTATTTCCACCCCTTGCGTTAATTACAGCTCGGCAACGACGGTTCATACTCAAAATGAGTGATCTTAAAATGTTCTGATCTAACCCTTCCCTGATTTCCTCGAGTTGGATTCCTAAGTCATTAAGAGTAGCTGGATGATTTTCTGAACTTCTCAGCCTTCTATTGAGGTTGTCCCAAACCTGCTCAATCAGATTTAGATCTGGACTTCTTGCTGGCCATTCCATTCGAGAGACTTCAACCTCAACAAGATACTTCTGAACTATGCGCGCACGATGGGGTCTGGCATTATCGTCCATAAAAATGAAATTTTCACCAATGTATGGGGCAAATGGCACTACATGCTCTTCAAGAATGTTCCTTATATACTTATCAGCATTCATAGCTCTATTATCAACGACCACTAGGTCTGTGCGAGCATTCAAAGATATTCCACATATCTTTCATGTGGACGTCTGTATACAAGGGAACGTCGATCAAAATGGTAGAGGCACAATCTAGACTCATCTGTGAAGAGAACTCTTTCCCAATCGGCATCTTCACAATGGATATGCTCTCTCGCAAAATCCAAACGCGCCCTTCGATGGGCTGGGTTAAGAGCTGGGCCTCTTGCCGCGACACGAGGCCTTAGATCATATTCTCTGAGGCGATTTCTTATTGTATGAGTGCTAATTTGCACCTCATGAGTTTGCTCAAGCTGATTTTTAAGGATGCGAGCGGTTGCAAACCGTTGTCTCAACGAAGAAACTGTCAAGTAACGTTCTTGAATGGCAGTTGTTACCCGTGGTCTACCCTGTCCTGATCTTCGGACATTCATACAATCATACCTGTCTCCCTGAATCGCTGCAACATTCTGGACACACTTGTATGGGAAACTCCAAACCTTTCTGCAATTCTTGTGCATGTCCACCCTTCTTCTCGCAAAACTACCGCTTGGGCACATTCCTCTTGGGTCAAATTGCGTGTTTCGCTTTGCACAGCGATCGAGTGTAGAAAATCAAACGAAAGAAAAACTATTGATCACTAGAATTGATCGAGAACAACTGATTTTAGAATGGAACCAATACATTCAAAATCTGATAATATCATCTTTTCTTATTCCTGCTGGGAGAAAACATCTGTATTGAAGAAAAACGTTGAAAGTGGATAACATATGCATGCATAATTCGGATAAAAATAACTAATAATCGAAAACACCTTCAGTTGTAGAATAAATTTGAGATTTCCATAATGTGCGTTATTTTTTTTGCGCAGTGTATTTTACGAAGCAAAATGTTCCTCGAAATGGATGACCTTGAGTATGCTAGCGATGAAGAATCATTCTAATCATCAGTTTCGCAACAACCTTTTTCTCGGCAACGCCACTACAAGGAATCTTTTCTTTTCTGATGTGCCTCACCACATCTTCGCTCACAAAAGCCAATCTGATGTGTCCGTCGTGAGCGCAGCTGGGACGAAACGTAAACCCCAGACCGGTACGCAATCCACAGCAACGCTCGATAGCACCGTTTTCGAACAGTCCAATTTCGTGTGCGTTCGATCGGCAGGCTCGATATCGTCATCGAAATCGGCCGGCTTCCTCCTCTGTGCATGTCGACGTAGCCGGTCTCCTCGTGCGGAATATCTCCGCTAATTAAGTTCCTCATTCGCCCCGGCCGCCCACGCGCCCGCCCGCTCCCCAAGATCTTATCCGACACGGCATTACGTGGAAATTTGAATAATTTCGAGAAATTAGTCACATCGCTCTAATTCGGTTCCTTGGAGGCGGAGCCGTTTCCGACTCGACCCAGGCGGCGGGGGTAGGTTCCGAATTTTTTTTAAGAGGGCTCCTTACGAGGACTAAACGGTCCTCTCGAACGAGTGCAGAGAAACGGTTCGTTTAACGATCTGGTTTCGATTACCGGATGGAACGGATGTTGAACTTTTATGACGCTTACGAGGATGTATTGATATCTAAACAAAATATTGCGATACCATATCAACGAACAATAACTTATCAGAAGTGTCCGTGTAGAGTTCGACGTCAAAAAAGTAAACCAGAGTTACGCAATAAATAAAGAAAAAGATGTCCACCGGAATTGTGAAAATCGAAAAATTGGAGTATCAAGCCATCATCAAGTATCTGTATTTAAAAGGGTAAAGAGATGAGCAGATTTACGAAGATATGCTTAATACCCTTGGTGATCTATGTCCTTCGTATGCGACCGTGAACAATTGGACTGCAAGCTTCAAAAGAGGTAAATTTTCCATTGAAGATGACGACCGATCGGGAAGGCCAGTTTCTGTGTCAGTCCCCGAAAATATCGATTCAGTTCATGACATGATTTTATCAGACCGTCGAATTGGGCTGAAACGGATATCTGAAGCTCTGAAGATTTCATACGAACGCGTTCTTCATATAGTTCACGTCAATTTGGACATGAGAAAAATTTCTGCAAAATGAATCCCCAAATGTTTGAATGTTGACCAGAAGCGGGCAAGGGTAGAAGCATCGCGTTCGATCAGTGCTCGATTTGAAAACGATTCAGACTTCTTAAACCGAATTTTTACAATGGATGAGACTTGGGTACATTTCTACGATCCAGAAACAAAGCAACAATCGATGGAATGGCGACACTCTGGTTTTTCAAGACCTAAGAAATTTCGTGCCCAAAAATCTGCTGGAAAAGTTCTTGCTTCAGTTTTTTGGGATTGCCATGGAGTAATCATGATTGATTTTTTGGATAAGGGTAGAACAATAACTGGAGATTATTATTCGACATTACTGACCACTCTACAGGAAAAAATTAAAGAGAAAAGACGCGCAAAGCTATCCAAAGGTGTTTTGTTTTTACAGAACAACGCCCCAGTACACAAATCTCATGTTGCCATGCAAAAAATTCGTGATTTAGGGTTAGAATTACTAGAACACCCCCCTCATTTACCAGATTTGGCTCCGTCCGACTATCATCTCTTTCCTCAACTGAAAAAAGTTTAAAAGGTCGTTCATTTTCTTCCAACGAGGAGGTAATAAAAGCTGTGGAGGACTGGTTTGCAGAGCAAGAAGAAACTTTTTTTTGAAAGGTCTAGAGACGTTGCAGGTTCGCTTCAATAAAAGTATTCAATTAAGAGAAGAATATGTTGAGTAATAAAATATTTTAACATTGAAATTTTGTTCTATAGTAGGCTAAGAATTTTTCAATATATCCACGTTTTTGAAGATGCTCGAGAAGCCGCAAAGGCTCTAGCTGGTGATTATAGTAATAGTTGGAAAGGGGTTGAAGTTCACTGCGACCTTGAGGTCTATTGTGCCCCCTAACACAACTGCCCCCACCACGCACTTTACAACTTGCCTTCCATTTCCAGAGATCTTATGAAATCCAATATCTGGAAACCTTTCAATGAGGCTAGTTCCTCACTCCTGCATGTTTCCTGCCCAAAGGATTCTTTCCTTTGGGTTGCAATGGCAAGAAATTCAGTGACTGAGTGAATAGGAGTTTCTTCCTCCTCTCCACAGAATCTCCACTCTTCAATGTCCGATAAAAACATTCCTACCAAATGCTTTCTAAGGCGACAATGTCCTGGAAGAAAGCTGGTGAGGTCGTCAACTTCATTCCTGATCGAAAGGCTCGCCCCTTACCCCTTCCGAACGACACCCATGTCTCTCATCCACCTGAAAACTCCCGGATTCTCCGGGTCTCTTCCCGGAGATGCGGCCGGAGTAAGATTAAATTTTCAGTCTTGAATGGCGCATTGTTTTCGACGTCTACCGGCAAACTTGATTATTCCGAATTCGGGACACCCTGTTTACCTTGCCATCCATTATGCACCGGGTATATCGATTCGACCCGGCCAATCGGAAGGATCGCTCCTAGGTTTTCTCGCGTTGACGTTGACGTTCGGTTGAAGGACAACCGAATCGACCTTCTGCATTTTTCGAAGCGATACGAGGATAATTCATGATGTACAGGGTGTTTCGAATGCCTGGGAAGTAAACTGGATGAAAACAATGTATAGTTCGATGCGTAACATGAGCTGCTCGTCAACTGTTGAGGATGTAGAATTAATTTTTGCTTTCTCTTAAAAAACCCAAATTTTTTTCGACATACGAAGATGTATTGATATCTAGTTAGCCTAGAGCTGTTCCATGCATAAACAAAATATTACGATACCATATCAACGAACAATAACTTATTAGAAGTGTCAGTGTAGAGTTCGACGTCAAAAAAGTAAACCAGAGTTACGCAATAAATTAAAAAAAAAGATGTCCACCGAAATTGTAAATATCGAAAATTTGGAGTATCGAGCCATCATCAAGTACATGTATTTGAAAGGGTTAAGAGGTAAGCAGATTTACGAAGATATGCATAATACCCTTGGTGATCAATGTCTTTCGTATGCGACCGTGAAAAATTGGACTGCAAGCTTCAAAAGAGGTAAATTTTTCATTGAAAATGATGACCGATCGGAAAGGCCAGTTTCTGTGTCAGTCCCCGAAAATATCGATGCAGTTCATGACATGATTTTATCAGACCGTCGAATCGGGCTATAACGGATATCTGTAGCACTGAAGATTTCAAACGAACGCTTTAATCATATAGTTCACGTCAATTTGGACATGAGAAAAATTTCTGCACAATGGATCCCCAAATGTTTGAATGTTGACCAAAAGCGTGCAAGGGTAGAAGCATCGCGTTCGATGTGTGCTCGATTTGAAAACGATGTAGAATCCTAAAACCGAACTGTTACTATGTATGAGACTTGGGTACATTTCTACGATCCAGAAACAAAGCAACAATCGATGGAATGGCGACACTCTGGTTCTCCAAGACCTAAGAAGTTTCGTGTCCAAAAATCTGCTGGAAAAGTCCTTGCTTCAGTTTTTTCGGATTGCCATGGAGTAATCATGATTGATTTTTTGGATAAGGGTAGAGCAATAACTGGAGATTACTATTCTACATTACTGACCACTCTACGGAAAAAAAAAATTAGAGGGAAAAGACGCGGAAAGCTATCCAAAGGTGTTTTGTTTTCACAGGACAACGCCCCAGTACACAAATCTCATGTTGTCATCAACAATCAGTTTTTTGGAAAGTATTCCTGGATATATTATGCGCTATCGCATAGTTTTTTATTTAAACAAAGATCTAAATCAAATTCCATGTTGTGCTGATTTTTCTCCTAAGTTTAACCTAATTTTGGCCTTGTATAGAAACTTAGAAGCTTGAATGTAGCATTAATCTTATTCCGAATCATGGATCTATCCCAGAAGCGATCGTTTAATTAGTTATTAATTAAATCTCCCAGTATGAAGCCTGCCAGAATGGACAAGCTCTCATGGTCGTGTCCAGTGTGCTCTTCATTAACTGATAGGTTTCCCAGCTCAACTGTCCTCGGTAAGAACCACCAGTTAATTAATATCATCTCATGCAGAATTACATGCGGGTTTGATGCAATGTAAACCGTATAATGTAAAGTCTATGAAACGGGGAAAAACTTACATAGTATCTGATGAAAATTTCTTTGATGTGGATATTTTTGTGCCCCAATTCCCTGCTTATTTCTTGAACCACTTTTTTCAGTATATTCTCCAAACTCATGGCCGAATATATCTGACAGTTTGAGATTCGCAAATGAAGTTTTATCGATACACTCGGAGGTTTCCACGCAACAGTAGCAAATGAAAGGTTGCGATGAAGTTTCACAGAACTTGATACTTTTTTGGAGTTGTAGGGAAAGTACTCCATTCACTTTTATTTAATCACATAGGAGGTCATGGTTTCGTTTTCAGGAGTTGGAGCACCTGATGAAAAGTCTGTGCGCGTACAGAAAATATCGTTAATGACAAAACGACGTTGTCAGTTCCTTTGTTTACATCAAAGTAAAAGTATCAAAGATATGCCACATTTTGTTAGTTCGAATCGATCGGCGATTTTGGGGCGAACTATCGATAGGAAATCGCCTATTTTCCCGTTCTCCGTCGTCCAGAAGAAGTTTCCCGTCGATATGAGAAATTTCGTGCAAGTGTCATTTTTTCCTTTCACGACTTTTGGCGTGAGTACGAACGGCAAATTTGAATTGGACCAAAAATCGATTTATAAGCATAAATAAAGCGAAAGTAAATACTAATCGACCTTTTTACACTTGATAACGAAGTTTTTTTAGGTATCTGGCCGTTTAGAAAGATTTCAAACGAAATTCCGGTCCCTCAGAAGTTTGGTCAGTTTCGGTATCGTTTTTGGTGCTCAAAATTTATTTGGGATGTGTAAATGGACAAAAAAGGCTTCCTAATCCGATCTTCTAACGAAAGCGACCGGAAAATATGGTTCAGGTAGGATTTTCGAGGAATTATGAGGAAAGAACTTGCAGAATGAAATTGCACGATTTTTATAAGTAAACGGGTTCTGGATGGCCATCATCGGTCTCTAAATGATTATTGTTGATCGTTTTCACGTTTCAGAAAAAAACGCGTCGAAAAAGCTAAAAAAAAGAAGAAATATGACTATATTGCATTCAACGGTAGGTGAATTCAGATTCCGATGAAATGAAATGTGTCACTGGAGCTTTCATTCCTATCAATCCTTTGCCGAAAGTAGAAATAGGCTATATTGAACCAGAATACATCGATTTTTCCCATATTCCAGGAGTTTGTGTCTTATTTTAGAACAGGTGAATGATAAATGTGAAGCATATATTTGACCTATTCCATTTTATTTGTACAAACCTACTGTGGTAGTAATGTATGAATATTTTTTAAACTAACAAATTAATATACAGTCAGAGTATTTTACTCCTTGTTCATAAGATCAAATAAATGAAATGTATATCTATAAAGCTTTCAGGAATTGACATTCTTGCTTATCAATTTATAACCAAAAATAACCAAAACTCAATTACTATTGAATTGAAATTATTAGTTTTTCTGTAAACAAATTCGTTAATTTATTTATTATGTTTATTTTCTTCGTGATGAATGAATGAAACTGTTATTTATTTGAAATAAAGAAATATTAGAAATAGAAATGTTATGCACCCTCACAATCATATCACCTACAATATCATGATGAAAACAAAGCACATCGATGAATCTTTACAATCATAAATCCAAAAACTCCTCTACATGTAGAATATTGTTCACAATTTTCTGTTGTGCTCTCCAAAATGAAATATACATTCTGAGAAATACGCTAAGAATGTAGAGAGGGCAACATAGTGTTGACTTGGAACATAAAAATATTTTGAAAAACGTCATAATTTCGATACAGAGTGGAATGTGTCAAATTTCCAAGGCCAGAGTTGTGATTTTATAATTGTGAAAGGAGTATAAGTGAACTTTACATACTCCAAATCTGGCAATGAAATCTTATCCACACCATTTCTAAAACAGTAAGTTATTAGTATCAATATCAAAGACTGGATCCACGTCAGCCGCTCGCTTAGTATTGATTCAACCCCATGAAAATCCAACAACAAAAATACACCCCATATTTGCGGGGTGGTTCTCCAATCAACGCGACAGTGACAAGAATTCCACATTTACCGGACTACGCCTCTAAACTGTATATTGTCAATTAAACGTATACCGCAGCAAAAATATACTCTTTCTCTGCAGACACCCTCATTAGCACATTTAATTGCGTGGCGGCAGAGATTCACATGTCATATTTACCGTTTTGTGCCGAAAAACGTGCAATCAAAACACGGAAACGGGCTTCAGCAAGCGGTCGGTGTACCTGACAGTTGTTTTCATGTTTTCAGCAGACCACACTTTATTAGGGGTCAGCATTTAGCACTCGCCATCGCAAAACCGCTCCTGATGAAGGCATATGAGTTCCATTGGACGAATTAAAATTCGCGTCGATATGAGCAGTCGTGTGTATTGAACTGAGAGCCGGTTTCATTCGTTTCCTAATGAGTTTGTGTTGAAAAGAGCGAGTGTTGACGCGAATACTTCTCGTGGACTGCCTGGATATGATGGTTGGACAGCCGGAACAGGAGCCTCGGGCTGTTTTTGCGGCGCTGGCGGAAATACGTCGTTGTAGGTGTGATTTACGTGTATTTTCAATAGACTTTCAGTTTATTTGAATTGAGCCATGCGGGACATACATTGATTTTTCGATACTTGACCTTCTTCTTGAAGGGGTAGGAATGACATCGGTTTTAACATTTTTGTGGTTTTATATCATATTTATTTAAATTATTTCATTGTTAAAACGTTCACAATGAACAGCAGTAATCAGTAAAGTGAAAATCTACAGCAGTTCGAGAGACTGCAAGGTGTACGGCTAAAATAGCGCCTTAACTGTACCGTGTGGAAAAAAAAACTTTTATGGAATGGTTATAAGGTTGACAAAAATCAACAAACTAAAAATAATTTTATGTATTTTTTCGAATAGAACACTCTGTATTTCATGGCATAATTCTTTCGAGTACAACAAGAGCTTTACACTTATACCTCATTTTCAAATTTCATTGACACATAATTCGTATTTTTAGGATATTTTTAGTGTTTTAAGGGGTTCATCAAAATTCTTGTAGCAACCACTGTGTTCAATCTAGATAAACGAAATTTTTACAGTAGTTAGCTCAAGGTATCAGCTTCATCATTCGGTAAACGTCTGAAGTTTTTTTCATACAGAGTGTCTAATATAAATTTACCAATTTACTCAAATTAAATATGCGATAACTCGATTTTTTCAAATGGATCACCCTGTAATTTTCTCTTTCATGAAATTTTTTTTCAAATGTCTACATTTTTCACAAAGAATGTCCCATTCTTAAATGTGGAACATCTCAAAAACAAAGCGAGTTAGAATGTAGACATTTGAAAAACAAATTTCATGAAAGAGAAAAACACAGGGTGTTACATTAGCAAGAAATGTAAAGCACCTGGAGTGATACTGTTTTGAAAACAGAAGCGGCAAGATTTTTCTCTCCACGAATAAATCAGAGATGGAGAATTCTAATTACAGATTCGTATTTTTCGAATTTTTTTTTGTAGTATATCGACCCGGGTCATTTCATTTAATTCATTTTAATTCGAGGTTATAGATTACGATGCGCTAATTAGTTTTTCCGAGAAGTTTTTGGTTCGGGAAATATTCGACCTTGAGTGGAAAATTGGCGAAAAATTGGTCGAATTTGGAGTGACGTAACTTTTGAAAAAATTGGAATTGGGAGGAGCTGTTTTTTCTGGTTATACTTTGGTTCTTTAAGAACAAAATGGTGTATTTTTTATATACCTGAGACAAAGGGTTTGGATTTTCTGATTTTTTTCGTGAAGGTCCGATTTTTCCGATTTTCCATCAACCATATTTAAAAAACAATAAGACTCAGAGAAAATCTGTTTGGATTTTCTTAATCTACGGCATCGAATTATTGAATGCTGAAAATTTCGTATCGATAGGCGAGATTCGAATTTTTGCGAAAAATCCTATACTAAGGTAGGTATTGAAAAATTTCGATTTTTCGAAAAAATTTTTTGGTTCCGGTCGACTTCAAACTCACACCGTTTACTAATTCGAGGACGTAGATTAAGAGAATCCAATCTGTTCTTCCGTTAGAAAAACAGTTTTTGAATTACGAACGATGAAAAATCGGAAAATTTGGATCTTCGCGAAAAAAATCAGAAAATTTAAACTGTTCGACTCTGATGGATGAAAATAGTTTTTTTTGATTCACAAAGGATAAATCTATATGCAAAAAAATCAGCATCTGTATAAATCAATTTTTCTGGGAAATACGGTAGTCCAAAAATGACCTATTTTTCGCGATTTTTCGACTCAAGGTCGATTATTACCCAAACTACGCGTCACAGGAGAATTCTAATTACAGATTCGTAATCTACGTGAATTAGTAAATGATATGACCTGGGTCGATATACTCCGAAGAAAAAAATTTTCGATCGGACTTAGAAAAATTTCGAACAAGATGGAGGAGTCGAGTGGTCGAGATCAAAAAATTCTTCCATCTTTCTTCCTAATTTCTACAATATTGCACTCATAGTTTTCGAGAATTTTTCTACAAAACCTTCAATGATACAAATTTTCTTCCTTCACGGATAATTTACGGATAAATCACTGAAAAAGATGAGCTACTTTGTTTCTTGCTGAAAACATTTTTTGAATAGTTGTTTCGCCAAGTTGATATCAAGTTAGCGAAACATCCAATATTTTTTAAAATACAGGAGTGGCGATGTTTTTTTCTTCACGGATGAATCATTGAAAAAGATGAGCTAGTTTTATTTCTGCTGAAAACATTTTGATTCGAGAGAGTTGTTTTGCTAACTTTATGTACATGGTGTGCTGATCAAACGGCTGGAAATGGACACGTGGTGCGAAATGGAAACGGAGATGTGGAGTTCAAGAATCGTATGCTACAGTTTTTCCCTCTTCTTTATAAGCAACTGGGTAAGGAGTGAACGAGAATGAATTCGCTATCACAAAAACGCTTATAACTTTTGAACCACTGGACCGATTTCGAAAATCAAACTCATTTTCGAATCATCTTCTAATTCTAATGAAAACTGTTTTTACAATAAAAAAACCAAAACTATTTTCTACAAAATTCATGGATTTTTTCTGGAATTCTTCACATCATCGCTTCTTATAGTGATCTCAGTCACTTTCTGGGATGCTGTCTTCCACTTTTGCTTGAATTCCGCTAATGTTTTCGTTGATTTCTTAGTCTTCTTCAATTCTCTTTTTACCAGGGCCTAATATCTTTCGATTGGCCTGAGTTCTTGGCAATTTGGTGGATTGGCCTCTTTGAGGACAAAAACCACCTCATTAGCTTCGTACCATTCCTTGGTGGCCTT
Source organism: Adalia bipunctata (assembly GCA_910592335.1). Classification (NCBI taxonomy): domain Eukaryota; kingdom Metazoa; phylum Arthropoda; class Insecta; order Coleoptera; family Coccinellidae; genus Adalia; species Adalia bipunctata. The sequence continues at coordinate 3,228,076 of OU342951.1, forward strand.
GCTGTAGTGGCATGAAGCTAAATCTGGCCAAAAGATTGTTGACACATCGTACTCACGTAAAAATGGTAAAATTCGCTTCTTCAAGCATTCCTCGATGTATATCTTCGAGTCAACAGAGCCTTGGTCAACGAAAAATTTGCTCCTTTTCCCACTGCTTTTCAAACCTGGAATTTTTTAGGAAACTTTGCTTGTTTCTTCACGCGAAATTGTTCGTCAACATTTCCACGAGAATCTGCAGTATAAAATTCCTGACCAGGAAGTTGCGAGAAATCAGCCAAGACATAGGTTTCGTCGTCCATCACGCAACAGGAAAAATTTTTCAAGAAATCTTTTTTTAATTTCTTTGCTCTTGATTTCGCTTCTTGATTCTTCACAGCGTTCCTGTCTGGCACTTTCTGCACTTTGTATGTTCTAAGCCCACAACTCGACTTGATTTTCTGAACGGTTGACTACGGACAACCCACTATTTGGGCCACTTTCCGTCCTGAAAGGTTAGGATTCTTCTGAAAAAGGCTGATGGCTTTCTCCACTTTTTTGGGCTATGAAACCCCTTTTTCCTCCCGGTTCCTTCCTTGCGGTTAATTGTAAGATCTTCGTTGAAGCGCTTAACAACTCTTGATACCGTTTCCGGACGAACGCGAGCCTCTTTTGCGATTCTTTTGAAGCTCCATTTTCGATTATTTTGAAAAAGTTTAACTAGAAATTCTCGTGTTTTCTCTTCGCTTGACATTTTGCGACAGAGAATTGGAATATCTATGAAGTAAATGATCCACATGTTTCTGACGTTCATAACAAAGCTAACTATGATCAAATTTTGTTTTTTTTCTCAATTGGTTCAAGAGATATAGGCGTTTTTGTGATAGCGAATTTATTCTCGTTCAGTCCTTAGTTCCGGTGTCTTGCTGTGTCTCCACAAAAAAACCTTCTGTTTACTGTTTTCCTCCGAGTTAATACGAACGTGGGAGTCGTGTTGATGTCACATACCGCGAAGCCAAACATCATATTATCCAGAAATCAACATACAAAAAGCCTGACAGCTTTCGGCGATGAAATAATATATCTCCGCCGGCTTTCCCAAACAACTTCCGCTGTCATACGGTTCTCATATTATTCGAACTCCATTTCTCAGTCGCCTTCTTTTCATTACGCGAATGAAAGTGTTCCCTCCGTTTTCTCGGGACTCTCGCTCAGCCGTAAAGGTTGAATGTTCAGAGCAGTATTTTATTTTCCGCGAATTAAACCGAGACTGAATAATCTGTTGGGAAATAAGCGTTTTAACGCTCTTTCATCGAAAACAATGGCAGAGTCTCTTTGTTAGCTTCCTACCCAGGCAGGGGTAAACAACGGACCTTTATTGAAGACTGGATGAAAAAATATAATTTCCATTGAAATTTGCACTCAAATTATCACCCCTCAGCTAACTTCGGAATTGGAGGAATGTCGATGAAAATTCGTGGTTTCGTCTTTGGAACTAGAACTCCAATTATTGCTGTTAATACTTGAAAAAGCTCTTTTTGATTAGGTAGAATGGACTGTTCTATAAATGTTACACAAAGAGGACTTATTCTCTATCGATCGTTTTCAAGTGTAAAACCTTACACAACGAAAACAAATCGAAAAATGTATTAAGGACTGAACGAGAATAAATTCGCTATCACAAAAACGCCTATATCTCTTGAACCAATTGAGAAAAAAACAAAATTTGATCATAGTTAGCTTTGTTATGAACGTCAGAAACATGTGGAACATTTACTTCATAGATATTCCAATTCTCTGTCGCAAAATGTCGAGCGAAGTGAAAACACGAGAATTTGTAGTGAAACTTTTTCAAAATAATCAAAAATGGAGCTTCAAAAGAATCGCAAAAGAGGCTCGCGTTCGTCCGGAAACGGTATCAAGAGTTGTTAAGCGTTTCAACGAAGATATTACAATTAACCGCAAGGAAGGAACCGGGAGGAAAAAGGGGTTTCACAGCCCAAAAAAAGTGAAGAAAGCCATCAGCCTTTTTCAGAAGAATCCTAACCTTTCAGGATGAAAAGTGGCCCAAATAGTGGGTTGTTCGCAGTCAACCGTTCAGAAAATCAAGTCGAGTTGTGGGCTTAAAACATACAAAGTGCAGAAAGTGCCAGACAGGAACGCTGTGAAGAATCAAGAAGCGAATCAAGAGCAAAGAAATTAAAAAGAGATTTCTTGAAAAATTCTTCCTGTTGCGTGATATACGACGAAACCTATGTCTTGGCTGATTTCTCGCAACATCCTGGTCAGGAAATTTATACTGCAAATTCTCGTGGAAATGTTGACGAACAATTTCGCGTGAAGAAACAAGCAAAGTTTCCTAAAAAATTCCTGGTTTGAAAAGCAATTTGCACTTGTGGGAAAAGGAGGAAATTTTTCGTTGGCCAAGGCTCTGATGACTCAAAGATATACATCGAGGAATGCTTGAAGAAGCGACTTTTACCATTTTTACGTGAGCACGATGTGTCAACAATATTTTGGCCAGATTTAGCTTCATGCCACTACAGCAAGGCCACCAAGAAATGGTACGAAGCTAATGAGGTGGTTTTTGTCGCCAAAGAGGCCAATCCACCAAATTGTCCAGAACTCAGGCCAATCGAAAGATATTGGGCCCTGGTAAAAAGAGAATTGAAGAAGACTAAGAAATCAACGAAAACTTTAGCGGAATTCAAGCAAAAGTGGAAGACAGCATCCCAGAAAGTGACTGAGAACACTATAAGAAGCATGATGGGAAGAATTCCAGAAAAAAACCATAAATTTTGTAAAAAATAGTTTTGGTTTTTTTATTGTAAAAACAGTTTTCATAAGAATTAGAAGATATTTCGAAAATGAGTTTGATTTTCGAAATCGGTCCAGTGGTTCAAAATATACAGGGTGAGTCTTTGACTTGTACATATATTTTAACTGTAGATTCTTGAGGCCTAAAGAAACCTTTTTTTCATTTTCCATTTTTCCGAATTCGGCTCGGTTAAAGAGATATAGCCATTTGAAAAAAAAAATTGTGCTAAATGCGTCCCTGATATTATTCTCTACAAACACCTCAAAGTTCATATTTTTCAATTGAAATTGATGTGATTATTAGATATTCTGGGTGATACATTTAGAAAATACTCAAGCACTAACCTTATTCGAATAAGAATGTTACAAACACGATATTTCCTAACAAAAACGCTAAGTTTTGTTCCATCATTTCTGCAATTGAAATGCCATATTTCTCACACCAAAATAATTTCCTTCTTCGATTATCCTGAAGATTAGTTTGTAAACACTAATAATTTGTTCATATTTGCCTCGATACCCTGAAACTATCTTATAAAAATTAGTTTCTCACTAACCTAGCCTAACTCCATTAATCAGTCATCTGATTCGAGGTCAATGACCTAACCTAATCCATCTCCTCTATGGGCTCTATGATAGTGATCACAGAATTCTAGAGAAGACGATGCCAGATTGTGTTGATTTTCTCAGTAAAAAATGGTATAGGCGAACTCAAGAAAGCAGAACGTCCCCTATCGTTAACGGAAGAACTAGTTTTGTTTACTTTTCGCTAAAGGCTTCTACGCATTGCTCTTTGGAAATGCCAAACGAGTAGTTTTGATTCTCGCCGATCTGAATTTCAGTCGTGGTGCGCTGCCGGCTGCGATGTAGCCGCCACGCAAGACAAGCCGTTGTTCTGTGTCTCATCACATCACACTATCACAGGCCAGCCAGTCTGTGATAAAATGAACGACGCTTAAACGCGATAACCTTTCTACATGGATTCAATTCATTTATTTATTTACTCGCAGAGAATAAAGCAAACAGGTGTGAGGTGATGCTTGTGATATGTGATGTGAAAACCGTGTAGGGTCGATTAAAAATTCCAAGAGGATATTGTTAAGAAGATAGATATTTTCCTGAAGGACTGGTATCAATAAATTTTTAATAGAAACTTGCTTATAAACTGTGTAATTTCATGCTTCTCGGAATTCAGTTGATAAACATTGACAACATTGTTAATTTGTTAAGAGACCAGAGAAGAAACAATATTCGATGATATTTAATTCAGGGAAGCATTCAGATTTTTTATGAAATTCATGGTTTTTTCCTCAAATTTCTTCGTATACATTTAGGAATAACTCGAAAACGACGCGTTTTTTTGAAAAAATATAAGAATACTTTTATTCTCTAAAATGGTTGATTCTTTCGAAAATATGAACCGTTTATCCTTTTCAAGTGATTTGATAGTGTTTTTGTATGAATTTATGAGTCGACCACCCTGTAACTTTCGAACTAGGAGAGATATTGAATAAGTTTCGATTGAGGAATATGCACAATGAATAGAGTAAAGAATCAACCAAAATTCAGTTCATTTGAAATAACGGTTCCGAAGATATGAACAGCAAAGTGTTTTTTTCGTGGATTTTCGACACCCTGTATCTCCCAAACCAAACCGAATTTTGGAAAATGGTATGGGAAAAAAGTGTTTCGTTTGATGAGAGGAATCTACAGTTAAAATATATGTACAAGTCAAAGACTCACCCTGTATAAGCTTTTTTATGATAGCGAATTTATTCTCGTTCAGTCCTTATGTTATTTGGATGCCCTTAAAAACATCCACACTAATTGCTGATGGTTAATGTTTCTTGCTGTTAAGGGGACCTGGCACACGTCCGAGCTCGCGAGCTCCCTTCAAAAATTGGGCTTCTTATTTTCATGATATCTCAAAACGTATGCGGCGTAGAGCAACAATTTTTTTTTAAATTAAAGCTTAATCATTTCTCTAGAATGTGTATTAGTTGCTTTTCTGTTTTTCTTTGTTTATTAGGAAAAAAACCTGGTGAGCTGTAATTTCATGAAAATCTGGACATTTCCATTATATGACAGTATTTCTTTAATAATATTGTACTAATTTGGTTTAATAATAATAATAATAATAATAATAATAATAATAATAATAATAACGTTTATTGGTCCAGTAAGACAATATTGGAATGTATTGGACAAGTCAATTTCATAAATACTGCAAAAATATGAAATATGTAAGAACTTACAAATCACAATTGTTATCATCACAACACTGGTAAAACAATGTTCTTTAAAATATTATACACGAATACAAATATCAAAGCATCATCACAAGAATAGAACAGTTTATCAAAAAGTTAAAAATATTGTACAAAACAAACAAAAAACATCGCTAGAGCAATACTGAAGTAATTGATGCTAAAGATCCCCATCCTCCAGAAACTCTGACACATCATAGTAGCTTTTGTCGGCCAGGATTTTTTTATTTTTTTTTTTGAAATGAATGATATCCAAATTACTAATTTGAGGAGGAAGGTGATTAAAAAATTTGGTACCCTGGTAAATGGGAGATTTCTCATATTTGGACGTTCTGTGCCTCGGCATTAACAATAATTTTCCGTAACGAGTTCGGTAGTTGTGCTCGTGTGTAAATTGAAATTGAATTGAATTGAAATATCTCTATCAATTCTCGGGATAAATGTATGAAATTTTCAGTTTACATGCGAAATAATATTTTCCAGAATGTGCATTGATCAGTTTTTCTGTTTATTGTCCCCTCAATTTTCAAATTAATTATAGAGTAGGAACTTGATTGGTCATATTTTCAACCAGGTTTTTTTCCTAATACATATACGCAGAAAAAAAACGGAAAAGCGAATAATACTTATTCTGGAAAATATTATTTCGCATGTAAACTGAAAATTTCATATATTTATCCCAAGAATTGACAGAGATATCATGAAAATAGAATCGTTTGTCCAGATTTTCATGAAATTACAGCTCACCACGTTTTTTTTCCTAATATACCAAGAAAAACAGAAAAGCGAATAATAAACATTCTAGGGAAATGATTAAGCTTTAATTTGAAAAAAAATTGTTGGTCTACGCCGCATACGAACTGAGGTATCATGGAAATAAAAAATTTTTGAAAGGAAGCTCGCGAGCTCGGACGTGTGTCAGGTCCCCTTAAGGACTGCAGTTTCGACGTACGTTGGACTAATTGGCACCCACGAATTGCAGAGTAAAAAAAAGTTAACCGTTCACGATGAGAAGATAAAATCCAACTGGAATCATCTCCAATTTGAATTTTTGGCTGCCACAAAGCCTCAAACCTCTTCCTCTTGCCAAGTAATTCCACGGAAGGTGAGGAAGGCAATAATCGTCACCGATCTACACCGCCAGTTACCCAGATTCGATATCAATCTATACCTAATCCTGTAACACGTCCTGAAAACGCATCCGTTCTGAACAGACATCAGAACTGGGTTCGAATGCACAGATAAACGCCCGAAATTTCAAGATCCCTTAATGCCTTAAGCACTTGAAAACACAATCAAGGGCTTTGAGCTGGCAAAATTCAGGAACGTTAGAGCCGGGACAGCTGCTAGATATTGGAATCTTACTCTGGCGAACTGAAGGCGTCACACACTATCCGATTAGCGGAATAAAATCTGACGAGGATATATTGAAAAATTCTAGCCTACTATAGAACCAAACAAAATTTCAATGTCAAAATATTTTATTTCTCAACATATTCTCCTCTTAATTGAATACATTTATTACAGCGAACCTGCATCGTCTCTAGACCTTTCAAAAAAATTTTTCTTCTTGCTCTGCAAACCAGTCCTCCACAGCTTTTGTTACCTCCTCGTTGGAAGAAAATTTACGACCTTTTAAACTTTTTTTCAGTTGAGGAAAGAGATGATAGTCGGACGGAGCCAAATCTGGTGAATAAGGGGGGGTGTTCTAGTAATTCTTACCCTAAAACACGATTTTTTTGCATGGCAATATGAGATTTATGTACTGGGGTGTTGTCCTGTAAAAACAAAACACCTCTGGATAGCTTTCCGCGTCTTTTCTCTTCAATTTTTTCCCGAAGAGTGGTCAGTAATGTCGAATAGTAGTCTCCAGTTATTGTTCTACCCTGATCCAAAAATCAAACATGATTACTCCTTGGCAATCCCAAAAAACTGAAGCAAGAACTTTTCCAGCAGATTTTTTAACACGAAACTTCTTAGGTCTTGGAGAACCAGAGTGTCGCCATTCCATCGATTGTTGCTTTGTTTCTGGATCGTAAAAATGTACCCAAGTCTCATCCATAGTAACAATTCGGTTTAAGAAGTCTATATCGTTTTCAAATCGAGCACAGATCGAACGCGATGCTTCTACCCTTGCACGCTTTTGGTCAACATTCAAACATTTGGGTATCCATTCTGCAGAAATTTTTCTCATGTCCAAATTGACGTGAAACTATATGATGAACGCGTTCGTATGCAATCTTCAGAGCTTCAGATATCCGTTTTAACCAATTCGACGGTCTGATAAATTCATGTCATAAACTGCATCGATATCTTCGGGGACTAACACAGAAACTGGTCTTCTCGATCAGTCATCATCTTCAATGAAAAATTTACCTCTTTTGAAACTTGCAGTCCAATTTTTCACGGTCGCATACGAAGGACATTGATCACCAAGGTTATTAAGCATATCTTCGTAAATCTGCTTACCTCTTAACCCTTTTAAATACAGGTACTTGATGATGGCTTGATACAATTTCGGTGGACATCTTTTTTTTTAATTCATTGCGTAACTTTTTTGACGTCGAACTCTACACTGACACTTCTAAAAGTTATTGTTCGTTGATATGCTATCGCAATATTTTGTTTATGCATGAACTGGTCTAGGCTAACTAGATATCAATACATCCTCGTACATATAGGGTGAATTTGTTCAAGTTATCAATCATCACATTGCTCATTATTCGCTCGTGTCAGTACTGTCAGTCCTCTTTATACTACCCTTAACTCATGAACATTCTTCGGTCGTATATGATAATCTTTAAAGAACCCCCACATCACTAAATACATACAGAATCTCATAAGGCTGCGTTCCCCCTTCGCATAATCCCATAGTACAGTCGGAAAAACCGGGAACATGGAAAGATTTCGTAACTTGTGGAGTTTCTCTCCTTGGGTTCTCCCCTTTACCCAAACTCTCTTCAAGAAGCCGTGAATATTTCATTCCTTGAATTAACACGGACTAGAGCGCTTCACGAAATGGTTTGAAACAATGGAGTTATATGTTACTCCGTGGTTCGATAAATATACGTTCGTTGAGTGCCAGAATAAGAGAGGTGAAAGGTTGTTGGGAATGGTGCGTACAGAAAAAATGTCGAAAAGAGGTTTTTTGAATGGCTCATATTTTCGATATCGATACTTTGGACAATGCTGATTATTAATATGCAAACCTGAATTGGATTCGACCAAAGAAATGGGAGCTATGGCGATTTCAAATTTCAATTTTTTGAAAAAATGCCATATGATAGGTGAAAACCTGAACTATGCTAGTTAGGGCTCTGGAAAGTTTTTTATTGAATAGAGCGACCTCGGAAACCTACATTTTGATATCAAAATCGTCCATGTAGCCCTCATAACTAATGAATTATTCGTTTTAATTTTTTCGATATTTCATTTTCGAGTTTTGTTCTGAAGCTCAGAGCACTCAAAGTATGGGTGATATGGATCACCAAAATGGGTATTCTGAAAGACTCGAATGGGTTGAAGACATTATCGATCGAATAACACTGTTAGATTTTCCAGGGAATTCGTGTTGATGGCAAATATGGTGTTTTTGGGGTGTCTTACCCCTTATGCATTTTTGACCCAAAAAGTTGGGATTTTCGATATCGATTTTATTCTTTATATGGATACTTTGGGCAATGCTGATTAACAATATACAAACCTAACTTGGTTACGACGAGAGAAACGGGAGCTATGACGATTTGAAATTTCGATTTTTTTGGAAAAATGCCATTTGACAAGTGAAAATCTAAACTATGATAGATAGCGATTCGAATTATGTTTTATTGAATAGAGCGACCTCGAAAACCTACATTTTGATACCAAAATCGTCCATGTAGCCCTCATAACTAATGAATTATTTCGTTTTAATTTTTTCGATATTTCATTTTAGAGTTTTGTTCTGAAGGTCATAGCACTCAAAGTATGGGTCATATGGATGACCAAATTGGGTATTCTGAAAGATTCGAATGGGTTGAAGACATTATCGATCGAATAACACTGTTAGATTTTCCAGGGAATTCGTGTTGATGGCAAATATGGTGTTTTTGGGGGGTCTTACCCCTTATGTATTTTTGACCCAAAAAGTTACGATTTTCGATATCGATTTTATGCTTGATATAGATACTTTGGACAATGCTGATTATGAATATGCAAACCTCATTTGGAAACGACCAAAGAAACGGGAGTTATGACGATTTGAAATTCCAATTTTTTGAAAAAAATGCCATTTGACAGGCGAAAATCTAAACCATGCTAGTAGGGACTCTGAAAAGTCCTTTATTGAATAGAGCGTCCTCGAAAACCTACATTTTGATACCAAAATCGTCCATGTAGCCCTCATAACTAATGGATTATTTCATTTTAATTTTTTCGATATTTCATTTAAGAGTTTTGTTCTGAAGCTCATAGCACTCAAAGTAAGGGTCATATGGATCACCAAATTGGGTATTCTGAAAGATTCGAATGGGTTGAAGACATTATCGATCGAATAACACTGTTAGATTTTCCAGGGAATTCGTGTTGATGGCAAATATGGTGTTTTTGGGGGGTCTTACCCCTTATGCATTTTTGACCCAAAAAGTTGGGATTTTCGATATCGATTTTATTCCTTATATGGATACTTTGGGCAATGCTGATTAACAATATACAAACCTAACTTGGTTACGACGAGAGAAACGGGAGCTATGACGATTTGAAATATCGATTTTTTTGGAAAAATGCCATTTGACAAGTGAAAATCTAAACTATGATAGATAGCGATTCGAATTATGTTTTATTGAATAGAGCGTCCTCGAAAACCTACATTTTGATACCAAAATCGTCCATGTAGCCCTCATAACTAATGAATTATTTCGTTTTAATTTTTTCGATATTTCATTCTCGAGTTTTGTTCTGAAGCTCGGAGCACTCAAAGTATGGGTGATATGGATCATCAAATTGGGTATTCTAGAAGATTCGAAAGGGTTGAAGACATTATCGATCGAATAACACTGTTAGAATTTCCAGGGAATTCGTGTTGATGGCAAATACGGTCTTTTTAGGGGGTCTTACCCCTTATGCATTTTTGACCATAAAAGTTGGGATTTTCGATATCGATTTTATTGTTTATATGGATACTTTGGACACTGCTGATTAACAATATACAAACCTAACTTGGTTACGACGAGAGAAACGGGAGCTATGACGATTTGAAATTTCGATTTTTTTTGGAAAAATGCCATTTGACAAGTGAAAATCTAAACAATGATAGATAGCGATTCGAATTATGTTTTATTGAATAGAGCGACCTCGAAAACCTACATTTTGATACCATAATCGTCCATGTAGCCCTCATAAGTAATGAATTATTTCGTTTTAATTTTTTCGATATTTCATTTTAGAGTTTTGTTCTGAAGGTCATAGCACTCAAAGTATGGGTCATATGGATCACCAAATTGGGTATTCTGAAAGATTCGAATGGGTTGAAGACATTATCGATCGAATAACACTGTTAGATTTTCCAGGGAATTCGTGTTGATGGCAAATATGGTGTTTTTGGGGGGTCTTACCACTTATGCATTTTTGATCCAAAAAGTTGGGATTTTCGATATCGATTTTATTCTTTATATGGATACTTTGGGCAATGCTGATTAACAATATACAAACCTAACTTGGTTACGACGAGAGAAACGGGAGCTATGACGATTTGAAATTTCGATTTATTTGGAAAAATGCCATTTGACAAGTGAAAATCTAAACTATGATAGATAGCGATTCGAATTATGTTTTATTGAATAGAGCGACCTCGAAAACCTACATTTTGATACCAAAATCGTCCATGTAGCCCTCATAACTAATGAATTATTTCGTTTTAATTTTTTCGATATTTCATTTTAGAGTTTTGTTCTGAAGGTCATAGCACTCAAAGTATGGGTCATATGGATCACCAAATTGGGTATTCTGAAAGATTCGAATGGGTTGAAGACATTATCGATCGAATAACACTGTTAGATTTTCTAGGGAATTCGTGTTGATGGCAAATATGGTGTTTTTGGGGGGTCTTACCCCTTATGCATTTTTGACCCAAAAAGTTGGGATTTTCGATATCGATTTTATTCTTTATATGGATACTTTGGACAATGCTGATTAACAATATACAAACCTAACTTGGTTACGACGAGAGAAACGGGAGCTATGACGATTTGAAATATCGATTTTTTTGGAAAAATGCCATTTGACAAGTGAAAATCTAAACTATGATAGATAGCGATTCGAATTATGTTTTATTGAATAGAGCGTCCTCGAAAACCTACATTTTGATACCAAAATCGTCCATGTAGCCCTCATAACTAATGAATTATTTCGTTTTAATTTTTTCGATATTTCATTCTCGAGTTTTGTTCTGAAGCTCGGAGCACTCAAAGTATGGGTGATATGGATCATCAAATTGGGTATTCTAGAAGATTCGAAAGGGTTGAAGACATTATCGATCGAATAACACTGTTAGAATTTCCAGGGAATTCGTGTTGATGGCAAATACGGTCTTTTTAGGGGGTCTTACCCCTTATGCATTTTTGATCATAATAGTTGGGATTTTCGATATCGATTTTATTGTTTATATGGATACTTTGGACACTGCTGATTAACAATATACAAACCTAACTTGGTTACGACGAGAGAAACGGGAGCTATGACGATTTGAAATTTCGATTTTTTTGAAAAAATGCCATTTGACGAGTGAAAATCTAAACTATGATAGATAGCGATTCGAATTATGTTTTATTGAATAGAGCGACCTCGAAAACCTACATTTTGATACCAAAATCGTCCATGTTGCCCTCATAACTAATGAATTATTTCGTTTTAATTTTTTCGATATTTCATTTTAGAGTTTTGTTCTGAAGCTCATAGCACTCAAAGTATGGGTCATATGGATCACCAAATTGGGTATTCTGAAAGATTCGAATGGTTTGAAGACATTATCGATCGAATAACACTGTTAGATTTTCCAGGGAATTCGTGTTGATGGCAAATATGGTGTTTTTGGGGGGTCTTACCCCTTATGCATTTTTGACCCAAAAAGTTGGGATTTTCGATATCGATTTTATTCTTTATATGGATACTTTGGACAATGCTGATTAACAATATACAAACCTAACTTGGTTACGACGAGAGAAACGGGAGCTATGACGATTTGAAATATCGATTTTTTTGGAAAAATGCCATTTGACAAGTGAAAATCTAAACTATGATAGATAGCGATTCGAATTATGTTTTATTGAATAGAGCGTCCTCGAAAACCTACATTTTGATACCAAAATCGTCCATGTAGCCCTCATAACTAATGAATTATTTCGTTTTAATTTTTTCGATATTTCATTCTCGAGTTTTGTTCTGAAGCTCGGAGCACTCAAAGTATGGGTGATATGGATCATCAAATTGGGTATTCTAGAAGATTCGAAAGGGTTGAAGACATTATCGATCGAATAACACTGTTAGAATTTCCAGGGAATTCGTGTTGATGGCAAATACGGTCTTTTTAGGGGGTCTTACATTTTTGACCATAATAGTTGGGATTTTCGATATCGATTTTATTGTTTATATGGATACTTTGGACACTGCTGATTAACAATATACAAACCTAACTTGGTTACGACGAGAGAAACGGGAGCTATGACGATTTGAAATTTCGATTTTTTTGAAAAAATGCCATTTGACGAGTGAAAATCTAAACTATGATAGATAGCGATTCGAATTATGTTTAATTGAATAGAGCGACCTCGAAAACCTACATTTTGATACCAAAATCGTCCATGTAGCCCTCATAACTAATGAATTATTTCGTTTTAATTTTTTCGATATTTCATTTTAGAGTTTTGTTCTGAAGCTCATAGCACTCAAAGTATGGGTCATATGGATCACCAAATTGGGTATTCTGAAAGATTCGAATGGGTTGAAGACATTATCGATCGAATAACACTGTTAGATTTTCCAGGGAATTCGTGTTGATGGCAAATATGGTGTTTTTGGGGGGTCTTACCCCTTATGTATTTTTGACCCAAAAAGTTTGGATTTTCGATATCGATTTTATTCTTTATATGGATACTTTGGACAATGCTGATTAACAATATACAAACCTAACTTGGTTACGACGAGAGAAACGGGAGCTATGACGATTTGAAATTTCGATTTTTTTGGAAAAATGCCATTTGACAAGTGAAAATCTAAACTATGATAGATAGCGATTCGAATTATGTTTTATTGAATAGAGCGTCCTCGAAAACCTACATTTTGATACCAAAATCGTCCATGTAGCCCTCATAACTAATGAATTATTTCGTTTTAATTTTTTCGATATTTCATTTTAGAGTTTTGTTCTGAAGCTCATAGCACTCAAAGTATGGGTCATATGGATCACCAAATTGGGTATTCTGAAAGATTCGAATGGGTTGAAGACATTATCGATCGAATAACACTGTTAGATTTTCCAGGGAATTCGTGTTGATGGCAAATATGGTGTTTTTGGGGGGTCTTACCCCTTATGCATTTTTGACCCAAAAAGTTGGGATTTTCGATATCGATTTTATTCTTTATATGGATACTTTGGGCAATGCTGATTAACAATATACAAACCTAACTTGGTTACGACGAGAGAAACGGGAGCTATGACGATTTGAAATTTCGATTTTTTTGGAAAAATGCCATTTGACAAGTGAAAATCTAAACTATGATAGATAGCGATTCGAATTATGTTTTATTGAATAGAGCGTCCTCGAAAACCTACATTTTGATACCAAAATCGTCCATGTAGCCCTCATAACTAATGAATTATTTCGTTTTAATTTTTTCGATATTTCATTTTAGAGTTTTGTTCTGAAGCTCATAGCACTCAAAGTATGGGTCATATGGATCACCAAATTGGGTATTCTGAAAGATTCGAATGGGTTGAAGACATTATCGATCGAATAACACTGTTAGATTTTCCAGGGAATTCGTGTTGATGGCAAATATGGTGTTTTTGGGGGGTCTTACCCCTTATGCATTTTTGACCCAAAAAGTTGGGATTTTCGATATCGATTTTATTCTTTATATGGATACTTTGGGCAATGCTGATTAACAATATACAAACCTAACTTGGTTACGACGAGAGAAACGGGAGCTATGACGATTTGAAATTTCGATTTTTTTGGAAAAATGCCATTTGACAAGTGAAAATCTAAACTATGATAGATAGCGATTCGAATTATGTTTTATTGAATAGAGCGTCCTCGAAAACCTACATTTTGATACCAAAATCGTCCATGTAGCCCTCATAACTAATGAATTATTTCGTTTTAATTTTTTCGATATTTCATTCTCGAGTTTTGTTCTGAAGCTCGGAGCACTCAAAGTATGGGTGATATGGATCATCAAATTGGGTATTCTAGAAGATTCGAAAGGGTTGAAGACATTATCGATCGAATAACACTGTTAGAATTTCCAGGGAATTCGTGTTGATGGCAAATACGGTCTTTTTAGGGGGTCTTACCCCTTATGCATTTTTGACCATAAAAGTTGGGATTTTCGATATCGTTTTTATTGTTTATATGGATACTTTGGACACTGCTGATTAACAATATACAAACCTAACTTGGTTACGACGAGAGAAACGGGAGCTATGACGATTTGAAATTTCGATTTTTTTGAAAAAATGCCATTTGACGAGTGAAAATCTAAACTATGATAGATAGCGATTCGAATTATGTTTTATTGAATAGAGCGACCTCGAAAACCTACATTTTGATACCAAAATCGTCCATGTAGCCCTCATAACTAATGAATTATTGCGTTTCAATTTTTTCCATATTTCATTTTCGAGTTTTATTCACTAGCACAGACCACTCAAGGTACGGGCGTTATTGAGTCGGAAAATGGTTATTATTGGAAAATATTTGACATGAAATAGTGTTCCAAAGAACTATCCCCATGTTAGTTACTGTAAAATTAAATGTACCTAAATTTTGATAGGATAATATTCGTTCAGAGAGGCGGCAATGAGCTCTTATAGAAGAAACTTTTTTCCTCGCGACCGGGAAATCTCAAGGTGATAGTACGCTTTCCCAACCTGCCAAAAAAAGGTGAATACATTTTCCGCGAAACAAACCGTATTTCCCCGTGATAGAACGCCCTCTCACCTCTGACCTTCCACCCCCTCGCCGCCACCTGCACGCCGTGGACCTCGCGCCCGTGATTTCCCAAATCTGACGCCGGGAAAAATAAATAGAGCCGCGTCTCCCCCGTCCCGGGAATATCAGAAAACCAGCGGGGTCCGATAGCGGTGAGATCCGTTACCCATCCGGGTCTAGCCCCTGCGTCGGTGGGCCCGAAGCGTCGCGACGCTACCGTCGCGGACGGTCAGGAGCGCCGAGCTAAGACCCAGTCTGCAGTCAGTGTGCCGACCGAGTTTCACGTGGACGGAGGCGCGAGCGCCCACTCGCGACACAGGTGCCGATCACGACGCGATCCACGAGTTGTGAGACAGATCGTTTCCGAGATTCGCCCGCTGGATGTGGAAATGATTGATTTCGTGAGTTTTTGGCCTCGAAGAGGGGCCCATTATTCATGGGGGTTCTATCAAGTACCTATTAGCAGTGCCGGCTCGTGAGGTCTCAAACGGGGCCGGCATGCGACAAACACTCGTCCACTGTCCTTTGGACATCTTACGATACCAATTCGAAAGCCTCGCAAAATTCAAAACACATAATTCATATTTGGTACAAAAATGATGAAGTTGAAATTAGCAACAACATCTCACAAACCTCAGTCTTTCAAATACACACATCGTCAAAAGTCTTGACCCCCCCTGGGTTCCTCAATAAATAAACAATCTACGTTGTGAAAATGAGATGAATATTTTCCTCTATTTCAACAGCAATACAGGCTGAAATAGCGCCTATAACTATACCTAGTCGAAAAAAAATTATATGATATGGTTGTAAGGTTGACAAAAATCTACAAAGTAAAAATAATTTTACATATACAGGGTGCGTCAAAAAAAAATTACACAAAAATATGTAGTTTCTTCAAATGGAACACCCTGTATTTCATGGCATAATTCAGTCGAGGAAAACCCGAGCTTTCCATTCTTCAAATTTCATTACGGCGTTGCCTCATAATTCGAATTTTTGGGATATTTTTAGTGTTTCAAGGCGTTCATCAAAATTCTTATAGCAACCGCTGTGTTCGCTCTAAATAAACAAAATTTTTACAGTAGTTAGCTTAAGGTATGAGCTTCATCATTCTGTAAAAATCTGAAGTTTTTTCTGTACAGAGTGTCTAATATGAATTTTCCAATTTACTC
This sequence comes from Adalia bipunctata, assembly GCA_910592335.1. Classification (NCBI taxonomy): domain Eukaryota; kingdom Metazoa; phylum Arthropoda; class Insecta; order Coleoptera; family Coccinellidae; genus Adalia; species Adalia bipunctata. Next base: position 3,244,498 of record OU342951.1, read on the forward strand.
AAATTAAATATGCGATAACTCGATTTTTTGAAATGGAACACCCTGTATTGTTCTCTTTAATGAAATTTGTTTTCAAATGTCTACATTTCCTACAAAGAATGCCTCATAAGTACCTAACTCGCGTATTTGAGATATTCCACATTTAAGAATACTCTCAAAGGATCAGCAGTATTACGAGGGTGTATTGATATCTAGTTAGCTTAGACCCGTTCCATGCATAAACAAAATATTGCGATACCATATCAAGGAACAAAAACTTATTAAAAGTGTCAGTGTAGAGTTCGACGTCAAAAAAGTAAACCAGAGTTACGCAATAAATTAAAAAAAAGATGTCCACCGAAATTGTAAAAATCGAAAAATTGGAGTATCGAGCCATCATCAAGTACCTGTATTTAAAAGGGTCAAGAGGTAAGCAGATTTACGAAGACATGCTTAATACCCTTGGTGATCAATGTCCTTTGTATGCGACCGTGAAAAATTGAACTGCGAGCTTCAAAAGAGGTAAATTTTCCATTGAAGATGGTGACCGATCGGGAAGGTCAGTTTCTGTGTCAGTCCCCGAAAATATTGATGCAGTTCATGACATGATTTTATCAGACCGTCGAATTGGGCTAAAACGGATATCTGAAGCACTGAAGATTTCATACGAACGCGTTCATCATATGGTTCACGTCAATTTGGACATGAGAAAAATTTCTGCAAAATGGATCCCCAAATGTTTGAATGTTGACCAAAAGCGTGCAAGGGTAGAAGCATCGCGTCCGATCTGTGCTCGATTTGAAAACGATTTAGACTTCTTTAACCGAATTGTTACTATGTATGAGACTTGGGTATATTTCTACGATCCAGAAACAAAGCAACAACCGATGGAATGGCGACACTCTGGTTCTCCAAGACCGAAGAAGTTTCGTGTCCAAAAATCTGCTGGAAAAGTTCTTGCTTCAGTTTTTTGGGATTGCCATGGAGTAATCACAATTGATTTTTTGGATAAGGGTAGAACCATAACTGGAGATTACTATTCGACATTACTGATCACTCTACGGGAAAAATTGAAGAGAAAAGACGCGGAATGCTATCCAAAGGTGTTTTGGTTTTACAGGACAACGCCCCAGTACAAAAATCTCATGTTGCCATGCAAAAAATTCGTGATTTAGGGTTAGAATTACTATTATAGAACACTCCCTTCATTCACCAGATTTGGCTCCGTCCGACTATCATCTCTTTCCTCAACTGAAAAAAAGTTTGAAAGGTCTTAAATTTTCTTCCAACGAGGAGGTAACAAAAGCTATGGAGAACTGGTTTGCAGAGCAAGAAGAAACATTTTTTTGAAAGGTCTAGAGACGTTGCAGGTTCGCTGTAATAAATGTATTCAATTAAGAGCAGAATATGTTGAGTAATAAAATATTTTGACATTGAAATTTTGTTTGGTTCTATAGTAGGATAAGGATTTTTCAATATATCCTCGCAGTTAGTACCATCAACGTTGTGGTATTAAATATGAACAAAAAATAGAAAAAAATCGATTCCGAACAAGCAGTTCAATCTGAAAATAGGACAAAGAGGTCATCCTTTGGAATACTGAATCTGTCTAACGCTGAATAATAAATTTCAAATTGCTAAATCCAATCTACAGTGCGAAAAATGGTGTGAAATGTCTGTTAAGATTCCTGCATAGCTACACCACAGAAGAATCACGAACAGATCCATCGCCAACTACCATTGTTATTTGAATACATTGTTGTATCCTTGCTCAAAAGCAAAGTCGGGTTCATTCATCAAGATTTCCATGCATGGCAGATCATTTTACGATTCCGTATAGTCCATTCAGAGTGCAAAACTCGAGGTGAATCATAATCAAGAATTTATAATGATTCTAATTGGACACGGCCACATTCAAATTTTCATTTTTTACGACCGCCGTAACAAGAATTTATTACAACTGCAAAGATGGCAAATTACTGTGGGTTCGACGAGAATCCGATTTGCGCTATGCGGATGATTGGACCGTTTCGATATGTTAAAGTTTGTGGGAATGTTTTGAACTTTATCATATCGATTTTATTATATTAACTACCTTTTAACGTGCTCCTAACTCGGGTTCAAGTTGATTCATAGCTGTTTCGTGGACTTTCGGCCTAATTGAGCGGAAGCATGTTCAGAAAACTTCCCAATTCGCAACTGAAATAATTTTGCCCAATGTCACCATCACTACAAAAAAAATTGACGGTTTTCTCTCATAAGGGATAACACAATGAATTATACTCCATTCACTTTTATTTAATCACATAGGAGGTCATGGTTTCGTTTTCAGGAGTTGGTGCACCTGATGAAGAGTCTGTGCGCGTACAGAAAATATCGTTAATGACAAAACGACGTTGCCAGTTTCTTTGTTTACATCAGTATTGAAGATATTCCACATTTTGTTAGTTTTGGGGCGAAATATCGATAGGAAATCGCCTATTTTTCCGTTCTTCGTCGTCCAGAAGAAGTTTCCCGTCGATATGAGAAATTTCGTGCAAGTGTCATTTTTTCCTTCCACGACTTTTGGCGTGAGTACGAACGGCAAATTTGAATTGGACCAAAAATCGATTCATAAGCATAAATAAAGCGACAGTAAGTACTAATCGACCTTCTTACACTTGATAACGAAGTTTTTTAGGAATCTGGACGTTTAAAAAGATTTCAAACGAAATTCCGGTCACTCAGAAATTTGCTTAGTTTCGGTATCGTTTTTGGTGCTCAAAATTTATTTGGAATGTGTAAATGGACAAAAAAGGCTTCCTTATACGATCTTCTAACGAAAGCGACCGGAAAATATGGTTCAGGTAGGATTTTCGAGGAATTATGAGGAAAGAACTTGCAGAATGAAATTGCACGATTTTCGTAAGTAAACGGGTTCTGGATGGCCATCATCGGTCTCTAAATGATTATTGTTGATCGTTTTCACGTTTCAGAAAAAAAAACACGTCGAAAAAGCTAAAAAAAGAAGAAATATGACTATATTGCATTCAACGGTAGGTGAATTCATATTCCGATTAATTGAAATGTTTCACTGGAGCTTTCGTTCCTTTGCCGAAAGTAGAAATAGGCTATATTGAACCAGAATACATCGGTTTTTTCCATATTCCAGGAGTTTGTGTGAATGATAAATGTGAAGCATATGTTTGGCCTATTCCATTTCATTTGTACAAACCTACGGTGGTAGTAATGTAGGAATATTTTTTAAAATATTAAATAACTATACAGTCAGAATATTTTACTCCTCGTTCATAAGATCAAATAAATGAAATGAATATATTGATTCTTGTAATTACCCATCAATTCATCTTATATCTTTGGGTTGATTTTTTTAATGAATTCTTGATTAGAATCAACAATTGATGTCGTCAAGTCTTGAACTTTCAGTTCAAGAGGATAATAAACTTTAAATCTTTACATGCATGCATATGAAAATTATGTGAAAGAAATGCAGTTTTTTTTCATGGCGAAAAATAATATATTTCAACAGTGATCTCTTGTACTTTTCATGCAAATAACTAGAAAAGGAATCCTTTCTATCAATTCATATGAACGTTAATTATTTTCGTCCATCACATCTTTACCAATTCATTCACATTCTGAGAAATACGCTAAGAATGTAGAAAGGGCAACATAGTGTTGACTTGGAACATAAAAATATTTTGAAAATCGTCATAACTTCGATACAGAGTGGAATGTGTCAAACATCCAAGACCAGAGTTGTGATTTTATAATTGTGAATGGAGTATGTTCTTTTAGAACGAACACTTATCTTTCGAATGTACGCTAAACAATACATGATCTAAATAACAAACTTATTTACTGACGGTGAGTAGATATATGGCATATTTGTTGGAGGAAAATCTCTCCCTGGGCTGTTTTGTAGCATCAGATCTAGCGAAAATACATCGGAGAATAAGCAAGCTCGAAAGTTTATATCATAACCGTCATACAAACAACTTCAAACTTTCCGATTACATGGGAGGAAGGCCTCATAAATAGGAGCTTGCCGAATACAGGGTGGTCCTGGTTTTTCAGAGAGAAGCCATGTTTATAAACTAGATGAACAAAAACTGGTTTCTGCGTCTCATCATTAGAGGTGTTTTTGTGAATGTCCATTTTTGAAGAGGGGCTCTGATTTTTTTCCTGTTCACTTTTAGTTTATGGAACAATATTTCATTTTAAATGGGCTTCCGACACTAGAGATTCTTGTACATTTCAGTAGAGCTTGAGGTTCACATTCCAAAAACATGCAAAACTATTCATTTTGCCCCCTCTTGCCCCCCTTCAACCTGAAAATGTCCTAAATTGGGGCTACAAACAAGGGTCAACTTTTACTATCAAAATGAGGATCAACTATTGTCTGTTGGGTACCACTGATAAATATTCATTCTTCAATCAGTAAAAGTGCTATTTTATTTTTATGATCGAGCGTTAACCAGATTCCAAGTGTGTAAATTACAATTTCATAGGCGATTAAACTTAATCATTCTTGAAATTTCGTGAAATAACGAATAGTTAATACTCAAGTTACTGGAAATACTATACAACAGTATTAAAAGAAGAAACGTGCTTATGTCATTATGACTGAAATTAACACACTGAAAATTAACGACAAATAAAGAAGTTTACCCTGAAATTATTCGTCCAAACTATGTTACTCATTTCTGAGGAGAGACATGGAGTCGAAGATTTATATTTAGGGGAAGTACGTACAAAATGACATGGGGTTTTATTTCAGAGGCATAACTTGTTAGTAGTGAATTACAGTAATGTCATATTCTACACCTATAATCTTTGGTCCTTTCTTTATAAAATCTAATCAACCTTAATAGTACGAGAGATGGCGACCAAGATTTTTGACATATAGCGGCTCGGCTAAAACCGCACGGAATCGATAGATTATATGACCCTGTACCCAGAAATGCGATTTTCAGACATTTTGCGCGTAGCGTATGATCTGAGCGCATGTTCAAAAATGTCAAAAAAAAACGAAATGGGTGACTCATAGCGGCTCGTCTGATTTCCGGAATGTAGTTAGATAATAGCCCTGAGATACCAATAACACAGTTTTCAGACACCAAGATTGTAGCGTGTACCCAGGAGACCAATAAAAAAAAGTAAAAAATAATAAAAAAAAAAAACTTACAGCGGCCCGTCTGAAAATGATTTTTATAGGTTAAGCCGTGTCAATTGATGTGGAAAGATCAATTTTCAGACAAAAAACATGTCGCCGTACATTTTTATAGCATTTCGAAAATGTCAAGAAATCTGACCTAAGTGACTCATAGCGGCCTGTCTGAAATTCGTCGTCAATGATTTAATACGTTCCCCAGATGTGGAAAAAAATTATATCAGACAAATTGAATGTAGCATTTAACTAATCAGACAACTTTTCAATTTGCAGTACTTAGTCCGGTTGCATGAACGCGAGGTAAATTTACCTCAGGGGTATCGTTCACAGAAATTCTTTTGATTATAGTCACTAACACCAAATAGATATATTATTCCAAATGAAATATATAAAAAAATATATGACTTTAATTCAGAAATCAGTTTTACATGAATTATATTCAACGCATCAACTCCTTGTGGTCAGAGCTTGTGGGCAAAGCAAGCCTGTGGCCACATAAATATTGGTTTACATCTTCCATATGATTTTGACAAGTTGACCACACACTTGGTTCATCTCTTTTCTTTGCGATAAGATCGCATATGTCTTTCTCTTACTAGTGTAGCCGGAGTTTTTGCCGGGCGACTCCAGCACATTTTTTCGTTATAGGCGACACTCAAAATGTCTGAAAACCGTATTTTTGTATTTTGGGCATCCATACGAATGATTCAAAACAAAAATGAACCGAGCCGCTATGAGTCACATAGGTCAGATTTTTGACATTTTTGAAGAGACACTCAGGTCAAACGCTACGCACAAAATGTCTGAAAACACAAATTTTAGTGATAAAATAACAAAATCTATGTACATTTTCAATATCAGACGGGCCGTTATACGACCGTCGACCATTTTTTTTTTGCATAGCAGAAATGGCCCCCCGCGAAGATGCTACACTTCTGAGTATTACTACTTACCAGTCGGCTCTAGGGTCATCTTATCTATCGATTTTACATGGTTTTAGCCGGGCCGCTATGAGACATGGTTTTGGTCGTCATCTCTCGTACTATAATGAAATGAAAGTACCGAAAAATAAAATATTCTTAGATAAATTGGGATAAACGAAATTCATTTTGTCCGCATGCTGTGGACAAAATGACATACCGACAAAAGGCAACTGTAGTTTTCCACTTAAAGTTACAAAACTACTGACAAAGTTCACCAATGAAACGCTTGGTTTTTCTAGGAACATCAGCACAAGATGCGTGAGCCCAATGCAACCAATGAAAGTATCGTAACCAGTCATTTCCAGAGCTTATCCTGGAGAAGACTAGTTTTTCCCGATATAAATCGGGAAAAAAGGTCATAACAATAGACAGATGGACAGTCGTCTTCATCATATCGAAAGTTGCTAGGAACATTTTCTTCTTCATTGTCTTCTTTGAATAATGCCCTGGGGACTTGTCTCCTCTTATTTGGAGGAGGTATGGGCTCATTTATTGATTTGATTGCAATCATTTTAGGTGTAGAAGTTGAAACTAAGTACGTTTATCGAGTCTCCGGCTCACGTTTGCCTTGTCCACTTATAAATCGTCCTTTAGGGCTTTAGGGATCAGAGGAACCTCATCATAGCCTCATAGGATCAGCAAGAGTAGGTTAAGATGCATTGCCTTTATTAGCCGCATATAAATATTTTGTTATGAATATGTTAAGACAAGTCCTGGCTCTTTGTTTGTTGATGGAGCCTGGGATGAATGGTCTCGGTGTTGTCTGGTAGATACGGTCAAGTCAGCTGAAATACCTATGTCATTTTGTCCGTTCACTGTATATGTCATTTTGTCCATAAAGCGTTATAAAACTAGAAATATATCGAAATAATACATAATGTATATTCAACATAAAAGAAGCTTCGTGAATACATACAATGACAAACAAGTACAGTTTGAAATGAATGCAATATAAACGAAAATAATTAGTGAAAACTGGCCATTTCTTCTGAAAGTTAGGCGCAATGAAAAAAAACTCGTGATCTATTAATTTCTGTTATCACTCATAACGACCGAATGACCTAGAGTAGCTCTTACGAGTTTTCTGAGGTTAATAGAAGCCACTCGGGTCGTGTGATTTGGTAGGGAGTTCCGCATTTGATACCTCCAAACTCAAGTTATGATGCCTGTCATTTTGTACATATATCTCATATTGTACGTATTTCCCCTACAATAAGTGAAGAAATAACAGTAGTATAGCAAGCGGGGTCCTGGGACTGAGGATGGCCATGTCCATCCGGAGCCGAAGAACCTTGAGGAAATTAGCTGAAGAATTGGTCAATGACCAGAAGGGGTTGTAGAAGAAGATGTCACCTTTCGAGAGCGGTAAAAAAACCTCGAGAGAAGAAGTCCCTTAGTATGCAGTTCCAATTTTCTAATTGTCGGTGTTAATAAATCGAGAAGCCGAAGATGAATTACAGCGAACGAATTAATTAATATTTCGAATGAGTTATTAATGAAGACAGAAACTCAAACCGCCGAACAGAGTTCCATTTTAATGATGAAATTCTCGTTTGCCAAATTGGGAGTATTTTACTTTCGACTCTAATTTCTTAAGTTTAATTATGATTTCGATTGAGGTTTTCCAGGCTTTCCTTCAGGATCACCATAAAGAATGATTCAAAGGCTTTATAATCCCGTTTTGAGAGGAAGTGGATAATTTTTCGGGGAATAGGAGCTTCCAATGAAATGATTATAAGGATCTGGTGGTATTTTTGAAGGAGGACTTCGAATTATGAATCAGGAAATGAAACACAACTTTTTTTCTACGTTTGTGCAGGCCCGGATCTACGATTTTTTCTGACTGGGGCAAAAATTCATGATTGCGCCCCCCCATTTGTTTAATATGTACATATAATAATATGAATTAAAAAAAAAAACAAAAATAAATAATTCGAATGAATAATGAAAATAAAAACTAATAATAAGGAAAATATCACAAGGAAAGAAATTGGACTTTTTTCTTCACATAGCATCACGCGGCGTGATTTTCTTTCCGCGAACGCATCTATCAGCTCCTCGAAATCTGTTTCGGAAGCAGTTTTGTATTCTATAGCTAAGATCGAGAGGCTATAGAGATTTTTCTGACTTATTAAGGAACGCAAATAATTTTTTATTATTTTCAATTTGCTGAAACTGCTTTCACATCTTGCAGACGTGGTAGGCAATGTGCACTATATTCTATAGTATAATGTCAGCCATACTGACATTATAGGGAAAGCATCTTTCAGATCTTGCCTGTGAAGAATTTGTAGCAGGTCTAATGAAGTCGATCTTTCACTTATTTCAGGAACCAACATTTTGAAAACAGCTAGTTACTAACAAAAATCAACTGCATTCAAGTCTCTTCAATATTTTTGCGCCAAAAGGGTCCCATTTTCTGCAGATCCTCTTTTTGCATGAAGGGCATGGCCAATGAGGAATGAGAAATTCGTATGCAGACTCTCTGCGCTTTCTAATCTTTTTTTGATTTCTGACAATAATCTGTCGAAAACAACCTTAATTTCCTCGGAGAATAAACCAACTAGATCCGTTCTTGACTCATCATCGCACATTTCGTCAACCTGCTTTTTCTTCTTGGAAACACGTTTATTTCTAAGAATTGGCTTCACATCCAATTCTTCTGAGAGAAGTGTATACTTGTATTCTGCGACTAGTGAGGATTCTTTGATTTCTTCCACAGCCTTCACAACTCCCGGTAAATTATTGAGCAAGGCATTAACAGCTTTGTGTTTAGTCCATCTAGTTTGACTACTTCCAGTACTTCCTTTAAAATTTGTTTTCGTCCACTTTTTCATAATGGTGCATCGTATGGTTGAACTAACAAAAAAACAATACAGTTTTTGTACCACACCAAATAAATTTACTGCTTCTGAACATGATGAAGACGAATGGACACCCACAAGATTCAGAGAGTGTAGAATTCTGGATTGGACTCCTTTATATATATGCCAGCTTGTCAACTTCTAAGAAGTCAATAAAACTTTCCTTTATTTTTAGTATTATAAGTCTTTGCCTTTATCTCATATCCAGACTACGTTCTCTTAAAATATCGTATAACCTGGTTCATTTGTTCTGTGAGAGATACATCTGGGGTACAGTCGAACATAATAGTGAAATAGTTGGCCTCCTTGATCTCATTAATAATGCTATTCCGAACTTTGGTGGCCAATAAATCGATAATTTCATTTTGCATATTTTTGGGAAGATAGGATGTTTGTCCTTTTTTTGAGTGGTCGAGATGGCACTTCAGAGTCGGGTCATATTTAATAATAATATTTTTTTCCGAGAAAATAAAAAATAAAAAAAATTTAACCTCAGGTTGTTTTTAGCGCCCCCTTAAGCCGGCGCCCAGGGCAAGCGCCCCTGCTTGCCCCACCCTAGATCCGGGCCTGCGTTTGTGTGTTCATTGAGTATTATATTCTTTTATCAAGTTTATTAGGCAAAATAAACTTTCCTTCATTCTTTTCTTTCCATCATTTGTCGCAGTAAGAATTCCAAAAGCGACAATCCATTCTCCTTTACCGCTCGTCATTCCGAAATTGATTAACTTTTCTCTCTTCCATCCAGAATAACCCAAAGTTTAAGGTAACTTCCATACACGTCCTTTGAATTCCAAATGGACAATTCTTGGAAATCCCGGGATCAGAAAAAAAGGCCCCTGCCGAGGAGACAGGGAAAAAGTTTTCAGTTTCTGGAATGGGACATCGGAGAAATACTAAATAGCCCTTTTACCGAACTTGAAGGGAAAGAATGATAGCGTGGGCAATTCAGTCAAAATCATCTCTTCAGGGGCTCGAGTCGGGCTTTATTTGCCTTTCGTGAGGGCGGTTATTGCAGGTGCTGGATATTGAATGAGATAGGGGTGTAGAGACGCCTTACAGGTGATAAATTGGCTCGTGTGAATTATCCTTAATCGATTTTCATTCAGAATTCATGGCTTGGGGTCATTGCGAGGTTCTCGTCCGATCGATTCCAGTGGCGGCACGTGGTCATCATTTGGACAGAGAAGACTCTTATCATAAACTCAACTATTATTAGTCATTTAATTTTTTTTATTCTTCATATTCGGTCCACATAACCATTCAAATTCGTTTTATGAGGTTCCTTGCCTAATTTAAAGAATAAAAGGTCCCATATACATAGGACCGCAAACGCTTCGTTCTCGAGATACAGGGTGTTAAGGTTTGATTTTTTTTCAAGGTTTTTCCTCATAGTATTTGCGTTTTACAAGATTTTCAACTACGATTTGGCATTGATTTTTTAATTAAGAAGAGGTTACACCATTTGGCATGCCAATTTCGATTGTAGACCTACAGGGTGGTATTTTTTCTGGAACACTGTTCCCTGTTTACCTCCAGAACTTTTTGGGAGAGCCACTGTTAGTTTGAGAAATTGAAAGGAGATCTTAGTTGTTATTCTATGAACTTTATGGTCCTCTGTAGTTTGTCCTATCTGCTACCGATTACGAGTAAAAAATTAAGAACGATCCCCAGAAATATCTAAATTGTCATAAAAATCCAGTTAGTATGAAAGAAATTTAAACTATTCATGTCTGGGGATCTGGCAGGCAATGACTGAAGTCCTCCCTGTCCATCAATGCTTCTGTTTTCATAATTTTCGTTGAAATTCTCCCTAATACACTTAGTATAGTTTGAACATTTTCTCTTTTCCGAGTTGTCGTTCTGATCTGTAGTATCCACAGAACAGAGGAAAAGTTTCGAAATCGAGTCTGATATTTTTTCACAGCCTCAAAACAGACCAGGCGTTCATTTCCACCCGAAAGCGATCTGAAAAGCCCGAGAAATAATTTCCACAGCTTCCCATCATAAAAAGCAGACGGCATTTTCATGGACCGTAACATAAATATTTATGAGCTACTAATTTTTTCCAACCATCTTCAATTCTCGCTCGGAAAGATTGAAGGAACTCCCCAACAATTTCCTTTCCCTTAAACGATCTACTACACCGTCGAGAGCCACCAAAGGTTCTCATATTTCTTACGGAAATTGTTTACCTTCGAGAACTGTAAATAATAAGGGTGCAACTAGACGTTTTTCCATCTCGAGCAGATGCTTCTTCTCCATAAAATGCCGCTAGATGCTGAAATTTACAATTTCTGTTTTAAAATTCACCCCAGAATCCGAGGTATAACCGTAAAAAGGTGTCTTACGAGGAAGCAGCTGAGCTTCACCAACTGATTTCTTCCAATATATCGAATGTATACGTGTTCTTTGTTCCAATTGCTTCGGAAAAGAGGAATGATATTGCACATATGGATTCTACGAATGCCATATTGGCCATACTAGTGTAGGAAAGATGTGAGTGAAATGTGGCAGGTTTTTTATTCCTTCATGGTTCTTTTTCTTGGGTGTAGCAATGATTGTAATGATAATATTAATTGATTACTTTGATAATAATATTGAACTAGTAAGAGGAGCTTAATGCTCATTATTGGACCAGTTCGAGCATAACTGTGAGATTTATGACTACAACAGACATTTATTATTTGGATTTCCTAATTTAATTGAAAATTGCAATAATGAATATGTTCATTTGAAGAAAATGAATGGGAAAATTATGTAGATTCTCGATAATTCACTTGTGCTTTTTGATGGAACAACAACAAGTAATCTTGCGACGTTATTCTACAGGATGAGACAAGCAGGACAGGCTTATACCGTCAAACTTTTTGGATTGAATTATTTGGTAAAAATAATATGGAAATAGGATTGTAGACTTCAAAAAAAGAATCGTGTTTTGTTACAGTTTCAATAAGCTTCACAATCGACGGCTGAAGTCATGTATAATCAATATAAATTTATGGTTATAAATATTAAAATGATAGAATTTGATGGGCAATCATTGGGTCTTCCAACGCAATTTATGCTGCGAAAACACAAAATGTTTTTCATCAAATTGGCAGATAGATCCCAAACCTGTGTTTGAAATAAATTCCAACCAATGATTTCCGGTATACAGCGAAATGACATTCCATGCATTTCCAATCAAACGAATGTCGAAAAATGTAGGTGCTATATTTACGCAATTCATTATTCTCTTTCGTTGATGAACGGATTACGCATTGAAATGTTCCGGGCAATTTTTAGTTGACGTTTGACATATTCATTTTTCGGATTATGGAATTCGTTCCATTTTCATGGAAAATGTGGGGCCGATTTTAATCAACCCTCAAAAATCCACGACATGTGAAGTCATTTCACGCCATCATTTCTGATCTATCAGCGTCACACATTTCTGAAATGGAAAGAATTCTCTCCACTTGCTCCGTTAGCGGTCGATAATTCTATCTATCCTATCCAGTTTCTCCGATCCATGTCGGTTATTGCAAACGGCGTGCCTAGATCGATTTCTTAAAGGTGTTTCAAATTTGCTCGGTTTTTTTGAAAGTAAATGAAATATAGATGGCGCATTGAATTCGTCTTGGTATTTTGACATTTAAGAAGTGTTATGTATGACATTTCTGAAAATGGCTTTGTACACGATACAACCACAGAATACTTAACTACACAGAAGCGTCATTTAGCGTCGGCACTTTGATCTTCAAGGGGCAAATTTTCGTGACCTTCATTCTCTGTTAGGTAGTACATATGTCAATTTTGAGCGGCAAATTCGATTTGAATGGTCAATGATTCACATACCAAAGGATTTTTAGTTTTTGATTTATCAACAAGCAGAATCAAACCCAAAAAAACAAACTCCAGCGTTCCAACGGGAAGTTTAAATTTAATTTCGACATAAGTACTACCTAGCATGGCAGAAGCGTCATCCCATAGAGTGACGCTTCTGTGTAGTTAGGTATTCTGTGATACAACAACCCGTTCAAATTGTTGAATTATTTTATAAAAATCAGCGTTCTGTGAAAAGTGTTTTTAGAAAATTACGAGACTTTTATGGTTCACATAATTGTCCATCCTGAAGCACTATCGGTTCGGTGGAAGACCAAAAAAGTGAAAAATACAGTCGAAGGGGTCGTTTACAAGAAAAAAAAGGCAACTACTTTGCTATCCACTTGCTCCCCATCGTATAGAAAATACCGAAAAGGGTTTTTGATGTCACATCTCGAACTTTCTTGTGGCACACTGTTGAAATGAAGGTTATTTTTACAGAACCACGATCGCTGTATCGTGTGACAGAGGCCTGACAGAGCCAATCAAAAATTACCGAACCAAATATGAATTGTTGCTGCTGGCCCGCCTCAGATTCGAGGGCATGGCCGGAACACTAATCAGATTTGAATTTACCGGACCCACATACGCGTAAAAGCGTGTAATGAGATATCTGAACGCGTGAAATAATATTAAATGTGATAAATCAGCAGTTGCGAAGTCGAAATGAACTAATCCCTGAGGAGTGGGATATTCCCGCTTTTGTTCGCCATTTCCAGGTAATGCCAGGGAAATGAACCCGGAACGAAGTGGCAGACTCGCCAACTCCTAAAAAAATATTTCAGTGTTTAAGCCTCGGAATATCCATGACAGCTATCTACCGAGAAATATGGTGAAACCCTAGCCGTAGCACTGGATATCTCCAAGGCATTCGATCGAGTCTGGCATCAGGGACTCCTCGCCAAGCTTCCATCTTATGGCGTGCCCCCAAAGCTATGTTCTCTGCTAGCTAGTTTTCTCTCAAACAGATCTCTCCATGTAGTGGTCGATGGAGTTTCATCTGACTCTCTACCCATAAATGCTGGTGTTCCGCAGGGATCAACACTATTTCTACTTCACATCAACGATTTGCTGGAAGCAATTTCGTGTCCAGTGCACAGCTTCGCGGATGATAGTACCCTCCATACCGCCTTTTCTTCTAGGGCTCCAATACCAGCCCGCCAAATCAAAAACGAACGAGGAAGAAATGTTAACAACATAAATATGGACTTGGCAACAATTCTTGAATGTGGATCTAATAACTTGGTAGAATTCAACGCAAACAAAACACAAGCATGTATTTTCTCTAGAAAAGCCGATATTACTGTGCCCAGCATAAAATTGTCGGGAGTGACCATACCATTTCGATGCTTGGCATTACTGTCGGCAGTAACCTTTCCTGGGAGAATCACGTGAGATCCATTGCTTGAAGTGCATCCCAAAAACTTGGTTTTCTGTTTCGTGCCAGGAGCTATTTCACCTCGAGTCAGCTGCTTATGATCTATGGCACAGATTCGACCTGTCCTGGAATACTGTTCCCATATTTGGAGTGCTGCACCTAAACACACCCTAAAACTCTTGGATTCCGTACAAAAAAGGGCAATTCGTCTCGTCGGTGATGCCTCGCTTACAAGCTCGCTCACTTCTCTGGAACACCGTAGAAAAGTGGGCGATCTGTCTCTATTTTATAGATATTTCCATGGGCGATGCTCTTACGAATTATCAGCAATCGTTCCCCCCCTGGCAGTCTCTTCCAGACTAACCCGTCAAGTTAAGTCTTCACACCCCTTCGTGATAACTTTGAAGACCTGCAGAACATATCTCTTCAAAGACTCGTTCATCCAACGAACAGCGAGGCTTTGGAACACATTGCCTAGGGAGGTGTTCCCCGAGGCATATAACCTCTAGAAATTCAAGAAGAACACCAATTCCTACCTGCTTGCCCTTGGTTCTCACGATGTTCTCTGAACATTACAGGATATTCCTTTTCGTGAAAACCACAACATAAAAAAAAGGCTGGCTATTTGTTTGCTGATGGAGCCTGGGATGAATGGACTCGGTGTTGTCCGGTAGATACGGTTAATTCAGCTGAAATACCTATTATGTCATTATGTCATTTTGTCCGTTCACTGTATATGCCATTTTGTTCATAAAGCGTTATAAAACTAGAAATATATCGAATTAATACAAAAAGTATATTAAACATAAAGAAGCCTCGTGAATACAATGACAAATAAGTAAAGTTTGAAATGAATGCAATATAAATGAGAAAAATTGTGGAAACTGGCCATTTCTTCTAAAAATTTGGCGCAATGAAAAAAAACTCGTGACCTATTGATTTCTGTTATCACTCATTACGACTGAATGAACTAGAGAAGCGCTTGCAAGTTTTCAGAGGTTAATAGAACCCACTCGGGGCGTGTGATATGCTAGGCAGTTCCGCATTTGATTACTTCAATCTCAAGTTATGATGCCTTTGTCATTTTGTACGTATTTCCCCTATTCCTGGATATCGAAGTGAACTTATGATTCTTGGGCAACATGCACAGTTTCTTTTTGTAGATCTAGCTCAAATTTTATTTAAAGAAAATATGCCACACCCTGAATTATTCTGTGTTTTCAGGTTTTCACCCTCGCACATACAGTTCTAGGTAAATCGATTTCGAATTAACCCAGATGTAAAAAAAAGTAATAATAGCATTTCGTATCGATCCCAAAGATCATTGTACTCGTCCAGTCCCTAATTTAGCTCCAACATACACTGAGGTAGAAAATTATACGTGGCTCTGGTATAATTGATACATTAGGTGAACCGATGTAACTTCAAAGGTTCGGTATCGTTAATGTCGTGCGAGTATCATTAAAAATTCATTCAGAAGTGTTTTCTGTGTGTATGGACTGCATGTTGTACATTTGGGAAGTCAATAAGTAGATACATCTATGGTGACATTAATCTTCATTAGTCAATCTGGATGATTATTGGGTGTATCTTTGCGTTACCGAAAGCAAACCGTTTTTTTCGAAACTTTTTACCGAAACTGTAGGTACGGAAGGTGGCAACACTGGCGTCACTGATGCGAAGACGAGGCATAGCGGACAGTGCCTTTTTTATCACAAAAGTGCTATTTTAATATATCGAAATAACGGAAAAAATCTCTTGAGGAGAATGAAATCGTGAAAGTTTTTTTCATGAAAACTTTTTTTGTTACTTGAATGTTGTCGTTCTTTGCAAATTTTTCAACGAACTAGCGGTTCGAGGAGATCCAAAGTCGATGTTTAGTTGTTATTAAAATGCCTAGAGCACGTGTACGCGGAATTTATCGCCAGCTAAGTGAATTTTAAAGAGGTAGAATTATTGGTCTACGGGAGGCGGGGTTGTCATTTAGAGAAATCGCTAACTGTACGAACAGAAATCCAACAACTGTTATGAGATGTTGTCAAGCGTGGTCTGACAATGCCCAAAATCGAAAAGAGCAAGCACCGGACGTGGAAGGGACACAAATGAAGCTCAAGATCGACGTCTAAGACTTCTGGCCATTAGAGACCGATTTGTGACCACTCGATCTTTGGCTAATGAGTGGTTAGGAGCTCAAGGCCATCCTGTAACCGTCCGAACGGTTTACCGCCGGATAAGGTATAAAAGTATACCGCAGCATTATCGACCCCATCTTGTGTTACCTCTGACGGTTGAGCATCGCCGGCAACGATTACAGTGGTGCAGAGAACGTCAATATTGGAAAGTGGAATGGCTTCAGGTCGTCTTTACTGATGAATCTCGATTCTCCTTAGGTGCACATGATGGCCGAAGAAGGGTTAGACGACGTCGGGGAGAAAGACGTGAACCTCAGTTTGATGTTGAGCGTCATGTACACCGGACAGTAGGCGTTATGGTTAACAAAATCCAATCAGTAGTGACACCATGTATTCTATGCATCTATTCTTGAACCCCTCGATTATTCACAGGGAAGAAACACATCAGTAATTTATAACTTTCTGTTTTGACAATGAGTTCAAAGACATCTACAGAGCAACTTAAAATCTATAACACTATTGATGTTGGCATTTTTCTGTGCTTGCCTCCTCTTCATTGAGAAATTCTCTCTTTGAGATCAATTTCCAAACGGTCATATTTCTCCATAAAATATTGACTGTCGTGTCCCATGAATAAAATATTAAATGATTTCCTGGCCTGCTCGCCAAATACTCCACATTTATTGCCACTAATTCGAGTTATTCTCAACACAAACAGGCAAAATGCCATCAGATATAGCGTTCTAGAGAAAACGGAAAATCACACGAAATTATCAAAGGAATAATAGAATAATATAAATTATGAGGGAAATCTCAATTAATTGTTTGATTCTGCTTGAAATACGAGGATGTTTTGAAAAATTCTTAGCCTACTATAGAACCAAACAAAATTTCAATGTCAAAATATTTTATTACTCAAGATATTCTCCTCTGAATTGAATACATTTATAACAGCGAACCTGCAACGTCTCTAGACCTTTCAAAAAAATGTTTCTTCTTGCTCTGCAAACCAGTCCTCCACAGCTTTTATTACCTCCTCGTTGGAAGAAAATTTACGACCTTTTAACCTTTTTTTCAGTTGAGGAAAGAGATGATAGTTGGACGGAGCCAAATCTGGTGAATAAGGGGGGTGTTCTAGTAATTCTACCCCTAAATCACGAATTTTTTGCATGGCAACATGAGATTTGTGTACTGAGGCGTTGTCCTGTAAAAACAAAACACCTTTGGATAGCTTTCCGCGTCTTTTCTCTTTAATTTTTTCCCGTAGAGTGGTCAGTAATGTCGAATAGTAATCTGCAGTTATTGTTCTACCCTTATCCAAAAAATCAATCATGATTACTCCATGGCAATCCCAAAAAACTGAAGCAAGAACTTTTCCAGCAGATTTTTTGGACACGAAACTTCTTAGGTCTTGAAGAACCAGAGTGTCGCCATTCCATCGATTGTTGTTTTGTTTCTGGATCGTAGAAATGTACCCAAGTCTCATCCATAGTAACAATTCGGTTTAAGAAGTCTACATCGTTTTCAAATCGAGCACAGATCTAACTCGATGCTTCTACCCTTGCACGCTTTTGGTCAACATTCAAACATTTGGGGATCCATTTTGCAGAATTTTTTCTCATGTCCAAATTGACGTGAACTATTTGATGAACGCGTTCGTATGAAATCTTCAGTGCTTCAGATATCCGTTTTAGCCCAATTCGCCAGTCTGATAAAATCATGTCATGAACTGCATCGATATTTTCGGGAACTGACACAGAAACTGGCCTTCCCGATCGGTCATCATCTTCAATGGAAAATTTACCTCTTTTGAAGCTTGCAGTCCAATTTTTCACGGTCGCATACGAAGGACATTGATCACCAAGGGTATTAAGCATATCTTCGTAAATCTGCTTACCTCTTAACCCTTTTAAATACAAGTACTTGATGATGGCTCGATACTCCAATTTTTCGATTTTTAAAATTTCGGTGGACATCTTTTTTTTTAATTTATTGCGTAACTCTGGTTTAATTTTTCGACGTCGAACTCTACACTGACACTTCTAATAAGTTATTGTGCGTTGATATGGTATCGCAATATTTTGTTTATGCATGGAACATCCTCGTAGTGACTCAGGAAGAATCACCAGGGGCTACTCATCTTCGAATTTTGAGCAGCGTCTCACCGTTGACGAATCCGTGTTCATATTCAATTCTGTCCGCCCGACAAGCTTAGATTATTTCAGGAAAGCGTCGCCCGTGAAAATATCATAATCTAAAACCGATTCTGGCGAATCCCGTATAAATTGATCCTGAATCGAGAGCCCCATTATCATCCAGGCAGAATGGCTCCCTCGGGACATGTGTTTACCGAATTTAAAAGTTTGTCAGGAGCCGCTCAGGGGTCGTTAAGCTTATTGAAGGTGTTTTTCTTAAGTTTGCCGTGGTTAATATCTCCAAACTTCCAACTTCTCGCGGTATTCCTGCTCTTGAAGCGTAATCAGGAAAAGAATCTCGGCTGGAGTTGAAATTTGTGCGCTGATCTTTGTTCTTTGTTTTGGAATCTGGCCTCCAGCGAATCATTTACCCGTTCACGTTGTCAGGAATTCCGTGGAAAAAAATTGTTCGAGAATTTTTTTCCTTTCGTGGAAACGCTGATAGAACTGTCGGATGAACTAGACTAGGAATTGTTGGAGTGGTTTTTTGTGTATTCAGTTGGAAACCTTGATTCGAAGTTTTGGATACACCCTTTTTATTTATATTATAAGAATGGGTCGATTGGCGATAAGAGAACCTTCCAGATCTGCGACCAGTTTGATCTTTTTTTAAGAGCCCTTATTTCGCGTGGAACCTTGTTCCAATGCAGCTTCGCTAACTGAATCCACGACTGTCTATAGTGTATCTCTGGAATTTTTTCAAGAACATTGAGAGATACTCAAAATATGAAATTCACGTCCGTTAGGACCGTCCACCAGGGACATACAATAAATGAGAGAAATGGACTAGCAAAGATCTAATTCAAGAAGTAGATTGCCGGAACGTGCCGCTACCGCAGAAGGAAAATCACAGACCGGATTCTGGCTTGTTTGCCGTCATCAGTGTCACATATCCCCTCTTGCGGTAGCGACCAAATGAAACGGCAGAGCTTATATTACGCCCTAGCAGGAACTCCTGAGTACAATGTAATACTACAGTGTCCCACCTAGCGGGTGGTAGCTAGTCCATTTCTCTCATTGAGAGATACCCTCCCGTGGAAATACCAACAAGCCGAATATTGCGCAAAAACATAGTCGCCTCAGGAATTCGCTGAATTTCACACTATAAATTCGGATAGGAGGCGCGACAAGTCGTTGAGAGGGAATTTAAATACCTCCGCCGAATTGATTCAAGGAAACGTGGCAAAGTAAACTGATGGGGGCAGCTAAAAGCCTTCGAGATTGCCAAATATGGGCGGATTGAACCCAGAATCGTAGTATCCGTTATTGCTCCCACTTGAGAAAGTAGGGACAAAGAAGCCCGTTGTATTAAAATCTGGAAAATCATGAAAAGTGGCGCTGCTACCAAGAAAGCTATATTTCCGCCATTTTTCTCTTTGAATATGATCCGATTATAATTAGGAGTATGAAAAATCCAATATTATTGTTGCACGTCCATGAATTTTGGAATAGCGAGCTGAAATACAGGATGAGTTTTTGACTTGTACATGTATTTTAACTGTAGATTCGTGAGGCCAAAAGAAACCTTTTTTTCGTATTCCATTTTTTCGAATTCGGCTCTGGTAAAAAGATATAGCCATTTGAAAAAAAAATTGGGCTCATTACGTCTCTGATACAATTCATTCAAAGTTCATATTTCTCGATTGAAATTTAGGTTTATATATTTAGGGAATACTCAAGTACTAACCTTATTGGAATAAAAATGTTGCAAACACGATAATTTCAACAAAAACAGTTAGTTTCATCCGGCATCCGGTTTCATGTGGCTTTTCAACTAAAAAGCCACATTTTTCCTACCAAAATAAGTTTCCTCTTCGATTTTTCTGCAGATTAGTTTGTAAACACTAATAACTTGTTCATATTTTCCTCGAAATTCCCAAACAATCTCATGAAGAAAAACTTTTCATTCAGATCATCAGAATTCATTATTAAACAACCTAACGTCCTAACCTAATCTATTTTGTATACATTCTGTGAATGTTTGCACAGAAATTCCAAGAAGATGTTGTCAGCTTGCTGATATTTTCATTGAGGTTAAGGATTTTTTACGAAACATAGTATAAATATCTATGAATTCTGCTGTTTCCATCAGAAATCGACTTTGCCGCGAAGTTTCACGACGCATGCGTATAGCGAAAATAGGTGGATTGGTTATCTCAATTACCCTTGGAGGCGCTGCCAACTAAAACAAAACATTATGTGAAGTAGTAAATACATTCAGTGAATTATTGTAATAATGTGATTATTATGTGAAGTGAATTAATATAATTATAACCGTGTAGTGTCGAGTTCATAAAATTCCAAGAGGATATTGTTTAGATAGAAACATCGCCACAGCTTATAAGGTTTCATTTTATTTTTCATTGATTTCAATTTAATACGTGCAGATTTGTATCGATATTCATCATTCATATCCGAATTTTGTATTTTATCGACATTTAACTTCAATATGGACCGGTAACAATGAATTTTTAATAGAAACTATGCGTATTAAATGCTCCTTAGTGACCTTAGTGTTCAATTTTATCTCCCACATTTGTGGGATTTTATTATTAAAATATCTCTACATCAACGTTTTCCATCATTTCAATTTAAGTCTCGACAAAGTTGATAAATATTGTGACAACATTGTAAACTCGTTTAAAGACCGGAGAAGGAATAATATTCGATGAAATTTAATTCAGAGAAGCATTCAGATTATTCTTGAAATTAATGATTTTTTCGTCAAATTTTTCCGGGTAAAATTGGAAATAACTCGAAAACGACGCGTTTTATTGAAAAAAAAATAAGAATACTTTTAGTTTCTTAAATGATTGATTCTTTCGAAAATATGAACCGTTTATCTTTTTGAAGTCGTTTTATGGTGTTTTAGCGTGTATTGATGAGTCGACTACCCTGTAACTTTTATACTAGTAGAGATATTGAATAAGTTTCGATTGAGGAATATGCACCATGAATAGAGTAAACACACAACCAAAATTCAGTTCATTCGAAATAACGGTTCCGAAGATATAAACAGAAAAGTGTTTTTTTCATGAATTTTCGACACCCTGCATCTTCGAAACCAAACCGAATTTTGAAAAATGGTATGGGAAAAAAGTGTTTCGTTTGATGAGAGGAATCTACAGTTAAAATATATGTACAAGTCAAAGACTCACCCTGTATAAATTTAATATAAGTATAATGATTTCAATAAAACCCCTCGGAAACTCAGAGTAGTGCTGTAAGAGCCGAAGGGAAATATTTAGAAAAAAGCGTTTATGCTCTAACTCGAAGAATGATTATCAATCCGTTTTGCAAAGTTTTGATGCATCTAACAAAAAAGCGCTGTCGACCGAAGTGAAAAATTTTTTGGTCGTTTCGGTAGGAATCCGGCAACACCGCCTTCGGGAGACCCGGGAATCTAGGAACGGAAATATTATTCAGCGTGGGAACATTCAGGAAACCAATCCGCACCATCCCTACTTCTCACCAATTATGTTATTACCTTCGTTTTGTGTTATCGGTTCCAGAATATCTGGCAGATATTCAGCATTTAATTCTCAGTAACATTTCTCGATACTGAAAGGTTTAAGTATGCTGTCATCACTATGAATAGATCAAAATTCTGGGCCTGGCTGCTGCTGAATGACTTTATGAGTTTGACGAAAACTCGAACCAAAGGTTCAATCTGCACTTTGTCGAAGTTGCTCTGAGGATAGCCTCAATGAAGCAGAAACCAGTATAGCTGGGTATTCCCTGTTTACTTTTGTATTACTCGAAGTCTGAAGTTTTCCTGGAATATTAGAATTTCACGTCGAACTGACAACGTTGTTAATACTAGTTTCGATGGTCCTCGATCGTACGCTTTTCCATGTCCTTTAGAAAAGAGGAATTTTTTGTTGTCATCGTTCTACTTATTGTATAGTGGTGCCGTGACCAGGAGTGCGCTATTTTTTCTCATTTTATCTTCCTATTGAATACTATTGGAATCGATACGAATGAGAAGTATACAAGGTGATGTTGAGACTGTGAGAATAACATTATGAACAGATATTTGCATTAAAATTTTATTGAATTTCCAGAATGAGTGAAATCCAGTTTTTTATAGCTGAATCTGTCTAACAAATTAACAGAAAATCGAAGTCTCCTAGTGCAATTAATGCAGGGTGTTCTAGCTATAAATCTAAAAGTCGAAATACACATTTGAAAGTTTGACGTGAACGGATTTTCGTCATCTTCAAACGAAAGAACGATATTATTAGGCCAATATACTGAGGTTTCTTGAGTTCACCATCGGAAATGTTCACCCACTGAATTATTTCAGGAGAATATAATCAACGAATAAGGAACGATCAATCGAGGGAGCACTGGACTCGGCACGAACAAAGTTCATTCATTAAATTATGTAGGGAGATAATGGCATCTGACAGGTATAACCTTGTCGGGAATGAAATTATATTATTGCCGCTATTTCGGCCATCGACAAAGGGGTTCAGACAACTTGGATATTAATAGATTGAAAGGGTTTCGGTCGGGAACTAATTACGAATGGTTATCGATAGCGTTTAATGGAATTTCGTTTTTTGTCGAGCAGTTGGTAAAGTGGTAAAGGAAATTGGCATTTATCAAGTTCGTAGCTTCATAACGTAAAAAATGTTGAAGTAACTGAATGTTGGCGGCTATTCTGAATACAAGATAAGTTGAACATAATAATTTAAATATACGGTTTGTTAAATGTTCATATCTTGGAGGTTGGAGGGGAGATGGGACTGACATGCCAATTCTTATCAGAAAGAAAATTAAGGGAAATAATGGAAGTATGCGATGGAAAATAAACTACAAAGTCATCACTGAAATTATGGTATACTTATGGTATACGGTGGTTTCTGGCTTGAGAGGAAGTATTGATATCTAGTTAGCCTAGACCAGTTCCATGCATAAACAAAATATTGCGATACCATATCAACGAACAATAACTTATTAGAAGTGTCAGTGTAGAGTTACGCAATAAATTAAAAAAAAAGATGTTCAGCGAAATTGTAAAAATCGAAAAATTGGAGTATCGAGCCATCATCAAGTACCTGTATTTAAAAGGGCTAAGAGGTGAGCAGATTTACGAAGATATCCTTAATACCCTTGGTGATCAATGTCCTTCTTATGCGACCGTGAAAAATTGGACTGCAAGCTTCAGAAGAGGTAAATTTTCCATTGAAGATGATGACCGATCGGGAAGGCCAGTTTCTGTGTCAGTCCCCGAAAATATCGATGCCATGACGTGATTTTATCAGACCGTCGAATTGGGCTAAAACGGATATCTGAAGCACTGGAGATTTTATAAGAACGCGTTCATCATATAGTTCACGTCAATTTGGACATAAGAAAAATTTCTGCAAAATGGATCCCCAAATGTTTGAATGTTGACCAAAAGCGTGCGAGGGTAGAAGAATCTCGTTCGATCTGTGCTCGATTTGAAAACGATGTAGACTTCTTAAACCGAATTGTTACTATGTATGAGACTTGGGTACATTTCTACGATCCAGAAACAAAGCAACAATCGATGGAATGGCAACACTCTGGTTCTCCAAGATCTAAGAAGTTTCGTGTCCAAAAATCCGCTGAAAAAGTTCTTGCTTCAGTTTTTTGGGATTGCCATGGAGTTATCATGATTGATTTTTTGGATAAGGGTAGAACAATAACTGGAGATTACTATTCGACATTACTGACCACTCTACGGGAAAAAATTAGAGGGAAAAGACGCGGAAAGCTATCCAAAGGTGTTTTGTTTTTATAGGACAACGCCCCAGTACACAAATCTCATGTTGCCATGCAAAAAATTCGTGATTTAGGGTTGGAATTACTAGAACAGCCCCCTTATTCACCAGATTTGGCTCCGTTTCTCAACTGAAAAAAAGTTTAAAAGGTCGTAAATTTTCTTCCAACGAGGAGGTAATGAAAGCTGTGGAGGACTGGTTTGCAGAGCAAGAAGAAACATTTTTTTTGAAAGGTCTAGAGACGTTGCAGGTTCGCTGTAATAAATGTATTCAATTAAGAGGATAAAATGTTGAGTAATAAAATATTTTGACATTGAAATTTTGTTTGGTTCTATAGTAGGCTACGAATTTTTCAACATATCCTCGTATATCTGCCTGCTGACCTCTTGTATGTTTTGTGATAATCAGTCTTCTCTATCTTCTTCTTCTACCCTCGTACAAATCAGCAAATATATCCCGAATCCAAACTCTAGCGCTTTCCGATTCAACCTGGAATATCAGTATCTCCTCTTTCTCCGTGGGATAAAACGGATCGGCAGTTTATACCGGCTTTCGTCACAAAAGACCCAGTCTACTATGTGTTATGTATAAAGCGCGTTGATTAATTGATTGAACCGATGCCCGAAGAGCAAATCCCTGAACTTCACCAAATCATTCAATTTACCCGATGATAATCGAGTTAATTAAGGATCTCGGATTCATTTGTTCCATTGATGGATGGTCCGTTGGATCGATCGATCATTTTTTGCGGGACCATTGGGGGAAATATTGAAATGTGCTCTAAGTGGGTTTGCGTATACAGGGTCTTTCACGAGGAACCTCACCCATATTTATACGGGAAACTACTGAACGTATTTTCATGAAATTCAGCACTCATAAGTATTTCACGATGCTGATGAAATCTAAAATATCTTCAAGGCATGAGCACCTCCGGTTTTTTCGGAAATGACGTCAACTTCCGTTTTTCAAATTAGAACACCATTTTTTTATTGCAGAAATAGATTCCTTAGAAAATTTCAAGTTATTTTGATATAACATTTTTCAGTTTTGGTTGGAAAATTCTCTCTGAGCGGGAAAATTCGAAAAAAAAATCGAAAATAGAGCTCCGCTGAAACAAGAATAACTTCGAGGTTTTTGGATGGAAAATTTTCATTTTTGGGATTTTTCAAGATGTAAGATTGATGTATCCACTTTGAAAATCGAAATCGCGATTTATGATACAGGGGGTGAAAAAATCGCTTTCAAAGTTAGGGATGACAAAATCGTGAAAAATCAATTTTTTCAAATTAAAACCCAATTTTTTTATGGCAGATATTGAATCTACGTTAAAAAATAATGTGAGTGTATGCATCACACCCTTGCCCTAAAATGGATATTTTCTGAGTTAATATCCACTTTAGGGCAAGGGTGTGATGCATACACTCACATTATTTTTTAATTTTACTGAATTTCATGAAAATATGTTCAGTAGTTTCCCGTATAAATATGGGTGAGGTTCCTCGTGAAAGACCCTGTAGAAGAAGGCGTTTTGCTAACTAGGATCGTAAACGTCTCATTTCAGTCCGAACGCCCCAACTTCACATCCCCTCAAAAGCGCAATTCCCGATCGAAAATTCCGTACGAACGTGCTAATCCCGTCGGCGTAGGGCGCCAATTTTTACCATGCCCCGGAACCGGAGAATTTATTAACCGATTCGTTATTCCCATTCATGAATTGTGTGCAACGAAATGACGACGACATTGGCCGATTGTGCCCGGGCGTTAATGCCCTAAATAGACCCGTTGGTCCGGCATGATTCTGTTAACTTTCAGCCGGCCGGTTCGCCCGGGGCGTCCTCACGGAACCCGGGAAATATTCAAAGCGAGTCGAACGCGAAAGGTCGGCGCGGGAGAAATGGAAATGCTGGAATTCGAACGAGATTTATGGACTGGGAGTTCCGTTTTATTAGGAACTTTGATGCGTTTCGATTCTTCTGCTCCACGAAAAACGGAGTCTGTTCCGTTTTAGGGGGCAGGTTTCGGGCGGGCGGCGTAGCAGAAGTCGCTCTTTGCGCTCGCTGATGAGGGCACGGGATTCAAGGAAATGGAGCCAGATGATTGGATGAATAATGAAGAAGATGGCATCATTGTCTTCGATAAAAATCATCATTAATTTTATTATCATTATATCTATATATATATAAAAAAATGTTGGTTACACCATTTATAACTCGAGATCGGATGAACTGTTTGTTATGAAACTTCAATTATGGATTCGTCTACGGCCTGGTTATTATAAAATACATTAAAACTCTGAAAAACTCGTTGAAAAATTTGCTTATGTAGGAAATGCCTTTGCTCTTTTTGAATAAGGCCACTAGGTGTCGCTACGGTTTATGGCTAATAATTTGTGAAATCCACCTTGAGTATCATTTAGGCGAAACAAAGTTCGCCGGGCCAGCTAGCTTATTATACAGGCTGTATTTTAAGGTGAGGCTTTTCTTTTGACAGGTGATAGAACTCATCGAAATGAGTCATTTCACCGAAAATTTTTTATATGGAATGTTCAATTTAAAAAATTTATAAAAAAGCGGCATATGGCAAAACGATCTGTAAAGGGCATTTCAAATTGCGGGCTTTTTTTAAGAATAAATAAGATATAGATGGCGTTCTGAATTCGTCTGGGTATTTTGACATTTAATAAGTGTAATTAATGTATGACATTTATAAAATAGGCTTCGTACACGATACAACAACGCGTTCAAATTGTTGAATTATTTTATGAAATTCAGCGTTCTGTGAAAAGTGTTTTTAGAAAATGACGTGAATTTTATGGTTTACATAATCGTCCATCTGAAAGCACTATTGGTCGAATTATTAAAAACATTCAAGAGACCGGTTCGGTGGAAGACCAAAAAAGTGAAAAATACAGTTTTAGCGGTCGTTCACAAGAAAATATTGATTTGGGTCGTGAAAGTGTTGCTGAAGACCCTAAAATGTCTATTAGACGACGTTCACAACAAGTTGGACTTAGTGGGTCCACAACATGGCGTATTTTACACCAGGATTCAGCTCTGAAGGCCTATAAGGTTCAAATTACACAGAAATTTAAGCCATTAGATCATTTAAAACGTTGTTCATTTATCAATTTCATTAATGAACAACCAGCTGATTTTTCTCAAAAAATTATGTTTCCGATAAGGCACATTTTGAACATGGTGGCTTTGTTAATAAACAAAATTTTTGTATGTGGGGTGAGGAAAATCCACGAATTATTCATGAGAAACCTACGCATCCTAAACGAGTCACTGTTCGGTGTGCTTCATGGTCAGTTGGTGTAATTGGACCTTACTTCTTTGAAAATGCTGCTGGTAAAGCTATAACTGTCAATGGTGATCGATACCGTCGGATGATAATCGAATTTTTGTGGCCTGAATTAATGAATATTGATCAAGAGGATATTTGGTTTCATCAGGATGGCGCTACACCTCACTTTGCAAATGACACAATCGATTTATTGAGACAAACATTTCCTGGACGAATAATCTCCAGAAACGATGATGTCAATTGGCCACCAAGATCATGTGATTCGACACCGTTGGGCAATTTTCTTTGGGGTTATGTGAAAAGCCAGGTCTATAAGAATAATCCACAATCGATTCCAGAACTAAAGCCTTATATCTTTCTCATTCAAGAAAACCGAATTTCATACTTCGTATTTGAGGAGCTACAATGAGAGCTGGCATCCTAACTGATGTATACCAAAACACTGCCAATCTCGTTACCCGTCTAGATTGTCAGAAACCTGGAATACGCCCGAAAGAGATTGGAAATATTATCCAAAACACTTCAGCTCGCAGGTCCCGATCTATTTCAGCTGAGTGATCTGATTTGTTCCTGAAAAGGAAACCCGAAAACAGAAATGGAAATTCAGTTACTCCGGGAGATCCATAACAGCGTCTTTCAGAGTGGGAGAGCCACCGAGGCAGCGTTGGAAATGTTAATGTGGATCCGGCTAATTTTATATATCATCTCGATCCGGAAATCTCAATGAGGACGAACGAAAGAAAGCTTATTCCAAATTGTGGAGTCAGGAGTCGTCCCTCTTCGCTTAGAGCTATCTCTCTTTCTCGTGAATTCTTTGGAGGTCGGCAATCTCAGTATTTGGCTTTGGATTGGAAATGGGTCTCTCTTAACTCTCTGTTTCGCTTTTTATTTCTTTGGTAGAACCTTATGGAAAAGGAGAGCCTTATGTCATCTATTTGGAGCCACCATGTGGATCGTATTGTCTAGAAGATTCTGGTACTGACTTAAATGCTGATAATATTCCTCTGAGAAACTTATGCAGGGACTTTTCTTACTGAGCTTCTTTGGGAAATCTATCAGTTGATTAAACTGGGATCATCTGAGCTCTGTTCAATTGGCGCCCAACGTTGACCCTGGTTGTTATTGAATGCGCTGTTAAAAGGATTGTAATGTATTTCTGATGATACATTCACGGAATTATTGAGGGGTCATAAAGAATTCCTACTGAGTCAGTTCGATTTGCATCTTTTTTCCAGTTTCAGCTTTCCCATTTCCGTTCGCGATCGATGTCCTCTAGGCGAACACCGTAACTGGAAAAGTTAGAGTGCAAAACTCGGAAACTATGGTTGTAGCAAACTCTGTAAACGAACCCGTTTTCTGTGGAATTCCAGTAAAAGACTCATTACGTATGAATAATGTGGGTTTTTATTGATAACTTTAAATACCACCGGCGTTAGCGAAGTTCGCTAATGGAAGCGATCGCGAAATCAATTTGGGGATTTAACAGGACCGAAAAGTCGTTGAAAGTTTCCGTAATGAATTCATGAAAAAGAGGCCGGTTACCGGCTGGAGAAGTGCAAGACTCCGCACTTCGGAACGAGCCTTCTCCCATTTCGTTCCCATTCAAGGGAACCATTTATAAAATTGGCCCTTCTTGCGTTAGTACTTCCGCATGACGTCCCTGATGCTATGGCGCTGAAAACTGCGGGTATAACAAAAAGATACAAAAAAAGTTTTGCAGGAGATATACGAGGATATATTGAAAAATTCTTAGCCTACTATAGAACCAAACAAAATTTCAATGTCAAAATATTTCTGTATTTCTTAATTGAATACATTTGATACAGTGAACCTGCAACGTCTCTAGACCTTTCAAAAAAATGTTTCTTCCTGCTCTGCAAACCAGTCCTCCACAAATTTTATTACCTCCTCGTTGGAAGAAAATTTACGACCTTTTGAACTTTTTTTCAGTTGAGGAAAGAGATGATAGTCGGACGGAGCCAAATCTGGTGAATAAGGGGGTGTTTTAGTAATTCTAACCCTAAATCACGAATTTTTTGCATGGCAACATGAGATTTGTGTATTGAGGCGTTGTCCTAAAACACCTTTGGAAAGCTTTCCGCGTCTTTTCTCTGTAATTTTTTTCCGTAGAGTGGTCAGTAATGTCGAATAGTAATCTCCAGTTATTGTTCTACCCTTATCCAAAAAATCATTCATGATTACTCCATGGCAATCCCAAAAAACTGAAGCAAGAACTTTTCCAGCAGATTTTTTGACACGAAACTTCTTAGGTCTTGGAGAACCAGAGTGTCGCCATTCCATCGATTGTTGCTTTGTTTCTGGAACGTAGAAATGTACCCAAGTCTCATCCATAGTAACAATTCGGTTCAAGAAGTCTACATCGGTTTTAAATCGAGCACAGATCGAACGCGATGCTTATACCCTTGCACGATTTTGGTCAACATTCAAACATTTGGGGATCCATTTTGCAATAATTTTTCTCATGTCCAAATTGGGTGAACTATATGATGAACGCGTTCGTATGAAATCTTCAGTGCTTCAGATATCCGTTTCAGCCCAATTCGACGGTCTGATGAAATCATGTCATGAACTGCATCGATATTTTCGGGGGCTGACACAGAAACTGGCCTTCCCGATCGGTCATCATCTTCAATGGAAAATTTACCTCTTTTGAAGCTTGCAGTCCAATTTTTGACGGTCGCATACGAAGGACATTGATCACCAAGGGTATTAAGCATATCTTCGTAAATCTGCTTACCTCTTAACCCTTTTAAATACAGGTACTTGATGATGGCTCGATACTCCAATTTTTCGATTTTTACAATTTCGGTGGACATCTTTTTTTGAATTTGTTGCCTAACTCAGGTCCCCTTTTTTACGTAGAACACTACACTGACACTTCTAATAAGTGAATAAGTTCGTTGATATAGTATCGCAATATTTTGTTTACGCATGGAACTTTTTATTTTGTCCATTTCTTTATAAGTCTCAAAGTTGGTTTAGAATTGAAAAAATCACAGCATATTCAATGGGAGAAAATGTTTCTCAATAATTTTCACATGAACAACAAAACTTTTTCCAAGACGGATCTGTTCTGAAGTCGTGCCATATTCATTTTCACCCAGTTTCGACAAAGCTTATCCACACCAAATTCCCGCTGCATTTTGTATAAGCAGAGAACGGAAAAAGCCTGAAGTGAAGCTGTTTATAACAGCGATTTTCCCCTC
Organism: Adalia bipunctata; assembly: GCA_910592335.1. Taxonomy (NCBI): domain Eukaryota; kingdom Metazoa; phylum Arthropoda; class Insecta; order Coleoptera; family Coccinellidae; genus Adalia; species Adalia bipunctata. The sequence goes on from OU342951.1 coordinate 3,275,352, forward strand.
ATCTCGGTTCATTTCATATTGAAATCTGGCATGTATGAGAGAAGATGGAAAAAGATCCAGGCATTCAAGACGCGGTGTTAGATGTAAAGGGAAATTAAAATCGATTGTGGGAGACACAAAGGACTTCAGCATCGTCTATCTGGGGGCACTACCAACATTTTCTCGTATAATTTCTTATGGACAGATATTTCCAAAAGGTCTAGAAGGCTGAAATTTGGTATACAGGGTTTTGTGTAACGTGGCAGCTCGAAAAATATAAACTGCTCCACATGAGTTAGGGATATTGACTTAAATTGCAAAAAACTATAGTTAAAATAAGATTTTTATTAATATGATTTCAAGTTGCAAATTAATTTCAGCCTGTAGTAGGTCTGCAGCGTATACAGGGTGGTTAAGAAAAATCGAGTAAAATAACGAAATTTTATTCCCAGAGAATTCGAGCATTTTGAGACTATCATACAATGTATGGCCTCCACGGGCATCAATAACAGCTTGACATCTTCTTTGCATACTACACACGAGGTTGTTGAACATTTCTTGAGGAATTTGGTTCCATAAACGGGGCAGAAGCTCTCTCAGATCATTTAAGGATTCTGGGGTAGGTTGATGATTATCTAATCTTTGGAGCATATCCCATGCATGTTCTATGCAATTCAAATCTGGTGAGTGCGGAGGTACTGGTAAATGTGGAATACCAAGCTCCTCGCGAGCATTCTCAACTATGGCTGCACGGTGCGGTCTAGCGTTATCGTCTAGAAATTGAAAAGTTCCACCAATAGCAGCGTTAAAATTTGGCACAACATTGTCAATGACATGCTCTCTGTAGTGTAATAGCCGGGGAGCCAGTGATAGTTTTTGGTGATCAATTTTAACCCTGGCCATAATTTGTATATAGCTTAATTTGTATTTGTCTTATAGCATAGTGACCGTCAGCTGGCGCACCAGTGGTGGGTTTGCCAACGGGAGCAACGAAAACACGTAGAAAAAATATTGAGTTTCAGTCATTTTAACCCTGCTGAAATTTACAGAAATGGTAGTTTATATAATTATTCGAATAAAAAAAATCGTCCGCTGGCTGTACGTTGGTGGAAAACCCGTCCGCTGGACATGAAAACTTGTTTTCCACCAACGTACAGCCAGCGGACCATTTTTTTGTTCGAATAATTATATGAACTACCATCTTTGTAAGTTTTAGAAGGGTTAAAATGACAGAAACTCAAATTTTTTTTTACAAGTTTTCATGTCCAGCGGACGGCTTTTCCACCAAAGTACAACCAGCGGACGATTTTTTTTATTCGAATAATTATATAAACTACCATCTCTGTAAATTTCAGCAGGGTTAAAATGACTGAAACTCAAAATTTTTTTTACAAGTTTTCATGTCCAGCGGACGGGTTTTCCACCAGCGTACTGCCAGCGGACGATTTTTTTTATTGGAGTAATTATACAAACTACCATCTCTGTAAATTTCAGCAGGGTTAAAATGACTGAAACTCAAATTTCTTTCAGAAGTTCCCATGTCCAGCGGACGTTTTCATGTCCAGCGGACGGGGTTTCCACCAACGTACAGCCAGCGGACGATTTTTTTTATTCGAATAATTACACAAACTACCATCTCTGTAAATTTCAGCAGGGTTAAAATGACTGAAACTCAAAATTTTTTTTACAAGTTTCCATGACCAGCGGACGGGTTTTCCACCAACGTACAGCCAGCGGACGATTTTTTTTATTCGAATAATTATACAAACTACCATCACTGTAAATTTCAGCAGGGTTAAAATGACTGAAACTCAAAAATTTTTTTACAAGTTTCCATGTCCAGCGGACTGAGCGGACGGGTTTTCCACCAGCGTACAGCCAGCGGACGATTTTTTTTATTCGAATAATTATACAAACTACCATCTCTGTAAATTTCAGCAGGGTTAAAATGACTGAAACTCGATATTTTTTTTACATGTTTTCGTTGCTCCCGTTGGCGAACCCACCACTGTTGAGCCAGCTGACGGACACTTTGGCTAAGAAAACAACCAAATCAAGCTATATTCAAATTATGGCCAGGGTTAAAATGACTGACTAAAAAATGTCACTGGCTCCCGGGCTATAAGGCGGTCATATTCCCAGGACAAATGTGTAGATCTGTGCGCCAGTTGAAACAATCCCGGCCCATACCATAACACTACCCCCTCGGAATGGATGGACTTCTTGGACATAGCGACGATTACGAGGTACCTATGCGTGGGATTGTCCATACCCTTATTCTTCGGGAATCTGAAAATCATCTATATCTGGATTCATCAGTTAAAAGGACACTACGCCATTGATCGTTCCAATTGATATGTTGCCTTGCCCATTCCAGTCTTTGACGCTTATGGTCACGTGTTAATGGAACTCCTCTTAATGGACGTCTGTAACCTAGATTCACCTCTCTCAAACGTCGTCTGATGGTTTCGATGGAAACTTGGACCCCATCTGCATTTTGAAGAGTATTCCGTAGCATTCTACACGTAGATGTAGGGATTCTTCTCGCCGAAACGGTGATGAAACGATCCTGAGCAGGTGTTGTTTTTCGTCGCCCACAAAGCCTTGGTCTTTCCAACACGGAACCTGTCTCCCTGAACCTATTCCAAAGTCGAGATATCACACTTTGGCTGACTTGGAGCCTTTCCGCTACAACAACCTGAGTTAGGCCACCCTTTAGCATTCCGATAGCCATATTAGCTTCAGCGTTTGTTAATTTAAGTCTTGGCATTTTCAGAAAACTCGTTTCGAATCGAAGCCGTTGATAAACTGACTTCATTTCAAAATAAGAACATTCATGAAGCATATGCAAAGAACCAAACTTCAGAAAAAAGGCGACCAGATTGACGAAATGTCTCATACTGATTCTTATTGGATCGATTCAAGTTGTTATTGAGTTTTAAATGATTTTACAGCAATTTTCTCGAAGATTATATACTTTTAAAAACGATTGAATACGATATCCCTAACTCTTGTGGAGCAGTATATATTTTGTTGGGAGAGGTCCCTCTATAGCTCAAATTTTATATTTTGTTCATTTTTTACTAAGTTTAACCTAATTTGGCGTAGAAGAAAGGATGGTCACCTGAGTGTAAAATTGAGAAATAGCAAGCATGTTTCATTGAGATTCCCAGATGGTAAAACTCTCTCTGTATTCCTATTACACTGAGTCTAGCTCTTTTTTCTTATCTACAATTCTTCCTCAGCCATCAGGACATCGTTGTTCCAAATATAACTCCATCGATTTACATCACAGCTAATGCGTTCTCGTATCAATAATTCTCCATGAGATTCAATCAGGATACTCCTCAAATGTCACGAACTTTCAAAATGTCCCACTGAATATTTCATCGGGTACATACCGAATTTGAGGAGTTTCCTGTATTCAACTGTCCCAAGAGCGTGACGAAATTCCTGTTGAGGAATAATGATAGAAATGCAGATGGGCAACTGGTAAGGTAACCGAGCAGTCTTGTGCAAAATTAACATAATTCCTTGGGACAATCTTACAACTGACAGTAACTCAATCTAATCTTCTAGAAGAATATAATCCTTTATTCAGTATCGATCGAACAAGAACACTTTTTCGAATAAAACGGGACAACAAAGAAATCGGAAGAAACTAATTATAAAGAAAGTTGACTGCAGAAGACTGAGGGTTAATTATAATAATTAGAGACTAAGAACAACGAATGGATGAGAAGCAAATTTCTATACTATTAAAGCTTTGTTATATACAGGTTGATGGTCATTGAATGAATATTCATTTTATTATTTATTATACTTTTTTTTAAGAAATTTGTGTCATCAATTTGATTTTTTGTTGGATAAGTTGAGCAATTCGATCAAAGATACGACTTTTTGAAAAAAAAAACATTTAACAGGTGAAAATCTAAACTATAATATAGTTGGTGCTTTCAATTATGTTTTTTCGAAAAGAGCGACCTCGCAAACCTACATTTTGATACCAAAATCGTCAATGTAGCCCTCATAACTAATGAATAATTTCGTTTTAATTTTTTCGATATTTCATTTTCGAGTTTTGTTCTGAAGCTCAAAGCACTCAAAGTATGGGTGATATGGATCACCAAATTGGGTATTTTGAAAGATTCGAATGGGTTGAAGACATTATCGATCGAATGACACTGTTAGATTTTCCAAGGAATTCGTGTTGATGGCAAATACGGTGTTTTTGGGGGGTCTTACTCCTTATGCATTTTTGACCCAAAAAGTTGGGATTTTCGATATCGATTTTATGCTTGATATAGATACTTTGGACAATGCTGATTACGAATATGCAAACCTCATTTGGATACGACCAAAGAAACAGGAGCTAGGACGATTTGAAATTCCAATTTTTTGAAAAAATGCCATTTGACAGGCGAAAATCTAAACCATGCTAGTTAGGACTCTGGAAAGTCCTTTATTGGATAGAGCGACCTCGAAAACCTACATTTTGATACCAAAATCGTCCATGTAACCCCTCATAACTAATGAATAATTTCGTTTTAATTTTTTCGATATTTCATTTTCGAGTTTTGTTCTGAAGCTCAAAGCACTCAAAGTATGGGGGATATGGATCACCAAATTGGGTATTCTGAAAGATTCGAATGGGTTGAAGACATTATCGATCGAATAACACTGTTAGATTTTCCAGGGAATTCGAGTTGATGGCAAATACGGTGTTTTTGAGGGGTCTTACCCCTTATGCATTTTTGACCCAAAAAGTTGGGATTTTCGATATCGATTTTATGCTTGATGTAGATACTTTGGACAATGCTGATTACGAATATGCAAACCTCATTTGGATACGACCGAAGCAACAGGAGCTATGACGATTCGAAATTCCAATTTTTTGAAAAAATGCCAGTTGACAGGCGAAAATCTAAACCATGCTAGTTAGGACTCTGCAAAGACCTTTATTGGATAGAGCGACCTCGAAAACCTACATTTTGATACCAAAATCGTCCATGTAGCCCTCATAACTAATGAATAATTTCGTTTTAATTTTTTCGATATTTCATTTTCGAGTTTTGTTCTGAAGCTCAAAGCACTCAAAGTATGGGTGATATGGATCACCAAATTGGGTATTTTGAAAGATTCGAATGGGTTGAAGACATTATCGATCGAATGACACTGTTAGATTTTCCAGGGAATTCGTGTTGATGGCAAATACGGTGTTTTTGGGGGGTCTTACCCCTTATGCATTTTTGACCCAAAAAGTTGGGATTTTCGATATCGATTTTATGCTTGATATAGATACTTTGGACAATGCTGATTACGAATATGCAAACCTCATTTGGATACGACCAAAGAAACAGGAGCTAGGACGATTTGAAATTCCAATTTTTTGAAAAAATGCCATTTGACAGGCGAAAATCTAAACCATGCTAGTTAGGACTCTGGAAAGTCCTTTATTGGATAGAGCGACCTCGAAAACCTACATTTTGATACCAAAATCGCCCATGTAACCCTCGTAACTAATGAATAATTTCGTTTTAATTTTTTCGATATTTCATTTTCGAGTTTTGTTCTGAAGCTCAAAGCACTCAAAGTATGGGGGATATGGATCACCAAATTGGGTATTCTGAAAGATTCGAATGGGTTGAAGACATTATCGATCGAATAACACTGTTAGATTTTCCAGGGAATTCGTGTTGATGGCAAATACGGTGTTTTTGGGGGTCTTACCCCTTATACATTTTTGACCCAAAAAGTTGGGATTTTCGATATCGATTTTATGCTTGATATAGATACTTTGGACAATGCTGATTACGAATATGCAAACCTCATTTGGATACGACCAAAGAAACAGGAGCTATGACGATTTGAAATTCCAATTTTTTGAAAAAATGCCAGTTGACAGGCGAAAATCTAAACCATGCTAGTTAGGACTCTGCAAAGACCTTTATTGGATAGAGCGACCTCGAAAACCTACATTTTGATACCAAAATCGTCCATGTAGCCCTCATAACTAATGAATAATTTCCTTTTAATTTTTTCGATATTTCATTTTCGAGTTTTGTTCTGAAGCTCAAAGCACTCAAAGTATGGGTGATATGGATCACCAAATTGGGTATTTTGAAAGATTCGAATGGGTTGAAGACATTATCGATCGAATGACACTGTTAGATTTTCCAGGGAATTCGTGTTGATGGCAAATACGGTGTTTTTGGGGGGTCTTACCCCTTATGCATTTTTGACCCAAAAAGTTGGGATTTTCGATATCGATTTTATGCTTGATATAGATACTTTGGACAATGCTGATTACGAATATGCAAACCTCATTTGGATACGACCAAAGAAATAGGAGCTAGGACGATTTGAAATTCCAATTTTTTGAAAAAATGCCATTCGACAGGCGGAAATCTAAACCGTGCTAGTTAGGACTCTGGAAAGTCCTTTATTGGATAGAGCGACCTCGAAAACCTACATTTTGATACCAAAATCGTCCATATAGCCCTCATAAATAATGAATAATTTCGTTTTAAATCTTTCGATATTTCATTTTCGAGTTTTGTTCTGAAGCTCAAAGCACTCAAAGTATGGGTGATATGGATCACCAAATTGGGTATTCTGAAAGATTCGAATGGGTTGAAGACATTATCGATCGAATAACACTGTTAGATTATCCAGGGAATTCGTGTTGATGGCAAATACGGTGTTTTTGGGGGGTCTTACCCCTTATGCATTTTTGACCCAAAAAGTTGGGATTTTCGATATCGATTTTATGCTTGATATAGATACTTTGGACAATGCTGATTACGAATATGCAAACCTCATTTGGATACGACCAAAGAAACAGGAGCTATGAAGATTTGAAATTCCAATTTTTTTAAAAAATGCCATTTGACAGGCGAAAATCTAAACCGTGCTAGTTAGGACTCTGGAAAGTCCTTTATTGGATAGAGCGACCTCGAAAACCTACATTTTGATACCAAAATCGTCCATATAGCCCTCATAAATAATGAATAATTTCGTTTTGATTTTTTCGATATTTCATTTTCGAGTTTTGTTCTGAAGCTCAAAGCACTCAAAGTATGGGGGATATGGATCACCAAATTGGGTATTCTGGAAGATTCGAATGGGTTGAAGAAATTATCGATCGAATAACACTGTTAGATTTTCCAGGGAATTCGAGTTGATGGCAAATACGGTGTTTTTGGGGGTTCTTACCCCTTATGCATTTTTGACCCAAAAAGTTGGGATTTTCGATATCGATTTTATGCTTGATGTAGATACTTTGGACAATGCTGATTACGAATATGCAAACCTCATTTGGATACGACCGAAGAAACAGGAGCTATGACGATTTGAAATTCCAATTTTTTGAAAAAATGCCATTTGACAGGCGAAAATCTAAACCGTGCTAGTTAGGACTCTGGAAAGTCCTTTATTGGATAGAGCGACCTCGAAAACCTACATTTTGATACCAAAATCGTCCATATAGCCCTCATAAATAATGAATAATTTCGTTTTAATTTTTTCGATATTTCATTTTCGAGTTTTGTTCTGAAGCTCAAAGCACTCAAAGTATGGGGGATATGGATCACCAAATTGGGTATTCTGAAAGATTCGAATGGGTTGAAGACATTATCGATCGAATAACACTGTTAGATTATCCAGGGAATTCGTGTTGATGGCAAATACGGTGTTTTTGGGGGGTCTTACCCCTTATGCATTTTTGACCCAAAAAGTTGGGATTTTCGATATCGATTTTATGCTTGATATAGATACTTTGGACAATGCTGATTACGAATATGCAAACCTCATTTGGATACGACCAAAGAAACAGGAGCTATGAAGATTTGAAATTCCAATTTTTTGAAAAAATGCCATTTGACAGGCGAAAATCTAAACCGTGCTAGTTAGGACTCTGGAAAGTCCTTTATTGGATAGAGCGACCTCGAAAACCTACATTTTGATACCAAAATCGTCCATATAGCCCTCATAACTAATGAATAATTTCGTTTTAATTTTTTCCATATTTCATTTTCGAGTTTTGTTCCGAAGCTCATAGCACTCAATGTAAGGGTGATATGGATCACCAAATTGGGTATTTTGAAAGATTCGAATGGGTTGAAGACATTATCGATCGAATCACACTGTTAGATTTTCCAGGGAATTCGTGTTGATGGCAAATACGGTGTTCCCAGACAGCACCGGATATTCTCAGAATGTGCCTAGAATATTCATTTCGGCATATTGGAATATTCCATGAATATGCGTATGGGAATTCCACAGATATTCGTAGAATATTCTGAAAAGAATATTCCAGGAATATTCCGAATATTCATAGAATGTTCCAAGAATATTATTTATGGAATATTACTGGAATATTCGGAAACTTATATTCTAGGCATATTCTCAATATTCCTGGAATATTCAAGGCATATTTCATACTGAATATTCCTATAATATCACATAAGGATATTCATAGAATAAACCTAGAATATTCGGAATATTATAGAGATATTCTATGGATATCTTAAACTTAAACCATTTTCATATTCAGGGAATATTGGATATTCACATATACATATATGCATTCTTAGGCACACTTAAACTTTGGTTTATTCAATGATTTCACTCAGTAAACCAAAGTTCAACACAGGAGTTCAAACTGAACCCAAACATTTGAGCCTAATTGAAATTTGAAATACTTTTCAGAAATTGATTATAATCTATCCAGTGAATAGGAAATGAAAAACATATTATGGTATAATCATATTTATTGAAGAAAACAAAAACAATGACATGAAATATTTATTTAAATCAGCTTCAGTGGTGCTAAAGAACACGCGGAGACCCTGAAAAAAACATTTTTTAGGACATAACACAACACTGAGAGATTGACAACATTCATAACCTCCAAAAAACGTATATAAAGAAGGAAATGTGCAATAGGGGATCGATGAACGAATTCTTTTTCATAAATATATTATTTCGATATCAAAATGGTCGTGAATAAAATTAATCAATCAATTCATCACGGACATATAGAATACTTTCATCAAATTCACTTACCCCATAGATAACACAAAAACAAATAATCCAGGCAATACTCAAACTCGATTCACTAAGAAATCTTTCGAAATATCACTTCAAATAACACTCACAAAAGTTTCGATCTAAAGCTTCCAAGGAAACGATTAGAAATAGAAATGATGGAATGGTGTGGTTAACCTAAAATGTGGTCAACTGACGCCGTGCAATTTGACAGATGGCGAATGGTGACATTCTATTGGCTGCATGGCTGCTGATGGCGGGATTCTATTACGTCCATGGTCTAGTGTTTTGTGATATTTTACTGCGCACAAGTTTTGTATACAAAACTTCAACTCAATAATAAAATGAGACCATGAATTCATGTAACTCTCGTGGTTGTACGTAAATCTGAAAATTTATGAGATAATTGAATTTATGGTAACAATTAAATACATACAGTCGCCATCTGCTTATTGCAGTCCAAAAACATTGAAATTTCATTTCCAATGTATATCTTCACATATTACTTCAATATGCCGTACAGGATATTCCAGGAATATTATGAGCGGAATATTCCAGAAATATTACGTGCGGAATATTCAAGGGATGTACTATAAAGAATATTCAATTTTGAATATCCTACGAATATTCTAGAAATATTCTATAAAGAATATTCTTTTTGGTATATTCTCAGCATATTCTTCTAGGAATATCCCTAGAATATTCGTATGGGAATATTCTCCGAATATGATGTATGGGATATAGATATTCTATGATATTCTATGAATATTCTACGAATATCCGGAATATACCTATACCATTTTGCACATTCAGGGAATATTCTATGAATATCCGGTGCTGTCTGGGTTTTTGGGGGGTCTTACCCCTTATGCATTTTTGACCCAAAAAGTTGGGATAGCAATTCGAATTATGTTTTTTTTGAATAGAGCGACTTCGAAAACCTACATTTTGATACCAAACATGTCCATATAGTCCCTCTTTGACAAGAATTTTTATGTAAGCATTATGTTTTCCTAATTTCATTTACGAGTTTTGTTCACAAGCTCAATTGATGCTTTGCTGGGAGTTATCTGACTCTACCCATAATCCAGAGGGTGTTCCCGAGTTTGAAACCAATTCAAGAGAAAATTAGTTTGCCATCATATATTCCACATGCAGTATCCTCAAACTCTACTGAACTTTGATATGAATCAATACAGAAGTGCTATGTGCACAAAGACAAACAGCAGAATATTCATGAACATGTCCTATACCCCAGATAATATTATTGTGAACAGAGAATTCGTTCTAATTCAATTAAAGATTCATTGAGTTTATATCCACCATATGTGGTGCTTAATCAATGGCGGATGAAAATTTACTGTTGGCAGATAATGAATAATTCAGGTTGGATAGAGAATTTTGGAATTTCGCTCGCAATCTGTGTATAAAATGAATATTTGGAGCAAACCAATTATTTTTTTGAACGCATTCTAAGCTGAGCCATCTGTATGGTAGAACTATAGGAAAAATTGAAAATTCATCAACTCTCAATGTTTGGATGAATAGTACGAGCATTTTCAGGACCCTGGATACCTCCTGTTCTCATGTTTTGAAGGATGACATCCCCAGAGGGACTCCTCTAACAAAATTCGCATCGTTGATGCTAGAGGTATGCGTTGACGTCTCACAAGCTGAAATGTCGTCCTGTGATGTGGTAATAACATTATATACCATATCGTGCGACTCCACAATATCCAATTTCCTCTGTTCCCTGCGGTTTCCAGGCTGCACTTGAATATCTACTAACTGTACATTAAATGGCGACAATCAATTTCAAGGGTGCCTGAAATATTCATTAATGTGGCGGTTGATGCCCTGTGGAACTTTTCGCTGTCTTTTCAAGACTAACTTCTCATCTTGGAAAGCAATGGATAATTTTTAAACTTATTTTCCCCTACCATTGCGATAGAAAAAATTTCAACGATGCCTTTCATTAGGTTATTTAATCAGTAGGGGAAGTAAGGACAAAATGACATAGGATTTTATTTCAGAGACATTACTTTCAAGTAGTGAAATATAGTAATGTCATATTCTACACCTATGATTTTTGGTCCGTTCTTTATAAAATCTAATCAACTGCTATGAAATAAAAGTACCAAAAAATAAAATATTCTTAGATGAATTGGGATAAACGAAATTCATTCCGTCCACATGCTATGGACAAAATGACATACCGGCAACAGGCAACTGTAGTTTTCTACTTGTAGTTACAAAACTACTGACAAACTTCACCAATAGCACGCTTGGTTCTTCCAGGAGCATCATCTCAATATGCGTGGGTCCAATGCAACCAATGCATGCATCGTAACCAAACTTTTTCAGGGCTTATCCTGGAGAAGAATGGTTTTTTCCCGATCTAAATCTGTAAAAAAAGGTTATAACAATAGACAGATGGACAGTCGTCTTCATCATCTCGAAAGTTGCTAGGAACATTTTCTTCTTCATTGTCTTTTTTGAATTATGCCCTAGGGACTTGTTTTCTTCTCTTTGGAGGAGGTTTGGGCTCATTTTTTGATTTGATTGCAATCATATTAGGTGTAGAAGTTGAAACTAAGTAGGTACATTTTTCGCAAATCGCTAGGAAATTTTGACATTCCTAACAAAATTTGTCATAGAAAAATCAAGATTTCCCAACTGTTAGGAAATAGTTATTTAATCAACTAGTTTATTAATGACAGCGATTAATGGTCGAAATATTTCAACGCGTGAGCGGAGCGAGCGCGTTAATGTTTGAGACCATTAATCGCTGAATTAATAAACGAGTTGATTACAAGATTTTTCCGTCGACCTTATCGCGAATTGAATATGAATTCTCGATAGAAATGAATTTTTATTTTGCATAATAGACAAATCTGACATAATGTGAATTTCTATGTTCATTTCGATATATTAATATTTATGCTCCCTATGGAACAATTCGAAAAATTCATAGAGGGAATATTGGACATGTTGTGACATTCTGAATAGTTTACATTTAGTTTGCATTTATATCATTACCTATGATATCCCATAAGGAACGTGTGGAGAAAGTGGAAGTTGAAGTATTATTTACTTTGCAATTTTTATCACCTGAAATTTCTTCTGCAGTCTAATTTATTTTGAATGGAGTTGTCAATTTACCCTTCTGCGACAGAAGTTGATTTCCAACCAAGCTCGATAGAGCTCTGACTGAATATTTTATGTTCGGTTGCCATGACAATCATGCATTAATAAGAAATCATGCATTAAAATAGGTCATTAATGGATGATTTTGAGTTCGTTAAAATGAGCTTTTATTCTATGGTCGACGGAAATATTCATTTCCGTCGACCACAGAATAAAAGCTTATTTTAACGCACTCGAAATCATCCATTAATGACATATTTTAATGCATGATTTCTTATTAATGCATGATTATCATGGCAACCGAACATAAAATATTCAGTCAGAGCACTACCGAGCTTGGTTGGAAATCAACTTCTGTCACAGAAGGGTATATTGACAACTCCATTCAAAATAAAATAGACTGCAGAAGAAATTTCAAGTTGGAAAGTAAATAATACTTCAACCTCCACTTTCTACACACGTTCCTTATGGGATATCATAGGTAATGATATAAATGCAAACTAAATGTAAACTGTTCAGAATGTCACAACATGTCCAATATTCCCTCTATGAATTTTTCGAATTGTTCCCTAGGGAGCATAAATATTATATCGAAATGAACATAGAAATTTACATTATGTCAAATTTGTCTATTATGCAAAATAAAAATTCATTTCTATCGAGAATTCATATTCAATTCGTGATGAGGTCGACGGAAAAATCTTGTAATCAACTCGTTTATTAATTTAGCGATTAATGGTCTCAAACATTAACGCGCTCGCTCCGCTCACGCGTTAAAATATTTCGACCATTAATCGCTGTCATTAATAAACTAGTTGATTAAATAACTATTTCCTTACTGTAAGGAATTGATCTTTATTTACTAATTCGGACACGTCGTAGATTACGAATCTGTAATTAGAATTCTCCTGTGACGCATAGTTTGGGAAATAATCGACCTTGAGTCGAAAAATCGCGAAAAATAGGTCATTTTTGGACTGCCGTATTTCCCAGAGAAATTGATTTATACAGATGCTGATTTTTTTGCATATAGATTGATCCTTTGTGAATCAAATAACCTATTTTCATCCATCAGAGTCGAACAGTTTAGATTTTCTGATTTTTTTTTCGCGAAGGTCCAAATTTTTTGATTTTTCATCGTTCGTGAATCAAAAACTGTTTTCTTCACGGAAAAACTGATTGGATTTTCTTAATCTACGTCCTCGGATCAGTAAATGGTGTGAGTTTGAAGTCGATCAGAGCCAAAAAAAATTTTTCGAAAAATAGAAATTTTTCCATACCTTTTAATATAGGATTTTTCGCAAAAATTCGAAGCTCGCCTATCGATACGAAATTTTCACCATTTATTGAGTCGATGCCGTAGATTAAGAAAATCCAAACACATTTTCTCTGAGACTAATTGTTTTTTAAATATGGTTGATGGAAAATCGGAAAAATTAGACCTTCGCGAAAAAAATCAGAAAATCCAAACCCTTCGTCTCAGGTATATAAAAAATACACCATTTCATTCTCAAAGAACCAAAGTATAACCAAAAAAATCAGCTCCTCTCAATTCCAATTTTTTTAGAAGTTACGTCACTCGGGATTCCAGGAAAAGGGGCACAATGCGCCTTACTGAAGTCCGTGGAATATTCAAACCTTGCTTTATCTGGTGGTTCGACAAAGCTTCTTGATGTAAGGCTACTATTCTTTTCCAAACTGAGAAATTGGATGTCCCGTCATTTTCCCGTCTTTTCAACGAGTTATAGAGCTTCGTTACTAGAGAAAAACAACGCTTTTTCTACGTTTGTGTGCTTACGCCGTCGTATCTATTGATTCAACTGAATATCGCGAATCCTTCAAGAAGGCCACTCAGACAGACAAATCGCATCTTTTCAATACGAAAATTCCAATAATTGGAGGTACGAATTCCTCACGACTGCATTCCGTCTATTCAGAAGGATCGTTCGACCGTTATTCCCATTCTTCCCGGCTCTACGTGCAATAAATAAGCACGGAACCAATTTCGGGTTGGAAAACGGGATACCGACGAAATATCGATTCTTTTAAGTGAAACTGTAATACAGCCGACTGACCAAAAGGCACTACCAGATGAAATATTGGCAGACGGCCGGGATCACGAAATCGGTATCAACTTCGACTGAAGGCTGCAGGCCGAAATGGCATGTCCGCTTCTTGACCAGTCACGAACCGTAAGTCGTACGTTATTCTGGAGGGACGAGAAGTGCAAGTGATACGCCGAAACCGTGTTTTAGGGACGTAAGGTTGGTATTATCGGCACGCGAAGGAACTCCTCCATCATGCAGTCTAACGTTTTTGCTATTTTCGCACTTTGCGGAGGATTCTCTCCGGGCCTTTCTTATTTACGACGTCGTTCTCGTCAAGCTTTATTTCCCACACGTCTCGTACAAACGTTCATTTGGCTAAATTTCAAAATGAAATCGATAGAGAGAATTGTTTTAGACAACCCTAAAGACTCTTTGCAAGAACACTGTCTGTTAAGGGGAGGTTACACGTCCGAGCTCGCAAGCTCCCTCAAAAAATTGGGCTCAATCATTTCTCTAGAATGTGTATTACTTTATAAAATTTTCAGTTAACATGCGAAATAATATTTACAGAATGTTCATTGAACAGTTTTTTTGTTTATTGCCCCCTCAATTTTTAAATAAATTATAAAAAGGAACTTTATTGGTCATATTTTCAACCAATTCTCCTAATATGAGCAGAAAAACGGAAAAGCGAATAAAACACATTCTGCAAAATATTATTCCGGAAGTATACTGAAAATTTCATACATTTATCCCGAAAATTGACGTAGATATCATGGAAATGAAATCATTTGTCCAGATTTTCATGAAATTACAGCTCACCAAGTTTTTTTCCTAATATACGAAGAAAAACCGAAAAGCGAGTTATACACATTGTAGAGAAATGATTAAGCTTCAATTAAAAAAAAAAAATGTTGGTCTACGCCGCATACGAACTGAGATATCATGGAAATAAAAAGCTATTTATAATCCAATCACGTCAACAAACTTAATTATCAAAATATTTGGTCAATTTCCCAAATCAAACGAACTCAACAAAACCAAATCGAATTATTACATCAAATTCAAATTGCAAAACAAAATTAAATCATCGAAACCAAATCAAATCATCAGAACAAATTCCAATCATAAAAGCAAAATCAAATTATCATAACTTGGGGGTTTGTTAAAATAACCCAAAACCGTAAACATGGAGTGATCTCACAATAATACAACCCAAATTTTCGAATACTTAAGAGAGATCTCAAAAACAATACAATTCAAAGACAGACTTGTGGTAGATTTCGGGACTCTGGACTTTATAAGATATCTGGCCTTGCATGCAGCTTTCTACCAATACTCAAACAAGCTGAGCATACACAAAAATACTTGACCTTTCTCCTCGTGCAGGTAATCCTAAGGATGATGAAAATATCCTGAAAAACAAAAGAAACACAAAAACACGTCACTAACTCGCTGTCCGCAGATTAATCTCACTCCCGTAATTTCAAAACCTTTTAATTTCGACTTAACACTTTTCTGTCTCCGTTTGAGACCGTACTTCCAAAAAAACAAAAAATGAGTTACCCTAACACCGTTCCCGAGTCAACTGAGAATCTTCCCGTTTAAGACTTCTCCAGCTACTACTTATATTCCGATTCCCAACTTAAATCCGCTATTCCTCGAATAGCATTTTTCCGTCTCTGCTTTGAGACCGCACTTCCAAACACTGAAGTACCTACCCTAAAACCGAACGCGAGTCACCTGAGAACCTTCCCGTTTAAGGCTTCTCCAGTTACTACCTTTTTCGTCTCCAAATCGTATTGAAGATTTCCTTCTTCGTTTTTTAACAACCAATCAAATTAGAGATTAAAGATTTTCCTTCTTCGTTTAGTTAAAATCCAATCAAATTAAAGATTTTCCTTCTTCGTTTTTACATACCAATCAAATTAAAGATTTTTCTTCTTCCCACCTCCCGTGGGTGGGTTCTGAAAGGATGACGCAGTTTCCCATAAAAGTTTCGGGTACTGCCACGTTGCAAATCCCACGATTTCAGCCTCGAATTTTTCTGCTATCGTACGGATTTAGTGCAACCGATTTCGTGGAACGATCTTCTGATATCGTCTGAGTCCCATTAGACAACAAGTTCATTATTCGAATAAACGTGCGGCATTTTTGAAACATAAACCTCGCTGTAGTCATGTATAATAAGAAGACAAAAAACGAGAGATATTCATATTCACGAGGCGAGGGAGCAGGTTCGGACTGAGGAATTTTCTGATTCACCTAGAAACTAGAGAATATTCTATGTATTTCTATAACTATGAAGGTTAAAATCTATACGAATGCTTGCCCCATAACTAGATTCTAATAAATCAGCTCTGGCTAACGTTGTATCTGCCATCATATTCCCCTGACGAATTAAGCAGAGAAATCAATCGGATTTATGATGATTCAATTCAATGCTCCCAGATTGTCTTGTTGGATCTGGAATTCCATAATGCCAATATTGAAAGCAGGGCCATTAATTAATTTACGGGATGCTTCATCTACTGCGATATCTGCTGGTTCCACAAGATCATTGGCTATTAGCTCGTTAAGCTATCGATCGTCTGACCAATGGATTATTCCAGTTCTTGTCTACTTGTCTCAAGCAGTTGTGTCACAGTTACACTCTGAAGGACTAACTCCATTTACAAAGTTGAAAAAAGAGTAGATAGAAATCAGCATTGGCAACGTCTCTGGAATTATTTGACATTTCATGAGTACCTAAATCATGGCCAACCGGGATACATTATAAACATGAATCTTTTGGTCGAGTATAACGCAGTTTATACGTGCTCGAAAAAAGAAAGGTGCCATTTTCGAACGTACCATCCAGAAATACCCTCGGCATCGCATCAAATTGACAAACGGTCCCCATAATTCCGAAACCGCCGATACAGCGACCTGTAAATCCGATTCCAGCGACATCTGACGGCGAATTAATGACTGAATAAATAACGAGATGGATGATCGAACCGGCTTCCAGTATTTTTCAATCGCAATTATAGAGATAGCATCGGTTTTATCCGGCGAAATGCCCTCTTTTTCTCCATTCTTCTCTTTGACTGCCGTATCCGCGGTTTCGACGGATGCGGAAGAGGATATTGATGTTCCCCATTAGGCTCTTCATACGAGGATCCGGCGTGAAAAATGAAAGTTCATGCCGTTTTCCCGCCATCACCATATATATTGAAACGTTTCTTTCCGATGAGATTGTTCGCTGGCATCCTAATCCAGAGAGATCTTCACTTCTTTATTCTCCGAGAGGAGAATGCCCCCGTTTCTGATGAGGCTATTCGTTTATTACTCGGTCCGTTTCTGAAGATTGATGCTTCCACTTTTACTGAACCATTAATCGCTGAATACTCTTCTGCCATTTTGGAAAAACCATTTTGCAGCTGCCATTTTGAATCCACTGAATCGATGGATCATTATCTTCAAATCATTCAAAATCATTCATATCGGGTGTTTTTTTTTAGAGTGGTTTTCGATGGAAATAACTGGAATTTGACAGGTAGAAGCCATGTTGTTTCGACATTTCTGTTCAGTAATCATTGACGAATTATCATGGGGAACTCACGCCGCAACAACGTTTACAAATTGTTGAAATTTATTCATTATTATGATAAGCTACCAAAAACACTTACTTTTAAACTGGTCCATTTATCTTACTACACGAAATGGTTGAACTGTTAAATCTCATATTGCACTTCCTTTCATCGATAAGATAAAGGTTTCACATTCAGGGCTCGAAAGCTCACACATGGAAGTCATCAAATGCAAAGCAAAAATGGATCAGGATGAAATCCTACATTTATTTTCAAAATCAGTGTTCTATTCGCCAAACTCATAAAGCACTTCGTGAAATTTATGGTTTACATAATCGTCCATTTTATCTACTCGATGTATCAAGAACAACAAGACGAAGAACTGTACGTACAGAAGAACATATCGCTGCTGTAAGTGACAGTGTTAATGAAGATCCAGATTTGTCTATTCGTCGACGTTCACAACAAGTTGGACTCTGTGCATTTACCACATGGAAAATTTTACGTAAAGATCTTGGTCTACACCTTACAAGATCCAACTGGTTCAAGAAGTAGAGCCATTTGACAACAACAATTAATTTATTGAAAGAAACATTCGTCGATAACATTATTTCGAGATATGGCTCCAAAATCATGCGACATAACTACAATGGATTATTTTCTTAGGGGTTATGTCAAGTCTTTGGTTTATGCTTATTCTTCAGGATGAAATTCAAACAATGGTATGAACAATATACATAAGGACAATTAGATAACTAAAATTCAAGAAACAGCAGAGTAATAAAACAATGAAAATCATTTACCAACTAAAACATTGAGAGAAAATAACAATGATGAAAAACCATTACAAAAGGGAAATTCACCAACTCACCTTATGAAGAACAAATCAAAATCATCTGAAAAATTCAAACTCGTTAAATAATTTTTAATTTGTTCTTCATAAGGTGAGTTGGTGAATTTCTCTTATGTAATGGTTTTGTATCATTGTTGTTTTCTCGGTGATTTCAATGTTTCAGTTGGTAAATGATTTCATTGTTTTATTACTGTGCTGTTTCTTGAATTTTAGTTACCTAATTGTCCTCATGTATATTGTTCATACCATTGTTTGAATCTCAGCCTGAAGAAGAGAAGAATTTTTTTCTCGAAACGTTGCTGTGTGCATTGATTGTAAATAAACTGTTCCTTAGGGCTGAAAACTGTGTTCTTCATTAAGTTTTGGAACGATACATCCCACATATAGTAATTAGTTATTTTTGTAATTCACAATAACACTTTGCTCCCTTGCTATACATTTTCAAATAGAAGGTACATCATAATTCTTCCTTGCTATACATTTTCATATAGAAGGTAGAGTTCATAATTGTATTTATTTCACCACTTCCTCATCATCTTCGTAGTTGTTATCTAAGTACTGATAACTACTTATTGCAGTAATTATCAAGATTACCATAGGGTGCTTATAGTTAAGTAAACCCCCTTACATCGGTTGTGAAGTCACAACAGTTAATCATCGAGATTAACGTGGATCACCAGCATCCTACCAACAAGAAGCAGTGCAAGAAAACTATTATCCTGGTGAAAAAATCAGAGTACAAAAATAAAAACAGAACAACCTTGGTAAACTTAGTCAAGGTACGAAACAATAGCCATCTTGAAGCTGCCATTGTCTCCTTCCTCTACCTTCTGGAAGCTACCATTTTTTCCCAAAATGCATTGTAAGCGAGACTAAAAACACCTGCCAGATTTAAAATCAAGGAACCCATCAGAAGCCACCAGTGACTAACTGAACGCTGAGCACTCATAAAACACAGATCAGCATAAAAGCTCCGAGGAATCTTCCAAAGATTAATGGGCATCAAAACTCAAAATGAAGAATATCCCCGCAATACTAAGACGGCCAAATATCCATTTCCTAATGAAACCCTTTTCCCCTGGCCTCCGAAGAAGAGCCCAAACCAATACAGCTGGCAAAAGTTGGAAATATATCAGACGATTCCGGGCTAGATTTATATCTGCCATAACAATCAGGTTCTGCCTTGCCCTTCACTTGTTTTTAGCTACCGCTGTAAACACCCACATTCCACCGGATTTATGGGACTCTCAGATATCGAGCCGGTCCGGATCGTGTGGACGAATTTTCCGGAGCCGACTGCCGGAAAACGGCGAGATGGAATGCGGGAAATTTTCGGGAGGCTGCAGGAATCACATATTCATCGGAGGTGTCTGTGGGTGGAGAGTTTGGAGGGGACGCAATTGGAACGAAATGAACTGATTTGGGGGTTGATTTGAGGACGAGAAATCGAATTTCGAGTACAAGTTGAGGATTTAATGGTCTTTCTTCAACATTCGCCAGGTCTTTGGATTTTGAAATTATTGAATTCACATTATATTTTCTCAAATTCATTTTTTTCGCAAAGTAAATAAACATTCCGATGAATACGTAATTACTACTAGCCCTATGTAGAAAAGACAACGTTGCTTGCGTCTAAATTTGTCCATTTATCTCACTCTACGAAATGGTGAAACTGTTAAATCTCATATTGCACTTCCTTTCAACTAAGATAAATGTTTCACATTCAGGACTCGAATGCTCACATATGGAAGGCATGAAATGCAAAGCAGAAGTGTCACGCGAATCTTGGGCACAATATAAAGCGTCCCACACACGAAATTCAGAAACATGAATAAAATTTAACAACTATACATTTGATCGGAATGAAATCCTACATTACCCTATTTATCAATTTTATCATTTGATTCCTCATAGATGAACATTTGGTGGACAAGAATTTTTAACAAATTGCCAATGTGGATAAGCGGATTTCTCATAGCGACCAAAGAACTCGACAACACGAGAGGATCTACAACAGGTATTACCCCAAATGCAAAGGGTAGAGCGTTGCTGCATCGAACCCAATATTGCCTCAGACCATAAACTCAAGTTTCATCGTCAAAGACGAAACAGCCAAAACTTTTCGGATTCGAGGGATAATCGATGGTGTTATCCGATTCCCGAAGTTGTTAACACATAAATACCACTTAATTATTGTTTCACAACGGAAGTAGTTGGTGTGAATGGGCCCTAATAAGCGAATCCTGAAATTTATACATGGATACGAAGACTGCATTAGGAACAATCTAGTTTGCGAACTTTGGTTGTAGTTCAATTTAGAGTGCATTTAGTCTTGTAAACTAGTATGGTCTTACGTCGTCTTATGAGTTTAGGACTGGGTTGGAGTTTGGTAACTGGAAACATACAGGGTGGAGCTCTTTTCGACAAAATTTAGGCTAAAATCTTGACATCGTGAAATATCCAATGCATAAACTAATCCGATGAGCAGCTTCTTCCTTTAAGCTGAAATTTTACGCTGCCTTTGTATCTCGACCATCCAGGTCGTGAGATAACACCGTCTCGACATACAATTTATATTTGATTTCTCGCTTAGTTTCATGGGGAAACTTGACCCGAAAATCAACAGATCAATGGCTTATCGTCTCGCATACATATACTGCATTCACAATTATAAAATCACAACTCTGGCCTTGGAAATTTGACACATTCCACTCTGTATCGAAGTTATGACGTTTTTCAAAATATTTTTATGTTCCAAGTCAACACTATGTTGCCCTTTCTACATTCTTAGCGTATTTCTCAGAATGTGAATGAATTGGAAAAGATGTGATGGACGAAAATAATTAACGTTTATATGAATTGATACAAAGGATTCCTTTTCTAGTTATTTGCATGAAAAGTAAAAGAGATCACTGTTGAAATATATTATTTTTCGCTATGGAAAAAAATTGCATTGCTTTCACATAATTTTCATATGCATGCTTGTGAAGATTTAATGTTTATTATTCTCTTGAACTGAAAGTTCAAGACTTGAAGACATTTCATTTATTTGATCTTATGAACAAGGAGTAACATATTCTGACTGTATAGTAATTTATAAGTTTGAAAAATATTCATACATTACTACCACAGTAGGTTTGTACAAATAAAATGGAATAGGTCAAACATATGCTTCTTATTTATCATTCACCTGTTCTAAAATAAGACACAAACTCCTGGAATATGGAAAAAACCGATGTATTCTGGTTCAATATAGCCTATTTCTACTTTCGGCAAAGGAATGAAAGCTCCAGTGACACATTTCAATTAATTGAAATCTGAATTCACCTACCGTTGAATGCAATATAGTCATATTTCTTCTTTTTTTAGCTTTTTCGACGTGTTTTTTTTTCTGAAACGTGAAAACGATCAACAATGATTATTAA
Organism: Adalia bipunctata; assembly: GCA_910592335.1. Classification (NCBI taxonomy): domain Eukaryota; kingdom Metazoa; phylum Arthropoda; class Insecta; order Coleoptera; family Coccinellidae; genus Adalia; species Adalia bipunctata. The sequence goes on from OU342951.1 coordinate 3,297,424, forward strand.
TAATCATTTAGAGACCGATGCTGGCCATCCAGAACCCGTTTACTTACGAAAATCGTGCAATTTCATTCTACAAGTTCTTTCCTCATAATTCCTCGAAAATCCTACCTGAACCATATTTCCCGGTCGCTTTCGTTAGAAGATCGTATAAGGAAGCCTGTTCAGTCCATTTACACATTCCAAATAAATTCTGAGCACCAAAAAAGATACCGAAACTAACCAAACTTCTGGGGGACCGGAATTTCGTTTGAAATCTTTCTAAACGGCCAGATACCTAAAAAAACTTCGTTATCAAGTGTAAAAAGGTCGATTAGTACTTACTTTCGCTTTATTTATGCTTATAAATCGATTTTTGGTCCAATTCAAATTGGCCGTTCGTACTCACAACAAAAGTCGTGAAAGGAAAAAATGACACTTGCACGAAATTTCTCATATCAACGGGAAACTTCTTCTGGACGACGAAAAACGGAAAAATAGGCGATTTCCTATCGATATTTCTCCCCAAAATCGCCGATAGATTCGAACTAACAAAATGTGGAATACCTTTGATGTAAACAAATAAACTGGCAACGTCGTTTTGTCATTAACGATATTTTCTGTACGCGCACAGACTTTCCATCAGGTGCACCAACTCCTGAAAACGAAACCATGACCTCCTATGTGATTAAATAAAAGTGAATGGAGTATAAATATAAATTTAGAAAACTATATTGGTTAACCGCAGTATTTCGATTCATTACATCACACTGTCTACAGAAATTATGATGATATCTCATAAAATATTTCCTGTTTTCAGATCCATCGAATCGAATGATGGCGTGTTCAAAACCAGCCCAGGTCGTCATGGAACCATCGAGACGGCAAGAATCCAATCGATCAAGGAAACTCTGTATCTCCAAAAGCCACAGAACACGGAGGAACATAAATTCTCCCACCCGAACGTCCAACTAGATCTCGTGATGCCCCAAAAACTCCAATTAACACAAAGATGAACGGCTCGATCACAGAATAAAAAACCACAGAAACCAATTTCCTAATTAACCGCGTTGGGAATGTTAGAACCGATGGAAAATCAGTGAATCGGCCTCAACGACAAGGGGGAAGGTTATTAAAACCCTCGTACAAGCCGGTTTTTCGTTGCCCAAAGACGGAAACACGGTCGGAAAGAAGTGAAATTAACGGGAAAATGTGTCTAGAGTTCCCTGCCCGGATGTGATGAAAAATACATTAAATGAAACCGCTTGCGCGGCCCTCCTGAGGAGTGTTGACTGGGCTGACTCGCACTTGCTCCTGCAGCTCTTCGCCCTGGCCCTGCTCAATTTTATGGTCATAGCCGGAAATTGTTTGGTGATTGCTGCTGTTCTCTACTCTTCCAAACTACATTCGGTGACCAACCTTTTCATTGTTTCGCTGGCGGTTGCTGATTTAATGGTGGGGGTGGCTGTGCTGCCTTTCTCCACCGGCAGGGAGCTGTTCAAGGTGAGACATGACGTTTTGACAGCTGTCATATTTAAAGCTGTCATTTCTGACAGGTGACAAACGTAAACTTTCCTTTCGAGAATCGTGTTCACGGACGGATTTGATGCGACTGGATTTGATTCCCAGCTCAAAATTCGAAAAATAGATCGTGACGAAATGATACAGACCTTGTCTAAGCTGGAGCGAGCACACAAAAATGCTTATCTGGGTCAAAGACTCACTCTGTGTAAACACGGAGATGTTGGACTCACTTTCCCTCATCATAAACTTCTCTTCTCATTCTACGAGACTCAAAATTTATGCATTCTATTAATATAAGTACACTGCGCAAAAAAATTAACGCACATTCTGAAAATCTCAATTTTAATGAAAGTTAACTCTACATTGACTTTATAACTTATTTTTTATGTTCTCTCGGGAAGGTTTTGAACGAAACAAGACACATTAAATGGAAGAAAAATTCAGGATTTCATCGAATCTTATGTGAAAGAAGAGAAATGAACAATTTTCAAAATACTGAAATGCTGATAAGTGAGTTAATACTTGGTATTTCCACCCCATGCGTTAATTACAGATCGGCAACGACGGTTCATACTCAAACTGAGTGATCTTAAAATGTTCTGATCTAATCCTTCCCAGATTTCTCCGAGTTGGATTCCTAAGTCATTAAGAGTAGCTGGATGATTTTCTGAACTTTTCAGCCTTCTATTGAGGTCGTCCCAAACCTGCTCAATCGGATTGAGATCTGGACTTCTTGCTGGCCATTCCATTCGAGAGACTTCAACCTCTTCAAGGTACTCCTGAACGATGCGCGCACGATGGGTTCTGGCATTATCGTCCATAAAAATGAAATTTTCACCAATGTATGGGGCAAATGGCACTACATGCTCTTCAAGAATGTTCCTTATATACTTATCAGCATTCATAGCTCCATTATCAACGACCACTAGGTCTGTGCGAGCAGTCAAAGATATTTCACCCCATACTATAATCGATCCTCCCCCGAAACCAGTAGTATTCAGGAAATTGCACTGAGCATATCTTTCATGTGGATGTCTGTATACAAGAGAACGTCGATCACAATGGTAGAGGCAGAATCTAGACTCATCTGTGAAGAGAACTCTTTCCCAATCGGCCTCTTCCCAATGGATATGCTCTCTCGCAAAATCCAAACGCACCCTTCGATGGGCTGGGGTAAGAGCTGGGCCTCTTGCCGCGACACGAGGCCTTAAATCATATTCTCTGAGGCAATTTCTTATTGTCTGAGTGCTAATTTGCACCTCATGAGTTTGCTCAAGCTGATTTTGAAGGAGGCGAGCGGTTGCAAACCGTTGTCTCAACGAAGAAACTCTCAAGTAACGTTCTTGAATGGCAGTTGTTACCCGTGGTCTACCCTGTCCTGGTCTTCGGACATTCATACCTGTCTCCCTGAATCGCTGCAACATTCTGGACACACTTGTATGGGAAACTCCAAACCTTTCTGCAATTCTTGTGTATGTCCACCCTTCTTCTCGCAAAACTACCGCTTGGGCATATTTCTCTTGGGTCAAATTGCGTGTTTCACGTTGCATAGCGATCGAGTATAGAAAATCAAACGAAAGAAAAACTATTGATCACTAGAATTGATCGAGAACAACTGATTTTAGAATGGAGCCAATACATTCAAAATCTGATAATATCATCTTTTTTTATTCCTGCTGGGAGAAAACATCTGTATTGAAGAAAAACGTTGAAAGTGGATAACATATGCATGCATAATTCTGATAAAAATAATTATCATTGAGAACACCTTCAGTTATAGAATAAATTTGAGATTTCCATAATGTGCGTTAATTTTTTGCGCAGTGTATGTAATGATACTTCACATTCAAATGTGTCCAATTCGGCTTACTCTGCACTCTTGGTTGGAAATTTCCATGAAAAACCTTCTAGATACGCTAGTGATCTCTAGAGGTAGCCGAATGCCTCGTCTCCACATCCGAAGATCGCATTAAAAGCACCTGAATCACGTCGCAAACTTCGGGAACACAACTTTTCATACGCTCTCATTTAATCTCGATGAGAGTATCTTCGGCCGAACTTTCGCTCGCGAAACGGGAAAGGTATTTCGAATAAATCTCGGAAAATGCAACGCATTCCCCGATGGGCGTTTTCAATTTAGTTGAACAAACATGAAATATTTACCTTCATTTTCTATTTGAGCTGCCCTATCCAAACGCGGAAACTATAAGATAAAAACGGTCATAAATTCCGAGTGTTATTTCCGTTTGCGCTGATGAACTAGATACCGTGATATTGCGCTGGGAATCGCAATTGTCGTCAGTTAGGGGGCTGTCAGCTGGAAGGGATTGCGGGGGGTTCGGAACGTTTGAACGGACGCAAACCGCTGATAATGGCTGATTCGCCGAGGGACTTTGATTTGATGGCTTATTCGGTCATTCGTTATGAGATATTTTTGGGATATCAAGGAAAAAATTGAGTGTTCTTGTTGAAGAATATCGTATTTGTTACAATGTCAAAATATATTATTACTCAACATATTCTCCTCTTAATTGAATACATTTGATACAGCGAATCTGCAACGTCTCTAGACCTTTCAAAAAAATGTTTCTTCTTGCTCTGCAAACCAGTCCTCCACAGCTTTTATTACCTCCTCGTTGGAAGAAAATTTACGACCTTTTAACCTTTTTCTCAGTTGAGGAAATAGATGATACTCGGAGGGAGCCAAATCTGGTGAACGAGGGGGGTGTTCTAGTAATTCTAACCCTAAATCACGATTTTTTTGCATGGCAACATGAGATTTGTGTACTGGGGCGTTGTCCTGTGAAAACAAAACACTTTTGGATAGCTTTCCGCGTCTTTTCTCTTTAATTTTTTTCCCGCAGAGTGGTCTGTAATGTCGATTAGTAATCTCCAGTTATTGTTTTACCCTTATCCAAAAAACCAATCATGATTACTCCATGGCAATCCCAGAAAATTGAAGCAAGAATTTTTCCAGCAGATTTTTGGACACGAAACTTCTTAGGTCTTGGAGAACCAGAGTGTCGCCATTCCATCGATTGTTGCTTTGTTTCTGGATTGTAGAAATGTACCCAAGTCTCATCCATAGTAACAATTCGGTTTAAGAAGTCTACATTGTTTTCAAATCGAGCACAGATCGAACGCGATGCTTCTACCCTTGCATAAAGAAGTATATGGGATTCGGTATTTAGGCAAATGGTTTCTACTTCAAATGCGATTTATTGCGCTACAGTTTCGGATCATCTATGGATCCTTCTTCAGGCTGAAAAACATTACAATTTTTTAAGAACTTAAGGAGGTTGAGAAACAGACACAACTCACCGAGATAAATCAATTAAAGCTAAAATAAGCATTAACTGTAAAAATTATACAAATAACGGTAATCATACATTGATTTTCCTAGAGTAAAATCTAAAAAACATTTAAAACTTTTAAAACGTATTCTTCTCCTTTCCTCAAGCAACACATGATACATTAAGGTGACATACAAGCAAGATAAAATTCTAAATGTCGATTTAAAAGGTCATAGAGATAAAAACAAATAATTGTGATGAGTCCTTCGTATAAGAGCAAGAAATAAGAATGCACTGAAAACAAAATAACAACATAACCTAGAGAATACTGGATCAAATTTTGCATCTATGTATTATATTACTATGTATATATATAGAGCTTAAATTATCAAGGTCCGGTCTAAAATTGACAGTTGGTTGATTTCCTAATGTAAAACATTTCAGCGAAAAGCCTTTTTCTGTAATTACTTTCTCTGTGGAGAATATCTACGTCGTTCAAATCAAAATTGAAAGAATGTCCTGTTTCGAGGCAATGCTCAACTAATGCTGTTTTTTGATTAGATATTATCTTACATGACGACTTGTGATTTGAAACTCGTGCCAATATAGCATTTCTCACAATGACAACATTTGATTCTGTAAATGATGTTTGATTCGAACTTTTTTGGAATCTTGTCTTTGAGACAACTGAACACTAGGTTATTCAATGTGTTGTTGGAATAACTAATTATTTTTATATTCTCCTTATTTAGGGCAGAACGTAGCTGGGCAGATAACCCGGGAACAGACATAAGTTTGAAAAACTTCATGTTTGCTTGCTCAGTGGGTACGATCTCTCTCAAAGGATCAGGAGTGTAAGAATTCAATTTTTTTGAGTTCTACCCTTGCACGCTTTTGGTCAACATTCAAACATTTTGGGCTCCGTTTTGCAGAAATTTTCCTCATGTCCAAATCGACGTGAACTGTATGATGAACGCGTTCGTATGAAATCTTCAGTGCTTCAGATATATCCGTTTTAGCCCAATTCGACGGTCTGATAAAATAATGTCATGAACTGCATCGATATTTTCGGGGACTGACACAGAAACTGGCCTTCCCGATCGGCCATCATCTTCAATGGAAAATTTACCTCTTTAGAAGCTTGCAGTCCAATTTTTCACGGTCGCATACGAAGGACATTGATCACCAAGGGCATTAAGCATATCTTCGTAAATCTGCTTACCTCTTAACCCTTTTGAATACAGGTACTTGATGATGGCTCGATACTCCAATTTTTCGATTTTACAATTTCACTGGACATCTTTTTTTTTTTAATTTATTGCGTAACTCTGGTTCACTTTTTTGACGTCGAACTCTACACTGCCACTTCTAATAAGTTATTGTTCGTTGATATGGTATCGCAATATATTGTTTATGCATGGAACTCATCTAGGACTCTAGGCTAACTAGATATCAACACATCCTCGTATTTGCATCCATAAAGAGGATTTCAAATTGCGCGTTTTTCAGAATAAATAAGACACATAATTTGCATTCATTTTGAACAACTTTTCATTGGTAAATAAAGTATCAGTTTTGCAGAAATTCGACAAAATGAAAATAATTTTAAAGACTGGCGTATCCGCCATTTTGTAACTAATTAAAGTTGAAGCGAAACATTTTCGGTGCACAAATCTCGACAGCAAATTAACTATTGATCTCTCGCTATTTCCAGCGATACTTCCCATATCATAAAACCCAGTCTAATCTCATCCAATGCCCTTCTTCTATCCCGTCCAATCTATCCGACAATCTGACATCAGATCAGTTTTTCGAGTACGAGTTCGTTAGACGAGGTTAACTGTAACAAAGTTTAAAGGCCACATCTCTCATTTTTCTTTCATACGAGTTACCAGTATCGCCTTACCGAGACCATATTTCCTTGCGGACGTAGTTGCCTGGAGAAAAACGACATCAATTTTCATGAGCTCTCGATGGCGAACCCATGTTGCCATCATTTATCATGTGCACTGGGTCGCGTCAGCCTCTTCTTGTCGCAACGTGATATTATACGTAAACGTAATATTACTTCCCAGTATATATTATTTATGTGGCTGACGCTTGGAAGAGGAGGAATTGGAGCCAGTGTGGACCCTTGACTTGCTTTAATAAGTCAAGGGAATGAAGTGTTGGGAGAAAGTGAACGATTCGGGTCTGGTCCCAGATGAATTTTTGAAACAGAAGAGAAGTTTTCGTAGTTTCCCACTGACGGATTTGAGGGGAGCCAGGGGGGCTATGCCCTTCTCTTCGAGGTCAACAATGAGCCCTTGATGATAAAAATTACAGCGTAGCCCACTCATGAATCCAAACAAAAATACCATGAAACCACTTGAAAAAAATTAACGGTTCATATTTTCGAAAGAATCAATCATTTTAGAAAATAAAAGTATCCCTATGTTTTTTCAATAAAACGCGTTGTTTTCGAGTTATTCCCAATTTTACCCCATAAAATTTGACGAAAAATAAAAAATCATAAGGATAATCTGGATGCTTCCCTGGATTTATAATATCACAGAATGGCTGAACTTTATAAACACTCTGATTATCTATACTAATTAACAATGTTGTCAGAACGTTTATTAACTTCGTCAAGACTAAAATGTCAATGGAATACAAAATTCGGATATTAATGATAAATATCCCATACAAACAGGCACGTAGCCAGGATTTTCTTTCGGGGGGGGGCACAATAAGTAAACATTGCACATTTTGGGCCCCCCCTCGCTACGTGCCTGCATACAAACCACGTATTGAATTGAAATTAATGAAAAATATAATGATACTTAGAACTCAATGATTTGTGACGATGTTTCTGTCTAAACAATATCCTCTTGGAATTTTATAAATTTCACACTACACGGATTTTATCCCATTTATTCAGTTTCACTGAAAGTCATCACATCAACGTTTGCATTCTTCTCTGTAAATGAACGAATCGATCTTTGACTGAGAAGTCTGAGAAATTGAAGAATCGCATGCTTCGTTCAACAACCACAGACCAACTGTTTGGTCTGTGAAACAACGGTTTGGCTTGGGCGACTAAAATTAAGATCGTAGCGCTCTATCGGCGAGAATCAGAACATTTCCAAAGAGGCACGACTAGACGCCATCAGTCAAAAATAAACAAAACTAGTTCCTTTGCGTTAGTTCATCCGTTTACGATAGGGGACGTACTGCTTCCTCGTTTAAAGAGAAAATCAACACAATCTGGCATCGTCTTCTCAAAAGCTCTATGATAGCTCTGTCATATAAGATGGGAAGATGGGTTAGGTTAGCTCTATGATAGCTCTGTCATAGAATATTGGAAGATGGGTTAGGTTAGGTCGTTGATCTCGACCTAGGTTAATGGAGTTATGTTCGATCAGTGTAAAAACAATTCTTTTTGAGATAGTTTTGGGAGATAGTGGAAAATATAAACAAGTTATGAGTGCTCACAAATTAATCTTAATGAAAATCGAAGGAGGGACTTATTTTGGTGGGATAAATATGGCTTTTCAATTACCAATATAATCGGACTATACTAAGTGTTTCTTCAAGGAAATATCATGTTTATTCCAATAAGGTTAGTACTGGAGTATTTCCTAAATGTATCAACTCAATTTCAATCGAGAAATATGCTTTGCATCAATTCCGGAAGATCGTTTCGTATTTGGCCCAATTTTTTTTTTCAAATGGCTATATCTTTTCAACAGAGTCGAATTCGTAAAAATGGAATATGAAAAAGAGGGTTTTTTTGACCTCAAGAATCTTCAGTTGAATTGAAATATACAGAGTGTAACAGCCATATGGAATAAATTCGATAACGAATAAATGAGGGGGTGTTAGGAAAAACGCTCGGACACGTCGATTTGTAATTTTAAATGCGCATATTCTTCAAAATGATAAAATTATATAATGATAATAAGAAAAAACCATGACTGAAATGTTGAGTAACGTTAGAAGACAATTCTACACCAGATTAGCATGTTGCCAAGGCGTTCTCGGCGAGCATTTTGAACATTTCCTACATTGACATTAATGTTTTTTTTTTATAATTAAGAAATAATCAGTATTACTTATTAGGTTTTAAGTGTAATGTACCGAATTTGTGAAATAAAATAATTTTTATTTAAAACGTTGATTTTTGCAATGAATCTGAAAACACTTAATATTTCCGAAATAATTAAAGATAGATATAGGAAATTGTGCATGAATTGTGTCTAGAATTCTCTGAAGAATCCAAAAAATAAATGATATACAGGGGGTTGCATTTGAAATAAGAAAGTTGGTATTGGCCACGGTCACATAGAACCCCCTATATAACATTATTTTCTTGAAAAATATGCGCATTTAAAATTACAAATCGACGTGTCCGAGCGTTTTTCCCAACACGCCCTCAGTTATTCGTTATAAAATTTATTCCATTTGGCGGTCACACTCTGTATGTAGGTACAAGTCAAAGACTAAAATATTTCTATTATTAACAGAGAAAAAAGTTTCTTCAACATTCGCCAGGTCTTTGGAATTATTGAATACACATATTTTCTCAAATTCATTATTTTCCTAAAGTAAATAAACATTTCTATAAAAACGTGATTACTACGACCTCTATGTAGAAAGGACAACGTTGCTTGTTTATCTGACAGGAAATTGACTATAACCTAATATTTTCAAAATTTACACGGTGAAATGTGTCAGAATGTCTTGGCCAACCGGGATACTTCATAAAAGTGAATGGAGTACCTACACTTACAAATTGGCGGATTCGCCGGTACATGAAATTTCCTGATTAATTTTTATTCCTTCCGTTCCTTATTGTCGAGATATCAAATCCGTTACTAATTCACATCTCATTTTCAACGAGTAACTTGAATATTTTTCCTTTTCCCACAGACAAGTTTTATCGTTACAGATCTGAAATTGTTGGTTTGGCGAAACGAACTCGCCGCACTTACGACCGTCTTTTCCAAGAAAACGAAAACCTGGATAACAATCATTCTTCAGACGTACAAATTGAAAATAATCACGAAGGTAATAACCACAACATGAAGTTACCAGATGCAGTGAAGGTCGACATCAACGATGCAAATTTCTGCGGAAAGTAACGAAGCTGCACGATAAGCATTTATTAAACGCACTCGCGAACGTTTCTCACGATCCTTTGTCGTTTTGTACCAGAAAAAATGGTCGCGATTAAAACGGAAGTTGTTATCTCACATGTAACAATAATTAAAGCTATTTCCTCTTTCTTGTTTCGCGTACAATCTTGATTCTCGTTGAATTGTTATGAATGAAACGTGGAGGAAAATGAGTGTATGCTTTACATTCATCAAAGCAATAATTGCTGGACGATTCTCAACAAACACCTGAGCTGAGCCTCAATGTGAAAAAAGGCAATTTGAAAAATTTACGAAAATTTACAGTAACTGACATAATAAATACTTAAGTAATGATATCGATATCCATTCATTACTAAATACGTATAATCTTCACTTTGGTACATTTATTACGAGGATGTATTAATATCTGATTAGCCTAGACCAGTTCCATGCATAAACAAAATATTGCGATACCATATCAACGAACAATAACTCATTAGAAGTGTCAGTGTAGAGTTCGACGTCAAAAAAGTAAACCAGAGTTACGCAATAAATAAAAAAAAGACGTCCACCGAAATTGGAAAAATCGAAAAATTGGAGTATCGAGCCATCATCAAGTAACTGTATTTAAAAGGGTTAAGAAGTAAGCAGATTTACGAAGATATGCTTAATACCCTTGGTGATCAATGTCCTTCGTATGCGACCGTGAAAAATTGGACTGCAAGCTTCAAAAGAGGTAAATTTTCCATTGAAGATGATGACCGATCGGGAAGGCCAGTTTCTGTGTCAGTCCCCGAAAATATCGATGCAGTTCATGACATGATTTTATCAGATCGTCGAATTGGGCTAAAACGGATATCTGAAGCACTGAAGATTTCATACGAACGCGTTCATCATATAGTTCACGTCAATTTGGACATGAGAAAAATTTCTGCAAAATGGATCCCCAAATGTTTGAATGTTGACCAGAAGCGTGCAAGGGTAGAAGCATCGCGTTCGATCTGTGCTCGATTTGAAAACGATGTAGACTTCTTAAACCGAATTGTTACTATGGATGAGACTCGGGTACATTTCTACGATCCAGAAACAAAGCAACAATCGATTGAATGCGACACTCTGATTCTCCAAGACCTAAGAAGTTTCGTGTCAAAAAATCTGCTGGAAAAGTTCTTGCTTCAGTTTTTTGGGATTGCCATGGAGTAATCATGATTGATTTTTTGGATAAGGGTAGAACAATAACTGAAGATTACTATTCGACATTACTGACCACCATACGGAAAAAATTGAAGAGAAAAGACGCGGAAAGCTATCCAAAGGTGTTTTGTTTTTACAGGACAACGCCCCAGTACACAAATATCATGTTGCCGTGCAAAAAATTCGTCATTTAGGGTTATAATTACTAGAACACCCCCCTTATTCACCAGATTTGGCTCCGTCCGACTAACATCTCTTTCCTCAACTGAAAAAAAGTTTAAAAAGTCGTAAATTTTCTTTCGACGAGGAGGTAATGAAAACTGTGGAGGACTGGTTTGCAGAGCAAAAAGAAAAATTTTTTCTAAAGGTCTAGAGACGTTGCAGGTTCGCTGTAATAAATGTATTCAATTAAGAGGAGAATATGTTGAGTAATAAAATATTTTGACATTGAAATTTTGTTCGGTTCTATAGTAGGCTAAGAATTTTCCAATATATCCTCGTACATGCAATTAATCGTCAAAACATTCATTCAATGGATTGGGATAGATGCAATATAAATCCTAACAAAATCCTTGAGTGCCTTTCGAATGGAATCTATTCCGATGTCGACATTTTCCCATTTATATTCATGAGTTTCCTTCATAAACTCCCCAGTAAGTAGGATTGAGACAATGAAGGAAAGAGAATAACTTATTTTCGATAGCGTTTCATTTCGAAAAAATAATCAGCTCAGCAAGAGATATACATTCTAAGCGTTATTTCTTCTTTCCAATTCGCAATTCCATCTAATATTCCGAAGCCCCTTGTTACTGTTTTAATCTAGGTCCTTAATTCTTATGGTATTCTAAGAAGAATTTGATAAATGATGAAGGAAAGTATGCATTTGTTTTGTTCAAAATGTTTGGGGAGTTTTTCAGTAAACCAAATTGGACACATTTGAATGTACAGTGCTATTTATAAAATGAATTAACAAGAACTGATGTTGCTCTCATGGTTTTTTCGTTAGAGTGTGTTTGTGTTTTTTGTGTCTGTGCTTTTTCGAAAAGTGGCTATAAATTTTTTCCCGTGGAAAATTCTGAAATGGTGTCAGTATATTTTCCTACAATATTTATTCATACAACAATATTTTTTTGGATATGGGATTCTGAAACTAGAGATTTTTATATATTCCAGTAGGGATACAAAACTTGATAGTTTGCCTGAAATCTCACTATTTATATTAGAATTTCTAATTTACTATTAGCTTAAAAAAACATTCCAATTTTGTTCTTCACCACTTCAATGATAATACACGAAAATACTTGTAAACTCTGACTTTCGAAGATTACTTCAGTATAATACCAAGTAGGTTTGGCATATTTTTGAAATTAGAATTTCAAGCTCTACTGAAATATTGAGGATGTCCCCTTCGAAATAAGAAAGAAAATAAGTGTTTTCAGTGATAATTATGCCATTTCACTACAAATAAACTGCTCCACATGAGTAAGGGATATTGACTCAAATTGTGCAAATTAATTTTAGCCTGTAGGTCTGCAGCGTATACAGGGTGGTTAAGGATTAAAATAACGAAATTTTATTCCCAGAGTATTCAAGCATTTTAAGAGTATCAATACAATGTATGGCCTCCACGGGCATCAATAACAGCTTGACATATTCTTTGCATACTACACACGAGGTTGTTGAACATTTCTTGAGGAATTTGGTTCCATAAACGGGACAGAAGCTCTCTCAGATCATTTAAGGATTCTGGGGTAGGTTGATGATTATCTAATCTTCTTTGGAGCATATCCCATGCACATATGTTCTATGCAATTCAAATTTGTGAGTGCGGAGGTATTGGTAAATGTGGAATACCAAGCTCCTCGCGCGCATTCTCAACTATGGCTGCATGGTGCGGTCTAGCGTTATCGTCTAGAAATTGAAAAGTTTCACCAATAGCAGCGTGAAAATTTGGCACAACATTGTCAATGACATGCTTCCTATAGTGTAAAGCGGTCATATTCCCAGGACAAATGTGTAGATCTGTGCGCCCGTTGAAACATACCCCGGCCCATACCATAACACTACCCCCTCGGAATGGATGGACTTCTTGGACATAGCGACGATTACGGGGTATGCGCGGGATTGTCCATACCCTTATTTTTCGAGATTCTGAAAATCGTCCATATCTGGATTCATCAGTGAAAAGGACACTACGCCATTGATCGTTTCAATTGATATGTTGCCTTGCCCATTCCAGTCTTTGACGCTTATGGTCACGTGTTAATGGAACTCTTAATGGACGTCTAGAACCTAGATTCACCTCTCTCAAACTTCGTCTGATGGTTTCGATGGAAACTTGGACCCTATATGCATTTTGAACAGTATTCCGTATAGCATTCTACACGTAGATGTAGGGTTTCTTCTCGCCGAAACGGTGATGAAACGATCCTGAGCAGGTGTTGTTTTTCGTCGCCCACCAAGCCTTGGTCTTTTCAACACGGAACCTGTCTCCCTGAACCTATTCCGAAGTCGAGATATCACACTTTGGCTGACTTGGAGCCTATCCGCTACAACAACCTGAGTTAGGCCACCCTGTAGCATTCCGATAGCCCTATTAGCCTCAGCGTTTGTTAATTCACGTCTTGGCATTTTCAGAAAACTCGTTTCAAATCGAAGCCGCTGATAAACTGACTTCATTTCAAAATAAGAACATTCATGAAGCATATGCAAAGAACCAAACTTCAGAAAAAAGGCGACCAGATTGACGAAATGTTTCATACTGATTTTTATTGGATCGATTCAAGTTGTTATTGAGTTTTAAATGATTTTACAGCGATTTTCTCGAAGATTACATACTTTTAAAAACGATTGAATACGATATCCCTAACTCTTGTGGAGCAGTATATATAGAGTATTTTAGGTATACCTACAAATGAAATTTTGTATTCTCAGTTATTGACCTCATCTTATCCTGAGACTTTGAGGTCCAAGGTATTATTCAGTCCGAAGTTAGCAGGATTCGAAAATACGACGAAAAGTCTCGAGAGAAACTCGTTTGATATTATTCTGCGATGATTTTCATGGAAAGGACATCTCTATCCAGAATCGATTCATGGAATTCAATGGAAACGATATTTCTATTGGAACCTGACGAAAAGTAGCCCTCTAATGGCATTTCCAATCTGCCCTGGAAGCTCCAACATAAAAAGAAATTCCTCCATTGAGTAGGATGAAGCAAATTGAAAACTAGTAGCCCAGTTGGCCATCCATAATTACTTTTTAATGTTTCGCCACTTGAGGATGGCCAAGGGAGAAGATCGATAATGACAAACGTTAATTCCATTCGCCGTACCTATCGGCTTTTCCGAGCGACAATTTTTCTCGCACCGGGTTCGTGGCCTGGAAGCCCTCGAAAATTGATTTTCCTCCGATGTGGATGGAGCGAATTAATTGAAACCTAACGATGAGGGGTTGATGAATTCGCTTCTTCTGCTGTTTTATTCGCACAGCTTGAAACCTTGAAAGGATCCCGCACTTTTTTTTATGGGAAATGGCGTTCCGTCAAATCTTCTAAAATTTTGGTATAATGTAGTACTGGACCTACTGATTAAAAGTGTCCATGGCCCCAACTCAATCCTATGACTAGTTTTCGAGATACAGGGCGTTGAAGTTGAGAATTACCCACTTTTACTACGCCCGTATCTCGGAACAGAATCGAATGAACTTCAATTTTTCTCAAGAAAAATTTCATTACATCCCCAAGGAGCAAGCATATAGAGAAATATGACCGAAAATTGATACGAATACAGGGTTATCCATAAGTGAATGCGTGCCCGATATGGAAAATATAAAATATGTCAGTTCCAGAGTGAGAACGTTCGCAAAATGAACTATTTCACTAGACATGTTGTTGTTACATCGAAAAAACCTGAAATACCCAGAATTTATACTGGGTGATCCATTATTATAGAAACTATTCACAATGAAGGTTAAGTGAACACCCTGTATTTTTGGGTTGATTCAAGGTGTTTGTTTAATTTTTTTTTAGAACATATCATCATGGACTTCAAAGAATACAGGGTGATTCAGTCATGAAATGTACTTTGAACCTCACGAAAATACCCAAAAACCACCTCTTTTTTTCATCACCCTCTATTTCAAGATTAAATCCGATGAGGTGGGAGTTTTCTTTCACCATTGTACTTGATATAGAAACATCAATACGGCTGAGAATTTTTATCCACTTCCTATTACCAGATTTTTAGCTGGAATAAGAATAGAATAACATAAATAACTAATTTTCATATTACATAAAAAAAAATCTGGTCATAGGAAGTGAATAAAAACTCTCAGCCGTATTGATGTTTTTATATCAAGTACAATGGTGAAAGAAAACTCCCACCTCATCGGATTTAATCTTGAAATAGAGGGTGATGAAAAAAAGAGGTGGTTTTTGGGTATTTTCGTGAGGTTGAAAGTTGATTTCATGACTGAATCACCCTGTATTCTTTGAAGTCCATGATGATATGTTCTAAAAAAATTAAACAAACACCTTGAATCAACCCATAAATACAGGGTGTCCATTTAACCTTCCTTGAGAATAGTTTCTATAATAATGGATCATCCAGTATAAATTCTGGGTATTTCAGACTTTTTCGATGCAACAACAACATATCTAGTGTAATAGTTCATTTTGCGAACGTTTTCGCTCTGGAACTGACATATTTTATATTTTCCATATCGGGCATGCATTCAATTATGGATAACCCTGTATTCGTTACGATTTTCGGTCATATTCCTCTATACAGGTTCTTTCACGAGGAACCTCACCCATATTTATACGGGAAACTACTGAACGTATTTTCATGAAATTCAGCACTTATAAGTATTTCACGATGCTGATGAAATCTAAAATATTTTCAAGGCATGAGCACCTCCGGTTTTTCCGGAAATGACGTCAACTTCCGTTTTTCAAATTAGAACACCATTTTTTTGTTGCAGAAATAGATTCCTTAGAAATTTCAAGTTATTTTGATGTAACATTTTTCAGTTTTGGTTGGAAAATTCTCTCTGAGCGGGAAAATTCGAAAAAAAAAATCGAAAATTGAGCTCCGCTGAAACAAGAATAACTTCGAGGTTTTTGGATGGAAAATTTTCATTTTTGGGATTTTTCAATATGTAAGATTGATGTATCCACTTTGAAAATCGAAATCGCGATTCATGATACAGGGGGTGAAAAAATCACTTTCAAAGTTAGGGATGACAAAATCGTGAAAAATCAATTTTTTCAAATTAGGACCCCATTTTTTTATGGCAGATATTGAATCTACGTTAAAAAATAATGTGAGTGTATGCATCACACCCTTGCCCTAAAGTGTATCTCAAAAACTAGTCATAGGATTGAGTTGGGGCCATGGACACTTTTGATCAGTATGTCGAGTACTACATTATACCAAAATTTTAGAAAATTTGAAGGAACGCCATTTCCCATAGAAAAAGTGCGGGGTCCTTTTCGATCTCTGGGACATTGGGAGTTTCAAAATTGTCTTTTTCTTCCAGGTCTGGATTTTCGGGAACGTTTGGTGCAAGATCTGGTTAGCCTTGGACGTGTGGATGTGCACGGCTAGCATCTTGAACTTGTGCGCCATCTCCTTGGATAGATATGTAGCAGTGACTCGTCCCATCACCTACCCCAGCATCATGTCTAGGAAGAGGGCCAAATGGTTGATCGCTGGTTTGTGGATATTGAGCTTTGTGATATGCTTCCCGCCGCTCATTGGATGGAGAGATAAGGTGAGTTTATGCAAGGGATTCTTCTTTTTCGTTTGACACATCTCGTGTATTGAAAATCACAAATATCTGACGAATATGAAAACATTAAAATAAAGAAAATTGGCTAAGCTTCAACGTTCACAAAGAGCCATTGAAATTAATAACCGAACAAATCAATATGCAGTAAATCAGATTCTTCGTCTACGAAGTATAAAATTTCTAACGAAATACTTTCGTCATCATAACGTTGAAGAGATTCATTGGGGATGAAAGATAAACATAGGAACCTCTTCAATTTTTTCATTTCATCGACCTGCCATTTCTTGGACAGTATCCCTTCGATATCATTTCGCGATTATGAGCTTCTCAAGAAGGACGAGAGGTCCTTGAGCACCTCGATAGTCCCTCCGACAAATTTTCTCCCAGAAATTGCTGAATATTCATTATAAAAAACGCAAATTCAAACCTTGATAACAATCTCAAGTACAGGGTTTTAACGTTAATCAGAAATGTGGAGATATTTTGACCTGAAGGAGAATGATATAAATATAAAACGAGAGCTTGCTTAGAAAATTTTCAGGCATTTGCATACTACCAGAGTAACGGGAGATTTTACTATTCTTGAAAAAATGCCATTTGACGAAAAGTTGGGATTTCTGATATCGATCTAATTCTTTATATGGATACTTTGGGAAATGCTGATTAACAATATACAAACCTAACTTGGTTACGACGAGAGAAACGGGAGCTATGACGATTTGAAATTTCGATTTTTTTGAAAAAATGCCATTTGACAAGTGAAAATCTAAAATATGATAGATAGCGATTCGAATTATGTTTTATTGAATTGAGCGACCTCGAAAACCTACATGTTGATACCAAAATCGTCCATGTAGCCCTCATAACTAATGAATTATTTCGTTTTAATTTTTTCGATATTTCATTTTCGAGTTTTGTTCTGAAGCTCATAGCACTCAAAGTATGGGTGATATGGATCATCAAATTGGGTATTCTGAAAGATTCGAATGGGTTGAAGACATAATAATTTGAATAACTCTGTTAGATTCTCCAGGGAATTCGTGTTGATGGCAAATATAGTGTTTTTAGGGGGTCTTACCCCTTATGCATTTTTGACCCAAAAAGTTGGGATTTTCGATATCGATTTTATTCTTTACATGGATACTTTGGACAATGCTGATTAACAATATACAAACCTTACTTGGTTACGACGAGAGAAACGGGAGCTATGACGATTTGAAATTTCGATTTTTTTGAAAACATGCCATTTGACAAGTGAAAATCTAAACTATGATAGATAGCGATTCGAATTATGTTTTATTGAATAGAGCGACCTCGAAAACCTACATTTTGATACCAAAATCGTCCATGTAGCCCTCATAACTAATGAATTATTTCGTTTTAATTTTTTCGATATTTCATTTTCGAGTTTTGTTCTGAAGCTCATAGCACTCAAAGTATGGGTGATATGGATCATCAAATTGGGTATTCTGAAAGATTCGAATGGGTTGAAGACATAATAATTTGAATAACTCTGTTAGATTTTCCAGGGAATTCGTGTTGATGGCAAATATAGTGTTTTTAGGGGGTCTTACCCCTTATGCATTTTTGACCCAAAAAGTTGGGATTTTCGATATCGATTTTATTCTTTATATGGATACTTTGGGCAATGCTGATTAACAATATACAAACCTAACTTGGTTACGACGAGAGAAACGGGAGCTATGACGATTTGAAATTTCGATTTTTTTGAAAAAATGCCTATTGACAAGTGAAAATCTAAACTATGATAGATAGCGATTCGAATTATGTTTTATTGAATAAAGCGACCTCGAAAACCTACATTTTGATACCAAAATCGTCCATGTAGCCCTCATAACTAATGAATTATTTCGTTTTAATTTTTTCGATATTTCATTTTCGAGTTTTGTTCTGAAGCTCATAGCACTCAAAGTATGGGTGATATGGATCATCAAATTGGGCATTCTGAAAGATTCGAATGGGTTGAAGACATAATAATTTGAATAACTGTGTTAGATTTTCCAGGGAATTTGTGTTGATGGCAAATATAGTGTTTTTAGGGGGTCTTACCCCTTATGCATTTTTGACCCAAAAAGTTGGGATTTTCGATATCGATTTTATTCTTTATATGGATACTTTGGGCAATGCTGATTAACAATATACAAACCTAACTTGGTTACGACGAGAGAAACGGGAGCTATGACGATTTGAAATTTCGATTTTTTTGAAAAAATGCCATTTGACAAGTGAAAATCTAAACTATGATAGGAAGCGATTCGAATTATGTTTTATTGAATAGAGCTATCTCGAAAACCTACATTTTGATACCAAAATCGACCATGTAGCCCTCATAACTAATGAATTATTTCGTTTTAATTTTTTCGATATTTCATTTTCGAGTTTTGTTTTGAAGCTCGGAGCACTCAAAGTATGGGTGATATGGATCATCAAAATGGGTATTCTGAATGATTCAAAGGGGTCAAAGACATTATCGATTGAATGGCACTGTTGGATTATCCAGGGAATTTGTGAAGATGGCAAATATGCTGTTTTTAGGAGGTCTTACCCCTTACGCATTTTTCATCCAAAAAGTTGGGATTTTCTATATCGATTTTATTCTTTATATGGATACTTTGGGCAATGCTGATTAACAATATACAAACCTAACTTGGTTACGACGAGAGAAACGGGAGCTATGACGATTTGAAATTTCGTATTTTTAAGAAAAATGCCATTGGACAGGTGAAAATCTAAACTATGAGAGATAGCGATTCGAATTATGTTTTATTGAATAGAGCGACCTCGAAAACCTACATTTTGATACCAAAATCGTCCATGTAGCCCTCATATCTAATGAATTATTTCGTTTTAATTTTTTCGATATTTCATTTTCGAGTTTTGTTCTGAAGCTCATAGCACTCAAAGTATGGGTGATATGGATCATCAAATTGGGTATTCTGAAAGATTCGAATGGGTTGAAGACATAATAATTTGAATAACTCTGTTAGATTCTCCAGGGAATTCGTGTTGATGGCAAATATAGTGTTTTTAGGGGGTCTTACCCCTTATGCATTTTTGACCCAAAAAGTTGGGATTTTCGATATCGATTTTATTCTTTATATGGATACTTTGGGCAATGCTGATTAACAATATACAAACCTAACTTGGTTACAACGAGAGAAACGGGAGCTATGACGATTTGAAATTTCGTATTTTTAAGAAAAATGCCATTTGACAGGTAAAAATCTAAACTATGAGAGAAAGCGATTCGAATTATATTTTATTGAATAGAGCGACCTCGAAAACCTACATTTTGATACCAAAATCGTCCATGTAGCCCTCATAACTAATGAATTATTTCGTTTTAATTTTTTCGATATTTCATTTTCGAGTTTAGTTCTGAAGCTCATAGCACTCAAAGTATGGGTGATATGGATCATCAAATTGGGTATTCTGAAAGATTCGACTGGGTTGAAGACATAATAATTTGAATAACTCTGTTAGATTCTCCAGGGAATTCGTGTTGATGGCAAATATAGTGTTTTTAGGGGGTCTTACCCCTTATGCATTTTTGACCCAAAAAGTTGGGATTTTCGATATCGATTTTATTCTTTTTATGAATACTTTGGGCAATGCTGATTAACAATATACAAACCTTACTTGGTTACGACGAGAGAAACGGGAGCTATGACGATTTGAAATTTCGTATTTTTAAGAAAAATGCCATTTGACAGGTGAAAATCTAAACTATGAGAGATAGCGATTCGAATTATATTTTATTGAATAGAGCGACCTCGAAAACCTACATTTTGATACCAAAATCGTCCATGTAGCCCTCATAACTAATGAATTATTTCGTTTTAATTTTTTCGATATTTCATTTTCGAGTTTTGTTCTGAAGCTCATAGCACTCAAAGTATGGGTGATATGGATCATCAAATTGGGGATTCTGGAAGATTCGAATGGGTTGAAGACATAATAATTTGAATAACTCTGTTAGATTCTCCAGAGAATTCGTGTTGATGGCAAATATAGTGTTTTTAGGGGGTCTTACCCCTTATGCATTTTTGACCCAAAAAGTTGGGATTTTCGATATCGATTTTATTCTTTATATGGATACTTTGGGCATTGCTGATTAACAATATACAAACCTTACTTGGTTACGACGAGAGAAACGGGAGCTATAACGATTTGAAATTTCGATTTTTTTGAAAAAATGCCATTTGACAGGTGAAAATCTAAACTATGATAGATAGCGATTCGAATTATATTTTATTGAATAGAGCGACCTCGAAAACCTACATTTTGATACCAAAATCGACCATGTAGCCCTCATAACTAATGAATTATTTCGTTTTAATTTTTTCGATATTTCATTTTCGAGTTTTGTTCTGAAGCTCATAGCACTCAAAGTATGGGTGATATGGATCATCAAATTGGGTATTCTGAAAGATTCGAATGGGTTGAAGACATAATAATTTGAATAACTCTGTTAGATTTTCCAGGGAATTCGTGTTGATGGCAAATATAGTGTTTTTAGGGGGTCTTACCCCTTATGCATTTTTGACCCAAAAAGTTGGGATTTTCGATATCGATTTCATTCTTTATATGGATACTTTGGGCAATGCTGATTAACAATATACAAACCTAACTTGGTACGACGAGAGAAACGGGAGCTATGACGATTTGAAATTTCGATTTTTTTGAAAAAATGCCATTTGACAAGTGAAAATCTAAACTATGATAGATAGCGATTCGAATTATGTTTTATTGAATAGAGCGACCTCGAAAACCTACATTTTGATACCAAAATCGTCCATGTAGCACTCATAACTAATGAGTTATTTCGTTTTAATTTTTTCGATATTTCATTTTCGAGTTTTGTTCTGAAGCTCATAGCACTCAAAGTATGGGTGATATGGATCATCAAATTGGGTATTCTGAAAGATTCGAATGGGTTGAAGACATAATAATTTGAATAACTCTGTTAGATTTTCCAGGGAATTCGTGAAGATGGCAAATATGCTGTTTTTAGGAGGTCTTACCCCTTACGCATTTTTCATCCAAAAAGTTGGGATTTTCGATATCGATTTTATTCTTTATATGGATACTTTGGGCAATACTGATCAACAATATACAAACCTAACTTGGTTACGACGAGAGAAACGGGAGCTATGACGATTTGAAATTTCGATTTTTTTGAAAAAATGCCATTTGACAAGTGAAAATCTAAACTATGATAGATAGCGATGCGAATTATGTTTTATTGAATAGAGCTATCTCGAAAACCTACATTTTGATACCAAAATCGTCCATGTAGCCCTCATAACTAATGAATTATTTCGTTTTAATTTTTTCGATATTTCATTTTCGAGTTTAGTTCTGAAGCTCATAGCACTCAAAGTATGGGTGATATGGATCATCAAATTGGGTATTCTGAAAGATTCGACTGGGTTGAAGACATAATAATTTGAATAACTCTGTTAGATTCTCCAGGGAATTCGTGTTGATGGCAAATATAGTGTTTTTAGGGGGTCTTACCCCTTATGCATTTTTGACCCAAAAAGTTGGGATTTTCGATATCGATTTTATTCTTTATATGGATACTCTGGGCAATGCTCATTAACAATATACAAACCTTACTTGGTTACGACGAGAGAAACGGGAGCTATGACGATTTGAAATTTCGATTTTTTTGAAAAAATGCCATTTGACAAGTGAAAATCTAAACTATGATAGAAAGCGATTCGAATTATTTCTTATTGAATAGAGCTACCTCGAAAACCCACATTTTGATACCAAAATCGTCCATGTAGCCCTCATAACTAATGAATTATTTCGTTTTAATTTTTTCGATATTTCATTTTCGAGTTTTGTTCTGAAGCTCATAGCACTCAAAGTATGGGTGATATGGATCATCAAATTGGGTATTCTGAAAGATTCGAATGGGTTGAAGACATAATAATTTGAATAACTCTGTTAGATTCTCCAGGGAATTCGTGTTGATGGCAAATATAGTGTTTTTAGGGGGTCTTACCCCTTATGCATTTTTGACCCAAAAAGTTGGCATTTTCGATATCGATTTTATTCTTTATATGGATACTTTGGGCAATGCTGATTAACAATATACACACCTTACTTGGTTACGACGAGAGAAACGGGAGCTATGACGATTTGAAATTTCGATTTTTTTGAAAAAATGCCATTTGACAAGTGAAAATCCAAACTATGATAGATAGCGATTCGAATTATGTTTTATTGAATAGAGCGACCTCGAAAACCTACATTTTGATACCAAAATCGTCCATGTAGCCCTCATAACTAATGAATTATTTCGTTTTAATTTTTTCGATATTTCATTTTGGAGTTTTGTTCTGAAGCTCATAGCACTCAAAGTATGGGTAATATTGATCAGAAATATCGTTATTCTGAATGATTCGAATGGGTTCAAAACCATTCCAATCGAATTACATCGTCAGATAATTCAGGGGTTCCTTGTTGATGACAAACGAAGAGATCCTCCAGAAAAAAATGTGTTTAGACTCCTTAACTCATATCTCTTCGTTTTCCCCACCGAAACGTTCCAAGAAGCCCATCGTGACAATCCCAAAACACGAATTCACAAACTTCTCCCAACTTTTAAAATCACGAATTCATCAAAGTTAAGACGGTAATCAAATACAATCTGAAAACTATACCAGCCCCTCCAGAACGAAACGTCCTACCTAACGTCGGCGATATCATTCTCGGAAATAATTAAGCAATTTGATAAACAAACACTGACTCCGAGATTCGAGAAATCCGCATTCCACATTTCAAAAGCTTCATTTGACTCTTCCTCGCAATCAGTACGGCTCCCTTTAGTCGGAAATTTTTGAATTAACGATGTTGTTAAGCAAATAACTCGGAAGACGCTACGTGAATTGATGAAAATCGATGGATTCGAAACAAGCATAAGTCGGTTCTTGTGATGGAAGATGAGACTTCTTATAAAGACAGTAAGTTTCGAGCTCATTTCAAACGGAATCAATAAATTCCAAATATGGTTATTTCTTATTTCTCTGTGTTCAGTAAAACTTGCCAAGTTTCAAAAAAGCTTCACAAAAAGTAAACGGATTTCAAGGGTGAGAGCCGAAGCTGCCCTGTATGTCTTTTTCATAAACTGATATCGAATCTAGGCGAGAATATAACATCACTATGACTTTTCTTGAAACCAGATCGAAACTGGAAAAATTAAAACTACAAATGGTATGATAGGGGCTGAACGAGAATAAATTCGCTATCACAAAAACGCCTATATCTCTTGAACCAATTGAGAAAATATCAAAATTTGATCATGATCAGCTTTGTCATGAACGTCAGAAACATGTGGAACATTTACTTCATGGATATTCCAATTCTCTGTCGCAAAATGTCAAGCGAAGTGAAACTTTTTCAAAATCATAAAAAATGGAGCTTCAAAAGAATCGCAAAAGAGGCTCACGTTCGTCCGGAAACGGTATCAAGAGTTGTTGAGCGCTTCAACGAAGATCTTACAAGTAACCGCAAGGAAGGAACCGGGAGGAAAAAGGGGTTTCATAGCCCAAAAAAAGTGAAGAAAGCCATCATCCTTCAGAAGAATCCTAACTTTTCAGGACGGAAAGTGGCCCAAATAGTGGGTTGTTCGCAGTCAACCGTTCAGAAAATCAAGTCGTGTTGTGGGCTTAGAACATACAAAGTGCGGAAAGTGCCAGACAGAAACGCTTGTGAAGAATCAAGAAGAGAAATATAGAGCAAAGAAATTAAAAAAAGATTTCTTGAAAAATTTTTCCTGTTGCGTGATGGACGACGAAACCTATGTCTTGGCTGATTTCTCGCAACTTCCTGGTCAGGAATTTTATACTGCAGATTCTCGTGGAAATGTTGACGAACAATTTCGCGTGAAGAAACAAGCAAAGTTTCCTAAAAAATTCCTGGTTTGGCAAGCAATTTGCTTTTGTGGGAAAAGGAGCAAATTTTTCGTTGGCCAAGGCTCTTTTGACTCGAAGATATACATCGAGGAATGCTTGAAGAAGCGACTTTTACCATTTTTACGTGAGCACGATGTGTCAACAATCTTTTGGCCAGATTTAGCTTCATGCCACTACAGCAAGGCCACCAAGGAGTGGTACGAAGCTAATGAGGTGGTTTTTGTCCCCAAAGAGGCCAATCCACCAAATTGCCCAGAACTCAGGCCAATCGAAAGATATTGGGCCTTGGTAAAAAGAGAATTGAAGAAGACTAAGAAATCAACGAAAACATTAGCGGAATTCAAGCAAAAATGGAAGACAGCATCCCAGAAAGTGACTGAGAACACTATAAGAAGCATGATGGGAAGAATTCCAGAAAAAATCCATGAATTTTGTAAAAAATAGTTTTGGTTTTTTTATTGTAAAAACAGTTTTCATAAGAATTAGAAGATGATTCGAAAATGAGTTTGATTTTCGAAATCGGTCCAGTGGTTCAAAAGATATAAGCGTTTTTGTGATAGCGAATTTATTCTCGTTTAGTCCTTAATGTACCTGTTGGAAGGAAGACTATAAATGGTTGGACTAAATCTGCTGCTGAGGCAATTGCCTTGAAGGTAAAGGACAAAAATATACTGATGAAGAAACTGCCATGGGCGCGCGCATAAATCCGCAGGAATTTTTCTCAAGGGAGGCCAAATAAAGATTAGAAAGTAAGTGTTTTGCTGAAAAACAATGAGGCCATCTAAATCTCAGGGGGAGCCATGGCTCCCCCCCTGCGGGAGCCCATGGAAACTGCAATACCCAGAAGGAGCTGTTTTAATTTCAATTTTTTTTTGGTAAAACAAAGATATTTTGGCAAGGAGTAAATAATTAACATTTGAGAAAAAAATCGTGAAGATTTTTCCATGTAGACGTTTCTTGTTACCTACTCGAATTTTGTAGTCGTTTTTTGCAAATTTTTAAAATTTTACAACAAACCAGCTGTTCCGGGAGATCCAAAGTCGATGTTTATTTGTTATTAAAATGCCTAGAGCACGTGTACGAGGAATTTATCGCCAGCTAAGTGAATTTGAAAGAGGTCGAATTATTGGTCTACGGGAGGCGGGGTTGTCATTTAGAGAAATCGCTAACTGTACGAACAGAAATCCAACAACTGTTATGAGATGTTGTCAAGCGTGGTTTGACAATGCCCAAAATCGAAGAAGAGTAAGCACTGGACGTGGAAGGGGCACAAATGAAGTTCAAGATCGACGTCTAAGACTTATGGCCATTAGAGACCGATTTGCGACAACTCGATATTTGGCTGATGAGTGGTTAGGAGAACAAGTCCATCCTGTAACTGTCCGAACGGTTTACCGCCGTAAAAGATCTTGTGGACTGAGCATTATCGACCCCATCTTGTGTTACCTCTGACGGTCGAGCATCGCCGGCAACAATTACAGTGGTGCAGAGAACGTCAACATTGGAATGTGGAATAGCATCAGGTCGTCATTTCTGATAAATCTCGATTCTTCTTGTGTACACATAACTAATATTCGTAAAGTGAGGAGGATTTCAATCCGTTTCGGACCTGGCCAGAAGCTCTCTAGTTCCTGATCGACTCGGAAAAAACAACCCAACACAGATTCCGCATTTCATCAAATCCTCACTGCAGGCTCCACTGGCTCGAGACCGAGGCTAGGCTTCTAAAAATAAACGGTCTAGTTCTCTCAAAATATTCGATTAAAGCTTACGGACGACTGGAGCTTGTCAAAGAACGCGATGTAATTTCGATAGTACGCAGGGGAGTTTGAAGAGCCGCCTGATTGATTGAAATAACCTGAACATAATGGGGTGTCTTCGCTGAAAGTGGGGTTAGGGGGTGATTGGTGAAAATGGGACGCCGCTGTTCGAGGTGGTTGACACTTCGGATGCAATTATAAGTCGAGCACTATGAAACTGAATTATGGCGGTTCGATTTTCTGACGAAGACCAGAGGAATGATTACACGAATAGATTTTTTTTTAATTTTTTTGTTGGCCCTACTCCAATTGAAAGATTGAACTTTGTCAGTAGTTTTGTAACTATAAGTAGAAAAATACAGTTGCCTATTGCCGGTATGTCATTTTGTCCATAGCATGCGAACAAAATGAATTTCGTTTATCCCAATTTATCTAAGAATATTTTATTTCTTGGTACTTTTATTTCATAAAGGTTGATTAGATTTTATAAAGAAAGGACCAAAGATCAGAGGTGCCGAATATGACATTACTGTGATTCACTACTAACAAGTTATGCCTCTGAAATAAAACCCTATGTCATTTTGTACGTACTTCCCCTACTTTTAAAAAGAATCCAGGTTAGCCAAGATTTAGGTTTATCAAGTTTTTACTTAAGACTGACGCTGGTTGGCACTCGTGAAATGTCAAATGATTCTCAGAGACGTTGCCAATGCTGATTTCTATTTACTCCTTTTGAACTTTCTAATGGTTCTTTCATGGTTTAACTGTGACACAGGTTTCGTAGTAGAGGAAAGTCACCAAATATGGAATACCATTTTGTTTTTGGGATAGAAAAAACTTCATACTAATTAAATCAGTTTAATGTTTATACTTATCAGTCATACATTCATATGTAGTAATTACCAGACTCTAAGCAAATATATTAATTATCTAATTAAAATCAAACACAAAAAACAAAATCACAAATGAGTAACCAAATATGGAATAGGAACCCATATGTATATGGAATATAAGCTTAAATCAACAAAGAGTTCAAACTCTTCTAAATATTTTTTTAAGTCACAATATTTTAATGACAAAAGATCACAAAATGGTGAAATAAACATAATACCGATATACTAAATAGTATAACACTTATGTATACAAACAGCTGGTAATACTCATTTACTACTCACCTTTTAAAATTTTCTTCACGACAAGAAAACAAAACACGCCTGCCACACGTTGAGCGTTTGCGCAACTGACTCTATGGTGTGAGTGCGATAGTTAGTAGACCGAATGAAACAGAAGATGGTCGAATGTTCCGTTTAATACTTATAGTCTTGAAGAAATGAAGGTATTCCATATAAGGATACAGTTTCATATTTGCTGACTTTCCTCTGCTACTACATTTTCATAGTGGAGTATTTCAAGTTGTGCCAAAAGATATTCAAATGTCTTCTATAGGCTTATTTGTTGAGAATTTCGAAAAGTGGGGAATTCCATAGGTCTGTCTGTTCGTTTAGAAGTTTTTCTGTCGGGTTATTCGAGTACTTTTATTCTTTTTTCCAATGAACTATTTCAAAGTAACGGACCATTCTATCCATTAATTTTCAGTAAAATTTCAACACTCGATTCTTGATTTCCGGACGAGAAAAAAACAAAACTGAATCTTCCAACCATGTTTATTTACGTGAAATTTTTCCAGTATTAATGGAGAAAAAAGTTTCTTCAACATTCGCCAGGAATTATTGAATTCACATACCTAATAATTTCTCAAATTCATTATTTTCCCAAAGTAAATAAACATTTTAATAAAAACGTTATTACTAATACCTTTATGTGGAAAAGACAACGTTGTGTATTAATCTGACAGGAAAATGACTATAACCTAACATTTTCAAAATATACTCGGTGAAATGTGTAAGAATGTCATGGCCAACTGGGATACATTATAAAAGCGAATGGAGTATAAACTGTGGTTTTCGAGTTGCAGTTGCATGCATAATTTTTTTTAACAAAGATCTAGCTCGAAATTCATGTTTTGCTCATTTTTTCCCGAATTCGACCTAACCTGGTATGAAACAAATGGTTAGTGGAGTACCAAATAAACAAAAATCACCACTAATCAGTGTAAAATCATTTCTCTATTTCAATATCGTAATGAGTTCATTACAGTACTGAAAACAGTACTGTAATGAGTTCATTACATCATTGTTTTCAGTTATATTTTTCGTTTTGTGGTTGTCAGCACTGGCTTCCGATCCTATTCAATTTCATAGTAATTATTTAGAACTAAAAGAATCGTGTTAAAAAAGTGAAAAAATTTGTAGTCACTAAGTTTGGGTACCAGATTACGAAAATGATAACGAGAAGTCGGCAGTCCTCTTAGTTTTTGCAAAAAAAAATGCTGTTTGAAAGGTGAGGTTATACGTAGTTCTATAGCTAGTTTTCGTCTTTTTTTTCAATCAATACTCGTTGGTAATGTTTTATTTATCAATTTCTGAGCCATACTGCGTTACATTGAATAAGTTCAGCATAATGTCCTACTTCATAAATACGTTATACAAAATACGCTTACAAAACATAACCTGAAATTCAAATAAACGAATTCTCTTCAGACCACTTCACAAGTTTTTCGTATTCTTTTTCATGCATGGATAAGGATTTTTGAGGTATTGATTTATTCATAACATTATTCGCAATTTTTCTTAATTCTGGAGGTGTTAAATCGATTTCTTCAAATATAATTCACAAATTCGATGCGTAATTAGAAATGATTTCTAATTTCGAAACGTACCATCTGTCAATTTTTGTAACAGTCACACCAACTGCCAAGATACAATACAAAAGTCACTAGGATGTATAATCTAGATTTTTCATTTAATTTCGACCGTTTCTGACAAAACTTGACTAAAATAGAGAAAATATCGTCTAATACTCCTTGCAGAAGGCAATTCCAACACTCATGCGTTCGAAAACTCGCTCCTTCGTCGCTAGTTTTCGAATTTCGCATACGTGTTGGAATGGAAGCCCATTCTGATACTAGTTTTAGAATATACTATTTCTAACGGAAATTACCAAATTGAGGTAGGTATATCAATTCCTGTAAATCCGGGAGATATTCGCCCAAATATTGTTCGAAAAATTACTGTTTCTTTTCAACGGAGCAGAATTCGGAGAAATGGAGAATTCACAGTTCTGACAGTTCTGAAAATTCTATTTCTGAGTAGATTCTATACCGCCGATGAACAGCTGAACAGATTAATATGAAAAACTCATTTCGAAGCTTTTCGAATGCATTTCGCTCCACCATAATTGGCATATCCATTCTGCTACCGAATAAATGGTTTTGACAGACCCATCGCTGGTACAGAGCTCGTGACGTATTTCCCTTTCAATTAAACATTCATTCCATCGCCACGAATCCAATAAACCGCCAGTTTCAAGTGCAAGAGTATTACCCGTTACGTATTTTCCGTCGAAAATATCGAAAAACTGAAATTGATACAATGCTTCAACTTTTTCCGTCCGTCTATTCGATATCACAAGTGAGTTCGCGAGCGGAGATTCAGTGCGTGGTGATTACCTGCCCCATCTACAGGTATTATGATCTTACTTCAGATTCCAGCTATTGTTCAGGGACATTAATAATCCCTATTTCCACCCTCAGACGTGGGACGCTGGATTTGCCCGAAAGTTCTCGGATTTGGAGATAACAAGATAATTTACATGAGGGGTGGGGGAGCAATAACAATTAAATTGAAGCTAGGGTGGTTTGCATCATTATCTGAATTATTTGGGATGTTGTAACCAGCTGCATGCATGACTTCCGTGTCCAGTGTGAGCACTCTAAACGTTCATGGATATCACATCTACACTGCGCAAAAAAATTGACGCACATTATGGAAATCTTTAATTTATTTTACAACTGAAGGTGTTCTCAATGATAATTATTTTTATCAGAATTATGCATGCATATGTTATCCACTTTCAACGTTTTTCTTCAATACAGATGTTTTCTCCCAGCAGGAATAAAAAAAGAAGATATTATCATATTTTGAATGTATTGGCTTCATTCTAAAATCAGTTGTTCTCGATCAATTCTAGTGATCAATAGTTTTTCTTTCGTTTGATTTTCTATACTCGATCGCTATGCAACGCGAAACACGCAATTTGACCCAAGAGGAATGTGCCCAAGCGGTAGTTTTGCGAGAAGAAGGGTGGACATACACAAGAATTGCAGAAAGGTTTGGAGTTTCCCATACAAGTGTGTCCAGAATGTTGCAGCGATTCAGGGAGACAGGTATGAATGTCCGAAGACCAGGACAGGGTAGACCACGGGTAACAACTGTCATTCAAGAACGTTACTTGAGAGTTTCTTCGTTGAGACAACGGTTTGCAACCGCTCGCCTCCTTCAAAATCAGCTTGAGCAAACTCATGAGGTGCTAATTAGCACTCAGACAATAAGAAATCGCCTCAGAGAATATGATTTAAGGCCTCGTGTCGCGGCAAGAGGCCCAGCTCTTACCCCAGCCCATCGAAGGGCGCGTTTGGATTTTGCGAGAGAGCATATCCATTGGGAAGAGGCCGATTGGGAAAGAGTTCTCTTCACAGATGAGTCTAGATTCTGCCTCTTCCATTGTGATCGACGTTTCCTTGTATACAGACGTCCACATGAAAGATATGCTCAGTGCAATTTCCTGAATACTAATGGTTTCGGAGGAGGATCGATTATGGTATGGGGTGGAATATCTTTGACTGCTCGCACAGACCTAGTGGTCGTTGATAATGGAGCTATGAATGCTGATAAGTATATAAGGAACATTCTTGAAGAGCATGTAGTGCCATTTGCCCCATACATTGGTGAAAATTTCATTTTTATGGACGATAATGCCAGACCCCATCGTGCGCGCATCGTTCAGGAGTACCTTGAAGAGGTTGAAGTCTCTCGAATGAAATGGCCAGCAAGAAGTCCAGATCTCAATCCGATTGAGCAGGTTTGGGACAACCTCAATAGAAGGCTGAGAAGTTCAGAAAATCATCCAGCTACTTTTAATGACTTAGGAATCCAACTCGGAGAAATCTGGGAAGGATTAGATCAGAACATTTTAAGATCACTCATTTTGAGTATGAACCGTCGTTGCCGAGCTGTAATTAACGCAAGGGGTGGAAATACCAAGTATTAAATCACTTATCAGCATTTCAGTATTTTGAAAATTGTTCATTTCTCTTCTTTCACATAAGATTCGGTGAAATCCTGAATTTTTCTTCCATTTAATGTGTCTTGTTTCGTTCAAAACCTTCCCGAGAGAACATAAAAATAAGTTATAAAGTCAGTGTAGAGTTAACTTTCATTAAAATTGAGATTTTCAGAATGTTCGTTAATTGTTTTGCGCAGTGTATAACTCTGAATAAAACCAAACTGTATTTCATAACATAGATACGTCCCTTTGCTAATTAGGTTAGCTTGTTTTCTAATTGTAGCCTCTGAATTAAATCCAGGCAATCCTTATTTACCTGATGACTGTTTATTCAATGTAATGGACTGTGACCTCAGCAAACAAGTTCCTTTCTGGGCAAATATCCCCCACACCCTGAATCTATGCCTACTGAATGTATACTGCCATAACTTTTCTTTCAGCTGCCGTGATTTGCAAGAAGGTTTCATAACATCGAGTATGTTTTGTGCTGTGAAATTGTAGTTTATAAATTGTCTAATTTGTGCTTGGAATTTCATCAACTTCAATTTTTAATTATGGTTCGATTAACGGAAATGAACAAATAACAATTTTAAAAGTGATTACGGAGATAACACCCGAACACAAATTGAAGTAAGTCGCTTGTTTCATGAAAGATTTCAGGATTTGCTGCTTATATCCAAAGGGACAATAAGTAAAGCTGTTTCGCGTGTTCGAGCATGTAAAGCAGATAAAAAAGGGCAGTGTATGAGGATGTGAAATTAGATGTAAGGCTTGAGTTGGAAGACAATCACATAAATCGATTTGAACACATCAGAACTAAATAGAATGCATCCCTTTAAAATTATATTTACCCACTTTGATGAGAGAACTTTTTTGGTACATTTTGTATTACATTTCAGTTTCTATACAGGGTCTTTCACGAGGAACCTCACCCATATTTATACGGGAAACCACTGAACGTATTTTCATGAAATTCAGCACTTATAAGTATTTCACGATGCTGATGAAATCTAAAATATTTTCAAGGCATGAGCACCACCGGTTTTTCCGGAAATGACGTCAACTTCCGTTTTTCAAATAAGAACACCATTTTTTTATTGCAGAAATAGATTCCTTAGAAAATTTCAAGTTATTTTGATGTAACATTTTTCAGTTTTGGTTGGAAAATTCTCTCTGAGCGGGAAAATTCGAAAAAAAAATCGAAAATAGAGCTCCGCTGAAACAAGAATAACTTCGAGGTTTTTGGATGGAAAATTTTCATTTTTGGGACTTTTCAAGATGTAAGATTGATGTATCCACTTTAAAAATCGAAATCGCGATTCATGATACAGTGTATGCATCACACCCTTGCCCTAAAATGGATATTTTCTGAGTTAATATCCACGTTAGGGCAAGGGTGTGATGCATACACTCACATTATTTTTTAACGTAGATTCAATATCTGCCATAAAAAAATTGGGTTCTAATTTGAAAAAATTGATTTTTCACGATTTTGTCATCCCTAACTTTGAAAGCGATTTTTTCACCCCCTGTATCATGAATCGGGATTTCGATTCTCAAAGTGGATACATCAATCTTACATCTTGAAAAATCCCAAAAATGAAAATTTTCCATCCAAAAACCTCGAAGTTATTCTTGTTTCAGCGGAGCTCTATTTTCGATTTTTTTTCGAATTTTCCCGCTCAGAGAGAATTTTCCAACCAAAACTGAAAAATGTTACATCAAAATAACTTGAAATTTTCTAAGGAATCTATTTCTGCAATAAAAAAATGGTGTTCTAATTTGAAAAACGGAAGTTGACGTCATTTCCGGAAAAACCGGAGGTGCTCATGCCTTGAAAATATTTTAGATTTCATCAGCATCGTGAAATACTTATAAGTGCTGAATTTCATGAAAATACGTTCAGCAGTTTCCCGTATAAATATGGGTGAGGTTCCTCGTGAAAGACCCTGTATAATGTCATTTTGTCCATGAAGCGTTATGAAACTAATATCGAAAAAACTACAGAAAGTATATTTAATATGAAGAAAGCTTCGTGAATACAATGACAAATAAGTGAAGTTCGAAATGAATGCAACATAAATGAAAAAAATGGTGAAAACTGGCCATTTCTTCTAAAAATTTGGCGCAATAAAGAAAAATCGTGAATTATTTATTTCTGTTATCACTCATAACGACCGAATGAAATAGAGTAGCGCTTGCGAGTTTTCAGAGGTTAATTGAACCCACTCGGGGCGTGTGATTTGGTAGGCAGTTCCTCATTCGATACCTCCAAACTCAAGTTATGATGCCTATGTTATTTTGTACGTATTTCCCCTACTGTAACCAAGATAATGAATCCCTTCCGTTTGGCTTTTCCACACTGTATAGTAAAAAGTAAAATCCATAAGTCCTGAAAAAACAATGACATTCCTCGCAAGGTCGTAGAGCAATATCATCTAAAAATCGTGGGAAAACTCTCGTCAAACTCCACTAACTGCGACATCCCCTAAACGTTGAAGGCTGATCGCGTCGTTTTCCAATTAGACTCAAACAGTCCAACTAGGAAACGTCCACGGACGTTCCTGGCCCCGAAGGCAGCCTCCCCGATTTTTCCCGGAACGTGTTTGACACACAGAAAACGTTCAAATCGGATTCCGTAAGCGACCGGGAAAAACCAGGGAAATCCGACGGATTTCACCGAGGGAAAAAGACGATGACGCGAAGGAATGCAATCGGCTACGAATTTTCCGCTCTCGCAAAGGCTGAAAATAGCTCTCGTGCGCCCGGCAAAAAAGAAAATGCAGTTCGGTGCGGCTTTGCACTTTGCGACGTCCGTCAAAAGACGTTTTCCGAGCTGGAAACGGCGATATTCGATTTTAAGACGCGTCTTCAGGGGTTTATTCCCGGAGGCGTAGGAGGACAAAGCGGGTTTTGGGGAACAGTGGGATGCTCGGCTCTGCCAACTCCGATTCAGCGGTGGGATAGATATAGATAGGGCACGTTGTAACGGGTTGACCGTTACATTTCCACCCTTGCGATTCGATTAGAATCTCTTGCTTTTTTGAGATTTTGCCACACTGAGGTGAACGCCTTGGCAACGTCCCAACCTCAAATATCGGGTGTATTTCAGATGATAGACGAGATAATTTAATGACAATCAGAATTTGATTGCGAGTTCTTCATATACGAGAATATATTCAAAAATTCTAAGCCTACTATAAAACCAAACAAAATTTTAATGTCAAAATATTTTATTACTCAACATATTCTCCTCTTAATTGAATACATTCATTACAGCGAACCTGCAACGTCTCTAGACCTTTCAAAAAAAAATGTTTCTTCTTGCTCTGCAAACCAGTCCTCCACAGCTTTTATTTCCTCCTCGTTGGAAAGAAATTTACGACCTTTTAAACTTTTTTCAGTTGAGGAAAGAGATGATAGTCGGACGGAGCCAAATCTGGTGAATAAGGGGGGTGTTCTAGTAATTCTAACCCCAAATCACGAATTTTTTGCATGGCATCATGAGATTTGTGTACTGGGGCGTTGTCCTGTAAAAACAAAACACCTTTGGATAGCTTTCCGCGTCTTTTCTCTTTAATTTTTTCCCGTAGAGTGGTCAGTAATGTCGAATAGTAATCTCCAGTTATTGTTCTACTCTAATCCAAAAAATCAATCATGATTACTCCATGGCAATCCCAAAAAACTGAAGCAAGAACTTTTCCAGCAGATTTTTTGACACGAAACTTCTTATGTCTTGGAGAATCAGAGTGTCGCCATTCCATCGATTGTTGCTTCGTTTCTGGATCGTAGAAATGTACCCAAGTCTCATCCATAGTAACAATTCGGTTTAAGAAGTCTAAATCGTTTTTAAATCGAGCACAGATCGAACGCGATGCTTCTACCCTTGCACGCTTTTGGTCAACATTCAAACATTTGGGGATCCATTTTGCAGAATTTTTTCTCATGTCCAAATTGACGTGAACTATTTGATGAACGCGTTCGTATGAAATCTTCAGTGCTTCAGATATCCGTTTTAGCCCAATTCGACGGTCTGATAAAATCATGTCATGAACTGCATCGATATTTTCGGGGACTGACACAGAAACTGGCCTTCCCGATCGGTCATCATCTTCAATGGAAAATTTACCTCTTTTGAAGCTTGCAGTCCAATTTTTCACGGTCGCATACGAAGGACATTGATCACCAAGGGTATTAAGCAAATCTTCGTAAATCTGCTTACCTCTAACCCTTTTAAATACAGGTAATCATTTTCAAAACATAAATTGGGCTTCTATCTCAATTAAAATGTGTTTCATTTCAATTTAAAGGTCTATCACTCTAAAAAAAACCGATAGGAATGTCCTCCAACATTATTCAACATCTCAGGAGTCGTTGACCTAATCCCAAGCGTTATTCGATCTTTTAGGTAATTCAAATCAGGGAGATTAGTTTTGTGCACAAGGCTCTTCACATATCGCCATAAAAGAAATCTGTTGGGTTAAGAACACGCTGGCCTATCCTCCGGATTTGGAAGAATTGCGTTGGTAATGTGATGGTGCTTCATCCTGTTGGAACCATATCTTATTCATAGGATTTACTTGATCAGGATATGAATTTGCCAAAGTTAGAACGATAATTTTGAAGTAGTGCTAAATAATTGTCGCCATTCAAATTTCCCTCGATGAAAAAGGGACCCATGATATAGTTTCAAACATTTTCTGTCCAAACATAAAACGTTTGAGCAAGGTGGTCCCCAGAGGGGGGCAGGGGGAGCAGCCACCCCCCTAGAGCTTGAAACATAAAATAAATTTTATTTCATCCTACACTACCTTCAGTTCATCATTTCTATTCTGATTTCCCCTTCCCCTAGCTCAAAGGCTGGGGACGCCCTTGCTTTTGAGGGAATTGTCGTTTTTTTAATCCAGTTAAGTGGTGTTTTTTGTACCTTCCTCCTTCGTATGACGACATCAGCACGGTATACGTACTATTCATTAACCGAATCCATAACCAAACTTCCAAAAAACCCGTCAAAAGAGTGTGTGGGCGAGATCAAATTGAAATCGGCGGTTTCAAACGGACTCAAGCTGCACAAACACCGCCCACGCATATTGCGTCAAATTCATAAAATGATCACGTCAAACCTGGTGACGTCGAGCTGAGGGCACCCACAAAGAAGCAACTCCCATTTAATTATGTATTCGATGCGAATTTGAATAAAGGCCCTGTGATGGATGCATCTCTGCTTCAGCGTTGATGATGAAGTATTTAGTATTTATCTGGAAATTCTAATTGCCTTGCTTCTATTAGCTCAGATTTCTTCTGAAGGCGCGATTACACTGTACCCCTCAACCCCTCATACCAAATGCCTGATTCTACGAAATTTGATTCAATTACCAAGAAATTGAGGAACATATACTCCATTCACAATTATAAAATCACAACTCTGGCCTTGGAAATTTGACACATTCCACTCTGCATCGAAGTTATGACGTTTTTCAGAATATTTTTATGTTCCAAGTCAACACTATGTTGCCCTTTCTACATTCTTAGCGTATTTCTCAGAATGTGAATGGATTGGAAAAGATGTGATGGACGAAAATAATTAACGTTTATATGAATTGATAGAAAGGATTCCTTTTCTAGTTATTTGCATGAAAAGTACAAGAGATCACTGTTAAAATAAATTATTTTTCGCCATGGAAAAAAATTGCATTGCTTTCACATAATTTTCATTTGCATGCTTGTGAAGATTTAATGTTTATTATCCTCTTGAACTGAAAGTTCAAGACTTGACGACATTTCATTTATTTGATCTTATGAACAAGGAGTAAAATATTCTGACTGTATATAGTAATTTATTAGTTTAAAAAATATTCATACATTACTATCACAGTAGGTTTGTACAAATAAAATGGAATAGGTCAAACATATGCCTCACATTTATCATTCACCTGTTCTAAAATAAGACACAAACTGCTGGAATATGAAAAAAAAGAAGTATTCTGGTTCAATATAGCCTATTTCTACTTTCGGCAAAGGATTGAAAGCTCCAGTGACACATTATAATTCATCGTAATCTGAATTCACCTACCGTTGAATGCAATATAGACATATTTCTTCTTGTTCTTAGCTTTTTCGACGTGTTTTTCTGAAACGTGAAAACGATCAACAATAATCATTTAGAGACCGATGATGGCCATCCAGAACCCGTTTACTTACGAAAATCGTGCAATTTCATTCTGCAAGTTCTTTCCTCATAATTCCTCGAAAATCCTACCTGAACCATATTTTCCGATCGCCTTCGTTAGAAGATCGTATAAGGAAGCCTTTTTTGTCCATTTACACATTCCAAATAGATTTTGAGCACCAAAAACGATAACGAAACTAACCAAACTTCTGGGAGACCGGAATTTCGTTTGAAATCTTTCTAAACGGCCAGATACCTAAAAAAAAACTTCGTTATCAAGTGTAAAAAGGTCGATTAGTACTTACTTTCGCTTTATTTATGCTTATAAATCGATTTTTGGTCCAATTCAAATTTGCCGTTCGTACTCACGCCAAAAGTCGTGGAAGGAAAAAATGACACTTGCACGAAATTTCTCATATCGACGGGAAACTACTTCTGGACGACGAAGAACGGAAAAATAGGCGATTTCCTATCGATATTTCGCCCCAAAATCGCCGATCGATTCGAACTAACAAAATGTGGAATATCTTTGATACTTTTACTTTGATGTAAACAAAGAAACTGGCAACGTCGTTT
The DNA here is from genome assembly GCA_910592335.1 of Adalia bipunctata. Classification (NCBI taxonomy): domain Eukaryota; kingdom Metazoa; phylum Arthropoda; class Insecta; order Coleoptera; family Coccinellidae; genus Adalia; species Adalia bipunctata. The sequence continues at coordinate 3,335,956 of OU342951.1, forward strand.
TGTCATTAACGATATTTTCTGTACGCGCACAGACTTTTCATCAGGTGCACCAACTCCTGAAAACGAAACCATGACCTCCTATGTGATTAAATAAAACTGAATGGAGTATACACATATCGACCAAATTCGAGCTGGTCATCTTCAAAAATGTCAGCATTGCAGCCAAACCACTTCCCGTCTGGGAACTGGAGGAGCTGGCGAACAGGCCCAGAGGAATACGTTCGGAAATAAAAGCCCATCCCTGAGACCTCTTTAGGAAACTGTTGAATTGCGCAAACCTATTTTGACGTAACTCACTCGAGCGCCTAAGAGCCATTATATATTCCTGGCTAACCCTCTTTATCGTTCAGGAGGACACATGTCGTCATAACTCACTCCACAGATTGGGGTAAGGGGGTTGTCGCCAAGGAGATCCGGGTGAAATATGTCGTGGAACTCCAGATAAACTCGAGTCTCGACAAGAAAAATTACGTTTGGTTCTGCCGGAGAGAATTATTGCAAGGGAAGATGGTTCACCTGGATGGAGCGGGTTTATTTGGATTCTTACACAATTGTTGACGTCAAGGGGTGGAAATATGGGTCCAGAAAGGAGAGAGCGTAACACTTGTCAAGTGCCAGTTTCGAGGGTGCTTGAATGCGCGTGGTTTGCGTCCCACTCGATTTGGAAAATATTCTGTTCGGAGAATTTATCATGAAAACCGATCTAAGTAGAAATTTCCCTAGGACGTTGATGATAGATAGATAGATATATAGAATTTATTCATCTCAAAGTATTCATGAATACAAGAAATAATGTCAAAAGAAGATGATAGACGAGATAATTTAATAACAACCTAAATTTGACTGCGAGTTCTTCATATATGAGGATATATTGAAAAATTCGTAGCCTACTATGTATAGAACCAAACAAAATTTCAATGTCAAAATATTTTATTACTCGACATATTCTCCTCTTAATTGAATACATTTATTACAGCGAACCTGCAACGTCTCTAGACCTTTCAAAAAAATTGTTTCTTCTTGCCCTGCAAACCAATCCTCCACAGCTTTTATTACCTCCTCGTTGGAAGAAAATTTACGACCTTTTAAGCTTTTTTTCAGTTGAGGAAAGAGATGATAGTCGGACGGAGCCAAATCTGGTGAATAAGGGGGGTGTTCTAGTAATTCTTACCCTAAATCACGAATTTTTTGCATGGCAACATGAGATTTGTGTACTGGGGCGTTGTCCTGTAAAAACAAAACACCTTTGGATAGCTTTCCGCGTCTTTTCCCTTTAATTTTTTCCCGTAGAGTGGTCAGTATTGTCGAATTGTAATCTCCAGTTATTGTTCTACCCTTATTCAAAAAATCAATCATGATTACTCCATGGCAATCACAAAAAACTGAAGCAAGAACTTTTCCAGCAGATTTTTGGACACGAAACTTCTTAGGTTTTGGAAAACCAGAGTGTCGCCATTCCATCGATTGTTGCTTTGTTTCTGGATCGTAGAAATGTACCTAAGTCTTATCCATAGTAACAATTCGGTTTAAGAAGTCTACATCGTTTTCAAATCGAGCACAGATCGAACGCGATGCTTCTACCCTTGCACGCTTTTGGTCAACATTCAAACATTTGGGGATCCATTTTGCAGAAATTTTTCTCATGTCCAAATTGACGTGAACTATATGATGAACGCGTTCGTATGAAATCTTCAGTGCTTCAGATATCCGTTTCAGCCAAATTCGACGGTCTGATAAAATCATGTCATGAACTGCATCGATATTTTCGGGGACTGACACAGAAACTGGCCTTCCCGATCGGTCTTCATCTTCAATGGAAAATTTACCTCTTTTGAAGCTTGCAGTTCAATTTTTCACGATCGCATACGAAGGACATTGATCACCAAGGGTATTAAGCATATCTTCGTACATCTGCTTACCTCTTAACCCTTTTGAATACAGGTACTTGATGATGGCTCGATACTCCAATTTTTCGATTATTACAATTTCCGTGGACATCTTTTTTTTTTAATTTATTGCGTAACTCTGGTTTACGTTTTTGACGTCGAACTCTACACTGACTCTTCTAATAAGTTATTGTTCGTTGATATGGTATCGCAATATTTTGTTTATGCATGGAACTGGTCTAGGCTAACTAGATATCAATACATCCTCGTACCCTCAAGACTGGAATTTTATCTACGAACTATAAATAGTTAGCATAGGCTGTTTGCGTCTTAGATCAAGTAGGATAAACGCCTTAATCACGCATCCTATCCTATCCCAACACTCTATTTTTAGCATTATAGATCGCACCCAGTGACAGAACATGCGTCCTTTGTTACAGGTCCAGGACGGCAACACGACGAAGGAGTCCATCGAGAATGCGACGCCAGTCGTCGAGACGACGGACCCGACGCACCAGCAGCAGCAGCTGTGCCCCTGGAAATGCGAGCTGACTAACGAAGCCGGCTATGTTGTCTATTCCGCTTTGGGCAGTTTCTATTTGCCCATGTTCGTGATGCTCTTCTTCTATTGGCGGATCTATAGAGCGGCAGTCAGGACTACTCGGGCGATTAATCAGGGCTTCAGGACCACCAAAGGTCAGGCAATTAAGGGGGGTCCTCCGGGATCCGTGTTGTTTCAGTTCCGTACCTTTGTTTGCGAAAGAAATTAGTCCATGTTGATGATATACCGAAATTCAAGAGGGAGCTTTTTTACGTGGGTGCTCCGCAGTTTCGAGATCGTGCCGTGGAATTTTGAATTTGATAACACTTTCATCGGTAGTGCTTGTTTATTGTTATTTATGAACTCGTTCTACAGGGTGTTCATGAATTGAACGTACAAACGAAAAGGGGAGATTCCTTAAGGGGACTTGGTACACGTCCGAGCTCATGAGCTCCCTTCAAAAATTGGGCTTTTTATTTCCATGATATCTCAGTTCGTATGCGGCGTAGTCCAACAATTTTTTTTTGAATTAAAGCTTAATCATTTCTCTCGAATGTGTATTACTCGCTTTTCTGTTTTTCTTCGTATATTAAGAAAAAGACCTGGTGAGCTGTAATTTCATGAAAATCTAGACAAACGATTTTATTTCCATGATATCTCCGTCAATTTTTGGGATAAATGTATGAAATTTTCAGTATACATGCGGAATAATATTTTTCGGAATGTGTTATATTCGCTTTTCCGTTTTTCGGCGTATATTAGGAAAAAAAAAACTGGTTGAAAATATGACCAATAAAGTTCCTACTTTCTAATTCATTCAAACATTGAGGGGGCAATAAACAAAAAAACTGATCAATACACATTCTGTAAAATATTATTCCGCATGTGAACTGAAAATTTCATACATTTATCCTGACCATTGACAGAGATATCAAGGAAATAAAATCGTTTGTCCAGATTTTCATGGAATTTCAGCGCACCAAGTTTTTTTCCTTATATACGAAGAAAAACAGAAAAGCGAGTAATTCACATTCTAGAGGAATGATTTAGCTTCAATTTAAAAAAAAAATTGTTGTTTTACGGCGCATACGAACTGAGATATCATGGAAATAAAATGCCCAATTTTTGAAAAGAGAAGAAATTGGAGAGTCCTCAAGACATCCTTCAACTTCAGTTCAAAGAAAAAATCAAGCTGTTAGGTGAAAAATTGAGGGGGTAAACTTGGATCGCGGTTGGCGATCTGTTCTGCTCAAGCCCATAATAATTTTTTTCCAATGAGCTCTTTTTCTAATACTTTGGTGCCTTTAAGGTAGAAATTCTTACAATTGGTTTCTGAATAGTTAAATATTTTTCAGAGAATTTCTTTGTGGATTGCTATTGGTCACTTGGCAAATTTGACTCTTCAAATCGTATATAAAGGGACAGTTTTTGTAGTAGGATTCAGTTTCGATTTTTCTCTGGCAACAGTACGAACGAAAAAGGTCTTGTGCATATTTGGTGATAGTTTTTGAACATACTCTGGAAGCAGGTTAATAAAATATAAAAATGGGTGATTTAGTATCAAAAGCGAGTACAAATTTTTATAGATTTAAAATTGGTCGAATTTGAATATTTTGAATAATAGATTTGATATATCTATTGGCTATTTACATCTTGGTGATGTTCTGCAGAAAACTATATATTTCGAGTTCATTTATTTTAAGGTGTATTACTGAAGACACATCTTTTGCCGATTTCATTTTTTGAATGGAGAATCGGTGCCGTAGCCTTCGGCCAGAGTATATAGTCCCTTTAAGGGTCTACGTCCCTGAAGAAAAGGCAGTCAGAAACGATTTATTTTTTTCTGATTGATGAAGGGATGTATGAGTGTATAAAGATAAAAATAATAAAAAAAAATTATAAGTAGGTATTGAATGAATGGAAAGGATATTCGCCATCATTTTTGGTTATTTCCACCATCAAAACGAACAAATATTTTGTGTGTTTTTTCATTTCAGTATTGAAGTCTATCATTTAGGTTATCAAACTTCTATCTCATTTTTCTTTTAGAATTTACCGTTTTTTGTAAATAATATTACAACAATGTGTTGTTTTCGCGAAATTTATTTCCTTGAATTTTTCTATTCAAAATGATAAATATCCATTTTCATCAAAGACAATTTATTAAGGTTTGTTTCAGGCGTCGATTAGTGGAAATTAATTGTTTCTTACAATTGTGGATTCGAAGATGGAATTCAATTTCTTTTAAATGACACGCCCCGATGGTATCTCCTCCCAGATGACTGGTGAAGGAAAGAGAGAGTATTATACAGCCAGTGTGAGATCTAGTTCAGTGTAGGATTTCTTGTTATATTCCCTGCGCTCCAACATTTGTTCTATTAAGCTGAATAATCCAATAAATAAAAATGAATGCACTGCACTGCCATCTGGCGGTATACGTTTCTTCGTTTGTACGTTCAATTTAGGAACACGCTGTATAATACAGGGTCTTTCACGAGGAACCTCACCCATATTTATACGGGAAACTACTGAACGTATTTTCATGAAATTCAGCACTTATGAGTATTTCACGATGCTGATGAAATCTAAAATATTTTCAAGGCATGAGCACCTCCGGTTTTTCCGGAAATTACGTCAACTTCCGTTTTTCAAATTAGAACACCATTTTTTTTATTGCAGAAATAGATTTCTTAGAAAATTTCAAGTTATTTTGATGTAACATTTTTCAGTTTTGGTTGGAAAATTCTCTCTGAGCGGGAAAATTCGAAAAAAAATCGAAAATAGAGCTCCGCTGAAACAAGAATAACTTCGAGGTTTTTGGATGGAAAATTTTCATTTTTGGGATTTTTCAAGATGTAAGATTGATGTATCCACTTTGAAAATCGAAATCGCGATTCATGATACAGGGGGTGAAAAAATCGCTTTCAAAGTTAGGGATGACAAAATCGTGAAAAATCAATTTTTTCAAATTAGAACCCCATTTTTTTACGGCAGATATTGAATCTACGTTAAAAAATAATGTGAGTGTATGCATCACACCCTTGCCCTAAAATGGATATTTTCTGAGTTAATATCCACTTTAGGGCAAGGGTATGATGCATACCCTCACATTATTTTTTAACGTAGATTCAATATCTGCCATAAAAAAATGGGGTTCTAATTTGAAAAAATTGATTTTTCACGATTTTGTCATCCCTAACTTTGAAAGCGATTTTTTCACCCCCTGTATCATGAATCGCGATTTCGATTTTTAAAGTGAATACATCAATCTTACATCTTGAAAAATCCCAAAAATGAAAATTTTCCATCCAAAAACCTCGAAGATATTCTTGTTTCAGCGGAGCTCTATTTTCGATTTTTTTTTTCGAATTTTCCCGCTCAGAGAGAATTTTCCAACCAAAACTGAAAAATGTTACATCAAAATAACTTGAAATTTTCTAAGGAATCTATTTATGCAATAAAAAAATGGTGTTCTAATTTGAAAAACGGAAGTTGACGCCATTTCCGGAAAAACCGGAGGTGCTCATGCCTTGAAAATATTTTAGATTTCATCAGCATCGTGAAATACTTATAAGTGTTGAATTTCATGAAAATACGTTCAGTAGTTTCCCGTATAAATATGGGTGAGGTTCCTCGTGAAAGACCCTGTATTGCCGGTTTATAAAATTCACGGTTTCCAGTTGGGATTGAATTGACATTAAGAAGGTTCAATTCAAGAAAAAAGGCTTGAATCAATGCGAAAATGGTACAGTAAGCCACGGATGTTTCCGAGGAATGAAACCAACCAATCAGGCTCCAATCCCACGTCCGCCGCATCCGAAGAAAGTTCGCCCGCCGTCCCAATTAACCAATAAAAGTTCCGCCGAACGTTTCTGAAATGAAAAGACAGGGACTGGAGCGGATGACGCGAGTTAAACCCCATTTTTCTGGAATACCGACAGGCATCTTCCAGATTATTAGTTTCGAGATGAAAGAGATAATAAATGTGTTCCTTCGACAAAAGCAATTTTATGCGGCGAGCGAAATTCGTTTCAATTTTCCCTTCGGATTTTTTCGAGGCGTAATGAAAAGAGCGTTGTTGACTTTTTGGCGGGATCATTACGAATTTGCGGAAAGGCGATATTTCACCATGTTTTCTCGAGGAGGAAAATGTGGTTTTTGCGATCTCTCGAGGTTATCGCTGTATTTCGTTCGAGACAATTTTCTGGATGAAAAAGTCTGAGAGTTGAGTCAGCTTCATGCCTCCGGAAATTCTCAACAAAGGATGAGGAGGCAGGCCATTAAAATGTTCATTTACATGATAATATCGTTAAATTCGCGTGGGATAATTGTTTTTCTTGGAGGATGATGAAATAACATCGATAACAGTACTGATTTTCAATATCTTCCCATACTCTTTGTCTGTACTATTTATTTGTGTTTCTGAACCTCGTTCAAAACTTCGTATAATTCAACGCAAACAAAACACAAGCACGTCTTTTCTCTAGAAAAGCCGATCTTACTGTGTCCAGCATAAAATTGTCGGGAGTAACCATACCATTGAAGTCATCCATTTCGATGCTTGGCATTACTGTCGGCAGTAACCTTTCCTGGGAGAATCACGTGAGATCCATTGCTAAAAGTGCATCCCAAAAACTTGGTTTTCTGTTTCGTGCCAGGAGCTATTTCACCTCGAGTCAGCTACTTATGATCTATAAGGCACAAATTCGACCTGTCCCTGACCTGTTCCCATATTTGGAGTGCTGCACCTAAACACACCCTAAAACTCTTGGATTCTGTACAAAAAAAGGGCAATTCGTCTCGTCGGTGATGCCTCGCTTACAAACTCGCTCACTCCTCTGGAAGACCGTAGAAAAGTGGGCGATCTGTCTCTATTCTATAGATATTTCCATGAGCGATGTTCTTCTGAATTATCAGCAATCGTTCCCCCTCTGGCAGTCTCTTCCAGACTAACCCGTCAAGTTAAGTCTTCACACCCCTTCGTGGTAACTTTGGAGACCTGCAGAACATCTCTCTTCAAAGACTCGTTCATCCAACGAACAGCGAGGCTTTGGAACACATTTCCTAGGGAGGTGTTCCTCGAGGCATATAACCTCCAGAAATTCAAGAAGAACACCAATTCCTACCTTCTTGCCCTCGGCTCTCACGATGTTCTCTGAACATTACAGGATATTCCTTTTCGTGAAAACCACAACATGAAAAAAAACCAGACCATGGACGTGGAACCAAAAAAGCAGCAAACGGTTGGACCAAAAATCCAATCAAAAATTTATCGCACTGACAGGGCTCCCTCAGCCAAGAAGTTGACATTTTACTCCGACCCTTCCCGGATTCCATTCCGCTCCAGGAATCCGGTCGATTTGATTTCTTCGCTCGCGGTGTGATTGAAACGCTTCCGGAATGTTTTCAACCCGGATTCATCCGTAGGCGCTGTATTTTTTTCAGACAATGCCTTCCTGAGAAAGCTTAGATTGGATTTTTGAGGACTACACATTGAGAATCGACGATGGACAAAGAACGCAAATTGATGTATTTTTGAGTTTGGTCCGTATTGATCAATTTTATTTTTTTTATTTTATTTAATGAACAGTTTAACAGATACGAGGATATATTAAAAAAATCTTCAGCCTACTATAGAACCAAACAAAATTTCAATGTCGAAATATTTTATTACTCAACATATTCTCCTCTTAATTGAATACATTTATTACAGCGAACCTGCAACGTCTCTAGACCTTTCAAAAAAATGTTTCTTCTTGCTCTGCAAACCAGTCCTCCACAGCTTTTATTACCTCCTCGTTGGAAGAAAATCTAAGACCTTTTAAACTTTTTTTCATTTGAGGAAAGAGATGATAGTCGGACGGAGCCAAATCTGGTGAATAAGGGGGGTGTTCTAGTAATTCTTACCCCAAATCACGAATGTTTTGCATGGCAACATGAGATTTGTGTACTGGGGCGTTGTCCTGTAAAAACAAAACACCTTTGGATAGCTTTCCGCGTCTTTTCTCTTTAATTTTCTTTCCGTAGAGTGTCGAATAGTAATCTCCAGTTATTGTTTTACCCTTATCCAAAAAATCAATCATGATTAGTCCATGGCAATCCCAAAAAACTGAAGCAAGAACTTTTCCAGCAAATTTTTGGACACGAAACTTCTTAGGTCTTGGAGAACCAGAGTGTCGCCATTCCATCGATTTTTGCTTTGTTTCTGGATCGTAGAAATGTACCCAAGTCCATCCATAGTAACAATTCGGTTTAAGAAGTCTACATCGTTTTCAAATCGAGCACAGATCGAACGCGATGCTTCTACGCTTGCACGCTTTTGGTCAACATTCAAACATTTGGGGATCCATTTTGCAGGAATTTTTCTCATGTCCAAATTGACATTAACTAGGTATATGATTAACGCGTTCGTATGAAATCTTTAGTGCTTCAGATATCCGTTTTAGCCCAATTCGACGGTCTGATAAAATCATGTCTTGAACTGCATCGATATTTTCGGGGACTGACACAGAAACTGGCCTTGCCGATTGGTCATCATCTTCAATGGAAAATTTACCTCTTTTGAAGCTTGCAGTCCAATATTTCACGGTCGCATACGAAGGACATTGATCACCAAGAGTATTAAGCATATCTTCGTAAATCTGCTTACCTCTTAACCCTTTTAAATACAGGTACTTGATGATGGCTCGATACTTCAATTTTTCGATTTTTACAATTTCGGTGGACATCTTTTTTCTTTTAATTTATTGCGTAACCCTGGTTTACTTTTTTGACGTCGAACTCTACACTGACACTTCTAATAAGTTATTGTTCGTTGATATGGTATCGCAATATTTTGTTTATGCATGGAACGGGTCTAGGCTAACTAGATATCAATACATCCTCGTAATAAGTTGGGAAAATCTCGCAAAAACGCCGCTCTGTCAATTTATATATCCACAATATCCGTGGATGACCGAATAATAGCCAGCAAGCACAAAGATGCGGAACTGGGCAGCCATGTAAAATAGAATAATAGGACAAAGCACCAGCAGGTGCATTAGAGCTACAATTTCGCGTATAACCATGAAAAATTCAGCGTGCTTTGTTCGAAAATTCCCAACTTATACACCCTACGAAGCGTAGAACGGAGTAGGTCGCATAAAATGCTCACTAAATAAAGAGATAACTCGAAAGAATGGTCTCACAGAGGATGAGACAACGGTTACAAATTGGCTGAGGCGTAGGGCACATAAAGCTCATGCTGAAGGAAGTAAATAGGTCAACTAATTGTGAGTAGAGAGCTCGTAATAGATGGGAGAATCAACACTGAGTGAGTTGTCTCGCACATATTCAGCGTGTGTAACTCGTTTAGAAGAATTTGGACGTAGTTTCGACAATGATGAGGTTATCCATGGAAATCCTTCTGAATGAGCATAGGGATGTGGATAGATCTTCTTTGTGGAAGGTCTTTGTGTTGTTTTGAGTTTTACAGTTGCTCGCTTTCGCTACAGTAAATATTGCAACCGCTCATTTAGTCGTGATAAGATTCCATTGCCGTTCCCTTTGTCAATGCCAAAAAAAAAAATTCAATAAAGAAGAAACAAAAAAACCTGACTGCAAAAAAAACTCTACTTAATCATTTGAAATTTTTGTGAGTATAATGATTTTATCGCTTATAACTGAGTAGTTAATAGTAGAATATACTTCAATATAAATACACATCGCAAAAAAATTAACGCACCTTATGGAAATCTCAAATTTATTCTACAACTGAAGGTGTTCTCAATGATAATTATTTTTATCAGAATTATGCATGCATAATATGTTATCCACTTTCAACGTTTTCTTCAATACAAAGGTTTCTCCCAGCAGGAATAAAAAAAGATGATATTATGAGATTTTGAATGTATTGGCTCCATTCTAAAATCAGTTGTTCTCGATCAATTCAAGTGATCAATAGTTTTTCTTTCGTTTGATTTTCTACACTCGATCGCTATGCAACGCGAAACACGCAATTTGACCCAAGAGAAATGTGCCCAAGCGGTAGTTTTGCGAGAAGAAGAGTGGACATACACAAGAATTGCAGAAAGGTTTGGAGTTTCCCATACAAGTGTGTCCAGAATGTTGCAGCGATTCAGGGAGACAGGTATGATTGTATGAATGTCCGAATACCAGGACAGGGTAGACCACGAGTAACAACTGCCATTCAAGAACGTTACTTGAGAGTTTCTTCGTTGAGACAACGGTTTGCAACCGCTCGCCTCCTTCAAAATCAGCTTGAGCAAACTCATGAGGTGCAAATTAGCACTCAGACAATAAGAAATCGCCTCACAGAATATGATTTAAGGCCTCGTGTCGCGGCAAGAGGCCCAGCTCTTATCCCAGCCCATCGAAGGGCGCGTTTGGATTTTGCGAGAGAGCATATCCATTGGGAAGAGGCCGATTGGGAAAGAAGTCTTCACAGATGAGTCTAGATTCTGCCTCTACCATTGTGATCGACGTTCCCTTGTATACAGACGTCCACATGAAATATATGCTCAGTGCAATTTCCTGAATACTACTGGTTTCGGGGGAGGATCGATTATGGTATGGGGTGAAATATCTTTGACTGCTCGCACAGACCTAGTGGTCGTTGATAATGGAGCTGTGAATGCTGATAAGGAACATTCTTGAAGAGCATGTAGTGCCATTTTCCGCATAAATTGGTGCAAATTTCATTTTTATGGACGATAATGCCAGACCCCCATCGTGCGCGCATCGTTCAGGAGTACCTTGAAGAGGTTGAAGTCTCTCGAATGGAATGGCCAGCAAGAAGTCCAGATCTCAATCCGATTGAGCAGGTTTGGGACAACCTCAATAGAAGGCTGAGAAGTACAGAAAATCATCCAGCTACTCTTAATGACTTAGGAATCCAACTCGGAGAAATCTGGGAAGGATTAGATCAGAACATTTTAAGATCACTCATTTTGAGTATGAACCGTCGTTGCCGAGCTGTAATTAACGCAAGGGGTGGAAATACCAAGTATTAAATCACTTATCAGCATTTCAGTATTTTGAAAATTGTTCATTTCTCTTCTATCACATAAGATTCGGTGAAATCCTTCACCGATTCTTCCATTTAATGTGTCTTGTTTCGTTCAAAACCTTCCCGAGAGATTATAAAAATTAAGTTATAAAGTCAATGTAGAGTTAACTTTCATTAAAATTGAGATTTTCAGAATGTGCGTTAATTTCTTTGCGCAGTGTATGTTGTGAATTCTATAATGTATTGCAGGCGAACTGATGGAAATTGATGGAAAAATTTGAGCTGTTGGGACAAGTGATATCTCCGTCAATTTTCGGGATAAATGTATGAAATTTTCTGTATACATGCGGAATAATATTTTCCAGAATGTGTATTATTCGCTTTTCCGTTTTTCTGCGTATATTAGGAAAAAAACCTGGTTGAAAATATGACCAATAAAGTTCCTAATTTCTAATTCATTTAAACATTGAGGGGGCAATAAACAAAAAACTGATCAATACACATTCTGAAAAATATTACTTCGCATGTAAACTAAAAATTTCATACATTTATCCCGGGAATTCACAGAGATATCATGGAAATAAAATCGTTTGTTCAGATTTTCATGAAATTACAGCTCACCAGGTTTTTTTCCTAATATACGAAGAAAAACAGAAAAGCGAGTGATTCACATTCTAGAGAAATGATTAAGCTTTAATTTAAAACAAAAATTGTTGGTCTACGCCGCATACGAACTGAGATATCATGGAAATAAAAAGCCCAATTTTTGAAGGGAGCTCGCGAGCTCGGACCTGTACCAAGTCCCCTAAAGGTCATACTTTCCTCTTTATAATGAAACTAGCTGGCCCGGCGAACTTTGTTTCGCCTAAATGATACCTACTTACGAATACGATGGATTTCACAAATCGTAATTACCATCGCCATCTAGTGGCGATAATATCAAATATAGTGCCTTCACGACTACGCTACAGTGTCTAGAATTCTAGATAAGAACCATTAACCGTAGCGACACCTAGTGGCCTTATTCAAAGGGAGGAAAAGCATATCCTACATAAACAAATTTTTCATCGAATTTTTCAGAGTTTTAATGTATTTTATAATAACCAGGCCGTAGACGAATCCATAAATGAAGTTTCATAACAAACAGTCCATCCGATCTCGAGTTATAAATGGTGTAACCAACAACTTTGTTTTATATATATAGATAAACATTCGATCATTTATCTAAAATAATGGCATTTTTCTTTGAATGTCAAAATAACACTTCCTTTTGGAAAACCCTTCATTTTAATTAATCAGGAATTCGGAATTCGTGACCAAAATCGAATAATCCCTCTTGTCTCCGATTTTTCATCTTCGGATATCCAGAAGCGCTCATCCCCTAGAACTTTTATCGGCTAATTGAAACAAGCCGCTGAATTTTCCGTCGCAACCGACTGCCGGAAAATTGGGGCCGTTAGTCGATTTCTCAGGTAGCTTTACACAATCCCGAAAACGTTTATCGGACGGGAGTGGGTGTTAAGTCGAAAGAGGAATTCTGGAAATTCATTCTGCAGCATTCGAATCCGGGGATTAGGCCGCTTTATGCTGCTGCGGTTTTTTGAGGATTCGACCCGCGAACGCTGGCGTGGCCGTAAAACGTTACGGGGAATGAGGGAATAGGAATTCACATGTTTGGGGTTTGCTAATTTGGAAAGTGTCATGATGCGATAATCTGGAGGCGTCCTCGAGTCTTTGCATGTTGTTAATTATGGAAGAGATTTTTTGGAGAGAGGAATAGACTGCTGTACCAATTCTAATTTTTATCACCACGAGAATTGAAGAAAAATGTATGCATAAGACTATTGAGTTTAAATACAGGGTCTTTCACGAGGAACCTCACCCATATTTATACGGGAAACTACTGAACGTATTTTCATGAAATTCAGCACTTATTTTCTTTATTTTTAAGTATTTCACGATGCTGATGAAATCTAAAATATTTTCAAGGCATGAGCACCTCCGGTTTTGTCGGAAATGACGTCAACTTCCGTTTTTCAAATTAGAACCCCATTTTTTTATGGCAGATATTGAATCTACGTTAAAAAATAATGTGAGTGTATGCATCACACCCTTGCCCTAAAATGGATATTTTCTGAGTTAATATCCACTTTAGGGCAAGGGTGTGATGCATACACTCACATTATTTTTCAACGTAGATTCAATATCTGCCATAAAAAAATGGGGTTCTGATTTGAAAAAATTGATTTTTCACGGTTTTGTCATCCCCAACTTTGAAAGCGATTTTTTCACCCCCTGTATCATGAATCGCGATTTCGATTTTGAAAGTGGATACATCAATCTTACATCTTGAAAAATCCCAAAAATGAAAATTTTCCATCCAGAAACCTCGAAGTTATTCTTGTTTCAGCGGAGCTCTATTTTCGATTTTTTTTTCGAATTTTCCCGCTCAGAGAGAATTTTCCAACCAAAACTGAAAAATGTTACATCAAAATAACTTGAAATTTTCTAAGGAATCTATTTCTGCAGTAAAAAAATGGTGTTCTGATTTGAAAAACGGAAGTTGACGTCATTTCCGGAAAAACCGGAGGTGCTCATGCCTTGAAAATATTTTAGATTTCATCAGCATCGTGAAATACTTATAAGTGCTGAATTTCATGAAAATACGTTCAGTAGTTTCCCGTATAAATATGGGTGAGGTTCCTCGTGAAAGACCCTGTATGTATATATACCCCATTCACAATTATAAAATCACAACTCTGGCCTTGAAAATTTGACACATTCCACTCTGTATCGAAGTTATGACGTTTTTCAAAATATTTTTGGGTTCCAAGTCAACACTATGTTGCCCTTTCTACATTTTTAGCGTATTTCTCAGAATGTGAATGAATTGGAAAAGATGTGATGGACGAAAATAATTAACGTTTATATGAATTGATAGAAAGGATACCTATTCTAGTTATTTGCATGAAAAGTACAAGAGATCACTGTTGAAATATATTATTTTTCGCCATAGAAAAAAATTGCATTGCTTTCACATAATTTTCATATGCATGCTTGTGAAGATTTAATGTTTATTATCCTCTTGAACTGAAAGTTCAAGCCTTGACGACATTTCATATATTTGATCTTATGAACAAGGAGTAAAATATTCTGTCTGTATAGTAATTTATTAGTTTTAAAAATATTCATACATTACTACCACAGTAGGTTTGTACAAATAAAATGGAATAGGTCAAACATATGCTTCACATTTATCATTCACCTGTTCTAAAATAAGACACAAACTCCTGGAATATGGAAAAAACCGATGTGTTATGGTTCAATATAGCCTATTTCTACTTTCGGCAAAGGAATGAAAGCTCCAGTGACACATTTCAATTTATCGGAATCTGAATCCGTTGAATGCAATATAGTCATATTTCCTCCTTTTTTTGGTTTTTTCGGCGTGTTTTTTTTTCTGAAAAGTGAAAACGATCAACAATAATCATTTAGAGACCGATGATGGCCATCCAGAACCCGTTTACTTACGAAAATCGTGCAATTTCATTCTGCAAGTTCTTTCCTTATAATTCCTCGAAAATCCTACCTGAACCATATTTTCCGGTCGCTTTCGTTAGAAGATCGTATAAGGAAGCCTTTTTCGTCCATTTACACATTCCAAATAAATTTTGAGCACCAAAAACGATACCGAAACTAACCAAACTTCTGGGGGACTGGAATTTCGTTTGAAATCTTTCTAAACGGCCAGATACCTAAAAAAACTTCGTTATCAACTGTAAAAAGGTCGATTAGTACTTACTTTCGCTTTATTTATGCTTTTGAATCGATTTTTGGTCCAATTCAAATTTGCCGTTCGTACTCACGCCAAAAGTCGTGAAAGGAAGAAATGACACTTGCACAAAATTTCTCATATCGATGGGAAACTTCTTCTGGACGACGAAGAACGGAAAAATAGGCGATTTCCTATCGATATTTCGCCCCAAAATCGCCGTTCGATTCGAACTAACAAAATGTGGCATAACTCTGATACTTTTACTTTGATGTAAACAAAGAAACTGGCAACGTTTTGTTTAAGGTGGAAAATTGAGGGCGTGAACTTGGAAAAATGAAAGGTACCTTTTGAATGGAGAATCGTTCCGTTGCCGTCGGCCAGAGTATAACGGCCCCTTAATAAATCCTTTCTCAATCCACAAGCTTACTTAATCCATCGTACGTAATTGCCCAAACAGAGGGGCCCACGCCTGAAAACCGGCAACAATCCCGAAAGGACAGGTACACCACTAATTCCATCGGCTTGTTTGGCCATTTGATTGTTTGCCAAGTGACCTCTGGGGCAGAATATTCCCTTTCAAACATTCCGTCTAGTTTCACAAGCGGCAGCAGAAGACAGACAACAAAGACGAATGGGACGACGAGCAACGGGGCGGAAAGTATCAAGAACAAGAGCAGGGTGGATAAATAGGACTACAAATTATTGCGTTTGTTTGGGGTACGACGCAGGGGTTGAAATAAGAGAATTCTCACATAGTTATTGTGATTTATAATTAATTTGTATCGTTTCAACTGGCGGGAAACGTTCTCATTCACGCCTGTCGGATCCTCTTTGAATTATGTTCGTGTACGCTGCCTCAACTGATATACCGGGTGTTTTATGATATGGTAACTATCTTCAGAAAGAGGACTTTTTAGAAGTTCAGAAAGATATGTTTTATAATCTTCAAATGTCCCTAGGTTTTCGGAATGCTCGAAAGTTTCGGGAAATCAAAAAAATTTCACCTTTTTCCATTATTTTTGGTTCCAAGACTCCAAATGAAGCAATTTTTTCAATCTGTTTCAAGATAGCAAACTCCATTCATATTTACAAATTATTCGACGTCCGGTGCTTACTCTTCTTCGATTTTGGGCATTGTCAAACCACGCTTGACAACATCTCATAACAGTAGTTGGATTTCTGATCGTATGGTTAGCGATTTTTCGAAATGACAGCCCTGCCTCCCGTAGACCAATAATTCGACCTCTTTCAAATTCACTCATGGTTATATAGTTATAGTAAAAAGGGGTTACAGTCCCCTGACAGAGCTGTTATCATCGCGCCTCCTACAGCTCGCCCTCCAGTTCCAGAGATTTGATGAAATCCAGTATCTGGGACGGCTTCAAGGAGGATAACTCCCCACTTCTACAAGTTTCTTGTCCAAAGCATTCTTTCCTTTGGCTTGCAATGGCATAGCATTCCGTAACCAGGTGAATAGGAGTTACTTCCTCCTCCCCACAGAATCTACACTCATCAGTGTCCGATAAACCAATTCTCAACAGATTCTTCTTTAGGCGACAATGTCCTGTGAGAAAGCCAGTGAGTATGTGAAGTTGGTTTTTACTGAGATCCAGATATTTTTTGGATCTAGCAGTTTCAAAGTTCCGGAGGAACTTTTTGGAGTGATCCATCCCTGGGAGATTCCGCCAGAGTTTTTCTCTTTCGGTTCTCTCCTTCAGCATAAACTCCTTCTTACAGGTGCATTTTCCACCACCACAGAAGGGTTCTGGCCCAGTGAGTGGCGTTTGTGCGCCCTTTCTGGCCAGTGTTTTGGCCTCTTCGTTTCCTACGATTCCCGAATGACCGGGAACCCAGATTAAAAAGACCTTATTCTTCTTGCCTACCTCATTGAGTTTGTTTCTGCACTCCCAAATCTGCTTTGAGTCAATGACGTAGGAGCTCAGTGCTTTAATAGCAGCTTGGCTATCTGTATGAATAGCTACATCGCACTGATAGTTTCTTCCTAGATTTATATCTAGACATCTCCCGATTACAAGTATTTCCGTTTGAAGGACGCTTGTACAGAAGCCTAACGATAGTGCACACTTGGTACTTGTCCCGTAAATCCCAGCGCCAGCTCCTGGAGCGGTTTTAGAACCATCTGTATACCATTTCATTGTATTTTCTTTGAGATTGTAGTTTGTGTATTCCCTTTCCGAATCCTCTCTTTTACTTAGCATTGTACAGAAGTTCTTCTCAGTGCTTACTTTCTTGATCATTACATCACTAGGAAGGTTTGCAGATGAGGTGTAGTCATTTAGAGAGGACCAAGCTCTCTGAAACCTGACTCTCTCATTGCATGCTCCTCCTTTAGATACTCTGAGGATGGCCTCATGGGCTACCCTATCAATCACTAGATGTAGAGGTGTGAGGTCTATGATGATCTCAAGCGCCCTGGTTGGGCACGTTCTCATAGCACCCGTGATGCACACACAGGCAAGCCTTTGTACTTTGTCGAGCATTTTCCTCGTACTAGCCTGACTTGCCTTAGCAAACCAGGCTACTGCCCCATATGTGACTGTAGGTCTTACAATCATGACGTATATCCATGGCAGTATTTTTGGGTTACAGCCCCAATTCCTGCCGCATTCAAATTCACTTAGCTGGCGATAAATTCCGAGTACACGTGCTCTAGGCATTTTAACTACAACTAAACATCGACTTTGGATCTCCTCGAATAGCTGATTTGTTGTGAAATTTGAAAAAATTGCAAAAAAACGACTACAATATTTAGATAAGTAACAAAAAATGAAAAAACCTTCACGATTTTTTTTCTCCAAATCAAATCATTTACTCTTTGCCAAACTATCTTTGGTTTACCAACAAAAAAATTTAAACTTTAACATCTCCTTTTGGGTGTTTCTGTTTTTTTGTCAGTTGGTATAATAAACAGAGTTGGCATTGCTTCCGTTTTGAACATGGCTCTGACGTTTCTGAAACACATCCTCCCTAATGGAAAATTCTTCATTTTATCTGCCTCTGTTTTTAACACGTTCTCTATAAACCGGCTCAAACTTCATAATAATATCAAGCGAAAGAGCCCACGCTGAACTGGCTGTTAATATGTTGATGGCAAAATATGTTGATGGATTACGTACGAATGAATGCAAATTTGAATTTCATAAGCGCCAAAATGCATAATTCTGTTGTTTAAGTGTGCAGAGTCGGGTTTAATTGCGGCCATTTAGTCATTCAGTGCATGGCGTTTCGAGCGCCAGTATGGCCGACTTTCTGCGAACAATAGCCTTAATTTGGGGAAAAATGATACAGTGGTGGAATTATGATTCGGATCATAATTGAAACGAGAGCAGATATCTAGCTGTGGGCTTTGTCTTGAATAATATTTTGGAGAGTGAATGAATGAATTTGATGTAGTGATTACTCCCTTTCTCGTCGCCAAGTTGTAATGTCTTTGGTATAGTACATTCCGCAGGGTGAGAAAGATAGCTAACACATGTTAACTGCAATAATAGGCATGAAATATTATATTTCCCCAATATACGAGGAAATATTGAAAAATTCTTTGCCTACTATAGAATCAAAAAAAATTTCAATGTCAAAATATTTTATGACTCAACATATTATCCTCTTAATTGAATACATTTATCACAGGGAACCTGCAACGTCTCTAGACCTTTAAAAAAAAATGTTTCTTCTTGCTCTGCAAACTAGTCCTACACAGCTTTTATTACCTCCTCGTTGGAACAAAATTTTCGACCTTTTTAAGTTTTTTTTAGTTGAGGAAAGAGATGATAGTCGGACGGAGCCAAATCTGGTGAATAAGGGGTGTGTTCTAGTAATTCTAACCCTAAATCACGAATTTTTTGCATGGCAACATGAGATTTGTGTTCTGGGGCGTTGTCCTGTAAATACAAAACACCTTTGGATAGCTTTCCGCGACTTTTCTCTTTAATTTTTTCCCGTAGAGTGGTCAGTAATGTCGAATAGTAATCTCCAGTTGTTGTTCTAACTTTATCCAAAAAATCAATCATGATTACTCCATGGCAATCCCAAAAAACTGAAGCAAGAACTTTTCCAGCAGATTTTTGGACACGAAACTTGAAGAGGTCTTGGAGAACCAGAGTGTCACCATTCCATCGATTGTTGCTTTGTTTTTGGATTGTAGAAATGTACCCAACTCTCATCCATAGTAACAATTCGGTTTAAGAAGTCTACATCGTTTTCAAATCGAGCACAGATCGAACGCGATGCTTCTACCCTTGCACGCTTTTGGTCAACATTCAAACATTTAGGGATCCATTTCGCAGAAATTTTTCTCATGTCCAAATTGACGTGAACGCATTCGTATGAAATCTTCAGTGCTTCAGATATCCGTTTTAGCCCAATTCGACGGTCTGATAAAATCATGTCATGAACTGCATCGATATTTTCGGGGACTGACACAGAAACTGGCCTTCCCGATCGGTCATCATCTTCAATGGAAAATTTACCTCAATTGAAGCTTGCAGTCCAATTTTTCACGGTCGCATACGAAGGACATTGATCACCAAGGGTATTAAGCATATCTTCGAAAATCTGCTTACCTCTTAACCCTTTTAAATACAGGTACTTGATGATGGCTCGATACTTCAATTTCGGTGAACATCTTTTATTTTTATTCATTGCGTAACTCTGGTTTACTTTTTTGACGTCGAACTCTACTCTACACTGACACTTCTAATAAGTTATTGTTCGTTGATATGGTATCGGAATATTTTGGTTATGCATGGAACTAGTCTAGGCTAACTAGAGATCAATACATCCTCGTATTAATGGATAAAAACAGAAGTGAGAAGTAAATAGTTTACTTTAAGATCCTGATACATAAGATAAGACAATCCGAAGAACCCTATTTAATCGTGACGCACAAAGAATATTTCGGGAATGAAAGCTCCAAAATTTATGCCACCTGCAAATCCTTTTTCGGACCGAATAGAAAAGACAATCCGGTTGAATGGAATGGTCAAATTGGACCTTTTGATTTATATTCAATCAAGTCCCGAATATTTCTCGGGTAAGATAAAAGCCCTTCTGGACCCTCGCCCTTAATCCCGGGGGGGTAAATCCAGATTAGCGCCCAGGGAAGAGAAAAGTAAAGCATAAAACGTGCCTAATTTGGCATGGATAAATACGCCTCTTACAAGGTGGAGAAAGTAAAAACGGCGAACTTGGTAATGGCGGACAATTTGGTTTCAACTCTCTAAACTCGTATTTCTGATTTTATTTTCTCGGAATGAGAGGAAATGGCTGTTAGGTTTTTATATTTCTATAAGTGCTTCAGTGTTCTTGAAATTGGATAAACTTTAATGGAAATCTCTATTGAATGTGAATTTTTCGGTGATGAAATGGGGCATCAAAATGCGGGTAATACGGTTCATTGCTGATAAAATTACGACCCTATTATAGTCTAGTCTAGGTCATTCGTTTTCCTCTTTACTACCATATCAGCTTTGAACTGATGGCATTAGAGATCAAAACTTTGATAGCATCTTGACTTTTAATAAGTGACGTTACCGGCCTGGGCCCTTCAGGCCGTTTAATATCAGTTATTTGGGTATAATTTTTCGTCCATGTAAGAGATCAGTTTGATAGTTTGATTAATCGAATCTTGTGGGAGATCAAAAAGATGGTTCTTCGGTATTTTGGTTGAAATCAACTTTGGGGTGGGACCCACTTTGGGTATCATATTTTTGGGCTAGAGCTTGCTTTTGACAGGAAATTTCTGACTGGTACCCACTTTGGACACTAACATTAGGGCTAGGACTCATACGAGGATTTATTGAAAAATTCTTAGCCCACTACAGAACCAAACAAAATTTCAATGTCAAAATATTTTATTACTCAACATATTCTCCTCTTAATTGAATACATTTATTACAGCGAACCTGCAACGTCTCTAGACCTTTAAAAAAAATGTTTCTTCTTGTTCTGCAAACCAGGTCTAGAGACGTTGCAGATTCGCTGTAATAAATGTATTCAATCAAGAGGAGAATATGTTGAGTAATAAAATATTTTGACATTGAAATTTTGTTTGGTTCTACAGGGTCTTTCACGAGGAACCTCACCCATATTTATACGGGAAACTACTGAACGTATTTTCATGAAATTCAGCACTTATAAGTATTTCACGATGCTGATGAAATCTAAAATATTTTCAAGGCATGAGCACCTCCGGTTTTTCCGGAAATGACGTCAACTTCCGTTTTTCAAATTAGAACACCATTTTTTTATTGCAGAAATAGATTCCTTAGAATTTTTCAAGTTATTTTGATGTAACATTTTTCAGTTTTGGTTGGAAAATTCTCTCTGAGCGGGAAAATTCGAAAAAAAAATCGAAAATTGAGCTCCGCTGAAACAAGAATAACTTCGAGGTTTTTGGATGGAAAATTTTCATTTTTGGGATTTTTCAAGATGTAAGATTGATGTATCCATTTTAAAAATCTTTCTGAGTTAATATCCACTTTAGGGCAAGGGTCTGATGCATACACTCACATCATTTTTTAACGTAGATTCAATATCTGCCATAAAAAATGGGGTTCTAATTTGAAAAAATTGATTTTTCACGATTTTGTCATCCCTAACTTTGAAAGCGATTTTTTCACCCCCTGTATCAGGAATCGCGATTTCGATTTTTAAAGTGGATACATCAATCTTACATCTTGAAAAATCCCAAAAATGAAAATTTTCCATCCAAAAACCTCGAAGTTATTCTTGTTTCAGCGGAGCTCTATTTTCGATTTTTTTTCGAATTTTCCGCCAGAGAGAATTTTCCAACCAAAACTGAAAAATGTTACATCAAAATAACTTGAAATTTTCTAAGGAATCTATTTCTGCAATAAAAAAATGGTGTTCTAATTTGAAAAACGGAAGTTGACGTCATTTCCGGAAAAACCGGAGGTGCTCATGCCTCGAAAATATTTTAGATTTCATCAGCATCGTGAAATACTTATAAGTGCTGAATTTCATGAAAATACGTTCAGTAGTTTCCCGTATAAATATGGGTGAGGTTCCTCGTGAAAGACCCTGTATATCCTCGTATTTAAACTCAATGCTATAAGTTTGCTACAGCTACTACGCGAATATCAATAATTTACTTTCACAATTAAGTGATGCTCTTACGAACAAACGAACGTCGTCGGTTTTCAATTATCAAATGGAAACTGTCAAAACTAATGGGCATTCAAACTCAAAGCAATCTCAATTTACTTTCGAGAAGACGAATTTAAATTAAGGAAAAGAAGAAGACTCGGATTTCAAGTAAAACGCTCTTAATTTGACGGAAATTAATAATAGAAAATGCGATGAAACCAATCCGCAGGGAAGGGGGAGAAAGAAAAACTTGAAAGTTCCCTACAGAGACAGTATTGCGAGAAATCGCGAAATCGAGTTATGTTTCTAATTGAATTTTCTTTGAGATTTCCTAGGTTGCTATTCGATTAGTCTATTTCCCGGGTATTTCCACCGTAGACTCAGTAACTTACAATTTTCTTCCGGATGAATTTATGAATGCAATTATGCGCGGCTTTTAATGACTGCTAGCTAGGTATACGTACAGGGCGTGGCAAAATGATATGGTATAAAATGGTAGAGGTCTTTGTGGCTGTTCAGAAAAATATGTCTCATGAAATGGGTGGTCAGGATTCGTTGTCTAATGTCTACTGACATGTGAACGCTTCTTCATGGTAAGTACAGTAGCGGGTTGTACCGTACGCGTTTATCAAACGTGAAAAAACCGGACAAACACCTGGTATTACTCTGAAGAGAGTTGCTATCGTTTAATTAAGCAACTCCTTCATTCTGTGGGACAAATGACATATACGCAGTGTGAAATGTTGTTATTTCTCGCGTGTATGATGTGCTTTCGCCAAAGTCCTGAGAGAGCTCTCTTGTCATTCTACACTCGTGAAACTCGAGAGTTGCGTCAGATATGTGCACAAAAGCGCCAGGCACTTTGGTCTAGATGAAAGGTGTGTGCGGTTGAAAAGGAGTTTTTGCGTTAATCATAGATGGAAACCTATGTTGAAGTTGGTGTTGAAAAAAGAGCCGGGTTTGTAGATTCTGCTTCGACCTAACCGTTCAAAGATAGAGAATAACTTCCAATAATTTTTCTATAAGGAGTAGGAGAAATACGAACAAAATGACATATATGTACAAAATGACAAAGGCATCATAACTTGAGTTGCTTTCATATCACAAGACACGACTGGGTTCTATTAACCTCTGAAAACTCGCAAGCTCTACTCTTGTTCATATTGCATTCATTTCAAACTTTACTTCCCTATTTGTCATTGTATTCACGAAGCTTGTTTTAGGTTGAATATAATTTTTGTATTAATTCGATATATTTTTCTAGTTTCATAACGCCTTATGGACATAATGACATATACAGTGAACGGACAAAATTACCGTATCTACCGGACAACACCGAGACCATTCATCCCAGGCTCCATCAGCAAACAAAGAGCCAGGACTTGTCTTAACATAATCATAACAAAATATTCATCTGCGGCTAATAAAGGCAATCCATCTCAACCAACTCTTTCTGATCCTATGAGAAGGTTTCGCCAATGCCTAAAGGACGATTCATAAGTGGACAAGGCAAACGTGAGCCGAAGACTCGATAAATGATTTTTTGCATATAGTTATAGTGAAAAGGGGTTACAGTTCACTGCGACCTTAAGGTCTATTGTGCCCCCTATCAGAGCTGTTATCATAGCGCCTCATACTCGCCCTCCAGAGATTTGATGAAATCCAGTATCTGGGACGGCTTCAAGGAGGATAACTCCCCACTTCTACAAGTTCTTGTCCAAAGCACTCTTTCCTTTAATAATAATAATAATAATAATAGTGCTTTATTTCAGAACATATTCATCACAAATTGCTCAGTACATGAAAATGAAATGGAATAGTGTCTAAAAGGAAAAAATATTAACTATATCCTATCATGCAAAATAATCTTCATTTCCATAAGGCTCCAACTCAACTAAATATTTATACAGTTTCTTTTTAAATGTTTTGATATCAGAGATCATAGATATATCTTTTGGCAAAGAGTTGTACATTTTTAAGCATCTGTACTCAGCTTGCTTCTGGCTTGTTGTTAAATTATGCCTAGGGTATATATAATTGTTATTCCTTGTGTTATAATAACTTTTTTGATTTTCATATTTACGAAACATATTTGGATTCTTCTTGATGAAAATAACACATTCTTGAATGTATATTCCATATATAGTTAGTAATCCCAAGTTCTTGAATGTACCTCTACATGATTGATCATACCTCATGTTATTCAGTATTCTAATTGCTTTTTTCTGTAATACAAATAAAGGCTTTATGTTTCCGGACCCATAGAAGATTATGCTGAATCTCAGTTTGGCTTCTATTGTTGCGTGATACACCATCTTCAAGTTGCGTTGACAAATGTATTTCGATGTTATTCTAAACCCATAAATTGCTGTCTGAATTTTTGTACAAAGATTTGTAATATGTTCCTTCCAGTCCAGATGATTATCTATGTGAACTCCCAAAAACTTTGTATGCTCCACAAGTTGGTATTTATTCTGATTAAGTGTTATGGAATTAAGTTCTTCGATACCTGTACTACTTGGAGTGAATAGTACGATTTTAGTTTTTTCTTTATTCAAAAGGAGGTTGTTACCTTTGAACCATTCATCTGTTTCTTCCATTTTACTTTCACATATGTTCCTCAAATCTGGATATAAACTCTCTATAATAAGTAGGTTGGTGTCGTCTGCATGATTAATTGTTGTTGTCTTATTATTTTCACTGTCATCGCTTACTGTGTAGTCATTGATGTATATTATGAAGAATATTGGTCCAGCAATGCTTCCCTGTGGAATACCCAAAAGCAGTTACTCCATATTTGATCTTATTACTTCTTCCTCCATTTCCATTTCCACCATCTGTTTTCTCATTGTGAAATATGACCTCACCCACTGCAAGACAGGTCCTCTAATTCCATATCTTTCCAGTTTCCTCAATAGTTTTTCACTGTCCAAGCAGTCATATGCCTTGGTTAGGTCAAGAAATATTCCCATAGCTAGGTCTCCACTTTCAAATGCTTCAACTATTTTATTGATGAATTTGTACACTGCTGTCTTTGTAGATTTTCCTTTTGTATAACCATGCTGATTATCACTGAGTATTTCATGTTTCAATAAGGACTTTGGCTTGCAATGGCATAGCATTCCGTAACCAGGTGAATAGGAGTTTCTTCCTCCTCCCCACAGAATTTAAACTCATCAGTCTCTGATAAACCCATTCTCAACAGATGCTTCTTTAGGCGACAATGTCCTGTGAGAAAGTCAGTGAGTAAATGAAGTTGGTTTTTACTGAGATCCAGATATTTTTGGGATCTAGCAGTTTCAAAGTTCCGGAGGAACTTTTTGGAGTGATCCATCCCTGGGAGTTTCCGCCAGAGTTTTTCTCTTTCGGCTCTCTCCTTCAGCATAAACTCCTTCTTATAGGTGCATTTTCCTATACCACAGAAGGGTTCTGGGCCAGTGAGTGGCGTTTGTGCGCTCTTTCTGGCCAGTGTATTGGCCTCTTCGTTTTCTTACGATTCCCGAATGACCGGGAACCCAGATTAAAAAGACCTTATTTTTTTTGCCTACCTCATTGAGTTTGTTTCGGCACTCCCAAATCAGCTTTGAGTCAATGACGTAGGAGCTCAGTGCTTTAATAGCAGTTTGACTATCTGTATGAATAGCTATATCGCACTGATAGTTCCTTCCTAGATTTATATCTAGACATCTCCCGATTACAAGTATTTCCGTTTGAAGGACGCTTGTACAGAAGCCTAACGATAGTGCAGACTTGGTACTTGTCCCGTAAATCCCAGCGCCAGCTCCTGGAGCGGTTTTAGAACCATCTGTATACCATTTCATTGTATTTTCTTTGAGATTTTAGTTTGTGTATTCCCTTTCCGAATCCTCTCTTTTACTTAGCAGTGTACTGAAGTTCTTCTCAGTGCTTACTTTCTTGATCATTCAGTATTGAGAATCATTGCAATCAAGACTGATACAACGAACGACAACTGAGAATACACCGAATAAAAAGAATAATTGCGAAATGCATTCGATTTCTTTGCTTCTACATTCAACAGTTGAAATCTAATAGGCTTTCCGTAACAACTCCGCCGCAATTCTCCTTCGAATGAATTCCAGCAGGAACTAGAGCAGAAAATCTATATTCTGTAGGTATTTCGGAAGGGAGAATCTATTATTCTCCAAATTGACATCTTCGCTGAGTGCATACAAAGAGGATATGGTTGCGAAAGGAGTTCTTCCCGCTTTTTGGTATTCCAACGACTGATCATTATTTCAGTGCATATTCAGCGTTTTCCCCTCATACCCAGTATTTCTGCAGCGGTATACGATACGAAACGAGCTGTAGGCAAGCGTCCACGAAAGCGATACGAAAATAAGTTGCTGAATTCATCTTTCTTCGTTTGGGCGCTATTGTCTTCATTTGGAACCATGATATCGGTGAATTCTATATTTCGAAGGAAATATCCCGATTTATTTTAAGACGTTCCAGAATTTCCGCTGCTTTTTTTCTACTGACATTTCAATTTTATCGGAATTCAAAGTTGATTTGTGACTGACGGAGTAATCTTAATGAGTATAACCTCAATCTTGAAAGTACGAAAACTTACGAGGATGTATTGATATCTAGTTAGCCTAGACCAGTTCCATGCATAAACAAAATATTGCGATACCATATCAACGAACAATAACTTATTAGAAGTGTCAGTGTAGAGTTCGACGTCAAAAAAGTAAACCAGAGTTAGGCAATAAATAAAAAAAAAGATGTCCACCGTAATTGTAGAAATCGAAAAATTGGAGTATCGAGCCATCATCAAGTGCCTGTATATAAAAGGGTTGAAAGGTAAGCAGATTTACGAAGATATGCTTAATATCCTTGGTGATCAATGTCCTTCGTATGCGACCGTGAAAAATTGGACTGCAAGCTTCAAAAGAGGTAAATTTTCCATTGAAGATGATGACCGATCGGGAAGGCCAGTTTCTGTGTCAGTCCCCGAAAATATCGATGCAGTTCATGACATGATTTTATCAGACCGTCGAATTGGGCTAAAACGGATATCTGAAGCACTGAAGAGTGAAGATTTCATACGAACGCGTTCATCATATAGTTCACGTCAATTTGGACATGAGAAAAATTTCTGCAAAATGGATCCTCAAATGTTTGAATGTTGACCAAAAGCGTGCAAGGGTAGAAGCATCGCGTTCGATCTGTGCTCGATTTGAAAACTGTTTAGACTTCTTTAACCGAATTGTTACTATGGATGAGACTTGGGTACATTTCTACGATCCAGAAACAGAGCAACAATCGATGGAATGGCGACACTCTGGTTCTCCAAGACATAAGAAGTTTCGCGTCCAAAAATCTGCTGGAAAAGTTCTTGCTTCAGTTTTTTGGGATTGCCATGGAGTAATCATGATTGATTTTTTGGATAAGGGTAGAACAATAACTGGAGATTACTTTTCGACATTACTGATCACTCTACGGGAAAAAATTAAAGAGAAAAGACGCGGAAAGCTATCCAAAGACGTTTTGTTTTCACAGGACAACGCCCCAGTACACAAATCTCATATTGCCATGCAAAAAATTCGTGATTTAGGGTTAGAATTACGAGAACACCCCCCTCATTCCCCAGATTTGTCTCCGTCCGACTATCATCTCTTTCCTCAACTAAAAAAAGTTTAAAAGGTCGTAAATTTTCTTCCAACGAGGAGGTTATAAAAGCTGTGGAGGACTGGTTTGCAGAGCAAGAAGAAACATTTTTTGAAATGTCTAGAGACGTTGCAGGTTCGTTGTAATAAATATACGGAGGATATGGAGTAATAAAATATTTTGACATTGAAATTTTGTTTGGTTCTATAGTAGGCTAAGAATATTTCAATATATCCTCGTATTTAAACTCAATGCTAATCCCAAAAAACTGAAGCAAAAACTTTTCCAGCAGATTTTTGGACACGAAACTTCTTAGGTCTCGGAGAAACAGAGTGTCGCCATTCCATCGATTGTTGCTTTGTTTCTGGATCGTAGAAATGTACCCAAGTCTCATCCATAGTAAGATGTTGGTTTAAGAAGTCTACATCGTTTTCAAATCGAGCACAGATCGCACGCGATGCTTCTACCCTCGCACGCTTTTGGTCAACACTCAAACATTTGGGGATCCATTTTGCAGAAATTCTCCTCATGTCCAAATTGACGTGAACGTTCGTATGAAATCTTCAGTGCTTCAGATATCCGTTTTAGACCAATTCGACGGTCTGATAAAATCATTTCATGAACTTCATCGATATTTTCGGGGACTGACACAGAAACTGGCCTTCCCGATCGGTCTTCATCTTCAATGGAAAATTTACCTCTTTTGAAGCTTGCAGTCCAATTTTTCACGGTCGCATACGAAGGACATTGATCACCAATGTATTAAGCATATCTTCGTAAATCTGCTTACCTCTTAACCCTTTTAAATACAGGTACTTGATGATGGCTCGATTCTCCAATTTTTCGATTTTTACAATTTCGGTGGACATTTTTTTTTAAATTTATTGCATAACTCCGGTTTACTTTTTTGACGTCGAACTCTACACTGACACTTCTAATAAGTTATTGTTCGTTGATATGGTATCGCAATATTTTGATTATGCATGGAACTGGTCTAGGCTTACTAGATATCAATACATCCTCGTATACTTATCTAGAGGTAGGTATAAAAAAGCTTCATTGTGAAAAACACGAAAAGATTCAATGCTCAAAGTATTGCCCGTCGCTAGCCACTACATTTTCCCATATTTATTCCAACTTTTTGGCCGCTATCCATGCCATGAACTATTTTTTACTTCATCCCAAGTTCTGGTCAACCAGGCGATGTTTTATCGATCGGAAGAGTTGGTAATCCGAATGAGCAATGTCTGGGCTGTACGGCGGGTGGGGTAGGACTTACCTATTCGTGCGTTTCTAATATTCCTCTTGCCAATTCGTTCCCAAACACTCCCGTCTTTCCTTGCAGGATCTAAAGGCCTCAGGAACAGATTCGACGAGCAGCGTCTCACCCTGCGCATCCACAGAGGCAGGGGCTCGACAGAACGACGCCACCACTGCACCGGTTCGCCTCACAGCAACGGCAGCAACAGCACTTTGACCACCATGGGCAGCGGAAGTCCCAGTCCTTCGAACAAGAGGCACGAGAGGATCAAGATAAGCGTCAGCTATCCCTCCAGCGAAAACCTGTCGACCCACAAACCTACCCCGCCAAACCACCTGCCTGTGGTCATGTCCACTTCGCCCAGTAGCTATACGGTAAGGTACTCGGTGAATGGGGACAAAATGGACGAGAGTTCGTCTAGGAACGACGGGAGGCTGAGGGTGCATAGAGGGGGTAAGTTACTTCAGTCTTTATCCTAATCAAGATGAACGAAATACTCAAGAGACTGCTAATTTTCCTCTGTAAAGACAGGGCTTCATCACTCAAGATGATTTTTCATTGGACTTCCGGTATGGCCCCCCCTTGGATAAAATTCCCTTTATACATAGTTCAATCGATCCCTAAAATTCTCAATAAAAAAATTTCATTTTGAGTACACTACGCAAAAAAATTAACGCACATTATGGAAATCTCAAATTTATTCTACAACTGAAGGTGTTCTCAATGATAATTATTTTTATCAGAATTATGCATGCATATGTTATCCACTTTCAACGTTTTCCTTCAATACAGATGTTTTCTCCCAGCAGGAATAAAAAAAGATGATATCATCAGATTATGAATGTATTGGCTCCATTCTAAAATCAGTTAATTCTAGTGATCAATAGTTTTTCTTTCGTTTGATTTTCTACACTCGATCGCTATGCAACGCGAAACACGCAATTTGACCCAAGAGGAATGTGCCCGAGCGGTAGTTTTGCGAGAAGAAGGGTGGACATACACAAGAATTGCAGAAAGGTTTGGAGTTTCCCATACAAGTGTGTCCAGAATGTTGCAGCGATTCAGGAAGACAGGTATGAATGTCCGAAGACCAGGACAGGGTAGACCACGGGTAACAACTGCCATTCAAGAACGTTACTTGAGAGTTTCTTCGTTGAGACAAAGTTTGCAACCGCTCGCCTCCTTCAAAATCAGCTTGAGCAAACTCATGAGGTGCAAATTAGCACTCAGACAATAAGAAATCGCGTCACAGAATATGATTTATGGCCTCGTGTCGCGGCAAGAGGCCCAGCTTTTACCCCAGCCCATCGAAGGGCGCGTTTGGATTTTGCGAGAGAGCATATCCATTGGGAAGAGGCCGATTGGGAAAGAGTTCTCTTCACAGATGAGTCTAGATTCTGCCTCTACCATTGTGATCGACGTTCCCTTGTATACAGACGTCCACATGAAAGATATGCTCAGTGCAATTTCCTGAATACTACTGGTTTCGGGGGAGGATCGATTATGGTATGGGGTGGAATATCTTTGACTGCTCGCACAGACCTAGTGGTCGTTGATAATGGAGCTATGAATGCTGATAAGTATATAAGGAACATTCTCGAAGAGCATGTAGTGCCATTTGCCTCATACATTGGTGAAAATTTCATTTTTATGGACGATAATGCCAGACCCCATTGTGCGCGCATCGTTCAGGAGTACCTTGAAGAGGTTGAAGTCTCTCGAATGGAATGGCCAGCATGAAGTCCAGATCTCAATCCGATTGAGCAGGTTTGGGACAACCTCAATAGAAGGCTGAGAAGTTCAGAAAATCATCCAGCTACTCTTAATGACTTAGGAATCCAACTCGGAGAAATCTGGAAGGATTAGATCAGAACATTTTAAGATCACTCATTTTGAGTATGAACCGTCGTTGCCGAGCTGTAATTAACGCAAGGTGTGGAAATACCAAGTATTAAATCACTTATCAGCATTTCAGTATTTTGAAAATTGTTCATTTCTCTTCTTTCACATAAGATTCGGTGAAATCCTGAATTTTTCTTCCATTTAATGTGTCTTGTTTCGTTCAAAACCTTCCCGAGAGAACATAAAAAATAAGTTATAAAGTCAATGTAGAGTTAACTCATTAAAATTGAGATTTTCAGAATGTGCGTTAATTCTTTTGCGCAGTGTAGTTCAGATTTCTCTTTATACCTACTCACTGGATTTTTATGACAATTTTGATTTTTTCGATAGAATCGTTCACAATTTTTTTTCTCGAAATCGGTAGCAGATACGACAAAACTACCAGAGACCATAAAGTTTAGTATAACAACAATGCCTCTTTTAACAATTTTTCGAACTAACAGTGGTTCACCAAAAAATAGTTCTGGAGGAAAACAAGAGACAGTGTTCCGAAAATATCATCCTGTAGATTTGCAATCGAAATTGGAATGTCACAGGGTGAGGACTCTAAATTTTAATTTGTATGCCTAATTCCAGTTGAATTGTGGAATGCAGATACTATGAAAAAAAAATTAAACAATTTCAAACTTTAAGTCATGGCACCCTCCCTTGGACCTCGAAATGGACAATAATCCTTTTATTAGTAGTCCTATAACGTATCTATTGATGGCCGCCCTGAAAAAATTCATGCCCCCACCTGAAAAACTGTCTGGATCCGCCAATGTGATCATGAGCGCCCGCAGGGGGGGGGCAGGGGGGCCATGGCCCCCCCTGAGATTTTGATGGCCTCATTGTTTTACAGCACAACACCCTCAATATTGCTCTCTAATCTTTATTTGGCCCCCCCCTGAGAAAAATTTTTGGGGATTTCTGCGGGCGCCCATGAATGTGATCCACCCTGTATACATACTTCAAACATTCAATCATTTTTACAACTTCACATTCGCTTTGAGTTACATATATTCAAGCGAAGCTCCACGGTGATTTACAACTGACATTACAGTAATGGACTTATAAATTTTCTAGTGGGTATAAATATAGAAGTGATAGTTTCTATTGGGATCGGACAATGGGGGCGCATGGCTTCGATTCAAGGCCAAAATATGGAAACGGAAAAACTGTATGCACTTATCATTAATATTGAATGATTTTCTCATGGGCTGTTTCTGTTATATGGTGAAACGATGGGGAAATTGTGAATGCAACAAAACTATGTAAATCTTCTTCGAAATTTATTTTATTTTCTATTTAATAACCTTAAGGTTATGCCATGATGAACTGTCAAAACTAAACTCGATTCACATGACAGCTATTGACACTTCTACTATTTCAAATAAGGCTGTCGTAGCGCCTCAAAAGCATGTTAGGATCTTGGAAAACTCTCTCATGCTTCTAGGTTGATTGGGCAATTTTTTCCAGGCTCTTCCAGGCGTGCCCTGACGCCAAACAGCGATATAGTAGGCTTAGAAAGACCCCCCACTTCTCCCTCTACAGTGAGCGAAGACGGACGCACCAAACTGATCTCCAAAAAGATGGGCAAACGCAACATAAAGTTCCAAGTGAAACGTTTCAGGATGGAGACCAAAGCTGCCAAAACGCTGGGCATCATAGTGGGCGGCTTCATCCTCTGCTGGCTGCCCTTCTTCACCATGTACCTCATACGCGCCTTCTGCGAAGACTGTATCCATCCTCTAGTGTTCTCCGTGCTGTTCTGGCTGGGTTACGTGAACAGTGCCATCAACCCTCTGATTTACGCCCTCTTCTCCAAAGACTTTAGGTTCGCCTTCAAGAGGATCATCTGCAGGTGCTTCTGTAAAGGCGGGACGGGTAAAGGGTCCAGGCGGGGGTCTGCGGGGTCCCAGTTGCAAGACAGGCACTTCAGGTCTGCCAGTTACAACAGGCAGGGCAATTCTCTGGGCGAAGAGAGCGATCCAGGGGATCCTGACTCCAGGTGACAAATAAAGGGAATGTCGGCTATTGGTAAGCTGGCATTCGGCATAAACGACTTGATGTTCAAGGTGAAGATGAATGACTGAAGCTGCCGACGGCAGGGTTAATTGAATGTACATAAATAAAACTGATTTCGACGTGTTGAGAAGACGTGTCGAGTTGAATGACAGCTATACTCAGGTCGGTTTCTTACAAAAGTACTCGACAATGAATTTCAGGTAACGATAAAACTAAGCGATGGGCGCAAAAGCCAAAGAAAGGTTCAAAAACTGAGATGCCAAGCTTATTTTTGGAGCTAGATAAAAACCTTGAAATCCTAACTGAAAACCGTCTCCAAAAATTGTATTTCGAATCGGCACTCTTCGATTGTAGCATTTGGTCTATGTAGTTCCGGAATCATCCGCAATATTTCACGGCCATGGCGCTATTTCGGAAATGGAAAATAGCGCGAACACTTTCGAGAGCAATTCAGGCCCGGATCTACGATTTTTTCTGACCGGGGCAAAAATTCATGATTTCGCCCCCCCCATTTGTTTAATATGTAGATACATATATGAATTCATGGGAAAAACGAAAATAAATAATACAAATGAATAATGAAAATAAAAACTAATAACAAGGAAAATATCACAAGGAAAGAAATTGGACTTTTTTCTTCACATAGCATCACGCGGCGTGATTTTCTTTCCGCGAACGCATCTATCAGCTCCTCGAAATCTGTTTCGGAAGCAGTTTTGTATTCTATAGCTAAGATCGAGAGGCCATAGAGACTTTTCTGGCTCATTAAGGAACCCAAATAATTTTTTATTATTTTCAATTTGCTGAAACTGCTTTCACATTTTGCAGACGTGGTAGGCAATGTGCACTATATTCTATATAATGTCAGCTATACCTACTGACATTGTAGGGAAAGCATCTTTCAGATCTTGCCTGTGAAGAATTTGTAGCAGGTCTAATGAAGTCGATCTTTCACTTATTTCAGGAAGCAACATTTTGAAAACCGCTAGTTCCTAACAAAAATCAACTGCATTCAAGTCTCTTCAATATTTTTGCGCTAAAGGGATCCCATTTTCTGCAGATCCTCTTTTTGCATGTTTAAAAGGGCATGGCCATTGAGGAATGAGAAATTCGTATGCAGACTCTCTGCGCTTTCTAATCTTTTTTTGATTTCTGACAATAATCTGTCGAAAACAACCTTAATTTCCTCGGAGAATGAACCAACTAGATCCGTTCTTGACTCATCATCACGCATTTCGTTAACCTGCTTTTTCTTCTTGGAAACACGTTTATTTCTAAGAATTGGCTCCACACCCAATTCTTCTGAAAGAAGTGTAGCTTCCGAGATCCAGTTTTCAATAAGTTTTTCTGTCATTCTTTGCAAGATCTTCATAAGACCTTGCATGAACGATAATGAACGTGAAATAACTATATCTCCTTTCTGAATTTCCACGTTGACCATATTGATCTCTCGCAGAATATTATCCCAAATTGTAAGGTTCAGTATGAATCTGAAATCCATCACAGCATCAAGCAAATGACCAGCTTCATACTTGTATTCTGCGACTAGTGAGGATTCTTTGATTTCTTCCACAGCCTTCACAACTCCCGGTAAATTATTGAGCAAGGCTTGATGTTTAGTCTAGTGTGGCCTTTAAAATTTGTTTTCGTCCACTTTTTCATAATTGTCCATCATGTGGTTGAACTAACAAAAAAAACAATAAAGTTTTTGTACAACACCAAATAAATTTATTGCTTCTGAACATGATAAAGACGAATGGACACCCACAAGATTCAGAGAGTGACAGAGTGTAGAATTCTGGATTGGACTTCTTTATATACCTACATATATGCCAGGCCAGCTTGTCAAGTTTTAAGAAGTCAATAAAACTTTCCTTTATTTTTAGTATTATTAAGTCTTTGCCTTTATCTCATATCCAGACTACGTTCTCTTTAAATATCGTATAACCAGGTTCATTTGTTCTGTGAGAGATACATCTGGGGTACAGTCGAACATAATAGTGAAATAGTTGGCCTCCTTGATCTCATTAATAATGCTATTCCGAACTTTGGTGGCCATTAAATCGATAATTTCATTTTGCATATTTTTGGGAAGATAGGATGTTTGTCCTTTTTTGAGTGGTCAAGATGGCACTTCAGAGTCGGGTTATATTTAATAATAATATTTTTTTCCGAGAAAATCAAAAATAAAAAAAAAATTAACCTCTGTTTGTTTTTAGCGCCCCGCTTGCCCCACCCTATATCCGGGCCTGGAGAAATTAAAAGTAGATCACTCAGATTTTCTTTGGACAAGACAGTCCCAAACAAAATCTAATCACCAGGTTTTCTATGCATCTATGATCTAAGAAATGCAAGCCCTCAAAAAGATCCTGATTCGTCAAAATTGTTATGATTTGTATAGACTGGAAATTTGTTTCAAGTAAACGAGTTCAATCGATGAAAAATTGTCGAGTACCTTGTGGAAATAGCGAGACTCGGCATGAGTATCAGTGTCATTCAAAACAGGTAAATATATTCGATTTAATACTCAAGTGATCCTCAGTGTTGAAAATTACATTACTGAGCAATTTGCTTCCTGCAAAAATATAACTTTCGATGGCAAGATCGACACAAAATTTGTATCCTACGTTTGTTCGTTTGACAACGTTGTACACTGGAATGTAACTGCAAGACTAACTCGGATTCATAATATTTCAAGCAATTTCTCAACATTGAAACAAAGAAAGAATTATGAATTTGGTCTTCATGACAGCAAACAGGTAAATTTATTTCTCACACCTCTATTTTTGGGACATGACAATTCACAGATTTGTTTACATATATGGACCATACGCCTGCTATTCAAACTCAAAAAATGATGCCTTTGGTAAGAATTGCGTCAAGGGAAATTAAAAAATGGTGGTATACTTAGAGGTTATGTATATCCCAGAGTGACAGTTGAAAAGAATTATGCAATCCAAACCACGTGATTATTCCACCACTGTTAACCTCAAAACGTATCTGACAGGTCGCTGGTTGCGATAAATATGAGGAATTTGATGCAATTTACGAGTGAACCAGTGAGTTGTTATGCTTTGTTACTACAAAAAATATCCTGAAGCTACACTTTATTTTTTTATCTTCGATTTTGTCTTGATGACTGTTAACCAAATTTCCCTTCGTTTCCTGGTAAGTCACACACACTGGGTATCCCCCAGTATTCCAGAAAATCCTCTTTATCTGAACGACTTGTACATACAACTTTGGCACACATTTATGGCATTTTTTATGGAAAATGCACTTAATTCAAATATTTTTCACTAGTCTAATATTCATGAGAGTAGGATTGACTAGGAATATCAAGAAAATGTCCACATAAAACAATTCCTCAAGCAAATAAACGGTTTCAATGTGTACACGAACAAAGCTAAATTCTCATTGTTTGACCACCAGCACTAACCTCAAAAAATATTTGACAGGTCGCTATAATGCTAGGTTATGTTCAGTTCAGGTCTGAATTCTTACCAAAGCTCAGCTACTTTTGTTATATTCGATTTTCGATATGAGTTTCTTGATGAAATTTTTCCAATATACAGACGGTTCGTTTTTGCGGCAGGACTTCAACACAGCTTTGAAAATTCGGATTCGAAATCAATGCTTGGCTTTGCCATTAGAAAATTTAATTTTGCGCATCGTAAAATGTACATAAAAATGATAACGTGGAAGCAAATGTTTGAAAATAATAAGGTGCTGCTTGTACAAATTTGCAATATGTAATAAATAATACGAGTACTAATATTATGATCGTACAAAATTAATATATCGATGTAAATTTGGGCTCAAACAATTCTGATCTGTATTTTTCTGTAAATCGTCCAAAGAGTGTGTGATATATATAGTTAAGATGTCTTCGTTGTTTGATATTCATACATGAAGTGAATTTGCGACGTGAAACAGAAGTTTCAAACTGAAAAAAATTAGTTTGTTACCCCAAATAAAATGCAAACCTATTATTTTCACACCTACGTATATCCTGAAGTAAGTTTACCTATCCCAAAAGTATCAGTACCCTTTATTTACGATCTTCTACTGAATTGATTATTCTGTTTCAAGTCACAATACCACCCCATAATTAAACTTAATGTATTAATATACATTAAAAAGGGAAAAGAAATACGTTTCCTCTCGCTGTATTATTGTACAATTAAGTACTAAGCGATGACAATGGCAAATTAGACTAAGTAAAAATGTGATCAAATTTGTTGATCAATGTTAAACGCGGACAAAAATTAAATGAGTATTATGGCATATTTATTATATCTAGTTGTAAGACAAGATTTGCTCTGTAATAAAAATAACTTAATGGTCCTGTTTTTATTGATTCAACGGATATTATGCACTTGAAGGTAAGTTTCGTGGAGAGGTTTCAAAATGAACATTACAATAAATATTGGTGATACCGCGCCTATTTACAGCAGAGCAGGCAACTTGTGGTACGTGATGATACAGTTCGCGCCATCTAGGTTCGAGTTTCTGAACTTTAGCCCAGCAGACACCTTCCTTGAGTAGTGCTATTCCCCAAGAGATGACGCGAAAAAGATAACATCTTTTCATGCGGAAAAGTTTTACTTTTATCAAGCTCTTAGATGGTTCGTTAGCATGTAGAATTAGTTCATGGAATAAGAAATCAATAAAAAACACTTAAATTTCACTTTTATTCAACATCAATAATATTTTTCGAGTAAAATTTTAATACAGAATAAATAAACAAAAAACAATGTCAATATTTAAAATTTTCCGAAACTAATAACAGAAGAGAAATCAAATAGTTCCGTGGGTTAGAGGAAAATAGCTCTGAAGTATCGCCTTATATATTTTCTTATCTTTGTCTAAGAACAAGCAAAATATCACTCTATCTATTTTATCACCCTCATCTTCCAGGTATTTTCGCACTTGATACGCCGCTGCATGAGCTGCATATAAATTGGGATATCCATTTAGACCTGTGGAAATACAAGGAAAAGCTATGGTTCTTAAATTTTTGGAAATCAGTAACTCTAAACTTTCCCTGTAACATTTTTTCAATTTTTCAGTATACTCCCCTTGTGGACCAACTGTATGAATCACGTCTGAAATAAGGGAAAATATTACCTAGTCCTCAAACAAAGAGGTATAAATAGAGAAATATCAAATATTTCTTACATCTGGAAGGTAACTTATATCCCCCAGTTATTCTAGCTTCTCCAGTCTTACAAGGTGCTAATGTACTGCATTCCAACGCTAGAGACGGTCCTGCTCTAGTATGTATAGCCTGAGAAACTCCTTCATTTGCACTAAGCGAAGAATCTACTGCATTAACAATAGCATCTAGCTAAAAATATGCTTTACTGAAGAAAACAATTTCTTATTTGCATGAAACTATTACATTTCAAATTCAAACTACATTTCAAAGAAATTCATGCAAAGTGACCTACTGACATTTGGATGAACTCATTGGAATGATTTGAATTTAAACAAGCATTCGGAAATTACCGCTAACAGAGTGATATCTCCCTCGAAGATAGAAATTTTTTGAGCCAACGCTTCGTTCTTGCTTATATCCAAAGCACAGTTCTCCTTCATGAAAATGGGATCCGGAAGTATTTCGGTTTCGCACAAATGTTTCCAAGTCGGTATTTTATCCACGCTGATGAAGAATTTTTGCTTCGCTTCAGCGTCCAATTTCAGATATTTATCCTTCTCTTCTTCCCAGTCATTCATTTTCCCTTTCGGATTCACTTTATTTTACGATCAAACTTTTTGCGACTATTTTAATTAGCGCTGAAATTTGAAAAATGTGCATAGGAATTTGTATATTTCTATGGACGTCCACGGTGGAAGAATTTCCATCGAAATTTGTCCGGTAGTTCATATGCACCGTCGGAACCACAGTTGTCATATGCCATAAATTTTCCCCGAAACAGGTAAACTTTTCATTTTTAAGCCTGACAAATTTTGTTACCTTTTTTAAAAAACTAATTTCTTGAGTAGACATTACAAGGCTACTCTTATTCTAATAGGAATGAAAATTGGTTAAAAATTAAATTTTTACTTCAAGCAAAGTCAACGATACAGCAGAAAACACATACATATTTTATAAAATAAACATTAATTGGAAACAGGAAAATAGCTTTGCAATATCTCCCTATATATTTGCCTATCCTGCTGCAAAAACAGGCAAAATATAACTCTATCTACTTTATCGTGTTCCTTCTCTAGGAATTTTCGTACTTCATAGGCTGCTGTATGAGCAGCAGGTAGATTCGGATATCCATAGATTCCTGTTGAAATACAGGGAAAGGCAATGGACCTCAAATTTTTCGAAATGAGTATCTGCAAACTGTTATTGTAGCAGCTCTCAAGTAATTTGACGTATCTGTTTTCTAACTGTCCTGGCTTGTCTAATTGGGGGCCCACTGTGTGTATGACATCTGAAAGAGGATATATCAAAGGTATTGATGAAGTACAGTAAAAGGATGCTTGGTAAGAGGATGATTAGAGATGTAGGCTCACATTTAGCTGGTAACTGGTATCCCCCTGTTATCTTAGCGTCT
This sequence comes from Adalia bipunctata, assembly GCA_910592335.1. Taxonomy (NCBI): domain Eukaryota; kingdom Metazoa; phylum Arthropoda; class Insecta; order Coleoptera; family Coccinellidae; genus Adalia; species Adalia bipunctata. The sequence continues at coordinate 3,375,666 of OU342951.1, forward strand.
CCAGTTTTACAAGGGGCCAGAGAGGCACCTTCTAATCTCAAACACGATCCAGCAGCTCTATGAATTGCCCCATCAACACCTCCACCTCCTTGTAGACGGGAGTTTGCTGCATTCACAATTGCATCAATCTAAAAAAAATCTTGCTTCATATTACTACTGAACTCTAACAAAGTAGTTATTTCAACACTACCGCTAATTTCGTGATGTCACCCTCGAATATGGAGATTTTTTGAGCCAACTTTTCATTCTTGCTAGCATCGATGGGACAGTTTTCCATTCTAGAGACGGCATTTGGCAATTTTTCAGTTTCACAAATACGTTTCCATGTAGGAATTTTGTCGAGTGAAATGCTATTCTTTTGCTTTTCTTCTGCTTTCATATTGAGGTATTTATCCTTTTCTCTCTCCCAGTTACTCATTTTTCTTGCGAATTCTGTTTGGAACTTTGAAATACTCAATTCTCTTCCGGAACCGGAAATTTTAATCACAAACTGGGAAAACCCATAGATATAGAATACCCCTCCGTTGATTTGAAAAACATCTTTGGTTTGGGAATCACAGAAAAAAAATGTTTTTCTGGAATTTCCCAGCTGTGGGAAATTCCAACTGCGCAAAAGATGTTTTTTAGAAATTTATATAGGTACTGTGACTAGAAATATTTCGAAAAAATTCCTAAAATGACTTGCAAGGTGAAGATTATTTCGAGTCTTTTAACAAAATTATTATGGAATTAGGGTTCAAAGAGGTAGTTCAAAAGTCCACCAAACAGTGACATGTAGACGAAATTAGTTCTAAATAATTTTTTTTTATATTACTTTTTATATTACTTAAACTAGATAGTATAGAATTATTTGGATATTACTTCATGGGTTGTTTTCAACGAAAATAAATGAAAGCATAAGTAAATTTACCTCAATTAAGCAGATCATTTGATCAGATAAAATAGGTGATAAAGATTCTTATGTGAATATAGGTATATTTCTATTTCATCAAACGCTTTGAATTAATTTAATGTAGTATGAAATCTGTACTTGCAGAAGAAGCTCCTAGTGATTGAAAAATGGCTCATTCTGGGGTGGTTCCTAGTGGAAAGCGTAAGGAAATTTACAAATATATTGCTCCATGGCCCCTGTACAGCATGAACTGGTCTGTTAGACCTGACAAGAGGTTTCGTCTAGCACTTGGCAGTTTTGTTGAAGAATATAACAACAAAGTACAAATTGTTTCATTGGATGAAGACAGCAGTGAATTTTCTGCTAAAAGCACGTTCGACCATCCCTATCCCACAACCAAAATTATGTGGATACCAGATAGTAAAGGAGTTTTTCCAGATTTACTAGCAACAAGGTTAGATTCTTCCCACATTCCGTATATCTGATTCCATAATGGACGAATTGTTTTAGTGGGGACTATTTGAGGGTATGGAGAGCTGGTGAACCTGACACAAGGTTAGAGTGTGTACTTAATAACAATAAGAATTCCGACTTTTGTGCACCTCTAACGTCTTTTGATTGGAACGAAGTAGACCCAAATTTGGTTGGAACCTCATCCATTGACACAACTTGTACCATTTGGGGTTTGGAGACAGGTCAGATTTTGGGACGAGTGAATTTAGTATCTGGACATGTGAAAACACAATTGATTGCTCATGACAAGGAGGTTTATGACATAGGTAAGTGAAATTTTTATATGAGAGAATTCAAAGTGATATGGTTGTAAGATGAAATTCTCTAAATGTTTACATATCCTCAGCGTTCTCGAGGGCTGGGGGAGGTAGGGACATGTTCGCTTCAGTTGGAGCAGACGGTTCAGTGCGTATGTTCGACCTGCGTCACTTGGAACATTCCACGATAATATACGAAGACGCAGCTCACACCCCCTTGCTCCGATTGGCCTGGAACAAACAGGACCCCAATTACCTAGCCACCATCGCCATGGACGCATGCGAGGTAGTCATACTCGACGTACGAGTTCCATGCACCCCGGTCGCCAAACTAAACAACCATCGCGCGTGCGTCAACGGCATAGCCTGGGCCCCTCACTCCAGCTGTCATATTTGTACCGCTGGAGACGACCACCAGGCCCTCATTTGGGATATCCAGCAGATGCCGAGGGCTATCGAGGATCCCATTTTGGCTTATACCGCTGCGGAGGGGGAGGTTAATCAGATACAGTGGGGTGCGACGCAGCCCGATTGGATCGCTATTTGTTACAATAAATCCTTGGAGATTCTCAGGGTTTAGTTTTTTATGTAGGTTTATCGGGTTTTTTGCGTTTGATCTTTGGTACTTTTTCGTGAGAATGTTTGAGGCGGGATGGAAATCTGACTATGGTTATTCGTATGCGGGGTGCTTCCAGTGGTTTGGACTGTCAGGCGTTTAGGATAAACCAGACCTATTTTGAAATATAAAAAGAAATCGGTGAGGTTTCTTTCGAGGCATAATAGGCCACTTTACTTGGAGCACCCTGTATAGTTTTTGACGGACCATTACATCTTTATTTGTTGCTAGAAAGTATCGGCAAAACTATTTTGCAGAGGCAATTTCAAACTAAGAAATAATAAGTAATATCGAAACTGACAAATTCTTCTTTCAAACAAATTGAACAGAAGATAGTTAAGACAGAATGTTTTGAGAAGGAGCAACTTATACTCTCGTAAGTATTGGTTGAACTGTTTTATGTGGGCCACCCTGTATAAATACAAAATGAGGGAGGTTTAGGAATTCTATCGTTATGATTTTTGTGTGAGCATATAATTTTGTATGATACACTCTGTAAGGTAATTACGATTGAGAAAATGAAATGTGTTTGGATTTTTTTTAAGTTAACGATTAACTTTTCGTTTTAAAATATATATTTTTAGTCTGACTACGATGTAATCTTTGTGGATTCGTTTTTTTCATACACTTATTGAGGGTAGTGTAGTTTTTTCTGAGTGAGTTTGTGGATTTTGTGAGTATGTGATATATTTATTTTTAATGTAATTTATTTCAATGCAATACATTTTTATAGAATATTATCGATAAATTGAATGAAAAATACTAGTTTTTATTTTAATAATTCCATATTTATGAAGTTACGGAAACTCTTTCCACCAAAAACCCCCAAAGCGTACGTTCTCTAGTTTCTTCAAGGAAAATTGTCCATTCAAACACAAAATTTCAAAATATCAATTTATTAAGGAAATTAAAGACAACATCAACAACATAACGATCTTAATTCTCGATTTAAACTACAATAAATAAATTTAAATTGGCTGTTTAACTTCGGAATGTACGAATTATCACAGCTTCAACAGTCGAATCCAATTCCTACTTCGATCTCGCTGAATATTTCTTCTTATACTGCCTAATTTTCTCATTGAAGTATTTGTCGATGGATTGAACCTGTTAACGAACCAAAATTAATAGTAATTCGACGAGAAATCGAGAATTATATACCTGAGAATCACATTCTTTCAAGGAATTGAGAACGGTATTTCTCGAATGTGCATTAATCTTTTCCAGATTCAGACAAGCCTGAACGAAACTTTTGGCCCATGTTTTCCAAGCGTCTACTTCTCTCTGTACAAAAAAAATTAGTCAATTATTTTGTTATTACCTCAAAAATGTTCCATTCGAACTCAATCCTTCCTTTTTTTGCTTGAGTGTCAGAAATGTGTCCGACCTAAAAAATAATTACCTCTGCCTCTTTCTGCACCTTCTGAACCAAAAAGTTATACTCCTTCTTCGACATCTCCACAAACTTATTCAATTCGACATAATCGACTTCAATCTGCCCCAGACGTTCCTTCAATTCGGCATTTTCCTTCTGTACCGGCGACATAATCTGCGCGTATTTGCTCAAAAGTTCGGACAGTTGATCGCGATGAAGTGTCTCCTGCTCCTTGAATCTGTTCAGTTTTTGCTGGTTAGCTTCGAAGATGTTCTTGTAAGTGTCTTCGATTTTCGTCACCTTTCGTTCGTATTCCTTGCGCATTTGTTCTTGTATCGAAACTTCGGCTTTTAGTAGTTTCACTTTGAAAAGAGACTCGTCTTCTACTGAACCTAAAAAAAAATTTATGTTTCATAATTTTGACTGAATTATTTTTATTCTTACATTTATCTCCATCGTCTCTTGTTCTTTTATCGATATTATCTTCTAATAATTCCTTAACAGTGTTTTGTAATTTCTCCACCTCTTTTTGCGATGTTTCCAAACTTTCATTACAACCTTTCACTTCTCGCTCCATTTTATCAATTTTCTCTTCGTACTTCTTCAACAATTCACATTTATCTGCCAACTCATCTTGATATTTCATCAATTCAGATTTGGCTTCCTCCAGATGCTGGGAAGCGTCTTCCAAGGTCTGAATTGTTACGTTTTTATCTTCTTTCTTTAACTCATCCAGAACTTTATCTCTCTCTTCCAACTCCCTTACTAAATCTTCATAATCCTTAATTTTTCCATCCAATTCATCTTTAACTCTCCTCAATTCAATTTCAACACTTTTTTTCTCACCCTCCATCAGAGTTTTCAAGCTGTTCAATTCATCAATCAATTCCGTGAGCTTTCCAATCTCTTTTTCTGATTCTCTAAGGTTGCGATTACATTCTTCCGCTTCTTTCATCCAAGTTTCTTCAGATTCTTTGTATTTTCTCATTATTATGCAACTCAAATTCACCTGATTTATCCAACTTGCAATTTTGACTTCGACGAATTTGTTGTCGACACTCTGTTGGTTATAAACGTTCCAAAAGTTTTCTAAATCTGATCTTAAAGTTGATAGGTCTTTGGTTTCAGTGTTTTCGTTACTATTCAATTCTTTGAGTTGCGCAGTGAGCTGGTTGTATTGTTTGTGTAATAATTCGTAATTTGTTTTATAATTTTCCAGGTCATTCAAGTCTTTCAACAGTTCCTCCCTTTCTTCTTTCAATTTTTTATTTTCATCTGTTAAGTACACTTCTTTATCATTACACCCTTCTTTTTCCTTAAGTTTTTTTTCAAGAGCAAATAAACTATCTTCACTTTCACGAAGCTTCAACTTCAAACTTTCCATATCGGAATCCCCAATTGTAGATCTCAATTCTTCTACTTCTGCCTCGGAATAAGCTAACTTTTGCTGTAATTCCTTTATTTTTTCTTCTGCGTTCAATAATTCTTCGTTCATCGTTTCAAGTTCAGGTAATTTATATTTATTTGAGAGATTTTCGAGATCACTCCTTGTTTGCTTTATCATATTCTCGATTTTATCTTCTAATTCAACGTTTATTGAAGTGAGTTGATCTATTTCTTGTTGTTTATCATTTAAAGCTTCTTGTAATCTTTTCATTTCGTTTTCTATTACAGCTATTAGTTGACTATGTTCAGATCTACCTTAAAATTAAACGATGTGTGCAAATGAATGTTTTCATGAAATAGGATCAACTTACTGCATTGTATTTTTGGGAAGGACGAATTTTTGATGCTTCTATATTCTAAAAGTTCTTTCATATCGTTTTCATAAAACCTCGAATCAAAAAATGTCAAAATATTAAAAAACAATTCAATTTTACCAATATTTCATTTAAAATATTACTCATTCATTCAGATTCTTTGCTTTAATCGATAAAAATGCAATTTGAAGTTTTATCAATTTCAGCACAAATTTTTTTAATAAGAATTGATGCACTCACTTTGTTTTAGATTTGAGGGTAGTAACTTCAACATCTTTATCTAGAAGCATTTTTTTCAATCTTTCATTATGTACAACTAAAGTATCATAGTCCTAAAAAAATAAAGAAAATCAGAGAAGCAACTTATCGAATATCTTGAAAACTCACCAATGATTTTCTTTTGAAAGAATTTGAAAGCAAAATTGGTTCACCTGATTCAAATTTATGGATCCTATCTGCAAATATAAAAATCAGACAACTTTGAGAGTAGATAAAAAAAATATTTACTTCTATAATGTTCATTTTCCTTGGTCAACATTTCTACCAAATTCAGCAAGTCTTTGCATTGGTTTTGAGCACTTTCTATGTTGTCATTTAATAATTTAATTGTATTATTCTGAATTGACTCATTTTCGCTGCTATTTTCAATGGTTCTTTGCAAATCAGTCTCCAAAATAATTCTATCTTTCTCCTGAAAAAATTGAAATATAAACCTGAAAAATAATTCGAAAAGTTTCTAACCAGAATCTCAATCTTTCTTCTCTGTTCTTCAAGAATTGCTTCCAATTTTTCAATTTGCTCTTTATGGTTGTTCTGCAGTTCTTCAGCATTAAATACGCGAGCAGCAATATTGTAAGGACCTGTTTCCATCGCGAATTTAAGTTGTAATTCTTCGATAGTATTTTTATAAGCTTGAACATCGAACTCCAACTACAAATTAATATACTCTAGAGTAGTGAACAATTCAGATGCTTCATTCAATAAACTCACCTGTTCAACAGTTTTTTGTAACGAACTAATTTCAACATCTTTCGACGCTAAACTCTTTTCTTGTCCACTAATAATATCTACCTTCTCCACTGAAAAACATCGATTGAACTTCAAATATTCACAAGACTGAGTACTGACCTAATAAAGATTTTGTATTTCTGAGAGATATCTCGGCTTGAGAAGTTTCGGCTTCTTGTAAAGTTAGTCTTCGTTTCAGGCTGTCAATATCTTTTCCAGTTTTTTCTTTATACTCATCGAATTCCCCTCTCAAAGTTTGAATTTCTTTCATTCGGATATCATACAGAAGCTTCAGTTGCTCATAAGGTGTTTGTACGTCTTTATAAGCTTGGTCTATGAATTCGGCTGAAGCTACTGAAATATTGGTTGAGGAGTTTATGGTACTATCGTCGTATTTGAATTCGTCCAGAGCATTTATCAGAAGATTTTGAAGCTGAAATGGAACAATTGAATAGTCGATACTTGGAAATTCTAATGAGAGTAACCTCTTCGCGCCTTCTTATTTGTTCTTCCAAATCTTCAGCTTCTTCTTGATTTTCATTGTTGTCCACTATGTCGAGACCTTTTCCCTGGAATAAACTCATTCCTGGATCATCCATGGTGAAATTATTCCAGTTCAATTGTAAATCTTATCCTGAAATATTCAAAAATTCAAATATCTTGACTTGTTAGTAAACATAACCAATGAACATTCCTCTGTGACCACTGACCAGTGATGACATTCTATGACATTTCGAAAAATTCTTTTAAATAAATTTTCTTATGTTCGAAATCAAAGTCGAAACTGCCTGGATCTCTGAAAAGTTATATTTCCAAATCAATTAACGAAAAAACATTGTTTTTTGTCCGTAGCACAGATTTTCAGACAGAAAAACTCAGATTTTCTTTGGTACAGATTTTTTGACAGATAAAATATAGGTTAGTATATTTTAACCTCACAAATTCGAAGAAAATATTGCATAAACTTTGGTAAACATTTCAATTAAAATGAATAAAGCACTATTAATTATTACAAAATCACGTGAGTAATTTTCATTGCAAATTACTTGGAAGATTTTTTTCTTCGAAATTTCAGGTGGTTTAGCTTCATTTAGGTATTCTACATCATCCCATAATAAACCAAAAAGAAATGTTTTCATTTCAACCCCTATCTATTACGTGAATGCAGGTAAGTATTTTTACTATGAAAAGATGTCGCTTTAGTTAATACAATGGTTTTGATTTTATAGAACCTCACATTGGACACTTATATACATCATTATTGGCTGATACGTTAGCTCGTTGGCATCATCTTTGTGATAAAAATACGAAAATAAAACTAACAACTGGTACTGATGAACATGGGTCTAAAATTCAACAGGCATCTGCCAAAGGCAATTTGACCCCTAAAGAGTATTGTGATAGAATTGTGCATAGTTATCAAGATCTAGCTCAAAGTTTTAATATTAACTATACGAATTTTACCAGAACTACAGATGAAGTTCACTTAAAGACTGTTAAAAAATTTTGGGTAGGTTTTGAACATGACTGAAAAGTAATTTATTCGTATATTTTTCATGATCATTTTAGAATGTTCTTGAAAATAACAATTCTATATATTCGGCAAATTATGAAGGTTGGTATTGCGTTTCTGATGAAACTTTCTTGACGTCGTCTCAATTGAGGGAAAAAGAGGACGAAAATGGGAAGAAAATATTCGTATCAGAAGAAAGTGGTCATCCGGTGGAATGGACTGAAGAAAAAAATTATTTATTTAGGTTGAGTAATTTTCAAGATAATTTGATTTATTGGTTGAAAAAAAATGGTGAGTAAAAATGTAACCAGAGAATAACTGTGAAGTCAGCAGCCATATATTCATTTAATTTGTCTATGCTTTTGCAAACATTGGTCTTCTGTGATTCTTGTAGCGTTGCCAATGTTTCAATTATTTCTTTGGAGGGAATGAAGCAAAGATTATTTTATTTGAATTTCGAATCGAAATATGGTCCAAAGATGCTTTATTCGAAATTATCTGTAGAAGGCCAATTTTGTTCTAGAACACGCAGTTAAACCAAAGAAATTCCACAAAATATTATTCGATTACATAACACGGGACAATCTGCCCGATATATCCGTGTCAAGACCTTCTTCCCGGGTCAGTTGGGGAATTCCGGTTCCCTCGGACGATTCCCAGACGGTTTACGTATGGCTTGATGCGCTGGTGAATTATTTAACGGCTGCAGATTACCTGAAGGACTCGGGTAGCTTCAAGAAAAATTGGCCGCCTGACGTACAGGTGATCGGCAAAGATATCCTCAAGTGAGTACAGAAAGTGTTCTAATTTGATAGGAATCAAATTGGTGCTTTATTTCCGTTTCAAAGTGAATGAACATAGAAATGAAATGTAACATGGAAGTTCTATGTTGACTGGAAAAACTCTATGTTCTGGATACAGAATAATTTTTTGTTAGATTCCACGGTATCTATTGGCCCGCATTTCTCATGGCTGCGAATCTGGAACCGCCAAGTACTTTACTTTGCCATTCCCACTGGACTGTAGCTGCAGAAAAAATGTCGAAATCGAAAGGCAATATAATAGACCCGTTCGAGAGAGCAGAAGTCTACACCAACGATGGTCTTAGGTATTTTTTGCTTCGAGTTGGCGTGGCCCATAGTGATGGAAGTCAGTAATTTCTCATATCGGAAAGCTTCTCCGGTTATCCAAGAGTTTTTTCAGATTATAATGACTCGAAGGCCATTCGTGTTCTCAACGCCGAATTGGCGGATACACTTGGCAATCTACTGAGCCGTTGTACTGGAGAAGTTTTGAATCCTAACCAAGAATTTCCGAAGATCAAGAGAGAGGTCTTCAAGAAGGTCTCGGAATTGGACGTCGCCAAGAAACTGTTGGAAAATCTTATACTCTTGCCAGGTTAGTTTCCAAAAAGCGACTTATCTGTCACTTTCCCGAACTTCAAGCATCAAAATACACGGTTCTTTCACGGCAGAACACAAAATGACGTTTTTTGAGCATAAAGTGTACTCTGCATCATTTTCGATCGTGTCTACAGGCGGAAAATACGTCTTGATATACTATTTCAAGGCCAAGACTTCACATTTTCAGTCAGCACTTCGAAAATAATTGCGATCTTTAAAAAATTTCAGGTTCATTAAAAAGTTTCGAGTCTTAGTCGTTAGTTGGAACAAGAGTTGAGTGAATTTACCTAATAAGACGTCGAAGTGTGAATTTTTGATTGGTTAACTCATTAGGGACCTCGGAGTAGAGAGGGATTTTATAACTACGGGAAACTTGTTCCTGTTACGGTTTATTTTCTCGGTGGATTCACGGAAATATATCATTTAGAAGTTATTATTATAAGATACCTACTTTTCTGAATGGAAATAAAGAAATATATTAATTTTTAAGGCACTTGTGAAACCAACTATAACAACTTCAAGATTTACAAAGTGGTGGACGCGATCATAGCAACATTACATTCCGCAAACCTGTTTTTCGAAACTATGAAGCCTTGGGAACTGAAGAAAGCGCAGGAAATGAAAGATACCCTCGATGTGGTTTTACACATCACAATGGAAACTTTGAGAGTAACGGGAGTCTTACTTCTTCCAATAGTTCCTGATTTATCCTCAAACCTGCTGAGAAAATTGAATATTCCAGAGGATAGATGGGATTATCTGGAAGCAAAGATTTTTTCGTGGAATACCAGCGGTTTTGAGAGCATCAAGTTGTTACCTGATAAGGTTGTGTTGTTTAGAAGAATTTTATTGGAGAATAAACCTAAAATGAGGAGATCTGATTGATATCACTGAGTTTTATTTTTCCCACTCAAACTCCTTCACCATCTTCTGAACCAAGAAATATACTGCTCCACAAGAGTTAGGGATATCGTATTCGATCGTTTTTAAAAGTATGTAATCTTCGAGAAAATCGCTGTGAAATCATTTAAAACTCAATAACAACTAGAATCGATCCAATAAAAATCAGTATGAGACATTTCGTCAATCTGGTCGCCTTTTTTCTGAAGTTTGGTTCTTTGCATATGCTTCATGAATGTTCTTATTTTGAAATGAAGTCAGTTTATCAACGGCTTCGATTTGAAACGAGTTTTCTGAAAATGCCAAGACGTAAATTAACAAACGCTGAGGTTGAAAGGGCTATCGGAATGCTACAGGGTGGCCCAACTCAGGTTGTTGTAGCGGAATGGCTCCAAGTCAGCCACTTTGCTCGACTTTGGAATAGGTTCAGGGAGACAGGTTCCGTGTTGGAAAGACCAAGGCTTGGTGGGCGACGAAAAACAACACCTGATCAGGATCGTTTCATCACCGTTTCGGCGAGAAGAAACCCAACATCTACGTGTAGAATGCTACGGAATACTCTTCAAAATGCAGATGGGGTCCATGTTTCCATCGAAACCATCAGACGACTTTCGAGAGAGGTGAATCTAGGTTCTAGACGTCCATTAAGAGGAGTTTCATTAACACGGGACCATAAGCGTCAAAGACTGGAATGGGCAAGGCGACATATCAATTGGAACGATCAATGCCGTAGTGACCTTTTCACTGATGAATCCAGATATGGACGATTTTCAGATTCTCGAAGAATAAGGGTATGGACAATCCCACGCATACCCCGTAATCGTCGCTATGTCCAAGAAGTCCATCCATTCCGAGGGTGTAGTGTTATGGTATGGGCCAGGATATGTTTCAACGGGCGCACAGCACAGCAACTACACATTTGTCCTGGGAATATGACCGCCTCGCACTATAGAGAGCATGTCATTGACAATTTTGTGCCAAATTTTCACGCTGCTATTGGTGAAACTTTTCATTTCTAGACGATAACGCTAGACCGCACCGTGCAGCCATAGTTGAGAATGCGCGCGAGGAGCTTGCTATTCCACATTTACCAATAATACCTCCGCACTCACCAGATTTGAATAGCATAGAACATGCATGGGATATGCTCCAAAGAAGATTTGATAATCATCAACCTACCTCAGAATCCTTAAATGATCTGAGAGAGCTTCTGCCCCGTTTTTGAACCAAATTCCTGAAGAAATGTTCAACAATTAATAACCTCGTGTGTAGTATGCAAAGAAGATGTCAAGCTGTTATTGATGCCCGTGGAGGCCATACATTGTATTCAAAGTCTTAAAATGCTTGAATTCTCTGGGAATTAAATTTCGTTATTTTCCTTGATTTTTTTTAACCACCCTGTATACACTGCAAACCTACAGGCTAAAATTAATTTGTAACTTGAAATCATATTAATATGAATTTTCATCACAAAAATCTTATTTTAACTATATTTTTTTGCAATTTAAGTCAATATCCCCAACTCATATGTGGAGCTGTTTATATTAAGTGTTTTCTATCAAATCTTGAATGACAGCGTTACCATCAGTGTTTTGAGGCTTGAAAACAATAGGAAATGAAAATATTTTCATGATGAAATAATTTTATTCTCAGTTTCATTTAAAGAAATACACCTGAAATTTATACGAGCATACATTTAATAAAAAATAATAGATTTATCAGAAAGTTACACATTTTGTCGACGACAAAAAGTTAATTTGTTGAAATTTGTTTTCTTCTTTTTGATGCAGAATTAATTTTATGAGAATTTTCTCCATTTCATCACCTCAACTGTCAGGAAATGAAACTGCTTTGGGTACGAATTAGAGGCTCAGTTCGGTAGGAAAAGAGTGCAGATATCTTTGGATCCAATTGCCAAAAAAAATTTTTTGTAATTTGAAGATATGAATTTCTGCTATAATTCAGTTTATAACATTTGGTGATAGAAACTTAAAAATGACGATATTCTGCTTGGTTTTCGTTGAATCTCACCCCATCTTCACTCATTTATCAGCGTCATCGAACCTCAAATTTCTGGTGAACCTGTAGATCAAGTCCATGGCCCATACGGGCTGATCGTGAGGCACCATATGCCCGGCATCTCTAACCATCAGATCCGTCAAATTACCAGCCACTTTGACGAATCCAGCTACTTCCGAGTCGACCAACCAAATATTCCTGTCGGCGTTTCTGTACTCTTCAGAACGAGAAAAATTCAATTTCTGCAAATAGTTGACGGTTAAAGGGTAAGCAACGATGATATCGACTTGTCCACTGTACAGTAGCACCCTGTAGTTGTCTATGAGGTCTGGGAGGAGATGAACTACCGACTTCATAACGTCTCCATTTAAGGCTTCGTTGACCAGGCCGCCATCTTGGAATTTGGAGTTGCCTACGTGGATGGCTTTACGGATTTCGTTGGTTTGGATGAAGGCGTCCATTAGAGGTTCATCGTCTTTGTCTTGGGCGAATAGATAGTTGTATACGTTTGTTATGCCTGTGATGTTCATCATGTGGAAGAGGATTTCGTCCTGGCAGTCTCTAGCTTCAGCATATCTTCCCTGTTTTATTAAATCAACGCTTTGGTCTCTGATACTGTCCATGATTTGTTTGTCTCTCAAGTCTACTATACCATGTTGGTACAGGTACTCCCCATAGTTCAGCTGGTTGATCGGATCTGTCCAGCCATTCCCGATAGCTAGACCTTTGAGGTTTATCTTTGAACCAGAAGGAAGCACACGATTAGCTCTTAGGATATGGTGTGAAATTGCTGGTATATAATGGCCTCCGTAAGATTCACCAGTGATGAAGAACTCGTTACCTCTCAGCTCCGGGAACAACTGGAAGAACTGCTGTATAGCTTGGAACAACTCGCTACTGACTTGATCTTCATCATGGGCATATCCTCCAGCATCCGTGAAACTATAACCAGCACCCGCAGGGTTGTCAATCCAGATCATGTTATGTCTTTTGGTCCACGTTTCGTTCCTCAAAACCACGTCTCTCTCATTCTTCATCTGGAAAGGCCCGTTTTCCGAGAACAACCCGAAGAGAGAAGTTGACCCTGGACCACCTTGGAGCCATAAAACGACGGGATCATTCAGAGGGTCAGTTTCTGAAGGACAGAACCAGGTGAAGAGGTTTGTGTTGTGCGTTTTGTTGACTGTGAAGAAGCCAGAGTAGTGCGTGATGTTTTGGAAGGCTTTGTGGGTTACTCTGGCATCTTTCCTAGCTTCTTGGATCCTTCCAGCTTCGATGTAGGGTGTCAAGATCAGCGGATCGCCGTTGTCTTCATTTTCGTCGATTGGTCGCGATTGGATTTTTTTATAAAAATTAGGGAATCTACTCACTGAAGCCGTGAATTGAACCAAGGCGCATAAACTCAAGACGTAGACCGTTAAGCGGAACATGATTGATTGAGATGATGTGAAAGTCCATCATATTTTTATGGAAATTATTTCCGCGTTTTATCTTATCGTGAGTGTTCTTACTTGAGATATATTGTATTCCAGATCACATCTGCAAAGGGTTTCCCAATAGGGTCTATATTTATTGTTCGATTCTGAAACGAGTTTTAAATTTTTTTGGATTTATGTAGCGTAAGGATTTGGAAGGATTCGTTGCCATGGTGAAATCCTTGATTCCTCATTCTCATCCCCTTCCACACTTGGATTTTCGTACCGATAACGCACGTCACGCTTATCACGGTTGGTCGCAATCAACAAAGGTAAAAAGCGCAGATCTGCATGAAAACATCAAGTTTGTAGATTTAAGTTAGTAAATAAGTGAGAAAAGACAATCGTTAGTTATATTATAAGTGAAGGAGAAGTTTGTTGATGTCCTCTTAAATTGCACCGTTGCCAAGGTGGAGAAAACGAGTAGTCTGGGAAACCAGGTGAGTCACGTTTCTTTTCTGATTTTCCTACAGGTACTTTATTTAGATATTTCAAGATAATACTAGCCAGTAATCAGAATAGATCTGGTTCTTTGGCTTACATAAAATCTTTAACAGATTGAAAAACATAGATAGGTATATGAAAGAAAAAATATACAAATACATAAAATAGTAAAAAAGGGATTATAACTAAATAATGGTAGAAAACTGTGTAGTGGCGTGTAGTACACATTTCATCAATTAGAAATATCACAATCCATTAGAACAACTTTATTAATTTAATTTGGATTGTACACTGCGCAAAAAAATTAACACACATTATGGAAATCTCAAATTTATTCTACAACTGAAAGTGTTCTCAATGATAATTATTTTTATCAGAATTATGCATGCATATGTTATCCACTTTCAACGTTTTTCTTCAATACAGATGTTTTCTCCCAGCAGGAATAAAAAAAGATGATATTATCAGATTTTGAATGTATTGGCTCCATTTTGAAATCAGTTGTTCTCGATCAATTCTAGTGATCAATAGTTTTTCTTTCGTTTGATTTCCTACACTCGATTGCTATGCAACGCGAAACACGCAATTTGACCCAAGAGGAATGTGCCCAAGCGGTAGTTTTGCGAGAAGAAGGGTGGACATACACAAGAATTGCAGAAAGGTTTGGAGTTTCCCATACAAGTGTGTCCAGAATGTTGCAGCGATTCAGGGAGACAGGTATGAATGTCCGAAGACCAGGACAGGGTAGACCACGGGTAACAACTACCATTCATGAACGTTACTTGAGAGTTTCTTCGTTGAGACAACGGTTTGCAACCGCTCGCCTCCTTCAAAATCAGCTTGAGCAAACTCATGAGGTGCAAATTAGCACTCAGACAATAAGAAATCGCCTCAGAAAAAATGATTTAAGGCCTCGTGTCGCGGCAAGAGGCCCAGCTCTTACCCCAGCCCATCGAAGGGCGCGTTTGGATTTTGCGAGAGAGCAGATCCATTGGGAAGAGGCCGATTGGGAAAGAGTTCTCTTCACAGATGAGTCTAGATTCTGCCTCTACCATTGTGATCGACGTCCCCTTGTATACAGACGTCCACATGAAATATATGCTCAGTGCAATTTCCTGAATACTACTGGTTTCGGGGGAGGATCGATTATGGTATGGGGTGGAATATCTTTGACTGCTCGCACAGCCCTAGTGGTCGTTGATAATGGAGCTATGAATGCTGATAAGTATATAAGGAACATTCTTGAAGAGCATGTAGTGCCATTTACCCCATACATTGGTGAAAATTTCATTTTTATGGACGATAATGCCAGACCCCATCGTGCGCGCATCGTTCAGGAGTTCCTTGAAGAGGTTGAAGTCTCTCGAATGGAATGGCCAGCAAGAAGTCCAGATCTCAATCCAATTGAGAAGGTTTGGGACAACCTCAATTGAAGGCTGAGAAGTTCAGAAAATCATCCAGCTACTCTTAATGACTTAGGAATCCAACTCGGAGAAATCTGGGAAGGATTAGATCAGAACATTTTAAGATCACTCATTTTGAGTATGAACCGTCGTTGCCGAGCTGTAATTAACGCAAGGGGTGGAAATACCAAGCATTAAATCACTTATCAGCATTTCAGTATTTTAAAAATTGTCCATTTCTCTTCTTTCACATAAGATTCGGTGAAATCCTGAATTTTTCTTCCATTTAATGTGTCTTGTTTCGTTCAAAACCTTCCCGAGAGAACATAAAAAATAAGTTATAAAGTCAATGTAGAGTTAACTTTCATTAAAATTGAGATTTTCAGAATGTGCGTTAATTTTTTTGCGTAGTGTAGTTCTCCTATACATGTATTTAAGAGTGAATAAGGTATGGATTCATTGTGGCAGAAGCAAACCTACCATATTTCATATACCTATAGCCTTCCAGCTGACCGAAGATTTCTTCTCAAAGACATATTTTTTGAGTAAAAGGTTGTCATTCGTCAAATATGACAATAACTGACTTAAGCCAAGTACCATAACTCGAAAACACATATCGCCCTTATTGGCAAACCCTTTGCGTAAATTTCGAACACTTGTTCCTAAAGAGAACAATGGGATTGTTCGGAACGATGATAACGTTACAACGACAGGATGATAAATCGGATTAGGATTAAGAAGAATTTTTGAAATTGTTGATTTCTATTCATTCAGAAAAAATGCGGTTATATTTGAGTGTCCTCACAGATATCAGTGACGGTGCTACTTCAAAAATTGTATTTCTGCTATTTTAAGAAAAGATAGGTTGTTGGGTACATATTTTCCAATTCGCGAAAAGAATTTGATGCCTTCAGAGTCCACATTACAAAGCTTGACTTTCTGCAAAAAAAAATCGGGAAGTGTTCTCATTCTGACACTCTTTTTCTCCCAAATAATGAGATATGACAATCGTGAAAAAATCGTGAAGAAAATTCTGGAAGAATCGTGAAAAAACTCGTACAAAATCTTGAAAAAAAAATTTCACAAAGTTTTTCCCATAAAAAAACTTTGATGAGCTTAAAATTCCTTTTATGCTTTTTTTTTAACCCGGGAAACTTGTGAATTTGATGGAGAGGAAGAATAAAATGAGTTTAAAAAAGTTAATTCTTTATTTCAAATCGGTAGGCATGGTACATATTATTTTTGATGATTGAGCCAAATTCAATTTCTCACATGAACTCAAGTATTATCTCAAAAAATGTAGTGTAACAAGCGGGGTACTAGGACTGAGGATGGCCATGAGGCCATGTCCATCCGAAGTGAAAGAACCCTGAAGAATTTGCTGAAGAAGTCCAAAAAGCCTTTGTACCTGTTAAGTGAAGACATGTCCAATGTCACTCGACTTACCTGTCATCCCAAGAGTTGTCAAATGTAGCCTCTGTCAAGTGTCACCTGACCTATCTGTCAACTCAAGACTGAAGAGTCATCAGTTCTCAGTTCTTATACACAGGTCTTTGGTTCTTTTATCTATGTTGGTCATTGACGTAGAGGTAGAATCCGATTCTAGGTCAAAGAAAGTCATCGATTTTTAAAATTCAAAATGTTTTAAAAATTAAAAAACTATTGAGAATTATCGTGATATTGAATTAGAAACGAGGTGGTCAGGAAGATATAGTACAAACTATTAGATTATTACATTTCTCAACCTAATTTTCATAGTTGTGTGATATAATAAAAATAGGAAAATTTGCGTCCGTTAGGACCGTCCACTAGGGACATATAATCAATGAGAGAAATGAGATCTTTGCGAGTCCATTTCTCTCGATGTGTGATATTTGCAGAAAACATGGTTATCATAGAGATGAAGTGGTAAACAGTGAAATTTAATTTTTTTTCTTTCTCACTTGAATTTTTATTTATTTTTATTCTCAGCTGATAGAAAAAAGAAGAGAAAATTTTTCCTCCCGCTTTTCGTTTCTGGAAATCTGGCAGCCCTAATCAAAATTTAGGAAGGAATAGAAAATCAGTTAAAAATGTAAAAAATAAATTGTTTTCAAAGATATAACTTTTGTTTTATTCCAATAGACCAACATTTAATTGGATTGACCTAACACAATTTCAATAGATCGAAAAAAAATCGATTTCATTAAAGTTACTCAATTCGTTCGATACACTATACACTGCTGTACCTATCTCTACCAATTTATCTGTCTAGAATCTAGATCGTGAAGCTTAAACGGTCTAGCGGTTAATTTTATATTAACAGAGATTCTCTGATATCAAAGACTCTTTGCTGGTATATTAATATGAAAGTCAATGCGCTTGAGGTCCCATTCATAGATAACCTATGGGGTGGTGCACCATTTGGTGACACTTTTGGGTGTGTTCTTCTCTTCTTCTTGTCATGGTCATTGACCACTTCTTCAGCAAATTCTTCAAGGTTCAGTCAAAGTTTAAGTGGGTATTATAAATGGTAAAAGAGGAGCAAAAGTTTCGTTGTTGTTGTTTATTCACTGTGAAGATGTTAACATTCAATTCTTCACGAACCTCCTACTACTTCGAAAAAAATTTGCATTCCCATATCGCAAGGCTTCACGTCATTACTGAAGAAATCATGCACAGTTTTTCTAGTCATCTCATTCGTACATTCATGTTGAATTTGATCTTCGAAACATGATTTTATCGCTGGGAAATGACTGAAAAAGAAGTCTTCAGATTTGTATTCAGATTCTACGTGAAATTTGATCCAATAAAATATATTCCCAGTAAAACAGATGGTTCTTGAGGTACGCAGCAAAATAAAGATATGCAAAGTCTCACCTGCATTCGATATATAAATCTTTCTCATTTTTTAGTGGTACTGTGATATCATGCCTACACCTTCTACTCGATTTGACGCTTTCAGTCACGCATGGATTCAACAGTTCTAAAATATTTCGAAAGAGCATTCAGAAAGTAATTTACATCAGAGTTCGAATTCTTCTAGAAATTAGTTTGGAACAATATCTAGGTACACCTAATATCAACAAAAAGACCAATACGAAAACTCCGTTTCGTTTTTGCCAATCCGGTAACCTTTTGTTATGTTTTTTATATTTGTCTTTCAAACTAGAAAACTGTTGAGTATGAGATTAAGTTCTTACCTAAAATACGTTCCCCATCCAATCCACATAAGAATTTTACTTTGTCAATTACTGAATCTATAATCGAGTTTTTCATTGCAGTATTCAAGGGCTCTTCACATTTTTTAGTTTCGTCCAAGAGTCCTTGTACGCAAGGCTTGAAATGACGAACAAAAGTGTCGCAAAAGCTAATGTTATATCTTATATTCTTGATGCATTCTCTTGCATTATTCTGTTCTTGCTGGGATACATAAAAACATATTTAAGGTGGTGAGAATGATTGGAAATATTTTCTTACCACTATGCCTTCTCCTTTACAACCTCTCGGGACTAATGTTGGTATTAAATCTAATGCGTATGTCTGAAAATATCCAATTTCTTCCACTTGAGCCCACTCGTTGGCTTCAACATTAATTTGACTTCCAAAGCCTTTAAGTAAAAACTATTGATCGAACACCAAATCGTTGAGTTTTGGGAAAATTTTACCTGCTATGAATAAAATGATGAATACTTTCATTTTTACTTGTCTATAGATAACTCAACAATGTCGCTTAATTCGATTCGAAAACAAATTCTCAAGAAATGTTTTTGACGATCTTTGACCTCCATATCGAAAGTCATAACAGGAAATGGTTTTATAGTTTATCGAATTGAAACCGGATCAAAAAACGCTATTATCCTTAGAATAAAATTTCAATTCAAGTGTGGACAAATTTGCTCTATTTGTGATACTTCTGACACGCCACTGCCCACTATTCTGTCCTCATCAATTTCGTTAACAATGAGAATATTTGCGTCTTAATTAGAAACACAAGTGTGATTTACATTTTATTGGAAAATGCATTATTTCAATCACATTCAGATCGTTTGTCATACCAAACCATAGACATTATGACACATTTAGATAAATCAAGATGTGCTGAAGATTTCAAATCGAAAATTCTGTCAAATACTCAGAATATGTAAAAGTTCTCAGACCAATTACTTAAAATCTGTCGAAGATATGATTTATGGAAAAATAGAAGCAAATAATTCAAAACTGAAACCAGAATCAAATAATCACTCAATAGCTGTAAATATATCTTCGTATCATATTGTACAAAAAGCTATGAGTATCTTGTAAAGTTTGGAAAAATATCTCAATGTATACAACTACCTTCCAAAAATGTAAGATGTGTATATTTTTTATTGTGAATGAAGGTTTTATGATGAGTGCTTCCCTGAACTACGATAATTGTGATATAAAATTATTATCTCTTCTTTATTGCACATATTGTTATCTGTGTTATCGTCATACTTTGCGAGCCCTATAAGTTTGATGATAACACTTCTTAGGTGAACTGTGTTTACGACCAAAATGGTATATTTTTCCAAAACGTCAACTATTTCAATCTCAATAAAGAACATTATTTTATTCAAGTTTTAATGACATATTTTATCATTGAAATATCCTGATCTCCATGTGAAAATAATTGTAATTCAATTGTTGGAAAATAAATATGAATGTTTTCATAAATGCATTTTGTATTTCAAGATAATTAACAAACAGCCACAAAGTGAAAATCATTTGATGCTTCTTTATATTCTTATTTTACGGAAACACGATTTCTTCATCCACTCACAACTTGCCCAGGGCCTGCATGTGCTCCTCCACTCGAAACTTCCCCACCGGTGGCAGATCCCCCTCCACTCGAAACTCCACCATCGCTTGCAGTTCCCCCTCCACTCGAAACTCCCCCCCTACTTGCATTTCCTCCTCCACTCGAAACTCCTCCACTGCTTGCAGATCCCCCTCCACTCGAAACTCCACCATCGCTTGCAGTTCCCCCTCCACTCGAAACTCCCCCCCTACTTGCATTTCCTCCTCCACTCGAAACTCCTCCACTGCTTGCAGATCCCCCTCCACTCGAAACTCCTCCACTGCTTGCATATCCCCCTCCACTCGAAACTCCCCCCCTTCTTGCAGTTCCCCCTCCACTCGAAACTACTCCACTATTTCTTTTTCTTCTTCCACTCACAACTTCCCCAGGGCCTGCATGTGCTCCTCCACTCGAAACTCCCCCACCGGTTGCAGATCCCCCTCCACTCGAAACTCCTCCACCGCTTGCAGTTCCCCCTCCACTCGAAACCCCTCCTCTGCTTGCAGATCCCCCTCCACTCGAAACTCCTCCAGTATTTCTTTTTCTTCTTCCACTCACAACTTGCCCAGGGCCTGCATGTGCTCCTCCACTCGAAACTCCCCCACCGGTTGCAGATCCCCCTCCACTCGAAACTCCCCCATCGCTTGCAGATCCTCCTCCACTCGAAACTCCCCCTCTACTTGCAGTTCCTCCTCCACTCGAAACTCCTCCACTGCTTGCAGATCCCCCTCCACTCGAAACTCCTCCACTGCTTGCAGTTCCCCCTCCACTCGAAACTCCTCCACTACTTCTTTTTCTTCTTCCACTCACAACTTCCCCAGGGCCTGCATGTGCTCCTCCACTCGAAACTCCCCCACCGGTTGCAGATCCCCCTCCACTCGAAACTCCTCCACCGCTTGCAGTTCCCCCTCCACTCGAAACCCCTCCTCTGCTTGCAGATCCCCCTCCACTCGAAACTCCTCCAGTATTTCTTTTTCTTCTTCCACTCACAACTTGCCCAGGGCCTGCATGTGCTCCTCCACTCGAAACTCCCCCACCGGTTGCAGATCCCCCTCCACTCGAAACTCCCCCATCGCTTGCAGATCCTCCTCCACTCGAAACTCCCCCTCTACTTGCAGTTCCTCCTCCACTCGAAACTCCTCCACTGCTTGCAGATCCCCCTCCACTCGAAACTCCTCCACTGCTTGCAGTTCCCCCTCCACTCGAAACTACTCCACTATTTCTTTTTCTTCTTCCACTCACAACTTCCCCAGGGCCTGCATGTGCTCCTCCACTCGAAACTCCCCCACCGGTTGCAGATCCCCCTCCACTCGAAACTCCTCCACCGCTTGCAGTTCCCCCTCCACTCGAAACCCCTCCTCTGCTTGCAGATCCCCCTCCACTCGAAACTCCTCCAGTATTTCTTTTTCTTCTTCCACTCACAACTTGCCCAGGGCCTGCATGTGCTCCTCCACTCGAAACTCCCCCACCGGTTGCAGATCACCCTCCACTCGAAACTCCCCCATCGCTTGCAGATCCTCCTCCACTCGAAACTCCCCCTCTACTTGCAGTTCCTCCTCCACTCGAAACTCCTCCACTGCTTGCAGATCCCCCTCCACTCGAAACTCCTCCACTGCTTGCAGTTCCCCCTCCACTCGAAACTCCTCCACTACTTCTTTTTCTTCTTCCACTCACAACTTCCCCAGGGCCTGCATGTGCTCCTCCACTCGAAACTCCCCCACCGGTTGCAGATCCACCTCCACTCGAAACTCCTCCACTGCTTGCAGTTCCTCCTCCACTCGAAACTCCTCCACTGCTTGCAGTTCCCCCTCCACTCGAAACTCCTCCACTGCTTGCAGTTCCTCCTCCACTCGAAACTCCTCCACTGCTTGCAGTTCCCCCTCCACTCGAAACTCCTCCACTACTTCTTTTTCTTCTTCCACTCACAACTTCCCCAGGGCCTGCATGTGCTCCTCCACTCGAAACTCCCCCACCGGTTGCAGATCCCCCTCCACTCGAAACTCCTCCACCGCTTGCAGTTCCACCTCCACTCGAAACTCCTCCTCTGCTTGCAGTTCCCCCTCCACTCGAAACTCCTCCACTACTTCTTTTTCTTCTTCCACTCACAACTTCCCCAGGGCCTGCATGTGCTCCTCCACTCGAAACTCCCCCACCGGTTGCAGATCCCCCACCACTCGAAACTCCCCCATCGCTTGCAGATCCCCCTCCACTCGAAACTCCTCCACTGCTTGCAGTTCCCCCTCCACTCGAAACTCCTCCACTACTTCTTTTTCTTCTTCCACTCACAACTTCCCCAGGGCCTGCATGTGCTCCTCCACTCGAAACTCCACCACCGGTTGCAGATCCACCTCCACTCGAAACTCCCCCATCGCTCGCAGATCCCCCTCCACTCGAAACTCCTCCACTGCTTGCAGTTCCTCCTCCACTCGAAACTCCTCCACTGCTTGCAGTTCCCCCTCCACTCGAAACTCCTCCACTACTTCTTTTTCTTCTTCCACTCACAACTTCCCCAGGGCCTGCATGTGCTCCTCCACTCGAAACTCCCCCACCGGTTGCAGATCCACCTCCACTCGAAACTCCCCCATCGCTCGCAGATCCCCCTCCACTCGAAACTCCTCCACTGCTTGCAGTTCCCCCTCCACTCGAAACTCCTCCACTATTTCTTTTTCTTCTTCCACTCAAAACTTCCCCAGGGCCTGCAGATTAAAATAATAGTCTATAGTATATAGTCTATAGTTTATAGTCTATAGTCTGTAGTTTTTAGTTTACAGTCTATAGTCTATACGGAGTGTAACAGCCAAATGGAATACATTCGATAACGAATAAATGAGAGGGTGTTGGGAAAAACGCTCAGACACGTCGATTTGTAATTTAAAATGCGCATATTTTTCAAGGAAATAAAATTATATAGGGTGTTCCATGCGACTGTGGCCAATACCAACCTTCTTATTTCAAATGCAACCCCCTGTATATTAATTATTTTTTGGATTCTTCAGAAAATTCTAGACATAATTCATGTACAATGTCCTATACCTATCTTCAACTTTTTCGGAAATATTAAGTGTTTTCCGATTTTTCACAAAAATTAACATTTTAAATGAAATAGCTATTTATATAACAAGTACATAAATTAGGTCTTTATGGACGAGTTCAAAAGTTTATGGCAGAGCGAGCAAAGCGAGCGAGGCCAATAATTTGGGCAAGTCCATAAGCCTAATTATGTACGAGTTGCATACAGTGCTTTATGTTTGACTGCAATGCAGAAATTTTATTTGCTGAAATGGCAATTAATATATTCGTCGCTTCATTTCAAGAAAACATTAAGGGTGCTTTTGATTTTCTTACCTTAGTTACCATCAGCGACCTTAGCAACCTCACTGAACAAAGTTGTTTACTTTGTCAATTCTGTGACAAACTTCACAATAATTCCAAAAGTGGATAGTTCGGGAGAGGAAAGCGTAAAAAATTTAGCCGCAAGTGCCAAAGAATCTCTCCTACCCACTAGAAGTGCTTATGAAAATTCGTATGCGGCCTATAACAAGTGGTGTTAAACTGTGAAATGAAAATATTGCAAAATCGAGAGAAGACTGTGACATATGAGTCCAATAAAGTGGTGTCCAATAAAGTAGTCATTTATGGACGCTAAACGAATTCATGAATCAAGTGTTTATGAAGCAGTCGAACATAAATTATTTTATTTCACAAATTCGATACATTACACTCAATACTTATTTCCTATTTACCTCTTGATATGAAGAAAGTAAGCAAAAACGCCTGAAATGTTGAGTAACGTTAGAAGACAATTCTACACCAGATTAGCATGTTGCCAAGACGTTCGCCGCGAGCATTTTGAACATTTCCTACATTGACATTAATGTTTTTTTTTGTTTTTTTTTTAATAATTAAGAAATAATCAGTATTATTTATTAGGTTTTAAGTGTAATGTACCGAATTTGTGAAATAAAATAATTTTTATTTGAAACGTTGATTTTTGCAATAAATCTGAAAACACTAAATACTTCCGCAATAGTTAAAGATAGGTATGGGACATTGTGCATGAATTGTGTCTAGAATTCTCTGAAGAATCCAAAAAATAAATAATATACAGGGGGTTGCATTTGAAATAAGAAAGTTGGTATTGGCCACGGTCACATAGAACACCCTATATAATATTATTTTCTTGAAAAATATGCGCATTTAAAATTACAAATCGACGTGTCCGAGCGTTTTTCCCAACACGCCATTTATTCTTTATCGAATTTATTCCATTTGGCTGTTACACTCTACAGGGTCTTTCACGAGGAACCTCACCCATATTTATACGGGAAACTACTGAACGTATTTTCATGAAATTCAGCACTTATAAGTATTTCACGATGCTGATAAAATCTAAAATATTTTCAAGGCATGAGCACCTCCGGTTTTTCCGGAAATGACGTCAACTTCCGTTTTTCAAATTAGAACACCATTTTTTTATTGCAGAAATAGATTCCTTAGAAAATTTCAAGTTATTTTAATGTAACATTTTTCAGTTTTGGTTGGAAAATTCTCTCTGAGCGGGAAAATTCGAAAAAAAAATCGAAAATAGAGCTCCGCTGAAACAAGAATAACTTCGAGGTTTTTGAATGGAAAATTTTCATTTTTGGGATTTTTCAAGATGTAAGATTGATGTATCCACTTTAAAAATCGAAATCGCGATTCATGATACAGGGGGTGAAAAAATCGCTTTCAAAGTTAGGGATGACAAAATCGTGAAAAATCAATTTTTTCAAATTAGAACCCCATTTTTTTATGGCAGATATTGAATCTACGTTAAAAAATAATGTGAGTGTATGCATCACGCCCTTGCCCTAAAGTGGATATTAACTCAGAAAATATCCATTTTAGGGCAAGGGTGTGATGCATACACTCACATTGTTTTTTAACGTAGGTTCAATATCTGCCATAAAAAATGGGGTTCTAATTTGAAAAAATTGATTTTTCACGATTTTGTCATCCCTAAATTTGAAAGCGATTTTTTCACCCCCTGTATCATGAATCGCGATTTAGATTTTCAAAGTGGATACATCAATCTTACATCTTGAAAAATCCCAAAAATGAAAATTTTCCATCCAAAAACCTCGAAGTTATTCTTGTTTCAGCGGAGCTCTATTTTCGAATTTTTTTTCGAATTTTCCCGCTCAGAGAGAATTTTCCAACCAAAACTGAAAAATGTTACATCAAAATAACTTGAAATTTTCTAAGGAATCTATATTTCTGCAATAAAAAAATGGTGTTCTTATTTGAAAAACGGAAGTTGACGTCATTTCCGGAAAAACCGGAGGTGCTCATGCCTTGAAAATATTTTAGATTTCATCAGCATCGTGAAATACTTATAATTGCTGAATTTCATGAAAATACGTTCAGTAGTTTCCCGTATAAATATGGGTGAGGTTCCTCGAGAAAGACCCTGTATATACCTTTCCAATAAAGGCCACCTAGATTCATAGATTTACAGGAGATGAAGTCTCTGGAGAATGGAGAAATGAGGCTAGCAACATGAAAATGTAATTAGTCTCACCCAAAATATGTTCTCCATCATATCCGCATATCAGTTCTGCTTCGTCAAAAGAGGAACCGAGTATGACGTTTTTCATTGCCAAGTCTTCAGGTTTTTCACATTTTTTAGTTTCCTCCAGAAGTTCTTGTACGCAAGGCTTGAAGTGATGGACGAAAGTATTGCAGAAACTACTGTTATATCGTATATTTTTGATGCACTGAATTGCACCTTCTTTTTTCTCCTGGTATATAATAGGAAAAAATTAAGTTGGAAACAATGATGAGTTACTTTTCTTACCTTTATATTTTCTGTTGTGGTTTTTTCACAATCTCTAAGAGAGAGTGACGATAATCCATCTATCACAAATGCTTGGAAAACTCCAATATCTTCCTCATTGGTATACCAATCATGGGCTTGGATTTGATTAGCACAACCTTAAAATTTTCATTATTGGACTTTTGTAATTTCGGATTTCAGAACATTTTACCTGCTAGGAATAAAAAGATCAAAACATTCATTTTAGCTTGTTCACGAACGACTGCAGAGTTTGAATAATTTGCAATATCTAACAAATATTGTTATTCAATTTCGCACTGAGGCACCAACCAAGGTCAAAACTTTCCTACACAACAAGGTGATTCTTGAGGTAGGTACGCAGCAAAATAAAGATATTCAAAGTCTCACCTGCATTCGAGCATAAGTATGTGGTTAAATTCTCAGATAAAATACATTCGCCGTCCAATCCACATAAGAATTTTGCTTTGTGAATTGCTGAATCTATAATCGAGTTTTTCATTGCAGTATTCAAGGGCTCTTCACATTTTTTAGTTTCGTCCAAGAGTCCTTGTACGCAAGGCTTGAAATGACGAACAAAAGTGTCGCAAAAGCTAATGTTAGGTATATCTTATATTCTTGATGCATTCTCTTGCATTATTCTGTTCTTGCTGGGATACACAAAAACATATTCAAGGTTCCAATTTCTTCCACTTGACCCCACTCGTTGGCTTCAACATTAATTTGACTTCCAAAGCCTTTAAGTAAAAACTATTGATCGAACACCAAATTGTTGAGTTTTGGGAAAATTTTACCTGCTATGAATAAAATGATGAATACTTTCATTTTTACTTGTTTATAGATTACTTAACAATGTCTTCGTATTCGATTCGAAAACAGATTCTCAAGAAATGGTTTTGACGATCTTTGACCTCCATATCGAAAGTCATAACACGAAATGGTTTTATAGTTTATCGAATTGAAACCGGATTAAAAAAACGCTTCTATTCTTAGAATAAAATTTCAATTCAAGTATGGACAAATTTGCCCTATTTGTGATACTTCTGACACGCCACTGCCCACTACTCTGTCCTCATCAATTTCGTTAACAATGAGAATATTTGCGTCTTAATTAGTTAAACACAAGTGTAATTTACATTTTATTGGAAAATGTATATATTTCAATCACATTCAGATCGTTTGTTATCTATACCAAAGTGAAATTTTCAACTGCTCAAATGGCGGCCCAATTCAAAGTATAAGGTCATGAGTATATTACAAGGTTTTACGTCAACGTTGAGTACTTCATGGAGGGTTGTTTTTGCTATATCATTATGACGGCATTCATGTTGAAGTTGGTCTTCGAAACAGTTTTGCACTGCTGGGAACTTACTGAAAATAAAATATTGTTCAACAAAAATCTCATGAAAAGCAATAAGCAATATAAATTTACTCACCTACAAACTATTGATAGATCTCTTTCATATTTTATTGGATCTGTGACGTTTCTTCTACATTCTTTACTCAATTTGATACTGTTGATCACACATGGATTCAATAGTTCTACAAAATGAAAATGTATTTGAGATTGCATGAAAAGGATTTGAAAGGAGCAAATTAAAATAGTCTACAGTCTATGGTCTATAGTCTACGGTCTATAGTCTACAGTCTATGGTCTATAGACTATAGTCTATAGTCTTTAGTTTACAGTCTATAGTCTATATATTTTTCCCAATAAAGGTCACCTAGATTCATAGATTTATAGGAGATGAAGTCTCTGGAGATCGAAGAAATAAGGCTAGCAACATAAAAATGAAATTAGTCTCACCCAAAATATGTTCTCCATCATATCCGCATATCAGTTCCGCTTCGGCAATAGAGGAATCTAGTATGACGTTTTTCATGGCCAAGTCTTCAGGTTTTTCACATTTTTTAGTTTCCTCCAGAAGGTCTTGTACGCAAGGCTTGAAGTGATGGACGAAAGTATTGCAGAAACTACTGTTATATCGTATATTTTTGATGCACTGAATTGCACCTTCTTTTTTCTCCTGGTATATAATAGGAAAAAATTAAGTTGGAAACAATGATGAGTTATTTTTCTTACCTTTATATTTTCTCTTGTAGTTTTTTCACAATCTTTACTAAAACTGACTGCTGATAATCCATCTATTACAAATGCTTGGAAAATTCCAATATCTTCCACGTCCGTATACCAATCATGGGCTTGGATTTGACTAGCACAACCTTAAAATTTTCATTATTGGACTTTTGTAATTTCGGATTTCAGAATATTTTACCTGCTAGGAATAGAAAGATCAAAACCTTCATTTTTGCTTGTTCACGAACGACTGCAGACTTTAAATAATTTGCAATATCAAACAAATATTTTGATTCAATTTTGAACTGTGACATCAGACAAGGTCAAAACTTTCCTAGACAACACTCTCATATCTCAATCATCCTATTTAGTATCTGTTAAATTCCGAATGTCCATCTTCTACAGTGTGTTTTGTTTTGGTTTATGTTTTTTAAGTATAGGAGCTTGTCGATTTTCTGAGTCCTAATCAATGCGTAGGTTGAGCACAATGCTTGGGATTGTCAAAAAGAAAAAGTTCATATTCTGTAACTATTTAATTAAATCCAACATTTTTATTTACAATAATTGGTTTTAACATTCAGTATAAGTAAAAAACATCGACTATTTACATCGAAGTGGAGTTAAAAAAATAAAATAATCAAATCTTGTTGAAAAATAAATCGAAAACAATTATTGCTTTCCAACAGAAAGGATCAAGAACTTGTCTTCAACTTTGTTTAAAAAAATATCACATTCTACAAGAATTAGAGAGAAAACTTTGCTGTTGAAATGTTATTGATGATTCTATGTTTTTGATGAAGTCATTCACAGAACGATTGCTATTAATAATCTTGATTCAATTCGCATAAATAAAATAATATACACAGGACTTTTCGAAAACTAATTTTTTCAGGGATCACACAAGAACTTTGTTGCGTAGGAAGATATCATCACAATTATATTTCACATAACCTATTAATTCATGAGTTCAATAGGTTTCTATACTACAATACAGAGGCTATTTCAATTTGACTATAATTTGCTTAGGTTTGTATTTTTTACAGAATGTACAATCTCTCTTTACAACCCTGTAATGGTTTCATTCTCGCTCTATAGGTTCATCTTCATATATCTCACAATCACAAAGGAGTTTGAACATTTGGAATCTGATAACTATTCACGAAACGTTCTATAAGTAAGAATTTCTGATCAATATGATCTACTATACACTTAAGATTTAAGAATTTAGGAAAAGAATATCTACAGCATTTTTCTTCGTGAAAAATGGGAAATTTCTGTGAAAAACTATGAAGCATTTTTCAGTTGTCACAGAAATGTATCACAATATGACTAGAAACTATAATTTGATAATACATAATCAACATCACAAGAATAATTTAATTCGTCCACGACTAATGTTTTCATAAACAGTCAAACTCAAATCAGACCCTGGCTCATCAGAATTCAATGCGACAACCACAGAATACTAATAGAAGAGCGTGTTATGAATTGTCAATTTGATTTCGTCGGAGTCGTGGACAAAGTTTAGTATTCTACTCGTACATTAAGGAAGTGTTTCCTTTATTTTGTAAGACACTGTCTTTACAGTGCTTCTTGTTTTTACGATGAAGGTAAAGGAAATTCTAGATTATTCGATATGCTCTCTGTTTTCCTTCGAAACACCTTGAAATATGAAAATAAATGTTCAGAAAATCAATATTTCGGACTGAAAAGAGATGAGTTTGCTCTTTTGTTTCGAAGTTTCATTAATCGTACCGAGGAAGCACAATGAATCCTTGTCTTAGAAGTTTGCGAGTAGATGCTTTCTCTCAGAGCTATAATCCGTTGGATTCTGCTTGATTTCCATAGAAACGAGTCATGCCAGGCCTGTCCAATTAGAATTCAAATTTCGGAGAAGTCGAAATGTGATTGAATGGGTTTGATGTTGAGGTATTGTAAAAAATAAACTTTTTTTTTTGAAAATTTCAACACTTGGTATCTTTCAAACGAAGAGGTTGGAGTTTATATTCAACTGAATCACTGAATGCAATATTCGAACAGTTTCTCTTGATGAGGAAATGACTTTTCTTGATGACTGTTTAACTTGATATACAGAGTGTAACAGCCAAATGGAATAAATTCGATAACGAATAAATGAGGACGTGTTGGGAAAAACGCTCGGACACATCGATTTGTAATTTCAAATGCGCATATTTTTCAAGAAAATAATATAATATAGGGTGTTCCATGTGAGCGTGGCCAATACCAACTTTCTTATTTCAAATGCAAACCCCTGTATATTATTTATTTTTTGGATTCGTCAGAGAATTCTAGACACAATTCATGCACAATGCCCTATACCTATCTTCAACTATTTCGGAAATATTAAGTGTTTTCAGATTAATTGCAAAAATCAACGTTTTGAATAAAAATTATTTTATTTCACAAATTCGGTACATTACACTTAAAACCTAATGAGTAAAACTAATTTTTTCTTTATTATTAAAAAAAAAACAAAGAAAACATTAATGTCAATGTAGGAAATGCTCGCTGCGAACGTCTTGGCAACATGCTAATCTGGTGTAGAATTGTCTTCTTACGTTGCTCAACATTTCAGGCGTTTTTGCTTACTTTCTTCATATCAAGAGGTAAATGGGAAATAAGTATTGAGTGTATTGTATCGAATTTGTGAAATAAAATAGTTTTCATTTAAAATGTTAATTTTTGTAAAAAATCTGAAAACACTTAATATTCCCGAGAAAGTTGAAGATAGGTATAGGACATTGTACATGAATTATGTCTAGAATTTTCTGAAGAATCCAAAAAATAAATAATAAACAGGGGGTTGCATTTGAGATAAGAAAGTTGGTATTGGCCACGGTCGCATGGAACACCCTATATAATTTTATTTTCTTGAAAAATATGCGCATTTAAAATTACAAATCGACGTGTCCGAGCATTTTTCCTAACACCCCCTCATTTATTCGTTATCGAATTTATTCCATTTGGCTGTTACACTCTGTATACTCTTCAGAACGAGATTTTCTTCGAGACTATTCGTCAAATTGAAAAAATTCCCCAAAATTTAATTTTTGGTCGAAAAACTTTCCTCTCCCCATAAAAAAGAATTAACAATTTCGCATCTCATTGAAAATGTTTTCGTTTTCCCTTAACCCATTTTCCTATCCCCCGATGGATCATCTGTGCATTCGCTAAGACGCGGCATTTTCCGCATATCGGATTTTCCCTCTCTTCCAATTTCAGAGCTATCTTTTCCCCAAATAGATTTGTCACTTTTCAAAGCCGGGCTTCCACAGATTCCGACTTAGCCTTATCAGTTATACCATATTTTCCGTAGCTTTGCATTTCCTTATTTCTTTTAAACAAGGCGACCGGAACTGCTGGGAAGGGGAAACTTCCTTTTCTGACGTAGTGAAATGGGTGGAAATGCATTTAGGAGTTGGGACATGTGCCTACTTGCAAGAGAAGGCAGTGGAAAGTCTCAATTTTTCGTGGAGGAATATAAACGAAGAGAATAGATTTTAGTAGGTGAGGAGTAAAAAAAAAATTTTTCGAGATGAAGAAGAGATACAGCGTTCAGTATTGGGAGATGCAAAACATGACACTTCTGCCAAGGTTTCATGCTTCTCCTAAGCTTCCCTAAACTCAGTATTTGACAGATTTGGACCATCCCACTTGAAGATTCTGAAGACGATGTATGTAATCTTTACACCATGGTATCTTGCAGGTCATGCTGATGTCAAATGGCGCTCACGTCAGCCCCGAAGAAATCCTTATCAGTGGAGTTAACCCTGGTTTGTCTCACAGACTCCGTGCTGAAATGCTCGCTGGAAAACTCACCGAAAGAACCGTTCCTCTTGGTGTTCACGATCACAGTCTTGGCCCCATAGTCGGTAACGTACTTGTCGTTCTGATTCAAGGCCACAGACTGATAACCGCACCTACACCAAGAGGGATAATGAGCCGTCAATATCTTCTTGAAAGCTTCCCTGAACTCGGTGTTAAAAATAGAGTAAATGATTGGATTGAAGGCAGAATTTGAATACCCCAACCACGTCAATATTTTGAAGGTTATGTCCGGAATGCAAGTCTTACAGAAGGCGGCCACGATGTTCATGCAGAAGAAGGGCACCCAGCAGATGAGGAAGACGCCCATGATGATCCCGACGGTGATGGCGGCTTTGTGATCGCTCACGTGGTACGGAGAGCTGTGGTGGCTTTGGAGTTGGATGTGCAGAGCCTTGTTCTGCTTGACGCTTTTCCGTTTGCTCTTGCAGGTTAGACTTTCCGGAAGGTCTATGGGTCTGGTGATGGCTCTGATGTTCTTCACGTGCTTCTGGGCGTAGCAGTACAGTCGGCAGTATATACCTGGAAGGCAGATTGAGTTTGGATAATCGATAACATAGTCCGTGAGGTTCTATTCTTAGAATAAGGACTGAACGAGAATAAATTCGCTATCACAAAAACGCTTATATCTTTTTAACCACTGGAGCAATTTCGAAAATCAAACTCATTAATTCTCATGAAAACTGTTTTTACAATAAAAAAACCAAAACTATTTTTCACAAAATTCATGGATTTTTTTGGAATTCTTCCCATCATGCTTTTTATAGTGTTCTCAGTTACTTTCTGGGATGCTGTCTTCCATTTTTGCTTGAATTCCGCTAATGTTTTCGTTGATTTCTTAGTCTTCTTCAATTCTCTTTTTACCAGGGCCCAATATCTTTCGATTGGCCTGAGTTCTGGGCAATTTGGTGGATTGGCCTCTTTGCGGACAAAAACCACCTCATTAGCTTCGTACCATTCCTTGGTGGCCTTGCTGTAGTGGCATGAAGCTAAATCAGGCCAAAAGATTGTTGACACATCGTGCTCACGTAAAAATGGTAAAAGTCGCTTATTCAAGCATTCCTCGATGTATATCTTCGAGTCAACAGAGCCTTGGCCAACGAAAAATTTGCTCCTTTTCCCACAAGTGCAAATTGCTTGCCAAACCAGGAATTTTTTAGGAAACTTTGCTTATTTTTTCACGCGAAATTGTTCGTCAACATTTCCACGAGAATCTGCAGTATAGAATTCCTGACCAGGAAGTTGCGAAAAATCAGCCAAGACATAGGTTTCGTCGTCCATCACGCAACAGGAAAAATTTTTCAAGAAATTTTTTTTTAATTTCTTTGCTCTTGATTTCGCTTCTCGATTTTTCACAGCGTTCCTGTCTGGCACTTTCTGCACTTTGTATGTTCTAAGCCTACAACTCGAATTGATTTTCTGAACGGTTGACTGCGAACAACCCACTATTTGGGCCACTTTCCGTTCTGAAAGGTTAGGATTCTTTTGAAAAAGGCTGATAGCTTTCTTCACTTTTTTTGGGCTATGAAACCCCTTTTTCCTCCCGGTTCCTTCCTTGCGGTTAATTGTAATATCTTCGTTGAAGCGCTGAACAACTCTTGATACCGTTTCCGGACGAACGCGAGCCTCTTTTGCGATTCTTTTGAAGCTCCATTTTTGATTATTTTGAAAAAGTTTCACTATAAATTCTCGTGTTTTCACTTCGCTTGAGATTTTGCGACAGAGAATTGGAATATCTATGATATAAATGTTCCACATGTTTCTAACAAAGCTAATTATGATCAAATTTTGATTTCTTCTCAATTGGTTCAAGAGATATAGGCGTTTTTGTGGTAGCGAATTTATTCTCTTATACAGGGTGTCCCACGGTCGAGTGCCTATTAGACGTTTCTGGAGAACTGGCCTTATTTGAAATCTGAAAATTAGGATTATGATATTGTTGGAAATTCTCTACAGACCTAAAATATTTTAGGAGCCTGAGCACTTCCGGTTATACCAGGAGTGGAAATAAATTTGTTCAAAAAATATTTTTTTCAATATTTTCATTTCTGTTATGATTGAGTATTCAATGCTGAATACATTTCTGTTGAAACCATTGTATTCATTCGAATAGTTTTCGAAATATCGAAAAAAAACCTAAAAAAATGTCAAATATTCATAGTCAGTGTTATGTCCATTATTCCTATTCTGAACATCCCGAGTGTAAACCGTTCTCACAACGTCAAAGTAGAAGAATGTTGAAAAGTCAAACATCTTTTGAATTTCATAAATATCATCACAGGGTGTTTCAAATTTCGTGTCGAAAACTCTGATCGAAAATTGTCCATAACTTCTGTTTTTCAAATTAGAACCCTATTTTTTTATGATTGCGTTGGATTCTGCGAAGAAAAATAATGATAGCACTCTCAGATGCTTTTTTTCCTAAAATCAGTAATTTCCGAGTTATTTGAGCTTTTCTGGATTTATGTTGTACGTAGAGTCAAATTCATCGAATCTGAAGTGATTCGATGAATATTCCTATAAAACCATAGTTACAACTAATAATTAGACCTGTCACCTCTGAATTATTAATGGGATCATTTATCTTCTATGGTCACAGAATATTCTCATGCCAACATATTCGATGACTATTCTTATGAAACCATAGTAACCATTGAAGTAAAATCGAGAAGTAAGGTTAATGCCTAAAATTAGAGCTGTCACTTGTGAATTATCAATGGGATAATTTATCTTCTATGGTCACAGAATATTCTCATACGAAGGATAAGATGAATTTGACTCTACGTACAACATGAATCCAGAAAAGCTCAAATATCTCGGGGATTACTCAATTTAGGAGCAAGAACATCTGAGAGTGCTATCACTATTTTTCTTCGCAGAATCCAACGCAGTCATTAAAAAAATAGGGTTCTAATTTGAAAAACAGAAGTTATGGCCAATTTTCGATCACAGTTTTCGACACAAAATTTGAAACACCCTGTGATGATATTTATGAAATTCAAAAGATGCATGACCTTTCTACATTCTTCTACTTTGACGTTGTGAGAACGGTTTACACTCAGGATGTTCAGAATAGGAATAATGGACATATCTAACACTGACTATGAATATTTGACATTTTTTTAGGTTTTTTTTTTCGATATTTCGAAAACTATTCGAATGAATACAATGGTTCCAACAGAAATGTATTCAGCATTGAATACTCAATCATATCAGATCTCCTGGTATAACCGGAAGTGCTCAAGCTCCAAAAATATTTTCGGTCCGTAGAGAATTCCGAACAATATCATAATCCCAATTTTCAGATTTCAAATATGTCCAGTTCTCCAGAAACGTCTAATAGGCACTCGACCGTGGGACACCCTGTATATCTAACTAAGGAATGTACAGGCTATGGGAGAATTAAGAGTCAGAGTGCTATGAAGACCTGGATCATCATCAAATTATCACGGTCTCAACATCCACGATTATCCGATAGAGCAACACTGAATTTTGCGTAGCTGTTACTCAAATTGGACAAAAAACATTATTTTTTGTTCTATTCCCTATGAAATTGAAGCCAGTCGAACGGTGATGGTGAAACATCAATTTTTCAATTTCCGACCCACTAAATGTCAATTCGGTTCGAAATGCAGCACTTCACCGGAAACCCTAACAAGCCGTGAATAAAATCGATGGAGAGAAATTCATTTTTATTCCTTTGTAATTGAACCGAATATTGGACATCGCCAGTAACCATTCTATAATGAACTTTTGTCCAGGTAAAGTTAATTGGGCACTGCTGTTAGTTCAGTGGCGTCTCATGGAAATGAGGATGCTGAATTAATATACTGATCTCAATCGGTTAGCGACTGTTTTAGAAATCACACTATTTTGGCGGCTGTCGACATATTTTTCGATTTTCGATTTCAATATGTCGATCGTGGCACTTGCTGTGTGGCTTGTGGCACCGTCTTGTTGAAACTCAATCCAACTACACATGCCAAAGTCACTACCTCCACCAATTGAATTTTTCTCAAAATTATTCTTATACCAAAAAGACTGTTGGACCCTTCATTACATAGTATAAAACAAAGTCGCTTTCGCTGTCTCTTCCTATGTATGCTTAAATATTCAAATATACGCAACGGAGAGTGATTCAAGAGAAAGGTTTATATGTATGATACATGCATAACATTGTAGAGAAACACTGATGAATTTACAGGCTTCTAATGTGATGTCGTAAATAAACACATTTTTTGCGCTTACATTGCAGACGCTGACTGAACCCCACGAGATAAATCAAAATAATAACCATTTTTTATCCTATACATTTTACGGGAAAAATGGCTTATTTAGGAAGTTATTTTAAGCAATACAGCATCTTATCCAATTAAGCAGCATCCTTATCCAATTAAGTACCTTAAATACATTGTCCATTCAATATAGATCAATATGGCCCTTTACAGCATGTAATTTAAATGAATATTTCCGAAGATATTACAGATTTAAAATGCAGGGACATAGCGGTGCGGCGCCGGCACTACCCCAAGATTTGTTCTCACGACACTAATCCCAAAAAATCCGATAAAAAAGTTCCCGCACCCGATCGCGAATCCTGATCGATTTCCAAGAGGCGAAACTGTCCAGAAAAAAACGACCTTCCAAACTCGGAGCATATTTCCACTTGGCACGACGCTTCGGGGTAGTTTCGGAAGTTTTAAAACTTGGAAATATCGTCGGGGAGAGCTAGTTCGACAACTGGTAGTCGGAAGAGAAGTGCCTAGATTGGGACTTATCAATTTGCATGTTTGACACCGCCTTTCGGTCTTTCGTCGCCAACTTGTAGATCCCGGGGGATACAAGTCCTATTTCGGGGCTTAAATTCGGGCCGGAAGGAGCTAGATTTCACGCAGATCCGTTTCTATAAAACCAGATCATTTGTTTTCCCCCTATAGCCTTATTTATTCAATCCTCTAAAGGATATAATGGAACATACCCTTTAGCTGTAACTGTTTTTATTTATTGCCACTGGTAATTTCTATTTACTCTTTTTTAACTCTGTAAATGGACTATGGAGTTAGTTCTTTTATAGTTTAATTGTGACACAGGTTTCGTAGTACTAATACATTTTCATACTGGAGTATTTGAAGTTGTGCCAAAAGTTATTTTAATTTAATGTCTTCTGTAGGCTTATTTCTTGGGAATTTTGAAGAGTGGGGAAATCCATAAGTCCGTGTGCTCGTTCAGAAGTTTTTCTGTCACAAAGTAACGGACTATTCTGTCCATTATTTTTCAGTAAAATTTCAACACTCGATTCTTGATTTCCGTACAAGAAAATAGCATAACTGAATCTTCCAACCATGTTTTTAAACGTGAAATACACTGCGCAAAAAAATTAACGCACATTATGGGAATCTCAAATTTATTCTACAACTGAAGGTGTTCTCAATGATAATTATTTTTGTCAGAATTATGCATGCATATGTTATCCACTTTCAACGTTTTTCTTCAATACAGATGTTTTCTCCCAGCAGGAATAAAAAGAGATGATATTATCAGATTTTGAATGTATTGGCTCCATTCTAAAATCAGTCGTTCTCGATCAATTCTAGTGATCAATAGTTTTTCTTTCGTTTGATTTTCTACACTCGATCGCTATGCAACGCGAAACACGCAATTTGACCCAAGAGGAATGTGCCCAAGCGGTAGTTTTGCGAGAAGAAGGGTGGACATACACAAGAATTGCAGAAAGGTTTGGAGTTTCCTATACAAGTGTGTCACGAATGTTGCAGCGATTCAGGGAGACAGGTATGAATGTCTGAAGACCAGGACAGGGTAGACCACGGGTAACAACTGTCATTCAACAACGTTACTTGAGAGTTTCTTCGTTGAGACAACGGTTTGCAACCGCTCGCCTCCTTCAAAATCAGCTTGAGCAAACTCATGAGGTGCAAATTAGCATTCAGACAATAAGAAATCGCCTCAGAGAATATGATTTAAGACCTCGTGTCGCGGCAAGATGCCCAGCTCTTACCCCAGCTCATCGAAGGGCGCGTTTGGATTTTCCGAGAGAGCATATCCATTGGGAAGAGGCCGATTGGGAAAGAGTTCTCTCCACAGTCTCCACAGATGAGTCTAGATTCTACCTCTACCATTGTGATCGACGTTCCCTTGTATACAGACGTCCACATGAAAGATATGCTCAGTGCAATTTCCTGAATACTACTGGTTTCGGGGGAGGATCGATTATGGTATGGGGTGGAATATCTTTGACTGCTCGCACAGACCTAGTGGTCGTTGATAATGGAGCTATGAATGCTGATAAGTATATAAGAAACATTCTTGAAGAGCATGTAGTGCCATTTACCCCATACATTGGTGAAAATTTCATTTTTATGGACGATAATGCAAGACCCCATCGTGCGCGCATCGTTCAGGAGTACCTTGAAGACGTTGAAGTCTCTCGAATGGAATGGCCAGCAAGAAGTCCAGATCTCAATCCGATTGAGCAGGTTTGGGACAACCTCAATAGAAGGCTGAGAAGTTCAGAAAATCATCCAGCTACTCTTAATGACTTAGGAATCCAACTCGGAGAAATCTGGGAAGGATTAGATCAGAACATTTTAAGATCACTCATTTTGAGTATGAACTGTCGATGCCGAGCTGTAATTAACGCAAGGGGTGGAAATACCAAGTATTAAATCACTTATCAGCATTTCAGTATTTTGAAAATTGTTCATTTCTCTTCTTTCACATAAGATTCGGTGAAATCCTGAATTTTTCTTCCATTTAATGTGTATTGTTTCCTTCAAAACCTTCCCGAGAGAACATAAAAAATAAGTTATAAAGTCAATGTAGATTTGACTTTCATCAAAATTGAGATTTTCAGAATGTGCGTTAATTTTTTTGTGCAGTATATTTTTTTTATTATTTTTATCTTTATACACTCATACATCCCTTCATCAATCAGAAAAAAATAAATCGTTTCTGACTCCCTTTTTTTCAGGGACGTAGAACTTTAAGCGAAGGGTTTTAGGTATGTTTCTCGAAAAAATAAATCTCGACCCACTCGAGGGGCTAAATTTCAATATGACGTACAGTCAAATTTAGCGAACACCCCGTATATCAAACTTACAAATCACGAAGCATCAATAACCCTCCACAGACGACATTCCAGCTACCTACCTATCATAACAATACAAGGAACGTAGAAGGAAATGCAGCTGGAGACCACCGCGTACGTGGGGGTCAGATCCAGGGCGCAGGTGGGGTAATTCTGCCCACCGGAATTGTAGATCAGAGGCTGGGGAGGCCGGTGCAGCCCCAGAGAGATTGGTACGAAGGAGATCAGAGCGGCGAGAAGCCATATCGCTGCGATTGTCCCCAGAGCTACCCTCCTGGTCACCCACCTGCCGTATCTGAAAAGTAAAAACGGAATTATGGTATCTGTTTCTGATGCGGTCGGCTAATTGGAATGGGAGGTGGGGGAGATGAAGATTTGTCGGTTTTCAGTGTTTTATTCTAGGCCGTTTCGGCTCGAGAACTGCTTTGTTGAGGTAGTTATCAATTTGAGAAGGATAAATTATTGTCTGTTGCACTGTTGCTGGCCCGTACGGATGTTTGTTACATACATGGTGATCCACTCAGAACAGTCCAGGATATCACCAATCATTTCCAGCTTTTTGTGATTTGTGATTGTTGGAACCGTTTGTTGGGGCGAGTTTCAGTTAGCCAACTGAAGTGTGGTTCAATTATTCAAATTTAACTTTCGAAATATAATTTCCTGAGTGAGAAAAGGATAGAGCTAGTGGACTGTATAATATATATGAAATTAATTGAAACCCAACACAAATGAAAGGATAAATGAACTCAAAGTGACAGAAGAAATATAGTTACCTATATCAGCAAACAGGATCCCGTCGATGACTCCTATTCCAATAAGATTGATCGAGCTCGACAAACGAATATGGAATGAAGCTGACGTGAAAATCCGTTGCTAAAAATGTCAATGTCAACTTATCCTTGTGGTATTATAAAATAACCACGCCACTGGTAACAGTCTTTTTGTTCGAAATAATTCGCACAAATTAAAGTTTTAAATGAATGTAATTCGATTGAATCGAAATCACTAAAACTACGAATCACAGGAAAAATTGAAGTTTTCCGAATTCGCGAAAGGGAACAGAGAATTATAACTTATTGGAAGCAGAATTATTCACGATTAAGTCAATCAAACGTTCACGTTCAGCGTGAACACCGTTCAAAATATACTGCTCCACATGAGTTAGGGATATCGTATTGAATCGTTTTTAAAAGTATGTAATTTTCGAGAAAATCGCTGTAAAATCATATAAAACTCAGTAACAACTTGAATCGATCCAATAAAATTCGGTATGAGACATTTCGTCAATCTGGTCGCCTTTTTTCTGAAGTTTGGTTCTTTGCATATGCTTCATGAATGTTCTTATTTTGAAATGAAGTTATTTGATCAACGGCTTCGATTTGAAACGAGTTTTCTGAAAATGCCAAGACGTAAATTAACAAACGCTGAGGCTAATAGGGCTATCGGAATGCTACAGGGTGGCCTAACTCAGGTTGTTGTAGCGGAAAGGCTCCAAGTCAGCCAAAGTGTGATATCTCGACTTTGGAATAGGTTCAGGGAGACAGTTTCCGTGTTGGAAAGACCAAGGCTTGGTGGGCTACGAAAAACAACACCTGCTCAGGATCGTTTCATCCCCGTTTCGGCGAGAAGAAACCCTACATCTACGTGTAAAATGCTACGGAATACTCTTCAAAATCCATGTGGACATGAGAATCATTAATTTTAGTGGAATCATAATCCTTCTATCCATAGTCTATTTCTTGGAAACTCAGATTTGGCTGAAATGGGCATGTAAACGGCCCCAGCGTCTTGCGGGACTCCAAAATCAAGTCTACATCCCTACTTTTCCATATTGAAAATTGAATCTTCTCCTGGCGTTCCGCGTCTGTAATGGCGGTTTGAAATGGCACCTTGGCTGAGCCGCATCTCCCACGGGACGGGATGGAACTTCGTCTTGAAAAGGTTTGCAATTTCACCTACATATTGGGGACGGGATCTTGGCGGCTGCATCGATATAGAAAACGTGCCTGGAAATGTGATTTAACGCGGAAACCTGCAGGGAGACGGTTCCGAGGATAATTCCCGGTAGATAATTTTTCCTGCGCCGTTAATGTCGGCGGACCGGGAGGAAGGAGGGACGTGCCGGGAGGATTCGTGGAGATACGTGAGATATTCGATGGTGAACGTCTTTATTCACTGGGGAACTTTGGATGTTTAATATAAATGATATAAACGGTTTTACAATAAGAGAGGTCTTATTTTGACATTCGAAGAAAAATGATTGGATGTTTATTTCATTATAAAGAGTAAACTATGCCGTGAATAATAGGAAATACCATCAGCCAAATGACCACTACGACCACGACTACAGAACCATAAAGTAAACGTTGTCCAGATCATTACTTTCAGTATCGATCCAAAGTTGATATAAAATTGATGGTATCGGTCAAAGAACAAAAATAAAGAATACCATTTCTTCAGCGACGTTTCGGCTTCTTTATTGGGCCTTCTTCAGAATGAAATAGAGAAAAACTCACAAACCCCAATAGGTACAATATACAAAAAAATTACAATGATATGAACAATAAGCAAGAAAACAGTAAAATAAATGAATAAAATGAAATAACAGGTCGGCAAGAACAATAAAATATGGACAAATATGACTCAACATCAGAATATGAGCAGATAAATACAATTATGAATAAAATACACCAAAAATGGCCATTCACAAAACTTACATCGATGGATTTTTCTCCTTGTTATATACACCTACACTGCGCAAAAAAATTAACGCACATTCTGAAAATCTCAATTTTAATGAAAGTTAACTCTACATTGACTTTATAACTTATTTTTTATGTTCTCTCGGGAAGGTTCTGAACGAAACAAGACACATTTAATGGAAGAAAAATTCAGGATTTCACCGAATCTTATGTGAAAGAGGAGAAATGAACAATTGTCAAAATACTGAAATGCTGATAAGTGATTTAATACTTGGTATTTCCACTCCTTGCGTTAATTACAGCTCGGCAACGACGGTTCATACTCAAAATGAGTGATCTTAAAACGTTCTGATCTAATCCTTCTCAGATTTCTCCGAGTTGGATTCCTAAGTCATTAAGAGTAGCTGGATGATTTTCTGAACTTCTCTGCCTTCTATTGAGGTTGTCCCAAACCTGCTCAATCGGATTGAGAACTGGACTTCTTGCTGGCCATTCCATTCGAGAGACTTCAACCTCTTCAAGGTACTCCTGAACGATGTGCACACGATGGGGTCTGGCATTATCGTCCATAAAAATGAAATTTACACCAATGTATGGGGCAAATGGCACTACATGCTCTTCAAGAATGTTCCTTATATACTTATCAGCATTCATAGCTCCATTATCAACGACCACTAGGTCTGTGCGAGCAGTCGAAGATATTTCACCCCATACCATAATCGATCCTCCCCCGAAACCAGTAGTATTCAGGAAATTGCACTGAGCCGCATATCTTTCATGTGGACGTCTGTATACAAGGGAACGTCGATCACAATGGTAGAGGCAGAATCTAGACCCATCTGTGAAGAGAACTCTTTCCCAATCGGCCTCTTCCCAATGGATATGCTCTCTCGCAAAATCCAAACGCGCCCTTCGATGGGCTGGGGAAAGAGCTGGGCCTCTTGCCGCGATACGAGGCCTTGAATCATATTCTCTGAGGCGATTTCTTATTGTCTGAGTGCTAATTTGCACCTCATGAGTTTGCTCAAGCTGATTTTGAAGGAGGCGAGCCGTTGCAAACCGTTGTAACGTTCTTGAATGACAGTTGTTACCAGTGGTCTACCCTGTCCTGGTCTTCGGACATTCATACCTGTCTCCCTGAATCGCTGCAACATTCTGGACACACTTGTATGGGAAACTCCAAACCTTCTGCAGTTCTTGTGTATGTCCACCCTTCTTCTCGCAAAATTACCGCTTGGGCACATTCCTCTTGGGTCAAATTGCGTGTTTCGCGTTGCATAGCGATCGAGTGTAGAAAATCAAACGAAAGAAAAACTATTGATCAGTAGCATTGATCGAGAACAA
Source organism: Adalia bipunctata (assembly GCA_910592335.1). Taxonomy (NCBI): domain Eukaryota; kingdom Metazoa; phylum Arthropoda; class Insecta; order Coleoptera; family Coccinellidae; genus Adalia; species Adalia bipunctata. Next base: position 3,418,952 of record OU342951.1, read on the forward strand.
CTGATTTTAGAATGGAGCCAATACATTCAAAATCTGATAGTATCATCTTTTTTTATTCCTGCTGGGAGAAAACATCTGTATTGAAGAAAAACGTTGAAAGTGGATAACATATGCATGCATAATTCTGATAAAAATAATTATCATTGAGAACACCTTCAGTTGTAGAATAAATTTGAGATTTTCATAATGTGCGTTGATTTTTTTGCGCAGTGTAGTAATTCGAAAAGGAATTTTAGTGTAACGCCTAGCATCTGAGTTGTTTATTGGTTCCAGTGAATGTGCAACGTGCAACTTTATAAACCGATAGCTATACTCTCGATAAATCGATCAGATCCTAAATTGAATCTCCCTTAAACATGCCCCGGTCAAGCGAAATTTATATCGAGATATCCGAATCCCATAATCTCCAAAATGGCCATTAGATCCAAAACCTCAAATCCTACGGAATCGAGGAACCTGATACGGCCGACGAATATCCAAAGCGAGTTTTAGAGAGTTGTTCTTCCGATCGTTGCAACAGCATGCACCACGATACTCTGGCGCTGTTCCGATTATACACCAGGCCGTTTCATTAACTCTGAAATCGGATCGTGTCGACCAATTAATCTTTCCCATTTGTCATTTTTATCGGGTTGTATTTTGCGGATATCGAATTAATTTTGGGGGCGAAATGAACGGTTTGGGAGAAAGGTCTCATAGTTGAAAGCTTATAATTCAACGGGTATATCAGGCTAGTTAATATTCAAGTTACGATTTCGCTAGATGAATTATGACTTGTACCACCCTGTATACCCACATCGACAAAAGTCTTCCCCCCCCCCCCCTATCAACTCTCAATCTGTTGAATGTAACATGACAATTTTTTATGTGTGGAATCTTCACTTGAATGAAAACAATAAACCAGCAAAAATATTACAACTTGTCGAAAGAATATCGCATTCATAAGTAATGAACACCCTGTATATTTCACAGGCGAATTCTACCAGGATTTCGAAATCATTTTCACGCAGAACTCTGCAAAACCATATTAAATTAATTTAGGCCCTAATGAATCCTCAGAACTTCTGTCCGATTGTTTCCTTGTAATCATCTGAATAATTCCGTTAAACTTTTCTCGGACTAATTCAAGTCCACTTTCAATGATAATTCGGTTATTCAACTCTTTAATTCTGCAGAACTCTATAATTTCGGAGTAGTCTGAAGTCCTTGAAGAGAAAGGACCAGATATTCGTCCTCAAACTCTGACATACGAGGATATATTGAAAAATTCTTAGTCTACTATAGAACCAAACAAAATTTCAATGTAAATATATTTTATTACTCAACATATTCTCCTCTTAATTGAATACATTTATTACAGCGAACCTGCAACGTCTCTAGACCTTTCAAAAAAAATGTTTCTTCTTGCTCTGCAAACCAGTTCTCCACAGCTTTTATTACCTCCTCGTTAGAAGAAAATTTACGACCTTTTAAACTTTTTTTCAGTTGAGGAAAGAGATGATAGTCGGAAGGAGCCAAATCTGGTGAATAAGGGGGGTGTTCTAGTAATTCTAACCCTAAATCACGAATTTTTTGCATGGCAACATGAGATTTGTGTACTGGGGCGTTGTCCTGTAAAAACAAAACACCTTTGGATAGCTTTCTGCGTCTTTTCCCCTTAATTTTTTCTCGTAGAGTGGTCAGTAATGTCGAATATTGGTCTCCAGTTATTGTTCTACCTTTATCCAAAAAATCAATCATGATTACCCCATGGCAATCCCAAAAAACTGAAGCAAGAACTTTTCCAGCAGATTTTTGGACACGATACTTCTAAGGTCTTGGAGAACCAGAGTGTCGCCATTCCATCGATTGTTGCTTTGTTTCTGGATCGTAGAAATGTACCCAAGTCTCATCCATAGTACCAATTCGTTTTAAGAAGTCAACATCGTTTTCAAATAGAGCACAGATCGAACGCGATGCATCTACCCTTGCACGCTTTTGGTCAACATTCAAACATTTGGGGATCCATTTGGCAGAAATTTTTCTCATGTCCAAATTGACGTGAACTGTATGATTTCCTTTCATTTTGTTATAAGTGGTGATTATAATCAATAATTACGATCTTGATATTATAAAAACGAGTAGCAATAAGAAGTTATAAGGTGTTCCACTAGCCAATGTTTTGTGTGATTTTTTTTTAACATCTGACGTTATTATTATGAAGGTGCACTCAAAATTAACTGCCTCAGTATATTTATCACCTCGTATTTCCAAAAATGTCCATTAGATTTCGTTGTGCCTTCGGGAATATTTCATCAGAACATCTTAAACTACATTACACAAATTTTCAGTCATTTCAGAAAGAACACTATGAGCTACTTTAAGCCTTCATTAATATAGAAATTGAATTTCTTTTCCTGTACTGACAGTCTCGAGCAAAAAATCAACGCCTCCATAATTACTTAATTAGAAAAAGAAGAAACGGCATCATTTTTCCGTTTCTAAGAAATTGTTTTTGGGTATTTCCAATTTAAAGCTTGTAAGACGGGGGCTTAGGAGAAATTTGTTTGTTGAATATCAAACTTTGTTGGAAATTGAATCTGCAAGGCTTTTCCACGGCAAGAAAATAGCGATTTTCATCAGCAGGTACTAAATGGTGAATGCGCAAGGCATTCGTGTTATTGGAATTTCGTTTTTTTGAATATCAGATCTTTCTTTTGGCTTAACTTCGTTATGATTTGTTGTGAAGATGTAAAACACAGCCAAACGTGTATGGAATAACCCATTTCTCCGTAGAAAAAATTAGTTATGATAGAATTCAACATAAGTTTGTGAGAAAGATAGCCAAACTCCTATTTTATTCCGGTTTAAGATTTGAAAAACCGCAAAAATGACTTTGAAGCTCAACGTAATCCACAAAGGAACACAGTCTAACCTCATTTTGATCAGGATTCCAGTACTTGGCGTTGCTGCTGTTCCATTATTTATGCCAATATCTGTTGGGCTTAATCAGCTTCTCTTTATCGGTATTCCGTGTTCATTAATTAAATAATAATGGATCGCGCTGTGAAGCTAATACATCTCTTTTCCCCTGTCGATTACATCCCGTTAATTTATTCAAAAGGATTTCGAGCTGATTGAAATTATCGCGCATTTCGCCGGGATTATCCTGCAAACATGCTAAGTGAGACTGACAGGAATCTCTTGAACCGTCGGCTAGACGTAGAGCGTGTAATCTCAGAAGACAGAGTGATTTTTTGTTTGGATTCTAAGGAATTGATAAGTGAGGCATAGGAAATGCCTTTCTGATTTTGTTCTTCGTTGTACGAGGATATATTGAAAAATTCTTAGCCTACTATAGAACCAAACAAAGTTTCAATGTCAAAATATTTTATTAATCAACATATTCTCCTCTTAATTGAATACATTTATTACAGCGGACCTGCAACGTCTCTAGACCTTTAAAAAAAAGTTTCTTCTTGCTCTGCAAACCAGTCCTCCACATCTTTTATTACCTCCTCGTTGAAAGAAAATTTACAACATTTTGAACTTTTTTTCAGTTGAGGAAAGAGATGATAGTTGGACGGAGCCAAATCTGGTGAATAAGGGGGGTGTTCTAGTAATTTTAACCCTAAATCACGAATTTTTTGCATGGCAACATGAGATTTGTGTACTGGGGCGTTGTCCTGTAAAAACAAAACACCTTTGGATAGCTTTCCGCGTCTTTTCTCTTAAATTTTTTCCCGTAGTGTGGTTAGTAATGTCGAATGGTGATCTCCAGTTATTGTTCTACTCTTATCCAAAAAATCAATCATGATTACTCCATGGCAATCCCAAAAAACTGAAGCAAGAACTTTTCCAGCAGATTTTTGGACACGAATCTTCTTAGGTCTTGGAGAACCAGAGTGTCGCAATTCCATCGATTGTTGCTTTTTTTCTGGATCGTAGAAATGTACCCAAGTCTCATCCATAGTAACAATTTGGTTTGAGAAGTCTACATCGTTTTCAAATCGGGCACAGATCGAACGCGATGCTTCTACCATAGCACGCTTTTGGTCAACATTCAAACATTTGGGTATCCATTTTGCAGAAATTTTTCTCATGTCCAAATTGACGTGAACTATATGATGAAGGCGTTTGTATGAAATCTTCAGTGCTTCAGATATCCCTTTTAGCCCAATTCGGCGGTCTGATAAAATCATGTCATGAACTGCATCGATATTTTCGGGGACTGACACAGAAACTGGCCTTCCCGATCGGTCATCATCTTCAATGGAAAATTTACCTCTTTTGAAGCTTGCAGTCAAATTTTTGACGGTCGCATACGAAGGACATTGATGACCAAGGGTATTAAGAATATCTTCGTAAATCTGCTTACCTCTTAACCCTTTCAAATACAGGTACTTGATGATGGCTCGATACTCCAATTTTTCGATTTTTACAATTTCTGTGGACACCTCTTTTTTAAATTTATTGCGTAGGCTCTGGTTCACTTTTTTGACGTCGAACTCTACACTGACACATCTAATAAGTTATTGTTCGTTTATATGGTATCGCAATATTTTGTTTATGCATGGAACTGGTCTAGGCTAACTAGATATGAATACATCCTCGTAATAGTCAACCATCTCCATGTAGCTAGACTAGGGAGTTTATTGTGTCACGTATTCTTTAATGCTTCGATCTCAAGTTTTCAAACGAAGACTTTTTAAAAAGATGGATCCTGACGATTAATAAGCATGAAATCCCAAGTTTCAATTCAAACTTAACGTTACTGTGAGACTAACTCTCGAAGAGAATAAAACAGAGTGCTCCATTCCTTTTTTCTTCTTGCCAACATCGCAAATTCAAGGAATCCACAAAGGACGTCAAAAACACACCGTTTTTTCCGGTAAAAAATTACGAACTACACCATGATTGAAACGAAGTTTTCGGGACAGTGGGTTCTATGGTAACATGCTGAGAAATCGCAGATGGTACGAACCTTCATATATTCCGTTTCCAAATATCGATTTGATGATTCATATCCTCGGAGTTTTTGACGCATTATGCGAGGGAATTTTATGCCCTGTCAAGTCCGATGAAGAACACAGTCGTGAAGTCAGCTGTTCTTTCCGATTTCACGAACAAAAAGAATATTTTCAGATCGCTTTCGGCTTTATGTATGGCAAGCAAGCATAAATTATTCTGGTCTCCATGTACAGGATGTTTTTTTTCAGCAGAATCACCTATGTAAAAATTTGAGAGCGAAGATGTTGAACAAATTCGATGCCTGATCTTCCACAATACGAGATTGGTTTTAAACAGTTCACATTTCTCTGAATAGAATTCGAAAATGACTTATAACTTCACCAACTTGAATGTTTCTTATGGGTTTCCATTTGAAAGATGTAATGTTTTGAAACAAACTAAAAAAAACGAACATGAGTTATGCATCAAAATCATACACAAATGAAAAAACAAAACAAACACAAATCAAAAAAGGAAACCAAAAGCAACCAAAATTGAATAGAAACATATGAAAACAAACCAACACAACCAGAAATAGAATTGAATGGAGAGAAATACTATCAACAGAAGCAAACCAAACAAAAACTAACAGAAACAAAAAACAAACAAACAACTTAACATAAAAATGCATAAACCCAGAAATAAATACAGAATACTCATCAAATTGTTCAAGAACACCTGAAACAGTCTCTTCTACTGGTTTCCATACACACAAGGTCTGCAACAATAGACCTCATCATTTCCTCCCCAATTTCCCTGCACTGCAGTTCGCGTTAAATTTTCAACGTGAAACTCTCGGAAACGCTCTCGCTAAAACGGAAATTTTTCCAATTTCTCGCACTTCCCTTACGAATTAGGCTGAAAATTTCTCTCAATCAAGCAATCTGCGGATCCCATTTGGAATCTTATCTCGACTCTGTACACAATTAATGGAAAGCTGTGGAAAAAGAGGCGCTGGCGTCGCTTTCCACTGAAAATTCAGTCGGTCTGCATCTCTGCTCGTACATATTGAAAATTGAATCTTCTTCAACGGCCGGAAAGCTCATCTGAGGGGGGTAATGGTACGAGAAGGCACAGGAAGAATTCAGTGGAATTTTACGTTGGGATTTCGTGTCTTTGAACTGCAATTTGGATCAGGGTAGAGCTTGTGTCATGAAAAATATCTGGATTTTTCGCCTATATATGAGTGCCACTAGCTCGATGGTTAGGGCGTAGTTGTGGGACCCGGAAGGACCGAGTTCAATCCCGAGGCTAGGAAAAAAATTTTTTAGTCAGACGGTAGTGGCCCCTTCTCACTCTTGGTCAAAAATTAACAATGGTGTACCTAAGGTGACGTTAGGACACTGTAAGAAAGCCTACACAAAACACAACTGATTCTTTGAACTCGTACAAGGATGTGAAATTAGATGTGATGCTTGAGATTGAAGAAAAACCTACAAAATTTTTGCAGATTTCGAAAATCATATGAATTTATTCACAAAGATTTACCAAGAGAAAAGAATTTAATACTTTTGTTTTACTTTTCGATTTACTGTTTAAATATAATTAGGCAGGGGGAACAAAGCAACCTTTGAAGATTAAGAATGGTGTTCTTCTTTTAAGTTAGTTTTTGCAGTCGGGTTTTTGTTTAATCGTTTCATTGCTTAAAATTTTATATCAATGAAGCATTAGGGTTTGCAATTTTTTTCTTGGCTTGTTTTTTTCGAAACTCTTGATTGTTATTATTATTTATTGTCCGCATATGCAGCTCGCTTCCAATTAATTCTTTCCACCCCTTTTCTGTTATCGGATCCGTATTATTCGGTGAAGCAATTACAAACGCGGTGGTTTAATGTAATGGAAATGTGGAATTGCTGTAGATATGGCGCTGAAGGTGCAATTATCACGATTTCTAATGGATCGACATGTGCAAAAGACAGATGCATGGAACCGAGATACATTCACGCTGAAAGTCGTCCAGTTCCATCATTTACCTCGACTGAAATTGGTTTTTTCAACGCCGAAAAGATGAAAGATAGTTTCTTCAATCTGTTTACCTAACACAGAATCTGTTTCTATGTTCGGAACATTGTATGAAGTCAAAAATATTTGATTCACCTTTAATTTCATTTACATTCTTCAATACCGATGGCACGACGCCACTGGACCTTTCAAAGTTAGATTCTGCGATGTTGCCACGGCAGTATCTGAAGATATTGATAATTGAAAACTCACTTATGAATGAGATGCTCTTGGATTGATGAACAAACGATTTCCTGAAATAAAAACACATTTTTTTTCCTGTTAGGACTGAAATGGTTTTCCAGGTCTCCAGGTTCACGAAGAGCCAATCGATTCTCAGTTTTCCGATTCCATCAATCCACCGCTCACTTATACTCCCATTTTCCGAGACCTGCTCCTCAATCTTCTCAGTTTTCGACGAGCATCATCCCCAATTTGCGTTGAATCTTCCCGCTCGGCAGGTTACCTAATAATCCATTAAATATCTTCGTGGGGATGGAGATATCACACAACTTCTTACGTCCCCATCGAACCCCCTAAGTCGCCGAATTGGGTCGTTAGATCTGGGAGTATATTTTGAGACGATTCTATCTCGTTGAAGTCGTACGATTTGCGGTTTCGCATGAATTCGCGTTGTTTGAAAGGATTAGAGGCTGGAAGTCGTATTGATATTGACGATATCGATGTTTGTTGTCGATAGGTTGAGTTAGGTTAGGTTTGATTGAACTTAATTTGGGGTACGAAGATACATGAGACAATGCTGATTAATAATACGCAAACGTTAAGTGGATCCGACCAGAGGAACGTAAGCTTTGACGATTTGAAATTTCGATTTTTTGAAAAAATGCCATTTGACAGGTGAAAATCTAAAATATGCTAGTTAGGGTTCTGGAAAGTTTTTTATTGAATAGAGCGACCTCGAAAACCTACATCTTGATACCAAAATCGTCCATGTAGCCCTCAAAACTTATGAATTATTTCGTTTTAATTTGTTCGATATTTCATTTTCGAGTTTTGTTCTGAAGCTCAGAGCACTCAGAGTATGGGTGATGTGGATCACCGAATTGGGTATTCTGAAAGACTCGAATGGGTTAAAGACATTATCGATTGAATAACACTGTTAGATTTGCCAGGGAATTTGTGTTGATGTCAAATATGGTGTTTTTAGGGGGTCTTACCCCTTACGCATTTTTCACCAAAAAAGTTGGTATTTTCGATATCGATTTTATTCTTTATATGGATACTTTGGGCAATGCTGATTAACAATATACAAACCTATCTTGGATACGACGAGAGAAACGGGAGCTATGACGATTTGAAATTTCGATTTTTTGAAAAAATGCCATTTGACAAGTGAAAATCTAAACTATGCTAGTTAGGGCTCTGGAAAGTTCTTTATTGAATAGAGCGACATCGAAAACCTACATTTTGATACCAAAATCGTCCATGTAGCCCTCATAACTTATGAATTATTTCGTTTTAATTTTTTCGATATTTCATTTTCGAGTTTTGTTCTGAAGCTCAGAGCTTTCAGAGTATGGGTGATATGGATCACCAAATTGGGTATTCTGAAAGACTCGAATTGGTTGAAGACATTATCGATTGAATAACACTGTTAGATTTGCCAGGGAATTCGTGTTGATGTCAAATATGGTGTTTTTAGGGGGTCTTACCCCTTACGCATTTTTCATCCAAAAAGTTGGGATTTTCGATATCGATTTTATTCTTTATATGGATACTATGGGCAATGCTGATTAACAATATACAATCCTTACTTGGATTCGACGAGAGAAACGGGAGCTATGACGATTTGAAATTTCGATTTTTTGAAAAAATGCCATTTGACAGGTGAAAATCTAAACTATAATAGTTAGGGCTCTGGAAAGTTCTTTATTGAATAGAGCGACCTCGAAAACCTACATTTTGATACCAGAATCGTCCATGTAGCCCTCATAACTAATGAATAATTTCAATTTAATTTTTTCCATATTTCATTTTCGAGTTTTGTTCTGAAGCTCAGAGCACTCAGTGTATGGGTGATATGGATCACCGAATTGGGTATTCTGAAAGACTCGAATGGGTTAAAGACATTATGGATTGAATAACACTGTTAGATTTGCCAGGGAATTTGTGTTGATGTCAAATATGGTGTTTTTAGGGGGTCTTACCCCTTACGCATTTTTCACCAAAAAAGTTGGGATTTTCGATATCGATTTTATTCTTTATATGGATATTCGGGGCAATGCTGATTAACAATATACAAACCTAACTTGGAAAGGAGGAGAGAAACGGGAGCTATGACGATTTGAAATTTCGATTTTTCGAAAAAATGCCATTTGACAAGTGAAAATCTAAACTATGCTAGTTAGGACTCTGGAAAGTTTTTTATTGAATAGAGCGACCTCGAAAACCTACATTTTGATACCAAAATCGTCCATGTAGCCCTCATAACTAATGAATTATTTCGTTTTAATTTTTTCGATATTTCATTTTCGAGTTTTGTTCTGAAGCTCAGAGCACTCAGAGTATGGGTGATGTGGATCACCGAATTGGGTATTCTGAAAGACTCGAATGGGTTAAAGACATTATCGATTGAATAACACTGTTAGATTTGCCAGGGAATTTGTGTTGATGTCAAATATGGTGTTTTTAGGGGGTCTTACCCCTTACGCATTTTTCACCAAAAAAGTTGGTATTTTCGATATCGATTTTATTCTTTATATGGATACTTTGGGCAATGCTGATTAACAATATACAAACCTATCTTGGATACGACGAGAGAAACGGGAGCTATGACGATTTGAAATTTCGATTTTTTGAAAAAATGCCATTTGACAAGTGAAAATCTAAACTAAGCTAGTACGGACTCTGGAAAGTTTTTTATTGAATAGAGCGACCTCGAAAACCTACATTTTGATACCAAAATCGTCCATGTCGCCCTCAAAACTAATGAATTATTTCGTTTTAATTTTTTCGATATTTCATTTTCGAGTTTTGTTCTGAAGCTCAGAGCACTCAGAGTATGGGTGATGTGGATCACCGAATTTGGTATTCTGAAAGACTCGAATGGGTTGAAGACATTATCGATTGAATAACACTGTTAGCTTTGCCAGGGAATTTGTGTTGATGTCAAATATGGTGTTTTTAGGGGGTCTTACCCCTTACGCATTTTTCATCCAAAAAGTTGGGATTTTCGATATCGATTTTATTCTTTATATGGATACTATGGGCAATGCTGATTAACAATATACAATCCTTACTTGGATACGACAAGAGAAACGGGAGCTATGACGATTTGAAATTTCGATTTTTTGAAAAAATGCCATTCGACAAGTGAAAATCTAAACTATGCTAGTTAGGGTTCTGGAAAGTTCTTTATTGAATAGAGCTATCTCGAAAACCTACATTTTGATACCAAAATCGTCCATGTAGCCCTCATAACTAATGAATTATTTCGTTTTAATTTTTTCGATATTTCATTTTCGAGTTTTGTTCTGAAGCTCAGAGCACTCAGAGTATGGGTGATGTGGATCACCGAATTGGGTATTCTGAAAAACTCGAATGGGTTAAAGACATTATCGATTGAATAACACTGTTAGATTTGCCAGGGAATTTGTGTTGATGTCAAATATGGTGTTTTTAGGGGGTCTTACCCCTTACGCATTTTTGATCCGAAAAGTTGGGATTTTCGATATCGATTTTATTCTTTATATGGATACTTTGGGCAAAGCTGATTATCAATATACAAACCTAACTTGGATACGACGAGAGAAACGGGAGCTATGACGATTTGAAATTTCGAATTTTTGAAAAAATGCCATTTGACAGGTGAAAATCTAAACTATGCTAGTAAGGGCTCTGGAAAGTCTTTTATTGAATAGAGCGACCTCGAAAACCTACATTTTGATACCAAAATCGTCCATGTAGCCCTCATAACTAATGAATTATTGCGTTTTAATTTTTTCGATATTTCATTTTCGAGTTTTGTTCTGAAGCTCAGAGCACTCAGAGTATGGGTGATATGGATCACCTAATTGGGTATTCTGAAAGACTCGAATGGGATAAAGACATTATCGATTGAATAACACTGTTAGATTTGCCAGGGAATTCGTGTTGATGTCAAATATGGTGTTTTTTGGGGGTCTTACCCCTTACGTATTTTTCATCCAAAAAGTTGGGATTTTCGATATCGATTTTATTCTCTATATGGATACTTTGGGCAAAGCTGATTATCAATATACAAACCTAACTTGGATACGACGAGAGAAACGGGAGCTATGACGATTTGAAATTTCGAATTTTTGAAAAAATGCCATTTGACAGGTGAAAATCTAAACTATGCTAGTTAGGGCTCTGGAAAGTCTTTTATTGAATAGAGCGACCTCGAAAACCTACATTTTGATACCAAAATCGTCCATGTAGCCCTCATAACTAATGAATTATTGCGTTTTAATTTTTTCGATATTTCATTTTCGAGTTTTGTTCTGAAGCTCAGAGCACTCAGAGTATGGGTGATATGGGGCACCAAATTGGGTATTCTGAAAGACTCGGATGGGTTGAAGACATTATCGATTGAATAACACTGTTAGATTTGCCAGGGAATTCGTGTTGATGTCAAATATGGTGTTTTTTGGGGGTCTTACCCCTTACGCATTTTTCATCCAAAAAGTTGGGATTTTCGATATCGATTTTATTCTTTATATGGATACTATGGGCAATGCTGATTAACAATATACAAACCTAACTTGGATACGACGAGAGAAACGGGAGCTATGACGATTTGAAATTTCGAATTTTCAAAAAAATGCCATTTGACATGTGAAAATCTAAACTATGCTAGTTATGGCTCCGGAATGTTTTTGATTGAATAGAGCGACCTCGAAAACCTACATTTTGATACCAAAATCGTCCATGTCGCCCTCAAAACTAATGAATTATTTCGTTTTAATTTTTTCGATATTTCATTTTCGAGTTTTGTTCTGAAGCTCAGAGCACTCAGAGTATGGGTGATGTGGATCACCGAATTGGGTATTCTGAAAGACTCGAATGGGTTGAAGACATTATCGATTGAATAACACTGTTAGCTTTGCCAGGGAATTTGTGTTGATGTCAAATATGGTGTTTTTAGGGGGTCTTACCCCTTACGCATTTTTCATCCAAAAAGTTGGGATTTTCGATATCGATTTTATTCTTTATATGGATACTATGGGCAATGCTGATTAACAATATACAATCCTTACTTGGATACGACAAGAGAAACGGGAGCTATGACGATTTGAAATTTCGATTTTTTGAAAAAATGCCATTCGACAAGTGAAAATCTAAACTATGCTAGTTAGGGTTCTGGAAAGTTCTTTATTGAATAGAGCTACCTCGAAAACCTACATTTTGATACCAAAATCGTCCATGTAGCCCTCATAACTAATGAATTATTTCGTTTTAATTTTTTCGATATTTCATTTTCGAGTTTTGTTCTGAAGCTCAGAGCACTCAGAGTATGGGTGATGTGGATCACCGAATTGGGTATTCTGAAAAACTCGAATGGGTTAAAGACATTATCGATTGAATAACACTGTTAGATTTGCCAGGGAATTTGTGTTGATGTCAAATATGGTGTTTTTAGGGGGTCTTACCCCTTACGCATTTTTGATCCAAAAAGTTGGGATTTTCGATATCGATTTTATTCTTTATATGGATACTTTGGGCAAAGCTGATTATCAATATACAAACCTAACTTGGATACGACGAGAGAAACGGGAGCTATGACGATTTGAAATTTCGAATTTTTGAAAAAATGCCATTTGACAGGTGAAAATCTAAACTATGCTAGTAAGGGCTCTGGAAAGTCTTTTATTGAATAGAGCGACCTCGAAAACCTACATTTTGATACCAAAATCGTCCATGTAGCCCTCATAACTAATGAATTATTGCGTTTTAATTTTTTCGATATTTCATTTTCGAGTTTTGTTCTGAAGCTCAGAGCACTCAGAGTATGGGTGATATGGATCACCTAATTGGGTATTCTGAAAGACTCGAATGGGATAAAGACATTATCGATTGAATAACACTGTTAGATTTGCCAGGGAATTCGTGTTGATGTCAAATATGGTGTTTTTTGGGGGTCTTACCCCTTACGTATTTTTCATCCAAAAAGTTGGGATTTTCGATATCGATTTTATTCTCTATATGGATACTTTGGGCAAAGCTGATTATCAATATACAAACCTAACTTGGATACGACGAGAGAAACGGGAGCTATGACGATTTGAAATTTCGAATTTTTGAAAAAATGCCATTTGACAGGTGAAAATCTAAACTATGCTAGTTAGGGCTCTGGAAAGTCTTTTATTGAATAGAGCGACCTCGAAAACCTACATTTTGATACCAAAATCGTCCATGTAGCCCTCATAACTAATGAATTATTGCGTTTTAATTTTTTCGATATTTCATTTTCGAGTTTTGTTCTGAAGCTCAGAGCACTCAGAGTATGGGTGATATGGGGCACCAAATTGGGTATTCTGAAAGACTCGGATGGGTTGAAGACATTATCGATTGAATAACACTGTTAGATTTGCCAGGGAATTCGTGTTGATGTCAAATATGGTGTTTTTTGGGGGTCTTACCCCTTACGCATTTTTCATCCAAAAAGTTGGGATTTTCGATATCGATTTTATTCTTTATATGGATACTATGGGCAATGCTGATTAACAATATACAAACCTAACTTGGATACGACGAGAGAAACGGGAGCTATGACGATTTGAAATTTCGAATTTTCAAAAAAATGCCATTTGACATGTGAAAATCTAAACTATGCTAGTTATGGCTCCGGAATGTTTTTGATTGAATAGAGCGACCTCGAAAACCTACATTTTGATACCAAAATCTTCCATGTAGCCCTCATAACTAACGAATTATTCCGTTTTAATTTTTTCGATATTTCATTTTCGAGTTTTGTTCTGAAGCTCAGAGCACTCAAAGTATGGGTGATATGGATCACCAAAATGGGTATTCTGAATGATTCGAAGGGGTCGAAGCTATTATCGATTGAATAACACTGTAAGATTTGCCAGGGAATTCGTGTTGATCATATGTTCGTCGTAGACGTATATTATCAATTAACGATTAAGCTCATATTTCACAATAATCCCACAGGAAGTTACTCACCTCAACGGATCCTTGATATGTATGTACCTATCCAATGATATGGCGCACAAATTCAAAATGCTGGCCGTTGAACACATGACATCGAACGCGATCCAAGTGTCGCAAAATTCAGCACCAAAAATCCAGTAGCCTAAGATGTCGTTGACACCGGCGAATGTCATCACCAGGCAGGCCACAAAAAGGTCTGCTATCGCCAGCGAGGCCAAGAAGAGATTCCCGATTCTTCTCAGACCTCGATCTGTGTAGATGGCCACACATACCAGGATATTTCCGGCCACCGACGTGAATATGAGGACTGCCAGGAAGATACCTAAAAAAAATGAACACGATTGATACAATTCACAGCAAGTCGCATTTTCACATCAATAGAAGACGTTGTTGCTGCTAGTTAAATGTTGGGATAAATAGAAACGAATATTGATGTATATCGTCGTCATCAAGAAACCCTTCAGCTTCTAAGTTTGCTTCGATAGAAAGCTTATTACTTCTTGTTTATTTTTTCGCGGTTTAACATAAATTATAAAATGATGCTGGCGGGTGTGGACGCAATTTTCCGGCTCTAGACTGAAAGCAGAAATTAACTTTCAAAAATTCAACGCGCTAGCATGCAAAGCACTAGAAAGCAACGAGAAACCCGTTTCAAACATGCATAAATGTTCAGGCGAATTTTCACGCTCAAAAACACCGGAGTCCAATGCGAACCAAGTTCGTTACTAAGTCCTACATGGTCCGGAAAATCGATTTTCCGGCCATTTTTTCATATCTGGATTGCGTTGGAATTACAAGAATAACTTGACGCTTATCGCTAATACCGTGTTTATTTTAACTACTGCCATGAGCTAGATCGTAACAATATAAACGTGGGGCTTTCAGAAATCCTGTCGAATTCCATCGACAACATAAGTCAATATACAGGGTGTCCCAAGAAAGCCAATATCACGGATCTCAGACAAGGTAGAAAGTTCAAACAAAAATTTTTTCAAATAGCATCAAAAACTCTACCAGAATCCGTCATTAAAATTCTGTTTCTAATTGCCATCCCTGAACAAAGATATTTTTCTCAAATGGCACCCTTATACAGAGTGTTACAGCCAAATGGAGTGAATTCGATAACGAATAAATGAAGGGGTGTTAGGAAAAACGCTCGGACACGTCGATTTGTATTTTCAAATGCGCATATTTTTCAAGAAAATAAAATTATATAGGGTGTTCCATGCGACCGTGGCCAATACCAACTTTCTTATTTCAAATGCAACCCTTGTAAATTATTTATTTTTTGTATTCTTCAGAAAATTCTAGACATAATTCATGTACAATATCCTATATTTATCTTCAACTTTTTCGGAAATATTAAGTGTTTTCAGATTTTCTGCAAAAATTAACATTTTGAATGAAAATTATTTTATTTCACAAATTCGATACATTACACTCAATACTTATTTCCGATTTGCCTCTTGATACGAAGAAAGTAAGCAAAAACCATTACTGAGAAGAAATAAAAAAAGAAAAACAGATTTGTTTATTCTCATAGCCTTAGTAACACGTTGTCTGTTTGCATTTTGAACATTTCCTACATTGGCATTAATGCTTTTTTTGTATTTTTCAATAATTGAGAAATAATCAGTATTACTTATTATGTTTCAAGTGTAATGTACCGAATTTGTGAAATAAAATAATTTTTATTCAAAACGTTGATTTTTGCAATAATTCTGAAAACACTTTATACTTCCGAAATAGTTAAAGATAGGTATAGGACATTGTGCATGAATTGTGTCTAGAATTCTCTGAAGAATCCAAAAAATAAATAATATACAGGGGGTTGCATTTGAAATAAGAAAGTTGGTATTGGCCACGGTCACATGGAACACCCTATTTAATATTATTTTCTTGAAAAATATGCTCATTTAAAATTACAAATCGACGTGTCCGAGCGTTTTTCCCAACACGCCCTCATTTATTCGTTATCGAATTTATTCCATTTGGCTGTTACATTCTGTAGAATTGAAATATTGTTTAGTGTCCTCCAAGATTTTCTGTAGAATGTAGATATAGAGAATGGACTGACAAAAATGGAGAATTTGCCGGAAATTACAATTATTTTTTTAAGGGTTGGATTTACTTAAAATGATGAAAAATTGTTCTAATATATTTCTTCTCTTACTGGGGAATCGTTTAGAGTGAGAAAAATATAAGGGTGCCATTTGAAAAAATATCTGGGGGTAGTTTTTTCAGGGGTAGTAATTAGAAACAGATTTTTAACGACGGATTCTGGTAGAGTTTTTGATGCCGTTTGAAACACTTTCTGTTCGAACTTTCTACCTTCTGAGCCGTGATATTGGCTGTTTGGAACATCTTGGGACAGCCTGTATAAATAAAAATAAATATGAATAAATGCGGTAAAACTTAGGAGATGATTCCTTGTTGAAAATAGGCGCGGTCTTTCATATAAACTTTTCATTTTCGAGCCCCCTCTGCTTAGTTACAGCCCCCTGAACATGTACTGAAAAAATTTTTTGTCAGTGTTCTTCTACGATTGAGAGGCTCAGAAAAAGCAACCCCCAAACCTTGCTTCATAAGAAACTTTTTGCCGTGTTTATATTTTACAATAAAATATAATTTAGGATAGCTGGATCCATTTTCAACAAATAAGGTCTCTTGTAATTTCTTGCTAAAGTCCACGGTTTTTGAGATAAAACTATTTATCAACAGATAATACGCTTCAGTCGTAGGCTGGAATTATTTCCTATCTTAAAGTAATCCTGTTGAAACCGGCAATATAAAATCTTGAATTTACTTATTTCGAAGAATCTTTAACAGTTCTCAAATACTACTACAACACTTTCCAAAAAATTTGACCTACATTCGTGAAACACCCTGTCATTTCCGTATAGACCACTAAGAACACGTTTTAATCGGTTTCGCTAAACAATGGAAATCGATCTTCAACACGAAAGAGGTGGACTTGGTTGACGCCTTGAGGTATTCCAGACTCCGTAAATAAAGCAATTTATATGTAAATAGCCCAAAGAGGCACTGTTGACGTCGAAATGAAAAACCCCACTTGCAAAATTGGAAAAACTTCTGAATTCTTTCAGGATTGAAGGCGAGTAATTGGATCAATCGAATTCCGACGCCAGGCTGATTGAAAATAACACTTTCTATCTGAAGACATTCCGAGTTTTCAAAAACTTTGTAATTGATTCCGCACAATTAATTTTTCGTGGAGGATCTAATGACTTTTTCTCGAGATTTACGAGGATATATTGAAAAATTCTTAGCCTACTATAGAACCAAACGAAATTCCAATGTCAAAATATTTTATTACTCAACATATTCTCCTCTTTATTGAATACATTTATTACAGCGAACCTGCAACGTCTCTACACCTTTCAAAAAAAATTTTTCTTCTTGCTCTGCAAACCAGTCCTCCACAGCTTTTATTACCTTCTCGTTGAATGAAAATTTACGACCTTTTAAACTTTTTTTCAGTTGAAGAAAGAGATGATAGTCGGACGGAGCCAAATCTGGTGAATAAGGAGGGTGTTCTAGTAATTCTAACCCTAAATCACGAATTTTTTGCATGACAACATGAGATTTGTGTACTGGGGCGTTGTCCTGTAAAAACAAAACACCTTTGGATAGCTTTCCGCGTCTTGTCTCTTTAATTTTTTCCCGTAGAGTGGTCAGTAATGTCGAATAGTAATCTCCAGTTATTGTTCTACTCTTATCCAGAATATCAATCATGATTACTCCATGGCAATGCCAAAAAACTGAAGCAAGATCTTTTCCAGCAGATTTTTGGACACGAAACTTCTTAGGTCTTGGAGAACCAGAGTGTCGCCATTCCATCGATTGTCGCTTTGTTTCTGTATCGTAGAAATGTACCCAAGTCTCATCCATAGTAACAATTTGGTTTAAGAAGTCTACATCGTTTTCAAATCGAGCACAGATCGAACGCGATGCTTCTACCCTTGTACGCTTTTGGTCAACATTCAAACATTTTGGGATCCATTTGGCAGAAATTTTTCTCATGTCCAAATTGACGTGAACTATATGATGAACGCGTTCGTATGAAATCTTCAGTGCTTCAGATATCCGTTTTAGCCCAATTCGACGGTCTGATAAAATCATGTCATGAACTGCATCGATATTTTCGGGGACTGACACAGAAACTGGCCTTCCCGATCGGTCATCATCTTCAATAGAAAATTTACTCTTTTGAAGCTTGCAGTCCAATTTTTCACGGTCGCATACGAAGGACATTGATCACCAAGGGTATTAAGCATATCTTCGTAAATCTGCTTACCTCTCAACCCTTTTAAATACAGGTTCCTGATGATGGCTCGATACTCCAATTTTTCAATTTTTACAATTTCCGTGAACATCTTTTTCTTTTATTGCGTAACTCTGTTTTACTTTTTTGACGTCGAACTCTACACTGCCACTTCTAATAAGTTATTGTTCGTTGATATGGTATCGCCATATTTTGTTTATGCATGGAACCGGTATAGGCTAACTAGATATCGATACATCCTCGTATTCAAAAGTGAATTTTACGATTATTTCAGATCCGCCTCTGGCTCGTTTTTAGTCGTTTCAAGTCATGTTTTACTGAAAAAACTATCTTACCCACAATCAGTATGGACATCATGGAGACGGCATCTTCCTCCTCTTGTATAATCGTGTAGTCTGTTTCATTTGGGATCTGTAATTGAAAAGATGGAATCAATACGAATAAAAGGGTAGGTACCTCCACTACAAAACGCTTCATGATTATCGAGATTATTTTTATCATATTATGTTGCATTCTTTTATTCCGCTCTGTGTTTTCTGTCCTCTCTGTGAGTTGGTTGTTGGTAATTTTCGATTCTTGTTGACATTTCAATGTTAAATATTCAGAACTGTCGGTAGAGGTTGATTGCTTTTGTTCGATTGTTTTATTTTTAAATGTACATGGGAATACTTCTCACATGATGTGAGTATAACAACATACATGTATTAGTTTTAATGAATTAAGTTGCCATGAGGAAGGAAGAGTAATTTTCCGAAACCTTGGCTGAGACAATGAAAAGATAAAAACCACAAATTTGACTATGATAATAAACTGTCTGTATAGATGAAATTATGTTCAACTTTGAAACATCATATCTTTTATCATCGAGGCCCATATAAATCATTCAAAATGAATTGAAACATTAGCTAAAATTAGAGTTCATATGAACAACTTTAGAAGTCGAAAGTAAAACTTATTCCAAGATGAAAATTTCAATTTAACAATCAAAGTTTTGTTTTATGTATATTCATTTGAATTGAAAAAAATTGTCTATTCTTCATTATTTGGTATTCAGCATCCCCTTGAATGATGGCATATTTACGCTGAAATCGATTCTGTAAACTGTTTAATTATTTATTATTCAATATTTTTTTTCTACCTTTTTTAATTTACTTGAGGGCTTTCACTCATTATGATTCCAGTGTTCATTTTTCATCTATACTGATTCAAATATTGTATAGATAACCAGTTTGCGTTTCCACGCTTGGATATATTTTCTACACTGATATACAGGGTGTGTCTTTAATTTTCACTTTTTATTTTGATATAGATTCTTGTGATCAGGAACCTTCATGTTTATGATGCCAGTTTTGAGATAAATCGAAATGATGATATATATTACCCCAAAAATGAAAAGGCAGTCGGCGTTGTTCTTCACCAAATACCTTACTGAAGAATACATCAATACGTTCAAAGCCGGAAGTCTCTTCCTATCCTATATCATAAATTATGAATACCAAAAACCGACGAAACATCAGAGCTACATCTTCGTGAAGGTTTTATGACACAAACAACAGAGACAACATTTTATAACCCTAGTAATTGGTAGGTACAAAATAAAATTGACAAAGAAACAAAAGTTTAAATTTTGTGTAAGCCTTCGGCGATAGCCCCCAATAAAGTGGCCCATCAGCCTAAATAACAATTATGAATGTATGAGGGCAGTTCATTGGCTGAAATTTCAGTAAGAAAAAAGTATAAATAGCAACATAGATCAGTGGATTTCAAGCATTTCGCTAAGACGTCCAAAAGAATTAATTTCAATACTCTCTAAACGACCAAGTATTTCGCTGAGACCTCCAAAATCTTAAGTTTCAAGACATGGATCGTGTTGGTAAAATACAGAGTGTGTGCGATAAGATCCAATCTATGGAGAAGGAGGCATCCTACAACACATACATCATGGAGAGATTCCTCCAAGATGTGTGGAATCTGCAGAAGGAGGAGCCTCCAAAGTGCAGGTTCAGGGTAACAGCTCCGGATCCTTCAACTTTACCGATGCCATCCTTAGATTGGATCCAAGGAGCTACCAACCGAGAGAATCGATGATTGGACTTCCTTAATTGTTTTTATTTATTTTGTTGAGTATTGATTTTTATTTCTATAAATATAAATTTTTATGAAAGTTGTGTTTTCTTTTTCAATTTTTCTGAACTTACTGATTTATTTGAGTGATTTTAAGATTGATAATTCAAATAGATTTTTTTTAATGAATTCAACATTGAAATTAATCTTTCAGTAGTCTTGATACATATTTACAGGGAGTGAATTCAGTGAATCAACGCATCTAAGATCTCAAAGGTAAGTATATGATTTCTTTTCCAAATAAGTGAACATAATTTGAACAGATTCGAGCAGAAGATTGTTGAGAATGTGGTAATTATCTTTTTTTTCCAAATTGAAACTTCCATTTTGACTACTGAATAAATATAATTCTCTAAGAAGTATGGGTACCATAGTACTTTCATTCCTTACATACCTAATTCACACATATAAACAGGATACCTTAATTTTTCCGAGTAGCGTACAGGCTATGAAATAACAATTTGATTCAAAACGTCTCCCTTTAACTTTGTGAATGGTGTTAGTTTTTTTAAGGTTTCACTGTGACACAGGTTTGATAGTACTACCTGTGTATTAATCGATTTTCTGTTTTTCTTCGTATATTAGGAAAAAACCTAGTGAGCTGTAATTCCACGAAAATCTGGACAAACGATTTTATTTCCATGATATCTCCGTCAATTTTCGGGATAAATGTATGAAATTTTCAGTATACATGTAGAATAATATTTTGCGGAATATGTATTATTCGCTTTTTCCGTTTTTCTGCGTATATTAGGAAAAAAACCTGGTTGAAAATATGATCAATAAAGTTCCTACTTTATAATTAATTTAAAAACTGAGGGGGCAATAAACAAAAAAACCGATCAATTCACATTCTGGAAAATATTATTTCGCATGTAAACTGAAAATTTCATACATTTATCCCAAGAATTGACAGAGATATCATGGAAATAAAATCTTTTGTCCAGATTTTTATGAAATTACAGTTCACCAGGTTTTTTTCCTAATATACGAAGAAAAACAGGAAAGCGAGTAAAACACATTCTATAGAAATTATTAAGCTTTAATTGAAAAAAAAATTGTTGGTCTACGCCGCATAAGAACTGAGATATCATGGAAATAAAAAGACCAATTTTTGAAGGGAGCTCGCGAGCTCGGACGTGTACCAGGTTCCCTTAAACATTCACAAAGAGAATATTCACCACATGCCATGATGACTATTGCAGTTTGAAACTCACTGTATATCTATTAATATACAGGGTTCCCATAAATTGGAGGTGAAATCAAAAAGAGGGGATTCTTATTTCTTAGAATAATTTTGAGATTAAAAAAGTCACATGAAGATGGTACCGCAAACGTTTCGAGATACAGGGTGTTAAAGTTTGAATTTTTTTCTAGTTTTTCCCTCGTAGTTTTTGCATTTTCCAAGATATTCAACTGAAATTTCACATGGTCATTACATTTTAGAGTTTACAGCTTGTGAGATGCCAATTTCGATTCAAAATCTACAGGGTGATTTCTTTTCTGGAACACTGTTTTATTCTAGAACTTTTTTTGGTGAGCCTCTGTTATTTTGAAAAATTATGAAAAGAAGCTTTGTTCTTATACTGAACTTTATGGTCTCTTGTAGTTTTGTCGTATCTGCTACCGATTCCGGGAAAAAATTTCTTGAAATCCTCAGAATAATGAACATTTCAATTGGAACGATCAATGGCATAGTGTCCTTTTCACTGATGAATCCAGATATGGACGATTCACAGATTCTCGAAGAATAAGGGTATGGACAATCCCACGCATACCCCGTAATCGTCGATATGTCCAAGAAGTCCATCCGTTCCGAGGGGGTAGTGTTATGGTATGGGCCGGGATATGTTTCAACGGGCGCACAGATCTACACATTTGTCCTGGGAATATGACCGCCCTACATTAGAGGGAGCATGTCACTGACAATGTTGTGCCAAATTTTCACGCTGCTATTGGTGAAACTTTTCAATTTCTAGACGATAACGCTAGACCGCACCGTGAAGCCATAGTTGAGAATGCGCGCGAGGAGCTGGGTATTCCACATTTACCAATACCTCCGCACTCATTAGATTTGAATTGCATAGAACATGCATGGGATATGCTCCAAAGAAGATTAGATAATCATCAACCTACCCCAGAATCCTTAAATGATCTGAGAGAGCTTCTGCCCCGTTTATGGAACCAAATTCCTCAAGAAATGTTCAACAAACTCGTGTGTAGTATGCAAAGAAGATGTCAAGCTGTTATTGATGCCCGTGGAGGCCATACATTGTATTGATAGTCTTGAAATGCTTGAATTCTCTGGCAATAAAATTTCGTTATTTTACTCGATTTTTCTTAACCACCCTGTATACGCTGCAGACCTACAGGCTTAAATTAATTGGCAACTCATCACAAAAATCTTATTTCAACTATATTTTTTTGCAATTCAAGTCAATATCTCTAACTCATGTGGGGCAGTTTATTTAAGTCTGGCGGGTCATGAATGATGAACACCCTGTTTTATTCTGAGCTCTACTATATTTCATTCTGGCACACCCTGTACATGTTTGTGTCTGGCTCGGAGGTAGAAAAAGCCGTGAAGCTTGAAGCTATATAGTCAAATTTCCATATTCGATCGCAGCATCCACCACAGGACTACCCGGAATATTTCGGGGAACTAGCACATGCCCGTAAATAAATCATGACCGGAGTATTGCGGTTATTCAGACCGTTCCGTAGTGCGACAATCGTGAACGTATTTATCCGCGACCGACTAATCCCAATTTGGTGGAGAAAATGGAATTAATTCATTTGCATACGGATATAATCGCATGACGGAGTATATATGAGCCCTTGTGGTATATTCCGATCATCAGAAAGTCCACGGGTAGCGTGCAGGGCAAAAGGAATTGTTTGTGAGCTTCAGAGCTCCCGTATTTAGTTGTACTTGGTGGGCTCTAGCTGATCTTTGCTTTTATGAGGGGCCAGGCCCCTGAAGTGAAGGCCGGCAACCTGGGATGTCTCTGGCGGCGAAGCGAATCAAAATCAAAGGGACCGCTAAGTAGTGTTCACATTGTGTCGCAAATTCGTGGTCTAGTGAGGGGATCTTAGGAACGCGATGAGCTAGAACAAAATTAGTGACACTTTTTCGGGCTCGATTTTTGAGAGAATCATTTCGGTGAAAACCGCAAACCTTTTCAGAGCTATCAGAGAGAATTGGAAATTAGTGTCAAATGAAAAGTTCTCATAACTTCTTTATTACTAGTGCTATAAACATGGAACAAACACTTTATACCTTTTTCAGTAGAATTCATTGGTGTGATCAATTTTCTTCATACAATTATTTTTGAAGTTGATACAAACTTGTGTTTTTCAAATTTAACCCATACAAATCTCTGTGACAGATAAAATTGTTTTTTTTTTCCTTTTCCTAAATATAAATGATATACAGGGTCTTTCACGAGGAACCTCACCCATATTTATACGGGAAACTACTGAACGTATTTTCATGAAATTCAGCACTTATAAGTATTTCACGATGCTGATGAAATCTAAAATATTTTCAAGGCATGAGCACCTCCGGTTTTTCCGGAAATGACGTCAACTTCCGTTTTTCAAATTAGAACACCATTTTTTTTATTGCAGAAATAGATTCCTTAGAAAATTTCAAGTTATTTTGATGTAACATTTTTCAGTTTTGGTTGGAAAATTATCTCTGAGCGGGAAAATTCGAAAAAAAAATCGAAAATAAAGCTCCGCTGAAACAAGAATAACTTCGAGGTTTTTGGATGGAACATTTTCATTTTTGGGATTTTTCAAGATGTAAGATTATGTATCCACTTTAAAAATCGAAATCGCGATTCATGATACAGGGGATGAAAAAATCGCTTTCAAAGTTAGGGATGACAAAATCGTGAAAAATCAATTTTTTCAAATTAGAACCCCATTTTTTTATGGCAGATATTGAATCTACGTTAAAAAATAATGTGAGTGTATGCATCACACCCTTGCCTTAAAGTTGATATTAACTCAGAAAATATCCATTTTAGGGCAAGGGTGTGATGCATACACTCACATTATTTTTTAACGTAGATTCAATATCTGCCATAAAAAAATGGAATTCTAATTTGAAAAGATTGATTTTTCACGATTTTGTCATCCCTAACTTTGAGAGCGATTTTTTCACCCCCTGTATCATGAATCGCGATTGCGATTTTTAAAGTGGATACATCAATCTTACATCTTGAAAAATCCCAAAAATGAAAATTTTCCATCCAAAAACCTCGAAGTTATTCTTGTTTCAGCGGAGCTCTATTTTCGAATTTTCCCGCTCAGAGAGAATTTTCCAACCAAAACTGAAAAATGTTACATCAAAATAACTTGAAATTTTCTAAGGAATCTATTTCTGCAATAAAAAAATGGAGTTCTAATTTGAAAAACGGAAGTTGACGTCATTTCCGGAAAAACCGGAGGTGCTCATGCCTTGAAAATATTTTAGATTTCATCAGCATCGTGAAATACTTATAAGTGCAGAATTTCATGAAAATACGTTCAGTAGTTTTCCGTATAAATATGGGTGAGGTTCCTCGTGAAAGACCCTGTATTTTCTTCTAGCTCATCGGGTTTATGAGATCCCCCCACTACACAAAATACATTCATAATAATGATTCAACTTCTTCAAGTTCAATTAAAATCGAATTGTAAGAAATAAAGTTCTATACGATTATATCACATCGTAGCATGGCGACTGAAGACAATTCAAGGATGCCCTCTCTATCTGCGGTAATACGATTGTTCTCGAACCCCGGGAGGCTCACAAGTGATGTAAATAGCTTTATCATGTTATGCTTTTGTTCAATCCTCACAAACTGGTTGCATGAACTCTGAATATTCGTCAAACTTCTCATTAATATAGATTGCCGAAAGTTTGACGCGCTGTCGAAGACATATTTTGCCCATCTTGAACTTAGTTCAATTATATTCCGGTCTGTTCATTATTCGGTTCCTTTCGCGAATTTACTGGGTGATTCTTCGAAACGAAGCGTTCATAGACCAATGTTACTATGACATCTTTTATTTCAGTTTAATCAGTCAAGGGGAGGTGGTACAAGTCGGAGCTCGCGAGCTCCCTTCGAAAATTGGGCTTTTTATTTCCATTATATCTCAGTTCGTATTTGGCGAAGACCAACAATTTTTTTTTTAAATCAAAGCTTAATCATTTCTCTAGAATGTGTATTACTCGCTTTTCTGTTTTTCTTCGTATATTAGGAAAAAAACGTGGTGAGTTTTAATTTCATGAAAATCTGGACAAACGATTTTATTTCCATGATATCTCCGTCAATTTTCGGGATAAATGTATGAAATTTTCTGTATACATGCAGAATAATATTTTCCAAAATGTGTGTTGATCAGTTTTTTGTTTATTGCCCCCTCGATCTTTAAATGAATTATAAAGCAGGAACTTTATTGGTCATACTTTCAACCAGGTTTTTTTCCAAATATACGCAGAAAAACGGAGAAAGCGAATAATACACATTCTGCAGAATATGATTCCGCATGTATACTGAAAATTTCATACATTTATCCCGAAAATTGACATAGATATCATGGAAATAAAATTGTTTGTCCAGATTTTCATGAAATTACAGCTCACCAGGTTTTTTTTCTAATATACGAAGAAAAACATAAAAGCGAGCAATACACATTCTAGAGAAATGATTGAGCTATTATTAAAAAAAAATGTTGGTCTACGCCGCATATGAACTGAGATATCATGGAAATAAAAAGCCCAATTTTTGAAGGGAGCTCGCGAGCTTGGACGTGTACCACCTCCCCTCAAAGACCTTGTAGTGTGAAGAGGACCGCCCTGTATAGGTGATTCTTGGTGGAATGATTTTTTTAACGAGTTCTACATCCTGTTGAAATATACACTTTTGTAACAACTCAAAAAGCTTATCGTGCAAATGCATTTTTAATTTTTCTCAACTTTATTCGAGGAAAAAATTTAAAATCAGAAATGGTTTTAACGATAGTTGTAGAATTTCGTCTCATTGTTTTTCAATGTTACAACGTGACAATCTAAACATTCCAGAATATGAAAAAAGAGTATGACAATCAAAGCCTCATAAATCAAACTAAAGCTGTATGACCAAGTGCGGCATTTTTGCATGGCTCATGTTTAATCCTCTTGAATTGTTCTCGGAAACCTTGTTTGCTTATCTTTACGATAGTTTTCGAAAAGTTGGATTTATAACCATTTGAGTACCTACATTTTAATGGTTTCTGCAAAAAGGATCAAGAAGTGAATGCCGAAATCTTAAACCTTCCATAGACAATCTTCAGAATTTTGTTGTCTGGTATTTCAAGAATTATTCAAACGATTCCAGTTCCAGAATATTCTTGTCTTGTGTAAACTTGTTCTATAGAATGGATAATGGGTTTTAGATCGATATTTCTGAAGTAATTTGTCTAGTTTACCCAGACAGTTTATCTTGCATTTAAAGTTGATGTGAATGATCTTTTTTTATTGTTATTTTGTTTGTTATATATTTTTTCATTTGAATTCTTATTTTTGACTGAAGATGGCTGGTGATCATATTGAACTTCTATTTCAATAATTTCTTTGTTTCACTTCATCAATTTTTCAATAAATATACTGTTTTTTTGTTCTATTTACACAAGGACTATATTATTTCGTCACGAATTTCAAGAGTACATAAGCGATCTAGATGATATTCTGCATTCAGATGAAGAATGACGTTTTTGAGCTATATGCAAAATTTTGTTCATATCAAAATACCAGTACCATATCAAATGCTTGCGAATTGTTGATAACAAAATTACCAATATTTCTGTGGGACTTATCTGAGATCATGGACCATTTCTTTGACGTCAGTGCTTCAGTTGACCCAATTTTTAAAATGAATCACTAATTGATAATTAACTTTATATAAAGTTGCATACACTCTGTCGAAATAATATGCGGTGATGCCATGTTTTATCCATGGTTTGTTATAAAATTCGTTGTGGTTAAAAATGCGAATATTTTTCTATTATGTGTTTTTTGTAAATATTCTTATTCTCTCTGTGTTGCCTTCTTATGTGCAGCATATGTTTTTGTGATTTTATCTGCGATACAGTGTATAAATGTGGGAAATGAAAGATTAACGAGTTCAAAATATACATTTATTCACGAGAAATATACATAAAGATGTAAAAATTTGCTGATCTAGGTTCACTTCTGATCCTTAGTGAACTCAGTAAATTGAATCACATCAAAGTTTCTGTGCATTCGAGGTCTTCCATCAGTTCCACCGCATCCAGTTTTGTCCACAAAATGGCTTCCCAATTCCCGAGAACTCATCCAGAAAAAACGTGCAGCGATTGCAAGTACATGTTGTAGCCTTGGAGCCCAATTTGGCATCCAGTCATCGTCCTTGCTCAACATTCGAAGACCGTCATTTTCTCAAACGGTGCCTCCAAAGATGTTGATGCCTCAATTTCCACCTTGGACGATTCGTCGAGGGATTTTTCTTCAATGGAGCTACACTCTCTCGTGTACAGCCCCAGAAAAAAGTCCTCATAAGAGGGCACCTCATCAATCAAATCGATCCAGGTGTCCTTTGGGCCCAACAAAATCGATGGAGACAATGCTGAGAAGGAAGATGTCAATGTCTCTTTTGCCGTTTCATATTTCGAGTTCATTGTCGAATTGAAAAGGCTTTCCGTTGCCTCGACTGCTAACTCGGTTTTGTCCTGAAAAAATCAAGTTCGATTTGAGCCAACTCGAAAACAGGAGCGCTTTTAATGAAGAAACAGTAATTCTGTATCTTATTATATTTGTCTTCGACTATTGAATAAAGTGTTCATCATCTAATCCATCTATTTATCTGAGCATTACGACGACATCCATAAATCAATTTCAATATGGAATGCTGACAATTTAATCTAAGAAATAAGAATTGTAAGTATTCCTATATTTCTTTGATCAAGGGACATATCAAGTTTAAATTTAGAATAAGAACAATCTTGAGTTAAACACACCAAATAAAGCTTCATTAAATTCATTCATACATTATGAAACCGAAAAAAATAAAACAATACATTGTAAATAACCTAACCTAAGGTTGTGATAAAACTCAAACAAAATATTTGAAAGTATGCAAACTAATTGAAAAAGTGTCGCACTTTAATAACTTTTTAAACGATTCACCCAGGAAATATCCCAAAAATATGAACATTATCTTTTACAATTATAAACGAATATATTCTTACCTGATTAGCTGAAGATTCCATGATGAATAGATTTTTATCACTAAAGATACGTTGAACTGTAAAAATGGTTTTAACTCGATAGCTATCTTTCGAAACTATTAAAATAATATTTTTACTCGAGCGGTACCGTAAGTATCCACTTGAAGATCACAGATTCGCATTCTTCTTCTTTTTACACATAGAACCATGGATTCTCCTTTCAAATTGAAAAATTCATGGTATATTCGAATAAGATTTTCAAATTTTTATGCATTTTCAGATACAACAATCATTAACATGACTCTAACGATGAAAATTCAACTTCTCAAGGGTTTATATCCCTGAAAAAAAGGGACTCAGAAACGATTTATTTTTTTCTGATTGATGAAGGGATGTATGATTGATAAAGATAAAAATATTAAAAAAAACATTTTATAAGTATTAAATGAATAAAAAGGTTATTCTGTCTGGTATTTGAACAGTTATTCAAAAGATTTAATTTCGAGAATATTCTTGTCTTGTGTAAACTTATTCTAGAATGGATAATAGGTTTTAGATCGATATTTCTGAAGTAATTTGTCTAGTTTACCTACTCACACAGTTTATCTTGCATTTTAAATGTAAATGATCTTTTCTTATTGTTATTTTGTTTGTTATATATATTTTTTTCATTCGAATTCTGATTTTTGACTGAGAATGATAGCTGGTGATCATATCGAACTTCTATTTCAATAATCTTTTTGTTTCAATTCCTTAATTTTTCAATAAATATAGATACCGTTTTCTTGATCTATTCACACAAGGACTATATTATTTCGTCACGAATTTTAAAAGTACATAAGCAATCTAGATGATATTTTGCATTCAGATGAAGAATGACGTTTTTGAGCTATATGCAAAATTTTGTTCATATCAAAATACCAGTACCATATCAAATGCTTGCGAATTGTTGATAACAAAATTACCAATATTTCTGTGGGACTTATCTGAGATCATGGACCATTTCTTTGACGTCAGTGCTTCAGTTGACCCAAATTTTAAAATGAATCACTAATTGATAATTAACTTTATATAAAGTTGCATACACTCTGTCGAAATAATATGCGGTGATGCCATGTTTTATCCATGGTTTGTTATAAAATTCGTTGTGGTTAAAAATGCGAATATTTTTCTATTATGTGTTTTTTGTAAATATGCTAATTTTCTCGGTGTTTCGTTCCTATGTGCAGCATATGTTTTTGTGATTTTATCTGCGATACAGTGTATAAATGTGGGAAATGAAAGATTAACGAGTTCAAAATATACATTTATTCACGAGAAATATACATAAAGATGTAAAAATTTGCTGATCTAGGTTCACTTCTGATCCTTGGTGAACTCAGAAAATTGAATCACATCATAGTGTCTGTGCATTCGAGGTCTTCCATCAGTTCCACCGCATCCAGTTTTGTCCACAAAATGGCTTTCCAATTCCCGAGAACTCATCCAGAAAAAACGTGCAGCGATTGCAAGTACATGTTGTAGCCTTGGAGCCCAATTTGGCATCCAGTCATCGTCCTTGCTCAACATTCGAAGACCGTCATTTTTTCGAACGGTGCCTCCAAAGATGTTGATGCCTCAATTTCCACCTTGGACGATTCGTCGAGGGATTTCTCTTCAATGGAGCTACACTCTCTCGTGTATAGCCCCAGAAAAAAGTCCTCATAAGAGGGCACCTCATCTATCAAATCGATCCAGGTGTCCTTTGGGCCCAACAAAATCGATGGAGACAATGCTGAGAAGGAAGATGTTGTCAATGTCTCTTTTGCCGTTTCATATTTCGAGTTCATCGTGGAATTGAAAAGGCTTTCCGTTGCCTCGACTGCTAGCTCGGTTTTGTCCTGAAAAAATCAAGTTCGATTTGAGCCAACTCGAAAACAGGAGCGCTTTTAATGAAGAAACAGTAATTATGTGTCTTATTACATTTGTCTTCGACTATTGAATAAAGTGTTCATAATCTAATCCATCTATTTCTTTGAGCATTATAACGACATAATAAATCACTTTCAATATGGAATGCTGACAATTTAATCTAAGAAATAAGAATTGTAAGTATTCCTATATTTCTTTGATCACGAGACATATTAAGTTTAAATTTAGAATAAAAACAATCTTGAGTTAAACAAACCAAATAAAGCTTCATTAAATTCATTCATACATTATGAAACCGAGGAAAATAAAACAATACATTGTATTCAACCTAACCTAAGGTTGTGATAAAACACAAACAAAATATTCGAAAGTATGCAGACTAATTGAAAAGTGTCGCACTTTAATAACTTTTTAAACGATTCACCCAGGAAATATCTCAAAAATATGAACATTATCTTTTACAATTATAAACGAATATATTCTTACCTGATTAGCTGAAGATTCCATGATGAATAGATTTTTATCACTAAAGATACGTTGAACTATAAAAATGGTTTTAACTCGATAGCTATCTTTCGAAACTATTAAAATAATATTTTTACTCGAGCGGTACCGTAAGTATCCACTTGAAGATCACAGATTCGCATTCTTCTTCTTTTTACACATAGAACCATGGATTCTCCTTTCAAATTGAAAAATTCATGGTATATTCGAATAAGATTTTCAAATTTTTATGCATTTTCAGATACAACAATCATTAACATGACTCTAACTATGAAAATTCAACTTCTCAAGGGTCTATATCCCTGAAAAAAAGGGACTCAAAAACGATTTATTTTTTTCTGATTGATGAAGGGATGTATGATTGATAAAGATAAAAATATTAAAAAAAACATTTTATAAGTATTAAATGAATAAAAAGGTTATTCTGTCTGGTATTTGAACAGTTATTCAAACGATTTCATTTCGAGAATATTCTTGTCTTGTGTAAACTTATTCTAGAATGGATAATAGGTTTTAGATCGATATTTCTGAAGTAATTTGTCTAGTTTACCTACTCACACAGTTTATCTTGCATTTTAAATGTAAATGATCTTTTCTTATTGTTATTTTGTTTGTTATATATATTTTTTTCATTCGAATTCTGATTTTTGACTGAGAATGATAGCTGGTGATCATATTGAACTTCTATTTCAATAATCTTTTTGTTTCAATTCCTTAATTTTTCAATAAATATAGATACCGTTTTCTTGATCTATTTACACAAGGACTATATTATTTCATCACGAATTTTAAAAGTACATAAGCAATCTAGATGATATTTTGCATTCAGATGAAGAATGACGTTTTTGAGCTATATGCGAAATTTTGTTCATATCAAAATACCAGGACCATATCAAATGCTTGCAAATTGTTGATAACAAAATTACCAATATTTCTGTGGGACTTATCTGAGATCATGGACCATTTCTTTGACGTCAGTGCTTTAGTTGACCCAATTTTTAAAATGAATCACTAATTGATAATTAACTTTATATAAAGTTGCATACACCCTGTCGAAATAATATGCGGTGTTGCCTTGTTTTATCCATGGTTTGTTATAAAATTCGTTGTGGTTAAAAATGAGAATATTTTTCTATTATGTGTTTTTTGTAAATATTCTTATTCTCTCTGTGTTTCCTTCTTATGTGCAGCATATGTTTTTGTGATTTTATCTGCGATACAGTGTATAAATGTGGGAAATGAAAGATTAACGAGTTCAAAATATACATTTATTCACGAGAAATATACATAAAGATGTAAAAATTTGCTGATCTAGGTTCACTTCTGATCCTTGGTGAACTCAGTAAATTGAATCACATCATAGTGTCTGTGCATTCGAGGTCTTCCACCAGTTCCACCGCATCCAGTTTTGTCCACAAAATGGCTTTCCAATTCCCGAGAACTCATCCAGAAAAAACGTGCAGCGATTTCAAGTACATTTTGTAGCCTTGGAGCCCAATTTGGCATCCAGTCATCGTCCTTGCTCAACATTCGAAGACCGTCATTTTCTCGAACGGTGCCTCCAAAGATGTTGATGCCTCAATTTCCACCTTGGACGATTCGTCGAGGGATTTCTCTTCAATGGAGCTACACTCTCTCGTGTATAGCCCCAGAAAAAAGTCCTCATAAGAGGGCACCTCATCAATCAAATCGATCCAGGTGTCCTTTGGGCCCAACAAAATCGATGGAGACAATGCTGAGAAGGAAGATGTCAATGTCTCTCTTGCCGTTTCATATTTCGAGTTCATCGTGGAATTGAAAAGGCTTTCCGTTGCCTCGACTGCTAACTCGGTTTTGTCCTGAAAAAATCAAGTTCGATTTGAGCCAACTCGAAAACAGGAGCGCTTTTAATGAAGAAACAGTAATTCTGTATCTTATTACATTTGTCTTCGACTATTGAATAAAGTGTTCATAATCTAATCCATCTATTTATCTGAGCATTACGACGACATCCATAAATCAATTTCAATATGGAATGCTGACAATTTAATCTAAGAAATAAGAATTGTAAGTATTCCTATATTTCTTTGATCAAGGGACATATCAAGTTTAAATTTAGAATAAGAACAATCTTGAGTTAAACAAACCAAATAAAGCTTCATTAAATTCATTCATACATTATGAAACCGAGGAAAATAAAACAATACATTGTATTCAACCTAACCTAAGGTTGTGATAAAACACAAACAAAATATTCGAAAGTATGCAGACTAATTGAAACTTTAATAACTTTTTAAACGATTCACCCAGGAAATATCTCAAAAATATGAACATTATCTTTTACAATTATAAACGAATATATTCTTACCTGATTAGCTGAAGATTCCATGATGAATAGATTTTTATCTCTAAAGATTCGTAGAATTGTTTAAAAATGGTTTTAACTCTATAGCTATCTCTCGAAACTATTAAAATAATATTTCTACTCGAACGGTACCGTAAGTATCTACCTGAAGATCACAGAATCGCATTCTTCTTCTTTCTGCACATAGAACCATGGATTCTTCTTTCGAATTGAGAAATTCATGGTTTATTCGAATAAGATTTTCAAATTTTTCTGCATTTCTCTAACTATGAAATTTCAACTTCTTAAGGGTCTATACCCCTGAAGAAAAGGGACTCAGAAATGATTTATTTTTTCTGATTGATGAAGGGATGTATGAGTGTATAAAGATAAAAATAATAAAAAAATATTTTATGAGTATTAAATGAATGAAAAGGATATTCCCCATCATTTTTGGTTATTTTGTAACATTTCCATTTATTTATTTTTATTTTTCTTCAAGAATTTACCGTTTCCTTTGTAAATAATATTACAACAATGTGTTGTTTTTGCGAAATTCATTTCCTTGAATTTTTCTATTCGAAATGATAAATATCCATTTTTATCAACGAAAATTTATTGGTTTGTTTTAGCCATCGATTAGTGAAAATTATTTGTTTCTTACAATTGTGGATTCTAAGATGGAATTGTATTTCTTTTAAATGACACTTCCCGCAGGTATCTCCTCCCAAATGACTGGTAAAGGAAAATTAGAGTGGAATGTATTTGTGTTGGTTGAATTATAACATATTTAGAATGTTTTCTCGATACTTGTTTGTGAAAATATGTTGAAATGATAATAATAGCACCACTATTATCGAGAGGTAGATGGTTGATATGGTTTCTTCAGGGAGACCCTTTAAAGGGAGTTTGAAAGTGCATCCTGTTCCATAAACATAATCCGACCCTCATTTAGATAAAGCTCCTATTTGTTCGTAACTGTCAAATTTCCTAGGGTTGGCTATTGTGAAATCTAGTGATTTATTGCTTGTTTATTGAACTGAAATGACAGAACAGAACCAGGTTATGTTTTATAGTCACAGACCATGCTCGAAGAAAAAGGATACTTTTCTTCCATGAAAGGCAACACTCCAAATGAAGGAATATTTCCATTCTATCGAATATAAACAATAATTAGAGATCTGGCCCAAAGTTTCTATTCTATTGGAAAATTTTCTGTAATAAAGGAAAACAACCATTTCTCACTTGTATCAAAACTTCCATTCATTTCGAAATTCTCATACGAACAAACTGCTTTTCAATTCCCAGATAAGGTGTTGATTATGTTAGCATAAAAGAGTTAAGTCTTTCTGTCCATTACTCATATTGCTGTTTTGCTGTCTGCCACTTGACAATCAATCTTATTTTTCGGGTCGTTTCGATATTATAACACGATAACATTTCGCTATTTCCATGCACTTATGTATTCGCTTAGTGTTGATTGATGACAGGAAAACGAGAACACAATATACCCTTATCAGTCGGCAGATATTAACTACCCAGCCCTTTCATTTGTTATTCCAACTTCATTTATCGTTTCAACACTGTTCAGCATGAAAACCCTATGGGATTCACGATACGAATAATATACACAGTGGTATATTATTTCCCAGACTAGAGTTTTTTATGTTGTGAAAGAGATATTCTGAGTTTAACCTATTTATATACGATGATTTTTAAAGAGCTGAAGGAAATTAAAACAACACAAACCTTTTAAGTCAAATTGTTTCCGAGCTATAAGAGAAAATTGGAAAATGGCGTCAAATGAAAAGCTCTCTTGACTTCTTCATTACAGGTGCTATAAACATGAAACAAAAACATTGAACGAGCCCTTTTTTCAGTAGAATTTATTGCCGTATTCAATTTTTTTTAATACAATTATTTTCGAAGTTATAATACAAACTTGTTTTTTTTTATTGTAAACCATTCAAATCTCTGTGACAGATGAAATTGCTTCTTTTTCCTTTTAAAAAATATATATCATGATATATAAATTTCTTATCAAACTATATGAAAATCATCAAAAATTTTATTTTCACACGACAAATCAACCAGGTGCCTATCTATGATGATCCGGAAATTAATAATTATGTATTATTTCATTATTTTCTTGCACATGACTTGGGTAGGTAAAATATTTGTGCGTTCGAATCGAGAAATCATTTTCAAAAGATTGGATCAATTGGAATGATTAACTGAACAAGCTTTGTTATACGTATATGTGAATCCCAGAAAATGAGACCATGAGAAATTGTATTCTGCTCTCAACCATCGAATATTATAATTATCCGAAGTTAACAGATTATCATACAAAGAATCCTGGTTGATTTGTCGTGTGAAAATGAAACTTTTGATGATTTTTATAGTTTTATAAGAAATTAATATATCATGTTATACGAGGATGTATTGATATGTAGTTAGCCCAGACCAGTTCCATGCATAAACAAAATATTGCGATACCATATCAACGAACAATAACTTATTAGAAATGTCAGTGCAGAGTTCGACGTCAAAAAAGTAAACCAGAGTTACGCAATAAATTAAAAAAAAAGATGTCCACCGAAATTGTAAAAATCGAAAAATTGGAGTATCGAGCCATCATCAAGTACCTCTATTTAAAAGGGTTGAGAGGTAAGCAGATTTACGAAGATATGCTTAATACCCTTGGTGATCAATGTCCTTCGTATGCGACCGTGAAAAATTGGACTGCAAGCTTCAAAAGAGATAAATTTTCCATTGAACGTGATGACCGATCGGGAAGGCCAGTTTCTGTGCCAGTCCCCGAAAATATCGATGCAATCATGACATGATTTTATCAGACCGTCGAATTGGGCTAAAACGGATATCTGAAGCACTGAAGATTTCATACGAACACGTTCATCATATAGTCCACGTCAATTTGGACATGAGAAAAATTTCTGCAAAATGGATCCCCAAATGTTTGAATGTTGACCAAAAGCGTGCAAGGGTAGAAGCATCGCGTTCTTTCTTTGCTCGATTTGAAAACGATGTAGACTTCTTAAACCGAATTGTTACTATGGATGAGACTTAGGTACATTTCTACGATCCAGAAACAAAGCAACAATCGATGGAATGGCGACACTCTGGTTCTCCAAGACCTAAAAAGTTTCGTGTCCAAATATGTCAAAATGTTGATTTTGAAACTTAAATAAAAAAAGTTGTCTTCCAACCATACAAACTAGTGACATTTCTACCGTTTAAAATATGGCTGCCGTACCAGCCCTTTTGGGAAACCCCTTCGTCGTGAATCGGCGGTCCAAAAATATACGCTTTGTCTTTTCCCAACCCTTCAGCCGTGCAAGTCTGTTGAATGCATATTTCCATCCGAGAGGACATGTTCGAACATTTTTCAATTTCTCCAAAGCATTCCGTTCGTTTGGCCGTATCAACAGTTACAAATTGAAGCCCGTGCTTCTGTCTGTCTGTCACGTCACGACATATATCGGGCTCCCAACAAATGCTACCTATCGGCCAATGACGACCGACGTATTTTTTTGCCGATCTGACCGGGTATTTCTGTTCCCCCTTTGTGATTGGCGTAATGCAATTGATGGGATTTCCTATACAGGGTGTCCCTTCTGGAACGCGTAGAATGTTGTTTGTTTATTGACATGGGGCATTCAGAATCACGAACGAAAAAAGGGATTCGATATGAAGAAATTCCATATTTCCCCTAAAAAACATTTACTGTTTGGCATCGAACGAATATACCCCATATTTCCGGATATTTTCCATTCCATTTCGGTTGTTTTGTAATCCGGAAGCTGAATAAACAAACTGCGATACCTATTCAGTATGAATATTTAATACGACGTAAAAATGAAATCGAATGTTGAATGCTATAGGTGAAATACTGTGTCGAAATGAAGGTTATGGAAAACTATAAACTAAAAGTTCCATATAACTTTTTATGTAGCGCAGTTTGAAGTAAAATCCGGAGCTTTAATTTGACCTAGTTTCATTTGTTCTATATAGGGATTACTCGAAAAATGCCAGGGGAATTATTAAGTTTTTGTGCACTGACATTGAAATGGCCCTTATTCGTTGTTTCATCAAGGCCTTAAAGTTGTAAATGAATATTTCATTAATTTAATAAAACATCAAGAAAACCTGGATTAAACGAATTTTAATCAATTTATAACTAGAAGAATTTTTCGTTTACAATCTTAAATCTACTACTACTATGACACGAATATTTTGTCAGATAATACGCAATGATTCTTTTTCCCTATTTCCTCATTACAGCATTGTTTCCTGTTATATTTTTCGTTTTGTGGTTGTCAGCACTGGCTTCCGATCCTATCCAATTTCATGGAAATTATTTAGAACTAAAAGAATCGTGTTGGAAATGTGAAAAATTTTGTACTCACTAGATTCGGGTCAAAGATTACGAAAATGATAACGAGAAGTCGGCAATCCTCTTAGTTTTTGCAAAAAAATTCCAAAGTTTCCGTTTGGAAGGTGATGTTATACGTAGTTCTACAGCTAGTTTTCTTCTATTTTCTCAATCAATACTCGTTGGAAATGTTTTATTTAACAATTACTGCGTTACATTGAATAAGTTCACCATAATGTCCTACTTCATAAATACGTTATTCAAAATACGCTTACAAAACATTACTTAAAATTCAAATAACCGAATCCTCTTCAGACCACTTCACAAGTTTTTCGTATTCTTTTTCATACATGGGTTAGGATTTTTGAGGTATTAATTTATTCGCAACATTATTCGCAATTTTTCTTAATTCTGGAGGTGCCAAATCGATTTCTTCAAACATAATTCACAAATTCAATGCGTAATTATAAATGACTTCAAAATTCGAAACGTACGATTTGTCAATTTTTGTAACAGTCCCACGAACTGCCAAGATACAATACTAAAGTCACTAGGATGTATAATCTGAATATTTCATTCAATTTCGGCAGTTTTTCACAAGACTTGACTGAAATAGAGGAAATATTGTCTAATACTCGTTGCAGAATGCAATTCCAACACTCATGCGTTCGAAAACTCGCTCCTTCGTCGCTCGTTTTCGAATTTCGCATACGTGTTGGACAAGGAGCCCATTCTGCAACTAGTTTTAGAATATACACTATTGTTTATCTTTATAGGAGAAATTGGATCATTAAACTTCTGAACCTCTAATTATAATTTCGATATAATACCGATTTCGAATATTAGATTGACTTTACGAGTCCAAATGAGGACGTAACCATGGAAAGTTGATCAACTGTCGATAGTTAAACGTTTCTTAGGATGTTTGTGACAGCTTGATTCAAACTGAAGTAAACATTGCAGTCTGTCTTATTTTTGAGTGCTTCTTTGGACAGTAAGATCAGGAACAAGCCGATTTCATTGAGTTTATGACCTTCCCTCGTAAGACATTCAACTCCTGTCCTAATATTACGCCTGAAGCATACTGAATTGAGACAACTACCGGAGAACATTGCTGAAGATCGTTTAGCATCACAGTCGTTGACTCCAGAGTAGATCCGTGCAAAACATGGCCATTGAACGACAATATGCGACAAGAGAATGAAGATTGCAATATTACCAGAGACTGAATTTCCCCAATTTACATAACTTTCGATCTTTGAGTAGCGTTCATTAAGGAGAGGGTCGAATAGTTTGAAACTTGTGAGGGTAGAATGGAGTTTGAATAGAGATGGGGTAATTTAGGGTTGTTGTGTGGCATCAAACAAAAAGGGATGGGAGGGTACTGCGATGTAATAGATTCAGGAAGAATACAACATTTCTTTGACATCTTATTATTCTAACCTGAAACATACACCGAATTTTTGATGAGCAGTTTGTTTCGTAGTTTCGTATATCCAAGTTATTAAAGCTCATAGCGTGCGATTAACACGTGCTCCAATCTTTTGTCACATCAAAAATTGATAATCAGTAAGTGCGAAATTTAAATTACAATATGGCGGAGTTGGATGCTGAAACTTTGCCTCATTCGGGATGCAGACGTGAATCAAATTCAATTTACTCGAGGCACAAACTCGATTCCCAGTACAACATCAACGAAAATTCCTTCGCTGATAACGACTGAGGTTATTATTCCATTCAAAAGACAGAGGTTGATACAATTTGCAAAAGTATATAAAAAACGGAGAAGAGCTGACTTTGGATCCATCAGAGCTTTTTCAATCAATTCCTTCAACCTATTTCAATAACTATGTGTTTCCACATCAGTTCCATTGCAATGATTTACAAATTCATGCGAAATAATGAAAAATCCCTTGGAGACCAATAACATATCCCTTCTCAAATCCCTTCTTATAATGTATGAAAAGGAACGTCATTATTGTCTGTCAGTTTATCTAGAAAATGAGCACGATCCTCTTGAACTTTGAACAGAACATGCAGATTAACAAAACAAAAATACACCCCCATTTTTGTGGTGGCAGATAATACTCAATCCTGAACTGAGTGGATAATTCTAGTTCGTTTCTATCAAACACATTCAATCAACTATTGCGTGAACTGCTGCAATAAAGATAAAATTATAAAGCAGAGTAGCCAACCGATAACTGTTATATTTATGAATTCCGATTTGTGCATGGAGCAATGTTGTGATGGTCAGGCGAAATTCAGGATTTAGAGCTTGTGAACTTTTGGCAAGATACTGTGATGTCATGCGTCGATAAATGAATTCGAGCGTCATGAAAGCCATAAAGATTCGTCAAATGGGTTTTCTGAAGGGGTCGAAGACATTATCGATACAATAAAACTGTCAGATTCGCCAGGGAATTCGTGTTGATGCCAAATATGGTGTTTTTAGGGGGTCTTACCCCTTATGCATTTTTCACCCGAAAAGTTGGGATTTTCTATATCGATTTTATTCTTTATATA
This sequence comes from Adalia bipunctata, assembly GCA_910592335.1. Lineage (NCBI taxonomy): Eukaryota > Metazoa > Arthropoda > Insecta > Coleoptera > Coccinellidae > Adalia > Adalia bipunctata. Next base: position 3,459,425 of record OU342951.1, read on the forward strand.
GATACTTTGAACAAAGCGGATCAACAATATACAAGCCTTGCTTTGATACGACGAGTGAAACGGGAGCTATGACGATTTGAAATTTCGATTATTTGAAAAAATGCCATTTGACAAGTGAAAATCTAAACTATGATAGATAGCGATTCGAATTATGTTTTATTGAATAGAGCGACCTCGAAAACCCACATTTTGATACCAAAATCGTCCATGTAGCCCTCATAACTTATGAATTATTTCGTTTTAATTTTTTCGATATTTCATTTTCGAGTTTTGTTCTGAAGCTCATAGCACTCAAAGTATGGGTGATATGGATCATCAAATTGGGTATTCTGAAAGACTCGAATTGGTTGAAGACATTATCGATTGAATAACACTGTTAGATTTGCCAGGGAATTCGTGTTGATGTCAAATATGGTGTTTTTAGGGGGTCTTACCCCTTACGCATTTTTCACCCAAAAAGTTGGGATTTTCGATATCGATTTTATTCTTCATATGGATACTTTGGGCAATGCCGATTAATAATATACAAACCTAACTTGGATTCGACGAGAGAAACGGGAGCTATGACGATTTGAAATTTCGATTTTTTGAAAAAATGCCATTTGACAGGTGAAAATCTAAACTATGATAGTTAGGGCTCTGGAAAGTTCTTTATTGAATAGAGCGACCTCGAAAACCTACATTTTGATACCAGAATCGTCCATGTAGCCCTCATAACTAATGAATAATTTCAATTTAATATTTTCGATATTTCATTTTCGAGTTTTGTTCTGAAGCTCAGAGCACTCAGAGTATGGGTGATATGGATCACCGAATTGGGTATTCTGAAAGACTCGAATGGGTTGAAGACATAATAATTTGAATAACTTTGTTAGATTTTTCAGGGAATTCGTGTTGATGGCAAATATGGTGTTTTTAGGGGGTCTTACCCCTTATGCATTTTTGACCTAAAAAGTTGGGATTTTCGAATTCGATTTTATTGTTTGAAGAGATACTCTGGACAATGCTGATTAACAATATACAAACCTAACTTGGTTATGACGAGAGAAACGGGAGCTATGACGATTTGAAATTTCGATTTTTTTGAAAAAATGCATTTGACAAGTGAAAATCTAAACTATGATAGATAGCGATTCGAATTATGTTTTATTGAATAGAGCGACCTCGAAAACCCACATTTTGATACCAAAATCGTCCATGTAGCCCTCATAACTTATGAATTATTTCGTTTTAATTTTTTCGATATTTCATTTTCGAGTTTTGTTCTGAAGCTCATAGCACTCAAAGTATGGGTGATATGGATCATCAAATTGGGTATTCTGAAAGACTCGAATTGGTTGAAGACATTATCGATTGAATAACACTGTTAGATTTGCCAGGGAATTCGTGTTGATGTCAAATATGGTGTTTTTAGGGGGTCTTACCCCTTACGCATTTTTCACCCAAAAAGTTGGGCATTTCGATATCGATTTTATTCTTTATATGGATACTTTGGGCAATGCTGATTAACAATATACAAACCTAACTTGGATACGACGAGAGAAACGGGAGCTATGACGATTTGAAATCTCGATTTTTTGAAAAAATGCCATTTGACAGGTGAAAATCTAAACTATGCTAGTTAGGGCTTCGGAAAGTCTTTTATTGAATAGAGCGAACTCGAAAACCTACATTTTGATACCAAAATCGTCCATGTAGCCCTCATAACTAATGAATTATTTCGTTTTAATTTTTTCGATATTTCATTTTCGAGTTTTGTTCTGAAGCTCAGAGCACTCAGAGTATGGGTGATATGGATCACCGAATTGGGTATTCTGAAAGACTCGAATGGGTTGAAGACATAATAATTTGAATAACTTTGTTAGATTTTTCAGGGAATTCGTGTTGATGGCAAATATGGTGTTTTTAGGGGGTCTTACCCCTTATGCATTTTTGACCTAAAAAGTTGGGATTTTCGAATTCGATTTTATTGTTTGAAGAGATACTCTGGACAATGCTGATTAAGAATATACAAACCTAACTTGGTTATGACGAGAGAAACGGGAGCTATGACGATTTGAAATTTCGATTTTTTTGAAAAAATGCATTTGACAAGTGAAAATCTAAACTATGATAGATAGCGATTCGAATTGTGTTTTATTGAATAGAGCGACCTCGAAAACCCACATTTTGATACCAAAATCGTCCATGTAGCCCTCATAACTTATGAATTATTTCGTTTTAATTTTTTCGATATTTCATTTTCGAGTTTTGTTCTGAAGCTCATAGCACTCAAAGTATGGGTGATATGGATCATCAAATTGGGTATTCTGAAAGACTCGAATTGGTTGAAGACATTATCGATTGAATAACACTGTTAGATTTGCCAGGGAATTCGTGTTGATGTCAAATATGGTGTTTTTAGGGGGTCTTACCCCTTACGCATTTTTCACCCAAAAAGTTGGGATTTTCGATATCGATTTTATTCTTTATATGGATACTTTGGGCAATGCTGATTAACAATATACAAACCTAACTTGGATACGACGAGAGAAACGGGAGCTATGACGATTTGAAATCTCGATTTTTTGAAAAAATGCCATTTGACAGGTGAAAATCTAAACTATGCTAGTTAGGGCTTCGGAAAGTCTTTTATTGAATAGAGCGACCTCGAAAACCCACATTTTGATACCAAAATCGTCCATGTAGCCCTCATAACTTATGAATTATTTCGTTTTAATTTTTTCGATATTTCATTTTCGAGTTTTGTTCTGAAGCTCAGAGCACTCAAAGTATGGGTGATATGGATCACCAAATTGGGTATTCTGAATGATTCGAAGGGGTTAAAGACATAATAATTTGAATAACTCTGTTAGATTCTCCAGGGAATTCGTGTTGATGGCAAATATAGTGTTTTTAGGGGGTCTTACCCCTTATGCATTTTTGACCCAAAAAGTTGGCATTTTCGATATCGATTTTATTCTTTATATGGATACTTTGGGCAATGCTGATTAACAATATACACACCTTACTTGGTTACGATGAGAGAAACGGGAGCTATGACGATTTGAAATTTCGATTTTTTGAAAAAATGCCATTTGACAGTTGAAAATCTAAACTATGATAGTTAGGGCTCTGGAAAGTTCTTTATTGAATAGAGCGACCTCGAAAACCTACATTTTGATACCAGAATCGTCCATGTAGCCCTCATAACTAATGAATAATTTCAATTTAATATTTTCGATATTTCATTTTCGAGTTTTGTTCTGAAGCTCAGAGCACTCAGAGTATGGGTGATATGGATCACCGAATTGGGTATTCTGAAAGACTCCAATGGGTTGAAGACATAATAATTTGAATAACTTTGTTAGATTTTTCAGGGAATTCGTGTTGATGGCAAATATGGTGTTTTTAGGGGGTCTTACCCCTTATGCATTTTTGACCTAAAAAGTTGGGATTTTCAAATTCGATTTTATTGTTTGAAGAGATACTCTGGACAATGCTGATTAACAATATACAAACCTAACTTGGTTATGACGAGAGAAACGGGAGCTATGACGATTTGAAATTTCGATTTTTTTGAAAAAATGCATTTGACAAGTGAAAATCTAAACTATGATAGATAGCGATTCGAATTATGTTTTATTGAATAGAGCGACCTCGAAAACCCACATTTTGATACCAAAATCGTCCATGTAGCCCTCATAACTTATGAATTATTTCGTTTTAATTTTTTCGATATTTCATTTTCGAGTTTTGTTCTGAAGCTCATAGCACTCAAAGTATGGGTGATATGGATCATCAAATTGGGTATTCTGAAAGACTCGAATGGGTTGAAGACATAATAATTTGAATAACTTTGTTAGATTTTTCAGGGAATTCGTGTTGATGGCAAATATGGTGTTTTTAGGGGGTCTTACCCCTTATGCATTTTTGACCTAAAAAGTTGGGATTTTCGAATTCGATTTTATTGTTTGAAGAGATACTCTGGACAATGCTGATTAAGAATATACAAACCTAACTTGGTTATGACGAGAGAAACGGGAGCTATGACGATTTGAAATTTCGATTTTTTTGAAAAAATGCATTTGACAAGTGAAAATCTAAACTATGATAGAAAGCGATTCGAATTATGTTTTATTGAATAGAGCGACCTCGAAAACCCACATTTTGATACCAAAATCGTCCATGTAGCCCTCATAACTTATGAATTATTTCGTTTTAATTTTTTCGATATTTCATTTTCGAGTTTTGTTCTGAAGCTCATAGCACTCAAAGTATGGGTGATATGGATCATCAAATTGGGTATTCTGAAAGACTCGAATTGGTTGAAGACATTATCGATTGAATAACACTGTTAGATTTGCCAGGGAATTCGTGTTGATGTCAAATATGGTGTTTTTAGGGGGTCTTACCCCTTACGCATTTTTCACCCAAAAAGTTGGGCATTTCGATATCGATTTTATTCTTTATATGGATACTTTGGGGAATGCTGATTAACAATATACAAACCTAACTTGGATACGACGAGAGAAACGGGAGCTATGACGATTTGAAATCTCGATTTTTTGAAAAAATGCCATTTGACTGGTGAAAATCTAAACTATGCTAGTTAGGGCTTCGGAAATTCTTTTATTGAATAGAGCGACCTCGAAAACCTACATTTTGATACCAAAATCGTCCATGTAGCCCTCATAACTAATGAATTATTTCGTTTTAATTTTTTCGATATTTCATTTTCGAGTTTTGTTCTGAAGCTCAGAGCACTCAGAGTATGGGTGATATGGATCACCGAATTGGGTATTCTGAAAGACTCGAATGGGTTGAAGACATAATAATTTGAATAACTTTGTTAGATTTTTCAGGGAATTCGTGTTGATGGCAAATATGGTGTTTTTAGGGGGTCTTACCCCTTATGCATTTTTGACCTAAAAAGTTGGGATTTTCGAATTCGATTTTATTGTTTGAAGAGATACTCTGGACAATGCTGATTAAGAATATACAAACCTAACTTGGTTATGACGAGAGAAACGGGAGCTATGACGATTTGAAATTTCGATTTTTTTGAAAAAATGCATTTGACAAGTGAAAATCTAAACTATGATAGATAGCGATTCGAATTATGTTTTATTGAATAGAGCGACCTCGAAAACCCACATTTTGATACCAAAATCGTCCATGTAGCCCTCATAACTTATGAATTATTTCGTTTTAATTTTTTCGATATTTCATTTTCGAGTTTTGTTCTGAAGCTCATAGCACTCAAAGTATGGGTGATATGGATCATCAAATTGGGTATTCTGAAAGACTCGAATTGGTTGAAGACATTATCGATTGAATAACACTGTTAGATTTGCCAGGGAATTCGTGTTGATGTCAAATATGGTGTTTTTAGGGGGTCATACCCCTTACGCATTTTTCACCCAAAAAGTTGGGATTTTCGATATCGATTTTATTCTTTATATGGATACTTTGGGCAATGCTGATTAACAATATACAAACCTAACTTGGATACGACAAGAGAAACGGGAGCTATGACGATTTGAAATTTCGATTTTTTTGAAAAAATGCATTTGACAAGTGAAAATCTAAACTATGATAGATAGCGATTCGAATTATGTTTTATTGAATAGAGCGACCTCGAAAACCTACATTTTGATACCAAAATCGTCCATTTAGCCCTCATAACTAATGAATTATTTCGTTTCAATTTTTTCGATATTTCATTCTTGAGTTTTGTTCTGAAGCTCGGAGCACTCAAAGTATGGGTGATATGGATCACCAAAATGGGTATTCTGCATGATTCGAAGGGGTCGAAGACATTATCGATTGAATGGCACTGTTGGATTATCCAGGGAATTCGTGAAGATGGCAAATATGCTGTTTTTAGGAGGTCTTACCCCTTACGCATTTTTCATCCAAAAAGTTGGAATTTTCGATATCGATTTTATTCTTCATATGGATACTTTGGGCAATGCCGATTAATAATATACAAACCTAACTTGGATTCGACGAGAGAAACGGGAGCTATGACGATTTGAAATTTCGATTTTTTTGAAAAAATGCCATTTGACAAGTGAAAATCTAAACTATGATAGATAGCGTTTCGAATTATGTTTTATCGAATAGAGCGACCTCGAAAACCTACATTTTGATACCAAAATCGTCCATGTAGCCCTCATAACTAATGAATTATTTCGTTTTAATTTTTTCGATATTTCATTTTCGAGTTTTGTTCTGAAGCTCACAGCACTCAAAATATGGGTGATATGGATCACCAAAATGGGTATTCTGAATGATTCGAAGGGGTCGAAGACATTATCGATTGAATGGCACTGTTGGATTATCCAGGGAATTCGTGAAGATGGCAAATATGCTGTTTTTAGGAGGTCTTACCCCTTACGCATTTTTCATCCAAAAAGTTGGGATTTTCGATATCGATTTTATTCTTTATATGGGTACTTTGGGCAATGCTGATTAACAATATACAAACCTAACTTGGTTACGACGAGAGAAACGGGAGCTATGACGATTTGAAATTTCGATTTTTTGAAAAAATGCCATTTGACAAGTGAAAATCTAAACTATGATAGATAGCGGTTCGAATTATGTTTTATTGAATAGAGCGACCTCGAAAACCTACATTTTGATACCAAAATCGTCCATGTAGCCCTCATAACTAATGAATTATTTCGTTTTAATTTTTTCGATATTTCATTTTCGAGTTTTATTCTGAAGCACTCAAAGTATGGGTGATATGATTCACCAAAATGGGTCTTCTGAATGATTTGAATAGGTTGAAAACATTTCCGATTGAATAATTCTTTTAGATTTTCCAGGGAGTCCACTAATGAAAAAATATGTTATGGATTCATCAAATTTAATTAATAACATATAATTTGAAATTGCTTCCAATTTTCGTGGATCTTCTAATCATCAATTATAAGAGAACAATTAACGCTGCCCCCGAATTGAACAAGAGAAAACTTTATCCGATACCTTTTTCTACTTCACAACTTTCTCGATAAAACTTCGTACCTTCCGTTACAGATTTCTGATTACACTCGAGCAGAAACTGAAGATTCAGTTTCGATAATAAGCATGTATACTCAAAAGGGCCTCAGCGAAAAAGTTAATTCATCTTTCTATCGCTCCAGGGAAAACTTGGTATCTGTGAGAAATGCGAGTTTTCAATTTCATCCAGTCGATTCCGAATTCCATTTGGATGATTTCCGTTATTACATCTTCACAAAATAGACAGCCCTAATTACCTAATTTCCTCATCTGTGTAATAGCCTAGTTGGGGCCTGTTTATGCGAGGGAAGGTTAAAAAAAAATGAGCAAAGTTCCGTTACATTTTCAACAGTTTGGATCTACAATCACCGGCAAAGGCTTACTTTCCATCCAGATTTTCATGGTTTTCGTTCACATTGTTTCATACATATTCCAATCTGACTTAGGGCACTTTGAAAAACTACAATGTTGGCCAGTGAAATTATTTTTATGAATTTGGAATAACCTGTGCTCAATGAAACTATGATTGGAAATCATCAGTTTTGCTTTATATTTCCATGATATCTCAGTTCGTATGCGGCGTAGACCAACAATTTTTTTTAAATTAAAGCTTAATCATTTGACTAAAATGTGTATTACTCGCTTTTCTGTTTTCCTTCGTACATTAGGAAAAAAACCTGGTGAGCTGTTATTTGATGAAATTCTGGACATACGATTTTATTTCCGTGATATCTCTGTCAATGTCTGGGATAAATGTATGAAATTTTCAGTTTACATGCGAAATAATATTTTCCAGAATGTGTATTGATCAGTTTCTTTTGTTTATTGCCCCCTCAATTTTTAAATTAATTATGAAGTAGGATCTTTATTGATGATATTCTCAACCAGATTTTTCTCCTAATATACGCAGAAAAACGAAAAAGCGAATAATACACATTCTGCAAAATATTAATCCGCATGTATACTGGAAATTTTCTACGTTTATCCCGAAAATTTACTGAGATATCATGAAAATAAAATCGTTTGTCCAGATTTTCATGAAATTACAGCTCACCAGGTTTTTTTCCTAATGTACGAAGAAAAACAGAGAAGTGAGTAATACACATTCTAGAGAAATGATTAAGCTTCAATTCAAAAAAAAATTGTTAGTCTACGCCGCATACGAACGGAGATATCTTGGAAATAAAGAGCCCAATTTTTGAAGGGAGCTCGCGAGCTCGGACGTGTTCCAGGTCCCCTTAACACAAGAACTCAAGCCAGTCGATTATACAGGGTGTCCCGGAGTAGATGTGATAAACTTATAGGTTAGATAGTTCTACTGTAAATATAAACAAATTCCCTGCAAACATGGGTTATAAACTCTGTTCACTTACGATACACAGAGTTTCGGCATATAACGCTATTTGGTGGAGTTTGATTTCAAAATTCCCAATGACCCTGAATTCAATGAAAGTTAATCCATCCCAAAATCCATCAGCTCCTCGACGGGGCGTGAAAACTTCGGAATTCGTTTCAAAGCCCCACTGCGATCGCGAAAATGAAAATACGAACAAAGGGCGAAACAGTAAAATATTACTTGAAAGCACTCACTGTTCGTAGGGGCCAAAACAGCGTGGCAGTTATTCATCCGGGGAACACTCTCGACCAACAGCCGTATCGAAAGTTTTTAATTAATAAATAATGTCTGAAATTAATAGTCTCGATTTCGAGTTGGTCCCCTCGTTGAGATGCAGATGGAAATAACATTATTCTCCCACAGGTCGGATTAAGTTTTATCCTCTGAAAATGGTACTTTCTGATATCATAGCCTGAATCAAGATATTTCCAGGAATTAGTGCTAGAAGGAGTTTTTCTGGGAAGCACTCCCAAAGTGCAAAAGAAAACTCACAAAGTTCCGCCAGTTCCGCCAAGAGAATCTCAACACACAATCTTACTCATTTCCAAAGCCAAACTACTCTTGTATAGCTTGTAGAGCTTTGTAAACAAACAGAATCGTCTGGTTTGCGCACAATAAAGCTCCTTTTGGTCAAACGGTGATAACAACGCTCTAAGAAACTGCCAAGATCGTACTCAGACTGTGGATGGTACTGGATAGAAATGATTCATTAATTTGAGTCAGCAATTCCCACATTAGAACTTTTTTCCTCAGAAACTCTAGTGCAAAATTTCTGTTATGATTTGCAACTGTCATAAACATTTTATATCCGACGTACCCTATTTTTTATTTTGTTTTGTTTTAATATTATTATCTACTAAATAATTTCTTTTTTGGATGCTCGAGATTGCGGCAAGGTAATTCCAGGAAACACCAGAGTTTTGAGAGATTCCGACAAAGTAATTTTGGGAAACACCGGTTTGGGTCCTTTTCCCTAATGGGTGGAAGCCATCTTGATTTGCATAAATATCGAAGTTTCCAATTGACAAGACTCGAGAAAGATCTCTGTTCAAAACAAGTCATCTACTTGTAATATCCGAAATATATTTAGTTTAGGTCCCTAATTTTATATTATTTTGTACGAATCTCTTTGTCGGCTGCTCAAGATTCCGACAAGGTAATTCCGGGAAACGCCAGGTTTGGGTCTCTTCTCTTAATGGATTAAGGCCATCTTGATTTGCATAAATATCGAAGTTTTCAATTGACAAGACCAGTTAAAATACCTAGAGCTACTGTGAAGGTCTAGCTGTTCAAAGTGTTTATAGATTTTGTTGTGAAAAGTGTATTGTGTTGGAAAATCTTTTGACAAAGTGTATACAGTGTTTATAGAACAATGTCGAATTCGGAAACGGATACTGCATCTGAGGGTGATATGTGGGGACCACCACGAAAAAGGTCCAAAAAGTCGCATTTCTCTGCTGAAAAGAAAGAGATCATTTCGAACATTTTTCGAAAAGAATTAGAAGAACATCCTGATTTATCGAAAAGAGACTTAGTAGAAATTGTTTCAAAATCCTCAGGTGTGAGTGATTCAGCTGTATTCAGAATTCTCAGAGAATATGAAGAGAATAAAACATTGACGCCACCTAAGAGGTGAGCCCAGTCGTTAAAAATAATCGATTCGGTTGACGATTTCGATATGAACCTTATCCGAAGAATTGTCCACGTTTTTGTTTTCCCAAAGATTCCTAAAGTTCTATAGTATAAATCGTGAATGATGACGACAGTTTGCCAAATTTCAAAAGAACAACGTTCTATAAATTATTGAAAAAATGGAATTCAAGTTCAGTTAAAACTGAACGATTGTGTGAAATCTCCTCGATTCGACTCTGGACGTGAAGAAACTTAACGAAGGCCCTCCTACCGCTGCGCCAAACATGTTATTTTTGCTCCTTCCTACATTTGAACAGAGTACCTATAGTTCATAAATCTACCGACTTTCCACTGTGCTCAGACATTATTGAAGTCGAAATCCCTGTTCCAAACAATCAAATGCCATTTGTAAGTCCTTTCCCTCTCACAAATCCCATCCATAGTCGATTTTCCCGCAAGAATCAGTATCTTAAGCTTGTCGGGAACAGAAAAGGGCACCAAGTGACCGATTCAAACAAAATTCTGAGTCTACGCGTAAAAAAATCACTTCGGAATTCATGAATAAATCGACCCCCCCTAACGACCCGCTTTTCCTACGACGGAAAATTGCGGGAAAGCGGGATCGAATAAGCTGACCGGTTTTTCACCGGTTTAATATTATCGCGCATAAAATTATAATTCCCAGATGATACTGTCTCGAATAACAAAGTTTTGTTATCATTTCCAGAGTCGTAACTTCGGGTAGGGGATGCGCATGCCGCGGACTGAAGGGTTGCAGTGAAATGGCCGTCATAAGCCGTCGTCGGAATTAATCTTCTTGCTTGATATTTCCGTTTGAAAAATTTTGTAGCGAATTTTATGGTCCCGTCGTTGGTCCTTTGTTATTAGGTTTGTTGGGGTTCATGAATTATGCAAAAGAAGCCTGGGAACTGTACCATATCGAAATATGCTCAGTGATACTGAAATTGTAAAGAATTGCTGGAAATACAGCAAGGAATGGACGATTCTGAGAAGAATTAAAGCTCTTTCCAACATTTCCTAGAAGCTTACCGTTCACATATCCGATACGGAACGATCCGGCACGGCACAGCACGGCTACGCGTAAGTTACAGAGCACGCCGTGCCATGCCGGACTAGTGCGCGGTCAGCTACGACGATATATTGGGAAATTCTTAGCCTACTATAGAACCAAACAAAATTTCAATGTCAAAATATTTTTTTACTCAACATATTCTCCTCTTTATTGAATACATTTATTACAGCGAACCTGCAACGTCTCTAGACCTTTGAAAAAAAATGTTTCTTCTTGCTCTGCAAACCAGTCCTCCACAGCTTTTTTTACCTCCTCGTTGGAAGAAAATTCACGACCTTTTTAACTTTTTTTCAGTTGGGGAAAGAGATGATAGTCGGACGAAGCCAAATCTGGTGAATAAGGGGGGTGTTCTAGTAATTCTAACCCTAAATCACGAATTTTTTGCGTGGCAACATGAGATTTGTGTACTGGGGCGTTGTCCTGTGAAAACAAAGCACCTGTAGATAGCTTTCCGCGTATTTTTTTTAATTTTTTCCCGCAGGGTGGTCAGTAATTTCGAATAGTAATCTTCAGTTATTGTTCTAACCTTATCCAAAAAATCAATCTTGATTACTCCATGGCAATCCCAAGAAACTGGAAGAACTTTTCCAGCAGATTTTTGGACACGAAACTTCTTAGGTCTTGGAGAACCAGAGTGTTGCCATTCCATCGATTGTTTCTTTGTTTCTGGATCGTAGAAATGTACCCAAGTCTCATCCATAGTAACAATTCAGTTTAAGAAGTCTACATCGTTTTCAAATCGAGCACAGATCGAACGCGATGCTTCTACCCTTGCACGCTTTTGGTCAACATTCAAACATTTTGGGCTCCGTTTTGCAGAAATTTTTCTCATGTCCAAATCGACGTGAACTATATGATGAACGCGTTCGTATGAAATCTTCAGTGCTTCAGATATCCGTTTTAGCCCAATTCGACGGTCTGATAAAATCATGTCATGAACTGCATCGATATTTTCGGGGACTGACACAGAAACTGGCCTTCCCGATCGGTCATCATCTTCAATGGAAAATTTACCTCTTTTGAAGCTTGCAGTCCAATTTTTCATGGTCGCATACGAAGGACATTGATCATCACCAAGGGTATTAAGCATATCTTCGTAAATCTGCTTACCTCTTAACCCTTTTAAATACAGGTGATGATGGCTCGATACTCCAATTTTTCGAATTTTACAATTTCGATGGACATCTTTTTTTTTAATTCATTGCGTAACTCTGGCTTACTTTATTGACGTCTAACTTTACACTGACATTTCTAATAAGTTATTGTTCGTTGATATGGTATCGCAATATTTTGTTTATGCATGGAACTGGTCTAGGCTAACTAGATATCAATACATCCTCGTACAATCAACATTCCAAATATTTATGTTTTTCCGTAGCGCCAATCGCATAGCGTCCGCTTAGAGTGACAGGAAACGGATTCATTTGTCATCCAACCGAAAATTATCGGTAATTTTGGAAAGCACAGCTATCAGAACGAAGAATCACTGATTCGTATGATATTCGCGTCGGAGCTGTGTAAATGAAAATGCAATTAGGCGAGAAGCAATTATGGAAAATTTGACGAGAGACAGTAATCCGTCCGTCAGGCCTGGTATTCTGTCATATTCCGTCATATGCGTTAATTTTCGGAAGGGCATTTGCAGGTCGACAATGGCGTATGGATTGGTTCATTTATTTTTCTGGTTTCGTGCATTTGGAAGGGAAAAACACTGATGACAGTGTGAAAATTATTAACCGTTTTAACGTTATCGAAATTGGTGAGGAGTTATCACGAATTTTCAGTAAACTTTGTAATGTTAGACAATTTGAGACTCTGGATTGAGAGTATTGAGACTATCCTGGTTATCTGAACGCCATGACTTAGTCGGTTCAGCTGGAGGTCACTACGAATGGCGTATCTATACAAAACACCAAAATAGTTGTCCTTATGTACCGTTGGCATCAATAACAGACTCTCTGCTCTCTTTGAAAAGAACTGTCCCACTAACGTATAAATTAAAAGATTAAAGTAACCTGTTTGAATACCCTTCAAAAACGTCATCTTCATACCTTTAAGCTTGTAGCCTTTGTTTATTCTCAATATAGGGGTGTAGAATGGAAAGGAATCATAATACATATTGAAATGCAATAAAACCTGAATATCTATCGCATTTTATTTTTATGTGCCAACGAGTGGATTGGACAAACACATATATTGACTTTTACCCTTGGAAGCGACCGTAAATGGATCGTAAAATGGAATCGAAAAACTTCTCTTCGTGTTATTGCGGAAGATGCAACCTGTTTTAACGAAAACGAGGGAGACTACCGCTTGAAATTTCAATGCATGAGAAACAAGACTACCAATATCCAATATCCAAATATAAACCATGTCCGATGGAAGTGAAACAAACTATTTTTTCACATCCAAGTTATCTACATCTTCACAGATGAAAAAATTGTTCCACAAATTATTAAAGTAAAACTCAGCTGCAGAAAACATTTAACTGAAAAAAAAGAACTTTTCTTTTTCTTATCGGATAAATGTTTTTGTGTTCAGGTTTTTGGTTTTGTTTATTTCAATCTTGTAAGTTTTATTGATGAACGAGTTTTTTCAATTATACCGAACTGTTTGCCATGCATACACATATATAGCAGAAAATTTTTCTGTTCGAATCACATAAAAAGTATTTTTCTCTATTTCAGTATCGTTATGAGTTCATTACAGTGCTAAAAACAGTACTGTGATGAACTCATTACAGTATTGTTTTTAGTTAAGTATATTTTTCGTTTTGTGGTTGTCAGCACTGGCTTCCGATCCTACCCAATTTCATGGTAATTATTTAAAACTTGAAGAATCGTGTTGGAAAAATAAAAAAATTTGTACTCTAAGTTCGAGTACCAGGTTACGAAAATGATAACGAGAAGTCGGCAGTCCTCTTAGTTTTTGCAAAAAAAATCCCAAAGTTTCTTTTTGGAAGGCGAGGTTATACGTAGTTCTATAGCTAGTTTTCTTCAATTTTCACAAACAATACTCGTTGGAAATGTTTTAATTAGCAATTTCTGAGCCATACTGCGTTACATTGAATAAGATCACCATAATGTCTTACTTCATAAATAATACGTTATTCAAAATACGCTAACAAAACATTACCTGAAATCCAAATAACCAAATTCTCTTCAGACCACTTCACAAGTTTTTCGTATTCTTTTTCATACATGGGTTAGGATTTTTGGGGTATTAATTTATTCGCAACATTATTCGCAATTTTTCTTAATTCTGGAGGTGTTAAATCGATTTCTTCTAACATAATTCACAAATTCAATGTGTAATTATAAATGATTTCAAAATTCGAAACGTACGATCTGTCAATTTTTGTAACAGTCACACCAACTGCCAAGATACAATACAAAAGTCACTAGGATGTGAAATCTGAATTTTTCATTTAATTTCGACAGTTTTTCACAAATCTTGACTGAAATAGAGAAAATATCGTCTAATACTCTTTGAAGAAGGCAATTCCATCACTCATGCGCATACGTGTTGGAATAGGAGCCCATTCTGCAACTAGTTTTAGAATAATATAACATGAAGAGAAATTCAGAAAAAAAATACAGCCCATGCTACCATCTATTCTCACGAATCTTATTACATCTCATATGTTGGAACGTCAACCAACTAGTTACTATGATAGTAAAGTGACTTTACTGACTATTTTTGCTGCGAATTGAAAAAAGTTGAACTCACTAAACTAGACAAACTTGCAAGAACGTTTACCTTTTTTGTGGGATCAGATAACCAACTCAAGAACAAGGGAAGCTCGTGTAGAAAACCCAATTTCCTCATTATTCATAAAACGCTTTTCCTCCTTGTAAGTTACAAGTCCTTTAACTTAGCCACTTATTCAGTGAGTGAACACTATCTTCCGGTTCAACTACGCATATAAATTCTTGTTGATATGCAAAGTTTTGATTATTACAGGTTCACACAAAAGCGGTTTGTTACAGAATTGTCTCATGTATTAGATTAGCTGTGGTGGCTTCAGAGAACGCCTGAATTGGCTTGTATCTAACAGGATGAACTAGGTAATTTTATGGAAGAATCCTTTTGTATTCACACGTGTAAACAGTTATTTTGCTAACTGACAAAGAAACTGCATCACCCAGAAAAAGATGTTTGAATTAAAATTTTTTTTTTGGTAAAACAAAGATAGTATAGCAAGGAGTTAATGATTAAATTTGGAAGAAAAATCGTGATGGTTTTTTCATGTGAACATTTTTTGTTACTAAAGAAGTACATACAGAGTGTAAACAGCCAAATGAAATAAATTCGATAACGAATAAATGAGGAGGGCGTCTTGGGAAAAACGCTCGGACACGTCGATTTGTAATTTTAAATGCGCATATTTTTCAAGGAAATAATATTATATAGGGTGTTCCATGTGACCGTGGCTAATACTAACTTTCTTATTTCAAATGCAACCCCATGTATATTATTTACTTTTTGGAGTTTTCAGAGAATTCTAGACACAATTCATGCACAATGTCCTATACCTATCTTTAACTATTTCGGAAGTATTAAGTGTTTTCAGATTTATTGCAAAAATCAACGTTTTGAATAAAAATTATTTCATTTGACAAATTCGGTACATTTCACTCAAAACCTAATGAGTAATACTGATTATAATAATTTGATTCTCTTGAAAAATATGCGCATTTAAAATCACAAATCGACGTGTCCGAGCGTTTTTCCTAACACCCCCTCATTTAATCGTTATCGAATTTATTCCATTTGGCTGTATATGGGATTCGGTTTCCAGGCAAATGGTTTTTACTTCAAATGCGATTTATTGCGCTACAGTTTCGGATCATCTATAGATCCTTCTTCAGGCGAGATAAATCAATTGAAGCTAAAATATACATAAACTGTAAAACATCATACAAATAACGGTAATCATACATCGATTTTTCTAGAGTACAATCTAAAAAACAATCTAAAAAGGTTTTTTAGATTGTACTCTAGAAAAATCGATGTATGATTACCGTTATTCGTATGATGTTTTAAAAAACAATCTGAAAAGGTTTTTTAGATTGTACTCTAGAAAAATGGATATATGATTACCGTTATTTGTATGATGTTTCACAGTTAATGTATATTTTAGCTTTAATTGATTTATCTCGCCTGAAGAAGGATCCATAGATGATTCGAAACTGTAGCGCAATAAATCGCATTTGAAGTAAAAACCATTTGCCTAAATACCGAATCCCATATACTTCTTTACTTACATCCAAAGCAATCTTTTTGAGTTCATTTTTTGTTACTTAGATATTGAAGTCGTTTTTTCCAAATTTTCAAAATTTCACAACAAACCAGCTGTTCTAGGAGATCCAAAGTCGATGTTAAGTTAATTTAAACAGCTCCTTCTGGGTGTTGCAGTTTCTTTGTCAGTTAGTATATAAGTATACACTTGTTTGGGCCTGGCGATCTACCTTTTAAGCAGCTATCCTTATCGGTAGGCCTCCGGTCGCGGAATCTGAGCGCAGTTGTCAGATTGTGTTCCGAGCTTTTTCTATAGAAGGCTGTGGCCAAACTCTGACAGCTTACAGCTACAATGTCAAATAGTTCTCTGTGATCTCTGCAGATCGGCCGATTTTATAGGAGAAATGTCAAACTTTTATCAGTTTTCCTGAAGAAATGGGGAAATTATGGAAAATATGAATACCAAGCTATTTTGCGTTGACTCTTCCTCTTTCGATCCGTGTATTTACATCACGGCCAGGATATCTGCGAAAAAAGTTTTATCAAGTTTAAAATTGGCCTTTTTGCTGAATTTTTTCGCGATTTTCGCGAATTTTTTTAAAATACTTCTACATCGCCTAGAGAATCGAAATTTCGCCCACGTACGAATCAATCTTTCCTCTTTCCGACCATGTAAACATTTCTTCTCTATATCGCAGCTTCGCTGCGATTTTAAAATTCTTCTGGACTCACTACTTCGACTGATTCCCTGGCCCGGACCACAGAGTTACCGTTTTAGTATTTAGTATAATATAGAAATAGAACGAGGCGAGAGATGGACATTTTTTGAACGAGTTTGAACTCTCAAAGGTTTGCTGTTCAAGATTGAGTGGCGATAATGCTTGGTTGGTCGTTACAACAACGCGTATTCGCATACGATTCTTGACATTTCCATCTTTTTGACTATGGCTGCTTTTGCCCTGTAAAAACAGTTTGTCTTCCTGGAAATCTCGAAGGATAATAATCGAGGATCTACGGGCATCAGGACATTCCTTTAAAAAAGTGGTGTTTGTCGCGAAACGTTCAGGATGAATAGTCCAGTGATACGTTATCGTGAATTTTTCAATATTATGAGTCCTATCCAAACCAAACAACGCTCTTTTCGTTTCCAATATTTGCGTTCCATCTTTCTCGCAGTTTACAAAACGGCCAATTCTTTCGTTTCGTCGCCAGAAAATTCGAACTGATCCCACGAGCTTCCAGAATTCTTCCGGGAAATCCCCCCACCCAAACCAGCATTTTTGTTTGCTCAACTTCTCACATTCACGCGCCGGAGTTTTAAGTGGATTTTTTCCAGGGGAATTATTTACGGACGGCAGAACGCCGAGCTTCCAATAATGTGATTATTATGGTTTTAAAACGCCATGAGGCCGCCTGGAAAATTAATGTTCGAGTGTGTGGCATCGATTTTGATTAGAGGAAATGAATAACGTTTTCATTAGAGCCCTGTGGCCAATACGCTAATTGTAAATTCTCTGATAGAAAATAATGCTTCTTTCACAATCTCATTTTTAAATGGAATATGAATTACGAGAAATATAGGCTGTCAAAAATGGGTGGATTGGAAGGGGTAGAGATCAGTCTTGGCCCTCCAGATCTCCAGACGTGAATAGTTTAGATTTCTTTTCATACTAAGGACTGAACGAGAATAAATTCGCTATCACGAAAACGCCTATAACTCTTGAACCAATTGGGAAAAAATCAAAATTTGATCATAGTTAGCTTTGTTATGAACGTCAGAAACATGTGGAACATTTACTTCATAGATATTCCG
Organism: Adalia bipunctata; assembly: GCA_910592335.1. Classification (NCBI taxonomy): domain Eukaryota; kingdom Metazoa; phylum Arthropoda; class Insecta; order Coleoptera; family Coccinellidae; genus Adalia; species Adalia bipunctata. Next base: position 3,477,593 of record OU342951.1, read on the forward strand.
ATTCTCTGTCGCAAAATGTCAAGCGAAGTGAAAACAAGAGAATTTATAGTGAAACTTTTTCGAAATAATCAAAAATGGAGCTTTAAAAGAGGCTCGCGTTCGTCCGGAAACGGTATCAAGAGTTGTTAAGCGCTTCAACGAAGATCTTACAATTAACCGCAAGAAAGGAACCGGGAGGAAAAAGGGGTTTCATAGCCCAAAAAAAGTGAAGAAAGCCATCAGCCTTTTTCAGAAGAATCCTAACCTTTCAGGACGGAAAGTGGCCCAAATAGTGGGTTGTTAGCAGTCAACCGTTCAGAAAATCAAGTCGAGTTGTGGGCTTAGAACATACAAAGTGCAGAAAGTGCCAGACAGGAACGCTGTGAAAAATCAAGAAGCGAAATCAAGAGCAAAGAAATTAAAAAAAGATTTCTTGAAAAATTTTTCCTGTTGCGTGATGGACGACGAAACCTATTTCTTGGCTGATTTCTCGCAACTTCCTGGTCAGGAATTTTATACTGCAGATTCTCGAGGAAATGTTGACGAACAATTTCGCGTGAAGAAACAAGCAAAGTTTCCTAAAAAAATTCCTGGTTTGGCAAACAATTTGCACTTGTGGGAGAAGGAGCAAATTTTTCGTTGGCCAAGGCTCTGTTGACTCGAAGATGTACATCGAGGAATGCTTGAAGAAGCGACTTTTACCATTTTTACGTGATCACGATGTGTCAACAATCTTTTGGCCAGATTTAGCTTCATGCCACTACAGCAAGGCCACCAAGGAATGGTACGAAGCTAATGAGGTGGTTTTTGTCCCCAAAGAGGCCAATCCACCAAATTGCCCAGAACTCAGGCCAATCGAAGACTAAGAAATCAACGAAAACATTAGCGGAATTCAAGCAAAAGTGGAGGACAGCATCCCAGAAAGTGACTGAGAACACTATAAGAAGCATGATGGGAAGAATTCCAGAAAAAATCCATGAATTTTATAAAAAATAGCTTTGGTTTTTTTATTGTAAAAACAGTTTTCATTAGAATTAGAAGATGATTCGAAAATGAGTTTGATTTTCGAAATCGGTCCAGTGGTTCAGAAGATATAAGCGGTTTTGTGATAGCGAATTTATTCTCGTTCAGTCCTTAACTGAATTTTTACTACAATTTTGATTTTTCTGGGGATTTCAACATTTTTTCTCGAAATCGGTAGCGAATACCCAATTTAGGAACACCCTGTATATAAATCACTGCAAAAGAGGTAGAATGGCGCATATTCAACAGAAAGTTTCATTTGATACCTCCGGAAAAATAATGATTTATTAAAAATCAGAAATAAAAAATTAATTAAAGATTATATAAAATAGTAAACTGAAATAATAAAGGGTTTTCCAATAAGAGGTGTTATTTCGAATAGCCTGCTATTTCCGTAGATGTCACTTCTGAAGCTGTCAATTTTTGATATTTGACAAGTTGAAACAACGCCATTAATAAAAATGGAACGTTACACGCTTCAACTTAGCATTGAAATCTATATAAATGAAACGAAGTTGTTGGTTACACCATTTATAACTCGAGATCGGATGGACTGTTTGTTATGAAACTTCATTTCTGTATTCGTCTACGGTCTGGTTATTATAAAATACATTAAAACTCTGAAAAATTCGATGAAATACATATTTGTTTATGTAGGAAATGCTTTTCCTCCTTTTGAACAGGGCCACTGGTGTCGCTACGGTTAATGGCTCTCATATAGACATTGTAGCGTAGTCGTGCAGGTACTATATTTGATATTATTACCGATGGTAATCACGATTTGTGAAATCCACCGTAAGTAGGTATCATTTAGGCGAAACAAAGTTGGCCGGGCCAGCTAGTTATTAATAAGTAAACGATATTTGATTAATCTTGAGACGGAGCATTCCAGAATTCATTCAGTTTTCTAAATAAGAAATCTGCAATTCATCAACTCAAAATTAAAGCTGATGCTCACGAAAGATACCAATTAAAATTAGACGTTCAGAAAGAACAAACATGTCTGTGAAGAAAATCTTATAAAAACAATTTCTCGAATCTTTCCTCATCAGTACTCCACCGGCATAACATAAATAATTAATTTCCCATTTTCTTTCACGAACTTACTGACGAGCATATCTCCCTTCAGAGATGTTATTAAGCTCCATTGAATTCGTATTACGAGACTCAGCGTCTTTCAAGAAGCTGCGAATATGGAACGCAAAATTTAATTGAGGGATATTCGTTTTCTTGATATACATTGAATATACCTCATTTTAATCACTGCTTATTCATCGGAAGAAAGTTCTGAGACCAAGTGCTGCTTTTGAAGTTCATAGAAGACAAATTGTACGTCTAAGCCGCAAGCTTTTCAGGACGTCTTTTCAGTGATTTTAGATACCGGCGTATCCGCCATTTTGTTGCCACAAGAAATACTCTGAGAATTGCGTCTTGGAAAAATAAAACTGGGATCATTTCATTCCCAGAAGATTCCATCTTTAGAACAACATTATTTTAAATGTTAGGAAACGCGATATCTTCAAGTATTTAATTATCCCTGGCATCAACCGTTAATACCATAGTTTCAGTATTCATTTTGTAGCACATTTCTGTAATTTTCGTAGTAACAAGATCGATATCATCAGTCCAGTTTTTCTCTTCAAGAGTTTTTCGTCCAAATGCTTTTTCCAATATGTAGAACATTTCTATCGACCGTTAAAAGTACACTGCGCAAAAAAATTAACGCACATTATGAAAATCTCAAATTTATTCTACAACTGAAGGTGTTCTCAATGATAATTATTTTTATCAGAATTATGCATGCATATGTTATCCACTTTCAACGTTTTTCTTCAATACAGATGTTTTCTCCCAGCACAAATAAAAAAAGATGATATTAACAGATTTTGAATGTATTGGCTCCATTCTAAAATCAGTTGTTCTCGATCAATTCTAGTGATCAATAGTTTTTCTTTCGTTTGATTTTCTACACTCGATCGCTATGCAACGCGCAACACGCAATATGACCCAAGAGGAATGTGCCCAAGCGGTAGTTTTGCGAGAAGAAGGGTGGACATACACAAGAATTGCAGAAAGGTTTGGAGTTTCCCATACAAGTGTGTCCAGAATGTTGCAGCGATTCAGGGAGACAGGTATGAATGTCCGAAGACCAGAACAGGGTAGACCACGGGTAACAACTGCCATTCAAGAACGTTACTTGAGAGTTTCTTCGTTGAGACAATGGTTTGCAACCGCTCGCCTCCTTCAAAATCAGCTTGAGCAAACTCATGAGGTGCAAATTAGCACTCAGACAATAAGAAATCGCCTCAGAGAATATGATTTGAGGCCTCGTGTCGCGGCAAGAGGCCCAGCTCTTACCCTAGCCCATCGAAAGGCGCGTTTGGATTTTGCGAGAGAGCATGATCCATTGGGAAGAGGCCGATTGGGAAAGAGTTCTCTTCACAGATGAGTCTAGATTCTGCCTCTACCATTGAGATCGACGTTCCCTTGTATACAGACGTCCACATGAAAGATATGCTCAGTGCAATTTCCTGAATACTACTGGTTTCGGGGGAGGATCGATTATGGTATGGGGTGGAATATCTTTGACTGCTCGCACAGGCCTAGTGGTCGTTGATAATGGAGCTATGAATGCTGATAAGTATATAAGGAACATTCTTGAAGAGCATGTAGTGCCATTTGCCTCATACATTGGATGAAAATTTCATTTTTATGGACGATAATCTCAGACCCCATCGTGCGCGCATCGTTCAGGAGTACCTCGAAGAAGTCGAAGTCTCTCGAATGGAATGGCCAGCAAGAAGTCCAGATCTCAATCCGATTGAGCAGTTTTGGGACAGCCTCAATAGAAGGCTGAGAAGTTCAGAAAATCATCCAGCTACTCTCAATGACTTAGGAATCCAACTTGGAGAAATCTGGGAAGGATTAGATCAGAACATTTTAAGATCACTCATTTTGAGTATGCACCGTCGTTGCCGAGCTGTATTTAACGCGAGGGGTGGAAATACCAAGTATTAAATCACTTATCAGCATTTCAGTATTTTGAAAATTGTTCATTTCTCTTCTTTCACATAAGATTCGGTGAAATCCTGAATTTTTCTTCCATTAAATGTGTCTTGTTTCGTTCAAAACCGTCCCGAGAGAACATGAAAAATAAGTTATAAAGTCAATGTAGAGTTAACTTTCATTAAAATTGAGATTTTCAAAATGTGCATAAATTTTCTCGCGCAGTGTATTAGAAGGCGCGAACGCTTCCTTTTTTCGGGAATAAAACAGGATATAGGAACACCATACATCATAAAAGGGACCGATAGCACCATTTTGGGAAATTAAAGCAGAATTCACCCTTCGGCCCAATTTATCCCCAGAAATGGCCCTTAGGAGTGGCAATAAAAAGGTTGAAAGTGAGAATTGCGTCATACTTTCTGGAAACAAGTCACAAAAAGCCCGGTGTCGTCTCTCCTCCACTTCTTTCAGGACACAATAGGCAAGAATCGGGAGATTTATAGACCACCGGCAATGAAATACTGGATGGGTCATATTTCACAGCTTTCTGACAAATGCCGCAGAAAAAATTCGACTTTATTTGGAGGGGTTCTTATGCTGCACCTATATTGGTTTTACGACTCGTATTCCAAAAATTCGTCGGACGGCAATGTACCAGGCGGTTGCCTCCAATGAACCCGTAAAACTCACAGCACGGTCGTTTAAGAAAGTTGCGTTGTGGAATATTATCCTTGATATTTCAAAACCTACTCGTCCCATTGGGTTGAAATTTGGTAAAAAGCTGTGTCATAACGTTTTTTAAACGTATTTAAATTGTGAAGAGTTGGTACATGCGCAAACCTCACAATAGTACTTTGAAGAATCTCTCAATTCCTACTTCAATAAATAAATATGCTAACTGACAAAAAAACTGCAACACCCTGAAGAGCTGTTCGAATTTTGATTTTTTTTTGGAAGAACATGGATAGTTATTTATAAAACAAATTGTAAGACTTCGTTTTTTTTCTACAACTCATTTACTGATTGCTATACTATCTATGTCTCACAAAAAAAAAATAAAATTTAAACAGCTCCTTCTGGGTGTTGCAGTCATTGTTTAAATAATGGTATAATTATAGTATGCTTCATTTTGATAAGGTTCTTTGTGGATTTACCGTCAAATACACGGTGACCATAAGATTGACGTCATAAAGAAAAAAACAGGTCCCTCGTGTCATGGGCTATTCGAATCACCCCCTTGTATGTTATGCTATTTTTCACGGTTTTCGAGTAATGAATTTTTTTATGAACTTGGAGAATTTTCGACTTGACCATCTTAAAAAGGATATTAAAAAAAAGTACAAGACTTCCCTGTGAAATTCTTTTTGTAACTTAATCTCCATGAACTGTACTTTTATACATAAAATAACCAGATTCGTAAAATTATGGAAATGTTGGTCTCAAGTGAAAAAGTTACGTGAATTGGATTATGATCTGAATTTTCGAATCAAAATTAAAAATGTAACAAGGCTAATTCACGGTTTCTTAGTATGCTTAAATACTGCGCTCAACAGTCAGCTTTTAGAATCATTGATAAAAAATGGTACTTAACATTCTACTTTTGCAAGAATTAGCCTTCAAAGTCATCGAGGTGGAAAAAATCAAAGAACTAGACATTTACTACAGAACTATTTTTTGCCATTTTAAGGTTTTTCTAATCAAGTTATGATAGAAAATGCTGAAAATTAATGAAAATTAGCTTAAGATGTTGGTCAAGAAAAGTTCTAGATAAAAAAAAGAAAAAGGTAAGATTGAAGCCCTTACTCGTGTAGAAAGCTGAAACTTGTTACTGCTGAACGCGAATGGAAATGAAAAAACGCCATTAGGTTCGTGAAACAGATAAGCAGAGAAGCTTCGTGAAACTCGAAACTATGAAAGTTTCTACGCGTATAGTATCCTGATCCGGGAGTGAAGAAAAAACTTGTGTTGTGACTTTTCTACGTCCCTTGATACTTAGATAACCTTTTTGCGTGTGTGTCTGCTATCTTTGTTTTATTCATAATGTTATTGTTGATTATTCCCCCATTTATTTTGGAATTAGCGATTCTACAATTTTCTCGGTATAAAAAAATTAAGCATGGACGTCATTTCTGTATTTTCCAACTGGTTCAACTTCGACAATTAGAATTTATAACAATACCCAGTATACTGCCGCATTTATGGAAGAAACATGAAATGCAATGGGCAGTATTCCGCATGATATAATAATGATTAATCTGGTAATTTCCCAAAACTAAAACGCAATTTAATTGTGAATATTGGAAATTTCGTCATTTGACGAATATGTACCACAGGAATGTCACACTAAAGGCGCCATCACGCAATCGGTTTTATCTTTTTTCACCAGTGACAAAGTATTAAGCGAATTTTCCATTTTTGTTATTTCTTTTATATATTCTTCAGGAGCTTGTCAAGAAACTCTATTTTCCGAAAAGAAATCATACGGAAAAATTCAGACGGGCAGTTCTACACGGTACAACTTGTACGAGGATATATTGGAAAATTCTTAGCCTTCTATAGACCCAAACAAAATTTCGATGTCAAAATATTTTATTACGCAACATATTCTCCTCTTAATTGAATACATTTAAGACAGCGAACCTGCAACGTCTCTAGACCTTCAAAAAAATTGTTTCTTCTTGCTCTGCAAACCAGTCCTCCACAGCTTTTATTACCTCCTTGTTGGAAGAAAATTACTAACCTTTTAAACTTTTTTTCAGTTGAGGAAAGAGATGATAGTCGGACGGAGCCAAATCTGGTTAATAAGGGGGGTGTTCTGGTGATTCTAACCCTAAATCATGAATTTTTTGCATGGCAACATGAGCTTTGTGTATTGGGGCGTTGTCCTGCAAAAACAAAACACCTTTGGATAGCTTTCCGCGTCTTTTTTCTTTAATTTTTTCCTGTAGAGTGGTCAGTTATGTCGAATAGTAATCTCCAGTTATTGTACCTTTATTCAAAAAATCAATCATGATTACTCCATGACAATCCCAAAAAACTGAAGCAAGAACTTTTCCAGCAGATTTTTGGACACGAAACTTTTTAGGTCTTGGAGAACCAGAGTGTCGCCATTCCATCGATTGTTGCTTTATTTCTGGATCGTAGAAATGTACCCAAGTCTCATCCATACTAACAATTCGGTCTAAGAAGTCTACATCGTTTTCAAATCGAGCAAAGATCGAACGCGATGCTTCTACCTTTGCACACTTTTGGTCATCATTCAAACATTTGGGGATCCATTTTGCAGAAATTTTTCTCATGTCCAAATTGACGTGAACTATATGACGAACGCGTTCGTATGAAATCTTCAGTGCTTCAGATATCCGTTTTAGCCCAATTCAACGGTCTGATAAAATCATGTCATGAACTGCATCGATCTTTTCGGGGACTGACACAGAAACTGGCCTTCCCGATCGGTCATCATCTTCAATGGAAAATCTACCTCTTTTGAAGCTTGCATTCCAATTTTTCACGGTCGCATACGAAGGACATTGATCACCAAGGGTATTAAGCATATCTTCGTAAATCTGCTTACCTCTTAACCCTTTTAAATACAGGTACTTGATGATGGCTCAATACTCCAATTTTTCGAGTTTTACAGTTTCGGTGGACATCTTTTTTTTTAATTTATTGCCTAACTCTGGTTTACTTTTTTGACGTCGAAATCTACACTGACACTTCTAATAAGTTATTGTTCGTTGATATGGTATCGCAATATTTTTTATGCATGGAACTGGTCTAGATATCAATACATCCTCGTATGTGGAAATGGAATCCAAAATTAATCAAGATATATTATGTTGATCTGATTGCCTTCTGAATGTGCACGTTACACCTGAATTATATCAAACGCTGATGACATAGGTTATTGAGAGTTTCTCATGAATAAGAATCATTTATGTACTTCGAAGCTACACGCTTTTATCTACCATATTTCCCCGGAATTCGAAGAGATTAATTACGATGATTAAAGGACACGTGGGGGCTCGCTTTCTGGATTCGTCCCGGTGATTCATGTGAAGGCAAAGGAATCACATGTCCTTGAGAATTAACACAACGTTATGGGTGATCAACAGATTGAAGATACTTCCGTTGGTCGTTGATTAGGAGTTCCAATTACTGAAGTATGTTAAGAGTAAAATCAAAGAGGAAATTATAGACAAAGGACCGATAAAACGACACAGATACTGCTTGATTGGATCGGGGAGGTTTATGCGAGAACGATTTTGTCTGTGAGTTTGGTAATTTGGGCGATAAGCAATTCATTTCAAATTATGCAGGTTTTCCTTCAAGCTTCTATTATAGTAGGAAACCCACATATTATTGCGTTTACAAATTGAATAATTCGATTTTGAATAGCCATGAATATTAGCTAGGCTGTTTGTGAGATTTGAAGCGGAAGTATGGGAAATGGTAACTGAACAACCAAACTACAACTGCATTCACTTCTGACATTCTGACACATTTCACCGTGTATATTTTGAAAATGTTAGGTTATACAAAGCGCAAAAAAATTAACGCACATTATGGAAATCTCAAATTTATTCTACAACTGAAGGTGTTCTCAATGATAATTATTTTTATCAGAATTATGCATGCATATGTTATCCACTTTCAACGTTTTTCTTCAATACAGATGTTTTCTCCCAGCAGGAATAAAAAAAAGATGATATTATCAGATTTTGAATGTATTGGCTCCATTCTAAAATCAGTTGTTCTCGATCAATTCTAGTGATCAATAGTTTTTCTTTAGTTTGATTTTCTACACTCGATCGCTATGCAGCGCGAAACACGCAATTTGACCCAAGAGGAATGTGCCCAAGCGGTAGTTTTGCGAGAAGAAGGGTGGACATACACAAGAATTGCAGAAAGGTTTGGAGTTTCCCATACAAGTGTGTCCAGAATGTTGCAGCGATTCAGGGAGACAGGTATGAATGTCCGAAGACCAGGACAGGGTAGACCACGGGTAACAACTGTCATTCAAGAACGTTACTTGAGAGTTTCTTCGTTGAGACAACGGTTTGCAATCGCTCGCCTCCTTCAAAATCAGCTTGAGCAAACTCATGAGTGCAAATTAGCACTCAGAGAATATGATTTAAGGCCTCGTTTCGCGGCAAGAGGCCCAGCTCTTACCCCAGCCCATCGAAGGGCGCGTTTGGATTTTGCGAGAGAGCATATCCATTGGGAAGAGGCCGATTGGAAAAGAGTTCTCTTCACATATGAGTCTAAATTCTGCCTCTACCATTGTGATCGACTTTCCCTTGTATACAGACGTCCACATGAAAGATATGCTCAGTGCACTTTCCTGAATACTACTGGTTTCGGGGGAGGATCGATTATGATATGGGGTGGAATATCTTTGACTGCTCGCACAGACCTAATGGTCGTTGATAATGGAGCTATGAATGCTGATAAGTATATAAGGAACATTCTTGAAGAGCATATAGCGCCATTTGCCCCATACATTGGTGAAAATTTCATTTTTATGGACGATAATGCCAGACCCCATCGTGCGCGCATCGTTCAGGAGTACCTTGAAGATGTTGAAGTCTCTCGAATGGAATGGCCAGCAAGAAGTCCAGATCTCAATCCGATTGAGCAGGTTTGGGACAACCTCAATAGAAGGCTGAGAAGTTCAGAAAATCATCCAGCTACTCTTAATGACTTAGGAATCCAACTCGGAGAAATCTGGGAAGGATTAGATCAGAACATTTTAAGAATGAAACAATGAAACAGGTGAAACGATAGATTACCCGAAATATAATTTGGAGGGCCTTTTAGAAGATTCTACCAAATACCTGTATCAACGAAGACTTGACACGTACTTACAACCGTCGGAAAACCAAACAACACCCAATATATACCAGAATATTATCCAGAGTATACATCAAGCAGCAAGAGAAGCGCTTGGAGAAAAAATAAAATTTAGCAGTAAGAAGGTTTGGTGGACAGGTGAAATAGAAGAAATGATAACCCTAAAGAAGAAAGCCTATATGAAGTGGCTGACAACTAGATTACAAGAAGATAGAGATTCTTACAACACGTTGAAAAGAAGAACACGGAACAAGATCAACCAGGCAAAGAACGAACTGTGGGATAGGAAATGCCGAGAAATTGATTCGTACATAGGGGGAAGAAAATGTAGTGAAGTGTGGAAGTTTATAAAAAATGTTAAATCAACAGGAAAGGAAAAATCTAACATAAGCGTAATCCGACAACAGCAATGGATACAACACTATACAGAATTACTGCAGGAACGACGCCCACAGTACGAAGAAAGGGTAAACCCTGTCAACGTTCAAGGTGAGGAAATAGAAGTTGATACGGAGATGGTGGTGGAGAATATAAGGGGTCTAAAACAGGGCAGATCTTGCGGTCCAGAGGGGGTATATGCGGAGCTCATGAAGGGTGGTACTGAGAGACTATTCCATTTGCTCACTACGGTGTTCAGGCGATACATCAACGGGGAGGATGTTCCTGAGGCTTGGAAGGAAGCTTATTTATCTTCAATACATAAGAAAGGAAGGAAAGACATATGTTCGAATTACAGAGGAATGTCAGTTACAAGTACGTTAAGCAGACTGTACGGGAGAATTTTGAGAAATCTGATTGAAAAAGAGTTTGGTGAGGAGGAGGAACAATGTGGATTTAGAGCCGGAAGATCTTGCACGGACAACGTGTTCTGTATGAAACAGATTATTGAAAAAAGGAGTTCAGTAAATCTAGCAACGCACATTTTATTCGTTGATCTAACTAAAGCTTACGACTCAATACCTTGGTGTAAGCTTTGGGAAACACTACAGAACACAAATATAAACCAGACTTTAATTAGGGCATTGAAGAATTTATACTATCGCTCATCATCGAGAATCAAAGTAGGAAACAGATTATCTACTCCATTTCATGTGAATAAGGGATTAAGGCAGGGATGCACCATATCACCCACTCTATTTAAATCTATATAAAACATGCTTTAATGCAATGGAAACGGAAATGTTTTGGGATGGGCATACCCTTGGACGATACGAACATTTATACCCTACAGTTTGCAGATGACCAGGTAATAATCGCAGGAGATAAGGAAGATCTGCAATACATGACACGTAAACTGAGAGAAACGTACGAACACTGGGGACTAGAAATGAACATGGAAAAAACTAAATACCTTTGTATTGGAGATGAGATGAGTGAACTGGGTATTGAGGGTGCAGAAAGCATACAACCTTGCGAAGAGTACAAGTATTTGGGAGTGAAATTCGACACAAGCGGGACAGATGATGGGGAGATAAGATCAAGAGTAACGGAGGCAAGAAGAGTGATTGGCTGTTTAAATGGAATACTATGGAGCAAAAACATTACTAAAGCACGAAAGTTCAACATCTATAATTCAATGATCAAAAGCCAACTAACATATGGATCTGAGACATGGAGATTGACGGAAAGAAATAAAAAGAGGATAGAGGCTGCAGAGATGGATGCGTTGCGGAGATCAGCTAGAGTATCGAGAATTGAAAGAATAAGAAACGAGGAGATACGGAATCAGATGGGAGTAGAGGGCACAATCATGGATGATATAGAGAGAAAACAACTCATCTGGTATGGACATGTCCAACGAATGGGTCAAACACGACTGCCGAAACAAACCATGGAATGGATACCAAATATAAGAAGACGGAGAGGAAGACCACGAAAGAACTGGATTGAAGGAATACGAAAGGCAATGAGCGATCGAAACTTACATGCGGGACAATGGGAAGATCGCAAACAATGGAGTCTAGGCATCGGACAACGTCGTCGCACGTTTTAAACCGATATATATATATATATATTTTAAGATCACTCATTTTGAGTATGAACCGTCGTTGCCGAGCTGTAATTAACGCAGGGGGTGGAAATACCAAGTATTAAATCACTTATCAGCATTTCAGTATTTTTAAAATTGTTCATTTCTCTTCTTTCACATAAGATTGGATGAAATCCTGAATTTTTCTTCCATTAAATGTGTCTTGTTTCGTTCAAAACCTTCCCGAGAGAACATAAAAAATAACTTATAAAGTCAATGTAGGGTTTACTTTCATTAAAATTGAGATTTTCAGAATGTGCGTTAATTTTTTTGCGCAGTGTACATGAAAATTGATGTAAAATTCTGTATGAAGATGACTTCGTCAACTGGCACTAACTGAACTTAAACCAAATCAAAATTGTAATCCATAATGAATACCTGCAAATTCTCAAACTTCTCGCATTAACCAGGAAGAGGCACATGGGTTGCTTGATAATTCCGTAAATTACCACCCTCCACCTGGAAGTTACAAACAACCAATAGAATCAACAAAACCGAAATTGACGATTCTTGTTACTTGTTTTGGATTCCAAACTAGAATCTAATTTGATAGGAAACGAAACGTATTTGTTCTTGCTGGTGAAGTTCTCGTTTCGTTTAGGTATCAAATTTCAGTATGCTTTGAGTCTAGGTTTAATTTTCTCCATAACCTACTTTACCAAGAATCCTTCTTAATTTAATTCGTTTGGAAAATAATTCCACTCTTCAGCAACGAGTCATGCTGTCCAATTTATCCAGAATCAATTATAAGGTAACAAACAGAAAGACACGTTTGTACTTCAATGCAATTTCCTCATTGTTTAGTTTTCCCCGCTTTGAATAATTCAGGTTCACTTTGAAAACCATCAATTTATGCCACTTCACCTAGCACGACATGACAATCTTGAATGGGTTTTGTTTTATCACTCTGTAGTTCATTGCCCCGTTGCAAATGGAGGGAATTGCCTCACGAAGTAAAGAGGTATACTGCATTCACTTTTATAATATATCTCGGTTGGTCATGAAATTCTGACACATTTCAGTGTTTAAACTTTGAAAAATGTTGGGTTATAAACATTTTCCTGTCAGATTAATGAGCAATGTTGCCCTTTCTACATAGGGTTCGTAGTAATTACGTATTTACCACAATGTTTTTTACTTTGGAAAACAACATGAATTTGAGAAAATATTATGGGAATTCAATAATTCCTAAGACCTGGCGAATGTTGATGAAACTTTTTTCTCGGTTAATACTGGAAATATTTCACGTACATACGAGGATATATTGAAAAATGCTTAGCCTACTATAGAACCAAACGAAATTTCAATGTCAAATTATTTTATTACCTACTCAACATATTCTCCTCTTAATTGAATATATTTATTACAGCGAACCTGCAACTTCTCTAGACCTTTCAACAAAAAATGTTTCTTCTTGCTCTGCAAACCAGTCATCCACAGCTTTTATAACCTCCTCGTTGGAAGAAAATTTACGACCTTTTTTTCAGTTGAGGATGATGAGATGATAGTCGGACGGAACCAAATCTGGTGAATAAAGGGGTGTTCTAGTAATTCTAACTCTAAATCATGGCAACATGAGATTTGTGTACTGGGGCGTTGTCCAGTTGAAACAAAACACCTTTGAATAGCTTTCCGCGTCTTTTCTCTTCAATTTTTCCCGTCGAGTGGTCAGTAATGTCGAATAGTAATCTCCAGTTACTGTTCTACCCTTATCCAATTATGATTAATCCATGGCAATCCCAAAAAACTGAAGCAAGAACTTTTCCAGCAGATTTTTGGACACGAAACTTCTTATGTCTTATTGGAGAACCATAGTGCCACCATTCCATCGATTGTTGCTTTGTTTCTGGATCGTAGAAATGTACCCAAGTCTCATCCATAGTAACAATTCGGTTTAAGAAGTCTACATCGTTTTCAAATCGAGCACAGATCGAACGCGATGCTTCTACCCTTGCACGCTTTTGGTCAACATTCAAACATTTGGGGATCCATTTTGCAGACATTTTCCTCATGTTCAAATTGACGTGAACTATATGATGAACGCGTTCGTATGAAATCTTCAGTGCTTCAGGTATCCGTTTTAGCCCAATTGGACGGTCTGATAAAATCATGTCATAAACTGCATCGATATTTTCGGGGACTGACACAGAAACTGGCCTTCCAGATCGGTCATCATCTTCAATGAAGCTTGCAGTCCAATTTTTACGGTCGCATACGAAGTACATTGATCACCAAGGGTATTTAGCATATCTTCGTAAATCTGCTTACCTCTTAACCCTTTCAAATACAGGTACCTGATGATGGCTCGATACTCCAATTTTTCGATTTTTACAATTTCGGTGGACAACTTTCTTTTTCAATTTATTGCGTAACTCTGGTTTACTTTTTTGACGTCGAACTCTACACTGACACTTCTAATAAATTATTGTTCGTTGATATGGTATCGCAATATTTTGTTTATGCATGGAACTGGTCTAGGCTAACTAGATATCAATACATCCTCGTAAATATGGTTTGAAGATTCAGTTATGCTATTTTCTTGTACGGAAATCAAGAATCGAGTGTTGAAATTTTACTGAAAAATGGACAGATTGGTTTGTTACTTTTCAATAGTTTATTCGAAAAAAGAATGGAAGTACTCGAATAACCCGACAAAAAAAACTTCTAAACGAACAGATGGACCTATTGAATTCCCCACTTTTCAAAATTCTCAAAAAATAAGCCTGCAGACTGCAGAAGACATTCAAATACCTTTTTGCACAACTTGAAATACTCCAGTATATGAAAATATAGTAGTACTACGAAACTTGTGTCACAGTTGAACCTTAACCTTAAAAGAACTAACTCCATTCCAAAGTTCAAAAGGAGTAAATGGAAATTAGCATTATCAACATCTCTCAGAATTATTTGACATTTCAAGAGTACCAACCTGCGTCAGTTATAAGTAAAAAAAAATTGATAAACCTACAGTCCCACATCATGGCCAATTGAGGGATTGAATTGTGGACAAAACTCGAAAATTAATTATCAAAAAAATTGAGTAAAGAAAAAGAGACGCCAAATTCGATGAAAAATGGATTCAAATTCACATCTATCATAGTTTTAATGCATTTTTTTTCAACGGGAAATTTACAGGGGAAAACGCTGAAATGTCTGCGAAACTGAATTTCTGATCTGCGCAAAAATGGAGCGAACTCAATGTCTCTTCTCCCTTATGTAAACTGGGTCAAGAGGTCGCATTAATGAGCTTATTAGCTAATATTGCGTTATCACGATGAAAATTATAGCTATCGATACAACATTAGCCAATGTTAGGTACATTATGTGCTGAAAGTTCCATGAAATTACAACGCAATTAGCAGTGAACTAAATTGAGGGAAAACTTCTTTTTTTATCCAAGATGAAGGATCAATAAAATTATAGTCTCCTATATTTCTCGATAAAAATGAAAATTATCCATGTAGTTATGAAAAATAACTTCTGACGATGCCATCAATTCAATTCTCTTTTCTGAATTACCCCATCCGTGCGAGAGATACTTTTTCAACTCAACATCTGACAAAGCGAATTAGTTGAATGCTAATAAACGAAGAATTTTGCAATTTCATTAGGATGATGAACGACTGAATCCGTCTTTCGGGAGCTACTTTAAGTGGTGTTTAATGAATAAAATTTAAATTTCACTCCGATGATAGATCATCTGGGGTTCAAGTTCGCGAATGAGGTTAAGTGGGTAAGTACAGTAAAAATGATTTTCGATTGAATACCTATCTTGAGGGAGTTTGCTTGTTCTTCACGAAAATGAGGTGGCAAATACATATAGTTTTGTTCGACTGGTTGTAATTTCGTTATTCGAGGAAATATCATTCCGCAAGTGAATAGGTTCAAATCAAAACAGAGATACATTGAACAATGCTCATTCAGTTACTACAGAACGAACAAAAGCACTGATTTCATTTATCTATATAGATACTTTGGACAATGCTGATCAACAATATACAAACCTCATTGAAATACTATCAGAGAAACGGGAGCTATGACGATTTGAAATTTCGATTTTTTTGAAAAAATGCCATTTGACGAGTGAAAATCTAAACTATGATGGATAGCGATTCTAATTATGTTTTATTGAATAGAGCGACCTCGAAAACCTACATTTTGATACCAAAATCGTCCATGTAGCCCTCATAACTAATGAATTATTTCGTTTTAATTTTTTCGATATTTCATTTTCTAGTTTTGTTCTGAAACTCGGAGCACTCAAAGTATGGGTCATATGGATCACCAAAATCGGTATTCTGAATGATTCGAAGGGGTCGAATTGAATATTGAATATCGATTGAATGGCACTGTTGGATTATCCAGGGAATTCCTGAAGATGGCAAATATGCTGTTTTTAGGAGGTCTTACCCCTTACGCATTTTTCGTCCAAAAAGTTGGGATTTTCGATATCGATTTTATTCTTTATATGGATACTTTGGGCAATGCTGATTAACAATATACAAACCTAACTTGGTTACGACGAGAGAAACGGGAGCTATGACGATTTGAAATTTCGATTTTTTTGAAAAAATGCCATTTGACGAGTGAAAATCTAAACTATGATAGATAGCGATTCGAATTATGTTTTATTGAATAGAGCGACCTCGAAAACCTACATTTTGATACCAAAATCGTCCATGTAGCCCTCATAACTAATGAATTATTTCGTTTTAATTTTTTCGATATTTCATTTTCGAGTTTTGTTCTGAAGCTCACAGCACTCAAAATATGGGTGATATGGATCACCAAAATGGGTATTCTGAATGATTCGAAGGGGTCGAAGACATTATCGATTGAATGGCACTGTTGGATTATCCAGGGAATTCCTGAAGATGGCAAATATGCTGTTTTTAGGAGGTCTTACCCCTTACGCATTTTTCATCCAAAAAGTTGGGATTTTCGATATCGATTTTATTCTTTATATGGATACTTTGGGCAATGCTGATTAACAATATACAAACCTAACTTGGTTACGACGAGAGAAACGGGAGCTATGACGATTTGAAATTTCAATTTTTTGAAAAAATGACATTTGGCAAGTGAAAATCTACACTATGATAGATAGCGATTCGAATTATGTTTTATTGAATAGAGCGACCTCGAAAACCTACATTTTGATACCAAAATCGTCCATGTAGCCCTCATAACTAATGAATTATTTCGTTTTAATTTTTTCGATATTTCATTTTCGAGTTTTGTTCTGAAGCTCACAGCACTCAAAATATGGGTGATATGGATCACCAAAATGGGTATTCTGAATGATTCGAAGGGGTCGAAGACATTATCGATTGAATGGCACTGTTGGATTATCCAGGGAATTCCTGAAGATGGCAAATATGCTGTTTTTAGGAGGTCTTACCCCTTACGCATTTTTCGTCCAAAAAGTTGGGATTTTCGATATCGATTTTATTCTTTATATGGATACTTTGGGCAATGCTGATTAACAATATACAAACCTAACTTGGTTACGACGAGAGAAACGGGAGCTATGACGATTTGAAATTTCGATTTTTTTGAAAAAATGCCATTTGACAAGTGAAAATCTAAACTATGATAGATAGCGATTCGAATTATGTTTTATTGAATAGAGCGACCTCGAAAACCTACATTTTGATACCAAAATCGTCCATGTAGCCCTCATAACTAATGAATTATTTCGTTTTAATTTTTTCGATATTTCATTTTCGAGTTTTGTTCTGAAGCTCACAGCACTCAAAATATGGGTGATATGGATCACCAAAATGGGTATTCTGAATGATTCGAAGGGGTCGAAGACATTATCGATTGAATGGCACTGTTGGATTATCCAGGGAATTCCTGAAGATGGCAAATATGCTGTTTTTAGGAGGTCTTACCCCTTACGCATTTTTCGTCCAAAAAGTTGGGATTTTCGATATCGATTTTATTCTTTATATGGATACTTTGGGCAATGCTGATTAACAATATACAAACCTAACTTGGTTACGACGAGAGAAACGGGAGCTATGACGATTTGAAATTTCGATTTTTTTGAAAAAATGCCATTTGACAAGTGAAAATCTAAACTATGATAGATAGCGATTCGAATTATGTTTTATTGAATAGAGCGACCTCGAAAACCTACATTTTGATACCAAAATCGTCCATGTAGCCCTCATAACTAATGAATTATTTCGTTTCAATTTTTTCGATATTTCATTTTCGAGTTTTGTTCTGAAGCTCACAGCACTCAAAATATGGGTGATATGTATCACCAAAATGGGTATTCTGAATGATTCGAAGGGGTCGAAGACATTATCGATTGAATGGCACTGTTGGATTATCCAGGGAATTCGTGAAGATGGCAAATATGCTGTTTTTAGGAGGTCTTACCCCTTACGCATTTTTCATCCAAAAAGTTGGGATTTTCGATATCGATTTTATTCTCTATATGGATACCTTGGGCAATGCTGATCAACAATATACAAACCTAACTTGGTTACGACGAGAGAAACGGGAGCTATGACGATTTGAAATTTCAATTTTTTGAAAAAATGACATTTGGCAAGTGAAAATCTACACTATGATAGATAGCGATTCGAATTATGTTTTATTGAATAGAGCGACCTCGAAAACCTACATTTTGATACCAAAATCGTCCATGTAGCCCTCTTAACTAATGAATTATTTCGTTTTAATTTTTTCGATATTTCATTTTCGAGTTTTGTTCTGAAGCTCACAGCACTCAAAATATGGGTGATATGGATCACCAAAATGGGTATTCTGAATGATTCGAAGGGGTCGAAGACATTTTCGATTGAATGGCACTGTTGGATTATCCAGGGAAATAATCCTGAAGATGGCAAATATGCTGTTTTTAGGAGGTCTTACCCCTTACGCATTTTTCGTCCAAAAAGTTGGGATTTTCGATATCGATTTTATTCTTTATATGGATACTTTGGGCAATGCTGATTAAAAATATACAAACCTAACTTGGTTACGACGAGAGAAACGGGAGCTATGACGATTTGAAATTTCGATTTTTTTGAAAAAATGCCATTTGACAAGTGAAAATCTAAACTATGATAGATAGCGATTCGAATTATGTTTTATTGAATAGAGCGACCTCGAAAACCTACATTTTGATACCAAAATCGTCCATGTAGCCCTCATAACTAATGAATTATTTCGTTTTAATTTTTTCGATATTTCATTTTCGAGTTTTGTTCTGAAGCTCACAGCACTCAAAATATGGGTGATATGTATCACCAAAATGGGTATTCTGAATGATTCGAAGGGGTCGAAGACATTATCGATTGAATGGCACTGTTGGATTATCCAGGGAATTCGTGAAGATGGCAAATATGCTGTTTTTAGGAGGTCTTACCCCTTACGCATTTTTCATCCAAAAAGTTGGGATTTTCGATATCGATTTTATTCTCTATATGGATACCTTGGGCAATGCTGATCAACAATATACAAACCTAACTTGGTTACGACGAGAGAAACGGGAGCTATGACGATTTGAAATTTCGATTTTTTGAAAAAATGCCATTTGACAGGTGAAAATCTAAACTATGCTAGTAAGAGCTCTGGAAAGTCTTCCATTGAATAGAGCGACCTCGAAAACCTACATTTTGATACCAAAATCGTCCATGTAGCCCCCATAAATAATGAATTATTCCGGTTTAAATTTTTGGATATTTCATTTTCGAGTTTTGTTCTGAAGCTCAGAGCACTCAAAGTATTATGGTTGATATAGACATTCAAAGTGGATGTTCTGAATGATTCGAATGGGTTGATGACATTATCCAGGAAGTCCGTTTTGATGACAAATATACGTGTGATCATTTTTACGAAAAATAAAATATTTATCAATAATTTCTTATGAAGAGATCAGAAGTGGAGAAATTGACATCCTCACAAAAACACGCCCTCTTTCAAGAAAATCGATGGATCAGAATGATTCGAATTTGAAACCATCAATTGAGACAAGATATGAAGGGGGATATCTTTTAGTTGGCGCACCCTGTAAAACCATCATTGAAATATCAGATTATTGCATTGCATTCGATTGAAACTGGCGGACCTCTCCTCGTCGACCTACATTCAATTGATGCAAGTATACTCTACCGTATAACTGCTGTTTTATTGTACAACTTGAAACGCAGTTTTCTTGATTACAATGAGTTTCTCAGAAGGGAATTAGTTCTGGACGAAAACAACTACGGAATAAGGCATAACCGTAAATTTTGTCGGTAACTTATGAGTTGGAGAAAGAGATTTAAGTTCCGCGGAGGAAAATAATGAAAACAGTTAGTAATGAACTAGAACTTTCTTGAAAATACTCGATGAATGACTAAATGAGGACTAAATTTATTGAGAAAAGGGCATGACTCCGATTTTCAGTGGAAAAACTCTACTCCAGATCCATTGAGTCATGACAATTCGATATACTCACTCTTCATACCGATGTATTTCGAATCAAAACCCTGGAATCTCGCTCTGATGATTCGACATTACATCACAATCGTGAATGTTTACATTACGACATCGTCTCGTTTTCTCAACCGCGAGCGAAGCTTACAAAGCTCCGAGGTCCCTTTGACGGGCCCCCTAATTGTGAAATACGCATACGTTCGAATATAATTTCCATCCATCTTCGGTTTTGCTCTGCCGATGGATGAAACCAACCAACCCTTAACTGAAGCGGCGGGGCCCCATTTTCCGTTTTATCAGTTCATTTTCGATGTCGGCACTGCGGGTCTGGGGGTCCCTTCGGCTTTTTATGAAGTTTGTTGGGGATCTGTAGTACGGAAAATGGATAATCGTTCATTTTTTACTTTGCGCGCCAGTATAAACACAGGACGTCCTGTGGACGTACTTAATTGGTCCCCATGGGTATTGACCATAAAAGGACGCTCGAATCAGTGATATAACATGGTATAAATCGAGAATGTGATTCCTATTTCAAAACTGAACCGATTTAATGAAGAACTATCGCTTTGCCTTGATGTTTCATGACTGAAAAACATACACTGCGCAAAAAAATTAACGCACATTCTGAAAATCTCAATTTTAATGAAAGTTACATTGACTACATTGACTTTATAACTTATTTTTTATGTTCTCTCGGGAAGGTTTTGAACGAAACAAGACACATTAAATGGAAGAAAAATTCAGGATTTCGCCGAATCTTATGTGAAAGAAGAGAAATGAACAATTTTCAAAACACTGAAATGCTGATAAGTGATTTAATATTTGGTATTTCCACCCCTTGCGTTAATTACAGCTCGGCAACGACGGTTCATACTCAAAATGAGTGATCTTAAAATGTTCTGATCTAATCCTTCCCAGATTTCTCCGAGTTGGATTCCTAAGTCGTTAAGAGTAGCTGGACGATTTTCTGAACTTCTCAGCCTTCCATTGAGGTTGTCCCAAACCTGCTCAATCGGATTGAGATCTGGACTTCTTGCTGGCCATTCCATTCGAGAGACTTCAACCTCTTCAAGGTACTCCTGAACGATGCGCGCACGATGGGGTCTGGCATTATCGTCCATAAAAATGAAAATTTCACCAATGTATGGGGCAAATGGCACTACATGCTATTCAAGAATGTTCTTTATATACTTGTCAGCATTCATAGCTTCATTATCAACGACCACTAGGTCTGTGCGAACAGTCAAAGATATTCCACCCCATACCGTAATCGATCCTCCCCCGAAACCAGTAGTATTCAGGAAATTGCACTGAGCATATCTTTCATGTGGACGTGTGTATACAAGGGAACGTCGATCACAATGGTAGAGGCAGAATCTAGACTCATCTGTGAAGAGAACTCTTTCCCAATCGGCCTCTTCCCAATGGCTATGCTCTCTCGCAAAATCCAAACGCGCCCTTCGATGGGCTGGGGTAAGAGCTGGGCCTCTTGCCGCGACACGAGGCCTTAAATCATATTCTCTGAGACGATTTCTTATTGTCTGAGTCATGAGTTTGCTCAAGCTGACTTTGAAGGAGGCGAGCGGTTGCAAACCGTTGTCTCAACGAAGAAACTCTCAAGTAACGTTCTTGAATGGCAGTTGTTACCCGTGGTCTACCCTGTCCTGATCTTCGGACATTCATACCTGTCTCCCAGAATCGCTGCAACATTCTGGACACACTTGTATGGGAAACTCCAAACCTTTCTGCAGTTCTTGTGTATGTCCACCCTTTTTCTCGCAAAACTACCGCTTGGGCACATTCCTCTTGGGTCAAATTGCGTGTTTCGCGTTGCATAGCGATCGAGTGTAGAAAATCAAACGAAAGAAAAACTATTGATCACTAGAATTGATCGAGAACAACTGATTTTAGAATGGAGCCAATACATTCAAAATCTGATAATATCATCTTTTTTTATTCCTGCTTGGAGAAAACATCTGTATTGAAGAAAAACGTTGAAAGTGGATAACATATGCATGCATAATTCTGATAAAAATAATTATCATTGAGAACACCTTCAGTTGTAGAATAAATTTGAGACTTCCATAATGTGCGTTAATTTTTTTGCGCAGTGTATTAGAATGCTGGAAAGAACCGTCTTGAATGCCAATAATGACGTCTTTGCTTCGGAAAAGCTTTGAGTCGTTTCCACCTTTCCAAATTTGTTCTAGAACTCTATTTTTTTCCCAAAACTTTCAGGTGGTCCCCTGGAAAACTGTGGATTGTGATATTCGAGCATTTTCCTCTTCTAAATACACTAAACTTTTTCCGAATTGAACCTTCCTGCCATTCCTTGAAACCAAATCTAGGCGAGACATCATACCGTAAACTAAAAGTGAAGGGGATTTTCGGAAAACCCCAATTTCCAGGATTTGTCCCAGCTAATGTCTTGCCGCCAAAGCTTCTAATCCATGAAGGGGTCAAATTATCCGCTCAGTGGCGTACAAGGATGTCTACGAGGGTGGGAGATAGCGTCGAGGGGAGAGCCACAAATAGATAACGTCAATATAATCCCCTACACATGGCAACATCGAGCCGTGACAGTTTTCCGGTGAAAAATTACAATCAACAGATGTTTTCCATTCATTGATGTCCTTGTCGAGTTGTGCGAAGGGTTGCTGGTAGTCATCCAGATATGTCCTTTGTTGGTTGTCTTTTTCGAGTGTAAAAAACTTCGATTATGGATTTCTATTCATTTCATAGCGTGATATACCTACATACAGAGTGTAACAGCCAAATGGAATAAATTCGATAACGAATAAATGAGTGGGTGTTAGGAAAAACGCTCGGACACGTCGATTTGTAATTTTGAATGCGCATATTTTTCAAGAAAATAAAATCATATAGGGTGTTCCATGCGACCGTGGCCAATACCAACTTTCTTATTACTGTATATTATTTATTTTTTGGATTCTTCAGAAAATTCTAGACAGAATTCATGTACAATGTCCTATACTTATCGTCAACTTTTTCGGAAATATTAAGTATTTTCAGATTTTTTACAAAAATTAACATTTTAAATGAAAATTATTTTATTTCACAAATTCGATACATTACACTCAATACTTATTTCCCATTTACCTCTTGATATGAAGAAAATAAGCAACAACCATTACTGGGAAGAAATTAAAAAAAAACAAAAACAGATTTGTTTTTCTCATAGCCTTAGTAACACGTTGTCTGTTTGCATTTTGAACATTTCCTACATTGACATTAATGTTTTTTTCGTTTTTTTTTCAATAATTAAGTAATAATCAGTATTACTAATTAGGTTTTAAGTTTAATGTACCGAATTTGTGAAATAAAATAAGTTTTCTTTAAAACGTTGATTTTTGCAATAAATCTGAAAACACTTAATACTTCCGAAATAGTCAAAGATAGGTATAGGACTTTGTGCATGAATTGTGTCTAGAATTCTCTGAAGAATCCAAAAAATAAATAATATACAGGGGGTTGCATTTGAAATAAGAAAGTTGGTATTGGCCACGGTCACATGGAACACCCTATATAATATTATTTTCATGAAAAATATGCGCATTTAAAATTACAAATCGACGTGTCCGAGCGTTTTTCTCAACACGCTCTCATTTATTCGTTATCGAATTTATTCCTTTTGGCTGTTACACTCTGTATAAAGGGTGTGTGGTTATGAAAGGAAGATATTGCACCTGCGGCTAAAGGATTTTGTAGCTGATGAGAAGAATATGTTTTATTTTCATGTTTGGTTTTTGAGATTTTCGACTTTTTGGAAAATTCGAAAAAAATTACATCCTCTGCCACTCTTTTTGAGCGCAAGACTCTTAATGAAGGAATTTTTTCAATCAGTTTTTTGGATAGTATTCCTGGAAAGATGCGCTATCGAATTAAAATTATGACGTTTGACGCGCATGCGTAGTTTTTTTCGAAACCAAGATCTACCTCAAATTTCATGTTCTCCTTATTGTTTTCCTGAGTTCAACCTAATGTGGTATGGAAAAATATGGTAATTGAGTGTCAAATTACGGAAAAAAATGTATATTTCATTTAGATTCCGAAAAAGTATTTCTTTCTGTATTTCGAGCATTAAATACGAAATATATTCCTGAACAAAATTTCAACCTGCACCGAGAAAAAAAGAAACAATGCTAGTAACAGAATAATTTCCGAGGAAAACCCTCATCTGAACGTGATATACACTGAATCACAGAGTCAACACTCTATAAATACCAGAACAGCAGTTTACATCGACCAGACCCGCTAAATACGAGTACAATATACACGAAAATGCGCTGGGTGTAACTCTGCGAGCTTAATTGCAGCATTCGTAGATGGCGTATGCCGTATTTGCACAGTCTATTTGATTTAGCCGTGTTCCTGCAAATGAGTTATTGTGGCGTGATTATGACAGTTCCATGCACCCGAACACGTACTGTAGAAATTTAAACGTGATTTTGACATCATTATCTTCGACGAGTGGTCAACGCAACAGGTTTCCAGGGAACGCTTTCGATAATCCATGGAAATTGACCGATCGGTAGGGTTGCAGTTTGAAAATTGAAAATGGGGGAATGACGTCGTTAAGGGATTGGGATTTGCATTCAATCAACACACACACACACACACACACACGCGCGCGTGTGAAACACGTTTATATACCGTGGCTACCTTGATTAGGCATTACTCCTCGAATGTTTGTAGCATACGAGGATATATTGAAAAATTCTTAGCCTACTATAGAACCAAACAAAATTTCAATGTCAAAATATCTTATTACTCAACATATTCTCCTCTTAATTGAATACATTTATTACAGCGAACCTGCAACGTCTCTAGACCTTTCAAAAAATATGTTTCTTCTTGCTCTGCAAACCAGTCCTCCACAGCTTTCATTACCTCCTCTTTGGAAGAAAATTTACGACCTTTTAAACTTTTTTTCAGTGGCGGAAAGAGATGAAAGTCGGACGGAGCCAAATCTGGTGAATAAGGGGGGTGTTCTAGTAATTCTAACCCTAAATCACGAATTTTTTGCATGGCAACATAAGATTTGTGTACTGGGGCGTTGTCTTGTAAAAACAAAACACCTTTGGATAGCTTTCCGCGTCTTTTCTCTATAATTTTTACCCGCAGAGTGGTCAGTAATGTCGAATAGTAATCTCCAGTTATTGTTCTACCCTTATCCAAAAAATCAATCATGATTATTCCATGGCAATCCCAAAAAACTGAAGCAAGAACTTTTTCAGCAGATTTTTGGACACGAAACTTCTTAGGTCTTGGAAAACCAAAGTGTCGCCATTCCATCGATTGTTCCTTTGTTTCTGAATTCTAGGAATGTACCCAAGTCTCATCCATATTAACAATTCGATTTAAGAAGTCTACATCGTTTTCAAATCGAGCACAGATCGAACGCGGTGCTTCTACCCTTGCACGCTTTTGGTCAACATTCAAATATTTGGGGATCCATTTTGCAGAAATTTTTCTCATGTCCAAATTGACGTGAACTATACGATGAACGCGTTCGTATGAAATCTTCATTGCTTCAGATATCCGTTTCAGCCCGATTCGACGGTTAATAATTATGCAATCGAACGTTATTGCAAAATGGTGAATGCGCAGGGTATATTGGAAGTAGTTTTTCCTTCAATAATTTGATCATTGCCAGTGGTTTCCTAATAAATTCAGCCCATTTCTAGAATCCCTTAATGGAAGAAATATAAACTGCTCCACATGAGTTAGGGATATTGACTTGAATTGTAAAAAAATATAGTTGAAATAAGATTTTTGTGATGAAATTTCATATTAATATGATTTCAAGTTGCAAATTAATTCGAGCCTGTAGGTCTGCAGCGTATACAGGGTGGTTAAAAAAAATCGAGTAAAATAACGAAATTTTATTCCCAGAGAATTCAAGCATTTTAAGACTATCAATACAATGTATGGCCTCCACGAGCATCAATAACAGCTTGACATCTTCTTTGCATACTTCACACGAGGTTGTTGAACATTTTTTGAGGAATTTGGTTCCATAAACGAGGCAGAAGCTCTCTCAGATCATTTAAGGATTCTGGGATAGGTTGATGATTATCTAATCTTCTTTGGAGCATATCCCATGCATGTTCTATGCAATTCAAATCTGGTGAGTGCGGAGGTATTGGTAAATGTGGAATACCAAGCTCCTCGCGCGCATTCTCAACTATGGCTGCACGGTACGGTCTAGCGTTATCGTCTAGAAATCGAAAAGTTTCACCAATAGCAGCGTGAAAATTTGGCACAACATTTCCAATGACATGCTCCCTAAAGTGTGAGGCGGTCATACTCCCAGGACAAATGTGTAGATCTGTGCGCCCGTTGAAACATATCCCGATCCCGGCCCATACCATATCACTACCTCCTCGGAATAGATGGACTTCTTGGACATAGCGACGATTACGGGGTATGTGTGGGATTGTCCATACCCTTATTCTTCGAGAATCTGAAAATCGTCCATATCTGGATTCATCAGTGAAAAGGACACTACGCCATTGATGGTTCCAATTGATATGTTGCCTTGCCCATTCCAGTCTTTGACGCTTATGGTCACGTGTTAATGGAACTCCTCTTAATGGACGTCTAGAACCTAGATTCACCTCTCTCGAACGTCTTCTGATGGTTTCGATGGAAACTTGGACCCCATCTGAATTTTGAAGAGTATTCCGTAGCATTTTACATGTAGATGTAGGGTTTCTTCTCGCCGAAACGGTGATGAAACGATCCTGCTAGGTGTTGTTTTTCGTCGCCCACCAAGCCTTGGTCTTTCCAACACGGAACCTGTCTCCCTGAACCTATTCCAAAGTCGAGATATCACACTTTGGCTGACTTGGAGCCTTTCCGCTACAACAACCTGAGTTAGGCCACCCTGAAGCATTCCGATAGCCCTATTAGCCTCAGCGTTTGTTAATTTACGTCTTGGCATTTTCAGAAAACTCGTTTCGAATCGAAGCCGTTGATAAACTGACTTCATTTCAAAATAAGAACATTCATGAAGCATATGCAAAGAACCAAACTTCAGAAAAAAGGCAACCCAGATTGACGAAATGTCTCATACTGTTTTTTATTGGATCGATTCAAGTTGTTATTGAGTTTTAAATGATTTTACAGCGATTTTCTCGAAGATTTCATACTTTTAAAAACGATTGAATACGATATCCCTAACTCTTGTGGAGCAGTATATTTTCGTCAGCCACAAACATATCGAAAACCATTTATTCCAGGGAGAATGTATTTCCATCACCACTATCAATTTGGTTTATATTCTTCCTTCATTTCCTATAACACGATCGTAAAATGGTTTATACCTCAAGAGTTGACGTAGAGCAAGGAAGCGTAACACCTCCAGGGAAATACACCCAATGTAATTGTTGTCATGTTTCTTGATGAGGCCAGAGCCTTTTGTGCAAGACGGTTATACAGTTTTAACTGGCAATTCAATTTCGGATGCCGTGAAGCTTTAATACATCAATCCATTTTAAACTATCTGAAATGGAAATACGCTGTCAATTTACACATTATGATGATTTGAAAATGTCTATACGAAATATCGTTCGGATACGATAAACATTTCGAGAATTTCCTTAACTCCGGGGCAGTTTTTCTGCTCAACTCTCAAGCACAAATGATTGTTTTGCAAAGTATTCTCTTTTCAACACCCTGGAATTCACCGGTGTGAAAAACGAGACGATAGATCTCATCACGACTCACTTCAGACGGCGTTTTAAAAAAATTCGCACCAATTTAAACGTTCTTCCTTCCCTTGACTCAATTATCTCCTGCTCTTTCCACACTGTTAGTTTTAGACGAAAAGCATTCAGACAAAGCATCAATCAATGCGAGAGGCTGTATACATCGTTTTTCTTTGGGATTTGGGAAGAAAACGGAGTCAAAGTATTTATCTGTTATTAGAACTGGGCCTTTGAGGTTTCTGCATCAGAGCGAGAAGAATGTGAGAGTTTATTGCAGATCGATCGAAAGTTTTAGGAGCCTCTGGAGTATTGGAAGCTTGAAATGAAGGAATATTGATATTTTCTTCGGGTCTCTGAAGTAATTAAAACGGTTCAAGGAAGTTGCTTTGTCTTGATATCTCAATTAATCTGGGAGACCCAAAGGAAATATTCTCTGTTGTGTAAATACAAGATTTTCCAATAAGAGTCACTTTTGAAGCTGTCGTTTTTTAACATTTGACAAGTAGAAGTAGAAACTATAATAATTCATCTTTGGTGTTTGGAAAAATATTCCTAAATTGAAACTGAATTTTTGTGCCTTATCTTCGAGGGATAGAACTGCCAGGTTCCTGTGTGAATATAATATCGAAAATGACTCTTGTTATGATAATAATGAAATAACTGCAAGGCATTCAAAAGATAGTAACGATAGTGAATAAGAAAGATACCAATCGAATGATTTCACATTTTCTTTCGACCTCTTCGAAGATGGTACGAAGAAGAGATTTTGGTCAATTGAAAAAACTCTTTTATCAGGTGGATGAAATTACTCTGAATAAGCTGAATCTTTTCAGAGTTGTTAACATTTTCGAAGATTTTTGTGGTATACATAAATCAACATCAGAAAAAAGTCAGAAAGTTGTGAAATGTCTAGAACTTTGGACATTATCAAAAGTATTCTAGTGCTCATTTTATCATTCTATCAAAATGCCAAGCAGTCAACAGGAATAGCAACTAACAAGGGAAAGGTTGTATTGACTGACCAAATTTCGGTGTATTAGAACCGTGTTGCTGGAGCGCACTCACGTTCTAGAAGGATTTCTTGATTATTATTACATAGAACAGGTGCATGCTTATTTTAATGGGTTGTGAAAATACTGAATGCTACAGATGTGAAAAGGATTACTTTTCTTCAAATTTCAAAGTTGCTATGCTTATAAATTTGGTAGTTCTCATCATAGAAAATTTTTTATATACTCTAAAGAAATGATTGATGACACCGATCCCATCTCGCAGATCAATGGATGATCAATTATTCAATGAAGTTCACATATGAATTATGAATTCAATTTAAAGACTCTCTGGCGTGTAAAAGAACATTTTCCATTCTTTCATTCAGGATCTGATTACATTTGAAAACAACTATCATTCTTGTGACTTGCGGAGACCGGCATAATATTGCTAGACTGATTCTATTCATGACTCTCAACCTGTATAAAGCGAAAGTTAATCAAGAAATAAATGCTATCTTTAAATTTAATTTTTTTTTATTCTGTGTCCTTCATGTGTACTGTCAGTTGTCCCGAGTATTATGTCAGTTGTCCCTTGTCACAAACAATGTAGCGTCACTTTCCGCCGCCATTGCATTAATTTTAATACGTCCGACGATATTGAAAAAGTGATATATATATTGAGAGTTCTGATCACTGATCAAATCACCGCCAACTTAGATACTTTTGCCTCCCTGATTTTCATGACCGATCTGTTGCCACCCAGCAGACACTGGATGAAAACTGGCATCATCAAACAACACCCTCACGTGTCCACTATTCGGTGAGACCACAGCCACATCCAATATAACTATAATCTATATACTTTTTACTATTGTAGAACCCTGAAGAAGGCTAGTAACGTACAGCCGAAACGTTGGTTAATGAATAAAAGGACTTAAGAACATCCGCCTCCTGTTATCACCCCTTACCTACATCTAAAATTCTATCAAACACAGGATTACTCTCATCAAAAAAAAAAAAAAATTTAAATTTAATGTGTATTTCATGTACTCAATCAAACAAGATCAAGAATGATTTGTTCGTTTCCTAAATATAACTACATCCTTGTACGACTTAATGTTAATGCAATTCCATTGGATGTTTTGTATTGTCCTAGCTTTTATTTGGTTTCTTGGCATAAGAGTTTGAGAGAAGACTTTTCAGAATATCAAAATAGTACAAACTTAGATCATTCGAGTCAAATAAGTTGACAAAAGTGATAAAGACTAAAGCGGGTTTGGCAATAGCTTCGAGTGGAAAAAATTCGTACGAAGTCTGTCCCCATTTCATAAATTACAAATTTTTTTATTACATAATTTGTTTTGATGTAGGAAATCAGATTTCTCTAAATTATCTGCCGTGACCGTCACAAAACACGGGAATATTCGAATTACATTCTTGTTTTGCCTTTATTAGACTACGATCATTTGAATTTATCCAAACATGGTATAAAAAAGTGCCAAAATACTTCGAGAAATAAGATTAGGTTAGCCAACCCAAAAGAAGCGATCTCAATCTCAATCCGAGGTTGTTCAACCGAGGCTGCAAAGACGTTTATAACACCGAACTTTTTTCAACCGAGGGTTGACTTTCAATTCTCGTTTGAGTAACCTCGGATTGAACGTGCCCTTTATAAAACCGGCCCTTAGTGATATGAAGAATAAAACCCGTGCACGTCGCTCAAGAAGAGCCGAGAATATTGCTGCTGTAGCTGAAAGTGTTGAAGAATACCCAGGTTTGTTCTTTCCTTGTCGTTTTTTGGAATAAGGCCTTCCACAAACGTCATTACACCGTATTTTGCATAAATATTTGGGTCTTAAGGCTTATAAAGTTCAGTTAACACAAGAACTCAAGCCGGTCGATCATCAACAACGTCGTGAATTTGCCGATTGGGTCCTTGAAATGCATGAAAATGATCCGGAATTCCATCGAAAAATCATCATGATTGATAAGGCTCATTTCCATCTCGGTGGCTTCGTCAACAAGCAAAATTGTCGCATCTGGGGCTCGAGAAAACCAAGAGTTATTGTTGAAAAGCCTCTCTATCCTCAACGTGTGACTGTTCGGTGCGGTTCATGGTCCAGTGGGGTCATTGGACCTTATATTCTCTGGAATGAGGCTGTAGCAACAGTTGCGATGAATGGATTGCACTATCGAGAGATGATTTACGATTTTTATGGCCGGAATTGGATGGTATTGATCTGGACAACGTTTACTTCCAACAAGACAGCGCTACGTGCCACACAAGCAACGAAACCATTGATCTTTCACGGATGTGGTCTTCCCCATTGCACTATTCCATTCTACGAGCTCTTCGAACGTTTCAGTTAAACTCACACAAACAACAATCAACAATGCAAAGATCAATCTTCAGCATCGTATGTGCAAGAAATTGAAAGAAAACTCGTAAAGCGTAGAATCTTTCAGCGATGGACAGGTAGAAAACTCCAGTCCTAGAATTGATCGTTTTCTCGTCCTATTTAAATAGCGACGGGTAGGATAAGAACCGGGCACTCTTGCGAATTGCAAACACCATCGACCACCTGAGAACGTCAGTGTGAGGAGCGAAAGAGAAATGGTGATAATCGTGAGACACGCAACTATAAATGAAAAAGGTAACGGCCGACTCTGCATTTACATCAGTAAATTGAGGAAGTTTTTTAATGCGAAGTTTTAAGGCGTCTCGCTTTCAGATTGGAAACAGAGTGTTTCGTTTGTTACTTTACTCGGATTTTTCATCATTTAAGTGCAAAACTGTAAGGTAGACATGGTACAAGGAAATCCAACGACCTGTCAAATATTTTTTTGAGGTTAGTGCTGGTGGTCAAACAAGGGACACTCAGCTTTCCTCATGTGGATGTTGAAAACTTTTTTTTGCTTGGGAAATTGTGTAATGGGGACATTTTTTCGATATTACATATATGTATAGCATAAAACTCAAGCATGAAATGATAAAATTCGTCATATTTACCGCTACCAGCGACCTGACAGACACGTTTTGAGGTTAACACTGGTAGCATAATCACGTGGTTCAGTTTGCCTAATTGAATAGGTACATACTGTGTTTTGCACCATGGACAATTACACTGCGCAAAGAAATTAACGCACATTCTGAAAATCTCAATTTTAATGAAAGTTAACTCTACATTGACTTTATAACTTATTTTTTATGTTCTCTCGGGAAGGTTTTGAACGAAATAAGACACATTAAATGGAGGAAAAATTCAGGATTTCACCGAATCTTACGTGAAAAAAGAGAAATGAACAATTTTCGAAATACTGAAATGCTGATAAGTGATTTAATACTTGGTATTTCCACCCCTTGCGTTAATTACAGCTCGGCAACGACGGTTCATACTCAAAATGAGTGATCTTAAAATGTTCTGATCTAATCCTTCCCAGATTTCTCCGAGTTGAATTCCTAAGTTATTAAGAGTAGCTGGATGATTTTTTGAACTTCTCAGCTTTCTTTTGAGGTTGTCCCAAAGCTGCTCAATCGGATTGAGATCTGGACTTCTTGCTGGCCATTCCAGTCGAGAGACTTCAACCTATTCAAGGTACTCCTTAACGATCCGCGCACGATGGGGTCTGGCATTATCGTCCATAAAAATGAAATTTTCACCCATTTATGGGGCAAATGGCACTACATGCTCTTCAAGAATGTTCCTTATATATTTATCAGCATTCATAGCTCCATTATCAACGACGACTAGGTGAGTGCGAGCAGTCAAAGATATTCCACCCCATACCATAACCGATCCTCCCCCCAAACCAGTAATATTCAGGAAATTGCACTGAGCATATATTTCATGTGGGCGTCTGTATACAAGGGAACGTCGATCACAATGGTAGAGGCAGAATCTAGACTCATCTGTGAAGAGAACTCTTTCCCAATCGGCCTCTTCCCAATGGATATGCTCTCTCGCAAAATCCAAACGCGCCTTTCGATGGGCTGGGCCTCTTGCCGCAACACGAGGCCTTAAATCATATTCTCTGAGGCGATTTCTTATTGTCTGAGTGCTAATTTGCACCTCATGAGTTTGCTCAAGCTGATTTTGAAGGAGGCGAGCGGTTGCAAACCGTTGTCTCAACGAAGTAACTCCTTCAGTTGTAGAATAAATTCGAGATTTCCATAATGTGCGTTAATTTATTGATTCTAAACATTCATAATCATTATCTATTGAAATTTGGTTTGGTGTAGACCGGACTGATTAAAATCTCCCTGAGCTTTATTAATAGGAACATCGTGTGTGAGGGTAATTTGTCCAAAAAGACAATGTGCGGTATTAAAAGCTCTGGCCCTTTTTTCGACTTAACGAGTGCAATATATCACCACTGGGATTTGTGAAACAAGTTTGAATTCATTTTCCTCCTAATGAAACCGACCTAACAATGGTCGGTCATGATGTGATACCCTCATTGTCTTTGATATATAATGGCTATTATCCAACAGCTCTCTTATAATCCCAACGCATACATCTTAGCCTAGTGTTTGAATAACAATGAATTATTCGTGAAAGTTCCATTTTATCGTATAATCCACAAGTTACATCTATAAAATTTGTACTGTCTTGAAGTATAGTTTCAATACGAAATTCTTCAAATAATCCATCAGGTATCACCTATCAACCATCAAAAGAACCACTTTCCTGATACTCAAAGATGAAAAATGTTGCTTGGAGATAGTGTATCTGACGTGAAAGGGATAAGAATGAATCCATTAGCGCCACTGCTAGAGGTGGAGTAGCATGAAGTTTGATCGACACTTCAATTATTTGAATCGACGATCACATAATATATTCTTGTCTGTGTCACCTAGGTTGGAGTTTAGGTACCTCCCAAAAAATGAGGAAAGTGGAAAAGGACAGCCAAAATTTTTTATTTGCGAGCAGAAGGGTTCTTGGGATGAAAAAGAACGTAATAAATATCTTCATTAGTTTGAAAACCTTCCAAATATCCATGATCTTACGAGGATATATTGAAAAATTCTTAGCTTACTCTAAAACCAAACAAAATTTCAATGTCAAAATATTTTATTACTCAACATATTCTCCTCTCAATTGAATACATCCATTACAGCGAACCTGCAACGTCTCCAGACCTTTAAAAAAATGTTTCTTCTTGCTCTGCAAACCAGTACTCCACAGCTTTTATTACCTCCTCGTTGGAAGAAAATTTACGACCTTTTAAACTTTTTTTCAGTTGAGGTTTACTTTTTTGACGTCGAAATCTACACTGACATTTCTAATAAGTCATTGTTCGTCGATATGGTATCGCAATATTCTGTTTATGCATGGAACTGGTCTAGGCTAACTAGATATTAATACATCCTCGTATATAGAGATGATTGAGGCTGCAGAAACTCGTATTTTTCAAGATACAATATTTTTTTGTCAGTTTTAAGGAATAATTGGTACTTACCAATACATCGGTTTCCATCCTGTAGTTCTGTAACAAATAAAAATATCGTCAATTTGAATTACTTAAAAAAAATCATCAACCTTCCTGAGAGAATATTGACGCTGTAAGTGCCAGTGTTAGGGCATAACATATCAATAAGGACATCCTTCATAAGCCTCGTATGCGTGATTTTGTCATCGTGATAATTAAGTTTATTGATCATAGGCAGTATTTTATTGAGCAGGTCTAAATGACGAACTTCACAAGGGGAAATGGACCTTAATTTGCATCACGAAAAGAAATTTTACAAGCATGCCGAATGGTCTTCGTCTGAGTAACATATTCCAGGAATTCAGTAATTCACAGAACAGATATTCCTGCATGAGATCTCCATACATAGTACACGTTGCAAGCTCTTTCATTTTATGCTGTAATATCATCAAACTTCAACTTTACGAACGAAGATCCTTTTCACTGGGGACGGGAATGCGGCATCGTCAAAAACAAGAAATTTTCATTACATCCGCTGCAGTTTCAGTGATTCTGCATTCTGCACATTGCATACAGGCTGGGGGTTCTCACTGAGGTTGTTTAGCAACCCCTAATTCAAGAAGCCCCTTGACAACCTTTAGAAGTTTGATCTGTAGCTTTAAAATAGATTCACGCAACTGCAGTTTCACTTTGAAACTACTGGGGAGTGACTGGACAGGAATATCAGTAAATCTTGTTTTGACAGACAAGTTTCTTCGAAAGCTTCAGCTGCCCATGAGTGTAACTTACGAGGATATATTGAAAAATTCTTAGCCTAATATAGAACCAAACAAAATTTCAATGTCATAATATTTTATTACTCAACATATTCTCCTGTTAATTGAATACATTTATCACAGCGAACCTGCAACGTCTCTAGACCTATCAAATAAATGTTTCTTCTTGCTCTGCAAACCAGTCCTCCACAGCTTTTGTTACCTCCTCGTTGGAAGAAAATTTGAGACCTTTTAAACTTTTTTCAGTTGAGGAAAGAGATGATAGTCGGACGGAGCCAAATCTGGTGAATAAGGGGGGTGTTCTAGTAATTCTAACCCTAAATCACGAATTTTTTGCATGGCAACATGAGATTAGTGTACTGGGGCGTTGTCCTGTAAAAACAAAACTCCTTTGGATAGCTTTCCGCGTCTATTGTCTTTAATTTTTTCCGGTAGAGTGGTCAGTAATGTCGAATAGTAATCTCCAGTTATTGTTCTACCCTTGTCCAAAAAATTCAATTATGATTACGCCATGGCAATCCCTAAAAACTGAAGCAAGAACTTTTCCAGCAGATTTTTGGACACGAAACTTCTTAGGTCTTGGAGAACCAGAGTGTCGCCATTCCATCGATTGTTGCTTTGTTTCTGGATCGTATAAATGTACCCCAGTATCATCCATAGTAACAATTCGGTTTGAGAAGTTACATCGTTTTCAAATCGAGCACAGATCGAACGCGATGCTTCTACCCTTGCACGCGTTTGGTCAACATTCAAACATTTGGGGATCCATTTTGCAGAAATTTTCTAATGTCCAAATTGACGTGAAATTTATGATGAACGCGATCGTATGAAATCTTCAGTGCTTCAGATATCCGTTTTAGCCCAATTCGACTGTGTGATAAAATGTTGTCACGAACTGCATCGATATTTCCAGGGACTGACACAGAAACTGGCCTTTCCGATCGGTCATCATCTTCAATGGAAAATTTACCTCTTTTGAAGCTTGCAGTCCAATTTTTCACGGTCGCATACGAAGGACATTGATCACCAAGGGTATTAAGCATATCTTCGTAAACCTGCTTACCTCTTAACCCTTTGAAATACAGGTACTTAATGATGGCTCGATACTCCAATTTTTCGATTTTTACAATTTCGGTGGACATCTTTTTTTTTAATTTATTGCGTAACTCTGGTTTACTTTTTTGACGTCGAACTCTACACTGACACTTCTAATAAGTTATTGTTCGTTGATATGGTATCGCAATATTTTGTTTATGCATGTAACTGGTCTAGGCTAACTAGATATCGATATACATCCTCGTAGCTGTGGTGATTGGTAAAGCCCATGCTTACTCTTAAACAAGTGAACTCCCTCAACCTCTCAGGGTTATAGAAGGCTTGACATGTGTTGCAGAAAGAACCAAAAATCCGTCCTCTCTGCAAAAAGTACGAAATCTTTCAGCCAATCTCCCCATCAGCAAAATCCGATCAACACTGGATACCACTGATATTCGTTACATGAAAACGGATACTTCCAGTACACCATTGGCCTTTCATGCTTGAAAATTGAATCAGGACCCATACCGCGAAGTTATTCGTGGGGGAAATTCCCTTCACATATTCGATTTCACGAATAGATTGGATCCGTTTGATGGCTCTGGCTCACTTGAACAAGCTTCTCATCGGGTGAAGGGTGAAAAAGCCCGTCATTGAAAGTTTTCACAAGCAAAGGAGCTTGAAACACTGTGAGATTTTTGGATAATTAATACTGATTCACTTTTTGCAAAGATGGGGAATCTACACTGCGCAAAAAAATTAACGCACATTATGGAAATCTCAAATTTATTCTACAACTGAAGGTGTTCTCAATGATAATTATTTTTATCAAAATTATGCATGCATAGGTTATCCACTGTCAACGTTTTTCTTCAATATAGATGTTTTCTCCCAGCAGGAATAAAAGAAGATGATATTATCAGATTTTGAATGTTTTGGCTCCATTCTAAAATCAGTTGTTCTCGATCAATTGTAGTGATCAATAGTTTTTCTTCCGTTTGATTTTCTACACTCGATCGCTATACAACGCGAAACACGCAATTTGACCCAAGAGGAATGTGCCCAAGCGGTAGTTTTGCGAGAAGAAGGGTGGACATATACAAGAATTGCAGAAAGGTTTGGAGTTTCCCATACAAGTGTGTCCATCAGAATGGTGCAGCGATTCAGGGAGATAGGTATGAATGTCATTCAAGAACGTTACTTGAGAGTTTCTTCGTTGAGACAACGGTTCGCAACCGCTCGCCCCCTTCAAAATCAGCTTGAGCAAACTCATGAGGTGCAAATTACCACTCAGACAATAAGAAATCGCCTCAGAGAATATGATTTAAGGCCTCGTGTCGCGGCAAGAGGCCCAGCTCTTACCCCAGCCCATCGAAGGGCGCGTTTGGATTTTGCGAGAGAGCATATCCATTGGGAAGAGGCCGATTGGAAAAGAGTTCTCTTCACAGATGAGTCTAGATTCTGCCTCTACCATTGTGATCGACGTTTCCTTGTATACAGACGTCCACATGAAAGATATGCTCAGTGCACTTTACTGAATACTACTGGTTTCGGGGGAGGATCGATTATGGTATGGGGTGGAATATCTTTGACTGCTCGCACAGACCTAGTGGTCGTTGATAATGGAGCTATGAATGCTGATAAGTATATAAGAAACATTCTTGAAGAGCATGCAGTGCCATTTGCCCCATACATTGGTGAAAATTTCATTTTTATGGACGTTAATGCCAGACCCCATCGTGCGCGCATCGTTCAGGAGTACCTTGAAGAGGTTGAAGTCTCTCGAATGGAATGGCCAGCAAGAAGTTCAGATCTCAATCCGATTGAGCAGGTTTGGGACAACCTCAATAGAAGGCTGAGAAGTTCAGAAAATCATACAGCTACTCTTAATGACTTAGGAATCCAACTCGGAGAAATCTGGGAAGGATTAGATCAGAACATTTTAAGATCACTCATTTTGAGTATGAACCGTCGTTGCCGAGCTGTAATTAACGCAAGGGGTGGAAATACCAAGTATTAAATCACTTATCAGCATTTCAGTATTTTGAAAATTGTTCATTTCTCTTCTTTCACATAAGATTCGGTGAAATCCTGAATTTTTCTTTCATTTAATGTGTCTTGTTTCATTCAAAACCTTCCCGAGAGAACATAAAAAATAAGTTATAAAGTCAATGTAGAGTTAACTTTAATTAAAATTGAGATTTTCAGAATGTGCGTTAATTTTTTTGCGCAGTGCAATAACGTAAAATCGTGGCAGTTATTCAACTCGAAAGAGATTCTACTGCAGGAGATTCCTGGTTCCAGTGTCTCCAAGCATCTCTATGATCTCGGCTTATCCATATTCCCTGGACATGTCCGGACATTTCGTCACGTTTTCATTGTGTCTCCTCCAAAACGTGACCACAATAAAACGATATTTTTTCATCACGAACCTAACAAAGAAGCAGTCCAGCAATTCTCGCCACTAAAATGGAAAACCAAAAGAGTTCAAGGCGGATATTATGATGTAATAACCCAAGCTATGGCAGTTTGATGGACTCAAAACGGGGCTTGTTTGGTAGACTGTCTTTCTGTCTTCTCCTGTCGGAAATTTCCACCTATAGCTTCTGGTTATTTCCGGCATTTTAAGATCTCCAGGACGATGAAATCAGAGCAGGACTCAAAGCATGAATATTTGGATTACCGCGGTGAATTTGTCAAGTTACAACTATACTCCATTCACTTTTATTTAATCACATGGTTTCGTTTTCAGGAGTTGGTGCACCTGATGAAAAGTCCGTGCACGTACATAAAATATCGTTAATGACAGAACGATGATGCCAGTTTTTTTGTTTACATCAAAGTAAAAGTATCAAAGATTTTCCACATTTTGTAAGTTCGAATCGATCGGCGATTTTGGGGCGAAATATCGATAGGAAATCGTCTATTTTTCCGTTCTTCGTCGTCCAGCAGAAGTTTCGTGCAAGTGTCATTTTTTCCTTTCACGAGTTTTGGCGTGAGTAAGAACTGCAAATTTGAATTGGACCAAAAATCGATTTATAAGCATAAATAAAGCGAAAGTAAGTACTAATCGACCTTTTTACACTTGATAACGAAGTTTTTTTAAGGTATCTGGCCGTTTTGAAAGATTTCAAACGAAATTCCGGTCCCCCAGAAGTTTGGTTAGTTTCGGTATCGTTTTTGGTGCTCAAAATTTATTTGGAATGTGTAAATGGACAAAATCCTTATACGATCTCCTAACGAAAGCGACTGGAAAATATGGTTCAGGTAGGATTTTCGAGGAATTATGAGGAAAGAACTTCCAGAATGAAATTGCAGGATTTTCGTAAGTAAACGGGTTCTGGATGGCCATCATCGGTCTCTTAATGATTATTGTTGATCGTTTTCACGTTTCAGAAAAAAAACACGTCGAAAAAGCTAAAAAAA
Source organism: Adalia bipunctata (assembly GCA_910592335.1). Classification (NCBI taxonomy): domain Eukaryota; kingdom Metazoa; phylum Arthropoda; class Insecta; order Coleoptera; family Coccinellidae; genus Adalia; species Adalia bipunctata. The sequence continues at coordinate 3,517,314 of OU342951.1, forward strand.
AGAAGAAATATGACTATATTGCATTCAACGGTAGGTGAATTCAGATTCCGATGAATTGAAATGTGTCACTGGAGCTTTCATTCCTTTGCCGAAAGTAGAAATAGGCTCTAGTGAACCAGAATACATCGGTTTTTTCCATAAGTTTGTGTCTTATTTTAGAACAGGTGAATGATGAATGTGAAGCATATGTTTGACCTATTCCATTTCATTTGTACAAACCTACTGTGGTAGTAATGTATGAATATTTTTTAATCTAATAAATTACTATACAATCAGAATATTTTACTCCTTGTTCATAAGATCAAATAAATAGAATGTCGTCAAGTCTTGAACTTTCAGTTCAAGAGGATAATAAACATCAAATCTTCACAAGCGTGCATATGAAAATTATGTGAAAGCAATGAAATTTTTCTCAATGGCGAAAAATAATATATTTCAACAGTGATCTCTTGTACTTTTAATGCAAATAACTAGAAAAGGAATCCTTTCTATCAATTCATATAAACGTTAATTATTTTCGTCCATCACATCTTTTCCAATTCATTCACATTCTGAGAAATACGCTAAGAATGTAGAAAGGGCAACATAGTGTTGACTTGGAACATAAAAATATTTTGAAAAACGTCATAACTTCGATACAGAGTGGAATGTGTCAAATTTCCAAGGCCAGGGTTATGATTTTATAATTGTAAATGGAGTATATCAACAAAATGGAGTTTCTTTGTAGTCGCTAATGAATCAGTCACACCCACGCCTCAAACTTGCCTGAAATCGAATGAATGTTTTCGTGGAGACGCGTCAACTCAAGCAACTCATACAATCTGATTAATGTACCTTCATATTCAGCTTGAAGGGGTACGACATCCAAGCATATCTACATTTATCCTTCTACATGTTAACCCTAAAATCTTCAGTATTTCCATATCTTGGGCTCTCGTCTCCGTGACAAGTGACAGAAAACGGAAAGTGAAACAAATTTGGAGGGTGAGATTACTCAAGCCTTGATAAATGTATGTTTTGTAGATTGAGCGAGCTAGAGGAAATCCGAGTTTGTTTGCTGACGTTCGAGGGTTAAATTGGAATTTTTATGTTCCTCTTCAAGAGTTTTCGTTTTCGTGATTTATCCTAGGGAGGAACAGGGTGTTGTCCATGTTCTATTCGTTCTTGAATTTGCGTCAAGACAGTCTGAAGGCTTGGGAAACAGAATTGAAATAGAACCTGCATTCCACATGAAATATACTGCTCCACAAGAGTTAGGGATATCGTATTAAATCGTTTTCAAAAGTATGTAATCTTCGAGAAAATCGCTGTAAAATCATTTAAAACTCAATAACAACTCGAATCGATCCAATAAAAATCAGTATGAGACATTTCGTCAATCTGGTCGCCTTTTTTCTGAAGTTTGGTTCTTTTCATATGCTTCATGAATGTTCTTATTTTGAAATGAAGTCAGTTTATCAACGGCTGCGATTTGAAACGAGTTTTCTGAAAATGCCAAGACGTAAATTAACAAACGCTGAGGCTAATAGGGCTATCGGAATGCTACAGGGTGGCCTAACTCAGGTTGTTGTAGCGGAAAGGCTCCAAGTCAGCCAAAGTGTGATATCTCGACTTTGGAATAGGTTCAGGGAGACAGGTTCCGTGTTGGAAATACCAAGGCTTGGTGGGCGACGAAAAACAACACCTGCTCAGGATCGTTTCATCACCGTTTCGGCGAGAAGAAACCCTACATCTACGTGTAGAATGCTACGGAATACTCTTCAGAATGCAGATGGGGTCCAAGTTTCCATCGAAAGCATCAGACGACGTTTGAGTGGTGAATCTAGGTTCTAGACGTCCATTAAGAGGAGTTCCATTAACACGTGACCATAAGCGTCAAAGACTGGAATGGGCAAGGCAACATATCAATTGGAACGATCAATGGCGTAGTGTCCTTCTCACTGATGAATATAGACATGGACGATTTTCAGATTCTCGAAGAATAAGGGTATGGACAATCCCGGGCATACCCCGTAATCGTCGCTATGTCCAAGAAGTCCATCCATTCCGAAGGGGTAGTGTTATGGTATGGGCCGGGATATTTCAATGGGCGCACAGATCTTCACATTCGTCCTGGGAATATGACCGCCTTACACTATAGGGAGCATGTCATTGACAATGTTGTGCCAAATTTTCACGCTGCTATTGGTGAAACTTTTCAATTTCTAGACGATAACGCTAGACCGAACCGTACAGCTATAGTTGAGAATGCGCGCCAGGAGCTTGGTATTCCACATTTACCAATACCTCCGCACTCACCAGATTTGAATTGCATAGAACATGCATGGGATATGCTCCAAAGAAGATTAGATAATCATCAACTTACCCCAGAATCCTTAAATGATCTGAGAGAGCTTCTGCCCCGTTTATGGAACCAAATTCCTCAAGAAATGTTCAACAACCTCGTGTGTAGTATGCAAAGAAGATGTCAAGCTGTTATTGATGCCCGTGGAGGCCATACATTGTATTGATAGTCTTAAACTGCTTGAATTCTCTGGGAATAAAATTTCGTTATTTTACTCGATTTTTCTTAACCACCCTGTATACGCTGCAGACCTACAGGCTAAAACTAATTTGCAACTTATTTTAATTATATTTTTTTGCAATTTAAGTCAATATTCCTAACTCATGTGGAGCAGTTTATTCCACAGTGAAAATCCTTTGAAATCAGGTAACTAACTTCAGTAATGAAATGTAAGGAATTCCTAAATATCTAGGTACATGTTCACTCATCACTCAAGTTTCTTCTTCAGCCCTAGCTGATTCAGGCTGGAAGATGCTGTTTTTGCCTCACTCCTGGAGAGGTTGGAATTGGAGGTGGAGCTCTGAAAACTCCTTACACCATGGAGTTGACATTTCCTTCGAGAAAAGATGTAGAATAAAACAGAAACAAACTTATACACCCTCTTAAAGGCAAAATCTTGGGACACCCCGTATTTGAAGTTGATCTCTTCGATTCTAACATCTCTGTCGACGCAAACTACAGGGTGGGGCAGAAGAACCTATCCGATTTCAAATCCCTTTTTCTCAGAAGAGAGAGCAGGTAGAGTAGTGGGGTAAAAACCGTTAGAAAGCTGGTTTTATGCCAATTGTCAGTAGTCAACATGCCTTGGTCTGGTGAACATCGTGCTTTTGTTATTGAGCGGTTTATCGAATGCGGCGGTTCGATAATTGCTACACAACGTGCTTTTCGAATTCATTTCGGACTCGGGCGTCATGATCCTGTTCCACATCACGCTACGATTAAAGTGTGGGTGTCAAATTTTAGACAGACGAGTTCAGCATTGAAAAAGAAGTCGCCTGGACGTCCCAGGACAGCAACAGGACCTGAAAACGTGGCCAATGTGAGAGCCGCGATTGAACGTTCCCCGCGTCGTTCGGCGCGAAAACATTCGCTCGCTTTGGGGATTTCCAACCGCAGTATTCGGCGAATTTTGCACCGGGACCTCAAAATGCATCCCTACAAAATGGTTGTTGCACAGAAATTAAGTGAAAGGGATTTTGAAACCCGTACGAACCTGTGTCGCGATCTCCGAGAACTGCCAAACGACGATGTTGTGCTCTTCACGGACGAAGCCCATTTTCACCTTTGTGGCGCCGTAAACAGGCAGAATTTTCGATATTGGAGTGACGAAAATCCTCGGGAAATCCATCAGGAACCCCTCCACAGCCCAAAAGTGACTGTGTGGTGTGGAAATGACGGTGAAAGTCATGGAAAGCCACCGCGAGCGCCTAAATAAGTGTATCCGCTCCCAAGGACGACATTTGAGTGATGTGCTTTTCAAAACTTAAATTTAAAAATGGCATAAAATTTGCGATATGTTAATAAAAAAAATTTTTTGACAAGCTGAGTGGTTTTAATTTTATAACGTTTTGAAATCGGATAGGTTTTTCTGCCCCACCCTGTACTTCTTCAACATGCATAGTTCGTAAACTTAAATTCAACAGAAGACGCGAAGCATTCCCAGATGAGGGTGATGATCTTCGTAGGAATTCTTAAGGCGAGAGAGGGCAACCAAACGAGTTTGTTCGGCAAATTCAATCTCGAGAGGAAATAAGGGTTCGTTATAAATTTTAATGGAGACTCGAAAACAATTGTTTTCCCCGGATACTTCCGTGCATGTTGAGAGGTGACGTTTAACGAAGTTGGTGGAGGAATTTCTATTTCTCCCTGAATAAGTGGGGAGTCCTTGTAATGTCGTAGGTATATGCAGTTTTGCGAGATTCGTGAAATGAATACCAGATGAATTAAAACTCGGTGCTATTTGTAAGGTGAATTCCTACAAAGGATCTTTGCTTTAGGCACGAATTCCAGAATCATTTTCATCGGGAAAGTGTATAGAGATCTCAGATCCAATGACAAAATAAAAAATCGAAAAGTCTCGAGTGAAAATTCGAACAGTGCAAAATCTGATTAGTCAGGAAATTGGTTTGGGATAGTAGGATTATAACTTCACCAAAAATCAATTATTCTAATGTGTACATGGATTATTCATTATGCAATGAAGCTGAGTCCTCCCTGTTGAATATTTCCGAGTTAAATTTGAATTATACAATATTTGAGTTTCTGGGGAAACTGCTTGAAATAATCGGAATTTGCTTTTGCCTATACCTATCTATTTTTCTCTAAACTACGTTCCATCATTCACTCAAGCCCGAAATAGAATGGTTTTAAAGAGAAGAATTCAGCAATCAATTTACAGTATGTACATACGAGAATATATTGAAAAAATTTTAGCCTACTATAGAACCAAACAGAATTTCAATGTCAAAATATTTTATTACTCAACATATTCTCCTCTTAATTGAATACATTTATTACAGCGAACCTGCAACGACTCTACACCTTCAAAAAAAAATGTGTCTTCTTGCTCAGCAAACCTGTCCTCCACAGCTTTTATTACCTCCTCGTTGGAAGGAAATTTACGACCTTTTAAACTTTCTTTCAGTTGAGGAAAGAGGTGATAGTCGGACGGAGCCAAATCTGGTGAATAAGGGGGGTGTTCTAGTAATTCTTACCCTAAATCACGAATTTTCTGCATGGCAACATGGGATTTGTGTACTGGAGCGTTGCCCTGTAACAACAAAACACCTTTGGATAGCTTTCCGCGTCTTTTCTCTTCAATTTTTTCCCGTAGAGTGCTCAGTAATGTCGAATAGTAATCTCCAGTTATTGTTCTACCCTTATCCAATAAATCAATCATGATTACTCCATGGCAATCCCAAAAAACTGAAGCAAGAACTTTTCCAGAAGATTTTTGGACACGAAACTTCTTAGGTCTTGGAGAACCAGAGTGTCGCCGTTCCATCGATTGTTGCTTTGTTTCTGGATCGTAGAAATGTACCCAAGTATCATCCATAGTAACAATTCGGTTTAAGAAGTCTACATCGTTTTCAAATCGAGCACAGATCGAACGCGATGCTTCTACCCTTGCACGCTTTTTGTCAAAATTCGAACATTTGGGGATCCATTTTGCAGAAATTTTTCTCATGTCCAAATTGACGTGAACTATATGATGAACGCGTTCGTATGAAATCTTCAGTGTTTCAGATATCCGTTTTAGCCAAATTCGACGGTCTGATAAAATCATGTCAGGAACTGCATCGATATTTTCGGGGACTGACACAGAAACTGGCCTTTTCGATCGGTCATCATCTTCAATGGAAAATTTACTCTTTTGAAGCTTGCAGTCCAATTTTTCACGGTCGCATACGAAGGACAATGATCACCAAGGGTATTAAGCATATCTTCGTAAATCTGCTTACCTCTTAATCCTTTTAAATACAGGTACTTGATGATGGCTCGATACTCCAATTTTTCGATTTTTACAATTTCGGTGGACATCTTTTTTTTTTAATGTATTGCGTAACTCTGGTTCACTTTTTTAACGTCGTACTCTACACTGACACTTCTAATAAGTTATTGTTCGTTGATATGGTATCGCAATATTTTGTTTATGCATCGAGCTGGTCTAGGCTAACTAAATATCAATACATCCTCGTTATTCTTTTTTCACCATAAATATTAGGAACAAATAATTAGATATTTCTTCTTTTCTTCCATGCAGAAATGAATCACTTTGCGCAGTTGTTAAAAAATAACCATTCCACTATCAAAATGGCGTTATTCTGAATGGTTATCGTTTATAAAGACCCTGTACATCATCCTGCTGACTCAAGATATGGACTGGCTTCCCGCAAGAAAATAAATTAAGTCGGATTCGATATTCATTTTGATGTAGAAGCCTCAGCAAATCTCATTTAGTCTCGAGGCACTCCGAGAACCGCTTGATTATGTTATTTAATTATCAGCTCGAGGAGTTCTTTCAAATCTCCAGGGATGTTCGATGATGAACTGGTGAGGAACCGACAGTCTTCCTCCAATAATTGAACTCTGAAGTTTCTTGACTGCACTGAAATCGAACACAGTCCTCTATTACGATGCTGCGACATATTACAGCATTAGTAATTTTCCTGGGCCCATAACCTTCAATCACTTTCGAGTCATAACCAACTAGAAAACAGTTTTGAATGACTTGGAAATGCTGTAATGGGTTAATTCACTTTTGAGTTCATACCATCTTTAGTACCACGTTATGTTTATGGCTCCCATTGAAGAACGATGCAAACCTTCAGTTACTTTTTGTAAATCTACCCTGTACAAAAGAACTGTCGTCGTCGAACTCTAGCAGCCTCCAAAGCGCAGTAACCATTCATTTTTGAAATAATGGAAAAATCCATCAACTGAGTATTATGGCATCCCTTAGCCTTTCATTCAAGTTTGGAGGGAAAATAGATGAGTAATTATATCCGGAAAGTATTAATCAAACCGCATTGAATTTAGTGTTTGATATCGAACAATAAGTTAGGGGCGAGTTTCTTATTATTCGAAGTCTGCAACGTTGCAATTGTTTCTCTGGAATATTCATGGTTTACCCATGTTCCAGTGGATTAAGCCATCAACTCAGTTATGTTAGGGTTCATGAATTGAATAGAGATCTAATTTGAAAGAGGGTATCTAACAATTCTGTATTTTGATAAGTACACAGAGTGGCCACTTCTTTGATGGAATTGTATTGGCAACTTTCAAACCATAGGAGTAAGAAGGTCGGTCAAATGGTCAAAAAGTTGCATTTATAGAAGCATTGTCAAGCAGTTATCGTTGAATTCAGCGTTAAAAGTTATTTCGAAAAGTTTCATAAAATATGCAGGTCCGTATTGAAAAATAAAATGACTATAACCTAACATTTTCAGAAAATACACGGTGAAATGTGTCAGAATGTGATGGCCAATCGGAATACTTTATAAAAGTGAATGGAGTATAAACGCGTCGTTTGGAAATTCTTCTGTGAATACCCTGTAGAATTTTCTCCTCAAAAACATAGCGAAAACCTTAAGCATCGGTTCAATAACAGTACCTAAGCTATTCATGTTTCTAACCTCACAAGTATAGAGAAGCGACGTACGGCACTAGCAAAGAACACTTACAAAGATAGAACCATCCAGAAACTAACTCTTCGGATGATGAGGCTGATAAATTGGGACACGTAAATGTCATATCAGCCTTCATTGGAATCTCTGTCACGTTTTGTCATGTTGCATTTTACCCGAGTACGAGGACCATATGAGGGAAATTTCGCCATTTCCTTTCTTTTCCGGATATGTTCAGCTTTTATGTTCCGTTGGCCCAGAGAAGGTTATTACGAGGACATGTCTTTATTTCAGTTCCGGGCTTACGAGAAATGCAGTAGTGGAATACGGATTCTATATTGGAATCATGATACTCTACAGAATAGGAACAATTTCGTTAAAAAAAAACGCAAATCTCACTTACGAACTGCAATGAGTGCATCAGTGAATTCGTGTAATCATTTCTTTTATAAAGGGTTTTCCAATAAGATGTGTTATTTTGGCATCAAAAGAAAAATGCAATTTTTTTTAATGAAAGATCGGATGTTTATTTCGTAACAGAGAAGAAGGTATGCTGTTAATAATGGAGAATAACATCAGCCAAATGACCACGACTACAGGACCGTATCCTTTTCATGTAATTTTCCATAATCAAATCGTAAAGTGGCTGCCCTATGTCCTCGATTGACAAAGAATTCCATCTTTGAGGTCTTGAGTTGACGCTGGGCTCTTGCCTTAGACCTTCTCTTTTACATGGCCCCAAAGGAAGAAGTCGCATGGTGTTAAATCACAAGATCTCGGTGGCCAATTGTGATCACCTCTTCGAGAGAAAAAACGCTCCGGAAACGTTTTCCGTAAAAGATCAATAGTTTCGTTGCTTGTGTGGCACGTAGCGCGGTCTTATTCAAAGTGAACGTTGTTCAGATCAATACCCTCCAATTCCAGCCATAAAATGCATTAATAATCCCTCGATAGCGCAATCCATTCACCGTAACTGTTGCTCCAGTTCCATTCTAGAAAAAGTAAGGTTCAATGATCCTGCTGGACCATAAACCGCACCAAACATTAACACGTTGAGGAAATAGAGGCTTTTCAACAATAACTCTTGGGTTTTCCGAGCTCCAGATGCGACAATTTTGCTTGTTGACGAAGCCACCGAGGTGGAAATAGGCCTCAAAACTCAAGATGATTTTACGATGGAATTCCGGATCATTTTCATGCATTTCAAAGACCCAATCAGCAATAGCACCATGTTGATGATCTGCCGGCTTGAGTTCTTGTGTTAACTAAACTTTATAAGCCTTAAGACCCAAATCTTCATGCAAAGTATAGTGTAATGACGTTTGTGGAATGCCTAATTCCAAAGAACGACGACGAATGGACAAACCTGAGTTTTCTTCAACACTTTCGGCTACAGTAAGCAACATTTTTATTAATGGCGTAGTTTCAACTTGTCAAATGTCAAAAAATGACAGCTACAGAAGTGACACTAATAACACCTCTTAGGGCCGGTTTTATAAAAGAATTTCAAGCCTCGGTTGAGCCCAAATCCGCCTTCGAATGTCGATTTCCGTATTATAAACATCCAACCTCGGGTTCAACCCTGGATTGACTCAACCGGTGAATATAGCTCCGTTTGAGATTTGAACCGAGGATTGAAACGTTTGACATTTCTAGATTGCCGACAACTAACCTCACTTTATGTTAAAAACAAAACAAAACATTTTGTTTCGGCCAGGCACGTAGCGAGGGGGGGAGCCCGGGGGCCCGGGCCCCCCCCGAAATATCAAAAAAATCAGAAAATGCCTGTATATTTGACAAAATTTGCAATGTTTACTTATTGTGGGCCCCCCCCGAAAGTTGTGGGCCCCCCCCGAAACAAAATCCTGGCTACGTGCCTGGTTTCGGCACATTGAAGTTGCTTGGAATGAAAACATTATATGATATTATATTGATAGAATGCCTGATATTAATCACAGTCTTCTGTAGGTTTGCTATGTATTAATAATTCATCTTTGGTGTTTGGAAAATATTCCTGAATTGAAACTGAATTTTGTGCCTTATCTTCGAGGGATAGAACTGCCAGGTTCCTGTGTGAATATAATATCGAAAATGACTCTTGTTATGATAAAAATGAAATAACTACAAGCCATTCAAAAGATAGTAACGATAATGAATAAGAAAGATACCAATCAAATGATTTCACATTTCCTTTCGACCTCTTCGAAGATGGCACGAGAAAGAGATTTTGGTCAAATAAAAACTCTTTTATCAGGTGGATCAAATTACTCTGAATAAGCTGAATCTTTTAAGAGTTGTTAACATTTTCGAAGATTTTTGTGGTATACATAAATCAACATCAGAAAAAAGTCAGAAAGTTGTGAAATGTCTAGAACTTTGGACATTATCAAAAAATATTCTAGTGCTTATTTTATCATTCCATCAAAATGTCAAGCAATCAACAGGAATAGCAACTAACAAAGGAAAGGTTGTATTGACTGACCAAATTTCGGTGTATTAGAACCGTGTTGCTGGAGCGCACTCATGTTTTAGAAGGATTTCTTGATTATTATTACATAGTACAGGTGCATGCTTATTTTAATGGGTTGTGAAAATGCTGAATGCTACAGATGTGGAAAGGATTACTTTTCTTCGAATTTCCAAGTTGCTAAGCGTATAAATTTGGTATTTCTCATCATAGAAAATTTTTTATATACTATAAAGAAATGATTGATGACACCGATCCCATCTCGCAGATCAATGGATGATCAATTATTTAATGGAGCTCACATATGAATTATGAATTCAATTTGAAGACTCTCTGACATGTGAAAGAACATTTTCCATTCTTTTAATCAGGATCTGATTACATTTGAAAACAACTATTATTTTTGTGACTTGCGGAGTCCTGCATAATATTTCTAGACATATTCTATTCATGACTCTCAACCTGAATAAAGCGAAAGTTAATAATAAATGCTATCTTTGAATTTAACGTATATTTCATGTATTCAATCAAACAAGATCAAGAATGATTTGTTTCTATCCTAAATATAACTACATCCTTGTACGACTAAATGTTAATGCAATTTCATTGGATGTTTTGTATTGTCCTAGCTTTTTATTTTGGCAAAAGAGTTTGAGATGAGACTTTCCAGAATATCAAAATAGTACAAACTTAGATCATTCGAGTCAAATAAGTTGATAAAAGTGATAAAGATTAGAGCGCATTTGGCAATAGCTTCGAGTGGAAAAAATTCGTACGAAGTCTGTCGTCATTTCATAAATTAAAAATTTTTTCAATACATAATTTGTTTTGATTGAGGAAATCAGATTTCTCTGAATTATCTTCCGTTACCGTCACAAAACACGGGAATATCCGAATAAGCTTCTTGTTTTGTCTTTATTAGACTACGATCATTGAATTTATTCAAACATGGTATGAAAAAAACGTGCCAAAATACTTCGAGAAGTAAGATTCAGGTTAGCCAACCCAAAAAAAGCGCTCTCAATCCGAGGTTGTTCAACCGAGCCTGCAAAGACGTTTACAACACCGAACTTTTTTCAACCGAGGGTTGACTTTCAATCCTCGTTTGAGTAACCTCGGGCTGAACGTGCCCTTTATAAAACCGGCCCTTATTGGAAAACCCTTTACTCTGATTCCCAGCAAATACATCGATACCTTTAAGGCCAACTGCACCGATTAGGCTTAACGTTCAAGTGCTGCTTACTCAAATAATCCGCTTGCGCCGTTGCCAAAGCGCTCCTCAAGGCGATATAAGTGCAACTATTCCAACCCGAAAACCCCAAAAAAAGTACGAATCTCTCCGGAGCAGTCATGGACGGTTTCAATCACGCAAGGGTAAATATTTCCGCGAGCATTGGCCGTGTCACACTTCCGAATATATCTCGCATACCCGTACAAAAGCGAGATTCAAATCGAATCTATTCTCTGCAAACAACTTCCTCTTGATTCTTTTCTGCCAGGCAGCTCCCGACCAATCGCATTTCACGCTTCTCTGGCGACAGGCACTCGTTCCAGATATTTTTCGGAAGATCTTCCCAACCTAGAGCACGGGGGTATGAATTTTTCCGGTAGACAATTGAATCGGAACTGGAGGACGGATAACTTTGATCTATTCGTCCGTGCAGGGTGCAGAAGCGCGCTTTCGGATCATAGTTGCCGGGAAATGGGACTTTGACATTCAAATGTGACGTTTGGTAACAAAGGAGGGGATTATTTGGACGGCGATTAGCATTCTGGAAGAAATTGTCTGATGAGAACTCTGGAGAAGTGGAGAAGCCGAATCTTTTTGATCTACAGCGTAATTTGCGATGGAGTGCTCCAGCTCCTGGTCCTGGGGATGAATTTCAAGCTATTTTAACCACCGACATCTACATTGAAATAGCACAAAACCATATCGACAAAATTGATCGAGATTATATCCGTTATTTTGTACTAATAGAGCCTCATTGAGTGTATGGAAAGAATATAGGATCATAACATGTTATTAGTGAATATTCCTGTTGAATTATTTATTCTCCGATACGTGAACACAAACTTAAAATACGCAGAATCTTCCCTTCTGATATACCCTGCGCATTCGCCATTTCGCAATCACGTTCGGTTCCATATGTTTTGGTTTTAAACGAATGATTACCAAGAGAAACGATGAGGAACATACAATTTCAACTTTCAACCTTTTGATTCAATGCAGAACCTAATTTTCGAACAGGTTTCATTCAAAAAGATCTTATTCCTGGAAAAATATGAGAACGAAATTCAAATAGTTGGGGAAATTCAAATATTACTGCTCCACAAGAGTTAGGGATATCGTATTCAATCGTTTTTCAAAGTATCTAATCGCTGTAAAATCATTTAAAACTCAATAACAACTTGAATCGATCCAATCAAAATCAGTATGAGACATTTCGTCAATCTGGTCGCCTTTTTTCTGAAGTTTGGTTCTTTGCATATGCTTCATGAATGTTCTTATTTTGAAATGAAGGCAGTTTATCAACGGCTTCGATTTGAAACGAGTTTTCCGAAAATTCCAAGACGTAAATTAACAAACGCTGAGGCTAATAGGGCTATCGGAATGCTACAGGATGGCCTAACTCAGGTTGTTGTAGCGGAAAGGCTCCAAGTGTGATATCTCGACTTTGGAATAGGTTCAGGGAGACAGGTTCCGTGTTGGAAAGACCAAGGCTTGGTGGGACTCAAAAAACAACACCTGCACCTGCTCAGGATCGTTTCATCACCGTTTCGGCGAAAAGAAACCCTACATCTACGTGTAGAAAATGCTACGGAATACTCTTCAAAATGCAGATGGGGTCCAAGTTCCCATCGAAACCATCAGACGAAGTTTGAGAGAGGTGAATCTAAGTTCTAGACGTCTATTAAGAGGAGTTCCTTTAACACGTGACCATAAGCGTCAAAGACTGGAATGGGCAAGGCAACATCTCAATTGGAACGATCAATGGCGTAGTGTCCTTATCACTGATGAATCCAGATATGGACGATTTTCAGATTCTCTAAGAATAAGGGTATAGATAATCCTACGCATACCCCGTAATCGTCGCTATGTCCAAGAAGTCCATCCATTCCGAGGGGGTAGTGTTATGGTATGGGCCGGGATATGTTTCAATGGGCGCACAGATCGACACATTTGTCCTTGGAATATGACCGCCTTACACTATAGGGAGCATGTCAGTGACATTGTTGTGCCAAATTTTCACGCTGCTATTGGTGAAACTTTTCAATTCTAGTTGATAACGCTAGACCGTACCGTGCAGCCATAGTTGAGAATGCGCGCGAGGAGCTGGGTATTCCACATTTACCAATACCTCCGCAATCACCAGATTTGAATTGCATAGAACATGCATGGGATATGCTCCAAAGAAGATTAGATAATCATCAACCTACCCCAGAATCCTTGAATGATCTGAGAGAGCTTCTGCCCCGTTTATGGAACCAAATTCCTCAAGAAATGTTCAACAACCTCGTGTGTAGTATGCAAAGAAGATGTCAAGCTGATATTGATGCCCGTGGAGGCCATACATTGTATTGATAGTCTCAAAATGCTTGAATTCTCTGGGAATAAAATTTCGTTATTTTACTCGATTTTTCTCAACCATCCTATATACGCTGCAGACCTACAGGCTAATATTAATTTGCAACTTGAAATTATATTTATATGAATTTTCATTACAAAATTAAAAAACTATATTTTTTTTGTAATTTAAGTCAATATCCATATCATTGAGTTTAGGGAGAGTATAAACGAATTTAACTTGTTATGAGTGAATATTCCTTTAAAACTATTTCTTCTTCTACCTGAACACAATCCTGAAATACTAAGAATTTTCCCTTTTGCTATACCCCGCGCTTTCGCCATTTAGCAATCACGTTCGGTTGGAGATGATTTGGTTTTAAACGAATAATTACCACTAAAAACGATGAGGAAAATACAGTTTCATCTTCTTGATTTAATGCAGAACCACAGTTTCGAACTGGTTCCATTAAAAAAAAAACTTATTCCTGGAAAAATACCATTTGAACGAAAATGTGTTTGAAGCTCCAAATTCAAATAGTACCTACTCTTAAGGAGGACCTGGTACACGTCCGAGCTCGCGAGCTCCCTTCAAAAATTGGGCTTTTTATTTCCATGATATCACAGTTCGTAGACCAACAATTTTTTTTTTAAATTGAAGCTTAATCGTTTCTCTAGAATGTGTTTTACTCGCTTTTCTGTTTTTCTTCGTATATCAGGAAAAAAACCTGGTTAGCTGTAATTTCAGGAAAATCTGGACAAACGATTTTATTTCCATGATATCTCCATCAATTTTTGGGATTAATGTATGGAATTTTCTGTACACATGCAGAATAACATTTTCGTTCGACCGTAGTTCAATTTTTAATCGGTATTCTCAAGGAAGCCCAAGTCTGGCCAGAATCATCTAGACGAGACCAGAAGCAACACATCAAGGGATTTACAACCTTGCTGATCACCCACGTTTCTTCCTTTAGTAAGGTGAGTGATGTTCTATCTTTCATAATTCCGTGTGAACCCACCGATTTAATTTAATTCATCCAGTAATTTATTCAAGCTCTTTCATCCTGTAAAAATCCTAACAGAGTGTTACCCGAAGTCTGACGAACTTCCCAAAGGAAAACCCTCTGAAAATCCCTTCAAACTTCAGCTTTCTCTGCGCCGTTTAAAAAAGCAAACTCCCATTAAGTCGGTACTCCGTTTCACCAGCAGAAGAGCAACTGAATCCACCAGAAAAATGCGAATCGCGTTCGTAATCAAGTCGAGGATTAATCATTCTTTCTCTCACACAAACTTCCGCTCAGTTTATTATTCAGTGCGGTCTACACTCGGAAAAATTCAATGTTGAATTTCCTGAGAGCGGGAAACAAGTGGCATTGCCGACAGGACGGTCATCACCAAGGGCTGTAATGAAGTAACTCCTCGTGTATAAAGGTCCCTCGGTGATTGCCAACTTCGTATCATGTGGGCAACTTGGGAACAAGTTCGATCCTTTTGCTACCACATCTATGGGTGTTAAGTTGTTGGGGCTTTGGAGATCGCGTCTAGGAAGTTACACCGTTGGTGGTAAAGTCTCGATTATATTAGTGACAGTTCTCAGTTTCCGGTTTGACAGAGTTTAACACGATTCCTCCTTCGATTTCAGTTCAAAAATTCGTTTTTCATTCCGAGTTCCAGAGGATTCCAGAGTGAAATATGAATTTATACACACAAAGTTTTTTTTTTTTAATTAAATGAATGGTTTCATTCGGAAAAATGGGTAAAATTTGGTGGGGTATATTTCCCAGATATGAATAAGGACTGAACGAGAATAAATTCGCTATCACAAAAACGCCTATATCTCTTGAACCAATTGAAAAAAAATCAAAATTTGATCATTATTAGCTTTGTTATGAACGTCAGAAAAATGTGGAACATTTACTTCATACATATTCCAATTCTCTGTCGCAAAATGCCAAGCGAAGTGAAAACACGAGAATTTAAAGTGAAACTTTTTTAAAATAATCGAAAATGGAGCTTCAAAAGAATCGCAAAAGAGGCTCGCGTTCGTCCGGAAACGGTATCAAGAGTTGTTAAGCGCTTCAATGAAGACCTTACAAGGGGAGGAAAAAGGGGTTTCATAGCCCAAAAAAAGTGAAGAAAGCCATCAGCCTTTTTCAGAAGAATCCTAACCTTTCAGGACGGAAAGTGGCCCAAATCAGAAAATCAAGTCGAGTTGTGGGCTTAGAACATAAAAAGTGTAGAAAGTGCCAGTCAGGAACGCTGTGAAGAATCAAGAAGCGAAATCAGAGGCAAAGAAATTAAAAAAAAGATTTCTTGAAAAATTTTTCCTGTTGCGTGATGGACGAAGAAACCTATGTCTTGGCTGATTTCTCGCAACTTTCTGGTCAGGAATTTTATACTGCAGATTCTCGTGGAAATGTTGACGAACAATTTCGCGTGAAGAAACAAGCAAAGTTTCCTAAAAAATTCCTGGTTTGGCAAGCAATTTGCACTTGTGGGAAAAGGAGCAAATTTTTCGTGGGCCAAGGCTCTGTTGACTCGAAGATATACATCGAGGAATGCTTGAAGAAGCGACTTTTACCATTTTTACGTGAGCAAGATGTGTCAACAATCTTTTGGCCAGATTCAGCTTCATGCAACTACAGTAAGGCCACCAAGGAATGGTACGAAGCTGATGAGGTGGTTTTTGTCCCCAAAGAGGCCAATCCACCAAATGGCCAGAACTCAGGCCAATCGAAAGATATTGGGCCCTGGTAAAAGAGAATTGAAGAAGACTAAGAAATCAACGAAAACATTAGCGGAATTCAAGCAAAAGTGGAAGACAGCATCCCAGAAAGTGACTGAGAACACTATCAGAAGCATGATGGGAAGAATTCCAGGAAAAATCCATGAATTTTGTAAAAAATAGTTTTGGTTTCTTATTGTAAAAACAGTTTTTATTAGAATTAGAAGATGATTCGAAAATGAGTTTGATTTTCGAAATCGGTCCAGTGGTTCGAAAGATATAAGCGTTTTTGTGATAGCGTATTTATTCTCGTTCAGTCCTTAACAAACGTGTTCATTTATAAAAAGGCGGATAAAACTGATAAAAGATATACGGACTAATCAACTCCACAAATTCTCCGAATGAAGTCCGAAATCGAAATCAACAATCGACTTCAATCCGACCTCTTGCATCTCGCAATTCCCTGCAGTAAATCAACCCCCAATATCTCCATTATTCCCCCGTCGATCTGGGGCAAGAATGGTACTGAAAAAAAACCGGAAAAGGGCAATAACATATTGTTCCATTGTTTCGTTACTATCGGGGATCGCCGATCATTCGTTTTCTACCGATAGTCCTTTTCTGGGCCACTCACCATGTAATCCGGGTCCATTTTCTCTAAGCTGGTTCTGTTTTCACCGATATCTACCAATTCCATCACCACAAATCATCTTGGCACATCCTGAAAATTGAGACAGATCGAGATCAGCATTGAATTCCTCACAAATGGGCTTGGTACGAGGATATATTGAAAAATTCTTAGCCTGCTATAGAACCAAACAAAATTTCAATGTCAAAATATTTTATTACTCAACATATTCTCCTCTTAATTGAATACATTTATTACAGCGAACCTGCAACGTCTCTAGACCTTTCAAAAAAAATGTTTCGTCTTGCTCTGCAAACCAGTCCTCCACAGCTTTCATTACCTTTTCTTCGGAAAGAAATTTACGACCGAATTTTTTTCAATTGAGGAAAGAGATGATAGTCGGACGGAGCCAAATATGGTGAATAAGGGGGGTGTTCTAGTAATTCTAACCCTAAATCACGAATTTTTTGCATGGCAACATGAAATTTTTGTACTGAGGCGTTGTCCTGTAAAAACAAAACACCTTTGGATAGCTTTCCGCGTCTTTTCTCTTTAATTTTTTCCCGTCGAGTGGTCAGTAATGTCGAATAGTAATCTCCAGTTATTGTTCTACCCTTTTCCAAAAAATAAATCATGATTACTCCATGGCAATCCCAAAAAACTTCAGCAAGAACTTTTCCAGCAGATTTTTGGACACGAAACTGCTTAGGTCTTGGAGAACCAGAGTGTCGCCATTCCATCGATTGTTGCTTTGTTTCTGGATCGTAGAAATGTATCCAAGTCTAATCCATAGTAACAATTCGTTTTAAGAAGTCTACATCGTTTTCAAATCGAGCACAGATCGAACGCGATGCTTCTACCCTTGCACGCTTTTGGTCAACATTCAAACATTTGGTGATCCATTTTGCAGAAATTTTTCTCATGTCTGAATTGACGTGAACTATATGATGAACGCGTTCGTATGAAATCTTCAGTGCTTCCAGATATCCGTTTTAGCCCAATTCGACGGTCTGATAAAATCATGTCATGAACTGCATCGATATTTTCGGGGACTGACACAGAAACTGGCCTTCTCGATCGGTCATCATCTTCAATGGAAAATTTACCTCTTTTGAAGCTTGCAGTCCAATTTTTCACGGTCGCATACGAAGGACATTAATCACCAAGGGTATTAAGCATATCTTCGTAAATCTGCTTACCTCTTAATCCTTGTAAATACAGGTACTTGATGATGGCTCGATACTCCAATTTTTCGATTTTTACAATTTCGGTGGACATCATTTTTTTTTAATTTATTGCGTAACTCTGGTTTTCTTTTTTGACGTTGAGCTCTACACTGACACTTCTAATAAGTTATTGTTCGTTGATATGGTATCGCAATATTTTGTTTATGCATGGAACTGATTTAGGCTAACCAGATATCAAGACATCCTCGTATGAATTTAATCGTGTTTGTTTTGTGCAGAACATTTAGTCAGTGTATTCAAAACTCATTTTTTTATTTATTTGCTTGATAGACAAATGTGTCTATCTTTTTACCCTGTTTCATTATATAGCTCATTCAATAATTCCCTAAGGAGGAAAAGATGGCTATTAGCCATCGTTTAAAAGCAATAGGAATGATCCTATGATCGAAAAAGTAGGAAATTGGGTGCCATATGAACTAAAGCAAGGAGACTTCGAAAGCCGTTTTTTCACGTGTAGACATCTGCTCCAACGACAAATCATCCAAAAGTCTAATGTTTTCGATAAGCTCAAAGGTATTTTGCCCTAATTCCAGGTTCAAACTAAATACCAGACAGCAGAATCACGATGCCACCATGTATACCCGTTAAAACTGTAGTAACTTCAATCGGCAAACATTTGACAAACGATCTCAATCCCTTCACATCCCTGTCACGTGTTCACGAAACGCCAGCTTCGGTAATTGGAACAAATTGCAACAAATTGAACACGTTCGACACAATCGTTGCAGGAATAAATTGATGGATCCCTAAATACTCTCCTGCAACCCGAATCGGACTTTTCAGGTGCCTGGGAGTATCGTAAATAAATACCGGGGAAAATCCTCCCCATTAGCTCCTCTAATTAAGATTAATGGTCCTTTTTCCGTCATGAGAATTGGAAACAGGTTGCCCAAGCCAGCAGGAAAATGAGGTTTCACCGAAATTCTAAAAGTTTGGATGCCATGTCCAAAGGATGTTCACGTTTTCTTCTGACGAGCATATGCTCAAGCGCGAGCGGCGTGTGCAGATTTCTACACACGCTGGTGGACAGTGAGTCGGCACATGGGTAACAAACTCAAAAAAGACGTCGAGGCGAAGCGACGTTGCCGGGCTAGGTCAAATAACTAAAGCGCGAATGATTGAGATTGAGAGAATTGTTCGAAATCATAACTCTATTGTTCAAAAAATAATTGATGATATTTTGAATCTCCAATTCTATTATTTTGGATGTAACAGTCGCAGGGTTACATTTCCCTTTAATTTCAATTATCTCCAGCTATCCAATGCGATATTCCGACTAACATTGGACACACAATTATTTTTTCTGCAACAGGAAATAGAACGGATATTGAATAGAGATGAGACATGGAAATTCTGTGATATGACTTCCTCTTTGACGATTGGCTATCCTATATAATAAACTGCTCCACATGAGTTAGGGATATTGACTTAAATTCCAAAAAAATATATTTTAAATAAGATTTTTGTGATGAAAATTCATATTAATATGATTTCAAGTTGCAAATTAATTTTAGCCTGTAGGTCTGCAGCGTATACAGGGTGGTTAAGAAAAATCGAGTAAAATAACGAAATTTTATTCCCAGATAATTCAAGCATTTTAAGTCTATCAATACAATGTATGGCCTCCACGGGCATCAATAACAGCCGTACATCTTCCTTGCGTACTACACACGAGGTTGTTGAACATTTCTTGAGGAATTTGGTTCCATAAACGGGGCAGAAACTCTCAGATCATTTAAGGATTCTGGGGTAGGTTGATGATTATCTAATCTTCTTTGGAGCATATCCCATGCATGTTCTATGCAATTCAAATCTGGTGAGTGCGGAGGTATTGGTAAATGTGGAATACCAAGCTCCTCGCGCGCATTCTCAACTATGGCTGCACGGTTCGGTCTAGCGTTATCGTCTAGAAATTGAAAAGTTTCACCAATAGCAGCGTGAAAATTTGGCACAACATTGTCAATGACATGCTCCCTATAGTGCAAGGCGGTCATATTCCCAGGACAAATGTGTAGATCTGTGCGCCAGTTGAAACATATCCCGGCCCATACCACAACCCCCTCGGAATGGATGGACTTCTTAGACATAGCGACGATTACGAGGTATGCGTGGGATTGTCCATACCCTTATTCTTCGAGAATCTGAAAATCGTCCATATCTGGATTCATCAGTGAAAAGGACACTACGCCATTGATCGTTCCAACTGATATTATGTTGCCTTGCCCATTCCAGTCTTTGACGCTTATGGTCACGTGTTAATGGAACTCCTCTTAATGGACATCAAGAACCTAGATTCACCTCTCTCAAACGTCGTCTGATGGTTTCGATTGAAACTTGGACCCCATCTGCATTTTGAAGAGTATTCCGTAGCATTCTACACGTAGATGTAGGGTTTCTTCTCGTCGAAACGGTGATGAAACGATCCTGAGCAGGTGTTGTTTTTCGTCGCCCACCAAGCCTCGGTCTTTCCAACACGGAACCTGTCTCCCTGAACCTATTCCAAAGTCGAGATATCACACTTTGGCCGACTTGGAGTCTTTCCGCTTCAACAACCTGAGTTAGGCCACCCTGTAGCATTCCGATAGCCCTATTAGCCTCAGCGTTTGTTAATTTACGTCTTGGCATTTTCAGAAAACTCGTTTCAAATCGAAGCCGTTGATAAACTGACTTCATTTCAAAATAAGAACTTCATGAAGCATATGCAAAGAACCAAACTTCAGAAAAATGGCGACCAGATTGACGAAATGTCTCATACTGATTTTTATTGGATCGATTCAAGTTGTTATTGATTATACAGCGATTTGCTCGAAGATTACATACTTTCAAAAATGATTGAATACGATATCCCTGACTCTTGTGGAGCAGTATATTTCGACAGGATCTACGAAATTAACATCCTGTACTGTCGGGTCTTTCCAATTTTGTCATGGAGAAACAAAAAAATTACTTAATTGAAATCATAATAGATACCATTCGGGATCACATTAAATTGCACCATGATTAAAAAATTGAAGGACTTGATATGTGCAGAATGTAGAAGAAAACTAGGATACTCTGCAAGCTGTATGTCGATGCTGTGGAGTTTATATCAGATATAAATCTTACAGTGACTTCAATCAGTTAAAGTAGACATCTGTGACAGCTTTGGATGAACCCAAAAAACTTCAACGCATGTTTATTATTCTGATGGAAGAATTTGATACATGCAAACTACGATGGAAGAAAATGATTGATTAGAAAACTCAACCTACGCTTTTCATTTTTCACGATGATCGTTCCATCTGACAGCTTCATGATTAAACGAACGTTAGGAACAGACTATCGATAGCGGATAAATTTGTGTTCCTAATCTTTCAGAGGATGCTGGAGCATGCATGAGATAATGCGGATTCGCAACTATCTTTCCGTTTTGATCTACAGGCATCCCACATTTGTAGAAGGAGTTTTTAGCAAAAATATTTATGATAACTTCAATTTCGATAGTTTCTGTTGATTCGCAGAAAATTGATTCTATGAACATTCAGTTTTCTCATCAGATGTACGATGAAAAAAAAAGATGAAAGGAGCTTAACACTGAAATTAAGGGCAGGGTCAGACCACATCATTATAAGTTAACGATCGTTTTCGTTCGGATCATACCTGAGGCTTTATTGAAATTCCTTTCTTCACCGGGATTTTTCCTCCAGTCGTAATCTCTCGAAGAATGAATAAAATATGAGCGGAAGACGTCAGATATAGAAATAAAAACGTACGACAAGATCCCCCATGGTAATGCGGTAATATCCCGCAGAAATACACGACGGGCTTGAGCCATCTGAGTTTTTCAATAAACCGAACAAAAGTTCTCCGGGGGTATTAGAATCGGAAGCTGGGGCAAGCGTATGGTTCTCCGTATTTTATCCGGAGATATTTCATAATTTCGGATGTCTGTCGTGCAAAAATCCTTCGTTGATTTTCGTTTATTCAAACGGATAGGTCAGCAGACCTACATCTGAGGTGGATCAGCATTTGGAGCAGACAGTCAATGACAGTGACAGTGACAGGTAGAGGTAGACAGACACAGACATACGTGCAGAAATTGAGGGAGACTCATAACGATTTCTTGTAAATTGTGAGCTGGTGGCATATTATACGAGGATGTATTGATATCTAGTTAGCCTAGACCAGTTCCATGCATAAACAAAATATTGCGATACCATATCAACGAACAGTAACTTATTAGAAGTGTCAGTGTAGAGTTCGACGTCAAAAAAGTGAACCAAAGCAACGTAATAAATTTTAAAAAAGATGTCCACCGAAATTGTAAAAATCGAAAAATTGGAGTAACGAGCCATCATCTAGTACCTACCTGTATTTAAAAGGGTTAAGAGGTGAGCAGATTTACGAAGATATGCTTAATACCCTTGATGCTCAATGTCCTTCGTATGCGACCGTGAAAAATTGGACTGCAAGCTTCAAAAGAGGTAAATTTTCCATTGAAGATGATGACCGATCGGGAAGGCCAGTTTCTGTGTCAGTCCCCGAAAATATCGATGCGGTTCATGACATGATTTTATCAGACCGTCGAATTGGGCTAAAACGGATATCTGAAGCACTGAAGATTTCATACGAACACATTCATCATAAAGTTCACGTCAATTTGGATATAAGAAAAATTTCTGCAAAATGGATCCCCAGATGTTCGAATGTTGACCAAAAGCGTGCAAGGGTAGAAGCATCGCGTTCGATCTGTGCTCGATTTGAAAACGATGTAGACTTCTTTAACCGCATTGTTACTATGGATGAGACTTGGGTACATTTCTACGATCCAGAAACAAAGCAACAATCGATGGAATGGCGACACTCTGGTTCTCCAAGACCTAAGAAGTTTCGTGTCCAAAAATCTGCTGAAAAAGTTCTCGCTTCAGTTTTTTGTGATTGCCATGGAGTAATCATGATTGATTTTTTTGATAAAGGTAGAACAATAACTGGAGATTACTATTCGACATTACTGACTACTCTACGGGAAAAAATTGAAGAGAAAAGACGCGGAAAGCTATCCAAAGGTGTTTTGTTTGTACAGGACAACGACCCAGTACACAAATCTCATGTTGCTATGCAAAAAATTCGTGATTTAGTGTTAAAATTTCTAGAAAACCCCCTTATTCACCAGATTTGGCGCCGTCCGACTATCATCTCTTTCCTCAACTGAAAAAAAGTTTAAAAGGTCGTAATTTTTTTTCCAACGAGGAGGTAATGAAAGCTGTGGAGGACTGGTTTGCAGAGTAAGAAGAAACATTTTTTTGAAAGGTCTAGAGACGTTGCAGGTTCGCTGCAATGAATGTATTCAATTAAGAGGAGAATATGTTGAGTAATAAAATATTTTGACATTGAAATTTGGTTTTATTTCTATAGTAGGCTAAGAATTTCTCAATATATCCTCGTATATGTATTAAAATTTCTGCAATACACTGGGTGGCTCCGTGAATGTTGAATTGCGAGTCAAAGATGACACGGCACGAATTTTATATCCCAGTAATTGGGTTAGACGGTCGCCAAACATGGTGTACATAATTTTGGCACATATCTCCGTCCCTCTCGGAATTATTGATTGTCAGCATCTGTCTTTGATCGAAGCCAGTCGACTGTTCAATCAAATCAGAGCATCTGACCTTCCAACCATGTGTGCACAGTTAGGCACGAACGGCCATCTGATTATGTGTATATCGGACTTGGTTATGCGGCTTTATGTGTCAACATCGTCATTGATTAGGGCCGGGCTTGGTGAATGAGTCGAGATGACGGCACACGCGAACTTATACTTTGCGTATCACGAAATTCTGTTAACACTTAAAGTCTCAATCAGGCAGCTCATTACCAAACTTCAACCTGAACACTGAGATCACTAGCGGATCTAGGGAGGTTTTTGAGGCGGAGGGTACATATTGTCCAAATTGGACACATCTGAATGTGAAGCTATGCGGAGAATAAAAAATTGGTTGAACAACCATCAAGTTTTCATTGTCGACCTCAAATCCACCAGTGACTGAAATGAATAAGCCATCAATAACGATA
This sequence comes from Adalia bipunctata, assembly GCA_910592335.1. Taxonomy (NCBI): domain Eukaryota; kingdom Metazoa; phylum Arthropoda; class Insecta; order Coleoptera; family Coccinellidae; genus Adalia; species Adalia bipunctata. The sequence continues at coordinate 3,541,473 of OU342951.1, forward strand.
ATATACCCTAAAAAATCAAATAATATATCAGAATTATTGAATTTCCAACAAGAAACACTCTTATCCTGAATCGAAAGGTTAGGATTTTTTTCAAGCATCCTTTGTATAGGTTCGAACTTCAAATCACCCTATTCATACGTGTTAGAATGCGAAAGTTTTTTTCCTGAAAGGAAAAGGTAATAATCCTCAAGAAACGAGTGAAACCACTTTAGTGTCAATAAAATTCTATGGATACCAGGTAATCTAACCTTTAAAGAGGAGACGTGACGGATTTTTATCTTTTATCCATATCCAAAGTCCCAAAGCCCTCGAAAACTTAGTATTCCATGTGCATTCTGAACTTCTGATTCTTTACGACGATTCGTTCAGTTGCAATACAAGTTTTCGGTGAGATTGTGCAGGAGAGTATTGACTTTGACATCCGGTTTTTAATGCTCTATTCAGAATGACAAGTAGGTTGTAGAATCATTGAAGATAATAACGTATGAATTAAAAGAGTTCGGTTAAAAGTGAGCCTTCGACTCAGTAGGTAGATTCGTATTCTCCAGTTCGAAAAAATCAAATTTTTGAAAGCTGCCAGAATATTTTCAGTAAACAAACTTCTGACGAGAAATATTACGGCCCAGTCGACTTAATCAACGTGTCAGAAATGGTAGGACCGGTTTGAAAGTGGCAACTTTGATTTGGAAGACGAAGAACCACCACTATAGTTTATGGATGGAAGGAACGCTCAAAAATGCACAGGATTCACAAGATCCCTGTGAAAAATTATTATTCTTTTCACATGCTTCGTCGTCCTACCTCCTCAAATATAGTATACGTAAGTCGAAGTCTCTCATGTCAAACGACATATCGTTTGTAAGCTTTCCAATATGAGGAATAAACAGAATTCTGGAGAATATTAAGTGGAGGCAAATATCTGCAAGTTCGCGATACATACATCGGATACCTCTCAACTTTACTCGTTGATATTGGAATTTTATTTCGATATATGAAGAGAATTTATGTGTCGACCTCTTTTATGGTCGGAGGAATGATAAGATGGTTGATCTCTGGAGGATTCTTGAGCTTCTAGAGTTCTAGACGAACAATAATAGAAATTATATTATTGAATATTTAGGGGGGTCATATCAATCTTTTTGTATATAATGTGAGATATCGGATATGTATTTATTTATACTCGTTACTTACACCATTATGGTAAATTACATGCAAAGAGATGTACACAAAAAATTATAGATTGAAGAAATCTTCTGAATCTTATCCTCGGTTTCGCTCATATAAATCCTGCTACTTGAGGGGCCGTTATACGGTACCGATTCTCCATTCAAAAAGTGCCTTTAATTTTTCCAAGTTCACGCCCTCAATTTTTCACCTAAAAGCTTGATTTTTTTTTAAATTGAAGATGGCAATCACAAAAAACTGAAGCAAGAACTTTTCCAGCAGATTTTTGGACACGAAACTTTTTAGGTCTTGGAGAACCAGAGTGTCGCCATTCCATCGATTGTTGCTTTGTTTCTGGATCGTAGAAATGTACCCAAGTCTCATCCATAGCAACAATTCGATTTGAAGTCTACATCGTTTTCAAATCGAGCACAGATCGAACGCGATGCTTCTACCCTTGCACGCTTTTGGTCAACATTCGAACATTTGGGGATCCATTTTGCAGAAATTTTTCTCATATCCAAATTGACGTGAACTTTATGATGAACGTGTTCGTATGAAATCTTCAGTGCTTCAGATATCCGTTTTAGCCCAATTCGACAGTCTGATAAAATCATGTCATGAACTGCATCGATATTTTCGGGGACTGACACAGAAACTGGCCTTCCCGATCGTTCATCATCTTCAATGGAAAATTTACCTCTTTTGAAGCTTGCAGTCCAATTTTTCACGGTCGCATACGAAGGACATCGATCACCAAGGGTATTAAGCATATCTTCGTAAATCTGCTTACCTCTTAACCCTTTTAAATACAGGTACTTGATGATGGCTCCATACTCCAATTTTTCGATTTTTACAATTCCGGTGGACATCATTGTTTTAAATTTATTGCGTAACTCTGGTTTACTTTTTTGACGTGGAACTCTGCACCGACACTTCTAATAAGTTATTGTTCGTTGATATGGTATCGCAATATTTTGTTTATGCATGGAACTGGTCTAGGCTAGCTAGATATCAATACATCCTCGTATCGCATTGTAAAATTAGACCAAACTTCTCTGAAATATTTGAACTACCTTTATATGTCTTTAGCGCAGTTTTTGGTGAATGGAAAACATTCTGATATGCGAGAAAGAACCTTCTTAAATGCGTTTTAGGAAGTTTTTCCCCGGAATTTGTTATAGGACATTAACTGTGATGCTTTTCCGAACAACGACGTGCACTAAAATTAAAGAAAAACGAGGAAAAAAAGAAGGAGTAGTTGTTTTTACCTCCGAACGTATAGTTGAACAACCTGCCTTGAAATCTTCGATACTGGTCAGTGAACATTGAAATTGCAAAATGGTGGAGGTGACGGTTTGCGTTAAACAAACATGACCGCTTCGAGAACAATTTCGTTGAGACAACCGGCATCATTTGCGAACGTTTCTTCAATGCCTACTCTATCAAAACTCATGATTCTTCGGAAAATACAATTCAATGCCAAGCTGAGATGAAAAATTACAATTCCCAAGCAGGTACAAAGAATAGTGCAATAAAAAAATCCACCAAATCTTCAAAGAAAAAAAGAAAAATAGTTCTTTGAACTTCGGAAACTATAGTTTAACAAAATGTACGAGTCAAGGACTCTACATGCCTTGTATTTTTCGATACTGTCCTTGAACTGATTGAAGTTTCAAAATGGCGGAGTCATTTCTTGAAACCTTAACTAAATATAAATCCCACTGTTAATTGATTTTGATGAAACCTCGTCAAGAAAGGTTGAAGGTTGTGTCCAATCTGCCTGAGGAACTTCTACTCAATTCCTTTTTTGGCCATAGGCTAAGAATGAAATGAGAAAAATATCATTTATGATTTCCTGAAAGAATGCTCGGAATGCAATAAGGGGAAAAGGAATTGGAACAGATGGAGCTAAATGAAGGTAGAAATTGATCAATAAAAATGTAATTCACAAGTTGGGTCACTAATAAATTTATGTACAAGTATAGAGACAACAACTTCTTCTTGAATGTTTGATTTTGCTATAGAGAAAAACAAATCTATATTAATAAAAGGCGATCTATGGTTGGTTCAAAACTTCGAAATGCCATATTGTTCAAACGATCGCACCAAATTGGACAATTCTTTTTTTGTTGTGTTTATTATTGTTAGGGCAAGGTTTATATAACAAAATATTCCCAAAAAATCCTACAGAAAAGAAAAAAAAGCCTTCCTTTTTCTCGAGCAATCATAGTACTTATGTGGGTTTTGACATTTGGACAAAGGAGGTTAGTTTTTCTTTCACAGAATCGCATGTCAAGTGAATAGTTAAAAGTGCAGTAGGTCTTACCACAGAATACCTAACAACGGTATGAGAATATTCCATGGGGATTAATAGTGGTAGAACGAAGTTCCACGGTATTCAATAGAAATGCAATAATAAAATAGAACGAGAGAAATGGACTCGCTATTTTTGATAAAATAGAACGTTGTGAAGTTATAAGCCATGAAGTAGTCTGGCAACGGTGCATTTCATTTTCTTGAAGGGTAGGAAATTCAGAAATGGTATAGACTAGAGTATGAATGGCGATGTATACAATTATTGTGTAATTTGCATAGAACTTATAATGACATGGAAGGCTATTATCAGATCAAGTTGGTGGAACAGTGAATTTTTACCGGAATGTAAAGTAAATCGGATTGTGACGATCAGCATCAATCGTGAATTGTCCATTTTCATCTTTTCTCTATATTTCTGAAATGTTTTTGATCTATGTTTGGGTAATAAATATATTTGCGGAAATAACTGAATTCAAAATTGACATATTATTTTTGTATTTCTGTTTTGTGTGACAGCTCATATCCATGGAAAAGATGACGTTTGACAGATGACGTTTGACAGATGACGTTTGACAGATGACATTTGACAGTTGACATTTGACAGATGACGTTTGACAGATGACATTTGACATTTGACATTCGACAGATGACGTTTGACAGATGACATATGACATTTGACATTTGAAATTTGACAGATGACGATGACGTTTGACAGATGACATTTGACAGTTGACAGATGACATTCGACAGAACTTTCATTATGCCTAATTCATCTCCTGCTTGAAAAAATAGCAATACAACTTTAACGGGGGTTTCACAAAGCATATCACTGGTGATCGGAGCTTGATCTAGAATCAACTCGATTTGACAGTTCAGAAATCTAACCAAGCCGTTGATCTCCGATCACTGGTGATCACGTTGTGAAATCTACAGTACCTAAGTATAGGCACGGCCTTCTTAAGATAAAGATGGCTATGGTATAGGTTTGACGAAACAAAGTTCGCCGGGCCAGCTAGTAATATTATATTTCGATAATAACGGCCCAAAACTGATTGATGTAGGGACAAAACATCATGTCAGGATACTCAGTATTTCAGCAATTTCCCAGCTTCCAAGAATTTACCGATGCATTGAATATTCGAGATAGAGGATGTCCTCATATCTTGTTCGATATTGGAGTATTTACAATTCCAATTAAGCAAATATTGGAATTGAAACGTCAAATATAAAATTTATGGACGCATTTGATTATTTCATTACCCGTTTACTGTTTCTGTTCAATATGTCCCATGCAATGTTGGATTTTTATTGAAATGATAACGATTTTTCTATTTTCAAATAGTGTTTCATAATTCGTTATACGCTTGAGCCTGATCCATCATCTACAGATTCATCAAATATTAAATCATGAATTCCCAATTGGATTATCAAATTATCAGTTGAAATTCCTGCTTCTTCAACATCCATTTCCTCATTTTTCCATATCGAAACTATGAAGGAAATGTCCTGAGCTATCTTGATGAGGAAGAACGATGAAAAAGTTCTCCTTGTTCAGTATCAGAATCTCCTTTAAGAGCCCCTAAATACGCCAGCTCCAATGAAAATTTCCTCCTGTTTCTCTTCATAAAACCCCTCGCCTTAAAAAGTTCTCTTTTTCTTTTGGTCCAAATAAGGATTTATCGGCCATATCTCGTGGCTACAAACATGATGAAATATCGTGTCTCAAGCTTTTTATTGCGTGCTGCAAGAAGGGCCATCTGAGGAATAAATACGTATTGGCTGAGCGTGTTAAGATGTCTTCATAAAAACCCTGATGACAGTACTGGAGGGCATTAAGTTTCATCTGCTTCAGACTCGAGATAACTGAATTTGGGGTACAATGGATATTTGATGTCTCTCATTTCGTTGTTGAGGGAATTTCGATTGAAATTTGAGATGTATGTAAAAAACTCTAGTCGTTTTTCATACCGCAATAATAGATTCATTTCTGAGTTATTTTGCATTTTACCACAATCATATTTCATTATTTTTTAGTGCCCTTATTGAGCATGTTTTGCTCAAAGATACTTTGAGCCAAGCTGATCAACATAAAACAAACTTCGCAAAAAAATTAACGCACATTATGGAAATCTCAAATCTATTCTACAACTGAAGGTGTTCTCAATGATAATTATTTTTATCAGAATTATGCTTGCATATATGTTATCCACGTTTTTCTTCAATACAGATGTCTTCTCCCCAGGGGCGCAGCCAGGGGGGGCCCGAGGGGCCCGGCCCCCCCCCCCCCGAGATTTTTCTGCATGCAAACTTCTCTACCTGTACAGGGTCTTTCACGAGGAACCTCACCCATATTTATACGGGAAACTACTGAACGTATTTTCATGAAATTCAGCACTTATAAGTATTTCACGATGCTGATGAAATCTAAAATATTTTCAAGGCATGAGCACCTCCGGTTTTTCCGGAAATGACGTCAACTTCCGTTTTTCTAATTAGAACACCTTTTTTTATTGCAGAAATAGATTCCTTAGAGAATTTCAAGTTATTTTGATGTAACATTTTTCAGTTTTGGTTGGAAAATTCTCTCTGAGCGGGAAAATTCGAAAAAAAACCGAAAATAGAGCTCCGCTGAAACAAGAATAACTTCGAGGTTTTTGGATGGAAAATTTTCATTTTTGGGATTTTTCAAGATGTGAGATTGATGTATCCACTTTTGAAAATCGAAATCGCGATTCATGATACAGGGGGTGAAAAAATCGCTTTCAAAGTTAGGGATGACAAAATCGTGAAAAATCAATTTTTTTAATATCCACTTTAGGGCAAGGGTGTGATGCATACACTCACATTATTTTTTAACGTAGATTCAATATCTGCCATAAAAAAATGGGGTTCTAATTTGAAAAAATTTATTTTTCACGATTTTGTCATGCCTAACTTTGAAAGCGATTTTTTCACCCCCTGTATCATGAATCGCGATTTCGATTTTTGAAGTGGATACATCAATCTTACATCTTGAAAAATCCCAAAAATGAAAATTTTCCATCCAAAAACCTCGAAGTTGTTCTTGTTTCAGCGGAGCTCTATTTTCGATTTTTTTTTCGAATTTTTCCGCTCAGAGAGAATTTTCCAACCAAAACTGAAAAATGTTACATCAAAATAACTTGAAATTTTCTAAGGAATCTATTTCTGCAATAAAAAAATGGTGTTCTAATTTGAAAAACGGAAGTTGACGTCATTTCCGGAAAAACCGGAGGTGCTCATGCCTTGAAAATATTTTAGATTTCATCAGCATCGTGAAATACTTATAAGTGCTGAATTTCATGAAAATACGTTCAGTAGTTTCCCGTATAAATATGGGTGAGGTTCCTCGTGAAAGACCCTGTATATCAGTAGATACAGTTGAATATTTGCGTCGGCCCCCCCCCGAACAAAAATTCTGGCTGCGCCACTGCTTCTCCCAGCAGGAATAAAAAAAGATGATATTATCAGATTTTGAATGTATTGGCTCCATTCTAAAATCAGTGGTTCTCGATCAATTCTAGTGATCGATAGTTTTTCTTTCGTTTGATTTTCTACACTCGATCGCTATGCAACGCGAAACACGCAATTTGACCCAAGAGGAATGTGCCCAAGCGGTAGTTTTGCGAGAAGAAGGGTGGACATACACAAGAAGTTTGTGTGTAAGTATAGAACCGGTAAGGAACAATGGTTTATTCGAACGCAATCAGACCAAGGTGAATATGGCTGTCCCAACTCTGAAAGTAGAATGCAGACTCCTAGATTGTCGAATTTGTTAATTAACCTAACGAGGATTCAGCTTCTAGGCCCAGAGTGGTAAGGAACCCTCACCATCGAGTTAACAACCCAATTAAAGGTTGCAAGGCATGGTAGTCTGTCTTTTCCGGTCGTTTGTTCGATTTCTTTTCGAACACTCGTAACCTAAATTCAATTCCTTTCCCCTTTCTGTTTATTGATTGATGGGTGTAGACACTGTCTGGAAAATGATGGAAAGCGGAAAAATCACGGAGACCTATACAGGGTGGTCCACCTTTTGAAAACGGCACTTGATAATCGGTGAAAAGGATATTTTGAGGGGAAGATCTCAATTACAAAAATACTCAGTGTTGAGAAGATCAGCAATGCAGTGACTGCTATTCCACTCTTTAATTTTAACCATTTTGCAGAACGAATATACCCATATCTTGATTGGTCTGGGTCTGAACAAAACTCAAAAATGAAATGTCGAAAAAATGAAACTGAAAAAACTCTTCACTTCTGAGAAGTTCATGGTTGCATTCGGTATCCGAATGTAGGTTTTCGAGGTCGCTGAATTTAATGAAAAATAATTCACAGCCCTAGCTATGATAGTTTAGATTTCCACCTCTGAAATTGAATTTTTGCAGAATGAAACAACAAGAAATCTCTACTTATGAGTGGTACATGCTTGACTTAGGTATCAAAATGTGGGTTTTTGAGGTCGCTCTATTCAATAAAAATATTTCAGAGCTCTAAAAAATCATAGTTTAGATGTTTACATGTCAAATTGAATTTTTCCAAGAATGAAAATTTCAAATTGTCGGAGCTGCGTCTCTCACATCTCATCCACTAATCATGCGCAAAAAAATTAACGCACATTCTGAAAATCTCAATTTTAATGAAAGTTAACTCTATATTGACTTTATAACTAATTTTTCATGTTCTCTCGGGAAGGTTTTGAACGAAACAAGACACATTAAATGGAAGAAAAATTCAGGATTTCACCGAATCTTATGTGAAAGAAGAGAAATGAACAATTTTCAAAATACTGAGATGCTGATAAGTGATTTAATGCTTGGTATTTCCACCCCTTGCGTTAATTACAGCTCGGCAACGACGGTTCATACTCAAAATGAGTGATCTTAAAATGTTCTGATCTAATCCTTCCCAGATTTCTTCGAGTTGGATTCCTAAGTCATTAAGAGTAGCTGGATGATTTTCTGAACTTCTCAGCCTTCTATTGAGGTTGTCCCAAACCTGCTCAATCAGATTGAGATCTGGACTTCTTGCTGGCCATTCCATTCGAGAGACTTCTTCAAGGTACTCCTGAACGATGCGGGCACGATGGGGTCTGGCATTATCGTCCATAAAAATGAAATTTTCACCAATGTATGGGGCAAATGGCTCTACATGCTCTTCAAGAATGTTCCTTATATACTTATAAGCATTCATAGGTCCATTATCAACGACCACTAGGTCTGTGCGAGCAGTCAAAGATATTCCATCCCATACCATAATCGATCCTCCCCCGAAACCAGTAGTATTCAGGAAATTGCACTGAGCATATCTTTCATGTGGACGTCTGTATACAAGGGAACGTCGATCACAATGGTAGAGGCAGAATCTAGACTCATCTGTGAAGAGAGCTCTTTCCCAATCGGCCTCTTCCCAATGGATATGCTCTCTCGCAAAATCCAAACGCGCCCTTCGATGGGCTGGGGTAACAGCTGGGCCTCTTGCCGCGACACGAGGCCTTAAATCATATTCTCTGAGGCGATTTCTTATTGTCTGGGTGCTAATTTGCACCTCATGAGTTTGCTCAGGCTGATTTTGAAGGAGGCGAGCGGTTGCAAACCGTTGTCTCAACGAAGAAACTCTCAAGTAACGTTCTTGAATGGCAGTTGTTACCCGTGGTCTACCCTGTCCTGGTCTTCGGACATTCATACCTGTCTCCCTGAATCGCTGCAACATTCTGGACACACTTGTATGGGAAACTCCAAACCTTTCTGCAATTCTTGTGTATGTCCACCCTTCTTCTCGCAAAACTACCGCTTGGGCTCATTCCCCTTGGGTCAAACTGCGTGTTTCGCGTTGCATAGCGATCGAGTGTAGAAAATCAAACGAAAGAAAAACTATTGATCACTAGAATTGATCGAGAACAACTGATTTTGGAATGGAGCCAATACATTCGGAATCTGTGATATCATTTTTTTTATTCCTGCTGGGAGAAAACGTATTGAAGAAAAACGTTGAAAGTGGATAACATATGCATGCATAATTCTGATAAAAATAATTATCATTGAGAACACCTTCAGTTGTAGAATAAATTTGAGATTTCCATAATGTGCGTTAATTTTTTTTGCGCAGTGTAGTATCGTTTATATCAATGTTATATCGTCAAACCCTAGTTCAACCACAACACATCAACCAGTAAGTAATCAAATGGAGCTTCTGTATTCAAATTCCAAATTGACCAATCGATATGAAGCCCAACTGCTCCCTAAGATTAACAACTTGACAGGGGCACTATATATCATGATCTCTACCGATAGGCTTGTCGCTGTATTACATTTGCTGGTTAATTTATAAGGTCTGGATTAATATAAAGTACGTCGTCAGAGTTTCGTTCCCCATCTGTCCATGAAATGTCAACTGCTGATGAACTAACCCATTCAATAAATAATACTGTAGGTTCGTTTCATGAGAATGTATGAAAAAACGTTTTGAGGTTTACAGGGTGGCCAAAAGATTGACGCCAAAAAGGAAAAAACAGGTCCCTCGTGTCATGGGCTATTCGAATCACCCCCATGTATGTTATGCTTTTTTTCACGGTTTTCGAGTTATGAATTTTTTTATGAACTTTGAGAATTTTCGACTCGACCATCTTCAAAAAAGATATTGAAAAAAAGAACGAGACTTCTCTGTGAAATTCTTTTTGTAACTTAATCTACACGAATTGTTCTTTTATACATAAAATAACCAGATTCGTAATTTTGATAAAAATTATGGAAATGTTGGTCTCAAGTGAAAAAGTTAAGTGAATTGGATTATGATCTGAATTTTGGAATCAAATTTAAAAATGTAAAAAGGCTAATTCATGGTTTCTTAGTATGCTTAAAAACTGTGCTCAACAGTCAGCTTTTAAAATCATTGATAAAAAATGGTACTTAACACTCTACTTTTGCTAGAATTAGCCTTCAAAGTTATCGAGGTGGAAAAAATCAAAGAATTAGACATTTATTACAGAATTATTTTTTGCTATTTTGAGATTTTTTTGATCAGGTTATGATAGAAAATGCTGAAAATTGATGAAAATTAGCTTTAGATGTTGGTCAAGAAAAGTTCTAGATAAAAAAAGAAAAAGGTATGGCAATAAATCACACATCATAATGTAAATAAAAAGAAATTTATTTATAAAATTTACATTAGATTTCCAAAGTGGCCACCACTAGCCTCAATACACACTCTACACCTTCTGAGAAAATTTTCCTTTAATCGCATAATACCTGCCCTGTTCTCTCTTAGGACACGTTCGGTGTCTCTTAACTTCATTCGCAGCTCGTCTTCACTCGAATATTCTCGGGCGTAAACAATTTCATTGGTATAACCCCAAACGAAAATATCCATGGGATTAAGGTCAGGTGAACGTGGGGGCCACTTGATCGGTCCGCTGCGTCCGATCCAGTGATCACGGACGTTTGGTTAATTTAAGAGAAGCCGAACGTGTCCTAAGAAAGAACAGGGCAGGTTTTATGCGATTAAAAGAAAATTTTTTAAGAAGTTGTAGAATGTGTATTGAGGCTGGAGGTGACCACTTTGAAAACCTACTGTAAATTTTCATAAATAAATTTCTTTTTATTTACATTATGATGTGTGATTTATTGCCCTATCTTTTTCTTTTTTTATCTAGAACTTTCCTTGACCAACATCTAAAGCTAATTTTCATTGATTTTCAGCATTTTCTATCATAATTTGATCGGAAAAATCTTAAAATGGCAAAAAATAATTCTGTAGTAAATGTCTAGTTCTTTGATTTTTTCTACCTCGATGACTTTGAAGGTTAATTCTAGCAAAAGTACAGTGTTAAGTACCATTTTTTATCAATGACTCTAAAAACTGACTGTTGAGCACAGTTTTTAAGCATACTAAGAAACCGTGAATTAGCCTTTTTACATTTTTAATTTTGATTCGAAAATTCAGATCATAATCCAATTCACGTAACTTTTTCACTTGAGACCAACATTTCCATAATTTTTATCAAAGTTACGAATCTGGTTATTTTATGTATAAAAGTACAATTCATGGAGATTCAAGTTACAAAAGAATTTCACAGAGAAGTCTTGTACTTTTTTTCTAATATCTTTTTTAAGATGGTCGAGTCGAAAATTCTCAAAGTTCATAAAAAAAATTCATAACTCGAAAACCGTGAAAAATCGCATAACATACATGGGGGTGATTCGATTAGCCCATGACACGAGGGACCTGTTTTTACAAGCTTTTATTTAGTTTCACCTGTCCCGGTGTCTGTCTGTAATCAAATCTTGCAAGTTAAATATGACACACTTCTACTGGTCCGATTGATTTGAAATTTGGCAGGTGTACATAATTCTGGTGACAATGCATCATGAAAAATTTTTTATAGAAAAAAACAAAATGGCGGCTCCAAAATGGCGGATGAGTTTTGTAATTATCATCCGATTCCATTCAAAATTAGTATCTGGGGGTTTTTGGTTTCGACAATGATGATTCTTCTGTCAAAATTGAAAAATTCAAGATGGCGGCTACAATATGGCGGGCGAGTTTTGTAATTATGATCCGATTACCTTGAAAATTGGTATCTGGGGGTTTTCTGGGTCGGAAATTACGATTCTTCAAAATTGAGGAATTCAAGATGGCGGCTTCAAAATGGCGGATTATTGTTGTTATTATAAAAGCTTGTCTCAAAAAAGGTTTTTTTATAATAGCTTGTTTTTCTTTTTGACGTCAATCTCTTAGCCACTCTGTATTTGTTTTCAATGTTTTCTTATAAGAAGTCCATATAAGTTGTTGTGCAGTGTATTTCGAATATAGGGAAAAATGTGAACCAAAGAAATAATACACAGGAAAGAAACAAACGAATTGGGATAAAATATTTAGGATTGGTGGTTTATTTAAAATCTTTTTCCATGAAAATTTTCCCCTCGTTCCTCAGACAGTCTCTTTTTCCTACTTACCCAAAAGCTACTATTCTCAATCTCTCAAAAACTTCGAAAGTCTGTTGAAAATTCCCGATTACCACTAAAAATCGAGCAGAATATAAGTTTCCCACCTGTTCAACGCATTTTCCAGCGATTTTCTCACAGGCAAATGCACGGAAAAATTTCCCAAAAATAAATTTCCGCGCAACTTCCGCGCGCTTCGCAGTTTGCGTATCTGCGACGTTAGCTGGACGCGTTCGGGCCGCTACTGAAAGGGCACCTGCTGCTCCCGTCGACGTCGTCGAAGGCGTCCCTAGGGCATCGCGACGCTAGACGCCGACGGTACGTTTTGATGTGCCGAGTATCAACAGGCGGCGATGGCAGAAACTATGCGACTGTTTTTTCCGACGGAATATTCTTTGTGTTGGCCTAGGTCGAAAATAACAACGGAGGAGCTGTGTAAAGGATATGGGGGGTTTTGGTGTTTTTTAGTTCATCGATGAGGGAACGGAACCTGGAAGATGACTCTAGTGTCTTTCACCGACAACTCCCGATATGTTATACAGAGTGGCCAAGAGATTGACGTCAAAAACGAAAAAACAGGTCCCTCGTGTCATGGGCTATTCGAATCACCCCCATATATGTTATGCTATTTTTCACGGTTTTCGAGTTATGAATTTTTTTATGAACTTTGAGAATTTTCGACTTGACCATCTTAAAAGAGATACTAAAAAAAAGTACAATACTTCTCTGTGAAATTCTTTTTGTAACTTAATCTCCATGAATTGTACTTTTATACATAAAATAACCTGATTCGTAACTTTGATAAAAATTATGGAAATGTTGGTCTCAAGTGAAAAAGTTACGTGAATTGGATTATGACCTGAATCTTCAAATCGAAATTAAAAAAGTAACAAGGCGAATTCACGGTTTCTCAGTATGCTTAAAAACTGCGCCCAACAGTCAGCTTTTAGAATCATTGATAAAAAATGGTACTTTACACTCTCATTTTGCTAGAATTAGCCTTCAAAGTCATCGAGTTGGAAGAAATCCAAAAACTAGACATTACTACAAAATTAATTTTTGCCATTTTAAGATTTTTCTGATCAAGTTATGATAGAAAATGCTGGAAATTAATGAAAACTAGCTTCAGATATTGGTCAGGAAGAGTTCTAGATAAAAAAGGAATAGGTATGGCAATAAATCACATAATAATGTAAATAAAAAAAAATTTATTTATAAAATTTACAGTAGGTTTTCCAAGTGACCACCTCTAGCCTCAATACAAATTCTACACCATCTTAGAAAATTTTCTTTCAATCGCATAAAACCTGCCCTGTTCTCTCTTAGGACACTTTCGGCTTCTCTTAACTTCAGTCGCAGCTCGTCTTCATTCGAACATTCTCGGGCGTAAACAATTTCTTTGAAATAAACCCAAACGAAAAAATCGATGGGATTAAGGTCAGGTGAACGTGGGGGCCACTTGATTGGTCCGCTGCGTCCGATCCATCTGTTCAGGTATCCGTTCATTCAAGCGATTACTAAGAAGGTGTAGAATGTGTATTGCGGCTAGAGGTGGCCACTTTTAAAACCTACTGTAAATTTTATGAATACCATTTTTTATCAATGATAGAACTGACTGTTGAGCGCAGTTTTTAAGCATACTAAGAAACCGTGAATTCGCCTTTTTACATTTTTAATTTTGATTCGACAATTCAGATCATAATCCAATTCACGTAACTTTTTCACTTGAGACCAACATTTCCATAATTTTTATCAAAATTACGAATCTGGTTATTTTATGTATAAAAGAACAATTCATGGAGATTGAGTTACAAAAAGAATTTCACAGAGAAGTCTCGTTCTTTTTTTTAATATCTTTTTCAAGATGGTCAAGTCGAAAATTCTCAAAGTTCATAAAAAAATTCATAACTCGAAAACCGTGAAAAATAGCATAACATACATGGGGTGATTCGAATAGCCCATGACACGAGGGACCTGTTCTTTTCTTTTTGACGTCAATCTCTTGGCCACCCTGTATACATCGAACCGATTCGAATATTTACTTTCACAGGTGGAAATCTGAACTTTGCTATTTTTTATTTGATTCAGCGACCTCCAAAACCTTAATTTTGATACCACAATCAACCGTGTACCATTCATAGGTGAAGATGCAGGTCCGATAGTTTCGGAGATATGGAGTTTTATTCGACTGGGAAATTTTTCCTTTATGGGAAACCCTTTCGATTTTGTCGATTTTGTGAAATTCCTTTGGCGTTTGGATTTAATTTATGAACATTTGTGAATAAAGTATTTTGTTTTCGACATTTTGGTGAAGAAATTAGTTGTGCAGGTCCGATAGTTCCGCAGATATGAAGTGCATTTGAACGCTTCAAGAACACCCACCTAAAAATTCAATCGATGCTCAAAAATAACTTTCTTGGATTTAATTTTGAGTTTTTTCAGGTCGTACCAGGATGCATCAATAACTTTGGTGCCGTTGTTGTGGGACACAGGGTTTCCATGTTTCCGAGATCAGACAATCAAGCTTCAGTCCAGGTGCCCCAGATCGACAAGAACGTACGATGTGATAAAGTAAATTTTGTCTCTATCTTTTCCATTTTATAATGTATGTTTATTGATAAGTTGTGTGAATTCACCTAATTTTGATTGTTAACCCAGTATTTAATTTTTTATGCTTGAATATAATGAAGAATTATTCAAGGTTATTTCGAAATAAAATGAAGTATTCTTGCTATAGTTTCGTTTGATTCAAAATTCCTTTCGCCTGAAAATATGATAAAAAAAGGTACATACCCCCAACGCAAAATCGAGAAATTTTCTCTGTTCTGCATAAGGATCTCAGGAGCTCGAGGAGGTGTGGTGATAAAAGCGATTCGACACAGTGTACGTGCCGAACCAAGTTTGTCATCCCCATAATTCAGAAGATACCTGCACATTGTAACAATGGCATTCTTGGACTTGACCCTCAACTTTCTCTACCGTCAAGGAAATTCTTTAATTGCAATAACATGAAACCTTCAAAGAATATCAGCCACTTTCAGGTACAAGAATGACTAGAAAGATTTGGCAGGCGCAAGTCCACGGAGCCCATTGGGCAGGTATATAAATACCTCAGATAGGTAAAACCAGACAGTTGTTACTTAAACTGGTTAGCAGTTATCGACGACAGTCGAAACATTCTTGTAACTAAAACCGATCTCCCGATGAATAAACATATTCCTCCGTTTCCACAAGTGTTTTAATGTCTCCCGTAAACGCATACACCTCAAACTGGTGACCCCGACGTGATCCGCGTGTGGAAAAAGAGGTTTGCGTTCACAAAAATTTCGATACGGAAATGTGTGTGTTGAAAATGGCTTCTGAAAACACCAACGAAATCACCGACGTGGAAACGACCAGTGAAATTAGTGAATTGCGGGAAGGAATAAGACTGTTGAGTTCGCTAATTGAAACATTGTCGCTAAACAGGCGACGCTCACCTTCGCGAAGACGCGGACGAAGTTCAAGCCGTGGTCGATACCAAAAGCAGGATGGTCTCTGTTTTTACCACTCTAGGTTTGGAAATAAGGCCAAAAAGTGTAACCCTCCGTGCAACTGGTCGTCGGGAAACGACAAAAGTCGTCCGTAAACGCGGCTCACGATGACGACTCGAAAGCTCGCCGCATTTTCGTTACCGACAGACAGACAAGAGTATCTTTTCTTGTCGATACGGGTGCGGACTTGTGTGTTTACCCGCGAAATCGCCTAAAGGGACCGATGCAAAAACACACGTACGAACTTTCTGCAGCGAACGGCACACGCATCAGTACATACGGCACTATCGCGTTGAAATTGGACCTTTCCCTTCGACGAAGTTTTGGGTGGAAATTTGTAGTGGCGGACGTTAACACACCTATTATCGGTATAGACTTCTTGTCGTATTATGGATTATTAGTGGACGCGAGAAACCGACGGTTGATCGATTCAATAACAAACTTTTCAACGAACGGTAAACCAGTGAAAACAGACGTTTCTTCCGTGAAAGTGGTAAATGGCGAATCAGTGTATCATCGACTTCTAGAAGAATACTCTGAACTTACTCGGCCACCTGTATTCAGAAAGGAAGCAATTAAGCATGGAACCAAACACCATATAAAAACGACACCTGGTCCACCAATCCATTGTAAAGCACGACGACTTGCCCCTGACCGTCTTAAGCAGATCCAGACGGAATTTGAAGTTATGATGGAACAAGGAGTCATTCGCCCATCGAAGAGTCCCTGGTCATCTCCACTTCACAGCGTTCCCAAGAAAGACGGCACTCTACGTCCATGTGGAGACTATCGCGCCTTAAACGCTAGGACGATACCCGACAGGTACACACCACCTCATATCGAGGATTTCTCCCAGAAATTGTATGGTAAGACAGTATTCTCTAAGATCGACCTAGTGAGAGCCTACCATCAAATTCCTGTCGCGGAAGAAGATATCGAAAAAACCGCGATCATTACCCCGTTCGGTCTTTTCGAGGCCGTTAACACAATGTTTGGATTACGTAATGCTGCTCAAACCTGTCAAAGATTTGTCGATGAAATAATTCGTGGCTTAGATTTTGTTTATGCGTACATTGACGATTTTTTAATTGCTTCGGATAACGAGACACAGCATTACGAACACCTGAACATTTTGTTCAAACGTTTAAATGAGTACGGCGTTTTAATCAATCCGGCGAAATGTGTTTTCGGAATAAACGAAATAACTTTTCTCGGATATACTGTCAACTCACAAGGCATAAAACCTTTGGCAGAACGTGTAGATGCTATCGTGAAATTTCCCAAACCAGACAATATCAAACAACTTCGCAGATTCTTAGGCATGGTAAATTTTTATCGACGGTTCATTTCCAACGCAGCCGAAATCTTGCAACCTCTAACCGACCTATTGAAAGGTAAAATGAAAAGAAACGCGCTGATATCGTGGAATGAAAGCGCACTTAACGCTTTGAACTTGGTAAAGCAAGCTCTAGTTGACGCAACTATGTTAGCGCACCCTATCCCTGGCGCACCAATCAGCATTGTGGTAGATGCCTCCGATTACGCGATAGGAGCAGCTTTACAACAATTAACAAATCATGCATGGCAACCTTTAGCGTTTTATACAAAATCTCTATCTACAGCTCAACGTAAATATAGCGCATACGACAGAGAACTATTAGCAATGTACTACGCTGTAAAACGTTTCAGATACGCCGTGGAAGGTCGAAACTTCGTGATATTCACCGATCACAAACCACTCACATACGCATTCAGTCAAAATTTGGATAAATGTTCCCCTCGACAATTTCGGCAACTCGACTATATTGGCCAATTCACTACTGATATACGGTATATCAAAGGCCAGGACAACAGTGTAGCCGACGCATTATCGCGAATCGAAGAAATTTCCGAGGTAGTTGACCATCGTACTCTCGCAGTCGCGCAAGAAATCGACGAGGAATTACGCAAAATCCTCGAATCCGGAAATGAATACTCCCTCAACATAAAGAAAGTTTATTTTCCCGATTTCAATGTCCAACTTTACTGCGATTTAACCAACGAAAGCGTTAGACCATTTGTGCCAAAACAATTTCGCCGAAACATTTTCGACTCTTTGCACAACCTTTCACACCCTGGCATAAAAGCCACAAACAAATTGATAAGTTCGCGTTTCGTGTGGCCATCGATGAATAAAGACTGTCGCGAGTGGACGCGCTGTTGTGTCCCGTGTCAACGAAATAAAATAACTCGTCATGTTTCCACGCCAATCAAACAGTTTGACAATTTAGCTGGTAGATTCGAACATGTCCACATTGACATTATCACAATGCCATATTCACAAGGCTACCGATATTGCCTTACATGTATTGACCGTTTTTCAAGGTGGCCGGAGGTAGCGCCAATCGAAGATATGGAAGCCTCCACTGTGGCCTCAGCCTTTTTGTCTACTTGGATTTCGCGTTTCGGTGTTCCGCTCAGAATAACATCGGATCAAGGTCGACAGTTCGAATCCAATTTATTTAGGGAACTATGCAAGCTACTCGGTACAAAACACATACGTACAACAGCTTACCACCCTCAAGCTAACGGTATGGTCGAACGGTTTCACCGCCAACTTAAGGCAGCAATAAAGTGCCACGCCACGGACAATTGGTTGAAAACGTTACCAATAGTTCTTTTAGGAATTCGATCGTGCATCAAAGAAGATTTGAATGCAACTTCTGCCGAAATGATTTACGGTTCAAGTCTTCGACTACCTGCCGAATTTTTTGCCCCTTCGAATCAGAAAGCAAATTCGGATTTCGTAGAAAAATTGAAGGTACGGCTCAACGATGTCAAGCCAAACGCCGTTATTCGGCATGGTTCTAAACCAACCTTCATTTTCAAAGACCTGTCTACTGCTAAACACGTTTTTGTTCGGCGAGATGCAGTTCGCGCGCCCCTGCAATCTCCGTATGACGGACCATACGAAGTAGTACATAGCCATGATAAATATTTCGTAATCAAAATAGGCGACAAAAAAGCTACCGTCTCATTAGACCGACTAAAACCAGCCTTTCTTTTGACGAAAGACTGCGAACCCGAAAGCGAGTTTAATTCTCAATCCGTAGTTGTACCCGATCAAACTTTTCAACCCGAACATACTGAAGGAAATAGTAATCGCGAACATTGCACTACACGTTCAGGTAGAAGAGTACGTTTCCCGGATAGATTACAAGTCGGATTAGATTAAGCCAATTACATTCACCATATATATATATATATAAACAAAAATAAGAAATTCACGTCCGTTAGGACCATCCACTAGGGACATACAATAAATGAGAGAAATGGACTAGCAAAGATCTAATTCAAGAAGTAAATCGCATTTTCCTTCTTCGGTAGCAGCACGTTCCGGCGATTTACTTCTTGAATTAGATCTTTGCTAGTCCATTTCTCTCATATATATATATATATATATATTTTTTTTTCAGCATTTATCTAATACTAATTTTTTTTTTTCTTCTCTCAAAATTTTCCACAATAATGTAAAATACAATTTTTTTTCTCTGTCATAATTTTCCAGAGTAATAATGTACAAATATAAATTGTTTCATCTTTCATCGTAACGTTATTACTGGTAAGGGGGTATGTGGTGATAAAAGCGATTCGACACAGTGTACGTGCCGAACCAAGTTTGTCATCCCCATAATTCAGAAGATACCTGCACATTGTAACAATGGCATTCTTGGACTTGACCCTCAACTTTCTCTACCGTCAAGGAAATTCTTTAATTGCAATAACATGAAACCTTCAAAGAATATCAGCCACTTTCAGGTACAAGAATGACTAGAAAGATTTGGCAGGCGCAAGTCCACGGAGCCCATTGGGCAGGTATATAAATACCTCAGATAGGTAAAACCAGACAGTTGTTACTTAAACTGGTTAGCAGTTATCGACGACAGTCGAAACATTCTTGTAACTAAAACCGATCTCCCGATGAATAAACATATTCCTCCGTTTCCACAAGTGTTTTAATGTCTCCCGTAAACGCATACACCTCAGAGGTATCAGGAATGCCTCCTGAAAAACGCAGTTAAATTACCCCGAATACACCCTAAAAAGACGTTATCCTGTGATAATTATCTGAAATCGTGAAAAGTGCAAAAATGCCCCTTGAGAAAGCGAGGTAGACAACCAACAATACACGTGAGCGTGAGTTGTGTTGCCTGTCTCTCCTGATACCCCTTCGTATCTTAAAGGTAACGAGGAGGTATCAGGAGTACGCCTGATAACGGAGAGGCAGGCAACACAACTTACGCTCTCGTGTATTTTTGGTAGTCTACCTCGCTTTCTCGAGGGGCATTCCGGAGGCCTACCAACACTCGTAATTAACACGATACGAGGGGGTATCAGGAGTACGCCTTTTTGAGATAGAAGTAGTCTACCTGCGATCCTCATGCAAGATCCTGAGAATGACGTGTTAACGTAGTAAAAGGAGGCGTCCGGCATGCCCCTCAAGAACACGAGGTAGACTACCAAAAATACACGAGAGCGTAAGTTGTGTTGCCAACCTCTTCTTGATCAGGCGTACTCCTGATACCTCCTCGAACCTATTCTGATCCTCATACAAAACGCGAAATTTCCTTGATTTTACATTAGGATTACAGGAGTTCGAGGAGGTATCAGGAGTACGCCTGATAACGGAGAGGCAGGCAACACAACTTACCTCAATGAGGTAGGCAAGAAGAATAAGGTCTCTTTAATCTGGGTTCCCGGTCATTCGGGAATCGTAGGAAACGAAGAGGCCAATACACTGGCCAGAAAGGGCGCACAGACACCACTCACTGGCCCAGAACCCTTCTGTGGTATAGGAAAATGCACCTATAAGAAGGAGTTTATGCTGAAGGAGAAAACCGAAAGAGAAAAACTCTGGCGGAATCTCCCAGGGATGGATCCAAAAAGTTCCTCCGGGACTTTGAAACTGTTAGATCCAAAAAATATCTGGATCTCAGTAAAAACCAACTTCACCTTCTCACTGGCTTTCTCACAGGACATTGTCGCCTAAAAAAGCATCTGTTGAGAATGGGTTTATCAGACACTGATGAGTGTAGATTCTGTGGGGAGGAGGAAGAAACTCCTATTCACCTGGTTACGGAATGCTATGCCATTGCAAGCCAAAGAAAAGAGTGCTTTGGACAAGAAACTTGTAGAAGTGGGGAGTTATCCTCCTTGAAGCCGTCCCAGATTCTGGATTTCATCAAATCTCTGGAACTGGAGGGCGAGCTGTAGGAAGCGCGATAATAACAGCTCTGTCAGGGGGCACAATAGACCTTAAGGTCGCAGTGAACTGTAACCCCTTTTTACTATAACTATAACTATAACACAACTTACGCTCTCGTGTATTTTTGGTAGTCTACCTCATTTTTTCGAGGGGCATGACGGATGCCTCCTTATACTACGACAACACGACATTTTCAGGATCTTGCATGAGGGTCGCAGGGGCTCAAGGAGCTGTCAGAAATGACTACTAATGAACGCAGGTAGACTACTTCCATGTCAAAAAGGTGTACTCCTGATACCCCCTCGTATGGTGGAAATTACGAGTGTTGGTAGACCTCCGGAATGCCCCTCGAGAAAGCGAGGTAGGCTACCAAAAAAACACGAGAGCATAAGTGTGTTGCCAGCCTCTCCTCGATCAGGCGTACTCCTGATACCTCCTCGAACCTCCTGTGATTCTCAAACAAATAGCGAAATTCCCTTGGAAACAGGAGTTCGAGGAGGTATCAGGAGTACGCCTGATCAAGGAGAAGCCGGCAACACACCTAACGCTCACGTGTATGGTTGGTTGTCTACCTCGCTTTCTCAAGGGGCACTCCTGATAACTCCTCGAGCTGAGATCTTTATTATGCAGAACAGAGAAAGTTTCTCGATTTTGCGTTAGGAGTACCTTTTTTTCATCATATTTTCAGGCTAAAGGAAATTTGAATCAAACAAAACTAAAGCAAGAATAGATTATTTTATTTCGAAATAACATTAAATAATTTTTCATTACATCAAGCACAAACAATTTAATACTTGGTTGACAATGAAAATTAAGTGAATTCAAACAACTTATCAATAAACATACATTATAAAATGGAAAAGAGAGAGACAAAATTCTCTACCATATCGTACGTTCTTGTCCTAAACTTCGAGAAAATATTCCTGATTATTTGCAGCATGAACGCTGCAGCTTCTCGATCTGTGGCACCTGGACTAAAGCTGTCTCTGCGATTGTGATATCAAGCGAAAAAAAATTAAACAAGGAATTTTTTTTTATGAAACTCACAAACTTTGAAAATTCGTAGCGGAATCTGTGGGCAAGCTACACTGATGAAATCCTGGTGCAATATAGAGCTTTTATTCCTCTACAGAAAACAAATTCAGCCTGCGATGGAAAGATCAGGAGAAAGAAAAATAGATCTAGAAACAAAATTAGACAATCGGCATCGATTGTGAAGTATCGTTCAATTCGAAATTTTTTATTTAGGTTCTTCATGGAATTTCATCTCGATCTATAAACAAAATAAACTTTCGGGCTGTTCAGAAAACGCTGCGAAGTGGTATCGAATTCAAATCCATCACGTTGAGCAGGAATATCGAGTCTCAGCGTAATGAAAAAATATGAAATATTCGCCCCCAAGAGTTTTCCAAGAAACAGATTCATTTTCTGATTAATGGAACCGGAAACAACTTTTATAGCCCATTAAATTTTCAATCCTTTCGATACGAGAGAGAAAGAATTCCGAATGAAAGATTCAATCGACAATTTTCCAGCGGTTTCATTCCAATCTTAGACGGAAAATGTTGGAGGGGTCCTTTAAGATTTAATTGATTTCCAAAGTTTGATTACTTTTAGATGAACTGGATCTGTTCATTCGCAAAGATCCCGAAAGAAGCCTTTGTAGGCGCGCAAAAAATTCGTCGTACGTGCAAAAATTCAATTCATTAAAAATATTTTCCTATCTCGATTCCTGTAGAAAATTTACTCCACAGACAGATCGACTTGGCATTCATCTTGTATTCATAGATGCATACAAACCCTATTTATAGATTTCTATGCACCCTTTCTGTATTCTCAGCAATCTCAGCATAGAGAACGAATGTATATGTATTCTATGAATAGGTGTTTTATGCATCTTGTCTTGGAGAAGTTTCGATCGATTCGAATCTATTGTACCATCAACTTAACACATTTCGATCATTAGAAACACTTAAAATGAATAATGGAGACGGAACTTCAATTCTCCATCGATATTCCATCAAATCATATTCGCAAACATCGGGAACTGTTCGGAGATTACTTCATTAACAATTCCATGAGTGGAACATAATTTTGCTCTTACGAACTATAATGCCAATCCGGCTCAGTGATCCGGCCATGAAATATAAACAAACGTTAACATATTAGGGGTAATATACCGTGTTTTCGGTGAAAAGCCGATTAGATATTAATAATTTCGCGAATGTTGGTCAGTTTAATTTAAATTTCGACCAGGGTAATAGATAATTAATTAGAAAGTTTTTGTTAAGGATATAAAAGTTACCTGCTATTTCCACCACAGAATAGGTATTCTGTGTTTTCCACTCACGGAACATAGGCCATAGAAATAGAATAGATTCATTTTATCTCTATGGGAAACACTGAAAAGTAGGAAGAGTTTAGGTATATGCATAGAGCATGCAATAATAATGAAATTCTCAAAATTGCTGATGTGCCTTCGGTTCTTTCTAAGAATTTATTGATATGAAATGAAAACTCGAGCATTAAACGCCGTCCCTAATAAGCCATCCCGAAGAAAAAAACGAGGACGAAACTTAATTCTGGCAAAAATTATTGGGGAAGGAAATCGAATAATAGGCTGTCGCAGTCCCATGAGTCCAGGACGCAAATGTAAAGATCCGGTCTGGAGAAAAACTGAGGCGAACTTCCCTCGGGATAACGAAGTTCTTCCGTTTATAAATTTCACAATTCATGTAGCCAGACTACGTGATTTTCCTGTTTCCCTTTTTTGAATAGTGCATAAAAGTGGTACTTTCGCCTTAATTATTCAAATGAGACTTTATTCTTTATTCAAAATACCCTGAGATCAATCTATATGCAAAAAAATCAGCATCTATATAAATCGATTTTTCTGGGAAATACGGCAGTCCAAAAATGACCTATTTTTCGCGATTTTTCGACTCTAGGTCGATTATTTCCCAAACTACGCGTCAAAGGAGAATTCTAATTACAGATTCGTAATCAACGTGTCCGAATCAGTGAATAAAATGTTCTATTCACTTTTTCGGTGGAATTTCCTACTTTCAGGACTCCAAATTGAAGCTCAGTCTGTAAACGGATAAAAAACACCAGTTAGCTCTTCTATGCCTGTTACTACCATATGATTTTGACGTTTGTTTAACCTTTATTCCGATGATGCCTCTGTCATGTTTTTGCATATGTAAACATACAGAAAACGTATATGTTTTCCTGTTAACGACAAGACAGTTCATTATGCCACACTGCTAATTGGAGACAAAAGCAAAGTCACTATCAAATTCCACAATGGCTGCTCAGGAAAAGCTCATGAAATCTTTAGAATCCCTTAAGAAAATCTCATTTTCCAATAGTAACTCTGATACTTTGAATATGTGAGTATTCTGAAGTATTCCATGACATCCCATTATTAAGGGGATGATAAGAATAAATCAGAATTAGTTATCAGTTATAAGAATTATCTATTTTAGTAAAAAGGAGAAAGTCCATCATTGTCATGTTATAACAGAATGTATAAGCAGCAATTCAGTAACTGTACTTCCAACCGTTTTTGCTACGTTATTGAATTACACGATGGAAAGTCTGTTTCAACTCTGTGATGACCCAGACTCTGACATCAGAATGGTTGCTGAGGAATCTTTAAACAAAATAATAAGAGTAAATCCTAAAACGTCCATTCTGCTTTTTCTGACTGTAACGTTCTAGGCCCTCAGCGACGAAAATATTACAAAAGTTCTCATAGAACTACACAAAGAAATCAAAAGAAACAATTCAGCTAGATCTTTGCGAGCTGCATTAAGCAGGTTTTCCAAACTAGCTCCCAGTATAAGGCCTCATAAGGGAAAGCCATATGTGGCACATTTATTTCCCAGCTTAATCAGAATTATTGAGAGACCCGAGGAATCAATACATGAAACACTGGCAAGCAGTCTACCAAAAATTATCGAAGTATTAGGCCCCTTCACCACAGATAGTGATATTAAGGTAGTATTATTATTGGACACCATGTTTAATGTGTGTGAATGTAAATTGTTCGAATTCCGGATGACAGAGGATAATCTGGTTAATATATAATAAGTTTATGATGATTCTAAGAAAATTTGAGTATGGTTTTGGTGATAATTGATTAATCAAATCCATTTATATCTTGCTTAGGGACTTTGCAATATTTTGGAAAAAGAATCGTACAAAATGTTTCTTCATAGATTATAAGAATTGAGTTTTGTTTCAGAACCTTCTAAAATCGTTTATTGGCAATATTTCAAATCCTTCAGCTGTTATTAAGAGGACTGCAGCTCATTCGATTCAAAGTATATGCCTAAACTGCCCAAAACCTTATTTGTCTATTGTGTATTGTATTCATATTGTACTAGGTAATTATTCCACTTCGAAAAATAATTATAATCTTCAAAATATAATAATTTAGGTTTTGTGTTTCCACTTAATGAAAACTGTGACACCCACTTGATTTTTGGTGTTTTGGGGGTCCTTAAAATACTTTTACCCCAATGGAGAAAATGCTTGAAAGAAAGCCATCAGTCGCAAGAGAATGAAAAACAAGGGACAGAATGGGCTGAGTTGAAGTCAGAAAAACTACTCCAGGTACTTAGTCTGAGGTTTTTTGAGTTTTATTGCAATATTTCTTGTTTCTTATGTAACAGATTTACGAGCTGTGCCTTCATTACATCAATAGTAAGGATCATAATTTGGTGAATTCTTCGTTAGACACCTTGAATATTTTGTTGCAAAATTCGACTAAACAGCTGAGGGAAGCTCTGTTGAATCCTACTGGCCCACCTAAAAGTAATACTCGGTATTTTGGTGGCCCCAAACGTAAATCCCTAAGTAAGTACTAGTCAGGGAATTTCGATGACATCCAATTTAAAATTGAAATATTGAGATTACGGTTATATTTTAGGTCAACTAAGCATAAGTTCAGAAGCTGCTTTGACATCAGAATCAGACCTGACTGATTCTCTGAGACCTGATATTACCAAATGGATAGATCACTCGAAACTCACCTTATCGTCTCTCAATCTTATAGATAAGTCGAAGGAATCATTCGAAAAATCCCTATCTTTAGAAAGTGGCAGCAGCACAATAACTAGATCTTTGTCTCAAATCGACCTTGAATCTAGTATTGAGTTCGATGCACTCAAAACATGTACGAGCAATAGCAGCACCGATCTTTTAGAAGCAGCTATAAACTCGAGGAGCTCTTCGAATGAATATATTCCAGATAGTAGCATAAGGGTACGAATTTTAATTTCATGTATCCACCCTGTATAGGTTGATTGTTTAGAGGTGTCTGTTAGAAGTCTATTGGAATTGGAAGATGGTATAGTTCTGAGATTCTGGTTTTGGCAGAGCGGAATATGATTTTCTTAGGAAAATATTTTCAAAATGGCGGCACTTCCGGAAAAACCGGAAGTTGAATCATTCTTTCTTATTTGAAATGTTTTATAGTGATTTTATAGTAATTTGAAGTGGACTATACTGTTTCACAGTCATCAGATTTCTAACAGAAGATTTCAGATATTCGCCCTGTATAATGTTCAAATGTTTAAGGACATCAACATTGGGCATTATGGAGATCCAGACGTCCCCTTAAAATATTGCGGAAGGCTCCTAACCAAATCATTTTTGCTGACTGGGGTACCAAATAACTTGATGAACGACAAATCATGTAGAGTTTCTGTGAAATCCTCCTCCATTTTGTGTCTGTCTTCCATCGTCAAATTATATCCCCAGATTTTGCTGGAATGTTTGGATAAAACTGTGGATTTACCTCAAAAAGAGGTCGATCAAGGGATATCCGATATTTTATTGTATTCAAACCATCAAGATCCACAATTGAAGGGTCATACTAGGATATTAATTGCTAATTATTTGGTGTCTGTTATCGTTCAAAGTAGAGGACATTATGATGAATGGTTTGAGGAGCATTCGAAGGGAAATGATAACCCTGCTTTGAGATTCGAAGAGTTGGTCAGGATTTTCAGAGAAGTGAGTACATTTTCATATTAATATCAATGGAAATATTCGATTTTGAGAATATGGGGACCTTTGAAAGTAACATCAGTGTCGATAATTTAAAAATAAAATTGTTAATTTTGTTGTAACATTTCAAAAACTGAGAGAATATCTCAGTTAACAACATAAATGTTACAAATTATCCATTTGCTTTGGTAGTTTTATAGAAAAATGAATTCATTCAAACATTTTTAAGGGATTAAATGACGAATCATCAATATGTATAAGACATACACTCCAGAGTCTAGAGTTGAGTTTGCACTATATCTTGGAAAGCAGACAATGCAAAAAAGTGACTCCTATACTGTTAAAATTACCGTATCTGTTCAGTAATCCGTACTGGCTTGTTAAAGTAAGTAAAGTCAATATTGTTAACTTTGTGAAAACTTCTAGATCTATATCCAGGTAAATTTATGTGATTTGATGTGCCATCTTCCATATATAACAGTACATTATGTTACTGGTGATGACAAATTCCAAAAGAAAATGCTAGCAGGTTTACAGGAGCTGCTGAAAGACTCTGATGTTAGAGTGAGAAATGCTGCATCTAACACACTCGCAAGGTATCAGCATGATTTCACCTTCAAAATAGAGACATAATCGCTTGTACACAAGTAACACTTATGCTACATTTTTTCATTTTGTTCGAAACATCACATTTTATAACCAAATTTCCTTTTTCTGAAAGAGAATCAGATCTTCAAATGGTCTTATTCCCATGAAATATTCTTCAAAAATTATATGCACGGATGTAAGAAAATCTACAGATTTTTGACTCATCATCATATTACAATTATGCCATGTTATAATGAATGTGTGGATTTTGGATCCTGAAAAAGCATTGCTATATTCCAGATTGATTCCAAAACTGTATTTCGAAACTCCCCTTGGTAATACAATAACTGCGAAGGCTGTCTCATACAAGAAAAAACTTTTATCGAACCTTTACGACGAATCATGGTTGTGCCCTTTCAATTATGAACACATCGTGGATAATATGCCTTTTCCTTTCAATCGAATCGACGAAAAACCTCAAGAAGACATCGAATATACGTTATCGAAAGTTCTCCATGGAATTAAAGAAATCACCTTGTTTCCTCAAAGAGAAAACATGATCGTACGTCAGAATTCACACTTTCTATCTGGTTTTTTCGATAAGTTCAATTTCAGATGGGCTGCATCGAAGGGTTGGCTGTTCTTTCTCAAAAGTTTCCATGTACGGTTTATAGAAAAGCTTGGAATTGTAGTTTTCCGAAGAATTCGAAAGAGGAAAACCAAACGAATGACTTGCTGGAGTTATGTATTGATCTGATGACCGATTCCACTCTGGTTTACGATATAGGGTTCCATACCAACTTATTGATGCTTTGTTCCAATCTGTATGCAGGTGAATATGAGGAAACCCCGGTATTTGGCCTATTGCTCCAAGATTTTTGTAGGTTTATCGATATCCGTCTTGAGACCTCTACCAGAACAAGATATCACTCAGAAATGGGCTATGTTCGACTCTTCTGTCTATTCGAACATTTCAGACGTCTTCCTCAAGCACATAATCAAAGTGGTTTGTATTTACCAACATATTGTTGATGACGTTCAGTTGCCTTCCCAGCAGAAACCTGCTATTTTGAGTTTACCGTCTGCTAGTCCGATGAAGAGAAGAAAGAGCGATTTAGAGAAAAAAATTATAAGTACAAAGATAACAGAGGAAAAGGCGGAGAAAAAAGAGAAAGAGAAAAATTTGGCTGGTAGTTTTTCCTACTCTAATCACTATATGAAGATATACGAAGCTTTGAAGACTGCTTACGGAAATTATAAGGTGAACAAATGTGTAAAAATGAATTGGAGAAAGGACTAATAAAGAGACCTCAATTTCTAGACTTCCTTGGAGCCCTCGGCTTCTGAAAAGATCCTCAACATGTTGAAAGAAACCCTGAGAAGCCTTTCAATACTCATGGAAATCGGTGGTTTGTCGGAGTTTGGACCGATAGCCGAAGAAGTCTTGAATTATCTGAATTCCATATTCAGAATAGAGCCTTCGGGAAGTGTTGAATGCGTGCAACAGCTCCTGAAGTCTATATTTGAAACGAACCTGCTGGCCCATGGGATTGACATAGTTCAAGATGGCAACAAAAATGAAAAGGTTGGGACTCTTTACTTGATTTATGCAAAAAATTACTGTTTTTTTTTCGCAGAATGAAATAGATGCTTCGGGATTTTATTATCATTTGTTCTTGAAGCCTTATAATGAGGTGACCTTGTGTATAAACGCTATGAAAGATATAAACAAGAAGGAGGGTGATGGGGACAGTGTCATGATGGGATATCTTCATCGAAATGCTAAACGAAAAACCGCAGTCTCTGCAAACCTGGATAAGGTCTTGGCGAATTATATCAGAATATTCGAACCTATGGTTATAAGGTCTTTGAAGGTAGGTTTCAACAGTAGCCTTCAAATAATAATGAAGTTTTTGTATATAAATTGTGTATTCTCATTTGTCTTATGCGAATTTTTGATACCTTTTCAATGTATTGTTTTTTTTAAGATATGTTTCATGTCTTTCGATTAAGTCATGGCATTTTTATTCCTATATTACATTCTTTCTTTATGTTGTTTTTTCAGCAATATACCATTACCAGCGATGTTAAACTGCAAGGAAGGGTCCTCCAGCTATTAAGTCAACTTGTACAGTTGAAAATAAATTATTGTCTTTTAGATGCAGATCAAATCTTCATCAATTTTGTGATAACGCAATTCGATTATATTGAAGAAGGTCAAATACAGTAAGTATTGGATGCGGCAAAATTTCCTTCACCATTTCGAGAGGTGCAAAAATCGACCAAGTGCGATAAGGCTTTTTTTAATATTTCCTGGGGCGACTGTAGTGTCCCTTGACCTCTTGTTGTGTAACTCGTGGTTAAACCATTCGGTATGGGTGAAAATGAAGTTGTGGTCGCAGCTTGGTCCCGGGCTGACCTCGGTGGTGATCAGTTAACAGTATTTCCAAAGACTATTCCTCTTTGGTATTTCTTTCCTGGGGCGACTGTACCATCCCTTGACCTCGCAGAATAGGTGAAGGGAGTATTGTGCCAACCTGTACCAACACTATCGTTCAATTTCGTGGGAAATACGCGTTATATCCCACTTCAATATAAAATCCATGCATTTTCAGGCATTCCGAAGAACTGATCCCCAAAATCTTCCAATTCCTCGTGCAACTGTCTTACAGCAAGCAGCATTCCAAGAGCATCATAGGCATACCGAAAATCATTCAACTATGCGACGGATTGACGGCCAGTGGTCAATGTCCTCTAACGCACTGTATCCCAGCGCTGACGCCAATAGTCAAAGATATATTTCTGATGAGGAACGTGCTGAACACGCCCGATTTGAAAGAGTTGGAAACCACCAGAGAAGTCGTACTTTCTATGCTGCTCAAACTGGTAGAGTATCACGAGATCGTTGATTTGATCGCTTTGATATTGGAGGATAGCAAGTATTGTAGCGACACTGATAAGTGGTCGAGATGGTCGCAAAGCGTGTTCAGCTGTTTCCTTTCAGCCCTAAATGGGAATAGGTATAAGTTGGACAGTATGGAATCGTTTAATTCTTTGAGGAAGCTCATTTTCGCGTTTAATCCAAACGTCTTCAGTCCGATTGACGATGTTCTAACCTTATTGTTCCAAGAGCCACCATCAATAGTAAGTTTTAGTTTATAGGGTTTCCATTTTTGATATGGTTCATGTCGTAATGTTTCAGGATGAAGATATTACGCATTTCACCCGATGGATGGGAAAAATCCTGACAGTTCTCACAATTTTATCGCCGGTCAAAGAGGAACTGATCCTGTCTAAAATTTCTTCCCTAAAGAATAATTTCATACCGAGCAGTGTGTTTGAGAATGTTGTCATCACTCCGGATCCGTTGAATGTGACGAACAGCGCCGATTTCTTTCAGTATCTCACCCCTGAAAAAATACTCATATTGTTTATTTTTCGGACTTTGTCTTTAGCCACCAAGAAGTGTACGATGTTGGTTGAAGAGGACGACGAGGCGTTTTTCTTGGAGGAACTTTCGATTTTCATGATGCTGTGTCTTCATAACTTCCAGTCAGGTGAGAGAAATTATCAACTTTTGACGATGGATCGTAAATTCTTTATGTTTAAAAGTTTTAAAACACTCTGTAGTGTCATCAAATGATCTGATCTCATTCAGATATGTTTTAATACAACGCACGTTTCGTTTTAAACATTTTATTTTCAGGGTTCTTATGTAAAACCGCCAATGTTGCCATTTCTATAATAGAAAAGAGTAAATATGCGGAAGAGTGTGACGCTATAAACATACAACCGATAAATGAAAATTTTCAGAGCTTAATTTTCTTTTATCCAACTTTAACATTTCACTGGTGTTACTTCCTAACTCTTCTCGGGTATGAAGATCGTACGTTTTGGTCTCAAATTCTGCAACTACCGGAGAAAAATGATGAGAAGTACGTTGACTGTATCAAACTGAAAGTATGCGTTAAAGTATCTCTTTTTAGATCGAAAATTTGCTTGAATTCAATAAACACGGATGTTATTAAAATGGGTGGAAGTATAGTTTTTTGCGATTATCTGGTAAGTTCACAGATTTATTGAAAGTGAAGCTGTTTTAAGAATGATGACTTTGTAGTGCGAAAATTCTTCTAAAAAAATGGAAATTGTGGATTGGGTCCTCAAAAATAACCTGAATTTGCTGATTAACCTTGACCAAGAGGCTCCAATAAACGAATTTTTCTCTTATATTCACAGAGATTCTAGATTGAGCGTCATGCTCATCAGGAATATCGACGAACAAACAAACATACTCGATTCAAATGTGAGTGATTATGCCTGCTGTAACCATGCTTGAATATTTACTGCTATTTCTTCGTTAGCTACTTGAAAACGTTCATCAAGTAGGCTTACTCTTCAGATCTGTAGCTTCAACTTAAAAAATCCATACATCAAATTTTGTGCAAAGTTGTTTATGAAATATGTTCCAGATCATTTTCAAATTGAAAGTTCTGAAGGTCATCGAAAACACTCATCCTAACCTAACTGGCCAGCTTTTAAAAGTTTTACTGAATAAATTCATACACACAAACGATCGAGCTGTAAGCAAAGAGGTTGCAAAACTCGCAACAAGAAAAGTAGAGTTGTTGTTGACAATGCCTGTGGATAGCATCCATAGTCAACTGTCCAGGGAAGACCTTTTAGAGGTGGCCTACAATCTCAACAAGAAGAAGTGAGGGAAAATTGAATTCCACAACTATAGTTCATTTATTTAAACAGTGCATGACGTCATGCATGGTATACCTACACGAAATTTCTTATTAACACGATTCCAAAAAAATCCCTAGTCCGAAATTTGTCAAACTTTGGAAGTCCTAGGAAAAGTTTTAAACATAACAGCTAAAAATTTAATCGAATACACTGATATAAATATAAAGCACATTCATAAACTAAACAACTGACATATCAGCAACACCGTAAAGGTTGGGAAATATAAGACTTTGAAATTCCCTAGATTTGTAACCGTTTCTAAGGCGATTTTCTAGGGAATTTGAATCTTATGGTTGGTATAATTATCAAAGAGTTTGACGTCATCCCCTATTTAAAATAAATGAACTATGCCTCAATCAACTATGACCTTGTTCAAAAAACCATTTTATTATTGATCTATCACTAATTCCAGACATGAAACTCTGCTGGAACTTCTGGCAAAACTGAGTGTCCGGTTGTACGATCTGAGATTGCCATTTGTCGAGCAAAAAAAATCCGTAGATCCGGCAATTATAAAAGAACTCAAAATTGATAAAGGTTGGTATCTCGATCAGGTGAAACTCAAGTTGAGTAACGTTAAAATGGGTAAAGAGGTCGCCAAAATGTTGAGCTTGTTGAGTTATGCAGAACAATTGGGAATGATGCGTGATGAACGTTTTGACGGACTCATTTTGAGGAACTGCATAGATTGCGGGGTGGAAATTTATCGGAATAGTCCATCGGAAGGGGTTCCTTATGTGTTGAAGGCAGCGATTGGACATTTATGTGAAGAAGTTCATAGAATTATAAAAATTTTCGTTTTACAGAATCAGGTGAGTTGAATACTTGAGTATTGTGGAAGTATTAAAAAAATATTGATGGTGCTCTCGTTACAGTCCGATTTTTACTCATACTTCGAGAAACGTAAGGGAGAACACTCAAATTCAGAAACGTTGAGCGTTGACGAATTCACTAAAATCCTCAATTATTTGATCCCCAGTATACTCTCCTACCTCAAAGCAATACCAAACATTACCTCATTACAACTAAACGAATCGAATTCTACGAATATTTTGAAATTGAATGTGATATCCCTTAAATTTATAAATTATATCAACGATACCAAAAATACCTTCGATATTACTTTAACTAACGCAACTTTGGACTGCTTAAACTTAATTTTAAAACAGGATAGATATTTCATTATACTCAATTCTGCGGAAAACGCATCTTTATCTTGCTCCTTAATTCACGATGTATACGAGATTCATAAGTTTCTAACCGACGAGGATTTCGAACGATGTGATTGCATTCCTGAAGATGTTATTGTCAAATTTCAAAATCGTGAAATCGGAGAATCTTGTTCGCACCTTTACAGTTTGTCTAATTGGATTTTTGAGGCGAGGAACCGACAGAGTAATATTCCCGAATGTTTAGATTCCAATTTGAAAAGTGTGGTCAATTCTCTTGGAAGATTGTCGCTGTTTAATTCTTGTATGCTTATTCCGAGTAAAGCTTGGGATAGGGGTTTGGATTTAAGTTCATTTTCCTCCCAAAATCCTATTATTTCCCTTCCAGTCGAGTTGTTACAAGACCGGGATGTTCTGGAAGAGTATTTGTTCAGGTGAGTTCAAATGTTGTGAGTTCTTTATTTTACTTTTTTGTTATTTTCATCAGAATTAATCTTCTGGGCTGGAATTCGAGACAGCAATTCGAAGAAACCTGGATGTGTTTGCTGAGCGTTCTTTGCAATTCACCATCGGACGAAAATAGTTTGGAGGAAATGAACGAAATATACGGTACCATTTCTTTGGCGGTCAAAGGGATCACTGCGATGCTGCTTCAAACTTTGTACTATCCAGTGCCAGGCAAAAAGAATCATTCGAATTTGTTGAGTGTGCCAAGAGATGAACCAATAACATGTGATAAAATTAGGTTTGTTGAAATGAAGTCGATTCTGATGAAACTGAATCGTTTTCTTTCAGTTTAAAAAAGTTGAGGGACTTTCAACGTTGCATCAAAAAGAAATACAATGAATCTCCGTATTTTTCCGGGAAAAACGTCGAAATAGATATTCCTTTCGATGCATCTGAATCTGGAAAACATAATTTTCCTTCAGGACGAATGTCGGTCAAGTATTTTCTGATAGCTCTCGGAATCTTGGAAAATATCGACGAGAAATGCCCGGCGTATGAAGCTTTGAAGAGAAGAGACGAAATTTTGGAAAAAAGCGGTCTCGATGTCGCTTCTTGTTTACATTTTTTGGAGGACTTCTTCACCCAACTCTTGCAGAATCAGGTACTTGAATTTTATCGGTTTCTTCATCTTGAAATAGTCCTCAGGAGAATACGAAAGTGGACATTTTTTATCTTATTTTTTCAGAATATACATTCTTTAGCTCTCCTTCACGAATCGGTAGTATCCATTTTGGTTCTCTCAGATCTCTTCAGTGATAAATCTCAGTTCAGCTGGATGATGGATCTGTTCCTTGACCTGTTGAAATTGCACGCAGTTGAAGACGAGTTGTTACACCTGTATCTTATAGTGGGCGTGTGTAAGGCTGCCGCAGTTTTAAATCCGGTAAGACGCACTTAAGGGGATCTGGTACAGGTCCCAGCTCGCGAGCTCCCTTCAAAAATTGGGCTTTTTATTTCCATGATATCTCAGATCGTATGCGGCGTAGACCAACAATTTTTTTTTTAAATTAAAGCTTAATCTATTCTCTAGAATGTGTATTTTTCACTTTTCTGTTTTTCTTCGTATATTAGGAAAAAACCTGGTGAGCTGTAATTTCATGAAAATCTGGACAAACGATTTTATTTCCATGATATCTCTGTCAATTTTTGGGATAAATGTATGAAATTTTCAGTATACTTCCGGAATAATATTTTGCAGAATGTGTATTATTCGCTTTTCCGTTTTTCTACCCCAGGTCCCCTTCAAATAGCCCCTCAACTCACGCCTTGTCGTTTTTAAGGAGTTGGAAGTGTACGAAACGATAAAGAAACATTTATCGACTTTTCTAAAAAGTTCGTTTCTACCATCGAGACTAGCCTGTCTTCATGGACTGATGTTCCTACTGGAAGGATGCAAATTGAGCAACATTTCAATTGGAGGGATCTCTGACGAATTGCAACTGATACTGCCTTCCGCTTTGGAATATATCCAGACAAGTCTCTTGAGCCCAAATAAGTAAGGAAGTGTTGATTTGTTGCAAAACACTGTGATTTCGTTTTATTTCAGCAGTATACCTTATTCCCAAGCACACGTGTTGGCAATGTGGACGATGGCGTTCTACATTATAGAAAATGTGGACGATCAGCACTTGGGTCCGAGTTTTGTGAACGATGCTGTCTTGCACGCTATATCTGTGCTGTCCCAGCCGACTTTAAGTATTGTTGATTATAAATTCATCATGCAGGTGTGTGTGAAACTTGAAATATTTATCTATCTCAGACTCATTAAGGTCTGGGTCCATAACCTGTTACGGTTATGGAAATCATCCCCTTTCGTACTGTCCAATTGCGACAGATATTTGAAACTGTGCTCTCGTTGTAAGACTTGTTAATATTGAATATATTTCAGAAATTGCAGAGGTTAATTGCAGCCAAGAAAAATATCTCGGAGACTTTCAGCAGGAAAATTGTTAAACTGGCTTTAGACGGACTGAAGAGTTCAAATTCTTTCATAGCAGTCACATCTATACAGTTACTCTTCACTTACATGTATATAGGTGAGAAATTCATCATAAATAATTTGTTGGATGGATTATTGTTGATT
The DNA here is from genome assembly GCA_910592335.1 of Adalia bipunctata. Taxonomy (NCBI): domain Eukaryota; kingdom Metazoa; phylum Arthropoda; class Insecta; order Coleoptera; family Coccinellidae; genus Adalia; species Adalia bipunctata. The sequence goes on from OU342951.1 coordinate 3,577,805, forward strand.
ACTTCTAGGATATGCGGAGCATGTGGAATCGAGCAACGAACAGTCTAGTCCGGACGATTTAGTACAAACAGTAGAGAAATTCTCTGCGCTGTTCGATTATTTGAAAAGAGCGTATATTTTCGAAGCAGAAATAGTGTGTTCCTTGCTACCTCAAGTACTGGACGATTTCTTTACGCCCGCGGACATTTTGACCAAAGTTATAGGGGAATTTTTGTCGGCGCAGCAACCGCATCAGAAACTTCTCAGCAAAGTTATATTTCATGTGAGTACAAGTATACAAAAATTTCTGAATAATTAACGTTCTCATATGTTTTTTCCATACGAAATGGAGACATTTGGTTCGTTGGAGGTATTGGGCAATCCAAACCACGTGATTATTCCACCAGTGTTAACCTCAAAACGTTTTTGACAGGTCGCGGGTTAGCGGTAAATACACTGCGCAAAAAAATTAACGCACATCAAGGAAATCTCAAATTTATTCTACAAGTGAAGGTGTTCTCAATGATAATTATTTTTATCAGAATTATGCATGCATATGTTATCCACATTCAACGTTTTTCTTCAATACAGATGTTTTCTCCCAGCAGGAATAGAAAAAGATCATATTATCAGATTTTGAATGTATTGGCTCCATTCTAAAATCAGTTGTTCTCGATCAATTCTAGTGATCAATAGTTTTTCTTTCGTTTGATTTTCTACACTCGATCGCTATGCAACGCGAAACACGCAATTTGACCCAAGAGGAATGTGTCCAAGCGGTAGTTTTGCGAGAAGAAGGGTGGACATACACAAGAATTGCAGAAAGGTTTGGAGTTTTCCATACAAGTGTGTCCAGAATGTTGCAGCGATTCAGAGAGACAGGTATGAATGTCCGAAGACCAGGACAGGGTAGACCAATGGTAACAACTGCCATTCAAGAACGTTACTTGAGAGTTTCTTCGTTGAGACAACGGTTTGCAACCGCTCGCCTCCTTCAAAATCAGCTTGAGCAAACTCATGAGGTGCAAATTAGCACTCAGACTATAAGAAATCGCCTCAGAGAATATGATTTAAGGTCTCGTGTCGCGGCAAGAGGCCCAGCTGTTACCCCAGCCCATCGAAGGGCGCGTTTGGATTTTGCGAGAGAGCATATCCCTTGGGAAGAGGCCTATTGGGAAAGAGTTCTCTTCACAGATGAGTCTAGATTCTGCCTCTACCATTGTGATCGACGTTCCCTTGTATACAGACGTCCACATGAAAGATATGCTCAGTGCAATTTCCTGAATACTACTGGTTTCGGGGGAGGATCGATTATGGTATGGGGTGGAATATCTTTGACTGCTCGCACAGACCTAGTGGTCGTTGATGATGGAGCTATGAATGCTGATAAGTATATAAGGAACATTCTTGAAGAGCATGTAGTGCCATTTGCCCCATACATTGTTGAAAATAATGCCAGACCCCATCGTGCGCGCATCGTTCAGGAGTACCTTGAAGAGGTTGAAGTCTCTCGAATGGAATGGCCAGCAAGAAGTCCAGATCTCAATCCGATTGAGCAGGTTCAGAAAATCATCCAGCTACTCTCAATGACTTAGGAATCCAACTCGGAGAAATCTGGGAAGGATTAGATCAGAACATTTTAAGATCACTCATTTTGAGTATGAACCATCGTTGCCGAGCTGTAATTAACGCAAGGGGTGGAAATACCAAGTTTTAAATCACTTATCAGCATTTCAGTATTTTGAAAATTGTTCATTTCTCTTCTTTCACATAAGATTCTGTGAAATCCTGAATTTTTCTTCCATTTAATGTGTCTTGTTTCGTTCAAAACCTTCCCGAGAGAACATGAAAAATAAGTTATAAAGTCAATGTAGAGTTAACTTTCATTAAAATTGAGATTTTCAGAATGTGCGTTAATTTTTTTGCGCAGTGTATGTTTCACCAAAAAAAAATTGAAATTCAAACAGCTCCTTCTGGGTGTTGCAGTTTCTTTGTCATAATTTTTACTAGTTTAATATTCCTGAAAGAAAGAAAGATTGACCGCGAAAATACAAGAAAAATGTTCCAATAAAACAATTTTTGAAGCAAATAACCGTTTTTAATATTTACACGAAGAGAACAAGTAAGTTAGATTCCCATCGTTTGACCACCAGCACTAACCTCAAAAAATGTCGTTGGACCGCCTACTTACATATTTTTCTGATATAAACTTTGGACGCTTGGTGACACGACGGTACTTTTCAGCTCTTCCAGAGTGCAATCCGTCAGAACCAACTGACCCTTCTTCAGGATTGGATCGTGTTCAGTCTGCCGAATTTCACGCAGAACTTCTCCTATCCGATGGCGACGTGGTGCTTAACCTGTTTTTTCATCAGCGCCAGTCGAAACGAGTGGCTGACCGCTCTGTTTCCCTACGTCCAGACGCGAATCCAATGGTACGAGTTCGAGGACAGGGAAATATTGTGCGTGGCAGGTTCCGATTTCTACAAGAACCTATCGACTGAGAAACAAAAAGAAACTTTCAAAGCGAATTTTAGAATGGCCAAGAGTTTACCTGAAATGCCCTTCAGTGATCTGTTATCTTCTCTGTGAGTTTTATCGATGTAAATGTTGAAAATTTTTATGAAATGTTTATTTAACTCCGATATTAAAGTTTGGAAATCTGCTGGTGGTTTTTGTCGTTTATTCCTTTTCGAAAGAATCGCCTGCTTGGATAGAAACGTAAAGAATGAAAATCAGACATTTTTGTATTCCTTTTTTATTACAAGAATGCTAAAAACCAAGAACCTCTTCGTAATCGAAGTAATATATTCTAACATTAGGAAGTATACCCAATTGTTCAGCTTGACAGAACAAATGCTTCACTCTGACGGGGATTCGTTCAAAAACCCCCTATACTTTCCTATCAACTGTAACAAAACGAATTGTACTCATTAAGAACAATATAATAGAAAATATAACAAGACGTATACATCAATACCTTCCAGTCATACTTCCGACACTTCTTGGAACAGAAAGGTACATCCATGTCGATATAAAACAAACTTTGGAACCTCAAGATCTGCATTTTAATAAAAAAAAAATTCGGAAATAAATCATAATTTTATCTACATCGAAAGACCGACCATTCCTCAGCCTCGCCCGAAAAAAATTTCAACACAGGACACACTTCACATTCTGAATAAATAAGATCTTACTTAACACTACGAAACTGTAATTTTTAGAAAATATAAACATGGAATTGTTCAAGAAAAAAGCGTTCGTTCTGGCAACGCCGCTTAGGACGGGAATCCCGTAGGCGGTTGGCCAGGCACTGAATACTGAGGCCTGAAGTTGCCAAAGTTGGCTGCGGCGGCCGCGAATCCTGGAAGGTTGGTAGCACTGAATCCGGCGGGATACTGGCTCATCACTTGCGCTGAAAAAGTCAATGAAACGTTGTTTGAATCGCGAAATATACTCCATTCTCTCTAATAAAGTATGCCGGTTGGCCCAGATTTAGGTTCATCAAGTTTTTTTCACTTAAAACTGTCGCGGGTTGGCACCCGCCAATGTTGATTAGTTAGTTCTTTGACTGTGACACAAGTTTCGTAGTAGATACTACTACATTTTCATTCTGAAGTATTTCAAGTTGTGCAAAAAGGTATTTTGAATGTCTTCTGTAGGCTTATTTCTTGAGAATTTTGAAAAGTGGGGGATTCCATAGGTCCGTCTGTTCGTTTAGAAGTTTTTCTGTCGGGTTATTCGAGTACTTTTATTCTTTTTTCGAATGAACTATCACAAAGTAACGGACTGTTCGGTGTATTATTTTTCAGTAAAATTCCAACACTCGATTCTTGATTTCCGTACAAAAAATTGCATAACTGAATCTTAAAACGATGTTTATACACAGGGTGAGTCTTTGATTTGTACATATATTTTAACTGTAGATTCCTCTCATCAAACGAAACACTTTTTTCCTATACCATTTTTCAAAATTCGGTTTGGTTTCGAAGATACAGGGTGTCGAAAATCCATGAAAAAAACACTTTTCTGTTTATATCTTCGGAACCGTTATTTGGAATGAACTGAATTTTGGTTGAGTTTTTATTCTATTCATGATGCATATTCCTCAATCGAAACCTATTCAATATCTTTACTAGTATAAAAGTTACAGGGTAGTCGACTCATCAATACACGCTAAAACACCATAAAACCACTTTAAAAAGATAAACGGTTCATATTTTCGAAAGAATCAATCATTTAAGAAACTGAATGTATTCTTTTTTTTCAATAAAACGCGTCGTCTTCTAGTTATTTCCAATTTCACCCGGAAAAATTTGACGAAAAAATCATAAATTTCAAGAATAATCTGAATGCGTCTCTGAATTAAATATCATCGAATATTATTCCTTCTCTCTATTTGTCGAGATATTTTATTAATGAAATCCCACAACTGTGGGAGATGAAATTAAACACCAAGGAGGATTTAACACGCACAGTTTCTATTGAAAATTCATAGTTACCGGTCCATATTGAAGTTAAATGTCGATGAAATACAAAATTCGGATATGAATGATGAATCTCGATACAAACTACTTATTGAATTGAAATTAATGAAAAATAAAATGATACCTTATAATCTGTGTCGATGTTTCTATCTAAACAATATCCTCTTGGAATTTCATAAACTCGACACTGTTAAGATTATATTAATTCACTTCACATAATAATCACATAAGAACAATCATTCACTGAATGTATTCAGAACTTCACATAATGTTTACAGTTTGTTCAGAGACTCTGGTTTGTTATTGTTTATAGTTGGCCTCCACATAACCAATCATTCGATTTTCGCTCTACGCATGCGTGGTAAAATTTGGCGGCAAAGTCGATTTATGATGGAATCGGCAGAATTCATAGATATTTATACCACGGTACACAAGTGTATCGTGATTTATACTATGTTTCGTAAAAAATCCTTAACCTCAATGAAAATATCAGCAAGCTGACAACATCTTCATGAAATTTCTGTGCAAACATTCACAGAATCGATACAAATTAGATTAGGTTAGGTTGTTTAATAATAAATCTGAATGAAAAGTTTTTCTTCATGATATTGTTTGGGAATTTCGAGGAAAATATGAACAAGTTATTAGTGTTTACAAACTAATCTGCAGAAAAATCGAAGAAGGAACTTATTTTGGTGTGAGAAATGTGGCTTTTTAGTTGCAGATATAATCCGATGAAACTAACTGTTTTTGTTGAAATTATCGTGTTTGCAACATTTTTATTCCAATAAGGTTAGTACTTGAATATTCCCTAAATGTATAAACTCAATTTCTATCGAGAAAAATGAACTTTGCATCAATTCCAGAAGATCATTTCAGAGGCGTAGTCAGCCCAATTTTTTTTTTCAAATGGCTATATCTTTTTAACAGAGCCGAATTCGGAAAAATGGAAAATGAAAAAAAGGTTTCTTTTGACCTCAAGAATCTTCAGTATAAAAAATATATGTACAAGTCAAAGACTCACCCTGTATACGTGAAATATTTACAGTATCAAGAGAGAAAAAAGTTTCTTCAGCATTCTCCAGGTCTTTAGAATTAAATTAATTAATTAATATACTCAAATTCCCCCACAGAACATTGAGAAACTCACCTGCGGGCTGGGTATTCGAAGACGCAGTTGCGGCCAATCGTGACAAGATGCTACGTTCCGACATCTGAAGTCTTTGGGCCACCGGAGGAATCCTGGCGAGCGTCGCCGGAAGTCTCGAAACGTCGGACTTCATGTCCGACAAGAGTTCTTCCAGCTGATTCAATACCTGCAAAGAAATCTTGAGAAATTCCGAAAACATTCGTTTTACGTCCACCTACCTTATGTAAGACAGCGTTGGCCGGTTTGTTTCCGGCCAGAGACTCCTTACTGAGGTGTTGATGACTCTCGGCCAAGCATTCGACCTCTGCGAATCTGGCGTTGAGCGACATCGCTGGGTGATTTGGATCTTGCGTCAGATTGAGGTACGCCGCCCTCCTCAGCTGTTCTTCTATCACAAGAGCCTGTTCCAGCAACTAAAAAATTCGAATTAGCCACCTATATCGACCGGGAAAAGATCAAACTCACTTTGAACCTCCTAGCGAGGAACTTGTTCTTGATCTCCAAAAAGTTTCCCTTACCAACGTCCATCTTGAACGGTTCGTTGATGATGGCAAACCGTATGTCGGCCTGTATATCTTGCCATCTGCCGTAACCGTGCGTGACGATGCCGGCCAAGAGCCAGTAATCGTGCCTGCGATGCCAGATCTCGTACTCCCGTCCGGGCGTGGCCGCCTTCTCCTCGTTCAGCCACAGCGTGTGCAGTTCCGTGAAACCGCCGTCCGCTATGTTGAACATGAACCGTTTCTTCGCCTCTTCCGCATCTTCGGCCCTCTTGTCTTTCTTGTCCTCTTCTATGGTTATAACTTCCTCTTTTTCGGGCTTGACTTCCGGTTTTTTTTCCTGGTCGGTTTCCGTTTTGACCACCGCCGGTTTTTCTTCCTCTTTCGCTTCTTTGTCTTTCTCTTTTTCCGGTTCTTCCTTTACTTCTTCGGTTTCTTTCTTCACTTTGTCTTCTTCTTCAACCTCCATTTTTTCTTCCTTCTCCTTCTCTTTTTCCACCTCTTTCTCGGTCGATTTAACAGCCTCTTCTTCAACTTTCTCTTTCTCAGCCGGTTCCTCAACTTTCTCTTTCTCCTCCTCTTTCTCAGTTTTCACCGGTTTCTCCTTATCTTCTTCCTCTTTCTCCTTTTCTTTATCGACGTTCTCGACTTGAGTAGGGGCGGGGCTGGGAGCGGCGCTAGTCGCCGGAGTCGCGCTCGTACTCGTCGTGGTGCTCTTGGTATCGTCTTGAGCCTCCTTTTTGTTCTGTTCCAAAATGGATTTCTTGAGCACCTCCGGCATGCTGTACTCTCCGTTTATGTGCTCGAATTCTTGTACTTTCTTCCTGATGAGAGACATGACTCCGATTCTGGTCAGGACGTGTTGTCTGCTCAGACCTTCCCTGGGTACGCCGTCGGCGAATGTTTCGGCGTTATCGGCGCCTGGTTCGCAGAGGTGCCTCATGAATAAGGACACGTAGGCTCTGAAGTTCTTCTCGGATTTACCCCTGAGGTCTCTGACCAGCCACTGGGAATTGAAAGCGTCTTGGGGAGGCATGCCGTAACGCATTATAGCGTTCAAGAACGCCTTCCTCTGTCTGGCGTTGAAACCTAAAACTTCTATATTTCCTCCAACTCTGGCCAGTAGCGGCGGCAAAGGTCTGTCCTTTTCTTCCTTCCTCTCCAATCTCCTCCTGCTCCTTCGGCTGAGATCGGTGCCGTCGTTCTTCTCGTCGAAGTCGTCGTCTTCCTTGTCTTCGTCAGAACCGGCAGAGAAGTCTGAATTATAGTCGGACAGGTTTTCTTGCCACGTGCTATCTTCGCGGGTGTCGGTCGTCATGCCGCCGTCGTTGTAATTCACTTGTTTCCTCACCCGTTTCCCCTTGCCGAGCGTCCTGGCGATGTCTTCCTGTTGCTGTTCGTAGTGGTGTCGCAACAGCTTTATCCAATACGCCGGGTCCGTATTTTCGGCCTCTTGTTTGATGATCTCCGTGTCCACTTCCTCTTCATTATCTCCTTCTTTGGTCACGTAACTGGCCACCTTGAAGGAGCTGAGATATTCGTTAGCCCAGTTCTCTTTCTGTTCGATACCCTGCTTGGATCGATCCAGCAGCTCGATCACGGCCTTGTCGTCGTAGTGAATGGCCTCGTCCTCTTTACCTTCGTCCTCTTTGAACAGTTCTTCGGTACCGAATCTTAGAATGTCGTCCAGTTCTTGTTTGGTGAAATTGGAGCCTTTTCCTCCCATACCGGGCCGTACCACCAAATGGGTGAGCATCATTTTCCTCTTGGCCACCTGAGTGACCCTTTCTTCTACGCTGTTTCTCGTTACGAATCTGTAAATCATCACTTTGTTGGCCTGGCCGATACGATGGGCCCTCGAGAAGGCTTGGATGTCGTTGTGTGGATTCCAATCGGAATCGTAAATGATGACGGTGTCTGCTGTCGCGAGATTGATACCCAAACCTCCGGCTCTTGTGGAAAGCAAGAAGACGAACTGAGGCGCTCCTGGGGCGTTGAATCGATCTATGGCTTCTTGCCTGGCTGTTCCTGTAATAGCACCGTCTATTCTTTCGTATTTATAACCTTCCCCTTCTAAGAAATCCTCGAGGATGTCCAACATTTTCGTCATCTGCGAGAAGATGAGCACTCGATGTCCTTGGTCCCTGAGAATCCTCAACATTTTGGAGAGCAGGACCAACTTTCCGGAAGCTTTCGTCAAATTTGTAACCTCGTAGTTACCCTGAGGCCCGACCGGAGCTTCTTCTGACGCGGCCGGGAACAAATACGGATGATTGCAGCATTTCTTGAGATCCATCATGATGTTGAGCAGAGACACCGATTGTCCGCCACCTTTCGGGTTCAAAGCTTCGAAGTTCCTGGTCAAGATGTATTTGTAATATTTCTTCTGCATGGGGGACAGTTCCACGCGTACTATAAACTCTGATTTAGAAGGCATGTTCTTCAAGACGTCGGCCTTCAAACGACGAAGCATGTGCGGTCCCAACATTTCGTGCAGTTTTTTAACTTGATCCTCTTTGGATATGTCAGCGAATTCGTTTTGGAAACTGGCCAAATCGTGGAATTTCTGACTGTTTAAGAAGTTCAACAGGTGGAACAGTTCTTCTAGGTTGTTTTGTAAGGGGGTGCCTGTGAGCAACAGTTTGTAGGCGATGTTGTATCCGTTCAGCAACCTGAAGAATTTGGACTGGTTGCTTTTGAGTCTGTGAGCCTCGTCCACGACCAGAACGGCCCATTCGATGGAGCCTAAACAGGCGGCGTCCATGGAGACCAGTTCGTAACTGGTCAATAAAACGTTGAATTTGACTGAAGAGGCTCGGATTTTGGACGGGCGGCCTCCTTTACAAGCTCCTTCTTCGAAACTCAACTCGTTTTCTCGTATGACGGCCCTGCTGTCTTTGTCGCCCACGTAAGTGATCACGTAGAAGTCTGGCGCCCACAGCTCGAACTCCCTCTCCCAATTAATGATGGTGGATAGGGGTACGGATACCAGGAAGGGACCCTTGCAATGACCCTCTTTGTAGAGGGAATAGAGGAAGGTGATGGTTTGGATGGTCTTTCCCAGACCCATCTCGTCGGCCAATATGGTGTCGATGCCCTGGCCCCAGGAGTATCTGAGCCAGTTCAGCCCCTCCAGTTGGTAGGGGTGGAGTTGCATGCCGATCTCGTCCAGATAGGGCGGCTGTTTGTCGTATTTTTTCTTGAGATCCGTGGTTGGTTTTTCTGGCGGTGGGGTGTATCGTCTGACCGATTTTTCGTCGTCGTCTAAAAGTTCGCGAGTTTTTCCTTTTCTTCCTTTCTTTTTCTTGTTGCCGGTATAGGCGGCCCGGAGGTCCATGTAGTATTCGATAGCCTGTTTCAAACCGGGTATCTCGTCGGATTCTTCTTCCCAGGTGGCTTGGTCGTAAGGCAGCTCCCGCCATTTGACCAGGTAAAGCGTACGTCCGTCTCTCATGGTCCTGTGGTTGATGACCCGGTGGACCAACAGCCATTCGGGCTTAACGCCGTACCTGTAGAATCTCTCTTCGAGATCGTCGTCTTGGGAACCTCCCATCGACAGGAACCTCTTGGCCCTGCCGTCGTTGTCGTCGATGGGTTCCTCCAGTTTCGGAGGCTCCTCCATGTCGTACTTCCTGGTGTACATCCTGAGCATGAGCGGATGGTAGACGTCCAGTTGGATCTCCGTGATCCAGTCGCTGTGCCAGTACGACCTCTCGTGCCACTTGACGAAGTACTCGCGTCTCCTAACCGGTCTCCCCTTCTCGTCCCCTTCCTTCGGCTTGTCTTCCACCCATCTCCAAGTCAACAACTTGGAAACTTTTCCTTTCAACGGAGGACACCCGCACCTTGGGCACTTCCAGTCCCCGTCCGGCACTTCGGTCAAGGGCGGATTGAGGCAGTGAGTGTGGTAGGCGGAGGGACAGGAGTCGCAGCAGAGGAGTTCCCCTCCGTCCTTGCAGATCCTGCAGAATTCTTGATGCTCGTCGTCGTCTTGATCGGCGGGACCCTCGTTCTCGCAATGGGGACAGCTCCATTTGCCCTCGGGAGCCTCCTCGAGCTCCGGTTCGAGACAGACCAAGTGGTAGGCTCGGGGGCAGGTGTCGCACAGGATTATCTCGCCGCCTTGCTGGCAGACCTCGCAGTAGTCTTGGTGCTGAAATGGGCGAAGCGAACCGTCTGATATCTTGTTGAAAACGAGCATGCAAAGGATGTCACGACGGGGACAAGACAAAGTTGGACGTTTTGCTTTATGACAACGCCGAAAACCAAAAAAGAGCCCCATCGAAAATGGTCCATCGCTCAGTTTCTCGAGTGTAAGCCAAGATATTTACGTAAATATAGCAACAATGTGATTTGAATGATTCGCAATTCCTGTCGACCGAAGAGCTGTCTCACTGACACAGAAACATCGGTTTGTTTGGGTCGGTTAAGGGCCCCCGCAGACTGCAGACTTTTTATCGGCCGATAGTTTGGTCGGCTTCTTAATCAGTATGGAGAGGAATCGGTGTAGTGTGCGCATATGCATTCCTCTCCATACTGATTAAGAAGCCGACCAAACTATCGGCCGATAAAAAAGTCTGCAGTCTGCGGGGGCTCTAATACAAGCGAATATTGCTTTCAAAGTTGCGAAGACCACTCAGAATTAGATTAGAAGACGAATCTACAGTTTGCAAATAATGTCTATTCGTTAACTTCATTATAAAAATATGTTAACCTTTACTGCCGTTTCAAAACATTTAGAAGCGCGTTCCTATTCGAATACAACATTTCAGTCGATGATAGTAAGTTTGTGAGCAAGATAAAATCCGAAATTCTTGACGTGTTGTGAAAAAAAAATTGAGAATAAAATTCTCCTCAAGATGAAAACGAATTCAATGAAAAAAATCGTGCTGCCAACAATGTTTTCACAGAGAAACCGCCAATGTTCAAAATTGATACTGATTATCAACTAAAATCACGTCAAACTTAGAAAAAGAAGATAAAATCCGAAATTCTTGACGTGTTGTGAAAAAAATTGAGAATAAAATTCTCCTCAAGATAAAAAACGAATTTAATGAAAAAAATCGTGCTGCCAACAATGTTTTCACAGAGAAACCGCCAATGTTCAACATTGATACTGATTACTGATTATCAACTAAAATCACGTCAAACTTAGAAAAAGAAGATAAAATCCGACATTCTTGACGTGTTGTCAAAAAAAAAATGAGAATAAAATTCTCCTCAAGATAAAAACGAATTTAATGAAAAAAAACGTGCTGCCAACAATATTTTCACAGAGAAACCGCCAATGTTCAAAATTGATACTGATTATCAACTAAAATCACGTCAAACTTAGAAAAAGAAGATAAAATCCGAAATTCTTGACGTGTTGTCAAAAAAAAATGAGAATAAAATTCTCCTCAAGATAAAAACGAATTTAATGAAAAAAAATCGTGCTGCCAACAATGTTTTCACAGAGAAACCGCCAATGTTCTAAATTGATACTGATTATCAACTAAAATCACGTCAAACTTAGAAAAAGAAACTCAATCATCGTTCCAACCTCTTCCGACCCAAATATCCATCTTCAACCTATTTAAATAGCCACATGATCTCCTTCTACGAAATAATGGGACACCCGAAACATCCTGAAAAACTTAATATCCACATACCTCGTAAGGTTCTTCCTCTTTCTTAGCCGTTCTCCTCCTCCGTTTACTCTTGCTACCGAACTTAGTTTTGGCTTTTTTCTTTGGGGCCGGAGCAGCGTCTTCTTGTGCCTCACTGCCCTCCTCATCTTTAGCGTCTTCGCTCGCTTTTGCGTCTTCCTTATCGTCGTTGTCTTGAAGCATCTGCTCGAATTCCGCATCGGAATCTCTGTCAGATCCTGCGTTGCTGCCGTCACCTTCTTCGTCCTACAAAATCAAAAATTACTAACTTTATTTACAATATATTGCAAAATTACACTTACCGAACTTCCTCTCTTCCTTTTACCCAGTTTTATTTTGAGAGTTGGCACTTTGGATGCTTTTTTTCCAGCTTTTCTACCTCTCGAGCTCCTTTTCCTCTTCTTACTGTCGTCGTCATCTTCTTCCTCGTCTTCATCGTCATACTCTTCCATCTGAAAGGTAAATCACCAATTATTATTTCCCACAATTGAGGAAAAAGCAGAAATGGTACCTTGGCAGTTGAAGTTCTCGGTCTAGTTGGTTTGGTATATTCAGGTTCTGAAGTACTTGCCGCAGCTTGTTCCTGCTGTAAATGGGGGTTAATATTTGAGAATTCCCTCCATTTTGCAGCCACCAACATCATCAGTTTTGACATAGGAACCTACAATCAAAAATCGAGTATAAAATGCACCAAAATCAGAAACGCAAACTCACTTTTGGGTTTTCCTTAGCGAGCAAAGGTCTGACGTGTTGTTGGAAAAGTTTGTAAGTGGTCAAATTTTGAAAGTCTGTTTCTGAATATTCTAAATTCACGTCGGTCAATCCGAATGTTGAACAGACTTCATCGATGGTTGGCATACCTTTAAACAGAGAAAAAGAATCTCAAAATCAAATTACAAGGGAAATAAAGATTTTAAATCACCTCCGGCAGTGGAACTAGTTTCTTGAACAGGCGTTGGAGGAGCAGAATGCTTAGCAGATCCTCTAGACTTTCTGCTCTTCCTAGTTGATCCGTAATCGGAATCACCACCGTTCTCTTCTTCATTTCCATAGTCGCTCTCCTAAAAATAATCATTGAATTCGTACTTCATTTAGAAGGAAAATTATTTCAACTCACATCCCCACTATCGTTTTTCTTCTTTTTCTTCTTCTTTTTACCTTTTTTGTCTTCGCCTCGAGCTTTTCTTTTCTTTCCCTTTTTTCTTTTACGACTATCATCTGGTTCATAATCATCGTCCTCTTCCTAGAACAGAATATACCTCAAGAATTCCTAATTTTCAATATCATTTATTCAAGTGATTAATGTAAATTATAATTTCTTAGTTTTGATAATATGTGTGTCTTTGAAGTATCAAGATTATATCGTGTAATTACCACTTCTTTGGGGGCCCCATCATCTGATTCAGCCTCATTTTCAACTTGATTTCCTGCACCTTCTTCACCAGCATCTTCTTCTGCTAAAATAGACAATTTCAAATTAAAACAATATGGAGACCTTTGCCGAATTTTTCGCTCGACCTTCTATGCTCTGGGGTAAAAAATACAGGCGCAGTACTCAAGAATAATTAATTATGCATTAATGAAATAAAAATGAATATTGCAAGAAAGATACTTTCGACACTGTGACTTAAACAACAAACGTCTTCCTAAATGTGCCAACATACAACAAAATACACGAGTTCGTTAATTATAATTAGTGTCTTCAAAAACAAAGCGGTTTGAGAGTGCCAAAACTCACCGGCGAAAGACTCCTCCACTTCCTCGTCAGAAGCCATCGTGATATTAATTATCACTCACGATGTTTTCCTTATAATATCCTCGTAGGATATATTTCAAATTGTTATATCGATAAAGTTTTTATTGACAATTTTTTCGAAATACTTGGCGCTATACACACACAACATCCGCCATTTATTTCATATGACGCGTGCCATCACAGAAAATCATACTTCAGTTTTTCAGTTGTCAAAATGAGGTTAATCTATGGTCGTCAAAAAAAATAAGGGGTCGAATGAACTACAGAGCATATTGAAAATTTTAAACATTCCTAGTTAGTCAGTAAATTTTAGATACCTGGGGTTCTTGTCTTGCTACATTAATTTTCAATTATAATATGATAACTTTGCGATCCTTAGTAAAATAACAATGATAAAATATTATAATTAAAAAAAACCTGAGGTAGTTCGCAGAAAAATTTTCGTAGGTCAAATCAACTCGATTTCCGTCTAACCTATTATTTGAATGTTTTAAAATTTTGAATTCTTGAAGCTATAAAATGATTTATGATGAAAACGAACTTCAAATACTGTAACATTGATTCCTTCTGAATTAAATAATGAATAAATGCTTTTAACTAGAAAGTTGCATCTCTTTATTTTCCTGCGATCCTAATATTTCGTTATCACTTCATATGTATTTTCTACGCATACCTTATCGCTTCTATCCAAATTCCAACTCAAATCATTGATGGAATTCGTGTTTATGTGGGAATGTCTTCACGTACCCATAAAAACAAATGAATGAAAAATTTGACGTGAAAAGTAGTTATGAGAAGGCACATTCCTTTCGTTGCTTACAGGAAAGTGTATAATTGGACGATAAAATATGTCGTATTATTGTTTATTTGTGCGTTATTCGGTTTGTGCTCAGTTTACATCTACTTTTTCTTTTCCGAATCCCGGATAGACGGAAATATTCTGGTCGAACCAATTCAAAGTTCAGAACAAGTTAAAAAAGTTGTTTTCAATGGAAAAAAGTATGTTCATCTAGATCTCAAAGGAGCTGCCCCAAAAATAACTTATTATGAATATCTCTTCTCCCTATTCGCTAAAAGTGGAGTGAACGGCGTTATAATCGAATATGAAGACAGTTTTCCTTTTCATGGGTCGCTCTCAAATATATCTGCATTCGACGCGTACACGAAAAGTCAAATAGAAATGATCAATATCTTAGCTGATAAAAAAAGACTGGAAATTATACCCCTGGTTCAAACTTTTGGCCATTTGGAATTCGTTCTGAAGTTAGAAGAATTCAAGGAATTGAGAGAAGTTCCGATGTTCCCACAGGTAGGATAGTCTATATACCCAAATTGCCTGGTAATTTATTGAAAGAGTGTGTACTTATCTTTAATTTATCATGTATGAAAAATGAAAATAAGTTGAATAAAAATGGGGCAATTGTTTTTATTGCATTGGGAAGAGTATAAACAGTTGGTATAATCATCAAGGATAATTATTTGATATGGATATCATTAATATACTTCATCTTCCTAATTGATCTAGTTTTTATTGACCAATTCGCAATATTTGGGTTAAGGCCATCAAAAATGTTTCTGAATTTTTCTATTACGTTGTATAGCAAAGTATGAGTAAACTATGTTTGTAGGTTTTGTGTCCTTCCAATCCAAAATCCCTAACTCTGGTGACAGAAATGTTAACCCAAATAATAGATGCGCACCCCTACACAGCTACAATTCATATTGGGGCTGATGAGACTCATTATCTGGGAAGATGTAAAGAATGCAACAGGAGGATGAAACTAGAAAATATGACAATAGAAGGTTTATACCTTAAACATATCAAGAAAATTCGAGATTTCATCAGGCAGAAATATCCACTTCTGAAGATCTTGATGTGGGATGATCAGCTGAGAAATTTCTCTGATGAAGATGCGTTGAATGGTTTAGAAACGTTGGGGATAACTCCCGTAGTTTGGCAGTACGAGGCAGATGTGTTCAACACATTGGGGCCTTCATTATGGAGTCAGTATTCGAAAGTTTTCGAGAATGTTTGGATAGCTTCCGCTTTCAAGGGTGCTAGAGGTATGTATAAGGATCGGTTTGGTGAATCGCCCTGTATTGTTTCTTCGACCGACATTCTAATTTTCCAGGCGTGGACCAATACATCGTTGACGTTCCTCATTACAATCAGAATCATCGTTCTTGGATAGAAGTGGTGGAAAATTACAAGTTTCTGTTGAAATTCGACGCTATCGTACTTACAGGGTGGCAGCGTTACGATCACTTCTCCATTCTTTGTGAACTGCTACCAGTAGGTCTTCCTTCTCTCCTCATGAACTTGAAAATATTGGAGGGAGAAGGGGAGAATAGAGTGGGGCCCCCTAAAGAAGTAGCCCAGCTTTTGCAGTGCCAACAACCGTATGCCCTTATGGCACCCTCGTTCGGCAGCCCCCAGTGCTCCTTCCCTGGAAGTGATATCCTAGAAAATGTCTATAGACTTCATCAGCTCAACGAAGGTTACGAACGATTGAAGAAGAGCTCTGGAATCAGAGGGTGGATGACGAATTTCAATTCGAAAAACAATTTTTCTAGCCCTGAACATATTTACCACATTGCACCCCAGTTGGTGCATTTAGGTGAAGAAGTAGAGGAGATTGAGGCTGAAATGGCGAAGGCTTTGCTGGAAGTTTACCAGGAATCGACCAAAGACGAATGGATATTCACGTATATTCATCCTATAAAGAAAGAAATCGGTGAATTGTTGAGGGTTAAAGATCAACTTTTAGGGAGGAAAGTTTGGCCAAGAAGGCCTTTCAAATATGAAATGACCCAAAATTGATGGAATAATGGTTTGAATCTCAGAATTAAGCTTTATTTATGGTTTTCATGGTGCAGTGCTGGGCCCATAACCTTTTGTATTTTTCTTGTAATTAAAACTGTTATATTGTTTGATACTTTCAGTTGTAATAAATTTTGTACTTTGTGTGTTTTTCTTAGTCCAGTCGACGAAAGGGTTTTAGAATTTTCGATCCGAGAATACAGTTTTGTGAATTAATAATTGATTCAAGTTCAAGATGGAAACTTTTTGAACCATCTAATCGAAATTCACAAAGAATGGTACATCTCTAAGAACTCTAGGCTCATTGGAGGGGCCAGGGGGAAACCCGTTGCCACAACGGTCAAATTATGCGAAAATTCCAGGAGATCCTATTCATAAATACATCCATTTTGCACACGCAGTGAATATAAACATGGACATTAAAATAAAATGAATTTGCTGAAAGTTAATGACCTTAACATCGCTCGATAAACAGATAAATTCTAATCTGCAATTCCGAGAGATTCATCTGAATGCGTAGGTACTTCCCTTTTAAAAATAAGACATGATTTAAACATAAGTAGGTCAGATGATTCGCTCATTCCACAGTTGATTCCTCTTCAGCTCGGTCCCTTAAAATCGAATAGTCGCCAACAGAAGATACGAAAATGAAGTACGGTATTCTCGTGTTGTGTTTGGCCATTTTGGTATGTGTGGAAGCTGCACCGTCGTTTTACCAACTCTTGGGATTCAACTCTGAGAGGAATTATCCACAGTACCAACAGCC
The DNA here is from genome assembly GCA_910592335.1 of Adalia bipunctata. Taxonomy (NCBI): domain Eukaryota; kingdom Metazoa; phylum Arthropoda; class Insecta; order Coleoptera; family Coccinellidae; genus Adalia; species Adalia bipunctata. The sequence continues at coordinate 3,594,912 of OU342951.1, forward strand.
CGTGAGAAGAGCCTACGGAAATGGGTATAGGAGAGGATATGGGAGGCAGATTGGACCTTCTCCAGGAGGTGGCGAAAGGTACAAGACGATTTGCAGGATCCACTCTGTAGATTCGCTCGCTTTTCCGGGACAGGTCGGGAACCCTATTTGTCCTTATTAGTAGCTGTTAATTCTGATGTTTTTTGTAAATATATTTTTAAGTCACTGATTTTATTTTATTATTCTGGATAATTCCCGAAAAAATTCCTTCTCGTGTATAACATTTCCTGAAAAAAATTTACCGCCGCCTTATATCCAAAGATATTGCACTTGAGGGGCCGTTATACTCTGGCCGACCGCTACGGCACCGATTCTCCATTCAAAAAGTGCCTGTCACTTTTCCAAGTTCACGCCCTCAATTTTTCACCTAAAAGCTTGATTTTTTGTTTAAATTGAAGTTTAAGGATGTCTCGAGGGCATTCCAATTTCTTCTCTTCGAAAAAATTATTTTTTCGCATGAAAAAATCGGGTTGAATTCGAGAGTCTATGAAAATTGACTTCATAATCGTTTTTCGGTGGTTGTTCATAATTTTTTTTTCAGAAAATTCATTGGAGTGCCCTCGACAAATCAATTTTTTATATTTAAAAAAATTCCATTTGGATAGGCGCTTAAATAATGCAAAAAATGATGGAAACACTGAAAAGACTTCCAGTGTGAAATCGCAGAGAACTATCTTAAATTCCAGGAGAATTTAAAAAAAAATCAAGCTTTCAGGTGGAAAATTGAGGGCGTGAACTTGCAAAAATGAAAGGCACTTTTTGAATGGAGAATCGGTGCCGTCGGCCAGAGTATAACGGCCCCTTAAGACTTCAAAATAAACTCAAAATGTAGATCCATGAATATTTTACAGGAAAATTGAATAGAAAATCCTAAGTGCTCAAGTTTGTTCAGGAAATTGTATCAAGAAACCCTCCATGCGAGTTCTACTCACTCACATTCTTAATTCTTCAATAAAGCATCAACAACCATTTGTTGAAAAGAAGCCATATCTCACAATATAGCTTAATACTTTTTAAATTCGATGTAAAGCATCCTTTTCAGTTTATTTCAGCACGAAAATTGATTGGTATCTGTAATCCTGTAATTTTGAAATAGAACAATTAAAATCGAATTGAATAAATAAGAAGGTAAGTTTTTATTATAAAAATCCACTGGGCGATTTTTTCCATTTACGAATTATTTGAGAAACAAACTGGCTCATTTCTGTAACACCATTCACAATATTTTATCTCATTTCCTGTGTTCCATTTACATTATCAGGAAACTTCATTCTATTATGTTCTTTTACAATCTGGTCCCAAGAGTAAGCTGAAATTTAAATGTGATAAAACGAAAAATGAATCACTTTAACTTCTACTTCACAATGAAAAAACCATTCTCATAACTTACCTTCGGATCGAAGTTCTTCCAGAAATATTTCAGATTCTTGAAGCAACATTTGAGATAATTCATTCCTCACACATAACGAAAGATAATAACAGTGAATAAAAAATAAATTATATCATAAGTTATGAAATAAAAACCAACAATTATTTTTTTTTTCGTTTATTTATCCTTATCCTCTAGCATTATTACTCTAGTCTTCTAAATCTAACCAGACATCTCAGATTCTCTCTCTCTCATTTCCACACTTTGATAACTCCATCCCTCGATCCAGAGGCTACAAAAACGTTCGTAGCCTTCGAAAGAATAATATCAGAAATCGTATCTTTATGACCGATGGCTGGTGGCTCTGGAGGACTCTCTTCGTTCAATTTGATCTGCCTCATCTCTATAGATTCCAGAGTTACCTCCGTGCCATCCACCAATCTGCTCGAATACTCTAACCTAGAAATACTCTGATCGTTGGCGCTGGGGACGGCCAGGTAGGAACTTTCGGTGTTGGCAAGATCCCAATACCTGATCCTCTTATCCACGCCACCGGTCAGGAGGAACGGCGCACCGTCGATGCAACCGGCGTGCATTGCGCACACCGCGTTCACATGCTCCTGAAAATGACAGCGATACGTAGACTTCTATGTCAAATTGACCAAATATGTTCAAAAACTCCTGGTTTGATTTTATTTCTTCAACATACCTGGTCAACTCATATTATTAGTCGCTAAAAACCGACATATGTTAGGTGCACGACTAAGTTCCCGCTGTTTGTCAATAGATGGCACCAGTAAGTGCTGGTCGATTTTGACATATCCAAAACGTCATGAACCAAGCTTAGGCATTCGGTTAAGAAACTGCTTCAACTCATAAGTGAATTTGTTTTGGCAAAAGCATTTCCTACATATACTCCATTCACTTTTATAAAGTATCGCGGTTGGCCATGATTTAGGTTTATCAAGTTTTTTCCCCTAGAACAGACGCAGTTTGGCACTCGTGAAAATTAAGCGACATTGCCAGGTCTACTTTCTATTTACTCTTTTTCAACTTTGTAAATGGAGTTATTCTTCGAAGATTTAACTGTGGCGCAGGTTTCGTAGAACTACTACATTTTCATACTGGAGTATTTCAGGTTGTGCAAAAATGTAGTTAAATGTCTTCTGAATTAACATAATATTTTCTCAAATTCATTAATTTCCCAAAGGAACATAAATACGTAATTACTACGATTTTTTAGCAGAAACGGCAACGTTGTGGGCGTATCTGACAGTGCAATGACCATAACCTAACATTTTCAAAATATATACGGTGAAATGTGTCAAAATTTCATGGCAAACCGCGATACTTTATAAAAGTGAATGGAGTATAAGCAAAATTTTCATCGAATTTCTCAGAGTTTGAATGTATTTTATAATAACCAGGCCGTAGACGAATCCATAAATGAAGTTTCATAACAAACAGTCCATCCGATCTCGAGTTATAAATGGTGTAACCAACAACTTTGTTTTATATATATATATATATAGATGTCTGGTTTTGTGCCAAATAATCGTCGTTGAATGCCTCATTAGTAACCATTTTTCCACAAGTTGCATTTTGATAAAAAAAACAACAGTAGGAACTTAGTTGCGTCCCTTATAACTCCTTTTGGAGGCGGTATCTCCCCGTATATCCCACAAACGCTGTGTCATCTCATTCACAACCGGAATTTCCCGAAGATCTATATCTGAAACCTAAACTAACCTCGCTTTTCGGCGAATAAGTAAGCGGCGGAGCCGGACTACCCCAAAGCACCTTCTCCCTTTCGGCAGTCTCCAAATTCCACATGTCCATCTCATTGTTGCCCTGCACGCTCGAAATAATCCAAGAAGGCTTGGTCGGATGACTCACCACCTTCTTGATCTTCATGTTCTCTGCAAAAATAAATTTTGTGGGCGCCGGCGAAAAAGGGAAAAGACGGTTAACGCGGTAGTACCCGTGTCCCTTAGCAATAGAGTTCGTACCACAGACCGACCACTTACGTATAGGATGTTCCATGGTGGTGACCGGGATCTGAAATCTTAGATCCCACACGACGTGGTACCCGGTTCTGGTACCCACAGTCAACCAGTTGTGGTGCTTATCCAGGCAGAAGGTCGTGATGAAACCGTACTTGTAGTTGTTCTCGAACCGCCACGCCACGCCCGGACATCTGAGATCCCAACCCACGATGTGACCGTGCAGGGTGGCGTAAATGACAGTACTCTGAGAGCCGTAGTCGATGCAGTTGATGTCCATCGGCGGGCCCTCCTCGTCCATATTCAGCCGTTTGGACTGGGTCAGGTTCATCCTGGGGAGAAAATCAGCATGGAAGAGCGGAAACGGACCGACCAACTTAAAAACCAGGACAAGAACAGTTCGAGAAGTACCACACCTTGAGGTTTTTCCACAAAATATGAGCCTTTACTAAGAGGGTTGTTCAACTCGGAAGCTGCTTGGTGTTAAATATAGCTGTGCAAGGAAAATGTGCATATATCCCTGACAAAATTATCGCCAGCTGTATCAGACCCCAGACAAGGGAGTTGATGTACTTTTTTACACAAAGGGTGGTAATACTGCCTATTAAAATAGCCACGGAATGAAATAAAAGAACTTGCGATCCATTAAAAAAAGATAATCTATATATATAAAAAACAAAGTTGTTGGTTACACCATTTATAACTCGAGATCGAATGGACTGTTTGTTATGAAACTTGAATTATGGATTCGTCTACGGCCTGGTTATTATAGAATACATTAAAACTCTGAAAAATTTGCTTATGAAGGAAATGCTTTTCCTTCTTTTGAATGAGGTCACTAAGTGTCGCTACGGTTAATGGCTCTTATCTAGACACTATAGCGTAGTCGTGAAGGCACTATATTTGATATTATCGCCACAATTACTGTGTAATTTGCATGGAACTTATAATAACATGGAAGCCTATTATCAGATCAAAAAGCGGGTAAACATCTCAAGTTTTAATGTATTTTATAATAACCAGGCCGTAGACGAATCCATAAATGAAGTTTTATAAGAAACAGTCCATCCGATCTCGAGTTATAAATGGTGTAACCAACAATTTTGTTTTATATCTATGCTAATATTATAAAGAGGAAAGATTTGTAGTTTTGTGTGTTTAATACGACTTGGCTCAAAAACTACGGGATCGATTTCAGAAATTCTTTCACCCTTAGAAAGCTACATTATCCCTGAGTGACATAGGCTATACTTTTCACCCGAAAAAATTAAGGATATCTACTATAACTACAATAATTACAAAAAATCAGCCATAATCAGCTATTTTCACATGCGCTGCAAAAACCGTAAGACTAACGTGGATACCATGTATGACGGAAATGTACCTCTTAAATAGTTCTACAAAAAAGTCCGCGATAGCATATATCTATCTCTCAAGATTGACTTGCTATTACCTGTTTATGGTAATCAGATGTTTTCCAAAATCATGCAATATTTGGGAGTGCGTTCTTTGAATAGGGTATTGATCCTCATCCAACTCAATACGTTATTTATCCCCAGTATTTAATTTAGAACGAAATTGACCCTTATACTCATACAAATACAACGAGTACATCAAAAGATATGGCAGGTTGAAGTGATGGAGATATAACCGCACGACCGGACCTAAATGCGTCTCCATGCTGGGTAGGCGGGTAGGAGAGGGCACCGAAGTGTGAGAGGAGGACATGCATATCTATAAAAGAGTAGCCGCGTGGATCAACTTTCAGACACGCGACGATTTTATGACAGAATAAGTGTAGATTTCCTCTGAGTTCATCGTGAAATGTTAATGAAAAAAATTTCTACCCCGGCGAAGCTGGGACGGGCTGCTTGTTAAACATAAAAGCGATAACCTAAGGTGCGATCTTTCCGACTTCGTCGCCAATTTGTATACACTTAGGGGGTTCCCTCAGAACGTTACCTGCTGGAGGCCGGATCGATCCTCAAGATATTGATGAAGCCGTCTTGAGTGGCGGAAGCAACGGACTGGCCACCCTCGCAAGTCGTTATTCCTATGACTCCAGTGCCGTTCTGCATCTTGTACTGTTGCACCGATCTATTCGCGATACTCTTCTTCTCCACTTTGGCGCAATCCCACAATCTGACGTATCCGTCCATCGACGAACTGGCGAACAGGGAGGTATCGGACAGGGTTGCCAGTTTGGTTATGGCCCCCTTGAAAAAAAAAACGGAACATCCAACCAATTCGTTTCACACCTGAGCCTCAAATTTCGAGCGAAAATCGCGACCTGTATTATGTTCGGGAAGGCCTTACCTTATGCTCGTGCATGTGCGCGACGAGGTTGCTCTTCAAACGCCAATCGGGTGGCGGCATCTGTGGTTGCCAGGCGTTTTGCTCCGCCCACTCGAAGCTCCTGAAAATGTTGACGGGTGACATAGAACATTATTTGCTTTCGCGATCTGTCACTATTACCTCACGGCTTTAGTGAAGTCCTCCTGCTGTTTGGCTATCACGTTCAATAAATTGACGTAACATCTCGCTTTAGACCTTCCACCTGCATAAAATATTGAAGAAGACTATGAAAATACAGGTATGGAATAAATTTGACATACCATAGCGTTTCCAATGCGTTTTAACAGCTGGTACTCTGACCAATCGACAAATATACAAGAAATACATTGTGGATAATCGAGTATTCAACTGGAGAATGTTCTGCCTTCAGCTAGTTGATTACTTGATCATCCATCGACGTATTTCTGGTATATTTTGAGTTGGTCCAGAAGAGTATCTTTAGAACGCACTGAAAACGTCGTGGATCAAAAATATATTCCAAGTCTGTATGTTCGCGATTAAAATCGATAATTCTCACATTGTATGTAAGACTTCTCGTGAAGACTTATGTTGGACGAAGCGTCGGTGTTGCCAAATTGTCCGTGGCTGTCCAAATGCGGCGAAGAGGGCCTGCTATTGGTAGCCCTGGAGGGCGGTCCTCCCGAGTTGGTGCTATCCGACTGTTTGTTCAACACTTCCGAGCTATAATTCCAATCGGAATTGACGTTCGTGTCAATAGATCCCGATGTGTTTGTCCTTTGCAGTTTCCTTCAGAAAATAACCAAGATTCAAGTTTCATCAGCGAAAAATAAAGATCCAAAAACAGAACATTTTCATAAAAAATATCCTACCTCGCGTTAAGATTGTTGTGATTATCCGCCAGATTGTGCGCGTGCGCTCTAACCAAACATTCCGTAGAGCCGAATTCAATTTTGAACTCGTGCCTCTTGGTAAATCTACCGTCGACGTTGATCCTGTGTTTGTGGATTTTCTGCAAATGTGGACCCATTTTCACGATGTACGTTTCCACGTCCTCGTTCATCCCGATGGATTCTAACCTTCGAACGAACTAAAAGAAGAGAAATAACCTAATGTACAGGGTGGAGCCTAAAAACATACGTTCTTCAGGGTTGGTATCTGCAGGTCGTTCGTCAACACTGAAATAAGTCCTTTTCTCAGTTCTATCCGTCGTTTCAGCACGTCTAAAAGCATGTCAATGTCTGTGAACGATATGATGCTGTCGTATATTTCTCTGGAGATAGGATTCACCAAGGCTTCAACGACCAATTCTGATCTGCAAAAGAGCAGGAAACAAAACAATTTTCACCCTGAGTTAAGCTACAGAAGGTAGAAAAATAAATAAAAAAAGGTATCAACCAACCTCTCTAAACGTAATAACGGATACCTCAAATAAACCTCCACTTTAGGTATAATCTTACTCTGAACATCAAGAGCGTGCAAAACAACGCTACAAATGGAGACGAAGTCAGATACAGCCTTCCTGATCTTCAACGAAGGATGAACCAGGAAACAGACAGTCCCGGAGATCAGTTCGCAGATAGAAAATTTGTTCATGACCCCAATCTGGGTCAGTTTAGTCATAGCCAATATGGCTTTATCGGTCACCATCTCGCTGGAGTCCTTCAAACCCTGCAGAAAATGCACAGATGCAAAGATCCCACAAACGTGATAAAGACTCTATCACAGCCTTCTCCAGTTCCAAGCCATGAACTAACATTTCTTCTCTATCGAATCTGTATCTTTCTAATTATAAGGAAAATTCTTGATTGATGACTCGAACTTTATCGATTCAGATCATTCCCAAAATACAGACATCTTAACGAATCGATATAGCCTTCATTCAAGCTCAAAAACAATTGTAGATCGATATGCGATGTTGCCAAATGAATCATTTCGCGACTTAGAAAAAGAGACGGCTGTTGTAACTCTACAAAATTGTGTTATAACTTCTATATTTACCTGTAAAAGCAAGGGAGTCAAAATAACAGAACAGTAACATCCAATATAAGAAGCCACTTCTACAATACAGTCATAAAATAGGGCACGTAGCTCTACATCTTCCTTGTCATTGAGAAAAGTGATCATATGCGATAGAATTATATCGTTTGCTGAAATATTATTCTGGTGAATTCTTTTATTTGTTAAAGTAATGCTTTGAATTGAGGGATTTTACAGAAAAAACTTCAAAATCCAAGGGTTTTCAAAGGTTTAGTGCAATAAAATCATTTCACTAAGAATCCCTACACAAAACAGTCAAGCTGAAGAAGTTATCGTCCTTTGAATTCGAATTGATTGAAATAATTTTCATTGGTCTGATATTCCTGAAACAATTTTTCAAGCAAATGAACGTTTTTGATATCTACATGAACAAAGCTGAATTCCCAATGATTGACTACCAGCACTAACCTCAAAAAATATTTGACAGGTCGTTGAATTAGCGCCCAAACAGTCTTATCTTCAAAAACACCATGTATTTCGCATAGAAGCATTAAAATGTGCAACAATCGTGTCGACCCAAACTTAAACCACAAAAAATAACCTCAAAATGTCTGGAATCATTTCTAGAGCAACCAAAGAGTGCACCTACCTTTAGACTTCCCAAAAACGACGCAAAGCTTCGACACTTCGCTCTGCAGAAGAGTCTGTTTGACCAACGAGTGAGAATCCGTAAGCAGGGTAGTAACGATGTGCTGCAAATTTTCGTGAAGCGCCTGCAGCTCTAGCTCATAGTTAAAACTGTTATCCTTCTTGTCGTCATCCTCCTTACCGCTCGTTTTATAGAATAAATCGTCTCTGATCTCCTCCAGAAACGTGAAAGCGATTTCTGCCAGTTTGGGGAGGTTTTTAGCGAAAGCAGCCCTTACGTTGGTGTTCGGGTCTGTCACCAAGTGGGACAGTCCAGGCAGTATGAATTCGGTGAAAATGTTCGCTTCTACCTGTTTTATTCTCCTCACGAGGCCTAGACACTTCGTGAGGGTGTTCATGGCTTTTATTTTTACCCTTGGTGTCGGATCGTTGGCCAAAATCATCTAACGGAAGATTTTTTCAAAATTACCTCATTGGACAAATGTTTTTTTCAAGTTTAATACAAAGCTCAGTTTTATTTCAATTATAAAACGTAGTTAAAGGCTCTGAAACCAGCAATCTATCTGATTAAGAGTCAGAAATAATGATTATTCTTATGAAAAAAATAATAATAATTTTCATTGAAGAAAAGGTTATAATGAAGACAACAAAATGAAATACTGCTACTACTTACAATATAGGGTAATATCCTATCGAGGATAGTCTCATTATTGGCGTGTATGGCCAATTCCAACAAAATATCCAAACTGTACAACTTCGAGGAACATTCATAAAGCCCCCTTATACACGATGTCACCAGCGAAGTGATGAGCACCATTCCTTCGTACTCCTTATGATCATTAAACCACAAATACTCATCATCGTCCATGTCTTCCTCCCTACTTTTGGTAGGACCCAAAAACGACAAAATATGACCGATATCGTTCTTCAATCTCATTATTTTCTCGTCCGGAGTTAACGAAGGGGTCGACGAGAAGATCAGCATGTAAGACTGCAGAAAAGTGTAGAAATATTCAGGGAACAATTTTCCTCTTTCAGCAGCCAAGTAGTTTTCAGCCGAAAGTCTTTTGGATGGGTCTATTTGGATCATATTGGAGATCAAAGTTCGTACATTATCATCTTCTAGTTTCTCAAATGCTTTATCAGGAAAGTATTTACCAGCTCGGTAGGCTAAGAGTTCGGAATATTCGAATGGAACGTCGAGTTCATTCCACAATTCCAGAAGGGCGCAACTGAAATTCAAACAATTCAAGAGGAACGGTCAATTAATAAATGTAAACGTCCCAACTCACCCTGCTGAAAAGATGTCCATGGCAGGCGTCAAATCTTTTGAATTGCTAGAAGGCTCATTTATGCATATGGTGTTTTCATCCACAACATTTTTCGCGAACCTTTCAGGGGCAATGTAACAACACCTCCTTCGTGAAGTATCAAAAAAATACGAATAATCAGCTGGATTATCCTCCGGCAAGTATGTGGGCTTGAATGAAGCAAAATCAACGAGCAATACCCAATTCCAAGAAGTTACAGCGATATTCTCCAGTTTTATATCCCCATGACATACCCCGTTCTTGTGACATTGATGTAGGGCGTACAATATTTGGAAAGTGATCCAGCGTTTCTCAATGTTAGAAAGAAAAGGCCTAGTGCTTATTCTATCATACAAACTGTATTTCACGTATTCGCGAATAAGAAAGGCTGCTTTATCGTTTATTAGTATTTTTTGAAAAGGGATACAGTTGACAGCGCTTGATAGTTTCTTGCGAATCACTTCGATTCTTTCTTTGTGAGAGGATAAAGGGAGAGAGGGGTCGTGAATTGCGAATACTTTGACGACAATCGAACCTTCTTGGTCTTCTAGATTGGCTCTGGCGACTTTCAGAAATCTAGTGCTACCCAAGCTGCAATAAAATCCAGTCAATGCATCACATTACCATTAATAATAACTGTATAAGGGACAACGATAAAATTGATCCTTCTCACCTTTTATCATAAACAAACTTAAGTTCAGGAGTGGAGTAATCATTGAGATATCGTTCCACAGGTAAAATTTGGGAAGGTGCAATACTAACTAATTGATTCCCCATTATTCCACAATTATTTTGCACTTAAAATTCGTTTACTAACAATCGATCAAACAAAAACAGAAACCATACTTTACAATATTATGACAGTCGTTTGTTTTGTTTATAGATGCGTATCCTTGTCAGTGCGACATCCAGTGGTGAAAATGGGAACCTTATATAACATGCATCAAGATTCAAGAGAAAAATTCTTATATTCTTGAAAGAGGTAAGTATAGACAGAGTTCTTTCATATTCGATGTATCATTATCAAAAATCAAACGGACTCGGAGAAATAATTTCTTCGAGGTAGACATCGCATTCCCTTGTAGAATCATGATTTGTTTTGGCTCCCACATAGATGCATCTATGCTCCCACATTGAAAGTCATCACAATGAGTGGAACAGAGATAAAAGATCGGATCTCTTTGTTCAGTCCAGTTTTGTGGCAACACCGTCTAAGGTTATACTGAATAATATATTTTTTTTTGGTTTTATTTTTATATGGCCATAACACTAATAACTCCATAAACCATTACATACTAAAATGATTATCTATTTTATGCTTCCAAAACTGATAATATCGACAGTTAGGGCATACATGCAGGATCAAGATCGAATGATAAAAAGAACAATAAAAGCTGTCACAATAGAATAATATTTTCCGTCTCATAATGATGGAACATGGGCTAAAATTTTACCTGGAATAGAATTATTATTGAAACTAGCATTCATTAAACAACATCTCTCGAAGAAATGGCTTTATTTCATGTTTTTCTTTTTTGGTTTTCAGTAAGATTAGGCTCAATTATCATTGGAATAGCGACAGTGGTGAGAAAACTTTAATTTCCCCATTTTCCTTCAACAAATAGATACATATCATATTTCTACCGCTTCATTATTTCTTCCTGGACTTAACTAATCCCAAATAACATACGGCATGTTGCCAGATTGAAATTGTGGCTGGAAATTACCGTTTTTTTTTCGCGAAGATTTTGTGTAAAAGATTTTAAACCTCTCAAAGATTTTTCCTTCTTCAGATCCAAGCAGGAATATGGTTAGTCCATTTGATGCATCTTTCAAACGAAAAACCGCAGTTTTCTGACTACTTGAGAATAGTTTTCGGCGATTTTGGTTTTCATGGTCCATTTTTCGAAGATATTATAAATGGTGAGAACATTTCCTTTCAAATACCTACGGTTCAAGATTTCCCAAGATATATGGCTCACATTCCCCAGAGCGTTTTAGCATAAATAGTTATTTGGTTCAAGTTTGTTTCTTGTAGATCCAAGCGGTTTAATAAAAACCTCAATGGCTTATTTTTCTTGCTTGGCGTTGTCATCTATTTCACTGATATGGGGATCTGTACAGGTAAAAATTGATTAATCGGAATGCTATTTGAGGGGACATTTCATTATTTTTCCTCTCATTTAAGGTTCAAGTGACGTTGATGTATCCCTTCATCATATTGTATATTTTTTACATTGCTATTTTAGCCCTTCAGCTAACAGTTTTCATGATGAGTTTGAAGTCCAATGAATCTGGACTCGGAGATATGATTTTGTATTCTAACTTGGGATCATTTGCATTACGTGAGTTGTAATGTGTGTAGCAATACACCAAGACAGCTCAGAATATCCCAAAAATATGCCAATATCCACAGAATATCCACGCATCTCTTGGATAGGTATATGTATATTGTGACTTGTGAGATATCTTGGGATATTCTGGTTGTTACAACTTATAATCTCAAAAAAATGATTACATTTTTCAGTGTTTTACCTTTACACACTGGTAATAGTAATAAGTTTCATCCAAATTGTGAATGATTTGAAGAGAAGATTGGATAAGAAACCTTTATTGGTAAAGCAAGCAGAAAGGAAGATAAATACGATCTATAATCAATACAACATGAAGGAAGCATACTTCCAATACTTTAAATCTTTTCCGAAGTGAAAAATACGTGAATGTGCTGGAAAACGTCGATAGAATCAATTCTTTAATTTTATTTATAATGTAATAAAATATTTGAAGTTTGTGCTTTTTTATTATATTTTGATGTAGGTACTGCTTTGTGTTTCAAGTCCAATAGCTCTCCAGCAAACAAATTTTCCTAGTAAAAATGCATCAAACGAAAAAGGAAATGTATGTAATTCAGTTTGCATTTCGGTAATTTCACGATCAATTCAATTTTAATATTCAAATTGATCGTGATACCCCAATTCCATATTTGACGAAGAAATCGTCCTAGATATAAATTCGAAACTTTGCCATTAGGCCATTCTTTGAGAAGGGAATTTTCAACTGAAATAAAATGAAGCAAAGCACGGAACTTTTGATGTTCATATCAGGAATCATTTTAATGTTTCCTCTAAGTTTCACTAGCTCTACCTTTCTGGAGTCAGTAGAATTCTTGAAAGATTTCAAGCAGCTGACAAGTCCAAGTATGTTCAGTATTTTTCCGTGTAGTAAGGAAGGTAAGACCAAATCTTTTTTTTTAATTCATATTCAAACCAAAATATTCAATAACTAATTTATTCTGCTTGCATATTATGGCTGACATTATACGATATAACATAAGCGATACGTCGTAAATCATCAATCGTAAACGGTTCGTATCGAAAACTTCATCCGCGTGGATAATTGCTAAGTTTGGTTGCATTGAGGAGATTTTCAGATAGTTTTGCCTTAATACCTAATCTCCTTCAGATTCCTTGGCCTTGCTTAAAGCTTTCAAGGAGGAATATCTTTTTATAAGGATTGCAAGCATGAAAAACAGCGATAACTACCCTTTTCCATCGAACAAATACGTTTTTATAGCTGATCTAGAATGTACACCTGAAGTAGTGGATTGGGTAAGTTCTTATTCCTATTTCCAATATTCCAAAACGATTCATGAACATATTACAGAGCACAAATCTGAATTTCTTCAAACGTCCATTAAGATGGTTGTTTTTCCACAAATATACCACCAGTACCACCGATTTGTTTCAAAACGCCAGCATACTGATGGACAGTGATGTGACTTTGGTTGAAAAAGCCGAAAATGGCACATTTTCTCTGATGAAAATATTCAGATATAGGATTCTCACAGAGGTTATTAATGAAAAAATGGCTGTGTGGCATCCAGAAATAGGCTTCGTTTTCAATCCTAATTTTGAGGAGAATATACATAGGAGAAGAAAGGATTTCCAAAGAAATGTTCTGACGAGTTCAATTGTTATCACACATAATAATTCCTTGGAACATTTGACAGACAAAAGGTGATAAAAATTCAATAGAAAACTCAACATTAATTCGTCTTAAAGAACCTTAATTTAGTGCGAGTAACTGACTCAAAATAGGTAGTGACTGTACAAGGTGTGCCATAAAGATAATTGAACGAGAGATATGTCATAAGGATTTGATTTCTTGACCTTGAAAAGGCGCATCTACATACAAGGTAGCTACAAGCGCTCAAAGACTCCAGACTTCAAGTCAGTGTTATTTCCTTCATGAATACTCTTTCTGATCAGTTGATAGACCTTTAACTGACATTCGTTTGACGACTGGCATGTTGCTCCTTCATTTTAGAACTTTGACCGTATACTAGAAATGCTTTCGTGAAGGAATGGTTCAAATGAATCAAATTCTCAAAATTATCCACACACATTTGTCTTCATTTCCCAAGACTTATTTTCAATTTGAATATCTGTAGATCCTAAAGCTGTATATTCTCAAGAGCATCTTTGTACTTCTTGATCAGAGTAGCATCTGTTTCAGAGACAAACACATCGATAGTATTGCCAAAGTCAATTTCGTGTTGGTAAAACACTTGTATGATTACGTGAACGCTACCTTACATTACACGGTGAAATCTACATGGGGCTATAAAAATAACAAATCTGAATGGAGTGGTATGATTGGGGAACTGACCAAAAACAAGGCTGACATTGGAGGTGAATAAAGCGCCTCTAATACCTACTCTTACTGGGTCACTTCCTGTGAACAAAATGACCTTTTTTCAGGCACAGCTCTTTTTATAACCGCAGATAGGGTTGCAACAATCGACTATATAGCAATGACGACTAAAACGAGGTCCAAATTTGTGTTCAGAGAACCTAAGCTGTCTTATGTAACAAACGTCTTTGTTCTACCTTTCGATAAGCGTGTTTGGATATCTACTGTGGCTTTAGTTATTGTCACTGGTCTAACTCTTTTGGTCATTGTAAAATGGGAGAAGAAACGTAAACAATATGACAGTGGGGTCAAGGTAAATACGACCAAATCTTCTCCACATTCGACTGGACTAGATCTGGATGTTAATAACGAAGAAAATCTTGCAGAATGTCCATTTGGAGCTGGAGGACTCCTTTGCAGACATTGCAGTCTTGACTTTTGGAGCCTTCTGTCAACAAGGGGCTTCAGCCATACCTTTCAGTCTACCAGGAAGGATAACAACGATTTTCCTATTCATTTCTTTGATGTTCCTGTACACTTCTTACTCGGCCAATATTGTAGCCTTGCTCCAGTCTTCATCCAAGAGCATTCAGACCTTAGAAGACCTATTGAAGTCTCGTTTAGAAGTTGGTGTTGATGATACAGTGTTCAACCACTTTTATTTCCCAGTGAGTATAAATTAAATTCTTTCTTTCGGTCTTATTGTTCAAATTTGTTGGACGATTTAGAACGCAACTGAGCCAATAAGAAAGGCTCTATACCAAAAGAAAGTTGCACCACCTGGCCAAACACCCAGGTTTTATCCCATTTTGGAAGGAGTCAAAATAATGAGGCAAGGACTATTTGCCTTCCACATGGAAACAGGACCTGGGTATAAAATTGTAGGTGAGGTTGAATAACATGAGTATCTTCAGTTTCCTGATTGATCTTCTTGACCGAATGTTTCAGCTGAGCTTTTTGAAGAAGGGGAGAAATGCAGTCTTCAGGAAATTCAGTTTCTGCAAGTACCTGACCCTTGGTTGGCCATTCAGAAGAATTCGTCTTTCAAGGAATCGTTGAAAATTGGGTATTTGAGTTTTTCTAGGTCTAGGTCTAGGTCTAGGTCAATGATGAATTGAATAAAATGTTTGTTTTAGTTTTTATACTTATCTTATTTATCTGTCCCTTTTTAGACTCTTCCTGATCAGAGAAACTGGCCTTCAGACTCGTGAGATAGATGCAATTTATACCAAAAAACCTGTATGCACTAATAGGGGAAATACCTTCATAAGTGTTGGTATTGTAGATTGTTATCCTCCTGCTGTAGTATTAGCTGGTGGAATTATTATTTCAATCTGCTTTTTTGCTGCAGAACACTTTGCTTATATGAGGTATGAAGTACTACCAGAATTTGGAATTAGAGGCATTTCTCTGACATTTATTCCGATTGCGTTTTCAGGATCAAAATGATGAAGAGAAAAGAACTAAACTACATGAGGAAATATTGAGCGATCCAATGAAATAACTGTTTATAATCGAAATTAGTTGAGCAATATGTTAGTCACTTCACTTGTCAGCTTTTAATTGTAATTTCTCGAAGATTTAGAAATAAATGAATTAAGCACAAACTGTCAGTTTTATTCGTAAATATTCCTAGATAAATGGAGACGAGAAAAATTGAATATTAACGCATATAAATTTCTATTTATTTCTACTCAAATATAATCATAACAACAAGGAGCAATCATTCTAATTGTTTCTATGTAAAACAGACATAAAATCTTCGTCTTAAAAACTTCGACATAAAATTTTGACATAGAAACGTCGAAATGAAACTTTGACATGAAATCCGACATGAAACTTCGACATGAAACTTTTACATGAAACTTTGACTTAAAACTTTAAGAAGGTTGCTTACACAGATTATTGGTCCTGAATCGAGACGATTTCAGCTTTTTCAAAACGAATTCCACCAAAAGAACGAGAAGACTGATAGAACATCCAACACCAAAGAATATGAAACCTGGATACGTATCTATGAGACCAGCGCTGAAAAATCTGCTAATTTTGGTGTGACAAGGTGGATTATCGTAAAAAATTCTTTTTCTTTCTGCCATGTAGAATCCAAGTTCGCGTAGTCTGAACATTCTGTAGAAAATAACTTATTAGTCTAGCTATAGAAGAGCAAAAATAAGCAAGATGAATATGGTGTTTTGAGGTGGTTTGGTGGTTATATGCTTTTTTCGTTGATATTTGATAAGCAATATGTTGAAACGAATTATCTCTTAATGAACAATGAAGATAAATACTTTCATTTTGTGAAAAAGAAGCTGATTTGTCCGCTTCTCAAATACCACATGTGAATGAAACTATGCGAATATCTCACCCGATTTTCAAAAGTTCTGTGTAACTACCATGCTTCTGAGCAATAATCCAAGGTTCCCTGATTTTCGAATACTCCACTTGGCGTACACTGCATTTTTCAGCCTCGTCAAAATAATCCGACATGAGCTTATTGATCGAACTTGCTTCAGTGTAAAAGGCGAAGAACTGGGTACGCATTTTTTCTGTTCCTTCCAGCAGGGGCATCATGAACTTGTCACCTTTCGGCTTCAGCCTCTTCCGATAGATTTCCTTCGCTGTTGGATCAGAAGCAAACTGCAAGAATCCAACGATTGGCACAGGCGGCCTTAGGGGGTGGCGAACGGGGCAATCGCCCGGGGCCTCGCTCTTGGAGGGGCCTCGCGCAAGAACCCAAGCAAATTTTCTTCACAGTAAAAATGTGGCCGTAGCCAATACCAACTTTCTTATTTCAAATGCAACCCCCTGTATATTATCTACTTTTTGGATTCTCCAGAGAATTCTAGACACAATTCATGCACAATGTCCTATACCTATCTAACTATTTCGGAAGAATTAAGTGTTTTCAGATTTATTGCAAAAATCAATGTTTTAAATAAAAATTATTTCATTTCACAAATTCGGTACATTCCCCTTAAAAACTAATAAGTTATACCATTATCTCTCAATTAAAATAAAAAATTTAAGGTCAATGTTCAAAATGCTCGCCGCGAACGTTTTTGTTTTTTTTTAATTTCTTCTCAGTAATAGTTTTCGCTTACTTTCTTCATATCAAGAGGTAAAAGGGAAATAAGTATTGACTGTAATGTATCGAATTTGTGAAATAAATAATTTTCATTTAAAATGTTAATTTTTGTAAAAAATCTGAAAACACTTAATATTTCCGAAAGAGTTGAAGATAGGTATAGGACATTGTACATGAATTATGTCTAGAATTTTCTGAGAAGAAAGTTAGTATTGGCCACGGTCGCATGGAACATCCTATATAATTTTATTTTCTTGAAAAATATGCGCATTTAAAATTACAAATCGACGTATCCGAGCGTTTTTCCTAACAGCCCCTCATTTATTCGTTATCGAATTTATTCCATTTGGCTGTTACACTCTGTAGTTGCGCCTGCTGAAAGAAGTTTTCCGAGGCTTAAAATGATCAAAACTCATTTGAGAAATTCGATGGCACAAGATCGGCTTTCAGTAGGTACTTGCTTTTCCTTCAGTAGAAAATGACGTAGCTCATTCGTTGGATTATTGTGCTCTAATTAAAGATTTTAGTTTGAGAAAAAGCCGCAAACATCAATTTTGAAATTTAACATCAATTTTAAAATTCATCTTCTCCGAATTTTTTGAATTAAATTTGTGAATCTTTCTAAGTTAAATATTTTAAAACACAAAATTTATTTATTCGTAAAACTCGTCAAACATGACAAAATACCAAACGACTCGACTTAATTTCGAATCACATACTTTTCACGAAAGACGAAGGGCCTCGCAAAGACCTGCCGCCCGGAGCCTCGCAATGGGTAAGGCCGCCGCTGACGATTGGTAAGTGTTCAAATGGTCGAGATAGCTTACTTTGAAGATGGGCATCAAGTATGGCACTTTCTCCACACCAAGCTCTATTTTGGAATCCAGAAGATCTTTCAGATCATTTATAGAGTTGCTGGTGGACTGCAGAATGGCGACGATATTCGCGGAGTAGGCTGTGTAAAGGAACATGAAAGCCACCAAAGCAAAAATCATGGCAATTCTACCTGAGCTGCTCTTCAGTTCGGTGTAACTACCTATAAAACAGAGTTCCAATTGGGACTTTATGTTTTTAAAACGACAGAGATACTGTCTTTACTCTTCATATCTCTCTTCTTGGATATCTTGTGGAATGAAACTGACCTTGTTGGCTTATAACTCCCAACTGAAGAATTGCTACACTGCTAATGGTTGGATGGGTAGCATCAGCCATGTGCTGCACCTGTTTTCTGAAGAAAGCTTGCCTCCACTCCCATCTCACAATTGTGTACATAGTTAAGAGTGTTAAGGCTGTGAGGATAAAGCAGGAGTACCAAACGTTTTCGTTGAATGGTTTGACGAAGATGTTGGACACGTAAGATAAAGGAGGTGATTTGAAGTAGAAGTTGAGGTAGGATTTAGCGTTTGGAGCTATGTATTCCAAGAAAGATACTCTACCTCCAACCAGAAATATCGGAGTTGCTGAAAGAAAACTGAAATTAATGATGAATTGCAAATGTAAAGAATGCCAATCCCCCTTGGACATCCAAATTGATAAAAATCCCTTTATAGTAGTTCAATCGATCCCCAATATTTTCAATAAAAAATTTCATTTTGAGTATTCTCCTATAATGTTGGTAAAAAATTTCTATCTATTCATAGCCCCCCTGAAAAAATTCATGCCTCCCTGAAAAACTGTCTGGATCCGGCAGTGCTACTCCCTCAGTATTTCTCGATCTGTTCTGATAAGAAAAGAATGTTTTATACGAAAACATGAAGGTTCCTGTTGCTCTATGTCTCTTGAAGAAATCTGCGTGTACAGGGTGTACCAGGAAGTCCATACAAGAAAAAGATCCAAATTTCTAATTGGTAGAGAAGAATTTGGAGAAAAAGCATAAATACGTAATATTAAAACATGAAGGCATATTATGAGAATGAATGAATATGAGTGTAAATCATTCAATAAATGAGAAAGGAATAGAATGTTTACAGTAATAAATGAATAAACGAATAAATAAAAGAAAGAAAGAACACATAAATAAAAAAGCATAAAACATTATTCCCATTTTGTATGCGTGTAATTGATTTTTAGCTTACCCCCCATAATGGCCCTTCCACTTTTGACATCTCCAATGATTCCAGTGTACTCCGAAGAATTTGGAATTGGGTTACCATAAGAAGTTTGGATAATATATTCCGGTTCAACGTTGAACATCGAGATCAATGTATGAGTGATCAAAAAAGTGAATCTTGGTGAACTGTCAATATGGGTCATCCTGAAAATTGACCGATTTCGATTGAATGTTTCAGTTGTGGATTATGAAAAAATTCAAGCTTGGAGTACTTAGTCCTTTTTGAAAATCTCAGTGTGTTTAGAATGAAGCATTCAAGAGTCTAAATTAATGAAAAAACATGTTTTTTTAACAACTCTCAAAGTTCTGCTAAAATGAACACACTGTATATCGAAGATGCAGAAAAATATTGGTGACTTTTCTTGTTCGAAATAAAATGTAGATACCTATATTCGAATAAAGTATTGTATGTTGAAGGACTGTTAAACAAATAGGATAACGTAAATTTAGTTTTCTTTAAATTCCGTCGTTGATTGAAAATACTGAGTGGTTTGTAGTTTACAAATCCAACTTCTGGTTCCCATTGACCAATTGAATCTAATTGATATTGATCGACACTCTGATTTACTTTATAAATAGTGGATATATTATATCCCTCTGTTACTTTTTCACATATGAATATTCTTGAATCCACTCTGAAATAAAGACCGTATTTCTGCAAAAAAGAGACATTTCCTTGGATGAACCACCTGTAAGGTGATTTGAAAAGTCCAAGTTTATCTGCCTGAAAAAGAAGAATTCCATTGGTTATCACAAACACCGTTTAAAAAAATATTTCAAAAAACACATTTGTGATCTTCAGTACGCACTTCCTTGAGAATTTCCTCACTTTTCTCACATTCTACATCAATGATATTCAGTTGTGTAGCTATATTACTGTTATTCAAAAGAAATTTTCTAGAATCTCTATTAATTTTCCATTTCCACTCATTCACAGTCAGCGCCCTTGTTAAGTTCCTTATAAATATTCCTAAAAATTTCATCAACAATATCTCCACGTATTCTTCATTTCAGAAAATTCTAACGATCTTCAGAATCCATAAAAATGTTGACGTGAAAAGCATTTTCTTGAATTTTCAGAAAATCGACGAGAACATCTGAAAAACTCGTATCGTAGAAGGAGGCAGTATACTGGATGAACAAAATAACACAGAATATTTTGAACAGTGAAAACATTTCGAACTGATCAATACGTTCTTGGATCCTACTATCTACACTTGTTCTTTTTTTATGTAATGAAAAAATGAGGGCATTTATATACGTGGAATGTTATAAGTTATTCAGAAGAGAGATATACAAACTTCGATTTCATATCATTACATTTGGCTTGTTTTATGGGGAACCCTTCTAGCTGTTACTTTATGAGATTACTTTCTAGGAAAAAATAGTGTGATCTTCTAAGCAGAGCAATCAGGTTAATAAACAGCGATATACAGAAAAAACTTCACTACATTACTACTTCATTGAACATTTCTCTAATTTGTATTCTTTATTAAACCATACTAGTATTTTTTTATTTTCGTAAATTGGGCTCTTTGGAAACTTATCCATACATGATTTGGACTGATTTTCTGTTTGGACATGTTCAAATGTAGACAAAATACAGCTCACTGTTTCCAATATTCGTTCCAAATCATTTATCGATTTTAATATCCTGAAGGAATCTGTGTTTATTCGAAATTACTACTCCCTTATCAAGAAGCTTTTCATTACAATTGCATCAAATATTGAGAAGGAAAGATTGAATTGTCTACACACGTTATGAATTTTCGAAAACATAATGGCAAAACTCAGAGTAATCATTGAATCAAAATCGATATTAATTCACTGCAAAGGTACACTTATTGCGATAACACATCTTATAAATTCGATGGAATTTCAAATTGTACCTCAGTTCTGACCATGTCGCCTTTCTTTTTACTTTTATGTGTACAACTGTTCTTTTTTCATACCAGTGCGTTTGACAAAGTTAAATTCATCCAGGATTTCTTGAGAATAAGAGAAGAACCAAATCATATCAATGCTGCCTTGTGTTGGAGAAAAAGTACTTTGTATTTCTGTAATTTCGACAGTAGACATGTAAACATGGCTGTGACTACCAATGAATTCAATTCCTCTGAATCTGAGTCAAGTTTAACATTTTCCAAACAATATTTTCATGAAACTCGAGTTTTATTATGAGAACCACTTCAAATAAAGCTTTCCAATTCTTTTAGATGAGCTGACTGCTTTCTCAAAAATGTGTTATAGTGAAGGCTACAAATTCAGGTTAAACACAAATGGTACCCACTTTCTGGACCATCCTTTATCTGCTCAGGTTCAAATGAATATAATTGATATGAATTGTGGCCAAACCAAAGTGATCCTTCAAAATGTAAGACATAATCTGAACCAAATAATGAAACTTCATAGACTTTTTTCAGGCTTCTGCTATGGGCCTACTCAAAAAACCTTTCAAATGGATAGTATTTGGTAGCATTCCAGAACTAGAAACCTTCCAGTTTCATCCCTTGGTCGACAGTCTTTTTCATGTGGTAGAGGAAAAAGACAAAGTATTCATTGTGACAGCTATTTATAAACTGAACAAGAATTCCTCACAATTTGTGCACAATAGAGTAGCCCATTGGGACAAGGAGCATTCTTTTATGAGCTACAATGCTTTGAAGTTTTATGATTCCCGTAGGAATTTGAATAGCACCTTGTTCACGTTCAATTTTTGGGCTAGTAATCCCATAACTTATAAAACTGTTTCGGAATACAGGTGAGCCAATTCTTTTGCGATATCTTAGTTTGCAACAATAATAATAGTGTCCCAAGGATAGACCCCTGTCGGACACCTCATTTCATTCAGTTCTTCCAATCGAGTTTCTGAGTTTCTGAAATTCTTATACTTGCAGATATACACATATTGACCCTTCTATAAGATTCTCATACGCAATAACTGCTCTGTTAACTTCAATGATAAACGTCACTAAATCTTATTTGATCCACAATTCCTCCAATTATGCACTCTTCAGGATTATGTTAGAAGAAATACGAGATGGAAAAGCAATTATGGGAGGTAGGAAAAACATTATCTAGATCTTTTACGTCGTTACATTTTAATTTTGATGTTTTCAGCAATGCCCTACTTTTTCGTGGGTGACAGACTCCCCTATTTGGACTTCATAGCCCCAAACACCCCCTCCTTCCTCTTCTTCATATTCAGAGCACCCCCACTGTCTTACGTTACGAACATATTCACCAGACCTTTCCATAAAGACGTCTGGTATGCTGCCTTCGTTCTTTTAGCCCTTACCTTCATCGTCATCTACGTCATAAACAAATGGGAATGGACTGACAGCTACTTCCAGAAGAGATTGGAAACATCTCCAGATGTCTTGAGACCTTCAGCAGACAACGTAGCCATTCTCCAGATAGGGGTTATAAGCCAGCAAGGGAGTGATACAGAACTTAAGAGTTTTTCAGGAAGAATAGCTTTGATTTTTTCCCTGATTGCCTTCATGTTTTTGTACACTGCCTATTCTGGGATGATTGTGGCCTTGCTACAATCTACCTCCAACATGATCAGCACTTTGGACGATCTACTGAATTCTGGTATTGATCTAGGAGTCGAGAATCTTTCTTACATCGTTGTGCATTCTGATGTAAGTGGGTTCTTTGTCCTATATATATTCTAAAGTATCTGAAGAGGTTAACCATTTTTTTAGAATGCCACGGAGAAGATAAGGAAGGAAATCTTCCTGAAGAAACTACATCCAAAAGGGGAAAAGCATAAAATGTCTTTGACAGAAGGTGTAGAGAAAATGAGAACGGAATTCTTCGCCTTTCACACTGAATCAACATCCGCATACAAGGTGATAGGCGATACTTTTCAAGAAAGCGAAAAATGTAAACTACAAGAAATTTCGTACGCTACCATCAGAGAACCTTGGCTTGTAGCCACAAAAAACCATTCTTATAAGGAAATCATGAAAATAAGGTAAGAAATTATCAGTAATTTTGGCTGAAAATCATTTTTTAAGTTCCAGCTTTCTTCGTTTGGCAGAGCTTGGATTGTATAACGCACAAAGACGAAGAATCTTCAATGAGAAACCGAAATGTACCAGCAAGACTGGATCATTTGTGAGTGCTGGTGTTATTGATACCTATTCAGCTTTCCTGTTCTTCGCTGTTGGATGTGCCATAGCTTTGGGAATCTTTCTGTTTGAAATGATGACCAAAGGAAAGTCTTTTATGAAGAGTCATGAACTATTCAGCAAATAAGGATTCGAATTCTGAAAGATATACACATAGTACATTGTAGATTTTGGGTAGTATTAATAAAGAGCATAATTCACTTGGTTCATCATTTATTATACCAATAACTCCATTATAATAAAAACTAATGATAATCGTTCTCCAATGTTGTTTTTCTTTTCTTCCCTTCAGTATACTTCAGAAGCAAGACCTCTGTTCCTAAAACGATCAGTGTGAAAATAGCTCCAACGCCAAATATAACGAAAGCAAAGTAGCAATCTATAAGACCCACACTGCCAAAATTTCCATGGCTGACCCTACAGGGTGGTTTTCTTGTGTAAATCCTGGTAGCTTCCCTATGTTGCAACCCATGCTCATGTATTCTTCTCATGCTGAAAAACGAACAGAATATAATGACAAAATAACTTCAGATGGGTATATTTGTCCTCTGATGTAGGTGATGACCTGATTCCAACCTACCCCACTTTCATTATTTCCTTATAATTGGAGTCCTTCTGAATTGGCAACCAAGGTTCTATCAAATTAACAAATGTGATTTCTTGCAACCCACATTTCTCACTTTCCTTGAATATATCTCCGATAACTTTGTATCCTGTTGAAAGCTCCACATGAAAAGCGAAAAATTCATTTTGTACCCTCTTTATTCCTTCTTGGACGGACATGAAGTTGGCCTTTTGATCTCTTGGAGCTATTTTTTGATCGTAGATAGCTTTACGTGTGGTTTCTTTTGCAGTCTGGAATAAATGAGCTGTATGTATGGTTTTAGTCTCAAAGTCTTCCCAAATAGTCTTTTGCATGCCCATATGGCCACTGCATCCTTGGAAAGAATTTTATCGATGTTTTGTTTCCAGGTGAGTTTACTATCTAGTGTGACACCTAGCCTAAGCTATCCTCAAATCATAATCTCACAAAAAGTAGTAGAAAATTCTCACTGAAAAGTTTCCATTCTTACCTTGAAATAATAGTGAGCATAAACAATATCTTCAACTCCTAGTTTAATCCTGAAATTCAACAAGTCCTCCACTGTCCTTATGCTATCAGTTGTACTCTGAAGCAAGACCACTATACTGGCGGAGTAAGAGGTGTACAAGAATATGACAGCGACGAAAATCGCTATGGTTGCTATCCTCCCAGACAAACTTTTAGGTTCTACAGGCGATCCTTGCTGAGTTATGGCCGACACCTCCAGCAGCAACACGTCTGCTACCGAAGGTCTCATGGAACCAGTGGCGTCCTGGAAGTTCTCTTTGAAGGTAGGATCTCTCCATTCCCAAATCACCACCAGATAAATAGCGATGCAGGTCAGAAGTAGGAGAGCAACGCAAGAGTACCATACGTAGATATTAAAGGGTAGAGCGAATAGGTTCGAAACATACGATAAAGGGGGGGCACGGAAAATGAACCTCATATAGGTTCTATAAGTTGCTGCTATGTAGTCCACAACTGCCACTCTGTCGTATGTGAAAAACGAAGCTGTGCCTGTGGAAAACTACGTCTTTTTCTGATGGAGACTCAGATTTATGATGCTCACCTCCGAGGTCAGCTATACCTTTTTGTAGATCCCCAACCATACCGTCGTAAAAGGAGGAGTTTTTTTGTTTGTACCCCCAGCTAGGTTGCATGATAAACACTCTTGTGGCATTCGTGAAGTCGGTCAAATGGTGAATCAATAGATAATTTAGTTTACTGATGGTATCCACGTGTCTCTCTCTGGAAATTATTAGTTTTGAAAAAGTAGGAGATAAAGAAACAATAAAACTTCTAGATTAAGAATAATAAACTAAAATAAAAGTAGTGAGAGAGCGACTGATAATGCCCTTGAAAATGAGGAAGAAATTTTGAATAGATAATGAATTGTCGATAAACCTTGAAGAAAATTGGTTCATTCAGTCATGATCTTAGATTTTCACTCACCGATAATCCCACAAATGTTTCAAGGACCTTGGATTCGTAAGAACATACGATATCTTCAATGTCAATCCATTTAGATTCGTTCTATTTCTTCCGACAACCAGATTATTGTAAAACAGATATCCGCTGTCTTTTTTCCATGATGCTATCGAGTTTTGGTTGAATGCAATCGTTTCTTTAGAATATTTATAAGGTGCTATAACTTCAAGAGAACTGCCTGAGTCTTGAATCAGGAAAAAACGACTGTCTACTCCTATGTTCAAATTTTTTTGGATGATTTTGGTTGAGTTTCCGAAAGCAATCCAATTGAAGGGTTGTTTGAAGAGGAATTCGTCATCTGCCTATCAGAAATATCAGATTTGAAACCTTGCTAAGTTAGAAAACAAGATGAAAGAAACTGATAGAAATAAAATGGACAAAACATGAATTATCTTGTAAATTAAATTCTGAGCAACTCAACAACAATTCTCCTGGGCTCATAGGTACTGAGGACTCATAGATATAAAAAATTAAATCGATTCTAACTTTCTGTAAAATATTATCAATTCCATCACACGTCAGATCAACCAGGATAAGCTGGTGTTCTTTGACAACTGCAGCATCAATTATTGGATCAGCATCAGTGAAAACTCTTATTCTGTAATTCTTATCCCATAATTTGTTGTAGAGCACCATAAGGTCACCTGAAAATTTACCACCAATATTCCATCATCAATTTCCCGAAATGTTTGAAATGTCTGTCATTTCGAGAAAAAGACAAAGAAAAATGTTTTGTCTCTATATATTACATATTTAGCAAAGAAGTATAGGAATATAGATAAAAGACAGAAGAGATAAATGAAAATTACTATAAACTTACCTTTATCCCAGCAAAGAAACGAGTTTATATCCGTAGGACTAGGTTGCTTTTCTAGAAAACCAATCAAAAAATCAATCATATAATTCTTTTCTGCATTAACAACAGCAATGACCATGCCAGCAACGGCTAATTTCAAAGCTTGAAGGATCATATTTCGAAAGAAAATGATCGAGATTCACATTCTTTTATACGAAGGGTTCCTCCATGATTGTAGGGTTGAAAAACGTAGCTCTTCGTAATTGCAGGTAATTATGACAGTAATTACGTGCTTATGGGGGTAATCTCGGCATGAAAAAGTGATTTTTGGGGAACTCTTTCAGCATGAATTCGTCATTAGCTGATTTCAGTTAGCAGGACGTAAATTAGAGGTGCTATTTTTCAGGATCTTTTGATTAATTTGAGAAGCGATGTCTTTCATATGCTGTCGTTTTCGGATACAAAAAGAATCTAAATGAATTTCGATGTCGTTTATGATTTAGTGAAATTGTGTTCTACGTCAGTGAAATATAACTGGTACCTATTTTCTTGTATGTAGCGAAACAAAAGAAGGCGCGTTTATTTCTTGCAAGCGAATAATCGTTACAACAATTCCCTGGATGATTTGCATGAATACGTGTTGGTAATATGTATTGGAAGCGCTGGGGATAATGAATTAGAATTGAAACATTCCAGAATGACCTTGCAAAATGGTAATTCAAGCCATTCAAGGTATAGATCGCAACATGGTTGATTTAACAGGACTATAATACAATATCCGATTTATTGTTCATTTATCTGTTTCACTCATGTTTATACGTGAAAGTTAAAGCAATTTGAATAGGTCAGACATTTGAAGAGATTCGAAAAGGAATGAAACAGCAAGGATAAATTTTTATAGTGGCATGAGTCTTGTCTTCCATCAAAAGAACACAATAGAAGAAACCAGTCATCATCTGATTCTTCTAAGCAATAATTAAATATTCCAATCATATAAATTCTGTGGTGAGAGTGTTAATCATCACCGTCAACAAGCCAGTACTCAAATGTTGCCATCGTGATTATTCGAAGGACAAGTAAACCTGTTGACTTGAAACTTGAAGACAATCAATTCACTACAAGATATGTTAAAATGATGCAAAATTCTCCCATTTGGTGTTGAGATTTCGGTAAATTCGCGCAGTTCTCAGATGGTTCTAAAGTTTCATAGTTGACCCCTAAATGGCGTTACGACACTTGCTTTCGACATGACCAGGTCGAATAATTGATTTCGCCATGCTCTGAATGCTGAATCCATTGGAACCGGTATATTATCGACTCTTGTTGTCGCCATTGCACATGATCCCAATTATCCAAAATTAGGATCCCATTTTGGACATTACGGTTTTGCTGAATCGAAATCCGATTTGTGTGTGGTCACTTATGGTGCTTCATGGGATCATGGTCGATTTCGGCTATTATCTTATTGTCGGTGGTTATTGCGTTTATGCACAATGCACAGCGGCAATATTCAAACTGCTGGTCCAAAGCTCAGAATATTGATTTTATCCGAATATTAAGGCACAGGGGCAATCACTCAAATGTGAAACCCTCCCCTTGACCTGAGACTCCTTTGGACAGGGTGATTTCTATTTTTACTGGGAATCTCTGCACCCGATATTCTCACTGTTGTGGTTTGGGTTTATCGAAGCAGATCACAGAGCCCGGTAGAGTTATTTGTTCTTCTTTATTTGAGGGCGGTGATATTTCTTGGACCTAATTTATTCAGAGTGTAACAGCCAAATGGAATAAATTCGATAACTAATAAATGAGGGGGTGTTAGGAAAAACGCTCGGACACGTCGATTTGTAATTTTAAATGCGCATATTTTTCAAGAAAATAAAATTATATAGGGTGTTCCATGCGACCGTGGCCAATACCAACTTTCTTATTTCAAATGCAACCCCTGTATATTATTTATTTTTTGGATTCTTCTGAAAATTCTAGACATAATTCATGTACAATGTCCTGTACCTATCTTCAACTTTTTCGGAAATATTAAGTGTTTTCAGATTTTTTACAAAAATTAACATGTCAAATGAAAATTATTTTATTTCACAAATTCGATACATTACACTCAATAC
The DNA here is from genome assembly GCA_910592335.1 of Adalia bipunctata. Classification (NCBI taxonomy): domain Eukaryota; kingdom Metazoa; phylum Arthropoda; class Insecta; order Coleoptera; family Coccinellidae; genus Adalia; species Adalia bipunctata. The sequence continues at coordinate 3,623,590 of OU342951.1, forward strand.
TTATTTCCCATTTACCTCTTGTTATGAAGAAAGTAAGCAAAAACCATTACTGAGGAGAAGAAATGTTGAGTAACGTTAGAAGACAATCCTACACCAGATTAGCATGTTGCCAAGACGTTCGCGGCGAGCATTTTGAACATTTTCTACATTGACATTAATGTTTTTTTTGTTTTTTTTAATGATTAAGAAATAATCAGTATAACTTATTAGGTTTTAAGTGTAATGTACCGAATTTGTGAAATAAAATCATTTTTATTTAAAACGTTGATTTTTGTAAAAAATCTGAAAACATTCAATACTTCCGAAATAGTTAAAGATAGGTATAGGACATTGTGCATGAATTGTGTCTAGAATTCTCTGAAGAATCCAAAAAATAAATAATATACAGGGGGTTGCATTTGAAATAAGAAAGTTGGTATTGGCCACGGTCATATGGAACACCCTATATAATATTATTTTCTTGAAGAATATGCGCATTTAAAATTACAAATCGACGTGTCCGAGCGTTTTTCCCAACACGCCCTCATTTATTCGTTATCGAATTTATTCCATTTGGCTGTTACACTCTGTATGAATCAGGTTCAAACAAACAACGTCTTCTGGTTCACCGTGAAGCAAGTTTTCACCAAGTTCAATAATTTGTTGTCAATGAAGAAAAGCACATTTAAATTTAACATGAAGATACACCAAAACTGTGCGTTATTCAGATACATTTCAAGAAAGCTTTTTCTCTCAAAATGAATGAGAAAGTGTGAATTTATTTTTATTTCCAGAGAAAACAGATTACAAAATATCCAAGAACGTATTTCATTATCGGCGCATTTTTCGAATATGGTTCCAAATCAAACTCTATTATTCTTCGAGTCTCTATCATTCCCTAAATTATTCGCATTGAAAACTGGTCCCCCCTGTATAACCTGAAGGAGAAATGATGTGCGCCTAAACGAAGTCGTTCCGAGCGAATATAACTCCCACTGAAGGCTTCCCCTTTTCATAGATTCTTTAAAAGTTGTTCACCATCGACATAGATCAGTTACTGGTGATCATGCTGCTCCGATCAACAATTCTTGCGGTTTTCGTTTTCGTCGCTACCGCGGCCAAGCTTGAGGACGTCTTCGAATGGAACGAACTCACTTTCAATTGGCCCGATGAGATGACCAGGGATGCTGCCATCAAATCCGGGAAATATATACCGGAGAACAACTTGCCCTTAGGCTTGGACAGGTGGAACGATAAGTTGTTCGTGACTGTACCGAGGTGAGTGAAAAAGTACCTTTTTGGTCTTCAAGAATTCGAGAATTTTTTGTTTTTTTGGTTATCTTGAAGAAAATGGATGGAAACGATTTTTTTTTCTAAGTTTTTTGATTTTCGATTATGTCCGTTCGTAAACATGATAACTCTCGAACGACAGAAGCTAGAACATTGAAATTTTCAGTGTGGGTTTCAATTTTGACTACCAATGTTGAGTTCTTTGAAGGGCAAAATTCAACCGGAGGTTCAGTGAATATGGCCGTTGGAAATTTTGTTTTCCCGATAATTTCAAAACTATAGGTTCGATCGGAATGAAATTCTGTATTTCAATGAAGAAGGACGTATTCAAGCTAATTGCCAAATTTTGTCGAAATCGCTTAACCAGTACCTCATAGCGAATTGAATTTAGTACAGTGTGGATCACCCTGTATACTGTATAGCATGATTGTTTTCATAACCCTACAGCATTTGAGAAGTCTCACGAATTTACTTCAACACATTCAACGCCTTGTGAAAGAAATCATTTTATAATTCATTTCTTTTACGATGAAACATACAGAGTGTAACAGCCAAATGGAATGAATTCGATAACGAATAAATGAGGGCGTGTTGGGAAAAACGCTCGGACACATCGATTTGTAATTTTAAATGCGCATATTTTTCAAGAAAATAATATTATATAGGGTGTTCCATGTGACCGTGGCCAATACCAACTTTCTTATTCCAAATGCGAGCCCCTGTATATTATTTATTTTTTGGATTATTCAGAGAATTCCAGACACAATTCATGCACAATGTCCTATACCCATCTTTAACTATTTCGGAAGTATTAAGTGTTTTCAGATTTATTGCAAAAATCAACGTTTCAAATAAAAATTATTTTATTTCACAAATTCGGTACATTACACTCAAAACCTAACAAGTAATACTGATTATTTCTTAATTATTAAAAAAACAAAAAAAAACATCAATGTCAAAGTAAATGTTCAAAATGCAAACAGACAACGTGTTACTGAGGCCATGAGAATAAACAAATCTGTTTTTGTTTTTTTTTAATTTCTTCTCAGTAATGTTTTTTGCTTACTTTCTTCATATCAAGAGGTAAATGGGAAATAAGTATTGAGTGTAATGTATCGAATTTGTGAAATAAAATAATTTTCATTTAAAATGTTAATTTTTGTAAAAAATCTGAAAACACTCAATATTTCCGAGAAAGTTGAAGATAGGTATAGGACATTGTACATGAATTATGTCTAGAATTTTCTGAAGAATCCAAAAAATAAATAATATACAGGGGGTTGCATTTGAAATAAGAAAGTTGGTATTGGCCACGGTCGCATGAAACACCCTATATAATTTTATTTTCTTGAAAAATATGCGCGTTTAAAATTACAAATCGACGTGTCCGAGCGTTTTTCCTAACACCCCCTCATTTATTCGTTATCGAATTTATTCCATTTGGCTGTTACACTCTGTATATTCTCACTAATCTCCTCTGTATTTTTGAGATTATTTCGAAATCGATTTAATATTTTGAAATATAACATAAAGATCCATGCACTCTATAATTTGGTTTCTTCAGGTGAAGATAATTGAAAGAAATGATGCAATCTAACTTATTTCGTTACATATTACAATTGCAGTAATTATTGTATGAAGGAAACAGTTTATGCTGCTTTTATAATTCTTTATATTTCTTCACATAATGTGTATTGTTGATGTCCACACTTATCTATATCGGAAAGAACTGCGAATAGTTATTATCATTGTTGCGGTTTTTTAATTAGTATTTAAACAGTTTTTTACTCGTTTTCACGCCTTGTGATTAGTAATTTCAACATGATCGTAATTATTCACGCAGAATTGTGTGAAAATCTTCGTTGAAAATCCTTCAAAATATTCTCTATTTCTGCAATATAGATTTGTTGATTCGCAACAACAATTCTTTATGTAAATAAGTTTCAACTGGTGTGGCTGTTCATTGTTAAAATTTATAATATAGAATTCACAATTATGAACATTGTGAAAATATTTTTTAGTATTTCGAACATTGAATCATTGGAATATGGCAGGTTCAAACCATGACTTATGTACATTGATTTGAATGTCACTAGTCCATATCGTGAGGAGGTGTAGTTCGAGCTTTAATAACATATAATCAAGAATTGAATAGCAGAATGTCAAGCTTTCTGATTATATCTTTATCATGCATAATAGAATAGAAAATCGATTAAGTCGATACAGTGATTTGGTGGATAATCGGAAGAATTGATGAATGATTTAGAAACCGAATGAAAAGTGCATGAAAATCGATAGTTATATACAGGATGATGCTATAAGAAGTAGGACTCCTTTAAAACTGTTTTATGAATAGATGGAAACGTTGAATAAATTGAAGTCTTTTCTTGGCTTAATCTCAAGCGCTGATTCCAATAACTCTTCAGTTAACAGCTTCGTCTTCTCTTTCAGATGGAAGAAAGGGGTAGCAGCCACCCTGAACGTCATAGACCTCAAAACGAGCAACAAAACGCCATCTTTAATCCCCTATCCCGACTGGTCTTCCAACGCCCTACCAGAAGGAGACAGCAACCCAGAAGAAGGTGCCATAATCTCAACATTTCGTGTCAAAGTCGATGCTTGCGATCGTCTATGGGTCATGGACACTGGTCTGGCCGACATTTGGGGGGATGCAAAGCAGCATTCTACCCCAGCAATACTCATTTACGATCTGAAGACCGATAAGCTCATAAAACGATACGTGATGCAGTCTACAGACTTGAAAGAGGACTCTTTCTTCGCAAACATCGTAAGTTAATGGACTGTTGGTGTTTTGAGAGCCGGAAATATTGGTTTTTGACTCATGGTCCAGAAATGGTATCAGTGGGATAAGAAATGCGTTCTGATAGTAGGAAAGCTTCCTAGTGCCATAATTGGCTTCCAAAACATTTTTTTCAACTAATCTGATCTGATACCAAGTTGAAATCGATGGATGGTATTGATTTTGTCTGACAGACCCATCTTCTTTCAGATAGTGGATGTGAACCCAGAGAAATGTGGAGAAGCGTTTGCGTATATTCCAGATTTGGGAGGCTATGGAGTGGTAGTTTATTCACTGGCTGAAAACGATTCTTGGAGAATCAAACACAACTTTTTCTACTTCGATCCTTTGAACGGTGACTTCAATGTTGGAGGTATCAACTTCCAATGGACGGATGGAGTTTTTGGAATGGCTTTAGGAAAGGTTCAAACGAATGGGTATGACAGTTTTCAGTTTTTAAAGTTTTCTGTATGTAATTAAAAGAAAGAATGGCTTAAACGACTTGGTTTTATCGATGATGAGATGAATTACACGAAATAGACTCTACTAATTTTCTCTACTCTTTGTAGCTATCGTACATTGTTCTTCCACGCTTTAGCTGGCATAAGAGAGTTCTCAGTGTCCACAGAAATACTCAGGAATAAAACTTTGGCCACCAGTCCAGAGTCCTATCATGCTTTCAAGGTTAGTTTAATCAATTAATGCTGCGAACTTTCAGGATGTTACAATTCATGTTCCACATAAACAGCCATAATGGCAACAGCTTAATTTATATGATTTTATTTGTTTTATTTGCTTCATTTGTGGAGAAACTTTCATAATTTCAGATTGAAGGAAACCGTGGAGAAAATACTCAATCTTCGGCTTCTGATTTGGACGAAAAAACAAATGTTCTTTTCCTCACACAGCTGAATAAAGACGGCGTAGCTTGTTGGAATGTGGAGAAGCCATTGAATCCCGAAAATTTGGGAACAGTGGCTCAAGACAGCGAAGGTCTCATTTTCACCAACGACTTAAAGGTAAAAATCCATATTTCGACAAAATTAGAACTCCAAATTTAAAATACCATATACAAAATACCATATAAAAAATACAAAAAAAAAGTTCCAATTTCAATTTACGAGAGCCAAAGTTAGTTGATCACTCTGTATAATAAAACATCTTCGTCTTGCAGATTGATGCTGAAAGAAATCTATGGATCTTATCTGACAAAATGCCCACTTTTCTGTACAAATCATTGCAGTCCAATGAAACTAACTATAGAATTTTCAAAGTGAAAGTGGACGACGCCATTGTTGGAACACCCTGTGCAGCTTGAGATATTACAATTTGTCTTGGGGAATTAAATGAAAAATTCAGTATTTGAAAATTCGATTGTGATAACGTGTTGAAATGAAATTATTCGTAGAATTTAGTGTGAATTTGATATTATCGACTGTAAAAATGATGATTATTTAAATAAAAGATAGTATGGAAATTATTTATTGTTAGATCCACCAAAATTTTAGTTATGGTCATATAATGAAATTTTCAAAATCGCTCATTTTTGGCACATACATACTTTGAGATATGGTTATCAACAAAATACAAACAAATAGTAGATACGACAAGAGGGACGAAAGCTATGTCAGTTTCGAATTTCCAATTTTTCAAAAAATTTGAGAGGTGAAAATCTAAACTATGATAGATAGCGATTCGAATTATGTTTTATTGAATAGAGCAACCTCGAAAACCTACATTTTGATACCAAAATCGTCCATGTAGCCCTCATAACTAATGAATTATTTCGTTTTAATTTTTTCGATATTTCATTTTCGAGTTTTGTTCTGAAGCTCACAGCACTCAAAATATGGGTGATATGGATCACCAAAATGGGTATTCTGAATGATTCGAAGGGGTCGAAGACATTATCGATTGAATGGCACTGTTGGATTCTCCAGGGAATTCGTGAAGATGGCAAATATGCTGTTTTTAGGAGGTCTTACCCCTTACGCATTTTTCATCCAAAAAGTTGGGATTTTCGATATCGATTTTATTCTTAATATGGATACTTTGGGCAATGCTGATTAACAATATACAAACCTAAATTGGATACGACGAGAGAAACGGGAGCTATGACGATTTGAAATTTCGATTTTTTTGAAAAAATGCCATTTGACAAGTGAAAATCTAAACTATGCTAGTTAGGGCTCTGGAATATGTTTTATTGAATGGAGCGACCTCGAAAACGTACATTTTGATACCAAAATCGTCCATGTAGCCCTCATAACTAATGAATTATCACGTTTTAATTTTTTCGATATTTCATGTTCGAGTTTTGTTCTGAAGCTTAGAGCACTCAAAGTATGGGTGATATGGATCACCAAAATGGGTATTCTGAAAGACTCAAATGGGTTGAAAATATTATCGATTGAATAACACTGTTAGATTTTCCAGAGAATTCGTGTTGATGGCAAATATGGTGTTTTTAGGGGGTCTTACCCCTTATGCATTTTTGACCCAAAAAGTTGGGATTTTCGAAGTCGATTTTATTATTTAAAGGGATACTTTAGACAATGCTGATTAACAATATACAAACCTAACTTGGATACGACGAGAGAAACGGGAGCTATGACGATTTGAAATTTCGATTTTTTGAAAAAATGCCATTTGACAGGCGAAAATCTAAACTATGCTAGTTAGGGCTCTGGAATATGTTTCATTGAATAGAGCGACCTCGAAAACCTACATTTTGATACCAAAATCGTCCATGTAGCCCTCATAACTAATGAATTATCACGTTTTAATTTTTTCGATATTTCATGTTCGAGTTTTGTTCTGAAGCTCAGAGCACTCAAAGTATGGGTGATATGGATCACCAAAATGGGTATTCTGAAAGACTCAAATGGGTTGAAAACATTATCGATTGAATAACACTGTTAGATTTTCCAGAGAATTCGTGTTGATGGCAAATATGGTGTTTTTAGGGGGTCTTACCCCTTATGCATTTTTCGCCCAAAAAGTTGGGATTTTCGAAGTCGATTTTATTATTTAAAGGGATACTTTAGACAATACTGATTAACAATATACAAACCTAACTTGGATACGACGAGAGAAACGGGAGCTATGACGATTTGAAATTTCGATTTTTTTGAAAAAATGCCATTTGACAGGCGAAAATCTAAACTATGCTAGTTAGGACTCTGGAATATGTTTCATTGAATAGAGCGACCTCGAAAACCTACATTTTGATACCAAAATCGTCCATGTAGCCCTCATAACTAATGAATTATCACGTTTTAATTTTTTCGATATTTCATGTTCGAGTTTTGTTCTGAAGCTCAGAGCACTCAAAGTATGGGTGATATGGATCACCAAAATGGGTATTCTGAAAGACTCAAATGGGTTGAAAACATTATCGATTGAATAACACTGTTAGATTTTCCAGAGAATTCGTGTTGATGGCAAATATGGTGTTTTTAGGGGGTCTTACCCCTTATGCATTTTTGACCCAAAAAGTTGGGATTTTCGAAGTCGACTTTATTATTTAAAGGGATACTTAAGACAATGCTGATTAACAATATACAAGCCACATGTGGTTGTGAGCAAAGAAACGGGAGCTATGATGATTTGAAATTCCGATTTTTTTGTAAAAATGCCATTTGACAAGTGAAAATCTAAACTATGCTAGTTAGGGCTCTGGAATATGTTTCATTGAATAGAGCGACCTCGAAAACCTACATTTTGATACCAAAATCGTCCATGTAGCCCTCATAACTAATGAATTATCACGTTTTAATTTTTTCGATATTTCATGTTCGAGTTTTGTTCTGAAGCTCAGAGCACTCAAAGTATGGGTGATATGGATCACCAAAATGGGTATTCTGAAAGACTTAAATGGGTTGAAAACATTATTGATTGAATAACACTGTTAGATTTTCCAGAGAATTCGTGTTGATGGCAAATATGGTGTTTTTAGGGGGTCTTACCCCTTATGCATTTTGACCCAAAAAGTTGGGATTTTCGAAGTCGATTTTATTATTTAAAGGGATACTTAAGACAATGCTGATTAACAATATACAAGCCACATGTGGTTGCGAGCAAAGAAACGGGAGCTATGATGATTTGAAATTCCGATTTTTTTGAAAAAATGCCATTTGACAGGTGAAAATCTTAACTATGCTAGTTAGGGCTCTGGAATATGTTTCATTGAATAGAGCGACCTCGAAAACCTACATTTTGATACCAAAATCGTCCATGTAGCCCTCATAACTAATGAATTATCACGTTTTAATTTTTTCGATATTTCATGTTCGAGTTTTGTTCTGAAGCTCAGAGCACTCAAAGTATGGGTGATATGGATCACCAAAATGGGTATTCTGAAAGACTTAAATGGGTTGAAAACATTATTGATTGAATAACACTGTTAGATTTTCCAGAGAATTCGTGTTGATGGCAAATATGGTGTTTTTAGGGGGTCTTACCCCTTATGCATTTTTGACCCAAAAAGTTGGGATTTTCGAAGTCGATTTTATTATTTAAAGGGATACTTAAGACAATGCTGATTAACAATATACAAGCCACATGTGGTTGTGAGCAAAGAAACGGGAGCTATGATGATTTGAAATTCCGATTTTTTTGAAAAAATGCCATTTGACAGGCGAAAATCTAAACTATGCTAGTAAGGGCTTTGAAATATGTTTCATTGAATAGAGCGACCTCGAAAACCTACATTTTGATACCAAAATCGTCCATGTAGCCCTCATAACTAATGAATTATCACGTTTTAATTTTTTCGATATTTCATGTTCGAGTTTTGTTCTGAAGCTCAGAGCGCTCAAAGTATGGGTGATATGGATCACCAAAATGGGTATTCTGAAAGACTCCAATGGGTTGAAAACATTATCGATTGAATAACACTGTTAGATTTTCCAGAGAATTCGTGTTGATGGCAAATATGGTGTTTTTAGGGGGTCTTACCCCTTATGCATTTTTGACCCAAAAAGTTGGGATTTTCGAAGTCGATTTTATTATTTAAAGGGATACTTAAGACAATGCTGATTAACAATATAAAGGCCACATGTGGTTGTGAGCAAAGAAACGGGAGCTATGATGATTTGAAATTCCGATTTTTTTGAAAAAATGCCATTTGACGGATGAAAATCTAAACTATGCTAGTTAGGGCTCTGGAATATGTTTCATTGAATAGAGCGACCTCGAAAACCCACATTTTGATACCAAAATCGTCCATGTAGCCCTCATAACTAATGAATTATCACGTTTTAATTTTTTCGATATTTCATGTTCGAGTTTTGTTCTGAAGCTCAGAGCGCCAAAGTATGGGTGATATGGATCACCAAAATGGGTATTCTGAAAGACTCAAATGGGTTGAAAACATTATCGATTGAATAACACTGTTAGATTTTCCAGAGAATTCGTGTTGATGGCAAATATGGTGTTTTTAGGGGGTCTTACCCCTTATGCATTTTTGACCCAAAAAGTTGGGATTTTCGAAGTCGATTTTATTATTTAAAGGGATACTTAAGACAATGCTGATTAACAATATACAAGCCACATGTGGTTGTGAGCAAAGAAACGGGAGCTATGATGATTTGAAATTCCGATTTTTTTGAAAAAATGCCATTTGACAGGTGAAAATCTAAACTATGCTAGTTAGGGCTCTGGAATATGTTTCATTGAATAGAGCGACCTTGAAAACCTACATTTTGATACCAAAATCGTCCATGTAGCCCTCATAACTAATGAATTATCACGTTTGAATTTTTTCGATATTTCATGTTCGAGTTTTGTTCTGAAGCTCAGAGCACTCAATGTATGGGTGATATGGATCACCAAAATGGGTATTCTGAAAGACTCAAATGGGTTGAAAACATTATCGATTGAATAACACTGTTAGATTTTCCAGAGAATTCGTGTTGATGGCAAATATGGTGTTTTTAGGGGGTCTTACCCCTTATGCATTTTTGACCCAAAAAGTTGGGATTTTCGAAGTCGATTTTATTATTTAAAGGGATACTTAAGACAATGCTGATTAACAATATACAAGCCACATGTGGTTGCGAGCAAAGAAACGGGAGCTATGACGGTTTGAAATTCCGATTTTTTTGAAAAAATGCCATTTGACAGGTGAAAATCTAAACTATGCTAGTTAGGGCTCTGGAATATGTTTCATTGAATAGAGCGACCTCGAAAACCTACATTTTGATACCAAAATCGTCCATGTAGCCCTCATACATAATGAATTATCACGTTTTAATTTTTTCGATATTTCATGTTCGAGTTTTGTTCTGAAGCTCAGAGCACTCAAAGTATGGGTGATATGGATCACCAAAATGGGTATTCTGAAAGACTCAAATGGGCTGAAAACATTATCGATTGAATAACACTGTTAGATTTTCCAGAGAATTCGTGTTGATGGCAAATATGGTGTTTTTAGGGGGTCTTACCCCTTATGCATTTTTGACCCAAAAAGTTGGGATTTTCGAAGTCGATTTCATTCTTTATATCGATACTTTGGACAATGCAGATAAACAATATACAAACTTGATGTGGATCCGGCCAAAGAAACGGGAGCTATGACGGTTTGAAATTCCGATTTTTTGAAAAAATGCCATTTGACAGATGAAAATATAAACTATGCTAGTTAGGGCTCTGAAATGTTTTTTATTGAATTCAGCGACCTACATTTGGATACCAAATTCGACCATGTTACTCTCATAAGAAATTTTTCATTTTATTTTTTCGATATTTCAATTTCAAGATTTATTCTTTACTTTCTTTACAAGCTCAGACCATTCGTGGTATGGGTGTTATATTGATCATCAAAATGGCTATAATGATAATGGAAGATTCGAATGGTTCGGACAACTTTTCTATTCAATAGATCCTTCCGAATATTCTTTTTTATTGTCAAATACCCCATTTTCATCCATAAATTGAGATGTTTCAAATCGCTTTGTTCTAAGTCAAAAATTATGAAATTATTCAAGGTATTATTCACCCAATAATAGATGAAGGCGTTCACTTATTGCCAAAATATAAATAGGTACTCGTAATTATAAATAAATAAATAAACAGCACTCTGGAAAAAATCAGTCATCAACAATAGGAGATAACAACAGATGAACAGAAAATTATCGATATGTGTTATAAATCAGTGGCGCAGCCTGGATTTTCGTTTGGGGGGGGGCTAACCTTCGTTGTGACGATTTTTAGTGATCACAAAATTCCTTTTCGTAATATATTGCAAAATTGGGGTATTGATTGAGGGTAAATTCCCAATTTTTCATCAATTCTATAAAAGATTTAGTGATTCTCAATCTATTAGCAATCTAAAAGGTATTGACAACAGAATCAGTAGCATTTCTCCAAAATTCAAATTTTTCTCAAATTGTTGTGAACATTCTGAATGAGTCACGACGTCGTTTAAACAATGGGTACGATAATGAGAAACCCCCCCTATATTTTCGTCGTTTTTGCAATTTACAATAAATTGTCGACACGTAAATGCAACACACTGTATATGCCATTGAAGACGTGTTGCTTATAGCGACATCGCATATAAAGACGTAAGTACTGATAAAGCGACTGAAAATTGGCTCAAAATAGGTGCATTTAAGTGGAAAACGCAGATAACAGTTCTTGTGTTTGGAATCTAGCATAGAAGTTTCGATAAGTCAATCTCCACATGTATTCAGATATTTGGGGACTTTTTTTGGGCTACAGCCCCAAAGCCCATCCCCAACTGCGCCAGTGTTATAACTCTCAGACATATGAGATTTGAAATTCATCCGAAGATATCGCAGTTTCAAAAACTGAAATCGCATGCTCAGTGTATGTGGCACTAACACCATACGAAAAATGCGTTAGTTACGCTAGCAAACTCATGTAGACCGTACGTTCACCAACAACATGGAATTACCAAAGGATGATGATGCAGGAAGTCTGCCAGAACCTGTGCGGATGGAACCTATGCCAGAACCTTTGCTTCAGCCTATGCAGGATCCTGTACCGGTTATGCAAGAGCCATTGCAAGTAGAGCCTACGCCAATTGAGCCCATGATAATAGAGCCAAACAATCAGCTCAAGTCTTATAAATATAGATTCCTTATATTGTTCATATACGGCTTATACTCTGGCGCTAATTTATACCAAATCAATCAATTCACCATTATTGAGAATGTGGTCCACAAGTGAGTACCAGTCAAAGACTCCCCACCTACCCAGATGTGTAAAAATAATACTTTTCTTATTTTTATCTCTCACTACTGAAATAAACTATTTACTCATTTACTTTTCATTCTTTTAGCTTTCTCGTGGCAGACAAAAATCTTCATAATTATGTTTTGAAATCATGCAAATGAGTTTTCCTAAGTTATTTCGATGTTTCAAACACTTGTATAAAATTTATCATTTAATATTTTCAGGTACTATCATACCACCACTTTAGTGGTGGGAATGTCCCAATTGATGTTTATGTTTGTATTAATTATATTCATAGTGCCAGTCGTTCGTATTGTGGAAAGATTTGTAAGTACTGACTGTTATATTTTTATTAACTTATTAATATTCTTGTTATCATATTATCACGTATATTAGGGGTGTATTGTTTGTTCAATGCGCATGTTTAGCAAGCAAGCCAGACAAGAAAATTGTTCAAATCAAAAAGATTCGAAATTAAAATAATTAATAACTAAAAAAAATAATAGAAGGAAATATTCAGGGCAACGATGAGTGCTGAGACATCTTGAACTTTTCAGGATCTTAGATTTGCTGGGTTGGTATGTTCTGGAGTCACCTTTATAGGAGCTGTGATGAAAGTATTTGCCACTAACCCCACAACACAAGCTTTTAACCTCATCCTATTTGCCCAAACCCTTTGTGGCTTCGCTCAAGTTTTTACTATCATGCTTCCAGCTAAATTGGTAGCTGTTTGGTTTCCAGCCAACGAGCAGAATAGGGCATGCGCAGCTGCTCTTTTTGGAGGAGAAATAGGTGAATTTATTTTCAAATAACATATTTGTTCTTGATATTTGACTTTTATTCAAGGTATGCTGCTGGGTACTGTAGTTCCTATATTATACGTTGAAGGAAAAGATACCATAGAAGAAATACAACAAGGACTTTATCACATGCTGTTTTCCAATGCTGTTTTTTGCGGAATAGCATTTGTGTTAGTTATAATATGTAAGTTATTATGATCATTAATACATCATAATTTGAAGAATTCAGATACTGATTCCAGTACCATATCATTTTTAATTTTTAACTCTCAACTTCAAGTTATAACTTCATAATTTTTTCTTTAGTTTTCAAATCCAAACCACCGACCCCACCGAGTCTACAACAAGTCGAGAGAGGTGACCATAGAACTCACTTCTACACCGCCTTTTTCGAACTCTCTGTCAACCAAGATTTCCTGACTCTCACTGTAATCTATGGCTTGGCTTGCGGTATGTGGTCGGTCTTCGGTATCGTCGAGAATATCATCTACCTCCACTATTTTCCTGTGAGAAATGCGGAACATAGAATCGATATCGTTACTAATCTTCTTCTTTTTAGAACTCACTCATCGATTTGACCTATATAACTGCGATCACTACGATTTCTGGTGGACTGATTGGAAATTATCTGTTTGGATATATATTGGACAAGACCTTAAAATATAAGTGAGTATGGTTTCGAGTAATTAATTCAATCCGTCTTCATAGCTTTTTCAAAAAAGACAACACAAGTTCTCGAAACGTTGCAACTGAAATACCTATACTGCTCCACAATAGTTAGGGATATCGTATTCAATCGTAATCTTCGAGAAAATCGCTGTAAAATCATTTAAAACTCAATAAAAACTTGAATCGATCCAATAAAATCAGTATGAGACATTTCGTCGCCTTTTTTCAGAAGTTTGGTTCTTTGCATATTCTTCATGAATGTTCTTATTTCGAAATGAAGTCAGTTTATCAACGGCTTCGATTTCAAACGAGTTTTCTGAAAATGCCAAGACGTAAATTAACAAACGCTGAGGCTAATAGGGCTATCGGAATGCTACAGGGTGGCCTAACTCAGGTTGTTGTAGCGGAAAGGCTCCAAGTCAGCCACAGTGTGATATCTCGACTTTGGAATAGGTTCAGGGAGACAGGATCCGTGTTGGAAAGACCAAGGCTTGGTGGGCGACGAAAAACAACACCTGCTCAGGATAGTTACATCACCGTTTCGGCGAGAAGAAACCCTACATCTACGTGTATAATGCTACGGAATACTCTTCAAAATGCAGATGGGGTCCAAGTTTCCATCGAAACCGTCAGACGACGTTTGAGAAAGGTGAATCTAGGTTCTAGACGTCCATTAAGAGGAGTTCTATTAACACGTGACCATAAGCGTCAAAGACTGAAATGGGCAAAGCAACATATCAATTGGAACGATCAATGGCGTAGTGTCCTTTTCACTGATGAATCCAGATATGGACGATTTTAAGAATCTCGAAGAATAAGGGTATGGACAATCTCACGCATACCCCGTAATCGTCGCTATGTCCAAGAAGTCCATCCATTCCGAGGGGGTAGTGTTATGGTATGGGCCGGGATATGTTTCAACGGGCGCACAGATCTACACATTTGTCCTGGGAATATGACCGCCTCACACTATAGGGAGCATATCATTGACAATGTTGTGCCAAATTTTCACGTTGCTATTGGTGAAACTTTTCAATTTTTAGACGATAACGTTAGACCGCACCGTGCAGCCATAGTTGAGAATGCGCGCGAGGAGCCTGGTATTCCACATTTACCAATACCTCCGCACTCACCAGATTTGAATTACATGGGATATGCTCCAAAAAAGATTAGATAATCATCAACCTGCCCCAGAATTCTTAAATGATCTCAGAGAGCTTCTGCCCCGTTTATGGAACCAAATTCCTCAAGAAATGTTCAACAACCTCGTGTGTAGTATGCAAAGAAGATGTCGAGCTGTTATTGATGCCCGTGGAGGCCATACATCCCAATAAACACACAAACGTATAACAAACGTTTATTTCTGGTGGCTGAAGTTGATTTAACGTTACACGTTGAATCTTCTACGTTACATCCGCAACGAAAATTCAACTAAACGTTGATTATACACATAATATACGTACCCAATTCAACTGGTTGACTCATCCACCATTATGAAACGTATATTTATAACATTTTTTCAAACGTTTTCTCAACGTGAGCTCAGTAACATTGAATAAACGTTAAATGAGTCACTCTTCATCAACTCAGACGTAAACCAACTTTAATTCTACTTATTACATTCGAAACACAAATTCAACGAAACGTTGAATATACATATAATATACGCAACCAATCCAACTGGTTGAAGAACCGTTATAAAACGTATATTTATTGCATTTTTTCAAACGATTTTCCAACGTGAGCTCAGTAACATTGAAGAAACTTTTAATTAGTCACTCTTAATCAACTCAGACGTTGACCAACTTCAATTCTACTTGTTACAACCGAAACACAAATTCAACGAAACGTTGATTATACATTTAATATACAGAGTGTAACAGCCAAATGGAATAAATTCGATAACGAATAAATGAGGGGGTGTTAGGAAAAACGTTCGGACACGTCGATTTTCAATTTTAAATGCGCATATTTTTCAAGAAAATAAAATTATATAGGGTGTTCCATGCGACAGTGGCCGATACCAACTTTCTTATTTCAAATGCAACCCCCTGTATAAATTCATTTTTTGGATTCTTCAGAAAATCCTAGACATAATTCATGTACAATGTCCTATACCTATCTTCAACTTTTTCGGAAATATTAAGTGTTTCCAGATTTTTTACAAAAATTAACATTTTGAATGAAAATTATTTTATTTCACAAATTCGATACATTACACTCAATAATTATTTCCCATTTACCTCTTGATATGAAGGAAGTAAGCAAAAATCATCACTGAGAAGAAATGTTGAGTAACGTAAGAAGACAATTCTACATCAGATTAGCATGTTGCCAACACGTTTGCGGCGAACATTTCAAAAATTTCCTACATTGGCATTAATGTTTTTTTTTGTTTTTTTTAATAATTAAGTAATACTTAATCAATATTACTTATTAGGTTTCAAATGTAATGTACCGAATTTGTGAAATAAAATAATTTGTTTTTAAAACATTGATTTTTGCAATAAATCTGAAAACACTTAATACTTCCGAAATAGTTGAAGATAGGTAAGGACATTGTAAATGAATTTTGTCTAGAATATAAATGGATTTTATTGTCTGTGTGAATAATTAGGGAAAGATTTTGCGGCATGCAGACAAATTTTGTGACTTTTTCCGGAATTTCACAAAATTTGTCTGCATGCCGCAAAATCTTTCCCTAATTTGTCTAGAATTTTCTGAAGAATCCAAAAAATAAATAATATACAGGGGGTTGCGTTTGAAATAAGAAAGTTGGTATTGGCAACGGTCGCATGGAACACCCTATATAATTTTATTTTCTTGAAAAATATGCGCATTTAAAATTACACGCATCTATTCGTTATCGAATTTATTCCATTTAGCTGTTACACTCTGTACGTACCCAATTCAACTGGTTGATTCATCTACCATTATGAAACGTATATTCATTACATTTTTTGAATGTTTTTTCAACGTGAGCCCAGTAACATTGAATAAACGTTAAATGAGTTACTCTTTATCAACTCAGACGTTAACCCACTTCAATTTTACTTATTACATCCGAAACACAAATTCAACGGAACGTTGATTATACATATAATATACGTAACCAATTCAACTGGTTGATTCATCTACCATTATGAAACGTATATTTATTACATTTTTCAAACGTTGGTTCATTGTGAGCTCAGCAACATTGAATAAACGTTAAATGAGTCACTATTTATTAACTCAGGCGTAAATCAAATTTAATTCTACTCAAGATTTATCAAATTTACCATAAAGCACCAAAAATTAAACCAACCCTTCCATCTATATACATGTTGGTCCCAAGTTCGAGTATCTACCTTTTGTACGTTTCTGGAGAACTAGACATATTTGAAATCTGAAAATGGGGATTATAAGAGAGAGAGAAATGTTTATCATGACCATGGACCTGATGGATTATGATATTGTTTGAAATTCTCTACTAAGCTAAAATATTTTTGAAGCACTTTCGGTTATACAGGGAGCGAAAATTTTTTTCAATTTTTTCCTTTTTGATATGAATGAGTATTCAATTCTGAACACATTATTACTGTTAAAATCATTGTATTTTTTCAATAACTCTTCAAAATATCGACGAAACACTGGAAAAAAGGTCAAATATTCGTAGTCAGTACAAGGTTCATTTTTCTTATTAAACACTGACTACGAATATTTTTTTTTCCAGTTGATTTCTCGATATTTTGAAAAGTTATTGAAGAAGTACAATATGGTTTTAACAGAAGTGTATTCAGAATTGAAAACTCAATCAAATCGAAGGGGAAAAAATTGAAAAGAAATTTTTCTGAACAAATTTGTTTTCGCTCTCTGTATAACCGGAAGTGCCCAGGCTCCAAAAATTTCATAATCCAAATTGTCCAGTTCTTCAGAAACGTCTAGGCACTCGAACATGGGACATCCTGTAGGATAGTATGCAGAAATTCATGTTCATGCCGAGAATTGTTTAACGAATTGATTTCTTCAATGTGAATTCATTGGAGAATGAAAAACATTGAATAAATATTCGATTGAAGAATAATTTACACTTCTTGCAAACTAATGAATTCTGCTTGAGAGTATTTTCGGAAGTGTCCTTCCTATGTTCTACATACGTTTTTTTACCGCAACTTTTAGTTCGAATATGAATTGTATTATATCAGCTTCTTAATTCGAAAGAATATATAATAGCATATTATAATGAAGGTAGGTAGGTACCTAAATACATATACCTATTTGAAACGCTTTTAATGTTTCCTTTATAAAATCTTTCATCTCGAAAGGATGGAGAAATATTCTCATTTTATGTGAAGTGATATAGTGATTTCATACCTACCGAACTTATTTACTGCATTATTTACTTTGAATTTTTTACTCGTTCAAAATATGAAACCCATTATTAGTAATAACCTTATATTCGTAACATACATCGTCTTTGCTAAAATCATTCAATAGAAAATTATGGAGTTTCTTGAAAGATAATGATTAATCAACCTAGGCAACGGTGCACTAGAGTTGGCATCAGGGGTATCACGTGATATGTGATAGTGCCGGCCGGCGTCGGCGATCCTGCATTCGTGCATTCCACATATTGAAGAGCTAGTGCGGCAGTCACTCGATAGTTCCCTTCGCTTTTTCCGACGTAGTGAATCGAGTTTGCTAGGAAAATTATCCGATTTGTTTAGGAGTGCGACAACAAAGATTTAGGTAAGTACCTATCAGTTTCATATTGATTGGTGATACATATGAGAAGTATAATTATATTTTTCCCAAAAGGATTGTTAGTTTTACATGATATGATTTACGTATTTGAAACTACCAAACCACTCATCTGCTTTTTCAAAAATACACACAATTTCACAGTTTCGCACAAGTGAATATTTCATTGAGTTCTTCATATTGAATGATATTTGACGTTGAAAACACGTATATGTACCTATAGAATGGTAGAGAGTGAGTTCATGAAAATTAAATAGAAAATAAAATTCCGAAGCCAACTCATACCTACCTTTGTTGTTGTTTTCATCCTTTTATATTGGAATCCGTGAAGGATTGGTGAAACCTACTTCAATTCTACTTATTACATCCGAAACACAAATTCAACGGAACGTTGATTATACATATAACATACGTACCCAATTCAACTGGTTGATTCATCCACCATTATGAAACGTACCTATATTTATTACATTTTTCAAACGTTGGTTCATCGTGAGCTCAGTAACATTGAATAAACGTTAAATGAGTCACTATTTATTAGATGACGTTAATCAAATTCAATTCTACTCAAGATTTATCAAATTTACCATAAAGCACCAAAAATTGAACCAACCCTTCCATCTATAGGTATACATGGTGGTCCTAAGTTCGAGTACCTTTTATACGTTTCTGGAGAACTAAACATATTTGAAATCTGAAAATTGGGATTATAAGAGAGAGAGAAATGTTTTTCATAACCATCGACCTGATGGATTATGATATTGTTTGAAATTCTCTACTAGACTAAAATATTTTTGAAGCAAGATTTTTTAAATTTTTTTGTTTTTGATATGATTGAGTATTCAATTCTGAACACATTATTACTGTTAAAATCATTGTATTTTTTCAATAACTTTCCAAAATATCGACAAAACACTGGAAAAAAAGTCAAATATTCGTAGTCAGTACAAGGTTCATTTTTCTTATTAAACACAGACTACGAATATTTGACTTGTTTTCTAGTTGTTTTCTCGATATATATGTACCTATATGAATGGTAGAAAGTGAGTTCATGAAAATTAGATAGAAAATAAACAACATCCCAACATATTCCTTCAACATTATAACATTTTATTAAATTATCTTGAAAATAGAAAAGAAAGATGACGCTTTTAAAGCAACTGAGTATAATAAAAATATTAGATGGAGTAGTAGAGACTATCATAGAAATTACCACATGGAAACGTGCCATCAGCGCGAACAGGGTTATGTCGGCACTGATGAGCACAAATAAGAGCGAAACTGGTCTGTCTCTTCCTTGCTGATGGCACGTTTCCATTTGGTAATTTCTATGATAATCTCTACTAGTCCATGTCATGTTTTTATTATCTTCATAGTAAGATGTTCATTATATAATTTATGTGGAGAAACTTGAGCTCAAGATTATACTATTATAATAAAGGGCCGTGATTTCGGAAAAAATTGATTGGAAAATTGTGAAATTTGTCACATAGATAATGTTAGTTTGTTTTTTTATGAAGGCATCATTTGATATAGCAATGCTAAAATTATTACCCCAGTTCCCTGTAAAAATAATTATTCTCGTTTTTTTTAAGGTTAACCGATTGAAGTCGATGGGAGGTAATGGTCCTGAGTACCATACCAGGAGAATTTTTAGATTTATATCAAGCAACGATTTAGCTTGCCAATACAGGAAGGGCAGGGAGAAGAAACCATTTCAAGACACAAAGTCGATGGAACCCATTTATGGTGAGGTTTCATTTTGTAGACCTACATTTTCAAAATATCTAATGAGCATTATGGGCTTTTCCAGTGGCTGTCAAGAAAGAATTTGCTGCAGCCACAGACCTACAAATTGCAGACGCAACGAAAGATTGGCTGAAAATTGCCAAGAAAAGGCTCAAGGACGCTGCATTAAGTAGAGAAAAAAAAACATCGAATTTAAAAATTTTTTTCAATACCTTTAAAAATCTATATGTTTTTTTTGTTTGTTCACCTCATATTTATATGTAGTTTTGTTTTTTTTTTCATACTTATCCTGTTTATTTTTTTATTAATACAAAATAGTGAAGAATCTGTGTTTAATTGTCAGCATTTTGAAATTATTGTCCACTTGAATAGATAAGGAATAGGAGGAATATTTCTCAAATTTTTCACCTATCATAAATAACCAGAGTCCACAGAAATAACACCTCATATATCTGACCAAAATTATATCTCCAATGAGAAACATTTCCTGTGATGATACTTTATTCAAAATTTGGATCAAAATTCATTTCCTGTTCTTTATTTTCATATCCATGAAAGAAACATTTGAATATCTTGAGAGTTTTTAGAATATTTTTCAAGATGTAGATGACAAAGGTTTATGAGTTTCCTTAGTTTAGGACAAATTATGCTGAAATTCAAAAAATAACAATTCAAAAATATTTTTACTCAAGATTAATTCATTCTCTAAAATCAACGTTACCTTGACACTTGCAATGAACGTTGAATATTTGTGGTATTTCGGCATAAACATCAACGTTGAGAATTCGTACACAATCAACGTTACTTCCGAAACGAAAATACGTCGTTACGTTGAAACTTAATGATAACGTTATATCAAGGTATTTTCATTCCCTAAAATCAACGTTACCTCGACACTTGAAATGAACGTTATTTATTTGTGGTATTTCGGCATAAACATCAACGTTGAGAATTCGTATACCATCAACGTTACTTCCGAAACGAAAATACGTCGTTACGTTGAAACTTAATGATAACGTTATATCAAGGTATTTTTATTCCCTAAAATCAACGTTACCTCGACACTTGAAATGAACGTTATTTATTTGTGGTATTTCGGCATAAACATCAACGTTGAGAATTCGTATACCATCAACGTTATTTCCGAAACGAAAATACATCGTTACGTTGAAACTTAATAATAACGTTATATCACGGTATTTTACATATGAGGTTTGCAACGTTGAATCAACGTGCAAGGAAAACGTTACGATGAAACCAAAAAGAAACGTATTTCATAACGACATTTTACCGTTTTTTCAACGATGAAATATAGTGACGTTACCTAAAAAATACAACGTTTCTTAATGGTTACTGTGTTTATTGGGATTGTATTGATCTTAAAATGCTTGAATTCTCTGGGAATAAAATTTCGTTATTTTACTCGATTTTTCTTAACCACTGCAGACGCGCTGCAGACCTACAAGCTGAAATTAATTTGCAACTTGAAATTATATTAATATGAATTTTCATCACAAAAATCTTATTCGAACTATATTTTTTCGCAATTTAAGTCAATATCCCTAACTCATGAGGAGCAGTTTAGTCTTTAATTTATGTTCCTTTATCCGAAGTTCTGTATAGTTAATGGCATTTTTCTTTGAATGGAAAACCTTTATTGGAAAACCCTTTACTTAAACTTGAATTTCAGGCTTTTTACTATTATTAACTTCGTTTGTATAACGGTAAGCTATGGACTTATGACTTTTTGCCTCGAAGAGAATTG
The DNA here is from genome assembly GCA_910592335.1 of Adalia bipunctata. NCBI lineage: Eukaryota > Metazoa > Arthropoda > Insecta > Coleoptera > Coccinellidae > Adalia > Adalia bipunctata. The sequence continues at coordinate 3,645,587 of OU342951.1, forward strand.
GTATTGGGCCTCATATTTCACTATCATATTGTTTGGGTGAGTTATTATCATTCATATTTCTTTCATTCATTAATTTTTTTATTTTTCTCAATTTTCCAGATTTTTCTGTTCGTCATGCGTCAACATAAGTTTTCAGTACCTCGCAGAAGTCTCCTTTCCAATATCAGAAGTTGTACCCATAGCCTTGCTTCAAATTATACTGTGTGCGGTGACAATTCTATACACCCTAGGTTTCAATATGCTCCTGGCTCAAAAGCACTTCAGGATTGTGCACCTGATAACGGTCGCAACATTCTGTGGAATGACAGCTGGAACGTATTTCTTGAGTAACGAATTGAGAAGAATGTTGCTCCAGCCGCCACAATAGGGAAATAGATATATAATAGGAAGACATTTAAATTGTATCATCAAATACTGTGTTTGGCGATTATTATTCAAAGACGAGAGAAGACAATTCAGGACAACCTAGCGTTGAAAGTTCAGATTCATCATCCAATTGAATATTTCGAAAGCAATAATCATATTGGATAAATGAATTGGAAAACTTGCTTTGCGAAGTATGATTCCAACTTTGTAACTAGATGATGCTGTGTTTGTTCTTGTATATAGTTTGTTTTATCTATACACACTGAATGTTGTACGTTTTATAAAATGTTCGAGTTTTTATAAAACTGTTCCCAGGAAAATTCAATCATATTATTGCGTAATTTCTGTACTGAATTGAATTTTAATTCTACGAATAGGGAGTGTATACTTGATGTGATCTCGTTTTATACAAATTGATATATGTACTTATCTATTGTTTGGAAATAGATGCATTGAAACGTTTTGAGTTTTTCTTGATTTAACATTTCACAAACCTTTCAGTTTCCTCGTTACTATCGTCTATTTCCTAATATTATTTTCTTATTTTAAATACGAATGGTATCTCTTTTTGATCCTATGTTATGCAAAAAATCAGCTCTTCGGAAATATATATATGTCGATATATTTATTTTATTGTATGTGGATATGTAAAAAATGAAATTTTTAATATGGCAATTTGACTAAAATGCTGATTTTGCCTCAAGTTTGGAAATAATATATCGACATATACATATACACTGCTCAAAAAAATTAACGCACATTATGGAAATCTCAAATTTATTCTACAACTGAAGGTGTTCTCAATGATAATTATTTTTATCAGAATTCTGCATGCATATGTTATCCACTTTCAACGTTTTTCTTCAATACAGATGTTTTCTCCCAGCAGGAATAAAAAAAGATGATATTATCAGATTTTGAATGTATTTGGCTCCATTCTAAAATCAGATTTTCTCGATCAATTCTAGTGATTAATAGTTTTTCTTTCGTTTGATTTTCTACACTCGAACGCTATGCAACGCGAAACACGCAATTTGACCCAAGAGGAATGTGCCCAAGCGGTAGTTTTGCGAGAAGAAGGGTGGACATACACAAGAATTGCAGAAAGGTTTGGAGTTTCCCATACAAGTGTGTCCAGAATGTTGCAGCTATTCAGGGAGACAGGTATGAATGTCCGAAGACCAGGACAGGGTAGACCACGGGTAACAACATTCAATAACGTTACTTGAGAGTTTCTTCGTTGAGACAACGGTTTGCAACCGCTCGCCTCCTTCAAAATCAGCTTGAGCAAACTCATGAGGTGCAAATTAGCACTCAGACAATAAGAAATCGCCTCAGAGAATATGATTTAAGGCCTCGTGTCGCGGCAAGAGGCCCAGCTCTTACCCCAGCCCATCGAAGGGCGCGTTTGGATTTTGCGAGAGAGCATATCCATTGGGAAGAGGCCGATTGGGAAAGAGTTCTCTTCACAGATGAGTCTAGATTCTGCCTCTACCATTGTGATCGACGTTCCCTTGTATACAGACGTCCACATGAAAGATATGCTCAGTGCAATTTCCTGAATACTACTGGTTTCGGGGGAGGATCGATTATGGTATGGGGTGGAATATCTTTGACTGCTCGCACAGACCTAGTGGTCGTTGATAATGGAGCTATGCATGCTGATAAGTATATGAGGAACATTCTTTAAGAGCATGTAGTGCCATTTGCCCCATACATTGGTGAAAATTTCATTTATATGGACGATAATGCCAGACCCCATCGTGCGCGCATCGTTCAGCAGTACCTTGAAGAGGTTGAAGTCTCTCGAATTGAATGGCCAGCAAGAAGTCCATATCTCAATCCGATTGAGCAGGTTTGGGACAACCTCAATAGAAGGCTGAGAAGTTCAGAAAATCATCCAGCTACTCTCAATGACTTAGGAATCCAACTCGGAGAAATCTGGGAAGGATTAGATCAGAACATTTTAAGATCACTCATTTTGAGTATGAACCGTCGTTGCCGAGCTGTAATTAACGCAAGGGGTGGAAATGCCAAGTATTAAATCACTTATCAGCATTTCAGTATTTTGAAAATTGTTCATTTCTCTTCTTTCACATAAGATTCGGTGAAATCCTGAATTTTTCTTCCATTTAATGTGTCTTGTTTCGTTCAAAACATTCCCGAGAGAACATAAAAAATAAGTTATAAAGTCAATGTAGAGTTAACATTCATTGAAATTGAGATTTTCAGAATGTGCGTTAATTTTTTTGCGCAGTGTATATTTTCGAAGAGCTGATTTTTTTTGCATAACATAGGATCGAAAAAAAATACCATTCGTATTTAACATAAAAAAGTTGGTTTTTTTCACCCTTTATACAAGAGATAAAAAACTGAATACTTTGTCGTATTGCTAATGAAAAAGTGCCTGTAGAAAGTTTTTGCCGTTTTTAGATATTTCAGAAAATGAAGAAGTTATGGCACATTTTCGAAATCGATATATCTTCGAAACAAATGAAGATATCGTGAATCGGCTTTCAGTTATGGAGTTTTCACGAAAATCGATCCCAGGACTCCTTTCAACATTTTCACCTATTTAGCTTAGAAGTACCAGAAACAGCAAAAATCAAGCAATTTGGGTTTCCCTGCACCATTGTTTAAACAATGCCTGTACATATCGTTGTCAAAAATTAAATTCGATCAACGATGTCATGAAACTAATTGAACAATATGTATTCAAATCGAGGAAATAAAACAGATATCACCGAGAATATGATAAAACTAAACTTCCTACCGTTTTCGTTTACATATGTGATAATAAATTTATCCTTTGCTAGTTTTCCTAATATTATAAATTGCTCTACTTCTTGCATTAAGTTCTAATCAGGTGATTCGATTGGTTTTAAGAATGGAAGAGAAGTGTGCAGTTGAAAGTGAAAATACTTCTAAAAAACCTGAAATAGAGTTAGATAGCTACAGATGGGTAATTGTAGCTATATTCGCTGCTTATTGTGGTACGAATTTTTTTCTGTTTATGCAGTTCACCATCATAGCTAATATAACTGAAAAGTAAGTAGCTTAATTTCGAGCACAATATTGAATTGTCGTCACTTGGGGAGAAATACAATACAACAACACTTTTTATTCCTCAGAATTTGTTTAAGGAAATTTCTGAGAAGATTATAAATATAATTCAGTTTATTATAACTTCTTATTATATTGCTAAAAGGTTTTTATTTGTGGAAGTAAAGGTCTCATTTTCTTTATCAGTATTTTGGGGGAAAAATCACCTTCCAATTGTATGTCAATATAGAAAATCTATCCAAGAGTGCAAGGGCAAACTCAAGTCTACAAAATAGACTCAAACTTGTCAGTAACTCTTTCCTGTTGAACTTTTTTTATTAGTGAATGAACGAATTTCAGGTACTACAATGTAGACAGCTTTTTGACAGATACAACAGGACTGGTGTTCATGGCCACCTATATAATATTCTTCGTTCCAGTGGGTCGCTTCATAGAGAAAAAGGTATGAAATTGCAGTTTCATAGATACATTTCGCAGCTTATTCTTTTTCAGGACCTCAGACAAACGTCTTTGATCAGCACAGCAATAACAGCATTCGGCAACATGATCAAACTCTTCGCTGTGAGTCCTGATAGATTTTACCTGATCATCTTATCCCAAATTATATGTGGAATTGGTCAGGTTTTCATGATAAGTTTGCCACCTAAAGTGGCGAGTACTTGGTTTGGCGCAGAGGAAGTTTCTCTAGCTTGTGCTATTGGTATTATGGGTTGTCAGATAGGTATCAACTAGCCATTGGATATTTGGATAGGTCTCTAATGTATATTTTTCCAGGTCTAGCTCTAGGGACATTAATTTCCTCAAGTCTGGTTCCTGACTCGACGAATATGCAGCAAGTTGCTGATGGATTTTCCGATCTTTACAACCTAGATAACGTTATGTCTATCACAATGCTGATCTTGGTTATATTATGTAAGTTTCTAGATTTGTCTTCATAGAATGATTTGAACGAGATGAGCCTTTTTGGGGAGGGTTTTTGCAGTAGAACAATCTTCGATGATACATTCGGAACTGTAGATGAAGAATTATCAGTTTTCAGGTCAGAACCCAGCAGTCCTCCAAGTCATGCACAAGCGAATCGGTTGGATGCCTCTGAAGACATTGGTTATATGGAAGCTTTCAGAGGTTTCATGAACAGTAGGGATTACAGATTGGTTCTAGTTTGTTTCGGGATGTCTTTTGGAGTTTGGAACTGCCTGGGCATCGTAGTGAATGAAATGTTCTTGCATTTCTTTCCAGTAAGTGTTCTTCGAGAATAATCTTCAAATGAATTTGGTCTACGATTTTCACAATTTCCCTTTGTAGGCTGATGGTAAATACCTTGGATTTTTGATATTTTGCGGAATATTAGCGGGAGGAGTCGTGGCAACAGTTCTTTTTGGGTATATTTTGGACAGAACGCATGCCTTCAAGTAAGTTCTGTCAGGTACTCTTTGAAAGAGTTATATAGCAGTTGGTTATGGTTGATGAGCTTTAGACAATTAAACGTTTTGATTTTACAGGAGAATATCCAATGTAGCGCTGCTTGTATTCTTCTTTTTTTGGGTATGTTTGACCATCGCTTTCCAATTGAGGTCTTTTCTTTGGACTGCAATCCTCATGCCTGTCAATGGGTGAGTTCACCAAGCTTTTATTCCTGTTGGACCCACATAACGACGACTTTTTCAGATTTTTTGGTGGCAGCCTTATAGTCATAGGCTTTGAGTATGGAACAGAAATTACCTATCCAGTTCCAGAATCATTCAGTGCATCTCTTTTAAACGCAGCCATCTACTTGTTCGCTATGGTAGATGTGCTGGTCATCGAATGTGTCTTCAAAACTATTGGCTTCTTTGCTGGACAGGTCCTGTTGGGTTTACTGATATTCATCGCTGCAACTTGCAGTTTCTTCATTTCTTCAGATTACAAGAGAGCTGATGCCAATTTGTTGAAGAGTAATGGAACGAATTATGGCAGTGTTGTTGACGACAAACTATCATAGTTCACAATAAATGAGTTTATGAAGTTAAAGAATAGTTTCAATTATTACCCTAATACACTGCGCAAAAAAATTAACGCACATTATGGAAATCTCCAATTTATTCTACAACTGAAGGTGTTCTCAATGATAATTATTTTTATCAGAATTATGCATGCATATGTTATCCACTTTCAACGTTTTTCTTCAATACAGATGTTTTCTCCCAGCAGGAATAAAAAAAGATGATATTATCAGATTTTGAATATGTTGGCTCCATTCTAAAATCAGTTGTTCTCGATCAATTCTAGTGATCAATAGTTTTTCTTTCGTTTGATTTTCTACACTCGATCGCTATGCAACGCGAAACACGCAATTTGACCCAAGAGGAATGTGCCCAAGCGGTAGTTTTACGAGAAGAAGGGTGGACATATACACAAGAATTGCAGGAAGGTTTGGAGTTTCCCATACAAGTGTGTCCAGAATGTTGCAGCGATTCAGGGAGACAGGTATGAATGTCCGAAGACCAGGACAGGGTAGACCACGGGTAACAACTGCCATTCAAGAACGTTACTTGAGAGTTTCTTCGTTAAGACAACGGTTTGCAACCGCTCGCCTCCTTCAAAATCAGCTTGAGAAAACTAATGAGGTGCAAATTAGCACTCAGACAATAAGAAATCGCCTCAGAGAATATGATTTAAGGCCTCGTGTCGCGGCAAGAGGCCCAGCTCTTACCCCAGCCCATCGAAGGGCGCGTTTGGATTTTGCGAGAGAGCATATCCATTGGGAAGAGGCCGATTGGGAAAGAGTTCTCTTCACAGATGAGTCTAGATTCTGCCTCTACCATTGTGATCGACGTTCCCTTGTATACAGACGTCCACATGAAAGATATGCTCAGTGCAATTTCCTGAATACTACTGGTTTCGGGGGAGGATCGATTATGGTATGGGGTGGAATATCTTTGACTGCTCGCACAGACCTAGTGGTCGTTGATAATGGAGCTATGAATTCTGATAAATATATAAGGAACATTCTTGAAGAGCATGTAGTGCCATTTGCCCCATACATTGGTGAAAATTCCATTTTTATGGACGATAATGCGAGACCCCATCGTGCGCGCATCGTTCAGGAGTACCTTGAAGAGGTTGAAGTCTCTCGAAGGGAATGGCCAGCAAGAAGTCCAGATCTCAATCGGATTGAGCGGGTTTGTGACAACCTCAATAGAAGGCTGAGAAGTTCAGAAAATCATCCAGCTACTCTTAATGACTTAGGAATCCAACTCGGAGAAATCTGGGAAGAATTAGATCAGAACATTTTAAGATCACTTATTTTGAGTATGAACCGTCGTTGCCGAGCTGTAATTAACGCAAGGGATGGAAATACCAAGTATTAAATCACTTATCAGCATTTCAGTATTTTGAAAATTGTTCATTTCTCTTCTTTCACATAAGATTCGGTGAAATCCTGAATTTTTCTTCCATTTAATGTGTCTTGTTTCGTTCAAAACCTTCCCGAGAGAACATAAAAAATAAGTTATAAAGTCAATGTAGAGTTAACTTTCATTAAAATTGAGATTTTCAGAATGTGCGTTAATTTTTTGCGCAGTGTATTAAGTAGGCATTTCCGCATGAAAGTATGAACACAGGATGGACCACACTTGTTTATTGTTTCAAAAATTACAAAATGGGATTGATTTCATATGGCAATCATCCAGGTATATCGCATTTGAGGTTCATGTCATCGCTTAGATCTTTAACCATTTTGATCGATTTATTCATTTCCAAAAGCTTATCTTCCATCCTTTCCATCAAAGCCTTCTGTTTCAGTATTTCATATGTTATCCTTTTGAACTGAAAAAACTTTTATTATTCGAAGAAAATAAGAGAAATGAGATCTTTTGTAGCTAATATAACAGGGTCTATTTGACGCAGCATCTTCATGAGAAATGATCTCAAACGGTGACAGCTTAAATAATCAGTTTTATTAGTATTAGTTGAGGGAATGATCAAAAACATATGTTTGATTCAAGAGAAAGGACTCACATTGACATCGTCCACTGTCGATTTTCTGTTCTCCGATGGTGCCAAGATCTCTAGACATGGTCTTGTTTTGAAGATTTTCTCACATTTTTGCAGCTCTTTCAGAAGATTGTCGGCCAGATCTTGGATTCCTCCGTTTTTATGATTTTGCATTTTGTTGAGACGTCATCACTAGAATTTGAATGAAGAATTGAATGTCAGTTGGATACATAGAAGATGATTAGTTCATACTTCATGTGAGTGATCATATCTTTTCTTTTGTTCTCAGTTCTTGTTTAAGGACTTATCGAGAACGCATAAAGAAATATCTTTGACCACATTGTACTTGTTGACTCTAGTTCAAGACTTCTTATGAAGACATCTTTATGATTTTATGAACATTCCCTTAATTAAACTAGACCTAAGCAAAACCAAAGTAAATGAAGCTTTTCTCTCCTGCTATGATCGAAGGTGAAGCTGCAGTATTGACAGATTATTGTACACAGATCAACTTACTTATGACACCTTCAACGCTAACACATACTGAATAAAGGTCAAAGACTGGACGATCTTGTATCTTCACTGCTTCCATCGCTACAGAGAACTGTATCAGAAAATCGCACTTTTTCTGGAAAAAAAAACCATAATTTCAGTGAGGTAGATCAAAATCCGTATATGCTCTGAAAACGCAGCACCAATCTAGACTAGTCCATAACAAAGAAAAATACAGAGATGACGAATCAAGTTTATTTCCTTCACTTCATTCGTACACCACATGGTATCTACTATTTCTACAATTATTTTCCAAGCGAATGGTTCTTCTTTCAGCACTCTCCTTAAAAGTAATCTTCACCACCTTCTGTCCATCAGAATAACCCTCACAGCACGAATACCATCTATTTGTGTCAACATCGTAGCATGTCTTCCCGCAAAACCTATTGGTGTCCATTCTACATGGACACACATTTCTTGGTCTATTCAGTTCAGAAAAATATCTTCTTATGCGTCTATCATAGCAATTATCGTCACATCCATAGGTTACAATGGAAGGATTTTGGTAGAATGGTTGGTCTTTAGATGCACTTGGTGTTCTTCTAATTATATAGTTGAGGAAATGTCCAGCTCTTTCCATTGTACCCGAGTAGACATTAGCTAAAATCTGCCCAAATGTGGACGAACTCCTTTCAGAAATGCAAGGTTTCTTTTTGGTTCTGCATCTTCCACAGCCAACCTTGCAATCACAGCAGTTGCAGAGTTCTTCCTTAGTTTCTTCTACGCTACATTGGCTCTCTTTATTTTCTACATCTAATGAGCCAAGGATACACTTCAATATTTTCTTGCACCACTCCTTTTTTTCTTTACAATCAGTCTCTTCTTCGCCATCTGCAGTTTGAAGACTTGAAGAAGGGAGTTCAGGTCCACACTGTATATCCTTGTTTACCACAACAAATTCATCTTTGGAAGTTGGGGGTAGGTCTGAAAATGAAACGTGATCAGCAGGCTGTTTCAATTCGTTCTTTTTCGTAGTTTGCGAAATATTTTTCGGTTTGAAATTTCCTTTTTCAGTTTCGTCCAGATTCTGGTTTGGTTCGAGTATCTCCCTAGATGGGTTTTGATCGATTTGTGCAGCATTTTCGGAATTTGTATCTGTAATATTCATTTCATCTGAAGCACAGGCTCTAGTATCAATATCTGATGCTATTTCTGAGATATTCTTCTGATTTCCTTTGGTCGCAGTTTGTTCAACAACTTCCTGTTCAGAAGATTTAGAAGTCTTATGCTCAAGCTCATTTTTTCCTTGGTTCTTCTTGTCAGAACCATCTTTTGATTGTTCACCGGTAGTATCAATATCAGAAGTCTTCTGATCTGGCTCTAAACCCTTTTTTTCATTAGGACTCATTTCTGAAGACCCAATGTTTGATACTATCGAATCTACATTCTCTTCCAAATTCACTTTATTGGACCTCAAATCGTCTGAATCTCTCTGAATTCGTTCATGTTTCTGGTTTTTTTCATATTCCCCAGCTAATTTTTCTTGGTCAAGTTCAGATTTTATGTTGGACTCATCTGAACATTGCTTTCCATCTGCCCCAGAATTGAATTCTGCAGATTTCAAGGTTTCCACTTCTATTTCCGCATCTTTAAATCTTTGTGCTTTTGTTCTTTCTTCTTCCAGATTTATTTCGTTCAGTTCTGGATATACAGAATGCAGAACACTTTCTCCATTTTGGTTATTCTTCAAAGAATCTATGAACTGTTCACTTTTTGGTGGTTCACTTTGTTCATTATCAGTTTTCAGAAGAGATATTCTGGTTTGTCGTTTTCCTGAAATTCCTGCAATTGCAGGAGGGTGCCGGGCATCACCTTCTTTTTTCTTTGCCTCCAATACTACAGAATCTACCACATCTATAGCACACTTTGAAAAACTGTCGTTCTGAGCTTCTGTATTAACAGATTGCTTTATAGTATTTCTAGAATCTGATGGGGTTACTTTGATAACTTTTTCTATTTTTGTAGTTTCTTCAGAAGATTTAGGAGAAACATTCATCTTGTGTTTCTGAGAATCAAGTCTTTCTTTACTCATTCTTCCACTGACTATTTTTTTTACTAAATCCCTCATTATGGTGGATGCTTCCTCATCTACATGTCCTTCTTTCGATTCGAATTCAGCATTATCAAATAAATACTCGCACTTGTATCTCTTCAAAAAGTTTTCCTTTCCCATTTTATTATGTTTGTCTAAATTGTAAAATTCTCTCAAATGATCTATATCCTTATCTAATTGTTCTATGAAGTCTTTTGCGATGGTTCTGAAAGTCTGCGCCATTCTACATATACCTTTTCGCTTGGTCTTCATTTCATTTATCCTTTTTACTGCAACAGAATTGTCTTGATTGCATGGACACAGTGGGTTGTGGGACTCGGTAACTTGAAGTTCACACTGATCAGAAAGTTTCTCTTCTTCAGTTATCGCCAGAACATTACCACGATAGCAGAATGTAACTTCCCTACTTTCTTCTTGCTTCTGAAAAAGGTCTATTAGATATACAAAGGTACAACAGCTTCACGAATATTCACCTGACATGAACACTCACATCTCTTCTCTGAAAGATGACGAAAAATGAGAAAGTTATCTAAAGAGTTTGAGTGTTTCTCAGGTAGTTACAGATGGACTACTCACTCAGGCAAGATGGTCTCCTCTTTTCGTTCTCCTTCTTCCAGTTATCTAAGCAATTGCAGCATAAGTAGGCTTCAGCATCAGCCTCCAATGCTGCTTGATCAACTATGTCATAGTCCTTGCAGCTTCTTTCTTTGCGTTCACCGATAACAAGGTGCTTAGCCTGTCAAAAAAAAAATCAATTTCATCTCACTCAATTGAGAATTATTATTACGCTTCCGTATTTGTTGGGGTCAGGTTTTGGGAAGCAACAGCATCTTCTGCTTGATGGCGGGTCACAGGAGCAAATTTTCAGCTTTGACTTGGAACCAGTTTCATCTACTTGGTGGAATAACTCATTTTTCTGTTCTGCGCTGAGTGTTACTGACTGGACTCCACAACAGCAAGTATCAGCTGAAATGAAACAAGTCTGGTGGTCATAGTTCTTAAGATGCAGTAGAAGAGACTCACATTTCGGGAAAAGGACTTGGTCACTAGTTCCCACTTGCTTGTCATAAGTAAATCCATGACATTGCTGCCTGCACTTCTCCTGAAATGCCATGGCTTCCATGCCGAACTTTCCGAAATCTACACAAATGGATTGTGGAGTTTTATGTGGACATTCTACAATCTGAGGACATGGTGGAGGTGGAGGATTGTAAACCGAAGGAAGGCTGAAAATGGAAAGTTGAGAAGGTGGAGATGTGGAAATTGGTTGATGGGGTACCAAGATGGTGGACAACAGTAGTTGGGTTGTGAAAAATTGAACATGACTCCTCCAGGTACCCCTTGTTTCTGGGCATGGAGAGGACAAGACCAAAGCTGCTGATTGGGGCTTGGATTGTTGTAGAAACAAACGTTTCTAGGCTGATTCGACGCTATAGCAGTGGTCAGACTGTCGCATATCTTCCTGTTCTGTTCTTGTGATATCATAACTGGTTGTCCTGCTATCACACTTGGAGCTGCAATTTTCCTTATTTTATTTGGGAATTGATTGAACTGGGTTGTTTTTGACCATGGATCTGAACTCACAAAAAACGCATCTGTTTTCGTCGAAAATACTCAGTTGTGTGGATATAAATGGGCGCTGATTCATGTTCTTGTGAATTTTGGATGGAAGAGGCCTAAAGTGATGTTGGGTTTGACGTTAGGATGAAGGTTTTTGTCAGATCAGACATAGAAGATTACAGATTTTACAGTGAATTCAGACGATGTTGACGAATATTCTAAAAAATCTAGGATGAGTCTACTGTGGACTTTAGAAGGTATAATTTTAGTTGCCAGTGCTGAGTGCTCAACTGGGAATGCCTCAGTATCATGAAGCAACTGGGAGGTGACTCTTTTATGGGAACCAGGACATTGAGAGTAATGAGAAGGCTGATGCACCAGCGAGAAGTGCATCAAAGGTTAAAATGGCCTTGGCTTAAGGTGACCTGGTACACGCCTGAGCTCGCGAGCTCCCTTCAAAAATTGGGCTTTTTATTTCCATGATATCTCAGTTCGTATGCGGCGTAGACCAATAATTTTTTTTTTAAATTGAAGCTTAATCCTTTCTCTAGAATGTGTATTAATCGCTTTTCTGTTTTTCTTCGTATATTAGGAAAAAACCCTGGTGAGTTGTAATTTCATAAAAATCTGGACAAACTATTTTATTTTCATGATATCTCCGTCAATTTTCGGGATAAATGTATTAAATTTTCAGTATAACATGCAGAATAATATTTTGCAGAATGTGTATTATTCGCTTTGCCGTTTTACTGCGTACATTAGGAAAAAACCTGGTTGAAAATAAGACCAATAGAGGTCCTACTTTATAAATAATTTGAAAATTGGGGGGCAATAAACAAAAAAACTGATCAATACACATTCTGCAAAATATTATTTCGCATGTAAACTGAAATTTTCATACATTTATCCCAAAAATTGACAGAGATATCATGGAAATAAAATCGTTTGTCCAGATTTTCATGAAATAACAGCTCACCAGGTTTTTTTCCTAATATACAAAGAAAAACAGGAAAGCGAGTAATACACGTTCTAGAGAAATGATTAAGCTTCAATTTAAAAAAAAATTGTTGGTCTACGCCGCATACGAACTGCGAGATATCATGGAAATTAAAAGCCCAATTTTTGAAGGGAGCTCGCGAGCTCAGACCTATTTGATTGCCCAATTGTAATATTTTGGAAATATGGGTAACTTTTCAGATAAACAACTTAATTCCATTGCATTTATTTATTCAAACATTAAATATTCGACAGTCGCTCTTCACACTCTTCTTTCTAATACCCTGCTGTCGAAATCTATACATAGAACAGTATCATTATCGTTGAAGAGCAGTCCTCTGGCTTTCCAAATACCTGTAGGAACAGGCATGAACCTGAATATGTCGTTACTAAATGGGCAGTTGATGTGATAAGTATCCTGCGAAATAAAATAAAAATATAAAAAGTAATAACTACTCGTATAAAAGCACAGAACTAAAAGGAATATAATAGCAATTATTTCTCAGAATTAAAATTTTTTATTTTGAGAATATCAATGATTTTTTTGGGTGTGTAGCCTTACCGCCTTCAATGGGCAACCTAATTCAGGTGAGATGTTTTGGGTGAAAGGACTCCAAAGCTGATCCTTCATAGTAATTTTCTCGCAAATCTTTTTCACCTTCAAGTCCTTCACATAGAACTCACATGAGTTTTGTGATCCTGTTATATCACATTTCCACAAGTTGATGGTGCCCTGTTAAAAAAAAATAATCAACAAGATCTTCTGAATTTCTTTTTTTTTTCATTACATGAATTTTTCCACCAATAGTTTCTTTGACCACCATCGTCAATTCCAAACTGCGGTTGTTGTAAGTGTGACCTAATTTTCTTCCTCTAGTTAACTGAATAGGCAGACTTTTATCGTCGGAACATGATTCGAAACGCAGTATTTCAAACGATTTTTGGGTCTGAAAATTATGGGGTTCACTTAAAAAATATATCATCCAGAACTACTCACCCTTGAAAGGGCACCAGGCAAAATATTCACGAATGCTATAAATATCAAATATTGCAAATCCATTTTGGAAGTGACCAAACGAAACATTGGCACCATGGAATCATTTTCTATTGAATTTAATCGTCATTAACGCAATTTATAATACATTATGTGGCATCAAGAGTTTTGAAGCGTCAAACTTTTATTTTGCAATCAAGATCGGTATCTGGTGTAATTGTTCAACATAAAGGAATGGTTCACTACGTTCAAAAAAGTGCTATTAGATTGGACACCGAATTGATTTCAATTGCGATTTTCAACATTTTCTGTGTCTTTTACGATGAAGAATGTACGAGGATGTATTGATATCTAGTTAGCCTAGACCAGTTCCATGCATAAACAAAATATTGCGATACCATATCAACGAACAATAACCTATTAGAAGAGTCAGTGTAGAGTTTGATGGCAAAAAAGTAAACCAGAGTTACGCTATAAATTAAAAAAAAAGATGTCTACCGAAAATTGTAAAAATCGAAAAATTGGAGTATCGAGCCATCATCAAGTACCTGTATTTAAAAGGGTTAAGAGATAAGCAGATTTACGAAGATATGCTTAATACCCTTGGTGATCAATGCCCTTCGTATGCGACCGTGAAAAGGACCCCGCACAAATTGAATAGGAAATGGATCCCAGTCGAATTGGCTGAAATTTGGATATGTTGCAGTTTATGTCTTTCTGATCAATAGTCTCCATGGGCCCGAGACATAAAAATGGACAGTTTTTTCGGTATCGCAGGTCGAAAGTTGCAACTAGTGCACGCAATCAAAAATGAATTCCCATCTATTAGGTTATTAGGTACTTTGGGCGACGGCATGCATACGTGGCATGAAATTAAAATATGTATTTAAATGTGAATTACTGCAGGGTTTGAATTTTCTTGTTGTGTTCTGTTTCCGGCATCTAGCACTGTTTGAATTAGTATAGTTGAAGGGTAGCGAATAGCCTGATAACGTGCGTAATAGATGGGAATTCATTTTTGATTGCGTGCACTAGTCGCAACTTTCGACCTTCTATACCGAAAAAACTGTCCATTTTTAGGTGTCAGGCCCATGAAGACTATTGATCAGAAAAGTATAAACTACAACATATCCAAATTTCAGCCAATTCGACTGGGATCCATTTCCCATTCAATTTGTGCGGGGTCCATTGGACTGCAAGCTTCAAAATAGGTAAATTTTCCATTGAAGATGATGGCCGATCGGGAAGGCCAGTTTCTGTGTCAGTCCCCGAAAATATGGATGCAGTTCATGACATGATTTTATCAGACCGTCGAATTGGGCTAAACGGATATCTGAAGCACTGAAGATTTCATACGAACGCGTTCATCGTATAGTTCACGTCAATTTGGACATGAGAAAAATTTCTGCAAAATGGATCCCCAAATGTTTGAATGTTGACCAAAAGCGTGCAAGGGTAGAAGCATCGCGTTCGATCTATGCTCGATTTGAAAACGATGTAGAGTTTTTAAACCGAATTGTTACTATGGATGAGACTTGGTTACATTTCAACGATCCAGAAACAAAGCAACAATCGATGGAATGGCGACACTCTGGTTCTCCAAGACCTAAGAAGTTTCGTGTCCAAAAATCTGCCGGAAAAGTTCTTGTTTCAGTTTTTTGGGATTGCCATGGACTAATCATGATTGATTTTTTGGATAAGGGAAGAACAATAACTGAAGATTTCTATGCGACATCACTGACCACTCTACGGGAAAAAATTAAAGAGAAAAGACGCGGAAAGCTATCCAAAGGTGTTTTGTTTTCACAGGCCAACGCCCCAGTACACAAATCTATGTTTCCATGCAAAAAATTCGTGATTTAGGGTTAGAATTACTAGAACACCCCCCTTATTCACCAGATTTGGCTCCGTCCGACTTTCAACTCTTTCCTCAACTGAAAAAAAGTTTAAAAGGTGGTAAATTTTCTTCCAACGAGGAGGTAATAAAAGCTGTGGAGGACTGGTTTGCAGAGCAAGAAGAAACATTTTATTTTCAAAGGTCTAGAGACGTTGCAGATTCGCTGTAATAAATGTATTCAATTAAGAGCAGAATATGTTGAGTATTAAAATATTTCGACATTGAAATTTTGTTTGGTTCTATAGTAGGCTAAGAATTCTTCAATATATCCTCGTAACTTTGAAACTGCATTTGAGCACCTGGATCAAAGATCGCCATCACCTCGCCTCATAGCACCTGAGAATTCTATAGGTGTTCCGTTATTCGTTCCTCATCCACGGTCCTATCCGTTCAACTCCCTGCTGATTGCGAGTGCTCAGTTCGTCCGAAACCTTCGCGGAGGTATGCATTGACGTCGTGCAACAACCGCGCTTTCTTTCCGAATTTCCGCGAGCTTTTACCGCTTTTCACTTAAAACAATGCCGCCCCAAAGCAACGTGACCCTCCACTGTTACAACAAAGAACCGCTTCTACATCACCAGAGGACCATAAGTTTCACTTGTGGGAGGAATAAGAAGAGCAAGGACGAGAAGGAAGAAAAATTGAGGAAGAAGAATAAGATCAAGTGTGTTTTGGTTGGGGACGATGCTGTTGGGAAAACTTCTCTTATAGCTTCTTATAGTGCGCATAGTTTTCCTTATGAGTATGTACCTACGGCTTACGATAAATATAACGGTGAGTCCTTTTGCTTCAGCCCTTTTTCGCAACAAATACAAGACATTGTTGGCAAAACTGAGTCAGCTCAGTGTATTGTAGTACCCAATAACACACATTTAAGACTACAAAAACACCTTTCGATACATCTAAGGAACCTAAACTGCTGAAAAAACAATTTCCTCATTCCATGACATCGTAAGATCCTACAAAAAATATTTCCCTAAGTAATATGCTTGATCATTTAATACCTAAAGTTTGCGATTTTTCAAATCGCTCATATTTTGCATAGAGATACTTGAAGGTATGCTCAATAACATGATCTAGATATGTATTGGATACGATGAGAGGAACGAAAGCTATGAGAGTTCGAAATTTCCAATTTTTCAAAAATTTGACAGGTGAAAATCTGAACTATGATAGTTAGGGCTCTGGATTGTTTTTTATTGAATTCAGCGACCTCGAAAACCTACATTTTGATACCAAAAATGGCCATAAAGCCCTCATAACCAACGAATTTTCACAATTTTATTTTTTCGATATTTCATTTTCGAGTTCTGTTCTCAAGCTCAGAGCACTCAAAGCATGGGTGATACTTATCAGCCAAATGGATTTTCTGCATGATTCGAATGGATAGTAGATATTCACGATTGAAAAACGACTTTGGATTCGCCAGGGATTCCTTGGTGACGCCAAATATGGTGTTTTCGGGGAGTCTTGCCCCTTTGTCATTTTTCACTCAAAAATTGAGATTTTTGAAATCGCTGATATTTTGCACAGAGATACTTTGGGATCAACAAAATATAAACAAATATAGTGGATACGACGAGACGGGCGGAAGTTATTAGAGTTTGAAGTTTCCAATTTTTCAAAAAATGCCATTTGACATGTGAAAATCTAAACTATAATAGTTAGGCCTCTGGTTTGTTTTTTATTGAATTCAGTGACCTCGAAAACCTACATTTAAATACCAAAGTCGATCACATAACTCTCATAAACAACTAATTTTTCCAATTTTATTTTTTCGATATTTCATTTTTGAGTTCTATTCTGAAGCTCAGAGCACTCAATGTATGCGTGATACTGGTCAGCCAAATGGATTTTCTGCATGATTCCGATGGATAGTATATATTCAAGATTGAAAAACGACTTCGGATTCGCCAGGGATTCCTTGGTGATGCCAAATATGGTGTTTTTGGAGGGTCTTACCCCTTTGTCATTTTTCACCCAAAATTTGAGATTTTTTAAATCGCTCATATTTCACTCAAATATACTTTGGGATATGCTGATCAACAAAATATAAACAAAAAGTGTATACGACGAGAGGGACGGAAGTTATGAGAGTTTGAAATTTCCAATTTTTCGAAAAATGCGATTTGACAGGTGAAAATCTAAACTATGACAGTAAGGCCTCTGGATTGTCTGTTATTGGATTCAGCGACCTCGAAAACCTACATTTTGATACCAAAGTCAACCATCTTCTTCTCATAGGTGAAAAATTTTCCAAGTTTATTTTTTTGATTATCAATTTTCCATGTTTACTCAAAAGCACACAAAGTAATGGAGGGTTACCATGAAAGATTCAAATAGTGCGAACAACTTCCCCTTCATAACAATTTAGCATATTTCAGCTGGTTTTTTCTTTGTGGAAATCCACACGATGATAAAAAATTCCATTCACTATTCAACCAAACTAAGTAGCTCCATCATCTTGCTGATGATAACATTCGAAAGTTTAACGGATTCCAATTATTCTCACATAAACCTGAATGTTTCTTGGGAATTCTATTTGATGAGAACTCAAAACAATACAGTGCAATCTTCACCATTCTCTTCAACACCATGTATTCGTTCAGAGAAAGGCTGATAGATTGTATAAGAAAGTTTTAGGACGTTGCTCTACGATGAGAATTTTAGGTGAAGTTGATAAAAATCGCACGGCAATAAACTGCTGATTGATCGTTTTGAAAGATTACTAATCTTTTCTAGAAAGTGCTACAACGCAATAAAAGGATGTGGTATAGTTTGGATCGATTAAAATGTTGCAATTGCACAATCTATTGATACTACCCACCTTTTCGATATCTGCTCAAATCTTTGTTGTTTATAACTTGATTACGAGAATAAATAATTTGGTTTGTCTTGTGAATCTCAAATGGCTGGATCAATTATTTCAAGTATAAGATGTGCATGTTTTGTCGAGATGATGATCCCACATATTTTTCATTGGTCCATTCAATGTCGTTATTCTCCAGTTAGTAGGTAGATCAAGTGGAACCCACCTAAATCTGCTACAGGATGTCGATCAAACCTTTTATACGCCTCGCTTGATCCAAAATAACTCCAATAACATTTTATGCTCTAAAAATTTTCAGTCGATAGATAATAATCCAAATCGATTATGAAATCAACTCGGATTAACATTCTACCCAAACTTACTACGAAACTTGAACACAGTTCCACTATTTGGGATTCGAATCGCCATTACATTAGAGCCGTGAAAGATTGGATACTAATTGTCCTAAATTAATTTTGGAATCGTTTCTTCGATTGTTGTGAAATCTCTATTGGTTGATTTACATAATTAAATACCTAACATAAAGATTGATGTAACTTAGTTTAGTATCTACCTCATTTAAAATAAGCATTTGAGCACTTCACATTCGAAACAGAATTGATAGTAGGTATACAGGGTGTCCCAGAATTGGAGGTCAGTAATTCAACACCGTTTGAAAATTGCCTAAACAATATGCTCAACATTGCTTGAATATCTTCCTTGGGATTAATTTAAATCATTTTTTCAATAATGATGAAATTTGGTATGACTCTTGTTATTAAGTTGTTCGTAGGTACCTCAATAGCATCCAATTTGGAAACAATATACATATCAAAAATCCAGTAATTTGTACTGAAAACATACGCTTCTCAGCAATGAAATAAAGCTTTGACCTTTGCCCTAAAAAAATCAATGCAAACATGCCTGTACTCGTTTGATGAAAGAGTCCTCCAATCGCAAAAATGTATTTGTTTTGGTTGCTAATCTAGATAGATAAGACAATATTTGAATACATTTCAAGGATGATCCAATGGAGTGACATCAAAATGCAACGTTATTATCACAGAAACCTGAGATACCAACGCGAAAAGTGGATTTTTGTTTACTCAAAAGGTCAATTCTGGGAATGCCTCATGGGAGAAATAGTGAGTTTCACATTCCACTGAGAGAAATATCTGGGTAAAAAATTGTCATTCGTTACTCGAATAGAAAATAATAGTTCATTTTGGAATCAATGTAAAACTGAAGCTGTCTACCATTAAATTAGAGCTACAATTGAAAAAAAAACAATAAACAGCATCCCATTCAAGTAAAGTGTTATCTTGAACCATAACAATTATATAGGTACATAACTTGTACCTTCTCCACGAATAGGTATAGAAACATGTTGACTAGGATTTAGCTTAATAGGAAATCCCCGTTTCTTATCTGACTTTTCCCAATCGGTCCCCGTATTTTTATGACATGCTACGAAAAGATATCCAGTTACAGGAGATAAATTGGATGATGAGATGTGATCCCAGATAAAGTTTCCAGAATTGATGTCTGTAATTTGATTCCAAACGGTTTGTAGAACATCTTCAGCGCCATTAAATGGACGATTTTCGTTATTTTCTTGTTAGTGTTTTGACATCTTAATCTTTGGTCCCATTGTGGTTTCAAGTTACCTGCGACTACTCGATAAAGGAGTTGATAGAACATTTAGATTTCTTATATCTGAATAATTGGTGAAAAAATGAATAAAACTTCCTCAGCTTTTGTGGAGCAGTGTATTTTGTCCTTGTAAAACTCAATGACAGGAAAAGACTTTTGGAGTGAAAGTAAACTACAGTGAAGATGAGTTAAATAAATGAAGTTGAAGACTGTAAAATGCAAGGACAGGAAAAGACTTTTGAAAGAGAGTAAACTGCAGGGAAGATGAGTTAAATGAATGAAGATTAATACTGTAAAATTCAAGAAAAGAAAAAGACATTTGAAAGAGAGTAAACTACATTGAAAATGAGTTAAATGAATGAAGACTGTAAAATTCAACAAGAAGAAGGATTTTGAAAGAGAGTGAACTACAGTGAAGTGGAGTTAAATAAATGAAGATGAAGACTGTAAAATTCAAGTACAGGAAAAGACATTTAAAAGAGATTAAACTACAGTGAAGATGAGTTAAATGAATGAAGATGAAGAGTGTAAAATTCAAGGTCAGGAAAAGACATTTGAAAGAGAGTAAACTACAGTGAAGATGGGTTAAATAAAGGAAGTTGAAGACTGTGAAATTCAAGGGAAGGGAAAAGACTTTTGAAAGAGAGTAAACTACAGTGATGATGAGTTAAATAGTGAATTTTTCGCTCGACGAAGAATGGATTTTTCCTAGATAACGGAAACCCCAGGCCAAAAGTTCATCGAACCAAAAACAACTTTCGAATCATCTCCACAAATCAAACCATGAATGAACGTTGAGCAACTCGCATGGGTACGTTCTCCACCCAGACAATCATTCACAAAATCAGAAGAAATGATAAATCTGCTCCTTTTCATTCGAACTATTAACTGTCGGACAAGACGTACAGCTAGAATGGAGATGGTTTATTACACGTTGGTCCGAAGCTGGAGAAAGATACCATTCAATGTCTTTGCCGGGACCCAGAAGAGAAAGTTGACTTGCTCCCAGAGGACAAAAATATATGGATAGGCAATTACACATAGGCCAAGCCGCTTGGAGTTGGTCGTACTCGTAAAACATTAAAGTGGGATGCGTGAATGATAAAAAGGAAATAATGGAGCCGATGTTCACCGATAAGAAATCGTATTAAAAACGGAGTTTACTGAGTTATTGCAGTTCAATTGTTGGAACAATGAACTGGAAAAGCTAGAGTTCAATAGCGATTAATATACGACTATACGAGGATAAATTGAGAAATTCTTAGCCTACTATAGAACCGAACAAAATTTCAATGTCAAAATATTTTATTACTCAACATATTCTCCTCTTAATTGAATACATTCATTACAGCGAACCTGCAACGTCTCTAGACCTTTCAAAAAAAATGTTTCTTATTGTTCTACAAACCAGTCCTCCACAGCTTTTATTACCTCCTCGTTTGAAGAAAATTTACGACCTTTTAAACTTTTTTTAAGTCGAGGAAAGAGATGATAGTCGGACATAGCCAAATCTGGTGAATAAGGGGGGTGTTCTAGTATTTCTAACCCTAAATCACGAATTTTGTGCATGGCAACATGAAATTTGTGTACTGGGGCGTTGTCCTGTAAAAACAAAACACCTTTGGATAGCTTTCCTCGTCTTTTCTCTTTAATTTTTTCCCGTAGAGTGGTCAGTAATGTCCAATAGTAATCTCCGGTTATTGTTCTACCCTTATCCAAAAAATCAATCATTAATACTCCATGGCAATCCCAAAAAACTGAAGCAAGAACTTCTCCAGCAGATTTTTGGACACGAAACTTCTTAGGTCTTGGAGAACCAGAGTGTCGCCATTCCATCGATTGTTGCTTTGTTTCTGGATCGTAGAAATGTACCCAAGTCTCATCCATAGTAACAATTCGGTTTAAGAAGTCTACATCGTTTTCAAATCGAGCACAGATCGAACGCGATGCTTCTACCCTTGCACGCTTTTGGTCAACATTCAAACATTTGGGGATCCATTTTGCAGAAATTTTTCTCATGTCCAAATTGACGTGAACTATATGATGAACGCGTTCGTATGAAATCTTCAGTGCTTCAGATATCCGTTTTAGCCCAATTCGACGGTATGATAAAATCATGTCATGAACTGCATCGATATTTTCGGGGACTGACATAGAAACTGGCCTTCCCGATCGGTCATCATCTTCAATGGAAAATTTACCTCTTTTGAAGCTTGCAGTCCAATTTTTCACGGTCGCATACGAAGGACATTGATCACCAAGGGTATTAAGCATATCTTCGTAAATCTGCTTACCTCTCAACCCTTTTAAATACAGGTACTTGATGATGGCTCGATACTCCAATTTTTCGATTTTTACAATTTCGGTGGACATTTTTATTTAAATTTATTGCGTAACTCTGGTTTACTTTTTTGACGTCGAACTCTACACTGACACTTCTAATAAGTTATTGTTCGTTGATATGGTATCGCAATATTTTGTTTATGCATGGAACTGGTCTAGGCTAACTAGATATCAATACATCCCCGTACCATTAAATTAGACTTACTGAACTTCAACAGAGGTGGATTTCAGATTTTTGTTATTTTCCCGATAATTATCAGCTTTTCCAGAAAAATAGTTATTATAGAAATTGAAGCTCATAAAATTCTGCACGATAAAGGCCCTTATGCAATTTTTCGTAGAACCAAC
Source organism: Adalia bipunctata (assembly GCA_910592335.1). Lineage (NCBI taxonomy): Eukaryota > Metazoa > Arthropoda > Insecta > Coleoptera > Coccinellidae > Adalia > Adalia bipunctata. Next base: position 3,668,196 of record OU342951.1, read on the forward strand.
TGTTTTCGAGCAAACAACCCGGATAGAGATCGTGAATAGAAGCTCCAAGAATATTTGAATATCATCCAAATTTTATAAAGGGTTTTCCAATAAGAGGTGTTATTTTGACATTGAAAAAAAGGCATTTCTTTAGAAAAATGATCGGATGTTTATTTCATTATACCTAAAGAAGAAAGTATGCCGTTTATAATGAGAAATAACATCAGCCAAATGACCACCACGACTACAGGACCATATCTTTTTCATGAAATTTTACATAACCAATTAGCAAAGTGGCTGCCCTATTTCCTCGATAGCCTCACGAATTCCTCCTTTGAGGTCTTGAATCGACGTTGGGCCCTTGGCGTAGCCTTTTTTTTTCACATGGTCTCAAAGGAAGAAGTCACTAAGTAATGAATCACAAGATCTTGGTGGCCAATTGTGATCAGCTCTTCGGTCCGCAAACCTTTCCCGTAAAAGATCAATGGTATCGCTGCTTATGTGGCACTTAGCGCTGTCTTCTTGAAAGTAAACGTTGTCCAGATCAATACCATCCAATTCCAGCCATAAAAAATCATTGATTATCCCTCGATAGCGCAATCCATTCAACGTAACTGTTGCTCCAGCCTCATTCTCGAACAAGTAAGGTCCAATACGCTTTCTTGGATAAAGTTTCACTGGAAATGTAAGCCGGGTAAGATTGAAAGATGCACCCTTTGCGAAAACCATCGGATTTGGGATATAAATGGCACATTTTACTCCAGAACAGAAACACCGGCATTGTGCCCGTCACAAAATGCATTTTCTCCATTGTGCCTGCTCCGGATAAATCCACCAAAGCGGCGATCCATAATGACTATACAGGGCGGATGCTACGTGATATAATATTGTAAACAATGGGAAATTCAATTCAAACAGTTTCCCCGAAAGATCGGAGCTTTAGCGAGTTTAGAATGGCAGGGCTGGCGGTTTATTTATGCCCCCGATCTGCACCTCTAATGGCGCAAAGTTCAACAATGGGGATGAAAGATTCGGGTAGTTCGCACGATAAGTGAACAGGGGGTTTTTTGATGCTTGTTGTTGTTCGTGGGAGGGATGTTTTGATGTAGTGTCATTTCAGGATGTCTACGTTGTTTATTTGTCTCGATATACTGGTCCCAAAAGATAAATTCTGAAAAAATAAAACAGTTCTAAGATCCAGCAACAATTTTGAACTTTCAGTTCCACCAAGCCTTCGTTTCGCATGAACAAAAAAGTGATTGACCTCAACCTCGACGAATTATGATCGAATTTCAATTCGATCATACTTTATGGAAATTCGAAGTTCTGGATGAACGAATGTTATCGTGACGAATAAACACCTAACTGTTCGATAAGGTCTTTGACCATCTCTGAAAATATACAGTTTCGAACAGGCCGGACATGCTGTGAAACCATAAATTTCGAGATTCCGTTCCTCCCTGTAATTTTAGCAAATAATATATGTGCGATTGGCCAGCTCAACTTGGATGAGACGTTGCCAGAATTGATGGCACATCAGTTCATCCGTGGTACAAAAAATAATCTTGGTCAGTGCATAAGATTTTCAATGAGATATCTTCCAAAATATAACAATTGGGCAATCAAATAGGAGAGAGACTTTTGGAAAGTTAAGCGGACCTGGTACACGTCCGAGCTCGCGAGCTCCCTTCAAAAACTGGGCTTTTTATTTCCATGATATCAACAATTTTTTTTTAATTAAAGCTTAATCTTTTCCCTAGAATGTGTATTACTCGCTTTTCTGTTTTTCTTCGTATATTAGGAAAAACTCCTGGTGAGCTGTAATTTCATGAAACTCTGGACAAACGATTTTATTTCCATGATATCTCTGTCAATTCTCGGGATAAATGTATGAAATTTTCAGATTAGATGCGAAATAATATTTTCCAGAATGTTTATTGATCAGTTTTTTTGTTTATTGCCCCCTCAATTTTTAAATGAATTATAAAGTAGGAACTTTATTGGTTATATTTTCAACCAGGTTTTTTTCCTAATATACGCAGTAAAACGGAAAAGCGAATAATACACATTCTGCAAAATATTATTCCGCATGTATACTGAAAATTTCATTCATTTATCCCGAAAATTGACGGAGATATCATGGAAATAAAATCGTTTGTCCAGATTTTCATGAAATTACAGCTCACCAGGTTTCTTTCCTAATATACGAAGAAAAACAGAAAAGCGAGTAATACACATTCTAGAGAAATGATTAAGCTTTAATTTAAAAAAAAATTGTTGGTCTACGCCGCATACGAACTGAGATATCATGGAAATAAAAAGCCCAATTTTTGAAGGGCGCTCGCGATCTCTTGGCCTTTTTTTTCAATAACTATCGATTATTTCGTATTGAGTTTTGAAGGTATTTCCATCGTTCTAATTCAATGAAACTTCTATCAAAAGTTACGGCGCATGCAAAGAATTTCCAATTTAGAAACACCCAATATTCACAGCTTATTCAACATATAAATTTCTTGATAGTCGACAGTGAAACATCAAATCAACACCTCACGTTGAATTCTGCGAAATTGCATTGGAAATTTTTACAACAATAATACATAGAGAGAGGCTTTGGTATGATTTACACGGCAGTGAATTCTAAGAAATGTGCTATTATACCAACAGAAGCAATTTCTATACCATTAACGCTCGTACATTCGAGAAGGTCTATTTCTTATTGAATCCTGTGTAATGGATGTTTTCATACTGGCAAATCGCCTTTACTTTCAATTACATTGGCCTTTAACTTCTTCAGGCAACTAGTAGTTTCACTGAAATAGTTATTTGAAGGGGATATTTTGAAATTCTCGACTAGAAGCTATATTCTATAATTTTATGGTGGCTATATGCACTTTGCCTTAAAACAACTTGTGCTTTTTGGAATTTTTAGGCTTATTTGATCCATCAGCGCGTTTTGAAGGCTAAAGAATTTTTTTCAAGATCAAAAGAGTATTTCAGGTTTATGCATTGATTACTCCAAGAATTAGTATTTTCATTATGCATTCCATTTGAATAAACCTTCCATTTTGAACTTTACCATCGAACTGTAAACAATATGCACCGATAATGTTGGCTATTCATCATAAATGCACGCATTTGAGTGTTTTCAGACAGATTGCTTATCTTTAGATAACCTTTCTCCCACATATCTTTTATAACACTTTCATTTACTAGAAAAGTCCACTTAAAGGTCATTGGCTAATGTAAATAATCATCAGCGACTGAAAACAATCATCTACATTCTACAATATACATGAAGTAGATCACATTGGCGTAACTCGGGTTTTTTAGAGGTGGAAGCCTTCATTAAATAAATCCCTTTTTGAATACCTAATTAAAGGTTCGCTGATGCGATGTACTTCTTCAGAGAGGAGCAAACTCTCTGACTTTAAATTCTCACATCACCTGTACCTTCCCTAGGTCTTCCAAGGACAGCATCAACTTCCACGGGTGAGTCTGCCTTCAGTCTCATACCTTCGCATGAAAATGTAAAATGAAAGTAATCCATAATCATCTAGATCGCCGTCAGTCAGTCTACCACGAGCCAAATAACGGTCATTAAAAAAAGAATTGGCATTCACCTAAATAGAAAGTTATATTGGGTTAACGCAATATACACTGCGGTCATAACTTTGTCGATTGTCGGGTTTGCACAATGCAATTAAGCCAGTTTTACAGGTGGAACGGAAGTAGCATTCTTTTCTTTGTTCTTTCGTACACATGCCGGTCCAACAGATCAGGAAGACGGCTGTGGATATTTGTCAGTCTGGACTGTACAGCAGTCGATTTTCAGTTTCTATGTTTTAAGATTCGCTGCCAAATTGCATTGGGACATAGATGCATATATTTCTTTGCATCTTTCTGTCGGAAAAGTGGGTCCAGAAGAATCTCAAAATCGCAGCAAAGCTGCGATACAGTGAGGAAATTTTCACACGGTCGAAAAGAGGAATAATTGATTCATACGTTGGTGAAATTTCGATTCTCAAGGCCATTGCTAAGTATTTTTTAAAAATTCTCGAGAATCGCGAAAAAATCTGGCAGAAAGGGCAATTTTAAACTCGATAAAACTTTTTTCACACATATCAGAGCAGTGATGTAAATATACTGATCGAAAGAGAAAAGATCAATGCAAAATAGCTTGGTATTCATATTTTTCACAATTGTCCCATTCTTTCAGGAAAATTCATCAAACTTTGACATTTCTCCTATAAAATCACCCGATTTTCAGAGATCTACCGATAAGGATAACTACTTAAAAGATGAATCTAGGAGCTCTACTAGTTACGAAATTATCAGGAAAATGAAATTTCGGCCTTATTTACGGAACCCCCTGAAAATTCCAAGTCTCTAGGTTTATCCCTTCGAGACTTATCGTGTTTATAAAAGGACGGACAGAATTGAATTCGACCACGGATTCATGACGAAATGATGGTTGATAGAACGGGCGCTCAGAAACAGACAAAACTACCGGATGTAAATCTGTTCTTTATCGCGTCCAATTTATTTGATTCGTTGTTAATCTCTATCGATCTTCCTGTAATTTCTCATCAGATTGACGGTTTTTCTTCATTTAAAACCAGTTTTCTCACCAAGGAGACGTACTCGGTACATTCACAGACCACATGCAGTTCTTAATGTACTGGTCGAATTGCACATTTATAAGCTTAAGTGATTTCTGATAGTTATTACTCCCAATTGGAAAGTCGTTTCCAGTTAGCTCTTTCCACTGAAATCAGTGTAACGACGTGAATCTCGTGATGGCGATATTTTTACGAGCACTTCCGAGAATCCCCCTAATTAGATTATTTTTCCGTTTGATATCACCAATCGTTTTATTTTGGTGCTTAATAATGTGATCTGAGCAACAAGTTTATGTCACTATCACCTGAACTTTGGGTCTCAATACCGCAATCTATGTTTCCACGTGTTGCGTGGCACGTAGCTCCATCCTGTCAAAATACAAAACTTCCCTATTTATACAAGATCACCTCATAAAACTGATTAAAATCTTAATCAGGTACAAACTGAAGGTTGACAAACTTGAGTTTACTCAATTCGCAAACTATTCGCACATAGAAACGTGTAAGCTGCCCAGTTTGAGTCACGATACACGTTGAAGACCAAACAATAGATATCGAGGTGGAATCAATTGTTTTAGTCGGAATTATAATGGAAGGCACGATTATGACGATTATTATCGATCTATTGAAAGATAACACTTGCAATTTTAATGATTGTCAGACAGATGGTGAGGTGTTGTTCCTTTTTCGCAAACGACATTGAGGATTAAAATAGGATATGTGTGTCGTTTCCTGTGTCCTTTGACGGGCTGAGCTCAGGTATCGGACATATTGTTGATGAAGATCTGTAGGACGAAATTGGTTTTGAGAGTTGTTTGAAGTTCAAGGAGGTGGTTATTGTGTCTTTGTCGTTTTTCATGTTGGAGATTGAATAAAAATGAATGAAAAATTAGAGAAGGTTCTGCAGGTTTGACAGATCCGATTCTGTGGTTGAGATTTGCGGAAAGCTTGTACCATATAGTGATTACGTTATTGATGACAAAATACATTTCACTATTTCAGTGGGAATGCATCAATCAGAAAGAATATAAATTGAGTACTGAATAGAAGTCAGGGTATTCTTCATCTCCAACAAAACTACGTCAAAATGTGACAGCTACAATGTCGGTCAAATATTCTGTGGTCTCTGGAAATTGGGAGATTTTATATAGAAGTGTGAAAAGATCAATTTTCCTGAAGAATTTGGAAGATTGTGGAATATGTAAATACCATGCTTTTCTGCTTGGAATTTTCCTCTTTCGATCCGTATCTTCACATCAAGGCTAGGATATCTGTGCAAAAAGTTTTACCGGCTTTAAAATTGCACTTGTCGCCAGATTTTTTCGGGATTTTCGCGAATTTTTTAAAAATACTTCTCGATCGCCCAGAGAAAAGAAATCTTCACGAATGTATAGATCGATCATTCCACTTTTCGGTTATATTCACATTTACGCATTTAGTCGCAGCTTCGCTGCGTTTTTGAGTTTCTCCTGGACCCCTTTTTCGACAGTCTCTCCTGGTCGGTCCACAGAGTTATTTTAGTCAGGATGTATCAATCAATACGAATACAAATAAAGCACTGACTGGAAGTCAGGGTATTCTTCATCTCTAACAAAACTACGTCAACATGTGACAGCTAAAATGTCGGTCAAATTCTGTGATCTCTGGAAATCGAAAGATTTTATAGGAGAAACGTCAAAAGTTTGATCAATTTTCCTGAAGAAATGAGAAAATTGTGGAAAATACTAATAGCAACACTTTTGCTTTCACCTTTCCTTTTTCGATCCGCATCTTCACATCAAGGCTAGGATATCTGTTCAATAAGTTTTACCGGCTTTAAAATTACACTTCTTGCCGGATTTTTTCGGGATTTTCGCGATTTTTTTAAAAATACTTCCGATCGCCCAGAGAAAAGAAATGTTCACGAATGTATAGATCGATTATTCCTCTTTTCGATCATATTCATATTTATAGATTTAGTCGCAGCATCGCTGCGTTTTTAAGTTTCTCCTGGATCCTCTTTTTGACATTCTCTCCCGTTCCACAGAGTCACCATTTAGGCATAGAATAGAACGATGCAAATGAAAGAATTTATGCGTTTTCTCACCAGGTTAAAGGCCCCTCGGACTGCTGTGCAAGCGAGCGCAACAGCCAGTCTGTCGGTACTGTAACCCGCTATGAAGTACCTATGTTGTAGAAAATAAAAACACAAGAAGCAGAGAAGTGAAGTTCAACTTTCTTTGTTCAACGGTCGCATTCGCAGTGGCCGGTAAGAAAATGAAGAAACCGGCTGTATAAGCTGTCGGTCGCTTTAACTTCTTGAAAAGTATCGGGGCCTGAATCTCCCATACCTGTAGCTTGTATTGAATGGCCTTTGACAATCATTTCGCTACCTGCATCTCTGATTGTGAGATCGGTAATTTTTTTGATGATCTTCAACTTGTCGGTGGGGAGTTTGACGGTGCATGAGGGCGCTTGGCGCTGAGGGTGTCTACACCTGGCGTTTGGTTCATGTCTTGCAGTTTTATGTTTTGTTTGGTCGTTCACAATGGTCTCAGCTCAGGGTGTACCTGAAATGGGTGGTATTTTGTTTTGGAATGGTTATTTAGGTCTTGGAAACGTGCGAATAATTTATGCACCTCACTGTAATGCTCCCATTCTGTCAAACCTGTGAGGCAAGAGGTTGACACTAAAGATAGTGTGTTTTTATGTAGATGAGGACTGAACGAGAATAAATTCGCTATTAAAAAAACGCCTATATCTCTTGAACCAATTGAGAAAAAATCAAAATTTGATCATAGTTAGTTTTGTTATGAACGTCAGAAACATGTGGAACATTTACTTCATAGATATTCCAATTCCCTGTTGCAAAATGTCAAGCGAAGTGAAAACACGAGAATTTATAGTGAAACTTTTTCAAAATAGTCAAAAATGGAGCGCCAAAAGAATCGCAAAAGAGGCTCGCGTTCGTCCGGAAACGGTATCAAGAGTTGTTGAGCGCTTCAACGAAGATCTTACAAGGATCTTCCGCAAGGAAGGAACCGGGAGGAAAAAGGGGTCACTGCACAAAAAAAGTGAAGAAAGCCATCAGCCTTTTTCAGAAGAATCCTTACCTTTCAGGACGGAGAGTGGCCTAAATAGTGGGTTGTTCGTAGTCAACCGTTCAGAAAATCAAGTCGAGTTGTGGGCTTAGAACATACAAAGTGCAGAAAGTGCCAGACAGGAACGCTGTGAAGAATCAAGAAGCGAAATCAAGAGCAAAGAAATTAAAAAAAGATTTCTTGAAAAATTTTTCCTGTTTCGTGATGGACGACGAAACTTATGTCTTGGCTGATTTCTCGCAAATTCCTGGTCAGGAATTTTATACTGCATTCTCGTGGAAATTTTGACGAACAATTTCGCGTGAAGAAACGAGCAAAGTTTCCTAAAAAATTCCTGGTTCGGCAAGCAATTTACACTTGTGGGAAAAGGAGCAAATTTTTCGTTGGCCAAGGCTCTGTTGACTCGAAGATATACATCGAGGAATGCTTGAAGACGCGACTTTTACCATTTTTACATGAGCACGATGTGTCAACAATCTTTTGGCCAGATTTAGCTTCATGCCACTACAGCAAGGCCACCAAGGAATGGTACGAAGCTAATGAGGTGGTTTTTGTCCCCAAAGAGGCCAATCCACCAAATTGCCCAGAACTCAGGCCAATCGAAAGATATTGGGCCCTGGTAAAAAGAGAATTGAAGAAGACTAAGAAATCAACGAAAACGTTAGCGGAATTCAAGCAAAAGTGGAAGACAGCATCCAAGAAAGTGACTGAGAACACTAGATAAGAAGCATGATGGGAAGAATTCCAGAAAAAATCCATGAATTTTGTAAAAAATAGTTTTGGTTTTTTTTATTGTAAAAACAGTTTTCATTAGAATTAGAAGATGATTCGAAAATGAGTTTGATTTTCGAAATCGGTCCAGTGGTTCAAAAGATATAAGCGTTTTTGTGATAGCGAATTTATTCTCGTTCAGTCCTTAAAATACAAAATGACTTAGATCTCTTTTCATTCCATCCACATAGACAGCGTTAGGTGGAATACATCACAGGCCAGTTGCTGATTCCAAAAAAAAAAACATCTCATTAGATATTTCGTAACAGACTCGGTTCACCTTCGAAACCGATGTGTGTGAGTCATCAGTCATCTACTTCTCCCTCATCTCATCAATTCCATCAGGTAGGCAGAGAATGGACCCCATCAAAACCGCCGACATATCGGCGTTTCCGTTTGGTACACACAGGGGGGCGAAATCAACAGTTCGCACGAACACAGATTAATCTAAAGGACAGATCACGCTAAGCTGTGCGAGCAGAGTGACTGAACAAACTAATTTTGATGGTGGGGTACCCAGCCCTATCTTACTCGAGAATTAAGGGCTTATGGTGGTTAAATATTTGCTGAAAAACATACAAATTGTTCATAATGATTTGGGAGCTCTGGTACAGAAGATAGAGTCCATTTTGGTCATAAATTGAATCTCAACTTTTCAACAAGGATGGATTCAGCTCAAAATATTATTCCTTCTCGAAAAAGAACAGTTATCTAAACTCCATGCACTTTTATATCCCTTTTGGCCATGATTTCGGTTTATCAAGTTTTTTCACTTAAAACTGACGCAGGTTGGTACTCGTTAAATGTCAAATGATTCTCAGAGACGTTGCCAATGCTCATTCGTATTTAATCTATTTTAACTTTGTAAATGGAGGTTTAACTGTGACACAGTTTTTGTAGTTAGTACTACTACATTTTCATACTGAAGTATTTCAAGTTGAGCAAAAACGTATTTAAATGTTTTCTTTGGGCTTATTTCTTGAGAATTTTGAAAAGTGGGGAATTCTATAGGTCCGTCTGTTCGTTTAGAAGTTTTTCTGTCGGGTTATTCGAGTACTTTCATTGTTTTTTCGAATGAACTATCACAAAGTAACGGACTATTCTGTCCATTATTTTTCAGTAAAATTGCCATGTCACGTGATGAGAACTCTCGAATGTAATATCTATGCCAAATTTCAGTTGAATATCTTGTGAAGTGTAGATACTATGAGAAAAAAAACTCGAAATAAATTCAAACTTCAACACTCTGTATCTCGAAAACAAAACGTTTGCGACCTCATGTTTTTGGGACTTTCTTTCTTGAACTTACTGAAGGATTCTCCCCTTTTCGTTTGAACGTTCAATTAAGGAACAGCAACTTTCTGAAGACTCGAGAAGTCGAAGCCCAGTCCGTTTTACTATAATCTGTTCAAATGTAAGAAGGAGCAATAATAACATGTTTGGCGCAGCGGTAGGAGGGCCTTCGTAAAGTTTCTTTCCGTCCAGAGTCGAATCGAGGAGATTTCACACAATCGTTCAGTTTTAACTGAACTTGAATTAAATTTTTTTCAATAATTTATAGAACGTTGTTCTTTTGAAATTTGGCAAACTGTCGTCATCATTCACGATTTCTAGAACTTTAGAAATCGTTGGGATTTCATTCCGGAAAAAAAACCGTGGACAATTCTTCTGATAAGGTTCATATCGAAATCGTCAACCGAATCGATTATTTTTCACGACTGGGCTCTCCTTTTAGGTGGCGTCAATTTTTTATTCTCTTCATATTCTTTGAGAATTCTGAATAAAGCTGAATCACTCACCCCTGAGGATTTTGAAACAATTCCTGCTAAGTCTCTTTTCGATAAATCAGGATATTATTCCAATTCTTTTCGAAAAATGTTCAAAATTATCCCTTTCTCTTCAGCAGAGAAATGCGACCTTTAGGACCTTTTTCGTGGTGGTCCCCACATATCACCCTCAGATGCAGTATCCGTTTCCGAATTCGACATTGTTTTATAAACACTATATACACTTTGTCAAAAGATTTTCCAACACAATGCACTTTTCACAACAAAATCTATAAACACTTTGAACAGCTAGACCTTCACAGTAGCTCTAGGTATTTTAACTGGTTTTGTCGATTGAAAACTTCGATATTTATGCAAATCAAGATGGCTTTAATCCATTAAGGAAAAGGACCTAAACCTGGTGTTTCCCGGAATTACCTTGTCGGAATCTTGAGCAGCCGACAAAGAGTTTCGTACAAAATAATATAAAATTATGGACCGAAACTAAAAATATTTCGGATATTACAAGTGAATGACCATTATAAATTTGAACAGAAATCTTTTTCGAGTCTTGTCGATTGAAAACTTCGATATTTATGCAAATCAATATGGCTTCCACCCATTAGGGAAAAGGACCCAAATCTGGTGTTTCCCGGAATTACTTTGTCGGAATCTTGCAAGACTCCGACCCAAATCTCTAAAACTCTGGTATTTCCTGGAATTACCTTGCCGCAATCTCGAGCATCCGAAAAGAAATTATTTAGTAGAAAATAATATAAAAACAAAATAAAAAAATAGAGTACGTCGGATATAAGATGTTTCTGAGGAAAAAAATTCTAATGTGGAAATTGCTGACTCAAATTATTGAATCATTTCTATCCAGTACCATCCACAGTCCGAGTACGATCCTGGAAGTCTCTTAGGGCGGTCGAAGAGAGCGTTGTTATCACCGTTTGATCAATAGCAGCTTTATTGTGCGCAAACCAGACGATTCTGTTTGTTTACAAAGCTCCTTCTTATATTTGAACGGACTATAGAATTCCCACTCGCCAAAACACCAATCAACGAAATAAGTCGATTTAATGCGATTACGCGGAACAAATTACATCAGATTCACTCTCTGGTTTTATCTTCTTCCTCTTCAAATTCCTGTCTTGGCACATAACGAAAGGTGGATAACGACTCTACGCAGAATATTCCATCTTTATTCATGAGACAAAGGTGGCATATTCTCAACACCTCAATAACTCCGAGTGTACCTCATCCACCGTATGTCCTGTTCCATAAAGGCCAGCTTGGTCGCTGCCAGATGATTGATATTATTAACACTAATTTCTTCAATTCCTTAAAGGTCAGACTGACGGACTGCTTCACTAATTAATAGGTTAACAAACTCGCTACCTTCTGAAATACACTGCTCAACTTCGTTCCCTTCGTTGCAGAAATGGACGAAAATTTATAATGCCTACATAGATTTGGAGAAACCCACAAGAGTTTCTACCATTCTGGACTTGATCCACTTCAAATGCGAAACCTTCAAAATTTTTTTCTCGAAATTGGTAGCACATACGAGAAAACTACAGGAGATCATAACGTTTAGTAGGACAACAAAGCTTCTTTTTACAATTTTTCAAACTAACAGACTTTCACCAAAAAAAGTTCTGGAGGAAACAGGTGACAGTGTTCCAGAAACTATATCACCCTGTAGATTTGCAATCGAAATTGGCATGTCACATGGTGTAAATTCTTAATTCTAATATCTATGCCAAATTTCAGTTGAATATCTTGTGAAACGCAGATATACTATGAGGAAAAACTTGAAAAAAATCAAACTTTCACACACTGTATCTCGGAAACCAATCATTTGCGGACCCGTGTTTATAGGACTTTTTTCTTGAAATTACGCGAGGAATCTCTCCTCTTCGTTCGTATCAATTTGGGAACATCCTGTATATGGTTTACACAAATTTGGGATGAGAGATGAACAAAGATGAGAGACTAAACCTTACGAAGTGTTCAAATGGTCATGTGATCAAAATATGCATCAACTGATTCCTGTGCAGATTTAGATTGATTATCAGTCCACTACATTGATGCATATCTCTGAAATGACGAATTGATCACTTGCATAATGGTGCATCTAGTCAAATATAGATTAACACTCCTCTATTCTAAAGGCAGAAACAGTGAATCAGACCATTTACTGAGCAGTTTGTAGTAACAATGACCTCAGAATCCGATACAATGAAATAACACTTCCATCAAAGATTCAAAATGAGATTAATTGCATATTTGGAGTACCTATTTGGGAGCAGTATAGCTTCTCAAGTTTGTTAGCCAAATATGGAAAGTGACAGTTTCAAGATTAGCAACTAATATCCATTTGACCTCACATGGGATTGTGGTCATTATCTCGTAATGTATTGGGTATATCCCACATTGAAGTTTGTTTTGAATGGGTAGAAAGGAAGTTGATGACTCAAGTTCAAAGTGGAAGGCTTAGAATATTTACGTGCACAAAAACACACCAAATATTTGAATGGACAGGCTAAGCTTTTACCAATTTCATATTGTGAAATTCTTCATCTGAATGAGAAGTAGAAACTATTTGTTCGGGTACTGTTTATGATCTCCGAATGGGGAGATATTATCCTAAACCCACCATTACATCTCGTTCAATCACCGCATAATTAGCCTGCCCATTATCCATACATCATTTCGTCATCATGTAATAATTTCCTTCTAACGTTACGAGCCATATAATATATGGACTTGAAGGCCTTGATCTCAAATAACCTACATAAAAGATGCCACAAGTCGAATTTACTAAATTGATTAATTCGAGATACCAATCGAAATTCTTTTGGGAGTTTTCAATATGGCTGTTTACTGTCTCGAACATGTTTTTTAATGGGATTTATCGAGACCTTTCTGTTAGACATGGGGATAAATTTAATCAGTTTGGATAATTGAAAACTTTACTCGTTGCTTCATTATTTATTAGCTTTGGCTTGATTTCTTTGAAGGACTAAAGGTTTTTAGTTTCGTTTTTCATCCAAAAGCACAAAACAAAACAACAGAATGGAAGACAAAGCAAACATATACCACAGAACAAAACCAAAAATAAATAGGAACAAACAAACAAAGCAAACCAAATAAAATAGAAACCGAACAGAAACAACCTAGAGCTGATGAACTAGGATTGCCTCAGGATTGTTGAGAAATGGTTAATCTTAGATCCATTCATTACTAATGTATATTACAAGGCCATCTTCAAAATCTCTTCATTTTAATTCATAAAACTCAAGATTTATAGTTAGTTTTCACCTGAACGAAAACAGCTGGTGCTAAGCTTCGAAGCTCTTTCAACCATCCATTTTTTCGTGATTCTTTTGTCCGTGTGTCCCACGTGGTGCAGGTAAATCTATCCTATAGAATTCACAACATCTGTCATTACCTCTTTCGCTCTAAAATCTCGATGGGATCAAAACTGGAAATAAACCACCAACAAAAGAAGTGACTCACACGCATCTTAAAAGTCTTCATTTGGCCTCCGATTCAGTCCAGGAAAAAGAAAGGATGTCACATATTTGGTGGGTGATTAACACCATATTTATTGCAACATATACAGTGTGTACCAATTTGAGTGGCGACAATTCGTTATTTTATATCGATTTTCAAAATAATGATTTCAAAACGTTTTGGAAGCCACATAAAATGGTAGAATCGTAGATATGGCCTTCATAACGATATGATTATAACCCTCTGGAATTTTTTTGGGATATTTGAAGACGATTACCCCGACAACTAGATAAACTTTGAAGTTGTTTCAAAGTCATCTACTTTTCAATCTCAATCTAGGAAATAAGATTTTGAATGTCACTCTTCATTAGTATAAGTTATGTGCAAACTTTCACACACTTGAATTTCGTATTCGATGAATAATTAAAATAGTAGAAGGACTTTCGAGTGAGATGAACAACCTGCCCAAATATTCTCGATTTCTTTCGATGGTGCTTCTTGATTTATTCTTTCGAATGCACTCATGAGGGGACTTGACTACCAATGGCATTATTTTGCAAGTCGCTGAGCACTCAAATATGCTAGAGAACACTCGACAGATGATTTTTGAAGTGAGACTAAGAGCAGAGGCGGCCTTAGGGGGTGGCGAACGGGGCAATCGCCCGGGGCCTCGCTCTTGGAGGGGCCTCGCGCAAGTACCCAAGAAAATTTTCTTCTCTGTGAAAATTTTCATTCGAATTGTTCAAGAAGTATGATTTCGCGATAAGTTCGGGCCATCTATCGACTGGCGTTGTGCTGCGAACAGTCGTACTACATGCTATGAATTGGTGTCCAAAAGACCAAAAATGTACCTATTCTTGAAATTAATCCACTCGCTTATTTTTAACTTTGTGGGAGTCATAGCTGGAATCTCATCTTAGGAGATGCAGCATCATCTTGTGCCCAAGCAGAATCGTTTTTTGAGTTGCTACAAAAGTTGTACACTCTCTTTGTCATCTCTTGTAACAGCGACAGAAATAGCTGAGGAAAATGATATTGAAAGAAAGTTTAAAGAAGTTAGAAGACGTTGTGACAAAATGCATTTTGATTATGAAGGGGAAGATGAAGCTGAAGAATTGAACGTGGAAGAGATTTTCAAGATTAATTATTTTTATGTCATTGTCGACAATTTGCGCACAAGCTGCCATCCTAGATTCCTGGCACTTAGCAGCCTGAGAGCATATTTGGTTTCATATAAGAAAAAAAAATTGAAGGAAATCAATAATAGTGAACTTCTGAAGCAATGCAGCGACTTGAAAATGTCCACCATGACAGTAGGAGAATCATGTGATATTAATGGAGATGAATTATACGAAGAACTGCATATGTTCATCAGTGTATATGACAGAAACGACGATATTATCTCGGTTCTGAAATACATAAGAGAAAAAAAAATAACTATCGAAATTTTCCTGACAATTATTGCCACCACACCTGTTATAGTTGCGCCTGCTGAAAGGAGTTTTCCGAGGCTTAAAGTGATCAAAACTCATTTGAGAAATTCGATGGCACAAGATCATCTTTCAGCACTTGCTTTTCTTTCAATAGAAAATGACGTAGCTCATTCGTTGGATTATTGTGCTCTAATTGAAGATTTTAGTTTGAGAAAAAGCCGCAAACATCAATTTTGAAATTTAACATCAATTTTAAAATTAATCTTCTCCGAATTTGTTGAATTTGTGAATCTTTCTAAGTAAAATATTTTGAAACACAAAATTTATTTATTTGTAAAGCTTGGGCAGTTTTCGTCAAACATGACAAAATACCTAAACCAAACGACTCGACTTAATTTCGAATCACATACTTTTCACGAAAGACAAAGGGCCTCGCAAAGACCTGCCGCCCGGAGCCTCGCAATTGGTAAGGCCGCCGCTGACTAAGAGAACAGGAAGTACTGGTTTCGGAATAAGAAAATAAACTGCTCCACATCATGAGTAAGGGATATTGACTTAAATTGCAACAGAATATAGTTAAAATAAGATTTTTGTGATGAAAATTCATATTAATATGATTACAAGTTGCAAATTTATTTTAGCCTGTAGGTATGCAGCGTATACAGGGTGGTTAAGATAAATCGAGTAAAATAACGAAATTTTATTCCCAGAGAATTCAAGCATTTTAAGACTATCAATACAATGTATGGCCTCCACGGGCATCAATAACAGCTTGACATCTTCTTTGCATACTACACACGAGGTTGTTAAACATTTCTTGAGGAATTTGGTTCCATAAACGGGGCAGAAGCTCTCTCAGATCATTTAAGGATTCTGGGGTAGGTTGATGATTATCTAATCTTCTTTGGAGCATATCCCATGCATGTTCTATGCAATTTAAATCTGGTGAGTGCGAAGGTATTGGTAAATGTGGAATACCAAGCTCCTCGCGCGCATTCTCAACTATGGCTGCACGGTGCAGTCTAGCGTTATCGTCTAGAAATTGAAAAGTTTCACCAATAGCAGCGTGAAAATTTGGCACAACATTGTCAATGACATGCTTCCTATAGTGTATGGCGGTCATATTCCCAGGACAAATGTGTAGATCTGTGCGCCCGTTGAAACATATCCCGGCCCATACCATAACACTACCCCCTCGGAATAGATGGACTTCTTGGACATTACGGCGATTACGGGGTATGCGTGGGATTGTCCATACCCTTATTCTTCGAGAATCTGAAAATCGTCCATATCTGGATTCATCAGTGAAAAGGACACTACGCCATTGATCGTTCCAATTGATATGTTGCCTTGCCCATTCTAGTCCTTGACGCTTATGGTCACGTGTTGATGGAACTCCTCTTAATGGACGTCTAGAATCTAGATTCACCTCTCTCAAACGTCGTCTGATGGTTTCGATGGAAACTTGGACCCCATCTGCATTTTGAAGAGTATTCCGTAGCATTCTACACGTAGATGTAGGGTTTCTTCTAGCCGAAACGGTGATGAAACGATCTTGAGCAGGTGTTTTTCGTCGCCCACCAAGCCTTGGTCTTTCCAACACGGAACCTGTCTCCCTGAACCTACTCCAAAGTCGAGATATCACACTTTGGCTGACTTGGAGCCTTTCCGCTACAAGAACCTGAGTTAGGCCACCCTGTAGCATTCCGATAGCCCTATTGGCCTCAGCGTTTGTTGATTTACATCTTGGCATTTTCAGAAAACTCCTTTCAAATCGAAGCCGTTGATAAACTGACTTCATTTCAAAATAAGAACATTCATGAAGCATATCCAAAGAACCAAACTTCAGAAAAAAGGCGACCAGATTGACGAAATGTCTCATACTGATTCTTATTGGATCGATTCAAGTTTTTATTGTGTTTTAAATGATTTTACAGCGATTTTCTCGAAGATTACATACTTTTAATAACGATTGAATACGATATCCCTTACTCTTGTGGAGCAGTATATTTGAGAATGAAGCCAAACTTTTCTATTGAACACGAAAATTTGGGCTTATTTTCAGTACCTACCTCGGTACCTACTATCTACCATATATAAGTCTGTTATAGACATGAAACACTCTGTAGTTTGAAAAATTAGCCTCTTTATTTATACTGAGGACTAATGTTTTACCATTGATAAATAAATATGTGACAAAACCAACACTGCCAGCATGTACAGTCTCAACACGACGATTCAAGTCGCTCATTCATTCAGACACATCGTCGAATCAATGAAAACACCCACGCATCTTCTAGAATACCAATTTGGCACACTACATTCATGATAATAGATACCCATAAAATGCATCACTGTTGTTGAGCTTCGAAACTTGACCAAATACGAGAAAGAGGGCATGAGTAACATCCTTTTTTTGTTTCAGTGGAGGTACAGGTGGATGGAAAACCTATAACCATGGAACTCTGTGATACAGCTGGCCAGGTAGGTTCCAAACAAGGTATCTGGTTTCTAGCTCGAAATTCGGCACTCATGTGCGTAAATCTTAACCGTGGGCGCATCTACCATCTGCTACGTTTTGATTTTGATTGGTATCGCTTTTTGCGGGAGAAAACAGGTGTTCCAGATCATTTTGGTCCTCAATATAAAGACTGTATCGAGTAAATACCGAGTTTAATGCAACTTCCATCCCTTCATCGAAGTACGGAAGCCTAAGTAAATAAAAATGTATCTTTTTGGAAGCCACTCATTTTCAATGGAGACAAACAAAGGAAAACGTTTATTTCTATTTCGGCCTGTGTTAGCTGCATAATTAGCCCTGTGAGTAATCTCACTATTCGTCCTCTCACCAATGATTCATCTCGACCACAAATAAGTTGGATAAAGGAGTGAAACGGTCCATGAATTGCACAAGACAAGAATTATTATTCGGGCTATAATAGCTGGTCAACGGTACCGCTACAAAGGCCACAAATTTTAACAGAAGGCTGGGAAATCTTTGCACTGGAACCACCAGAAAAGTAGAGATTTCGATATGGTTTAACTCTGTATTTCCAGCATTTAATACACTGCGCAAAAAAATTAAAGCACATTCTGAAAATCTCAATTTTAATGAAAGTTAACTCTACATTGACTTTGTATTTTATTTTTTATGTTCTCTCTTGAAGGTTTTGAACGAAACAAGACACATTAAATGGAAGAAAAATTCAGGATTTCACCGAATCTTATGTGAAAGAAGAGAAATGAACAATTTTCAAAATACTGAAATGCTGATAAGTGATTTAATACTTGGTATTTCCACCCCTTGCGTTAATTACAGCTCGGCAACGACGGTTCATACTCAAAATGAGTGATCTTAAAATGTTCTGATCTAATCCTTCCCAGATTTCTCCGAGTTGGATTAAGAGTAGCTGGATGATTTTCTGAACTTCTCAGCCTTCTATTGAGGTTGTCCCAAACCTGCTCAATCGGATTGAGATCTGGACTTCTTGCTGGCCATTCCAATCGAGAGACTTCAACCTCTTCAAGGTACTCCTGAACGATGCGTGCACGATGGGGTCTGGCATTATCGTCCATAAAAATGAAATTTTCACCAATGTATGGGGCAAATGGCACTACATGCTCTTCAAGAATGTTCCTTATATACTTATCAGCATTCATAGCTCCATTATCAACGACCACTAGGTCTGTGCGAGCAGTCAAAGATATTCCACCCCATACCATAATCGATCCTCCCACGAAATCAGTAGTATTCAGGAAATTGTACTGAGCATATCTTTCATATGGACGTCTGTATACAAGGGAACGTCGATCACAATGGTAGAGGCAGAGTCTAGACTCATCTGTGAAGAGAACTCTTTCCCAATCGGCCTCTTCCCAATGGATATGCTCTCTCGCAAAATCCAAACGCCCCCTTCGAAGGGCTGGGGTAAGAGCTGGGCCTCTTGCCGCGACACGAGGCCTTGAATCATATTCTCTGAGGCGATTTCTTATTGTCTGAGTGCTAATTTGCACCTCATGAGTCTGCTCAAGCTGATTTTGAAGGAGGCGAGCGGTTGCAAACCGTTGTCTCAACGAAGAAACTCTCAAGTAACGTTCTTGCATGGCAGTTGTTACCCGTGGTCTACCCTGTCCTGGTCTTCGGACATTCATTCCTGTCTCCCTGAATCGCTGCAACATTCTGGACACACTTGTATGGGAAACTCCAAACCTTTCTGCAATTCTTGTGTATGTCCACCCTTCTTCTCGCAAAACTACCGCTTGGGCCAAATTGCGTGTTTCGCGTTGCATAGCGATCGAGTGTATAGAAAATCAAACGAAAGAAAAACTATTGATCACTAGAATTGATCGAGAACAACTGATTTTAGAATGGAGCCAATACATTCAAAATCTGATAATATCATCTTTTTTTATTCCTGCTGGGAGAAAACATCTGTATTGAAGAAAAACGTTGAAAGTGGATAACATATGCATGCATAATTCTGATAAAAATAATTATCATTGAGAACACCTTCAGTTGTAGAATAAATTTGAAATTTCCATAATGTGCGTTAATTTTTTTGCGCAGTGTACATAATAGTCGAGAGCTTTTTTTCTTAATAACAAAAGTGCTAAAATTCACTTCATTACTTGAAATTAACTCAAAAATATTGATTTTTGTAACTGCTGGACTCAATTATGGAAGAAAAAGAGAGAAAATACAATTTAAAGATATCGTTTTATCAAATTAAATTTTGCGAAAGGTGTTCAAAATCGAAGGTTATGAATAGATCATCTGAGACTTAACAGAGGCCGAAATAATGTTCGTTTAGAAAAAAACTTTGCATGCGCCCCAAAAATCATAGTTTACATATGGAAGCGCATCTATCCAGGGATACTATCCAAAAATCAGATTAAAAAAATTCCTACTTTTGGAGTCTTGCCACAAAAAACAGTGGCAAAGGGTTTTTTTTAATCTTCGAAAATCTCAAAATACCGAGGGACTTTCATTGAACATAAAACATATTTTTCTGCAACTCCACCAAATCCTCTACTCTCAGCTGCCATATCATCCAATTAGTACGCCGCACCCTGTATAATGCGAATTTTTCGTGAGAAACGCATTAGAAAAATCCGATTAATAAGACCTTCGATAAGCTATCTCATTCTTGCTTAATCGCATAGAAATCTTAAAAATACGATAAAACGTTTCATCATTTCATTTTCGGCAAATCAATAAAAATATCTATATAGCGCCCACTCGATATTATTTATATCGATTGAGTAAATAATTGCAGCAAGCAATCAAATTACTGACAAGGAACAGAAATAATAACAATAATAAAATGTCGACAGAATCACCTTGCTTTATAAATTGATTTTAATACGAGATTGAATCTTTAAAAACATCAATGCACAATTGTCACCACTCACCAGAAATATTCAGCTAAAATGATCTTCTTAGAGGTCTTGAACTGGATTATTTGTTTATGAATTATGATGGAAAATAACATAAATTAAAATATTCACTACAAAGCGTGGTTAAGAAATTATGAAAATTATAAGCGCAAAAGTAATCAACAGTTGTACAAAATATTGTCCGCTTAATATTCTACCATTTGCAGATTTTCCAGGGATTACAAATAAGCAAAAACTGGTAGTTCACCTTGCTCAAGGTCCAAAACCCCAGGTGCTATTTAATTTAAACCCAATTATAATTTCAAATCGGAGAATTTGAATTCGATACTGTCAACAAAACATGCATAATTTAGCTGTTATTGAATAAAATACAGCTGGATTTGCCCACAAGAAGGTTTCCCAGTCCTCTCTGTCGTTACAGCATTCTGTAAATCATTATCTTATTTCGGAACAAGATTCGAACGCTTATGAGATGAAGACCCTAAGATGATGAGATGACCTGCCACTGGCAAGAATTGAAAACCGGATTCATTAATGAGCATTTCGAGTTTTCATAAAACACCTGCCTAACAAACTGGTGTGCTCAGTTTCTCCGGATCTATCAGTCATAATATACAGGGTGTCCCTCATGCCTCCTGAGTTTTCTTCTCAAAATAAGTTTATTTAATCAACTTTTAAAGTTAAGCTAGTTCAAAGTAGACCATTCGAAAGTCTCAAAAAATTGTCAATTTCTTTTGCAGGATGAGCTGGATCCCCTCCGAAGTCTGTGCTACCCGGACTCCGACATATTCCTCCTCTGTTTCTCAACAGTGGACCCTTCAACCTTCCTCTCAGCCTCCACGAGATGGGCGAACGAACTCTCCAAGCGCGACGGCGCCATAGTTTTAGTCGGTACCAAATCGGACCTCAGCAAGAACCCAGAGGTGATCAAGAGGCTCAGATCGGACGGGCAGAGGCCCATATCGAGCGGCGAAGCCATCAATTTGGCGGAGTTACTGAACGCACCCTACATAGAAACGTCAGCTAGGACTGGGATGTTTGTGAAGGAAGCTTTCGATTTGGCGATCACTATAGCCTTGAGAAACCAGAAGAAGGCCAGGAGAAAATTCTGGAGGAAGCTCCTGTGGTGCTGCTGATGGTTTTCTCGTATTCGAGGTGAGCAAATGTACCAAAAATGTGTCAGTCTTCCCTCCTACCTAGCATCGTAGTGGAAGTCACAGATTCTGTGACCTTCACACAGAACATCTAGTGGAACATAGAATATAAAATAAATAAAATAATAATAGTGGAACGTCTCGTCTCCTAACTAATCATTATTAGATGGCGCTGTCTGTTTGAGACCACAGAACATATAACAGACGCAGAAATAAACATAGACTATAGAAAGAAAAGACGCGCCTTTCAAAAATGTACGATTTTATTTCGAATGTTTTGCTTATAACCACAATTAAAACAGTGAATATTGAGAAATTCTCGATCAACTCTTTAGTAATGATGAGACACAATCAAGTGTGGTTTTCTGAATCTTAAGTGAAGTCTGATTATTTTTATTTCGCAGATTTGGACCAATCCCGGGAAACAAAGATGAAATGCAGATTTGGTGCTACACAAATCTTGAAACTTAATCCAAACAGTTTCCCCTCTTACTCAGTGTAAATAGTTATATACACAGTATTATTCGAACGACTGAAATCCTAGATAAGACTACATGCATCTGTTATATTCCATAATTGTGATATTGATTAGTTAAATTGTAATTAGTTATGTATATATACACCTTTTAGCTTTCTGTCTTTTTGTATTCAATGACCCATTTCAATACCCAACGTAATAATATCATATAAGGCATTCCAACGTCCTGTCAAATATTTTTTGAGGTTAGTGCTGGTGGTCAAACAATGGGAATTAAACTCTGTTTATATGGAAAACGTTGATTGAAAAATTGTCTTAGGGTCGGTTGTCTATGATAATCATATGACACTAATCGAGGTTTTAGATTTAACCTACAGTTGTGTCTACGGTGCAATCGGCCCTTAATGGGACATTTATTTGATAGTTTCTATCAATATCTAACCAGCTATCTGTCAGAAACGTTTTGAGGTTAACGCCGGAAGCATAATCACTTGATTTGGATTGCCTTAATGAGTATAAAATGAAAACATCATAAAGACAATGATGTGAGGTTAGGAGTATTTGCGTTTGTTCAATTTCGAAGCCAGAGCGGTGACATGAAATGAAAAACTTCAATTGAATGGTCAAAATGGGATAGGAGTTTGTCAGGAGTGTATCAATGCAAAATCTCATATAAAAATCATTTATTGATATAATCTTCCTTTGTTACAACTTTACAAATTTCAATAAAATAATTTACCACTTAAAAACCATTTGATTAAAACTGACAATTCTACAACAAATACTAAAACATCATAAAGCGCACGAAAACATGGCTATGGCTGGATCTTCAGTTTCGTAAGTTAACAAAACATCCCTAAACTTATCTAAAAGTTGGAGAAGCTGGCTTCTCCTTAAATTTTCCAGGTACATTATTTCTTCAATGTGATGCTCGCCCTTGAAGTAGTTCCTTCTGCACAGCCTTGCGAACAAACGAAGGTCTTCAGGGTTGTTGGTCGCAGGAATCTGTACAATTTCAAAAATTGAAGCCTCATTTGGGTCTTTCAAATTGATACCAACCTTAAAAATAGAACCTCTTTCGTCATCTGGGAAATCCAACAGAAGTTCTTCTTGGAAATCTTGCTTCTCTTCATCGTTAGAAGTGAAACACATGTCACCTAACCTGGAAAAAATCAAATATTTCGTGTTGACAAATATTATAATTTCAATAACAAGAGTTCAACGAAATGCATTGTGTATGAGGCAATCCAACAATCTGTCATATAATTTTGAGGTTAGTGCTGGTGGTCAACACTGGGAATTTTTGAGCCTTGTATTCTTTAGCTTTTGCGATGTTGCCGATGTGCCATTCATTGTTTACATACTATGCTCACATAAAATAACAATGATTTGGAAACTTACATTATAATTCTTGGTATGACATCGACTTCACTCCTTGGTTCTGGTGTTTCTGAAACTGTTGAAGTTCCACTCTCAGATTCGGCTCTAGAGTGCTCCGGATTTGGGCTTGATACTGCATTACTACCTTTCAAAGGTGGCGTTGTTGTTCTATTCTTCGGTGACCCATTTCTGAAGAAACACACCAATTCTACTGGATACACTCACTTGTCATAATTTAAGACCAGTCAAATTAAAGAGTTGACACAATGATGCACTGTTGCCATAACAAACTATCACAATGTGTCAATGCTTAACAATCCTGCCTTGAAATACTTACTTTGAAGGTTTCATCATGTTATCCAAAGGGATGTATTGAACATAGGTATGTAGTTGCAGAAGGAGATGATGTTGTAACATCCAAATAATGGTTTGCACCAAATGACTCTGCTTAGATGGGTGGAACAGGGGATTACATTTTTGACCCAAGGAAGTTGGTAACGAATAATCACTAATCACTTTTAAAAGGTTATGTCCGGGAAATGCGGCACTAAATTTATCCATTAAAGGTGAATTTCTATGAAGACGAGCATCAGGTGATATCACATACTTATTTGTCGAACAAATTGGAAATATTATGGTCGCTTTCGCCCAATAAACTAAATGGGCTGTTAACTCGAAAATCTGGAACCAAAACAGTGAAAATATATTTCCACCCCACAATTTTCAACATAAAAGTGAAGATCAACTTTGAAAAGCTTCAATAAAAGTGTCGCAGTTAGGTTATGTTAAAGAGTCTCTAAAGGAAGGTTAAATTTTCATTTATGTCAAGTTGAAAAGAAGTTGCAATAAAATCACATATTCTGCAATTTATCGAACACTTACATGAGTTAAAGTGAGATCGCAGTCGAGAGCTAAAGTTTGCAAGTTCTTCAGTGGAGAATACTGAGAGAATAACCTCTTAAGGGTAGGTGAACCATCTAAGGAACAGAAATTATTCATTTCTGATATAGGATACAAGAGCAGCAAAGTATGATAAGGTCTCAGTGCATTCAAACACCTGAAAAATCTGTATAAGAACCACGAAAACAATACGATCTTTCCAAATACCTATCTATATCGGCAGGCTCGATAATTTTACCCCCTAAATGGGTCTGATGAGCTTTCTGCGGCAAGCAGAAGCTCAGAGGTATCCATCCGTTGACTCTTATATCTATAAGCCCTACAAATGAATTTCAATGATTTAATAATTGAAGAGAGGTTTTGTAGCTTTACCGTTGCGGCAAAGATCATCGTAGATTTTTTTTATGTTCTTTGCCAAGCTACTGGTTTCCAAGATGATAGCAAACGCTTCTTGACTATTCTGCAGTCCATCATCATGAGTAGACGTCATGAGTTGCGTTTGATCACTCACATATCCCCTTCTCTTTTCTTCATGCCTTAAAGCTATGCCCATTCGTTGGCTGACATCATGGTAACATTTTACTAAACAATCAGAATATAAATAGAGAATAATACAAAGGTAACTGCCAACTTAATAAATCTTCATTGTATTACCTACTGATTGATTAGCTACTGCTTGCAGAGCAAATACGATGTTGATGAGCATATGAGCCGACCCATCCTTTAATTTATTCCTCAATTGAAGTTGTGTTGGGTGGCTAACGAACCTGACATCGTTCAATTTAAGTTCGAATTTCTTATTGTACAGCTCCATTTTAACAGCGAAAAGTGAGGATAGTACCTCATCTCCTAATCCTATTAGATTGCCTATATTAGAGGAAGACTGAGGAGGTTGCAACAGATCTTCCACTACGTTTAAAGTGTACGGATTTTTTCTTTTCGTGCCCGATCGCTCATTTTTTGGTTTAACATTGAAAGGGTACCTGAACAACAACCGATCCCCTTTACTGTCAGATTTAACCAGAATGACGCTGAGGGGATTAACTTCCATGGTTCGTTGGAAAAGCAATACATTAAATTATTATCTCTACTTGGTATATATCATGTGAGAAAGAACATATTTTTTAATTAAATAAATTATTAGTTTCCAATAAACATAACCTCATTATAAACGTGTGTCAAATTGACATACTGTAAATAAATATTCTATGACAGTACCATGAAGCCACCGTTGCCAGATTGATAAAATATTCTATAAAAGCAGGAATTTATTTTTTATGAACTGGCATTTCATTTTCCTGTTCCAAGACCAAATCTTTTGCTATTATATATATAGTCCATCCAAGAATGATTGACATCAGAGCATTGTTTAAGGAGAAGATAGTTAGTTACTCCAGTGTAAATTTTGTTGGAGGACGATGGGCATCATCAATAGATGGCGTTAGCCCGAGGCGCCCAAACGTATTTCAATTATTAATTCATACGTACGTCGTTTCTCAATTCGGCGAAGTATTCATTGAGTTGAATCTGATTGTATTCAACAGATGTCTCTCATAAACAACACGTTTTGTTTATTTTGTCATCACGTAATACATATTGAAATCGTAAACACATCTATCCTTTTTTACCATAAAAAACGTTAGAAGACGTCTTTGGAAGGCCGTGCAGGCCCGCCGTAAGCGGGCGTGCAAGGCGTGCCCGGCACAAGGGCGGCACGTCCAGGGGGGCGGAAAATCCAGTGAAATTGAAATTTTTTTTGGAGGGGACAAACAACGTGGTAAGCGGGGGGGGGGAGAAAAAAAAGGGGGGGCGGTTGTCCAACTCCAACTGCTTTAAAATTTTGCCAACTGTCATAGAAACATAGAAATTTTGCCATATGCGATCGAAACTTTGCCAACTGCTTTGAAATTTCTCCAACTTCGTTCAACATTCGGGGCGGCTAGGTCTCCCCATCCCCCTTAGAGAGACTTTTTCTCTGAAGGATTGGGAGGACAGGCGGCCCACATCGATAATTTCCGTATATCCACGGGATTCAGTGAATTCACTGCAGTGTTTCTTTCAAGTATATTTCCGGGAGGGGCACTGCCGCCCCCCGAAGTTCCGCAGGTGCCCCCCCGGCGAAATACTGAGAGCGCCCAGATCCAGTTGTTATGGCATAAAACTTCAAGATCGAAAAATTCACATAATCCGATAAATTGCCCTCCCGGAACTTCGAATTGCGCCCTCGGGAAAAATTTTCTGAAAGAAACATCGATTCAGAAAGTTCCTACGGCATCTTGATTTTGTTGAATATTCTACGAGAAAAATTTGCAGATGTTCTTTTTCCCAATATTACAACCAGGTAGTAGTAGTAGTTTTGAATATTTTCAGTGTCGCCGTATCGTTTATGCCAATTATTGCATGTCATAAAAAACCCTCTGTTACCAAATTGCGCCCTTTCTACTAGCCGAGTTTAGGTAGATACGTGATTTTGAAGAGAGAATTACGAAAATAAAGATAAAAACAGAATGAAGGTCTTTGTCGGAATATACACCCCCTAGGATCAGTTGCATTTTGCATTCGAAATTGAAACTTGTCTCTTGTCTATGATTCGATTCGAACAGTTCCGTGGTGTATGAACAGTAACGATCAAAAATTAAATTCCAATTATTTTGTTAATAGTGAATCTGAAGCTTAAAGATGATGCTACTAATGAATCAGACATTGACGGTATTGATTTGTTTAATGAAATTATTGCACTAAAATCGCATTTTGCAGAACTCTAATCGAAGGATCCACAATAACTGTTACAATATATTTTTGGCAATGACTTAATTTCTACATTTCCGAATATAACAATAGCACTAAGAACACTACTAACATTGCCGGTTTCAGTTGCATCTGGAGAAAGATCTTTTTCAAAATTAAAAATTATCAAGAATTATTTAAGATCCACTATGCTCCAACACAGATTAAGTAATTTAGCTATATGTAATTTCAATTGAACACCAAATTTTGGATAGATTGGATATGACTAAGATTATAGAAGATTTCGCAAATATAAAAGCGAGAAGAGTGAAATTTTTTTAGATAAATATTTGAGTGTGTATCTATATGATTTTTCAATTTTATAAATAAAAATAACAATAATATAATATAATATGAAATGTATAATAACAATAATTCAATAGGTTTTTTAATTTTTTTCCCACCATAATGAGGGAACCCTTTCTAGAGAAGACTCAGCATATGTAGCGCAGGGGAGTATTTACGAGGGGGGGGGGACTGGGGGTAATTATCCTCCCCAGGAAAGAGTTTTTCACACTAAATCTTCGAATGGAAACGATCTAACACCCCCCTCCCCCCTTTACCCGCTCCCAAGATCAGTTCAGGTCCCTCGCTAAAACTTGCCACTACCCCCCCCGAATTGCTCTCTGATGTAGCGCCCTATTGGGGGCGGCATAACAGTATTTGCACGCGGGCGCTCAGACAGCTAGCGGCGGGCCTGAGGCCGTGCTTTATCCAAAGTCTTTGCTCTATCTATATAAAACAAAAAATGTTAAGTTGACAATTTTTAAAATTACCTGATTTTTTGGATTAAAGGATAAAAATCAATTTCAAATGTCGTTTGATTTATTCTTGATTTAATTTTCCTCTACATTAGTTGTCAGTGTCTGAATAAAATTAAAGTGTTCCATCAGAGACAGAGAGGTTGTCTCTGGTTCTATACTTGATCATGTCCATTATTTTCCTTGAGCATTTCAGATAAATTAATGTCATTCATTAGCATTAACACTTTTATCACTTAACAAAGGAATAGATGGAAATAGAAGCTTGGTCAAAATAACTTCCTTTTTTTTAATCAACATAAAAATCTCATTTCTTGTAGGTATAATATAGAATAACTACATTTTTTCGAACTTAAAACCGCTATAACGTAGACGTTTTGACCGACACCAACTAATATAGATTCTAAATTACACTGTGTGTTAACATTGAGGAAATATGCGGCGACAATTATAGCATTGTTCAAATTTAATCAACGTTAAAAACTTAGTCTGAGGTTAAAAACCATATTATTCTTAGTAAATTCGTCATTGGTCGGAATCCATACTCCCAACAATTACGAATTTACTACCCACTGAAATCGAAAAATTGTCGATTACGTAAGATGAAAGATAAGTGGATTCCCAAGTCGAAGTTTGACGATGATACGTCTCTCTATAAACTCTCTCACATATCGGTGAATTCTAGTCTTCGAATTATACGCGCTGATGGCATAGGTGATAAGAAGGTTGCCTAGCAAGCAACCGGCGTAGGTTCGAATCCTGGTCGTGATGTAACTTTTACCGGAATTTAAAAAATTTGCATGCCGATGATTCTCTTCCTATTTTCGTAAAAGACGTTGAAAACCATAATTATCTCCGTATCCTTATGTTTACGCTCGGCTTAACAAAATCGTCCGAAATAAAAGTACCTGCATCGTCCCTAAACGTGAGATCGTTGGTGAAACCGGGACTCATGAGTCACGTAATTACCAGCCCAAGCAACAGTCAAACAAAACGATGGAGCAAAACAACATTTGGGATCAGTCTTTCTGCTCTAGACGCTAGACCAAGGGTCGGCAACCTGCGGCTCGCGAGCCACATGCGGCTCTTTGGACGTGAAGCTGCGGCATTCGCCAGTATTATTTATTTTATCATTATCAAATAATACCATGTACAGGGTGTACAATTGGAGTACAAACAAAGAGGGGAGATTCCTTGCATATTTCAAGAAAAGAATTTCCATAAACATGGGACGACAAATGTTTTGTTTTTGAGATACATGGAGTTAAAATTTAAAATTTTTTCAATTTTTTTTCTCATACTATCTGCATATTACAATTTAGAGTTCACACCATGTGATATGCCAATTTTGATTGCAAATCTACAGAGTGATATTTTTGCAACACCATCCTATTTTCCTCCAGAACTTTTTTTGGGTGAGCCACTGCAAGTTTGAAATTGTGAAAAGAAGCTCTGTTGTTAGACTTAATTTCATGGTCTCTTATAGTTTCGTCGTATCTGCTACCGATTTAGAGAAAAACGATTCTCTCGAAAACCTGACATTGTCTTAGCCCGCCAGATCCCCAGACTTAAATAGTTCTGATTTCTTTCTATACTAACTGGATTTTTATGATCATGATCATATTGATCTTTCTGAGTAATCGACTGGAATTTTTATTCGAAATCGGTAGCAGATACGACAAAACTACAAGAGATCATTAAGTTAGTATAACAGCCGAGCATCTTTCTACTATTTCATGCATCAAACTAATAGTGACTCCAA
This sequence comes from Adalia bipunctata, assembly GCA_910592335.1. Taxonomy (NCBI): domain Eukaryota; kingdom Metazoa; phylum Arthropoda; class Insecta; order Coleoptera; family Coccinellidae; genus Adalia; species Adalia bipunctata. Next base: position 3,697,985 of record OU342951.1, read on the forward strand.
AAAGAAAGGTTCTGGAGGAAACCAGGGGACAGTATCCCAGAAAAAATATCACCTAGTAGGTTTGCAATGTGGCATGCCACATGATGGTGTAAACTCTAAATTGTGAAATCTATGCCGAATTTACGTCGAATATCTTGTGACATGCAGATACTATGAGAAAAACACCATGTATCTCGAAAAGGAAACGTTTGCGGACACATTTTTATCGGACTATTTTACTTGAAATTATTCATGTAATCTCCCCTCCTCATTTGAATCTTCAATTAAGAAACACTCTGTATATTCCAATACTGTTTATTGGCGAGAAAAAAGATTGTGGCTCTTGAAAAATTTGGAAATATTGTAAATTGTGATTTTCTCTTCCGACTCAAAAGGTTGCCGACCCCTGCGCTAGACGGTTACTTTCTTAGACACCTCCTTTGTCTGAGGTTACTTTAATTAAATACTATCATGCAAATTTTTTATCAGCAATTAATAAAAATTACATATGAACCGTCTTCTATTCTGAAACGTATTTCAATTCGCTAACTTCAATGTATCCCTACATTCACTATTTATTTTGATTTGCGTTTACAAACATCTCAATAAAAATTTCGTTTCACACAAGGGATGTACTCGATGAATTCTGTTTCATACCTTAATAAAAATTTGAATTAGTATTTTAAGCAATTTTTAAATATAGGAAAATGCAATTCCAAATTACAGAATGTAAAATAATGTATTATTTATATATACAGGTGTTCCTTGATTGAACTTAGAATTGGACCATTCAAAATCGAAAAAAAAAAATTTCCAACAATCTACAGAATCAATACAGGTCACAAAAAATTAGAGTCAAACCATTTTCATATTTCAAAATTAACTCCAGTACCACAGTTTGAAGAAAACGACTGATCTATACATAAAAATATTCTGCGAATATTATTTTCTTCTCCAGCAGGGGTGATGTAAAAGAAAAATACCTATTTTCCTTTAAGAAATCGCGTTACTCTGTTGTAAGTTGCTATAGTATTCGTTTATTGTTTGTCAATTACATATTATTTCAAGAGATTGTCAGATAAACTTATTTTTGGAATTGGAAGATAATTGTAATTAATAGCTCAATTATCCAAACCGGGTGGCTAAAAAACGATGGGGTTTATTGTATTTCATTCTTTCGACATTCAAGAAACACATATTCGAATATGATTGTGGAACACTTTCATTTCGTCGTGATATTAATTTTCTCATCATTTTGCATAAACAACCCCCCAAATCTCCAAATCAGGGGGCTTACAAACTATGGGATTTATTGTATTTCATTCCTTCGGCATTCAAGAAACACATATTCGAATCAGATCATGGAACACTCTCATTTTTTCAAGATATGAATTTTCTTCACCATTTTTCATAAACAACCCTCCAAATCTCCGAACCTGTGGGCAAACAAACTATGAGGTCTTTTGTATTTCATTCTTTCGGCATTCAAGAAACACATAATCTAATCTGATCGTGGAACAATCTCAGTACACTGAGATATGATATGATTTATTGTAATATTGTTTATACTGATTACTCCTAGGTCATTTTTCATAAACAACCCCCCGAATGTAAAAACCTGGGGGCTAACAAACGATGGCGTTTATTGTATTTCATTTTTTCGTCATTCAAGAAACGCATATTAGAATCAATCAATTTTTTCATCATTTTTCATTAAAAAAACCCCAAATCTTCGAACCTGGGAGCTAACAAACTAGGGTTTATTGTATTTCATTCTTTCGGCATCCAAGAATCACATATGATCGCATATTCGAATTTGAACGAAGAACACTTCCATTTTTCATAAACAACCCCCCAAATCTCCAAACCTGGGGGCTAACAAACTATGAGGGGTATTGCATTTTATTCTTTCGGCTTCCAAGGAACACATATTATTAACATCACATTTCACTGAGTTATGAATTTTTTTCCATTAGCCATTTTTTGTCTTTAAGTATATGTGTGGATGTGGTTAACTTCTCATCGATATGTATGGAATAAATATTTGTAACACTGTAACATACACAACCATACATGATAAAATAAGGAAGGGTCGGGGGGTCGCGAAACAATGATTATATATATTTATTTATACATAAAAAAGTTTGTATACGTACATTGAAGAAAAGACAAATGTACAATTTGAAGACGTTTTAATTTAGAATACAAAACTCACAAATATCAGGTAACTCCAACCGTAATAAAATGTTTCTAACATACAATATTATTTTTCAATTTCTTCTCGGTTAAATAAGCTCTTCAAGCTGATAACTATCTCCTCAACTTGCAGGCCATTTGGTAGTTTTTAATGGATGTTATTGATGTAACAGGAATCCTATAGAATTTCTCAATGCAGGAGTTTTCTTACTTCCTCAATTAACCACACAACAAAATAAGAGCATACTTATTCAAGACAAAAATGAAGCAATTGCATGAAAAACACATAGCAAACGTCGGTTTGTTTATTGTTTGTTCGCCATTTTAACAGCTGATCGTGACAGATCGTTGGACTTCTATATTTTTCCCCACGTCATTGCAGAAATGCCCACAGAAGTAGAAAACTTTTTAACGTTTAGTGGCAATACCATTATTAGTGAAGAGGGCGCATTTGCATGGGGCTCGATTTTGTAAGATGTTGTAGTGTTCTAACAGATGTCGCGGTTGACGCACGTCCAACAGCTTTTGTATGGGGAGTAACTAACTATCTTCTCCTTAAACAATGCTATTATATATATAGTCCATCCAAGAATGATTGACATCAGAGCAGGCCTTGAAAGTCCAGTCGCAGCTTTATTTCTAGTTTCAAAAAAGTAACTAGAAATTTTCTGTGCTTTCATCATAGATATAGAAATAACATTGAACGATATTATTTTAAAGTGGAACTTTGAACATGAAATTGTTCCCAATATCTGTATACCAGCAGTATATTATTTTCATCTTGTATTGATACATTTTAGATCTTACGATCAATTATAGGAGCATACAGCCTGGAAATTCTGGTTCGATAACGAAAAATATCGTGGGTGATTGGAATAGCTCGGTCCTTTTCAATGTTCAATAGGCGTAACCAAGGAAGCGGTACGCCCCCTAGCGTTAACGAATGAACTAACGCAAAGACACTACAAAAGTTTTGTTTACAGTTTGAATTACACGTGTTAGGTTATTCGGATTTCGGTTATTGTTTCATTTTTGGTCTGAGATCATGAATAACAGACCAAAAATGACAGTGATTTTTCACTTGAATATATACATGTTTGTAAACATGTATTTGTTGTGTTTAGAGAGTAGTTCTGATTCTCGCCGATGTGGCGCTACGATCTTAATTTCAGACGCCTATAATTGCTAAGTCTGAATATTCTGCTCGGCGCACACTTCTTGCTCTCAGCCGGTCTTTTATTAAGCTCTCTTCGCTCATTTCACTCTGCATCGTGATCTTTTATTATCAGAGCGAGCAAGAAGATCAGATATATTCGCTCCCGCTCAGAAGCGAGAGCTCTTCCAAATGTCATTTATTCCTAACCAAAGACGCAAAGAGCACGGATATCGGTGCGCAAAGAGTAGATTTGGGGCTTTTGCTCTATGAGCGTTCTTTTATTATTTTCGCTCTACAACAAATGTGATGACGTCACAAATACTCTTGCTCGCTCCGCAGATCATATTTTCAGACTTAGCAAATGAATATTCGCTAAACTGAAAAAATCTAGTTGATGATTTGAAGCGTGTTACCGCAATGTGAATGGATATAGGGAAATTTGTAATAGATATCAAGACAGAAACAAAACTTAACCAATGGATCTATTTAATATATAAAGAATTTTGTCATGACATTGTAACTTTCAATATTTGTGAACAATGAAGGTATGAAATATGAAAAATATAAATATTCCTATTATTCTGTTTCAACAACCACAACATGTTATTTTTTCCTCATCTGGGCAGAACTCGTCATGTTCATAATGAAAGGTTTAGTCAGCAATATATCATAACATTCCTTATATTTTGACTAATCTTCTCTCATTTCTTTTTCTACATGCTCTATGCAGAGGCTTTCCATTTTTTAGCTGTTCATTCTTCAAGAGCCTTATTTCAAAGATATTTATTCCACTTGCTTTCCAATTTTGCCAAATTTGTTCGAAACATTAATGACAGAACAAAATGTCAGTGTTATTTCCAACACCAACCTGAATTCTGCAACTCAAAATATTACTGAATTGGCATTACCAACATAATTTCGATTTTCCAAAGCCCCCCGAGATGTCAATCATTCTTGGATGGACATAGGCGTCTGAAATTAAGATCGTAGCGCCACATCGGCGAGAATCAGAACTACTCTCTGAACACAACAAATACATGTTTACAAACATGTATATATTCAAGTGAAAAATCACTGTCATTTTTGGTCTGTTATTCATGATCTCAGACCAAAAATGAAACAATAACCGAAATCCGAATAACCTAACACGTGTAATTCAAACTGTAAACAAAACTTTTGTAGTGTCTTTGCGTTAGTTCATTCGTTAACGCTAGGGGGCGTACCGCTTCCTTGGTTACGCCTATACATTCTCCTTTCAAAATGACACAAAATTCAAAATTTACGTTCAATGATTTTGATGATTTCATTACCAAATCTTTCGAAGAGTTATATACCTACGAAGAAATATTCAGAAATCAAATTGTCGTGGAAACTGTTAGGATATGGTTAGGAAATTAATATACAAGACCAAAAGAAATGTTTCTCTATGAACACATATGTCATGTCAATATACTCTGTGAAATATACATAACCTAGAATAATAAGAACAGTACGTACTTGTAAAAATCCGAAAATAAAATCTCCGTTAAATCGAGCTAATCTTTTTCTGAATTGGGAAAATATAAAACCAAATACATATAAAAACAGGTTATGGTACCCAGTACCTCGTAGTTTTAGGGCCATCAGTAAAAAGTGACCCAAAAAACTTATGTGAAAACACACATTGGAAAAATGTCTGACGAAGGAGATTTGAGTCAAATCCAAGTGTTAACAACAGCAGACACATATCATTTATGGGAATTTGAAATACAAATATTATTCAAATCGAAACAAATATGGGAAGTTGTCTCCGGAGAAGACACACTACCTCTGTGTAAAGACGACGAAAAACTCAAGAAATCATGGAACACAAAGGATGCTAAGGCACAATACTATATTATAAGAACTGTGGATAGAATGGTGAAAAATCATATATTAACATGTAAAACTTCCAAGGAAATGTACGACACCCTTAAAAACATTTATCGAAAAGATACAAGTCAAATAAAACAACAATTGTTATTGGATTTTCATGCATACAAGTTTGACAAAAATAAAGATGTTATGATGAACATAAGCCAACTACAAAATATGGTATTCAAACTGAAACAATTGGGACAAGAAATTAATGATGAAATGGTTATGGCAAAAATATTGTTTACGTTACCAGACCAGTATCGTTTCTTTAATAGTGCTTGGGAAGCTACAGCTCCAGAGTCAAAAACAATGGAGAATTTAGTGTCCAGATTATGCATTGAAGAAGAATATAAACATAAGAAAAATGAGGAAAATATGGGTATTGCATTTAGTGCTCATTCAAAAGGCAAAAATCAGCGAAAACCTAATGTAACATGTTTCAAATGTGGAACAGTTGGTCATGTAAGAAACAAGTGTCCTAAAGAAAAATTCTGTAAAATATGTAAAAAGGACAATCACAATGAAAATGAATGTTTTTCTAACAAGAATAAACAGAACAATAGTCAACGAACAAATAAACCACCTTGTTCGTATTGCAAAAAAACAAACCATTTGTCTGAAAACTGTTACTTCAAATCTGAACATGATGCAAAAAACAAGAAAACTGCCTTTTTTGTTGAAAAATCTGAATCTTACGAGTCCAGTAGCCAAAGAGTTACAGACAGATTCTTTGTAGTGGACAGTGGTTGTACATCACACATGACAAATAATACTAACCAATTAAAAAATGTCGAAAAGAGAAATCAACAAGAAATATATAGTGCAAAGTTTGGTGAAACTATGAAAACCGATCTCAGTGGAATCATTGAAACAGAAAATGTGCTCCTAAAAGATGTATCTTATGTACCGCAACTCACAAAGAATTTATTGTCAGTAAATGCAATAACCAAAAATGATGGAGAAGTAATATTCAGTAAAAATAAAGTGCAGATCTTGAAAGATAAAGAAGTCATTCTACAAGGACATAAGACTCCAGATGGATTATTTGTTATAGACATGAAGTCTGAACATGAAACCTCATTATTAACAAATACACAAGAAGAGATATTATCTTGGCATAGAAAACTAGGACATCTTGGTGTTGAAAGTCTTAGAAAAATTCCTGATTTATGTAATGGTGTACCAAAATCAATAAGTAAATGTGAAGATTTTGTTTGCATACCTTGTTTAGAAGCAAAACAGGTACGAAGACCATTTAAAACCAAAAGACAACGAGCAACCAGACCTCTTGAAATAATACACGTAGATCTTTGTGGAAAAATCCAACCTTCGACTTACGATGGGAAAAATTACTTCTTAGCATGTACTGATGATTTTACTCACTTCGTTCAAGTATTTCTAATCAAAACGAAGGATGAGACTGAAGACTGTTTAAGAGGATACATAACGCAGGCTGAAAATAAACATAACCTAAAAGTATCGAAGATTAGAACTGATAATGGAGGAGAATTTTCATCTATTGAATTCAAGGATTGGTGTAATGAAAAGGGTATACAATTGGATTACACGATTCCTCATACCCCCCAATTAAATGGAACATCGGAGAGAATGAATCGTACTCTATGCAATGAAATGAGAGCTTTATTGAAAGACTCTAAACTTCCTGATGAAATGTGGGGCACTGCAGTAGAAACAGCAGCTTATCTTTTGAACAGAAGTCCTTCTAAAACTGTTGATAAAACACCAGCTGAGAAATGGCATAAAATTAAACCAGACCTTTCTTGTTTGGAAGTGTATGGGTCAGTAGCTTATACAAAAAATCTAGGACATCTTCAGAAACTAGATTCTAGATCTAGTAAAGGAATTTTCGTAGGATATGCTGTAAATGGATACAGAATATGGAATAAAGATAAGAGAAAAATCTATGTATCAAGAGATGTGAAATTTCTACCGCCTGAAGACAACACAACTGAGAATACACAAACAATGTTTATAGAAAATTTTGAAGACGAACAAACCGAAGAAGATGAAAATCAAGAGGAAGATGAACAAAACGAAGAAAATGAATATATTTCAGAGAACTATGAAGATGAAGATACAAACAATGAGGATTCTGAACTTTCAGATGATGATATGGAAACACCAAATATACATGAAGAAAGACCTAAGAGACAAAGAATATTTCCGAACAAATACCATGATTATGTCTTATTATCAGAAAATACACCTTTAACATATGATGATTGTATGAGAAGTCCAGACAAAAATAAATGGATTAAGGCTATGGAAGAAGAAAAAGATGCACTAACAAAAAATAAAACCTGGGAACTAGTAAATGAAGAAGAAGCTAAAGGAAAAGAAACTGTGACAAGTAGATGGATATATAAAGTTAAAGAAGATGGACGTATGAAAGCAAGACTTGTAGCCAGAGGCTGTCAACAGAAGAATAGTTTAAATTATGAAGATATTTATAGTTCAGTAGTACAGGCAAATTCTTTAAGAACACTCCTAGCAATTGCTGCTTCTGAAAATCTCTCAATATGTACATTTGACATAAAATCAGCTTTTTTGTATGGACAACTGAATCAAGAAGTATATATGAAATTACCACAAGTTTTCAATATCCATGGTAAAATCTGTAAACTGAAGAAATCCTTATATGGACTAAAGCAAGCTCCACAACAATGGTTCAAGCGATTATCTGATTTCCTGAAAGAAGAGGAACAACTAATACAACTCAAGACAGATCAATGTGTATTCAAATCAAAAAATAAAGAAAAACAATTATTTGTGGCCATACATGTTGATGATGGTATTGTAATGGGAAAAAATCATGTTGACATTAATAGACTATTGGAAAAATTAAAGAAAAATTTTGAAACAACAGTCAATACAGATGTTCAAAGCTACTTAGGAATGAAAATTACTCAGAATAAAGATGGAGTATATTTAAATCAAGAAACTTATACCAAACAAATTATCGAAAAATTCAATATGACTTCAGCAAAAACAACTGAGACACCAATAACTTCTCAAGATAATTCTATAACGGATAATAGAAGAAATGCAGAAGAAGTCAAATTTCCTTACCAAGAAGCCATTGGTAGTCTATTATATCTATCATGCAAAACACGACCTGATATATGTTATGCTGTCAATTATGCAAGTCGTTATGTAAAAGATCCTCAAACACAAGACATAACAAACATAAAAAGAACATTAAGATACCTGAAAGGAACTTCGAATCAAGGAATAAAATATTCAAGAAATGAAGGAAACTACACAATAAATGTGTACTGTGACTCCGATTATGGTGGTGACAGACTAAGCAAGAAAAGCACCACTGGATATATAATGTATTATGCAAATGGACCTATCGCATGGTGCTCCCGAAAACAGTCAATGGTAGCTCAATCTACTACAGAAGCTGAATACATAGCAGCCGCACAATGTTGTCAAGTGATGAAATTTATAAAATCTTTTATGGAGGAAGTACTATCAACAAATATACAAGTGAAACTTCATCTAGACAATCAAAGTTGCTTGAAAATGGTGCAAGCTGGGCAATTAACTAGAAAATGCATTTACATTGATGTCAAGTATCACTTTATAAAAGATGAATACAAGAAGGGATGGTTCGAAACAATCTATTGCCAGACGGATCAAAATATAGCAGATATTCTAACGAAACCATTGCAACCAGCAAAATTCACCTTCTTCAAGAAGCAAATGGTATTGTAGAAACAAATGGTATTTTGTTTCAGGGAGTGATTAATTTTTAAGTTTGTTTCATTTTTCTGTAAGACATTTATTTTACTCTTGAGGGAGTGTGTTAGGATATGGTTAGGAAATTAATATACAAGACCAAAAGAAATGTTTCTCTATGAACACATATGTCATGTCAATATACTCTGTGAAATATACATAACCTAGAATAATAAGAACAGTACGTACTTGTAAAAATCCGAAAATAAAATCTCCGTTAAATCGAGCTAATCTTTTTCTGAATTGGGAAAATATAAAACCAAATACATATAAAAACAGAAACTTACTCTGAAAATTTAGAGCAGAATAAAGAGAAGGTTTTCTTTCGCTAATATATTCTAAATAATACTAAAGAAATATTTTCAGCTGCAACAATTATTCTTATCGATCACCGCACTGCAATGCAATCAACAGTTTTTAGAGAATGGATTGAATTATTTAGACTTTGAATTACAAGAATTGGATAGAGGTATAACATGTTTTGAAAATAATTTTCAAGGACCTCAATATTTAACTCCTAAAGATGTAGCAAGAGTGGATTTGTAATAATTCCGAAGATTTGCAAAATCTTTATTCTAACAAATTACAATTGTAGATATCATTTTCTGTTGTGTATTACATCGAAAATCGCAAATATTGGAGATATAGTGGAAGAAATGAATACTGAAGTAAAGGAAATAAAGAAAAATATCAAACGTTTTCCTGTTTGTATCCGGAATTGTATCCAGAGACAAACAACTTATCTATTCTCATGTTTCAGATTGAAAAATTAGGCCAGTTATTAATGAAACACTTGAACATTTTGGAGGGTATAGATACTAAAATATGGGGTTTGAACGAAGAAGTGCAAAGAATATTGTTTCTAGAAATGGTAGTTATGAAAAGATTCAATCTAAAATTGAAACCATGTTAGAATTCGAATAAAATGAATGTGTTTTTCGATTATCATTATTGCATCAACCAGAGGCCAAAATTGGGGAGTTGTCACATTGTATTCCATGGCTTGTTTTAAAGACGGTGTGATATGTTCAAGTGTGCGATCATCTTTAAAGAACATGAAAATTATTCTATGGATTTATGACGAATCATAGAATATCAAGGTTTTGTTTGTTTTGATCTATCAAATTTTGTTTGGAATATCAGCGAAATTCAAATATTTCAAATTAATAAACTAAAAAGCTTCATTAATTTGAATGGAATATCGCTAATTGCAAAATCTTGACGATGATCAACGTCAATAATGCATCGATTCACTCCGACCGACAAAATACAACCGAAATAAGTAGATTTATTGATTAAATCTAAAAGTTCATAAATTGAGAAAATAATGAATTTGTACGCCTAAACATGAATAAATACATTTTTCATTTAGTCTCATCAGTGAGACGAAAAAGATCATGTGTTTTAATTATAGCTTTCGCTCTAATTCTCATTATATTAGGACTACATTACAACAAAAATGTAGAACCAACAGCACAAATTTTACCAAAAGCGCTGAGGGAAGCGATGTATTCAAATAAAGTGAATTTTCTCAGTAACAATGAATCTAAGAAGTTGGAGAAAACTAATGAACTGCAGGAGTACAAGTTTTTATCTAAGGATGAAAATTTCTTGAATGATTTGAATTCTTTCAAAGATATATCTCAATTGGAATCAGAACAACAGTTAGGTATTCCATTTGTGAACTCTTTCAATAAAGATCCTTATATACCTAGACAGAGGCTTGTACATCTTGATTTGAAGGGAGCTCCCCCATTAATATCATATTACCAAAGATTTTTTCCATTTATTCGAAATTTAGGAGCCACAGGAATACTTATAGGTAAATTGAATTAAAACCTGCTTCACAATTGAATCAAATTATGATTTGTAGAGTATGAGGACATGTTTCCGTATACCGGTGTTCTGAAAAATTTGGCCGCAAAGAACGCTTACACCAAACTTCAAATTGCTGCAATCTTGAATCTTGCCAAAGAATCTAATTTGGAAGTTATACCGCTGATACAGACCTTTGGACATCTTGAATTTGCTCTTAAGCTTCGAGATTTTTCACATTTGAGGGAAGTACCTAACAGTCCGCAAGCTCTGTGTCCTAAGAGGAATGGTTCTCTTGAGTTTATCAGAGAAATGGTTCAACAGGTAACCTTCAGTTTCAAATATTTGTAATTGTTTATTTTGATTTGGTGTTGACTGTTTCGTTTTTATATTGTTTGTTCTGTGTGTGTCTTTGGATTTTTTTAAAGAAGTTGTGTTACTTATGTTCGGATTCGAGGAAGGCATGTTTTTGCTTGAGTTATGCAGGGAAGTATCAATTTTGTTCAATTTTATGTTTTGTTCTATTATAGGTGAGTTTTTTATATGCATTTTCTTGGTTGTATTATTTTCAGGTGATGGTTCTTCATCCAAGAATCAAATACCTGCACATTGGTTGTGATGAAGTGTTTCAAATGGCTGAATGTGAGATATGCCGTTTGGAGTTACACGAATCATTGTTTTTACGTCATGTCCGTAATGTAAGCACAATGATCTTAAAGAACTATCCGTCTTTAAAACTAATAATATGGGACGATATGCTCCGTCGCATTCCTCAACAGACAATAATAGACATGAAGCTCGGTAAACTGGTAGAACCCATGATTTGGGTTTATGCCGAAGATATATATCGATTTGTGCAACCTCCCGTTTGGTCCAAATACTCTTCGATATTTCCGAGAGTATGGGCTGCTTCAGCTTTCAAGGGAGCTTTCGGTGAAAGTTTATACGTTCCTGATGCTAAAAGACACCTGGAAAACAACTTGAGATGGTTGGATTTGATGCTACATCAATCGGAGGATTTCAAGGGTGGTTTTGTCGGTTTGGCCTTGACCGGGTGGCAGAGGTACGACCACTTTGCAATTTTATGCGAAACTCTACCAGCAGCGGTACCTTCTCTAGCTTTAAGCTTGACTGCAGTCACATACGGTTACTTTAACGCATCCTTAAAGTCAATATTTTTATCATCTTTGAGTTGTCCGAAAGAACACTCCGATTCCCCTTTCATTTCGCTGGAGTACGATCCCTACCTTTGGGACAAATTAGGAAGGTGTTTGTTTCCGGGCAGTCCCGTTTTTAGGTTGCTTCGCAAGCTCAACTCTGCCGAATCTGAAGCTAAAGACTTCATTCGGCAGATTAAAGAACAGAAAGGTTGGTTAACCGACTATAATATTCGAAGGAAGTTCAGCTCTCCGTTAAGGATTGAGGAACTGGTTTTGGATCTTCCCAGGTTGTATCATGGCATGTTATCGCTGGTAAGATCGAGTTTCGACGCGATGGAAGGCGTTTTTGATAATTATACCATTACGGAATGGATTGAACAGAGAATTTATCCGTATTTGGTTCAGTTGGAGAAAATTGAGAAGGAGAGTGAGGTTTTGAAAGATGTTAAAATTTGGCCTGTTAGACCACTGCCTGTTTTATCAGAACTGAAAAAAATCATTAATGGGTTGACGGTTTATTGATTATGTTAGGAAATAAAAACACAATAAACATAAAGAGTAATTGAATAATAGGATATAAAATTAATCAGAGATAAAATAGTCTGTTCAGTTTTCCTATGAATTAATGATGATTCTACTGATGTTGTGACCAAAACCTTTACCTCTGATCCTTCAGCATTTAATAACTTTACACTGAATTTTCTTATACCTACAAATGTTTTGTGAACATATTTCCTTCTTGTTGTAAATTGTTCAATTTCACACTGTTGCATTTTATATTGTATACCTTGTCTGAAGTACAGTGAATTTTAAATAAATTCAAATCGTTTTAAGTACATTCATCCTTATCTAACCTTTCCACATCTACAAGATTTCCTCTGTTTGATACGGACATTTGAAAGGGAGGAAGAATTTATTCATTTTGGCACTCATTTCCGAATCAGCCTGTACATATAGAAGGTCAGCCGCTGTTAGCTTTCTATTTACACGCATTCAACGATCACATTTTCAATTCACGTGTTGTCGTTTTTATTGAGAAGTCCTTCAAGGAAACTTTTTCAGTTCGTTTGACCGCCTATAATCCATCGATTAATTATCGAGGGTTTATATAAGAACCCATATACTGGTTGAAAAAGTAGGTAGGCATTAAAGCGGACATAAGTGTGTACACGGGCGGATCCAGGGGGGGGTAATTGGGGTAATTACCCCCCCCCTAAGAATTTCTCGATCGCTCATTTCATTCATTGTTGATTGTATGAATGTTTGACATTGAATTTCTTGGAATTACCCCCCCTAAGCCAATTGGCTGGATCCGCCCTTGAGTGTGTAGGTGTGCCTTATAACCCTCACTTCGAATTTATATCAGGATGAAATGTTTGTTGCGCTTTAATTTTAAATATTCTTGAAGAAAATCGATGTTTTTGATTGTTAGAAACTCCTGCTGTCCTGATTCGCTTTGGATTGCTGAAATATTGCCTATACGTGATTGGAATAAAATTAATCGCACTTCAATTATAGTGATTGAACTGTTGATACAGTTTAAAATTCTCTTTGGGTTGAAACTGTAAAAATATGAAGATTTTCCGCTGAAAAAATGAATAGATGAATGAAGAATAGATAAAATCTACATAATTTAGTTTGGCCATGTATAAAGAATTGAACATTATAGATCTCAGGTTTTATTTTTTTTTCTCGATCTCACATTCCCAGAGTCTCCTTGTAATTTTTTTTCTCAAGAGGAATGAAAGCTCTATATTGCATCAAAATTTCAGTATCGTAGCTTGCCCACAGACTCAGCTACGAATTTTCAAAGTTTGTGGATTTAAAAGAAGAAACATTTTTTTCTAGTTTTATTTTTTTTCTCTTGATCCCACATTCCCAGAGTCCCCTCGTATTTTTTTTCTGAGGAGGAGTAAAAGCTCCGTATTGCACCAGAATTTCAGCATCGTAGCTTGCCCACAGACTCAGCTACGAATTTTCAAAGTTTGTGGATTTGAAAGAAGAAACATTTTTTTCTAGTTTTATTATTTTTTTTCTCTTGATTCCAAATTCGCAGAGTCTCCTCGTAATTTTTTTTCTCAAGAGGAATAAAAGCTCTATATTGCATCAAAATTTCAGCATCGTAGCTTGCCCACAGACTCAGCTACGAATTTTCAAAGTTTGTGGATTTGAAAGAAGAAACATTTTTTTCTAGTTTTATTTTTTTTTCTCTTGATCCCACATTCCCAGAGTCTCCTCGTAATTTTTTTTCTCAAGAGGAATAAGAGGTCTATTGCTAAGTCTGAAAATATGATCTGCGGAGCGAGCAAGAGTATTTGTGACGTCATCAGATTTGTTGTAGAGCGAAAATAATAAAAGAACGCTCATTGAGCAGAAGCCCCAAATCTACTCTTTGCGCACGGATATCCGTGCTCTTTGCGTCTTTGGTTAGAAATAAATGACATTTGGAAGTGCTCTCGCTCCTGAGCGGGAGCGAATATATCTGATCTTCTTGCTCGCTCTGATAATAAAAGATCACGCATAATAAAAGACCGGCTGAGAGCAAGAAGTGTGCGCCAAGCAGAATATTCAGACTTAGCATATATTGCATCAAAATTTCAGCATCGTAGCTTGCCCACAGACTCAGCTACGAATTTTCAAAGTTTGTGGATTTGAAAGAAGAAACATTTTTTTCTAGTTTTATTTTTTTTTCTCTTGATCCCACATTCCCAGAGTCTCCTCGTAATTTTTTTTCTCAAGAGGAATAAAAGCTCTATATTGCACCAAGATTTCATCATTGTAGATTGCCCACAGATAAAGCTACGAATTTTCAAAGTTTGTGAGTTGATTAAAAAAAAATTTTTCTAGTTTTATTTTTTTTTCTCTTGATGTCACAATCTAAGAGTCCCCTTATATTTGTTTTCTGAAGAGGAGTAAAAGCTCCATATTGCACCAGAATTTCAGCATCGTAGCTTGCCCACAGACTCAGCTACAAATTTTCAAAGTTTATGGATTTGAAAGAAGAAACATTTTTTTCTAGTTTTATTTTTTTTCTCTTGATCCCACATTCCCAGAGTCTCCTCGTAATTTTTTTTCTCAAGAGGAATGAAAGCTCTATATTGCATCAAAATTTCAGCATCGTAGCTTGCCCACAGACTCAGCTACGAATTTTCAAAGTTTGTGGATTTGAAAGAAGAAACATTTTTTTCTAGTTTTATTTTTTTTCTCTTGATTCCACATTCGCAGAGTCTCCTCGTAATTTTTTTTCCTAAGAGGAATAGAAGCTCTATATTGCATCAAAATTTCAGCATCGTAGCTTGCCCACAGACTCAGCTACGAATTTTCAAAGTTTGTGGATTTGAAAGAAGAAACATTTTTTTCTAGTTTTATTTTTTTTCTCTTGATCCCACATTCCCAGAGTCTCCTCGTAATTTTTTTCTCAAGAGGAATGAAAGCTCTATATTGCATCAAAATTTCAGCATCGTAGCTTGCCCACAGACTCAGCTACGAATTTTCAAAGTTTGTGGATTTGAAAGAAGAAAAATTTTTTTCTAGTTTTATTTTTTTTCTCTTGATCCCACATTCCCAGAGTCCCCTCGTATTTTTTTTTCTGAGGAGGAGTAAAAGCTCCGTATTGCACCAGAATTTCAGCATCGTAGCTTGCCCACAGACTCAGCTACGAATTTCCAAAGTTTGTGGATTTGAAAGAAGAAACATTTTTTTCTAGTTTTATTATTTTTTTTCTCTTGATTCCAAATTCGCAGAGTCTCCTCGTAATTTTTTTTCTCAAGAGGAATAAAAGCTCTATATTGCATCAAAATTTCAGCATCGTAGCTTGCCCACAGACTCAGCTACGAATTTTCAAAGTTTGTGGATTTGAAAGAAGAAAAATTTTTTTCTAGTTTTATTTTTTTTTCTCTTGATCCCACATTCCCAGAGTCTCCTCGTAATTTTTTTTCTCAAGAGGAATAAGAGGTCTATATTGCATCAAAATTTCAGCATCGTAGCTTGCCCACAGACTCAGCTACGAATTTTCAAAGTTTGTGGATTTGAAAGAAGAAACATTTTTTTCTAGTTTTATTTTTTTTTCTCTTGATCCCACATTCCCAGAGTCTCCTCGTAATTTTTTTTCTCAAGAGGAATAAAAGCTCTATATTGCACCAAGATTTCATCATTGTAGATTGCCCACAGATAAAGCTACGAATTTTCAAAGTTTGTGAGTTGATTAAAAAAAATTTTTTCTAGTTTTATTTTTTTTTCCTCTTGATGTCACAATCTAAGAGTCCCCTTATATTTGTTTTCTGAAGAGGAGTAAAAGCTCCATATTGCACCAGAATTTCAGCATCGTAGCTTGCCCACAGACTCAGCTACGAATTTTCAAAGTTTGTGGATTTGAAAGAAGAAACATTTTTTTCTAGTTTTATTTTTTTTTCTCTTGATCCCACATTCGCAGAGTCTCCTCGTAATTTTTTTTCTCAAGAGGAATGAAAGCTCTATATTGCATCAAAATTTCAGCATCGTAGCTTGCCCACAGACTCAGCTACGAATTTTCAAAGTTTGTGGATTTGAAAGAAGAAACATTTTTTTCTAGTTTTATTTTTTTTCTCTTGATTCCACATTCGCAGAGTCTCCTCGTAATTTTTTTTCCTAAGAGGAATAGAAGCTCTATATTGCATCAAAATTTCAGCATCGTAGCTTGCCCACAGACTCAGCTACGAATTTTCAAAGTTTGTGGATTTGAAAGAAGAAACATTTTTTTCTAGTTTTATTTTTTTTCTCTTGATCCCACATTCTTAGAGTTCCCTCGTATTTTTTTTTCTGAGGAGGAGTAAAAGCTCCGTATTGCACCAGAATTTCAGCATCGTAGCTTGCCCACAGACTCAGCTACGAATTTTCAAAGTTTGTGGATTTGAAAGAAGAAACATTTTTTTCTAGTTTTATTATTTTTTTTCTCTTGATTCCAAATTCGCAGAGTCTCCTCGTAATTTTTTTTCTCAAGAGGAATAAAAGCTCTATATTGCATCAAAATTTCAGCATCGTAGCTTGCCCACAGACTCAGCTACGAATTTTCAAAGTTTGTGGATTTGAAAGAAGAAACATTTTTTTCTAGTTTTATTATTTTTTTTCTCTTGATTCCAAATTCGCAGAGTCTCCTCGTAATTTTTTTCTCAAGAGGAATAAAAGCTCCATATTGCATCAAAATTTCAGCATCGTAGCTTGCCCACAGACTCAGCTACGAATTTTCAAAGTTTGTGGATTTGAAAGAAGAAACATTTTTTTCTAGTTTTATTATTTTTTTTCTCTTGATTCCACATTCGCAGAGTCTCCTCGTAATTTTTTTTCTCAAGAGGAATAAAAGCTCTATATTGCATCAAAATTTCAGCATCGTAGCTTGCCCACAGACTCAGCTACGAATTTTCAAAGTTTGTGGATTTGAAAGAAGAAACATTTTTTTCTATTTTTATTTTTTTTTCTCTTGATCCCACATTCCCAGAGTCTCCTCGTAATTTTTTTTCTCAAGAGGAATAAAAGCTCTATATTGCATCAAAATTTCAGCATCGTAGCTTGCCCACAGACTCAGCTACGAATTTTCAAAGTTTGTGGATTTGAAAGAAGAAACATTTTTTTCTAGTTTTATTTTTTTTTCTCTTGATCCCACATTCCCAGAGTCTCCTCGTAATTTTTTTCTCAAGAGGAATAAAAGCTCTATATCGCACCAAGATTTCATCATTGTAGATTGCCCACAGATAAAGCTACGAATTTTCAAAGTTTTCGAGTTGATTAAAAAAAAATTTTTCTAGTTTTATTTTTTTTTCTCTTGATGTCACAATCTAAGAGTCCCCTTATATTTGTTTTCTGAAGAGGAGTAAAAGCTCCATATTGCACCAGAATTTCAGCATCGTAGCTTGCCCACAGACTCAGCTACGAATTTTCAAAGTTTATGGATTTGAAAGAAGAAACATTTTTTCTAGTTTTATTTTTTTTCTCTTGCTCCCACATTCCCAGAGTCTCCTCGTAATTTTTTTTCTCAAGAGGAATGAAAGCTCTATATTGCATCAAAATTTCAGCATCGTAGCTTGCCCACAGACTCAGCTACGAATTTTCAAAGTTTGTGGATTTGAAAGAAGAAACATTTTTTTCTAGTTTTATTTTTTTTCTCTTGATCCCACATTCCCAGAGTCCCCTCGTATTTTTTTTTTCTGAGGAGGAGTAAAAGCTCCGTATTGCACCAGAATTTCAGCATCGTAGCTTGCCCACAGACTCAGCTACGAATTTTCAAAGTTTGTGAATTTGAAAGAAGAAACATTTTTTTCTAGTTTTATTTTTTTTCTCTTGATCCCACATTCTTAGAGTTCCCTCGTATTTTTTTTTCTGAGGAGGAGTAAAAGCTCCGTATTGCACCAGAATTTCAGCATCGTAGCTTGCCCACAGACTCAGCTACGAATTTTCAAAGTTTGTGGATTTGAAAGAAGAAACATTTTTTTCTAGTTTTATTATTTTTTTTCTCTTGATTCCAAATTCGCAGAGTCTCCTCGTAATTTTTTTCTCAAGAGGAATAAAAGCTCTATATTGCATCAAAATTTCAGCATCGTAGCTTGCCCACAGACTCAGCTACGAATTTTCAAAGTTTGTGGATTTGAAAGAAGAAACATTTTTTTCTAGTTTTATTATTTTTTTTCTCTTGATTCCAAATTCGCAGAGTCTCCTCGTAATTTTTTTCTCAAGAGGAATGAAAGCTCTATATTGCATCAAAATTTCAGCATCGTAGCTTGCCCACAGACTCAGCTACGAATTTTCAAAGTTTGTGGATTTGAAAGAAGAAATATTTTTTTCTAGTTTTATTTTTTTTCTCTTGATTCCACATTCGCAGAGTCTCCTCGTAATTTTTTTTCTCAAGAGGAATGAAAGCTCTATATGGCATCAAAATTTCAGCATCGTAGCTTGCCCACAGACTCAACTACAAATTTTCAAAGTTTATGGATTTGAAAGTAGAAACATTTTTTTCTAGTTTTATTTTTTTTCTCTTGATCCCACATTCCCAGAGTCTCCTCGTAATTTTTTTTCTCAAGAGGAATGAAAGCTCTATATGGCATCAAAATTTCAGCATCGTAGCTTGCCCACAGACTCAACTACAAATTTTCAAAGTTTATGGATTTGAAAGAAGAAACATTTTTTTCTAGTTTTATTTTTTTTCTTTTGATCCCACATTCCCAGAGTCTCCTCGTAATTTTTTTTCTCAAGAGGAATGAAAGCTCTATATTGCATCAAAATTTCAGCATCGTAGCTTGCGCACAGACTCAGCTACGAATTTTCAAAGTTTGTGGATTTGAAAGAAGAAACATTTTTTTCTAGTTTTATTTTTTTTCTCTTGATCCCACATTCCCAGAGTCTCCTCGTAATTTTTTTTCTCAAGAGGAATGAAAGCTCTATATGGCATCAAAATTTCAGCATCGTAGCTTGCCCACAGACTCAACTACAAATTTTCAAAGTTTATGGATTTGAAAGAAGAAACATTTTTTTCTAGTTTTATTTTTTTTCTTTTGATCCCACATTCCCAGAGTCTCCTCGTAATTTTTTTTCTCAAGAGGAATGAAAGCTCTATATTGCATCGAAATTTCAGCATCGTAGCTTGCCCACAGACTCAGCTACGAATTTTCAAAGTTTGTGGATTTGAAAGAAGAAACATTTTTTTCTAGTTTTATTTCTTTTTCTCTTGATCCCACATTCCCAGAGTCTCCTCGTAATTTTTTTTCTCAAGAGGAATAAAAGCTCTATATTGCACCAAGATTTCATCATTGTAGATTGCCCACAGATAAAGCTACGAATTTTCAAAGTTTGTGAGTTGATTAAAAAAAAAATTTTCTAGTTTTATTTTTTTTTCTCTTGATGTCACAATCTGAGAGTCCCCTTATATTTGTTTTCTGAAGAGGAATGAAAGCTCTATATTGCATCAAAATTTCAGCATCGTAGCTTGCCCAAAGACTCAGCTACGAATTTTCAAAGTTTGTGGATTTGAAAGAAGAAATATTTTTTTCTAGTTTTATTTTTTTTCTCTTGATTCCACATTCGCAGAGTCTCCTCGTAATTTTTTTTCTCAAGAGGAATGAAAGCTCTATATGGCATCAAAATTTCAGCATCGTAGCTTGCCCACAGACTCAACTACAAATTTTCAAAGTTTATGGATTTGAAAGTAGAAACATTTTTTTCTAGTTTTATTTTTTTTCTCTTGATCCCACATTCCCAGAGTCTCCTCGTAATTTTTTTTCTCAAGAGGAATGAAAGCTCTATATTGCATCAAAATTTCAGCATCGTAGCTTGCGCACAGACTCAGCTACGAATTTTCAAAGTTTGTGGATTTGAAAGAAGAAACATTTTTTTCTAGTTTTATTTTTTTTCTCTTGATCCCACATTCCCAGAGTCTCCTCGTAATTTTTTTTCTCAAGAGGAATGAAAGCTCTATATGGCATCAAAATTTCAGCATCGTAGCTTGCCCACAGACTCAACTACAAATTTTCAAAGTTTATGGATTTGAAAGAAGAAACATTTTTTTCTAGTTTTATTTTTTTTCTTTTGATCCCACATTCCCAGAGTCTCCTCGTAATTTTTTTTCTCAAGAGGAATGAAAGCTCTATATTGCATCGAAATTTCAGCATCGTAGCTTGCCCACAGACTCAGCTACGAATTTTCAAAGTTTGTGAATTTGAAAGAAGAAACATTTTTTTCTAGTTTTATTTTTTTTCTCTTGATCCCACATTCTTAGAGTTCCCTCGTATTTTTTTTTCTGAGGAGGAGTAAAAGCTCCGTATTGCACCAGAATTTCAGCATCGTAGCTTGCCCACAGACTCAGCTACGAATTTTCAAAGTTTGTGGATTTGAAAGAAGAAACATTTTTTTCTAGTTTTATTATTTTTTTTCTCTTGATTCCAAATTCGCAGAGTCTCCTCGTAATTTTTTTTCTCAAGAGGAATAAAAGCTCTATATTGCATCAAAATTTCAGCATCGTAGCTTGCCCACAGACTCAGCTACGAATTTTCAAAGTTTGTGGATTTGAAAGAAGAAACATTTTTTTCTAGTTTTATTATTTTTTTTCTCTTGATTCCAAATTCGCAGAGTCTCCTCGTAATTTTTTTCTCAAGAGGAATAAAAGCTCCATATTGCATCAAAATTTCAGCATCGTAGCTTGCCCACAGACTCAGCTACGAATTTTCAAAGTTTGTGGATTTGAAAGAAGAAACATTTTTTTCTAGTTTTATTATTTTTTTTCTCTTGATTCCACATTCGCAGAGTCTCCTCGTAATTTTTTTTCTCAAGAGGAATAAAAGCTCTATATTGCATCAAAATTTCAGCATCGTAGCTTGCCCACAGACTCAGCTACGAATTTTCAAAGTTTGTGGATTTGAAAGAAGAAACATTTTTTTCTATTTTTATTTTTTTTTCTCTTGATCCCACATTCCCAGAGTCTCCTCGTAATTTTTTTTCTCAAGAGGAATAAAAGCTCTATATTGCATCAAAATTTCAGCATCGTAGCTTGCCCACAGACTCAGCTACGAATTTTCAAAGTTTGTGGATTTGAAAGAAGAAACATTTTTTTCTAGTTTTATTTTTTTTTCTCTTGATCCCACATTCCCAGAGTCTCCTCGTAATTTTTTTCTCAAGAGGAATAAAAGCTCTATATCGCACCAAGATTTCATCATTGTAGATTGCCCACAGATAAAGCTACGAATTTTCAAAGTTTTCGAGTTGATTAAAAAAAAATTTTTCTAGTTTTATTTTTTTTTCTCTTGATGTCACAATCTAAGAGTCCCCTTATATTTGTTTTCTGAAGAGGAGTAAAAGCTCCATATTGCACCAGAATTTCAGCATCGTAGCTTGCCCACAGACTCAGCTACGAATTTTCAAAGTTTATGGATTTGAAAGAAGAAACATTTTTTCTAGTTTTATTTTTTTTCTCTTGCTCCCACATTCCCAGAGTCTCCTCGTAATTTTTTTTCTCAAGAGGAATGAAAGCTCTATATTGCATCAAAATTTCAGCATCGTAGCTTGCCCACAGACTCAGCTACGAATTTTCAAAGTTTGTGGATTTGAAAGAAGAAACATTTTTTTCTAGTTTTATTTTTTTTCTCTTGATCCCACATTCCCAGAGTCCCCTCGTATTTTTTTTTTCTGAGGAGGAGTAAAAGCTCCGTATTGCACCAGAATTTCAGCATCGTAGCTTGCCCACAGACTCAGCTACGAATTTTCAAAGTTTGTGGATTTGAAAGAAGAAACATTTTTTTCTAGTTTTATTATTTTTTTTCTCTTGATTCCAAATTCGCAGAGTCTCCTCGTAATTTTTTTCTCAAGAGGAATAAAAGCTCTATATTGCATCAAAATTTCAGCATCGTAGCTTGCCCACAGACTCAGCTACGAATTTTCAAAGTTTGTGGATTTGAAAGAAGAAACATTTTTTTCTAGTTTTATTATTTTTTTTCTCTTGATTCCAAATTCGCAGAGTCTCCTCGTAATTTTTTTCTCAAGAGGAATGAAAGCTCTATATTGCATCAAAATTTCAGCATCGTAGCTTGCCCACAGACTCAGCTACGAATTTTCAAAGTTTGTGGATTTGAAAGAAGAAATATTTTTTTCTAGTTTTATTTTTTTTCTCTTGATTCCACATTCGCAGAGTCTCCTCGTAATTTTTTTTCTCAAGAGGAATGAAAGCTCTATATGGCATCAAAATTTCAGCATCGTAGCTTGCCCACAGACTCAACTACAAATTTTCAAAGTTTATGGATTTGAAAGTAGAAACATTTTTTTCTAGTTTTATTTTTTTTCTCTTGATCCCACATTCCCAGAGTCTCCTCGTAATTTTTTTTCTCAAGAGGAATGAAAGCTCTATATTGCATCAAAATTTCAGCATCGTAGCTTGCGCACAGACTCAGCTACGAATTTTCAAAGTTTGTGGATTTGAAAGAAGAAACATTTTTTTCTAGTTTTATTTTTTTTCTCTTGATCCCACATTCCCAGAGTCTCCTCGTAATTTTTTTTCTCAAGAGGAATGAAAGCTCTATATGGCATCAAAATTTCAGCATCGTAGCTTGCCCACAGACTCAACTACAAATTTTCAAAGTTTATGGATTTGAAAGAAGAAACATTTTTTTCTAGTTTTATTTTTTTTCTTTTGATCCCACATTCCCAGAGTCTCCTCGTAATTTTTTTTCTCAAGAGGAATGAAAGCTCTATATTGCATCGAAATTTCAGCATCGTAGCTTGCCCACAGACTCAGCTACGAATTTTCAAAGTTTGTGAATTTGAAAGAAGAAACATTTTTTTCTAGTTTTATTTTTTTTCTCTTGATCCCACATTCTTAGAGTTCCCTCGTATTTTTTTTTCTGAGGAGGAGTAAAAGCTCCGTATTGCACCAGAATTTCAGCATCGTAGCTTGCCCACAGACTCAGCTACGAATTTTCAAAGTTTGTGGATTTGAAAGAAGAAACATTTTTTTCTAGTTTTATTATTTTTTTTCTCTTGATTCCAAATTCGCAGGGTCTCCTCGTAATTTTTTTTCTCAAGAGGAATAAAAGCTCTATATTGCATCAAAATTTCAGCATCGTAGCTTGCCCACAGACTCAGCTACGAATTTTCAAAGTTTGTGGATTTGAAAGAAGAAACATTTTTTTCTAGTTTTATTATTTTTTTTCTCTTGATTCCAAATTCGCAGAGTCTCCTCGTAATTTTTTTCTCAAGAGGAATAAAAGCTCCATATTGCATCAAAATTTCAGCATCGTAGCTTGCCCACAGACTCAGCTACGAATTTTCAAAGTTTGTGGATTTGAAAGAAGAAACATTTTTTTCTAGTTTTATTATTTTTTTTCTCTTGATTCCACATTCGCAGAGTCTCCTCGTAATTTTTTTTCTCAAGAGGAATAAAAGCTCTATATTGCATCAAAATTTCAGCATCGTAGCTTGCCCACAGACTCAGCTACGAATTTTCAAAGTTTGTGGATTTGAAAGAAGAAACATTTTTTTCTATTTTTATTTTTTTTTCTCTTGATCCCACATTCCCAGAGTCTCCTCGTAATTTTTTTTCTCAAGAGGAATAAAAGCTCTATATTGCATCAAAATTTCAGCATCGTAGCTTGCCCACAGACTCAGCTACGAATTTTCAAAGTTTGTGGATTTGAAAGAAGAAACATTTTTTTCTAGTTTTATTTTTTTTTCTCTTGATCCCACATTCCCAGAGTCTCCTCGTAATTTTTTTCTCAAGAGGAATAAAAGCTCTATATCGCACCAAGATTTCATCATTGTAGATTGCCCACAGATAAAGCTACGAATTTTCAAAGTTTTCGAGTTGATTAAAAAAAAATTTTTCTAGTTTTATTTTTTTTTCTCTTGATGTCACAATCTAAGAGTCCCCTTATATTTGTTTTCTGAAGAGGAGTAAAAGCTCCATATTGCACCAGAATTTCAGCATCGTAGCTTGCCCACAGACTCAGCTACGAATTTTCAAAGTTTATGGATTTGAAAGAAGAAACATTTTTTCTAGTTTTATTTTTTTTCTCTTGCTCCCACATTCCCAGAGTCTCCTCGTAATTTTTTTTCTCAAGAGGAATGAAAGCTCTATATTGCATCAAAATTTCAGCATCGTAGCTTGCCCACAGACTCAGCTACGAATTTTCAAAGTTTGTGGATTTGAAAGAAGAAACATTTTTTTCTAGTTTTATTTTTTTTCTCTTGATCCCACATTCCCAGAGTCCCCTCGTATTTTTTTTTTCTGAGGAGGAGTAAAAGCTCCGTATTGCACCAGAATTTCAGCATCGTAGCTTGCCCACAGACTCAGCTACGAATTTTCAAAGTTTGTGAATTTGAAAGAAGAAACATTTTTTTCTAGTTTTATTTTTTTTCTCTTGATCCCACATTCTTAGAGTTCCCTCGTATTTTTTTTTCTGAGGAGGAGTAAAAGCTCCGTATTGCACCAGAATTTCAGCATCGTAGCTTGCCCACAGACTCAGCTACGAATTTTCAAAGTTTGTGGATTTGAAAGAAGAAACATTTTTTTCTAGTTTTATTATTTTTTTTCTCTTGATTCCAAATTCGCAGAGTCTCCTCGTAATTTTTTTCTCAAGAGGAATAAAAGCTCTATATTGCATCAAAATTTCAGCATCGTAGCTTGCCCACAGACTCAGCTACGAATTTTCAAAGTTTGTGGATTTGAAAGAAGAAACATTTTTTTCTAGTTTTATTATTTTTTTTCTCTTGATTCCAAATTCGCAGAGTCTCCTCGTAATTTTTTTCTCAAGAGGAATAAAAGCTCCATATTGCATCAAAATTTCAGCATCGTAGCTTGCCCACAGACTCAGCTACGAATTTTCAAAGTTTGTGGATTTGAAAGAAGAAACATTTTTTTCTAGTTTTATTATTTTTTTTCTCTTGATTCCACATTCGCAGAGTCTCCTCGTAATTTTTTTTCTCAAGAGGAATAAAAGCTCTATATTGCATCAAAATTTCAGCATCGTAGCTTGCCCACAGACTCAGCTACGAATTTTCAAAGTTTGTGGATTTGAAAGAAGAAACATTTTTTTCTATTTTTATTTTTTTTTCTCTTGATCCCACATTCCCAGAGTCTCCTCGTAATTTTTTTTCTCAAGAGGAATAAAAGCTCTATATTGCATCAAAATTTCAGCATCGTAGCTTGCCCACAGACTCAGCTACGAATTTTCAAAGTTTGTGGATTTGAAAGAAGAAACATTTTTTTCTAGTTTTATTTTTTTTTCTCTTGATCCCACATTCCCAGAGTCTCCTCGTAATTTTTTTCTCAAGAGGAATAAAAGCTCTATATCGCACCAAGATTTCATCATTGTAGATTGCCCACAGATAAAGCTACGAATTTTCAAAGTTTTCGAGTTGATAAAAAAAAAATTTTTCTAGTTTTATTTTTTTTTCTCTTGATGTCACAATCTAAGAGTCCCCTTATATTTGTTTTCTGAAGAGGAGTGAAAGCTCCATATTGCACCAGAATTTCAGCATCGTAGCTTGCCCACAGACTCAGCTACGAATTTTCAAAGTTTATGGATTTGAAAGAAGAAACATTTTTTCTAGTTTTATTTTTTTTCTCTTGCTCCCACATTCCCAGAGTCTCCTCGTAATTTTTTTTCTCAAGAGGAATGAAAGCTCTATATTGCATCAAAATTTCAGCATCGTAGCTTGCCCACAGACTCAGCTACGAATTTTCAAAGTTTGTGGATTTGAAAGAAGAAACATTTTTTTCTAGTTTTATTTTTTTTCTCTTGATCCCACATTCCCAGAGTCCCCTCGTATTTTTTTTTTCTGAGGAGGAGTAAAAGCTCCGTATTGCACCAGAATTTCAGCATCGTAGCTTGCCCACAGACTCAGCTACGAATTTTCAAAGTTTGTGGATTTGAAAGAAGAAACATTTTTTTCTAGTTTTATTTTTTTTTCTCTTGATCCCACATTCCCAGAGTCTCCTCGTAATTTTTTTTTCTCAAGAGGAATGAAAGCTCTATATTGCATCAAAATTTCAGCATCGTAGCTTGCCCACAGACTCAGCTACAAATTTTCAAAGTTTATGGATTTGAAAGAAGAAACATTTTTTTCTAGTTTTATTTTTTTTCTCTTGATCCCACATTCCCAGAGTCTCCTCGTAATTTTTTTTCTCAAGAGGAATGAATGCCCTATATTGCATCAAAATTTCAGCATCGTAGCTTGCCCACAGACTCAGCTACGAATTTTCAAAGTTTGTGGATTTGAAAGAAGAAACATTTTTTTCTAGTTTTATTTTTTTTTTTCTTGATCCCACATTCCCAGAGTCTCCTCGTAATTTTTTTTCTCAAGAGGAATAAAAGCTCTATATTGCACCAAGATTTCATCATTGTAGATTGCCCACAGATAAAGCTACGAATTTTCAAAGTTTGTGAGTTGATTAAAAAAAAAATTTTCTAGTTTTATTTTTTTTTCTCTTGATGTCACAATCTAAGAGTCCCCTTATATTTGTTTTCTCAAGAGGAATGAAAGCTCTATATTGCATCAAAATTTCAGCATCGTAGCTTGCTCACAGACTCAGCTACGAATTTTCAAAGTTTGTGGATTTGAAAGAAGAAACATTTTTTTCTAGTTTTATTTTTTTTCTCTTGATCCCACATTCCCAGAGTCCCCTCGTATTTTTTTTTCTGAGGAGGAGTAAAAGCTCCGTATTGCACCAGAATTTCAGCATCGTAGCTTGCCCACAGACTCAGCTACGAATTTTCAAAGTTTGTGGATTTGAAGGAAGAAACATTTTTTTCTAGTTTTATTATTTTTTTTCTCTTGATTCCACATTCGCAGAGTCTCCTCGTAATTTTTTTTCTCAAAAGGAATAAAAGCTCTATATTGCATCAAAATTTCAGCATCGTAGCTTGCCCACAGACTCAGCTACGAATTTTCAAAGTTTGTGGATTTGAAAGAAGAAACATTTTTTTATAGTTTTATTTTTTTTTCTCTTGATCCCACATTCCCAGAGTCTCCTCGTAATTTTTTTTCTCAAGAGAAATAAAAGCTCTATATTGCATCAAAATTTCAGCATTGTAGCTTGCCCACAGACTCAGCTACGAATTTTCAAAGTTTGTGGATTTGAAAGAAGAAACATTTTTTTCTAGTTTTATTTTTTTTTCTCTTGATCCCACATTCCCAGAGTCTCCTAGTAATTTTTTTTCTCAAGAGGAATAAAAGCTCTATATTGCACCAAGATTTCATCATTGTAGATTGCCCACAGATAAAGCTACGAATTTTCAAAGTTTGTGAGTTGATTAAAAAAAAATTTTTCTAGTTTTATTTTTTTTTCTCTTGATGTCACAATCTAAGAGTCCCCTTATATTTGTTTTCTGAAGAGGAGTAAAAGCTCCATATTGCACCAGAATTTCAGCATCGTAGCTTGCCCACAGACTCAGCTACGAATTTTCAAAGTTTGTGGATTTGAAGAAGAAACATTTTTTTCTAGTTTTATTTTTTTTCTCTTGATCCCACATTCCCAGAGTCTCCTCGTAATTTTTTTTCTCAAGAGGAATGAAAGCTCTATATTGCATCAAAATTTCAGCATCGTAGCTTGCCCACAGACTCAGCTACAAATTTTCAAAGTTTATGGATTTGAAAGAAGAAACATTTTTTTCTAGTTTTATTTTTTTTCTCTTGATCCCACATTCCCAGAGTCTCCTCGTAATTTTTTTTCTCAAGAGGAATGAATGCCCTATATTGCATCAAAATTTCAGCATCGTAGCTTGCCCACAGACTCAGCTACGAATTTTCAAAGTTTGTGGATTTGAAAGAAGAAACATTTTTTTCTAGTTTTATTTTTTTTTCTCTTGATCCCACATTCCCAGAGTCTCCTCGTAATTTTTTTTCTCAAGAGGAATGAAAGCTCTATATTGCATCAAAATTTCAGCATCGTAGCTTGCCCACAGACTCAGCTACAAATTTTCAAAGTTTATGGATTTGAAAGAAGAAACATTTTTTTCTAGTTTCATTTTTTTTCTCTTGATCCCACATTCCCAGAGTCTCCTCGTAATTTTTTTTCTCAAGAGGAATGAAAGCTCTATATTGCATCAAAATTTCAGCATCGTAGCTTGCCCACAGACTCAGCTACGAATTTTCAAAGTTTTTGAGTTGATTAAAAAAAAATTTTTCTAGTTTTATTTTTTTTTCTCTTGATGTCACAATCTAAGAGTCCCCTAATATTTGTTTTCTGAAGAGGAGTAAAAGCTCCATATTGCACCAGAATTTCAGCATCGTAGCTTGCCCACAGACTCAGCTACGAATTTTCAAAGTTTGTGGATTTGAAAGAAGAAACATTTTTATCTAGTTTTATTTTTTTTCTCTTGATCCCACATTCCTAGAGTCTCCTCGTAATTTTTTTTCTCAAGAGGAATGAAAGCTCTATATTGCATCAAAATTTCAGCATCGTAGCTTGCCCACAGACTCAGCTACAAATTTTCAAAGTTTATGGATTTGAAAGAAGAAACATTTTTTTCTAGTTTTATTTTTTTTCTCTTGATCCCACATTCCCAGAGTCTCCTCGTATTTTTTTTTCTGAGGAGGAGTAAAAGCTCCGTATTGCACCAGAATTTCAGCATCGTAGCTTGCCCACAGACTCAGCTACGAATTTTCAAAGTTTGTGGATTTGAAGAAGAAACATTTTTTTCTAGTTTTATTTTTTTTTCTCTTGATCCCACATTCCCAGAGTCTCCTCGTAATTTTTTTTCTCAAGAGGAATGAAAGCTCTATATTGCATCAAAATTTCAGCATCGTAGCTTGCCCACAGACTCAGCTACAAATTTTCAAAGTTTATGGATTTGAAAGAAGAAACATTTTTTTCTAGTTTTATTTTTTTTCTCTTGATCCCACATTCCCAGAGTCTCCTCGTAATTTTTTTTCTCAAGAGGAATGAATGCCCTATATTGCATCAAAATTTCAGCATCGTAGCTTGCCCACAGACTCAGCTACGAATTTTCAAAGTTTGTGGATTTGAAAGAAGAAACATTTTTTTCTAGTTTTATTTTTTTTTCTCTTGATCCCACATTCCCAGAGTCTCCTCGTAATTTTTCTTCTCAAGAGGAATGAAAGCTCTATATTGCATCAAAATTTCAGCATCGTAGCTTGCCCACAGACTCAGCTACAAATTTTCAAAGTTTATGGATTTGAAAGAAGAAACATTTTTTTCTAGTTTCATTTTTTTTCTCTTGATCCCACATTCCCAGAGTCTCCTCGTAATTTTTTTTCTCAAGAGGAATGAAAGCTCTATATTGCATCAAAATTTCAGCATCGTAGCTTGCCCACAGACTCAGCTACGAATTTTCAAAGTTTTTGAGTTGATTAAAAAAAAATTTTTCTAGTTTTATTTTTTTTTCTCTTGATGTCACAATCTAAGAGTCCCCTTATATTTGTTTTCTGAAGAGGAGTAAAAGCTCCATATTGCACTAGAATTTCAGCATCGTAGCTTGCCCACAGACTCAGCTACGAATTTTCAAAGTTTGTGGTTTTGTAAGAAGAAACATTTTTATCTAGTTTTATTTTTTTTCTCTTGATCCCACATTCCCAGAGTCTCCTCGTAATTTTTTTTCTCAAGAGGAATGAAAGCTCTATATTGCATCAAAATTTCAGCATCGTAGCTTGCCCACAGACTCAGCTACAAATTTTCAAAGTTTATGGATTTGAAAGAAGAAACATTTTTTTCTAGTTTTATTTTTTTTCTCTTGATCCCACATTCCCAGAGTCTCCTCGTAATTTTTTTTCTCAAGAGGAATGAAAGCTCTATATTGCATCAAAATTTCAGCATCGTAGCTTGCCCACAGACTCAGCTACGAATTTTCAAAATTTGTGGATTTGAAAGAAGAAACATTTTTTTCTAGTTTTATTTTTTCTCTCTTGATCCCACATTCCCAGAGTCTCCTCGTAATTTTTTTTCTCAAGAGGAATGAAAGCTCTATATTGCATCAAAATTTCAGCATCGTAGCTTGCCCACAGACTCAGCTACGAATTTTCAAAGTTTGTGGATTTGAAAGAAGAAACATTTTTTTCTAGTTTTATTTTTTTTCTCTTGATCCCACATTCCCAGAGTCCCCTCGTATTTTTTTTTTCTGAGGAGGAGTAAAAGCTCCGTATTGCACCAGAATTTCAGCATCGTAGCTTGCCCACAGACTCAGCTACGAATTTTCAAAGTTTGTGGATTTGAAAGAAGAAACATTTTTTTCTAGTTTTATTTTTTTTTCTCTTGATCCCACATTCCCAGAGTCTCCTCGTAATTTTTTTTTCTCAAGAGGAATGAAAGCTCTATATTGCATCAAAATTTCAGCATCGTAGCTTGCCCACAGACTCAGCTACAAATTTTCAAAGTTTATGGATTTGAAAGAAGAAACATTTTTTTCTAGTTTTATTTTTTTTCTCTTGATCCCACATTCCCAGAGTCTCCTCGTAATTTTTTTTCTCAAGAGGAATGAATGCCCTATATTGCATCAAAATTTCAGCATCGTAGCTTGCCCACAGACTCAGCTACGAATTTTCAAAGTTTGTGGATTTGAAAGAAGAAACATTTTTTTCTAGTTTTATTTTTTTTTCTCTTGATCCCACATTCCCAGAGTCTCCTCGTAATTTTTTTTCTCAAGAGGAATAAAAGCTCTATATTGCACCAAGATTTCATCATTGTAGATTGCCCACAGATAAAGCTACGAATTTTCAAAGTTTGTGAGTTGATTAAAAAAAAAATTTTCTAGTTTTATTTTTTTTTCTCTTGATGTCACAATCTAAGAGTCCCCTTATATTTGTTTTCTCAAGAGGAATGAAAGCTCTATATTGCATCAAAATTTCAGCATCGTAGCTTGCTCACAGACTCAGCTACGAATTTTCAAAGTTTGTGGATTTGAAAGAAGAAACATTTTTTTCTAGTTTTATTTTTTTTCTCTTGATCCCACATTCCCAGAGTCCCCTCGTATTTTTTTTTCTGAGGAGGAGTAAAAGCTCCGTATTGCACCAGAATTTCAGCATCGTAGCTTGCCCACAGACTCAGCTACGAATTTTCAAAGTTTGTGGATTTGAAGGAAGAAACATTTTTTTCTAGTTTTATTATTTTTTTTCTCTTGATTCCACATTCGCAGAGTCTCCTCGTAATTTTTTTTCTCAAGAGGAATAAAAGCTCTATATTGCATCAAAATTTCAGCATCGTAGCTTGCCCACAGACTCAGCTACGAATTTTCAAAGTTTGTGGATTTGAAAGAAGAAACATTTTTTTATAGTTTTATTTTTTTTTCTCTTGATCCCACATTCCCAGAGTCTCCTCGTAATTTTTTTTCTCAAGAGAAATAAAAGCTCTATATTGCATCAAAATTTCAGCATCGTAGCTTGCCCACAGACTCAGCTACGAATTTTCAAAGTTTGTGGATTTGAAAGAAGAAACATTTTTTTCTAGTTTTATTTTTTTTTCTCTTGATCCCACATTCCCAGAGTCTCCTAGTAATTTTTTTTCTCAAGAGGAATAAAAGCTCTATATTGCACCAAGATTTCATCATTGTAGATTGCCCACAGATAAAGCTACGAATTTTCAAAGTTTGTGAGTTGATTAAAAAAAAATTTTTCTAGTTTTATTTTTTTTTCTCTTGATGTCACAATCTAAGAGTCCCCTTATATTTGTTTTCTGAAGAGGAGTAAAAGCTCCATATTGCACCAGAATTTCAGCATCGTAGCTTGCCCACAGACTCAGCTACGAATTTTCAAAGTTTGTGGATTTGAAGAAGAAACATTTTTTTCTAGTTTTATTTTTTTTTCTCTTGATCCCACATTCCCAGAGTCTCCTCGTAATTTTTTTTCTCAAGAGGAATGAAAGCTCTATATTGCATCAAAATTTCAGCATCGTAGCTTGCCCACAGACTCAGCTACAAATTTTCAAAGTTTATGGATTTGAAAGAAGAAACATTTTTTTCTAGTTTTATTTTTTTTCTCTTGATCCCACATTCCCAGAGTCTCCTCGTAATTTTTTTTCTCAAGAGGAATGAATGCCCTATATTGCATCAAAATTTCAGCATCGTAGCTTGCCCACAGACTCAGCTACGAATTTTCAAAGTTTGTGGATTTGAAAGAAGAAACATTTTTTTCTAGTTTTATTTTTTTTCTCTTGATCCCACATTCCCAGAGTCTCCTCGTAATTTTTTTTCTCAAGAGGAATGAAAGCTCTATATTGCATCAAAATTTCAGCATCGTAGCTTGCCCACAGACTCAGCTACAAATTTTCAAAGTTTATGGATTTGAAAGAAGAAACATTTTTTTCTAGTTTCATTTTTTTTCTCTTGATCCCACATTCCCAGAGTCTCCTCGTAATTTTTTTTCTCAAGAGGAATGAAAGCTCTATATTGCATCAAAATTTCAGCATCGTAGCTTGCCCACAGACTCAGCTACGAATTTTCAAAGTTTTTGAGTTGATTAAAAAAAATTTTTTCTAGTTTTATTTTTTTTTCTCTTGATGTCACAATCTAAGAGTCCCCTTATATTTGTTTTCTGAAGAGGAGTAAAAGCTCCATATTGCACCAGAATTTCAGCATCGTAGCTTGCCCACAGACTCAGCTACGAATTTTCAAAGTTTGTGGATTTGAAAGAAGAAACATTTTTATCTAGTTTTATTTTTTTTCTCTTGATCCCACATTCCTAGAGTCTCCTCGTAATTTTTTTTCTCAAGAGGAATGAAAGCTCTATATTGCATCAAAATTTCAGCATCGTAGCTTGCCCACAGACTCAGCTACAAATTTTCAAAGTTTATGGATTTGAAAGAAGAAACATTTTTTTCTAGTTTTATTTTTTTTCTCTTGATCCCACATTCCCAGAGTCTCCTCGTATTTTTTTTTCTGAGGAGGAGTAAAAGCTCCGTATTGCACCAGAATTTCAGCATCGTAGCTTGCCCACAGACTCAGCTACGAATTTTCAAAGTTTGTGGATTTGAAGAAGAAACATTTTTTTCTAGTTTTATTTTTTTTTCTCTTGATCCCACATTCCCAGAGTCTCCTCGTAATTTTTTTTCTCAAGAGGAATGAAAGCTCTATATTGCATCAAAATTTCAGCATCGTAGCTTGCCCACAGACTCAGCTACAAATTTTCAAAGTTTATGGATTTGAAAGAAGAAACATTTTTTTCTAGTTTTATTTTTTTTCTCTTGATCCCACATTCCCAGAGTCTCCTCGTAATTTTTTTTCTCAAGAGGAATGAATGCCCTATATTGCATCAAAATTTCAGCATCGTAGCTTGCCCACAGACTCAGCTACGAATTTTCAAAGTTTGTGGATTTGAAAGAAGAAACATTTTTTTCTAGTTTTATTTTTTTTTCTCTTGATCCCACATTCCCAGAGTCTCCTCGTAATTTTTCTTCTCAAGAGGAATGAAAGCTCTATATTGCATCAAAATTTTAGCATCGTAGCTTGCCCACAGACTCAGCTACAAATTTTCAAAGTTTATGGATTTGAAAGAAGAAACATTTTTTTCTAGTTTCATTTTTTTTCTCTCGATTCCACATTCGCAGAGTCTCCTCGTAATTTTTTTTCTCAAGAGGAATAAAAGCTCTATATTGCATCAAAATTTCAGCATCGTAGCTTGCCCACAGACTCAGCTACGAATTTTCAAAGTTTGTGGATTTGTAAAGAAGAAACATTTTTTTCTAGTTTTATTTTTTTTCTCTTGATCCCACATTCCCAGAGTCTCCTCGTAAATTTTTTTCTCAAGAGGAATGAAAGCTCTATATCGCATCAAAATTTCAGCATCGTAGCTTGCGCACAGACTCAGCTACGAATTTTCAAAATTTGTGGATTTGAAAGAAGAAACATTTTTTTCTAGTTTTATTTTTTTTCCTCTTGATTCCACATTCGCAGAGTCTCCTCGTAATTTTTTTTCTCAAGAGGAATAAAAGCTCTATATTGCATCAAAATTTCAGCATCGTAGCTTGCCCACAGACTCAGCTACGAATTTTCAAAGTTTGTGGATTTGAAAGAAGAAACATTTTTTTCTAGTTTTATTTTTTTTTCTCTTGATCCCACATTCCCAGAGTCTCCTCGTAATTTTTTTTCTCAAGAGAAATAAAAGCTCTATATTGCATCAAAATTTCAGCATCGTAGCTTGCCCACAGACTCAGCTACGAATTTTCAAAGTTTGTGGATTTGAAAGAAGAAACATTTTTTTCTATTTTTATTTTTTTTTCTCTTGATCCCACATTCCCAGAGTCTCCTCGTAATTTTTTTTCTCAAGAGGAATAAAAGCTCTATATTGCATCAAAATTTCAGCATCGTAGCTTGCCCACAGACTCAGCTACGAATTTTCAAAGTTTGTGGATTTGAAAGAAGAAACATTTTTTTCTAGTTTTATTTTTTTTTCTCTTGATCCCACATTCCCAGAGTCTCCTCGTAATTTTTTTTCTCAAGAGGAATAAAAGCTCTATATTGCATCAAAATTTCAGCATCGTAGCTTGCGCACAGACTCAGCTACGAATTTTCAAAATTTGTGGATTTGAAAGAAGAAACATTTTTTTCTAGTTTTATTTTTTTTCCTCTTGATTCCACATTCGCAGAGTCTCCTCGTAATTTTTTTTCTCAAGAGGAATAAAAGCTCTATATTGCATCAAAATTTCAGCATCGTAGCTTGCCCACAGACTCAGCTACGAATTTTCAAAGTTTGTGGATTTGAAAGAAGAAACATTTTTTTCTAGTTTTATTTTTTTTTCTCTTGATCCCACATTCCCAGAGTCTCCTCGTAATTTTTTTTCTCAAGAGAAATAAAAGCTCTATATTGCATCAAAATTTCAGCATCGTAGCTTGCCCACAGACTCAGCTACGAATTTTCAAAGTTTGTGGATTTGAAAGAAGAAACATTTTTTTCTATTTTTATTTTTTTTTCTCTTGATCCCACATTCCCAGAGTCTCCTCGTAATTTTTTTTCTCAAGAGGAATAAAAGCTCTATATTGCATCAAAATTTCAGCATCGTAGCTTGCCCACAGACTCAGCTACGAATTTTCAAAGTTTGTGGATTTGAAAGAAGAAACATTTTTTTCTAGTTTTATTTTTTTTTCTCTTGATCCCACATTCCCAGAGTCTCCTCGTAATTTTTTTTCTCAAGAGGAATAAAAGCTCTATATTGCATCAAGATTTCAGCATCGTAGCTTGCCCACAGACTCAGCTACGAATTTTCAAAATTTGTGGATTTGAAAGAAGAAACATTTTTTTCTAGTTTTATTATTTTTTTTCTCTCGATTCCACATTCGCAGAGTCTCCTCGTAATTTTTTTTCTCAAGAGGAATAAAAGCTCTATATTGCATCAAAATTTCAGCATCGTAGCTTGCCCACAGACTCAGCTACGAATTTTCAAAGTTTGTGGATTTGTAAAGAAGAAACATTTTTTTCTAGTTTTATTTTTTTTCTCTTGATCCCACATTCCCAGAGTCTCCTCGTAATTTTTTTTCTCAAGAGGAATGAAAGCTCTATATTGCATCAAAATTTCAGCATCGTAGCTTACCCACAGACGCAGCTACGAATTTTCAAAGTTTGTGGATTTGTAAAGAAGAAACATTTTTTTCTAGTTTTATTTTTTTTCTCTTGATTCCACATTCGCAGAGTCTCCTCGTAATTTTTTTTCTCAAGAGGAATAAAAGCTCTATATTGCATCAAAATTTCAGCATGCATCGTAGCTTGCCCACAGACTCAGCTACGAATTTTCAAAGTTTGTGGATTTGAAAGAAGAAACATTTTTCTCTAGTTTTATTTTTTTTTTCTCTTGATCCCACATTCCCAGAGTCTCCTCGTAATTTTTTTTCCCAAGAGGAATGAAAGCTCTATATTGCTTCAAAATTTCAGCATCGTAGCTTGCCCACAGACTCAGCTACGAATTTTCAAAATTTGTGGATTTGAAAGAAGAAACATTTTTTTCTAGTTTTATTTTTTTTTTCTCTTGATCCCACATTCCCAGAGTCTCCTCGTAATTTTTTTTCCCAAGAGGAATGAAAGCTCTATATTGCATCAAAATTTCAGCATCGTAGCTTGCCCACAGACTCAGCTACGAATTTTCAAAATTTGTGGATTTGAAAGAAGAAACATTTTTTTCTAGTTTTATTATTTTTTTTCTTGATTCCACATTCGCAGAGTCTCCTCGTAATTTTTTTTCTCAAGAGGAATAAAAGCTCTATATTGCATCAAAATTTCAGCATCGTAGCTTGCCCACAGACTCAGCTACGAATTTTCAAAGTTTGTGGATTTGTAAAGAAGAAACATTTTTTTCTAGTTTTATTTTTTTTCTCTTGATCCCACATTCCCAGAGTCTCCTCGTAATTTTTTTTCCCAAGAGGAATGAAAGCTCTATATTGCATCAAAATTTCAGCATCGTAGCTTGCCCACAGACGCAGCTACGAATTTTCAAAGTTTGTGGATTTGTAAAGAAGAAACATTTTTTTCTAGTTTTATTTTTTTTCTCTTGATTCCACATTCGCAGAGTCTCCTCGTAATTTTTTTTCTCAAGAGGAATAAAAGCTCTATATTGCATCAAAATTTCAGCATCGTAGCTTGCCCACAGACTCAGCTACGAATTTTCAAAGTTTGTGGATTTGAAAGAAGAAACATTTTTTTCTAGTTTTATTTTTTTTTTCTCTTGATCCCACATTCCCAGAGTCTCCTCGTAATTTTTTTTCCCAAGAGGAATGAAAGCTCTATATTGCATCAAAATTTCAGCATCGTAGCTTGCCCACAGACTCAGCTACGAATTTTCAAAATTTGTGGATTTGAAAGAAGAAACATTTTTTTCTAGTTTTATTATTTTTTTTCTCTTGATTCCACATTTGCAGTCTCCTCGTAATTTTTTTTCTCAAGAGGAATAAAAGCTCTATATTGCATCAAAATTTCAGCATCGTAGCTTGCCCACAGACTCAGCTACGAATTTTCAAAGTTTGTGGATTTGAAAGAAGAAACATTTTTTTCTAGTTTTATTATTTTTTTTCTCTTGATTCCAAATTCGCAGAGTCTCCTCGTAATTTTTTTTCTCAAGAGGAATAAAAGCTCTATATTGCATCAAAATTTCAGCATCGTAGCTTGCCCACAGACTCAGCTACGAATTTTCAAAGTTTGTGGATTTGAAAGAAGAAACATTTTTTTCTAGTTTTATTATTTTTTTTCTCTTGATTCCACATTCGCAGAGTCTCCTCGTAATTTTTTTTTCTCAAGAGGAATAAAAGCTCTATATTGCATCAAAATTTCAGCATCGTAGCTTGCCCACAGACTCAGCTACGAATTTTCAAAGTTTGTGGATTTGAAAGAAGAAACATTTTTTTCTATTTTTATTTTTTTTTCTCTTGATCCCACATTCCCAGAGTCTCCTCGTAATTTTTTTTCTCAAGAGGAATAAAAGCTCTATATTGCATCAAAATTTCAGCATCGTAGCTTGCCCACAGACTCAGCTACGAATTTTCAAAGTTTGTGGATTTGAAAGAAGAAACATTTTTTTCTAGTTTTATTTTTTTTCTCTTGATCCCACATTCGCAGAGTCCCCTCGTATTTTTTTTTTCTGAGGAGGAGTAAAAGCTCCATATTGCACCAGAATTTCAGCATCGTAGCTTGCTCACAGACAGCTACGAATTTTCAAAATTTGTGGATTTGAAAGAAGAAACATTTTTTTCTAGTTTTATTATTTTTTTTCTCTTGATTCCACATTCGCAGAGTCTCCTCGTAATTTTTTTTCTCAAGAGGAATAAAAGCTCTATATTGCATCAAAATTTCAGCATCGTAGCTTGCCCACAGACTCAGCTACGAATTTTCAAAGTTTGTGGATTTTGAAAGAAGAAACATTTTTTTCTAGTTTTATTTTTTTTTCTCTTGATCCAACATTCCCAGAGTCTCCTCGTAATTTTTTTTCTCAAGAGGAATAAAAGCTCTATATTGCATCAAAATTTCAGCATCGTAGCTTGCCCACAGACTCAGCTACGAATTTTCAAAGTTTGTGGATTTGAAAGAAGAAACATTTTTTTCTAGTTTTATTTTTTTTCTCTTGATCCCACATTCCCAGAGTCTCCTCGTAATTTTTTTTCTCAAGAGGAATGAAAGCTCTATATTGCTTCAAAATTTCAGCATCGTAGCTTGCCCACAGACTCAGCTACAAATTTTCAAAGTTTATGGATTCGAAAGAAGAAACATTTTTTTCTAGTTTTATTTTTTTTCTCTTGATCCCACATTCCCAGAGTCTCCTCGTAATTTTTTTTCTCAAGAGGAATAAAAGTTCTATATTGTATCGAAATTTCAGCATCGTAGCTTGCCCACAGACTCAGCTACGAATTTTCAAAGTTTGTGGATTTGAAAGAAGAAACATTTTTTTCTAGTTTTATTTTTTTTCTCTTGATCCCACATTCCCAGAGTCTCCTCGTAATTTTTTTTCTCAAGAGGAATGAAAGCTCTATATTGCATCAAAATTTCAGCATCGTAGCTTGCCCACAGACTCAGCTACAAATTTTCAAAGTTTATGGATTCGAAAGAAGAAACATTTTTTTCTAGTTTTATTTTTTTTCTCTTGATCCCACATTCCCAGAGTCTCCTCGTAATTTTTTTTCTCAAGAGGAATAAAAGTTCTATATTGCATCGAAATTTCAGCATCGTAGCTTGCCCACAGACTCAGCTACGAATTTTCAAAGTTTGTGGATTTGAAAGAAGAAACATTTTTTTCTAGTTTTATTTTTTTTTCTCTTGATCCCACATTCCCAGAGTCTCCTCGTAATTTTTTTTCTCAAGAGGAATAAAAGCTCTATATTGCATCAAAATTTCAGCATCGTAGCTTGCCCACAGACTCAGCTACGAATTTGCAAAGTTTGTGGATTTGAAAGAAGAAACATTTTTTTCTAGTTTTATTTTTTTTTCTCTTGATCCCACATTCCCAGAGTCTCCTCGTAATTTCTTTTCTCAAGAG
Organism: Adalia bipunctata; assembly: GCA_910592335.1. Classification (NCBI taxonomy): domain Eukaryota; kingdom Metazoa; phylum Arthropoda; class Insecta; order Coleoptera; family Coccinellidae; genus Adalia; species Adalia bipunctata. The sequence continues at coordinate 3,737,358 of OU342951.1, forward strand.
GAATAAAAGCTCTATATTGCATCAAAATTTCAGCATCGTAGCTTGCCCACAGACTCAGCTACGAATTTTCAAAGTTTGTGGATTTGAAAGAAGAAACATTTTTTTCTAGTTTTATTTTTTTTTCTCTTGATCCCACATTCCCAGAGTCTCCTCGTAATTTTGTTTCTCAAGAGGAATAAAAGCTCTATATTGCTTCAAAATTTCAGCATCGTAGCTTGCCCACAGACTCAGCTACGAATTTTCAAAGTTTGTGGATTTGAAAGAAGAAACATTTTTTTCTAGTTTTATTTTTTTTTCTCTTGATCCCACATTCCCAGAGTCTCCTCGTAATTTTTTTTCTCAAGAGGAATAAAAGCTCTATATTGCACCAAGATTTCATCATTGTAGATTGCCCACAGATAAAGCTACGAATCTTCAAAGTTTGTGAGTTGATTAAAAAAAAATTTTTCTAGTTTTATTTTTTTTCCTCTTGATGTCACAATCTAAGAGTCCCCTTATATTTGTTTTCTGAAGAGGAGTAAAAGCTCCATATTGCACCAGAATTTAAGAATCGTAGCTTGCCCACAGACTCAGCTACGAATTTTCAAAGTTTGTGGATTTGAAAGAAGAAACATTTTTTTCTAGTTTTATTTTTTTTTTTTCTCTTGATCCCACATTCCCAGAGTCTCCTCGTAATTTTTTTTTCTCAAGAGGAATGAAAGCCGTATATTGCATCAAAATTTCAGCATCGTAGCTTGCCCACAGACTCAGCTACGAATTTTCAAAGTTTGTGGATTTGAAAGAAGAAACATTTTTTTCTAGTTTTATTTTTTTTCTCTTGATCCCACATTCCCAGAGTCCCCTCGTATTTTTTTTTCTGAGGAGGAGTAAAAGCTCCATATTGCACCAGAATTTCAGCATCGTAGCTTGCCCACAGACTCAGCTACGAATTTTCAAAGTTTGTGGATTTGAAAGAAGAAACATTTTTTTCTAGTTTTATTTTTTTTCTCTTGATTCCACATTCCCAGAGTCTCCTCGTACTTTTTTTTCTCAAGAGGAATAAAAGCTCTATATTGCACCAAGATTTCATCATTGTAGATTGCCCACAGATAAAGCTACGAATTTTCAAAGTTTGTGAGTTGATTAAAAAAAAATTTTTCTAGTTTTATTTTTTTTTCTCTTGATGTCACAATCTAAGAGTCCCCTTATATTTGTTTTCTGAAGAGGAGTAAAAGCTCCATATTGCACCAGAATTTCAGCATCGTAGCTTGCCCACAGACTCAGCTACGAATTTTCAAAATTTGTGGATTTGAAAGAAGAAACATTTTTTTCTAGTTTTATTTTTTTTTCTCTTGATCCCACATTCCCAGAGTCTCCTCGTAATTTTTTTTCTCAAGAGGAATAAAAGCTCTATATTGCACCAAGATTTCATCATTGTAGATTGCCCACAGATAAAGCTACGAATTTTCAAAGTTTGTGAGTTGATTGAAAAAAAAATTTTCTAGTTTTATTTTTTTTTCTCTTGATGTCACAATCTAAGAGTCCCCTTATATTTGTTTTCTGAAGAGGAGTAAAAGCTCCATATTGCACCAGAATTTCAGCATCGTAGCTTGCCCACAGACTCAGCTACGAATTTTCAAAGTTTGTGGATTTGAAAGAAGAAACATTTTTTTCTAGTTTTATTTTTTTTTCTCTTGATCCCACATTTCCAGAGTCTCCTCGTAATTTTTTTTCTCAAGAGGAATGAAAGCTCTATATTGCATCAAAATTTCAGCATCGTAGCTTGCCCACAGATTCAGCTACGAATTTTCAAAGTTTGTGGATTTGAAAGAAGAAACATTTTTTTCTAGTTTTATTTTTTTTCTCTTGATCCCTCATTCCCAGATTCCCCTCGTATTTTTTTTTCTGAGGAGGAGTAAAAGCTCCATATTGCACCAGAATTTCAGCATCGTAGCTTGCCCACAGACTCAGCTACGAATTTTCAAAGTTTGTGAATTTGAAAGAAGAAACATTTTTTTCTAGTTTAATTTTTTTTTTCTCTTGATCTCGCATTCGCAGAGTCTCGTTGTGTTTTTTTTTTCTGAAGAGGAATAAAAGTTCTATATTACACCAGAATTTCATCATTGTAGCTTGCCCACAGATAGAGCTACGGATTTTCAAAGTTTGTGAGTTGATTAAAATAATTTTCTACTCTTATTTTTTTTCTCTTGATGTCAAAATTTAAGAGTCCCTTTGTATTTTTTTTTCTGAGGAGGAGTAAAAGCTCCATATTGCACCAGAATTTCAGCATCGTAGCTTGCCCACAGACTCAGCTACGAATTTTCAAAGTTTGTGAATTTGAAAGAAGAAACATTTTTTTCTAGTTTTATTTTTTTTTCTCTTGGTCCCACATTCGCAGAGTCTCCTCGTAATTTTTTTTCTGAAGAGGAATGAAAGCCCTATATATTACACCAGAATTTTATCATTGTAGCTTGCTCACAGATACATCTACGAATGTTCAAAGTTTGTGAGTTGATAAAAAAAAAATTTCTAGTTTTAATTCTTTTTCTGTTGATTTCACAATCTGAGAGTCCCCATGTATTTTTTTTTTCTGAAGAGGAGTAAAAGCTCCATATTGCACCAGAATTTCAGCATCGTAGCTTTCCCACAGACTCAGCTACGAATTTTCACAGTTTGTGAGTTTAATAAACAAAACTTTGTTTCTCTAGATCTTCTTTCATCTGATCTCACCACCGCAGACTCCCCTAGTAATTTTTTTTCTGAAGTGGAATAAAACCTCTATATTGCACTAAAATTTCATCACTGTAGCTTGCCCACAGACAAATCTACGAATTTTTAAAGTTTGTGAGTTCAATAAAAAAAAAATTCTTCTAGATTTATTTTTTCTTCTCCTGATTCTACCACCGCAGGCAAACATTTTTCGAAATATATGTGTAACAATTTAAGAGTATTTTCAATAAGACAGTTGTTTTTATGATGAAACTCATTTCGGCCTCAACCAATAAATGTATAATTGTTTATCGAAAAATCTTTCGTGGAATTTCCTTGGTCCGAATATAATGTATCTAACTAAGTCCAGGAATGAATCGGAAACATGTGAGTTAGACCTTTTATATAACTCAATTCTTGTCACAACATCACCCTCCTCAAATTCACATGTGAATTTCCATTTACGTGACTTCGGACAACGTGGGGTCTACGGTGTCTTCTCTGTCGCCTATAATTACATAAAATCCTGGGCACACGTGTGCTGAGCAGCACACGCTCGTCGTTGCATTACTAGAGATTTTTTCTCGTTACATAACGAAATAAAGCAATATTTATGGAGTTGTTTTTCGCCGCGCGACAGGTAATGAAAGTACATGGAGTAGTTAGCGCGTAAAAAATGGGTGGGTTGCGTAAACAATCCATGGGTCACGTTGAGCTAATGCTAGAACTTAACTAGGTTTCGAATGGTTCACGTTTACTCGAAACGTTTAAATCGGGAGTTATCAATGAATATTCATGTACGGCGATGAATATTGGTCCCAATTTGCGTCAACTGAACCACTGGCTACTGAAGAGAATTCAGCTTATAGTCAATCAAACGATAGAAGGTTAACTGTTTGTGTTTAGTCCTCACAATATACTACGAATTACGATGAATATTCCAAAAATACCGTCTCAAAAACGTAAACATCTTCTGTTGATATTTCCGAGAACAATATTGTGGAGAGAAAAACACACATATCTTCAATTATTGTAAACACACGGGTCGTAATACAGATCGGATAACGATAAAAAATAGAAAAATGTAGGTACCCGAATGAAAAACAAAAATATGGAGGGGATCAACATTCGTATATGATATCATGAAATGTAAATTGTGATAATTTGGCAATCGGCATCGATTTTATTGAAAAACGATTCGAATGATTGGCATTCATAACATCAAGGAAGTTTTGAGCAAATTGTTAACTTTCCACGAATGCGATCAAACTGAAACTGTAGCAAGAATGTTCAATGAGATTTATTCTGACTTTGATCCATTGAAATTTGTATGCTCTCTTCAAGATCCCACCACAAAATGTTGTAATCATTTGATCGAGGTACACACAACCAAACTTATATGGAATCACCCTGTTATTTGGAAAAAACGAATTTTAATTAAAAAAAAGTCGCTGAAAAGTTAAGAGCAGTTTTCCCAAAACAAGTTTATTACAAAAATAATATAAATTATTAAACGATTATTTTTATAATAGAACAGAAAATTAAAAGTGTAAATTTCTCTGAAAATAATTTTTATGTAACTGAGAATTGAACAACAAATAAAACGATTTTAACAAATCAATAATCAGTATTACCACCCCTGGCATTGATACAAGCTTGAATTCGACGAGGCATGCTTTCTATTAAGTTGTTAATTTCTTCTTCTGTAACATTTGCCTATTCCTCTAAAGCCGCTTGTATAAGTTGCTCTGCGTTACCAGGATTATTTTGGCGAGCTCTAATTTTTCTTTTGATCCTATCCCACAAGTGCTCGATAGGATTAAGGTCCGGTGAACAAGAAGGCCACTCTAAAACAGTCACACCTTCTGTTTCGAAAATTTTTTTGCAACTCTGCTGGTATGTGGAGGTGCATTATCCTGCATAAATAGGAAATAATCTTAAAAAGCACCTCTCTAGAGCCTCACTACAGGTTGTAGCACTAGATCAACATATCTAGGACCTTTCAGAGATTTTCTAATGGGAATTAAAGGAGTTTTCTCACCAAACATAATTCCGCCCCAAAACATTACAGTACCTCCTTTGTATTTAGGGATCGGTCTTGCAGCTTGGAGCCTAGCTTGCCTCCCTCTACCTCTTAAAATCGTCTGATCGTAGGCCAATTCTGGTCTCATCCGAAAATAAGACATTTTTCCAATCTTCAATAGTCCAATTTTCATGCTCTAAACACCAATTAAAACGGTCAACTTTATTTTGCCTTGATAGTTCTGGAACTCTTAACGCTCTTCTCTTGAATAATTCCCGAGCGCGAAGTCTTTTTCTGATAGTTTCGACAGAAACACTAACACCTGTAGCTTGCAAAAATTGCCTTTGAAGCTCTGAATGAGATACTGCGGGATTTCTTCTTGCTGTTTGGGCTAAAAAGCGATCCTGCCTTTCTGTAGTTACTCTTTCACGACTTCTTCTCGGCCTATTCTTTAGGGTTCCTAACTCCAGAAACCTTGCATAGGTTTTTGAAACAACCCCTTGTGTAACCCCCACCGTTCATGCAATCTGTCTTTGTGACATACCTTGTTCTGCCATAGTAATAATTCTTCCTCTCTGGACTTCCGATAACCCCACATAAGGCATTTTTTTAAAACTTCGCAAAAAAACAAAATATAAATTCACTGCGACGTTCGAACGAAATGGTAAAATCGACACTGCAAAGCCAAATCTTATCAAGTGCTTATGAACCTAACTGTTTTTGTGAGTAAACACATGCACTTTTTATTTGCTTCTAACGAAAAAGATATCAAAATAATATTTCATCTTAATTCTGGGTGATTCCATATAAGTTTGGTTGTGTGTATATCTTTGTTGTCAGTAGACAGTATTTCAATTCTATTTGATTATTCCAAGCATAAAAACCTTTTTTCTCGGAAAATTGATAAAATAAAGAAATTCTTCTTATTTGCCATTGACCAACGGCCCTTCAAATTTCTTTTCAGTTTAAAGGTACTTTCTCAGACCCAGCAGCTGAAATCCCCACTTCTTCCATACCCCTAACCTCCTTTGAAGTGCAAAAGAGGTCTTTAACAGTGCAAATTCAAACATTGGGGTCAGTTGACGTTTCGTTTATCGCTTCTCATTGGCTCAACTTCGTAGCCTAAGAGGTCTTCGACGTAGCACTGATGGAATAAACATGTGATTTTTAAATAAATAATCTTATCTGTATACCATTCATATCGAGTCCAAAAATAGAAAAATCCCTGATTAGTATACATTTGATGCAAAACACCTAAGAATAGATGACGAATGTCGCTCAATACTCCGATCTACCTTGAAATAAAGGTGAACTTCCTAGCACGCTCAGAGTACCTACATCTCGTTCGGTCCAGATAAGAATTTCACCTCGGCAACATTGTCGTTCGGCTTATCAAGTAGCCTCGACATCACGTGGCTCTCCACGTTACGAAAAACGTGACTCAAGATTACAATCATGCGCCATCAATGAAAAACAACGATTGATACAACTCTCTACGACCTACGTGTTGAGATACGTGATCTCCGCGTTTCGCAATGAAGCGTCTGGCTGTTATTTTCACTTTAAAATGTTGTAAACATGGCCAGTTATCGCTCTTACAGGAGTAAGAGGAAGTGTAACTGCGCCTTTGTGAAGAGTTCAACAATATAAGGACTATATGATGTGGAGTATGCGGAGTAGCATCATCTTGTTAAATCATATGCGAACAGCTCCGAAAATAACAGAGGAATGGTGCAAGGGAAGACTCAAAACTGAACACATTCATGTTGAAAGAAAGCTAGATAAGCTTGACGCACCTAACCACTAGCGCACCCGGGGGAGGGGTCAAAGGGCTAGAACCCTCTCCCCGAGATTTATTATAGTTGAAAAAAAATTGAGATATTATACAAATTACATATTTTTCCTTATTAAGTTGACGTTACATGATACAATGTTGATAAAAAACATTGAATGAGAATTTATATTATTCTTCAAGAATAAACATTGGTTAAGAATATCAAATGATACAAACATAAATACATCATCAAAATCGTTACTATTTTCTACAATTTCAAGTCCAAATTTGAAGCTGAAAGTTTTACTAGTCACTGGACTAATACACGTGGAAACTTAAAAATCAAAAACATCATTGGCAACTTTGGTGAAGAACCTTTGTGCATATTAATTATGCAAATTTTCTTGAATCAATTGATCCGTTATATTTATTGAATTTATTAATTCCCGAAATTGATTAATTAACTAAATGAAAACATGTCTTTGATAAGACGCTTGTTGAATTTTCAAGGATCACTGATTCTTGCATTTGTGTCGAAATTGCAATGTGCATAATTGTATTGAGATTCAGAAGAATTAATGAGTACTGGGAATTATTTAATGAAACCAATTTTTATGGCCTTGAATCGCAATACTTTCAAAATGACTGGAGTATGGTTCTACATATAATATGAACTGATACTGCATATTTCAGTATCTATGAAGAAATATTCTCTTTAGTTTCTTAAATTCGATTTTTGTCAAGTCTTGATGACTGCTACCAAATTTCAATTTTTTTCCACACACAGTGGGTGTTCCAGAATATTCAAGAAAATCCTCACGTAGAGTCCTTCCGACTTAATTTAAATGATTTTGACTGGTTTGTTATTCCTGAGAGTATTATGGACTGAAAATATCAAAGAAATGTCCCATAAAACAATTTTTCAAGCAAATAAACGATTCTTGTATACATGAACAGAACTTTATTCCCATTGTTTGACCACCAGCACTAACCTAAAAAAAAATTGACAGGACATTGTATTGCCTTATTCAAAAACTGTTTAATACAATGTTTTGATTGTAATTTGTTTAATATCTGTTTAATCGGACAATAGTACCAAAGAGGAATCTTGGATGGTAATATTATGCTCAGAAAATCATAAATAATGTTTTCACTAAAAGCAGAATCATCAGTAGCAGTTTAAGTCAATTCCAAACATCAATTTCACAAACACTACTTAAGTTCTTATTGGTTGCATGTACTTTGGACCAATACATACCAAATCTTTTTGAGATATAGGAAAATATAAAGAGATTATTAATAATTGCAAACATAGATTGAGGAAAACTGCAGAAACGTTGTATTTTGGATGAAGAAATGATGTTACTTGACATAATCGAACAAAACTTAGTGTTCTCTTACGAAATATCAAGCACGTACTTGGCCAAATATTTCTTTTAACTTCAAGGTGAAAACCTTTGAGGTTAGTTTTATGTTGTTCTTCCGAGGGAATCTGATGAAAAAGTGGGTCCAGAAGAATCTGCTGCGATACAGTGAGGAAATTTTCGAAAAGAGGAAAAATCGATTCATACGTTGGTGAAATTTCGAATATCTAGGCGATGAAGAAGTATTCAAAAAATCGCGAAAACCGATAAAACTTTTTTCACAGATATCCTCATATTTTCCATAATTTTCCCATTTTTTCAGAAAAATTTATCAAATTTTGACATTTCGCCTTAAGCAGAAATTTGCAGAGATCTACTGATAAGGATAGGTACTTGATAGGTAGATTTATGGGCAGTGGGGCACTACTAGTTACTCTTCTGAAATGAGATTATTCTCCTTCTTTAATAAATAAACGTTGGTCCTTCGAGCCGGATTTCAGGAATTTCCCCACGCTTTTCCAGCCCAGTCCGCCACTGCGCCTCGCAGTCACGTATATCGGCTGTTGGAAGGCGACATACGATTGTGAATAGGTCGCGGATTGCTCGAAGATAGACTTCACGTGTCTATTGGCGTGTCAGGTTGTTCAATTGTAATCAGCGTACGAGCCTAGAATGTTTTGAGTTTTCACATTTTCGCACTCCCTATTTTAGACCGACAGGAGAAAGGCGCTCCCCCGACCCGATTTTCCCGACCGAATGATCCGTTTCCCGACAGTTTTCCACTTGCACCGTCGCTTTACGACATCGAGGAAATAGGAGAAAATGTGATAGGTGATTTAGTGCGTTGAATTTCTGGATTTTTCGGGACTCAGTCTCGTGTTCTTGATGATGGACAACATGCAGAGGTCCTACTGGGGCAGCAATTCTAATTTGCACGTAGGCTACGAAGGGTGAGTCCAGTGAAATTAATGCTGATTTCGTAGCGTATTTGACCTTTGAAATCAGGCACGTATTCACGGTTTTGGGACCGATTTATTACGTCTGAATTTAAAAGACTGGACAGAGTCGTCTTAGAGGAGCTTTCGGAAGGAAATGTTTTGGGTGGAAAACTGCTTTGAGGTTTTTCTTGACGACCTCAGAATTATCTAGATTTTCTAACAGAGGAGACTGGTTTTATAGTGAAAAGGAACCCTGAAAATTTCAAGTCTCTAGGTTTATCCTTTTGAGAGTTTGGAGAGACAGAATTGCATTTGACCAAGGATTCTTGATCAGTGAGTCGATTGGGATAATTATCGGCTAAAATTTTGATAAATACAGACATCAGGATGAAGTTAAATAGTTCTTCGTGCCAGTCTTTGAAGTCCATCCAAAAACTACGAATAGAGGGTATCAAACTATATTTTTGACGGTGTATTCGTTCAAAAGATCCCAATGAATCAAAAAAAACTTTTACGGACCAATATTCCTGGTAATTTGAGAGGGTTGTGCACTTTTCCCAAATTTCGTCAACACCAATTTTGCAGAGAATTGCTCTTCAAAAAACGCATTTTCCAAGATGTACGAAAATTCTAGATAAATTCTTACTGAAATAAAATAATAGTGAGGACATTAACGATATTTTTCAATTGGAATTTTTACCGCTCAGTTTATTTTCCCTCTATCACTAAATGACTTCCAAAATTGATATAAAATGTACCAAAGGAAGGACAAACTGGTAGAGATTGACCATGCTAATAGAGAAAATATCACACGTAGGAAGTTTAATAGTCGTTGATCAATTAAATATTGATTCCAAAACATTTTTTCGTAGGTGTTGATGACCTTGCCTGCATTTATTTCGTATATATGTTCGATATGACATCGAGTATTAGATACCGGGAGGCTAAACCACCGATGCAGGACTGTACCCGTGAAAATCGATTCTACAAAGCTGTTAAAAGCTTTCAATTCCCAACAGACAGAGCTTTTTTCTACTACCCCTAAAATCACATAATTCGTCATTAACTAGAGAATAAAGGAGGACCTCATAGGCTCATAAAGGCCATTTTCAAGGTCAATAACACCAAAACCTAGAGTGGACTGAGTGAAAGCAAATATTAATCATGAAAAAAATTAAACGTAAAATTCTTGGTGCATAAGACATTAAATATTCGATTCTGGTTTTCGAGGATGCTGAATTGAATAAAAACTAATTTAGAGTCCTAATTATCATAGCTTAGATGTAACTTTTTCAAAAATGTGAATTCCAATTAGTCAAAGCAAACTTTATTTAGCTTCAGTAGAGTCAAACACTTGTGTACATTCCTAGCAGTTTAATAATCCTTTGATATTTAAATCGTTTAGAAAGTTGACACTCGTCTCCGAATGAGTCATTAAAAATTTCAACGTTATATAACTTAGAATTACCTATTCATAATAAAATATTGATCTATTATACAAGAGCAAGTACCTACCTAGTCCTTTTCTTTGTCCTTGTGTTATTTTTTCAAGACGCGTGGGAACAAGCTTGATTAAATCATTGGTATTTTTATTATGAAACCGCATCAGAAATGCAGAAATATAATAAGGCAAATGTAAATAGCAACAAGTTTTTTAAAGATCTAATAAATATTTTTTCATTAATCTTTTGTTATTAGGAATACTTATTCAAATGATTCGATTATTTTGCAGTGTGGGCTTAGATCACTAGTTATTATCTAGAATCTAGATGAAATAAAAACAATTATAGAATAATTCGAGGTTAGGACCTTCTGAGCGCTTGTTCAAATGTTATTTACTTTTAGCATTCGATATTATACAGCTTATTACCAGATTTCAACCAAACAGTATATGAAGTTCCTGAAATATCGGGAAAACAAAAATTTCCGGCTGGAATTACAACCAGCATGGCCAGCAGTAGGTCCGGACTTGAACCCAACAGGACATTTTTCGGACTATATAGAACGACAAAAAAAAATCTCGTAATATTGTTACAAATAGCTTAGGGACACGCTTTAGTAGAAGAATGGGGAAGTTCAGATATGAAGAGTGTCCAAATTAAAACGACTTTGAATTACCAAAGAATTCATAAACTACAATATGAATAATCAAATAATTTTGAGGTGTTAAAGGAAAAATATCTCCATTTTTTTCAGAAGCCACCTCATAGATGAAAACAGTCAGCACAAAGAAGAGCGCAACATATTTCCCTGTTGTGATTCGTAAGTAATTTTTTTCATCATTAAACGAAAACTTTCGAATCATTTTCGAGAAAATTTGTGATATATTTTTTCTCGTTTGCAGTAACTTGAATTTTTCGACTGCCAATTGTAGCGAAGACGATTTAGAATACGGTAATTTCAAGAGGAATAAAAACACAAGAGTAAGATCATTCAAACGATTTTCAGAGAGAAAAATTAATGATCCCTTTTTTGTAGCAAGATCCAATGTCCCATAGAATAATAGAGAAGAGAAGGAGAGATCGAATGAATAACTGTCTGGCCGATCTTTCTCGACTGATACCGACAGAATACCTCAAAAAAGGCAGAGGAAGAATAGAAAAAACAGAAATTATCGAGATGGCCATCAAACACATGAAGTTCCTTCAACAGGACTCAGATCCCAGTGAACAGTTCAGGTAATTCAGATTTCTTTTAAAAATCTACAAAGAAGTTTGCGAAAGTGATAAGCAAAAAATCTTCCATGTACAAAAACTGATTCTGTAAAATTTGATGAAATATACGAGGATATATTGAAAAATTCTTAGGCTACTATAGAACCAAACAAAATTTCAATGTCAATATATTTTAATACTCAACATATTCTCCTCTTAATTGAATACATTTATTACAGCGAACCTGCAACGTCTCTAGACCTTTAAAACAATGTTTCTTCTTGCTCTGCAAACCAGTCCTCCACAGCTTTTATTACCTCCTTGTTGGAAGAAAATTTACGACCTTTTAAACTTTTTTTCAGTTGAGGAAAGAAATGATAGTCGGACGGAGCCAAATCTGATGAATAAGGGGGGTGTTCTAGTAATTCTAACCCTATATCACGAATTTTTTGCATGGCAACATGAGATTTGTGTACTGGGGCGTTGTCCTGTAAAAACAAAACACCTTTGGATAGCTTTCCGCGTCTTTTCCCTTTAATTTTTTCCCGTAGAGTGATCAGTAATGTAGAATAGTAATCTCCAGTTATTGTTCTACCCTTATCCAAAAAATCAATCATGATTATTCCATGGCAATCCCAAAAAACTGAAGCAAGAACTTTTCCAGCAGATTTTTGGACACGAAACTTCTTAGGTCTTGGAGAACCAGAGTGTCGCCATTCCATCGATTGTTGCTTTGTTTCTGGATCGTAGAAATGTACCCAAGTCTCATCCATAGTAAAAATTCGGTTTAAGAAGTCTACATCGTTTTCAAATCGAGCACAGATCGAACGCGATGCTTCTACGATTGCACGCTTTTGGTCAACATTCAAACATTTGGGGATCCATTTTGCAGAAATTTTTCTCATGTCCAAATTGACGTGAACTATATGATGAACGCGTTCGTATGAAATCTTCAGTGCTTCCGATATCCGTTTCAGCCCAATTCGACGGTTTGATAAAATCATGTCATGAACTGCATCGATATTTTCGGGAACTGACACAGAAACTGGCCTTCCCGATCGGTCATCATCTTCAATGGAAAACTTACCTCTTTTGAAGCTTGCAGTCCAATTTTTCACGGTCGCATACAAAGGACATTGATCACCAAGCGTATTAAGCATATCTTCGTAAATCTGCATACCTCTTAACCCTTTTAAATACAGGTACTTGATGATGGCTCGATACTCCAATTTTTCAATTTTCACAATTTCGGTGGACATCTTTTTTTCTTTAATTTATTGCGTAACTCTGGTTTACTTTTTTGACGTCGAACTCTACACAGACACTTCTAATAAGTTATTGTTCATTGATATGATGTCGCAATATTTTGTTTATGCATGGAACTGGTCTAGGCTAACTAGATATCAATACATCCTGGTACTACAGAAACCGTGCGATTGCGAGTTAATAAAAAAGGCACATTAATAGATCTTCGATCTTATCCATTTTCCTTTCTTATCATTCCAGGTTAGGTTACCAAGAATGCATGTCCGAAACCATGCGATTCATGGTAGAAGTCGAAGGCCATTTCTCCAACGAAGCCATATGCGTCCGACTCTTAGCCCACCTCCAAAAACACTGCGCGACCTTACCCCACAGATCAAACCACGTGCCCCAAAACATACCAGTCAACGAACGCCTGCTAGTACCGGTGCCGCCTGTCGACAGGAGCCCCATGCAAGTACCCGAGTTTCAAACCATGAAAGTGGAAATCGAACAGAACAACAACAACACCAAGAACAACAACTCGTTCAACAATAACAACTATCCGACCAGGATAGTTGGCAACGAGGATCACGAAAACGGTCATGCTGACAACGGAAGGATATCGTACAAGTATAAGACTAATATTAAGCTGAGATTCAACCAGGACTTGAACGGGGAGAGCGAAGCGAAGAGGCCTAAACTGGAAGATGATAGGAGGAGCTCCGTCAACAGTATTGAAATTAGAAGGTAAGAATCGATAAAATACTTTGCTGTATTGACTGTGACATACTGCAATAAAAGTTGGAGCTGCCTCAATCGAAATTGAAAAAGTGCAGGGAACTAAGTAGGTAAATCCAAATGGTACACTGATGGATCAAAATTTCCCGAAGAAACAGGTCCTAAACTGATACTTTCAATCTGGTTGCTCTTAAAAATGTAACAAGGCGAATTCACGGTTTCTTAGTATGCTTAGAAACTGCGCTCAACAGTCAGCTTTTAGAATCATTGTTAAAAAATGGTACTTAACACTCTACTTTTGCTAGAATTAGCCTTCAAAGTCATCGAGGTGGAAAAAATCAAAGAACTAGACATTTACTACAGAATAATTTTTTGGCATTTTAAGATTTTTCTGATCAAGTTATGATAGAAAATGCTGAAAATTAATGAAAACTAGCTTCAGATATTGGTCAAGAAGAGTTCTAGATGAAAAAAAGGAATAGGTATGGCAATAAATCACATAATAATGTAAATAAAAAGAAATTTATTTATAAAATTTACAGTAGGTTTTCCAAGTGGCTACCTCTAGCCTCAATACAAATTCTACATCTTCTTAGAAAATTTTCTTTTAATCGCATAAAACCTGCCCTGTTCTCTCTTAGGACACTTTCGGCTTCTCTTAACTTCAGTCGCAGCTCGTCTTCACTCGAACATTCTCGGGCGTAAAAAATTTCTTTGAAATAACCCCAAACAAACAAATTCATGGGATTAAGGTTAGGTGAACGTGGGGGCCACATGATTGGTCCACTGCGTCCGATCCATCTGTTCAGGTATCGTTCATTCAAGTGATTACTAAGAAGGTGTAGAATGTGTAGGTACTGTAAATTCTATAAATAAATTTCTTTTTATTTACATTATTATGTGTGATTCATTGCCATACCTATTCCTTGTTTTATCTAGAACTCTTCTTGACCAACATCTGAAGCTAGTTTTCATTAATTTTCAGCATTTTCTATCATAACTTGATTAGAAAAATCTTAAAATGGCAAAAAATAATTCTGTAGTAAATGTCTAGTTTTTCCACCTCGATGACTTTGAAGGCTAATTCCAGCAAAAGTAGAGTGTTAAGTGCCATTTTTTATCAATGATTCTAAAAGCTGACTGTTGAGCGCACTTTTTAAGCTTACTAAGAAACCGTGAATTCGCCTTTTTACAATTTTAATTTTGATTCGAAAATTCAGATCATAATCCAATTCACGTAACTTTTTCACTTGAGACCAACATTTCCATAATTTTTATCAAAGTTACGAATCTGGTTATTTTATATATAAAAGTACAATTCATGGAGATTAAGTTACAAAAAGAATTTCACAGAGAAGTCTTGTACTTTTTTTTAATATCCTTTTTAAGATGGTCAAGTCGAAAATTCTCAAAGTTCATAAAAAAATTCATAACTCGAAAACCGTGAAAAATCGCATAACATACATGGGGGTGATTCGAATAGCCCATGACACGAGGGATCTGTTTTTTTCTTTTTGACGTCAATCTCTTGTCCACCCTGTATAACAATAAAGTATCACTCTAAAATGATCATGATTTCTGTTGCAGCATCTCGCACAGTTCACCGCCGGCCAGCGAAGCGTGCACAAGGATATCGGACGCCGAAAACACCAACAGGACATCTCCCTCGGACAGTACCTCCTCCTCGAACAACCACTTGAAACTCGAGTTAGCCTCCAGCAGCGAAACGACCAACCCTTGCTCCCCCCACGACCCCTCCTTGCACAGCCTGAACGTCATCAAGAACTTCAAAGTACCCATCTTCATGTTGCACACCAAAGGTTCCTTCTACGTGCCCCTCACCGTCGACTACAAGGCTCTACTACCCTATTTCCCGAACTACGAAATCTCCGACGAGGTCATACTGCATCCTGTCACGATAAACGTCAATTTCCAACCCGCTTTCAACAACTCGCTGGAGGGTTCCAAGTATAAATGCGACTATCCAAGGTCATCGTGGCAATGAATTTCGTTTTATTCGATACCACGTGATCTTATCTCAGGGATGCGCCCATTTAAAAGCAAAATTGTTCGAGTACTTGAAGTACTAACGTGAAATTCAACAGGAGAAACGGGAATACATTTTTTTGGATTTTCTAAGCGGAAAAGTGTTATTTTTGGAGGAACTGTGAAGAAAAAGTTTTATATTCAAGGTATTTCCCAAGAGGAAGCTTCAATTTTGGAACGGTTGTTTTATACAGGTTGGAGGCATCTTCAGTAACCAAAGTGGGAAGAAGCATTCGTTTTGAGTGAATGTGAAGAAAACAGGAATATAATGAGGTACTTTCGAAGAAAAGCATTGAACTTAACATTTTGACTCGAGCGTAAATCTTGGCAAAATTTGTCCCATTGTCCCATACGCATGAGTGTCCGCCCTGTATAAAATATCCAAGAGAAGCTATGTTGGAGAGAAAATAGTTTGATACAAGAATGAAATTTTGAAATTTGTGATTTACCTGAACATTTGATAATGACAAAATGTGTAAGAAACTCTTTCTCGAAAAAATATCAATTTGGACGAAGGCGTTCACAAGGATGTGAAATTTCGAAGCAGGCTGTGAAATCAGGGGAATATAACGTTGTAAGACTGATCTGTCTATTGATATTCGTTATAGGTATGCGATCTATAAGCTCCATATTTTCTATTACACTTTTTTTAAATTGAACGTTTCGTATTCTTCTAGAGGTTGTTTCTCGAGGATATTTCATCGAAATGTTTCTCGTACAGTTGAAGATTGTAACAATTATTTCGGAAATTCGTTGTGAACATGAGGTGTTGAAAACTGCACTGTGTTGACTTTATATGATTGTGGTTGCAGAAATGATAAAATATTTAAGTAGTGTTTTGGTAAGTTGTTGTGTTTTCGACACGTTCTTCTGCCATTTTCTCGCAAATCAGTTTCCACATCCCTACTCACCCTGTTTTTGTTTGTGAGGACCAAAAAACGATTGGAATCATAACTTAAAATGTGCACAGGGCAATGGACGTGTTGAAATTGATGTATACATTTATTGTGAACTGTTATTATCATGAGAATCAAATATATGTTGATTTGAAACGCTTGAGTTATTTGACCTATTAAATCCAGCAGACAATACCACATTTCAAAAACTAAGATCGTATTATTGAAAGAATAGAAAAAATTTAATATGTCCGAAAATAACGCTCTATCTTGGCTAAAGTTTCTAAATAAAATCGAAAATACAACTCACAAACTAAGGAGAGGGTCTTCAATAAATCTGGTACCAAGAAACGCTTTAAACTCTATTCTGAATATGTACATATCAACAAATAAAAAGTTTTGCACCTACTTTCTTTACTGAAGTAGCTTGTGAATCTGGCTGTATCCCTATACACCAAGTTCAGCGTATTTTTACTGGGTTCGATTGTAATTAACGCCTCTTGTATTTCTTCCTCCATATTAACGTATTCTACTCTTCCGCCTACTATATTTTCTTCTTCCCCACACGGAATATACAGAATTACATCCAATTCTTTCTGGTTCCAGTCATAATCAGAAGATAACAACTGAAAACAAGAATGAGAACATTGGGAGAAATGGCGCTTGGGAATTTCAAAGTTGGCAACACTGTACATGTCAAAACCATTCTAATGTCAAAGTTCTTCAGAGTTTTAGGTTAGGTTATTAACAGACATAGGGGGCACATCAATTCATAATCAAATGAAATATCACTAAGAAATAGTGAATCAGTAAATGTATGTCTTACTTACACAGTAACTCCCTGGAGTCCACCTCTGGCACTCAAATTTCATGGACCTAAATTCAACCTCCGTTATAGTTTTCAAATATTCAAAAAACTGTTCGGATTTAAAAAGACTTAAAAATCTTTCTAACGATTGCGGCAAACAACTTTCCGTGCACAATACTTCATACAGACTTCTATTCGGAGGTGCTATTCTATTCCATTTACCTCCTAAAATCGAAATTAACTATCCACACTGAATACTTCACATCATTCTGACAAAACCGTCCAAGAATATTGGATCAAACTTACCATTTTCCGTTACCATCTCTAAACGACTATGAACTTCATTCCAAGCTTCTTCCCTAAAAAAGTTCCTGAGCGAAATTTCACTTTCTTCTTCAATATGCTTCTGAATGTCCTCAAGTTCAGACTGTACAAAATATCGCTCGTCTATCCATGACTCGAGAAGCAGATCTGTTTTCTCAGGTTTTTGTTCAATTTTCCCAAACAAACTATTTTCAGGATATTCAAAATGAGGTGTTTCGAATACTGGCGGTTCTCTTACATGAAACCAACCATTTATTGTTAATCGAGCGTCTTCTAAACTTGTTACTTCAGCAACCTTAAAAATTCATTCTAGTGACGTACAGTTTTAGTTATGTTGATCTTCATCTTACCTGATGATAAGAATCGTTGGTTACTGGAAAGAAAACTAATTGATTATTCTTCGGCAAAATACTCCTGACCACTTTATCCGGAAGTCCTTTCTCATCTTTCGATAGAAGATCCAAACTGCCCCCTTTACTGGAATCCCAACCGTTTGGGCCCGTCATATAATACACAAAAGCTACCATTCGATCTTCCCTTTGATCATCATGTACTGTGAGAAAATCAGTACTAGTATAACAACTGCAGGTAGCAGATATTTCATTCAGCTTGTACCCTGTTATCTCAGAAACCTAAAATAATGCCAACTAGAAATGTTGTCTCTAAATGGTGACGATACATACCCACGGCATTACAGATTTTTTCAAAAATTCATAGAACCCCTTGATGTAATTGTGATCTAAATGCTTCAGGTCTTCTGACTGGAAGAATTCATACAGATCCATTTTTCTTCTATTCCATTCAATGTCATCGAAATCATGTCGAATACCTTCGGTAAAATCAGTGTTTTCTAAAAAGTTATCAATAACACACACTCCAAAGGGGTCTTTTATAATCTCTACTTCATTCAATGTGAGTCCTAGTCCTTTTTTCCATGCTCCCTTCAATTTTGTCCTAGTCTCTTCACTGCATAAATTGGGATTCATAAATGGACATAATTTAACTTTTTTCTTAGGATTGGCTATTTCTTCATTGATACCTGCTTTTGGGTGATCTGAAAATTGGCTGTTTATCATCGAGAATTCTTGGGAAACTCAATTTTCTTACATCCTTTCAAATTAGACGTGCTCATAGGTATCATGAATGGTTCTTCAGATTCTTCTAGTGGATGAGAGTTAGAGGGCCCAGCACGTTCTAAATGTCCCCTTTCCATTGTGCATTAAAAAAAATTAATTCTACAATTATTTACCACTAAATATAGCACAAAGCAAATAGAATTTTTTGAAAATATAACCTAAAAAATTTTAACCTATAAAACGTAAATCGTTGAACCACAGAATATTAAGAACCAACGAACCAATTGCAATTTTTTGTTCAAAACGGACTCAGTTACCATCACGAAACGAAAAATAATGCGATTCTATGGAAATTTATAGGTTGGATCGAAGGACACAGAGAATATGCATTTTTTTTATGCTTAAAAATATTCAAAATTAAACATTTTCCCCAGGTTCAAACTGTCATTAAAAAACAATTATTTTTTACAAAAAAAAAGCAATGAGCGATGTTCAAGTTATCAAGAACACAAGCAACAATCTGAAAAACTCAAGTGATCACAAACTTGCCTCTTCAAAAACCAAAAACCTGAGCAATCAACAAAATGTCGACTCGAACCAAAATGAGATTAATCCCGATATTTCAAACCTGAAACTCAAAAGTACCGAAAAAGTGGCGTCTAAAACGAATGAACGTGGAGAATTACAAACCATAAGAAAATGCCTGAGAAAGGGTTCCCGTATTTGTTATACAGATATGGAAAACATTACCGTTTTGCGAAAAATACCAGAAAGGGACGGTTCCAAGATATCTTTTGGCGAGGATGAGGGATTCCAGAAAGTGGATAGTTATAGATCTGGAGAGTCGTTGTTCAAAGTAATTGCGAGATAATTTAATTTTTGTAATTAGCAAATTTTCAGATAGATGTCTCGATCGAAATGTTTTTTAGACTTTCACGTTTGAACAAACGAGAGAAATCGACGACCCGGAGACGGTGAAATGCATCGAATTTTGGAAAAGCGTGATGAAAAAAAATTTGGCTCCGATAAAATGTACACTTTTGGAAAACAACAAAAAACCGACAGAAAAAAAGAAAGAAAAGACCTCGATACCTGAGGAGAAGATTAATGAACGTAGGAAATCAGAGGAAAAGGCCAAAAACTCGGGTTTTCCAGGAGATGGTGCGAAAATTTGGTCGCAAGCGTTGAGGGAGATCAGAGAAAAAAAATTGGATCAATTAAAAGTGAGCTTTAAATTGAGTCGTTTCCAACAAGGAAACGTTGTATTTGAGCATTGACATGAATAAAAATTTGTTGTTTTTTCTTTATTACATACCCGGTGTCCCAAAAATAAATACAAACGATCTGATTTTTTGGTGAATTATTCAGTACGCGGTTTGGAGGTTGGTGTTTTATTTCCACCAATTTTCCAGCTGTACGTGAGAGAAAGATGTCAGTATTGCACGGATCCCTTCACGAGGGAAATAAGAGAAAAAATGGGTACTGAAACTGCAGGGGAACAGCAATCGGAAATACTGTCCTTGAACGAATGGAAACCCAAAAATGAACAGATTGATTTGATGGACAATACGAGCAAACGTAAGGCACACTTTATTTCGATCTGCGCAGGTTTGTTTAGGGATTTTACTCATAGAACTTTTAGTACTATAAGTTCTATGATTTAGTACTATAAGTTCTATGATTTTACTGCGCAGTCAACAACTAGAAGTGAGAAAAATATGGAAATATCGTAGATTTTCAAGTTTTCCCGGATATCTCACCGAAAATCTGACGTATTCCGTATTTTCATAATCTTTACCCATGTAACATGACCTCGCACCCCCTGACGTTCTTCCAGCGAGCCTCAGACGCCGCTACTCGATAAAAACCAAGAAAATGTCCCAATCCCAAACGGTCGAGACCAGAATGAACGAGAAATCCGCGAGCGACCCGGCCCAGAAAGACCAGCAACCCGCCGGTCCCTCCAAGACCCGGATAACCATCCCCGACGAGGCGACGCTGGCGGCGGACGCCAAACAGGCCCTCTCCGACAGGCAGGAACCGGCGAAGAGGCCCCCTTCCATCCTCAAGGTCAGCAGCAGGCTGTCCCAACGCAGGAGCAGCGTCGCGACGGAGCAGGGATCGAAGAAGATGTCGACGCCCGCGATGTCCTCGGTGGAGGTGCAGGCGCCCAGCGTCAAGTGCCCTTGCGAGTCCGACACCTGCGTGTGCCCCCACAGGTCGGCCGCGAGGAACAGCAGGACCAGTTTCGTGGAGATCGCCAGGAAGAACATGTTACATCAAGGTGGGCGGTGTTACGACTGTTATGTCAAAACTGACAGCAGCTGTCAATGTCAAAATTGACAGCAGATGTCAATGCCAAAATTGACAGCAGATGTCAATGCAAAAATTGACATAATTTTCTTTCTTAAGTTGTTATTCGCCAATTTTCTTTTTCGGTCAGACGCTTCGACAGAAAAGTTCTTCCCGAAAGCTGGCGAAGCGTGCATATGCGAAGGATACAAACCTGAGCCTTGGCTCAAACTCAACTGTCTGAACGAGCCTTGTCCGGCCAAGAACACCAAAGTTGATGTGGAAGAAAGTAACTCCGACTTTAACATGAACACCATTGTCCACATCGATGAGACTAGTTGCATCTGCAACAAGAGTTTCGATGTTGTTTGCCCCAGCATCAACTGCAAGAATAAAATCAGCCAGGGATCCTTAATTGAAGGTAATTTCAAGTTTTCTGATACGATTTCTAGGGAGGAATGAGGTTTGCGATTAATTTTAACAGTATAATTATTGTTCTATGAGCGGTAATGTTGACAACAGTTGTCAAGAGCGATTTCTGTGCTCGAAAATCGAATCGATATCGGATCCCGTAGAAAACGTCAAAAATTTTACGTTTTCCAAATGCAATTTTTGGATATTCAGACCTAAGAAAATGTAGAAATGGATATATCTGAAATAGAGTTCCCCATTGACCCAACTTTTTTATTCATTTCGTAAGCTACATTTTTCCTATTTGTATTAGAGTGAGTTATAGGCGTGAGTTATTATTACCTCACACTATTGGTTTATAGAGACTATTACAGATCAAATTCAGTTGAATAATGGATATATTATTCTATGGGAGTAGATAAATGCGTATTATATGAAGCCTTATAAGACATAGCTCTGCGATAAGGTTGGTGGGTTTCATATTGAAAAAATATACGAGAAATGTGAATGCAGAAAATGTATACACGGGATATTTTCGAATCGTCAAGTATTTATTTATTCCTGACCGTTAATCAGCAAAAAAGCAGGTATCAGAGCCTACATTTCATTGTTTTCTGTCATAAACAACAATAATTCTTAGCAATAATCTACATCAGCCTTGTTAAATAAAAAAAAATGAATAGAAATACAAAAAAAATATGCCAGACACTGAAGACAACATTTCGCCATCCTACCTAGCAATGCTGCCGTTCTCTGCACCAGTTCAAACGTTGACGACAATGGTATGTATGAGAAAAGTCCAAAGATTCTTCATTCTCCTACAAACAATCGGTCAGAAATCAGACTTCACATCTTTCTATAATCTTTAAAATTTATGTAATTGAGAAAACAATGAATATAATACGGAAAATATACACGGAAAAAATTCATGTCCAGAACTTTTGACGAGCCATTTACTCACGCCCTCATAGACAGGTTTGTCCTCAAAATATACGCGATAAAATTTCGTTGAACCCTTCTTGGTGCAACATTTTTGACGCCACTGAGTATATACACGTTGTAGATATTGATCTCTACTTCTAGATGCCGTTCGCAGAATTCGAACAGCACGATTTTCCTTAAATGGGTAAGCCCTAAAATTTTGAGCGAAGGATGGTTTGTGATGAGCTTGAATACGATCTCTAAACTTTTTAGGTTTTCTCCTTCCTGGTACATAATTAATAAAAAGTCGCTCAGGCGTTGTAAGTTGAACACTTGCTTCTGAGCGAAGATTAAAGAGTTAGCTACTCTCTAATCTTTGCTGATTAATCATTGGTATTGAAAACTGATCTATACATTCTGAACTTTCGCGTATTGTCAAGAATAATTTCCAAAAATAACACACTCTTTGAATTAACTCTTAAGTTCTGCTGCTGCCTTTGTCATCAAGAAGATGACAATAGAATTCATAATAGCTTAACTGTAAATCTGATGATAACACTTTGTCTGTATAGCAAATTCCTGTTTTAAAGCTTAAGACTATAGACCAACAATTTTTTTTTAAATTAAAGCTTAAGCATTTCTCTAGAATGTGTTTTACTCGCTTTTCTGTTTTTCTTCGTATATTAGGAAAAAAATCTGGTGAGCTGTAATTTCATGAAAATCTGGACAAACAATTTTATTTCCATGATTTCTCCGTCAATTTTCGGGATAAATGTATGAAATTTTCAGTTTACATGCGAAATAATATTTTCCAGAATGTTTATTGACCAGTTTTTTTGTTTATTGCCCCTTCAATTTTTAAATGAATTATAAAGTAGAAACTTTATTGGTCATATTTTCAAGCAGTTTTTTTTCCTAATATACGCAGAAAAACGGAAAAGCGAATAATACACATTCTGCAAAATATTATTCCGCATGTATACAGAAAATTTCATACATTTATCCCGAAAATTGACGGAGATACCATGGAAATAAAATCGTTTGTCCAGATTTTCATGAAATTACAGCTCACCTGGTTCTTTTCCTAATATACGAAGAAAAACAGAAAAGCGAGTAATACACATTCTAGATAAATGATTAAGCTTCAATTTAAAAAAAAATTGTTTTTCAAATTCCACATAATTATGTGCTATACAAAATAAACTGTGCAATTAAGAGTGCAGTTCAGATCTAAAATTGTTCAAGCTCCTATGCACTATGTTTCCAACTTTTTTCTTTTAAAAGTTGCTAGCGACCCGCCCCGGCTTCGCACGGATGCAATAGATAGTGCCGGCGCCGCACCGCTATCTCCCTGCATTTTAAATCTGTAATATCTTCGGAAATATTCATTTAAATTACATGCTGTAAAGGGCCATATTGGTCTATATTGAATGGTCAATGTATTTAAGTTACTTAATTGGATGAGGATTAATGCTGTTTTGCTTAAAATAACTTCCTAAATAAGCCATTTTTCCCGTAAAATGTAAAGGATAAAAAATGGTTATTGTGGGTTATCCTTGAGAGATAGACATATACCATCGTGGACTTTTTTGTTGACCTTTTTTAGGAGTACAATACCGAGTACATTATTTCGATTTATCTCGTGGGTTCAGTCAGCGTTTTCAATGTAAGCGCAAAAAATGTGTTTATTTACGACATCACATTAGAAACCTGTAAATTCATCAGTGTTTCTCTACAATATTATGCATGTATCATACATATAAACTTTCCTCTTGAATCACTTTATCTATTAAAAAAAAGCGTTTCAAAATCCGTTGTGTAGTTTTGAAGATTTAAGCATACATAGGGACAGACAGCAGAAGCGACTTTGTTTTATACTTTGTTATGATGATTATAGGCTAATTGCGTCTTTATTTACGAGGGAAAAAGCTTGGCCTATTCTATTGCACAACCAACTAGAGGCGGTTTGTTCAAAGTCGAGAGTGAAAAGAAGTCTACCTGTATTCTGATTTATGGCGATTTTAATTTCCACCCTTAGCGCAGTTAACAAAAGTTAACCGCCTTTGTATCGCCAGAAATATGAGGGTACCACCCTATAGACTCCCCTCTGTCTGAAGAAATACGGTAACGAAACGGAAAGGTGAAAAAAAACTTTCACACGCATCCAACCCTGCACCGGCCACCGGCGGGCCCCCAATCGTTAGACGATTTTCGGTCGTTATTGACGAATCCGTGAAAACCGCATTCTTCGGTGGGCCACCTCGTTTCAACGATACCTGCGTGTTGTTTACATTCTACCTTAAGAACACGTACCGCTGCAACAAAAATGAAAGAAAACCAGTTCCATGGGCGATCAAGTAGGTATTTTTTCACGGGGATAAGTGGACAACCGTCCAGTGGAAGACTGCAGTTTCAGACGGTATTCTTGAGGTATGGTCAGTATTTTCGTTGTGGTATCGAGACCATCGAGGATGTCCGAGATACCGTTGAGTAGGATTGGAGATCTGGAAAGAGAAGAGTTCATACAGTGTCACGATGAAAAATAATGACGATGAATTTTGAAACCTTCAAGCCCGATAATAACTTCATAGATAAAAACATGATTTCCTTTTGGCAACGACTTTGAGCAAATGGAATTATAGTTTATAGTTCGTATTTAATAATTTTACCAACATTTTGTAGCATTTCTTGCAGTTGAAGTTGTTTTTCCTTCAATCACATCTGAAGTGCTACAAATTATGTATTGAATGAGAATTTGATAACTGTCTAGAAGCAAGTGACCAATGACAATGATTAATCATATTTCCCAATCGGAAAATAGCTAAAGTAACCAATTTTGACTGATTTAGATAGAAAACTAGTATGGGCCAGAAGATCTACCTTTTAAGCAGTTATCCTTATCGGTAGGCCTCCGGTCGCGCAGTTGTCAGATTGTGTTCCGGGCTTTCCCTATAGAGAAGTTTGTGGCCAAACAGCTTACAGCTACAATGTCAAATAGTTCTCTGTGATCTCTGCGGATCGGGCGATTTTATAGGAGAAATGTCAAACTTTGATCAATTCTCCTGAAGAAATGGGGAAATTATGGAAAATATGAATACAAAGCTATTTTGCGTTGACTCTTCCTCTGTCGATCCGTATATTTACATCACGGCCAGGATATCTGCGAAAAAAGTTTTATCGAGTTTAAAATTGCCCTTTTTGCCGAATTTTTTCATGATTTTCGCGAATTTTTTTAAAATACTTCTACGTCGCCTAGAGAATCGAAATTTTGCCCACGTACGAATCGATCATTCCTCTTTCCGACCGTGTAAAAATTTCTTTCCTGTATCGCAGCTTCGCTGCGATTTTAAGATTCTTCCGGACCCACTTTTTCGACAGATTCCCCGGGCCGGACCACAGAGTTACGGTTTAAGTATAATTTAGAACCAGTATCATTCAGAATATAACAGTTCTATTATGTTTTGGCATTGTTTCAACTAAATATTTCAACAGTTGGTATCATTCACTATTCTACCAGTACAAAGAATTGATTTGAAAGCTGACACACTTGGTCAATTAATACACTTACCTTACGACCAGGATGTACAACAAGCACACCATTATAAGATTCGTACAGTCCCTTGCTGATAAAAAACCTCACTTCCAAGAATACAACTGGCTGTGATATATGTAAAAAGACATATCACACCAGGAGTTCCTTCGAACTGTCAGTTTTCAACCCCTCAGTTTCCTTTCAGGCTACCCCAAGGACCGAAAAGACCCCTGCGTGTGCAGCGAGGAGTACGAAGTACCCTGCAAGTCCGACGTGTGTCCCACGAAAACCGCCAAGGAAGCCCCCACGACCTGCATATGCGGCCTGAACTTACCCTGGGCGCGAGCTACCTGCCAGTCGTGGAAATGCCCGTATCACCGAAGCTTCAAGATCAAACGAACGGAGGACGAAGAGAAGATAACGTTCAGAGGTCACCCTCACATTAAGAACATCACCTCGAGTTGCATGTGCGAAGACGAAATCGCCTGGGAGAGTGTCACTTGCGAGTGCGACATCTGCATGGGTAGGCCCAAGCCTGATTCGATCTTGAAAATTAAAGAGAAGAAGCATAGCGTGCTTAGGACGAATTTGAAATCCAGAACGAACAGTAGGGAAGGGTTGGTTAAAAAAAATAGGAGCAAGGAAAAAGTCGGTTCCTCGACCAGCTTGGTCAAAGCTGCGAAAGAGAAAGAGAGGGCGAAACCGAAAACAACAGACAAGTCCAACAAATGCGTATGCTCCGGCACACCGCCGTGGAAACTGGTAAAGTGCACCAAGAAATGCACGAATAAAGACTGGGACAAGAACAAGAGCAACCTGTCGTCGGTCAGCGTGGACCGAATCTCGGTGCCGAAAGACGAGGAGTGCGTTTGCAAGGACCCGGACATAGAACCGATATGCAAATCTCACAAATGCAAGAATCAAGAAGTGAACGTCGAATACCCCCCGCCCTGCATCTGCCCCAAAGACTTGGAGGACGGCAAACATGCCTTCCGGTGTACCTCAGAGACCTGCAAAATGCGAAAACTAGACAAGACCTGTCTGTGCAGGTTGCAACCAGACTCGCCCTGCGACGCCAAAACCTGCGTGTACAAACCGCGACCTTCCAAGTCTTTGGTGCAGACGAAAAGGCAGCTAAGGTACGACCCCAAGTGCGTCTGTAAGGTTCGCGGCTTACCGACCACTCAAGAAGTTGCCTGCGTCGCTCCAGAATGCCCCTTCAAAAAGAAGTACCCGAAAATCGTTAAAAAGAAGATTCCGAAAATTTTCCTTCAACCTCCACGCGAATACAAGTCTTCCTCCGAAGAAACCGTAACAAAATGCGTTTGCAACACGAAAAACGCCGCGGGAAACGTCAAATGTCGTAACGTGACATGTAAAAGAAAGGACAGATCGGATCAATCCGACCAGAGTGGCGATTTCGACGATGAAGATAACTCGGAACAAGAAGTGTGTATTTGCAAGTCCCAAAGAACGGAAGAGGTGATTTGCAACGCGATTCAATGTCCTAGAACTTCTGTGGGCGAGGACGGGACTGTGATGAACGACAAGTGCGTCTGCGCGAACTTGGACCAACCGTGCGCAGAACCGAACTGCCCGTCCGCTGGTAACGAAAATCACCACCAGCACCAGACCTGCTACGGAATCGAACACAAGATGGAGAGGTCCTACTGTTATATCTGTGGACGCCGCGACTGCGCAGGCGCAAGGAAGAGAACCAAAATATGCGAGGAAGTCTTCGATGACACGAAATATTTGTAGAAATTATAATATATTTTTCCTGGGGTTGTGTTGGTGGTACTGATGAAAATAAGAATTTACATCGAAGGTACAACAGGCTGTGATATATTTCGAATGACATATCACACCAGAAGTTCCTTCGAGGTTGTTCTTATGCTGCTCAATAGACTGGAGAGGTTGAACTGAAAAAAAAATATAGCGTCAATTAGATGTTCACCGGTTTGAGGTCTTTCCGTTGAAAATTCAAATATTAAAACAAATATTGCTCAAATATTTCCTTCAATGAATTGAAAATATCATCTCTTTATTATAATTTGATATATGCACCTAAAATTACGAGCATCATGACTTACTCTTTCTCTGCATGATTTCTGAGAATCCAATAGGTTTGGCAGAATTTACAATATTTACATAAAAAAAAATAACTGATTCATGATCTACCTCCATAGAATTTGAGCGTATTGCCAAAGTATACAAAAGCGTAGGCGTCCTGTTCCCTATTATTATTATTTGAACTGGGGTCGTTTTGGCTCGTTAAGCCTTCCGAGAACTGCGACCGTGTAGATCTTTTGTTCCCTACCCTACTCATTCATGGAAACCCAAGGAGGTCGTCAATAGTGTTGATAAAATTGGCAACCTCCCTAGGAGCCTTGGCCGTGACCTCATGGGTATCCAGGACCGGTTTCCCCATATGAATGGTTCTTAGTTCAGCCAGCTCTGGACACTTGCATACCATGTGTTCAGCTGTTTCCGCTTCTGATCCACATAGCCTGCAAATCTCATCTGCTGACTTTCCCATGCGGTACAAATGGTGTTTGTACCGACAGTGTCCCGTCAGCAGTCCTACCATCACCCGAAGCTCAGCTCGTGATAGCTTCAAGAGTTTCCTGGTATAGGTAGGTGATATCGTCACGAATTTCTTGGCCTGAATAAGTCCAGGAGCGTTTGTCCAGTAGGTTATCCTGTTTTTCAGCTCCCATTGCTGGACCGCTGCCTTGTATTGGTCTTTTCCGAGCCCACAGAACGGCTCAGGTCCAACAGGTATTTGCCTTGATGCAATTTTTGCCAGTTTGTCGGCTTTTTCATTTCCTTCAACGCCATAGTGCCCTGGTGCCCACAATAGAGTCACTTTATTGCCTCTTGCCAGTTGCTTTATGGTGTTACGGCATTCCCAGGTCAACAGAGACCCCTGGCAGTTTGATTCCAGGGATCTCAGTGAGGCCTGACTGTCCGTGATGATGTAGACATGCGCTCCCTTGAGGTTCATCTTGAGACACTCTTGAGCGCATACATAAACAGCCATTATCTCGGTCTGTAGGATAGAGGGCTCGCCTCCCAGGGCTTTAGAGATCCTCAATTTAGGTCCATATACCCCAATGCCAGTACCCTTCTCTGTTTTAGATCCGTCGGTGAACCATATGGATGACTTTTTGTCCAGACGATTTACGAAACTTATTGCCCTAGGACGGTCGGTTATGACCGTTTCAAAGGGCGTTTCAAAATCGTAGATGGTTGGCATAACATCCGATGGTTTTGCCAGGAGATTTGAATCAAATTGATTCAAGATCCCCATATGTCCAACCCAGTTACCGGGTAGTAGCTTTCCGTTAAGGGAGATTCTTATAGCTTCCAGCAGGCTACATTTCCTCACATGTAGGTGTAAGGGAGGCAAATCAAGAATGACCTCAAGCGCTGCTGTAGGAGCTGTACGCATAGCTCCTGTTACCCCAATACAGGCTAGCCTTTGCAGTTTCTGCAGACGACTGCGTGTGGTAACCTCTTCGGTTTTTGTCCACCATGCTAGAGACGCATAGGTGACAATAGGGCGTACTATCGCTGTGTATAACCACAGTACCATTTTCGGTTTCATGCCCCATGTCTTTCCAAAGAGTCTTTTGCAGGCCCACATGGCCGCCGTGGCTCTGGAAAGAGTCTTATCTATGTGTTTCCTCCAGTTGAGTTTGCTGTCCAGGATAACACCTAGATATTTACACTCACTAGAGAAGTTCAGAGTCTGGCCATTTAGGACCGGAGCCCTGAGGTTGAGATTTCTTCTTCTAGTGAACGGAATCAGTGTGGTTTTCGAGGGATTGACAGTTAGCCCTTCTTCCTCACTCCACTTTTCGATGATACTGAGAGCAAGCTGCATTCGGCTGCTTAATGAGCCTTCATGCTTGCCTCTCACTGTCACCACTATGTCGTCGGCGTACGCCTGGACGTTAAAACCACCCGCTGTGAGCTTCTCCAGGAGACCGTCCATGACCAGGCTCCACAGCAAGGGTGACAACACCCCTCCTTGAGGACATCCCCTGCATGTTAGCACGGTCACTTCAGTATCCCCCAGATAGGCTGTGACAGTTCGTCCTTTCAACATAGCTGATATCCACTTAACAGTGGAAGGTTCTACCCCTTTCCGTTTAGCTGCATTGCATATGGAAACATGTAGGGTGTTATCAAAGGCCCCTCCAATATCTCCAAACATTGCAAGTAAAATCTCCTTTGCATTGAGGGTGCCTTCCACCTCTCTAAGGAGCTGATGAAGGGCGTCTACGGTAGATCTGCCCGCCCTGTAGGCAAACTGCATCTTGTGGAGCTTAATATTTCCCCTTATGCTGTTGTCTATTATTTTCTCCATAGTCTTCAGGAGAAAGGAGGTGAGGCAAATGGGGCGATAGGATTTGGGCTCTGGGGAGCCTTTACGACCCATTTTGGGTATGAAAACTACCCTTGCCTCCCTCCATATTTTTGGAATATAACCCCTTGCAAAGCTGGCCTTGAAGAGCTCAGCTATCGGGGGTATAATGAAATCAACACCTTTCTGTAGCATGGCCGGAAAGATACCATCCATGCCTGCTGATTTGAAGGGCTGAAAGCTTTTTATCGCCCATTCAATTCTTTGTGGTGTGAATAGTCTACCAGCTTTCTGAAGATCCCGCCTAGTGGGGTTATGTGGTGCTTCCCCTTCGGGAACTTCATCTTCGATGGTTGTTTGCTTGGAGCCAGGAAAATGAGTCTCTAGCAGAGCTCTTAGGCTTTCTTCAGGATCATTCGTAAAGTCCCCACATGGCTTCTTGATTTGGCCAATTGGGTTAGAGTGATCCTTAGATAGTACCTTTTGAAGTCTGGCTGCCGGGGATGTTTTGTCTATTCCCTCACAGAAGCTTCTCCAGGACTGCCTTTTGGCTTTTCTGACCTCTTTGTTGTAGTTTGTCAAGGCCAGTCGATAGGCATCCCAGCTGCCATCTCGCTTGGCCTTGTTGAAGGCTTTCCTGGCCGCCTTCTTGAGGTTTTCTAGATGATTATTCCACCAGGGGACGTCTCTGGAGACCGTCTTTTTCCTTAGTGGACAACTGTTCTCGAATGCCCTCTTCAAACATGATGTGAAGTGAGCAGAGGCGTTTTCCAGATCCTCATTTGAGCCGATGTTGTATTTCAGTCCTTCCAGATCAGATCTTAAATGGGCTACATAGAGATCCCAGTCAGTCTTCCTGGGTATCCTGCACTCAACATCAGCTGAAGCAGTTGCTTCAACGTCGAATTCAATTGCCATATGGTCGGACATGGATGGTTCCTTTGAGACCCTCCAGTTCTTGACCATCCCCGCAATAAAAGGCGTCACCAGCGTAAGGTCAATTACTTCCCTTCTAATCGCATTCATAAAGGTTGGACTATCACCCACATTCGCTATCTCCATATTGTTAGAAAATAGAAAATCAAGCAAATCCTCACCTCTATGATTAGTGTCTGTGCTCCCCCATACTGTGTGGTGTGCATTCGCATCGCAGCCCAGAATCAGTTGTTTCTTCTCCTTGCGGCACCATTCGATGAGGCGTTGTACTTCCTCTGGTGGTGGGCTGATAGCGTCTCCTGGGAAGTAACCTGAGGCGATAACCAGCTGCCTCTTGCTGTTCCCAGCTCGCACCTCAACCAGCGCCGCAGCAAGATCCCTTGTCAGGAACTCTGTAAGTGGAAGACAGGTTAGTCCCTTCCTGAGTAGTATAATAGCTCTTGGACCTACTGACCTGTCACAGTATATCATTTGATATAAGTTGTTTGGTAGGCCTTTAACTTGGCCTCCATTAATCCAAGGCTCTTGTATCAGCCCTATGTCAATATGCCTTCTAGATGTTCTCCAGCATAAGGCACTAGAGGCTGCCTTCGAGTGCTGGAGGTTAATCTGAAGACATGTCAGACACCTGCCCTTTATTGAGGTTGGCCGTCCGCCAGGCTTAGTGGGAAGGGCCGCAGGTTTTACCCCGCCAGGCCCTCCCCTCCCACGCCCCGCGGATTAGCCCCCCTCCCAGCGCTGGTGCTCGGCGTTGAGGCTCCGGCTGCTGTGCCGGTAGGCTTCGCCGACTTCTGAGTTTCCTTTCCCCTGGGCTTCGTCGACACGGAACCGGAGGTAGAGGCCTGTTGTGCCTCTTCCCTCTTCGCCGTTGTCTTGGCTCCCTTGAGGCGAAGGATTGATTGGCCGAATTTATAGAAAATTCGCCAATTCTTCTCTCTCAGACTTTCGACCGAGCCTCTGTCGGCCGAAATAACTATTTCTAGCATGGGTCCTGATGGTCCCCTTCGAAGAACTCTCCAACTAGATGTTGAGAGTCCTCTATTTTGTCTCGCCACGAACGATAAAATTTGTTCGTTGGTGAGATGCTGACTCTCTGGGAGGTAGCCAACCAGGATCTCCGGATGAGGCAGTTCTGCCTCCTCGACAACCCTTAAATCAGCCCCCTCCCAGGGTTTCAGTTTTGGCTGAATGCTCCTAAGCCACTCAACTGTGTCTTTGTCAGAGCAAGTCAGACCCAGCCAGCCTGGCCTTGTGTGCAGTTGCTGGAAATTGGGCTTTATTGGGCCCTCTATTTCCAGCTCCATTATCTGCGTACAGATTGCTTCCTTGATGGCCTGTATCTGGTCCATTTCCAGGAGCACTTCTGGATATCTCCTATCCATTATGCCCACCTTCAGACCAGCGGCAGCCTGGCTGTAAGTGGGCATATGTTTTGCAGGAGCTTTGGAAGCTCCTGAGGACTGTGAGGCCTTCGAAACCTCTTGCCTTGCGCGCTTAGGCTCTTTACCTTTAGGCGTGCTGTCCTCCGACCTGTTCCTTTTGGACGCCTGGCCTCGTGTCGGTTTCGACCCAATTGGTTTGGAGGCTTCTTTTCTGGCTTCTTCTGGCGCCATCCCCCCCTTTATGAGGAACTTCATCCTCTTCCTGGCGGCCCCAGAGAGTCTAGGTCTCTTGACCACCAACTTTTCGAGGCCCTCGATGACCTCTTCATCGCTGCTCTTCAGCAACGTTTCTTCAGTCCTGGTGTCAGGACTTGCGCCCTGTTCCCCAGGCTGATTGAGGCTAGTTTCTTCCTCCAGTTCTGACATATTTGGGCTAATGTCAGGCCCTTTTCCTTTTGTTACTTGGTCCATAAATTGATCCCACGAGTAGCTAGGGAGAAGTAGTCACCAGGAGCAGAGCCCCGCATGCCCCTGGAAGGCTTATTGAAACCGGAGGTCGCCTGGTATCCGGAGTTCGCATATTTGTGACTAGCTCTTCCCACTAGCCATGCAGACATCGGCATATGCTGTTCCACCTTGTCTTGGGGAAAGTGTTTATTGTGTCTTTCTTCCACTTGGTTCGGGCGATTAAGCCGGAACCCCCGCCATGCATCCTCCGCCCGCGAGACATGACCACGTCAGTGGAGAAGCGTGACGGTATAACAGTCATGAGGGGGTCAGACCCTTGCATGCCTGGCATCGTTTGCCCACGTGCAGTACCTTTGGCCACGACACTACAGCCAGGTGGTGGGGGTCGGTCTTGGTTTTCACCGCTCAGCTTGGACCTTATCAACCTGGAGACCCTGCCGGAGCAGTGTTCCGTTGACCTTGCTCCAAGAATCATTGCAGCTACTTAAGCCCTCACACCAGCGTCAAGGTGCCGACCATTCGTGAGGGTCCTGTTCCCTAAATCCAGCGCCAGTTGTCGCGTCGTGGATTTTCGCGGCTTGAAGGATCAAATTATAGATCTTACAGTACACTGTTGGATCTATGAACTAACCTAAAGTTGGTCATAGAACACGAAAAAATTATGTTATAAACATAGAAAATAGTGGGGTCGTACAACCTCAGTCAGTTCGCTTTCTTTATACAAAAACTCAACAGATCTGGAAGGTTTATAATAATCAATTGTGATCAGTTATAACCATGTATAATAAACAAAATCTACTCACCAAGATGAAGAAATTTCCATAGCCATCCCTTGTTTCTTCCTTTAAGCACATCGATGTTTATGGAGAATCAATTCTAAGGCAATACTGGCTGTGATATGTAGAACAAAGCATATCACACCAGGAGTTCCTTAGAATAGAATACCCATTCGATGGACAAGCATCGGGTAATACATCATTTTCCTGCCAAACAATTTTTGGAAAACTTCAACTTACCTACGATAAAACACCGGAGTCGTCCAATAAATTGATTGAAGTCTTCAAGGTGAATGCCTGAAAGACCATTTCCTAGGTAACTACTGGCTGTGATATGAATAAGAAACATATCACACCAGTAGTTCCTTCGAACTGATCTCTCTTCACTTCTTCTGCTATGTTTTTCCTCTATGCACTTTATTGTCAAATCATAATCGCTGAAGAAGTGTCAGATACATTCTGCTTTGCTGAACCAGCTTTATGATGTTGTGAAAACTCATACAACTAGATCACCAAAGAAGAATATATTCGACCATTACGAATCGAGAATTCTAAGAAAAATCATATCCTTGCATCACTCACATTCTAATTACATCCTCAACACGTCATAAAATCGTCATTCTTCTCTGATCATAGAAATATATTAGATTGAATGTCAATGGAAAACTAAAAAATTACATCTTCAACCAATTAACAAAAAAAAAGGGGCGAGAAAAACATGTTTGAGTTGAATAGAGAGAAAACATTTTTTCCGGTGAAGCTAAGAAAATAAATTGGATGCAATCCCAAGCCATTATTCTTTCCTTCGATTCCACTTCCTAGCATATGCACACACACACACACAGAAATCAAAACAATTATTTGTCTTTGGCTAACACAAGCATTGGAACTAAGAAATAATAACAATAATCAAGTTGATTACATAACGAAGGCAGGTTAATTGATCCAGAAAATATTCATTTTATTACTAAACAGAAATGCATCTAAATTTCAACAGGAAATACCACATCTTTCAAGCACATGTATCGAGTGGGGCTACACTACACGTTAATGAATCACACACAAGCCCCACCTAAAAAACACGACAAAGAATGCAACTTATACTCTTTTACAATTCAATGAAATGCACATCAGATAATTCATGTTGAGAAACAAACTTCGTCATTGTAGTAGGAGCATTACGCTCTTACTACGCACCGAACATGATTCATTCATTCGTTTTATTAATAGAAACATAAGCTTAGCTGCGTCTGTCTATGCTGCAGGAAACGAACAAAAAAAAAGCGCTTTCGAACACACTCCTCACTTGAGAATTAGGATAAAAGGAAACAGCTGCAACTCAAAAGTTGAAAGCGAGTGTTCCATCTAGTCACAACTGAAAAAATGCGTATAAATGAAACACTTGCCTTCACCAAATGAACCAAAAATTGAGGTTAAGCTTCATAAAACGACTGGAAAATAACACAAACAACGTACAGTATGAAATAAAGTGCACTAAACGTCAATAACAAGCCGGAGTTCGATAAACCCACGGTTACAAGCGAAAAAAGAAGCGATGGACTTACCACGTGGTTGACTCCTCCGTCCCACACCCTTTAAAATGGTCGCTGACAATTTTCACTCACCTCAACCTTCCATTTCACTAGAGGAAAACAATGCGAAGGATGAAAATCGAGGAATGCACTTAAATTACGAGGATAACGGGTCCTTCCTGTTATTGAATACTGAATGGAACTTCAGGAGTCGAGGACGCTGAGGCCACTAGACGACGACTGGAATTCGTGATATGCAGGGGCTAGGCGGGAGCCAGGAGCGAATGGCGGGATTTCAGGATATTTTTAACGGTTTTTCTCAATTACCAGTTCCCACGGTAGGCCAGTCCCCTCCAAGAGTCGTCGTACTACGAAATTCCAACCATACCGGAAGATAGATCGGCCCCAGCCGTTTTTTAGCGGTGGGCCGACCTTTTTCGGTTTGTTCGATGAAAGAAAACCAGAGAATAAAAAAAATTATGAAAAATGATGCACATGAACAAAATAATTGCAGTTGGTCAGGCTCAAAGGACCAATGTTAATGAATGAAAAGGAAATTTTCTATCCTTCTATAGGAGCACAAATATTATACAGTTAGAGTGGGTCATCTCTAAATGTATGAAAATAAGATTGATTACCTTTTCAATTTATTCAAACAAAAAATAATATTCGAAAAACCAAGCTGTCAAAAATAGTTACCCAATACATAAAATCAAATAATATTCTATCACCAATTGAGAAAAGAAAGAATTAACGACAAATTCAAACAATCAATAATCCAACTCATTCTTCTTGATATCTCTCTCTCTTTGTGCTTTATGACGTCATATAGAATCAACCGGACCGGGAATTGAAACCGAGATCTCGCGGAAAAACGCCAATGTAGGGCGGGAAATGAGATAGATTCACCAGTGTGAACGATCGGACAAGAAAAGAACAGCATGCGTGCGCAAGCTTCTACCTCTACGGTCATCAGCCAGACGGTAATTCATTAATCAGCCATTGGCGTATCTAGGAATTGGGCATCAAAGGTTACATTCAAGCTAACCGTAAAACGTCGAAAGGAAAATTGGTATTTCATTCATGTTTGCGAGTTGACATACCACAATTTCACAAGAGCTATTGAAAACCTGTTTCAATAAATACCTGTGTTGAGTTCCGAAATTTCATAATTGATAGAAGCATTTGTGGTATTTTGTGTAGAGAAGAATTATGTCTAGTGTTTGTTGAAGGATATAGACATTTGAAGGATTTTTATGTCAATTATGTTTTAGCTTCTATTCGCAATCTTAGAATAAGAATTTTCGCATTTTAGCTGAAATAATCAAAACACTTACCTGAAGTTCCAATTCACGTAAATAAGCGATTTTTTGGTATTACCTTGACGTAAATGAAAAATTCACAATAACGCTCAAGCAAAAACAATAAATCTCTATTATCAACGAGAGATATTTGGAGTTTTACCTGATGATTAGTATTTATTTCAGTATGATTCATATAAAAAAAAACGTTTCATTAGGAGGATGATCTGCATTTCAATTCTTCTTTATATGCAAATAAAAATATCCTATAATTATGCATAAATGATTCATTTGTGAGCATCTGTGTTGCAGGAAAAAAACGTTGTACCAAGAAAAAGTGGACGAATTCAATTCGATACGAAAATCTTATAAAAAATTAAACTTTATTACATTAAAAACATCATTATAAACATCTCCGAACAAACAGACAGGTACCTCACACGCATACCAAGGAACTCATTCACTTTTGCAATTTTTTCTGTATGGTATGCAAACTTTTACCTTTGGTTTCAGGAACACAGAAAATAGTAAATAACAATAAGAAAATACAACAACCGGAAAAAAGGAACACAGTTCCCGATTGCTTCAATTCGTCGTTAATATTATCGAAAAATTTCGTCACCAAAAAGGAAGCCATCCAACTGAAGAATCCTCCCGTTGTGGCCACCAGAAATTTAACATTCATCGGTAAAATTTCAGAGGTGATGGTCAAAGGTAAAGGACCCACCCCTACGTTATACATAAACATGAACAACATCAAACAGAATACTGGCAAAAAGGACACACTGGTAACATCAGCACCATCTTCTTGAAAAACGTAATATACCGCCAAGGTCAATTCGGAAACTATCAGTCCGCAGCAGGAACAATACATCAGAAATTTTCTACCCTTTCTGTCCACCAAGAGAACCCCTATGAAACTACTTATAAAAAATACGGATCCTACCAAAATGGAAGCCACGTAAGGTTCAATTAAAATACCTGCTTTGTTGAATATTGTCTCGTTGTAAGCCATAAAGGCTGCCTCTCCTGAAAACTGTTGAAAAGTTGACAAAGTGATGGCTATAAGTGAGCCTTTCAAAGATGCTTTAGTCTTCAAAGTCTTCAAGAAATCTCCTTTATGGCTGGTGTCTAAATAATGTTTGAAAGACGCAATTTCATCGGCGATTTTATCGTCATCCAAATGCGGTCTTATCAAACGTACTGTCCTTTTGGCAGCATCGAAATTGTTTTTTTGAACGTAATAATACGGACTTTCCGGAGCGATTAAATAAAAGGTTATAAGAAAAGTGATAGGGAATATAGCAAGAAATAAATTAAACCAAAACACTGAGAAATACGAACCGGCTAAAAACGACAAAAGTCCGCCAAAACTAGAAAATACTGTATAAGAAGCCAACAAAAATCCACGGTTCGAATCCGACGAGATCTCAGCGATGTACATGGGAAAAACCACGTACCCGGCGCCCACGGACACGCCGTTCAAAAAACGTCCGATATAAAATAGGTGGATACTGTGCGATAAGGAATAAATCAAAAATGCAGTCAAATGAGGTAGTCCTAGCATGAGAAGGGTGGTTTTTCTTCCCACACGGTCGCTGAGGAGTCCCAGAGGGTAGAGCCCTACCATCGCGCCCATATGGTTCAAGCAACCGATCCAGGATGTTTCCTCTGTCGTTATTGGCCTGTTGAGGGGATTCACTGAACTGTCGTTCGACTGAAACTTTGGGATCATTGGAGAGGACCATGACGTCGAGGAATCGCCGGTCAAGGCTAGGAAGTTTCCTACAAAAAAGGAACAATATTGAATTTGGTCTAACCTAGAGTTGCATATTTCTATATTATACTAAAACGGTAACACTGTGGTCCGGCCCGGGGAATCTGTCGAAAAAGTGGGTCCAGAAGAATCTTAAAATCGCAGCAAAGCTGCGATACAAGAGAAAAATGTTTACACGGTCGGAAAGAGGAATGATCGATTCGTACGTGGGCGAAATTTCGATCCTCTAGGCGACGTAGAAGTATTTTAAAAAAATTCGCGAAAATCGCGAAAAAATTCGGCAAAAAGGGCAATTTTAAACTCGATTAAACCTTTTTCGCAGATATCCTGGACGTGATGTAAATATACGGATCGAAAGAGGAAGAGTCAACGCAAAATAGCTTGGTATTCAAATTTTCCATAATTTCCCCATTTCTTCAGGAAAATTGATCAAAGTATGACATTTCTCCTATAAAATCGCTCGATCTGCAGAGATCACAGAGAACTATTTGACATTGTAGCTGTAAGCCCGGAACACAATCTGACAACTGCGCTCAAATTCCGCGATCGGAGGCCCACCGTTAAGGACTTAAAAGGTAGATCTGCTGGCCCATACTAGTTCAATGCATTTCTTATCCCGACTGGCTTCTTATAAAAGTCATTCATTGTAATTATGAGCAAAAATAAGAAAAATTGCCCTTCAAAAATTATTTACCTAAAACGGTTTTTTATAAACCTGAAAGTTGTTATTTCTTTATTGAATTTGACTAAATACCTTCAAGAAATACTCCCACAAATTTTTTGGGTCAAAATCCTAAATTTTAATGAGTGGCAAACACAAATAAAAACGTGAATGGTATAAAATCCAGTTTATTCATCAAAAATTAATTGAAAAACGCCAGGAATCTCAAACTGAGTGAATCAATATTCAAATCTACACAAAAAATGAGAACACTGTTTTTCAATCAATAAAACATTTCATCCAAAAGAATTCAACAATTACTAAAAAACCTCTAACATTAAATAATCAGGAACTAAAATCACACTATATTATTACTACTAATACTTCTTGTAATAAACAATTCATTTAATTCTTCGTCATTCTAAATGATTCCAGTGATATTTCGGTAAAGTTTTTCATAATTACAAAATACACATTTCAATCTCAATATTTCATTTGGAACAATTACAAAAAATATTTCCTGTTTAATACTTTATACTTGATATTTAATTAAAGAAACACTTATAACTTTTATATTTATTGGAATAATTCGGTTACATGAATAGACTCTAGGTTAGTCGTAATCGTAATAATACATAACCTTAAAAATACGCTTGGCTTCGGTATCACAGAATAGCATACATTTATAGTCATAGAATACTATCAAACACCTTCCCCTCAAAGATCAATCCTTTTAGGGG
This sequence comes from Adalia bipunctata, assembly GCA_910592335.1. Taxonomy (NCBI): domain Eukaryota; kingdom Metazoa; phylum Arthropoda; class Insecta; order Coleoptera; family Coccinellidae; genus Adalia; species Adalia bipunctata. Next base: position 3,777,033 of record OU342951.1, read on the forward strand.
GTTTTACAAGACGTCCAAATCTTGTTTTATTACAATCCTTATTTCTAGGTTCCTTAACATCTATTACAATTTTTTGATTAACTCTAGTTTCACTACAATGTGGATCTTGTGGATCTAATGAGGAATCTATAGTATTATTATCTTGTGACATTTGATGTGGGCCTAACTCTGGCTCCAATACATATTCATCATTGTTCACTATCGTATGTGATATTTTCATTTGAGACGTGTTACGTCTTACAATCCTATCATTACATTCCTTTTTTACCCAGTAAGATCTTGGTTCCTTAGCTTTTTCGAGTACAATAGCCTTTTCCCAAGTCTTATCTTGTACAGTTCTTATAACTACTTTATCTCCCTTTTTAAATTCCGTGGGTTTTCTACATGCCGTTTTGTCATATTGCATTTTAAGCTTTACTTTTTGATCACATAACTTTTTGAAAATGTGATTTTGAATTTGGGGTTGCAGATTTTGGCTAGTAATCGGTACTTGGTCTTTTAACCTTCTACTTTGGAGGATTTGTGCTGGTGAAGCGTTTAAGCCAATAATGGCTGTATTGTTATAACTCATTACTAACTCTCTAAAATCTAAATGTTCTAGGAAACTTTTTCGCAAGATCTGTTTTCCGATGCTTACAGATTTTTCCGCTAGACCATTGCTTTGGTGGTAATTTGGACTGCATGTAGTGATAACAATGTCCTTATCTCTATAATAATTTTTACATTTAGTTGAAACAAAAGGCAAATTATCAGCGACAATACAATTAGGATAACCAAATTTGGTAAATATGTTTTGAAATGCATCTATAACAGAAACAGATGTTTTATCTTTAAGTAATGACATTTCAAGCCAATGTGAAAAATAGTCTATCACAACTAAGTAAGCATTTGGTCCATATTCCAATATATCTGCACCTATTTTACTGAATCTTAATCTTGGTACTTCATGCGGTAGTAAGGGTTCTGAACGATTACTTGGGCTAAATTTCTCGCAAGTTCTACATCGTTTTATGTAAGTCATTATATCCGTAGTTAGTTCTGGCCAATAAAATATTGTTCTGGCTTTATTAATGGTCTTGTTGATCCCTATGTGACCTTTGTGAAGTAATTTAATCATTGGTTGTCTAAGCTTTTTTGGGACAATTATTTTATCATCAAGAAATGCAATACCTGCTTCTATATAAACAGAGTCTTTCATTTTATAATAAGGTTTACAATGGTCTGGAATATTTTTTTCGCTAGGCCATCCGTTATAATAATATTCGGATAATTTAATGAGAGCCTCATCATTACTAGTAGCATTTCTGAATTCTACTTTTTTTTCTTCGCTCATAGGTAAATGTTTGGAAACAGAATGTACCATTTCGATCATTTCCGGATCAAAACTTTCTAATTTTAAATAATCCCTAGATAACATATCTGCGAAATGTATATTCTTTCCTGTAACATAGTAAACATTAAGAGAATATTTTAATAGCTTAATTCTTAATCTCTGTAATCTTACTGAGCCAATTTTACATATAGGTTTGCTCATAATTGGTATTATGGGTTTATGATCAGTTTGAACATCAACTACATATTTATATATAAAATTATGAAACTTCTGTGTGCCAAAGTAAATAGCTAGAAATTCCTTTTCCGTTTGGCTATAATTTACTTCATTATCATTCATGTTACGAGACGCACACGCAACTAATTTCAGAACATTATTCTCATATTCCTGAAACATACAACATCCTAATCCATTCTTTGATGCATCGCATTGAAGAACAATTTTTTTGTTTGGGTTAAATGGAACTAGAGCCGGTGATTTACAGATAATTTCTTTCAAAATTTTGAAACATTCTTCATGCTTGGGTAGCCACTGCCAATCTACATTTGATTTTAATAATTCACAAAGAGGTTGGATATAATCGGTCATGTTAGGAATATACCGTCTCACGTAATTGAACGAGCCTAAAATTCTTTGCAATTCCACTTTATTTTGTGGAGTTTTCAATTCACAAAGTGCTTTTACTCTATCCTGATCTATTTCCATTCCCTTCTCTGAAAAAACTTGCCCCATGAATTTAACACGGTTTTTACAATATTGAAATTTGTCTTTATTGAATTTGGCTCCTACTTCTCGTGCTCTCTCTACTACTTTCTTTACTACACTATCATGCTCTTCCCTAGTGCGACCTGCAATTATCATATCATCATGACATATTAAAATATTTTCAATATCACCAAATCTCTTCTCTACTGCTTCCTCAAATAAATCTTGAGAGTTAGATAAACCATATGGTAGAACCAAATATCTAAAAATTCCAAATGGTGTGGCAAAAGCACATTTCCACGAGGATTCTTCATCTAATATCAGATGATGGTATCCCTCCGATAAATCAAATACAGTAAAAAATTTTTTATCTCTTAGATTTGAGCAGATATCTTCAATTTTATCGATAGTTCTTGGTTTACGTATAATTTGTTTATTTAAGTCTGCCGGATCTAAACATAATCTCAATTTTCCGTTATTCTTTTCCACAATTACAATACGGTTTATACTCATTTCAGGTTTAATTTCATCTATCTTCTCGATGGCTTTTATTCGTACTAACCTATCCAATTCACATTTTAAGGAATCTTTTATGGCTAATGGTATTTTACTAGGCGGGTGACTAACTGGTTCAAAATTTACTTTAGTTGTTATTTTGTGTACACCTTCGAATCTACCGGGTCCTGAAAATATATCTGAATTTTGCTTGATGAAATCTTCTCTTTCTGATCCTGTCTTGGAAACCTCAATACTACCTATTCGCTTTATCATACCTAAATTTGTACATGCCTGACCACTCAGAAGAATTTTAGATGCACCATCAACTATAACAAAGTCTTCGTAAATACTCCTGCCTTTATATTTACAGTATAAATTTACTGTTCCGATTGTCTTGGCCTTAGTACCCTCAAAACCTTTAATAATGTAATTTGTATTATGTATTAAAATTTTTCTATTTACCATGCGAATATTTTCCTTGGGAATTATGCTTATGTCTGCACCTGTATCTATTTTGACTCTAAAATTCTTATTTTCAATCTGAACTGTTTCATCCCACATTTCCTTATGCCTACAGTTAAATTTTTTACAGTTACATTTGCCTACATATCCTACAAATACATCCTGCTCATCGCTATCATTGTCAGTTTCATTTTTTTCTACACCTTTTACATTTTTAACATTACATGAAATGGCGAAATGGTTTAACATACCACATTTTCTGCATTTTTTTCCATATGCTGGACATTCACGAGCTCCATGGACTGACTGACATCTTCGACATTTGAATTGGCCATTTTCTCTCTTCTGGAATTTTCCGTGCTTGGTCTTGAAATTTCTTTGTTTATCATCCTTCTTTGCGGCGTTGATATTTACCTCGGTTTGGAATTGCAGGTTCTGTTGCTTGCTCTGCTCACTGGTTCGGCAGAATTCTATAGCCTTTTCCACGGTTAGCTTCTCGATCCTCAGTAGAGCTTCCCTGGTTACTGGATCTCGTATTCCCATGACAATTTTATCCCTCAATGCCTTATCCTCTGGGGTTTGATTCGGGTCTGTTTCGTTATAATTACATGTACGAACTAAATATTTGCATTCAGTGAGGAAGTGTTCAAACGACTCATTTTCTTTTTGGGTCCTTTTCAGAAAGTTGTATCTCTCGAAACATTCGTTCACCCTTGGGTTAACATACTTGTCGATTAGTTGTATGATACGTTCATATTTGTTGGTTTCACCCTCTGGTATCACAAAAGTTGACATAATTCGGGCGGCTTCTGTTCCAATTATATTTCTTAGGATGGATAATTTAATTCCATCATTTGCTTCATGCTGACCAGTGGCCACTAAATAATCGGTGAAGGCAGTTTTCCAGAATTTCCACTCGGTTGCTGCATTTTGACCCTGCAAGTCAAAATCCGGTGGCAATTTCACGAGTCCAGCGTACCCAGCCATTATCTTTAAACTTCTCGGAGATCTTGGTGGTTTTTGCTGATTTAACACAAGCAAGCATACGACTGCGCCATGTTTAATACTTTATACTTGATATTTAATTAAAGAAACACTTATAACTTTTATATTTATTGGAATAATTCGGTTACATGAATAGACTCTAGGTTAGTCGTAATCGTAATAATACATAACCTTAAAAATACGCTTGGCTTCGGTATCACAGAATAGCATACATTTATAGTCATAGAATACTATCAAACATTTCCCAATCGATTTTAAAATCAATATTCCAATTTTGAGTACGCTGAATCAAAGAATCTCATCAATTTTCACATTATGTCAATGTTTCGGATAGAAACGATAATAAATTAAAGTTATAAAATTTCCTACAACTCAAAAGATATCCCAAAATAAGAATTAACAATTGCAAAATCACAGTTAGTCGTAAATTTAAAAAAAGTGTATTCCTAGCCAAAATACCCGAAAAAAAATAATAAGGAAACGATAAAATAAATATTTCGTGAAAAATCTCAAATACGAAAAAATTTCGGTACAAAAATTATAACAATAAAAAACTTTTAATTACATTGTGGTGTAATCTTTGTGAAGTATTTTAACAAAATACCAATATCACTATTTATCCAATTCTTCTAATATTTTCGCGAAACTTTTCCCTTTAGTCTCGGGAACTAACAAAAGTATAAAAATCAACAAAAACGTACAAAGTCCGGCGAACATCCATATAGTTCCGAAATAATGCAAATTCGTATTCAGATACAGGTAGTTCTTCTGAAGCACTGTCGAACTGATGGTTCCCAAGGTTCCGGCTATGGTGGAAACCAAAAATTTTATATTCCCCGGTAAAATTTCCGAAGTTACGGTCAGAGGTAAAGGCCCTAAACCGAAAGTGAAGAACAACATATACCCCATCAGACAAACCAAAGGGATCCATTTGATGGAACTGGTATCATAGTTTTGATCCACCATGTAGTAAAATATACCGAAAACTACTTCAGAAACTATGATGCCGCAGATGGATACTGTTAAAACGAATCTTCTGCCTTTTCTATCGATTATAAAGGGACAGAAGAAGCTTGAGAAAAATGCTACGCTACCTACGATCATAGAACTGATTGCAGAATTGTCTATGCTGCTTCCAGCTTGTATGAAAATTTTTTGGGCGTATGGTATGAATACGGCATAACCTGATAGTTGTTGGAAAGTTGTTAAAATAACGGCTATGAAAGCGCCTTTTATAGCGTGCCTTTTCGATAACGTGTTTAAAATATTCCCCTTTTCCACGTTTTCGGTTTCAGTTATTATATTTTTCAATTCCAACTCGGAATTTTTGTAATAATTGTTACGCCTGAGGTGTTCGATGGATCTGGAAGCTTTCTCGTGGTCTTTCTTCAACACGTAATAATAAGGAGATTCCGGTGCGAAAAACAAGAACAAAACGAAGAAAGTCACTGGGAACATCAAAAGAAATATATTGAACCAAAACATGGACAAATAAGGACCTGCCACGTAACTCAGCAAACTTCCAAAGTTGGAAAATATGGCGTAGGACACCAACATGAGACCTCTGTTGGCGTTTTCCGAAACTTCAGCCACGTACATCGGCAGCACGATGTAACATGCGCAGATCGAGACGCCGCTCAGAAACCTCGCGACGTAGAACATAAATATGGTGTGTGCGCATGCGGCCAGGCCGAAAGACAACATGTGCGGTATGGCTATCAACAGAAGGCTCGGTTTTCTTCCTATCAGGTCCGGTAAAAAACAGAAGGGTATGACGCCAATGAGGGATCCCAATCCGTTGATGGAAGCGATCCAGGACTGCTCGTCTTCGCTTATCGGTCTCCCGATTGGGTTGTCTGTACCGTTGCTGGTGAGTTTCGTGATCACCGGAGAGGGCCATGCTATCGATGCGTCCCCGGTCAGGGCCAGGAAGTTACCTACAAATTGAGGACATTTGAATCTTCATCGGACGAACATATCGCAAAATTAATGTTTGGGAAATAAACTTACAGGGGAAACAGGTTTTCAACTTGTCACTGAACGGGATTTTAGTCAAGCAATTATGCTGGTTATCAGATCTGGACACTCGATTAATTATTCGAACGATAAGGCTCGGCTCGGCGATGACGAATTAGTGGTCAAAATGAATTCTGTCCGGCCGGCCGTAAACGCGATAACCCTCGAACGGTAACACTTTTCGGGGTAGGTTCACATCTGGCGCATAAGTTCGTTAATTGGCATTCGTCCTAGCGTTCGAAATTTTGTTTTCTTGAACATATCAAAAGTACAGAGTAGATCGAGATGAAATTTTGCATTTGTATGGAGAAGGGCGTGTTTAAGATACATGCAATATTTTGTCCAGATCACGTTACCATAACCATATAAGACAACAAAACCGGGATCATAGAAGATTTCTCTGACAGCTTCTGTCATTTTTTGGCAGTTGTCAAAAAATTGCCGGAAGGAAATTACAGAAAGGCACTTCTATTTTATTTATCAGTATAGAATTTGAAATACTGATAAAACATACATATTTTATCAAAACTGAAATAATAATCCACATTGTTGCTGATTGGAAAGTGGAAAACCTTGAAGTGTAGGTAATTGTTCTTAATCATGGATGATATGGATAATTATAATTGAGTATCATGTCTCAGTAAGAGAACACCTGAAGTAGACTGTTTTATTATAAAATTGAACCATTTTCCTGTATATTAATTAATTTGTCAAATTATTGAAAAGCACGAAGAGGATATTCAAGAGAAAATGCAAACAGAAAAATCGCTTATATGGTATCAAAATATAGATTTTCGAGGACGCTGAATTCAATAAAAATTATTTCAGGGCCATATCTGTCACAGTCATAGACAAACACAGTTAAAGTTTAGATTTCACCTGTGATATTTCTTTGCAGCAAGAAAATTCCCGAAATATTAAAAATTGTCAAGAGAAAAAATATTCATCATATTATACGGTTTGAATTTCTTCATCTCCCCATCAGACTTCAATTAAACTCCAGATAAACCTCAATTGTTACCAATTACAATGGGTAAAGTATTTAATTGCGCCCAAATAGTTCACTGGAACGGAGTTGACCGAAGATTGATATATCCAAGGGTGTCGAAAATATAAATAATAATCTTATCGCGACATTATTATTCATTCTTGGTTGACTTGGAAATGAATGAATGAGTTATGAATCCTTTATCATCGTAGTTCATACTATCTATTGTTATATTTATATTGTTGATAACGGACAGTTCGATTTCATTCCAACAAACGTGCAGCTAAGCATGTCATAAACTCCAAATTTACGAACTAGAGTGTGTAATGAACACTCAATAGTGGTACCTACATAATTTGCTTATTACCTGGCTCAAAAATTCAAAACTATCAAAATCGAATGTAAAAATACCTATTCACCTCTTAATGTCAACTCCTATTTTCGTGATCATAATTGTATTGAAATTATATCACATGTTACATGATCACCCATCCATCAGTCTGTATAGGAATTGTAGATGATATTGAAAAGGAACACTCAGTATACACGTGCTAGAGCAGCGAGTATGGGACAATGCTCCTATTCAGAAAACAACATAAATCCTTCACTATTTTAACAGGAAAAAGTGCAATCATATTCTTTACCGAATATTAATCAAGTATCACAGATTCGAAAAGTGAAGTTAGTGAACCAAGCCATTGTAAATGTTTCAATGTCATAGAATTTATAGCTAAGGTCTAGGGCAATGTTCAATACATGAAATATAATCATTTTGCTCCACTTTTCCGTACAAAAAAAAGGAATTTGAATGCAATTATTTGCGCAGGTGATAGATAATCTCTCAAACAAACCAATTTTCAAGCATTACGCAAACAATCTTGAAATGAACCAGCTACAATAACATAATTATGGAGTAACTCGAAATCGGCGAATCATCATTTTTTCACGAACAATAATTTCGTAATGTTGCTGAGTTGTTACGACATAATAGATACTCTAAATAGGGATTGCCCTCAATAGACTCACCTGACAGCACCACCAAATAAACATAGTTTAAGCTCCTAAACCAGCTCAACATCCTGGACATCTTCTCCATAAAATAAAGAAACCACAAAACTGCAAATTCCCAGAATTGCAGTCCTCAAATATTCATTTTATGTGCGGTAACCTAAAACTTCGAGAATTCACTCCTGGCGGTTCCTTGTACTGGTTACAATTTACAATTAAATTTTTACTTAAATCATGATGTTGAGGAGCAATTATCTCAGATATTAATCCACTTGTCAATACTCATCTTTATTAATTTCATGGTTATGCGAACTAAACATTTGATTTTATTTGACGTAAATCAAAGATGTGCGAGTGCGATGTTGATTATGGCAAATGGCGCAGGCGCACAGAAAAGTTTCAAAATAAATTATTCACCAAAACAATTATGTTACCATTGTTTAAACAATGATGTTACTTACCTGAATTTTGTTACTTTCAGTTTTCCCATGAGATTTGTACGAAATGGGTACATATATCACTTATTTTTGTTCGTATGAGGATACAGTAAATTAGACATGGTAATGAAACGGCTTGTATGGTTTCTCCAACAAAATTTCATACATGACACAATATAGCATCGAGCGCATCCACCATTTTACAATTTCCCGCGGACTTCCCCATACATTTGTCACATTTTCAAGAACTCCAATCTAGATTGCGTATTATCTGAAGGTTAAGATTACAAGTATTTGATATAGCAATCTCATAATTCAGAAAGATGCACTTTGTATAGAAACGATGTCTGAATATATCCAAAACTGATACGGCGTAAGCTTCAAGGAAATTCGTTGCACCGAATAAAGTTATTCTGATTGTACTCGATTTATAATTAGTGATCAGTGCCGGAAAACACAATGTGGCGACCGCAAGCGTTGTTCGTTTGTTTTTTGGCGTCATGTGGTCTTGGTGTGGATTGCGCCAAAATTCTAGGCGTTTTTCCGTTTCCATCGAAAAGTCACTACTCTTTGGGAGCTTGCCTGCTCAAGGAACTGGCTAAAAGAGGGCACGAAGTAACTATGATCGCTGTTCACGAAGAGAAAAATTTGCCTCATAATATGTCCTATAGAAACGTGAAAATAAGTGTGGAATTGAATGAAAAAGGTTGGTATCTCAACTCGTCATCAGGTCAATGTATCAGAATCTTCTACCAAATAAAACACAAACAAGTTCAGTTTCGTTTATTTACAAGGAGAAAATCGCGATTGATTTTTATGAGAATTACAAAGTTCTAAGTAACTTTATTTTCAGACCAACAAATCAATTTCTTTGAGCAAGACATGACAAATCCCTACCTGATGACCTTCTTCCTGAACTGGGCGGGATCCAAAATGACGAATTTAACATTCCACGATCCGAAAGTCCAGAAACTTCTCGGATCCGGTGAAAAATTCGACGTCGTGATCATGGATCAGTTCATAGACGACAGTTTTGCCTACTTCGCCCATCACTTTGGCGCCCACCACATCCTATTATCCACCACTTGCGCGAGCTCTTGGGTAAACCCCCTGGTTGCAAATCCCGCTCCCCCTTCTGTGAACCCAGAGCTCTTACTGGAGTTCTCCTCCTCTATGACCTTCGTGGAAAGGTTGAAAAACTCTATGTTCTACATTTTCAGCGAACTAAACAGGCAACTGTACTTCTTTCCTAAACAGAACGAAGTGATCAAGAAGACCTTCCCGAACGCCAGACCTCTCTATGACTACCTGTACAACGTTTCTCTGGTCTTGATGAACGCTCACGAGAGTTTAAACGACCCTGTTGCTCTTGTGCCTGTCATGAAAAACGTGGCTGGAATGCATGTTACGCCGTCATCTGGTCAATTACCGAAAGATCTACAGAAATTCATGGATGAGAACACAGAAGGGGTGGTTTACTTCAGTATGGGATCAAATTTGAAAAGCTCGAATATGCCACTGAAGATAAGGGAAGCCATCTTGAGAGTTTTCGGTAAATTGAAGTTTAAGGTATTGTGGAAGTGGGAGGAAGAAGCTTTGCCAGGCCAGCCCACAAATGTCAAGCTCAAGAAATGGTTGCCACAACAAGATATTCTTGGTGAGTAATCTGTAATTCTATGGTTGTCTATGTGATGGTCCACCATAGAGATATTAGTGTGCTATCTCTATGGTGTACCAGCGCATAGACAACCACAGATAAACCTACCTGTAAACTCTATGCACGATACCATAGACTTATCTATTGTACCTAAGATGTTCAGTCATCGAAATTGTACCGTGGCACGATTCCGTACGCTTGAGATCGACTTCTCGATATTTTTCAGCTCATCCAAATTTGAAGCTTTTCATTACCCATGGAGGACTTTTAAGCACCATAGAAGCTGTGCATCATGGAGTTCCACTTCTAGCTTTGCCAGTTTATGGAGATCAGAAATTGAATGCTGCTACTGCTGAACAAAAAGGATACGCCATCAACATACCCTTCGCAGAATTCGAAGAAAAAAGATTCGACTCGGCTTTGAACGAGCTACTGAGTTCCCCAAAGTGAGCTATTCAGCTTATGATCAGAAATAGCCTTAATTTTCTGTTTTTTCGCAGGTACAAAGAAAATGCAATCAAGAGATCGAAACTGTTTCATGACCGCCCCATGAAGCCTTTAGATGAGGCTGTATACTGGGTGGAGTATGTTATAAGGCATCAAGGTGCAGAGCATCTGAGGGTAGCAGCACTGAAACTTAGCTGGTATCAGTACATCCTCTTGGATGTTGTAGGATTTTCGTTCGCAGTTGTTGCTGTTAGTGTATACGCTCTGAAAATGATCGTACGAAAAATATGTTGTGGAAAGAGCAGAAAGGTCAAGTCGAAAATGCAATGATATACTCATAAAATTGTACTTAATAATATTCTTCATAAAATAAATTATTTAATTTTATTGTAACCTTGCCAGAGCTGACTTGTAATGATTATTGAATTATGCCAATCCCCCCAAGCCCGATTATCGATACGCCCTTATTTATCTTCTTTAACTAACGAATTTATACTTAAGATTCGTATTTCGAGCTATCTCCGGAAGATGTCACTACGATTGTAATTCCAAGATTTGTCACAGAACAAAATTAACTGAAGCTCGTCAACCTTCTTACAAGTTTCGTCTAACTTATCTTATAATTGGTTGCTGAACACAAAAGTCCTGATAACGAACCAAGATCAAAGATTAATCTTTGCTAACGAATTTATACTAAATATTCGTATTTCGAGCTATCTGCGGAAGATGTCTAATTCCAAGATTTGGTGAAAGAACCCACAGTCACAGAACAAAATTACCCTAAGCTCGTCAACCATTCTTACAAGTTTCGTCTAACTGATCGTATAATTGGTTGCTGAACCCGAAAGTCTTGAGCTTCGTATATGCGTCAACAGATGGCCACCAGTTGAAATATATTTATCATGATGAATCTCTGATGAATATACGGATCGAGAAATTGTTTTCTAATAGTATTTTATTCATTGCGAATCGAGTTGTGAAAAGCTTGACTTTGACAGATTGCTTAAGCCTTCAAATGGTTCGATCAATAAAAGATGAACGATCAAAAATAAGAGAGAAGTTTTAAGCGGTCTATTCTATTTAAATCTTCAAATACTTTGATAAAAGGATTGATTTTAGTACAGTTTATTTCTAAATGTACAACATGGTTATTCTTTTCGTTGCTGCTTCCATTTTCAAATTCTATACGCCAACCATTAATAAAATACATTCGAAGTTCAAGTTGCAAATTTGAGAGTTATCTATCTATGATCGTGTAGAGAAGCAATGAAATCCTTCAGCAGATACAAGTATTTGCCCTTCGTATTTCTCATGGAATAACTAGGGGTCGGTGGTATTTCTTTATCCTGTTGTAAACAGAAAACAGCAAACAATGATCAAATTTACTGTGCCCCAAACCGAAATTCCCAGAATTTTAGCTTCCCGAATAGACCGAGAGTGGCGCCACTTCAGTTGCCAAATCGTGATTGGTTGATGTTGTACTTTCATTGTGGCGGTCTATCATTGTTTTCAAATATCGTCGATTTCTAAACGAAAAAACACATATTTTCCTGCTGGAAAATGTCTCAATGATAATTAAAATCGTATTGGTGATATCTGTAGGAACTTTCAGGAGACGTACGAACCGTACACAGGGAATTTAGGGCGTGTAGTAGACCGCTTTAGAAATGGCCGTTGCTGGTGCCAGTAGACTGGCTCGAACAACTGGCTTGGCATAACTTGGGTGCTGATCGCTGTGATTATCGAGTGTATTTGTAGAAATTGTGGTTCTGCACTGATTGTGGCGTGTTTTTTCGTGGTATTTTTGGTGAAATAGGCACTGGAAATTATGGTTATCACTAATGTTTATATGATGTTTCTCCCAACTTAGACGTTGGGCAAAAACCTGGATTACACCCAAAAGAACGTGAGTACAACACCTGATTCGCCTCCTACTCGAAATTTAGCACATATTCATACCATCCATACTGATATTTCCACATATTTTAGTCGTTTTCATAAAGATATTCTCAGGATTTTGACACATTCACATTTACATCGTCACCTTTGTGAGAGTGTTCGGAAATATCAGTAAATAATCAGTTTAGCAACAGATTTTGTGCATGAAGGCAACGAATATTTCGTTCCTACGTAGCATGAACTCGTTTTTGTTTTGATTGTGTGAGTTTAGTTGAGTTTACTGACCTACATCAGTTAATGTAAATCGAACCAAAGTAGGCTTTGATTTTTACGATGTCCCTATTTCTAAGTAGGATAAATGCTTGTTAAAGGTAAATCACTCGGATAACTTAGTTATGCAACATTTCGGAAGTAATTCAGAATGTTTCCCAACGGGTTGTTACGACTTTTAAATAATTGAAGGCGACTTGATACGTGGGGATCTATTTTGAACGACTGAAAATTCAGGCTCAATCTATGTACACGTTAATTTATAGTGAATTACCGATAGAATTATTGTGAACGTACCTATTCAATTGTGTGTTTCAAATCGGGGAATTGCGATATAGTCATGAAGTGTCATATTTATTTACAAATCTCGAGTGGAAATTGACTATCAGAAATAGGAACATCAACATAACTACGTAATTATCACTCTTGCGACGTTGCCAAGCAGACATTTGTAGATGAAAACATACAGAAGTTACAAAAGATTGTCTATTTAAAATTCACTCAATTTTTCTCTCTAAGCGTAGTTGCTCGAGATTCCCTATTTCATTTTGAGTAATTCACTCTATCTGTTTTAATGTAACTAGCTCAATTAAAACATTTACGTTTGATACCTTGAAACTGAATATTGATTCAGGTCGCTTGTATCGATATCATGAGTTTTTTCCTTGCTAAAAGAACCGCAACCTTAATTTGATTGGATCAGTTTCAGCCTTCGATATAATAGGATAATGGCGTTGACTTGGCAACGTTGCTAAGTGAACAAAGTGGAGTATTTTCACTACCTTGCAATATGTTATGTTTTTTATCTTGAGAAAATAACCTGAACTGAATCCATACAAAGCATTATTACTCAGTTTATGATGGAAATAATCTCATATCTTCGGCACAAAATGAAAGTTCGAATTATGCAACTCGAACTGTCAACATATGCAACACATAATACATGGATATATACAGGGTGTCCCGCCAAAAATTTCACTTGACAAATTCATATTCTAGTATGAAAAATTATGTGGGGGCTTGAGAATGTATTTTAAGTTCTTTTTTCTGGACTCTTCTCCACTAACAGTTTTTGTTCCAGATTTTCAGGGAGGTTTTCCTTGATCATGGCCGATCTGTGCAACATGACAAGAAAAACAAGAACGAGACAGACCAGGATACACGCTGCTCTTCAATCCGGTTACTGTGCAATCTGCCATATACCTTACAATAGTTTAGACGACCACATCCAATCAAAGAAACACCTGAAATTGATCGGGGAAGATGCAAATTACATTTCCATCAATGGCTTCATCGATCAAAACACCTTAGAACCCTTCCTCAATTTAAATGGTATAGAATCTATTGGTGAGTTGTGAAAAACCACCATTTTTTTATGTATCTAGACTTTTAATATATTTTCTGACATTACAGATGTGAATGGGAGGCAGATCGAGAAAGATTATTGCCAGAGATTAACGAGAAACAACAAAAATAGAGGAATGTCGATGGAAAGAATAACTTCTTCTCCGATTGATTCGAAGATCCATCACCACTTGCGATCTAGAAAACAGGTCAATTATGCCATGAGCCCTTCAATGGACGAAGACAGTTTGAGCGAGAGACCCGATTTACTTGTCAGAACATCGGCCAGGGATAGAAGATCCCAAAACAAGGTCATCGTAAAGGTAAAACGCTGAAAACATATTTTCCATCTCAGATTTCATATTTCTTCATTCTTTTTCAGAAAGAAGCTCCGGATCAACCCCCGAATGCGGAGGTGTGGAATTCGGGGCGTCCAAAAAGGAGATCGTGCATAAAATCGAAGAGGGTTTCTGCCGATGAGAGGCTAGTAGTCGATAACAAGACTTATTATAAGGTTGAGGTTATGACCACCAAACTGAGATCGAGCGCAGCTACCAAGGAACATAACGAGGTCAAGCAGGAGTCTAGGGGGGTGGAGGAACGAGACGAGAAAGGGCTGATTGTTAAATTCAAGAAGCTCAGGAGTTCGGAGATCACCCTGCTCAATAACGAGGCCGAGAACTTCCTGTTCCCCAAAAAGGTTCGTTTATTCATTTTGATTCTAGATCAAGCTTCAATTACCGGCTTTGTGAAACTCGCCGTTAAAGTTGTATAAACTTACCATTGCTATTTTTTCAAGCAGGAGATGAATTAGGTATAATAAAAGTTCTGTCAAATGTCATCTGTCTACTGCCAAATGTCATCTGTCAAACGTCATCTGTCAACTGTCATCTTTTCCATGGATATGTGCTGTCACACAAAACAGAAATACAAAAATAATATGTCACTTACTAATTATGGGCAATTTTGAATTCAGTTATTTCTGCGAATATATTTATTACCCAAACATAAATAAAAAAAATTTCACGAATATAGAGAAAATATGAAAATGGACAACTCACGATTGATGCTGATCGTCACAATCCGATTTACTTGACATTCCGGTAAAAATTCACTGTTCCACCAACTTGAGATCTTTACCCGCTTTTTGATCTGATAATAGCCTTCCATGTTTTTATAAGTTCTATGCAAATTACACGATAATTGTATATCGCCATCTAGTGGCGATAATATCAAATATAGTACCTTCACGTCTACGCTACAGTGTCTAGATGAGAGCCATTAACCGTAGCGACACCTAGTGGCCTCATTCAAAAGGAGAAAAAGCATTTCCTACATAAGCAAACCGTAGCGACACCTAGTGGCCTTATTCTAATGGAGGAAAAGCAAATTTTTCTTCGAATTTTTCAGAATTTTAATGTATTTTATAATAACCAGGCCGTAGACGAATCCATAAATGAAGTTTCATAACAAACAGTCCATCCGATCCCGAGTTATAAATGGTGTAACCAACAACTCATATATTAGAAGATTGCATTAAGAAAGTTTCTGAGAATAATTCGAAGTCTTAACTTTTGTTGCATTGCTTCAATACTTTTTCAGGATGATTCGAGTTCCTCAGAGGAAGAAGAAGAGGAGGATATAGACGCAGATGGTGCTAACACCACGATGAGCAGTTGTGAAGAGAAAAACGAGAGTTACTTACCTTCCAGCGATAACGAGGAAGATAAAACGAATGATGAATTACAAACCGAAGACGAAGGTTCGATGGACAGTTCGACTTCGAGTGGGAGATCGAAAAAAAGGAGAAGAACCCACGCGGAAGCTTTCATCATGGACAACCAGAAGTATTATAAATTCGAGACGCCTGGATCTAGGCTGAGATACCACGGGTCGTTTTTCTCCGAGCCGAATCTGAAATCTCCAAAACACAATGGGGGCTTGGAAGCCAAGGAAGAAAAGAAAGAGGTGGAACCCTTGAAGGGCAAACATATAAACGTGGATTTGGACCGATATAAATTTTCCTTCGAAATGGTGCCCAGCGGAGAGAAATGGTTCGCGCCCTTCAAGAGACAAGACCTCGGCGAAGAGAGCTACATGTACCTTTCCGATATCGGTAAGTCGATGGCTGCAATGTCGAAAATCGAAACTGACGAATTGGATTCTTTCAGGTTCGGACAATCGATTCATCTTGCCCTACCAAATAAGCGCGATACCACCGTTGGACCCTAAAGTTTGCGTGGCCCAGTATTCCCAACTGAAGAAGATGGTCCAGGAGAGCAGCTCCAGGACGTCTTGCAGTACGCCGGACAGGAGCGATACCAACTACACGCCGTCTCTGGATAACGAACCGATGGACGAGGACAGCAAATCCAGCGAAGCTGCCAACAGCATCGATTTCTGCCTGGAGAACAGCAACTCCGAAGACGTCAAAGGTTCGGAGGAGAGGGTTCACGCGAGGAGAAAGGTAGGTCCCTTCTTGCAGGTCTCGAATTTTTTTTAATTTTAATCCATAGAAAAAAGTTTCTTTCTTCTTTCCATCGGTTTCTGCCAATTTCACTTCTTCGTTTCAGATGCAGATGGGCCGAAATCCGAGAAAATCGCCGAGACAGCACGCCTCCACCTTGGCGATCCTGAGCAGCCTGATCCAGCAGAGGAAGAGAAAATCGAAGGAGATCGAGCCCCCAGCCGCAGTCCCTGCGACAACGACGAAGACCACAACCTTACCTCCCATCCCGGAAGAGGCCCCGCTTCCTACGACAGCGCCCCCCGTGAATTACGAGGACATCCTGGTGAGCATGAACCAAGAGTGGGACTCGGACAAATTGTGCGACGATCTGCAAGTGTGCCCCGAGGACGCCGTGGAGTTTTCGAATAATCTCGGGGTGTTGGACGTTTTACGGATTTACGACGATTTGAGAAAGACTGAAGATTACAGGAGTAACAGGAGGTTCATCAGCGGTCCCCCGGTGAATAAGGGCAGTCGTAGGAAGAAAATCAACAAGACGGGATGGCCCAATAGAAAAAAAGGTTTGATCAAAAAGGACACGAGTGTGAAAGAAGAAACGAGTTCTGTGGGGAGCGCGAACGATTCCGAAGAAGAACCGACTGATTGTAAAAATGTAAATAAAGACGAGGAAGTTGTAAATAGAAATTGTGATGATTCGAACAGGGTAACGGTAGGGAATAACGCGAAAACTCCAAGAAGTGCGGGTAGGGCGAAAGTGAACAGTGCGAACAAAAGCGTGAACTTGCAACCTGTCGTTAAAGTGAAAAAGTTGGATTCGAAAAGTGTAGTGAACAAGCAGGATAACAACAGTAGTTTACCGTTGAAAAGGACTTGTAAGAGAAGGATGCCAGCTTCCCCCAAATCACCGAGGATGTTGAGGAAGCCGAGGGGTAGATGGTACAAAGAGAGATAGGCTTATTTCTCCTAAATAAATAATTTATTTAAAATGTTATTTAACGAAACGTTTCGTTTATTTCATCAACTAATTGTTGAATATCAATTGTAAAACCGTTTATTTTGAGTTTTCGAGAATTTTTATTGGGGAATCGTGGGTTGTTGAATATTTTAAAAAGCATCCTGTTTTGTATTTTTTCTCAAAATTTTTTTGTCTCACTCTATTCAAGGTAAACACTTTCATTGGGAAGATCTTATTTGTAACGTTAACAGTACCTAAAGATCGACTACGACGATAAATTCAAAGCGGCATATCGTTAAGGATGATTTTTGTGAAAAGTTGCAGAAACTTTCGAATAATTCAAGTAGAAATCGACCTATTTCAGTATTATCTTGAAGATCATTTCACTCAAAATTGAAATTGAAGCACCCCGCAAGATCAACCCCAAAAATACAAATATTGACTCACTCTGTATAATTTCAGATCTAGATCCTCTTAAAAAGTGGGTTCCATGGAGGTTTTTTGCAGAAAATGTTGTAAATCGTTTAATTTTTGAAAGGGTAATTTTTATCTTATTAAAATCGTTGATTTGTGCCATATTCAAATTATTTTATTTTAGTTATGAAGATGCAATAAATTTTTCAACAATGAAGTTGATGAAGACTTACAGCTTTAATTGGAGAACTTTCTTTGTGAAAAATAATTATTATGGGTTTGAATTTTGGAGTTCTTTGTAAATATTTATTTTTCATTAGATGAAAGTGATTTATTTTCTTGAGTGCCGAATATCATTCTGTTTTAAGTATGAGAAAAGATATGGTTGAAAGAGAGATATTTATTTGATTGGAATTTTGAAAAAGTGATAAGGTATTTAATTTTGACTACATTGAAAATAATTTTTGATTTGCGTACAAAATAGTCGAATTGTCAAATTATTTATATATCAATAAATTATGGAACAATTTTAAAGAATAATTGAAACTCGTTGAATTGATGTGTTGAAAAATGATCTCATCGGAATATTTATTTTCTTACCAAAACGTTGTCGGTATTTTATTTATTTGAACAAATTTTCAAATTCATTGTTTTTCAAAGCCATATCTAATTTAGCAGTGAAAATATTTCTCAAGAAAATTGTAATATTAATTTGTACCAAAATTTGTAAGATAATATATATTTTTAATATATTAGTATTGTCGAATCCCGGTGTAAATATTGACGATTGTAAATCAATTGAGTTCAAAAGAATTGATCCACTAAAATTAGAATTGTTTATTTTTACCATTAAATTGAATTACTATATTTACTTTTGGCTTTTATTTGAAGTATAACCTAAGAAAGTGGTTTTTAACAATTTTATGCATTATTACCTACTTTTTTATTAATATGGAAAAATAATTTAACGAAATTCTTTGATTCGAAAATTAACAATGAAAAAATTCAAAATTCATCGAATAGATCTAGAGTCAAATTCTCTAAAGCTGAATTGGATGGTAATTCAAAATCATCAGCTAGAAATTCACGTGATCCAAATTTATCTTTACGTTTTATTTTATCTTCAGTTTTCTTCACTTTGGAAGATTTTTTCTTTGATCGTGTCACATCTCTTGGCATGTTTATTGGTTTCTTGTACCTAGTCAAGAAGCTGAACTTTTCTAATCTCTCTTGAATGGACATATCTAAAGCTTCTTTTGCTTGCTCAAAGGCAAAATCAATTCTTGTTTTAAAAACGCTGTATTTGCTGGGAAGTAAGTCTGGATTGTTTTTTTCTTTGTAGAATGATTTTATATCTTTTGGTTTCAGCCATGCTCTTGTCACCGATCCTTTATCGAAGAATGTTACATGATAATAGGACTGAAAGGAAAATTATAGAGTTGGAAAATTGTCTTTGGGATGCCCCATATAAAAGAAAAGTGGAAATAAAAAAAAAAATTGAAGGTGAGTAGTCTTACTGGAGTTATATTAATATCGTCGTCTAGCCAGTAGTAGGACTCGGTATTGGGGTCATCATCCACCATTCCAGGCCACCAAGGGTATCCTTCTACTCGAGCCCAAACTATACTTCCCGCATTGTACAAGTTTTCTATCCAATCCTCCTGAACGAATAGAGGGAATTTTTCTTCAGGTATTTCACACCTGTTATGCTCGGTGTCTGTTGGGGATCAAAATCATTCGTATACAGCGAAAATGATGTGTGTAAATTTACAGGCAAACGCGAAATCATGTAGTAAGTATATTTCCCCATTTTTTCCGAAATTTTATTATAGCTGGCAACATTGCATATACGTCTAATGGAAGTCTGATATAAAAAATGAAATTTTTACTTGTTGAAAAGCCAGAAATTTGTACGAATTTCCACGAAAACATCTCGTATGGAAAGCAAACAAATAATTGAAGAATTTATCCCGTTAAATTTGGTGGATGCGTCATGAATATTCGCGCAGAATGATCAAATTTACTCACCTGTATTATCTTTGCAGTACCACTTATCTGGAAGAAGAGTAGGGTCTTGAATGTCTTCTAAATATCTCAATTTATCGCACTTATCACAAAATACGTAAACCCCAACACTTCTTTGCTTCTGAAGCCATTTCATTTGGTCATAGTGAGTCAATAATTTGGGGGTGTCAACCCTGGTAAATTTTGATTTTTTCTTGATGAATTGGGAGTAAGCCTCTTTAACGACAGGTTCGTTGAGGGAAATATCGGAGCTTTGGGATGAAGGGATTATCTTTTTGGTTTCTTCCTTTTTGAGAAGGAAATTCTTGTAAGCTTCTCTGACAGAGGGTTCATTTAGGCTTAACTGTGAGCTTCTGGAAGAATTCAAAGAAGTATCGAGGTAATTCGGGTGTTGAAATTCGTTTTTTGGTTCAGAAAACTGAGAGAAAATATCCTGAGTGGAGTTTTCTTCTTTTGAAAGCTTCAACTTGTTTTTCTTCTCCTTACTCTTCAAAGACTTAGAAGCACTCTGCCTTTTCTTTATAGGTAACTTATTCTCTTTGCCTTTCGATTTATTTTCTCGTATTTTCTCCGAAACAGATCCCTCTTGTATTAACTGAGATTTATCATTCAACAATATCTTCTCAATTTCCATATCGCTTTTATCCACATTTGCGATTTCCTTAGGTACCCCTTCTTTTTCTAGATCTAGATAATCTGTTGCATAATTCGAGTCCCCATTTGCAACAGAAATATTCAGACTCCCTGTTACCTCATCTCCAAGTGAAGTTTTATTAGTTGTTGATCTTTGATCAAAGGATTTAAAATCGCCGAAAGCTGATTCATTAGGCTCGCTAGCAGTCCTTGAAAAAGTTTCTGGATAATTAGGACTGCTCATCGGAAATTGGAGAATATTCTCAACAGAATTCTGGGAACAAGGCTGCTTGAAGGCTGAGGAAACATGTTTCACTGCTGGGGAATTTTGAGATAGAAAAGGTTTTTTGGGTCGTTTTCTATATAGCGGCATCTTGTTTTGGAATTTTCAAGCAGAAAGGATATATTTCAACAATGGTGGACACTGTTAACAAAGAGTAACGGATTGTCGAGTTTCAATTGTTTTAACGAATGAAGCTTTTTTTCTATGGATGACCAAAGAAAATAATCCGATTTCGGGTGAATTCTATGGTTGCTTAGAAATAATTCACATAGAAGAACTTCCAGAGGCGTATCTGGCATTGGAAATAGATCATTCCAAAAAAAATAATGTGAAAATGATTACACATGAGAGAATATAAGCGTTTTGTGAGGAAAACTGAACAAAAATCCCATCCGTTCGTCCTGCACCGCTGGTATTTCATAAGTTACGGAGTTATCAACTTGGTGTATGTACCGGGTACCCGGTTTTTGTTTCTTTATTTCAGAATAGCTCTCGAAGAAAACGAGGTGAATCTTTCTGGATAATTTACATAAGACCGAGAATCGTACCGATAGCGTCGCTATTTTTCCTAGTCGCCTAGTCCTCTTTGTTTCCTTTTCAATTCAACTTCAACAGATCTATTTTCAGGCGAGATACGCATGCGTACGCATTCGGGTTTCGGAACTCGATCGTCGTTCGCGTACCTCCGCGGACCATATTAAAATGGATGCCAGAATGAAAATCAACCACATGCCGTGCACAGATCCGAAAACGTAAAAACGGAATCGCACAACGTATTTATGACGTTCTGACAGCGGATCGCTAGATGAACGTTGGTGATAAATCTGCGAAATTAAGCATTCTGTAATGATAGTTGCTGTTTGAATAGTCCAGAAAGTGCATCCAAGAGACGATTGAAGATTTGTTGGGTAAGTTTATGGTTGTTTTCGCATCATTACGGGTATATTGGGTTGGGTTTACGTATAATTTACAAGAGCTGCAATGGCCTTTGTGTATGTCGCTAGTGCGCAGGTCGAATATCTGTGCATTAATTTTTTTGCGGGAATGAACTCGAAAAGGAAATGAGAAAAATCAAATAGATTAATTTACTCGATTTCCGTTGGAGATATTTGATAATTTTTTTTTCACCTGTCTATTATTTCATCTATAATTGGTACATATTTGTTTTCAATTTATTTATAGAATACTCTTGTTTTCCCTCTATACAACCTTTCTAATTTGAATTTTGTTCGGGTAGGTAAGTTCGATAGTGTCATATTTAGGTATGGGCTTTGGTTTTCTGGGGGATGAGATCGGAATATATTGGAAATTATGCATTTTGACCTAAATATTTTCCGATCATTAGTCCTTTCTCGACTTATTGCGTCTTGCGGTTTTGACTTACAATTGGAGACAGATGATCTGACAACTTTTCTAATTTTTTGTTCCTTGTC
The DNA here is from genome assembly GCA_910592335.1 of Adalia bipunctata. Lineage (NCBI taxonomy): Eukaryota > Metazoa > Arthropoda > Insecta > Coleoptera > Coccinellidae > Adalia > Adalia bipunctata. Next base: position 3,799,315 of record OU342951.1, read on the forward strand.
TCTTTTGGATTATCAGACTTTTCCAAGATTTTTCTTCATATTGGAAGGGGTTCGGGTTTTTGTATGGTACCGGTTCATTTCCTAGAACATATGGTAAAAAGTTAGACTACTTAATTTTACGGATCTTTCGGGTGTTAATATGAACCAAGAATTCAAGATTCCGACAAGTTATGAATTGTAGAAGTACCCAATCGGAGGTTGTTCAATTTTGTAGCCAGAGCGGTCGCCCCATCTTAGCCTACTGAATCCGCCCAACGCTGCGATTAAACAAAAAATCGTATTGAGTTATTAAAAAAAAATTATAAAAAACAATTTTTTACACTAAAATTCCACTAACGATTTTGCTGGTACTGCGATCAGGGTTTTTATCTACGGACAATCTTTTACAACTTATTTTTTAGGCTATTAGCGACTATAGTGTTAAGAGAGCCTCTCATTTACAACTATTGCTCCTATAGATCATTCTCTTTCCTTTCTCATAGAAATCAATAATTTTGCGTGATGAAACAGGTTTACACAAGTGCATGTGTCGCTCGGAGATCGTGTCATATTATGGGTATGCCACAGTTAATGCATTCAATCGGTTTTATAAAGGTTGGTACACACGTTTATAATACCGCACGGGTACGGCGTTATAGCTTGTGGCAAGTGTTATTTTTAGAATGTCGTAGAGCTGTTTAAACTTTGCGAGTGTGTTATTCATTGATTCACATTATCGCATAAATATGGTTTTATGGTCGGGTATCCAAGTATAGAGTGATCGAATGTCGGTTTTGTCTTCAATCACAGACTGATAAAAAGGATTATTGAAATTTATTCGGAATCTACAGAAATGATTTCAATTTGAAACCATGTACGTTAAATAGTGACAACATTTTTACTGCAGTTCACTTCATGCGAATGATATGAGAAGTAGAAACATTCTAATGACAGATCAACAGGATCGAAAAGGCAAAACGAAATCTTATCAGTGCCAACCATAGAGATAGTACTAATACCACAGAATACTTCATGTTGTTTACAAAATCATAGACATTTCCAGGATTTCTATAAAATCTATGGTTTTATACTTGTGTATTGAGCGTTTACAGTGTGAGGCGTAGTTAGTGATTTTATTAATTAATCCCTCGTTGAAGGAGAAGTGTATTGAGCGTATACAGGGTGAGGCGTAGGTAATGTTTATTGATTAATCTCTGGTTTAAGGAAAATTGAAGGGGGACTTACCATAGAACTTATAGTATAGGTTCTATGGTAATCATCAACACTCTATGGTCTCAAAGGTGAAAAAGCTTGAGTTACCGAAAGTGTTTAGTTTCTCATTCTTTCAAATATGCATTTAAAAAAACAATTTTTTATGTGAGCTCGAACAGTAGCCGATAGCTTATTTCAGTGGCGTTTCGTACTGAAAATAACGAATGCTTGATAACGTCACTGATACGGTATCGCATGAAATAGGCGTACATCAAACTAGATTGCGATGAGATGCAAATTGTATGCATTAAATTTCCAATTATTGGATGATGTGTCGCGAAAATTAATCGACATTTACTTTCGTAAAAATGGAAATAGAAGAAGATGGGTCGATAACTTGTGAAGGGCCGCGAATTTGGTGTGAAAATATACAGAGTGAGTCTTTGATTTGTATTTTTCACTGCAGATTCTACAGGTCAGAAGAAGCCTTTTTTTAAGGTTTATAAGTATTTCTGATTTAGGCTCCGATGAAAGGATATAGCCGTTTTTAAAAATATTTGTCCAAGTACATCCATGATACGATTTTTCGGATTCCGTTGATTAAAACTGAAAAAAAACATTAAAGAAACAAATAAAATGCGTTTGATAAAAGAAATCGACAGTGAAAACATGTTCAAGTCAAAGGATCACCTTGCTTATTTTTCAATTTTCAATTCAGTCTTCGTATTTCCATCATATTCACCGATTTTTCTCAAAGAGCAAGCTTAATCCCCTTTTCCGCCTTATTTCTGCGCAGATCGACATGTCGTCGGTAGAAGTACACCTGGCCTTCAAGCCCCAGGGGCACCACAAGAACCAGCCGAACATCCAGACCACGAACAACAACACGAAACCCCAGAACGACAAGCTGAAGAAGCGCCCGAAACACGAGAGAAACTGCCGGAGGCGCTCCAAGAGCTTCTCCGGCCACCAGATAAACCCCAAGCCCGTGCTGCCCTCCAAATTTCTGCTCGGAGGAAACATAAACGACCCCTTAAACCTGAACAGTCTCCAAGACGAGGAGATCAATAGGGCCATGAACGCGGTGACGCCCAAGAGCTCCCCCATACCGACGCCTCCGAGGAGGAAGGGACAGGTGGAGGTGATCATACCGCCCAATATTAGGGATCCGTTGAATTTGATCGATTGTTCTGACGATGCCGAGTACGAGATGCAGCTGTGCTCGCCGGTGAAGAAGGTGAGGTTTTCTTTAGTCTTAAGTCGCGAATTGACGTGTGGCAACGCTGCGGTGGGTGGGATTTGGCGCTGTCAATGTCAGTCTATGTTTTGACGTCGTAACTTACCCACAGCCGTCATTCACTCGGGTAAAACAGTGGTCCTCAGCTACTAGATGAAATTATTTAAATTCTTTCGAGTACACGCTTTAACTCGATCGTTTCGTACACAGGGCCGTAAAAAACGCCTGAAAAAAAAGCGCACCATCTCCACGACCACGGAAGCCTCGGACACTGACAACCCGGAGGCCGATATTCCGGAATGTCAGTCCGAAAGCGCCAAGATACCGGACGACGAGGCCGTCCAGGAAAAGCCCCAGGCGTCCACCTCTTCCGCGGCGGCTAAACTTCCGAAACTAGCCGCCGTCAAAGACTTAACCCTCGAGCTGTTGTCCCCCAAGAAGGACAAGCCTCAGAAGAGGAAGTCGGAAGAGCACAAAGAGGCGAAAAAAGTGAGGTATTCTCTGGATAAGATTGTGAGTCCGGTGGTGCCGCAACCGGGCGCTTGGCTGAAGAGGATGAACTCCGTGACCAAGAAGACCGAGCCGAAACAGAACAAGGGGGAGGTGGTGCAGATGCCCAAGTTCAAGGAGAACGACAAGAAGTTTCAGTATGGGAATTATAATAGGTGAGAATTGGGGTTTTTGGGGCGGGATATGTCCAAGAGTAACGACAACAGAGTGCAAGTACTATTTCTTATTCTGTTATCGAAGTTTCAGCATGGTCGACTCACGAATCCACAAGAAAATTTGAAATATTCTTAATTTTATCCGATAAGATTATTCTATATCATACTAAAATGGTAACTCTGTGGTCCGGCCCGGGGAATCTGTCGAAAAAGGGGGTCCAGAAGAATCTTAAAATCGCAGCGAAGCTGTGATACAGGAGAGAGATTTTTACACGGTCGGAAAGACGAATGATCGATTCGTATGTGGGCGAAATTTCGGTCCTCTAGGCGATGTAACAGTATTTTAAAAAAATTCGCGAAAATCGCGAAAAAATTCGGCAAAAAGGGCAATTTTAAACTCGATAAAACTTTTTTCGCAGATACCCTGGTCGTGATGTAAATATACGGATCGAAAGAGGAAGAGTCAACGCAAAATAGCTTGGTATTCATATTTTCCATAATTTCCCCATTTCTTCAGCAAAACTGATCAAAGTTTGACATTTCTCCTATAAAATCGCCCGATCTGCAGAGATCACAGAGAACCATATGACATTGTAGCTGTAAGCTGTCAGATTTGGCCAGAGCCTTCTATAGAGAAAGCCCGGAATACAATCTGACAACTGCGCACAGATTCCGCGACCGGAGGCCTACCGATAAGGATAACTGTTTAAAAGATAGATCTGCTGGCCCATACTAGTTCCTTTGGATTATTACATGTTCACATTATTGCCAGTTTTATTCTTCAGCCTGCTGTAATTTTTCTGTCACGTAGCATTCATTTCAATAATTTTCTGATGAGGAAAAGGTACGAAAACTCTTTTGTTGTTACTCTTTGACGATATATTAATATTTCCGATTTTTCCAAAGACGATCAATGTGACTGAAAAAGTTCTGGATTCTCGAAGAAAATCAATTTTAGTTGAATTTCCAAGGTTAAACGTTAGTGTGAGTAGACAATAAAGAATGTATTCTTCATTTAACACAATTTTCAGTCATATTTTGCGTCGATGGCAAGACTTGAAATGCTTCTTCTCCAAGCGAAAGCTTCAAACTTTCCTCTAATAAAGACAGCTTCTTTCCAAGAATCAGCGCGTATGTACTAAGTTGGATCATTTTGACTTAGCGTTCAGATCATAAAAAATAAGCCAAGGCGAGAAAAAGACCAGAGAATTATCTTCTGTTTTTTATATTAAGGCATTAATCCACCGAGAAGCCAGTCAATCTCTAACAGGGGCACTGTAGACTGAGAATATCTCAAGATGCAAGCCTCCGACGAGAAAGAGAGGACAGGGATAACTTCATCAAGTGAAATGATGGAGTGTGTGTGTCACTGAGGCTGTTCAATGGAATTGCACCATGATAACGGTGGGAAATTACCGAAAATACAACATTGCCGCACTGTCGAAATTATAATTTTAGGAAATGATTCTCTTGTCTGATCCAACGTTGTACAGGGTGATCGGGAATGTCTCCGTACGCGAAAATATGGCGTTTGAACTTTTCAACATTTTGATTAGCTGAAACTATTCGTTCTTTGAAGGCGTCTAAATGGGACGATATCGGATTGCATAGTCTTCTAACAAGTTTTTCTTGTTTTTTTATTACCTATTTATTCCTGACCCTTAAACAGCAAAAAAGCTGGTATTAGAGCCTACATTTACATTGTTATCGCTCTTTTACAAAAATAACAACAATAATCCACATCAGCCTGGTGAAATAAAAAGAATAATAAACGAAACAAAAATACGGGGTTAAAGCTAATTTATGGGAAATATTTTCTCTCCTAAACATAAATATGAAAACAAAATGAAAAAATTCAGATCGGTTATGCATAATAGTTCTGTTTCATTCAGATGTCTTCAAGATCAAAAAAGTAACATTTTATCAAAGCATTATCATCAAATTAAGTGAAAATCACTGTTCATCAACCAATTAAAACTCACCCTTTACAACAAATATTGATTATTACAATCGAAACCATGTAACGAACTACGACATACGTTTATTCACACTCTAGTATGATAAGCCCTTTTGAAATCAACATTTTCATCGTAAACTTGTGAATTAACTTCACATTAATCTGAAAATCAGTCATTTTCAACAGGATTGTGAATGAACAAATGAAATCTGTCCTAGTGCTATTGTTGAAATTTACAATTTTCTACATATCCGTACTGTGAAATGCCCTAGAATGAAATCAACCTTTGGTCATATCGAGCCTAATGCCGACTAGTCACTTTATTCGGAAATATTCTTTAATAATGAAAAAAAACCTTATACTCTTCAGTAAGTTATTTTTTGAAGAGGTAGAATTACCAATATGAGCCTCAGAAAATTTTTTGAGACATTCCAAAATTCGCAACAAAGAATAAGCTCCTTCTAAAATTCAAACAGTGTTGCCAACTTGATAATCTGATGCTCTTAGTGGTGAAAATTTCAAGGTCAAATGAAATTCTACCAACATTATGATAACGCAGAGATGAAATGGTCCAATCATACTTAGATCCTCAAGATCAATTTATTCTGCCCGGCAGAACATCTCAAAAATTCCGTCTTTTATAGGTATTACGGCTATAGAAACCAAAACAATGAAATCGATCACCGTCTAAAGGTGTTTTCGCACCATCCGTATCTTTTCCAAGACAAAGATATATTAGATATAGGGTGTAACATAGGCCACGTGACTCTCTCTATAGCTAGAGACTTTGGGGCCAAAACGGTGATCGGCATCGACATCGACGACAAGCTGATTAGCATCGCAAGGAAAAACGTCAAACATTACGTCAAAAGGGTGCTTTCGCCCAGGAACGAGGAGGTGCAGGGGAGGTTCGAGCAAAAATGTTGTAGTGAGTTCTTTCCTATATCAATGCCTATCCTATACGGAGCGATTGATGTTCCAGGCTTTGATGATTACTCCAAGAGCGCGGGGTTCCCCAAGAATGTCACCTTCAAGAGGGTGAGTTATCTTCCAAACGTATCTTCGTAAATAGCGCACAAACTGGGTTCATAACCTGTCGGACAAACGGAGTAATGGAAAAAAGGTTCTTTGGAGAAAACCATGAGATCCTTGATAATGTTGCGACACTTAAAGCTCATCAACACTTTTGATTATTTGGACAGGTTATGGGCCAAGCAAATATTTACGGGATACCCCGTTTATCTGAGCTTAAATCCCAATGTTGTTGTGTTATCGACGAGTCGTCTTTTTCAGTGTAACTATGTGTTGGACGACGATGCCCTCCTGGCTTTGGAACAACCGCAATACGACACGATACTGTGCTTGAGCGTCACAAAATGGATCCATCTCAACTTTGGCGATAACGGTCTGAAACAGGCTTTCAGAAGAATGTACGCACAGTTAAGGCCGGGAGGAAAACTGGTCTTAGAACCCCAGAACTGGCCCAGTTACAAGGGTAAAAAGAAGCTAACGGTGAGTAGACCATTTTTTTCTATGTTACAAATTGGCGCCCAACGTCAGATATTGATTGAGTCTGTGCACAATTTTGGTTCCCAACTTATATTTTTTCAAATATCGTTACAATTTGGCGCCCAACGTGGAATACAAGTCCTCATTCTTTCCAGGAAACGATATACCGGAACTACAACACCATAGAATTCTTTCCGAACAAATTCACGGAGTACCTTTTGTCGCCGGCGGTGGGGTTCGCCAAGAGCGAGATCTTGGGCTACCCTCAGTGCCCTTCGAAAGGCTTCAGGCGGCCCATACAACTTTTCACGAAGAGCACAATGTTCCCCAGCGAACGGGTGGATTCTACCCCATTCAACATCACTCCGAGCACGAAGAACGAATCTCAGAACTCCGATTCTGTAGATTACATCTACAGCGGAATCCTGAACAGGTACTGCACGACTTCGGAAGAAAATGTGGACGCGAATACGCAGATTTGCAAGAATCTGATGGACTTGGATACCAAAAATTCGGTGGAGGTGGCCCAGTGTCAATCTACGACGAACTCTTTAGAGAGTGAGGTTAAGTCTGGGGGGGATGAAGCGACTGTGATGGAAGTTGTGTCGGAAAAGGTGGAGAGTGATGTAGTACCTTGTGCGGTGGAAAGTTCGAGGAACGACTGTGGAGATGGAAGTGAGCCGAAACCGAGCTGTGATGAAAGTTGTACTGTAGAGTGTACATCTCCTGAGAAAAAGGGGGAAAGTGGAGAATTGTAAATAAATTTTTGTGAGAATTGTATATAATGTTTATATTTTATTTAACATATTGTTTGCTTTTGTACATAGATTATGTCGAAACAGATCCAAGTGAAATTTGGAATATAGTTTTGTTTATTATTAAATTTTGAGATATAGTTTAACCAGTAAAAGAAGTGTAAGTAGAAATATGATTATATGCACCAACATTTTGGAAAATTGAGTTTTTATTTCTTGCTTGCTTCGATCAAATTTATCATTGGGAAAGTGGAGAAATAAATGTGGTAAGTACATTAAAAAAAAAACACCCTTCAAATGACAGTACAGCCACTTTCTACACCAATCCTCAACATGGCTGTCATTAATTGACGTTTATAGGTTTATACCATAAACTTAGTATCTAAATCTATGGTGTATGCATGCTACAAAAGTAGCAACCTGTTTCGTCCAAAGATATTCTACAATGTAGAATATCTTTGGTTTCGTCCAACATTAAAGAAATTTAAAGCACAAATGTGAAGTCGGCTGTCTTTTATCGCTCGCTCATTCGTCGTATTAGCATTTGCCAGTTCAGAAAATACATTTTATGACAGTTGTTTCACTGAACAATAGAATAATAGTTTACATTCAAGGCGTCATTCTCCATCTGAACGTAACACAAAAGATAAAAGAACTAACGTAACATTTCATCTCGGACGAATACGTAATTTCGAACGTTAATTTTTACGTAGAACGAGCCCTCGAAAAGAAATTGAGCCGTAAATTTTCCTCCAATCTTTGGACCATAGAGAAAAATCTTATAGATATATCTCTGTGCTTAGAACCATAGATAACTACATTGAACCACAGAACATTAACTTCTTGAACTTACATCTACTTGTTAGTTCCGACATTGGAGAATAGTGGACGCTACAAGCGGATAATCACTATGAATATGAAATAACGGATGCCTTCGTTGAGAAAATTCAGGAAATTCATATTTGCGTTACATATCTGTGAAAGTTTAGTTCCTGAACTGGGAGATGAAACCTACAACCTTTTTTCCAAAAGTCATGAGCAGTTTGGCGACTATTATTTCTGATTCTGAACCAAAATTGAACATAATCTATTTTTAACGAAGCATTTTCTGAATTCTTTCCCTGAATTGTCCGCATTGAATACTTGACTTCTTCAGAGAAAGAGTTATCGGCATGCACACAATTTTTTGAAACTTCTTTGTTCAAATGGTGGATGCGCTTCCAAACAATAATATCTTAAAACAGGTGGATGCGCTAACTGAACATGATCTTTCTTCAAGGCAATTTTTGCGTTCTACAAGTTCCTTTCGTGAAAATTGTTTTCTTATCAATATTTTGATATCTTAGTGAGACTTTGAATCTAATAAAAAGTTGTTAATTCTGCAAACTCAATTTCTAATCAGAACCAACTCCAAAGTCGAGTTTCAATCGATCGCTCCCTGTACATGCGCAACCAAACGCACAAAATCATACGATAGCCCCCCAGAATGCTTCCATTTTCCATTGGTCTTCAATGACGGACAATTCACATCACCAAACACGTTAAACACTTTAGACAGCACGGTTTTATAACACGGAATTTGCGCAGCGCTCGGTATACCGTAAAAATATTGTTTGATAATAATAGTCGTAATATCGGAAAAGTCGCGCTTTGGTTCAGTCTGCTTAATCTCGAATTAAATAAGCGATACTTCACGTTATCCATGCGGGTTCAGAACGTGATAAGTGAACAATTTTGTTTTATTGTTAGGTAGAAATTTTTTTTTCACTCGGAGTTGTGTTAGTAAATAATCCACATTCCTCTTTTCAATATTGTTCAGTTTTAAATAGGCGCTGCACCGCAATTTAAAACCCATAGGAGTGCATATTCGAAAGTCCTTATTCCTACTAATTATTCGAAACAAGTGCCTTTTTAAACTCCTCGATGGCCAGCAACAATCTTGAACTCACCAACGGCTCTTTGAGGGTAAGGAACGGAACAATTACCCAAGACGAAAAAAAGAAAGAAGTAAAAGAGTGCCCCAGTGTAATGTCCCCAGAAACCAAAAGATTGCTGCCTCCAAACACAGAAACGGTCCAGACAAAACCTTTTCCAATTAGGGGTAAGTTTTGATGCATTCTATGATCTTCATTTAATGAAGATACTATTTTTGTATGGTTTCCCTGATAAAATGCCTGATAATAGTGATAATTGAGGAAGTCCGAAGTCGGCTGTGATGAAATTGGTGTTGACTCGATCTATTTTTGAATATTTGTGTTTACACTGTTTACGTTATGGTATCATCGAATTAAGTGGAGATTAAGTGATTTTAAGAGGAAAATGTTCGGTGGTTCATTTGTAAGGTTATGAATTTATAGAGTATAGAGAGAATTTACGCAGAGGTGGACTTCCTGCATTTTGTCGAAATATGCACGCCTTTTGAAATATTTATAAAATGGAATTTCGAAAATTGATGACTCAGAAACCATTGCGCCAATTTTGCCTATTTACGTAGCTTATCGAACCATCAATATATTATCAACATATTGACCCCTATGGTATTTAACAATTCGTTACCATTATTTGTATATGAATCTAATTACGAAACAATATACATCAGGGCACAATTCGATTCAAATAGATCCAAACAAATACAATTCGATCTGCATTAATGCACTTATTTAAATTGCCTCGATTGCTCTTGAGACTTCATTTGAATAATCTTTGGCATAAATCCACAAGTATAAATGGTATCTACTATTTAACGATATCATAATCGAATATCCTAGACAAATGTAGCCACTTCAAAGTCTTCCTTGATAAATATTTGTGCGCTGATATGAAGTAATCTTAACCATGGGAAATATCACAGAACACAAATAATACCGAAATACCGAAAAATCAAAGGGTAACCTCACGATAAATAAGGTCAAAAGTTCCTATCTCGAAATGAACCTTCAAATTTATTTATTTGGGTGTTTTTGTATATGTTTAGTGCAATAAAACTCAAGTAATTTATGATACAAAGATCGCCGTATAGGTCAACACTTTTTTCAGGTAGTTTATTTCGAAGCACCAATAATATTTGAGTAGGTACCTTCTGCCTAAATGAGAGCTAGAAGTACCTGTTCAACAACAGTCGACCCTCCAGATTAACGACACAATGGTAGTATGAAACTTGTTGAACTCAACAGTCACTTTTATTTTATTGTTGGTCAAAATGTTCCATTTGTGAACATTTTCATTTATTCGAAGATTGATTGTAAAAAGTTCGAACCAAAAACTACAAATTCTTAAATAAGCTATTCATTTTATTGGCTTTTGGAAAAAGAGGAGACTTTACTGAGAGACTGAAAAGGATTCATTCCAATTATCGATATTTGGAATGTAGGTTATCCAGACAGTTTTGGCTAATGCACACCTGTCTGACCCTGTCCCTGACTTTGATAGGTAATCCAGTTTTACAGCATTTACTGCCGTCGTCGCCAATGGACCTATTTATATTCAAACAGTTTGATTTAAATATTTAATAAGGCTCAATAATTTCAATCTATTTATATACTTTGATATAAAAATAGGAAGTTGTTCTACGTTATGTCACATATCACATAATAGACCTTATAACCTTAAGGTTTAAACTGCAGCTTCGCAAATCAATTCCACCACAATGGTACGAACTATTCATCGGATATTTCAGGCTATATCACATCTCCCATGCGTGATTTCATCAAGGAAGCACGTGTTTGAAGTTCGTTTACTCATCAACACCATCCAAACAATATCTGCTGGAGAACCTCATTGCATTTTCTGATTGGAGAAATCGCTCTCCAAAAATCAATCAATATCATTACCTAATCACTGTTGATAGAGTTCAAACGCAACTAGTTGTTCCGTTGCTTCCCTCACTTTTAGATATGAATAATTTAGACAGAGCGCATCCACCATTATGTATAGTCTTCTCAGAATGAATGTTTTCACATACCAGTTTTATGCGGATATATTCAAAACAGAAAAATAAGTTAACAACAACCAAGAAAACAAATGTTATGAATTTATTCTTCATTGAACAGAGGGAGTAATTGCGATTTGCTAGCACACCCAAGTTACATTCCTTCATTAGTTAGTTTTCGCTGAATCCACCTCATAATGAAATATGATATCTGTATTTCTAATCATTTTGCTAATGAGTCAAATATTTCAATGGTAGACGGTGAATCATTGTCATATCAATGCTTTATGGATAGCATTACGATTAGTAAGCTTATTTGATCTCATTCTTGTATGAATAATGATAATATTGCAGAATAGGGCATTTGTACTCAATGAAATTCAATGAACGCATTGTACGATTATGATAACCAATAATATGGCCATTACTCGTGTGGTCATTAATTCGGTGTGGTTTGTGTCATAGACAAAAGGCAAAATAAAGATATCGCTGTCATCTATGGCCAATTTAAAAGGTCGAAAATTTGTCCGTAAAAATAACAATTGTGATGATTGGAAAAAAGAAAAAGGGATTATGGAAGAGTCATGGACAAAGTTGAATATTCTACTCCCATATTATGGCTGTTAGTCACTTGGATGATTTACCGAACTCGACCGAGTCTGGTAAACCTAGAATCCGCCATTATAATATGCTCGTTGAATAATATACCCTTATTATTTATGTCTACATATTGTGATCACAGGACACAGGTTCTTCCGGATTCCGGAATATCTTCAGCGGGGTATCGATTCCCCTCTACATCGAAGAGATAGGCAACTGAAGTTTTCTGTACTTCTGAATCTAAAAATGATTCATCACAATGGATTTAAATTGTAAATGTGGCATTGTTCCACTCTGAACCCTTTAGCCTGAAAGTATTTCATATTTTGTTTGATACAGGCAAATATCTTATTCAACTATTCTACTACGCATTTTCATCATTCCTGGAATTTTTCATGTATGAAACACGAGTTTTGAGCTAACTTGGCGGATGCGAAAGTTACCAAGCGCATCCGCCAAAGTGGCTCGACAGCATGGCAACCAATATAGCAATAGATGATTACCTTGAGTGTTACTGACTTTCTACCGCGAGGATCAGCCCATTTACTTTGATATTTATCGTATATTATAAATATTTATCTGCTATTGAATGCAGGCCCTCGAAAACCGATATAATGAAATCGACACATTGGTGAACCTGAAATATATTTTTTCCGAGGATAATAAACATCGAATCAGAAACATAATTCTGAATAAAAGTCGAGTGGTTCTTTAATTTGCGCCAAAACGTTTGGAATTTTTATCAATATCCCCTTCGGTTGTTTTCAATTTATGTATGAGATCTAAATTTAACCATGTACTGAAATTGTGTCGAGATCGAGGTCTATTGTCAGTTACAGTGTGATCTCGAAAGTGAATTTAACGTTTGGCTATTCGTAGTGAAATTGAGGCTTGTATCGTAAATTTGATTGTGTATGTTTGGAATTGTTGTTGGATAGAACTATCAGATTTCTCAGAATGTATTCGAAGTTGAAAAAAATTGAGAATGGCCCAGACAATCGGTCGAAGTTCGACAGAAAGATGTCCGTGAGAATAGGTGAATGAAGTTTATTTAAAAAATAAGTCAGGCCATCACAAAGATATTAAAATAGTAGAAATATTTTATTAGGAACGAAGAGTATGGATAATGGATGTAGGAAATCAGTAGTTACTTTCTAGTAGATTACGATAAGAATATCATTAAGAATGGACCCTGGAGAAAAGAGAATGTTATTTCTAAGCAAATTGAATGTCTAGTAACTTTCATAATATTACCGCAATTAACTAATCGTTATGAGCAATTTCGTAAGTTACACCACAAAAGTTTCTGGATAATTTGTGAGACCTTCAATATTACATTCAGTTTTGGGATCCTCTTGAGAGCAGGGATCTTTTGGTATTTGTGAAGTTAAAAGGTCTATTCGAATTAATAGCAATGCAGAGACGTATGTTGTATTTCTTTGAATTATAAATTAATTTTCATGGATGATTTTAAAAATCTTCCATGAAAAGAATCAAATAATTCGATTCAATGTGGTGAACCAAAATTCTAAGAATTGTTTATGTAGTTCACAACAATTTTAAGGGCTCTGCCCCCCTGAGTGTATTCTCAAAACTGTAATTGTATATTTGTTTCAGGTGAAAGGTCAAACTATGTTAATAGTCCGCATGTTATTGCTATGGTTGGTCTTCCGGCTAGAGGAAAGACTTACATTTCGAAAAAATTGTCCAGATACTTGAATTGGATAGGAATTAACACCAGAGGTGAGTTCAAAATATTGTTGTTTGCCAAACATGATTGTGAGTTAAGCTTATGAGTGCTTTTGAAATGCATTCTACTGAAATTGGTTTGTGAACTTTCCGAAATTTGTTTTCAATTTCTTCCAGTCTTCAATCTGGGAGAATACAGAAGACACGCAACCACAGACTACCAAAACCATGATTTTTTTCGACCGGATAACGCTGAAGCAATGGCCATAAGGGCCCAGTGTGCCGAAGAAGCTTTGAAAGACGTTTGCAATTGGCTGGAAAATGGCGGTGGAGAAGTTGCAGTTTTTGACGCTACGAATTCGACGATCGAGAGAAGAAACTGGATTCACGATGTTTTCGTGAGGCAGAAAGGCTTCAAGTTATTTTTCGTCGAATCTGTATGTGACGATCCGTCTATTATAGAACAGGTGAGAAAATCTGTCCAAAAATTGACAGGAGCTGTCAAAAAAGTTGACAACGGCTGTCAAAAAAGTTGACAGCAGCTGTCAAAGAATTGGTCAAGATCCCGGATCAGAAATATAGTTTTATGTTTGCTTTAGACCATAAGAGAGGTGAAAGTCAGCAGTCCGGATTACAAGAATATGAACAAAGACGAAGCGCTCAAGGATTTCCTGCAAAGAATACGCCATTACGAAGAGAAGTACCAACCGCTGGACGAGAAATTAGAATCAGAGAGGTCGTTTATGAAAATATACAACACCGGGGAAAAAGTTCTAGTTCACAAGCACGAAGGGCATGTCCAAGCTAGGGTTGTTTATTACCTAATGAACATACACATTACTCCGAGGACCATTTATCTCACCAGGGTAAGTATTCGATGTTTCATCGATTTTGTGAGATTCCTGGTAAATCTTGTCTGCTGTCAGTAAGATTCGAGGTAGAAAGACACTGATGCCATTTAAAAGGAGCTTGAAACCATAGAATTATGTGACTAGAACGACGTTTGTGTGGAATTTGTCTTCAAACGTAACTTCTTCTTTTGTATAAGATCTTTCAAATTCTTTTTTCAGCACGGTGAAAGCGAACAGAACCTTGAAGGCAGAATAGGGGGAGATTCTGATCTCAGCGAAAGAGGTCGTCAGTACTCGTTGACTTTAGGTAAATTTATAGAAGAACAGAAGATAGATGGTCTTAGGATATGGACGTCATGGTTGAAGAGGACCATACAGACGGTTGCAGAACTCAACAAGGCTCCGCAGGAGAGGTGGAAGGCCCTCAACGAAATTGATGCCGTAAGCACATTTTTCCCATCTCTTGATTGGATTTTGTTCGTTTTCCCTACTAAGGATGCGACTTGAACTCTCGACTTTCATTGATTTGTTCATTTCACCTCATTATTAATCACTGCACTGATTGTAATTATTACAAAGCTATATGAACATAACAAAGATTTCTACCAGCCTGACTTAAAGAGAAATTCTAGGGCGTTTGTGAAGAGATGACTTATTCGGAAATCCAGGAAAAGTATCCGGAAGAATTCGCCGCTAGGGATTTGAACAAGTTCGCATACCGGTATCCAAGGGGTGAGAGTTATGAAGATTTGGTGGCCAGGTTGGAACCCGTGATCATGGAACTGGAGAGGCAAGGGAATGTTCTTGTGGTGTCACATCAGGCTGTGATCAGATGTCTCCTTGCTTATTTCTTGAATAAATCAGCCGGTAAGTCGAAAAAAATCAATACTTTTGTGATAACAGATCTGGGATCATGGAGATTTGACAGCTGCTGTCAAATCTTTTGACAGCTGTCAAAATCTTTTGACAGATGTCAAAAATTTTCCAATTGTTTTCCTGAACTGGCAAATCTTTCATCATTTTGGGAACATAAACAATCATTCCATGAGACAAACCGATTTCGTTTGACCGCTTTTCGAAACATCCTCAATGTATATACTCACTAACATACCTCCATTCTAACGCATACTCATTCACATTCAACCTCTCTGCCCTGTCAGTTAAAGACAGACTTTTTTCAGAGGAACTCCCCTACCTCAAAGTACCTCTACATACCATCATAAAACTGACACCAGTGGCCTACGGATGCAGAGTAGAACACGTCAGTTTGAACATAGAAGCTGTGGATACGCACAGGCCAAAACCGAAGGTATCTTATCTGATAATACAGCAACGTGAAGCTTAGAACTTACACTAATCGTGTGAACGACTGTTAACAAAAACATCAATTTTAGCGGGGAAGTTTTCAAGAATAGCAAGAGGAAGCAAGAAAAATTTGATGAAATTTTTACAGCGAAATGTTAATTGTGATTTTTCCCAAAAATTATTTAAGAGTCGTGAACGAAGTTAAATATTCTACTCGAATATCAAATTGGTTAAATTAGTGAACGATGCAGACCTAATAAGATGCTGATTGATTAATATACATATTGTAATTTGGAATTATTTTAATTTCTTTCTCTGTTATTATTTGGAAGTTTTTTCGCTGAAATGTTTCATCGTTACCTTCCAGTTGCATGTTTCTAATTGTTGCAGGTTCCTGGCTCCTAAAGGACCTGATATGCGCTTCAAATCCTGTTGTCTTTTAGCACATTTTAATTTGGCAGCAAGCTATTATCATTAACTGTGAATGTTTCTATTAACTTCTTTGTTTGCAATCTTTTCAAGAAATCTTTAGTGAAATTGATAGTGAATTAATTCTTGCCGAGATTGTGGATGGATATATGTTATTTTTCTAAGAAAAATTAGTGATTTCTTGCCTTGTTGTTACCTCAAAATGTTATATGAGTTTAAATAGATTGAAACAAGTACAAATTTACAACTAGAATATCATCTGATGAACATTGGTCGTTTGTAATTGAAAAAAGAAATTTTCACTGCTTTGTTTTGAATGTAAATACTGAATGTGGTTGCTTATTTTGTCAAAATTAATTTGATGTTGTAAATTTTTGTCATCCAACAAAAATAATGCTGAAAACCATGTTCATTGATTGAACATATCTGGAATCTTTGGAATTATACCTTAAATTTTTATCTCATTTTGATATTCTTAATTTTGACCAAAATACTTAGGTTATCTGGAAATATTTTTATACATTATACATTAATTTCCACTTGAATTTCTTTAAGGTTCCCGGTTTTTTGGAAGACCGTTTCAAAGGACCTTTGACCCCCACTTTAAATAGCAAATAAGAACCGTAGAGCCCACTATAAAGGAGCTGGTTTTTAGGAAAGGTTGAGATAGTTGGCCTTTACACGAAGGCGTGGAGAGAAATGTCCATTGTGGAATTTCCAAGATATCTCGAGATTTCTTTTCAACTTTACAAGTATTATTGAAGACATCTATGAATGATTACCAAATATTATGACATTAATTTCAATTATAAGTTGAGTTTATTTACACTTATTTTATTTACGAAATCTTTCTCTTTCTTTGTATGAATCAGTATCAGATTTGATACAAGCCGATAAAAACTTTGAATAAGATTTAAGTGTGCCTAGAGGCAAACGACAAACGTGACCACATAATGCACTTAACCCATAACTTCCATCGGGTTTTTTCACCGGAACAAAAGCCAAAAAAATATTCCTGTTTATTTTCAATAAGAATTCATGTAGCACTTTACAGGTAAGTAAAGAAAAAACTCCCTAGAAGTTTTAAACAATAAATTTATCAACAGAATCGTCACATTTACTAGAACTAGTATCATAAATACAAACAGATTTTATCATATCTTTTATTTGCTTGTTTTTCACTGTTGATGGTGTTATCGTTATATTTTTTCCAGTAGCGCTGAATTGTATGCTTTCATCCCCGAATTGTTCTAATAATATAGACCCTTCTGATGTACAATTCTTCGCAGAACACTTCATCGCCACTTTAAGCGTTATTTCAAGGTCACCATCAGAAGTTTTCTACAAAAATATTCAGATAAGTTAGTTATAACAAAGTATGAAGTTTCTTACCTTCACCAACGGGATTATATGTCCTTCTGCTACAAAACTGACCCAATCGCTTTTCACGATCCAAATTTTGACCCACTCTTTACCTTTCTTGGTGTAGTATCTTTGACCGCCCCAAAACTCATACCAAGCCCTATTTGGCGGCAAATACACATTCAGAATCTCAATATCAGGCAACAAAGGTTGTGCCACCAAAATCGCATCCCCCACCATATATTGCTCATCCAAACCATGAACATCTTCATTATTTGGAAAATTGAAAAACATAGGCCTTACCAAGGGACCCCCTTCTTTAAGTATGGTTCTATAATAGGGAACCAAAGATCTTCTGGTATCCAAAACGCTTATTACTTTCTCTATGGTGTATTTGGTGTAGAGGTTGGTAGGACTTTTCTGCACCCCACGAGAAGACACCCTAACTATAGGCATGGTGGCTGCTACAAGGTACCAACGTAAACACAAATCTTCTTGCAGTTTTTGCTTGTAGGAATTGGACCCACACACTGGCACAGCCAGAAAATTCCGACCAAACAAACTGTTGAAGAGGCTTGATTGAAGAGAAGTCTTCAGATTAGACCAGGATGTGTTCAGGTTCTGGGTTATTAAAGGTCGGTTGGTGTTATAATCTGAAACAGGAGAAAAAGAAAGTTCTACTGGTAGTTTTTCCTCTACCAGAGTTGAAAGAGTGGAGCCATATTTGTTGTGGTATCTTGCATGGATGTCTTTGTCTTCAGCCATGTTCCAGGGTATGGTGTAGGAGAATGAATTTTGAATATCCTGCAATGAGAAATTGTTTATGACTCTTGAAGAATAATGAAGATACGTACCTCATCGAGGAATGGACTTGTTATGTTATGCTTGTGATGGTTATCATCTTGCGGCCAACTGTTCGTGAAAGTGAATCCCTTTATCTTGATATCTTGAAAAAGTTCAAGAATTTCTTCGATCAGCTCAGCCACATCGCTGTGACTGTAAATGGGATACACAACATCGAAATTCTTATATTTCCCAACATATAAACTTCCATCTGTGGTATTCTTGAAGAATATTGACTTATTTTCAAATTTTTGGAATAATCCACTGTATGCAGGAATCTAGAAATGTTCAGGTTGAGAAGCTGTTAATTTTGAGGTAGTTAGATGAACTCACCTGTGGAGGATATGACAGCATAAAATTTGCTGATAGTCCAAGACTTTCGTAAAGCTCTTTTGTTTGCGCGGATGTGTAATTTTCTGCCAACAAATGAAGAAGCAGGTCATCGTGGACACAGTCGCTTTCATATTTAAAATTCGGGTATTGAGTTAGAGTCGAAACAAAGGACGTATACTGTTCCTGGAGAGCCTTGATATCTGTCGCTGGTTCCTCCCTGAAAATGCCAACAATCAAAAGGAGATATTTGCGAAGAAAGCCAAAAAATGTCTCTGCAACCTATTTACTTAGTCTTCATAGTTTCACTGGGAATTCTTTAGTTCCTACCTTGAGGATTTTTACCTGCAGATATGTAGTCCATGGGCCCATTCCGATAACAGCTTCTGCTCTCCTTGCTCTTTCCTTAGCTTATCGTAAATGTCCTTAGGTGTTGGCCCGTCGATAATCTGCAACTGGATCCCTCCAGTGTACAAAGCCTTCAACAGAATCAGATACGAAGGCAAAATAGTCACTTGCAAAGCTCCCTCGTGCAAAACGATAGCAGCGTGGTATTTCCCATTATTGTAAGCCATAAACATGGGCAGAGTGTTGTGGTCATCCTGGTTCTTGTAAATCACTTTAGTGATTGTAGAATTTTGGTTTGAATCCAGCTTGAGCTGCCCTAAACCAAAAAGGGTACCACTTTCGTTGGTCAGCTGGATGGTCCATTCTAAATAGTCTTCATTGACAATAAGTGGACCTTTTAAAGTGGTCAGCAGCATTTCCGTAGTGTTTTTTCTGTACACTGTAGTCGAGAGTTTTTTGTTTTCGTTCTCGAGAATATCGAAATTTGTGAAACCGTTCTTCATCTTCCTGAGCAATGTTCTGGTATCGTTTAGATATATTCGTAAGCTTTCCTTATCTTCAAAATAGTTCATTTTGACTTCTTTCAAACTGGGTAGACCAAAGGGTGTGTTTTGTTGACTAGGGACGTAATGAGTTGAATCTGAGTCTTTCTGGTGGAAGAAATAACTTGAAGGTTCGTGGTGGTAGCAAGAATTCGTTCGTTTCTCGAAGCAGCATAAGATATCAATGCAGTTTGCTTCGCTGACATTCTGTCTTCCACAGGGTATTCTGTAGGAGCTGTCCACCAGACAGACACCCTGTATTTTGGCTGGGAGATTGTCTATGTCGTAAATTTCAAGGTAGAGGATGAGGGGAAGACCGATTGAAACAATGAGGAAGCATATTATGACAAAGGTTCTTCGGTTTAGAACTGATGATAATTCGAATTTTTTTGGGGGATTGTTTTGGTCTTCTGCGTCAAATCCGCTGTAGTCTCGGCTCAGTCCAATATGTGCAGGCATCTAGAAGTTTGGAGTTCGATTATTTTGTATGATTTAGGTCATTTACTTTCGGTGAGAATCCAGTCGAACAGCAGAAGACATAATAATGAATAAAAGCTCGATTTTCAAGTACAATAAAAAGAACTATCAAAAATCTGATTGTCCCCTGTACAAATTAAAGAAGTTACACATAAAATCATCCCAGATGCGTTTTATATATTTTACTTATGTGCATCATAGTATCATAAGTATTATCCTTTTCGTTTTGAAGACATTCAACCCAAGCAATGTGTAATTCTAAACTCACCTTTCAAATTACTTTCACATACTTTAGAAGGCGAAAAAAATAACACAAATATGCACTTAATTTTGGCGTTTTCGGCGAACAATTCTCGATATTTTCTAAGGTTTTTCATCGAAACAATCAATTTAACTCGCATATATCTTATCTTTGACGTCGGAGAAAGATTGGCTATCTATATCTTAGTTTAGGGAAATCATATCTATAAATAAGAGAAAATCGATGATCGGCATTCAGACGGATTTTGAATTCCGAAAAAAGTTTTCACTTCGAGCGGGAGTCGAACCACGTTTCTTTGGATTTCCGGCTCAACGTGCTTCCAATTACACTATCAAAGTTAAACATTTTCCTCTGAAATTCGATGTTTATGACGCCGACGTTTAGGTATTGTCGATTTAGTTTTTTTAATTTTGTTTTATTTCTCCTGGTTTTGTTTAAACTGCCCATTTTTTTTCATTTTTTCGTAGGCACGTCCTCTAGGGCAGGATGAGGTTACCTCGATTGATGTTCGTTCAGTTGTTCTGTTCTAGTTTTTATTCAAAAAATTATTTCAAAAATGACAACAGCTACGACCTGTACAATATATTTAAAATATGATACAATCAGTCTGTTATTAACTTCCCTAACACTTTTTAATCATTTTTTCTTTCACTTATCAACATTTCTCCTTGATATAGATATTTCCTCGTAGCACTCGCATTCATCAACGGGACAATTACTCGGGTATACCAGACATTTATCCATGCAGTTGACATCTGCCCCCCTATGGCCCTCATACTCGTTGACAGCGCGACAAGTTGTCCTAGAATAAATGTAATTGGCAAAAGAAAGACAGAACATTTTGATTTATTAAAAAACTAGTAGAGCCCGTAGATCTACTTATTAGGTAGATAAATATTTAAGGTAGGTTGGTCATACTCACGGACAATCACAAATTTTCTTCGGGCAATTCGGCGGATAGCTCAAGCAGTTCCTCTGGCACCACTTGTCGATGCCAGGCATACTCCTGAAAAGATCATTCGGGACGCAGACTTGATCCCGTATGACCAAAGGAAACACGTTATACGGAGCTGGCCTTGAACTATCCCTGAAGAAAAGCAGATACGGGTTGTCAGCGCCTACGAAAAGTGGCGGTACCGCGCCTGCAGTATTCGACAGTATCGCCACGTCAGCGCAGTTCCTGAAAGTTTCAGATTTTCCGCAACCCTGAGCTTGGGTGCCGTTTGGACACATGCCCCATTGGTTCCCTGTGTAGTAGCTCCATTGTATCACGCACTGGGTGCAGGTTACATACGGAGGTAGCTGCACGCGGTACCTGAAGACGGCTTTCTTCTTACCATCTTCTGGTATGACGTATCTGAAGACAGACCCGGATTTGAATCAGTTTACTTACTTTTTATAAGTGGGGGATATACCTAAAGTCCTTTGTTCCGGCTATATACAGGGGGAACCTCTTCAAACAGTCTGGAGTGGCTTCTTGGAAGGCGTTATTGTTTGGACACAGGAAGAACTCGAAATGACCGTAATGGTTCGCTGTTAGTTCTATCTCGATGTCTATTTCTTGGCCCACGCTGTAGTGCCTCGAGATGATTCCTTTGGCGTAAACTCCGCCAGCCTCGTGTGGCCTGGGGCTCTCCAGATGGAAAGCGTCACCACAAACGCCACATTTGCCTGAGTTTTGTTCCCACTGTACTGAAGGAAAGGATTTTTTTATGAGTAGACTAGCTGACCCGGCGAACTTTGTTTCGCCTAAGCCCTAAATTATACTAGATATCTATTTTCTTGTTGTCTTTCGGAATATACATAACCTCCACTTTTCTCGCAATCTTTGAAATTCCAGTTGACGCAAGTGTACAACTCAATCCTCACCAAAAATTTGGCTTAGCTATTATACCCTTCCTCAGAACTAATATGAATCAAAATGTCAAGAATATAAACACAAATTATTGCTTGAATAAAGAACTATCGATGTTTACCCGCTCGTCTTGCTCCCGCTTTTTGATCTGGTAATAGCCTTCCATGTTATTTTACGTACGTTCTATGAAAATTACACAGTAATGGTCGATTCACAATGGACGTAAAACGTAACAAATGACGTGCAGAGTTACAGTGGTAATATAGTCAATGTAGTAACTGTATACCTACATCGCCATCTAATGGCGATAATATCGAATATAGCCCCTTCACGACTACGCTACAGTGTCTTATCTAGACACTGTAGACTACGTGATCAACCGTAGCGACACATAGTAACCTTATTCAAAAGGAGCAAAAGCATTTCCTACATAAGCAAATATTTCATAGAATTTTTCAGAGTTTTAATGTATTTTATAATAACCAGGCCGTCGAAGAATCCATAAATGAAGTTTCATAACAAACAGTCCATCCGATCTCGAGTTATAAATGGTGTAACCAACATCTTTGTTTTATATATATAGATTTGTCGTCCGTAATTCATTTTGTTAACAGTGGTCTATTTCGTCATTTCATCTCAACTATACTTTACGATTCATGCCGATGTGTAAGAGAACAGACGGATACAAATACATACTTACTTGCGTATCCTCCGCAGAAGAGCTCGTTGTCGTTGTAGTTCACGGGATTTGGAAAACCGAATCTCCACATGGAATTTCTGGCAGGTGGATCCATGAGGCGGCCATGACCAGAAACGTAGTCGCCTATTTGGAGGAGCAGCACGTACAGGAGCGAATGGAAGAACATCTCAAAATATTCTGGGAGAGAAAAGGAATTTCGACAAGTAAAGATGTATTCTTTGTTATTGTTTAAGGTCGCCGTTTAAAGCGAGTAGGAAAACTCATCCGATAGAGGCGCCACCGTGCATTTTATGGAATATCTCCATAGAACTTACATTATCTCTATGAGTTCTATGAATATCTCTCTAATTATGAACAGTGAACTCTATACTAGATACATAGTATAGAGTTCAGTGATTATGAATGAAATGTACAATGGCGCTCTCTATCCGAAAATCGCTGAACTATGAAATAAGTGAATATGTGGGTAAAGCAGAAACTTTTTCCCGCCATATATTTGAATTTGGTCATTCTTTGCCAATTCCGTATTTTTGAATGAAATTATCTGTAGATTCACTTTCAATCGGAAGTTGAACTAATTTCATGGGTCATCAATTTCCATTAAGAATAAGAACTCCAATCCTTTCTGAGTTTACCCACAAAATCTCAGTTCTCAAAGTGAAACCATTTTGAAATGCAACTTGAAATAAAAACGCACTACATTGAACGCCCACCTTAACAAACCATTGCTTTGATTTAATAATTATACTGAAATACCAAATGAAAACGGAACTGAGGCATTTTCTGGAACAGTTTTTTTTGGGGGGAAAACGCTGAAAGCGTAGGAAATACCTGACAATTGAGTAAGTGAGTAAGTAAGTCTTTTTATAGTAACAGTATATGGATGGACCTAGAGCAGTCCCACAGAACTGGCAAAGAATCCTACCTTGTTCAGGTTGTGTTTTAACATTTTTAGCACCCCATGCAATTGGCTATTTTGAGCATGTAGAAGTATTCCAGTACATTGATTCATTTTAATTTTTTATCGACTAATAAAAAAAGATTTTGGCCAACCTGCATGATCACTGAATTGCAGATTTATGTGTCATAAAATTAGACACATTGATATTGCAACAAATGGAACCAATGGGT
Source organism: Adalia bipunctata (assembly GCA_910592335.1). Lineage (NCBI taxonomy): Eukaryota > Metazoa > Arthropoda > Insecta > Coleoptera > Coccinellidae > Adalia > Adalia bipunctata. The sequence goes on from OU342951.1 coordinate 3,823,281, forward strand.
TGAAATAAATTAGCTTTTATTTCATTCTGATTAGATCCTACTCTTGAATGGTGTGATTTTACGATAGTTAATGAAGGTGTTAACAAATCTCCTGCTGATTTAAAGAGGAATTAAATTTTTTATAGAATATTCGACGCCAAAGAAGATTTATTATCGTATAAGCCGAATGCCGCTAAAGTATAGTTTTATGTTATATCATAAATTACTTCCACTTAATCCTTTCACTCTCATGCAGGTAAGTTACAACTTTTTTTGGCAACTGTGGTCATTTGACTCTGTGTACGTATGCCATTAAAAGTGATCACTAAAACCACTGACGTGAGGAAGCTTTTGAACCTTTGTAGTTAGATTCCCATTTGAGAAGAATCAAATTTTCGACAGCTGTCAACAGTCAAAGTAATCGTCCATGATCCAGCAAATAAATTGACAGCAGTTGTCAAAGCAATCTTCTATGATCATAAGACTGTTGTTACAGAAATATTGGGGTTTTTTCAGTTGATTCGCTATAATTTTTTATGGTTCTGGTGATGCGAGCTAAACAAAATTCCGCATCAAGCTTGACTACGTTATTCTCCATCTAAATGAGAAATTTCGTAGTTTTGAAATTACCAGGCAAACAAAATTTCGTCAATATTTACAGGTTTTATAGACAGATTTTCACGAAACAATATTGATTCCCCCCAATTGATATTACAATCAAAACCGATCATTTCATTTTCAGCCCCACCTCGTACATACACTGGAAGAAACTTCAAAATTCCATAATTTATTCGACCGCGCCCACATTATTTTTTCGGTAGCATTGTTTCTCTATGTGTAAAAACTTAATTGTACAACTTCGTCCGTTGGGCTTTAGGTATACATTGAAGACAGGCGGTTTTCTGTTCTAAAATGCCAAGGCTGGGACGCGTTTCTGTTCATTTTTGAAGCGGAATTAATATCGAGAAGAAACTGGATTGAGATATAGATGTGGACGAACCCAAAGTTGGTTTTATCATAAATAAAGATACTTTGTCTATGGGTTTTATCTGAAGATTGACCAAAATCGAAAACCTCTATGTCTGACATAGAGGTGCAGAGAGTATTCTATGCATCTATGTCTGACACACAAATTTCATAGAAACTCAAGATTTAAATTTACACATTCTATGGATTTTGCCATAGAATCCTTAAATGACGTTGATCCATTTTCACCAGAATACTTTTCAAATAGAGATTCCTTCTCTTAATGTAGCCTTATTTTTGTATGAAATATTCTCAGGGATGTACTTTGTCCACAACTACAAAAAATCCCATGTATTTGTATGTTACATTATTAAGAAGCTGTTATCGCTTATACAGCTGAACAAATTGAATTGTTTTATTTCTATGAACACGAATTTGAATAAACATGATTGGCACGACGATGCGAGGTGGAAATGATGAATTCATTCATCTTTGAAATTGAATTACGAATGAATAAAGAAGAACGTGCTGAACAAATTATCTCCGATGTAAACGCTCGAATAATTCTATTCCGCTGTATAACGATGTGTGCGAATTTACGAGATGCGATAGATAGCCATCTATTAAACCTGTCCAACTTTTATTTATGGAATTCTAAACCGTTACCTCTTCAATTTCAAGTAGGTAATCATTTCGATGGTAAACTCAAACGTTTCAGATCTGCCACTTCGAAGTACACCTGTGATTAAATTAATAAATGCCCATGCCCATCATTTATTAATGTTCCAAATTGATGGTTAGAGGGCTTTTGAAGTCATTTGGTGTATTGGCAAAAAACGCACCAAGCTATAAATCAAAATATCCTAGCACACTAGATTTATTTTATTAGTGGACATCGATCTACATTTTATAGTTTAGAAAAAATTTTACATTTCACAGTTTCGAAAAAATTGTATACTCCTATCACTGATACATATTAATTCGAGTAATCAAAAAGTCACACATGGCCATGTATTTGTGTATGATTGACAAACTAGTCACATACAAGCACAAACTCCATTTTTATACGTGATTGAATTTTGACAGTGACAACTGACATAATTTTACCTCATCAAATTCACTTTTAGCTGTCATTTGACCTCATTGGAGTAATGCATTTAGAATTTTTATTGATGACCTTTGGAAAAAGTTTTTCTGGAATTCTGATATGTGATCTTGGAGAACATTCAATACGTAGTGATTTATTTACTTTTTAACCAAATCAATCAAGTACAAATAGATGAAAGAAGTTAGAAGCAATTTATGCACTCAGCAATTAAATTTGAGTTGACAAGACTCAGGACAGGATCCTCTGTATCAGCTTGCCTGATGCATTTTTTATCTTTTTTTTTAAGTTGACTACTAATGGTTACATCGATAATCACTCCATTAACACTGAATAAGGAACCACCATATAATCAATTTTTATGATATTATAAATCTTGAATTTTGTGTTGGTAATGTGATCTCTTATCCACTTCTATAATTTCCATTAAATAATCACAGAGGTTGAAATTTCAGTTATTTTATTGTTGTATCGAATTTATCGAAAAATGTGGTGGTCTTCCCATTTTATCAGGGAACCTTTTTGTTATTCTTGTACCACAATGTCCTTGGTTGGAGCTTTAAAGGTCGACACGATGAATAGTAATAAGATGTGTGGTTTCGGTGTTATTGACTCGCAATTGATCTTGTTAGGAAATTAAGTATATCATCCGATGTTAATGCTAATTTTTTTAATTCCAAGAGGTGCAACTGAAAACTTCGATATCGCTTCTTCAAGCATTTCAGGCTTCAGTGATTTCACCTTTATTTCTGAGCTCTCTTTGATCCACCTCGTAGGTAGATTCGCATTTGCCAGTTCAAAAAGAAGAACATTTTTGATAGCTGTCAAAGCAATCGTCTATGATCTGTGAACGAATACTCAGAAACAAATATTCTGTTTTGTAATTCAAACCAGGTACTTTTCATTTTTATCTTTTCCTTTGATTCAAATCATCAAAACCTTGCTTTGAATAAATTCATGTCACAAAAAATAATGAAACGATACCAATTAATAAACTACTATGATTATTACTGATGATTTGAGAAGCACAGAGAAGTGATGGATTCTATTTGAAGTAATTTCTTTAAGGCTTGATTTCTAAAACAACAATGTTGAATTTTCCATACGCATTAAGTAAAGTGTAATGTCTCCACTAATATTTGACATTCTTGAAAAAATTTGTCACTGAAAAGAAGCATCCACAGAAAAGAAATCAAAATTGATGGACGAAAACTACCAACACTATACAATTATTAAAATAATTGTAACTCCTGAAAATGGTGCAATAAACATTGGCATCTATAAATTTATTTCAAGATCTTAGCATTTATAAAATTCATATTTATGTGTTAAAAAGAATATTAAAAATTTTTAACATTTTTTTTATAATGCCTCACCTAGGGGATATTTCTGAGGGCGCAGAAGAGTCATGGACTCGACAAGACAAGAATAATAAGGGTCGATAATATAAAAATTTCCTCAACAAACGTACCCAAGATCGTAAATATCAGGACGATGTATTCACGCAGTAGTCTTTGACAGGCGTCGCACTAGCTTCCGACGAAGAGCACCACCATTCACCAGGTTCGACTGAATTGAACTCTAGGAGTCGGACCGACGACCAGCCACTTTAGGAACTCCAAGAAGGTCGCGTTTTCGTATCCTGCCGAAGCAGTCTGGCAGGAGTCATCGAAATATTATTTTGTTTACCACGATCATCTGATTCGAAATGATCCTTAAACTTGTTATTAAGGTGAGGATGATAACTGGGTGCTTCGCGGCTTTGGGGCGTGATATGGGCTTGGTATACACAGGGTGTCCACTTTTGTTGTTCTCATTCTTAGGGCCGGTATTATAAAAGCCGAATCGAGGATTCAACCGTGCGCCAACTACCAGATAGTGAGGAATTTGGTTGTTGGCGCAACGGTTGAATCCTCGGTTGGTCTTTATAATACCGGCCCTTAGTCACGTCGAAGTGACGTAGATAAAAAAAAATGTTTGATATTAAAACGACCCCAACGCGAACGCCACTGGTGTTTTCGAAATTTTTTCACGGAATTGAAATTCCTAATTACTATCCTTCGAAAATGGTACTCATGGTCGAAAGCTCTAACCTACACGGTTTCCGAGTAAATTGGCTCGAAACATTTTAATATACAGAGTGTAACAGCCAAATGGAATAAATTCGATAACGAATAAATGAGGGCGTGTTGGGAAAAACGCTCGGACACGTCGATTTGTAATTTTAAATGCGCATATTTTTCAAGAAAATAATATTATATAGGGTGTTCCATGCGACCGTGGCCAATATGAACTTTCTTATTTCAAATGCAACCCTGTTTATTATTTATCTTTTGGATTCTTCAGAGAATTCTAGACACAATTCATGCCCAATGTCCTATACCTGACTTCAACTATTTCGGAAGAATTAAGTGTTTTCAGATTTATTGCAAAAATCAACGTTTCAAATAAAAATTATTTTATTTCACAAATTCGGTAGGTACATTACACTTGAAACCTAATAAGTAATACTGATTATTTCTCAATTATTAGAAAAAAAAACAAAAAAAAAACATTAATGTCAATGTAGGAAATGTTCAAAATGCTCGCCGCGAACGTCTTGGCAACATGCTAATCTGGTGTAGAATTGTCTTCTAACGTTACTCAACACTTCAGGCGTTTTTGCTCACTTTCTTCATATCAAGAGGTAAATGAGAAATAAGTATTGAGTGTAATGTATCGAATTTGTGAAATAGAATAATTTTCATTTAAAATGTTAATTTTTGTAAAAAATCTGAAAACACTTAATTCTTCCGAAATAGTTAAAGATAGGTTTAGGAAATTGTACATGAATTATGTCTAGAATTTTCTGAAGAATCCAAAAAATAAATAATATACAGGGGGTTGCATTTGAAATAAGAAAGTTGGTATTGGCCACGGTCGCATGGAACACCCTATATAATTTTATTTTCTTGAAAAATATGCGCATTTAAAATTACAAATCGACGTATCCAAGCGTTTTTCCTAACACCCCCCTCATTTATTCGTTATCGAATTTATTCTATTTGGCTGTTACACTCTGTATGATTTTTCAAAAAGTTTAGGAAGTTGACACAGAAGAAAGCAAATTGGAGGAGATCTGTAAGTAAATTGTTTCCGATACAAGCAGTAATCCATCGCCTCAAATTTTCGAGAACAATTTTTCAATTTTCTCAAAATTTAACACTCTTTTTCTCGTGAAAAAAGTTAGGACCCATGGGTGCATGAAATTTGTTCTCATTTCCATTAGTTCTATCCACCCTACCAGATTGTTACATTCACTCTGGGACACCCTGTATAGGGTCCCATTTCAAACGACCTTTTCCAGGGAATAACTGGTGCCACCTGCCAATTTAAAAAAAAATAAGTCTGAAACGTCTTTGTCTGTCTATGAGCCCAACCTTGACCTTGCCATTCTCCAGAAATACCCTCCTTTCAAATTAACGAAAATCGATCAACTCCCATTAACCTAACAAGACGAGAGACACTGCGTAGATATAAAGGGTTTCCCAATAGGAACGACATCATCTAACATCATGATACAGCTAGGGTGATTTCAGAAGCGAGTCTTGCTTTTACAGGAAGTAGAAAACATTTCGAACAAAAAATTTTCAAGATGGTGAAGCTATCATCCCTTGAAGTCGACTTCAATTCAATGATTTGCTCAGGCGTTTCCGGATTTTTTTCAAATTCGAGAAATACATTTACTCCATTCACTTTTATTTAATCACATAGGAGATTATGGTTTCGTTTTCGGGAGTTGATGCACCTGATGAAAAGTCTGTGCGCGTATAGAAAATATCGTTAATGACAAAACGACGTTGCCAGTTTATTTGATTACATCAAAGAAAAAGTATCAAAGATATTCCACATTTTGTTAGTTCGAATCGATCGGCGATTTTGGGGCGAAATATCGATAGGAAATCGCCTATTTTTCCGTTCTTCGTCGCCCAGAAGAAGTTTCCCGTCGATATGAGAAATTTCGTGCAAGTGTCATTTTTTCCTTTCACGACTTTTGGCGTGGGTACGAACGGCAAATTTGAATTGGACCAAAAATCGATTTATATGCATAAATAAAGCGAAAGTAAATACTAATCGACCTTTTTACACTTGATAACGAAGTTTCTTTTAGGTATCTGGCCGTTTAGAAAGATTTCAAACGAAATTCCGGTCCCCCAGAAGTTTGGCTAGTTTCGGTATCGTTTTTGGTGCTCGAAATTTATTTGGAATGTGTAAATGAACAAAAAAGGCTTCCTTATACGATCTTCTAACGAAAGCGACCGGAAAATATGGTTCAGTTAGGATGTTCGAGGAATTATGAGGAAAGAACTTGCAGAATGAAATTGCACGATTTTCGTAAGTAAACGGGTTCTGGATGGCCATCATCGGTTTCTAGATTATTGTTGATCGTTTTCACGTTTCAGAAAAAAAAAACACGTCGAAAAAGCTAAAAAAAAAGAAATATGACTATATTGCATTCAACGGGCTGGGTGAATTCCAGATTCCGATGAATTGAAATGTGTCACTGGAGCTTTCATTCCTTTGCCGAAAGTAGAAATAGGCTATATTGAACCAGAATACATCGGTTTTTTCCATATTCCAGGAGTTTGTGTCTTATTTTAGAACAGGTGAATGATAAATGTGAAGCATATGTTTGACCTATTCCATTTCATTTGTACAAACCTACTGTGGTAGTAATGTATGAATATTTTTGAATCTAATAAATTACTTTACAATCAGAATATTTTACTCCTTGTTCATAAGATCAAATAAATAAAATGTCGTCAAGTCTTGAACTTTCAGTTCAAGAGGATAATAAACATTAAATCTTCACAAGCATGCATATGAAAATTATGTGAAAGCGATGCAATTTTCTTCCATGGCGAAAAATGATATATTTCAACAGTGATCTCTTGTACTTTTCATGCAAATAACTAGAAAAGGAATCCTTTCTATCAATTCATATAAACGTTAATTATTTTCGTCCATCACATCTTTTCCAATTCATTCACATTCTGAGAAATACGCTAAGAATGTAGAAAGGGCAACATAGTGTTGACTTGGAACATAAAAATATTTTGAAAAACGTCATAACTTCGATACAGGGTGGAATGTGTCAAATTTCCAAGGCCAGAGTTGTGATTTAATAATTGTGAATGGAGTATAGATTCAAGCTTTTCTCATTTCAGAATAAAATATAGAAAAACTATACCAAAAAGAGAAATAATAGCGTCGATGATGTTTCAATTGGGAAATACGATTTTTAACGCATGGTGATGTCTCAATATCTTCGACGACAAGGGATAAATCTTGCTTACATCTCAAATATTCATTTAATTTGCAACCTCACCTATCGCCCTTGTTGGGAAACCCAGCGCCGAACCGAGCTTCACCCTCGAATTTCCAACTTTACCCCACATTTATACTGATTCTTTATATATAGTTTCCCTAATTATATGCACGTGAACCGTTTTCATCGATCCCGGTGTTTTCTCACAACCCGCAGTTCTGTTAAGTTTGTATCGATGTAACCAGGCGATGTGCCAGATACCAAGGGAAAACCATGCACTGGCACAAGACCATTGAAACGGCTTACTGAACCCTAAAACGGAAACATTCGATGTGTGCACCTCGTTTACAAAACAATCGTCAAAATAGAGGCAGACATGAGGTAGAATCACCGGCATGACATCATGCAGTTCTCTGCTTTTCTACTGTTCGTTCAAATAATAAACCTGACTTTGGTGCATTGTCATGTAAATAAGAGTGAGGGTGATGTTGACCTAGCAGTGGTTTTTTCTAATTGCGACGTCCCCGGAAGCAACGACCATAAACTAGAAACCTCCAAATGGATCGTCGACAGAATCAACGTCTTGAAGATCTTCAAAACCCTAAACGTGGGCGTAACAACTCACCAAGCTTGCAAAACTGAAGACTACCTCGAATCTCTCTTGGACATATGGAAACAGAAGACAACCCATAATTTCCTAGGAGTTATAACTGAAGAAGAAGTAGCTGCGGATGTGGAAACGATAGCGAACTCCTTGAGGTTGAATGTGAAGCATACGTCTTCAGATTACACGTATTTGGTGAAGAGCACCGTTCGGTTGTTGGAAGCTTTGGGTTGGACCGAGAATGCGACTGCTGTCTTGCCGGATAAAAGATTGTTGGATGAACTGTTTGAGTTCTCGAGAGAACGCAAGATTTGTATAAGGAAATATTGGATTATGAAGTGAGTAGATTTGAAGAACTCGCTCATAGTTAATCTATTTTGTCGATTGATTAATCTAATAATCGACTGAACAGTTTAATTTTTTCTAAGTGCAATTTCGATACCATTTTGAGTCAATAACGTATGTATTCGTGAAAGTTTTTCCTCTTATCCTTTCGAACTTTTGCTTGAATGTTCCAAATTCCCCTATAATTTATCATTCGTGTTTCATTTGAAGAAAAATACAATGCAATCTACTTAATTTTTTCTGATCATTGCCCCTATTGAATTGTGCCTGATGAATCTAAATAATTTTTGAAGAATGAGTCATATGAATGGCCCTATCTACTCATGTACGAAAAATACATTGACTCGGCCAAGAAATGACTCATTGCAACTAGGTATATGAATTATACCGACTATATAATTAAAGATGCTTTTGTCTTTTGGATACAAAAAAAGGTGTATTAAGATGCTTTTCATCTACAATTTCATAAAAATTATGTTAATTAATTAAAAAACAACCATTACAACGGTGAAAATCTAAACTATGATAGATAGCGATTCAAATTATGTTTTATTGAATTCAGAGTCCTCGAAAACCTACATTTTGATACCAAACTTGTCCATATAGTCCCTCTTTGACTCGAATTTTATATGTTTTTCATTTTCGATAACGGAAGCTATGACGATTTGAAATTTCGAGTTTTTCAAAAAAATGCCAGTTGACAGGTTAAAATCTAAACTATGATAGATAGCGATTCGAATTATGTTTTATTGAATAGAGCGACCTCGAAAACCTACAATTTGATACCAAAATCGTCCATGTAGCCCTCATAACTAATGAATTATTTCGTTTTAATGTTTTCGATATTTCATTTTCGAGTTTTGTTCTGAAGCTCATAGCACTCAAAGTATGGGTGATATGGATCATCAAATTGGGTATTCTGAAAGATTCGAATGGGTTGAAGACATAATAATTTGAATAACTTTGTTAGATTTTCCAGGGAATTCGTGTTGATGGCAAATATAGTGTTTTTAGGGGGTCTTACCCCTTATGCATTTTTGACCCAAAAAGTTGGGATTTTCGATATCGATTTTATGCTTGATATGGATACTTTGGACAATGCTGATTATCAATATGCAAACCAAAATTGGATATGACCAAAGAAACGGAAGCTATGACGATTTGAAATTTCGATTTTTTGAAAAAATGCCAGTTGACAGGTTAAAATCTAAACTATCATAGATAGCGATTCGAATTATGTTTTATTGAATAGAGCGACCTCGAAAACCTACAATTTGATACCAAAATCGTCCATGTAGCCCTCATAACTAATGAATTATTTCGTTTTAATGTTTTCGATATTTCATTTTCGAGTTTTGTTCTGAAGCTCATAGCACTCAAAGTATGGGTGATATGGATCATCAAATTGGGTATTCTGAAAGATTCGAATGGGTTGAAGACATAATAATTTGAATAACTTTGTTAGATTTTCCAGGGAATTCGTGTTGATGGCAAATATAGTGTTTTTAGGGGGTCTTACCCCTTATGCATTTTTGACCCAAAAAGTTGGGATTTTCGATATCGATTTTATGCTTGATATGGATACTTTGGACAATGCAGATTATCAATATGCAAACCAAAATTGGATACGACCAAAGAAACGGAAGCTATGACGATTTGAAATTTCGATTTTTTTGAAAAAATGCCAGTTGACAGGTTAAAATCTAAACTATGATAGATAGCGATTCGAATTATGTTTTATTGAATAGAGCGACCTCGAAAACCTACAATTTGATACCAAAATCGTCCATGTAGCCCTCATAACTAATGAATTATTTCGTTTTAATGTTTTCGATATTTCATTTTCGAGTTTTGTTCTGAAGCTCATAGCACTCAAAGTATGGGTGATATGGATCATCAAATTGGGTATTCTGAAAGATTCGAATGGGTTGAAGACATAATAATTTGAATAACTTTGTTAGATTTTCCAGGGAATTCGTGTTGATGGCAAATATAGTGTTTTTAGGGGGTCTTACCCCTTATGCATTTTTGACCCAAAAAGTTGGGATTTTCGATATCGATTTTATGCTTGATATGGATACTTTGGACAATGCTGATTATCAATATGCAAACCAAAATTGGATACGACCAAAGAAACGGAAGCTATGACGATTTGAAATTTCGATTTTTTTGAAAAAATGCCAGTTGACAGGTTAAAATCTAAACTATGATAGATAGCGATTCGAATTATGTTTTATTGAATAGAGCGACCTCGAAAACCTACAATTTGATACCAAAATCGTCCATGTAGCCCTCATAACTAATGAATTATTTCGTTTTAATTTTTTCGATAATTCATTTTCGAGTTTTGTTCTGAAGCTCATAGCACTCAAAGTATGGGTGATATGGATCATCAAATTGGGTATTCTGAAAGATTCGAATGGGTTGAAGACATAATAATCTGAATAACTCTGTTAGATTTTCCAGGGAATTCGTGTTGATGGCAAATATAGTGTTTTTAGGGGGTCTTACCCCTTATGCATTTTTGACCCAAAAAGTTGGGATTTTCGATATCGATTTTATGCTTGATATGGATACTTTGGACAATGCAGATTATCAATATGCAAACCAAAATTGGATACGACCAAAGAAACGGAAGCTATGACGATTTGAAATTTCGATTTTTTTGAAAAAATGCCAGTTGACAGGTTAAAATCTAAACTATGATAGATAGCGATTCGAATTATGTTTTATTGAATAGAGCGACCTCGAAAACCTACAATTTGATACCAAAATCGTCCATGTAGCCCTCATAACTAATGAATTATTTCGTTTTAATGTTTTCGATATTTCATTTTCGAGTTTTGTTCTGAAGCTCATAGCACTCAAAGTATGGGTGATATGGATCATCAAATTGGGTATTCTGAAAGATTCGAATGGGTTGAAGACATAATAATTTGAATAACTTTGTTAGATTTTCCAGGGAATTCGTGTTGATGGCAAATATAGTGTTTTTAGGGGGTCTTACCCCTTATGCATTTTTGACCCAAAAAGTTGGGATTTTCGATATCGATTTTATGCTTGATATGGATACTTTGGACAATGCTGATTATCAATATGCAAACCAAAATTGGATACGACCAAAGAAACGGAAGCTATGACGATTTGAAATTTCGATTTTTTGAAAAAATGCCAGTTGACAGGTTAAAATCTAAACTATCATAGATAGCGATTCGAATTATGTTTTATTGAATAGAGCGACCTCGAAAACCTAAAATTTGATACCAAAATCGTCCATGTAGCCCTCATAACTAATGAATTATTTCGTTTTAATGTTTTCGATATTTCATTTTCGAGTTTTGTTCTGAAGCTCATAGCACTCAAAGTATGGGTGATATGGATCATCAAATTGGGTATTCTGAAAGATTCGAATGGGTTGAAGACATAATTTGAATAACTTTGTTAGATTTTCCAGGGAATTCGTGTTGATGGCAAATATAGTGTTTTTAGGGGGTCTTACCCCTTATGCATTTTTGACCCAAAAAGTTGGGATTTTCGATATCGATTTTATGCTTGATATGGATACTTTGGACAATGCTGATTATCAATATGCAAACCAAAATTGGATACGACCAAAGAAACGGAAGCTATGACGATTTGAAATTTCGATTTTTTTGAAAAAATGCCAGTTGACAGGTTAAAATCTAAACTATGATAGATAGCGATTCGAATTATGTTTTATTGAATAGAGCGACCTCGAAAACCTACAATTTGATACCAAAATCGTCCATGTAGCCCTCATAACTAATGAATTATTTCGTTTTAATTTTTTCGATAATTCATTTTCGAGTTTTGTTCTGAAGCTCATAGCACTCAAAGTATGGGTGATATGGATCATCAAATTGGGTATTCTGAAAGATTCGAATGGGTTGAAGACATAATAATCTGAATAACTCTGTTAGATTTTCCAGGGAATTCGTGTTGATGGCAAATATAGTGTTTTTAGGGGGTCTTACCCCTTATGCATTTTTGACCCAAAAAGTTGGGATTTTCGATATCGATTTTATGCTTGATATGGATACTTTGGACAATGCTGATTATCAATATGCAAACCAAAATTGGATACGACCAAAGAAACGGAAGCTATGACGATTTGAAATTTCGATTTTTTTGAAAAAATGCCAGTTGACAGGTTAAAATCTAAACTATGATAGATAGCGATTCGAATTATGTTTTATTGAATAGAGCGACCTCGAAAACCTACAATTTGATACCAAAATCGTCCATGTAGCCCTCATAACTAATGAATTATTTCGTTTTAATTTTTTCGATAATTCATTTTCGAGTTTTGTTCTGAAGCTCATAGCACTCAAAGTATGGGTGATATGGATCATCAAATTGGGTATTCTGAAAGATTCGAATGGGTTGAAGACATAATAATTTGAATAACTTTGTTAGATTTTCCAGGGAATTCGTGTTGATGGCAAATATAGTGTTTTTAGGGGGTCTTACCCCTTATGCATTTTTGACCCAAAAAGTTGGGATTTTCGATATCGATTTTATGCTTGATATGGATACTTTGGACAATGCTGATTATCAATATGCAAACCAAAATTGGATACGACCAAAGAAACGGAAGCTATGACGATTTGAAATTTCGATTTTTTTGAAAAAATGCCAGTTGACAGGTTAAAATCTAAACTATGATAGATAGCGATTCGAATTATGTTTTATTGAATAGAGCGACCTCGAAAACCTACAATTTGATACCAAAATCGTCCATGTAGCCCTCATAACTAATGAATTATTTCGTTTTAATGTTTTCGATATTTCATTTTCGAGTTTTGTTCTGAAGCTCATAGCACTCAAAGTATGGGTGATATGGATCATCAAATTGGGTATTCTGAAAGATTCGAATGGGTTGAAGACATAATAATTTGAATAACTTTGTTAGATTTTCCAGGGAATTCGTGTTGATGGCAAATATAGTGTTTTTAGGGGGTCTTACCCCTTATGCATTTTTGACCCAAAAAGTTGGGATTTTCGATATCGATTTTATGCTTGATATGGATACTTTGGACAATGCTGATTATCAATATGCAAACCAAAATTGGATACGACCAAAGAAACGGAAGCTATGACGATTTGAAATTTCGATTTTTTTGAAAAAATGCCAGTTGACAGGTTAAAATCTAAACTATGATAGATAGCGATTCGAATTATGTTTTATTGAATAGAGCGACCTCGAAAACCTACAATTTGATACCAAAATCGTCCATGTAGCCCTCATAACTAATGAATTATTTCGTTTTAATGTTTTCGATATTTCATTTTCGAGTTTTGTTCTGAAGCTCATAGCACTCAAAGTATGGGTGATATGGATCATCAAATTGGGTATTCTGAAAGATTCGAATGGGTTGAAGACATAATAATTTGAATAACTTTGTTAGATTTTCCAGGGAATTCGTGTTGATGGCAAATATAGTGTTTTTAGGGGGTCTTACCCCTTATGCATTTTTGACCCAAAAAGTTGGGATTTTCGATATCGATTTTATGCTTGATATGGATACTTTGGACAATGCAGATTATCAATATGCAAACCAAAATTGGATACGACCAAAGAAACGGAAGCTATGACGATTTGAAATTTCGATTTTTTTGAAAAAATGCCAGTTGACAGGTTAAAATCTAAACTATGATAGATAGCGATTCGAATTATGTTTTATTGAATAGAGCGACCTCGAAAACCTACAATTTGATACCAAAATCGTCCATGTAGCCCTCATAACTAATAAATTATTTCGTTTTAATGTTTTCGATATTTCATTTTCGAGTTTTGTTCTGAAGCTCATAGCACTCAAAGTATGGGTGATATGGATCATCAAATTGGGTATTCTGAAAGATTCGAATGGGTTGAAGACATAATAATTTGAATAACTCTGTTAGATTTTCCAGGGAATTCGTGTTGATGGCAAATATAGTGTTTTTAGGGGGTCTTACCCCTTATGCATTTTTGACCCAAAAAGTTGGGATTTTCGATATCGATTTTATGCTTGATATGGATACTTTGGACAATGCTGATTATCAATATGCAAACCAAAATTGGATACGACCAAGGAAACGGAAGCTATGACGATTTGAAATTTTGATTTTTTTGAAAAAATGCCAGTTGACAGGTGAAAATCTAAACTATGATAGATAGCGATTCGAATTATGTTTTATTGAATAGAGCGACCTCGAAAACCTACATTTTGATACCAAACTTGTCCTTATAGTCCCCCTTGACTCGAATTTTTCATGATTTTTATTTTCGATATTTCACTCTAGAACTTCGTTAACAAGCACAGACCTCTCAAGGTTTAGACATAATTAAACTTAACATTCTCTCGCAATTTGACTTAGTTATCTTATGATAACCAAAAATCTGCAATCAAAAACTCTCATTTACGTTGGTCAAATGTCATAATGCTTAAGAACTCAAAGAATTTAATTCGTATTTCAACCTATTTCAAGTCAGCTAATTTTCACATACAGAGAAAACTTCACATACGTATACGAAGACGGAGAAGGACCCCTTATAGTATTCGGAGATCATATCCAAATTCACAAATTCTTAAGCAACAACGAACATCTACTGGATGCCCCGATGGTAATGACCCCATTAGATGGACTCGCTATTCCCGGTGAGTACTTATTTATATTCAAATTCAACTTGAAAACTCTTAACACAATATTTCCTCAGATATTTCAGAAAATGCCTACATGATTCTACCATCTCACATACCCCTAACAGACAGCAAAGAAAAGGTGAACCTAATCCCAATTCACCTAATTTTCGAACTTTCCCAGCCGATTCTCAGCTACACCGAGTTCATGAGGACGTTCCTGAAGATTCACTGCAACGAAACTCAGAAACTCAAATGTCTACAAAACAACCGCATGCAGTTCTCATCTTCAGACTCCCGGTATAGCGACGAGATGATCTTGAAGATACTCAAGATAGAACCGCTACGAAACAATTTTCTCTTCGAGGTATACAGGGTGGAAAACGAAACAGATGAATTTTTCAAAATGGGCTACGACTTCAAACAACCACTGAGAAAAACGTTCACCTATAATATATTCGATGATCAACTCGTCAATCTATATGAAGACGTCAACGTGACAGCCAAGACTTGTGAAGACGACATAGAAACTTGTCAATCTACCTGTTTGAACTTCTGGGATATCAAACAGAATATGAACGTTATATTCGATTACTCTGTAGAGTTTCGCTCAGAACCTTTTGTACTCGTATTCATAGCAATATCAGCGGTGGGTGTTTTGGTCAATTTGATTATTCTTACGTTTTTTGTCGTTTGTATATGTCGTAAGGAAGTGCTTGAAGGAAATCCAGCTACTACTGTTTTTCTTCTTTTCACCGTGCTACTTATGTATTGCTCAGTTCTTCCTTTTGCTGTAAAGACACAAGCTGAGAACGAGAATATTCTGTGTCTCCTGAAATCTCTGTGGACTTCTCTCAGTATAAGCGGAGCATTTTCCCTTATTTTAGCCAGGTGTATACTTTTGGCGACAGTAACCAGAGAAATAGCGTATATGTCTCATATACCAGGCTCAGTACAATCTTTCCTGACTCTCTTCATATTCGGAATCCAAGCAGCTTTGAGTCTGCAAATCCTAAACGACTGTCAAAGTGTTTTCACAGGTTCGAATTTCATTTATTTCATGTCCTACAACATTCTTCTTCTTCTGATGATCCTGTGTCTGTGTCCCATGATTTTCAGGTCACAGAGGAATTATAAGGAGGGGAAATACTTTTTTATTTCCGTCGTTTTGATAGTTTTATGTTGGTGCTTCTGGATTTCCTGCTATAAGGTACTGAAGGAGTCTTGGAGGGATTTTCTGCTTTGTTTCGTCGCTGTATCCACAGCCAGCGTTTTGCAAGGGATCATTTTGGTGTCCAGGACGTATCTGATGATGGTTTCTTCAGTGAGACATAAAATGAGGAACAGTTTGCCGAATGTTCACGAGAGGAATGGAGTTTTGGATATTTATAGGGCAGATGCCAGGGTAAGTTGATTCAACTTCTACGATTTTTTGAAAACTGGTGGTATTTTTTTTAATTTGTTCCAGCAAGTGTACGACTGCGTGAATATAGCAGCTATTAATGCTATATCGGTAGCAAGGGCTGGCATAACAACAACAGACTTAGACGAAGACATTTACAACTATCCAACGTTGCCAAGGGATGAAGAACTCAATTTCGATGTACAAACCAACTCATCCATGCATTTGGACAAAACTACACGTTTTTGAAGACTCAAGATGAATTTTTCTCAAGAAATTGGAATTATTTTCAAGAACCACCAAATATATAATTCAGAAAAGTCACTAGATTTTATCTCTAGTTGTTCCAAGGTTTGGATAATGAAGTAAATAGAGTTTAAGTTGAAAGTTGTTTGATGTGATATAAACTTATTTTCCAGATTAGGTATATTAATTCTACTTTAATTACAAAAAATGATAATTTTTTTCATTCTGAGAAATATAACAGAATCACACAATATCTTACTTCTTATGATCTTTACGTGTAATATAAATTGTATGATAATATCTGTGGATAGAAATGATTTTATAAAATAAAAATGAGATATAATCATTTGTGTCATTGCCTCAAAAATTCCCTGATTTTTTTCACCGAAGGTTCTTCATCAATTTGAGGAAAATTGGCACAATGAAATGTGAGATTTGTTACAAAGTTCTCTGTATACCAGTGTTGAGTGATGTTTTATTTCCAAAACATGCTATAAAGTTCTCCACATTAAAGGGAAGGAAATTAAAAATTTCGTGTACAAATCTTTGAAAGTTTCTGAATTTGAAACCACAATAATACTACCTGCTAATACGAAAAAACACCATAAAGTACTTTGTCAACGGAGCTAAGTACAGGGAAAGTAATGATTTTTACTCTTTATCAAGTGCCATTTCTCCCGCGGATGAAAGTACATATGCTTTTATCATAAACTTTCTCATGTGCTGTTCATTACTCGTCGCCAGTCTTGTTAAACCCATTCGATAGACCGATTGGTACAGCATCATGATCATACCTTACGTTCTCATAAAATACGTTTTCTATGCCATTGTTTCCGTGGGTCTCCCTGTTTTCACTTTAATATTGTTAAAAATTTTCCAAAAGTGGACTTTAGGGAAATGTAAAAGTTTGGTTTGTTTGGCTGGGAAAACTGCCATCGTTACTGGAGGAGCTACAGGTAGGTGAAATTTGAAAATTTGGTTTGGTATCATGCTAAAAATATCACCGAGAAAAAATTCAAATTCATAGCTAGAGTGGCCACACAACGATGTGTGTTTCAGATGAAAACAATAGTCCGGATCTCTCTTGATACGATAATTTTCTGAATAACTCATTTTTTCTATTTCATCAATGTGCCTACATGAGTTTTGGAGATAATAATTTTTTTTTTCATTAATTTAATCAAATCTTGTTGTCACACGATCTTAACAAAATTTTATATTCACTTAAAAGTCGCTATCATACAGCTCATTACCAAACCTCAACAAGATCGGGTATACAGTTCTTGAAAGATTAGAAAAATAAAATTTCAAAACTTTATAACTTTGACTTTATTCGATCGATTTTGCTCATTTACGAACTGTATCGAGGCATCTGAATCGCAAATGTATCCTGAAAATGTTTCCGTCTTTGTGAAATAATGGAGATTTCCCAATCAAAAATTAGTCTGAACAAGAAAAATCCTCACATGAAATATATGCATTAATCTCATAAACAATGCCTCAAGTAAACGTGGGTTTATTCATATCAGCCATAAATATAATTGGTGGAATGAAACGGAACCATTTGAATGGTACTCACTTATTAAAACATTTCCAGTGAAATTGATTTGTCGAAGTCAATTTTCCGCATTGGATGCAATGTTCGAAACGACCAGAATGTTGCGTCCATTCATCAAATAATTTTCAACAAGTTCAGACTTCTCTGTTTGATACCATGGACCTTTTCGCATCCCAATGCGCTTTCCCACATGAAAGTCAGATTTGCGCAAAAAAATTAACGCACATTCTGAAAATCTCAATTTTAATGAAAGTTAACTCCACATTGACTTTATAACTCATTTTTTATGTTCTCTCGGGGAAGTTATGGACGAAACAAGACACATAAAATGGAAGAAAAATTCAGGATTTCACCGAATCTTATGTGAAAGAAGAGAAATGAACAATTTTCAAAATACTGAAATGCTGATAAGTGATTTAATACTTGGTATTTCCACCCCTTGCGTTAATTACAGCTCGGCAACGACGGTTCATACTCAAAATGAGTGATCTTAAAATGTTCTGATCTAATCCTTCCCAGATTTCTCCGAGTTGGATTCCTAAGTCATTAAGAGTAGCTGGATGATTTTCTGAACTTCTCAGCCTTCTATTAAGGTTGTCCCAAACCTGCTCAATCGGATTGAGATCTGGACTTCTTGCTGGCCATTCCATTCGAGAGACTTCAACCTCTTCAAGGTACTCCTGAACGATGCGCGCACGATGGGGTCTGGCATTATCGTCCATAAAAATGAAATTTTCACCAATGTATGAGGCAAATGGCACTACATGATCTTCGAGAATGATCCTTATATACTTATCAGCATTCATAGCTCCATTATCAACGACCACTAGGTCTGTGCGAGCAGTCAAAGATATTCCACCCCATACCATAATCGATCCTCCCCCGAAACCAGTAGTATTCAGGAAATTGCACTGAGCATATCTTTCATGTGGACGTCTGTATACAAGGGAACGTCGATCACAATGGTAGAAGCAGAATTTAAACTCATCTGTGAAGAGAACTCTTTTCCAATCGGCCTCTTCCCAATGGATATGCTCTCTCGCAAAATCCAAACGCGCCCTTCGATGGGCTGGGATAAGAGCTGGGCCTCTTGCCGCGACACGAGGCCTTAAATCATATTCTCTGAGGCGATTTCTTATTGTCTGAGTGCTAATTTGCACCTCATGAGTTTGCTCAAGCTGATTTTGAAGGAGGCGAGCGGTTACAAACCGTTGTCTCAACGAAGAAACTCTCAAGTAACGTTCTTGAATGGCAGTTGTTACCCGTGGTCTACCCTGTTCTGGTCTTCGGACATTCATACCTGTCTCCCTGAATCGCTGCAACATTCTGGACACACTTGTATGGGAAACTCCAAACCTTTCTGCAATTCTTGTGTATGTCCACCCTTCTTCTCGCAAAACTACCGCTTGGGCACATTCCTCTTTGGTCAAATTGCGTGTTTCGCGTTGCATAGTGATCGAGTGTAGAAAATCAAACGAAAGAAAAACTATTGATCACTAGAATTGATCGAGAACAACTGATTTTAGAATGGAGCCAATACATTCAAAATCTGATAATATCATCTTTTTTTATTGCTGCTGGGAGAAAACATCTGTATTGAAGAAAAACGTTGAAAGTGGATAACATATGCATGCATAATTCTGATATAAATAATTGTCATTGAGATTTCCATAATGTGCGTTAATTTTTCTGCGTAGTATATTTAAATCATTTTTCACAACTTAACCACCAATCCTAGTATAAAGGAAATTATTCCATCGTTTCAAGGCATTGGCTACGAAACAGCCCTCCAGCTAGCTTCCAGGGGATGCAGGGTCATAATAGCGGACAAACACGGGTCCCTCAGAGCTGCCAAGAAAATAGCCAGAATCACAAACAATCCTAATCTGATCCACAAATATCTGGATCTCTCCTCCCTGAAGTCGGTGAGAGAGTTCGCCAAAGACATCAACGAAACGGAGACGAGATTGGACATTTTGATTAATAACGCAAGCGCAGCTAACGTCGGAAATGAGCACACTGAAGATGGACTGCACGAAACGATGCAAATAAATCATTTCGCGCCTTTCTTGCTGACCCATTTACTCGTAGGTTAGTAAACCTAACCTTACCTAACCTAACGGAGAATAATCATGAGTTTTTCCAGATCTTCTGAAAAAATCAGCACCAAGCAGAATCATCTTCGTCAGTTCAGCATTTGCCTTCTTCAGCAATCTTTCCATAGAAAATTTGAACTACCCCAAAGACCATCCTTTGTCCCTTTTCAGAACTGGACTGATCTATGGTAACTCCAAGCTTTGTAACGTTATAGCAGCAAATGGGTTCGCAAAGAGGTTGGAAGATTTCGGGATCACTTGCAATTCTCTGCACCCTGGATGGGTGAACACGAAGATGCAAAAGAACCCTGACATATCGGGTGGTCTTGATGGAATCGAGCACATCATTTTGAGCCCCATCTCTTATTTTTATGCAAAGGTAATTCGAAACATCTACGGCACTGGCTGTAAATAATTCTTCAACTGGTTTCTTGAATTAGCTAATGCGAATCTACCCGCAAGGTGGACTGACTTAAGTTAGGGTTTTTAGAGACCCATTTTTCAAATATAATTCCCCCAATTTAACCTTCAATCTCTCCACTAGACACCAAAGGAAGGTGCCCAATCAACACTGCATCTGGCTATGTCGGAATCACTGAAGAACGTGACTGGGAAACATTTTTGGGACTGTGCAACATTCCCCATCCCTCCCGGTGCTCGAAACGAAAAATTTTGTCAGGACATTTGGAAGGAATCTGAAATCTTCGTGAAGCTCAGTGATTCTGAGAAACTACCACTTATAGATTTGGTTTCGAAAGAGAACATTACCGAAGAAAAACAAGTTGAATTGGCTGCTACATGCGAAATCGAAGAAGTGGACGTTGAAAGAAGTGAAGAACAGAATGAAAAACCTATAAAAGCGGCAAACATTGACAATGGACATCTTAATGGAAATTATGAGAAAAGGAACGAAGCGGAGGAAGATGAAAAAGATGCTGCCAAAAAGGAAGGAAGTATTTTAGTTTTTAGAAAAATAAACGACAAAAAGGACTTCTTGAATATGAATGGCAAAATAGAGCAAAATGAAGCAAAAGAAAGAAGTTAAGAGAACAGAAAGAGCTTAAGACAGTTTCTGAAATAGATTGTAAAAACAATGAACGAAACTAAATATTTGATGAAAATATATAAAAAATATTGTTGTAATTTGTAATTCATTCTTTCTATTTCTTCAGCAGCTTCGAAGCGATAAAAGAATTTTTAGTATTCACTATTAATAACAGATACTTCGTTTGGTATTAGACATTAGTAAAAACAATTTGAAATTTGAGTAGTCATATGTTTAAACAACAAGAAATTTAAAACAATTGGATGTGATTTCAATTATCGACTGATGAATTATAGAATAATGTATTGTTTTATTATGTTTTATCTATTGAATTATATCTTTAATATGAGCTTTCTTTGTAAATTCAGTACCCAGTAATAAATGTTTTTCTGGATTTTACTGTCTCAAATATGAACTTATATAATGTTTGTGAATTCATTAATTTCATTAAATAATGATTTATGTTTTTTAACTTTTATCTCGTTTCAATCTCCTGAAAAGATTCCTAGTATTCCTGCGATCTCATTCATTATCCTGGCTCATCATTGAAAAATTTCAAAAACTCACACTGGTGCAGCCCTGTAAGTGTAAATTTTATTGTCCAATTTCATAGACAGCCGGCTGTCCCTATGCTGATAAGCCACATGAAAGCCTTTTTCACTGAACCGTTAAATTTCTCATTTGAATCCTCCAACCTCCCTTCTCGCCAGTGGTAACTCAGAAAATGAGCAACAGATTTTCAGTCGCAACCGATCGCTGGACGAAATGCAGTCCAATCCTGAAAGCCCTTCATTTTTACTCTTCGTTGTGGTTTATTTGAGCTTTTTTCTGGATAATGTGCTTTTGACTGTCGTTGGTAAGTTTTTCATTAATTTTTTCAATTTCGAAAACACACACAAACTTCTGGTAAACTTCATCCATGTGAATATTATGCTCGTTGAATAATAAACTATTTTTCAGTGCCAATCATACCTGACTTCCTGTTTTCAAATGAAATGAATGACAGAGAAAATTCAACGGTATTCAACGAGCTCAAATCTCTCAGTCCCCTTCAGCGAAAATATGAAGGATTAGACAACGAGAATGGTGTATTGGGTGCTCTGCTAGCTTCGAAAGCTTTCGTCCAATTAATTTTCACACCTTTCGTTGGATATGTGGTAACGAAGGTGGGATGTTTCCTACCCATGCTACTGGGATCTTGCAACATACTTTTGGCTTCTTTGCGTGAGTACACTTTCAAGTCTTAGAGTAGAAAATTATCCATATTGCATTTTTATGTCTGCAAATTCAAGTGTTCGCTTATGGGAAATCCTACGGCCTTCTGGTTCTTGCCAGAGCACTTCATGGCAGTTCTTCGGCAGCAGTCTCAGTAAGCGGCATGTCCCTACTAGCCAAACACGTGTCTGCAGAACTGAGACCAAAGTTGATGCCTTTGGCATTTGGAGGAATAGCTCTTGGTGTCTTACTGGGTTATCCCTTCGGAGGACTTGCCTACCAAACTATGGGAAAACAAGCTCCTTTTGTACTCATATCGCTGGTCATCAGCATGAATATAGGTGAGTACAACCAATCTCTACAACTCTATTAAACTTTGGGACTCAATAAATTCATCTCCTTCTGTTTTTCAAGGTCTTCAACTCAACCTCATAAACAGGATAGACTCAGAAGAAGCAGACGACGAGCCATCATCTGACGACTTAGGAGTAACGGATTTGTTGAGGGACAAAAAGACAATGATTGCAACAGGTGCCATTTGCATCAGCACCACAACGATGGCAGTACTGGAACCTTGTGTTCCACTATGGTTGATGGGACATTTCCACCCACCACCACCAAAATGGATACTTGGTGCTGTGTTCATACCAGATAGCATAGGATACTTTATTGGCTCGCACTTTGGAGGTGAGTGTACAGAGTTATTAACTGAGTAATCAGAATTGGTAATTCATTGGTCATCTTGGTTGCATTTCTTTGAAGGTCTCCTCCCAGTGGAAGGTTGGAGGGTGAGCTTAGCAGCCATGCTGATCGGTGGTCTCAGCTCATGCGCATTATCCTTGGCCAGCACCATACCAGACCTGTTTCTGCCCCATTTCGGCATAGGCCTCAGCGTTGGCATCGTGGACTCAATTCTGGTGCCTTACATGGCCACCCTGGTAGAAAATAAAGGCAGCACCAAATACGGCTCCATCTACACCTTGCAGCAGGTAGCAGTCAGTGTGGCTTATTCCTTGGGGCCATTGCTGGGGGGTGCAGCAGTGAATTTGATCGGGTTCTCTTGGTTGATGAGGATTATAGGTTTGGTGAATGTGGCTTTCTGTCCTTTTATGGTGGAGTTGGAAGAGGGTTTCAGCGAGATTAAGGTAGAGTTGAAAGTTTTAGATTTTCGTGGATGATTGAGATGCATTTTCAGGAAGGAATGGTTCTGTTGAGGAATGAGAGTATTACTGGAAGTACTTATTCAAGTTTGAGGGAAGATTCGTCAGATGATGGGCCTATCCAGAGTACTGATAAAACTAAAGCTTTTCTACTTAAGTAAATGTTGAAATATATGATTTAAGTATTGTACCCTTGTTTGGTCTTGAATGATATATTTTGAAAGTTGAAATGTCTGATAATTATGAAAGATTTGAAGATGCATAAATATAAAAACACTGATGAGGGAACTGGGGAGATTTGACAAAAAATACAAAGCTAGACTAATAAAAATCATTGGAGCCAGACTTGGGAAAGAGATACGAGGATATATTGAGAAATTCTAAGCCTACAATTGAACCAAACAAAATTTCAATGTCAAAATATTTTATTACCCAACATATTCTCCTCTTAATTGAATACATTTAAACTAACTAGATATCAATACATCCTCATAGATGAGAAAAGCAAAGCTCAAATGCAAGGGCCCTAAACATCATAGTTCACATTGCTTGTCAAAGCTTCCAATTACTCAAGATTTCATTCAGACCGCGTAAAATGTGAGGCGAACTATCACTTACGGTCCATAAATTCCGATCTGATCAAGAAATCTCGACACACACTTCCTTAACTTGCGGCTATTTTCTAAACCCTCGGTAGAATTAGATTTATCCCGAAAAATCCCATCGCCTCCACTCTCCAGACCGGGATGAATGTCGTAAATGTTGAACAAACAGCGGAACATCCCTCTTAACTTACTGTCCAAACAAAGCGATTGAGTTCGCCAGCTTATAAAATCTAGCTGAACGTGAGGTAATTCCCCTAGGAAGCTTGGTCATTTGAAATCCAATATGCTGTTCCGCGTGCTGAATAATCGAATAACAATAAGGAGTTTTCGAAATATTAGACTCAGTGTCTTCGTAGATACGACTGATACTAAGATGGATCTTAATCGTTTTCAGTTGGCCACCCTGTTCATTATGAAAACAATGAAAATGTTCCCAATTATTTTCTCGAAAAGAAGTCACATTGTATAAGTAAATCAATACTGAAATAAGTTTCACCACTTGATGGTTTTGTTCCATTTGATTTCATATTGTATGATTTCTCTTGTCATCAGAGTATCCATCAGAATATATGATTACAACAATAGAATTTCTAGCTTTATATAATTCTTCATCGATATCTCAAACAGAAATCTCCAAGTGACAATGGATACAATGCTCGAAAAAATTCATTGGAATCCTCAATATACAAGATAATGACATTTATCACAATATTCTACCCATTCAACAATTCTTGTACCTAGTTAACATTCGTGTAAAAGCTCAGAGAAAATATGGCTATGAAGCTTCTGAAGAAAAGAAAAGAATTAGGACCAAGAGCAAATCATTTCATTCACGATTTCCTGAATACTAGCACTATTCACGGCCTCAACCATTTGGGTAAGTATTAAAATATAAATACAGCGACAACGATGAAAAATCAACCTTTTTCATATTCTATAATTCACAGGTCATAGAAGAATCCACACCATAGAGAAAATCCTGTGGTTTTCCGTCATAATATGCGCAATATACGGTGCTGCCACCCTAAGTTCTCTCACTCTAACCAGATATTACAACAACCCTACTGTCATATCTATGGAAAGGGACAGATTTGCTTGGAACACCTCATTTCCAGCAGCCACAATCTGCCCTCACACCAGATACGACGAGGAAGCTCTGGAAAGATACATAGAGGCCTCGAACGCACCCAACAAAACCTTATTCCGCGATTTTGTGGTCTCTTTAATGGAGGCTACCTTACAGAATTTGGAAAACGTCGTCGACTACAGCAATGGCGTCGATCCGAAGGAGTTTTTGAATTTGGTTCTGAGTCTGAAGATGAAATTCAATCCTTCCGAAGTGACCAATTCTGCTGGGAATAGCAGAGTGAACTATTTGACTGAGATCGTGTCCGAGATGGGCGTTTGTTACTGTTTTAATTCGCAGTTGGCTGTTTATAACTCTGCGAGGTGAGACGATAGTTTGGAGGTCAGAGCACTGTTAGACTAACAGGGATTGCAGGTTCGATTCCTGCTCGGGGAGTAACTTTTTTTGGAACTCAAAAATTTATCTACACGCCGTTAATATTCTCTCTATCTTTTAGAATGACTGTATGGAATTTTAATGTGACTATTTTAATCGATATGTTGAATTAGATGATTTTGTAGCTTCTGGAACACAGGAAAATGGACATTATTTCCTCCAAATGAAACTCTTTACGTGAATCCTTTAGATGGAGAGGTTTTCGCTAACGTCATGAATATTTCAAGCGCTTTTGATGTGGGTAACAATAACTTGAACATTTTTAAAGCTTAACATTCGTCGTTTTTCAGATCTACATCCATGGCCCTTACGAAGTAGCTGATACGGCGTCCAAAAAAACGTTTTCTGAAGACGGTTACTTCCTGCAACTCTACTTGAACGGGCTTACTTTGTTCAGCAGTAGCAAAGTAAGGGCGTTGAATGTCAGGCAGAGAAAATGCAGATATTATGACGAAAGTGACTTAAGTCACTATCCAGCCTATTCTTACGTGCTTTGCAGGATGGAATGTAGGATACGACTTAGCAAACAATTTTGTGGATGCGTTCCACATTTCTACAGAAGACTAGGTAGAGATGCTAGCTCTGGATACTGAAACTATTTGGTTCTTCTCCAATTAAATATTTTCTTATTCTTGCAGATGGAGAAAAGGCATGCAGTGTGAAAGGTCTACATTGTTTGTCCAAATTCAAAGGTTTGGTATCGATATTATTGTTGTTTACATTGTAATCCTCTGAATAGAATTAAGACTTGTTTTCAGAGAAACTGATACTTTTGGAAGGAGCTTGCTCTTGCCTACCAAACTGTGACGAAGTGGTTTATTACGTCGATGATATAGATACAAGAGAATGGTTCCTTGGTGCTAACCTCCAATGGGGTTTGATGAATTATCCAAAAATGCGATTGAAAAGGGATGTTATATTCGGATTTACCGAATTGTTGGGTGAGAATGATTGAAATACATCGATGAAGTCTAGAAAGAATTAAAACCAATTTTGAAATCCTGAAAATTATGTTTTTTCTTTCAGTTTATATCGGTGGGATGGCTGGACTGTTTTTGGGGTGCAGTGTACTTAGTTTTATCGAGATTGTTTACTTTCTTACTTTGAGAATTTTCTGGTTTATGACAGCTGGCAAACCGAATAAAAAATAGTAAAAAATCAGATAAATGTGTTTTGTTTCATCGCCAATCAACGATTTCACAAAATTGCTACCTGATCGTGTACCATTGCTTGGGACACCCTGTAGAGTCCTTCTTCAAATCAGATTCGAGCGAAAATCAAGAGTACCACGATTAAAAGTGAAGAATTACTTTTCGCGAACCATTTGGCGCTATAGGGTGTTCTACGTTTGTTTTAATGTCATCTCGCAAGTGTGAAACAACACATTTAGTGGGTGGTCGAAAACTGACATATGTGAGGCAATAGCAGCCTTCTAATGGACTCCCTGTTTATTTAACAAACTGACAACGACAGTTATACGTTGCATATCGTCAGCGGAGAAATCTAATTTTCGATTTGTAACATGTAACATACTTCGATGGAAATATCTGGTTAATTTCAGACAAAGGTATATACAGGCTTACACTTATTGTGCCAATTTTCTTGAAGCATTAGATTGGATGGAAAGGCATTCTTTAGGTCTGGAAATGTGTAATTACTAAACGGGAAGGAAAAAGGGTAGTCATTAAAGAAAATAAGTTCAAGTTCTTTGGCCAATCAACATGGGTGAAAATAAAAATAGGTTTTCGAAGTAAATGGATCACAATGAAATTGTCACTTCGTATATTTTTGTGCATTATGCGGTCTCAAGATGTATTAATAGTAACGTTACATATTTCCTCGAATAAGACAGGATTTATTTACCGAGAGCGTAGCAGTCAATTAATGTTTCAACAAATTTAAAACAAGAAAACAAACATTCAATCATTGGAGTTGTATACACACTACATAGTTAATGTAGTTCGGGACGTTTTCAAATCGGATCATATCCGTTAGCTCGGCTCATTTAGATATCCATTAGAACAGCGTTGCGAATTCAAAATACAGGGTGATCCTTTCATGATACTCCCACAATTCGCAAAAATATACACCCAGTTGACCAAATCAAGTAGATTTTATAAATAGCAATAGTAACCATAGTAAGTTTAAAAAAAAAAGAAACTCAGTAAAAGTACATTTCATCCTTCAACTCAAGGACAAGAATTATCCTGTTTACCTGTACAATAGAAACATCAGTAAATTCATTAGCCCTACTAACGATTTATTTGATGGAATGTCCATCTTTTTTGCCATCAATGAAGCAACTGAAAAAAGTAATAAGTTCTCATAATCCCAAATCTATCCCATAGTATTGGAAGTGTAACTGAGGAATCCGATCGTATTTGCGCTTTTTATAGTTTGGGAACCAGCAGGAACAGGAATGATGGTTTAAAGATACAACTTCGAATTCAATAGAGTATGGATTAGGTTTATAAAATTACTAGCGACCCGCCCCCCCCAGCTTCGCACGGATGCAATGCAATCCTTATAAACAACGGTAGTGCCGTCGCCGCACCGCTATTTCCCTGCATTTTAAATCTGTAATATCTTCGGAAATATTCATTTGAATTACATACTGTGAAGGGACATATTGATCTATATTGAATGGTCAATGTATTTAAGGTACTCAATTGGATAAGGATTGATGCTGTATTGCTTAAAATAACTTCCTAAATATGCAATTTCTTCCCGTAAAATGTAAAGGATAAAAAATGGTTATTGGGCGTTATCCTTAAGAGATAGACATATACCATCGCGGACTTTTTTGTTGCCCTTTTTTAGGAGTACAATACCGAGTACATTATTTCGATTTATCTCGTGGGGTTCAGTCAGCGTTTGCAATGTAAGCGCAAAAAAATGTGATTATTTACAACATCACATTAGAAACCTGTGAATTCATCAGTGTTTGAAGATTTAAGCATACATAGGGACAGACAGCGAAAGTGACTTTGCTTTATAGTTTATACTATGTAATGATAAGAAACCGCCAACATAAGAGTGATAGAAATAATCTTGTCGATTTTAAAAAAACAACAATTCTTGGAATTATTGAATTTCTTTATATTGGGAAAAATAGCTGTGTATGAAAGTTTAAGAGAAAATATCTGAGTGCTATAATGCTTTATTGTAATTGTTTGTCTTTGTACATTAGAGATACTTTGTTGTTATATCTTGCTATTTATGTCCACAGCTGTCTCTATTTCGCTTTGTTCTTCTATTTTTTTGTGTAATCTCATTTGGCATTTAGTTTTTGGACATTTCTTGAATTTACATTCAATTGATAATTCGATTTTATTTCATACCTTTGATGTTTGACAAGATATTTTCATTCTTTTTGAGCATTATCTGGCTGAATTTGTTGTTTCCTTTTGTTTTCAATCTAAAAAAGGACAAATCAACGTTGTCGTCGTTGTTGTATGATTTTTGAACGAAAATTCCTGTAGTTTTTCCTTCATGTCATCGAAGCATGTTTTCTGGAGACAATCCACGAACATATCCCTCAGGAAACCATACATTCCACATCTGAATTCGCTATAACCTCGCGATACAATCTCTTGTTTTAACTAATGCGCAAATATCAATTAATTTTCAGCAATTTTCCTCCGCGAAAGGAGGAGTCATGCCGTTTTCCCCTCGAAGCCATTGGCTCAAATTTCGACGAGAGTGCAGGGGCGGTCCCGGCGGGGTTTCCCATTGGTCCGGTCGGATGTTTAGCGGTGTATCTCGTCTGAAGCTGCTGAAATTCCTGAAACTGACATTAGTATCTATCTGAAGTGTAATCTTTCCGGAAATCTTTTACGGGTGTGTCGTGCCGATAATTGGTTTTTCGAGTGGGATCAGTGATGGAGGATATTCGCAATAAATTCGGTAAACATTTGAAAATGTTCCAACGAAATCTGAAAAATTTTCAATGAATTCTTCATTAAACCATCAAACATTCAGTAGATATTAGTTATTTTACACGAAAAAATTTGATTGTTTTGTTTCTATAATCATTTGTCCTAACTTGTTTCAATTTTGAGACACTGAGTTTCAAAGTTTTTGGAGAAAAATCATTGTTTCGTTCATTGTTCAAAAACATTTTGGCTAATTTCGATTAAATTTTGCTATCCTTGATCTGATTTTTGTTGCAATGAGGTCACTTTCTTCCTGTTACATGCTGGGAGCTATTTTAATTTTTTTATCTCATTAAGAAAATAAAAACGAACAAATTGACGAGTCGTGAAGTTAATCTTGTAAGTAGATAAGCATTCAAGAATATTTCAGATAAAATGTTGTCAGTAAGTCGTTCTGCATCGGCAAGGGTGCCAAAATGTGCAAGATGTCGCAATCATGGCATGATCTCCAAGTTGAGAGGACACAAAAAGCACTGCATCTACAAGAACTGCGCCTGCGAAAAATGTGGATTGATCAAGGAAAGACAAAGGATCATGGCAAAACAGGTCAGTAGATTCTCATTAGTCGTAAGAAATAATTGGATCATCCCACATCGTTTAAAGGCTAATTTAGTCATAACCTTCAATGATTTTTTCATTACAAAAAATAGAGTCTCTGAAACAATATCATCTCTGAAGGAGAGTAATCGGAACGAAACTATGGGTGAATTAAATCCTGCAAACGATCACTGAAACCGGAATTATTTTCACGAATCCCTGTTGTTGGATTTTCTGAGCAAGTGCGTGAGGATTAATAGCTGCAAAAAAACGTATCACCCCTTTTTCCATTTCCACGAAAGATTTACTCTGTAATGTAATATCTGACAGATGAGGGAGATGATCGATATTCATTCCATTAGGCTTATATCGGATGGCTTATGACAACACAATCTCATTGGTAATCAAAGCGAATCTGATATCTGGTTAGACCCTCTGAATGTAAATAATCAAGGAACACTTGTTTTTCCGCTACTAGACAAACAAATAGGAAAAGAGGTATCGACATCGAAGATGCTCGGGTTCAGCTATTTCAAAACATCGAAGAATATTGATAAATTGTGTCATCATTGTATTTAGAAATATAGTTAGTCAATAACTAGTAGAGTCCCTAGATCTACCTATTGGGTAGTTATCTACACTGCGCAAAAAAATTGACGCACATTCTGAAAATCTCAATTTTAATGAGAGTTAACTCTACATTGACTTTATAACTTATTTTTTATGTTCTCTCGGGAAGGTTTTGAACGAAACAAGACACATTCAATGGAAGAAAAATTCAGGATTTCACCGAATCTTATGTGAAAGAAGAGAAATGAACAACTTTCAAAATACTGAAATGCTGATAAGTGATTTAATACATACTTGGTATTTCCACCCCTTGCGTTAATTACAGCTCGGCAACGACGGTTCATACTCAAAATGAGTGATCTTATAATGTTCTGATCTAATCCTTCCCAGATTTCTCCGAGTTGGATTCCTAAGCATTTAAGAGTAGCTGGATGATTTTCTGAACTTCTCAGCCTTCTATTGAGGTTGTCCCAAACCTGCTCAATCGGATTGAGATCTGGACTTCTTGCTGGCCATTCCATTCGAGAGACTTCAACCTCTTCAAGGTACTCCTGAACGATGCGCGCACGATGGGGTCTGGCATTATCGTCCATAAAAATGAAATTTTCACAAATGTATGGGGCAAATGGCACTACATGCTCTTCAAGAATGTTCCTTATATACTTATCAGCATTCATAGCTCCATTATCAACGACCACTAGGTCTGTGCGAGCAGTCAAAGATATTCCACCCCATACCATAATCGATCCTCCTCCGAAACCAGTAGTTTTCAGGAAATTGCACTCAGCATATCTTTCATGTGGACGTCTTTATACAAGGGAACGTCGATCATAATGGTAGAGGCAGAATCTAGACTCATCTGTGAAGAGAACTCTTTCCCAATCGGCCTCTTCCCAATGGATATGCTCTCTCGCAAAATCCAAACGCGCCCTTCGATGGGCTGGGGTAAGAGCTGGGCCTCTTGCCGCGACACGAGGCCTTAAATCATATTCTCTGAGGCGATTTCTTATTGTCTGAGTGCTAATTTGCACCTCATGAGTTTGCTCAAGCTGATTTTGAATGAGGCGAGCGGTTGAAAACAGTTTTCTCAACGAAGAAACTCTCAAGTAACGTTCTTGAATGGCAGTTGTTACCCGTGGTCTACCCTGTCCTGGTCTTCGGACATTCATACCTGTCTCCCTGAATCGCTGCAACATTCTGGACACACTTGTATGGGAAACTCCAAACCTTTCTGCAATTCTTGTGTATGTCCACCCTTCTTCTCGCAAAACTACCGCTTGGGCAATTTCCTCTTGGGTCAAATTGCGTGTTTCGCGTTGCATAGCGATCGAGTGTAGAAAATCAAACGAAAGAAAAACTATTGATCACCAGAATTGATCGAGAACAACTGATTTTAGAATGGAGCCAATACATTCAAAATCTGATAATATCATCTTTTTTTATTCCTGCTGGGAGAAAACATCTGTATTGAACAAAAACGTTGAAAGTGGATAACATATGCATGCATAATTCTGATAAAAATAATTATCATTGAGAACACCTTCAGTTGTAGAATAAATTTGAGATTTCCATGTGCGTTAATTTTTTTGCGCAGTGTATATCGGTATATCGGCAAATCGGGTGGTTTTACAGGCGAAATGTCAATGTTTCATACAATTTCCTGAAGAAATGGAAAAATTATGGAAAATTTAAATACCAAGCTATTTTGCATTGACCTGTGAAATTTTTTTTATCGAGTTTAAAATTGCTCATCTGCAGGATTTTTTCGCGATTTAGCCTGACTACTAAAGTAATTATTCCTTCTCTTCATTAAAGAGGCAGAAAAATCATTTTCTTGGCCTAAAACTTGTACTACCTCATCCAATTGAAGGCACATTCAATCCTTTCTCCTTCTAGGTAGCTCTCAAACGCCAGCAAGCAGCAGAAGACGCAATAGCCCTTCACCTAGCCTCAGCCCAATCAGGAACCAAATACGACTACCTTCCCCCAGGCAGAATATACGGAATGCAGATAACCTCTCCAGAACCACCAAGTCCAGATCTCCCAGAAGACAAACCAACTGAAGAACCCTCCAAGGAACTAGCCCAAGAAGACATCGTAGTCTCGTCAGCTTCTCTGGACATGCTAAGCAAGCTTTTCCCGCACAAGAAAAGAGCAGTCTTGGAACTGGTCCTCAAACGATGCAACCACGACCTCCTACGAGCTATAGAGCACTTCAACAACAGCAACGCTACCAAGGTTTCGGATATAAAGGAGGAAGCCAGTTCTGCTTTTAGACCTGTTGGAAACAAAGTTTCTAGAGTGGTTCCAGGTCACCAGAATCTGCCGCTGATTGCTTCGAATAAAGTCTTCATGCACAGTATTTATCCCTTGCTACCTTGGTTCAATTCTGCTCAGGTTTTGCCTAGTCCTGTTTACGTTCCTGGGTTCTGTGAATGCGAGCAATGCAAACATAACATTTACGGTACAACCGAGAATAGACTGTGAAAGGAATGGATCTTATCAGCTTCCAATTTGTCAAAGAGAAGCATACAACGCAACTATTATGCCATATATTCAGAGCAAGAATAAAAACACAGTATTTCATATAATGCTAGCAGTTTTTCAAAACTGCAAACTTATAGCTTTCAGGCAAAATTTGCACCAAGATTCATTTGAATGAAAAATAATGTAAAGAAAATCTGATATTTTTCTCATGGAAGCTGTCACATGCCAAAGAAATATTTGTTAATTGATTTAATTGATAAGATATTCACGATAGTCTTTTAGCCCACTCATAGTTGTAAGTGTAAATGGATGAGTAAAAAAAAAGGAATCGGTTGAACAGGGTATTTTGATATCGAGATAAGTTTTGTTTATTAATACACTATGAAAAATCTCCTACTGTAGTCATATTAAGTATTATGTTAAAAAAGAAGATTCATCTTGTAATGTTCACTTTAAAATAGGTAATTGACCCACCAGATGCGAATGTTGATGTTGAAAAATATATTTATTGAAGGCAATACTTTTTCATTTTCCCTCGGAAATTCTATACCAAAAGTCATTCGAGAACTTCATAATGGTATTTGGAACAATCATAATCTTTATTCATGCTTTACAATCAAATGGTTTATTACACTGTTAGAATAAATATTGTATAGGTATATTAAAAAAGCCTCGGTTACAATGAAATTCGAAAAATGGATTGAAACAATTCTAAGAAAAACTATGAAATCAGCCTTGAAACCACTGATCAACAAATGAAGAAAAGTAACTCTACTTATCAAAAGTGGGATGTCTAAGCAGGGAAAACCATTATATTCATAAACCTTGAAGTCCTAAAATATCGCAAATACATTGTGAGTATCTCAAGTACACACATTTTCAACAACCCCCCGTACAAACAGAGAGTATCCTTCAGGACTCTGACTTGCGTGTTGCGCAGTGATCGATATTCCCGTAGGAGGAAAAGATGAACCAGGAGAGGCAGTATCAGTTGAATCAATCGAATATGAGTAGAACTTCAAATGAACAAAAATCAAAATAAAAGAAAAAAGACATCGGTCATGATGAAGATTAAAAGAATGAGAAAACCGTAAACTTATATTTGTGGTGAAAACGGTTTTAAACAGTAAGTTTAATCGAATTTTTGGGAAATGTCTTGCAGATTTTTATGTTATATTCTGCAATACCTTTTTTTATTTGTAGACTTCCCAAAACTGGAGCAAAGCGTGAGCAAGATGATGCTAGGGAGGAAGCAAAGTTTGAAAGGGGATCAGATTTTGGCAGATTATGGACCCGATGAGGCGTTCAATGAGAATGCTGATATTGAATGGGTAAACAAGGTGAGCTGTGGCCTTTTTCTTAGTAGTCAATTAGTATTTTATTCTGCTGCTCAAAGTGGTCTGCTATGAAGACGTCTGTTCTTTACGAGCAATAAAAAATAATCTGAAGTGGACTCGGCAGTATGTTGATATTAATCTTTTCGCTCCTTACAGAGATGGGTAAGGCGATTGATGAGGGGTTGTGCCCTCCTCAGCTTGGCGTCTGTAAGCTGCAACACTCCAAAAACCTTCAAAATAATTCCACAACTAGAAACTATAACCATCTCTATCGACATCGTTGTAACTGTGTTATTCACGGCAGAAATGATAGCCAAGATGCACATGAGAGGAATATTGAAGGTAAAATATGATTTATTACGTGCCTTAAGATCTAAAAGTACCGAGAAATTGTAAAGAGAACAGAATAAACAACAAAATAACAACACAAACAATAACCTGATACCATTGATTTAAAATACAAGAAATAAGATACCAAAAACTTATGGAATGTACTTTATTCAAAGATTCATCATGGTGAACATTTAATTTTAGGGTGAAAAACCGTACTTGAAAGACCACTGGTGCAAATTTGACGCGACCATGGTGTTTTTCCTATGGATTTCCATAATCTTGCAGACTTTCAACATGGTTGAACTATCCCCTACCTTCAATTCGATCTCCAGATCACCAAGGCCGCTTATAATGATAAGATTTTTGAGGGTGTTCCTCAAGTTTTCCATGCCCAAATCTAGGATCAACCAGATATTCAAGTGAGTGAACATCAGTGCTGCTATTCCAATTGTGATGGTCCAAATGGTGCTACAGTTTCAAAATTTACGACAAATCTTTTAGTTTAATTTTACTTTCTTTCTGAGGAATACAGGGCCATTCCATATTTAATGAGTTTTGTAATGTGTGAGATATAATTCTCAGTATTATCTCTCTTCCAGGCGATCAAGTCAACAGATCTACAATGTAACCCTTTTCTTTCTATTCTTCATGTCGTTGTATGCTTTGCTCGGAGTGCAATTTTTTGGCGAATTGAAGAATCATTGCATAAAGAACGATACAGATTTGGAGTGAGTTTCAACTATTCATATCAAGTTCTGTACCTACATCAAATGTCTACGGTTCGTCTCGTAAACCTAACCCCCTAAATTTTCCAGGCATGTTACCTTGAATAGTCTCGCCATTCCCGACACTTACTGTTCCTTAGATACCACTTCGGGCTATCAATGTCCCGAGGGAATGAAATGCTTGAAGTTCGCTGGAAAGTCCAGAAAGGAAATTGGTTACAATGGATTCGACGAATTTGGTAAGATTTGGTTTCCTCCATGACCATTTCCTCCACAATATTTGAACTTAATCATTTTCTAGTTACTAGTTTCTTCACCGTGTACCAAGCTTCCTCTCAAGAAGGCTGGGTCAACATAATGTACAGGGCGACCGATTCAATGCGGGCATGGATGGGGCACCTCTACTTCAGCACCATGATCTTTTTCTTGGCCTGGCTGGTCAAGAACGTGTTCATAGCTGTCATCACTGAGACTTTCAACGAGATCCGGGTGCAGTTTCAACAGATGTGGGGGCCCAGAGGGCACATACAGAACAGCACAGCTTCCCAGGTATTCAACACAAGCATACGTGGCAGTGTATATGGGGTTGCCCAGCTTCAACACGTCCAAGATGATCACCGAGCTTGAAAACACCACGAAAGCTTTTATAATTCCTTCAATTTCTTTCAGATACTGATTGGAGACGACAGAGGTTGGAAACTGGTAACTTTAGACGACAACAAACACAGTGGCGCGCCGGAGTTATGACATAAAATCTTGCGGTCTCCTCAATTCCGTCTATTGGTCATGTTGGTAGTCCTGACCAATGGCATAGTTACAGCAACCATGAGCTTCCAGCATGACGACAGGCCCAGAGAGGTGTACTACGAGAAGTACTATTATAGTGAAGTAGCATTTACTATGCTTATGAATCTCGAAACTTTGTTCAAAGTTTGGTGCTTGAGCTGGAGGAGTTACTGGAAACACTCGATACACAAATTTGAGTTTCTGCTGGCTGTTGGGACCTCCATACATATTATACCCGGTGAGAATTATACCTACAGCCATTATAAGAGCATTCATTGCTGCATAAAACTCAAGTGAATCCTTTTTTCCTATAGGTTTCTACATGAGCGCATTCGCATACTTCCAAGTCCTCCGCATAGTCCGTCTCATCAAAGCCTCCCCGGTCCTCGAAGACTTCGTCTACAAAATATTCGGACCTGGTAAAAAACTGGGAAGTCTGATCATCTTCACAATGTGCTTGCTCATCATATCCTCCAGCGTCTCCATGCAGTTCTTCTGTTTTTTGGACTACCCAAAATTCGAAACATTCGCTGAGGCATTCATGTCCATGTTTCAAATATTGACGCAAGAGGCGTGGGTTGAAGTGATGGACGAGACTATGATGAGGACCAGCAACTGGGTGGCTCCACTGGTCGCTGTTTACTTCATCATGTACCATCTCTTCGTCACGCTGGTGAGAATCCCTTCAGCAGAAGGACATAAAACGTAGTACTACTCTTTCAAACATTCTCTGACCATTTACAGATAGTGCTCAGCTTGTTCGTAGCAGTCATCCTCGACAATCTAGAGTTGGATGAAGACATCAAGAAGTTGAAGCAACTGAAATACAGGGAACAAAGTGCAGAAATCAAGGAAACCCTTCCTTTTCGTCTCAGGATTTTCGAGAAATTCCCAGATAGTCCTCTCATGGTCTCTCTCCACAAAGTACCATCAGATTTCAACCTACCCAAGGTTGTCTCGAAGCGGTAGGTAACGTGAAGGAGTTTCCAATGATTTAACCTCGGTTTTAGGTGAGGGAAAGCTTCATGAGGCAGTTTGTGTACGAGACTGAGGAAGATGAGAACTCCGAGTCCAGCATTAAGAAGCTGAACGAAGAAGTGTTTGATTCCAAGATCATTTATAGGAAGCAGAAGCCGATCAAAATCATGAATTCTTTGGCAAAGGTCAGGGGAGCCAATGACAAACTGAAGAAGACTTCCATTTCTTATATTATCAAGTGAGTTTTTCCATTGTGGATTACGAAAAATAGAGAGAGTATTTCTCTTGTTATCTGGTACTTTATCCAGCAGTCATTTTTTTATGTATCTCTGTTGCAGTATGGAAATAAAATTCTTTATCAAAATGATAAGACCTTCACGTATTTTCAGCGATTCCAACAACCAACGTCTCATGTTGGGTGACTCTTCCATGATACCCGTTCCTGGAGCTAAGGGTGGATTGAAGCCACAGGGCACAATAAATAGCATGAAACAATTACGAATCGACCACAAGAAGTGAGTGAAATAAAGATGTGCTTCTACTAGAATCGGAACATTCCATCTCTAATGTTTCTGATTCAAACTAGTGTGTTCGATAGGTTCGGATCAAGGTCAATCAGAAGGAGTGTCAGAAGCGGATCCATCAAATTGAAACAAACCTACGAACATCTCATGGAAAATGGGGATATTGGAGTTAATAGAGTAACGTCAAACAGGGCTAGACCACATGACTTGGATATCAAACTACTTCAGGCTAAGAGACAGCAAGCAGAAATGAGAAGGTTCAACCATTAACCATCATTTGAAGAAGTCGTTCAATAATTCCTTTTCAGAAATCAGCGAGAAGAAGATTTAAGGGAAAATCACCCATTTTTCGATACGCCTCTTTTTGCTGTACCTAGAGAGAGCAGATTCAGGAAATTCTGTCAAATGTTGGTATACGCTAGGTATGATGCCAGATTGAAAGACCCACTGACTGGAAAAGACAGCAGAAAGGTGCAGTATAAAAGTTTACAGTAAGTTCATCGATATCCATTTCCAATAAGATCTTGACAGCCATCTCTTCCAGCAATTTCTTGGGATTGGTCACCTACTTGGACTGGATAATGATATCAATGACCACCCTGTCCTGTCTATCTATGATGTTCGAAACTCCAGACTACCGGGTGATGGAGAATGCATCACTTCAAGTGGCTGAATACTGTTTCGTCATCTTCATGAGCATGGAATTAGCACTCAAAATACTGGCAGACGGTCTGTTCTTCACTCCAAAGGCCTATGTTAAAGATGTAGCTGCCGTTCTGGATGTCTTCATATATCTGGTAGGATTTTATCATCTTTGAGAAATCTATTTTACAAGAATCCTCACGTCTTTGTGTAGGTGAGTCTGCTTTTCTTGTGCTGGATGCCCAAGGAAGTGCCTCCCAACTCAAACGCCCAGCTGCTGATGATCTTGAGGTGTCTGAGGCCTTTGAGAATCTTTACTCTGGTGCCGCACATGCGCAAAGTAGTTTACGAGTTGTGCAGAGGTTTCAAGGAGATTCTGCTGGTATCCATCCTCTTGATTTTGCTCATGTTCGTGTTCGCAAGTTTCGGATTGCAACTTTACGGCGGTCGATTGGCCCGTTGTAACGATCCGGTGATAAAAGAGAGGAAAGACTGTGTAGGGATCTTTATTCGCAGAGTTTTCGTAACTAGGATGAAGCTATTGCCAGGAGCGAACGAAAGGTATCCAGCTATCCTGGTTCCCAGAGTTTGGTGAGTTTGTTCGATTTGATATCCTGTGGATACTCTTCATATTGGATTTTTTTAGGGCGAATCCACGAAGGTTCAATTTTGACAACATAGGCGAAGCCATGTTGACTCTCTTCGAGGTACTGTCTTTCAAAGGTTGGTTAGATGTAAGGGATATACTCAATAAGCAAGTGGGAGCGGTAATTTGATTTCAATCAAGAAAATTTTATACTTTTGTTGTCTCGCTTGTTTTTCAGATTCATGTTTTATATATTCACGTATTCATCTTCCTGGGTTGTATGATTGGTTTGACGCTATTCGTCGGCGTTGTGATTGCTAATTACTCAGAAAACAAGGGCACAGCTCTACTCACTGTGGACCAAAGAAGATGGTGAGTTGATAACCCTCGATAATGATAATATGAATTCACATTCAAGTGGAAGTTCAGGTTGTTAAAGTCCACAATGTTAGATGTGTAGAAAACTAATTTTTCGATGTTTTTCAAGGTGCGATTTGAAGAAGAGACTGAAAATAGCACAACCTCTTCATCTCCCTCCAAGACCAGATGGAAAACCTTTCAGGGCGTGCATCTACGACATCACTCAAAACATTAAATTTAAAAGATTCATAGCAATTTTGGTGTTGGTGAACAGCTCCTTGCTTACAGTAACTGTAAGTACATGTAAAGTAGATTTGAAGGTACTAATGGGTGTAATGGAAAAGGTACTTCTTTCAGTGGGTACCAGAGCGAGGATACACAGATATCTTGGCAGCGATAGCCATGTTTTGCACCCTCCTTTTCTTGGTCGAAGTTGTTATGAAGAATATAGCATTCACACCAAGGGGCTATCTTCAATCTAGAAGAAACAGATATGATCTTTTCGTTACCGTGACTGGAATAACATGGGACATTGCTCATATTGCATTCAAGGTAAGTGACCTCGTTACCATTTTGCCCAAATGTCTAAATTGTTGGACATAAGTGAATACCCTTTTGTTTCAGAACCATCTAACTTACTTCTTGGGTTGCATGGTGGTGATCTTAAGATTTTTCACGATCACTGGAAAGCATGCAACTTTGAAGATGCTGATGCTTACTGTCGGTGTGTCTGTCTGTAAGAGTTTCTTTATCATCTTTGGCATGTTCCTACTCGTATTTTTCTACGCTTTGGCTGGTACCATTCTGTTCGGAACGGTCAAGTTTGGCGAAGCCATTGGAAGGTGAGTGATACATCAGATAAAACTGTAAACGGAGATCTCCGACATTTTTCTGATACAATTCCAGGAGGGCAAACTTTGAGTCCACAGTGACAGGAGTGGCCATGCTGTTCAGGATTGTGACTGGAGAAGACTGGAATAAAATCATGCACGACTGCATGATTCAACCGCCATATTGCACTCCGGCTGATAATTATTGGGAGACCGACTGTGGAAACTTCACAGGAGCCTTGATATACTTCTGTACTTTCTACGTGATAATAACGTACATCGTTCTGAATCTTCTAGTGGGTAGGTCCATTAATCCCTCAACTCCATTGATCTTCATGATCAATATTAAATTTCGCAGCTATCATCATGGAGAACTTCTCCCTCTTCTACTCGAATGAAGAGGATGCCCTTCTGTCATATGCCGACATAAGAAACTTCCAAAACACTTGGAATATAGTGGATATTCATCAACGAGGAGTGATTCC
Organism: Adalia bipunctata; assembly: GCA_910592335.1. NCBI lineage: Eukaryota > Metazoa > Arthropoda > Insecta > Coleoptera > Coccinellidae > Adalia > Adalia bipunctata. The sequence continues at coordinate 3,864,196 of OU342951.1, forward strand.
AGTTAGAAGAGTATAATCTTCAAACACTGCAGATAATACAAAACTAAAACTTTAATTTTTAGGTCAAGTTTATTCTGAGACTTCTGAAAGGAAGACTAGAGGTGGATCCACAAAAGGATAGGTTGTTATTCAAACATATGTGCTACGAGTTGGAAAGACTCCACAATGGCGAAGACGTGACATTCCATGATGTCATTAAGTAAGACACTGAGTTGTGTTTAAAACTTTCACTCAAAACTATAATTTCAGTATGCTGTCATACAGATCAGTGGATATCAGGAAAGCTTTGCAGCTTGAAGAGTTGCTAGCTAGAGAAGAATTCGAATATATTATTGAGGAGGAGGTGGCGAAACAAACGATAAGAACATGGCTGGAAGGATGCCTCAAAAAAATCCGTTCGACGAATGTTAGTATCTCCTATACTAAATAAATTAACAAATTTATTATATTATTTTCGTAGAAACAACAAAAGAGTTTGATCGACGGCCTGAGAGCTACCAACGAAACGATTCCTATAATGCCAGATCCTGTGGAAGAAGTCAAAACTGGTGCTACCCCCGATCAAGAGAGTCCAAGCGAACAAAAGGTAAAATTCCAGTCAGTTCATCAATACAAACTGAATAAATGAGCGATAATTTCAGGAAGTCGAAGCAATACCAAACAGAAAACAGAAACTGTCAAATTTAGCCAGATCGGATAGCATAGGCAGCACTTCCGGTAGAAAATACCTGGCTCCCACTTTGTCCGACCCTGCTGCAAGGACCGAGAAGGAAAGAGCCACCAATACCAAGAAGAAACCTAACAGACCACCAGGTGAAAAAGAATATTTTACAATAACACAAAATACAGGACTTTTTTACAGTACCCTTGAACAAAACTACTCCGCATGTCAATGAAATCGAGTCTCGAATGCCGAGGGAAGTTTTCAACAATAAAACAACTTTACCTAAAGCTTCGAACGCTCTCAATGAAATTAGGGATTGGTGGACTGAACAGCTGAATTATGCGTCCTCCAGTGACGAAGAATAGATTGTAAAAAGAATAATTATGTTTCAAGTTTATATAGAGACTGTTGAATTGAATATTTGGTAAAATTTTGTACTATCGAGTCCCAATTTTGAAGTAATTTCAAGATTACGACTCTGTAGTAGAGAATAATTAGGAATATTTGATGATGAGAGAATTTGTACTTTTGTGGTTGAAGAAACTGTTTAGAGATGTTGGAATGTATGCATAATAATAAATGTATAAACATCTACTTACCGTGATTCATTAAATCATTCCCAAAATAATCTGGTATTCTTCATGGTTCAGTTTTTGGTCTTTCTTATTCACACTGACAACTTTTCACAAGTTGACAACACTTATAACGCACACATAAACTTTGTGAAAAACTAGCATCACTATCGAGTATAAACTCAACCGCAGGAAAGGACAGGATCATAAAACTTCGGAATACACTTAGAAAGTTTACTTTTCTATAAATAGAAGCATATATGTGGCAGTACCTTTAAATTCTACCCTGTTGATTAATTTTAAGGAATAACATCTAAACACAATGGAAGTTTATCACAGTGCACATAAAAAGGTAGAAAAACATATTTAAAAAGTTCAAAATAGCTCCAAATAAAAAAAAAATCACACATATCTCCAAATATTTTCCAATACTGAGGTCTGTAGTGAAAATGTGCAAAAACACAACTACGCAATAAAGTCATTAACGAAATGAAAGTATAAACATAAAAATATGAATAGATGCTAATAAATAATTCGACATAAAAAGTAAACATATAAAAGTGAATTGGCACTGAAATTCTTAATATTGCAAAATCTTATACATACATAATAATTATTATTCATCAAAGTAAAAGTGCATCATGGTCTCTTACTTCAATAGAACACTTAAATAAGTCCCTTTTAAAGCTGCCTACACTGCGAATTGGAAACCCTTCCTACCGTCCACTATCTTCAGTATCTTCAAATTATATCAACAGAGAATAAACATTCTCCGAAGTATTGCTGAATCGAAAATGAAAAAAAATCATGAAAGATGATTATGCGTTGACAGAACGTTAAATAACACTTCCAACTAACCTGTTTGCCCACAACAAATAAAACAATCATTCAGACTCCAAAAATTCTTTTAAAGTTTGTCAGTTCAGTCGTTCTAGAATATGTTGGGCGCCAATTGTCAGTCAAATGAATATATTTTGTTCGTTTAATAGGGAAACTACTCGGGAAAGTTTTGAAAAAATTGAGATATAAACGATTTAATTCGGATTCTTATGTGGAAAAGGCAAGTAGAGTCACGGTGAAGAAAAATTATAAGTCGGTATCGTACCAAGCCGCCACTTGGCTGTTGTCCTGTGGAGGTGTGGGAAGTTGATCAAAGTTCAGGTCCGGATTGGCCGTTTCCACTTCCATTGCACTATAAGTCGAACCGTTACCCCCACCGTGAGATTCTAACTCTAATCCTTCCATATCTATTGGTATCTGGTCATATGGTCCTAAAATAAGGGAAAAATGAATAAAGACTATCTTCATAGATGCTTCAAACTGTTGGTTCCTTCAATTTTGGACAAGGTTACAATAAAACCATGCTCACATGGGATGCAACAAAACCTGTGTTAATCATGCGATATCGGAGGTCAACTTACATTATTTCGAGTTAGTAATGCTTTGGCTGAATGGAGGTATAGAGTTAGTGCTTTTCTGGGACATGTTATTGCTGCAAATTGAATGAAAGAAAGAAAAATTTACCTCTTTGTTGATAAGGTTGACCACCATGACTACTGTGCACGCTCGGTGGTCCCTGTCCATACATACCATCGTATGGTTGGTCTGGACTCAAAATGTCCTAAAATGATTGTCAAAATGCAACAAAAAATCAAACACACAAAAATAAAAATAAATTCATAAGAAAAGGGTGAACGAAATAAAAAAGTACTTGATAACAACAATGAATATGTGTAGAACAAAAAATATAGTTCGATCGAAAAGTAACGAAATAATGAATAATAATGAATTTAATCATTATGCAGAATCACACAAAGTGATGATAAATTCTGGAATTTCTTGACCTTACTTTATGACTGATATTCAATATTCTTACCTCTTCTTTTGATATCGGAAAAATAAATGCAAATCAATAAATACATTAACACATCGAAATAACACCAAGAAAAAATTTCGAACAGTAACTGCAAAACTACTATACTGGAATACACTACACTCCTTCAGTAACACTCCTACCTTGACCTACAAATACAGGCCTCAAGATAAATCACGGTTTAAACCAAAAATAAAGTTTAAACTATATAACGTTAACATTTTAAACTATCAACTTCGATTCAAACGATAGTTTTAACTGTCGAAATATACAGTTGAACCTTAATTTTGGTTCAAACATCGATAGATCTCACAGCCCTCAGCAGGACGCAGTTTGCACTTACTTGTAAATCAGCACCCATGAGATCGGGATTCCAACCGGTATCTTCTCTGAACAGAGAGTTGGTCAGTTCCATCGACAACCGTTTCTTGTAGTCCTGTGGTTTGTCTTCGCTCATGCGAAACAGAACTGCTGCAGCGTATGTGGCCACACCTAAGATAGGAAATGGAATATAACGTAAAGGTGATGAAAAGTTAGTTCGTTTGAATTTTGAATTGTTTCACTGTCTAAATTGTCGTGAAATGAAGAGTTCTCGAAGGAGTTGCCAAAATCGCAAAACCCGACATCATTAGTCCAAGATCGTCGACTAACCTTCATTTCTCGAATGCAGCAGTTCGGTCAAAGGCGCAGTAGCGCCCTCTTGTTCGATCATTTCGGCCCCTTCCTTATCCGCGGCGAGTTCGCAAAGAACCCCTGCCGCAACGCGTTGGATGTTCTCTATGTCGTTGAAAAGCAGCTGCACGAATATGGGTATCACCATCTGTTGACGGACTATGGCCCTGTTGTGCGATTCCCTAGCCAGTATGTGTAAGGCGCCGACAGTGCCCTCCACTATCTCCTCCATTCTCACACCGTCGGCGTAAGTACCCGGCGCTTGGCTGCCCCCTGTGGATACGCTCGTTCTCTGAAAGCAAAAAGTTCTCATCCTTAGACCTTATTTTCCATCAAAACGACATCCAATTTCGCATTTTCAAAATGAACACTAACCCGCTGTGTGTCCTGGAATGACCTCATGAGCAGCTGCACGAGATGGTGAATAGCACCGTGCTCCCTCAAAGGAGCGTGGTTTGCGGGACAAAGCGCCAAGTTTCTGATCAGGCCGATGACAGCCTTCACCAACGGCCAACGCGACGGGGGATTCAGCAGTTTCACGATAACCTGGATACCGTAATTCAGTCTGACCGTGTTCTGCGCCATTTCGGACTCGACGTGCCTGAAAAAAAATTCGTTTACCTGCACCCTTCGAAATATCTCACCAACAACTCACCTCGAAGTGAGATGACGAAGCGCGCAAACCGCCGGCTCGGTGATCTCCTCCCTGTCGCCCGCGTTCACGATCGTCCTCACCAGGGCGTCTACACCGCCCACCTGACAAACCGTCACCTTGTTCCTCTGGTTGTTGCACGTCAGGTTCGACAGAATACCGGCGGCGCAAGTGACCACGTTCACGTCGGTGGCAGCCAGCACCTGGACCAGCGATCCCAGAAGGTTCTCGAGGCCGTCCACCTTGGTGGCGGCGTCGGAGAGATTGCGCAGGGTCCAGAGGCAGTTCTGGACGAGACGCTGGCTGGGGCTGCCCAGGTGCATGGCCAGGGCCTGCATGCCGCCCGCGTCCACGATAGCGGGCTTGTTACTCGAGCACACGGAGAGGACCTGTTTCAAGAAGAAAATATCATTTATAAGCCCCTTCCTAGCAAGGAGGTCCTACCTTCAACACCCTAGACGTGGTCCACAACAGCTTCTCGTAATCGTAGCTCCTCATGATCCTGACCAACTCGATGGGACCCTGAGACGCCAGTATGATCAGTTTGCTCTCCTGATTCCCGTAGGCCAGGATCTGAAGGCAATCCGTGACGATGGCCAGGAATTTGACGTTGTTCCTCTGCAAGAGGGCGACCATCTTTTGAAGACCTCCGGCTAGGCGGACGGCCATCTTGGATCCGTCCTGGTGGAGCAGCAAGTTGTGGAGGGTGGTGATGGCGTAGAAGAGGACGGACTCGACGGGACTGCTCAGCAGTTTCACCAGGGCCGGGATGCCTCCGCTCTTGAAGATGGCCAAGAGACCTTGTCTGGAAGCAAATGTTACCATCTAGTGAGATTCTTGATAAATACTCGATGTTAGAATGTACTGATATCCAAATATTCGTCAAGGAATCAGAACATGGTATCTACACATCTATACAGGGGGTTCCTGAATTCGAGGTACAAACGATAAGGCGTGAATACTTTTAATACAAAGAATACCTTCAGTTTGAGATATCTGCCAAGTTTGAGCTGAATATCTTCGGAAATGCAGATGCTATATGGAAAAACTTAAAAAAATTGAAATTCAATTGATTATGAGTCTTCACTAACCTGTGGTGCGACAACTTATGCAGCGTCCCCACTGCCCCTTTGGTGGTCTCCAGATCGTTGGAATTGGAGATGGCCCTGACCAAAGCGGCCACCATCTGCGGACTGTTCATGATGGCGTGCCTGGACGCCTCCTTCTTGGACAACTGATGGACCATCATAGCGGCCTGGGACACCACCACCTGATCTTCGTCGTTGAGCAGCTTTATCAGCTCAGGTATGGCTCTGGTCGCCAGATCGGCGTCGTCCTGATAGTTGATCAGGTTCACCACCGCATGCTTAAGCATCTGGGACGGCTCGGACAGACGTTGCACGGCCGTCTGATGCGTGTTCTCGAACTGGGTCGACGGTATTTCGATACCTGAATGAAAGCGAAAAAAATTGATGGCGACTTCATCTAAGTCACTTTAATTCATTTCCTACTTGATAAGTCTTCCGAAACAGTTTGTCAACACTGCGCGGATTTCAAATATCTTTGATTGGATCGTTTGAAAATGTTTGTCATTTCCAGGTTTTTAGCTAATCAAAAATTGATGCTATCAATTTTGAGTATCCGATTTTTTCGTTATACCTAGTTCTACCTCCCTATAATAATTATGGCAACCCCGCTAGTTCAAACGAACACTCAGCTGATCGGACCATAGAGACGAAGGGCCGTTCACAGATATCCACGAAATCACAGATTCAGTTATGAATTCCGCCATTTTCGGAAACGCATTTTAAAATTCTTAAGATTGACGGAAGTTTTGTCAGGCAAATTCGAATTAAACTGAATCGACGATATGTGGAAATTTTCGGAGGAATACCTGCTATGTAACAAGTTCGATTTCGAAGTGCCTTTGGAAGATTTATACCCGCAGAATTATTTACATCCGAAAATAAAGTTAATGTACGATCAAGCTTTAAGCTGCTTCAAGAATGGTAATATCACTTTAGAAATATTATTAGCCGGCGAAAATGAAAGTCCACAGGACAGATTGGATCTGAAAGAGATTTTGTTGAATTTGAAGCGGCCAAAATTGAACGGTAGTCCGCAGTCTTTTCTATGGTTGATTGAGCATTTTCTGGGACTGCTTCCCATACCTTTATTACCATCCCATATGAACGGCAACAACTTCAACTGGTTCCTTATATCGCAGGAATGTAAATTAATATTAAATGAAAAAAATTACAAAGGGAAAGACACGAAATTTGATTACTGCGATCGCTGTATACATCATGAAATTACAAAATTACCACCTCAACATAAATTACTATTGAACGAACATATTGAATTCATGCGAAGCATTTCAGTCTTTGATAGAACCAAAAGGAAACGATCTATTGTTTACTACAGCAAATATTTCACCGCTTCACTCATATTGAGACCTTTCAGATCAGGTCTTAATGAAAATTCAGAGAAAGAATATTACTCCCTAATCATGTATATGGTTTTAAGATGGCCGCATATACGTAAAATCCTTGTAGAATCTTCTCTCACAGCAATATCAGAGAAGACGGAATCAGAGACTTCATCAATAGAATCATCACAGTCTTTAGCAGAAATTAAAAGACCATTCAATTTAAAGAAAAGAATAAATATGAACAGTAGGTTCTGCAGTTCCTTCAATTCGGTCTACAGTAAGGACTCAAAGAGTGAAGCTTCTTTGGTCTGTAGTTTTTCCAATGACAGAGTATCAAAGATCACTGAAGAATTTTCGTCAATACGTACCACCAGTCAAGTTTCACAGATTACAGATGAAGAAAAAATGAATAAAATTAAAAGAACACAGAAAATCATGAAACCAACATACCACAAGGCAGAAATACACAACGAATTGTCTGGAAATGAACATACTGAAAGAAATAACGATATAACTAACATTTCAAAAGGAACTGGTAATGGAAATGAGTCAATGATTGAATCTGCTGAGAAAGCCAAATCGCAAAAAGAGATTTTAAATGATAATGAAACAATTATCGAATGTTCTGTGGACAAAGACCATCGAAAAGCACACACAGGAGATAATTTAAAGAATCTTCACAAAAATGATACTGGAGCAGAACAAATACCTCCACTTATACAAGGTGACCATAAAAACAGCGAATTAAATTCAAAAATTACATGTACAAATCAAGAAATGGAAGAATCTAAGCCTAAATTCAGAAATATCGAGTCTGAATCTACACCTCCATGTAAGAACACAGAGAGCATAACCATAGACTCCAACGTTTTGAGGAGAATCTCTAAGGTAGGATGGACTTACACTCCTCCAAAAAACGTGGAAACCCAGCCCAATTTTAACAATCAAGCCAAAAACCTTTCGGATGATGAAATGACAAACCAAGATCTGATAAGAAGTTCCCAGAGTGAATCTACATTGAAGAAATATCCACGAGTGAAAAGTTTCAAGTCCCGATTATCTTTCCTGAGGATTGGCAGGAAGAAGAAAAATGATAACAAGATCCTCAAGACAAATTTTAAATACACTAAAATAAATTCCTGAATTATTAATAAATCGATTGGTACATTTTCCATAATAGTTTCACATGTTTATTTTTTTGCACATAATTATAAAATATGTTATTTAGTTGAATTTGATGCCAATAAATTACTTTTATTACTATTCTTTGTTTCAAATCTCATTCTTCAAACATAAAAAATCAATAAAAAACATAAAAACGTAGCTAACCTTCTTCCAGAGTCTCGGGAAACATAGCAGCTCTAACTCTCTGTGATCTTGTCTGGTTCAATTGACTGTTCATCTCGTCCACTTGATCCTGGGTGAATCCCTGAGGATAGCCCTGATCGAGATCAAAAATATCCATATCTTCATCTTCCTTCCCAGTCAAAGAAGGAACTTGGGTGGCAGCTCCGGAATGTATTCCAGAATCACCCATATAGGAATTTTGCTGCCACATCAGTGTTTGTTCTTTCGCTGACATCTCTGAATTCTGGTAATGACCAGAAACTAAGGGAAAAATTTCAGTATATCAAATATTCCATTTAATTAAAATTGACATTCAGAAATTGAATTGGAAAGAGGTACACATTTCATAATAATTTTCCACTTACTTGGTCTGCTGTTTTGGTTCATGTAAGACATTTTGTCTTATTTCAGGTGATTTTCACCTGAAAAATAATAATGAATTTTAAATGCTGATGTGAAAATAAGGAGGAATAATGAACGAAACAGATCAATGTCCTCTCATGGTGAGAAGAAATCAGCATTCATGTAATATGTACTCAAGTACAGCATTTGCTATAGCGATTTAGCGAATAAACTGCTTACGAATGTTTCCGGTGCATTGGAAGCACCTGTGAATTAATCAAATGAAAAATTCAGAACGTTTATGATTCTTGTTATAAGCGTATTTGTAAACTGTCAAGTGTATTAAGCATTTCAAAACAATGTATTTTGGGTACTCTGAATCAATTAACTACTGAAATCTATTCAAGAAAACCTTTCTGTACTGAAACATTTCCTTCGAACGCATTACTTTGGATTTATACAAGCTGCAAGTTAAGTTCCATTTGTATTTACTATAAGATCAGCTATTAGTCATCCATGTTGTTTTGAAGTACCAGCCTAGGTAATGAAATGATCAATATTATACACTATTGAAGCATAATAGAAAAAGCTGATTTGAAATACCTTCAAATTGTTGTAATCCGATTATTGATTGATGAGTTTTGCAGTAACTTCGTCACAAATTAAGTAAAAATCACCGCACCCTCGCTGGAAAGTTTACTTTCCAGAACACAGATTGGTTACAGAAGTCACATGTCACGTCATAGAATAATATTTTGGATAGGTGCAGTTCAATAAAAAACTTAAACTTGGAAATTTCCGAAAAATACATGAATTATAATATCACATAAAGTAATCAAGGATTGCAATGATACTATTAGAAAAAATAACACTTCAAAACACAACAATTTGTCGATTCGTATTTAATTATATAAATGTCCGTTAGGGGGCGTATCGCTCATCTGGGGAAGCCGAATTCAAATTTAATAATTGGAAGGAGTTCGGAAATGATTGGTAATGGAAAAACAAACTTTTATTATGCGATAATTACAAAGTTGCTGTTGCTTATCTTAATACCATAGAGTATTCTAAAAATTCGAGTGTAGTGAGCTGTGAACTTAAAATCAGTAGAAGTTCACAGACAACTGGCCTCGAATTTTCAAACGCTCGTGTTTAATGAGTTCCATCTTCTCCTATCACATTATCATGATCTGATTCGCTCTTCTGGTTTTAATTTAACCAGTTCCTCCATCTCAGTCCATATATCTTCACATAACTTCTTATTTCTAAGGACCCTTGGTTTCTTTGCAATATGAGATAACACGAAGTTTTTGCCGTTTGTATCTGATCCTTTTTTGGAGATGACATATTCAAGGCTCCTGGAGACATCTAATGGGTCCTGTAAGGGGCGTTTTAGGGCTACATTATTTTTTTCCTGATAATTTCAAAAGCACGATATAAGATCACAACATTTCGAACGACTCGGGATCAGTGACAATTTCAGCGACAGCTGACACACACTGTCAATTTTTGACAGCTATCAGAATAATTGACAGCTGTCAAAAATTTTTTCAATTGATTTCTCTTTGAAGCTCCTGCTTTCACACGACTTACCAAAAGTACCCTCAATTCCTCATCAGTCATCGGAAAATCCATTCGAATATGGAAAACATAGTTTGAGAACGATGAGAAAACCAACCTAAAGGTCCTCATACATAGTAACTACTTACTTGAGCGAAAATTTTAACACCAATCCTAAGAGCAAGTGACAATGGCACATTGCCATAATCCTGGAGGTTTTCGAAGATATCAGTTTTCACCGCTAGCGGATCGATAGAATTCGCTGTTATTCCGAGTTTTTCCAGTTTTCTACCAAATCCTTGTGCCGCTAAAATGCAGCATGTCTTTGAGTTGGCGTAAAACATTAGCCTATACTCGTCGTCCATTTCATAGTCGGTGATGTTTAGATTCTTCAATGTCAGATCATTCATGATCGCGACTACAGAGCTAACGAATATTATTTTAGCTGATTGCGATCTTTTCAATGGCTCTGAAAGTCAAGGAAGATAGTTAAAAATTCACATTCAATGCAACCTCTTTCTGAAAATGAACCAGCATAAACAATAATAGTACTGAGAAATTCAATCATTCGCATTCATGCAATAATTAAATTGTTATTCAATGTTTTTATCAACTTTTTTTAGCTCTTCTTGCACTAGATAAGTTTGTTGTTTTGGCTCTTACTTTAATCCCACCTGAAATGATGCTGATGAAAACATTGAATACGAATTTTAATACGAAAGGATAAATGGAAAGAGAAACTTTTTATACGCACCCAAGAACAATAATAACGAACATTAGACCATCAAAACAGTGAAAAATGTGAATTCACTATGCACCTAATTACAAACTTACCTAATAAGAGGTGTGTCAATAAAAAAGCTCCGAATATATTGACTTGCATCAGGTAATTGAGTCCATCTTCTGTTACCAGTTTCTTTGTGAGACCTATACCGGCATTATTGACCAGAATGTCAATTTTTTCTTCTGTTTTGCAAATATCTGCAGCGAAATTTCTTACTGACTTTAGGGAGGAAAGATCTAAATGTTTATATACAACATTTTTGTTGCCTGTAGAGGCTATTATGCTGTCTCTTGTTGCTTCTGCATTTTGACAATCTGCTATTATCACCTTACAGCCTCTAGAAGCTAATGTTGTTGCTACTGCGGATCCTATACCTGAAATGAACAAAGTTTATGGTAATCGAATTATTAATAGGTATTGTGTTGATATCCATGGTTGGTGAGAATCGAGATTATGAAGCAATTATGGGCCCAAAAATTCAAAAAGCGCCATGTATATGATAATATTGAAGATAATTTGAAGTCCCCCATGTGAATTATATCATGCTGTTATCACAATACGAGTAGATTATAATTAACAACAATTCTATTTCGTAACTTCGAATAAACAACATTATTTCATGAAATGTTCCGAAGTTTTTTCTCTAGGTTCCTTTATTACATTTTAATTGAACGAAGAATGACAATAACACGCTGATTACAAGACACGAACATTTGATGATGTCTCCAGGTTTTTTAATTTCATTGAACTGTCCGGAAATACTTTGTTGCAAACAATGTTCAAGGGTGATGTTAGATGATTTCTGAATTGAGATAAAGGCCGAAGTTTTTTCCTTATTTATAAATCTGGTTCAAGGACAAGCAGATAAGGCCATATTTCTGACCCTCCTGAATAGAGATAATTTGTCTAAAGCTCAAATAAGTCTGGAAATCTTGGGAATATCAGTGAAGTCATATTATATAACTGATAGTGACAAAAACATGAAAATATTGAAATGAATGTCTTGCAAGTACCATGAGTAGTTGGTGAGGTTGAAAAAGAGTTACTAGAACTACTAGAAAAAAAATGAAAACAGTTCCTGAATGGGAAAATCAACCCAATGGTTTTCGAAGTTATTATTGTTCTTATATCATTTCCCCAAAAACTTGCACATAGCTTGAATACGTCATTCTTCATCCAAATGCAAAATTTCATCTAGATCGAACCTGTCGTTTTGAAATTACCAGGAAAACAAAATTTCGGCAATAATTCCGGAACCCCTGGTCGAATTTTGCCCTTTATGAACTCAACCGAGGCATTCGAGATCTTAAACTGTCCTGAAAATATTTCGAGTCTCTAGGTTCATCCCTTCGAGAGTTATAGAGTTTACGGACCGACGGACAGAACGGAATTTGACCACGGATTCGTAAACTCAAGAAAACGTTATATTCGAGTATTTCTCCACAAAGATGACTCTCAAGCAATACTTGAGTTATATTCTTTGTAAATTTTTTAAATGGCAACATTTTTCCATAAGTTCTGCATGTTTCTCACCTCCGTTCCCTCCGGTCACAATGGCCGTTTTGCCCACCAAACATTCCGAAGATGCGTTTTTTTTTCGGCGCAATAACAATTCATAAAATCTGGTAAAAACGTAGACGATGAGATCCAAGTACTGAAGGAATGATACCATGTTCGATGGCAGTTCAAAAGTAGTTCAAAGAAGCGACCAAGTACTCTCTCTCCGTAGGATAAACACTGACTGCTTTACGATAGCATTTGCACCTATGTATTCTCAGTAATTTCTATCATGTTTGTAATGATATGATAATTACTAAGACTAAGCGAAGTCTGACTTTCTACGTAATTAATTCAGTGGCTTCATTAATTTCCTTCCGAAATATACACGTTAAATCTTATCAATCGGTTTAGATAAAATATACACGGTGATCAACTTTTCTTGACAGTTTTTTTATTTCAATATTTTTAATTCTTAGGAGATATAAGTGATTACGGACTTTTAATAAGTAATTCGAACTAAGTCATCATTCTCGACTCAAAATTCGAACAAACAAGAATTCAACGGATCTTTTTTGACAGCTGTCAAAAAATTCGACAGCAACTGTCAAAGGAATCGTTCATGAATCATGATCACGGAAGTGTAATTGTTTTTTTCAATAATTACAGACATTTTACCACGGATTCGTGTTCAATTATTTCATCGCCGTCATAACTTTCAGATACAATGCGACGTTGCCAAGCTGGCAGAAAATACGAAAATTGTGGGAATTTCAAGAATTCATCAAACTGAAGGAATTTTTGAAGGCGAGTAGTGGGAAGGAAAAATCAAAGCATAATATAGAAAAATTGTAAAAACTTTATTTAAATTGAATAAATTCAGATTTTTTCTTGTGGTTTCAGGCCAACCAAAGCCTCCATTTTGGACCACAAGTCCTGACAAAAATCAGGATGCTGAAAAATTTTCGTTTTTTTTCCAATCACAGACAGAACAAAGTTTTCACCGTTTGTCAATTCGGGATTATCTTTCGCGATCACACAAAGGAAGTGATTGGCAACGTCTGAAGCTTCCTGAAAAAATAAAAAAAAATCAATGGACCCTTCTTTTCATTTCAAACGAGAACCAACCCGACTGAAGAAATTGACGAAAACTTTCATAGACCACGACAAAATCCAGTTTTTATAATCCTCAATAGTGTCGAATATGCGAGTCCTCACTCCCGTGGGATCCAAAGCATTGGCGGTGATGCCAAATCGTTCTAATCTTCTGCCGAACTCTTGCGCTGCCAGAATACAGCAAGCCTTCGAGTTGCTGTACAATATTTTTCTATGTTCGTCGTCCATTTCGTAATCGGTGATATTCAGCGTGTCCAGAGTGAGGTTATTGAACATCACCAGCAAGGAGCTGATGAAAAGAACTCTGGCCGACTGGGCCTTCTTAAGCGGCTCTGAAAACGACATTTGACATTCTGTTATTCATAAATCATTGAACAACTGAAGGTCTACCAACTCAGAAAAAAAAATAATTACAATAATAATAAAGATCACGTCCTTCAGTTGGACCAACAAGAATAATACCTAATGTGAAAAATGGACTAGCAGAGATCTAGCTTCCGAAGTATACCACCAGGTGGCACCAATACAGCAAGACAATGACATACCGGTTTCTGGCTTGTTAGCCGTCATCAGTGCCATTATATACTGCGGTAGCAGTACATCACATCAACTCACGTGTTCCTGCTAAGGAGTAATATACAGGGTCTTTCACGAGGAACCTCACCCATATTTATACGGGAAACTACTGAACGTATTTTCATGAAATTCAGCACTGGATATTAACTCAGAAAATATCCATTTTAGGGCAAGGGTGTAATGCATACACTCACATTATTTTTTAACGTAGATTCAATATCTGCCATAAAAAAATGGGGTTCTAATTTGAAAAAATTGATTTTTCACGATTTTGTCATCCCTAACTTTGAAAGCGATTTTTTCACCCCCTGTATCATGAATCGCGATTTCGATTTTTAAAGTGGATACATCAATCTTACATCTTGAAAAATCCCAAAAATGAAAAATTTTCCATCCAAAAACCTCGAAGTTATTCTCGTTTCAGCGGAGCTCTATTTTCGATTTTTTTTTCGAATTTTCCCGCTCAGAGAGAATTTTCCAACCAAAACTGAAAAATGTTACATCAAAATAACTTGAAATTTTCTAAGGAATCTATTTCTGCAATAAAAAAATGGTGTTCTAATTTGAAAAACGGAAGTTCACGTCATTTCCGGAAAAACCGGAGGTGCTCATGCCTTGAAAATATTTTAGATTTCATCAGCATCGTGAAATACTTATAAGTGCTGAATTTCATGAAAATACGTTCAGTAGTTTCCCGTATAAATATGGGTGAGGTTCATCGTGAAAGACCCTGTATAAGTTCTACCGTTTCAGTTGGTTGCTACCGCAGTATAAGGCTATATGGCACTGATGACGGCTAACAAGCCAGAAACCGGTATGTCATTGTCTTGATGTGGTGGTGCCACCTGGTGGTGTACTTCGGAAGCTAGATCTCTGCTAGTCCATTTTTCACATTAATTACAATTTCCAGGGAAAAAAAACTTACCTAATAAGAGGTGGGTCAAAAGGAAAGCCCCGAATATATTGACTTGCATCACGTAATTGAGTCCATCTTCTGTTACCAGTTTTCTTGTGAGACCTATACCGGCATTATTAAGCAGAATGTCAATTTTTTCTTCTGTTTTACAAATATCTGCAGCGAAATTTCTTACTGACTTTAGGGAGGAAAGATCTAAATATTTATATACAACATTCTTGTTGCCTGTTGAGGCTATTATTCTGTCTCTCGATACATCTGCGTTTTGACAATCTGCTATTATCACCTTGCATCCTCTAGAAGCAAGCGCCAAAGCTGTGGCGTAACCCAGGCCTAAAAAATTAATGATATACATTCGACTATAGTTAAAAGCAAAATATACACAAAAAGATTTAGAAGAAAGTATGAAAACCTTACCACACCACTAAAATATACAAGATGGCCAAGAGATTGACGTCAAAAAGAAAAAAACAGGTCCCTCGTGTCATGGGCTATTCGAATCACCCCCATGTATGTTATGCGATTTTTCACGGTTTTCGAGTTATGAATTTTTTTATGAACTTTGAGAATTTTCGACTTGACCATCTTAAAAAGGATATTAAAAAAAAAGTACAAGACTTCTCTGTGAAATTCTTTTGTAACTTAATCTCCATGAATCGTACTTTTATACATAAAATAACCAGATTCGTAACTTCGATAAAAATTATGGAAATGTTGGTCTCAAGTGAAAAAGTTACGTGAATTGGATTATGATCTGAATTTTCGAATCAAAATTAAAAATGTAAAAAGGCTAATTCACGGTTTCTTAGTATGCTTAAAAACTGCGATCAACAGTCAGCTTTTAGAATCATTGATAAAAAATGGTACTTAACACTCTACTTTTGCTAGAATTAGCCTTCAAAGTCATCGAGGTGGAGAAAATCAAAGAACTAGACATTTACTACAAAATTATTTTTTGCCATTTTAAGATTTTTCTGATCAAGTTATAATAGAAAATGCTGAAAATTAATGAAAATTAGCTTTAGATGTTGGTCAAGAAAAGTTCTAGATAAAAAAAGAAAAAGGCAGGTATGGCAATAAATCACACATCATAATGTATATAAAAAGAAATTTATTTATAAAATTTACAGTAGGTTTTCAAAGTGGCCACCCCCAGCCTCAATACACATTCTACACCTTTTTACAAAATTTTCTTTTAATCGCATAAAACCTGCCCTGTTCTTTCTTAGGACACGTTCGGCTTCTCTTAAATTAACCAAACGAAAAAATCGATGGGATTAAGGTCTTTTCTTGACCAACATCTAAAGCTAATTCTCATTAATTTTCAGCATTTTCTATCAAAACTTGATCAGAAAAATCTTAAAATGGCAAAAAATAATTTTGTAGTAAATGTCTTGTTCTTTGATTTTTTCCACCTCGATGACTTTGAAGGCTAATTCTAGCAAACTGCAAAAGTAGAGCGGTGACATTTTTTATCAATGATTCTAAAAGCTGACTGTTGAGCGCAGTTTTTAAGCATACTAAGAAACCGCGAATTAGCCTTTTTACATTTTTAATTTTGATTCGAAAATTCAGATCATAATCCAATTCACGTAGCTTTTTCACATGAGACCAACATTTCCATAATTTTTATCAAAGTTACGAATCTGGTTATTTTATGTATAAAAGTACAATTCATGGAGATTAAGCTACAAAAAAATTTCACAGAGAAGTCCTGTACTTTTTTTTTAATATCTTTTTTAAGATGGTCAAGTCGAAAATTCTCAAAGTTCATAAAAAATTCATAACTCGAAAACCGTGAAAAATCGCATAACATACATGGGGGTGATTCGAATAGCCCATGACACGAGGGACCTGTTTTTTTCTTTTCGACGTCAATATCTTGGCCACCCTGTATAAAAGCATTGTCAGAAATGTTCAAAATAAATATTTACCTGAGTTTCCTCCAGTAACAATTGCTGTTTTTCCGTTCAAACATTTTTCCGAAATTCTCGTCTTCAGGAAAACATACTTGAAAACGTAGACCACAGTGATCCATAACTCCCCGAGCAAAAACATAGCTTTACATAAATCTGGCGATGGAATGCCGAGCTTAATCAGTACTGGTCGGCTCATTTATAGAGCCATCATTGCTAATTGGAATAAAGGTGTCTTCAATTAATTCGAAACATGGAACCGAACGAAAAAAAAATCACTCCGAATTAACATTATCGTTAATCTGATGCAATAAAACCCATTTACATTCGACCTTTGATAGAGGGGAATGCTTAACATACTGGACAAAGAAAAAAACCATCGAAATATGTAAACAAGTTAATTCTTTTACAAAGTCGGTCTTATCAGAGCTTCCCTAAGTAAGCTCCTTGTTTACTACCTATAAATAGATAGACAAAAAACGCGTAGATACGGCCCAGGGCTTGAGTTCGTTAGTTTCATATCCATGAAGTGAATTCGTTCCGTGAGAAGAAGGACTCTAATTATAGTCCGTTAAAATATAAAATGGAGCTTTGTAAACAAACAGAATCGTCTGGTTTGCGCTCTCTTCGATAGCCCTAAAAGATTGCCAGGATCGTACTCGGAACGGACTGTGGATGGTACTGGATAGAAATGATACCATAATTTGAGTCAGCAATTCCCACATTAGAACTTTTTTCCTCAGAAACTCTAGTGCAAAATTTCTGTTATGATTTGCAACTGTCATAAACATTTTATATCCGACGTACCCAATTTTTTTATTTTGTTTTGTTTTTATATTATTATCTACTAAATAATTTCTTTTTCG
The DNA here is from genome assembly GCA_910592335.1 of Adalia bipunctata. NCBI lineage: Eukaryota > Metazoa > Arthropoda > Insecta > Coleoptera > Coccinellidae > Adalia > Adalia bipunctata. The sequence continues at coordinate 3,881,980 of OU342951.1, forward strand.
GATGCTCGAGATTTGGGTCCTTTTCCCTAATGGGTGAAAGCCAACTTGATTTGCATAAATATCGAAGTTTTCAATTGACAAGACTCGTAAAAGATCTCTGTTCAAATTTATAATGGTCATTTACTTGTAATATCCGAAATATTTTTAGTTTCGGTCCAAAATTTTATATCATTTTGTACGAAACTCTTTGTCGGCTGCTCAAAAGGTTTCCGACAAGGTAATTCCGGGAAGCACCAGATTTGGGTCCTTTTCCACAATGGGTTAAAGCCATCTTGATTTGCATAAATATCGAAGTTTTCAATTGACAAGACAAGTTAAAATACCTAGAGCTACTGTGAAGGTCTAGCTGTTCGAAGTGTTCATAGATTTTGTTGTGAAACGTGTATTATGTTGGAAAATCTTTTGACAAAGTGTATATAGCGTTTATAGAACAATGTCGAATTCGGAAACGGATACTGCATCTGAGGGTGATATGTGGGGACCACCACGAAAAAGGTCCAAAAGGTAGCATTTCTTTGCTGAAGAGAAAGAGATAATTTTGAACATCATTCGAAAAGAATAGAAAGAACATCCTGATTTATCGAAAAGAGACTTAGTAGGAAATGTTTCAAAGTCCTTAGGGGTGAGTGATTCAGCTGTATTCAGAATTCTCAGAGAATATGAAGAGAATAAAACATTGACGCCACCTAAGAGGAGAGCCCAGTCGTTAAAAATAATCGATTCGGTTGACGATTTCGATATGAACCTTATCAGAAGAATTGTCCACGGTTTTTTTTTCGGAATGAAATCCCAACGATTTCTAAAGTTCTAGAAATCGTGAATTGACGAGTTTGCCAAATTTAAAAAGAACAACGTTCTATAAATTATTGAAAAAATGGAATTCAAGTTCAGTTAAAACTGAATGATTGTATGAAATCTCCTCGATTCGACTCTGGACGGAAAGAAACTTTACGAAGGCCCTCCTACCGCTGCTCTTTCTTACATTTGAACAGAGTATAGTACAGAACCTACACCTCTGGTTAAGAAGGAGGCACAACTGTGCTTTGGGGTGGAGTTTGTTTCTATGATAGAACTGACTCCTTAGTACTGCCAAGAACCAACAAGCCTCTGACATATGTCGATGAAGTTATCTACGGAGTAGTCTCACTATTAGCGATGATTTCGTTTTTCTGGATGATGAAGTACAGCCACATGATCCCACCATGAGATTACCTTTAGAGAATACCATCTAGCATAACCTCCAAGATCCCCTGACCTGAATCCAATCGAGCAGGCTTGGGACCAATTACAAAGATCCCTTGCTGCCCAAAAACCACAGCTGAAAAAGCTTCAACAGCTTTGGCATCAAATTGAGCGGAATATTCTTAATATCTTGGTGGAAAGCAAGTGAACAGTTGCATAAATTATTGTTAACCTTGAGACCCTTTCAACTAGCATTGATTTTTTAATTCAATCCAATCGATCAACAAGGTTTCAGCGTAGTTGTAATGAACGAATAAATAGTTTTTAATCAAAAAATTGTCAAAATCGCGACATTTTGTTCGATAAGTTAATGTGGAAGTGGTGTTAACTTGGTGATTCGAGGAAAAAACATCGTTCAAAGAAATGAAAGGTCGAGTAGGCTTCACTCAAAATGTAATAACACTTCTTTACATTTTCTACCATACTTTTGATGGTATTAACGTACGTTTTGTCCCTACTGATACGTTTTGTCCATACTACATCAGTGTGCAAAGTATGCAGCTTTGAGGTTCGAATTTATGAGAGAAGAGGGAAGTTGAACAGTTGTTTTAAAATGCTCAACAACTGCTGAAAAATTTTCCATCCAAGCTCTCTTAAAATATTGAAAAGCGGTGTGTAATAAAGCTCTTTTACGAAATTACTGCTTTGAAAGAGGCATAGGAGACGAATATTTCTCTTGTAACTGGCTAGATTTCCGTCATTATCTTGTACAAGTTTAAGCTCATGATCTGAATAATCTCTAAAACCTGAATGAGAGATATTTTTCAGACCATAATAGGGGTTTAGCCCACACATCAGAGTTTACGTGTTTTTTCAGAGTATTTTCCTGAAGCTCACGATGAATCACCAGTGTTTTTTTTCGAAATACCCATCAGTGAAAAAGTAGCCAACTTTCGCTAATATTTTCGTAGGAACCACGGTTGCGTCAATCACGGATATCTGGGTATTTTAGCACATTATTTGTAATTAAGAAAAAAGCTCTTAACTCTTAATAACAGGGATTTATTTCGTATTAAATGCTGGGAATGCAGTGATTTATAAATCAGTAAATCACATAAATGGTATAAATACCATTTCAGGATTCCAATGAAACATGCACGTGTCTTCTTGATTTTTTTTACAAAACGTTGAGTTGAACTTGAGAAAAAAAGCCAAACATGAAATTTGAGCTAGATCTTTGTTAAATAAACTGCTCCACATGACTTAGGGATATTGACTTAAATTGCAGAAAAATAGAGTTGAAATAAGATTTTTGTGATGTAAATTCATATTGATCTGATTTCAAGTTGCAAATTAATTTAAGCCTGTAGGTCTGCATCGTATACAGGGCGGTTAAGAAAAATCGAGTAAAATAACGAAATTTTATTCCCAAAGAATTCAAGCATTTGTAAAAAGCACCCTCTTGGTGATTGGACAGAAGAGCGGCTTTCCACCAATCAAGGGTGTTATTACTTAAAGAAAATTAAAAGATGTTAATTAAAATTTTGAAGTTCTTTCTTCCGACGGAAGAAAGTGTGGGATCGGCCCAACGCACTTGGGTCGGGTCTTAGTGTTTAAAATTATTTTCTAGGGAGAGGGATGGTAAATGAAACCTTTTAGATTAAATTTAAGACGTATATTAAATTCAAATCAAACCCAAACAAATTTACACTGGTTAGTTATATGTGAATTCCAAATCATATAAAAATGAATTCAAATTATCAACAAAAATGAAAAGGGTTTGTCAAAATGACCCCAGAAATAATGATCATGAACAATCTCAAAAGAGTTTACAGTATAAGGTGAATTTTCTATACCCAAATGATATGACGGAAAATAGTCCTTCTTAAACTTTAATTTTACAAGGGGAAACTCAACAATAGTTTCCTCGTGATCTTTCAAATGAACCTGAGTTTTCTCAACAGAAAACTCCACTTAAACCTTCGACTACTTAAGGGTGATTACAAAAATAATAATACGCTTTAAGAGGATACAAAAAATTATGAAACTATGACTTTTAGAAGATTTCGGGACTATAAATATAATTTGGGCGGGCATGCGGCTGTCTACTAATTCTCAAGATAAGCTAAGCATAAACAATTTATCTGACCTTTTTCCTGGACCAATAATCCCAAAAATGATGAACCTAGGAGGATGTTCTACGACGATGCTTCTTTCCTGAAACAGACAGATTATGTGCGAAACACAACACCCACACGTTTTCGCCAAAATGACTTTCACTCCCGAATATACCGACGATACGCGATCTAAATAATTCCAAATAATTTAGAAACTTTACTGACTTCGACTTAACACTTCTTATATATGTCCCAGCTTGAGACTGACTTATCAAAACTTTTTAAAGGAACCAAAAATTCAACGAGTTATCCAATCGCCGTCTTCCGAATAACTACGAAACTAAATTAATTCTTAAACTTTCCTTAAAACCGTATCAAACACATATCAAACGAGTCAACTCAGAATCTCCCCGTTTGAGACTTCTGCAGTTACTCCGCAACTTCCAAATCAACTTTAATTGTTTTCGTTTCCACTTTGAAACCGTACTTCTTAACACTCAAGTACCTACCCTGAAACCGTACTACCCTAGTACCCGAGCCATATTCGCGAGCCCTGGCAACCTATCCCGTTAAGGTTTCACCAGCAACTGCCGTTCTCGTCTCCCGAATAACTGAACTCACTTTCGTCCGAAACTTCCCCGACTACCTTATTCCTTGTTCCTTTTAGAAACCAATTAAATTAAAGGTTTTTCTTTCGTCAGTACTTCAAAACCAATCAAACCAAAACTTCTTCCATCTTTGTTTTTATGAACCAATCAAATTAAAGATTTTTTTCTGCTTCCCACCTCGGGAAATGCTACGTGACAATTCTCAACAATGCCTGCGTTGAATTTTATCTCTGTCATCGTGTGCAGTAATTGCAACCAAATTCGTGGGACAATTATAATTCATCATTTAGTTCTCTAAATAAACTTAAACTGAAAATCAACAATTTCGGTCGTTAACGTCTCGACAGAGATCCTGTGTGGGTTTGATAAACGATCCAATAATTTTTCTAACACAAGGCTATTAAATTTCAGAAGTTTAAATCGATCAATTAAATTATTGCGCGTTCTCTCGGGAGATTTCCCGAATAAAATGAAGGGTGTTGAAAATACCGGTGAATTATTACGGAAAAGAAAATGTACAAGTCCTAATTTTAAAAAGGATATTCATTTTATTACTTCCAAGTTATCTCTCCTATTACAAATATCCTCCCCTTTGAAAAAGTTTTGGCATCGGTTGCCATAACTTTTCCCTTACCCTCATTCCTCAATAGTCCAATAGTCCCTTGTCTTTCGTTAAAAACATTCTAACAGTTATACAACTCGAATATACCAAACTTAAAACTCTTAACTCTCATGCAGCATGCCTTAAATCTACAACTCAACTAATTAGTCCAAGTCCAAGACAAACAATATCAAAAAAATTCAAGGCTCAATGCAGCAAAACATAATGCTCATAAATCAAGTCCTTCAAAAAAGAAAAATTAAACAAATCCTGCCTTTCACTACACTTCTCCCTAGGAGTTCATAATTGTTTATTCGAATTCCAAATTTCACTCGCGGTCACAACAAAATTTCCTTAGTCCGGCTCTGACCATCTCCATATGTTTCATTCCTCTGAAATCGGAACTGACCTTCGCCTCGAGAACGACCTTCCAAAAATACACAACGGCCTATATAGTCTACCGTAATCAGCGATTCGCACTTAGAGTTCGATGTCAATGTTTACGTTAGCGTAGCGCACAGTCCATCTGATATCGCGAGAAATGTCCCTTACATTGCACAATTTTCCGTTTTCACTTTCAGTGTAGTACGTCTTTGTTGTCGTAGCCTACGTCCGCCTCTGCGTCCTTACTTCTTCCCAGGTTCCCTTGTCTGGTCCTGTATCGGTTCCTAATCCACGTAGTTGAAGCACAGGCCAATAAATGTCAAAGTATTCCACAGGCTGGCCAACGGAATCATTTCATATCCAAATACCTTATAATATAGGTGCAGTCGTTTGATATGACTCCTATCCCGTACTTTATGATTCGGAATATCGCATAGAAACCCATGAGTCCACTCATGAACAGGTGATGTAAGTGAACCATCCCCATAATTGTCTGGCTGTGTTGTGGGCCAATTCTTCCATTTCGTCGGTGTCTCCAAAGTCTCCATTTCTGCTACACGTCGATGACGTTTTCCATTCATTGATTGGTGTTCTCCACGACTTTTAAACGGTAAATAAAGCTTATCGTACCCTCGGCCATGATTAAGCTACGTCTATGCATCCCGCAATGCGTAATCACTCAAGTTATCTCGACACTGGTTGTTTAATTGTTACTTCGTCGGCTTCGCGTATAGACGCGGCGATTATCTCAATGTTTATCTTCGCACACGCGTACGCGATTAGCGTCTCAGCACTGTTTACTTTTACGAATAAGGTCATTCCTCTGGCTTAGGTCAGTACCTTTCCCATACTGGTAATTGATTTGGATCCTCTTGAAACCTGTTTTACATAAAATTTACAAATACAACAACATAAAAAAAAATTAAAACTTCCACAATTTTTTTCTAATTAGTATTACGGAATCCTTTTCACATCTCAAGACATAACTTAACATAAATATGAATCCCTTTTTCTTCCCTATTCGTCCTCCTATGATAAGTTACATGATTCATTCCTAATCATCCGAGGAAGAATATCACGAATTTTTCACACATATTTGCCTTTTGTTGTGGAACACAAAACGCAACATTTTATCAAGATTATTTCAAAAATAATTTCCGCAACTCGTACTTTATACTTCAGCTCATTCCTCAAATCTATTGAATATCATCTGTTAGAAGAGAAAGATTTCGAAAAAATATATAAAAAACTTAAAGACTTAATTCAACTGTTGCGAAATTCGAAAATTTAAAATTGTTTGGGGGGGGGGGGAAGTTCGTAACCCAGAACAGGGACCCTTTTCAGACGGTGGCTCTCCGGGCCAGTGAGCCCCTGGAATCTACGAAATGGGCAGGAGTTGATTCATGTCTCCTAGAAGGCCGTCGGTGACTTGCCTTCTCGCTACCCGAATTCCGGTCCAATTTATCCATGGAATCTAACGAAATGGGCAGGAGTCGATTCGCTTCTCCTGGAAGGCTGTTGAAGAGTTGCCTTCTCGCTACCCGAATTCCTGACTAGTTTATCCTTGAAATCTAACGAAATGGGCAGGAGTCGATTCATTTCTCCTGGAAGGCAATTGAAGAGTTGCCTTCTCGCTACCCGTTTCCCGACTAGTTTATCCTTGGAATCTAACGAAATGGGCAGGAGTCGATTCATTTCTCCTGGAAGGCAATTGAAGAGTTGCCTTCTCGCTACCCGAATTCCTGACTAGTTTATCCTTGAAATCTAACGAAATGGGCAGGAGTCGATTCATTTCTCCTGGAAGGCAATTGAAGAGTTGCCTTCTCGCTACCCGTATTCCTAAAGTGTTCTTCCCTGGGTCCGGAGGGCGCCTTGCCCTCGAAGATCGAAGATCCATGGGTTCGCAGTCTATGTCCGTCCCCTTTATCTCCTTCCTCAATTTGGCCTCTACCACCATTTCTGAATATGCGGGGATAGTAACCCCCGACGTCAGCAAAACTTCGGTTTCCCAGTTACCATCTTCCTCTATGGTTAACTCCCTCCTAGCGTATTCCTTAGTTCCTAATTCATCGGCGCAGTCTCCGCCCTTCTTCCTGTTCCCATCGGTACCCAGTGTCGAAAGTAAATTTCGATCCCAACGAAGCTCCCCTTCGTCATTCTCCTTCGTCCTGGTGACGTCACCATTCCATTCGCTTATGGTGTCACCCTTCGACAGTCCATTGCTGTCGGCTCCCTCGGCACCCTCCGTTTGGGTGCTAACACTGGTATTCCTCCTTCCAGTACTAATAAAATCCTTAACTTCATATGGACCTTCGGTCTGGGTACCGAACTCCCTAAATGCTTTGTCAACCTTGACCCTTACTACTTTTTCCTTAATGTCCTCCCGGACTTTCCCTTGCACGTAAAAACGTTCCTTTTTCCCACTGTCCTCATGACAGTCTTCCCTGGGGAAGTGGCCTCCTAGAGCCTGCCTTCCCCAATGTACCATCCCGGTAATCTCCTCCACTTCTTCACCTTCCATACAGGTGTGTTCCTCTATATCCTCCTTCCCTACTTTTTCCTTAATGTCCTCCCGGACTTTCCCTTGCACGTAAAAACGTTCCTTTTTCCCACTGTCCTCACGACAGTCTTCCCTGGGGAAGTGGCCTCCTAGAGCCTGCCTTCCCCATCGTACCATTCCGGTAATCTCCTCTACTTCCTCACCTTCCATACAGGTTTGTTCCTCTATATCCTCCTTCCTTAACAATTCGACCTTTGGCTCCCGCCATCCAGCCGAACCCCTGCTAGGGCACTCCCCTGCCCAATGTCCCTGTTGGCCGCAGCTATGACACACGCCTTGTGTCATTGATCCGTTTTGCCTATTGTTCCGGCAATCCCTCGCGAAATGGCCTATCCGGCCACAAGAGTGACATGTCCTTGCATTACTCCTTTCTCCACTCCCTCGGTTCTGCCTTATACTCCTGCACTCCTTCGCGGTGTGACCTTCCTTGTCGCAGAATTGACACACTTTTTCGGTGTCAACCATCGATACCCTCATATTTGCCAACCTTCCTTGCAACATCCTACTAGTGGTCTCCTGCAGCCTGACTAGTTCTTCTGCCTTTTCCAGATCCAAGTTTTCTTCCTTCAATAACAAAATTCCTATTTCCTTCATTACGTCCTTCCTTAGTCCTATCTTGAATTGATTCAGCATTAAATCCCGGTTCTTCTTCCTTATTCCAGGTTCTTCATCCCTTAACGCTCCGGCCAGATCCTCGCTCAGTAAACTTGTTCCCACCGTGCGTAATCTAGTGCAGAACGAGGACACATCCTCGTCCTGTCGCTGATAGCATCGACTCAAATTCCATTGATTTTCTCCCGGCAACCTAACTGTCGTAAATTTCTTAACGAGCCTCTGCTTTAATTCCTTATAACTTAAGATGTCCAAGGTGGCATCGGATTTGAAAAAATTATAGGCATCCCCCTCAAGCTTAAGTTTGAGAAGGATAAGCATATCCCTCTCATCCCATCCGTATAATTTTGCATGCAATTCTAATTGTTCAAAATACCTGGTCGCGTCCTTCCCATAAAAACACTCTAAAGTAGTCGATAGCATACCCAGCGAGTATCTAGGTGGTATTCGACCCGCGGGATCTTTCGTGTTGGATGCACCAGCTGGTTGAGCCATTTTTCAAAAAAATTTAACCAAAACCCAATTAACTTAACCAAAATATGATTTTTTAATGTATTCAATAAATTATTTACTTTCCAAATCAATGAATAATTCCAAATTTTCAACTTTAAATTTCAACAGGACTGAAACACGCTCAAAATCACGACTTTAAATTTCTCAAATAATAAAAAAAATAGCAAAATGATACCCTAACAATTCCGATTCATACAGTCTTACTCGAAACACCCAAAATAAAACAAATCACCTAAAACGAGCTCAAAGACAAACCACCACACCAAAAAAAAATTCAAAAGGAAACTCTGAGAAAAAAAAATTGATGCAATTCCAAAGAAAAACGAGAAAAATTGCCAAGTGTCGAATTCCTGAAAAGAAAGTACACAAAACCTCCTGAAATAAAGAATAATTCTATTTAACTTTTCTAAGATTCAAAAGATCACGATCAGCGGCTCTTTTACTAAAATTTTAACCAAATTTAAACTTTTCCCGATTCTTGAACCTTCAAAATAACCCAACTTGAAAAAAAAATTGAAAATTTTCCTTCTATCAAAACGTTTCCCAAAATTTCAAAGTCGACTTAGAGCGAAGAAAGCCAAGTTCAATTATTCTCCAAGTCAGACTCAAAACAAAACCAAATGATATTATTTTATAAAAGCAAACTTTTTCGATCGTCAAACGAAATCGCGAATAATCGGAACAGTGGATAAAATAACCAAAAATTTTCACGCAATACGCCCTGAAAGAAAATCAATCAAAAATTTCACTGAAAGCAATCAATTAAAGCAAAAGTTCAAAAAAAATAATTCATAACCCTCCTGAAACAGAAAACTTTATCATACACATTCAACAATCAGAAAATTCAACGTCCTGAAAAAGAAAAGCAATGTCCTGAAAGAAAAACAAATGTCCTGTAAGAAAAAGAAACGTCCTGGAAGAGAAAAACTTATGCCTTCTTTCCTTATAAAACCGCAATGAATCTAATACTTCTTTAAAGTCTTAAAACCTCGATATCAACTTGGCTCTATCAAAAATCCTTCACACAAAATGATAGAACATCACAGAAATATGAACTGTTCTATAATAATTCCAAAAAAAAAAACTTGAATTTATTCAAAGAAAAACCAACTGTATTTACTCAATTCTTCAATATCTCAAAAACAAAAGTCTTTAGATCAATAATTTTACTTTACTTTAATTCAAACCTGAACTCTGTTCCTACCAATCACAATTTTTTAAAACATAAACTCGAATTCATAGGCATAAGTATACATTCAAAAGAAAATAATCCAATTCAAATTAAAATCAATAGGTACCTGAAAACCTTCATCCAGAAATCTTCCAACAAGTCAGTATACACTACGTCGATCACCCACAAAACAACAGGATAAAATTTCCTTATACCTCAAAATTTCTCTAAATTTCTCAAAAATCTCTCTAAAAACAAACCTCCCTTGGAAAATTTAACACATTTAACTCTAGTAAGCTTTATATTCACACTGATGCAACATACACAAAACCAAAAAGACTTTTTATCTACCGGAAAATTCAACAAATTTTAAATCACACAAAGAAAAACTCTCCCCCGGAAAATTTAAACAATCCCACCGCTGTCACCATATGTAAAAAGCACCCTCTTGGTGATTGGACAGAAGAGCGGCTTTCCACCAATCAAGGGTGTTATTACTTAAAGAAAATTAAAAGATGTTAATTAAAATTTTGAAGTTCTTTCTTCCGACGGAAGAAAGTGTGGGATCGGCCCAACGCACTTGGGTCGGGTCTTAGTGTTTAAAATTATTTTCTAGGGAGAGGGATGGTAAATGAAACCTTTTAGATTAAATTTAAGACGTATATTAAATTCAAATCAAACCCAAACAAATTTACACTGGTTAGTTATATGTGAATTCCAAATCATATAAAAATGAATTCAAATTATCAACAAAAATGAAAAGGGTTTGTCAAAATGACCCCAGAAATAATGATCATGAACAATCTCAAAAGAGTTTACAGTATAAGGTGAATTTTCTATACCCAAATGATATGACGGAAAATAGTCCTTCTTAAACTTTAATTTTACAAGGGGAAACTCAACAATAGTTTCCTCGTGATCTTTCAAATGAACCTGAGTTTTCTCAACAGAAAACTCCACTTAAACCTTCGACTACTTAAGGGTGATTACAAAAATAATAATACGCTTTAAGAGGATACAAAAAATTATGAAACTATGACTTTTAGAAGATTTCGGGACTCTGGACTATAAATATAATTTGGGCGGGCATGCGGCTGTCTACTAATTCTCAAGATAAGCTAAGCATAAACAATTTATCTGACCTTTTTCCTGGACCAATAATCCCAAAAATGATGAACCTAGGAGGATGTTCTACGACGATGCTTCTTTCCTGAAACAGACAGATTATGTGCGAAACACAACACCCACACGTTTTCGCCAAAATGACTTTCACTCCCGAATATACCGACGATACGCGATCTAAATAATTCCAAATAATTTAGAAACTTTACTGACTTCGACTTAACACTTCTTATATATGTCCCAGCTTGAGACTGACTTATCAAAACTTTTTAAAGGAACCAAAAATTCAACGAGTTATCCAATCGCCGTCTTCCGAATAACTACGAAACTAAATTAATTCTTAAACTTTCCTTAAAACCGTATCAAACACATATCAAACGAGTCAACTCAGAATCTCCCCGTTTGAGACTTCTGCAGTTACTCCGCAACTTCCAAATCAACTTTAATTGTTTTCGTTTCCACTTTGAAACCGTACTTCTTAACACTCAAGTACCTACCCTGAAACCGTACTACCCTAGTACCCGAGCCATATTCGCGAGCCCTGGCAACCTATCCCGTTAAGGTTTCACCAGCAACTGCCGTTCTCGTCTCCCGAATAACTGAACTCACTTTCGTCCGAAACTTCCCCGACTACCTTATTCCTTGTTCCTTTTAGAAACCAATTAAATTAAAGGTTTTTCTTTCGTCAGTACTTCAAAACCAATCAAACCAAAACTTCTTCCATCTTTGTTTTTATGAACCAATCAAATTAAAGATTTTTTTCTGCTTCCCACCTCGGGAAATGCTACGTGACAATTCTCAACAATGCCTGCGTTGAATTTTATCTCTGTCATCGTGTGCAGTAATTGCAACCAAATTCGTGGGACAATTATAATTCATCATTTAGTTCTCTAAATAAACTTAAACTGAAAATCAACAATTTCGGTCGTTAACGTCTCGACAGAGATCCTGTGTGGGTTTGATAAACGATCCAATAATTTTTCTAACACAAGGCTATTAAATTTCAGAAGTTTAAATCGATCAATTAAATTATTGCGCGTTCTCTCGGGAGATTTCCCGAATAAAATGAAGGGTGTTGAAAATACCGGTGAATTATTACGGAAAAGAAAATGTACAAGTCCTAATTTTAAAAAGGATATTCATTTTATTACTTCCAAGTTATCTCTCCTATTACACATTTCAAGACTATCAATACAATGTATGGCCTCCACGGGCATCAATAACAGCTTGACATCTTCTTTGCATACTAGACACGAGGTTGTTGAACATTTCTTGAGGAATTTGGTTCCATAAACGGGGCAGAAGCTCTCTCAGATCATTTAAGGATTCTGGGGTAGGTTGATGATTATCTAATCTTCTTTGGAGCATATCCCATGCATGTTCTATGCAATTCAAATCTGGTGAGTGCCGAGGTATTGGTAAATGTGGGATACCAAGCTCCTCGCGCGCATTCTCAACTATGGCTGCACGGTGCGGTCTAGCGTTATCGTATAGAAATTGAAAAGTTTCACCAATAGCAGCGTGGAAATTCGGCACAACATTGTCAATGACATGCTCCCTATAGTGTAAGGCGGTCGTATTCCCAGGGCAAATATGTAAATCTGTGCGCCCGTTGAAACATATCCCGGCCCATACCATAACACTACCCCCTCGGAATGGATGGACTTCTTGGACATAGCGACGATTACGGGGTATGCGTGGGATTGTCCAAACCCTTATTCTTCGAGAATCTGAAAATCGTCCATATCTAGATTCATCAGTGAAAAGGACACTACGCCATTGATCGTTCCAATTGATATGTTTCCTTGCCCATTCCAGTCTTTGACGCTTATGGTCACGTGTTAATGGAACTCCTCTTAATGGACGTCTAGAACCTAGATTCACCTCTCTCAAACGTCGTCTGATGGTTTTGATGGAAACTTGGACCCCATCTGCATTTTTAAGAGTATTCCGTAGCATTCTACACGTAGATGTAGGGTTTCTTCTCGCCGGTGATGAAACGATCCTGAGTAGGTGCTATTTTTCATCGCCCACCAAGCCTTGGTCTTTCCAACACGGAACCTGTCTCCCTGAACCTATTCCAAAGTCGAGATATCACACTTTGGCTGACTTGGAGCCTTTCCGCTACAACAACCTGAGATAGGCCACCCTGTAGCATTCCGATAGCCCTATTAGCCTCAGCGTTTGTTAATTTACGTCTTGGAATTTTCAGAAAACATGTTTCAAATCGAAGCCGTTGATAAACTGACTTAATTTCAAAATAAGAACATTCATGAAGCATATGCAAAGAACCAAACTTCAGAAAAAAGGCGACCAGATTGACGAAATGTCTCATACTGATTTTTTTTGGATCGATTCAAGTTGTTGTTGAGTTTTGAATGATTTTACAGCGATTTTCTCGAATATTACATTCTTTTTAAAACGATTGAATATGATATCCTTCACTCTTGTGGAGCAGTATAAAAAACTATGCTCGGGCCCCAAAAATCATAGTTTACATTCGATAGCGCATCAATCCAGGAAAATTATCAAAAAACAGATTGAAAAAGGCTCTCCATTTGGGGTTGTGTACCAAAAAGAGATTTTTTTTTTAATTTTCGAAAACGTCGAATGAATATAAAACATATTTTTCTGAACCGCTACAATGTTTTCCACCCGTAGGTACTATATTATCCATTGATTACACCACACCCTGTACATGAACAAAATTAATCGTTGGAGGGGAATTGACTGGAAGAAAAAAATTACTTTATTTTCTTTCTTAGCGACGTTTCGTAACTTAATTGTTGCTACATCAAATTTGAGGAAGCTGTTAGTGTCCGTCCACCACTTGAAACCTCAGCAGGATTCTAAATGAACAAAACAGCAAAATAAACAACTTTAACATATCCACGTTTATTGCCACCACCATAGAACTCACAGGACACGACATTCAATCGTTATCTTCCACCCTGTTGTACCTGACCACTCTGCAAACGCCGTCCATCCCAGCGCACACTATGGTCGACAGTGTACTATCTATGGTCTTGACGGCGTCGTGGACAATCACCGCGAAATCCATTCTTCGCTCCACCAAATTGTAAACTTCGAATCTTCCGGTTCCGCTGCCGCCGCACAGGATCACAGAACCGTCTTTGCCTCCGTTGAAAAACCTGACGCACTCGTAGAATTCGGCGTCTAGGCTGGAGGCTCTGTTGGTCGGCACCAGGTTCTCCAAGAGCTGACCGCTCGAGGTGTCCCACAGATCCATGCTTTTCGATGCTCGCCACGAGCCGGTGAGCAGCACGTTGCCCTAGATCATCGAAATGGTTCGAAACAGAGAATCTTGACGAAGGGAGCAGAGAAGTTGCGGAAGGGTTTGGAAGAGCACAGAACAGACAAGCTAGTTTGTGAGGGAGGCCATCGCCCATCAGAAATATCTGACGCATGATTTTTACCCAAAGGTCCATGGCGTCTCCTCGGATATAGGGGCCCCTTATTGTCCTCACGCTCTTCAAGGGTTCTCGGAGATCCCACATCTGAAACCGTTTTATATCGACTTAATAGGTTTTTTTCGATTGCATTCGTATTAACCTTGACGTATCCATCTAACCCGCCAGAAAAGAAAAGATGGTTGTTCTCTGGATCGCATTTTATGCAGTATATCCTCAGCTTGTGGTATTTGCTGTCGTCGGAATCCAAATGTCTCTTCCAATAGGGCAAAGTGGAAAACACCACCTGAAATCTCGAAATGGTTTCAGTCGTCAATACTCAATCCATAGGAAAGCACAGCAAAAGAATGAAGTCTAAGTCAATATCCCAACAACAAAGGCAATGTCATTGATTCACTAACCCTTCTTACTTCAACCATGAAAAAAATCAGACTCTGTAGCATGCCCATACGCCCAACGTTGCAACGCTGTCTAACGTCAAAACGTAGAGCTTATACAGGGTCTTTCACGAGGAACCTCACCCATATTTATACGGGAAACTACTGAACGTATTTTCATGAAATTCAGCACTTATAAGTATTTCACGATGCTGATGAAATCTAAAATATTTTCAAGGCATGAGCACCACCGGTTTTTCCGGAAATGACGTCAACTTCCGTTTTTCAAATTAGAACACCAATTTTTTATGGCAGATATTGAATCTACGTTAAAAAATAATGTGAGTGTATGCATCACACCCTTGCCCTAAAATGGATATTTTCGGAGTTTATATCCACGTTAGGGCAAGGGTGTGATGCATACACTCACATTATTTTTTAACGTAGATTCAATATCTGCCATAAAAAAATGGGGTTCTAATTTGAAAAAATTGATTTTTCACGATTTTGTCATCCCTAACTTTGAAAGCGATTTTTTCACCCCCTGTATCATGAATCGCGATTTCGATTTTTAATGTGGATACATCAATCTTACATCTTGAAAAATCCCAAAAATGAAAATTTTCCATCCAAAAATCTCGAAGTTATTCTTGTTTCAGCGGAGCTCTATTTTCGATTTTTTTTTCGAATTTTCCCGCTCAGAGAGAATTTTCCAACCAAAACTGAAAAATGTTACATCAAAATAACTTGAAATTTTCTAAGAAATCTATTTCTGCAATAAAAAAATGGTGTTCTAATTTGAAAAACGGAAGTTGACGTCATTTCCGGAAAAACCGGAGGTGCTCATGCCTTGAAAATATTTTAGATTTCATCAGCATCGTGAATTACTTATAAGTGCTGAATTTCATGAAAATACGTTCAGTAGTTTCCCGTATAAATATGGGTGAGGTTCCTCGTGAAAGACCCTGTATTAATGATGAAGTTCCTATAACATATTTGATAATTCTCTATAAGTTAACACTCGAAATGGTTAAATATCTGCCTATGACGTTTTGGCAAAACAGAATGAATGAATGACAATCAATTCGGAAGAAGTAGCTTCAACAGTTGGTCGCTATCAACTGTCAAAGTTAGGAAGTCATTAGGGAGACCCTTTTCAACAGTACGGCATAGAAATGTTTGCATTTCAATATACGAGGATGTATTGATATCTAGTTAGCCTAGACCAGTTCCATGCATAAACAAAATATTGCGATACCATATCAACGAACAATAACTTATTAGAAAAGTCAGTGTAGAGTTCGACGTCAAAAGAGTAAACCAGAGTTACGCAATAAATTTAAAAAAAAGATGTCCACCGAAATTGTAAAAATCGAAAAATTGGATTATCGAGCCATCATCAAGTACCTGTATATAAAAGGGTTAAGAGGTAAGCAGATTTACGAAGATATGCTTAATACCCTTGGTGATCAATGTCCTTCGTATGCGACCGTGAAAAATTGGACTGCATGCTTCAAAAGAGGTAAATTTTCCATTGAAGATGATGACCGATCGGGAAGGCCAGTTCCTGTGTCAGTCCCCGAAAATATCGATGCAGTTCATGACATGATTTTATCAAATCGTCGAATTGGGCTAAAACGGATATCTGGAGCACTGAAGATTTCATACGAACGCGTTCATCATATAGTTCACGTCAATTTGGACATGAGAAAAATTTCTGCAAAATGGATCCCCGAATGTTTGAATGTTGTCCAAAGGCGTGCAAGGGTAGAAGCATCGCGTTCGATCTGTGCTCGATTTGAAAACGATGTAGACTTCTTAAACCGAATTGTTACTATGGATGAGACTTGGGTTCATTTCTACGATCCAGAAACAAAGCAACAATCGATGGAATGGCGACACTCTGGTTCTCCAAGACCTAAGAAGTTTCGTGTCCAAAAATCTGTTGGAAAAGTTCTTTCTTCAGTTTTTTGGGATTGCCATGGAGTAATCATGATTGATTTCTTGGATAAGGGTAGAACAATAACTGGAGATTACCATTCGACATTGCTGACCACTCTACGGGAAAAAATCAAAGAGAAAAGACGCGGAAAGCTATCCAAAGGTGTTTTGTTTTTACAGGACAACGCCCCAGTACACAAATCTCATGTTGCCATGCAAAAATTCGTGAATTAGGGTTAGAATTACTAGAACAACATCCTTATTCACCAGATTTGACTCCGTCCGACTATCATCTCTTTCCTAAACTGAAAAAGAGGTTAAAGGGTGGTAAATTTTCTTCCAACGAGGAGGTAACAAAAGCTGTGGAGGACTGGTTTGCAGAGCAAGAAGAAACATTTCTTTTGAAAGTCTAGAGACGTTGCAGATTTGCTTTAATAAATGTATTCAATTAAGATGAGAATATGTTGAGTAATAAAATATTTTGACATTGAAATTTCGTTTGGTTCTATAGTAGGCTAAGAATTTTTCAATATATCCTCGTAGCATAGCTTGCTGGTACCTGGTACTAAATATGAAGCTATCTCGACAACATTTTTTATCATTTGCACCAATATCAACCTTCATTGACTTACTTTTCCAGTGCAAGCATCGTACACCCTCAACAAGGCATCCTTACCACCACTCACAATCCTGGTAGCAGAAGAATTGACATCGATCGAATTGATCTCGTTACCACTCTCTGAAAAGGTAGATTTGACCAACAACGAGTTATATTTTGCCTCTCTTTTTCAATCTTTACCTTTCGCCAAGACGTGTCTACATTTATTGTCCGTATGGATCATTTCTATATTTCCTGAGAGGTCAGAGCAGACAATTATATTTTCAGCGTTTGGTAAAAATCGTACACACGTGGTTGCCGTGTTTATTTCAGTTGTTTTGTTCGGTTTTCTTAGACAGATCGATATGTCCTTTTGGGTAATGACTGACAATTTTCTGAGCTTGAAAGAGAAATAACTATACTCGTTAGCACCTAATTCATTGGAAGCCTCCGCTCTTAATAGCCAATCAGTGAATCCTATGAACGGATCTGGGACGAACCAAAACCCATTCCGATTATTCTATCTCCGCATATTTTTGAGAGAATTCTGAGGATATTTTACCTGTACTTCACCATTGTCCAAACCAATGGCCACAACTCTCCCTTTGGGAGATATAGCCACGCTGTGGACGCCACTTCTTCCGTCGGCAATGGTCACCTTGCTCATCAGCGAAAACTTTTTTCTGATGGCCGGCAATCTCAGTATGTTCTCGCCAACATGAGTCCATTTGTTCTTGGCCAGTACAGTCAACTCTGATTTGTCTATGTCGAAGCTGATGCTGCTCACTATGGAACGGTACTTGACGTAATGATCTGAAATGAACATTAATACACTGCGCAAAAAAATTAACGCACATTATGGAAATCTCAAATTTATTCTACAACTGAAGGTGTTCTCAATGATAATTATTTTTATCAGAATTATGCATGCATATGCGTTTTTCTTCAATACAAATGTTTTCTCCCAGCAGGAATAAAAAAAGATATGATATTATCAGATTTTGAATGTATTGGCTCCATTCTAAAATCAGTTGATCTCGATCAATTCTAGTGATCAATAGTTTTTCTTTCGTTTGATTTTCTACACTCGATCGCTATGCAACGCGAAACACGCAATTTGACCCAAGAGGAATGTGCCCAAACGGTAGTTTTGCGAGAAGAAGGGTGGACATACACAAGAATTGCAGAAAGGTTTGGAGTTTCCCATGCAAGTGTGTACAGAATGTTGCAGCGATTCAGGGAGAAAGGTATGAATGTCCGAATACCAGAACAGAGTAGACCACGGGTAACAACTGCCATTCAAGAACGTTACTTGAGAGTTTCTTCGTTGAGACAACGGTTTGCAACCGCTCGCCTCCTTCAAAATCAGCTTGAGCAAACTCATGAGGTGAAAATTAGCACTCAGACAAAAAGAAATCGCCTCAGAGAATATGATTTAAGGCCTCGTGTCGCGGCAAGAGGCCCAGCTCTTACCCCAGCCCATCGAAGGGCGCGTTTGGATTTTGCGAGAGAGCATATCCATTGGGAAGAGGCCGATTGGGAAAGAGTTCTTTTCACAGATGAGTCTAGATTCTGCCTCTACCATTGTGATCGACGTTCCCTTGTATACAGACGTCCACATGGAAGATATGCTCAGTGCAATTTCCTGAATACTACTGGTTTCGGGGGAAGATCGATTATGGTAAGGGGTGGAATATCTTTGACTGCTCGCACAGACCTAGTGGTCGTTGATAATGGAGCTATGAATGCTGATAAGTATATAAGGAACATTCTTGAAGAGCATGTAGTGCCATTTGCCCCATACATTGGTGAAAATTTCATTTTTATGGACGATAATGCCAGACCCCATCATGCGCACATCGTTCAGGAGTACCTTGAAGAGGTTGAAGTCTCTCGAATGGAATGGCCAGCAAGAAGTCCAGATCTCAATCCGATTGAGCAGGTTTGGGACAACCTCAATAGAAGGCTGAGAAGTTCAGAAAATCATCCAGCTACTCTTAATGACTTAGGAATCCAACTCGGAGAAATCTGGGAAGGTTTAGATCAGAACATTTTAAGATCACTCATTTTGAGTATGAACCGTCGTTGCCGAGCTGTAATTAACGCAAGGGGTGGAAATACCAAGTATTAAATCACTTATCAGCATTTCAGTATTTTGAAAATTGTTCATTTCTCTTCTTTCACATAAGATTCGGTGAAATCCTGAATTTTTCTTCCATTTAATGTGTCTTGTTTCGTTCAAAACCTTCCCGAGAGAACATGAAAAATAAATTATAAAGTCAATGTAGAGTTAACTTTCATTAAAATTGAGATTTTCAGAATGTGCGTTAATTTTTTTGCGCAGTGTAGTACTTGGGGGTAACTCAAACCTAGAAACTTGCGATTCTTCAAACATTGCCAGTTGAAAACGAATAATGGAAATCACATCTGAGACAATTTAGCATCATTTTGTATACAAACTGTCGACTCCCGTTAAAAATTACCTTTGTCGTCAAAATGATGATGGTCAGCCTTATGGTCCTTATGACTGTGTAAACCCATTCTTCGGAACGTTCAAACACAAAATTCTGTCAGTTACTGCCATTGAGAACAATGACACCTGAACAGAATTCGAAAACTGATTGAAATTTCGAATTGGTAACCCACTTTCCGCGTCCTAGCAACAGCCAAACGTCTTTTTATAGATTGTTTTGCGTTTTATACCAATTCGAAGTGTTTACCGAAACTAAAAACCGACAAATTCACTGTTCTTTTCAATATATGATGAGAAGAGGTTTTATTGGAACAGAGGTGAGAGCGCAAGGCCAGCAAATTCCTTTTTGGAAAAACCATTCGTATTTTTCAGGTTTATGAAGATTCGTATGACAGTGACAGTTGTAGTTTGGATCTAGATTTATTGAATTTGAAGTGAGGATTTGTTGCGAAAAAGTTTTCGAGTAATCCATATTTTTTTCGTTCAAGGATAAATTACCCTGGAGGTGACTGTAATAAATTCAGAAACGCTGATATCACGAGAAATAGATGTGTGAATAGAGACAGGGGGGACAATCCGTCTATTAGTAGTTCACAGATTCAGGTAATAAGATTCATTTTGAAATTTATGTCAACTACAACTGTTTCTGCGAGTTTCAATTTCAATTTTTGTATTTCGTGGCTTGAAACTTTCTGAAACCACCTTACGAATGCATTTTTTCCGAGGTGAGTTTCGAGTAATTTATTTTGGGTTTAACAAGAATATAAAAAATAGGTCATACCTCTTGACCAAGTTCAACACAAAAAAATGTTAATTATTATAAAGAGCCCATAATTTGCACAGATATATTCTACGATATGTCGATCAACAAGATGTATATAACCAGTAGATGAGATCAAAGGAACGAAAGCACTGACAGTTTGAAATTTCCATTTATGAAAAAATCCACTTCACGAGTGAAAATCTAAACTATGACAGTTAGAGCCTTGAATTATATTTTATTGAATTCAGCGTCCCCGAAAACCTACATTTTGATACCAAACTTGGCCATATAGGTTCTCTTTGTCTTGAATTTTTGTTGTTTCATGTTTTCAATATTTCATTTTCGAGTTTTGTTCTGAAGCTCAGAGCACTCAAAGTATGGGTCATATGGATCACCAAAGTGGGTTTTCTGAAAGAATCGAACGGGTTGGAGACATTATCGATTGAATAACACTGTTAGATTTTCCAGGGATTCCGTGTTGATGACAAATATAGTGTTTTAGGGGGTCTTACCCCTTATGGATTTTTGACCCAAAAAGTTGGGATTTTCGAAGTCGATTTTATTCTTTATATCGATACTTTGAAATTCAGATTTTTTGAAAAAATGCCATTTGACAGATGAAAATCTAAACTATGCTAGTAAGGGCTCTGGAAAGTCTTTTATTGAATAGACCGACCTCGAAAACCTACATTTTGATACCAAAATCGTCCATGTAGCCCTCATAACTAATGAATTATTTCGTTTTAATTTTTTCGATATTTCATTTTCGAGTTTTGTTCTGAAGCTCAGAGCACTCAAAGTATGGGTCATATGGATCACCAAAGTGGGTTTTCTGAAAGAATCGAACGGGTTGGAGACATTATCGATTGAATAACACTGTTAGATCTTCCAGGGATTCCGTGTTGATGACAAATATAGTGTTTTTAGGGGGTCTTACCCCTTATGCATTTTTGACCCAAAATGTTGGGATTTTCGAAGTCGATTTTATTCTTTATATCGATACTTTGGACAATGCTGATAAACAATATACAAACTTAATGTGGATCCGGCCAAAGAAACGGGAGCTATGACGATTTGAAATTCAGATTTTTTGAAAAAATGCCATTTGACAGATGAAAATCTAAACTATGCTAGTTAGGGCTCTGGAAAGTATTTTATTGAATAGACCGACCTCGAAAACCTACATTTTGATACCAAAATCGTCCATGTAGCCCTCATAACTAATGAATTATTTCGTTTTAATTTTTTCGATATTTCATTTTCGAGTTTTGTTCTGAAGCTCAGAGCACTCAAAGTATGGGTCATATGGATCACCAAAATGGGTGTTCTGAAAGACTCGAATGGGTTGAAGACATTATCGATTGAATAACACTGTTAGATTTTCCAGGGATTCCGTGTTGATGACAAATATAGTGTTTTTAGGGGGTCTTACCCCTTATGCATTTTTGACCCAAAAAGTTGGGATTTTCGAAGTCGATTTTATTCTTTATATCGATACTTTGGACAATGCTGATAAACAATATACAAACTTAATGTGGATCCGGCCAAAGAAACGGGAGCTTTGACGATTTGAAATTCAGATTTTTTGAAAAAATGCCATTTGACAGATGAAAATCTAAACTATGCTAGTTAGGGCTCTGGAAAGTCTTTTATTGAATAGACCGACCTCGAAAACCTACATTTTGATACCAAAATCGTCGATGTAGCCCTCATAACTAATGAATTATTTCGTTTTAATTTTTTCGATATTTCATTTTCGAGTTTTGTTCTGAAGCTCAGAGCACTCAAAGTATGGGTCATATGGATCACCAAAATGGGTGTTCTGAAAGACTCGAATGAGTTGAAGACATTATCGATTGAATAACACTGTTAGATTTTCCAGGGATTCCGTGTTGATGACAAATATAGTGTTTTTAGGGGGTCTTACCCCTTATGCATTTTTGACCCAAAATGTTGGGATTTTCGAAGTCGATTTTATTCTTTATATCGATACTTTGGACAATGCTGATAAACAATATAAAAACTTAATGTGGATCCGGCCAAAGAAACGGGAGCTATGACGATTTGAAATTAAGATTTTTTGAAAAAATGCCATTTGACAGGTGAAAATCTAAACTATGCTAGTTAGGGCTCTGGAAAGTCTTTTATTGAATAGACCGACCTCGAAAACCTACATTTTGATACCAAAATCGTCCATGTAGCCCTCATAACTAATGAATTATTTCGTTTTAATTTTTTCGATATTTCATTTTCGAGTTTTGTTCTGAAGCTCAGAGCACTCAAAGTATGGGTCATATGGATCACCAAAATGGGTGTTCTGAAAGACTCGAATGGGTTGAAGACATTACCGATTGAATAACACTGTTAGATCTTCCAGGGATTCCGTGTTGATGACAAATATAGTGTTTTTAGGGGGTCTTACCCCTTATGCATTTTTGACCCAAAATGTTGGGATTTTCGAAGTCGATTTTATTCTTTATATCGATACTTTGGACAATGCTGATAAACAATATACAAACTTAATGTGGATCCGGCCAAAGAAACGGGAGCTATGACGATTTGAAATTCAGATTTTTTGAAAAAATGCCATTTGACAGGTGAAAATCTAAACTATGCTAGTTAGGGCTAATGAATTATTTCGTTTTAATTTTTTCGATATTTCATTTTCGATTTTTGTTCTGAAGCTCAGAGCACTCAAAGTATGGGTCATATGGATCACCAAAATGGGTGTTCTGAAAGACTCGAATGGGTTGAAGACATTATCGATTGAATAACACTGTTAGATTTTCCTGGGATTCTGTGTTGATGACAAATATAGTGTTTTTAGGGGGTCTTACCCCTTATGCATTTTTGACCCAAAAAGTTGGGATTTTCGAAGTCGATTTTATTCTTTATATCGATACTTTGGACAATGCTGATAAACAATATACAAACTTAATGTGGATCCGGCCAAAGAAACGGGAGCTATGACGATTTGAAATTCAGATTTTTTGAAAAAATGCCATTGGACAGGTGAAAATCTAAACTATGCTAGTTAGGGCTAATGAATTATTTCGTTTTAATTTTTTCGATATTTCATTTTCGATTTTTGTTCTGAAGCTCAGAGCACTCAAAGTATGGGTCATATGGATCACCAAAATGGGTGTTCTGAAAGACTCGAATGGGTTGAAGACATTATCGATTGAATAACACTGTTAGATTCTCCAGGGATTCCGTGTTGATGACAAATATAGTGTTTTTAGGGGGTCTTACCCCTTATGCATTTTTGACCCAAAAAGTTGGGATTTTCGAAGTCGATTTTATTCTTTATATCGATACTTTGGACAATGCTGATAAACAATATACAAACTTAATGTGGATCCGGCCAAAGAAACGGGAGCTATGTCGATTTGAAATTCAGATTTTTTGAAAAAATACCATTTGACAGATGAAAATTTGAACTATGCTAGTTAGGGCTCTGGAAAGTCTTTTATTGAATAGACCGACCTCGAAAACCTACATTTTGATACCAAAATCGTCCATGTAGCCCTCATAACTAATGAATTATTTCGTTTTAATTTTTTCGATATTTCATTTTCGAGTTTTGTTCTGAAGCTCAGAGCACTCAAAGTATGGGTCATATGGATCACCAAAATGGGTGTTCTGAAAGACTCGAATGGGTTGAAGACATTATCGATTGAATAACACTGTTAGATCTTCCAGGGATTCCGTGTTGATGACAAATGTAGTGTTTTTAGGGGGTGTTACCCCTTATGCATTTTTGACCCAAAAAGTTGGGATTTTCGAAGTCGATTTTATTCTTTATATCGATACTTTGGACAATGCTGATAAACAATATAAAAACTTAATGTGGATCGGGCCAAAGAAACGGGAGCTATGACGATTTGAAATTCAGATTTTTTGAAAAAATGCCATTTGACAGGTGAAAATCTAAACTATGCTAGTTAGGGCTCTGGAAAGTCTTTTATTGAATAGACCGACCTCGAAAACCTACATTTTGATACCAAAATCGTCCATGTAGCCCTCATAACTAATGAATTATTTCGTTTTAATTTTTTCGATATTTCATTTTCGAGTTTTGTTCTGAAGCTCAGAGCACTCAAAGTATGGGTCATATGGATCACCAAAATGGGTGTTCTGAAAGACTCGAATGGGTTGAAGACATTATCGATTGAATAACACTGTTAGATCTTCCAGGGATTCCGTGTTGATGACAAATGTAGTGTTTTTAGGGGGTGTTACCCCTTATGCATTTTTGACCCAAAAAGTTGGGATTTTCGAAGTCGATTTTATTCTTTATATCGATACTTTGGACAATGCTGATAAACAATATAAAAACTTAATGTGGATCGGGCCAAAGAAACGGGAGCTATGACGATTTGAAATTCAGATTTTTTGAAAAAATGCCATTTGACAGGTGAAAATCTAAACTATGCTAGTTAGGGCTCTGGAAAGTCTTTTATTGAATAGACCGACCTCGAAAACCTACATTTTGATACCAAAATCGTCCATGTAGCCCTCATAACTAATGAATTATTTCATTTTAATTTTTTCGATATTTCATTTTCGAGTTTTGTTCTGAAGCTCGGAGCACTCAAAGTATGGGTCATATGGATCACCAAAATGGGTGTTCTGAAAGACTCGAATGGGTTGAAGACATTATCGATTGAATAACACTGTTAGATTCTTCAGGGTTACCGTGTTGATGACAAATATAGTGTTTTTAGGGGGTCTTACCCCTTATGCATTTTTGACCCAAAAAGTTGGGATTTTCGAAGTCGATTTTATTCTTTATATCGATACTTTGGACAATGCTGATAAACAATATACAAACTTAATGTGGATCCGGCCAAAGAAACGGGAGCTATGACGATTTGAAATTCCGATTTTTTGAAAAAATGCCATTTGACAGATGAAAATCTAAACTATGCTAGTTAGGGCTCTGGAAAGTATTTTATTGAATAGACCGATCTCGAAAACCTACATTTTGATACCAAAATCGTCCATGTAGCCCTCATAACTATTGAATTATTCCGTTTTAATTTTATCGATATTTCATTTTCGAGTTTTGTTCTGAAGCTCAGAGCACTCAAAGTATGGGTCATATGGATCACCAAAATGGGTGTTCTGAAAGACTCGAATGGGTTGAAGACATTATCGATTGAATAACACTGTTAGATCTTCCAGGGATTCCGTGTTGATGACAAATATAGTGTTTTTAGGGGGTCTTACCCCTTATGCATTTTTGACCCAAAAAGTTGGGATTTTCGAAGTCGATTTTATTCTTTATATCGATACTTTGGACAATGCTGATAAACAATATACAAACTTAATGTGGATCCGGCCAAAGAAACGGGAGCTATGACGATTTGAAATTCAGATTTTTTGAAAAAATGCCATTTGACAGGTGAAAATCTAAACTATGACAGATAGAGCCCTTGATTGTTTTTTATTGAATTCAGCGACCCCGAAAACCTACATTTTAATACCAAACTTGGCCATATAGACCCCCTTTTTCTTGAATATTTCCTGTTTTATGCTTTCTATCTTTTCACATGAGTTTTGTTCACATGCCTAAAGCAGGGGGAAAAAAACTTTGGTTTTCATATTCCACTTCGAAAGCTTAATCACCCTTTGGAGAACTACAAATCGGGACCGCCGCTACTGTTCAGAGCTCCCAAGGGATATTCCCAGACCACCAGACCCTCTTCGGAGTCCATAGTCGACAAGTCCAAGTCCACAGTACGAATTTGCGAGGAACGTGTTGAGAAGAACGATTTTTTGTATCCATCGAAAAAGAAAAGATCCACTTGTTCTTTTGATGTCGAATTTGAAAAACCAGTCTCGAAACCTATGTGAGTTTCCATGCTAAAAGCCTTGATGGGTCTTGAGTTTTTAATGGTAGTTCTAGATTCACTTATCGAGCATCAGAGGAGATTCGTCACTTTCCCTTCAAGGAAACTCCAAGTGGAAATTTGAAGGTCGACACTGATCAGGTAAAAAGAAAGGTTTCTTTGGCAACTCATTGCGAATGCGCAAAATAGTTGTGTAACTTGTAAGGTTCTTCCACCAGGTCGTTTACGAAACTGAGAAACTCAGCATTCTCGTTGCCAAACCAGATCTTACCAAGGTAAAGGTACTGGGAACCAGGACCAACCAACAACCATCAGCCATGGCCAAAACGGAGGAAGACTGCTCCAAATGCACCGCCATCGACACCATCATGAGTCAGGT
Organism: Adalia bipunctata; assembly: GCA_910592335.1. Lineage (NCBI taxonomy): Eukaryota > Metazoa > Arthropoda > Insecta > Coleoptera > Coccinellidae > Adalia > Adalia bipunctata. Next base: position 3,908,667 of record OU342951.1, read on the forward strand.
GAGGTGTCTGGCTCCTCCTGTAAACTCCAACCATGACCATCATTTTTGCAGGGAGGTCTGACCACCTTGGGATCGCTCATTGGAAGCTCGCCGGTGAGGGCCAATAACGAAGCCGTAGAGTACAAGAGCAAGAGGACCAGTGAGATTCTGGATCCCGAACTGAACTTGGGAAGACTTGGATACAGCGGTGGTGACGGCATAAGCTGGGATAAGGTGCTGCTGCCCGAGAAGAAGAACCTCTATCTGGAACTGTACTCCAGGATCACCAACTACACGTGAGTTGTGATAGAGTAAAGTTGCAGGGTCTCCTGCATCTTCATTTAGGGGAAATAAAGAACAACTGTTTTTCCAGCAACGCCGACTGTAAGGTTTATATAGACAACGAGGAATTCAACTGTCATCTCTTGGTACTACAGTGCTACTCGGAACTCTTCGACGAATACATCGCCGTCAAGAAAGTGGAACTTCCTTCTGTATGTCCATACGGAATCGTTAAAAAAAAATTTAAATACTTTATCATCGATCAAATTCCAGGACAAGTGCAGCGCGAGCTCTTTCGCCTTCATCTACGAATGGATGATAACCGGGGAACCATCGTACAAGGAACTCAACAGGGACAACGTCCTGGATATATTCATCTCCGCCAAGTATCTCAAGATAAAAGGTTTGGGAGCTTAGAGGAAAACTCATGGATGATTAGTAACTCGTTTTTATGTCCAGACCTCATGGAGCAATGTTGGGCCTTCATAGACAACGTGGAAGTCTTCAGCGAAGACACAGCCTTCTTCCTGTACATGGACGCCAAGTCCAAAGGCTACGAGGAGGTCCAGGAACTGATGCTTCCTCGGATCCAAGGGTTCTTCCTCATGCTCGTCAGTTCCCAAGACTGGCTGGAGCTGCAGGTTGAGGACGTGAAGAATATGCTCCAGTCCAACTACGTCTGCGTGAACTGGTACGTCGCATCCAATTTTATCAACAGGGTGGATCAGATTCTGATTCCTGTTATTGAGATGTGCGATGTATATTGTCAACAGTGAAATGGAGGTGTTCATGTCAGCGGTGCGTTGGTTGAAGCACGACTGGGCGAACAGGGATAAGTACAAATACGACGTCTTGTCCTGCGTGAGGTTCGGCAATATCGCCCCTTGGCAGCTGGTGGATATCAAGAGGAACCCTGAAAACCCGGACTTTATGGAGTTGGCGAAAGACCCAGTGATTTGCAAGATGATTGACGATGGATTAGCGTGAGTTTCTGCTGTTTTTCAGGTTCCTCCACTGCGTCATGTTGTGTATTGGAAGAAAGTTAACCTCTTTGAGTTGAGAGAGTTTGCAGTTTAAGTAGATTTCGACTATTTTGCAGGGGAAGATCTACACAATCTTCCCAAACAATCTATTCTTATTGCATTGGCAGCTGTATTTGCAGAACTTCTCTTTCTCTAATTGGTGGCAGGTATACACCGTAATTCACTACTCTGCCACTCTGGTATAGAGGAGACAAACACCTGATTCTCTTGCCAGCAAATTCTACTCAAAAGCGTTGACTAGAATGTCTAATTCAGTGGCAGAAGGGAAGAACTATTATTCTCCTGGCACTGAGTCTCTTGGAGCTTTGGCGTGGTCGTCACTCATGAATTCCTTAGCCTTATAGGACCATAAAGGAACCATTCACCCCAAGAACTTTCTCTCATCTGAGAACCCAAACTGTCATCAACATAACAGAGCACGTACTTTGTGACTGTGAGACTTTGGTCATGAGTAAACTGATACTTTAAGACCTTGATAAGCTTCAAACATCGCTCACCAAGTTCCTCAAGAAACAGTTTACTTGAACTGGGGTAGCAGCCACAATAGATGATCGATTGAAGGCTGCATCTTTAATTTCTTCCCCTAACAGATTCGTCATCATCAAATACTGGTACGGCCAGGAGAACGACGATTTCCAGCACTGGAACAGCGTCCTAGGCCTCCAGGAACCGCCGTCCAGGAACTGGAGCGGCTCCGACAAGACCTACTTCACCTACAGGGAGTTCCTGATCTACCTGGACCAGTACAGACGTAACCAGCTGATGGAGAAGAACAAGCCGAGGATGATGACCGACAAGAAGCCCCAAGAAGCCAAGGCATCTCCGGGTATGACGCCCAAAGAGTTGTCGCACGAAAAACTGACAGCTGCCGCGCCCACCATGGACGATTTCCTGAAGAAAAAGCCCGTAAGTAACGCGAAACCGCCTAAGAAGGTGAACAACGTGACCTCATAGCTTGGATGTTGGTTCTACTGCTTCGTCTTCGTTAAATTTGAAGTGATTTAGTGTCTTTTACATCGAATGTAATATTTGGAACTTTTTATTATATTTACATCCTTTATTGAGGTTCTGGTTTATGATTTATGCATGTCTGAAGGAATATATTTAAATTTGAATCATTATATTTTCTTTCTGCTTTATTGTTTGTTTCTTGTTATTCTCAAATCCTTCTTTTGCTTTCTTCATGTTTTTATATTCTGTATAATTTTTTATAGTCTTCCGATTATTTTGAAATTTGTCAGTTGTTTTTAGTTCAGTCGATCAATTTTATTTCTACACCATCCAATTTTCTGGAATCCTCATCAAATCAGTTTTTTTACGAGTATTTTGGCATATTTTCTCCCGATTCCAAAAAGTGAGGGTATCGCTAAAACTTGGTGAGTATCTGCCTAAAGGGGCATTCCAAACGTTTTATTTCTAATATTTTTACAGGGCGAACAGCAGTACATCGTGAAATGAAGTTTGACCTGTGTAAGTGCATTTCCTGTTAATGTTAAGCATGATGAAAGTTTGTGCATTGTAAGATCGAATTATGATATTTATGTGGTGCACTTACAATGCCAAACTTTCATTTCTCGTTGGCATTTTGTATATTTTGTATCGATCAATTTTTGTCACAATTCATGAACGTATACGCCATCTATCGACCGATATAATAAGTTGTACACTATCGAAGAATCGAATTTTTCAGCATCAACATTCGCTTCCTACTTCCTTCGGACCGGTCTCTATAGTAGAAGTAGAGGAAGACGAAGGAATAGGACCGGAAGAACCTACAAAACCCGATTCGAGACTCAGCGTGATGAAGTCGGCAAGGTATCGCTACACCCTGAAGAAATGGCACAGGAAGCCCATGAGCGAAAACGACGCCGCCCTGATCATCCAGCAGGCATTCAAGGAATATCTGAGAAGAAAAAGGATGGAGGGACTGTTCACCAACGGTTCAAACGATATTCGACTGTTGTTCACGGACTCGAAGAACGAATTCTTCAAATTGAACATGTAAGTGGACGCGAGTTGGTTGTGTGAGGTACAGATGGCGCTGACATCGCCGTAACGTGTTTATCCGACTCAAAGGGCCAATGATGTGATTATTGAAACTTGCTAAAAATTTGGGATCTAAGTGCAATTATATGCTGGATTTTTCAGGAATCGTATCAGTAAGAGCGCTCTAGGTCCAGATAATAAGATATACCTCACGGACACCTCCTTGTTTTTTGCGGAACGGGAATCCATACTGACGTTTGGAGGTCTAGACCCGCATGCCAGCTTCGGGATGGGGAGAAACACCGGCAAAGAGATCTTCAGATATGTTCCGCACCAGAACCAGTGGGAGGTGGTCGGTGAACTGCCTGAACCTCGTCAGCACCACTGCGTCGCTTTTATGAAGGGTCGAGTCTACCTCGTTGGTGAGACAATCATCAGTAGCCACCTTCATCGCTTTTATTTTTCAACCTTGGGGCAAACTTTGCAATGCCATGACATAAATATGCCTTGGATCTTCTGTTTCGTCTCTTCAACTACTCCTGGAGCAGTTCTTCCTTCTTCTATCTGTTCCGATTAGGCTAGACTAGATCTCTGCAGATTGTGCATGTCAATAGGAGGTGCAGATCCAAGAGATGATGACGTTAGAGGAAAAGCGATAGTGGTCGACACAGTTTGGAGCTTCGAGCCAGTGAAAAGAAGTTGGTTCAGCGAGGGCAGTTTGAACATTCCCAGGAAGAATTTCGGACTGATCGTCCACAGAAACCACCTGATCGCCATTGGAGGCCAGGATAGGCAGTACAAGTAATCTGGGGTATACCAAGGAGTTTCACATCGATAAACTTGTCTGTTTCGTTTTTAGAACTTTGGATTCGGTGGAGATGTTCGACTCCAAAAAAGGAAATTGGACGCTAATGGCACCGATGCAATATACGCGGACGGGGTTGGCATGCGCCAAATACAGAAACGTGGTTTGGGCAGCTGGAGGTCTCAGCATCCTACCCAAAGGGAACAGGATACTGGACGTGGTGGAGAGCTATAACCTGGAGACTAATCAGTAAGATCCCCATGTTTATCCGTCCATATACTCGAAAAACTAAACCTCCAGCCTTGAGATCATCGAGTGGAAGTCTGATTGTGAGACCCATAATCACTTATGGCACACCTGGCCACAGGAACTGTTTATGTTTATGTTTATACTGATTACTCCTAGGTCTCCCGAGGAGACCCCTCAGAAGCTTGTAGCTTGTGCGAGTTAGGAGAATCAGTTGTGTTCTGTGTAGGCTTTGTTACTGTGTCCTTACGCCACCTTAGGCACAGCACTGTTAATTTTAACCCAACAGTGAATGGAGGCCCCTACCGAAACTAGAAAATTTCTTTCCTAGCTCGGGATTGAACTCGGACTTGCCGGGTGCGAGTTCAATGTCCTAACCACTGGACCAGGAGCCCTCTCAACAATATACAAAGACTAGGCTGTTTTTCTATCGCTGGTGCTATGAGAACGTAGAGCACTCGAGATCACCAAAGATCTCATAACTTTCCATCTAGTGATAGACAGATAAGCCCATGGGGCCATTCTCAGAATATTGAGAAGGTAGAGGAAATGAGTGAACTCAAAATTAAAGAGCCTAGTCCTCTCTAACCAAGTACATTTTAGTGGAAAACAGGAATAGTAAAAGGCCTCTCTGCGATGCTTTCAACACTGGAGCAAGGAATCCACCCTCAGTGTTTCCTCAGTGTCTTCTTTTTTCACAGATGGACGGAAATCACCAAGCTGAGGTTCCCGCGTTGTTTCTTCAAGATGTTCGTGATCTACGATCGTCTCTACCTGGTCGGCGGTGCCGGTTTTGAGACCGTGAAAGATCCCACCACGTCCAGCATAGGCGCCATAGACGTTTGGGACGTGAAGAGGTTGAAATGGACGCACGCTGCTGAGATGGTCATACCGAGGCACGGTCATTCCGTCGCCTTTGTCGGAACGCAGTTTCTGATCATCGGCGGAGTTACCACCATCTACATGAGGGCTCTGAACAACGCCGAGTGTTTCTGCGTACAGAGAGGTAGGTAGAACATGGCGGAGGAGCGCTTTTCTCTAGCCATGAGGTGCTAAGGCTTCTCTGTAACAAGCCACGAGAAGAAGGATGGGCACCCTTTGATGGTATCGACGTAGTCGTTCGAGAGAAGAGACGACTTCCTGGAAGCACGGTTGTGTGTAATATGCTTTTTTTTATTCAGGAAGATGGGTTAGAGGAGTGGCTCCTCTTCCTCTGCCGATATCTGGACACGCTTCAGTGACCCTTCCGCCAGCCATGCTGATAACGCGTTGATTCGGAATTAGGAATAAATTTTACGAACGATTCTTTGATTCATTTGTTTGAGGTTATCATTGTTAGATTCACCGGTGTTTTATGCAATAAAGTCTCACGATTATTCAGACTTTTTTTTTATTTCTACTCCCGCCTTTTACACTATACCAAAACTCCAATAAGACGACGAGACGCAAGAAAAAGAGAGAATATTAATTGACATCGATATCATAGAAAACTTGGACTTCAAAGAAATGACACGAAAGTGACATCTTTCATTCGAGGAGGTCCAGAATGTCAAACAGAGCAGTTGGGAAACTGCTGCTTGAATGAAGACGAGTCAACAACTGAGGTTGGAAAGTGGAATGAAAACAATCTCAATGATCACAATTTATTTTTTCATTTCAACTTCATTAGCAACGAAAAGTTCAGTGGTTCATGCTCTTGGTTTTCAGTACCATCACATACCAATCTAGATTCCACTATCTTCCTGTATCAGATTCTGATTCCCTTTTGTTGTTTGATGGTGACTGTGATGAAAACATGTTCAATTTATCTTCTCTTCGGGGCTAAGTTTGACCAACTCTTCAGTTTTTCTCCATATCTCATTGCAAAACTGTCTATCTTTCAAGATAGAAGGTTTGAAGAACGGCATCAGATAGCTGTAGTGTTTTCCTGTCAGTCCTTTCATTTTGTCGTCTGTCGCCACATGGAAAATTGTTTGGGCCCCTCCAAAAGAATCCTGCACACAGAAAGTTGCTTAGGTCAGTAAGCATACAAGCACAGCCTTCTATATTTCGATCTGGCTACTTAAAACGTTACCAAATGCTTTCTTTGGCGGCTCATAGTGAAGAAGGCTGTGTTATGAGTAGCATTACACATTTGTAATGCTATACAATTTTTAAACCTAGTTTAAAGCGCTTACCGTTCCGCAAACCGACAACACGAGTCTAGTGATAACCTGAAAATACCAACTTCCAGTGATGGAAGCCGCCCTCCGAAAAATATCGGTCTTGACCGCGCCTGGATCGACAGAGTTGACCATTATTCCGAACTTGTCCAGCTTTTTGCTCAACTCCTGAGCTGCCAGAACGTCGCAAAGTTTGGAGTTGCTGTACAAATCTTTCAGGGTTGTAGATCCGTCACTTTTGACGTAATTGAAATTCTTCATTGTGAGGTTGTTGGAGAATATTGAGATGGAGCCCAGGAATAGGATTCTGGCTGAACCCGAGGCTTTCAGAAGATCTAAAAAGAAAATTCGAGTATAGGAGTTTTGTGAAGCAGCTTGCGAGGTGCAAGTGAATTTTGTAGTTGGCTCAGGATCACTTGCACTTATGCACTTCTCAAGTAGCGTTACATTTCGAAAGGCTTACCGAGCAGCAGATGCGTCAACAAGAAGGCCCCAAAATAATTGACCTGCATGACAGTGTTCAATCCATCTGCGGTGGCCAATTTTGCACCGACCCCAATACCAGCATTATTGATGAGAATGTCGATTTTTGTCTCAGTTTTCTTCAGATCTTTCGCAAATTCTCTGGTCAACTTGAGGGAAGAAAGGTCCAAGTGTTTGTAGATGATTTGGTCGTTGCCAGTTGTTTTCTTGATATCCTCCACCGTTCTCTCACCGTTGTCACGGTCTGCGATGATCACCCTGCATCCTCTCGATGCCAGGAGGAAACTTGTAGCATAGCCCAAGCCTTAAAAACATTTATGCATTTAATCATCCGAAAAAAATCGTTAATATTCGCAAAGAAAAAATTGTATGAACCAAAATTTTTAAATGACACAAGGTTCCTTTCATATATTCTGCCAGAGACGCATCAAAAAGATCACGCTGTAGATTATCACGATCAACTGACATGTCATATGATGTATACGTACCTCCAAATCAGGAATACCCTGTTTAATCATCATAGATAGTATAGATTTCTTACCTGAGTTTCCTCCAGTCACCAAAGCAGTTTTCCCAACTAAACAAGCCAAACTATCTGATTTTCTGTTGACGAATATCCTGATACAGAGATAAAGTACCAATAGTACGAGACATACTAGCAGTAGCATCGTGGACAAGAGTAAAGAAAGAGAGGGAATATCTAGAACGCACTTTTTCGAAATTCAACCGATGGAAACTTTTGATTGATATCTATCTAATGGAATAATGTGAAGATAAATTGGGGCATGTGCAATGGCGTACCATTTGAGCCGCATTATTGAATACATTTTTAACGTAATTGAGCAGATAAATTCAAAATAAGTCACTGAGAATTTACAAGTTTATGTGAATTTCGTTTAAATATGGGTAGAATAATAAAATATATCATCAAATTTTAAAAGGAGAACAGGATTCGAAGTTAGATTTTGATTCGTAAGCACGTCAATGCTGCTCATAATATAGACGATAACTTTTACCGATATTTGATAACCTATTCGCCAACTTTTCAATCAATGAATAGGAACTGTATGTAAGAATCCTTTTCTTCGTATTTCCGAAAATAATAATCTCAGAGGAATCAAAACTATACTTTATTTGGTATTCGACTACGTAATCCACTGTTAATGTTTATATTATAATCTACACAACTTTCTCTCGAAATGCCCGTCGTAGACTGCCTCTCTTCCCCGTTGCCACCAAGGGCCAGGCGTCTGGTCGACCACTTGAGACACTTCAGCCCTGAGTCAGCTTTACGTACGTCTCAACCGTTCCTAAATTCCACTAAATTAATGCGTCTTACAGTCGGCCATAGCTACCAACTCCTCGTCCCGAGGACAGTTGTTGCTTTTCTGAAACAGAAAAACACATTATTTACATCATCCACACCATGGTAACAGATACTGAAAATGAGAACTTTCACATTTACAGGTTGTTACCACTTATCTTTCCTTAGGTACAAGCTTTCGTAAGCTTCGCCTAAGCGTGATCGTTCTTCTTAGGTACAAGCTCTCTTAAGCTTCGCCTAAGCGTGATCGTTCGAGAGCACGTTGCTCACGACCAACAGCACAGCACGTTGCTGTTCAAGAGCACGTTGCTCACGACCAACAGCACGTTGCTCACGACCAACAGCACGTTACTTGAGGTCAACAGCACGTTGCTGTTCAAGAGCACGTTGCTCACGACCATCAGCACGTTGCTGGAGGTCAACAGCACGTTGCTGTTCAAGAGCACGTTGCTGTCCAAGAGCACGTTGCTCACGACCATCAGCACGTTGCTTTCAGGAGCACGTTGCTCACGACCATCAGCACGTTGCTGGAGGTCAACAGCACGTTGCTGTCCTTGAGCACGTTGCTCACGACCATCAGCACGTTGCTGGTGGTCAACAGCACTTTGCTGTTCGTTATCAGCACGTTGCTGATGAAGGGCACGTTGCCCATGGCCAACAGCACTTTGCTGGAGGTCAACAGCACGTTGCTGTCCAAGAGCACGTTGCTCACGACCATCAGCACGTTGCTGGAGGTCAACAGCATGTTGCTGTTCAAGAGCACGTTGCTCACGACCATCAGCACGTTGCTGGAGGTCAACAGCACGTTGCTGTTCAAGAGCACGTTGCTCACGACCATCAGCACGTTGCTGGAGGTCAACAGCACGTTGCTGTTCGTTATCAGCACGTTGCTGATGAAGGGCACGTTGCCCATGACCAACAGCACGTTGCTGGAGGCCAACAGCTCGTTGCTGTCCTTGAGCACGTTGCTCACGACCATCAGCACGTTGCTGGTGGTCAACAGCACTTTGCTGTTCGTTATCAGCACGTTGCTGATGAAGGGCACGTTGCCCATGACCAACAGCACGTTGCTGGAGGTCAACAGCACGTTGCTGTCCAAGAGCACGTTGCTCACGACCATCAGCACGTTGCTGGTGGTCAACAGCACTTTGCTGTTCGTTATCAGCACGTTGCTGATGAAGGGCACGTTGCCCATGACCAACAGCACTTTGCTGTTCGTTAACAGCACGTTGCTGTTTCGCTATTCCTTGTATTCCTATTGGTGAGTATTGTTCCTCATCGCTCGACTGGTCGAAACTGTCTCTCCTCGTTATGAATGGTTTCATTTTATCCACTGCACATACTCCTGTATAAAAATTTTTGGATCTATCAGCTCTTGGCATATCTTCTATGAGATATCTGTCATGTTCCAATACAGCTTTCACAACAAATGGTCCACTGTATTTCGGCAGAAGTTTTTTTACTTTTTCCATCGTTAGAGCTGACAGTTCGCCTAATGAGCACTTGCTGTCCAACGGAATACTTAACAGGTTCCTTCCTTTTGGAATCGTACCTAGTTTTTTGTTTTTCCTGCAAAATTTCGATTTGGCGTTCTGCTTCCTTCCTATATTCTTGAATCCTTTCGTTAGATTCAGGAATCTGAATTTCGTTCGAGAGAAATGAATCACTCATACTTCTTGGAACATAACCGAACATGAGATCATGTGGTGTCTTTCCTGTGGACTTTTGGATTGAAGAATTAATTCCAAATTTGACCTTGTTTATGATTTCGTCCCATCTTTGTTCATCGTCAGTCATGGTTGCCAAGGCCGAAAGTATAGTCCGGTTATACCTTTCGACCTGTCCGTTTGCTCTTGGGGTTGCTGTTGCGTTATGGACTACCTTTATTCCTAATTGTTCGGTAAAGCTGTTGAAAGTTGCGCTTGTGAAAGCACTTCCCATGTCGCAGATTATACGTCGTGGAACTCCGAACGTTTCGAAGATTTCCTTTAGGAACTTGATAACTGGTGCTGCCTTAGTATTTTTAACGGCCTTAACGGAAACATACTTAGTGAATGCATCCACATATACAATAAGATAAGAATTTCCTATCTTGCTTTTGACAAAGGGCCCAAGGTGATCAATATGGAGAGTGTCCATAGGTGCAGAAATTTTCTTTATAGGCTGCAGTTTCCCAGGCTTCTTACCGGTAGATTCCTTATTATAGCAGCAATTTAGGCAGCATCGTATGTATTTTGAAACGTATTTCTTCATATTCGGGAACCAATAATTTTGTTTTATGAGAGATAACGTTTTATCCAGGGAAAAATGTCCAGCTGAATCATGACAGTATCTGGTGACAGCATGTCTACCCGATTTAGGTACTACCCATTTTAGGCCATCAAACGTGAGTTTGTAAACTCTATTGTTTTTCAGTTTATATTCCTTGTGCACTATCTCCTCCTCCTTATCATTTGGTTTTTGTGATAACACTTGATGCAGATATTTACATCGCGGATCACGCAACTGAACAGCCAGTACCCAGTCGCTTTCTGTGATATCGATGGTCAGTATCTGAATATCTTGATACTCTTGAGGTTCATCTACAGGATTTCGACTCAAAGCATCTACATGAGCCATTCGAGTACCTGGCCTATATTCGACGTGGAATGTGAATTCTTGGGTTACCATCCACCAACGTCCTATTCTTGGTATCAAATCTCTTTTGGACAACGTGGTTCTGAGTGCGTTACAATCAGTAACTACTTTGAACTCAATTCCCAGCAGATACACTCGGAACCTCTGCATCGAATTGACTACAGCCATTGTCTCCAATTCATAAGAGTGGTATCGTTGTTCCTCTTTACTTGTTTGTCGACTGAAGTATAAAACAGGATTCAAATTACCATCACTCTGTTTTTGCAATAGAATACCACCTACTCCCCACTTTGAAGCATCTGTATGGAGTTCAGTCTCTGCGCTAGCATTATATATCGCTAAAACTGGTCTCGTGCTTAGAATTTCACAAAGATTTCTGAAAGCTATGCACTGTTCTTCTTCAAATTTGAATATGGCATCCTTCTTCGTTAAACTTGTCAGTGGTCTAGCTATTTGAGCGAAGTTTTTCACGTACTTCCTGAAATAGCTCGCCAATCCTAAAAATTGCCTTACTTCGTGCACATTCTTAGGAGTAGGGAAATTTTTCACAGCATTGATTTTTCCTGCTGCAGGTCTCACACCCTCATAACTAATCTCATGTCCCAGATATTCGATGGTTTTCAAAAAGAAATGGCATTTCGATAATCGGAGAGTTAAACCTGAATTCTCAAAGACTCTAAAAACTTTTTCCAGAGCTTCTAATCCATTTCGTACATCTATGGATGGTAACAAGACATCATCCATATAAGCAAGGGCTTCTACGAATCGTAAAGGTCCTAAAACCTGATTCATTGTCCTTTGAAATACCGCTGGGGCATTTGCTAGCCCGAACGGCATACGCAAAAACTGATAGTGTCCGTCTGGAGTTACAAAGGCGGTCTTACTCACGGATTGTTGTGCCATTGGTATTTGGTAATATCCACTAGCCATGTCTAGTGATGTGAAAAACCGACAACCCTTCAGACGTTCTAAATGGTCGTCCACACGAGGAAGTGGATAACAGTCCCTAATAGTTTTCGCATTTAAGGCTCTGTAATCAACGCACATCCTAGTCTCCCCATTTTTCTTTTTCACCAGCAAAATTGGAGATGAATATGGTGAAGAGGATTCTTCGATGATGTTATTATCCAACAAATCCTTCACCATACCCCTCACGGTTTCCCTCTCACTCATCGATAAGCGATAAGGCCTATAGGTGATGGGTTGATCGTCCTTGAGACGAATTATCATCTCCGATGATTTCACATTTCCCAATTCGTTCAAATTTTCAGCAAAACAATCCCGATATTTATTAATTAAAGTAAGAAGTTCATTTTTCTCGACATCGGTCAGATCGTAGTTACAATTGATATCAGATATTCTAAATAATCGTCTTTGTGTGACAGATACTTTTGAAACACTCACCCCTTCGGAGACGTTCTCCTGGCAAGTTTCCCCTCTGGCGACCACATCGTTTGCTTTGAACTTCAGAACATTCCGTGATGCATTCAGAACTGGTAGTACACCACTGGTTGTGGAAGTAATGCATCTTGGTAAAACGTGTTCCTGAGACGGTTTCAGCCGTTGCTGGTAATCTATGAAGATGTCCCCATCATACTGTTCTAACGTAGCGAACTCAACGTAACCTATGTGGTTTGGTGGAATCTCTACGTCCTTAGCTGCAGTCATGCTTATTTTACTTATCGGAAGTTGTTCCAACTGTGGTAACTGAGCCATGCTAGAGTTGAATAATCGAACTTCATTGTCCTTGATAACCAGTGTAATGTTTGCTTTGTCAAGTAGCGTTTGTCCAATCATCACTGGAATATCTTGTATTTCATCCGGAACAATGAGCACTTCAATTTCAGTTTCCACTAAATCCACCCTTAAGTTTACTTTAGCTTTTCCCAAAGCAGCAGCTGTTCCACCTGCATATCCATTTATCTGCACGTTGCAGGGTTTCCAAATTATCCCTTGTTGTCTGGCAATTTGGTGTCGAACCGTCACGACGGCGCAGCCTGTATCAATGAGTGCTCTGGTTACATACCCATTGATACTGCAAGGTACGATGTAGGTTGTCTTATTTTCTGAGGGCAAAGTGCATTTCATCACATTCTTAGAAGAATGCACTTGCTTACGAGGACACTTGCTTTCGTTGTGTCCCAAACGTTTGCAGAATTTGCATTCATTACGTGGTTTCGAGCAATTTCTACTAATGTGTCCCAATTGATTACAATTGAAACACTTTATTCCCTCTTTGTTTGGCACATTATTGGAATATTTTTGATTTTTTTCAAAAAATGGCAACCTATTGCGATCTTCGCGACGCACCTTAGCAAACTTTTTGCTATAGGTTTCGTTCATCTCACACCGCAAACTTTCCACAGGTGCAAGAGAAGAAAGATATTCGCTATAAAGCGTTTCGGGATCACTGTATCTTCCAGCCTTAGCCCCATTTTGTATTGCGCTATCTCTTATTCCATCTATAATCATGGCCACTGCATTTTTTCCCTGTATTTCACATGACCTGAGGAGTTCCATCTTATGAAAATAATATTCAGTCCATGTCTCCGATGATATTTTGCTCCTTGAAATTAGTTTTTTCAGTTGTGATGGAAAATCACGATGATCAGGAAAAGCAGTTTCGATCATTTGTTTCCATTGCGTCCACGAATGCTTATAGTTTTCCAAACTATTCCACCAGGATTTAGCCATACCTGTTAAACGAGACTGCATATTGTAAATTTTCACAGAATCGTTCCAGCCATTTATCTGGCCAATCTGATCTATTTTGTCCAGCCATTTCTTCGAAGTCAGCTGCGATTTGCCAGGACAAAATTCAGGAATGCAATCGGCACGAACAATCAGTGATTGCGAAGTATGAGCAACATTTGTATTTTTGTCCAAAATTTCGGATAACATGCTTTCGAGTTGTTTTATTTTCTCGTTTTGTTCTCGCACTGTATCACTTTGATCACTCACGAGTTCGTTCGAGGCATTTCTAAGTGTAGAGTTCGAGTAATTCGTAGTCTGATCTCTTTCTTGAAACCGAATCGGGTTTGAAGTTTTCCGAGGTGGCGTTAGAGATGCTTCATCACGCGACAAAGAACGTTTCCTTGCCATTCTGCTTGAATGTCCACTTTTCCGACGATACCTTCCGTAATCGTTGTCAGAATTCGAGTCTGACGAGGAAGAATCGCGTCTTTTCGATTTACGTCCCATTATCAATGGAGAACTAACCACCACACGAAAACTGTCCACCACACAATTCAATAACCACCGGTCACTTCGAATAGAGCGTTAATATCCCACCGCTGCACTGTAAGAATCCTTTTCTTCGTATTTCCGAAAATAATAATCTCAGAGGAATCAAAACTATACTTTATTTGGTATTCGACTACGTAATCCACTGTTAATGTTTATATTATAATCTACACAACTTTCTCTCGAAATGCCCGTCGTAGACTGCCTCTCTTCCCCGTTGCCACCAAGGGCCAGGCGTCTGGTCGACCACTTGAGACACTTCAGCCCTGAGTCAGCTTTACGTACGTCTCAACCGTTCCTAAATTCCACTAAATTAATGCGTCTTACATGTAAAGTCAGAAATTAAAGTGGAAATGTGTTTAATGCGGAGCTTTGCGTCGAAAATAAGGTGACAAATAAAATAATTGATAAATGATTCCAGTATTTTGCAGCAAGAATGATTGTTCATCAAGCTGTCGGTTATGATCAATAGCTATCTAAAGACTTCGCCTTTTAAAGGCATACTATCACAAAGACCAACACCTTTCAAAAAATTCAAAAGACACCAAATTTTTCTAGAAAGTTGAGAATAATGTTTTTTTTAGGTGAACCAATAATAAAATCTTCGAGATTTCGATCAGGCAAGTCTTGTATCTGGCTTATAACACATAATTGGAATAAAATATGGACAAGAATGTCTGTATTTTTCCAAATTCAACCAGCGAATATTTTCAAACGATATGGTTCAAACCATCGATGACGAATTCGACGATAAATTCAATTCTGTCCATCTGGTAGTTGGTAAACGCGATAATTCTCGAACAGGAAGATTTTGGACGGTTTTCTCATGAATTCATTGGTGAATCTATATAATTGCTCTATCTATACGATGTGAACATACCCGAGTTCAATAGAACCCTCCAAAAACATCCCCTAAGGCTCGGGGCACGTCTCAAAGCGCCTGAGCCGAATCGACCGAAACAAGACGTATAGGATCAAGTGTGCCCTGGCCCTGACCTCGACCTACTAGATCGAGGAAAGTCGCGAGCAGCCACGCTTTTCCAGATATAGAATTTCCCAAACACATTAAGCCCCGTGTAAACAAACTTTCGCGAGTCGCAGTGTACGCATAGATTGATGGATTGGAGTGGAGAAGATTCCTTTTGGCCGAAATTTCTTCCGAATTCGGAATGATGAATTGAGTCGGGAAAGGCGAGACCGGGATAAGATATGAATTTCTGTTTTTTTTTCTGAACGCAGAAGTTGTGCGGACCTCATAAAGGGTTTTCCATCAGACACGATATATTTAACCAATCCGTAACATTAAAAAGACAACGAAACGCCAAAAAACAAGATAATATTGACGCTGTAAGAAGAGGAAAAACAAGTCAACAAATACCACGATGTCCACACAGAATTATGAACAGTATAATAGCACTTAGCCGAAAAGAAAACACGAGAGCTTTTGGATCTGCAGATTGTTAAACTGCAGATATGGGTCGACTTCTGATATCACTGAGCACAGAATTGTCCGTTACTTTGTGAAAGTTCATTCGAAAAGAGAATAAGGAGTGAACGAGAATAAATTCGCTATCACAAAAACGCTTATATCTTTTGAACCACTGGACCGATTTCGAAAATCAAACTCATTTTCGAATCATCTTCTCATTCTAATGAAAACTGTTTTTACAACAAAAAAACCAAAACAATTTTTCACAAAATTCATGGATTTTTTCTGGAATTCTTCCCATCATGCTTCTTATAGTGTTCTCAGTCACTTTCTGGGATGCTGTCTTCCACTTTTGCTTGAATTCCGCTGTTTTCGTTGATTTCTTAGTCTTCTTCAATTCTCTCTTTACCAGGGCCAAATATCTTTCGATTGGCCTGAGTTCTGGGCAATTTGGTGGATTGGTCTCTTTGGGAACAAAAACCACCTCATTAGCTTCGTACCATTCCTTGGTGGACTTGCTGTAGTGGCATGAAGCTAAATCTGGCCAAAAGATTGTTGACACATCGTGCTCACGTGAAAATGGTAAAAGTCGCTTCTTCAAGCATTCCTCGATGTATACCTTCGATTCAACAGAGCCTTGGCCAACGAAAAATTTGCTTCTTTTCGCACAAATGCAAATTGCTTGCCAAACCAGGAATTTTTTGGGAAACTTTGCTCGTTTCTTCACGTGAAATTGTTCGTCAACATTTCCACGAGAATCTGCAGTATAAAATTCCTGACCAGGAAGTTGCGAGAAATCAGCCAAGACATAGGTTTCGTCGTCCATCACGCAACAGGACAATTTTTTCAAGAAATCTTTTTTTAATTTCTTTGCTCTTGATTTCGCTTCTTGATTCTTCAAGATTTTTCTCAATTGATTCAAGAGATATAGGCGTTTTTGTGATAGCGAATTTATTCTCGTTCAATCCTTATGAGATATTAAATGACTATAATTGTTGAGTTTTTTATTCAAGTTGATAAATAATAAAAGTAACGAATAACCCGACAGAACGAACGAACAGACGCACCAATGGAATTCCCCACTTTTCAAAATTCTCGAGAAATAAG
Source organism: Adalia bipunctata (assembly GCA_910592335.1). Lineage (NCBI taxonomy): Eukaryota > Metazoa > Arthropoda > Insecta > Coleoptera > Coccinellidae > Adalia > Adalia bipunctata. The sequence continues at coordinate 3,925,393 of OU342951.1, forward strand.
CCTACAGAAGACATTTAAATACCTTCTTGCACAACTTGAAATACTCCAGTATAAAAATGTAGTAGTACTACGGAACCTGTGTCACAGTTAAACCTTTTAGAAGAACTAACTGCATCCACAAAGTTAAAAATAAAAGAAAATAGAAAATAGAATTGACAACATCTCTCAGAATTATTTGACTTTCACGAGTGCCAACCTGCGTCAGTTTTAAGTAAGAGAACTCGATAAACCCAAATCATGGCCAACGGGGATACTTTATAAAAGTGAATTAAATAGAGTGAGCTTCACCCAAGATTTTTGACGCAGACAGTCCCCATAATCTATAATTCATCGTCATTTTTATCTGCATCTAAATGTTATGCAGAAATCAATATTATAAAAAAGATAACATACAGTCTTCGCTGACACTGTCACATGTGAGAGACAGGCATTTCCAAACAATCAATAAATGGATTATATTCAGATCAACAACTTTGTAGTTGTCATTATCCATTAATTTTCTTCCAAGTGCAACGAATCAACAGGTACCTATTATATTTAACCAATACAACTCAATAACAACATCATTTTTTATAACTATGTACAGGTTCTCCAGAAAAAATTGCTACCTACAATTTCTACGAAGTCTTGCTTGCAGAGTAACATTTTCACATTGTTCTTAATATAGATTTTTATTGACACCAAGAAACTACTATTCTTAAACTAATTTTCATTCTATAAGAACGGATTTCAAAGAAAATGCTTGAAATATGTTTCCATTTCATTCTTATTTTTCATTTAGTTGCTTTCATTATAATTATATTGATAATTTTGTACGTTTTTCAGTTGAGATATACACCGAGTGTATTAAGTAGCTGAATATGATTCGTTTGGAATTAAGATAATTAGCCCTTTTGTCTTGTTTTAATCGAAACAGCTTGTTGTAAATGGATTCAGTAACAGTACGTTGGTACAGGGAATATCTCAACTCCTCATTTTTTATTGCAATTTTATCTATGGATTTGTTGATGGCACTCTGATATAAGAAATCAAAATGCAACACAACACTATAATTATTTTTTATATTGACCAAATATTTAATTCATGTGATGAAATGGCCTGTGATAATAAAAATTAACTTATAATTCTAAAGTGTATGATCTCCTTTTCATTATATTTCTGTTCTAGACCTTTTACGGTTATTCTGTTCCACTTGCTCTATTTATGAGTTTACTTCGAATTACCCATAATTTCTCGAATTATTCTCGATGATTTTCAAAGAAGAAATTTGTACCTTTGCATGTATTGGTTCACGAATGACATATGGAAGATATTTTGTATAAATAAACAATAAACAAATAGATTATTTTGTTTTATTGAATATTTCCCAAAAATAACGAGTGGATAATACTGAGACATATTTTCTAAAGAATAATAGGATCGATATTTTATGGAAATGATAATTCATAAACTAGAAAGAAAACGTAAAATATTCAAAAAAATTTCCTCCAATTTTCAATGCACTCTATCAGCTTGATACACCTACTCTGTATACCACAATGATTGTTTCACCATACCACATTGATGCAATGGTTAAAAAATAAACTGAAACTTTTTCCATTAGAAGTAAATCGACAAAATTAATTATTTAGAACAATTAGCAATAAAGATCACTGAATTTCTCAAAACCGCATGAAAAGCCACGAAGAAAATTTTGCTGGGAGTTGGGATAAACGCAGGAGAGGGGTCTCAAACCGAGTAATGTAGGTGTAATGACGTCAGAATCGCGAATCCAGGGGTGTAGTAGCAAATTTCGAATTTTTTTGTCGGAAATTTAGAGGGCTAAGATTCCACTTGAAGCAAACATATTTCATTTTCTGGTGTTCTACATCATTATGAAAATGAAGAGTTCGGCGTTTTCTGATTTTAGCTCAAAATCATAATAATCCCAAATGGCCCACGATGCAGCGGAGGTTATAAAACTGTTATTTCAAGAACGACCAAATACGATAAATATGTCATCCAAGTATTAGAAAATCTCAGAAAAGAAATGAAATCCAACCAAAAACGTTCCAAGTGGAGAAGGTTGCTGAAACTCATAACACTGTTAAGAAGTTATCAGATTTCATGTAGAGCCAAGCTCTCAGCCCCACAAAAGCCTAAATGTACAAGCCCTAACTCAACAAAACCTACATTATGGACGAAAAGCCTTGGATGTTTCACGGTTGATAAATTCAAAGAATTTCAAAAAACGAATGCAAAATATGTACAACATCCCATAGAATGGGAATGTCGGCCTTAAGTAGGCAAGTACAAGTAATTTTCGACCAAAATGAAGGTTTTGTTGAGTCTGGGCTTGTGGAGTTAGGCTTTGTAGGGCTAAGGGCTTGATTCTACAGATATGGATAATGTAGTTGGAAACACTGGAATTTCAGTACAAAATTCGAGTCTTCTAGTCCAGTTGAACAGTGGAAGAATCGAAACCTCAGTGCGATTCGATATCGAATAAGCGGCTGGTCTAGTTTAATGGCAGTTTCGATCGTAGTGGGGATGCCTGGATCTCTGCTGCTTACCTAGATCGTTGCGCTCTGGCATCCCCACTACAAACTGCCATAAAACTAGACCAGCCGCTTATTCGATATCGAATCGCACTGAGGTGTCGATTCTTCCACTGTTCAACTGGACTAGAAGACCAGTGTTTCCAACTACATTATCCATATCTGTATAAATGAGATCTGATAACATTTTAGCAGTCGATCTGTTCAGCTAAAAAGTCTTAGCCATCTTTCTAATCTAACAGGAACTATTTTTGGTCGTATCTATTCATCATGAGCCCATATAGCCTTTTTCATCGACGACATTTGCTATACCCACTTCGCACATCCTCCTGAAAACCAATCTCATAAGCCAGACGATTAAAATTAATTAAAAACCCTAATAACCCTCCGCATAAAGAATTTGAGCAGTAGCGACGCCCGAATCGGGTTAAGAGGCTCTAATTAGCAATCAACGCTGACGGATAAGAAAGGGGGCTACTGGGAACTTGGGGGCTGGATGCAGGGGGGCAGAAGGAGGAGAACCGACGCGCTTGCCGTGGGCGAGCACTCTCGAGCCTTTCGGAAGGGCCCCGGGTAGCTCGCTATATCGATTCTAACGCGTTACGAACTTTGACATTTTAGGATGGAGGGCATGGGCGCAGGGGAGATGAGGGAGGCGGTGAATACGTTACTGGTAGACTGTGAGGGACGTAAGCAGTACTTGGCAAAATCCATCTATTATAGGTGTTAAATATACATAGAGCTCCCTTGGAGAGAATATTTATCAATCACTACGAAAATTGAAGAAAAAAATGTATGCATGACTGAATACTATACAAAGAAAACACTAAATGGATGGTATACAGAAAGACGACGTTGAGAGCTACGAGATGTATTGATATCTAGTAAGCCTAGACCAGTTCCATGCATAAACAAAATATTGCGATACCATATCAAGGAACAATAACAATAAGAAGTGTCAGTGTAGAGTTCGAGCTCGACGTCAAAAAAGTAAACCAGAGTTACGCAATAAATTAAAAAAAAAGATGTCCACCGAAATTGTAAGTATCGAAAAATTTGTATTATCGAGCCATCATAAAGTACCTGTATTCAAAAGGGTAAAGAGGTAAGCAGATTTACGAAGATATGCTTAATACTCTTGATGATCAATGTCCTTCGTATGTGACCGTGAAAAATTGGACTGCAAGCTTCAAAAGAGGTAAATTTTCCATTGAAGATGATGACCGATCGGGAAGGCCAGTTTCTGTGTCAGTCCCCGAAAATATCGATGCAGTTCATGACATGATTTTATCAGACCGTCGAATTGGGCTAAAACGGATATCTGAAGCACTGAAGATTTCATACGAACGCGTTCATCATAAAGTTCACGTCAATTTGGACATGAGAAAAATTTCTGCAAAATGGATCCCCAAATGTTTGAATGTTGACCAAAAGCGTGCAAGGGTAGAAGCATCGCGTTCGATCTGTGCTCGATTTGAAAACGATGTAGACTTCTTAAACCAAATTGTTACTATGGATGAGACTTGGGTACACTTCTACGATCCAGAAACAAAGCAAAAATCGATGAATGGCGACACTCTGGTTCTCCAAGACCTAAGAAGTTTCATGTCCAAAAATCTGCTGAAAAAGTTCTTGCTTCAGTTTTTTGGGTTTGCCATGGAGTATTCATGATTGATTTTTTGAATAAGGGTAGAACAATAACTGGAGATTACTATTCGACATTACTGACCACTCTACGGGAAAAAATTAGAGAGAAAAGACGCGGAAAGCTATCCAATAGTAGGTACATTGTTTACCGAGTAGGAAAAGCGTAACATTCCTGGACGATTGTGAAAATTGCTAAGTCGAGGCGCAAGCCGAGACTTGGCAACACAGAGTCCAGGAATGTGTCTTTTCCTACGAGGTAAACATACTATTTTTCCGCAAATCGTTTAAAATTCAACAGATTCCAATTAATTTTGATGAAATCGCTAATGATTTAATTCATAAATAAATGATGCTTCGAAATTCGTATTGAATTTGGTTACGTTACTATGTAAACGTACTCATGTTGAATTGTCAAAGTTGACGCATATAATTAATTCAATTGCTAGTGTTTTCGAATTCAAAACAGTGTAAAATGATGAGTGATGATGAATCTTCTATTTCTGGGACTCCTCCAGAGCTGGTTGATGCAGTGAAAATACTACTTCTTTAGAATAAGGGCCGAAGGAATCATGAGAAAAGTTCGTATATGCATATGTCGAACCAACTGTAAGGAAATATCATTTCCTTACAGTAAGGAAATGAATATTTCCTAACAGTTAGGAAATCTTGAAATTTTCTATGACCAATTTTGACTGGAAGGTCAAAATTTCCTAGAGATTTGCGGAAAAGGTGTTTTGTTTTTACAGGACAACGCCCCAGGACAAAAATCTCATGTTGCCATGCAAAAAATTCGTGATTTAGGGTTAGAATTACTAGAACAACCCCCTTATTCACCATATTTGGCTCCGTCCGACTATCATCTCATTCCTCAACTGAAAAAAAAGTTTAAAAGGTCGTAAATTTTCTTCCAACGTGGAGGTAATAAAAGCTGTGGGGGACTGATTTGCAGAACAAGAAGAAAAATTTTTTTTTAAAGGTCTAGAGACGTTGCCCCACACAGCACATGTACGTACAATGGACGAACAATGGATGTTTATTATGGATGTTCGAAACATCCATTGGATGTCCAGAATTGGTACATAGTACATCCAAAGGACGTTCATGGGACGTCCAGGACACCACTTTGGACGTACAATTCAAGTCCAGATAACGTCCAATGGATGTACATTGTGCCTATTTTGGACATCCATAGTACGTACATTGGATGCACATGTACGTACATTGGATGAACAATGGACATTCATTATGGATGTTCGAGACATCCATAGGATGTCCAGAATTGGTACATAGTACATCCAAAGGACGTTCATGGGACGTCCAGGACACCACTTTGGACGTACAATTCAAGTCCAGATAACGTCCAATGGATGTATATTGTGCCTATCTTGGACATCCATTGCATGTCATATGTACGTACATTGTATGAACAATGTTTATTATTATTGTTCATAATATAAAGAAATATTCAAAGCAATTTAAATCCAGTTAATTATTTAGTAACACTGAAATTAATCAGATACGGCGTTACTAGATAATATCTAGTGTTAAAGGTATATCTAGTAGTTAGTAGAGGTGGATATACCTATAATATAAAGCCCGCTCCACACTCATGGCAAGAACGTCGGCCAATACCGCGAACGCGAGTGTGGATGACTTTCTTGTGTCACGTTCGCGCTTCGCGGCGTTCTCCGTTTCGTTGCGGTCTCCTGTCCCGCGACAAAGGCTTCGCGCCTAAGCACAAATGTTCCATCCACACTCACAGGCGTTCGCGGTACCAGCGCAGTAATGATTTAATGCTTGTTCACGGACTTTATTCGCTTTTGAAATGAATGGTTTTCTTGTAGCAATGAAGTGGAATTAGATTAGATTTAGAGGAGATAAGTGAGATGAGAATTTCTTGATTATTATCAGAATGAACCCTTTTTATAGGGCGGAAAGTCTTCGCAGACAGCGAGGATGCTGTGAACCAAAGTGCGAATATTTGTGTGAGTGTGGATGACTTATTTGGCTGCGAATTCTTGGACAGGTTCACGGCAAGAATTCTTGGCGCGATTCGCGCCATGAGTGTGTAGCGGGCTTAACGGCTATAACATCATCAGTCATCACACGCCTTGGGATCTGACTCGTTCTAATCAGCTTGCAACAAGCCACAATGCCACACATCATCATCCAGGAACCTAGCGAATGTTCCAACAACATCATTTCATGATCTTGTACGGATCAACGGATTTATGCAGTGGAACGAAGGTCCTCTTAAGCCGGCCATAGACATCGTTATTTTTCATCCGTTTTCATCGCCGCGGTTCGAACCGCCGAGCCATATCGCAGAACTGTTTTGCCCACACACTTCGGTAAATTCTACCCGTTATTTTGCTGTCGTTCACGATTGAGCACGTCATGAAGAGGAAACATCTCTTAGCAGTGGCGGCCGCGGTTTCGGTGCTGAATAAAAAAGAATCAAATTTATTCTTCACTGTTTTAATATCAGCGCCTTCCTTCCAATTCATGATATTTTTTCAATAATATTACATAACCTTCCCTCTTCTTGTTTCTATTCCTGTATTCTGCTGATTTAATTCGCCATAGACAAGGATGCAACCTGTCCAAATGGATGAAATCCACAATTAATTGTTTATTCGCCGTCTTCTGATCCATCCCGGTCAAAAATAGTGATAGAAGAAGTGATTAAGAAACAGCAGAAGTAGACGCACTTGTGGAGAGGACGCGACTTGTACTACGCTAATGGAAAATAACCGCCGATTCTCGACGAAATCCCCACACACAGTCGGTATGGCACGACAACCGATGAACCGTCGTGACAAAAATCAAGCATCGGCAGATATTTGTACCGACGATTCGTACCGACGGTTTTTCGCCATACACATCGGTTTTTGGCGCTTTTGCCGGGACGGTTCGTATCGCGGCGTTATAAACGGATGAAAAATAACGATGTATATGGCCGGCTTTAAAACAAAACGGAAGATCGTTCTGGGGGAAGACTACCGCATGGCGACATCTAGTTATGAATTAGACAAACAATTCGCTCTCGAAGTTACGCGGTCGAAGATAGATGGCATATCTCTCATTTTCTCCTTCCAGTGACTACATGGTAATATGTATCTCCTCAGCAAGCAAGAATGTGAGTTTTCACATAAGAAACATGAAGGCGGCAGCGTGAGAATCGTACATAGTTATCGGTATGTCCGAAAATAATAATTATCCAACGAAAGTTTATTCTAGAAGGAATTATTCCAAAAGGACAAATCAATCAGTAAAACTGAGATTAATCAGATATCAGTTGTTGATATTTATATCAATGCACGCGGTATCTGATTTATCTCAGTTTTACTGATTTATTTTCTTTTTGGAATAATTTCTTCTGGAATTAACTTTCGTTTCGGTCTGAAACATGGCCGATATGGCGCTCATCTGCGAATCGTCTATAATGTATCTGAATTGGACGTACAATGAATGTTCACTGTTGGATTTACAATGGACGTCCAGAAATGTACATTAACTGGACGAACAAAAAATGCACCATTAATAATGTATCTGAATTGGACGTACAATGAATGTTCACTGTTGGATGTACAATGGACGTCCAGAAATGTACATTAACTGGACGAACAAAATGCACCATTGAACAAATTTTATTTGAAGATTGTGTTTGGAAATACTATTGATTTTCATTTGGAACAGAGAAAATAGATGAGATTCAAACAGAAAATTCATATATATTTTTGGACATTATATGTATGTACAATGGACGTACGTTCGTAACAACCAATGGACGTCAACAATTGTAAGTACAATGGACATCCATTCAACGTCCATGGACGTTTGGACTTGATATGGTCGTAAAATGGACGTCCAATGAATGTCGTGTGCTGTATGGGGCAGGTTCTCTGTAATGAATGTATTCAATTAAGAGGAGAATATGTTGAGTGATATAATATTTTGATATTGAAATTCAGTTTGGTTCTATAGTAGGCTAAGAATTTTTCAATATATCCTCGTACTTCTAATACCTACAAGCAGAAATGACAAACACACTGAAAATAATTTTTTCATTATTCATCATGGTATTTTACGTGCTCTCGTTCTACTGAGCGTTCAAATAACATCGCAATCTAGTGTGCAGTGTACAGAAAAACTCATTTCGCGACATCCATAACTTCTCAAGAAAATCGTAGATACTTATTCGTAAACACACCCATAACTCCAGATATAAACTTTCACTTTCCACTGGTGCCAACCCGAAAAACCCTATTACAAATTCAAATTGTACCTTATAAATTCGATTGTTTCGTTAAGTTCCTCATATTGAACTACGCAATAAGTCCTTAGGGAAAGAACATCCCCAAATCTCCCATTCTTGTTTACGATTATTGCACGTTGAAAAACATGAAATGTCTAGACCAATTATTACCGTCTTTATTAGTTTACATGCGGGTAAATTTTGTTTCGTTTCTTTTGGGCCTTAGAAGTCTTCTTTCTAAAAATAACCATTCATATAATATAGTGTCCTCATTCAGATGGGGATTCGAACTTAATTGGTCTTCATTCAGCGTCATGACAATGGGGATTGAATGCATAATAATAGGGAGAATATCGAGAATGTAGGTACATTTTGCAAGAACGATATTGTTTGCAGTTCAAATACGATGAAACGTCATTAAATTCTAAAGTGATATGTAATATAATATAATATAAGTACTCCACTACGAGATTCTGAATTTACGAGATCGAATGTTCAAATTTATGATTGAAATTCATTCATTTTCGTTTTTTTAATGGATATTCAGCTAGAGAACCCTCTATTCATCTTTATGGCCAAAACAATTTCGTTCGAGAAACCCTTGGGTAGAACTGAAAAAGCAACCTCAAAATCCGCTTGCATTGAGGGTTTACGCATTAAATCTTCATGTAATTTTCCATCGTTAAGCGCGTAAGAAAGAAAACTGAAGATTCTGTGTTCGAATATTGGATTCTGAGCCTGTATTTTCAATATACTCTATACTCTATATGATCTACTAGTGTCACGAGGTCTTTTCTCCGGTAACCGTTCTGAAACTACTCTAGGCTCAACACCAGCCTACTAATCGAAGACCAGCAGAAGTCGTTTCTACAACATTCTGAGCAAATTATTCGCCGACATGCCATTCTTCAATTTCTTCCGATTCGCCAGTGCGATACGAGAAATTAGCGGGTATTTCACAGGCCGGGTGGAAGTTTCGCGTGATGTAAACAAACCCTAATGGGACACACATCGCAATCAGATTATGCCCATTTATGATCTTAATTTCCTGGTCCCCTCGCGCTCCACACAAACGCGGAAAGTTATAGCGAGTTTTGCGATCGTTCACGTTATATCGTTAATGATTATGCTCGAAGTAAATCATATTTCGGGGTGGGCGAAATAAACCATCCGGAGAACGCATGCGAATTCAGAATTTACTGTTCGAACATTATGGGAGATTTTCGAGAATCATTTGCTTGGTCTCGGAGATAAGATGGATATTTTTCTGAAAAATTTTGCTCATTGGAAACACGAAAATAGATAACATAATTCTACGCCTGTTGATGTCATAAAGTGCAGACTGTTCCATTTGAAATAAACAAGTTATTACTGTTTAAAACTTGTTACTATTTATTCATATTTTTTGGACACCCTGTACATGCTAGTCAATTTTTCACAACTGTGACTCGAAAGGTACTTAATTACTAAGACCAGAGTCGAATTTGGTCTCAAAAGCAAACATAAAAATTAAGAATTCGAGGTGTCAAAATTGGTACTTACTACATTTCCACCTAAAACCAAATATACTGCTCCACAAGAGTTAGGGATATCGTATTTAATCGTTTTCAAAAGTATGCAATCTTCGAGTAAAATCATTAAAAACTCAATAACAACTTGAATCGATCCGAGAAAAATCAGTATGAGACATTTCGTCTTTTTTCTGAAGTTTGGTTCTTTGCATATGCTTCATGAATGTTCTTATTTTGAAATGAAGTCAGTTTATCAACGGCTTCGATTTGAAACGAGTTTTCTGAAAATGCCAAGACGTAAATTAACAAACGCTGAGGCTAATAGGGCTATCGGAATGCTACAGGGTGGCCTATCTCAGGTTGTTGTAGCGGAAAGGCTCCAAGTCAGCCAAAGTGTGATATCTCGACTTTGGAATAGGTTCAGGGAGACAGGTTCCGTTTTGGAAAGACCAAGGCTTGGTGGGCGACGAAAAACAACACCCGCTCAGGATCGTTTCTTCATCGTTTCGGCGAGAAGAAACCCTACATCTACGTGTAGAATGCTACAGAATACTCTTCAAAATGCAGATGGGGTCCAAGTTTCCATCGAAACCATCAGACGACGTTTGAGAGAGGTGAATCTAGGTTCTAGACGTCCATTAAGAGGAGCTCCATTAACACGTGACCATAAGCATCAAAGACTGGAATGGGCAAGGCAACATATCAATTGGAACGATCAATGGCGTAGTGTCCTTTTCACTGATGAATCCAGATATGGACGATTTTCAGATTCTCGACGAATAAGGGTATGGACAATCCCACGCATACCCCGTAATCGTCGCTATGTCCAAGAAGTCTATCCATTCCGAGTGGGTAGTGTTATGGTATGGGCCGGGATATGTTTCAACGGGCGCACAGATTTACATATTTGCCCTGGGAATATGACCGCCTTACACTATAGGGAGCATGTCATTGACAATGTTGTGGCAAATTTTCACGCTGCTATTGGTGAAACTTTTCAATTTCTAGACGATAACGCTAGACCGCACCGTGCAGCCATAGTTGAGAATGCGCGCGAGGAGCTTGGTATTCCACATTTACCAATACCTCCGCACTCTCCAGATTTGAATTGCATAGAACATGCATGGGATATGCTCCAAAGAAGATTGGATAATCATCACCCTTCCCCAGAATCCTTAAATGATCTGAGAGAGATCTTCTTCCCCGTTTATGGAACCAAATTCCTCAAGAAATGTTCAACAACCTCGTGTGTAGTATGCAAAGAAGATTTCAAACTGTTATTGATGGGCGTGGAGGCCATACATTGTATTGATAGTCTCAAAATGCTCGAATTCTCTGGGAATGAAATTTCGTTATTTTACTCGATATTTCTTAATCACCCTGTATACGCTGCAGACCTACAGGCTAAAATTAATTTGCAGCTTGAAATCATAGCAATATGAATTTTCATCACAAAAATCTTATTTTAACTACATATATTTTTTTGCAATTTAAGTCGATATCCCTAACTCATGTGGAGATGTTTAATTTCAAAATAAACAGCATTTTCTTAAAATCAAGGTATTGTTCTACCTCTGATGTCATAGACTTGTCATTGTCAAACATTAACGTAACCAATAAAGCTGATACATTTTGTGAAATTTGAGTTGCAAAATGGTGAATGCGCGAGGCTTGCATAATTAAACCTTGATTATTTGGAAATTACCAAGTCATTTAACCTTGTTGAGCATCCTCTTATTTCTCAAAAATGAGAATATTGAGAGTTCCATTGGGAATATACAAATTTTTAACTGGTCCATATCTTCGTAGATGCCTGCTAGGTGATCTCCATATGGAGAGACCGTTTCAGCTCAAGACGAAGGTGAAATAAAATCCTGCTGAGCGAAATTCACGAATTAGGTCGACAATCAATACCCTGCCGGGTTCTGAACTTTTCACATTTGACCTTAGAGCACCAGCTCTCATGAATGCGAATATGTTTTTGAACTGTAACGGGGAATGCCGAAAATATTCCTCACGCATTCAGACACAGACGTCTTCATACAAGCCACGGAAAATAAAACCACCTGATATCAAATCAAATTCAAGTTGTGCCATATCGAAATCAAATATACAGAGTATATTTTAAGGCGATGCTTTTCTTTTGACAGGTGACAGACTGACAGAACTCATCAAAAGTGAGGGAGCAGATTCGGACTGAGGAATTTTCAGATTCACTTCTTCAAGTCACGGGATATCAAGACGATATCACAAGTTCCAGCCAGAAAAGACATGATTTTATAACCCAGATGCCTAATTGACATACGAAATTGAGGTAAGTGACGTTCTTGTGTACCAAATCTTGTGTAAACCAACCGAATGTTAATTCACCCTTTTAAATCCTGTATGTAAGTGACCTATATGGGTTACAATTATTTCAATTCATGAAGAGCCTTAGCGTTATCTTAAATTGGTTTTGAGTTCCTCATTTACCGGGCTTATCTTTATCTTTATGGGCTATTTGAGTCTTCATTTGAGTGGTAAAAGAGTTCTATAGCCGGATCTGTTAGGAGAAACCTCCTTGAAACCCTCTCAGATACTGGAGTTCATTGCAGCTCTGGAACTGGATTGCGAGCTGAAGATAGCGCAGGTGCGTAAACAGTTCTGATGGGGGGCCCAAAAGACCTTGAGGTCATAGTAGAATGTAACCCCCTTAACCCTTGGAATATTACTGCCGCCAGGGATCTCTGCTGATCTGGGAGTGGAGTAACACCATAAAGCCAGAGGCAATAAAGTGACTCTACTATGGGTGCCAGGACATTTTGGTGTTGAAGGAAATGAAAAAGCCGATGAGTGAGTGCATCAAGATTGACACCTGCTGGACCTAAGCCTTTCTATGGGCTCGGAAAAGACCAATGTAAGGCAGCGGTCCAACAATGGGAGTTGGATAACAGAATAATCCTCTGAAGAAACACTCCAGGACTTACTCAGTTAAAGTAACCAGTCTGCCAGTACCAAAGCAAAGGGCAATTCCTCCAGCCTGAAACCAGCGCAGCGACTGGAACAGCCCATTCTCTTTTAAATGAGGAAAAACGAAAAGAGGCCTCAGCTAAGGCTTCTGGAGTATTGGAAGAGTATACCCAGTTATATAGTTATAGTGAAGAGGGGTTAGAGTTCACTGCGACCTTAAGGTCTATTGTGCCCCCTATCAGAGCTGTTATCATCGCGCCTCCTACAGCTCGCCCTCCAGTTCCAGAGATTTGATGAAATCCATTATCTGGGATGGCTTCAAGGAGGATAACTCCCCACTTCTACAAGTTTATTGTCCAAAGCACTCTCTCCTTTGGCTTGCAATGGCATAGAGTTTCTTCCTCCTCCCCAAAAAATCTACACTCATCAGTCATCAGTGTCCGATAAACCCATTCTCAACAGATGCTTCTTTAGGCGACAATGTCCTGTGAGAAAGCCAGTGAGTAAGTGAAGTTGGTTTTTACTGAGATCCAGATATTTTTTGGATCTAGCAGTTTCAAAGTTCCGGAGGAACTTTTTGGAATGATCCATCCCTGGGAGATTCCGCCAGAGTTTTTCTCTTTCGGTTCTCTCCTTTAGCATAAATTCCTTCTTATAGGTGCATTTTCCTATACCACAGAAGGGTTCTGGGCCAGTGAGTGGCGTTTGTGCGCTCTTTCTGGCCAGTGTATTGGCCTCTTCGTTTCCTACGATTCCCGAATGACCGGGAACCGAGATTAAAAAGACCTTATTTTCATTGCTCACCTCATTGAGTTTGTTTCGGCACTCCCTAATCAGCTTTGAGTCAATGACGTAGGAGCTCAGTGCTTTAATAGCAGCTTGACTATCTGTATGAATAGCTATATCGCACTTCTTATAGTTTCTTTGTAGATTTATACCTAGACATCTTCCGATTGCAAGTATTTCCGTTTGAAGGACGCTTGTACAGGAGCCTAACGATAGTGCACGCGCTTGGTACTTGACCCGTAAATCCCAGCGCCAGCTCCTGTAGCGGTTTTGGAACCATCTGTATACCATTTTATTGTATTTTCTTTGAGATTATAGTTGGTGTATTCTCTTTTCCAATCCTCTCTTTTACTTAGCAATGTACTGAAGTTTTTCTCAGTGCTTACTTTCTTGATCATTACATAACTAGGAAGGTTTGCAGATGAGGTGTAGTCATTTAGAGAGGACCAAGCTCTCTGAAACCTGACTCTCTCATTGCCTGCTCCTTCTCTAGATACTCAGAGGATGGCCTCATGGGCTACCCTATCAATCACTAGATGTAGAGGTGTGAGGTCTCTGATGATCCAGACTTCGTCCCTCTTACAAAGCCAAAAATGGTCCCTACACCAAAAAAAACCAGTTGCTGTACAGTCAGAAAAGTGAGAACACCTTCTGTTGCACATCCCTGATTTCAGCCAAGCCATACCCTTGAACTTTTCGAAACCTCACCACCGTTAAACGTTGCCATCAACCAGAACCGTGCCCCGCTGGTATCTGACGTCACAATGTTGGCGCACCTTTTCCGATCTTCCATTTATAGAACATAAATAAACCCGGGGTTTGCCCATATGTTGCGCCAATAACCCAGAGTCGGCCCATAGACGAGCGCGAAGGGTGGAGTTCGAGTCGCCGTGTGCGATTTGCGAAGTGGGTCAGATTGGCACAGGCCCAGGCAACGCCGCCAGACCTATTGGGGTGCCGCTACGCATCGATCTGCACTGGTCTACTGTCTTCCCGACCGTGCCCCGTCCCAGCATCCGCGATGCAGGGTTGGGGCGAATCGAAATTTGTTTTTATACGATGGGGGATGTTTGGGGTCGAAGGGGGTGTCGAATTATAGGTTTTCGAGGATGCTGAATTCGATGAAAAATAACCCAGGGCCCTAACTGTCGTCGTTTAGATTTTCACAATATGTATACTCCATTCACTTTTATTTAATCACATAGGAGGTTATGGTTTCGTTTTCAGGAGTTGGTGCACCTGATGAAAAGTCTGTGCGCGTACAGAAAATATCGTTAATGACAAAACGACGTTGCCAGTTTCTTCGTTTACATCAAAGTAAAAGTATCAAAGATATGCCACATTTTGTTAGTTCGAATCGATCGGCGATTTTGGGGCGAAATATCGATAGGAAATCGACCATTTTTCCGTTCTTCGTCGGCCAGAAGAAGTTTCCCGTCGATATGAGAAATTTCGTGCAAGTGTCATTTTTTCCTTTCACGACTTTTGGCGTGAGTACGAACGGCAAATTTGAATCGGACCAAAAATCGATTATATAAGCATAAATAAAGCGAAAGAAGTACTAATTGACCTTTTTACACTTGATAACGAAGTTTTTTTTAGGTATCTGGCCGTTTAGAAAGATTTCAAACGAAATTCCGGTCCCCCCAGAAGTTTGGTTAGTTTCGGTATCGTTTTTGGTGCTCAAAATTTACTTGGAATGTGTGAATGGACAAAAAAGGCTTCCTTATACGATCTTCTAACGGAAGCGACCGGCAAATATGAACTTGCAGAATGAAATTGCACGAATGCAAGATTTTCGTAAGTAAACGGGTTCTGGATGGCCATCATCGGTCTCTAAATGATTATTGTTGATCGTTTCAAAAGCTGAAAAAAAGAAGAAATACGACTATATTGCATTCAACGGTAAGTGAATTCAGATTCCGATTAATTGAAATGTGTCACTGGAGCTTTCATTCCTATCAATCCTTTGCCGAAAGTAGAAATAGGCTATATTGAACCATAATACATCGGTTTTTTCCATATTCCAGGAGTTTGTGTCTTATTTTAGAGCAGGTGAATGATAAATGTGAAGCATATGTTTGACCTATTCCATTTTATTTGTACCTACTGTGGTAGTAATGTATGAATATTTTTTAATCTAATAAATTACTTTACAATCAGAATATTTTACTCCTTGTTCATAAGATCAAATAAATGAAATGTATATCTATAAAGCTTTCAGGAATTGACATTCTTGCTTATTAATTTATAACCAAAAATAACCAAAACTCAATTACTATTGAATTGAAATTATTAGTTTCTCTGTAAACAAATTCGTTAATTTAGTTATCATGTTTATTTTCTTTGTGATGAATGAATAAAACTGTTGTTTATTTGAAATAAAGAAATATTAGAAATAGAAATGTTATGCACCCTCACAATCATATCACATACAATATCATGATGGAAACAAAGCACATCGATAAATCTTTACAATCATAAATCCAAAAACTCCTTGATATGTAGAATATTGTTCACAATTTCCTTATGTGTTCTCCAAAATGAAATATACATTCTGAGAAAAACGCTGAGAATGTAGAAAGGGCAACATAGTGTTGACTCGGAACATAAAGATATTTTGAAAAACGTCATAACTTCGATACAGAGTGGAATGTGTCAAATTTCCAAGGCCAGAGTTGTGATTTTATAATTGTGAATGGAGTATGTAAATGTTTTATTCATTCTTGAAAGAAAACCGCGAATTTGAAACACCCTTTAGATCAACAATGTTATTTTTCGACAACGATTGCATCCATTTAGAAATCAGTCCTTATTGGAAAAAAATGTTAAAAAAAAATAATGTTAAAAAAATTTCAAGGAATTCAACCTTCAACCCCTTTCTCTAATCGCCTTCTCATCATCACCCCCCAAATTTCGAGATAATTGATAGTCATCGGAGATGCCCGTCATCTCACTTCCCCGATCCACCTCCCGGATCCCTCCCTGTCCGCCCTTTTACTACCCTCAGCCGTTTGTTAGTGGAACTCCCACGCCCAGGCTTCCAAAATCCAAGGCCAACACCTTTCCGGCTTCTCTCCTGGCCTACATCCCGATTTTTTCCCGGATTCAGCATCCCTCGCTTTCTGATCGCCGTAATTTCTTGATTGCCGAATAACTCGCCTTGGATCGATTCATCCGAGGCGTTTGAAGTCCTTCATTTGGAACCATGAGAAATCTTAATTTTAATCACGAAAATAAATCATGATTGATATTTCGATTTACGTCTGGAAATCCAGAGTGGAAACTTTCGGAGAAGGAAAATATTTGGGGAACCTTCGGAACTATAAATAAAAAGTTCTGAGACAATAATTTCGACTCCTAATTTATAGCTGGCAGCGTAATAACATGCTAACAGTAAACTAATAGGAGGCTTCAGATTTATAGCGTGTTGCGATGTTGTGTTTGTGAAATGACTTGTGTGTGACTTGCTCGATATTCGGTATAACGTGCCCTTGTTTTTTTCCTTGGATTTATTGATCTTAGAACTTTTCAGGAAGTGGGAAATGGAAAGGAAGTACAGATTCACCAAAAAGCGATAGCTGCACATTCAACAGAGCACCGTCAAAAAACAGTAGCTTTTCACACGATTCTTCAGTGCTCTCGAATAAAAATACTGAAGATCAAGGAACTTCTCAGCACAATAGACTCCATAAAAAATGAACAAAACAAGATATAAAAATGTGATAATCTAATTCTGAAGAGTAATCTCTTCTCCTTCTGTATTGATATAAAATTTAAACACAGTAAACTGTAACTTGAAAAGATTACATTTCGCCAGAGAATATCTAATTATAAACTGTGGTAGATAAAGTCTTAAATTATTTTTTATTGACTTCAGGGTCCCCAAAAACCTACATTTTGATAACAAACTTCGCCATATAGTACCTCTTTGACCCGAATTTTTATGCTTTGTATTTTCGATATTTCATTTTCGAGTTTTGTTCTGCAGCTCATAGCACTCAGTATGGGTGATATGGATCACCAAAATGGGTGTTCTGAAAGACTCGAATGGGTTGAAGACATTATCGATTGAATAACACTGTTAGATTTTCCAGGGATTCCGTGATGATGACAAATATAGTGTTTTTAGGGGGTCTTACCCCTTATGCATTTTTGACCCAAAAAGTTGGGATTTTCGAAGTCGATTTTATTCTTTATATCGATACTTTGGACAATGCTGATAAACAATATGAAAACTTACTGTGGATCCGGCCAAAGAAACGGGAGCTATGACGATTTGAAATTCAGATTTTTTGAAAAAATGCCATTTGACAGATGAAAATCTAAACTATGCTAGTTAGGGCTCTGGAAAGTCTTTTATTGAATAGACCGACCTCGAAAACCTACATTTTGATACCAAAATCGTCCATGTAGCCCTCATAACTACTGAATTATTTCGTTTTAATTTTTTCGATATTTCATTTTCGACTTTTGTTCTGAAGCTCGGAGCACTCAAAGTATGGGTCATATGGATCACCAAAATGGGTGTTCTGAACGACTCGAATGGGTTGAAGACATTATCGATTGAATAACACTGTTAGATTTTCCAGGGATTCCGTGTTGATGACAAATATAGTGTTTTTAGGGGGTCTTACCCCTTATGCATTTTTGACCCAAAAAGTTGGGATTTTCGAATTCGATTTTATTCTTTATATCGATACTTTGGACAATGCTGATAAACAATATGAAAACTTAATGTGGATCCGGCCAAAGAAACGGGAGCTATGACGATTTGAAATTCAGATTTTTTGAAAAAATGCCATTTGACAGATGAAAATCTAAACTATGCTAGTTAGGGCTCTGGAAAGTCTTTTATTGAATAGAACGACCTCGAAAACCTACATTTTGATACCAAAATCGTCCATGTAGCCCTCATAACTACTGAATTATTTCGTTTTAATTTTTTCGCTATTTCATTTTCGAGTTTTGTTCTGAAGCTCGGAGCACTCAAAGTATGGGTCATATGGATCACCAAAATGGGTGTTCTGAAAGACTGGAATGGGTTGAAGACATTATCGATTGAATAACACTGTTAGATTTTCCAGAGATTCCGTGTTGATGACAAATATAGTGTTTTTAGGGGGTCTTACCCCTTATGCATTTTTGACCCAAAAAGTTGGGATTTTCGAATTCGATTTTATTCTTTATATCGATACTTTGGACAATGCTGATAAACAATATGAAAACTTAATGTGGATCCGGCCAAAGAAACGGGAGCTATGACGATTTGAAATTCAGATTTTTTGGGAAAATGCCATTTGACAGATGAAAATCTAAACTATGCTAGTTGGGGCTCTGGAAAGTCTTTTATTGAATAGACCGACCTCGAAAACCTACATTTTGATACCAAAATCGTCCATGTAGCCCTCATAACTACTGAATTATTTCGTTTTAATTTTTTCGATATTTCATTTTCGAGTTTTGTTCTGAAGCTCGGAGCACTCAAAGTATGGGTCATATGGATCACCAAAATGGGTGTTCTGAAAGACTCGAATGGGTTGAAGACATTATCGATTGAATAACACTGTTAGATTTTCCAGGGATTCCGTGTTGATGACAAATATAGTGTTTTTAGGGGGTCTTACCCCTTATGCATTTTTGACCCAAAAAGTTGGGATTTTCGAATTCGATTTTATTCTTTATATCGATACTTTGGACAATGCTGATAAACAATATGAAAACTTAATGTGGATCCGGCCAAAGAAACGGGAGCTATGACGATTTGAAATTCAGATTTTTTGAAAAAATGCCATTTGACAGATGAAAATCTAAACTATGCTAGTTAGGGCTCTGGAAAGTCATTTATTGAATAGACCGACCTCGAAAACCTACATTTTGATACCAAAATCGTCCATGTAGCCCTCATAACTACTGAATTATTTCGTTTTAATTTTTTCGATATTTCATTTTCGAGTTTTGTTCTGAAGCTCGGAGCACTCAAAGTATGGGTCATATGGATCACCAAAATAGGTGTTCTGAAAGACTCGAATGGGTTGAAGACATTATCGATTGAATAACACTGTTAGATTTTCCAGGGATTCCGTGTTGATGACAAATATAGTGTTTTTAGGGGGTCTTACCTCTTATGCATTTTTGACCCAAAAAGTTGGGATTTTCGAATTCGATTTTATTCTTTATATCGATACTTTGGACAATGCTGATAAACAATATGAAAACTTAATGTGGATCCGGCCAAAGAAACGGGAGCTATGACGATTTGAAATTCAGATTTTTTGAAAAAATGCCATTTGACAGATGAAAATCTAAACTATGCTAGTTGGGGCTCTGGAAAGTCTTTTATTGAATAGACCGACCTCGAAAACCTACATTTTGATACAAAAATCGTCCATGTAGCCCTCATAACTACTGAATTATTTCGTTTTCATTTTTTCGATATTTCATTTTCGAGTTTTGTTCTGAAGCTCGGAGCACTCAAAGTATGGGTCATATGGATCACCAAAATGGGTGTTCTGAAAGACTCGAATGGGTTGAAGACATTATCGATTGAATAACACTGTTAGATTTTCCAGGGATTCCGTGTTGATGACAAATATAGTGTTTTTAGGGGGTCTTACCCCTTATGCATTTTTGACCCAAAAAGTTGGGATTTTCGAATTCGATTTTATTCTTTATATCGATACTTTGGACAATGCTGATAAACAATATGAAAACTTAATGTGGATCCGGCCAAAGAAACGGGAGCTATGACGATTTGAAATTCAGATTTTTTGAAAAAATGCCATTTGACAGATGAAAATCTAAACTATGCTAGTTAGGGCTCTGGAAAGTCATTTATTGAATAGACCGACCTCGAAAACCTACATTTTGATACCAAAATCGTCCATGTAGCCATCATAACTACTGAATTATTTCGTTTTAATTTTTTCGATATTTCATTTTCGAGTTTTGTTCTGAAGCTCGGAGCACTCAAAGTATGGGTCATATGGATCACCAAAATAGGTGTTCTGAAAGACTCGAATGGGTTGAAGACATTATCGATTGAATAACACTGTTAGATTTTCCAGGGATTCCGTGTTGATGACAAATATAGTGTTTTTAGGGGGTCTTACCCCTTATGCATTTTTGACCCAAAAAGTTGGGATTTTCGAATTCGATTTTATTCTTTATATCGATACTTTGGACAATGCTGATAAACAATATGAAAACTTAATGTGGATCCGGCCAAAGAAACGGGAGCTATGACGATTTGAAATTCAGATTTTTTGAAAAAATGCCATTTGACAGATGAAAATCTAAACTATGCTAGTTAGGGCTCTGGAAAGTCTTTTATTGAATAGACCGACCTCGAAAACCTACATTTTGATACCAAAATCGTCCATGTAGCCATCATAACTACTGAATTATTTCGTTTTAATTTTTTCGATATTTCATTTTCGAGTTTTGTTCTGAAGCTCGGAGCACTCAAAGTATGGGTCATATGGATCACCAAAATAGGTGTTCTGAAAGACTCGAATGGGTTGAAGACATTATCGATTGAATAACACTGTTAGATTTTCCAGGGATTCCGTGTTGATGACAAATATAGTGTTTTTAGGGGGTCTTACCCCTTATGCATTTTTGACCCAAAAAGTTGGGATTTTCGAATTCGATTTTATTCTTTATATCGATACTTTGGACAATGCTGATAAACAATATGGAAACTTAATGTGGATCCGGCCAAAGAAACGGGAGCTATGACGATTTGAAATTCAGACTTTTTGAAAAAATGCCATTTGACAGATGAAAATCTAAACTATGCTAGTTAGGGCTCTGGAAAGTCTTTTATTGAATAGACCGACCTCGAAAACCTACATTTTGATACCAAAATCGTCAATGTAGCCCTCATAACTAATGAATTATTTCGTTTTAATTTTTTCGATATTTCATTTTCGAGTTTTGTTCTGAAGCTCAGAGCACTCAAAGTATGGGTCATATGGATCACCAAAATAGGTGTTCTGAAAGACTCGAATGGGTTGAAGACATTATCGATTGAATAACACTGTTAGATTTTCCAGGGATTCCGTGTTGATGACAAATATAGTGTTTTTAGGGGGTCTTACCCCTTATGCATTTTTGACCCAAAAAGTTGGGATTTTCGAATTCGATTTTATTCTTTATATCGATACTTTGGACAATGCTGATAAACAATATGAAAACTTAATGTGGATCCGGCCAAAGAAACGGGAGCTATGACGATTTGAAATTCAGATTTTTTGAAAAAATGCCATTTGACAGATGAAAATCTAAACTATGCTAGTTAGGGCTCTGGAAAGTCTTTTATTGAATAGACCGACCTCGAAAACCTACATTTTGATACCAAAATCGTCCATGTAGCCCTCATAACAACTGAATTATTTCGTTTTAATTTTTTCGATATTTCATTTTCGAGTTTTGTTCTGAAGCTCGGAGCACTCAAAGTATGGGTCATATGGATCACCAAAATGGGTGTTCTGAAAGACTCGAATGGGTTGAAGACATTTTCGATTGAATAACACTGTTAGATTTTCCAGGGAATTCGTGTTGATGGCAAATATAAGGTCTTACCCCTTATGCATTTTTCACCCAAAAAGTTGGGATTTTCGATATCGATTTCATTATGTCCAGAGATACTTGGGACAATGCCGATACTACAAATATACAAACCAAATGTGAATACGACCACTGGAATGGGAGCTATAGCGGTTTGAAATTTCAATTTTTCATAAAAACTACTCACAGGAATGATCGAATGATGAACTAGCGCTCAAAAGCGGCTGTCTTGACGTCAGTGCTCTTTGTCATCCATGGTTCAAAGTAGGTTAAAAACAGACATCGACTTGTTGACTCAAGATATTTGAGGCATTTGTAAGCAGCATGATTTCACGTAAGCGAACCAAACTACTTCAAACCTGGATCCTACAGGACCTTTCGGATATATGAAGATGACTCAGTGCCAAAATGACCAATATTGAATTTTCAAAGAGCGGTCTCGTGTTTACTTCTGCTTGTTTTCGACTGAATTTGTTGGATTTCCTCAAAATAATCGTATTGGGCTAAGTGAATGGCTGAATAACCAGGAATTATCGCTTTTATTGCTGCACACGATTTGGCATCATCCCATTGTGTACAGTTTCTGCGGCCAAGATTCATATTTTACTTTCATGAAGTGATGATAACACACGTCTCAATAGAGCACAGTTCTGTACGCAAAATCTCAATTTTTTCCACTGAAAAATTTCCAAGTGTTTTTCGATTAAAACTTGCCTATATCGAATTTTCTTTTTCTGTATTTACGAGGAAATAGACTCAAATCGATAAAACTTGCTATGCGACAATCGTAACTTAATGTTCTTAATTAACACCAAATGGTCAATATATTTCAGGACGATCCTTTGCATGTTTCCATAGGTTCAACTGCCAATGCCATTTCGATCAATAAATGGATATTTTTATACTGTTTTCTCTCTTGAAAGTTATCCACTTAATCGTATGACGAGGATTTCAATAAACCGTAGAAAGTGTGATATGGACACGTGACTCGAAATGCGTATTTACTTCTCCTCATAACGAAATTGCATTAAATAAATAGATACGTCAATCGTGACAGTATGGTTCTTTCAATTACGGAAAAAAACAGCTCAGTAATGGCGAAATTTAATAATGTCTGGATTGTCTGCAAGATTTTAGCAGTGCTCTAGTTATTTTACGCTTCTGTCCACGACTATCTAATAAAGTGTTCATAATCCTTCTGTTTCATCAAGCAATATGATTGGTGATTTATGGTTTATCGATCACAGAATAAAACAAAACTCAAATTCTTCTGAGCAGAGGATTCTATTGAATGTCATATCAATTTGAAACGGCAATTTGATAGTAGAAAAAAATTATTTCAAAAAGAATTATTGAACAGAAGTGGACAAAGAGGGATATCCTACTCGCATATTATGGCTGTTATAAAAAATGGTTTTTTTCCAAATGAAATATCCTGTTTATATCGATACTGTACGAGCATGTCCTGAGAATCCGAATATTTTGTCGGTGAGTGTATTTATATTTACGAAGAACTTCCTATTTATTTCCAAAAATGGTTCCTGTTCTTGATTCGATATTAAAATCCTGGATTCCATAACTTATTAATGAGACTTATCATGATGCTCTCGAAAACTTTTTCAATTTGGCGATTCCCATGGTGTGACAAACTCGGAGTAGAAACTTTTCCTAATTTACAATAATATATTCACCCTTCTGATATGCAGATTATTTGAAGGATATTTGAAGGAGTCTAATCTCGTTGGCATTTAACTGGACAACTTTGATGCAGAGAAAAATTGGTTTTGGGATGTTTTGCTTCATTTACATAGAATAAAACAAAGTTGCTTTCGCTGTCTGCCCCTATGTATGCTTGAATCTCCAAAACTACGCATCGGATTTTGCAACGCTTTTTTTTTAAATACATAAAGCGATTCAAGAGGAAGGCTTAGATGTATGATACATGCATAATATTGTAGAGAAACACTGATGAATTTACAGGTTTCTAATGTGATGTGGTAAATATACACATTTTTTTGCGCTTACATTGCAAACGCTGACTGAACCCCACGAGATTAATCAAAGTAATGTACTCGGTATTGTACTACTAAAAAAGGTCAACAAAAAAGTCCGCGATGGTATATGTCTATCTCTTAAGGATAACCCACAAAAACCATTTTTTATCCTTTACATTTCACGGAAAAAAATGGCTTACTTAGGAAGTTATTTTAAGCAAGCCTTATCCAATTAAGTACAAGATTTTACAGAAATGCAGGGACATAGCGGTGCGGCGCCGGTACTACCGTTGTGTATAAGGATTGCATTGAATCCGGGGCGGGTCGCTAGTATTGAATAAAGAGACATTTCTTTCAACAATTTTTTCATAACCTGTGCTCGAATATTTGCTGGGGCGAATGATGCTTTCAGCTTTGTATATTCGGAACGAAAATTTATTTCTCGACCGTTTAAGATGAAATGAACGAAATGAATCAGATGAGTAATATTCTGGCTAATTCCATCCTGACTCCTACCTATGTATCAAAATTGAGTGTCATCTCTGTCCCAAAAATAGACCATCGTGGTGTTCCGAAATAATCGATTGGTGACATTTATGTCCAAATTTAAAAATAGTACGCACAACAGTGGGGCCATTTAATTATTCATTCTGCTTCAGAACAAACTCGAAATAATAAAAATCACTTCCAAGTTTTTTTCGTCAGATTGAAATTAGAGAAATATGGCACTTTTGTTTTCCTTATAATTTCAAAACTACTGATTCGATCGAGATTAAATTTCGCATTTAGATGGAGAATGACGTATTCAAGCTACATGCAAAATTTTGTCGAGATCGCGTCACAGAAAGATACGAAATTCTAGCGTATTATCGAAAATGAACATTCTCATTATATCTGTCACAACAGATCAGGGGTCATAGAAGATTACTTTGACACCTGCTGTCAATTTTTTGACAGCTGTCAAATTTTTTTTCAGACGTTCAATCGAGCAGGCACATGCGAATCTTTTACGAGCGCTCAAAAGCTCCCGACTCCAAGTCGATGCTTCTTTCGGATTTTTTCGGAAATGTCACCCTCCAACGAGTCCTACGCCAACTCCCAGCCTATCCCTTCGCAGCCACCGAAAGAAGGTCATCGGGGTCCCATCTCAACCCCTCCAACTGTTTAACGCCCATCCACAATGCACCGTTTCGTCTCCATATGACGTCAAGATTCCTCCAAACAAACGGTCGCCTTGACAACGCCGCTGTGACGTCGCGTGACGTCATCCGCGGGGAGCATAGAGCGCGATTAGAGAACCTTCGTTTATATATCGACGCTGTTGGGTCGCGAGCGTCACATTGTTTGCGCGAAGCGCGGTACGCGAGTGCTAATCGGTGATCATCTAGTCCACAATTTTTATATTTTTCTACTTTTATAACTGGTGATTGTATAGTTTGTTTATTTTTGTTACTTAGAATTTATATTTTCTCATCATAACATACGCTTCAGGTAAGTCCAGTATTTTTATGGTCCTTTTTTCTCAGAACCTTCTGTGGTTTGATTTTTCTGTGAATACGTACCCGGTTGTTGTTTTACGTTAGAATTGAGAAGAATTCTATGGTTTTTGTTGGTAGTTTTGTTGATTATTGACGAGATGTGATAGAGGGGTGGATATCAATTGTTTTCGGGTGGGAGGGCTCGGAACTGGGTTAAGAAAACGGGAAAATATGCGCCCTGGCATGTACCGGGTCCTGGATATTGATGGTTTCGTTGTTTTTCTATGGTTATCATTCGCGATAAACACCAGTGGACTGTACGAATTTGAATTTTCCTGTAAACAATAAATGGACCTACGTTGCTATTGGGAAACCCTTTCCTTTGATAGATTCGTTGAATTTTTACAATGCAAATTCGAAAATTGCCTTTAATCTTTTCAGGTTCTATGGTTTGACCTAAATTTTAATATTCTATTTCAGACAATAGTCGTCAAGTGAGTTGTTCCACATTATTTATTGATGTATTATTCTTTCAATTATAAAATTGTGAGGTTTTCTTCATATCCCTTTCAGCACCAGAAAAAAAAAGTTTACCAATTTCATGGAAACTCGTTCTATTTGGCCATCAGGGCATAAGTAGATGATAAAAATTGTTCTGAAAAATTATACTACAGAGGGTTCAGAAAAAAAGTACCAACACGATTGTGTATGCTGGGGTTTAATTCATACAAAACACTTTTTACAAGATAGTGATTAAAAAAAATTATTTAGTATGAAACAGTAAAAAACAGTTTTGATCTTTTGCATTTGATGCACCTTCTACGGGTCCTACTTTTTCAACCATCATGCCGGCAAAATCTCGGAGTTTTTCATGCATCGACGATGGGAATATGCTCATATTCATCATGTTTTTTATCTCAACCAGGTAGAGGAGCCCTATAGTTTTGCAGTTTAGGATTTGAATCGGCTTCGTCATCTTCGATTTCATTTTGGTATTCACTGTTTTCTGTACTTGTTCTACTCCGCAATCATCTGATGAATCTGAGTCGCTCTTACCAAGACCTCTTGCTGGAATGGCACAGCCATCCATCCAGAATAGTTATTTAATAATTCTAATATCTCTTCAACATCTTGTTGTTTGTCTCAGTTGTAATCTTGAAAAAAGAACTTATATGCAAACATCTTGCCCGCACAAATGTGTAGGAGCAGATTGAGTACTAAAAACTAAACTACACAATTGTGTAGGTACATGTTTAACGTTCAAATTCGACATGAAATTAAAATTTTTATTTGAATGTCAATACATAGTTAATAACTACCATAATTGTGAATTCAAAACATGCAGTATCACTTTCTAATTATTGTTTGTTGCTAGAAAATAATACTTACATTTTCGGCGAAAATTTCGACCTTCCATCTTGCCAAACACCAACACCAGAATGAAGAACCCATACAAACGCACGTTACTTGACGCCGGTTCCAACTTGCAAAGGATACCTACACAAACGATGTCGCGGGTCCAGAACGTTATATTTCGCGAATTTTTAGTTATTATAGAATGGTAAACTTCACCCACACAATTGTGTTGGCAGGTGCTGAAAGGGATATACAATTACAATCGTGAAAACAAGAGAGTATCAAACAAAATTTAATACATTTTTGGATGGAAAGCTCCACATAGCTCATATTTCGATGTTTCACATATTAATTCACCATCTGAACAAATTAATTCCAAATATTTCTGTTTACGAATTCATTTACTGGGTGTTAAGTGAGGTGACCTTTGAATTTACCCGAACAATATCGATTTTCGTGGAGATTTTTTCAATTTCTACTGCACGAGAGTGATATCTATCTAAAGTTAAACCTGTTCCTTTGGAGACCACAGAACTGTATACATTTCGAACGGTCATGATACGTAAGCTTATGACAAGTCACTCAAGTCCATTCCTTGCTCAAAATTCGAATAATAGTTATAATACAGATCGCGAAAATATCAAACTGAAAAATTCTTGACATAATTCAAAGCCCTGTCCTTCATAGATCATGATTTCACATACGAAAAGCGATTTTCTTTAATGGAAATTTCAAAAACTCAGACCTCCTTCTCCTCTAATCGCATCAATAAACTACAGATTCTCATAACTTTGGCAAAACTACTAAATCTGATTCTGATATCTCTCATGTGATGATTTTCCTGAAGTCCTATTCATTTGTTTGTGGTATGGATCATCATCTCATTATAAACAAATTTAATTCGAACGGAATGACTGTAATAATGACTATACAACTTCCTCCAACTGTTTGTTATTCCACATTCGATATGATTGGAAGTAATTTTCCATTTAAGAGCTTTGACAACATCTACAAGTATTCAAGCTTTTCGTGGAGACACCGTGTATAGACTTACGGACGTATTCGCATTGTAATACTGCAAATAGATCGTGGCAAATAACATTTGGATCATAATAAATCCGAAGTGAGATATGTGCCAACATTTTCTAGGTGTCGAAGTTTTTGATGGAAGATTCCAGTGATTTGATAAAGGTCGAACTGATCAGAAAGGAATTGTCTTATATTATTATTGAAAAACAATACAAAGGAAACAGTAGTATAAACACTCGAATTCATTGAATTTTTTACCGCAGTTGAACACTGAACATATACTCCATTCACAATTATAAAATCACAACTCTGTCCTTGGAAATTTGACACATTCCACTCTGTATCGAAGTTATGACGTTTTTCAAAATATTTTTATGTTCCAAGTGAACACTATGTTGCCCTTTCTACATTCTTAGCGTATTTCTCAGAATGTGAACGAATTGGAAAAGATGTGGTGGACGAAAATAATTAACGTTTCTTGAATTGATAGAAAGGTTTCCTTTTCTAGTTATTTGCATGAAAAGTACAAGAGATCACTGTTGAAATATATTATTTTTCGCCATGGAAAAAAATTGCATTGCTTTCACATAATTTTCATATGCATGCTTGTGAAGATTTAATGTTTATTATCCTCTTGAACTGAAAGTTCAAGACTAGACGACATTTCATTTATTTGATCTTATGAACAAGGAGTAAAATATTCTGACTGTATAGTAATTTATTAGTTTAAAAAGTATTCATGCATTACTACCACAGTAGGTTTGTACAAATAAAATGGAATAGGTCAAACATATGCTTCACATTTATCATTCACCTGTACTAAAATAAGACAAAAACTCCTGGAATATGGAAAAAACCGATGTATTCTGGTTCAATATAGCCTATTTCTACTTTCGGCAAAGGAATGAAAGCTC
Source organism: Adalia bipunctata (assembly GCA_910592335.1). NCBI lineage: Eukaryota > Metazoa > Arthropoda > Insecta > Coleoptera > Coccinellidae > Adalia > Adalia bipunctata. The sequence continues at coordinate 3,954,423 of OU342951.1, forward strand.
CATCAGTGACACATTTCAATTCATCGGAATCTGAATTCACCTACCGTTGAATGCAATATAGTCATATTTCTTCTTTTTTTTAGCCTTTTCGACGTGTTTTTTTTCTGAAACGTGAAAACGATCAACAATAATCATTTAGAGATCGATGATGGCCATCCAAAACCCGTGTACTTACGAAAATCGTGCAATTTCATTCTGCAAGTTTTTTCCTCATAATTCCTCGAAAATCCTACCTGAACCATATTTTCCGGTCGCTTTCGTTAGAAGATCGTATAAGGAAGCCTTTTTTGTCCATTTACCCATTCCAAATAAATTTTGAGCACCAAAAACGATACCGAAACTAACCAAACTTCTGGGGGACCGGAATTTCGTTTGAAATCTTTCTAAACAGCCAGATACCTAAAAAAAACTTCGTTATCAAGTGTAAAAAGGTCGATTAGTACTTACTTTCGCTTTATTTATGCTTATAAATCGATTTTTGGTCCAATTCAAATTCGCCGTTCGTACTCACGCCAAAAGTCGTGAAAGGAAAAAATGACACTTGCAGGAAATTTCTCATATCGACGGGAAACTTCTTCTGGACGATGAAGAACGGAAAAATAGGCGATTTCCTATCGATATTTCGCCCCAAAATCGCCGATCGATTCGAACTAACAAAATGTGGCATATCTTTGATACTTTTACTTTGATGTAAACAAAGAAACTGGCAACGTCGTTTTGTCATTAACGATATTTTCTGTAAGCGCACAGACTTTTCATCAGGTGCTCCAACTCCTGAAAACGAAACCATGACCTCCTATGTGATTAAATAAGAGTGAATGGAGTATACTTTCTATGGATATTTTACAATAATAACGTTTTGTAATGATTCAAAAACCAGAAGATCTCATCGTTTTGACTGTAACTGTAGCTTTTTGAGGTCAAAAAACCTCCTTTGGATTCTCTATTTTCCGAATTCGATGTTTTTCATTGATTCCGCAAATCAACATTAAAATGTTTTGCTGTGATTACAACCGGAAACGAAGCAAGACATCGGATGTATCAATTCTATGAAATTATAATCCATTCCGATTAAGCCTCGACTGGATCGACCCAATTCAATGCCTTTTTTTGTGAACATTGCAATGTAGGTATCAAAATTAGTGATGGTAATTGAAAGTATGGTCCGATGCCACCGGACTGTCAAGGTGACTTCAAGGTAACCCGAAAAAATGATTATGCGACCACCGATTCTGTAAAAATGTCAATGTGACCTCTTTCATCCGATCGAAACCACAGAATTTTCCTAATTGTTATGATTCTTAGCAATAAGAATAGAAAAAGGTTTTAATTTGTTTTGTCGGTCTAGTTCAAGGTCCTTGTAGTGATATAATGAGTGGATTCTTATATACAGGGTGTTTCAAACTGTTCAAGGAAATTTTAGGGAGAAAATTTAAAATATTTCATAATGAATCATGTGGCAATCTAATGAATGACAAAAATAAGTTTCTCTGGGTCAATTTTGAGGTCGGAAAAAATTTGTCGCTTTCATTTTCCTATAGGCTGCAGAAAAGCCCAGTCCGGAAGGTACCTATAGCGTCAGCTACCACAAAAATTCGTTTTTTATGACCATGGCCGTATTGTTCTTCCCCAAAACGGTCAATAAATCTTTCATAACATTTATAGAACGTTTTTATCGGCGATAACGCATAATGCCCCATTGTTGAAATGTTTATGGCCGAAATTCATTACGTTTTTAAATCAGCAAGACGGAGGAAAATCGGAATAAATGTTTATTTATCAATCGGTCTATGTGGAACAGAATATTTTATGTTATCGAAAAAGGAGCCTTATTCAAGTGGGTAAAACTTGAAATTGGCTTCGATAACAACAATTTGGCATCGACTTAAGCCCTGTACGTTTTCAGGAGTATCAAAATGCCACAAAGTACTCGTCAAATACAGAACAAACTCGTTGATATGACAACAAGAACCATTTTTTCCCGTTCAATTAATGGCAGTAGGCCATGGTAATCAACGGAAATCATACGTTACCTTGACGACGATAGAAACAATCGAATATAATCTCAATTAATTATGGTATTCTCTCATAATTCACGTGATGTATTCAATTAATAGACGTAGATAATGATAAGTTAGTTCTACGAAGTCCTGTCCTGAAATATTTGATAATGAAAAGGAAGGATGAAAAATTTCATAGAAAAGAGAAGACTATAAGTACCTGGTAAGTGACATGGAACTCAGTGAATTTTATTTACTTCATAAACTAGCCTTAAGTGGGCACTAGTTTTGTTCAGTAGCTAAAGTAGGCATTTGATCATAATGCTTAGAGTGAGAAGACGATCTTTGCAAGTTTGATAAAGGGCGAATAGTGGGCCATTGCTTATGAAAGCAGGTCACCTTTGGTCAGTCCAGAGCCTTCCAATCAGCGTTCCTAGCTTGTAATAGCATCAAATCAGAATAGGCAATGATCCCCAAACGTTCTTATCGATAATCAGAATTTTTCTGAAGAATATCTCGAAAATATTTCGCCAAATTATCTGAGTGAATGAGTTATCAAAGTTCCTAAAGTATGAACGAACATCGTACGATTGGCGATAGGGATTTTAAATGAAATCAGCACAAAGTGGAATCGTTCAAAGTTGCATTAAATATAAATGATGATTTCGAAAAAGTTGGAGATCACAGGAACGAGGGCAAATTATACAGTTGGGTGGACAAAGAACAAAACACTATTCTTAGGTCAACTTTGTTGTCCTGCTGAAGTCCACAAATTCGGGAGAAACGTTTAACGGAGAACGAAGTTTGGTGTACTATACTTTAGCTCGTTTTACAGGATGTCTCAGAAAGTACATGAGCTTCATTTGCGATATTTCGTCATGACAAATTGTCCAATTTACTGAACACAAACGACAGCTAGATCATATCGAATATGGCTGCTATGGCGTTTCAAAAACATCTCGTCAAATGAAAAATGACACAGCTTTGCCATGTATGCGGTCCATTTGCATATATCTAAACAGAGAATACAAGATCATTTCAATTCACAGAGAGCAATTGAGATTCTCTTTTCAATGGCAACGACAAAACAGTAGCCCAGAGTAAATTGGGTCAATTGCACTGTTCCGGCCAAACCTTGTAGCTATTTTATTTTATCATTAATTTTACCTTGTAATTAGTCACTGCTTACGCAAAGTCATTCATTATTCTACTGACTCCCTCATAATCTGTAGGATCTAGCGAGGATGTTGTGAAAAAAACGAAAGAAGTATCATTGTTGAATACATTTCAGTTGCGGTGATGTCTCTTTAAATGGGATATGATGCAAGGTATCTGATTTGGGTATCAAAATATCATAACATTCGAGTTTTTTTTTTCATATTTATATGTGAAGTGAAGATAAATAAGTTTTATATTAATGAGAGAATAATAAACCAGTTCTCAACAATTAGAGTGTTTTTTTTTATTCACACTCCTTTGCTTTAGATTACACTTCAATTTCCTTTTCTGTTTCGTGATTAGAAACTTGAATTGATGAAAAAGAAAGGCCCAAACCAAATTCTTGTAGGAATAGGAAATGAACCAGTTTACCGAAGATTTGGTTCAAGAATACTTCTAGCTTCTAGTCCAACAAAATCCGTCTCGGTAGCCCTTATCTAATCACAAAGTAAGCAATTAAATATATGGAAATAAAAATGTAAATATTTTTACTTGCTACGCAGAATGTAAAATACGAGTAGGTCGAGATAAGTATCCAAAAAGCCTGATATCGTTCTACGCCACCTTATTGGAAAAAACTCGATTTGGGAACAAAATGAGAGATCACAAGTTATGTTTGTGACCTTATATAGTTATTGTTATAGTTTGGTAGGAGGGTGACATTTCATTGAGACCTCAAGGTCTATTGTGACCCTCATCATAGCTGTTTTTGCAACTGCACCCTTAGATAGGTGGACATTTGATTTGAGCGGCATCGTATCGTCAGTATTTGTTCAGCAGCTGCTTAAATTAGTTTTTTGTCGCATCTTAAAATGAATGTTGCTTAAAATTTCGCGTTGAAAACGAACTGGTTGAACTAGGACAATTCCAGAACGAATTCAGCCCGAATTATCTATTCACGAACATTGAAAACAAGTTGTTTATAAAGTTCATTTCTAGCAATACGAGATCGCGAGACGACCTAGTTCTAAATAGACTCATCCTTTTCCCCAATAACAAATACCAACGTTAGCAGGAATTTTCTATTTTTACAACAATCCTCCTCTAAAAATGCGATCTCGAGTCATTCCCAATGACAGACTTCATGCAGTAGCAATTGGATAGGTTGACTATGATTGGTCGATGACGTAAGATGGCCATGCTTACGTCTAAAATACGTCTTTTCTTTTAGGGTTTTGGAAGAAGCCGTTTTTAGATCGACTTTACGTCATTGTGGAGAATAAAAGTGATGAGCAAAGTAGGATATTTTGATGGCATAAAGCATATTATTGAAATGTTCGAGTTTGATAGTTCATAAAGGCAAATGTTTCTAGACACTGAATGCAATTTTTTACAAATTAAAAAAGGTTATGCTTCGAGATAGGTTTCTATCTATATATATAAAACAGAGTTGTTGGTTACACCATTCATAACTCGAGATCGGATGGACTGTTTGTTATGAAACTTCATCTATGGATTCGTCTACGGCCTGGTTATTATAAAATACATCAAAACTCTGAAAAATTCGATGAAAAATTTGCTTATGTAGGAAATGCTTTTCCTCCTCTCGAATAAGGCCACTAGGTATCGCTACGGTTAGTGACTCTTATCTAGACACTGTAGCGTAGTCGTGAAGGTACTATATTTGATATTATCGCCACTAGATGGCGACGTATACAATTATTGTGTAATTTGCATAGAACTTATAATAACATGGAAGGCTATTATCAGATTAAAAAGCGCTATAAAGTGTTAATCGAACGGTGTTTCTTTCGAAACTTTCCAAGCAAACTTTTCCATTTGCCAACTTCCATAACTAATCCATATCTTCGGCTCGATCTAGCCAACTCCCGAGCCACGACACAATGGACTATCGAACTCCTGAACCCTGCGGAAATTTTCCATTTGCCAATTGTGTCAACCTTTAACCTACTAAACCGCCGTTACAGAAAGAGCTCTTGGATCATTTCCAAATCTCTCCCAGGAGTTACGACCCTTGGGACTAAAGGCCGTATGACATTATGTAGTTTCCGATATCGTTTTCTGTACAGTTTTCAATGTCGACAAAAACTGTACTGTTTTCTGTACAAGAAACTTTATGTCCATTAAATTGTGTATGACACTATGTAGTTTTTCGATGTTGAAATCAAAGAATACTTAGGTATTCTGTGATTGAAATTAACAAAAATAACGCCTCTGATTGGTGGTAGAGCAGTCAAGTCATCTGTCATTGTCAATGTCAATTGATATTTCAACGTTCAACCATGTCTTGGACGAAAGTTGCGCTTGCTGCCCTTAAGCTCATAGAGCTATATGGACAACATCCAAATTTGTACGAAGTTACATCTACAAAGTACAAGAATAAGCACGCACGGTCGAGTTCCCTAGAAGCCATTCGAAATGAAATTGAACAAACCTATTAATAACAATATATTATTATTATTTAACGTGTACTTTTTTTAAAACGAACACACAGCCTGTTTCGTCCTGGTATAGCCTCCCGAAAATGAGTATCAGATTTCTCAATATCTTGTTTCACCAAATTATATAGGTAATCAAATTGTGTCTGGGACATCCTTAAAAAGTTTTTATATGCTAATGTATCTATCTTCTTGCAAAAGCTCATTGTTCAACAAATTTAACACATTCGAAGTGGAACGACTTGTTCTCCTTCGAATCCAGGGCCTAATCCATATTCGTTTTGGCTTTTTCCGAGAATTATCTTTGCAAATAGTTTTGAATATCATTGTATATCCAACTACAGCCGCAGCACATGCAGCCATTACGTTTAACTCCATAATAACAGGAAACCGAATAAAATAATTTCATTTTCAACTAACCAAGGAATGACTTATATAGGTTAGGCTAAACAAACATAAACACGACACAATGTGACACCGACACGATATTTCATCTATTGCGCAGAAACTAGCGCATAAACTGTACAGAAATATGATGCGGAATGGTATTTCTGTACAGTATTCGATATCGAAAACTACATGCTCGTATGACACTATACAGTTTTTGTCAACATTGAAAACTGTACAGAAAACGATATCGAAAACTACATAATGTCATACGGCCTTTAGACTGAGAGGGCCTCGGAATCAGATAATTTGAATTTCATGCTTTTATTCTCGAGCATTTTTCGAGTGGGACCACGGGTTTGGCCACTTGAACTTGCGAGCGGTTGCTGCAGTCGGTAATTTCTTCGCAGAAGGCGATAAGGGCAGATTCCGGCGATTATCCGCTTTCGAATGAGAGAGGAAAGTGAGAATTGTGGGTCCATAGAGAAGCACAAGAAGGACTTTTAATTTCCCGAAGTGTTTTTCGAGCATCTCATAGTCACTATGAGGCAATAATAACCTCAATTTGAGGTGACCATCAGGCTACTGAGTCAGCTGGTGTGGTTTCTGGCTGGAACTGGTGATATCGTCTTTATATCCCGTGGCTTGAAGGTGGGTTCCTTGGCAATGATATTGGAAAAGTCCCAATTGAACCTATGAATAGGGGGTTAACCAACCACGAAAGCAACGACCGTGCTTTTACGTTTCGCGGATAACTTGAGCAATGCACAGGGGCAATTACTTAATTGTCGAGGTTAACACGAAAAACCTCGGTTTTCTCGAGAATGGACAGAAAAAAAACGACGATTCTCAGAAGTAGCATCCTGAACTGGTTCAGGGACCGATTCCCTCTTTGACGTATGGTTTCTGTTTACTGCTATATCTTGTACCAGATATTGGGGTTTTCTTCAAGGGAGAACCATTGAATAACTTCGAAATAACAGAGCTATTTCATTCTTCTTCATATATGTAGATACGGTGATATTCATTGGACCCAATTAATATGTAAACCGACCTTTTCGATTTACGAATCAGGCTCGAACAATTGACTGATAGGTTCAGAAGTTAACTGGATCGTCTTGGTTTTACCAGGATCTACCAGAATAGACGAGAAAACTCACATTATATCCCAACGTCAATAATTACCAACGTTATGGCCGGCACTATACACGTGATAATTTCCGTGACGTAAGACGACCTTGCCTGTTATGTCGAATCGGTTTGTTGGACAGCACGATCATGAATAGCGTGTACCGTGTACTGCACATGCATTTAACTAGCTAGGAATCACTGGCAGTGTTTCAGCTAGTGTAAAAGGGGCTTAAGCGAAAACCTTAATTAAGGGCTACTTCGAAAGTCTTTGTCTGGTCGAAATAAATCTTTTTTCATCTTCTATTTCCTTCCAAATTGGCTCTGTTAGAAAGATATAGCCATAGGAGAGTGTCAGGTGCTCTTGAGAAATCTCAAAAGTCATTCAAATAAAACGTTTATCTTATCACGAAATATGCTTCGAGAACAAATGAAATTTCGTAGTAACCCGTACGGTTTGTTGATATGTAGATTGCGAAAGCAATAGTAATTATTATGTCGCCGATTCGGACCCAAACAATATGGTAATTCAATCGGAATCAATTGAATGAAATCGCAGATCGGTTAAATGTGGACTCTGATTCTTATACGCATCAATTTTACAGATAAGTCTCGAGGAATCTTAGGACAAACAATGGATAAAAATCAGAAGCTTCTGCGACAATCAGATAAAGACGCAAAAAGCCTAAACTCCCCTATAATCGACGCATATTGCAAGAAAAGCCGTTATATTCTTCATTGCGCGATTATTGGGTCTACAAGGGCTCTCTTCTCATTGAAAATTTACCACAAACCTGGTATCTGCGGGTCTTCTGGCTTCGTGTAGGTGTACTAAATAAAATATTTTTTCTCACGGAACGAATTCGCATCAGATACGAAACTAACGGGTTCAGGCGTGGGGAAGAATATGAGGCGACTGATGGTCCTAGGGACAGGCCTAGACGAGTACTAATAAAGGGTTAAAAGAAGAGAGAATTCTTGGTGGGCTACTGGGGAGAACTTCAGACCACAGAGCTCTGGGTCTTCTTTGTTATCGACGAAGTCCATTCGCGGTACATGTTGGTACATATCCGAGCTCGCGAGCTCCCTTCAAAAATTGGGCTTTTTATTTCCATGAGATCTCAGTTCGTATGCGGCGTAGACCAACAATTTTTTTTAAATTGAAGCTTAATCATTTCTCTAAATTGTGTATTACTCGCTTTTCTGTTTTTCTTCGTATATTAGGAAAAAAGCCTGGTGAGCTGTAATTTCATGAAAATCTGGACAAACGATTTTATTTCCATAATATCTCTGTCAATTTTCGGGATAAATGTATGAAATTTTCAGTTTACATGCAAAATAATATTTTACAGAATGTGTATTGATCAGTTTTTTTGTTTATCGTCCTTTCAATTTTTAAATGAATAATAAATTAGGAACTTTATTGGTCATATTTTCAACCAGGTTTTTTTCCTGATATACGCAAAAAAATGGAGAAGCGAATAATACACGTTCTGTAGAATATTATTCCGCATGTATCCTGAAAATTTCATACATTTATCCCGAAAATTGACAGAGATATCATGGAAATAAAATCGTTTGTCCAGATTTTCATGAAATTACAGCTCACCAGGTTTTTTTCCTAATATAAGGAGAAAGACAGAAAAGCGAGTAATACACATTATAGAGAAATGATCAAGCTTCAATTTAAAAAAAAATGTTGGTCTACGCCGCATACGAACTGAGATATCATGGGAATAAAAAGCCAAATTTTTGAAGGGAGCTCGCGAGCTCGGACGTGTACCAGGTACCCTTAAAGAAGAAAAAGCCCGTCTAAAAAATCTTTAACTGAAGAGAAAAAACAAGACCTATACCTTAATCAATACAGGGTCTTTCACGAGGAACCTCACCCATATTTATACGGGAAACTACTGAACGTATTTTCATGAAATTCAGCACTTATAAGTATTTCACGATGCTGATGAAATCTAAAATATTTTCAAGGCATGAGCACCTCCGGTTTTTCCGGAAATGACGTCAACTTCCGTTTTTCAAATTAGAACACCATTTTTTTATTGCAGAAATAGATTCCTTAGAAAATTTCAAGTTATTTTGATGTAACATTTTTCAGTTTTGGTTGGAAAATTCTCTCTGAGCGGGAAAATTCGAAAAAAAAATCGAAAATAGAGCTCCGCTGAAACAAGAATAACTTCGAGGTTTTTGGATGGAAAATTTTCATTTTTGGGATTTTTCAAGATGTAAGATTGATGTATCCACTTTAAAAATCGAAATCGCGATTCATGATACAGGGGGTGAAAAAATCGCTTTCAAAGTTAGGGATGACAAAATCGTGAAAAATCAATTTTTTCAAATTAGAACCCAATTTTTTTATGGCAGATATTGAATCTACGTTAAAAAATAATGTGAGTGAATGCATCACACCCTTGCCCTAAAATGGATATTTTCTGAGTTAATATTCACTTTAGGGCAAGGGTGTGATGCATACACTCACATTATTTTTTAACGTAGATTCAATATCTGCCATAAAAAAATGGGGTTCTAATTTGAAAAACGGAAGTTGACGTCATTTCCGGAAAAACCGGAGGTGCTCATGCCTTGAAAATATTTTAGATTTCATCAGCATCGTGAAATACTTATAAGTGCTGAATTTCATGAAAATACGTTCAGTAGTTTCCCGTATAAATATGGGTGAGGTTCCTCGTGAAAGACCCTGTATAATTTTGTTTTTATCGCTACCTACTCGAGCAGATAATAAACTCGACATTGACCAATGTGGCGTACCCTGCACATTTTCATGGAATATAATTTCCACCATGGTCTCATGGTAATATTCATCGTTAAATGAAGATCTGGATTCTCATTGATAATCATTTGTTGTTGCGACAGCTGTCCTTGTTATTTATTTATAACCGATTCGCGCAATAACCAAATTATCAGGTCATCAGGATCAAGATATTCGAAATCTTACGGAATTGTGTTAGATCAAGAATTCAACATGATCCTTAACTGCTTTTCCAACACGTAATTTCCATCAGATCAAACATCTCCTTCTTCAACGTTCTCCGAACATTGTTTCAGTCGCCCGTTGACCTCAAAGTTCAATAATTCCATTGTTTTTACAGTTTCGCAGCAGCGTATATTCTTTTTGTCACGCCACGGACTTTGCATATTCTGGTTTCCAACAGAAAAAGTCGAAGGCTTTTCGCGTGATCGTGTGCAAAAACCGAGAAAAAATAAACAAAAGTGCAATTTAATTCTAACGCAATCGTCGCTCAAGGACGACTGGGTGTCAGAACTGAGGGAATTGGTATAAAAGTTGGATTAATATCGATGGAACGATTGACGCTACGTGTTCATTCATAAACATGCGTTATTGTTGCAAAAGCAGCCTGGCCTGTGTTGAAAATGGTATTGTCGAAATTCGTGGTTTCGAAGGTTGGGTCAATGTCAATAGAACAAACGGTTGGCTATCCATTGTAAAGCATGGAGATGGAAGTCATTAACTATTACTTCGAATTATGTCCATGCATGATTTGGTGCTGTTTTTTCCTTTGTTGGAGCTTGCTTAAATGTAATATCTCGTTAACTCTTACTATACTTTGGCTTTGGACCTCTTCGTCAAAGACCCAGAAATGGTAGACCAACTCCTACAACCGCTTTTGAAATAGTTTGGTGAGAAGACAGCCTCTAAGCACTTGCGAAATGGCAAGATTGAAAAGACAACGTCTTCTTAATACAACAGGTACTTCAATCACCCTGAGCACAATCGAAAGACGTCTTCAAGAAGACCATCCTTCTCGATGAGGCACAATTATGGTTTGGGCTTGGGGTGAAGTTTGTTTCGTTGGCAGAACTGCCAAGAACCACGAAGCCTGAGACATATGATGGAAATTTTCAACGGGGTAGTTCCACAATTTCAAGTAGCTCTTGGCCAAATTTTTGTTTTTCTGATGATACTGCACTGCCACATAGAGAAAACAATCAAGCATAACCTCCAAGATCCCCTGACCTAAATCCAATAGACCATGCTTGAGACCGATTAACAAGAATCCTTGATGATGAAACGCTTCAAGAGCTCCAATATCTTCTGCCACAACTTTGGCAATGAATTGAGCAGGATATTTTCATTAACTTGGTGGGAAGGATGTACAGAAGATGATCTTTTGTTGTAATTCATTTTCGTGTATGAACGCTCCAATGGAAATGTGCCTATTGAACTTTCTTATTTTATTTCAATTTGTTTTACTTGTTGTTTATGCTCTTCTTAAATCTACGAACGGTTTTTCACAAGTCAGTATAGGATACTTGCATCTTTATTTAGGACCAAAAAATCTATCTAACGCTTAGCATATATAGAGTAGCCTACATAAAACAGTCCAGCCGGATATTCATAAACCATACTGTATTCGACTATACTCCATTCGCTTTTATAATGTATCCCGATTGGCCATGACATTTCACCGTGTATATTTGGAAAATGTTAGATTATGGTCATTTTCCTGTCAGATAAATAAGCAACGTTGTCCTTCCTACATAGATTTCGTAGTAATTACGTATTTATCGAAATGTTTATTCACTTTGGAGTTTGGGAAAATAATGAATTAGAGAAAATATTATGTGAATTCCATAATTCCAAAGACCTGGCGAATGTTGAAAAAACTTTTTTCTCTGTTAATACTGGAAATATTTCATGTATACTCCATTCACTTTTATTTAATCACATAGGAGGTCATGGTTTCGTTTTCAAGAGTTGGTACACCTGATGAAAAGTCTGTTCGCGTACAGAAAATATCGTTAATGACAAAACAACGTTGCCAGCTTCTTTGTTTACATCAAAGTAAAAGTATCAAAGATATGCCACATTTTGTTAGTTCGAATCGATCGGCGATTTTGGGGCGAAATATCGATAGGAAATCGCCTATTTTTCCGTTCTTCGTCGTCCAGAAGAAGTTTCCCGTCGATATCAGAAATTTCGTGCAAGTGTCATCTTTTCCTTTCACGAGTTTTGGCGTGAGTTCGAACGGCAAATTTGAATTGGACCAAAAATCGATTTATAAGCATAAATAAAGCGGAAGTAAGTACTATCGTATCGTATCGACCTTTTTAACACTATATAACGAATTTGTTTTAGGTATCTGGCCGTTTAGAAAGATTTCAAACGAAATTCCGGTCCCCCAGAAGTTTGGTTAGTTCCGGTATGGTTTTTGATGCTCAAAATTTATTTGGAATGTGTAAATGGACAAAAAAGGCTTCCTTAAACGATCTTCTAATGAAAGCGACCGGAAAATATGGTTCAGGTAGGATTTTCGAGGAATTATGAAGAACTTGCAGAATGAAATTGCACGATTTTCGTAAGTCAACGGGTTTTGGATGGCCATCATCGGTCTCTAAATGATTATTGTTGATCGTTTTCACGTTTCAGAAAAAAAAACACGTCGAAAAAGATAAAAAAAAGAAGAAATATGACTATATTGCATTCAACGGTAGGTGAATTCAGATTCCGATGAATTGTAATGTGTCACTGGAGCTTTCATTCCTTTGCCGAAAGTAGAAATAGGCTATATTGAACCAGAATACATCGGTTTTTTCCATATTCCAGGAGTTTGTGTCTTATTTTGGAACTGGGTGAATGATAAATGTGAAGCATATGTTTGACCTATTCCATTTTATTTGTACGAACCTACTGTGGTAGTAATGAATGAATATTTTTTAAACTAATAAATTACTATTTTTAAGTTTTAAGTGAAAAAACTTGATCAACCTAAATCTTGGCCAACCGGAATACTTTATAAAAGTGAATGGAGTTTAGACTGTTTTATGGTGTGCACATTGCAGATTCAATTCCACAATTGCCCAATCTCCTTGTGAAACATGTGGGTAGGCCCTTACCGAATTGGAAACTACCAATTTCACGAGCAATTATTCACGCTGCACCGAAAATAATCGTTTTTTCCACATCATCTCTATCTTACGCAAACATTTCCAATTTTCCACTATCAATCCACCTTACGTATGCATGAATAAATAAAATACCAGATAAGGTAAAATAGGAACGTTTCGAAATACGTACGGCAACGATAAAATTCAAGTGGTTGCCGGGCAACAGGCTGTCCTTCCAATTTTTCGTCAACTCTTTAAGGTTCGTTTACATTTTACTTTACATATTATCGGAGAAAATTGACTGAGTGGAGTAAACTGGTGTCTGGAGGGAAGACCGGGATATGGGGGGTCAAAATACTCCTTGGGAGGTTGCGGAGATCTCTTTTACGACGTTTGTGACGTTATGAAATGGAGAGTGACATTGTCGAGGAAAATTATATCTGGGGTTTATGTTGGTTTTCACTCTGATAGCAGGGTTCATTCTCTAAATTCGACGTTATCTCTTCGAGGAGTAACGAGTCAGTCAACGATTCACTCCAACGAAGACTGCACCGAGAGTTTTGTTTGAGTACATGCTAAATTGCGTAATCGTTCTGATAAAATTGGACGTAGAGATTACCATCGAAGCTCCAGAATAATTTATTACATAAAGAAAGTTTAGAAAAAATCACAACTCTGGCCTTGGAAATTTGACACATTCCACTTTGTATCGAAGTTATGACGTTTTTCAAAATATTTTCATGTTCCAAGTCAACACTATGTTGTCCTTTCTACATTCTTAGCGTATTTCTCAGAATGTGAATGAATTGGAAAAGATGTGATGGACGAAAATAAGTAACGGTTATATGAATTGATAGAAAGGATTCCTTTTCTAGTTATTTGCATGAAAAGTACAAGAGATCACTGTTGAAATATATTATTTATCGCCATGGAAAAAAATTGCATTGCTCTCACATAATTTTCATATGCATGCTTGTGAAGATTTAATGCTTATTATCCTCTTGAACTGAAAGTTCAAGAATTGACGACATTTCATTTATTTGATCTTATGAACAAGGAGTAAAATATTCTGACTGTATAGTAATTTATTAGTTTAAAAAATATTCATACATTACTACCACAGTAGGTTTGTACAAATAAAATGGAATAGGTCAAACATATGCTTCACATTTATCATTCCACTGTTCTAAAATAAGACACAAACTCCTGGAATGTGGAAAAAACCGATGTACCTATTCTGGTTCAATATAGCCTATTTCTACTTTCGGCAAAGGAATGAAAGCTCCAGTGACACATTTCAATTCATCGAAATCTGAATTCACCTACCGTTGAATGCAATATAGTCATATTTCTTCTTTTTTTAGCTTTTTCGACGTGTTTTTTTTCTGAAACGTGAAAACGATCAACAATAATCATTTAGAGACCGATGATGGCCATCCAGAACCCGTTTACTCACGAAAATCATGCAATTTCATTCTGCAAGTTCTTTCCTCATAATTCCTCGAAAATCCTACCTGAACCATATTTTCCGGTCGGTTTCGTTAGAAGATCGTATAATGAAGCCTTTTTTGTCCATTTACACATTCCAAATAAATTTTGGGCACCAAAAACGATACCGAAACTAACCAAACTTCTGGGGGACCGGAATTTCGTTTGAAATCTTTCTAAACGGCCAGATACCTGAAAAAACCTCGTTATCAAGTGTAAAAAGGTCGATTAGTACTTACTTTCGCTTTATTTATGCTTATAAATCGATTTCTGGTCCAATTCAAATTTGCCGTTCGTACTCACGCCAAAAGTCGTGAAAGGAAAAAATGACACTTGCACGAAATTTTTCATATCGACGGGAAACTTCTTCTGGACGACGAAGAACGGAAAAATAGGCGATTTCCTATCGATATTTCGCCCCAAAATCGCCGATCGATTCGAACTAACAAAATGTGGAATATCTTTGATACTTTTACTTTGATGTAAACAAAGAAACTGGCAATGTCGTTTTGTCATTAACGATATTTTCTGTACGCGCACAGACTTTTCATCAAGTGCACCAACTCCTGAAAACGAAACCATGACCTCCTATGTGATTAAATAAAAGTGAATGGAGTATACTTTGTCATCAGATGTCAGCTGAAAATTCCACAGGCAATTCTCAAGAAAAACTCAGCTAGTAACATTTTTACCGTTTTGAATATGGATTCTATGACGTTCTGAAAGCGAATTCTGAAACTCATTGATATTTCCTTAAAGTTCTGATAAACACGAACTCTGTTCCTGTTTTTGAGTAAACAAGACAAGTTATCAGCGTAACATCCATTAGTAAGTTACGTCAAACAACTTTCAATATTTGAGGCGAATTATCTAGTTTTATACGTTGAAGCACTTGTTAATAACTCATCCATATCATGAAATACTTTCCAGTAGATAACAAGAACGATTTTTCGTAAGTAATGTCATAAAGGCATTCAATTTTTTGGACAAAAATCGAAAAAACACGTTGCTAAGTGATATTTTAACAATAAGCAATGTTCGTTGACAACTATCAAGTTTGCCGCGGGTGAACCCGAAAAAACTGCTGACAGCTGCTGCCATACAGTTTTTCCATCTAGAAACCATTTTGTGATTCAAAATTGCGCGTTTCTGATTGGAGAATTAAGACGAGAGAAATAGTCGAAATAATTCAATTTCACGAGTGAAAATCTAAACTCGGGTAGAAAGAGCCTTGGATTATTTTTTATTGACTTCAGCGTCCCCTAAAACCCACATTTCGATACCAAACTTGACCATATAATCTTTAGTTTCTAAGAATTTTTTTTTGATATGTTTTCCATATTTTATTTTTGAATTTTATTCACTGTATTGTTATTAATGAACAGGAGATATATCCTGCTCGAAACGTCTATTTAAATACCGAATGGAGAATGCCATCTCCAAGATATTTATATCAGCCAAAGATTGAGAGTAAATTTACCGAAAACTGTCTAGCAATTTTGGCCTCATGCGAAACATACTTATGAATCACTGTGAGAATTGAGCCAAATACTTCATAAACAACAGAGTCAAACGATTGACAGTAGATTGGGCCAAAAATTTCGTCATCGATTCGAAACCATTATAGAATTCGAGCTGAATACCATATCTCAGCTGCCAATATTTATGTACATTCGTTCAACAGAAGAGCGTCCTCACTTTTCTCGAAAATATTGTATTTTTCCGTTTATTGAATCTGTTTCTCTCTCTTTACAGAGCTAGCACAGTTCAATCAGGCAATAAGCAATCCACACTGTCCACACTTCAACATCTTCGTTAACTGTTCTTGAAAAAAGTAAGTAACCAACTATTCCCATGTTTAGAGAAACTTGTGTTCATTTCTTAAGGGGACCTGGTTCGTATGCGACGTAGACCAACAATTTTTTTTTTAATTAAAGCTTAATCACAATGTGTATTACTCGCTTTTCTGTTTTTCTTCGTATATTAGGAAAAAACCTGGTGAGCTGTAATTTCATGAAAATCTGGACAAACAATTTTATTTCCATGACATCTCCGTCAATTTTCGGGATAAATGTATGAAATTTTCAGTATACATGCGGAATAATATTTTGCAGAATGTGTATTATTCGCTTTTCCGTTTTTCTGCGTATATTGGGAAAAAAACCTGTTCAAAAAAATTTCCAATAAAGTGCCTACTTTATAATTCATTTAAAAATTGAGGGGGCAATAAACAAAAAAAACTGATCAATTCACATTCTGGAAAATATTATTTCGCATGTATACTGAAAATTTCATACATTTATCCCGAGAATTGACAGAGATATCATGGAAATAAAATCGTTCGTCCAGATTTTCATGAAATTACAGCTCACCAGGTTTTTTTCCCAATATACGAAGAAAAACAGAAAAGCGAGTAATACACATTCTAGAGAAATGATTAAACTTTAATTTAAAAAAAAAATGTTGGTCTACGCCGCATACGAACTGAGATATCATGGAAATAAAAAGCCCAATTTTTAAAGGGAGCTCGCGAGCTCGGACGTGTACCAGGTCCCCTTAAGCCCTACTATTCGAAAGGAGCTTTAATTGTCGTTCACTCTATTCGATAATATACGGGGAGATCCATTCAAAATATTGCAGTTTCACCATTTTTACACCTATCGATAACACCACGAATTTTGGATGACCCTGTATATCGAAAAACGAATTTCCTTGGCCCTTACCAATACGCAGAACACATTCTTTCGAAAGTTCTCTGAAATATTCCATAACAAACAGCAGATCACTAATCAGTGGAAAAAAACCGAAACCGCATCAGCCTACTCAATTCCCAACGTCCCCTGTATACGTCCCCCTAATTAATCACCTACTGTAACAGTGTAAAAATAAAACAACTTGGCATCAATTGTATTTTTCGGCCTGGAAGATCTCCAAAGCGCCAAATTATATAATTAAATATCGCTGTTAAGGTTACAGTAGACGGCTCTTCTTCGGCATAGGTGTCACTTGTGTGATAGTGAACGCGTCGCGGTGACTTAGCTATGAGTTAGCGTCCAACTAGCTGTTTTGTTCTTTAACCTGCCTTTGTAACGGATGAATTACTGTAGTTATTTTAACGAGGTGAGTGCGAGTGTTTTCGATAACGTCTTCGATAAGAGTGAAATTTTTCGTTAAATTATTGTGATTATTTCTTTATCGCGAAGGGGAACTTGGCATAATGCAGTTTGATTGTTGTGTATAGGGTATTAGTGAAGAATGTATTGCATGTGTTGTATTAATTGGGTGGAATATTGGAGAATAACCCGAACTGATAGATCGCATTTTTGTGGTAAAATTATTGTGGCCACCTTTTAGAGATTAACATTGAAGTTTTCCAAAAAAATCCATATGGAGTTCAAGTTGGTCATTTAATTTTTGATAGACTTGAATCTATTGATTAATAATATACAAAATTTATGTAGATTCGACCGAAGAATTGGGAGCTATGACAATTTGAAATTTCGATTTTTTGAAAAAATGCCATTTCACAGGTGAAATTCTAAACTATGACAGATAGAGCCTTGTATTATATTTTATTGAATTCAGCGTCCCCGAAAACCTACATTGTGATGCCAAACTTGGCCGTATAGGCCCTCTTTGACTCGAATTTTTCATGTTTTTCATTTTCGACATTTCATTTTCGAGTTTTGTTCTGAAGCTCATAGCACTCAAAGTATGGGTGATATGTATCATCAAATTGGGTATTCTGAAAGATTCGAATGGGTTGAAGATATTATCGATTGAATAACACTGTTGGATTCTCCAGGGAATTCGTGTTGATGACAAATATGGTGTTTTTAGGGGGTCTTACCCCTTATGCATTTTTGACCCAAAAAGTTGGAATTTTCGATATCGATTTTATTCTTTATATGGATACTTTGAACAATGCTGATTAACAATATTCAAACCTAGCTTAGATACGACGAGAGAAACGGGAGCTATGACGATTTGAAATTTCGATTTTTTGAAAAAATTCCATTTGACAGGTGAAAATCTAAACTATGCTAGTTAGGGCTCTGGAAAGTCTTTTAATGAATAGAGCGACCTCGAAAACCTACATTTTGATACCAAAATCGTCCATGTAGCCCTCATAACTAATGAATTATTTCGTTTTAATTTTTTCGATATTTCATTTTCGAGTTTTGTTCTGAAGCTCATAGCACTCAAAGTATGGGTGATATGTATCATCAAATTGGGTATTCTGAAAGATTCGAATGGGTTGAAGATATTATCGATTGAATAACACTGTTGGATTCTCCAGGGAATTCGTGTTGATGGCAAATATGGTGTTTTTAGGGGGTCTTACCCCTTATGCATTTTTGACCCAAAAAGTTGAGATTTTCGATATCGATTTTATTCTTTATATGGATACTTTGAACAATGCTGATTAACAATATACAAATCTAACTTGGTTACGACGAGAGAAACGGGAGCTAGGACGATTTGAAATTTCGATTTTTTTGAAAAAATGCCATTTGACAAGTGAAAATCTAAACTATGATAGATAGCGATTCGAATTATGTTTTATTGAATAGAGCGACCTCGAAAACCTACATTTTGATACCAAAATCGTCCATGTGGCCCTCATAACTAATGAATTATTTCGTTTTAATGTTTTCGATATTTCATTTTCGAGTTTTGTTCTGAAGCTCATAGCACTCAAAGTATGGGTGATACGGATCATCAAATTGGGTATTCTGAAAGATTCGAATGGGTTGAAGACATAATAATTTGAATAACTCTGTTAGATTTTCCAGGGAATTCGTGTTGATGGCAAATATGGTGTTTTTAGGGGGTCTTACCCCTTATGCATTTTTGACCCAAAAAGTTGGAATTTTCGATATCGATTTTATTCTTTATATGGATACTTTGAACAATGCTGATTAACAATATACAAACCTTACTTGGTTACGACGAGAGAAACGGGAGCTATGACGATTTGAAATTTCGATTTTTTCGAAAAAATGCCATTTGACAAGTGAAAATCTAAACTATGATAGATAGCGATTCGAATTATGTTTTATTGAATAGAGCGACCTCGAAAACCTACATTTTGATACCAAAATCGTCCATGTAGCCCTAATAACTAATGAATTATTTCATTTTAAATTTTTCGATATTTCATTTTCGAGTTTTGTTCTGAAGCTCATAGCACTCAAAGTATGGGTGATATGGATCATCAAATTGAGTATTCTGAAAGATTCGAATGGGTTGAAGACATTATCGATTGAAAAACACTGTTAGATTTTCCAGGGAATTCGTGTTGATGGCAAATATAGTGTTTTTAGGGGGGTCTTACCCCTTATGCATTTTTGACCCAAAAAGTTGGGATTTTCGATATCGATTTTATTCTTTGTATGGATACTTTGAACAACGCTGATTAACAATATACAAACCTTACTTGGTTACGACGAGAGAAACGGGAGCTATGACGATTTGAAATTTCGAGTTTTTTGAAAAAATGCCAGTTGACAGGTTAAAATCTAAACTATGATAGATAGCGATTCGAATTATGTTTTATTGAATAGAGCGACCTCGAAAACCTACATTTTGATACCAAAATCGTCCATGTAGCCCTCATAACTAATGAATTATTTCGTTTTAATTTTTTCGATATTTCATTTTCGAGTTTTGTTCTGAAGCTCATAGCACTCAATGTATGGGTGATATGGATCACCAAATTGGGTATTCTGAAAGATTTGAATGGGTTGAAGACATTATCGATTGAATAACACTGTTAGATTTTCCAGGGAATTCGTGTTGATGGCAAATATAGTGTTTTTAGGGGGGTCTTACCCCTTATGCATTTTTGACCCAAAAAGTTGGGATTTTCGATATCGATTTTATTCTTTGTATGGATACTTTGAACAACGCTGATTAACAATATACAAACCTTACTTGGTTACGACGAGAGAAACGGGAGCTATGACGATTTGAAATTTCGATTTTTTTGAAAAAATGCCATTTGACAAGTGAAAATCTAAACTATGATAGATAGCGATTCGAATTATGTTTTATTGAATAGAGCGACCTCGAAAACCTACATTCTGATACCAAAATCGTCCATGTAGCCCTAATAACTAATGAATTATTTCATTTTAAATTTTTCGATATTTCATTTTCGAGTTTTGTTCTGAAGCTCATAGCACTCAAAGTATGGGTGATATGGATCATCAAATTGAGTATTCTGAAAGATTCGAATGGGTTGAAGACATTATCGATTGAAAAACACTGTTAGATTTTCCAGGGAATTCGTGTTGATGGCAAATATAGTGTTTTTAGAGGGTCTTACCCCTTATGCATTTTTGACCCAAAAAGTTGAGATTTTCGATATTGATTTTATTCTTTGTATGGATACTTTGAACAACGCTGATTAACAATATACAAACCTGACTTGGTTACGACGAGAGAAACGGGAGCTATGACGATTTGAAATTTCGAGTTTTTTGAAAAAATGCCAGTTGACAGGTTAAAATCTAAACTATGATAGATAGCGATTCGAATTATGTTTTATTGAATAGAGCGACCTCGAAAACCTACATTTTGATACCAAAATCGTCCATGTAGCCCTCATAACTAATGAATTATTTCGTTTTAATTTTTTCGATATTTCATTTTCGAGTTTTGTTCTGAAGCTCATAGCACTCAATGTATGGGTGATATGGATCACCAAATTGGGTATTCTGAAAGATTCGAATGGGTTGAAGACATAATAATTTGAATAACTCTGTTAGATTTTCCAGGGAATTCGTGTTGATGGCAAATATGGTGTTTTTAGGGGGTCTAACCCCTTATGCATTTTTGACCCAAAAAGTTGGGATTTTCGATATCGATTTTATTCTTTATATGGATACTTTGAACAATGCTGATTAACAATATACAAACCTTACTTGGTTACGACGAGAGAAACGGGAGCTAGGACGATTTGAAATTTCGATTTTTTAAAAAAAATGCCATTTGACAAGTGAAAATCTAAACTATGATAGATAGCGATTCGAATTATGTTTTATTGAATAGAGCGACCTCGAAAACCTACATTTTGATACCAAAATCGTCCATGTAGCCCTAATAACTAATGAATTATTTCATTTTAATTTTTTCGATATTTCATTTTCGAGTTTTGTTCTGAAGCTCATAGCACTCAAAGTATGGGTGATATGGATCATCAAATTGGGTATTCTGAAAGATTCGAATGGGTTGAAGACATTATCGATTGAATAACACTGTTAGATTTTCCAGGGAATTCGTGTTGATGGCAAATATGGTGTTTTTAGAGGGTCTTACCCCTTATGCATTTTTGACCCAAAAAGTTGAGATTTTCGATATTGATTTTATTCTTTATATGGATACTTTGAACAATGCTGATTAACAATATACAAATCTAACTTGGTTACGACGAGAGAAACGGGAGCTATGACGATTTGAAATTTCGATTTTTTTGAAAAAATGCCATTTGACAAGTGAAAATCTAAACTATGATAGATAGCGATTCGAATTATGTTTTATTGAATAGAGCGACCTCGAAAACCTACATTTTGATACCAAAATCGTCCATGTAGCCCTCATAACTAATGAATTATTTCGTTTTAATTTTTTCGATATTTCATTTTCGAGTTTTGTTCTGAAGCTCATAGCACTCAAAGTATGGGTGATACGGATCATCAAATTGGGTATTCTGAAAGATTCGAATGGGTTGAAGACATAATAATTTGAATAACTCTGTTAGATTTTCCAGGGAATTCGTGTTGATGGCAAATATGGTGTTTTTAGGGGGTCTAACCCCTTATGCATTTTTGACCCAAAAAGTTGGGATTTTCGATATCGATTTTATTCTTTATATGGATACTTTGAACAATGCTGATTATCAATATACAAACCTAACTTGGTTACGACGAGAGAAACGGGAGCTACGACGATTTGAAATTTCGATTTTTTGAAAAAATGCCATTTGACAAGTGAAAATCTAAACTATGATAGATAGCGATTCGAATTATGTTTTATTGAATAGAGCGACCTAGAAAACCTACATTTTGATACCAAAATCTTCCATGTAGCCCTCATAACTAATGAATTATTCCGTTTTAATTTTTTCGATATTTCATTTTCGAGTTTTGTTCTGAAGCTCATAGCACTCAAAGTATGGGTGAAATGGATCACCAAAATGGGTATTCTGAAAGACTCAAATGGGTTGAGAACGTTATCGATTGAATAACACAATTAGATTCTCGAGGGAATCCGTGTTGATGGCAAATATGGTGTTTTTAGGGGGTCTAACCCCTTATGCATTTTTGACCCAAAAAGTTGGGATTTTCGATATCGATTTTATTCTTTATATGGATACTTTGAACAATGCTGATTAACAATATACAAACCTTACTTGGTTACGACGAGAGAAACGGGAGCTAGGACGATTTGAAATTTCGATTTTTTAAAAAAAATGCCATTTGACAAGTGAAAATCTAAACTATGATAGATAGCGATTCGAATTATGTTTTATTGAATAGAGCGACCTCGAAAACCTACATTTTGATACCAAAATCGTCCATGTAGCCCTAATAACTAATGAATTATTTCATTTTAATTTTTTCGATATTTCATTTTCGAGTTTTGTTCTGAAGCTCATAGCACTCAAAGTATGGGTGATATGGATCATCAAATTGGGTATTCTGAAAGATTCGAATGGGTTGAAGACATTATCGATTGAATAACACTGTTAGATTTTCCAGGGAATTCGTGTTGATGGCAAATATGGTGTTTTTAGAGGGTCTTACCCCTTATGCATTTTTGACCCAAAAAGTTGAGATTTTCGATATTGATTTTATTCTTTATATGGATACTTTGAACAATGCTGATTAACAATATACAAATCTAACTTGGTTACGACGAGAGAAACGGGAGCTATGACGATTTGAAATTTCGATTTTTTTGAAAAAATGCCATTTGACAAGTGAAAATCTAAACTATGATAGATAGCGATTCGAATTATGTTTTATTGAATAGAGCGACCTCGAAAACCTACATTTTGATACCAAAATCGTCCATGTAGCCCTCATAACTAATGAATTATTTCGTTTTAATTTTTTCGATATTTCATTTTCGAGTTTTGTTCTGAAGCTCATAGCACTCAAAGTATGGGTGATACGGATCATCAAATTGGGTATTCTGAAAGATTCGAATGGGTTGAAGACATAATAATTTGAATAACTCTGTTAGATTTTCCAGGGAATTCGTGTTGATGGCAAATATGGTGTTTTTAGGGGGTCTAACCCCTTATGCATTTTTGACCCAAAAAGTTGGGATTTTCGATATCGATTTTATTCTTTATATGGATACTTTGAACAATGCTGATTATCAATATACAAACCTAACTTGGTTACGACGAGAGAAACGGGAGCTACGACGATTTGAAATTTCGATTTTTTGAAAAAATGCCATTTGACAAGTGAAAATCTAAACTATGATAGATAGCGATTCGAATTATGTTTTATTGAATAGAGCGACCTAGAAAACCTACATTTTGATACCAAAATCTTCCATGTAGCCCTCATAACTAATGAATTATTCCGTTTTAATTTTTTCGATATTTCATTTTCGAGTTTTGTTCTGAAGCTCATAGCACTCAAAGTATGGGTGAAATGGATCACCAAAATGGGTATTCTGAAAGACTCAAATGGGTTGAGAACGTTATCGATTGAATAACACAATTAGATTCTCGAGGGAATCCGTGTTGATGGCAAATATGGTGTTTTTAGGGGGTCTAACCCCTTATGCATTTTTGACCCAAAAAGTTGGGATTTTCGATATCGATTTTATTCTTTATATGGATACTTTGAACAATGCTGATTAACAATATACAAACCTTACTTGGTTACGACGAGAGAAACGGGAGCTAGGACGATTTGAAATTTCGATTTTTAAAAAAAAATGCCATTTGACAAGTGAAAATCTAAACTATGATAGATAGCGATTCGAATTATGTTTTATTGAATAGAGCGACCTCGAAAACCTACATTTTGATACCAAAATCGTCCATGTAGCCCTAATAACTAATGAATTATTTCATTTTAATTTTTTCGATATTTCATTTTCGAGTTTTGTTCTGAAGCTCATAGCACTCAAAGTATGGGTGATATGGATCATCAAATTGGGTATTCTGAAAGATTCGAATGGGTTGAAGACATTATCGATTGAATAACACTGTTAGATTTTCCAGGGAATTCGTGTTGATGGCAAATATGGTGTTTTTAGAGGGTCTTACCCCTTATGCATTTTTGACCCAAAAAGTTGAGATTTTCGATATTGATTTTATTCTTTATATGGATACTTTGAACAATGCTGATTAACAATATACAAATCTAACTTGGTTACGACGAGAGAAACGGGAGCTATGACGATTTGAAATTTCGATTTTTTTGAAAAAATGCCATTTGACAAGTGAAAATCTAAACTATGATAGATAGCGATTCGAATTATGTTTTATTGAATAGAGCGACCTCGAAAACCTACATTTTGATACCAAAATCGTCCATGTAGCCCTCATAACTAATGAATTATTTCGTTTTAATTTTTTCGATATTTCATTTTCGAGTTTTGTTCTGAAGCTCATAGCACTCAAAGTATGGGTGATACGGATCATCAAATTGGGTATTCTGAAAGATTCGAATGGGTTGAAGACATAATAATTTGAATAACTCTGTTAGATTTTCCAGGGAATTCGTGTTGATGGCAAATATGGTGTTTTTAGGGGGTCTAACCCCTTATGCATTTTTGACCCAAAAAGTTGGGATTTTCGATATCGATTTTATTCTTTATATGGATACTTTGAACAATGCTGATTATCAATATACAAACCTAACTTGGTTACGACGAGAGAAACGGGAGCTACGACGATTTGAAATTTCGATTTTTTGAAAAAATGCCATTTGACAAGTGAAAATCTAAACTATGATAGATAGCGATTCGAATTATGTTTTATTGAATAGAGCGACCTAGAAAACCTACATTTTGATACCAAAATCTTCCATGTAGCCCTCATAACTAATGAATTATTCCGTTTTAATTTTTTCGATATTTCATTTTCGAGTTTTGTTCTGAAGCTCATAGCACTCAAAGTATGGGTGAAATGGATCACCAAAATGGGTATTCTGAAAGACTCAAATGGGTTGAGAACGTTATCGATTGAATAACACAATTAGATTCTCGAGGGAATCCGTGTTGATGGCAAATATGGTGTTTTCAGGGAAGTGAGGAACGGAAACTGACAGTTTGAAATTTCCATAGCTGGAAAAATTTCGCCTATAACTCTGTCTTCATCTTCCTGTGATGTTTCTCTCAAGACTCAACAGTTATCAAGAATTCCTCAGTCCATAACTTTCATCCGAGAAGATTCCAGCAAATCTCATAACCCTATCAAGAAAGACGTCAGCATCCCATTCGGTATCAAAGCTAGGAAAGATGATTTAATTTGGGCGCTCGCCCCGAACATTGTTTCCAGTTCTACGCCCCGTCGAAATTAGATAAGGCCATTCGGTCGCAAATTCCCGAAATTTGATTACATTCTCCATTTGCCCTTTCCATAAATTCGGGACCGGCGATTATAGGCGGTTCCAATTAAGGTGCACCGAAAGGACCGTACCGCAGTTCGGAATCGGTCATCGATTTGGTCCTTCGGGCCGGAAGCGGAGGCGCGGTTGCCAAGTTGTCGATTTTTTCCTTCACTCCAGACTGTTCCATAGAAAACGGACAGAATGGAATTTGACTACGAATTCTTATTAATATCGCTTATTACTGTTAAAAACTCGAAAATTACACACATTTGGACAAAATTAGAATGCAAAAAGGATGTCGGCGTATCAATTAAATTTTCTCTAGCGAAACGTACTCTTTTTCGATACACTTGACAACGATGTATTCTAAACGAATCAGTCGGAGAAACGAGCTACTCAATCACGGCAAACTTTGGTCAATATGAAATTCGTGTATTGATGCGTTTTCGGTGATATTCAAATATTGTTGCCAGGCATGCAATCGAGGAAATAACCGTATCTTATACGCTTATCGTTCAGACAAAATCGGTTGTAGTATTGGGAAAATCTTTACTATCATCGCTGTGATATTGCGGAGGTCGATAAAATTTATTTTTCGAACACAGTAAATAGGAAGCGCTGTGGCCAAATCGTTCGCCCCGTTCAATCCGGCTCAAAGGACCAATGATAAATTTCATCATCGATAATTTGTTGCGAAAGCGAAATTTGAGCGCATACTTTTTGGGAAAAACCACCGTGCAATAGCAGAAATATCTCTTATTATTCTTCAGTGAGGTAAATATGAGGGTGAAGAATTGAATTGAGTTAAAAAACGTCAAAATTATGACTACAAACTATTTTTCGTATTCCTCCAGTTTATGTAAGATGGAATGGCCAATAACAAAGCGTTATAAATATTTGTAGTAGACTATCTGCATGCTGCTATTTAGGAGGTGTGTTAGCGGATAGTCTATTATTTTTAGCTGTGCTACAGCCCAGTAGCCGCGTAAAGAATTCGCCGAAATATTTTTAGATGACAAACCATTAGTCTACGCGGATGCAAATCTGTAAAAGCGTGAGATATATTTACGTGATTTCGGGAATGAATCATTGAGCCTTGCCGTGTTTGGGAGGACTAGCGATCCAAAGGTAAATAGAGTAATTTTATACATAAAATAAAAAGAAGGAACAAGGAATACAGCCAGATTTTTTCAATATATCAATGTCTGCCGCTAGAGGTTCTTTCAAATAAAGCTCCAACAGAAGTCCACCAACACATATACGAGAATATATTGAAAAATTCTTAGCCTACTATAGAACCAAACAAAATTTCAATGTCAAAATATTTTATTACTCAACATATTCTCCTCTTAATTGAATACATTTATTACACCGAACCTGCAACGTCTCTAGACCTTTCAAAAAAAATGTTTCTTCTTGCTCTGCAAACCAGTCCTCCACAGCTTTTATTACCTCCTCGTTGGAAGAAAATTTACGACCTTTTAACCTTTTTTCCAGTTGAGGAAAGAGATGATAGTCGGACGGAGCCAAATCTGGTGAATGAGGGGGGTGTTCTAGTAGTTCTAACCCTAAATCACGAATTTTTTGCATGGCAACATGAGATTTGTGTACTAGGGCGTTGTCATGTAAAAACAAAACACCTCTGGATAGCTTTCCGCATCTTTTCTCTTTAATTTTTTCCGTACAGTGGTCAGTAATGTCGAATAGTGATCTCCTGTTATTGTTCTACCCTTATCCAAAAAATCAATCATGCTTTCTCCATGGCAATCCCAAAAAACTGAAGCAAGAACTTTTCCAGCAGATTTTTGGACACGAAACTTCTTAGGTCTTGGAGAACCAGAGTGTCGCCATTCCATCGATTGTTGCTTTGTTTTTGGATCGTAGAAATGTATCCAAGTTTCATCCATAGTAACAATTCGGAAGTCTACATCGTTTTCAAATCGAGAACAGATCGAACGCGATGCTTCTACCCTTGCACGCTTTTGGTCAACATTCAAAAATTTGGGGATCCATTTCGCAGAAATTTTTCTCATGTCCAAATTGACGTGAACTATGTATATGATGAACGCGTTCGTATGAAATCTTCAGTGCTTCAGATATCCGTTTTAGCCCAATTCGACAATTCTGATAAAATCATGTCTTGAACTGCATCGATATTTTCGGAGACTGACACAGAAACTGACCTTCCCGATCGGTCAGCATCTTCAATGGAAAATTTACCTCTTTTGAAGCTTGCAGTCCAATTTTTCACGGTCGCATACGAATGACATTGATCACCAAGGGTATTAAGCATATCTTCGTAAATCTGCTTACCTCTTAACCCTTTTGAATATAGGTACTTGATGATGGCTCGATACTCCAATTTTTCGATTTTTATAATTTCGGTGGACATCTTTTTTTTTAATTTATTGCGTAACTCTCGTTTACTTTTTTGACGTCGAACTCTACACTGACACTTCTAATAAGTTATCGTTCGTTGATATGGTATCGCAATATTTTTTTTATGCGTGGAACTGGTCTAGGCTAACTAGATATCAATACATCCTCGTACACATACAGTATCTCCCCCAGGTTGTGGAATTAAACGAAATATGACCTAATATTAGGTTACATTCGTTATGAACGCGTAGAAAAAATGACGCCATAAGAAAACCATTCGCAGTTACATACGCCTGACTAGGGCAATAAAGATTTATCGACACCACTAACAATTTGGATCTTTAAACCTTTTCAAAAGGCTATCCGTTCCGTTTTAACGACCCATCCATATTCATGAGCTGCTTCTGCACCTTCCTGTATCGAATATTTACGAGTTTCGTGCAGATCCAGATTGGATGATTGCATATTGCCGATTTTACGAAGCTTTTCTC
This sequence comes from Adalia bipunctata, assembly GCA_910592335.1. Classification (NCBI taxonomy): domain Eukaryota; kingdom Metazoa; phylum Arthropoda; class Insecta; order Coleoptera; family Coccinellidae; genus Adalia; species Adalia bipunctata. Next base: position 3,983,378 of record OU342951.1, read on the forward strand.
GTACGACGTAATAAGCAATTTGGGACACGGAAAAGTCTTTATTTCGCCGATCGTAACGAAAACAGAAGTGGAAGAGTTGAAGGTCGATCGGAACTGATTCTGGTCCGAGGAAAAACGACTGATCGATGTTGATTTCTAATTTGATTAAGAACAAGACCTTGTCATGTATTGGTATATCTTCTATGAACGACGTTGTAGCACAGAATACCTAAGTTAAGTATTCTGTGGTTGTAGTAGGTTAGATCACTGATCCAGTTATACTCTAGATATAGATGCATAGAATAAGTTTCTATGCATCTCTAGATATAGGTTCATAGACTGAGTTTCTATGCATCTATCTCTAGATGTAGACGTTGCCATGTGGCTAAACTCATCGGATTGTCAAACAACAAGCAGGAAACACTGCGTTTTCATTTTCTAAGATATTCTTTCATATCTTGAGTCTGAATTAGAAATGTTTTCAGCAAAAAAGGCGTAATGGTTTGCTAACTTTTTTCAATCTCTATAATAAGAGGATATAAACTTTTCACTTCCTGTAAAAAGTTTCTTGAACTTCTTTCCAACAGTTCACCGAAAAAAGTTATTCGACACATATTCAACTCCACTATTTGGTGTTTTATGACTTACTGGCGTCATCGTCGTTTTGAGTTTCCTCGAATGGTACTAAATTCTGACCTGTTCAACAGTTTCCATCGTCTGGAAAATGCGTTTCTTCAACCGCAATTTCATTTTGTCGAATCGAGGTTGTCCCTCCAAATAAAAAAAGGTTTCGAACGAAATATGTAATATTGGAAACGTACTTTGAGCATTGGGTCCTCGTTTTGTCGCTGTCCAATATTGTAGATGGCTGTGGAATCCAAATGACGTATTTCAGAGAGAGGATTATGGATTTTCCCGACACTTCTTGAGGAAATCTCATTTCTCTCCTCACATGACAGGAGTGGCTTTTTATTCCAGATGCGGAAAATTGGAAAAAGGAATCAAACGTCGCATTATGAGGGATTTCTGTTCGTCAACAGACCAAATCATTCATTGCTATGAATTTGGACGCTCGTCTACTTGTACGACTTACTTGAAATTTAGCAGGTTTTTTTTAGGGAAATCGCAAATGGCGGCTTCAAAATAGCAGAAGAGTTTCGAAATTTTCTAGTCCCTCTCAGAAATAAATACTTCACGACCAACGAGTCTGAAGAAGTCGTTGAACTGCACACAAATCGGATAAAATCAAGGCCTCTCCAGTATCTCAATCCGCTCTTTCTTACTCCTGGATTAAACCCACTCCCAAGCAACATGTACAGTACATAAACACGACTATCCATTCTCTAAATTAATCCGGAGAACCCTTTAACCCTAACGGACATCATGAGACAGAAGAAATCACGTCGTTTCAAGTTGGACGAACCCATTTTCTCTCGAAAGAATCTTTACAAAATGCACTTTTGCCCGAAACAACAGCACATTAGAAAAAAGCGCCACCGAACCAGTGGCGGCACGGGGTCGCTCGACGTGATGAGAAGAACTTCATCATGATCAACTAGACGAGATAAATTCATTATAACTTTTCCAAACCCACATCGGAATAGGGAAGAGACTTTTTCAATGTATCGGGTTTTCCAGTAGGGACGTAACAAATAACAATTTCGAAGTTGAGTAGGAAATAGGAACATAACCTTGAAAGTTTTTCATGATCTGTCAACGTCAAATGTCAGTCAAAGTTATCATTATTTTAGGTTAACAACTAGTAGAGCCCCTATTAGGTAGTTCTCCTTATCGAAAGATCTCTGGAGATCGGGTGATTTCATATAGGCGAAATGTCGAAGTTTGATAAATTTTCCTGAAGAAATGGGAGAATTATGGAAAATATGAATACCAAGCTATTTTGCATTGATCTTTCCTCTTTCGATCCGTATATTTACATCGCGGCCAGGATATCTGTGAAAAAAGTTTTAACGAGCTCAAGATTGCCCTTTTTGCCGGATTATCTAGAGATTTTCTCGAATTTTTTAAAAATACTTCTACATCGCCTAGAAAATCGCAATGGGAGACTTCGGTCCAAGTTGCCAACCCAAAAAATTCGCTTTTTTTCTACCGATGGGGAAGGGAAATTTCAGAACAAATTTGTAATGATCAGCTTCACATTATGCATAAATATCCGTGAACTTCGACTCGGCTTTGCAAACCAGGTAATTAGAGCAAAATATCGATATTTGTAAAGATCATCTCTGATTGGCTGAAAGTTGTGTTGGATCTCCTGGTTCAACATTTATTAATTCGATGCCGTTTACGAAAATCCAAACAGATTTTCTCTGAGACTAATTGTTTTTTAAATATGGTTGGTGGAAAATCTGAAAAATTGGAAATAATTGCGAATAATCGCGAAAAATAGGTCATTTTTGGACTGCCGTATCTCCCAGAAAAATTGATTTATTCAGTTTCAGATGCTGATGTTTTTGCATATAGATTGATCCTTTGTGAATCAAAAAAAACCTATTTTCATCCATCAGAGACCAACAGTTTAGATTTTCTGATTTTTTTCGCGAAGATCCAAATTTTCCGATTTTTCATCGTTCGTAAATCCAAAACTGTTTTCCTCACGGAAGAACTGATTGAATTTTCTTGAACTACGTCCTCGAATTAGTAAATGGTGTGAGTTTGAAGTCAATCGGAGCCAAAAAAACCAATTTTTTTTCAAATTAGAACCCCATTTTTTTTTATGGCAGATATTGAATCTACGTTAAAAAATAATGTGAGTGTATGCATCACACCCTTGCCCTAAAATGGATATTTTCTGAGTTAATATCCACTTTAGGGCAAGGGTGTGATGCATACACTCACATTATTTTTTAACGTAGATTCAATATCTGCCATAAAAAAATTGGGTTTTAATTTGAAAAAATTGATTTTTCACGATTTTGTCATCCCTAACTTTGAAAGCGATTTTTTCACCCCCTGTATCATGAATCGCGATTTCGATTTTTAAAGTGGATACATCAATCTTACATCTTGAAAAATCCCAAAAATGAAAATTTTCCATCCAAAAACCTCGAAGTTATTCTTGTTTCAGCGGAGCTCTATTTTCGATTTTTTTTTCGAATTTTCCCGCTCAGAGAGAATTTTCCAACCAAAACTGAAAAACGTTACATCAAAATAACTTGAAATTTTCTAAGGAATCTATTTTGCAATAAAAAAATGGTGTTCTAATTTGAAAAACGGAAGTTGACGTCATTTCCGGAAAAACCGGAGGTGCTCATGCCTTGAAAATATTTTAGATTTCATCAGCATCGTGAAATACTTATAAGTGCTGAATTTCATGAAAATACGTTCAGTAGTTTCCCGTATAAATATGGGTGAGGTTCCTCGTGAAAGACCCTGTATACTCGAAGAAAAGAACTAAATGACTTACTTCCTTAAAGGAATCGTTTCTATTCCCTTATTCAGAATACGTAATATGCCTATACGAAAGTATCAGGTTACATGGGATAAGAATTAAATCTGTCACCACATTCACTTCAGTGTGGAGTGTGGACTTCAACCAAATCACGAATAAATATTGAACCCTTTTTATGATATTTCGTTCTGTGAGAGCATAGAGATTTGGTTTTGCTGTATATATTTCAACAAGTAGTTTTAAGACTACTTGAAATCGATAAACGTTCATATTTTTTAAAGAACAACATAAATAATCTAGAAAATAAAAGTGTTCTCGAGATTTTTCGAATTCGGAAAGATCCAAAATGGAAGAATGTTTTCCTTGGCCAAAAGAACCTACCGAAAAACGGCCAGTGCCATTTCTCCGAAAGAATAGTACGGGAACGCCCCTGCCACAACAATCCGCTGTGGTCGGATCAAATCAGCTGGCCCAAGGAATGCGTCCCCGGGCCATCAGCTGGCCCGAACGACACTAAAATCCGAGATCGCCAAGATTTCCTGCCATCGAGAGAGTATGAAGTTCAAGTGAGAGCTTCGCGAAACGGGGTCGTACTGTAGTTTGGTTTCGGATCGATAGAAACGCTGCCAACGCCCTGAGATGGGAACAGAGGCACGATCGAGAAAATATGTTTCTGGATTTGGGGTTTTATCCCGATCGAGATTGTCTGTTTACCCTTTCGAGGTACAAGCAAGAAAAGGGCTTCTAACTCATAGAAAGAAGGCGAAGATGGATATTCGATCCTGATGAGTCCTATTAAGGACGAAACCACGGAAGATTGATTTCTGTCGAAAGATGAACCATTTGATCAGATTTTACGAGGAGGCGTTTATTAAAATAAAACATTTTCTCTTTCATTACATCCCCCAGTTCTTTCAAGATCGAAAAGCGTCAATTCTGAAGAGAATTAAACATATATAAGCGATCCATTTGATATCTTGCGTCACTTTCGTCACGAGCTGAATAAATTGGGATTATTGGGAATGAAATTCAACGACTTGAGGATTTTCTTCGATCAATTACCAATTTATATTATGCTTTGCATCGCCCTTGACCCGAAAGCTCTTGAGGCTTGTTCATTAATGTTTCAGAAACTGACGTCTATTTTATGATTGATGGAAAGCTCCTTTGTGACGCGAACTTTTATTGGTTGACTTCGTTATGGAGATAACAGGATTGTTAGATAACATCCGCTTAGAGAAATACAGGGTGTATTTGAAGGTGAGGCTTTTCTTTTGACAGATGGTAGAACTCATCAAAATAAGTCATTTTACCAAAAATTTTTTATATGAATGCTCCTATTTCGAGAAAATTGAACTAGAATATTTTCTACTTTCTATGGGTGAATCTGCTCCCTCGCCTCGTAGATATCAACATCTCTTGTTTTTTGTCTTCTTATCATACATGACTATCGATTGTGATCAGTGCATCTTCGATCGTGTTACGGCGAGGTTTAAGTTTCGAAAATGCCGCACGTTTATTCAAATAATGAACTTGTTGATATGCTTTCAATTTATGGTGAATCGAAACAAAATGCCAGTTCAGCTTATTAGTTGTACAGAGCAAGATTTCTCCTAAGAAATCACCCAACGGATGTTCATAATCCTGGTACAGAGATGTAGAGAGATGCAGGGCAGAGTAGTATTAAGGTACTGATGCCCAAAATGTTTATACATTTTTTAAATTTGAATTCATATAAGAAATTTTCGATAAAATGACTTATTTTGATGAGTTCAACCTGTCGAAAGAAAAGCCTCACCTTAAAATACAACCTGTATAATGAAATCAGAAGAAATTGAAAATATGATTTCGATCAAATGCACTCAAAGGAAAAGAATGATTAGCAATTGAATTGACTTGATGATAACATGTAGTATACAGGGTCTTTCACGAGGAACCTCACCCATATTTATACGGGAAACTACTGAACGTATTTTCATGAAATTCAGCACTTATAAGTATTTCACGATGCTGATGAAATCTAAAATATTTTCAAGGCATGAGCACCTCCGGTTTTTCCGGAAATGACGTCAACTTCCGTTTTTCAAATTAGAACACCATTTTTTTATTGCAGAAATAGATTCCTTAGAAAATTTCAAGTTATTTTGATGTAACATTTTTCAGTTTTGGTTGGAAAATTCTCTCTGAGCGGGAAAATTCGAAAATAGAGCTCCGCTGAAACAAGAATAACTTCGAGGTTTTTGGATGGAAAATTTTCATTTTTGGGATTTTTCAAGATGTAAGATTGATGTATCCACTTTAAAAATCGAAATCGCGATTCATGATACAGGGGGTGAAAAAATCGCTTTCAAAGTTAGGGATGACAAAATCGTGAAAAATCAATTTTTTCAAATTAGAACCCCATTTTTTTATGGCAGATATTGAATCTACGTTAAAAAATAATGTGAGTGTATGCATCACACCCTTGCCCTAAAGTGGATATTAACTCAGAAAATAAACCTCGAAGTTATTCTTGTTTCAGCGGAGCTCCATTTTCGATTTTTTTTTCGAATTTTCCCGCTCAGAGAGAATTTTCCAACCAAAACTGAAAAATGTTACATCAAAATAACTTGAAATTTTCTAAGGAATCTATTTCTGCAATAAAAAAATGGTGTTCTAATTTGAAAAACGGAAGTTGACGTCATTTCCGGAAAAACCGGAGGTGCTCATGCCTTGAAAATATTTTAGATTTCATCAGCATCGTGAAATACTTATAAGTGCTGAATTTCATGAAAATACGTTCAGTAGTTTCCCGTATAAATATGGGTGTTCCCTCGTGAAAGACCCTGTATACTCAAACCGTAGAAGCATAATGACAACTGAGGGAAATGGACTAGCAGAGATCTAATTTCTGAAGTACACCACTGGTGTCGCCACCACAGGACAATGACAGACCAGTTTCTGGCTTGTTAGCCGTCATCAGTGCCACATAATCCTTCCCTGTGGTGGCGACACCAGTGGCGTAATTCGGAAATTAGATCTCTGCTAGTCCATTTCCCTTATTTATTATGCTATGTCCTAGGGACGTCATCCTTCATTTTTGATGACAACCCTAGTGAAAGATTCGTGAAAATGAGTTCTGTAACTTTCGGAAAAATTGTCCAACGAACAAACATACAGGAGATACAGAAAATCACCCTAAAATTCGAAAGATATATCGAGTATTTTTCTATCTCGTGACATCAATCAGAGATGAAAAGTCTACTTTTGCTCAACCCGTGATTCACTGCCGAACACTTTGCCAAGAATGCGATAGCTGTTGTCCCGAAAAACATTTGGCAACGGCGCAAAAATTATAAACAACTCATTATGTGATATTATCGTTGTGATGAATGCATTAAATCTGTCCTGTTATGTCTGGACTACTCACCAACGAAAACAACTAGGTGTGATGCTCGATCTACAGAGTGGCCACATTATACAGCTCGTCATCCATTCATTTGGAAGGAAACATTCAAGAATATTAAATGGCGATAGGGGTAGAGTGCCACATTGATATCTGTCATTATGTTCCTCCTGAACACCTGTTTTCATTTTTCTCTGCAAATAAATGAATAAAGAAGTAAATAAGTAATGTAGGTAATGAATTCTTTCATTCCCGCGCAGAGCCTGTACATAATCGTATCGTTATCGATCGGCGACGTTTGCGGGATGCCATAGAAACTTCTGTACGACATATCGTGTTTATTTTGGTCATAACTTTCCAACACGATTGTATCAAATCGTTCCATACTTGACTGCCGGTATCACACACAACAAAATCGATATCTTATTTATAATCGACCTATATTCCGAACAAGAATACCAACCATGTGAATGTAATCGTATCTGTCTGTAGTCGAATATCAGAGTCCGATAACAATGCGGAGATCTGATTCGTCTCGGGTAAAAATTGTGATTCCTAACAGCCTTATTCTTATGGCCTACGGTAGACTTAATGAAAAAAAAATAGCGCGATCCATTGAGAGAAATGAAGAGTAGATCAATAATACTCGGACTTTGTTTCGACAAGACAGTCTCAAACCAAATTCAACCAGGATTTCTATGAATCTTTCAGTCTTTGTTATGGTTTTCGATGACGAATCTCACTGACGCTGTTGGATTCTATGTTTTGGAGCACAGAAGGCAAAGTGACAAGTGACATAACGCCCATTAGCAGTGCTGCCAACAGAATATCCTCTTTACGTCTGAATCCCAACCGTAACCTTCATTTCCTCAATTTTAACAGCCACCGTCACAGAAATACGAACATCAAGTCGACAATACGAACGGAGAACAATATTCACGACTGTTTCATTTCCTGGATTTATTCCCAATTTTACCCCGCATTCGAGAGTTGATCCCCTGAAATCGGCAAGAATAACGGCGCAGTATAAATTACGCGCCAGAATCCCAACGAATTAAAAATTCCATTAGAGGCCTAGCAATTGAAATTCGAAATTATACTTTCGCCGGTGTACCTCATCCACGTGTTTTGGAACCCCTGCCGTTGTTGGAGGCCCGAAATCCTCCCCTTGTCTCCGTTCGCTTTTCGTTTGCTCAGGCACGACGTTGCCAAATTCCGAGCAATGCGCTGCGGATGACCATAAAAGAAAACATTTTTAAAGACAAGCTTTTATAAGAACAACACTCATCCGCCATTTTGAAGCCGCCATCTTGAATTCCTCAATTTTGAAGAATCGTAATATCCGACCCAGAAAACCCCCAGATGCCAATTTTGAATAGAATCGGATCATAATTACAAGAGTCGTCCGCCATATCGTAGCCGCCATCTTGAATTATCCAATTTTGACAGAAGAATCATCATTGTCGAACCCAAAAACCCACAGATACTAATTTTGAATGGAATCTGATCATAATTACAAAATTCATCCGCCATTTTTTTTTTCTATAACAAATATTTCATGATGCATTGTCACCAGAATTATGTACACCTGCCAAATTTCAAATCAATCGGACGATAAGAAGTGTGTCATATTCAACTTGCAAGATTTGATTACAGACAGACAGACAGACAGACAGACACCGGACAGGTGAAACTAAATAAGCTTCTGTGAAAAAAAAATATATTTTTTAAGACAAGCTTTCATAATAACAACACTCATACGCCATTTTGAAGCCGCCATCTTGAATTCCTCAATTTTGAAAAATCGTTATTTCCGACCCAGAAAACCCCCAGATTTCAATTTTTAATAGAATTGGTCAATTGGATCATAATTACAAAACTCGTCCGCCATATTGTAGCCGCCATCTTGAATTTCAAAATTTTTACAGAAGAATCATCATTGTCGAAACAAAAAACTCCCAGATACTAATTTTGAATGAAATCTGATCATAATTACAAAACTCATCCGTCATTTTGTTTTTTTTTTCTATAACAAATATTTCATGATGCATTGTCACCAGAATTATGCACACCTGCCAAATTTCAAATCAATCGGACGATCAGAAGTGTCATATTTAACTTGCAAGATTTGATTACAGACAGACAGACACCGGGACAGGTGAAACTAAATAAAAGCTTGTAAAAAGAGGATTCCATATATCTCATAATTCCAATATGGGTAATGAGCCAATGAAAATTGAAGCCGGGCTTTGGTATGAATCCCGATCTGCGCATGTGCATTAATATTAAGAATAAAAATATCTCACAAATTCTGTCTCTCTCTGACATTGTATTATGTCGTGAAAATAGATACATCTATTCGTGAAACGTATGTCTTAATTTCCACCAATCAGAAACGCGCAATTTTGAATTACAAATGGTTTCTAGATGGAAAAAACTGTATGGCAGCAGCTGTCAGCAGTTTTTTCGAGTTTACCCGCGGCAAAACTTGACAGTTGTTGTCACCGATAACCTAACAATTTCATGTGACATTTTTCAATCGCTTTAATCCGATTTCTTCAAGCTCAGTATATCGTTGTTAACTCCTATTAATATTTTAAAATTGAACTGGAAATATGGCATTTTTTCATCTTCTATATCTATTTTCCTGTTGACACTCCGAATATACATAACCTAAATTTTTCAATTTCCAGTTGACGCATGCGTACAATTCAGTTCTTACCAACGATTTGGCTTCATAATGTGACTGTGAATAGCAGGGATATGAGATGTTATTATATGGGGGATTCACTTCGTCGCCAGGATTGGTGACGAAAACTGGAATCTGAGAGGACTCATCTTCATATCCACATAAAGATAAAACCTAAACTGGTTGAGCCTCAGTTCTTCGCAGAATATTTTACGAGGCCTGTATTGAAACGGATAACGACCAGAATGACGTGCAAATCTGCGAGTTTGATACCGAAAACGTTTTCAGCGTCTACGTTCCCCTACCCAACAGAAAAAATCTGCCAACATCACGTTTTCGGCGGCAACCAGGCAACGTTACGATGGGGCAAAAGGATGGAGAGCAGGATCAATACACGCAGTCTACTCCAGAACGTCGTAAATCTAAAAGTAGGTCGTTTCGAAAGAGCCGAACTCGTGGCGTATGACATACATTGCTTTTGGGCCCCCTTTCTTGTTTTGGGATGGCCACGAGCTGCGATTTGGGGCAGTTACAAAACACCCCGATTGAAATATCTACACTTTGCAAGATTGGAGTCGTCTACAGAGATCGGCGTCTTGGTTTTTTTTTTCAAAAGATGGGGAAGAAGTGTCTGCCAGGATTTAATTACACACGACTTTCTCATGTTGGGTTTGAGTCACCCTGCTCCAGGCCCAACAACAGGGTAGATCTGATAGCACTTACAACGCAGAGACAAGCCAGTCGTTGAAGTTTGTGAAGCTCCACCAAAGATCGTCTCTAAGTTGTCTTAGGCCTCTTAATCCAAACAGGCATCTTCTGTTGCCCTAGGCCTAGATCATCCATTTCCTTTGGTTTCTTGCTTTTTAGCCCTATTTGTTCTCTGGTTTCGTATAAAATCTATCACAAATGCCATGTAGTGACATTTCCACCATTTTAAATATGGCTGCCGTGACATTCGAAAAGCACATGGGTCCCCTCGAATGAACCAAGCAAGGAGAGTCCATGAGAAGCTTTCCTGGCAATAAAAACGCCCCAATATGCAGTCTAGCATCGACCCACTCTGTATTCAAAGTGCGAGCTCCATATAATCGTAATTTGGACCGTTTTTTCGGCCCGTGCACCGTATCATATTTCCCGGGCATTTTTCGACATCGATACCGAACGAATCGAGCTCCGACTTTCCGCTCTACGTACTACGTACAATTTTATCGTATCTGTCCCCAAGGAAAAAGCATTATCGAGTTAGTTTACTCAGTTAATGGTTATGATATGCCGGATTACATTGCATTACTGTTCCAACTAATATAATAACTTCCTCTTCAATTTAGCCCGTTTAGTTCTGTGCATTTCGTCTTTTGTCAGAGCGAGATTGCCAGATCATTATCCGGAATTTCCTCAAAGTGAGATCTTGGCTGTTTCCAAGCCGCCAACAAACATGTGGCATAAAATAAACTGAGAGAAATGGACTCGCAAAGATCTAATTCAAGAAGTAAATCGCCGGAACGTGCTGCTACCGCCGAAGGAGAATGACAGACCGGTTTCTGGCTTCTTAGCCGTCATCAGTATCATCATAAAATAAACTGCTCCACATGAGTTAGGGATATTGACTTAAATTGCAAAAAAATATAGTTAAAATAAGATTTTTGTGATGAAAATTCATATTAATATGATTTCAAGTTGCAAATTAATTTTAGCCTGTAGGTCTGCAGCGTATACAGGGTGGTTCAGAAAAATCGAGTGAAATAACGAAATTTTATTCCCAGAGAATTCAAGCATTTTAAGACTATCAATACAATGTATTGCCTCCACGCGGGCATCAATAACAGCTTGACATCTTCTTTGCATACTACACACGAGGTTGTTGAACGTTTCTTGAGGAATTTGGTTCCATAAACGGGCCAGAAGCTCTCTCAGATCATTTAAGGATTCTGGGGTAGGTTGATGATTATCTGATCTTCTTTGGAGCATAGCCCATGCATGTTCTATGCAATTCAAATCTGGTGAGTGCGGAGGTATTGGTAAATGTGGAATACTAAGCTCCTCGCGCGCATTCTCCACTATGGCTGCTGTCTAACGTTATCGTCTAGAAATTGAAAAGTTTCACCAATAGCAGCGTGAAAATTTGGCACAACATTGTCGATGACATGCTTCCTATAGTGTAAGGCGGTCATATTCCCAGAACAAGTGTGTAGATCTGTGCGCCCGTTGAAACATATCCCGGCCCATACCATAACACTACCCCCTCGGAATGGATGAACTTCTTGGACGTAGCGACGATTACGGGGTATCCGTGGGATTGTCCATACCCTTATTCTTCGAGAATCCGAAAATCGTCCATATCTGGATTCATCAGTGAAAAGGACACTACGCCATTGATCGTTCCAATTGATATGTTGCCTTGCCCATTCCAGTCTTTGACGCTTATGGTCACGTGTTAATGGAACTCCTCTTAATGGACGTCTAGAACCTAGATTCACCTCTCTCAAACGTCGTCTGATGGTTTCGATGGAAACTTGGACCCCATCTGAATTTTGAAGAGTATTCCGTAGCATTCCACACGTAGATGTAGGGTTTCTTCTCGCCGAAACGGTGATGAAACGATCCTGAGCAGGTGTTGCTTTTCGTCGCCCACCAAGCCTTGGTCTTTCCAACACGGAACCTGTCTCCCTGAACCTATTTCAAAGTCGAGATATCACACTTTGGCTGACTTGGAGCCTTTCCGCTACAACAACCTGAGTTAGGCCACCCTGTAGCATTCCGATAGCCCTATAAGCCTCAGCGTTTGTTGATTTACGTCTTGGCATTTTCAGAAAACTCGTTTCAAATCGAAGCCATTGATAAACTGACTTCATTTCAAAATAAGAACATTCATGAAGCATAATGCAAAGAACCAAACTTCAGAAAAAGGCGACCAGATTGACGAAATGTCTCATACTGATTCTTATTAGATCGATTCAAGTTGTTATTGAGTTTTAAATGATTTTACAGCGATTTTCTCGAAGATTACATACTTTTAAAAACGATTGAATACGATATCCCTAACTCTTGTGGAGCAGTTTATTTCAATTAGGCACAGACATTCGGGAGAGAGTAGGAAGAAACCAACAGAACTGGCAACGCTGCTGGTTCTGTTGGAAACTCGTGAAATGACTGAAACGGTTTTCTTTTCCCAGTCAAGTCGCCCTATCACTGCTCCCTGCAGTAAATATTTGTTTTTATCGTCTACCAAGTCGTTATCGCGAATATCTGGAACAGAAAAATGGGTCGTTTTAATCCGATGCACGTCGATTCAGTAGAGCAAGGTTGATGATTTCGCCAATTTCCTTTCGGATGATTAACTCGTCCGCTTCTCCGAATCAACAAGCAAGAAAATTTATACCTCGAGAACTCTTCTCCTAACAGTATCTCTTCTCTTTCAGATCACGTACCTTAATTTGAGAAATCAAGAACACCTCATCATCAACTCGAAGACATAAATGTATTAAAAATTTCCGTTTTCGAAGAATCTTCACTGAAACGCTTAGGAACTTCGAGAATCCACCCATTCAAGATGCATATAGAAGTACAAGTAGCACTCAATTTCGTAATATCGTACCTGTATAACAAACTACCCAGGAGGAGGGTCAACATCTTCGGGGAAGAGCTCGAGAAAGCGCTCAAGGACAAATTCCAAGGCCACTGGTACCCCGAGAAACCCTTCAAAGGCTCCGCGTTCAGGTGAGAGCCATCTTCATCTAACCCTAGCTCTTTCTCCCAGTTAAAAACCGGAATTCCAAATTGCTTACAAGCATCAACTAACTACCTTTTTTCCAGATGCTTGAAAACTGGCGACCCCATAGACAAGGTTCTAGAACGAGCAGCCAAAGAAAGCGGAGTCCCCATCCAAGACATCCTGGAGAACCTTCCCCAAGAGCTTGCCGTTTGGGTGGACCCAGGCGAGGTGAGCTACCGCATCGGCGAGAAAGGCTCCGTTAAAGTCCTCTTCAGCGACAAATCAGACCCTCAGGACGATCACTCCGCAGACAGAGAGGTCACCAAGACCTTCAACCCCGAAGCCCAATGCTTTAGACCCATAGAGTCCGTCAGCTGCAGTCTGGGCAACCTCAGCCTCTCCCCCAAGAACATAACGCCCTACGGCGGCTCCAGCATCCACCAGCAGAGCCAGATGGGGCCGCAGATGCCCGTGTCGGTGCCGGTGTCCAACAGCGTCCAGAACATCCAGCCCAGTCAGCAGAACCTGACGCTGACCCTGGCCAATCCGGCGAACCACCTGGCCACCTCTTCGGCCGCTCCTTCCCCCACTTCTGGAGGAAATTCTTATAAGGGCAGCCCGTCGCCGGTGACGGCTTTCATACCCAGGAGCACTGCGCCGTTGACTTTCACCACAGCAACTTTCGCGCAGACCAAGTTTGGCAGTACGAAACTGAAGACCAGCAGCAAAAGGGCCAATAGGTGAGGTTTTTCGACATTACTTTTTAATTTGAACCACCTGGCAAAGGGTAGCTCAGCCCTGTGTCGGGAGTGTAGCAGAGCCTTAACAAATAGCTCAAGACTGATATGTTAGAACTCTCCACCAAGCTGAAGATCCCTTTTTACAAAAAACCGCACAAGTAGGGCTAGGAAGCCGACGAAAACTACTGTGCATAGACCATAACAAGCTCAACAAACTTCCAAACGTGCAAAAGCCCCAGAAGATCCACCAAACCGTTTTTAAACCATGTTTCTCCTTCCACAGAATGTCCCCGACGGAATTCTCCAACTACATCAAGCAGCGGGCCGCCATGCAACAGCAGGTGCACCAGCCGCCCCAACATCACTCCCCCAACGGCCGCGCCCTTTCTCCCGACACCTCCAACTACTACTTCCCCCACGGGCCGTACGGACCTCACCAGTTCGCCCACCGTTCTATGTTAGAGTCTTCCAACCAGTTCCTCAGTCCGGACCTCTACCCCAGCAAGCTGCCCTTCGACCACGCGTCGACGGTCGGTCCGTATTACCCCAACAACGCGTCGGGAGGAGTCGTACCTCAATCTGCGCCAACCACCCCTCAAGACAATGGTAAACTGATGGACAACAGTTGGCCTTACCCCAACGCCGGTCAATACCAACATCTGTTGGTGGCCAATTGAGGTTAAGGCAAGTCACGTCTGTAAATGGCGGCTTTTCGGTCTTTGAACTTGAAATTGGGGCTCGAAAGGAACAGGTCTTCAACTTTACTTCACTTTGAAGACCTTAACGAAGCAATACTAAGAATAAATCTTCTGAAGGTTATAAAAAGTCCCATGAAATGAACCATCTCATGATGAAATATGATCTCAATTGAATTTCGATCAATTCAGTGATATCCTCCCAAAAATTTAAACGAAAAAATTCATCCTTTCAGTATAATCTCGTGAAAAAATTGACTTCTTTTTATCGATCTGCATGGATCTGAAACTAACGAAAGCACGACAATATTTTATTTTTTGGGGAAAAAATACAACAAACTGTTTTATAGTTACAAACAAGTGTAAAATGCGAAAACACCAAATGAAATACTTCATCATTCAACCCTCCAACTTGGCCTAGACCTATAATGTACAACCGGCAACATCGCAAAGGTTGGGAATACAGAGCTTGGAAGTCGCCTAGATTTATGTCCGATTTTATAACGAATTTAAACAAATTCCACAATAAAATGATGTAATAATTTACCTTACGAGATCAATCCAATATTCCTTCAAGTTATTGGATCAGTAGAAAAACATTAAAAACTAGCATTCTTCTGTTCACTGCATTGTTTGAAACCTGGAACAAAACAAATAACCATGTTTCCCGTAGTTTTGAAATCCGAATAAGCAGTAGAATAACCATAAAAGAACGGTCTAATGCGAATTTACTGGGTAATCTTTCTATATTCAGGAAGATTACCAAGTGTATACGCATTACCTCAAACTACCTAAATTAACAGTAAAAATTCACTTACCGACTGCCGGAGCCGTTTGTTATAAATAGGTGGTATACATCACAGTATAGACACTAACTAGTGTCTATACTGTGTATACATACATACAAATTCGCCCCAAAGTATGAAGTTATGGCTTAAATTATTTATTTCTCCACAATTGTTACATTTCGTTCATCGGTGCATTGGAAAGACGCTTAGAATGGCCATTTGCATTTCCATTCTGTTTTGTTTGGAGAGGTTGGTGATCATAGAATTTGAATTAATTAGGGGCAAAGACTCCTCTTTTGTTAGGGGTGTCACAATCAATTTCAGGTGAGGTCATATCACAGATCTAAAACAGTTATTTATCTGTGGGTCATATTGATTTGGATCGCGAGCATTGAACCAATTTTGGAAAAATACGGATGTTTTCCCCCAATTACAAGTTCAGACTTAGGGAAGCTAGCGCAGAGACCGCAATTTTTCTAGTTCCTAGCGTTAAAAATGAATATTTCATGGAAAAAAGAAATTAGAACAATAGAGAAAGATTGTAGTCTCGATGATGGAGGTGTGTAACTTTTTATATAGGTAATCGAGAATCCTTGCTTGATAATATAGTTTTTTTTATAAAAATCGTAGTGAAAGTAAAAGATTAGATGTTTCTTACTTTATAAACTGGTGTTTACAGTATTCTCGTAGAATAGAGTGTTTTCTAAATTTTTTTATATGTATGTATTTTTTATTTTTGTATAAAAGGCTCAAGCTGACATCTAGTCTCAAACATAAAATAAAAAGTTAAGTTGGCATATCATTGAGTGCGACTAAAATATGTTGCATTCGTGTAAAGCAGATATTATAAGATGGTCTCTTTCACTTGTTATAAAGGATGTGAAGATGTTTCGAAACCAAATGCAATAATGTGATCTGTTATAACTGTGTACTGAATTTGTGATATGTGTTATAAGGCATAGTTAAGTGTGCTCCCTCAATGTAAATTTATCACTTAAATAATTTGAGGTTTTTATTTGATCGCAACCGGTGTATGGGCTCTTTTCAGTGGTCAAACCACAGATTCCTCCATCTGTGGTCAAACGGTACAGAAATAACACAAGCAATAGCCACTTTTTGGATGATCTCAACACCAAACATGATTTGAATTTTGAAGATTATCAAGGCTTGAAATCGTCTGAACGAAGATGGCATTGCTCGCAATTCAAATCCTGGATGTCTTTCTGTCTGCATGGTATAAATTCCATTCAGTATTGCATGTAACTCTAAACCTTGGTCTTAGATGCTTCCTTATTTCTGTTATTCGCTCCTTTCTACTTTTGTTACAATTATATTTTCGCAATGTTTTCATTTGTACAGAACTGTTGAATTTTATATAATATATATTTTGTTACGAGCATATAACATGAGTTTAATTGCATTAGTTTGTCTATGTACCTGACATTGTTAATATCAATCTAAGTTCATTGAGAAATCCTTATCTCCAACGAAGAAAAATCAAATTTTTCATGTTCAATGTGATGGTAATCATTCAAGCTGTTTTGAGTGTTTACTTATTTATCCGAATATTTAACAGACAAAATTGGAACAATATAGGTAGGTATTTTTTGTACAACTAAACTTTGCTATTGACTTTGTTAATAGACTTATTTATTCTCCATGTCTGTTATGATTAGATGTAAAACTTTTCGTTAAACTAAAATCAGGCAACTATGAAACTGTGTAAGAAATGATCTCTCAGGAATGAGAAGCAAATACCTTGATTCAATTCTTTCTGAGATAGTAGAACACAGGGTGTTTAAAACTCTGTTTTTCACCATTTTATCCAATTACCAGCTAAAAAATAGATTTGCCTGAGTGTAAAATTTTAATCGATAGAAAAGTATCTTCTTCCAATTCGACAGATTGCAGCAAATTTATTTTTTACCTGTGTGGACTAGAAAATTATTTTCAAGTCGATTGTCAATGCTTTATTAAAAAATTAGAAGTTGAAAACAGTGTGATAATAACTGATGAAAATTGACTTAACTGAAGTAGAAAATGATCAAATAATGAAAATAAAACATAGGCAATCTGTATATAAACTTTCAACGTATCAACCTACTTGGGTATAGTTTATTTTATTACTACCTTTTTGAAAATCTAAAATATTTTAGCACAATTGATAATAGGAATATCAGGATATTCTAAACATTCTGCAAGAAAACTGAATCATCTAAATTCCACAACATCAGCAATGCATAATGGTTGAAACCTTGATTGGAATCAAAAGAGGGTTGTTGGAAATGATTCGATCAGTTTGTTCTAGGATAAATATGTAGTTAGATATTACCCCCCCTCCACGTGATATATAATATTTTTTTAAGCTTCGGAATCCTTAGAAAAAGTTGAAAACGAAAGGTGGATTAGAAACTGTCAACGGTGTAAGTGTTACCTGAGAAATACAACTAGAGCTCAAACATTTTAGGACGAATACTCCCCGGTAAATGATCCGATTGTACTCGCTAAAAAATCAAGAACAGGAATTAAAAAAGTGTATTCGATGCCTGGAATGTTTTGCAGTCTTTAGTTGAACGCTACACAATGTACATGATTAAATATTTATAGATTACTCAATTATTTTATATACTTGCTTGTAACTAATGGCATTTTAAGATCTGTATATATTGGAATATTATATCTACATTTGTTGTTCGATGATGTGTAGGAACATCTAATAATCACTTGAGAATTATATGTAGAATGTTTCATTTGATCGGTAGGATGTGGTCATAAATGTTTTGAGTTTGGCCCCTTTTAGAGAAGCGCAAACAGGTACCTATATCCTAGGCAATTAAGTATACAATGTGAAAAATCAAGTGATAAATGTAAGATACCTATTTCTTGCAATATCCGGTGGAAATAGTTTTGATAAAGGACTAAGGTGGATGACCCCAAAATTAGAACATAGACAACTAGTCGAATTAGAAAATGGTCGATTGAGGTTAGATAAAGTAGGAAATTTATGACCACAATATGAGAAAAATAAAATATTTTCGGTAGGGACTGAATCAAGCCCAAAAGAATGTGATGGCTCTTTTTTACTAATCTTGTAGAATTAAAGATCTTGCTCTGGGATCTACTAAGAATGCCCTGGACAGGCCTATTTGAATAAAAATGAGTGTTTGTCACTAATTAATGCGTGTTAGTTTGTTTTACAATCTCTATTATTGATTCAGATTATAATAATTGTGACTAAGTCGTAGTTATCTATTTATATTTATTAATATAAGTATAGTGAGAAAGGATTTTTCCATCCCGTTGTAAAATAATTACTATGTGTATAATAGTCTATAATTTTTCATATTGTTGTACGATTTTTAAGTTTATATTAAAATGTTTGTGCATTACATAGGCCTTTTTCTAAACCAACAAAAATAAACCTTCCCACAGCAATCCAATAAGGTACTTCTACCTTATACTGTCTCATGGTGATCACTCAAACATACATAAGAGTGTCAATTTCAATAGGCCAAAATCAGGTTCACTTTAAACAGAAACTTGGCTATGTTACCTGAAAGTATGTAGGTTCAGAAAAAGAAATAAGCCTGCTTATGCGCATAATAGTAGAGCCCCTAGATCCACCTATTAGGTAGGTAGTTATCATAGACTTATCAAAAGGATAATAAGTCTATGGTAGTTATCCTTATCGACAGAACTCTGTAAATCGGGTGATTTTATAGGCGAAATGTCAAAATTTGATCAATTCTCCTGAAGAAATGGAAATATTATGAAAAATATAAATACCAAGCTATTTTGCATTGACCTTTCCTCTATCGATCCGTTTATTTACATCACGTCCAGGATATCTGTGAAAAAAGTTTTATCGAGTTTAAAATTGCCCTTTTTGCCGGTTTTTTCGCGATTTTCGGGAATTTTTTAAAAATACTTCTACATCGCCTAGAGAATCGAAATTTCACCCACGTATGAATCAATTATTCCTCTTTTCGGTCGTATAAAAATTTCCTCACTGTATCGTAGCTTCGCTGTGATTTTAATATTCTTCTGGACCCACTTTTTTGACAGATTCCCTCTGGTCGGTCCACAGAGTTACCATTTAAGTAAAGTATAGGACCACAGAGATACCATTTTAGCATAGTACAGAACCACAGAGTTACCATTTTAGTATAGTATAGAATCACGGAGTTTTTTTTCGAGTATGAGTTTTTCTATAATTGTTTGGAAATCCAAAATTATGGGCATATACGATGTGTCCATTTAAAATAACGTAGTCAATATGAGTTTTCGCTTAAACCGGAAGTGCGATTTTACTCTAAGGAATTTCCAAAATTGCATCTTTTTTCGAAGCAATTTTTGCTATCTTGAAATCACATTCAACAATTTGGAAATAAGGAAAATATAGAATGAAAAACATGTTTAACTTTTCGTTTTATTAAAAAAAAACATATTTTCATATAAGTATACTAACTTAAAATCAATAAAAATGTCATATAAGACTTTGAACATTTTCATATAAAAAATAAAAACTTAATTCTTTCTCCCGCAACTGTACATTTCGACTAGCTCAGAAAGGATGAGCAGTTATGGTATGAGTCCTTAGATCCTTTGGTACATTGAACCCTTTATTGCAAATCGAGCAGAAATAAAGGGGCTTGGGGCTTCCACTGGTCACCACCTTTTGCTTATCGTGCACATTCACCACCCTCTGCTTATCGTGCACTTTCATATGGTTCGTTAGAGAAGCCTGCTTATCGAAGATCCTTCCGCAGTGAGGACACTTGTACTCTTGTGGAAAAGCAGGATGGCTTATTTTTACGTGAGCCTGCAAAGTTTCGGCTTTGCTAAAACTGGCAGAGCACATCTGGCAACAGAAACTTGCTTTCTGCATCTGCTCCTGCTTCTTTTGGTGCTCGACAATCTCGTGCAACTTCATGTGGTTCTCGTACTCCGTATGGGTGCCAAACTCTTGGTTGCAAGACTCACACTTCGGAGTGAGAAGAGCAGCAGCGTTTCCATGTTTTTCTATGCTGTGTATTTTCAAGGCCACGTCGTTCGGTAACTCCTGCCCACAAATGACGCACTCAAACTCAGCCTTGATCGGTTTGGGCAGTAAAGCTGGTTTCTTCAAGGGCGTGAGTGGTCCTTCGTTATTGGTCCGTTTGTGCCATCCCTGATGAGCGTACATGGCCGGTTGGGAGGAGAAAGACTTGTTGCATATTTTACAACAGAAACCTTTGCCGTTGCTCACTCTGGGAGATTTGGAGGGCACAGGGATCTCAGCGTGCGCATTCACCATATGAGCGTCCAAATCTTCAGTCCTCTCGAATCCCACCTTGCAATATTTACAGTAGGTAACGAATTTCTTGCTAGTTCTAGACGGTCCAGGTTCCGCATGGTGCTTAGCTTTGTGTTGCAGCAAAGCAGCTTTGTTTGAAAATGTTTGGACGCACACATCGCAGGTGAATATGTAAGGACCGTTGTTGAATTCTTCCAATTCGGGCATATCGTCATGCTCGTCGTCAATGTGGGAAACCAGCGCTTCGTTGCTGGGGAAAGATATGTTGCATTTATCACAGTGGTGCTTCTTCGGGGACTTAGAGGTCCTATTCGTCGTCATGTTGATACCGTGCAATTTCATATGCATTTTAAGGTTGTATTTGCTGGAGAACACTTTAAAGCAACGTTTACACGTATGGTAATCCTCCCCTTCCTGATTGCCTCCAGATTTTCTGGATTTCGGTCGCTCCAAAGGAGATCCAGGCCTCGACTTCGATATCCTCGCAGACTCCTCCCTCAATCGCCTATGCATGGCCTTGTGGCTTGCAAAGGCCGAACCGCTGGTCACCACCTTATCACACTCGTCACACTGCCTCGGATACTGCTGACTCGAAGTCTGCAAATCAGCATGCAACCTAGAATTATGGTCGCTGTATTCACCGTACGTCAAGAAATGTTTGTTGCACTTCGCGCAAGAATATTTAGAAAGCTCCAAAGGCACCCCATCGTCCAAATCCTCGTGACACAATTTGTGACTTTCCAAATCTTCAAAGTTCTCGCAGAGTATGTTGCAAATGTTGCAGATCGGAAGCTCAGGGTTTGGACTCAGCATGGTGGTCTTATAGGAATCAGTCTTGGAGTCTCTGTACACTTTTAGGTTCAAATGGACCGTTCGGTGTTGCTCTAATTCCGTTTGGAACAGGAAAACCTTGTCGCATTCCCCGCATTTGATCTGTTCGTGGGATTCCTTGTGAGCCTCCCAGTCTGCAGCGTTGAACATGATTTGGCAGTCGGGGCATCTGTAATAGGTGGTTTCTTGGGTTTCGGGGTCGGGTTTTTCTTGCTTGACTTCTTCTTGATGGATTCGGAAGTGTCTCAGCATGTTGGCCTGGCAAGAGTACACTTTGTCGCATTGAGGGCACTTTGTCGGGATATTCCTGCTACTTTTTGACATCTTCGGGGGCCTTGGCGAAACGTCCACCTCCATTGGTTCATCATCATTAACCGGAGCTCTTCCATATGTTGAACTCCTACGTTTACCCAAAATTTCCTTATTTTCCCTCGGTTCAATCTTGTGGAAAGTCCTCCTCTTGTAATTATCATCTTGAAGTAAAGTGAATCCTTCGGAACCGTCATGTTGATGCTGTGCGTGATTGATGAATTCCTTCAAGGTCCTCACGGCTATATTGCAAATATCACAGTAATATTCCACCATGCAAGAGACGTATATGTGATCTTTGTAGTCCTCCAAATTGTTGAAGCTCTGCTGGCAGGAGCAAGTGTATTGGGGAGCTTCTTCGCAATGGTCCTCGTCCACATGCTTGCAGAAGTCTTCGTGGAACGAATAGATGAACCTGCACTTGATACATCTGTAATTTTGGTATATTCTAGTCTTGAGGGTGCTCCTTTTCTTCAAATTGGACAATTTAACCAAGATATCGAGGTTCTTGTTGGGGCATTTGTGGATGTGTTTGCCGCTTGAAGATCTATCAGTGAACGTGATCATGCAGTTGTAGCAGGTGAAGACCGGGAACCAGAATTTGAGAGATCTCAGGTGGGAAAGCAGCCCTTTCAAGTTGGGATGCGTGGCTTCATGGCAGGCGCATTTGAGGGACCTGTACATTTCTGCCATCGCCTTGCATTTTTCCAAGTAGCTGTTTTCCAAGGGGGACAGGCTTTCGACTTCGATCGGGGTGGAATCACTTTTGATCAGTTTGAGACCTGCTGCAAATTCTATCTTTTCTGTGTGGTTGTTTTCTGAGAATCTCCTAACGTTGTTCTCCACTGAAAATAACAAAGATACGCTTAGGAATAAGCTAAAAAGGAGGATTATATTTCACCAAACGGTGATAACATCAATCTAATAACTGTATAAGACCAAAATATTCACCTATTCCATTTTCAACTTCTTCGTCACTCTTTCCCTGCTGGGAAAACTCTGCGTCACTTTGTGCCATCACACTTTCTACGTGTTCTAAAGCAGAATGGTCTGAAGCTACATTGGTTGAAGATACCTCGTTAGTTTCGAAATCCATGGGTTCAGTTTTCACCGAAATGTTCTCTGTAACTATTTCCAAATCGTCATTTTCGCTCGAGTGGTCATCTTCGATGACCTCTTCCTTAACTTGGAACCTCTGTAAAATTGCAAAAATAGATTTAGGTACTATAAAAAATGCGGGCCATTAAAACCCGCCACACACGCTCGGAATTATCTCGCAGGTTTATCCGGTAATGTGTGATCGCTTTATTTCACCGAAATGTACAATTTTGCTGGTGGAAAACTTACCGTTTGGTCTGCGGTTTCATTGGCCCAGGAGGTGATTGTGGTTTGGTTCCTCTGGCAGCTCTTTCTAAATTCGCACCAGTCTTCGATTTTTTGGGAGCATGGTGCACATATAAGTCTGGATATGGGATCATCTTTCTTTATCTGAAACGAAAATGGTCGAAATAAACGACTGGGGGAATGGAAAATGGAAACAGATCCGAGATATCTTAATTGGTTATCGAGTTACAGGGAGTTTCTGAAAAAGTGCTGTTTCAAATATTTCGCTATATCTCGTTTTCTGTTGGAGATATCCCGAAAATTCCACAAAGTTTTCTTTTGTAATTTCTATTGCCTATACGCTGCTTCCATCTGATCCGAAAAATTCTCGCCTTTCAAGTGCTAGAAAAAAAAGTTTGTTTTTTGGGACACCCTATATTTTTCATCGTTGCTTCTTAGCCGCAGATTCACCGAGTATCATCCTGTAACCGGTTTTTTTTAAATCTAATCCGTTTCAAAGATAATGAGTTTTTCGTCTTCACTTGAATTGGGACAGCATGTATATAAAGTTTGCTGGAAATTGATTATTTTGAAAAAAGAGATCGGGAGTCCTTCAACATTTTTTCTCTAACCCTCATGGTTCTCGAGATGCTCTCAGTGGTCATCGAATTTGGGACACACTGTACAGGATGGCCAGCTTTCGATGGTTTAGTACCACAGCTCCTTAACTATGAGAGATAGAGAAAAAGTATTATACATGTCATGTTCTCTTTTTACGAGAAATATAAATTGCTGAAAACCCCAAGTTGCTATGGCGCCTAGTTTCTGAGCTACAGGGCGATTTTGGTATCTGGTCCATTATTATAATTGACTATAACTTCCGTATTATAGGATCTACGCTCTAGAAATGACCATCACATCTTTAGGGCACTTTTTTTATTGCTTTTAAGCGGTGCTATTGGATTTTTTGTATCTGCTAAAGTTTTGGAGCAATAACAAAAAAATGTTTTTTCAAATGGAAACCATAATGGGAAATGATATTTTTAAATTGATCTTTCTTCAACGATTTCAAAAATATATATGTTGATACATTTCCGGTTTCACGTAGGTATATCGAAAATTTCGAAAAAACACTTTTCGTTCAACAAAATCCGAGCAGGCTTTGATACACTTCCATAGAGAAAGAAAACTGTCAGAAATGGACTAGCAAAACTGTCCCTGTTCACTTCCGCCCATCTGAGGAGGCCATAGAATTCGCCCTGTAGCTCAGAAACTAGGCGCCGTAGCAACTTGGGCTTTTCAGCAATTTATATTTCTCGAAAAAAGAGGACATGACATGTATATTACTTTTTCTCTATCCCTTATAGTTTAGGAGTTGTAGTACTGAACTATCGAAATCTGGCCACCCTGTACCTCACTTTTTCAGTCGGAAACTGATACTCCCTGGATACTAACAACTGTGTTCTCCAAATAAATTTATTGTATTTATCCTCGTATTTATCTCTGAATATCTGACTTTTTTTTGATACTCGAAGTATTCAAATATTTATTGTGGTTTTCAAAGGTCTCATTTATAGTTTGAAACATAAAAGAATTAACAGAATCTTCACCTGAAATATGAAAATTTAAAGACCTTATCAATAATTTATATTCCATGTGATCGTTTTCTCAGAAGATCTAATCAATAATATTTGACCCTGAGAAGCCATCTTTATAATTATAAAGGTGTTGAAACAAAAAACCCAAACTGAATGAAGTAAACAAACACAACCCATCTGGATCTCCATGAATTTCAGAGTATTTCATATAATTTCTAGACAATGCAGAATAATATGATGGATTCATATGCACAGCCCCTTTATTTTCCTCAATATTACTCCTAGCGAAAATGTTAAAATATGTTTCACATTATTTTTGTAGAGAATCAGATAAAATCTCATTCTTTGCCAAGACCTTCAAAATATCCACCCTCAAATTGTACCTTTCCTCCTTACTCTTGTCTACACCAAGCGACCACTGCTTATGGAATTATACCTGGGGTCCAGTACATTATTGGCTTATTTTGCATCTCAGCTAACCGGACTAAATTTAACCCCTCAACATTTCGTGATACAGAAGACCCGAAGTCCTCATTGCCGAGTAATTCCAAGAAAGCCCCAAACCCTGATGATGCACGCCGTTTTGAGGAAACGTAAATGTTTCTTACTTTGTTGGACAGTATTGCAGCTCAGCGTCCCATTTCTATAATTATTATCTTCACAAATGATAACTACAATACATGGGAATTTCATAGATTACACTCTACGGCCAGTGGCGTAGCATCCGTAGCGGAACAGGTGACAATAAGGAATTCAAAAAAAGAATCTAATTTTTGTTGAAGCAATTCCACAAGAGGTCTCATTAAAGTGGGGAAAATATTTCTAAAAAATGGCCTGAACATTTGAATAATGTTTTTTTTTACCAAAAAGGCGATATCAAATTGCCACTGAATTAAAATTCGTCTGGTGTATTAATTTATGAAAAAAAAATGAGTGCCATGAACATGAATGCTTTCACAGATCTATACGAAAGTCCTCATTTCTTCAGGTAGTTTATTATAATGAGTTATAATTATAGACTGGCTAACAGCTGATTTAAATTTGCTGGTACTATGTCTTGGTACAGGGTGTCTCATTATGAATTACTATAGATGGCTATCTCCGTTATTTTTGATCACCCTGTATAGTTCAAATTAGCAAAGTTGTAGTATTTGTCCTGAATCGTCAAAATCTGATGACAAAATTGACATATGTCAATCGCATGTCAGATTTTTGACATAATGTCTTGCTTATTTTAAATGGGACACCCTGTATATTTCGAGGTTTTACTTGTATTTTTATATCAACAAGAGTTTATTTGTCGTATGATTTACTATTGTGTAATAGGTAATTATTATGACATTTTTAGTTAAATATATTTTCATTTATTAACAACATATTACTTACTAGTTATAACAAGAATAACAATATTACATAATTAATATCTTAAAAACAGTTGATCGTAAGTTTGCCTGTGATACATCAAATTAATTGTATTTTCAAGGAGAATCGATATACTGCGAAATATACAGGGTGTCCCATTTAAAATAAGCAAGACATATGTCAAAAATCTGACAAGCGATTGACATATGTCAATTTTGTCATCAGATTTTGACGATTCAGGACAAATACTACAACTTTGCTAATTTGAACTATACAGGGTGATCAAAAATAACGGAGATAGCCATCTAGTAATTTATAATGAGACACCCTGTACAAACAGAACTTCTAGTGCTTCAATCATGAAAGCTAGAAAGATTCACATACTTTCCTTATTTTTTGGGTGTACAACACATTCATAAATGAAGCTTCAGTATTGTGTAAATTGACAGTTTCAGCATTCGCGTGCTTTTTACTTGTAACAGCATGTATATGCTATAAAAGATTGACATCGCAAGAGAAATTCCCCGTTTATTAGTAGGTAGGTACTTTACAATCGTTTTGAGAATGTCCCGAACGCAATCCCATCGACTGTCATATTCTAGAGGTACCTGTAGTACCTGGTACTTGTAAAAGGGTCGGGTTTTCTTTACGCATACTTGCTCATTTACATAATACGTATTTATTGGCAATATTTCAGCATTTTCAAGACACAACAACTCAAACTGAAGGGTGATAAAGGTTGACTATGATTTCTTTGAGATCTATTGCCTTATTGTCGACAGGATCAAGTGAAATAAGCAAGTTGTCGACTTCGTGACCACTAAAAGTCCCAAGTTCCTAGGAGAAGGCATAAAGACAGATGGCTTTGGATGAACTACACTGGCAAGATTTTGCAAATTCTATTCGAGAAAAATGTTGGTTAGATACTTTCTTTTTTTTCAGTGAAAAACGCTGCCTAATTTAACTAGATGCTCTTTTATTTTCACTAACTCTACCTCTTAGAATTTCAGAACACGAAAAATTTCAGCAGCACGCCACTGAACTCTTTTCGAAAAATAATCTCCATTTTTTTCAACCTCAATGTCAAATATCATAACTAATAGGTAAGGAACAATTTACGAAATTATTCTGAAACAAAAAAGTTCTTTGGTTCAAACACCAAACCATCAGTTTCATAACTTTTTGGTTCCCAAGATCCCCCACCTTGTACATACGAACCATCAACGAAAGCCATAAAAGCTAGATAAAAAACAAAGAGTATATCAACAACACAGCAAATAACCTTCACTGATGAATCCATCAGATCTAAATCCGTAATATCCTACCTAAATCACCTCTGGTCTTACTCATTCCCAATGAAGAGGCCAGAAATCGTAACAATAAGTCATTAAGAACAGCTTAAGTAACAGATAAGCCAGAAGTCAGGTGTCACCGTTGGTACCTGAAAACGGCACGCCGCTGGTCACGCTCAAATACAACAGGCTGCCTTCAAACTACCTAAATCTCCGAAACTGAGTGAATAATAATACAGGAATTACTACTAAAAGCTGGAAATAGCCACAGGTCGTTGATAATGCCTCAAAGTACTAAAGCTAGATAAGGATCTTAATAAGTCACTTTCACAAACAAGATGGCAGTACCGTCAATACACGAGCAGCTCAACTACCACCTGACACCTCCGAACCTGCAAAAAACACCTGAAAAACAGATACAACAGCCTAAAAAACAATACAGAACATCCACGAGATATACCACGAATTAAATCGGTGAAATGGTTAGCTACAAACTCCCTACAAGGCCTCCATTCCTGACAACACAAGTCATCCACCCATGTCTGAGTTGCCAGACAGTCGATAAGGTCGATTATACCGCACAAACCAACGCGAACGTGGCCTTATGCACCTACTACGCCTCATCCTCAGTAATCAATGACTTCAGCAGCCGTCCCAAGGAGATTGAGGCTTCGATTCTGGTTGTTAATGGGAATAAACAAGAATTCATACTTACATCAATGGAAAGAACAGCGTAAATCCGCTCTTTCAACACCACCCGTTCGTCTACATCTTCGTAAGGTCGAGGGTCCTTGTTTTCACTCAGGCAAAGCCTACAACAGCGTCTATAAATCGCTGTTTCTTCCTGCGACATGTTCACAAACACATTCAACCGTCTGTAGTCGATGATAATCAAACGTTTCTAGCACTGATATTCACTCTAGGCGCCGAAGAATCACACAACGTGCATCAAGAAGCGGGAGCATTCTTTGGACTGAACAGCCATGCCAGGCACACTGCGATTGATAGAACAAACGGCTGTGCTGTAGCTGAGAGGCACCCCCCCCTCATACCAACCGAGGATGAAAAGAAAGTACGTTGCGATAGCCAACTTGCCTGGCTTGCCCTGAACGCTCGACAAATGCTGGGGATTTGGCTTCAACTCGTGTTTCCTATGTAGGTGTTCGCTTTGAATTCTGACCCATTGGGAGGCTACGAAGATGGAATGCTGGAAATAACGAGGTCTACGTAGCGAAAATAAGGGATCCCGAGCTTGGAGGATGTTAATTCAGTTGTTGACCCTTGGAAATGAAGCTCTATGGATAGAAAACTACATCGCTGGGCTCGCTTAAGCTACTGAAGCTAATTTGAGCTATAAAACACCCCTTTAATTTGCCTAAATGATCTAACTGCCATAAATTCACCTTTATTCACGAAATCAATCTTGTTTTCCATTCCAAGCAGCTTAAAATCAAAAATACAAAACCTGGCTCTTCATTTCCATTCTATGCCTCTTTGGCATTCATTTCCAGTGTGAAATAACGGAAACAAGAATGAAATTTATTGAAAATAAGGAGTTTTGGGTATTCGAAGCTACAGCATCAAAAGTAACCATCAAAACACTCCCTACTTGCTACATGAAATTATATTTGAATACCTAATTTCTGGCAAGTGGGAATCAACATTGCCAAACCAAGATGGTTTTTCCCAATTTTTTTTTACAGTATTAATTACTCATTTGAGACGACTGCTATGAAAATCAACTTTTTTGGTTTTCAAAGCTTTGTAGGCATTAAAACACAGGCAAAACTTTTCGAAACTACCCAATTGTAAACCAAATCTAATGATTCCACATGTGGTTGGTGTTATCATAGAAAAATAGAAAATAATATGTATCTGTCAAGTTTGATTAAATATTAATTATGGAGTCCTTGATATTACTGATACTCTGATACTACCAAATACCAAAGAACCTATACTCTCATTCGACTATGAGAAGCCAGCATAAACTTAAAAATACCTCAAAAATAATTCAAATAGATATTATTCTCGTGAAATTAAGCTGTAGGGAGCAATTAAAAGTAACCATAGAAGATTAGTTGAAAAAAGACACTTATTTGGTATAGGTACTTGGTTTATCGCAGTTTCATGAGCCAGCTTTCTGGTAAAATCGCAGCTTCTTAGCCAAAATGGCAGGAGATGATCATTATTTGGAACTACAACGATTCTTCGTATATTTCATGAGTCATAAGTGGAAGAATGAACCCAAAATTACATTTCACCACCCACGTGAGTCTATCGTGATTTTACCAATCAAACAAGCATGATACACTACATCAATGTAGAAGTATCTTCACGTGTATGCTTATTTGACATGAATTTTTTGTACACTCGCTGAAAAAGAGATGATACAGTAAGCTCATATTCATTCGGAGGAAGCGGAATAACAGCCAGTCCTAGAAAGTCAATGACGTATCGAACAGAACAATATGGCTGCCTCTCTGAAACCTTCAATTTCATTCAATCCGTAAATAAGGCTAAACGACTTGGAAATATGACGAAAATTCGAAGATCTCTTTGCAGAACCTTCAAAAAATTAATATACACCCATCTGAAATACTAATTTGAGGTCTAAAATAGAGATTCCGATAGAGCATCCAGTGGTTGATTACGTAAAAATGAATTATTTCCATCAGAAACCCACAAGAAAAGTCCGACTGAATCAGTATCTAACTTTACGCAATCTACATGGATATTGAAGTGGGGAAATCTTAGATTCTACCATTTTTGTTCTGTACCAAATGTTGCTATCGCGTCATTCCAAACTCAAGAGGGTCTTCCAAATGGCCTTGCCCAAGCAAATGGCCGAGCTTTTGCTTTGAGCCTGCAAAGAACCCTTCCGTTGAATACTCAACTGGGAGGCCGATTCGTGACTAGAGTACAGTGTCGGAGGCAGGAAATGGGTAATAGGGTAAAGCGTAAGAGCAGTTGAAATGAATTATATTCTTACATTTTCATTCAGATAATAGTTCATATTTCCCATGAAGGTGGCGCCACATAATCTACCCCGATGACTAACAAATGCATTCATTTTTTATTTATGGAATACGTTATTTGAAATATAAGAATACGTATTGTACCTATATTTTTCAACAACTCGGAATAAGCTTCTTCTTCAAATCACTTAGTCAGAATGAAAATAATGAATAATTTGGAAAATTATAGGATTTCTTACCGAAACATTTTAAATTTTAACGAATATAGGTGGCGCCACATATATTAGCCGTCCGACAACCAACAATACAAAATCAAAAATTAATATTATTCTCATGAAATCAAAAAACATATTCATTTTCGTCTTGAAATTATTGACAATTTTCTCTAAACATTTATTCAAATATACATAATTAACAATAAATCGTCAAGTTTCTACTCTAATCATATGTGAAAATTTGACAGAAGTCTGAATTTTGACACCCAACTGACATTACCGGGTCAATAAAAGACGGCGATTTGATATATTATCAATAAATAATAAATATTTTCACGTTCAGCCTTTCAACTTATGCATTATTGTTCTACTGATTAAGAAGGTGAGTTGAGAATATTCCGAAAACCGAATAATTTTGAAGAAATCTTCACTCAGTGAGCTGATGTTCAAAACTCATATAGCTCTTTTCAGAAAAAATTGCTTCGAACGCCAGGATGTCTAAAAGACATGCAGAGGAAGCTCCGGCTTCCTCTGGTGGCGGTCAACCGCCTATAAAAAAAATACACTTCGAACCCCATTTGATCGGACCGGTATCAACTCTTGAGGAAATGGACATCAAAGTTCTGCAGTTTCAAAACAAAAAATTGGCTCAAGTTAGTTTGAAAACTCTTAGTATTTTCTCCTACTCATAAATAAACCTTATTTCTTTCAGAAAATTGAACAGAGACACAGAACTGAACAGGAATTAAGGCAGAGAATTGAGCAGTTAGAGAAACGACAGACGCAAGATGATGCTATGTTGAACGTAGTGAACAGGTACTGGAATCAGCTCAATGAAGATATAAGGATACTTCTGCAGAGATTTGATGCTGAGACAGCCGACGAATCAGAAAATAAAAGTATGCTGCAATTTTTTCAAGTTTCATTTCTGATTTATTCCGATTTCAGATGAAAACGAAGCGACGACTTCTTTTTTGATGCAGTTATCTACATGGGATAAGGACGAACTCAATGATAAATTGGCTAATCGGGTTCAAGTGTCCAGGAGAGCTGTCGCTAAAGTTATACAAGCTTTTGACAGACTTATGCAGAGAAATGAGAAAATTACTTTGGCATTGAAAGGGGAACTGGAAGGACGTGAGTTTTCAAAAGAAATTCTTCGAATCTGTTAATTGGGAAAAGTAGAATTCGATAGGTGGCGCTCTGAAATGTCAATGTCATCTTAGCAAGGAGTAAAACAAATCAGATGCCGTATAAGCCCTTTGATATTTAAGTGGTTTTATTTTGCTGTTTTAGTTATTTTCAGTGTGTGTTTTGTGAAAATTTTGGTTTTTCTTTGATTGTGCTTTAGTGCTTTGTATTGTTAAACTGAATTTTGACTCCCAATATTTTTATTTTTGGAGTAATAGGTATGGTTGATGTTTGTGAAAAGTACAACAAGCGTTCAATGAACTGTTTAGTTTCAGGTCTGATTTCGTGTTTTTATTTCATTTTTTATATAGTCATATCTGCAAAAGTTGGAGGGAAGGTACGTTTGTATTGAGTATTATTTGAAATTTTTAATACCGACTTATTTTCTCTTCGTTTTCTGGAACAAACTTCGTGGCTTGACTGTGGTAGTTTTAAAGAAGGTACTGCATTTAAAAGAAGATACTTTTTTTTTACTAAGACCTGAAGAATATGTTACTCATTTATATATTGTTCACCTTCAGAAATATAAACTACTAGCTGGCCCGGCGAACTTTGTTTCGCCTAAATGATACCTATACCCATAGCCATCTTTATCTTAAGAAGGCCGTGCCTATACTTACTGTGGATTTCACAAATCGTAATCACCAGTGATCGGAAACCAACGGCTTGGTTAGATTTCTGAACTGTCAAATCGAGTTGATTCTAGATCAAGCTCCGATCACCGGTGATATGCTTTGTGAAACCCCCGTTAAAGATGTATAAACTTACCATTGCTATTTTTTCAAGCAGGAGATAAATTAGGCATAATAAAAGTTCTGTCAAATGTCATCTGTAAACTGTCAAATGTCATCTGTCTACTGACAAATGTCATCTGTCAAATGTCATCTGTCAAATGTCATCTGTTAAATGTCATCTGTCAAATGTCAACTGTCATCTGTCAAATGTCATCTGCCAAATGTCATCTGTCAAATAACATCTGTCAAACGTCATCTGTCAACTGTCATCTTTTCCATGGATATATGAGCTGTCACACAAAACAGAAATACAAAAATAATATGTCAATTACTAATTATGGGCAATTTTGAATTCAGTTATTTCCGCAAATATATTTATTACCCAAACATAAATCAAAAACATTTCAGAAATATAGAGAAAAGATGAAAATGGACAACTCACGATTGATGCTGATCGTCACAATCCGATTTACTTTACATTCCGGTAAAAATTCACTGTTTTACCAACTTAAGATCTTTACCCGCTTTCGATCTGATAATAGCCTTCCATGTTATTATAAGTTTAGGAGGCGCGATGATAACAGCTCTGTCAGGGGGCACAATAGACCTTAAGGTCGCAGTGAACTGTAACCCCTTTTTACTATAACTATACTATAACTATAACTATTATAAGTTCTATGCAAATTTCACAATAATTGTATACATCGCCATTCATACTCTATGCCATTTCTGAATTTCCTACCCTTCAAGAAAATGAAATGCACCATTGCCAGACTACTTCATGGCTTATATCTTCACAACATTCTATTTTATTGCATTTCTATTGAATACCGTGGAACTTCGTTCTACTACTATTAATCCCCATTGAATATTCTTATACCGTTGGTAAGACCTACTGCACTTTTAACTATTCACTTGACATGCGATTCTGTGGAAGAAAAACTAACCTCCTTTGTCCAAATGTCAAAACCTATATAGGTACTCTATGATTGCTCGATTGGTGGTAACACATAATTCTATGGGTGGTAAGAAAAAGGAAGGTTTTTTTTCTTTTCTGTAGGATTTTTTTGGGAATATTTTGTTATATAAACCTTGCCCTAACAATAATGAACACAACAAAAAAAGAATTGTCCAATTTGGTGCGATCGTTTGAACAATATGGCATTTCGAAGTTTTGAACCAACCATAGATCGCCTTTTATTAATATAGATACCATCCACTATTAACTTATAACTATTACACACTTGGTACTAACCTTGACTAGTCTTCCCTTTTAAAATGTAAGGAACACACGGACATACTATCTGTAACTGGTTTCCCCATTTTTAGTTTCATTGCCCAAGCCTTTCTTTGAGATATATTTTCCATAACTCCAAACGCATTTTCAATATTTACCATTCTTCCCATGGGAGGAAATTTATGGAAAGATAAATCGGGATTTTTTCCCTTTACGGCTAGTGCAACCAAATACAGAACAGTTTCAATTATGCAGCGACATAATTCAAAGTATAAAACTTTAAAAAAGGTACACAAAAAATCGAACTTGATCTGCAATGAAGACAAAAAAAACAGAATAAAAACAATGCAATACGAATTATTTTACTCCTTGCTTCAATTACATTTTTTTCCGCCAGAGGTCTCATTGAATTCTACTCCGCCCAATATTTGTGTTGAATTATTTTTTTCAGAAGATGCTCCTCCTGTTGATGAATTGACAAGGCAAGCAAACATTGAATTACAAGCTGAAAACAGGAATTTGCAAGCTTTGCATACCACTCTCCATGAAAAATACCATTTGAACAGCTTGAAAGTCGCTGAACTTCAAGATTCCGTCACAGCAAGAGAAACAGAAATTGCGGAGTTAAAGAATCAAATTGATGATTTGCAGTATGAATTTGACAAGGTATTTATATATTCCTGGTTGTTCGGTTGACAATATGAGGTGTGGTACCTTCCTATTGGAATCAAAACATGACTTCTTTTAGGTGCGCAACAGGAACGATAAATTGGAGACTCATTTGGCGGAAGCTATCGAGAAACTCAAAACATACCACCAGTTACATGGGGATCCGGATAAAAACGCACAGCAGAAACCCGTTGTGCAGTCCAGCATGTCTCAGGCGAAATTGGAGGATTTGATGAAAGAAGTCGAGGAATTGAAAGAGTTGGGCAATAACAGGCTTCAGGAGCTGGATAAGTTGCATATGACCCACAGGGAAACTCTCAAAGAGGTGGAAAAGCTGAAGATGGACGTGAGTGATCAATAAAAACTCATATTTATTCATATGTATTATGTTTAGTATTTAAATTTAAAAAGAACATTTTTTTAGATTCGCCAACTTCCTGAAAGTGTTATCGTGGAAACAACCGAATACAAATGCCTCCAATCGCAATTTTCTGTTCTTTACAATGAATCCATGCAGCTTAAAACTCAATTGGATGAAGCTAGACAACAATTGCAACAGACCAAGAACGCAAACGCTAGAAACATTGAACTTATGGAGGTAAGTCCAATTTTGCCGATCCTCTAATCCTACACCACCAAAATTCACTTCCAATTCACCTCTTCCCAAAAAAACCACAGGAATCAGATCAGGTGTGGGTGGAGGCCGTACATGACGCATACCTTTTTTTCAGAGTGACGAACTGATGTCTCAGAAGAAACTTCGTCAGGAAGTGATGCAACTGGAAGATTTTCTGGCCCAGATAAGAAAAGAGTATGAAATGTTACGTATCGAATTCGAACAGAACTTGGCAGCCAACGAGCAAACTGGTCCTATCAACCGAGAGATGAGGCACTTGATCACGTCACTTCAGAACAATACACAGCAGTTGAAAGGTGAAGTGCACAGATATAAGAGGAAATATAAGGAGGCTAACACGGAATTACCGAAGGTCAGACATCTTTTTTATTTTAACTTCATTTTTCTTCAGGTTCTATTTTATTTTCTGTATTTTTCTTTTTTTTTGTTTATTTTGAAATGAACTGAAATCGGAATGATTTGTTGTGTTTAGAACATTTTTCCATTGTTCTCTCATTTGTTCGACAGTTGAGAAAAGAAATCGAAGATCTCCAGGCCAAAATAACACAATTAGAATCAAACCAAGATTCTAAAGAGAATATAAAACAGGAGATCAAAGAGGAAGATTCAAGTAATTCCGAAGGTATTCAAGTGAAAGAAGAGGGATCAACGACACCAACAATAAAGAAAGAAGAAGATGACGCAGAAGTGAGTACAAAGTTAGAAGAAACATCGTGAAACTTTGATGTAACACATTTTCAGCATACGGAGGAAACTGAAGGGGACAAAGAGAAAGCGGGGGGTTCTCCTTCTTCTAAAAAAGATGGCGGAAAGCAGGCTCAGGGAGCAGTGAAAAAAGATTCGGTCAAAACGGAAAAAGATCACAGGGAAGCTCAGAGGGCGAAAGAGCAAAAAATAATGGAGAACGAGATAATCAGAGATTTGAAGAATCAGCTCAAGTGAGTTTTTTGGTATTTTGTGGTCGCTTGTACTAATTTTTTTTGTAGGAAAGCTCTGAACGAACAGAAGGAGTTGAAGCTACTTTTAGATATGTACAAGGGGGTGAGTAAGGAACAGAAGGACAAGGTGCAACTCATGGCTTCCGAGAAGAAGCTCCGGATGGAAGTCGAGGAACTCAGGCAGCAGATGAAGAAAATACAGGTGAGTTTTTCTTCTTGCATGCAGATTTGAGTTGTGTTTTATTTTTTTTGCGTCGAACGTTTCATTTCAATCGATTTGAATCGTATATTCTTAGTTTTGGTATTGAAAAACTTGTTTAATTTGGAATTAGAAAAAGTGTTATCAGTTACTCAGTTTTTGTGTTTCTGTGGACAAAGCGTTGTCATTTTGGGCAATTTTTTGTAAATGTGGAATTTTGAGCCGAAACTGTTAGGTTGGACTCCTGGATGAAGGAACTGTGGTCAAATTCGATTCTGTACGTCCGTAAACACGAATGTTTCGAAAGAAAAGACATAAAGTCTCCCTTGAAGTCAAAATGCCTCGGTTGCGTTCGTTGATGGGTGAAATCAGTTCAATGGTTTCGGAGTCAATTTTTGAAATTGCATTTTCCCAATATTTCAAGAACTGCATATCCGCTTCGGTTGAAATTTTTTTCCAAGCTGATGAATAACGATTTCTAGGTGTATAGGAAGTTTCGTGCAAATAGCCTGATTACAAGAACGAAAAACAAAAAATTCAGGATCTCTGAAACTAATCAGTTAATTCGTCCGAAATTCCTTATTTATACAATGGAGTAGTTGGAATGAGTTGAAAAAATCGTTATCATCGTGCAGTTTTCGAAATATTGGGGAGATAAATTTCAAAAATTAACACCCCGAATCGCTATTTAGGATAGCAAAAGGGACGATAAGAGAAAAATGGCAGAGGACGAAGCTCTGAAGAAGATCAAACAGTTGGAAGAGCAGAAGTACGAGCTTCAGAAGCAGGTGGCCAATCACAAACCCGCCGACGGTAGCTGGGGCAACGTAATCCACCAGATGAGGCCGTTCGTGGGGTCCCAGGAGGAAGAGGCTCTTCTAAACGAGATGGAGGTGACGGGGCAAGCTTTCGAAGACATGCAGGTAGGTAACTTCCCGAATTCAAGTCCCATCCGCTCCAATTTCTTCCAGAGTTCAAGAATTATTGGAATTCGCGACTTTTAGGAGCAAAATTCGAGGCTGATCCAGCAGTTGCGAGAAAAGGACGACGCTAACTTCAAATTGATGTCGGAGAGGATAAAATCCAACCAGTTGCACAAACTGGCCAGAGAAGAGAAGGACGTGCTCAAGGAGCAGGTGCAGACGTTGACCACGCAAGTGGACGCCGCCAACATAGTCGTGCGCAAACTGGAGGAGAAAGAGAGGATTCTGCAGAATACTCTGGCAACGGTCGAGAAGGAATTGTCGTTGAGGCAGCAGGCGATGGAGATGCACAAGAGGAAGGCGATCGAGTCAGCACAGAGCGCTGCCGACCTCAAACTTCACTTAGGTTAGAGAATCTTCCTTGTTTATCTTGAATTATTGCCATACTTTTTATAACGTAGCTGTTAAACGATAATCGACAATGAGGCAATCCAAAGACTTGTAAAATATTTCTTTAGGTTAGTGCTGGTGGTCAAACAATGGGAATTGGCTGGTAGATAGTCCACATGGAACAATTTTTCAAGCAAATAAACCTTTTTAATACCCACATGACAAAGCTAGATTCCCATCGTTTGACCACCAGCGCTAACCTAAAAAAGTATTTGACAAATCGTTAGATTGCCTGATTGTTGCATTAATATTGTGAATTGATTCATATCTATTTCGCCCTCAGAAAAGTACCACTCGCAGATGAAAGAAGCGCAGCAAGTGGTGGCCGAAAAGACAAGTTCGCTTGAAGCGGAAGCCTACAAGACGAAGAGACTCCAAGAAGAGATAGCCCAGTTGAGACGAAAGGCGGAAAGGATGAAGAAGATGGAGATTTCTGGAACTACCCTCGATGAAGTCATGATGGAGGAAATAAGAGAATACAAGGAGACCCTGACCTGTCCTTCGTGTAAAGTTAAGAGGAAAGATGCCGTTTTGTCGAAATGCTTCCACGTATTTTGTTACGATTGTCTCAAAACCAGGTACGAGACCAGGCAGAGGAAGTGTCCGAAGTGTAACTGTGCCTTCGGGGCAAACGATTATCATAGGTTGTATTTATCTAATTGAGTGGTATTGGAAAATGTAATTTTTAAAAGAATTTTATGTACTGAGCTTCATTTCATTATGGAGTTTTATGATTATAAGTTATAACTGATTCTGTGAAGTTTTAATATGAATCAGTCACCGTTTAAAATTCCTATTCTGTGAATCGCCAATGTGAGATTTGAAGCGCACTCTACATTTTTTTCACTTTATAGCGCCTTCATATTCGACCTTGGTGCTAAGGACTGAACGAGAATAAATTCGCTATCACAAAAACGTCTATATCTCTTGAACCAATTGAGAAAAAATCAAAATTTGACCATAGTTAGCTTTGTTATGAACGTCAGAAACATGTGGAACATTTACTTCATAGATATTCCAATTCTCTGTCGCAAAATGTCAAGCGAAGTGAAAACACGAGAATTTATAGTGAAACTTTTTCAAAATAATCAAAAATGGAGCTTCAAAAGAATCGCAAAAGAGGCTCGCGTTCGTCCGGAAACGGTATCAAGAGTTGTTTAGCGCTTCAACGAAGATCTTACAATTAACCGCAAAGAAGGATCCGGGAGGAAAAAGGGGTTTCATAGCCCAAAAAAAGTGAAGAAAGCCATTAGCCTTTTCAGAAGAATCCTAACCTTTCAGGACGGAAAGTGGCCCAAATAGTGGGCTATTCGCAGTGAACCAACCGTTCAGAAAATCAAGTCGAGTTGTGGGCTTAGAACATACAAAGTGCAGAAAGTGCCAGACAGGAACGCTGTGAAGAATCAAGAAGCGAAATCAACAGCAAAGAAATTAAAAAAAGATTTCTTGAAAAATTTTTCCCGTTGCGTGATGGACGACGAAACCTATGCCTTGGCTGATTTCTCCCAACTTCCTGGTCAGGAATTTTATACTGCAGATTCTCGTGGAAATGTTGACGAACAATTTCACGTGAAGAAACAAGCAAAGTTTCCTAAAAAATTCCTGGTTTGGCAAGCAATTTGCACTTGTGGGAAAAGGAGCAAATTTTTCGTTGGCCAAGGATCTGTTGACTCGAAGACATCGAGGAATGCTTGAAGAAGCGACTTTTACCATTTTTACGTGAGCACGATGTGTCAACAATCTTTTGGCCAGATTTAGCTTCATGCCACTACAGCAAGGCCACCAAGGAATGGTACGAAGCTAATCAGGTGGTTTTTGTCCCCAAAGAGGCCAATCCACCAAATTGCCCAGAACTCGGGCCAATCGAAAGATATTGGGCCCTGGTAAAAAGAGAATTGAGGGAGACTAAGAAATCAACGAGAACATTAGCGGAATTAGCAAAAGTGGAAACCAGCATCCCAGAAAGTGACTGAGAACACTATAATAAGCATGTTGGGAAGAATTCCAGAAAAAATCCATGAATTTTGTAAAAACTAGTTTTGGTTCTTTTATTATAAAAACAGTTTTCATTAGAATTAGAAGATGATTTGAAAATGAGTTTGATTTTCGAAATCGGTCCAGTGGTTCAAAAGATAATATAAGCGTTTTTGTGATAGCGAATTTATTCTCGTTCGGTCCTTATGTGTTTCGAAACAAAGAAGTGGTCATTATTCTTTTAAATGGTTCCTCTTTTTTATATGGCCAGGAAAAAGTATACACGGTTGAACAAAAATAAAAACAACTTTCACACAGTTTATTGTTATGTGTAAATACAACAATGGCATTACAGTAAATCATTTGTTACATTGTCCAAAAATAGTAAGGCTTTTCGAAAGCGCTAAACACGTTGAAGTGAACGAATTCATTTCACTTTTTATCTTTTAATCATTCACCGATATAACGACGTATTAAAATGGAAAATTCGCGTAATGGACGTCAAAAATCGGCAATTCCTAGCCTCATTTCATCACATCTAAAAATTTCAACATCGAAAATTCGTTTATCCTAAAATTTACAAAATATACAGAATAAAAACACGTACATAATAAAAAAAGACCTAGAGGTGAAAAACGAATTCACCTAAAGGAGTAACGATAACTCGAATAAAAACTTAAACGACAAGATGGCTCTTCACGTGTGCTTTAAAGGAAATCAAGCGGTTGTATTGATAGGTGATGCTATCTCCAGATTCTTAATCACTTGGTGCAAAAGGGCTGCTGCGTTCGCATTGAGATCTGCGGGAGGTATCAGCGGCATCTTGGACGCGCTCTGAAAACTTACCTCCTCCAGATCTCTTTGCAGCTTCGCAAGTGGAGGGCACTGCTGCACAACGGTCTGTACATCGTGTAATACCTGCAACATATGAAAATAAGAAATGAAAATGAAGATCACGTCTTTTAGTTGGACCAACAAAATAAATGTGAGAAATGGACTAGCAGAGA
This sequence comes from Adalia bipunctata, assembly GCA_910592335.1. Lineage (NCBI taxonomy): Eukaryota > Metazoa > Arthropoda > Insecta > Coleoptera > Coccinellidae > Adalia > Adalia bipunctata. Next base: position 4,023,935 of record OU342951.1, read on the forward strand.
TCTAAATTCCACCACAGCAAGACAATGACATACCGATTTTTGGCTTGTTATCCGTCATTAGTGCCATATAGCCTTATACTGCGGTATAAGGCTATATGGCACTGATGACGGCTAACAAGCCAGAAACCGGTATGTCATTGTCTTGCTGTGGTGGTGCCACATATAAGTCTTTCCAGTTGAGATTTGGAGAACGGAACGCACCTCTAGGGCGTTATCGATGGCTTCATACTGCTTCTTAGTTTCAGCAAAAGCTTCCTTGATTCGATCAATCAGAACTTGTCGATTGGCCGATTCTTTCTTCAGTTCTTCCTTCTGTTGATCGTTTTCTATCAGTTCTTTCATTTCAGGACACTGAAACAAAGGAGAGTAACAATTTTCAACTCATTTGTATCGACGAAATATTACCTTGCTAATTATTCTACCCATGATCTCTTGAGAGGGAATCTCTCCAGTCTGTTCCCATAACAAAATAGCTTCGTTAACTTCCTCTTGCTTGATTTTGACATCGTGCTCTACCTTGGACAGGGCTGTCGACAGCTCGCAAATATCTTGATTCTGCTTCTGAAAATACAAAAATTATTTAAGGCTTTCTCGCTTTTTTTCTCTTTAATTTTGTTCGTTTTTGTTGATTTGAAAGAAGAAAATCATCGGGTGAATAAGTCTAAGATCTTCCATTAATCTCTTTTTATTTTTATTTGCTTTTTCTGTCTCTGTGTATTGCTTGTTGTTTTTATAAGTTTGTCTTCGTTTCTATCTGTGTGTCTGTGTTTTTGGCGATTTTTCTGTTTGTTTCGAACGAGAGCTACCTAAATGGCTGACAGCTCCGGCTCGGACCTGGATATTTACCTCTATCTGCTCCCTCTGCTTGTTCAACTCGATCCTGTACTTCTCCAACTCCGAATCCTTCTCAGACAGCTTGTCCTTCAAGTCCTTCACCTCAGTCTTCAACCTCGCCCCCAGCAACTCCCAATCCTTGAGCTGTTTCACCACGAACTTGTTGGTCTCTTTCTGCTTGTTGATCTGCTCCGAGCAACACTCCTGCTGTTCTTCCAGCTCGTTCATACGCTCCTCGGCGTCCACCTGCACTATCCTGATCACCTTCAGGAGCCTCGTGATGGAGTTGTCGACGTCGATGATTTGGTCTATCAAGGGTACGTTGAAGCCGTCCTCCCCGAATTCGCTGCTGAACGAGAGGCTGAGACAGTTTGCTTGCTCTGATCTCTCCCGGTTCATGATGGCTTGAGAGAGGTCTTTGAGGCTCTCGCTGTGGGTTAGACGAGTGTTTATCATGCTGTGCGTTGAGGAGATCATGTTGTGAGAGTGGCCATCTGGGACCACCACGTCTTCCAGGACGTGCTCCATCATCAGGCAGGGTTCAGTTTCCGAGTCCAGCATTTCGTTGGAACTCGAAGTTTCTAGAAAAGAAATTGAACATTTAGCTGTATAATGATAGGGCCACATTGTTTGAGGTCTTCTGCTTTATTCTTGAGTTGCTATACTGACCTGTTTGAAGATTGCTCCTAGATATATCCCTGCTGAAAGGTGCGTTGTTTCTGATTGCATTTATCACAGCAGAAACAAACGAAGATCCTTTCAGGGAGGGGGAAGCATCATTGAAGCTCTTCCTACCTCTCTCTGGCGTGGTGTCATTGCTGCTATAGTTGTACGCTTCATTGTGGAATATAACATCCTGAAAATACATTTAGAAGACACTCTTGAGAACTATATTCGATATGTGAAGTGAATCTGTTACCTCTAAATCTTGCTCTGAGATGCCGTAAGAAGCAATCAGCTCATTCGCTAAGGAATCCAGTCTGTTGCTCAAGGCAGAAACAGCAATAGCAGCTCTGGACACTGAGCTACCTTGTTGTACCAGCAGGTCTCTACATTTAGCTTCCGTGGCTCCCAGTTTGGCTTGCAAAGATAGATTTTCTTGTCTCCTCTTCTCGCTCAACCTCACCAGATGTTTGCTTTCTTCTTGTTTCTCGACAAGATTCCTCTCCTTCTCATTGTATAATGCCTGAGGGAAAAAACACGAAGAATAAGAACAATAAACAATATCATCAAACATGAACTTATTCTTCTTGAAATTATTTCTTAAAACTCACTTTCAATTTCTTATAGTCAGTCTCAGCATCTCTAAGGGCGTCAGCAAGTGTATTCTTCTCAGCCTGCATGAAATCTTGAAGCTCCATGCTTTCTGCCTCCAACTCCTGTTGCTGTTGTATGAGAGTTCTCTGATTAGCCATGGATTGCTCCAAGTTTATTTGCAAAGTTCGACACAGGGCGTGTAGACGAGAGATCTCCTTTTCTTGGTCGATAACCAACGATCTCACGTCTTGGTATCTACTCTCCAAGACCAACAAGCTGTCGCTGGAGTTTTCTGCAATGATCAAAAGCACACTATTCAGAAAAAATTCTACAAGAACCAATTGGGAAGTCTTAAATAAACAGGGTGAAACAAGACTCACCGTCAGTTGAGCTCTGGTCTCCCAGAATCGTCAAGACCCTATCAGTGTTGTTCTTCAGTTCCTGCTGTAGACCCTCTTTCTCTAACAGCTCAGCCCTCCACTTATCTTCAGCCTCCCTCAACTTAGCACCCTGTGCTTTAAAATCACTGGAGAGACTTTCGTATTTCTCGGTCATCACCCTGAGCTGTTCCTTTAATTTTTCAACCTCGCTTATGCTCATATCAACCTGTATTTGCTGATCTACGTACTCCTTATCTTCAGGACTGGCAGGCCTTACAGTTTGACCTGTTAGGGCTTTGTCTATGTCTTCCATGGTGAGAGCTGTTTGTATGCCGTTTTCCTGATATATTTTGATCTTTTTCCTTCGGCCGAGGGATGAGATTCTCATCGATAAGCTTTCTCTTGGTACTGTTTTCTTGTTTGGTGTTTTGTTCGTGAATGTTTCTTTCTCTGTTATCTTCCTAGGTTTTTCTATATCATCTGCGCTTTTTTCTTTCTTTCGTCTAGGCAGCGTTGCGTATTTTTCTATAGTTTTGGTGTCTAGGGTGCTGCGTTTGGTAGTGTCCATGTTTCCTTTCATTGATTTGGACAACAAGGGTGCTGGTTTGCTGTGTATGGAAGGCCACCTACCATCGTCTGAAGGCGTGACTGGTGTTCTTGTACTGGAAGGTGTTCTCGCTGTTGGAGGACGTTTCGAAGTCTCTTTCTTACTTATCTCTAGGTTATTTGGCACTTGTTTACCCCGTAAACAGCTTGTCTTGGTGGTGGTTGTTTGGATCTTCCCCTGGAGCCTATCCAGGGATTTTAGGCGCGCTGAGTTAGCCTGTGATTTCGGAGTGACAGGAGGCTTGGACCTTGTCCTTTCTTTCGGGGAATTAGGTTTAGGTTTAGGATCAACAGTCGTGACGCGTTTCTTGACCGTTTGATTTCTTTTGGAGTTTTTAGAAGAGGAACTTCCGGTAACCGAGGAGCTCTCAGAGCCGTTATCACTAGTTCTATCACCGTTTCTGAGCGTATCTCCGAATAGAGACGAGTTGCGTCTTACCAAGATATTGTAAGCTTCGTCGATGTTCGAACAGTAACTTATTGAAGAATCGCAAGATTGAACGTTGTCAAAGTCTTGAAAATTGTTCGAAACGCCACTATGCGAACTGAGTGTCCTTCGAAACGCAAAGCTATCACTATTTTCGAACACTTCAACGCCACTGTCACTACCTTCGCAAGACACACTCTTGGCAGCGCTAGGGTTCGCTAGGGTGTTCTCGATCACCGTGATGTTGGACAAATCGAAGGGGTGCACCGAGTAGTTGTGGTCGTCGTCACTCAGTTTAGTGATCTCTAGGTCGGATTCTGCGACGGTATTCGACGGTTGGGGTTCATCGGGTGGAGTAGTAGTGATTTCTGGTGACGAGCCATCGCCAGATTGGCTTGGAGGGGAGTCCTCCTCCATTTCTGCTTGTATCTAGGTGTTAATCATTCTACAACAAAAAATAGACGAGTTAAAAATAGGGAAGGGTCACTGTTACCAATTTATTCGTGATTCGATCACTGGGAGAGTACAGAATTAATTTGACGATGTTTTGGATATACAGGGTGGTCCGAATTAGATATATCATGCTGAGAATACTTTTGATTTCGAAATTGTAGCAGAAAGTGTTGCCATTTTCAGATTTAATGGCTCAATATCGAAAAGGAAGATTATCTGTTTATATTCGGTGAACACATGAATCTATAACCATAACACGTGGACTTTAAATCATAAACGTAAAACCTCTGGCTACTGAGAGCTACTTAACGGTCTCTGTACGCGGAATACGTTCGAAAAATTCCGAAATTATGAGGCGGATTATAACACGACATGAAAGCCTTCTTTGGCGACTAGAATTACAAGGGTATTTATAACGTACTTGATAATTTAAAAGATCGAGTGAGTGGAACATTTGCTACTGCACAGGCTGTAATATAAGACTTAAATGTGGGCATGAAATGCTTTTCTGGTATAACAGGAAACTGGATATGGAATCTAAATGTTTCGAGTGTATCGATTTAAATTGTAATCAGAGACGATCACCTTGAGATAATTCAGAGGGAAATTTATCCAGGATGTGGGAATTATCTCTTTTCTTCAGAACAATTAGGACATCTAAGTCCTAGCAGGCCAAACTTAACAGGTTTTTCCAAAACAAGACATAAGAAGCCTTGTTGAAGAAGAAATGAATCGAAAGAGACCTACAAAACGTATTGTTGATCCATCTTTCAATAAATGAAAATTATGGCCATTTTTGGAGGATTTTCTCAGTGAAAAATGCACCGATTTTGATCAAGTATACAGTGTGTCTGGGCATAACTTAGCGATAATTTAAGGGCATCAAATATACCCAATTTTATCGACAAAAAACCCTTTCAAATGATATCGATTTCTTTGGACGTAAAGGTCCTACAAATGATAAAAAATTCTTTTTTGAAACATAATTCTACCACCTCTTATTTGAGTAGAACTATATAAAAACATTTCACTCAAAAACGCCATAAAAAAATTTTAAAAAAAAATTTCAGTCAAAAAATTTACTGAATTTTTTAATCCTCAATAGTACAAAAACTAACACATTGAAGTATAATTTTTTTCAATGATCTAACACGCAAGAATATCAGCTACAAAACGACACCCACATCATTTCTGTAAGTACCTACCGAGTTTTTATTTCATTTTATCAATTTTCATAAGGGTCATGTTCAAACAGCAATAACTCTCAAATTACGTAACTTACAAAAATTATGTGGGTGTCGTTTTGTAGCTAATATTCTTGCGTGTCAGTTCATTGAAAAAAAATTATACTTCAATGTGTTAGTTTTTGTACTATTGATGATTTACTAAAAAAAATCCGGAAATTTTTTGACTAAATTTTTTTTTGAGAATTTCTTTATGACATTTTTTAGTTGAATGTTTTCATATTGTTCTACTTTAATGAAAGGTGATAGTATTATCTTTCAAAAAACATTTTTTTCACATCTGTAGGACCTTTATGTCCAAAGAAATCGATATCATTTGAAAGTGTCAACTGAAATAAAAAAATTAATTCAAAACGGCGGCAATTCTGAAAATAGGGGGTAATCCCCCCAATGTGGGCATTTTTGTCGATAAAATTAGATATATTTACTAATTTATTTTTTTTAATACTATTAGATATATTATCGCTAAGTCATGCCCAGACACACTGTAAAAAGAGCCCCTTATTTTTATTATTGCTAAGCTTAGAGATCGAAGTGTGCCTTCATGAGATGATATATCGTATGTAATATAGATTGAACAAACGACAGTGTTGATGAAAAACATCCGGTTGAAATATAATGCCTTCATATAAATAATACCAAACTGATCTGCCAGAGATCTACCATTGTGGTCCATTATATCCAGTAATACTCTTGTTGAGAGATACAAAAGCTGCTGAATCCATTTTTAATTCTAAACTAAAAGTTTCGTTGGCGCAGTCAAGAGAGAAAAGGGATTTAGGGATTCTTCTTCGCTAAGTTGGCACAACTGTCTTTAAATTCGCGCAGAGTTGTACATCCCTGAAGAAGGATGGCCCTTAGATCATAGAAAGGTACACTTTCTATAGTTTTAGGGAAGACCCGTTATCACCATAGAATTATGTGGTTATCACAAACTGCTGGCGCTTGTGGACAAAAGAGAAATAAATGCAATTACTGCCCAATTAATGAAATGTCTCATCGAATGTATTCTTGTTTGGTTCATGGAGTAGTTGATTGAGTTCCATTTGTAACTCTGTCTCGCACATTTAATTAGATAATGGTTCAGCTTATCACTTCCTACCTTCATTTCTATTTCTGTCATAGGTTCAATTCAATGACATTGCATTTAGAGTCGTTCAGTTCATATGCTATTAAAATGCACAACCAGATATGAAGTTTATCATTCCTATTCTTTGAGAATAATAGTTTCGATTTCTTTTGTGGAAATACGTCTTTTGTTGAATTGAAACATCTCAAATTGCGTCGAAAGCGGTTCTATGTTTTCCACAGCCTTGAAAAATAAACAGATATGACCTTCAGGGTCCAATGCGAATATAGTTGGTAACAATGGGGTTTTTTCTTGATTGTTTCTTTCGTGGGAAGCTGCATAATATATTTTGTAACAGGGGAATATTCACCGAGAAGATATATAGATTTGATTTTAGAATCCTTTGAGCTTAATTGAAAAATTTGTTCATCCGTTCGAAAATAGAAGGAATTACTAGAAATATATTGCAAAAAGCTGCGATGTCCAAACTGACAATGCAAATTTCATGTCAAATGTCAATAATATGGTACCAATCAACAGAATTCCAGTGAGTTATTATTGGAATATAAAAGATTGTTCAATGATATTGTGATCTATGAATGCTAATGAGAAATGCAGCTACTCTGAGAAAATTCTGGATAGATCAAACGTGGTTGCATTGAAAAAAGGGGATAAACGCTGGATGCGCTTGACTACTGAACTATGAGAAAGAACAGACGAAGCAGAACTATAAAATTGCAGGAATACCCAGCAAAAACGATTGGTATCAATGGTTGAACTTTTCCAATCGATTCTATGATCAATAGATAATAAATATGGTTTGAAACCAAGAATGGACAAACAATAATTTTCACTTTCAGAGAAATTTAGATGATTTCAACATTCTTGTTTAGTCCAATATGAAATTTTCTGAATGTTAAAGTTTTGCTTGTACAAAGTGGATCTCCATTTTTGTCTGCAAAATAAATTGCATGAATGAGACCTTGCACATCTAAATCGTTCATTTCCACCACAACATTGTGCAGAATCCATCAGACGAATAGGTACTTCCGTCAAATGGCCGACCTCCAACTGTCAAGTTCATTTCTGATTTGACCTGCTACCGAGGAAATAGAAATTAACAATCGATTGGCGGTGCTGGATGACATTGAGAATGAGATTAAAAATAGTATTGGGAGAATTAGGAACGATCGATGTCTGCCTAGTGCTGACGTTCCTTTGTATTATTGATGTAATAAAGACCCACCCCAAGCTGGAATGTGACGTGAATAGGGGTGAAACCATGCGTACATACCCTCATAGGGGTGTAACACAACATGGGGTATTGCTATTCAGTCGATGGTTCATGAGATACTCTAAGATTCTGGTAGATACATCCATATTGAACCAATAACTCTTAAGAAGAAAATACCAACAGTTTTGGAAGCTTTTAGATCGAAATAATGAAAAGAATATGTCAAGATTGAGTATGAAAAGAAATAGAAGAGAACAAACAGAAAAATGAATATTTAGATTACAGAAATCTGGTCAAGTTCCTCAAAGTTGAATACATAAATAAATAAATCAAGTAGCAATACAAAGAAAGACATAAAAAGAATACAAACACCTCAAACACAAACGAAGAGCTGTCAAAATGACACCCTACATCATGGTTCCTTCAACCTAACATCAAACGATATACACAGGGAATTAACAAACACATCACGTTATAATTAGAATTAATAAAGGCCTCCCACATACGACCACATGTGCTTGATCGAACGGAACAAGCAAGTAGACACCCTGTTAGACGTTAAGTAGCCATTCTTTTCTTTCCATCCTCCCGTTTGTTTTATTCATGAGGCTGACTCACTGATCACCATATTTTACTATCAGGTCGACAGAGGTGAAACTGCGGCATTGACCAGAACACGTTGATTTGGTATCCATATATGCTAAGACCAGTGCTCGGAATGGGCCCCCAAGTCTCTGCGACCTTTGTAAAACGCTGTTGCTTAATGAGGTAACTGCACAATCAAGCAGCAACCTTTTCAGTCAAAAACTGACCAGAAATATTCCACGAGTTTTAATCAACCAGATGCAAGAGACACCCTGTATGGAGGATTCCCAAAAAACGAGATGTACTTGACATATCGAGCTTATATCATAGAGTACCATCAACCTTTTCTATGACTTTTACGATGGGTGATTCAGGAAGTCAGTCAACTGGTATGACCTACTACACTGCATGTCGGTTAAATCGGTAACAATTTAGTATGAAAGCCACGCCGAGAGAAGGATGTTAATCTTGCAAATTATATTCGCGTTATGTAATACTGTATAGCCTTTCTGCCATAAATTGAAGACATTAACATAATTGCTTCGAAATGTCGTTTGGAAAAGAGGTTTTCAAGGAAGTTCACAACGATTGAGCCCCATTTTGATCCAGTAAAATGTCAAATGGTAACGGAAAAATGGAGTTTTCTTTCAGATACAAAGATATTCTATGCTTTCCTAATCACGGTATGAATCATGAGACCATAGATCACGTCAGTGATTGAGACATCGATGTCTATGGTATGAAGTGACCATCACAGTGCGTTTATTCTTTGGTTCGAAGATAGAATGGAATATTCTATGCCGATTACTGAACGAATGGTTTCAGATTTACGAAAATTGTGCAATTGCATCATGATCCACTCACTGTTCTCTACTTCCTGTTTTTAAACCTACTTTTCATCATCTGTATAAGATCCAATCAAGAAACCAGAAGATTCTAGAAGGCCTAATTAGTCCAGCAGCCGATGAAGTGAAACGGTGAAATTCCTCAGAAATGATCTTTTTCATACAAATCCAAACGTGGAAATAAAGCGTGAATAAAGAAAATCGACCGAGTAAACCAAAATTTGGTAGATGGATCTGTTGTTGAAGATTCCAAAATGAGCATAGAGTTGACACGAAATCCAGCTGAATAAATGTTGTCTAAAACTAGAGATATCAACAACAACAAGATACTCCTCAATTAATATGTGTTTCAATAACAGATGCAATGTGAACTTTTGAATTAAAGAAATGTGGAACATTTTACCACGAATGCCTCTGTGCTTTTACCATCATCGATCAATAATCGTTATGAAAGAAATGTTCAATGATATAACAATCATTTCATTTTACGATCTGCTGGGTGTGAAGCATTCGTACTCACTTGCAATATGCTATTAGGAATCATTAATCATTGCAATAAAAAAAGTTTAATGCACTTTTCAGGATCTTGTTCTTCTTATTGGTGTTTCTTCTGTGGTTTTATGGAAGGATCTCCGGACCACAGAGTATATTTATCCAGAAAAAGGGGCTTAGGTGTCTATGGCCCAGAGAGCGACGCTCAAAGCTCAGGGATAGATGCATCTATGCTCAGGGTTCGAACCAGTTCTTAGACAAACTAAAATCTGTGAACCTGTCACAGGCCTTTTTTTGTTCGACTCTGGTGTTTGCAAACAATTTTGCATCCTTAACGGACAAAGGACGATGCTTAAAAGATGCCAGACGTCGAAAAATGCCCGCTGCAAAATTGACATTATCGTCGTTTTGGTTTTGTTCGCGTACCAGAGATGCCAGATGCATTTAACTCGAAATCCGAAGCATCTTCGGCCTGAAATGCAATAAGAGCAAGCGGGCAGAACTTTCGAATATTCATGCCAGAGGATATACGATGTTTATTTTGATTCTGCCAGAGATTTATACGATAATATTTCAGGAGAACAGGCTGTACCTGGCAGGACGTTTGGTGAGTGGAATTTAATAAATTTCCTGGTGTGGTAGGAAATGGATATTTTTCGGTGAGACACCATTGCTACAACGTGAAATGGATTGCAAGCAAAGAACTTATTATAATGTAAGTTCTATGGTTGCAAATTAATGCTCTTTGATATACAACCATAGAACTTATGGTGTAAATCTGTAATCACAGTCGAAGATCTCTATGTCTGTGAATGTAATCAAAATGAAAGCTCTATGTTCAGAGAAGTCGAGTAATTTTTTAGAAACAGTCGATTCTGCCAGACAAACAGATGTTCGAAGACGCCTAATTGCCAAAAAACGTCGTAACCGTTTGTTTTCGACCGTCTGGCAATAATCCAGATGCGAATCTACAGAATGGCACGAAAACAAAACGACAGTTTGGGATTCCGCATACCGAAAATTCTTCGCTTGAAATAAACTGGCGATGCATCGAAAAAGGGGACATCTAGAGTGATGCTCTGTTGAGTTTGTTTTCATCTACGTTTAGATCTCGGATACTTTCAAATGTCAAGAGTTTAAAAACGTGGTTGAGATAGGTCAGTTGTATAATTCTGCTCGACGATTTCCTCGTGAAGGCATCGGTAGGTGATTCAGTCTTGTAGGTTCGAGACTGTTGAGTTATAAGTTCCTTAAGGGTTGATTTGAATCAAACACAGATTTCTGAATGATCGATTTATTCAAATTAATAATGAAGAGTTCGATCTATACTCGAAGAAAAGAACTGAATAACTGACTTCCCGGAAGGAATCATCTCTATTTCCTAATTCATAATAGGAAATATGCCTATACGAAAGAATCAGGGATAAGAATTAAATGTGTCGACACATGCACCTCAGTGTGGAGTAGACTTCAGCCACTCAACCCAATAACGAATAAATATTGAACCTTATTTATGACCTTTCGCTCTGTGGGAAAAAGTGGTGATTTGGTTTTGCTTTGTATAACAGAGACGTTTCGAAAAATTCATACAGGGTGTTCGGGAATTGGAGCCAAATTTTCTGGAAAATTCTGCATACTCCATTGGAAAATTGAAATTTCGATGCTTTTCGCTCATTCCATGTAAATTAATTCGTGAAAATAGCTACCACACCTCTTTAAGGCGTTCCCAGATGCTCCTAGTTCCCGTTCTCGGGACACCAAAAGGTGTGACGAAACTCAAATTGAGGTCGCGCAAAACCCGTAAAATGGCCACATCCGAATATCGATAAAACCGTGTGTATCGTTTGTGCCTGCTTAAGGATCATTACATAAGTACCGAAGTACTGTACCATTTCTGAATTTCCTACCCTTCAATAAAATTAAATGCACCGTTGCCAGACTCAGACTACTTCATGTCTTCCAACTTTGCAACTCTGTCTATTGTCGAACTGTGGAGCTACGTTGAATGAAACTTATTTAATATTATTTTATAATTCTGTGGATGATGAATAGTAGTACGACTTCAAGCAATACTTTAGGCAATTCGCATCTTTATAAATAGGAGATTTGAATCATATAAAAGATCCACCATGATGTGCTCTTGTTCTTCTGTGACCATCGAAGACATGCGATTCTGTGGAAGAATTAACCTCCGAGAACGTAAATAAACAGAAGCTCTCTTTTCCTTCTTGCTTCAGCCCGTCACTTTTTCGAACACTTCTACTTTCGTTCCCCTTTTCAATAGGTAATTCTTTGAAATGGAGTTCCTCTTCAAGGAATCCGCCATTTTAGATTCTCTTTAAAAGACGCTTCCTTTGTTCACTGGTAATGTACACTTCTCCATTTTTAATAATACTGTTTCTCTTCACAGGATTTAACCCCATGTAAGCTTATCTATTTCATTATTGCATTTCTATTGAATATTGTGGAACTTCGTTCTACTGCTATTAACCCACTTGGAATATTCTTATACCATTGGTAAGAGCTATGTACTGCACATTCAACCATTCACTAGACAATATGGTATAGGCATTGGAGTTGTTGCTTTTAGAGTAATATTTCACGTTCAACAATACTTGGTTTGGAGGCCTAGGATAACTGTTTATATCGTCTGTGCCAAGGAAAACATCCCCCACAGCGGTGGCAGCGAGAATTCCTCTGAGAATTCTATAGACGAATATCCTCAGTAAACCAAGCCTCGTCTTAGGGCCATGGCGTACCGAATAAGCAAGGAGTGCTTTGAAGGTGCCAACGTTCATCAGTCAACAGGAAATATAAGGAGTTTACCTTCACCCTCAAACCAACGTACTACTAGGATCTCACACGTAACACTTGGAAGGAAGGATTCTCACACTAGGAACCACAAACACACTGCATAGGAATCTCAATAATAATCAGGTGACACACTTCTATGCCTATAACCTTAGAACAACTTGGAATTATACTATTTATCAGGATTGTGCCAGTAATCATCTTACCGGAGTATAGGAAGCTCCATATTGTACATACCACCAGTGCTCGTCTTATTAATTATTGATCTATGGATTGTAAACATCTCATCTGTAATGCTATAAGGGTTTTTGCTTTCAAATCCAATGAGGAATTGGATTTGTTTCGTTTTCCCTTAAGAAGCTTTTCTCTCGAAACGCTTCGCCGGACCAATAAAGGCCTGTTCCACCTTGTGTCCAATCTTGAGTATTATTTATCTATTTCACCTCATTATTTCCCATCCTATATTTCACTAATCTGAGTTATTACGAATCTGAGTTACTACAACATAGCATAGAGTTCTACCAAACATAGACGATCACAAGCCAAGCCAAAAATTTAAGTGTAAAATCCCCTTTAACGGAAAAGCCCCTTTAACAACACAGGGAAGGATTTATTCTTTCCACTTTTGCATAAGATTTCTCCACCGTTTCAAAAGGGAGGAATGTTACAGAGTTGCCGTGACCTAAGATAACTCAAACGATTGTGAAATGTGGAAATTTGAGGTTGAAATTTATTGTTAATAATATTTTATTTTCAGTTGTGTTCCAGTTTATCTGCTGTTTAATTCTGTTTTAGGAATAGGTACCCATCGATCAACTGTCCACAGATACTTTGAAATCGTCTCTGTAAAGTCCCAGGAGACATGTGATAATCTATGGTATCTGTAATGTCTTCAAGTTATATCCTTTTTTTCTACACGATCTCTCTGTGCATACTTTTCTTTGAAAGAACAGGTGGAATTGACATATAAAGGTATAAAGTGTATATTTTATTTTAAAATAACCAGTGAAAACGTTTTGAACTTATCTGAACATGGTTTCTCTTAGCATGTGCAGTTTAGAATATGTATTTGGTGTTGGGAATGGTTCAGAGATGAGGAGTTGATTTGCAAATGGAGGACGACTGATATTTGAGAGTCAGTTCTTTATCTCGGTTCCATTATTGTAACGAAGCATTTTAGGAATAGCGTTATGTAGATAAAGTCGGGACCCTACGAAGCTTTTACAATTAGAAGTGAACCATCGAGAAAACATATTCAATCAGGCATCCATTTTGTATTGCACTTATACTATTTTATGTGTCATTATTACACTTGGGATTTCATAAGATGTATGCTGCATATTCTGTAGGATCTTTCGGCCATGTTTTCATCATTCCTGGAGAGAGAATGTTCCTGCCGATCAACCATCATCAACTAACTAATGATTTGTTAGGGTCCTTCCACCATTTTAGGATAATCCGGAAACTGAGAAGCCACCATTTTGTCAGGAGGATTCCATGGATATTTCATAGATGTTTTCATAGGTACATTCCTTGCTCCAAGTGTTTCAGGATTGGCAGACAGAATAAACAAATCAAATTGTTTTGATTTCACTTCTTCAAAAGATGGCAGCCAACCAAGATGCCGTTAGAGTCTTCACCAATGGGGGTCGCAACAGTTTTGATTGTCATCAAACCAATAGGATTCCACTCTTCAAGAACCTTTCTGGTGAAACCTTTTGGAATTTTATCACAGCCACTTGTGATGATTCTTCTTACCAATGGATACCTACTCTCCACTAATTTCATTTTGTCATTCTCTAGATACTTGATTGAGGCCAATCAAACTGAGGCACTCGTCATGCCTGCACCTAATTCAAGAAAGAAGTTTATCTAATAGGATTCCTGAAGTTTTTCAAGTCTGGGGTCGTAGGGCTGTAATGTTCAAACCACAACGGATGGATGCCACGAGAAGCCATGTCTGGATGCTGCCGATGCACCAATAGCAGAGAAGTTCTTAGAAGTTGGGGTCGTATAGGTTTCCTTCTTCAGTGGGATTCAATCGAAACCAGGAGAAGAAAAGATGTGTGATTTTCAGTACTCCTTTGTGAAGATGTCGATTATGCCTGGAGTGATGTTAGAAGTGTAACTGTTTTCTTAAGGATCAATATTTGTAAGTTAGTCAACTAGTTCCACTGCGACAGATGCCCATTTCTATGTCACGATCTCCATCTTGAAATATTTCGACCTATGCCTACTTCTACAAATGGAAATTCTCATGTTATAATTTTCGAAGCTTCGCCCTTATTCTCTTCCATCATAATGTCCAAGCTTCTGGGGTCGACTGTACCATTTCTGAATTTCCTACCCTTCAATAAAATTAAATGCACCGTTGCCAGACTCAGACTACTTCATGTCTTCCAACTTTGCAACTCTGTCTATTGTCGAACTGTGGAGCTACGTTGAATGAAACTTATTTAATATTATTTTATAATTCTGTGGATGATGAATAGTAGTACGACTTCAAGCAATACTTTAGGCAATTCGCATCTTTATAAATAGGAGATTTGAATCATATAAAAGATCCACCATGATGTGCTCTTGTTCTTCTGTGACCATCGAAGACATGCGATTCTGTGGAAGAATTAACCTCCGAGAACGTAAATAAACAGAAGCTCTCTTTTCCTTCTTGCTTCAGCCCGTCACTTTTTCGAACACTTCTACTTTCGTTCCCCTTTTCAATAGGTAATTCTTTGAAATGGAGTTCCTCTTCAAGGAATCCGCCATTTTAGATTCTCTTTAAAAGACGCTTCCTTTGTTCACTGGTAATGTACACTTCTCCATTTTTAATAATACTGTTTCTCTTCACAGGATTTAACCCCATGTAAGCTTATCTATTTCATTATTGCATTTCTATTGAATATTGTGGAACTTCGTTCTACTGCTATTAACCCACTTGGAATATTCTTATACCATTGGTAAGAGCTATGTACTGCACATTCAACCATTCACTAGACAATATGGTATAGGCATTGGAGTTGTTGCTTTTAGAGTAATATTTCACGTTCAACAATACTTGGTTTGGAGGCCTAGGATAACTGTTTATATCGTCTGTGCCAAGGAAAACATCCCCCACAGCGGTGGCAGCGAGAATTCCTCTGAGAATTCTATAGACGAATATCCTCAGTAAACCAAGCCTCGTCTTAGGGCCATGGCGTACCGAATAAGCAAGGAGTGCTTTGAAGGTGCCAACGTTCATCAGTCAACAGGAAATATAAGGAGTTTACCTTCACCCTCAAACCAACGTACTACTAGGATCTCACACGTAACACTTGGAAGGAAGGATTCTCACACTAGGAACCACAAACACACTGCATAGGAATCTCAATAATAATCAGGTGACACACTTCTATGCCTATAACCTTAGAACAACTTGGAATTATACTATTTATCAGGATTGTGCCAGTAATCATCTTACCGGAGTATAGGAAGCTCCATATTGTACATACCACCAGTGCTCGTCTTATTAATTATTGATCTATGGATTGTAAACATCTCATCTGTAATGCTATAAGGGTTTTTGCTTTCAAATCCAATGAGGAATTGGATTTGTTTCGTTTTCCCTTAAGAAGCTTTTCTCTCGAAACGCTTCGCCGGACCAATAAAGGCCTGTTCCACCTTGTGTCCAATCTTGAGTATTATTTATCTATTTCACCTCATTATTTCCCATCCTATATTTCACTAATCTGAGTTATTACGAATCTGAGTTACTACAACATAGCATAGAGTTCTACCAAACATAGACGATCACAAGCCAAGCCAAAAATTTAAGTGTAAAATCCCCTTTAACGGAAAAGCCCCTTTAACAACACAGGGAAGGATTTATTCTTTCCACTTTTGCATAAGATTTCTCCACCGTTTCAAAAGGGAGGAATGTTACAGTACTTACATGATGAATTCTATATGCAGCTCACAACTTTCTTCGTATTTTGCAACTTGAACGTGATTAATTCTGACGAGAAATGGAAATTGTCGATCTGTACCGTCGTAATTCAGCATTCACTTGTTTTTCGTGGACGGTGAAAGAATTTTATCAAGGTTGTATCTATTTGCCGAAGAATGCAGGTTTATTTGAATAAATGGAATGAATTGGGTAACTGGAGAAATTGTGAAGGGGACCTATTTGAGATTTGATATAGAGGGTTGTTCTTGTAAGGGGTTTCCTTTAATATTCTTGATTTCTCACGTTTTCATTCTATTTCGTTTTGAGTTCACATTTGTTGATGAAGAATGAGTGTTCTGGGCTGTGAATCTAATATTAATTATCAAAAAAAATCAAAAAAATTGTTGACTCATGAGGAGCATAGGTATGGGCATATTTGGTATCACAATGAGGGTTTTCAGAGAAGCTAAAATGAATAAAAAATCATTCAGAACCCAATCTATTGCAGTTCAGATTTTCATCAACGAAATGATATTTTTTCCAACTAGGGACAGACATTTATAGAAAAAAAAATGATAACGAGAGAGCAAAAATATGGCGAAATAGAATATTTCTGACCTCTCAGAGTCGAGAATTATGACTACCATGACAAATTTGACGGAGTTTGGGTTAATATAATTGTTGATGAGATAATTGTTAATTATTTCTTGAATAACTCAATGTAGTGTGACCAATATCATGGGTCTTCATCTTCAGAATAAATCTCAAGTTCGTTTACCCCAATAAAACGCGGTTGTTATAGCTTTGAACGTTGTAGACTTCAAACAGATTAGAAACCACGTGGCAGCATTAAATATTACGCTTTAGAGGTAAGTTCCTAACTTAAGCAATTCTGCATGGAACAAAGATCCATCAGAAAATTTATTTCAAAAGTTTGGTGTTGTAGAATGGCACAAAACATTCCATAACTTTGAAATTTAATTGAAAACAAGACAATTGCATTAATTTCAATAATTAAAAACGCATACATATCTGACTACATATACTTTCTTTTCGCTATCGCGAGTCTCCCCAACATGAAGCATAAAACAGCAGCTCATCTAGAATTTATGGAAGCCAGATGAACAGATGGTACATAATTAAGGTTTATTGGTCAAACATTTCGACCTACAATTCCCTCGGGAACTCTCTCAGCGCGTGCTGAAAGGGGAGGGACTGAACGGATCGATATTCCTGAAGTGTTATTTCATCTCGAAGCTGCGATGTTACCATAAAGAAAAGATGCAATGTACCACTGAACTGATAACTAACCAGCACCAGACGTTGTCTTTATTTTATCATTTTGTCCATAGAGATATTCATTCTACTCTATGATTTGCAATAATGAATTGTCAAATTATACTATACACAAATGACAGCTAGTGACATTTCAACGGTTGTTGATATAGCTGCCATGATGTTTTAAAAACCGTTCAATTTTCCAAGTAAAATTCCTCATTTTTCATTTCGCAAAATTGACACTGATGCTTTTTCAACCCCATTATCTTTGGAAACGTGTAAAGTATCAAACAGAATAGTTTATCCTTGAAACGACCTTAGCGACAGCCCGAACGAAATTATAATTTCATTAATGGCGCACTGTGTACACATAATTCGTTTGGAACATGGCCTCTATTTTATTTAACCCTTCATATCGGTTGTCTTTCATGCATAACTTAAATGAGGGGTTAAAACTGGTTAACCTTGAACCTTTATTTGAACAATAAAGAAAGATAAGTAGTGAAATATCGAGTTTTATATTCCAAATGATTTTGTTATCGTTTTCGAAGCTCTTTGCGGTTTTTCCGAGGGTTTTTCCTATGGATAAGCTTCATCTTGTGAAGGTCTGGAATGGTAGACTTTTAGGCCAATATATGGTCAGAAAATTGTGCACAGAAGCATATTTAATTCTAGGAAATCATCGAGAAAAATTCCCAACATTTCTGTGACGACTGATCATAGACGTTTTCTTCGACAGCTGTCGTCAATTTTTTCGACACCTGTCAGCAATTTTATCCCAGACTTGCAAATGCGAAAGTCTTTCGTAGAAATATCTGATTTCAATCTGAAAAATCAAATCCTTCGAATGGATGCGCACCAGAAACTCCGCAAGTACCATTAGACAGAGCGTTAATCACTTCGGCAATGAGGCACAGCAAAGGCAAGACGGCTCGTCAAAGAAGCTTCTGTGGCTGTCTACACTCTATTAGAAAATTGCAGATTATAGGCTGTTACAGTCGAGATTTCGCTTGAGTTTCATAAGATACGTTATTTTATACTTCTCAATGCCGTATGTATGCCATGGTGTAACGACCTTTATGGCAAGAACATGGTAGATTGCCTTGCAAGGACGCTATTATGGACCTGACATCGTTCAGTTCATGGTAGGAGAAATTGGATGATTTCCTCACGTTTACCCGCAAATTTATCGAATAATGAACAGACAGTAACAAATGTCAAACGACAGAAATTTTCGCAAAAGTTTACAGTTTCCTATTTTCCAATTTTATATTACTGGAGATAGTTCTATGGATTCACTCCGTATTCCATAGCTGATTACGCACTCTACTCAATCATGCAAAGCACATTGCACGAAATCGTCTTTCTCTCTCTCACACACACGAATATAGTTACGGAAATAGTTGAAGTTAGTTTACAAGTTGAACGAACTGCTAAATCTCAATTTGCACCCATAGCATCAGAGCTGCACCTGAGAATAAATTCAATACCGATTCCGAATCGGAAAGATTCAGCCAGGTGTGTCTGAACAAATCTGATCGATAATTGCGCCTGTTTAATGTCTGGTTCGAAAATGATGCGATATTGAATCATGGTTTATTGGTATAGACAATGCTATTAGCAGAAAAAATTATAAAAGCGCCATATACATATGAAATCATAGACCTTACAGATACTATGAGTTCTATGGATAGAACACAAATTGAGCAGAGGTTGCCAAAAGGAAAATTCATAGAACAATATCGTGTTCTGTGTTCTCAGCCATAGTTTTGATTTAATTCTGTAGATAGAGAACTTGTGTTTTATCGGAGTCTGAAAGTTTTTTATAGAAAACCTTTGTGTGAAATTTTGCAGTGATTCTCACCGGAAAACTATCAATCATTTATTTTATCATTTAGATATCGTTGTTGTGCGTTGGTTTTCAATGTTGGGTAAGTCAAAGTTGATTCACCTCCTGACCAAGCGGTAGAGTTTCTCTGAAATCTACTACAGGCATTTCCTGTGTTTGTTACTGAATCAAATGGTTACAAACTGATAAGATTATTCCGTATCAGTGGAAGTTACAACTTAAAGCTCTCAAGTTTACTCCAATCGCGTTGCAGAAAAGAAATTTATCTTTTGAGTACATTGCGAGTATTCAAATTCGATTTTATGATGATATACAGGGTGCTCCTAAGTTGGGGGTACAAACCAAGATTTTTTTCATCATAGAGACTAATTCTTGATATTATTTGAGTAATCACTCCTCCCTGTGTAGATTATCTGATCTAAACTGAACTTGCCTCGAGCAAAGATTCATGAATACATTGATCTGAAGAATAATTGAGACCATACTACCATACCATCAACTTTTATAGTGAACAATGTACCCTTCCAGGCCCTCCCATACGAATTATCATTTATTATTTTTCTTCGATTGATTGTGTGCTGCTCTGCTATGTGCGAATGTAATAAATTAATGTTGAATGTAGATATTCTCGCAGTCAAGTTTTTACTTAAGCGATGTTGTCTACTTGAGAACCTATATCTGTGGGAAAGTATGTTTTTTCTGCATTGACCATTTATTATGTTAATTACTACTGTAGTTCTGTCAATAAAGTTATTATTATTATTATTATTATTATAAACAAGATATTTTTAACCCTTCATTAGTGATATGTTCATCAATATTTTATCTCATATCAGTAATTAACCTCGTAATTAACTTCATGATATCATTAATACCTCACATAAAAAGATGAAAATTTAATAAGATAAAATAGACTGATCCTATTATCATTCAATTTTCATCACTTTCCTTTTCTCATCAGATCCCATTGCACCATTTGAAACCATTCAAAATTTAAGTGGAGAAGTTGTTCTCATCGACTTTACAAAACGCCTATTGTTGATACGGAAACGACAGAAGTCTACAATTAATCATCTAAGCTCTGAGATAGTTTGAAACGATAAAATCTGCTATAAGTTTCATTTTTACACACTGTAATATAATTGCTACTTCGAAACGAATGCATAAGAATTTTTATATTGGAATTTAGAGAGTGCATCATTGTTTGTGTGTTTTATATTTCACACGGGTATTTTTCACAGTAATAGCGTAATAGCGTCTTTTTTTAAACCCTTATTTTTATTATGCGGAAGACTTTTAAAAGAAAGTACTCTATTCAAGTGGTAAAAGAGCCTCTTACTCTTAACTATAGCTTTAACCACTGCTTCATGAAACATATAAGGTGGTTTCCAAACTTTTATTCGGAATTTTCGAAGACATTCACTTTTTTTACTTTCAGTCAATTTTGAATCATGAATAATTGCCGTTGTAACATACATAATGCTAATTCGGAATCACTACATTAAAAAATATATAAGAATTCAACAATTCAACATTAATAAATCAATACTTTCAATAAGCTCATTCAACTTCCTTTCGCTTGTCTATTTCCTTATACATTCAAGGCAATATATTAGGCAAATGAGTAACAACGACATTTAATTGAATATAATATGAATAGTGCAATAACACGTCTAAAAATAACCTTGAAAACATGTTAGACATTTGGGAACAGCTTGTGTTTGTTTATAGGTACACACCAAGACAAAATTCCCAGAATCATTAAATCATCGCCCAATCTCGCTTGTAGCTCGCTATTACTTTTTTTATCATAACTCATTACAAATTTTTTTGTTAACTTAGAGATAACTTCAGAATAATACAAAATGTCCTCAAGTATAGAGGTAAAAAAATAGAACCTCCAACAAACATTTCTGTTTTTTATTTCACAAAAAAATGGTATCTGGAAAATTTAATCGTTCTTGTATACAGCATGTTCAATAAAACTGTACCAATCTATTTATATTGAATTGGCCCTATTGACAGTCACATCTACTCTTTTAGGTATTACTATTTTTTTTTAATCATGGTTCCACTTTCTGTTAGGTTTACAATCCATACATGCATCTGTCAATAAATCATATTATTTACATGTTGGGTCGATGTTTGATGAGGTGAATTTGTATAAGAATATTTTTTACTGTTCGATCTGAAGCTGCATTAGTATTTTATTTTTTTGTTTACCGGTGTATATGCAGGTATTTTTGTTTATCTCAAATAGCACATAATCTTTATTTCTTTTATTTGAGCAAAACAGTTCTCAATCTTTAGGTAATTAGGTTATTCTGTTTTGAATTAAATGGTATCGATTTGAACTGTTATTTTCAGAGTATTGTTGTTGAATTTTTTTTGTGTGATACTTTTTCAGTGTTTATTTACCTTTCAATTGATCACAATATATGCATGACAGAAGCTTTGTATCATTCCAAGGAATATATTTTCATTGATAACGCAGTTCTTGATGAATCCATCGTGAAAATGTGGGAAATCATTTATTTTCCATGTGATCATATTGTCGTCTTACCATGAATTCAGAATCCGCTTAAAGTATCACCCTGTATCTTCTCGAGAGGGTTGAATTCCCACCAAAACGAAAGTCTATACGGTCATCCCTCAATATAACGCGAGATATAACGATTATTCTGGCTAGACCAACCGTCTGTTCATACTTTGCACGAACTGAACATCACAACCACCTCTGTCGGGCTGGTTTTCCGCACCTCTTTGACGGGTTATGGGTGTGAGGAGTTTTCCCGGCTCAACCGACTGTCACTTTTTGCATGAGACGAAAAGACATGGCCCGGTCCACGAAAAAGGCGACGTACAACATCAGGCAGACGAAGTTTACGAACTCCAGTTCTAGCAGTAACAAAACAATCAGAGCATACACCCAGCCGGGATCCATTGAAGAGGGGCCCGCACTGAACGGTCGCGAGGGCTGCGCGTGCGTCCCGTGGGGGAAAAGCGGATTTTTGGCGATACGTTCGCGTGTCGGTGGCCCCCGATTCGAAATTTTGGGAGTTGGTTCGGATTTGGGAGATTTTTCTTGGATGCACTAAACGTAGCTTATTCTATGAAAAGCATAATATTTAGGAGCTTGTCGTCCAATTTGTTGTGTGCACTTACGAGTTTTGTTTTGTTTCAAGCACAAACTACTCATGGTGTGGGAGTAACAGATCCGAAAACCTACATTTTTATACCAAACTTGGCTATATAGGCCCTCTTTGTCTTGAATTCTTGTTGTTTTATGTTTTCCGAAATTAATTTTCGAGTTTTGTTCACGAGCTCAGAGCATGCAGAGTTTAGGTGTTATGGGTCAGCAAAATGGGTTTTTCGAAAGATTCGAATGGGTTGAAGACATTCCCGATTCAATAAGAACTAAGGATTTTCCAGGGATTCCGTGTTGATGTAAAATATGGTGTTTTTAGGGGGTCTTACCCCTTAGGCATTTTTCACTCAAAAAGTTGGGATTTTCGATATCGATTTTATTCTTTATATGGATACTTTGAACAATGCTGATTAACAATACACAAACCTAACTTGGTTACGACGAGAGAAACGGGAGCTATGACGATTTGAAATTTCGATTTTTTTGAAAAAATGCCATTTGACAGGTGAAAATCTAAACTATGATAGATAGCGATTCGAATTATGTTTTATTGAATAGAGCGACCTCGAAAACCTACAATTTGATACCAAAATCGTCCATGTGGCCCTCATAACTAATGAATTATTTCGTTTTAAGTTTTTCGATATTTCATTTTCGAGTTTTGTTTTGAAGCTCATAGCACTTAAAGTATGGGTGATGTGGATCACCAAATTGGGTATTCTGAAAGACTCGAATGGGTTGAAGACATTATTTATTGAATAACACAGTTAGATTTGCCAGAGAATTCGTGTTGATGTCAAATATGGTGTTTTTAGGGGGTCTTACCCCTTATGCATTTTTCACCCAAAAAGTTGGGATTTTCGATATCGATTTTATTCCTTATATGGATGCTTTGAACAATGCTGATTAACAATACACAAACCTTACTTGGTTACGACGAGAGAAACGGGAGCTATGACGATTTGAAATTTCGATTTTTCTGAAAAAATGCCATTTGACAGGTGAAAATCTAAACTATGATAGATAGCGATTCGAATTATGTTTTATTGAATAGAACGACCTCGAAAACCTACAATTTGATACCAAAATCGTCCATGTAGCCCTCATAACTAATGAATTATTTCGTTTTAATTTTTTCGATATTTCATTTTCGAGTTTTGTTCTGAAGCTCATAGCACTCAAAGTATGGGTGATGTGGATCACCAAATTGGGTATTCTGAAAGACTCGAATGGGTTGAAGACATTATTTATTGAATAACACAGTTAGATTCGCCAGGGAATTCGTGTTGATGTCAAATATGGTGTTTTTAGGGGGTCTTACCCCTTAGGCATTTTTCACTCAAAAAGTTGGGATTTTCGATATCGATTTTATTCTTTATATGGATGCTTTGAACAATGCTGATTAACAATACACAAACCTAACTTGGTTACGACGAGAGAAACGGGAGCTATGACGATTTGAAATTTCGATTTTTTTGAAAAAATGCCATTTGACAGGTGAAAATCTAAACTATGATAGATAGCGATTCGAATTATGTTTTATTGAATAGAGCGACCTCGAAAACCTACAATTTGATACCAAAATCGTCCATGTAGCCCTCATAACTAATGAATTATTTCGTTTTAATTTTTTCGATATTTCATTTTCGAGTTTTGTTCTGAAGCTCATAGCACTCAAAGTATGGGTGATGTGGATCACCAAATTGGGTATTCTGAAAGACTCGAATGGGTTGAAGACATTATTTATTGAATAACACAGTTAGATTCGCCAGGGAATTCGTGTTGATGTCAAATATGGTGTTTTTAGGGGGTCTTACCCCTTAGGCATTTTTCACTCAAAAAGTTGGGATTTTCGATATCGATTTTATTCTTTATATGGATGCTTTGAACAATGCTGATTAACAATACACAAACCTAACTTGGTTACGACGAGAGAAACGGGAGCTATGACGATTTGAAATTTCGATTTTTTTGAAAAAATGCCATTTGACAGGTGAAAATCTAAACTATGATAGATAGCGATTCGAATTATGTTTTATTGAATAGAGCGACCTCGAAAACCTACAATTTGATACCAAAATCGTCCATGTGGCCCTCATAATTAATGAATTATTTCGTTTTAATTTTTTCGATATTTCATTTTCGAGTATTGTTCTGAAGCTCATAGCACTCAAAGTATGGGTGATGTGGATCACCAAATTGGGTATTCTGAAAGACTCGAATGGGTTGAAGACATTATTTATTGAATAACACAGTTAGATTCGCCAGGGAATTCGTGTTGATGTCAAATATGGTGTTTTTAGGGGGTCTTACCCCTTAGGCATTTTTCACTCAAAAAGTTGGGATTTTCGATATCGATTTTATTCTTTATATGGATGCTTCGAACAATGCTGATTAACAATACACAAACCTAACTTGGTTACGACGAGAGAAACGGGAGCTATGACGATTTGAAATTTCGATTTTTTTGAAAAAATGCCATTTGACAGGTGAAAATCTAAACTATGATAGATAGCGATTCGAATTATGTTTTATTGAATAGAGCGACCTCGAAAACCTACAATTTGATACCAAAATCGTCCATGTGGCCCTCATAACTAATGAATTATTTCGTTTTAATTTTTTCGATATTTCATTTTCGAGTTTTGTTCTGAAGCTCAGAGCACTTAAAGTATGGGTGATGTGGATCACCAAATTGGGTATTCTGAAAGACTCGATTGGGTTGAAGATATTATTTATTGAATAACACAGTTAGATTTGCCAGGGAATTCGTGTTGATGTAAAATATGGTGTTTTTAGGGGGTCTTACCCCTTAGGCATTTTTCACTCAAAAAGTTGGGATTTTCGATATCGATTTTATTCTTTATATGGATACTTTGAACAATGCTGATTAACAATACACAAACCTAACTTGGTTACGACGAGAGAAACGGGAGCTATGACGATTTGAAATTTCGATTTTTTTGAAAAAATGCCATTTGACAGGTGAAAATCTAAACTATGATAGATAGCGATTCGAATTATGTTTTATTGAATAGAGCGACCTCGAAAACCTACAATTTGATACCAAAATCGTCCATGTGGCCCTCATAACTAATGAATTATTTCGTTTTAATTTTTTCGATATTTCATTTTCGAGTTTTGTTCTGAAGCTCAGAGCACTTAAAGTATGGGTGATGTGGATCACCAAATTGGGTATTCTGAAAGACTCGATTGGGTTGAAGATATTATTTATTGAATAACACAGTTAGATTTGCCAGGGAATTCGTGTTGATGTAAAATATGGTGTTTTTAGGGGGTCTTACCCCTTAGGCATTTTTCACTCAAAAAGTTGGGATTTTCGATATCGATTTTATTCTTTATATGGATACTTTGAACAATGCTGATTAACAATACACAAACCTAACTTGGTTACGACGAGAGAAACGGGAGCTATGACGATTTGAAATTTCGATTTTTTTGAAAAAATGCCATTTGACAGGTGAAAATCTAAACTATGATAGATAGCGATTGGAATTATGTTTTATTGAATAGAGCGACCTCGAAAACCTACAATTTGATACCAAAATCGTCCATGTGGCCCTCATAACTAATGAATTATTTCGTTTTAATTTTTTCGATATTTCATTTTCGAGTTTTGTTCTGAAGCTCAGAGCACTTGAAGTATGGGTGATGTGGATCACCAAATTGGGTATTCTGAAAGACTCGATTGGGTTGAAGATATTATTTATTGAATAACACAGTTAGATTTGCCAGGGAATTCGTGTTGATGTAAAATATGGTGTTTTTAGGGGGTCTTACCCCTTAGGCATTTTTCACTCAAAAAGTTGGGATTTTCGATATCGATTTTATTCTTTATATGGATGCTTCGAACAATGCTGATTAACAATACACAAACCTAACTTGGTTACGACGAGAGAAACGGGAGCTATGACGATTTGAAATTTCGATTTTTTTGAAAAAATGCCATTTGACAGGTGAAAATCTAAACTATGATAGATAGCGATTCGAATTATGTTTTATTGAATAGAGCGACCTCGAAAACCTACAATTTGATACCAAAATCGTCCATGTGGCCCTCATAACTAATGAATTATTTCGTTTTAATTTTTTCGATATTTCATTTTCGAGTTTTGTTCTGAAGCTCAGAGCACTTAAAGTATGGGTGATGTGGATCACCAAATTGGGTATTCTGAAAGACTCGATTGGGTTGAAGATATTATTTATTGAATAACACAGTTAGATTTGCCAGGGAATTCGTGTTGATGTAAAATATGGTGTTTTTAGGGGGTCTTACCCCTTAGGCATTTTTCACTCAAAAAGTTGGGATTTTCGATATCGATTTTATTCTTTATATGGATACTTTGAACAATGCTGATTAACAATACACAAACCTAACTTGGTTACGACGAGAGAAACGGGAGCTATGACGATTTGAAATTTCGATTTTTTTGAAAAAATGCCATTTGACAGGTGAAAATCTAAACTATGATAGATAGCGATTCGAATTATGTTTTATTGAATAGAGCGACCTCGAAAACCTACAATTTGATACCAAAATCGTCCATGTGGCCCTCATAACTAATGAATTATTTCGTTTTAATTTTTTCGATATTTCATTTTCGAGTTTTGTTCTGAAGCTCAGAGCACTTAAAGTATGGGTGATGTGGATCACCAAATTGGGTATTCTGAAAGACTCGAATGGGTTGAAGATATTATTTATTGAATAACACAGTTAGATTTGCCAGGGAATTCGTGTTGATGTCAAATATGGTGTTTTTAGGGGGTCTTACCCCTTAGGCATTTTTCACTCAAAAAGTTGGGATTTTCGATATCGATTTTATTCTCTATATGGATACTTTGAACAATGCTGATTAACAATACACAAACCTAACTTGGTTACGACGAGA
Organism: Adalia bipunctata; assembly: GCA_910592335.1. NCBI lineage: Eukaryota > Metazoa > Arthropoda > Insecta > Coleoptera > Coccinellidae > Adalia > Adalia bipunctata. The sequence continues at coordinate 4,051,279 of OU342951.1, forward strand.
GAAACGGGAGCTATGACGATTTGAAATTTCGATTTTTTTGAAAAAATGCCATTTGACAGGTGAAAATCTAAACTATGATAGAAAGCGATTCGAATTATGTTTTATTGAATAGAGCGACCTCGAAAACCTACAATTTGATACCAAAATCGTCCATGTGGCCCTCATAACTAATGAATTATTTCGTTTTAATTTTTTCGATATTTCATTTTCGAGTTTTGTTCTGAAGCTCAGAGCACTTAAAGTATGGGTGATGTGGATCACCAAATTGGGTATTCTGAAAGACTCGAATGGGTTGAAGATATTATTTATTGAATAACACAGTTAGATTTGCCAGGGAATTCGTGTTGATGTAAAATATGGTGTTTTTAGGGGGTCTTACCCCTTAGGCATTTTTCACTCAAAAAGTTGGGATTTTCGATATCGATTTTATTCTTTATATGGATACTTTGAACAATGCTGATTAACAATACACAAACCTAACTTGGTTACGACGAGAGAAACGGGAGCTATGACGATTTGAAATTTCGATTTTTTTGAAAAAATGCCATTTGACAGGTGAAAATCTAAACTATGATAGATAGCGATTCGAATTATGTTTTATTGAATAGACCGACCTCGAAAACCTACAATTTGATACCAAAATCGTCCATGTGGCACTCATAACTAATGAATTATTTCGTTTTAATTTTTTCGATATTTCATTTTCGAGTTTTGTTCTGAAGCTCAGAGCACTTAAAGTATGGGTGATGTGGATCACCAAATTGGGTATTCTGAAAGACTCGAATGGGTTGAAGACATTATTTATTGAATAACACAGTTAGATTTGCCAGGGAATTCGTGTTGATGTCAAATATGGTGTTTTTAGGGGGTCTTACCACTTATGCATTTTTCACCCAAAAAGTTGGGATTTTCGATAACGATTTTATTCTTTATATGGATACTTTGAACAATGCTGATTAACAATATACAAACCTAACTTGGTTACGACGAGAGAAACGGGAGCTATGATGATTTGAAATTCCGATTTTTCAAAAAAATGTCATTTGACGAGTGAAAATCTAAACTATGATAGATAGCGATTCGAATTATATTTTATTGAATTTAGCGTCCCCGAAAACCTACATTTTGATACCAAACTTGGCCATATAGGCCCTCTTTGTCTTGAATTTTTCTGGTTTTATGTTTTCCATATTTCATTTTCGAGTTCTGTTCACAAGCTCAGTCCGTTTGTGGTTTGGGTGTTATCGTTACGAAAAATGGCCATTATGAAACAGTCGTATGAGACGTTCAACTGTCTGGTACAATAACGCCGTTAGATCCTTTCAAATATTGTATTTTTCGTCAAATAGAGGGTTCTTATCCCCTTGTCATTCTTCGCCCAAAATTCGTATATTCTTTAAATCGCTCATATTTTACTCAGAGATACTTTGAGGTATGCTGATCAACATCATACAATCAAATAGTGAATACGACAAGAAGGACGGCAGCTATGAGAGTTTGAAATTTCCGATTTTTCAAAAAATGCCATTTCACAGGTGAGAATCTTAACTATGATAGTTATGCCTCTGGAATGTTTTTTAATTAAATTCAGCGAGCTCGAAAACTTACATTTTGATACCAAAGTCAACCATTTTACTTTCACAAGTTCAAAGTGTTTTGTGAACGTGAAACTCTCCCGATTATTCTTCTAGCAACGGCCTGAACTCCATGTACCTCTTGAAGAGGTTCCCCATACAGGGCCGATCCTAGCAGGTGTGCAGCGCGTGCCCCGCACGCGGGCGGCCAAATACAAGGGGCGGCCGCAGGCCGCCATCTTAGTATGTTAGTTTGTAAAAAATATGATTTTCAACAAATCTCAAAGAGATAATTGTTTTTAATTATTGATTATTACCCTAATGATCCAAATTTTGAATGAGACGAAAAAAAAGTTCAATGAAACTGAATTTTTCAATCAAACATTCCTTGTTCCCCAACGAAAAGATAAACAAAGGAATGCCTGCTTCAAAAGAACGTGATGCAAAGATCGAAAAAAACTACCCCCTGAGAGCAGTTGTCGTAAACATCTGGTAAAAATTAATAGATGTTGGAATAAAATCGCGTCGTTGTAGAAACAAAAACGGCTGGGGTGCAATTATGATGGTTTGCAATGATGCTTATCTGCAGTTACTGCCATAGCTTCATGTTTATTTCTCGTTGCCACCGTTCTGGGTTCCGGTCTCTTGCGTGTGAGAATAAATAATAAGCCTCCTGTTACATACTAACAAGAAAAATTATTGTGGGAAATGTTTTCTATTGTAAAAATATAATACTTTCGAATACAGTGAATCAGTATGAATTTTTGGAAAAAATGGGATGGTTGATATGATTTTCATGTTAAGGCAGTGCCACAGAACCAGGTTTTTTAGGAAGTCGAACTTATGCTGCCCAATATCATTTTTATGATGATGCTCAGGAAGTATGATTCTGGGAAGGTTTTGAAGTTTGTCAATAATTCTTCATTCAGTTTTATTTAATTGTTTGACCTCTTTTGAATGTCCGTTGATGATGATTGATGTTAGTTTTCATTATGTTATTATTCGAATAAAATTTTCAGTTGCGACATAATTTTTCGGGTCTGCTGGATGCGGGAGTTAAAATAATCCAAAGGTTACTTCTGAGAAAATTTAAGGAATTCAATTGTCTTCATTATTGTGGAAAAAATACAGGGTGTTCCATTTGAAAAAATCGGGAAATAATAATTTGAAGTTCTTCATATCAGGACCTTAATAACGGACACTCTGTATATGACAGGTTGATCGTTAAGGAACCGTGTCAAAAAGCAAATCCTTCAATTGAAAAACTTCGAGATCGAATTCATGTTACTATCGCTTCTGAAAATCGTCAGAAGACTTTTACTGAACTGCTTTTCTCTCACCTTTTTGCAGTTTTCTACGAATAAGATCTGTACCGTTAGAGGAATGTCCCTAATATTTTGCGTCATGAAAGAGGTTATGAAGGTCATTGAAAATTAGTGAGAATATATGGGGTGATCCATTAAAGAAATCAAGCATTTGTTGAATAACATTCATCGGGGACACCCTGTATATCAGAAAATAATTTCCTGAGATACAGAAATGAAGGTGCAAGAGGTCTTCTTTCCAACGAAATCACCGAGATGTCTGGTTCGGCAGCTATCGAAGATTTTCGCACTATTGCAGGACCCTGTATACTTAATCATGTTTCAGTTGAAAACCTTTACATGTAACTACCTCTGGTGTATGTAAAGTGAATATGAAATAAAACAGTAGTATATGAAAATGCCTATATGTAAATTGCATTTTTATTGTGTGAGATAACATAAAATCTTCAAAGAAGATGTCGGAGAGCAGTGGGATCATCAAAATATTTACGGAAAAAGTAACGAGGTCATCCCCCCTTCATTCTAATATGTACAGTTTTTTCCTTACAATAAGAGGAGGCCCATTGAAGATTTCATATATAGGTGTGTGTCGAAAAAAGATAAATGTATTTTTTTTGTTTTTGGGGCGGCACATAAGGATTCTGCACGCGGGCGGCCAACACCCTAGGATCGGCCCTGTCCCCATACGCAAAATTTAAGGCTCATTTGAGTGAATAAAACCAAAATCTCTAAAAATACTTTATTAATATTCAATACAATTCATATCCATTGAACGAATGCATACAATTCACAAACCTGTGAAATAAAATTGGAGACATATACATCCGTTTTTAACACTTAAAGCGACAACCTCAATCTAATATCATGCCAGAATCTCGTTTACGTGGTCATATCTAATTAACATTAAAATACGATAAATAAAATACATGAGTGTTTTAGTGGTGCGCAAATACCAAATACTTCGAGTAAATGGTTCGTATTTAAGTCTATCGAGTACTTCTCAGGCTTAACTGCAGCAAGACGCAGGGTTGGGGTCTTTTCCCGACCTCTTGGTTATGTTGATTCTGGTGAATTCCTCCGCTATTGTCGGGTGGATACCCACCGTGTTCATCAGGATGTCCATCGTTAAATTGCATCTGGAACAATTTGAAAGGAATGATTAGCTGGAGGACAAACAAATTGGTACTGAGAAACACCAGCGATCATTAATTAGCATATCTGAACAAAGTAACTAAAAGAAAGGGTGTTCCGCCCACCCAGACTCTAGTTACTTCTCCTGGTGCCCTCGTATACTTTCAACTCACTTGATGGCAGCAGCGAATCCCTGGATTACTTCTCCAGCCATGGGCCCCACAAAATGCATCCCCAAAACCTTCTGTGGAGCTTCTCTTTTGGCCACCACCTTTATGTAGCAATGCGCGATGTTCTTCTGGGGGATGAAGAACTCCGTCGGCTTGTAGAAGGCGTGGTATATTTCCACGTTTTCTTCGCCATAAGTTTCTAAAGCCTTCTCTTCGCTAAGACCTACAAGAAATAAATAAACCAACTGGAAACTTCGACAATAGATAGACACTCACCTACGGCACCATACTCCATTGGGGTGAAAATGGTTGTGGCTACATTGTCGTAGTCCATCTGCTGTTGGCTGCCCCCAAACAACCTCCTGGCTAACAAACGTCCGGCGTGGATAGCCACAGGGGTCAGTTCGGGTTTTCCCTGAAATCAAACGAATCGGAATGGTAATGACTTGATTAAGAACTGAACGAGAATAAATTCGCTATCACAAAAACGCCTATATCTCTTGAACCAATTGAGAAAAAATCAAAATTTGATCATAGTTAGCTTTGTTATGAACGTCAGAAACATGTGGAACATTTACTTCTAAAGGTGCGTTTGAGTTGACGATCGGTGGAGCGAGTAGAATAGTGAACACAGTAGAAAGAGGAGATCCAGAGCACTTTTGTCAAATCGAACACGGTGGAGTCAAAGATTGCTTACCTAACCTAACGGAAGAATTGTATTGTGACAGAAATTCGAATTTATTTTTGAGAAATAAAACTTTAAAGTAGACGTGGAGTGCGCTCGGAGCATTTCGACCGTCAACTCGAACGCCCCTATAGATATTCCAATTCTCTGTCGCAAAATGTCAAACGAAGTGAAAACACGAGAATTTATAGTGAAACTTTTTCAAAATAATCAAAATGGAGCTTTTAAAGAAGCTCGCGTTCGTCTGGAAACGGTATCAAGAGTTATTAAGCGCTTCAACGAAGATCTTACAATCAACAGCAAGGAAAGAACCGGCAGGAAAAAGGGGTTTCATAGCCCAAAAAAAGTGAAGAAAGCCATCAGCCTTCTTCAAAAGAATCCTAACCTTTCAGGACGGAAAGTGGCCCAAATAGTGGGTTATTCGCAGTCAACCGTTCAGAAAATCAAGTCGAGTTGTGGGCTTAGAACATACAAAGTGCAGAAAGTGCCAGACAGGAACGCTGTGCAGAATCAAGAAGCGAAATCAAGAGCAAAGAAATTAAAAAAAGATTTCTTGAAAAATTTTTCCTGTTGCGTGATGGACGACGAAACCTATGTCTTGGCTGATTACTCGCAATTTCCTGGTCAGGAATTTTATACTGCAGATTCTCGTGGAAATGTTGACGAATAATTTCGCGTCAAGAAACAAGCAAAGTTTCCTAAAAAATTCCTGGTTTGGCAAGCAATTTGCACTTGTGGGAAAAGGAGCAAATTTTTCGTTGGCCAAGGCTCTGTTGACTCGAAGATATACATCGAGGAATGCTTGAAGAAGCGACTTTCACCATTTTTACGTGAGCACGATGTGTCAACAATCTTTTGGCCATATTCAGCTTCATGCCACTACAGCAAGGCCACCAAGGAATGGACGAAGCTAATGAGGTGGTTTTTGTCCCCAAAGAGGCCAATCCACCAAATTGCCCAGAACTCAGGCCAATCGAAAGATATTGGGACCTGGTAAAAAGAGAATTGAAGAAGACTAAGAAATCAACGAAAAAATTAGCGGAATTCAAGCAAAAGTGGAAGACAGCATCCCAGAAAGTGACCGAGAACACTATAAGAAGCATGATGGGAAGAATTCCAGAAAAAATCCATGAATTTTGTAAAAAATAGTTTTGATTTTTTTATTGTAAAAACAGTTTTCATTAGAATGAGAAGATGATTCGAGAATGAGTTTGATTTTCGAAATCGGTCCAGTGGTTCAAAAGATATAAGCGTTTTTGTGATAGCGAATTTATTCTCGTTCAGTCCTTAGTATGCTCATATGCTACATGTAAGATTATCCAAGGGTTTATGTTTTGGGGACCAACTGTTCGTTTTCCCTCACCAAGTAAATGGCTTTGATTCCTCTTCCTTATGGACCATTGAAGGTTTCTATATAAGTTTGGGTAATGTAAATGAAGAACCGCCAATAAATAACGACGGTTGTCGCACTGATCCTTGAGGAACACCACTGATTACCGCTTCTCCTTCAAGTTACTCACCAAGAGAACATCGCCAACGGCGAATACGTGAGGTACGTTGGTCTGCTCGTTGCTGGCGTCGATCTTGTCGCCTTCTCCGTGGATCGGGATGCCGAGCCTGTCCAGGTGGAGGTCTCTGGTCAGCGCCCTCCTTCCCATGGCGAACAAAACCGTGTCGAAGGTGTCCGAAAACTCCTCCTTCTTGTCGTTGATCCACCTCACCAAGAGTCTGCCGTCGGCCTGCTTTTCTACGGCGGAAACGTTGCATCTGTTCAGGAAGTTCACGCCTTTGTCTTGCATGGCGGCCGCTACCGTCGCGGCCATCTGCTGGTCGAATCCTCTCAACGGTACCGATCTTACCATGACGGTGGCGTCGTAGCCTAGACCTCTCAAGAAGCCCGCGCACTCCAGTCCTATGTCTGAAGGAAATATAAGGAAAATACGAAACGAAAATGAGGGTGTGAGTGATACTCATGTATTATGATGATGAAAAAGAGTTTAAAAGGATACATCCAGCTCCAATGACCATGGTTTTGCCAGGGGGCTTCTCCATGCTGAAGATATCGTCGCTGCTGATGCCGTATTCCAGGGCGCCGGGTACATTGGGGTATTTCGGTCTACCGCCGACTGCGATCAAGAAGTATTTCGCGGTCAAGGTCCTCTCTCCTTTGGGAGTGACGGTGTGAACGGTATGGGGGTCTTTGAAAGTTCCCAGACCATTAATGTACTCGACTTTTCTGAAATACGAGACGATTGAAGGGAAACCATCGATATTTGCACACTTATAACCTTACTTATCTCTCAATTCCACCCGGGTGACCCAATTTACGGACTTGATGTGGTTCTGTACAGCGGTCCTCAAAGTTTCCCAGTCGTGAGCGATGTTTTCAGATTGAGGAAACTTCCAACCGTAGCTTTTCGCGTCCTTGAAAAAACAGAAGCGCCATAAAATAGGGTGATGGTCATAGAACTTGAAATGTAAGTTCTATGGAGGTGGTCAATACGTCAATAGACCACTCCAACGATCTGTCACGATCAGCTGGGAGCAAACTGAGGTCACGTCAGTTACGTGTTTCAGGGTAGTTTCTTTTGCTTTCGGAATTTTCAATTTCAACCATGCCATCATCTTGCATTGTGATAAATTGTGGAAATAGAGGAATTCGCGACAATGTCAAAGAATATAAAATTCCCGCTGTGCTGAATTTCGCCCATAAAAAACGTCGGAATGAGCTCTACAAGTTGAGGAGAGGAAAAGGGTTAGCAGCAATTAAAAGGTCTGATCTAACCGAAAATAAAATTAAAAATGCTGCTGCATGTTCCAAACATTTCATCGAAGGTAAAGACATCTGATTTTTGTGAGTTTAGTAATTCTATAATCGTAAAATCTCTCAGGAAAACCGGCAGGTTTAGAAGATGACATATGTCAATGCTCCCAGCAGCCATCTTGAAACGGTGATCAGCTGTATTGTTGGACTGGTCTATACAATTTTATCGCTTTCGAAATTTTGCGTTCCATGAGATAACTTCAATTTCTTCTGGAAAATGAACGAATAGATCGAATCATTTATTCCGTATCTCGATGAAATACTCCATAGATTCATGTTTAAAATTCCCATGTATGAAAAAAATAGGTCACTGCAATTCCATATTTGCAGTTTATTAATTATCTAAACATTTCGCAGATTATGGAAACAGCGGTTTCGCGTTTTTTATATCTAATCAAGGAGCACAATCAAATCATGTAACTACGATGAGATAGCAAGTAAATGGGGAACATTCATTTCTTAATATTTTTGACTGCACAGGCAGTGTTTTTATTTTATCTCCTTTACAGGCAATTCAATTCATATAGTTCACCACTAAATCCTCGACGAGCATGATGAAGCAAACATTTAAATAAAGAAATCAAATTAGGTTAATCAGTAAAAAGCATTCGTGTATTATACCAAGAGATTTCAAATGATTTATGACTCAACAAGTTCTTCTCAACATGCCATACAGCTATAAATTTTTATAGCCTTTTACAACTTGGAAATGGATTTGCAAGACCCACCACTAGCCATAAATCATCCCCTTTCAACACAGAAAGCTATACATTACAAATTGAGTCCAGATAGATTCAATAAAACTTTGAATTGAAAAGAATCACCTTTGATTCCTTGTTCTTAAACTCATGAATTAATAACCTGAAAGGTGTTCCACAAGTAAATGTTTTCAGACCGTAAAACTCGCTATATTCGAGACTCACCTCTATCGCCTCCCCCAAAAGGGCAGCCTGATGCATCAACTTCTTGGGTATGCATCCTACGTTCACGCAAGTTCCACCAAGTCCCCATTTGGTACCTCTAGGCGACGGTGTGACGTAGTCCAAAACCGCAACTTTGGCCCCCAAATTTGTGGCCTCTTTGGCGGCGGCCAAGCCTCCAGATCCTCCACCGATCACCACCAGGTCATATTCGGGCGTTTCGCCTATAAATAATAACATTACACAAAATCCGCGTACAGGGTAGCCCACATAAAACGGTCCGGTATGTGTTTTGCCCAGATGAGACAATTTTTTTGGAGGGGGACATGTTTTCATCCCAAATTTGTACGATAACCCTCATGCCTTCTAAGCAAGGTGGCAACATCCTCAAGATTCTTACGAAGTGAGGGGTGAAATGCGTCAAATGAGTTTCTGAACTAATTTGAATAACCAAGTAGTTCAAATGTCCTGTTCGTTTATCAACAGTAATAGTGACTTTGTTGTAAAATAACAACTGAAAAACACAGAATACAAAAGAAAATGTTGCACTGAAATTATGTTGAAACAATATTCCGTATCAGAATTTCTATTTTACATAAAACTGGATTATTTTTTTTATCTAATCGCCTCGTATTCTCACATGAATCGGATAAAAAACCGCTTGAAATGGGAAAAAAGGGATTAACACAATATCTGCAGATTTCAGCAGGAAAACAATTGAGATTATAATTTTTCCAGAAGGTTCCATAGGAAATACGAGATTTCTGTACAATTACAATAAAATATGAACACCCACATCCTGTAAACTGGGATTAGACACATTTCAATTGAGATAAACAATTTTATGATCAGTTTCCTCATTGTGAAACGGGTCAATAAGACACCACCAGTTTTGAAGTAAATTCTTTTTAGTAAAGTGATTGAATCCCAAGTCCAAATTCGATGACAAGCGAAATAGAAATAAATCCAATAAGAACTAAAATAAGACTCAAGATTTCCGCTCAAAAATGTTGTAAAAACCATAGAACATATAACCACAGAACATGTAAATCTAAAAACTAAACGAGTCATTTTGACGAAACTCACCCCTAGAAGAAAAGCCCTCATTACAGTCGCAATGAGCACTGGCTATAAAATTAGCCTTGTTCTTCTTTTTAGTGAAACAAGCGGCACAAACCGAAGTGTCCATCTTCAACGAGGTACTGACGGATTATAGGACGATGAGCTTTCTTTTTCGTGTAATATAAATGGTTATATCTTGTAATCAGGAAGATAGCGGATTAAATTCCTAAATATTATCGTTCAGATCTCATAATGATCGAGTTGTACTACAATTATTGTAATCTCTGATATCAGGATATGTTTGATTTATTTTCACCTGTGGTTTCACACTAGGATAAAACCTATGGTGTATGATAATATATAGTTCATGTAGCGATTGAATTGGATTCAGAAAAAGTCATAAAAATAAAATGGTTCAATTTCTTCACAGCCGTTAAAAACAATGTGACAAAGTCGCATGTTATTTCGGTGTAAAGTATCATTTCGGTGATGGCGAATTTACGAATTTGAAGTGAAGTGATGATTACAATTCTATGTTCTACCTATCTGAATATTTGTAAATTCTTTTTTCTCTATGGAATTGAAGATAATATCTATGCTCCTACATGGATCTCATAGATTTCACATTTTTCTTTTGAATAAAGCTATTTATAGCGGCAAGAAACCCAGGCCTGAGCTAATCCAGTTTTGAAATTTGAATAACACCTAAGCAGCTTATTTCTTACAATTAGGTAAATTAATATATAGCTATCAGTCGTTCATTCAAACTTTGTTTCAGATTCCTGCATAACTAATCAGAAAATCCCATTTAATAACCTCTAATTACAGTGACGTCAACATTTCTTTCACTCACGACAAAAAGGATTGCTTTATCTATAATTCTATGGAAAAGGATTAGGTCAAGCAGTATCCCTCATTAATTTGCCTTAATCGAACTGAGTGAATTTTGCTATCGATTTCGACAGACTTGTTCCATAATTAATGAATTTCCTTCATCCAACTAAGTGAAATATTTCACAAGTTGACCATGTTTGAGGTTAGCTACGTAAATTCAAACTGAAATATTAGATACTGTGTTGAGGTAAATAGACTCACTTGTGCTGTATTGTCTTAGATTTTTATCGAATCTATTATGTAGCAGAATGAAATTTTGCTTTTTGAACTGACAGATTCCACGTAATGTAGCATTTCGAAAACAAAAAACTGCAGCCATTGAATTGATTTCGATGACCTTGATCGGGCCTAACTCGATGATCACTTCAGGAATGTGTTGAATTAAGTGAATTCAGTGAAATCAAAAACCTACTATATATAGGATTAGTACACATTATGAAATCCATATTAGTGACAGGTGCCAACAGGGGCTTAGGTTTAGGCCTGATAAAAAGAATAGTTACAAATACCAATCAACCGAAATATATTATAGGAACCTGCCGGGATATCGAGAAGGCTAAGGTAAGGTTATGAATCAAAATCTATGATTAAAATAATGCTCACCTGTAGGAGCCATGTCTTTTAGGAGTCTCTCGATTAGGAAATAGTTGGTTAATGCGAAAAACACTTCAAGCGTATCAACTAGAGTTTAGAAACTTTGCGGTTAGGTTTCCTTCGATTTGTCAATCGTACACTTCGTCGTAAAATTTTATACGACTCTTACGACGTGAAGTTAGCGACTGAATCGCCGTGAATATAGCGATGTTGATGTCTTGTTAGTTCGATGTGAGATCTTTTATTTGCATGAAACCTTGAAATACGATCGATGTTTCGCTCCCACCTCTTTAATCGCGTATAGTCATTTTCAATGTACCATAATTACAATAGTTCTAGTGGAATCTAGAATGGATGATCTAACATTTCAAATTGCTGTGTCACCATTGGGTACCCGGATTATTGAATGAATATAGTAACAGAGTTGTCTGTGGTAGTAGTAGATTTACCGTGGGAGTTGCGAGCGTATTATGTGTTGCCGAGTACTGGCGATTAGGAGTAAAAGTTTTCGGTGTTGCGCTTGATTTTTTTAGCGTGTTCTTTATATCCTATTATTCACATCAGCCTTCACAATTATTGAAATTTCCAGGATTTACAACAAATAGCTTCTCTACATCCGAATCTTCATATTCTCAGTTTAGGTAAGATATAATCGAAATCGACAATTTATTCTTCTAATGATACAGTACGTTTCGGATTCATTCTCGTTCATTTAATTATTTAAACAGATGTCCGAAATACAGAAAACTTCGAGAACTTCTCGAGAGAAGTGGAAGGTATAGTCAAAGAAGATGGTCTGAATGTACTCTTCAACAATGCTGGCCATTCGCCAAAATCGACGAGAATCAATTTCTTGAAGACTGAACAACTGACCGAGACATTCCAAACCAACGTAATAGGACCTATTATGTTGACAAAGGTGAGATACATTAGATTTGGGTGCATTAGCACAGCCATCTATACATTGAAGCCGCTAAGAGATAAATTTGGCAACATCGCCAGAACGCCAAAGTTGTCTCGTCGTGAAATAATATTTTCGATTAAATAAAGCTATTGAAGATATTGTAGCATCTTAAAAACGCAACACTTCTCAGGCACTACTTCCTCTCCTGAAGAAAGCTGCTGAAAACTCACCGAAAAAATGTTGTGTGGAGTGTGCAGCTGTCATCAACATGACCTCTATTTTAGGGTCTATAGCAAACAACAAAGAAGGAGGATTGTACCCCTATAGGTGCTCGAAAGTAAGTATTGTTGAAATTTATTCATTTTTTGAGTGCCGGGAAATTGTATATGAAATTTCAACTCACGCTTACAAGTAGCATCATCACATACCTCCTCCTCCATTTTCTGGGCCCATCAATGGTTTTTAATATTTATTCTTCGCTTTCAGTAACAATCTTTCACAATCATTCGAAAATATGTCATATTTGAACATAGATCATATTTTCAATTTGGTTCTATGTTAGCATATTCATTTTTCTATGCACTCGAGACCACAGATGAAGGTTTCTATGTTTTCATTACATATCTATCTGGATTACAGGCGGCCCTGAATATGGCCACAAAATCCTTGAGTCTCGATTTGAAAAAAGAAGGTATATTGGTAACAGCTCTTCATCCGGGGTGGGTGAAAACGGACATGGGAGGTCCGGGAGCTCCTCTCCAAATCGATGAGAGTATCAATCATATCATGAAATTTATCGAGAATTTGAATGAAACTCACAATGGAGGGTTCTATCAATATGATGGAAAGGAGTTAGATTGGTAGTAGAGATATATATACTCTATCTCTATGGTTGTTAAGCATTTTTTTCTATTCCGCAATAAAATTATTCACATCGAAAAAGTTTTTTTTTTATCACTTCGATACACAACAATTAATAGGTATATTACTTTGAAACAATCATTGCTGTAAACATTTTACCATAAAATACAATTATAAATTAGGAACACAATTTTTCTAAAATTCAACCTGTCAGTCTTCTTTATTCTCTATGGGCATCCTAACCATTCTCTGGTAGCAGATCTTGGAGAATCACTAGTTGCTATTACCCGCTTGTTGTTGAAGATCCAATATTGGTCATCTTTGAAGAAATACGTTTTGCCTGTTGAAAGACGTAACTGAGAATCATATTTTGAATTCCTTGGCCTTTTGATGCTTACCATCCTTCCAAGTTAAAGCTGCATCGATATTTCTCGGAATACCTCTCCATTTTTTAATATGTTTGGGATAGCCGATATCTGGAGTCTTGCTTTTCTCATTATATCTCCAAAATACATCGCCTCTGTAAAGGTAGGTTTTCCCTGGAAAATTAAAATAATGGTTTCATAGAATAGTTATTTATTTTTTGGAAACAACTGTGAAACCATAAATTTCTATGATCATTGTTAGCGAGGATCGATTAACCATAGATAATTCATGAATAATAATGACAGGCTGTTATGAAGCTGCTGTTTTATTTGATTCATATTTGGGTTTTTTCGACCAATATTGCATAGAATCTCGAAAGATTTTCTTACCATTTCTAGCCCACGTTTGCACAGCGTCTATGCCTCCTATTCCCAGAGGAACGCCGTAATCTTGCACGTACCTAGGACTGTTTTCTACAAAATTTGTACCATCGTACACCCAGTAACGATCTCCAGTGAAAAGAACCATGTTACCATCTGGTCTCTGATAAACCGCGTCGATTTTTTTCACGTAATCTGGGAGCTTCGGAAACATCTGTCTCAGGAGGACTGGATATCCCGGTACTATCCTGTTGCGATCTTGGAGCCGCCATATGTACTAAAGGAAAAAATGTCGGAATTGAACTCAAAAACTTAGTACGAGAAAAGTTCTATGATTCTCACTCACTTCATTCTTGAAAACAAAGATTTCTCCTCGTAGATTCGCCACAGAATCGAACCTTCCTTCGCATATATTTGGTTCTGGAGGTACCGTAGTGCTCTGTGGACTAGTCGGGTACCTTGGCACTGTGTATGTTGGTCTTCTATTCGTTGTACTTGCAGTATCCGGCCTTTGTGCATCTCTCATCGTCGTTTTTCCTGTGTTGGTACTCGTTGGTGTAAATCTAAAATAATATTCGTCATAAAAAAGGTGGATGCGCCACATCGAGTAACTAGCGCATCCACCAAAATTACCTATCCGAACTAGTATGGTCTGGTTGGGAAGTTGTGAACCATCTAGAATGAGTGGTCCTTCTCGTCTCTCCTTCGTTTCCTTGCCAACTAGGATATAAAGTTGAAGGGGATGTGGTAGTAAATGTTGATCTTGTGGTTTCTCTCGTTGTACTTCCAAACCTTGTGGTAGGGTAGCGCGTTGAAGGGTAATACGTTCTTGTCCTCTCTGTTTCTGAAGGTACGTAAGTTGGTGCTCTGGTGTGAATAGTAGATGTGTGGTCTGTGTATACTCGAGTTGTTGATTGTCTACTCGTCGGTTTGGTCGTATGCTCTGGGGGTCTAGTTCTTGGAGATTCATTTGGAGGTCTTGTATTGTAAGGTCTGGTTCTTCTGGTTGTTCCAGCTGTGGTTGGTAGGGTGGTTTCTTGAATAGGTCTTGCGACTGGAATATGATTAAACCATTGACACTAACTGATCGCCAGAATTGCTTGAGTTAGTTTGACAAGCCTTAGAAGCAGGTAGATGACTTTTGAGGCGCGATTTAAGGCAATAATTTGTGGCTAAGCTAATGGTATGATCAGTTTCAACGAAAAATATGTTTTTCGATGATTCTTGTACAGGAAATTTGATGAAGTATAGAGTTAGAAGACTTTTAACGAGGCAAACAGAAAGAGAAACGAAAAAGAATAAGTTTTGTTGGAAACCAGCTATAGTTTATTAGTTTATTATATACTTACTGTATAATTGGTACATAGCCATTATATCATCTTGGCTAAGTTGAAGAGAGGATTCATCATCGCCTTTGTAATATGCAAACATAACAGATCTTGGATCATTTGAATGTGCCAAACCAAGAGAATGTCCTAGTTCATGTAGTGCAACCGAATAGAAATCGGTACCTTGAAAAAACAACGATTCACATATTATTACAAATAAAGAAACAATCCTTCAATCAACAGAGAAGATGAAATAAAAATGCAAGAATTCATTTCACAGAAGAGTTTGATGTGTTTTTTGCATGCTTTATAGCAATCTTTAGGACCTTACGGAATTATTGTGTAATTGTGGGTTAATGTTCGTTTTTACCTCCATCTATAACATCTTGAAGACTTCCGTGAACCCAATTTTCGTCGTCATCGAAATGAATGTCTCCGCTGATGGCTGATCCAGAATTTGGAAAGTATGCGTGAGCCAGCACGTAGCCAGGACCGTCAAAAGGAAATCTACAAAAATTTACACCATCAAACAATCTCCGGAATACAAAAAAAGTATTGAAACTTACGGATCACCATGGGCCCCTCTGGCAAAGGAAACTATAATATCAGCGTCAGGAGTAGTTTTTCTTGAGAATTTCAGACTTCCATAAGTTCCCCAAGCATTGAGGGCTTTGGCAATAATCCGTGACACTGCTTCTTCTCCTATCTTTGGGGACCAATTGGCAATACTGTAATTATTGTATATTGAAGTTGGATAGAGACATACATACAAGAGTTTTGATCATTAATTGATACTTACTAATAAGTAATATGTCTTTTATTCCATCCACTGGTCAGAGCAAACCTTTTGGATCTCCTTTTATTGAACACGTCAGGGTTACCACACCTAGGAGTCGACATGAGCTGAAATAGGGAGAAGTTTTACACCATCGAGGATTAATTATGTCCGGATTTTTTGTTGATGAGTGTAGTATAAGTAAGGTGTGAAATTGCATTTGAGTAAGGTCAGGAAATGACACGGCGCATATAAATTGTGGTCGCACTATTGCACCACAAAATACTAAAACATGACAATGTTTTGCGGTTTTTCTCCTTATTGAGGAGAGATTCTTTCATGAATCGAAAAAGAAATTATAATTTCTAATCAGTTCCACCTCTAGATACACAGCGTCTTAGTCATTTGAAAAAAAATTTTTTTTATCGTACTCTTGATGAAAAATGATTTTTTATATACAGGGTCCTGCAATAGTGCGTTCTTCTTCCATAGCTGCCGAACCAGACATCTCAGAGATTTCGTTGGAAGGTAGACCTCTTGTACCTTCATTTCTGCATCTCAGGAAATTATTTTCCGATATACAGGGTGTCCCCGATAAATGTTATTCAACAAATGGATGATTTTTCAATGGATCACCCCATATATTTTCACATATTTTCAATGACCTTCATTACCTCTTTCATGACGCAAAATCTTAGGGACATTTTTTCAACAGTTCAGATCTTATTCGAAGAAAACTGCAAAAAGGTGAGGGAAAAGCAGTTCAGTAAAAGTCTTCTGACGATTTCCAGAAGCGATAGTAACATGAATTTGAACTGAAAGTTTTTCAATTGAAGGATTTGCCTTGACATGATTCCTAAACGATCAACCTGTCATATACAGGGTGTCCGTCATTAAGGTCCAAATATGGAGAACTTAAAATTATTATTTCTCGATTTTTTCAAATAGAACACCCTGTATTTTTTTCCACAATGATGTAGAAAATTGAATACCTTACATTTTCTCAGAAGTAACCTTAGGATTATTTTAACCCCCGCATCCAGCAGACACGAAAAATGATATCGCGAATGAAAATTTTATTCAAATAATAACATAATAAAAACTAACGGACATTCAAAAGAGGTTAAACAATGAAATAAAACTAAATGAATAATTATTGACAAACTTCAAAACCTTCCCAGAATCATATTTCCTGAGCATCATCATAAAAATGATATTTCTTTTTCGTACAAGCAATTCATATTGATCACGTTTTCAACCAATTATATCAGTTTTGATCGGCTTTCCAAAAAAAATATTGATCAAGTTATTGCTACTAGAGCTCAAAGATACTTTCGAATACAGTAAATCAGTATGAATTTCTGTTTCCTATCGGGATATTGGGCAGCATAAGTTCGACTTCCTTAAAAAAACAGGTTCTGTGGCACTGCCCTAACATGAAAATCATATCAACCATCCTATTTTTTCCAAAAATTCATACTTATTCACTGTATTCGAAAGTATCTTTGAGCTCTAAGTAGCAATAATTTGATCAATATTTTTTTTGGAAAGCCGATAAAAACTGATATAATAGGTTGAATACGTGATCAATATGTATTGCTTATACGGAAAAGAAATATCATTTTTATGTTGATGCTCAGGAAGTATGATTCTGGGAAGGTTTTGTAGTTTGTCAATAATTATTCATTTAGTTTAATCTCATTGTTTAACCTCTTTTGAATGTCCGTTAGTTTTATTATGTTATTATTTGAATACAATTTTCATTTGCGATATCATTTTTCGTGTCTGCTGGATGCGGGGGTTGAAATAATCCTAAGGTTACTTCTGAGAAAATGTAGGGTATCCAATTGTCTACATTATTGTTAAAAAAATACAGGGTGTTCTATTTGAAAAAATCTAGAAATAATAATTTTAAGTTCTCCATATTTGGACCTTAATAACGGACACCCTGCATATGACAGGTTGATCGTTTAGGAACCATGTCAAGGCAAATCCTTCAGTTAAAAAACTTTCAGTTCGAATTCATGTTACTATCGCTTCTGGAAATCGTCAAAAGACTTTTACTAAACTTCTTTTCCCTCACCTTTTTGCAGTTTTCTTCGAATAAGATCTGAACTGTTGAAAAAATGTCCCTGAGATTTTGCGTCATGAAAGAGGTAATGAAGGTCATTGAAAATATGTGAAAATATATGGGGTGATCCATTAAAAAAATCATCCATTTGTTGAATAACATTTATCGGGGACACCCTGTATATCAGAAAATAATTTCCTGAGATGTATAAATGAAGGTACAAGCGGTCTACTTTCCAACGAAATCTCTGAGATGTCTGGTTCGGCAGCTATGGAAGAAGAACGCACTATTGCAGGACCCTGTATATATAATCTATTCCCCAATGATACCTTGCGGTGTTTGGTGATTTTTTTGTGGTAGAATGTTGAAATTCTCCATTTTCTGCTTCCTACGGAAAATTTTTATAATTTATCTACTTCTTTCCTCACCTCCAAAGTAGCATTATCAAGTTTTCCAGTTTCCTCAAGCGCTCCAAATTTCTGCACAGTTTTAATAGCTTCACTCAGTCCTTCCTCCGTGTACAAAGCAGCAGAAGTCAATTTGTCCTGTTTTAGGTACCCATACTGCTTCATAAAGTCTAACTGCAAAAGGATTCGTGAGTTAATTCAGTCTGCTGCGTCCATCCTGTATCATTGTTCGCATTTTTCTTCAATCCTTAAGGTCTATTGTTTTCGATTTACATTACCATTGTGCGTGCCATTTTTTTTGGAGGAGAAACGTTTTTATTTTTACAGAAATATATCAATGGAAAATTGTGAATAAATTTCAAGAAATGTGTGGATATGAAAAGTATTTTCTAGTTACGAAAGGAGAAATGTTTTGGGAAAATTGTTACTTAGGTACTCCAATAAAAGCAAATCTCGAAAAGGAAAACTTGATTAATTTTTACAATAACGTGCATAATAGAAAAAGAATAAGAGAGAAGAAATAAGTTGCTCATTATTAATATTGTGAATTGATTTTCCAAAACTCAGGCTTTCAAAATATTGCTTGTTGTCATAGGGACTCGTAAAGGGTGGCAGTGGGATTGTTAAATTTATATATTTATGTGTTTTAGAGAATATTAAAGATTTTTTTATGATGCCCCACTGGAATTAATTTCTGTATGCATTTGAGGTATCGGTAATATTGTATATGTGCCTCCTCAAATTTATTTTATACCCTTCCCATTCAATTATGTAAAGAAGAAACTTGAAAAAAAAATTGATTTTCGAAAGAATAATAAGTTTAGTGATCTGAATGGAATTCTTTAGGAACAGGTGAAGCAAGGACATTGAAAAAATAACTTACAGCATTTTTGGGCGGTGGAGAAACAGATTTTTCTACAGGCAAACAGCGGCAAACCTGAAGAACAAGAAGGAGAACATAAATTTTCATTTCATTCGGTTTTTGTCTGCCAAAATAAATCGAGAGTTCTATTCATGAGACTATTTCGAAAACTTTCGGAAGCTACTTGACCCTTTGGGCTTGCGAAGTGATTTGGTGTTGATCGTAGTGATATTGGCCACGAACTGAACGACAAGTATGTGAAGAATGGCTGAGGTAGCGGATTTACCTAAGATTCTCGATTCTCGCAATTCGAAAGATAAAAGGAAAGACAGAAATGAATCACCGGTGAAATTGAGAAATACTCTTTTATTATCTTCAATTTTTCCACGTACCACATGATTGAGCGAAATTGTTCTTCAGCTTCTGGGAAAGATGGTGAATCTGCATGATATTGCTTTTGTGGAGATGATCCTTTAATTGCCGGTTCGGAGATCGAAGCTTTTCATGGATTATAATTTGGGAGTTCTGGTTCATTGAATTTTGAGCGGAGATCTTGGAAATCGAGTCCTATAATCTCGCGAATTGCAATATACTTTTTTCAGTTGGTTTATTATTTTTATTGATGAACCTTCGGTTTCGAACAAGAACAAAATTAATTCGAAATACATTTCAGAACACCCAGCATCTAATAGCATGGTTTATTAATTATGAACAATTATTCTCAATTATGAACAATTTTCTGTTGATTGTGTTTAAGATATAAAAAAAGAACCCCTGAAAAGTTTCGAGAAAGTTTGTGATACAATACACACATGAATATTCTACTATCACCATTCATTTACTTCTTATATGAACACAGTTGGCGTTGGCAGGATGTATAATGTATGATATGTAAAAAATATTTGTTCCTCCTTCTATAAATATGCCCAAGTTCATTCAATCTCCATACAATCTGAAGGACAAATATTCGTATCAAATCAAGAAAATACATAGGATTTTTGCAACTTAAATATGTATTTCCTTCGATGGGGAAGAACAATTGATTCAGATGTCATCTTAATGAAGCTTGATTGTGAGTAATGAGACTGTGGATCGAAGGTTTTGCATAAAATTTTGAATAATTCAGAGGTTATCTTGTGAAAGGTGTCGATAGATTCAATATTCATTTCTTCTGATTGAATTCTTACGGGTAAAATGTTAACCTTGACACAGCGTGGAAAAACTGAACGAATATGGAAATATTCAAGTAGATATTCTTTCAAAAATTATGGCTGTTATGGAAAATTGATGAAGTTAACGTTAAAGATCTTGTTAATTGATTTATCGTCTATTCTGGTTTCGGTGATAAAATATCGATCGGTTAAAATTTCATGAATTAATACGGTACAATCACTTTTTGTTTATCGCTTCCAAATAATATTTCACAACGTATATTTCTTTCCGGAGAAACCGGATATAACTTTGGAAATTTCCTAATTTCACAGACCACATAATCCAAGAGTGAATCATTCCAGTACCTACTACGGGGAATAGCAAAATCAAGGTATAAAAAAATCGACTTTGGAACGTTCGATCATCAAAATATTGAACAATTGAGATACAGATTCTATAATAAACTTTTTTCGATACTCAAAGAACAATCACGGAAATTTCTTTCACACTCAACCCTCCAGAATTTTTTTCCGAATATATTTATTCATTTTAACTTTTGTTCATGTCCAATCTCCTTTTAACCGAGGCTTTCTTTATATATGTATCTATAAAAAAAATTTCTGAGAAGTGTAAACAATTTGATTGTGAAGCATGTTTATGATGATTATGATTGTGATTAATAATATGATTCTGATTATTATTATTATGATCATGATTGTGATTATTATTATGATCATGATTGTGATTATGATCGTGATTATGATTGTGATTATGATTATGATTGTGATTATGATCGTGATTATGATTGTGATTATGATTATGATCATGATTGTGATTATTATTATGATCATGATTGTGATTATGATCGTTATTATGATTGTGATTATTATTATGATTATGATAGTGATCGTTATTATGATTATGATTATGATTATGATTATGATTATGATTATGATTATGATTATGATTATGATTATGATTATGATTATGATTATGATTATGATTATGATTATGATTATGATTATGATTATGATTATGATTATGATTATTGAGATACATATTCTATAATAAACTTTTTTCGATACTCAAAGAACAATCACGGAAATTTCTTTCCCACTCAACCCTCCAGAATTTTTTTCCGAATATATTTATTCATTTTAACTTTTGTTCATGTCCAATCTCCTTTTAACCGAGGCTTTTTTTATACATATATCTATAAAAAAAATTCTGAGAAGTGTAAACAATTTGATTGTGAAGCATGTTTATGATGATTATGATTGTGATTAATAATATGATTCTGATTATTATTATGATCATGATTGTGATTATTATTATGATCATGATTGTGATTATGATCGTGATTATGATTGTGATTATGATCGTGATCGTTATTATGATTATGATTATGATCATGATTGTGATTATTATTATGATCATGATTGTGATTATGATCGTTATTATGATTGTGATTATTATTATGATTATGATAGTGATCGTTATTATGATTATGATTATGATTATGATTATGATTATGATTGTGATTGTGATTGTGATTATGGTTATGGTTATGACTATGATTATGCTTATGATTGTGATTGTGATTATGATTATGATCGAAAATTCTTAGCACAGGAATTTTCTCCAGGACTTTTTCCCAGCCTTATAATTCAATCGGAAAAATTTGATATAACATATACATATCTGTAATAGTTTTATGCGGAATTTCGAGCATGTGTATCCATTGGAATAAATTGGGGAATATTTTCGGAAAAAATATTGATACTTCCGAATAAATTCATACGTTTTTATTTGCATAACATTATCCGAACTTTCCTTAGGTCCAGTTCCCACCTAATTTCGCATTCACCTTTCAATTTCGAAAGGTCCACACGCTCCCAGCCTTCGAATCGAACCCATTTCACACGCGACCAAGTGTACCCTCGTCTATGGGAATTCCCACGACCATATAGGCACGCCGGTCACCGGAGGGGGACGGAAAGGTGTAATTGTTTACGGGGTTACCGTTCGGCCACCCCCTCGCCCCTCCCCGTCGCTCTTTCGATGGGGGATCGGAAGTTCCCATCGCTCGGACGGATGTTCACATGTAAACATACAGGTGCATCTGTTTCTTTTTCTCACCGTTATTTCCGGAATGAGATCGGAGATCAGAGATGGAGGAGCTGAGGAGCAACGGAGCTGCGCGGCGTTTTGTGGGTCGGTAGGTAAACACCGGAGGTTTTTTGTGGCTTGAGGATGGTCGTGGAACGATTTGGGCTTGATGGGTTGAGGAGATATCGAAATTGAAGGTTGCGAGATGGATTATGGACTCTTACTACCTGTTTTTTTTTAGATCGAGTGGGTGTTTGAAGTAGGTGTTCGTTTTTGTGGTGGAATTTGAAGAGCTCAGTTTTCCATTTCTATGGTTTTTTCTTGAAAACATAGCGGTTTCATTCGCTGTGTTTACAGTATTCGAGAAACAGCTACCTGTGAAAACAGTGAGCTTGATTCAGTTGAAAAATCCGTCTAAATAACCCCTAATCTTGCTACCTATTTTATGAATGAAGGAATGTAAATGATCAAAGGCATGGTGGAAAAATGTTTCAGTGCCATTTTTGGGTATCACTTGAATGTTCGAAAGGTCTTTATGAAAAAATCTCTTCTTTCCATGTGACTCCTCTTTCTCACCAGTGGAACTCGTTGTTGTTTTCTCACTCGTTTGATGTTCGAATATAACTTCCGTCACATTATTCTTCTTTTTCAATTCAAACTTATTTTTATTTGGAAAAACCAACTGGAAATCCCTCTCTTCGTCATCTGCTTCCGAAGCGTCATCTTTGTCGATTCTGTTCAAGATCGAGTCCAAACTCTCATCTGAATCTTCCAGAAGTAACTTGCTCTTCTTATGTCCTATACTTCTTTTAACGTGATTCCTGTGAGTATGAAGAAGATGCTGGTAAAGGGGTAAATCATTTATCATCACAGTTTTCCTTGATGGTAATATATTTCTTGGTTTCATCGATAAAATATCTTCAGGCATCCATCTTCTAAATGTATCACAGATGGGTCTGTAGTTGTGGTGCATACCATCCACTGACCGTTTTTTGGGTTATTCAATTTTACTTGGTTTTCTTTGTCTTTTTTCATTGATTTTATCAGATTGTCGTAGGTATCCAATTTTAGCTTCAAGGACTTGTAGTCACCTTCATTATCACTCTCCAGAGCTGTTTGGAAGGTCTTCATTAGGTCTCCTACCATATGGGGACAAGAACATCCCATTGGGTGTGCATTTTCATTTTTTTTATTTACATCTCTCTTACGACGATTCAAACCATCATCTTCCATATTGCTGTAGTCGTCTTCGTCAGAGAAATCTATATCATCGAATTTTTCTTGAACCTCCTTGGCATTTTTGAAATATTCGTCTAGTCTCATATATTTTTTGTCATCTTCCTGAAGAAAATTGGTTAATGAACTGAAAATTTTAAAAACTTGTTTATTACCACCTGCTCAAAATCTCTGCCCCTCTGTCTTGCATTGGCCAGTTTTCCTCATAACATGGTTTGCCATTCTTTTTTTTTTGTGATTGACATTCAGTTTTTTAGCTTCCTTATCTTCAAAATCGAAATCGTCCTCGAATTCTGAAGAGTCCAGATTTAAACTATCGCTTAATTCAGCTTTCTTGGGTGGTGCAATTTTTTTATAGAATGGATTGACGATAATGTTCTTTGGAATCAAAGTATTTGACGTACTCTTCTTTGACAATTCTGAAGATTCCTCAGAATCATTGGACTCTTTTCTAGATGCATTATGTTTAGATGCTTCATTCAACAGTTTCATGTTTATATCTCTTTTCAATCTATGTCTCATTCCACTTCTAGCTATCAAGGTATGATCATGTTTGAGTTTATGTGTAGCTTTTTTCATTATTTCTTCCAATTCATCGTTGGTGAATCTTATGTTAGTCTTAGCAGCTCTCGCTTTAACTCTATCGGCCAAAACTTTCTTAACTTCTTCACTAGTCAATTCTAATTCTATTTCACTTGATTTGTCTATATCCTTTTCCTTTGGGTTCTAGTTTTTTCAACTGATTAGTTTAAGTCTTAGCCAAGATTTCTTTGAAATGTTCTTGCAGATTTTTGGTTGCAAGCGTCAATTTTTTATGGTCTATTTGAGGAAACTCATCATGATGAATGCTGTTCAGTTTTGGTACTTCAAACTCCTCGATTTGGTCTTTGGTGTGATCGTGGAGTGGGTGTTTTAATGAGTTTATGGTAGAAAAGTTGAGGATGTCTCTGAATTGATCATGCAGACTTTTTGGTTTTCCAAGTACGAATTTCTTGGAGTCAGTCTGATGAAGTTTGTGCAACTTTGGGAAGGTAAACTTGGGAATAGTTTCTCTCACGGTTTTGACCTCAATTTTGGGCTTCTCAAAGGTCTTTGCCAAATTTTCTTTGAAATGTTCTTGCAGATTTTTGGTTGCAAGCGTCAATTTTTTCTGGTCTATTTGAGGAAACTTATCATGATGAATGCTGTTCAGTTTTGGTACTTCAAACTCCTCGATTTGGTCCTTTGCCTGGTAGTGGAGTAGGTTTTTTAACGACTCCAGTTTTCGTCTGAGAAAATAGCAATTTCTCGAGTCGGATTGGTATAGAAAGAGTAAATCAGGGAAAATATGGAGATAAGGGCATCAAAAATAAAAGAATAAAGTGTGGCTTCACACAAGATCCTTCTCTAAGTTATATCTACTTCTTACCTTTAACAATGAAGCCTCCGATGCTGCACGGTGGTTGTGCGTATTCAAAACCGAACAAAATATCCTCTTCTGACCAATCCTTCATGACAAGACGGCCCAACAAAGCGTAACCAGGCAGAACCCCATCAACCCATCTGGTGCCACGCTTCTCATAACGCACAACACAAGACTCTCTCTATCTTATTTCTCATCGGAATACCTGAAAATGCCGTCCTGTTTCCGTGGGAACCCATGCGAGGCTCACGACCTAATAAGTTTTTAATCTCGCCGAATTGTGTTACTGTGAGAACAGAAAGGAGAGAGAAAAGGACCATCCTTGACGAATTCATTCCGGACGATGATTTTTAATGATTTTTCGGAGATTTGAGAAGAGGAAAAATGATACCTCGAGGGTTTTCGCCCTGTTTATTATGTGGCGTAACAGATCTAGGTCCGTGCGATGAAGCGGCTAAACGATGAGAAATTGACGGGTCGAGTGGTGGGCGTGGGCAGAGTCGACTCGTCAGAAGAATGAAGTGGGCTCAGAAGGAGCTTAAAATCGCAGCGAAGCTGCGATACAGTGAAGGAATTTTTACACAGTCGAAAAGAGGAATAATCGATTCATAAGTACGTGAAATTTCGATTCTCTAGACGATGTGGAAGTATTTTAAAAAAATTCGCGAAAATCGCCAAAAAATCGGGCAAAAAGGGCAATTTTAAACTCGATAAAACTTTTTTCACAGATATCCTGGCCGTGATGCAAAATAGCTTGGTATTCATATTTTCCATTATTTTCCCATTTTTTCAGGAAATTGGATCAAACTTTGACATTCCGCAGAGATCTACCGATAAGGATGACTATTTTATAGGTAGATCTAGGGGCTCTAATAGTTCTACCTAAACGAGGTCTATACTCTGTTCAAATGTAAGAAGGAGCAATAATAACATGTTCGGCGCAGCGGTAGGAGGGCCTTCGTAAAGTTTCTTTCCGTCCAGAATCGAATCGAGGAGATTTCACACAATCGTTCAGCTTCAACTGAACTTGAATTCCATTTTTTTCAATAATTTATAGAACGTTGTTCTTTTGAAATTTGGCAAACTGCCGTCATCATTCACGATTTCTAGAACTTTAGAAAACGTTGGGATTTCATTCCGAAAAAAAAAACCGTGGACAATTCTTCTTATAAGGTTCATATCGAAATCGTCAACCGAATCGATTATTTTTAACGACTGGGCTCTCCTCTTAGGTGGCGTCAATGTTTTATTCTCTTCATATTCTATGAGAATTCTGAATACAGCTGAATCACTCACCCCTGAGGATTTTGAAACAATTCATACTAAGTCACATTTCGATAAATCAGGATTTTCTTCCAATTCTTTTCGAAAAATGTTCAAAATTATCTCTTTCTCTTCAGCAGAGAAACGCGACCTTTTCGACCTTTTTCGTGGTGGTCCCCACATATCACCCTCAGATGCAGTATCCGTTTCCGAATTCGACATTGTTCTATAAACACTATATACACTTTGTCAAAAGATTTTCCAACACAATACACTTTTCACAACAAAATCTATGAACACTTTGAACAGCTATACCTTCACAGTAGCTCTAGGTATTTTAACTGGTCTTGTCAATTGAAAACTTCGATATTTATGCAAATCAAGATGGCTTTAATCCATTAAGGGAAAGGACCTAAACCTGGTGTTTCCCTTGTCGGAATCTTGAGCAGCCGACAAAGAGTTTCGTACAAAATAATATAAAATTATGGACCGAAACTAAATATATTTCAGATATTACAAGTAAATGACCATTATAAATTTGAACAGAGATCTTTTTCGAGTCTTGTCAATTGAACACATCGATATTTATGCAAATCAAGATGGCTTTCAGTGAAAGCCATCTTTTCCCTAATGGGTGAAAGGCTTTCACTGGGAAAAGGACCCAAATCTAGTGGTTCCCGGAATTACTTTGTTGGAATCTTGCAAGATTTCGACCCAAATCTCTAAAACTCTGGTGTTTTATGGAATTACCTTGCCACAATCTCGAGCATCCGAAAAAGAAATTATTTAGTAGATAATAATATAAAAACAAAACGAAATAAAAAAATAGGGTACGTCGGATATAAAATGTTTATGACAGTTGCAAATCATAACATAAATTTTGCACAAGAGTTTCTGAGGAAAAAAGTTCTAATGTGGGAATTGCTGACTCAAATTATTGAATCATTTCTATCCAGTACCATCACAGTCCGAGTACGATCCTGGCAATCTCTTAGGGCGGTAGAAGGGAGCGTCGTTATGATGGTTTGACCAATAGGACCTTTATTGTGCGCAAACCAGACAACTCTGTTTATTTACAAAGCTCCTTCTTATATTTGAACGGACTATAGATCATTTCGATCGTATTTGGCTTCATAATATTCCCAAAAAAAAAACAACCTGTTTTTTTGGATTGAGTCGAATAGAAAAGAATAATTTTTCGAAACACCCCGTTATTTCGATTCTTGTTGCGAAGTACAATAGCGCCGCCACTGTGTAAGGGTGTCGGACACAAGAGACTTGAGGGCTTGGACCACTTCTCAGAAGGGATGCCACAAAGAAACCCTTATTGACTTTGATTGCTTCCGAATGGCCACAAAAAATTTAGGATTCTTCTTGATTATTTCTACTTGTGGTTAGGGGATGGTAAAAAAAGTGCAGGTTGTATTTTGTCCCTGAAAATTTTCGATGGAATTTGTTCAGGTCTTCGTATTTATCGAATTCCTTGGCTTTGCTGTGTTGAGAGCTCAGAGTAAAATATAAATTATTACCTACTCTTTTATTGAGAGATAGATAAATATTCAATGATCAATGGTTAGAGTAGGTCTTGTTAGTACTCTACGACTAGTAGAGCCCCTAGATCTACCTATTAGGTAGTTATCCTTATCGGTAGATAAGGGTAATTTTTTAGGCGAAATGTCAAAGTTTGATCAGTTCTTCTGAAGAAATGGTAAAATAATGGAAAATACGAATACAAAGCAATTTTGCATTGACCTTTCCTCTTTCGATCTGTATATTTTCATTACGGCTAGGATATCTGTGAAAAAAGTTTTATCGAGTTTAAAATTGCTCTTTTTGCCCGATTTTTTTAAAAATACTTCTGCATCTCATAGAGAATGGAAATTTAACGCACGTATGAATCGATCATTCCTCTTTTCGACCATATAAAAATGTCCTCAGTATATCGCAGCTTTGCTGCGATTTTAAGATTATTTTAGACCCACTTTTTCTACAGATTCCCTCGAGTCGGTCCACAGAGTTACTATTTCAGTATAGTATAAAATGAGACATCCTGTATAACCACACAAGGTATTGTCGATCTTAAGTTACATGAAGAAGTCATAAATCTTTCACACAAATATTACTGTCAATCCGGAAATTATCTAAGGAACATCTGTGTGAAAGATTTGATTAGACCTCCAAGTAACTTTGGATGGACAGTATGGACACATCCATATTTCCGAAACTGTTGAAAAGAAATAGTGTTGATCTTTCATACTTTATCCTCATATGTTGAAAACTATGAGAATTACCCTCGAAATTACCAAAATAATGAACATGCCAAACAGAGAACAAAAAACTCCCACCTCAAATCTTCCCCATACCAATCAACCAGTCCACCCATTCATAAACAAGTAACATAATACCGGCAAATACCAGAAAGTACCGCCCTGTCCGTGGGAATTTTAAACAGTCGAGTAACTTTTTAAGGTGACCGACTAGGGTGCAAAGGGTGGGGGAAAGGGCGCTAGCCACCAGTAAATTCCCACGGTGTTAACACTATCGGAATGCTGTATCACTTTACCTTCGCCTTCGGCATTCACTCTCGATTCATTATCGAATGTGGCCTCAACTGGAGTGGTCGTAAATTTTTTTGTGACAGAGTCTGTGGAGTGCTAACTTTTTGGATTACACCCGTAGATTTCCCTTGGATTTCGTCGAGTTTTGTGAGTGATTTTGTGGTTTTTGAAGTTTTTTCAAGAGTGATTTGTTGGAATTAAATCAATTGTTTATATGTTAGTTGAAGATATACAGGGTGTTAGTGAATCAGTGCGACAAACTTATGGGTTGGTTCTGCGTGAAAAAAGTGACAGGTTGCTATATAACTTTTGTCCGCAAATATTTCGTTTTCTGAGATTGAAATGGTACGCCACTGAGATATTTCAAACTAAAAATCAGTTTTGAATTCCTCGTTTAATTTGTGACGATAAATCTGGAATGCCTTTTTTTCATATGGGGCGCCGTTTTTATGTAAAAAAATAAAACATCTCAACATCTCAAGTTTTAATTTACATAAGCAATGAAAAATACGCTTTGAGATGTTTTATTTTTTTGCTTGAAAATGACGACCCTTATGAAGAGAAGACATTCTAGATTTTTTGTCACAAATTGAACGAGGAAGTCAAAAATTATTTCTATTTTGGAATATCTCAGCGGCGTACCCTTTTTTCCTTCAAAAATTTCATATCATTACCCATATGCGCGCCAATGATGAACACAAAATTTTTAATTTCACATCAAAAAATGCGCAATATCTACCTCTTAAAACACACCAAATTTCATTTTCATATCTCGAGCAATAGTCAGTTTTTTATAAAAAAACTCCAACACCCTGTATCTCGGAAAGAGAAGCATTTTCGGATAAAAGTTATATAGCAAACTGTCTTTATTTTTCAAGTAGAATCACCCTCTGAATTTTATCGCCATTATTCACTAACAGCCTTTATATACAGGGTGTCCACATTTCTCAGTGCCAAAAACTTGAAGCTATTTGAAAAAAATTAAGCCTGACGACTCATGAAATCAATCAGGTTCACTTCAAACGTCCGATAGGCCTCATTACTCGAAACACCCTGTGTTTATCACTTTCCATACTTTGATGTTATCTCATTTTGCGAATTATTCGCAGATCTCGCATCAACTCGTTCCAGTTTTAAAATGCCAATCAGCGAAGACGAATACGACTCAAGATCTTTGCAAGAACAGAGCATCACAATGTCTAAAGCAGAATTGAGAAAGGTAAGTACGACAATATTTTTAACGATGCAATTCTGTGAAATTCATAGGAGCAGCTGACTTATTTTCTATTTTCTCCAGACACACAAACCTATCATGGAAAAAAGAAGAAGAGCAAGGATCAATCATTGCCTGAACGAGATAAAAAGTCTTGTTTTGGAAGCTATGAATAAAGATGTGAGTATAAATCTATTTGTTGTGAGGGTATTCCCCAGGGTTCGGGTATGGGTCCAGCATGTTATTCCTCTATCTTCAAATTCACCACTGAAACAAGTAGCTGTACCGAAAATGAAGAACAGGAATGTGAGAATCAATAAATTGGCATATCCTGATGACAGTTTTCAAGAAATAGAAGATATGGTTAAGACCAAGATACTCCGAATTTAGATATGCAAGAATCTAGCTTTCACTGAAAAATATTTCCGTTTCTAGCCTTCCAGACACTCCAAGCTGGAAAAAGCCGACATCTTGGAGATGGCCGTCAAACACCTCCAAAACATCCAGCGCCAACAGCTCGCCATTGCAATGGCGACCAACCCATCGGCAGTCAGGAAATTCAGGGCTGGTTTTGACGATTGCGCTGACGAAATTGACAAGTGCCTCAATCAAATAGAAGGCGTTGGGGACTCCCTGAAGCAAGGGTTAACCAGTCATCTTCGAAAATGCATGAACGGTATCGAACAAGTAGCCCATTTGAATTTTCCAGATCAAAGTCATGTTCCTTTCATGGGAAATCCGAATATCATGTCTGCCCCCACTGTGAAGGTAGATGTGGGTTTGGATTCCACCACAACTAGAGGAGATCTGAATAACAACCCTTACTTTCGTATTCCCCAAGGACTACAACTGGCAACTGAGAGATTGAGACCTGGAGACCTAACTCTGCTTCTTTCAAATGTCACCAACAACTTCAATTTTTCAAACGCTACATCTCGTCAAATGCACGTGAAAGAAACGGAGAGACCAAGTGCTTTTGCTACCGTTATTCCATCATCCCTCTCTGGAAAACTATTGAGTCCTCCATTGAGCCCAAAATCTCACCATGTGGAAGAAAGAAGCTCGTCACCACAAGGATTCAGACCAGTACACGTCAGCATCAAACCCGTCATATCTTTCTCTACCTCAAGATTTGAGGATGATGCTCAAGTTTGCCAAATATCGTCAACGTCAGCTCCTACCTCAGAAATCAAAACTATGAAGTTTCCTATCCAGAACTCCAATGAAAGACGTGTTCTTCAAAGCCACAGCAGACTAGCTGAACCACTTTGCGTGATAACCAACCAAAACGAAAGGTTCAAACAGGCTAAAGTCGTTGAAGACTCTTTATACTGCCTGGAGAACATTCAAAGGGGTGTGAAGAGGAAATTGGGTGAAACCCAGCAAGGACTTTTAGTCGCTTCCGAAGATTTTCCAGTCAAGAAGAAAATTTTCGAGAACAACACTGTTGCCAAAGCTGAAAACACTTCGTCTTCATCAGTAAGACCCCCTTCCAAAGATCAAAATGAAGATAGCTCTTCTGAAATGTGGAGACCATGGTGATAATTCCTATTTTGAAACGTTAGATGAACATTTGAGTACCACAAGGATCTTGAGGACTTCAAGAGATGAGGATGCTGCTTTCTGGATGGAAGGGGAAGGAAACCAAGAGGAAACCAGAGTACATTGAATGATCTCAACGTATGGAGAAGTGATAAAAATGACGATTAAAAAAATTACAACAAGAGAATTTTATTTTATAGATTTGTACGATAAGTTTATTATGTGTTTTTATGAATTTGGCAATAAATTATGTTTTGAGAGAATCCTTTTAATTTTTTCTTGAAATATGCTGAAAAAACTGATTAGGAGGTAATTTTAAAATAATAAAACACTTCAAGTAGGTTTATTTTTATTATTTCGAATTATTCATCGGACACGAAAAAGAATCAAATAATGAGCACGAACAAACTAATGGAAGATCGCAAAATAAATACCAAGCATACAAAAAATACTGAAAATAAAGAAAATATAAACAACCTAAAGATACTGAATTGAATGTAAAAATTGATTCAGTTAAAAAATTCATCTAAATAACCCCTAATCTTACTACCTATTTTATGAATGAACGAATGTAAATGATCAAAGGCATGATGGAAAAATGTTTCAGTGCCATTTTTGGGTATCACTTGAATATTCGAAAGGTCTTTATGAAAAAATCTCTTCTTTCCATGTGATTCCTCTTTCTCACCAGTGGAACTCGTTGTTGTTTTCTCACTCGTTTGATGTTCGAATATAACTTCCGTCACATTATTTTTCTTTTTTAATTCAAACTTATTTTTGTCTGGAAAAACCAACTGGAAATCCCTCTCTTCGTCATCTGCTTCCGAAGCGTCATCTTTGTCGATTCTGTTCAAGATCGAGTCCAAACTCTCATCTGAATCTTCCAGAAGTAACTTGCTCTTCTTACGTCCTATACTTCTTTTAACGTGATTCCTGTGAGTTTGAAGAAGATGTTGGTAAAGTGGTAAATCATTTATCATCACAGTTTTCCTTGATGGTAATATATTTCTTGGTTTCATCGATAAAATATCTTCAGGCCTCCATCTTCTAAATGTATCACAGATGGGTCTGTAGTTGTGGTGCATACCATCCACTGACCGTTTTTTTGGGTTATTCGATTTTACTTGGCTTTCTTTTTCTTTTTTCATTGATTTTATCAGATTGTCGTAGGTATCCAATTTTAGCTTCAAGGACTTGTAGTCACCTTCATTATCACTCTCCAGAGCTGTTTGGAAGGTCTTAATTAGGTCTCCTACCATATGGGAACAAGAACATCCAATTGGGTGCGCATTTTCATTTTTTTTATTTACATCTCTCTTACGACGATTCAAACCATCATCTTCCATATTGCTGTAGTCGTCTTCGTCAGAGAAATCTATATCATCGAATTTTTCTTGAACCTCCTTGGCATTTTTGAAATATTCGTCTAGTCTCATATATTTCTTGTCATCTTCCTGAAAAAAAATTGGTTAATGAACTGAAAATTTTAAAAACTTGTTTATTTCCACCTGCTCAAAATCTCTGCCCCTCTGTCTTGCATTGGCCAGTTTCTTCTCATAACGAGGTTTACCATTCTTTCTTTTATTGTGATTGACATTCAGTTTTTTAGCTTCCTTATCTTCGTCTTCAAAATCGAAATCGTCCTCGAATTCTGAAGAGTCCAGATTTAAACTATCGCTTAATTTAGCTTTCTTGGGTGGTGCAGTTTTTTTATAGAATGGATTGACGATAATGTTCTTTGGAATCAAAGTATTTGACGGACTCTTCTTCGACAATTCTGAAGATTCTTCAGAATCATTGGACTCTTTTCTAGATACTTCATGTTTAGATGCTTCATTCAACAGTTTCATGTTTATATCTCTTTTCAATCTATGTCTCATTCCACTTCTAGCTATCAAGGTATGATCATGCTTGAGTTTATGTGTAGCTTTTTTCATTATTTCTTCCAATTCATCGTTGGTAAATCGTATGTTAGTCTTAGCTGCTCTCGCTTTAACTCTATCGGCCAAAACTTTCTTAACTTCTTTACTAGTCAATTCTAATTCTATTTCACTAGATTTGTCTATATCCTTTTCTTTGGGTTCTAGTTTTTTCAACTGATTAGATTTAGTTTTAGCCAAGATTTCTTTGAAATGTTCTTGCAGATTTTTGGTTGCAAGCGTCAATTTTTTATGGTCTACTTGAGGAAACTCATCATGATGAATGCTGTTCAGTTTTGGTACTTCAAACTCCTCGATTTGGTCTTTGGTGTGGTCGTGGAGTGGGTGTTTTAATGAGTTTATGGTAGGAAAGTTGAGGATGTCTTTGAATTGATCATGCAGACTTTTTGGTTTTCCAAGTACGAATTTCTTGGAGTCAGTCTGATGAAGTTTGTGCAACTTTGGGAAGGTAAACTTGGGAATAGTTTCTTTCACGGTTTTGACCTCAATTTTGGGCTTCTCAAAGGGTTGTTCCACTCTGTCCAAGTCTTCAAAAGACTCTCTTGGTGTTGTTCCAAAAACATGATGTTTCTCAGTGGACCTGTTTAGCATCATTCTGCTCAAATCGACCAGACGTTGTTCAGATTCTGTAAGCTTCCTTTGAGCCTCAATCAACTTGGCTCTCTCCAGAATTTTTCTTCTAGAATCCTCATCAATTTTCATATGGAATTGTGGGTCCTGTTTTTCGTAATTTTCATTCAAATCTTCGAGAATATCATCCAGTTTCTGATGAGTCTCCTCTTTCCTATCCTGGTAGAACTTCGCATCCGTCTCCAACTCTTCTTGAAGCTCCTTTTCCACCTCTTTCAAGCTGACGACTGTGTCTGGTAGATTTCGAGATTTCATTTCTACTGCTAGTTCTTTGGAGAGTGGTAGTTCTTGATCCGACTCGATTTCCTCCATCAGGAGAGCCATTTCGTCCTCTTCGTCCATGCAGGCTGTTACTCTAGCTCCTGGTAAGACGAAGAAGCCTATTGATTTTGCGGGCATTGAGATGGACAAGCCATTGGAAGGTTTGGCTCTCCTAAGTTTAGGGGTGAAGACCAGTGGATTCTGCTGCAGCATGCTGGCTTTTAATTTATCTCCGTTAAGGTATACTGATCTGTTGAATAAAGTGGTAGTATCACGAAAAAACTCTTCACATAAAAGTTAATATGATGGTTGTTTTGTAACATACCTCATATCAGATTTGGAAGATAATATATAAGATTGAATCTCCATGTTTTTGGCTAAGGCACTCAGTCTTATTTGAGCTGTGTGTTCATGTTCTGCGTGGTTTACCATCATTACAACTATTGCTCCACTCTGTATAAAATTATTTTGGTGTTTGGCACAGTAAGCGAATGCATCTATCTCAGAATCTGAACCTGATGCTGATCTCATGTCAAGGACCATGTTACCCACCAGGGTTTTATACAATATCGAAAACCAAAACACCTTGAAACATTGAAATTGGTTTAAAAAATAGAAAAAGTTAATACAATAGATCTAACCATATAGAAGAATACTTTCAAGCTACTCACAGGTGTGTCGATAAAAAATTCGTACACTCTTGGTGTCCTCAAAATAACATCGAAACCATTGCTAGCAGCTTCCCCTACTTCTTTAGCCCATTGAAGGGCTGTTTCGAAGGTTGTGGGGTTGTGACTTCTGGGCGTCGAAGCCCAAATTTTTGGGTTTTTTCTTTCGCCGAATATGATGTGCGTCAGTTCATCATTCAACATGTTATGTTCATTTTGAGACCTAGGAAAGGTAGTTCTTGGAAATAATCATGTTGGGTTTGAATACTTTAAGGCGGATTTTAATTATTTTTTGGGTACTCACTGCTCCCATACTACGTAGTCTGTGATTCCTTTCAAGGAGTCCAAGAGTCTTCTACAACCGCTTCTGTGGGTGCATTTCCTGATGTTGCTGCCAACGATTTTCCAAGAATTCTTTTTATCGGGAAATGCGTCCAAAATATGCCTCAGTATGCGTAAATCTTCTACATACTGGGTATCTGTTTTATTAGAACAATCTACAAGAAAAATTGAGTTTTGAAGCTTTATTTTCCCGATATTTCAAAAACTGAACAGCATTCATCATGATGAGTTTCCTCAAATAGACCATAAAAAATTGACGCTTGCAACCAAAAATCTGCAAGAACATTTCAAAGAAACCTTGGCTAAGGCTAAAACTAATCAGTTGAAAAAACTAGAACCCAAAGAAAAGGATATAGATAAATCTAGTAAAATAGAATTAGAGTTGACTAGTGAAGAAGTTAAGAAAGTTTTGGCCGATAGAGTTAAAGCGAGAGCTGCTAAGACTAACATAAGATTCACCAACGATAAATTGGAAGAAATAATGAAAAAAGCTACACATAAACTCAAGCATGATCAATGATCATACCTTGATAGCTAGAAGTGGAATGAGACATAGATTGAAAAGAGATATAAACATGAAACTGTTGAATGAAGCATCTAAACATAATGCATCTAGAAAAGAGTCCAATGATTCTGAAGAATCTTCAGAATTGTCAAAGAAGAGTACGTCAAATACTTTGATTCCAAAGAACATTATCGTCAATCCATTCTATAGAAAAACTGCACCACCCAAAAAAGCTTAGTTAAGCGATAGTTCAAATCTGGACTCTTCAGAATTCGAGGACGATTTCGATTTTGAAGACGAAGATAAGGAAGGTAAAAAACTGAATGTCAATCACAAAAAAAGAAAGAATGGTGAACCTTGTTTTGAGAAGAAACTGGCCAATGCAAGACAGAGGGGCAGAGATTTTGAGCAGGTGGAAATAAACAAGTTTTTAAAATTTTCAGTTCATTTGGTATTAAGAAGTACAGAAACGACATCTAAGTTAGTACAACATTTCGTGAAAATCGTATGATTCCAAATATAAGAAAAAGTATTAAAAAAATCAGTATTTTTTTTACTTAGTTGGTCAATACCAGTGAAGGTGTTCAATGTTGTCCAATGTTACCTACCAAAACCCAGCTGCCACATGCAAGTCAGATTGAACTTGTCCGATATTTCCAAAAGTGGCAAGATTGACTTTGGATTCCAAACTCCCATAGACGTGTCAGCGTCGTTTATACCAAAGACTGGCGTCAAATTTGCCATATTGAACCATTCGTTGATGGCAAACCATACAGAAGGAGTGACAGTAACACTGTTTGGATCTTCGGTCTCTTTAGATTTTTCATCTGTATCTATGTATCTTACGAATTCTGTCGATTTACCAGCTATCCTCACGTAAGCTGGGCTCAAATGGCGAGCCATTTGAAGGGAGACATCACTGAAAGGAAAAATCAGTATTGGGATCCAGAATATTTAATAGACACAGGGTGTTACTGAAGTGTAGGAACAGATGAACAAGGATATCAAGTCTCATGAACATGATTTCGCAAATGTTTCGTCCTCGATATACAGAGTGGTATAAACTATAAACCTTCAATAAATTCAAACTTTAACGATAGAAAGTTTCGGTTCCGAGAGCACAAGATTCCACTTACCTCAAATTGATTTTCGTCAATAAAACAGCAGGATCGATGGAAATACTCAAAAACCTCTCACTAACAACATGCATATGCCTCTTACTATTAATGACATAAACATTTTCATCGGACCTAACCCACATCGGTAACAAAATAAGAAAAATTGCCAAACATTTTATCAGCATAATATAAATCTCTACACAGAAATCTATGTAGTGATAATATCAGGTGAATGATTATTTCAACTGCTTCTCAATCACCCAAAGTACGATTTAATCACATACCTACCTTGAATTGCCACTCAGCGAATTTTTCGTCTTGTTTTTCTTCGGAACAAATAAACAAATATCGGTTAAAGTTGGATTTGCACGCAAATATTACTTTGTTGCTATTTCTGAATGCGCATATGAAACGTACGCTACTATACAAAGGATACTTATTAAGATTGAAACAATTTTACAAGAATGCGAAAAAATTACAGGGTGTCCCATTAGTGCGCCTTGCCTCCGCATTAATTGCAATTTATTCAGCAAATTGTGAGTATTGAAATTTATTTAATGATTGAAAAAAATACCTTTCGGAGCTGTTGAACTACAAATTGTTCCCCCACTCCACTGTGTTGAGCCTTCATATCGAAAATGGAGGAAAACGATGTACGTCGTAGCAATAAACATCACCTATTCCAGTCGTAGTTTTATGTAAAATGTCGAGCTTAGTGTGTGACCATTTGTATGAACCATGGCTCTGACTACTAGGATGAGATTTTTTAGGGGAAAATGAAGCTAATTTTTAACAAATATAAATTCATTTATTATATCCAATTTGATACATATAGTGCATAATCATCTATAACATCAAATAAAATTATTTCTTGAAAATAATATAAAACAAATATGTACCATCAAATACAACATCGAAACCATATTTATATCGATTCAATAAAAGAGATAGGACGGAAAGAATATTCCACAAGTTTCCACTGTATTCATACAATAAGAATATGAATTATACATACAACTTCAATAACACAAAGGAAAATGATCAAATCAACAATTCAATGATTACTTTTTTAGATCCAATACATATTTGCTTCGGTAACATAATCAAAAACATAAAACATTCATCGTAGTCAACAATAAAGAACCTGAAGTGTAGAATACTTATTGCACAGGTGTACTCACAAACTTTTCACATTAAGCTCAGCATCATGTCTAGAACTCTCAGAGAAATAATTCAGATGTTGACTTTACAAATTTGTGCACCATTTAATGTTTGGGTCAACTTAACACGATGCTAAACTGAAAAGATTATAGGATATCTTCTTTTAAACAGCCATATTTTGCGGATTGACGATTTGTACTATGTAATCAAGGTTTCAAGTCAAATAACTCGATTAGTAGAGGTTCTACTTGAGAAGGATTTACGTCTAAATAAATATTAACCAATTCTTCATTGAGAACGTGAAGTTTTGATATTTTCTGCATCAGTTTCAGGAATGTAGACTTGGCTTCACAGCCCGGATAGGTGCATTCGAGGTACCTCCTCAAGAGATAATAGTATGAATTCTGCAACGAAATAATTTTCAGCGACTGGCGAAAATAATTTTTCTTTCATAAATCAAATGAATTTGAGGGTGTTTCCTCGAAATGATGGGATCTGACAGAAGTTTCGTTCAAAGATGTTTTTTGTGAAGTCCAAATTTTCGTAAAATATTTTTCTAAAATAAACCCTACCTGTTCCAATTTGATCACCTCTTTATGCACCACCCTGGGCCTATCTGGGGTGAATAAAGCTATAGCACACATTATCAAAATAATATTTTCATCTGATCTCCATCTCGGATCGAAAGTTTTTATGAATTTATCGTGTTCGTCATAAGCGTTGTTTTTTGCTTGTTTCAAGATATCCACATTCAAATTGATGCTCTGTTGCTTTTTCGGTATCTTTAAATGAATAATCATTATAACTCATATTTGAGGAAATTATAACAAAAAAAAAATCTCACCTGCCACGATTTGTTTTTCGAATCATAGTTCATGGCGCTTCGCAAAATCATTATTTCCGTGGCTCCACCTTTCAATAGAGAGACCTGGTCTTCCTGACACATACTTTTGAAGGCGTTAATTTTTTTAACCATCCTTATAAGCCTTCTTATAGCTATGGCAGTCAGATTGATTACGTCTAAGAGAGCAGGATCGGCCTCTAGTTTGCCATGGGGATCCTTAAATACAATGGATCACAGAGAGCACAAAATGATATACAGAGTGACACTTTGTACACATCGATTTTCAGTTCTCCATTTCTTACCCTCATTTGTCCGAGAAGGCTGTTTTCGATGTCTTCATCGAAAGGTACAGATAAAACCTTGTTAGCAACGATGAGTTCATTCAGTTTGGCTCTCTCCGCATCGTTCAATTCTTTCGAGTTGCTCTGGTTTACTGGAGAAAAAGTTTGATACTCCAGTCTGATAGCCTCGAATAATATGGTTTCTAAGGAGTTAGCTTCACTGGAAGAACTGAAACATGAAATTTCCATCTGAAGATCACAAAACAACTCTATAATCGGTTTTTGCTACTACAAATGTTACGAAAAAATTCAAGAACGAATATCCTGTGATGAAAATCAATCACTAGAACAAACATTGGTGCATTTATTGATTCACTTCACTGAATGTTTCCTTTGTAAACATCCAGTTCCGCTTGTAATAATCAATAATAAATAGCAGGAAACAATTGTAATCAAATCAAACCAGATATAACTTCAATATTCTACTAAAAAATATACTTCTTTGCAAATACTGTTTTTGGGCAGAAACAGTTCAATTTTTTTGCAGATCATGTTAAGTATAATGAGCTACATTGAATTTATATAATCTGCAAATCCATTGAGAACTGATAATAAATCAATTGAAGGTTAATTATTGTATGAATGAAATAAATGACATCAAAATTGCGAACAAAAAAAGATTAATATTTCATATTGAACATAAGAAATATACTCACTTTTGAGTGTCTTCCAAATCATCCTTAGCATCATCAGAAGAAGATATATCCTTCACATTACTAATACTATCATTGTCATTTTCAATAGAATCATAACTCACATTATTCTCTATCGTTATATCAGAATTTGAAGTAGAATCAAAGTTGTTCTTGATCGGATTAATATTTTCACTTTTTTGAGGTGTATTATTCAGGATACTTCTGATCATGGAAACCTCATCACTGGATGATACAATCTGGTTATCATTTGGAGAAATTAATGAGTACCCTTCTGTTACAATACTGTTTAAGTCATGCTCTTGAAAAGAAGGCAATAAATTTGGAGTTAGCAAAGATTCCTGATCGTTGTCAGACATTTCAACAGATTTAACCGAAGTTGTTTCTATTTTGCTCAGATCCTTTCTAACTTTCTTGAATCCTTTTTTGAAACCTGCCAAACCCATTCGTTTTCGGGTGCGGTTTTCCACTATTTTCTTCCTTTTCATTTCCTTGTCTTCCTCAGACATTATCAAATTTTTGCACATTCCTATAGAAAAGCACTTATCCAGCCTACATTTTTGACAAAATCTTCGAGTTACAGGAGTTATAGAGCAATGTTCACTAAAAGGACATTTGAAATCTTTTTGAATCAAAGCGTTTCTTCTGAAGAATGCTTTACAACTCTCGCAAGTTATGGCGTTGAAATTGAAGCCCAAGGCCTTATCTCCACACACCCCACAAACCTTCCCCTCGAATTTAGCTTTCATATCGGCACTTGAAGCAATTTGGATTGTGCTATGTTCGAGTTAGCTGGCGAAAATCGACATTTTTATGCGGACGCAGACTGAACTTGAATGAATATTAATTATTGATGATTGAATCAATAAATCGAATACGAGAGGTTGGCCACATTTATATTTCATACTTATCAATGTTTATTAAATCCAAATGACCTTCCTACTTCCTACTTTTTTCCACTTGAGATAAGATTAACCTCAAATTTGAACTGTCAAAAGTAGTTGCGGATATTTCAAAACTACTGGATGTTATCACTAATGCCACTCATAAACACAGACCAAGTCTGTGTCATAAATAAGATGTTCCGTCATCGAAGTCATAAATCACAGACCAGTTGTTGTCTCTGGTCCATTCTTCAAATCAAATGAGACGTTGACATTCAATAAAATAATAAAAACATAATTTAACCAATTTAACAAACAGAAATAAATATTGACGGCAAACGTAGGAATATTCAGACCAAGCTGAAATCAATGACATGTGAATATTTTTATTATTTTTCAATTACTCGAAAGCAAAGCGTTTGCCGAAAGTAGGTATTTATGTTCTTGCTTCATAAAAAGTGACTAAATTGAAGAAGCTTTTTTAATATTGACACTCTGTTAAATTTTTGGACCATTCCCCATCAAAACTGTGCTAATTAGACCGATGAAAAAGTTAATTTTGTTTTAGTATGATGTCCCACTCTGTTATAAAAACTGATTTGGAAAATATTGACATCACTGAACAATTCATTCATGGAAAAAATATTTATGGAAGACAAGAATTTATAGATAATATTGAATCTGTTATCAAATCGGAAGCCAGTGTTTGGTAAGTTTCTCTAATTTTCACACAATTAATTTTTAAATTCCGAGTTTTAAATAGTAGTATAATGAGTATTTGTTTTATCTTACAGTACAAGTGACAGACAGGTCGTGCCTAAGGACCATATAGATTCTGTTCATGGGAACTCGAAGCAATATCATTGTGACACATGTGATTTTGCTACAAAGTGGAAACATAGTCTCAAAAAACATGTACGTTTTATTCATCTGAATTTGAAGAAACACCAATGTCACAGATGTGATTATACTTCAAATATGAAGCTTAATCTCAAAGTGCATATAGAGCGTGTCCATTCGAACCTGAAGCAAGATCAGTGTCACAAATGTGATTATGCTGAGAAAGACAAACGAATTCTCCAACAACATATAGATTCTGTTCATTTGAACTTGCCCCAATATCGATGTGACGCATGTGATTTTACTACAAGTTGGAAAACCAGTCTCAAAGGGCACGTAAGTTCCGTTCATTTGAATTTGAGGAAATTCCAATGTTACAAGTGTAATTATGCATCAAATACGAAGTTTCATCTCCAAACACATATAGAATCCGTTCACTTGAACCTGAAGCAATATCAATGTAACAAATGTGATTACGCTGCAAACCTGAAACGAAATCTCAAACATCATATAGAATCCATTCACTTGAACCTGAAGCAATATCAATGTAACAAATGTGATTACACTGCAACAATGAAACATAATCTCAGACATCATATGGATGCTATTCATTTGAACGGGAAGCAATATCAGTGTGACGAATGTGAATTTGCTACAAATTGGATCGGAAGTCTTAAAAAACATAAAAATGCTATTCATTTGAAGTTGAAGCATTCTGAGTTGAAGCGTTATAAGTGTCATAAGTGTCATTCGTGCGAGTTTTCTGCGTATACAAAAGCTAGTCTCCAAATACATATAGATTGTGTCCATTTGAAATTGAAGAAGTATAAATGTCATCTATGTGATTATGCGGCAGGCCGGGTGGGGACTCTCCAAATACATATAGATTTCGTTCATTTGAAGTTGAAGCATCATCAGTGCCATTTATGTGAGTTTGCTACAGGTCACAAAGCTGATCTCAAAAAACATATAGATTGTGTCCATTTGAAGTTGAAGGCTCATCAATGTCACTTATGTGACTATGCTGCAGGCCTAAAAGGAGGTCTTAAACAACATATGGATAATGTTCATTTGAAGTTAAAGGCCTAGAAATTTTGAAAATGTGATTTTGATTCAAATGATATAGATTCTCTTGATTTGAATTGAAGCAATTGTTACTGTTGTGATTATGCTATGGGTCATAAAGATAGTCTCGATAAGGATTCTGTTCGTTTTGACATTTGAGTTAAAAATGGTTTTCAATTTTTTATACCTACCGACTGAGCCTTCTGATGATGAAGAAATGATCAAAATTGATCTATATTATTATTTCTAGGCTCTTTTATGTGAGCCATCATGTATAACATGGTCTTAGGTTGAAATAGGAAAGTCCATTCATTACACATTACATAAATACTTTTTATTATTAACAATTAGAAGATATAAAACAACATACAGTAAAATAATCACATTAATAAAAATCTTATTTGTAAATATGATGAGACATTGTGAAATTAAAAACTACTCGGCAGATCTGAAACCTCTAGGCATTTTTTTCTTCGAACCATTATCTTTCCTCCCCATAATAGGGGTTGCACCGGTACCCATATTCCTAATCAAATTTTTCAAACTTTTACCTTGATTATCGATAAGATTATTCTCCTGAGCAATTATATAAAAGTCGTCCAATAAATGAGGCGGTGGCTCCACCTGACATGGAGTAACGGTAGTTTCTGATCCTTTATCCAATGCTAAACGATTCTTTAGGGACTCATTTTTTTCTTCTAATATACTGATCTTTTGAGCATCT
The DNA here is from genome assembly GCA_910592335.1 of Adalia bipunctata. NCBI lineage: Eukaryota > Metazoa > Arthropoda > Insecta > Coleoptera > Coccinellidae > Adalia > Adalia bipunctata. Next base: position 4,094,863 of record OU342951.1, read on the forward strand.
TCTTCAAAATTCATGATAGTAGGCGTTGGCATATACTGAAATTTTCAAATATAAATGTGGAGAATATTAACCTGGAAAATCTATTTTTTTCAAGATGGCTGCTGGAACAAACAAATAACAAACATTTCTGTTATAGTGTTTCTCTATTATAACTATCATTTTACATGGCATAATTGAAGACGTTGAAGACAAACTACCCTAAAACACGTACCTCGTAACTGAATATCCTCGGTTTGTTATTTGTTTGTTCCAGCAGCCATTTTGAAAAAGCTGATCGTGACAGATCGTTGGACTGGTCTATTGTTTTTCAATGATAATTGATAATGAAAATATAATAAACCAAAGATATTCTATATTGTAGAATATCTTTGTAATAAACATAATTTAACTAACAGAAGTAGATATTGACGGCAAAATACTCAGCCCATTGTCCAACCTGAAATCAGTGACAGGTGAATATTTTTTACTATTATATGTTCTGTGTTTTTTAGTTACACTTGACGAAAATAGGAATTTATGTTCTTGCTTTATTATAAAAATATTATAAAAAGTGGCTGAATTGAAAAACCATTTTTAATATTGACACTCTTTTCAATTTTTGGACTATTCCCCATCAAAACTGTGCTAATTAGACCGATGAAAAAGTTAATTTTGTTTTAGTATGATGTCCCATTCTGTTATAAAAACTGATTTGGAAAATATTGACATCACTGAAGAATTCATTCATGGAAAAAATATTTATGGAAGACAAGAATATATAGATAATATTGAATCTGTTATCAAATCGGAAGCCAGTGTTTGGTAAGTATCTCTAATTTTCACACAAATAATTTTCAAATTTCGAGTTATGAATAGTAGTATAATGAGGATTTGTTTCATCTTACAGTACAAGTGACAGACAGGTCGTGCCTGAGGACCATATAGATTTTGTTCATGGGAACTTGAAGCAATATCATTGTGACATATGTGATTTTGCTACAAAGTGGAAACATAGTCTCAAAAAACATGTACGTTCTATTCATCTGAATTTGAAGAAATACCAATGTCACAGATGTGATTATGCTTCAAATGAGAAGCTTAATCTCGAAGTGCATATAGAACGTGTTCATTCGAACCTGAAGCAACATCAGTGTCACAAATGTGATTATGTTGAGAAAGACAAACGAATTCTCCAACAACATATAGATTCTGTTCATTTGAACTTGCCCCAATATCAATGTGACACATGTGATTTTACTACAAGGTGGAAAAACAGTCTCAAAGGGCATGTAAGTTCTGTTCATTTGAATTTGAGGAAATTCCAATGTTACACATGTAATTATGCATCAAATACGAAGATTCATCTCAAAACACATATAGAATCCATTCACTTGAACCTGAAGCAATATCAATGTAACAAATGTGATTACGCTGCAACACTGAAACAAAATCTCAAACATCATATGGATTCTATTCATTTGAACAGGAAGCAATATCAGTGTGCCGAATGTGAATTTGCTACAAATTGGATTGGAAGTCTTAAAAAACATAAAAATGCTATTCATTTGAAGTCTTCTGTGTTGAAGCGTAATAAGTTGAAACGTTATAAGTTGAAGCGTTATGAGTGTCATTCGTGTGAGTTTTCTGCGGATATAAAAGCTAATCTCCAAAGACATATAGATTGTGTCCATTTGAAATTGAAGAAGTATAAATGTCATCTATGTGATTATGCGGCAGGCCGGGTGGGGACTCTCCAAATACATATAGATTTTGTTCATTTGAAGTTGAAGCATCATCAGTGCCATTTATGTGAGTTTGCTACAGGTCACAAAGCTGATCTCAAAAAACATATAGATTGTGTCCATTTGAAGTTGAAGGCTCATCAATGTCACTTATGCGACTATGCTGCAGGCCGAAAAGGAGATCTTAAACAACATATAGATAATGTTCATTTGAAGTTAAAGGCCTAGAAATTTTGGATATGTGATTTTGATTCAAATGATATAGATTCTTTTGATTTGGAATTGAAGCAATTGTTACTGTTGTGATTATGCTATGGGTCATAAAGATAGTCTCGATAAGGATTCTGTTCGTTTTGACATTTGAGTTAAAAATGGTTTTAAATTTTTTATACCTACCGACTGAGCCTTCTGATGATGAAATGATCAAGATTGATCTATATTATTATTTCTTGGCTCTTTTATATGAGCCATCATGTATAACATGGTCTTAGGTTGAAATAGGAAAGTCCATCCATTACACATTACATAAATACTTTTTATTATTAACAATTAGAAAATATAAAACAACATACAGTAAAATAATCACATTAATAAAAATCTTATTTGTAAATATGATGAGACATTGTGAAATTAAAAACTACTCGGCAGATCTGAAACCTATAGGCATTTTTTTCTTCGAACCATTATCTTTCCTTCCCATAATAGGGCTTGCACCAGTACCCATATTCCTAATCAAATTTTTCAAACTTTTACCTTGATTATCGATAAGATTATTCTCCTGAGCAATTATATAAAAGTCGTCCAATAAATGAGGCGGTGGCTCCACCTGACATGGAGTAACGGTAGTTTCTGATCCTTTATCCAAGAGTAATGCTAAACGATTCTTTAGGGACTCATTTTTTTCTTCTAATCTACTGATTTTTTGAGCATCTTCAAAATTCATGATAGTAGGCGTTGGCATATACGGAAAATTTCAAATATAAATGATTCGTTATAAAACAAGTGGAGAATATTAACCTGGAAATTCGATTTTTTCAAGATGGCTGCTGGAACAAAGAAATAACAAACATTTCTGTTATAGTGTTTCTCTATTATAACTATCATTTTACATGGCATAATTGAAGACATTGAAGTTGAAAATTGAGAAACCAACAGAAACTAGCCTGAAACACGTACCTCGTAACTGAATATCCTCGGTTTGTTATTTGTTTGTTCCAGCAGCCATTTTGAAAAAGCTGATCGTGACAGATCGTTGGACTTGGACTGGTTTTTCAATGATAATTGATAATGAAAATATAATAAACCAAAGATATTCTATATTGTACAATATCTTTGTAATAAACATAATTTAACTAACAGAAGTAGATATTGACGGCAAAATACTCAGCCCATTGTCCAACCTGAAATCAGTGACAGGTGAATATTTTTTAGTTACACTTGACGAAAATAGGAATTTATGTTCTTGCTTTATTATAAAAATATTATAAAAAGTGGCTGAATTGAAAAAGCATTTTTAATATTGACACTCTTTTCAATTTTTGGACTATTCCCCAACAAAACTGTGCTAATTAGACCGATGAAAAAGTTAATTTTGTTTTAGTATGATGTCCCACTCTGTTATAAAAACTGATTTGGAAAATATTGACATCACTGAAGAATTCATTCATGGAAAACATATTTATGGAAGACAAGAATATATAGATAATATTGAATCTGTTATCAAATCGGAAGCCAGTGTTTGGTAAGTATCTCTAATTTTCACACAACTAATTTTCAAATTTCGAGTTATAAATACATAGTAGTAAAATGACTAATGAGTATTTGTTTCATCTTACAGTACACAGGCTGACAGACAGGTGGTGCCTGAGGTCCATATAGATTTTGTACATGGGAACTTGAAGCAATATCATTGTGACATATGTGATTTTGCTACAAAGTATAAACATAGTCTCAAACAACATGTACGTGCTATTCATCTGAATTTGAAGAAACACCAATGTCACAGATGTGATTATGCTTCAAATATGAAGCTTAATCTCAAAGTGCATATAGAACGCGTTCATTCGAACCTGAAGCAACATCAGTGTCACAAATGTGATTATGTTGAGAAAGACAAACGGATTCTCCAACAACATATAGATTCTGTTCATTTGAACTTGCCCCAATATCAATGTGACGCATGTGATTTTACTACAAGTTGGAAAAACAGTCTCAAAGGGCATGTAAGTTCTGTTCATTTGAATTTGAGGAAATTCCAATGTTACACATGTAATTATGCATCAAATACGAAGATTCATCTCAAAACACATATAGAATCCGTTCACTTGAACCTGAAGCAATATCAATGTAACAAATGTGATTACGCTGCAACACTGAAACAAAATCTCAAACATCATATGGATTCTATTCATTTGAACAGGAAGCAATATCAGTGTGACGAATGTGAATTTGCTACAAATTGGATTGGAAGTCTTAAAAAACATAAAAATGCTATTCATTTGAAGTTGAAGCCTTCTGTGTTGAAGCGTAATAAGTTGAAACCTTATAAGTTGAAGCGTTATAAGTGTCATTCGTGTGAGTTTGCTGCGGATATAAAAGCTAATCTCAAAACACACATAGATTGTGTCCATTTGAAATTGAAGAAGTATAAATGTCATCTATGTGATTATGCGGCAGGCCGGGTGGGGAATCTCCAAATACATATAGATTTCGTTCATTTGAAGTTGAAGCATCATCAGTGCCATTTATGTGAGTTTGCTACAGGTCACAAAGCGGATCTCAAAAAACATATAGATTGTGTCCATTTGAAGTTGAAGGCTCATCAATGTCACTTATGCGACTATGCTGCAGGCCGTAAAGGAGGTCTTAAACAACATATAGATAATGTTCATTTGAAGTTAAAGGCCTAGAAATTTTGGATATGTGATTTCGATTCATATGATATAGATTCGTTTGATTTGAAATTTAAGCAATTGTTACTGTTGTGATTATGCTATGGGTCATAAAGATAGTCTCGATAAGGATTCTGTTCGTTTTGACATTTGAGTTAAAAATGGTTTTAAATTTTTTATACCTACCGACTGAGCCTTCTGATGATGAAATGATCAAGATTGATCTATATTATTATTTCTTGGCTCTTTTATATGAGCCATCATGTATAACATGGTCTTAGGTTGAAATAGGAAAGTCCATCCATTACACATTACATAAATACTTTTTATTATTAACAATTAGAAAATATAAAACAACATACAGTAAAATAATCACATTAATAAAAATCTTATTTGTAAATATGATGAGACATTCTGAAATTAAAAACTACTCGGCAGATCTGAAACCTCTAGGCATTTTTTTCTTCGAACCATTATCTTTCCTTCCCATAATAGGGCTTGCACCGGTACCCATATTCCTAATCAAATTTTTCAAACTTTTACCTTGATTATCGATAAGATTATTCTCCTGAGCAATTATATAAAAGTCGTCCAATAAATGAGGCGGTGGCTCCACCTGACATGGAGTAACGGTAGTTTCTGATCCTTTATCCAAGAGTAATGCTAAACGATTCTTTAGGGACTCATTTTTTTCTTCTAATCTACTGATCTTTTGAGCATCTTCTTCAAAATTCATGATAGTAGGCGTTGGCATATACTGAAATTTTCAAATAAAATGATTCGTTTTTTATAAAACAAGTATATTACTTACCTGGAAAATCGATGCTAAAAAATTATGCAACGACAAAACTAAAGTATCTTGCCAATGTTTCGTAAAGTGGAGCGAAAATAAAGGGTTTTCATCTGGGTTTTTCAAGTAAGGAAGAACTGAAATTAGATAATCTTAGCTGAATAATCCCACTTTGTGAAAAGTTCATATAACACTGGAATTCTACTGTTCAACCTCATTTATTTCGATTTATGAGCATTATCTCACCAAACCAATCCTTCCACTCGCTTTGACTCTGCAATTCGGGTGTCATTTTCTGAAAAAACTCCGAAACTTTGTCCGACTTGTTGTTGGAAATGCAGTTCACCAGATACAACTTCAAAACCGCGTTTTCCAATTTTTTGACACCTACAAATTTACATTTCTACAAACGAACAATTTTAGGGGTGAATTCCACCTGGCATGAACTGAGTTTCAAGTTTGGAGAACATATGAGTCTCCAAATGACCCCAAAGTTCTCTCAGAGAATTCAAATCGTAATTGGAGACGGAATGGAGCAGCTGCTCTATTATTTTATCGACCCTGAAACTCTTTTCTTTGTCCGTTTTCAGTTCAGCATCGAAGGCTTTTAATGTTTGTCCAAATCCTCTGAATAGCAGATATTCCTTCATCATTTCTTCGATAAAATGGGCGTGCGCCATTTTTGGGATTTGTTTGAACAATGAAAATGTTGATTCAATTGATAAATGAATAACATAACATAATTCATTCAAAAATTAATAATAAACATTAGAATTTTGACGTTTATTCATAACCTATAATCAGAAACTATTCGAAAATCATAGAATTTACTAATACGGAAACGCCCACAGAATGACAAGTAGTTCATTTGTGATAGGGTACCATAAGACAGTCCCGTATTCAAAAATTTTTCATTTGCGAATAGCCAATTTTCTCCGTATAGAGATGGAAAATATTGAATCAAGTAATGCCGTAATTCTTTCTTGAAGGTTCCAATTTTCAATAATTCGCTTTGATCAATACATTTCTTTTAACAGCTAGGTTACGCATGTAAAATTCACTCAAGCTGATATTTGTCCTTGTCTAGAATTTGTAAGGAAAATAAAAGACCAAATATTGTCGGTTTAAATACACTGTAAAATATAATTTTCAATAAATGCAAATAAAATTATACAATTTCAAGTGTTAAATATGCTTACAGGAAAAATCAGTTCCGATCAAATATCTTGTTACAAGATAAGAATTTACAAGTACATTCATCTTAACATATATAGCTATATGTAATAAGCAAATCAACGTTTCTCCTACCTAAACCTACATCTAAAGAAATTATTATCCTACAAAGATTAATCGGTCAAACCAGGAATATTTCATAAAAATTGTTTTATACAAAAATTCATCGAAAACGATTGCCAAAACAATCCAATTCAAATGTCAAAATCCAATCGAAAACTTGAAAAAAAATTTACATAAATACAATAGGTTGCGGTTTTTGTCAACGAACCAGAAGGGACAAATTTAGTTATCACAAAACAGCATATCGAATTTGAACTGTTTTCACACGTACATCAACTAAAACATGTACTACTCCATACATTACGCTCGAATTACAACTGAGACAATAATTTCATTCGACTCCGATATCCGAAAATGGAATGCAAATTAGTTCGGTGGTGATGAGACAAATGACCTACTGCAGGAGTATACATTCACGATAAAGTACGATTTAAATAATAATGATTGCACTAAATGACACTTTACGTGTTGGGATAATATGTCTGAGGGGCGGAGCTAGAAGCCGCAGGAAGCGACGTCTGATTGGTCTGACTTTGGCTTTGCGCGTTGCCCATTCGCTGATACTGATATTCTGGATAGGGCGGGGCGTTGGGCGGAGCCTGCGTCGGCGCGTACATCCCTTGATGCGGTGGGACCGGTGGGGGATACTGCTGCGGATAGGGAGTGTAGGTTTGGTAAATAGGTTGTGCGGGTACAACGGGAGGAGGTGCGTTGTAATCGTAGCTCGGCGGTTGCGGTGGGGGCGCGTGGTATTGTTGAGGAGGCGGGGCATAAGTTTGATAGGTATAGTTGTATTGAGGTTGAGGGGGAGGTTGCTGGGCGGGGTAACCTCCGATGATCTCGTAGGGTTGAGGTTGAGGGTAAGTGTAGCCTTGTGGTGGGGGGTAAGTCTGATAGTTGTAGTAGTTGAAGGGATAGTCCTGTTGCGTCTGTTCGATCTTGGGTTCAATGACCGGTTGCTGTTGGTTTTGGAGGGGATACTGGGGCGGTTGTTCGGAAACGTACGTGACTTCGTCGCTGTGGTCGCTTATGTCGCTAGCGCCCTGTTTGCTCATGTCGACCGAGGAAGTGGCCGACTCGGCCTCGTCGTCCATGTTGTCGTCTTTGAAGCTGTTGTTCGTTATGCTTTCCAGGGAATCCTAGATAATGAATGAAATATTGGAGTAAACGCAGAGTGTCCCGTAAATATGAATACGGATCAAACATAACGATGAAGAAATCATAAAAACCTACCTGGAAAGGCAAGTTGTCGGTCAAAGCCAACGAGGTCGTCCTCTCCAACTTCTCCAAAACCGACTGGCTCATCTTCCTCTGCTCCGCCTTCTGCGCGGCGGTCTGCTGGGCCGGCACCGACGTCCTCTTGATCGATATCTGGCTCTTCAACATCGATATGTGCTTCTCTATCTCGTCCAGTTCCTGGTTCTTGGACTTGGCCTCCTCCTTCTTCTGAGGGACGAACTTCTCCTTGGACGGAGACGCGTGCTCGTCGTCGCTGCTGGAGGGAAACGCCTCTTCCTTCTGACTCTGGATCAGGGTTTTGGATATTTCCGAGCCGATCTTGTTCGGACGCGTCTTCATCATCTGCGCTTTCTTGGCGACGTTCTGGATGCTGTTCATCAGGTTCGGAATGGTCTGTTTGACGCTCTTGACGTTCATCTTCGCCACACCTAGGACAAAAACAATAATTATGAAATACATCGACATGTTTGACCTACTGTGGTGGGAGGAAGAAGAAAAGCAAACTAACCTGGAGTGAAGGGCTTCACCACTTTCTTCTGCGCTCCGGCAGGTGGAGCGGGGTTGATTTTGATGGACGGCGGCAACTGAAGCGGTTTCTTGACCGCCTCGGAGCCGTTATCCTCCGGTTTCCCCTTGACCTTGATCGCCGTCTTGATGGCCACTATCTTTCCGCTCTCGAGCTGCATGTAAACGCCCTTGGGCGACTTGAGCACCAGCACCTTCTGGCCGGCCTTCAGCACGATGCTACCCCTTTCCGGCTGGTTGGTGGGGATGACGACGTCCAAGGGGAGAGTCATCTCTTGGGCAGTCATCCCCTGCCGCTGCCAGTGCTCGGCGGGTATCCAACGGGAAGGCCTTTCGCTGCCTGGAACAAGTCTTTGTTTAAAGGGTGGCCTAAGTCCTGAAAAATACGGTTGAAGGATGAGAATCGAGAACTGAAAGAAAACAACTCGTTATGAAATAAAAGAAATGATAAAAAGAGGTCGACAAGACGCTGGCCACCTGGATGGAACCCATAAAATAACTCAACTCGAAGGAATCAGAATATTATTAAGATTCATCTCAAAAATTCCCAACTTGGTCCTTCGAGCCGGATCAATCATATTCATTCGACCTACCTTCGCCTCATCAAAACGCAGCATTGAATAGGATTATGACAGATGGAAGAAAAGGACCAAATTTAATCGACCTTACCTTGCTGCATCGGCCTGACGGAGGCGACCGGCCGGTGCCCTCTGGCCACGCCTCCCGCGCCGTACGTCGGCTGTCTCGAGGCCAGTTTCTCCCTCTCGTAGCTCTTCTTCGCCAGTCGCTTCTCCTGCTGCGACAGCTGCTTCTCCTTCCTGTCCACGAGCAGCGACTCGTGCTGGAACGGCTCGCAGTTCAGTCGTCTACCGTGCCTCTCGAGCACCTTCTGCAAGACGACGTCTATGTAGTTGTCCCTGACGTGAGACCAGTCTTTCTCCTCTCCTTCGTCGTACTTGTTGTCCCAGCACAGGGTGCTGACGTCCTTCATCGTCAGGTGAGCGTCCGGGTTGCACTCGTCCACCACGCGATCGGACATGCCTGGGAAATGGGGTTAGGTTGCAATATGGCTGCTCGGACGTATTTTAAAATCTCTTACCTTGTTTATTGATCTGTCTGTCGTATATCTTCTTCTCCAAGCAGTTATCTACGACCAGACGATAAACGAAGCATGGCTTACGCTGACCGTACCGATAAACCCGGCACACCGCCTGCGTATCGTGGCAGGGGTTCCACGAGGCGTCGAGGACGACCACTCGGTTCGCGCCGACCAGGTTGATCCCCAACGAGCCGGCCCTCGTCGACACCAGAAACAGGTGGATCTTCGGGTTGGAATTGAATTCGTTTATCAGTTTCTCGCGTTCCAAGGCGCTGGTAGACCCGTCGAGACCTGAAACAGAGGAAACAATGCACGAGGATACCACACTGATGAAACTAAATAAGGACTGAATGAGAATAAATTCGCTATCACAAAAACGCTTAGAACTTTTGAACCACTGGACCGATTTCGAAAATAAAACTCATTTTAATGAAAACTTTACAATAAAAAAACCAAAACTATTTTTTACAAAATTCATGGATTTTTTCTGGAATTCTTCCCATCATGCTTCTTATAGTGTTCTCAGTCACTTTCTGGGATGCTGTCTTCCACTTTTGCTTGAATTCCGCTAATGTTTTCGTTGATTTCTTAGTCTTCTTCAATTCTCTTTTCACCAGGGCTCAATATCTTTCGATTGGCCTGAGTTCTGGGCAATTTGGTGGATTGGCCTCTTTGGGGACAAAAACCACCTCATTATCTTCGTACCATTCCTTGGGGCCTTGCTGTAGTGGCATGAAGCTAAATCTGGCCAAAAGATTGTTGACACATCGTGCTCACGTAAAAATTGTTAAAGTCGCTTCTTCAAGCATTCCTCGATGTATATCTTCGAGTCAACAGAGCCTTGGCCAACGAAAAATTTGCTCCTTTTCCCACAAGTGCAAATTGCTTGCCAAACCAGGAATTTTTTAGGAAACTTTGCTTGTTTCTCCACGCGAAATTGTTCGTCAACATTTCCACGAGAATCTGCAGTATGAAATTCCTGACCAGGAAGTCGCGAGAAATCAGCCAAGACAGGTTTCGTCGTCCATCACGCAACAGGAAAATTTTTTCAAGAAATCTTTTTTTAACTTTTTTACTCTTGATTTCGCTTCTTGATTCTTCACAGCCTTCCTGTCTGGCACTTTTTGCACTTTATATGTTTTAAGCCCACAACTCAACTTGATTTTCTGAACGGTTGACTGCGAACAACCCACTATTTGGGCCACTTTCCGTCCTGAAAGGTTAGGATTCTCCTGAAAAAGGCTGATGGCTTTCTTCACTTTTTTTGGGCTATGAAACCCCTTTTTCCTTCCGGTTCCTTCCTTGCCGTTAATTGTAAGATCTTCGTTGAAGCGCTCAACAACTCTCGATACCGTTTCCGGACGAACGCGAGCCTCTTTTGCGATTCTTTTGAACCTCCATTTTTGATTATTTTGAAAAAATTTCACTTAAATTCTCGTGTTTTCACTTCGCTTGACATTTTGCGACAGAGAATTGGAATATCTATGAAGTAAATGTTCCACATGTTTCTGACGTTCATAAGAAAGCTAACAATGATCAAATTTTGATTTTTTCTCAATTGGTTCAAGAGATATAGGCGTTTTTGTGAATTTATCCTCGTTCAGTCCTTAGAGAATGTTCAAGGGTGCGATGGCAACTCTCAGAATGACTTACGGTAGTAGCTGGAGTTCTTGCACCAGTTCACGGCGTCTCCAGGCACCACTGTGGCCTGCAGAAACTGTTCGATCAGGTCCAAGGTTATGAGCGACTGGCTGAAAACCAACAACCGGTCTCCCAACGATATGCTTTCTTTGATGATGCAGAAGAGGATCTCCATTTTGGCGGAGTTCTCTATGCGTCCAGGGATGTAATCCTTCAGCAACTCCAACGCCTAAGAGAATGAAAATACAATGACAAAATTTGACAAACGACAAAGACAAGAACCACTTACCCAATCATAGGGTATCCCACAATCCTCCTTATCCTTGAAATTGAGGAAACTATTGTTGGCACTTTTGGCAGCTGAAGCCTCCGGAGGCAACAACTTCGCCTCCTCCTTCTTCACCTCCTCTTTCACCAAAGGCTGCGCAACCGACACCAAGTCCTTAACCTCACTCTTCACCTCTTTATCACCTTCCTCCTCCTTCTTAGGTTCTATCTTGATGTCGCTTATGATCTTAATCTTCTTATCGACGCTGTTGGAATTCAAACTGAGATTCGCGTTGAACATCAGAGGCAGCTTGATGTCGCTTATGATGTTGATCTTGGGTTTGGCCTCGTTGCTCGACTCGTTCTTCACCGGGCTGCTCATGGTGAACGGTTTTTCCTCCTTCTTCATCCAGGAGGAATTCGAGTTGCTGTTACTGTTGAAGTTCAGACCACCGAAGGGGGAATTGAAGAAGTCCGTCTGATGCTCGTTATGACTCCACGACTGGGATTGGCTGTAATTCTGGTTGTTTCGGAAGTCGGCCTGGCTGAAATTCAGGTTTTGGCCGCTTCCCTCTCCGTTACCGAAGTTTTGCGGAAACATCTCGAGAGGTTTCCCCTTCTGGTTGCTGATATCCAGGTAACTCTTCGTATCCGTCTGGTTGGAATCCTGAGAACCGCCCTCGACGTAACTGTTACCCTCCCCGCCGACCTTTTGCGGATTCTGCGTCGTCATATCGAAGCTGCAGTTAGTGTTGTCGTTAAAATTCGAACCCCGCGTCGTATCGTCCGCGTAATTCTGGAAATTGGAAGAAGCGTGCTGCGGTTTGTTTTGGAAAGTGGGCGGGAACTGGGCGTTTGACTGCTCGAAGAAAGGAGGGGGCGGGGCGAAGTTGGCGGTGGGCGGGGTCGCGTTGTTCTGACCTTCGGCGGCGCTGTTGTACGGCGTTACGGAAGCGGCGGGCTTGCTTCCGGAGCCGGGCGGTCTGCCTCTCGGTGCGCCGGTTTTTTTAGATTTGGAGGCGGGCGTCTTTTTCTCTTTGGGAGTGGAGGCGGTAGGGGTGGCTTCGCCTGGAGTGCCTGAAAGGTCGATTGATGAATAGGTTAGAGCGTTAACGCGGTTCCACGTCCAAGTTTGAATTGGAGGCGAAAAATAGATAAACATTCAACTCGTATAGACGACACTTACCGGCAACGCTGGCCACCTCCTCCAGATCGATGTCCCTGGCGCAACCTTCGGCCCTCTTCTTCAGGAAGTTGTAAAGCACGTCCGGATGGTTCCAGATCTTGCAACAGACCGCGAACGCCTTCAGAGGATTGGGGACCGACTGGATGCGCACCACTTCGTTCATGAACGTCTCGTAGAGATTCCTCTGAAAGTCGGTCATCCTGACCAAAAGCACGTATTCTTCCTTCTGGGGCAGGGCCGTCTGGAGCACCCTGTGCGACCTCCTCTGCACGAAACCCACGAGGAGGGAGTGGAGGACGTGCGCTCTGTATCTGTGTAGTGAAAAAACGTAGCTAGTATAACAGTGACCGAGTGAAAAAGAAATCTTAACAAAAATTACAAAAATCTATATATATAAAACAGAGTTGTTGGTTACACCATTTATAACTCGAGATCGGATGGTTTGTTTGTTATGAAACTTCATTTATGGATTCGTCTACGGCTTGGTTATTATAAAATACATTGAAACTCTGAATTATTCGATGAAAAATTCTCTTTAAAAGTAGATCTGCTGGCCCATACTAGTATTACACCCTAAACCATTCAATTCCCCACTAAAAACTCACCTCATCAACTTAATATCGGCCTCCGTCGAATCGATGCACTGACCGTTCATGATCGGTCTCTCGAACATGTTGCAAAACTCGGTCTTGGTACCGAGGTAGTTCGGTCTGGCGAAGTCCACCATGCACCAATACTCCATCAGGTTGTTCTGCAGCGGATAACCGGTCAAGACGATCCTCCTCTTCGTTTTCATCTGTTTCAGCGCCTGGGATATGGAGGCGTGCGAGTTTTTGATTCTGTGACCTTCGTCGCAGATCACCAGGTCCGGGCCGGGGTCGATGAGCGCCTGATGCACGGCTGAAAGAAGAATATATGCAATCGAAGGTCGCCACTAGCTTCACAATGCGAGTAACTTCCATCCAAACGAACTTACCGTCGAATATGACCTTATTTTTGGTGTCGTCTTGCGGCTCCATGTTTTTCCGCCTGGTCTTCGGGTTCTTCTTGAGCGACAGCAGCCTGAACTGCTCGTAACCCATGAGTAGCACCCCTCCGTGCGCCCTCCACGCGTTTATGACCTTCGATCTGGCCGTCAAGGTCTTGTGGCTGTCGTTGAGGACGTGCAGGTTGAAATTTCGAGGCCTGACCTCGCCGTGGCTCTGGAGCGGACTGGCGTGCGCGTTCTCCTCGGTCGGCACCCACATGTTGTACTCCGCCATCCAGTTCTGGAGCGTGTTGATCGGCATTATGCAGAGGATGGTCTTGGCGGAGGTGTGCCGAAGGAAGATGTCTGAGAAACAGACTATCTGCAAGGTCTTGCCGAGACCCATCGAGTGGGCTAAGACGCAGCCGAAACCTGAAAGTCCAGAGTTGTTGGTTACACCATTTATAAGTCGAGATCGGATGGACTGTTTGTTATGAAACTTCATTTATGGAATCGTCTAAGGCCTGGTTATTATAAAATACATTGAAACTCTGAAAAATTTGCTTATGTAGGAAATGCTTTTCCTCCTTTTGAATGAGGCCACTAGGTGTCGCTACGGTTTACTTATGTGAGAAATGCTTTTCCTTCTTTTGAATAAGGCCACTAGGTGTCGCTACGGTTAATGGCTCTTATCTAGACACTGTAGCGTAGTCGTGAAGGTACTATATTTGATATTATCGCCACTAGATGGCGATGTATACAATTATTGTGTAATTTGCATAGAACTTATAAAAACATGGAAGGCTATTATCAGATTAAAAAGCGGGTAAAGATCTCAAGTTGGTGGAACAGTGAATTTTTACCGGAATGTCAAGGAAATCGGATTGTGACGATCAGCATCAATCGTGAGATGTCCATTTTCATCTTTTCTCTATATTTCTGAAATGTTTTTGACTTATGTTTGGGTAATAAATATATTTGCGGAAATAACTGAATTCAAAATTGCCTATAATTAGTAATTGACATATTATATTTGTATTTCTGTTTTATGTGACAGCTTATGAATATAAGAAATAATCAATAGTTCAATGTTCTTCAATAGCATACTTTGATTGTCTCAAGAAAAAATAAGATTTGACGAATTCAACCTTTATTGTACAATTTATTGTAGCAATGAGTTCTTGAATTAATAAACATTATGAATTATGAATATCCATAGAAAAGATGACAGATGACGTTTGACAGATGGTATTTGACAGATGACATTCGACAGAACTTTTATTACCTATGCCTAATTCATCTCCTGCTTGAACAAATAGCAATGGTAAGTTTATACAACTTTAACAGTGGGTTTCACAAAGCATATCACCGGTGATCGGAACTTGATCTAGAATCAACTCGATTCGACAGTTCAGAAATCTAACCAAGCCGTTGATCTACGATCACTGGTGATTACGATTTGTGAAATCCACCGTAAGTATAGGTATCATTTAGGCGAAACAAAGTTCGCCGGGCCAGCTAGTTCTATATTATACTAAAACGGTAACTCTGTGGTCCAGCCCTGGGAATCTGTCGAAAAAGTGGGTGCAGAAGAATCTTAAAATCGCAGCGGAGCTGCGATACAGGAAAGAAATTTTTACACGGTCGGAAAGAGGAATGATCGATTCGTACGTGGGCGAAATTTCGATCCTCTAGGCGATGTAGAAGTATTTAAAAAAAATTCGCGAAAATCGTGAAAAAATTCGGCGAAAAGAGCAATTTTAAACTCGATAAAACTTTTTTCGCAGATACCCTGATCGTGATGTAAATATACGGATCGAAAGAGAAAGAGTCAACGCAAAATAGCTTGGTATTCATATTTTCCATAATTTTCCCATTTATTCAGGAAAACTGATCCAAGTTTGACATTTCTCCTATAAAATCGCCCGATCTGCAGAGATCACAGAGAACTATTTGACATTGTAGCTGTAAGCTGTCAGAGTTCGGCCACACCTTCTATAGAGAAAGCCCGGAACACAATCTGACAACTGCGCTCTGATTCCGCGACCGGAGGCCTACCGATAAGGATAACTGTTTAAAAGGTAGATCTGCTGGCCCATACTAGTCTTGACAAAAAAAGTAAAGGGGTAAAAGGTTACTGTTTGAAGAAACCATTCCACGTGGCATACATCGATCTTAACACAACGGGAGCAGATCCTGAAAAAACTCACCTGGAGAACTGTCGAATCTGCTCGTGCTCTCGATGACGTTGTCGTACAAGAACCTAACCCCGCCGATCTGATGTGGCTTGATGATCCTGGCGATCTGAGGCGCCAAGAATATGTCCGGATCGTTCTCGGCGTGCCCCACGTTGATCAGAACCCTGCCCTCCGCGTCCGGAGTGTTGAACTCGTCGTTGGTGTGCATCCCCGAATTCGTCGGGTCCTCGTCCTCCTCATCGGGACCGTCGCCCTCCGGTTCCGACACCACTATGCAATCGTCGTCCGAAGATATATCTATCGTGGTGGTGTTGGAAGACGACTGATGGTGTTCTTTCGCTGGAATCACGAAAAATTCATAAGGAAATTGGGAAGGGTGTTCCCCAAGGTTCCGTTTTTGAACCAGTATTTTTTATTAACTCCTCAGATCTGCGATAGGGGCAAATGACGAGAAATAACCGTTAATTCGGTAAAATACGCTAATATAATGAATAAAAAATGGTGAACCATTACTTTTCGACATTTTAAAATCACAGCGCCATATTTTGGTTCCTTTCATCCATTTCCTGCATTTTTCCTCAGTTTTCAATAAAACGAAAATTATAATTCTCTCAAACGAAAGGTGAATCAACTAAAAAAAAGTATCTCCTTACCTTTCTTCCTGGGAAATGGAAACAGGCCCCCGAATTCCTCCCCTTCGCTCTCGCTATCACTTTGAAGGGGTTTCGACAGAGGCATAGGAATTTTTTTGCTTCCGTGTACAGGCGCAATGCTTACAGAAGGCGTTAAGTGACTTCCGGGCCTCTTCAAACTCAGAGGACTCTTTCCCAGCCTGGGTGCCGGCATGGATGTCGGCCCCAAGCTTTTAGGTACCTTCATTACGTCTAAAGGACGTTTTGGCAGTCGGGTCATCGATTTGGTCTGACCGTTTGGCAACTTGACTAATACTGTGCTTCCAATCCTAGCTGTCGATGGACCTGAAAGGTAAATATTTATTTTGTCAAAATTAAGCAATCACCCCACAAAAATTACACAAAAACATTTAAAGGGGACAAATTTTTCATCAGTTTCAACTCACCAGGTCTAGAAAACTGGTTTCCCTGGAGTAGGGATATGACTTTGTTTTGCATTCTTTCTTGTGCGGCTTGCTTCTGTAACTCTCTCAACAATTTCTGTTGTTCCTGTACCCTTTGCAACCTCTCCATTTCGAGCCTTTGAGCCGCCAATGTAGATTCGTCTAATTTAGATTCATCCATGACTTCCCTGATGTTTCTTCTTAAATTCGATGCTGCCAATGATTTACGATCTATTTCTTCTCCATCACCTGGCTTTCTGGCAGGCGTCACTACCACTTCATTCTCAACTTTAACCTCCGTTTTCTTGGGCTTTTCTCCCTTTTTCACAGTCTCAAAACTGATTTCCCCCATCTCCTTCAGTTTTTCTTTAATATCATAATCATAGTCCTCAGTTTCTGAAGGAGCTGATTCTACTGCCTTACTTGATGAACCTACTTGGGTTTTACTGCTGCACGGTTCCATAAAAGGCCCATCAACCAATCTATCAAGGAAAGAGTCATCATTATTTTCTTCCATCTCTTCTTTGACAACAGTTTTCTCTTCTGCATTATCAGGAATACTGAGATCTTCATCTGATTCTAATTCTGAATCAGTTCCGAATTCAGAAGGTATGTCATCTTCGCTAAAACTGTTTAAAAAGTCCTGGGGTTTCTTTTCTAAAACTTTATCGATCGTTATTCCACTAGGTATATTTGCATTTATATTCAATCGAGTATGCACTGGGCTTTGCTTGGATTTTTTCGCTTGTACTTCTTGTTCCACTGGAAATGTTCTTTCCAAAGGTCTTTTGAGATTAATAGGAGATTCTTCCTCTTCATCGTAACTGTCTTCTTCAGCACTTGTGTAGTATTCTTCGTCTTCATCATCAGACTTGTCCTTAGGTTTTATAATGGAAGCTTCTGGGAATTGTGATGAGGGAGGTGGAGGAGGTTTAGGCTTTTCGACCCTCTGAATCGTAACATCTCCGAAACGTTGTAAAACTGGATCCATTTTGACGTACAATCACTGCATAGTTTTGTTTACAAATGAATATGAATGAGCGCCATATCTGACGTTACTTTCAGCCGGTTATTTTCAATTCATCCTCTACACATACATTGCACTGTATTCCGACAATAAATTTAGACAATTCCAAGTTATTCGGAAGGAAATAAACATTAATGGTGAACTGAAGAAATTCGATCTTTTCGGAGGAGAGATAGGATCTTATTCACAATTCAGCACAAACACAATTCAAATCGCAGGATATTCTGCTTGGAGCGAATACGGTTGTTCATTCAAAACTCTTTCAAGACAAAAAATACACTGAAAACTTCCGAATTATGTTTATATGTCCATTGCTGAAGAAGATTTTGACAGCACCATTAATAATCAAAAATGGCATTATTCACCAGCATCCACCACAGAACACAAATCATTCATCAACCTTGGTCATAGATCTTTTTTCTCTTGACACCATTGGTTAAAGCATAGACAAACTGGTTTAAAGAGAAGCTTGACAGTGATGAATGAGCCAAATCCGTCTTTATACAAGCCATGAAATACGATTTGGCAATGCCGTATTTTCTTTCGACGTAGAGTGTCTAACTTCTATGACCGTCGAGGGCGGTTACAAACTAACGACTTCTACCGTTAGATGGCGACACATTGAACTTAACTTCACTTCGAAAAAGGGAAATGAAAGGATTTATAATTGAAGAAAGAAGTCCATGCTCAAAGTGGAGTAGAATATGTACAATAAAGGAAAGGGCCTCTAAGTCATCTCCACAATACGATGAAAAAACTTTTATTTCAAACGGTCAGACATGTTTCGAACCCTGCAGGGTTCATCTTCAGTGAAGGACCGGAAAACAAAATCAAAGTAGCAGGAAAAACACGTTACAATCTCCGATGGGACAAACAATTGCCGAGCAAAACAATACTTACAATGTAAAAACAGACAAAGCAAAATTTAGGATGTTAAGGACACCTAAATCCTCATACAGTGAAGTCAAGGAGGATCATTACAAAAAACAAAATATCAACCATCAATGATTGATCAACAACAATAAATCTCCATTTTGTTGAAACTGGAGAAAACAAGATAAATTGCGACTGCGTGTCAACAAGTGAAAATTGCATCGCGACATCTACGATTGAAAATTGAATTAACAATAGTTACAAACCGTCACAAAGAAAACGGAGAAAATCGCGCGAAGACAGGAAAAATCGAAACAATCAAAGGGGGGAGAGGGAAAGGTGAAGCATCCACTCACAATCCAAACAAACGAGGAAACGGAAAAACAAAAAACAAAAACGAAATGACCGCGCGGGAGAATCAAAAGGAGAGTGAATCAAAGGATTTATGTTTTGAACTTCGCTTACCTTATCCTTTTTTTCAGCTTATGGAATTTGGAGGAGGAATAAAAATGCAGTATCATAATTTAAAAATTTATTTATACATGATATACCAGAGAACAGAATCAGTATATAACTGGGCGATATATTCTAAAAACAATCCAAAACGTTCTTAATTCGGTTTATTATAGGCATATGAAAATGATAAGCGAGAGATTTATATGGTTTTCGAATGAGTACAATTATCTGAAAACATAATATCAATTCCATATTTGCTTTCTTATAACATCCTGTATTCTCAGATAACTGCCATCTTCAAATATTTAACAGTAGCACCATGGTGATGAACAAAATATAAACTATGAAGCAATAAAATTAACATACAAGCCTTTATGATTATGTTCCAGCACAACATTGGCTTAAAAAAAATATTTCTGATAAAAAAATTATGAGTGTCTATTCCTTTCACTAATTTTCACAGTAAAAGCTCCATGATGTTCGAATTCCAACTGCTGTGGAGAGACAGCATTGCAATTCGTTGGCATTACAAAAATATGACTTCACGTAGCGATAAACAAAGTGTTCCACTCCTTCGTATTACCTTACGTGTGTCATCAACTATAGGGAAATAATAAATAACGATTATAAAATATCGGATACAGCTCTACAAAACGTGTGCGTCCTCAATATACACATAAAATCACCGTCAATATAAAACTCAGACCAAATAACTTGATACTTAAGTCTTTTGTATTTATAATCTCATCGTAACAATATTAAACCGAGTTATATATGTATGTACAAAAACAGAAACTCAAATTTCGGTAAGTTATCAACAATCTCGTTTAGTTGAAAACAAATCAGGGGTTTGAATTGGAATGGTTGAAGAAGAACGAGTAGAAATCAATTTAGACAGGAGGGGGGCCCTCGTTGTACCTTAAGACGGGGGAGAGGCTGTTTGCTATGGATGTGTACAAAGAACAGGAGTCGTCGTTTTCTGAGAAAGGTACCAAAGATGCTGCTCCTAGCAAGAGCAACATGACCGCTTGTATTGGAATAGAGGCTCTTAGGACTCTTCCTAAAAAGCTACAGCCTCTTCGCAATACACTCGGGTTAATCTGGAGTTCGTCATCTGTACCATCCCTGTAAAAAAAAGAGTAAATTAGCGACTGCATTAAATTGACGAATACATATTGCTATTGTTGTAAGTTTCGTGTCGAAACATGTTTTAACATCCTCCCATTCAGAAACTTGATAATTGAACTAAAAAAAAGTCTTGGATAATAATGAAGAAAATAGGTGAAAGATTTCTCAATCAAGGAGCCATCAGTGTTATCACAGCTTAATACAAAGTCGGAAAGTCTTTGATATCAACGTAAAAAAAACGTGATAAGGTGGTTGTTTACTTTTGAAAGAAGTGGTTATCTTGTTCCAAATTGAAGAATACAAGAATAAAAATGATATTGGGTTTTACTAAGATCTTTGAAAACATTTAAATATCTTTGTTTATACCATTTCTATTTTGAAAATTCGATGCTGGTTCAAAATCTATGCTACGAACTACCCACTCCCAACAGTGCGCGAATTCTAGCTATGATGAGTCAGAGTAGACGAATATTTCATTTTTGCATCGCATTTTGCAACGAATTTTTGTTGATAAGTGATTTTTGCGTTATATAGTGGTTTTCGTGTTTCAGTTTTGGAATAAGGTGAGTAAGTTATTTTGAAAACGTATATATGCTTTGATGAATTCATTGTTCGTTGATATTTCACTGTAATCATATGAAAATGTTGTGAACTCTTTCGTGAAAGTTATTATATTTCAGGAATGATAAATCTTATATCCATTACGAGAAAACATTAATTCAAGCATATTTTCATTAATTTCATACAGAATTTTGAAATTTCCTTTTCCTTATTATTCATATGATTGTTGACCATAGAAATACCGGCGTATTCGAATTTGCGTCGTCAGATCATTTTCCTGGTTCGTTCTATCTTTATTGTACGTTCTTGATAATTAAGGGAAATCTCACGCCTATAAGAGATAAAAAACAAACATTATTTATTTATCCTTTGTGCCGAAGTAAAACAATATAATTACAGCCGAATTAAACATAATCCAGCTGTAGCTAAGTTCGATTATTCTAGTCATAGAACATTATTCGAGATTGAATGTGTGAATGTGACAACATGGTCTATGTCACTATGTCTGCCGCATATACAGAGTGCACCGGAAAAATTCCAAATATTGGAAATTTTTTATATGGAAATCATGGATGTTATCAATTATTCATTGTTTCTTATCGAGTTGTCGAAGAACATATGTCAAATATGGTAATTGGATTATTACCCTTAAAAAGCTGAATGGGAAGAAATATAAACTTTGTGTTATAAGCGTTTTTTTATCAAAGCAAAAATTCGTTATGACCACAATTCATCTCAAATATCATACAACACTCATAAAATAGTAAAATTTCTTGGAAAAAAACTATTTTTGCCAATTATGAGTAATTTGAATTCTTCGCTCTCGTCTCTATCTTGTTGCATGGGGGGCTTTGGGATGAATCAAGGTGCTTATTCTATGAGTGAATAAAAATAATAAATAAAATAATATTTACGTGTGTGCAGAACAGCCGTGATCGGTTGATGGTCGTAGTCTCTCTCCGGAACCGTCCAAAAGCTGTCCAAAAACGCAAACCAAATGTGAAAATGTGCTTAATTACCAAATGGTCTTCAACAAATATCAAATTCATCATGCAGACAACACTACCCCGAAAAAACAAAAGCAGAAACGAAAAACCAACCCTACCAAGTTGCATCGACACGTTCCATAACTCTGCATATAACTAAACAAATCTACGGATACAGTATGAAAATACAAGATTTTACAATTCTAATTTTATCTTAAAAAGTGCTACTTGTACATTGTCTAAGTAATCCAGTACATTTTATAAGATGTGGCAACGTTGGGTCAAACTTACGTCATATGAACCAGAAAGGGAGGGGGCGCCTAGCGCGGAAGAAGTCACCGGAACCCCCAGTTCGCTCGGGGGTCTTCCGATAACGGCGCCCAGCTTCAAGATGTAGACCCCCGTCAACTTGATGAGGGACTGAAGCTTCAGTCTGAGGTCGGTCAGTCTTCTGTAGGTGGTCGAGGAGCCTTCTGGTGAGTCCTCTTGACGGAGAAGCTGATTGGCGGCTTCTTGGAGGCTCATGACCCTCGGTTCGCACCTTTCCAGCTCGGAGCGTAGCTCTCTGAAGGCCTGGTACTTGCTCTCGATGATGCCGGCGTCCACGGTCAGATCTACAGGCTCGGAAAGCTTGATTTTTTGTTCAGTCTTCTCTAACCAAGCGCAAAGCTCGTTTATTATGGAATGGAATTGTTGATTCTGCGAAGAAAAGGTTCAATTTGAAGGTTTTCGATTAATTATAAACACTGATGCTGGTGTAGTTATTGCTACCAGCTTCTAAGTGGTCCATGACCTCACCTCTATCAAAGCACCCTGAAGCAGCCTTTCCCAGTTGGCGGCTCTTCGACACACCAACTCCCAAGTCTTATTGTCCTCCTCTAATCTGCTGCGTAGCTTCTCTGCCCTCTCCGTGCTCTCGGAATGGTCGGCCAGATGGGTGCCGACGATGTTCAGCGATCTGATGATGCTCTTGTGGCTGTCCAGGTCCAGCACGAACTCCCTATGGTCCTGTATAACGTCCTCCAGCTGCTCTATGTTCGTCGGAGGTTTTCGCTGTTCTTTCTGCGTGCCGTCTGCCACCTGCAGCCATTTTTCCAGCCGCCAGAGGTCGTTGTCCAGCTGGGCCCAGTTGCGTTTCGTGCACAGCGGGCAGATCAGTCTTCCAGCCTCACTACGAGAGTTCAGAATAGGTTTAACATTATATTTGATGGTTATTACTCTATCTTTTTTGCATATGATAATAAAAATAGGCCAAGCAAGTCATGTTTTGGTGAGAAATCGTATAGAAAGAAACATTGACCATCTCATATTGGCGTTTCACGCTCTTTCTATTTAATCCTACTTGGTCTATTCTCAGTATTGGGTTTTTGAAAAGTTAAAGTCTTTGCAAAACCGTTCAAATAAGATGAATTGAGAAACTTACTGTTCGCAGAAGAGATTATAAGCGTCAGAAGCCGTAGGCCTGTGTTAGGGAAAAACAAACACCATGTTAATTCAACTTCAAACTTACAGAAAGTATCATGCAGTTAAATGTCACCTGAAAAGTCTCGTAACCAACCAAGATCTTCTTCATACCCCTTTCTTTTTCTATACCAATGAAGCATCATCAGTTAGTTTCGAGACTTTCGGGACGCGACTCAATAAAACTCTCACCTCAGTTCTCTTATCTTCTGCTGCATCTGCTTCGATTCTCTCAGCAGCTCCTCGTATCTCCCGTTCAATTTCTTTACCACAGAGGACTTGGCCTCTGCCTCCGTCGAGTCGCATTCTTCGATCAACACTCGATTAAGGTGGTTCACCACCTCCACGTTCGACTGACAGCAAGCTAGTACCTTCACTATCTCCTTACTCCTCAAACCGAGGTCAGAAGATCCCTGAGGCGGCATTTCCTTGGAAAGCAAACGCGCCAGTTGCTCCAGATTCTTACCGCACTCTTCGATAGCACTCGCGAGTTCCACCAAATAAGCGTCTTTGGCACTGATCGAAGTCATCCTCTGCAACTGCGGATGGAGGGTGTTAACTTGTACCGCGGTGTCCTGTTCGAATTTAAGAGTTTCCACCTGAACACCCTCGTCCACTTCTCGAGGGAGGTTCTGCTCGATTTGAATCGTTATTTCGGACCTCAAGATTATGATCCTTTCCTGTATCTCCTTCCAGAGCGTTTGGTATTCGTCTATGAGCTTCTGGGTTCTCTCGATCTCCTCCTTGTTACCCTTCTTCATGATCTTCAGCCCCATCTCGTCAGCGATTTGCAAGGTGGAGTTTTGCGAATTTAAATCCGCTTCTATTGAGTTCAGTTGTTGGAGTCTTTCTTTGGGGGTTTTCGAGGTCGATAGGTGTTGGAGGGTTGTCAGTTTGGAATCGATGCCGGCTAGAGCCACTACGGAATCTCCCTGGGCCACCTCGAACTTCTTGAACAGCGCTATCTCGTTCTGAAGCGACTGCAACAGAATGTTAGCTTTCGGCAACAAGTTGCCCCATTTGGTTATCACGATCCTGGACCTCGCGGTCAATTCCCTGACGTTCTCGGGATCTAGACCTCCCGAAGTGACCACTTTCGAATACGTCGATTCTAGAATGGTGAAAGAGGCGGACTCTTCTTCTATCTCTTTGATCACAGTCTCCAGTTTGAATATCACAGCTTGAAGTTCTTGTCGTCCCAAGTGTCCGGTAGGCATTTCCAACTCTTCCAATTTCCCTTCCATCTCTTTTATCCAGCCCTGTTTTGACTGGCTCATCTCGTTAAGTTTGTGGAGGAGTTTCCAGGCGAAAGTAATGATCCTTTTCCTCGTCATGGACTTGGATAAAAGTTTGGTCCATCTATTTTGTAAGTTCTTTATGGCGTCGTTGATGATTTGGTATCTTTTATTCGTGGATTGCTTAGTGCCTTCTTCCATGTGGAGGAGGTCGCAGAGGTTGGTGACTTCCGTAAGGATCCCGCTTTCTGTCTCGATTGATTTTCTGTGTTCCTCGTGCTCCTTCACCTTCCGGTCGAGGGTTTCCTCACTACAGTCTTCGAAGATGATCGGTTTTCCGAGGTTGCCCTCCATTTGGGTCATCCAAGCCCTCACTTCCAAGATCTTCTTCTCGAGCTGGTTGAGAATGTCATTTCTGGTGACCAGACGGTTTATGTGGGTTTCTCCGAGGGTGGAAAGTTTCTCCCACGTCGTTTTCACCTCGTTGGTCTTGGCTTGGAGTATCTGCTTGGCGGTCACATCGCTGTATTGTTCCCCGCAAGAGGAAACCAGCTCGTTTCCGGTCGATACCAGCCAATTGTACTCTGGCGTCTTCCTGGTCAATTCTGAAAGGAAGGAAGCTTCTAGTTTCGTGGTTAGATCTTCCAAGTCTTCCTCTGGGTTATTTTCATCGCTTTCTCTTAAAATCGTGGCTTCTAACTCTTCAGTCCAATTCATGAATTTCTTGTGCCTCGTGTCGAACTGCGACCTCTGTCCTTGCTTTTCTTCGATTTTCTGCAACAGTCTGTAAAGTTCGTTGTCCAGTTCTTTCTTGTGGTTCCTGAGAACCCATATCTTCTGGTTGATTGCTTTGATATCCGAAGGACTGAGACATTCCTTGAGTTGTTTTTGACTAGATTCAAGTTCTGTTAGATCGACATTTGTAGCTTGCATTTTCGAGATTTCTTTCACTATAATTTCGGCCCTAGCGCTCAGGCTAAGAGTAGTTGACGTTTGGGAATTTGATATAAAGTCTTCGGTATTCTTGTAGATATTTTCCACTTTGCTGACTCGTTCTTCGTGAGTCTGCACCAGTGTGTGGATCCTCTCCAAGAACTGTTTCCACGTCAAAAGACTCGCCTGGATGTTGCTGATACGTTGATGAATAGCGGCGTGTTCCATACGTATCGAAGTCGATAAGGCATCGTCGCAAAATTGCAAGATCTTGTTCTGTTGCTCTATCAAGTCAGCCAGTTGATCTTCGCCGAAAGACATTTTACCCAAAAGGGTTTCTATTTGGGATATAACCCTCTTGATGCCTCTTGTGTGAAGATATCTCAACTGCATCCTCTCTTTTTCACCCTCCAAGTCCTTCAGCCAAGCGTGCAGTCTGTTCTGGTCGGTTCTGTACCTTTCCCAGTAGTTTATACGGTTCTGGACTTCGGTATAGCGTTGGACGATGCTGTCCAGAGTCTCATTATGGAGTGATGTCAGGGTGTTGAATTGCTCCAATACGGTGTTCTCTACGAGACCGCTCGCCAGTTGTCCGTTCTGGTCCATGGGCAGAAGGATGTTTTGCTGCGTGGTCAAGAGATTCTTGTGCACTTGGCAGAGATGTTGGTGGTCTGATAAACTGTAAAAGTCGCTGGGTATCGAGCCTTGTAGGAATTGCTGAACGTTCATCAGGTAATCCTGCCACAGTCTGAGGGCAGCTGAGGCGTCTTCGTTTTTCACCAGTCTGGAGCTGAGTCTGTGGTACTGCTGGAACGTTTCCTTGAAGACCTCTTGCCACAGCTCCAGCACCTCCAGAACCGTAGTTTCCGTACGTACCGTTTGGCTGAGCTCCAGGGTTTTGTTTCTGACCTGTTGTATTCTGCTTTCTGCTCTTCCCAAAGCCAGAAGGTTGTCTCTGACGGCAGTCAGTTTTAATTCGTCGTTGTCTGAGCTCGATTTGATGCCGTTGGTGCTCTGTGGAAGGGAGAGAAATGGAGATTTCGGTTGAGTTTTGGTTTTGGATGGACTTACCGCTTTGATGGAATGTATGAGGTCTTTGGTTTCGTTGATTTTGCCTTCGTTTTCGGCCTGTAGGGTGCACTGTTCTTCGGCCACGTCACTGATGACGGTCAACGAGTGCCTGACGTTTTCTAGTCGCTTTCCGAGGTCCTCTATCTCGCTGTTCAGCAGGGATTTGGCGTCTAAACCGACGGCGTCTGCGATTTCTGATACCATGTTTCTGAGCACTGCGAACTTCTCTACATGCTTCCTGAGCGTTTCCTCGCATACCTAGAAGGAGACAGTTGCATAATTTCTCTCTAAATCGACATAATACTGCAATATTTTTGATGCTGTTGGTTTGACCAAACTCAAGAAAGCATTTAGCACTTTCAATGTCAAAGTTGCACGTCTTTGGCGAAGGGTACCAAGAAAGAACATTATTGCTGATGGTCCAGAACAAAATTCTGAGCCATTTTGGGGATAAGTCGTCGGATTAGGCCACAGAAAACAGAAGAATATTTCTTGAATTTCGTAATATTCAGTGCTTTGCGATTGAGGCAGATCGAATTCTGGTTATTGAAATTGAAGTTCGAACAAATGCAATCTTAAATGAAAGTGATTAAGTTCGCGTGTCTGGATTATAACTAATCGCAGTGTGGATTTTCGATTTTAGGGGTTGATTCTTAATTGAAACCTGGGCCAAGGTTAATGGGCTACAAAACGCATTCCCTGAATTGAGGTTTACGATTGTAACCTCTGCGGAATTGATTAGAGATAGCCGCCAAAACATAGCGATAGATGAATCGAAAGAATTCTGGTGATTCTCGTTGTTTCAATGCCCCTTCGATAACATACACAGAGTGTCTCTCCAATGAACGGTATATATGTCAAATTACAGGCAAAAACACGTAAATTTTGAGGGATATAATATTTGATTTTGTTGCAATTGGCGCCCACTGAAAAGCATCTATTTGGAAGGGTGGTAATCCTTTTGGAATCTTGAATAGGTCATGTGATACATGATTTGAAAGGTTTTTGAATTCTCCACACGCAAATACAATATTTTTCGGAAATAAGTCAATATTTGCCCTCTACGATGAGTTGGTCGATTATCAATTTTTATTTCATCGAGTTACCTTGCTGTAACTTCGGGAGATGCACTCGCAGATTTGGTCGAGTGCCGACAGCTCCTGGATCACGTGAAGAAATGCAACCGAGGTGGTTTTGTGTTCTCAAATGTCCGCATGGAAGTATTAATGATTGTTATTTGATAAGGACACGCGAACGCTAATTTCCCTCAATGCAGAACTTCCGACAATAAAAAATAATTCGCAACAGGAATTTTCAGTTCACGGGAAAACTTACGATAATGCGATAATCAGACAAGTTTTGCCGGTTTCCGTTTTCGTATTTCGCGATGATTTAACCGCTGAAAAGAGGGAATAGATGAAAATATGAGGCTCTTTTAACACTTACATGGAGACGCAGATAGACCTATACTAACTTGATTTTCTCGAAAATGGTGAGGTTTTTAAAAATGGCCTTCAATGATTTCTCTTCCGTTCAAAAATATGCGAAAAGTTCTCAGTGACGTTCAAGTTGGGAGGTTTTAATATCAAATAACCATTTTATCTAAAACTTGTTAAGTGGCCGTTATACTTTGGCCGACGGCACTAATTCTCCAATCAAAAAGTGCCTTTCATTTTTCAAGTTCACACCCTCAATTTTCCACCTGAAAGCTTGATTTTTTTTTATTTTCCTAGAATTTCAGACAGTTCTTTTCTTTCTGGAAGTCTTTTTAGTGTTTCCATAATTTTTTGCATTAATTGAGCGCCTATCCAAATGGAATTTTTTTTAAATATAGAAAATTGATTTGTCGAGGGCACTCCAATGAATTTTCTACAAAAAATTTATGAACAACCGCCGAAAAACGATTATGAAGTCAATTTTCATAGACTCTCAAATTCAACCCAATTTTTTGATTGATAAAAACTCTCAGTCGTATTGATGTTTTTATATCAAGTACAGTGGTGAAAGAAAACTCCCACCTCAACGGAGTTAATCTTGAAATAGAGGGTGATGAAAAAAAAGGTGGTTTTTGGGTATTTTCGTGAGGTTCACAGTTTATTTCATGACTGAATCACTCTGTATTCTTTGAAGTCCATGATGATATATGTTCTGAAAAAATCAAACAAACACCTTAAATCAATCCAAAATTACAGGGTGTCCACTTAACCTTCATTGCGAATAGTTTCTATAATAATGGATCACCCAGTATAAATTCTGGGTATTTCAGGTTTTTTCGATGTAACAACAACATATCTAGTGAAATATTCATTTTGCGAACGTTCTCGCTCTGGAACTGACATAATATTTTATACTTTCAAAATCGGGCATGCATTCAATTATGGAATTATGGATAACCCTGTATTCGTAACGATTTTCGGTCATATTCCTCCATATGGTTGCTCCCTGGGGATGGAATGAAATGTTTCTTGAAAAATATTGTTCATTCGATTCTGTTTTGAGATACGCGAGTAGTAAAAGTGGGTAATTCTCAACTTCAACTCCCTGTATCTCAAAAACTAGTCGTAGGATCGAGTTGGGACCATGGACACTTTTGATCAGTAGGTCGAGTACAACATCATACCAAAAAATTAGAACATTTGACGGAACGTCATTTGCCATAAGGAAAGTGCGGGGTCCTTTGTTCTTATTTTCGTCAGATCTATCTACCCTATCACTCTATATCTCGTAGTAGTCTGGGACACCCCTGACCCCGTATACCGATGAATTGTAATTATTGATTATTGCCCACCTTGATGTCCTCCTGGGTACACCGGCTCTTCTTCAAACTGATCTTCATGTGCGCCAACACATCAACACTTTTCGATCGCGAACCAAGAAAAAAATTCTTATCTCCGCCGACAGAAATTCCTAACGATCAATTCGTTAATCTCCAAAAATAACGCTTTCAAACGATCAAAGTTCCACGGTCAACTCGCCACTTGGTATCGCTGAATCGCCACTAAAAATAAAATTCACTTACGCTCTTTCGACATTTTTGTTGAGACCGCTCGCGACCTATTTAAAAGTGCGTCTGTTGCGTAAATTTGGCCGGAAAAAAAAAACGGGTTGACGCTTCGAGGATGGGTACGAAACTGTCGAATTGTTTCGGAACGGTTATAGATAAGCCCATCGTTAAGGCGGTAATGAAAGTTGACCTACCGATAAGATACCTTCGATAAATAAACAAACGACGATTCCTGGTGACTGTCCCGTCAAAATATTTATTTTGCTGAATATACTGGATAATTGGAAAGTTTTAAAAACGGTACGCAACAATATTATATGAAGTTACACCGAGTGGGCTATCAGATATGTTCTTGCTAAGGACTGAACGGGAATAAATTCGCTATCACAAAAACGCCTATATCTCTTGAACCAATTGAGAAAAAATCAACATTTGATCATAGTTAGCTTTGTTATGAACGTCAGAAACATGTGGAACATTTACTTCATAGATATTCCAATTCTCTGTCGCAATATGTCAAGCGAAGTGAAAACACGAGAATTTAAGTGAAATTTTTTCAAAATAATCAAAAATGGAGCTTCAAAAGAATCGCAAAAGAGGCTCGCGTTCGCCCGGAAACGGTATCAAGAGTTGTTAAGCGCTTCAACGAAGATCTTACAATTAACCGCAAGGAAGGAACCGGGAGGAAAAAGAGGTCTAATAGCCCAAAAAAAGTGAAGAAAGCCATCAGCCTTTTTCAGAAGAATCCTAACCTTTCAGGACGGAAAGTGGCCCAAATAGTGGGTTGTTCGCAGTCAACCATTCAGAAAATCAAGTCGTGTTGTGGGCTTAGAACATACAAAGTGCAGAAAGTGCCAGACAGGAACGCTGTGGAGCATCAAGAAGCGAAATCAAGAGCAAAGAAATTAATAAAAGATTTCTTGAAAATTTTTTTTCCGTTGCGTGATGGACGACGAAACCTATGTCTTGGCTGATTTATCGCAACTTCCTGGTCAGGAATTCTATACTGCAGATTCTCGTGGAAATGTTGACGAACAATTTCGCGTGATGAAAAAAGCAAAGTTTCGTAAAAAATTCCTGGTTTGGCAAGCAATTTGCACTTGTGGGAAAGGAGCAAATTTTTCGTTGGCCAAGGCTCTGTTGACTCGAAGATATACATCGAGGAATGCTTGAAGAAGCGACTTTTACCATTTTTACGTGAGCACGATGTATCAACAATCTTTTGGCCAGATTTAGCTTCATGCCACTACAGCAAGGCCACCAAGGAATGGTACGAAGCTAATGAGGTGGTTTTTGTCCCCAAAGAGGACAATCCATCAAATTGCCCAGAACTCAGGCCAATCGAAAGATATTGGGCCCTGGTAAAAAGAGAATTGAAGAAGACTAAGAAATCAACGAAAACTTTAGCGGAATTCAAGCAAAAGTGGAAGACAGCATCCCAGAAAGTGACTGAGAACACTATAAGAAGCATGATGGGAAGAATTTCAGAAAAAATCCATGAATTTTGTAAAATATAGTTTCGGTTTTCTTATTGTAAAAACAGTTTTCATTAGAATTAGAAGATGATTCGAAAATGAGTTTGATTTTCGAAATCGGTCCAGTGGTTCAAAAGATATAAGCGTTTTTGTGATAGGGAATTTATTCTCGTTCAGTCCTTACTACGCGTCAAATGCACTCTTCCTATCAGTTTAAGTCAGATTCTCACCTTGACGGCGTTCACCGCTTCCTGCGGCGGCAGATCGGCCACGGTGTCCATGCAATTCTCAACCCATTCGTGCACCAGGTCGCTGGACTCCTTGTACTGTCTCCAGAGGTCGGCTGCGTGGTTGTACTTGGTGCAGAGCTCCTTCAAGTTGCTGCAGGTGGTCGAATAGGCGGTCACGGCCTCTTCGACGGCCGCCTCTACCTTGGCGGCGACCTTGGGTTTGCAGGATTCCGCCAAAGGTTTGGCCGCTTCTTGCAGTTCCTCCACGAGGTTCTCGCGGCTGACCAGATTGCTGGAGACGCTCTGGAAGGAAAAAGAGGAACGTTAAGTTTATCGTTTTAGACTTTTAGAGGATTCGGTGGAAAAGATTGTAAATTACGAATTCTTTCTAGGTAATCACAGTGGGTGGTATATTTTTTGATATATTTCAAATTCAATCTATTCAGTTCATCGACTTCGAAAACCTACATTTTGATACCAATGTCAACACTGTTGTAATGATTTTTTCGTTTTATTTCGACAAAAATTCAATTTCACAGGTGAAAATCTAAACTATGACAGTTAGGGCTCTGGAATGTTTCTTATAGAATTCAACAACCTCGATAACCTACATTTTGATACCGAAATCGTCCATGTTACCCTCATAACTAATGAATTATTTCGTTTTAATTTTTTCGATATTTCATTTTCGAGTTTTGTTCTGAAGCTCAGAGCACTCAAAGTATGGCTGATATGGATCACCAAATTGGGTATTCTGAAAGATTTGAATGGGTTGAAGACATTATCGATTGAATAACACTGTTAGATTTCCCAGGGAATTCGTGTTGATGGCAAATATGGTGTTTTTAGGGGGTCTTACCCCTTATGCATGTTTGACCCAAAAATTTGGGATTTTCGAAATCGATTTTATTGGTTATAGAGATACATTGGACAATGCTGATTATTAATATACAATCTCCATTTGGATGCGACCAAAGAAACGGGAGCTATGGCGATTTGAAATTTCGATTTTTTGAAAAAATGCCATTTGACAGGTGAAAATCTAAACTATGCTAGTTAGGGCTCTGGAAAGTCTTTTATTGAATAGAGCGACCTCGAAAACCTACATTTTGATACCGAAATCGTCCATGTAGCCCTCATAACTAATGAATTATTTCGTTTTAATTTTTTCGATATTTCATTTTCGAGTTTTGTTCCAAAGCTCATAGCACTCAAAGTATGGGTGATATGGATCACCAAATTGGGTATTCTGAAAGATTTGAATGGGTTGAAGACATTATCGATTGAATAAAACTGTTAGATTTCCCAGGGAATTCGTGTTGATGGCAAATATGGTGTTTTTAGGGGGTCTTACCCCTTATGCATTTTTGACCCAAAAATTTGGGATTTTCGAAATCGATTTTATTGGTTATAGAGATACATTGGACAATGCTGATTAACAATATACAATCCTCATTTGGATGCGACCAAAGAAACGGGAGCTATGGCGATTTGAAATTTCGATTTTTTGAAAAAATGCCATTTGACAGGTGAAAATCTAAACTATGCTAGTTAGGGCTCTGGAAAGTCTTTTATTGAATAGAGCGACCTCGAAAACCTACATTTTGATACCGAAATCGTCCATGTAGCTCTCATAACTAATGAATTATTTCGTTTTAATTTTTTCCCTATTTCATTTTCGAGTTTTGTTCCAAAGCTCATAGCACTTAAAGTATGGGTGATATGGATCACCAAATTGGGTATTCTGAAAGATTTGAATGGGTTGAAGACATTATCGATTGAATAAAACTGTTAGATTTCCCAGGGAATTCGTGTTGATGGCAAATATGGTGTTTTTAGGGGGTCTTACCACTCTTACCCCCTATGCATTTTTGACCCAAAAATTTGGGATTTTCGAAATCGATTTTATTGGTTATAGAGATACATTGGACAATGCTGATTAACAATATACAATCCTCATTTGGATGCGACCAAAGAAACGGGAGCTATGGCGATTTGAAATTTCGATTTTTTGAAAAAATGCCATTTGACAGGTGAAAATCTAAACTATGCTAGTTAGGGCTCTGAAAAGTCTTTTATTGAATAGAGCGACCTCGAAAACCTACATTTTGATACCGAAATCGTCCATGTAGCTCTCATAACTAATGAATTATTTCGTTTTAATTTTTTCCCTATTTCATTTTCGAGTTTTGTTCCAAAGCTCATAGCACTCAAAGTATGGGTGATATGGATCACCAAATTGGGTATTCTGAAAGATTTGAATGGGTTGAAGACACTATCGATTGAAAAACTCTGTTAGATTTCCCAGGGAATTCGTGTTGATGGCAAATATGGTGTTTTTAGGGGGTCTTACCCCTTATGCATTTTTGACCCACAAATTTGGGATTTTCGAATTCGATTTTATTGGTTATAGAGATACATTGGACAATGCTGATTAACAATATACAATTTTCATTAGGATGCGACCAAAGAAACGGGAGCTATGGCGATTTGAAATTTCGATTTTTTG
Organism: Adalia bipunctata; assembly: GCA_910592335.1. Classification (NCBI taxonomy): domain Eukaryota; kingdom Metazoa; phylum Arthropoda; class Insecta; order Coleoptera; family Coccinellidae; genus Adalia; species Adalia bipunctata. The sequence continues at coordinate 4,128,707 of OU342951.1, forward strand.
AAAAAATGCCATTTGACAGGTGAAAATCTAAACTATGCTAGTTAGGGCTCTGGAAAGTCTTTTATTGAATAGAGCGACCTCGAAAACCTACATTTTGATACCGAAATCGTCCATGTAGCTCTCATAACTAATGAATTATTTCGTTTTAATTTTTTCCATATTTCATTTTCGAGTTTTGTTCCAAAGCTCATAGCACTCAAAGTATGGGTGATATGGATCACCAAATTGGGTATTCTGAAAGATTTGAATGGGTTGAAGACATTATCGATTGAATAAAACTGTTAGATTTCCCAGGGAATTCGTGTTGATGGCAAATATGGTGTTTTTAGGGGGTCTTACCCCTTATGCATTTTTGACCCAAAAATTCGGGATTTTCGAAATCGATTTTATTGGTTATAGAGATACATTGGACAATGCTGATTAACAATATACAATCCTCATTTGGATGCGACCAAAGAAACGGGAGCTATGGCGATTTGAAATTTCGATTTTTTGAAAAAATGCCATTTGACAGGTGAAAATCTAAACTATGCTAGTTAGGGCTCTGGAAAGTCTTTTATTGAATAGAGCGACCTCGAAAACCTACATTTTGATACCGAAATCGTCCATGTAGCTCTCATAACTAATGAATTATTTCGTTTTAATTTTTTCCCTATTTCATTTTCGAGTTTTGTTCCAAAGCTCATAGCACTCAAAGTATGGGTGATATGGATCACCAAATTGGGTATTCTGAAAGATTTGAATGGGTTGAAGACACTATCGATTGAAAAACTCTGTTAGATTTCCCAGGGAATTCGTGTTGATGGCAAATATGGTGTTTTTAGGGGGTCTTACCCCTTATGCATTTTTGACCCACAAATTTGGGATTTTCGAATTCGATTTTATTGGTTATAGAGATACATTGGACAATGCTGATTAACAATATACAATCTTCATTAGGATGCGACCAAAGAAACGGGAGCTATGGCGATTTGAAATTTCGATTTTTTGAAAAAATGCCATTTGACAGGTGAAAATCTAAACTATGCTAGTTAGGGCTCTGGAAAGTCTTTTATTGAATAGAGCGACCTCGAAAACCTACATTTTGATACCGAAATCGTCCATGTAGCCCTCATAACTAATGAATTATTTCGTTTTAATTTTTTCCATATTTCATTTTCGAGTTTTGTTCTGAAGCTCATAGCACTCAAAGTATGGGTGATATGGATCACCAAATTGGGTATTCTGAAAGATTTGAATGGGTTGAAGACATAATCGATTGAATAACACTGTTACATTTTCTAGGGAATTCGTGTTGATAGCAAATAAGGTGTTTTTAGGGGGTCTTACCTCTTACGCATTTTTGACCCAAAATTTTGGGATTTTCGTCGATTTTATTTTTATTGTTTGAAGAGATACTGTGGTCAATGATGATTAACAATAGACAACCCTCATTTGGATGCGACCAAAGAAACGGGAGCTTTGACGCTTTGAAATTTCGATTTGTTGAAAAAATGCCATTTTGCAGGTGAAAATCTAAACTATGACAATTAGGGCTCTGGTTTCCCAAATGAATCTTCTCAACAATCTTCAAGAAATATAGAACTGAGAATTCAGGGGTTTACATTTGATCCACTTTCATCAAAGTATCTGGTTCGTGTCGTACTCAATTATAATGAATGATATAATTATTAGTGAAGAAGCATCAGAGCACCAAAGCAACGGATGCCATTTGGAACTGTAAGGATTGTGGAGATTTTAATTGCCCATTGAATGGCAGTTCTTATTTCACTTTGTGATGCGACAACGTTTGATATCTTCTTGTAGGATTATCTAGTCTGCTCTAAATTCCCCAGAAATAAAAAAAAGAATATCATTGAAAAATGCGCTTTCACGGCGTTCTTTCGCGATTTTTCACGTTTTTATAGGCGGCGAATTCCGCGTAGCTCCCATGACAAAAATGGAAAACTTAATCGTCCTCTTCATCGGCTGTCGATGTACATGCAGTAGGTACAGTAATTCCCGTTCATACGACTCAATCCTATCGAGACTATCGATTCGATGTAGATTAAAATACCACCATTAATTGCTCATAAGAGGTCGTTAGCATTGCGATAACATCCGGAAGCTGTATTTCTCGGCTATTTTCAGTTTTGACTCGAATTCATGATGAGAAATTCAACCTCTAACATATCGAAATTTTCATATTTCCTCGAGAGCGTTTGGAAAATTAAAAACTGGCCGATAATCCAGTACTCGCTTGTTGTTAGGTTTTGGGACAACCCGTAAACAATTTCAATGCTCCTCTAAATAGCGTCGACATAATTTAAATATGTGAGATATGATGCATATCAACAGGAAAACAATAGTAACCATTTCCCTTGGCCATGAGCGATATTTACTGCAGGAAAATTGGAATTATAGAGGTGTGTATAACTTTACCGTGATGAAACACTAAATTTGGTCGTAATTTTCATACCTTGGAATACACATTATGGATAATTGAATTTGAATATTCATTTGCTCACAAATGAATAATGAGGTTTTAAGAGTGGTTTTATCCATGTTTTGCTTACTGTTTGTTTTGTTATCTGTGATTCAATATTCTATTTATTTTGTCGTCCAAAGGGATAGCAGTATCAATATTTACGTATCCTACACATTCAATTAAAAAATATTCGTCAAGTTTTATCCATTTCGCGTGAGCGAAACGACATAAAATTCCAGCGTATTATTGAAAAAAATTCCAATATTTCTCTGATAGATCCTGGATCACAGATGATTTATTTCACAGTTTCGGTCGATCCAAATGAGGCTCATTACAGAGACATGTTGTCTCTGCTCATTATTCAATAAAACAGTATAAGCATAGGCTATCGATCACATATTGCACTATGCACTATCTATCGTCAAAAAATAAGCTTTGATGAAATGACGAAAGTCTGTCGACATTGGGATTTTGTCTATTTTGAAGCAGAAAAATTTGCATAACTTAGTTCCGGCTAAGCTTGCACATAGAATGAATTGTTGTCTGTAAGATGAGCCTATCATAAATCAGGTAATTCCTCTGAGAATTTTCAGTTATGCACCGAAAGAGTACCTGAAGATAAGCTTGACTTGAACTTTACGACTTCGACAGAAGATTTATTATAATCCCTCACCTAACACTCGAAATTGGCGTCCGAAAAATTCGTACAGCGTGTTCAAAATCACCCTGTATCCAACCAAGTGTTATGCATTAACCGTTCTTGTCGTTGACTTCCTATTTCCTGACGATTTGTTAATAAACAAACTCTAACAACTGTCAGCACGAATGAAATTGTTTATTAAGTTTGGATTGATGATCCGGATTTCAATCTGTTGTGCCTTGTGGCCCCTTTTTTGTTGTTTACATTTCGCATTCGTTTAAACATTCGCGCCTTGTTTTTATAGTTATTCCTGGAGTTATTTTACAAGAAAGAATTGTTAAATCGAGAAATTATGTCGACTTTGTTCATACGTATATTCATTTGTTGATGTTTATAACGCGATTTCGATATCTGTCAAAATACAGATGATCCAGTGATTTAGAATTCGATGACAAATCGAATTTAAAACAATTCAGCATTCTTCAATTCAAGATACCTTTTACGAAATCCTGTACGGCGCCTTTCGAATACAAATCAAGGCTGTCACCAAATTTGCACTTATTTCACTTCCGAAAACGAAAATTCACAACCGCGTCCATCAAAAATTCCGCATCGAGACCGCACAAAGTTATAAATAATGGAAAAGATGCCCAAAGACGATACGTCGTCGTGCTTCTGACGGTACACTTTGTTTTAACCGTTGCCGAATCGAAAAACACGAACGTACTATTTCGTAGCGGGGTTTATTAAAGCGCCCGTTATCAGCTTCCTCAGCGCTGATTGCGGCCTGTCGAAGAGAGAAGTCAAAACTCGACTGATGAGGAAAGAGGAAGTGCGAATTTACGGACACCAGAAAAAGGTTCCGGTATTGAGGAAGGGCGCATGGTCCCGGTCTCACTTTCCCTCTACGCGAGAAATTTTGGGTTCGTGAGATTTTTCTGTGATTGAAAGTGGGGTCAAGTTATCTATGGATGGACCTTCGATTTTTTCAATTTTCCAATTTCCTCTCTATAATTTCGCATGAAATTCAAAATTCGTTCATCCATCATTGGGTCTCAAAGCTACGTCCTTGTTCCGATTTTCCAACGTTTCTATAAGTCTTTTAGGAAAAAATTGTTCTATAATAAGAAATTGGTCACATGAAGCACTTACGCGAAGTCCACCTTGTAGACAGATTTGTATTCAATCAATCTACAAATCTTTTGACAGTAGCTGTCAAGGAAACTGTTCACGATCCGCCGGATCTATTCATACAGAAACATTTTTATTTCCGATATAATTCGCTAGAATTTCATATGGTTCTGGTGACGCGATATGGAAATAATTGTGCAGGTAGCTTGAATACGTCATTTTTCGTTCAAAAATCAAATTTCATCTCAATCGGACACGTAGTTTTGAAATTATCTGGAAACTAAATTTCGGACGACTCGTAGTCAAATTTTGCCCATTGATGGAGTTATTTTTGACAGTCGTCAAAATTTGACAACACCTGTCAAAGGAAGCGTCCATTATCCGGGATATCTTCTTGTTGAGCGATTCGGACGAAATTATGCCTGTAGATCGTATACAGAGTGTAAATTCGATAACGAATAAATGAGGGGGTGTTAGGAAAAACGCTCGGACACGTCGATTTGTAATTTTAAATGCGCATATTTTTCAAGAAAATAAAATTATATAGGGTGTTCCATGCGACCGTGGCCAATACCAACTTTCTTATTTCAAATAAAACCCCCTGTATATTATTTATTTTTTGGATTCTTCAGAAAATTCTAGACATAATTCATGTACAATGTCCTATACCTACCTATCTTCAACTTTTTTGGAAATATTATGTTAATAATAATAAGACGTTCGCGGCGAGCTTTTTGAACATTTCCTACATTGACATTAATGTTTTTTTTGCGTTTTCTTTTTAATAATTAAGAAATAATCAGTATAACTCATTAGGTTTTAAGTGTAATGTAGGTACCGAATTTGTGAAATGAAATAATTTTTATTTAAAACGTTGATTTTTGCAATAAATCTGAAAACACTTAATACTTCCGAAATAGTTAAAGATAGGTATAGGACATTGTGCATGAATTGTGTCAAGAATTCTCTGAAGAATCCAAAAAATAAATAATATACAGGGGGTTGCATTTGAAATAAGAAAGTTGGTATTGGCCACGGTCACATGGAACACCCTATATAATTTTATTTTCTTGAAAAATATGCGCATTTAAAATTGCAAATCGACGTGTCCGAGCGTTTTTCCCAACACGCCCTCATTAATTCGTTATCGAATTTATTCCATTTGGCTGTTACACTCTGTATGTGTCATTCTCAATCTAATTTCTTAGTTGCATCTCGATTTAATATGCAGTTTTGAAATCGTCAGGAAAATAGAAATTCAGGAGCCTTTCTTTGAACGCTCGTTAACCCATCTTGTAGGTAGATTCGCATTCGAGAATTCAACAGAAACAGACAGCTGTTAAAACTTTACAGCAGCTGCCAAAAAAATCGTTCATCATCCTGTATGTTTTAACAGTAATATTCCAATTTTTCATTAATAATTCGCTGGCATTTTATATGTTTCTGGGTTGTGCAATGTGGTCAAAATTTTGCATGTATACTCCATTCACTTTTATAAAGTATACCGGTTGGCCATGGAATTCTGACACATTTCATCATGTATATTTTGAAAATGTTAGGTTATAGTCATTCTTCTGTCAGTTGAACAAGCAACGTTGCCATTTCTGTAAGTATACAGGGTCTTTCACGAGGAAACTCACCCATATTTATACGGGAAACTACTGAACGTATTTTCATGAAATTCAGCACTTATAAGTATTTCACGATGCTGATGAAATCTAAAATATTTTCAAGGCATGAGCACCTCCGGTTTTTCCGGAAATGACGTCAACTTCCGTTTTTCAAATTAGAACACCATTTTTTTAATGCAGAAATAGATTCCTTAGAAAATTTCAAGTTATTTTGATGTAACATTTTTCAGTTTTGGTTGGAAAATTCTCTCTGAGCGGGAAAATTTGAAAAAAAAATCGAAAATAGAGCTCCGCTGAAACAAGAACAACTTCGAGGTTTTTGGATGGAAAATTTTCATTTTTGGGATTTTTCAAGATGTAAGATTGATGTATCCACTTTAAAAATCGAAATCGCGATTCATAATACAGGGGGTGAAAAAATCGCTTTCGAAGTTAGGGATGACAAAATCGTGAAAAATCAATTTTTTCAAATTAGAACCCCATTTTTTTATGGCAGATATTGAATCTACGTTAAAAAATAATGTGAGTGTATGCATCACACCCTTGCCCTAAAATGGATATTTTCTGAGTTAATATCCACTTTAGGGCAAGGGTGTGATGCATACACTCACATTATTTTTTAACGTAGATTCAATATCTGCCATAAAAAAATGGTGTTCTAATTTGAAAAACGGAAGTTGACGTCATTTCCGGAAAAACCGGAGGTGCTCATGCCTTGAAAATATTTTAGATTTCATCAGCATCGTGAAATACTTATAAGTGCTGAATTTCATGAAAATACGTTCAGTAGTTTCCCGTATAAATATGGGTGAGGTTCCTCGTGAAAGACCCTGTATATTTTCGCATATCTGAAAAGAGCTTATTTATTTCCGAACAACTTTCGTCTCTAGTGCTTCTTCTCCTTCCAAAAATCGACATATTTCTCGAATATAGCGATACCACCAATTTCAATCAAGTCCAAATGCAATTCCCATCGAATAAAGCATCAAACTCACCTCCAAACGCTCTGTCGCCTTCCTCAACCTCTCGTAATCCACCTTCCCCTGCACGGTCAGCAGGTCCATCATGAAGTCCGCTTCTTGCACGCTCTCTTGGACCAGCTCCAGCTGCCTTTCGAACCGCTGCCACAGACTCAGTCTTCCCCTGAGCAGCGCCATGAGCTTACCGCACCTCTCGTCCATCTTGATGTACACCTCTTGGACCCTAGACAGGCTGCTCTCGACGTTCACCGGCGACACCGTGGCCTTCAGTCTCATCGGCAGGGTGTGCAGCAGCTGCCGCAAGGCCATGACTTCTTGCCATATGGCCACCAGGTCTTGGTCTACCTTGTGACAGTCGTCTACTGCTTTCTTCACCTCCGCGCTTCCCAGTTTCTCCGCCTCTTCGGCTCCGTCGAGGATGATGTCCAACATCTCGAATTTGACCCTCAGTCTATCGATTCCTTTCTGGATGGTCTGAAGGGAATGTTCGAGGACCGTGGCGCCTTCAAGTTCTTCGCCGATCTGTAGCTCTAACCTCCTGGACAAGTCTAGTAACTCTGTAACCTTATCAGATTCGTTGGCAGACAGGAGTCCCAGTTTTCCTAGCTCATTCTGGAGCGCGTCTAGTCTTAAAGACATAATTTGCAGTCTTTCTATGTACAGGTTCAGCTCTTCTTCGTCCTTCATCACTCCTCGAGGCTTGTCCACGTCTGCTTTCAGGTTCTGCAACTCTTGCTCGATGATGAACAGTTTTTCGTTGACTGGGACGTTGGGGGCCGATATGGTCTTCATTATGCGCTCTTCGATAGCCTTAATCCTGGAGGTGACGTCGAACCATTTCTCGAGAACCAAAGAATGACCTTCTCGAAGATCAGCCTCGTCTGCTATTGGGATTATGGAAACGGCTCTTTCGAAGGAGTATATCGCGTTTTGTTGGAGCTTGTTGTTGACCTCCCATTGGGCCTTCAACTCCTGAAAGAGAACAGCTGCTTCAGAAAAGATTCTCAAGAAATTCACTACCGTTGTTAATGATACTGAAGAATGGTGGAAAGTTAATGAAGTTAATTACGAAAGGTAGATAGGACTCACCCAGAATTGCCTCATTTGATTCCTTTGCGGTTCCGGTTGTTCAAACTCGTCCAGCTCTTCGGATGCTCTCTTGAGCCACCTCTTGAGCCCTTCTATCTGTTCCTCGTAGCGGTTCCAATAGTCCGTGAAACCCGCTATACGTTGCATGTTATTCCTCACGTCTTCCTGTAACTTCATCACGATTTCTAAAGCGTCAATATATTCTTGTTCCAACCCGGAACACACAACCAACTCTTGAACTTTGAGAGCTACGTCTTTGAGGTGCAGGAGAGTGGCTTGGTGTTCTGCTAAATCTTGACTCAACAGCGTGTAATGTTCCTTGTAGCTCAGGTAGTCGTAGGAAGTGACGTTGATGATGCCGGGGACCCGTTCTTGGGCGACCTGCAGCCATCTCATCTCTTCTCTCATGGTCTGCTTCAACGTGGTCCATTTAGAGGCGGCGGAAAACATTTGCTGGAACCTGCCGGTGGCTTTGTCCAAGATCACCCTAGCTCTGTCGTAAAGGCTGTTGTGTAGTTCTGAATGCTTCGCTTTGGTCTCCGAATCCAGGTTTTCTTCCAAGGATTCTAAGATAGCTCTGCAGTGACTCAGGTTCACGAAGAATTTCCGATGATTCTGCATCTCGTTCTCCAGGTGTTTCAAGTTTCGTACAGTCAGAGGGCTTTCGACTATGGCCTCCGCTATATCAACGATTTTACTGAATTCTTTGAGCGTTTGTTCGTATTCGTCAGCTAACGTCAAAAACTGGTAAGCTTTTTCTCTTTCGTCCAAGATCTGCTGTTCGATCTGCTTCACCAAATGCTGGTTTCTGTGTACCTCATTCGGTATCTCTCTAGTTGGAAAATCTCTCAACAACCCTTTGGCCGTAGTCAACAACTGGACAGCTTTAACAGTATTAGTTTTGTTAACACCGTCCAAAGCCTCCAATTCGTTCAGTTTGGTTTGGGGAGCAGCGTCCGAATCTTTCAAATCGTTCACCGATTCCTGAGTCTTCAAAATATTCTGGGTAACGTTTTGGAGTTCTTCGACAAACTCGTTCCATCTTCTGAGGTCTTCGGACGCTAGTTGACCATTTTCTTCCGTTACGTCTTCTATAATCTTGACTTGTTGTTGCAGGGAATCTATGTAACTCTTCATCCTGTTCCTATCTACTTCGTTGTAGATATCGTCTGCTTTGCCTAGCTCTGTTTGTAGCTGTCCAATCTTATCTTCGATCTCCACTATCTCGTCCTTGAGGTTATTGAATTCTTCAACCCTTTCTTCACTGGGACCCTCAGTGGTATGATGCCTGCTCACGTAGATTCTGTATTCGATGGTCTCCAACCATGTGGTGATAGTTTCAACGGTGGTTATGATGGTCTGTTGGATGATCTGTACATCTCTTTTTTCCACCGCTGCCTGTAACAACTTCAATTGCCTTTCGACGTTACTACTTCTTTGCTCGATCGATTCGTCGGTGATAACTTCACTTAAGGTAGCAAGGTACAATACGTCGCTGAGGTGGGTGGTTCTTTGGGCATTCTGCAAGTTCTTTATACGTTCCAAGGTTTGTGTGTTGGTCCAAGTAACCCCCACGTTTTGAACTACAACTGATCCTTGTTTTTCGCTTTCGATCAGAGCTTCAGATTCTTTCTTAGGGTACCTCGGTTCTGAGTGTGACCAGTGGGTTGATGGATATACCGGAGGGGATATTGGGAAGTCTTCTGAAGGTGTCAGAGGAGTGTCTGCCACAACATGGGGAGATTGCACCTCTTCGATGGTGACAGAGGTGATATGTTTATTCTTCGACTTTGTTTTCGGCGAAGAGATTTTGGTCTTCTGGACTGCAGGTTCTAAAGAAGTTTTTTGGTCAGGACCACCGATAACGATTACTGTTTTGACGGTATCCTGGGTGGAAGATTCCGTCTCAGTTGTAGGAGTTTCAGTTATTTCACTGACTTCAGCAGTATCGTCTGACAGAACTTTGTTTGTTGTTTCTGTAATGAATGTTTCAACTTTGAATGAATCAGGAGAATCAGATTTTTCTTCTGAAGAGCTATCGGGTGGTAAGGAAACTTTTATGCGGACTTCTGTGTCCTCGATCTGTGAATTCAAGGCTTTGTTCCTCATTTCATCGACTCTTTCTTCGTTCAAGTCGGTTACAATCGAAGATACAACCATTCCTTCAGTTGGTGTTGACGTTGTTTGGTTTTGAACATCTGATTTTTCTCTCTCGATGAAATCTGCTACTGCTGAGTGCTTTTCAAGAACCATATCGTCAACAGAAACCTGTATATCTATGTTTTCAGGTGTATGTTCCTCTTTATTTCCGCTTAGTTGCTTCGCATCGTGTGGTATTTCTGCGTCAACGTTGACGAAAATAGGTTGTCCACTTTCTTTACCATCTGTTGGTATACTGATGGAAGCTTGGACCAAAACTTCGTATTCTGAAGGGCTGCTAGGGGGAGTCAACTCGACTATTTCTCGTTGAATTGGTGAAGTTTGGGTGACTGATTCAAAGGTTTCCTCTTTTCTTTCATGAACAGGAGATACGTGTTCCAAGGGGGACTGAACCAAAGGAGATGTTTGAGAAGATTGGTGTTCAGGTATTGGTTTAACCTGGGATGCAGTTTCTGTAGTTTCCACTGCTGACATTCTAACAAGATGATTTCGTTCCGCTTGTCTGTCGGTTTCAACACCGACCTCTTCAGTTTGAACGGCAGGTAAAGGAGAAGTTTGTGCAGAATGAGTAGCTGGAGAGTGATGAGCTTGAGTTTCAACTTCTACAGTTTCTTGTCGAGATATCTCTAGAGGACTTGTCTGCATTTCTCTTTCTTCTATTCTGATTTCTTCAGCAGTTACAGGCGAAGATTCCCTATCTGTTCCAACAGCGATGTTTCCGGTTGATGTAACCGATGGGCGAGGAGTTGTTTGGACGGAATGAACGTCCGAAGATTGTTGTGCTTGAGTCTCAACATCCATACTTTCAATCCTATGTGTTGTTGGACTGGTCTGTACTTCTCTTTCTGTCATTTCTTCCTTTTCTCTGAAACTTGGAATAGGAGATGCTCTGTCGGTTTCAACACAAACGTCTTCCATTGGTGGGGCTGATGGTAGCGGAGATGTTTGGACGGAATGTACTTCCGGTGTCCGACTTTGCGTTTCAACCGCTGTCGTTTCCACTTTGGAAACTTGGATTGGGCTTGTTTGACTTTCTCTCTCTTCAATTTCTTGAGAAGTCTGCATGGATGTATCAGTTTTTTCCATGGATTCCTCTTTTGGAGAAGTTGATTGTTCAGTTTGTGCATACTCTTCTTGACTTTCAATCCTTTCAGGGGTAAGAGTTTGCATTGAAGTATCTTGGATGTCTTTATCATGTTCTGGCGAGGCTTCACGAGGTGTTGTCTGCACATTAACTTCAGTCACTGTCAGTTCTACCTGGCTGGATGATTCCCTCACTTCTGGTTTATCTTCTTTTGGTTCTTCTTCAGTTTGAACGGATAATTCGGTTGTTTCCACTTGCAACTCTGGGGATGTTTGCACAGATGTCGGCATAGTTTCGATTTTTTCGATGGTTGTGATTTCAGACACTAATTCAGGCGATGTTTGCGAATGTTCTTCTTGTAAAACTACTGTTTCAACTACGGGAATCTTGGTGATAATTTCATAAGATATTCCCTTGGTTTCTTCGTTGCTTGGCGAGATAACACTTTCCTCGATCACTTTAACTGTACCAACTTCCGAAGCAGTGGAGATGGTTCGATATGAGTCGTTTACAGAGTCCAGTTCTTCATCTTTAGCGTGTTGTTGAGGAGGCTCCGATAGGACTTCACTTTCATCGACAGTTTCTTCGAGGATAGGTTCAGAAACTGGCTCACTTTCAGATTCTTTACGTTCTCCCTTTCTGTTCCTCTTCCTCTTCTTTTTCTTCGCGTCCTTTGCTTCTTCTTCCTCAACTTTCACAGCCTTGTCGTCGTCGCTGAAGGCGGCAGATTGACCTTCGATTGAATCCGAAATTGATTGTGGTACGTGAGATTCGTCAGTGTCTTTCACTTTGATCTTCTGTTTCTTCTTCTTTTTCCTACGCTTCTTTTTTTCCTGATCGCCGTCTTCCATCAAGCTTTCGTCCACGGTGGTCTTGTCTGCTTCGTAGCCTGTATCTTTACTTCTTTCCTCTTGGTCTGACTCTGTCATAGGCTCGTATGCGAAAGTTGGTTTTGGACTTTCCTCGTAGTCTTCAGAATCTGACGGTATGATTATTTCGGTGGATTCGGAGAGTGTGGTGTCTAAAGAGATTCCTTCTGTCTGCATGATGTCTTCAGTGGGTACTTTTTGCTGTACTTCGGGAGATTGAGATTTCGATTGTTGAACATGTCTTTGTTTCTTTTTTCGTTTGCTCTTCCGTCCCCCATGGTCTATATCGCTCGATGTAATCGAAGTCTCATGCTCAGAAGGTTCAACGACAGAGGGTACAGCTTCGTGGGTGGAAGCTGGTAAGGACTCTGTAATTTTCTGAGTGATGGATGGTAGAGAGAAGTCACTCTCGCGTTGCAGTTTTTCTTTTTGGAGCTCGTCTTTCTTGTCGACGGTTATTTTGCTGGATATTTTGGCGCTTTCAAACTTCCAGTCCATCGGTTTCTCTTCTAGAGATACTGTGATTTCTACACCTTGCTGCTGTTTCTTCGGTGACGATGGTACGCGTGGTTCCTGCTGATCTTCTTGCTGGAACTTCACGCTTTTGGTAATTGCCTCTTCTGGAAGTCTCAATTCGGTCTCTTCTGTAGGTTGAGCGGGGGATTGTGGTTGCAAAACAGTGGTCTCTTGAGTTAATGATGTATCAGATGATGGGTGAACAGAATCATGTTTCGAGGTCATTTCACCGTGGTTTATTTCTGCAGCAATGAACATATCTGTTGATGATTTGGGTTTATCGAGTACTGGTTGGGGTGATTGTTTAGGTATGGGTTCTTGAATCTTTACAGGTTGATCATCCTCAGTAGGATGGTCCTGAGCCATCTCTGAAGCATAGAAATCTTCGATGACAAGTTGTTCATTGCTAATTTCTACAGCGGCTCTAGGTGATTGGATGGAAAAATGTTCACGGGCTGGTGCAGAAGGTTCTACTTTCTCAGAGACAGGCGTGCGTGAGGTTACAATTTCGGTTTGCTTTTCGAAGCTGGTCTGAGTCGTGACATGCTGTGCGGGCAGAGTTAGAGGTGATTGATTTTCAACATACCTCTGGTCTGCTTCATCGATTTCCTCGATCACAACGTCTGAATGGCTTGGTTCTACGATTTCGGTACTTATCTTTTCCGTTTCTTCCACAGGGAAAGATTTTGGAGAAGCTTCTGCAGAGTCTTGTGGATGTGACGTTTGTACACTCGTTACATGCGTTATGGTAATTTGTTCTCCGTTCTCTGTCGGAGAGGTTGTGATGGTTTGTACAGTTTCTTGTGGAATCAGAGGAGTATGATCTAATTTCAATTCTGCTTCAGTCGTTTCTGAGGGTTCTATAGCCACCTGTCTGATCAGTGTTTTTTCACTGTGTAGTTTACTATTCTGCAAATCTTCGGAAGTTGTTGTAACTGTTTGTTTCTCTGTGGTCGATTGTCCGACCTCGATGTTGTCAAGATCAGTTGTAACCTCAGGCTCTCCGAATTGAGTTTCCGAGACAACGTTACCATCAACAGTCTTCGTAACGTTGATACTAACTCTAGGAACTCCTTCTTCGGTAACTTCCACTTCCTCAGGCTCTTCCACCACCTCCTCCGTTATCTGCTCTTTGCCATCAACTATAACTATCCTTCGTATGATCCTCCGAGTCTTCCTGATAACTTTTCTGGTCACCTGTTGGACCACAGCACGCACGCTAGAACTGGACGTGTGGATCTGGCTGGTCCCGAACGCCACACCACCTTGGTCGGTGGATAGCAGCTTGTTGGTTTCATCGACAAAGGCCACGTCGCCTTCGTGAAGTGTAACGCCTTGAATTTCTACCTCACGCGGTTTATCGTCTTCTATAACAGTGTAGTGGGTCTCTGGATCGGTGCTGAACTCTTGGACATCGAGGTCCCCGCCAGCCGTTCCGGTTATGATGTTGCCACCGTATTGTCTGTTGGTCAGAATCTCCCTTCTTCCATCTCCCCTAGCTACCGTCGTACTGCTCTGTTGACCTTGGAGGGTAACTTGCGAGAACGACTGACTGACCGGTACATTATCTTGTGTTAGGGTGCTAAGAGACGTCAAGTTTTGCTGTTGGACAGTTTGCTGGTGTCTGACGACGGTTCTGTGCAATTTCTTGACGATTATCCTTTTCGTTCCGTCAGCGTCTACTATGACTTCCGTTGTCGTCTCATCCGGTTCCACCATGACCGTTTCGTACGGCTGATTCGGTTTCGCGTTCGAGATGCTGAGTTCCAACGATTTAGCGTCAGTTTCAGCTTGCTTCCTGTAGCTGGCCTCCACCAAGAGGTCATCGTCAGGTTCTTGGATCAAAGGTTGGGGATCTTGCGAAGCCATTGGCTTGGTGGCGATCTCAATCGTTTCGTCGCCTCCGCTCGTTGTGAATTTAGTGATTGTTATGGTTTCTCTCAGTCTTGCATCTCCTTCATCGAATGATTCTTTCGAGAGTTGCGCTTGGATTTGGGCATCCACTGGTTCGTTGTAGGTCACCGTGAAGTCTTTCGTTGTAGGTTTTGGAACCGGGGACTTCAGGCTGTTTCCTGTTTGAGTCTCTATGGTAACGGCGACTTGAGGCTTTTGAATCGGAGTTGTTGAATTTGGTTGTACGTCAGTGTGAATTGAAACTTCTTCAATTGGCATAGATATTGAATGAAGGGTGTTTTCCAGAGAGGTATCTGGAGTTGTCAGGGCACTCTTCCTTCTTTCTCGGACTTCGTCAAGGTTCCTCTTGAATTCTTCGATCTTATACTCGAAGAACGTCTTCTGTTCTGTTAAAACCAGAAGTATGGATTCCAGTTGAGTGCAAAGGTCGAGGGAGATCTGTTTTAGGTCCTCGTATTTCTGGAATTCCTTGCAGATTTTGGATAGCTCCCCCAGTTTTCTTTCCTTCTCGAGCAGTTCCCTGTAGCTGTTTTCTACTTCGATTATAAACTCTTGTATTTGAGATTCAGTGATCGTTTGTTTGGAGCTTTCCAAAATGGTTCTGACGGATATTATCCAGGTCTCGATTTCGATCAGGAGGTTCTTATAGTCGTCGAGTTCCTTCTTTCTCTTGTTCTGATTCGTTTGCGCTCGCTGAAAAAACGAATATATTGTTAATTTTATCAGAAATCAATTATTAGTGATAAGAGTTCTATATTGAATAAGGTATGAACCCTTTTCTATAGTGGAACACTTGATGATTTGCAGCAGTATCTATCTTACGTGTTCTGTGGTATATACAATTCGGGATTCACTCACCGTTATGGCAGTTCTTCCATTTTCGGCCTTAGCCAAAAGG
Source organism: Adalia bipunctata (assembly GCA_910592335.1). Lineage (NCBI taxonomy): Eukaryota > Metazoa > Arthropoda > Insecta > Coleoptera > Coccinellidae > Adalia > Adalia bipunctata. The sequence goes on from OU342951.1 coordinate 4,144,086, forward strand.
GATGCTATTCTGGTCCGTATTTGCGCTAACGCAGTGACCAAATTTTCGGTGTCTTCTTGCGAATCTAGCTCAAGTGCAAGGCTTTCCAGGCGAATTGCTTCGGCTGCATGTTTCTTCAGTTCTGTGACGATTATCTGAAACAATTGAAATGGCTACAGGATGATCTCAGACTGAGGTCCATACTGATTTTATGGAATAACGCCTAGATATGAATTTTAATACGTTTGTCCTAGTCGCCTGTGATCTGACATCATCAATACTGTTATCAAGCTTTACTATTGTTGAGAAGGTTTTCCTTATTAAGTAATCGATTTTTGCTTTGGTTTTGGTTTTTTATATCGTTTGCTACTGGAAGAGGTTTTGCTAGAGCTCATGCTGTAATTTTCGGAAATTATTGAAATGAAATATTGTCCCCCTCCTACTTTTAATACAAACTTTGATAAATACCTTTTGGAACTCTGATATTATCCGAAAATTTTGACACCATGGTACTTGAATGGGCAAGGTTCCATAGGAATGATGCATTCAGACTTTCTAGCTTAGAACCATCTTAATCATCATCCCTTAACATGAAGTCTTGACCTTATGATTCCCATTCATGAAAAAAAAAACTTGAAATTCTTTGAACTCCAGTAACCAAAAAGGAAAGTGACCATTTCTATTCACACTATCTAATTTTTCCATTAATATGAACCAGACGAGCGAATATGCATTTTTTTCAATTACTGAAGACATCATGATATTCTCATGAAGTTTCAGCAAGCTGTATATCGAAAATATTTAATTAGCAATGGCTCGAATGTTTTTGAGGTCATCAAAAAAAAAAAAATGGGCATTTCCAGTCATTTTCGGAAAAAATATTTTTTGACATATTGGATTCTCACGTATTTCGTGATTTTTTTTCAAATTTTTTCTTCATCAATATATACCCTTAAAAAAATAGAGAAAACTCAAAAATTATCTACCGAATTCAAACGATCAGAATCGTGTGACGTCAGAGGCTAGAGAGGTTTTTGATTGGTTGTATTCGTCATGACGTGCTGCTGATATAAAAATGACAGCATTGCCAAATCACAAAAAATATTAGCCTGAAAAAGCCCTTACTTTCACTTTCCTAATAATATCATAATATATAATGTTGATTTTGGATGTTTTTCTTTTATCATCGTGACATTTTCATTTTTATTCCATAAAGCTTCATAATATCATTCAATTTACGACCTCCCAATTGAAGATAAAGAGAGTTGAAGTAAGTAGATAGGTGAGAAATTCAATTAAAAATAATTATCCCTAGTCTACACAGGTAAGAATTGGTATATATAGGCCGGTCTTCTAATTTAGGAAGCATTAATAATTATTTTCATTTTGAGAAGTGCAAATCAGTGATAATAATAATTATTGATTTGGCAACTGTGTATAGGGATCATCTGGTCGTCAGTCGTTGACTTAACCTAGGAGTATAGAATACTCCTAGACTTAACTGTAAGAAACGCCATTCTATAGTACGCAGAGAAGACGTCGAAATGTCGAATAATGACAAATAAGAAGGTTATGTTTTTATTTATAATTTGTAGGCGTGGTTGCCACATCATTATTTGTATTTTCAAAGAATGAGTATTATATCAACTTTAATGAAAATTAAGTTGTTATATGACGATGTTTCAAAAACATTATAGTGATCACATCAAATATACGGTTACTGAATATATTTATGAATAAATTCAGAGATTTTGCAAAGACTTGACAACAGCGGCGTGTCTCTCAGTTACTCTGGGCTTTGTCTCCTCCATCACAAACATCAACCAATCATATTACAAATTGAGCCACTGACGTCACAGCAGAGGGACGTTTGAATTCACGCGTGTTGAAATCACATTTTCAATATCGAATAATTAATCAATTCTTCGAAATTCAGAGTGAATAAATGGTTACAAATGTGTTATAAACTGCCCTTCATTACGTCATGTGAAGAAAAGTGCATATTTTGAGGTACTGGAAATCCCCATTTGCATCCTGAATAAATGCTCCATATTAAAATTGAAATGGTTGAGTGAAAACTTCACCGCTTATTTCTTATCGAGAATAGACCAATTTGATCGCTTTGGAAAGTTGAATTACAAGAATTTACATCGTTTCCAAACTTTCTCACCCAGTGTCTTAAATTTCCTTCAAGTTATCGCGAACAAAACATAAACTCAAACTTACGGAAAGTTGAAAACCGCCACAGATCACACCGTTTTCGGTTCGATACTTGCCGATAACTGATGAGCAATAACAACCGGATTGAGCCGCTGACGACGCGCTGGTCAAACCCAAACACCGCGATGCATTTCGGTAGCGCGAAACGACGTCGTCGGCGGCGTCCAAAGCCGGTAAATGCGGAACGAGAGTTCGACGATCTCGACGCCATCCTAAGCGTCGTTTTTCTCGTTTGGCATCGGAGGTAAATGTCACTCGTTGATCTCGCAAGAATGGACGTTGAAATTGCTTCCTCCTTTTTTTTACGTTTGCGAAAGGGGTCTATTGACGGTTAGATGCGAGCTGACGGGTTTTTAGCAGCTGCATCCTTTGGATCAGTGAATTCGAGCTCTTTTTCCTTTCAGAATGAAATAAGTTTGTCCACTTTCTGGGTAGATTCGCTTTTTCCAGTTCAACAGTTCAAAACTCATACATTTTTCATACCACAAGTGTCCACAGTCAAGTTATAAAAGTAGTTGAACGAAAAATCTCAATTCAATTTTTTTTCTTTAGAAAATAAGGCAGTAGTAAAAAAAGAGCATTGCCAGATCGATAGTTAATCATACGAGTCTCATGAAATTCCTTGATTTATAATTATGGAATCGAAAAAAATCAAAAATAGTTGTCAATTCAAAAACGTTGATAAAAATGCGGAGTCTTCCTAAGAAAAGGGTTGCTTTATTAATGAAGAAAATTTATGTAGTGCATTTTTGTAGCATTTTAATCAAGACTGGTTCTTGCTGATCTCATTCAGCATTCCGTCTATAAATAGTGGCATTACACCATACGGATAACGAACAAACCACATTTCCATCGGTGACGAACGAGAAAAGTGATAATTTTCGATAATATTATGGAATATGGTCACCGGTCCGAATAAAATCTCCGATTGTTTTGATGTCCGATAAAAATGTTCGAATATTCTCGTTTCCTTGTGCATTACATCATCGTAAAATTTAGTGATGACCTGCCGGTAGATTTGGCAACCAATTCACGAGTTGCAATGTTTATTTTCGGTCGGTTTCGATTTAATTTTAGCAAATAAGTCTTGTCTCGTTGTCTCATCATTGGGATCCTGTAGATCTTTCGGTTTCGTGAAGTTCGTATTTGTAAGAATAGTAAACAATGATTTTCTTGATTCTTTCCAAAGTTTCATTCATAAGGACTGAACGAGAATAAATTAGCCATCACAAAAACGCTCATATCTTTTGCACCACTGGACCGATTTCGAAAATCAAACTCATTTTCGAATTATCTTCTAATTCTAATGAAAGCTGTTTTAACAATAGAAAAACCAAAACTATTTCTCACAAAATTCATGGGTATTTTCTGGAATTCTTCCCATCATGCTTCTTATGGTGTTCTCAGTCACTTTCTGGGATGCTGTCTTCCACTTTTGCTTGAATTCCGCTAATGTTTTCGTTGATTTCTTAGTCTTCTTCAATTCTCTTTTTACCAGGGCCCAATATCTTTCGATTGGCCTGAGTTCTGGGCAATTTGGTGGATTGGCCACTTCGGGGACAAAAACCACCTCATTAGCTTCGTACCATTCCTTGGTGGCCTTGCTGTAGTGGCATGAAGCTAAATCTGGCCAAAAGATTGTTGACACATCGTGCTCACGTAAAAATGGTAAAAGTCGCTTCTTCAAGCATTCCTCGATGTATATATCTTCGAGTCAACAGAGCCTTTGCCAACGAAAAATTTGCTCCTTTTCCCACAAGTGCAAATTGCTTGCTAAACCAGGATTTTTTAGGAAACTTTCCTTGTTTCTTCACGCGAAATTGTTCGTCAACATTTCCACGAGAATCTGCAGTATGAAATTCCTGACCAGGAAGTTGCGAGAAATCAGCCAAGACATAGGTTTCGTCGTCCATCACGCAACAGGAAAATTTTTTCAAGGAATCTGTTTTTAATTTCTTTGCTCTTGATTTCGCTTCTTGATTCTTCACAGCATTCCTGTCTGGCACTTTCTGCACTTTGTATGTTCTAAGCCCACAACTCGACTTGATTTTCTGAACGGTTCTCCCGGTTCCTTCCTTGCGGTTAATTGTAAGATCTTCGTTGAAGCGCTTGACAACTCTTGATACCGTTTCCGGACGAATGCGAGCCTCTTTTGAGGTTCTTTTGAAGCTCCATCTTTGATTATTTTGAAAAAGTTTCACTATAAATTCTCGTGTTTTCACTTCGCTTGACATTTTGCGACAGAGAATTGGAATATCTATGAAGTAAATGTTCCACATGTTTCTGACGTTCATAACAAAGCTAACTATGATCAAATTTTGATTTTTTCTCAATTGGTTCAAGAGATATAGGCGTTTTTGTGATAGCGAACTTATTCTCGTTCAGTCCTTATTTCTTTCAATTCCAATAGTTCAATCATTCTTCAACAATTCGGAAAATCGTCCATATACCAGCTTTTTCAAGAATCGATATTCTATGATGTCGACATACCCAGAAATAACTTCGTTCACCTGTTTCGTAACAAAAACCCGACAGCAGACATTCGATAATTCTTGTAGGCATTTGTTCAACTGCCAACCACTACAAATACGATCGTGATGAACGTTTTTCATGGCTAAAATCATCTTTATAAATACATCTCGTATTGTTGAATGGATGATAAATCTTTGTACATTCGCGGAACCTTGGAACTTGTCGGTCAAGGTGGTCCGTATATTTTTAGCCCATGATGATGATCGCGGTATGGATTTTATTGAATATTCCGGTATGCAAGATGAAGAAACGGACCTCTTTTTCTAAGAAAAGACAAGCAGATGATTCTATATTCGTTTACTTGTCATATGTCATATTTTGGTCCCACATACCTACACCTACATGAGATTTGAGTAAAAATATCGCTTATTTGCTTACCTCTAAAGCTCCCAAAATTTGCGGGAAATCCTTTTGCGGAAGATGCTCAATAGACGCTTCCGTAACTTTCACTGAACACTCGAGGTTCTCAAAGTCTTCAGTCAACTGCTGCAAGTTGAAATTGAGAATGTACAAAGAAACTTTAAGATCTGAAAGCTACAAGCTAAGAACTAGCGAAGAACAAATGCAAATGTATACCGTATCCCTATCTTACCATCACCACAAAATATATCCCTTTTATTCACAATGAAAACAGGCAGCATTCTTCCAATTTTCGAATGAACTGGCATGCACATTAATTCATAAAAAAATTATATTCCTTCTTGATGAGTATGATACTTTTTGACGGTGAATAGTGGACACCCGGTATATGCCGGGTATCGGATGAATCGTTTACATTTGCTCCTTCACTTGGCAAAACACACAAGAAATGGAAATATGCTGCTAAGTTAGACAGTTTTAATTAAGCAGAAAGCGATTTTGGAATATGTATGCAAACAAACATACAGAATGGATTTTTGTCAATGGCCCACAAAAAAACGCACACAATGATATTGAACAATATAAATAAAAGAAAAGTAGCAGTATGTTTGTTATTTTTCTTCGAAATGACACGAACAAAATACAATGTTCTGACTATTATTCGAAAGTTACATTTCGAAGATTCTTTATACAGAGTGTAACAGCCAAATGGAATAAATTCGATAAGGAATAAATGCGTGTTGGGAAAAACGCTCGGACACGTCGATTTGTAATTTTAAATGCGCATATTTTTCAAGAGAATAATATTATATAGGGTGTTCCATGTGACCGTGGCCAATACCAACTTTCTTTTTTCAAATGCAACCCCCTGTATATTATTTATTTTTTGCATTCTTCAGAGAATTCTAGAAATAATTCATGCACAATGACCTATACCTATCTTTAACTATTTCGGAAGTATTAAGTGTTTTCAGATTTATTGCAAAAATCGACGTTTCAAATAAAAATTATTTTATTTCACAAATTCGGTACATCACACTCAAAACCTAATAAGTAATACTGATTATTTCTTAATAATTATTAAAAAAAAACAAAAAAACATTACTGACAATGAAGGAAATGTTCAAAATGCTCGCGGCGAACGTCTTGGCAACATGCTAATCTGGTGTAGAATTTTCTTCTAACGTAACTCAACATTTATTCTCAGTAATGGTTTTTACTTACTTTTTTCATATCAAGAGGTAAATGGGAAAAAAGTATTGAGTGTAATGTATCGAATTTTTGAAATAAAATAATTTTCATTTAAAATGTTAATTTTTGTAAAAAATCTGAAAACACTTAATATTTCCGGAGAAGTTGAAGATAGGTATAGGACATTGTACATGAATTATGACTAGAATTTTCTGAAGAATCCAAAAAATAAATAATATATAGGGGGTTGTATTTGAAATAAGAAAGTTGGTATTGACCACGGTCGCATGACACACCCTATATAATTTTATTTTCTTGAAAAATATGCGCATTTAAAATTACAAATCGACGTGTCCGAGCGTTTTTCCTAACACCCCCTGATTCATTAGTTATCGAATTTATTCCATTTGGCTGTTACACTCTGTAGAAAGTCTTTTGAAACAATTGTAACATCGTAGTGGCCGTTGAAATATAATTTTCAAGCTTGTACGCCTTCTACTTCTCGGGCCACTAGGCTGTTTAGATACGCCACTGTATTCTCTTATTCTCAGAACAAGAACACTTCATTATGAGTCGAAACCAAATAAAGTCATGCTGAAGAATGAGACATAGCTAACCATTCAATTTGACTGATTTGGTGATAATCATGAAAAAACATGATAGGTTGTGAAATATTGTGTCTATGAATGGTTTTCTTCAGAGGAGATTCATCGTAAAATGGCAAATATACTACTTTCTAATGCAATGGCCAATAAATAAACATTCTCATGGAATACACAAACTGCTCCTTTGCTAATTATATTCGAAACGTATACAACAACAGCAATGCCAAATAAAAAGGTTGTGCAGTGTTTTAAATATTCGTGCTTTGCTATTTCACACTATTTTCAAATACATCGACTTCAAACAGAGAATTTGATCATTTTATGATGAGCTTGATGTTACTAATGCGAATTCAGAAATAACCGGTATGTTTTTGTCTTATTTACATTCGACAACCGACCTAATGTCAGCGTTCCAAAATACTCCAACTGCGATCAGTCAATATCTTATTTTTAAACACCAAAGCAACCAACAAGAACGACATTCCAAAGCAGCGTTAGTACCAACTTTTATTGACAACACAGTTCAAATGAAAACAGCCGAATACATCACATTATACAGCGTACACAGGAATAAGTTCGTTAGTAGACATGCATGGTTAAACGAAACCCCTACACACCAAATTTACAATCACCTTCTTCTGATGGTAACATTTCGGACTGGTGCTTATGGCTAGTGGCTGTGACGGCTGCTCTTTGGGCCCTAGAGGAGGAAGGGGAGGAGTGACAGGGTCGGGAGAAACGTCTGTAGAGTCTCTAGTCTTCACCGATTCGATAGAGTCTGATTCGGAGCTTAGAGGCTCGGAGCTCAAATAGGTGCTTTCGTCTTTCCATCCAGCCAGTCTTCCAGGCAACGAGTACACTTTGCAACCGTTTTCGTCGAGATTCGACCGATTCTGTGGATGTTGCGAGTGGTCTGGGGAGCCACCTCTGGAGTTTCCGTCGTCGCCGTTGTCTGGGTCGTTGCCGAAAGATTTCGGAGAAGCGTCACCGGCAGCTTTCTGCTTGTTTTTCCTGGCCAGATCGGTGTGCCATTCGGTTTCGGCATCTTCGTAGACTTTCTTGGTCAACCAGAAGGGTCCGTCGTTCGATAGGTTCCTAGCAAGATCTCTGAGTCTCGCGTCTGCCTCCGAACAAGAACATTCGTGCTTTTCTTTCTTCTGGGAGATGACGCCAGAAATTTTGGACATTAAGTTACCGATCACCCCGGATTTGCTTTTTTCGGCACTCTTATCTTCCGATTTGTTCTTCTTGGACTTTTTGGAAGCTTTATCAGGTACCTTAGATTCCGAACTGCTTTTCAATGTGCTAGTTTTGGACACTTGGTCCTCGGTATCCTTCTCTGAAACATCTGTCTTCTCCAGAGATTCCTGAGAAGTCAAGGAGCATTTTCTAGGTTTGCTTACTCCGAAGATGCTCTTGAAGAAAGTTCTCTTCTCCGTGTTATTTTCACCAGAAGGAGATTGTTGCTGATTCGAGTTACCATTAATTTCATGCTCTAAAAACTTCGAATTCACATCTTCCTTAGCAGCGCCACTGTTTTGATCTTCTTGAGCTGCATCTTTAGTTGATTCCTCCTGTTCTGCAGTTTTATCTTTCTTCTTATTCTTTCGCTTCTTCTTGTCCTTTTTTTCCTGTTTCTCTGAACGAAGTGGCTCAGTTTCAACAGTGTCGACTGGTGGGGATTTATCCTTTATTTTACCAGTTATAGAGTGGATGATCTTTGCACAAATACCTTTCTTCTCCTTCCTCTTGACATCAGAAGGTTTCTCAAGGATATCTTCTTCCAATTCCTCAGAAGGAATTTCGGATAAAACAGGTTCAACAGGTTCAAGTACACCAACGCTCACTCCCTCACTTTTATCAGCGTTCTCGAATATTTCTTCAGTCGACTCAACATCCAAATCTCCCACCATGCTTATGGTACCTTTCTTTCTATGAGAAGCAATCTTTTCAGTTGGATCAGCCGGTATTGCCTCAGTATGAGATTTTATTTGGTCTATGACGCTTTCAGAGAGAATCACAGGATTCATCTGGATGTAGTCTGTTCCTTCTTCGCCTTCCAACTTCGTATCTGATTCGGCTGGAGTGAAGGAATCCAAGGCGTCACTATAGCTGTCGATTTCCGACGTGGTCTTGTCTCGTTTTTCGATTTTTGTCTCTACTTGATACCCGACGATGTAAAAAGGTTTATTTTCCGATTCTTGCGAAAGTGAAGGTGCTGATATTTTTTCAGCAGACGCTTGTTCTCGATTTTCGATACTTATGGTAGAGTCTGACGAAGATTTCTCGGAGGCGGAGTAGTATTCTTCCGATTTGAAACAACCCGTTTCTTCGGAGGTCAATCTTTCTTTACTTTTAGGTCTACTTTGATCTTCACCTTCATCCATAACGCTAGGTATTTGGATGTCAGAGATGGCTAAACTCACATCCTCTAATTCCTCTTTGGTTTCTTCAGATCTTGGATCCAAAGAATCCACAGACATCGTCGTTTCGATACTCGTGGTGGTAATCGTACATATTTTGTTTACTTCATCATCTGAGTCTTTCTTAGTTCCATCTTCTTCTCCAAAGTCTCCGTCAGCTTTCTTAGATTCAACCAGTTCCACGAAGCTTTTCAGTTCCGCCAAAGACTCAGATTCCAATTCCGAATCCTTATCTTCCGGTAGTTGGAAATCGGAATCGGTAGCTTGCAGCAGATCCGATTCTATGTCGGTCAAGTTGCGACTGGTGTCCATGAAGTTGTCGCTAACGATCATGTCCAATTCGTTGTTTTCGATCTCGTCTATAGAATTTGGAATGTGATCTTCGATGTTTCCTTCGGTTCTCAGAGAATCGACTTGGAGGCTCGTATTTTCTGTTACGTTGAGAGTATCTCCGGCTTGTCTGATGGCCGACTCTTCCGTCCTAGGCGTCAGCTCGAGGCTGTTGGTCATTGATACTTCTATACCCGAAGACTTGCTCCTGACTGACTTCTCGCTGATTGGTTCTTGATCCGAATCGTCCACTTGCGGTTCACTCAATTCCGACTTATTTTCTTCTACGTTTAGAGATCCAGATACACTTTTTTGCGATTCTTGTTCGATTATTGAAGCTTCAGAACCAGTTTTTTCCGGTGTTACATTCTTTTTTGAGTCTTCACCATCCAGGGAAGTGGAGGATACTTGAGCTTTTACTTGTTGTCCTTTATTTACACTTTCCTCACTCTTAGATTTCTTTGCTTTTTGTTTACGAGATTTCTTACTTGAAGTTGCTACTTTAACCTCAGGAGCAATAGTTTCTGCCTTAATAGAAGACTCAGTTTCAGCCTCTACAAGAAGGTCAACAGCGTTTCTGACATCTTCTTTTTGTACAGAACACTTTTTACCAATGTCACCCTGCTGCTTTGAATCTTCAACTGACACCAAAACGGATTCGTTTGAAGACGAGTCTCTTTCTTTGTGGATGAACTCAGAGTTAGGGTCGTCTTTGCCAACTTCTTCGCAAATTTGTTTGATGAGCTCGGGAATGATCTGAGGTATTTGTTCTTGGTCTGATACGGTTTTTCGTACCCTAAAATCGTGGTGGAACTCTGGCTCTAGCCTTATTTCTGTGCTGGTGATGCTAGAATTTTGCGACCCTAATAAAATGTTCAGTTTACTCTCTTCGGATTTTTCCAAGTGGATTTCTGGTGCAACAGGCATTGGTTCAGAATCACCAGTGATTTCTTGAGCTGCTGACGAAGCTAGAGAATGACTACTTTCCGTTTTAACTTCTCCTTCTGTAGGAGGAGAATCTTCTTTTTTGTCGGTTTCGGATGAAGGCTTTTTCTTATGCTTAGATTTCTTTTTGGTGGTTTTTTCTGGGCTTGTTTGTATCGGCTCAGCAACATCAGTCTGTTCCAGATTGCAACTTACAGGATCTAAGGCTTCATTATCTACAGAAATTGCCGATACTGGCCTGGAGTCTCCATAACAGGAGCTGTTAACTGAAGGTGATGGCGAAGCGCATCCTTTGTAGTGTTTTACAGATTGTAAGGAACCAGTGGATCCAGTTTCGTCTTTGGTGCGCTTCCTTGGCTTTCTCTTACCCATGGTCTCCTCTCTTTTCGGTGGGGATTTCGATTTTTCCTTTCGTTCCCTGATATTAGACGTTGAACGCGATCTACTTCTGCGATTTCTAACTTCAATGAAACCCTCGCCGTCTTCTTGAGCAACAGAAGGCTGTTCCTCGCTCTCGGTTACTGTAATTTGGACTTGTGGTACCGGAATATTTATCTGCTCAGTATAAATACTGGGAACTTTGTCGAGAACAACTGTTGTTTGGTTTGTTTCTTCTCGTGCAGAGGATGCTATCACTTCTGCATAGGTTTTGCCAAAGTGCCTCAAAGACTCCTGCCAAACATTTTCTTTTTGAATAGAACTCTGACAAATTTCATTCACTTTAATTTCCGAGTTGTCATTTTCGGTGTCACTCTTGTCAGTCAGCGTTGATATCTTCGATTCTGCTGTGGTAGTGGCTTCTTTATTCGATTTTTTGTCTGTCCCACTTATGAGTTCATCGGTTCTGGATGCAGCCTGTTCTTTAGCTTTCTTCTTCTGTTTATTTTTTGATTTTTTATCCTTCGATGGGGTTTCTGGAGTAGGAGTTGAAGAAATTGGTGCTTTATCCTCACTATCTCTGATTTCTTCCTGAATGAAACTGGAAGATTCAACAACGACATTGTTGTCCTGTTTCAATTCTTGAATTGTTTGCTTTTCTGACTGCATGAACAAGGGAAATTCAGATGTTTTCTTTCCTTTTACTATGTTTGCCCAAGATGAAATGGATACATTACTTGTGTTTTCGTCTGGCATTTCTTCGTTTGTCTTGTCCTCTACTTGAGCTGTTTCACAGGAGGTTTTAATCAATGATGGACTTTCATTTGGAGAATCAGTTTTCTTAGACTTCTTCTTCTTTTTCTTAGCTTTTTCAGGTTTAACTTCAGTTGCTACTTGCTCGCTTTTCTCTTCTGAAACCAGATCATTTGTTGAAACCTTTGTTTTAGTTTCTTCATACTCGCTAACTTTTTGATTGATAGACTCAGAAACAACCAACATTTCTCTTTCTTTCTCTTCTGAAACCAGGATATTCGTTGTGAGATTTGTTTTGGATTCTTCATCCTGTCCAGCTTTTTGATCGACATCTTCTGCAACAACCGAAAGTTCTCTTTCTTCCTCATCTCTGATGATTTCATCATCTTCGCTCTTTCCTTGTAATTCATTCTCATTTTCGTTTCTTTCTATCGACAAGAAGCTTTCAGTACTGATCTTCGAAACTTGTTCGGAGTTCTCCAACTGCGTTTCTGTAGTTCTCAAGGAAACATTTTCAGAATCTTCGAGTATTTGATCGATCCAAGCATGAGCTGAACGATCTTCGTACCCAAAGTAGGCATTGCCTTCTGACCACTCTGTCGTTGTACTGATTGATTGTGAGTCATATGCTTTGATTTGTGTGGGTTCTTTCTTTCTGGTTCCTGGAATGAATTCAGCTGCATCAGGATTGAGGTTAGACCTGAACTCATCAAGTTCGGCAGCTTCATTTGCAGATATTTGTTCTTCATCTGCATGCGTCTCAGTTGTTTCCAGATTGATGTTTTCACATTCTGATACTTCATCTTGTGCTGTCATCTCTGAACTGGTGACAACTTCATGGTATACCTCATTCTTGGTGTTTCCTTCTTCTTGAACTTCAAACAGCGACTGGTTTTGATCAGTGAGTTCCTCAAGTTCCTCATTATCTTCGTTCTTTGCCATTATATGTTCTACCACTGTATTATCTTCTTCCGGCTCTTGGCTTTTTTGATCTTCAGAAGTCTCAAGCTGGATTAGAATTTCTTCCATTTCCATAGAGGTTTCTGGAACTTCAATGTCACTAGTCAATTTTTCCATCTGAAGAGCTTCTTTTTCAGACTCAACTTTTTCTGAGACTTCGGTTTTACAGGTTTCCTGTGAGACTTCTGCCACTATGTCAACAGTGTTTTCCTCTGATTTTGACTCATTGCTTTCCATCTGTTCAGTCTCTATGAATTTCTCAGATATCGTTTCCACTGAAGACTCTTCTGTTGGGTTAATCACCTCAGTTTTATCCACTTCAATCACTTCTTCTTTCACGATTACTAGATTTTCATCAGTAGGTGGCAATTCTCTTTTCTCATTCACCAGAAATTCTTCTGATGAGGCCTCATTCATTTTGAGCTGCTCTTCAGTCTCTTTTATGAAGGTTTCAAGAACAATCTCTGTCTCTTTTGGTTGAACTGATGAGTTAATGGGTTCTGTAATATGACTAGAATCATCAACGACTGCTTTTTCAACCTCCTTTTCATCCGTTGTGCGTTTAAGAAGATACCACTGTTCTTCTGTTTCGTAGAAATTGAGCACTCTATATTGAATCAATCTTATCAGATCCTCGTATTGTTCTGGCCGAAGAAAATCTTTATGAATTTTCAATAATACTTTGCTGGTGTCCTCAGGAACTTCAACTGTTTCCTTCAGTTCTTTATCCACTTTTTGTTGTTCAGATGTTCCAGTTGAAGGAGAAGAATTCCTTTCTATCACTGATTCCGCAGCAATTTTATCTTGACTGACTTTTTGGACATTCCACTGTAGTTCACTTGTCCATAGTTGGGGCAACCGATACTCGATAAGCTTCACAAGATCGCCATACTGTTCAAGATAGATATTCCGTTGTTGTTCAGGTGTCAGTACAAGTTCTGTCGTACACGGAACTTGTTTTTCGAATACACTTTCCTGTGAAGAATCTCCAAGCGTGTCTTCACTTTTTTCAGAACGGAATCCACTTTCTTTTGGAGAAGGTTCTTCTTCAATATGGATTGGTTTCTTTACAGCAAGTTTGGGGCTTTCCTTAGAGTCCTTCTTGTTTTTGATGATGTACCAATGTTCCTCATTCTTCCACATATCACGTACATTGTAACTGACCATCTTCACAAGATCATCATATTGTTCTGAGTGAGTGAAGAAATTGATAGTTTCCATTCTTGCATCACCACTTTTTTCGTCAGTATCTTGCTTTTTATTTGAGATATTCTTCTGTATAGGTGCACTTTTATCTTCATGAGAAGCTTTTAGTTCTTTCTCAGCTTTGTTATCTACTGTTTTTTGTTTTCTATTGTTGCGAATTTGCCACTGGACCTCGCTCCTCCAAAGTTCTGGCAGGTTGTAGTTCATTACTTTCACTATATCGTTATATTGTTCGCCATAGTTTTGTTCTTGACCATCTGTATTTGCTGTTGTTTTACTTTCTATCTCAATTTTTTTAGGTGTTTCACCCGATAAGTTCAAAGATGTCGGTACACTACTGGGTCTTTTTCGTTGTTCCTTCCCATCTTCAAGTTTTTCTGTTTTCTTTTCCTGCCAAGTAAGTTCTGATTTTCTCACATCCGTAACATCGTAGCCAATCAACTTTATGATGTCTTCATATGTACTACAATCCCGACGTTTTCCTTCTGGTTTTCTATCTGTTAAAGATGCTTCCTCAGGAGATTTGATCTCAGGTTTGACTTCTGAGGGTGTTTCCTCAGTCTTCACATTAGGATCAGTTTCCGGTTCTGTTTCTAGTTTTTGGCTTATTGTTGATTCAGTATTTTCGGCATGTTCCAATTTCGTCCCTTCCTCAGTTCTCTTCATTTCCTCTAGAACCTCAGTATGATCTAATATTTCAAATGACTCAGTGTGAGTTGCCCTCGAAGGACTATAAGGATTTATTGTTTCATTGTCAATGAATGACGAAGAGTCCTTAGCTGGATCAGTAAGCAGAGTCTCAGAAGTTTTTACAACAAAGGTTGGTTCTGATTTCTCCTCCCTCTCCTGAGCAAGGAAATCAGCAGAGTCCGATTCCTTCTCAGGTTTGCCCCCTCCATTAGTATTTTCACTTTTCTCTGGAACTTCAGAACCAACATCTGTATGCTCCAATATCTCGAATGGCTCTGTGGGAGGTATTTCCTTTGATTTGTCCAGATCTACCATAGCTTTACTCGTGATTGAAGTAGAAGTTTCAACAATCTGATCAGTTTCGGAACTGATGTTCTCAGGAGGGTCACGTGGTTGTTTCGATTTTTTCTTCTTCTCTTTTTTGGGTTTCAGATTCGATTCCTCTGGTGAGCTTTCTAGAGGAATGAAGTCGGCGGAACCAAAAGATACCGATTTCTTCTTCTTCTTAGGTTTTCCTGTGTCCACTTTCAGAAGGCTGGAAGTTTGTGAATCAGCTGGTTTTTCTTCCTCTTTTTGTTCCAAATCCTGGTCGGTTACTAATTCCTCTTTCTGAATGATGTCATATTCGTCATCAGTGCCTCCATGTTCTGGAGATTTCGAGAGAACAGTTGTTGAAGATTTTCTGGCACTTTCTGGATGGACGATTTCTAAATGAATAAAGTCGTTACTTTCCCCACCGTCTGTTCTAGTAGAGCTACCACTAGATTCAGTCTTAGGATCAATTTCTAACTGTTCTTGAGTATGCATCTTCACAATTTCTGCATAAGAAGAAGAGACCTTCTCCAGGTTGCTTTCTTGTTCCTCCTTTTTCTCGGGTTCATTTTCTTCATCTGAAAATTGCATGGGTTCATCCAGGAAGTCGAAAATGCTGCTAGTCGTGTCGATTGGGAGTCCAGCGTATTCCTTTTTCACCACAGTTCCAGATGGTTTCTCGATTTTATCTTTGGCTTGTTCATTTGGTTCATCCAGAATGTTAGATGTGATATCAATTGGTAATGCTGTATATTCTTTTTGGTCTGTTGAAGATTCTGAGACAATCTGATCATTTTGATTGAGTTCTACTTCTTCATCTGATAATACTATTGGTTCATCGAGAACATCGATTATGTTTGTCGATTCGTCGATAGGAAGTCCGGCATATTCTTTTTTGACCGGTGTTACATCCTTAAGTTGCGTTGGATATTCTTGTTGGGTGTTGGTAACTTCTGACTCCTCATCTGATATCACCATTTGCTCATCCAGGAGATCTAGAATGTTAGAAGATTCATCTATTGGCAATCCAGCATATTCTTTTTTGGCTGAGCAAGATATTGCCATTTGTGCATTTGCAGTATCTTCTCTTGGTTTTATTTCTTGTGGTGCAACAGATTCTTTTTTGGTTTCTTCTTCTGTTCCCTTCGTTTCATCATCCTCTGATATATAAATAGCTTCGTCCAAGATATCGAGAATGTTAGAAGAAGTATCTATAGGCAATCCAGCATAATCTTTCTTTTGTGAAGAAATTATCTGTTTCTCTGGTTCAGCTGGTGAAATTCTTGTATCCGAATTAGCTTCTTCTTGCTCATCATCGGATATTTGAATAGGTTCATCCAAAATATCAAGAATGCTACTAGATTCGTCAATAGGAAGTCCAGCATAATCTTTCTTGATCGAAATTGTATCCTTAGTTTGTATTGATTTTGTGACGGTTACTTCTAACTCCTCATCTGATATTACCATTGGCTCTTCGAGGAAATCGAGAATATTAGAAGATTCATCGATTGGCAATCCAGCATATTCTTTTTTGGTTGTACAAGTTTTTGTAACCAGTTCTGTAGATAGTTCTCTGATTTGTTTTTGGGTGTATTCCAGCTTATCCTTTGATATAACTATTGGTCCATCTAGAGAACCTTTTTTGGGCGTAAAAGGTTGTAGTTCTTGTGCTGCAGAAGGTTTATTTTTGGGTTCTTGATCTCCTTCCTTTGTTTCCTCTTCATCATCTGATATATGAATTGGCTCATCCAAGAGATCGAGTATGTTAGAAGAAGTATCTATAGGTAATCCAGCATAATCCTTTTTCTGCGAACAAATAATCTGTTTTTCTGGTTCAGGTTGTGGAAGACTTTTGTTGGATTCGGATTTTTCCTGTTCGTCATCAGATATTTGAATGGGTTCATCCAGAAGATCAAGAATGTTACTCGATTCGTCTATGGGTAACCCTGCATAATCCTTTTTGTGCGAAGGAATAATCTGTTTTTCTGGTTCAGGTTGTGAAAGACTTTTGTTAGACTCGGTTTTTTCTTGTTCGTCATCAGATATTTGAATGGGTTCATCCAGAAGATCAAGAATGTTACTCGATTCGTCTATGGGTAACCCTGCATAATCCTTTTTGTGCGAAGAAATAATCTGTTTTTCTGGTTCAGGTTGTGAAAGACTTTTATTAGACTCGGTTTTTTCTTGTTCGTCATCAGATATTTGAATGGGTTCATCCAGAAGATCAAGAATGTTACTCGATTGGTCTATGGGTAGCCCAGCATAATCTTTTTTGGTTAAAGATGATTGTTCAACAGATACTGTTGATTTCTGTTCACTTTCAATTGAGGATGCCTCAGGTTCTTCGTCTGAAATTTGGATGGGTTCGTCCAGAAGATCTAGAATGTTACTAGACTCGTCTATTGGTAAACCAGCGTAATCTTTTTTGGGCGGAGATGGTGATTGTTCTACAATAGTCTTTTTTCCTTCGGTTCGAGTTATTTCATGTTTTTCCATTGGTTCGTCTAGAATATCCAGGATGTTACTGGTAATATCTACTTCTAGCCTAGCAGATTCTTTCTCGGTTTTTCGTCTGATATCCTCTATCTGCTTTGAAGATGTTTCCACTCTAGTGATCGTACCAGAATTTTGTATCCTTTCGTTTCCATCCACGTACTTGTTAGAAGGACATTCATCTGTCCCAGAGGTAGCTGATTTAGTTTCTTGATGAATAAATTCTGAACTCATATTACTGGATGACGAAGAAGTTGTAGTGACCGTACGTTTCATCTCCACAAAAGTTTTCCTCTCTAGAGTTGTTGACCTCAAAATTGCGGAGTCTTGCGATTTGGAAAAGGCAGTGTTGCTCTCCGTACTCCTGCTAGTTTCCAACAATCCCATTTGGTGTTTTGAAGAACTAGCTCGATCCTTCAAGAGATCCAAGATGTCGTTCACATCCGTTACTTCTTGTTCCACTATAGAATCTGCTCTGGCTATTGCATCTTCTGATCTGTTAGCTGCAGAACAATCGATTTCACTGATATCTTTTTGTTCCAACCTTCTGTGACTTTGAGTTTTGGACGTCTCTGTTATTGTTTGGACTTTGTTCTTAGGACGTTCTTTAACCGATCCGAATATAGCCTGTTCTATATCTTCGGGTCTGATCATTTCTAAAGTATTGCCGAATGATTCTTCAGATGTCTGTTTTTCTGAAGGTAGTCTCATTTTCAAAGATATTATCGGTTTAGTCCTAATCTCCTCATGTGTGATGAGAGTTACTTTGGTTACTCCATCTTGCGATTGTCCAGGAATTATTTTTGTTTCAGTTTTCGATATAATTCCTTCTTGAAGATCAGTTTGTTCAGTGTTGTCTTTCTTGAAGTTTGTACTAGAAGATTTGGTAATTTTCTTATGAACCTGTTTCTTCTCCTTGGCTTTATTCGCCTGATGTTCTTCGATAGCATCAACGCATTGTTCAGCAATGTTTCTTTCTTCTGTTTTTTTCTTCTTCTTTTTAGATTTTGCAGATTTTTCGTCCTTGTTTGCAACTTCAACAACCTCCATTCCATCAGATTTTTTGATTGATTCTTCTATAGATTTTTGTGATTCTACGAGTTTATCTTCAGTATGTGTTTGATTTTCTGTGATTACTTGTTTTTCCACTTTAGCTTCACTGTTACTTCGTTTATGATCCGTATCTCTATGGACAAGTTTCGACACAGTTTTGGGTTCACTTTTCTCCGGAATGGTTACTGCTTTCTCAAGGATATCTATAGTGACATTCTCATCATTAATTTCAGATTTGAGTTCGTGCATTTTTTCAACAAGAATACTATCTATTTGAGCATGAGCCTCTACCGTAGGCTCTGACACGTTTTCCAGTTGCTCAGCATTCTCAATTTTAGATTCCTGTGGCCCAATTGCTGTTTTCTTCTTGGGTTTTTTAGTTTTTTTCTTCTTGGGAGCTGTTTCTTCCATAACAATCGATGATTCTTTCACGATATTCTCAATTATTTGCTCATTCCCTTCTTTATCTTCTCGTGCTACTGAGTGGTCTTGAGGTTCACTTATGGAAATGGGTTCTTTCAATTTAGTTTCAACCAAACTCAACTCTTCTGTTCTTTCAGAAGTTTCTATTGTTATTTCATTCTCCTGTGCTTGTTTCTTTTTCGACTTTTTCTTCTGTTTAGAGACAGAACCAGCTGCTGGTTTTTCAACCTTTCCTTCGTCTATATCTATGGATAGTTTGACAGAACATGTCGTATCAATTGTATCAACAGGTAGTTCGCCTTTGGTTGAGATTACAATGCTTTTTTCTGAGAGATCTATCTGTGTTTCTTTGAGATTTGATTCTGGAATTTCATTGACTTCATTTGTCTTCTTGGACTTCTTGGATTTCTTCTTCTTTTTCATTGTGGTTTCGTCTTTTTCCATTGGTACTTCAACGATAGCTTGTTTTTCCTCAGCTATAAATTCTTCACTTTTCTTAACATCGTCAGAAACAATTGAAATGAGTGTAGATGTTTGTGTTGTGCTGATGGTTTCAGATGTCTCAGTTTTGATGAATTCATCGGTTTTCTGTTTAATCTCTGGTTTCTCCTTATTTTCAGTATGAGGAAGCTTATTTTCTCCTGCTGTGATATTTTTGTTGTTCTTCTTTTTAGATTTTTTCGTTTTTATTTCATCCGGTTTATCTTGTGTAGCTGTTATATTGCCTGAAACAACTTCAGGTTTTATGGATTTTTCATTTTTCTGCACGGATTCCTTTTCTTCCTCTTCAGATTTCGGAGATTTATTACTTTCGATTGTGTTATTTTTGTCCTTCTTTTTAGACTTTTTCGATTTTGTTTCTTCAGAATCTTGTGGAGTTTTCTGGCCAAAAGTTTTGGTGTCCAGTGTTTGTTGTAGTTCATCTTTTTTAATAGGCACTATCTTTTCCGTTTTTCTTTTGTCGCCTTCATCGTGATCTGGTTTCTTTGATTCTGTTTTACTCTTCTTCGATTTCTTCGTACTCTTACTACTTGAAACTGCTGGAACTTCTGGTACAATTTCAACTTCAAGAGTTTCTGGCACTTCTAGAATTTGCTGTGAAATGTTTTCATTTCTATTATCTTCATCTTTGATTTTTACAGAAGTTTTTGGTTGTTTAGCTTTCTTAGATTTTTTATTTTTGTCTGATTTCTTACTTTGATCTTCGTTTTCAACACTTGAGCTGTTTTGTTCGGTTACTCTATTAGAGTTTACTCTATGTTCTTCTGTTTGCTTCGTAAGCTTACATTTCTGGGCGGATCGCTCAGAAATATTGGTTTTTCGTGTTTCTGTTTCAACAACATATACTTGTTTCGATGAATTTAAACTATGGGGGTTTTTAAGTGTATTTTGGGGATTCACTACTTCACTACGTGTTTCGAAGCCTTCATCTTGAGAAATATAACTTTTTTCGGTCCTTTCGCTCGTGGTTTTTTCGTGGTTTCGCTTGGACCATCTACCAGTTGTATGTTGCCAATCGTCAACATTGCGATTGTCTTCCTCTTGACTGGTTTTCGGCTTCCTATTCTCATGGAATACGTCATCCTTAGACCTGTCGCTTTGAACAGGCTTCGGAGACTTTTCTTTCGTCGGGATTTGCTTGTTGCTGGATGGCTGGAAAGTTTTTTCGAGGCCTTGCGTTAGGATGCGGGCATAAGAGAAGACTTTATTCGATTCTTGATCCGACTGGATCACGTCTTCTTTAGTTTCTGCTGGTGGGGCGTTTTGGTGAATCGGATCTTCGTTTCTTGCGGTATTTTCTTCAATTGTTGGCACATTGGGAGAATCATTGACGCCTTGCTGTTCGTATTGAGAGACGTGGTAGGTACCTAGACCCGAATTCATGAGTTGTTGACCAGAAGCTATGAAACCTATGGCTTCCGGTACTGGAATGTAGTTATAGTACGTGGTGCCCGGAAGAGGGTTATAGTAAGGCATGTTACCGGCTGGCATTTGCATCTGGTTGTCTGCGGAAGTGTACGTATTCCACACGTCCGGCATCGTATAGTTTGCATCTTGGAGCATTGGCTGCGCTGATGTCACAGCAGGAATAGAAGTCATAGAAGAAGCGCTTGAGGTGTAAGTAGTTCGAACAGTGTTTGTGGTGTTCGACGATAAAATTTCAGTGGATTTCGTGTGGTATACTTGAGTCATCATCGTCTCTTGATGCCCTTTCAGTACCTCGGCGTAAGGAACGGAACCAGGAGCCCACATTGGACTAGGAGACCTGAATCTTTTTTCTTTCGAAGGCAGAAGAGACTGGATAGGTTCTGTAGTTTCTTCATGCTCTACAATGACAGTTGGAGCCTTAATCGGTTCTGAGACCTTCACGTCAATTTCCTTACGTCTGGGAGATCTGCTTTGACGTTGTGATTTCTGTTTTGAGTACTCAGGTTTGGATACTTGGCTTTCGCAAGATTCTATCGTTATTTCAGGAGGGCTCGTTGATTCTTTGGGCCTTTGCGAGGCTGGTGCAGCGCTAGTGGTCGTGGTATGGGATTGTGGAGGGTCTTCGTAATCGCCCTTTGACGTAAACCTCTCCTTGGATTTGGAACGCCCAGCGGCGATATCGGCGTAGCTGATGTCCAACAGAGCCGTAGGACCGGCCGTATGGATGGTATTGTCGTATGGATCCAGTTCTTGTATGGCGACGTGCAGTTCGTTTAGCCGCCTTATCCAAGACGCCTGCTCGCGCGGAACAAGGAAAAAGTAGCATCAGTAAACGCGTATTCAAATGGTTTTCGCGAGAGGCAAGATGTTTGACGCGTTGTCGTTTTTATCAGGTGTTATGGTCAAGATCGGTGGTTGGTCGGTTGGGTTGGTAGGGGTGGGGAGGTTAGGTGTCTAGACGTTCCGTGTCCGGAACTCCCCTCTGCACAATGAGCTTCATCCGTTCGTTTCTGGCGGATATCTTACTTTGCAGAGCGCGGAGACGGTCTTTGAGCGTCTAAACACGCAGATAGGATCGGGAAAAGGACGCAGCAAAATGAAAGAGAAAAAATGAAACATGAAATTAGGTAGTAAATAGCGAAACGTGTGTGAAATAAGTGAAATTATGCTTGTGTTCCATATCTGCCCCTCCTTTTCAGTAGAACCAAGAGGTATGGTGGAAATAAACAGTATGAAGTGTTTGAACAAAGAGGAAGAGTTGCGATATGAACACAATCTAAATGGTAACTAAAATAGTGAAAATGGCACTCAAATAAGCATACATCGGTGAGAATGATTGAGAAGCAAAAGCAAACCAAGCAAAACATAAACGAAATACTCCGCAACGATAGTTCTTGAATTTTTCTTCCTAATTGATCAACATTTGCCCAGAGAATTAATTTCGAAAATTGCAAACAACACGATCACTTCTCGATTAACTTAATTCTAAACCCGGAAAAACTACGAAAATCAAAATTTTTCAATAATTAAAATGTTGAATCGATCACGAAAAAAATTAATCCCCTTTATAAATTCGATCACGTTGCTTATCAAAAAACGACAAACTGGATAAGTCTGGATACTGACGACTTCGTACTCGTTCTCCTCTGATTCAACTCGGTTGTTAGTACTCACTCCTGGCTACCTACCTTTCCACCTGTTAAGATGTTAGTAAGACATACGAACAAGCAGAACGAACCCGATCAAGAACTATCGTCGCCATAAAAAGAGCCTTCGCGCCGACGCAAAACGAATCCCCCTGCTGCATGACGGATAGGTGAAGGTGGAAACACCTTGATGACCAACGCACGCGCATCAGCCATCTTGCAGTTAACATCAAAATGTTTCCAATGGTTCCGACATCGAATGTCGCCAATGTTTCAATTTTGTTATGATCGTCTGGATTTTTATGGATTTATGTTTTCGGCTCTCTATGTTGCGCCTGCGGTGCAGTTTGCGCAGGAAAAGTGGCATGATCTGTTAGTATCGATGGTGACACTGACCGGAATTGAGTGAGTTGTCCTTTAGCGTTTTCTTCTTTCCATCTGGCTCAAGTAAGAAGGTCATACATTTCACAAACACTTAAAAATCACATTTTCCACAAGGTGAATCAAAAACGATGTACTTATAAACAATCCGGGAAACTAAAAGATGTAAAAAACATCAATTTTGATGCCACAGTATCAAGATCACCAACAGATCATGCAACTTTTCCTGTTCTAGAGTAACTCTTCTTGTTATTCCACAAAAACGCCCTACCTGTTGCTCTTTGAGGGCTTGCTCTCTGTCGTCGGCCAGGTGCACGGGGGCCATTGCCGATCTCAGCTGTTGTTCCACCTGCACCATCTGCTGACGGAGCTGTTGGACCTCCAGTTGGTACTGGTCGACTTGGGCGATGGCCGTCTCAAGTTTCGAAGTTTCTTCTTTGATGCTGACCTCCAGGTCGTCCAATTCGTGGATGAGATCTTGGCCTGACTCGGTTACCTTCGCGTCACCGGTGATTCCGGCGCTGAAGTGGAGCTGTAAAGAGATTATCGGTGGAGTGTCTCTAGGACACAAGTTTCGGGGGTACAAACCTGTAGTTTCTTTACAGAAAGCGAAATTTTGGTCTTTTGTGTGTGGATATCGGCCAGCATCTTCTCCCGTAAGGCGTGCTGATCTCTCAGAGCCTTTTTCTTGTTTTGCGGGGATTCCAGAGACGCTTTGGTCTTCTCCACCCAGTTCCTCACATCTTTCATCTTCTTCTCGCATTGCTCCCATTCTTCGGATGTCTCTTGTAGAAGTCCATTCTGTAAAAGATTGAATAAATATCGAAATGGCGTCGATTTGAAAGTCTTACCCTTTCCAAAATGAGAGCTTCCACGTCCGTTTTCGCCTCTTCAGCTTCTTCCATCTTCTTCGGTAGATCGCCAACGCTAGTATGGTTTCCTATATTTTCCAGTTCTTTATCCATATCGCTCAAATTTTTGGTGGCCACTTTGCAACCTTTGACAGCATTCTGAAATAAACCCAAGGTGAGTTGTGATGGAATAATTTGAATGGGGAAATCTCACGTTGTAGTCGTGCAACTTCTGCTTCGCTTCCTGGAGGGTACCGATAACCAGAGGTTCTCGAAGGAATACCTTCTTCTCTTCGACCCACGCCATAACGGCATTGTACAAGGTCAGGAACCTCTGCCAAGCATCCAGGGTTTCTCCAATCTGCTGCCTCTTCTCGTCGAGCCAAGATTTGACCCTCTGTAGTTGTTCGGTAAGGTCAGCAATAGTAGATAGAATCACTTGAGCCTCCTTCTCGTCCCTTGTCTTCTCGGCTATAATCTTTCCGTTCTTTGAAAGCTTATCCAATTTATCGCTGATGCCGGAGATCTCGGACTGGATCTTCTGGAGGTGTTCGTGAAGAATTTGCGGTTCGATGCTTCGGTCTTGTACCTGGATTTCGGCCTCTTTGATCCATGTCTGGACCAGTTCTACGTCTTGGAGATATTCGGTACGTGTGGTGCGCGCCTTTTTAAATTCTCTATTCTTCTCTTCCATAATATTCAGGACGGTCTCGCCTGAGAGCTCTAACTGGTTGAGTTCTTGAGCGATGTCCGACGGTATCAGGCCTTGGTTTTCGTATAGTTTCGATATGTTTTCAGCTAAATGTTTACTGTTGCGCACTTCAGCTGTAACTCTGTTTCCAAGATCTACCAGAGCCTTTTCTGTACCTTGGACGTCTTGGTCGAATACGTAAAAACTGTTCGTTTCTTCTTTAAGACTGTTTAACTTGTCTTTCTGTTGGGAGATCTGCAATAAGCTGCTGTCTATCCTAGCTAGGTCTTCTTCTATTTGCGCCCTTCTGTTCGATAAGCTTTCTTTGAGCCTGAAAAAAATAAACTGTCGTGTTATAACCGATTTACTTTCGGACCA
Source organism: Adalia bipunctata (assembly GCA_910592335.1). Classification (NCBI taxonomy): domain Eukaryota; kingdom Metazoa; phylum Arthropoda; class Insecta; order Coleoptera; family Coccinellidae; genus Adalia; species Adalia bipunctata. Next base: position 4,168,815 of record OU342951.1, read on the forward strand.
AACGTTTCGGAGATTTGCGCCGTGCTATTTTTGTAAGATACTCGACCTACTGGCAGAGTTTATACGCGTCTGTGGAGATTAATTCTCTATTTTATACAAGGATCATCCTCCGGTTTAGTTTGAATCACAAATATCCTGGATTCAAGGTTAATATCTGTTGTGTTCTATTTTGGTTAGTGTGGAATTGTCTTTATTTGACCGAAATATTAGAGATAGTTTTTGTTCTGGAGGAATAATTCATAAGATTGTTTTAGGATGAAGAATATAAACAAGTTTTCGTTAAGGAAAAATATTGACAACCACAATTTATCCTCCAGAAAACACGGTTGAAATAAATTTGGGTTCTTATGTCCAGAACAAAATGAAAAAGCAAGTATGATCAAATTTTTCTCGTTGAGGTCTGCAAAGAAGACATGTTCTTTTGCCTGAAGTTGAAGTTAATGGTCAATTTTGTGGGTTTCATCTTCAATGTTTAGCTTACACTCTGAAATGAAGTCGAAGAATCAAGATCTTCAAATGTACCTACTTTACTGTGAGGTCAATTTGATTTTTATCTCCTCCTTTTCGATTTAGTGAAAAGAACTTGTTATTGAAAGATTTCCTTTAGGTTTTTCTACAAAACAATGCCTATCTGCATTGGCTACAAGAGCAAGGCTCTTTTTTTTTCAAAAAAACGATGTTTGACAAAATCTGACATAGTTAACTTTGTGCATTTAGACTTGAAGCTTCGAGTTAGCACCACCGATGGATTCAAAGCTCTATCGAAGAACACTTTAGTCCTCTTCTCTGTAGAAATATCGCGAACATTATCAGCACCATATAATTCACCTTTAAAGATGCTCTAGTCGACGAAATCCAACAGTATCGAGAAGGCGCGTTCACTAAAATCTCCAAAAGCCGAACTGAAACTTTTCCTATCCACTACGCACAACGAATAAAATCAGTCGTCGACTTCTGGATAGCGTGCAGGGCGGTTTTTCGGGGGGGTGCAGCTTGCAACTGGCACCAGCAAGCACACTTTCGAATGTTTTCACTTTCGTTTCGCTAATTTTTTCTCTATGGGCTCTGTCCAGCCACCCAGTAGCGTTCGTCGAGAATGGTTTGCGGGAAATGATTTCGTGAGATGGTTCGCAGTTGGAGAAAATCGAATCGCGTTATTTTTGGCGGATTATTGGAGTACGTGGGGAAGTTAGAATTGGTCGGATGGAAATTATTTTTAGCCGTAGTCCAGTAGTGGGACCCGCGGCCTAAAATCGTGTCAATACGTACTGGGTCAACTGATGCAGCGAGACGACTTACTACCGTCGTAAAAAATTGTGGAAACGAGTCTGGATTATTTTCGTAGGAGTTGAGGCGATTGGATTTGTAGAAAGATTCTCTGGTATTCGGGAGGGAATATCAGAATTTCTCTAGTTTGAAATCTTTCTTTCATCTCTCTTTTCTTTTCCCTTCAATGAACCCTAGCATAATTACCTGATAATCTTGGAACATTTAATGTCCATAGTGAGAAAAAGAAAAATTGAACTTACCCTTCGTAGTTCTTGTTCAGTTGGGCCAACTTCTCAGCTAGCACGTTCGAGGAAGTCCTTGACACCTGGTTCAAAAATACGATTATCCTCTTGGATAATTCTTCTGTTTCGTCACTGAAACTTTGCAGTGACACTGCTTCCGACTGCAGTTCCTGAAACAACAAATGTATCGTTGAAATCCCGAATAATCCTTCTGGACGATTGAGAAATCAAATGGATATCTGCAGAAAACTATAAGTCTTCGAGTAGGCTGATTGAATTTGGGGAACATTGGAATGATTCCAACGAATTGATAACATTGTTAGGTCATATCGGTAGTATTTAATGGATAAATTACTTATATGCTGTACTTCATGAGAGTCTTCAATTGTGGCAAGGAATCTTTGCCATGCTTGATTATAGGATGGAGTGAATTTTGAGAGACAGGTCAAAGAATGCTCTTGTTCAGCATATGTCAAGATGAGCCCCCACAATAGAACTTATGTACTATAAGCTCTATGGCCCCCACGTACTCGTATTTGTGCAGAACACTGCAGATATTTTCATTGGTGAACAGAACTTCCAGTGGATAGAAGATTCAGATTCTTAGGATGTTCAGCAATCTCCTGAATGAACTTCACAATCGTTCAGGATCTTCATAGAGCCTTTTTGATTCTTGCAAATGGTAACAAGAAAATTTTGGTCAAAATGAAACATACTGGTTTCACATTCTGGGTCTTTTTGGCATTTTTGACCCGAAAAGTTGACATTTTCAAAATCGATTTTATTATACCCAGAGATACTTTGGACAATGATGATTGATAGTATACAAACAAAAAATGGATACGATCACAGGAGCCGGAGCTGTGACCAGTTGAAATTTGGATTTTTTGAAAAATACCATTTCGCAGGTGAAAATCTTAACTGTGCTAGAAAGGGCTCTGAAAAGTCTTTTATTGAATAGAGCGACATCGAAAACCTACATTCGGATACCAAAATCGTCCATGTAGCCCTCATAACTAATGAATTATTTCGTTTTAATTTTTTCGATATTTCATTTTCGAGTTTTGTTCCGAAGCTCATAGCACTCAAAGTATGGGTGATATGGATCACCAAATTGGGTATTCTGAAAGATTCGAATGGGTTGAAGACATTATCGATTGAATGACACTGTTAGATTTTCCAGGGAATTCGTGTTGATGGCAAATATAGTGTTTTTAGGGGGTCTTACCCCTTATGCATTTTTGACCCAAAAAGTTGGGATTTTCGATATCGATTTTATGCTTGATATGGATACTTTGGACAATGCTGATTATCAATATGCAAACCAAAATTGGATACGACCAAAGAAACGGGAGCAATGAGGATTTGAAATTCCGATTTTTTTGAAAAAATGCCATTTGACAGGTGAAAATCTAAACTATGATAGATAGCGATTCGAATTATGTTTTATTGAATAGAGCGACCTCGAAAACCTACATTTTGAGACCAAAATCGTCCATGTAGCCCTCATAACTAATGAATTATTTCGTTTTAATTTTTTCGATATTTCATTTTCGAGTTTTGTTCCGAAGCTCATAGCACTCAAAGTATGGGTGATATGGATCACCAAATTGGGTATTCTGAAAGATTCGAATGGGTTGAAGACATTATCGATTGAATGACACTGTAAGATTTTCCAGGGAATTCGTGTTGATGGCAAATATAGTGTTTTTAGGGGGTCTTACCCCTTATGCATTTTTGACCCAAAAATTTGGGATTTTCGATATCGATTTTATTCTTTATATGGATTCTTTGAACAATGCTGATTAACAATATACAAACCTAACTTGGATACGAGGAGAGAAACGGGAGCTATGACGATTTGAAATTCCGTATTTTTAAAAAAAATGCCATTTGACATGTGAAAATCTAAACTATGATAGTTAGCGATTCTAGTTATGTTTAATTGAATAGAGCGACCTCGAAAACCTACATTTTGATACCAAAATCGTCCATGTAGCCCTCATAACTAATGAATTATTTCGTTTTAATTTTTTCGATATTTCATTTTCGAGTTTTGTTCCGAAGCTCATAACACTCAAAGTATGGGTGATATGGATCACCAAATTGGGTATTCTGTAAGATTCGAATGGGTTGAAGACCTTATCGATTGAATGACACTGTTAGATTTTCCAGGGAATTCGTGTTGATGGCAAATATAGTGTTTTTAGGGGGTCTTACCCCTTATGCATTTTTGACCCAAAAAGTTGGGATTTTCGATATCGATTTTATGCTTTATATGGATACTTTGGACAATGCTGATTATCAATATGCAAACCAAAATTGGATACGACGAGAGAAACGGGAGCTATGACGATTTGAAATTCCGATTTTTTTGAAAAAATGCCATTTGACAGGTGAAAATCTAAACTATGATAGATAGCGATTCGAATTATGTTTTATTGAATAGAGCGACCTCGAAAACCTACATTTTGATACCAAAATCGTCCATGTAGCCCTCTTAACTAATGAATTATTTCGTTTTAATTTTTTCGATATTTCATTTTCGAGTTTTGTTCCGAAGCTCATAGCACTCAAAGTATGGGTGATATGGATCACCAAATTGGGTATTCTGAAAGATTCGAATGGGTTGAAGACATTATCGATTGAATGACACTGTTAGATTTTCCAGGGAATTCGTGTTGATGGCAAATATAGTGTTTTTAGGGGGTCACCCCTTATGCATTTTTGACCCAAAAAGTTGGGATTTTCGATATCGATTTTATGCTTGATATGGATACTTTGGACAATGCTGACTAACAATATACAAACCTAACTTGGATACGACGAGAGAAACGGGAGCTATGACGATTTGAAATTCCGATTTTTTCGAAAAAATGCCATTTGACAGGTGAAAATCTAAACTATGATAGATAGCGATTCGAATTATGTTTTATTGAATAGAGCGACCTCGAAAACCTACATTTTGAGACCAAAATCGTCCATGTAGCCCTCATAACTAATGAATTATTTCGTTTTAATTTTTTTGATATTTCATTTTCAAGTTTTGTTCCGAAGCTCATAGCACTCAAAGTATGGGTGATATGGATCACCAAATTGGGTATTCTGAAAGATTCGAATGGGTTGAAGACATTATCGATTGAATGACACTGTTAGATTTTCTAGGGAATTCGTGTTGATGGCAAATATAGTGTTTTTAGGGGGTCTTAACCCTTATGCATTTTTGACCCAAAAAGTTGGGATTTTCGATATCGATTTTATTCTTTATATGGATTCTTTGAACAATGCTGATTAACAATATACAAACCTTACTTGGATACGACGAGAGAAACGGGAGCTATGACGATTTGAAATTTCGATTTTTTGAAAAAATGCCATTTGACAGGTAAAAATCTAAACTATGATAGTTAGCGATTCGAATTATGTTTAATTGAATAGAGCGACCTCGAAAACCCACATTTTGCTACCAAAATCGTCCATGTAGCCCTCATAATTAATGAATTATTTCGTTTTAATTTTTTCGATATTTCATTTTCAAGTTTTGTTCCGAAGCTCATAACACTCAAGGTATGGATGATATGGATCACCAAATTGGGTATTCTGAAAGATTCGAATGGGTTGAAGACACTATCGATTGAATGACACTGTTAGATTTTCCAGGGAATTCGTGTTGATGGCAAATATAGTGTTTTTAGGGGGTCTTACCCCTTATGCATTTTTGACCCAAAAAGTTGGGATTTTCGATATCGATTTTATGCTCGATATGGATACTTTGGACAATGCTGATTATCGATATGCAAACCAAAATTGGATACGACCAAAGAAACGGAAGCTATGACGATTTGAAATTTGGAGTTTTTCAAAAAAGTGCTAGTTGACAGGTTAAAATCTAAACTATGATAGATAGCGATTCGAATTATGTTTTATTGAATAGAGCGACCTCGAAAACCTACAATTTGATACCAAAATCGTCCATGTAGCCCTCATAACTAATGAATTATTTCATTTTAATTTTTTCAATATTTCATTTTCGAGTTTTGTTCTGAAGCTCATAGCACTTAAAATATGGGTGATATGGATCATCAAATTGGGTATTCTGAAAGATTCGAATGGGTTGAAGACATTATCGATTGAATGACACTGTTAGATTTTCCAGGGAATTCGTGTTGATGGCAAATATAGTGTTTTTAGGGGGTCTTACCCCTTATGCATTTTTGACCCAAAAAATTGGGATTTTCGATATCGATTTTATGCTTGATTTGGATACTTTGGACAATGCTGATTATCAATATGCAAACCAAAATTGGATACGACCAAAGAAACGGAAGCTATGACGATTTGAAATTTCGATTTTTTTGAAAAAATGCCAGTTGACAGGTTAAAATCTAAACTATGATAGTTAGCGATTCGAATTATGTTTAATTGAATAGAGCGACCTCGAAAACCTACAATTTGATGCCAAAATCGTCCATGTAGCCCTCATAACTAATGATAATTATTTCGTTTTAATTTTTTCGATATTTCATGTTCGAGTTTTGTTCTGAAGCTCATAGCACTCAAAGTATGGGTGATATGGATCACCCAATATCTGCAGATTGAGTAGTTTGAAAGCTTTTCCGTATAGGAGGCTGGAACCAAACATCAACACTGTTATAACAAGTCAACTCACCTCGACCAGCTTCTTCGTCGAGATCACATGGTCCCTGTTCCTGACAACGGTCTCCACGTGCTTTGATCTCTCTTCGATGCCGGTCAGTAGGCTCTCGAAATTCTGCCAACGCCCCTCGAAGGTCTCCCAGGCCTGTGCCAAGCCGGTGAGGGTCTCTCTTCTATTTTCCAGGTCCGAAACCAGGAGTGTCCATTCGTTGGAGACTTTCTCGCCTTGCTCCTCTATGTTCCTCTTGTTGCGCTCGTCAGCTTGCTCTGATATCTCGTTGACCGACTGCAGGAATAGGTCGAGCTCGAACTGCTGGTTCTGCAGAGAAAAAAATAGGGGTTGCTGTAAAAGTTTCTAATGGTGATCTTATTCTATATTATACTGAAACGGTAACTCTGTGGTCCGGCCCGGGGAATCTGTCGAAAAAGTGGGTCCGGATCCGGAAGAATCTTAAAATCGCAGCGAAGCTGCGATACAGGAGAGAAATTTTTACACGGTCGAAAAGAGGAATGATTGATTCGTACGTGGGCGAAATTTCGATCCTCTGAGGCCTAGGCGATGTAGAAGTATTTAAAAAAAAATTGCGAAAATCGCTAAAAAATTCGGCAAATAGGGCAATTTTAAACTCGATAAAACTTTTTTCGCAGATACCCTGGCCGTGATGTAAATATACGGATCGAAAGAGGAAGAGTCAACGCAAAATAGCTTGGTATTCATATATTCCATAATTTCACAATTTCTCCAGGAAAACTGATCAAAGTTTGACATTTCTCCTATAAAATCGCCCGATCTGCGGAGATCACAGAGAACTATTTGACATTGTAGCTGTAAGCTGTCAGAGTTTGGCCACAGCCTTCTATAGAGAAAGCCCGGAACACAATCTGACAACATCGCTCAGATTCCGCGACCGGAGGCCTACCGATAAGGATAACTGTTTAAAAGGTAGATCTGCTGGCCCATACTATAGTAACCTAAATAATCAAAAAGAGTTCGAGTGAGAGACTGAGAGAGTCATCATTAACGCTTAGCTCAAAACCTTGTGCCTGCAAAGCTGAAATTCTCTTCCTGAGCTGGTTTCTATAGTGAAATATTTTTTCAATTTTGAAAGGGCATATTTATGAGAGTTTTTTTCTTGATATCATACTCGTAGGGACTCTTTTTCGTGTGTACCTTTAATTTTGGAACACCCTGTGTATGATCATTAGGAATCTTCTCACAGGAATTTCCCCAATTTTAACAAAGCCGCACCTGAATTTCGCAGTTCTGCGATATGGAATTCTTTGCCATGGAACAATGAGTTCCACAATTATGAATTATTTATTTTGATTTATTCGAACGCTGAAGAATAATGAAATTTTAGGTACCTAAACTGAATTTGTTTGACCTAACAGGCAACAAGAACGCCTAAACTACCCTTAATTATCAATAATGTATGGAGTTTAACACTTATGAACATCTTGCATATTACTTTCATCTCAAATTCGTACCGAAAGCTGATTATTTTTTCAGATTATCTCAAAAAATTAATGAAATCCTATTATAGATCCACGTTTGGGTGAAAAATATTCAAATGCCATAACAATCGTTCATTACAGTTACAATCATCATACCGGCACATTAAGCTATAAATAACAATCGTTGAACCTGCCCTAACCTTTCCCTCTAACTTTTCACCGAACAAAAATCGAAAAAACAAAACTACTCAACAAAACAACAACAAGATCAAAACACCGAAACGTAAACTTGAAAAAAAAACACCGTCCGTTAACCGAAATGAAAAAAGACGAACTACTGGATGCACCGGCAAATTTCTTTCCATTCATTCGACTCAAATCCGACAAACATTTACAACTACTGATCCAGAGCCGGCCGCAGGCATCTGAGGACGAAAATCCCGAGGTGACAGCCATGTAACGGCCTTGAGGAAGGCCAGACGCGAGTACGTTGTACGACATTCTCTCCCGGCTATTACGAGCGATGATGCAACGCGCGTTTGTAACGAAACGTCGAAATTGCGACGGCGGTGATCTCATCGTCACTCGCGATTTCTGCGGAATTCAATGGCACCTGATAAGATTCCTCGAGGTGAAATGGAAGCCGCCAGGTGAGTGCGGAGGTGGGAATGTGAAGGTGGTCATCTCCGTGAAAAAAAAAACTGCTCAAATGTATACAGAAAGGTCCATCGGTGAATACCCGAAACATATCTACAGACGACTTTCTTATTCCAAATTAAACACCCCGTATATTTTTGGATTCTCCATCGAATTTAAAGTGTATTTTATATGGAACCTAAGTTTAATAGTTTGATAGTTTTCCGGTTTTTTTTTGGAATTTTTGAAAAGATTCAAGAGTTCACAATTTTTTTTGACGCACTATTGAAAGTAAGAGAATTTTCGAGATAACTTATTTCACTGTCAATTTTTGAAAACCCTACATACAGAGTGTAACAGCCAAATGGAATAAAATCGATAACGAATAAAAGAGGGGGTGTTAGGAAAAACGCTCGGACACGTCGATTTGTAATTTTAAATGAGCATATTTTTCAAGAAAATAAAATTATATAGGGTGTTCCATGCGACCGTGGCCAATACCAACTTTCTTATCTCAAATGCAACCCCCTGTATATTATTTATTTTTTGGATTCTTCAGAAAATTCTAGACATAATTCATGTACAATGTCCTATACCTATCTTCAACTTTTTCGGAAATATTAAGTGTTTTCAGATTTTTTACAAAAATTAACATTTTAAATGAAAATTATTTTATTTCACAAATTCGATACATTACACTCAATACTTATTTCCCATTTACCTCTTGAAAGTAAGTAAAAACCATTACTGAGAAGAAATTAAAAAACGTAAAGTTAGAAGAAAATTCAACACCAGATTAGCATGTTGCCAAGACGTTCGCGGCGAGCATTTTGAACATTTCCTACATTGACATTAATGTTTTTTTTTGTTTTTTTTAATAATTAAGAAATAATCAGTATTACCTATTCGGTTTTAAGTGTAATGTACCGAATTTGTTAAATAAAATAATTTTTATTTAAAACGTTGATTTTTGCAATAAATCTGAAAACACTTAATTCTTCCGAAATAGTTAAAGATAGGTATAGGACATTGTGCATGAATTGTGTCTAGAATTCTCTGAAAAATCCAAAAAATAAATAATATACAGGGGGTTGCATTTGAAATAAGAAAGTTGGTATTGGCCACGGTCACATGGAACACCCTATATAATATTATTTTCTTGAAAAATATGCGCATTTAAAATTACAATCGACGTGTCCGAGCGTTTTTCCCAACACGCCCTCATTTATTCGTTATCGAATTTATTCCATTTGGCTGTTACACTCTGTATATTTTTCGAAGAAAATCAAGGCATTATTGAGATAATTGCTGAACATTTTTGACATCTCGTCTCAAGACCCTGTAACAAATTTCAATCTGAATTGTTGTGCGGTTCCTCTAAAACACCTTCTTCTAATGACGAGGATAAATAAATAAACGCTCACGTCTCATTTAAATATTTGATCAAGTACTGCACTTCACCTTAAATAAATTACGTCATCGATTCATAAATATAAAGTTGACCATATTAATTTATCTCATGTTTCTCTGAAATACTCAATTTGATGTTATCCTTGAACTCAAATATAGTTCTGAATTCGAAGGAAATGAATTATTTTTCAATTTTTCTTAACTCAATAGAACTAAAATAAATCAGTCCAAATGATCTCATTCACCATAAAGATATGAAAAATCTGTATTTCATGATGTAGGCACGTTTTGTTGTAAATTTTTGTATTTGTTTACTTTGTTATTGGGAGAATATTACTGGAAATATCTTTACGAAACGTCGATAAGATAATAATGAAATTTGGAGTTTTGAAAGGTGAAACAATGAGCAACTTATCCAAAATTATTTGAGCTCGATTAATGGAGAGGGAGAAAGCTGAAAATAATGCTTCAAATTCTTCATGGACTTCTCAAATGATTAGGTACCAAAAAGAGTAATAAACAACAATAGGGATGTTAACTATTTTTTGGAAATGATTTTAATTTGTAGATAAGCCCTATACAAACACGAAAAAAATATTTTCATGGAAAAAATATAGCAAATACCAATAAAAAATGCGTAAATGAAAATAGTTTTCAAAATTCCCGCTGAAACGAAGTGATTATGATGACGTCACTATACGGTAAACAGACTTCGCCGTCTGTCAAAGCGAACTGATCATGTGTGATTTCTTGCGAACAAATCGTTTGCGTAATAACAAATAATCGTGAAATAGTTCGCTGGTGATACGTTTTACTCTCTTCTGTTCTTCGTCAGTTCGTACTCGTGATGACAGTAAGGTTATAGGTTAGCTTGTTTACGGAACAGTGACGTCACGTATTCTCATTCGTGTTTGCGGTCACGTGATAAACGGTAATAGATTACACATTTTAAATCGATTTTATTTAATTTCATGAGAGTAATTAGATCACTAAAATATTGTTTTAGTATTTCAAAAACTACCTCAATTTATATGAATTTGTAACATGTGTCAACATCCCTATTATTGAGGAGTTATCGGTTGCGCCAAAATGGAAAGAACGTTCACTCTGTTCTGGAGAAAGCTTCCTTCGACTAGAGAAAACAACCTAGAAATATCATTCTTACTCACCTGTATATCGTTGAGGGCATGAGAAATCTTTTGCACATTGAAATGCAGACCGGCCAGGGTAGAAACTGGCTCGTCCACGAACTTGCTTCTAGCTATCACAGACTCCACCTTGTCCATTGCTTGGCAGTACTGCTTCCACATATCAGCACTCTGTTCTAATTTGGCCTTTTGGCTCTTCGCCGAATTCAAGGTATTCTTCAGCGTTTGGGTCAGGTTCTGTTGCTCTCTGCTCAACTCTTCTTGCTCTCCGGTTGTCAGGCTGGGCCAAATATCGTCAGCCGCCTTCTGTATACTAACCGAGATCAGCTCTCTTATGCTCGCTTCCGTGCTGAAGAAGATCTTATGTTCCTCCAGGTCGGTTAAGATGTTGGCGAAGTCAACTCCTTCCTTGTATGACTCCAATCGGATTTCCGCTTCCTTGATCCACTGGAAGAACTTTTGTTTTAAAGCCTCATACTTTTCTCTCATCTCTTTGTTAGCTGTCAGGTAGTTCTCCCTTTCCTTCAATTCCTTAGGCAGAGAGTTCAATAGGGAACTAGCCTCAGAAAGCTGTTCCAAAAGCGAACTAGGCATGCTGTCGTCGTTTCTCGTCGACTGTTCTATCGTTCTTATTTTTTCCAGATAGCTCAAGATTTCATCTGAGAACTTTCTATGTTCTTCTATCTCAGTTTCCACACTGCTGATGCTGCGTTTCAGCAACGGCCTTGATTTAGCCTTACCCTCTTTGCCGTGTAAATAATCCAATATGTTCCCAAGAGTCGCAGCAAGTTTCTTATGTTCAGCCGCGGTGTTCTCGTGGTCTTGCCGCTGCTTCTCCACTGCTCTTCTAAGATTCAACAGCGAGTTCTTCAAGGATTGCAACTGTTCAGTTATGCTGTTCTGGTCTTGGACGCTACAATCGGCGGCGATTTGCTGTCCTTTGTCGTATGCCGAAGCTAGAACCGCCTCGCATTCTTGGATATGCCTGATGACATCGTCGTATTTCTTTATCCTCTCCTCGGCAGTTCCTCCAGTTTTTTCGATATCCCTGATGATCTCCGTGTATTTGGTGATGAACGTAGTTATTTCCGTTATGAGAGCTATGAACTGCTCGCGCAAGAGCAACAAGTGGCGCAACCTCGATATCTGATCTTCGATAGACTTGACCAGTTCGTCTTGAGTGTTCATGACGTTCTGCAGGTCGTCACTGCCAGGTACATTGCTCAATTTATCCTTATTCGCCTTTAGATCCTTCAGGATGTTCTCGTAGATCGACAATACGCCTCTCACGTCCTCCACCTTGGATCCAATAGGTTTGTTCAGATCCTTTAGTTGGGTTTGTATGCCGTTGATGAATTGGATGCTTTCCTCGATTCTATTCTTGGCGTCTCTAAGTTGGAGTATGTTCTGCTTCATTGCTTCGGTTCTTTCTTTGATCAGATCGGAAACTCTCTTGTGCCAATCCTTCACGTCGTCCAGAGTTTGGTTCAAGCTGTACTTGTCAGGTTCGCTGACCGTTGGAATGATGGCTTTACCTTGTTCGACTATTTTTTCAATGTCGTTTTGTACTCCTTTGGATTCTTCCAACAGTCTCAGGTATTTGCTGAGCTGTTCTTCCAGAATCTCCAAGTTGGGAGTTCGTATCTCAGATTTTGTGGCAACGTCAGCTTCCTTTAGCCAGTTGATGCACTTGTTGATGTCGTTTTCGAATTCTTTTCTTCCCTGATAGAGATCTGTCAAAGCTTTGATCTTCTGGTCGCTTTCGTGCTTCAAATTGTCGTACTCTTCTTTGATTTCGTCAAGTAGAGTTTGTAGTCGTTCCGCATCTTTCGCGTTACACTCTTTCAAAACACTGTTTCCTAGTTTGACCAAATCGTTCAAGTCTCCAGCACCGAACACTCTGATTTCCGTTTCGTAACTTTGTTGCTGGTCTATTTCGCGTTTCACATCTGAAGATTGCAAGGGGAGATAGCCGCTCAGTTTTTTGACTTCTGCGTTTTTGGCTTGGAGCCAAGCCTTAGCCCTCTCTAGGTTCGCCTCCAAATTCTTACGGGTATTGGAGGCAGCTACAGTGCGATCAATTTCCTTCCTTATGTTTTCCACCAACTCTTCCTGTTCACTGCTCAGATTCTTCAGAGCGTTTTCGAGCAGGCTCTTCTCTGATGGTTCCAATTCGTTCACCATGTTATTGACGCGTTTTAGCAAGGTGTCTCTCAAGATATTCTTGTTGTCGGTTTCTTTAAGCAATGCCTTCAAAGCATTGAGTCGATCGTCCGTCTTGTGGACTTCAAAACCTAAAGGTTCTTGCTTTCTAAGACTGACCAGTTGGGTTTGGACCCAAGCTCTGGCACTCTCGATTTCGTTCTTCGTGTCGTCTATGCCCTTTTGAGTCATTTCAAGTATTTGCAATTTCCTCTGCAACCTCTTCTGGATATCGTTGTACTTCCTCTCCAACGATTTCATCTGCTCCTCGATCTGTTGAGAGTCGAGATTGTTGACAAGGCTGATGATGGTGGCTGCTGAAGTCTTCACACGATCTACCTTCTCGGGACTTTGCTCGTCGAAGTCAGTTTTGAGTTCCAGAATTGTGGATTGTTTCTGTTGACAGTTGAGACCAGATCCTTTGTCGATGGTGTCGATTTGCTTAGCGATACTATCAAACCATCCGTTTATACCCTGCAGATGTTTCCTGTAATCTTCAATCAGATCCTGGTGATTCTTCCTTAGGGCTATGAGGTCTATGAGTTGGGATTCAAGATCGTCCAAGAGCAGTTCTAAGTCTGACGAATCTGGAAATTCCGTGAGTAGCTGTTGCTTCCTTTGGCCAACAGACAACAAGAGTTCGTTCATGTTGTTCAGATCTTGCTTAGCAGCGTCTGTTCTGAGCTTGGCAGGTTTATTCTTCCAATCGTTGATTATCAATTTTTGTGCTTCAACCCATTCCCTGAGATCAGCCTTCAGTTTTTCCTTCTCTTGCAGTTCGGTAACTGTCGAAGTCAGTTGGCCCAAATATGCTTGAACCTGAAGGAAGAATGCTTATTGATAATTCTGCATGTATTATGGAGAAATCTTCTTTAAATTGTCACCTCAAGCTTATATGAAATCAGCAGTGCATTCACTTACCTCTACCAAGAGAAGATGAAGTTTTTTAACAACCTCTGGTTCTTCTAGATGTTCAAATAACACGCTCATATGCGCAGTAGAGCTATTTGATTCTGAAGATTCCGCGTTTTCCTAGGTGCAGAAGCGAACATGCATATGAAATTGAAATCATAAAGAGTGAGTGCCTATACAGAGCAAAATAAAATTGAAAACCAAGAAAAAAATTAGACATCAACTGATAAAAATACACATAAACATAATTTTCGGGTGAATCCATAATTTCCAACATTTTTCTCGTAGATTTGTAAGGCAATGTTTTCTGATAAGAAGGCTTTGTGATTATTCCCATATGGGAACATGCCTCGAAGAATGAATTTCATGCAAAACTGCGAATTCTTTATGGATACATCTGTGCGAAATATTCTAGCAGCCAAACAAACAACACTTCTTGCTTACCTGATCAATATCATCATTCAACCTAGCTCTACATTCGAGTTCTTTCGCTGGTATGGAAGGGGCATGAAGATCTCTAGGACTCCCAGGTCTGCTCATTGATGCAGCAGATTCACAGGCTTGAACAGCCAGGGCAAGTCTCGTCTTCTCACCTTGTAGATTCTCATGGAGTCCCTGGAGAAAAAACTAAATTACTCAGCTCTAAATAAAAACAATTACAACGTACCCTAACGGTTCTCAACTGGTTATCTGCTTCCTCCAAATGATCGGTTGGATTTGCTTGGACTTCAGAAAACTCCGCTTCGTATCTATCCAAATTCTTCATGATATCCTCCAAGGTAGCTTCGTACTCCTTGAATTTAACCAATGACTCCAATAGTCTGCTCTTGATCTGCAGAGCTGTCTTCAGAAGAGAATCGTAACTACTCTGCACGTTGTCTAGCTGCTTTCCTATCATTTCTTGGACGATTGGTGTATCAGACGCATAACGACTTATTTGTACTTGTCCCTTTGATTTAACGTCGTTCAAATTCGATTGGAAGTTTTGAATCTCCTGTATGCTCCTCTCTTGCTCGGCGATTTGAGCTTCGGTCTGCTCCTTGCTAGAGATATAGAGCGAGTTTTGGTTCATGAGTTTGAAAGAGGTTTGCAACAACCATTTCTCAACGTCCTGCAGCGATTGTTGATAAACTGTGTAATCTTTGATCTCGGACTCGATACTTTCTCTGGCTCTATCGCATTTGCTGATCAGGTTGGAGTGCAAGGTTTGAATCTGTCCAGCTTCGTCCATAATAGTTTTGCTGTCGGACCATTTGCTCAATTCGTCAGCTTCGTTCTTGAATCTGTCTATATCGTCCTGTTTCTTCAAGATTTCCGTTTTTAGATTCTTGTAACGTTCTAGCAACGTCTTCATTTCGCTGTATTCTCCTTTAGTGTTATGTTTTTGATCCAAAATATCCTCTTTGGTGGACAACCATTTCATCAGAGTATACTTGGCTTCGTTGTACTCTATCCATCTGTTCAGAGATACCTTTAGTTGGGCCTGTATAGCCACCAAGTCTAGATTGAGTTGATCCCAGCTGTTCCTAAGCGTTGTAACATCTTCTCTAAGGGATTCTTGTTGATCTACAGGCACCACGTTGATAGCCTTCGCGAAAGCTTCTTGTAAATTGGTTATCAAACTTTGGCCTTCCGGCATCTTGGCAGAATACTTGGCGATTCTATCCAGCCTTTGTCTCAGGGTGCTTTCATCGCCGATTCCAACGCAATTCTGGATGGTGCTGTGAGCATCAAACAACCACTGCTCCAGAGCAGATTTAGCCTTCAAGAATTCCGTATGGTCAGATAACGTTTTCTCGATTCTAGATATCAAATCTTGAACGTTGGTCAGAAGGACCAAATATTCACTCTGTAGTTCAACGGTTTTATCTCTAACCCAACCGACAGCGCTCTGTTCCATAACTAAATCGCAGGCGTCTGTTAAACTTTCCAAGTCATCTTTGAATCCACTGATCTCAGCCAATAATTTCTTGGCTTCTTCCAAATCATCGTGAGTATGTTTCTCGTTCTTACTGAGATCGTTCAAACGATCTTGACGGGATTCGATCATCGATTTAAGTTTCTCATGGATCTGGATGAAGTCAGTCCAAGCGTCCTTACACCTGACTAAGGATTTTTGGGTTTCAGAACATAAAACTTGGAAACCTTCCCAGATGTTATTCAAGTTATCTATGTCTTGTTTTATGTTATCTTGGCCTTCATCTCCGGTAGATTTCAAGACCAATATACTCAGTTCGATGGTTCTGTGCACCAAATCTTCTCCTTCCGGAAGTGTGGCTACAATTTCGTTGATAGTTCTCTCCTTGTCTTCGATGTCCTTGAGTTCGCTGTGCAGATTGGTGCATTTTTGTACCTCAACCTGTTTCTTCTTGATCCATTCAATGATTTCGTCGTACATATTTTTGTATTGCTGATGATCAGATACTTCCTTTTCCAACTTTTCAGTCATAACTTCGATTTCACGAGTTAGACCGTTGTATCTTTCTATGCATTTCCTGTAGTTATCTCCGCTAGCGTTGTTTTCTTTGATTTTCGCTTCTAGTTTCTCCACCAAGTCCTGTTGGGATTTCAGCTCTTTGGAAGCAGCTCTCAATTTTTCGAGCCTTGCTTTTTTCTCTCCCAAATCATGAAGGAACTCGTCTTGTGGTCTGACTTGCTGTTCGACATCGTCCAAGAGTTCTTGAAGGATTTTACACAGTTTGTCGATCTCCTCCAGCTGGTTAGCCTTGGCCGAGAGTTTAGTCCTAGCCTCGTTCAGAGTGTTCAGGAGTTTTTCCATGTCTTCCTTCAAGTTCTCAGTCTCTTCCTGAATTTTTTCAGCTCCTGCCTTCTCCGTGTTTATAACCACCCTCTCTTTTAATTCGAGTATATATCTGAGTTTGTTTTGACCTTGTTCGATGGACGCTCTTATACTCTTGACTATTTGAAGCTTATTGTTGACCTCCAGCAACGTGTTAGGAATGTCTAAACAGTTACCAAGTCTCTCTTTGGTTCTATCCAACCAGTCTTGGCATTCTAAGCAGAGAGTTGTATGTTGTTGGTGTTCCTGGTAATGTAATTCAAGCCTTCGCATTATTTCCTTAGCCAGCGTTAATATAGTTCCATATTTCGTGGCCAGTTGCGTTACCGCGTTACTTATCCTGGTGTCTGAACAGGTCTCTAACAAAGTTTGCGCCCTCATGTTCAACCGATCCAATTCGCTTTGCCAATCGAAGAGCGTCTGCAGATGTTGCTGGAATTGTTCCAGAACCGTTCTTTTGTCCTCCAAGCTGTTCTGGAGGTTATTGAAAGATTGGATCTTCTCTTCCTTCCTGCCGAGCCATTTGAGAGCCTCTTGATACTGTTCTTCGTAGTCGGTCCATTTGACCAGACCGACTTCCAGGAGATTCTTGGTGTTTGTCAATAGGTCGCAGTAGTTATCGAATTCGTCCTGAAGAAGACCTACTTCTTCTTCGATTATTTCTTTGTCGTCTTCGTCTGCGTAGTTGCAAGCTCTATCTCCTTTCTCTAGGGCCAACTCGAGTTTCTTTTGTCCTTCAGGCAATTCGTTTTGCAAAGCTTTGATCTGGGATAATTTACTTCCAAGACTTTCTTTGTCACCAGTAGGATCGGAACATTTTCCTAGTCTTTCTCTAGCTAAACGAATCCACTGGACGAAGTTCGTTCCGGCTTCGATGAATTCTTCGTGTGAATCTATGGTTTCTTTCTGTTTTTCGTAGAGGGCTTGCGCCTGCTTGGACAGGTTCTCGTATTTCGAGGATATCTCGGAGGCTGGAGCAGCCTGTTTTAAATCTTCAGCCTTGGATGTGACCGACTGGATCATGGGCTCGAAAGAAACCAAATCTTGAACGATATTGCCGGTTTCTCTGAGAGTTGCTTTTCTCTCGCCTATAGGCAAGGCTCCCAGACCAGTTTTTCCAGTTTTGGTGATCTTGGCCTCGGTCACCTGCTGCAGTTTTGCCTCTCTTTCGGTGATCCATTGCTGCAGGTTGTGGTAAGAGCTGTCGTAGTCGGCCCATTGAAGAAGTTGCGTCTCAAGATGTACCTTGGCCGAAGACATCTTCTTGACTATCCTATCCCAATCGTTCTGGATTTCTTTCAGCTCGGAGTTTATGACTTCTTTACCATCCGAGCGAGTGTTTCTAACCACTTTCTCGCCTAAATTCACAGTCGTATGGATGAGACTCTGGCCGATATCCCTTCTACCTATCAGGGTTTGTATCTGGCTGAGATGATCCTGTAGGATATCCTTGCTTGTCAAAGATGTTGCTTCGGAACACACCCTTATGAGTTCTTTGGCGTTGTCTATCCAATCTCTACTCTTCTCCAAATTATCTGCGTATTCTTTGTGCTGATTGTAGTTGTTCTCGATTTTCTTCAAGACGTCCTTGGTGATGTTCAATTCGACCTCGTATCTGGAATTCAACTGTTGCAGCTGGTTGTTCACGTGACTTTCCAAAGGCGATTTGATCAGAATTTTGGAGGACTCGTTGAGTTTATTGATTTGTGATCTTCCGTCTTCAAACTGTTTGAGTAGATCTTGCATTGTTTGAACTTGTTTTTCTTTCTCTTTCAAGTTGGCGCACAATGCGATCTTCTGGTTCTTGACCAAAATGGCTATTTGCTGAAGCCAGTCGGATATTCTTTCGTAATCGTCCTTGTATTCTCTCCAGTGCTCCAGGACAACTTCCAGCTGCTGCCTTTGCTCCTTAATATCTGAAATTAGGTCAGTTTCAATGAGTATGTAGTGACGATAAGAAGCTTTAAGAGGAAAAATGAAAGATCTTCAAAGGAAAACGAGAGGAAGAGAAACTATAGACATTCCAAATTTTTCTCCTTACCTTTGAACAAACGCTCGAATGCTTCTTTTAAGGCCCCTATGTCGTTTTTGATAGCCGTCTGTCCACCTTCGTTGGTATGAGGAAGAACGACTTGAGCTGTGTGTTCCAAATTTTCGATGAGTATTTCCCCTTGCGCCTTCTTGTTCAGAAGATGATCCAAGGGACCAGAGAAACTGTCAACTGACAATTCGGCACCTAAAGATCTTTGCTTGAACTGTGGCACTTTCTCTTGAGCCCTTATCATCCATCTTTGGAGTTCGTCATAGGCTTCTCTGTATAGTTTGTGGTCCCGATACTGGCATTCTCTATCTCTCAGTAATTTCTGGAAATAATTCATAATTCAGTGTTTGTTCGAATGAATGATATGCCTTCGTTACTCACCTGTATCTTCTGAACGCAGTCGTCAAACTCGTCCAAGATATCTTGACACTTGACGACGTCTTCTCCTTGCTGGGTAGCGAAAATGTTGAAAGCCATCTGCTTCAAATTATCGACTTCATTCTTCTCACACCTAGCTTTCTCCTCGACTTTCTTGATGGAGTCCAACTGGTTCTTCTTCTCCGTCATGGTGCCGCAGTACACTGAGTGTTCCGCTATCTGCGCCTTCAGCATTTCAATCACTTTGTTTAGATCCTGGATTTCTTGTATGATTCCAGTCCATTTGGTCAGGGCGTTGTCCAGAAGATTCTTGGTCTCGATGGTGCGAGAAGCTATCGCAGACCATTCTTCTTGCAACCTCGACACTTGCTCGTTGATTGCTGAGTGGCCGTTTGAAGACGTATTGGCCAGAACCGTTTGAGCCAACTCTACGAGAGATTGCATCTTCTGGAAGCCCTCTTCTTTGGCCAGGAAGATTTCTTGGATGATCGTTATCTTCTTCTCTATCTCCTTCTGGGTAGCGTTTTTGATATTCTCGCAATTTGATAGTTTGTCTCTGAGACTTTGCAGCCATTCCTCTAGTTGTAGGATCCTGGAGTCCAGGTCTTGATGGGATACCACGAACTGTTGCCATTTGGTGGTAGTATCCTTAACCTTCTGAGAAATCTGCTGGTACTTGGCTTCGATTTCTGGTATTTGGGAGTTTCGTTTGTTCGCTCCCTTAGTCAGATGCTGTGCCTTTTCTGTCAGTTGATCAATCTCCAGTTCCTTAGCTCTTATTTCACCCTGGAGATGGATGAGACGATCCAGTTGCTCCTTCTTCTCTACAGCTGTCGCTTTGAGATTTATCGAGTGTAATTCAGAATCAGCGCTCCTTATCCAAGTGGAGCACTGTTCTTTCAAGCGGTCGTATTCTTCCCAACTGTGGATTTTGGAACCAATTTGTTCTATGGAATTGTCTAGAAGGGATACCAATTTTGCCCACTCCTTTTGGATGTCTTCTACAGTCGATCTTATATCAGACCGTCCATTTTGGCTTGTTCTATTGATAACTTTGTCTCCTAAAGACTTCACTGTTAGGACCCTGGATTCTTCATCCCTCAAGGAAGACTTCAGATTCTGTAAAATCACATTGGAATTCAAGGTGCCAAAACTGTTAAACGAAAAACTTACCTTCAATTTATCTAGGTTGGTATGCAAGCTTGTTCTATCCAAACTGGAATCACTCCAAGCTGATACGTTGGCGTTGGTGGAATCCAACCAATTCCTCGCTACGCCATCAGCTTGATCAAACTTGATATGATCGTTCACAATCGATTCGTAAGTTTCAACGTATTCTTGAATCCTCTTAGCCAAGGAATCATGTCTCTCATTCATCAGTTCCAGGTCAGCACTCAGATCATCGCTCACGTTTGGTAAACTGTTCAGTTTCTCTTCCAACTCCTTCAGGTTTTGTCTGTTTGAAGTTATCTCATAACTGAGACTTTTGTATTCCGCCAGTTGGTTCTTCTTTTCTTCAACCGTTGCCCATAGTTTCAGATCTTCTAGTTTGTGTTCAACTCCTTCCAACCATTTGCTGATTTGATCGCTGCTCTCCTCGTAGCTTGACCACCTGTAATTGTAGCAAGAAAAAGACATTTTCAATTCTCAACTCATCATCATCTGTCAGAATATGTCACCTTGTCAAACTCGATTTGAGTTCCCTGTCAGATACGTTCAAAGCGTCAAATAGGTTCTCCATCGATTGCTGCAGGTCTTTCAGTTGATTCGATATGATTTCTCTGCCTTCTGTGGATGTGTTGGGATATAGCTTTTCGCCCAGTTCAACAACGTTATTGAGGAGTAGAGTGGCGCTCACTTCTTCTGCTAGCAGTTCGCTCAGGACTTGGGCCTCTTCATGAAGGATATCTCTGGATCCGTTATCGATGTTTTTCTGATGTATAGAGAACCTAAAACAGAACATTATGATGAGGATTACTGGAATAGTAATCAACGTAAATTTTCAGTTTATATGGTACTAACTTAGCTTGGGCTGCAGAAATCCAATCGGCACATTGTCGATACTTTTCGTTGTAAAACTTATGATCTGTAAACGCCTGCTCGCATTTCTTCAGGATTTCCTTGGCCGCCAATTGGATGGACTGGAATCTGGACGTTATTTGCTGTATATTAACGGAAACTCTAGAGTCTCCACTGTTCTGAACCAGTTCGTTGAGGTTATCAGACATTTCGTCAATCTGCTTCTCTACGACGGAGAGACTAGAAAACAGCCCTTGGTATTTTTCCAGTTGCTCCTGCTTCTCGTCTGCTGTAGATTTCAATGAAAAGCCCTTCAAAACAGCCTCAGCTTCATTGAGCGAGGATAGGAGTTTATCTAGGGAGCTCTCAAAATCGTTCCATTGAGCTAGACGAGTTTCGAGGTTAGACTTCGCATCTATGAGAGCAGAGACAAACTTATTCTGGTCATATTTTAGGTTAGCGACATCTCTCTGCATCTGTTCTTGAATTCTAGGAGGTAGAATAGCTATTTTGTCTGCTACATACATCTCCAAGTCCTTTATTTTGAGCTCGTTTTCAGTTAGACGATCTTGTAGCTCTACAATATGCGACAGTCTTTCTTGAAGAACATCTTTGCTTCCATCCAGGTCGTTGTAATTATTCAAATCGTCCCATTCTTGTTTCTGTATGTCTTGGTGATCTTTGTGGAGCTCGTAGAATTGATGGTATACTTCCAAACATTTCTCCAACTTCTTAATGTTGATTTGGGAGTTGTTAACTAGAGCAGCATATCGTTTTTCAATTGATTCAATCTGTTCTTCCACTTCTTTGTTGTTGGTGGATTGAACAACGTACTGAGCTTTCGTAGTAACATCTGTAAAGAAATTTTAGGTCGAAATAATGAATTATAGACATGTGGAGGAACCAATGTAAGGAAGCCTGGCATAATAGGACTAGAGGCTAGGAAATGCTTGCGAAAATACCTTCGATAATTTTTCGATGTCCAATAATCTCTTGGTTCAGAGTCCTGTGCTTCAGTAGTTTCGATCGAATCTCTTGTGAGCTGTTCCATTGAGATGGATTCAGTTCTATATTGTTCTCCATCGCGTTCAGCCAGGCTAGAGTCTGTTGAAGCACATCTTGGTAGCTGGACAGTTGGTGACTCTGCGCTTCTTGGTCTTTCTGGTATTTCTTCACATCTGAAATACACATGAAAATATTTTGGTTGTAGGTATGAAGGGCCCAACAAAGCTATAGTTGTTATTTGCAAATTTACATGTTTTGAATCAACTAGCTAAATTTACCTTCGAATAGTTCATCCCATCTTTGCCTCATGCTCCTCAACTCACTTCTTATAGCTTCTCTACCTTGGGTAGCAGTGTCCGGCAATAACTTTTCACCAACCAGCAAAAGAGCAGTTATCTGGTGTTCACCCTGGTCTTTTTCAGCTAAAATGAGTTGCAGTCTCTTCATGGAATCGTCCATATTCTCAGATTTCAAAGTTTTCAAACTGTTCTCCAATTGTCCCAGCCACAGATCAGTATCATGCAGTTTTCTTTGATAGTTTTTATGATCGTCCACTATCACTTCCCATCTGTTGACTACATCCTTAGCTAAAACCTTCAGCTGTTGATATTTCGTGGCTAGCTGGGTAATTAACGGTTGAATCTTTTGAACGCCACTCCTTTGTGCCAAACTGTGAGCAAAATCGAGGAATTGGTCGATGGATGTTTCTTTTTCGGATACCGCATCTTTTTGGTCGACGAAGTTCTTGCTTTGCTTCATCTTTTCGTCCAAGGTGTTTTGAAGATGCTGTTCTCTCAGTGAGGCTTCAGCTGATTTACACCATTTGGATAGGTCATCGTGAGTTTCATCGAAATTTTTCCATTCTTCGAGTGCTGTATTCTGTCGTTCCAAACACTTATCTAGAATAGGAAAAAATATAGTGAATTGAATTGTATTTGATAAGATAATTATATTTATTTTTCAAACAATGCATTCAAACTCACCAATTTCTGTAAGGTAATCTAAAAATGCAGCAGAAAGCTCTTCCAGTTCTGTCTTCAATATCTCAACACCCTCAGGCGCAGTACTTCTGGCAGTCGCGATAAGTTTTTCCTTGATTTTCTCCAACAATTCTTCTCCCTCTTTCTTATGTCTAATCTTAGTAGCATCTATAACCGATACCCTCTTCTGCAAATCTGATTTTTCTCCACTGGTTTCGTAATAATCTTGTAACTTCTCTCTAACTCCCCTAAGCCACTCCTTAAAGGATGCCACACCATCATTAAAATCAATGTGTTTATTCACACAAGCATTCAAATTATTCAAAAGTTCTTCAGACTTGTTCTCGATGTTTAGAAAGAGTTTCTTGATGGACTGTAGGTACATATTCAAAGATTTATCTTGTGTTTGGTCTACAAGTTTTTGGGCCTTATCGCAAACGGCTTCTACAAGCTGTTGATGGGACATTATTTCTTGGTGCATGATCTTGTGGTTCTGGAATTGTGCTCTTTTCTCTTGTAAGGTAGACTTCAATTCTGTATGTTGCTGCATTGCTTTCTCAACATCTTTCAACCATTTGGTCAGTTGTTCTTGAGTCATAGTGAAGTCTGAAAACTGCACCAAACACTGGTCTAACTTATGACTTGAATTTTGTAGGTCATCTGCGAAACTGTCCCATATGGTCCGCAGATTCTTGAGCTGTTGCCTGATGATTTCCCTGCCATCAGGAGAAGTATGGGAGTATAATTTTTCGCCTCTTTCTAGAATAGAATCAAACTCTGGACTCATTTTATTTCTTTCTTCCATGAGCAATTCAATATCTTTATGTCTGTTTTGTATAACTGCCACATCTCCTACAATATGACTCAAGTCTTGCAGGTCTTCAGCTTTATCAGACAGCCAATGTATCAATTGGTTGTACGCTTCATTGAACTGTTTATGTTCATCCACGAAACCTTTATATTTTCTTATGTTCTCCCTTGAGGAGTTCTTTAACGTTTCGTATCTACTTATGAGTGCTGGAATTCTGGAGTTAGAATCGATACTAACGTATTCTTTCGACAAGTTTTTGAAATCTTCTTCTTTGGTCAGAACTTCTGCATTCAAAGATTCCAATTTTGTGAGGTGAGCACTCTTCGTTTGCTCTGTGCTTTTCAAACTTTGGTCCCTCACCTGGTTCTCTTTGATTTTCAGCCATTCCTCCAGATCTTTCAACATACTTTCCATTTCAGAATACTGAGTAGATATATCATCTAATTTCTGTTGTGCAGACGTGCAAAACTGTATGAATAATTCCCATGATTTTTCTTGCTCTTCGAAAAGGTACTTCAACGCAGGATGTCCTTCTTCAGCAGTCTGTTCTAGGACAATATTCAGCTGAGTCCTACATTTGTCCAATATCAGGTCACCTTGCTCCTTTTGTGAAAGCAAATCTTGCACCATCGATAATTTAGATTCTGCAGAATAAGAAGAAGATTCATCCATGAGAATAACAGCTTCTGATGTGAGTGCATCTAGCCAATTTCTGCAGTTCTCAATCGTGGCTTCGTAGTTTTCGTGTTGTTTGACATAGTCTTCGGCTGAAAGTCTAAATTGGTTGACTTTCACCAGAAGATTGTCGCATTTTTGAACTTTTTCGTTCAGCAATTGCTCAGCTTCAGAATCGTTGAGGTCAGAGATTGAATCTTTCATTTTCTTGAGTATTGTTTTATGGAGATCGATATCATGCTCAGTTGCTTTGTAATTATAGAAAGTTTCTCTCTTCTCAGGTAGAGTTTTATCCAGTACATATTCATCAGATAGTTTCACATCTATATCGGACATCCATATTTCTATTTGTTGTAAACTGTCTTCGAAAGAATGTTTTTGTGTAAGAACAGCTTCAACGTTTTTGTATAAATTGTTTACTTCTGCGATCAGTCGTTCAGCTTTCTCTCTTAAAATTCTTAGTTCGTTTCTGATGGTCTCTCTATTCTCTGGGGTTATGCCAGGGTACATTGCTTCACCATTTTCGATAGCTGCAGCAAGCAACATTTGGCCTTCTTCTTTCTCAACCGAGAAGCCTTTCAACTCTGCTAAAGTGGCTTGATCTGGCTTTGCACTGAGTGTTTCGAAGGATTTAACTTTGTTTTCCGCTTTGGCCAACCAGTTTTCAACGTCTTGAACTGATCTCTGGTATCTCTCCTTATATTGTTTCAGTTCATGATACTTCTTGATGTAATTGGTCATGAAATTCTTCAAGGCTATGTAGCGTGTGTTCAAATGCTCAACATGCTGAGTGATTCTGTCTTCAGGGTTTCCTCTAGAAATTTGTGAGCTCAGAGGTTTCAATGCATTGAAGTGCTCTTCGAAGTTGACTATTTCGTTGTTTGAATCTGTCATTTCTTCCAATCTATTATCCAAGTCATAAACATCCATTGGAGCGCTACTTGTAACTTTAATTTCATTCTCTTTAGTTTTCAACCAAGAGGAAACTTCTTCCACAATTTGTTCGTATTTCTGATGGAGTTGTACAGCGTTTTCTAAAGTGTTTTTGGTGTCACTATAATTTGATTTGAGAGTGTTTAACTCGAGGAAGAGATGTTCTTTTTCAGCCTGCAACAATTTGATAACTTCAGGATGTTCTACTTCAGTTATCAAAGCTAGAGAGTCCACAATCTCTGAAGCCTTCACATCGCAATCCTCCAAGGCTTTTTCGATTGGAATCAGAGACTTTAGCTTGACTTCCAGGTTATATTTGTCAGTGAGACTATCCGGTGCACACCATTCAATTTTTTCTTTGTGAGTCGTGATCAGTCTCTGTAAGACACCGAATTTTTCTGAATGCACTTTCTTCAAGAATCCTAAGAGTGTGTTTTCGATTTTGTTCGAATGGTTCATTAGGTCATCGTACCTCTTCTTCATCATTTGTTGCTCTTTTGGAAACACTCCCCCGATAAGGTTGGGGTACATAGCTTTGATCTGTTTGAGATCTTGCTCGAGTTCTTCAATTTCACCTTCACAATTTTTGAGCTCTTTTTTGTGTTGTTGTATTTTCAAGACTCTTTCAACAACCTGTCTGTTGTCACCGCCTAAATCTTCACACTTCATTATTTGTTCCCTCAAAGAACTAATCTTACTATTTATGATTTTGAGTTTGTCTTGGATGTTCTTTTTGGCTGTTCCAAAATTTGAGGTGAGTTCAGTTAACTTTTTGGCGTTCATCTCTACAGTTTCAAACTGCTCGTGTATCACTTGAGTGAGTACGTGTAGAGGAGGTATTTCTTCGTTTGAAAGTTTTCTTAGCTGTTCGCATTTGACCGATAAGCTTTGCTTCAATCTGGAATATAATGGTAACTCTTCTCGGTATTTTTCAAGCTGCATTTTAGCTGTCTCAATTTCGTTTGGTTTCTCTATTGCAGTGGCGAAAACTGTGTTTTGTTCACCTAACCATTTCAATAAGTCGTTCTTTGTGTTGTCAATATCTTTCCATATAGTGGCCTGTGACTCAGTTTTTTGAACCATATTCAGAATGCTCTCGTAGATTGAAGACCAACTTCTGCTGGTTTCCTGTATTCCATTCTTAATTTCAGTTTGTAAAACTGGTATATTCTCACATTTTTTTATGACAGCCTGGCCTTTGGATTCTAATTTATCCAATGTCAGTTTGAATCTCTTGAAAGCTTCTGATAGCTTCGTAGCTTTCTCAAAATTAACTTTAGCTTGCTGGAGATCATTTGGTGTTTCGAAGTTTTGAATACCTTCCTTCAAATCAGATATTTCTTTAGCTACGCGATCTCTTGCTTCTTGAAAATCTTTCCAACCTGCCAAAGCGCTGGAAATTTCCAACTTTTGGTTTCTGATGTCTTCAATTGCTTTATTCCACTGTGATTCAATCTGGGATATGGCCCCTTGGATGACAGAGACGTTCTGAATGTCTTCTTTGGTTAGATAAAGTCCTTCTCTCCTCAAATCTTCTTTTAGTTTGAGATTTTCAGACTGATCTGACAGTGTGTTCAATTGATCCAAGGCATTGACTATATCTGATGGTGTTTCAATCATTGAATGGATTGTTGAAGTTTGGACTTTTAAATCGTTAAGGTTTCTCTGTAGATTGTCTTGGATGTTTTGGAACGATTGCCAGTGGGTTTTTAAAGTGTTCAAGTTTTCTATCTTCTTTTCAACGTTAGATTTTAAATGTGTTGTTTTTAATTCAATCTCTTGTATCAAATTTTCTGCAGTTAGAGGTAGTCCAGTATTTTTACTGATTATATTAACATTCCTCATATTTTCGAAGGAGGGGATTCTTTCTTTCCAAATCACGAGTTTGTTGGATATCGAATTTATTTCTGGCATGGTTTTATTCAGATCATCTTCAGAGGCAGTTTTGCTTTCAGTCTGATAGGTCAAATATTGTAGTTGATTCAATGATTCGTTGTACCAGTTCATCAACTCTGACCATTTTTCTAAAGCGTTTTTCTTATTTAGAAGATTATCATGGATTTCTTGGTAGTTCTTGGAAATCGTAGAGTATTCAGACGTGATTGCTTCATTGTCATCACCAGATGCCCTCAGAGTTATTTCCTTAACTTCTTCGTATATCTCGTTGAATGCTGGTTGCTTTTCTGAGTGTTCTTGTAGTAGACTATGTACACTGATTAAAGCAGCATCTATATTATCTGGAAATATTTCATCCAGCCTGGAAACATTGTTCTTGAAGTCGTATATCCAATTGGTGAACTGACCAATCTTGGCTTGAGATTCGTGTTTGGCCAAGATCGCGTCTGAACACATGTTTATCCTAGCCCTTAATCCATCAGATAACTTATTGATTTCTGCCTTCATCTCCTGCAGCTTAGATTTATTCAAGCTCAAAGCTTCTGGTGAGATATAATGACTTATGGCATCCAAACTTTGCGACAAACCAATTATTTTAGCTTGTTGCTCGGACAATTCGTTGTTGAATGACTTCAACTGTGATAAATTCTTTTCCAATCTCTCCACATTTGGTGTGTTCAAGTTAATTGATTGTTCTGTTAATTCCGTTTTACTTTTATTGATCCAGGTCTCAAGGTCTTTAAGATTGGCATCTAGGGTTCCCCAGTTTGCCAACAGCTTGTCTAGTTTTCTGTCCCATTGGTGTACTGTATCGAAGATTATGGTGTGTTTGGTGAGGGAAGAGTCTATGTCGTCGTGTGTGGGTGTTTTTGAACTCAACTGGTGGGACAGAGTTAAAATTCCTTGTAGTTTTTCCGAATGAATTTTACACTCATCCGCGAATTTGTCGTTTTCTGATTTCATCTGGATGGCTTCTTCCAGAGTTTGTGGTTTTTTCAAGCCTTCTTTAACTTTCTTCTCTGCTCTGTCCAACCAAGGTCTGGCTTCTTGGAGATTAGCTTGACAAACTTCCCAGTTTTTCAGATCTTGACTTATTATACTCCTCTGAGTTTCTACATTGGTGTTCACATTTTCCACCTTTTGTCTCAGTGCTGAGAGTTTGGCATGGAATTTAGGTGCTTCTTCAGGGTGTACCTCTATTTCTTGAGCTTCATTATCGAGACTATCCAACAAAGTGATATGGTGAATGATTTCTTTTTGAAGTTTTTCAGTTTTGGCAATCTTTTCTTGTGGTGGAATGTCTTCTTGTTCCACGGAACTCAAAAGAATGGGTGCTTGAGATGTTGTCCATTGTTCTAGTTTAGATAGTTGGTTTTGGAAAGTGTTTATCTTCACTGTGTATTGCTCCAGGTTCGTTATATTTTTCTGTGCGTTTTCTATTGTTGATCTGTATCGATTCTCCAAGTCTTGTATTTCTTGTTTCAAGGCTGGCGCTTGCTCAGCCAAATCGGAACATAGCTCTCTAAGCCTTCGTAGCATTTCTTCTATTCTTTCTCGTAACTGAATCGCTTGTTCTTGGCGTTTCTTCAGTTCAGCCGGAAGACTTCGTAGGTTGTATTCACTCGGGTGGATGTCCCTGAGTTGTTGCTCAGCTTTAGAAAGGAGCATAATGATATCATTCTTCTGGTTGTCGTAGGATGTCCATATTTTGTGAGTTTCTCTAAGATGTGTGAGTTTTTCCAACGTTGTCTTGTACGTTTCCGTCCAATTTCTTTCCAAGTTCTCAACTTCTTCCTTAACAAAGGGTGCTGCATTTATATCTCTCTCCAGTTCCTTTCCTTTCTGTAAGATGGACATGATGCTTGGTCGTTGGGCATCGAGATGGCTTAGGGTGCTCTGTTGCACGTTTATCAGTTGCGGTAAATTGCTGGGCTGGGGATTGTCAGATTTCACTTCTCTGACCTTCTTCAATAGTTCACATACTTCCCTCACTTCTCTGCGATAAGAATAACACTTCGATAGGGTATCGGTTCTGATCATTGTTATTTCGATGGAGGGTATAAGGTTTTTATATCGGGTCAAAATGGTGTCCAGTTTCTTCTGTTCGGATTCTGCCTGACTCAAAGGACACTGGGAACCTAGGAAATCGAGGGTTTGCACCAGCCATTTCATGTGCTGCCTCTTGGAATCTGCATCCGCGCAAATTTTCTGCGAAAAGAATTGTTAATATGAAGAGAAAGTCAGAACAACGAGATTCAAAAGCTTATAACTCACCTGGAATTCTTCTTTCTGCTTGTCGAATTCTTCAGAACTCTGGCAAGTATGGAGAATGCTCTTCAGAGATTCTTCCACTGTATCCATCCATCTGGTGACTTCTTCACATTTTCTGTGATACTCATCCCATTTCTCAGGTATCTGCTCCAACTCCCTATTGAGATTTTCCAGCTTGATGTTCACATTGATCCATTGTTTCTCTGCATTGGCACAAGCCTGTTGGATGCTTGTGTCTTCTGGGTTATTTTGGCTGTAGTTTTTGGAAATCTGCATCAGATTCTCCAAACAATGTTTAGCTTCTTTTAGTGGTCCTTGATTGGAGAAATATTCCTTGTTCCTGCTGATGATAGATCCAACATCTGTTTGTTTACTGAACGCAAGATGTTCAGAGTGTATTTCCCTCTCCAATTCTTTAATATAATAATTGAAAGTGGTCTCATCTAATCTAAATTCTAGTTTCATAAGATGCAAAGGAGCAAATGAAAGAACTTTCTTCCATTTTCCCTGCAGTTCGCTAACAGAATTCAAAATAGTCTTATGTTGTTCTTTTGGAAGACAATTGCAAAGATCCTGGGAATTCTGGATGAGTTCATGGATCCATTTTTCGTTAACAGAGGTGAAGAAATTCTTGTGATCTTCAACAGTTTCTTTATTATCTATACGTCTTTCTTCAATCAGTCTTTCGGCTTGTCCCAGCCAGTTTGATATCACCCTGTAACATTCGGTGTAGTTGTGAAGACACCTAAGAGTTTCTATGAGTCTCTGTTCCCAAACTTGAGCGTTTTGGGTAACGTAAGAGAATCTATCGTTCAATTGGTCCATTTTTTCGACCATATGGGCCACATCGCTGTTCTGACTCTGGTCCACTGTCTTGATTATGTTCATCATGACTTTGTTCTTGCTATCAAGCATAGATTTGTAGTATAAGGTTCTGGTGAAGAAGTGTTTGATTTTTTCAAGGTGGCTCTTCAGGGAGTCTCTTTCGCAGCCAAGGCTCATATTGCTGAGGAGATTCTCTGCTTCGTCCAGCCATGTGTTGATTTCCTTTTGGCCATCTTCCAAAGATCTCTGTTGGACTAGGAGTTGATTGAATAGGTGTATTTGGGCTGGAATCAACGCTCTGATCTTAACTAAGCATTCTTTTTCTTGTTTTAGAGCCAGCATCATTCTTTCCACTTCATCTCTGGATAAATTTTGAATTAAAGACTGGAAAGTCTTGCTGATTGCCTTGAAGACATTTTCAACATTCTCTATTTCTTCTTGAAGCTCTACGAGTTTTTCAATATGTTGAACAATTCTTTCAGTTGATCCCAGTTGTGGGGAGTTCACAATTGTCTCAGCCTTCCTTAACCACTGAGATAACGTCTCTAAGCCATTCTTGAATTCTTTTCTGTGTCTTAGCAGATCGCCGCCATGACTATACTTGTTCACTTGTGGGTATATTCTTTCCCATTTTTCAGTGATTTCTTGGAACTGATCTCTGAGTTCGATTGCTACATTTTCGTTGCAGGTCGCGATTAGAAAGCTGACGATATCTCCAATCAATTGGTAGTTATCGTTCCAAACTGTGATGTCTTGGAAGAATTCTATTTTTTCATCTTCTGGTAAATTCAAAGCGTTTTCAGCCCTTGATAACCAGTTTTCGAATTGGGGAGCTAAAGAATCCCATCGCCTCCAATACACTACCACTTCTTCGAGCATGCTTTGGACACATTTCAATTCCATGGATACGTTCTTCCATCTCTCGGCTATCTCATTGATGAATGAGTCTGTATTGGTTTTTTCACTCTTACCTAGAATGAAATATCTCAATAATAAAGAAGATATCATATTGCAGGTTACTCACTTATGTTTCCATCTTGTTTATACTCTTGGATAACTGCTTTCATGTCCATGAAAGCTTTGTTAAATTCTTGAAAAATATTATTCTTGGACACAAAGTTTCGGTACTGATCTAACAAGGGCAATACTTTTTCTAATCTTCCATATTTAGCAGTCCATACTTTGAGTTTGGTCTCGGTAAGTTGCAAAAATGCAATAAGGCAACACTACGGAAAAGAGAAACATTATTCCCAGTGTTATAGAAGAACTACAAAACATTGTAGTGGTGTTGAATTCGGAATATGAAGTACAGATGAACTTACCTTGTGCTCTAGGAACTTGAGCCTGACTCTCCTCTGAGCAGCCTTAGGTCCTACGTCGTTCAGTCTCACATTCAAATCGTTTAGCTTGGCAGAAGGCACTTCTTTTGCGAGGGGAGTATTACACAACTCCAAAAATCGCTGCATAACAGTGGGGTAATCACCGAAGAACGCTTTGTGTTCTTCCAGCTTCTGACTGATGACAGCAGCAGTCTCGTCGTTCATTACAGTCGGTATGTCGTCGCAGTAGAGGAGTCTTTCAGCTTTAGCCAACCACTCCCCTATAAATTTGAAATCTCCAGGGAGTTTTGAGTCAATCAGCCACAACCACTGGAGCAGTTGCAGTTGGAGCTGTTGCCACAGCTTTATTATGTCTATCCAGGATTCTCTGGTGACTGTAACCAAGCTCTGGGACTCGATTAAATGTTTAAGTTTCGTGTAGAGTTTCTCTCTTTCGTCTACTTCGTTCTTGAAGGCTAAATATTCGTTGTAGTCCAATGAAAGAGTACCAGTTTGCTGCAGATGCTCCAAATGTTGAGTTTTCTGTCTCAACCACACCAAAAGTTCGCCGTATTGTTCTTGTATGCTGACGATAACATCCTGCTGGCCAGTGCCAGGTTCTGGGTATTTGTGTAGGAACTGAGCTACGTAAGTCATGATTGATTTCTCGTCTGGCTTAGGTACGTCGACGTCTTCAGGGTCTAACAGCCTGGTGATGCCTAATTCGGATTCTGCGACATCGAAGGCTGTTTCCAAACGGATTCTGTTGGATTCTCTTCGTAGGGAAGCGATGTCCACCAGGTTTTTCTTGATGGCGTCGATGATGGCTAGGAAAGCGACGCCGTCTCTCCAACTGGCGCCGAAATCTCTAACTTCAACACCTGCTTCTTTAGGAAGGGCGTTTGTGACCCAGTTCAGCAAGGTTTTTCTGGCGCCCATCCTTGTCTTATCTCTTGACGCTGTGGTTCCAGCGCTTTCCAAGCTGGACTGGCTGCCCCATAGCGCTAGGTATTCTAAGGCCCTGCTGTTTTCTTCGATCTGTGGGGATTTGAAAGTGTTGGTGAATTTTTGGAGAATGGTTTAAGATAAGATCTTTGTTTTTCGCTGTGATTTGGGGATAACCACTTACCCACTTTTTAAATTTCCACCTGCGAAGCTTTTAAAACAGATAAAAAATTCTTGGGTTGGAGCAAAACTGTTTTGAGATCTTTAAACCGTTAAAAGAGATTCTATATTATTTTTTTCTTACTTGGAAGTATAAAATGATGGTCCAGATCAGTCCAAGCACAACGGGTGGCCTGCCATCTACCAAATCGCTGGCGTTTATGTTGACCAATTTTATCCTCTTGCTTTGGAGGAATTGCAACGCTGTATTTGCGTTGCTCAAGAAATGAGGTCGACGAAGTATTCTGCCCCTCTCCACGGGCTGTAAAATTGTCAAATTGGGTGATTTCGTCTTTGAGGTATTTTAGATCTTACCAGTTTTTCTCCTGACAAAACTTCTAAGAGGGCGAGAAGTCTAGTGCCATCTTTCAAATCCTCGATCAAGTCGTCTATTCTTAGCGGTGGAACTCGCTATAAAATAATGTATCTCCATTAATCTATGCTCTATATCTTTTCTTTCAATGTAAAACAATTCTTCGTTAGAATTATGGACAACTCAAAGTGTACTGCTTTCTGCTTTAGTTGATTACTTGATTTTATCGCGTATGTTAGATTCATTTTGTGTTGACTAGAATACAGGGTGGTCCAGATCGTAACCAAGAAATTTTAACCGCGTATTCTACATCAAAAATAAGCCCTAGTTTGTTTTATAAACATATGTCGAGAAATGTTTCCTCTCCGAGATACGGGGTGTTAAAATTATAGAAAAAAAATGCTTTTTATTAATAACTCTCACACTGCTTGAAATATTTTTATGAAATTTGAGACATAGGTTTTGAGCGTCAAGGAGCACTTTTTGCATAATATCATTTCTTTTCTATTCTACCAGTGGCGTCCGTACTGCAGCGAGACTGAATATTTTCAGTTAAAAAAATGATACGCCACTGGTTTTTCCGACAATGAAAATTACTATTTAAATCCTCATTTAATTAGGAGCAAATTCGGTCACTTGACTTTTTTCTGTACAAGGCACCGTTTCCGGTTAAAAAATAAAACACATTCTCATGCATGAAGAAATCGCCAAAATTTGATATGGTAGGTACATAATAATAATAAGACTATTTTTGCGAACGAAACGTGTAACTAAAAAAAATAAGCATTAACAACCAATCTTAAAACGAACTCATTCTACCCTAAAAAAAGGAGTGTGTTGAATTTATCTCATCTTAGAAAATTGCTACAAAACCGTAGTCAACTTTTTATTGCTATTTCAAATTCTGCCGATTTCTTCATGCATGCGAATGTGTTTTATTTTTTTAACCGGAAACGGTGCCTCGTACAGCAAAAAGTCAAGTGACCAAATATGCTCCTAATTAAATGAGGATTCAAATAGTAATTTTTATTGTCGGAAAAACCAGTGGCTTATCATTTTTTCATCTGAAAATATTCAGTCTCGCTGCAGTACGGACGCCACTGGTGGAATAGAAAAGAAATGATATTATGCAAAAAGTGCTCCTTGACGTTCAAAACCTATGTCTCAAATTTCATAAAAATATTTCAAGCAGTGTGAAAGTTATTAATAAAAAACTTTTTTTTTCTATAATTCTAACACCCCGTATCTCGGAGAGAAAACATTTCTCGACATACGTTTATATGACAAACGAGGGCTTATTTTTGATGTAGAATACGTGGTTAAAATTTCTTGGTTACGATCTGGACCATCGTGTATATGGTTCCGATGCTTTTCAAAACCTATATTTCATGAATTTTATGCGAGATGTGATGGCAAAATGAAAGATAATGAAGCATTTGTGGGAGATATTTCATGAGACAGAATGAATTAATTGGAAGTTGATGCAAAAATTATGACAAAAATTTATACAATTCTATTATCAATAATCATTGGGTACATTTTTGTTTTTCAATGCATTTCTACAAAGGGTACTGAGTCGAAGATCAATAGCCAAATAGCCTTGAATACTTTGGGATGAAATTGGATCAAAACGTTTTTGGGCGACAAAAGTATATTTAGATCTTGAATCAATTCATCCGAAATATAAAAATAGGAGATGAAGGTCAAAAACTACATAATGATTATATTTATAATATGAGATTGAATCTGGAGCAATTTGATATCGACTTCTGCTTTTATATGATTTTGAACTCGATTTTTTTTGCAGGTATGTGTACATGCTCTAGAACTTTGTTTAGCTCTGGGTAGGAGTTTCCAAAGAAGTAAGTTATATTGTTTGTTGATCTTTCCATTATTTAATATTTCGATCGTTAAAATACTGCCGTTCTACCTCGACCACCATTATTTGTTTCAATGTGATTCCGGTTAGTCCTATAGAAAAGCGTTTCTGAAATGGACTTGAACTATGACATTTCAGGGCATCAATTTACGTTGAACCACATGAAATCTGAGAGCTCAACGAGCAAGCGTACCAAGCACCATCTCTAAATTTCAATAGAAATCCCCATCTCATAATTAACTCTGATGTTATCCGCGAATCTGAACTGAACATGCCGAAAATAAATCAATTCAATTGTGGATTTGGAAAGGTCAGGACCTTATCCAAGGAGTTCACAATATAAATACTTTTCTGCATCGATTTTGAACAAGGAAAATCTCATTTCTTCATTTCGTCTCACGGAATAAAACGAAGATTTTGAATGTCTTATTCTTCGAAGATATCACCTTGAAGTTCATTATTTTATAACAATGAGAAACATTTAACACAAGATACTGAACAATGTGTCTTAATTTCCAAGAAAGCCTGAATGAAGTTTATAACATTCAGTGTGGAAACCACTAAGGAATAATAGTCATTTATGGCATTATTCCAGGTATTGAAAAAAATCTTCGACAATTCAAATGTATTGCACCAATTTACTAACATCCTGTATAAAAACAAACAATAACAAACGTTGTAAAGCTCTCATTGTTATCATTAACCCAAATCTCTTTGGGTAGTGCGACATTTACATGTGTAAAAATAAAATGGTGAATGAGAATCGTCATCATACTGGACGACAATTGAAGGAACCCAGCCAACGATTGAGGCGCCGCGGCGCCTGATGACGTCACATGTACTCCAACCATCCAACTGATATGGACATCGTCTGCGTCTAGCCTTACAACTCGATCATAATTCTGGAGTTACAATTGTTCTTTGCGATAAGGTTTCAGGTCAAGAAAAAGATGTTGCACGCTATAATACGAAACATTGCGCAAAATGGAAGGATTTGGTCGATATTACTAAAAAGCACACAAAAAGAATTGCATAAATCATACAGCATGAGTTGAATAAAAATTGCTGTATTCGAGAATGTAACATTTTAAGCTTATTTTAGATTCCTTGAGGTAAATAAACATTTTTGAAACAAAAGATGATCATTCAACGTTCACACTGTGTATAATTCATCATGTTTTCGTCCTTTTCATTCCAATAAATAGCAATAATTGCAGCTGATTTGCCCTGATACAATTAATTCACATGCATGTTTTAAGTGCCTTGATTGTTCAGAAAAAATAGGTAACTCACCTTAGATAAATAGGAATTGATCCAGTTTACGAAAGTCTTTTTCTGAACTCTCTCTTGTTCATCTGAAAAAAAAATTGAAATCAAATGACGATATTAAAAACCTCCATAATACAAGATTTTGGCAAATAATCAAATTTTACCCTAATATCATTTTGTGTTAAGAGAATATCATTATTTTTATTTTCTGGTGAAGAAACCCGTCAAGGCAGTGGTAGATCTTGAGCAGTAATATCATTGTATACAATGTGGGACATTATACCGAATTTCGTTCAAATATGTCCAGAGGTTGAGGTATAGTTACGATTGAATTAAATTTTTTTGAAAGCTCAAAGTTCAGTATCTTTGAAACGAAGCCCATTTCAATATGACATATTTTATTAGAATGTTAAAGTCCTGCAAGTACAAAGTAGGTCATCCTGTATAAATATTGTGGATCATATATCAGTGTGAAAGTTTATGAAAGTAACAATAAGTTGTACCATATCGAGTTTGAATGGGTTTTAAGATTGTGACCTTAATTTATCAATGATCTCAAAAACCACTACACGAT
This sequence comes from Adalia bipunctata, assembly GCA_910592335.1. NCBI lineage: Eukaryota > Metazoa > Arthropoda > Insecta > Coleoptera > Coccinellidae > Adalia > Adalia bipunctata. Next base: position 4,205,897 of record OU342951.1, read on the forward strand.
CTCGTCCTTAGAAAAGTCTACATATGTTGAACAAAGACATGCGTTTATTACACATAAAAAAAGGTGATACATGTTCAATTTTGGTATTTTATTATCCAAGAGATCATGTGACATCTTAAATAGCCTTTATTTATAGTGTTAAATTGCTGTCTATTCATAATTCCCAGTATCAGAGCATCAATATTTCTGGCGACAATCACTTATTGTTGATTTTACAGGCAGTAAAACGCAAAACCACTTTTTCTTCATAAATGAACCCACACAGTTCCTAGATCGGTAGGTAAACTCTGGTGGTGACAAGATCACTTCTAAATATAACAAAGCAATCAATCTTATCGATTGAATTACATGAGAAGTCAAGTAAACATCGGATTCATTTGAAGAAAATTTTAATCGGCCATAAAGCTCAACATAATGACATCATTTTGTGATTATTTTTGAGAATTTCATCATCGTAGCTTCACTTTCAGTATTGTTGAGATAAGTTGGATTTGCGTTTCATTGTTGCAGTTTGAGATTGAATAATAATTTTGCACATTTTTCCATGATAAAATAAGGAATGAAAGTTTGTCGTAAGTTGGGAATTTTATGTGACTAGTTATAATGGTTGGTGTGTTCTGGTTGGTTCACCCTGTATAATTACATTATAATGGAAGATGAAAGTTCTGAAAGACATGAATATATCTAACTTGATGCCAAAGTCAGATCACATGGCGTGCTTGAATTGCGTGACACTAAAAAGGCAATGATTTATTTTTGATAAATTCATGAGTTCCGAAATAGTAAAACACTTCAATCAATAAATAGACAAGGGAATCCTTGCCTGCTGCATGGAGTTGAGGCCGAGGGACACCCTATAATTAGGGGCGGATATGAAAAGTTGTCCCTGAATTGCAGTTTGAATCTGTGGACCAAAAAAAAATTGTTTCGGTATCGTTGTTGGTGCTCAAAATTTATTTGGAATGTGTAAATGGACAAAAAAGGCTTCTTTATACGATCTTCTAACGAAAGCGCCGGAAAATATGGTTAAGGTAGGATTTTCGAGGAATTATGACGAAAGAACTTGCAGAATGAAATTGCACGATTTTCGTAAGTAAACGGGTTCTGGATGGCCATCATCGGTCTATAAATGATTATTGTTGATCGTTTTCACGTTTCAGAGAAAAAACGTCGAAAAAGCTAAAAAAAAAGAAGAAATATGACTATATTATATTCAACGGTAGGTGAATTCAGATTCTGATGAATTGAAATGTGTCACTGGAGCTTTCATTCCTATCAATCCTTTGCAGAAAGTAGAAATAGGCTATATTGAACCAGAATACATCGGTTTTTTCCATATTCCAGGAGTTTGTGTCTTATTTTAGAACAGGTGAATGATAAATGTGAAGCATATGTTTGATCTATTCCATTTTATTTGTACAAACCTACTGTGGTAGTAATGTATGAATATTTGTTAAACTAATAAATTACTATACCTACATAGTCAGAATATTTTACTCCTTGTTCATAAGATCAAATAAATGAAATGTCGTCAAGTCTTGAACTTTCAGTTCAAGAGGATAATAAACATTAAATCTTCACAAGCATGCATATGAAAATTATGTGAAAACAATGCAATTTTTTTCCATGGCGAAAAATAATATATTCCAACAGTGATCTCTTGTACTTTTCATGCAAATAACTAGAAAAGGAATCCTTTCTATCAATTCATATAAACGTTAATTATTTTCGTCCATCACATCTTTTCCAATTCATTCACATTCTGAGAAATACGCTAAGAATGTAGAAAGGGCAACATAGTGTTGACTTGGAACATAAAAATATTTTGAAAAACGTCATAACTTCGATACAGAGTGGAATGTGTCAAATTTCCAAGGCCAGTGATTTTATAATTGTGAATGGAGTATATATAGGGGTAGTTTGAGCTGCAAAGTGAACAGAGTATAATAACAAATTTCATTGCTTATACTGAGTTAGTTCAGGAGAAAAAATAATGAAATCCATCTCAAGGGTTGTGTATTTAAAGGGGTTCAGCTTCAGCTATTTAAACTTTCCTCAATAGTTCCAATCGTAGAATCTTCTGGTGAATGATTGACAGCACTAATTCTGTATTTGTAAACAAGAATTCCGGTGAAATTCAGCAGGTATATTTGAATCTGGAGGTAGCTCAATTACCTTTCAGAATAATTGTTTGAAATAGCCATTTTGCTGATCAGATGCACCCATACTTTGAGTGATTTGAGCGTTTGAAAATTCTACGATGAATTATGTATCAAGAAAGATTCAGATGGTGTCGAAATATGGGTTTTTGAGGTCGCTGAATTCGGTGTATTCAATGAAAAATAAACCAAAGCCCCAACAATCATAGTTTAGATTTTAACCTGCCAAATGGAATTGAAGTTCATATTAATCAGCATATTCTACGCAATCGAAGATTGACTGCAAGGAAGAAAGCATAAACCTACCTATACGTCCAAGAATGCAACCCCAAATTCACTGTGCAATGCACCCACCAAAGAGACCGCATTTATCGAACAGAATCAGCCCGATTCCTAGTTTGCATGCCGCCGGTTCAGAACTGTAGTTAGCGGAACCGAACGCAGGGCCCATCCATAAAAATGCGCAACCCCAATGCCCCAATGGGCAAAATGCCTTCGATATGCCTCAACATCTTCCTCGTAAAATCGGGCCTGAGCGGTACCGGGGTTGATGCACGTTTTATCAATATACCTTCCGTGGGACTCTTTATTTGTGGTCACGCACCAGATCACATGACCCAATTCTTAAACTACCTTCGCAATTAAAGGGATTGCCTTCCGATCAAGACGAAAAATCGATTCCGAATGGGACATACGTGTGCTGGTATCGGATCTACAGTGTGTCGCGAAAAATTGAGTGGTTTTGCTCGTATTCAAACGCGTTTGAAGAGAAGGTGTATATTGTGGATGGTCCATAGTAGATATGCGGATGATTGTGTGTGAATTGACACACCAGGAGATTCTTAATCCGTGGACCATCTTATATGGACAACAGACTCAGTAACTTTTACACAGGGCATTCTTCAAAAAATGATCCTCAAAGGGGCGCATATATACATCACCACGGACAACCATGCCATGCTGAGGTCCCTGTAATCACACTGCCAGGGATCTCTGCTGACCTAGGCATTTTGGTGTTGAAGGAAATGAAAAAGCGGAAAGGGTTAACACCTGCTGGACCTGAGCCTTTCAGTACGCTTGGAAAAAACTAATATAAGGCGGCGGTCCAACAATGAGAGTAGGGTAACAGAATTACCCTCTCAAAAAACACTCCTGGACTTGCTCCAAAACATTGGTCCACAAACGATCTTGTGGACGTGAAGTGCTCCCGTAGAGCCAGAAGCCCCATAGACTACCTAAAGAAGCCCAAGACGTCTTTCTTGATGAATATCCGTTCTTCTAACACCTCTAGCTCTTCGTATATGGCCTTTATGATTAAATGCCTGATAACATACCACCACCGTACGAGGATGTATTGATATCTAGTTAGCCTAGACCAGTTCCATGCATAAACAAAATATTGCGATGCCATATCAACGAACAATAACTTATTAGAAGTGTCAGTGAAGAGTTCAACGTCAAAAAAGTAAACCAGAGTTACGCAATAAATTTAAAAAAAAGATGTCCAACGAAATTATAAAAATCGAAAAATTGGAGTATCGAGCCATCATCAAGTACCTGTATTTAAAAGGGTTAAGAGGTAAGCAGATTTACGAAGATATGCTTGATACCCTTGGTGATCAATGTCCTTCGTATGCGACCGTGAAAAATTGGAGTGCAAGCTTCAAAAGATGTAAATTTTCCATTGAAGATGATGACCGATCGGGAAGGCCAGTTTCTGTGTCAGTCCCCGAAAATATCGATGCAGTTCATGACATGATTTTATCAGACCGTCGAATTGGGCTAAAACGGATATCTGAAGCACTGAAGATTTCATACGAACGCGTTCATCATATAGTTCACGTCAATTTGGACATGAGAAAAATTTCTGCAAAATGGATCCCCAAATGTTTGATGGTTGACCAAAAGCGTGCAAGGGTAGAAGCATCGCGTTCGATCTGTGCTCGATTTGAAAACGATGTAGACTTCTTAAACCGAATTGTTACTATGGATGAGACTTGGGTACATTTCTACGATCCAGAAACAAAGCAACAATCGATGGAATGGCGACACTCTGGTTCACCAAGACCTAAGAAGTTTCGTGTCCAAAAATCTGCTGGAAAAGTTCTTGCTTCAGTTTTTTGGGGTTGCCATGGAGTAATCATGATTGATTTTTTGGATAAAGGTAGAACAATAACTGGAGATTACTATTCGACATTACTGACCACTCTACGGAAAAAAAATGAAAGAGAAAAGACGCGGAAAGCTATCCAAATGTGTTTTGTTTTTACAGGACAACGCCCTAGTACCCAAATCTCATGTTGCCACGCAAAAAATTCGTGATTTAGGATTAGAATTACTAGAACACCCCCCTTATTCACCAGATTTGGCTCCGTCCGACTATCATCTCTTTCCTTAACTGAAAAAAAGTTTAAAAGGTCGTAAATTTTCTTCCAACGAGGAGGTAATAAAAGCTGTGGTGGACTGGTTTGCAGAGCAAGAAGAAACATTTTTTTTGAAAGGTCTAGAGACGTTGCAGGTTAGCTGTAATAAATGTATTCAATTGAGAGGAGAATATGTTGAGTAATAAAATATTTTGACATTGAAATTTTGTTTGGTTCTATAGTAGGCTAAGAATTTTTCAACATATCCTCGTATTTATGCTTTTGTGTACTCTAGTGGCTATTTTTTTTAAGGCAAATAATCCTTATGCAAACCTATATACTTACTCGTTGAGCAGTTTAAAATTGCTTCTATGATCTCTAACTTCCAAGGATCTAACCTTTATTGAGTCTTCATATGGAGCTCAATGAGCACAAGAATTTTTGAAGTGGAAAAGGCTTAAGACATAAGTTTCGAAGTTCACAAATCACAATAAATTTGTATCCTGTTTTCTCGAAAATTCCCGAATATATTTATAAACAATTCGATGAAACTCACTCTCCTTATCCAAATTATACCAACTCCTGATAACAATAAATAAACATAATCCAGATTTAGAAACATTCTCGATATCGCCTCCGTTTACAACGTTCGCGAAACATCAAAGTTTTTCGCTTTATCTCCGATATTCAAAAATTGCGGCATTTCTTTCTGATCGTATCGATCACGATGATAACCCAGATATGACACTGACACAAACAATATGGATAAACGGGTGCGAAAATGTTGGAGAAATTGAGATATGCATTCCAATTAAGATAGAATCATAAACATGGCACCTATGTGTGCATTTTGCAACATGCCAGAGCAAATATTTGTCAAGGTATGCAGTTTACGTTGCTGCGAACATTTCCGTTAAATTGAATTATGTATGACCGTCACATCTGTTCGAAGTGGATCTCTATTTTGAAATGCGCCATGAATTTTTCGTTTTTCACATAGGGCCAAATGATCCGCCCTCTGTTTGTTCTAAAAAAAACATGTTTGAATATTGGAACTGACCTCATTCCTAGCCCCTTTATATTGGACGTACTAGTCCTCTAGTGGTCAGCATTATTGATTTTTATAGAGCATGATTCACTTCATTTATTACCACATCAATCTAATGGTTAATTTCACCCTGTATTGCGTGTTAGCAAACATGAAATATGCAATATTCGGAGGGTCTGACCAAAGGCGAATAAAACAAGTTTCGTATCCATTTCGAAGAGTATTTCTCTAAATGTTACGAAGAAAATGTGACGAAGAAAAGGAAACACGTCCGCTGTATACTGCACAAGTTCCCGATCTTCAAACCTACCTCTTATGCTAGCAATGTGGTCATCAAACTGTGATTTGCTCCTCACGTACTCCAATTTAGCGGAATTGCCACTCTGAAAACTTTGAGTCCTATATTCACTGTACCACTCGCAACTAGAGGAAGTGCCTTTGCTACCGCTACAGCTCTGGCTATCCCAATCCTCGTGTCCAGACTTTGAAACATCCAAGGACCTCGCCAGGTTCTCGTCAGAAGAAAAGCGGTCTCCCAGAGACGTAAAACTGGAGGTTTTGGAGGTAGTTCCCGCGTTTCCGTTGGAGTGGGTTCCGTAGGCGGAGTCCTCCAGGAGAACTTCCTCCGAGGGAGTTCTGCTGGACCAGTATTGTCCTGTGGGACTCGTGGGACTGGTGAGGTGGCGAATGGTCTTTCGCAGGGTCACTTTTTCGAATTTTATGGTTTTGAGGCCGGAGATCGGGTCGTTTTCCTTTTGGGTTGAGGTTATGGTTTCCTAGAATTGGCGATGTTGAAGGTATGGGTTAAATGTTAAAGGGTATTTGGTTTGGTGCCGTATTTTTGGTAATCTAGCAGTAGCTGGTTCTTTCGTGGCCGGGAAAGCATTTCTGACCTATTTTCAACAGTGTTCCATGCGACCCAAATGAAATTTCGTTTATAGAGCTTAAACCCTGTAAATCATATTGAAATTTGAGCTCTCCAAGTTGTCAGTCAAAGAAGCCAAGTACTTATTTATATGAACCTACTCATCGAGCTCCACAGGCGCCAACAATTCAATCAATTTCGAACAAATGAAGCTCGATTTGTGAATCACTACTAAACAAGAGCAATTCGCGTTACGAATCGATTATTTCTATTATGTTGGTGGCCTACGTGTACATTCCCATGCAGTTGGTCGCCTGCTTATTAGAATTGCAAATAGAGTCTAAAAATAGAATTTACACATTGTCAACAAATTACCTGTTATTCTGAATGGCGGTTGAGATGAGGATCTAGATTTGATGTAACTATTACATTGTTAGATAGAAGTGAGAACTGCACACCACTAAACTTGAATGGGATCACCCGGTATATTACAGAAAGAGAGGAAGAGATATGCCACCCCTTGAATTAACTGAGGCATTTTTCTAGAACTATAAGTAGTGGAACTTCATGTTATTATACAGGGTGGACAAGAGATTGACGTCAAAAAGAAAAAAACAGGTCCCTCGTGTCATGGGCTATTCAATTCACCCCCATGTATGTTATACGATTTTTCACGGTTTTCGAGTTATGAATTTTTTTATGAACTTCGAGAATTTTCGACTTGACCATCTTAAAAAAGATATTAAAAAAAAAGTACAAGACTTCTCTGTGAAATTTTTCTGTAACTTAATCTCCATGAATTGTACTTTTATACATAAAATAACCAGATTCGTAACTTTGATAAAAATTATGGAAATGTTGGTCTCAAGTGAAAAAGTTACGTGAATTGGATTATGATCTGAATTTTCGAATCAAAATTAAAAATGTAAAAAGGCTAATTCACGGTTTCTTAATAAGCTTAAAAAGTGCGCTCAACAGTCAGCTTTTAGAATCATTGATAAAAAATGGTACTTAACACTCTACTTTTGCTAGAATTAGCCTTCAAAGTCATCCCGGTGGAAAAAATCAAAGAACTAGACATTTACTACAGAATTATTTTTTGCCATTTTAAGATTTTTCTGCTCAAGTTATGATAGAAAATGCTGAAAATTAATGAAAATTAGCTTCAGATGTTGGTCAACAAAAGGTGTAGAATGTGTATTGAAGCTGGAGGCCACCTTTGAAAACCTACTGTAAATTTTATAAATAAATTTCTTTTTATTTACATTATGATGTGTGATTTATTGCCATACCTTTTTCTTTTTTTTATCTAGAACTTTTCTTGACCAACATCTAAAGCTAATTTCCATTAATTTTCAGCATTTTCTATTATAACTTGATCAGAAAAATCTTAAAATGGCAAAAAATAATTTTGTAGTAAATGTCTAGTTCTTTGATTTTTTCCACCTCGATGACTTTGAAGGCTAATTCCAGCAAAAGTAGAGTGTTATGCACCATTTTTTATCAATGATTCTACAAGCTGACTGTTGATCGCAGTTTTTAACTATACTAAGAAACCGTGAATTAGCCTTTTTCACATTTTTAATTTTGATTCGAAAATTCAAATCATAATCCAATTCACGTAACTTTTTTCACTTGAGACCAACATTTCCATAATTTTTATCAGAGTTACGAATCTGGTTATTTTATGTATAAAAGTACAATTCATGGAGATTAAGTTACAGAAGAATTTCACAGAGAAGTCTTGTACTTTTTTTTAATATCCTTTTTAAGATGGTCAATCACATAACATACATGGGGGTGATTCGAATAGCCCATGACACGAGGGACCTGTTTTTTTCTTTTTGACGTCAATCTCTTGGCCACCCTGTATATCTGTTTTTGTAATTTTCTTTAAATTTACAAGCTTCATGATTTTTCCAATTTTTCTTGTTTATCAAGTTAGAATAGGCTTTTTCCGTCTTTATTTTATCCGGGAAAACCCCTCCTGCTTGGATTAGAAGGAAATTGGACAATAGCAATTGTTTCAATTGAACTATATCGATTGTTTTGGAAATAAAGTATAAACATCGCTTTGTTTCCAGCAAACACTCTTTCATTTTAACTCTATGACGAAATTACGAAATATGAGTGTATCGTATGACTTGAAACTGAAATGAGTTCCAACATCAATTATTGTGAAGTTCCTGACCCATTTTTATTTGTAGTAAATTCAACAAAACGCTAGAGTGTGTTGAAATTATACTCATTCATTAGGATTAATAGTGTGGAAACTCAAGTGCAAAATATTATTTATTCGAAGGTTTCTTATCTCATATTGGATATTTTTTTAATGAAATGTATGAAAAATTGTATATTTTTGAAACAGAAAAGGTACTGGATAAAATAAAGTACAATGTTCAAAATAAAAAATGTTCGATACCACGTTTTTTCATTTGAAATATGGTGGGTGCATGCGTTGGAAGTTAGATTAGAGACACCAGAAAAACTCAACAAAAAATAGTAATTAAACTTCTTTTCTTCCTTTCAACATGTTGTATGAAAGCCAACAAAACCACCTACATATTCCCATATATACAGGGTTTTCATTTCAAAACTTGCCACCCCTATTATTTCCATATATATATTTTTTTTTTTAAATCGCCGAGACCCGTCAATTTTGTTTTTGAGGGGGAACAATTTTGACGTATAAATTAGCTCTCCCCCTTTAACCCCCTACCCTCCAGAGCCACCCCTACAAAAATCTTAAATGAGAAAGGGGGTCGAGTGATACTTCATATCAAAGGGCTTTTTATTCTCTATATTTTGGCATATTATTTTTCAAATTTGGGTGTTGTTGGTTTGTTGCGTTAGGCGCAAGATCGCGTTGATGCATCGAGTGAGCTCGTACGTAGAGTGTAAGTAAGTATGCGTACGCTTATCAGACGCATAAAAAAACAACATTTTTGTCGAAAATATTTATTTACATGTATCGTCGAGTTACAAGAAAAACATATTCTCATTTTTTTGCTGTTTTATAAAAATAGTGTAATAATAGGTGGTGGGAACTTTTCAAATTGACACACGCCTTACTCGGCAACGCAACACCCAAATTTGAAAAATAATATGCCAAAATATAAAGAATAAAAAGCCCTTTAAAATGATGTATCACTCGACCCCCTTTCTCATTTAAGATTTTTGTAAGGGTGGCTCTGGAGGGTAGGGGGTTAAAGGGGGAGAGCTAATTTATACGTCAAAATTGCTCCCCCTCAAAAACAAAATTGACGGGTCTCGGCGATTTTAAAAAAATTATATATATATGGAAATAATAGGGGTGGCAAGTTTTGAAATGACTATTCCACTCATTCCATTTTTAGTGAGGAATTTTCCTTAGCAACACTTGTTTTTCATCGATAAAACATGGTAACGGGCAAAATCAACAACTTGGTTTTTCAGCGACAAAATTTTTGACGTTTCTCAAATTCATAGATAGCTTCGGGAACTCGCTCGGAAATAAATACCATAGAGAAAACAAACAACGTTTAGTTGATCTATGATGAATACTTATTTGTCAAATAGCGCAATACAAGCCCAATGTGACCATCTTCAGACACATTTTCTCGAGAAATAGTCATGTCGAATACCACTCGAGATGAAATTTAAGCAGGTAAAATTTCTCTCTTGTAATATTCAAGTTTGTTGCTTCTCGGCAATTTCGCTCATGACATTTTTCCAAAATCACTCGCCTGACGGCTCGTGATCTTGATACAAATGTCATTCGCGAAATTGCCGAAAGCAACAAACTTTCATTTTACAATCGAGAAATTTTGCCGGCAAAATTTCATCTCTAGTGGTATTATATATGAAAACCCTGTATATTAGCAATCAAATTGGTACGAATAGAAGGTGAAGAAAATTATGAAATGGTAAATACCAGCAGCGAATGGAATCAGAACCTTGAACAATACCTTCGACCTTCATTCGTCTCTCTGAAATTTTACCGTGAAGAAATGGAACAAATAGAGATCGATTTCTGTTCCTATTTAAAATACTGCCATTTTTAATAGCATCAGTGTAGTAATATTCTGATGGAAAAATCTAGTCGACAATTGAGTGGGGATTTTATGACTATTTTGTTTTGTTTTATTTAGGATTTCCCTCAATTCTTGTAACAAACTATATGAAAGTGGAAAAGGGTATTTTTCCATATTTTTTCTTGGAAATTAATTGAATTTTTACTGTGCGAAAGATTTTTGCGAGAGAATTTACTTGTTTAATCAAATGATATGAAATCAAATTTTTAGTTTTCACAATTCAGGATGTTTCTCGTATTTTTGTATTTCATCACATATCACCAAGCTTTTTACTCTGGGACTGTAATTGTGGAATTAATTTTTTTGTGGAATTTCTGATTGAGTTGGAGGAGTAGTTTGTTGAAAATTAAAATGTTTGATATCCAAATGATCATCAAACTAATATTAATGGATAAATTGAGATTGCAAGAGGTATCGATTTATGAGGATATTCGAAAAAGAGTTTGATACGATATTTTTTAGAAACGAATTTTGAAAATGAATTTTTCGCAGCATCTTCTACACCCAGAATTCAAAATGTTTTATATTTTCCTATACAGAGTGGCCCCTTTTTTAATGGGATTGTATTGGTAACTTTTAAACCATAACAGTTAGATTAGAATGTCGGTCAAATGGAGAAAAAGTTGCATTCATAGAAGCATTGTCGAGCAGTTCAAACAAATCGAGATTATCAGGGCCGGTTATTGAGATATCGTAAGAAAAGTAAATTCTGTTATTTTGATTTTTCTTTTTTTTCCGCTTTATTGCAAATATTATCAAAAAATGTTACGAGAATTTTTTATTCGACAGTAAATTATCCTCAAATTGACATAATCAGATTTCGTATCCAACGTTTAGTACTTTCTGGGCCACCCTCATCCTCATTTTTTCAATACGGACCTGCATATTTTATGACACTTTTCGAAATAACTTTTAACGCTGAATTCAACGATATATCATACAATGTCATTAAAAGTTGATTTTACAAAATGGTGGACATTTCGAACACTTACTTCATTAATGTTCATCATTTTCTTTCGAATAATCATTTAATTTATCTTTCATTAAATGATAGTTTCGTTTTATTATTATGAATTAGGTTTTTCCGGGTTTTTCACCTCTTGAAATTAGTAAATAATTTTTACTTGTTTCTTGCTTTGATTCTGTAAAGTAATAATAATTTACAAATTTCAAGAGGTGAAAGACCTAATTCATAAAAATTAAACGAAACTATCATTTAATGAAAGATAAATTGAATGATCATTCGAAAGAAAATGATGAACATTAATGAAGTAAGTGTACGAAATGTCCACCATTTTGTAAAATCAACTTTTAATGACATTGTATGATATATCGTTGAATTCAGCGTTAAAGGTTATTTCGAAAAGTGTCATAAAATATGCAGGTATTGAAAAAAATGAGGTTGAGGTTGGCCCAAAAAGTACGAAACGTGGGATACGAAATCTGATTAGGTCAATTTGAGGATAATTTACTGTCGAATAAAAAATTCGTGCAACAGTTTTTGATAATATTTGAAATAAAGTGGGAAAAAAAAGAAAAATCAAAATGACAGAATTTACTTTTCTTATGATATCTCAATAACCGGCCCTGATAATCTCGATTTGTTCGAACTGCTTGATAATGCTTCTATAAATGCAACTTTTTCTCCATTTGACCGACCTTCTCACTCTTATGGTTTAAATTTGAAAGTTACCAATACAATCCCATTAAAAAAGTGGCCACTATTCACAACCACCTCATCTTCAGAAAGCCGGCCGGCATATTTCAAAATGACAGCCAGTTTGTTCTTCAGTCGATTTATATCACTGCGAATCTTAATTTTTCGAGGAAACAAATTTGGAATCGAAAATAGCGTTTTCACTGCAGATACTCAAATTTTCCTGAGAAGCTTTAATTGAATTTTATGCGTTTTTGCTGTGGGTCGAGAAAAGCTGTCAATTATTGTCTAAGGTCAGATATCTGGGTGAATCTTCACCTTGAAAGAACCAGAATCTATACGCTTTAACTCAGATGGAATACGGCACCAAAACACCAAAAAACCTGAGAATATTTGCCTCCACACTCCCATCGTCCTTAATCTCCTGCCGACGAACGACGTTCCTCGGCGACACGGTCCTCCTCAGCCTGACCTCCTCCAGCTCAGCATGCCCCACGTTCCTACCCCTCTCCCTCTCCAATTTCCTCTCGAACTCCTCCACGTCCTTCTCGGAAATCCCCCTGGATCCCCCTTCGGCCTTCGAGCCGGTCGTCCACACCTTTTCGAAAAATTTGATATTTTCCCGGAGTTTCTTCGACGTGGGGCTCTGCCCCGTGTCCGGGGGCCTCTTCGGGGACCCCTCAGCACTCTGTTCGCGGTCCGTCATCGTATCATTTTCGCACTAGACGGAAAACGGCGAGCACATAATATGTCATTTCTTCGTGTTTAGGTTAAGTTAAGAGACACAGAGCGGTTTGCGTTCGATACTGAGGCGAGGAATTGCGCTTTGGACAAGTGGATGGAGAGCGCGATAGGTTGATGGAGGGAATTGGGGGCTGGAGGAGATAAGATTTGGTCGGGTGGAGACGGAGGTCCTGGCCGTGCGCGCGTCCTGGGACTCCGGTGTCCTCGGTGTGGATTCGGAAGTTTTCGGTTCTTATTTGGATTGCGCGATCTGTTTGGTTCGATTTTAATTGTTCGTTCGGACGGGATTGTTATTGAGTGCATTGTTGTGTTGCTTTGAATTAATTTTTGATTGATGTCTCTATGTAAGAATTGTTAAGACGTCAAATACACTCAAAATCCTTCAAATTCCTCTTATTACAGGAAATATCAACAAATTTTAATTGAAAAGAATTTTGAAAGGGGGAACATATCTCGTATTTAAATTTCGGGAGGCTATATTCACGAAACCTCTTGTCCAATTTTGGTTTGGCTAATTATGGAGCTCTAATAACTCTTGAAAGAATTCCAAAAAATTGCCTGAGAAACATTTCGTATGTGAAAAACTAAACTGAGATAGATATTTCGATTATTTTTCATCGAATTCGAAAAAGCTTATATTTCGATGTCGATTTCATTCTCCATATCGATACTGTGAACAATGCTGATCATAAATATGCAATTTTCATGCGGATACGACCAAAGAAACGGGAGCTATGACGGTTTGAAATTTCGATTTTTTGAAAAAATGCCATTTGACAGGTGAAAATGTAAACTATGACAGATAGAGCCTTGGATTGTTTTTTATTGAATTCAGCGTCCCCGAAAACCTACATTTTGATACCAAACATGACCATATAAACCTTCTTTCACATGAATTTTTCAAGGTTTTTGTTTTCCATTTTTCATTTTCGAGTTTTGTTCACGAGCTCAGAGCATGCAGAGTTTAGGTGTTATGGGTCAGCAAAAAAGTTATTCTGATAGATTCCAATGGGTTGTAGAACTTTACGATCGAATATCAACACTAGATTTCACAGGGATTTCTTGGTGATGACGAATATGGTGTTTTTGGGGGGTCTTACCCCTTACGTATTTTTCACCCAAAAAGTTGGGATTTTCGAAATCTATTTTATTATTCCTAGAGGTACTTGGGCCAATGCTGATTAACAATATACAAACCAAAAATGAATACGACCAATGGAACGGGAGCTATGAAGGTTTGAAATTCCGATTTTTTTGAAAAAATGCCATTTGACAGGTGAAAATCTAAACTATGCTAGTTAGGGCTCTGGAAAGTCTTTTATTGAATAGAGCGACCTCGAAAACCTACATTTTGATACCAAAATCGTCCATGTAGCCCTCATAAGTAATGAATTATTTCGTTTTAAGTTTTTCGATATTTCATTTTCGAGTTTTGTTCATGATCTCAGAGCATGCAGAGTTTAGGTGTCATGGGTCAGCAAAAAAGGTATTCTGGTAGATTCGAATGGGTTGTAGACATTTACGATGGAATATCAACACTAGATTCCCCAGGGATTTCTTGGTGATGACGAATATGGTGATTTTGGGGGGTCTTACCCCTTACGTATTTTTCACCCAAAAAGTTGGGATTTTCGAAATCGATTTTATTATTCCTAGAGATACTTCGGACAATGCTGATTAACAATATACAAACCAAAAATGAATACGACCAATGGAACGGGAGCTATGACGGTTTGAAATTCCGATTTTTTTGAAAAAATGCCATTTGACAGGTGAAAATCTAAACCATGCTAGTTAGGGCTCTGGCAAGTCTTTTATTGAATAGAGCGACCTCGAAAACCTACATTTTGATACCAAAATCGTCCATGTAGCCCTCATAAGTAATGAATTATTTCGTTTTAAGTTTTTCGATATTTCATTTTCGAGTTTTGTTCATGATCTCAGAGCATGCAGAGTTTAGGTGTCATGGGTCAGCAAAAAAGGTATTCTGGTAGATTCGAATGGGTTGTAGACATTTACGATGGAATATCAACACTAGATTCCCCAGGGATTTCTTGGTGATGACGAATATGGTGTTTTTGGGGGGTCTTACCCCTTACGTATTTTTCACCCAAAAAGTTGGGATTTTCGAAATCGATTTTATTATTCCTAGAGATACTTCGGACAATGCTGATTAACAATATACAAACCAAAAATGAATACGACCAATGGAACGGGAGCTATGACGGTTTGAAATTCCGATTTTTTTGAAAAAATGCCATTTGACAGGTGAAAATCTAAACTATGCTAGTTAGGGCTCTGGCAAGTCTTTTATTGAATAGAGCGACCTCGAAAACCTACATTTTGATACCAAAATCGTCCATGTAGCCCTCATAAGTAATGAATTGTTTCGTTTTAATTTTTTCGATATTTCATTTTCGAGTTTTGTTCACGAGCTCAGAGCATGCAGAGTTTAGGTGTCATGGGTCAGCAAAAAGGGTATTCTGGTAGATTCGAATGGGTTGTAGACATTCACGATCGAATATCAACACTAGATTTCCCAGGGATTTCTTGGTGATGACGAATATGGTGTTTTTGGGGGGTCTTACCCCTTACGTAATTTTCACCCAAAAAGTTGGGATTTTCGAAATCGATTTTATTATTCCTAGAGATACTTCGGACAATGCTGATTAACAATATACAAACCAAAAATGAATACGACCGATGGAACGGGAGCTATGACGGTTTTAAATTACGATTTTTTTGAAAAATGTCATATGACAGGTGAAAATCTAAACTATGCTAGTTAGGGCTCTGGAAAGTCTTTTATTGAATAGAGCGACCTCGAAAACCTACATTTTGATACCAAAATCGTCCATGTAGCCCTCATAAGTAATGAATTATTTCGTTTTAAGTTTTTAGATATTTCATTTTCGAGTTTTGTTCATGATCTCAGAGCATGCAGAGTTTAGGTGTCATGGGTCAGCAAAAAAGGTATTCTGGTAGATTCGAATGGGTTGTAGACATTTACGATGGAATATCAACACTAGATTCCCCAGGGATTTCTTGGTGATGACGAATATGGTGTTTTTGGGGGGTCTTACCCCTTACGTATTTTTCACCCAAAAAGTTGGGATTTTCGAAATCGATTTTATTATTCCTAGAGATACTTCGGACAATGCTGATTAACAATATACAAACCAAAAATGAATACGACCAATGGAACGGGAGCTATGACGGTTTGAAATTCCGATTTTTTTGAAAAAATGCCATTTGACAGGTGAAAATCTAAACTATGCTATTTAGGGCTCTGGCAAGTCTTTTATTGAATAGAGCGACCTCGAAAACCTACATTTTGATACCATAATCGTCCATGTAGCCCTCATAAGTAATGAATTATTTCGTTTTAAGTTTTTCGATATTTCATTTTCGAGTTTTGTTCATGATCTCAGAGCATGCAGAGTTTAGGTGTCATGGGTCAGCAAAAAAGGTATTCTGGTAGATTCGAATGGGTTGTAGACATTTACGATGGAATATCAACACTAGATTCCCCAGGGATTTCTTGGTGATGACGAATATGGTGTTTTTGGGGGGTCTTACCCCTTACGTATTTTTCACCCAAAAAGTTGGGATTTTCGAAATCGATTTTATTATTCCTAGAGATACTTCGGACAATGCTGATTAACAATATACAAACCAAAAATGAATACGACCAATGGAACGGGAGCTATGACGGTTTGAAATTCCGATTTTTTTGAAAAAATGCCATTTGACAGGTGAAAATCTAAACTATGCTAGTTAGGGCTCTGGCAAGTCTTTTATTGAATAGAGCGACCTCGAAAACCTACATTTTGATACCAAAATCGTCCATGTAGCCCTCATAAGTAATGAATTGTTTCGTTTTAATTTTTTCGATATTTCATTTTCGAGTTTTGTTCACGAGCTCAGAGCATGCAGAGTTTAGGTGTCATGGGTCAGCAAAAAGGGTATTCTGGTAGATTCGAATGGGTTGTAGACATTCACGATCGAATATCAACACTAGATTTCCCAGGGATTTCTTGGTGATGACGAATATGGTGTTTTTGGGGGGTCTTACCCCTTATGTAATTTTCACCCAAAAAGTTGGGATTTTCGAAATCGATTTTATTATTCCTAGAGATACTTCGGACAATGCTGATTAACAATATACAAACCAAAAATGAATACGACCGATGGAACGGGAGCTATGACGGTTTTAAATTACGATTTTTTTGAAAAATGTCATATGACAGGTGAAAATCTAAACTATGCTAGTTAGGGCTCTGGAAAGTCTTTTATTGAATAGAGCGACCTCGAAAACCTACATTTTGATACCAAAATCGTCCATGTAGCCCTCATAAGTAATGAATTATTTCGTTTTAAGTTTTTAGATATTTCATTTTCGAGTTTTGTTCACTAGCTCAGAACATGCAGAGTTTAGGTGTCATGGGTCAGCAAAAACAGTATTCTGGTAGATTCGAATGGGTTGTAGACAATTACGATCGAATATCAATACAAGATTTCCCAGGGATTTCTTGGTGATGACGAATATGGTGTTTTTGGGTGGTCTTACCCCTTACGTATTTTTCACCCAAAAAGTTGGGATTTTCGAAATCGATTTTATTATTCCTAGAGGTACTTGGGACAATGCTGATTGAGAATATACAAACCAAAAATGAATACGACCAATGGAACGGGAGCTATGACGGTTTGAAATTCCGATTTTTTTGAAAAAATTCCATTTGACTGGTGAAAATCTAAACCATAATAGTTAGGGCTCTGGAAAGTCTCTTATTGAATAGAGCGACCTCGAAAACCCACATTTTGATACCAAAATCGTCCATGTAGCCCTCATAAGTAATGAATTATTTCGTTTTAATTTTTTCGATATTTCATTTTCGAGTTTTGTTCTGAAGCTCAGAGCAAGCAGAGTTTAGGTGTCATGGGTCAGCAAAAAGGGTATTCTGGTAGATTCGAATGGGTTGTAGACATTTACGATTGAATATCAACACTAGATCTCACAGGGATTTCTTGGTGATGACGAATATGGTGTTTTTGGGGGGTCTTACCCCTTACGTATTTTTCACCCAAAAAGTTGGGATTTTCGAAATCGATTTTATTATTTCTAGAGATACTTGGGAGAATGCTGATTAACAATATACAAACCAAAAGTGAATACGACCAATGGAAAGGGAGCTATGACGGTTTGAAATTCCGATTTTTTGAAAAAATGCCATTTGACAGGTGAAAATCTATACTATGATAGTTAGGGCTCTGGAAAGTCTTTTATTGAATAGAGCGACCTCGAAAACCTACATTTTGATACCAAAATCGTCCATGTAGCCCTCATAAGTAATGAATTATTCCGTTTTAATTTTTTCGATATTTCATTTTCTAGTTTTGTTCTGAAGCTCAGAGCAAGCAGAGTTTAGGTGTCATGGGTCAGCAAAAAGGGTATTCTGGTAGATTCGAATGGGTTGTAGACATTCACGATCGAATATCAACACTAGATCTCACAGGGATTTCTTGGTGATGACGAATATGGTGTTTTTGGGGGGTCTTACCCCTTACGTATTTTTCACCCAAAAAGTTGGGATTTTCGAAATCGATTTTATTATTTCTAGAGATACTTGGGACAATGCTGATTAACAATATACAAACCAAAAGTGAATACGACCAATGGAAAGGGAGCTATGACGGTTTGAAATTCCGATTTTTTGAAAAAATGCCATTTGACAGGTGAAAATCTATACTATGATAGTTAGGGCTTTGGAAAGTCTTTTATTGAATAGAGCGACCTCGAAAACCTACATTTTGATACCAAAATCGTCCATGTAGCCCTCATAAGTAATGAATTATTCCGTTTTAATTTTCTCGATATTTCATTTTCTAGTTTTGTTCTGAAGCTCAGAGCATGCAGAGTTTAGGTGTCATGGGTCAGCAAAAAGGGTATTCTGGTAGATTCGAATGGGTTGTAGACATTCACGATCGAATATCAACACTAGATTTCACAGAGATTTCTTGGTGATGACGAATATGGTGTTTTTGGGGGGTCTTACCCCTTACGTATTTTTCACCCAAAAAGTTGGGATTTTCGAAATCGATTTTATTATTTCTAGAGATACTTGGGACAATGCTGATTAACAATATACAAATCAAAGGTGAATACGACCAATGGAACGGGAGCTATGACGGTTTGAAATTCCGATTTTTTGAAAAAATGCCATCTGACAGGTGAAAATCTAAACTATGATAGTTAGGGCTCTGGAAAGTCTTTTATTGAATAGAGCGACCTCGAAAACCTACATTTTGATACCAAAATCGTCCATGTAGCCCTCATAAGGAATGAATTATTCCGTTTTAATTTTTTCGATATTTCATTTTCTAGTTTTGTTCACGAGGTCAGAGCATGCAGAGTTTAGGTGTCATGGGTCAGCAAAAAGGGTATTCTGGTAGATTCGAATGGGTTGTAGACATTCACGATCGAATATCAACACTAGATTTCACAGGGATTTCTTGGTGATGACGAATATGGTGTTTTTGGGGGGTCTTACCCCTTACGTATTTTTTACCCAAAAAGTTGGGATTTTCGAAATCGATTTTATTATTTCTAGAGATACTTGGGACAATGCTGATTAACAATATACAAACCAAAAGTGAATACGACCAATGGAAAGGGAGCTATGACGGTTTGAAATTCCGAGTTTTTGAAAAAATGACATTTGACAGGTGAAAATCTAAACTATGATAGTTAGGGCTCTGGAAAGTCTTTTATTGAATAGAGCGACCTCGAAAACCCACATTTTGATACCAAAATCGTCCATGTAGCCCTCATAAGTAATGAATTATTCCGTTTTAATTTTTTCGATATTTCATTGTCTAGTTTTGTTCACGAGCTCAGAGCATGCAGAGTTTAGGTGTCATGGGTCAGCAAACAGGGTATTCTGGTAGATTCGAATGGGTTGTAGACATTCACGATCGAATATCAACACTAGTACTAGATTTCACAGGGATTTCTTGGTGATGACGAATATGGTGTTTTTGGGGGGTCTTACCCCTTACGTATTTTTCACCCAAAAAGTTGGGATTTTCGAAATCGATTTTATTATTTCTAGAGATACTTGGGACAATGCTGATTAACAATATACAAATCAAAAGTGAATACGACCAATGGAACGGGAGCTATGACGGTTTGAAATTCCGATTTTTTGAAAAAATGCCATTTGACAGGTGAAAATCTATACTATGATAGTTAGGGCTTTGTAAAGTCTTTTATTGAATAGAGCGACCTCGAAAACCTACATTTTGATACCAAAATCGTCCATGTAGCCCTCATAAGTAATGAATTATTCCGTTTTAATTTTCTCGATATTTCATTTTCTAGTTTTGTTCTGAAGCTCAGAGCATGCAGAGTTTAGGTGTCATGGGTCAGCAAAAAGGGTATTCTGGTAGATTCGAATGGGTTGTAGACATTCACGATCGAATATCAACACTAGATTTCACAGAGATTTCTTGGTGATGACGAATATGGTGTTTTTGGGGGGTCTTACCCCTTACGTATTTTTCACCCAAAAAGTTGGGATTTTCGAAATCGATTTTATTATTTCTAGAGATACTTGGGACAATGCTGATTAACAATATACAAATCAAAGGTGAATACGACCAATGGAACGGGAGCTATGACGGTTTGAAATTCCGATTTTTTGAAAAAATGCCATCTGACAGGTGAAAATCTAAACTATGATAGTTAGGGCTCTGGAAAGTCTTTTATTGAATAGAGCGACCTCGAAAACCTACATTTTGATACCAAAATCGTCCATGTAGCCCTCATAAGGAATGAATTATTCCGTTTTAATTTTTTCGATATTTCATTTTCTAGTTTTGTTCACGAGGTCAGAGCATGCAGAGTTTAGGTGTCATGGGTCAGCAAAAAGGGTATTCTGGTAGATTCGAATGGGTTGTAGACATTCACGATCGAATATCAACACTAGATTTCACAGGGATTTCTTGGTGATGACGAATATGGTGTTTTTGGGGGGTCTTACCCCTTACGTATTTTTTACCCAAAAAGTTGGGATTTTCGAAATCGATTTTATTATTTCTAGAGATACTTGGGACAATGCTGATTAACAATATACAAACCAAAAGTGAATACGACCAATGGAAAGGGAGCTATGACGGTTTGAAATTCCGAGTTTTTGAAAAAATGACATTTGACAGGTGAAAATCTAAACTATGATAGTTAGGGCTCTGGAAAGTCTTTTATTGAATAGAGCGACCTCGAAAACCCACATTTTGATACCAAAATCGTCCATGTAGCCCTCATAAGTAATGAATTATTCCGTTTTAATTTTTTCGATATTTCATTGTCTAGTTTTGTTCACGAGCTCAGAGCATGCAGAGTTTAGGTGTCATGGGTCAGCAAAAAGGGTATTCTGGTAGATTCGAATGGGTTGTAGACATTCACGATCGAATATCAACACTAGATTTCACAGGGATTTCTTGGTGATGACGAATATGGTGTTTTTGGGGGGTCTTACCCCTTACGTATTTTTCACCCAAAAAGTTGGGATTTTCGAAATCGATTTTATTATTTCTAGAGATACTTGGGACAATGCTGATTAACAATATACAAATCAAAAGTGAATACGACCAATGGAACGGGAGCTATGACGGTTTGAAATTCCGATTTTTTGAAAAAATGCCATTTGACAGGTGAAAATCTAAACTATGATAGTTAGGGCCCTGAAAAGTCTTTTATTCAATAGAGCGACCTCGAAAACCTACATTTTGATACCAAAATCGTCCATGTAGCCCTCATAAGTAATGAATTATTCCGTTTTAATTTTTTCGATATTTCATTTTCGAGTTTTGTTCACGAGCTCAGATTATCAAATTATCAGGCATAATTCGGTATGAATCAGGTCTAGCTTGGCATATAAGCAAGTCATAACAACAAAAAAACTCACATACGAAAATCTCCTCCACTTCTTCCGAATTTTCCGATTTTTTCATCGATACCAGATCAGTGAAGACAATCAAACACGAAACTAAAACGAAACTTTGATATCCGATCCGTTATATCCAAAGGCAAGTGCATGCGACTTGAATTCTTGGATATCGTATATCCGACATATTTTATGTGAAACTCAATAGTTTCGCAAGAATCGAATATCTGGAGTGACCTGGAGCTGGAGATTTTCATCGAACACTAGGGGTAATTGGATTATCTGTTCGACATGGATAATTCTATTTATACAGCGGAGAAAACGAGGAAAATACCATGGAATTCCCACGATCAATAAGCGTACAACAACTAATTTAAGTCGTTATTTTACAACATTTTGAGTGAGGGCTGAACGAGAATAAATTCGCTATCACAATAACGCCTATATCTCTTGAACCAATTGAGAAAAAATCAAAATTTGATCATAGTTAGCTTTGTTTGAACGTCAGAAACATGTGGAACATTTACTTCATAGATATTCCAATTCTCTGTCGCAAAATGTCAGGCGAAGTGAAAACACGAGAATTTATAGTGAAACTTTTTCAAAATAATCAAAAATGGAGCTTCAAAAGAATCGCAAAAAAGGCTCGCGTTCGTCCGGAAACGATATCAAGAGTTGTTAAGCGCTTCAACGAAGATCTTACAATTAACCGCAAGGAAGGAACCGGGAGGAAAGAGGGGTTTCATAGCCCAATAAAAGTGCAGAAAGCCATCAGCCTTCTTCCGAAGAATCCCAACCTTTCAGGACGGAAAGTGGCCCAAATAGTGGGTTGTTCGCATTCAACCGTTCAGAAAATCAAGTCGAGTTGTGGGCTTAGAACATACAAAGTGCAGAAAGTGCCAGACAGGAACGCTGTGAAGAATCAAGAAGCGAAATCAAGAGCAAAGAAATTAAAAAAAGATTTCTTGAAAAATTTTTCCTGTTGCGTGATGGACGACGAAACCTATGTCTTGGCTGATTTCTCGCAACTTCCTGGTCAGGAATTTTATACTGCAGATTCTCGTAGAAATGTTGACGAACAATTTCGCGTGAAGAAACAAGTAAAGTTTCCTAAAAAATTCCTGGTTTGGCAAGCAATTTGCACTTATCGGAAAGGGAGCAAATTTTTCGTTGGCCAAGGCTCTGTTGACTCGAAGATATACATCGAGGAATGCTTGAAGAAGCGACTTTTACCATTTTTACGTGAGCACGATGTGTCAACAATCTTTTGGCCAGATTTAGCTTCATGCCACTACAGCAAGGCCACCAAGGAATGGTACGAAGCTAATGAGGTGGTTTTTGTCCCCAAAGAGGCCAATCCACCAAATTGCCCTGAATTCAGGCCGATCGAAAGATGTTGGGCCCTGGTAAAAAGAGAATTGAAGAAGACTAAGAAATCAATGAAAACTTTAGCGGAATTCAAGCAAAAGTGGAAGACAGCATCCCAGAAAGTGACCGAGAACACTATAAGAATCATGATGGGAAGAATTCCAGAAAAAATCCATGAATTTTGTAAAAAATAGTTTTGGTTTTTTTATTGTAAAAACAGTTTTCATTAGAATTAGAAGATGATTCGAAAATGAGTTTGATTTTCGAAATCGGTCCAGTGGTTCAAAAGATATAAGCGTTTTTGTGATAGCGAATTTATTCTCGTTCAGTCCTTAGATGGGATATGTAAGTTTTTGATAAATTGGAAAATAAAATAGGTCTCAAACCATCTGGCCCATTTTACCATCGGAAATTTGGATCAAATTTCAACGCTTTCCTAATAAAAAAGTCATCTCGATCTACTCCATAGATCTGTAGTGAATGACGCTTTCCTATTCCGCAAGTTTTTATTTCCATTGCGACAAGAATTCAATGCTACTCTGGCCAAGATTTTATCAACATCTTCTTCAGAGAACGCATGATGATGAAGGCGAAAGTGAATTCTTTGGGTTGCCGCTAATTTGAAACCAACTCGGGTTACGTAAAAGGATGTCAAGGTTGTCACAGACCGGCACAATATTATTATTTATTGTATTGAACGCCGGACGAAGATTTGGTCAAGAGTCTAGACGGAAACATTAGGTCGAGTGGTATGAACGTAAACAATTTTGAAGAGGCAATGAGTGGGTGAGAGCTTGCTTGGAGCATTGAGTGATTAAATACATACGCGGATATATTGAAAAATTCAATTTCAATGTCAAAATATTTTATTGCTCAACATATTCTCCTCTCAATTGAATACATTTATTACAGCGAACCTGCAACGTCTCTAGACCTTTCAAAAAAAATGTTTCTTCTTGTTCTGCAAACCAGTCCTCCACAGCTTTTATCACCTCCTCGTTGGAAGAAAATTTACGACCTTTTAAACTTTTTTTCAGTTGAGGAAAGATGATAGTCGGACGGAGCCAAATCTGGTGAATAAGGGGGGTGTTCTAGTATTTCTAACCCTAAATCACGAATTTTCTGCATGGCAACATGAGATTTGTGTACTAGGGCGTTGTCATGTGAAAACAAAACACCTTTGGATAACTTTCCGCGTCTTTTCTCTTCAATTTTTTCCCGTAGAGGGGTCAGTAATGTCGAATAGTAATCTCCAGTTATTGTTCTACCCTTATCCAAAAAATCAATCATGATTACTCCATGGCAATCTCAAAAAACTGAAGCAAGAACTTTCCCAGCAGATTTTTGGACACGAAACTTCTTAGGTCTTGGAGAACCAGAGTGTCGCCATTCCATCGATTGTTGCTTTGTTTCTGGATCGTTGAAATGTACCCAAGTCTCATCCATAGTAACAATTCGGTTTCAGAAGTCTACATCGTTTTCAAATCGAGCACAGATCGAACGCGATGCTTCTACCCTTGCACGCTTTTGGTCAACATTCAAACATTTGGGGATCCATTTTGCAGAAATCTTTCTCATGTCCAAATTGACGTGAACTATATGATGAACGCGTTCGTATGAAATCTTCAGTGCTTCAGATATCCGTTTTAGCCCAATTCGACGGTCTGATAAAATCGTGTCATGAACTGCATCGATATTTTCGGGGACTGACGCAGAAACTGGCCTTCCCGATTGGTCATCATCTTCAATGGAAAATTTACCTCTTTTGAAGCTTGCAGTCCAACATTGATCACCAAGGGTATTAAGCATATCTTCGTAAATCTGCTTACCTCTTAACTCTTTTAAATACAGGTACTTGATGATGGCTCGATACTGCAATTTTTGGATTTTTTCAATTTCGGTGGACATCTTTTTTTTAAATTTATTGCGTAACTCTGGTTATTTTTTTGACGTCGAACTCTACACTGACACTTCTAATAAGTTATTAGTCGTTGATATGGTATCGCAATATTTTGTTCATGCATGGAACTGGTCTAGGCTAACTAGATATCAATACATCCTCGTATGAGATAGAACCATAATTTTTTACATGACATTAAATAAACTGAGTTCGATCTCCATAGCAAACTTGATGTTAATCTTCTTGAACGCTGGTTACTTAGAAAAAATTGGGAGCCTCGTGTATTTAAATTTATTGAGGCATTCGCCAATTACCCAATTTTTTTCATAACGCTTTATGTATAAAAAATCCTGCAAATTCCGAAAAAGCAACTACGCCCATAGCAACTTGAGTCGTCCGTAGAACTGGTATTTGAAGGAGTTAACCTGCAGCATCCTTGGAATCGACAGTGGGTTGGTTTGACGTCGTAACAATGGGTGAAATTATCGGCAGACCCATTCCTAACCTGTCTGAATCCTGCGAACGTTCAATGTCAATGACCGGCGTCACTTTGGCAACTACCACGGCCAAAGTCGACTCCGCAGAATATGCGTGGGCGTAGAGGCGGCGTAGACGGTGTAATGGTTCAGCATCGCTGTTTCAAACATTCAACTGTTTACAGCTCAGATTTGTGGAAGAAATTTCATCGCTACTTTCTGATACGTTGGCATTTAGATTCTTTTTTCTACAAGTCAGAGAGTCTGACCATTTCTGGGCAAGTAGGTACATCACACAACACACAGCGAAGCTATACTCCATTCACTTTTATTTAATCACATAGGAGGTCATGGTTTCGTTTTCAGGAGTTGGTGCACCTGATGAAAAGTCTGTTCGCGTACAGAAAATATCGTTATTGACAAAACGACGTTGCCAGTTTCTTCGTTTACATCAAAGTAAAAGTATCAAAGATATGCCAGATTTTGTTAGTTCGAATCGATCGGCGATTTTGGGGCGAAATATCGATAGGAAATCGCCTATTTTTCCGTTCTTCGTCGTCCAGGAGAAGTTTCCCGTCGATATGAGAAATTTCGTGCAAGTGTCATTTTTTCCTTTCACGACTTTTGGCGTGAGTACGAACGGCAAATTTGAATTGGACCAAAAATCGATTTATAAGCATAAATAAAGCGAAAGTAAGTACTAATCGACCTTTTTACACTTGATAACGAAGTTTTTTTTAGGTATCTGGCCGTTTAGAAAGATTTCAAACGAAATTCCGGTCCCCCAAAAGTTTGGTTAGTTTCGGTATCGTTTTTGGTGCTCAAAATTTATTTGGAATGTGTAAATGGACAAAAAAGGCTTCCTTATACGATCTTCTAACGAAAGCGATCGGAAAATATGGTTCAGGTAGGATTTTCGAGGAATTATGAGGAAAGAACTTGCAGAATGAAATTGCACGATTTTCGTAAGTAACGGGTTCTGGATGGCCATCATCGGTCTCTAAATGATTATTGTTGATCGTTTTCACGTTTCAGAAAAAAAACACGTCGAAAAAGCTAAAAAAGGAAGAAATATGACTAGATTGCATTCAACGGTAGGTGAATTCAGATTCCGATTAATTTAAATGTGTCACTGGAGCTTTCATTCCTATCAATCCTTTGCCGAAAGTAGAAATAGGCTATATTGAACCAGAATACATCGGTTTTTTCCATATTCCAGGAGTTTGTGTCTTATTTTAGAACAGGTGAATGATGAATGTGAACTAATAAATGATCCTGATGAAAACAAAGCACATCGATAAATCTTTACAATCATAAACCCAAAAACTCCTTTATATGAAGAATATTGTTCACAATTTTCTGTTGTGTTCTCCCTTCAACTACTTGGCTTCCAATAGAGGGATATAATGTTCCATTATTTTTGATTCTTGTAATTACCTATCAATTTATTTTATATCTTTGGGTTGATTTTTTTCAATGAATTCTTGATTAGAATCAACAATCATGTCGTCAAGTCTTGAACTTTCAGTTCAAGAGGATATTAAACGTTAAATCTTCACAAGCATGCATATGAAAATTATGTGAAAGCAATGCAATTTTTTTCCATGGCGAAAAAAAATATATTTCAACAGTGATCTCTTGTACTTTTCATGCAAATAACTATAAAAGGAATCCTTTCTATCAATTCATATAAACGTTAATTATTTTCGTCCATCACATCTTTTCCAATTCATTCACATTCTGAGAAATACGCTAAGAATGTAGAAAGGGCAACATAGTGTTGACTTGGAACATGAAAATATTTTGAAAAACGTCATAACTTCGATACAGAGTGGAATGTGTCAAATTTCCAAGACCAGAGTTGTGATTTTATAATTGTGAATGGAGTAAACCTAGTGGTGTTATGATTGAAAACGTAAGCATTGGGAAGAGTTTCAACCTGGTGCTATGACAAAAGGAATGCACTACCCAAAATTTCAAAGTAAATACCATCAAATTGTATACAGATGGTTCTAAAACCACAAGCTTCTCACCAAGTTATTGAGACATTCCTGCCCAATTCGTTATCAAAGTTGTGGCAAGAGATTTCGGAGCTATTGAAGTGTTTCCAGCTGTGGTTTGTGGGCATCAAAGGTTATTTGTAATGAGCTAGTCTAATCTTTGACTCTTGACTTCATGAAGACGTCTTCTGAGTGCCTAAGTATGATAGATGATGACGCTCAAATGTGGACCACTTGCGAAGGAAAACAACGAAGTGCGCAAGCAGTAAATATGATTTCTACACTGCGCAAAAAAATTAACGCACATTATGGAAATCTCAAATTTATTCTACAACTGAAGGTTCAACGTTTTTCTTCAATACAGATGGTTTCTCCCAGCAGGAATAAAAAAATATGATATTATCAGATTTGGAATGTATTGGCTCCATTCTAAAATCGGTTGTTCTCGATCAATTCTAGTGATCAATAGTTTTTCTTTCGTTTGATTTTCTACACTCGATCGCTATGCAACGCGAAACACGCAATTTGACCCAAGAGGAACGTGCCCAAGCGGTAGTTTTGCGAGAAGAAGGGTGGACATACACAAGAATTGCAGAAAGGTTTGGAGTTTCCCATACAAGTGTGTCCAGAATGTTGCAGCGATTCAGGGAGACAGGAATGAATGTCCGAAGACCAGGACAGGCTAGACCACGGGTAACAACTGCCATACAAGAACGTTACTTGAGAGTTTCTTCGTTGAGACAACGGTTTGCAACCGCTCGCCTCCTTCAAAATCAGCTCGAGCAAACTCATGAGGTGCAAATTAGCACTCAGACAATAAGAAATCGCCTCAGAGAATATGATTTAGGGCCTCGTGTCCCGGCAAGAGGCCCAGCTCTTACCCCAGCCCCTCGAAGGTCGCGTTTGGATTTTGCGAGAGAGCATATCCATTGGGAAGAGGCCGATTGGGAAAGAGTTCTCTTTACAGATGAGTCTAGATTCTGCCTCTACCATTGTGATCGACGTTCCCTTGTATACAGACGTCCACATGAAAGATATGCTCAGTGCAATTACCTGAATACTACTGGTTTCCGGGGAGATTATGGTATGGGGTAGAATATCTTTGACTGCTCACACAGACCTAGTGGTCGTTGATAATGGAGCTATGAATGCTGATAAGTATATAAGGAACATTCTTGAAGAGCATGTAGTGCCATTCGCCCCATACATTGGTGAAAATTTCATTTTTATGGACGATAATGCCAGACCCCTTCGTGCGCGCATCGTTCAGGAGTACCTTGAAGAGGTTGAAGTCTCTCGAATGGAATGGCCAGCAAGAAGTCCAAATCTCAATCCGATTGAGCAGGTTTGGGACAACCTCAATAGAAGGCTGAGAAGTTCAGAAAATCATCCAGCTTCTCTTAATGACTTAGGAATCCAACTCGGAGAAATCTGGGAAGGATTAGATTCGAACATTTCAAGATCACTCATTTTGAGTATGAACCGTCGTTGCCGAGCTGTAATTAACGCAAGGGGTGGAAATACCAAGTATTTAATCACTTATCAACATTTCAGTATTTTGAAAATTGTTCATTTCTCTTCTTTCACATAATATTCTGTGAAATCCTGAATTTTTCTTTTATTTAATGGGTCTTGTTTCGTTCAAAACCTTCCCGAGAGAACATAAAAAATAAGTTACAAAGTCAATGAAGAGTTAACTTTCATTAGAATTGATATTTTCAGAATGTGCGTTAATTTTTTGGGCAGTGTATTTGAACCCATGCTACCGTTGGATTGAGAATAACGTGGGTCCAAGAACCGAGCCCTGAGGAACACCTGCGTTCAAACCGAAGTACATCTCATTTCGTCGTTACATTTTCATGTAGAACACTGGCGATTCCATGCAGGTTTCTGTATGTTCCTGTGGCATCATCATTCCTAAAAACCCAAGATGTAGATGAGATAAACTCACACCTTCGTTCTCGAAAGCCTGATTGTTTGTTGAACTTATTGTTCACTTATTGAATTTTCCACACGTGATCGTCACCGATAAGATTAGATTACGGTCAGACGCAAGCTGCAAAGGCGTTGACATATTTCGTTTGTGTCAAGTATGGAAGATAGCTGCCCCAAAGAAATCACCATCGAGGAGTTGGCCTTGTTCAAAGACGCGCTGGCAGGGGCCAGTTGCGAGGACACAGAGGTAATTAACTTGATCCGGTGGCTTATCAAATTCTATGTTTTGCGATTTTGGGCTTTATATCTCGTTTTAATATCGCGTATTTTTTCGACGATCTGCTTCGTGTTGTTGTTGATATTTAAATTGTCCTTGTGATTAGCGAGTCTGTGGTTCGTATTTGGGACAGAGCCACAGCCGTCTTCATAATAAGCCATGAACTTGCGACAACATTCAACAAGGCATTACTGGAAGAAGAAAAGGGTTGAATATATCTTTAAACTCATGTTTAAATGGACTTCAATTAGAAAAAAAAAGTGAAATTTATTTTATAAAGCTCAATTCAATCAATGTATGTACTTAGTTAGATGAATCATTTCAAAGCGAAATAGATAGATGTGTATCCATCTCAAGTATTTGGTATATTTCATAAAGAGAAACGAACGAATTGTGGACTTGAATAATCCATTGAAATAAGAAATTTGAGGATATCCTAAAGATATTACTCCCCTTGAATGTCAAGGTTGAATCATTTATGAGGATTTTCATCTGAACATGCGGCTTTGAAGATAATCGTAAATTATAACTTGTCGTAATCTGAATTAGGAACACTACAAAATTCAAGGTTCTCCTTAGTTACTTAATACGAATTTTTACGAGGTTGTTCAGCGAGTTTGCTACTCAACATGCTGCCTCGAAAAATTGCAGATTGCAATTCGTCTTTCTTATCCGTTTCATGCCTACGTGAAGAAAAAAGTATTTCGACTGAATTTTTTCTAATTTTTTGAAAATTTATTCACAACATTTTCAAACATACAGCAAAATACATAGCAAAAATAACTCATATAGTTCGTTCAGCAGTTAAGGGGACCTGGTACACGTCCTAGCTCGCGAGCTCCCTTCAAAAATTAGGCTTTTTATTTCCATGATATCTCAGTTCGCGTAGACCAACAATTTTTTTTTTAATTAAAGCTTAATCATTTCTCTAGAATGTGTATTACTTGCTTTTCTGTTTTTCTTCGTATATTAGGAAAAAAAACTGGTAAACTGTAATTTCATGAAAATCTGGAAAAACGATTTTATTTCCATGATATCTATGTCAATTTTCGGGATAAATGTATGAAATTTTCAGTATACATGCGGAATAATATTTTGCAGAATGTGTATTATTCGCTTTTCCGTTTTTCTGCGTATATTAGGAAAAAACCTGGTTGAAAATATAACCAATAAAGTTTCTACTTTATAGTCCATTTAAAAATTGAGGGGGCAATAAACAAAAAAACTGATTGATACACATTCTGGGAAATATTATTTCGCATGTAAACTGAAAATTTCATACATTTATCTCGAAAATTGACAGAGATATCATGGAAATAAAATCGTTTGTCCAGATTTTCATGAAATTACAGCTCACCAGGTTTTTTTCCTAATATGATATGATATATTGTTTATCCTGATTACTCCTAGGTCTCCTGTGGAGACCCCTCTGAAATTACAAGCTTGAAGCTTATAACTTGTGCCGAGTTCGGAGTAAGCAGTTGTGTTCTGTGTAGGCTTTGTTACTGTGTCCTTACGCCACCTTAGGCACAGCACTGTTAATTTTTGACCCAACAGTGAGAATGGTGGCCCCTACCGAGTCTAGAAAATTTCTTTCCTAGCTCGGGATTGAACTTCGGACCTTTGGGTCCGAATTCCACCGCTCTACCACTGAGCCAGGGGCACTCATATATAATACGAATAAAAACAGAAAAGAGAGTAATACACATTCTAGAGAAACGATTAAGCTTTAATTTAAAAAAAATTGTTGGTCTACGCCACATAAGAACAGAGAAATAAAAAGCCCAATTTTTGGAGGGAGCTCGCGAGCTCGGACGTGTACCAGGTTACCCCCTTAAAATCGAAGATTCCTTTCCAGTTGAAGCTGTACACCATAAAGCGAATAGCCTCCCTAGCGAAAGCCCTAGGTCCACAAAGAACAGTGGAAGAACTCCTCGAATTCATAGATTCCCAACTGGATATCCTGGATGATGAAATCCTGTATGGTCTCATCGAAGAACTGGAGCTATTTCTTCCTCTGGTCGGAGGGCCAGACCATTGTCACGAACTGTTCTCCATTCTCCTGAGGATCAGCAGATCCGTCGACGAAACGTTGGTTAGAAACAGGGCTGTGGAAGCCATCAAAAAACTGCTGAGCGACATCGACCAGCACTTGACCGAGAAGTTCCTGGTTGCAAGCTTGGTCGGCAACAACGATAACGTGTGGTTCTCCGAGAAATGTTCTACTTTGTCCCTAATACCGGTAAGTTGCTTTGGCTATACAGGGTGATCCTTCATCAACTCCATTTCTTGTAAACAAAAATGTGGAATAAGAAAGTTGTGCAGAATAATGCAAGGTATGTAAGAAATTTTCATATACAAGGTGTTGGCCACCCTGTATACAGGGGACCCCACTATTAGTGTTCACCAAATATATTGTTTTTCGAAAAATAATACTCTACCCTTAAGTTTATTTATTTTATTATCATATGTCCCATCTCTAACTTCAAGAGTTTCTGAGATATTCCCATCTCAACTTTCCTTCCAATTCAATTGAGAAAATAATCGACTGGGATCATCTATTCAGGTATGTTATGCGAAAGCATGCCCGGAAAACAAAATCCTCCTCAGACACAAATACTGCCAGATATACGAAGACAATTCGGCGCTGGTCAGAAAGTTAGCAGCCATGGGCCTTCCTGAATTCATCAACGTTCTCGAAATAGAACACGTTCTGAAGGAATTCGTACCATTATTGAATGCCATAGTCGAAGATGAACAGGTAAGATTCAATTCAACAACAAGGCACCCTCGATTTATCTAATTGTTGCAACTAAAAACCATATTTCTCAGGAAGCAGTGAGAATAAGTGCCATAGACATAGCTTTGAGTATTGCAGGCAAGTCTAAAAACCAAGAGGTTCGAAATGACATGTTCGAAATCATAAGGAAGGAATGTGGTGAGTGAATTAGCTGAAATCTGACGACTTGCTTCAAGACCTAACCTACACTACGCAAAAAAATTAACGCACATTCTGAAAATCTCAATTTTAATGAAAGTTAACTACATTGACTTTATAACTTATTTTTTATGTTCTCTCGGGAAGGTTTTGAACGAAAAAAGACACATTAAATGGAAGAAAAATTCAGGATTTCACCGAATCTTATGTGAAAGAAGAGAAATGAACAATTTTCAAAATACTGAAATGCTGATAAGTGATTTAATACTTGGTATTTCCACCCCTTGCGTTAATTACAGCTCGGCAACGACGGTTCATACTCAAAATGAGTGATCTTAAAATGTTCTGGTCTAATCCTTCCCAGATTTCTCCGAGTTGGATTCCTAAGTCATTAAGAGTAGCTGGATGATTTTCTGAACTTCTCAGCCTTCTATTGAGGTTGCCCCAAACCTGCTCGATCGGATTGAGATCTGGACTTCTTGCTGGCCATTCCATTCGAGAGACTTCAATGTATGGGGCAAATGGCACTACATGCTCTTCAAGAATGTTTCTTATATACTTATCAGCATTCATAGCTCCATTATCAACGACCACTAGGTCTGTGCGAGCAGTCAAAGATATTCCACCCCATACCATAATCGATCCTCCCCCGAAACCAGTAGTATTCAGGAAATTGCACTGAGCATATCTTTCATTTGGACGTCTGTATACAAGGGAACGTCGATCACAATGGTAGACTGGTAGAGGCAGAATCTAGACTCATCTGTGAAGAGAACTCTTTCCCAATCGGCCTCTTCCCAATGGACATGCTCTCTCGCAAAATCCAAACGCGCCCTTCGATGGGTTGGGGTAAGAGCTGGGCCTCTTGCCGCGACACGAGGCCTTAAATCATTTTCTCTGAGGCGATTTCTTCTTGTCTGAGTGCTAATTTGCACCTCATGAGTTTGCTCAAGCTGATTTTGAAGGAGGCGAGCGGTTGCAAACCGTTGTCTCAACGAAGAAACTCTCAAGTAACGTTCTTGAATGGCAGTTGTTACCCGTGGTCTACCCTGTCTTGGTCTTCGGACATTCATACCTGTCTCCCTGAATCGCTGCAACATTCTGGACACACTTGTACGGGAAACTCCAAACCTTTCTGCAATTCTTTGTGATGTCCACCCTTCTTCTCGCAAAACTACCGCTTGGGCACATTCCTCTTGGGTCAAATTGCGTGTTTCGCGTTGCATATAGCGATCGAGTGTAGAAAATCAAACGAAAGAAAAACTATTGATCACTAGAATTGATCGAGAACAACTGATTTTAGAATGGAGCCAATACATTCAAAATCTGATAATATCATCTTTTTTCATTCCTGCTGGGAGAAAACATCTGTATTGAAGAAAAACGTTGAAAGTGGATAACATATGCATGCATAATTCTGATAAAAATAATTATCATTGAGAACACCTCCAATTGTAGAATAAATTTGTGATTTCCAGAATATGCGTTAATTTTTTGCGCAGTGTATAATCATCTTGTCTTTACAGAAAAAAAATCTTGGAGAATCCGCCAAAAGATAGCAACCACCATAAGCGACATAGCTCTGGTGTTCGCTGAAGAAGACTTCATCGGAAACCTCCTGGAAATGTACGACAACCTCATCAACGATTCAGAGACAGAAGTCAGGATAGGAGCTGTCTTAAACCTATATAATTTCGCAGAAAGCCTAAAATGCAACCTGGATAAAACCAAAGATCCCAAACGACCCTTCGAAGAGATCTTCCTGCAAGAATTGATGCCCATCATTCTCTCCATAACAACCGATTTTTCCAACGAAGTCCAGATAGCCTTTTCCTCCGTTATCCTTTCTTTCGGACTCTTAATACCTGACGATATTTTCAAGGACACCATCTTATCGATCGTAATCAACGGTTTGGAGAAGGACAAACCTTTGCTGTTCAAGGAAAACATCTTGATGAACCTCAGTTTCTTGCCGAAAGACGTGGATTTGATCAAATCCCTGTCGTCCATCAAGAGCATCATCAAGCACATAATGCTTGCATCCGAGACATCCTGGAGAACCAGAAGGAGTCTGTTGGTCAGCTTCGTCCACGTCAGCAATTTCTGCTCGCCCGAGTACTTCCAGAACAATCTGCTGGTTTACTACATTCTCTTATTGAAGGATAACATATACGCTGTACGGAGGACTGCCAGTATCATCCTGCCAATCCTGGTCAAGAGGTTCGGTGTCAGATGGTTCATAAGGGAAGTCTTCCCTCAGATTGTGGAGATGTTGAAGAGCAAAAAGTATCTGATGAGATACGTCGTGTTGTTTTGCATCCAAGAGCTGATATTTCCTACAGTACTCGCCACCAAAGAGGATCAAACTTACACCAAAGAACTCAAAGGGTTGGAAGAAACAGATGGTAGAATTTTGAGGAGGTTATCAAGTTTGAATCATAAACTAAGAAGTGAACTCGAAAAAGATCCATTCGAGGGTGTAACTGCCACATATACAGACGAATACAACATAGGGGATGAAAATATCAGGGTGTACTCTGAGGAATTGTTAGATTCCATCATGAAGAACCAAGTGGACGTGTTTTCAATATGTGGATCCGAGGAGTTGTGTTATCTAGAAGGAATCCTCTTGCTTCTGACCAGAGGAGTCCTGAACATACTCAAGACAATGTTAGATGATCCCACTGAGAACGTCAGAGACAGGACCAAATATGTGCTGAAGAGTATTCAAGAATTCTCCAATCGTTTGGGTCAGGAGCTGTCCCAATATTCCTCTAAAATAGAAGACGTTTGGGATAAAATAGATGAAGAAATAGAGGAAGAAATCAACAGAGCTGTGATAGATAGCGAAAACGCCGACAAAATAGACACGGATTTGATGGATACTATTTCCACAGATTCGGTCGTTGAGAGTGGAGGTACAAAGATGGAGGTACCCAAGTTGGAAGTGTTTCCCAGCAACCGTATTCAATCGGAGGTGCATTTCGAAGAGATAAAGATGGAGAGTGTGGACGAGGAGAAGTGCAAAGATTCCAGTTGCTGAAAAAAAAAATATCTCTGAATCAGCCTGTCATCGACCAAACATGGCCCTGTATACAGAGAGGCCTGTCTGAAAGAGGGCCATCTGGTATATCCAATCCTACAATTGATTTTTCGTGATGATAATTATTATATTTTACCTTCAAACCCTAACCCAAGATTATTTAATATAATATAACTTTTTGTCAATCTTGTCTTTTCTTCATGTATCCTTTACATGGGGGAATTTTATGGTGGAATTAATAGATATTTACTGTGAATTCCTCCGAAAAATTCCCTTCCCTTATTTCAGGAAGGAGACCTCAGGGGTCAATATACAGAGTGGCCACTTTTTTATTGGAAATTTTTGGTTCGGTAAATATTCGACCTTGAGTGAAAAATTGGCGAAAAATTGGTTGACTTTGGAGTAACGTAACATCTAAAAAAAATGGAATTGAGAGGAGCTGATTTTTTTTATTATACTTTGGTTCTTTAAGAATAAAATGGTGTATTTTTTATATACCTGAGACAAAGGGTTTGGATTTTCTGATTTTTTTCGATTTTCCATCAACCATATTTAAAAAACAATTAGTCTCAGAGAAAATCTGTTTGGATTTTCTTAATCTACGGCATCGAATCAATAAATGGTGAAAATTTCGTATCGATAGGCGAGATTCGAATTTTTGCGAAAAATCCTATACTGAGAGGTATGGAAAAATGTCGATTTTTGGAAAAAAATGAAAACAGTTTTCGATTTACGAACGATGAAAAATCGGAAAATTTGGACCTTCGCGAAAAAAATCAGAAAATCTATAAATTGTTCGACTCTGGTGGATGAAAATAATTTTTTTCGATTCACAAAGGATCAATCTTCATGCAAAAAAATCAGCATCTGTATAAATCAATTTTTCTGGGTAATACGGCAGTCCAAAAATGACCAATTTTTCGCGATTTTTCGACTCCAGTTCGATTATTTCCCAAACTACGCGTCACAGGAGAATTCTAATAACAGATTCGTAATCTCTCTTATGGTTTAAATTTAAAAGTTACCAATACAATCCCATTAAAAAAGTGGCCACTCTGTATAGGGTGAATCAATAAGAACCGAGCCCAATCCGGTAGGTTAACAACCCAATTACTGAGTTTTCAGCCGGCTGAGTTTTCGAACATGTAGCGATTCAAATATAACCGATGACCGCTCGCGTTATGTAAAACGCGGACTAAATTTATACGTAAATTCCATCATAAAACCGAGAATAGAATGCGTGTACGTATGAGTCAGTGCACTTTGCAACAGACGAAAATTCTCGAATTGTAGTGCACCTAGGTCATGAGCAGCTAGCGCCATCTGGTTTTCGTCAACTCCCTTCGGCTTCAACGAATCTGAAGCTGATTTTCCGATAAAAGGAAAAATGCCGACGGAAATTCTCACGAATTTATGTGTTGTTGTGCTGTTTTCCCGAGAAAAGATCGCCATTTTTCTTAGAAGATGATGTTCCCTACATATAATCTATATATACGTATATAAAAAACAGAGTTGTTGGTTACACCATTTATAACTCGAGATCGGATGGACTGTTTGTTATGAAACTTCATTTATGGATTTGTCTACGGCCTAGTTATTATAAAATACATTAAAACTCTGAAAAATTTGCTTATGTAGGAAATGCTCTTCCTACTTTTGAATAAGGCCACTAGGTGTCGCTACGGTTAATGGTCCTATCGCTGTCAAACAATGGCAAAATGGATAGTTGAGTGACTGAAAGTGTTTTTGCGAGTTCCTCTTCTCCGCTTGTGATTGATCTTCATCAAGCCTAGCCTCTTATTCTACATCCATAATCTTTGGTGATGCTCCGGGTCGTTCTTCGTCTTCCAAATCAAAATTACCACATTTGATGTCGTACAGCCTCATGAAGTGAACCTTTTGTTTTTAAGGGCTCCGAGCAATGTGAGTCATACGAGTCATACCCATATTAACCGATGACTGTCGCATAAAAAATTATTTTTGTGTGGTCCGTTGTTCCATTTTCTTCATCGGATGCCTTGAATGAGATACACCCTGAATTTCAATGGAACCTCTCCGACTTTATCGGAATACTAATTTCGCCAAAGATGGGCGAATACCTTTGTTCTTGTCGGTCCTTACCATCTACTTCAATATTCGTTCACCCAGGGACGTACTGCTATAGTAATCGTCAAGTTTCAACCAAAATTGACTGAAATTGTCAACCATTTTCCAATAGGAAAGCAAACCGTCTTATAACTACCATAAATAATTCCAGTATACCCTCTTATATTATTGCTTTTTTGTGGACTCTCGGTTAGAGCTATTCAGTCTCTTCGTAGAGAAATTCCTACTATTTTTTCGTCTTTGAAAAAGGCGAATCTGTAGTATTTTCTGTAGAAAATCGGTCTACTCTTAATTAAATAACTAGTATGGGCCAGCAGATCTACCTTTTAAGCAGCTATCCTTATCGGTAGGCCTCCGATCGCGAAATCTGAGCGCAGTTCTCAGATTGTGTTCCGGGCTTTCTCTATAGAAGCGTTGGTATTTCTATGGAAATGTCAAACTTTGATCAGTTTTCCTGAAGAAATGGGGAAATTATGAAAAATATGAATACCAAGCTATTTTGCGTTCACTCTTCCTCTTTCGATCCGTATATTTACATCACGGCCAGGATATCTGCGAAAAAAAGTTTTATCGAGTTTAAAATTGCCCTTTTTGCCGAATTTTTTCGCGATTTTGGCGAATTTTTTTAAAATACTTCTACATCGCCTAGAGGATCGAAATTTCGTCCACGTACGAATCGATCATTCCT
Organism: Adalia bipunctata; assembly: GCA_910592335.1. Taxonomy (NCBI): domain Eukaryota; kingdom Metazoa; phylum Arthropoda; class Insecta; order Coleoptera; family Coccinellidae; genus Adalia; species Adalia bipunctata. The sequence continues at coordinate 4,244,482 of OU342951.1, forward strand.
CTTTCCGACCGTGTGAAAATCTCTTTCCTGTATCGCAGCTTCGCTGCGATTTTAAGATTCTTCTGGTTCACTGGTTCCACTTTTTCGACAGATTCCCCAAGCCGGACCACAGAGTTACCGTTTTAGTATAGTATAGAAATATAGAATGATATGTCGAAAACACTGTAGCAGAGACTGTAGTTATAGATGATGAGGATCATCACTAAAGGTCCGGATGAGCGTACAAACGAAAAACCCAATCGAATCGTTTTGCATCCAGAGAAACACGCGGAAACACAGGGCCGTACTCACCCTGCAGCTGGTAGATGGTCATCTGATATTCTGCCAATTTTTCGTCGACATAATCCTGCGATTGGTTCGCAATAATCTCTGCCGTTGAAGGCCCGCTCTCCTCTTCGTCTGGTTCATAATTGTGGGGGAGAGGAGGGGGTTCTAAGGGTGCTCCCACGTATTCGCGAGAAGGGTGGGCGAATTCCGCAGGAGACCAGGGGTGGACTCCGCGGAAATAGTCGGGGGAAGCACTTCTGTTGACAGCTGGGGAAGGCTAAAACAAAAGGAGTCAGTCACTTCTTTATCCATTGATTTAAGAGGCATTAAATTGCAGTTACTGTAGCGAGAAAAAAGGAATTCGATTTGAATTTATTTAGAGCAATAATCTATGTTTTTCCTAGCCATCAATTTTAAATTCCATGACTGGATCATTGCAATAATCCTGTCTGTCCCTACAATCTATTTTATGTCAAACTAAAATGTACTCGAGCTTGTCCATTGACAAGAAATGGTAGGACAAGTATTTACTATTCTTTATATTATATTTTATTACTGCAGCACTATCTCCACACTGTATACAGGTGAAGGTGAGCAAACTCCAATTTCAACATCGTCTTCGAGCAATAACCATAAATCTTCGTTCCAATTCTGCTAATTTTTTCAGTCAGTCTAGACGATTATGGTAGCAAGGTTCAGCGAAGAGAACAAGGTTTAGATAAGAAGAAAAAAATCAGTGCTGTCTTGTTTTTCGCAGACACTGTCGCTACAGAAAATTACGAAAACTACACTGGTTTGAAGTGTCTCAAATTAGAGAAGAAACCGGAAATAAAGGTTCGGAATTTCCCACAATTTTCATGAATATTTGTCCTTTTTTACCTTTCCTGTTAGAATATTTCTCTCTTTTCCCTATTCGATGTTTATAGGGTATGGGTCGTGTACAAATTTTAATTTTGTGGAATTAATGAATCTTTGTGTGAACTTTGCAGCATTGCACAGACGTTCCAAGAAATGTTTTTTCTCGTAGAAAGAGACATTGGAATTTTAAAAGACACACTTGTTCTTGCTATGCCAGGCTTCAAGAAGCTATATTGTCTCTGCTGAATTATGCACAGAACTCTTTAGGAATGGTTACAGGTGAATGTGGATATTTTTTAAATCGCTCCTTTTTTGCACACAGGTACTTTGAGAATTGCCCATTAATATAAACTGCTCCATATGAGTTAGGGATATTGACTCAAATTGCGAAAAAGTATAGTTAAAATAAGATTTTTGTGATGAAAATTCATATTTATACGATTTCAAGTTGCAAATAAATTTTAGCCTGTAGGTCTGCAGCGTATACAGGGTGGTTAAGAAAAATCGAGTAAAATAACGAAATTTTATTCCCAGAGAATTCGAGCATTTCAAGACTATCAATACAATGTATGGCCTCCACGGGCATCAATAACAGCTTGACATCTTCTTTGCATACTACACACGAGGTTGTTGAACATTTCTTGAGGAATTTGGTTCCATAAACGGGGCAGAAGCTCTCTTAGATTATTTAAGGATTATGGGGTAGGGTGATGATTATCTAATCTTCTTTGGAGCATATCCCATGCAAATCTGGTGAGTGCGGAGGTATTGGTAAATGTGGAATACCAAGCTCCTCGCGCGCATTCTTAACTATGGCTGCACGGTGCGGTCTAGCGTTATCGTCTAGAAATTGAAAAGTTTCACCAATAGCAGCGTGAAAATTTGGCACAACATTGTCAATGACATGCTCCCTGTAGTGTAAGGCGGTCATATTCCCAGGACAAATGTGTAGATCTGTGCGCCCGTTGAAACATATACCGGCCCATACCATAACACTACCCCCTCGGAATGGATGGACTTCTTGGACATAGCGACGATTACGGGGTATGCGTGGGATTGTCCATACCCTTATTCTTCGAGAATCTGAAAATCGTCCATATCTGGATCCATTAGTGAAAAGGACACTACGCCATTGATCGTTCCAATTGATATGTTGCTTTGCCCATTCCAGTCTTTGACGCTTATGGTCACGTGTTAATGGAACTCCTCCTAATGGACGTCTAGAACCTAGATTCACCTCTCTCGAACGTCGTCTGATGATTTCGATGGAAACTTGGACGCCATCTGCATTTTGAAGAGTATTCCGTAGCATTTTACACGTAGATGTAGGGTTTCTTCTCGCCGAAACGGTGATGAAACGATCCTGAGCAGGTGTTGTTTTTCGTCGTCCACCAAGCCTTGGTCTTTCCAACACGGAACCTGTCTCCCTGAACCTATTCCAAAGTCGAGATATCACACTTTGGCTGACTTGGAGCCTTTCCGCTACAACAACCTGAGTTAGGCCACCCTGTAGCATTCCGATAGCCCTATTAGCCTCAGCGTTTGTTAATTTATGTCTTGGAATTTTCAGAAAACTCGTTTCAAATCGAAACCGTTGATAAACTGACTTCATTTCAAAATAAGAACATTCATGAAGCATTGCAAAGAACCAAACTTCATAAAAAAGGCGACCAGATTGACGAAATGTCTCATACTGATTTTTATTGGATCGATTCAAGTTGTTATTGGGTTTTAAATGATTTTACAGCGATTTTCTCGAAGATTACATACTTTTAAAAACGATTGAATACGATATCCCTAACTCTTGTGGAGCAGTATATTATGGATGAAAGTGAATGAAAATTCCATTTAACAGGTGAAAATCTCAACTATGATAATAACGGCTCTGTATAATTTTTTATTAAATTCAGCGACCTTGTAAACCTACATTTTGATACCAAAGTCAACCATGTATCCTTTCAAAAGTGCACGAATTCTTTAATTTATTTTTTCGATCATTCATTTTTGAGTTTCGTTCTCAAGCATAAACCACAGACTCAAAGTATGGGTGTAATTGATCCGCAAAATTACTACTATTAAAGATTCGAATGTTCGGACAAGATCTCCATTGAATGAAACCTAGAAACCCCTAGAATCTAAAATAAACGAGCATTTCCTCAAATCGATCGTTTCCAGCTTTGGGATCGCTGTCGAATCACAGCTTCAGCAACAGCATACGCTTCGGCAACACCGAGATAAACATCAACGACCACTTCGAACCTAACGGCAAAGACCACGACAAAGACCATAACGACGACTCAATGAAAGAAAAAATCAAAAACGCCCTTGAAAACGGCCCTGGCCCTCCCGACAAGACCGACCAAGAGGAGGAAGAAGAAGAAAACCCTGGCGCTCTGACCGACAAGGAGGAGAAGAAGTACCAGAAGGTCCCCATGTTGAACGCGTTCCCTAAAGATTCGCCTCCGCCACTGTTCGCTTTCACAGACGAAGAAGAGAGGAGGAAGAGGTCGGAGGGACCTTACGTTCTGGAGCCGGAGCATAGGGAGGTCTTTAGGATAAAGACGAAGAGGGATGTTGGCTTGGACAAGCCGAAAGAGATCAGCGATGCTACCTATTTGAACAGGGAGGCCAGGGTGAATTCCATATTCGACATCATGGACATTATGAGCAACATGCAGAAGTCTCTGTTTGGTACCATGCTCCAGGAAGAGTCTGGTTGGTCTCATTTCAGATGTTTCAGATTTTAGGTTCTTCTTCGTCCCTTAGTATCGTTTATAGTTTGGTCTACTGCGAACTCAAGGTCTATTGGGGCCCATATCATTGCTGTTTTTGCTACTACGCTATCTACAGCTCGTCCTTCAGCTTCAGAGCTCCAATGAACATCAGTTTCTGAGAGTTCTCCTATATAGGGTCCTGCAATAGTGCGTTCTTCTTCCATAGCTGCCGAACCAGACATCTCAGAGATTTCGTTGAAAAGTAGACCTCTTGTACCTTCATTTCTGCATCTCAGGAAATTATTTTCTGATATACAGGGTGTCCCCGATAAATGTTATTCAACAAATGGATGATTTTTTTAATGGATCACCCCATATATTTTCACATATTTTCAATGACCTTCATTACCTCTTTCAAGACGCAAAATCTTATGGACATTTTTCCAACAGTTCAGATCTTATTCGAAGAAAACTGCAAAAAGGTGAGGGAAAAGCAGTTCAGTAAAAGTCTTCTGACGATTTCCAGAAGCGATAGTAACATGAATTTGAACTAAAAGTTTTTTAATTGAAGGATTTGCCTTGACATGGTTCCTAAACGATCAACCTGTCATATACAGGGTGTCCGTTATTAAGGTCCAAATATGAAGAACTTAAAATTATTATTTCTCGATTTTTTCAAATAGAACAACCTGTATTTTTTCCACAATAATGTAGACAATTGGATACCTTACATTTTCTCAGAAGTAACCTTAGGATTATTTTAACCCCCGCATCCAGCAGACACGAAAAATGATATCGCAAATGAAAATTTTATTCAAATAATAACATAATAAAAACTAACGGACATTCAAAAGAGGTTAAACAATAAAATAAAACTAAATGAATAATTATTGAATGAATAATTATTGACAAACTTCAAAACCTTCCTAGAATCATACTTCCTGAGCATCATCATAAAAATGATATTTCTTTTTCGTACAAGCAATTCATATTGATCACGTTTTCAACCAATTATATCAGTTTTTATCGGCTTTCCAAAAAAAAAATTGATCAAGTTATTGCTACTAGAGAGCTCAAAGATACTTTCGAATACAGTAAATCAGTATGAATTTTTGTTTCCTATCGGGATATTGGGCAGCATAAGTTCGACTCCCTAAAAAAAAGGTTCTGTGGCACTGCCCTAACATGAAAATCATATCAACCATCTTATTTTTTCCAAAAATTCATACTGATTCACTGTATTCGAAAGTATCTTTGAGCTCTAGTAGCAATTACTTGATCAATATTTGTTTGGAAAGCCGATAAAAACTGATATAATAGGTTTAAAACGTGATCAATATGAATTGCTTGTACGGAAAAGAAATATCATTTTTATGATGATGCTCAGGAAGTATGATTCTAGGAAGGTTCTGAAGTTTGTCAATAATTATTCATTTAGTTTCATTTCATTGTTTAACCTCTTTTGACGTCCGTTAGTTTTTATTATGTTATTATTTGAATACAATTTTCAGTTGCGATATCATTTTTTGTTTCTACTGTATGCGGGAGTTGAAATAATCCTGAGGTTACTTCTGAGAAAATGTAAGGTATTCAATTGTATACATTATTGTGGAAAAAATACAGGGTGTGCTATTTGAAAAATTGGAGAAATAATAATTTTAAGTTCTCCATATTTGGACCTTAATAACGGACACCCCGTATACGACAGGTTGATCGTTTAGGAACCATGTCAAGGCAAATCCTTCAATTAAAAAACTTCTAGTTCAAATTCATGTTACTATCGCTTCTGAAAATCGTCAGAAGACTTTTACTGAACTGATTTTCCCCCACCTTTTTGCAGTTTTCTTCGAATAAGATCTGAACTGTTGGAAAAATGTCCCTAAGATTTTGCGTCATGAAAGAGGTAATGAAGGTCAATGTAGGTGCATTTTCTTATACCACAGAAAGGTCTTCAAGTAGCGTTTGTGCTACCTTTCTGGCTAATGTGTTGGCCTCTTCGTTTACTTTGGTTCCTGAGTGACCAAGAACCCAGACAAAAGAGACCTCGTTGTTCTTGCCTACTTGTGCTTTGTTGAAAGCAGCTTGACTATCACATTGGATCACTATGTCACCCTCTTGGTAGTTTCTTTCCAGGTTTATGTCTACGCAGCTTTGTCTCTTGAAAAACACTCGAGTCCCCTATTACTCACATCTTCATCTTCACCAGATACCTACGCACACGACGGTGAGGCTTGCCCCTTCCCCCACAACGTCTTCGGACGTATCAGGCAGCCGGGACTGTTCGAAGTGGTCCAAAAGACCCTCTACACCGTCATCAATTCCTCCGACACCGGATTCCTGATGATCATCATCGGCGGCAACCTCTCCGACATAGCTTCTTCGTACACGCCGTTGGTGCAGAGCATTAAGCACGTGGCCGAAAACACGGACGAAGATTCCACGCTGATAGTGTTGACGGGCACGTGTCCCAACAGTCCGGACGCCAAGGTCAAGCTGGCTTGCGAAGAGCTGAACAAAAAGAATCTGCCGCTGTTCGCGACAGGTGTGGAGAGTGTTCGATAATGCAGGGGCAATTTCTGTACTTGAAGGTCGTGTGAAGTTTATAGATTCGTACTTTTCAGGTCCTGGTAGCGAAGAGTTCGCTAACTGTTACGAGCTGTACGATGTCCCGTTGACTGTTAAAAGGATTTTGTCCAAGTACAACTGCAAAAGCAAAGAAGGTGAGTAGAGAATCTTGCTGATGGTGTACTAATGGAATCATTTGCAGCCCTCCCGCAAGATCTTGAAATAGCAGAGCAAGGAAGGCCGAAAAGAAGCATCATCGATATGGATGATGAAGAAGAAGATTACGACGAAGATGACGAGTTTCATTATGATCCAAGAAGAGCAGCCCATGTGACTGGGGCTGCAGCCAATAAAAAAACGACGAGTGGTAGCTCTTGTATAGGGCTGCACTCTGGAATTATATTTTTAAATGTATTCTCTATAAGTATTTATTTGATATGATATATCATACCAGTGGGTGTTTAGTTGGAAATATGGATGGTGGTTTGGTTATTTAAGGATAATCGAAAGATTCCAATTAATACGACTACAAAGCTTCAGAGCAGCAAATAGAATAAAGTATCCTGCTGGAAATTTGTTTTATTTCGACTTCTCTTCTCTTCTCTTCTCTTCTCTTCTCTTCTCTTCTCTTCTCTTCTCTCTTCTCTTCTCTTCTCTTCTCTTCTCTTCTCTTCTCTTCTCTTCTCTTCTCTTCTCTTCTCTTCTCTTCTCTTCTCTTCTCTTCTCTTCTCTTCTCTTCTCTTCTCTTCTCTTCTCTTCTCTTCTCTTCTCTTCTCTTCTCTTCTCTTCTCTTCTCTTCTCTTCTCTTCTCTTCTCTTCTCTTCTCTTCTCTTCTCTTCTCTTCTCTTCTCTTCTCTTCTCTTCTCTTCTCTTTAATTTCCTATGCGAACGTAATTTTTTAAGCATAGGCCACAGCTATTTTCTGAAAACCCGAATGGACTTTTATATTTGAGCACATCACGTATAATCGACCTCAATAAGGCTGAATTCGAACCAAACAATCAATTAATGGCTCTTGGAACAAGGCCCACAATGTGTCACTCGCTAAATTATAACACAGGGCTGCGAAATACCGATTTTAGTCTGGATCGATTAGTTCTGTAGGAAGAACTAAGGAATGTACGAGTGTTCAGACTTCCTTCCACCTATTTTACGTAACGTATGGTTCGAAATAAACTGCTCCACATGAGTTAGGGATATTGACTTAAATTCCAAAAAAATATAATTAAAATAAGATTTTTGTGATGAAAATTCATATTAATATGATTTCAAGTTGCAAATTAATTTTAGCCTGTAGGTCTGCAGCGTATACAGGGTGTTTCAGAAAAATCGAGTAAATAACGAAATTTTATTCCCAGAGAATTCAAGCATTAAGACTATCAATACAATGTATGGCCTCCACAGGCATCAATAACAGCTTGACATCTTCTTTGCATACTACACACGAGGTTGTTGAACATTTCTTGAGGAATTTGGTTCCATAAACGGGGCAGAAGCTCTCTCAGATCATTTAAGGATTCTGGGGTAGATTGATGATTATCTAATCTTCTTTGAAGCATATCCCATGCATGTTCTATGCAATTCAAATCTGGTGAGTGCGAAGGTATTGGTAGATGTGGCATACCAAGCTCCTCGCGCGCATTCTCTATGGCTGCACGGTGCGGTCTAGCGTTATCGTCTAGAAATTGAAAAGTTTCACCAATAGCAGCGTGAAAATTTGGCACAACATTGTCAATGACATGCTCCCTATAGTGTAAGGCGGTCATATTCCCAGGACAAATGTGTAGATCTGTGCGCCCGTTGAAACATATCCCGGTCCATACCATAACACTACCCCCTCGGAATGGATGGACTTCTTGGACATAGCGACGATTACGGGGTATGCGCGGGATTTTCCATACCATTATTCTTCGAGAATCTGAAAATCGTCCAAATCTGGATTCATCAGTGAAAAGGACACTACGCCATTGATCGTTTCAATTGATATGTTGCCTTGCCCATTCCAGTCTTTGACGCTTATGGTCACGTGTTAATGGAACTCCCCTTAATGGACGTCTAGAACTGTGCTAGATCCTAGATTCAATTCTCTCAAACGTCGTCTGATGGTTTCGATGGAAACTTGGATCCCATCTCGCGCATTTTGAGGAGTACTCCGTAGCATTCTACACGTAGATGTAGGGTTTCTTCTCGCCGAAACGGTGATGAAACGATCCTGAGATTGTGTGGTTTTTCGTCGCCCACCAAGCCTTGGTCTTTCCAACACGGAACCTGTCTCCCTGAACCTATTCCGAAGTCGAGATATCACACTTTGGCTGACTTGGAGCCTTTCCGCTACAACAACCTGAGTTAGGCCACCCGGTAGCATTCCGATAGCTCTATTAGACTCAGCGTTTGTTAATTTACGTCTTGGCATTTTCAGAAAACTCGTTTCAAATCGAAGCCGTTGATAAACTGACTTCATTTCAAAATAAGAACATTCATGAAGCATATGCAAAGAACCAAACTTCAGAAAAAAGGCGACCAGGTTGAGGAAATGTCTCATACTGATTTTTATTGGATCGATTCAAGTTGTTATTGAGTTTTAAATGATTTTACAGCGATTTTCTCGAAGATTACATACTTTTAAAAACGATTTAATACGATATCCCTAACTCTTGTGGAGCAGTATATTTCGATTTTGTTTCATATCCAGAGTGAAAATTGAAAATTCGATAAAAATGTAATGCATGAGAGATGTCAGCCTCTGATTTTTTCTAATCTCCATTTATTTCCAGGTCTTTTTTTGTACTACCATTGTTCAATCATGCTAGTATGTACCACATATCCCTTTTTTCATTGTTAATTATTTTTTTATTATCAATCTTAATCGTTGTGTATTTGTTTGTGTTACAGAGACTATTTTTCCTGTGTTTTCTTTGCAGACACTACTGACCATCTTCTGAGGTCATATCATAACCCGAAACCAACCAGTGGCGTGCTGTAGGCTGTAGGATTTCAATAACCATAAAAGGCACAAATATAATAATGAAATATAAAAATAACTTACAGGGTGCATGGGTCTCCTGAAAGGCCTAGGTCCGGGTGGTGGGGACATCCCCATCGGCACTGGGGACATCGGACTCGGCCATCGCGGACGCGGGCAGGCCATGTGGGGGGGCAAACGGGACCCCATCATGTTAGCCCCTGGACTGCCGAATCTGGGGGGCGGCGAGGGGCCGTAGGGGGAGCACGGGCGGAAGTGGACGGGGGACCATCCCCCCCTCCCTCCGGGCCCGGGCCCAGGACCCGACATTTCGAGTTAACGCGGTTCGGATCGGGAATATCGGGAAGCCATGGACCTGTAACAAAAGGGAGGATGAATATTCCTTGAACACTCAATGTTTTGCTAGAAAAGCGAAAGGAAGCTTTGGTCTTAATCCTTTCATTGCTAGATGTCGCTGTGAGTGGAATAAATCTCAAAAGGAGATTTACTGGGACCATTGTTCTTGTCGGAGGTGATTTGTGTTGCTCTGATAAAGGTCATAACGAGACTGCAACCATGGTCATGAAAAACTTATGTGACATGACAACTCCGCGTTTTTTGTGGTCTTACAGCTTCTTTAGTTGCTTTCATTGAAAGTCATGTGTGATACAAAATCGATAGCTCCTGCTGGTCATAAGTTTATTGAACAATTGCATATTGCGGTCGTCAAAACGTTCTGATATTGCAACACATGGTGATCTAGAAAAACTTGTGTAATTCATGAAGTCTCCAATCATTGACGCTTCGTCTCCTGGACCAAAACGGAAGTGAAAATCTAAAAATACGCGGTGATGTCCCACAAAAATCGGTGTTCACAATAGAAAATCAAGGCTGACGAAACTTTTAGTTTACGAGCGACTAATGCTGACTAGTAGGAAGGTAATAAAGTATTTTTCTGGCGTTTATAAGATCGATTTTATAGCCTGATGCATCTTGGAAGACCATTCACCAAGCTATTATTTTTGATCATTAGTTTCTAAGTCAAGAAACCTATAGCCAATGAATTTGTACTGGGGTATACGGGGTGTTAATGAAGTGAGTGCGCAAACTTTGTGGACAATTCTTTGGGTGATTTCAAGACGAAAATTAGTTCATATGAGCATGAATGCATAAATGCTCAGTTTTGAAGACAATTCGTTTTGAATTTTGAAGTGAAGAATGGATCAATATTTTCGAAAATGTCTGAGATATTTCAGGGATTTTTGATACATAATGACAGCTTATTGAGGTGCATATTCTTCAATACGATCAATCATAGTCTCGTTCATCAGTGGCGTGCATACGAACACTGAATCATATTTTCAATGAAATGGTTTTTTCAAAACAATGTCTTCATTCCCTGTCCATTTCTGAAGATGAAAGCTCGCTTAGGATATTTTCCTTCAAGGCATCTTATATGAGTAAAAATAATTGTAATTGTGCGACGAAATCAAATTTAAATCGACCGGATTTATATTTCTTCTCACGAAGAACACATTATATTCAGGATATTCGCAAAACGCAAATATTCCCAGAATATCAGGTGTTTTGATTTTGAATGATTCACATCTGTAAACGAACGAAAGAGTTCAAATTAAATATATTTTTCGGTGTTTACATGAACGCTCTAAATAGATCTGAAAGGATCCAAAATAATTTCTTGCTGAAGATGGCTGAGTTAGCAGTGTTCAAGTAACAGTTTAATTTTTCTCTTGATCTAATTTATGAAGAACACTGATCAGTGATCACCCTGTATACGCATATATAGATGCACAGAACCCATAATTTCTCGTGAAACATAACAGCATGTACTTTTGCAATGACCTGATTATATCAGGTCATACAGATAAATGAACGCTATTTGCGGAATGATAAATCCTCTTTCAAATCAACACTCCTTTTGAAAAGTCCTCTGGCATGTAGGCTGCCGATAAATGGAAGAAGAATGACGTTTGTCAGTGGCGTATATAGGGGGGGGCCCAGGGGGCCCGGGCCCCCCCCGAAATGGATAAAGAAAACTGAACTACTATAATAAATTAAACAGGCCTAATCTAACCATTGGATCATTTGATGGTGTAAGCATCTCGGGCCCCCCCCGAAAATATTTTCTATATACGCCACTGACGTTTGTGAAATATACATTTCTCCGACTCGAGAAGGCGTGCAAATTGTCCAGTCGTTTCTTTTTTCTTGTCCCCATTGCGTTGAACATAAACTTCATACATAACATGCTAACATCCAGTCCAGGCACGCAGTGGCGGACTCAGGCTTTCAGGGCCCAGGGGCATCACTGGATAAGGGCCTCGATACATTTTTGAACGTTTCTACTCAAGATTATTTCATTGTAAATTCAGAAAAGTGATAGTTTACATGTTTTCAATCGGATATGGACCTCATGTAGTTTTTCAGGAAAAACACCTTCAACCACTGATTTCTTTCTCTTATTTACAGGATTTACCAGAATTGGTGGTCAATAAATCACTACCGTTTACAATAAAGAAAGTTCTGGGAATTAGCAATGCGCCCGCTTGAACAGAAATTTCCTGTGCAAAAGCGATAGGTAATAAGTCCCACATTAACATGTATGAATGGTACAGCGCATTATAAAGCGTTTTAGATGTAGTGGACGCTCTGCTTCGTTCTGGTCGACCATCAACTGAACTCAACATGAACAAGTAAAGAAAATGGGGACTGAAATCGTATTTATGATATTTTTGGTTCAATTTTTCTTCTTAATGGTTTGAAGTGCTTTCTTCAACAGTAAGAATTAATGTTATTGTCATCCTATTATTGAATACTTTTGATGTGATTTTCCTTATCGTCTTGTACTTGTGGAGCTTCAAAACTCTTACTGGAAGCATTTATTTACAGGGATATGCGACAAGCTCAAAACACACAGAAAAAAATGTCTTTTACCGTAAAAAACCGAATTGATGCACAGCACTGTGCTTTTCACCCACTAACACTAAAAACTGCGAAATCTAGACGGTCATGACTTAACACAGCGAATGCGTAGTCTCTTCTAACTAACGCCGTGCTTTAATTTTAGAATTTGGCAGTGGAGACCGCTCTGACGCGATTTATTTTTGTTTTACTTTATTCGATGGGCATTTTTCGCAGACTTAACTCATTGATCTAAATAATATTCATAAGGGGAGATATATTAGGATGTCTGTTTGAATTTTTCTAAGTGCGTCTTCTGAAAAAAAAATGCGCTGATTGAAATCTGGAATAGGTATAATATATGACCACTTTGTACTAGGGGACTCTATATTTAATGGAAAAACTAGTTTCAGTTTAAACTTGAAGTGTAAGTTGAACTTTGATTTAATGTTTGAATTCATCCATTGATTCAAAGTTTAACCGACACTTGAAGTTTTATCTGAAACTATAACTCTTGGAAAATAATTCATGGCGTTGCCATATTTCCTTTCATGGTTGCAGCATAGCAAGCTTTTGCTGTGGTCATACCACAGAATCGCAACATTCCTCTAAATCTATGAATATTAAGATCATAGAATAAAATCCAACATAACCTAAATGTATCTTGTTTACTCTTTGACATAACCTTCAAATTTTTGATTCCTGAAGTTAATAAAATGGTAATGCACGTGAATTAGATTTTTATGTGCTGTCTTGAATTTTTAACGTAATGATGAAGGCGGAAAAAGTGAAACTCAAGTACCGAGACGGTGGATCGTACATTAAACTACGACCGAAATTTTCGTCTTCTGAAGAAAGTGTTTTTATTGTGAAGAACCAGAATGTCCTCCAATATAGTACTAAAACTGGGCTGTTGATAAATGAATACCAAGGTTTAGAAAAGACGATTGTAGGATTCGACATTGCTGATATAAATGAGTGTGAGAACCTACTGGCATTTTCCGAGGATGGAGAGTTTCGGGCATGGAAGACCTCGACAAGATTCAAAACCATTTCAAAGAAGATAAAATTTGATGAGAAGATCAATACTTTCCATTATGTACCACATGAAGATAAGGATACCTTGGAAGGTATTGTTACCTACACAAAATCCGGAAATACTTCAGTGGCTTTGGTGAACATTCAAAAAGAGTCTTCTAAGGATTTCAAAGTGAAACTGAAGGGTGATAACATTTTTCTCAGTGTAAGTGATAAAAGATTTTTTGCTGTTGCTGACAAGAAAAGTGTGCAGTTCTTTATGATAGATAATATGTTAAAGTCAAGACAATGTTATATTGCTGAGAAAAAATACAAAGATTTGTGTATTACATGCTTAGAGTGTCATAAGCAAGAAGAAATTGTATTAACGGGTGACACACAGGGAAAAATAACTTTATGGCAAAATATTTTCGGCAAGAATCCAACAAAATCAATTTTTCATTGGCATACATTACCGGTCAACTGTGTGGCATTTTCTGCATCTGGCAGCTACTTTTACAGTGGAGGAAACGAATCTGTATTTGTTAGATGGGACTCAAACAACAGCCAGGACAAAAAATTTATACCACGTTTATCAGGTTACATTAAGAATATTGGAGTTTCTCCAAAAAATCAATTATTGGCAATTTACACATTGAATAACGAAGTGAAAATCGTTGATTCAAATTTGAATAATGTCAGTTCCATTCAACATTTCATTGTTGGAGATAATTATAAATGTGGCATTGTATTGGATCCTAGAACTAAAGCACTTGTTATGAATGGAAATGTTGGACAGCTACAGTTTTATCAACCAAAAACCAACACTTTATTGTATAGTATAGATGTTGTTAGTCAAAACAAACGATCAAATGAGAGAAATATCGAAATACCTAATGTAACTGTTACAAAATTTGCCTTCAGTAAAAATAGCTTATGGTTAGCTACAGTTGAGGAACTCGAAGAGTCTGAATATAATTATCGGGAAATGAGATTGAAATTTTGGATGTTTGATGTGGCTCGTCAAACATACGTGTTGAATACTTCCTTAGAAAAGCCGCATGAAGACTCCATTTCATCCATCGCCTTCCAACCCGTAAGTGAAGATCCAGATTTGAAATGCGTCACAGTTGGAGAAGATAAGAAATTCAAAATTTGGTTACAAGGAATTATACAGGAGGTCAATATAGAGCGTGTAATTTGGACTTCGAAACAATTGAAAGGAATTGACTGGAACGGAACATTTTCAAGTATGTCCTGTAAAGGATTGTCTTTTTCAATTGACGGCTCCTTGATGGCAATAGGCTTTGGTTCCATTTTAACAGTATGGTCATCTGATTCTTGTCAAATGCAATACTCATTAGCGGACCCCAAGGACGAAACTGATATTGAAAAGGTTCAGTTTGGTACAAATAATTTATGTCACTTAGTTGTTGTTGCAACGAAGTGTAGACTCTCCGTTTGGAATCTATTGACACCACCGTGTATGCACAAATGGACGGTGCCGCTGGAAGTGGACTTTCTTTTTGCAGATAGGTTATCCATTTATATGGGAGTTATTACTAAGAAGAAAGAAGTTGCTATTTTTTCACCAGGTTGTTCAAAACCAGTTTATTTCAGTGATGAAATTCTGTCATCGAAAGATATTATGGCTGCAGCATTTATTCCAAATGAATCGTGTTTGGACACAGAGTCTGACTGGTATAAAAGAGTTGAACTCCTTTTTATAGACTCTAATAAAGAATTATATTCTATTGGAGCTGAAGAGGCGGAAGAATATACAATGGATCAATATGTAGACGACATCCCAGATGAACAAATAACTTCGTTATTCAGTAAGATAATACCGTTCAAGAAAACTTCACATATATCGAATGGCGCTACGTTACAAGTGGTAAAAAAGACCCAGAAAAATATCAAGGAATATTTAGACACGCCAACTCATACAGCCATTCCTCCAAGATATATATGTTTATCTTTAATGAAATCGTTGGAATGCAAAAAGTTATGAAGTGTATATATTTATAATGTATGTATTTATTGTGATGTCAAGGAAAGAATTTTTTAAATCATTAAACAATTGTTCTGCATTTTTTGGAAATTTTAATTTTGCAATAAATTTCTCCTGTTAATTACTTGTTTTATTGGAAACCTTAAACTATGCCAAGTAGGCATATACTTGCAGGCTTAATATTTGATGCGAGAGTATTTTTTTTCTCTAGGACTAACCTTTTAATAATATAATGATAATGAAAAATAAATAAAATAACCTTTTAATATATTGAAACCCTCATCAGACAAGAGAATTTGAATATTTGTTTCAAATCTGAGAATAAATATATCACAAATCCGGTCTGTCACTGTTTTTTTACAGCTTAAACTGTACTGGGAAGTCATCTGAAGTTTTACAACCTACCTTTCCATTTTTCAATTCAAAATTGAGGAACACTGAAATAAAACAGCAAATTCTTTGAGTCCATTTATTTTTCAACACTTTCGAGATATGAAAACTACAATTGCAATCCTTTCATTCCAGAATGAAAAACACAAAGGAATGACCCATTATAATACTGGGTTGCATAAAGCCTTGAACAGAAAATTACCTGATTTTCTGATCAACACTTTGTGCAACCAGCACGATTGTGACAAATGATAATCGAGACCAAATTTTTTTGAACTAGTTGTTTGCACTTCAAAATTCTAACACCACTACCTTCAACATTTTTCTGGAATGTGAAATTTACTGAAAAAGGGAAATTATGACTTTACTATTAATTTATCTAGAATTATGCTATTAGTCATTACTCGGCTTAAAGAGAGATAATGTATAAAATCCTACAAAACGATTATCCATTTTAATGAATTACATGCTTGAGAAACTGAACAAAATAAAAGAAAATAGAGGGGCTATGATAATTTTGCACATTTTTCCAAGGGTTTCCTGTCAAAAGAAATCAATTTTCAAGCTCTAGAAACCAATTTGGTCACAACGATACTGAAAATTCAATAATTATCATTCTCCATTAACACTAAATACCACGTAATAGTTATTTAATTGCCCTTTGAATTAATGCATTTGAGGATTGGAATTCAAGAATTTGGTGGTAAAAATTCTTCCGGAAACTGTTTTCAGTTCGACTGATTTTTTCTAGATTCCGTCCAATGTGGTATTTCAAAAAGTTTGAGTGGAAATTCATTTACTTCTTTTTTATATCATTAGAACTTGTGGCCTCTCCGAAATCAGATAAATCATATTTTGACAAATCCCCATCATCGTCATCCTCCTCCTCGTCTTCTTCATCTTCTTCCTCTACTTTTTTTTCCGGCACCTTCAGTTTCTCTTTCTCTAACTTGACCTCTGTTTTTCTCACATCTTCGTCACTACTACCCCTATAACTAGATCTATCACTGTGCGTTCTGCGTTTTTTCCTCCTACCAAATTCGTCATACTCGTCGTCAGATTCCTGTCTTTCTTTATACTCAACTACCTCTCTGTCATTATATCCGCCCCCAAAACCGGTTCTTTCTTCCATGACCGCGAATTTAGGGGTGTTACACACGTTACATTGCTGCCGTCGAGCCCAATTCACATTAGCGCATTTGTAGCATTGCCAATCTTCTGCGTTGAAGAGGCCACCACTCTTTTCGGCTGCTACTTTACCAATTTCAGTACCAAGTTTTCTCTTTTTGGCAAGAGTGGAACGTGCCTTATTACATCTGTTACAGTTGTTTCGACGTGCGAAATTTACATTATCACAGTCATCGCATGTCCAGTCGTCACTAGTGGAACTCTTTGAATGTGGCGGTGAATCCTCCAACTCTGTGGGCGAAACACTTCTAGCCATTCTCACTTATTTCTAGAACAAATATATCATTAATTTACCCACCTCTAAATCTGTAGGAACAAATTGTATTCAAATGTAATGGCTGATGCTTAAAGGAGGTTGTTGCCAGTGGTACAGCCGGCAGGGCCAGCGTATAAATTGATACATATTACAGTACGATTTAACAAAGTATATTCTCATTGATGGCAAAACCTCTTTTTACCTTATACCTTCACTTTATCACTTAACACCAATTTCACGTTAAATATAAAATTTATTTTTGGGCTGGGTGATTGGATTTGACTTTGAAGGACATATGTCAAAATTTATCTTAATTTAGGGCAAGTTCAAAAACTCTTCACTGCGGAATTATAAAATTTTATTTGCAGCACTTCAGGTATGTTCAAATCAAATTTAAATGGCACCTTTATTGAATAAAGATCTATTAAATAAAATACTCTACCCTATTCCTTTTGATGTGTTGCCTTGTTAACTCCATTTCACGGTTAAGTATCCGAACTCGCCCCTACTTGTTATCCAGGTTTCCAGGTTATTCTGTGATTCCTAAAGATAACCTCATTTCCAGGAAACGGCTTGGTTTCGGTTTGATACAATTTTTTTCATTTAAATCTCATACTCCAATTAATTCAAAAAAATGTCTAAAGCACATCCTCCAGAGTTGAAAAAGTAAGTATTGGATATTCGAGACTTCAAATAGAGTTTTTTTTTTAACCACAACTTTTCAGGTTCATGGACAAAAAAATGTCCTTACAATTAAACGGCGGCAGATGCATATCAGGGATCCTTCGAGGATTTGATCCCTTTATGAATCTCGTAATCGATGAAACTATCGAAGAATGTAAGGATGGCTCTAAGAATAACATTGGAATGGTGGTAAGTTTTCATAAGCAATTTTCTTCCAATTTCTCCCAATATATGTTTTTCAGGTTGTACGTGGAAATAGCATAATAATGTTAGAGGCTTTGGATCGACTCTGAGAATTTATATATTTTTCGTATGTGTAAATGAACTGATTGTAATGAATGTATGGTTATTCTAGGAGTAAACTTTATTTCGTATGTAAGTCTTTTTCTGTCTTATTTAGCTTTCAGTCAATTTTGACCGAAAAAACCGTCATCTTCGTTTGGAAGATGTTTAGAGTGACAACAGTAGGGAACTCTATCGATTAAAACACATTGCAATAATTCAAAAACAGTTTATTAATCGCAATATTAAACTCTAAACACTTATTTACAATTCTAGGAACCTAAACTTAAGAGTAGAGCTGTTCCCCTTTTAATCCAGAAATCCGAAGTTTCTGCTCCGCTATTCAAATCCACAGCTACAACAAAAGAGGGCTGTTGCTGACTTCCTGTCCTTATAGGGTAGTAATATGTTGGACACTGATATAGTCCTGAAATTCAATGAACATAAACGATAAATAGCGAAAATCGGGTTTAACTTCATTACCCTTTGTTTTCTTCTTTAGTTGTTCCACAGGTTTGAAATGTATAAGTGGCATCGGGCACACAAGTTGCATCGGTTGTGGTTCTATAAGACAGGCCGGTTTCCTGTCCCAACCCGCACCTTCCAGAAAAAGACCTCTTACATAGACTCCAGACTCTGGTGCTATTTGAATTTGATATTCTTCCAGCGTCTGAACGGTGAATTCCCAACTGAGCGAATCTATTGGTACTTCTGTTTTTCTCGCTGTTGTCTGGAAGTGAATTTTAGGGACATCAAAGCTATGTTAATTTTGTGAATTCACAAAATTGATGGTTCTTTGATTGTAGAAAGTAAACTGAGTCTATAATTTTGGTTCATAATGTGCATAGAATTTACTGAATTTTCTTGTGAGTATTCTTATATTATTCACCTGCAGGACGGCTGTTAAAAATCCTGTGGGGAAAGTATAAGCAGCTAGCCAGAAAAATAAGGGAGGATGAGTTGTCTCGGCCCAGTATGCGAAATGTTCAACTCTTGCCACTAGATCTCTGGTCCAGGATCCTAATAACTTCAAGGATGCGTATGCTGAAAATAAAATTTTACAAGTATGTCCAGATTTTTGCTGATGTTTACCTTTTAACCATCCCGATGGTACTCTACCATCATAAACACATATAAAAATCTCTTCCAGTTCCGAGGACATCACCACCAAGCCCTTGATACCCTTCTGCAAGTCAACTAGAGAACTCTTGATTGAAAGCAGCAAGTAATTATACCTGTAAGTAGATTTCAAAATCACCTAAACTTATTCAACGTCCGATAAACCCACCTTGTAATCTCTTGCAATAAAACAACGTCCAGAGGTTTCTTGTCGGCTCCAATCAGTTTTTCGGTGTTTTCGTAATCAATCACCTTCGGTATCTTGGAAAGCACATCTGAAGCCAGCTTTCCAACTTTTTCTTCTTTGCTCTCCGCTTGGCTTGACGACGATTGTATCTGAAGGGACATCAGGGTTTCGAACAAATTCCTGGATTCGATAATTTGTGATGTTATGTCTGCGTTTGGGTGTTGGCCAAAGGCTTCAGGTCTATCGATGTTTGGTAGAAGGGTTATATAATCTTGATATGAATGAAGGGACCCATCCCTTGGTATGTAGTAGGTGGGCAAGTTTGACAATCTGGGAAAAATTAAGAATAAATATTTGTTTTGGTTTTTATACCAAATTTGGTATCACCTATAGAATGGTACGTTGATGGCGTCTTCACAAAAGCATTGATTGATGTATGTTATCAACAATCTCCTATCCCAATCATCCGTGACATGGCCTCCGTAGTTTACACCTGCTATGAGGTATTTTAGAGCATCCCATGGAGTTTGAGGATATTCGTCTAAATATATGGTGAGCAAATTTTCAGACACCTATAATAATGTACAATTTTTTCATTTATAGAAGTTATGTTTTATTATTTCATCTTAAGACGTTCAAAATGATTTTGCAACACTCACTTCAAAATCGGAATCATTAAAACTATAAACTACATTCCAACCAAGCTGTTGAAACTTCTTTCTTTCCAGTAAAACTGCATGGAAAAAACACAACGAAAACAGTAATTTCTTGTACTTTTCTCTAGCTTCGCAAACGCTAAATTGCTCTTCTGTTATTATATTGTACAATCTCTTCAAATTAGCCTTGAGACCCTATAATTCACCAAAATATAGAATACTTAGAACAGTTTCCATTCCATTTTGAAACCTTGGGGGGTTCTGTCGTCATCTTAATTCCAGCTTGTAATATAGATATGGGAAATTCTGGATTCGGGCTGGAACTCAGCCAGAGTCTGAATTTGGTGTTTACTTTTCCGGTTTGCAAATTTTCCACCAGTTTGTCCAAACGTGGCATCCAACTCAATGACAAGTGACAGTTGGCCAAAAATATCCACTGGCCTTCTTTAGCACCAGTCTGTATCATTCTGAAAGGTTCTTTCTACTTCACACAAAGGAAACATCACTTATGAATACATATAATCATTTTATGAAAGATACCACCAATGGTTTTGATACACCGTGTATAGAACTTGATGTGAGCACTGTTTTCTACTGGAGCTGTTCATCGATGATGGCTAAACTATCTGTTATGCTAAACCTTCCCTCAGGCAATTTTTTAAGTCGGTGATGCTGTTTTATCTACTCACTTTGTGGCTATCGGAGCTTGTCCTTGTCCCAAGCTCAAAGAACTGAACCTGGAGGTCATATTCGACGTTTCTGCCAGTTGCGTAAGAGCAGTGGTGGGGTCTACCCCAGGCGAAAGCACGAAAATGAGAGGAGTTTGAGGTATAGACTCTTCCAAAACCGCCTTTATGTCCAACACTGGAGGTTCCACAAACCTCGGTCCCAATTGATTCGTTATAAAGTTCGTTATGCAGAATGTAGTTCTGTCTTGTCGGAGAGACCTTATGAACAGCATCTTCTGAAATTCATTGCACACGTCGTTCCATTCGCCTGAAATATTGAGTGAAATGTGACTCAACTTTGATGGGGAGAAACGGGAAACAGACCAATTAAGGGTAGGGTTTCGGGTTCTGTGTTGGTGTACCACATGTGCCAATCTCTCGTGTACTGCTCGAATGTATCGATCACACCGTGGAAGCCTCCAATTTTGTCCAGCTCAGTTATATTGTCCCATACGTCATCAGGCATCCAAACTACAAAAACAAATAGAGGATATCAATAAAACCAAGCAATCTACATTTAACACTTTGAAATATTATAATGTTTATCTGTACCTGCAGGTTTATCAATTTGGTTTTCTCTGTCCAAAACGACGCCGCCTTTCAAAAGGAAATTATATTCGCCTTCCACAATTTTTCCTTCGGCGGTCAGAATTTTCACGCACATATGGAAGGAAAACAGCAACTTGTGTCGCTCAAACAATGCTCTACATGTATTCCTAAAGATTTGAAACATTTCGATTCGTCTTTCTCGTATAAAGTGAATACTCACTTGTAAACAGCGTAAGTGTGATAGTCGTTCAAAAACGTGATTCTTTCTGGTAAAACAACCGATTTTTCACTCTTGTCTATAGATTTCTCGAAGAGGAAGATGTAGGAATCCAACGCGAATTGATACATTGGATCTATCCGGCCCATGTCGTTCAAAACGAAGAATAGGATAGATGCGCGTTTTGCGCACGCCCTATAACCCTGTAATGCATTCATTCCAGATTGTACATTGCCTATTCTCTATATACTTCGAACTATAATCTCTAGTCCAAAGTTTGTAGACTATAGTCTCTGGGCCAAAGTTTATGGTCCAAAGTCTATATACTATATTCTCTGGGCCAAAGTTTATAGTCTGTAGTTCAAAGTTTATAGTCTTTGGGCCAAAATCTATAGTCTCTAGTCCAAAGTTTATAAACTATAGTCTCTAGTCCAAAGTCTATAGACTATAGTCTCTAGCCCAATAGTCTCTGGGCCAAAGTTTATAGTCTCTAGTCCAACGT
Source organism: Adalia bipunctata (assembly GCA_910592335.1). Taxonomy (NCBI): domain Eukaryota; kingdom Metazoa; phylum Arthropoda; class Insecta; order Coleoptera; family Coccinellidae; genus Adalia; species Adalia bipunctata. The sequence continues at coordinate 4,266,556 of OU342951.1, forward strand.
TTATAGTCTATAGTCTCTGGTCCAAAGTCTATACTCTATAGACTATATTCTCTGGGCCAAAATCTGTAGTCTTATAGCAGGGGACTATAGCCTCCATTCCGCTGCCTACAGACTTCAGACAATAGCCCCCATTCCACTGTCTAAAGACTTTGGACTACTGACTCTTCTCCACTAAGAATAAATTCGCTATCACAGCGAGAATAAATTCGCTATCACAAAAACGCCTATATCCTATATCTCTTGAACCAATTGAGAAAAAATCAAAATTTGATCATAGTTAGCTTTGTTATGAACGTCAGAAACATGTGGAACATTTACTTCATAGATATTCCAATTCTCTGTCGCAAAATGTCAAGCGAAGTGAAAACACGAGAATTTATAGTGAAACTTTTCAAAATATGTAATCAAAAATGGATCTTCAAAAGAATCGGAAAAGAGGCTGGCGTTCGTCCGGAAACGGTATCAAGAGTTGTTAAGCGCTTCAACGAAGATCTTACAATTAACCGCAAGGAAGGAACCGGGAGGAAAAAGGGGTTTCATAGCCCAAAAAAAGTGAAGAAAGTCATCAGCCTTTTTCAGAAGAATCCTAACCTTTCAGGACGGAAAGTGGCCCAAATAGTGGGTTGTTCGCAGTCAACCGTTCAGAAAATCAAGTCAAATTGTGGGCTCGGAACATACAAAGGGCAGAAAGTGCCAGACAGGAACGCTGTGAAGAATCGAGAAGCGAAATCAAGAGCAAAGAAATTAAAAAAAGATTTCTTGAAAAATTTTTCCTGTTGCGTGATGGACGACGAAACCTATGTCTTGGCTGATTTCTCGCAACTTCCTAGTCAGGAATTTTATACTGCAGATTCTCGTGGAAATGTTGACGAACAATTTCGCGTGAAGAAACAAGCAAAGTTTCCTAAAAAATTCCTGGTTTGGCAAGCAATTTGCACTTGTGGGAAAAGGAGCAAATTTTTCGTTGGCCAAGGCTCTGTTGACTCGAAGATATACATCGAGGAATGCTTTGAAGAAGCGACTTTTACCATTTTTACGAGAGCACGATGTGTCAACAATCTTTTGGCCAGATTTAGCTTCATGCCACTACAGCAAGGCCACCAAGGAATGGTACGAAACTAATGAGGTGTTTTTTGTCCCCAAAGAGGCCAATCCACCAAATTGCCCAGATTTCAGGCCAATCTAAAGATATTGGGCCCTGGTAAAAAGAGAATTGAAGAAGACTAAGAAATCAACGAAAACATTAGCGGAATTCAAGCAAAAGTGGAAGACAGCATCCCAGAAAGTGACTGAGAACACTATAAGGAGCATGATGGGAAGAATTCCAGAAAAAATCCATGAATTTTGTAAAAAATAGTTTTGGTTTTTTTATTGTAAAAACAGTTTTCATTAGAACTAGAAGATGATTCGAAAATGAGTTTGATTTTCGAAATCGGTCCAGTGGTTCAAAACATATGAGCGTTTTTGTGATAGCGAATTCACTCTCGTTCAGTCCTAAAAGACTTCATTCCGAATTGTTCACCTCTCTCGCCAAATCGATTTCAACTTCCGTCGTTTCGGAGACCTCCAAGCTTTTTTTCACCGCCTGTGACGTTGCTTTGGAAACCTGCAGCGTATTGAACAGATCGGCGTCTTCCAAAATCGAACCTCTCGATTCGTTCAGTAGCCTTAAAAGTTCATTTTCGAGTTCCACCAACGTTCGTTTACCTTGAAGTAAATACGATGAATAGTGATATTCATCTGTGGCGAGAAAGAAGCCTACCCTTCGCTATCGTAGTCACCAGCTTGTTCTTCTGCTCTTCGAGCTGTGGCTTCTCTTTCTTCACAACGATACCCAGAAGCTGGGCTTCCAAACCTTCTTCTTTGACAGCGAAATTGACTATGATCGTCTTCGTGGATATTTCAGGGGCGTAGTGCGGATTCGTGAGTTTGGTGGTGATGAAAAACCTGAAGTCGTCGTTGTAGGAAATCATCTTATCGTCCAGCTTTATGAGATTCATCCCGCCTTGCTTAAAAACCGCCTTTGCCAAAATCGGATTGATGGAGGGATCGACAGTCTCCATGATGTTCTGCAACAGTACCGGCAGTCCCATTTGGACGGCGTTCTCTATCACTTTCATGAAATTGGACATGCCGAAATCGATGACCTGCGTTAGAAAGCTGGTTAAAGGTCTATACGAAAGTGCCGAGGGACGGTGTCACCTTTAAACCGTTTTTACCCTCTTTGGCTTTGATCCACTTCATGGCTTGGCACTGGGGATCTATCAGCAAGGGCCACCTGGAGCTTTTGGCGACTATGATACCGTTTTCCGTGCTGAAACTGTCGGCTGGAAGGCCTTGGGCGTTCCATTCTCTCACCTGGGTTGGGTCGGTTAGGAAGTTTATGATGTTGAAGTCGCTGTTGCATGGAATCTCTTGGCCCATAATCTGTAATAAGGTTATATGAGTCTTATAACTGATCTATTGCGAAGCTAGCTACCTCATCGATCCACAGCTTCAACAGCTGCTGTCTATAAACAGTCACAAAAGGACCGAGATATGAAACGAAAGCAGTAGACAAGAGACAGTTCCCAGGGAGCAACTCATAGGCTGCATCCAGCTCTACAACCGATTCTCCCCATCTTTGAGCTTCACCAGAGAGATTCTCGACCAACATGGCCGCCCGCTCCAGTTTGAGCCTCAACAGTTCAGCCTTTTTATTGAGCTCTTCCTTCTGCTGCAATTTCTCTTCGTACTCTTGTTGCAGTTTGGCTAGCATATCTTGAAGTTCCTTCAATTTCGCCTGAGCCTCTGCCAGCATTCTCTGCTTCTCCAGCAGAGATGCCATCGCCGTCTCGAGTTTCTCTTGTTTGGGCGCAACAACTCTAATTGAAGAGGAATATTTGATCAATTCAAATTACACTGCGCAAAAAAATTTACGCACATTATGGAAATCTCAAATTTATTCTACAACTGAAGGTGTTTTCAATGATAATTATTTTTATCAGAATTATGCATGCATATGTTATCCACTTTCAACGTTTTTTTCAATACAGATGTTTTCTCCCAGCACGAATAAAAAAAAGATGATATCTGATTTTGAATGTATTGGTTCCATTCTAAGATCAGTTGTTCTCGATCAATTCTAGTGATCAATAGTTTTTCTTTCGTTTGATTTTCTACACTCGATCGCTATGCAACGCGAAACACGCAATTTGACCCACGAGGAATGTGCCCAAGCGGTAGTTTTGCGAGAAGAAGGGTGGACATACACAAGAATTGCAGAAAGGTTTGGAGTTTCCCATACAAGTGTGTCCAGAATGTTGCAGCGATTCAGGGAGACAGGTATGAATGTCCGAAGACTAGGACAGGGTAGACCACGGGTAACAACTGCCATTCAAGAACGTTACTTGAGAGTTTCTTCGTTGAGACAACGGTTTGCAACCGCTCGCCTCCTTCAAAATCAGCTTGAGCAAACTCATGAGGTGCAAATTAGCACTCAGACAATAAGAAATCGCCTCAGAGAATATGATTTAAGGCCTCGTGTCGCGGCAAGAGGCCCAGCTCTTACCCCAGCCCATCGAAGGGCGCGTTTGGATTTTGCGAGAGAGCATATCCATTGGGAAGAGGTCGATTGGGAAAGAGTTCTCTTCACAGATGAATCTAGATTCTGCCTCTACCATTGTGATCGACGTTCCCTTGTATACAGACGTCCACGGTCCACATGAAAGATATGCTCAGTGCAATTTCCTGAATACTACTGGTTTCGGGGGAGGATCGATTATGGTATGGGGTGGAATATCTTTGACTGCTCGCACAGACCTAGTGGTCGTTGATAATGGAGCTATGAATGCTGATAAGTATATAAGGAACATTCTTGAAGAGCATGTAGTGCCATTTGCCCCATACATTGGTGAAAATTTCATTTTTATGGACGATAATGCCAGACCCCATCGTGCACGCATCGTTCAGGAGTACCTTGAAGAGGTTGAAGTCTCACGAATGGAATGGCCAGCAAGAAGTCCAGATCTCAATCCGATTGAGCAGGTTTGGGACAACCTCAATAGAAGGCTGAGAAGTTCAGAAAATCATCCAGTTACTCTTAATGACTTAGGAATCCAACTCTGGGAAATCTGGGAAGGATTAGATCAGAACATTTTAAGATCACTCATTTTGAGTATGAACCGTCGTTGCCGAGCTGTAATTAACGCAAGGGGTGGAAATACCAAGTATTAAATCACTTATCAGCATTTCAGTATTTTGAAAATTGTTCATTTCTCTTCTTTACCTTAAGATTCGGTGAAATCCTGAATTTTTCTTCCATTTAATGTGTCTTGTTTCGTTCAAAACCTTCCCGAGAGAACATAAAAAATAAGTTATAAATTCAATATAGAGTTAACTTTCATTAAAATTGAGATTTTCAGAATGTGCGTTTTTTGCGCAGTGTATTTATTGGAAATTGGACTCACTTCCAAACTTTGGCGTATTTCTCGATCGCAATGACCCACATACACAACGATTTAGCGGCGAAAGAAACTATACCGACTTTATCCGGTTGGAATTCTTCGTTTGTGGTATACTGGGCGATTTTCTTCAAGATCTTCTCCGATATATGATTCTTATCGAAGTCTTTCAGGTTCTGGAGGAAATTGATTTCTCCCAATTGACGTTTAGATTCTGCCCATGAAGTGTCGAGCTGTAAGGTTTTGAATCGTGTTTATTTGGTCCATTTTGAGGGTAGTTTTTACCCCTTTCAGGATCATCACGGCTTCCATGACCATCTGTACTTTCTCGGGAGGTTTACCGTACGATTTCAACTCACTGATGTCCTTTTTGCTGAGAGAATCCAAGGCTGCGATGGCTTCGTTCAAAGCCGGCATAGCCTCGTCCAAATCCGCCTGAGCCACTGTGGCTAGTCTCTTACAAACTATCTCTTCTTCCCCAATTTTAACGCTCTTCACCGCCACTTCTTTCTGTGGACAGAAAAATGTTGATGAATAAAATACAAATTTTTTTGGGTGATCCTACAGCTTGTTCGTCCGCTTCCTTCCTCTGGGCTACGATGATGACCAAATATTCGTCGCACTGCACTTGGAATTCCGCCACTTTGGTTTGGGCTTCTTCCAACTCCACGGACATAGTTTCGACCTTTTGCCTGCAATCTTCAATCTTCCAAACTCCGCTACGTAGCTTGTTCGCCTGGCCTGCGATCTCGTCGCGTTTCTCCTTCAACATTCTGAGCGGAAAACTTGGTTATAGTTGTCGATGAAGATCACATTGATAAAACCACTCAATTTGAGGGGATAGCTCTTTCTGAAGCCTAACGAACATTTGTTCGTGTAAAATACTAATTTCTTATCGAACTCACATTTTATAGCGAGCGACCAACTCTAAATAATTCGTAGGGGTGACATAATTGAATCTCTTCATCTCCTCTGCCATCTGCTTGGATTTCTTAGCGACGGAATCGTGAATCACTGAGAAAACCTCTGCCGATGCGGTCCTCATTTTGTCCTGAGTCGAAAGTAAGACAGACTCTCTGCGTCTTTCCTGTGTAAAAGTATATAATATTTAGGTATTTGACCTTAAGCACCCTGTTCCCGCTGGATAAACGTCTCATACCCCTTTCTCCTCGCCGGTAATCTTCTGAACGAAATTCACATCCGCGATATACTTGTAGGCGACCTCCAACAACGCCTCTTTAGGCCACTCGGTGAACCAGTCTATGGTGGAGCAATTGACCAAAGCCGGATACTGCCTCAATCTGTTTCTGAAATCGCTGCCGATGGGACTCATGCACAGAATTATGTGCAGGTTGCTCCTGACCCTTTCAATCAGGAAATTGTACAGTCCTTCTTGGGTGGGTGGCACCCCTGCTTTAACGGCGGCGTTGTATATTTTATTTTTCACCTACAAGTTAAGATTATTAATAAGGACTGAACGAGAATAAATTCGCTATCACAAAAACGCTTATATCTTTTGAACCACTGGAACGATTTCGAAAATCAAACTAATTTTCGAATCATCTTCTAATTCTAATGAAAACTGTTTTTACAATAAAAAAACCAAAACTATTTTTTACAAAATTCATGGATTTTTTCTGGAATTCTTCCCATCATGCTTCTTATAGTGTTCTCAGTCACTTTCTGGGATGCTGCCTTCCACTTTTGCTTGAATTCCTAATGTTTTCGTTGATTTCGTAGTCTTCTTTAATTCTCTTTTTACCAGGGCCCAATATCTTTCGATTGGCCTGAGTTCTGGGCAATTTGGTGGATTGGCCTCTTTGGGGACAAAAACCACCTCATTAGCTTCGTACCATTCCTTGGTGGCCTTGCTGTAGTGGCATGAAGCTAAATCTGGCCAAAAGATTGTTGACACATCGTGCTCACGTAAAAATGGTAAAAGTCGCTTCTTCAAGCATTCCTCGATGTATATCTTCGAGTCAACAGAGCCTTGGCCAACGAAAAATTTGCTCCTTTTCCTACAAGTGCAAATTGCTTGCCAAACCAGGAATTTTTTAGGAAACTTTGCTTGTTTCTTCACGCTATTGTTCGTCAACATTTCCACGAGAATCTGCAGTATAAAATTCCTGACCAGGAAGTTGAGAGAAATCAGCCAAGACATAGGTTTCGTCGTCCATCACGCAACGGAAAAATTTTTTCAAGAAATCTTCTTTTAATTTCTTTGCTCTTGATTTCGCTTCTTGATTCTTCACAGCGTTCCTGTCTGGCACTTTCTGCACTTTGTATGTTCTAAGCCCATAACTCGACTTGATTTATGAACGGTTGACTGCGAACAACCCACTATTTGGGCCACTTTCCGTCCTGAAAGGTTAGGATTCTTCTGAAAAAGGCTGATGGCTTTCTTCACTTTTTTTGGGCTATGAAACCCCTCTTTCCTCCCGGTTCCTTCCTTGCGGTTAATTAATTGTAAGATCTTCGTTGAAGCGCTTAACAACTCTTGATACCGTTTCCGGACGAACGCGAGCCTCTTTTGCGATTCTTTTGAAGCTCCATTTTTGATTATTTTGAAAAAGTTTCACTAGAAATTCTCGTGTTTTCACTCCGCTTGACATTTTGCGACAGAGAATTGGAATATCTATGAAGTAAATGTTCCACATGTTTCTGACGTTCATAACAAAGCTAACTATGATCAAATTTTGATTTTTTCTCAATTGGTTCAAGAGATATTGGCGTTTTTGTGATAGCGAATTTACTCTCGTTCAGTCCTGAACTGAATCTGAGATCTTATCGTTCTAACCTAAAAACTCTACATTTCAAAAGGAAATGGGGTGTTTCTGAAATCAATCCGAAATCCTCAACTTATGACGAGCAGTTTATATCTCACCTCGTCGTATTCTTCCGGTTTGAAGAGGTTCGACACTTCCCCGCTACTGAGCATGTTGTTGATTATCTCCAAGAAACTTTCCTCGGTAACCTGAGTGTCGTTGAATAGGAAAGAAGTAGCTTTATTATCGACGCCGGTCAGATTGTACAATTTCTTCAGATCCTCCTTGAATTCTGCCGTCTTGTAGGTTCTGGTAACGTTTATTTGGAAGGTGTTGTATTCACAGAGGTAAGCGGATATTCTCGATAACGATTGTCTGCCACTTCCACCTGAATAGAAACGGATATCAATATTTCTTGGCCACCTTTACTCCATTCACTTTTATTTAATCACATAGGAGGTCATGGTTTCGTTTTCAGGAGTTGGTGCACCCAATGAAAAGTCTGTGCGCGTACAGAAAATATCGTTAATGACAAAACGACGTTGCCAGTTTCTTTGTTTACATCAAAGTAAAAGTATCAAAGATATGCCACATTTTGTTAGTTCGAATCGATCGGCGATTTTGGGTCGAAATATCGATAGGAAATCGCCTATTTTTCCGTTCTTCGTCATCCAGAAGAAGTTTCCCGTCGATATGAGAAATTTCGTGCAAGTGTCATTTTTTCCTTTCACGACTTTTGGCGTGAGTACGAACGGCAAATTTGAATTGGACCAAAAATCAATTTATAAGCATAAATAAAGCGGAAGTAAGTACTAATCGACCTTTTTACACTTTTACACGAAGTTTTTTTAGGTATCTGGCCGTTTAGAAAGATTTCAAACGAAATTCCGGTCCCCCAGAAGTTTGGTTAGTTTCGGTATCGTTTTTGGTGCTCAAAATTTATTTGGAATGTGTAGATGGACAAAAAAGGCTTCCTTATACGATCTTCTAACGAAAGCGACCGGAAAATATGGTTCAGGTAGGATTTTCGAGGAATTATAAGGAAAGAACTTGCAGAATGAAATTGCACGATTTTCGTAAGTAAACGGGTTCTGGATGGCCATCATCGGTCTCTAAATGATTATCGTTGATCGTTTTCACGTTTCAGAAAAAAACACGTCGAAAAAGCTAAAAAAAAAGAAGAAATATGACTATATTGCATTCAACGGTAGGTGAATTCAGATTCCGATTAATTGAAATGTGTCCCTGGAGCTTTCATTCCTTTGCCGAAAGTAGAAATAGGCTATATTGAACCAAAATACATCGGTTTTTTCCATATTCCAGGAGTTTGTGTCTTATTTTAGAACAGGTGAATGATAAATGTGAAGCATATGTTTGACCTACTCCATTTTATTTGTACAAACCTACTGTGGTAGTAATGTATGAATATTTTTCAAACTAATAAATTACTATACAGTCAGAATATTTTACTCCTTGTTCATAAGATCAAATAAATGAAATGTCGTCAAGTCTTGAACTTTCAGTTCAAGAGGATAATAAACATTAAATCTTCACAAGCATGCATATGAAAATTATGTGAAAGCAATGCAATTTTTTTCCATGGCGAAAAATAATATATTTCAACAGTGATCTCTTGTACTTTTCATGCAAATAACTAGAAAAGGAACCCTTTCTATCAATTCATATAAACGTTAATTATTTTCGTCCATCACATCTTTTCCAATTCATTCACATTCTGAGAAATACGCTAAGAATGTAGAAAGGGCAACATAGTGTTGACTTGGAACATAAAAATATTTTGAAAAACGTCATAACTTCGATACAGAGTGGAATGTGTCAAATTTCCAAGGCCATAGTTGTGATTTTATAATTGTGAATGGAGTATAGTTGTCCGCATCATTGAGAGTTATACTCAAATTCGCCACCGGCTCATGACCACGCCTACTCACCGATCCCGACCAGCAGCATATTCCCCCTCGGCTGCGACACGACCCTCACGATCCTGCAGATGTGATCGATGGCGTCCCTGAAGAGCACCAAATCCAGGGGAACCACCCCCGGCGAAACGTTGTATTCCTCCATCTCGTTCTCCAGGTACTTCCTCAGCGCGGGTAGATCCACCAGGTCCTCGTAGATGCGGTAGATGTTCACGAAGTCGGCGTAGAACGGAATCTCGTTCTTGGGGCACATGGCGTGCAGGGTGAGTTCGAAGTGAGTGCCGAGCTGATCGTTCATCTGGCCCAGGAACCATTCGCGATCTCTGAAACGATACGGTCGACCGTAAAACCCAAATCGACCACTCATCGACGTACTTTTCGTCTATGAGTCTATCGTAGAACACCCTGTAGCACTCGTGAATCCACAGCCTCAAGAAGGCCTGTCTGGTGCTCTGATAGTCCTTGTGCGACCTCAAAAGCCCTTGGAAGATCTTGGAGATGTCCCTCAGGTTGAACAGGTAGTGGATTTTCATGGGCGTTGGTAGCATCGTGTTAGAAACATTGTTGTACAGGTCCAAAGTGGTCTCGGGGATGTCCCGGCCCACCATTTTGACTTCATCGTCGAATCCTGCCATGTGCTGAGAGAGCATCGTCCCGAATATCCTCAGTATGATAGAGTCGTCAGGAAACGTCATGTTGATCACGTTGAATCTGCTGAGGAGCCTGTCGCTTATCACGTTTCTGCCGCCCCCAGGCGGTCCCATGCCTGCCAGTATGAACATGTTCTGGAAGAAAGGGGACATACAAAAATGTCCAAGTTTCTACCCTCTGTAAAGACACACCACCCACCTGTATGTACCTCCTAGTCTGCTTCAGCCTATCGTACCAAAACCCGTAATCGATCCACTGCCTCAAGAGCTCCAAGGGTGGCTGGGAACCGTAAGTCTCCTTGGCAGGCATATTCAAATCGTCCAGAAAACTTATCATCTTCTTGCCTCCGATAGGCACGAAGACGCCTTTGGTCCTCTTCTCCACCTTGCTCTCGACGAAATCCTGAAGGTTCAGGGACGAGGTCTGGGCGGACATGTTGATGTTGCAAATCATGTATTTTTCCTTGTCCATCGCGTTCAAGACGGTTTGAGCCGTCGATGTTTTTCCCGTACCTACAGGTCCCGTGACTAGGGCAGGGAACCCGTTGTCCAAGAGGGCGGCAAGGAGAAATTCGTACCGTATGGTATCTACTGTAGGTACTATTATCTTGAAGAAGGGAGCACTGGAAGAGATCATCACGAAAACTGAGCCGAAGTATGTCACAGGTCAATGTCCTGAGTATGGTAATAGAGATCAACTTCTGGTACTGATCCGTATGTGTCGTACCCCGACTAGCGACTGATGGGAGTACTACACTTACCTGGCGTCGTATCTCCAAGCATAAGGCAATTTTTCTTCCCAAGGGGCGAAACATCTGCTTCGAATATCCACGTAGTACTCGTATATGGTATCTTTCAGTGGAAAACACCCTTCTTTTTCCCGGATAAACACGTCCATTTTCTTTCTTCCGACCTCGTTTATGGTACAGCATACGGACCAAATAAGACTACAAAAAAAAATTGAATCGACGTTCTCATCTATACGTTCAATTCAAAGGTACCAGAAGAGAAACCAGAGCTTCATGTAGTCTTCAAAAGTTTCCTCATTGGCTGGATTCACGCCGTTCTCCTTCGTCGCGAATATTTCTAAGAGGATGCACAAGGATTTCACCAGATTCAACTCTGCGCACACCACGGTTTCCTCGCAATTCAATCTCTTGTAATCGAGGACATAGTTCAGGTAATTGTGGAAATGGCCCATGACCTGAAAATTCAAAGAAGTGACTGTATTTTCGGAGTGAACGTTGAACAGCTCTTGGCTCCTGAAGCAGCCAGACCACATTAATTCCGTTCACCCGGAAGAGGAAACTTCCAGCCATGAAAGGGTTAGCATTAAACGGAAATATCTTGGAGTGGGGGTCTGAAGTCAAATACCTAGGAATAACCCTAGATAGCAAACTTCTGTGGAATAAGCATGTTGATAATGCGTGTTGATGGCGTGCAGGCGTCTATGCGGCAGGAATTGGGGCTGTAACCCAAAAATACTGCGATGAATGTACGTCATGATTGTAAGAACTATAGTGTCATATGGGGCAGTAGCCTGGTTTGCTAAGACAAGACAGGTAAGAACGAGGAAAATGCTCGACAAAGTACTAAGGCTTGCCTGTGTGTGCATCACGGGTGCTATGAGAACGTGCCCAACCAGGGCGCTTGAGATCATCACAGACCTCACACCTCTACATCTAGTGATTGATAGGGTAGCCCATGAGGCCATCCTCAGAGGATCTAGAGAAGGAGCAGGCAATGAGAGAGTCAGGTTTCAGAGAGCTTGGTCCTCTCTTAATGACTACACCTCATCTGCAAACCTTCCTAGTGATGTAATGATCAAGAAAGTAAGCATTGAGAAGAACTTCAGTACAATGCTAAGTAAAAGAGAGGATTGGGAAAGGGAATACAAATGCAATGAAATGGTATACAGATGGTTCCAAAACCGCTACAGGAGCTGGCGCTGGTATTTAGGGGTCAAGTACCAAGTGTGCACTATCGTTAGGCTCCTGTACAAGCGTCCTTCAAACGGAAATACTTGCAATCGGAAGATGTCTAGATATAAATCTAGAAAGAAACTATCAGAAGTGCGATATAGCATTCATACAGATAGTCAAGCTGCTATTAAAGCACTGAGCTCATACGTCATTGACTCAAAGCTGATTTAAGAGTGCCGAAACAAACTCAATGAGGTAGGCAAGAAGAATAAGGTCTTTTTAATCTGGGTTCCCGGGGGATCATTCGGGAATCGTAGGAAACGAAGAGGCCAATACACTGGCCAGAAAAGGCGCACAAACGCCACTCACTGGCCCAGAACCCTTCTGTAGTATAGGAAAACGCACCTATAAGAAGGAGTTTATGCTGAAGGAGAGAACCGAAAGAGAAAAACTCTGGCGGAATCTCCTAGGGATGGATCACTCCAAAAAGTTCCTCCGGAACTTTGAAACTGCTAGATCCAAAAATTACTGGATCTCAGTAAAAACCAACTCCACTTTCTCACTGGCTTCTCACAGGACATTGTCGCCTAAAGATGCTTCTGTTGAGAATTGGTTTATCGGACACTGAAGAGTGTAGATGATTCTGTGGGGAGGAGGAAGAAACTCCTATTCACCTGGTTACGGAATGCTATGCCATTGCAAGCCAAAGGAAAGAGTGCTTTGGACAAGAAACTTGTAGAAGTGGGGAGTTATCCTCCTTGATGCTGTCCCAGATTCTGGATTTCATCTAATCTCTGGAACTGGAGGACGAGCTGTAGGAGGCGCGATGATAACAGCTCTGTCAGGGGGCACAATAGACCTTAAGGTCGCAGTGAACTGTAACCCCTTTGCACTATAACTATAACTATGGACCTTTCGGGGCAGCATCAAAGCCATTTGACCACGCTGTCCAAGTACCTCAGGATCTATCGAAGATTCCGTAGTTTAACACATACCGACTCCTGAAACTTCTTTCCCTTATGCGCCTGCTTCTGCGTCCAAGACGTGACGTAAGGCAGCCATCCCCAGTCCTTGTAATCGTTGTATACCATTCCGCATCTGCTCACTGTCGCCGGGGACGCTACCGACAAGTCTCCCACTTCGAACAGCAACGATACCTGTTCGGGCATCGTTATCCGGTCGCTGTTGATCAGGGTGAGCACCTTGTTGTCGTCCATCACGCTGTTCATGTTTTCTATCCACACCGCGTCCACCGGCCCGTCGAACAAGATCCACTTTTCGTCGGGAGAATCGTCTGGTGGAAGTTAATCTGCATCTTAGCGAAAAGAAATTTAAAAATTGGCATTGCCCAACGAACCTGAGCAAGTCGTGCGCATGATCGCGCTTATCACGCCATCGAGCCATTCGTTGGTGGCCAAGTTGTACTCCCCGTACAGTTCTCCGAGATTGAGGGCTTTGGGGTTGAGGGGAAAAATCTGGACCTTCTGATATCCGACCTTTTTCTGGTCGCACAAGATGCCCATAGCCCCTTGAAGAGTCTGCCATGTAACGCTCTTAGCCGTTCCCGTTTTACCTAGGATCATGACTGAATGTCTCGAGCTCTTGGTCTCGTATAGCTGGATCACCTTGGTCATGGCTATTGGGATCGGCTGCAAGAATTCGAAATCGTAAATAGGGACTGAACGAGAATAAATTCGCTATCACAAAAACGCCTATATCTCTTGAACCAATTGAGAAAAAATCTAAATTTGATCATAGTTAGTTTTGTTATGAACGTCAGAAACATGTGGAACATTTACTTCATAGATATTCCAATTCTCTTTCGCAAAATGTCAAGCGAAGTGAAAACACGAGAATTTATAGTGAAACTTTTTCAAAATAATCAAAAATGGAGCTTCAAAAGAATCGCAAAAGAGGCTCGCGTTCGTCCGGAAACGATATCAAGAGTTGTTAAGCGCTTCAACGATGATCTTACAATTAACCGCAAGGAAGGAACCGGGAGGAAAAAGAGGTTTCATAGCCCAAAAAAGTGAAGAAAGCCATCAGCCTTTTTCAGAAGAATTCTAACCTTTCAGGACGGAAAGTGGCCCAAATAGTGGGTTGTTCGCAGTCAACCATTCAGAAAATCAAGTCGAATTGTGGGCTTAGAACATACAAAGTGCAGAAAGTGCCAGACAGGAACGCTGTGAAGAATCAAAGAAGCGATATCAAGAGCAAAGAAATTAGAAAAAGATTTCTTGAAACATTTTTCCTGGCGTGATGTACGACGAAACCTATGTCTTGGCTGATTTCTCGCAACTTCCTGGTCAGGAATTTTATACTGCAGATTCTCGTGGAAATGTTGACGAACAATTTAGCGTGAAGAAACCAGCAAAGTTTCCCAAAAAATTCCTGGTTTGGCAAGCAATTTGCACTTGTGGGAAATGGAGCAAATTTTTCGTTGGCCAAGGCTCTGTTGACTCGAAGATATACATCGAGGAATGCTTGAAGAAGCGACATTTTTGCTTGAGCACGATGTGTCAACAATCTTTTGGCCAGATTTAGCTTCATGCCACTACAGCAAGGTCACCAAGGAATGGTACGAAGCTAATGAGGTGGTTTTTGTCCCCAAAGAGGCCAATCCACCAAATTGCCCAGAACTCAGGCCAATCGAAAGATATTGGGCCCTGGTATAAAGAGAATTGAAGAAGACTAAGAAATCAACGAAAAAATTAGCGGAATTCAAGCAAAAGTGGAAAACAGCATCCCAGAAAGTGACACTTTAAGAAGCACGATGGGAAGAATTCCAGAAAAAATCCATGAATTTTGTAAAAAATAATTTTGGTTTTTTTATTGTAAAAACAGTTTTCATTAGAATTAGAAGACGATTCGAAAATGAGTTTGATTTTCGAAATCGGTCCAGTGGTTCAAAAGATATAAGCGTTTTTGTGATAGCGAATTTATTCTCGTTCAGTCCTTAGTACCCTGTGATTTTAAGCAAGGAGATCTGGGGTCGACTGTAACAGTTCCAAACCTACCTGAAGAATATTCTTCTGCATATAAGTGATGATGGCTGTGTTCATGTCCATATAATCGACTGTAGGTATCGAAACGCCTGGGAATATATCGGACATGATGCCGTTGAACAAGGGCAAATCGTCCGACGTAAACCTGGCAACGTTCATGTCTCTCATCGCCAGATAGACAACCTGCTCTTCCGGCAGATGCGACAACGTCCTTCTCTTCCTTCCGGCGTACCTCAGCAAGGCCACCATCGACCTCAGTCCGAAATCGTAATGATCCTGTTTGCTGAGCTGCTTCATGGCCAGTTGATACAAGGTGAACACCTAAATGTTCGAAACATCAATAAGTTAAAGCCTAAGAGATTTGCATTTATACCTTTTTGGCGAGTACTTTGGTGTTTTGGAACCCGTCGCTGAAGAGGATGTTCTCGGCTATGATCCCACTATCGGGTACCATCATCGAGATGGGTCTGAACATCGACTTCAGGTTATCTGGAAGTTCGGTTCTGCCGGCGTAACCTGGATTCATGGTTATGAAAA
Source organism: Adalia bipunctata (assembly GCA_910592335.1). Lineage (NCBI taxonomy): Eukaryota > Metazoa > Arthropoda > Insecta > Coleoptera > Coccinellidae > Adalia > Adalia bipunctata. The sequence goes on from OU342951.1 coordinate 4,281,814, forward strand.
TGCCGCATGTCGACTTCAGGTTGATCTCAGCGCCTGAGAGAAAAATCGACCTAAATGAGCTTTTATTTGGTTTGTAATGTTGAAGAACGGAAAAAGGCTCTGCGGACGATGCTAGCTACCACTGATAATCAGAAATACACTGGGTTAAAGTTGTAGGCTGGATAAAATAATATCTTTAATCTTTAACATCAGGAGAGGGATATATATTTGGTTGTATTGCTATTTAAAAATGGTTCACGTATACTCCATTCACAATTATAAAATCGCAACTCTAGCCTTGAAAATTTGACACATTCCACTCTGTATCGAAGTTATGACGTTTTTCAAAATATTTTTTATGTTCCAAGTCAACACTATGTTGCCCTTTCTACATTCTTAGCGTATTTCTCAGAATATGAATGAATTGGAAAAGATGTGATGGACGAAAATAATTAACGTTTATATGAATTGATAGAAAGGATTCCTTTTCTAGTTATTTGCATGAAAAGTACAAGAGATCACTGTTGAAATTTATTATTTTTCGCCATGGAAGAAAATTGCATTGCTTTCACATAATTTTCATATGCATGCTTGTGAAGATTTAATGTTTATTATCCTCTTGAACTGAAAGTTCAAGACTTGACGATATTTCATTTATTTGATCTTATGAACAAGGCGAGTAAAATATTCTGACTGTATAGTAATTTATTAGTTTAAAAAATATTCATACATTACTACCACAGTAGGTTTGTACAAATAAAATGGAATAGGTCAAACATATGCTTCACATTTATCATTCACCAGTTCCAAAATAAGACACAAACTCCTGGAATATGGAAAAAACCGATGTATTCTGGTTCAATATAGCCTATTTCTACTTTCGGCTAAGGAATGAAAGCTCCAGTGACACATTACAATTCATCGGAATCTGAATTCACCTACCGTTGAATGCAATATAGTCATATTTCTTCTTTTTTTTCTGAAACGTGAAAACGATCAACGATAATCATTAAGAGACCGATGATGGCCATCCAGAATCCGTTTACTTACGAAAATCGTGCAATTTCAATCCTACCTGAACCATATTTTCCGGTCGCTTTCGTTAGAAGATCGTATAAGGAAGCCTTTTTTGTCCATTTACACATTCCAAATAAATTGTGAGCACCAAAAACGATACCGAAACTAACCAAACTTCTGGGGGACCGGAATTTCGTTTGAAATCTTTCTAAACGGCCAGATACCTAAAAAAACTTCGTTATCAAGTGTAAAAAGGTCGATTAGTACTTACTTTCGCTTTATATATGCTTATAAATCGATTTTTGCCGTTCGTACTGACGCCAAAAGTCGTGAAAGGAAAAAATGACACTTGCACGAAATTTCTCATATCGACGGGAAACTTCTTCTGGACGACGAAGAACGGAAAAATTGGCGATTTCCTATCGATATTTCGCCCCAAAATAGCCGATCGATTCGAACTAACAAAATGTGGCATATCTTTGATACTTTTACTCCTGAAAACGAAACCATGACCTCCTATGTGATTAAATAAAAGTGAATGGAGTATAGGAAGTTAATTGAATGTTTTTATTTTATAAATAGAAAGGAGCTTCGAACCAAAACGTTCCTCACCTTCGAAAACGACTCGCTTCATCTTCTGAGCGATGGCGCTGAGTATCGACAGGATCTGTTGGGCGACCACCGACAGCACCTCGATGTTGATCCTGTTGAATTCGTCGAAGCAGCCCCAGGCTCCCGTCTGCGCGAGCCCCGAAAAACATTTTCCCATGCTCTTGTAGTCCAAGCCCTCGGAGCAGTTGTTCACGATGACCCACATGCCCATCGCCTTCCCCAGGTCCTTGACGGTTTCGGTCTTGCCGGTGCCGGCCGGTCCTTTCGGACTTCCACCTCGGTACAGGTGAAGGGCCGTCGTCAAGGTGATGTAGCACCTTTTGGGAGAAAATTAGGGAGTTCGCTCTTTTAGTTTCTGGGTTCGACTCACCTGTCGGTCAATGGGGTGATAACAAGCCTTCCGGAATTGCCGTTGTACTCGTATCCGTACCAGAAGGAGGTATTGGTCTGTTTTATAACGCAATCGTCAACGTCTCTGTCCCAGTAGAACCTCAGCTGGGAGAACCATTCGAACGAATTGGTATCTCTGCAATCTGAAGGCAACTGTGAGACTTTTAGGAGATTCTAAGATACACTGCGCAAAAAAATTAACGCACATTATGGAAATATCAAATTTATTCTACAACTGAAGGTGTTCTCAATGATAATTATTTTTATCAGAATTATGCATGCATATGTTATCCACTTTCAACGTTTTTCTTCAATACAGATGTTTTCTCAACACGAATAAAAAAAGATGATATTATCAGATTTTGAATGTATTGGCTCCATTCTAGAATCAGTTGGTCTCGATCAATTCTAGTGATCAATAGTTTTTCTTTCGTTTGATTTTCTACACTCGATCGCTATGCAACGCGAAACACGTAATTTGACCCAAGAGGAATGTGCCCAAGCGGTAGTTTTGCGAGAAGAAGGGTGGACATACACAAGAATTGCATACAGGTTTGGAGTTTCTCATACAAGTGTGTCCAGAATGTTGCAGCGATTCAGGGAGACAGGTATGAATGTCCGAAGACCAGGACAGGGTGGACCACGGGTAACAACTGCCATTCAAGAACGTTACTTGAGAGTTTCTTCGTTGAGACAACGGTTTGCAACCGCTCGCCCCCTTCAAAATCAGCTTGAGAAAACTCATGAGGTGCAAATTAGCACTCAGACAATAAGAAATCGCCTCAGAGAATATGATTTAAGGCCTCGTGTCGCGGCAAGAGGCCCAGCTCTTACCCCAGCTCATCGAAGGGCGCGTTTGCATTTTGTGAGAGAGCATATCCATTGGGAAGAGGCCGATTGGGAAAGAGTTCTCTTCACAGATGAGTCTAGATTCTGCCTCTACCATTGTGATCGACGTTCCCTTGTATACAGACGTCCACATGAAAGATATGCTCAGTGCAATTTCCTGAATACTACTGGTTTCGGGGGAGGATCGATTATGGTATGGGGTGGAATATCTTTGACTGATCGCACAGACCTAGTGGTCGTTGATAATGGAGCTATGAATGCTGATAAGTATATAAGGAACATTCTTGAAGAGCATGTAGTGCCATTTGCCCCATACATGGGTGAAAATTTCATTTTTATGGACGATACTGCCAGACCCCATCGTGCGCGCATCGTTCAGGAGTTCCTTGAAGAGGTTGAAGTCTCTCGAATGGAATGGCCAGCAAGAAGTCCAGATCTCAATCCGATTGAGCAGGTTTCGGACAACCTCAATAGAAGGCTGAGAAGTTCAGAAAATCATCCAGCTACTCTTAATGACTTAGGAATCCAACTCGGAGAAATCTGGGAAGGATTAGATCAGAACATTTTAAGATCACTCATTTTGAGTATGAACCGTCGTTGCCGAGCTTCAGTTAAAGCATAACGCAAGGGGTGGAAATACCAAATATTAAATCACTTATCAGCATTTCAGTATTCTGAAAATTGTTCATTTCTCTTCTTTCACATAAGATTCGATGAAATCCTGAATTTTTCTTCCATTTAATGTGTCTTGTTTCGTTCAATACCTTCCCGAGAGAACATAAAAAATAAGTTATAAACTCAATGTAGAGTTAACTTTCATTGAAATTGAGATTTTCAGAATGTGCGTTGATTTTTTTGCGCAGTGTATTTCAAACGTACTGGCTTTGTACATGCGGTCGATAACGTCCCGGCAGTGTATTTCGATGGTGATCAGAGCGTTGGTCTTCAGTCTCTGAATTTTCGTCAGTTCCCTTCTGCTGAGTTCGGAGAGTTTACCAAGAACTTGATTCTGCTTTTTTCTCAACCGTTTCAAAGGTTTCTTACTTTCCATGATCTTTGCGTGCACCAACGCTCTTGTGCAGTCAGTGGTCCATTGTATCTGGAGAAAATAATGGAATAAACATCCGTCATCTTATGAACCCCAGCCTAGTTCTGGAGCGTCCATATGATAGACGAAGTGACCGTCGTCGCCAATTCTTCTTACCTGACTGCAAGCGTTACAAAGCTGCCCGCAGTACGTCATCAACCATTTGTCCCTCTTATTGAGCATCTTCTTGAGGGCGCCCCTACACGGTTTGAACTCGGTTTTCAGGGTCAACCTCATGGATCTCTCCAGCTCTACGAGCCACAATTCGACCGCTCCCTCGAGAATCACGCTTTTACTCAAGACCATCTCTTCGCCGTCGTCGGAATACATGTTGATAGCCTCCAACTTGTTGATCCCCACGTTCTGGAAATCAAAGACTTAGTTTCCAGAGTTACATCAGGGATTTGTCGACAGTCATACCTTCTGCATCTTGATTTTCGTCAGATTATCGAACAGCTTCTTAAGATGAGGCTGTATCGCTTCGGGTTTCTTTCCGTTACCCAGTATTTCCAACATGTCGTCGTTGGAGATGAAGTAGAACCTGGGGAAGACGTACCTCTTGGTTTCCAGATACCTTTCCAGGGCTCTCTGGATCAGTTCCAGTTTGTCGTTCATCTTTGTCAACTTATTGAACAGGTACGGAGGCGGTCTGTAGTGAGTGGCTTTGAGGGCCGTACCCGCTTCGTAAATGTTGATCGTTATGTCTCTCCAGTCGTTGGAGATCTTCTCGAAGTCCTCGGATTCCTTGGGCAGCTGCTTTCTTATGTCCTCCCCGAAGAAAATATTCTGAAAGAAAATTTTATGTAAAGAATATATCAGTAGACAACTTAAATCGAGGAATGAAGGTTCAAACTCAAGACAGAGGTATACAGGGTCCTGCAATAGTGCGTTCTTCTTCCATAGCTGCCGAACCAGACATCTCAGAGATTTCGTTTGGAAGTAGACATCTTGTACCTTCATTCCTGCATCTCAGGAAATTATTTTCTGATATACAGGGTGTCCCCGATAAATGTTATTCAGCAGATGGATGATTTTTTCAATGAATCACCCCATATATTTTCACATATTTTCAATGACCTTCATTACCTCTTTCATGGCGCAAAATCTTAGGGACATTTTTCCAACAGTCCAGATCTTATTCGAAGAAAACTGCAGAAAGGTGAGGGAAAAGCAGTTCAGTAAAAGTCTTCTGACGATTTCCAGAAGCGATAGTAACATTAATTTGAACTAAAAGTTTTTTAATTGAAGGATTTGCCTTGACATGGTTCCTATACGATCAACCTGTCATATACAGGGTGTCCGTTATTAAGGTCCAAATATAGAGAACTTAAAATTATTATTTCTCGATTTTTTCAAATAGAACACCCTGTTTTTTTTTCCACAATAATGTAGACAATTGGATACCTTACATTTTCTCAGGAGTAACCTCCGGATTATTTCAACTCCCGCATCCAGCAGACACGAAAAATGATATCGCAACTGAAAATTTTATTCAAATAATAACATTATAAAAACTAACGGACATTCAAAAGAGGTTAAACAATGAAATAAAACTAAATGAATAATTATTGACAAACTTCAAAACCTTCCAAGAATCATACTTCCTGAGCATCATCATAAAAATGATATTTCTTTTCCGTACAAGCAATAGGACATATTGATCAAATATTCAACCTATTATATCAGTTTTTATCGGCTTTCCAAAAAAAAATATTGATCAAGTTATTGCTATTTAGAGCTCAGAGATACTTTCAAATCAGTGAATCAGTATGAATTTTTGGAACAAATAGGATGGTTGATATGATTTTCATGTTAGGGCAGTGCCACAGAACCTTTTTTTTAAGGAAGTCGAACTTATGCTGCCCAATATCCCGATAGGAAACAAAAATTCATACTGATTTACTGTATTCGAAAGTATCTTTGAGCTCTAGTAGCAATAACTTGATCAATATTTTTTTTGGAAAGCCGATAAAAACTGATATAATAGGTTGAATACGTGATCAATATGAATTGCTTGTACGAAAAAGAAATATCATTTTTATGATAATGCTCAGAAAATATGGTTCTGGGAAGCTTTTGAAGTTTGTCAATAATTATTCATTTAGTTTTATTTCATTGTTTAGCCTCTTTTGAATGTCCGTTAGTTTTTATCATGTTATTATTTGAATAAAATTTTCATTTGCGATATCATTTTTCGTGTCTGCTGGATGCGGAGTTGAAATAATCCTGAGGTTACTTCTGAGAAAATGTAAGGTATTCAATTTTCTACTACATGATTGTGGAAAAAAAATACAGGGTGTTCTATTTGAAAAAATCGAGAAATAATAATTTTGAGTTCCCCATATTTCGACCTTAATAACGGACACCCTGTATATGACAGGTTGATCGTTTAGGAACCATGTCAAGGCAAATCCTTCATTTAAAAAACTTTTAGTTCAAATTCATGTTACTATCGCTTCTGGAAATCGTCAGAAGACTTTTACTGAACTGCTTTCCCCTCACCTTTTTGCAGTTTTCTTCGAATAAGGTCTGAACTGTTGGAAAAATGTCCCTAAGATTTTGCGTCCTGAAAGAGGTAATGAAGGTCATTGAAAATATGTGAAAATATATGGGGTGATCCATTAAAAAAATCATCCATTTGTTGAATAACATTTATCGGGGACACCCTGTATATCAGAAAATAATTTCCTGAGATGCAGAAATGAAGGTGCAAGAGGTCTACTTTCCAACGAAATCTATGAGATGTCTGAGACGTTCGGCAGCTATGGAAGAAGAACGCACTATTGCAGGACCCTGTATAATGAATCATCTAGTGGATTTGGCAACCTAATTTTTAATCTAGTCTTACCTCCAAATATAAATACTGCCTTTGGACGATAAGCGCAATCTCCAAGGTCTCAATTATGTAAGTCAGTGTTTTTTCCCAGAAATCCACTTCTTTCTGGAAGGGTTCCACAAACCTGGTACTTTTCATGGTGGACAACTGCACCATGTTCTCGTCCAGAGTAGAGAAAGCTTCATCTACCGATTTGATCCTGGATAAAAATACAAGTGGTGAGAATTCTTTCTTGTCTGACCAATCAGGCAAGAGTCCTCCAGCTCAATAAAATTCAACAAATCTTTGGAACTTCTAGACCTAGGTACCTGCACTAACCTGTACACGCCTTTATCCCTGTGAGGTATCATCTCTATAGCCATCACCTTCCAGGTTTCCGCAATGGCTATCAGACCTTTCTCGATCTGCAGCTCCATAGTGGCAGCGTTGGAGATCTCGTTGATGTCGTCGGCGAAGAGGTGAAATTCCATGGCGAATATAGCGCCCATGTTGAAATCAGGAGAGTTTTCGTCGAATTCCTTGTTCATGGCCGTTCTGACCCTGTCCCAGTGCCTGGGTCGCATGGCCGGGTTCTTTAAATCCGAGAGTAAAGGCAGGGTTCTTCTGAAGGCGTCCACCTTCTGTCTGGTGCATTCCACTATGTCCCAACTGTGGAGAAAAGATGCGAGAAGGTGAAAATTTGAGTGATTTATGATTAATACGATCTACTTTTTCTCCTTGAGTTCCCTGGACAATCTCGTCAATTTCCTGAACAAGGTTTGGGCCTTTTCCTCCATCTCTTCAGTCTCGATCTCCCAAAAGATGCCATTCCTGTATTTTTCCCATGCTGTTTCCCATTCGTCGGCGAGCTGCCATACCAGCTCCAATGTAGCAAGTTCCTGAATAGGTAAAGATCATTTGTTAAGCTTCACATCTACTAAAAGAAACTTTCAATTTGTGATCACACACCTTCTCTAGTCTGGTGAGTTCCTCGCAATCGGGCAGACTCAGTCCAAAGATGGCCAGATCTTTTCTCAGCTGCTCCTCGTTCTCCCTCATCATAGCTATGATTTCTTTCATGTTGGCAATGTAAGCTAAAGCGTCCTTCGGATTTATATCGGCTCCGAACGGTCCTTTAGCCAAAAAGTCGTCCATCATTTGCGCTGCTTCGGTGCGAAGAGTCTGCGCATTCTCTAAAAGGCCGTTCTTGAACGTATCCTTAGGGGAAAAACAATCGAAAGTTGAAGCTTAGCCAGAAAACAGGATAGGTTATGGGCCCAGTGAAATTCTAAATTAAATCTATCGAAATTACAACAAAATGTAGAAGATTAGGTTAATGTGTAACATGTTGCTGAGTTGAGGTCCTTTGTTACTATTTGCTCAATGATATAGAGCTAAATCATCAGTTTGAAACTCTGAAATAGGTCAAAATAGGGCTTTACAAGCCATTACTGTTGATAATTATCTTTTTCCATTGTTTTATCGACACATACACTATTCTCCAACTGTTGTGGAAACTGTTGAAGTACGTCACTAAAAACTCGAGGAAAAATGATCGGAATGTCACGAAATTGGTCTTTGGTGAGAACTGAAAGTGTTGAGATTTTTTTAATGGTGGTAGAACAAGATATCAAATGATCTCCTGTCCATTTTTGAGGAGATCCTCGATCACTACCTGGGAGTATCCGAGCATCTTGTCAGCCTCGTCCAAAGCCTCCTGGTATTCTGTCCAAGCCGTCGAAATCTGTTTCTCCTGCTGTCTAATGTCGTCAGGTACAGCTACTCTGTATTTGTCCAAGACCTCCATCTGCTCCGTTATGGTGGGAAAGACAGCTTCTTCGTCTTTGACCTCAGATTTCAATCGTTTAAGCAACAGGATGGCGTCTTGCATTGCCTTGAGGGTCTTCGGCTCCTGCATAATCCTACAAAGAAGAATCTATATATATAAAACAGAGTTGTTGGTTACACCATTTATAACTCGAGATCGGATGGACTGTTTGTTATGAAAATTCATTTATGGATTCGTCTCCGGTCTGGTTATTATTAAATACATTGAAACTCTGAAAAATTCGATGAAAAATTTGTTTATGTAGGAAATGCTTTTCCTCCTTCTGAATAAGGCCACTAGGTGTCGTTACGGTTAATGGCTATTATCTAGACACTGTAGCGTAGTCGTGAAGGTACTATATTTGATATTATCGCCACTAGATGGCGATGTATACAATTATTGTTTAATTTGCATAGAACTTATAATAACATGGAAGGCTATTATCAGATCAAAAAGCGGGTAAACATCTCAAGTTGGTGGAACCGTGAAGCTTTACCGGAATGTCAAGTAAATCGGATTGTGACGATCAGCATCAATCGTGAGTTGTCCATTTTCATCTTTTCTCTATATTTCTGGAATGTTTTTGATTTATGTTTGGGTGATAAATATATTTGCGGAAATAACTGAATTTAGAATTGCCCATAATTAGTACTTGACATATTATTTTTGTTTTGTGTGACAGCTCATATCCATGGAAAAGATGACAGTTGACGGATGACGTTTGACAGATGACATTTGACAGTAGACAGATGACATTTGACAGAAGGTTGAGAAAGGACGATTGTACCTACCTCGCCACGTTGTCGGCGATGTAGGTGTGCACGTGTCTGATCTTCTGGACCGTCAGCTTCAGCAGCAGCTCCGCCAGCTTCTCCTGCCACTTGATGCAGTGCTCGATGATGGCCCTCTTCAGCAGATCGGAGTTGATCAAGCTGAAGTGGACTGGCACCACTGTTTCCTGCATCTGGACGTTGTTGGCGAACTCCGTGTACCTTCCCATGTTGGCGTCGAAAGAGGCTGCGTTCGGGTTTTTGGACTCGTACTTCTGGATGAACTTGTCCTTGTCTATCTCCCACAGGTCGCGAAACGGCTCCCAGATCTTCATGTATTCGTGGATGTTTTCCGCGTTTATCATCACCTCTGAACAAAAAGAGGCATTGGCAACGTCTCTTAGAATTATTTGACATTTCACGAGTGCCAACCTGCGTCTTGTTCAAGTTGAGAAACTTATAAAACTAAATCTTGGCCAACCGGGTACTTTATAAAAGCGAATGGAGTATAAGGACTGAACGAGAATAAATTCGCTATCACAAAAACGCCTATATCTCTTGAACCAATTGAGAAAAAATCAAAATTTGATCATAGTTAGTTTTGTTATGAACGTCGGAAACATGTGGAACATTTACTTCATAGATATTCCAATTCTCTGTCGCAAAATGTCAAGCGAAGTGAAAACACGAGAATTTCTAGTGAAACTTTTTCAAAATAATCGAAAATGGAGCTTCAAAAGAATCGGAAAAGAGGCTCGCGTTCGTCCGGAAACGGTGTCAAGAGTTGTTGAGCGCTTCAACGAAGATATTACAATTAACCGCAAGGAAGGAACCGGAAGGAAAAAAGGGGTTTCATAGCCCAAAAAAGGTGAAGAAAGCCATCAGCCTTTTTCAGAAGAATCCTAACCCTTCAGGACGGAAAGTGGCCCAAATCAGAAAATCAAGTCGAGTTGTGGGCTTAGAACATAAAAAGTGTAGAAAGTGCCAGTCAGGAACGCTGTGAAGAATCAAGAAGCGAAATCAAGAGCAAAGAAATTAAAAAAAGATTTCTTGAAAATTTTTTCCTTTTGCGTGATGGACGACGAAACCTGCCTATGTCTTGGCTAATTTCTCGCAACTTCCTGGTCAGGAATTTTATACTGCAGATTCTCGTGGAAATGTTGACGAACAATTTCGCGTGAAGAAACAAGCAAAGTTTCCTTAAAAATTCCTGGTTTGGCAAGCAATTTGCACTTGTGGGAAAAGGAGCAAATTTTTCGTTGGCCAAGGCTCTGTTGACTCGAAGATATACATCGAGGAATGCTTGAAGAAGCGACTTTTACCATTTTTACGTGAGCACGATGTGTCAACAATCTTTTGGCCAGATTTAGCTTCATGCCACTACAGCAAGGCCACCAAGGAATGGTACGAAGCTAATGAGGTGGTTTTTGTCCCCAAAGGGGCCAATCCGCCAAATTGCCCAGAACTTAGGCCAATCGAAACATATTGGGCCCTGGTAAAAAAAGAATTGAAGAAGACTAAGAAATCAACGAAAACATTAGCGGAATTCAAGCAAAAGTGGAAGACAGCATCCCAGAAAGTGACCGAGAACACTATAAGAAGCATGATGGGAAGAATTCCAGAAAAAATCCATGAATTTTGTAAAAAATAGTTCTGGTTTTTTTATTGTAAAAACAGTTTTCATTAGAATTAGAAGATGATTCGAAAATGAGTTTGATTTTCGAAATCGGTCCAATGGTTCAAAAGATATAAGCGTTTTTGTGATAGGGAATTTATTCTCGTTCACTCCTTAGGCATATGATATTAGAAATTCTTCGTACCTTCATTGAGGAGTTCTTGTAACCTTATGCAATCCTTGTCCTCCTCTATGATACGGAAGAAAGGCATGAATTGAGTCGCGGCTACGTGGAATTTGTCGTTGAGCCTCGGGACAGATCTCAAGTTCAGCACCATCCTTGGCAGAATGTTGGAAATGACCCTGGCGACATCTGTGAGCCCCGGATCGAAGGATATCTTGAAGAGGAGGTTAGGTTAGGTTACATCGAGCGAGTCGGAGATAAAACTGTTCTTACGGTGTTTTCCTTCAGATTTACAACCAATTTGAGCAAGGGATTCGGGCCAGTGATGTCATCACCGTGTACTGCTTCGTACATCGTTTCTAATGAATTTTTACAGCAGACTCTCAATGCCTTTTCCACTAGTTTATCGAAGTTGTTGATGTATTTTATCCACTGGTTTGCCATCTAAAAAAACCGTTGGAAGGTGTGGTAAGGACTGAACGAGAATAAATTCGCTATCACAAAAATGCCTATATCTCTTGAACCAATTGAGAAAAAATCAAAATTTGATCATAGTTAGCTTTGTTACGAACGTCAGAAACATGTGGAACATTTACTTCATAGATATTCCAATCCTCTGTCGCAAAATGTCAAGCGAAGTGAAAACACGAGAATTTATAGTGAAACTTTTTCAAAATAATCAAAAATGGAGCTTCAAAAGAATCGCAAAAGAGGCTCGCGTTCGTCCGGAAATGGTAACAAGAGTTGTTAAGCGCTTCAACGAAGATCTTACAATTACCCGCAAGGAAAGAACCGGGAGGAAAAAGGGGTTTCATAGCCCAAAAAAGTGAAGAAAGCCATCAACCTTTTTCAGAAGAATCCTAACCTTTCAGGACGAAAAGTGGCCCAAATAGTGGGTTGTTCGCAGTCAACCATTCAGAAAATCAAGTCGAGTTGTGGGCTTAGAACATACAAAGTGCAGAAAGTGCCAGACAGGAACGCTGTGAAAAGTCAAGAAGCGATATTCAGAGCAAAGAAATAAAAAAAAGATTTCTTGAAAAATTTTTCCTGTTGCGTGATGGACGACGAAACCTATGTCTTGGCTGATTTCTCGCAACTTCCTGGTCAGGAATTTTATACTGCAGATTCTCGTGGAAATGTTGACGAACAATTTCGCGTGAAGAAAAAAGCAAAGTTTCCAAAAAATTCCTGGTTTGGCCAGCAATTTGCACTTGTGGGAAAAGGAGCAAATTTTTCGTTGGCCAAGGCTCTGTTGACTCGAAGATATACATCGAGGAATGCTTGAAGAAGCGACTTTTACCATTTTTACGTGAGCACGATGTGTCAACAATCTTTTGGCCAGATTTAGCTTCATGCCACTACAGCAAGGCCACCAAGGAATGGTACGAAGCTAATGAGGTGGTTTTTGTCCCCAAAGAGGCCAATCCACCAAATTGCCCAGAACTCAGGCCAATCGAAAGATATTGGGCCCTGGTAAAAAGAGAATTGAAGAAGACTAAGAAATCAACGGAAACATTAGCGGAATTCAAGCTAAAGTGGAAGACAGCATCCCAGAAAGTGACTGAGAACACTATGAGAAGCATGATGGGAAGAATTCCAGAAAAAATCCATGAATTTTGTGAAAAATAGTTTTGGTTTTTTCATTGTAAAAACAGTTTTCATTAGAATTAGAAGATGATTCAAAAATGAGTTTGATTTTCGAAATCGGTCTAGTGGTTCAAAAGATATAAGCGTTTTTGTGATAGCGAATTCATTCTCGTTCAGTCCTTAGAAAAATAATTTTTTCTTCCTCCAGACCTCCAGACAAACATAAAAAGATTACACGTCTCCTAACTGAAACTAATCGTATCAGAGATTTCTTTGCGGGATCCTCAAGAATGGCAACGGATGATCGGAGAAAAAGTTTTGAAAAAATTGATACTGTGAACTCATTTCTTACCGCGGTCATATGATTCTCGAACCCTTCGAACACCACGATCAAATACTCGATTATCTCCTCGTAATAATCGACCAATTTGTTGATGGTCTTCGTCATGTAAGTGTTGATTTCGTTCTGCAGTTCCTCCAGTTCGAAAGCGTAGTTGGAAGTCAAGTTTATCAGCGGCGTATCGCAGATTTTTTCGCAGATGGACACTATTTTCAGGTTGCAAGTTTTGTACGTGTCCACAAATATTTGTAACTGCAAGAGAACGTTGCATTATCCCAAACCTGGTAGACTTTCACATAAATTAACTCGGTTTGCCTTGATGTCTTTTTCCTTTACTTACTTCCGCGGTATTATTGCTGCACTCCTCAATGTACTCGTCTCCAACGTCCGCGCCCCACGTAAGCTTAGATAAACCCGGCGAAATCTTCTTTTCCACTGCCGAAATGATGGGTTTGAACAGCAGCCTTTCTTCGTCCGACAGAGAGGTCAATATCTTGTTGTAATCCAAGACGACCGCCAAGACACTCTCGTAGATTATCCTGATGGTCTTCGACTTTTGGTAGACCGCGTTAACGTACGTCGGTATTTCGTAACCCAAGGATTCCCAGTACTTCGCCTCGTGAAAGACCTTCAGCAAAGTCCTGGCAAGAAGGAAAAGTTACGAACCTTCCAGAGGATGTCCACGAAGATGGCCACTTTCTTCACTCACCTGTCCATATTGCATTCCAGGAGGCCATAACGACTCGTGCTCTTGATCATCAACGGTCTGTTCAGCCTCTCAGGAAGGCCTTCTCCGATGCTGTCCAGCCATTTTCTGAACAGATTGAGAACCCTGTCGTCGATCGAAGCCACCAATTTCTCGTATTGAGAAAAAATTTCCAGGGCCAAGCTGCAGGGCATCAGCCATTTGGCATCGTCGAAAAGCTGAGGACAATATTCGAACGAGCATAACCTACAAGAATTTATCAACTCGCATGCGCGGCAACCTCTCCATCGTCAAGCGAAACTCACTTTTTTTATTATGACCAAACGGTTCTTCTTCATCCGAGCTATCATAGCCCTGCCGGCGTAAAACGGTAGACGAGAAGGATGTTGATCTCCTTCGTCTATGAGGTCCTGTTTTATATCCTGGATTTCTTGTCTGAACATCTGGTAAACCTGGACAGAACGAAGGGTTCTAAACTGAGCTAAGGACTGAACGAGAATAAATTCGCTATCACAAAAACGCTTATATCTTTTGAACCACTGGACCGATTTCGAAAATCAAACTCATTTTCGAATCATCTTCAAATTCTTATGAAAACTGTTTTTACAATAAAAAAACCAAAACTATATTTTACAAAATTCATGGATTTTTTCTGGAATTCTTCCCATCATGCTTCTTATGGTGTTCTCGGTCACTTTCTGGGATGCTGTCTTCCACTTTTGCTTGAATTCCGCTAATTTTTTCGTTGATTTCTTAGTCTTCTTCAATTCTCTTTTTACCAGGGCCCAATATCTTTCGATTGGCCTGAGTTCTGGGCAATTTGGTGGATTGGCCTCTTTGGGGACAAAACCCACCTCGTTAGCTTCGTACCATTCCTTGGTGGCCTTGCTGTAGTGGCATGAAGCAAAATCTGGCCAAAAGATTGTTGACACATCGTGCTCACGTAAAAATGGTAAAAGTCGCTTCTTCAAGCATTCCTCGATATATATCTTGGAGTCACCAGAGCCTTGGCCAACGAAAAATTTGCTCCTTTTCCCACAAGTGCAAATTGCTTGCCAAACCAGGAGTTTTTTGGAAACTTTGCTTGTTTCTTCCCGCGAAATTGTTCGTCAACATTTCCACGAGAATCTGCAGTATAAAATTCCTGACCAGGAAGTTGCGAGAAATCAGCCAAGACATAGGTTTCGTCGTCCATCACGCAACAGGAAAAATTTTTCAAGAAATCTTTTTTAATTTCTTTGCTCTTGATTTCGCTTCTTGATTCTTCAGAGCGTTCCTGTCTGGCACTTTCTGCCCTTTATATGTTCTGAGCCCACAATTCGACTGGATTTTCTGAACGGTTGACTGCGAACAACCCACTATTTGGGCCACTTTCCGTCCTGAAAGGTCAGTATTCTCCTGAAAAAGGCTGATGGCTTTCTTCACTTTTTTTGGGCTATGAAACCCCTCTTTCCTCCCGGTTCCTTCCTTGTGGTTAATGGTAAGATCTTCGTTGAAGCGCTTAACAACTCTTGATACCGTTTCCGGACGAACGCGAGCCTCTTTTGCTATTCTTTTGAAGCTCCATTTTTGATTATTTTGAAAAAGTTTCACTATAAATTCTTGCGTTTTCACTTCGCTCGACATTTTGCGACAGAGAATTGGAATATCTATGAAGTAAATGTTCCACATGTTTCTGACGTTCATAACAAAGCTAACTATGATCAAATTTTCATTTTTTTCTCAATTGGTTCAAGAGATATAGGCGTTTTTGTGATAGCGAATTTATTCTCGTTCAGTCCTCAGGTAGATCTAACGATTGTGCTTCCTTACAAACAAGGTCTTGCTTTCGAACAACGAGGACAAAGTCTTCCTCTTGGAGTAATTGAACATGGCCGCCAAACTTTCGATCCCTTCCTCCACGTTGGCCACCTCGTCGAACACGGCGTTGGTTAGATTCTCCATAACCACCTCAATATCCTTCATTTTACTCCGAAACTTCAAGATCTCGTCGTACCAGTCTGCCATTTGCACGTCGAAGATGATCGAACGCTTCTGTTCGCATCAAAAACACACACAGGTTTGGAAAAATAAGTTGGAAACATCGCCAAAACGAGTGTATGAATATTGTTTAGTAGATCACAGTAGTATCACCATTGGGTGAAGTCAGTCATTCGTGAATCGGCTATGTTTCTAACGTATTTTTCCAAACCTGTATACGGTCTGTTAACGGCTTGATACAGAGCGTGAACTTACGGTTTCTACATCGAGCAGGCTCCTGTTGAACATTTCCTCGATTTTATCCACCCAACTCTCAAACTCCTGACCTCTGGACCCACCAAAAGTAGGTTTTGGAAGCACTTCCGTCTCGTCGTACCTACCAAAGGTGATCATAGATTCGCAGACTTCTATCATGTCCTTACATCGTTGGATGAGGGAATCTACGTGGTTAAATATGGGGGCGGTGTTCAGTTTCCACGGTTTCTCGCCAAACATGGTGTGGGACTCCGATATCTGTGTACGGAATAAGGCACAAAAACTTAATTCTTCCCCAACATCACATCTCTGTCGTTTTGCCATCGAAATGCGGAGATATTACAGAATTGGCGACGAAGGTTTGATTCCATATGTTTAAGTTCTTTTTGTGTATACTCACCAATACATAGAGCTTTATATACTGTGTAAGACAGTCTATGCAAGTATTGAACATTTCTATGGCCTTCCTCGTGGCCCTCTCTTCGAAAACGACGTCCAGATTGATGTAATCGGTGCACTGGATGATGATCTGGTTGCTGATGGCTCTGCAGAGGAGCGTTATCTTATCTGGAGTATTGTAATACGGACTATTGAGCCAAATGAATCGGACCAACTGTAAAATATTGGGGATGTTTTCGGGTATTTTGCTGGGATCGTCGGCATCGTTGAGGAGCATGCAGGGTTCGCGTAAAACTTGCAAAAACTCTATGTTCGATTTCGCCTCTTCCACGTTGTGCTTGATCTCGTCGACCAACACCAAGAACTGCCTGACGTAGGTCGACTGGACTGCCACAAGTATATCGCATACTTGTTTCAGTCCCTTGTTTTCCAGTTGGTAATTGAGTCCTTTCAAGTTTTTATCTGGAAAACGGGGACGAGATCATAGACCAGTCCAACAAATGCTAAGTCTGAAAATATGATCTGCGGAGCGAGCAAGAGTATTTGTGACGTCATCACATTTGTTGTAGAGCGAAAATAATAAAAGAACGCTCATAGCGAAGACTATAGTCTTTGCTCATAGAGCAAAAGCCCCAAATCTACTCTTTGCGCACGGATATCCGTGCTCTTTGCGTCTTTGGTTAGAAATAAATGACATTTGGAAAAGCTCTCGCTTCTGAGCGGGAGCGAATATATCTGATCTTCTTGCTCGCTCTGATAATAAAAGATCACGATGTAGAGTGAAATGAGCGAAGAGAGCTTAATAAAAGATCGGCTGAGAGCAAGAAGTGTGCGCCGAGCAGAATATTCAGACTTAGCAAAAACAGCTGATCACCGTTTTAAGATGGCTGCTGGGAGCATTGACATATGTCATCTTCTAAACCTGCCGGTTTTCCTGAGAGATTTTACGATTATAGAATTACTTTACTCACAAAATCAGATGTCTTTACCTGCGATGAAATGTTTGGAACATACAGCAACATTTTTAATTTTATTTTCGGTTAGATCAGACCTTTTAATTGCTGCTAACCATTTTCCTCTCCTCAACTTGGAGAGCTCCTTCAGTCGTTTTTTATGGGCGAAATTCAGCACAGCTGGAATTCTATACAGGTTCTTTCACGAGGAACCTCACCCATATTTATACGGGAAACTACTGAACGTATTTTCATGAAATTCAGCACTTATAAGTATTTCACGATGCTGATGAAATCTAAAATATTTTCAAGGCATGAGCACCTCCGGTTTTTCCGGAAATGACGTCAACTTCCGTTTTTCAAATTAGAACACCATTTTTTTATTGCAGAAATAGATTCCTTAGAAAATTTCAAGTTATTTTGATGTAACATTTTTCAGTTTTGGTTGGAAAATTCTCTCTGAGCGGGAAAATTCGAAAAAAAAATCGAAAATAGAGCTCCGCTGAAACAAGAATAACTTCGAGGTTTTTGGATGGAAAATTTTCATTTTTGGGATTTTTCAAGATGTAAGATTGATGTATCCACTTTAAAAATCGAAATCGCGATTCATGATACAGGGGGTGAAAAAATCGCTTTCAAAATTAGGGATGACAAAATCGTGAAAAATCAATTTTTTCAAACTAGAACCCCATTTTTTTTATGGCAGATATTGAATCTACGTTAAAAAATAATGTGAGTGTATGCATCACACCCTTGCCCTAAAGTGGATATTAACTCAGAAAAACCGGAGGTGCTCATGCCTTGAAAATATTTTAGATTTCATCAGCATCGTGAAATACTTATAAGTGCTGAATTTCATGAAAATACGTTCAGTAGTTTCCCGTATAAATATGGGTGAGGTTCCTCGTGAAAGACCCTGTATAATTTTACATTGTAGCGAATTCCTATATTTCCACAATTTATCACAATGCAAGATGATGGCATGGTTGAAATTGAAAATTCCGAAAGCAAAAGAAACTACCCTGAAACACGTAACTGACGTAATGTCAGTTTGCTCCCAGCAGTCATTAAAACAGCTGATCGTGACAGATCGTTGGTCTGGTCTATTATTCTTTGAGGTTAGTGCTGGTGGTCAAACCACGGGAATGTAGCTAAGCTCACATCGGTACTTCCAGAATTGGATCTCATCGGTGGGAACCAGCAGGTCTTCCGGCGTGGTCTGGTCCTGATCCTGCAAGCCCACCCTCACCTGCTTGGTCCAATAGACCACGATGCCTTCCAGCCTCTTCACCAGCTCCTTGTCCTTGCTGGCCACCTCGATCTGCAGGTTCCTGCTCTCGTGCGGAATGTAGAGGACGGTCAGACCGAACAGCTTGTGGTGCAGGTCGGTCAGCTTGGCCAGGAACATGTGCAGCTTGTGGCCAAAGTCGTTCTTCACGCTGTCCGGCCAGTGGGTGGTGCCGAAGAAGACCGGGGCGTAGACGTTCTGCATGACCGCCAACAGGCAGCCTTCTATGTTGTTGTCCATGGTGCCGAAGTTGATGGTGTCGTGGAAGTTGTCGACCGTGAAGACCTGGTTTGGTTCGCGGTAGAAATAGGTGGCGTCCATGAAGGGAGCTTCTGGGACTCCTAGAAACGATAGTGATAGTGGTCGAGGTTCAAAATCTACACTTTGTGTCGTAATTTAGATTTTGACAACTCTTTTCTCACCAAGCGTGACTCGTAGTTCATTCTGGATGAAATAAATCATCATCAGAGGCTCGTTGACATTCAGGAAAAACTCCGAAATTACACTGTCGTGCTCAAACGTCCAATCTTCGGGTCTTAAATCGTATAAGGTGGTGAAATCTTTCACGAATCCTACAAGTTTCTCCAAATCCTCTGGTTCATATTCAATTCCAGCCTGTTGCTCACATTCAGAAGGAGACTTGAGTGTTACTATCCTTTCTGAAAGAAAAAGGGAATCCAATTTGGAAAAACGTTCTAGTTTGAACAATACGAGTACCATCTTTGTCTAAAGAGAATAACGAATCCACATCTTCTGGAATCTCTTTTTTTATCGATGGGGGTGGTGCAACAGAATAGTCTTCAGTTATAGCAGTACTCTGGGAAGTATTATCTTCCATTTTTTTTAATCAAATGTCGCAAACGCAAAACAAGTTTTTGTCATTATTATGACAAAATGTGTGGTATACTTGATTGTTACTCTGATTTTGTATTTTTTCACTCAAATAAGTCGACAGTTTTTTCTAATTAAATTTCTGAATAGGTCCTGTCTTCATCTACAATTATTTTGAATTGGTCATCAACAGGGCTAACACTATAGCAGACTATAGTGACGAACTCGATATAAAAAATGTATAGAAGCAATAACCTAGTCTAGTAGGCTTCTCTTCTGTCATTTTTGGGATCTTTCGCATCGTAGTAGGTTATGTTATAGGAGAATGTTGATAAGAATTATTGTCACGTAAAGCGAAACACTCTGTGTAGGTGAATTTTGTTGTTTATAGTTCAGATTTCTAGTTGTCTGACGTACTCAATTCGCAACTTACCTTCTTCTTCTTCAACAGTAAATAGAGAATCAATTTCTGTTGTGCTATCTTCCTCGTTCTCTTCTACCTGAACATCTGCCATTTTTGGATGATATTAACTTAATTTTTCGTTGTGATTCTAATTTGAATACAAACTATTCCAATTATATTGGAAAGAATTGTAACTGATGGTAACATTGAAAATTGAAACAGCATTTGTTTGATCAATACTTTCGGTTGCTATTGTATGTATACAGGGTGGGGCGTAATTAATGAAAAATCTGACATTGGTATATTTCTCCCTTTTGATTCCAAGAGTGATTCAAATGCCTGTTTTTTAAGAAAGACTTTTCCACATAAAATCTATATTTGTGAAAATTGAATGTTCTGCTCTTTCTTTTTGAACTAGAGCTATATCATTAAGCCTGAAATGGTCTTAAACTCACTGATCACAAAATTTTGAATTATCACAAGTTTTCGGCTTGTTGTTGAGTTTCCTAACACTTGTCTAAGAGCTTACGTAGATTTTTCTGTTAGGGCAAGGAATAAGGAAATGAAAACATTCAATGGAAGTGAATCTTTTATTCGAATATGTTACAATTATACATTCTTTCAGCATTAAATTGTTTCATCAAATTGATTTTTCCTTTTTAACAAACTGTAATAATCTAAAAATAGAGTTAGGTGTGACGCCAGGTATCCTGCTTGCTGCAGCAATCTGGAAAAGAAAAAGAATTATACTTAGTATGTTTTTGAAAGTTCAGGATACTTAAAATTGAATGCATTTTACATATTAATATATTGAAAGTTAAACATAGTTGCAAATTCATGACAATATTGATTATTAAGGACATTACCGTCTGAGGTTGTACAGCCAATAATTTCTCCCTCTCCTCAAATTTCAACTGCAATTTGCTGCTGTTGTAATCCAAATCTTCGGGCAGTTTATAGCTCTCTTCTTGCTTCAAAAGCCTTATCTCCTCCATCTGCTCCTTAGTGAAAAAATCGTAGATGGATTCTATGTGAAGACGATTCATGAGGTCCTTACTGTATGTGAGAGGTTTGAATTCTGGAACCACTTCTGCCAATCTTTCGATCGTTATGCCTCTGTTCAGGTCTATTATATCAAAAGCCCTACGAATTAGTCAAAAGTTATTTAAGACTTTTTCTTTTTTGATTTTCGAGATCTAATGCATTTTTCACAATTTTTAAGATGGCGGCTGAACGCAAACGAGTAGGGGAACGAATTATAATTTAAAACATTCTCTGAAAACTCCTCTTTCAACTGTTGAAGTTTCCAGAAATTTGGATCAGCCATTCCGAAGATTAGCCGACAGATAGCTAGACAAATTTTATTTTTTAAGTTTGTGTATCATGCAAATATCTCAACAAACTCAGAAACCATCCAGTTTTCGACACAATTTCAGACAGAAACTTCAATTTGATTCATTAGCAAAGGTAATGAGCAAAATTCTGAACATATCAAGGGAAGCAGAAGTTAGAAAACTGAGCTGAATTCATAAAGCTAACCTTTTCATGGCATGGCTCTTAACCGTCTCTATGTTCAAAAGTTTCCGCCAATGGGAACATGGCTTGTTGACTTGTTTGAGCAGGGCAACCCCTTTCGTCAATTCTTCCGATATTTTCTTCATTTTATCGTATCTTTCCTTCGATACACATCCGACTGAGTACCCTTTACCGGTCAGTCTCCGATCGGCATTATCAGGTCTTAGGCTCAATCTGAACTCAGATCGACAGGTGAACATCCTGTATGGTTCATTGGTTCCTAACGTAGTCAAATCGTCGATTAGAACTCCTATGTAACATTCAGTTCTACTCAAGACTAGAGGAGGTTTGTTGAGTGCCTACATTTGGGAATAGAATAAAATTGAGAAATTTGAGTTTGTTTTCCAATCTGTATAGCCTAAGAAGTCTTGGAAATAATAAACATGTTCATTAACTCACAGAAGCAGCACCATTAATTCCTGCTACGATTCCTTGAGCAGCAGCCTCCTCATATCCAGTTGTACCGTTTATTTGACCTGCCAGAAAGAGCCCCCCAACCTTTTTCAGTTCTAAGGTTGTTCTCAACTCTCTAGGATCAACATAATCGTATTCTACTCCATAACCTACAAAATTGTTCTCGTTATCATGCAAAAACGTCTGGCACATATCTCGTCACCAATTCAATGAGAATTAAAAATACCTGGTCTTGCAATTTCGGCCCTCTCCAACCCAGGTATGCTCCGAATCAAGTCGACTTGCAGTTCGGCGGGTAAAGTACAAGAAAGGCCGTTGGGGTACACCAAATCAGAATCGAAACCTTCAGGTTCGAGCCAAACCTGATGGCTCCTCCCGCCGAATTTCAACACTTTGGATTCGATACTGGGGCAATATCGTGGTCCTCTAATCTCTTCCATCACGTGTCTGTTCACATGTAGATTATCCTTCACCACTTTCTCCAAGTCCGGGGTCGTGTAAGTGATGTGGCAGTCCAGCTGGTCTTCCGCCTAATAACGTGTGCTTCAGAATTTGTAAGTGGCAATTGGCAGCACTATTCTTGTCAAAACAATACCGATTGTCAACTGTTCGTGATAAAACAGTGCCCAGTTATCAGGTTTCTAAATAACAGACGATCTCTGGGAATGACTGTAGCTTACCTTAATCCAGACTTCTTCATTCATGAAAGAAAATGGTAAAGGTGGATTATCTCCTCCTTGAACCTCACATACATTATAATTAATGGTATTAGCCTTGAGTCTAGGGGGAGTACCCGTTTTCAGTCGCCCCATTCTCAGTCCCAAAGATGCCAGGGTTTTAGCTAGACCTTAAATGAAAAAATTAAAAAGAAAACTATTGGAAAACAATCTGACATACCAATTGCAGGTTTATCACCAACTCTCCCAGCTGGAATAATTGTCAAGCCAATATTTATGTGGCCATTTAAGAATGTTCCAGTTGTTATAACAACACTTTTGGAATGGACTTTTGTTCCATCATCTAAAAAGTATTTACTATTTGTTCCAAATACCAGAAAAATAAGATCAATATGATCTTACCCATTATTACTCCTTTACATATAAGAGAACTATTATTTAACAGTTCATTTTCAGTTGGTTGGTCTACTAGTAAATCTTCGACACCTCCAATGAGAACGTCTAAGTTGGGGGTGTTATTGAACAATTCATTTTGCATATTTTCTTTGTACAACTTTCTGTCCATCTGTGCCCTGTAACCCCATACAGCAGGACCTTTCCTACGGTTCAGAATCTACAAAAATCATTCATACAATTTTGAAGAGTACTCTGTCCCAAAAAAGTATCAAGAGCTAAGCTCACATCGTAGATGTGATTCTAGCTGATACACTTTTTTTTATCACTAACTTTATATTGAATTCCAGCTACATCACACATCCTTCCACATACACCATCTAAAGCATCCACTTCTCTGATCAAATGCCCCTTACCAATCCCACCGAATGAAGGATTACAAGACATTTCTCCTGAAAATGTGCAAAGCCACAACAGTTACAGTAATTAAGCAATAAGAAATAATCTAACCTACTGTCTCTTTCTTATGGGTTATCAAAAGTGTTTTGGCCCCCATCCTCGCTGAAGCAGCGCATGCCTCACTGCCTGCATGGCCTCCACCTATTACGATAACATCATATAATTTTTCAAGCGAGAACCAGCGCTTAAAAGTAGAATTTTTATTAAATATTGCCGAAAAGGAGCAGCGTTTGGGAGATGAAAACATCTCTATTATTTCGGGTGCCACAACAGGAGTCAGATATTCTTTGATGAAGACGTCGGTTGTGGCAGTCACGAATTTATGGGAAAAATCGAATAATTTATTTTAAATCCAATCGTTCTTTATTGTTGTCGTTATTTTATCATTTTATTAAAATATTCAATCATTCATTTATTATTTTGTCTCTGTTATTAAATATTAATAACATTTAAAACTGAGGTTAGAGTTAGGAACACAGACTGAAAAAGATTTCAGGCCGCAGACGTAATAAAAAGAAAATTATTCGTTTCTATGAACGGAATAAACTTTCAGGTTATATCATTTTAACCTACAAATTTTTCCAAATAAACAGTAACATGCTGTATTATTTCAAAAAGAAAATCCTGTGTTATGAGAGTGAAACAATATTTTAACTAGTGTATTAGATTTATTTTCGTCAACTAGAAATCTTCTTTTTAAGAAATCGTTGAAGAATGGGTAAAACTAAGGACTATTTAGGATTCGTGCCAGCAGGAAATTTGAATATAATTGCCAGTGGTGCGAGCAATGTATCTTTTGTCACATTGGAGAATCAAGAAGGAAGATTCGTAGCATCGGCTGCTTGTGAACATGTTGTTATTTGGGACATGCGAAGAGGAGGTCAAAAGGCACAAGTTTTCAATGGTGAAAGGTCTCCTGTTACATCTCTTTGTGCAAGTCCAAATAAGGAACACTTGGCGGTGGGCTATGCTGACGGACTAACTCATATATTCGACTTGAATTCAGGAGATTTGTTGAATCCGTTTCAAGGCCACAGTTCTGCAATCACCACTCTTGCTTTCGACAAAGGAGGGTTTCTTCTGGCCACTGGGTCTAATGTGAGTCTATTTTTTGTATTCTAACTTGTGGAATGTTACATTAACTAATTTTTTGTAGGATACTGATATAGTGGTTTGGGATATGCCATCTGAAAAAGGTGTGTGTAGGCTGTCTGGTCATACAGGTGCCATCACGAAGCTGGTTTTCATGTCGGAAATGTCAATCTTAATAAGTGCATCAAAAGATACCCATATTAAATTTTGGGATTGTGACCAAAAACGCTGTGTCAGAACTGTCGTTGGTTTGGGATCAGAGGTAAGATCTCTGAATATGAAAAGAAACTTCCACTTTGAATAATTCATTCTTATACTTCTAGGTTTGGTCTGTGGCACTCATGAATAATGAGAAATATATGGTGACTGCAGCTTCCGATCAGACTTTAGGAATATGGAAATTAACTAAAAAAGATGAAGAGAGCGAACCAAAACAAAAACCTAATTCAGAGATGGATGAGGATGATGATGATGGAATGGTAAATACTAGAAATTTCTACCTAAATATGAACTGAGATTCTTTTTTTTTTTCAGTACCCTTTACAGTGCCACAAATTGGGTACCGTAGCTAGAGCTGGTATTGGTCGAACTGTGTTTATGTCTGCAGACGCCAGCGGTCGAATATTAGCTTGCCATGGAAAGAACAAGCTCATTGAATTGTTTGAATTTTTGCCAGATGAAGAAGCGGAGGCAAAGTTAAAGAAACGCTTGAAAAGGCTCAGAAAAAAACAAAAGTAAGAACTTTGCTCTTTAGGAGTGATTGAAAATTCATTTAATAATTCAACTTTTTCCAGAACCGAAGAAGGTGAAGCAACACCAGAATTATCGGAAAAAGACACTTCAATATCAGTTCTCGACATTGTAAAACGTTTGAAACCGATAAAATTGGCCAGCAAACCAAAATCCTTAGATGTGGTATTAGGAAGAGGCAGCGAAGTAAGAGTTGCGGTCTGCATGAGTGACAATCAATTAGAATTGCACGCCCTCAATTGCAAACTGGAAGAAAACGAATCCAAACTCTTGAAGAACATTTCCTACATGGAAGGTCATCAGAGTGAGGTTAGGGCGGTGGCTTTCAGCAGCGATAACCAACTTATTGTGTCCGGCAGTGGGGATTCTGTCAAATCGTGGAACAGACCCAATCAGTGTCGGGTTATAACGCTGGAAACTGGGTATATTTTATGTATGGTATTCGCCCCAGGAGACAGATACGTTCTAGCGGGAACGAAAGAAGGCAAACTGCTCATTATCGACATAGCGACGGGCGACATAAAGGAAGAGATCGAAGCGCACGATAAGGAGATATGGTCCATTTGTCTCACTTCAGATATGAGAGGGATTGTCACTGGAGGCATCGATAAAACTGTGAAATTCTGGCAGTTCGAATTGATCCAAGACAAGAGTAATCCTCATAGTTTGGGAAAAGTACTCTCAGTTATACATTCCCGGACTCTCACTTTAGAAGACGGTGTACTCTGCGCGAGAGTATCAAAGAATGGAAAATTTTTGGCTGTTGCTCTCTTGGACACCACCGTTAAAATATTCTTCGTTGACAGTTTCAAGGTAAGTTTCTTAATTCATGATATATCTTCAGTTGAAATAGACTCACCTTCCAAAACGTATATGTTCAAATAATCAAAATTTTTCGATGAAATGGCATTTCCATTTTGAATACCATGATTTCAGAACCAAAACAAGTTTTACCATTGCCTCATTTCAGTTCTTTGTGTCTTTGTACGGACACAGCTTGCCAGTTCTTACAATGGACATCTCAACGGATTCTGCACTCATAGCTACCGGATCCTCAGATCGGAACATTAAAATATGGGGTATGGATTATGGTAATTGCCACAAGAGCATATTCGCTCATGACGATTCTATAACTGGGCTCCAATTTGTCCCAGGAACTCATTTCTTCTTCACTTGCGGAAGAGACGGTAAAATTAAGCAGTGGGATGGAGATTCCTTCAAAAAAATCATCACCCTGCAGGTGAGTTTACTTCTGGGATTTGTCGATTGAAGATGATAATCATTGCATGAATTCTTTCCCAGTTTTAGCAAAGCATAGAAATATAAAATAAAGTATAGAATTATGCGGAGTACCGTCACAGAATACCTAACTAGCTAGGTATTCTGTGGTACCGTTTCCAAATATGCAAATCATAGAACACTGTCATAGAAGAGATTTAAATGTCCTCATGTCCTATGAGTTCAGTGTTCTTGATATTATGGAGAATCTTCTATGTCATTGGCAACATTGAAACCATAGAATTTTTAATTGTGACTCGAGGTTTTCTTCTTTTCAAGGGTCATATCGGAGAAGCTTTCGGTTTAGCTGTAAGTCCGAATGGTAAGTTTGTGATTTCTTGCGGGTCCGACAGAGTTCTGCGTCTTTACGAGCAGACAGATTTGATAATCGAGATCGGTGACCAGGAGGAGATGGAAAGGGAACAAAATGAGCCACTGGCTACGGGAAAAGAGACTGTGGTGCCTGGAGTTGGAGTACTCAGTTTGCCGTCCAAAAAGACAGTTGGAAGTGAAAAAGGGGTGAGTTTAGAAGATCGAGAAATTGTTTTCTTTTGAATTTCCCAGAAAAATTTATTCAAATAGTTATATACTAACAAAAATTTTTATATTCAGGCTGAAAACATTTTGGAAGCATTGCAAGTGTGTGAAGATTACCAGTTGGCTCTTGATGAAGCCAATGGAGAAAAAATTCCTTTACCACAGCTGATGATGGCCTATCAGGTGGAGACAATTGACGAATATCTCATGAAAGTTTTTAGCAATATAAGACCTAGGTAAGTTTCATTTTGAACCTGAATTTTCGATTTTGTTCAAATTTTTTACTGTTGAGAGCCATTCTGAGAACTGATCTATTCTAAATTAATGGAATCTACACAAATGTAATCAGAAAGTTTAATTCCATAAGTAAATAATCGATTATTGTACACAAATATTTGTAGCAGCCCATGGACGCATCCCTGTGGATCACAATGTTATATTAATTGCATCCAATTAAATTTTTTAGTGACATGGAACAAGCCCTCCTTTTACTGTCTTTTGACGAAGCCTGCAAAGTAATGAAGTATTGTCCGGATTTATTGGAAAAAAATCACGATCTCGACACAGTTCTGGACATCTACACATTTCTGTTGAGAGTGCATCATTCTACCATTATCCAGACTAAAGACATGTATGAAACTATCGAGAGATTCACGAAAATAAGTGAAGTTCAAACTAAGGAAATGAGGGTAATTTTTTAATCGCTTTAGGATCGTCTCAAGGAATTCTCAAGTGTTTTAGTCAACATGAGGTATGTGGTTTAAACAGTGACTAATCTTTTAAATTTTCAGGACTTGATAGGAAGGAATTACTATGCTTTGAAATATTTGATAGAAAAGCATAGGAAAACCCATGGATTGGTGGAATTTGAAGATTTAACATTAAATCAAAGGAAAAAGAACAATAAAAGAAAAGGAAAGAGAAATTATGACGTGATGGTTATGAACAGCTAAGTTTTTATGTTGATATTGTTGAATTGTTTTTAAAAAAAAATAATTTTTATTTTATTTTATATTTAATAAACTTCATTCATATAGTACCATTTTTTTTATTTATTCGAATTCTGTTCATTGAGTGGAATTGAAATAGTATTTGTTTGATCAATATGTTTGGTAGCTATTGTATACAGGGTGGAGCATAATTAATGAATAATTTGTTACTGTTTTTTTTTCCTTTTGTTTCCAAGATTTGGTTTGATGCCTATTCTTTGAAAAAAGCTCTTTCACAAAAAATATTAAACTTACATTTTTGTGGGTCAAGTTTCACGAAAACTTGTAAAAATTGAATTTTCTGCTCGTTCTTTTTAAACTATAGCCATATCTTGAACTCACTGATCACAAAATTTTCGCCTATCACAAGTTTTCAGCTTGTTGTTGAGTTTTGGAACACTTGTCTAAGATCTTACTTAGATTTTTCTAATAGGAGAAGGAATAAGTAAATAAAAACATTCAATTGAAGTAAATCCTTTATTCAAGTGCTTGAAGAATTATTGTTTTATCTTAAAATTTCATTTAGACTCAATGCCATTTCAGGTGTAATTCTAGTAAACTGTATGCATAGTCACTGTTTAAACCACATACCTCATGTTGACTAAAACACTTGAGAATCCCTTGAGATGATTCTCAAGCGATTAAAAAATTACCCTCATTTCCTTAGTTTGCACTTCACTTATTTTCGTATTTTCTTTCCTTTGTCTAAGGTTGCGATCTAAATGAGAGCAGAAACTGCATTGATTTCCAGGGCCACAAGAAAAGTCGTCATAAGGGCCACTGCCTGTCTACAAAGCAGAGGCGGCCATTTTGAGCAATTTTTATGATGAATTTGTTAGTTTGATCATCAAGAATAGTCAAAAGTACAGTACTGAGATTTTATTTCATCAATTTTCATAAGGGTCATGTTCAAACAGTAATAACTCTCAAATTATGTAATATACAGAAATGATGTGGGTGTCGTTTTGTAGCTGATATCCTTGCGTGTTAATTCATTGAGAAAAAATTATACTTCAATGTGCTAGTTTTTGTACTATTGGGGATTTACTAAAAAATTCAGTAAATTTTTTGACTAAATTTTTCTTAAGAATTTTTTCATGTCATTTTTGAGTTGAATGTTTTCACATTGTTCTACTTTAATAAAAGGTGGTGGTATTATTATTACTTTTCAAAAAACATTTTTTTCACATCTGTAGGACCTTTATGTCCAGAGAAATCGATATCATTTGAAAGAGTCAACTAAACTAAAAAAATTAATTTAAAATGGCGGCTATTACAAAAATAGGGGGGTAAGCTCCCCAATGTGGGTGTTTTTGTCGATAAAATTAGGTATATTTGATGCCCTTGAATTATCGCTAAGTCATACCGAAACACCAGTGGCGTACCCAGACATTCGTCTTGGGGGGGGATATGAAACAAATAATAATAATATTTTTTTTAATTGCAAAACAAGAATAAATTTTTATCTTCTCCCATAGAATAATGTTTCCATCATTCTACTGATTTCGAGCTGTACTAGTATCTATAAACCAACCCCGATAGTTATGATAACGTCTATAACTCACTCTAATACAGTTAGGAAAAACAGTTTGCCAAATGAATAAAAAAAGTAGGATCTATCGGGAACACTATTTCAGATATCAAGGTAACGTTTTCGCCATTCGTTTTTACATTTCCTTCGGAATATCCAAAAATCGCAAATGGAAACCGTGAATTTTTGATGTTTTTTACGTGATTCGATTCTCGACCACAGAGATCGCTTTTGACAACTCTGTTGTCAATTTTGAAGAAGTCGAAGATAAAGAATAGTATTCGATTCGCGGTAATGGTCATAACACACTTGATGAATTACACCACTCGCCTGACGGCTCGTGCTGCAAAATTCATCTGCGTGTGTTATGACTTACATTACCGCTCATTGAATAATATACTATTATCAGAAATTTTGGTTTGCTATCATAAAACAAAGTAAAGTCGCCTTGGTCTTTTTGCTATATTATCAATAATTTCATTCTCGGAACTTGGCAATTCCCTGTGTAACATAACCTTTGTAACATAACAATGAAACGAATTATGATGAATGGAAGGCAATGTCAACTCAGGACAAATTCCTACAGGTCGTCTCAAGGAATGAAATAGAAAAATGTCTACTCATCTACTTCATACCAGTAAACAAAATATCACCCTACTGATCCAAGTGCGAATTTAACGCAGTATTATCGGCCGACAAAGGGATCTGGAGCCGAAAACGTCATCTCTCGATAAGATTTATGCACACTTAAATCGCTTGTTTTAATGTGCCGCCAATCGCTGTGATAGTTGCGGCACTCGGAAGGCTTCATATGTCTTTAATTTTTTATTAATAATTTGGTATATAGTAACCGAAGCGAATATATTATATTGTCAGGAACTTTACAACTCTCTTGGATTTTACCGAGAATTCGCTTTCATCAAATTACACATTTTTGGACCTAACAATGGATCTTCCTGGGGGGGGATATATCCCCCTTATCCCCCCCCGTGGGTACGCCACTGCGAAACACACTGTATATGCGTGTATGAAATTGCATTTTCATGTTGTAAGATAACATAAAAATCGTCAGAGAAGATGTCGGAGGGCAGAGGGATCATAAAAATATTTACGGGAAAAGTAACGGGGTTATCCCCCCCCCCCTTAAATCTAATATGTACAATGGAGGCCCATTAAAGATTTTTTTATATATACAGGCTGTTTCACCATAAACTGGACAAACATATATAGCCGTGTAGATGACACCGAGGAAATCATTTTTGCCTTATGACATATACCCCGTTTTCGACGCATAAGCGAGATACAGGGTGTTTAATGTCAACTTTGAGCAATATTCTGTGAACTGTGGTGAGTTATGCGTGACGTTTGAAATAACGGTTACTGGTCACATCTTAGTATTTTTTAGGGCTCCATTCGATTGTGTTGTAGAATTCTGAAAAAAAAATTTCAAAAAGGCGGAAAGCCTGCAAAGTTGGAATTTTTTTTTTCGGTTGCCAATTTGGAAAGCACTACTTCAACGTAGGTACTAGATTTTCTGAGATTTTCCGTGAAGAAATTTTTTCAAAATTCGAACTCAACTTTTTTTATACATGTCTTCAGTGAAAAAAAATTTCGGCCGTAATTGTTGAAATTATTCATGGTTGAACTATCTTTCATTCTGAATACTGAGGTGAAAACAGAATGAAATAATAACCATTGGTTGTCTTTTTGTAGCCTTCCAAAAATTACGCTCGGAGAACTTCCATAATTTTTATTCAAAAAACTGGAAGCCCATTACCTAGAGACGACACTGGATTGAGATTCGACACCACGGTTTCGCCAAAGATACCGTTATGAAGGAAACAACCATATATCTAATAATTCCTATATAGGTAATAGGCCAATCAAAATTGAAGCTGGGCTTTGGTAACGATCCAGATCTGCGCATGTGCAGAAATATTAAGAATAAAAATAACGTGGTTATTCTATCTCTCTCTGGCACATTTTATTATGTCATAGACGTAAAATTAATAATGTGATGTATTATTTCATGTGGATATTTACGCTCATAACCAAACAAATTATTCGTTGTTGTTCATTTTCGTGTTTGATATAATGATATAATCGAAGTTTGTTTCCCCAGTTTGATCCGTTTGCGTTCCGTTTCTACCCTCCGCTCTTATTGAACATTCATGGTTTGTTAATAATTTAAATTCTCGTTCGTTTTTTCATTCTGTTCGTTGTTGTTATTGTTAATTTTCGCGTTCAATATAATCAAAGTATTTTTACCTAGTTGAGTTGGTTAGTCTTTATAGTTATAGTTGGTCCGAATAATACTTATATCTATTCGAAAATTTTGTTGTTGTTCCTTTATTCAATAAGGAATTAAACATGTCTTGAAGGAGTTCTACTTACAAAAATGTTACATTTGTGACCCTACATGCTCGAATTCATATCACAGGTAAAACATTCAAATACTACTGTTATACGTTCATGCTTTCTCCTTTACCACTATATTATTTTCAGGTTCCCTAAGAATCACCTGCAAAGATCTCAATGGATGGCTCTACCTATGTCACATAAATGCTGATAATGATGTCGCATAAATGAGGATTTGAGGAAGACATTTTGTTGAAAGTTATTTTACAGGGAAAGGTACTAATAGAAAACACTTAGAGAAGTCAATTTTGGTTTGGATGGAGGACATCTTATAAAGTATAAATCTCTTTTTGAATAGTAACCCACTGAAAGGGTTGGCTCTAAGTTTTTAATGGCAATGTACCTCTAGGTGAAAAAACTGTAACACACATATTGGGTGCGTTTTTCTTTTCATCAAATGAATGAAATCAGTCAGTTAAACTGACTCTAGAATAAATGCATTCTGAAACTTGATAAATTATTTGTCACATATTATCTGGGTTCTGTATTTATGTTCATCGTATTGAGAAGTAAATTTGCCTTGGCTTTTGATTACGTCATATAAACACAGTGGAACCTTGATATAACAAATCGGTGGGGAACCAGTAGAGATTCGTTATAACAAGTAATTCATTAAACTAAGGTGATATTGGTCTAAAATGTGTTATATCGAGGTTCCACTCTAGGTTTATACACCACAACATTACGTACTCATCTTGTTTTAGCAAAAAATTTGCATGATTTTAATCTTCCACTGTTTACAGACAATCCACTATCTTCCTTCCAATCAACGGTATGTCTTTTTAGATCACATTTTATCCTCCTACTCACTATTCAGATGGTATTATTGAAAATTTAACAAAATAAAGCAACAGTGTTTTTGCAATACTGTATTACTTAGTGTATGTACTGCTACCTCCACTCTCATGTTCTCACTTTGTCATAATAATAGCCTCTCATTCAATTTTAATGGAACATGCAGTCCCTGGGTTATTAAAAAATTGCACATTTCTATGAGGGTACTACCAACAAACTCCTTTTTCATGCCATAATCCAAAACGCATAATAATCCAATCAGAAAAGTTCAACTTGTTCTCAAAAGTGCCCTTCTGAGAATAATTTTGGATTTACCCTTATCTGACGGCTATTTCCCTTACTATGTAAGCAATTATAATATGGATCATGGACTAAAAATTCATAGTTTACCTGAAAACTCATAGTAAGAAAATATTTCTAATTTCATGTACCATTTTAAAATTGGAGGAGGATTCAAACTTTTCTAATACTTTACTCATATTGAATATGTCATGAAAGCTTGTTTCCCAAAAAACCTTATCGAAGAGGCCCCATATTTTCCAATCCACCAAAGTAAACAAAACGTCATATGTCTCAATTAAGAATAAGTTCATCCAACTCTACCTACCTCAGCATGTAAACTTGTTTTTTCTCTTCCTTAACAATAATTTTCGGTATGAAGTTGTTATGAAAAAATGTATAAATAAACTGTAAAATAGTTATTATTTGTTTTATTACATAGAATGATTGAATACATCATTTAAAGAAATTGCAAATTTAAATAATTAATGTTTATGTCCTCTACTTGATATTATCTTCAATAGTTGCTATAAGTGGGATCTTAAAAAGGAATGTTTGAAGCAAAGAAAGAATTTTTCATTCAGAATTGAAACCTCATCGAACCCTGAGCAAGTAGATCAACAAAACGAGACAAAAATTGTAGACTTCTTATCAAAAAAAAATTGTGAAGAGAACAACTATTGGGATGCAACATTGCAAATAAACATATCCTTGAATACCTAACTGAAAAAACACATTTCAATTTTGTTTCAGCAATGAAATATTCACTATTCAATTAACCTAAAACACAGAATCTTTTTGACTTCTACATTACTTTGATAACGAGAGTTTATTTAACTATGTGAGTTACCATTTTATCAACCTTAATTCTCACAGCAATGATGTTCAGGCATACCTACGTATTATTTTATCGGAATTCCATTAAACCTCTGACGAAAATTTCTCGATAAATCCTTGATACATGAATTGAATTATCAATATTTATTCCGGCTAAAAGAATGCATTCCCTTCGATACGATGAATCTAATAGTTTTCTGAAATCTTATAACATTTATTTCTTTGTGAAAACTAAAATGGAAATGTTTTAGTAGAACGTTTTCAGGCAAGACATATCTATGCAAGAAAATCTTGAAGTCTAAAATAAATAACATAACCTCCAAATCTATTGTCATTTTCGAATTTCGAGTTGACGCATGCGTACAAATCAATCGTTACCAAAGATCTGGCTTCACTTTCAGACTCAGATTAGCAGGCGTATAAGCCATATAGGTATTAGTAGATATATGGAAACAACTGAGGAAGTTCTGTGCTCTGTGAATACGCGCAGAAGTGAAGAAACAAGACAGAAGTGGGGTTAGTGGCCAACAACAAGTTTAAAAGGGGTTGATTTTTAAAAATGGTTCTCTTTTATTCTGGTGTGCCGAAGTAGACCCAGTGTATCTCGACGACTATTAAGATTTCTATAATCTCTAGTTCACCTGAAGAAAATATACTGTAAGTATTCAAATTTCTGTTTGCTCGTACTTGTTTGCTATCTACTTCTACTTCTTCCCCTGTTTATATACGGCCAGAGACAACCAACAGGTTGTCTCTGATACGGCGTACGTTTTGGTACTGCGCTCATGAATGAGGATTTCCTCCAGTAATATCTACCAAACCGTTAAACTGGAATCCACCATTTATATCAAAGAATCTTTGATTTATATATTCCTTTGTTCACTGGTAATTGGTATGTACACTGTTCCCCTCCACTGTTTATTTAAATTTTTAAATAATATGAAATAACATTTCAAAATTCTAAATGAGGTTAGTTCTTCAATCTTTGATAGGATACAGTCTCGGTCAGACCTTTCCGACAATCACCGAGCCGCCATTCGGCTGTCGGCGGAAATATCTCATCGGCGAACACCGCAACTCTCAATCTTCTCGGCAATCAGCTGATTTCTGACATAACCTAGGATTTTTGTATGATGTAACAACTGGTCAAAATCTTTTACACATTTTAACATAGAAAGGTATTGTGAGATGAACAGCTATTTCCAATTTCCGTAACTACAATCCTCTTTGTTTGGTGATTTGCGTTTTCGTGATGTTTTGAGTTTTGACCTCTGAATTAATTCAAATTGCAACTGCAATGATCAAATTTGTTTAGTATTTATGTTGATAAAAATAATTAAATTCGAGAATTTTGATGAAATTTTTAATTTCCAATGAATTTATTATTCAAGTCAGATAAAATGTAAGTTATGCGCCAAAAATTTATTCTGAAAATAAGAATCAATCTATAAGGATAAGATATCATTTATCACAGAGGCCTTGTGGAATATTTGTCTAGTAACATTGTTTATAAAAAGGCTGATGGCCATCAGGTTTGAAAGAATTTGGAACAGAAAAGTATAGATTTTGCTTTCTATTCATGATTTGCTTGTCAGTTCACAAAAAAAGTCGATTCAGTAGAATGCGATACCACTCCATACCATGAATTTATTTGAACGCTCACATAAAATATAAAACTATTCCACGGATAGTATATCCAACTTGTTATCCTTGACTCCTAGAGAGAAATAGAATTTGGTAAATCTACTTACTTGTTGTATTTGAAATGTCTGTCCAGGCAAAATGACAATTTTATGTAATAAATAAATTATTTTTGTGTTTTACATCTCATTCAACATAGACAAAAAACTAATGCCTCTA
This sequence comes from Adalia bipunctata, assembly GCA_910592335.1. Classification (NCBI taxonomy): domain Eukaryota; kingdom Metazoa; phylum Arthropoda; class Insecta; order Coleoptera; family Coccinellidae; genus Adalia; species Adalia bipunctata. The sequence continues at coordinate 4,317,586 of OU342951.1, forward strand.
CTTGCTGATGCCCAGAGGAGAGGTTGTAGTTAATATGCCGTTAGCATTGTAGGGTGTTCTCAATAAGGTTTTACATCCTTTCTAAATTCAAAAGTTAAATATTGTTTAATATCTGTATAATCAATGAAATATCTACAATCAATATAATTTTTTGTTACAATTTAATCAATTAATTTCCCAAATACGTTCAGTTTAAGAATATAAAATAAATATTTTCATAGAACACTATCATTTCAATTTTTGAGGAATCCTTTTATCTTCATTTCGTGGTTCACGTCTCATGAAATTTGAACTGATTAATGGAATTATTCAATATGTTGTAGCATTGCAAATTAGAACAATATTCTCAAACCAAAGGTATACATTGTTTTCATGTTGTGAGCAATATACCTATTTGGGAATGAAATGTTTCAGGATACAAAGTATTTTTTTCAATTTTGGCTCGTCATTACATATTTCACTTGAGAATTTCGTCCTTTTTTATGGATAATGATGTGAAATATTAATATCCAATCTAACAACGAACTTTGTTGCTCAACTGTCAATCCCTTTATGGAATACTTCCTTCTGTACTCATCGATGTGAGCCATCATTACACTTACGCATATGTATAATCACCACTGGTATACAATTGTAACTATCAATTTGTCTTTGCTCTTTATGGATATTCAATACTCCTCAGCTCAATTCTGAACATAACAAATAATGCAGTTTCATACTGAATGATGGTCAGTAATTAGTAAAAGATCTATTTTACGAATCTCTTTCACGTTATCTCACAGCTATACAAGAGTAAACCTTATACATAAGTTCTGATGGAATTCTTTTCGATTTGTATGATCAGACTCATTATATAAATATATTATTAGCCTAAAGTTCCTTAAATCTACATCTGATTTCGTAGGAGAGTTGTATTGTTTTCGAAGGCTTGTTTGTTAGATTTATTCATCGCCAGCATATTCTTCCTACAAAAGTTGAAAATTTCAATGGGAATAACTGTACATATCACAAAACCTTTTTATATTAAAATGTGTAATGGATTTTTACATCAGACAAAAACCCTAACCTATATGTTTTGTGTTTTGTCGGAAATCAGCTGATTGCCGAGAAGATTGACAGTTACGATGTTCGCCGATGGGATGTTTGCGCCGAAGCCGAATAGTCGCTCGGTGATTGTCGGGGTCTGAAAATTCCTCAGACCTTTTTTTCCTTTGTCTAAGGAAAATTCTGACCGATACTGTATCCTATCTTTGATGGATGAGGTCGAGTTTGGAACACAGACTGAAAAAGATTTGACGTTCCGGGCCGGAATTATTCAGGCGTAATAGAAAGAAAACTATTCGCTTCTATGAACGGATTGAACTACGAGGTTATATCATTGTAACCTACAAATTTCTCCAAACATACATTAACATGTTATAATGTTAATGTTATATTTAAAAAAAAAACCTGTTTTATGAGAGTGAAACAAAATTTAAAAAGTGTATTCGATTTATTTTCTTCAACTAGAAATCTTCTTTTCAAGAAATCGCTGAAGAATGGGTAAAACTAAGGACTATTCAGGATTCGTTCCAGCAGGAAATTTGAATATAATTGCCAGTGGTGCGAGCAATGTATCTTTTGTCACATTGGAGAATCAAGAAGGAAGATTCGTAGCAGCGGCTGCTTGTGAACATGTTGTTATTTGGGACATGAGAAGAGGTGGTCAAAAGGCCCAAGTTTTCAACGGTGAAAGGTCTCCTGTTACATCTCTTTGCGCAAGTCCAAATAAGGAACACTTGGCGGTGGGCTATGCTGACGGACTAACTCATATATTCGACTTGAATTCAGGAGATTTGTTGAATCCGTTTCAAGGCCACAGTTCTGCAATCACCACTCTTGCTTTCGACAAAGGAGGGTTTCTTCTGGCCACTGGGTCTAATGTGAGTCTATTTTTTGTATTCTAACTTGTGGAATGTTACATTAACTAATTTTTTGTAGGATACTGATATAGTGGTATGGGATATGCCATCTGAAAAAGGTGTGTGTAGGCTGTCTGGTCATACAGGTGCCATCACGAAGCTGGTATTCATGTCGGAAATGTCAATCTTAATAAGTGCATCAAAAGATACCCATATTAAATTTTGGGATTGCGACCAAAAACGCTGTGTCAGAACTGTCGTTGGTTTGGGATCAGAGGTAAGATCTCTGAATATGAAAAGAAACTTCCACTTTGAATAATTCATTCTTATACTTCTAGGTTTGGTCTGTGGCACTCATGAATAATGAGAAATATATGGTGACTGCAGCTTCCGATCAGACTTTAGGAATATGGAAATTCACTATAAAAGATGAAGAGAGCCAACCAAAAGAAAAACCTAATTCAGAGATGGATGAGGATGATGATGATGGAATGGTAAATACTAGAAATTTCTACCCAAATATGAACTGAGATTCTTTTTTTCTTCAGCACCCTTTACAGTGCCACAAATTGGGTACCGTAGCTAGACGTAGCATTGGTCGCACTGTGTTTATGTCTGCAGACGCCAGCGGTCGAATATTAGCTTGCCATGGAAAGAACAAGCTCATTGAATTGTTTGAATTTTTACCAGATGAAGAAGCAGAGGCAAAGTTGAAGAAACGCTTGAACAGGCTCAGAAAAAAACAAAAGTAAGTACTTTTCTCTTTAGGAGTGATTGAAAATTCATTTAATAATTCAACTTTTTCCAGAACCGAAGACATTGTTAAACGTTTAAAACCGATAACGTTGGCAAGCCAACCCAAATCTTTAGATGTGGTATTAGGAAGAGGCAGCGAAGTAAGAGTTGCGGTCTGCATGAGTGACAATCAATTAGAATTGCACGCCCTCAATTGCAAACTGGAAGAAAACGAATCCAAACTCTTGAAGAACATTTCCTACATGGAAGGTCATCAGAGTGAGGTTAGGGCGGTGGCTTTCAGCAGCGATAACCAACTTATTGTGTCCGGCAGTGGGGATTCTGTCAAATCGTGGAAAAGACCCAATCAGTGTCGGGTTATAACGCTGGAAACTGGGTATATTTTATGTATGGTATTCGCCCCAGGAGACAGATACGTTCTAGCGGGAACGAAAGAAGGCAAACTGCTCATTATCGACATAGCGACAGGCGACATAAAGGAAGAGATCGAAGCACACGATAAGGAGATATGGTCCATTTGTCTCACTTCAGATATGAGAGGGATTGTCACTGGAGGCATCGATAAAACTGTGAAATTCTGGCAGTTCGAATTGATCCAAGACAAGAGTAATCCTCATAGTTTGGGAAAAGTACTCTCAGTTATACATTCCCGGACTCTCACTTTAGAAGACGGTGTACTCTGTGTGAGAGTATCAAAGAATGGAAAATTTTTGGCTGTTTCTCTCTTGGACACCACCGTTAAAATATTCTTCGTTGACAGTTTCAAGGTAAGTTTCTTTATTCATGATATATCTTCAGTTGAAATAGACTCACCTTCCAAAACGTATATGTTCAAATAATCAAAATTTTTCGATGAAATGGCATTTCCATTTTGAATACCATGATTTCAGAACCAAAACAAGTTTTACCATTGCCTCATTTCAGTTCTTTGTGTCTTTGTACGGACACAGCTTGCCAGTTCTTACAATGGACATCTCAACGGATTCTGCACTCATAGCTACCGGATCCTCAGATCGGAACATTAAAATATGGGGTATGGATTATGGTAATTGCCACAAGAGCATATTCGCTCATGACGATTCTATAACTGCTCTGCAGTTTGTACCCGGAACACATTTATTCTTTTCTTGCGGAAAAGACGGTAAGGTTAAGCAGTGGGATGGAGATTCATTCAAGAAAATCATCACCCTGCAGGTGAGTTTACTTCTGGGATTTGTCGATTGAAGATGATAATCATTGCATGAATTCTTTCCCAGTTTTAGCAAAGCATAGAAATATAAAATAAAGTATAGAATTATGCGGAGTACCGTCACAGAATACCTAACTAGTTAGGTATTCTGTGGTGATACCGTTTCCAAATATGCAAATCATAGAACACTGTCATAGAAGAGATTTAAATGTCCTCATGTCCTATGAGTTCAGTGTTCTTGAGATTATGGAGAATCTTCTATGTCATTGGCAACATTGAAACCATAGAATTTTTAATTGTGACTCGAGGTTTTCTTCTTTTCAAGGGTCATATCGGAGAAGCTTTCGGTTTAGCTGTAAGTCCGAATGGTAAGTTCGTGATTTCTTGCGGGTCGGACAGAGTTCTGCGTCTTTACGAGCAGACAGATGAAATAATCGAGATCGGTGACCAGGAGGAGATGGAAAGGGAACAAAATGAGCCACTGGCTACGGGAAAAGAGACTGTGGTGCCTGGAGTTGGAGTACTCAGTTTGCCGTCCAAAAAGACAGTTGGAAGTGAAAAAGGGGTGAGTTTAGAAGATCGAGAAATTGTTTTCTTTTGAATTTCCCAGAAAAATTTATTCAAATAGTTATATACTAACAAAAATTTTTATATTCAGGCTGAAAACATTTTGGAAGCATTGCAAGTGTGTGAAGATTACCAGTTGGCTCTTGCTGAAGCAAATGGAGAAAAAGTACCTTTACCACAGCTCATGATGGCCTATCAGGTGGATACGATAGGTGAATACCTCATGAAAGTTTTTAGCAATATAAGACCTAGGTAAGTTTCATTTTAAACCTGAATTTTCGATTTTGTTCAAATCTTTTACTGTTGAGAGCCATTCTGAGAACTGATCTATTCTAAATTAATAGAATCTACACAAATGTAATCAGAAAGTTTAATTCCATAAGTAAATAATCGATTATTGTACACAAATATTTGTAGCAGCCCATGGACGCATGCCTGTGGATCACAATGTTATATTAATTGCATCCAATTAAATTTTTTAGTGACATGGAACAAGCCCTCCTTTTACTGTCGTTTGACGAAGCCTGCAAAGTAATGAAGTATTGTCCGGATTTATTGGAAAAAAATCACGATCTCGACACAGTTCTGGACATCTACACATTTCTGTTGAGAGTGCATCATTCTACCATTATCCAGACTAAAGACATGTATGAAACTATCGAGAGATTCACGAAAATAAGTGAAGTTCAAACTAAGGAAATGAGGGTAATTTTTTAATCGCTTTAGGATCGTCTCAAGGAATTCTCAAGTGTTTTAGTCAACATGAGGTATGTGGTTTAAACAGTGACTAATCTTTTAAATTTTCAGGACTTGATAGGAAGAAATTCCTATGCTTTGAAATATCTTATGGAAGGCTGGGGGAAAACCCATGGAAAGAGAAAGTACGATATAATGGTTATGGACAGTTGAGTTTTCATGTTCATAACGAAGAAACTTTGAGGCCATACCAACCAGCGGGAGAGGGAAGGTTGAGATGGAAAGACGGCGTTTCTGAGGATGCCAGAAAAATTGATGCAGCTGACTGGAAGGTTCTTGCCAGAGACTGGAAAGGATGGCGGAGGAGGCTGGAGAAAGTCAAGCACTACTGATGATGATTGTTGAATTGTTGTAAAAAATAATAAACTCCATTTATATAGCACCATTCTTTTTTTATTCAATTCAAATTGCGTTTATTATGTGGAATTTGTTCTTCCCCCTTTTTCTGCAGCCCTGATTAATTATTGTGTAATTAATAATTTATTCATTACACAATAATTATACCTTGATGCAGAACAAATTGAAGTGTAGCTCTCTGATTTTTTGTTTTCCAGATTATTTGAAAACTACAGATCCAATATTCCTCAACTACCTCGGACTAAAATGTGTAAAAACAGTGTACATACTCGTCAATTTTTGAATGGAATGACGTTCGATATTAGCAATGTTTCGTGACGGCGCCGTAATGTCATTTCAGTGTTTTTTCCGTTGATTGATGTATCACTATCAACAGCTGATTTGCATCTTTTTCTAATGAAAGTTTTATACTTTTCCTAACTAATATACATCAGGATGTCAAGAATATAATCACACTTTATTGCTTGACATAATTATCGACTAATAACACGACACATTCGCCAGAATAAATTCAAACAACTGATAAAAACAGTAATAATATGTGAATATCAATCTTCAACAAACGTCAATTTGGAAATGTCCATTTTCGTAACTGTCACCAACTGCCAAGATACACATAGACAAAGATACAATACAAAAGTCACTAGGATGTGTAATCTGAATGGATGAAAATTGTTTTTTTTATTCACAAAGGATCAATCTATATGCAAAAAAATCAGTATCTGTAAAAATCAATTTCAAATTCTCCATACCAACTTTTTGGTGGGGATATCCATTGATCAAAACATAAAAAAACAAAAATTTATAGCTTCTGATGAAGACCTTTGTGACATCTTATATTTTCATGATACACTCATTAGGAGCTTTCAGGCAGGAGTTGAATCATTGAGAAAAAAAAGGGAATCGATTTTTAGGTATTCGCTCCTTCGTCGCTCGTTTTCGAAATTAGTATTGGAATAGGAGCCCATTCTGTAACTAGTTTTAGATACATAATACTATTATAGTGTCTGCGTTTTTCAAGCAAGCCAAACTTTCCTTTTCACGATTTGAATGATATCACTGATTTTCCTAACTCTTGAGGAACGATCTAATAAAAAGAAGAACAACATTAATGATAATAGTTTATTTACACAATTGCATGTCAGATATAAAAATGTATCTATCAATCTAAATACAACATAATTCTTAACATTGACCCATCGCAAAACCTTGATTTGCCAATTTATTCGCTCTTAAACATTGGGATTGTCTCTGAACTTCAGCTGCGAAAGCCATCTTATTAATCTTCTTTTCTTCTCTCCTTTCTCGTCTGTATTCTTTCAGAGCTTTCTTCCTCGTTCTTCTTTCTTCCGGATTCTCGTTTTTATCTCTTATCGACAGAGCTGTTAATCTTGAAGTGGCCGAATGCACAGATAAAGCATTTCCTCCTGAAATTTCCCCCAATTTTTCATTGTGTCTGTCCAAAACAGACTTTGTTAACTTGTTCTGCCCCAAAACGTTCTCTGGCATGCCAGTTCTTTCGTTCACTTTGATTTTCCTCGGCTGAAAATTTCATAAGAATAAAAACTGAAGTTTTCAAAATTTGTTCATTTACCTTCTTGGGTAGTTCTATGACAGTTGGAAGATGACGAGTGTTAGAATATGTGCTGATGATAGACTGACAATCATATTTTGGCTTTTCCTTCACATCATAATATACGTATTCAGTTTTGAAAGCATTTTTCTTTTGTAACATTCCTTTTGTGATAGATATGGCTTCATCATCTCTGTCCATACTAAGAGGCTGCTGACTCTTGAAGAACTCCTCCCCTAATTTGAGAATCTCCTCAGTTTCTGCTTCTGTACATCCCTGAACTTCGCTATCGTCATACATTGAGTTCGTAGCATCATCGTATTCTTTCAACATCTGTTTAGAAGATTGATATAATTTTTCGCTATTATTCAGGCAGAATTCAATTTTAAATCAAATTCATAGTCAAAAAACACAAAATCTCCAACCTCTAAAATCATAATACAAACCCTATCTAACTGTTTGCTCAGAATCTCTCGTTGGTCCTTGTAAGCTACAGAACCGGAAAAATTTGTCATTCTTTCTTCTCCTTCACTTTTGTCTCTTTTAAACTGTTCAGTGGGTGTCTCCGTCTCACAAGATGAAGAATACATTGAGGAATTTGTCTCTGTATCCTCACTATCGTATGAATCAGATTGATCGTCCATAGGGCAATCATCCATTTCTTGATCTGAAGCAAAACCGTCTGCCAATTGAATGAAATCGTCCTCTAACTGATTATCGGGATCATCATAGTTAAAATCATCCTCCATAGCGGCAATGATATCAGGATCCATGCCTAAAGAAACATATGCTTGATAAGCCTTGAAAACTTGATTAATCATGTTATATGAGATCAAAACAAATTAAAACAGTAAAGATTTCACCTTTGGCAGTCGCCCCCTCATTCAACATGCCGACTTTTCCTTGTTTGGCAGAAGGAAATACTTCACTTGGCAATGCAAACCTATTCTTTCTTTCTTCAAGTTCTTTATCAACATAGCTTGGCCATTCTAAACGACGATCACTACTTTCTTTGAGGTATTCTAAGTAATTGGTGTCATCATTGTAATATATCCCATATTTATGTTGTTCTTCAATGCGCTTTTCCCGTTCTTCAGGTGTCTCTTTCTTGTGAATTGGCTGTAGTACATGTTTGGGAGCATTTTCATCTGCTACCAACGGATCTTGCTGACTTCTATGTACCAATTGAAAGGTGACTGCTTTTTTCTTGTTGATGAACTTCTTTTTAGGCTTGAATTAAAAGAGAGTTAACTGGTGCTATCTATAACCAGGACATTCACAACAGGCTAAAAATTAGAACAGTAAAAAATAGGGTTAACTTACCATGTTGACTAAGGATTTTAAAGGTCTGATTGAATTTCCCAAGCAGGAGATTGTTTGAAAATAATATCTTATTTGAAAACTAAACAGAAATACGATAGTTCAAAATTAATTTCTATTTTCCTTCTTAACTTATGTTCAAAACTAGTGAAACCGTGAGTAAAACATAACCAAAGAGAGTCTTTGACATAACCACATAACCTAATAACCATAGAATATGGACTGGACAGAGAATAATTTTGGCTTGAAAGCTGCTGACTTCACGTCGATGCTTTTTTCGTTTTTATGAAAAATATCAACACATTTGACCACGATTTTCTCAGAAAATTGTGGGGCTTAGAGCTTTCAACCAGGAGTACCATTTTTGACGAATAATCTTTAATTATTTATTCTTCGAAAAATACATACATTTAAATAGAACGCTGAACCAATGTTACAAGCAATTAATCAAGTCCTATGATGTGAAAATAAGTCAATTCTTGATATAATCCTCTCTATATAGCTGGGACATATTCTCGAATCGTAGCAGCAAGGAGAGTGATGATCCCTAGCTATGTAATTCTTGTGACGATAGCATGCTTTTCCTCTAAGACGCGGCTTTCCAGGACAGTTGGGGCCGCAATAAGGCACTAAAGGGCCTCCTGGCCAATATCCGCACATGTCTTTGCAATCAAACCGGCAGCAAGTGATGCCGTTGTATCCTCCGCAAACCATTTTAAGCGCTGGTTAATTGTTGATACACAAGAATTTTGACTTTTTTCTGGCGAACGTGTCAAGTTGGAACAAAACGAGTAGGCCTTGACATAGATGCATAGAATACCTGGTGATGGCACTGATTAGATTTTGTTTAAGACTTTCTTGTCCATCGAAAATCTGAGTTCTTGAACTACTTTTCATTTTTCCCGGAAGGGGTCGCGCTATTTTCCAATGCCGCAGTAGCGCCACGACCGATAAAATATTGCGGATTATTCCGGAAGTAAAACGAGAACTCAAATCTAGAGTGCCGTTTTGATCTACAAATTTTGGTCACGATTTTTAGTAAGGAGTCGTTACACCAGGTATTTCTATGCATCTATGCCTTGACTGTAGTCATAGAGAGATTCATATGATTTCTGTGCATCTATCAGTAGTCAAATTTTGGAAATAGATCGAAAAAAAAACTTATTTCAAGAAAAAAAATTTCATGCCTCCAAACCCAACTCGATATATAGCTTCACATTGTATAGTTTTCCTCATTCATATCGACTTACCTCGTTTCTATAGATTTATGTGGGGAAAAACAAGGAAACAAAAAGAAAATTTCAATCGAAAATTGTTTATTTAAAATCTTTTTACATAAAAGAATTGGGAATCGAAATATCTACAAGCTTCAAAAATAATCCATATCTTCAACATCCACAAACAAAATCGATTAAAACGCAGAAAGAGTACGGATAAATCAATATTTGATTTTAATTTGGATGAATCGAAGAAAATCCTTCACAGTTAATCACCTGCCAATTTGGCATACATTATTAAGATTATAATGCCTATTCAAACTGTAAACTATCAACAAGTGGAAAAACAAAAAAAATACAAGGTGATCAGTCTAAGTGTTCTGAAGGGCAAAAATTTATAAATCTAACAAAACAATCTCGCCTTCCAAATATAAAAGATTTTGGAAACCTTATAAAATATCGTATAGAATAACAAATCATAAATAAATTTTCTGAAAAAAAAAAAAGGAAAGAACAAAAGGGCATAAATATATAATTCCAATTTTCGTTGACTGACTAAATATGATAAAGTACGAATTTATTATTGCAATGTTAAGTCTCAGCCCAGTTAAATATGCGCAACAGAGAGAAGTACATACAGGGTGCTCCAAATTCCATGTACAAGAATGAAAAATTGATCTTTTTGAGGAACAAATGTAGAAAAACTTCTTATACATTCAATTGGGCCCCCTGTACGTGAATTATTGAAGAGCTGGAAAATTTTATCATTGAACATAAATTTTGGGAAATTTATACCAAGAAAACTTCAATTTTCAGCCTATACCTTGATTCTTAAGTTGAAAAATATTAATTCGCGATCTTTTCCAGCTTCCAAGGAATCTTTCTATTGCAACATTTCGTCTGGGCTGAGTAATTCGGATCACCTTGAAATCAATACATTAACAACTGTTCATGAGTAAGGTACAAGTAACCAGCAATTTATTTATCAAAAATATTCTATAGTATATAACAAGAAGTGTCAAGACTGTCTACAACCCGGTATGGATCTCAGTGTGAGACACGATATTTTCTTCCATTTTCTTTTACTATTTTGTGCGACAACAGCCTTCTCGTTATTTTGTTCCTCATTGTTTTTCTTTATTTCTGAAATATTATCGTTTTTGTTGAATTATTTCAACATGTCCAATCATGCAGTCGTTAGTCAAATATTATAAATATTCTCACAAAACGGTGTGCGGTTTCGAATGATTATATTTGTTTAATTGAATATCAATTATTTTAGTGTTTTAGGTTCACTATTGAATTAATACTCGGATATTTCAATGGTTATGAAATGATTAACAAGCAACAAATCAAATTCATTGATATAGATATTATTTTTGCGAACAATTTTTGATTCTCTCAAAAATTAGCAGTTTGAGTTTGAGCAATTTCAGACATACCAATTGTTAAACGACTCGAGACATTTGCTGTTCTTCAAGAAAATTTTTATCGTTAGTGACTTCCTACCGACAAGAAAGAATTCATTCAGAGAATTTTTTAAGAAAACAGACCTAGAGTACTTTCAAGGGGATATGAGTTCAAAAAACGAATTGTGCCACTCACCGTTCAGTTCCCTTTCCGTTATATAATGCGCCGATGCATCATCATCTTCAGCGTTCGAAAAATCATAATAATGTTCCTCTAAATAAGGCAGTACCGTCATTTTATGCAAACTGTCGCCTTGTAAAGGGGGTATAGGAACTTCTTTCTCGTTCAGTTTGGGCGGTTTCCTCAAGAACCATCTGGAATTATATCAGAACATTGCATTTTCTGAAAAATGCGAAATTTAGGGGGATTTCTCAACTAACAAACATACATATGATGCTTAATCCATTATGATGTATGTGAAATTAAACGAGAAGATTTTCTACAGTATTCACTCGTTTCAAAACGAATTATTCAAGTCTTGGGCAAAGTCAAGTGTTCCACTCGACCATTATTGATTCACGCGAATAATAACAATAATTAAGTTTGAAAAATGGCATTCAAACTGGTACTTACGGATGTTGCCTTATTTGTTGAATGCTGTATCTACAATAGGGATCCTTATCGAGCATGCCTGTCAACAGAGATCGCAAAGGTTCTTCAATTTCAGAGGGAATTGTGAATTCACCCTTTCCTATACACTCGAATAACCTATAGATGTTGTCCCCTTCAAAGGGGTACTTTCCAGTTGTGATATTATACCTGAGAATTTAATAAACAAAGTATGAATAATGTCTTAAAAATGAGAAATGATTTACAAATATCTAGTGAAATTAAGGAACTTTTAATGTTTTTTTAACCACATATCCTAAATTGAGAAAGACACTAACACGAACGAATAAGCAAAATGTAGAAAAAGAAATTGGTTTGTAGTAAAGCTCAGATTACGCAATACCCTTTTTTCGTTGAAAAGTGTAGTCGGGGTATAAAGGTTGAACACTTACAATGTGACACCGGAACTCCAAACATCGACCTTGAAACCAGGAAATGATTCAACACCGTTGGCAATTTCTGGCGGCTGAAAAGCAGGGGAACCTTGCCCCTGAAAACATGTGTCGTCTTCTGCGAAAAAGTCTATAGTCTGGAATCAAGAGGGAACGGAATTTAATCTTTCTTTTTCAATAGTAGCTCTGTTATGGGTGAATGATTTCAGCGAGAGAAATGTGTTGAAATGTCATTAAAAGTTGCACCAAACTATTGAAAATGCATCCAGGCAGAAAATGAGCTTATGCGCTGGGTAGAATCGATTCCGCCAAAATTTGAATCATTCTCTTAGCCCAAATTAGATCGATGTTGACCCACCCTGTATACACTTGAATATTAACGGGATTCAAAAATCAAGGAAGTTGGTACAAAAAGCAAAGTGGGTGTCCAAAAGGGCATTGATTCTGATACAAGCAGTCACCCTTGGTCTGTTTTCTTTTATTCCAACCTTGGGTCTCAAGATAAAAAGAATTACGACCCAAGTTTGCAGGAATTTCATTCTTCTTCTCATAAGTAGACTCTATCCTATCAATAAGGTACAACTTTTCTCTGACAGCCTGCATAAACCTCTCATTTAATGGAGCACTTAGGTGAATCACCCTGTATATCCCAGTGCTTTCGACGTCGATTTTCACCACAAATTCTTCATGCTATCTCATTTACAGCTGATTTAGCCCTAGTATGTTGACAGTTTTATTCAATCACCCCTATACATATTCCAATATTTACGGATTTCTTATCTTATCAAAATGACCAAGTATTTTTGAAATTAGCGAATTATGGAGTATTTATAGACCCCGATCATGCTGTGGAAGAATGGACGAAATAAACAATGTTGATGTTCATCATCACAATGCAAGCTGATACAGAGTAGCAAATATTGACCCATATTCATCCGGTGGACATTCAGAGTTATCGAAGAATCTGTTGACCTTCCGATATCTCGACGAATTAAAGCGAGACGTTAAATTTCGTAAAGTCAGTTCGCCCTTAGAATTATGTGAATATTCGGCCGAAAGATGTTTCCCCTAATCTTGCTCTCTACCGCCGCCGCTGTGCTCGCGCTGGTATTCAAAAAAAGGTACACATTGTCAGTTTTTTTCGCAAAAAACGCCATACCGACATACACATTTGATCGATATCCGTTATTTTGTGAGGTGTGCTAGGTCCTGTTAAGATTTTTGCGTATTTTGTGTACAAGTCCATTCGTTAAAAAATGTGTTTCAGAGAACTATTAAGGCTCTTGGTGGATTGTGCAAGATGGTAAATTGACCAAATACTTAGGCTTTAATAGGAAATTTTCGGTCCAAAATAGTCGAAGAATAGTGAAAGAACAATTATAAACTTATTGAATGAAATTCGAAAAAATTGGGAACACAATCTATTTCGGAAAAATCTTTCCAAAATTTCAATTTAAACCAACCTGTCTCTACCAATTTTTATTTTTAAGTTCAAAGCTGTTCATCGTCTTCCATATAATACAGAGTGAATCATTTGAAAAAACGCATTCTTCCCCATTTTATATCAATCTGTGAAATCCCGAATTTTGGTATATCCCTGTATATCCAAGACAGATTTTCCTTGGACAAAACTAACAGACAGAACATTAGTAAACTATGCCCAAAATTTCGGTTTTCTACAAATTCAAGAAACACAGTTATAGGCTTTCGATTGAAGCTCTGAGAAAATCGATTAATTTTTCAAAAACAGCTAGATGTACAGGAAAGCATAATACAAAAATAATCAGAAAACAATAGTGAAGCAAAAAATGCTGTAATATAAAGGTTGTTCCATTTAAAATATCAAAGTTATTACCTTTTTCCATTTGATCGGTAACAATCCGTTACTGAAAATGAAGTAATCCCAAATTTCCATAATTACTAAACCAAAGAAAATATTGAAACAAACAAAAGAGCAGAGTTTTTGGAAAAACTGAAATGAATCAAAACGAAACATTCATCTATAATTTGATGAAAAAATTATTGAGATCGTAGCATGAGGAAAAACTTGTTCAAACATAAAATGAGACGTTCACTTTGCATAGCTTCCCAAAAAATCATCTTACTCACCTCGGCCACTCCGAGATCAGAAATCTTGAGATCACCCTCCAACGTGAGCAACAAATTGCCGGGCTTGATATCTTTGTGTATGATCCTCATGCTGTGCAAGTACTCTAGGCCGTCTATCAGTTGCGTGAAGTACCCATGAGCCTGGTGATGTGGAAACCTCTTCAGCGACGTGGCCTCCAGCATGACCTGCAGGCTCCCCACGCAGAACTCCATTATTAAATACATCTTTTGCTTTTCATCATTATAAATTACATCGACTAGACTGATAACGTTCTTATGAGTTAATTTTTTCAATAAGCTTATTTCTCTGAAACAGATTTTCAATTCTTTAACAGTGTACAAAAAGATTCGTTGATAGTTGCGGCACAATGAACACAAAACTCAAATAAAAGTTTAGAAACTCTGAAACTTTACTTAACATATTCGGCAAAGTTAAATTTTGAGATATCCAAATTATTAACGATATTATTTGTTCTTTTTCAGTATATATAATGCTGCCTTGGCTTGCTTTGACTGGCTTTCATCGGTAAGTAAACATAGATTCATTTTTAATTGGAATTTGGGGACTATTAGGTGATTAAATTCCTTGGCAATGGCAGCAGCTTATTTAGGAGAAAAAAAAGTCAGTTAGAATTTTCAAACAGCAAAATCAAAATTTGTCAATCAGTATTTTTACAACTATTTATCCGATAGGAATGATTTTTTTATTATTCGTAGCTCTGAGTGAAATGCCTTGTAATTTTGTGGAATGACAAATATTCAATATCTCTGGAAGGATCCAGAATGAATTGATCCTTAAATAAACAGAATACTGAGTAACCAGAGGGTTATATCACTGAGTAGTTTCAATATGCCTCAAACTTCGAGCGTTGCTAACAAAAGATGATAAACCGCAATGAAGATATAACCTAAAATTTGTGGTTGTTTACTAGAATTGTTCAAAGAACTTGATAAAACTGGAGAAGCACCCAGTGATCAGTTTCGACAAATTGAGTTCATCATTTACCTTTCAACATTTTGTTCCCCGTTAGGTATTCTCCTTAGTTTGCGTCTTTTCAAAATTTTCACAGCTCTCCTACAGAGATTTTCCGAGTCTAACATTTCTTTGACTTTGCCATACGACCCTTCGCCCAACAAATCACCCATAACGTATTTCCCAACCATCTTAAGTTTCCTCTTCTTGGTCTCATATAAAATTTGGTTACTATCTACTCGGTGAAAGAAATTTGATATATTCGGGAAAGAAAGATCGTCATCTAAGTCCAGGTTTTCGTTGACCCATAGTATAGGTTTGTCTGTATCGCTCAGGGGTTTAAGCTCTTCATCGCTTTCCACCCTGAATATCCTATTTGTAACTTCAGTTTCATCTTCAGGGTTTTCCTCTAGATCATCGTTTATATTACACATATTCTTGTCCATTATTATTAAACACTACCGCAAACGAGATCATCAAGTTTACGTATCATCAATAAACAAATTCTATCGATCTATCGGAAATTATTTCTTCAAACCATTTCAAAAACACTTTTGTTGATTATTTTAACTTTTCACAGAACTTCAAAATTCACGGCAACAGCTGTTTTCTGATAGTTATTTATTTTATACACATGTCAAATGTCAAAATCTTCTGTGATTATCGGGAATGTTTATTTTACTTTTCATTCTTCCCATGATCTATTATCAGGAAAACAGACACGTATTCTTAATCTTATCCCGATTGCTCTTCAAAATCGAAAATAAATTTGATGATAAATATTTACGTCACTACGGTTATAGAACTCTAACCATTATTTCTTATTCTTATCTTCTTATCTTTTCAATGGTCCTGTAGGTCACCTTGACAACTTTCAAATGAATCCAATTTGAAAATATTTTTATATTTTTTTAGTTTATTTTTGACTCGGCCGATTATTGTGGAAGTATTGGAAGTAAGTCTAAAATATGGATAACTACCAATAAAATATTTTATAAATGGAAGCTAACGATAATTCCCTTTCATTCAAGTGTGTTATATGAAAATTGCAATTTATAACATTTGGGAAATTCGAACACTATTTGAAATCAAGATGATGTAGATTTTTTTATATTCATACTAGTTCTAATAAGCTTTTGAAACTGTATTTGAAAATGTTTTTGATATTTCAGTATCGAATTTCATTTAAGTGATTGATTTTTTTATGTATCTACAGATTTTAATACAAGTGTGTGACAATTATTCAGATCTGTTAGGCCCATCAGATTATACACCTTCAGATCTTTCACATGCGGATCGTTCACACGGAGATCATTCAAATTCAGGAACCTTTTCATCGACAATTGAACATGATGAAAATGTAGATTATGGAGCAGCCCTACAACAACAAATAAAATGGGATTCACTGGAAAGTGGAAATAAGCACCACAGCCATTGCAGAGCAGAATCGCCACCTAAGCAACCTAAAACACCACCACCTCAATTATCCCCACTTCATCAAGTTTCAATATTGTCAACTGTAGACGAAGAAAGATCATCTCAGATTTCGCCAGACAACGTTTCTAGAAAAACCATTCAATCTGCTGCGTCAGATATACTTGACATTGTTTCCTCTCAATTGGATGAAGAAAACGACAAAGCCAGTAAGGAAACTAAGAGTCCTAGAAAAGAGCAAGGTAGAAAGCCTGATTATGTGCACCTAGATACTGACAGCGAAGTATCCTTTACCGTTGTTGGAGAAAGGAAACCAAAACCTCTAAACAAAGAAGCAACCAAGTCTTCTGGTGAGTTTTCTAGTCTCTTTCTAGTGAAGGAAGGTCACAATTTTTTTTTCAAATTATTCTGTAGTGTTAATAAAATGAAACAGATTTCGCAGCTTTCTGATTGGTAACTTTGATTTCAGCAAGTCCAGCTAAAGTACCCCCCAAAAAAAGTCCACCGAAAAAGATTCAAATCGAAGATTCCACCTCCAACATTCAAGTACGATTCACGAACAGACCAACTAGATCGGTTGACGGTAGCATCAGTTACGCACAGATTACTTCTGGTTCTCCAGAATCGACAGTGGAAATAGGCGTTGCTGCCGATACAGAATCGGCTCTTTTAGCCCTCAAGGAACCTGAACCTTCGAGATCTACCCAGGAAGCGCATAGACCAACTTACTTGAGCAGACAAGATTCTGTGGAGAGCATCTCAGAGGGTCCAGTGATTTTCCAGACTGAATCGATAGTACATAGAGCCGCAGAGCCTGTATCCCCAGAAAGAGAGCTCAGCGTTGCTGGAGCACAGCCCCAAGATTCGGGAGTAGTTCAAATCACCGCGGTTGAAAGCAACAGTCATAAGACTCCAGAAGAAAGTGAAGAGGGATCAGAAACACAACCTGAACTCGTTCAGAGTACTTCACCTGAACGAGAAGTCCCTAAAGAAACCGACAGAGATCCTCAAGTACCAGAGCAATTGGAAGGAAACTTAGAAGCTGCAACAGGAACTGTAGCACATACTGAGCGTTCTGAAGACAACAAGGAACCGCTAAAAAGCCCCTCCGTCAAAAGTACTGGGGAAGGAGAACAAACCGATAGATCTGACGAGAGAGCTGACGCTGATTTCTCCCCAATAGATCCTCCATCAAGGAATATCAGCCAGGAGGAATCGATAGGAGCGGACGACGAATACTCAGAAATCAAATACGGCATAGAGATACCGCTAGTTGATATTGCAGAACCACCCACTGAGACCGAAACTTTTACTTCCGGAGCAGAACCTCAACCTGTTGCGCCCCCGAACCCATTCGTCACTTCCGATTTACCGTCGGTCGATTCAGAGACACACGAAACCCTAAGCGTGAACATAGACAAGATCTGCCACGAATTCCACATAACAAGAGGTAGGTGTATGAATATTATTATTATAATCAACGAGCTTAAATAAAAAAAAACATTTTTTAAGACAAGCTTTTATAAAAACCCCAAAATACCAATTCTGAATAGAATCGGATCATAATTACAAAACTCTTCCGCCATATTGTAGCCGCCATCTTGAATTTTCCAATTTTGACAGAAGAATCATCATTGTCGAACCCAAAAACCCACAGATACTAATTTTGAATGGAATCGGATCATAATTACAAAACTCATCCACCATTTTGGAGCCGCCATTTTGTTTTTTTTCTCTGTCATCTGTTGAATATCATCTGTCAAATGTCATCTATCAATCATCATCTGTCAAACATCATCTGTCAACTGTCATCTTTTCCATGGATATGAGCTGTCCTCCAAAACAGAAATACAAAAATAATATGTCTATCACTAATTATGGCAATTTTGAATTCAGTTATTTCCGCAAATATATTTATTACCCAAACATAAGTCAAAAACATTTCAGAAATATAGAGAAGAGATGAAAATGGACAACTCACGATTGATGCTGATCGTCACAATCCGATTTACTTGACATTCCGGTAAAAATTCACTGTTCCACCAACTTGAGATGTTCACCCGCTTTTTGATCTGATAATAGCCTTAATTGTTATTATAAGTTCTATGCAAATCACACAATAATTGTATACATCGCCGTCTAGTGGCGATAATATCAATTATAGTACCTTCACGACTACGCTACAGTGTCCAGATAAGAGCCATTAACCGTAGCGACACCTAGTGGCCTTATTCAAAAGGAGGAAAAGTATTTCCTACAAAAGCCAATTTTTCATCGGATTATTCAGAGTTTTAATGTATTTTATAATAACCAGGCCGTAGACGAGTCCATAAATGAAGTTTCATAACAAACAGTCCATCCGATCTCGAGTTATAAATGGTGTAACCAACAACTCTGTTTTATATATATAGATAAGTGTCAGTTTGCGTGACCTGGATGCTAAAGAATTCTTTTTCCAACGCTAGATAAGTTCAAGCCGGTTCCGGCAGTCTCGCCCACGGTGCACGACGTCGCATCCGACATTTTGGACAACGAGGAGGCCGGAGAAGAGCCCCGTCCCGACTCGAGATTGGAAGATATAAGCTCGAAGTCGGAGTACAGCGCCGAGCAGCCGAACGACCGTAGCGAGAGCGAGGAGAGCAGGTCCGAATTTGGTTACGTTAGGATAGACGTAGATCCCCCGAGTAGTGCGCGTTCGTTCTCTTCGCCGTTGGAGGAGAATTCGGGACTGCTCGCACCTCCCGCAAGGGACATAAGCGAAGATAGTTTGGACGTAGTAGCGAGGGAGAGGAGGATAAGCGAATCCACCGAAGATCAGCAGTCTGAAGAGATAAGATCCCCAGTTGAAGAGATAAGATCGCCGGTTGAAGAGATAAGATCGCCGGTTGAAGAGATAAAATCGCCAGTTGAAGAGTCGAGTGAGTAGATTCTAAAAATAGTTTGATTCTATTTTTGGAGAGAGTTTCTAAACGTTGTAAGAAAGTTCCGAATACAAATGAAGACAAGCTTCCCTTAGAATAACAGTTTTTTCACTGAAACTGTTCATCTACTACCTATTTCGACCTACACATGGATGGATACGATTTTATGGCTCTGATGCACGGCCTATACAGGGTCTTTCACGAGGAACCTCACCCATATTTATACGGGAAACTACTGAACGTATTTTCATGAAATTCAGCACTTATAAGTATTTCACGATGCTGATGAAATCTAAAATATTTTCAAGGCATGAGCATCTCCGGTTTTTCCGGAAATGGCGTCAACTTCCGTTTTTCAAATTAGAACACCATTTTTTTATTGCAGAAATAGATTCCTTAGAAAATTTCAAGTTATTTTGATGTAACATTTTTCAGTTTTGGTTGGAAAATTCTCTCTGAGCGGGAAAATTCGAAAAAAAAATCGAAAATAGAGCTCCGCTGAAACAAGAATAACTTCGAGGTTTTTGGATGGAAAATTTTCATTTTTGGGATTTTTCGAGATGTAAGATTGATGTATCCACTTTAAAAATCGAAATCGCGATTCATGATACAGGGGGTGAAAAAATCGCTTTCAAAGTTAGGGATGACAAAATCGTGAAAAATCAATTTTTTCAAATTAGAACCCCATTTTTTTATGGCAGATATTGAATCTACGTTGAAAAATAATGTGAGTGTATGCATCACACCCTTGCCCTAAAGTGGATATTAACTCAGAAAATATCCATATATTTCCATATATATCCAAATATTTTCGATTTTTTTTTCGAATTTCCCCGCTCAGAGAGAATTTTCCAACCAAAACTGAAAAATGTTACATCAAAATAACTTGAAATTTTCTAAGGAATCTATGTCTGCAATAAAAAAATGGTGTTCTAATTTGAAAAACGGAAGTTGACGTCATTTCCGGAAAAACCGGAGGTGCTCATGCCTTGAAAATATTTTAGAATTCATCAGCATCGTGAAATACTTATAACTGCTGAATTTCATGAAAATACGTTCAGTAGTTTCCCGTATAAATATGGGTGAGGTTCCTCGTGAAAGACCCTGTATACATTAATTTTAGAGTGTGTTCTGGAATAATTCCGTTGTCTTTAATTCATCATATTTCTCGTTGGTTCCATTTAGAGTAGCAAACTGATATGCTTTGTCAAAGAATGGTAATTTTCTTACAGGTGAGAAAACTTCAGAAAGCAGTTCAGGAAGTAAACCAAAGAAAAAGAAGAAGAAAAATAAAAAGAACAAGGGGAACAATAGCTCAACAGAACAAAAAGGTAAGTCAGAAAAATCAGGAACCTAAGTGTATCAATTAAATGTTATTATTTAAGAATCTGAAGAATCTCGCAGCTCCGGACAACAACCAAACGAACAACAGAACTTACCGATAGTGAGCGAAGAAATAGTAGAAGAGCCGAGATTCATCAAAGAAGAGGTGGAAGCCGAAAACCAAGCTGCAAACACCCCGCCATCGGGTACAAATCACAGCGAAAGTGAGGTATTGAGAAGAGAACCGGAAGCTAAACTTGTAAAGATGAAGGAAAAAGTAGAAAATCTGAAGATGAAAGAAGAGATTCAAGTAAGAGTGTTGAACCTCATACCTGGAAACGAGGAATCAGTGCTGTATAGGTTGGAGAAGAACATGATACTGGAATTTCGAATGAGTCCAGTTCTGTTCGGGAAAACGATAACCATCCATTGTAATTTTCCGGCAGAGAAAAACGGAAGATTGGAAGAATTCGACAGGAAAAAGTACCGCGTTTTGGAATGGAGAAGAGATGCGAATGGAGAGTATGCGGATGATACGGTTCTGTATGCGAGAATCGCTTGTAAGATGGCTGGAACTTTTCATTACTACATCGTCGATGAAAAGTAAGTGTTTCAAGATATTTTGGGAAATGAGCTGGTTTGATATTCCAGAGAGTATGGTCTGAAAATATCGAAAAGGATCCCCATAAAACAATTTTTCAAGTAAATGGACGTTTTCAATACATATCTGCATG
Organism: Adalia bipunctata; assembly: GCA_910592335.1. Taxonomy (NCBI): domain Eukaryota; kingdom Metazoa; phylum Arthropoda; class Insecta; order Coleoptera; family Coccinellidae; genus Adalia; species Adalia bipunctata. Next base: position 4,339,187 of record OU342951.1, read on the forward strand.
AACCAAGTAAAATTCCCATTGTTTGACCACCAACACTAACCTCAAAAAATACTAGGCAATCCAAACCACGTGATTATTCCACCACTGTTAACCTCAAAACGTTTCTGACAGGTCGCTGGTTTGCGATAAATATGAGGAATTTTACTATTTTATGATGAATGAGTGAGTTTTTATGATTTATTATATCCAAAAATATCCTGAAGCAGCACAGAGGAAGAAAATTCCACTCAATCAGATGTTCACAACTTTATACTTAGTATTGGGAGCCCGCAGAGATTGTAGAGGATGTTTAGGAGAAAATTTATCAGATTACTGCAATCTGTCCCTTCTTTATCCTTTTATATGATATAAAATTTTAATATTAATCAGTTTTACATTCAACATGGACTGAATACTGCTTATTTCAGTGTCTAGGAAGAAATATTCACTTTAGTTTCTTATCTTCGATTTTGTCAGGTCTTGATGACTGCTGACCAAATTTCACTTCGTTTTCTGGTAAGTCACGTGGATAATACACCAAGTGACACACACTCGGTGTTCCAAAATATTCAAGAAAATCCTCTTAATTTGAATTACTTGCACATGCAACTTTGGCACACATTTATGGCATTTTTTTTATTATAAATGCACTTAATTTAAATAATTTTTACTGGTCTGATATTCCTAAGAGTAGGATCGACTAGAAATATCAAAAAAATGTCCACATAAAACAATTTTTCGAGGAAATGAACGTTTTAAAAATCTGCATCAACCAAGCTAAACCTCAAAAAATATTTAATATGTCGTTGGATTGCCTAATTCAGTGATACTCAAAGTGTGTTCCGCGGAACCCTAGGGTTCCGCGATACCCCTGTAGGGGTTCCGCAAGAATTTAGAAAAAAAATAAATTGAAGAACAGATACATGTGGGTGATTCATTTTGAATACGGAGAAAAAGTCCTTTTTATCCCACAATCTTTATTAAGTTGACGACTAGTTTCGAGACCTTCAAAATGGTCTCATTTTCATTTTGTTTTGTTTTTCAGTTAGATGTCGCTTCATTGTTTGAATTTGAGATCGTTAATTTGAATATAACATATTGTTGGTTCATATTGTTTATCTGCCTTGAAGCTCTACATTTGGGAATTTCGACACTTGATTATATGACGCAAAATTTGTTTCTAATTTTTTGACTTTTATAACTTGTATGTAAGTGTTTTATACCTCAATTTATTATCATTTGTGTTTTATTTTTAATCTTGTAGCTTTGACTTGAAAATGGGACCATTTTGGGTCTCGAAACCAGTCCTCAACTAATGAAGATTGTGGGATAAAAAGGCCCTTTTTTCCGTATTCATAGAAAAAAATCAAAACACCACCTTCGGGTCGAACGATGTGACTCCGCCCGCTGCGCGTTTACTTGTGAGTGCTTTTTGTTTATCAAAAACGTCGACTCGAGTATTTTTGAGAATTAGATATTATTAGATCGAGTCTAGGACCCTAGGACCATGATATTAAAACTAAGGCTCTATAAAGGGGAGTATACCAGAAACCGCCATTTTGGGTCCAATCATAGACTCGAAAATTACAGATCCCTCCGAATGAAATGAAATCTGTAATCGAAAAAAATGAAAAATATAATCGAAAGAAATGAAATCTGTGATCCAATGAGCATATTTTCGGAATGAGAGATCTTGTGGTGACTTTTTTCGGCATGCTCGCATGAAGAACATTGGAAATAGGGTAGGTTTGTGGTGTTAGAATAATGCCGCGGCATCTAATAGTCAAATTTATAATACAGTGAAAGCTCCCATAAGAGGACACTCATGGGACCAGATTTTTTGTCCGGTTATAGGAGATGTCCGGTTGAAGGATAGTACAGACAAAGTATATGAAAATGTTGGTTCCGAGAAAATTTGCCGCTTATGGGAGATGTCCGCTTATTGGAGCTGTCCGCAAGGGGAGCTTTCACTGTAATTTATTGTTTATGTTGGTGTATCACCCCAATAGATGGCGATGAAAATGTTGCGAGTCCTGTAATTTTCGAGTCTATGGTTGGACCCAATCAACCATAGAGCCAGGTCTATCTAGCATACCACCTATCTTTATAGTGCTCTACTAAAACCCGCAAGAAGAGACCACTTGATGAACGAATTTTGAATAGGTTGGCGCATGACGTATCTACGTGACAAATGGCGCTTATTTTCAGAGTAATTTTTTTTGGATTCGCTTAACTCTTGCGTGAATATAATTTTCTTCTTCGGAATATTTGCAGAAATACCGTATCCGATCGAAAAGAAGTCAAAATAGTTGTTTATTATAAAATAACACTCGTGACAAATAGATGGGTAATCAAATAAACGAGAATATGTTTCGACTTTCAGATCAATTTTCTCATTTTTTTTTTTTGGAATGATTTAATTGTTACAAAATATTATTGTGAGAACTTCAACTGATACACGAGAGAATTAGTATTTCAACTATAACGTGTGGTAACATGTGGTAAAGTAATTAATAATCAATAAGTGTTGCATTGTTCTTTCAATACCCTTATTGATAAAGAATACACACTATTTTTTTATTGTAGGGTTCCGTCAAGTATTTTGCTTGTCAAAAGGGTTCCGCCCCCAAAAAAGTTTGAGAACCGCTGGCCTAATTGTTTTGTTTCGAGAATATTTCTCGATTGGAATAATTAATAGTACTTTTATGCTTATCATTTTCGTATTTTTCACTTCACATATCAATTTATTGATTGCGCCCAAAAAAATTATGCAATTGTTTTCAGCGCTGAGAAGAAGAATCCTATAAAACAGTCGGATTATCTGTTAGATCATGACATGGATTGTGAGAATCTTGAAGAGTTGAATAAAAAAGAACCTGATCTTGGTTCTGGTTACTTTTGCGTGAATCCCACGTTAAACTACGGGGAAAATGAGCGTTTGCCTCTCGATGCCATTCAGTGCCAGACAGTCATCTCCAAAAATTTGGGTTCTTTTTCATCCTGGGAATCCAAACTGAGAGTATCGAAAGAGACCGGATATAACGTGATACATTTCACCCCCGTTACAGTAAGTATCAAGAATTGTTTGGGTAATAGCCAGATTATTTATTTGTTTATTGCTCATCCTTAAGGGTACCTGGTACACGTCCGCGAGCTCCCTTCAAAAATTGGGCTTTTTGTTTCCATGATATCTCAGTTCGTAAGCGGCGTAGACCAACAATTTTTTTTTTTAATTAAAGCTTAATCATTTCTCTAGTATGTGTATTACTCGCTTTTCTGTTTTTCTTCATATATTTGGAAAAACACCCGGTCAGCTGTAATTCCATGAAAATCTGGACCAACGATTTTATTTCCATGATATCTCCGTCAATTTTCGGGATAAATGTATGAAATTTTCTGTTTACATGCGGAATAATATTTTGCAGAATGTGTATTATTCGCTTTTCCGTTTTTCTGCGTATATTAGGAAAAAAACCTGGTTGGAAATATGACCAATAAAGTTCGTACTTTATAATTCATTTGAAAATTTGGGGGGCAATAAACAAAAAAACTGATCAATACACATTCTGGAAAATATTATTTCGCACGTAAACTGAAAATTTCATACATTTATCCCGAGAATTGACAGAGATATCATGGAAATAAAATCGTTTGTCCAGATTTTCATGAAATCACAGCTCACCAGGTTTTCTTCCTAATATACGAAGAAAAACAGAAAAGCGAGTGATACACATTCTAGAGAAATGATTAAGCTTTAATTAAAAAAAAAAATTGTTGGTCTACGCCGCATACGAACTGAGATTTCATGGAAATAAAAAGGCCAATTTTTGAAGGGAGCTCGCGAGCTCGGACGTGTACCAGGTCCCCTTAACTATTTCGTTGCTGTCATCAGGATTTATGATTCAGAATAATGAAAGTTTCGAAATCTGCTTCTCCATCGTTCGGTTTGATCTTTCAGGAACTGGGAGCCTCCAACTCCGCCTACTGCCTCAAGGATCAGCTCGAGTTGAATCCGTCGTTCGAGAAAGAGAACGGCGAGATGCCATCTTGGGAAGAATTGGGCGCACTGGTCGAGAAAATGCGTAAGGAATGGAAGGTAAGTCTATTCGATGCGTTTTCTCATAAATACAAAATTTGAAGAGCAACCTGTAGAGGGAGCCAGGAGCAAACGATTTGACAACGCCGCGGAACCGACTCAAGGTCAATCGAAAGAAAATGCTGCGGAAACTGATAGATCAGAACTTGTAGTTTGTGCACAATTGAGTTATGAAGAATTTAGGAGGGTTTATTCTGCAAAGACGGTTTGAGGGGAAATCGTTCTATACTATACTAAAATGGTAACTCGTCTTATTTAAATTCTGCGGTCAGCATCTGGAAGTGGAGATCAATATCTAATCTACAACGTGTATATTCCGGATTTTCTCCTTAGAGTTGGGAAATGTGTTGAAAACGTCAAAGAAAGCTGCTACAAGCGCTTGAGAGTGCGCTCGAGGGAGTTGAGACTCTGTCTCTAACGCACTTTCAAGCTATTCCTTTTCGCCCAGGCATCGATGTTTACACCACGCTATTTTCCGGCAGGTACTCTCCATTTGCGATGTCGTGCTGAATCATACGGCAAACGAATCTGCCTGGATCAGGGAACACGAGGAGGCGACCTACAATTGCAGCTCCTGCAAATACTTGCGCCCCGCCTACTTGCTAGACGCAGCGCTGTCAGTTTTCGAAGAGAACGTGAGAAAGGGCGTGTACGTAAATGATGGCGTTCCACCAGTCATCAGATACGAAAGTGACCTGCAAGTAAGTTTAACAAGGTTGAGTTTGATAACCGTTTTAGACATGAGGTGGTTGAGCTCTTCAGAATTGACCATTTCAAGAAGATAATCGATTAAATTTATCCTAATACGTGCGAAACTGGTACAGACTCGAATAGTTCGAAGAATCCTCGATCCTGATCGAGTTGCGTTCGAGTTTTGAGCATGAAAAACAAACTTGTTCTATACTATACTAAAATGGTAACTCTGTGGAACTGCCGCGAGGGAATCTGTCGAGGAAGTGAGTCCAGAAGAATCTTAAAATCGTAGCGATACAGCCTGGAAATTTTATACGGTTGGAAAAAGGAATAATCGATTCATATACGTGGGTGAAATTTTCGAAATCGATTTTATTATTCCTAGAGATACTTGGGACAATGCTGATTAACAATATACAAACCAAAAGTGAATAAGACCAATGGAAAGGGAGCTATGGCGGTTTGAAATTCCGATTTTTTGAAAAAATGCCATTTGACAGGTGAAAATCTAAACTATGATAGTTAGGGCTCTGGAAAGTCTTTTATTGAATAGAGCGACCTCGAAAACCTACATTTTGATACCAAAATCGTCCATGTAGCCCTCATAAGTAATGAATTATTCCGTTTTAATTTTTTCGATATTTCATTTTCTAGTTTTGTTCACGAGGTCAGAGCATGCAGAGTTTAGGTGTCATGGGTCAGCAAAAAGGGTATTCTGGTAGAGTCGAATGGGTTGTAGACATTCACGATCGAATATCAACACTAGATTTCACAGGGATTTCTTGGTGATGACGAATATGGTGTTTTTGGGGGGTCTTACCCCTTACGTATTTGTCACCCAAAAAGTTGGGATTTTCGAAATCGATTTTATTATTGCTGAAGATACTTGGGACAATGCTGATTAACAATATACAAATCAAAAGTGAATACGACCAATGGAAAGGGAGCTATGACGGTTTGAAATTCCGATTTTTTGAAAAAATGCCATTTGACAGGTGAAAATCTAAACTATGATAGTTAGGGCTCTGGAAAGTCTTTTATTGAATAGAGCGACCTCGAAAACCTACATTTTGATACCAAAATCGTCCATGTAGCCCTCATAAGTAATGAATTATTCCGTTTTAATTTTTTCGATATTTCATTTTCTAGTTTTGTTCACGAGGTCAGAGCATGCAGAGTTTAGGTGTCATGGGTCAGCAAAAAGGGTATTCTGGTAGATTCGAATGGGTTGTAGACATTCACGATCGAATATCAACACTAGATTTCACAGGGATTTCTTGGTGATGACGAATATGGTGTTTTTGGGGGGTCTTACCCCTTACGTATTTTTCACCCAAAAAGTTGGGATTTTCGAAATCGATTTTATTATTTCTAGAGATATTTGGGACAATGCTGATTAACAATATACAAACCAAAAGTGAATACGACCAATGGGAAGGGAGCTATGACGGTTTGAAATTCCGATTTTTTGAAAAAATGCCATTTGACAGGTGAAAATCTAAACTATGATAGTTAGGGCTCTGGAAAGTCTTTTATTGAATAGAGCGACCTCGAAAACCTACATTTTGATACCAAAATCGTCCATGTAGCCCTCATAAGTAATGAATTATTCCGTTTTAATTTTTTCGATATTTCATTTTCTAGTTTTGTTCACGAGGTCAGAGCATGCAGAGTTTAGGTGTCATGGGTCAGCAAAAAGGGTATTCTGGTAGATTCGAATGGGTTGTAGACATTCACGATCGAATATCAACACTAGATTTCACAGGGATTTCTTGGTGATGACGAATATGGTGTTTTTGGGGGGTCTTACCCCTTACGTATTTGTCACCCAAAAAGTTGGGATTTTCGAAATCGATTTTATTATTGCTGAAGATACTTGGGACAATGCTGATTAACAATATACAAATCAAAAGTGAATACGACCAATGGAAAGGGAGCTATGACGGTTTGAAATTCCGATTTTTTGAAAAAATGCCATTTGACAGGTGAAAATCTAAACTATGATAGTTAGGGCTCTGGAAAGTCTTTTATTGAATAGAGCGACCTCGAAAACCTACATTTTGATACCAAAATCGTCCATGTAGCCCTCATAAGTAATGAATTATTCCGTTTTAATTTTTTCGATATTTCATTTTCTAGTTTTGTTCACGAGGTCAGAGCATGCAGAGTTTAGGTGTCATGGGTCAGCAAAAAGGGTATTCTGGTAGATTCGAATGGGTTGTAGACATTCACGATCGAATATCAACACTAGATTTCACAGGGATTTCTTGGTGATGACGAATATGGTGTTTTTGGGGGGTCTTACCCCTTACGTATTTTTCACCCAAAAAGTTGGGATTTTCGAAATCGATTTTATTATTTCTAGAGATACTTGGGACAATGCTGATTAACAATATACAAACCAAAAGTGAATACGACCAATGGAAAGGGAGCTATGACGGTTTGAAATTCCGATTTTTTGAAAAAATGCCATTTGACAGGTGAAAATCTAAACTATGATAGTTAGGGCTCTGGAAAGTCTTTTATTGAATAGAGCGACCTCGAAAACCTACATTTTGATACCAAAATCGTCCATGTAGCCCTCATAAGTAATGAATTATTCCGTTTTAATTTTTTCGATATTTCATTTTCTAGTTTTGTTCACGAGGTCAGAGCATGCAGAGTTTAGGTGTCATGGGTCAGCAAAAAGGGTATTCTGGTAGATTCGAATGGGTTGTAGACATTCACGATCGAATATCAACACTAGATTTCACAGGGATTTCTTGGTGATGACGAATATGGTGTTTTTGGGGGGTCTTACCCCTTACGTATTTTTCACCCAAAAAGTTGGGATTTTCGAAATCGATTTTATTATTTCTAGAGATACTTGGGACAATGCTGATTAATAATATATAAACCAAAAGTGAATACGACCAATGGAAAGCGAGCTATGACGATTTGAAATTCCGAGTTTTTGAAAAAATGCCATTTGACAGGTGAAAATCTAAACTATGATAGTTAGGGCTCTGGAAAGTCTTTTATTGAATAGAGCGACCTCGAAAACCTACATTTTGATACCAAAATCGTCCATGTAGCCCTCATAAGTAATGAATTATTCCGTTTTAATTTTTTCGATATTTCATTTTCTAGTTTTGTTCACGAGGTCAGAGCATGCAGAGTTTAGGTGTCATGGGTCAGCAAAAAGGGTATTCTGGTAGATTCGAATGGGTTGTAGACATTCACGATCGAATATCAACACTAGATTTCACAGGGATTTCTTGGTGATGACGAATATGGTGTTTTTGGGGGGTCTTACCCCTTACGTATTTTTCACCCAAAAAGTTGGGATTTTCGAAATCGATTTTATTATTTCTAGAGATATTTGGGACAATGCTGATTAACAATATACAAACCAAAAGTGAATACGACCAATGGGAAGGGAGCTATGACGGTTTGAAATTCCGATTTTTTGAAAAAATGCCATTTGACAGGTGAAAATCTAAACTATGATAGTTAGGGCTCTGGAAAGTCTTTTATTGAATAGAGCGACCTCGAAAACCTACATTTTGATACCAAAATCGTCCATGTAGCCCTCATAAGTAATGAATTATTCCGTTTTAATTTTTTCGATATTTCATTTTCTAGTTTTGTTCACGAGGTCAGAGCATGCAGAGTTTAGGTGTCATGGGTCAGCAAAAAGGGTATTCTGGTAGATTCGAATGGGTTGTAGACATTCACGATCGAATATCAACACTAGATTTCACAGGGATTTCTTGGTGATGACGAATATGGTGTTTTTGGGGGGTCTTACCCCTTACGTATTTTTCACCCAAAAAGTTGGGATTTTCGAAATCGATTTTATTATTTCTAGAGATACTTGGGACAATGCTGATTAACAATATACAAATCAAAAGTGAATACGACCAATGGAAAGGGAGCTATGACGGTTTGAAATTCCGATTTTTTGAAAAAATGCCATTTGACAGGTGAAAATCTAAACTATGATAGTTAGGGCTCTGGAAAGTCTTTTATTGAATAGAGCGACCTCGAAAACCTACATTTTGATACCAAAATCGTCCATGTAGCCCTCATAAGTAATGAATTATTCCGTTTTAATTTTTTCGATATTTCATTTTCTAGTTTTGTTCACGAGGTCAGAGCATGCAGAGTTTAGGTGTCATGGGTCAGCAAAAAGGGTATTCTGGTAGATTCGAATGGGTTGTAGACATTCACGATCGAATATCAACACTAGATTTCACAGGGATTTCTTGGTGATGACGAATATGGTGTTTTTGGGGGGTCTTACCCCTTACGTATTTTTCACCCAAAAAGTTGGGATTTTCGAAATCGATTTTATTATTTCTAGAGATACTTGGGACAATGCTGATTAATAATATATAAACCAAAAGTGAATACGACCAATGGAAAGCGAGCTATGACGATTTGAAATTCCGAGTTTTTGAAAAAATGCCATTTGACAGGTGAAAATCTAAACTATGATAGTTAGGGCTCTGGAAAGTCTTTTATTGAATAGAGCGACCTCGAAAACCTACATTTTGATACCAAAATCGTCCATGTAGCCCTCATAAGTAATGAATTATTCCGTTTTAATTTTTTCGATATTTCATTTTCTAGTTTTGTTCACGAGGTCAGAGCATGCAGAGTTTAGGTGTCATGGGTCAGCAAAAAGGGTATTCTGGTAGATTCGAATGGGTTGTAGACATTCACGATCGAATATCAACACTAGATTTCACAGGGATTTCTTGGTGATGACGAATATGGTGTTTTTGGGGGGTCTTACCCCTTACGTATTTTTCACCCAAAAAGTTGGGATTTTCGAAATCGATTTTATTATTTCTAGAGATATTTGGGACAATGCTGATTAACAATATACAAACCAAAAGTGAATACGACCAATGGGAAGGGAGCTATGACGGTTTGAAATTCCGATTTTTTGAAAAAATGCCATTTGACAGGTGAAAATCTAAACTATGATAGTTAGGGCTCTGGAAAGTCTTTTATTGAATAGAGCGACCTCGAAAACCTACATTTTGATACCAAAATCGTCCATGTAGCCCTCATAAGTAATGAATTATTCCGTTTTAATTTTTTCGATATTTCATTTTCTAGTTTTGTTCACGAGGTCAGAGCATGCAGAGTTTAGGTGTCATGGGTCAGCAAAAAGGGTATTCTGGTAGATTCGAATGGGTTGTAGACATTCACGATCGAATATCAACACTAGATTTCACAGGGATTTCTTGGTGATGACGAATATGGTGTTTTTGGGGGGTCTTACCCCTTACGTATTTGTCACCCAAAAAGTTGGGATTTTCGAAATCGATTTTATTATTGCTGAAGATACTTGGGACAATGCTGATTAACAATATACAAATCAAAAGTGAATACGACCAATGGAAAGGGAGCTATGACGGTTTGAAATTCCGATTTTTTGAAAAAATGCCATTTGACAGGTGAAAATCTAAACTATGATAGTTAGGGCTCTGGAAAGTCTTTTATTGAATAGAGCGACCTCGAAAACCTACATTTTGATACCAAAATCGTCCATGTAGCCCTCATAAGTAATGAATTATTCCGTTTTAATTTTTTCGATATTTCATTTTCTAGTTTTGTTCACGAGGTCAGAGCATGCAGAGTTTAGGTGTCATGGGTCAGCAAAAAGGGTATTCTGGTAGATTCGAATGGGTTGTAGACATTCACGATCGAATATCAACACTAGATTTCACAGGGATTTCTTGGTGATGACGAATATGGTGTTTTTGGGGGGTCTTACCCCTTACGTATTTTTCACCCAAAAAGTTGGGATTTTCGAAATCGATTTTATTATTTCTAGAGATACTTGGGACAATGCTGATTAATAATATATAAACCAAAAGTGAATACGACCAATGGAAAGCGAGCTATGACGATTTGAAATTCCGAGTTTTTGAAAAAATGCCATTTGACAGGTGAAAATCTAAACTATGATAGTTAGGGCTCTGGAAAGTCTTTTATTGAATAGAGCGACCTCGAAAACCTACATTTTGATACCAAAATCGTCCATGTAGCCCTCATAAGTAATGAATTATTCCGTTTTAATTTTTTCGATATTTCATTTTCTAGTTTTGTTCACGAGGTCAGAGCATGCAGAGTTTAGGTGTCATGGGTCAGCAAAAAGGGTATTCTGGTAGATTCGAATGGGTTGTAGACATTCACGATCGAATATCAACACTAGATTTCACAGGGATTTCTTGGTGATGACGAATATGGTGTTTTTGGGGGGTCTTACCCCTTACGTATTTTTCACCCAAAAAGTTGGGATTTTCGAAATCGATTTTATTATTTCTAGAGATATTTGGGACAATGCTGATTAACAATATACAAACCAAAAGTGAATACGACCAATGGGAAGGGAGCTATGACGGTTTAAAATTCCGATTTTTTGAAAAAATGCCATTTGACAGGTGAAAATCTAAACTATGATAGTTAGGGCTCTGGAAAGTCTTTTATTGAATAGAGCGACCTCGAAAACCTACATTTTGATACCAAAATCGTCCATGTAGCCCTCATAAGTAATGAATTATTCCGTTTTAATTTTTTCGATATTTCATTTTCTAGTTTTGTTCACGAGGTCAGAGCATGCAGAGTTTAGGTGTCATGGGTCAGCAAAAAGGGTATTCTGGTAGATTCGAATGGGTTGTAGACATTCACGATCGAATATCAACACTAGATTTCACAGGGATTTCTTGGTGATGACGAATATGGTGTTTTTGGGGGGTCTTACCCCTTACGTATTTTTCACCCAAAAAGTTGGGATTTTCGAAATCGATTTTATTATTTCTAGAGATATTTGGGACAATGCTGATTAACAATATACAAACCAAAAGTGAATACGACCAATGGGAAGGGAGCTATGACGGTTTGAAATTCCGATTTTTTGAAAAAATGCCATTTGACAGGTGAAAATCTAAACTATGATAGTTAGGGCTCTGGAAAGTCTTTTATTGAATAGAGCGACCTCGAAAACCTACATTTTGATACCAAAATCGTCCATGTAGCCCTCATAAGTAATGAATTATTCCGTTTTAATTTTTTCGATATTTCATTTTCTAGTTTTGTTCACGAGGTCAGAGCATGCAGAGTTTAGGTGTCATGGGTCAGCAAAAAGGGTATTCTGGTAGATTCGAATGGGTTGTAGACATTCACGATCGAATATCAACACTACATTTCACAGGGATTTCTTGGTGATGACGAATATGGTGTTTTTGGGGGGTCTTACCCCTTACGTATTTGTCACCCAAAAAGTTGGGATTTTCGAAATCGATTTTATTATTGCTGAAGATACTTGGGACAATGCTGATTAACAATATACAAATCAAAAGTGAATACGACCAATGGAAAGGGAGCTATGACGGTTTGAAATTCCGATTTTTTGAAAAAATGCCATTTGACAGGTGAAAATCTAAACTATGATAGTTAGGGCTCTGGAAAGTCTTTTATTGAATAGAGCGACCTCGAAAACCTACATTTTGATACCAAAATCGTCCATGTAGCCCTCATAAGTAATGAATTATTCCGTTTTAATTTTTTCGATATTTCATTTTCTAGTTTTGTTCACGAGGTCAGAGCATGCAGAGTTTAGGTGTCATGGGTCAGCAAAAAGGGTATTCTGGTAGATTCGAATGGGTTGTAGACATTCACGATCGAATATCAACACTAGATTTCACAGGGATTTCTTGGTGATGACGAATATGGTGTTTTTGGGGGGTCTTACCCCTTACGTATTTTTCACCCAAAAAGTTGGGATTTTCGAAATCGATTTTATTATTTCTAGAGATATTTGGGACAATGCTGATTAACAATATACAAACCAAAAGTGAATACGACCAATGGGAAGGGAGCTATGACGGTTTGAAATTCCGATTTTTTGAAAAAATGCCATTTGACAGGTGAAAATCTAAACTATGATAGTTAGGGCTCTGGAAAGTCTTTTATTGAATAGAGCGACCTCGAAAACCTACATTTTGATACCAAAATCGTCCATGTAGCCCTCATAAGTAATGAATTATTCCGTTTTAATTTTTTCGATATTTCATTTTCTAGTTTTGTTCACGAGGTCAGAGCATGCAGAGTTTAGGTGTCATGGGTCAGCAAAAAGGGTATTCTGGTAGATTCGAATGGGTTGTAGACATTCACGATCGAATATCAACACTAGATTTCACAGGGATTTCTTGGTGATGACGAATATGGTGTTTTTGGGGGGTCTTACCCCTTACGTATTTGTCACCCAAAAAGTTGGGATTTTCGAAATCGATTTTATTATTGCTGAAGATACTTGGGACAATGCTGATTAACAATATACAAATCAAAAGTGAATACGACCAATGGAAAGGGAGCTATGACGGTTTGAAATTCCGATTTTTTGAAAAAATGCCATTTGACAGGTGAAAATCTAAACTATGATAGTTAGGGCTCTGGAAAGTCTTTTATTGAATAGAGCGACCTCGAAAACCTACATTTTGATACCAAAATCGTCCATGTAGCCCTCATAAGTAATGAATTATTCCGTTTTAATTTTTTCGATATTTCATTTTCTAGTTTTGTTCACGAGGTCAGAGCATGCAGAGTTTAGGTGTCATGGGTCAGCAAAAAGGGTATTCTGGTAGATTCGAATGGGTTGTAGACATTCACGATCGAATATCAACACTAGATTTCACAGGGATTTCTTGGTGATGACGAATATGGTGTTTTTGGGGGGTCTTACCCCTTACGTATTTTTCACCCAAAAAGTTGGGATTTTCGAAATCGATTTTATTATTTCTAGAGATACTTGGGACAATGCTGATTAATAATATATAAACCAAAAGTGAATACGACCAATGGAAAGCGAGCTATGACGATTTGAAATTCCGAGTTTTTGAAAAAATGCCATTTGACAGGTGAAAATCTAAACTATGATAGTTAGGGCTCTGGAAAGTCTTTTATTGAATAGAGCGACCTCGAAAACCTACATTTTGATACCAAAATCGTCCATGTAGCCCTCATAAGTAATGAATTATTCCGTTTTAATTTTTTCGATATTTCATTTTCTAGTTTTGTTCACGAGGTCAGAGCATGCAGAGTTTAGGTGTCATGGGTCAGCAAAAAGGGTATTCTGGTAGATTCGAATGGGTTGTAGACATTCACGATCGAATATCAACACTAGATTTCACAGGGATTTCTTGGTGATGACGAATATGGTGTTTTTGGGGGGTCTTACCCCTTACGTATTTTTCACCCAAAAAGTTGGGATTTTCGAAATCGATTTTATTATTTCTAGAGATACTTGGGACAATGCTGATTAACAATTTACAAACCAAAAGTGAATACGACCAATGGAAAGGGAGCTATGACGGTTTGAAATTCCGATTTTTTGAAAAAATGCCATTTGACAGGTGAAAATCTAAACTATGATAGTTAGGGCTCTGGAAAGTCTTTTATTGAATAGAGCGACCTCGAAAACCTACATTTTGATACCAAAATCGTCCATGTAGCCCTCATAAGTAATGAATTATTCCGTTTTAATTTTTTCGATATTTCATTTTCTAGTTTTGTTCACGAGGTCAGAGCATGCAGAGTTTAGGTGTCATGGGTCAGCAAAAAGGGTATTCTGGTAGATTCGAATGGGTTGTAGACATTCACGATCGAATATCAACACTAGATTTCACAGGGATTTCTTGGTGATGACGAATATGGTGTTTTTGGGGGGTCTTACCCCTTACGTATTTTTCACCCAAAAAGTTGGGATTTTCGAAATCGATTTTATTATTTCTAGAGATACTTGGGACAATGCTGATTAATAATATATAAACCAAAAGTGAATACGACCAATGGAAAGCGAGCTATGACGATTTGAAATTCCGAGTTTTTGAAAAAATGCCATTTGACAGGTGAAAATCTAAACTATGATAGTTAGGGCTCTGGAAAGTCTTTTATTGAATAGAGCGACCTCGAAAACCTACATTTTGATACCAAAATCGTCCATGTAGCCCTCATAAGTAATGAATTATTCCGTTTTAATTTTTTCGATATTTCATTTTCTAGTTTTGTTCACGAGGTCAGAGCATGCAGAGTTTAGGTGTCATGGGTCAGCAAAAAGGGTATTCTGGTAGATTCGAATGGGTTGTAGACATTCACGATCGAATATCAACACTAGATTTCACAGGGATTTCTTGGTGATGACGAATATGGTGTTTTTGGGGGGTCTTACCCCTTACGTATTTTTCACCCAAAAAGTTGGGATTTTCGAAATCGATTTTATTATTTCTAGAGATATTTGGGACAATGCTGATTAACAATATACAAACCAAAAGTGAATACGACCAATGGGAAGGGAGCTATGACGGTTTGAAATTCCGATTTTTTGAAAAAATGCCATTTGACAGGTGAAAATCTAAACTATGATAGTTAGGGCTCTGGAAAGTCTTTTATTGAATAGAGCGACCTCGAAAACCTACATTTTGATACCAAAATCGTCCATGTAGCCCTCATAAGTAATGAATTATTCCGTTTTAATTTTTTCGATATTTCATTTTCTAGTTTTGTTCACGAGGTCAGAGCATGCAGAGTTTAGGTGTCATGGGTCAGCAAAAAGGGTATTCTGGTAGATTCGAATGGGTTGTAGACATTCACGATCGAATATCAACACTAGATTTCACAGGGATTTCTTGGTGATGACGAATATGGTGTTTTTGGGGGGTCTTACCCCTTACGTATTTTTCACCCAAAAAGTTGGGATTTTCGAAATCGATTTTATTATTTCTAGAGATACTTGGGACAATGCTGATTAACAATATACAAATCAAAAGTGAATACGACCAATGGAAAGGGAGCTATGACGGTTTGAAATTCCGATTTTTTGAAAAAATGCCATTTGACAGGTGAAAATCTAAACTATGATAGTTAGGGCTCTGGAAAGTCTTTTATTGAATAGAGCGACCTCGAAAACCTACATTTTGATACCAAAATCGTCCATGTAGCCCTCATAAGTAATGAATTATTCCGTTTTAATTTTTTCGATATTTCATTTTCTAGTTTTGTTCACGAGGTCAGAGCATGCAGAGTTTAGGTGTCATGGGTCAGCAAAAAGGGTATTCTGGTAGATTCGAATGGGTTGTAGACATTCACGATCGAATATCAACACTAGATTTCACAGGGATTTCTTGGTGATGACGAATATGGTGTTTTTGGGGGGTCTTACCCCTTACGTATTTGTCACCCAAAAAGTTGGGATTTTCGAAATCGATTTTATTATTGCTGAAGATACTTGGGACAATGCTGATTAACAATATACAAATCAAAAGTGAATACGACCAATGGAAAGGGAGCTATGACGGTTTGAAATTCCGATTTTTTGAAAAAATGCCATTTGACAGGTGAAAATCTAAACTATGATAGTTAGGGCTCTGGAAAGTCTTTTATTGAATAGAGCGACCTCGAAAACCTACATTTTGATACCAAAATCGTCCATGTAGCCCTCATAAGTAATGAATTATTCCGTTTTAATTTTTTCGATATTTCATTTTCTAGTTTTGTTCACGAGGTCAGAGCATGCAGAGTTTAGGTGTCATGGGTCAGCAAAAAGGGTATTCTGGTAGATTCGAATGGGTTGTAGACATTCACGATCGAATATCAACACTAGATTTCACAGGGATTTCTTGGTGATGACGAATATGGTGTTTTTGGGGGGTCTTACCCCTTACGTATTTTTCACCCAAAAAGTTGGGATTTTCGAAATCGATTTTATTATTTCTAGAGATATTTGGGACAATGCTGATTAACAATATACAAACCAAAAGTGAATACGACCAATGGGAAGGGAGCTATGACGGTTTGAAATTCCGATTTTTTGAAAAAATGCCATTTGACAGGTGAAAATCTAAACTATGATAGTTAGGGCTCTGGAAAGTCTTTTATTGAATAGAGCGACCTCGAAAACCTACATTTTGATACCAAAATCGTCCATGTAGCCCTCATAAGTAATGAATTATTCCGTTTTAATTTTTTCGATATTTCATTTTCTAGTTTTGTTCACGAGGTCAGAGCATGCAGAGTTTAGGTGTCATGGGTCAGCAAAAAGGGTATTCTGGTAGATTCGAATGGGTTGTAGACATTCACGATCGAATATCAACACTAGATTTCACAGGGATTTCTTGGTGATGACGAATATGGTGTTTTTGGGGGGTCTTACCCCTTACGTATTTTTCACCCAAAAAGTTGGGATTTTCGAAATCGATTTTATTATTTCTAGAGATATTTGGGACAATGCTGATTAACAATATACAAACCAAAAGTGAATACGACCAATGGGAAGGGAGCTATGACGGTTTGAAATTCCGATTTTTTGAAAAAATGCCATTTGACAGGTGAAAATCTAAACTATGATAGTTAGGGCTCTGGAAAGTCTTTTATTGAATAGAGCGACCTCGAAAACCTACATTTTGATACCAAAATCGTCCATGTAGCCCTCATAAGTAATGAATTATTCCGTTTTAATTTTTTCGATATTTCATTTTCTAGTTTTGTTCACGAGGTCAGAGCATGCAGAGTTTAGGTGTCATGGGTCAGCAAAAAGGGTATTCTGGTAGATTCGAATGGGTTGTAGACATTCACGATCGAATATCAACACTACATTTCACAGGGATTTCTTGGTGATGACGAATATGGTGTTTTTGGGGGGTCTTACCCCTTACGTATTTGTCACCCAAAAAGTTGGGATTTTCGAAATCGATTTTATTATTGCTGAAGATACTTGGGACAATGCTGATTAACAATATACAAATCAAAAGTGAATACGACCAATGGAAAGGGAGCTATGACGGTTTGAAATTCCGATTTTTTGAAAAAATGCCATTTGACAGGTGAAAATCTAAACTATGATAGTTAGGGCTCTGGAAAGTCTTTTATTGAATAGAGCGACCTCGAAAACCTACATTTTGATACCAAAATCGTCCATGTAGCCCTCATAAGTAATGAATTATTCCGTTTTAATTTTTTCGATATTTCATTTTCTAGTTTTGTTCACGAGGTCAGAGCATGCAGAGTTTAGGTGTCATGGGTCAGCAAAAAGGGTATTCTGGTAGATTCGAATGGGTTGTAGACATTCACGATCGAATATCAACACTAGATTTCACAGGGATTTCTTGGTGATGACGAATATGGTGTTTTTGGGGGGTCTTACCCCTTACGTATTTTTCACCCAAAAAGTTGGGATTTTCGAAATCGATTTTATTATTTCTAGAGATACTTGGGACAATGCTGATTAACAATTTACAAACCAAAAGTGAATACGACCAATGGAAAGGGAGCTATGACGGTTTGAAATTCCGATTTTTTGAAAAAATGCCATCTGACAGGTGAAAATCTAAACTATGATAGTTAGGGCTCTGGAAAGTCTTTCATTGAATAGAGCGACCTCGAAAACCTACATTTTGATACCAAAATCGTCCATGTAGCCCTCATAAGTAATGAATTATTCCGTTTTAATTTTTTCGATATTTCATTTTCTAGTTTTGTTCACGAGGTCAGAGCATGCAGAGTTTAGGTGTCATGGGTCAGCAAAAAGGGTATTCTGGTAGATTCGAATGGGTTGTAGACATTCACGATCGAATATCAACACTAGATTTCACAGGGATTTCTTGGTGATGACGAATATGGTGTTTTTGGGGGGTCTTACCCCTTACGTATTTTTCACCCAAAAAGTTGGGATTTTCGAAATCGATTTTATTATTTCTAGAGATACTTGGGACAATGCTGATTAACAATATACAAACCAAAAGTGAATACGACCAATGGAAAGGGAGCTATGACGGTTTGAAATTCCGATTTTGTGAAAAAATACCATTTGACAGGTGAAAATCTAAACTATGATAGTTAGGGCTCTGGAAAGTCTTTTATTGAATAGAGCGACCTCGAAAACCTACATTTTGATACCAAAATCGTCCATGTAGCCCTCATAAGTAATGAATTATTCCGTTTTAATTTTTTCGATATTTCATTTTCTAGTTTTGTTCACGAGGTCAGAGCATGCAGAGTTTAGGTGTCATGGGTCAGCAAAAAGGGTATTCTGGTAGATTCGAATGGGTTGTAGACATTCACGATCGAATATCAACACTAGATTTCACAGGGATTTCTTGGTGATGACGAATATGGTGTTTTTGGGGGGTCTTACCCCTTACGTATTTTTCACCCAAAAAGTTGGGATTTTCGAAATCGATTTTATTATTTCTAGAGATACTTGGGACAATGCTGATTAACAATTTACAAACCAAAAGTGAATAAGACCAATGGAAAGGGAGCTATGACGGTTTGAAATTCCGATTTTTTGAAAAAATGCCATTTGACAGGTGAAAATCTAAACTATGATAGTTAGGGCTCTGGAAAGTCTTTCATTGAATAGAGCGACCTCGAAAACCTACATTTTGATACCAAAATCGTCCATGTAGCCCTCATAAGTAATGAATTATTCCGTTTTAATTTTTTCGATATTTCATTTTCTAGTTTTGTTCACGAGGTCAGAGCATGCAGAGTTTAGGTGTCATGGGTCAGCAAAAAGGGTATTCTGGTAGATTCGAATGGGTTGTAGACATTCACGATCGAATATCAACACTAGATTTCACAGGGATTTCTTGGTGATGACGAATATGGTGTTTTTGGGGGGTCTTACCCCTTACGTATTTTTCACCCAAAAAGTTGGGATTTTCGAAATCGATTTTATTATTTCTAGAGATACTTGGGACAATGCTGATTAACAATATACAAACCAAAAGTGAATACGACCAATGGAAAGGGAGCTATGACGGTTTGAAATTCCGATTTTGTGAAAAAATACCATTTGACAGGTGAAAATCTAAACTATGATAGTTAGGGCTCTGGAAAGTCTTTTATTGAATAGAGCGACCTCGAAAACCTACATTTTGATACCAAAATCGTCCATGTAGCCCTCATAAGTAATGAATTATTCCGTTTTAATTTTTTCGATATTTCATTTTCTAGTTTTGTTCACGAGGTCAGAGCATGCAGAGTTTAGGTGTCATGGGTCAGCAAAAAGGGTATTCTGGTAGATTCGAATGGGTTGTAGACATTCACGATCGAATATCAACACTAGATTTCACAGGGATTTCTTGGTGATGACGAATATGGTGTTTTTGGGGGGTCTTACCCCTTACGTATTTTTCACCCAAAAAGTTGGGATTTTCGAAATCGATTTTATTATTTCTAGAGATACTTGGGACAATGCTGATTAACAATTTACAAACCAAAAGTGAATACGACCAATGGAAAGGGAGCTATGACGGTTTGAAATTCCGATTTTTTGAAAAAATGCCATCTGACAGGTGAAAATCTAAACTATGATAGTTAGGGCTCTGGAAAGTCTTTCATTGAATAGAGCGACCTCGAAAACCTACATTTTGATACCAAAATCGTCCATGTAGCCCTCATAAGTAATGAATTATTCCGTTTTAATTTTTTCGATATTTCATTTTCTAGTTTTGTTCACGAGGTCAGAGCATGCAGAGTTTAGGTGTCATGGGTCAGCAAAAAGGGTATTCTGGTAGATTCGAATGGGTTGTAGACATTCACGATCGAATATCAACACTAGATTTCACAGGGATTTCTTGGTGATGACGAATATGGTGTTTTTGGGGGGTCTTACCCCTTACGTATTTTTCACCCAAAAAGTTGGGATTTTCGAAATCGATTTTATTATTTCTAGAGATACTTGGGACAATGCTGATTAACAATTTACAAACCAAAAGTGAATAAGACCAATGGAAAGGGAGCTATGACGGTTTGAAATTCCGATTTTTTGAAAAAATGCCATTTGACAGGTGAAAATCTAAACTATGATAGTTAGGGCTCTGGAAAGTCTTTCATTGAATAGAGCGACCTCGAAAACCTACATTTTGATACCAAAATCGTCCATGTAGCCCTCATAAGTAATGAATTATTCCGTTTTAATTTTTTCGATATTTCATTTTCTAGTTTTGTTCACGAGGTCAGAGCATGCAGAGTTTAGGTGTCATGGGTCAGCAAAAAGGGTATTCTGGTAGATTCGAATGGGTTGTAGACATTCACGATCGAATATCAACACTAGATTTCACAGGGATTTCTTGGTGATGACGAATATGGTGTTTTTGGGGGGTCTTACCCCTTACGTATTTTTCACCCAAAAAGTTGGGATTTTCGAAATCGATTTTATTATTTCTAGAGATACTTGGGACAATGCTGATTAACAATATACAAACCAAAAGTGAATACGACCAATGGAAAGGGAGCTATGACGGTTTGAAATTCCGATTTTGTGAAAAAATACCATTTGACAGGTGAAAATCTAAACTATGATAGTTAGGGCTCTGGAAAGTCTTTTATTGAATAGAGCGACCTCGAAAACCTACATTTTGATACCAAAATCGTCCATGTAGCCCTCATAAGTAATGGGTGGTCTTACCCCTTACTTATTTTTTACCCAAAAAGTTGAGATTTTGGAAATCGATTTTATTATTCCTAGAGATACTTGGGACAATGCGAACGCAACTCGATCAAGGTCGCTGATTCTTCGAACTATTCGACTCAGTACCAGTTGGTGCGCATTCGGATAAATTTAATTGATTTTTGGTGAAATGGTTTATTTAACTCAAATGGACTATTTTCATTTAATTTTTACCGATGATTCTGTTAACAATGAATCAGAAGGAAGGGAAAACGCGATGGTTTAAGTTCACATCCATAGATCCGAATGTGGTCTTGTATTTCTCGTTTTCACATTAGGAGAAAATAGATTTTAAAGTATTTTTCACATAGATTGGGTGTTTTTCAGGGGATACGGTTTCAGTTGAAACATTTTTTCCTAAAAAACTTGAAGTTATACGAGCTTTTTATCTGTGACGTAGAGAAGTGCGTTTCGGAATTTATAGAGAGGGGCCGATATGTACCACAGATGGACCAACCAAGTACGCCAGACAATATAGAACTCAAGATCATTCAAGATCCCGAATACAGAAGATTAGGATGTACAGTCGATATGAAAAGGGCTTTGGATTGGTTTTACACCACAAGGTGAGATTTTCATAGAATTTTTCGGCTAGAGGGAGCAAAATTCTTATTATTCCAGAGAAAGCATTATGAATAAGCTGCCAGTGGTTAAACGAGCAGCCGAAAAATTCAGGCAAGCCTTGATAAGGGCCAATGAGAAGGAGATGGATAGAGTTCAACGTTGTCTGGACAGAGCCGTAGAAAATGTAATTTCCGGCATTAGATATTGGAGGGTGCAGAAAGATGGACCGAGGCTTGGCGAGATAACCCCCGAGAATCCACTCATAGGAAGGTGAGTCGAGGCTGTCGGTAACTTATGCCCTTATACGTTGAATTTTGAGGTTAACTCGAACATTGCATCTTCTGGTTCATGTCGGAGGTAAGATTGGTTATGATGCGCATGTGTACTAAATAATTGTCATCATGATGAAGGGGTTTCCAATAAGAGGTGTTATTTCGAATAGCGCCTTATTTCGGTAGACAATACAGAAATTGGTGGAAGAATTTGAGCTGTTGGGACAAGTTAGTGGTGTGAACGTCGCTTAATTACGAACAAGAATATTGCTGCTGTAGCCGAAAGTGTTGAAGAAAACCAAGGTTTGTCCATTCCTAGTCGTTCTTTGGAATTGGGCATTCCACAAACGTCATTGCAGTGTATTTGCATAAAGATTTGGCTCTTATTGGAAAACTTATTATTTATTTATTTCCGTTGTATACTAAACTGTGTTCAGTGTGTTCCATTGAATTGATAAAGTTTGGCGTAAAATTCACAATGGTTCTTCTGCAGATATTTCACCGATTACGGAACTCCGAAGACTATGGAAGAGTTCGAAGAAATAATGTACAGCGACAACGGTAGGTTTTTGATGGCCCACAACGGTTGGGTCATGGATAGCGATCCTCTGGTCAACTTCGCAGCGCCCGGGTCCGATGTTTACTTTCTGAGAGAACTGATTCCGTGGGGGGATAGTGTCAAATTAAGGTAAAATACTGTTATTACCCTTTTTTCCGTAGGACCATGCAGTGCACCGTCTTCAATCTGTCACCGAGTTAATGTTACCGGGTATACATCGGGAATCTTTTACAGGTACGGCGAGAAACCATCGGATTCTCCTTTCCTGTGGGACATAATGACGAAATATGTGGAATTGACTGCGAAAACATTTCATGGCGTGAGGCTGGATAATTGTCATTCAACCCCATTCGAAGTAAGCGCGCATTCCGACAAAATTAGTTGTAAACTCCATTCGCTTCTATCATGCATCCCGGTTGGCCATGATTTAGGTTTATCAAGTTTTTTTCACTTGAAACTGACGCGGGTTGGTACTCGTTGAATGTCAAATGATTCTCAGAGTTCCTACGGGAGTCGGTAGAGAGTTAAGACGGAGGTAGTTATTGTCATTAGAGACGGAATTGGATCTTCGAGACGGTACCATATCGGCGCTACAAGATCAATTCATTTGTTCGGCTTAAAGACGTTTTCTATCTCACCAAGTTCAGTAAACGCGGATACCTACATCGCAACTGAACGTGTGTTTGTCAAAAGTAATTAGTATAAGGCTGAATACAGACTATTCTGACGTGACGTGTTTACATGTGGGCCCACGTCAAAATTGTGCATGATATAAAAATCCATAAAAATGCAACACATCGTTCTGTGCGTTCACGTTCATATTAGGCCAATGTGAGCACTGCACGGTCCTGACGGGACGTGAAATCACGTCACGTCAGAATAGTCTGTATTCACCTCAAGACGTATAATCTACAAGTGCAAATTATTGTGTAGAATTAACACTGTAAATGAGCTGTATACAGGGTCCTGCAAAAGTGCGTTCTTCTTCCATAGCTGCCGAACCAGACATCTCAGAGATTTCGTTGGAAAGTTGACCTCTTGTACCTTCATTTCTGCATCTCAAGAAATTATTTTCTGATATACAGGGTGTCCCCGATAAATGTTATTCAACAAATGGATGATTTTTTTAATGGATCACCCCATATATTTTCACATATTTTCAATGACCTCCATTACCTCTTTCATGACGCAAAATCTTAGGGACATTTTTCCAACAGTTCAGATCTTATTCGGAGAAAAATGCAAAAAGGTGAGGGAAAAGCAGTTCAGTAAAAGTCTTCTGACGATTTCCAGAAGCGATAGTAACATGAATTTGAACTGAAAGTTTTTTAATTGAAGGATTTGCCTTGACATGGTTCCTAAACGATCAACCTGTCATATACAGGGTGTCCGTTATTAAGGTCCAAATATAGAGAACTTAAAATTATTATTTCTCGATTTTTTCAAATAGAACACCCTGTATTTTTTTCCACAATAATGTAGACAATTGGATACCTTACATTTTCTCAGAAGTAAGCTTAGGATTATTTTAACCCCCGCATCCAGCAGACACGAAAAATGATATCGCAAATGAAAATTTTATTCGAATAATAACATAATAAAAACTAACGGACATTCAAAAGAGGTCAAACAATGAAATAAAACTAAATGAATAATTTATTGACAAACTTCAAAACCTTCCCAGAATCATACTTCCTGAGCTTCATCATAAAAATGATATTTCTTTTTCGTACAAGCAATTCATATTGATCACATTCAACCAATTATATCAGTTTTTATCGGCTTTCCAAGAAAAATATGTATTAATCAAGTTATTCCTACTAGAACTCAAAGATACTTTTGAATACAGTAAATCAGAATGAATTTTTGTTTCATATCGGGATATTGGGCAGCATAAGTTCGACTTCCTTAAAAAAACAGGTTCTGTGGCACTGCCTTAACATGAAAATCATATCAACCATCCTATTTTTTTCCAAAAATTCATACTGATTCACTGTATTCGAAAGTATCTTTGAGCTCTAAGTAGCAATAACTTGATCAATATTTTTTTTGGAAAGCCGATAAAAACTGATATAATTGGTTGAATACGTGATCAATATGAATTGCTTGTACGAAAAAGAAATATCATTTTTATGATGATGCTCAGGAAATATGATTCTGGGAAGGTTTTAAAGTTTGTCAATAATTATTCATTTAGTTTTATTTCATTGTTTAACCTCTTTTGAATGTCCGTTAGTTTTTATTATGTTATTATTTGAATACAATTTTCAGTTGCGATATCATTTTTTGTGTCTACTGTATGCGGGAGTTGAAATAATCCTGAGGTTACTTCTGAGAAAATGTAAGGTATTCAATTGTCTACATTATTGTGGAAAAAATACAGGGTGTGCTATTTGAAAAATTGGAGAAATAATAATTTTAAGTTCTCCATATTTGGACCTTAATAACGGACACCCCGTATATGGCAGGTTGATAAAATTTTCAGTTACGATATCATTTTTCGTGTCTGCTGAATGCGGAGTTGAAATAATCCTGAGGTTACTTCTGAGAAAATGTAAGGTATTCAATTTTCTACATCATTGTGGAAAAAAATACAGGGTGTATTATTTGAAAAAATCGAGAAATAATAATTTTGAGTTCTCCATATTTGGACCTTAATAACGGACACCCTGCATATGATAGGTTGATCGTTTAGGAACCATGTCAAGGCAAATCCTTCAATTAAAAAACTTTGAGTTCAAATTCATGTTACTATCGCTTCTGGAAATCGTTAGAAGACTTTTACTGAACTGCTTTTCCCTCACCTTTTTGCAGTTTTCTTCGAATAAGATCTGAACTATTGCCAAAATTGTCCCTAAGATTTTGCGTCATGAAAGAGGTAATGAAGGTCATTGAAAATATGTGAAAATATATGGGGTGATCCATTAAAAAAATCATCCATTTGTTGAATAACATTTATCGGGGACACCCTGTATATCAAAAAATAATTTCCTGAGATGCAGAAATGAAGGTACAAGAGGTCTACTTTCCAACGAAATCTCTGAGATGTCTGGTGCGGCAGCTATGGAAGAAGAACCCACTATTGCAGGACCCTGTAGAGACAGTTTGACTTTTAATGGTTCTTGGAAGAACTGTAGAAAGCGATAAAGACGTAGCCAAAGCAAAGGTCATATTCCTAGACGACCGAAAACAAACCCACATTTTTATAAGTGAAATATTTACAGTAGTAACAGAGAAAAAAGTTTCTTCAACATTCAACAGATCTTTGAAATCAGTTAATAAACATTTTGATAAATACATAATTACTATGACCTCTATATGTAGAGAAGACAACGTTGCTTGTTCGACTGACAGGAAAATGACTATAACCTAACATTTTCAAAATACACACGGTGAAATGTGTCAGAATGTCATGGCCAACCGGGATGCATTATAAAAGCGAATGGAGTATATGTAACCGTTGCGTTATTCCAGCTGGCGGAATACATGATGGATCGCGCCAAAAAGGTGCGTCCGGATCTGTACGTGGTCGCGGAACTCTTCACCAACGAAGAAAGAAAGGATAACCTGTTCATCAATAGACTCGGAATAACGTCTCTAATCAGAGGTGAGTTGATCGGTCCAACCATTGAGTTTGAATATACCTAGAGGAACAACGCCCTTGAACGAATCGAAGCTAAAATTTTTGGCCGTCAAGTGGCGGCACATAGTAGCTACTAGAGGAACTATAATCTGCCGATCCATTTTGTTAGCTATTAATTTACAGAAATCTGTAGGATGTTTATTTCCCTCTAGTACTATGAATCATGGGCAGGGTAAGATTCGTCCAAATTATACACTGCGCAAAAAAATTAACGGACATTATGGAAATCTCAAATTTATTCTACAACTGAAGGTGTTCTCAATCATGATTATTTTTATCAGAATTATGCATGCATATGTTATCCACTTTCAACGTTTTTCTTCAATACAGATGTTTTCTCCCAGCAGGAATAAAAAAAGATGATATTATCAGATTTTGAATGTATTGGCTCCATTCTAAAATCAGTTGTTCTCGATCAATTCTAGTGATCAATAGTTTTCCTGTCGTTTGATTTTCTACACGCAATTTGACCCAAGAGGAATGTGCCCAAGCGGTAGTTTTGCGAGAAGAAGGGTGGACATACACAAGAATTGCAGAAAGGTTTGGAGTTTTCCATAAAAGGGTGTCCAGAATGTTGCAGCGATTCAGGGAGACAGGTATGAATGTCCGAAGACCAGGACAGGGTAGACCACGGGTAACAACTGCCATTCAAGAACGTTACTTGAGAGTTTCTTCGTTGAGACAACGGTTCAAAATCAGCTTGAGCAAACTCATGAGGTGCAAATAAGCACTCAGACAATAAGAAATCGCCTCAGAGAATATGATTTAAGGCCTCGTGTCGCGGCAAGAGGCCCAGCTCTTACCCCAGCCCATCGAAGGGCGCGTTTGGATTTTGCGAGAGAGCATATCCATTGGGAAGAGGCCGATTGGGAAAGAGCTCTCTTCACAGATGAGTCTAGATTCTGCCTCTACCATTGTGATCGACGTTCCCTTGTATACAGACGTCCTCATGAAAGATATGCTCAGTGCAATTTCCTGAATACTACTGTTTTCGGGGGAGGATCGATTATGGTATGGGGTGGAATATCTTTGACTGCTCGCACAGACCTAGTGGTCGTTGAAAATGGAGCTATGAATGCTGATAAGTATATAAGGAACATTCTTAAAGAGCATGTAGTGCCATTTGCCTCATACATTTGTGAAAATTTCATTTTTATGGACGATAATGCCAGACCCCATCGTGCGCGCATCGTTCAGGAGTACCTTGAAGAGGTTGAAGTCTCTCGAATGGAATGGCCAGCAAGAAGATCTCAATCCGATTGAGCAGGTTTGGGACAACCTCAATAGAAGGCTGAGAAGTTCAGAAAATCATCCAGCTACTCTTAATGACTTAGGAATCCAACTCGGAGAAATCTGGGAAGGATTAGATCAGAACATTTTAAGATCACTCATTTTGAGTATGAACCGTCGTTGCCGAGCTGTAATTAACGCAAGGGGTGGAAATACCAAGTATTAAATCACTTATCAGCATTTCAGTATTTTGAAAATTGTTCATTTCTCTTCTTCCGCATAAGATTCGGTGAAATCCTGAATTTTCCTTCCATTTAATGTGTCTTGTTTCGTTCAAAACCTTCCCGAGAGAACATAAAAGATAAGTTATAAAGTCAATGTAGAGTTAACTTTCATTAAAATTGAGATTTTCAGAATGTGCGTTAATTTTTTCGCGCAGTGTATATCTTCGTTACGAACTGCGTTAAAGGGAGATCATGTAGATCATTTGAATTACCATAATAAATAAATGATGCATTCGTGGCCAGCTCGCTTAGGAAATAGTGCTTTGTAGTTCAGCTACAGATGCGAGGGTAAAAAATTTCGATTCTCTGAAACACAACTGTGCCACTTTGAACTGGAGAAGGAACTACAACTAAAAGTGGCTTCAAATCGTTCAATGTGGTTGTACCTCTAGGTATATTCAAACTCAATGCTCCAACTCGCAAATCGTACGCTCGAGCGTCGAATTTGTCGACCAGCGTACCAAAAAAAAATTAAAATTCCGTTCTCAGAGGCCATGAGCGCCAACAACGCGGACGAACTGGGCAGATTGGTCTACAGGTTCGGAGGAAGGCCGATCGGGTCCTTCTTCAGGCCGAACGTCTGCCCGTTGTATAAGGGAAACGTCGCGCACGCGCTCTTCTTCGATCAGACCCACGACAATCCCAGTCCGTTGGAGAAGACGTCGCTGTTCAACATGCTGCCGACCGCGGCGCTGGTCAACATGGCCTGCTGCGGTTCGGGATCGAACAGAGGCGTCGACGAACTGGTACCTCATCAGGTAGGTGAAGTCGTTCCGTGACAACGCGGAGGCGTCTGAAACTGTCGATTTTTACAGATAGACGTCGTGAAAGAAACGAGAGAATATGCCGAATGGAGTCCGGAACACGTCGATGATCCGAAATACACATCTGTCGAATGTGGATTGGTGAAAGTCAAGAAAATGCTGAACGATTTACATTTTGAATTGGGAAATGACGGATTCGATGAAGTGAGTATTTCGAATTCGTTAGAAGAGAAGAAATTTCTTTTTTATCGAGTTTGGCTGTTTTAATTACTAATCGCTGACCAATGTGATCACTTTGATTATCTTGAAAAGAATCGGGGTGAATCCTAATTTCAAAATGAAAATTTGTTTCCTGATAAGATAGAAACCACGAATTCGATCGAGATGACATTTCGCTTTCAGATGAAGAATGACGTATTCAAGCTTCATGCAGAGTTTTGTTAATATCGTCTAACGACAATCCGAGTTCAATCCCGAGCTAGGAAAGAAATTTTCTAGTCTCGGTAGGGGCCACTATTCTCACTGTTGGGTCAAAAATTAACAGTGCTGTGCCTAAGGTGGCGTAAAGACACAGTAACAAAGCCTACACAGAACACAACTGCTTACTCCGAACTCGGCACAAGTTACAAGCTACGAAGCTTGTAATTTAAGAGGAGTCTCCACAGGAGACCTAGGAGTAATCAGGATAAACAATATATCAATATTATTTTATACATTATACGAATATTTTTTTTCAATATATCATATCTATATTATAATAATTGGCGGCTGTGTCCAGTTGGGCTCGGACGAACGCGGTGGTTATTTGGGAATTTTGTTCAGCATTATTCAGTTGAACTAAATTCCGCCTAGAGATATAAACGCGATAGTTAATGCACTCGTTTCCACACCACCCTGTAGGTAAAGTGCTTGGTGCGTTTTTTTTTAAGTGGTATCCCCAGAAGGCCTACTCCACTTTAAGTCGAAATGCGCCAAATTTATTTCTAATAATCTGTTAATCAACAAATTAACCAGATATTAGAGGTTCGCGGAAAGGAAAAGTTTCAATTTAGTTCTAGCCTACGATTCTTCTCAAGGTCAAACGGATACGTACAGCATATGTGGGGTTAGGGGAACCATGCCATTAAAGCCCCTTATGGCCGAAAGAAAATCGGAGATCCAGAAAGAAATATCACGATTCCTTGTGATTTTTCGATTTGGCGATCTCCGACGAAAAAAAATTTAATTGTCGCCATCTTTTTTTCGCTTTTTAGGCGCATACTTTTTTCCGCATTATCCAATTGAACGAATTCCACCAAGGGAATATATGAACGCGATAGTTAATGCACTCGTTTCAACACCACCCTGTAGGTAGAGTGCTCGGCTACTCGAACGATTCCACCAAGGGAATATATGAACGCGATAGTTAATGCACTGTTTTTTGGCGCAATCTTGTTTCCGCTTTTTGGGCGCATAATTTTTTCCGCATTATCCAGTTGAACGAATTCCACCAAGGGAATATATAAACGCGATAGTTAATGCACTCGTTTCGACACCACCCTGTAGGTAGAGTGCTCGGCTACTCGAACGATTCCACCAAAGGAATATATTAACGCGATAGTTAATGCACTCGTTTTCGCACCACCCTGTAGGTAGAGTGCTCGGCTACTCGAACGATTCCACCAAGGGAATATATTAACGCGATAGATAATTTACTGTTTTTACTTGTTTCCGCTTTCTGGGCGCATACTTTTTTCCTCATTATCCAATTGAACGAATTCCACCAAGGGAATATATGAACGCGATAGTTAATTTAATGTTTTTTGGCTCTACATGTTTTCGCATTTTTGGCGCAATGTTGTTTGCTTTTTCTGGGCGCATAATTTTTCCGCATTATCCAGTTGAACGAATTCCACCAAGGGAATATATGAACGCGATAGTTAATGCACTCGTTTTCACACCACCCTGTAGGTAGAGTGCTCGGCTACTTGAACGATTCCACCAAGGGAATATTTGAACGCGATAGTTTATGCACTCGTTTTCGCACCACCCTGTAGGTAGAGTGCTCGGCTACTTGAACGATTCCACCAAGGGAATATATGAACGCGATATTTAATGCACTCGTTTCCACACCACCCTGTCGGTAGAGTGCTCGGCGCGTTTTATTTTTGAGTGGTATCCCCAGAAGGCCTACTCCACTTTATGTCGAAATGCGCCAAATTTATTTCTAATAATCTGTTAATCAACAAATTAACCAGATATTAGAGGTTCGCGGAAAGGAAAAGTTTCAATTTAGTTCTAGCCTACGATTCTTCTCAAGGTCAAACGGATACGTACAGCATATGTGGGGTTAGGGGAACCATGCCATTAAAGCCCCTTATGGCCGAAAGAAAATCGGAGATCCAGAAAGAAATATCACGATTCCTTGTGATTTTTCGATTTGGCGATCTCCGACGAAAAAAAATTTAATTATCGCCATCTTTTTTTCGCTTTTTAGGCGCATACTTTTTTCCGCATTATCCAATTGAACGAATTCCACCAAGGGAATATATGAACGCGATAGTTAATGCACTCGTTTCAACACCACCCTGTAGGTAGAGTGCTCGGCTACTCGAACGATTCCACCAAGGGAATATATCAACGCGATAGGTAATTTACTGTTTTGACTTGTTTCCGCTTTCTGGGCGCATAATTTTTTCCGCATTATCCAGTTGAACGAATTCCACCAAGGGAATATATGAACGCGATAGTTAATGCACTCGTTTTCACACCACCCTGTAGGTAGAGTGCTCGGCTACTTGAACGATTCCACCAAGGGAATATTTGAACGCGATAGTTTATGCACTCGTTTTCGCACCACCCTGTAGGTAGTGTGCTCGGCTACTTGAACGATTCCACCAAGGGAATATTTGAACGCGATATTTAATGCACTCGTTTCCACACCACCCTGTCGGTAGAGTGCTCGGCTACTTGAACGATTCCACCAAGGGAATATATTAACGCGATAGTTAATGCACTCGTTTTCGCACCACCCTGTAGGTAGAGTGCTCGGCTACTCGAACGATTCCACCAAGGGAATATATTAACGCGATAGATAATTTACTGTTTTTACTTGTTTCCGCTTTCTGGGCGCATACTTTTTTCCGCATTATCCAATTGAACGAATTCCACCAAGGGAATATATGAACGCGATAGTTAATTTAATGTTTTTTGGCTCTACATGTTTTCGCATTTTTGGCGCAATGTTGTTTGCTTTTTCTGGGCGCATAATTTTTCCGCATTATCCAGTTGAACGAATTCCACCAAGGGAATATATAAACGCGATAGTTAATGCACCTGTTTTGACACCACCCTGTAGGTAGAGTGCTCGGCTACTTGAACGATTCCACCAAGGGAATATTTGAACGCGATAGTTAATTTAATGTTTTTTGGCTCTACATGTTTTCGCATTTTTGGCGCAATGTTGTTTGCTTTTTCTGGGCGCATAATTTTTCCGCATTATCCAGTTGAACGAATTCCACCAAGGGAATATATAAACGCGATAGTTAATGCACTCGTTTTGACACCATCCTGTAGGTAGAGTGCTCGGCTACTTGAACGATTCCACCAAGGGAATATATTAACGCGATAGTTAATGCACTCGTTTTCGCACCACCCTGTAGGTAGAGTGCTCGGCTACTCGAACGATTCCACCAAGGGAATATATTAACGCGATAGATAATTTACTGTTTTTACTTGTTTCCGCTTTCTGGGCGCATACTTTTTTCCGCATTATCCAATTGAACGAATTCCACCAAGGGAATATATGAACGCGATAGTTAATTTAATGTTTTTTGGCTCTACATGTTTTCGCATTTTTGGCGCAATGTTGTTTGCTTTTTCTGGGCGCATAATTTTTCCGCATTATCCAGTTGAACGAATTCCACCAAGGGAATATATAAACGCGATAGTTAATGCACTCGTTTTGACACCATCCTGTAGGTAGAGTGCTCGGCTACTCGAACGATTCCACCAAGGGAATATATTAACGCGATAGATAATTTACTGTTTTTACTTGTTTCCGCTTTCTGGGCGCATACTTTTTTCCGCATTATCCAGTTGAACGAATTCCACCAAGGGAATATGAACGCGATAGTTAATTTAATGTTTTTTGGCTCTACATGTTTTCGCATTTTTGGCGCAATGTTGTTTGCTTTTTCTGGGCGCATAATTTTTCCGCATTATCCAGTTGAACGAATTCCACCAAGGGAATATGAACGCGATAGTTTATGCACTCGTTTTGACACCACCCTGTAGGTAGAGTGCTCGGCTACTCGAACGATTCCACCAAGGGAATATATTAACGCGATAGATAATTTACTGTTTTTACTTGTTTCCGCTTTCTGGGCGCATACTTTTTTCCGCATTATCCAGTTGAACGAATTCCACCAAGGGAATATGAACGCGATAGTTAATTTAATGTTTTTTGGCTCTACATGTTTTCGCATTTTTGGCGCAATGTTGTTTGCTTTTTCTGGGCGCATAATTTTTCCGCATTATCCAGTTGAACGAATTCCACCAAGGGAATATATGAACGCGATAGTTAATGCACTCGTTTTCACACCACCCTGTAGGTAGAGTGCTCGGCTACTTGAACGATTCCACCAAGGGAATATTTGAACGCGATAGTTTATGCACTCGTTTTCACACCACCCTGTAGGTAGAGTGCTCGGCTACTTGAACGATTCCACCAAGGGAATATATGAACGCGATATTTAATGCACTCGTTTCCACACCACCCTGTAGGTAGAGTGCTCGGCTACTTGAACGATTCCACCAAGGGAATATTTGAACGCGATAGTTTATGCACTCGTTTTCACACCACCCTGTAGGTAGAGTGCTCGGCTACTTGAACGATTCCACCAAGGGAATATATGAACGCGATATTTAATGCACTCGTTTCCACACCACCCTGTCGGTAGAGTGCTCGGCGCGTTTTATTTTTAAGTGGTATCCCCAGAAGGCCTACTCCACTTTATGTCGAAATGCGCCAAATTTATTTCTAATAATCTGTTAATCAACAAATTAACCAGATATTAGAGGTTCGCGGAAAGGAAAAGTTTCAATTTAGTTCTAGCCTACGATTCTTCTCAAGGTCACACGGATACGTACAGCATATGTGGGGTTAGGGGAACCATGCCATTAAAGCCCCTTATGGCCGAAAGAAAATCGGAGATCCAGAAAGAAATATCACGTTTCCTTGTGATTTTCGATTTGGCGAACTCCGACGGTATTGTTTATTGTCGCACTCTTGTTTCCGCATTTTTTGGCGCAACTTTGTTGCCGCATTTTTTGGCGCATATTTTTTCAGCATTATCCAGTTGAACGAATTCCACCAAGGGAATATGAACGCGATAGTTAATTTAATGTTTTTTGGCTCTACATGTTTTCGCATTTTTGGCGCAATGTTGTTTGCTTTTTCTGGGCGCATAATTTTTCCGCATTATCCAGTTGAACGAATTCCACCAAGGGAATATATGAACGCGATAGTTAATGCACTCGTTTTCGCAACACCCTGTAGGTAGAGTGCTCGGCTACTTGAACGATTCCACCAAGGGAATATATGAACGCGATATTTAATGCACTCGTTTCCACACCACCCTGTCGGTAGAGTGCTCGGCGCGTTTTATTTTTAAGTGGTATCCCCAGAAGGCCTACTCCACTTTATGTCGAAATGCGCCAAATTTATTTCTAATAATCTGTTAATCAACAAATTAACCAGATATTAGAGGTTCGCGGAAAGGAAAAGTTTCAATTTAGTTCTAGCCTACGATTCTTCTCAAGGTCACACGGATACGTACAGCATATGTGGGGTTAGGGGAACCATGCCATTAAAGCCCCTTATGGCCGAAAGAAAATCGGAGATCCAGAAAGAAATATCACGTTTCCTTGTGATTTTCGATTTGGCGAACTCCGACGGTATTGTTTATTGTCGCACTCTTGTTTCCGCATTTTTTGGCGCAATTCTGTTTCCGCTTTTTGGGCGCAACTTTGTTGCCGCATTTTTTGGCGCATATTTTTTCAGCATTATCCAGTTGAACGAATTCCACCAAGGGAATATGAACGCGATAGTTAATTTAATGTTTTTTGGCTCTACATGTTTTCGCATTTTTGGCGCAATGTTGTTTGCTTTTTCTGGGCGCATAATTTTTCCGCATTATCCAGTTGAACGAATTCCACCAAGGGAATATATAAACGCGATAGTTAATGCACTCGTTTTGACACCACCCTGTAGGTAGAGTGCTCGGCTACTTGAACGATTCCACCAAGGGAATATATTAACGCGATAGTTAATGCACTCGTTTTCGCACCACCCTGTAGGTAGAGTGCTCGGCTACTCGAACGATTCCACCAAGGGAATATATTAACGCGATAGATAATTTACTGTTTTTACTTGTTTCCGCTTTCTGGGCGCATAATTTTTCCGCATTATCCAGTTGAACGAATTCCACCAAGGGAATATATGAACGCGATAGTTAATTTAATGTTTTTTGGCTCTACATGTTTTCGCATTTTTGGCGCAATGTTGTTTGCTTTTTCTGGGCGCATAATTTTTCCGCATTATCCAGTTGAACGAATTCCACCAAGGGAATATATAAACGCGATAGTTAATGCACTCGTTTCAACACCACCCTGTAGGTAGAGTGCTCGGCTACTCGAACGATTTCACCAAGGGAATATATCAACGCGATAGGTAATTTACTGTTTTGACTTGTTTCCGCTTTCTGGGCGCATAATTTTTCCGCATTATCCAGTTGAACGAATTCCACCAAGGGAATATATGAACGCGATAGTTAATTTAATGTTTTTTGGCTCTACATGTTTTCGCATTTTTGGCGCAATGTTGTTTGCTTTTTCTGGGCGCATAATTTTTCCGCATTATCCAGTTGAACGAATTCCACCAAGGGAATATATAAACGCGATAGTTAATGCACTCGTTTCAACACCACCCTGTAGGTAGAGTGCTCGGCTACTCGAACGATTTCACCAAGGGAATATATCAACGCGATAGGTAATTTACTGTTTTGACTTGTTTCCGCTTTCTGGGCGCATAATTTTTCCGCATTATCCAGTTGAACGAATTCCACCAAGGGAATATATGAACGCGATAGTTAATTTAATGTTTTTTGGCTCTACATGTTTTCGCATTTTTGGCGCAATGTTGTTTACTTTTTCTGGGCGCATAATTTTTCCGCATTATCCAGTTGAACGAATTCCACCAAGGGAATATATAAACGCGATAGTTAATGCACTCGTTTTGACACCACCCTGTAGGTAGAGTGCTCGGCTACTTGAACGATTCCACCAAGGGAATATTTGAACGCGATAGTTAATGCACTCGTTTTCGCACCACCCTGTAGGTAGAGTGCTCGGCTACTCGAACGATTCCACCAAGGGAATATATTAACGCGATAGATAATTTACTGTTTTTACTTGTTTCCGCTTTCTGGGCGCATACTTTTTTCCGCATTATCCAGTTGAACGAATTCCACCAAGGGAATATATGAACGCGATAGTTAATTTAATGTTTTTTGGCTCTACATGTTTTCGCATTTTTGGCGCAATGTTGTTTGCTTTTTCTGGGCGCATAATTTTTCCGCATTATCCAGTTGAACGAATTCCACCAAGGGAATATATGAACGCGATAGTTAATGCACTCGTTTTCACACCACCCTGTAGGTAGAGTGCTCGGCTACTTGAACGATTCCACCAAGGGAATATTTGAACGCGATAGATAATTTACTGTTTTTACTTGTTTCCGCTTTCTGGGCGCATACTTTTTTCCGCATTATCCAATTGAACGAATTCCACCAAGGGAATATATGAACGCGATAGTTAATTTAATGTTTTTTGGCTCTACATGTTTTCGCATTTTTGGCGCAATGTTGTTTGCTCTTTCTGGGCGCATAATTTTTCCGCATTATCCAGTTGAACGAATTCCACCAAGGGAATATATAAACGCGATAGTTAATGCACTCGTTTTCGCACCACCCTGTAGGTAGAGTGCTCGGCTACTCGAACGATTCCACCAAGGGAATATATTAACGCGATAGATAATTTACTGTTTTTACTTGTTTCCGCTTTCTGGGCGCATACTTTTTTCCGCATTATCCAATTGAACGAATTCCACCAAGGGAATATATGAACGCGATAGTTAATTTAATGTTTTTTGGCTCTACATGTTTTCGCATTTTTGGCGCAATGTTGTTTGCTCTTTCTGGGCGCATAATTTTTCCGCATTATCCAGTTGAACGAATTCCACCAAGGGAATATATGAACGCGATAGTTAATGCACCCGTTTTAACACCACCCTGTAGGTAGAGTGCTCGGCTACTTGAACGAATTCCACCAAGGGAATATGAACGCGATAGTTAATGCACTCGTTTCAACACCACCCTGTAGGTAGAGTGCTCGGCTTCTTGAACGAATTCCACCAAGGAAATATATGAACGCGCTAGCTCGGCGTGTTTTTTTTTGAGTGGTATCCCCAATAGGCCTACTCCTCTTTATTTAAAAATAGGCTCATACTTGTTCCGCATTTATTGCCGCATGTGTTCTCTGGGACATTTTTCCTTCGTCAGAACCTTCGCCAAATTAATGTCAATAAACCTGAAATAAATCACCACCATGAACCCTAAAAGTCACTCACTTTGACGCTTCAAACTCTTGATTCTCCGCTCTTGGTCCATCGAAGGCTGGAGTTGAGAATGGCAACCATGAAATCCCAACTCAGCCCGGAAAGGCCAAGGGTTCTCTGGGACCTACCTTCTCTTCCACCTGAAAAAACTGAAAAAAAGAAACTCTACCGCTGACTATTTTCTGGCGCATACTTTTTCCGCATTTATTGACGCATACTTGTTTTCGCATTCTTTGCCGCAAGTCTTCTCCAAGACATTTCTGCTTCGCCAGAATTTTTCTGACAATAATGTCAATATACCTGAAATAAACCACCACCAAAAACCCTAAAAGTCACTCACTTTGATGCTTCAAACTGTTGATTTTCCGCTCTTGGTCCATCGATGGCTGAAGTTGGAGGCCAAGGGTTCTCTGGGACCTACCTTCTCTTCCACCTGAAAAAAATTAAATGAATTATATGAAAATGAAACAAATACGCTCCACAGCTGACGAGTTCTTGTACATAAAGGATAATCCATAATATGGGAATTCCCCAGTATGGAGAAATTAATTTAATAATTCGAATTTTGAAAATTCGGAAAAATCTTCTGAAACCGTTCACTTGGCGTGAACACAAAGGAGAATATTTGTTGCAAAAAAATATTTGATCTGACTCGAATTATTTCGGAATTAGTTCATATATTCTCAGCGATAATCAAAGAGAACAAAGGAGAATATTTGTTGCAAAATATAAATTTAGCCAATCTCGGTTATTATTATATAAGTCCATATATTGTGAGCAATAATCGAAGAGAACAAAGGAGAATATTTGTTGCAAAATAGAAATTTGATCAGACTCGAATTATTTCGAAATTAGTTCATATATTCTCAGCAATAATCGAAGAGAAGAAAGGAGAATATTTGTTGCAAAATATAAATTTAGCCAATCTCGGTTATTATTATATAAGTCCATATATTCTGAGCAATAATCAAAGAGAACAAAGAAGAATATTTGTTGCAAAATAGGAATTTGATCAGACTAGAATTATTTCGAAATTAGTTCTTATATTCTCAGCAATAATCGAAGAGAACAAAGGAGGATATTTGTTGCAAATTAGAAATTTAGCCCATCTCGGTCATTATTATATTGGTCCATATATTCCCAGCGATAATCAAAGAGAACAAAGGAGAATAATTGTTGCAAAATATAAATTTAGCCAATCTCGGTTATTATTATATAAGTCCATATATTGTGAGCAATAATCGAAGAGAACAAAGGAGAATATTTGTTGCAAAATAGAAATTTGATCAGACTCGAATTATTTCGAAATTAGTTCATATATTCTCAGCAATAATCGAAGAGAAGAAAGGAGAATATTTGTTGCAAAATATAAATTTAGCCAATCTCGGTTATTATTATATAAGTCCATATATTCTGAGCAATAATCAAAGAGAACAAAGAAGAATATTTGTTGCAAAATAGGAATTTGATCAGACTAGAATTATTTCGAAATTAGTTCTTATATTCTCAGCAATAATCGAAGAGAACAAAGGAGGATATTTGTTGCAAATTAGAAATTTAGCCCATCTCGGTCATTATTATATTGGTCCATATATTCCCAGCGATAATCAAAGAGAACAAAGGAGAATAATTGTTGCAAAATATAAATTTAGCCAATCTCGGTTATTATTATATAAGTCTATATATTGTGAGCAATAATCAAAGAGAACAAAGGAGAATATTTGTTGCAAAATAGAAGCTTAGCCAAAACTCAGTTATTATGATATTAATCCATATTTTCTCAGCAAGAATCAAAGGGAACAAGGGAGAAAACAATGTTATTTTTGGTATATTTCTGTAGGTATTCCTTTAAAAAATTTCATTTTCCAAAATTTTTCCATCTTCTCATGAAGTGTTTCTAGTAAGAGATACTTGGAATTAGAAAATATTCAAAGGTTGGAATATTTTCTAACAATCATTTTTCAGGTTTAAAAGTAGGAAATATCAGTACTCACAATTTTTCGAATCAATTAGGTTATCCATTTTTCACAACACTTCGGTTTATTTCGGAACACCACTCATTCACTGAGACCGCACACGCAAAAGACAACCGCACACACGGGGGGCCGAATCCCTATGTACCGCACACGTACGCGCGATGTTTCCGAATGAAACTCTAGATGGCAACTGACGCACCAGCATCATGACATGACTGACGCACCAGCATCATGACATGACTGACTCACATGAATTGTACCCTGCACTGCATATCCCTGTCGAGTCGAGTCAGTCTCCGTTGCATAATCTGATTAATCATAGGGCCAGTATAAACGAGTTTGTGTGTGTCTGTTTCTGTTTTTTTTTCGAAATACGCCAAATTGTGAAGTGCAAAATAGATTAATTGATTCGAAATATTGTAAGTACCCACATTTTCTATATTTTGAACTGAGAATTACTTTTAATTCAATGCAAAATAACAAGTTTGGCCAAATTTCTATTTTGCAACAAATATATATTGCTTATTTTGGAAAATGAAAACTTTTAAATGAATACCTACAGAAATATACAAAAAATATCATTGCTTTCTCCTTTGTTCTCTTTTATTATTGCTCAGAATATATGAACTAATATCATAATAACCGAGATTGGCTAAATTTCTATTTTGGAACAAATATTCTCCCTTGTTCTCTTTGATTATTGCAATTATCGGCAATAATCAAAGAGAACAAAGGAGAATTATTGTTAATTTTGGAAAATGAAAACTTTTAAATAATTATCTACAGAAATATACAAATAATAACATTGCTTTCTCCTTTGTTCTCTTTGATTTATGCTCAGAATATATGGACTAATATCATAGTAACCGAGTTTGGCTAAATTTCTATTTTGCAACAAATATTCTCCCTTGTTCTCTTTGATTATTGCTGAGAATATATGGACTAATTTCAAAATAACCGAGTTTGGCCAAATTTCTATTTTGCAACAAATATTAATTGTTAATTTTGGAAAATGAAAACTTTCAAATGAATACCTTCAGAAATATACAAAAAATAACATTGCTTTCTCCTCTGTACTCTTTGATTATTGCCGAGAATATAATATATTCTCATATTATGAACTAATTTCAAAATAATTCGAGTTTGACCAAATTTCTATTTTGCAACAAATATTCTCCTTTGTTCTCTCTGATTATTGCTGAGAATATATGGACTAATATAATAATTACCGATATTGGCTAAATTTCTATTTTCAACAAATATTCTCCTTTGTTCTCTCTGATTATTGCTGAGAATATATGGACTAATATAATAATTACCGATATTGGCTAAATTTCTATTTTCAACAAATATTCTCCTTTGTTCTCTCTGATTATTGCTGAGAATATATGGACTAATATAATAATTACCGATATTGGCTAAATTTCTATTTTCAACAAATATTCTCCTTTGTTCTCTCTGATTATTGCTGAGAATATATGGACTAATATAATAATTACCGATATTGGCTAAATTTCTATTTTCAACAAATATTCTCCTTTGTTCTCTCTGATTATTGCTGAGAATATATGGACTAATATAATAATTACCGATATTGGCTAAATTTCTATTTTCAACAAATATTCTCCTTTGTTCTCTCTGATTATTGCTGAGAATATATGGACTAATATAATAATTACCGATATTGGCTAAATTTCTATTTTCAACAAATATTCTGCTTTGTTCTCTTTGATTATTGCTGAGAATATATGAACTGATCTCAAAATAATTCGAGTTTGACCAAATTTCTATTTTGCAACAAATATTCTCCTTTGTTCTCTTTGATTGTTGCTCAGAATATTTGCACTAATCTCAAAATAATTCGAGTTTGGCCAAATTTCTATTTTGCAACAAATATTCTCCTTTGTTCTCTTTGATTATTGCTGAGAATATAAGGACTCATTTAAGAATTACGGAGTTTGGCCGAATTTCTATTTTGCGACAAATATTTGTTTGTTATTTTTAGAAAACAAAGATTTCTATTTTGATATATATTTGTAGATATATCACTAAGTTGTGCACTTGTTTCAAAAATTGCTATCCCGTTTAAATTATACCTTTCAGACTTACATATTCGAACTTATTTTTCAATAAACGGATATATCTATATATTTTAACATTTTTAGAATATGTGACCCATTTTTAGTTACAATTTTGTAAAGTTGAAAGCCTTTTATTAAAATCCTGTTCTTTATTAAATATTCAAGGTGTTTGTTTATCAAATGAACCCCAGAGAAGTGATTGCAGTAACAAGACACTGCCCAAACACTCACGAGAGATACATCACAGTGGCATACACCGCTTTCTGCCGTCCTCAGGATTGCCAACCGAACATAGAAAATCTCAAGTTCGAAGGAGTACTCGAAGAAATCTTGTTGGAGGCTACTTTGAGTCATGTTGAATTTAGGTGAGTACGATTGTTGCTACCGCCTTTCGAAAGATTCAAATATATTCTTATTTCAGTAACGGAGGCTCTAAATATGCCAATCCTTATAAATACCAAAAGAACGACCGTTACATAAACGGTCTGACCGAATATGTATTGCACACCAAGGAGCACATCCAGCTGAAGGATTCCGAAGTTCTACAAGAAGCGCATTACGAGAATCCGAAATGGACGATCCTCAAGTTCAAGAACTTCAAGCCGGGTTCCATAATTGTCCTGAGGTATGCTCCATTCATAGTTATAAAATCACAACTCTGGCCTTAGAAATTCGACACATTCCACTCTGTATCGAAGTTATGACGTTTTTCAAAATATTTTTCATGTTCCAAGTCAACACTATGTTGCCCTTTCTACATTCTGAGCGTATTTCTCAGAATGTGAATTGGAAAAGAAGTAATGGACGAAAATAATTAACGTTTATATGAATTGATAGAAAGGATTCCTCTTCTAGTTATGTGCATGAAAAGTACAAGAGATCACTGTTGAAATGTATTATTTTTCGCCATTGAAGAAAATTGCATTGCTTTCACATAATTTTCATATGCATGCTTGTGAAGATTTAATGTTTATTATCCTCTTGAACTGAAAGTTCAAGACTTGACGACATTTTATTTATTTGATCTTATGAACAAGGAGTAAAATATTCTGACTGTATAGTAATTTATTAGTTTAAAAAATATTCATACATTACTACCATAGTAGGTTTGTACAAATAAAATGGAATAGGTCAAACATATGCTTCACATTTATCATTCACCTGTTCTAAAATAAGACACAAACTCCTGGAATATGAAAAAAACCGATGTATTCTGGTTCAATATACCCTGTTTCTACTTTCGGCAAAGGAATGAAAGCTTCAGTGACACATTTCAATTCATCGAAATCTGAATTCACCTACCGTTGAATGCAATATAGTGATATTTCTTCTTTTTTGAGCTTTTTCGAGGTGTTTTTTTTTTCTGAAACGTGGAAACGATCAACAATAATCATTTAGAGACCGATGATGGCCATCCAGAACCCGTTCACTTACGAAAATCGTGCAATTTCATTCTGAAAGTTCTTTCCTCATAATTCCTCGAAAATCCTACCTGAACCATATTTCCCGGTCGCTTTCGTTAGGAGATCGTATAAGGAACTTTTGTCCATTTACACATTCCAAATGAATTTTGAGCACCAAAAACGATACCGAAACTAACCAAACTTCTGGGGGACCGGAATTTCGTTTGAAATCTTTCTAAACGGCCAGATACCTAAAAAAACTTCGTTATCAAGTGTAAAAAGGTCGATTAGTACTTACTTTCGCTTTATTTATGCTTATAAATCGATTTTTGGTCCAATTCAAATTTGCCGTTCGTACTCACGCCAAAAGTCGTGAAAGGAAAAAATGACACTTGCACGAAATTTCTCATATCGACGGGAAACTTCTTCTGGACGACGAAGAACGGAAAAATAGGCGATTTCCTAACGATATTTCGCCCCAAAATCTATCGAAACTAACAAAATGTGGCATATCTTTGATACTTTTACTTTGATGTAAACAAAGAAACTGGCAACGCCGTTTTGTCTTTAACCTTATTTTCTGTACGCGCACAGACTTTTCATCAGGTGCACCAACTCCTGAAAACGAAACCATGACCTCCCATGTGATTAAATAAAAGTGAATGGAGTATATGTGCTTATCGTTTCGATTTTGGGTAGAAAATGAACTTTTAATGTGATTTTGGCAGAGTTGGAGTTCCGAAAGAGGCCAACGAAGCTGCTGCCCAACTGAAGATGCTCAGAGAAGTATTTTCGTCTACTGAACACACGGAAATCAGAAAGATCGTCGAGAAATTGGATTTGTCGGATTTGAACAGGGTCCTGTACAGGTGCGATCAAGAGGAAAGGCAAGAAGGATACGGATTTGACACGTATGATGTGCCTGGACAAGGGAAGTTGGTTTACGCTGGGCTGCAAGGTAGGAATTTGAGAAAAAATGTCTCGGGGTGTAGAGTGGTTCGTATGAGTCTTAACATGGATATTTCTTGCCTCCGCACTGACAGCTATGTTGACCTATTCATCTTCAGAAACTCTGAAAAGTTCTGAACGTTCTTTGGGTTGAACTCTTCCAGTTAGTGTCAGATATCTTTCAGATAAAGGTCTTCAGAGATGCATTGAATAATTAACTGCCAGTTGTTAATCACATTGAGCTTCACCGAATATCAGAATAGCTTCAGTTCATTCTTCAATGTACCAAGAGACTTTTTTCAGCGAAAGATGAAGCGAGCAAAGGTGTATTGAACAATTCAATATAAATTATGTTTCTCATAAGGACTGAAGGAGAATAAATTCGCTATCACAAAAACGCTTATATCTTTTGAACCAGTGGACCGATTTCGAAAATCAAACTCATTTTCGAATCATCTTCTAATTCTAATGAAAACTGTTTTTACAATAAAGAAACCAAAACTATTTTTTACAAAATTCATGGATTTTTTCTGGTATCCTTCCCATCATGCTTCTTATAGTGTTCTCGGTCACTTTCTGGGATGCTGTCTTCCACTTTTGCTTGAATTCCGCTAATGTTCTCGTTGATTTCTAAGTCTTCTTCAATTCTCCTTTTACCAGGGCCCAATATCTTTCGATTGGCGTGAGTTCTGGGCAATTTGGTGGATTGGCCTC
Source organism: Adalia bipunctata (assembly GCA_910592335.1). Lineage (NCBI taxonomy): Eukaryota > Metazoa > Arthropoda > Insecta > Coleoptera > Coccinellidae > Adalia > Adalia bipunctata. Next base: position 4,383,556 of record OU342951.1, read on the forward strand.
TTTGGGGACAAAAACCACCTCATTAGCTTCGTACCATTCCTTGGTGACCTTGCTGTAGTGGCATGGAGCTAAATCGGGCCAAAAGATTATTGACACATCGTGCTCACGTAAAAATGGTAAAAGTCGCTTCTTCAAGCATTCCTCGATGTATATCTTCGAGTCCACAGTGCCTTGGCCAACGAAAAATTTGCTCCTTTTTCCACAAGTGCAAATTGCTGGCCAAACCAGGAATTTTTTAGGGAACTTTGCTTGTTTCTTCACGCGAAATTGTTCGTCAACATTTCCACGAGAATCTGCAGTATAAAATTCCTGACCAGGAAGTTGCGAGAAATCAGCCAAGACATAGGTTTCGTCGTCCATCATGCAACAGGAAAAATTTTTCAAGAAATCTTTTTTTAATTTCTTTGCTCTTGATTTCGCTTCTTGATTCTTCACAGCGTTCCTGTCTGGCACTTTCTGCACTTTGTATGTTCTAAGCCAACAACTCGACTTGATTTTCTGAACGGTTGACTGCGAACAACCCACTATTTGGGCCACTTTCCGTCCTGAAAGGTTAGGATTCTTCTGAAAAAGGCTGATGGCTTTCTTCACTTTTTTTGGGCTTTGAAACTCCTTTTTCCTCCCGGTTCCTTTCTTGCGGTTAATTGTAAGATGTTTTTTTTCACCTCTTTCTATCTTGGTACAAAGTGGACCACCCTGTAGATACTATTGCGATATTCATATTTATTTAAGTTCTCTATAAACCTACTATGAACCTAATGAATCGGTTTAGTGAATTGAAACGAATAGAATTATTTAAAGAAGAAAATTTTTGTTCGATCTTTTTTCAACAAAATATACAGCTGGTGGTCTCATCCATTCTAGGTTTCATATCACGGCTGTCCAAAGTCCAGAATCAGGGTGACCCGTTTTGCGACAACATAAGAAGAGGAGACTGGATGATCGGTGAGTTTTATTAGAAAAATTTTAATCGGTTTGCTCTTAACTCACGCTTAAATTTTTTTGTATTCAGAATATATCTACCAGCGTTTGAAGTTGGATGAACGAACTGCAGAATTGGGTCTTTGGATCGAAAAAAATTCGAGTTTCATCAAGGTTTTACCTGAATTTTTGAAACCGTCTTATTTCGATATGTTTTTCAATGGAATTCATAATGTGCTACTAGAGCATTCTTATAATTCAATGGCCAGGTGAGTGTTTTCAAGGTATAACTGGGATTTTTCATTTAATTCAGTCGAAATGGATAAATATTCTTGATCACTTGGATATCTACTCTTTTTATGCAGCACTTGTCGAATGTGAGGAGGTAAGGGCTTTTTCCATCGGTGACCATATGTCGGTTCACAAAATGCATGAAAATAACATAAAACTTTTTTCTCTATTTCACTATCGTAATGAGTTCATTACAGTTCTAGAAACAGTGCTGTAATGGAATCATTACAGCACAGTTTTTAGTTATATTTTTCGTTTCGTGGTTTCCAACAATGACTGCCGATTTTCAACACACGTCAATTTGGAAATGTCAATTTCGTAACAGTCACCAACTGCCAAGATACAATACAAAAGTCACTAGGATGTATAATCTGAATTTTTCATTGAATTTCAACAGTATTTCACGAAATTTGACTGAAATAGAGAAAATATAGTCTAATACTCGTTGCAGAATGCAAGGAAGTGGTTATTTTTCCCTTTTCTTTTTTTAGCTTTGTGAAAAAAGGAACGGTGTTCGTCAAGGCTCTATCCATGGGCTCGATTCAGTTTGCAGCCTACATAAGATCTGCAGAATTGCCAACGTTGTCGCCGAGTCTGAAACTGCCCAAACCTCCGACCAGAAAGGACAAAAACGGGGAGGAAACACAAGTTTGCGTGTCACTCAGTGCAGGTAACGTTTCTTAGTGCGCTTTTAAGATTTCCTTCTTTACCGACGGTTCATTTTCAAGGGTTGCCCCATTTCTCCGTTGGTTACATGAGAAACTGGGGAAGGGATACCTTCATCGCTCTGAGAGGGCTTCTTCTGCTCACCGGAAGGCATCAGGAGGCGAGATACCACATCTTGGCCTACGCTGGTTGCTTACGACACGGTCTCATACCTAATCTGTTAGATGGGGGACGTAAACCTAGGTAAGAAGCCTTTAATAACTCGCGATAGAAGCACAAAAGCCTTGCGGCATCCTTAATTTTACACGGGTAAGTTGTTTCGCTCAAGTTTTTTTGTTTGTTCTTTGAACACACAGCTTCAAAAGTCTTGGACACATGAGTGGTTAACAGGTTGATGACCAAACCTCCTGTGGCTTCAGAATCTTGCCATATCAAATACACTGCGCAAAAAAATTAACGCACATTCTGTAATTCTCAATTTTAATGAAAGTTAACTCTACATTGACTTTATAACTTATTTTTTATGTTCTCTCGGGAAGGTTTTGAACGAAACAAGACACATTAAATGGAAGAAAAATTCAGGATTTCACCGAATCTTATGTGAAAGAAGAGGAATGAACAATTTTCAAAATACTGAAATGCTGATAAGTGATTTAATACTTGATATTTCCACCCCTTGCGTTAATTACAGCTCGGCAACGACGGTTCATACTCAAAATGAGTGATCTTAAAATGTTCTGATCTAATCCTTCCCAGATTTCTCCGAGTTGGATTCCTAAGTCATTAAGAGTAGCTGGATGATTTTCTGAACTTCTCAGCCTTCTATTGAGGTTGTCCCAAACCTGCTCAATCGGATTGAGATCTGGACTTCTTGCTGACCATTCCATTCGAGAGACTTCAACCTCTTCAAGGTACTCCTGAACGATGCGCGCACGATGGGGTCTGGCATTATCGTCCATAAAAATGAAATTTTCACCAATGTATGGGGCAAATGGCACTACATGCTCTTCAAGAATGTTCCTTATATACTTATCAGCATTCATAGCTCCATTATCAACGACCACTAGATCTGTGCGAGCAGTCAAAGATATTCCACCCCATACCATAATCGATCCTCCCCCGAAGCCAGTAGTATTCAGGAAATTGCACTGAGCATTTCTTTCATGTGGACGTCTGTATACAAGGGAACGTCGATCACAATGGTAGAGGCAGAATCTAGACTCATCTGTGAAGAGAACTCTTTCCCAATCGTCCTCTTCCCAATGGATATGCTCTCTCGCAAAATCCAAACGCGCCCTTCGATGGGCTGGGGTAAGAGCTGGGCCTCTTGCCGCGACACGAGGCCTTAAATCATATTGTCTGAGGCGATTTCTTATTGTCTGAGTGCTAATTTGCACCTCATGAGTTTGCTCAAGCTGATTTTGAAGGATTGGAGCGGTTGCAAACCGTTGTCTCAACGAAGAAACTCTCAAGTAACGTTCTTGAATGGCAGTTGTTACCCGTGGTCTACCCTGTCCTGGTCTTCGGACATTCATACCTGTCTCCCTGAATCGCTGCAACATTCTGGACACACTTGTATGGAAAACTCCAAACCTTTCTGCAATTCTTGTGTATGTCCACCCTTCTTCTCGCAAAACTTTCTCTTGGGCACATTCCTCTTGGGTCAAATTGCGTGTTTCGCGTTGCATAGCGATCGAGTGTAGAAAATCAAACGAAAGAAAAACTATTGATCACTAGAATTGATCGAGAACAACTGATTTTAGAATGGAGCCAATACATTCAAAATCTGATAATATCATCTTTTTTTATTCGTGTTGGGAGAAAACATCTGTATTGAAGAAAAACGTTGAAAGTGGATAACATATGCATGCATAATTCTGATAAAAATAATTATCATTGAGAACACCTTCAGTTGTAGAATAAATTTGAGATTTCCATAATGTGCGTTAATTTTTTTGCGCAGTGTATATAACCTCGCGAATTCTAACAGAGCTGTAGTTATCGACTTAGGCAACCATTAATACAAGTATGGGCCTAAAAGCTTGTCTGCGCAGTTCCCCAAAAGAGTTATTATTATGATTGAAGAAATAGAATGGCGTCTTCCAGATATAACTGCAGGGACGCCGTCTGGTGGTGGCTGTACTGCATCAAGTGCTACGCGGAAGAAGTGCCGAACGGAGCGGACATCCTGCTGGATGAGGTATCCCGTCTGTTCCCCAAGGACGATTCGCCCGCTCAGCAACCCGGCGCGACGGTCCAAACTCTGCAGGAAGTGATGCAGGAGGCCGTCTCCAGGCACTTCCAGGGCGTGGCCTTCAGGGAGAGGAACGCGGGCACGGAGATCGACGAACAAATGACCGACGAGGGTTTCAACGTCACTTTTGGAGTGACAGAGGGCACGGGCTTCGTTTACGGCGGAAACGCCCACAATTGCGGTAAGCGCGCGCCCATCTACTTATTGCTTGGTCTGTGGTACTGAACGACACTTTGCCAGTTTCGAAATTTTTAGAGTTATTGCTAAGTGATTGTGGTTCGCAGGCACGTGGATGGACAAGATGGGGTCTTCGGCCAAGGCGGGCAACAAGGGAAAACCGGCCACGTCGAGGGACGGTTCGGCGTGCGAGATCGTAGGGCTGTCGAAATGCGTGGTCGGTTGGCTGGCGGATATGCACGACAGGGGCCTGTACAAGTACGAGGGCGTGGAAAAAACGCGCGAGGACGGCCAGAAGACGACGTGGACCTTCAGATATTGGTCGGATCTGATACGGCAGAACTTCGAAACGGAGTTTTGGATACGGGCCAGTCGTACCTTGACGGAGCCGAGGCTCGATATGATAAATAGGAGGGGAATCTATAAGGATTCGTATGGCGCCACCCAAGAATGGGCCGATTATCAACTGCGGTGCAATTATCCGATTGCGATGGTGGTGGTAAGTTTTTGTGATCAAAGTTTTCCTCTAGGTTTAGGTGCATGGAAACCCTAATGTAGCAGCTCCGGCACTCTGATTGCAGTTTGGGTCTAGTTCCAGAAAGATCCGCAATATTTCACGGTCGTGGCGCTATTTTTATGTGAAATAGGTTATGTTTTCTGGGAAATTCGTTCACTGTTTTTAGTAACTTATTTAGATGTGAGCTGAAACTATTCACAAAGAGGAACAAGAGAGTCCACTCTCGATATTTAGTTCCCGCAACCTAGCGCACGAGCTGTTGGCCTTACACTAATTTTACCGAAGAGCTCAGCGCCATCACAAAAGAGCACTCCCTTCTGGTGAGGCGCGCCAATCAGAATACAGATAGGGAATACGAGGAAACACGAGAGAAGATCCCTCGTGCTTTATCGGGTTTGATTCGTAAACGAGGGATCTTCTCTCGTGTTTCTTCGGTTTGATTTCAAAATGTCACTTAGAAGTGTCATCATCAGAAATGATTGTTTATTAACATCAAAGCTTACATTTTTGATTTTATCACGAACTATGAAACCAAATAGTTCACTTAATCGTTTTTCATCAAAATGGATGCTAATTTTGGAAGATATTCAATTGCTAAAATTCAAAACCAGGTAGGAACCACATTAATTTCATCTGAAAATAACTTTAAAACTTTTAAAATTGCCAATAATAATCTGTAACTTATAGATCAGAATCAGAAAAATCGGGATCAAGAATTTTTTCACTGTTCCACGTTTCACAATTTCAGGTTATAATATAACTGAAATTCAATTAATTGAATCAAATTTCGGCAATTTCCCGCTTCTTGGATTTTCTCCCACTACCAAAGTTCCACCCCCCGCCCAATACCCAAGGTCAATCTGACGGATTCGGCTCAGACTCGGCAGTGATTCGTCTTTATAGTCTTTGCTATTCATCTACTACCTGCGGTCCCTAGTGTTGGATATAAACTGTTCCACAAGAGTTAGGGATATCGTATTCAATCGTTTTTAAAAGTATCTAATCTTCGAGAAAATCGCTGTAAAATCATTTAAAACTCAATAACAACTTGAATCGATCCAATAAAAATCAGTATGAGACATTTCGTCAATCTGGTCGCCTTTTTTCTGAAGTTTGGTTCTTCGCATAGCTTCATGAATGTTCTTATTTTGAAATGAAGTCAGTTTATCAACGGCTTCGATTTGGAACGAGTTTTCTGAAAATGTCAAGACGTAAATTAACAAACGCTGAGGCTAATAGGGCTATCGGAATGCTACAGGGTGGCCTAACTCAGGTTGTTGTAGCGGAAAGGCTCCAAGTCAGCCAAAGTGTGATATCTCGACTTTGGAATAGGTTCAGGGAGACAGGTTCCGTGTTGGAAAGACCAAGGCTTGGTGGGCGACGAAAAGCAACACCTGCTCAGGATTGTTTCATCACCGTTTCGGCAAGAAGAAACCCTACATCTAAGTGTAGAATGCTACGGAATACTCTTCAAAATGCAGATGGGGTCCACGTTTACATCGAAACCAACAGACGACGTTTGAGAGAGGTGAATCTAGGTTCTAGACGTCCATTAAGAGGAGTTCCATTAACACGTGACCATAAGCGTCAAAGACTAGAATGGGCAAGGCAACATATCAATTGGAACGATCAATGGCGTAGTGTCATTTTCACTGATGAATCCAGATATGGACGATTTTCAGATTCTAGAAGAATAAGGGTATGGGCAATCCCACGCATACCCCGTAATCGTCGCTATGTCCAAGAAGTCCATCCATTCCGAGGGGGTAGTGTTATGGTATGGGCCGGGATATGTTTCAACGGGCGCACAGATCTACACATTTGTCCTGGGAATATGACCGCCTTACACTATAGGGAGCATGTCATTGACAATGTTGTGCCAAATTTTCACACTGCTTTTGGTGAAACTTTTCAATTTCTAGACGATAACGCTAGACCGCACCGTGCAGCCATAGTTGAAAATGCGCGCGAGGAGCTTGGTAATCCACATTTACCAATACCTCCGCACTCACCAGATTTGAATTGCATAGAACATGCATGGGATATGCTCCAAAGGAGATTAGATAATCATCAACCTACCCCAGAATCCTTAAATGATCTGAGAGAGCTTCTGCCCCCGTTTATGGAACCAAAATGCAAAGAAGATGTCAAGCTGTTATTGATGCCCGTGGAGGCCATACATTGTATTGATAGTCTTAAAATGCTTGAATTCTCTGGGAATAAAATTTCGTTATTTTACTCGATTTTTCTTAACCACCCTGTATACGCTGCAGACCTACAGGCTAAAATTAATTTGCAACTTGGAATCATATTAACATGAATTTTCATCACAAAAATTGTTTTAACTATATTTTTTTGCAATTTAAGTCAATATCCCTAACTCATGTGGAGCAGTTTATTTCTGCCGCATTTTCTTGGACGGAAATCGTTTCAAGGTTATTGGAGGTTCTGATTCATGGCTTATATTGTATGGCGAATAGTCAATTAGCATTTTTAAATAGCATTTGGCGATTTTTAAAACGTTCGTGAATCTAAAATGATAAAAACTTTCCAAAATATTATTTAAGATGTCCCGATTTCTGTTCATTTCCTTCACAAATCGATTTTTTTCAAGGCTCCTGAACTGTTCGATCCGCACAACGCTTGGATAGCTCTCGAGACGATCGAGAAGAACTTGTTAGGGCCCCTTGGTGTGAAGACTTTAGATCCAGGGGATTGGGCTTATAGAGCCGATTACGACAATTCAAATGACTCATGGGACAATACTGTAGCTCACGGATTTAATTATCACCAAGGACCGGTAAGTTCTCAGTTATATACGACGGATGTAGCTTTGGAATGTCATGATCTTTTCCAGGAATGGGTGTGGCCAATCGGTTTCTTTCTGAGGGCAAAATTGCATTTTGCGAAAGCGAATAATAAATTGAAGGAAACTATACCCTGGGTAAAAAGTATATTGTCGAAACATTTCGAAAAATTGCAAGAATCCGAATGGAGGGGGTTGCCGGAATTAACTAACCACAATGGTGCTGAATGTATATACAGTTCGGATACTCAAGCTTGGAGCATGTCCTGTGTTTTAGAAGTGAGTATTCTCAACCTTCATCGAACATTTTGCAACTAAAACTAATATTTTCGGTCCTACCCTGTGTTTATACAAATTTGTTCATTCAATCCATCCAGGTTTATTGAATTGAATTCCTTATCACGTTAGTTATGAATTTGGTGGAGAAAAAAAGGAAAACATTATTTAAAACAATTTAATATGGTCGCCCTTCAGAGAGACTTCCTAACCTTTAATAATCATCTAAAATTCTAAAATCATCTCTATTGGTCTCGAAAGTCTTCATTGAATAAATTTCAGGTTCTACACGACTTGAAGAAAGCAGAAGAGTCTCTAGTGGCAGATAAGTAAACGACGTTTTTAGTAATTTATTTGTATATGGTCCGTTTTAATGGTGTGATTGGTGTTCTATACTGTAGCGTCCTCTATAATTTAATTATTGTAGTTATAGGTGAATATTTTTAGAGTGAGAAGGAGTCGGCTCGAAAGTGAACAACAATAAATAAATTATATATTTTGTGAAGTCGAGTGATTTAAATGTTATAACTCAGATGGTGATTTCGAAAAAATATTGAAAGAATATTTTCATATATTGTGTGATAATTACAGTTACCATTGAAGAAAATTAAATGTGCAATGATAACCGGTATTTTTATTCTTGAACGAACTGATTCTTAATTAAAACAATTTTTCTAAATAGAAGGTGAAGGAAAAAAACAACTTAAAAATATGTTGTTTTATTCATATCTCAACGCAACACTGGTAAATTCAGCTGCACTGTGCATTTTCCTAAATACATTCAACAAATAAAAGTATTTGTTCAGAATTAAGTACAATAGCAGTAAAAATGAAATACCTAAAACAAATAACAGACCTAAATCAACTTGTTGAAACTTTATTCGAAGATCAACATAAAAATTCAATACCTTATATTAGTAGTTTAACTTCGTTGCTTGTTTACTAAAATAAAAATTCGGCTATATCTTCAGAAACATTAAATAACGGAAAACTTAACTTGTAGACCTACCTCTACAGGATGAGCAATAAAAAAATCACAATGAGGAGCTGTAAAAGAATCCAATGGAATGTTTCGAAGGATTCCCAAATTTTCACTAATTCTATTTCATAATTTCAGTAATCGACTAGCGCAAACTATCTTCAAATAAATAAACTTCAATCGGTTACATCGATTCACTAAATCCTACACCGGAGATCTACACATCATCGAATATGCCTCTAGGGGGGTAGCCGACCCTGTCCTTATAACCTGAATCGTACTGATACCCTGAAAACCTGTGATCTGAATCCCTTCCCAGACCCGTACTAGCCCCGAACCTCGAATTTAGGTCATCCGCGTTTGGAGGAAACTTTGTGTCGATCTCAGCCGTTGTGAAGTTTGTGCCGCTGTAGGTTGATTGGCTCGAGTCTCTTAAAAGATTGGATTTCGTGTTGTCCATGTATTCGAGCTCGGTGGGAGGTCGACCTGGAAAAATTTACCCATCTCAACTTCAAAACATTAAAAGATATTCAACAAAGGTAAATTTCTATTGTTTGACCACCAGCACTAACCTCAAAAAATATTTGACAGGTCGTTGTATTGCTTAATACATGCTCAAACTTATCTTTCCTAAAGCTTGATAGATATTTTAGTACTTACTTGGCTCTATATTCCTGAATCTGCCGGTTGTGGGAAATCTTTCCTGGAACTCCTTCCTCCTGTTGGACGATTCTTGGGAACGCTGCCTTCTGCGTTTTTCTGCAATAGCCGATATTCGAAATATTCAATATACTCCATTGAAACCATCTTACCCCTTTTAACAATTTCCCTGCCTTCGTCCACAAGATCAGTAGTCATCTCGTCATCCCCGACGAACTGATGAAACCCTAAGAACGAAAGGAGTCTCGATCCCAAACTGAAATACGTACACAGACAGAATATGAGTATCGCCATTGGAAAATAAATGTTGAAACCGTCGGAAATAATACCGATGACATCCATGTGACCCATCACCTAAAAAATTTCCATGAAAACCTGCTCACTGGAAAATTTTTTTCTTACTTGTGTGTAATGTGTCTCCATAACTTGGGTTTCGATAACGTGGCTGTCCATATGGATCAGTCCCAGAAAATTCAAACAAAGCGGAGGTGTCAGTCTACTTAACATCATTCCGGAAAAAATCAAACTGTACTCGTTTGTTTGGTGGTGCGGAGCCAAATAATAAAAATTCAACAAACGTATCTTCAGTATGGTAGAGTAAGCGCAATAGCACAAGTACAAAATCACCGCTGTGGACAGCCACTGCAAAAAATCAACAGTAAGTCTTGAAAATTCTCTTTCAATCCACTTTTACCTCTATCGTGAAATAATCGTATTTCTCACCGGCTGACGCAACGATTAACGCGAAAATCGACAACACTGGCTTCTTATTAAAAAACGTCAATTCTGACCATACAACGCAGAACGAAAAAACAGCGGCCACAACAGCAAACCCTTTCTGGATGTAACCGTACAAGAAACATTTCCAATACCACTCTGCAAAAACAAGAATAGATCATCGAAATTATTTAGAGGTTAGGTTTATCACCTATAGTTGGTGTGTACACGTAGGTTGTGAACCAGTTGGGCTGTTTTTGAAAAGTCTTTTTGAACCTACGATCTCTCGATATTTGATTCTTCAAAATATCCTCCAGGTCGAAGATTTTTTCCATCAGGATGTTGTATTGAGTTTCCGTTCTTTGGAGTACCTGGAGGCTTTTTATAACCTGAAAAAGGATTGGATAAAAGTTCTAATTCATAAGTAATGTATTAACTGGTAATTTCGTTTTTCTTTCTATTCACATTGTATAAATAACACAAATATTCAAAAATTCTAACCTGTTTATGCAGACGAATGAGGGACTTTTCACTGGGCGGGTCCTGACCTGCTTCTTCCATTGTAACAGCTCTCCGGTTCATTCTGTCTTTCAGCTCAATTGGAAGTTTTTGCAATATTGTCTCTAAATTATCATTCAGATAATGCCCTGGTTTGATCACGTGAGACACTGCATGAAGAGACTGAAAAAAAAATTGGTTCAACACGATTGTATTTAACAACTTTAAACTAACCTCTAGCACATCATCCACTGTTTCTTCTGCTTCACATTTGTCAGACGTCAATTTAGCCATCTTAAAATAAGAATGGGTCAAAACGTAAGTTCTGTTGGCGTTGTTCCATAAATGTCTAGGAACTTCGACTAAAGCATAGCCGAGTAAGAGGACAAGTAGGAAAAGACCCCAGGTATTACTGGCTGACGATGCAATTGCTTTAATTTGGGACCTACAATGATTCAAATTTGTTTTTCAATCCTAGATATCTTTTTTTAACGATAATAAGCACTTACCAGTCAAGTTTAGGCCCTGGCTTACATGCAATATAAATCAATAAAACACCACATATTAATAAATAAGAACCATAATAAATTGCATTATCTATAAGGGCCGACTTCAGTTTTCCCTTCACTGAAAAATCCCCGGTTTTTGTGTATGACTGCATCATCGGCATTACCAACCTGAAATGTAGCACATATTCGGAATAACCACATTCGAAAGGAAGTATACAGAGTTGACACTGCTTCATTGGAATGAAATAATCAATCATAATGAGCTTCAAATTTTCAATCTCTAACCAGAGTTATTTCAGCGGACTCACCAAGTCAAGAGTTGTGTACTCCAGTACACAGTCCTCCATAACTCTGGAAACACACTGTCTGGAACATTGCTGCTTGGTACTTGGCATGTTTTATTAATTATATCTGGCTGCAATGTCGTTGAATTTGGAATAGAGACATGTGCATCAGTACTATTCAAATTTCCTGCACACTGTCTATATACAGTCTAAAAAGAATTACATGAGAGAGAATACATTAATTTTTTAAGGAACTTACTGATATTACATCCAGAGGAAGAACAAAAATAATCAAAAAGCTGAAATTCCAAGCAAGTAGCACGACCAAAGTAATAACGATCCTGTGTCTGAACCAGTTTCCATACCTATACAAAACTGTGCTGGATAATATGAAAGAAAATAGAGTTTTCGTTATGAGTGGCCAGTAACTCATTATGAAGAATTTTCTTTTAACTCTTTGGTTTTTTGTAGAGCTTCCTGCTGAATTTTCTCAAGCTTTTCTAATGTGAAACTCTTCAGTGGTATCAACCTAGGTTTACACAACTGCAACGTTGGAATGTCCTCTGAAATAATCTGTCCATTTTTAGGTAAAATCGGTTTTATATCTTTAACAGCAGACATAGCAAATGTTCACATGCAATAAAGATTACATTATACATTGATCATAATTTGACACGTCCTCATTTTCGTATATTTTAGATCCCCTATTGAAATCGACACCAATATTGAATCAAAGATTCAATATTTGTGATAATTAATTTTGATTAAAATTAATGACATCTCCATCACACGATATATAACCTCTTACATGTCAGTGTCAAAGTAACATATGTGCAATATGTGGTTTTTGAACTACGTACTTCTCAGACATCGATTTTTATCCATTTTCCCTTATTTTATACCTTCATTTTCCTTTTTGTAGGGTATTAATGTAGGAACTGCCAATGAATATCACAAAAGAATCATATTTATGATGGAATTGTAAAGATATTCTTCTGGAATTTGCGTCGAAATTTTCGATAAAATCGTCGATTGCATTTTTGGCCATCCTCTTGTCAAATGTCACGATTAGAGGTTGAGGGAGTCAACAAACAAAATTGAAAATTTCCTAGAATTTTGTCACCAAAGTATTGTCTTCTGAAGTAGGGCTGTAGTCTTTTTATGCCTTATTTTTTCAATTTTTCGAAATGAGTGACCTCTTCAAATCGGCATTCGATTATTTCAGCGGACCCACTAATAATATACAAAGCGAGAACAGTTTTGTTGGCCAACTTATAGAGATTTCGAATGTTAAATTGAAAATCAAAAAAGTTATTGCTGAAGGTGAATTTTGTTTATTGATTTTCGGATTTGGTTGATCCGGTGTATCTTTTTTGATTGTAGGTGGCTTTGCAGTTGTTTTTGTTGCACAAGATATTTCTACAGAAAGGGAATATGCATTAAAGGTAGTTATAAGGAATTTTAAGTAGATTTGAACATATTTCAATCATTCGTTTCGTATTTTTAGAGATTATTAGCTGCAGATGAGGAAAGTAGAAGGAATATCATACAAGAAATCAATGTTCTTAAGAAATTAGCAGGCCACCCACATATTATTCAATATTTAACTGCATCTGTTATTGACAAATCACAGACGCAACATGGCCAAACAGAATTTTTAGTAGTGACTGAATTATGCACAGGTTCTTAATTTAAGACATAATATTTTGTCATAAATTGTCTATTTTTTTGTTCAGGTGGTTCTTTGGTAGACATTTTAAAAGCTAGAAGTTCAGCATTTGATCCAGAAACAATAACTAAGATATTCTATCAGACATGTTTATCTGTTTCTCATATGCATTCTCAACAACCTAAAATTATTCATAGAGATCTGAAGATAGATAATTTGCTGCTAAGTACAGACGGCTTCATTAAGTTATGCGATTTTGGATCTGCTACTTGCGAGATATATAATCCCGATATCAATTGGTCTGCCAATCAGCATTCCAGTCTGGAAGAAAATGTAAGTTTTTAGTTGCATATTTCTTCAGGAAATCTTTGTATTTAAATTAGTATTCTTTGAGAACTTCGAAAATATAGAATTCTAATTGGAATTTTTTCAGTTTTATTCTTCATTAGGTTTTTATGTTTTTCAGCTTGCAAGATTCACAACTCCCATGTACAGGGCACCAGAAATGGTGGATACATGGAGTAACTTTACTGTAGGTCCAGCAGTTGACGTTTGGGCCCTAGGTTGTATTTTGTACACCCTGTGTTATATGAGACACCCGTTTGAAGATGCAGCCAAACTTAGAATTTTAAATGCTAACTATTCCATTCCTCCAGATCCAAAGTATTCCTGTTTTCATGAGATTATTCGTAAGTGGATTTTGAATATTCCAAAGGTTCTTATTTAATAATTTATGTTTATAAATTCCTCTTATATGCTATATTCTATATTTGATATTGAGAACCAATGCCTATCTTTTTTTTTCTCTGTGAATTCTGTCTTGACATTGGGTTTTATCCATACAAATCTCAAGTAATTTGTTACTGGTGAAAATTTCAACAGGCGTTTATTGAAATGTTCTTCAAGTTGTAACATATCTTGAACAAAACTCATGTGATTACTGGTTTGATTTGTAGGCGGGTGTTTTCAAGCCAATCCTGTTCAAAGATTCACAATAAGTGATTTGTTAGAGCGATTAGCAGCTATAGCGGAAACTAACGGATTCAATCCGAAGACTCCATTGAAAATTCATAGTGTTAGTCAGATAACGGAAGATACTAATGAAGGAAGCAACGGTGTTAGGGCTAAACCACCTGTTAGGCCTGCTCCGCCTGTAAATGCTAAAAATATGAAGTCTTCTCCCGGTCATCAGCCTGCAAGACCCTCTCAACCTCCAGTAAGTAGCCCATAACATCTGCAGGACGAATTCTTCTATAAAAAATGCTTAGTAAAGTTTCTTTAAGGGATTTGAAATTTCTTTATAACTTTTCCAATAGCCTCTGCAGTCCACACAATTGAACTTGTATTACGATCACCCAGTATTCTATAGCAATTTCTTCTCAAATCATTATATCAACATAAGGAAGAATAATGATGAATTTATTTCTTTATGACCAGCATTATTCCATGTACGAGTGAATTTTTGATTGAACAATTGATCTTTATCAACTTCGACTGAGTGTATTTTGGAGATGTTTACAAATAAAAGTCGATTGGGGCTATTTATGTGAAATACTGTGGCCAAGAAAGACATTCTCATTTCTGTCTGACTTGCCTCTGCCTGAATTTTTATGTAAAATACATCTGAATCCAGTTGATGGGTATTTGGTACATTTGAACTACTTACTAATTCAGGTTCCTCAGAGACCTAGTGGGCCACCAGATCGTCCTCCTCCAGTGATACCCCCACAAAAACCAGTGGATACCAAACAGTCAAGTCTTTTTTCTTCAATAAAAGGTGGTGCTGGAAGTTTTTTCAAGAATTTGAAAGACACCAGTAACAAAGTTATGGCAACAGTACAGCAGTGAGTCGTTTTTTATTCATCAATTTACATCCCCTGAAATATCGAAATTTTTCTGTTTCAGGACCATGGGCCAAAAAGACTTGGATATCAGTTACATAACCTCTAGAGTGGTTGTGATGCCCTATCCTTCGGAGGGCTTAGAATCGGCTTACAGAACAAACTACGTGGAAGACGTTAAAGTTTTTTTGGACACCCGGCATCCGAATAACAAATATTCGATCTATAACTTGTCAGGACGCACTTATCACGCGAAATTCGATAACACTAGGGTGGTGAACTGCAAGTTTGCCTATCCCGAGCACTTCAAAGCGCCCCTGTTGAATTCCCTGTATCAGTTATCGGAAGACATTTATCAATATTTGGCGGGTGATAGCAGAAACGTCGTCGTGATACACTGCACAGTGAGTTTTGAGTCTTTATTTTTCGACATTTTGATTTTTGAGGAAGGATTTTCTTGTGATTGATTATAATTTTGGAGTTATTGATTTTAGCAATTTTTTTTCAATATTTCAATACTACATGTCTGATTGAGTTAGTATTTGGTACTAAGCTGTGAAATAACGACTTTGGAGTTTATATGAAAATTTCATGAAAATCGGTTGGTGGACTAAAAAAAATTATTGAAGAATCCGATATCTTTGTTCTTGTGGTTCTGCATTCATTATTGGGTTTTGGTAACCTTGTTTTAGGATGGTAAAGCCGCTTCTGCAACTTTAGTGTGCGGTCTTTTGCTGTACTCCGGCGTCTGTGAAGTACCGGAAGACGCTTTACAGATGTTCGCTGTTAAAAGGATGCCTCCAAATCTTCCGGCATCAGATCTCAGATATTTGTATTATCTATCGGAAATAGTGAGAAATCCTCCAAATTTTCCTCATTACAAACCTCTCACCTTGATATCCTTGCAAATGTATCCCATACCCGCTTTCACCAAAGTAAGGTAATGTTTTTGCTACTTTTTTTTTTCAATTATACATCTCCGTGTTTTCAGAGATGGCTGTAGGCCTTACATAGAAGTGCATAGTGAGAATCGTTGTGTCTTCTCCACAATGCAAGATTACGAACAAATGAGGTTGTACAATATTACGGAAGGAAAGGTTAGTGCATACTTTTTTCAATCGGTGAAATCTCAACATATATTTTTTCAGTGTGTCTTAAATATAAACGCTACAGTTTGCGGCGACGTCTGTATCGTTGTTTATCATGCAAGAAATGTGTTAGGAGGCGTGATGACTCAGGGGAAGGCCACAGGTATCAAAATTTGTCAGGTACAACTGCACACCGGGTTCGTTCCAGAAGAAGAGACTACCATAACCTTTACCAAGTAAGAAAAGGACCCAATTCGATCAGGAATGTTACTATAATACTATATGATACATCATATACAGAGAAAATGTTTTTTCTTTGTCAGGAAGAATCTCGGAAACTACTGATTCTATTTTAAAAATTTTTTAACTAGTTTTCTATAATATTCAATTTTCAGGTCCGACCTAGATGATATCAACGATACTTCTGATCACTTCCAAGAATCTTTCAAGATAGTACTTAGCGTTTTTGTGGCTGACACTGAACGAAAACTCTCTCAACCCGCTCCCTGGCTAACGGACAAAACCAACAGGATTCCAGACACTATGTTCAGTACAAAGTTAGAGAAAGACGAAGCAATAGACAATTTCGGTATGTAAAAAAACATTGAAATAATATTCTTTTTTAGTTTGAAATTGTAACAGCATGGCGAAGAATCTATAACTTGCATTCCCACGGATTGTTCGATAAAACGATTGCTGCTTATGCTTTGAGGTGTGGCAACTCTGTTGTGAATATGTCAATTTTGACATTGACATAGTGAAGTTTTAACGCCTGTTAATGTTTGGAAGAGCAAGTTTTTCGATAATTACAGACATTAAAAGATGGCGGTAAAATTGTCCATTTGTTTCAGTCAGCAAACCGGCCAAAATGGCTGAAAGGCCGCCGGAAAGGCCCCCGAGGTGTGCCCCACCTCACAGACCTGCCCCTCCTTCTCCGAAACCTCAGCATCTTGCTAGCGATTACTCGTACAAAGATTCGAGTGATTCTGACTGCGAAGCGAATCAAGTGAGTGTGAAATTTTGCCTTAAAAACACCATTTGTCTATGAAAATGTCGGTTCTCGATCGAAGAATCTCTTGCAGCCTCTACAGAGAGATCAGCGAACCATAGAGGAAACCGTAGACCTCCTCAACTTGAATACCACGCCTCCGAAACCGGCTGGGCAACCGGCAAGACACCCTCATCCGACAGGTTTCGACCTGTTGGCAGATCTGAGCGGAAGTACCAATTCGGACAACAGTTTTGGAGATTTTAGTTCTTGCCCGATGCCTCAGGAAAGTAGTGCTGTTAATCCTGGTGGAAATCAGGGTAACGTTGGTGATTTATTCGATCCCTTCGGGGCTTCTTCGGCCAATGGAAATTTGTTAGGTGGATGGAATGATTTTTCTCAGGTTCCAGTTAATAATACAGCGACTGCTGGGGAGAACGAATCTGCTAACTTCTTCTCAGGATTAGGTATGAATTTAATTTGTTTTTGTAGCTTTAGATATAGATACTAACGGGTTAGGCAGTGTTGACAGTGTGTTTTGGAAATTAAAACAGGAAATGTTCGAAATGAAAGCAGAATTTCAATAGTCATAGAACTTTATTTGAACTTTGCGACTACTTTATTAAATTGGTAATCTTAGTAACAACTGACAATATTCTTTGCAAGTAAGACTGATCAAAAATGTCCCTATAAAACAATTTTACAAGCAATTTTCAATATCTACATGAACTTTGCTAGTCCACCAGCACTAACCTCAAAAAATATTCGACAGGTCGTCGGATTGTCAAATAAAGTTTCAAATAGCTCATCATTCGAACTTTTATCACCTTTCAGGCAACATCGACGACATGTACAAACCCCAACCCCCGCAAATGAACCAGCCCTCGCCTCACCACATCCCCCACTCCAAATCTCAGCAGATCCCGACCGCCACCTCATTCGCTTCGACCACCCCCTTGCGCACCCCTAGTCCGGGTCACACGCCCATGGCAAAGTCTCCAGCCGACTCCAGACCCGACTACAGCAGATCGCACTTCGATCCGCTAGCCAAGAACGGCGCCCCTAGCGGCGAAAAAACGAAGCCGAAAACCGCGGATATTTTCGGGGATCTGCTCGGTTCTCAAGGTTATACGTTCACGGCGAAGAAGGACAACGCGCCCAGGTCGATAAATGAGATGAGGAAAGAGGAGTTGGCCACCACGATGGATCCGGAAAGATTGAAGATATTGGATTGGGTGAGTTTTTTGAATGAGGGAAGATCGTATATTCGATAATTTGTACGGGATTGTTGGTAAATAACGCGGAAATCGTCGGGTGCTGGTAGCTTGGCCCATAACCTGTCATAATAATGAGAGGAAGGTGGAGTAAAAGTGTCACAGTTTTATGCTCCGATCTTTTTCCTGTCATTTTGACAAATTCGCTATTTTTTCTATGTCTTTTCTGGAAAATTATTCATTTTGTTTCAGAAGGGTCAATTCCTTGGAATAATGCGTTATTGTATATTTTTCTCGAATTGAATTTCTATCAGTCAATCTTGAAGTTCAGTGTCAAAAATAAATGTAGCGCTCTTCGATTTTCAATTACAGTATTACACTTCGATGTTGCCGGATTTCATTGTTTCTACCTTAGACTATATTTCTATGGTTGCCAAGTCAATTCTTGTTCTAGACTGAAGGAAAAAAAGGGAATATTCGAGCATTATTGTGTTCACTTCACACAGTATTATGGGACGGGACAAAATGGAATAAATGTGATATGCATCAGTTGGTTTCTGCCGCAGATGTTAAGAAAGCCTATCGAAAGGCTTGTTTGGCTGTTCATCCCGATAAGGTAAAGTCTATAAATATCTGTAGTTTCTCAGTTTTAATATAACTATTGAGCGCTCGTTCTATTTAAACGAGAGCTATATCAAATTCAAATTCCGTAAACACGAACTGTCTAACGGAAAAAACCCAGAAATTAGGTTAAGTTTCTCTGGATCATAGACGATTCCTTTTGGTTTTGAACTGGCAACTGCGAATCTACCTATGAGGTGGATGAACGAGCGCTCAATAGCTTCAGACTTTATTCGATTTTTTTCAGCAAACCGGTACAGAGAACGAGAATCTGGCTAAATTGATCTTCGTGGAATTGAACAACGCGTGGAGCGACTTCGAAAGTAGCGGATCTCAGCAACAGATCTTTGGTAGTTGAAGCAATTTTCACTCTCCTGAATCTAACTAGAAAATCTTACATTCCTCTCGTAATCTTCAAATTGTTAATTCGAATTGATATTAATGCTATTATTAAGAAGAAAATGAATTTATTTTAAATTATTTAACGATAGTTAGAGAAGCAATTCAATATAAAGTTATAGGTTATTAATGATTTTTGGAAGACTTTTAAATCCAGTTGATTTATTGGTATTTTGAAATTTTATCCATGTTTTGTATAAATATATTTTTATATGTGAATATGTCGCAGGAAAAATGTTGGAGGTCGGCCATGTTTTTCTTGGGGGATTAATGACAAAGTTTATCACGTCCTGCCATTTAGTTCCTTTATATTTATTCTTATTATCGAAAGGCTAAGTGTAAGTTTGGTTTCACTCCACTGTTACTTAACACTTTTTGGTTGAAGTGTGATTGAAGACGTTTATGTCACAGTAAACAGTTCTGAACACTGACTCTGAAGTTTTATCCCACAACATATCCAATGAATTTTCCCCCGAAAGAAGTGAGGTTACTTCATCATCAGCCAGTGAGGTATCTGGTCACCCTGTATATGGACTCAAAAATAAGAGACTGGTATGGAAGTAATTTTTTTATTCAATTTCAGATTCAATCATTAAACAATTTCGATTGTAAAAGATATATGAGATTAAATCATTAGAGACAAAAAATTGATCTTAGATTAATAATAAAATATTGAAAAATCGAGAGAAAAGTTGATATAATTTCTTACATTGAATTCATATTCAATCGAAACACAATTTCATTCATAATTTACTGTTGGTAAAGTGACGAATAAAGTCGAATGTGATCGATCTAATTCTAAACTTAAAACATGAAAGAGAAAAAATTTATTCTAGATTAAAAATAAAATATTGATAAGTATCGAGAAAAAACATAGATTTTTCATTTAATTAAATGTTCACTTAATCGAGAGGATACTATTTACACTGTAAATAAATGCTAGTAGCTCTTTAAAGCCGATCACATTAATATTTACATCACAAATACTTTATCCACTTTCTTAAAAGGAAACACTTCTTTCGTTTTAGGGCATGTTATTTGTCCATTGTTGTCCCTTGCCATTTGCGTCAACGCCTGGAAAATATGACAATTCACATAAACGTGACAGTTCAACAAAATGGCCCCCGCGTTGGGCGCCAATTGTAACGTTGAAAATCTTCGAACATTCAAAAAAAAACAACGAAAAGTTAGTAGATGCTATTGTAGTTACATCCTAGCGTCATAATGAAGACAAATTTTTTTAAGTAATTGTTTTCATAACTGTTTGAAAATATGATAGGTTATGTATAGACTTTACCTGTTCTCCATAAACACAGCCATTTGGAAGCATCATTGGCTGGTTGTTCTCGTTGAGAGGTAGGCCACTAATGTGACAGTAAAGTCTAGATTGAGAGCAATGAGCAAACGGTAAAGGTTCGGCTAATTTGTTCATATCTTCTTGGCAAACTGGACATGCTGGATTTCTGGCTTCATCTTCGGAGTAACACTGATTGAGCAGTTATTAAGGAAAAAATACAGTAATAATGTACAATGATAGCAAATTAGTTGAAGTTTGTCATAAAATTGCTCAATTCATTTTTTCTTAGGAAATTATTATTTTCTCAAGTTTGTCTTCAACCCTGTAAAAATTTATGAACAATTTGAATGCAGAAAAAGGATATGGTGTTTTCAATGCAGATAAGCCAGCCTCCAAGGCCACCGTGAACACAGATTGGGAAGCGAGCTGGAATAACCTATAATTCTCTTGCCTGAACTCTTCGATCAACGTATCCCATCTATTTTCATCCAGCAAGACTTTGTAATGAGGTATTTCTGGAAATATCTTAAAATTAAAGCCCCCTACTACAATTTTTGTAATTTATCAGCGATTTTAAAAGACGAAACAAACATTTTTCAATACCCCCCCTTGTAGTCTTGCATAAATCCGAAAGAGACGGTCACCCGACTAACTTACGTGTAGTTACGGAAACAGCAAGAAGCCCCATCACTTCCCTGATCTGATCCAGATGTTCATCCTGAAAATTAGCAAAATACTTCCTGGAATGTTTAACAGCGTCCATTCTTTTATCGGCCCTGACCAGCTCGACGAATTCTTGTATACGTATATTAAACTCCATGTTGGATTTGAGCCTCCGCAGTTTAGATTTGTTGTCATGGCACCATAATAGACATTTTGCTGTTTCTTTTCTGGCTAGCGATTTCTCCACTTCCCTAGACGTCAGGAAGATATCTGGAAATCAAGCAATTACACTTTTCTCAACCAATTCATAAGAAACTAACCGATGTTCGTCAAATCCTTCACACCCGACCGATCGGCTAGAGTTATGGCAGCATTATAATATCCGTTCCTCAAAAAGTACTCGACCACCATCCTATCCAACCTCTTCCTTCTCCACTGATTCAACATCCCCTGGGAAACGTTCTGATTAGTCACCGCCTCCGCTTGCTCTTTCAAGTGGTCCAAACGTTTCTTGCAGGTATTGCTAGTGCTCAGTTCCTCGGCGATTCCCTCTTCGGCTTTTCTCTTCAAGACTTGCAGTTTTTCCACCATGCCGCCCAGGAGGGTGCTGACGTCCTTGGCTTTGACATTTTCTCCAGAGCAAAATTTGTTGATCTCAGAGGAGGCAACGTTGATGTGGGATATCTCGCGGTCGATGTTCTTTTGGGTTTTACGGAATTCCTTGTTTAGGATTTCGTACGGGACCTGAATCGGGGCAGAATAGAAATCAATCAGCCCCCATTTTTACCTATTTTATAATGTGGGGATTCTGTGTTTCAATGCCATTTAGATCTTGCTATACCAAAGGTAAATCCAACTAATCATTTTAGAAATTGAGATTGACTTCGTTGAAGTTTGATCGATGTTCAAACAGAGATAAGGTCTGTAACAGAGAATGTTGTCTCTGGACTGTAGGAAGTTGATTTTATCAAAGACATCAACTTCTGATTCACTACCAAATAGTTGTCAATTCAAATTATGCAGAATTAATGAAGCTGAATACCTATATTAATAGCATTTTAATGAACAAAAACAATAATTGATACTACTGTAGATTTTGCAGCAGCTCCTACCCAAAGCAGAGAAGAAAAATCTTTTTCAACTGACAAAATAACTCAAAAGATATATTTTATGACAATGAATTATGAAATCATACAGTCAAAATACGAGTAAGTTTGAATTTCTTTACATATTTACTCACTTTTAAAGTAGGATGTTCAAGAGATTTGATATCAGCCATTTTTCTTTTGATAGTGTCACAAAAACAAAACAAAAATATCGAACAGCTGATTTCGTCTTGACACCACAGAATAGAAATAATTATTTAGCCACAGCCGTCTTCATCAAGCCATGCACAAATTCAACATGGCAACATTGGGTATTCACTTCTTGATAGTTAAAATATGGCCTTTGGGGTCTTGGAACATAATTTTGAAGGTTTTTCAATTCTATTTACGGATATGCTTTCGATGACTGAACATTCTAGGCATCTTAGATATGCTAAAAAAATTTGTTTGGCGTTCATTTCAGTGTAAAAAAAAAAAATTCGTTAGAAGTGATGGGTGAAGTGGTAGTTTTTGAACGAATTTCAATTAATAAAAGGTGTTGAAACTGCATAGCGGTTCATAATATTCTTTTCCATGGGTTCTAAATGTCATGTTTTTATGTGAAATTCACGAAAAGCGAGGATTTTTGCAAGGAAAATTTGGAATAATACAAAACGTGCTTGTCCTATGTTATTGAGGTTAGGTTACTGCCACTGGAAAAAAAGAAAAAAAACGAAATTTCAACAGCTAATATATATATTTATAATACTATAATACAAAATAACATAATAAAGATGTATAATACAAGTTAATTATAAGTACATGTGCCTGATAGAGCAGCGTGCTCTTTATCATAAATAAAAACAAGGATAGATCTTAAGTAGCAAAGCTTATATTATATCATATCCATAATGTTTCGTTTGAATGATATGCTCAATGAGATATTGAGAAAAGTTTCAAAACATGAATCAACAAAAAATTTGAACTGTACCTAATGCAGAAGTATCATGCAATCGAAAAGGCAACAGTTCAATCTTTACATGGCTGAATGATTCAACAGTTTGGCTACTTTTATAGGAGTTCATTGATACCATGGCAAGACTTTTGTTCTAGTCGTCAAACAAGAATTATCTATTGAGAGATCTCAGTGAAAAAATATGTGAAGGATATTCAAATTTCCAGTTGCAGCCAGTCAAATATAAGTACACAATGTTTAATATTTGCAACTACGAGTGGTCATAAATTAAGTACTACATAAGTACACAGGTTTTCTTCTAGGAAAATTACACATATTACTATATTGCTAGAAATCCACTAGAATGTCAACTAGTTGAGCAATCATATTCCTCCCATGTGAACAGAAATCAAGGCAACAATAACTACATCCTCTTATAGCTATCACAACTCAATTTTCACCGTTCCACTATAAATAGTATCAAACTGTGAGTTACTAAAAAGCATGGGATCGGTTAATTTGGTTGGAAAATAATCCCGAACGAATTGCAAACAATCACAGCTTCTTTAGTCTTGCACAAAAAGTACATCATCCTTTTCAAGAAACATCCTACTTGGGAAAATTCACAGCCACACTACTCATTTCTATTAAATATCCAATATTCACCATTTACATCTGAAGAGAGTGAGTTTTTTATTTCGAAAACAAGATAGTAAAAATCCAGTTAAAATAACTCTCAGGGAATAATTGAACATGATATGTACAGAAAGACTCTCGTTTAGTTCAAACCCCTACAAAAATTCAAATGAAGAAGTGACCATTGAAATTCAAAAACATTGAGATCAATAATACGATACTGAAATCTCAAATGAAATTTTCAATTTTTAAACTTTGTTTTAAGTTTTATTTCACTGCATTCTGATTGGCTGTTCACCTGTCAAACGTAAAATTACATGACATGTGGATTCAACCTGTATGTAATACCAAAATCAATTACGACGAATATTCAATCCACATTCATCATTCATTGAATCAATGGAAATTATCACTTTTTTCAATAACTTTTATGCATGAATTAAAAATATGTTGATTTTCAAGCTGTACGGCTTGATGGGAGTGAGTGTTTTTAAATATTTACAAGTATTCTGTGACTTAATTTTTGGATTTACTCGATTGAATCTTTGTTGATCATTTCAAACACGAGTCGTATTGTCTCACCCTGAGTATATCCAGCCATATAAACAACCAAATGAAAATCCTCGTCAATTAGGCATAAAACGAAACTTTTGAAAATTGACATCACTTTCGTCCAGATATTTCTAACAAACCTTTTTGTTTCAACACGCTTTCATCCTCAAAACCACTTAAGGGTATTTTCCAACCAAGTACAACTTTGCTCATATTAATTTATCTGATATAGTTCGGGGACCGAAACGTACCCCTGTATCCTTGGTTTGCTACAACTGGATCTGAAGCGGGGAATTCGTTAGGAAAGGGTTGGTATTACTGCTTTTTTTCTTTTCGATGACGTCCGCCCATTCTGCATCGAACGGATCAGGTTGAGCCGTTCTCGAGAAGGTTTCGGAAGCGGAATCCAGGGACATGGCTCTGGAATGGGCGCTCATGACACCTGCAAAAAGAACACTCCTTAGACGAAGAATTTAGAGTCCCCTCTTCCTTCAACACTCAAAGTCGGTTAAATTACATACAGTCTTCAGGTGAAGACTCATCGGACAAGCTGCTCACCTAATTTTCTATGGGACGCCCCATCCATGCCCCCCAAAACGGGGGAAGCGTTCACGATCTGCCCCAGCCACTGTTCGGGCTTGGGCAAGGAGGTGTTCCCACTGGAACTAGCGTTCATTGAGGTGTCGCCGCTGGTGGCGCCCCCTCTTTGAATGGGCGACGACTGCGCGGTCGCGGAATTATAGGTTATGTTGATCGGAGAAGCCGTACGGTCAGCGCCCGACGTCTGGTGGAAGGTGTTGTTGATGGTGGTCACGCTCAGATTGACCGTGTTCTGGTTTATCGAGGTTTGGTTGTTGAAGTTCAGGTCGTCGGAGCCGCTATGCGTTAGCTGGCTTAGGCCTGGAAGGAAAAGAAGGAAATAATGAAAAAAATGACAGCTGCTGTCAAAGAATCTTCTATGGTCCAACGGATAATTCGCTGAATTCAATACGGTCCTTCTTCATGGCTTTATCTGTAGGAGTATTATCAATGTTATTATTACCTTGCGACAACTGCTGGCACAGCGCCGTGACCGAATCGCCGGGCGATAATTCCGTTATCGCTGCCACCTTGGGCGCCTGATTCCTGCCGTTGATCGAGTTGAAGGCGTTGGTCAACCTCGCCGTGTTGCTGGGCAGTTCGTTGATCCTCAGCGACATCTGCCGTTTGAAAGGGGAATTCTCGCCCAGGGTGCTGAAACCGCGACAGCTTCCCTGCCTGATCAGCATGCTTTCGGTGGCGTGCGGTCTTTCGATGGCGAAGGGATTGACCGAGGACGAGGACCTGACCCCCGGCACGTCTATTGCACGTTCTAACCTATAAAAAGACGACACGGATGGAGTTGATTCGAAGAAAGAAACTGAATCACATCCTATATAGTTGTTCTGTGGCCAGGAGCATAGATAATATTGTCTATGCTCCAAGATCACAGAGTACAAGTGCTGATATTTCCAACGTTGCCATTTCAGGTTTCATTGCTTGTCAGATCAATCTGTGGACAAGTCTTCTAATTAGTGTCTTTGAGCCTACCTTTCGCTTAGTTCCGGCTGTCTGAAGCTTCCGCTCCTCGTAAACGTCGAATTTTTCTGGTCGAACGTCATCGTCACCCCGCACTCCTTGTCCCTCTTCTGTTTCCTCTCCAGGCAGACAGCGAAGGCGCATCCGACGGCGTGAGACAACCTCTCTCCGGACTCCCTCATGGCCAGGAAACCGTGGCACATCCACCTTCTGGTGGTGCCGTCCCTGCAGATGTAGCTGAAACCGCGCTCGTGGTTGCGATCGGGGGCGCAGAATGATACTTTTTCTATGGTCTGGTCGACGATGAGACCTTTGGTCTCCTCCTCGACTACGCGGAGACCGTCTCCGGTCACGTGTAGGACGGCTCTGACCGGTCTTCTTCTCGAACCCTGGAAGAAGGGAAAAGAGGTTGTATATTTGTGTTCAGAAAGTTTTCGGGTTTGTTCATTTGGCTATGGATGGTATAATAACAAAGACTTCCTCTTTGACTGTGAAAAAAATCTATGTCAAGAATGCCTGTGAAATCTTATAGAGCGACGCTATTCTATGATTGCAAATCTGGCAACCCTTTTGTTCATATATTGTTTTCTATGGAATATTTTTGTTGATTTTGATGTTTTATGTCATTTTTGGATATCCTGTAAGATGTCTTAAGTTTTCGGCAATGCCTTGTGTTAATTACATGTCTTTGGGCACCTCTTCTTTTGTTCATTTATTGTTTCAGTTGTAAAAAAAATTTGCGTCAAAAAAGGCGACGACGCTATTCTATGATTGAAAACATAGCCAACGTATATAGATAGCAGGGAACAAGAAATCTGGCAACTTTTTTGTTCGTATATTGTTTTCTATGGAATAATCCTCGAAGTAATGACATAGAACTTACATTATATGTCTTTGTCTATGGCTTATGTCATTCTCACACTTAACAATTTTTGCGTGCCGTAAAAATCTACAATTTTCGGTCACGATTTTTAGTTAGAAGTTGCAAAACCAGGGTTTCTATTCTTTTATGATTTAGTGTACGATACAATTACACAGGGCAGACGAAAAAAGACTAGATTGAAAGCTCGAATCGCTCTCCTTCCGTACAGGAATTCGAAATTCAATGGGACGCGAGTTCCAACCACCGAGCGTCAGCTTGGGGGGCAGGTGCGAATAACGAGGGTACGATCCCGAGGTCAGGGACGTATCGTTTCTCATTGTATGCATATGGGAGTCGCACCGCTTCACGAGGTCCAACGTGGGATGGGAATGTTGACTAATCATTTTCTCACATTATGCGATCGCAACAATGGGAATTTTATGGAATTCCGTTACGCGAAACAGCGTTTGACCGGAGAGATTCGGCTCGAAAAAGTCGTTGGACCAAACTGTACTCTGTTTTTGGATAAAAAAGTTTAGTTTTTTCAGGTGGTTGACGAAGTAATTTGCGGTATTATGAGTTTATTTCCATTTTAATTGTCTCTTTCAGTGAGTTGATTTGATGGAAATTGTTTTTGTTTGTTTTACATTATTCTTCATTTGCTACTAGGCAGTAAATTATTTTTGAATTTCTTTATCGACATTTTGCAGCTCCCCTTGCATTTGATAAGGTTGCTGTTATTGTCGATCCATCGATCACACAAATTGCAACAATTGCCGATAAAAGCAATGAATAGATTCGAAAAAAAAGACCTGTCAAGGGTGGACTGTTTTGTGGGTCACCTGTATACAGTGCAAGCGTTATCAAATTTACTATGTACTTATCAACATCTACCCATTTGTTGCTATCGATATTTGGTCATGTGCATTTTGTTCATTCGCGTTATCTAGTTTTGGATGTAGAGTATCAGTTTACGTGTAGGAAAATTGCATCTGGTTTTGAATCATCCAGTCACGCGAGAAGAATAAACAAAAAAGTACGAGATATCGACGAAGCAGGCTTTCGGTTATCGTCACGACTCGCCAGATTTACTTTTTCGTTCAGAAATATCGTGTCAGTGATCGAATTTGACTGATTAATTCAACTCGAATTGAGTCGATTCATATAGAAACAAATAAATTATGTCAACTTTACAGTTAATTATTGATGACAGATACGTCAAATCTGACGTTGACATCGTAAAGATTGACATTATAAATGGTGGAAAAAAAATCTTCAAAGCTACAATATTAATTTGATAGTTCTCACGATGGTTCTTATACCTGGTGAGAAAAAAAATCGGGAGCGTTACCGTGGGGAGAGCGTTCAACAGGTAGATACGGTACTTGCTGTCTGATACGTAGAATAATTTATCGGACGGCTGAACAGAGATCTGTATCGCACCCTGGTTTAAAAAAGGCGATAATGACAACCGAAAGAACTCCCCGGTAAGCCTTACAATGTTAGTTGATATCGATATTATTTTCGGTAATTCTATAATTCACATCCTGTTTTTACACATAATTAGACTTCTATCGTGAGACGGGAAGTCAGAAAGCTACGAATTATATTTCTATGGGTTTACTAGGGTTTCTATCCGGTCAAACTTCTTTTTTTAAGGAATCAACAGGATCTAAACAGGTAAAAACTAGTTTAGTCCATAGATCTCTGCAAAATCGGATGACTTTATCGGTGAAATGTCAAAGTTTGATCAATTTTCCTGAGGAAATGGGAGAATTGTGGAAAATATGAATAACAAGATATTTTGCATTGACCTTTCCTCTTTCGATCCGTATATTCACATCACGGTCAGGGTATCTGTGAAAAAAGTTTTATCGAGTTTAAAATTGCCCTTTTTGATTTTTTCACGATTTTCACGATTTTTTTTTTAAATACTTCCATATCGCCTGGAGAATCGAAATTTCACCCACGTATGAATCGATTATTCTTCTTTTCGATCGTATAAAAATGTCCTCACAGTATCGCAGCTTCGCTGCGTTTTCAAGATTCTTCTGGAGCCACTTTTTCGTCAGATTCCCTCGAGTCCGTCCTCATAGTTACCGTTTTAGTATAGTATAGAATAAAAAATCAGATCAATCAACTCACCCTCAGCACCTTCAGAGCCTCCTCGCAAACCTGCATACCCCTGGAGTCGAAGACCTCGACGCATCCTAAATATTTGACCGGAAAAGTGCAGGTACCTTGCCTCACGGCCGACTCGTCGGCCTGCCACTGGTGAGGTTTGCTGGCTTCCGGCACCCTGTCCTTCCGCCTCCTGAAGGAATCCCGGAAGGACCTACGAAGCCTGTCCATCTTGCGTGGAGATCGTAGGCTTCTCCGCTGAAAAAAAAAATATTTGAAACCTCTCTCCGTTTGTACAATCAATTTAGGAGCACCCTGATTAAATTTGGGCATAGAGAGTTGAATAGTATCCTTTAAATTCGAGATAGCATACTATAAATTGCAGATAATGAAGCAGGAATGTCCTCAAGCGCTTGAGACAGTCGTTTTTCCTTGACATCCTAGCAAACATCAATTTCCCACTTTATCCGCTGTTAACGCTGTCCTCAATGCATTCTATTGTCTTATTTTTACTCCTTCCTGTCTTATGATAATATGAGAATAAATGAATCAAAATAAAGAATTCAACTGCGGCAATTTTCACATATTCAATAGCGCAAATAATGCTTCTGCTTGAGAATATATGTATTAGTTGCACAATTCAAGGTTTGAGTTGCTTACCTTGCATCGGCCTATTAAACATATGCATTAGGAACTACCCATAGGAAAATAACACGCGAAGAAATCATTATAAAGGTATTCCGAAAGTATCGCTCAGTTTTTTTCAAAATTGAACAGATCTTCTCAAAGAAGGCACGTAAATTTAAGGTCAACAAAATTTTCGGTGAATTACGCAGTCACAATAACTACAACAAAATGAAGAGATTACAGAAATTTTCCTCGAATTGGTATTTTTATTGTGCAACCCGTGGTTAGACTTATCACTAACCGCATATTTCTTTGAATCATTCGAGTTTAAGATAACTCAAAGCAAAGTGTACATTTCAGCAATATTCAGATGTGGAAGGAAAAAAAAACTACATTTTTCTTCACACATGAAAACATTACAATTCCGGCAAAACCGGAAGTCATAAACTCGAAACTAATTTAAGAGGAGGGCTAGGTTGAAAATGCGAAATCAATCAGATGCTTATTTGAGGTTATAGTGCGTACTTTTCGAGTAAATTAAGATCCTATTTTGCGAAAACAAAAACGGCCTCGGCAGATTCAAACAAATTATGAAATGTCAATCAAAAGCTATTGTTCTAATTTTGGAAAGCAACTTATCTCTGAGTAAAACAATCGAGTGATATTCATACCGTTTTGAATTGCTGAATTTTGTAGATGAAAGTATAGAGTTGTTAATTGATGCTAGAAATAATTTATTTAATTAATAAAAGTGATTGAAAGGCTTCTCTGTTATCGAGTTACCTGAGAGATTCTCAAATTATGAATCGAAATGAATAATATTTAAAAGTTTTCATATGAAAATAAGAATTGCAAATTAAGTGATGACGAGCAACATAAACAATTATTTTCAATTATGTATAACGTTATTTGGAACACATTTAGCCACAAGGTATTACAGTAATAGCTTTGTCATTAAATTACAGCAACAGAACCTAGGTATGAGATCATCTGCAACCGATTAAACGTTCCAATTCGGTATTGACTAAGCGGAATGATTTAACATGCTAATTCTCTTAATTGCTTTGGTTTGGACAACAGAGCCAGCTAGAAATAAAATTGATGAAGCCCATTTTCGGAACTTCGCCCCTATAATTACCACTGAAAAATCGATGGCCATTTTTTGATTAATGATCGGAATTCATAGATCTCATTCAAACCATAGAAATTATATTCAGTTGCGATCTATGACTCTAACAATTTATTGAAGATCATAGAACTTACATAAGATGCATAGGTATTCTATGCATCTTTAATTTATTACTATGTTCGAATCTAATTCTTCAGGCGGAATTCAACAGAATTAACCGTGGTGACTATTCCTCGAAGAATGCACCTTAAAGTCTTTATTATTCGTAACTTTAGAGGTTGATAATTCTGAAAACCTCTCGACAATAAATCCTCGAGTTCTTCTGAGAACAACCCAGTCAAAAGCCAAGACGTCAAACCTGTTATTCATGAAACGTGAACAATTTACATATCTGGATGTTCATGGAATGAGTATTACGCTTTAATCATTTTAATAGCAAGGATAATTTGATTTATCGACATAAGCTCTGGCTTTTGAGGAAAACCACGTAAGGAAATACCTAATACATATTTTCTAAAATTTCTTGATATTTCAGAGTGATCCAATCTGAATTTCTTCAATGAATTGAAAGCACCTTTCTTAAACAATCTGTGCTTGATTCGTAACATTCTCCAATTGACGGTGTTGTTTATCGGTGAGATATTCAAAGATTTACTGGTTTGTAGCCATATCAACAACTCTCCAAAGTGAAAGAAAGATGCATTCAACATTCTTCTCGGAATTCAGTCGTGACAAATCAAATGACGCATTTTCTTCTTCACAGAGTTCTTTCAACCCATGTCATGAGTAATACAGCACCTCAGCAGGTGATTAAATAGTTATAAACAAAAATCAATGAGTTTAGACTTAAGTGGAATCGTATGAAAATCATATTGAGTCATTTCACGTCGAATCACAAACCATTTAAACATAATGAGATGGTCCAAAAACAATGAATTGTTTGTTTTTTGGAGATTCGTTCAAAGTACTTTCCCTGAAATAGTTTTTAATAAGTTTTTAGATAAGCTTCTAGGGAAGATGCACCCAGTTCAGGAGACGGATGAAAACATTTGGCAACACAGCACTAGTAGCTAACGTAACGGTAATTCTATATTTGCAAAGGTATTTGAATTATAATATTTCGCATGACAATGGTCTTACGTAAGTATCAAAGACAATTAATTGATGACATGATAATTAAGGTAGATAATGAACTATTTGAACGGGAATATTTCGGAAAGATTATTATTTATATTGAACAAAATTATTCTAATATTCTATGAATTTACTTCTATGTACCTGCCTCATCTTCACAAATTAACAGATGAAATATTTGAAATAATACTGATATACACAGGTAATATTAGGGAAAGCTTTCTCTATCGATGAAGATTAATATAACATAACACTAAACCTATAAACGTTGGTGATGAGTATTAAAAATTCTTCGGGAATCCGGGTGTTTCTATGACTTACCACTGTAGGATCACCGAATTTTCCCATAGAATCCAAAGGAAGATGATTAGACGAATGGTTACCCATTTTCTTCCAATAAAATATCACACAACAAACAGAAATGAACACAAACTCGAAAAACAGCAAGAAAGATCAATAATCCAGAAGAATCTCGTCACTAATCCCAAGAACAGCTCACTGAATATCCTGAACAACTTGAAAACCACACGTGAGAAAAAAATCGAGAATCAAGCACGCCTTGAAACCTTGGTTCCTTTCATCGGGGCGAAGATCGAAGAAGACATGGGTACGATCCGGTTGCGAATCCCATCAATACTTTCCGCAAATGTCGGAGAACGGTAAGAACCGCGTTGGAATCATTGCAAAACGAGATACCGCTTCAGAAAAATGAAGGAAACTGAAAAAACCCGTCCATTCTAAGAATGGGTGAGACGTTAGATTTTTGAAACGGACTTTTATTGGTTTGGTACCGAATGAAGTGAGCGACTGGTCTCCTAGGTAGCGTCGGCAAACCAGTACTAGGTGAATGACGGTTGGCGCGAGGGTGACGTTGCCAGGCGCTCCGGTTTTTCGGCAAGAGAACCGGCTTATTTCTTGTAATTTTAAGAGAACCTAGTATGTGATAAACATTCATAGTATTTCCTTTTGCCGTTGCGAATATTGATATATCACTTGATGAATACACGGGCTTTGAATTATGGGCAGTCGATCAGCAGAAATTAATAAAATTGAATTAAATTTAATTAAACATTCAGAAAATTAATTGGTATTGTCACAAACTGGATTATAAATTGTGACTCACAATTTAAATTAGAAAGAAATTATACGAAACTTCAGTTTGCAAAAAAGGCCAATTATATAAAATGAATCATTAGTGATTTGTGAAGGGGAAGGTATAACTGGAATGTTCTGAAATCTCTTTCAGAATTAGCATCAATAGTAATTTTCTACATTTTTTTTTAAGAAGAAGCTGTTGATGAAGATAATATTAATTAATTAATTAATTTCGAAAATCATTCTGGCCATTTTCATCTATAATTTGCTCATCACAGAAACGTCAAAGTTTCAATAAATTTGACGGATATTTCTGTTTTTGTGATAGAACACAGAAAATCAATAATTTCACATTTTAGGAAATATCTTGAAAGCAACGTGACAACGTCGCTCCTCCTTAGGTAGCCGAGCTGCGTACTAACCGAGCTGAAAAAGTTCTCACAGGTAAATGCACCAAGTAGAGGATCAAGATTCTCATCCATTCAGGCAAATAAAAACGATTTTCCTACCTAGTAGGTACACATGTCTAGATGGCATGGTATACCGGCATAGCAAAGGGGTGACTCGAGTTCAACCACAACCATAGACAGTTTAGCGTAATTGGCGCAGCGAGGTACGACTGTGTCCTTGTTCTTTTGGTATTTTTTGGTCCTTCATCTGGGATTTTCGATTTCAAAATTGATGTCCGGATGGTCGCGCCGTGGGTGTGAGTCATCATGGGTCATGGGTGAATCAGAGGTGGGTTGGTTTGGGGTGATGATAAAAAGCAAGCTCAGTCAAGCCTTACCACAGGTTGTTCGACTATGCACTTGCAATTCTCAATACGGAAATGGGGAATTATTGAAAATGCATTTTTCAATTTAACAACATGCTATGAATTAAAGTTTCCCTAGTGCATGAAATGATAACCAAATGCTGCTGCATTTCTCCTGTGAAAGTTTCATAAATAGCTCGATCCCTATCATTGGTACCATAAATCCTGTTTCCGTATCACGATGATTCATCGCTCATCTATTTACCTCTCAAATTGAGTCCATAATGAGGTCTGGTGACATTTCAGTCTAGAGATCTGGTTCAAGATTCGCATTGTTTCGTATTTGTTTAGCGTTCATGATTCAATTAAGCCATTAGGGCAATTAACACTTTTCTGTTAGCTGTAACTCATACAAGCCTATGATTTATGACCTAATTTTCAGTTAACAATACATCAATTAATTGTAATACCGTTTCATTTCGTTTGTGTTGGAGTTCCATCTTCCCAAATTTCCGAAATCCACGGGGACCATAGAATTAAAAAATGTTTGACAGGTACATCCTCTGTAAGGTTCATAAAATAAAAAGTAAAATTCGCTTTTCTATGTTACCCATTCAGGCACTTATCCCGTATCCGAGCCTTGGACCTCAAAAATGTACCCTGAATTTCCAAGAAGCATCTAGATCTTATCTTTAAGCTATCGCTTTTACGGGCGGTCGGATGGGCGCACAATTAAATTTGACCACGAATTATTCTTCATCAGTGTGTCCGACCGATCCGCCGATCGTTTAAATCTATTTCGGCTCAAAATTCGACAATCACACAGGCATCTGGCCCATCTGGGCTGAATGGATTAAGTTCGCGTCTAGCCCATACAACAAACTCGCAATGATACCCAAAAAATTTAATCATCGTGCCATTAGATTTAGAAGATCGAGAAATTGTTTTTATGTGGTAGTCAAGCAGCGGTGTCGTTGCTTTAATGAATTTTTTAATCAACCCTATAATTAGAAATAACGCATACTTAGCAGCATTTTCTTCAAAAGCATTTTGGATTGGCATGCATATAGAGACTATAGAGTACGTTTACGAATTTGAAATATCTTTTTCTATTCAATGAAAACATTATTTTTCAATTCATAACAGCACAAATTCGAATAACAGAAATCTGACGTCATAGCATTCAGTACTTTCAATTGTTTTATTTTGTCAACCATGAAATAAAAATTTGTCACAATTTTATGACAAAGATTCTCATTGGAAATGGATGGCAATGAAGCAAACAAAAAAGCGTGAAAAAACTTGGAATGCCGTGAAAGTATATTCAAAAATCAAGGCTGAATCCACTCCCCTTTTATGTTAATTTTCTCCCAAATCTTGAAAGGTTAGTTGGGAAATGCTGTAGAAACTCACCTTTATGTGAATGTCGGTGGAGTTTCGCCAAAAATCATCTTACAGCGATTGGGATATATTTGTAAAAATATGCATGACCCGTGAAATATTGCACGCTTAAACAAGGAGAATTCTAGGAAAAATTCAATCTATCACATATAAATATCCGTAGATTTTCAACCGTTTGATAGTAAGGAAACAATTCATTGCGGAAAATTTTTCTAGAGCGATTCCGATATTCCAAAATTTTGGAAATTATTAAATTTAACGTCAATATGTTTCTGTGATTTTGATACTTTGACATTTTCTCCACCTCCGCGGATCGATCCTGGAGGTTGACCTTGCATTTGATCTATAATTCACAAGATCTACTTCTACTACCATCTGAATGGATTTCGTGAAAAACTATTTTTATCATAATTTTATCAGAAATAAGCATCGTGGAAGCTGTGTATGCAAATATTAAATATAAAAATTTAGTTGAAGTTGGAATACTAACTAAATGTCATAGAAAATAATCCTTGACTACTTCATTCATCTGTCACAATTCTCGTGTTTTCGATTGCACTGCGTTTAATTTCAATTTGAAAACAAGAACTTTTATTGATATTGCTTTTATCAAAAAAAATGAAGGTTGAAGAAGTGAAGAGTACGGTAAAAACGCAGCGAATTAGTGCTCACAGCCATATTAAAGGTTTGGGGCTAAATGAAGCTGGATTTGCCCTACCATCGGCTGCCGGCTTGGTGGGCCAGGAGCAGGCAAGGGAGGTTAGTAAATGAAAATTATATTTTACGAAGATCTACGCCAAAGTCACACTTGATGAAAGGCCTACAATTCCTTTGGAAATGATTGTACAGCCTGTCCTTCAAGTAAACTTATGTTAATTTGAAGAAAAGTTTAGACTTTCTTCGGTCAAGTCGATAAATCAAAGATGAAGGTATAAGGCTTTCATTTGATGTCTTTGTGCCATTAAATAATTGTTTTGGCCCCCAATTATGCGTTACTTTGGTTACGTCCATTTGTTGCTATGATATGTTTGATCAATGGATTGTGAGTACCTGTTGCTTCATATTGCCAATCTCTGTTTGTGAACAGTAACCTTCCATAAAGAATTCTGTGAATTTTGAATATCACGTCATTGACGAATATTTGAAAGGAATCTCGAATACAATTTATTTTGATTCTCAGGCTGCTGGTATCGTTGTGGACATGATAAAAAGCAAAAAGATGTCAGGAAGGGCGGTTTTGCTTGCTGGGCCCCCAGGCACCGGTAAAACCGCCATAGCATTAGCTATAGCCCAAGAACTAGGTACCAAGGTACCATTTTGTCCCATGGTAGGCTCGGAAGTTTACAGTTCCGAAATAAAAAAGACCGAAGTTCTTATGGAAAATTTCCGAAGAGCTATAGGTCTCAGAATAAGAGAAACTAAGGAAGTTTATGAGGGTGAAGTCAGTGAATTGACACCAGTAGAAACGGAAAATCCTGCTGGTGGTAAGTGAAATAATAAATTGTTTAAGATTAGTCTAATAATTAATAATTTCAGGTTACGGAAAAACAATCAGTCATGTCATAATCGGGTTAAGAACAGCAAAAGGGAGCAAACAGTTGAAATTGGATCCTAGTATTTATGATGCTCTGCAGAAAGAGAAAGTCGAAGTTGGTGATGTCATTTATATCGAAGCCAACAGTGGTGCTGTCAAAAGACAAGGAAGGTCTGACGCGTTTGCCACCGAATTTGATTTAGAAGCTGAGGAATATGTGCCTTTGCCTAAAGGGGATGTACATAAAAAGAAGGAAGTGGTACAGGTACTTCAATTGTCTCCATTACATTCTTTAACTTTTTTGAAAAACATTTATGCATCTTTTCAGGACGTAACGCTTCACGATTTGGACGCAGCAAATGCCAAGCCCCAAGGTGGCCAAGACGTGTTGTCCATGATGGGGCAACTCCTCAGACACAAGAGGACAGAGATAACCGATAAACTGAGACAAGAGATCAATAAGATAGTGGACAAATACATTGATCAAGGTATCGCCGAGCTGGTACCTGGTGTGTTGTTCATCGATGAGGTTCACATGTTGGACATTGAGACCTTCACGTACCTCCACCAGGCTTTAGAGAGTGCCATAGCCCCCATCGTTATTTTTGCAACGAATAGAGGAAGATGCATTATTAGGGGAACTGACGATATTGTGTCTCCACATGGGGTTCCTTTGGATCTGCTGGATAGGTAGGATATGATGAAATGAAAAACGAATGAATATCTTTTAAATTTATTTTGAAAATTTTCTTAATATCTGCATTTCTTTCAGGTTACTCATAATCAGAACTCTTCCATACGCTAAAAACGAGGTGGAACAAATATTGAAACTAAGAGCGAGTACAGAGGGTTTAGAAATAGATGCAGAGGCTCTTTCAACTCTTGCAGAAATTGGCACCCAGTCCACTTTACGTTACGGCGTGCAACTCTTGACTCCTGCTTCTCTTACCGCCAAAACCAACGGAAGGTCGAATATAATAAAGGAAGACGTGGAAGAAGTTAATTCTCTGTTCTTGGACGCGAAATCTTCCGCTAAAATTTTGTCGGCGCAGAAGGATAAGTTTATGATGTGAGGAGGTGTTGAATTTTGGGAGGATCTTGCACAGTGTTTTCTCGATTTTGTGATTTTTTTAAGTATAGATGATGTTTGTGTTGAGTACGATTGGAAGTGTTTTTTGTATTAATGGTTATGAATAATAATATAAGAACATGAAATGGTGTCTTATTTAAAAAAAAACTTCTCAAGGGTGTAGAATTCCATGCTTAAAGTTACAGCGGTTGCAATGAAGTCTACCCCCATATTTCAATGAAATACCGATTTCAGAATCCCAAATTCACTTTATAATGACAGGACTTTCACAGTCGTTTTAAAAGTTTCAGTCAATCTGTCGAAATTCGGAAATAGTCGAGTCGATCGCGGTTAAACGATTGGCCATCCCTGATCAAATACATAGAGAAATGAATATTATTTATCTATGACACATTAAAGGAAAGAAGATTATTCTATGGACACAGAATGTTCGACGTATATTATTCTGTGCGTGTAATCGAGAGCATAGAGAAATGATC
The DNA here is from genome assembly GCA_910592335.1 of Adalia bipunctata. Taxonomy (NCBI): domain Eukaryota; kingdom Metazoa; phylum Arthropoda; class Insecta; order Coleoptera; family Coccinellidae; genus Adalia; species Adalia bipunctata. The sequence goes on from OU342951.1 coordinate 4,421,902, forward strand.
GCAGTCAAACGATTGGCCATCCCTGACAAATTGCATAGAGAAATATTTACCATTTCTCTGACACATGTTGAAGGAAAGAAGAATACTCATGACACAGAATGTTCGACGTACATTATTCTGTGCGTGTGAGCGGAGAGCAATAGAAAAGATCCTTCTCTATGGTTCTACATAAGGAAATTATGAAAAAGGATAACTTGAAGAGCTGACCCAAAATAAGGAGCTGTTGAACGCTCGTCCATGCGCTTTAAAAGGGGCGTTCGAGTTGACGGTCGAAATGCTCCGAGCGCACTCCAAGTCTACTTTAAAGTTTTATTTCTCAAAAATAAATTCGAATTTCTGTCACAATACAATTCTTCCGTTAGGTAAGGTAAGCAAACTTTGACTCCACCGTGTTCGATTTGACAAAAGTGCTTGGGATCTCCTCTTTCTACTGTGTTTACTATTCTACTCGCTCCGCCGATCGTCAACTCAAACGCACCTAAAGTAGGATATCATTCAAAAATTCTACGGAAAAAGTTTCGATAGCTGTAAAAAAATTCTGTCAAACTAATCGTCAATGATCAAGGTTATGTTATTGCATATTTTATAGAATTTCATAATTTTCATGTTTGCTATTCAAAAATAAATTGCTTTCAAGCCTCGAGGTCTTTTCTTCGTGCCTCATTCGATGGGATAAAAAAAAACAAGTATTTCCTTTCGTAAAGTGTATTTCCAGAATATATTCCATACAGCACACTTAAAAGCAGAATAACATGTACATCTTATGTGCATCTGGATACTTAACATACAGTGTGCCATATTAACAACTATATACCTAATTAATAAAAAAAATCATAACTCTTTTTCAAGATTAATTCAAATTAGTGAAGAAAGAAAATCGATTTAGATAGCAGTCTTTTGATTAAAAAAAATTAGATGCGGCTATCATTACCTGTTCAATCATAATTAAACCCTCTTTCACTTGATCCCATACAAAAATGAGCATTTTCCCAGTCTTGGCGGGGATGAACTCAAACAATCTACTTAAAATAAAAATTAATAATTAATGCTTAACCATCATCTTCTTGAAAGATACTGAGTGAATTCTGAAAACAGAATCATAAAGTCGTTTTATTCAACCAACTGATCAAAATAAATTACAGTTGACAATAGATACAGGATAATTTTGTGGCTATGGGCCTGGAGACCAAACACTTAGAAATATTTCAAATTTTTTTTAAGCGGACAAAATTCGTATCCTGTTAAGTTATACATTTCTGTAAGTCTACAGGCGTGCCACTCTTCGCGTTACTTGTATCCTTAACTGTAGGTTAGGCTCTGTGGAACCCCGTTCACCGTTTTGGACTTGAGGACGTCGTTTTCATAGGACATGACGGTTTCTTTTCCATTCTCGATAACTCTGCAACAAGAACGATCGTAAATCAAAATTCAGGCGATTTACCTCCAATAAAAAATTATTTTCCACACTGCTATTAAACAAAGGAATTTCTTTTGTGCTCACTTTTTCGTGGTGATCTTCTTGCCGTTGATGAACTTCGTCGACGTGGACGTCCTCTTGACGTTCGTCGCGTGTCCGTTCGACACCGAACTGTCGAAATTAAAGGACGTGAAACCGGAACTGCCGCTGAAGAAGTCGTCCATCATGCCGCCGCCCAGGGACAGTCCGAAGGGGCTGAAGAAATGCGAGGATATGGCCGAACTGGGGTGAGAGTTTCTGTTCCTTCTCGAGCCGCGACTGTGCCCGTGGTCGTGGAAGTCTGGGAAAATAAACGGTATTTGTTGGTCAAGCTGTTGAGGCTTTTTCCTCGAAGACGCAAATAGCCTTTCTTAGCTTGTAAAAGAATCAGCAAAATTGCTCATTTCTGGTATACAAATTACGCTGCTTGCGTCAGGCGCTACCTTCCGTCTTAAAACTTACCGCCGAAGAGATCAGCAAACGGTGAACCGCCGAAGAATTCCCTGAAGACGTCTTCCGGGTCCCTGAAAGTGAAGAATCCGAATCCACCAAACGGATCGTAGTCTTCTTCGTGTCTACTCCTGCCCCTGTGACCTCCGTTTATCAAGCCTTCTTTGCCGTACTGGTCGTACATACGCCTCTTTTTCTCTGAAATGGAGAAAAAAAAATTATTCGAAGAATTATTTTCGGCTTGTATCTACTCCAAAACCACCACAATCGGAAATTTGCGAAAATGGCGCTCGAGAGAGCTGATGATGGATAGCAGCAGCTGAGAATGTCGAGATGCGAAATGGTCAAAACTGGGTGTCCCGAAAATAATACAACAAAATTTGGTCACAGATTCTCGATTCACGAACTTAGAAAATTCTTGATTGCATTCTCTGGGCAAGCTACAGTGACGAAATTTTGGTGGAATATGAGGCTCTTATTCCCCTTCAGAAAAAAAATTACTAGAAGTGTCTTCGGTGGAAAGATTAGGAGACACAGCCTTAAATAAAGAAAAAAAAACTTTTTTGTTCAATTCACAAACTTTGAAAATTCGTCAAGGTTTCTGTGGGCAAGCTAGTGACGAAATTTTGGTGGAATATGAGGCACTTATTCCTCTTCAGAAAAAAAATTACTAGAAGAGTCTGCGGTGAAAAGATTAGGAGACACAGCCTTAAATAAAGAAAAAAAAACTTTTTTGTTCAATTCACAAACTTTGAAAATTCATCAAGGCTTCTGTGGGCAAGCTACAGTGACGAAATTTTGGTGGAATATGAGGCTTTTATTCCTCTTCAGAAAAAAAATTACTAGAAGAGTCTGCGATGGAAAGATTAGGAGACACAGAATTAAATATAAAAAAAAAGATTTTTTTGTTCAATTCACAACCTTTGAAAATTCGTCAAGGCTTCTGTGGGCAAGCTACAGTGACGAAATTTTGGTGGAATATGAGGCTCTTATTCCTCTTCAGAAAAAAATTACTAGAAGAGTCTGCGGTGGAAATATTAGGAGACACAGAATTAAATATAGAAAAAAAATTTTTTGTTCAATTCACAAACTTTGAAAATTCATCAAGGCTTCTGTGGGCAAGCTACAGTGACGAAATTTTGGTGGAATATGAGGCTTTTATTCCTCTTCAGAAAAAAAATTACTAGAAGAGTCTGTGGTGGAAATATTAGGAGACACAGAATTAAATATAGAAAAAAAAATTTTTGTTCAATTCACAAACTTTGAAAATTCGTCAAGGCTTCTGTGGGCAAGCCACAGTGACGAAATTTTGGGGGAATATGAGGCTTTTATTCCCCTTCAGAAAAAATATTACTAGAAGAGTCTGCGGTGAAAAGATTAGGAGACACAGGCTTAAATATAGAAAAAAAAACTTTTTTGTTCAATTCACAAACTTTGAAAATTCATCAAGGCTTCTGTGGGCAAGCTACAGTGACGAAATTTTGGTGGAATATGAGGCTCTTATTCCTCTTCAGAAAAAAATTACTAGAAGAGTCTGCGGTGGAAATATTAGGAGACACAGAATTAAATATAGAAAAAAAATTTTTTTGTTCAATTCACAAACTTTGAAAATTCATCAAGGCTTCTGTGGGCAAGCTACAGTGACGAAATTTTGGTGGAATATGAGGTTTTTATTCCTCTTCAGAAAAAAAATTACTAGAAGAGTCTGCGGTGGAAAAATAAGAAGACACAGAATTTAATATAGAAAAAAAAATTTTTTTTTCAATTCCCAAACTTTGAAAATTCGTCAAGGCTTCTGTGGGCAAGCTACAGTGACGAAATTTTGGTGAAATATGAGGCTCTTATTCTCCTTCAGAAAAAAAATTACTAGAAGAGTCTGCGGTGAAAAGATTAGGAGACACAGGCTTAAATATAGAAAAAAAAACTTTTTTGTTCAATTCGCAAACTTTGAAAATTCATCAAGGCTTCTGTGGGCAAGCTACAGTGACAAAATTTTGGTGAGATATGAGGCTCTTATTCCTCTTCAGCCAAAAATTACTAGAAGAGTCAGCGGTGGAAAGATTAGGAGACACAGAATTAAATATAGAAAAAAAATATTCTTTTGTTCAATTAACAAACTTTGAAAATTCGTCAATGCTTCTGTGGGCAAACTACAGTGACGAAATTTTGGTGAAATATGAGGCTCTTATTCTCCTTTAGAAAAAATTACTAGAAGAGTCTGCGGTGGAAAGATTAAGAGACTCAGAATTAAATATAGAAAAAAATATTTTTTTGTTCAATTCACAAACTTTGAAAATTCGTCGAGGCTTCTGTGGGCAAGCTACAGTGACGAAATTTTGGTGGAATATGAGGCTCTTATTCCCCTTCAGAAAAAATATTACTAGAAGTGTCTGCGGTGAAAAGATTAGGAGACACAGGCTTAAATATAGAAAAAAAAACTTTTTTGTTCAATTCACAAACTTTGAAAATTCGTCAAGGCTTCTGTGGGCAAGCTAAAGTGACGAAATTTTGGTGGAATATGAGGCTCTTATTCCCCTTCAGAAAAAAAATTACTAGAAGAGTCTGCGGTGAAAAGATTAGGAGATACAGGCTTAAATATAGAAAAAAAAACTTTTTTGTTCAATTCACAAACTTTGAAAATTCGTCAAGGCTTCTGTGGGCAAGCTACAGTGACGAAATTTTGGTGGAATATGAGGCTCTTATTCCCCTTCAGAAAAAAAAATTACTAGAAGAGTCTGCGGTGAAAAGATTAGGAGATACAGGCTTAAATATAGAAAAAAAAAACTTTTTTGTTCAATTCACAAACTTTGAAAATTCGTCAAGGCTTCTGTGGGCAAGCTAAAAAGACGAAATTTTGGTGGAATATGAGGCTCTTATTCCCCTTCAGAAAAAAAAATTACTAGAAGAGTCTGCGGTGAAAAGATTAGGAGATACAGGCTTAAATATAGAAAAAAAAAACTTTTTTGTTCAATTCACAAACTTTGAAAATTCGTCAAGGCTTCTGTGGGCAAGCTACAGTGACGAAATTTTGGTGGAATATGAGGCTCTTATTCCCCTTCAGAAAAAAAATTACTAGAAGAGTCTGCGGTGAAAAGATTAGGAGATACAGGCTTAAATATAGAAAAAAAAACTTTTTTGTTCAATTCACAAACTTTGAAAATTCATCAAGGCTTCTGTGGGCAAGCTAAAAAGACGAAATTTTGGTGGAATATGAGGCTCTTATTCCCCTTCAGAAAAAAAAAATTACTAGAAGAGTCTGCGGTGAAAAGATTAGGAGATACAGGCTTAAATATAGAAAAAAAAAACTTTTTTGTTCAATTCACAAACTTTGAAAATTCGTCAAGGCTTCTGTGGGCAAGCTACAGTGACGAAATTTTGGTGGAATATGAGGCTCTTATTCCCCTTCAGAAAAAAAATTACTAGAAGAGTCTGCGGTGAAAAGATTAGGAGATACAGGCTTAAATATAGAAAAAAAAACTTTTTTGTTCAATTCACAAACTTTGAAAATTCATCAAGGCTTCTGTGGGCAAGCTAAAAAGACGAAATTTTGGTGGAATATGAGGCTCTTATTCCCCTTCAGAAAAAAAAATTACTAGAAGAGTCTGCGGTGAAAAGATTAGGAGATACAGGCTTAAATATAGAAAAAAAAAACTTTTTTGTTCAATTCACAAACTTTGAAAATTCGTCAAGGCTTCTGTGGGCAAGCTAAAAAGACGAAATTTTGGTGGAATATGAGGCTCTTATTCCCCTTCAGAAAAAAAAATTACTAGAAGAGTCTGCGGTGAAAAGATTAGGAGATACAGGCTTAAATATAGAAAAAAAAAACTTTTTTGTTCAATTCACAAACTTTGAAAATTCGTCAAGGCTTCTGTGGGCAAGCTACAGTGACGAAATTTTGGTGGAATATGAGGCTCTTATTCCCCTTCAGAAGAAAAATTACTAGAAGAGTCTGCGGTGAAAAGATTAGGAGATACAGGCTTAAATATAGAAAAAAAAACTTTTTTGTTCAATTCACAAACTTTGAAAATTCATCAAGGCTTCTGTGGGCAAGCTAAAAAGACGAAATTTTGGTGGAATATGAGGCTCTTATTCCCCTTCAGAAAAAAAAATTACTAGAAGAGTCTGCGGTGAAAAGAGGAGGAGATACAGGCTTAAATATAGAAAAAAAAAACTTTTTTGTTCAATTCACAAACTTTGAAAATTCGTCAAGGCTTCTGTGGGCAAGCTAAAAAGACGAAATTTTGGTGGAATATGAGGCTCTTATTCCCCTTCAGAAAAAAAAATTACTAGAAGAGTCTGCGGTGGAAAGATTAAGAGACTCAGAATTAAATATAGAAAAAAAAACTTTTTTGTTCAATTCACAAACTTTGAAAATTCGTCAAGGTTTCTGTGGGCAAGCTAGTGACGAAATTTTGGTGGAATATGAGGCTCTTATTCCCCTTCAGAAAAAAAAATTACTAGAAGAGTCTGCGGTGAAAAGATTAGGAGATACAGGCTTAAATATAGAAAAAAAAAACTTTTTTGTTCAATTCACAAACTTTGAAAATTCGTCAAGGCTTCTGTGGGCAAGCTAAAAAGACGAAATTTTGGTGGAATATGAGGCTCTTATTCCCCTTCAGAAAAAAAATTACTAGAAGAGTCTGCGGTGAAAAGATTAGGAGATACAGGCTTAAATATAGAAAAAAAAAAACTTTTTTGTTCAATTCACAAACTTTGAAAATTCGTCAAGGCTTCTGTGGGCAAGCTAAAAAGACGAAATTTTGGTGGAATATGAGGCTCTTATTCCCCTTCAGAAAAAAAAATTACTAGAAGAGTCTGCGGTGAAAAGATTAGGAGATACAGGCTTAAATATAGAAAAAAACAACTTTTTTGTTCAATTCACAAACTTTGAAAATTCGTCAAGGCTTCTGTGGGCAAGCTACAGTGACGAAATTTTGGTGGAATATGAGGCTCTAATTCCCCTTCAGAAAAAAAATTACTAGAAGAGTCTGCGGTGAAAAGATTAGGAGATACAGGCTTAAATATAGAAAAAAAAACTTTTTTGTTCAATTCACAAACTTTGAAAATTCATCAAGGCTTCTGTGGGCAAGCTAAAAAGACGAAATTTTGGTGGAATATGAGGCTCTTATTCCCCTTCAGAAAAAAAAATTACTAGAAGAGTCTGCGGTGAAAAGATTAGGAGATACAGGCTTAAATATAGAAAAAAAAAACTTTTTTGTTCAATTCACAAACTTTGAAAATTCGTCAAGGCTTCTGTGGGCAAGCTAAAAAGACGAAATTTTGGTGGAATATGAGGCTCTTATTCCCCTTCAGAAAAAAAAATTACTAGAAGAGTCTGCGGTGAAAAGATTAGGAGATACAGGCTTAAATATAGAAAAAAAAAACTTTTTTGTTCAATTCACAAACTTTGAAAATTCGTCAAGGCTTCTGTGGGCAAGCTACAGTGACGAAATTTTGGTGGAATATGAGGCTCTTATTCCCCTTCAGAAGAAAAATTACTAGAAGAGTCTGCGGTGAAAAGATTAGGAGATACAGGCTTAAATATAGAAAAAAAAACTTTTTTGTTCAATTCACAAACTTTGAAAATTCATCAAGGCTTCTGTGGGCAAGCTAAAAAGACGAAATTTTGGTGGAATATGAGGCTCTTATTCCCCTTCAGAAAAAAAAATTACTAGAAGAGTCTGCGGTGAAAAGATTAGGAGATACAGGCTTAAATATAGAAAAAAAAAACTTTTTTGTTCAATTCACAAACTTTGAAAATTCGTCAAGGCTTCTGTGGGCAAGCTAAAAAGACGAAATTTTGGTGGAATATGAGGCTCTTATTCCCCTTCAGAAAAAAAAATTACTAGAAGAGTCTGCGGTGAAAAGATTAGGAGATACAGGCTTAAATATAGAAAAAAAAAACTTTTTTGTTCAATTCACAAATTTTGAAAATTCGTCAAGGCTTCTGTGGGCAAGCTACAGTGACGAAATTTTGGTGGAATATGAGGCTCTTATTCCCCTTCAGAAAAAAAATTACTAGAAGAGTCTGCGGTGAAAAGATTAGGAGATACAGGCTTAAATATAGAAAAAAAAAACTTTTTTGTTCAATTCACAAACTTTGAAAATTCGTCAAGGCTTCTGTGGGCAAGCTACAGTGATGAAATTTTGGTGGAATATGAGGCTCTTATTCCCCTTCAGAAAAAATATTACTAGAAGTGTCTGCGGTGAAAAGATTAGGAGACACAGGCTTAAATATAGAAAAAAAACTTTTTTGTTCAATTCACAAACTTTGAAAATTCGTCAAGGCTTCTGTGGGCAAGCTAAAGTGACGAAATTTTGGTGGAATATGAGGCTCTTATTCCCCTTCAGAAAAAAAATTACTAGAAGAGTCTGCGGTGAAAAGATTAGGAGATACAGGCTTAAATATAGAAAAAAAAACTTTTTTGTTCAATTCACAAACTTTGAAAATTCGTCAAGGCTTCTGTGGGCAAGCTAAAGTGACGAAATTTTGGTGGAATATGAGGCTCTTATTCCCCTTCAGAAAAAAAATTACTAGAAGAGTCTGCGGTGAAAAGATTAGGAGACACAGGCTTAAATATAAAAAAAAAAAACTTTTTTGTTCAATTCACAAACTTTGAAAATTCGTCAAGGCTTCTGTGGGCAAGCTACAGTGACGAAATTTTGGTGGAATATGAGGCTCTTATTCCCCTTCAGAAAAAAAATTACTAGAAGAGTCTGCGGTGAAAAGATTAGGAGATACAGGCTTAAATATAGAAAAAAAAACTTTTTTGTTCAATTCACAAACTTTGAAAATTCATCAAGGCTTCTGTGGGCAAGCTACAGTGACAAAATTTTGGTGGAATATGAGGCTCTTATTCCCCTTCAGAAAAAATATTACTAGAAGTGTCTGCGGTGAAAAGATTAGGAGATACAGGCTTAAATATAGAAAAAAAAAACTTTTTTGTTCAATTCACAAACTTTGAAAATTCGTCAAGGCTTCTGTGGGCAAGCTACAGTGACGAAATTTTGGTGAAATATGAGGCTCTTATTCCCCTTCAGAAAAAATATTACTAGAAGTGTCTGCGGTGAAAAGATTAGGAGACACAGGCTTAAATACAGAAAAAAAAACTTTTTTGTTCAATTCACAAACTTTGAAAATTCGTCAAGGCTTCTGTGGGCAAGCTAAAGTGACGAAATTTTGGTGGAACATGAGGCTCTTATTCCCCTTCAGAAAAAAAATTACTAGAAGAGTCTGCGGTGGAAATATTAGGAGACACAGAATTAAATATAGAAAAAAATATTTTTTGTTCAATTCACAAACTTTGAAAATTCATCAAGGCTTCTGTGGGCAAGCTACAGTGACGAAATTTTGGTGGAATATGAGGCTTTTATTCCTCTTCAGAAAAAAAATTACTAGAAGAGTCTGCGGTGGGAATATTAGGAGACACAGAATTAAATATAGAAAAAAATATTTTTTGTTCAATTCACAAACTTTGAAAATTCGTCAAGGCTTCTGTGGGCAAGTTACAGTGACGAAATTTTGGTGGAATATGAGGCTCTTATTCCCCTTCAGAAAAAAAATTACTAGAAGAGTCTGCGGTGAAAAGATTAGGAGATACAGGCTTAAATATAGAAAAAAAAACTTTTTTGTTCAATTCACAAACTTTGAAAATTCATCAAGGCTTCTGTGGGCGAGCTACAGTGACAAAATTTTGGTGGAATATGAGACTCTTATTCCCCTTCAGAAAAAATATTACTAGAAGTGTCTGCGGTGAAAAGATTAGGAGATACAGGCTTAAATATAGAAAAAAAAACTTTTTTGTTCAATTCACAAACTTTGAAAATTCGTCAAGGCTTCTGTGGGCAAGCTACAGTGACGAAATTTTGGTGGAATATGAGGCTCTTATTCCCCTTCAGAAAAAATATTACTAGAAGTGTCTGCGGTGAAAAGATTAGGAGACACAGGCTTAAATATAGAAAAAAAAACTTTTTTGTTCAATTCACAAACTTTGAAAATTCGTCAAGGCTTCTGTGGGCAAGCTAAAGTGACGAAATTTTGGTGGAATAATAAGAGTTATGAGGCTCTTATTCCTCTCCAGAAAAAAAATTACTAGAAGTGTCTGCGGTGGAAAGATTAGAAGACACAGAATTTAATATAGAAAAAAAAATTTTTTTGTTCAATTCACAGACTTTGAAAATTCGTCAAGGCTTCTGTGGGCAAGCTACAGTGACGAAATTTTGGTGGAATATGAGGCTCTTATTCCCCTTCAGAAAAAAAATTACTAGAAGAGTCTGCGGTGGAAATATTAGGAGACACAGAATTAAATATAGAAAAAAATATTTTTTGTTCAATTCACAAACTTTGAAAATTCATCAAGGCTTCTGTGGGCAAGCTACAGTGACGAAATTTCGGTGGAATATGAGGCTTTTATTCCTCTTCAGAAAAAAAATTACTAGAAGAGTCTGCGGTGGAAATATTAGGAGACACAGAATTAAATATAGAAAAAAATATTTTTTGTTCAATTCACAAACTTTGAAAATTCGTCAAGGCTTCTGTGGGCAAGCTACAGTGACGAAATTTTGGTGGAATATGAGGCTTTTATTCCTCTTCAGAAAAAAAATTACGAGAAGAGTCTGCGGTGAAAAGATTAGGAGACACAGAATTAAATATAGAAAAAAATATTTTTTGTTCAATTCACAAACTTTGAAAATTCGTCAAGGCTTCTGTGGGCAAGCTACAGTGACGAAATTTTGGTGGAATATGAGGCTCTTATTCCTCTTAGGAAAAAAATTACTAGAAGAGTGCCACTCGTTTTGTTCTAGCTCATCGGGTTTCTGAAATCCCCTCACAAGACAACGAATTTGGGACACCCGGTACAGGATCTAGATTTCGAGTTATGATCGAATCTATTCAATATAGCCTAGTAAATGTATTGAAAAACTTCCAATTCAGAACCAACACTTGGTTGAGTAACAACAGCAATCGAGAACAACGAAAATCGCTGCAATATCGAGCTTGGCTACCATTAACGTCGTTCGATCGATTTATCAACTTTTTCGTTCGAATCGCTCTGCAATTTCCCACGTAACAACAAAGCCCGGTTCTTACGGCGTCTTAACATAATGTTGTATAATCGAAAGTGCGAATGTCGAGTTTAGCAGCGCGCTCAATTAAGATATCGGTATTTAGATTGAATAATATCAGGAATCGAGCGGGGTCTTTCGTATTGAAATCGAAATGGACTCGACTCAGCGAGACGTTTGATCTTCGACCTTTCAAAGAGTCCAGTTCGAGAAAATCGAAGACAAGCCGAATAATAATGTGTAACGGAAAATTATTAATCGGTAAACAGACAATTTTCGAATTCCGGAAAAATTTTCACTTCCAGCGGGAGTCGTCTTTGAATTTCCGGTCCAACGTGATAACCAACTACACTACCGAAGTTATCACGTGGGACCGGAAATTCAAAGACGCGTGCGTGAAAACTTTTCCGGCATTCGAAAATTGTCTGTTTACCGATTAATAATTTTCTCTTATATACAATTCACAGACGCTAATTTCCAATTTAAATAATGTGTAACATCGACGTCCTCTCATTTTATGAAAAGTTTCATTGGATAAAATTTCAATTATTCAAGAGCCTTTCGGAACATCCCTCTTGTTACGAAAGGCAGCAGCGGTACTTTCCCAAGTAATTATTAATAGAAACCCGCTTTGTTAGGAAAAACAGAAACGATAACGACCGGTCGGATATCGGTCGCGTATTAAAGTAATTAAGCCGCAGCTGGCCGTATTATATGTCGTAAAGATTAAATACATACTAAATATAGTTATCGCATGGGGGCCCCCTCTGAAATTTTCAGGATGGAATAACCCTATCTTCTGGTCTCTTGTCCAACAAGTTTTTAAGGTCTGCTCTTAATATTTTATTAATATTTGAAATGGTCGGTTTCACGGAAAACAAAAAACTACTGGGCCCATAACCTTCACGGCTGACTTATGCACCTGATTTATGGAACCACTGGTCGAATTTTGCCCATTAACAAACATGACCCCGGCATTTGAGATCAGAACCTATACCACGAAAGTTTCAAGTTTTAGGAGACATTCAAACAAAAATAGAAAGAAAATCCCTCTATATACTGAACCTCAGACACTAACCTTGAAGAAAAAAGTCTACCGATAGATCGCAGAAAAACTATAACTAAAATCCCAAGTCCTCAAATTTCTACAGAAAAAATTATCATTAAAGCTCTACCCCCTCGACCCTTCTTATGTTTCCTCATCGTCATGTGTCACTTTAAATCAAGGGTGTGACTCACGATAACGACTAATCGTGTATTAACACGAACAACCAAACATAAACCTCATCGATCAATGGACCCGACGATGAGACAGCGACCTGTTAACGCCGGTCATTACTCGGTAGACGTTGCGTGGGACACCCGGTAAGATCGACGACTAATCGAACGAACCGAAGTACAATGTTTTCGATGGACGTGACACCGAAACGGTCAGGCAAGATGCATCTATGTTCGAATGCAAGGAACACAAACTTCCAGTTTGACAAATGATAAATGGCCCGAGCATAGATAATTAAAAAATGACAGTACAACCTCGCATATTATTTTATTTTTTTATAACTGGAATTGATGAAAATCAACAATGTACAAACTATGAACAACAATGGAGCTCCCGATATATTATGTGTACCTGTATTGTGTCAATTTTGGAATACATATTATCTTTCTCCAATGAGAAGCAGGTTAAGGAAGCAACATAATTAAAGGAAAATATGCATATTATCTACCCTAGATCAAGGCATAAATTACTTTTTCCCATTTGGGTTAGAATAACAATAAGAGATTAGATTAGTTCTCATTTGCGATCAATGATTGCGCCATTCTCATAAGATTATCTCTTTGAAACAATATCTTCAAGTACAAGTACATCACATCCCGCATTATCAAATTAAAATCGTTCTATATTCGTATGCAATACATAACTGTCTATTTTGTCTCAATTCAATGAGATTGAACAGATAGCTTGAATATTTTCGATAGAAAATTAAGAGAAGTTTTCCGAATAATGCCATTTTCTCAATCAACATCTTCTAGAAATATTAGATCAATACGAATCTATCAAGGAATGAAATCAACCCTTTCCCTCTTCCGGCGTTGCCACGCCTACGCTAGTTCACGGCTTGTTACCCCATAGACACGTCTGTGACGTTGCCTTTACGACAATTATTCTTCGATTTACTGACCCACTCTCGAAAAAATGACCGGAAGCGAATTGTACACAACAATCGTGTTAACGGAACGCCCGATAGTCATGAGGTCAGTGTATATTTGGTCTTCAGTCGTCGGTAGAATTCACGAACACATGCCTTTGCCCGTATAAGGCTCCTATTCAGATATCCAGCAGCCGTTAATGGCCACACCACAATGGGCCGATTGTGTGTCGACGTATTAAAAACGCTGAAACTTTACGACTTGACGCGAAGAGATGGGCAGATAATAACCATGTTCTAAGGCTTTTAAATTGGAAAAGAAGGCGACTGAAAGTTCATTAATTTAAGTATGTCGTCGAAGCTGCGAGAAAGGGGAAATATCGATAGGTCATGCTTTTTTTACAAGAGTAAAACGCTCTTTTTCTGCCGTCTAACAATGAGGCTTTCAGTTCCTTAGAATCCATTATCTACGAACATGTACGCCGTGTATTATGAGCATACATTGTGAATTATCTGGAACCATTACCATAAATGGGAGCGAATTGAAATTTGAACTTTCTATGAGTCCACAGGAATTCTATGTCGTAGGTCTGATGTATACAAAGACTCTGTGCCCGAACCGAAAAACTCGAAAATTCTATGTTCTACGTTCCCGCATAGATGAATCTATGCGGGCTGTGCATCTATGTTCCCGCTCTTGAACTGACCAAGGTTATCAGATGTTCTATGCGGTTTCTGTGGTTTATAACATAACCTAGCATTTTGTCGATGATTCGATTCGAACACTGTTTTTACATTTGCATTATTGTTTTTTGCTCATTGTAAATAAACTAATCGTTAATGATCTGGAACCATTACCCAGTACAATCGCTCGATAATACAGGGTGAATCAGCCTGTTGTATTTCGAACGCATATCATACAGGTGAATTTTTCTCAAACAAATCGCGTTGCATGCACAGAAATAAAAAAAAATCACACGATGTTAGTGGCGAATATTAGTGCGTGGATGGGAAAAGAAAAAAAAAGGTAAAAGCTTCGTATTAGTCTGAAACGAGATGAGGAGAAAAAGAAAACAAAAAAAAAGTGTTTCGTCTTGATAAATACCAAAGAATCTACTCGACGGCGTGTGGTTTTCGAAATAGCTCCTGTAACTTCTCGTGGTCCTGCTGCTGGTGTTCGATCTGCTCGCTTTGTTGTCGTAGATTTTGCGTTTGGTTTCTGCATTTTTTCAAAATAATACAATCAAATTTCGAAAGCAATGAGACAAAAGCGATTCAAGTTAAATTTGAGAGACGAGAAAAGATCTGCGCAAACGTCATTGCGAGACAAATAAAGAATGCTTCATGTGTCAATCATTACCGACAACACTGTATGAATCAAATATAACCAGAATCGATAGATCATGGTTTCGGCCTTATTTGAACACGCCAGGATCGAATAAACGGAATAAACAAATCGGATATAATATCTTTAGCTCCGCCGATCTGGCATCTACGTTCATCGCAAATCGAGTGCCACTTTACTCCAACAGATTGGGCGATATATCGTCTAAAAATCTATGTTTTCACGCTCATTAGCGACGATTCTGGACGCTCTTCAAAAACCTCTCGTAACGAGCGAAATCGCATCAATTTGACGTCATATTTTCGCGAAAAAAGCAGATGTAGGACGCAGATAAAGAAATCGGCTTCTGCTTCGAGATTGGACTCGAAAAAATCGATCTCGATCAGGCCGACAGGCGAGTATGAGACGGAACAAATCGACTGCTGGTCCGCGAATCGTAAAGCTGCGTACACACCACACGAATCGAACTTTAATTCTAGATAATCGATCACTGAGTTTTGTCTACCACAATTTTAATCACCCCGTATAATATTTCGCATTCGGAAGTGAAATTTGTAAATGAAGACCCCAAAATTCTGATCAAATTTAATTTTTTTATTAAAATACTCAGTACACGTGCAGACAAAAACATGTGTATTAAAAAAATTCCTAAGTGCTGAAGACAAAATCAGTAAGGAAAAATTCAAACTTCTCTCTGTATCTCAAAACCGGAGTCTTTGCTCACCCACGTTTATAAGATTTTTATTCCAGTACCTTCAATTTATTACCATCCTGTATAGTTTCCCCAACATCTCCATTTTATCTTATCTGAAAAACAGCCCGCTTGATCGCGCACAAGCCTTCTAAATATAATTTGGATGTTCGCAGAAAACTGGGCAAAATACCCGGTGTGTGTGGGCACCTTTACCCAACGACGTCTCTGGATCATAATAATAATAATAACGATAATAATGGCAATCCGTTAGTTAGTTACGGCCGCCGAATTTCTTCTCGCATCTAAGATCGGACTCCCGGGGGTTCTCACAGCGTTAATCGTTCAGAAAATGCTGTTATTAAATTCGTGACATACTCCCGATCGATTGACGGCGAGATTTGGCAACCGCCACCGGTAGCCCGGTTAGTTTTTCGCGGCATCGTTTCACTTACCGTCAGAGAGTACCTCGTAAGCCTCCGAGATCTCCTTGAAACGTTTCGTCGCCTCGTCCATGTTGTTCGGGTTCTTGTCCGGGTGCCATTTCAGAGCCAATTTTCGATATCTGGAAGAAAAATCGGAAAAATATAATCCACTGTCGTAAATGATTGCGATTTGAAATGTGTACTCTCTATGAATCGACGGAAATTCTATGTCGTAGGTCTGATGTACAAAGGTTCTGTGTTCGAACCGAATGAAATTAGAAAATTCTATGTTCGTAGATGCATCTATGTGAGTTTCTTCGTATCTATGTTCCCGCTCTTGAACCACAGAATACCTAACTAGTTAGGTATTCTGTGCTTGAACTGACCAAGGTCATCAGATGCTCTATGCAGTTTTTGTTGTTTATAACATAACCTAGCATTTTGTCGATGATTCGAACACTGTTTTTACATTTGTATTATTGTTTTCTGCTCATTGTGAATAAACATAGATGCATAGAAATATTTCTATGCATCTATGAATAAACTAATCGGTAATTATACATAATTTCAATAGTCATTGGAAATTTCAATGACGCTTAAAAAAGTCGTTAACAAACCTTTCCAAGTGATATGATACGTCGATATAAAATTATATTCAGCCTTTTTTTATGATAATATGTAAGAGGCAGAAGAAAGAACGCTCAGTAATTATGAATTTATTACACATAATTCTCACGAATATGTTTATTCGATTTACTCTAAAAAAAACGACATGTTTTTCCAAAAACTGGTTTTTGTGATTTTAATGTGTTTTTTTTTCATTCCCACTTTGTATATGGAAAGTAAATGCCGGTTCTCAATGCGGCAATCATAATTACTTTGATCTCTACGTAAATTGCCGAAACCGCCCAAAACCCATATCGTTACCCCCGATACCTATAATCGGGCGTTAAGCCCTACCTACACGTCGACGTGGGCGTCCTCTTCGGACACGTCGAAACGCGTAAACCTCGAACTTTACCGTCGTCCCACGTTCGCGTCCGAACGAATCGTACTTCCTATAAATTACCGGATTTAAAAACTCCAAGTTATCGCGGTAATTCCCGCCCGTTTCTGTATATAGAATGTGCGACATTGTTACCTTGTTGCCTCCATATAATCAGAGAAATGAACCTCGCGAATGATTCTCGATATTTACACTTACACCGGTTATTATTATTAAAATTATTATTCACTCTCTCGGGACTCGTACCCACGCAACCGGCAAGGTCGTTCGGACGTAACACCCGTTTAATAACGTAATGGATCAAGTCGGCTGTTGACCAAGTTTGCTTTTACCTTTTACCCAGGTTTGCAAATAGGACTATTCCGGAAGTCCCCTTCGAGTTTTTCCGACAATTATAAATCCATTCGTATTTTTTTTCTCACTCGAAACTTTGGTATCATCATCAACATTTTCGATAGAATCGACAATTCACGATAGCACTGTTGATTCACCTTGTATATGGCAGTGGAAGAACGAACCAGTACTCTTTGGATGAACACAGAAATAAATTGGCACAAAACTGCCTTGTCCCGCTCAATAGAACTGTCAAATTTGATATAGGCTATGTCATAGTTCGGGTCTATGATCTGTACTCATATGTTCTGTGTTATTAACCTCGTTTCAAGGTTAAGTTGTTCTCGAGGAAGCAGAGAAAGCAATACGGTCCAGATAGATAGCATTTTTTTCCAATTTCTCCAGCCTTTTCTCATGTTAAAGCGAATTTTATGGTATCGGAGGATGTCGGCGTATAAACGATTTGTGCGGTTTCTTTCTATAATGAGCCAATCAATTCGTATTCAATCTCCTCTTCGCAACTTACGCAGTATTATACACCTTAATTTATCCTTTCGAAGAAGAAAGCGGATTTTGATTGGTTATCTTTTTTCTCTTTCGTCGGATCGAGTTTCCATTGAGGCTTTTTTATCGACGATTGGAATGATATCGCTCATATCAGAGGGCGACTATGAGTTCTATGTTCTATGATAGGAACCTTCCAGATTTGACAGGACTGATCGCCGAACATAGAAAAATATCGGTTATTTATGGTTTATTTGTTCTATGGTTAACAACGTATTTACCGACAAATCAGATTTGAGACCTCCTAAGTCCTACTTATTCATTGGACAAACAGTCACCCTCATTGATGAAACAATCGATCAGTCTCTCGGAAAAACTCAAGTTCGAAACCAGGTACCCACTTTTTCAAAATTTCCAGCCCTGAACAACTCCATTCATCGACAGAGAGAATAACGAGAGAACACAGAACAGCAGACCAAAGAGAATCGCCTTTATATTTCACATCTCGAAATTTCCAGCAACCGCATTGACAAAACGTCGGACGGATGTTTCCATGACCTGTACCCGACATATCGGACGGCGTGTACAAATCGATACAATATTCCCCTGTGAAACTGGGATGGAACAATGCACCGTTTCGAACAATGCTAGAACGTGTAGGTATTGTTATCGATGCAGGTGTACGAGGGTAAATTGGTTCAAGTTCATTCGAGATTAGACGATTCCGTTTTTATTTGAAGTTTTGAGATAATCCAATTTTCGATGAGAATTGGCGATAGGATTTCAATCTTGAAATAATAAAACATGCGATCATGTTAACAGTTCCCTTTATTTTCGTCAAGTTGGTAGACTGAATGTCAACGTACCTTGCTGACTGCTGTCTATGGTTCCGATTCCAAACAAACCGGTTTAACCCTGAAGTTTACGAGGGTTTTTTTGAAAAGTGATATTTTAAAACCATCTGCATATTCGCAAAAATTGTAAAAACTGTTCAATTTACTTCTACTCATTATCTTCTAATACAAAATCACATACGACAATAACAAGAACGGTTTGTTTGTTTGGAATCGGACAAACGTCAAATTGCAGTGATACCAATCATTATTGTGACGTTTTAATTCATTTCGACTCAAATTGTAAGCAAACCGTCATTTATTTCATTTCTTTTCTGTTGTGAATGAGTCAGAGAACACTTTTTTATTTTACCTCGATTTATCTAAACAGGGGTTGGCCCTAATTAATTTTTCCTCAAAGAGTTCCGCATTTATTTAATTACTCATCGTCTCCTCTCATTTAAACTTTGCTTTGGGACCTGGGAGCGATAGCCAATATGTATTTTCACCCATACCACTTAACCCATCATTTTCAAGACCTACCGCGCTCGCCTGAACTCGCCTCGGGGCATTATAAACTTTCTTCCTTTCTCGACCGTCCGAAGTGATGACTTTAATTGACAATAAGCCGCTTTCCTTATAAGGGAAACGCCTTAAACGTCAAGTAGGCCTAACCATATATCAATCAAGCAATCTCTGGTAGATATATCGAGGAAGATTTACGAACGGTATAGAGATTTACAGTGTTGTAGTAGGATGGTCACGATCAAGGTACACAGGGAAAGCGTTACAGGTTACATGCTCGGATTGTCCGTTCAGAAAATGGGCAATTGAAAGCGACATATTTCAAATCGATCCAATATCGACAATATTAACCTGTTTGTATTCGAGGTTTCTGTGATGGAATTAGAAAAATAAAATACTTAAAGGATTCAAAATATCCTGTTTTTCTAACTGATCATTAGAAATAAAATACCTTCAGTAGTTGAATTGTTTATTCTAATAAATACATACAAAGAATTATCCATCACAAATAGTTTATATTTTTCACACCATTAACATTTTTTGACGCTTAAATTTCACAAATACGTTATTCCCAACCCTAAGACTTCAAGCAAATTTAATATTCATAACACCACAGCAACTAACACACTTAACATCAACTTTATACAATTTTTTGAATTTTCATAAGACCCTTGGTAACGATTTAACTTTCAATTTATCGAAACGGCTGCCCATATTGACGCCATGTTTCATTCTCCCAGATAACCACATAATATTTATAGTTCTATGATTCAGCACATAAAAGATCTATGAATTCATAGAACACATAAAGGTTCTATGAATTGATAGGACACAATAGGTGCGTTTGAGTTGACGATCGGCGGAGCGAGTAGAATATTGAACACAGTAGAAAGAGGAGATCCCGAGCACTTTTGTCAAATCGAACACGGTGAAGTCAAAGATTGCTTACCTAACCCAACGGATGAATTGTATTGTGACAGAAATTCGAATTTATTTTTGAGAAATAAAACTTTAAAGTAAACGTGGAGTGCGCTCGGAGCATTTCGACCGTCAACTCGAACGCCCCTATAAAGGTTCTATGAATTCATAGAACACTAAAAAGTTCTATGAATATTTTCACCTTCTTTGGGTTAGGTAAGACCATAGATTCAGATATTCTTAGGTGAACTGTCAAAAACACGTATAAATAGAGTCAGTGCTTTTCTCGAATTAAAAAATGTCATGAAATCGACAGAAATGATATCGCGCCTCTCAAGAGCTAGCCCGATGTCCCCAAACTTACGAAGCAGTCGAAGAAAGTCGAGGATCCATCAACGCGAGCGCGATTCATGCGTGCAATCTCGTAATTGCGTTTTCTCGTTTTTCATTCCGAGTTATTACTTTCAAAGAAATGGCTTCTCCTTAATTGGAAGTTGTATCGCTTCGCCGTTCGGTTTGTTTTCGAACAATTACCCAAGTGCCTCGACGTAAACAGGTATTGTTGAAGGGGTCCCTGAACTTGCAGATTGCTCCTCTAGGTGTGTGTGCACGATGCACTCCGTTTAATTGGAGGAATTTCACCGGATAGCTATCTTGGGGGTGACTAACATGCGCCTCCGCGGTAGCGAACAAAGACCTCTTCCGAAGGGGTTAATGGACGAGGTCAATAACTGCGAACATTGACGAGAAAAATACATTTTCGCGGGCGAACATAACCTCTCTGTTAGAAAACGAGCGGTCAATCCACAGAGTTTCGAGTTTCCCTAACATAAACTAGCTGAAAAGACCAATGTCAATACATGACCTATCTGTCATTCGCTTAATACATCGAAACGATAAACTATAAAAACGAAAAAAATACTCACGCTTTTTTTATGTCTGCCACACTGGCGCCTTTGGGCACTTCCAGGACCTTGTAATAGTCCACCATGTTGGTGCCGTTCGCTTCCTTATGACCCAGCTTTACGACTGATTATCTGCAACATAAAACAAACCATCAATATCGCCACTCGACGCAACCTTTAAAAATCGCCGAAATCACAATAAAATCAATTTACCGATCATCAAAGCTATTTTCTATCATACATCATTAATTTCTCGCACATGAACAGATCAATACTCGGATTCTTTCTTTAATATGATAGCGGAAAATGTCAATTCTGTGAAATGGACAACTAAAATTTTTCGACCACAGCTCACTTGTCGCGCTCGACTTATCGAGGGAGCGCAAATAGAGTTTCTACTTTTCGGGATTGCCCAAACTAGAATGAACAATGCGGTCGGGTATCGTGAGTCAGATTACGAGAAACGATGTCATTTTCGTGTTTCTGGTTTACAGTTAAGCTCGATGTTAATGACATCGTTCAATGAATTATCTCAATTTGCGCCATACTGTCTTTGTTCGCGACTTTTTCTATGATTGGGAAGCGGAAGTGTCAATGCTCCTCGTAAACCACGGATTTGTATGCATGACGTTCTGCGCGCCAATCTGTTCGATTTGACCACAAAAAGCCATAGAGTATTACGCATCTATGCATAATTTTAAACAAATTCTATGCATATAAACCTTATTCTATGTAACCATAGAGAAAAAAGATACACAGCCGTCATTATATCAACCCATGAGATAGTGTCAACAAGGCAGCACTGCAAGAAGAAAAATTTTGTTTATTCCTTGACAGATTCATGTTCAAATCGACTGTAATTCGAAAATGACGGCCAAATTCATTCAATATATCCGTATTTATTGAATGTACAAATACATATACATAAGTGATTCTGCATTTCAAATGGTCGTTTCGTATCAGATATTCGCTTTGGTAAAATTATAAAATTAATGCTGAAATCCGATAACAATGGTTGGGGATTTTCGAAATAAAATACGGCGTTGCCACATTTTAGTTCATGGATTTTTTTAAGGATGGCTTGGATAAATTTATGGAGAATTCAATCTATGAAGAAATTTATGCAGATTTATTTTATTCCTCGAAAATGAAAGAAAACAGAACTTTTTTGTCTCCAAATGTATAGGTGCTGATTAATAAACTATTGTCGCGATCACGCAGCCACATTTTGCATGAATGAAATCAGCAAAGTGTACACTGTACAATAATAATAAGTGGCAATATGATATCTCCGGAAATGATGCATGCTTTTCATTCATAGAAGACATTCCTTTCGAATCAATAATACATTATTCTTTGAGCATATCGCATCGAGATTTGCGAATGGCGACGAGTTGTATTCAAGAATCTTCTTGATTTGAATGTTACTTTATAAAACAATCTTTCTGTTCACAATGATGAATTTTTGAGGAATATAGGAATATTTCGCTTTAGAATCCTGATGTTTGATCAGAGTGAAGTACAGACCATATCGGTTGTTGTTATAATTCACGACCTTCATTACTGAAGATACGATGTGTTATCTATAAATATTTGCGTTGATATTAGTGAAATTATTTGTCAACATGTATCCTTTTAGGTGGATTCGTCATAGAACTTCATTAGTGACTCTATTTCGATGATATCATAATTTCAATAAACTAAATTGTTTTCAGGTGGCAGCATGTTCGAAAATTAATGAACAAGGCTGAAAACACTCACAAATTCGAGCTTTATTCCGAACACAACAATTCGGAAAAGGAGAACTCTTTTATTTCAAAAACCACATATATACCTACAGCAGCTGAATCTGAATAGGTAACAAGATTTAGGTATAAAAATATACCGAGCAATTTATTCTTATAACATGACAGTGTACTTTATGACATTTGAGGCGATCATAGAGTTTCGGAGGAACATCAAAGCGAGAATTCTCGGTCTGAATTCAAATTGTCACTTGACTCTTGACATTCAATTAACGGAGATCTCAAAAACCCCAGCCCAAGTCGTTAAAACAAAAGGTTGAATGGTCATCCGTGAGGCCCAGACATGCTGGTAAGTTCACTTCCTACGCAAGAGTCGAGAATGGGATTTAAAAAAAAGCAGACTACTTTTCAGTTCGTTATGACGATTTCTCGAAAATTGAAGTCGAAAGTATGAAGGAGGACGTGAGAAGCGTGGTTGGCCTTGGTACGGCATTGGCGTCCTTCGAGGTCAATGTACAGGATGAATTAGCGATTATTGCAAGCTAGGTACCACTGTTTTGGCGAGAGCTCTACGTCTCAAATATACAGGGAGAGATTTATCGATACGCACATTGGAAACTACCAGTAGTTGGGGGTTAGAAATAAAGTCATACAATCTAACCGTCGATTATTGTAGAAATAAAATGAAGATAGTAGAAAATATTGACAATCTTACTTGTTCTCCAAGCGATGACGTTGAACGAATGTCGGCACAATAAATAGTTCAAATGTACCTACCTCAAATTAGCCAACCGAAATGGGCGTTTTATCATGTAACACTAATTAGGGTTTGCTATCAATAATTTTTAATAATCTTAATCGGAAGAACGTTTCCATTGTTACAAGGAACAGAAACAGCTGATCGACACAATACGAGTTTATCGAGAACAAAAGAAGATGATAGTAATTTTTCTTGGATATTCATAATCTTATCCTCAGTTTCCGCGAAAATTAAAGTTTTAACTGACTGAAATGAACATACAGAGCGTTCTTATTAAATTGTCCCAAATTCGTTGTCTAGTGAGGGTATCTCAGAAACCCCTTCTTGAATTAGACACTCTTGTCACTTTCAACTGATATTCTTCTGTGTCTCCGTGAACCATAGAACAAGAAACCATGAGAAAAGCGAATTCTGCTCTAAACCATCGAATATTAGAATTCACAGATCATCATAGATAGGCACCTGGTTGATTTGTCGTGTGAAAATGAAACTTTTGATGATTTTTATAGTTTGATAAGGAATTAATATATCATGTTATATATTTTTCAAAAGAAAAAAATAGCAATTTTATCTAACACATAGATTTCTTTGGTTTACATTTAAAAAACTCATTCTCTCACAACAAGCGATGCAACGCTGGGTAGCTCGCGAAAAAATTTGATTTATTTCCATGCGATGCATCATTCGTAACGGATCACGCCAAATTCACTTGCACCGTCTGGTCCGTATCGCTAAACATTACCGATTTTATTTTCGAGTTCTCAATTTACGGTCCATCAGAAAGAAACCATTGCCAAAGGCCTTAACCTTGACAGTGACGTCAGGCGGATCGTTTAAGGAGACCACCTACCCAATTTTCGGCAGATAAAAGCGATCAAATATTGAATTGAGGAAGAATACAGCGTTGCGTATCGAGGACGATGATATAATAAACGCAATAACAATGGAGCTGCATCACTGGGAGAATTAGTCGATGAAATAACGCAAGGTTTCAACGAATATTCTGTTCTACAAGGTTATTCTGAAGAAAAATTGCCGATAATGTGATTTCACTTGCTTTCGTTCGCCTTCGTTTAGCCACCCTGTATATAAAGATTTCTTGACTGTATATAAAGATATCTCGACTGTATATAAAGATATCTTGATATAATTAACTAATATTGACAGTTCCGATTAACCCAAAGCCCTAGGAGCATAGAATAATGTCTTAGCCCTGATGAGTTCGGGCAACGATATGGATGATCCTGGGTTCGAATCCGTGTCGGATGAGAACATTTTTTGGCACGGAATTCGATACGCTTACGAAGTAGCGGGCAAAATGCAGTTAAAAATATGTATAAATTGTAAAATTTAATTATGTGCCTTTGATATCGAATTGACTGAAGCAGAGTTCGGTGGGTGGCCAAGGTGAAGACGATTTGATCATTTATTTAGAATTTATTACGAAGATCCAAATTCAGAGATCAATAGAATCACGATGATCCGAAATTAAAATGCGAACCTTGAATATGTAGGAAGTGTATATGACTATTATTACTCGTTGCTGACGTCAGATCATTCAACTTCTTTGTGATATATAAAAAAATATAAAAGCAATAAGGTGAAGCTCTTTCGCACTTGTTCATATTGACGTAGCTACCCTGAAAATTCAAGACAAGTCTTTTGACGTGAAAGTATCGTGTTTAAGGCTGGACGGACAGAATTAAATTGACCACGCATTCTTCATCAGTCAGTCCAACCTAATCGTTTATGGCTAAAAATTGAATGTTAAGTTTTTGTAAATCATATCGAAAGAAACTCTCGAATGAAAAATAATAAAACCATTAAAATTACCTCAGGAAATGTTTCGAAGGACATTCTCAGATTGCTCATCATGACTATGATTTAATTTGATAGCGGTGAAGAGTAAATATAAGCGTAGAAAATAATGAACGAGAAATTAAGGAAGGTTCGGCCATCAAATTATCATTCGTCAATTGAGGCCAGTGGCATGTTTTTAGTCATAACATGCGGGGAAATTTGATTCCAACCTCCAAAAATAGATGCATATAACATGTATTTCTATGCATCTATCTCATAGAACTTATAATATGTTCTAAAAGTTCTATGATCTATTTCCAAAAGTAACGTTCGTCGTGTCAAATTTGAAACGCAGTTGTAAAAAAAAACATAACCTCTAAATGTCACCTGTGACTTCCGGTTAAAATGTATACATATTCGAAATAAACTTCCAGTAAGAATTCGAGAACTTCAAATACATAAATAAAGTGAGAAGCATTTAGCAATCGCATGTCGTAAGCGCCTTGCAGTTATAACTAGGGTGTTGCGATAATGAGAACACATCGACGTTCCGTGGTGAGCGAACCATAAAGTAATTTTTTTTTAAATAAACAAGAGATAACAAAAACACATTAACGCGAACTCTATGACTCATCCGCATAGCAAGAAACCAAGAGTGTGAAGTCTAGTGAAATTATGCTTCAGAATGGTGAAATAACAATTATATATCGGTGCAAATTCCAGAATAATTGTTAAAAGGATGAGTCAATGTCACCTTTCACATCATGGAATTTTCTGCATTATACCCTCAATAGATAAATTAAAGTTATGATTAACACTCAAGTGACATCCAGTGCCATCTCCGACATTTCTTGGTGCACCTCGTACATCATCATCCACTTACGTAGATATAAATTTTTAATGAGAATCTACATTGATTGCGAAATTTCCCGTCATCTCGAAGTTACCGTTAATACTAGTATTGCATACGAAAAGAGTGACTATGTATAATTCATGGAAACCCACGTAGTATCTGTTTGCCATTCCAAAAATTACACCTTCTTGGTGGAAAGCATCACCGTCGGTTGGTGAGTCAGAAGACCGGCAGCAGACGTGGGTTACCAGAATATTTTTCCAACAGTCTGATGCTCCAAGCAAGATATCAATATTGCGAAATGTGTTATCTATTAATTAAATTCCACCAAACTTCTTTGTACTAGTTTCCCCTCGTCCAGGGTTGTCTTGTTTACGCTAGAGTTTATGGCTTGTTATGAAGACGGCTGTGTCACTGATGAAAGAAAAACTCTATGGTTGGGATTTCCTTTTTTCAATATCATAAAAACGAATTATCAATATCAAGTCTTTTAGTCTTTGTAGTCAAGTACAAAACACCAGATTTTCAGATGAATTATATCGTTGCTTCCTTATGTACGTGTTTGTAGAAATTTGAAATTCATCTCTTGAAAAAATTACGGGAGCACACGTTGTTGCCACGCGTTCAGCATCCTGGAGCATTGACAATAATCCTGATTTAGTTTTCGGGAAGTTATTTCGAGTCAGATTCAGCGCCTACGGATCGAAAACCCAACACATATTTGACCGTTGCTTCTATATTTAAACGAAAAGGTGAAATCTTCTTCTTACGTGCGTTGACTTTGAAAATAATTATCGCTGGTCGTGTTTTGCTCAACCATCAATTTATCAATCTAATGCGGAAATAGGTAATCAAATCCAGTGATCTTTTGACTCAACGTGTGAACATACCTCGAAAATTCATAGATTACTAAATTCAATAAAATTTCTACAGACAACAACCTGCTAAGGCAACAGACACCTCTTTGAAATTCTTGATATTCTTAGCGTGTTGAGATTTCAAGGTGCATTGTCCTTTATGATTATTCAAAATAAAAGGTAATAAGCATAAATGCATATTATGCCCACGTCAGATATGCAGCTGTAGGCACCATTTTCCTTCTCCAGATGAAAAAATATTGAAATGACGTGAATACTAAATGCCCATTGTCAAATCATTCAAGTCACCAAGTGGGATGATTCACTTTATGTTCACTTCTTTCACTTGATGTCATGTTTGGAAAAGTCAAACATGTTTGAAGACAAAAATATTTTGTCAGTAGGTGTATTAACAATTTCATAGTGAGTGAACATACATGTAAAATATACTTTACTTCTTAGCAAAGAAGCAATTCCGCATGAGAATTCACAACTCCATAAGCACAGATAACAGAAACATCTGTGTCCATAAGTTGGATATAGATGCATAGAAATCTAGAGTTTCTATGTTTCTAACTCTCTATGCATAGAAATCTAGGTTTTCTATCATAGAACTTACAGTAATATTTCGATGACTGAATTCTAGGCATCTTTCTAGGCATATAATGTAAGTTCTATGGTTTCTATATGCATCTATGCTTGATAAAGTACCAACTGACATAATTGCAAATTGAACAAAAATATTAACTGATGATATATTTTTTTTTATACAAGATTGAGGACAGGATACTTTAAATTATATAGGGTGAATTCGCCAGTGGTCGGACAGTTTAGGCAAATGCGAATTTAAAATTCGTCTAGAAACTATAATTTTGGAGTAATCATAATAGTTCTTTCTCCAGGTTAGTCGTTGATAATGTGACCACATATATGATTTCAAAAGAGACTTTGTTTAGCTCTTCATGGATTTTACTCAATGAAATAATGAAAAAAGGCCAATTTCGCCGGTATTCGGACAGTTGATGCCAGTAGTCGGCCACGCAGTCGCTAGTAGTCGGACAGCTAAACATAGGTTAATTTTCAACAGGGTCACATCTAGAGAATTTCTCATGATTTTATATTAAACTATAGCGACCCGCCCCGGCTCCATACGGATGCAATGCAATCCTTATAAACAACGGTAGTGCCGGCGCCGCACCGCTATGTCCCTGCATTTTAAATCTGTAATATCTCCGGAAATATTCATTTAGATTACATGCTGTAAAGGGCCATATTGATCTATATTGAATCGACAATGTATTTAAGGAACCTACTAAAATGGATAAGGATTAATGCTGTATTGCTTGAAATAACTTCCTAAATAAGCCATTATTCCCTAAAATGTAAAGGATAAAAAATGGTTATTGTGGGTTATCCTTAAGAGATAGACATAGGTATACCATCGCGGACTTTTTTGTTGACCTTTTTTAGGAGTAAAATACCGAGTACATAATTTTGATTTATCTCGTGGGGTTTAGTCAGCGTTTGCAATGTAAGCGCAAAAAAATGTGTTTATTTATGACATCACATTAGAAACCTCTAAATTCATCAGTGTATCTCTACAATATTATGCATGTATCATAGGTACATATAAACCTTCCTCTTGAATCACTTTATCTATTAGAAAAAAGCGTTTCAAAATCCGTTGCGTAGTTTTGAGTAATGATTCTTCAATTTATTTCATATCTTCAGGAACGAAAACGAAAAACTCAGAACTTCATTCATAAAATATTAAAAATAGTAGTTATAAGTTATAACATACACACAACTAAAAACATGATAAATAAAAATAAACTCGATAACGAAAAAAATGCCACCTTGCCAGATTCTGTCCCCATTTTATTACTATTTCAGTTTCATATGAAACTATTTAAACTGGTTCTGGGCCCATAGTCTTGGCTTCGTCAGAAACTCTACCTTTGATACGGTCCTGTACCGTTGACTTGGGTACCCCATAAATACGGCAGATTTCTCTCAATTTACCACCATTTCTCACCGCATGTACC
The DNA here is from genome assembly GCA_910592335.1 of Adalia bipunctata. Lineage (NCBI taxonomy): Eukaryota > Metazoa > Arthropoda > Insecta > Coleoptera > Coccinellidae > Adalia > Adalia bipunctata. The sequence continues at coordinate 4,450,569 of OU342951.1, forward strand.
GCTTCTTTCAAGTTTTTCTCTTCGTATTGACGAAAATGATTTGAATTTTTCTTTGTTTTCATATCAAGTGAAATAAAAGAAAAAAACCTGAGCAGCGGCGTCATGAAATGCCGAAAACAAGAAGTAGTGGCCGACTATTGGAACTCAACGAATTGCGTGGAGTTCAGTAATCGGACGATTTTCAATTGGCCAAAATCTATAAATGCGATTTTTTTTCTATGGACGACTACTGGCTAGAGTTTAAAAGAAGTATCAAGTCATTCGATGTGAAAAAGAGATGTTCGATAAGTCATATAAAAGCGCCAGAAAATAGAGAACTAAACAAGCCCCAAACTACTAGTAGTCGGACACCCGTCCGAATACTGGAATTTCACCAAATTTCTTTTCCAGTTACCGACCACCCAATTATGACTTCAAAATAATAAAAAAATCAGTTTTGAATTATTATAATGAAATTTCAGACCTTTCCCCCCAAATAAAATATTAATGTGAATACAAAAAATGGACGAAAATATATTTTGTATACCTTTGAAAAAGCACCTGCTGATGTTCAATACGTAACAATGGACAACTGCTGATATAACGCTAAATTGGCACCCTTCTTACATGACAATGGTAGCAACTGTTAAATAAAAAATTAGCCAATAAAGTGTAACAACATTGGCTCTACTGATTCGTTTTTATTTGGGGAAATTTGATCGAATTTTTCTCAAGTTATCTCAAAATGAACCCGTTTTGTCCGACTACCGGCGGTGTCCGGCTTACCGGCGAATTCACCCTATGTATTGCAATCTAGATCGAAAGCACTCAATCATAACTATGAATCACCTTGGAAAGTTTGATAGTGATAATATAAAAAATATTAACATCTAGAAATGACATTCATATATCAGTTTTCTGGAGAGCTACCTGATGAGAAGACAATAATTTTTTATGACCCCATTTCCTAATGCACTTAACTGAAATTCGGTCAAATAGAAAAGAATATTTGGCACATACCTACTTGTAATTACCACTGAACATTAGTGCCAAGGAAGTAATGAAGTGTGTTCAGAATGTACCAATAATTTCACTGCTATCCAACTGATGTGATGAGATTACTATGATAGTTTATATTTTTCAGTAATCTCCACAAATTTTTCGCTACAGTCATAGAACTATGAGTTCTACAATACAATATTTCGATGACCAAAATCCTTCAGATATTTCAAATAGCATAGAATAATTATATTCGAATCACAGAATTACTTCATATAATTTGAATTTTATTAGAAGTAAAATTTCTTCAGTTTGTCTATTATATTAGCAAGTTTTTTATTAGTTATGAATTATGGGTATTTATAGGGTAACTCGATACCTACAATGCATATGATAACGATATACCTAGGTAAATTTATAAAATGTGTTCCAAATACTTTGATTTAAATTCACGCCGATATGACATGAATTGAATATTCGGGAAATGCAGATGTTAACAATGCAAAAAATTGACAATATCATAAGAATTCAATTAAATCCTCAGGTTAAAACGACGATATACGAGTACACCGATATCGCAGGTGAATTTAAAAAACCAACGGCTGATTACAGTGATTACCTCACCCAGAGTATTAGGTTATTCTAGCAGGATTTTTGGGAGCACCTGCAAACAGTTTAAACAATATTTGGAAAATCTCACCTTATAAAGTTTGGGCACAACGAACTATTTATCCTCAGACATTACACAATAAATATCGCACTAGTGAATGACCACACTTTGAATTATTGTTATGGGTTAACGTGCACAATGTCTTAGGTAACGAATTCACTGTTGCAGGTAATAAACGATGAAAATACTAACTAAAGAGACCAAATAAATGCACTGCGTTTCCTGTCTGCTGTTATTTACGAAAACGAGATTTATTCACAGCAAACCACGAGAATACAATCAATCTCGTTGAAAATAATTCAATGAATGATTTTTGTCTAGCTCTCCTACTTCTTCTCACTCTCCTTCTCTCTCTTGCGCATCGGGTCTTTGTTCGACATCCAGAAAATTCAACCTGATCGGTGTTGCCATACCTTACATTCGCGGCATTATCTCTAAATCATTACATGGTTTTCGAGAAGAAGTCATTGTTTGCTAACCAGCTAGACGAATGCGAAATATTTTTCTTTCAAAATAATGAAGATTTGATTAAGAAGATAACTGGAGTCGTTTAACAAAGAATCGAAAACTGAAATCAGATTGAATTTACTAGGAAATCAAGAACGATCGTGAAACGTCGCTTGATTAAATTTGAATTCACTGATAATCAATATTGGGAGTCTGTTGAACAAATTGAGACATCTAAATTGTTCAAAACCTTGTGTGTTGATTATTAAGGAACTTAGTTACTTCATAATCTAGAATTTAAGCATACGAATTATGACACACACCCCTATTCTTGTTTTCTATGATTTCCTGCACCTCTTCAGTTTTGAATTCAGAGAAATCCTTGATTTGGCATATTTTTGGATCTGACGGATTAAAAAAAATGCACAATAATGCTAACTCATTTATTATTTAAAAAATAATACAATTATTCGATTCTGATTATTTAACAAGACATTCCGGTATTCAAATTTTTATATTAGATCAGTTTATGAATACTGATCTTCAAAAACTTCACAACCAAAAAAATAAATACTTTCGAAAACATTTTCGAAGTGAGGCATTAAATATAACAATTCTATTGAGAAAACAATGTTCAATCAGTCCAAATTGTCGTCTTGGAACGAATTACTCGGGGGAGCACCTTTAGGTGGGGCAAATCCAGCTCCTGGAAAAGTACCAGGAAAACCTCCCCCCATTCCTCCCATACCTCCTAGGTTCATTTTGGAGGATAACTTGAGGACAAGATTCATGATTTTGGGATTTGACTGATATTTCATTAGATTCGCTGGATTCAAAGAGATGTCTTTGAATGCCGCTGCTACTTCAGGGTCCTAAAAAACATATTCGGAATAAAGAAATACCAGCAGCAAAATTATATAAATACCTGTAGTGCAGCCATAACTTCGGGATCTTTAAAAATGTCATTGAAATCCCCCATATTGAGACCGTCCATTCCTGGCATGCCTCCCATAGGTGGAAGGTCCCCAAGCTCTTCAGCAGCTTTGGCTCTCGCCTCCCTAACCTTCCTTATTTTCTCCAATTTTTCCCGTTCCTCCCTCTCTAACTTCTTACGCTCATTCTTCAAACGATGCTGTTCGATCTTCTTGGCATTTGGAGTTACCTTAAATTACAAGGATAAAATTTCATTCAATACAGTTACAACTAATGATATTCACCTCTTTCAACCATTCATCTGACTGTTCGTCAAAATCAATTTTACAAGCTTGTCTCAGATCTTGGGCGGCTTGTTCCCACTCCCCTAAAAGCCTATAAGCTCTGCCTCTAAATTTGTAAGCAGCTGCGGAATCAGGGTTGAGTTCCAACGCTTTATCGCAATCTCTAATACAAGCCTTCGGCTTATTCAATTTTAAATGCGCTTGCCCCCTCTTTGCAAATAATAGTGCTGAACGGGGATCCACTTTAATAGCTTCAGAGAAGGTCGAAATAGAATCCTCTATTTTTCCCTCGTTCAACAACCCTATAGCTTTACTTCTCAGTTCTTGAGCTTTATCGACCTCTTCTTCTGTGAGTTCCTCTTTCTCTCCCCCCATTTCTATGTCAACGAGTTCATCGGGGTCTATGCAACCTTCTCTGTCCAATTCCAAATCGGATTCGGGATCGCTTTCATATTCCGTTGCTTTAGTTTCGGGTTCAGTCTTTGATTCTTCAGTCTTAGCAGACATTTCGGTGGGAGGGATGACACCGCCGAACGATTCTATAAATTCCTTGAAAAAACTCAGAGCAGGAAGATTCAAAATTTGCGGCGTAATTTTACAGACGTCGGTGAAAGCTTTCAATTTTTCCAGAGCGGCTTGATCGAACGGACAATTCATTTTATTGTTATTCTTGATTTATAAAAAAGGACGATTGACAAACAGTGATGTTCGATGATTTTGTTCAGTTGGTTTGAAAAACCAATTATACGGCACTTCGGCAAATCTTTATTAAATTCCAGAAAATTTATCAGTGAAAATTACGAGTCACATATGTAATTATTTTCATTATCTACATCAGTCACGCAGATAACCTACGAAACATTTGTGCTACGCAGTACGCTTGTTCACAGACCAAGCTTGTTTCAGAACAAGCTGCTCCCTCTGTTGACGAAATATTGATTCATATTTCGTCAACAATACACCTTGGGACATTAGGTTTATGATTTTATGAAAAAATATTTTAGATTAACCAACCGTTTTTGAAATTATGAAGGGTATTGCAAAAAGAGTCATAAAAATTTAAAATCTTTTATTTACGGATGATACCGTTCAATTTGACTCCTAGAGAAGCTTTCCGTGCAATATTTACATCTTAAATCCTTACATATCACATTAAGGCATTTCCTACAATAAATATGTTTACAGGGTAAAACAAAAAGCATATCAACACTTCTGCACTCGGAACAAGTTGTAGAGTCAATTTCCTTGAACTGTTTGAATTTATATTTGGATGTATCGAAAGTAATTACATCGCCATCAGCTAACCTAATTTTCTTAACATTATTATCACAGTTAATATCACTTGTTGCTTTATTTTTTCGACCTACGATCCGAGGTGCATTGGAGAACTCAGGTTTTGCTGAATTTTGTAACATGAACATGTCTATTCTACACTTCAATGCGGCGTTTAGGATTGGTTTTGAAGTTTTTGTGAATTTGCGACCTGTGAAAGGATCCCCTGGTTTTCTACAAAACATTTTTGCAGATGCTATGTGTTTGTCCAGAGTACTCTGATCTATTGTTTTACCACTGGGTAGAGTCATGGGTATCGTCATCAATTCATAAGTTAAATCATCTTTAAAGTCTTCCGGTATTCCATCTTCATTCCTTGATTCATTAGTGTTACACTCTCGATCCATTATTAAAGAAGACAAACAGGAGGCAGAATTAGTTTGAGATCTTTTATATAGTTTTTCAACAGTGTCTCTGGTCACTTCTGAACAGTTTTTAGATACTTTTCCCCACACTTCGATTGAACCTAAGCAAGGAACAAATTTACCAGATCGTATTATTCTAATTTTTATTTTTGCAGCCTCATTACTAACATTTCTAAACCTATTCAAAAAACAAACATGATAATTTTGTGGTAAATTTGGTGGTAACTGCTCCCCTGTGTATTGTCTGCTTGAAAGAAAAACAATACCATCCTCATCATATATAGATTTGCCGATTGAAACATAACTTTCCAAAGATTTAGCGAAAATTTCTAATCCACTGGTTCTGTGATTTCCAACAGTACTGTTTATTAGTATGTAATGGATGTCCACGGGACATATAAACTCGAAATCCAACTCTATTGGAGGTTTCAGGGTTGTGTAAGCTAAAAAACCGTTTGCTCTTTCCAAGAAATTCCCACTTATCAAATTTTTTGCTTCGTATCCATCCATTGTACTTTTGTCACAAATAACTTTGGGGTTAAGGATTGGATCCAGAAAATTGATCATTCTTATTTCTTGTTCGTAACAGTTCAACCTTCAAGCAAAAAAAACTTTTTTTTGTTTGCCATACAGAAATACGCTATTTATTTATTATTATTTTTCGTTCAACAAGTTGTTTACTTCTACACAGATGACAGAAGACAGATCACAGCTTGAACTGTCATCTGAGGAACGTTCTGCCGCAGAATTTCTGCGGTATGAGTAAATTTCTGCAAATAGGTTGGTAATCCTTTGGGAGTTTAACGGTATTCCATTGTTTAAAAACGAGAATTTCAATATTATAGAGGAATCCCCTGGCCTAGAAAATTATTTATTTATTACTTACTTATTTTAACCCCTTGAAACGACTTTTAATGGAACTATGATCACATTACAACCCTTTTATTGTAATTAAAGATTTCCATTTGCGGTGGTTATCTCTCGTTGGCAGACCTGCTTCATTCGAAAACGCCAAACGCGTCAAATTGGACGCTCAAACATTTCAAACATGAAAAGTCGGTTGAAAATGTGAATTGTGGAAAAAAATTGAATTTAATTGATTGTGTTGCGACAGATAGTGTCAGATTTCATGAATATAATTGTAAACGTTTGAAAAACACATTAACGAGATGTGTTCTTTTGGTAGTTTGGTATTTTATGGGAAAAATGGACTTAGTGACCCGTACACATTGAGTTACGGAAAAACTACAATAGGGTCAACAAATGATCATCACATAAGGATTAAAGGTGATCACCAGATCTCCTGTGTGTTGGATACGAACGAATTTGGAGTGGTATGTTTTCAAACAATATGTTTAGACTGTATGTTTGCAAACTTTGAGAATTTTTCCAGACGACCCTTGTGAATGAACATAAAAACATAAAAATATGCATTGATGGCGTACCGACCGAGAAATATACTATAATGAAGGACGGAAATCATCTGGAACTTGGAAAAATAAAATTCAAGTATTCTAATCCAAACTTAAACGAAATGGTAAGAGATTTCAAATCTTGTTTAACTATTGTTAAACGAATCAGGGTGATCATTGTGACATGTTTTTAGTACCTGCAACAGACTCAACAAACTTTGAACAAGAAATGTGGATTGTCGGAAAATATAGGAACAAACTTGGGAATTTCTACGAATCCTTCATTCAACAGGTAACTGCTCATCCTTCTCTTTCTGTTTAGCTGTTGGCGTAAGATTGCAATCCAATTTTCAAGAAAAGGACATTCTTTCAGTGTTTTCAACGATATATTTTAATCAGTTCACAGAATATCAAAAAGCGAAGATTTTCCACCGGATCCAAGCCAACAGAAGCGATAAACTCGCCCAAATTCGTAAACAAGAACTCCAGCGTCACAAGCACCCCTCAAAGCGCCTCTAAACTTCGATTTTCCCAAAGAATGATCTCGAGAAGAAACAGCACTTTGGCTGCGGTGAAAGAGAATGAATCGTTCGACTTCCAAAGTCCAGTAGTCAACGTTCTAGGAAGTCCAATACCAAAGAAAAGGTCTTCGTATGCTGAAAGTCCCTTGGCCAGAAAAAACAAGACGTTTTCTGGAAATTCAGACTTCTCCAGTCCTGTACCTGCTAAAAATAAAACTTATTCCGGCAACATGTCTGATATTTCGGATAACGTAACCACCCCGGAGAATACAGTGAACGCGGCTGCGATAACGCCGTTGAACGTTTCGAAGAAGTCGAAGATGAGTTTGAACAGGAGCAAGACGATGTCTTACGTCGATTTTCCCGATAGCAGTTCCACGCCCAAGTCTGCGTTGAAGGTGAACAGGTCGACCTCTTTGTACAAGCCTTTGGTGGAGGATATCACTCCCGCTTCGCCTTTGCCAAGGTTGGTGTTGAATTTTGGTGTTTATCTGTTTGTTTACTCGAAAACTGGAACAGACAAAGCTGGTTTACGAAATGAAGAATAATTTAGGACACTAGCTTCGTTATCGGTAGTTGAAGAAAAGCATGAATACAATGTTAGAAGTAAAAACTAGTAGTACCCCTAGATCTACCTATGAGGTAGTTATCCTTATTGGTAGATCTCAAATCAGGTGATTTTATAGGCGAAATGTCAAAGTTTGATCAATTTTCCTGAAGATATGGGATAATTATGGAAAATATGAATTCCAAGCTATTTTGCGACTTGAAGATTCTTCTGGACCCACTTTTTCGAAAGATTCCTTTGGGTCGGTCCACAAAGTAACCATTTCAGTATACTGCATTCACTTTTATAAAGTATCCCAGTTGGCCTTGAAATCCTGACACATTTCACTGTGTATATTTTGAAAATGTTAGGTTATAGTCATTTTTCTGTCAGATATATACGCAACGTATCTAATAATAATCTAATAATGTATCCATTATTCAACTGATTCTGAGCTGTAATAGTATCTATAAACCAATAGCGTGAGTTATAATAACTCGCGCCTATAACTCACTCTAATAAATTTTTCGTATGAGAAGCACTCACTCTAATACAAATAGGAAAAATAAAATTGCTTACGAAATGAATAAAAAAAGTCGGATAGATCAGGAACTCTATTTCAGAGATCAAGGTAACGTTCTCGACATTCATTTCTACATTTCCTCTGGTCTGAATATTCAAAAATTTTATTTGGAAAACGTGAATTTTTGACGATTTCTATGCGATTCGATTTTCGACGACCACAGAGATCGAAACCTTTGTCACATTGGCAACGTCTGAAAATTATTTTAACTTTCACGAGTGCCAACCTGCGTTAGTTTCAAGTAAAAAAAAAAACTTGTTGAACCTAAATCTTGGCCAACCGGGATACTTTATAAAAGTGAATGGAGTATATAGTATAGAATGATTTGAGAAGAAAATATGTAAGAACATGTATCGGACTAAATTCTTCAATCTGTTGATGTTTTCAATTGTATTCCGAATGAAATGGAAATAAAAATAATGTGCCATGACCTCAAAGAGTTTCTTTAATTTCGGTAGTTTCTTTGCATATCAAGAACTAATATTTTGTTTTTTTCTGGTTGGTTTTTTTTTTTCATTTCACAAGGCTGATCCAGATTATTGTTAAGGGGACCTGGTACACTTCCTAGCTCGCGAGCTCCCATCAAAAATTGGGCTTTTTATTTCCATGATATCTCAGTTCGTATGCGGCGTAGACCAACAATTTTTTTTTAAATTAAAGCTTAATCATTTCTCTAGAATGTGTATTACTCGCTTTTCTGTTTTTCTTCGTAAATGAGGAAAAAAAACCTGGTGAGCTGTAATTTCATGAAAATCTGGACAAACGATTTTATTTCCATGATATCTCTGTCAATTTTCGGGATAAATGTATGAAATTTTCAGTTTACATGCGAAATTTTGTTAACACTTTTTCCATTGACGCATTCCACAATATGTACTTTGTATATTCTTGGAAATAAAGAGAATTATTATTATTATTATTATTATTATTAAATAATATTTTCCAGAATGTGTATTGATCAGTTTTTTTGTTTATTGCCCCCTCAATTTTTAAATGAATTATAAAGTAGGAAGTTTATTGGTCATATTTTCAACCAGTTTTTTTCCTAATATACGCGGAAAAACTTAAAAGCGAATAATACACATTCTGCAAAATATTATTCCGCATGTATACTGAAAATTTCATACACTTATCCCGAGAATTGACAGAGATATCATGGAAATAAAATCGTTTGTCCAAATTTTCATGAAATAGCAGCTCACCAGGTTTTTTCCTAATATACGAAGAAAAACAGAAAAGCGAGTAATACACATTCTAGAGAAATGATTAAGCTTTAATTTAAATAAAGAAATTGTTGGTCTACGCCGCATACGAACTGAGATATCATGGAAATAAAAAGCCCAATTTTTGAAGGGAGCTCGCGAGCTCGGAAGTGTACCAGGTCCAACCTTAAGAATTTTTGTTGTATATCAGAGAAAACGTCAACGTAGGCTCAGATACCAGCTTTTTTGCTGTTTAAAACTCAGGAATAAATAAAATTAATAAAATCTGAATTGGAGGTGAAGCTTGACTCGATCTCAATAACAGGAAGTTTGAACTGTGTCGACTCATCTTTTATTCAATAAGATCGGTTTTTGGAATGAAAAACATTGTTTCTTCGATAGCAGATCTTCTTTGAGACCGTCTTCGCTGAAGAAACCAGCCTTCACCCAGAGGAGGTCTGTAAATTTCAACGTTTCCAGCACTTCGGAGAGTAGCTTTGGGCAAAACGACGAGGGGGCTTGTGAGAAAGATTCGGAGGAATCTTCGACAGGAAATAAACGAAAAAGGACGTCGAGTACGTCGGACTACACCGAAAGTGCCAAAAAATCCAGGAGCAGTGTACCTCAAGAATCTTTCAACGAGGTTGGTGACTTTTTATCCCGGTTTGATTCCGATTGTACTCATTTCCTCATTTAGAAGTTAATGTATATTCTTCATATATCTTTTCAGGATCACGATCAGAATTCCAACAACTCCGTTCTTTCCGGAATTCAGAATTTATCGGACAACTCCTTCGGCTCGAACAAATGCGACGACAGATCGGAAAGTAACGTTTCTCCTAGAGGGGACGAGGACATGGTATCTTGGAGCGAGGAGATGCCGCAAAACGATTCCTTGCCACTTTTAGAATCCGTCGATTCGTCTTTCGCCTCTTCCCCCTCTTCCAGTTTCGCAAGGTCCAACGTTCAGCTTCCAAAATCGAAGACGAGATCCAGGAGTTTGAATTCGGAGCGTAAATCCAGGAAATCGACCGATAAACTTTCTAAAACGTTGGGCAACGATTTGAAATTCGGTTTTTCGGATGAAAAAGATCGATCGGTGTTGGAGGAATCTTTGGAAGGGAAGGTTTCGTCCACGCCTTTGGTCCGTGGAAGATCCAGGAGTTTGATGGTTAAGAAGAAATCTCCGCTGTTGAAAACGAGGTCGCAAAGTATGTTAGGGAAGAAACCGTTGTCGACGTCTTTCCGTAGACTTTCCCAAGTCTCGACGAGAAAATCTCTGAATATATCTCCTATCAAACGTTCCTCGAGAACGTCTGGAAAAGTTTCATCGAGTCCTGGAAGCTCAACGCGAGAAATATTCGGTTCTTTATTGGACGAATCCTTGCCCGACTACGACGAGTCGACGAACAAGCTGTTCGGAACCAAAAACCACCTGGAAACCAGCGGTCGATCGAGAAATTTAAGTAAAAGAAGTTCGTTGAGAAGCTCCTCAGACACCACCAGCGACTCTTCTGTTTCGGCGCTTGACACACCCGGTAAACGTAAATTGACCTCGAGCAGTTCACCCGCCAGTTCCGTTCTGCGTAGGAGCGAATCTCTCTTGGTTTCGGAAAGTAACGAATCTTCTAACGCGTCGGTTTTCGGGTCATCGTCGGTCGAAGACCTCGAGGACGGATCCACGGTTTCGGCGCCGGTCTTCAAGACGCCCAAGCCCAAAACGCCGTCTCGCGCATCACAAACGCCGAATCGTGCGTCACAAACGCCCACTCGTACGCCGAATCGCGCATCACAAACGCCGTCTCGCGCATCACAAACGCCGAATCGCGCATCACAAACGCCGAATCGCGCGTCACAAACGCCGAATCGTGCATCACAAACGCCCAAGGACCCGACCGACGTGACCTCAATCGAGAAAGTGTTCAAGGAAACTCTGGAAAAAACGCCGAGAAAATCGACGAGGTTGTCGATTCAGGACATCGAAGACAGCCTGGACAATCTGGAAGCCTCAACGAATGGAAACGAAGATGAGACGATAGAAATGGCGCCTAAAGTTAGTAGGAGGAGCTCGATCAAGCAGAAAACGCCGAGAAAATCGACCAAATTGTCGATTCAGGATATCGATGATAGCCTGGACAATCTTGAAGCCACAACGACTGGAAACGAGGAAGATACGAACGAAATGGCGCCTCAAGTTAGTAGGAGGAGTTCTATAAAGCAAAAAACGCCGAGAAAATCGACAAAATTGTCGATTCAGGACATCGATGATAGCCTGGACGATCTTGAAGCCACAACGACTGGAAACGAGGAAGATACCATCGAAATGGCGCCTCAAGTTAGCAGAAGGAGCTCGATCAAGCAGAAAACGCCGAGAAAATCGACAAGATTGTCGATTCAGGACATCGAGAATAGCCTGGACAATCTTGAGGCCACAGCGATTGGAAACGAGGACGATACGATCGAAATGGCGCCTAAAGTTGGTAGGAGGAGCTCGACCAAGCCAAAAACGCCGAAAAATGACTCTAGCTATGTTTCGGGGCTGAAGGACTCGTCGTTGACGCTGAAAAAGGACTTGAGCGACGTCGCGAGCGTTAGAGAGTTGCTCCCGACTCCGAACGCTAGAAATATACCAAAAATAGTCGTTCATAGGGTGCAAAACTCGCCCAAAAACGATCTGACCGATGTGAGGGGTCTCAAGAGTTTACTGAAGACTCCGAGAGCCCAAAAATCCCCGAGGAACGATCTGACACAAGTCGTTGGCGTCAAGAAATTATTGAAAACGCCGAAAGCGCAGAGATCTCCTCAAAACGACCTAAGTAATATTGCAGGTGTAAAAAGTCTGTTGAAAACGCCGAAAGTACAGAAATCTCCTCACAACGATTTGACCAACATTGGGGGGGTTAAAAAACTATTGGAAACACCGAAGGTCCAGCAATCTCCCAACAATGATCTGACCAACGTTGGAGGTGTTAAGAAACTTTTGAAAACGCCGAAAGTTCAGAACCCTCCCAAGAATGATCTCACAAACGTTGGAGGTGTGAAAAAATTATTGGCAACACCGAAAATCCCCAAATCTCCTCATAACGACTTGACCAACGTTGCCGGCGTTAAAAAGTTGATGAAGAGTCCCGCTCCAGTCCAGAAATCGCCAAAGAACGATCTTTCAGATGTCAGAGGTAAAAGATTTTGTTTACTTCTTTTTTTCAACTTCAATGTTCAATTAAATATCAATTTGGTGAAAATATCGAAAAAATGCGTCATCCCTAGGTTTAATTCATTAAATTTGTCAACTAATGTAAATTCAGAATGGTAATTTTCATAAATAATAAAAAGAATGACAGAAAGATCAATTTCAGAATGATCTGGATCACTTTAAAACCATATCAATATCGCCAAACATACTTTCCCCTTTTCTGACAGGTTATGGGCCAAGCTATCAGCGCCCGGCCATTCGCGCGCCATTTACGGAACACCGGTCTATTGGAATGCTAAAAATTGCGCTTATTCACTTTCAGGTGTGAGGAAAATGTTCTCCCCCAAAGTGCAGAAGCAACCGGAAAACAACCTGCTGGACGTGAGGGGCATAAGGCAACTGCTGAAGACGCCGAAGAACAAACGAGCGAACGAGAGCCACGACTTGTCCGGCATCGACATTCTGTTTAACGAATCTCAAGACAGCGCTTTCGACCAACTGTTGGAGAAGAAACCGGTTCGAACTTACGGAAGATCGCCGAACGCCAGCAAGAGTCTGGAGAAGTTGGACGAGTCCGAAACCACCCACAACGTTTTGAAATGGCTCGAAGATCAGTCGGAACTGAGGCAGACTCCGTCCAGTTCATCGAAGAGGGGTAAACGTAAATTGGATCAGAGTTTGGAAACGTCGGAAGTTAGATCTGCGAAAAAAATCAAGCAGAATGAGACCTCCACTGTTGACATGAACGTATCGACAAACATCCTGGGAAAACCGGCTTCTACACCCCTATCGAAAGATACTCCCATTACTGGAAAAACCAGGCAAACGCGCAAAAAGGACATCAGTTATACAGAAAAACTTGATGTAGAGATTGAATCCAAACCGACAAGAAATAAAAGAAAAATAGAGGAAGAAGAAAAACAACCTAGTCCGAAAAAAAGAAGAAACATCACAAAAGATCAAGTTTTGCAAGAATCGGCCAAGGTTGCTGAAAAACCTACTCCTAAAACCCGAAAGACACCAAAAAAAGATGATTCTGAAGATCAAGATTCACAAGAATCGGTTAAGATTGACGAAAAACCAACCTGTAAAACCAGAAGGGCGCCAAAAAAAGACGATTCTGAAGATCAAGATTTGCAAAAATCGGTTGAGGTTGACAAAAAACCAACTCGTAGTACCAGAAGAGCGCCGAAAAAAGAAGATTCAGATCAAGATTTGCAAGAATCAGTTAACCAAAAAACGACTCGTAATACCAGAAGAGCGCCAAAAAAAGACGACTCTGTCGACCAAGATTTGCAAGAATCAGTTAACCAAAAACCAACTCGTAGTACCAAAAGAGCGCCAAAAAAAGACGACTCCGAAGACCAAAATTTGCAAGCATCAGTCAAGGTTAACCAAAAACCGACTCGTAATACTAGAAGAGCGCCAAAAAAAGAAGATTCAGAAGATCAAGATTTGCAAGAATCAGTTAATGTTGACCAAAAACCGACTCGTAGTACCAGAAGAACGCCAAAAAAAGAAGATTCAGACCAAGATTTGCAAGAATCAGTTGAGGTCAACCAAAAACCAACTCGTGGTACCAAAAGAGCGCCAAAAAAAGAAGATTCAGACCAAGATTTGCAAGAATCAGTTGAAGTCAACCAAAAACCAACTCGTGGTACCAAAAGAGCGCCAAAAAAAGAAGATTCAGACCAAGATTTGCAAGAATCAGTTGAGGTCAACCAAAAACCAACTCGTGGTACCAAAAGAGCGCCAATAAAAAAAGATTCCAATCAAGATTTGCAAGAATCAATTGAGGTCAACCAAAAACCAACTCGTGGTACCAAAAGAGCGCCAAAAAAAGAAGATTCAGACCAAGATTTGCAAGAATCAGTTGTGGTCAACCAAAAACCAACTCGTAGTACCAAAAGAGCGCCAAAAAAAGAAGATTCAGACCAAGATTTGCAAGAATCAGTTGAGGTCAACCAAAAACCAACTCGTGGTACCAAAAGAGCGCCAAAAAAAGAAGATTCAGACCAAGATTTGCAAGAATCAGTTGTGGTCAACCAAAAACCAACTCGAAGTACCAAAAGAGCGCCAATAAAAAAAGATTCCGATCAAGATTTGCAAGAATCAGTAAAGGTTGATGAAAAACCGGCTCGTAGTACCAGAAGAGCGCCAAAAATAGATGAAGTTGATGCTACTGAACAAGATGTGAAGGAGAAAGTGACTGAAAAAAATACAGAAACAACTAGAACTAAAAGAGGCAGGAATGCGAAAAAAGAGGAAAAAACCGATGAAAGTACAAATGAAAGTGAAAAACCTGCAAGGAAAACTAGGAATAAGAAGGAAAATATTGAAGATACTTCGAAAATAACTAAAGAACCAGCCAAAAAAAACAGAGCAAAGAAAGTGGTTGAAGAAATTAAGGAAGAAGAACAAACCAGAAGTACAAGATCGAACAAAGGAAAAAATCAAAAATACGACGAAGATGAATGGGATACACCAGTGAAGAATAACGGAGGAAAACGGGCGGTGAAATTTAGGGAAACAATTCTAACTTTGCAAACTCCCGAAGTTGAAGAAAAGCCGAGTGGAGGAAGAAGTCTCAGGAGAAGAAAATGATAGAATTATATGAATTATGTCGAATATATGTGTATTTTGTATTGTACAGTTCAATTGATGTATCTATAAGATTTTATTTATGTTCGTTTTTCAACGATTTTTAACTATCATAAATATTTTTAGTGATTTTGCTGTTTTATTGTGGAGAAAATAAAATTTTTGTTTATGACGCCATCAAATACTGAACTTTCTTTACCCCCTGGGTTCCTCAGTATTGAAAATTAGGAAGTGCAAAAAAAATCATCACCATAAATGCGTGAACTTGATAGCATAACAGTGCATTTTACTACTGAGGTACTGAGGATACAGGCCAGGATTAATTAATTTATGTGGACGATTCTTGTTCAAATAGTCTATTTGAATGAGCTTTACCTTATGTTGAAAATAAAGACTCACCGATAATAAAAAGGGAATCAATTTTTTATCAGGAGGTGAAACCATAGACTTATCAATAGGATAATATGTCTATGGCCTCTATGGGTGGAACTAATCAAAACACACCAATTTATTTAGCAGGCGAGTTGGGAAACGCTCCCGGATTTATTGAATAGGCGTCAACTCGTAGATAAATGAGACCTCAAAGACCGAATACCTGAAAGTTTTTGTAGACGATGGATTCAATCAATTTTACCTCCTGTTCAAAATTAAGTTGTGAACCTTTGCAAGTAATTACCTTTGGTGCATGTAAAGTGAAGATAAGTAAAATACTCGCCTTAGAAAATATCGTGTGTACAGGTAAGCGTATATGGCCAAGTATCTTAATTAAAATAAGGTGTGATTTCACACAATGCACTAACTGGAAAATTCACATTCCGGCAAAAACAAAGAAACCAAAAAATATTGTTTTCTATGTTATTTCAAAATTCGGTGGTTTTAAAAGTCACTCCATTTTTCTATGTTCTGTGACTCGCCATTTCTAATTCACAACAGATCATCGTGAGTTTTTTTAATAGGTTTTTCGAATCTATTTTTTCTCATTTGGTGTCTGTCTGGATCGTAAACTTCTTATCTGGTAAGAATTTGGATTCATATGTAAACAGAGATATGTAAATCTTATCATGATTTATGTAATATGAAGGATTGGAGCCGCAACTTATTGACCGGTTCTTATAGAAAACAAATCATTAATTCTTAAGGAAATAAAATGATGAGACCATTATTTCGATTTGAATTTTTGTTATTACATGAATAGAAAAATTAAAGCTTTCATATTTTATTGGCATCGAGAGGAATAATTGAAACAATGCCAATAATCACATTGTTGAATTGAACAAAACCAGCTGGAATATTTATATTCGAATTGAAATATGTCGTTCTTTCAGTTTAATTAATCATGTCGCAATTGGAACAAATTCTGAATTCCTCAGAGGAACTTACAGTAGGCAGAAGCAGAAAAATCAAACTGCACGGACCTCCCAATCTTAAATTGACACTAGGAGAAGAAGCAAAACTAGTAAGTTGAAATTAATGTTCCAAAAGGGATATCCAAAAATCAGCTATTTGAAGGCATTCCAGGATATCTCATCCATTCCGACAAAAACTCCAGTATCAGTCCTGCAAGAATTACTGTGCAGACGTGGAAAAACGCCTATATATGAGCTTGTTCAGATAGAAGGTGCCATTCATGAGCCCATTTTCCGATATAGGGTCTATCACAATTCTGAATATATGGCAACTGGTACTGGTCGCTCCAAAAAGGATGCTAAACATGCTGCCGCTCAAAAACTTTTGGAATTGTTGGTGGGTAAGATAACCCTAGAGGAGGCAAATGCTACTAGTGAAGCTCCAGGCAAAACGGAAATGTAAGTCGTACTATCAGATTTTCTCGAAATATTTTTTTCATTTATTTTCAGTTTAAGTACCTTCACAGAAAAATATTATAATTTCAGAGTGACAATTTATTATGAAAAATGTCAATGTCAAATGCAAACCATAGATTAGTATTAATATTGTTAGCAACAAGATTTGAATGTAATTAGCCATTTTTCAATATTCTGAGCAGTTCCTAACGGTACCTAAATATCTATTTATCTCGTTCATATGTTTGTTGACATTACGGGACAAAAATGGTATGTTTGAATTGAATTCGCAGAGTGTCTGTGTCTCCATTTGAAGACAGAGTTATGGGCAATCCTGTCGGCTGGTTACAAGAATTGTGCATGTCGAAGAGGTGGCCACCCCCGTTTTACAAGATGGAACACGAGGAAGGATTGCCTCATGAAAGGGTGTTTACGATTTCGTGCCAGGTGCTGAAATCGAGTCAAACTGGAACTGGAAAGTCCAAGAAATTGGCTAAAAGAGTGGCAGCATACAAAATGTGGCAGGCTTTGCAGGATATGCCTCAAGAAGGTTGCAATGCCGCTTTGGAAGAGGAAAATGTGAGTCACTTATGATCATTTTTGATTCGTAGTATTGCAAGCAATTTAGTTTCATTTGAAACGGGATGGAATCAGTGGAGGGCTGCAAATCCTTTACAGGGTGATCATTGACAGATGGATAAGAAGAACTGGAGTGCCTGAAAATTCCTAGTGTGGGAGAGGGCCCTGAATATTTTTAGGGCCTTCTCGGTTCTGCAAAATTTCAAGCACATTAAATCTTTGAGTTTCAGTTTAAAGATGTAGTTTCCTTCAAGATTTTTTTTTTGCATGAAGTAATTGACTTAATTAATTTTTTTTTTTTACTATAACTTGGTGATTTTTGGTTTTGAGTCTGTACTAACTTGGGGGATATCATTCGCTTTCATTGTGCTTCATTCGAGTTGTTCGATTATTGTAGAAAGAGTCCTCAAAATCAAGCACGTTGCAGGAAAATTTTGGTAATCTAAAGGACGGTAAAATGAAACAGATGACACCTTCGCATACGCATAAACTCTCTTCCTTCCACAAGCTTCTCAGGCAGTGCCCGGGACCCAAATTGCAAGAACTACAGGTAAATAATTGCTATATATTCACGTGGGCCAGGGGTGACCAAACTTCGGACTTTTTCATCAATTTTTCATTCTTAGATCCACTGGTTGGTATATTAAAAAAAATTAGGACCTCTCAGGGACTATTACAGGGTGGAGTTTTTCGAAATCAGAATTTCACGAAGATTCAGAATATTACATATTCTAATTTGAAAAAAAAGTTATATGGTGTTTCACCACTTCCGGATCGCCCTATAAAATCAAAAATGACTTAAGTTCATGAGCAGAGTACAGCTGATTCTGCAAAGATTTGAATCGTTCTCGTAGCCCAAATTTTCCAAGAGTTATAGACCAATTAAGCAATGTCGACCCACCCTATATATTTTTTCAAAATCGTGTAAAATTGGTTGGTCTCCCCTGTCATTCACTCATCATATTTTTGGACAACGCGACTAAATATAGTCCATTCACTTTAATAATGTATACCGGTTGGCCATGATATTCTCACACATGTCACCGTGTAAATTTTGAAAATGTTAGGTTATATGTCAGATAACTGAGCAACGTTGTCCTTCAACGAAGAATAGAGTAGTGAAATTTCACTGGACAGAAAAGTCCGTTACTTTGTGCTAGTTCATTCGAAAAAAGAATGAAATTACATGAATAACCCGACAGAAAAACTTATGAACGAACAGTGGAATTCCCCACTTTTCAAAATTCTCAAGAACAAAGCCTCCAGAAGACATTTAAATACCTTTTGGTACAATTGGAAATACTCCAGTATGAAAGTACAGTAGTACTCCGCATTCTAAAAGTAACCCTGATAATTTTCTTCAATTCATTATTTTCCCGAAGTAAATGAACATTTTGATAAATACCTAATTACTACGACATATATGTAGAAATGGCAACGTTGCTTGTTCAACTGACAGAAGAATGACCCTAACCTAACATTTTCAAAATATACACGGTGAAATGTGTCAGAATTCTATGGCCAACCGGTATACTTTATAAAAGTGAATGGAGTTTATATGTTTATTTGCTCAGTTGCCAAATCTACTCAATGTAGGAATGTAGTAATGTACTGACAGAATAACGAATGTTGACAGTTGCGAATTAACACATTTAATGTTCTTTCCGTTCATTTTTCAACAATAATCGGTCTGTCACAAAAAAAACCAATCGCGCATATTCTCGCCGTTTTCAGACGACCGCCCTCAACCAAGAAGGCCTCGACCACAAGAAGTACCTGTCGGAGATAGCGGAAGAGAACCAGTTCGAGACAACTTACGTGGACATCGAGGAGAAGACGTACAACAGCAGACACCAGTGTCTCTTGCAGCTGTGCGTACAGCCTGTAGCCGTTTGCTACGGCTGGGGCAAGACGGTCAACGACGCGCAGACCATGTCAGCCAAAAACGCCCTCGAGTACCTCAAGATCGTGATGAAGCAGAAGCAGTGAACGACGAGCGAGACCGGTATTTTCACTCACATATATTCTTCTTCAGGATTATAGAATAGACGGCTTCGTACCTTCCGTTCTACAGGGTGAGAGCGAGGTTGTCGAAGGCCGTCGTATTTATGGAACGCATGCGGACAGCGGGTTCGGCTTCTGTTGAATCGTTCGCGTTTTCGAATAACACTTTTTTGGTCGGCAGGTTAGGGTCCCAGGAGTTTGAATTATCCGGTTACGTGTTTCTTTATCGCTGATACTTGGTGATTTGGAGTTCTTTCAATTCTACATGGTATTTGGAAAATTCACTTTCCTGGGACTTTTAACCTGACAAAGTTGACCAGTCCATATTGTTGAACAATTTTAAATATTCAAGACTTTTTCCTTGAGTACTTTCAATGAAAGGTGCAATGACAAAAAATTTCTATTTCGATCATAAATATTCTTTTTATCGATTTACCCTTTCCATACCTGGTTTTTACAAATTACTGTTTGATTGAGAGAGATTTTTTTTTTTGGTATTCTCTGTACTCACACTTTTTTTTACCTGGTGTAGGTACTTGTATTGTTTATTTTATTTTTGTTCCTGTGGAATAATTTATTTTTTATTTCCCTTGAATGATTTATTTTCATTCTTCTTGAATTTGTTTTTTATTCCTTTGGACTATTTTTGTTTTTAATCGTTATTTATTTATCTTTCGACGTGAATCTTTTTCGATGAGTTTTAGAGTTTGGTCGTTTTAGTTTCGAAAACGCGAACGATTCCATTAGCAGTCTTCGTCTTCTGGCGATTGCACCACATTTACAAGCTATACTTTGCATAGAATTAGTGGTTTTTTTCGAGAAATTTAATTTTGACGCGTTAGTTTTGCCGACAAGCGCCTGTGTAAGAATTTAAGAAAAAAGTATCGCTTACTGATGTTGTTGTATTGAATATACGGGTGTTTGTCGAGAATTAGATAGCTTAGCATTTCTTTTGGCACTTGAGCAGTCTTGAGACATGATTTAACACTTTACCTCTGAGTGCCATTGACGTATATAAATGAATACTTATGTAAAGGGAGCATTTATTTAATGCAAAGTATAGAGGTTGTACCCCCATCAAGTCTTTTTAGAATTAACATATATGTCAATAGTAATATTTTGGGTCTGATAATAACAAACTTTTTATTGTTTACGTTTCTTCATCTTAAGTGATGAGATTCTTAAGTTTTGGTATTGATGTGTATGCTAATTAAAAACATTCCAAACATTTACTTGTTTTTTTCACATCTCCGCTTGCTCCTACCAGTTTTTAGTAGAAATTCAATTTTTTTTAACAGTGCTAAAAATTTTTGGTTGTGTCCTAAAGTGTGAATAGTGATATACTGGTGAGTATTGTCAATTACAGGCAATTCATCGGAGGCATGATATAATGAACAGTTTTCAGAAACTCATTAAGAAAAAAAATCAGCATGGAGGATTTCTGGTACAAACGGAATTGGGGCATCTTTCGGGTAGCGGATTTTCGTCGCACAAATTACAGATCGGGGGATCGTAAACACCCACGAATTTTTCCCCCCTTTGGATGTCGCTAATCAAGATCGGAATTATGTTATCGAAGAGACAGTTCTCGTAATCGTTCAGCTTTGGGATTCCCAGGTTGCGCATCACGCCGGCTGTAAGAAAAAAAAATGGGGGCATAAGTTCACCTCTGCAGGTCTCGAAAATGTGCTCCAAGGAAGTTGAAATTGAACTAGAGCTTGTTTGGAGGCCGAAGGCAAATCGTTTTATCGGAAAGGTATCGGAATTGAAATGATTGTATCAATAATAAAAGCGAATTTTGCAGAAAAATTAGTTTTTACTGATTATTCCCTGAGTTCAAAGTCCCATATATCACTTTGAGAACGATACAATATATTTGGAGCCCTCAAGACATCCTTCAACTTCAATTTAAAAAAAAATCAAGCTTTTAGGTGAAAAATTGAGGGCGTGAACTTGGAAAAATGAAAGGCACTTTTTGAATGGAGAATCGGTGCCGTCGGCCAGAGTATAACGTCCCATTAAGGACAATTATTCGGTTCATGTTTGCTCTGAATATTGAATAATTAGATTTTTCCATTGTTTCCTTATTCAGATATAAAGTGTTTTTGATTTTTAGTTCACGCCCTCAATTTTTCACCTTAAAGCTTGATTTATTTTTTTTATTGAAGTTGAAGGATGTCTTGAGGGCACTCCAATTTCTTCTCTTCGATAAAATTATTTTGTCGCATGAAAAAATCAGGTTGAATTTGAGTCTATGAAAATTGACTTTATAATAGTTTTTCGGCGGTTGTTCATCAATTTTTTTTAGAATATTCAATGGAGTGCCCTCGACAAATAAATTTTCTATATTTAAAAAAAAAAATCCATTCGGATAGGCGATTAAATAATGCAAAAAATGATAGGAATACTGAAAAGACTTCCAGAAAGTGTGAAATCGCAAAAAACTGTCTGAAATTCCAGGACAATTAGAAAAAAAATCAAGCTTTTAGCCTAAATTTTCCACCTAAAAGTTTTAGGTGGAAAATTGAGGGCGTGAACTTGGAAAAATGAAAGGCACTTTTCGAATGGAGAATCTGTGCCGTCGGCCGGAGTATAACGGCCCCCTAAATATAGATTTATACAGGTTGGTTCACTTAAACTAGCAAAACTTTAGCAATCCATAGAAAGACGCAATTCCAAAACAAAAATTTTTCATAAATGCCGAAATAGAAACGGATTTTTCTATTTTGTTAAATGTTTTTCAATATTCAATAGAATCTCGAACTCAATAAAAGTATGCATTTCAATTTGTTGTACTTGAAATTATTCGAGATTTCTAATTTTACGAAGCATTTCTGAATTCGGAAATGCAATTTTTGAACCAATAAAAATTCTCGTGATATGAATTGACGCGATGTTCGAAATAATTTGGAACCCCATAGACAAATAATTCTTTGATTTCAAATATAATTCGAAAGGGATCCGGAATTTATAGAAAAGAAATTGGAATATATTTCCTGAAAATTATTTTCAAGTTAAAATTAAGGACAAACTTACAGTTTTTCGAATATCCGTTTTTGGCAAACACAAATCACTAAGGTCATTTATATTAATTAAATTTTATTCTATTTTAAAGCCCGATACACACGACAGTAAGGCGCGGACTAGAGTTATATTTTTTTTCGATGTTAATTCGATCGCGCCTCGAGAGCAACTGACCGTTTTTTGTTCATCGATGACTCTTGTATTATTTCAGAAAACCAGTGATTCAGTGTGACGAATCAAAATTATATAACAGATTAGGCGAACAATTGAAACCTACTTGTCATAGGTACAGGGGGGGGCATAGCCCCCCTTTGGACACCGAAATTGACAATAATCCCTTTATAGTAGTTCAATCGATCCCTAATATTTTCAATAAAAAAAATTCATTTTAAGTCCTTAACTCTTACAATGTTGGTAGAAAAGTTCTATCAATTCATGGCCCCCCTGGATCCGCCAGTGTTTCAATGGAATTACGAAATTATTGAGATTTGGAGTATTTCTGGAGTGAAATCTTCCAAAGTTCTTGGTGCTGTAAATGTTTATTCAATTTCTCTAATTACCTGGTCCCAGTAGAAGGGGATTCGACAAATACTTCAGCTGAGGGTGTATCTTAGATCTGACATAAGAGCACTCGACTATACCTTGGTACCCTCTGAGACCTTTCACCAAGGAAATGACAAATCTTGCGAAAGCAAAAGCTCCAGCCAGAGAATCTGCTGAATTCGTTTTCAGCTTCGACACATTTATCATACCATACCTTACGGTTCGAGTGATTTTTTCAACCATTTCCTGGAATGTGAGCGATTAAAATGATTCCATCAAGATAAATACCATTTCATGACAGTGAGCTACGAAATATCATTCACATAGAAAAAAGAACACTCAGTATAGTAATGAGTTCGTTTCCGAGTTTCTTAACAATATTGTCAAAAAATTTGACCGCAGCAGTCAAATAAATAGTCCATGATCCTTGATGTGTTATTCAGGAAATAATGTGAATTCTTTTTTTTTTCAATAGTACTAGGAATTTTTTAAGGTTCTGGTTGCGCGATAGGGACAAAATTTTACGGGTAGCTTGATTTCTTCATTTTGCATTTAAATGTAAAATTTCATCTTGATCCAATCCTTAGTTTTGAATTCATCGGGTGAACAAAACTTCGAACAGAATCAATACTGAAACCAGGATCTACTCTGAAAATTTTCTAGGTTCTTCCGGTAGATATGACGTTTAAGGACGGTCGGACGAACAGAATTGAATTTGACCACAAACCTACACGTTTGAGACCATTTTCGGCCTAAAATTCGAAAAAGACAGACTGTCGAGGATGAAATAAAAAATATAGCATACTGGAGTGAACTCTGAGCAAGGCTTGGATTTGGAGAGCACTGGAACCATGGTAGTCTCGGTATGTCCCCCCACAACGGGTACGATCACGCATTCAGCATCAAGTCCCAGAGCTGCAGCTGCCAAAGTGTTAGCCCTCACTGTGTTCACAGTGGTAACTCCGAAAATGTTGTTCGGGCTGTAAGCACCCTTTCTCTTCATCACTTCGCTGACCAGGGGTACCATGGAATTTACAGGGTTCGTGCCCACAGCTATCAAAGACTGAAAATGGCCCATAAAAGTACTAATGGCAATGCAGAAAGGAAATATCCGGGTTAGATCTTTCGTTTTGTTGGTACAGTATAAAAATTCCACCCTTAATACCATTCATTCAAAATATGTACTCAGAATGAAAATTGACCGAAACACTGATAATAACGTGGGCCACCCTGTATAGTTATACAGATGGCATGTTTTCGTTGATACTGATAGGACCTGTGGTGGTTTCAGCCTTTTCGATAACGCTCGTAGAACTCACCTTTGGGGAACAATGTCCAATGAATTCTGTTATGGTCTGGACTAGGGGGGCGTTCTGTTCGAATTGAGCTGAGTAATTTTGGATACTTCCCTTCGTGACCGACATTAACATCACTATTATCCTGGAATTCTAAAAGTTTCCTTTCATCAGATAATAATAATACGGAAATGAAGCTTTTACGTGTAGAGCTTTTCCTAAGTGGCATTTTCCGCAGTACCCAGTAACGGTACATCTGGTATCGATGTGATTTAGTTCGTGTACAAATCCCTTGCAGGGTTTCACGTCGTAGATACAAAGTTCGTCGATCAGCGGAGACTGCTTTAAAAGCATCGCAAGCGGTTGCCCCGTGCTGCCTACAACGAAAATTCCGACTCGAATTTAGCAAATTTTTTTCCTCCATATTTACCCATTCCTCCTAACAGCGTTACTTTTATGTGTTCATTCGAGACGCACCCATGATACTTTCGTAATTTTAGATTCAGGAATCTTCTAGCTGTGTTACTGAAATTTTGAAACATCTTGAGTATGACAATTGTTCGATGCAAATTTTGAAAGTCTGTTGTCGAAGTGACAATTATACGGATAATCAGAAAGGCATGGAAACCCTGGTTATATTTAGGAAGATGACAGATGCAAAGAAACCCTATTCTATGCATCTATTGTGTTTTCCGAACATAGAACTTATAGTACATAATATATATAGTACATAATATATGTACATAATATATGTACTATAAGTTCTATGTTTCCGAAGTACATGTCAAGAATGCCATCCATAGAACTTATAGTTACTATAAGTTCTATGATGCCAATAGAATCAGACTTTCTATGGTTTCTTCATCAAAGGCACAAAATCATTGTTCTCTCTGATCCTTTTCTTGTTTTTTTTACTTACCAAAACCTTATCGAATTGAAAATTAAGTTCACTTCATATATTTGTTCCAAATAACGCACAACAAAACAACAATTACGAATTATTTACAACCGTTTATTGAATATAAGTTGCACAGATACAAATTCATCCGGATAGAAACTTTAGAAAAAACCGAGACTGGGGGCTCTAATAATCGTCACCTCTCGAAACGACCTCTTTGCATGTTGGACGAAGTATTATTGTGTGTTCAAACTGGGCGGTATAGCAACCTTTGATGTCGCACAGAGGAGGATAAGCATCTACCACTCCCTTGTCACACAGATCTTTCAACGCCATCTGGTATTTGGTAGCTCCAGCTCTGTCCAGCCATCTCTTACAGAACGCCAAAGTTCCAAAGTTTTTGTTGATTACGTTCAATAGCGATTTGGAACTTTGCAACCTGAAAAGAATATCAGTGGCGTTTCGGTAGATTCTTCAATTTGTGGTCGCTTCCAGAAGGGTAAACTAAATGCAAATATTATGAAAAATAAAATTCAAAAATCCGGGAAAAACTATAGAAGGAAATAAACAAAATGGCAAAAGAAAGATTGTACTGTGATTAACTAAAATTAAACACACATTGGAAGAATTTCTTTTCGGAAATACAATATAACAATCAACACTGAAATTAAATTAAATTTTACAGCTGTTTAAAGAAAAAAATTCAGATAAAGGCCGAAAATAATCGATATGTAAGACAACTTTCAAAAATATTTATGGAAGTAAAAACATTCAAATAATTTGTTTATGAAATGAAAGTTTTCAATAAATAAGAGAATGTCCTTCAAAACACTAAAAATAAACACAGAAAAAACCCTGATAACGGAGAAAGATGAAACGATAATAGAGAAAAACTCATAATGAAAAATATATAAAATAATCATTAAATGAAACTTTTCAACATGCCGAGGAAAAAACAACAATTCTGATGAAGACCAGAAATAACCAATATCTGAAAAAACTTTTAAATTGTTCGTGGAAGTGAAATAATTTTGAAAATTTCCTTATGGAATGAAAGTTTTCAATAAATAAAAGAGTTTTCTTTCAATACACTAGAAATAAACATTGAAAAACCTCTGATGATGGATAAAGATCAAACGATAATAGAAAAAAACTAAAAAAAAGGAAAAATCACTCACCTTAATGGCACATAAGGAACATCAAAATTCTTCATATAATGAGAACATTCCATATCATCATGCACAACTCCTCTTCCTGTAGAACCAAAGGTTTCAATGGCATAATATTCGTTTTCTTCCATAACAGTAGCTTCTCCCCCTTTCACAATAGGCACAGTTTTTCCTGCGTGTATTCCTTAAAAAGAAACTAATAAAACCTGCAACTCACAGAAAATCCAAGAAACCTACTGTATGGAGTTATCGAGTGTCCGTTCAGGTTACGGATTGATTTAACCGGGTAAGTTTTACCGTCCAATTCAACCTCGTAAGACTCCATCACCTCCTGGATGGCAGCTCCGATTTCACACAACTGAACGTCAATTCCTACAAATTTTGTCTAATAATCAACAGAAACAGTAAAATTGATCACTTGAACCACAATTCTATAGATAACCGCATGAAAAACTCTAGAATCGTTGCTAACTGACCTGCAGCGTTTATTCCTGTATTTGTAGCATCCTTGACAGCTTCCACCAGTTTGTCGAATTTCGGATTGAAGGTCTGGGTAAAGGCACAATCGATGATCCTTCCATTTATGTGGGTACCAAAATCTATTTTCACAACATCGTCATATTCCAAGACTGTCGGATCCCCTGCGTTTGGTGTGTAATGGGCGGCGCAGTGGTTTCTCGAACACCCTGTAGGGAAAGCCAGACCTGCCTTAAGCCCGTTTTCGGCTATGAGTTTCCTGGCTGTGTTCTCCAGCTCCTCACAGATTTCAATCATCGTCATGCCTGGTTTTATCCATTTCTGGATGTGTTGACGGGTCTAAAATAGAAAATTCAACACTTGCAAAATACAAAAGTTGAAAAGAGCACTGAATCTAAGTGAATTGGGTTCCCACGAACCTGTCTGTGAGCTTCTGCAGCCAGTCGAATCTCGTTATAATCGTCATAGTGCATCCTGTCTAGCGCTTTTTTCTCTTCGGTGGTAAAACGGTCTTTAGCAGTACGATCGTCGTTTTTCAACGGATGTTCCATTATCTGACCTTCTGGGAACACCTGATCGGGAAACAGTTCACTAATTGGTATTGAAGGAGGATCAGTCTGACTGGGTTTTCCAGTTCCCTTTTTCCTGTTTCTCTTCTTTTTTTTCTTCTCAACATTTTCTTCGTTTTCGGGTGCTTCATCCCCGTTTTTGGCATTTTCTACATTGGACTGATCCTCGACCGACTTTTCGACCTGGTTATCTCCACCTGAAGAAAAAATGTGCTTTGAATCGATACTATTTTGGGAATTCAAATCAACAAGTTGATTTTTGGGAATACTGCTTACCGGCCTTCTTTTTTTTCTTCTTTTTCTTTTTTTTTTCGGGGTCTTTCGAGTTTATATCGTCAACGACATCTTCAACTACTTCATTTTCCCCATTTTCCTCAATTTTGATTTCAGTTTTCAGCGCTGCCATGTTTGAATTTAGCAAATGCGGATCATAGAAATATTTGAGGTGAAAAAATAATTTGGGGGTTATTTATAGAAGAACATTAATTTTGAGTGGTCTTCATTATCCTTTTTCCGAAGAGTTCCTAATCTTTTCCATTTCAGCATTGATTTTACCTAATTTTACCAAAGTTAATATCTAATTCAGTTCCTTATTTGAATATTCAATAGGAAAAAATACTACTTCATTTGAATTATGTAAGTTTCAAAAGGAGTTTCTCTTTTATGTAATAAACATTTTATTTGTTGAAAAAAGGTCGTCTTTATTCCGAATTATAATCGATATATATTAAGATATCGAATTCGACTTTAGGAATCAAGGAAATCCTGAAACGAAAGCATTCCCTTTTCGAAAAAAATATTAATATTTGTACTCGGATTAAATCGGCTTATTCGAGATCATAAAATTATTAATCCCCAAGAGGATTATTTCATTGAAACTCATCATTAAAATTTCACGCAGCAGAACTTTGTGAGGTGTTTCAAAATGAAAAAGCATTTTTTGTCGGATGTTCCAGGTTGTGCCCCACAATTACTGGCCGTTGTGCTGAGTAAGTGGGCTTGATTGTATTCATTTCAGATGATTTTGAGCCTTTACGATATACAGGGTGGTTCGAAAAACTTTAAGGGTGAATAAATGGTCGACTTTTTCATTTCAGGCACCCTAAACGCTATATCAGATGGCATGCAATTCGGTTGGACATCCCCCATGGTACCCAGGTTTCAAACACCAGAAGCCCCATTCCAGATCACCGAAACGGACGTCACGTGGTTGGAGATGATCTACATGCTTGGGGGCCTCATAGGCATGCCTTTAACCATCTACCTGGTCGACAGGATAGGCAGGAAAAACTCAGTTCTCATAGCTTCCTCCAGCTGCCTCGTTGGCTGGATTTTAATCGGTATAGCTGACAGCGTGGTGTATCTATACGTGGGGCGACTGATAAATGGCCTAGCTGCTGATATAGCGTTCATTTGTTCTCCTATGTATATCGCCGAAGTGGCCCACCAAAAGATCCGAGGTTTTCTATCCGGACTGATTTACATCATGGTGTTTACGGGGATTCTCGTGATTTACTCCACGGGACCTTTTGTGCCAGTTTACGTACCTTCAATTATAGGATCCGCCATTTTGATCCTTCAACTGCTCACCTTCCCATTGATGCCAGACTCACCGTATTATCTCCTCTACAAGAACCGAGAGGAAGACGCAAAAAAGGCACTCATGCGTTTGAGGAACTCAAACGAATCTGAAATAGAGCAAGAACTCCTGAGCATGGCCAACGCCATCAAGAGACAGAAGGGCGAAAAGGGCAGACCGCTTGATTTGGTGGCGGTGAAGAGTAACAGAAGGGCTGTGATCATTATGACAATTTTGAACGGGTCCCAACACATGGCAGGGGTCACAGTTATCACCATGAACGTCCATTTGATTCTAGGAGCCGCTGAATCGATCTATCTGCCACCTGAAACCTCCGCCATCTTGTTTGGAGCTATCATGTTGACAGCCACCATGTTTTGCCTCCTTTTGATTGATCAGTTTGGAAGGAAAATACTCTTAGTTACTTCTTCTACGTTATCAGGCTTCACTCTTTTAATCTTGGCTGTTTTTTTCCATCTCAAGCACAAACAAGTCGACGTGTCGTCAATGAGCTGGATTCCGATCATGTGCGTGATGCTTTTCGCAGCTTTTTTCAAGTCGGGTTTAGGCATAATCCCCATAGTGATGACAGCAGAACTGTTTCCAGCTAGAATAAAGGCCTTGGGTATGGGTTATGCAGATGTTGTTTATATACTTTTCTCAGCTTTCTCGATTTACGTTTATCGAATCTTAATCGAAGCCATCGGTATTTTCTTCCCTTTCTACATATTCTCAATCTGTTGCTTTTTGACCGGAATCTTCACCATATTGGTCATACCCGAGACGAAAGGGAAGACTTTGGAGGAAATCCAGATGATTTTGAAGAGCTGAATTGCATAATCGGGAATCGTATATTCAAATATTGACACACGTGTTGAATAATACCGTAAAACAATGAGGAGATTATCCAAAATGCTTCATTTATGAGGAAGTAACTCATATTTTATAACATTTATTTATATCTCTACAATTTTTTTGAGATCTGGTCCAAATGATAACATTGCATGAATACTGTTTGTGTTGTAATTTACATCAATACCTTATATTAAGATCTTATGTAAGCTGAAAAAGATGAAAACAAAAGTTGATGAAAAATAAATTAAGCTTTTTTAAGTTGATTTTTATCCAGCTTTCCACCAGTCCTTCAACTTTAGAATTTCATTAAACCTATAGTTCAAAGGTTTGGTCAAGAAATTATTGAAATAAATTGAAAATACAATAAAATATCGAATTGTTTTTTCCATTAGAACTGTTTGACGTTATGGAACCAGATCTGTAATGGAACGCACTCTTTCATCTGTCAACAGTCTTGCCAGGTCATGGCCGACGATTTTAATTTCTAAAGTCACTAAAGTTACTGAAAATGAAAAAATTTATCGATAATTATACAACATTTTTTCTTGGGAAAAATGTACGTCTCCCCCAAAATTTCTCATGTCTTTTCTCTTTTCTATCACGCCGCACGCGGATATTAGAAAATATGCGAAAATAGTTATGTTGGTCACTCTGCAAATCCTTCCAAGCCTGTCTGGAGAGAAATGAAGCGCCATTTTACTAACCTTTCTTGTTAAGGAATGTTATATATTTCAAATAAAATATGTTGATGTTATTATGTAGAAGTGTCAAGAACGATATCGATAATTATAATAAGTAAAAGTTCGAAGTGAGTAAACTTGATATTGGTGCCTTTTTTTAACGAAATGTTAATGTCATTTTGGGGCCAAATGATCGAAAACGAGTTAGCATATCTCAAGATCACTCTTTGTTTTCAGTCAAACAATTGCTAATAATACTATACTAATCTTATAATTCAGAATGCATAGGTTGTTCTTTCAATAGTAAATAGAAGTTGGTTTTTTGTTTGACATTTGAATCTTTTTAGATACACTGAAATCGGTATGGAAGATGGTCCACAAAGGGAATTGAAGACTCCACCTGTCCCAGATCACACCAATAATGGAGTAGCTCCCTCAGTAATGGCAAATTTCCCTGAAGGGGCAGTTGCTGATATTGAAAAAGAAGTTGAAAATGCAGGTCCTAAATACAACAGAAGTGAACATTCATCTGATGAAGCTGATAACGATTCTGATGCACACGCTCTAGTTATTGACGAAAGTGTACCGAAACGTCGTGTTAAAAAACGAAAACTTAGTAATAAATCAAATAAAAACACTAGTGAGAACGGGGAAGAAAGTGAAGTGGTTTTGCATTCGAATCCTTACTTCAACGAATCCTTGTTTGAGTTATCCCTGTTGCATAACCCCCACCCAGAAACTGAAGCTTCTAAAAGTGATAAAAACAAAGCAGTTGGTCGTGTGAACAAATCAAAACGTTCCAAAACGAAAAATAGTCCTAAGTTGCAAGAATACGCTCAGTATCTAGGCCTACAACCCGCAGTGCAATTCAAGTGTTCAAAGTGCAGGCAGTCAGGCTTTGAGACTTTACAAAGTTTAAATGACCATCTTGTTAACTGTACTGCAGATCCCAGTGCTTTTGCGGAAGTTGAAGACAGTTCTGTCTCTAGTTTTAAACTGACCAGGAAGGTTTTTTTGTGTTCAGCATGTGGAACCTATTACGAAAACTGGAATTTGTACATGCACATGTTAGAGCATCACAGGAGATACATCTGCTTGTATTGTCTTGGAATGTTCTCGGTTTTAGATGATCTATGTCAACATATACAAACGAGGCATAATTGGGTACCCCATCAGATAGAAACTCCCGAAGATTTTTTCAAGGACTACAAAGAACCCTGTTTTATAATTTGCTGTGAGTGTAAAAAGTTATTCAACGAACAAGACAATTTTTTTTTTCACAACTGTGTACCGTGTGACAATTCGGTTTCAAAGAACAAAGCTATCAAGAATAAGTGTAATAAACAGCAGATAAGACCGGAAAATCACGTGACTGGGGATTCTATAGCAGATAATCCCAGTGAGACTAACAATATTTTAGCCGAAGTTAACGAGGATACACCAGTGAATAAATCAACGGACGAAATGGTGAGAAGCGAAGTGAATGTGACAGAAACGGAGGTCTTGCCTAAGGTACCAGAATTCATGGAAAAAACCGCCCAAGAGGCATTAAAAACATCGGAAATGAATCAAGAAAATAGTGATGCCTATGAACAAACAGAAAAACAAGAGAGCGACTTGGAAGGATCCATTTCCGTAGAAACGAATGACAAACAAGCATCATTGAATGTGACAGCTGACAGCAGCAACGATGAAGGAAGAATTGACGAAAATTCAGACAAGGAAAATGTGAGTTCTCCATTTTTAGACAGACAACAATCTTTCGATCAATCATCCAGAGACAGCGATTTGGTATCGAACGAAGCTAACAACTCGATAATGGACGAGAACAGACAGCCAGAAAATTCGAATATGGAACAGATTGTTGAGCCTTTAGAAACTAGGAAGGTACCTAAATTATCGCTGAAACTGTCTCAGTTAGATTCCTATTCGAAAGTTGAAGCTGAAGACAGTGACGAGAGCGACAAGATGGGTATGGAAGTTGATCAGATTGAGAGCGAAAACGAATCTATGAATGTCAGCGAAGAGAAAGTTGAGAATGTGACCGGTGAGATTGATTCTATTCAAGTGGCAGGAGTGGACGTTAGTATAATTGAATTGGAGTTGGAACAACCTCTGGATAAGTTTGATATTAAGATTTTGCTTCAAAAATGTTTGCTTGCCACTGTACCCACCTGCGTTTACTGCAACCATGCAAGAAAGATAGCGGTTAATGGAAGACAGTTGGGGCTTCATGCGATAGCCCAACACAGATACTCGGCCATAGTTAAGAGTATAACAGAGGAAGAATTGATTCCAGAAAGTTTTGTTAATAGAATAAAGGAATCTTTGGAAGATTTGACTCAAGTGTATTTCAATTTAGAATCTAACCTAACGGAAGAAGCTGTAACCTTTTCACACGTATTCGAGTGTTTCCAATGTCGTTACTCCACCAACATACACAAAGAACTGTATTTACACAACAGGAAGCTACACACTAAGAACCTACTGCTGTGCATCATGTGCAAATCGAACTTTTACAGCTACAGCGAGCTGATCTGCCATCTATGCCCTGGGGATTACGTGCTGGACCACGAAATCCAATACAGATGCTGTATGTGCGTGGGAGACGACTTACCGTCAGCCTTTCGACTCATGGTACACCTGAGGAAGCGACATCACGTATGCGACGTTTGTTTGGAGACTTGCCACAATCAATACAAGCTGTCCAACCACGTGTGGAAGCACAAACTGCACCACTTCTGCTACCGCTGCGGAATCGCGTACAGAAACAAGCAGGACATAACCAGGCACCTGTTCTGGAAGCACGGCACCGAGAGCGTCCTCTGCAAGAAGTGCCTGCAGAAGAAATGGCCTCACGTCTTCCATTTCTGCATACCGCCCGCGGTCTTCACCTGCGAAGATTGCGGTTTGAATTTAACCAAAGCTGTTTATCTGAAGGTCCATAAAAGGTTGCATTCCGAGGAAAAACCGCATGGTTGTACCTTTGAAGGGTGCACTGAGGCGTTCATATCCAAGAAGTTGATGCAGAAACACGAACGGTCGCATTTCGAGCCCGAGAAAGTCGAGAGTAAGCCGGAGGAAGTAGAGGAGGTCAAAGACGAAGACGTGGTAGATGCGCCGGAAGATAAGACTGTCGAGAAACCCAAACCGAAGGTAGACGTGTACGATTTACCCGAGCTCAATCTGTCGGAGAGCAGCGACAGCGAGTCTGAGACTGAAACGCGGAAGCCGGAGACCAAGACGGAGGAGGAAGATATCATAGAGACCCTGGAGGAGAGACAGCTGGAAGTCGAGCAGGAATTGGCGAACAGCATCACGATCAACCAGGAAGAGATCAGTAATAAGCCGGTGGAAAACGCCGAGGTCACAGTACCCGTGCTGGAGAGCATCTGGGACGACTTCAAGATATACCAAGCCAAACGCGACAACATCGATAATATCTTCGGGGAATCTGAAACCAAGGAACCAGAAGAGGTCCAGCCGGAGCCCGTCTTGACCTTAGAAGTCGCATTACAAGACCACGACTATTTCTACAATCCGGAACAGGTGCAAGACTCGAATTTGATCGAAACCGAGCCCGATTTGTCGCAGAGGGTGGACCACGATTACTGCACCCCCGAGAAGGCGGTGGAGAAGGAACAACCGGCCCCGGTGGCGGCGGTCGCACCGACCACGTCGGAGAAGAAATCGGACGATTCGAGCAGCGACAGCGATTCCTCGAGCTGTTCTTGCGGCTCCAACTGCTCCTGTTCGACAGATTCCAGCTCGAGCTCCAGTTCGGACAGCTCGGATTCAGACAGCTCCACGGAGGAGGGTAGAAAGAGGCAGCAGACGCGGCGCGAGAACAAAAAGGCGGAAGTTAAAGAGCCGGAACCTGCCGAAAAGACGGAAGTGGTGGAGAATAAAATAGTATCCGAAGATCCCATCTTGGAGACCGACCTGGACTCGACGGAGAGCGAGACGGACGAGGAGTTCTACGACAAGCAGCCGCAGAAATTGGCCCGGCAGTTGCTGGAGGAAAAGAGGAAGGAGATAATGGCCGAAGCTGGTTCTTTGCCGAACGGAAACTTCTTCGAGACCAGCAGGAATTCCACGCCCAGTCTGCCTCCCGAAGAGGTGAAGCATAAGAAGAAGTTGAAGACGAAGAAGAGAAAGAAGAAGAAGAGCGAGAGGAAGGAGCCAAGTTTCGCAGATTACGGAGCCCAACCGGTCCCCGAATCGGTCTATCAAACCCCAGTGGTGGCACCGTTAACCATCTCGTTGAACAAGATGTCTCCCATGCTCACCCAGCAGCTCGCCACGCCTTCAACTCCCGACCAGTCGACTTTACGTCAAGATTCCGACTCCAATCTTCGAGCGTCTAAGAGAAGACGAGTCCCGAACAAGTTTTACGGGTACTCCAGCGATGAAGACGCCGAAAAATCGACTCCAACCTCCTCCAAATGGAGAAAGGTAGAACCGCAGCCTACCCTAAATCGCCAATCCCCGCTCACGGTGCCTCCCATCACCATCAAGACCAACGCGGCCGTTTCCAAGCAAACAGTGGAGCCCATCACCATAAGACCGGCCGCCAGATCGGGCGAACTCAGGGTCCATCAGCGACAACAGCCGGCGCAGCCTCCCAGAGTGCCCCCTCTACAGATCAACACGTCCCTCATTCCCAGGCCCTCTCCCGAAGACCCGGACACGGATTCCGGCGACTCGGGGCAAGACGAGCCGCCTCGGGCGCAAGCGCAGCCGCCGCCGCAGCCCCCCAAGGTGCCCGTTTACTGTTACTGCAAATGTCCGTACGACGAGGTGTCCGAGATGATAGGTTGCGATTCGCACGACTGCGAGATCGAGTGGTTCCATTTCGAGTGCGTGGGCATCATGGTGCCCCCCAAGGGCCAGTGGTTCTGTCCGGAGTGCAGGAAGAAGAAGCAGCGGAGGGAGATGATGAACTTTTAGTCGTGAAGGTATCGGATCGTTGTCTCGTTTTACGGTTCTTTGGCTGTGCAGGTGACTGGTACGAATTTTAGAGTTTTTGAAAAGTGCGGGGTTCGATTTTTACTCGATTTACGTAATTTGTGTACCAACTTTACGGTAACGTGATATCGCAGTCTAAAATTGATGGGGAAAAATTTGTATACGGATTTTTGGACTTTTTTCAAGAAATTGTGAAATTTTTGGATATACAGGTCGAATATTTCGTATGAGTTTTTCCGGGAAAGGCAGAGGCAGGTCAATTTTTTTTAAGACTGTCATCTCTTGTTTCCAAGCTTAAGAATCTTAAATGGCAATATTGGTCGAATGACTCATCATATCGAAGATTTTGCAATTTTATTTATTAATGTGCTGAAAAATCGTTATTGGTTCTCGTTCCAGTGTGAAAGGCTATTTTGGAAGAACAATAAGTGGTCCAGTCTCTCAAAGAATCCTTAGTTTTGAGATGTTTACGTTTGCTTCTAGACACTCATTAAATTTGATCAATCCTTCGATTACATCCAAAGTTCTACAAAGTCTCGATAAAAACATTGAATAAGAATTTAATTACTGCCTAGAAGCGAACATAAACAATTTAGACATCTCAAAACTTAAGATTCATTCATAAACTACCAATCACTTAATTCACCCATCATTTCCAATGAGTTTTTCACATTGAAACAAACCCCAAACAGGAATTTTTCAGCATATTCATAAATAGAATAGCAAAACCTTCGAAATAGTGTGCCATTCAACCCCTATCGCCATTTAAGATTCTTGAGGGCGCTTAGGGGGATTCACGAACATGACATGATATGTTTCTGCGTTTTCCAAAAAAACGCATACTGTTTTACATGGGCCACCCTGTATGATGAGCCATGAGCGAGAAATGAAAATTTTGAAACTCAAAATCTGAAATAAAATCGTATTGGTGGACATAAATTAACAAAATTGACTGTTTCAAAAGCTGTAAGCCTCGAGAATTAATTGAATGATATGTAAACTGTAGACGGAATCGGGGACACCTTTCTATACCAAATCTGAATTCAAAAACACATTGTATAAGAAAAATTTTGGTCATACGTCATTTTCAAATTGGAAAGAAAAATTAAAATGAAATTCATAATCCTCTTTTTTAAAACAATCATTTGATGATAGGAAAATTTAATTCAATATTATTATTCTATTAGGATGATGATTTAACATATTTGTAACCTAATGCTTTTACTGAAAGAAATTTAAGATATCTTAAAATCTGTATTCAACCATACAATGAGAATATGCAAAATCATAACTTGAATCTTCAAAAAATCGAATAATATTCAACATGAAAAGTTTCAGTCCCCTAGGGCAAATATGTAAATAAAAGATAGTAAAATATTAAAATCAATAAAAGGAAATTTGTATTGTATAAATACAGGATCTCTCACGACGATTCAATATGTATATCAGAAACTACCAGTACTAGTTTCCTGAATAATTGTATATTTGCATTATCGTGAAACACCCTGGATAGTGGAAAATATTGAATCTTCAATCAAAAATGCCCTTGAAAGAACAGTTTCTCTATTTTCAGATCGTTAACAGGATGAAAATTTCAATGTGAAAATGCATAAATGGATCGATGTGATTATGTGTGCTTAAGCCCTTAAAGACGCTCTGTTTGAAATAATTGATTGTTGCATATTGATACGCAAAATGTTCATGTGGTCGTTTTCACTTGGGAATGCCGATTGGTCGAGGACATAAAAAGTTGCTGTATATAAGGTGTAAATATTGAATATTGTAATAATATGAATTTTTAGTTCATCTAATTCCCTTCTGAATGTAGGAATTTGTGGCCAAAAATTGTTGAAGATTATTAGTTGTATATGTGTAAATAATTTTCATTATATTTTTTCTTTCTTTTCTTAGATATTTGTAGTTTTAGATCTGAGACGTTAATAATATTTCAGTGATTCGATTGTATGTCATCAAAATTATAAAATAATAAAAATTTAAATAATTGGCGGTGTTTTTTCGCAGTCACATCCATTCTTCGAAGCTTCAGGTAAAATGCAACATTAAAAAAAAATAGTATCAAAAATTTTTAATAGTCTTTCATGAGTACAACATCGTTTATTTCAACATTGAAACTTTGATAAGTAAAATAAGAGAGCATGTGAAGTATTTGAGCTAATGAGAACATCGAATAAACTTAAAATATTGAGATAATAATATATACATACAATTATTTACATATTCAACAAGAATTGTGCAAAAAATGGAATATCAGAAGCTTTTTTTTCTCTTATTGTCCTTTTATTTTATGGCACAATAATTTTTTTAATGTCAGAATTCATGTGTCTAGAATAGCGGAAGCGGCTATCTCCACGTTCCAGTTGCTTCTCTGAAGAGCCTCCTCACATTTTTCTTTCGAAGCCAGCCCCAACCTAAAGAAAAATACACTTAAGACAGTATTCAACTTACATCTCCGGTGAATCTTCAACTTACATTGTCCAATAAATGACAGATAGATGGAAGAGGAAGGAGATTAAGAAGAGATGGAAAAAATGGTAAAATAAATTACACACTCACTTTGTTAATTGTTCTATTTTGAGAGATTTGATTGCCAATGCTACCTCCCAACTGTGATCCTGAAGAACTCTCAAACATTCTTCGGTAGTGATATTTGGCACACTGGACATTATTTGGCTCACTTTGGTATTCTTATATTCTGGTGTCATCAGTCTTTCAGCATCAGAACAAAGCTGAAAGAGGCGAGATTGAATTGAATCAGAATTTTGGATAAAAAGTTGATTCAACTTCAAACTATTCGAAATGAACAATCAAATTTATAGTAAATTATTTTGTGTTTCTCTAGGGCTTTGAAATAAAAGTTATGTTGCACTGTTTTCGAAAAGAATTTCAGAAATATTGGAATTCGAAAATCATGGCTATGAAACCTGAGGATACTGTAAGTCATATGAAATTTCATGTGGTGAGTGTACAAAAGTTAATATAGGGCGACATTTTAAAGTAAAATTTTAAGAAAATAAGAGTAAATGAAGTAAACAACCATAGAAAGAAATTAAAAAAAAACTGAATTTGAAGAAATACACAGTTTTTTGTTTGGGGAAGTTGAAACCTTGTCCTCTATTTCTTTGAGTCAAAACCTGTCAAAGGACCCTTCATCATTTTTCAAAGGTACCAACCAGGTGTCCCATTATAAATTACTAGATGGCTATCTCCGTTATTTGTGATTACCCTGTATAATTCGAATTAGCAAAGTTGTAGTATTTGTCCTCAATCGTCAAAATTGATGACAAAATTGACATATGTCAATCGCTTGTCAGATTTTTGACATATGTCTTACTTATTTTAAATGGGACACCCTGTATATTTTGCAGTATATCTATTCTTTTCAAAAATACAATTAATTTGATGTAAGCAGGCAAATATTGTGCATTTTATCTACGAATATTGTTCTTTGATAATAATTATGTGATATTGTTTTTGTTATAATTAGTAAGTAATATGTTGTTAATAAATGAGAATATATTCAACTGAAATGTCATAATAATTACCTATATTACACAATAGAAAATCTTCTTTTGTTGATATAACAATACAAGTTAAACCTCGATTTTCAATTGTTAATATCTTAAAAACAGTTGAAGGTAAGTTTGCTTGTGATAAATCAAATTAATTGTATTCTAAAGGAGAATCGATATACTGCAGAATATTTAGGGTGTCCCATTCAAAATAAGCAAGACATATGTCAAAAAATTGACAAGCGATTTACGTATGTCAAAAATCTGACAAGCGATTGACATATGACAATTTTGTCATCAGATTTTGACGAGTCAGGACAAATACTACAACTTTGCTAATTTTGATCAAAAATAACGGAGATAGCCATCTGGCAATTCCTAATGAGACACCAAGTACATCAGATACCACCCAAAAAAAATCATCTACTCACAAGGCCCTTCTGTATCTTCCTCTGAATCTGCTGCATACTCTGCGGTTGTCCCAAGGGCGACCCCGGAGCCGGCCTGTGCGGCCTCAAAATCTCCACCGGCACCTGACTGTACACGTGATCCGGTATCTCGCTATAGATCCCGTCGGGCACCTCGCTATACGCCCTACCCGAATACTCGCTACCCGACCCGTACACGCCCACTTGCGTACCGTAGGACGCCCTGCTCGAATACAAACTTTCCGGGCTTGTGTACCGCCCCCCGTACACGGACTGAGCCTGATTCGCGTACAGACCGTTCAAGTTCGAGTTTTCCGTCGTGCTGTATCGGTTCAGGTTCGAACTCGTCGACGAATACACCGGATCGTATCTTCTGTTGCTCTTAAACTCCCCGTACTCGGTTTGCAGGACGTAGTTGGAACCGGCAACGTTGCAGTCCTTGGGGGCGTGGTTTACGCTCTGGGTGGACTCGTACCACATCTTGTTGATCGCCGAGGCCGTTTCCGAAGGTAGATTTCCGTACAGTTGACTTTCTCCCTTGTCGACTTTGTTCGAAGAAGGCAGGCTTTGACCTTGAAGGATCTGGTTCGTGTTCTTCTCCTTTTCCACCTTGTTCTTGCTCTTCAAGTACCGATCCAGATCCGTCAGAAATTCCGTGCTCATACCGTTTTTGTCCGAATCCTTGTTGTTCAGATCGTTCGAGATCGTGTTGGTCAAATTCGACGTTTTCGCAGGCTGGGGGGCGTATATGTTCCTGGACACGCCCACGTTCTTATCGCTCACGCCCCTCGTCGGTTCTAAAGGCGCCACGT
The DNA here is from genome assembly GCA_910592335.1 of Adalia bipunctata. Lineage (NCBI taxonomy): Eukaryota > Metazoa > Arthropoda > Insecta > Coleoptera > Coccinellidae > Adalia > Adalia bipunctata. The sequence goes on from OU342951.1 coordinate 4,490,849, forward strand.
CACTGAGAGGGGCGTATATGTTTCTAGACAAGCCGCTCGTAGGTCCTAACGACGCCACGTCACTCTGACGAGCGTAAATGTCCCTGGACCCGCCTATCGCCGGTTCCAACGACATCACGTCGCTTTGAGGGGCGTATACGTTCCTGGACACGCCTCTGGGCGGTTCCAACGACACCACGTCGCTTTGAGGGGCGTATATGTTCCGAAACACGCCCCTCGGCGGTTCCAGCGACACTATGTCGCTTTGAGGGGCGTATACGTTCCTGAACACGCCTCTCGCAGGTTCCAACGACACCACGTCGCTTTGAGGAGCGTATATGTTCCTGGACACGCCCCTGGGTGGTTCTAACGTGGCCACGTCGCTCTGAGGGGCGTATTCGTTCCTGGACAAGCCCACATTTTTATCTTCCGCGTAATTAATACTTCTTCCGGTTGAATAGTTGGAGGTATTTGCCAAAGATCGCGGACTATTGGTTAGAGAGAATTCGGCGAAAGTGTCCGATAGGTTTTTTATGACAGATTGTTGTTGGAGGTCGTTTTTCGAGGGAGATGAGTGGGCGGAGATGGAGGAGGGGTAGATGTGGTTCAGTTTGGGGCTCTTGATGATTGGTGGCGTCGGTAAGGGGGCGGGGTGGAAGGTCGGGATGTTGGAGGTGTCGAACGGGTCTTTGGTTATGTTTTGGGAGGTTTCTTGAGATGTTAGGGTGTTGTAATATATGGGAGGATTTTGGTAGGGAGGTGGTCTAGATGCGGAGTCTGCTACTGGCCAATCTTCTTCGGTATCTGGAATAATATTCAAAACGTCCCTTAACATATACATTACTCATGTGAGGTACTCACTCAGTTGAGGCACATCAATGGGAGTATCTATAAGAGAGACAGTTGGAACACTTTTGCAATTTTCAATTTTATTCTTCGTTTTAACTGGCATCATTTCATCAGGGGACAACTGTATCAAAACGGCCTCCCTATTTGTCTCCATCTTTGGTTCCGGGGGCCTTTGCGGCTTGTTCTTCTTCATCGTTTCATTTTTCTCGTTCATCAATTTTTTGTAGGAAAATTGCTTGTCCGAAGTCAACCTATGGGAAGTTATACCTAAAAACCGAAAATTTCCATTAAATAATAGGATTATAAAGTGATAATGAACCCTTACAGCCTTTGATCATTCTCTTTCTATCTGACAACTGCGGGATAGATTTCTCGTTGATCCCTAACCCTATCACATCTGGGGGTTCCATTGGGTTCTTCAGATACATTTCGTCTATGTAAGAAGGACTTCCCCAGGATTCCCCGAAGGCAGATCCGTGACCTGTGTGAATCAGGGAGTTCTGAAGGGGTTTGCTTATATCTTCTGTTTGAATGGGCCTCATTGGGTCTACAATGCACCTTGGAAAGGTTCCTATTTGGAATGTCCTTTGATTTTGTCCTGGAATGATTATAAATGACGAACTCCTCCACTTGAAAGCACCGAACTTCACATATCCACTTTTGAAGAATTTTCGTTCATGAAATTCGGCAAAATAGAATCAACTGACCTTTCCACCAGTAGAGCTCGGCACTCCCGTCAATGATGGCAATTTCGTCACCTTCCAATATCTGCAGATGTTCCGGTTCGTCCAGTTTATTCAATGCTTTCATCAACGGAGACTTGTTCTTTCTGAAGAAATCTTTCAGAGCGGCAAAAGATGGCCTCTCGTCAGGATTTTTGGCCCAACACTGCAAAAGAATCTTGTATATCTCCGGAGAACATGCATCTGGATGATGAAGCCTTTTTCCTTCCTTATCGATCTTTCGCAATATCTGAGAGCCTGTAAAATAACACAAGATTACTCTTTGTGGTTAATTCAGTTGAATCCTTGAAAACTCACCGATCAAACCCATCCATGGGTCTTCACCGAATGAAAACATCTCCCAGACTGTCACACCGAACATCCAAGTGTCAGAAGCATGGCTAAATTGTCTGGATCTTAAAGACTCAGGGGCACACCAAGGAAACGGAACTTTTTTATGTTCACTCATTACGTAACAGTCCTCTTCTTGAGGCAGGGCCCTCATCAGGCCAAAATCTCCTATTTTGATCTGAAAAAGAATGAACAATGAATATAATTCAATTATTTTCAATGGAAACTTGCCTTATCTTCGCTAGCAAGTAAAACGTTCCGGCAGGCCAAGTCTCTGTGTAAAAACCTTTTGCTTTCCAGGTAGGCCATTCCGTCAGCTACTTGGGTGGCATATTCGCAAAGTAGAGGTACTGGTACATTCTGACATTGTTTCCTAAGATAATCTAAAAGAGAACCTAGGGCTGCTAACTCCGTTACCATCATCATGGGCTGAGATAAAACCACTCCGTATAGCCTACAGAAAAATATAATATTAGATGAAAATTTACCAAAATTCACAAAAAATCACTAACCTGATAAGGTTTTTATGACTCAAAACATGCATAGCTTGAACTTCTTTGATAAAATCCTCAAAAACTCCAGGTTGTGATAATGCATCTGCTTTTAATACTTTAACAGCCACTGGTACTATTTTTCCAATGGGACTACTCCATTCTCCTAGAGAATTTCAATTTTAAATGATACACTACACAAGAATTTTCCCTTCTTTACCTCTTCTGACAACACCAAAAGACCCATCTCCTAATTTAATAGAAAGAGTAAGTTTGCTCTCTTCAATAAGGCAAGATGTGAAATCACTCTCATCTACTTTTTCCCCTTGTTTTTTATTTGTGCTGCTTTTATTATTTGTTGGAATTAGCTTATTGATAAGATTTTTTTTCTTCTGACTAGCCCTTTTCTTTTTGACTGCATCCAGCAGCCTCCTAGCCCCTGAAATGCAAGTTCCCTTTCAATTTAATCCATTCATAATCACTCATGTGAAAATTTACCTGGTTTACTAAGACCAATATTTTCCAAGTCTTCTGTTGTAACATAATCAAAATGTTCCAGTCTTGTAATTTGTAAATCATCCCTGATGGGAATAAGGAACTGAATCAATTGGGTATCAACTAATATCTCTTTGATGATTTGAATCCCTTCTTCAGACATTGTGTTTGCTAGTAATATATTCAACAAGCCTTGGAAGTTCCCATATTGCAATCAGCTCTTTTTGTTCAGTTTGGCATTGAAATATCTAATGGTAAATTGCGTGAAGTCACGTTTGATTCGACAGCGCTATTAGTTTAATGGATAATTGTTATTCGAAATAAGTACAACAATGAACACTTCAAGAGTTGAATCTGGTAGGATTAAAAAACATTTCTTTTTGATACATCCCACCGTATCACATATCAAAATTCTTTAGGAAATCATTAAATAAGGTAAAATTAAAATATCACACTGTAGAATGATTCGAATATTCCATAAATATTAAATTCTAATCGGAAATTCCTTTTTGTTTGCCATTATTTACAAAATACAAATAATGCATCATAGAAAATTGAATTTGACATATGTCATATTGTCATAAAGAAATTAAATGTCAGAATGAGAATAATTCTGTGCATCTAGGGAAATCCTTGGCTGTGGATTCGATGACCAAATATCTAAGCTGTGGAAAAGGAAAATTTAATTCTATGAAAAATCATAGAAAATTAAATTTATTTCATAGAAATAAAACAATTCGGTATTTCTTTCTTGTTGAATATCAATTATTTGAAACCTAATTATTATCAATAATATGTAGGTTTTTCGAGATGGTTGAAAGTCAATCTCTTTCAGAACTATTACAGGTGAAACAGTTCGAGGGAGTGTTTGATGAAATTTCCATTTTCTTTTTACAGACGCTTCGCGAGAATGCTTCCTTCGAAAATGAATTGTGGAATCTAACTGAAACGCTTGTGTCCGATTTAGAATTATGCAAAAATGAGAATACAGAATTGAGAAAGCAATTAAATGATGTGCTGGATAAGGAGAATACTACCTCCCATCTTTATCTAGAATTAGAAGGTAAGTTTTCATTTTCAACCTCGAATTTAAGTTTTGCCTGTATGCAGCTTGAAATGTAGTAACTCAAAATTGTGAATCTATTGCAGAGGAGAATATGAGAATTAAGAATGACAATAAAGCTCTGAAATTCAAGTTGAATGCTCTGAAACTACAATTCAAATCTGAAGTAACAGAAATTGAAAGAACTTGTGAAATGAAACTTGAACATTTAGAGGCAGAAAACAGAAAGGTAAAACAAAGCCTGAATCAGAAAGGTGAGTCGATTAAACTCAATGTAGTTCCGTGAACGAATAAATATTTTTTTCGGTAGAAAGAGAATTTTTCGAGGAATTACAACTGGCACAAGTAACAGCCACTTATGAATTCGAAAAAATCGAGAAAAAATTGAAATGGCAGCTATCAGAGGCGAACAAGCAACTTCACCAAAGTAATTTGATTAATTCGAAATTACGTGATCAGTTGGAAAGAATGCATATTGAGGTGATCAAACAATTCGAACTTTTTCTTATTTTCCTCTTTTTTGCAATTACTAATCCCCTGAAATTCACAGAAAATACGAAAATCGGCATCGGATTCTATGACTGATAAAACGAATGCGGAAACAACGGCGTCCTTCGTCAGACCATCGAATAATACAAAAAAATCTGAACTCCATGAAACAATCAATAATAATTTAATAGGAGCATATGAGCCACTTCAAGTCGAATGTTTTTCTACTGTTGAAAAAGAACAAAATGCTGAAAGACAAACGCCCACTCTTTTCAAGGGAAAATCGCGGCCGTTCAAAAAGATAGACAATTACAAACCTACCACTCCAAAAGTGCCCCCTCTTATTCCTTGTTCGGATTCAGCGTTCCCTACCAATAAAAGAAGAAAACTTCACGATCCCGACGATTTATCTTACCTTGTCGATTTATATCCTCAAGAAGATTTTTGATTGAATAAATATGTTATTGATTAGAATATTCTATGTTAACTCAAATAAAATTTGTTTTTCTTCGAGTTCAGTGTTCAAATCTTTGAATTTGACAAATAGATTTGAGGTTCTATGAATATCTCATAGAACTTATAGTAACATATACACATAATTCTATACCTATAATTTGATCCTTGAAATTAAAAGTGAAACATCTAGAAGGCTCTGCCTAGGGTCAGTGAGACTATTGCGCATGTGCGATAGCGGAGAGTAGGAGAATAGGGGCATCATGGCGATCAGCAATTGACAACAATCTGTTTGTATTGAGCTACATATGGTATCCATGGATACATAATGACATGTCCCTTTCTCTTCTCCCAACGCATGCGTGTAGCGACAACTGACCCTGGATTTAAGGGGAAGGATCAGGGACGGGCCTAAGGGGGGGGATGGGGGGGACGATCCCCCCCCAATGTTGAACAGAGTTGGCAAATTTTAAAAGCAGTTGGAATATTTTCGAAGCTGTTGAAAAATTTTCGAAGCGGTTGGAAAAATTTCGAAGCAGTTGGAAAAGTTTCGAAGAAGTTGGGAAAATTCCGAAGCAGTTGGGAAAATTTTGAAGCAGTTGGAAAGATTTCAATTGAGTTGGAATACATATTTCTACAAAAGTCCCCAATGTTGAACAGAGTTGGCAAATTTTAAAAGAAGTTGGAATTTTTTCGTAGCTGTTGAAAAATTTTCGAAGCGGTTGGAAAAATTTCGAAGCAGTTGGAAAAGTTTCGAAGAAGTTGGGAAAATTTCGAAGCAGTTGGGAAAATTTTGAAGCAGTTGGAAAGATTTCAATTGAGTTGGAATACATATTTCTACAAAAGTCCCCAATGTTGAACAGAGTTGGCAAATTTTAAAAGCAGTTGGAATATTTTCGTAGCTGTTGAAAAATTTTCGAAGAAGTTAGGAAAATTTGGAAGCAGTTGGGAAAATTTTGAAGTAGTTGGAACGATTTCAATTGAGTTGGAATACATATTTCTACAAAAGTCCCCAATGTTGAACAGAGTTGGCAAATTTTAAAAGCAGTTGGAGTATTTTCGAAGCTGTCGAAAAATTTTCGAAGCAGTTGGAAAAGTTTCGAAGAAGTTGGGAAAATTCCGAAGCAGTTGGGAAAATTTTGAAGCAGTTGGAAAGATTTCAATTGAGTTGTAATACATATTTCTACAAGAGTCCCCAATGTTGAACAGAGTTGGCAAATTTTAAAAGCAGTTGGAATATTTTCGAAGCTGTTGAAAAATTTTCGAAGCAGTTGGAAAAGTTTCGAAGAAGTTGGGAAAATTCCGAAGCAGTTGGGAAAATTTTGAAGCAGTTGGAGAGATTTCAATGGAGTTGGAATACATATTTCTGCAAAAGTTTTCTTAAAATGTGAATGAATTTGACTTTTTCTAAATGAAGTTTTAAATTAATGTTTATTAAACCGGTAGAACTAAGCCCACGTTTAGCCGGACAAAAGCATGCAGAGAATAGCGACAATTGTACAAATTCTTGTTAGAGTATATTTAGAGTATTTGGCAGATTTGGCCCAATGTTTAATGTGTATAACCAGCAATAAATGGTATTTATTCCGAATTGCTACCAAGTGTTTGAAAAGATGAACAATTTTTCATCTTTTACGTTATCCCTCAGCAGGTAGTTGTGAATTTCTCAGTTTGGCCGCATCGACTGTGTCCATCTGGTACCAATTTGCGCTATTTCTCTCGGTAGGGCAGTAGGCAGTATTTTTTCTCATTCTTAATTATTCAATCGAATCTCCGTTCAACACGTAAATCTGTTAAGGGGCCGTTACTTTGGCCGACGGCACCGATTCTCCATTCAAAAAGTGCCTTTCATTTTTCCATTTTCATTTTTCACGTCCTAACAATCCAAAATACCACTCCCCCCTTCAACCGTTGGTTTTCTAATCCTTTAATGCACAGTTGGAAAATTTTCGAAGCTATCCCCCCCCAAAAATTTGGCTTCGGCCCGTCCCTGGGAAGGATTGCCACACTTTTGTATACTTATTCGCCACTACGCTCAAATTCTATATTTATAATTCTATGAACATATATGATGTGAGTTCTATGGAATATCTGCAAAACATTGAAAACTGGTCTTTCTATTTCCCTTTCCTATCATTTGTGTTCTGTGCTAGTTCAAATGGTGTCTTGGTGTCCTGTACTGGAGGTAGGTAAATATTAATAATTCGCATAATTTTATCAATTATATATAAAGGATAAAACGATTATCATAAACACAACGAATATTACACCGGAGCACATCAATTTCATCTGAAAAGAAATGGGTATAATATGGAACAATTCAAATCATTTGAAGCTAACCTTAAAAGCTTTACGTTTTTTATTTTCAGCCTCTTTGAGGAGCAAAGGCGCTTTGTAAGTGTATTCCACGGCTTTCTGAGTTTGATATTCAACTACATCAATCAATTCTTGCTGAAAATATACCAATAAAACAATCTTGTTTCGAAAGCGAATACTAGGAGCATAGAATATTCTATGCTTCTAGGCGAATGCCTAGTTTTACCTGATCATCCACTAAAACCGACATTTGTACAAAAAGATCCCTAACTTCAGTAATTAAACCTTCGATTTTCATAAGTTGCTCATTCAATTCTTCAGCTTCGGATAAAAGTCGTTTAGCTTCTGCTGTTTCGATGAGAAGCTGAAATCTGAAATAATGAACATCTTTTTTTAAACTATTCAATTTTTGCATACGTTATCATTGAAAATTTGTTGTTGATCACCGCTCAGAAGTTCAGTGAATTCTGCGTCTGTGACTTCAACCCCTTTCACTCTTAGTTGCGCTTTGTAAGTGTTTAACCTATGGTTCCTGAAATTTTCCATTTTTTCGTTATTATTCTTCAAGCACTCTCTGAACCTCGTTCTCAGTGTGTTGTATTGGATCATTTCTATTCTTCCAACGGTGCATGTTTTGTTGGTATTCTTTACGTGATCTTCGAGTTTTTTCAACTTAGCGGTGATATTATGGATGAATTTTCCATTTTGTTGGAAGACTTCCGTCAGTTTATCGCTATATTCTGCAAGCGACATATTTTATTATTTCAATGAAAAGATTATTTGAAATTTGAATTCGAGAATAAGAAAAGTTGTTTGAGATCAGTAGAAAAGATTGCAGGGAATAATTTATAGGCAGCGTGGCCGAGCGGTCTAAGGCGCTGGTTTTAGGCACCAGTCCGAAAGGGCGTGGGTTCGAATCCCACCGCTGTCATCTTTTTTTGAGGTGGATCACGGAAATTTAATAGGTAGATATTAGGTTAAATCTGTCTTGATGAATTATTTTGCGCATTTTTGAATGGATAGCCTGAAATATGTTCGTCCAGTTGAAAATAGCGAATTAAATACAGAATAATAGTATCGTTTATCATTATTTTATAATTTATACGAACCTTTTTCAATGTAGGGAGATTCTAATATCTGATTCATGTATCTGTTGCATTTTTCAACATTTTCATTTATATTCTGGATTCCTCTACCAATTTCTTCGGACAACTTGAAAACGTCTTTAAGCCGATTCTCCTCGATTTCTATGGTTGAATCCTGGCCATGAAAATAACGTTTTAGGAATATAGAATTTCAAATTAGCATAGCATAACCTATTTTCTTATCATGTCTACTCACCGTACACTTATAACTTCCTTCCGATTCGTCGGTTTTCTGAAAGAAGGGCCAAGTTAAAGTAGTGAATTTTGTTTTTTCAGATAGATACAGACCTTTCTGAATTCTTCGTACCTATCCCTGACCATTTTGAAGGTTTTCGCACTAGTTCGTGTGCGATATGTTTTATATCATCGAGGTGAACGTTTTATTTATGTTTTATCAGTTTACATTGGGTGTTTATCCTGCATGACTCAATACGTCGTTATCTTCGTGAGAATCTACATTATTATTAGGCATGTAGGTTCGAGTAATTCAATTATTGTCCAATCTCTGTATACTCTCCCGAATGCGGTAACAATTTATTTATCCTTAATTGTGTTGGCCGATTGGTGATACTCTGAATATCTCGATTGAGGTAAATTGAATCGCGACGGATTTACTTAATTCTATGGTTTCTTCTATTCTATGATTTCTCATTTTCTATGGTTCATCCTATTCTATGATTCCTCATATTCTATGGTTCTTCCTATTCTATGATTTCTCATATCCTATGATCTCACCTATTTTATGGTGTGTCCTATTCTATGTTTTCTCATATCCTATGGTTCCTCCTATTCTATGGTTCCTCCTATTCTATGGTTCTTCCTATTCTATGGTTCTTCCTATTCTATGGTCTCACCTATTTTATGGTTTGTCCTATTCTATGGTTTCTCCTGTTCTATGTTGTCTAATATTCTATGATTTCTCCTATATTTTGGCCTTAATTATTCTGTGGATTATTTGAAAATCTATGAAATAATTTGTCCCCAAAAATGTTTTTGTGTGCTATTAATTTTGCGGAAAGGTTTTGGAATATACCAATAAGGTGACAAACAACACATAAAATTTTTGACACATTTATTGAATTTCCATAAATAGCTAATTAGGTAACATAATGACTTATCAAATTACGATTATACATATCACAACTATACACCGTATAATATGCTTAAAAAAATTTCTATTTACAATAAATAAGAGACATATTAGAGTCCATATGAGAGAAGATCTAAACTACAGCTTTCCACTGGACCAGAGCCCTTTGAGAATCTGGAGCTAGACCGAACGGTTTCGTATTGTCTGCAGCAACGTATTGGTTAACCTGGTAATCCAACAGCACATCGTATTTGAACACATCAGTTCCCAATTGCTGTAAAAATTGTTTCTGTAATACATACAGTAGTCGAGGAGCATATTATTATGATTATTATTCACGCCGATGAATTTTCTGAACGATTTAATGCTTGCCATATAGAATAGCCGAAAAGAATACTTAGATTTATCCACGACTCATGAATAATTTTTTTCAAAATAAAGGTTTTAACAGGCTTTCATACTTGCAATGACTGTATGTTCAGATAAAATTTTGCATTCGGTGAATTTTGAACCACTTTTGGCGTTTTAAGGTGGGCGTTCAATGTAGTGGGTTTTTATTTCAAGTTGCATTTGAAAATGGTTTCACTTTGAGAACTGAAATTTTGTGGGCAAACTCAGAAAGTATTGGAGTTCTTAATGAAATAATTGAGATTTATTTCATTTCAACAGTTCATTTTTTTTCTTTCAAAAAGAGAAGAAAATGAGCCAACTCATGCTTCTGTTTTATTTCAAACGAAAGACCCGTGAAAATAGTTCAACTTCCGATTAAAAGTGAATCTACAGATAATTTCGTTCAGAAAAACAACTTGAAATACGGAATTGGCAGAGAATGGCCGAATTCAAATATATGGCGGGAAAAAGTTCCTGCTTTACCCACATATTCACTAATTTCCAAATTCAGCGATTTTCGGTTAGAGTTAGAGAGCGCCATTGTACATTTCATTCATAATTAGAGAGATATTCATAGAACTTATAGAGGTAATGTAAGTTCTATGATGATATGATATATGATATATTGTTTATCCTGATTACTCCTAGGTCTCCTGTGGAGACCCCTCTGAAATTACAAGCTTCGAAGCTTGTGACTTGTGCCGAGTTCGGAGTAAGCAGTTGTGTTCTGTGTAGTGTGTAGGCTTTGTTACTGTGTCCTTACGCCACCTTAGGCACAGCACTGTTAATTTTTGACCCAACAGTGAGAATGGTGGCCCCTACCGAGACTAGAAAATTTCTTTCCTAGCTCGGGATTGAACTTCGGACCTTTGGGTCCGAATTCCAACGCTCTACCACTGAGCCAGGGGCACTCATAGGAGATATTCCTTAAAATGCACGGTGGCGCCTCTATCGGATGAGTTTTCCTACTCGCTCTGAACGACGACCTTAATGATTCGAAAATCAAAATCTATACAATTTTATGGAAGGCTTTCAAACGATCATTTACCTGGGTGAGGGGACTAGTATTAACAGTCAGAATTCCTTCGAATCCTTTGGCCTTAGCCATTTTGTACACTTCTGTTTCCATGAATTGTATCACCAGAATATTTTCTCTCGAAGTTAAGGAACTGTGGGTGCCCATCATGTGACAGTGAAGGGTCCTGTTTTTTTCTTTCGACAACTTTGATTCCCTGCAACAAAAGATGATGGAGGGGCTACTCAACGTCTTCTAAATATCAAGAGGGTGAGAGTTACCTGAAGGGTCCCTCTACGAATTCCAGAAACTCGAAGATCTTGATCAGTCCAGAATTTATCTCGACTTCTGGCTCGTCCACCAGGTCAAAATTAATGCAAGCGCCGATCACCTTCTGGTATTCGTTCTCCACGATGAAGCTTAGGCCTTTCTCCACCAGAGGTTCCCAGACGTCGCTCAGATACTCCCTGTAGTCGTTCTCCGAAATTTCGGATAGAATCCACTGCTCCAAATCGGCCTTTCTGTAGAAGCTCTCGGTTATTATCCTGCGAAGAAGATCTCCGATAAGAAACTGGCTACTACAGTAGCTAGATGAAAAACAACATGGAATTGCAAAAGAATATCACTTACGAAATGACCAACTCTTTGTCCGAACTCTTGCACGCATGCGCGGTGAACTGCGGCGGCTGTATATTAACAACCGTACCGGCGGTCATCCTTTCCAAAACCTCGCCGAGATCCAGGGCTGCTATGAAATCGCTGATACCTATAAAAAACAGCTTCAGCATTCCATCTACCTACAAGCCTACAACCCCCAAAAGACATACCGATCCTGTATCCTTTCTCGTTCAACTGAGTGATGGTGTAGATGGAGTTCAAAGAATTTCCTCCAAGGCTGTAGAAGTTGGCGTCCAAGGTTATAGCCGCTCTGGCCGCTCTGTTCAAGACTGCCGCCACGGTTTCGAAGAGGACCTTAGCTGCTTCCATCTGATGCGAAGGTACGCCGGTGTAGTCTATGTCCACTTGGTATTGGTCGTCGTCTGGAAACAAAATTCGAAATTCCCACGAATTCCGTATTTTACTTGAAGATGGCAACGTTGCTCGTCTTTAGTCAAGGTGAAAATGTGAATAAAGAATTTACCGAATATATTTGTGTTTTATTCTCTTTTTACTTACCGTTATTGTTGGTGTTTTCGTACATTTTCAACAAGGTCTGCCTGTCGATCTTGCCGTTGACCAATTGAGGAATCGCTTCGACAAGTATCACTTGCGGTATCATGTACGGAGTCAGCTTCTTCCTGAGATAAGCCTCTATCCAGCTCTCGCTGACTAGTTGTCTGGTGGTAACGAAGGCCAAGAGGGCTTGAGCCATCTCGCCGGGCTTGTAACAGAGAACGACCGCTTTGTCCACTTCTTCTATCGAGGAAACAGCTTTTTCGACCTCCGTTAGGTCCACACGATGACCACGAATCTTAACCTAAAATCCAACAAGCGAAGGTCATGAGAATGCGCTCAAAATTAATTGAAAAAAGCTCAAGTTTGAAGCTATTCTTGATTCGGCAAGAAACACGCAGAAATTGAACGACATTTTTTGGTGATATTTTTTGTTGATATTTTTTGTTGATATTTTTTGTTGATATTTTTTTGATATTCTCGATGATATTTTTGATGATATTTTTCATATTTCTCAATGCAATATTTGATGATATTTTTATATTTCTCAATGCTATTTTTAATGATATTTTGATGATATTTTTGATGATATTTTTCACGATGTTCTTGATGATATTTTTGATATTTTTCATATTTCTCAATGCAATATGCGATGATATTTTTATATTTCTCAATGCTTTTTTTGATGATATTTTGATGATATTTTTCACGATATTCTTGATGATATTTTTCAAATTTCTCAATGCTATATTTGATGATATTTTTATATTTCTCAATGCTATTTTTGATGATATTTTGACGATATTTTTTACGATATTCTTGATAATATTTTTCAATGCTATATTTGATGATATTTTTCATATTTCTCAATGCAATATGCGATGATATTTTTATATTTCTCAATGCTTTTTTTGATGATATTTTGATGATTTTTTGATGATATTTTGATGATATTTTGATGATATTTTGATGATATTTTGATGATATTTTGATGATATTTTGATGATATTTTGATGATATTTTGATGATATTTTGATGATATTCTGATGATATTTTTGATGATATTCTTAATGATATTCTTAATGATATTTTTTACCATATTCTTGATGATATTTTTCATATTTCTCAATGCTATATCTGATGAATTTGATGATATTCTTGATGATTGATATTTTTATGATATTCTTGATGATATTTTCGATGAAATTCTTGATGATATTTCTGATGATATTTTTTATATTTCTCAATGCTACTTTTAACGATATTTCTTATATTTATCAATGATATTTTTGATATTTATCACTGGTATTTATGATGATATTTGATGAATTTCCTATGATTTTTCGACGATTCTTCATGATTGTTTTGACGATATTTTCTGATATGTTTTGCATAAGTTCTTGATGATATTTTTCATAACGTTATATGGTGTTATATCGAATCATCCGATAAACTCCTAGTGCGGATATTCTGTTCACCTGTGAGTCAGTTCTCCCCTCATACATAAGCACCCCTTTCTCCATCTTGGCGAAATCACCAGTCCTGAACAATTTCGTGTAGGTTGGATCTATGGCCAAGGGGTTTTCGATGAATTTTTCCGGATCCCTGCCGTTTATGTAACCGGAAGCCAGGTTCAAACCTGCCACGTACAGTTCGCCTATTTCGCCAGCTTTCACTGGACGAAATTCCGGGTCCAGAAGATACACGATAGTGTTGTCTACAGGAATACCTTGAAAAAATTAAGGGAATAATTTCTTAGCAGTCCGTCACAGAAACAATTTAGATTTTCAACCGATTTTTTTATAGAAATGATGTAAAATTTTTTTGATATTTACCTATCGGTATTTTTTCGATGCTCTTCAGCTGATTCAACCCCTTGATGACGTAGTATGTTACGTCACCCATGATCTCAGTGCTTCCGTAAAAATTGCACAGACTGTGCTCATTTTCGGGGAAGTACCTGTAGAAATCCAAGGCCGCACCCTTCACCAAGGTTTCTCCCGAGCATACCCACGTCTTCAGCTTCGACAAGATTCCATCTTTTTTCTGGAATACGAAAATAGTTTTCATTTATCTCCTTAGCCTTGAATCGCAATACCCTGCAATAACATTGGAATGAAGTAAGGTCGTAATTACTTATTATGACTCTTTTTATGAATCTTTTTATGACTAATTACATACCTTTATCGTAAACTCAATTAATTGCTTTATGCAACGATTTTTTCGCGAATGAGATTAAGCCGCAACTCGGGTAGCTGTCCGCCATTTTGTAACGTTTGGCTTTAACTTCACTGATATTACTTTGACGTAAAAAATTATTGAATAATTTTTTAAAAGAACATCTTTTATCTCAATAATCAATACACAAATCCAGTTGAATCTGGGTCGGAAGGCCGTCTATAAATTTTGGTGTATACTGACCTTGGGTTCTGGTTTTATTCACTCACCTGTATTTCTAGAAACATCAGGATCGATCTCAATAAGGAAGGAACCAGCACCAGCCTTTCTACCTGTAAAAGTTGGCAAATTTGAGCTAGCTAGATTCTATCCAGTGCCTTGTGTGGTATGGTAGTAGTTAGTGGTGGTACAAGGTGATCATGGCTTCAAATCGAAGGCCGCAAGTGGTGAATTATTTATGTGTTGAGCAAGCGATTTAATGCAAGTTTTATGACCTGGTTGACACGAAAAAGTGTACGTATGTATGGGGTCAAAAGAACCCATATTATGTGAAATTATTATTCTCACTTTATCATAATCAAATTGAACCAATGCATAATAATTCCTTCTTCAATTTTTTGAACTCCTAGCGAGTTTGATGACATTATTCATTTGTGGATTCGAAGTTAGTTCAATGTGTCAGCTTAATTTTTTGTCTTTGATTTTAAAAAATTTTGGAGAGGAATAATTTTTCTTTTTTTTTATTCATTGTTCCATCTCTTTTAATTTTATCCTGAACAAATTGAACCAACTCAGATTGATCTACTCTTCAATCGAAAAATCGAATTTTGTACTCGAATTTTTCTTTTGATAAGGTGCTTTGTGAATTTCTTGCTATTAAGAGTGTTTCTCTTTCGATTATCACTTATAAAGATCGATAAGGCAGATATGCCTTCATGAATTTTCAGATTCGTAGAAATCTGTCGGCGAGAGGTTTTTGTCTTTGATGTCGGAACCATTTGGAACCTGAATAATGAATTATTTTTACTGATCAGCATTCCTTCTGCCTGTTTGTTTTATCCCCACAATTGATAGAAATAAGGAATTATAAAAAAAAATTTTTCGTAAATTGAATATTTTTTTGCAATCAGGTTTTTTATAAGTTTTCGTCCATTTTTAGTGTTGCTTTTTCTTTTATGACATAGAGAGATCGATAAGGCAGATATGCCCTCATGAATTTTCAGATTCGTAGAATGTTTAATGTGTCGGCGTGAGGTTTTTGTTTTTGATGTCGAACAATTTTGGAGATGAATAATGAATTATTTTTACTGATCAGCATTCCTTATTTTTGTTTATTTTATGCCCACAATTGATAGAAATAAGGAATTATCAAAAAAAATAAAAATTTCGTGAATAAAGCTATTTTTTTGCAATCAGGTTTTTTGTAAGTTTTCGGCTATTTTTAGTGTTCCTTTTTCTTTTATGACATAGAGAGATCGATAAGGCAGATATGCCTTCATGAATTTTCACATTCGTAGAACGTTTAATGTGTCGGCGTGAGGTTTTTGTTTTTGATGTCGAAAAATTTTGGAGCTGAATAATGAATTATTTTTACTGATCAGCATTCCTTTTTTTCGTTTGTTTTATCCCCACAATTGATAGAAATGAGGAATTATCAAAAAAAACTTTTCGTTTTTCACGCTATTTTTTGAAATCCGGTTTTTTTTTAGTTTTAGGCTATTTTTAGTGTTCCTTCTTCTTTTAAGACATAGAGAGATCGATAAGGCAGATACGCCTCCATGAATTTCCGAATTCGTAGCAAGTTTAATGGGTCGGCGTGAGGATTTTGTTTTGGATGACGAATATTTTTGGAATCGAATAATTCAATTATTTTTGAAATTATTCAGTATTTCCTCCCTTTTAATCTTATCCAACTCTAATTGAATTAATTTTTCACTATGAAAAAAGTCGGCATAACTTTTTTAAAAGTTATTTTCTATTTTGGATCAGGTTTGTTGTAAGATTTTTTTTTGTAAAATTCTTTCTTTTTCAACCAAGAACGTTCAATATGCTAAGTATTTTCACATTTAGAATTGGATTTACAGCAAGCTTAAAGTATCCGTGCAATAACAAAAAATTCAAAAGTGAATAAAGGAATTTTTTTAAATTTCCACTTGAATTGAATACGAATTATTTTTTGAATCGGAAAGACCCGATTCCAGTTCAGTTATCCCCATATTTATTATTCGATTCGTAGCTGGTTAAGTGAGTCGGCGTGAGGTTTTTGTAACAAACTAAATTTTTTTCAATTGAAAATTTGAAAGCTCAGAAAAATTGGGAGTACACATTCTGATTTCTATTTCTTATTCTCGATTAATTACATAATTATTGTTTTATTCCGATGGGAACAACTTCACGAAAGAGTAATAATAATATATCGAGAAAGATCCTACCTTATATTTCTCCAAGGCTTCAATAAGTCTCTCCGGATCCTTGGTGACCTCCTTGGGTATGATAAGGAGGGACAACCCTTTCATCAGCGGCCCCCAAATTTCGGAAATGCTGTCCACAAAGGTCAAGGCTGTTTTGAACACGCACACTTTCTCTGTGTCGCCATAAGGAAAAGCTTTGAATTGCCAGTTCAACCGGTTCAAGATCACCTTGTGCGGCAGCTTTACACCTGCAGCAATTGAAGTAAACGATTGCGTCAACCGAACAATTTGACCTCCGCAAATTTAACTGAATTCGAAGGGTTGAAAAATGTTACCTTTGGGCACTCCCGTGCTTCCCGATGTGTAGAGCGCTATTGCCAAATCTCCGCTTTGATGTCTAAGACGTTCGCTTTTCTTGATTCCCAATTCGGATTCTTTGCTGGCCAGGGGCCACAGCTCGTCGACTGGCAGTTTGAAAGCGTCAACGTAATAGTTTGAATCTGAGGAAAAATCGAAATTTGACAGTGATAGCGTCCATGTTGTTGAAGCCACATCAGTCGAATTGTGATTTGTTCATTGAAGAGGAACGGGTGTTGTTACCCCAAGTTTTCAACACGAATAGCATTGAATTTGGACGAAGAATGAGAGGTTGAATTTGTTGCTGTTACTTGGGAATCACCCTGTATCCAAGTAAACATTTCGATTTTGCAACATGCAGGAAAATGAGTGGGTGGTACTCAAACCAATTATTTGAAGACCCTTGTTTAACTAACTCTTAATTGGTAAACAGTTAAAATTCAACAAAACGGTTCTCCCGTGCCGATGGCCCTTCAATCATATCATCATCCATCACTGGATCAATTTCACGCCTGGTCGCTTCATAAAACATCGAATTGATGAAGCCGTCCTTCATACCAGTCGATATGGAAAACGACTGAAATCGATAGCTGCCGGCAAAAACGATACATCAAACGATCGAAGGCACGAGTTAATAACATCCGTACCGCGTACGCCTTTTGTATCGTAAGGGAAGCCAGAAGAATTGAGAGCAGGAGATGGGCGATTTTTAGGGTTCCGTTGAATCGACGCGAAACGGAAACCATACAGGGTCGAGTATCTCAAAGTCAATTTCGACAGAAATGATCGAAACTGTGAACTTGAACGTCAACGTCAACTGATGGGCCATTCTGTAGACAAAGCCTGCGTTGAGAAAATGTTCGAATACCGATACAATCAAACGACTACTACAAACTACAATTTTATATCAACTGAGAAAAGGAGAGAAGGGACGTGAACAATCCTTCAAGTTGACCGAGTACAAAAGAGGTGACTAAGGCAATAGAGAAATGAGCACAAAGAATCTCAGGAGTTATACATTGACCTGTATTTTCTTTCAAATAATTCGATGGTTACACCTGTTTCAGCAACTTATTGGATAATGATCTGCGGAAACAAATATAATAATTGGAGCTGAATATTTATGCTTATTTCAGAGGATATTGCAGCTTGATACGAGCTGTCAATCATAGGATTTTTGATTGATATTGTAATTTATATCGGTGTTTTTTTTAACGCAAGAATCTGATGCATATTTATGGATCTGGAATAATTACTGAAGAATTCTGAACTTTTCGCATCGTATATGGCTTTTAACATTGAGTTGACTGATAGGTATTGAATGCATGAATTCGAAATTATTGAGATTGACAACGAAAGCATATATGTATAATCTATGGATTGCGTCTGACAGTTGCGGAAATTTCAATATTTTTCTATGAAGCTGTTGAAATTGTCGAGTTTCTTTGATTTGAACGTGAATGCATAGAAATCTATGCATCTCGAACGCAGTACCTGCTTGTTTTGTTTCTATATCAAATAAACTGCTCCACATGAGTTAGGGATATTGACTTAAATTGCAAAAAAAATATAGTTAAAATAAGATTTTTGTGATGAAAATTCATATTAATATGATTTCAAGTTGCAAATTAATTTTAGCCTTTAGGTCTGCAGCGTATACAGGGTGGTTAAGAAAAATCGAGTAAAATAACGAAATTTTATTCCCAGAGAATTCAAGCATTTTAAGACTATCAATACAATGTATGGCCTCCACGGGCATCAATAACAGCTTGACATCTTCTTTGCATACTATACACGAGGTTGTTGAACATTTCTTGAGGAATTTGGTTCCATAAACGGGGCAGAAGCTCTCCCAGATCATTTAAGGATTCTGGGGTAGGTTGATGATTATCCAATCTTCTTTGGAGCATATCCCATGCATGTTCTATGTAATTCAAATCTGGTGAGTGCGGAGGTATTGGTAAATGTGGAATACCAAGCTCCTCGCGCGCATTCTCAACTATGGCTGCACGGTGCGGTCTAGCGTTATCGTCTAGAAATTGAAAAGTTTCACCAAGAGCAGCGTGAAAATTTGGCACAACATTGTCAATGACATGCTCCCTATAGTGTAAGGCGGTCATATTCCCAGGACAAATGTGTAGATCTGTGCGCCCGTTGAAACATATCCCGGCCCTTACCATAACACTACCCCCTCGGAATGGATGGACTTCTTGGACATAACGACGATTACGAGGTATGCGTGGGATTGTCCATACCCTTATTCTTCGAGAATCTGAAAATCGTCCATATCTGGATTCATCAGTGAAAAGGACACTACGCCATTGATCGTTCCAATTGATATGTTGCCTTGCCCATTCCAGTATTTGACGCTTATGGTCACGTGTTAATGAAACACCTCTTAATGGACGTCTAGAACCTAGATTCACCTTTCTCAAACATCGTCTGATGGTTTCGATGGAAACTTGGACCCCATCTGCATTTTGGAGAGTATTCCGTAGCATTCTACACGTAGATGTAGGGTTTCTTCTCGCCGAAACGGCGATGAAACGATCCTGAGCAAGTGTTGTTTTTCGTCGCCCACCAAGCCTTGGTCTTTCCAACACGGAACCTGTTTCCCTGAACCTATTCCAAAGACGAGATAACACACTTTGGCTGACTTGGAGCCTTTCCGCTACAACAACCTGAGTTAGACCACCCTGTTGTATTCCGACAGCCCTATTAGCCTCAGCGTTTGTTAATTTACCTCGTGGCATTTTCAAAAAACTCGTTTCAAATCGAAGCCGTTGATAAACTGACTTCATTTCAAAATAAGAACATTCATGAAGCAAATGCAAAGAACCAAACTTCAGAAAAAAGGCGACCAGATTGACGAAATGTCTCATACTGATTTTTATTGGATCTATTCAAGTTGTTATTGAGTTTTAAATGATTTTACAGCGATTTTCTTTTAAAACTTTTAATACTTTTAAAAACGATTGAATACGATACCCCTAACTCTTGTGGAGCAGTATATTTGGTATTCCATTGAATTCCGAAATCATTATCTTACCTTCGTCGAAGATCACCAAGGCGGGCTTGGCCTCCCTGACGATGTGCTCGATTCTGGCACCAGGGAAAGCTTGATCCAGAGGCAAATAAGCAGCTCCGGCCTTCCATATGGCCAGTAGTACCAACACCAGACGATCTGTGGGCAGCAAATTGACAGCCACCAGATAATCACCGTCCAGGTTTTTCTGTAGCTTCTCTCGGGTTATGGTGTTCTTTATCACCCTGGCGAGCTGGTTGGTGATGATGTTGAGCTCCGAATATGTGTGTTTTTGTATGTTGCCATCACCTGTAGATTATATGAGTTTGTTCTAACGGGAGTTTAGATGAATTTGAGGTCAAGAAAAGGACAGGAGATTTAAGAAATATTCTGTAGACGCAGGTGTGAGGATTTGATTGATACTCTCGCTTGTAATAAGCTCCATGAACTTCTTCAGAGTCTAATCCCAACTAACAATACGAGTTAGATCTTGGCACTTACCCTCTTCGAAGATCAATGCAATCTTATCTGCTGTATTCGAGTCTTCGAGTGTGGATTCAATGATGTCGTTGATGTATTCCGGATTGAATCTTCTTGTTGGCCCTTTCAGAATGGAGAATTGTGGCAAAGACCCCATGGTCTGCAAAGAAAGTGTATTTACAGAGAGAATTAAATATATGTCCCTTTGAATCCTTGATATAAAGGAGAGAAATGGACTAGCGATCTAATTCCGAAGTAAATCGGATCAGGAGGATAGTGACAGACCGGTTTCTGGCTTATTATGCCGTCATCAGTGCCACATAACCCAACCAACGATAGCAACCAAATGAAACGGAAGAACTTAGGAGGAACAATATAATGTACTTTGATATAAGGCTTAGGATATGTGTGCCAGATATTCATTCGATCCCCAGACCTAAATCCAATTGAGCAAGCTGAGGACCAATAAATGTATAGTACATTTCAATAGAGCATCTCTGGTGTAACGACTGGTGTAGATCAAATAGGCATTCTTGATTGTAGTATTTGTTCTAGTTCCGGAATTATCCGCAATATTTTACGGTCGTGGAGCTAGTTTGTGTGTGAAGTAGATTATGTTATGTTTTTGGAGAGATGACAGATGTCTTTATTGAGTTTAGGAAGTACATGTCAAAACTTTAGACTTTCTATGGTCTACGATCAAAACATGTTTCGCAATGTCATTTAAGATTGTGGTTATGGCAGGATAGCGTCACAGAATACCTAACTTCTGTGATAGCGTGACCCCTTTCGAGAGACATGAAAAGCATGGAAAATACTCAGAATTCCTATCGACAAGAAAGTCTTTAACAAAATTAAATCAATGCCAACTCCAGGTTGCATGCATCTATGTTCCAATTATTTGTTATAAGTCAATTCGCGATTGGAAAAATGGCTCCTATAAATATTCATCTACTGATCTACTGACAGAAAAAGTGAACAAACATTGAAATATTACAAACTCCACCCACTAATTTCATACTTCGATGTTAAATTATGCAGAAAGTGTCAATCAAATAGAAAATTATTATTCTGTAAAAGGTTAAGATTTAATCTCCTTGAAGCTACAAGAACAATAATTGGTACGAGTTATTGGCATCAAGTTGTTTGTAATACTTACATTGTTGTTCCGGGTGTGAGTATCAACCTTTCGAAGTGTCCGTACACTTTTCGAAATTTGCTCACCATGTACAGGATGGGCAAAATTGGTGCTTCATGAACTGAAACTTTTTAACCCGAGGAGATAGAGAAAAATGAATGGCACCTTATAGTCCTCTTTTTTCGAGAAACTGATAATGACATCAAGTGCATTCCTCTATCTTCTTTCGTTTCCGAGTTATAGGCCAAAATTGCTAGGATGTTGAAATAAAAACATTGATTGAGTTATAACATAAAGTTGTGTTTTTTCTTATGGAAACAGTAGTTTGAATTTACTTAGAAAGAATCGCCATTTTTTTCCCGTTTCAGAAATGTATCATATGTCATACATCGCCCTCAGATTCGTTAAGATATTATGAAAAATATGGTTTGTATATGGAATTCAAATTATTGAGTATTAAGTAGGCTGAATCATAGAATTATGTGTCTCTACGCATGGTGTAATTATTATTTCACGGTTGAATACTTGATGGTGTGATCTCTGTTGGAAACAACTGTCAGTTATTAGAGTTTGAAGTCATCGTTGGCGTTATGAAAATATTCGACAAACATGATTTATGTTAAATGTTTTATTTCAGCTCATGAGAATAACAGGAACAAATTCAAACCATACAAGTATCGTAAAGTTTAATAACTGACACTTGTCTCAAACAGAGATCACACCATCAAGTATTCAACCGTGAAATAATAATTACACCATGCGTAGAGACACATAATTCTATGATTCAGCCTACTTAATACTCAATAATTTGAATTCCATATAAAAACCATATTTTTCATAATATCTTAACGAATCTGAGGGCGATGTATGACTTATGATACATTTCTGAAACGAGAAAAAATGGCGATTCTTTCTAAGTCATTTCAAACTACTGTTTCCATAAGAAAAAACACAACTTTATGTTATAACTCAGCAAATAAACCTCTTAGAAAAAATCAGAGTACGCCACTGGATTGCTATCAGAAAAGTGCCTGTAGAATGTTTTCATTTCAACATCCTAGCATAAACAGAAACTGAGATAATAACCAAAGTTGAAATCGCCCAAATTTCAATTTTGGCCTATAACTCGGAAACGAAAGGAGATAGAGGAATGCACTTGATGGTATTATCAGTTTCTCGAAAAAAGAGGACTATAAGGTGCCATTCATTTTTCTCTATCTCCCCGGGTTAAAAAGTTTTAGTTCATGTAGCACCAATTTTGCCCACCCTGTACAGGTCGAGAAAATGAGCCGAGGAAAAAACCGAACCTCTTGTCATGCTTTATAAATTTTGATTTTCAAATATCCCCTCAGAAAACATTCCAAGGGTGTCAGATCGGGAGAACGAACTGGCCTTAAAAAATTGGGCTTTTTATTTCCATGAAGCTTAATCATTTTTCTAGAATGTGTATTACTCGATTTTCTGTTTTTCTTCGTAGATTAGGAAAAAAACCTGGTGAGCTGTAATTTCATGAAAATCCGGACAAACGATTTTATTTCCATGATATCTCCGTCAATTTTCGGGATAAATGTATCAAATTTTCACTATATATGCGGAATAATATTTTGCAGAATGTGTATTATTCGCTTTTTCCTTTTTCTGTGTATATCAGGAAAAAAACCTGGTTGAAAATATGACCAATAAAGTTTTTATTGAAACGAACAAAGAATATCTCTCTCATATTTTCAGCGGTCGCCCCTGTATACCGCCTGAATTTATTAATTTCTCTCGCGCCAGTTGAGTAATAATTCATACGATTTACAAATCCTCTCGGCCAATTAAACCGTATCGAATTACTGGACTAAAATTAGGTCGCAAATACGTAAAATTGTCTATGAAGGTAACAATGTTTCTATTGCACTCATTTTTGAGTTGCTTAAATAATATTACCGAACGCATACGGGACGTTTTTAGAGTACCTACGCTCAGAGCATGATTGCGAGAAAGTATTTCAAGGCAGGTAATTGCGGGCATTATACGTTTATGCATTCACCCCAGTCTTGAGGTTGTACAGTTTATTATTTATTAAATTTGCCATCAATGCTTGAAGGAACCGTTTATGACTCGGCGTTGTTAGACAGCTAATTACAACAGATAAATAGTAAAATATATGTTTGATCTCAAGTGGTTAGCATTTAGAAATTAGAAGTGGTTGATGTCTAATTAAGTCAAATCAAGGTTGTCGCTGTATTTATGAGGGAATTGTTTGCTAAACGAACTCCCCAAAGGGTGATTCGGGTGGAAAATGTAAATAAAAATCTTCATTTTAATCTACCGGATGATTTTTCTTATTTACAAATGCGCTGTTGCAAAGTTCGTGTCACTGGAGATCGATAACACTGAGAAATGTACTGTTAGGCAAAGCGAGTCTTCCTGTGATGATTGAACTTTGCGTAAATCATCTGGTACAAGGTTTATGGTAATTTCGGCGGAGAAATATCAATCAAGATCTGCATCTCAATCAATTAGTAAATTTCCCATTTAGACTAATGCGCTGGTGTCATGTTAGTCACTTTGGATGAAAGGAATTAGGTAATCCAACAACCTGTCACATGTTTTTTTCACTAGTGGTCAATTAATGATTTTTTTTTTAAATTAACTAACATTTGCCAGGGAATTAGATTCAACTGAACTTCAAGGAACTTGAATGAATAATACGTGTTTTGTGTTGTTTTGACTTTTTACTGCTATTTGAGATTTAAAACTTTTCATTCTTTAGAAGCAACACGGTGATTGCAATAACTCTTCGTTGAATATGGATATGACTTGGCGTTCTACCATCGTCATTTCTCTTGCATCCATCATGCATTCGCAATTCTAGTTGAGCAATGGCTATTGAAAAATAATGTCCTCATAAACCATTCTACAAACATGACGTTTTTCGCAATATCGAGATAGCAATCTAAATCGAACACAATGGATACGATAATATCTTGAGATAGAAGTAAAAAAGTGACCAATGAAGACTTTTCCAACAGGCTGAAACGATTTGAGATTCTTTTTTGAAAAGTTTTGTCCATGAGACTATTTGCCAAAAAGTAAAAGAATATTGAGATAACTTGTTCAATCCATAGAAAAAAGGCAACAACAAAGACCATATTGCATTGGTGAACCCTAACAGAAAAGTTTGCACGTAAACTTTACAACCTCTGAAGTACACTGCGCAAAAAAATTAACGCACGTTATGGAAATCTCAAATTTATTCTACAACTGAAGGTGTTCTCAATGATAATTATTTTTATCAGAATTATGCATGCATATGTTATCCACTTTCAACGTTTTTCTTCAATACAGTTGTTTTCTCCCAGCAGGAATAAAAAAAGATGATATTATCAGATTTTGAATGTATTGGCTCCATTCTAAAATCAGTTGTTCTCGATCAATTCTAGTGATCAATAGTTTTTCTTTCGTTTGATTTTCTACACTCGATCGCTATGCAACGCGAAACACGCAATATGACCCAAGAGGAATGTACCCAGGAGGTAGTTTTGCGAGAAGAAGGGTGGACATACACAAGAATTGCAGAAAGGTTTGGAGTTTCCCATACAAGTGTGTCCAAAATGTTGCAGCGATTCAGGGAGACAGGTATGAATGTCCGAAGACCAGGACAGGGTGGACCATGGGTAACAACTGCCATTCAAGAACGTTACTTGAGAGTTTCTTCGTTGAGACTACGGTTTGCAACCGCTCGCCTCCTTCAAAATCAGCCTGAGCAAACTCATGAGGTGCAAATTAGCACTCAGACAATAAGAAATCGCAACAGAGAATATGATTTAAGGCCTCGTGTCGCGGCAAGAGGCCCAGCTCTTACCCAAGCCCATCGAAGGGCGCGTTTGGATTTTGCGAGAGATCATATGCATTGGGAAGAGGCCGATTGGGAAAGAGTTCTCTTCACAGATGAGTCTAGCTAGATTCTGCCTCTACCATTGTGATCGACGTTCCCTTGTATACAGACTTCCACATGAAAGATATGCTCAGTGCAATTTCTTGAATACTACTGGTTTCGGGGGAGGATCGATTATGGTATGGGGTGGAATATCTTTGACTGCTCGCACAGACCTAGTGGTCGTTGATAATGGAGCTATGAATGCTGATAAGTGTATAAGGAACACTCTTGAAGAGTATGTAGTGCCATTTGCCCCATACATTGGTGAAAATTTCATTTTTATGGACGATAATGCCAGACCCCATCGTGCGCGCATCGTTCAGGAGTACCTTGAAGAGGTTGAAGTCTCTCGAACGGAATGGCCAGCAAGAAGTCCAGATCTCAATCCGATTGAGCAGGTTTAGGAAAACCTCAATAGAAGGCTGAGAAGTTCAGAAAATTATCCAGCTACTCTTAATGACTTAGGAATCCAACTCGGAGAAATCTGGGAAGGATTAGATCAGAACATTTTAAGATCACTCATTTTGAGTATGAACCGTCGTTGCCGAGCTGTAATTAACGCAAGGGGTGGAAATACCAAGTATTAAATCACTTATCAGCATTGCAGTATTTTGAAAATTGTTCAATTCTCTTCTTTCACATAAGATTCGGTGAAATCCTGAATTTTTCTTCCATTTAATGTGTCTTGTTTCGTTCAAAACCTTCCCGAGAGAACATAAAAATAAGTTATAAAGTCAATTTAAGTCAACTTTTATTAAAATTGAGATTTTCAGAATGTGCGTTAATTTTTTTGCGCAGTGTATTTTCATCGATTTATGTCAAAATATCTGCTTACAAATCTACGATCGATTTATCACAAACATCATTGTAAGAATTATTCATAAACGATAAAGGGATGGCAGACAAAAATCAATTGGCGGTTATGTAGGTCTTGGGATTCAATCACGTAAACAGGGTGTCCCGAAAATCAGTGACTAACTCGAACTCTAACCATTCCTTGTCTACATCACTTCCTGCGTAGAAAACGACAAGACAATAACGCACATCCATAGCGAATATGAGGAATCCTCATTTCTGCAAGGTTCTTCAAGAAATCTTGCACCAGTAAAAATAAAATCCATCAAGCGTGGCGCTTATCAAAATTATAGCATGAAGGTTGCACTTCTTGAGTAAGACAGACAACTGTAATAGCTTTAAAAAACGGATGCTAATATTGGGTCAATATCAATTGTACGCTTTATTGTTATTGAACAATTTCGATGGTACTTTCATCAGTACCAGAGTACCGAGTTCTATATGGCATTTTTAATGTAGTTACAGTGCCTTAGGTTGGACGCTAACAAGGTCTTATTTGAAGTGACAGGGAGGTAATTCTATAATGAATAGACAATGACTCGGTACAAAATAGGAATATCTTGGGTTGGTAATGTTGCGGAAGGAATAAAAATAGGGTGTTGCCTTTTGGAATGTCCTTTGTTGAATCCTGAAGAGTTGTGGTAAGGACGAAACCGCACGGTTGATTTTTGGGACCTCGAGTAATTCAGGAACATGGGCGAGGCATCGTTTCTTGTAAATTGCGAATTTTGAATCCGTTAAGTTACCACATAGATCCTTAAATTCATAGATTTCAAGATGCAGTGTGTTGAATGTTGAAGGAAGAATCAGTTAAAGCACTGAGTTCAGGTAGAAGCTTTTTAGAGCTCGTTGATTAATAGTTCAACCCATTCTTTATTTCAATTAGTAATAAGTTCAAGCGAAATATTAAAAAAATTTCTTGGAGACTTCGAATTTTCTATAATTTTCGAGATTCAAGTAGGAAATTCAACTTTATAGATGACTATTGAAAATCCCTTCTGAAATAATCGCAATTTTTATTTCTTCGTACAAATTAATAAATTACGAGTTGAAATGAATTTTCATTGCAGAAAGATGGGGGTTTTCTATCGAAATTCTGTGGTCAGTTATTGAAGTTTATTAAATCATAAATCACAAGTGATTAATGGCTCAAAATCACGAGTGATTAATGGATGTCATAATGATTGATGAATCGAATGGATTATGAACACATTTTTCGACAGTCGTTGACAAAGAAAGTAATACTGTTTTTGTAACACAAATATTCGTGAAAACATCACAAATATCTTGGTTTTCGTAGAAACAATTGATTCATACATAACTATTGCCAGTATATGAAAAGATTGAGTATTCCACTGTTAATTTTGATTACGAAAATTATAATGAGGGAAATAAAAACAACAATGCAAAAATAGCAACTGTATTTTCCACCCAAAAAGTTGAGATTTCGATGTCGATTTTATGCTATATCGAGATACTTTGGATACTTTGTCTTGAATTTTTCTTGTTTTATGTTATTTAATTTTCTAGTTTTGTTCACAAGCTCAAGGCGTTCAGAGTTTGGGTGTTATGGGTTTATTGAAAGATTCGAATGAGTTGAAGAGATTTCCGATTTAATAACACCGTAAGATTCTCTAGGGATTCTGTGTTGATGACAAATATATTGTTTTTGGGGGGTCTCTTCCCAAAAAGTTGAGATTTTCGAGGTCGATTTTATTCTTTATATCGATACTTTGGACAATGCTGATAAACAATATGCAAACCTCATTTGGATACGACCAAAGAAACTGGAGCTATGACGATTTGAAATTCCGATTTTTTGAAAAAAATGCCATTTCACAGGTGATAATCTAAACTATGCTAGTAAGGGCCCTGGAAAGTCTTTTATCGAATAGAGCGAACTCGAAAACCTACATTTTGATACCAAAATTGTTCATGTAGCCTGCATAACTAATGAATTATTTCGTTTTGATTTTTTCCATATTTCATTTTCGAGTTTTGTTCCGAAGCTCATAGCACTCGAAGTATGGGTCATATGGATCACCAAAGTGGGTTTTCTGAAAGTATCGAACGGGTTGGAGACATTATCGATTGAATAACACTGTTAGATTTTCCAGGGAATTCGTGTTGATGGCAAATATGGTGTTTTTAGGGGGTCTTACCCCTTATGCATTTTTGACCCAAAAATTCGGGATTTTCGAAATCGATTTTATTGTTTGAAGAGATACTTTAGACAATGCTGATTAACAATATACAAGCCACATGTGGTTGTGACCGAAGAAACGGGAGCTATGACGGTTTGAAATTTCGATATTTTGAAAAAATGCCATTTGACATGTGAAAATATTAACTATGCCAGTTAGGGCTCTGGAAAGTATTTTATTGAATAGAGCGACCTCGAAAACCTATATTTTGATACCAAAATCGTCCATGTAGCCCTCATAAGTAATGAATTATTTCGTTTTGATTTTTTCGATATTTCATTTTCGAGTTTTGTTCCGAAGCTCATAGCACTCAAAGTATGGGTGATAGGAATCACCAAAGTGGGTATTCCGAAAGATTCGAATGGGTTGAAGACATCATAGATTGAATAACACAGATTTCCAGAGATTCCGTGTTGATAACAAATATAGTGTTTTTAGGGGGTCCTACCCCTTATGTAATAATAATAAGTTGATATTTTCGATGTCGATTTTATGCAATATCGAGATTAACTACTGTTACTTCTTTCTACGAGGAAAACAAATAGATCTGCCGTCTAAAAAACACCTAAAACACACTAATCACAAATTTCTATGTCCTTACTTATAGCGAAGAGTTCACAATGTGAGTGCAAAAATGAAAACATCTTTCGACAGTTTGAATGCTTATTAGTTTTAATGCTTTCTTCTTATACGTAAAGCACTCTTTCATATTGCTTTTCATTGAAGTTATAAAAGAACTGAGTGGTTTTTACTCAATTTCAAGCTGCTGATAGCAAAAGGGTAGGTTTACATACTTATTGATTGTGAACACCCTGTGTAAGATATGCTGATGATTTTTGGAGATTAAGAAACAGGCTCACACTTAATCTATTGGCAATATGATATTAACAACAGATTCGGTAGCGTTTATACAGGGCATTATCGAAATTTGGATTTTTCTTTACGATATTGAAGTTTGGATTTTTGGTACCTATTTGCGGTTTTTTTTTTGGATATTTTTGGAGCCTATGGAGAATACTAATTCATTCGCATTCGAAGAAAAATGAATTCTGGACTGAGGGTCATAGAAATAAATAGCATTCACTATTCGATATTCCTCAAAAGTAGAGATATCGATACGGACATTAGTTTTTTTTTTCGTAACTCTCTTGTTTCGGACTTGCTAATGGCATTTCGGGCATCTTGTATGCACTAAAAAATCTCTTCCTATTCTCGAAAGCGTGATTCTAGGGATCACACCGAATATTCGCGAACACTCTCGAATATCCGCATATACATTCACCGGGTCCCCAAGCGTGCCAAGAAGCAACAACTCACCGTCTTATCAACAACTTATTCGTGTAAATCCACCTGTTGCCGCCTCTGAAGAAGACTGCACATCCACCCAATAAATCTACAATTTTTCGATACCGTTTGCACACCGTTATTTCGAGTTTAGGTCCCCACACCGTACGGTTTGGCGTAGAAAAACGAAACGGTGATCGAGGGGGTTCAAATATATATATATTATGGGATTTAAAACGGAGACATAGAAGGGGGGCAAGTACGGTGCAATAATTGTTCTTTCGTTTCTTCTCGCATATCCCTACTCTGGTACCACCACTGGGACGGATGCATTTAGCGTTTATGCGTGTGCTGGTCGGTAATTTGATTAGGAGCAATTAATCAAACGACAACCTTGGATCTCATTAAGGCTGGCCCTTTGCCTAATCGTCGGCTTCATTTATAAGGGAACTCAAAATAATAACTCAAGATTGAGGAGCATACGTTGTCATTACTGAGCTTGTATTTCGGCCTAAACGTCTTTTGAAGAAAATACAATTTTTGCATGTGAAAATCGAAACTATGATAGCTAAAGTCTCGGATAATTTTTTATTGGATTCAACGTCCTCAAAAACCTATATTTCGATACCAAACTTGGCCCTATAATCCTTCCTTACCAAGACTTTTTCTGTTTCATGTTTTCCATATTTCATTTCCGAGTTTTTTTCACAAGCTCAAGGCGTTCAGAGTTTGGCTGTTGTGGGTCAGCAAAATGGGTTTATTGAAAGATATTGAAAGGGTTGAAGACATTTCCGAATGAGTAAGAACGTTAGATTTTCAAGGGATTCCGTGTTGATGACAAATATAGTGTTTTTAGGGGGTCTTACTGCTTACGTATTTTTCATCCAAAAGTTGAGTTTTTCTATGTCGATTTTATTCTCTATATCGATACTTTGGACAATGCTGATTAACAATATGAAAACTTCATGTGGATCCGGCCAAAGAAACGGGAGCTATGGCGGTTTGAATTTTCGAATTTTTGAAAAAATGCCATTTGACAGGTGAAAATCTAAACTATGCTAGTAAGGGCTCTGGAAAGTCTTTTATTGAATGGAGCGACCTCGAAAACCTACATTTTGATACCAAAATCGTCCATGTAGCCCTCATAATTAATGAATTATTCCGTTTTAATTTTTTCCGTATTTCATTTTCGAGTTTTGTTCCGAAGCTCATAGCACTCAAAGTATGGGTGATATGGATCACAAAATTGGGTATTCTGAAAGATTCGAATGGGTTGACGACATTATCGATTGAATAACACTGTTTGATTTACCAGGGAATTCGTGTTGATGGCAAAGATGGTGTTTTTGGGGGGTCTTACCCCTTATGCATTTTTGACCCAAAAATTTGAGATTTTCGAAATCGATTTTATTATTCCTAGAGATACTTGGGACAATGCTGATTAACAATATAAAAACCAAAAGTGAATACGACCAATGGAACGGGAGCTATGACGGTTTGAAATTCCGATTTTTTGAAAAAATGCCATTTGACTGGTGAAAATCTAAACTATGCTAGTAAGGGCTCTGGAAAGTCTTCTATTGAATCGAGCGACCTCGAAAACCTACATTTTGATACCAAAATCGTCCATGTAGCCCTCATAACTGATGAATTATTTCGTTTTAATTTTTTCGATATTTCATTTTGGAGTTTTGTTCTGAAGCTCATAGCACTCAAAGTATGGGTGATATGGATCACAAAATTGGGTATTCTGAAAGATTCGAATGGGTTGAAGACATTATCGATTGAATAACACTGTTTGATTTACCAGGGAATTCGTGTTGATGGCAAATATGGTGTTTTTAGGGGGTCTTACCCCTTATGCATGTTTGACCCAAAAATTTGAGATTTTCGAAAACGATTTTATTGTTTGAAGAGATACTTTGGACAATCCTGATTAACAATATACAAGCCACATGTGGTTGTGACCAAAGAAACGGGAGCTATGACGGTTTAAAATTTCGATTTTTTGAAAAAATGCCATTTGACAGGTGAAAATCTAAACTATGCTAGTTAGGGCTCTGGAAAGTTTTTTATTGAATAGAGCGACCTCGAAAACCTACATTTTGATACTAAAATCGTCCATGTAGCCCGCATAAGTAATGAATTATTCCGTTTTAATTTTTTCCATATTTCATTTTCGAGTTTTGTTCCGAAGCTCATAGCACTCAATGTATGGGTGATATGGATCACCAAATTGGGTATTCCTAAAGATTCGAATGGGTTGAAGACATTATCGATTGAATAACACTGTTAGATTTTCCAGGGAATTCGTGTAGATGGCAAATATGGTGTTTTTAGAGGGTCTTACCCCTTATGCATTTTTGACCCAAAAAGTTGGGATTTTCGAAGTCGATTTAATTGTTCGAAGAGATACTTTGGACAATGCTGATCAACAATATAAAAGCCATATGTGGTTGTGGCCAAAGAAACGGGAGCTATGACGGTTTGAAATTCCGATTTTTGAAAAAAATGCCATTTGACAGGTGAAAATCTAAACTATGCTAGTTAGGGCTCTGGAAAGTCTTTTATTGAATAGACCGACCTCGAAAACCTACATTTTGATACCAAAATCGTCCATGTAGCCCTCATAAGTAATGAATTATTTCGTTTTAATTTTTTCCATATTTCATTTTCGAGTTTCGTTCTAAAGCTCAGAGCACTCAAAGTATGGGTGATATGGATCACCAAATTGGGTATTCTGAAAGATTCGAATGGGTTGAAGACATTATCGATTGAATAACACTGTTTGATTCACCAGGGAATTCGTGTTGATGGCAAATATGGTGTTTTCAGGGGGTCTTACCCCTTATGCATTTTTGACCCAAAAATTTGGGATTTTCGAAATCGATTTTATTATTCCTAGAGATACTTGGGACAATGCTGATTAACAATATAAAAACCAAAAGTGAATACGACCAATGGAAGGGGAGCTATGACGGTTTGAAATTCCGATTTTTTGAAAAAATGCCATTTGACAGGTGAAAATCTGAACTATGCTAGTTAGGGCTCCGGAAAGTCTTTTATTGAATAGAGCGACCTCGAAAACCTACATTTTGATACCAAAATCGTCCATGTAGCCCTTATAAGTAATGAATTATTTCGTTTTAATTTTTTCCATATTTCATTTTCGAGTTTTGTTCCGAAGCTCATAGCACTCAAAGTATGGGTGATATGGATCACAAAATTGGGTATTCTGAAAGATTCGAATGGGTTGAAGACATTATCGATTGAATAACACTGTTTGATTTACCAGGGAATTCGTGTTGATGGCAAATATGGTGTTTTTAGGGGTCTTACCCCTTATGCATTTTTGACCCAAAAATTTGGGATTTTCGAAATCGATTTTATTATTCCTAGAGATACTTGGGACAATGCTGATTAACAGTATAAAAACCAAAAGTGAATACTACTAATGGAACGGGAGCTATGACGGTTTGAAATTCCGATTTTTTGAAAAAATGCCATTTGACAGGTGAAAATCTAAACTATGCTAGTAAGGGCTCTGGAAAGTCTTTAATTGAATAGAGCGACCTCGAAAACCTACATTTTGATACCAAAATCGTCCATGTAGCCCTCATAACTAATGAATTACTTCGTTTTAATTTTTTCCATATTTCATTTTCGAGTTTTGTTCCGAAGCTCATAGCACTCAAAGTATGGGTGATATGGATCACCAAATTGGTTATTCTGAAAGATTCGAATGGGTTGAAGACATTATCGATTGAATAACACTGTTAGATTTTCCAGGGAATTCGTGTTGATGGCAAATATGGTGTTTTTAGGGGGTCTTACCCTTTAGGCATTTTTGACCCAAAAAGTTGGGATTTTCGAAGTCGATTTTATGGTTTGAAGAGATACTTTGGACAATGCTGATTAACAATATACAAGCCACATGTGGTTGTGACCAAAGAAACGGGAGCTATGACGATTTAAAATTTCGATTTTTTGAAAAAATGCCATTTGACAGGTGAAAATCTAAACTATGCTAGTAAGGGCTCTGGAAAGTCTTTAATTGAATAGAGCGACCTCGAAAACCTACATTTTGATACCAAAATCGTCCATGTAGCCCTCATAACTAATGAATTACTTCGTTTTAATTTTTTCCATATTTCATTTTCGAGTTTTGTTCCGAAGCTCATAGCACTCAAAGTATGGGTGATATGGATCACCAAATTGGTTATTCTGAAAGATTCGAATGGGTTGAAGACATTATCGATTGAATAACACTGTTAGATTTTCCAGGGAATTCGTGTTGATGGCAAATATGGTGTTTTTAGGGGGTCTTACCCTTTAGGCATTGTTGACCCAAAAAGTTGGGATTTTCGAAGTCGATTTTATGGTTTGAAGAGATACTTTGGACAATGCTGATTCATAATATACAAGCCACATGTGGTTGTGACCAAAGAAACGGGAGCTATGACGATTTAAAATTTCGATTTTTTGAAAAAATGCCATTTGACAGGTGAAAATCTAAACTATGCTAGTTAGGGCTATGGAAAGTTTTTTATTGAATAGAGCGACCTCGAAAACCTACATTTTGATACCAACATCGTCCATGTAGCCCTCATATGTAATGAATTATTTCGTTTTAATTTTTTCGATATTTAATTTTCGAGTTTTGTTCCGAAGCTCATAGCACTCAAAGTATGGGTGATATGGATCATCAAATTGGGTATTCTGAAAGATTCGAATGGGTTGAAGACATAATAATTTGAATAACTCTGTTAGATTTTCCAGGGAATTCGTGTTGATGGCAAATATGGTGTTTTTAGGGGGTCTTACCCCTTATGCATTTTTGACCCAAAAATGTGGGATTTTCGAAATCGATTTTATTATTCCTAGAGATACTTGGGACAATGCTGATTAACAATATAAAAACCAAAAGTGAATACGACCAATGGAACGGGAGCTATGACGGTTTGAAATTCCGATTTTTTGAAAAAATGCCATTTGACAGGTGAAAATCTAAACTATGCTAGTAAGGGCTCTGGAAAGTCTTTTATTGAATAGAGCGACCTCGAAAACCTACATTTTGATACCAAAATCGTCCATGTAGCCCTCATAACTAATGAATTATTCCGTTTTAATTTTTTCGATATTTCATTTTCGAGTTTTGTCCACAAGCTCAAGGCGTTCAGAGTTTGGATGTTATCGGTCAGCAAAATGGGCTTTTCTAGTTTGCTCGTTAGAATCAACCACGCAGTATTAAAGGTACCATCACTTATAACGCTGCAATTCAAATCCTAACGAATTGCCAAATCCAAAATAATATCTTGCATTCGCGTATATCAGTAAATCTCCAATAAGCAGACGAGGATGGCAGCCATAAATCGCCGAAGGTTGATTTCTGGTCCTTCTTCTAGATTTTTCCATTGTGGGGCGTGGTATAATTGGTTGCTCTCCTTGGTCAATTTGGCAGACTACCACCCTCACCAATATGCAACAGCGTTTCGGAACTGGTTTGCAATCAACGCGAGCGAAGCGAGAAGAAAGTACTTACCAGAAACAATCTCGATGTTTCTGGTACTCGCCTAATTTGCAGTCGAGGTTAATGACTACGTCGTAGAACTTTTCGAGAATGGCGGAAGCGAGTGAAAAAGTTGGACGCAGTGATGTGCGCTTTTGAGGTTTCTTACCCATTTAAATGAAGACGCTAACTGCCTATACCAACTTACGATAAAATAGTTTACGTCTCAGCAAAATCGCTTTTTGAACAAGGAGATGATTCAGATTGTTTTATGGAATTCACAAACACCACCATTTTGAAGATATGATTTGAATTTTCAAGTTTTCAACGTATTTTGCTAATAATATTAAGAAATAAATCCAGATCTCACTTTTCAAACGCAATGAAACGTGATATCGTGATGAGAACACTGTTCAAAACGTGATTAGTAACACAAAATTAAAATAGAGGTACGAAATTAATGAATGAACTGGCCACAGATTCGGAAAACGGTGCTACCATAAAGTACCCATCTGAGACAAGAAAAGGGCTAGCCGTTTCGATACTTTAGTATACAGAGTGTAACAGCCAAATGGAATAAATTCGATAACGAATAAATGAGGGCGTGTTGGGAAAAACGTTCGGACACGTCGATTTGTAATTTTAAATGCGCATATTTTTCAAGAAAATAATATTATATAGTTCCATGTGACCGTGGCCAATACCAACTTTCTTATTTCAAATGCAACCCCCTGTATATTATTTATTTTTCGGATTCTTCAGAGAATTCTAGACACAATTCATGCACAATGTCCTATACCTATCTTTAACTATTTCGGAAGTATTAAGTGTTTTCAGATTTATTGCAAAAATCAACGTTTTAAATAAAAATTATTTTATTTCACAAATTCGGTACATTACACTTCAAACCTAATAAGTAATACTGATTATTTCTTAATCATTAAAAAAAAACAAAAAAAATATTAATGTCAATCTAGGAAATGTTCAAAATGCTCGCCGCGAATGTCTTGGCAACATGCTAATCTGGTGTAGAATTGTCTTCTAACGTTACTCAACATTTCAGGCGTTTTTGCTTACTTTCTTCATATCAAGAGGTAAATGGGAAATAAGTATTGAGTGTAATGTATCGAATTTGTGAAATAAAATAATTTTCATTTAAAATGTTAATTTTTGTAAAAAATCTGAAAACACTTAATATTTCCGAATAAAATGAAGATAGGTATAGGACATTGTGCATGAGTTATGTCTAGAATTTTCTGAAGAATCCAAAAAATAAATAATATGCAGGGGGTTGCATTTGAAATAAAAAAGTTGGTATTGGCCACGGTCGCATGAAACACCCTATATAATTTTATTTTCTTGAAAAATATGCGCATTTAAAATTACAAATCGACGTGTCCGAGCGTTTTTCCCAACACGCCCTCATTTGTTCGTTATCGAATTTATTCCATTTGGCTGTTACACTCTGTATGTATAATGTGAAGAATGCAGAAAATTTAAGAGACAAATACTCATTTCTGACATTCTGACTCATTCAAAAAACACAAACTTTTCTCTCTAGCACTTGAACGGCGAATAATTTTTCAGATCAGATGGAAGCAGCGTATAGGCAAGAGAAATTACAAAAGAAAACTTTCTGGAATTTTCGTGAAATCTCCAACAGAAAACGGGATATAGCGAAATATTTGAAACAGCAATTTTTCAGAAACGCCCTGTACCTCAAGAACCAATTCAGATATCTGAGATATGTTTGCTGGCAATTGATTATTTTGAAAAAAGAGATCGGAAGTCCTTGAACATTTTTTCTCTAACCCTTATGGTTCTCGAGATGCTCTCGGTGATCATCGAATTTGGGACACCCTGTACAGTTATCCAGTTTAATTCAGATGGTTTTGAAAATTGGCTTCGCTATTCATTATTGAAAAGCGCGTCTCCTGTTTCTATTAGGACTGAACGAGAATAAATTCGCTATCACAAAAACGCCTATATCTCTTGAACCAATTGAGAAAAAATCAAAATTTGATCATAGTTAGCTTTGTTATGAACGTCAGGAACATGTGGAACATTTACTTCGTAGATATTCCAATTCTCTGTCGCAAAATGTCAAGCGAAGTGAAAACACGAGAATTTATAGTGAAACTTTTTCAAAATAATCAAGAATGGAGCTTCAAAAGAATCGCAAAAGAGGCTCGCGTTCGTCCGGAAACGGTATCAAGAGTTGTTGAGCGCTTCAACGAAGATCTTACAATTAACCGTAAGGAAGGAACCGGGAGAGAAAGGGGTTTCATAGCCCAAAAAAAGTGAAGAAAGCCATCAGCCTTTTTCAGAAGAATCCTAACCTTTCAGGACGGAAAGTGGCCCAAATAGTGGGTTGTTCGCAGTCAACCGTTCAGAAAATCAAGTCGAGTTGTGGGCTTAGAACATACAAAGTTCAGAAAGTGCCAGACAGGAACGCTGATGTGAAGAATCAAGAAGCGAAATCAAGATCAAAGAAAATAAAAAAAGATTTCTTGAAAAATTTTTCCTGTTGCGTGGTGGACGACGAAACCTATGTCTTGGCTGATTTCTCGCAACTTCCTGGTCAGGAATTTTATACTGCAGATTCTCGTGGAAATGTTGACGAACAATTTCGCGTGAAGAAACAAGCAAAGTTTCCTAAAATATTCCTGGTTTGGCAAGCAATTTGCACTTGTCGGAAAAGGAGCAAAATTTTCGTTAGCCAAGGCTCTGTTGACTCGAAGATATACATCGAGGAATGCTTGAAGAAGCGACTTTTACCATTATTACGTGAGCACGATGTGTCAACAATCTTTTGGCCAGATTCAGCTTCATGCCACTACAGCAAGGCCACCAAGTAATGGTACGAAGCTAATGAGGTGGTTTTTGTCCCCAAAGAGGCCAATCCACCAAATTGCCCAGAACTCAGGCCAATCGGAAGATATTGGGCCCTGGTAAAAAGAGAATTGAAGAAGACTAAGAAATCAACGGAAACATTAGCGGAATTCAAGCAAAAGTGGAAGACAGCATCCCAGAAAGTGACTGAGAACACTATAAGAAGCATGATGGGAAGAATTCCAGAAAAAATCCATGAATTTTGTAAAAAACAGTTTTGGCTTTTTTATTGTAAAAACAGTTTCCATTAGAATTAGAAGATGATTCGAAAATGAGTTTGATTTTCGAAATCGGTCCAGTGGTTCGAAAGATATAGGCGTTTTTGTGATAGCGAATTTATTCTCGTTCATTCCTTGTAAGTTTCGATCACAATTATTGAGAGTAGAAATAAAAATTCGACTCTCGGTGTTTCCGGTCTGGTTTTCAAAAGAATAGGGTGTCTCTTATAGCTCTTGGGGTGCTCTATGTCTGGACTTACGAATATCCGTACTTTCTGGGTCACCCAGCTTATCGAGTACCTATTTATCGATGTCATAAAATCATGGCATTTACGTGTAAATATCCAAGAACGAAAACCTCATTATCGCATTTCACATCCGGCTGTTTCAAAACTGATTTATTCGACCAAAATCCGATTTCCATTTACGCGTATTACCCTTTCACGCAGCGACATTTAATTCTGGATTATTTCCATAAACTGGCCAATCGGTGACCTCGCAAAGTCGTTCTCTCGAATTTTCTCGGTCTTGGCGGCCCGTTTTCAGGTCCTTCGAAGGCAGCCGCCGAAGATAACTCGAAAACGAGGCCTGAAGTGGATCTACCGGTCGCACTTATAGTCCAGATAATTCCCGATAACACCTGTATGTGTGGCACGCCGCTTCATTAATTCAGAAATGGGAGATTTCGTGTAATTGAGTAATTAGTCAGGTTTGTCGTTTCCTTATCTTATCTTGATGTCGGATACCTGTATCTTGATACGTGCAGAAAAGGTAAGAAATGTTTACATGACAAGAAATGAGAATTTTCTGGAATTTATGGACCAGATGATTTTTTTTTGCTTTTTTCCCGATTTTTTTGGTACTTTCTACAGAAATGGCGTTGGTTTTCGGTCACTCAAATAGGGATTCGAGTCTAAGCAGGGTTTGCAAAATTAACGCCTAGTTATCCATCTTGAATTTGTTTTAAATTGTGCCCTGAAGATACCTCAACATTTGACCTCATCACTAATTTAGTTCGAAACCATTTTTTTGTCGAAATTGGTTCGAAAAATGCTGCTGACAAATACGAGGATGTATTGATATCTAGTTAGCCTAGACCAGTTCCATGCATAAAAAAAATATTGCGATACCATATCAACGAACAATAGCTTATTAGAAGTGTTAGTGCAGTAGAGTTCGGCGTCAAAAAAGTAAACCAGAGTTACGCAATAAATTTAAAAAAAAAGATGTCCACCGAAATTGTAAAAATCGAAAAATTGGAGTATCGAGCCATCATCAAGTACCTGTATTTAAAAGGGTTAAGTGAAGCAGATTTACGAAGATATGCTTAATACCCTTGGTGATCAATGTCCTTCAAGGGCGGTCATATATCTTGATTCTGGGGGGGGCCATTTTGTACAATTACATAATATCAGTCATAGTATCTAGTATTCCAGAATTTATTCTAAGTGCATGGCCACCTTTGGGGGGGGCCATGGCCCCCATGGCCCCCCCCTTATGACCGCCCTTGATGTCCTTCGTATGCGACCGTGAAAAATTGGACTGCAAGCTTCAAAAGAGGTAAATTTTCCATTGAAGATGATGACCGATCGGGAAGGCCAGTTTCTGCGTCAGTACCCGAAAATATCGATGCAGTTCATGACATGATTTTATCAGACCGTCGAATTGGGCTAAAACGGATATCTGAAGCACTGAAGATTTTATATGAACGCGTTCATCATATAGTTCACGTCAATTTGGACATGAGAAAAAAAATTCTGCAGAATGGATCCCCAAATGTTTGAATGTTGACCAAAAGCGTGCAAGGGTAGAAGCATCGCGTTCGATCTGTGCTCGATTTGAAAACGATGTAGACTTCTTAAACCGAATTGTTACTATGGATGAGACTTGGGTACATTTCTACGATCCAGAAACAAAGCAACAATCGATGGAATGGCGACACTCTGGTTCTCCAAGACCAAAGAAGTTTCGTGTCCAAAAATCTGCCGGAAAAGTTTTTGCTTCAGTTTTTTGGGATTGCTATGGAGTAATCATGATTGATTTTTTGGATAAGGGTAGAACAATAACTGGAGATTACTATTCGACATAACTGACCACTCTACGGAAAAAAATTAAGAGAAAAGACGCGGAAAGCTATTCAAAGGTGTTTTGTTTTTACAGGACAACGCCCCAGTAAACAAATCACATGTTGCCATGCAAAAAATTCGTGATTTAGGGTTAGAATTACTAGAACACCCCCCTTATTCACCAGATTTGGCTCCGTCCGACTATCATCTCTTTCCTCAACTGAAAAAAAAGTTTAAAAGGTCGTAAATTTGTATGTAATTAAGAGGAGAATATGTTGAGTAATAAAATATTTTGACATTGAAATTTTGTTTGGTTCTATAGTAGGCTAAGAATTTTTCAATATATCCTCGTAACAATTTCGAGCATAAAAAGAGAAACGGTGTACCAAGTTTGGTTCAAATATCTCCTGAGAGGTAAAATAAAAAATGAGCGATATGGAATTATCTTCTTAAAATCAGTTTTTTATAGACTGTTATGAAGTACAAACTGCACCATCCTGTATCTTTGATTAGTTAATTCATGTCGTTTTCACACCGCTTATATAAGAAGCCTAGTAAATCGTACAAAAAGTCTTCATGTACCCTTCACTTAATTAACTACAACTAAAGCAACCGATGGTAAATGGAACTAGCAAGAAGGTTACAGAACCAAATGTGCATCATACCGCCATGACGAGAACAACTCTGTATAAAAGCTGTAACTCCTCAACCAATAAATTACACGAAGAGATCAAGGATATCCATCAGCAAGAAGGAACGGTTCAACAATTGCCAACAATGAAATTTCATTAGATTCCAATATAATTGAAAAAACAGGACGATGGCAAGGTTTTTCAACCACACCATAATGTGATATATTTTCATCTATGGGGATCGATCCTTTTATGTAAAGCGTGTCTAATAATGACACCTTCCAAGATGAGACCGATTACTCAAATTGTTCGTGTGACTTCCTTCTTCAGTAATACCCAGCGAACCATTTTATCATATTAGTCTAAAAATTTAAATATTTCTTTCTAAAACTACCCGCAAAGCATCTTCAACAAATG
This sequence comes from Adalia bipunctata, assembly GCA_910592335.1. Classification (NCBI taxonomy): domain Eukaryota; kingdom Metazoa; phylum Arthropoda; class Insecta; order Coleoptera; family Coccinellidae; genus Adalia; species Adalia bipunctata. The sequence continues at coordinate 4,532,461 of OU342951.1, forward strand.
ATTCAACCATAAAGAGAATCATTCTTTACAAATTTGAAAGGTACCCTCAATAAGCTAATAAGATAAGATAAGATAAGAAAGATAGGAATAGGAAGATAACTCTTTCGATCTGAATGAAATTTACCGGATTTCAGAATGGCTACAAGTTTTGTAATTCAGAATATCCTTATAAGAAGAAAATAACCAAGATAGAGACTTTTTTCCTAATGTTTCATGATCTCTGTGTACTCCTGATAAATTTCCATTTTTTTCAATGCCAATAATCAAACGAAAAAAGTTTCACTTAATATTAGAGGAAAATACTCTATTATTAAAAATTTGTATTATAATTCATTCAAAAATAGCATAGCTCTTTTTCTTCTTATACTGAATATATTGATAAATGTTGCATTTCTATGCAACTAATTATCTTGTTGTTCTTCCTAGCGTTTGACGGGTCGTATATTTCCATTTGGATAGAAATCTCAAGAAATTATACGAGACATATCGATTGATTGTATAATATGAGCCTCATATTTCAATTCCGAAAGATTGCCTTGAAAATTTGCAAAAACTAGATTTTTCAACATTGCATAAATCAGCAATTATTATAGTCACTACCAAATGTCTTGTGTTGACAGTCCATCTTGTTAAATTAATGGCATATTAAAGTTAAAAGTCACTACCTTGTACGATAACTAATAATTGATAACTCAAAACATAAAGGAACTGGATATTTCTGGCAGCATTTCATCAGATCTTTAATTTCAGGATAATCAATTTTCAATCGACTGTTTTGCGAATAAGAAATCAAATTTGCATTCTTACAAAATTCAATTGATAAAAAGGTTAAAGACAGATGCAGAATTTTCATGGATTAACAACAAATGAAACCGACGAATTTAAATTATTTAAACTACTGCTGTTATCTATGTCGATCAACGATCATTATTGGAACCTTGTGCATGATTTACAGTGGTGATCATAGATGAAATGCTTCTTTTTCTCATGAATCATAAGGTAACCTGCATAGGATTTTCCGTCTAATTAGAATTTCTCAATGCTTGACCTTTCTCAAGCGCAACCATCGTGACTTCATGGATGCATTGTGCATAAATTCAGGAAGGGATAATGGTTCTGCAATGGATTAAGTAATAATGGATAGTTTGCTCATTAGATATGGAAATAATTAATTTGTATTTAAATTTTTCGCGATCACTATTTTAGATTGGACAGAGGCAACTTGAAACATGTCAAATTGTTTAGTTACCATAAGAGAATAATAATTAATAATTATGATGAGTCATGTTTTTTTCTTGATTTGGCACTCAAAGATCCATATTTTTTCACATGAGCTAGATCGTTGTTTGAAAAAGCCGAGTGTCCCAAAAATCACAGTTTGAATTCGATAGGGCTATCCCGGAATACTGCCCAAAAATACAGATTTATTATCCATTTATCCATTCATGATGCCACACCCTGTATATAGTATGGCAGAATATTGTCCGGACATACGGGATAATTTCCTTTATGCGCAATTTTAGCGAATTAACCATGCAATTACAACTCTTCATTGATTCGACCTACCAACCTTCAACTTTATTAGATTAATATTGAGATGTACTGATTTAAATTAAGTTATCTAATGTTCGTCGTTGCGATGGTTAACAGCCTTAATCACTGGAAATACGGCCCTATATTTTTACGTCGAATTATTCATTGATCCATATTCACAACATACCGGGTTTTCTGACACAGAAACAAATCCTTTTAAATACAGGTACTTGATGATGGCTCGATACTCCAATTTTTCGATTTTTACAATTTCGGTGGATATCTTTTTTTTTAATTTATTGCGTGTCTCTGGTTTACTTTTTTGACGTCGAACTCTACACTGACACTTCTAATAAGTTATTGTTCGTTGATATGGTATCGCAATAATTTGTTTATGCATTGAACTGGTCTAGGCTAACTAGATATCAATACATCCTCGTATCAAACGTATTTTAGACTTTTCGTTTGGACCATAGCCAAAAATCAATGGCTTCAAACTGAGCTTGACTTTGTGATGTTGAGTGCATGCAAGCATAATTTTTACGGGGGTATTTTCCAAGAATATCGGAACACAACATTTCTAATTGACATTTCTGGTAAATGCTAGTTGACACATGAAGAAACTTGTTCTTTCGTGAACTAGTATTTGATCTATCTGGGAAAAGTTACTGAACTTTATTGACAGTTCATTCTCTGGTATTGATTGTCAGTAGTGATAGTAAGTATTGTCTTACGCCTCGGTTGGATGAAGCTTGCCAATTTATTAAGTGTTCTAGTTGACGTGATACTAGGAAGGGGAGGATGATAAGATGCGTGTTATGTGTTCAGAAAAATACAGGGGCGGATGAGCAGAAGTTGAATGTTTGGATGGGGAATTGTCGAAAGTAGTATCGTGTTAAAGTTCACGTGCTTGTCTTCTCATGGAGAAAATCAAATTGTTGATGAATGAAGTTCAGGAAAGAGTGCCCCACAAATTTATAGGCTTGCATTTTACCAGGAGGCGAACTACGAGCATTCAGGGAATATTATTTCAACCTAAATTCACAAACGAGAAAATTCCTCATCGATTTCTTCCTCATCCTTTTCCTTTGGCAACAACTGTAATAAATCACATCGTTCCAATGCAAAGATGCAGGCTGCCAACATAAAAATCCTTCCTCAGCCGAAAGTATTTCATTAAACCCCATATTTGCCATTCGTAACCTCGTAAAAAAGATGTTATACGATCCCCCGATCTATCCCGGAACTCCAAGTGGCCCCGACTCCTCCAATATGTCTGGTGGGCCGGAGCGTATACCCAACAGACGTACCCCAAAGTGCGTATGGGGTCTTTCACCCTGATAGCGATAGACACGAGCCTGTTGGGACGAGCACGGCATGATTGAAGATGCACACACTTCGTCGCTTCTTATCAGATGCGTGGCTGACCCAGATTCTCGTGGAATTGGGGGACGACGCATTCTGCTGTAGAAACAGTAACCTGGAAGGGGTTTGGGAGGATGAGGCAGCGGACGGGACAGGGAGGAACTGGAAGAATTTTTGGTGGCAATGGAGGGCTCAAATCCGGAACAAACAAGCCATGAAACAGGGACAGCAAGATGGCACTCGAAGAGAAAAATTAGTGGTTTTATTTCCTATAAGAATTAAACTAAAGCCCTCTTTTCCTTAATGCTGAACCAATCCAAATCACCGTTACGCCCAACTGTGTAACACTGCCTACTGTCAAAATATACTGGGAGCTTGTTTGGACAATCTTGTACTTCGACCATAGAAAGAGGAGATACAGCATCTCTTTGATGAATTCGAGAATGGATGAAGCCAAAATTTAGTCAGTTTTCAAAGAGTGGGACGAAGATTGGCGATTTTAACCACCGATGAGGGCGCTGCTGACTGTAAACAAATATGGAGGAAAACGAGTACTCTTTTCTAAAGCTATGTTGTTTTGATATGTAAAACAGATTATTTTAAGTGTTTTCCTTTGTTCTCGTGATGATTTCGTAAAGAATTTCAGTGAATTAATGTATTATTGACAGTGCAGTGTCGAGTTTAAAAAAATGTTGGTATACAAATTGGTTTTTTCCCTTCTAATTGGATCGATTATGCACGAGGAATTCGCTGGGAATTATGAAAATAAATTATTGTTTTGAATGTTCTTTATTTTTATGGAAATAAACCACGAAATAGCACCACAAAATACTTAATATATCCACTAAAAATATTGTTCGCACTTGTTCGAGAAACACTTAACGAAAATCTTTTTAGCAAGGTTTCACCATCTTAAGTTTATCCATGCTTTTCTTCAGTCTAATTTTTCCAATATACCGAAGGCATTAGTGATATATACAGGGTCTTTCACGAGGAACCTCACCCATATTTATACGGGAAACTACTGAACGTATTTTCATGAAATTCAGCACTTATAAATATTTCACGATGCTGATGAAATCTAAAATATTTTCAAGGCATGAGCACCTCCGGTTTTTCCGGAAATGACGTCAACTTCCGTTTTTCAAATTAGAAAACCATTTTTTTATTGCAGAAATTGATTCCTTAGAAAATTTCAAGTTATTTTGATGTAACATTTTTTAGTTTTGATTGGAAAATTCTCTCTGAGCGGGAAAATTCGAAAAAAAAATCGAAAATAGAGCTCCGCTGAAACAAGAATAACTTCGAGGTTTTTGGATGGAAAACTTTCATTTTTGGGATTTTTCAAGATGTAAGATTGATGTATCCACTTTAAAAATCGAAATCGCGATTCATGATACAGGGGGTGAAAAAATCGCTTTCAAAGTTAGGGATGACAAAATCGTGGAAAATCAATTTTTTCAAATTAGAACCCCATTTTTTTATGGCAGATATTGAATCTACGTTAAAAAATAATGTGTGTATGCATCACACCCTTGCCCTAAAATAGATATTTTCTGAGTTAATATCCACTTTAGGGCAAGGGTGTGATGCATACACTCACATTATTTTTTAACGTAGATTCAATATCTGCCATAAAAAAATGGGGTTCTAATTTGAAAAAATTGATTTTTCACGATTTTGTCATCCCTAACTTTTAAAGTGGATGCATCAATCTTACATCTTGAAAAATCCCAAAAATGAAAATTTTCCATCCAAAAACCTCGAAGTTATTCTTGTTTCAGCGGAGCTCTATTTTCGATTTTTTTTTCGAATTTTCCCGCTCAGAGAGAATTTTCCAACCAAAACTGAAAAATGTTACATCAAAATAACTTGGAATTTTCTAAGGAATCTATTTCTGCAATAAAAAAATGGTGTTCTAATTTGAAAAACGGAAGTTGACGTCATTTCCGGAAAAACCGGAGGTGCTCATGCCTTGAAAATATTTTAGATTTCATCAGCATCGTGAAATACTTATAAGTGCTGAATTTCATGAAAATACGTTTAGTAGTTTCCCGTATAAATATAGGTGAGGTTCCTCGTGAAAGACCCTGTAGTGTTAAGGCATCTTTCTTAGGAAATTCATGAAATCGTACAGACCAGTTTTTATTTGTCCTTGAAGGGCAATTGAAATCACTACAGTTAAAATTGAATACAGTTTTTTTCGGTACTAGTACTCAGCTTACTCAGTGTTCTATAATCAATCCACTGGCCTAAAATTATATATAACATTAGCATTAAAACATGAATCCCTTCGCTCAGATACTTCACCTTATTTAATTTCTGTCTTACAGAAAGTTAAAGGCACAGCTCAGTACCTTGAATTACGATGATCAGTTTCATAACACTCTTGTTGATAATTATTAACCTTCCTCAGCAGTTTAAAACTGCACCAGAAAATCAGACTCAAACAAGAAACCTTGTAACCTAAAACATGGTAACTTTATGAGTAATATTTTGAATGAATAACACTTATATTTATAAATACCTTCTCAACAATTTTTATTTAAATACTAATTTATCTGTTCAGAACACGATAAAAACTTCGAAATATCACTCAAGAATACCTGGGTTTGAAACAAAATATTATACCTCAAAAGCACGGGAAACATAGAAGATCTCAAAAGCAGTCTGCAGTACTAATTTTGTAGTTTGGAATTTTTGCCGAAAGAGGGCGCGTTGATCTTTGGATTCACCAATACCATGAAGCAATGCCGTTAGATACAGCCGTGGCAACATTGCAGAATCTAACTTTGAAAGGTCCAGTGGCGTGGTGTTATCGGTATAGAAAATGGAAATAAAATTACAAGTGAATCAACTCTTTTCGACGAGTTAAAACAACGTTCGAACATTGGAACAGATTCCGAGTTAGGTAGACAGAGTCAGCTAAATTCAGAATTGGCAACCAAATGTTCCTTCTCTCAATATCGGAATTTGGAAAAAGAAATTCTTAAAACCCAAGAATCTACGCCACTGTTACTTAGAATGATAAGGGTAGAACATACCTGTGTAAAAAATTCTAGTAATTTTGATATATTCAAAAAACGTTTGAAAATATTTTTGTTAGAAAGGTTTTATTATGGCCTTTCAGAATTTCTTAATTAAGTTTATTTTTCTACTTATTTTTGCTTTCTTTTTTGGTTTGACTTTTTCTTTAATGTGTTTACATTCTTCTGGAAATATAGGTGTTTATTATTATTATAAACTCAAATCAGGATTCAAATAGTCCAATTTAGCACAAACAAAAACAGTAATAGAGTCTTTGTTCAACATTTTCTCTTACATTATGTACCTACCATAATTATCAGATGTTATTTCATTATATGCTAACTCTATTCATCACCGAAATTTTTTGGAATCATTTTGAGAAGAAAATCTGATGATCAAGTAGATTTTCTTCAATACCCAATCTATTTGCAGACAATCAGTGTATTTATATTTTAATTAAATACCCCTTATTGATTATCCTGTGGCAGGAATCCATATCGGAATATTTAATTAAAAGAAACAGATACGGTAATCAAGTGGAAGCTAAAAAGCTTTTTCGAATAAAAAATGAGGAAATAAGATGAAAGGTTTAATTACGTTTAAACCGTATAAAATATCAATACAGTTTCATGAAATCACCAGAATTCACCATTTTACATTCGAAATAATGGGTCCAGTAATAAAAAGAAATCGCATCGTCAATCGTCCTACAAAACAGGATCTTAATTGTGTGCCGATAAAGCATTTAGAAATATCGCCAAATATCACAGAAACAAGAATATTGAATAATAGTTTCGCTCTTGACATTCTTCCTTACAAAGTGCAATTTAATTATAATTAATTTTCATTAACCCCAAACACCGAAAGGTATCATTTGGGAATAGATTATATATATTTATATAATTTTCATTTCATCAAGTTCCGATATTTCCATAGAAACGATAAGGATCCACATAATTTCATTATAGATGAAGAAAACTGTTTATTTCTATGAATTACGAGGATATATTGAAAAATTCTTAGCCTACTATAGAACCAATGTGAAAATATTTTATTACTCAACACATTCTCCTCTTAATTGAATACATTTATTAAAGCGAACCCGCAACTCTAGACCTTTCAAAAAAATTTTTTTCTTCTTGCTCTGCAAACCAGTCCTCCACAGCTTTTATTATATCCTTGTTGGAAGAAAATTTACGACCTTTTTTCAGTTGAGGAAAGAGATGATAGTCGGACGGAGCCAAATCTGGTGAATAAGGGGGGTGTTCTAGTATTTCTAACCCTAAATCACGAATTTTTTGCATGGCAACATGAGATTTGTGCACTGGGGCGTTGTCATGTAAAAACAATGGATAGCTTTCCGCGTCTTTTCTCTTTAATTTTTTTCCCGTAGAGTGGTCAGGAATGTCGAATAGTAATCTCCAGTTATTGTTCTACCCTTATCCAAAAAATCAATCATGATTACTCATGGCAATCCCAAAAAACTGATGCAAGAACTTTTTCAGCAGATTTTTGGACACGAAAACTCTTAGGTCTTGGAGAACCAGAGTGTCGCCATTCCATCGATTGTTGCTTTGTTTCTGGATTGTAGAAATGTACCCAAGTCTCATCCATAGCAACAATTCGGTTTAAGAAGTCTACATCGTTTTCAAATTTAGCACAGATCGAACGCGATGCTTCTACCCTTGCACGGTTTTGGTCAACATTCAAACATTTGGGGATCCATTTTGCAGAAATTTTTCTCATGTCCAAATTGACGTGAACTGTATGATGAACGCGTTCGTATGAAATCTTCAGTGCTTCAGATATTTGTTTTAGCCCAATTCGACGGTCTGATAAAATCATGTCATGAACTGCATCGATATTTTCGGGGACTGACACAGAAACTGGCCTTCCCGATCGGTCATCATCTTCAATGAAAAATTTACCTCTTTTGAAGCTTGCAGTCCAATTTTTCACGGTCGCATACGAAGGACATTGATCACCAAGGGTATTAAGCATATCTTCGTAAATCTGCTTACCTCTTAACCCTTTTAAATACAGGTACCTACTTGATGATGGCTCGATACTCCAATTTTTCGATTTTTACAATGTCGGTGGACATCTTTTTTTAAAATTTATTGTGTAACTCTGGTTTACTTTTTTGACGTCGAACTCTACACTCACACTTCTGATAAGTTATTGTTCTTTGATATGGTATCGCAATATTTTGTTTATGCATGGAACTGGTCTAGGCTAACAAGATATCAATACATCCTCGTATACTCTGAGTAACTACAGATTAATCTTTGCTTTTAAACGATCTGTTCATTTTTGCCTATTCTTTACACCTTCCATATTTTTGCAATTTCAAAACTAATCTATGTGGTTCTCTTCCATGAGGAAATATATACAGGGTGTCCCAGAGAAGATGCAACAAACTGAAAGAGTAAATAGATTTTGAAGGCCCAAAAACGAAATCGCTTTGATGGTTGATTTGCTGGTTCTCATTATTTTCCTTTCATTCGAAAGTTCTTGAAAATTGACACAAGTTTTCTTTTTCAGCATCCTCAAAGACGATACTACTGAGGGATCGATGCAGAAATAATCTCCGTTTCATTAGTTGCGGGCCGTTGTCAGAGATTCGAGCAATATACGAAGCAGAATAGGGCAATTAAGATTAGGAAAGTCATTCTATGTCAGGCTTAACTCAAGAGAATGGCCATACTAGTTGCAATTTATAAAGCACTTATTTTTAGGTCTATGACGCACCCCAAACAACTGAGATCCTGTAAATCAAACGTATTGGCGATTTCAGATCGACCAAAATGAAGAATAAAGAAGGAAAATGCTGTGGAAATGATATTTTTGGATAATTCATATCTATTTTCCCTTTTCCCAAAATGGCATTGTGAAATTTTGAATTTATTGTAGGTGCTGTACAAGATGGGCCAAATTGGAAAATGTTTATGAGCGAGATAGACGAAAACTGATGACCAAAAGGCCAATTTCCACACTGTGAAAATCCCAGAATCATACTTCCTGAGCATCATCATAAATATGATATTTCTTTTTCGTACAAGCAAAACATATTGATCACGTATTCAACCAATTATATCAGTTTTTATTGGCTCTCCAAAAAAAAATATCAATCAAGTTATTGCTACTTAGAGCTCAAAGATACTTTCGAATACAGTGAATCAGTATGAATTTTTGGAGAAAATAGGATGGTTGATATTGTGACAAGTACGGCCCTGTGCGCTACGGCTCGATCGAGAAGTTTCTGGAAACGCGTGGCGTCATAGCGGCCCCGAATGTTTCGCGAAGTTTCCAGACGGGTCCGGACTTAGCGAGAAACAATCGGCGTTATGCATATAAGGGGCCCATCGACGATGAGAGATTCATTCAGTTAGAGACGAGCGCCGAGTGAAGATAAATTTGTAGTGCATATAAATCAGTAGAAATAAATTGTACAGACTTTTGTTAGAATAAGTTCGTTAGTTGTTAATCATTAGTGTTATAAGTAGTGTAAATAAATAGTTTAATTGAACCCGGACGTTTTAATAACGAAGAAAACGTTACATTGGTGTCAGGTGTGGGGTGGATTTGTGGATTTGAATGCCGATAACCAGATCGCAAAAACAGAAAATGGACCAGGCGAGTATGGAATTTTTCAAGCAAGCCTTTGAACAAATGAGCTTGAAAATGGATAAAATGGAGAATAAGGCGGAAGAGAATTCTCGAGAAATGAGCTTGAAAATGGATAAAATGGAAAATAAGGTGGAAGAAAAAATGGATAAAATGGAAAATAAGGTGGAGGAAAAAATGAACAATTGTAATGAATTGGTGAGTCAAATCGCTAGTACATTGGATGAGAAAATGGAAACCATCAAGGAAGTAATAATAGATGAAGTTAATGAAAAATTCGATAAGGTCGACGAGAAATTTGAGGAAATCAATGGAAAATTTGATAAAGTTGATGAAAAATTCGACGAAGTAGTTGATAAGGTTGACGGAAAAATTGAAGAAGTAGTTGATAAGGTTGACGAAAAATTTGAAGAAGTCAATGAAAAATTTGAGGAAATATCAGGAATAGTTGAACAGCATGCCAAGTTGATAGAATCCCTGAGAAGAATGTCGAATAGGAAAGAAACTCAAGCTTCACCATCCTATAGCTTCGTGAAATCTGAAACCAACACAGAAAGTAGTAAAATGAAAATCAAGCCACCTACATTTGATGGAAAAGTTCCTTGGTCGACATATCAAAAACAATTTGAAGCTGCTGCGTTGGCAAACAGTTGGAACGACAACGAAAAAGCCACAGCATTAATAATAGCTCTACGAGGAGATGCACTTAACATTCTGCAGACGATACCGGAGAGTCAACAGGCCTGTTATGAAGTTTTAACATCCAAACTTCAGATGAGATATGGCGATGCTCACCTACAGCAAGTTTATCATGCTCAAATAAAGAACCGGGTGCAGAAAACAGGAGAAAATCTCCAGGAATTCGAGGCCGATGTTGCCAGATTAGTGAGGCTGGCTTATCCATCAGCTCCAGACAGCTTCCTTGAACAGCTATCAATCCAGACGTTTGTCGACGGTATCAAGGACAGCGAAATTCAACAAGCATTGAGACTTGCACGCCCTAAAACCATTGATGATGCCTTAGCTCAAGCTCTAGAATTCGAGGCAGCGAGACAGGCGTCGCATAGAGGACAATTTCGTGTGCGACAAGTCCAAGAAATAGACCGACCTGTGGAGGAAATTATCCGAGAAGAGGTTAGCAGATTATTGAATGCTAGGAAAAATGATGTTGTGTGCTGGTATTGCAACAAAAGTGGGCATTTCAAGCGAAATTGCCCAAGGATTGAAAAAGAGCCACAGCATCAGGGAAACTAAAAAGGGTCGGTGATAAGGGGCATAAATCGACCCAGGCTAAAAATGCCCCCGAAGTGATAATCCGAGGAATCATGTCCACAGATATAACAAGCATATTTGTTCCCGGAAAGATAAATGATCGCAGTGTAAAAATACTGGTGGACACAGGATCAACTAGAACCATTGTGCGTCCGGAAATAGCCGAAGGATTGAAGAGTCGTCCAGCTATGATCAAACTCCGAACTGCATCTGGACAAGAAATACCGACTTACGGATCAGTTATCTCCACCATTGAATTAGGAAGCACGATAGTCAAGCATGAAGTTCTCGTAGCCGAAATCACAGAAGAAGTTATCCTGGGATTGGACCTTGTAAAGAAACTTGGATGTCAACTGGATATGAAGAAGGATGTTCTTCGGCTAGGAATTGAAGAGATTCCCTTCAATGATGTAGATGACAAGATATATCAGATCCGACTGACCGAGGATATCACGTTGCCAGGGCGGACTGAAGGCATAGTGACTGGTGAATGTGATAATGTTACAAGAAATGGCTGCATTAGAATGATCGAGCCTTCAGATGATGGGATACTAGCTAACGGATTATTACTAGGGAAGACATTGGTGAGGTTAAGAGACAGCATACCCATCCGATTACTAAATGTAAACATGTTTCCAGTCACCCTGAAGAAGAACACCTTGATTGGACATGGGGTACCAGTGTACCATATTTCTGGTGGGATGGGTACTGCAGAAGTTCCGCAGACAAAGAAGAATACCGAAGAGCTGGTCGCCCTCCTCACTTCAAAATGTCAAGACCTTAACCAGTGTCAATTGGCCGAAGTCAGAAAATTGATTCAGTCCTTCTCTGACGTCTTTGCCACTGGCGAAAGAACAGGAAAGACCGATGTTGTGCAGCATAAAATCAATACAGGTGATGCACAACCCGTCAGACAACACCCCAGACGTCTTCCGCTGGCAAAGAGAGAAGAAGCCGAACGGATCATTGAAGACATGGCGAGAGAAGGTGTCATTGAACCATCCAATAGTCCCTGGACATCGCCTGTAGTGCTGGTAAAGAAGAAGGATGGGTCCACCAGGTTCTGTGTAGACTATAGGCAGCTCAACCAAGTTACGAAAAAGGATAGTTACCCCTTACCAAGAATTGATGACACACTGGATACACTCTCGGGATCTCGTTGGTTCTCTACCTTGGATTTGAAGAGTGGGTATTGGCAAGTTGGTTTGGATCCAAAAGACAAAGAGAAAACTGCCTTCAGTATTGGAACGGGCCTGTGGCAATTTAAGGTTATGCCTTTTGGATTATGCAACGCTCCGGCCACATTTGAGCGTTTAATGGAAACTATATTGAGAGGACTCTCCTGGAAGACTTGCCTGGTGTATTTAGATGACGTGATAGTTGTGGGAAAATCATTCCAAGACCACCTGCACAACCTATCCGAGGTCTTCCAGAGACTACGTGGGGCCAATTTGAAGCTAAGTCCCAAGAAATGCCATCTATTTCGAGCAGAGGTGAAATATTTAGGACACGTAGTTTCTCGAAGGGGTGTGAAAGTTGACCCAGACAAGATCAAGGCGGTACAGGATTGGCCCATACCGAGAGACAAGACTGAGTTACGAAGTTTCCTAGGCTTGTGCACTTACTACAGAAGATTTGTGCCTGGATTCGCCAACGTTGCCAAACCGCTGACAAAATTAACGGAAGATGGGCAGGAGTACATTTGGTCCGATGATTGCGCTGAAGCCTTCGATCGATTGAAAAAGGCTCTGGTCACAGCTCCAGTCTTGAGTTACGCAAGAACCGAAGGAAAATTCGTGCTCGATACCGATGCTAGTAATATGGCCATTGGAGGCGTTCTATCGCAAGTTCAGGATGGACAAGAACGAGTCATCGGTTATTTCAGCAAGGTACTGTCGAAACCAGAAAGAAATTACTGCGTGACCAGAAGAGAACTCTTAGCAGTAATCAAGGCCGTAGAACATTTCTACAAATACTTATATGGTAGAAAATTCCTGCTAAGAACGGACCATGCTGCTTTGAAATGGCTCCTGAATTTTAAGAACCCAGAAGGACAAGTGGCCAGATGGATCGAGAGGCTGCAAGAATATGACTTCGACACTGAACACAGAGCTGGGGCTACACATCGAAACGCGGATGCGTTGTCAAGAAGACCTTGCCCCCAAAATTGTAGCCACTGCTCTCGTGTGGAAGATAAGGCCAATTTGATGCGGACCACAGTGATCGAAGATGACTGGCTACCCACAGAAATTCGACGAGCACAGGAGGAAGATCCAGATCTGAGAGTAATCCTAAGTTGGAAGGAGAGAGGCAGACGACCTACATGGGAAGAAGTATCCAGACTGAGCCAAAATGTCAAGTCGTATTGGGCCCAATGGGAAACGTTGAAGATTGATGAAGGTCTTCTGAAACGTTGTTGGGAAAATGAAGATGGATCTCAGCAGAGGCTTCAGTTAATTGTGCCCAAGAGTAGGGTAACGGACATTTTGACCAGACTACATAATGGAACTTCGGGTGGCCATTTTGGGATTACTAAGACTCTGGAGAAGGTTAGGCAGCGATTTTATTGGATCAACTGTAAGAACGACGTCAAAGATTGGTGTAGAAAATGTAAAGTTTGTGCTGCGGCCAACGGACCCTACGGTAAAGGAAAGGCACCAATGAAGCAATATAACGTCGGATCCCCCATGGAACGAGTAGCTATCGACATCGCAGGCCCTTTTCCAGAAACAGGCAATGGAAACAAGTACATTTTGGTAGCGATGGACTACTTCACCAAATGGGTGGAAGCGTACGGTATTCCTAACCAAGAGGCAAGTACAGTAGCTGACAAATTGGTGAAAGAGTTCTTCTGCAGATTTGGAATCCCCCTTGAGCTGCATTGTGATCAAGGCCGAAACTTCGAGTCGAAGTTATTCCAGGAAGTTTGCAAAACATTGGGGATACGTAAGACTAGAACTACATCTCTGCATCCTCAGTCAGACGGCATGGTAGAACGAATGAACCGGACTATGGGAAAACACTTGGCCAAAGTTGTCTCTGACCATCAAAGGGACTGGGATGAATACTTGCACTTATTCACGATGGCCTATAGATCTTCGGTTCAAGAATCTACCAAGGAGACTCCATCCAATATAATGTTCGGCCGAGAAATAAGATTACCTTGCGACCTCGAGTTTGGGTGTAAGCCTGGAGAGGATGTAGCTGGGGAGGACTACGTTAGTAATCTCAGAAGCAAGCTAGACTACATCCATGACAAGGTGCGTAATCAAATGCAACAAGCAAGTGACCGGATGAAAATGCGCTATGACATCAAGGCCATTGAAGGAGGGTTTACCGCAGGAGATCTGGTATGGTTGTATAACCCACAAAGAAGAAAAGGTTTCTCACCGAAGCTGCAGAGACATTGGGAAGGACCGTACGAAGTTGTGAAAAGAATAAATGACGTAGTTTACCGAATACGGAAGCCTCCCAGAGGAAAACCGAAAGTCGTCCATTTCAACAGATTGGCTCCGTACGCATCCACGCAAGATGAAGAAGAAGTACGCCTCGTCGAGGTTCCGGCTAAGAAAAATTGCGAATTCCAAAAATTCATGAACACCTATGGGGGAACACGCATCGCACGGTTTGGCGTCACACAGGAAGTTCATCAGGACCTGTTTACAGTCCCCGAGGAATACTCGCTTGCTCATTGTGTAGCAGCTGATCTACGTATGAGTAGGGGAATAGCAAGAGTATTCAAAAACAAATTTGGTCAGCAAGAGGAACTAATGGGACAGCAGCCCAGAGTCGGGAAATGTTTAAGATTGAAGTCCGAGGGTCGGTTCATTTACTATTTGGTTACCAAGCAGAACTCTTTCCAGAAGCCCACCTACCAGAACCTATGGACCTCGCTGCATGGCTTGAAAGAAGACCTTCAGCGTTCCGGCGTTAGGAAACTAGCAGTTCCCAAGCTTGGTTGTGGACTGGATCTACTGAATTGGAGGGTAGTACGAAGCATGATTGAAGTAATTTTCCAGACGGCAGATATACAGATCCTAGTATGCAGTTTCTACCCAAATCGTGTTGAGCTCCCCGGCAAAACTATAGAATGCTATTTCCATCAAAGGGGCTACTGTAGAGAAGGAGCCGACTGCAGATTTCGCCACGGCCCTCTGAAGAATCCACGCGATCTGTTCTGGGACAGAACAGGCTTAAGGAGGGGACAGTGTGACAAGTACGGCCCTGTGCGCTACGGCTCGATCGAGAAGTTTCTGGAAACGCGTGGCGTCATAGCGGCCCCGAATGTTTCGCGAAGTTTCCAGACGGGTCCGGACTTAGCGAGAAACAATCGGCGTTATGCATATAAGGGGCCCATCGACGATGAGAGATTCATTCAGTTAGAGACGAGCGCCGAGTGAAGATAAATTTGTAGTGCATATAAATCAGTAGAAATAAATTGTACAGACTTTTGTTAGAATAAGTTCGTTAGTTGTTAATCATTAGTGTTATAAGTAGTGTAAATAAATAGTTTAATTGAACCCGGACGTTTTAATAACGAAGAAAACGTTACAATATGATTTTCATGTTAGGGCAGTGCCACAGAACCTGTTTTTTAAGGAAGTCGAACTTATGCTGCCCAATATCCCGATAGGAAACAAAAATTCATACTGATTTAGTATCTTTGAGCTCTAGTAGCAATAACTTGATCAATATTTTTTTTGGAAAGCCGATAAAAACTGATATAATTGGTTGAAAACGTGATCAATATGTATTGCTTGTACGGAAAAGAAATATCATTTTTATGATGATGCTCAGGAAGTATGATTCCTGGAAGGTTTTGAAGTTTGTCAATCATTATTCATTTAGTTTTGTTTCATTGTTTAACCTCTTTTGAATGTCCGTTAGTTTTTATCATGTTATTATTTGAATAAAATTTTCAGTTGCGATATCATTTTTCGTGTCTGCTGGATGCGGGAGTTAAAATAATCCTGAGGTTACTTCTGAGAGAATGTAAGGTATTCAATTTTCTACATCATTGTGGAAAAAATACAGGGTGTTTTATTTGAAAAAATCGAGAAATAATAATTTTAAGTTCTTCATATTTGGACCTTAATAACGGACACCCTGTTCATGAAAGGTTGATGGTTTTAGGAACCGTGTCAAGGCAACTCCTTCATTAAAAAACTTTAAGTTCAAATTCATGTTACTATCGCTTCTGGAAATCGTCAGAAGACTTTTACTGAACTGCTCTTCCCTCACCTTTTTGTAGTTTTCTTCGAATAAGATCTGAACTGTTGGAAAAATTTCCATAAGATTTTGCGCCATGAAAGAGGTAATGAAGGTCATTGAAAATATGTGAAAATATATGGGGTGATCCATTAAAAAAATCATCCATTTGTTGAATAACATTTATCGGGGACACTCTGTATATCAGAAAATAATTTCCTGAGATGCAGAAATGAAGGTACAAGAGGTCTACTTTCCAACGAAATCTGTGAGATGTCTGGTTCGGCAGCTATGGAAGAAGAACGCACTATTGCAGGACCCTGTATAGTCCTTGATTGGAAATGCGTTGTTACAAATTGGTGAAGTTGCCGGTTTTAAAATTGAGCTCTGAGTTTAGGCAACATTGAGAACACATTCGCTAATTGTGGTTGCGGATATTCTGGATGATTCTTATATTGATTTGTTGCAGTCTCTAGGAAAAGGGAAGTGAAGTGAACACTTACAGGATTCTGCAATAAATAAATCAATTTTGAAATCGCATTTTTTTGAATATGGTTTTATTGTGAATTAACATTTTTAATTCACTTTTCGACTCTAGCTTTTCGAAGAACCGCAGGTTCACTTTTATGGTCAGGAGGTTTTCTCCAGTTTCCATGTCGATATTATCTAAATTATTCAGAAAAACCCAGTACTCAAAGCATTCTCTAGAACGTGCTCTCATTGATTTAAATAAGAACAACATCTTCAAGTGGCTAATTTTGATTTATTTTAACAGGTATACGACCTGATTATCAATTGACTATTAACCTAAAACCGATAATCAGATCAATAATTCTTTATGGGAATTCACAACGTTATTGCAATCTATAGAGCTTAAGTTGAATCTATTTTCATCCATTGCTTTCAATTGAGGTAGATCAATTCTTTTGAATAATGGTAGAGGTAGTAATTGAAGACATTGCACCAAAGTATCAGATTTTACTGGTTTGGATATGCGAGTTATAACGAGAGTTCAAATTCGATATGGCTGATGAGGTATCGATTTTTGAGGATAGATCCAAAGCCTTCAAT
The DNA here is from genome assembly GCA_910592335.1 of Adalia bipunctata. NCBI lineage: Eukaryota > Metazoa > Arthropoda > Insecta > Coleoptera > Coccinellidae > Adalia > Adalia bipunctata. The sequence continues at coordinate 4,549,564 of OU342951.1, forward strand.
ATGTTCTCTGATATTCACTAAAATGTCTAGGATAATAAATTTTTCCCTGCCCTCATTGAAGTGAAAGATTAAGTTCACGTTGAGCCCAGTGTTTCACAAAAAAAGAATCAATGGAAGTTGAGAATTTCTTTTACAATCTCAAGTAAATTAAATCTCTGTTGAAATGATCGAAAAAATAAAATAAAACAAATTCTTGTCTCAAAACAATCAACTGGTAGTTTTATATCAAACGGTCAATTTAATGAAAAATAATTGGGATTCCTTTTTCTCAAAGTTTCGATTTTTACTAGCAAGATGGATTTCTTTCAGAAATATACATTTTGAACTGTCATAGCTTCCATTCCTTCAATATTTATGGAGAATGAGTCTTCAATTTTTCTAATGTAGATTCTTAATGTGAAAAGAAACAATAATAAAAGTTCCAGTTATATTTTGAAAGATATGCAGGAATAGATATGGTTTTGTTTTGGGACACTATGTATAAATTAATTTGAGGCATTCATAGAAAAATTAACTGTGGGGTAAATAATTACACATTATTTCAAAGTTAACCTCAGAAAGCAAATGGTAAATGCTTGAAGTGTGAACATAAACAAAGTAGTAGCTATACACAACAATCAATTCCGACCTAATGAAGCTTTCTTGAAGAGTAACTGCAAGCTCCCTATCCATTCTGTTAACAGCTGGATATCACCGTAGGCGCATTTCAAGATTCGATAGCACACATTCATGGAAATTCGTTTGCTGTGTTACGTTAGAAAATTCTCAGCAGTTTCATGATGACTTTCTTTATTTAATATCATTTCTTCAACTATTCCGCTCTTTCAAAAAAAAGAGCTGTAGCGCGTTGCTACAAATTTTTAATCGGGGTAGGGTTCACGATTCGTCGCGGATTCGCTCACAGGACTCATCAGATTGGCTATTGTGAGCGAAGCCTGCCAATGACGTAGTGGTTAGAGTTGTCCTGTGGTCCGGTTCACTTTGGGGGGCTCATTTTTAAAAGCTTGTAAGTTTTCAAGGAAAGGGCTAAGAATTTTTGTTTACTCATAAGATCCCCTTCAATTTCCGACAAGGAATAACTCCCTCAAAACGTTCGCCCTCATTTGGTAACACTCTGTATCAACATCAAAGAAGATACCAAATCCAATAATGAAAACAGCCTTTTCTATATTTTTCGTGAGAAATATATCACTAAAAGATCAAGAAATAAATAAAACATAATGAATATACAGAATATCACAACTGGAAGTAGTTATTCTAAAATCTTCCATAGAGTTTTTGATTTGTCATTGTCAGTTAAGTGACAGAGGGAAGCCAAGGTTTCTCTGTGGTTTTCTTTATCCTTCAAGAATCTTTGATAAGAATGACAACGTGAGATGTTTACAACCTTATTCATCATTCGTTTCTGATGATGTTGTTTCAAGTTTTGAAATTCCAGCAATTTAAGATTCATAATACTCGTTCAATGAGACTTTCGTCATAGATCGGTTAGGAAAGTAGTACCACTGAGTACACATACACCAAAGTTGACCTTTTGAAATTGTCATATGAGGATATTTCCTGTGATGAATTGTCCTAGGCAATTGTTTGGGGATATTCAGTTCGAAAACAAGGAACATTGTGAAATGACGATTATAGATTCGTGACTTTCAGCACGCCTACAAAAGTGTGTAACTGATTCCGAAAGCTACAACTTTGCCATTCTAATTTCTATGGAAAACATCCAAGTACCATCAAGCTGGTCTCGATCAGTGATATCTATGAATCAGTCAAGGAATTTAGTCCCTTTTCCTTTCGGCTTCATTTCGAAGGGCTGGATGTCCTAAGCTGTCATTTCCACAAACTACAAACTATACCTACCTCCCATTGCTAATAAAGCGACAATAAATCCAAAAATAATCTCAAATTATCGATTTATTTGCTTGAAAAATGGCGAAAAACACATAGGTGTGAGCAAGCAAACTGCAATTACTCCCTATAAAGGGTGTCCCATACAAACAGCCAAGGAAATCGTTCAGAGTGAGAAAAATATGACGGTGCCTTTCGAAAAAAATATCTAGAGGTAGTTTTTTCAGGGGTGGTAATTAGAAATATAATTTTAACGACGGATTCTGGTAGAGCTTTTGATGCCATTTCAAAAACTTTTTGTTTGAACTCTCTACTTTGTATGAGGGCCAAGATATTGGCTTATATTATATCAACCCTAACATTAACGGTATTGATGGTCATCCACATGATTAAATGTTATGGACACCCTGTATTCCGGTGCTCAATTCTCCGGTTTTCTGAACTCATTAAACAATCGGTAACTCCGGCAGCAGCTGTCGGATTCCATGACAGGAAGATAAATCCCAAAAACAACAACACCGAGAAAACTGGGACACAAAAGAATAGAATGCTGTTCTTACATCTTACGTAATTGATTTTTCCGGAGTACCCCGGAGTCAGTGGCGGTCCGGAAACGACAATTTTCCGGGCACAATGCTCCGGAATCTTGGGGAGAACAGTTTTCATAGCCCGCCAAGATTAGCATATTCGGAGTGCAGAATGTCCACATTTTTCATTTGAGAATCGCGATGTAATGACCTTGTGCATTTGCATGGAATTTTTTGGATGCAAAGAAAAGGATGAAAAATTAATAAAGATGTTGCCGGAGTGAACGTGATTTGGTGAACAGAATTGTTGAGAAGCTCTGAAGGGACCTCTTGGAAATATCAGTTTACTAAAGTCATGGCGAAATGGAAATCAAAATATAGATTTGGTGTTTTTAGGGGTTCATACCACCTCTTAATAAATCTTCGTCCAGTGGTTGAGTTGCTAAACAAAAACAACATGACATAGATATGTACTGGATGGGATGAAAGGAACGGAAGCGCAGACTGTTTGAAATTTACATTTTTGAAAAAATTCCATTCGATAAGTGAAAATCTAAACTATGCTAGTTAGGGCTCTGGAAAGTCTTTAATTGAATAGAGCGACCTCGAAAACCTACATTCCGATACCAAAATCGTTCATGTAGCCCTCATGACTAATGAATTATTTCGTTTTAATTTTTTCCAAATTTCATTTTCGAGTTTTGTTCCGAAGCACATAGCACTCAAAGTATGGGTGATATGGACCCAATTGGGTATTCTGAAAGATTCGAATGGGTTGAAGACATTATCGATTGAATAACACTGTTAGATTTTCCAGGGAATTCCTGTTGATGGCAAATATGGTGTTTTTAGGGGGTCTTACCCCTTATGCATTTTTGACCCAAAAAGTTGGGATTTTCGAAGTCTATTTTATTGTTCGAAGAGATACTTTGGACAATGCTGATTTTAACAATATAAAAGCCATATGTGGTTGTGGCCAAAGAAACGGGAGCTATGACGGTTTGAAATTCCGATTTTTGAAAAAAATGCCATTTGACAGGTGAAAATCTAAACTGTGCTAGTTAGGGCTCTGGAAAGTCTTTTATTGAATAGACCGACCTCGAAAACCTACATTTTGATACCAAAATCGTCCATGTAGCCCTCATAACTAATGAATTATTTCGTTTTAATTTTTTCCATATTTCATTTTCGAGTTTTGTTCCGAAGCTCATAGCACTCAATGTATGGGTGATATGGATCACCAAATTGGGTATTCTGGAAGATTCGAATGGGTTGAAGACATTATCGATTGAATAACACTGTTAGATTTTCCAGGGAATTCGTGTTGATGGCAAATATGGTGTTTTTAGGGGGTCTTACCCCTTATGCATTTTTGACCCAAAAAGTTGGGATTTTCGAAGTCGATTTTATTGTTCGAAGAGATACTTTGGACAGTGCTGATTAACAATATAAAAGCCATATGTGGTTGTGGCCAAAGAAACGGGAGCTATGACGGTTTGAAATTCCGATTTTTGAAAAAAATGCCATTTGACAGGTGAAAATCTAAACTATGCTAGTTAGGGCTCTGGAAAGTCTTTTATTGAATAGACCGACCTCGAAAACTTACATTTTGATACCTAAATCGTCCATGTAGCCCTCATAAGTAATGAATTATTTCGTTTTAATTTTTTCCATATTTCATTTTCGAGTTTTGTTCTGAAGCTCAGAGCACTCAAAGCATGGGTGATATGGATCACCAAATTGGGTATTCTGAAAGATTCGAATGGGTTGAAGACATTATCGATTGAATAACACTGTTAGATTTTCCAGGGAATTCGTGTTGATGGCAAATATGGTGTTTTTAGGGGGTCTTACCCCTTATGCATTTTTGACCCAAAAAGTTGGGATTTTCGATATCGATTTTATTCTTTATATGGATACTTTGAACAATGCTGATTATCAATATACAAACCTAACTTGGTTACGACGAGAGAAACGGGAGCTATGACGATTTGAAATTTCGATTTTTTTGAAAAAATGCCATTTGACAGGTGAAAATCTGAACAATGCTAGATAGGGCTCTGGAAAGTCTTTTATTGAATAGACCGACCTCGAAAACTTACATTTTGATACCAAAATCGTCCATGTAGCCCTCATAAGTAATGAATTATTTCGTTTTAATTTTTTCCATATTTCATTTTCGAGTTTTGTTCCGAAGCTCAGAGCACTCAAAGCATGGGTGATATGGATCACCAAATTGGGTATTCTGAAAGATTCGAATGGGTTGAAGTAATTATCGATTGAATAACACTGTTAGATTTCCCAGGGAATTCGTGTTGATGGCAAATATGGTGTTTTTAGGGGGTCTTACCCCTTATGCATTTTTGACCCAAAAAGTTGGGATTTTCGATATCGATTTTATTCTTTATATGGATACTTTGAACAATGCTGATTAACAATATACAAACCTAACTTGGTTACGACGAGATAAACGGAAGCTATGACGATTTGAAATTTCGATTTTTTTGAAAAAATGCCATTTGATAGGTGAAAATCTGAACTATGCTAGATAGGGCTCTGGAAAGTCTTTTATTGAATAGACCGACCTCGAAAACCTACATTTTGATACCAAAATCGTCCATGTAGCCCTCATAAGTAATGAATTATTTCGTTTTAATTTTTTCCATATTTCATTTTCGAGTTTTGTTCCGAAGCTCATAGCACTCAAAATATGGGTGATATGGATCACCAAATTGGGTATTCTGAAAGATTCGAATGGGTTGAAGTAATTATCGATTGAATAACACTGTTAGATTTCCCAGGGAATTCGTGTTGATGGCAAATATGGTGTTTTTAGGGGGTCTTACCCCTTATGCATTTTTGACCCAAAAAGTTGGAATTTTCGAAGTCGATTTTATTGTTCGAAGAGATACTTTGGACAATGCTGATTAACAATATAAAAGCCATATGTGGTTGTGGCCAAAGAAACGGGAGCTATGACGGTTTGAAATTCCGATTTTCGAAAAAAATGCCATTTGACAGGTGAAAATCTAAACTATGCTAGTAAGGGCTCTGGAAAGTCTTTTATTGAATAGACCGACCTCGAAAACCTACATTTTGATACCAAAATCGTCCATGTAGCCCTCATAAGTAATGAATTATTCCGTTTTAAATTTTTCCATATTTCATTTTCGAGTTTTGTTCCGAAGCTCATAGCACTCAATGTATGGGTGATATGGATCACCAAATTGGGTATTCTGAAAGATTCGAATGGGTTGAAGTAATTATCGATTGAATAACACTGTTAGATTTTCCAGGGAATTCGTGTTGATGGCAAATATGGTGTTTTTAGGGGGTCTTACCCCTTATGCATTTTTGACCCAAAAAGTTGGGATTTTCGAAGTCGATTTTATTGTTCGAAGAGATACTTTGGACAGTGCTGATTAACAATATAAAAGCCATATGTGGTTGTGGCCAAAGAAACGGGAGCTATGACGGTTTGAAATTCCGATTTTTGAAAAAAATGCCATTTGACAGGTGAAAATCTAAACTATGCTAGTTAGGGCTCTGGAAAGTCTTTTATTGAATAGACCGACCTCGAAAACTTACATTTTGATACCAAAATCGTCCACGTAGCCCTCATAAGTAATGAATTATTTCGTTTTAATTTTTTCCATATTTCATTTTCGAGTTTTGTTCTGAAGCTCAGAGCACTCAAAGCATGGGTGATATGGATCACCAAATTGGGTATTCTGAAAGATTCGAATGGGTTGAAGTAATTATCGATTGAATAACACTGTTAGATTTTCCAGGGAATTCGTGTTGATGGCAAATATGGTGTTTTTAGGGGGTCTTACCCCTTATGCATTTTTGACCCAAAAAGTTGGGATTTTCGATATCGATTTTATTCTTTATATTGATACTTTGAACAATGCTGATTAACAATATACAAACCTAACTTGGTTACGACGAGATAAACGGGAGCTATGACGATTTGAAATTTCGATTTTTTTGAAAAAATGCCATTTGATAGGTGAAAATCTGAACTATGCTAGATAGGGCTCTGGAAAGTCTTTTATTGAATAGAGCGACCTCGAAAACCTACATTTTGATACCAAAATCGTCCATGCAGCCCTCATAAGTAATGAATTATTTCGTTTTAATTTTTTCCATATTTCATTTTCGAGATTTGTTCCGAAGCTCAGAGCACTCAGAACATGGGTGATATGGATCACCAAATTGGGTATTCTGAAAGATTCGAATGGGTTGAAGACATTATCGATTGAATAACACTGTTAGATTTCCCAGGGAATTCGTGTTGATGGCAAATATGGTGTTTTTAGGGGGTCTTACCCCTTATGCATTTTTGACCCAAAAAGTTGGGATTTTCGATATCGATTTTATTCTTTATATGGATACTTTGAACAATGCTGATTAACAATATACAAACCTAACTTGGTTACGACGAGAGAAACGGGGGCTATGACGGTTTGAAATTCCGATTTTTGAAAAAAATGCCATTTGACAGGTGAAAATCTGAACTATGCTAGATAGGGCTCTGGAAAGTCTTTTATTGAATAGACCGACCTCGAAAACCTACATTTTGATACCAAAATCGTCCATGTAGCCCTCATAAGTAATGAATTATTTCGTTTTAATTTTTTCCATATTTCATTTTCGAGTTTTGTTCCGAAGCTCATAGCACTCAAAATATGGGTGATATGGATCACCAAATTGGGTATTCTGAAAGATTCGAATGGGTTGAAGTAATTATCGATTGAATAACACTGTTAGATTTCCCAGGGAATTCGTGTTGATGGCAAATATGGTGTTTTTAGGGGGTCTTACCCCTTATGCATTTTTGACCCAAAAAGTTGGAATTTTCGAAGTCGATTTTATTGTTCGAAGAGATACTTTGGACAATGCTGATTAACAATATAAAAGCCATATGTGGTTGTGGCCAAAGAAACGGGAGCTATGACGGTTTGAAATTCCGATTTTTGAAAAAAATGCCATTTGACAGGTGAAAATCTAAACTATGCTAGTAAGGGCTCTGGAAAGTCTTTTATTGAATAGACCGACCTCGAAAACCTACATTTTGATACCAAAATCGTCCATGTAGCCCTCATAAGTAATGAATTATTCCGTTTTAAATTTTTCCATATTTCATTTTCGAGTTTTGTTCCGAAGCTCATAGCACTCAATGTATGGGTGATATGGATCACCAAATTGGGTATTCTGAAAGATTCGAATGGGTTGAAGACATTATCGATTGAATAACACTGTTAGATTTTCCAGGGAATTCGTGTTGATGGCAAATATGGTGTTTTTAGGGGGTCTTACCCCTTATGCATTTTTGACCCAAAAAGTTGGGATTTTCGAAGTCGATTTTATTGTTCGAAGAGATACTTTGGACAGTGCTGATTAACAATATAAAAGCCATATGTGGTTGTGGCCAAAGAAACGGGAGCTATGACGGTTTGAAATTCCGATTTTTGAAAAAAATGCCATTTGACAGGTGAAAATCTAAACTATGCTAGTTAGGGCTCTGGAAAGTCTTTTATTGAATAGACCGACCTCGAAAACTTACATTTTGATACCAAAATCGTCCACGTAGCCCTCATAAGTAATGAATTATTTCGTTTTAATTTTTTCCATATTTCATTTTCGAGTTTTGTTCTGAAGCTCAGAGCACTCAAAGCATGGGTGATATGGATCACCAAATTGGGTATTCTGAAAGATTCGAATGGGTTGAAGTAATTATCGATTGAATAACACTGTTAGATTTTCCAGGGAATTCGTGTTGATGGCAAATATGGTGTTTTTAGGGGGTCTTACCCCTTATGCATTTTTGACCCAAAAAGTTGGGATTTTCGATATTGATTTTATTCTTTATATTGATACTTTGAACAATGCTGATTAACAATATACAAACCTAACTTGGTTACGACGAGATAAACGGGAGCTATGACGATTTGAAATTTCGATTTTTTTGAAAAAATGCCATTTGATAGGTGAAAATCTGAACTATGCTAGATAGGGCTCTGGAAAGTCTTTTATTGAATAGAGCGACCTCGAAAACCTACATTTTGATACCAAAATCGTCCATGCAGCCCTCATAAGTAATGAATTATTTCGTTTTAATTTTTTCCATATTTCATTTTCGAGATTTGTTCCGAAGCTCAGAGCACTCAGAACATGGGTGATATGGATCACCAAATTGGGTATTCTGAAAGATTCGAATGGGTTGAAGACATTATCGATTGAATAACACTGTTAGATTTCCCAGGGAATTCGTGTTGATGGCAAATATGGTGTTTTTAGGGGGTCTTACCCCTTATGCATTTTTGACCCAAAAAGTTGGGATTTTCGATATCGATTTTATTCTTTATATGGATACTTTGAACAATGCTGATTAACAATATACAAACCTAACTTGGTTACGACGAGAGAAACGGAAGCTATGACGGTTTGAAATTTCGATTTTTTTGAAAAAATGCCATTTGACAGGTGAAAATCTGAACTATGCTAGATAGGGCTCTGGAAAGTCTCTTATTGAATAGAGCGACCTCGAAAACCTACATTTTGATACCAAAATCGTCCATGTAGCCCTCATAAGTAATGAATTTTTTCGTTTTAATTTTGTCCATATTTCATTTTCGATTTTTGTTCCGAAAGTATGAGTGATATGGATCACCAAATTGGGTATTCTGAAAGATTCGAAGGGGTTGAAGCCCCACCGTAAGGTCTACCAGATATTTACTAATCTGGTGTTTTAGGGGGATACCTTGATAATTTTTAACCCCTTAGTTGAGATTTTCTGAATCGCTCATATTTTGCGCAGTTTGACTCTGATCTATGCTGATCAACATAATATAAATATGCTGTGGATGTGATAATAAGAATTTTGGAAAGATGTGTTCAGTGTCTCGACATTCATGAATTCTGGAAGTTCTTCAGTTCATTTTTATTGAATTGTTTGTTCTTGGAATTCTATTCAATACCATTGTTATTTGATGGAAAATTTCCATCTAGCAGAGAGACAATAAAATCTCCAAAACCACCACTCGCCATAATTCTCTCGGACACATCCAAAACAACAATCATTCACAGTACCCTCCCCATAAATAATATGACCCAATAATTCACCTCACTCCAAATTCTCCCGCATAAATCAGCATCAACCAGAAATCCGCGATTTCGAGCTTTAAATCGACTCCCGACGAAACAAAAACAAACGTGATTCACAGCCTTCCGAACCGCGTGGTCGCTGAGCGTGCGCCCCCCGTTCTCGCCGCCCGATTGGCCGCTGATAAAGGACGGACGGGCCAGATAGTGGGCTTGAATGGAAGAACGGCTATTCAGAAAACGCTCAAGCAGTGCGGTTTCGAAGCCAAAGCTTGACGGGCTTTAGACGGACGTCAAAGTTCGAACTTGCGGTTGCTTTCGCAATTTTTTTAAAACACGCGTAAAAGGGGTATTCAGGAAATTTCCCCTCAATTCCTTGTGGCAAGAAATTGAACACTCAGTATATTTATTAAGTGTGTGATATTTTTTTTGATGGTGCCAAGTTTAATAAACAATTTACATTGTGATATTCGTGATTGGTTGTGATTGCAACCCCTCCAGAACTATACTGGATGTGATGTTTGGTTGTCAAGTAGGTTTTGTTACTATTATCGCTTTTTTTTCAAAATTGGCCAAAATTTGAGAAGTTCCACTTGAGATTACAAAAATGTGAATGGAATAAAACAATGATACTAAATTATTATTTCGGTACATACAGATTAAAACTGGAGTAAAGTTTTGATATGTTAAATAGCCGAGAAGATTTATATTATCATTTGTTAATATTTATTAGGACATTCATTTATTAGCTGTCGCGGTTACATTTAGTGTTGCAATTTTTGGATCAAATCCAGTTTAGTCAAGGGATATTTCGAATTTTTGCATTATTTTCAGGTGCTTTTTGCGCATGTGTTCCTATATACAGGGTGGCCCACCCCAGACGCGGTTCTCATTTTGAGGCAGTAAATGAAGAAATTTGAAATTTTTTTTTCGTGAAATGCAAAGGGCAATCAGATGCACAATTCAAAATTGTTTTCACATATACAGGGTGTTCGACAACAAAGATAAAGACCATAGTTACACTTTTTTCAATGTAATACCCTATATATGAATTCAAAAATTGAATGGCAAGCTCAAATAATGATGAGTTTATGAAGACCATTTTATGCCTTAGGAGAACCATTTAAGAGAAAATGGCGAAAAATCGAAAAAACGGAGTATTTTTAATTTGTAATTAATGAATAAATCCTTCAAGCCAACGAGACAGACAATGTTTTTTCGTGTAGACATATTGGCTACCTTTATGCAGAAGAAAAAAATTTAACTCTGGAATATACTGAGTAATCATAATTAATGTTCAAACATTAACTACAAATGATGGTCAGAAACTTTCTTATTTCAAATGGCACACTCAGTATTTCTGTACCTTGTTGAACGTAGAAAATAATATCGAAACTATCTTCTATACCTAAAACAAATAGTTTTCCAGTAATTCTCGATTTTTAATTCAACTAATTAACCTACTATTATGATTAGCAACATTTCCTACATTGACATTAATGTTTTTTTTTGTTTTTTTTTAATAATTACGAAATAATCAGTAGGTATTACCTATTAGGTTTAAAGTGTAATGTACCGAATTTGTGAAATAAAATAATTTTTATTTAAAACAATTATTTTTGCAATAAATCTGAAAACACTTGATACTTCCGAAATAGTTAAAGATAGGTATAGGACATTGTGCATGAATTGTGTCTAGAATTCTCTGAAGAATCCAAAAAATAAATAATATACAGGGGGTTGCATTTGAAATAAGAAAGTTGGTATCGGCCACGGTCCCATGGAACACCCTATATAATATTATTTTCTTGAAAAATATGCGCATTTAAAATTACAAATCGACGTGTCCGAGCGTTTTTCCCAACACGCCCTCATTTATTCGATATCGAATTTTTTCCATTTGGCTGTTACACTCTGTATATCTACTTAAAACCAAGAATTTGGCCACCCTGCACACACTACCAATTTCATCTCCCAATCAATCGTGCCTTCAACCTATTTACGAAGCAGCATCCGATTTGACGAGAGGCGAGAAATCGATAGTTGTTTATCTTCCTTTGATAGACTTCAATTCGAGAAGGAAATCTATAAAATCATTAGAGGGAAACGTTTATCAATTAGCGATCCGAACGATTGCAGTTGCACAATTTCCTAGCTCTAGCTTTGAGGTATTTCCTCCAACATTTTCTGACAACCGCGTATGTTTATTTTCGATTCTGTCTCGCGGTTTCCGATAACTTACATTTGGTCGGTCGAAGATTGCAAAATCGACCTAGAATCGGAAAAAATTCTTGATAGAGCAGACCGAGCTCGCAAACTTAGGGCTTTTGACAAAGTCTTTGAAAGTACCCCTAAAGCCAAGCAGTATTGACCACAAGACTTTCCTGACATGACATTATTGTTCTCTCGAAAGAAATACGAAGATTCAAGATTCTAACAAAGTAATAATTTATTTCATTAAAACCTTTGAAAGTTTCGAAAAAAACACCCATTTCTTTAGGAGCTGTAGATCTCTTATTACACTGCGCAAAAAAATTAACGCACATTCATAACTCTACATTGACTTTATAACTTATTTTTTATGTTCTCTCGGGAAGGTTTTGAACGAAACAAGACACATTAAATGGAAGAAAAATTCACGATTTCACCGAATCTTATGTGAAAGAAGAGAAATGAACAATTTTTAAAATACTGAAATGCTGATAAGTGATTTAATACTTGGAATTTCCACCCCTTGCGTTAATTACAGCTCGTCAACGACGGTTCATACTCAAAATGAGTGATCTTAAAATGTTCTGATCTAATCCCTCCCAGATTTCTCCGAGTTGGATTCCTAAGTCATTAAGAGTAGCTGGATGATTTTCTGAACTTCTCAGCCTTCTATTGAGGTTGTCCCAAACCTGCTCAATCGGATTGAGATCTGGACTTCTTGCTGGCCATTCCATTCGAGAGACTTCAACCTCTTCAAGGTACTCCTGAACGATGCGCGCACGGTGGGATCAGGCATTATCGTCCATAAAAATGAAATTTTCACCAATGTATGAGGCAAATGGCACTGCATGCTCTTCAAGAATGTTCCTTATATACTTATCAGCATTCATAGCTCCATTATCAACGACCACTAGGTCTGTGCGAGCAGTCAAAGATATTCCACCCCATATCATAATCGATCCTCCCCCGAAACCAGTAGTATTCAGGAAATTGCACTGAGCATATCTTTCATGTGGACGTCTGTATACAAGGGAACGTCGATCACAATGGTAGAGGCAGAATCTAGACTCATCTGTGAAGAGAACTCTTTCCCAATCGGCCTCTTCCCAATGGATATGCTCTCTCGCAAAATCCAAACGCGCCCTTCGATGGGCTGGGGTAAGAGCTGGGCCTCTTTGCAGCGACACGAGGCCTTAAATCATATTGTCTGAGGCGATTTCTTATTGTCTGAGTGCTAGTTTGCACCTCATGAGTTTGCTCAAGCTGATTTTGAAGGAGGCGAGCGGTTGCAAACCGTTGTCTCAACGAAGAAACTCTCAAGTAACGTTCTTGAATGGCAGTTGTTACCCGTGGTCTACCCTGTCCTGGTCTTCGGACATTCATACCTGTCTCCCTGAATCGCTGCAACATTCTGGACACACTTGTATGGGAAACTCCAAACCTTTCTGCAATTCTTGTGTATGTTCACCCTTCTTCTCGCAAAACTACCGCTTGGGCACATACCTCTTGTGTCAAATTGCGTGTTTCGCGTTGCATAGCGATCGAGTGTAGAAAATCAAACGAAAGAAAAACTATTGATCACTAGAATTGATCGAGAACAACTGATTTTAGAATGGAGCCAATACATTCAAAATCTGATAATATCATCTTTTTTTATCCCTGCGGGGAGAAAACATCTGTATTGAAGAAAAACGTTGAAAGTGGATAACATATGCATACATGCATAATTCTGATAAAAGTAATTATCATTGAGAACATCTTCAGTTGTATGTAGAATAAATTTGAGATTTCCATAATGTGCGTTAATTTTTTTGCGCAGTTTATTTGAGGCACTACAAGTCCTTAAAATTGCGGCAGACACAAAAAGCTGGCGCCAGTGACAGTCATTTTTCGAGACAATCAGCATCCAGCATCTCTTCAATTTCAAAACAGTAAAGATCCGCTACATTAACAGTTAACCATGTTAACACCACCGGAAAAAATCGAACACCGAAGTCTAAATTTACGCTTTTCGGTTCCCGAAATATCGCGCAACAAAAATGATGATAATGTCGAGTCCGAGAGTGGAGCTTTTAATTCCCCAATGTAAATAAGTTTTGACAAACGGTGTCATCGGTTATCCAGACGGTTGCCAAATAGGAGAAATCGGCGTAACTGATATCCCCACTAATTAGTAACGATTTGGGCGGTGTTAACCACGAATATTTTGGGGGATTTTAGGCGATGATTGATACCACTGACAGGCCTGAGAGCAGTGGCAATATGTCGGCGGGCAGTTGGTACCACAGACACAGATAATTGTCGCTCGCCACAACTTGTCATCAGTCATAGAGCTCTTCTATAGTTCTTACCAAAGGTTATTTAGACCCACCTGAAGGCCTCCTGGCTTATTCCTACGAGGATATATTGAAAAATTCTTAGCCTACTATAGAACCGAACAAAATTTCAATGTCAAAATATTTTATTATTCAACATATTCTCCTCTTAATTGAATACATTTGATACAGTGAACCTGCAACGTCTCTAGACCTTTCAAAAAAATGTTTCTTCTTGCTCTGCAAACCAGTCCTCCACAGCTTTTATTACCTCCTCATTGGAAGAAAATTTACGACCTTTTAAACTTTTTTTCAGTTGAGGAAAGAGATGATAGTCGGACGGAGTCAAATCTGGTGAATAAGGGAGGTGTTCTAGTAATTCTAACCCTAAATCACGAATTTTTTGCATGGCAACATGAGATTTGTCTACTGGGGCGTTCTCCTGTAAAAACAAAACACCTGTGGATAGCTTTCCGCGTCTTTTCTCTTTAATTTTTTCCCGTTGAGTGGTCAGTAATGTCGAATAGTAATCTTCAGTTATTGTTCTACCCTTATCCAAAAAATCAATCATGATTACTCCATGGCAATCCCAAAAAACTGAAGCAAGAACTTTTCCAGCAGATTTTTGGACACGAAACTTCTTAGGTCTTGGAGGACCAGAGTGTAGCCATTCCATCGATTGTTGCTTTGTTTCTGGATCGTAGAAATGTACCCAAGTCGCATCCATAGTAACAATTCGGTTTAAGAAGTCTACATCGTTTTCAAATCGAGCACAGATCGAACGCGATGCTTCTACCCTTGCACGCTTTTGGTCAACATTCAAACATTTGGGGATCCATTTCGCAGAAATTTTTCTCATGTCCAAATTGACGTGAACTATATGATGAACGCGTTCGTATGAAATCTTCAGTGCTTCAGATATTTGTTTTAGCACAATTCGACGGTTTGATAAAATCATGTCATGAACTGCATCGATATTTTCGGGGACTGACAGTACTGACACAGAAACTGGCCTTCCCGATCGGTCATCATCTTCAATGGAAAATTTTCCTCTTTTGAAGCTTGCAGTCAAATTTTTCACGGTCGCATACGAAGGACATTGATCACCAAGGGTATTAAGCGTACCTTCGTAAATCTGCTCACCTCTTAACCCTTTTAAATACAGGTACTTGATGATGACTCGATACTCCAATTTTTCGATTTTTACAATTTCGGTGGACATCTTTTTTCTTTTAATTTATTGCGTAACTCTGGTTTACTTTTTCGACGTCGAACTCTACACTGACACTTCTAATAAGTTATTGTTCGTTGATATGGTATCGCAATATTTTGTTTATGCATGAAACTGGTCTAGGCTAACTAGATATCAATACATCCTCGTAGTTTGTCCCTCTCGAAAATTGTTCTTGGTGGTGAGATGACTAGATGAATTCAAGCTCAGAAATAATTCAAGCCTTCACGACTCAGGCGGATTATCTGTTGATAAATATTTTTTTTTACCAAAAACCATGAACTTTATCCAAAAATGACATGAGACCTTTTTTGTTGAGAGTGAATCAAGCCATCCAAAATGCTTAGATTTATTTTTGTCAGTTTTTTGACTTCGAAGAAAAAAATTAAAAACTGTTTTTCGGGCGCTCTCTTTAGGGGGATGTAACCAAGCAGTGGGGGCTCAAAAAAAAAAACTTTATATGAAAGACCCACCCTATTTTTCGACAAGGAATCACCCCCTAAATTTTCTCGCAACCGTTCATATACACCATGTGACTCCGCAAACCTGATAGAATCGCATTCTCCCATCTCTTTCAGACGATGAAGCCCAAATCCACCCCGTGACCCCAAGAAGATGTCATGATTTCAACACTCCTCGCCCTACCCTCCACCACCTCCTCCTTCCACCCCACCACCGGCTTCGACTTCAACGAAACCGCCAGCAGCTTCCTCTACCTCTCCACCACCGACGATGACTTCTTCTTCAACGGCACCTACCCCAACGGCACCAACCTGACCTTCACCAACTTCAAGACCCCGGTCTTCCCCACCTATCTGAGGGTCATCTCCATGGTGTTCTGCATCGTCATCATGTGTCTGGGGGTCATCGGCAACGTGATGGTGCCCATCGTCATCTTCAAGACCAAGGACATGAGGAACAGCACCAACATCTTCCTGGTGAACCTGGCGGTGGCGGATTTGATGGTGCTGCTGGTCTGCACGCCCACGGTGCTGGTGGAGGTCAATTCGGCCCTGGAGACCTGGGTGCTTGGGAAGGAGATGTGTGAGTAGCTCTTATGGGTGTTTTGTTTGACTGTTTTTGGTGTTTTTGCTTTGGAATCCCAGAACTAATTGATTCCAGTACGTGGGTTACTTCTAAAGTTCATACGTTCCTGATGCTGCATAAAACAAGAGTAATCGATTCTAGAAAGTGACAGGGGCGTACTCAGGACAGTATTATAGCGTATTGATCTCAGGCGTTTGATCCATCACGAGCTGGTGATATCTCAGAGGGTCTTTTTCCCTCTGGACATATCCGAGCCATCTGTTAACCCTAATATTATTAGATCGATCCCTTCCACGGATCTCAATTTCGAACACGACACAACAGTCGGAAAATTCTGAGAGTTATGTTATAATCGAGGGAAAGCTAAGATTAATTGGATGAGAGGAAAGGATCCCTAAAATGGCTGTGTAAGTTTCCTTTCTCTAGAGTCTGGATCGAGACATTCCTTAGAGCGGTTAGGTCATGAATAATGGGGGCCATAATCGATTTATGCTATTTTGACAGTTTTGCGGATGAAAATCTAGTGATTTCTCGATTAATTTTCGGAACAAATTAATTTTCAAGAAGAAATGGGTACTTTTGAAAATTAATAAATTTGAAATATTGTTATACGTTTGAAATAAAAATGTTCTTAGTGTCTGTTAAATAAACCAATTGCTGATGAACTTCGGGATATGAATCTAGTGGATACAATGACTGCCGGATAAATCTGTCGGATGAATCTGCTCGGGTACCGGATAAAGTATCTACCAGATAACTGCTATCTGATAACTTAACGGAAGATCGGTTTGGCAATGGCTGCAGGTGAAAGAAAGATAGAGGGGTCCTTGTAACTTGTGTATTCATCATATTTATGTCTCTGTATGTGTTTTATTTGTGGTAAATTGGACTATTTGAATCCGGATTTGAGTTAACACAGGTATGTTCTACTCTAATCATTATAAATAACAGTGACGTAGATTCTTGAATTTTTAGAATTTCACTTTTCAAATTGTCGTCTGATATTGAGAGAAGGAACATTTGGTTATCAATTCTGAATTTGGCTGACTCTGTTTGCCTAACTCGGAATCTGTTCAAATGTTCGTAACTTTGTATGAATTTGTCAAAAAGAGTTGATTCACTTGTAATTTTATTTCCATTCTTCAATACCGATAACATTACGCCATTGAAACTTTCAAAGTTAGATTATGCAATGTTGCAACGGCATTATTAAATGATATTGCTATCCTTTATGCTATCTTCGTCCCACTCATTGAGAACTGACTGAATTTTGGCTTCACCAATTCTCTAATCTATGAATGAGACGCTGCTGACTGTAAACAAACATGGGGGAAAACTAGTAGTCTTTTCTGAAGCTACGTTGTTTTGATATGTAAAAACAGATTATTTTAAGTGATTTTCTTAGTTCTCGTGATGATTTTGTGGAGAATTTCAGTGAATTAATGTATTATTGACAGTGCAGAGTCGAGTTTATAAAATTTTGTTATACAAATTGGCTTTTTTCCTCCTAATTGGATCTAATTGGATCGACAATTCACGAGGTATTCGATGGAAATTATGTAAACAAATTATTGTTTTGAATGTTCCTTATTTTCATGGAAATATACTACAAAATAGCAACAAAAAAAGATTTACATCTGCCTAAACTATGATCAGAATGTGAATGAGTTCTGATGCAATATGACAAACATGAAGATTTGTATGGTATATTATAATTAAGTATCACTAGAATATTCCCAAAATGTTAAGCGGTAAATTCATCAATTCAACCTCAGAACTTAGCCACTGAATACAACCTTCCAAAATCTTTGCTAATTACTTAATAATTCACTGAAAATATTGTTCGCAGTTGTTCGAGAAACACTTAACGAAAATCTGGTCAGGAAGTTTTCTCCATCTATAGTTTATCCATGCTCTTCTTCAGTCCAATTTTTCCAATATAGCGAAGGCATTAGTGATATATAGTGTTAACGCCTCTTTCTTACGAAATACATGAAAACGTACAGACCAGTTTTTATTTGTCCTTGAAGAGCAATTGAAATCACTACTGTTACAATTGAATACCATTTTTTTCAGTACTAGTAGCTTACTCAGTGTTCTATAATCAATCCACTGGCCTAAAATTATACATAACATTAGCATTAAAACATGAATCCCTTCGCTCAGATACTTCACCTTATTTAATTTCTGTCTTACAGAAAGATAAAGGCACAACTCAGTACTTTGAATTAAGAAGATCAATTTCATAATCATCTTGTTGATAATTATGGTATTAACCTTTCTCAGCAGTTAAAACTGCACCAGAAAATTAAACTCAAACAAGACGCCTTGTAACCTAAAATATGATAACTTTGTGAATAATATTATTTGAATAACGCTGATATAAATACTTTCTCAACAATTTTTATTTAAATACAAATTTATCTGTTCAGAACACGATAAAAACTTCGAAATATCACTCAAGAATACCTGGATATGAAACAAAATATTATAGTTCAAAAGCACGCGAAACATAGAAGATCTCAAAGCATTACTCATTTTAAAGTTTGGAATTCTTGCCGAAAGAGGGCGCTTATTCTTTGAATTGTTCCTGTCTTTTCTCTGGTTTTCCGAATTAGCTGTCTCTCTATGATTTCATTCGTGATCGATGGAAATTCGTTGATTAGAATGAAAAACTGTGTCGTCCCCCTGAAACGATAACCCCTATCGACACCACCGCATAAATACCGCCGCCTTTCCCAAATTAGATCGCGAAAACTCCCTGCGTGACCGTATCTCAATCAGAGAACGATTTATAATCCGGACGCACTCCGATTATCCGTTTTTATTTGGGCCACAAAGCAAAACGCATGGACCGACCGTTTAAACCAGTTTTCGGCGACAACGGTCAATGGCCAAACGCGATTTATGGACGCTGTTTCCGACGACGTCCAGAGTGCAGAGAATCAAAGGTTGCCAAGGTCGGAAAACGAGGATTCGATGGGAATTGATGTTCCCGCTGGAAGCGAGGCGGCATCCTGGGACTAATCCGCCTCCAATATTCATCCCTGTAGGGTCCTGGACGCCGTTTTCGACGGCGTCTTCAGACTAAGCGATCGCTTTACCAGATCGGGTGGGATTCGAACCGACGTCGGGAACGACATGTCGGATGACCGGGTAATCCATAAAAATGTGTTATTGAAAGAAGGAGCGAGCTCTTGGTTCTCTATATCGATGATTTTCGATGCTCTTACGCTATCCACAGCGTCCACAACGTCATTTGCTTCGTTGGAAATTGTTTGAAAAGATAGAATAAGATATACCAGACGAATCAATAATTTTTTTCTGCTTCTGATCTACAGAGGCTACAAATTTCATCTGCTGACTTTCCTATACGGTACAAATGATGTCTGTACCGACAGAAATTGAGTTGATACATCTAGGGAATACTCAAGTACTAACCTTATTCGAATGAGAATCTTAAAAACACGATATTTCTCAATAAAAACACTTAGTTTTGCCCAATTATTGCTGCAATTGAAAAGCCATATTTATCCCACCAAAATAAGTTCCTCCTTCGATTTTCATTGGGATTAGTTTGTGAGCACGTATAACTTGTTCATATTTTCCTCAATCTCCCAAAACTATCTCAAAAAGAATTCTATATTATACTAAAACGGTAACTCTGTGGTCCGGCCCGGGGAATCTGTCGAAAAAGTGGGTCCAGAAGAATCTTGAAATCGCAGCGAAGCTGCGATACAGGAGAGAAATTTTTACACGGTCGGAAAGAGGAATGATCGATTCGTACGTGGACGAAATTTCGATCCTCTAGGCGATGTAGAAGTATTTTAAAAAAATTCGCGAAAATCGCGAAAAAATTCGGCGAAAAGGGCAATTTTAAACTCGATAAAACTCTTTTCGCAGATATCCTGGCCGTGATGTAAATATACGGATCGAAAGAGGAAGAGTCAACGCAAAATAGCTTGGTATTCATATTTTCCATAATCTCCCCATTTCTTCAGGAAAACTGATCAAAGTTTGACATTTCTCCTATAAAATCGCCCGATATGCAGAGATCACAGATAACTATTTGACATTGTAGCTGTGAGCTGTCAGAGGTTGGCCACAGCCTTCTATAGGGAAAGCCCGGAACACAATCTGACAACTGCGCTCAGATTCCGCGACCGGAGGCCTACCGATAAGGATAACTGCTTAAAAGGTAGATCTGCTGGCCCATACTAGTTTTAACACTAATCGAGCATAACTCCATTAACCTAGGTCATAGGATTCGAGGTCAATGACCTAACTCAACCCATCGTCCCATCTTCTGTGACGGAGCTATCATAGAGCTTTTGAGAAGTCGATGCCAGATTGTGTTGATTTTCTGTTTGAACAAGGAAGCAGTACCACAGAATACCTAACTACACAGAAGCGTCACTCCGCCTTCCCGTCAAAACTTTATTTGATGACGCTTCTGCCATGCTAGGTAGTACATATGTCAAGTTGAAATTCAAACTTCCCGCTGGATCACTCAAAAATGACATATGTACTACCTAACAGAGAATCAAGGTCACGAAAATTTGCCCCTTGAAGATCAAAGTGCCGACGCTTAGTGACGCTTCTGTGTAGTTAGGTATTCTGTGGCAGTACGTCCTCTATGAACTTTTTTTTTTTGAAAAATGGTACAGGAAAAAAGAGTTTCGTTTCATGAGAGGAATCTACAGTTGAAATAAATGTAAAAGTCAAAGACTCACCCTGTGTGTCAAAAACCTCTTCAAGATATGGATTGATGAGATGTTCTCCTCTGAGTGGAACACGAGAACGGATCTCAGGCAGTCGAGACGCCTTATCAAAGGCCTTTTATAAAGCTGGAGGTCAAAAAGCTCTTGATTCTCGAGAGGAAGTAGTTGTCTCTGGTGACGGGTGATTTAACTGGCCATCTGTTCAACAAATATTTACGAAGAATGGGTATAAGTGAGTGTTCCCTGTGTCCTGTATTGAGATTAACACACCTAGGGAACCCTACACCTTCCATCTCTATGATGAGAGGGACTCCTCCCTGTCGGCATTCTTGTCGGCGTGCCTTCGGGTCTGAGTGTCTCTAGTATTACATGAATGCGGTATCAACAAAAGGCCACAAAGCCTACGTTCGGCTGAATAAGGGAGCCGCATTTGAAGAAGAAGAACCCTCTTACCAAACTATAACCAATAACCATGTCTTAATAGACCAATCCAACGATCTGTCACGATCAGCTTTTTCAAAATGGTTGCTGAAATAAACAAATATCAAACCGAGGATATTCAGTTACGAGGTACGTGTTTCAAGGTAGTTTCTGTTGGTTTCTCAATTTTCAACTTCAATGTCTTCAATTATGCCATGTACAATGATAGTTATAATAGAGAAACACTATAACAGAAATGTTTGTTATTTGTTTGTTCCAGCAGCCATCTTGAAAAAGGGTGATCAGCTGTTTTGTTGGATTGGTCTATTCTGTAATTTTTAGTCAGACCGACAGAACGCACCTCGATCTTCCTCTCCACGCAACTGTAGCGCCAATTTTTATGCGTGGTCGTAAATTAAACGACAGGCGATTTGCAAGACGGAGATCCGCACTAAAAATATCCACACACGTCTTTGATATCTATTCTACTTTTGCTTCTCCGGATTGTTAAAACGTCACGGTGTAAATATTAATCACGTCGTTTCACGGTTAACCCGAGGCGGCGTGTCGAAAGTTGAGACCGTTCGGATTTTGTTTTTCTGGGAATCTCCGAATTTAACGATTTTCTCGGTTTGGTATGGGAAAACTTAGGTTTTTCCGGGTTATTGAGGATTGAATCTGTTTTTGTTATTGTTGCTATTTTCGTTGCTTTTTCTCGAACTTACACAAGGTTACAGCGAAGCAGATACGCCTCCCAGACCATACATCACCGTGAGGACTATTCATTTTGAAGCATATATGCAACTTTACACATTATTTTTTAATTTTCGTAGCGACAAGATCGATATCATCCACACATTCTCCTCTCCAAGAGAGTTCTATGCACGTATACTCAATTCACAATTATAAAATCACAGCTCTGGCCTTGGAAATTTGACACATTCCACTCTGTATCGAAGTTATGACGTTTTTCAAAATATTTTTATGTTCCAAGTCAACACTATGTTGCCCTTTCTACATTCTTAGCGTATTTCTCAGAATGTGAATGAATTGGAAAAGCTGTGATGGACGAAAATAATTAACGTTTATATGAATTGATAGAAAGGATTCCTTTTCTAGTTATTTGCATGAAAAGTACAAGAGATCACTGTTGAAATATATTATTTTTCGCCATGGAAAAAAATTGCATTGCTTTCACATAATTTCATATGCATGCTTGTGAAGATTTACTGTTTATTATCCTCTTGAACTGAAAGTTCAAGACTTGACGACATTTTATTTATCTGATCTTATGAACAAGGAGTAAAATATTCTGATTGTATAGTAATTTATTGGATTAAAAAATATTCATACATTACTACCACAGTAGGTTTGTACAAATAAAATGGAATAGGTCAAACATATGCTTCACATTTATCATTCACCTGTTCTAAAATCAGACACAAACTCCTGGAGTATGGAAAAAACCGATGTATTCTGGTTCAATATAGCCTATTTCTACTTTCGGCAAAGGAATGAAAGCTCCAGTGACACATTTCAATTCATCGGAATCTGAATTCACCTACCGTTGAATGCAATATTGTCATATTTCTTCTTTTCTAGCTTTTTCGACGTGTTTTTTTTTCTGAAACGTGAAAACGATCAACAATAATCATTTATAGACCGATGATGGCCATCCAGAACCCGTTTACTTACGAAAATCGTGCAATTTTATTCTTCATTAGTGAATGGAGTATATATATTATATATATTACGCAATCATTAACTAGCTGATGACGAATCCTTGGCGAATTTGAATTCTGTCCGTCTTTTCCTGAGACAGCAGTCCTTATCGGTCTCAAGCAATTTGATCAGGCGATGTCAATCATAATCGTTACCCAAAATTTCATAAAAAATCCTATATTTCCTCAAGCTTTTCTATACCAACAATGGTGCCGAAACATACAAACTTCATTATCCATATTTCGCGAAAGTTTTGGCAGAAAAGAACTGGGGAGTGTCTCTAGGGGTCCATTTTTTTTCGCGCTGAATAATAAGAGGAAATTATCTCCTGTATTTGTGTGGTGCTGAACGAAAATGGAATTCTAGCTGTAACGTCGTTTTTTAAATGAGAATGGCCTTTGTAATTGCGTGGGACTTGGTGGAATGTGGGTCCCATGGGGGACTTTGAAGGTTAATGGAGTGTTATACAAGGTGTTGAGCGAAAGATTCCGAGCATTCTTGCAATGGTTGTTTTTCCAGCTCAATTCGAACGAAAACTGCATGGAATTTTTTATTTATGCTTGAACAAATTTTATTGTAGGTGAGATTCTTCCAGAATATGTATCTCAAATTCAACATTCAAACTTCTTGCTTTGAGGAAACAATCTAACCTAACCTTATTTAATCTAACCTAACCCTATCTAATCTAATCTAACTTACTCTAAGCTGACCTAATCAAACCCAACCTAACCTGACTAAATCTAAGCTAACCTAGCCTTATCCAACTCCAACCTAATCTAATCAAACCCAATCTAATCTAACCTAACCTAATCTAACCCAACCTAACCTCATATAATCTAACCCATCCTAATCAAAACTAACCTAATTGTTACTTTTTCTTGTTCGCAGTGGTCAGTAATTTGTATTTTTATGAAAAAAAGTGTACATATTGAGAACAGTAGCATAAGTTTCAAAAGGAATGAACAAATCGCTATACAGGGTCTTTCACGAGGAACCTCACCCATATTTATACGGGAAACTACTGAACGTATTTTCATGAAATTCAGCACTTATAAGTATTTCACGATGCTGATGAAATCTAAAATATTTTCAAGGCATGAGCACCTCCGGTTTTTCCGGAAATGACGTCAACTTCCGTTTTTCAAATTAGAACACCATTTTTTTATTGCAGAAATAGATTCCTTAGAAAATTTCAAGTTATTTTGATGTAACATTTTTCAGTTTTGGTTGGAAAATTCTCTCTGAGCGGGAAAATTCGAAAAAAAATCGAAAATAGAGCTCCGCTGAAACAAGAATAACTTCGAGGTTTTTGGATGGAAAATTTTCATTTTTGGGATTTTTCAAGATGTAAGATTGATGTATCCACTTTAAAAATCGAAATCGCGATTCATGATACAGGGGGTGAAAAAATCGCTTTCAAAGTTAGGGATGACAAAATCGTGAAAAATCAATTTTTTCGAATTAGAACCCCATTTTTTTATGGCAGATATTGAATCTACGTTAAAAAATAATGTGAGTGTATGCATCACACCCTTGCCCTAAAGTGGATATTAACTCAGAAAATATCCATTTTAGGGCAAGGGTGTGATGCATACACTCACATTATTTTTTAACGTAGATTCAATATCTGCCATAAAAAAATGGGGTTCTAATTTGAAAAAATTGATTTTTCACGATTTTGTCATCCCTTACTTTGAAAGCGATTTTTTCACCCCCTGTATTATGAATCGCGATTTCGATTTTCAAAGTGGATACATCAATCTTACATCTTGAAAAATCCCAAAAATGAAAATTTTCCATCCAAAAACCTCGAAGTTATTCTTGTTTCAGCGGAGCTCTATTTTCGATTTTTTTTTCGAATTTTCCCGCTCAGAGAGAATTTTCCAACCAAAACTGAAAAATGTTACATCAAAATAACTTGAAATTTTCTAAGGAATCTATTTCTGCAATAAAAGAATGGTGTTCTAATTTGAAAAACGGAAGTTGACATCATTTCCGGAAAAACCGGAGGTGCTCATGCCTTGAAAATATTTTAGATTTCATCAGCATCGTGAAATACTTATAAGTGCTGAATTTCATGAAAATACGTTCAGTAGTTTCCCGTATAAATATGGGTGAGGTTCCTCGTGAAAGACCCTGTATTTCCCAGATTTATCTTTGATATACAACCTCACCAGTGCTAACTGAGAAGTCATGAAAGTGCAATAGAATAATTAGGTTAGTACTGTTTATCCCATTGCACCTGGTTCATTTGATGATTGGTTAATGTTTATATTTAACCAATGCATTACCTCCATCGTGCATTTAATCTTCATTTCGACACCTTTCTGTGTGTGTATTTGGATATTCGAATCGCATACCGCTAATGTAATTAATTGGGGTATTAATTTTATGATTGCGAGTGTGTTCACTCTCTTTGAGATCATATTAATGACTATGCATCTGGAAGTGGATCATTCGAACATTCTTCAGAAGATTCGATTTCAGAAATTAAAATACACTGCGCAAAAAAATTAACGCACATTATGGAAATCTCGAATTTATTCTACAACTGAAGGTGTTCTCAATGATAATTATTTTTATCAGAATTATGCATGCATATGTTATCCACTTTCAACGTTTTTCTTCGATACAGATGTTTTCTCCCAGCAGGAATAAAAAAAGATGATATTATCAGATTTTGAATGTATTGGCTCCATTCTAAAATCAGTTGTTCTCGATCAATTCTAGTGATCAATAGTTTTTCTTTCGTTCGATTTTCTACACTCGATCGCTATGCAACGCGAAACACGCAATTTGACCCAAGAGGAATGTGCGGTAGTTTTACGAGAAGAAGGGTGGACATACACAAGAATTGCATACAGGTTTGGAGTTTCTCATACAAGTGTGTCCAGAATGTTGCAGCGATTCAGGGAGACAGGTATGAATGTCCGAAGACCAGGACAGGGTAGACCACAGGTAACAACTGCCATTCAAGAACGTTACTTGAGGGTTTCTTCGTTGAGACAACGGTTTGCAACCGCTCGCCTCCTTCAAAATCAGCTTGAGCAAACTCATGAGGTGCAAATTAGCACTCAAACAATAAGAAATCGCCTCAGAGAATATGATTAAAGGCATCGTGTCGCGGCAAGAGGCCCAGCTCTTACCCCAGCCCATCGAAGGGCTCGTTTGGATTTTGCGAGAGAGCATATCCATTGGGAAGAGGCCGATTGGGAAAGAGTTCTCTTCACAGATGAGTCTAGATTCTGCCTCTACCATTGTGATCGACGTTCCCTTGTATACAGACGTCCACTTGAAAGATATGCTCAGTGCAATTTCCTGAATACTACTGGTTTCGGGGGAGGATCGATTATGGTATGAGGTGGAATATCTTTGACTGCTCGCACAGACCTAGTGGTCGTTGATAATGGAGCTATGAATGCTGATAAGTATAAAGGAACATTCTTGAAAAGGATGTAGTGCCATTTGCCCCATACATTGGTGAAAATTTCATTTTTTTGGACGATAATGCCAGACCCCATCGTGCGCGCATCGTTCAGGAGTACCTTGAACAGGTTGAAGTCTCTCGAATGGAATGGCCAGCAAGAAGTCCAGATCTCAATCCGATTGAGCACGTTTGGGACAACCTCAATAGAAGGCTGAGAAGTTCAGAAAATCATCCAGCTACTCTTAATGACTTAGGAATCCAACTCGGAGAAATCTGGGAAGGATTAGATCAGAACATTTTAAGATCACTCATTTTGAGTATGAACCGTCGTTGCCGAGCTGTAATTAACGCAAGGGGTGGAAATACCAAGTATTGAATCACTTATCAGCATTTCAGTATTTTGAAAATTGTTCATTTCTCTTCTTTCACATGAGATTCGGTGAAATCCTGAATTTTTCTTCCATTCAATGTGTCTTGTTTCGTTCAAAACCTTCCCGAGAGAACATAAAAAATAAGTTATAAAGTCAATGTAGAGTTAACTTTCATTAAAATTGAGATTTTCAGAATGTGCGTTAATTTTTTTGCGCAACTGAACACAATTTTTGCTGCGATTTTCATCTGTGCTATTGTATCATTCGTAAAATTGTTGTTAAAATTCTTCATTTCCTCTGTTAATACTGAGATTCAGAAGAAAGAATTGATCTTTTCTTTTATAAGATCTGTTCCTTGTCGCAAATTCTTTCCGACATGCTACAGCCTTTTTAAGTAGAGCGAACACTTATCAAGCAACAGTGGTGTTACTCATTCGGAATGCTGTTTGTGATGTTGAGGATATCAATATTCTCCTGCCCATTTCCAATCTGTGAAAATTGGCAAACGCTTCTGACCCATTATCTTATAAATCGAGATTATTCCGCTACGAAAGCTTTCACATTTATAGAGAATCAATGAGTCAGAGGTCAACGCAGCACGATGTCGAGCTTATAATGGAAATACCCCTAAAAAGACGATCTCTCATTGAAAAAGGATTGCGTAAAGTTTTCTTCGTATCGTAAATTGCTACCCACAGGCCACAACTGAATAACATTTCTGTCTCGCAATATCGCTCACGCCCCCAACGGTTCCGTTGTTTTATCGAGGTTGCCATCACTGCCATTGTGAGGACTTTTCGAATTAGGTGTTTTCATCTGCGCTGAAATCACCTTTGACTTTTGAACTCCTCAATGACGATCCATCATTGAGGACTGAACGAGAATAAATTCGCTATCACAAAAACGCCCATATCTCTTGAACCAATTTAGAAAAAATCAAAATTTGATCATAGTTAGCTTTGTTATGAACGTCAGAAACATGTGGAACATTCACTTCATATATTCCAATTCTCTGTCGCAAATGTCAAGCGAAGTGAAAACACGAGAATTTATAGTGAAACTTTTCCAAAATAATCAAAAATGGAGCTTCGAAAGGATCGAAAAAGAGGCTCGCGTTCGTCCGGAAACGGTATCAAGAGTTGTTGAGCGCTTCAACGAAGATCTTACAATTAACCGCAAGGAAGGAACCGGGAGGAAAAAGGGGTTTCATAGCCCAAAAAAAGTGAAGAAAGCCATCAGCCTTTTTCAGAAGAATCCTAACCTTTCAGGACGGAAAGTGGCCCAAAAAGTGGGTTGTTCGCAGTCAACCGTTCAGAAAATCCAGTCGAATTGTGGGCTTAGAACATACAAAGTGCAGAAAGTGCCAGACAGGAACGCTCTGAAGAATCAAGAAGCGAAATCGAGAGCAAAGAAATTAAAAAAAGATTTCTTGAGAAATTTTTCCTGTAGCGCGATGGACGACGAAACCTATGTCTTGGCTGATTTCTCGCAACTTCCTGGTCAGGAATTTTATACTGCAGATTCTCATGGAGATGTTGACGCACAATTTCGCGTGAAGAAACAAGCAAAGTTTCCTAAAAAATTCCTGGTTTGGGAAGCAATTTGTACTTGTGGGAAAAGGAGCCAATTTTTCGTTGGCCTAGGCTCTGTTGACTCGAAGATATACATCGAGGAATGCTTGAAGAAGCGACTTTTACCATTTTTACGTGAGCACGATGTGTCAACAATCTTTTGGCCAGATTTAGCTTCATGCCACTACAGCAAGGCCACCAAGGAATGGTACGAAGCTAATGAGATGGTTCTCGTCCCCAAAGAGGCCAATCCACCAAATTGCCCAGAACTCAGGCCAATCGAAAGATATTGGGCCCTGGTAAAAAGAGAATTGAAAAAGACTAAGAAATCAACGAAAACATCAGCGGAACTCAAGCAAAAGTGGAAGACAGCATCCCAGAAAGTGACTGAGAACACTATAAGAAGTATGATGGAAAGAATTCCAAAAAAAAAATCCATGAATTTTGTAAAAAAGAGTTTTGGTGTTTTTATTGTAAAAACAGTTTTCATTAGAATTAGAAGATGATTCGAAAATGAGTTTGATTTTCGAAATCGGTCCAGTGGTTCAAAAGATATAAGCGTTTTTGTGATAGCGAATTTATTCTCGTTCAGTCCTTACCCTATAACGAGCAATGCTCAACAGTTGAACGATTTTTCCATGGAAATGCTGACGTATATTTGCTTTTGTTAACACGTTAAAGCGACTAGAACTGTGAGAAATATACAGGGTGTCCAACTGAATACGAAACAGGGCCCCTGGCTGAATCCCATATCGGAATAATTGATGAAGCGTATACATCACAGCCCAGAGCAAATTGAACGAACCCTGTTGAATATTAAAGGGATTGCTTTAATACGAGCAGCATTCTTCTTCAAGGGTCCATTCTCAATTTACATCAGTTTAAAAATGAAAACTTTCAATAATAAATCGAACCTTTTGAGGTAGTCTTTATGATTAAATCTTCTAATTCTTCGTACATTGGTACTTTGAGCAGGATAATTCATAGAATAAAGCTTCGCCATAACTCTGTATTTTAATATGGCCCATTTGAAATGAACGAGTTTGTCACTGAATTTGGTACACCCTGTACGAAGAACCTCATTAGGGGGTACGTTGAATGAGAGAGAAAAACCATATCCGCAAATTCAGACATCAGCGTGGATAATTTCAGAGAACGATTTAATTTTCTGGAAGCATAATTACAGAGCAACGTTTTTTGTGGAAGTAATTTAGTGGAATTGGTGTTGAACACTTTCATGGAGGGCTGAGGCGTCAGAGAAGCCTGCTTCTTGCGAAAAAATTCGTAAATGGAGAGGGATCAGTAGAGCAGTTTGCACGTGTACAGGGTGTCCCGAATACGATGAACTGTGACAATTACAAATACACTTATGTCTTTTTCTCTATTTCTTTTCTAGGGACACCTAGGAAAGGAAGAATTGCGTGTTTCTATGTTTTTGAGCCCCGTGATGTCTTTAGTTATTTTTAATTTTTGGTTTACGAAACGAAGACTGTTGGAAATTAAGGTTTTTTTGAAAAACAAAGATTGACTTAATTTTTTCATAATGTTCAACTTTCACAAGCATCTGAGTTTCTTAACTTACATATTTCATTGCATTTCAAGTGACAATACTGAGAGCTATGTTTAGGATAGATAACTGAATAGTTGGAAGATAAATATTGAGTTGAAGAATCTGGTGAAGAGTTCATTCTCCTTCTATTCTTCAACAGTTTTAATTCTACGAGAACACATAAATAAAAATCCCATTCCCTTTGAAATGCGCTAAAAAACGAGTTAATCAAGTAGGCTGAATTCTTAATGAGATTTTCCATAATGTCATTTCCTAGTAAAAACATAAATTCTGCATACAATATCAGCAGATTTTCATATTTTAGCATCAAGCTCAACATTCGAAATGAATGATGGGTTTTGATTACATCAAATCACCAAACGCTAACACTTCATTATGGTTTTGAACATTCCTAGCATTCCTAGAATAATCATTCGTCCAAATTTTATAAGTTAACTGTTTCGTCTACTCAGGAATTTAAGAAATGTAGATAATCGCATGAAAATGGGGAATCTTCAGTTTTACAGTTTCTTCGTTGATCAAGCAAATTAAAAATTTGAATATATTCAACAGTTAATTATAATCGGAAGACCGTGCCAAAGGAGTTTATTAATTTGAATACTGTTCGAAAACTCTTCGTTACAAGTTATTTTGGTTTTTGTATGTTTCCCAGATTAAAATTTTTGCGTTTAAGATTTCTATTAAAACGAATCGACATTATTTCTGCTCAGGTATCCTCAACTTTCCAAATTTGAATGGGACATCCTGTATATTTTTGCAGATTTTAAAAGACCTGGATATTCAAACGTTTTTGATTATATGGAGTTGAAATGAGAGCTTCTAGAACTAGGTTTTCACAAAGAAAAATGTGCTACAATTTTATATTAACAGAGAACTAGAGAAGTTTCGTCCTCGGTGAACCACAGATCCAATCACCCCTCTAGAACGTTCCTAACCTAAAAAACGTTGACCCACCACCTCAGGGTCGTTCCTCTACGACAGAACGAAGAGTAGAGCATGGGGGAGATGAACCCAATAAGCATAAAAAGGGTAAAGTGGCAGTTTTACTTCCGCCAGGTCTCAGATGATCGTTCATCCAAGTAATGAGCCCTGCCACTACGAATTTAGGCTAAATTATTTAGGTAATTGCCTGGAATTTCGCGCGCTTTGATGGAGGCGTCGGTCAGGTCAATTTTCGACAGAGGTTTTAGAGGAGACTGGGGGTGAGGAGGGGGAAAAGTGGGTGAGATTTTTCGAGTTACGATGGAGGAACTAGAGGCTTAACGGTTCTCGTTCTTGTGGATGCAGCTCTGAACTCACAATTTCATATATCATCTATATTTCCGCAAAGATGAGGAGCTTCGGTAGTTTGATGGTCAGAACAGTAGACCAGGAATCTGTGGGTGTGGGGTTCAATTCCCGCTGGAAGTCAAACTTTTTTTAGGTTTTCGAAATCGTCTGGAAACCGTTAAATATTTTTCCTCGAACTCTGATATCTCGTGTACAGGGTGTTTCAGTTTATACAATCATCTCTATCATCGATAATCCACAAAATAAATTTTGGTTGAAAGAATAATCCGCAAGGAAGAAGTAAACAATTGTTCCTGCCGTGAAAACAACGAAAAGCTTGCGATATCCCTCTCAAAAAGAAAGGAGTCGGCGAATATACGAACTAAGAAGAGCCCAAATTTGCTGGACGGGACCAAACGACGACTTATTATATCGTTTTTCCGCCTCACTCCGATCTTATTGTTATTCCGACGGACTCAGGTCGATAAGAAATAAGAAGTACCTACCGACATCCGGCTACATGCGACATGCCACATATGGTCACTTCTTTCTTCGACTCGTCTTCGTTTATACAAAGGGGTGGCCCACTTTTATATTCTAAAGCCGTTGGCCGCCTGCGTTATTTTTTCAATATTCGACCAGACCATCAGAAAATTCGAGAGAAGCTTTCAGGCGCTTCTTGATCCACCTCGTAGGCAGAATCGCATCTGGCATTTTTAGAAACCAATTGAAAAAAATTTGACAGCTGTCAAAAATATTCGACAGCTGTCAAACATTTTCGACAGCTGTCAAACATTTTCAACAGTAGCTGCCAATCGAAAATTGATTCTCAGATGTCAAAGAAACTCAATTGATTGCCATTGGCAAGCCTGTGATATCGAACTAATTCATATTTTTATTGACGAAGAAAAAACTTCAATAATTGGGAGATTGGAGTGTTTGTGGAGCCTCAAGTAAAGGATTAGAACCCTGGACGAAAACAAGAAAGTAGGTCTAACAAAATTACAACAATTACGAAATTAACAGTTTCATTTCAGTGAATTTGTGATTTTTTTCACCATTGAAAGAGTTGTATTTCTTGGAAATTTGAGTCAGAGGATGCCGCAGATCATTCAGGTTCGGATAATCATCATCAAGAATATTGAAAAAGGAAGTCATTTTCTGGAAATTGGATTTGTGAAATTTGTTAATCTTATGAAACCCAAATGTTTCATACATGTAGAAATAAAGAAAATTCATAGTACGAGGATATATTGAAGAATTCTTAGCCTGCTATAGAACCAAAAAAAATTCAATGTCAAAATATTTTATTACTCAACATATTCTCCTCTTAATTGAATACATTTATCACAGCGAACCTGCAACGTCTGTAGACCTTTAAAAAAACGTTTCTTCTTGCTCTGCAAACCAGTCCTCCACAGCTTTTATGACCTTCTCGTTCGAAGAAAATTTACGACCTTTTAAACTTTTTTTCAGTTGAGGAAAGAGAGGATAGTCGGACGGAGCCAAATCTGGTGAATAAGGGGGGTGTTCTAGTAATTCTAACCCTAAATCACGAATTTTTTGCATGGCAACATGAGATTTGTGTACTGGGGCGTTGTCCTGTAAAAACAAAACACCTTTGGATAGCTTTCCGCGTCTTTGCTCTTTAATTTTTTCCCGTAGAGTGGTCAGTAATGTCGAATAGTAATCTCCAGTTATTGTTCTACCCTTATCCAAAAAAATCAATCATGATTACTCCATGGCAATCCCAAAAAACTGAAGCAAGAACTTTTCCAGCAGATTTTTTGACACAAAACTTCTTAGGTCTTGGAGAACCAGAGTGTCGCCATTCCATCGATTGTTGCTTTGTTTCGGGATCGTAGAAATGTACCCAAGTCTCATCCATAACAATTCGGTTTAAGAAGTCTACATCGTTTTCAAATCGAGCACAGATCGAACGCGATGCTTCTACCCTTGCACGCTTTTGGTCAACATTCAAACATTTGGGGATCCATTTTTCAGAAATTTTTCTCATGTGCAAATTGACGTGAACTATATGATGAACGCGTTCGTATGAAATCTTCAGTGCTTCAGATATCCGGTTTAACCCAATTCGACGGTCTGATAAAATCATGTCATGTCATGAACTGCATCGATATTTTCGGGGACTGACACAGAAACTGGACTTCCCGATCGGTCATCATCTTCAATGGAAAATTTACCTCTTTTGAAGCTTGCAGTCCAATTTTTCACGGTCGCATACGAAGGACATTGATCACCAAGGGTATTAAGCATATCTTTGTAAATCTGCTTACCTCTCAACCTTTTTAAA
The DNA here is from genome assembly GCA_910592335.1 of Adalia bipunctata. Classification (NCBI taxonomy): domain Eukaryota; kingdom Metazoa; phylum Arthropoda; class Insecta; order Coleoptera; family Coccinellidae; genus Adalia; species Adalia bipunctata. The sequence goes on from OU342951.1 coordinate 4,583,235, forward strand.
TACAGGAACTTGATGATGGCTCGATACTCCAATTTTTCGATTTTTACAATTTCGGTGGACATCTTTTTTTTTATTTATTGCGTAACTCTGGTTTACTTTTTTGACGTTGAGTTTTTTATTCAAGTTGATAAATACAATGAATTATTGATCTCAAATGGTTAACATTTTTTACACCAATTTTTTTCTCTTTCAATATTAAATATGGTATTGGTTACATGTGGACAAAGCTTCGCATATAGCATGCAAACCTCATTTTCCACCTAAATGCAAAAATTCATTGCATCATTCATGGTTCATGATTTTTCATTTCAGTGAAAAAGTTATGAACTCATTCCATTTTCCACGCTCACAACGAAGATCTTGCTTTACATAAATGCACTCCCACATTTTCCAAACAGAAATTCGTATTCGAAAGAATGTCCGCAGAATCTGAAATGAGATGGCTATACGAGCCTACTAGAATTCGGCAACAGCAAGCATGCAGCAGCTGTATATGACAGGCTGAGTTAGGATTTGAATATATCGGACCTGAAGTGGAGATAGTGCTCCCTTATTCAGCCTGTATGTAGTTAGATAGGTACATCAGCCATATATTTCGTGAAGTAATGAGCTTATTGTTCTGTTTGGACACTAAGCCGGGGCCCTTCTTGACTTCGAATGACATATTAATGCACAGATTTGGCTTATTGTTCCCAAGAATATCTCCATTGGTCCTTTGAGCCGGATTTGTCCAAACTTATCGTCCCAATTTTCCGGACGTGCTCTTGAAAACTTACCCTCGTATTTCCCATCTGAGACTTAATTTCCTGTCTTCTCCAGATGAACAGAACGATTCCTCAACATTGCAAGTAATCAGCGTCCTCTAAAGAACATCTTGATATCTCTTTCACGAGAATTCCCACCAATGATTGATGAATTATTACAGAGTTCCATGAAGAATTCCTAGCCGGAATAATCGACATAAATCTGAAATTCCATTCTGACTAAGAATGGCGTGTCCAACCATAAAAAAATGCTGACTAAATGATTTATATATTTCGAGATAATTTCGTCGGAATTTTTCCGGTGAAAAATTAAACCGGGCTTCCGTATATGGTTTCAAATGTTCTGGAAATATCTTCAGCCACATGAAGTGACCGTTGCATCCAGAGTTATCTTTATATGGGTGATATTTTTCGCAGGTCAGCGATGAAGGACCACTGTGTGAAATAAACTGCTACACATGAGTTAGGGATATTGACTCAAATTGCAAAAAAATATAGTTAGAATAAGATTTTTGTGATGAAAATTCATATTGATATGATTTCAAGTTGCAAATTAATTTTAAGCTGTAGGTCTGCAGCGTATACAGGGTGGTTAAGAAAAATCGAGTAAAATAACGAAATTTTATTCCCAGAGAATTCAAGCATTTTAAGACTATCAATACAATGTATGGCCTCCACAGCTTAACATCTTCTTTGCATACTACACACGAGGTTGTTGAACATTTCTTGAGGAATTTGGTTCCATAAACGGGGCATAAGCTCTCTCAGATCATTTAAGGATTTTGGGGTAGGTTGATGATTATCTAATCTTCTTTGGAGCATATCTCATGCATGTTCTATGCAATTCAAATCTGGTGAGTGCGGAGGTATTGGTAAATGTGGAATACCAAGCTCCTCGCGCGCATTCTCAACTGTGGCTGCACAATGCGGTCTAGCGTTATCGTCTAGAAATGGCAAAGTTTCACCAATAGCAGCGTGAAAATTTGGCGCAACATTGTCAATGACATGCTCCCTATAGTGTAAGGCGGTCATATTCCCAGGACAAATGTGTACATCTGTGCGCCCGTTGAAACATATCCCGACCCATACTATAACACTACCTCCTCGGAATGGATGGACTTCTTGGACATAGCGACGATTACGGGGTATGCGTGGGATTGTCCATACCCTTATCCTTCGAGAATCTGAAAATCGTCCATATCTGTATTCATCAGTGAAAAGGACACTACGCCATTGATCGTTCCAATTGATATGTTGCCTTGTCCATTCCAGTCTTTGACTTTTATGGTCACGTGTTAATGGAACTCCTCTTAATGGACGTCTAGAACCTAGATTCACCTCTCTCTCAAACGTCGTCTGATGGTTTCGATAGAAACTTGGACCCCATCTGCATTTTGAAGAGTATTCCGTAGCATTCTACACGAAGATGCAGGGTTTCTTCTCGCCGAAACGGTGATGAAACGATCCTGAGCAGTTGGTGTTTTTCGTCGCCCACCAAGCCTTGGTCTTTCCAACACGGAACCTGTCTCCCTGAATCTATTCCAAAGTCGAGATATCACTCTTTGGCTGACTTGGAGCCTTTCCGCTACAACAACCTGAGTTAGGCCACCCTGTAGCATTCCGATAGCCCTATTAGCCTCAGCGTTTGTTAATTTACGTCTTGGCATTTTCAGAAAACTCGTTTCAAATCGAAGCCGTTGATGAACTGACTTCATTTCAAAATAAGAACATTCATGAATCATATACAAAGAACCAAACTTCAGAAAAAAGGCGACCAGATTGACGAAATGTCTCATACTGATTTTTATTGGATCGATTCAAGTTGTTATTGAGTTTTAAATGATTTTACAGCAATTTCCTCGAAGATTACATACTTTTGAAAACGATTGAATACGATATCCCTCACTCTTGTGGAGCAGTAGGCATATTATGGAGTTGATTTAATTTAGAAACTTTTTCGGGACATCTGTATGCATATCTGTCATCGTAGAATCTAACTGTACATCTTTAAACTGCCGTGAACCCATGCATGGGTCGATCTTATCGCCAAGCCTAAAGATACCCACAAAAAATCGGAATGAGCGAGAATTGTAAAAAATGTCGCGTTTGTCAAGCTGGGTGCATTTATCTACGTCCCAATTCCATAACAATCGGATATTAAATAAAATACCGAGTAATTCGCAAGATAAGGCTTCGAACAAATATTATGATTATTCATGGAGAGATAAATGTTTTTTAGAGGAATTCTTAAGAGCCATTTCATGTTTGCCTCGAGAAACATTCTCAGCATGAATTATTTCTTGTCTTTCGAGCGAATTTTCGCAAAGAAATACATCGGTTGAACGAAGAATAAGTTGGCTCCATTGATATCAATTCAAGAAGATGATAACATTCTTGTTTTCAGGAATGAGCGAGCAAAAATGAAAAATTCACAAGCTCCCTCTCATAATCATATAAGATGTATTTTCCGATGGTTTCTAAAAATCGTTCCCGTAGGAAACCCCGAAATAGCAGTCAGGTCATGGTCCCAGAAATTACCAACGCTCAAATTCCCGCTTATACTCCATTACTCTAAAGTGAAGTCGCTGCGTAAACCTGTCAAATAGTCCATTTTTTAAATTGACCGTGTACCGTTCGGTAAATCAGAGTTAACTCAAAACATTTGGTGCCTTGTCATTACTTAGAACACACGTATATTTAGCGACGCTTAGACGACGTTTGTCATTCGCGACAATTCCGTTTTGCTGAGAGATTAATCCGCAGGGAAAGAAAATGATGGATTGACGGAAGAATATGCGCGAAAATAATTTTCTGTAGAGGTTCGTTCTAGAAAATTAGTCCCCGTCATGTGATGTCCCTGAATCTTTAGGCACAAATAAATCATCGGAATAGCAATATCATTTTATAATGCCGTGGCAACATTGCAGAATCTAACACTCCAGTGGCGTGGTGTTATCGGTATTGAAGAATGGAAAAAAATTACGAGTGAATCAACTCTTTTTGAATAATTCATATAATATTCCGACTTCCGAACATTTGAACAGATTCCGAGTTAGGTGTGATGTAAGTCGAGGTATTTTTGCTTTGTATACCGCTCTTTTTTGGGATCTCGTTCGTTTTCCCCCAAGGAAGTGGTTCCGAACTACTTTAACAGGGACCAATAAATGAGTATACAGGGTGAGTCTTTGACATGTACATATATGTTAACTGCAGATTCCCCCCATTCAAACGAAACACTTTCTTTCAATACCATTTTTCAAAATTCGGTTTCGTTTGAAAGATACAGGGTGTCGAAAATCCATGAAAAAAACACTTTATTGTCCATATCTTCGTAACCGTTATCTCAAATGAACTGAATTTTGGTTTATTGGTTACTCTATTCATGGTGTATATTCCTCATTCGAAACTTATTCAATATCTCTCCATGTATAAAAGTTACAGGGTAGTCGACTCATCAATACACGTGAAAACACCATAAAACCATTTTAAAAAGATAAACGGTTCATATTTTCGAAAGAACTAATCATTTAAGAAACTAAAAGTATTCTTCTTTTTTTTCAATAAAACGCGTCGTTTTCGAGTTATTTCCAATTTTACCCGGAGAAATTTGACGAAAAAATCATTAATTTCAAGAATAATCTGAATGCGTCTCTGAATTAAATATCATCGAATATTATTCCTTCTCTGGTCTTTTAACGAGTTTACGATGTTGTCACGCAAGCGTCGTGAAATTTCACCGCGAAGTCGATTTCTGATGGAAATGGCAGCATTCATAGAAATTTATACCATGTTACGTAAAAAATCTTTAACCTCAATGAAATATCAGCAAGCTGACAACATCTTCTTAAAATTTCTGTGGAAATATCCACAGAATGGATACAAAATAGATTAGGTTAGGTTGTTTAATAATAAATACTGATCATCTGAATGAAAAGCCTTTCTTCATGAGATTGTTTGGGAATTTCGAGGAAAATATGAACAAGTTTTTAGTGTTTACAAACTAATCTGCAGAAAAATCGAAGAAGGAACTTATTTCGGTGGGAGAAATATGGCTTTTTAGTTGAAAAGCCACATGAAACCGGATGCCGGATGGAACTAACTGTTTTTGTTGAAATTATCGTGTTTGCAACATTTTTATTCCAATAAGGTTAGTACTTGAGTAGTCCCTAATTGTTTAAACTCAATTTGAATCGAGAAATATGAACTTTGAATCAATTCCAGAGAATTGTATCAGGAACGTAATAAGCCAAATTTTTTTTCAAATGGCTATATCTTTTTAACAGAGCCGAATTCCAAAAAATGGGAAATGAAAAAAATGTTTCATTTGGCCTCACGAATCTACAGTTAAAATATATGTACGAGTCAAAGACTCACCCTGTATATTTCGTTATGAGTTATACATCCATTATGACTTTTTTTTTAATTCTTCCCTTCTACACAGGGGGTATGTTCCAACGTGAGCGGTCAACAAACCAAGCAATCTGCAAGTCTGGCCGGAGGCGTTTTCCATTTCCATTCATCTATTTCCAATTTCGCTCCAACTGCATAAAACAGCTCTGGAGTTGTTGACTCGTCGTTTGTCGATTTGATTAATTGAATTTCAGCCCTTTTTCCCTAGAAACGTCATCGAAATTGATCAATTACGCGGTGTCGTTCACTTCTATCCGGCTTTTTGCTGTGGATTTGCGATAATTGTACTTTGTCAGGACATCTCGACTAATCGTTTCTCGTCTAGGTCTCTTTATTGTTCTGGGAAGTCGATCTAGCGACTGTTTGGTTCGTTTCTGGATCTCGTGGTAAATAAAACGGGACGAGTAGGTATCCGCGGCATCTATTCTTGCCGTTTATGCGCACCGAGACGGTTTGAGAATGATGGCTGGAACTTATTTGGATGATATAATGGTCGATGTGTTTTTCTGAGGAAGGAAAAAGGTGGAAAAAAGTCGGGCATTTATTTATGTTGTCCTCGAACCGAGAAAAGATAATCAATGGACCTCCATAACTACCATCTGTGTTGAATGAAGTTTGATGGATGAAAACTTCAGCTCCTACACAAAAAGTATGGAGAAAAATATCACCGGGAAAACACGGTGAAAAATTTGGTGAAATCATTGTGAAACAAACTGTATCAACTCATAAGTGAGATCCTGTGCCCAGCTTTTGTGCCTTTTCCAAATCCACAGCCCAGAACCATCCATCATCTCCCATTCCATGAACATATGTCCCATTTGCTCGAATCGTGCAGACAGAGCAATAGATATTTCTCCGATCGAATCGATCCCGATCCCAAAACATCGCTAAAACGTCTTGGCGTCGAGAGAATTATCGAAAATTCGGCTATAAATCGCCGAAACACATCGAACTCAATCGTAAAACGCGTCCGACTTAAAAATATCATCGGGTTCGTTTGGAAGAATGACAACGCCGGCCTCGTGTTCGTCGTGATGAAGCACGTCGTTTTCGCAAATGTTAACAACGGCATAACTGTTATTATACACGGTGAAACTGTTCGACGTAATCGCTCCGATGAGTTGCTTGTTAGTTGTTGGGTTTTCGGTGGATTGCACTGGCATTTGCCGGCCATTCCCTGTCAAGATATGCTGCTACCAATAACATAATGAGATATTTATCGATATACACGCACCGAAAAATTGGCGCCCAACGTGAGACCCCTTATCACCTTCGATTCAAGCTAGAGTCCACTGCAGAGTATAATAGAAATTAACAAAGTAGGTTAAAGCCTCAAACCGGCTTGATTCAATTGTAATTTTATTTCCATTCTTCAATACCGATAACACCACGCCACTGGACCTTTCAAACTTAGATTCTACAATGTTGCCACGGCAGTATCTAATGTTATTGCTATCCTTTATGCTATCTTCGTCCTACTCATTGAAAAGTGACTAAATTTTGGCTTCACCAATTCTCGAATTCATGAATGAGGTGCTGTGTCTCCTCTTTCTATGGTCTATGGTAAAAGCACACAAGGGCTTTCGAGTTTTATATTCCCAGTATGAAATTGGCGCACTTATCATAAGTAATATCATAAGTGCATCCAATTTTTCCGAAAAAAATCGAAAAAACACGTTGCTAAGTAATATTTTAACAAGAAGCATGAGTGCAGGTGGCAACAAAAATCCGAGTCGAAGACGAGGATTTTTGCACCTGCACGAATGCTTTTTGTTAAAAAAATATTACTTCGCACTGTGTTTTTTCGATTTTTTTCACAGGAAAAATTAGATGCACGAATGGTATTTGACAAGACTATTTCTTGAGTAACAGATTATTCTGGATGCATCTATGTATGTATTATTAATTTTCGTTGACAACAACTGTCAAGTTTTGCCGCGGGTAAACCCGAAAAAACTGCTGACAGCTGCTGCCAAACAATTTCTCCATCTAGAAACCATTTGTGATTCAAAATTGCGCGTTTCTGATTGGTGGAAATTAAGACGAGGGAAATAGTCAATTTAAAATGTCAACTAAAAGTAGCCATATTGCTGGTCAATAAAACTCATATATCAAGTTATAATGAATTTATTACATAAAATTTTTTAATTAATGTCAAACTTAATCCAAATTTACAAACATTTGAGGAGAATGATAACGCTCTTGTCCACAGGAATAAGTGTGCAAAAAGTGAATTCGAATGAGTTGTGAATGAAACTCTGAATTTAATTATAAGAAGAATAAAACGAAACAAATTCTAAGCATAGAAGGATTATTAAAGGTCATTATTGAGTTATATTTCTAGAGGAACAACGCTCTCGAACGAATTGAAGCTTAAATTTTTAGCAGTGAAGTGGCGGCACATAGTAGCTACTAAAAGAACTATAATCTTCCGCCCATTTTGTTAGCTATTCATTTACAGAAATCTGTAGGATATTTATTGCCCTCTAGTACTATGAATCATGGTCAGGGTAGGATTCGTCCAAATTATATATCGTTACAAACGACGTGAAAGGGAGATCATGCAGATCAATTGAATTAAAATAATAAATAAATCACGCATTCGTGCGCAGTCCGCTTAGGAAATAGTGCTTTGTGCTTTATAGTTCAGCTACTCACCGCCTGATGCGAGGGTAAAAAATTTCGATTCTCTGAAACAACTGTGCCACTATGAACTGAAGAAGGAACTACAATTAAAAGTGGCTTCAATTCGTTCGATGACGTTGTTCCTCTAAGTATATTCAAACTCAACGGTCATAGTCAGCATCGAAATGTAAGTTATAAGACATAAATTCAATAAAAATAATTCGATCGAAATAAGAGCTTCCAAGGTCATAATATTTCCTTACAGTTTACACAATTGGCGCCCACTTCGAACTTATCAATCGAAACTGTAACTTCAAAATTTAACCACAGCTCGTTTTAAGATTCTTCTTCAACCCCTCGTCTCACGACAAACTCGATAAATCATATAAAACGACGATTACAAGCTCAGTCCCCCCTTCCTCCCGCACTCCATCGGAATTTGCCAAGTTTCATTACACCCGACGACTAATGTGGAGTTCATTCCATGGAAATTCAACATCTGACGTTGAGAATACGACGCTAGAAGCAAATTTCCACGGACTTCTCCCTCGTACCCCATTCGCCCGGGCGTGGGCGTTCAGACTTCCTGATTCATATTTATGCAGGTCTTCTGGGAGCTGAATTGCACAAGATTGGACCTGTAGCATGACGGATTGGTCTGAGACGGAAATCAAGGGTGTGTAGAGGAAAAAGAAAGATGAGGAAAGGTGGAAATGCGAATATGAAATAGTAGTTTGGATGAGAGTTCTCGAATATCACTAGCTGCATGATGAATGCAATGAACGAAGACTCTATGATTCAGATGAATGTAACTCGATGTTATATCTCTCTTACCAGGGTAGGTCTCTATGATATAACCTTAAAATTGACCGCAATCCATCGACCTGTCAGCTATTTTTTGAGGTTAGTGCTGGTGGTCAAACAATAGGAAATAAGCTCTGGCCATGAAGAAATTAAACCGTTTATTTGCTTGAAAAATTGTTTTATGGGAAATGTTTTGATATTCTCAGTCAATCTCACTCTTAGGAATGTCAAACCAGTGAAAATATCTGTATTACTGAAGAAATCTTTAACCGTCATTCGGTGTTTTAATATCCTATATCAGAAGCGCGATATGTTCGTCTTCAAAAGAAGATATGCTATTCGAAACCTCAAAGTTTTAACTCAGAAGCATAGATAACTTTGAAATAAATAAATTAAAGAGGTTTTCTTTCATCCCAAATATACTGCTCCACAAAATTTAGGGATATCGTATTCAGTCGTTTTTAAAAGTATGTAATCTTCGAGAAAATCGCTGCAAAATCATTTAAAACTCAATAACAACTTGAATCGATCCAATGAAAATCAGTATTCTTATTTTGAAATGAAGTCAGTTTATCAATGGCTTCGATTTGAAACGAGTTTTCTGAAAATGCCAAGACGTAAATTAACATTCGCTGAGGCTAATAGGGCTATCGGAATGCTACAAGGTGGCCTAACTCAGGTTGTTGTAGCGGAGAGGCTCCAAGTCAGCCAAAGTGTGATATCTCGACTTTGGAATAGGTTCAGGGAGACAGGTTCCGTGTTTGAAAGACCAAGGCTTGGTGGGCGACGAAAAACAACACCTGCTCAGGATCGTTTCATCACCGTTTCGGCGAGAAGAAACCCTACATCTACGTGTAGAATGCTACGGAATACTCTTCAGAATGCAGATGGGGTCCAAGTTTCCATCGAAACCATTGGACGACGTTTGAGAGAGGTGAATCAGACGTTCTTTGAGAGGAGTTCCATTAACACGTGACCATAAAGTCAAAGACTGGAATGGACAAGGCATCATATCAATTGGAACGATCAATGGCGTAGTGTCCTTTTCACTGATGAATCCAGATATGGACGATTTTCAGATTCTCGAAGAATGAGGGTATGGACAATCCCACGCATACCCCGTAATCGTCGCTATGTCCAAGAAGTCCATCCTTTCCGAGGGGGTAGTGTTATGGTATGGGCCGGGATATGTTTCAACGGGCGCACAGATCTACACATTTGTCCTGGGAATATGACCGCCTTACACTATAGGGAGCATGTCATCATGTTGTGCCAAATTTTCACGCTGCTATTGGTGAAACTTTTCAATTTCTAGACGATAACGCTAGACCGCACCGTGCAGCCATAGTTGAGAATGCGCGCGAGGAGCTTGGTATTCCACATTTACCAATACCTCCGCACTCACCAGATTTGAATTGCATAGAACATGCATGGGATATGCTCCAAAGAAGATAAGATAATCATCAACCTACCCCAGAATCCTTAAATGATCTGAGAGAGCTTCTGCCCCGTTTATGGAACCAAATTCCTCAAGAAATGTTCAACCACCTCGTGTGTAGTATGTAAAGAAGATGTCAAGCTGTTATTGATTCCCGTGGAGGCCATACATTGTATTGATAGTCTTAAAATGCTTGAATTCTCTGGGAATAAAATTTCGTTATTTTACTCGATTTTTCTTAACCACCCTGTATACGCTGCAGACCTACAGGCTAAAATCAATTTCCAACTTGAAATCATATTAATATCTATGAATTTTCATCACAAAAATCTCATTTTAACTATATTTTTTGCAATTTAAGTCAATATCCCTAACTCATGTGGAGCAGTTCTTTTTGTCTAACATTCAAGTTCGAAACATATTGCTCGTATCGGCAAATGATTTCAAATGGAATTCATAACCTACACCATACAGTTTCCTTCAAAGTATTCCGTTAAATCCACCGCCTATTCATAATCAACTGCAGGTACCTCGAATAGCGTCGATATGTAAATTCCGAAAATAAGCATTAATATCAATCTCAAATATGTATTTTCAGACAGATATTACTCATTTCACGTCACGTGAAGTCGATAATTTACTTAATTTATATAGGAAGGCCAGTTTCTTAACACAGGTCAGTGTTCCTTGCCGTTTGGAATTCCATAAATCATGTTTGCAATAACTTGTGAAAGTAATAAAAAATTTTATCGAGATGAGATGTGGAAAAAAGTTTCTCTTAAAAATTCAGCGTTGGTATTTTCATTTTCGATTTGTTCATGTAGCATGAGGAAGAAAACCACAATGATGACTGATGATCATTTTTAGGTTCAGTGAAGCCCAAATCCGGGAATTGCTTCGGATTGTTCTAAATCCCAACGATCTCTCATAAAAAAAAACTGAGCCAAATATTTACCATCAATAGAGTATTGATGCTGCCATTGCACCCCTTGATATTTTTTCATAGGGATTTATGTGACGATAAACTGGGAAAAATCGAGAGTCAATTACACTTTTACGACAACAGGGTCGTATTCAGACGAAAATGATTGGAATTATATGTTGGTTGTTTCGATGTTTGAAATAACTGCAATATTCCTACGAAATCCATCGATGAGGTTACTCCAAAGTGAAGTATGGGACAGATAATAATAATAATACTATTTAAGATACCATGAGAATATCTAAACTATTCGAATCCTTGGAATATTGAGGTAAATACCTCCCTGTCCAACTATATTCTATTCGCCCGTTCTGAGAAAATGAAGCTATAGGTTTCCACTTTCCTATTATGTATTTAGGCGATAAAATAAATCCCTTCATTTCCCACCCCTACTTGGGCTTGATTCACCGCCTCCTATTCTTATCGAAGTCATTTTCCCGCTACAGGCAGGTTCTTAAGTAGACCATAAATTCCAGATCTAGAATATATTTCGTTTTCTTCAAACGAATAGAGAAATACTACTCAAATAGAGGTGCTAGGTTAGTTTGTGAATTATTCTATAGTTGCAAGGGGTCTACAGACTTTGTACTACCAGAATAGTCGAATGAAAAACTCATTTTGAGGAGAAAATCTCAAACCGTTTTCCGAAAATGCCGATATTGGATTATTTAAGTTAAGAGATCTTTTGGAAGTGAATAATATATTTTCAAAAAAAGATCGTCTATTCTTGATAGTACCTCAACTTATTGAGATATTTTATCCAAATTCTGTACACAGCATCACGTTGTATGCAAGCATGTTCAGTGTTAATATCACTGCCCCAGAGTAGCCAGTGCCGGAGTTATGGGGTTTAATTACCTTAAAATTGAAAAAAATTCTCATGCAGTCAATTCATCATCTGCAAAAAATGCCTCTGGCTTTTTTTCGTTTTTTTTAATGGAACGGTGTAACAAGACAAACTATAGTTTAGGTCTTAAACTTGCAATGGGATACTCTTCAAGATAGGTATACATTTTCAGGAACGAATAACTGCATTGAGTTCTATACAGGGTGTGTCTTTGACTTGAATATATATTTTAACTGAAGATTCTTGAGGTCAAAAGAAACCTTTTTTTTCATTTTCCATTTTTCCGAATTTGGCTCTGTTAAAAAGATATAGCCATTTAAAAAAAATGGGCTAATTACGTCTCTGATATAATACTCTGGAATTGATGCAATCTTCATATCTCTCTATTGAAATTGAGTTGATACATCTAGGGAATGCCCAAGTACTAACCTTATTCGAATGAGAGTATTTAAAACACGATATTTTTCAATAAAAATATCGACAAGTTTTGTCCGATAATTTCTGCAATTTAAAAGCCATATTTATCCCACCAAAATAAGTTCCTCCTTCGATTTTCATTAAGATTAGTTTGCGAGCACTTATAACTTGTTAAAATTTTCCTCTATCTCCCAACAATATCTGATGAAGAATTGTTTTAACACTAATCGAACATAACTCCATTGAATTGGGTCAAAGGATTCGAGGACAATGACCTAACCTATTCCATCTAACCATATTCTATGAAAGCTATCATAGCACGGATGAACTAACGTAAAGGCAATGTTCTGATTCACGCCGATAGAGCGCTACGATCTTAATTTCAGTCTGTGCGCTAGACAAGCCGTTGTTCCATAGACCGAACAGTTGGTCTGTGGTTGTTGAACGAAGCATGCGTATAGCGGCTTGATGGAGATTTGTCGATTTGTTCTTTGTTCATTCACAGTGAAGAATGCGAACAGTTGATGTGAAAAGATTTTCAGTGAAAGTGAAAAAATGTGATAATAACCGTGTAGTGTGGAGTTTATAAAATTCCAAGAGAATATTGTTTAGTTAGTTCTTAAGTATTCATTTTGCATTAATTTCAATTCAATACGTCGTTTGTATGTGATATTCATCATTAATATCCGAATTTTGTATTCCATTGACATTTTAGTCTTGACAAAGTTGATAAACATTCTGACAACATTGTTACCTTGTATAGAGTTTATTAATTTGAGCCATTCTGTGATATTGAAAAGCCAGGGTTGCATCTAGATTTTTCTTATGATTTTAAATTTTTTCGTCAAATTTTATCGGGTAAAATTAGGAATAACTCGAAAACGACGCGTTTTATTGAAGAAACTTAGGAATACTTTTATTTTCTAAACCGATTGGTTCTTTCGAAAATACGAACCGTTTATCTTATTCGAGTGGTTCATTTGTAGTATTTTTCGTGGATTCATGAGTTGTCTACGCTGTAACTTTTATACCGGGGGGAATATTGGATAAGTTTTGATTTGGAAATATGCACCATAAAGGGAGTGAATACTTCACCGATTCAGTTCATTTGAAATAACGATTACAAAGATATAAACAGAAAAGTGTTTTTTCTCATGGATTTTCGACACCCTGTGTCTTCCAAACGAAACCGAATTTTGAAAAATGGTATAGGAAAAAAGTGTTTCGTTTGATGAGAGGAATCTCCAGTTAAAATATATGAACAAGTCAAAGACACACCCTGTATATGGATTGAACATCGTGTCAGAATCGGACATCAACTTAAAACCACTCAGGAAATGTTAATGGCGCTGATATCCAGAAATCCTAGAAACAGAAACTCTCAACTCTATCTGTCAAATTAAAAGGCCCCTATCATTATTTTATCTGTGCTGAAGAGCTATTCCATTTAAACATTAAGATACCTTTTATGTCTGTTTGAATAAGCAGGACGGTTAATCTAATCTGAGAATGCTAAAGATGGCGTTAAAAACACGGGTGCATGTATTAACCCAAATCCCCTATCGCAGAAAGTGCATCACTGCTACCTCGGAGTTGTAATGTTTCACCAAAATGCATTATAAAACACACGAAAAATAGGGAAGATTTTTTGAATCAGAGAAACCGCAATCATGGAACAAATATTTTGTCGGCCAGTGTATTTAATTCATTTCATTCTGCGGTGAGAGAGCCATAGGGGTGAACTTTTTCATACTGTCCAGCGATGTAACCAGATGATGAGGGTAGGAATACGTGGCAGCGAAGCAAAATTAGCCGCATGTGAGACACAATGAGAGTTCTTTGGCACTTATTAGATCCCAGCTATTTTTCTACGAATTTAATGAAAAGGGAAAGAATTCGAATGAAGCACTTTTTGAAAAGAGGCACGAAAATTCACATTGATAAACCTACATCGTCCTATACAGTTAACAACTTTGATTATAGGAAGACTTAGCTTTGTCATCGGATTCTTGATAGTTGGGGTTACTTCGTATTGGAAATATAAACGAAAGATCAACAAAATACGTTAGGTAAGGACCCCCTTTCAACTTTAATTCGGGAAACTAATTGGGAGCACCGTTGAGAACGGTAAGAGACTCTCATTTTCTCTTAATGAACTTAAAATGGCCAAAAAGCGTTCGCAATCTTAAACAGCGATACAGGCAAACTTCCCCGGTCTTTCTTAATATGTTCCCTACGTTTACGATCAAGATTTTTGAATCTCAATCGAGACTTTCACAACGAAAAACAAGGATAACCGATTCTATCTCTTCTGAAACAACTAGGACCTCTAAACTACTCCCAGTTGTTCCACTGATTCAATTTTCATTCGAAATGTTTGAATCGAAGAATACAGAGTAACAGAAATGGTCTCAGAGTCCTCATGAACGGAGGTACTGAACCCAAGGGACGCAGAACGCAACGCAAATCTCATAAACATCCAAAATTGGGTGTCTCTGAAGTAGACAAGGAGAAAAGCTGTAGACGTTCATTGCTTCCACTGTATATTAGCAGCTGAGGAATTCCAAGTGGATTAAATAATTTGAATCGTGGGCGTTGATACTGTCAAACAGGAGGTGATTATGGGATTTTAGGTCCTTTCGAGTCTTCGAAGAAACCAAACATTTCAGAAAACAAAAGTATTCTTATGTTTTTTTTTGATAAAACGTCGTTCTCGACTTATTCCTGATTTTGTCCAATAAAATTTGACGAAAAAATCATAAATCTGAAAAAAAAATTATATGGATGCTTCCCTGGATTTCAAATATCACCGAATGGCAGGAAAATTATCAACTCTTTGATCGCATTACAAGTTAACAATGTTGTCAGAATGTTTATCAACTCGAAAATCTCTATGATGGAAAGACGTTTGATGTATAGAAATGTAACTGTGGGAAATAAAATTGACTTTTAAGGAGCATACATTTTGAACGCACAGTTTCTATTGAAAGATTTTTGTTACCGGTCGATCCCTCATGAAAATCTATATCTATATATATAAAACAAAGTTGTTGGTTACACCATTTATAACTCGAGATCGGATGGACTGTTTGTTATGCAACTTCATTTATGGATTCGTCTACGGCCTGGTTATTATAAAATACATTAAAACTTCGAAAAATTTGCTTATGTAGGAAATGCTTTTCCTCATTTTGAATAAGGCCACTAGGTGTCGCTACGGTTAATGACTGTCATCTAGACACTATAGCGTAGTCGTGAAGGTACTATATTTGATATTTTCGCCACTAGTTGGCGATGTATACAGTTACTGTGTAATTTGCATGAACTTATAATAACATGGAAGGCTATTATCAGATCAAAAAGCGGGTGAACATCTCAAGTTAGTGGAACAGTGAATTTTTACGGAACTGTCAAGTAAATCGGATTTTGACGATCAGCATCAATCGTGAGTTGCCTTTTTCATCTTTTCTCTATATTTCTGAAATGTTTTTGATTTCTGTTTGTGTAAAAAATATATTTGCGGAAATAACTGCATCCCAAATTGCCCCTAATCAGTTGATCTCCGATCACTGGTGAACATTCAGGCGAAACATAAATCGCCTGGCCAGCTAATATGAAAAATAAATATCACTGAAATACAAAATTCAGATAAGTACGATATGAATGATGAATGTTGATGAAACCATTTATTATATTGAAATAAATGTAAAATGAAATGATACTTAGCACTAATTAATCTGTGGCGATGTTTCTATCTGAACAATGCCCTCTGTGATAATTGGCAAAAATCCTAACTGGAACTTTTAACTAGGGAGAATTCTGCACAAAAAAATAACAAAAAAAATGCCAACTTATACACGAAAATTTTAAAGACTCGACATTTCACGGTTATTATTTCATTAATTAACCGAAAGTCTTCACATAATCATCACCAGATCGAAGAAAAACACCTAAAATAATCACTTTCCCCTTTCATAACAACATCGCTCTAGAAAAGATTGCCTCCATGTTTGTTTACAGTTCGCAGCGCCTCCAACATTAGTTGAAATCGTCAATATTCAGCGCAGGTTGTCGATGTACGCATGCGTCGTGAACTTCTGCGGACATCACAGATCAAAGACCAAAGTTTGAGATGGATCGATTCCTGATATTAAGACAGGTGGTAGAATTCATAGATATTTATACTATGTTATCCGAAAAATTAACAAGCTGGCAACGTCTTCTAAAAAGCTCTGTGAAATATTCATAATAGATTATTGTTTTGAATACAAAATAGGTTGATATAGCTTGATTATTCACAAATTGAATGAAAAGCCTTTCTTCATAAGATATTTTTGGGATATCGAGGAGAATAAATTATTAATGTTTACAAACTTAGCTTGAGGAAAATCAAAGAAGAGTTGCATTCTGAAAAATGGCTTCATAATTGGAGAAATAATCGAAAAAAACTTTGTGTTATTGTTACGATATAACACCTGGAATCTTTTTCTCTAGACGCCCATGCTTCGAACCTATCCTTTCGGCGTCCATCCGGATCTGCAGGACCATTTCGTCGATCTCTGAGACAGAACCGAACTAGCGCAAAGGCCATAAATAACCATCGGCAACGATATTGCCTCGACGGACGGCTAAAAATGAGCGAATCTATCTAGCAGCTCTGAAACTGGCTCCGTTTAAGGAATAATATCCGGAGAATGAGTCCTGACGGTCCGACGATGCCGTTTAAGATACTTTTCCAGTCGTTCTTCATGCTCCGAGATTGGTTTCTGTCGTCCGAGGTCTTGTTCATGATAATTTCATCACTGGACGATCATGTTCATTTCGACTTTTATCATTTCGAATGTTAATCTTCGGATAAGGATCGTCTGATCTTCCCAGGCTGCGGTTTATGGAAATGGCGGCATGAGAGGATGGAGATGTTTGGAATTTTTTTCACTCGTGACTTTGGTGCCTATCACCATCATGTACCATGTTTCAACCATTTGACTAGCATCTTCAACTTGTCCCAGACAAACTCTTTCAAAATGAATTTAATAGGTCTGATTCAACTTCAAATGAAACCTCCATTATTGACAACCTAAAGCTGAAGAGTTTGTGGTTGTGGTATGAAAAAGATTAATTAAAAACTTGTGCAAAATTAATGTAATTTTCCTTTTGACGCCTCACTTTCTCCAGATCTCGGAATTACCGTTCGAAAGAAACATTGGGAGAATAAATTAAAGCTGTTCGTGTTTGAGTTCGCTGGCAAGGTCAAACTTTTATGAAAAAGTTGAGAATAGCGAGAGGTAATAAGGGTGGAGTTTCTTATCTGGAAGCAGGCAGAAATTTCTTCCTCCTACTTATCCCATTTAATAACACCACTCGTCGTTTAGGCGAGGGGGAAGGATTTTGGGTGAAAAATCATCTCAATTTGGCTCGAATCAGTTCAATTGATTGAATAACCTCGACAAACCAGTAGTTTGTAGGTTACAGTGTAGATTTTTGTACGAACTATGACTTCGTTCGCTACTCGGAACATAGAGGGCTCGACAATCTCAAATCTACCCAATACTATTCGACTGTAATCCATAAAGAAGCAGAAACGTTGTGTCGATCTAGGTTCTACTAAAATAAGAGAAATATACTAAATGACAAAAAAACTGCAACACCCAGAAGAAGCTGTTCAAATTTTAGGTTTTTTCTTGTGAAACATAGATAGTACAGCAAGGAGTAAATGAGTGGAGAAAAAAATCATTTTTCAGAACATATCATAATGGACTTCAGAGAATAAAGGGGGATTCAGTCATGAAGTAAACTGTGAATCACACGAGAATACCCAAAAACCACCTTTTTTTTCATCACCCTCTATTTCAAGATCAACTCCGTTGAGGTGGGAGTTTTCTTTCACCACTGTATACTTGATATGAAAACATCAATACGACTGAGAATTTTTATCCACTTCCTATGACCAGATTTTTGTTTGTAGGTAATATGAATATATATTTTTCCGTCGACCATAGAATAAAAGCTCATTTTAACGAACTCAAAATCATCCATTAATGACCTATTTTAATGCATGATTTCTTATTAATGCATGATTGTCATGGCAACCGAACATAAAATATTCAGTCAGAGCACTATCGAGCTTGGTTGGAAATCAACTTCTGTCACAGAAGGGTATATTGACAACTCCATTCGAGATAAAATAGACTGCAGAAGAAATTTCAGGTGATACAAGTTGCAAAGTAAATAATACTTCAACCTCCACTTTCGCCACACGTTCCTTATGGGATGTCATAGGTAATGATATA
Organism: Adalia bipunctata; assembly: GCA_910592335.1. Taxonomy (NCBI): domain Eukaryota; kingdom Metazoa; phylum Arthropoda; class Insecta; order Coleoptera; family Coccinellidae; genus Adalia; species Adalia bipunctata. The sequence continues at coordinate 4,601,812 of OU342951.1, forward strand.
AATGCAAACTAAATGTAAACTATTCAGAATGTCACAACATGTCCAATATTCCCTCTATGAATTTTTCGAATTGTTCCATAGGGGTCTCAAACATTAACGCGTGAGCGGAGCGAGCGCGTTAATGTTTCGACCATTAATCGCTGTCATTAATAAACTAGTTGATTGAATAACTATTTTGCTGGAAGAATAGAATAACATAAATAAATAATTTTCATATGACATAAAAAAAAATCTGGTCATAGGAAGTGGATAAAAACTCTCAGTCGTATTGATGTTTTTATATCAAGTACAGTGGTGAAAGAAAACTTCCACCTCAACGGAGTTAATCTTGAAATAGAGGGTGATGAAAAAAAAAGGTGGTTTTTGGGTATTCTCGTGAGATTCACAGTTTATTTCATGACTGAATCCCCCTTTATTCTCTGAAGTCCATTATGATATGTTCTGAAAAAATCAAACAAACACCTCAAATCAACCCAAAAATACAGGATGTCCACTTAACCTTCATTGTGAATAGTTTCTATAATAATGGATCACCCAGTATAAATTCTGGGTATTTCAGGTTTTTTCGATGTAACAACAACATATCTAGTGAAATAGTTCATTTTGCGAACGTTCTCACTCTGGAACTGACATATTTTATACTTTCAAAATCGGGCAGGCATTCAATTATGGATAACCCTGTATTCGTAACGATTTTCGGTCATATTCCTCCATATGGTTGTTCCCTGGGGATGGAATGAAATGTTTCTTGAGAAAAATTTAACTTCATTCGATTCTGTTTCGAGATACGCGTGTAGTAAAAGTGGGTAATTCTCAACTTCAACGCCCTGTATCTCAAAAACTAGTCATATGATTTAGTTGGGGCCATGGACACTTTTGATCAGTAGGTCGAGTACTACCTTATACCATACCGAAAAATTAGAACATTTGCCATAAGAAAAGTGCAGGGTCCTTTCCAATTTGCTCTCATCTCAGCACGGATCCCACGTCAATCAACCATACAAACGAATCGCCCGGACTTCAATATTTCCAGAATCCATGAAAAGAGCCGAGTTACCGGTTCTCCGACGACGTACCGTACATCAAACGGTCCGCCTATAAATTGAAGCCTTGTTTATGGCAGTATATTGTATTAGTTCCGTGATTTTAGCAGGCCATTAGGTGCAAGATCCCCATGGGAAAGAGCGCGATCCCTATCGGTCTACGTGAACGGAATCGTTCCCACATGGAAATTCCGGGAAAACTGAGCCCGGAGGACGAATTTCCGATACACGACGTTTCTCACCTCGTATTCATATTCAGGGCACGTCGGCCGAAAGAGACGATATCATTTCATGTGGGGCACATTTTTGAGTTATGGTCCGGGTGTGGGCTATCATTCCGGTTTTGCTTCATCCCGGAATATACAGGGCTTTTCGTGAATCACTTTTTTCGAAGGTTTCAAATGATCTTTGATGTATCAAGTGACAGAATTTTCGATAGGAATTACTGTGATTTGACAGGACGTAGAAGCCAAGTTGTTTTGACACTTCTGTTCAGTAAGCATTGACAAATTATCATGGAAAGACTCACGCCGCAACAACGTTCACAAATTGTTTAAATTTATTTTCAAAATTAGTGTTCTATTCGCCAAACTTATAGAGCACTTCGTGAAATTTATGGTTTACATAATCGTCCATCAGAGCAGCTTATTCGTCGAACTATCAACAGATTTCGGACTACATTTTCTCTACTCGATGCAACAACAACAACCAGACAAAGAACTGTACGTACAGCAGAAAATATCGCTGCTGTAAGTGATAGTGTTAATGAAGATCCAGATATGTCTATTCGTCGACAATCACAACAAGTTGGACTCTGTGCATCCAACACATGGAAAATTTTGCGTAAGATCTTGGTCTACACCCATACAAGATCCAACTGGTTCAAGAACTAAAGCCACTTGACCATAATAAGCGTCGTTTGATTGCTGATCGGGCCTTTTACTCTGTTCAAATGTAAGAAGGAGCAATAATAACATGTTTGGCGCAGCGGTAGGGAGGCCTTTGTAAAGTTTCTTTCCGCCCAGAGTCGAATCGAGGAGATTTCACACAATCGTTCAGTTTTAACTGAACTTGAATTCCATTTTATTCAATAATTTATAGAACGTTGTTCCTTTGAAAACTGTCGTCATCATTCACGATTTCTAGAACTTTAGAAATCGTTGGGATTTCATTCCGGAAAAAAAACCGTGGACCATATTCTGATAAGGTTCATATCGAAATCGTCAACCGAATCGATTATTTTTCACGACTTGGCTCTCCTCTTAGGTGGCGTCAATGTTTTATTCTCTTCATATTCTCTGAGAATTCTGAATACAGCTGAATCACTCACCCCTGAGGATTTTGAAACAATTCCTGCTAAGTCTCTTTCCGATAAATCAGGATGTTCTTCCAATTCTTTTCGAAAAATGTTCAAAATTATCTCTTTCTCTTCAGCAGAGAAATGCGATCTTTTGGACCTTTTTCGTGGTGGTCCCCACATATCACCCTCAGATGCAGTATCCGTTTCTGAATTCGACATTGTTCTATAAACACTATATACACTTTGTCAAAAGATTTTCCAACACAATACACTTTTCACAACAAAATCTATAAGCACTTTGAACAGCTAGACCTTCACAGTAGCTCTAGGTATTTTAACTGGTCTTGTCAATTGAAAACTTCGATATTTATGCAAATCAAGATGGCTTTCACCCATTAGGGAAAAGGACCCAAATCTGGTGTTTCCCGGAATTACTTTGTCGGAATCCTGCAAGATTCCGACCCAAATCTCTAAAACTCTGGTGTTTCCCGGAATTACCTTCACGCAATCTCGAGCATCCGAAAAAGAAATTATTCAGTGGATAATAATATAAAAACAAAACAAAATAAAAAAATAGGGTACGTCGGATATAAAATGTTTATGACAGTTGCAAATCATAACAGAAATTTTGTACTAGAGTTTCTGAGGAAAAAAGTTCTAATGTGGGAATTGCTGACTCAAATTATTGAATCATTTCTATCCAGTACCATCCACAGTCCGAGTACGATCCTGGCAGCCTCTAAAGGCGGTCGAAAAGAGCGTTGTTATCACCATTTAACCAATAGGAGCTTTATTGTGCGCAAACCAGACGATTCTGTTTGTATACAAAGCTCCTTCTTATATTTGAACGGACTCTAGAAGAACTTGAAGTTGATCCACTTTTTTATCGAAAAATTGTGTTTAGTGATGAAGCTCATTTCTGATTGAACGGCTACGTAAACAAGCCGAATCGCAGTATATGGAGTGAAAACAATCCTCAAGAAGTTCTGCAGGTTCCATTGCACCCTGAAAAATACACTGTATGGAGTGCTTTACAGTTTACACGCTGGAGGCATCATCGGTCCAAATTTCTTTGAAAACGATGCAGGAGCTACTGTTACAGTGAATGGTGCTCGTTACAGATCGACGATCAATGATTATTTGTTTCAAGATTCGAATGGTACCGACCCAGAAGTGTTTTGGTTCCAACAAGATGGTGCTACACCTCACGCTGCTACCTTAACAATTGGCCGATAACATTATTTCGATAAATGGTTCAATTAATTGGCCTCCAAGATATGGGACATAACTCAAGTGGATTATTTTCTTTGGTGTTATGTCAAGTCATTGGTTTATGCTGATACACACAAAAAAACACCAGATATGTACCTGATTTCGAACTGAAAGCACCATCATTAGCTCATTTTTCTTCAGAACTTCCAATTTCCTTGCGGTATCGAGTTATATCGAGAACAACAAGGTATCTGACATGTATTCTTCCAACAAAAACCTTTTAGGAGGGACCTGTCAGTTTTCCTCGAAATCTCATATTCCCTACAACCAGGTTTGAATTTTCTCTGTGAGAAAGATAAACGGATAATGTTACTCCCCACGAATATGAGAAGAAAAAGAAAGAAAACGAGGTGTTCAATACGAGGAAGCTGGTCTTTGAAGTTGCTTTGGTGTTAATGAAAAGTTTGTTTTTATAATACAGTGCGAAAATTCTTTGGCAATAGATTTGTTTTGACATGTATCGTTCATTTCGAGAATTTTGAATGCGGAATTAGGAGGTCAACTACTGATTCCAGTGTCGGAACTATCATTTCCTAGGAAAATTAAATGTATACTCCATTCACAATTATGAAATCACAACTCTGGCCTTGGAAATTTGACACATTCCACTCTGTATCGAAGTTATGACGTTTTTAAAATATTTTTATGTTCCGAGTCAACACTATGTTGCCCTTTCTTCATTCTTAGCGAATTTCTCAGAATGTGAATGAATTGGAAAAGATGTGATGGACGAAAATAATTAACGTTTATATGAATTGATAGAAAGGATTCCTTTTCTAGTTATTTGCATGAAAAGTACAAGAGATCACTGTTGAAATATATTATTTTTCCCCATGGAAGAAAATTGCATTGCTTTCACATAATTTTCATATGCCATGCTTGTGAAGATTTAATGTTTTTTATCCTCTTGAACTGAAAGTTCAAGACTTGACGACATTTCATTTATTTGATCTTATGAACAAGGAGTAAAATACTCTACCACAGTAGGTTTGCACAAATAAAATGGAATAGGTCAAACATATGCTTCACATTTATCATTCACCTGTTCTAAAATAAGACACAAACTCCTGGAATATGGAAAAACCGATGTATTCTGGTTCAATATGGCCTATTTCTACTTTCGGCAAAGGATTGATAGAAATGAAAGCTCCAGTGACACATTTCAATTCATCGGATTCTGAATTCACCTACCGTTGAATGCAATATAGTCATATTTCTTCTTTTTTCTTAGCTTTTTCGACGTGTTTTTTTCTGAAACGTGAAAACGATCAACAATAATCATTTAGAGACCGATGATGATCATCCAGAACCCGTTTAGGTGCAATTTCATTCTGCAAGTTCTTTCCTCATAATTCCTCGAAAATCCTACCTGAACCATATTTTCCGGTCGCTTTTGTTAGAAGATCGTATAAGGAAGCCTTTTTTGTCCATTTACACATTCCAAATAAATTTTGAGCACCAAAAACGGTATCGAAACTAACCAAACTTCTGGGGGACCGGAATTTCGTTTGAAATCTTTCTAAACGGCCAGATACCTAAAAAAAACTTCGTTATCAAGTGTAAAAAGGTCGATTAGTACTTACTTTCGCTTTATTTATGCTTATAAATCGATTTTTGGTCCAATTCAAATTTGCCGTTCGTACTCACGCCAAAAGTCGTGAAAGGAAAAAATGACACTTGCACGAAATTTCTCATATCGACGGGAAACTTCTTCTGGACGACGAAGAACGGAAAAATAGGCGATTTCCTATCGATATTTCGCCCCAAAATCGCCGATCGATTCGAACTAACAAAATGTGGTATATCTTTGATACTTTTACTTTGGTGTAAACGAAGAAACTGGCAACGTCGTTTTGTCAGTAACGATATTTTCTGTACGCGCACAGACTTTTCATCAGGTGCACCAACTCCTGAAAACGAAACCATGTCCTCCTATGTGATTAAATAAAAGTGAATAGAGTATAGGTATAAATTCGATCCAACCATTTCTGAAGACTTCACGATCACTAAGAATCCCTTTCAGTAGATTAATTGTTTGACCAGCTGTCTGGCATGTGGAGCCGTCTTGTTGGGCCAGAATTGGTCAGAAATGATCTTCCTACATCACTTTATTGCTATTGAAATCGGTGGGCGAATTTTCGAAATAGAATTTACTGCAGTGGTTTTGAGGTTGCCCGAAGTCCAGTGACGCCACTGGCCGATGATTCGCAATAAATCACGACATATTTTCGAACTAAACCCAATTTGTGGATTTTATAATGTAAACGCCGGCTCATGGGTGATATAAAAACATCAAAGTGATTCTCTGCTGTTTTTTCAGACTTTATTTTTACGTTTTATGTTGTGAATGAAGAAAGCTACGGAATTATTCAACGAGTCATTAAAAAAAATACGTAGGATAAGAATACACGGATCGCCACAGTGGAATGAAGTTTGAAGGTTGGGTTTATCGAACAAAAAAGTTTTCTTAGACTAATTATGATAGCAAAATGAATCGATGTACAAGTTGTACAAAAACTCTATTACATACTTATTATATTATGACTTGTCTATCAGAATTTATGGGTTTATCTTCGAATCGAGCAGTAGCCATCTTGAAATGTAAAAACATAATTTTTCGCTAGATGATCACCTATTCTGACAGCTGACAGCTCGGTAGAAATGAACCCAAACTTCCGCCATTCTGTAACTTTGTGAGATTGTCTATTTGTTCCAGAAAGAAAATGTTTCTGCTCATTGGAATTGAAATCTTTTCGAATTTCATTCCTGTCCTTTTAATTCAACTCAGTAGAATATGAATAAAAAATTAATTCTTTCTTCTCTCATTTTCGAGTATGGTTCACAAGCTCAGGCAATTCGTGGTTTGGTTGTTATTCTTCCTATTGACACTTTGAACAATGCTGATTAACAATAAGCAAACCTCATTTAGATACGACCAAAGCAACGGAAGCTATGACGATATGAAAAATTTGATGGCAAATAGGGTGTTTTTAGGGAGTCTTACCCCTTATGCATTTTTGACCCAAAAAGTTGGGATTTTCGAAGTCGATTTTATTGTTTGAAGAGATACATTGGACAATGCTGATTAACAATATACAAGCCACATGTGGTTGTGACAAAAGAAACGGGAGCTATAACGGTTTGAAATTCCGATTTTTAAAAAAAATGTCATTTGACAAGTGAAAATCTGAACTATGCTAGTTAGGGCTCTGGAATGTCTTTTATTGAATAGAGCGACCTCGAAAACCTACAATTTGATACCAAAATCGTCCATGTAGCCCTCATAACTAATGAATTATTTCGTTTTAATTTTTTCGATATTTCATTTTCGAGTTTTGTTCTGAAGCTCATAGCACTCAAAGTATGGGTAATATGGATCATCAAATTGGGTATTCTGAAAGATTCGAATGGGTTGAAGACATAATAATTTGAATAACTCTGTTAGATTTTCCAGGGAATTCGTGTTGATGGCAAATATAGTGTTTTTAGGGGGTCTTACCCCTTATGCATTTTTGACCCAAAAAGTTGGGATTTTCGATATCGATTTTATGCTTGATATGGATACTTTGGACAATGCTGATTATCAATATGCAAACCAAAATTGGATACGACCGAAGAAACGGAAGCTATGACGATTTGAAATTTCGATTTTTTTAACGAAATGCCAGTTGACAGTTTGAAATCTAAACTATGATAGATAGCGATTCGAATCATGTTTTATTGAATAGAGCGACCTCGAAAACCTACAATTTGATACCAAAATCGTCCATGTAGCCCTCATAACTAATGAATTATTTCGTTTTAATTTTTTCGATATTTCATTTTCGAGTTTTGTTCTGAAGCTCATAGCACTCAAAGTATGGGTGATATGGATCATCAAATTGGGTATTCTGGAAGATTCGAATGAGTTGAAGACATAATAATTTGAATAACTCTGTTAGATTCTCCAGGGAATTCGTGTTGATGGCAAATATAGTGTTTTTAGGGGGTCTTACCCCTTATGCATTTTTGACCCAAAAAGTTGGGATTTTCGATATCAATTTCATGCTTGATATGGATACTTTGGACAATGCTGATTATCAATATGCAAACCAAAATTGGATACGACCAAAGAAACGGAAGCTATGACGATTTGAAATTTCGGTTTTTTTGAAAAAATGCCAGTTGACAGGTTAAAATCTAAACTATGATAGATAGCGATCCGAATTATGTTTTATTGAATAGAGCGACCTCGAAAACCTACAATTTGATACCAAAATCGTCCATGTAGCCCTCATAACTAATGAATTATTTCGTTTCAATTTTTTCGATATTTCATTTTCGAGTTTTGTTCTGAAGCTCATAGCACTCAAAGTATGGGTGATATGGATCATCAAATTGGGTATTCTGAAAGATTCGAATGGGTTGAAGACATAATAATTTGAATAAATCTGTTAGATTCTCCAGGGAATTCGTGTTGATGGCAAATATAGTGTTTTTAGGGGGTCTTACCCCTTATGCATTTTTGACCCAAAAAGTTGGGATTTTCGATATCGATTTCATGCTTGATATGGATACTTTGGACAATGCTGATTATCAATATGCAAACCAAAATTGGATACGACCAAAGAAACGGAAGCTATGACGATTTGAAATTTCGGTTTTTTTGAAAAAATGCCAGTTGACAGGTTAAAATCTAAACTATGATAGATAGCGATTCGAATTATGTTTTATTGAATAGAGCGACCTCGAAAACCTACAATTTGATACCAAAATCGTCCATGTAGCCCTCATAACTAATGAATTATTTCGTTTCAATTTTTTCGATATTTCATTTTCGAGTTTTGTTCTGAAGCTCATAGCACTCAAAGTATGGGTGATATGGATCATCAAATTGGGTATTCTGAAAGATTCGAATGGGTTGAAGACATAATAATTTGAATAAATCTGTTAGATTCTCCAGGGAATTCGTGTTGATGGCAAATATAGTGTTTTTAGGGGGTCTTACCCCTTATGCATTTTTGACCCAAAAAGTTGGGATTTTCGATATCGATTTTATGCTTGATATGGATACTTTGGACAATGCTGATTATCAATATGCAAACCAAAATTGGATACGACCAAAGAAACGGAAGCTATGACGATTTGAAATTTCGGTTTTTTTGAAAAAATGCCAGTTGACAGGTTAAAATCTAAACTATGATAGATAGCGATTCGAATTATGTTTTATTGAATAGAGCGACCTCGAAAACCTACAATTTGATACCAAAATCGTCCATGTAGCCCTCATAACTAATGAATTATTTCGTTTCAATTTTTTGATATTTCATTTTCGAGTTTTGTTCTGAAGCTCATAGCACTCAAAGTATGGGTGATATGGATCATCAAATTGGGTATTCTGGAAGATTCGAATGGGTTGAAGACATGATAATTTGAATAACTCTGTTAGATTCTCCAGGGAATTCGTGTTGATGGCAAATATAGTGTTTTTAGGGGGTCTTACCCCTTATGCATTTTTGACCCAAAAAGTTGGGATTTTCAATATCGATTTTATGCTTGATATGGATACTTTGGACAATGCTGATTATCAATATGCAAACCAAAATTGGATACGACCGAAGAAACGGAAGCTATGACGATTTGAAATTTCGATTTTTTTAACAAAATGCCAGTTGACAGGTTAAAATCTAAACTATGATAGATAGCGATTCGAATTATGTTTTATTGAATAGAGCGACCTCGAAAACCTACAATTTGATACCAAAATCGTCCATGTAGCCCTCATAACTAATGAATTATTTCGTTTCAATTTTTTTGATATTTCATTTTCGAGTTTTGTTCTGAAGCTCATAGCACTCAAAGTATGGGTGATATGGATCATCAAATTGGGTATTCTGGAAGATTCGAATGGGTTGAAGACATAATAATTTGAATAACTCTGTTAGATTCTCCAGGGAATTCGTGTTGATGGCAAATATAGTGTTTTTAGGGGGTCTTACCCCTTATGCATTTTTGACCCAAAAAGTTGGGATTTTCGATATCGATTTCATGCTTGATATGGATACTTTGGACTATGCTGATTATCAATATGCAAACCAAAATTGGATACGACCAAAGAAAAGGAAGCTATGACGATTTGCAATTTCAATTTTTTTAACAAAATGCCAGTTGACAGGTCAAAATCTAAACTATGATAGATAGCGATTCGAATTATGTTTTTTTCAATAGAGCGACCTCGAAAACCTACAATTTGATACCAAAATCGTCCATGTAGCCCTCATAACTAATGAATTATTTCGTTTTAATTTTTTCGATATTTCATTTTCGAGTTTTGTTCTGAAGCTCATAGCACTCAAAGTATGGGTGATATGGATCATCAAATTGGGTATTCTGAAAGATTCGAATGGGTTGAAGACATGATAATTTGAATAACTCTGTTAGATTTTCCAGGGAATTCGTGTTGATGGCAAATATAGTGTTTTTAGGGGGTCTTACCCCTTATGCATTTTTGACCCAAAAAGTTGGGATTTTCGAAATCGATTTCATGCTTGATATGGATACTTTGGACAATGCTGATTATCAATATGCAAACCAAAATTGGATACGACCAAAGAAACGGAAGCTATGACGATTTGAAATTTCGGTTTTTTTGAAAAAATGCCAGTTGACAGGTTAAAATCTAAACTATGATAGATAGCGATCCGAATTATGTTTTATTGAATAGAGCGACCTCGAAAACCTACAATTTGATACCAAAATCGTCCATGTAGCCCTCATAACTAATGAATTATTTCGTTTTAATTTTTTCGATATTTCATTTTCGAGTTTTGTTCTGAAGCTCATAGCACTCAAAGTATGGGTGATATGGATCATCAAATTGGGTATTCTGAAAATTGGATACGACCGAAGAAACGGAAGCTATGACGATTTGAAATTTCGATTTTTTTGAAGAAATGCCGGTTGACAGGTTAAAATCTAAACTATGAGAGATAGCGATTCGAATTATGTTTTATTGAATAGAGCGACCTCGAAAACCTACAATTTGATACCAAAATCGTCCATGTAGCCCTCATAACTAATGAATTATTTCGTTTCAATTTTTTCGATATTTCATTTTCGAGTTTTGTTCTGAAGCTCATAGCACTCAAAGTATGGGTGATATGGATCATCAAATTGGGTATTCTGGAAGATTCGAATGGGTTGAAGACATAATAATTTGAATAACTCTGTTAGATTCTCCAGGGAATTCGTGTTGATGGCAAATATAGTGTTTTTAGGGGGTCTTACCCCTTATGCATTTTTGACCCAAAAAGTTGGGATTTTCGATATCGATTTTATGCTTGATATGGATACTTTGGACAATGCTGATTATCAATATGCAAACCAAAATTGGATACGACCGAAGAAACGGAAGCTATGACGATTTGAAATTTCGATTTTTTTAACAAAATGCCAGTTGACAGGTTAAAATCTAAACTATGATAGATAGCGATTCGAATTATGTTTTATTGAATAGAGCGACCTCGAAAACCTACAATTTGATACCAAAATCGTCCATGTAGCCCTCATAACTAATGAATTATTTCGTTTCAATTTTTTTGATATTTCATTTTCGAGTTTTGTTCTGAAGTTCATAGCACTCAAAGTATGGGTGATATGGATCATCAAATTGGGTATTCTGGAAGATTCGAATGGGTTGAAGACATAATAATTTGAATAACTCTGTTAGATTCTCCAGGGAATTCGTGTTGATGGCAAATATAGTGTTTTTAGGGGGTCTTACCCCTTATGCATTTTTGACCCAAAAAGTTGGGATTTTCAATATCGATTTTATGCTTGATATGGATACTTTGGACAATGCTGATTATCAATATGCAAACCAAAATTGGATACGACCAAAGAAAGGGAAGCTATGACGATTTGCAATTTCAATTTTTTTAACAAAATGCCAGTTGACAGGTCAAAATCTAAACTATGATAGATAGCGATTCGAATTATGTTTTATTGAATAGAGCGACCTCGAAAACCTACAATTTGATACCAAAATCGTCCATGTAGCCCTCATAACTAATGAATTATTTCGTTTTAATTTTTTCGATATTTCATTTTCGAGTTTTGTTCTGAAGCTCATAGCACTCAAAGTATGGGTGATATGGATCATCAAATTGGGTATTCTGAAAGATTCGAATGGGTTGAAGACATGATAATTTGAATAACTCTGTTAGATTTTCCAGGGAATTCGTGTTGATGGCAAATATAGTGTTTTTAGGGGGTCTTACCCCTTATGCATTTTTGACCCAAAAAGTTGGGATTTTCGAAATCGATTTCATGCTTGATATGGATACTTTGGACAATGCTGATTATCAATATGCAAACCAAAATTGAATACGACCAAAGAAACGGAAGCTATGACGATTTGAAATTTCGGTTTTTTTGAAAAAATGCCAGTTGACAGGTTAAAATCTAAACTATGATAGATAGCGATCCGAATTATGTTTTATTGAATAGAGCGACCTCGAAAACCTACAATTTGATACCAAAATCGTCCATGTAGCCCTCATAACTAATGAATTATTTCGTTTTAATTTTTTCGATATTTCATTTTCGAGTTTTGTTCTGAAGCTCATAGCACTCAAAGTATGGGTGATATGGATCATCAAATTGGGTATTCTGAAAGATTCGAATGGGTTGAAGACATGATAATTTGAATAACTCTGTTAGATTCTCCAGGGAATTCGTGTTGATGGCAAATATAGTGTTTTTAGGGGGTCTTACCCCTTATGCATTTTTGACCCAAAAAGTTGGGATTTTCGATATCGATTTTATGCTTGATATGGATACTTTGGACAATGCTGATTATCAATATGCAAACCAAAATTGGATACGACCGAAGAAACGGAAGCTATGACGATTTGAAATTTCGATTTTTTTTAACAAAATGCCAGTTGACAGGTTAAAATCTAAACTATGATAGATAGCGATTCGAATTATGTTTTATTGAATAGAGCGACCTCGAAAACCTACAATTTGATACCAAAATCGTCCATGTAGCCCTCATAACTAATGAATTATTTCGTTTCAATTTTTTTGATATTTCATTTTCGAGTTTTGTTCTGAAGCTCATAGCACTCAAAGTATGGGTGATATGGATCATCAAATTGGGTATTCTGGAAGATTCGAATGGGTTGAAGACATAATAATTTGAATAACTCTGTTAGATTCTCCAGGGAATTCGTGTTGATGGCAAATATAGTGTTTTTAGGGGGTCTTACCCCTTATGCATTTTTGACCCAAAAAGTTGGGATTTTCAATATCGATTTTATGCTTGATATGGATACTTTGGACAATGCTGATTATCAATATGCAAACCAAAATTGGATACGACCAAAGAAAGGGAAGCTATGACGATTTGCAATTTCAATTTTTTTAACAAAATGCCAGTTGACAGGTCAAAATCTAAACTATGATAGATAGCGATTCGAATTATGTTTTATTGAATAGAGCGACCTCGAAAACCTACAATTTGATACCAAAATCGTCCATGTAGCCCTCATAACTAATGAATTATTTCGTTTTAATTTTTTCGATATTTCATTTTCGAGTTTTGTTCTGAAGCTCATAGCACTCAAAGTATGGGTGATATGGATCATCAAATTGGGTATTCTGAAAGATTCGAATGGGTTGAAGACATGATAATTTGAATAACTCTGTTAGATTTTCCAGGGAATTCGTGTTGATGGCAAATATAGTGTTTTTAGGGGGTCTTACCCCTTATGCATTTTTGACCCAAAAAGTTGGGATTTTCGAAATCGATTTCATGCTTGATATGGATACTTTGGACAATGCTGATTATCAATATGCAAACCAAAATTGAATACGACCAAAGAAACGGAAGCTATGACGATTTGAAATTTCGGTTTTTTTGAAAAAATGCCAGTTGACAGGTTAAAATCTAAACTATGATAGATAGCGATCCGAATTATGTTTTATTGAATAGAGCGACCTCGAAAACCTACAATTTGATACCAAAATCGTCCATGTAGCCCTCATAACTAATGAATTATTTCGTTTTAATTTTTTCGATATTTCATTTTCGAGTTTTGTTCTGAAGCTCATAGCACTCAAAGTATGGGTGATATGGATCATCAAATTGGGTATTCTGAAAGATTCGAATGGGTTGAAGACATGATAATTTGAATAACTCTGTTAGATTTTCCAGGGAATTCGTGTTGATGGCAAATATAGTGTTTTTAGGGGGTCTTACCCCTTATGCATTTTTGACCCAAAAAGTTGGGATTTTCGATATCGATTTTATGCTTGATATGGATACTTTGGACAATGCTGATTATCAATATGCAAACCAAAATTGGATACGACCGAAGAAACGGAAGCTATGACGATTTGAAATTTCGATTTTTTTGAAGAAATGCCGGTTGACAGGTTAAAATCTAAACTATGAGAGATAGCGATTCGAATTTTGTTTTATTGAATAGAGCGACCTCGAAAACCTACATTTTGATACCAAAATCGGCCATATAGCCCTCATAAATAAATAAATTTCCCATATTATTCTTTTCGATATTTCATTTTCGACTTTTGCTCACAAGCTTACTCCATTCGTGGTTTCGGTGTTATCGATCCGCAGAAAACCTTCAATCAATAACTCCGTTAGAACCAATGGTAGATACGACAAGTGAGCTGGAATCTTCGAAAGTCTGAAATTTACAATTATATGACAAAAATTCAATTTCACAGGTGAAAGTTCAAACAAGTGGTCGGATTTTTGTGTCCTTCTGAAAGTTCAGTCTTCCAGAATATCTGCCAGAGCACCATTCCAATAATTCACTCCACTTTTTGCCCTGGTCCTGATTCACAACGGCATCAAGGATGCTGGAAACTTCCGAGGATTCGGCTTATTTGGGTTATCAAAATGGAGTAACAGGGGAAGTAATGAGAGTGTGCAGCTGGGAGGAAATATGGGAGAGCGCTTAGGCATCAATTAAGGAGGGATTGAAATGAGTTTGGAGTTAATGCAGTTGGAGTTAATAGTGGGGACTGAGGTTGGGGGAGGAGCATTGTTCAAGTCGAGTGGGACATTTCAGTCATAAGTGCCATTTGTGTGAGTCTCCTGCGTTTTGTTTGGAAATTAAGAATCTTAGATATACAGGGTCTTTGGTGGAGAGAGTACAATTCGATAGGTTCCTACAGAAATCAAATTTGTATACAAAGATTTCCACATATATATGAACTTTTCAGCTGGAATATTTTTCGCAATTTCGGGTTAGAGCCGTCTTTAAGACGGCTGTGGCCACGGTGTTAGGGATTAAAGTCATAACTGACAGCGTTATCCAATAATATCGAGTTCACATCCATAACAAGAAGTTATTTCAGACCTTAACCATTCCCAGTTCGAAAAAAATTATCAGTTAAAGACCTGTATACATGCGACGTTGTGGATTTTCAGATCTGCGACTGGCAATGAAAAAGGCTGACCCTGAGTCCCTGAATTCTTCAGTTTACATCTGAATCAAACGGGTCCCATTCAATCCCGTTCCCGTCTGAATATTCCCGTTTCTATTCAAGGAAATCCTCACCCCAAACAGCAGAGTTGAATTTCCGAATACCGACTCGATTCATGCAGATCTAGAGTAGATAAACGATCATCTCTGTTGCGTTTTTCATGAACAGGGTTCCCCAATAGGGACGGCATTTTTTAAAAAGGTCATGGCAGCAGCATTCGAACTGGTAGAAACGTCACTGGCTGGGTAAAAATTGGTTGATTGGGCTCGTCCGATTCTGGTCTAGTTGTGGACTACAGGGTGTTTTTTTTTCTTCATTTATTCCTGACCTTCATCAGCACAAAAGCTGGTATCAGAGCCTACATTTACATTGATTTCTTTCATAAACAACAATAATCCACAGGGTCCTGCAATAGTGCGTTCTTCTTCCATAGCTGCCGAACCAGACATCTCAGAGATTTCGTTGGAAAGTTGACCTCTTGTACCTTCATTTCTGCATCTCAGGAAATTATTTTCTGATATACAGGGTGTCCCCGATAAATGTTATTCAACAAATGGATGATTTTTTTAATGGATCACCCCATATATTTTCACATATTTTCAATGACCTTCATTACCTCTTTCATGACGCAAAATCTTAGGGACCTTTTTCCAACAGTTCAGATCTTATTCGGAGAAAAATGCAAAAAGGTGAGGGAAAATCAGTTCAGTAAAAGTCTTCTGACGATTTCCAGAAGCGATAGTAACATTAATTTGAACTGAAAGTTTTTAATTGAAGGATTTGCCTTGACATGGTTTCTAAACGATCAACCTGTCATATACAGGGTGTCCGTTATTGAAGTCCAAATATGAAGAACTTGAAATTATTATTTCTCGATTTTTTCAAATAGAACACCCTGTATTTTTTTCCACAATGATGTAGAAAATTGAATACCTTACATTTTCTCAGAAGTAATCTCAGGATTATTTTAACTCCCGCATTCAGCAGACACGAAAAATGATATCGCAACTGAAAATTTTATTCAAATAATAACATAATAAAAACTGATGGACATTGAAAAGAGGTCAAACAATGAAATAAAACTAAATGAATAATTATTGAGAAACTTCAAAACCTTCCCAGAATCATATTTCCTGAGCATCGTCATAAAAATGATATTTCTTTTTCGTAGAAGCAATTCATATTGATCACGTATTCAACCAATTATATCAGTTTTTATCGGCTTTCCAAAAAAAGTATTGATCAAGTTATTGCTACTAGAGCTCAAAGATACTTTCGAATACAGTAAATCAGTATGAATTTTTGTTTCCTATCGGGATATTGGGCAGCATAAGTTCGACTTCCTTAAGAAACAGGTTCTGTGGCACTGCCCTAACATGAAAATCATATCAACCATCCTATTTTTTTCCAAAAACTCATACTGATTCACTGTATTCGAAAGTATCTTTGAGCTCTAAGTAGCTATAACTTGATCAATATTTTTTTGGAAAGCCGATATAAACTGATATAATTTGTTGAATACGTGATCAATATGAATTGCTTGTACGAAAAAGAAATATCATTTTTATGATAATGCTCAGGAAATATGATTCTGGGAAGGTTTTGCGTTCGTCAATAATGATTCATTTAGTTTTATTTCATTGTTTTCCATCTTTTGAATTTCCGTTAGTTTTTATTATGTTTTTATTTGAATAAAATTTTCAGTTGCGATATCATTTTTCGTGTATGCTGGATGCGGGAGTTAAAATAATCCTGAAATTCGTTCGTAGTTGTCTGACAGGAAAATGACTATATCTTTTGACAGAACCGAATTCAAAACATGGAAAATGTTGAAAAGGTTTATTTTCACGTCAAGAATCCATGATTAACATCTATGTACAAAAAATATATTCACGATATATACAGAGTGAGTACAGTTACTATTAGACCATTTGAGAGGATCCCCGAACCCGGTAGTTGGCGCTGCATTAAAACTGTACCAATTTTAACAAAAAAAAAACTCGATTCTGATTCAATTTCAAAAAAATATCGTCCCTATTGGGAGACCCGTAAAAATAAACACCAAAACTGGGAATAAACCGATCGTCCCCTGAATTATGCATGTTGGAACTTGATGCGTTCCATCATAGCCTGTCAGGACGCGTGAGGACAGCGGATGGGATGTCCTCCATCTCGATTTCCTTCCTTTCAGTTCGGATTTCACGAACGATTAAGCTTTTCGTTTATCAGAATTCGACGGGCTCTGAACTGATGGCCCTGTCTGTTCATCCAGGGCGTCGTGGTGGGCGCAGGGGCGAAAGGTTGTCTTCTGTTGATTGCAAATTGCGGTGGTGACTTCCATAGAAGAATTGGTTAACCTCAAAACTTCGAGGCCTGTAGGTTCATCGAATGTACGAAGTTTGATTCGTCTAGCTTACATACTTTATGTCGGAAGTGAGTTATGTTGCTCGATGAAGGTCATAACAAGACTGAAACCATAGTCAGCGTCTACTCCTCTTCGAGAAGAACGAATCTTCTGTTAGTTTCCCTGAGCTTGTTCTTTTCCAACATGGCATTTCTGGATATTTATATTTCAAAAATTAGAGTAAACACATCTGCCAAAGTTTACCATATACAGGGTCTTTCACGAGGAACCTCACCCATATTTATACGGGAAACTACTGAACGTATTTTCATGAAATTCAGCACTTATAAGTATTTCACGATGCTGATGAAATCTAAAATATTTTCAAGGCATGAGCACCTCCGGTTTTTCCGGAAATGACGTCAA
Organism: Adalia bipunctata; assembly: GCA_910592335.1. NCBI lineage: Eukaryota > Metazoa > Arthropoda > Insecta > Coleoptera > Coccinellidae > Adalia > Adalia bipunctata. Next base: position 4,619,696 of record OU342951.1, read on the forward strand.
CTTCCGTTTTTCAAATTAGAACCCCATTTTTTTATGGCAGATATTGAATCTACGTTAAAAAATAATGTGAGTGTATGCATCACACCCTTGCCCTAAAATGGAGTTAATATCCACTTTAGGGCAAGGGTGTGATGCATACACTCACATTATTTTTTAACGTAGATTCAATATCTGCCATAAAAAAATGGGGTTCTAATTTGAAAAAATTGATTTTTCACGATTTTGTCATCCCTAACTTTGAAAGCGATTTTTTCACCCCCTGTATCATGAATCGCGATTTCGATTTTCAAAGTGGATACATCAATCTTACATCTTGAAAAATCCCAAAAATGAAAATTTTCCATCCAAAAACCTCGAAGTTATTCTTGTTTCAGCGGAGCTCTACTTTCGATTTTTTTTTCGAATTTTCCCGCTCAGAAAGAATTTTCCAACCAAAACTGAAAAATGTTACATCAAAATAACTTGAAATTTTCTAAGGAATCTATTTCTGCAATAAAAAAATGGTGTTCTAATTTGAAAAACGGAAGTTGACGTCATTTCCGGAAAAACCGGAGGTGCTCATGCCTTGAAAATATTTTAGATTTCATCAGCATCGTGAAATACTTATAAGTGCTGAATTTCATGAAAATACGTTCAGTAGTTTCCCGTTTAAATATGGGTGAGGTTCCTCGTGAAAGACCCTGTATGTATTTCCGTTCAGATAGCTGTGTGTGCATAAAATCTGATACGGTCAAGCTCGAATGATCGTCGACATTGTGAAGAGGTGGAGGAATATTTAATGGACAGAACGATAAAGTTAGGACATAAAAATGAAAACGAAATAAACGATCATAGTCACATCAATTTGGGTTCAAGGCCGAGCTATACTTCCCTCATTAAACCGATGGAATTGCGACCGTTTCATTGGCTGTTTTGACGATGTTTTTTCCTAATATCGGGAAAAAACTGTAAGTACATCGCATAAAGGATTTTATCGTTTTTTTATTTTGATTCCTTCGCTCTTTCGACGGTGAACGGGTTGAAACTTTAATGAGTTCAATTTTAGGAACTTATTCGTTTTCATTATTTTTAACGAATCACTGCTGTTTTTGGAGCGTTCGATTTAATATCATACGCCTACGAGAAACTTATTAAAATGTTAATCAAGAAACAAGTAAAATGTGTCCTCATATAAATAAACTCAAAATTTATTGGAGAAATTAATTGTATGGGTCCACATTATTTACTTGCTTTGATTTCATGTTTGAAAAAGAAGAAATCTTCATTTCTGTTCAGAGAATATTTGGTCTAACTTCCTCATTCACATAATATTCATTTCTCGAAAAGTTACACCTTCCAAAAGTGATTTAAGAGGACATATTGAAAAATTCTTAGCCTACTAAAGAACCAAACAAAATTTCAATGTTAAATATTTTATTAATCAACATATTCTCCTCTTAATTGAATACATTTATTACAGCGAACCTGCAACGTCTCTAGACCTTTAAAAAAAATGTTTCTTCTTGCTCTGCAAACCAGTCCTCAGTTTTTATTACCTCCTCGTTGGGAGAAAACTTAGGATCTTTTAAACTTTTTTCAGTTGAGGAAAGAGATGATAGTCGGACGGAGCCAAATCTGGTGAATAAGGGGGGTGTTCTAGTAATTCTAACCCCAAATCACGAATTTTTTGCATAGCATCATGAGAGTTTTGTACTGGGGCGTTGTCCTGTAAAAACAAAACACCTTTGGATCGCTTTCCGCGTCTTTTCTCTTCAATTTTTTCCCGTAGAGTGGTCAGTAATGTCGAATAGTAATCTCCAGTTATTGTTCTACCTTCATCCAAAAAATCAATTATGATTACTCCATGGCAATCCCAAAAAACTGAAGCCAGAACTTTTCCAGCAGATTTTTGGAAACGAAACTTCTTAGGTCTTGGAGAACCAGAGTGTCGCCATTCCATCGATTGTTGCTTTGTTTCTGGATCGTAGAAATGTACCCAAGTCTCATCCATAGTAACAATTCGGTTTAAAAAGTCTACATCGTTTTCAAATCGAGCACAGATCGAACGCGATGCTTCTACTCTTTCAAGCTTTTGGTCAACATTCAAACATTTGGGGATCCATTTTGCAGAAATTTTTCTCATGTCCAAATTGACGTGAACTCGTTCGTATGAAATCTTCAGTGCTTCAGATATCAGTTTTAGACTAATTCGACGGTCTGATAAAATCATGTCATGAACTGCATCGATATTTTCGGGGACTGACACAGAAACTGGCCTTCCCGATCGGTCATCATCTTCAATGGAAAATTTACCTCTTTTGAAGCTTGCAGTCCAATTTTTCACGGTCGCATACGAAGGACATTGATCACCAAGGGTATTAAGCATATCTTCGTAAATCTGCTTACCTCTTAACCCTTTTAAATACAGGTACTTCATGATCGCTCGATACTCCAATTTTTCGATTTTCACGATTTCGGTGGAAATCTTTTTTTTTTTAATTCATCGCGTAACTCTGGTTTACTTTTTTGACGTCGAACTCTACACTGACCCTTCTAATAAGTTATTGTTCGTTGATATGGTATCGCAATATTTTGTTTATGCTTGGAACTGGTCTAGGCTAAATAGATATCAATACATCCTCGTAAAATAAACGTCATAATGATTGGGTTGAACGACTGGTCGACAGCAGCGGAAAGAAAAACTTTGTGGAGAAAACAAATCGATATTTTATGGCGAAAAAAGTCTATTTCCGGACAAATAACAACAAATAACATGTAAATTGACTAGTAGCTGTATAAAACACTATCAACACATTAAATTCTGTTGAATAACTCGAATAAAGTCCAGTCCCAAAACTTTTATCGTCTCCAACTAATTCCAACAAAGGAAAGTCTCAGAACGGGCTTCAAACTTCGAACCAAAATAAGCGAGCTAATAAAGAAAACGCCGAATGTAATTTATAGCCCTCTGGGTCCCTCCCAAAAGCTGATTTGAGGAGTGAGAACTCAAGGGACTTATTATCGGCTGTGATATCAACTTCTCCCTTTCATTCCGGCCATAAATAATGAAAAAAGTGAATGAAAAGTAGGCTCAAAAACTTTCCCATAAGGAAAAGTGTAAATTGGAGAGGATTTATGGCTGGAAATTCCTTGAGATATCGGAGAAAGGGAACCGGAAATGAATACGTAGATTAAGTAGAAAATATTGGTTTTTCACGAAAAGAAAAAAGTTTTTAAGATGTAGGAATGAGATAATAACCCATTCTTTCATTCTCCAGCTCCCTATTGTTGTTTTCTGAAGTATGGCTTTCCCCCTTAGAACCACAGAAAGTTGCAAAATCCTTTTCGAACTCAGATCGAAATCAGAAATGATACAAAGGCAGCATGTTGAATTCAACAACAAAACATGGCGCAGACAGGCAAGAAATACGAAAGTTCACTTTGAAACCTCATCAGGGTTGACAACAAGACAAGCGGGTGGGAATTATTAAACTTATCTAATAAAATGCACTAGATATATGGCTCACACGAAAACCAATTTGTTGGAAGCTCAGCCTGTTTCAATTAAACTCTCAGCTCTTCGAACTTTGACGTGAAAGCGATATCGAATGTGTTGGGGCAAGTTCCAACAGTACTCTTTCCCGATAAAGTGAAAAATTTCTTCATCTATCAAATAACAAAAAGCTTGGAAAGTATGAAAGAAACATGCCAATAAATCTTTTCGATTTGTAGGTGTTTCCGTCTAACGAACCGTTTTATCAACTCTGAATTAAGTATTCCACTCGCAACAACGGAATAACTGCTTCTGATACTTTTCCATAATACGTCTCCTGTAACAAATCTACCAGACGACACTTCAAAGAAGTAGGGAATAAGTGAGTCTATTATGCCTTTTAAAGATCTTCCGATGCCTATTCAACAAAATCCTTACAGAGCAGAAAACGTATTCAAGTGTACTTTTTGAGATCGTACATAGTGTAAAGCAGTCTTTACCTCGTTAGGCTCATTAAGGACTGTCATTCCCTGTGGACCAAAGGAAGTTACGATGTCAATAGTTCATTTCATTGTTGAGTTAATCATTTGGGATGCTTATTCCCATTTTGGTATGATCAATTTAGACATATGTTTGATGGGATTTAAATCCGGTGAACGAGGTGGCAAAGGCAAAACGTTAGGCGGGATGGTCATCTTCCTAAGACAGTAAGGTGACAAAAATAGGCAAAGCAATCCGAACCATTGTCCCATCATTTTTACGTGCATATCTCTCAACAGCATGTTCTATTTAATTTCAATAATATATCTTCCTTTGGCCACCCTTTCACTTCCCTAGCTGACATCCCCACATCACTAGAATGTACCTTAAAGGAGTCGAGGTGTAAAACGACCATTGTGAAATTTCTTTGAGACGTTTGCAGGGCAATCTATATTTCTCCTCCCTGGTGTTCGTTAGAAACGGGCTCACTCAGTAATTAACCTTTGGAAATTGCCAGTTAATATTGTGCTTCCGCATGTTTAACACTCGTGTAGGAATGTCTTTGTCATGCTGTCTATTGGCTTGTTTTCAAGTCTGGTGAAGCTTCATTAGGTGAATTCAAATAACTTGGGTCGTCCTTTTTGGGACCAAATGTACGAGGATGTATTGATATCTAGTTAGCCTAGACCAGTTCCATGCGTAAACAAAATATTGCGATACTATATCAACGAACAATAACTTATTAGAAGTGTAGAGTTCGACGTCAAAAAAGTAAACCAGAATTACGCAATGAATCAAAAAAAAAATATGTCCACCGAAATTGTAAAAATTGGAGTATCGTGCCATCATCAAGTACCTGTATTTAAAAGGGTTAAGAGGTAAGCAGATTTACGAAGATATGCTTAATACCCTTGGTGATCAATGTCCTTCGTACGCGTCCGTGAAAAATTGTACTGCAAGCTTCAAAAGAGGTAAATTTTCCATTGAAGATGATGACCGATCGGGAAGGCCAGTTTCTTCGTACAAGTCGATTCGACTATGTTATTTGTTGTTATTTTTCCGGAAATAGACTTTTTCTGCCATAAAATATCGATTTGTTTTCTCCACAAAGTTTTTCTTTCCGCTGCTATCTACCAGTCGTTCAACCCAATCATTATGACGTTTATTTTATGACATTCCGATTAATTAACTGGACGAGATGACAACGTCAAAGGAGGAGAATCCCAGAGTCTGGAGGAAGAATTCGAGATCCGAGTTTAATTAAAATTGATAGGCTATGAAGGGTTCTTTGCCCTTAATTGAATTCAGCTTTGTAACCCATCTGTTACTCAAAATAGGAAGGCGATGGCTTTTGAAAGCCTGTAGAAGGAAAAGGGAAGTTGTGAGATATGAATCTGAGCGGATTTATTTTTCTCATGTTTGTACTTATAGATTACAAGTCGATATGGTGAAATTACTGGTACCAACTTGCCCCCAACATTTTTCGTCGCCTTCTATATAAAATTTCAGTGGCTGTCAATTGTCCCGAATAATTCTGGTAGACAAAACGTTTATTTATACCTCCAAATTGTCAAACACTCCCAAGACTGATTTCTATCGATTCCTCTTCGCCAAAACATGTCAAACAAAACATATTCGTCGTATATCCCAAATCTCCAGATTGCATCATGTCTCGAAGTTGTGATGTTCGACTTTGACGTTTCAGGTGGAGCGTCAAATTCTTTTCGGTTCCTGCCAGATCAACTGGAATTCCTAGAAGATTTAAACCCGTTGCACTGTGACATGTATTTTATCAAATGTAGCAATTACTCCAGCTTGTAAACTTATAAATAACTGGAGCAGCATGATCGTGAATAAAATTAACGGGCCCAGTTGGTGAATACTCTGGTTGTTATTAGATTTCCATTATTTATCGCCTATTATTTGTTGTTGCGGTGGATTGTCTTTTGTTTTGGGTGATTTCGACACGAATAATGATGTCAAACAGCTGATTTTGTGGATTGTTATTACGTATGTGTCGCTCAAGTTTATAGAGGCGGTAGAAACTAAAACATGAATTATATTTCCGATTCTAACAAACGTGAATCGTAAGAAAACAACAAATTTTATTGTCGACATATTGAAATAGGACAAATACACTGCTTCAGAAAGAACTCATGGAGAATACGAGGATAATAATCTCCAGTTATTGCTCTACCTTTATCCAAAAAATCAATTATGATTACTCTATGGCAATCCCAAAAAACTGAAGCCAGAATTTTTCCAGCAGATTTTTGGAAACGAAACTTCTTAGGTCTTGGAGAACCCGAGTGTCGCCATTCCATCGATTGTTGCTTTGTTTCTGGATCGTAGAAATGTACCCAAGTCTCATCCATAGTAACAATTCGGTTTAAGAAGTCTACATCGTTTTCAAATCGAGCACAGATCGAATGCGATGCTTCTACCCTTGCCACGCTTTTTGTCAACATTCAAACATTTTGCAGAAATTTTTCTCGTGTCCAAATTGACGTGAAGCATATGATGAACGTGTGCGTATAAAAACTTCAGTGCTTCAGATATCCGTTTTAGCCCAATTCGATCTGATAAAATCATGTCATGAACTGCATCGATATTTTCGGGGACTGACACAGAAACTGGCCTTCCCGATCGGTCATCATCATGGAAAATTTACCTCTTTTGAAGCTTGCAGTCCAATTTTTCACGGTCGCATACGAAGGACATTGATCACCAAGGGTATTAAGCATATCTTCGTAAATCTGCTTACCTCTTAACCCTTTTAAATTCAGGTACTTGAATCTTGATGATGGCTCGATACTCCAATTTTTCGATTTTTACAATTTCGGTGGACATTTTTTCTTTAATTTATTTCGTAATTCTGGTTTACTTTTTTGAAGTCGAATTCTACACTGACACTTCTAATAAGTTATTGTTCGTTGATATGGTATCGAAATATTTTGTTTATGTATGGAACTGGTCTAGGCTAACTAGATATCAATACATCCTCGTATCTAGCAGTATTATTCTTCAGTTTTATGGTTATGTTAGGTATCTATTAATGGATTTACAAAACGACTTCATTTATTAGATATTCTAGTGTGAACTTTTTTCGAGAGCTTTTAAAGATCAACATTCTCAAATTTCCATTAAAAAATAGGGATCATTCAATAAACACCCTGTTGATATCATCAGTATTATTCAATCTCGTGAAACAAACCCAACATAAAATATCTTCATGGTCCAAATATCTCCACCGAATTCCATAATGCCGAATGAATGAAACAAAGTATCGAACATATAAAACGCTGATTGATTCGCCACAAAAAGTGCTAGAAATGTATCAATCATCCTGGATATCGACTAGGTCACTATGTTTTATGATACTTCCTGGATTTTAGAAGTAATGGTCCATATTTTTCCAGACTCCGTAATAAAAGACGACCTAGACTTCCAGTGATATTTTCTCAGCCAGAATTATTGTTCTAGTTCACTTCGTCAAAAGTTCACCGAGCAAATATGAAGTTGTAAATTATAGATTTATTCATGGATGGAACAAGCTTGCTACTTTGATACAGACAAATCGGGGTGTTCAAATATTTGATCGAAAACTTTCTGGACCTCACTGTAGAGTCTGTTGGGTTGGGCTGGTTTGAAACGCTTTTAGATGAGCCTTTTTTGTACCTCTTCAGACAGAATATCTCTGTGTTTCAATGCACAGTGGAAAAATTCAGAAAATTTAAAGATATTCATCTTTGACCTGTTCCTCTTCAAAATCATTTCGATAAAACATTTCACCAGAGTTGTTAAATTAGAAACATTGGATGATCTCATCGCACCAAGCTTCATTTTCCCTCCATATTCCCTAAGACCCAATTTGGCAGCATCAGCACCTCGATTTCAACCCCCAAAGGACCTACACACATTCCTCCAAAGCCTGATAATTCAAGTGGACAATAAAGGATTGTAACCAGCATTTAGTGCATCGTCTAAAGGCGAAACAGTTATTCCCTTGCTTAGGAATAATGAGCCCATTAAAATACAGAGAGAGACGAGTAGAGCATAACTATTAACTTAGTGTTAGTTCCAGTCTGTTATGCATTTTACTAATTGGGTATAAATTTTACCGCTTTATAATTGTTATTGAGTGAGTTGGAAATGAGATTCGGGAATAATTGTTATTTCGGAATTATTCACAATGCAGGGAACTTTTCGCAGCAACTGAGGTAATATTTTTATGCTCGAATATACCGGGTGTGCATAATTCAATTAAAAACTTGGTATCAACGAGAAATGGAAATAATCCACGTGCTGGAGACGGTTTTTTAGAGAATACTGAATGGCTTTAATACAAGGATTGCTACTTTTTTTGAGATATGGTAACGGTGATGTAGATATGTCAAATATGACATTGACATAATGAATTTTGACATTTTCTATGGTGAACGTACTTCCTGTCATGCTATTTGGGTTGACAACTGATACTTGTATGGTTTATAGGTTTGCTTGGTTGCCGCATTTTCCGGTAGGCTGTGGAAGGCATAGCCGACGCTGATGATGGCAATTAAAAGGGTCTGTGCGATATTTCCATGCGGGAATTGTCATATTCCAAGTCGAAATTAGCGTTGGCGGAATGCAGCGATCTGATGAAAATTTGAACGCATAAATTCGATTCTAATTAACGGGACTGGGTCGTAAATCTCTCAAGAAAGGCTATTCGGGGTAGGAACATTTATTCGGCCGGTATCTGTCTCTGGTGTAGCTGCTGCTTTTCAAATCCGAATGAAAAATGGCGACAGTGCACCTTTGCGAAGCGTAGATCGAACGAATGATTGTGCGTATGCACTATGCTGTTTTCTGGCCGTATCACACAGTTGCATGATGGCTTTTCTCTATTTGTCGTACCAGTTGAGTGTTACTATATTAAAGTAGGTAATTTTGATTCACCCCAGTATTTTACAACACGCATTTGAATAGTAACTACGTATTTTGGTCTCCTTCATTGGTTTTTTTCATTTTGCAGACGTAGTACTAGAGTGATATCTTCTGTGGTCTCAGGGAAGTCACGTCAAGAATTTCACTTTTCAAATTCCCGTCTGATTTTGAGAAAAGAATTTTTTGGTTATCGATTCTGAATTTATCTTACTTTGTTTACCTAACTCGGAATCTGTTAAAATGTTTGGAACATTGTATGAATTCGTCAGAAAGAGTTGATTCACTTGTAATTTCATTTCAATTCTTCAATACCGATAACACCACGCCACTGGACCTTTCGAAGTAAGATTATGCAATGTTGCCACGTCATCATAAATTGATATTTTCTATGGTCTAAGGGTGAATTCCACCGTTATGAGAGAATAAGAAGTCAGTTCTGAAATCGGTTTTTTCTTGTTTCAGGCAAAGCTGTCCCATTTGTCGAGTTGACAGTAGCACACGCATCAGTATTGACAATTCTAGCTATAAGTTTCGAAAGATATTACGCTATCTGCAAGCCATTGAAAGCTAGTTATATATGTACAAAGGCGAGGGCTTCTTTGATATGCCTTCTGGCTTGGGTCATAGCAGCTGTATTCACCAGGTGAGTTTATATGTCGTGCAAATGTGCATGTTAAATAATAAATAAATATTGCAATTAAATCGAGAGGAAATGGTTTTCTCTGTCAGGAAATTTATATTGAGACACCGTGTATATCAAAAAAGTTTCCTTCCTCAACTAATTCTAATTCATTTCCTCTTAAGGCAAAACCAAAACTTACTGAGAAAAAATTAAAAAAGTTGTCTCAAGAAATAATGAATTCACTTTGTTCTTTTTGCGTTCATTCATAAAAATCTGCATTGAATGAACCTTCCTAGCTAAATTTTCTTCTTCTTTTTTCAAGTTACCTACACAAAACGTCATTATAAGTCATCTAAGGAGAGTAATAACCTCTCGATTGTTGCAATCTATACTCGATATTGAAAAAAAGGTGTATAACTGGCACATAAAAGTGATCACCATCATTAGCGGCGTTCAATAATGATAACCGTCGAAGAATATAAGCAATACGGAAAGACATGGCGAACGGCACTGTGTTTATGAGCAACCTTTTCACTTTACGTGCCGAAGGAAAAAAAAAAGTAGAAGAATTTTTTGTAATACTGTTTCTTTGGGTATGGTTGGTAATTGATCAATTTTGCGTTAGTTCATCCGTTAATGAGTAATAATAATAATAATAATATTCATTTTTTTACCAAGATAACACCTTATAAACATTCGAACAATAATTACAACTATTCAAACAATAGAAGGGCCATAGTGCAAACCTGTCAAACCAAAAAAAAAGGAAACCGTACTGCTTCCTTGTTTAAAGAGAAAATCAACACAATCTGGCATGGTCTTCTCAAGCGTTCTATGATAGTTTTCATAGAATATTGTTAGATGGGTTAGGTTAGGTCATTGACCTCGAATTCTTTGACCTAATTTAATGGAGTTATGTTCGATAAGTGTGAAATCTTCATCAGATATTGTTGGGAGATAAAGGAAAATATGAACTTGTTATAAGTGCTCACAAACTAATCTTAATGAAAATCGAAGGTGAAACTTATTTTGGTGGGATAAATATGGGCTATGGCGTTTCAATTGCAGAAACAAAAGGACTATAACAAGTGCTTTTATTGAAAAATATCGTGTTTTTAACATTCTCATTCGAATAAGGTTAGTACTTGAGTAATCTCTAGATGTGTCAACCAGTGGCGGCTTGTCCTATGAGGCAGGTGAGGCAGTGCCTCACCAGTAAATTCAAAAAAATATACGTATTGATCGAATATTCTATTATATCATTCCATCATCACTATCATTTCTGTCACAATTAATTTCGCGTGTTTAACCATTCAGCATTCTTCATCTAAAATCTAATAGTATATTGTATAATTAGTGGGAAAAGCATAATATTCCCAAACGACTGTGATAATTACCAGACGAGGAGCGTAGCGACGAGTCTGGTAACACAGGAGTTTGGGAATATGCTTTTCCCACGAATTATACATACTATTTTTTCTCCGATCGTCGATTTATATTTGAAAAAATTATTAAAAAATATTTCATTCAAGATGTAATCAAGTAAGTTTAAATAGGTTTCTCTATGTTCATATTTAAATATAGAAGTGGTAACTATGGAAATTACTTTGTTATGACAGAAGTAAAATAATTTTCAAGCCGATTTTGTTCGATTCGTTGTATTTTATAAGAAATTAAAAAAACAGTAGTAAACATGGACACTGATGGTGATTATTCGTTACCTTGCACGCCTCCTGAACTTGTAGAAGCAGCGAACGCGGCTTCACTTGATTTACTTCCGGCGAAATCCAGAGAGAAGTATGAACTTGCGTACCAACGCTTCATGGATTTTTGCAGAAAAAACAACAGTGTATCCTTTTCTGAGAATGTACTGATGGCGTATGTTGCTGAATTGGCTAAAACAATGAAATCTTCGACGTTGTGGGCACATTATTCCATGCTTCGATCAACTTTGTCTATTAAAAATAATATTAATATTGCCCAGTACCATAAACTGAGAGCATTTTTGAAACGTCAAGCTATAGGATACAAACCGAAAAAATCTAAAATTTTAACCCAGGAACAAGTTCAGAAATTCATTTTAGAGGCCTCAGATGACATATTTTTATCGACGAAAGTAAGTAGATAAAGATTAAATAGTATTACTTAAATTAAATGAAATACGAAATATACAATGTTCGATTAATTTTTAGGTGGCTCTGATATTTGGAATAGCAGGAGCCTGTCGACGAGATGAGCTTGTCCGAATAAAAGTTCAGGATATAGAAGATTTCGGTTCAAAAATACTGGTAAAAATACCAGAAACAAAAACAAATAGACCTAGATCATTCATCATCAACGAAACCTATTTAAATGTTTATAGAAAGTACGTATCATTCAGGCCTAATGATTTTGAAAATCCTAGATTTTTTTTTAAATTCAACAAGGGAAAAGGATGGAAGACAGTCATTGGAATTAATCAATTTGGAAAAATGCCGCAAATTGTTGCAAGTTATTTACAGTTGCCAAATCCGACAGAATATACAGGACATTGTTTCCGAAGATCATCGGCAACACATTTGGTAGATGCTGGAGCTGACATTCTTTCTTTAAAGCGCCACGGAGGATGGAAGTCTTCCCATGTGGCGGAAGAATATATTGACGAATCACTTAATAATAAAGTAGAAGTGGCTAATAAAATATTCAACACCCCTGCCTCGACTTCAAATGAAAATGATCGAAACGAGATAAACCAAACAACTAGCCATGCAGCTTCAACGTCTATAAATTCTCGTTGCCCTCCAGTACAATTTACAAATTGTACAAACTGTACAATAAATGTAAATATTAACAACAATTAATTGTGTTCAAGAATAACGTTATAAATTAGATGTTTCTTTTATTTATTTCATACCAAATTTATCAATATTAAAATGAAAACCATACTTTGTTTCATTTCATTGTAATAATCCATTTGTAACATTACCGCACGCTACAGCAGTGCGGTAATTATTACCGCACTGTTATTTTCTAATTGCTTAGCAACTGCCCACTGTTCTGGAATGTTGAGCTTTGCGCATAGAAATCAGGTCAAAATAGTGTCACTTTTCCCACGATCGGAGAAAAAAGCATTTATGCTTCAAAAGAATGATTGCGCGTTCGGCAATAAATATCCGTTCACTTATTTCACCCCGTCCTATGTATTTTAAGCTTATACGACGAGATATGCACTTGCCGAACGCGCTAAAAGGCTCCGCGTTTTCAAATCCATCCATTCCTGTGTACCCATCTCACTCCCTCTTCAAGAAGTAAATGGTTAGAGGCTAGCCTCACGCGCTTCCTTGTCTAGCACGTAATCTTGGAGAATCGACTGCTGCGTATGTCCGCTTTGGTAGTCGCGTTTATAGACCGACGTGAGGCTAGATGGAGGCTTGCCTCAATTCGATTTCTCGGCCGGATATTCGTTCAGAACTTCAGAAGTCGGCTCGGAGAAACGGTAGTGAAATTTCGGTTGTTGTCTGGCACAGGGAAAACTGCTCAGAATTCGGACGCTTGAAGAATTATTATCGAATTTGATAATCATTTTTGGATATTCCGTGTCATGTGATTTGCGATATCTTCTGAAAGAAGCATTTTCATTTTCTAATCAGATTCAAATACAACCCGATTTTCAAATTCAAAGCAATGAGAATATTTCGAAAAAGAGATCGAGAAATAAGCTTAACTATACTCCATTCACAATTATAAAATCACAACTCTGGCCATGGTTTCGTTTTCAGGAATTGGTGCACCTGATGAAAAATCTGTGCGCGTACATAGAATATCGTTTATGACAAAACGACGATGCCAGTTTTTCTGTTTACATCAAAGTAAAAGTATCAAAGATTTTCCACATTTTGTTAGTTCGTATCGATCGGCGATTTTGGGGAGAAATATCGATAGGAAATCGCCTATTTTTCCGTTCTTCGTCGTCCAGAAGAAGTTTCGTGCAAGTGTCATTTTTTCCTTTCACGAGTTTTGGCGTGAGTACGAACGGCAAATTTGAATTGGACCAAAAATCGATTTATAGACATAAATAAAGCGAAAGTAAGTACTAATCGACCTTTTTACACTTGATAACGAAGTTTTTTTTAGATATCTGGCCGTTTTGAAAGATTTCAAACGAAATTCCGGTCCCCCAGAAGTTTGGTTAGTTTCGGTATCGATTTTGGTGCTCAAATTTTATTTGTACAAACCTACTGTGGTAGTGGTAGTAATGTATGAATATTTTTTAATCCAATAAATTACTATACAATCAGAATATTTTGCTCCTTGTTCATAAGATCAAATAAATGAAATGTCGTCAAGTCTTGAACTTTCAGTTCAAGAGGATAATAAACATTAAATCTTCACAAGCATGCATATGAAAATTATGTGAAAGCAATGCAGTTTTTTTCCATGGCGAAAAATAATATATTTCAACAGGGATCTCTTGTACTTTTCATGCAAATAACTAGAAAAGGACTCCTTTCTATCAATTCATATAAACGTTAATTATTTTCGTCCATCACATCTTTTCTTATTCATTCACATTCTGAGAAATACGCTAAGAATGTAGAAAGGGCAACATAGTGTTGACTTGGAACATAAAAATATTTTGAAAAACGTCATAACTTCGATACAGAGTGGAATGTGTCAAATTTCCAAGGCCAGAGCTGTGATTTTATAATTGTGAATGGAGTATACCTAGAATATTTTGAATACAGACTTTCTATCTGTTGGGGCGTTACTAGCAAAAGGGACTGATTTTTTCAAAGGAAAGATAGAAACAGATTTGGTAATGCAGCCATAATGATGATATCACGAGCAATAATTCATAGAAAAATTTCAGAATTTTACGCAACTGACGAAGAAGAGAGTTCAATAGAATAACTCATTCATATTGTAATATACCTTAGAGTCCTTAGAGTTTAGACTATACTGGTTGTTTCTAAATTCATGCGAAAAAATTCAGGAGGCGATTGCTCGTGTGAAATTAAGATCGGTCATTCATGTAACCAAATTTCCTCAGCCAACCCCTTAATCACCCTTAAAAGGTGGTGACTAAAATTGAGTTTTCATTTTTTTCTCTTGAGATATTGGTTTTGGGAAAAAATTTGGAATAGAAAATTGTTCTGAATAAAATAAGGATTTCAAGTTATATTTTTATTTCATGTAACTTTATCTCGAAAAAAGGGTTTTGGTTTGAAATAAAGTAAGGTTTGCTAATTTCAACCCCAGGAGTATTGAAAAAGTACCCGTGGTTAGTCGGTTAGTCCTTTGCGGGTGCACGAAAATACAGAATTTCAAGTTCCTAGCTTTACTGAAATTTTAGAAAAAACACCCTAAATTAGGCGAACCATTTGCAACTATGAAGTTTGGCCCCCCTGAAATTCAAAAAAAAATTTTTTATGATGTGCCTCACCACCTTAAGCTATCACGAGCCGCCACTGGTGTCAACTCAATTTCAATCGAGAAATATGAACTTTGCATCAATTCCAGAGAATTATATCAGAGACGTAATTAGCCCAATTTTTTTTAAAAATGGCTATATCTTTTCAACAGAACTGAATTCCGAAAAATAGAAAATGAGGCCTTAAGAATCTACACTTAAAATATATGTACAAGTCAAAGACTCACCCTGTATATTAAGCTAACTGACAAAATAAAGTGCAACACCCAGAAGGTTTAAATCATTTGTAATAAATTCATTTACAAATCATTCGTCAAAATCTCAAAGGATAGCCCATAAACGTCGTCATCAATTGCCCCTCTCTACGAAGCCATACCGTATTATGTGTAGGATCCTGCCAAAGAACGTAATTGTTTATCCAACCTTTTATAATCGCCAAGACTCCTCCAATTTTCTTGGGGGGAGATTTCGAATAAAAATTCGTATGCAAATGACCTTTGCTCTGTAGTATTTTCCTACCACATCGTGCCCACGTTGAGGAAAAATGATGTTGATCACTTGGGGACCTGTATACCCTTTACGTACTCCTCGTATAGAAAATAGTTTGTTGGTGCTGTAAGACTGCTTCACTGCATGAGTTTTAAATGGTTCTTTCAGCTTGAGGAATGTTTATTTTTCACTGTACACTTTATTTTTATCACACTGTATTGCTTTATTTCAAAATTATGAAGGATTTTCGAATAGAAAATTTGAAAATTGTATTCGATTTCTCTGAGAATCTCGAGAGAATCGTTCGTATTTTTTTCTCGAAATCAGTAGCAGATACGACAAAATTACAAGAGACCATAAAGTTTGGTACAACAACAAAGCTTCTTTTTATAATTTTTCAAACTAACAATGGCTCATCAACAAAAAGTTCTGGGGGGAAACAGGGGAAAGTGTTCCAGAAAAATGATCACCCTGTAGATTTGCAATCGAAATTGGCATTTCACATTGTGTAAACTCTGAATTGTGATATCTGTACCAAATTTCAGTTGAATATCTTGTGAAATGAGGAAACTATGAGGAAAAAACTTGAAAAAAATTCAAACTTCAACATTATGTATCTAGAAAACGAAACGTCTGAGTCCCCTTGTTTATAGAACTTTTTTTCTCGAAATTATGCAAGGAATCTCCCCTGTTCGTCAGGAACAATCTGTACAGGCGATGCAAAAAGGACAAAACCAACACTGACATTTCCTCCAACAGCAAAATAAAAAGCAGGTATCTTCCCTACACTCTTCGGACAACCATCGAATCGGGCGTGTAGCAGACGCATAGACTCTCACGAGCTATTAACTCCAGCATATTCATGCCGCTCGCCACCTTTCTCTTTCATTACGGAAAAAGGAACGGACAGAAGAGGAAAACCTGGAAGAGGAGCAAGGTGCTTCACGACTCGACAAATATCCGCGGCAATGAGTTTTTGCCACCCCATCTGAGGATGCCCGGAGGTCGATAGCACCGTTTTCTTTTCTCCATCTTCGAAAGGGACCCCTTTCTTTCGAATTAACCGACTTAGCGAAGAAGCGTTTCGTCGCGACAACGTGTATAATTGAAAGAGGCGAGATTCGGGTTCGATTTCCTAATTTGAACAGTGCAGACTGATGAGGAAAAGGGATTTATTTCGTTAGAAGCTCAACTGGGATCTTATTATGGAGAGAAATGGGCAATTTTTAGGTTATCCACTGAAAACTTTGCGCACAGAACTATTCATCGGTATTTCTATGATATTTTACAAAGATTTCATAGAACAAAATTACTATTCATCTATAGATTTAGCCATAGGTCTTGTAGTTCTTTGGTTGGTACTAACCATAGAGGATACATCTAAAATCTGTGATTTGATCGATGGCGTCTCCCCATAGAATCTCTCCCCCAATATTCTTACATTTTCCGAATCGAGATTGAATTTGCCTGATTTCTAAACGATTTGAATCCATTTGTGAGAACGCTATTCGATTTCCATCGTGACTGATTGAAAACGTGGGATATTTAGGGGTTATTATGACTCCCTGGCGAGTTTATTATTCAAATCGAAGAATGAAAGCTGAGCACTTGCCTGTTGAATTCAATTTCGGAATTCCTTGGCTTCTATCGCTCCATTTCGAAGTTCATTCTGATTGGTGTTGCTTTGAAGAGATTGAACGCGGTTCCCCTTAATCATCATTGATATCGAATAGATTCCATGAATGCCTTTTCGAAATACGTGATACGTTCCTCTCAATACTTCTGGATAACAGTATTATGCTGAATATCATTCTTGAACGATGTGAATAGAAATGCATAGAAATATATGAAATTTATCTATGGGTTTCATTTCATCATCTTTGAACTGCTAATCTGTGACACCATAGAAAAATGTCGTTTCTGTGTAACCTGCTTCGAGGGTGCGTTCAAACACGTGCAAAATCACGGAATCGATAGCAATCTTCCAACCATTTGTACGAATGTGCGGAGTGCTTTCAGTCTTCTTAAATACCGATGTCCAAAAAGATACCGAGGTATTCAGACATTCTTTTATGTGGTAGCGACGTATTCCGCTTCTTCATTAAGAGATATTTATCGATACGAGATACGAGCTTCGGTCGAGGAACGACCAAACAGCGAAATGGGCAGACAACGTGGGCAGTTATCTTTTCATACCGAAAAAGATTTATTACTTTTCTCCACGCTATGAGAATTACGGACAAGCATTTGCATCTTGGAGAGTTGAATGGGATGTTAAGGTGTATCTTTTTAAGTACACTGAATATGGAACTATTGTTGTGCATGAAGGCAAGCTTGAATGGCCAGATTGAATGACTGTTGATTTTTATAGAATCCAGTATTCCTTTCAACTTTTGAGCGCGAATGCAGGAATGAAAAATGAATATTCAAGAGGTATTCTGTGGAGAATTTACAAGTGATACAACAAAGCTGTTACTGATATGATTTCTAGAGGAATTCATTTAACAACTTTCTCCCTCGAACCTCTCCAATGCCAAGGCATTTCACCAGCTCGTAAAGACAAACAGCATCTCTATCACGAAGGTCTCACAGCATCCGTTCTCACGCACCATCAACATGCAATTTCCATTCTTACATTAATAGACACATAAAGGAACGTCAAGCGGAGCATAGAGTCTCAAGTTCGTTCACCTGCCTGAGATTCGCGGTACGTAATCGTTAAGTTTTGCGCGAACATTGTCAATTTGGCATGGCTTCAAGCAATCGTCGGGGATTGGATGCAGGCAGCCTCTATCAGACGTCTCTAGGACTCTCGAGAAGCTTGACCTATCCCGGAGACAGATGGAGAATCGGAGATTGGTTCTAAATCGTCCGGAAAGTTCGTGAACGGTTGCGTGACATCCATAAAGAGAGGAATATGAGGGCGAAGATCCGAGGGATTTTAGATAAAATGACTTCGGACTTGCTGGATATGAGTTTTGTTTGGTGCCCTCGTGTTTCAATGGATTATAATTTTTTGCAAATAAGTACATGACTAAACTTCAAACCGCATCCACAGCCGTCTCTATAGCAAACCATCGAATACTGCGTACTGCGTGGCAACGCCGAATTTCTGTCATAGGGATAGAATTCCATTTCTATGGTCCTAACGCATTTGAAAGTTGTTTCGACGTGTTTTCGAGTTCGTTATGAAGAACAACGTGATTTCGCGTGTTCTGTCGCGAACCGAACCCGTTGTATATACCATCAGACGCATTAGGATTGATCAATTCCGCGGAAATAGGTCCTAATCGAATCGGTATCCGCAAAAAGGTTTTCCACATAAAACAAGGCCTCCAGCAGTCTCCCACTCCCGTTCTGCGTTGTTGGTAGCCCTGGATCTATTCCGTTTTATTTCCTCATTTTATTACGCATTCAGGGTGGCCAACTGCGGCGAGTTTCAGTTTTCTGATTTACAACAGTTCGTGCTGGGCTCCGGCAAGGTCTTCGATTTGATTATGGGGGAAAATACAAGGATAAAACTGAAGGGTTTTTCTTGAAAAGTTAGGGTTTGGATCCAAAACCATTGAGCTATTACCCGGAAGTCTAATTTCTATGCAAGACAGACACAATCTGCCGCATTTATCTTTATATCTACAAGCCATGATAAGTCAGCATGGAAACACTGAGTGTGGTGAATTAGTACTCTAGATTTCATACTATTTCTCGAAATATCATTGTTTAAATCGACTGCAATTCGAAAAAAGCCGCAAAATTTGTCCAATATCCTATCATCATAGCCATAAAAGACTATGATCTTATCCTCAGCAGCGTTGTCAACTTACGTTTCGTGGCTTGTTACCATGCTCTGTGGTTATAGTCATAGATTTTGATGAAGAAGATATTCTATGTCCACGTCAGATAAGAGCACAGAACAATAATATATTTAAGTAGGACCTTAAACAACTTAGTTTGCGGCTTGAAACAGAAATTACGCTTTCTTTCTCGAGAAAGAAGCTCTTTCGCCTGAGAATATTTCTAGTGGGCCAACCAGCATCGTTTCCACAGTTACCCGTTATAGTATCCGATACAAAGAGACCGGCAATCCCTCGGGAATCGCGGTTTTCAATTACACCTTTCCCAGTCGTACATGAAAAAGTTATGGGGCTCAAAGAAAACTTGGAACGAGAATGACGCAACTTTATCTGCCGAGTTTTCGGTTGCATCCGGTGCCTTGAGAGCTTCACGGGATTAACCTGAGAAGATCGTTCCGATGTAGATGATGAAGAGTTTCAGAATTCGGAAAACGTATTGTTTCGATTTCGTATATTAGGAACTTAGGAGGTGGGTTTTCAAGAGAAACGGTATTTGAGTAGATTATGACGAAGTTCTTAGGATGGAATTGCTTAAATTAATGGATTTATTGTTCTCAATATAATATTTGATGCTGCTGTGATTCGATTTGCTTCGTTGAGATAATGGAAGCTTTTATGAAAGGTTTTTCAATTAATAAAAACGAGTGATTATAAATTTTCACTCTCATTGCACAAATTCCACACAAAATATTGCATTATTAAAATTTCACGAGAATTCCCAATCCAATAAATCTGAACCATAGAACTTATAGTAACTATAAGTTCTATGATCTGAACACTTCATCCGTGAAAGCAAACGTCGATGGAAATTACCCAGATATCAGACCGGTTGAGATCGAATGCCTCTAGTGCTTCATATTTGTCCTGCACTTAAAGTAATCCAAAATTCTACCCCAGCCTGGTAAAACGATCTCGAGTATATCCTGAAAGATATGCAAGACGGCTTTCAGATCTCCCGGTCTTATTGAGATGTTATATTTTCCCAGACAGAGTAAATATTTGAGAAATGTGGGAGGATTTATTATTTTTCTTGGTAGAGCTCCCCCGAGAAATTGAAATGGTCTGTATAGAAAGGGAAGTTTATCGACCTCACGTGACTGTGATATACACGCACCGAAGTTATATGATCACCCAGTATTTATTCTGAATATCGAAATATAGTCAGAATATAGTTCCGAAAATGATTGAGGTATACCTAATTGGATAAGCCAAATCGGCGTTGCCACAAGTTATTTCAAGGTTTGTTATAAAAAACGTCCTCTATGGTTCGTCGCCTCCGCCATTTCGCGGTCCTAAATTAAAACGAACAAAATCTCCGCCTAATACATCGACCTACATCTTAAATAAACTTACACAGTGCCATTTAACACTGATTATGTGAAACTTCTAGATGGAAAGTCTAAAACGTGACACCTTTTGGGTAATTATGCAGTCGGGGTATGTGCAGAAGTGACTTCAAACTTCCCTACGTCCATTATCATTTGGTAAATCTTGTAACGGGATATACTCTGAGTTTTCGCCGGGAAATGACGTCCACTGACATTGCCGAGGGCCGTTTTCTTCTCGTGAACTTTGTACCGGATGTTTTATGGGTTTTGCGGGAAGTTTGAATGTGACGTGGTGTTTGAATTACTGATGCGCTGTAATGAGACAGGATTTCGTGGTTAATTGCTGTGAAAATTGGGTCTTTGGAGATACAATGTCTGAATCCCCACATATTCGATATGCCTATTTGTCCACGACTATCAAATAAACTGTTCACAATCCATCTGTTTCATCAAGCATTATGACATTCATAAATCGCTTGTGATTTATGATCGATGCATAGAATACTATGATTTATGGTTTATCAAACTTCAATCTGACAACCACAGAATATATCCATAGAAAACTCAAATTCTTCTGAGCAGAGAATCGTATTGAATTTCATTTCAATTTGAAACGACAATTTTTTCGTAGAGATAAAATTCCTATTCGCATATTATGGCTATTACATATATTATTACCTCGAATTTGAAAAACAAAGAATCACCATCACCATGTATGTATTTCCTACAAAAATCCCTCAATCTAACCTATTCCCACCACTGTGTAAAAATTCCCAC
Source organism: Adalia bipunctata (assembly GCA_910592335.1). Taxonomy (NCBI): domain Eukaryota; kingdom Metazoa; phylum Arthropoda; class Insecta; order Coleoptera; family Coccinellidae; genus Adalia; species Adalia bipunctata. The sequence goes on from OU342951.1 coordinate 4,641,057, forward strand.
ATCTCTAGAACCCACAGAAACACATATTGTACAAGAATTCCGTGTGTACTGTACATAAACCCCTACCAATTAACTTTCCTTCTGTTTGTGCTGTTTTCTTTAACCTCTGTTTGTGGTTGTCTTTGTCTTGTATTCGCCTACAGCCTATCTTTCCTTCTTTCCTCAATCTTTTGTTTATAAAACTTTTCTGGGAAGCTCTGTACGAAAAACAATGAGATTTTTTCATGCAGAGCAGCTCCAATCTTCCGATGGACTGGTGTGAGGATTCCTTGAACGCCTTGGCAATCTGCTTCCACCAGCCAACCCCCTTAACGCCTCAAATTTTATTTACAGCCCAATAATCATCATAGCCGAATTCAAAGAGCAAGAATACCGTGGAGGAACGGTACCAGTATGTCACACGATGGCCAACGATCTTTGGTCAACCCTCTACTTCATAGGGATCATAGCTTCCTTCTTCCTCATCCCTCTTATAATCCTCGTCGTTTTATACTGTATAATCGCTAAGAACTTGATGACCAACGCCGTGGCGTTGACCACCAACAAGCACATCGACAACTACTCGATTAGAGCTAGAAAGCAGGTCATCCTAATGCTTGGATCCGTGGTGGCAAGCTTCTTTATCTGCCTCATTCCATTCAGGATGTTCACTTTGTGGATCATTCTTGTACCACCAGAAAACATGCTGCATTTCGGTATGAACAACTACTACAATCTGCTGTACTTCTGTCGGATTCTGGTCTATCTCAACTCCGCAATGAACCCCGTTCTGTACAACCTGATGAGTTCGAAATTCCGGAACGGTTTCATGATATGCTCGCGGACCAAAAGGAAATTTAGGAGAACCAGAAACGGTACCTTCAGCACCACCATGAACTCCTGCAGGAGCAGCACTTTGAGAAGCAGCAACGACTACAGAATCTCTTATAGGCCTTCCAGAACCAACTCTCTTCTCATGAAGAACAGCGAATCTCCAGAATCTTTGAAAAGTACCGATTCTCCTGTGCACTTCAGAGAGAACACTTTGAGGAATGATGCCTTGAGATTGAACGACGAATGTATTGACGAAGAATGTGAAACTGACAACTCTGACTGTACCACCAGGAAGGACAGTTTGAATTTGAACGTTTTCACTGAAGAGGTCATCATTTACGAAGAGCCTACCAAAAGGAGGATCTTCCAGCCTTTTGGCGAGACTGCCAGAAGTGGAATTCAGAGTATATGATTTTGAGGATAGAGGCTTTAACGTGAACTGGATTGGAATAGTATGGTTGCTTTAGGATCTGGATTAAGAGGTCATGCACCAGGTGATGCAATAAAACCTGAGAGTCCATAGGGTGATTAAAGAAACTATAAAATTCCGAAGATTTGATCGATTTTCGGAAGTAGAAAAATCGTGGCGTAGCCTTTGAAGGTTTTGTTGGGTCACCCTGTGTCATTCGGTGTTATGCAATATATTGGAAGCTAGGAAAGAAAGGAATATTACTCTCTACATTTTACTGAGTCCCATATTTTTTATCGGGTATATTTCAGCATTATGATTGTATTTATGTTTGTCTGGTACCAAAGATTTAAATGTTAGTTGTCATAATAAAATAGCATTGTAGTATTTGTTTTATTCAACCCCTCTTGATTCGGGAGAAAATAATAAAGTACTACGATGAAGGGTTTTCCAAATAAGTCATGTCAGCCATATTTGAAATGGAAGAAATACAACTGCTATTTGTGTTCAGTATAATTTGATGATTTCAAAAAAAAGATCTTTTGTCCAATGTGTTGATTCACATAATTGTCTTTCTTTTCTTTCATTACATTTTGAAAACTTTCAACTCTTAATAATCCCTTCATCGGCTGTACAAATAGTTCTTGAAAACAAGAATTAAACGATTTTCTTTTGATTTTGATAGAATAATGAGAGATGTTGGTAAGTACAAAAACTCGAACTTAAAATTGATCTGTCGGTTTTCATTCAAATTCCAGATGATACTCAAATGTACTGCTCATTTCAGATATTCACCACCATACTATATTTCTAAACTTATTAGAGGTTTTTAACACTTTTTCATGAAGGAAAATAGACGAATCAAAGATACAAGTGAAAGTTTATTTTTTATTCAAGACGTGCTTTAGTCTTCAACTAGTATGGGCCAGCAGATCTACCTTTTGAACAGTTATCCTTATCGGTAGGCCTCCGGTCGCGGAATCTGAGCGCAGTTGTCAGATTGTGTTCCAGGCTTTCTCTATAGAAGGCCAAACTCTGACAGCTTACAGCTACAATGTCAAATCGTTCTCTGTGATCTCTGCAGATCGGGCGATTTTATAGGAGAAATGTCAAACTTTGATCAGTTTTCCTGAAGAAATGGGTAAATTATGGAAAATATGAATACCAAGCTATTTTGCGTTGACTCTTCCTCTTTCGATCCGTATATTTACATCACGGCCAGGATATCTGCGAACAAAGTTTAAAATTGCTCTTTTGACCGAATTTTTTTCGCGATTTTCGCGAATTTTTTAAAAATACTTCTACGTCGCCTAGATGATCGAAATTTCGCCCACGTACGAATCGATCATTCCTCTTTTCGACCGTGTAAAAATTTCTCTCCTGTATAGCAGCTTCGCTGCGATTTCAAGATTCTTCTGGACCCACTTTTTCGACAGATTCCCCGGGCCGGACCACAGAGTTATCGGCCAGCAGATCCTCATCGTAGAACTCGGGTGATTTTATAGGCGAAATGTCAAACTTTGATAAATTTTCCTGAAGAAATGGGGGAAATATGGAGAATATAAATACCAAGCTATTTTGCATTGACTTTTCCTCTTTCGATCTGTATGTTTACATCACGGCCAGGATATCTGTGAAAAAAGTTTTATCGAGTTTAAAATGGCCCTTTTTGCCGGATTTTTTCGCGATTTTCGCGAATTTTTAAAAAATACTTTCACATCGCCTAGTGAATCGAAAATTCACCCACGTATGAATCGAATATTCCTCTTTTCGACCGTATAAAAGTTATTCATCTGTTCCGCAGCTTAGCTGCGATTTTAAGATTCTTCTGGACCCACTTTTGGACAGATTCCCCTCGGGCCGGACCACAGAGTTACCGTTTTAGTATAATAGAATAGAATAGAACAATTTACCAACCCAGATCGAGGTATTCGACTGAGTAGATAGGTGCTAGATTTAGATGTTGCACCATTCCGCAAAGACCATGCACTTAGAAGCACCAAAAAGCATGCTCCACCCCCACAATCAAACTCTAACACCTCTCAATTTTGCAGCCCAGTCCTATCCATCACAAAGTACACCAGAGAGCCTTATTTCGACGGAACCCCAGTCTACGTCTGCTTCAGCTCAGCCATGGAACTATGGCCTTGCATCTTCTTCGGCGGCTGCATAGTCATCTTCTTCCTAGTCCCTTTAGTCATATTAATCTGTGTATACGTAATGATCGCCAAAACGCTAATAACCCACCCTACCTCAATAGCTTCCCTGAAGATGTCCTCCACGTCCAACCAAAACGTGCTGAAGTACCGGAAACAGGTCATCCTGATGCTTGGTACGGTTGTGTTGTCTTTCTTCATCTGTTTGATGCCTTTTAGAGCCTTGACCCTCTGGATCATCATAGGACCTCAAGGTTCGACTTATCGGTTGGGGATCGAGAATTACTACAACATACTGTATTTCTCGAGGATCATGTTCCATCTAAACTCGGCCATCAATCCGATTTTGTACAACATAATGAGTTCCAAGTTTCGAGGTGGCTTCTTCAGGGTTTGCGGGCTGAAACACTTCAGGAAGAGGTTCAAGAGGAAGCCGGAGATACTCAGGAAGAGCACCACCAGTTCCTCGGCAAATACGTCGTCTCAGCAGACGTCTGAGAGTTTTCTGAGCAGCAGTGGAAGGCGCAAACGGAAGTTTTCGAGTAGTTTGAAGGAGGTGAAGGAAAAGTCGTCTACGGAAGACGTTGACGTGGTGGTAGAACAGGAGAGGAAGGGCACAAATAGTTGTAAGGATTGTTTCATAAGGGCGCCTCTGTACGAGTTGAATGGAGAAAAAATGCCCAGCAATGAGATATTTGTTTGAGAGTTTTGGGAAGCAAAAGGTAGACCAAGTTTTCATTCGTTTGGATAATGTTAAGAGACTCCATGGTTTCCTGAAGACATATTTTGTCCAGTTCCTCAACTTAACACATTAAATGTTGAAAACAATGCATTTTGGATCTGCGTTCATATAAACTCTTCGCCAGGAATTCATTCCAAGAATGGCCCCTTAGGTTTGTATCTATACTTACTCAAGTTACACCCTTTATTTTGTTAAACAACATTTAACCACAAATAATTTTCTTTAAAATAATTCGTGACTGAATTTAAATCAAGACTCAGGTAGTCATCAATTTGTAGAAGTAAATAGAAATTTATTTTTCGAACAATAAATTTAATAAAAGATTATTTCAACTGTGAGACTCTTAAAGCAAAGGAATCTATACCTAACAACAATTGTAAAGAATAATATATCGTTGTTACCGAATAAATAAGGAAATAATTTCATTAAACCAAAAATAAAGCAAGAACTATTGTACTGTAGACAATAACTAACAAATATCTAAGATATCAAATATCTCACTTCATTTGAGTAACTTAACAGTGATGATGTTATTATTTATTAATTAATCAAAATATTGGTTGAGAACTGACTGATTAGCAATATGGTTGGAGTATATAGCGGAAGAAAGACAAACAATTTCGCAAATCTTGATTTAAATAGATGAATCGTAATATTGAAAAGACTTGTGATAATCAAAAAATGAAAAGAAAATGATCAAAGACAGTATCAAATGTTGTTCAGTGTTTACATTTTAATTCGAATAACTTATACTGTTAGTGAAAGTTATGTCTTCTAGTCATCCATATGTACCTTTTTATACTTCATTTATGTATGATATCAATTTTGATCAATGTTTAATAAAAAATATGGAGATATTCTGGATTATTCTCAAATAAATATCCCTGCTGAAAGCTTGTCGGAAAGAATACAAAATATTTTGACAGCTGTCAATTTTTGACAGTTTCTGACAGCTGTCAATTTTTGACAGTTTCTGACAGCTGTCAATTTTTGACAGTTTCTGACAGCTGTCAAAAATTTGTTCAAATGGTTTTTTCGACCTGTAAAAGGCTAATCAAAATGGTGGATGAACGCATTCAAAAACTCTTGACCCCCAAAGGCTCCTTCATTTTTATTGAAAGAACTGTCTGATATTTTCAAGTATTTCTGAGGGGTTGTATCCCTAAAACTCTCTTCTACGTTCGCCACTGTCGTTCATTATCGATGTATCCAAAATGCAACGAAATAGCTTGCTATCAAATAACTTGATAAATGAGAATATTCACTTATTTTCCAAAGACTTTTAAGCGTTTAATCAAAGCAAGGTAACGTTGCATTCGTTTGAAACATCACAATACAAAATTAACGGGAATAATATTTCACAGTTTCGGTTGTAAACAGTCATAAGATAATGTCACGAGATGTTTTGAGACTGCAAAGTGTGTTTGTTCATAAATAAGTGATAAATTTAAAGTAATTTATGGCGAAACATTCCAGTCGGTAACGTTCTTCACATATGAAAGGTCGATCTGTATTTTTTCGGGTCATTTGAAGAATATTGTAGAAAATGAGTACTACTGCAGAAAAGTTAAAAATTGTAAGTGTTGATGTGCAAGACATACGTTTCCCCACCTCTTTGTACGCTCATGGATCCGACGCAATGGTGAGTGGATGTTTTTTGAACAAACCAAGGGATGTAGAAGTTCATGCAGTACTTTAAAAGATTACATTGATCGAAATTCGAAATATGTATTCGTTGTTTTTTTATGTCTTTGTGTCTTCAGCACTCTGACCCAGATTACTCAGCAGTTTACGTAACAGTGAAGCTCAGAAATGGTATGGAAGGAAACGGGATGACTTTCACCCTAGGCAGGGGCAACGAGATTGTCGTGGCTGCTGTGGAATCTCTAAAAGACATCGTGTTAGGACAAGTAGTCACAGACATCTACAAAGACTTCGGAAATTTTTGGAGAGCCGTCACCAGCGATAGTCAGCTAAGATGGGTAAGACTGAAACCCATCTTGTACACACTGAATCATTAATTTTCGAAATATACAGGTTGGTCCAGAAAAGGGAGTCATCCATCTGGCTACAGCAGCCATAGTTAATGGACTTTGGGACCTCTGGTCCAAATTACTTAAAAAACCTCTCTGGCGATTACTGGTAGATTTGGAACCAGAACAGTTGGTGTCTTGTATTGATTTCAGGTATCTCTCGAACGTTTTGACCAAAAACGAAGCCATCGAATTGCTGAAAAGGGGCAGGGAAGGCATGGAATCCAGACTGGAAGAATTGGAAGCCAACGGATATCCCGCTTACACCACACAAGCAGGTGAGATCAGTTCTCGATTGATGAAATTGAGACCGCAAAACTTCGAAAATTCAAAGAAGATATTAAAAAAGTCCTCATATAAATTGAAAGAATCTGGAGAAAGCGAGAGTCGTGACCTCTTCTGGTGAAGAACTGAACTAATGCCAACTTTTTCGTCATCTCACTAGATGGCGGTTAGTTATAGGAACCTATTTCTTCAGTAACTTCGATAATTGGCGCGAAAATTTTCGAACCGTTTTGATAAGGAATTAATTCTTTCACTTTTGTAAACCATCATTTAAAAAATATCCACTTCCAGGTTGGATAGGATTCAGTGATCAGCAAATGAATGAAGCTGCAGATAAATACCTCAATTTAGGATTCAGGGCATTCAAAGTAAAAGTAGGACGAAACCTTTACGAAGACGTTAAACGTCTAGAGAAAATGAGAGCCCTGATCGGATGGGACAACACTCTGGTACAAAAAAAGCTTCTTCTGTTAAAAAACGATTAAACACTTAACGTATTTTTTGTAGATGGTGGACGCCAACCAAATTTGGGAGGTACAAGAAGCGATAGACTGGATGACCCAGCTCGCAGTCTACAAACCTCTTTGGATAGAAGAACCGACTTCTCCAGACGACGTGTTAGGTCACGCAACCATAGCTTCAGCTCTGAAACCTTTAGGTATAGCTGTAGCGACTGGGGAAATGTGTTGCAATAGAGTTCTTTTCAAACAGTTCCTTCAAACCGGAGCTATGGAATATTGCCAGATCGATTCAGCGAGAATTGGGGGAATTAACGAAATTCTTTCTGTGTACTTGATGGCTTGCAAGATGAAAGGTATGAAAATCCATTTATTCAGTTACTTCACTGTTAATTGATTTGTTCTAGTCAAAGTTTGTCCTCACGCTGGAGGAGTAGGTCTTTGCGAAATGGTTCAGCACTTACAAATGTGGGATTACGTAGCTCTTTCTGGTAGTAAAGAAGGAAAGATGATAGAATATGTGGATGAGCATCATGAACATTTCGAGAATCCACTGGTTATCAGAGATGCCTGCTATATGCCACCAAAAGTACGAGAAATGCATTTTGAAGCATGAATCACACTCTTTATTAAAAAATTTTCTTGTCTTCCTTTATTTCATGTGTTTAACTGTTAAAAAATTTGTGCAGGAATTCGTAACCTTTTGGAGGGTTTGTTTTATGGTTTGCTGAGCTTCAATTGTATTCTGATTATTTTTCAGGCACCCGGATACAGTACTACCTTGAAACAAGAAGCGGTTCTCAAATACAGCTACCCCAACGGATCTGAATGGTTGGAAATGTTCCAAAAAGGGTTATTTCCTAAGGCGAAGAAGTGAAGGATGAAATAAAACAAACTAGAAAAAAATAGAAACATATTTATTAATTAAACCGCAGAAAGTCAAATGTTTTTATTTAAAACAATTATTTCAAATTCAAAATTCATACAAACTTTGAACTGTTCAATACAAAAAACACGTTGACCCAAGTATATTTACAATTTTTCATCAATTCACTCCTTAAAAAAGCACTATTTATAACAGTTTTCTTAAACATCATACTTTCTTCCCAAACATAAAACGATCTAATTTTCTCTGTTTGGTTTTCTGATTTTCAGTCTCTGGCTCAGTGTTTTTCCTCTTCTCTGCAGCAATCTAACAAAAGAAATCCAATATACCAAAAAAACTCAAATTGTCATCGACCACTCAAAATATTTGATTTCCTGATTCACTCACCTCTCTTTTACCATTCAACGTTTCAGCAGTAAAACTCACACCAGCTTTATTATCCAACAAACTCAATGGATTAGAGTTGGGTTTATTTTTCTTCAAATTCTTCAAAAACGGGTTTATGGGGGACTCTGACAAAATCACAGATTCCTGTGAATTCAACGGTATCGAAGAATTCATTGAATCGTTGACTGAGACCGACATCGAGTCCTGAGCAGAAAATAAACATTATAATTGGGTAAAGAGGAGACGATTGATTAGTAACACTTACTGAAACTGCAGACTTTTGAGTTCCTCCATTCCTAGACCCCTAAAGAAGACGAAATCAGAAATTGAATATTTTAAACTTTCTACAACTTACCTCTTCAATTCCGCCTGTACTTCTATAAGAATTTTTCATATCGAAGGTCGGTCTTTTAATAGGTTTCATAGATTCTGCAACCTCAAATTCCTACAAAAAATATTATCATTAAACTTTCAGTAGTGAGGGAAAAATTACCTTCGCGTTATTTTCACTCTCTTCATCTGCCAATCTTGCAGCCAAATCAGTTAATTTCTCAACCAGGCGTTTCTTATCCAACCTGGAGGCGTACTTGATACCTAAATTGATGATTGCCGGATTCGACAGTATCTCCATAATTTCTTGAGCTCTCTGATCTAAATTCGTCTTGCAAGCCAGCTGAAATAAACCACGAAAATCTAAAATTCAAATAAAACATCTATCTGGAAAAGAAAACTATCCAATAATATCATAGAAACCGTTGCAACGGAAAGAAACAAAAATAGTCTGTTACTAAGACAACATACACTGTTGCCACGGAAACTTAGACTGTTGCCATAGCAATGTATGCTGTTGCCATGACAATACAGACTGTTACCATGGCAGAATTAATTTCTTTCACAGAAGCTCTGAAAAGAAACTTATATTGGCGAATCTTACCGCGAACGTCTTCAGAGCTGTTTCTTTCAGTTTTTTTTCGGTGTTGGGAATCTGTAAGGTGGACCACGTGAACAGATTGCTTTCCATCTGGCCCTTTTCCGTGGACATTTCCGCGAAAGGGGCCTCGAGCGGTACTTCGCACATGGTGGGCCTGGGCGTCACTGTTGGATACATTGTGCCCCTGCATTTTATGCCGCACAACGTCTGGTTCGATTCCAATATCGAGGTTATGAAGAAGCCGTCCGCTAATCCTTTTTTCTGTAGAAGAAATGTGTGTTTGATTTCTTGAATTCAGAATCCGAAAAGAAGGAATTCTTACATGTTTGTTGAGGTTACAGAACGGAATCCAGGTATTGCAGTTTAAGGGATACAAGTGGAGCAAACCGGAAGAGTCCAAAGCACCGGGGGTGCCTGAATCAGAGAAACCTAGCCAGTGTAGGGTGCCTTGGGGCCCTAGAGTCGTACCTAAATCTTGACCTTGGAAATTCATGCCTATGTAGAGAAAATAAAGAAATTCAACATTTTTTGAAGTTTGTTCTTTAATTTCGTATTTGTTTCGTTATATGTTTTTTATTTCAGTAAAAATATGCGATGATATATTATTGGTCATTATATTATCTAATAAACTAAAAACATGAAGGATTTTTCGAAAATATTTCACAATCCTACCTTCTAATCTGATCAACTTGAAACCGATGCACTGATCTCCATTTCTCACAGGTCCCGAATTAAATGCGACCAAAATGTCATCCTTGAAAGCGGACAGACAAACCAGAGGTCCAGGCACTGAAAAAACCGCCCTCTGTGTGCCAAACGGTGAACATACCCGAATTATGTAATTCGCCAAGGCTATAACAATCAACTGTTCTGAAGCTGCTATAGCTACTATTTCTTCACTCTCGTCCATTGTTAACGTCCATTCTTTAGTACGGGACGACAATGGGATCACATTAATTTGACTGAAGAAAAATATTAGATATCACAATTATAAGATACAGTTTTTTCTGGTAGCAAGAATTAACTTACCTGCTGTTGGCTACAACCAGTGCTGTTGCGCTCAAAGAACCCATTGTGTAATTTTGATAGTTTTGCATCATCATGCTACTGTGAAAAGTAGAATCATGAAAATCGACCTCTATCGATTTTGAACTACTCTCATCTTCGTCTAAAATACTTCCGTAAGCTCTAACTATCCCCACTTCGTTCCAACACATGTACCGTGGGTCTAAGTGAGTTGGGGTCGACGAAGGCATGAATGGTTCCTGCAAAGGTATTTCGGGCGTTCTAGGCCTAGGTGAGGGACTTTTCGACATAACTAGAAAGATGAATCGAGATTGTGATGGTTTCACCAGATTTTCAAAGGGAAATTCAGTTTTCCTTGTATTAATGTATTGATTAAATATATTAGTGCAAAAATAATCTTGAACTTGATAAAACAAACACATAAAAGAACTATATTCATCAGAATGGAATTGAAACTTCTTTTTCAACTTCTAGGAGAGAATTCAGGTATTAAAATGAATAGAATTGGACCAAGCTTAGATCCTTGTGGTATCCCCATCTTATAAAAAGTTCTATGACCAATGATCAAAAAATCGGTGCAATTTATTCAAATATGGAAATACCTGAGTGTAATTCTGGTTCATCGTCATCCCCATACTGCTTTTTCAGTTTTTCCAAAGAGACTGCATTTTCATTATCCTCATCATCATCTTCTAATTGGTAATCACCGAAATCAACATCGTCATTCTCAGCTTCTTTGGCATCGTTGCTCTCTTCTGCTTGATCTTTCAGAGATTCATCTTTATTGATGCAATCTGACATAACGCCCAGCTGACCTTCTACGTCGGTATACACGATTTGATTCATTCCTGAATGAAGTAGTGTGAAAATAATGTGTCGTTAAAAACATAATATTTTATTTTAATAATTAAATTTTGTACTGGAATGAAAATTCAAATAAGATTCCTTGCCTGATGGATTCCAAGCAAACGAAGAAACTCTAGTTCCGTTCGGATGCTTGGAAACGTTGTGTACGATTTCTTCTGAAACATCCCAAATTACAAAGTCGCCATCAACAGAAGACGCTGCTAAATATTTTCCGCAAGGCGAGTATTGAACTATAGAGTATGGTTTCGTGACATCCTCACAGCTTAAAGTACACACTTCCGACCAATCTGCTGTGTTTAAAACCACGACAGAAGAACCGTCTGGGTAACTTAGCTGATTTCCGTTATTTGGATTGAAATCAATCCTACCTAAAAGTTTCTTTATAACATAACATTCACTATTCGGTGAAAATCGTGATTTCTCAACTCACATAATACTGAAGCATTAGAAAAGCTATTAACTTTAGGAAAACAACCAATTTCTTTCTGTAACGATTTATCGGAAACATTCCACACACGGAGCTTTCCATCCCCGCAAGCTGCCGCCAACAATTTTGACTCAGGACAAATCGCTACACTCAAAAATGGACCTGTACCGTCTATCGTAGATATTTTTTTTTGTTCGCCTTCAAACTCAATAATTTTAACTTCCATCTGCTCTGCTGCCAATGCTATAAGCTAGAAAAAAAGTGCTACACTCTAACGAAATACTACGACATCACCTTACTTCTCCACTCTTTGATATAGCAATATTATTGATAGGAGCCACGAATCTGTCAAGAACACCCTCCCGGTCCCCATCCGGAAAGGAAATAATTTGTACATCATTGTTGCTGGTGGCTATATAAAGCTTGCTTCCTTTTTGTCTAACTGCAAGGGCCCATTCTCCTACACAGTTGTGTACAGGATCTTCGTACAAGTCTTGAGACCATATTCGAATGTCTCCATCCGAACCACAGGTAACATATTTTCTGTGGACGTAGAGAAAGTAGAATTGTACCAAATGGAATGAATTGCGTTTACTTACTGGCCGTCATCCGAAAAACAAATATCTGTGTGTCCTTCGTTGTGTGCATATCTGAAAGGTACATGAGAAATAGGCATTTTGAATGTGTTTATTTGGATTTATCGGTAGCCACTTGAGGTAAAATGTAACCATTCGAAATAAGGTATTTTCTGATATATCTAATGTGTTATAATATTGAAATCATGACTTAGAAATAATGAATTATCAATTTCTCAGGTTTGTTATTTTGAAATTGACAAGATCCTCTTTGGCGGGAAAATCGAATCGAAGTTGTCAATCAAATTAGAACCAAAGAGGAACAGTTCGAAGAATACTCTTTGGTTGGAGTGATTTATCAAAATTTTAATTGAATTTTCAATTTGATCTCATTCCTTGGACAAAAATATTTTTGGCAAATTAATAGGAAATATTGCACTCTTAACATTAACTGGGGAAATTTTCGAATAGAATACAGAAATCTATATTATTTTGAACCTCATTGAAATAACTTGAGCTTTAAGCCTACAGATGGTACTCGAAACACAATAAAACTTTTAACAATAAATGAGTAATTTCAGCTTTTATGGGTGAACCTGAAACCTCAAAAAGGTTTATTTTGCCCATGTACGACTTTTTTCTAGTCAGTTTAAATGACTTTGCTTCAATTTGCACATTTTTGATAGTTTCTAGATTTTGGCGGGAAAATGTTGAAACTGGTGACGTTTAGAAAAGACTTAGTTTCAACTTTTAACCATAGATGGCTGTAATGCATGAAAAAGGATTCAAAATGTTATTCAAGATTTTTCTTTTCTATACGGAAAATATGAAGAAAAAATTAAATCGTTGTATAGTTCAGGTTCGTAAATAGTTTGTGGTTTTTCATTGAAGTATTGAATAAAAAGAGAACGTATAGTTTCTTCTTATTTCAGAAATTTTCGAAAATTAGCAATTGGGAATTAATATAATAATCGATAAAAGTGATCAGTTCGATTCTCATTAATCTATTCATTATGGAAACAGATTGTCAGGGCTATCTAATTCGTAGATGATCTAATTAGTAATTAGCGGATAATGGAAAACAATAAAAAGCAATAAGTGAAAGTTTACAAGATTTGAATATGCGCATAGAGGCGTGGTTAATGAAACGATTCAAACGCCACTTTACAAGTGCTGCACCGCATTCTATCCAACTTTTGTCAACAATTTTGAATGTGGTAACTTTTCAAGTCGAGGGAAGGGGAAAGCGCCGTCTCTACTCTCTAGACCGAACACGGGCAAGCGAAAACAGCGAACGGTATACACAATCCAGTGCCGCGCCGCCATCTTGGAGTGGAATGAGTGGGGGCTACAGCTTAGTGAGCACCTAGCGTTGTACAAGAAATTACTAAAGTGGCCTATAAGACTGTAAATTTAAGTAAATAGTGTTTACAAATTGAAAAAATACCTCATTGTGTCATATGATAACCGGAACGTGTTTTAGTTTGTGTGTTTTTCCTTTGGCGGACTCTACAGACCTGAAGCATTAACAGCGTGGCTACACTCTACAGCTTGTCTTTGTTTCTGTTATTAAGGTAAGCTTCTTTCCAACTTTCACATTAAATTTCGAGTCGAAACTGTTCAAACGACCAAATTCGACGTTGTTTGAATACTCATAATTTTGTATAAAGCGAAAATAACCTTTAAGCATCATTTCCAGTCACTCCTAATTGAATATGCGAATCATGTTTTTATACCGGCATTCTAGATTTCGACTATAAATAACTCGGAAGAGAACTCCAAGACAGCCGTAATTTCTCTTCAGTTATATGAATCTTGACATTATTGAACATTGAACACCTATAACGAAAATAGGTTATATTTCCCGTTCTAGAAATTGATTCAATTAATAACATGGCTGCTTGTTACTGGATTCACGCATAATTCAGTACGTTATTGACACTGACCGATTTCTCGTTCATCGTTGTGTGACAGACGAAAATTACATTCGCTGTAATTACCTACCTTACTTTCTCTACTTCTCCTTGATTTCACTTTATTGAGATCTGTGTTTACGTACAAGACCCAAAAATTCATCATCCCAAATTGGGGATCGGCGACCTTGATTTCTAATTAAAATTGACAAATTGTTATCGTTCGTAATTTCTATGGTCTGGTGTGTAATAAGCATCTTCGAAAATGCAAGCTCGACAATTGATTACTTTGCATATTGTGTCAGTAGGTAGGTTTTATATTGAATTGTTTTTGCAAGGTCTCAAGGTCATTTTGATGAAATCTCGCTTCTGTACGGAGCTAACGGATGTATTTCGATCAATTAACACCGAATTTACAATCGTTTTTATTACAGATATCGCAAGTTCTTATCGTTAATAATGAACCGATCATTTCTATTTCACAGAATGCGATCAAACAAATCTGGAAACATTCCAATTTATTTCAGCCTCTAATAATTAGGTACTTGATTACTTTATAACAGACGTTCGAAATTAACATTTAATGCGTTTCTTTCAAAATTTCATGAAAGATATTCGTCAATTAAATCTATGCACGTCTAGAACCATAGATGTTCGCTCAAGTATACTCCGATAGAATGATATTGTGATATTACGGAAGTGTATAATTGAAGTTTCGTGACTTGAAATTGATGCCGACCAAGTAGAACGTAAAAAATTTCGCTTTCTGTACCGTTTGTTTTATCACGGCCATTTCCATCTAAAATTTATCGGTTATTTGTGATGTGTTACTCAGGATGTTCGAGCTAAAACAAACACTGATCATGTTTGCGAGCTTCAATGAACATTCATTTTGCCAACGTGTGAAAGGAACGATTGATAATCAATTTGTAATTTACATACATTCTCTGGTTATGTAATTTCTGGTTTCATGAAATTATCTATGATTTATTTGAAGAGCGATTGTGAAGACGTGGTATCCATACCTCGTAATTGAATGATTGATGGTACATATTCTATTTCCAAGCTATTTTTATCATGAATATTCATTTTAACTGTTTTTTACCATCGAATTCTTGATTGTTGAGGTCATAGATTCGAGAATGACAGCAATAATACTTGACATGACGTTCATAGATGCATAGAATTATGGATTATGTGCTTATTTTGTATTTATCGTTTGATTAATGAAAAATGCATTTTTTACGACAATTTTTCGAATGTAATTCTCGATTTCCATGTATTGATGAGGTTTGACATTATACCGAGCATTATAATACAAATTCATTATGATCGTCTCAGATGGAGCATAGAGCGAATCAACTCGTTTTTTAGCGGTAACTCACGCCGAAGACTGATGGGGCGTGTTCCGAAGAGATCAATTATACTAAATCCGCCCTGGCGCAAATTCCTCATACTTTAATCCCCGGCTCCAATAATTCAAATTCGCGAGGGTGGCTTGGAATCGGGAACGGAGCATCGGAAGATCCGAAATGCATTTTTAATGATTCCGTACCCTTTTTTACGTTCCCAAAAACAATTAAACTTTTTTCCCGGGAAAACTTGTGGATTTATAACTTTGTTCATACTGACGGTATAAATTTTTAACGAATTTAAAACTTTTCGCATGGAACACAATTTAAACTTCGTAACTGTCGCACTTGGTGAAGCGGTGACGTTTTGGTTAATCCCAAAGTTCGACCGTAATGAGTACTTGGAAAGTTGGCATACGGGGCAGATAGAGAGCTCGTCCGGCAAGCAGCTTATACAGGATGTCCCCCACAGTGACCATATAATCGCAATAAATCATTCGAATATAGTCCATCCAAGAATGATTGACATCTCGGGGGGCTTTGGAAAATCGAAATTATGTTGGTAATGCCCATTCAGTAATATTTTGAGTTGCAGAATTCAGGTTGGTGTTGGAAATAACACTGACATTTTGTTCTGTCATTAATGTTTCGAACAAATTTGGTAAAAAATTGAGCAAGTGAAATAAATATCTTCGAAATGAGGCTCTTGAAGAATGAACAGCTAAAAAATGGAAAGCCTGCACAGAGCACGTAGAAAAAGAAATGAGAGAAGATTAGTCAAAATATAAGAAATGTTATGATATATTGCTGACAAAACCTTTCATTATGAACATGACGAGTTCTGCCCAGATGAGGAAAAAATAACATGTTGTGGTTGTTGAAACAGAATAATAGGAATATTTATAAAATTACAATATCATAAACTCTTCATAAATTGAATAGATCCATTGGTTAAGTTTTGTTTTTGTCTTGATATCTATTACAAATGTCCCAATCCATTCACATTGCAGTAACACGCTTCAAATTATTAACTAGATTTTTTCGGTTTAGCGAATATTCATATTGAACATTGAAAAGGACCGTGCTATTTAATCACCCACGATATTTTTCGTTATCAAACCAGAATTTTCAGGCTGTATGCTCCTATAATTGATCGTAAGATCGAAAATGTATCAATACAAGATGAAAATAATATACTGCTGGTAAATAGATTCACACGCTGGTAATCGTATGTGAAAATTGGGGACATTTTCATGTTCAAAGTTCCTTACTTTAAAAAAATATCGTTAAATTTTTAGGTTATTTCTATATCTATGATGAAAGCACAGAAAATTTTTAGTTACTTTTTTGTAACTAGAAATAAAGCTGCGACTGGACGTTCAAGGCCTGCTCTGATGTCAATCATTCTTGGATGGACTATAGATACATTTTCTACAATTTGACAGCTTCTAACTAAACTCAAGGTTCCTATGTAAATTATGGCCGCTATTAACTGTCGAAAATACGTTCCTTTGCGGGACACTCTGTAGATGGCCTATCGTCTGCCGTATTGATTAGCCAACCGTTCGACGACTGTAGAATGGACTCCGCTCGGAATTTACATAATTCAATTGTGGCAACCGGTCTCTGGCCGATACTATCGACGATAGAAATGGCGCTAAAATCGCCCTGCGGAGGATCGAGTGGGGTCAGCTCTCGACCGTAGCTGTGTCATGCCATGCCTATTCATCCGTTCGTAAATTAGGTTTTCTTAATTGCGGAGGTGGAGAGATACTCTATGACGGCGATTAATACCGTTCTATGTTGGTTCATAGAATTAAGTGTGATCGATGAAAGGTCGATCGCGAAAAAACGCATGTTCGACCATAGAGAGATATTTTTTTATAATGGTCTTGACAGCGTACCTTCAAGCGCGTATCAAATTGTTGAAAGAAATATTGATTTATACGGTTGATAAATGAGTTCACTAGAAAATTTTCCAGTGATATGATTAATGCTCATCAATTATTTCATAGATATATTTTCCGTTGACGTGTACATTTTTCCATGCTAAGTCATGAATAATGGAAACAGTACCATCTTGTGGACATAAATAGTTCTCCGAATCAGAATAATTATGGTGAAAAATAGATTAAGTGACAATTTAGTTGTGTTGTGATTTCTTCCCGATCTGAATAGTTCCAGAAAATTAAGTGAGTAAACAAAATCTCTTCCCCTCTATTTCGTCGAAATTTCCTGAGTAATTTCGTCATTTTCACTGTTGGATATATATATAAACAAACGAATTCGTGGAAATTTTCCACGTTGTGTACTTGGTGCTATAAATATTAAAAAAAAGCTGTCTAAATCGAGGTCGCCAACGGATACACGTTTCATTAGATAATTCAAAGGAAAATTCGATAAACATATTACCTTTCTGATAAGCGGTGCAAGTCGAAGAAATCGGTACGGTACATGTGAAAACAACACTGATAAAATTCGAATTATTCATAATCAAATATTGGGTATCTCCTTGAACATTTCGCTGTTATTGGAATTTTCTGTTGAGTTAATGCGTCATGCGGTTTTTAGAGAGGTCGAAAATCTTCGTTTCTGTTTGATTACGAAATAGTTTAACGTTCTTGTATTTTTTTTTTGGTTATGCAACCGGAAGTTTCGAATCTGCATTTATTTGGTATGTTCTATGAGAAGACCATGTTTCCACATTATTCTGTGCTCGCGAATTTCTCACTTGAATTTGACATTTGGCAATGATATTATTTGTTTTGATATTTTACGAGTTTATCTTTGCAAAACGATATGAAATGACTGGTTGGGAGAATATTTGTTCGATGAAGATACAACGGACAAAAATGATGAAATACGTGTCACATTATGAATGTAATATCTTTATGGTGGTCCACCATGTCTTAAACCATAGAGGAATCATATTTTTCGAAATATTTGTGAGAATTGATATGTCATATTGATTATTGAGAGTAGTTTTTAAGCGGATCGAATGAGATATCCGGTTCTTTGAAAACCGTGTAGTACAAATATTGTCATATTCCTTCTCCCCGTCCCGAAATGATTGAAATAAAGCGACCCACCCCACCCACGGTTGCATAAATCCGTGAAAACGGCAGAGCAAGCTTTGGCAACGATATCGGCGTAGTTTCCGCTGACTGCGCTTTTGTTTATCACCCAATTATTCCGTCGAAAAAACTCCCATCGCAGTTTTATAGGTTCGACGTTTTTCATCGCAGTCATCCCCTAGGACTCAGCACTTTTCTGATATAGCTCGAATACGCTGTCGGTGCGCTACAAGTGATGGCCGCTGTCATGGGTTTTTCCCCCTCCCTGCCTTGGACCCACTGGCGGCACCTGCCCGCTTTGATGTCTATGGTTTTTTGCAACTTTTAATCGTCAATAATATGAACAAAAAAGGCATGATTTTCCTCTTTCAAGCTTTGCATGCGATATTCTCTTTATATCCCCTGATTTCCCGAATGTTCATTCAATTCTTTCTTATTGATGTGTTGCTGAAAGGAATTCTATGAACTCCACTCAACCACAGTCTGTGAAATCAACCATAAACACTAGGAGCATAGAAATATCTATGCTCCTAGATAGGCATAGATAATCGTTTCGTCCGTAAGAATTTTTCACGAAGTGTCATTTAGAAGGGGTTTTATCGAACGGCGCCACTGGCTTTTCTAAACTACCCCAACCCCCGCCCGAAGCAGAGCAACGTCAGCTCGACCCCCTCCTACACTCCAGACGGTTTTTCGCTACGTTGACGCCACTTCACGTGTCAATTTAGATTTTCGCGATCAGCCTTTTTGTATTCCAAATTTAACCCTAACGAATTATTATAATCGACTTAGGCCTGATGAGCGATCTTCAGTCGGCGATAAAAAGTTGTTCCTTTGAATAACTTTTGATTTATGTATTTTTTTCCTATAAAAGAGATATGCATCTTGCTTCTGTTTCGACTGACAACATAAATACAAGTTTAGAATGAAATTCTATGATTTTGACCGTTTTCAAAGCCGTCTTGATAACAAACCCTAAACTAGATTCAACGAGGAAAGTGGCAAGACACATATTCTTGCTCTTTGTTGTTGGAAGCTTGACAATTTCCAGGAGAATAAGATATGTATTAACTTTGGTGAAATTAATGCTGAAATATTGATTCCATTGACGGTGTTACAGTTTGATACACTGCGGCCAAAAAAATGCGATGTTGCATCATTGCTCATGGTTTATTGTGGAGACGGCTGTGTGAACACGATCACAATGAAATTCTGTGATCATCTTCCGTGACATGTGGGCGTTTTTGAGAGGCAGCGTTATTACATCTTCTGTGCGTGTCGAATTCATAGAAAACTAGGTGAATGGGTTCCTGGAATCGATGGTTCGCAGTTTTCGATGCGCGCAGTATGTTGCGAAAAAAATCTCGACTCTCCTCGAGGGTGTGAAAGCGCGAAGCCGCGTAAAGGTGTAAAATTATCATATCCGACGAGATAAAAGGAACGCGACGACGAGATAAATATAACGAAATCGATAAAATACGTGTTCTAACTGCCGATTTATGCAAATGCTATAAATAGGCGGCCGTGGTATCTTCGCATGATGTCGAGCGAAGAGAGAGCTTTCTGGATTATTAATAGAAACACCTATTCGATACAACTACTCGGTGCGTGCAAATATAAAATTGCCTCCGCGGTGATCTCCTAACTAGCCGTACGCGTAGGCGAGGATATTCATCGGCCGAATCGGGGATATTTCGACGGTTCGCGCGATTTATGGGACGTTTTAGTTAATGGCGGGAATAAGTGGATTGTGTTGGAAATCCCGACGGTTTTCTCGTGGCTTTTCGTTGAGTCACTCTCTCTGCTCTTGAATTCAACGAGCTACGTCCACAAAAGGACGATTCGGACCGAAGTTTGGTTTATTCGGAATCGGTTAACGAATTTCACTTCGCTAATATGGGCGCTCGGCCGATTTTAATTTTGTAGCGCACTATTCATTCAAGAAAATCTTTCTATGGAATTCGAACCTGGCGGAAATGCGATGTTGCCAAGTCTTCGGAGCTGGACTTGTTCATGACATTATTCATAGAAATTTCAGTTGAATTCCATAGAATACCGTTTCAATGGTCATAGAACTTCTGTGTAAAATGACATTAAGCACAGATCATGTAGTTTTTCACACAGATAATAACCATACTTATATTTTGTCATCGTGACGAACTGTCATACTATACAAATGACATATAGTGACAATTCTACCATTTCAAATATGGCTGCCGTGACGTTTGGAAAAGATATCGACCCAATCGTAAACCCCGTCCGATACAGGGTGGCGCTTTCAAGTTCGCATTCTTCTGCCCGAGTTTGCTCGAATTGCGGTCAGCTTTTTACGGTGTAGAACGCAAAAAAACGGTATCCGTATTTCGGGGAAGGGTTGCCTCGATCGGAAATGACCCCGCAACTCGGAACGAGCGGAAAGGGGCGAGAGGGAGCGAGGATCCTCGGGGGGGATCGATGACGTTTGACCTCAAACCTACCCCCCTTTCCCCGCTCGCCGATCCCTCGCCCAGTTAACGCGGACCGAAAGCTGCGATCCCCGTTTTGTGTCTCGGAGAATTTGGACCGAGACAGGGGCGGGTTCGGTGGAAATCGGCGGGGGATCTACAAAGAGAATGTTCGTAGAAAATAACGAGCTTTTCATTGGTAAATCGGAGAATTTTATAAGTGAATGCTACCTGGGTAGTTTTCGTTCGTTTAAATTCGTATCTAGAGCGGTAACAACACAATTTGGTCCAAATTTCGAAGGGTACCCTTCACCGGCCCTGTCCTTTGGCCGCAACTTCCCTCTCGATTTAATTTAAATTCAAATGGACTGTTTTGCTTAACCTCCTCTTCCTTCTCTCCCCCTGATGCTCCTTTCTACTTTCCTCTTCCACCCGCTAACGTTAATCGTTAGGACTGACGTATTTATCGTTCCGTTATTTTTATTCGCTTCCTCTCGTTTGTATAAGACCCACCGAAACTTGTTGTCGAAGAAGAGTGGACGCTGACCATTACTTCGGCTTCATTGCGGCCACACTCGGAGCAAAATAGCTCGACTTAGACATGAAATGACCATTTTTTTGGTTTCCTTTAGATAAGAGGTTGAGGTCATTAACTGGAACAGAACCACCATATTTTCACCCTGACATGCCCAAGAAGATAAAACTCACATCGATAAGAGATCAGTTGAAATAAAGCCGCATACACAATACACATTAAGAGGAGTTTATACCGTTCGACGTTCAGTTCAAAACGCGATTCAGGATTTCTCACGATAGAGACCATCGATTTATATGGGGTTTTCACTATTAATCAAGTTGAAGTGTTCTTCAAGTCGGAAAGTTCATAACTTTTTTCTTTCGTCGAAAAAAAAAACATCAATTTTTTTTACTCGACGGAAAAAAAAAAGTTATAAACTTTCCGACTTGGAGAACTCTTCAAATTGAATAATAGTGAAAACCCCATATAAATCGGTGGTCTCTATCGTGAGAAATCCCGAATCGCGTTTTGAACTGAACGTCGATCGGTATATACCCCGCTTAAGCAGTTTTACCCATTTGGCCTCGTTTCTGGTCGAGAAGGTCTTTACAGTTTTGTCTCGGATAGTTCAGACGAAATAATTACCACATTTGTTCTATTATTATACTAAAACGGTAACTCTGTGGTCTGGCCCGGGGAATCTGTCGAAAAAGTGGGTCCAGAAGAATCTTAAAATCGCAGCGAAGCTGCGATACAGGAGAGAAATTTTTACACGGTCGGAAAGAGGAATTATCGATTCGTACGTGAGCGAAATTTCGATCCTCTAGGCGATGTAGAAGTATTTTAAAAAAATTCGCGAAAAAATTCGGCAAAAAGGGCAATTTTAAACTCGATAAAACTTTTTTCGCAGATATCCTGGCCGTGATGTAAATATACGGATCGAAAGAGGAAGAGTCAACGCAAAATAGCTTGGTATTCATATTTTCCATAATTTCCCCATTTCTTCAGGAAAACTGATCAAAGTTTGACATTTCCCCTATAAAATCGGCCGATCTGCAGAGATCACAGAGAACTATTTGACATTGTAGCTGTAAGCTGTCAGAGTTTGGCCTTCTATAGAGAAAGCCCGGAACACAATCTGACAACTGCGCTCAGATTCCGCGACCGGAGGCCTACCGATAAGGATAACTGTTCAAAAGGTAGATCTGCTGGCCCATACTAGTTTGCATATTTGCTATTTCATTTCCACTTGTTATACTCTTTGGGGATTGCTGCTACCACCCGAATATTCCAAATAGGCTTTGATGCACCTTCGTTAGGTACCTGGTTTCGATCTTTTATGTTCATGAAAGACTGGGTTTATTATTAGAAGTTGGTTCTTGATTTGGTGATAAATCAAGAGGTGCTCATCATTTTATGGGGGAATTCTTCAGTCCATGAATATTTTCGCCATGAGGAAACCCTCATTGCAAATTGTCACGTTCTCTTTTTCCATGATTTATTGTAGTTAGTACGCAGTATCCACTTGGAAACACTACATGGAGAAAATATGAGAGTTACAGAAAAATCAAACAGCGGGAACAAGTTGAGACCGAAATATTCCAAACTTGTTAACCGCACCTCCCCTCCCGTCGCCGCATCGGGGTCCCGTATACGTGAACGCGACCGACGGGGGTACGTTCCGAACAAACTTCACGCTTCTCGGCAAACAATCTCAAGTATCTCGAGCGTTATAACTCCGGAGGACTACGACTACGGGGCTCTTCATCAACTTTATTGAACATTCCGTTTTATGCGTTCCGTCTTAAAGCTCCGCGTCTGGGGGCGACTTACGCAAGTTTAAGTTTGACAAAACTCGGCAGTTTTGCTTCGTTACGAGGGAGGCATAATGAGGGTTGGGATTGATATCTGAGGGGGAATATACGAAGATTTCTCTATTTCCGAGCCGCGAAGCTGGAAAAGTGGCAACGCCGGAATATGGTTCGGCTGTCAATGTCACGTAATCGAGCAAACTCAATGTTATTATTGCGAAATATCGTGGTCAAGATTTATACTTCAATAAGGGTAGTACAAGAGTGTTCCCTGAATGGTTTCAATCAAGAAATAACGAATTCATCAATCGAGGTCATCGATCGGGTCGCCTCTGCGTCTCGATTTTCATTACGTCGTCGAATCAAAAATTTATACGTGTCCCGGACTCTGTCGCTCCACTCCAGAGTTTCGAACCAACTTTTCCGAGGAATTTATCTTCGCTTCCACTAATGACATTGTCAACAGTGTTCGCGTTGAAGCAGGTTATGTAAGCCCCGAAAAAAAAAGAGGATATCGTTATGACGCGCGTGCACGAGATCGAGAATAGGTCGTCGTGGCAGGTGAAAAATACACGCGACGATGCGGTGTATATGCGTAGTTCGGGCGTTGGACAACGTCGAAAAATCCTCACAGCTGAAAATTGTTACCTGGTGACGTAGATGCATGGGTATTCTGTGAATCTATCATCAGGTATTCAATTCTTCTATGATTAAGCATAGATGCATAGAAACCCTATGCATCTATGATTGAGCATTTCGTTCAATATTCTGTGATCATAGAGGAGGAAAAATATCCAATTACTTCACAAGTGACAAGTCCGATGCATAGAATATAAGAGGTCTAAAATGATGGTGTATGCAATGATTAGATTTTGTTTCGCCAAAATTGAGAATATTAGAAAATTTTCGAGTTTTCCACTCCAGGAGGTGCTATTCACAAATTATGACTGATTTTTATCAATTATTTCAAATATATGAATTTATTCTGGTGAACGTGTTGTGTTAATAGAAGGTTCTTTCAAGCAATAATTTGTGCATAGATAGATGCATGGAATACATTATTTTCTGACATTTTGATTCATATTACTTCTAAGGAAAGTAAGATGTTTGAACACATGGTGTATGCACTCGTCAATTTTTGAATGCAATGACATTCGACCAAATCGAAAATATTAGAAATGTTTCGTGGCGGCGCCGCAATGTCATTTCCTTGTATCAACATCTGATCTTCCAAGGTCAATTATGACATGACCACAGAATGACTTATTAATGTAATTAAAGTCTTTTCCTCAGTACCGAATCAAGAATATAAACACAAATTATTGCTTGAAATAACTATCAACCATTAACACAACACGTTCACCAGAATAAGTTCGAATATTTGAAAGAACTACAGTGGCTTTATACAAGACAGTGGTGACAATGGGGTCATAGAACACGTTTTTGTACAAACATGGCGGATATTTGTTTACATTTGAGTGTCAAGCTGTTTGACATTTGACTCGATCTTGAGCTTTATGTTCAAATATAGATGCATAGAAATACCTGGTGAAACGACTCCTAAGTAAAAATCGTGAACAAAATTTGTAGATCAAAACAATTGAAATTTTGTGCTACTTCCGGAATAATCCGCAATATTCATCGGTCGTGGCGCGATGATCAGTATGATATAGGTTATGTTATGTTTTTAGAGAAATGACACAACGACAGCTGTCTCTGATCAAAACTTCATAACATGTATTAATTTCGAATGTCATAAAGATTGTGGTTATGGAATAATAGCGCGACCTCTTTCGGGAGAAATGAAAAGCCGCACAAAGTATCACATGATCAATCGACAAGAAAGTCTTAAACAAAATCTAATCAGTTCCAACACCAGGTATTCTATGCATCTATGTTCAAATACATGACAACAATACAATGAAAGTCCGCCATTAGTGGTCGAAAACAGTCCGACCAATCAAAACGTGAACGTCCATTGTCGCCACTGTCTTGTATAAAGCCACTGTAGAAAGAACTAATGAAAATCTATTCACCTGAAGTAGAAAGAACGAAACTTTTCTAATATTCTCAATTTTGGCCAAACCACCATTATTTTAGACATCAGGTATTCTATGCATCTATGATTTGAGCATAGATTCATAGCAACCCTATGCATCCATGATTGTGCATTCAATTTTCAATGACATTTCTGCAATCATAGAGAAGGAAAAATATACAATTTCTTCACAAGTGACAAGCCCGATACATAGAATACCTGGCGCGGTCCAAATAACCTCTAAAACGGGCGCCATTGTCCCTTTTCAATTTTGGCCGATAAATGAGAACCTCATTTGAAAAAAAAAAGTTATATTCGGATTTGGTTCACAATTTTGACACAATATTAGAAACATCTTGCGATCATATCCTTCGAATGCAACCATTACTTTGATCTTTCTCCACCGCATTTTTTTTTAGAGCTCCATATTTAATATTCCCGACGAGTCCCCGCTAACTCGAAAGTCCCTCCCGTCCAATCTTCCTCCCCCTCATTTCGTATTAATTCCCACCCCCCATTACGCCACTTTTCCCTCCGAAAGAAAACGGCCGGACGACAAAGATTCCGCCTTTCCTTTGAACTCCGAAAAAGCCTTAGTTCGATTTTTCTTTTCCCAGGCGATATCACCCCCTCCCCTCCCACCGGGTCCCCCTTAACGAAGGACGCCATCGATTCAATTAAAAATCGCGCGAGAAATCCGCTCTCCGTTTTAATTTACGGGGCTCGGAGTTACGAGGGATGAATTATCAACTTTTTCGGACGGCGAGTCGTAAATCTGGAAACTTCGCCAACTTCACGGCCCCGCGGACGATAACTGCGAGGAAGGGGAGGGACGAATGCGCGTATTAAATGATATTAAAAGTGAAGGTTACTAGGAAAAGTAGGATGCGAGAAAACAAATAGGGAAGCGGAAGATGTAAGTTCTTGTTGGGGCGTTGGTGAAGTGACGAGGTATGCGGCGGACTCGGCGCGAAGTTTGGCGAAGTATTTCTGCGGGGAAAAGTGGAAAAGTTCGTCTTGTTGATGCGAGGAATTCGACAGAGGTCGTTGTGGATCCCCGAGAGAGCGAGACTTCGATTCTCGCGAGACTTATTCGAAGGAAAAGCATTTCCTTCATAAGATATTTTTCATCGAATTTTTTAAAGTTTTAATGTATTTAATAATAGCCAGACCGTAGAAGAATCCATAAATGAAGTTTCATAACAAACAGTCCATCCGATCCCGACTTATAAATGGTGTAACCAACAACTTTGTTTTATATATATAGATTCTATGTTTAGTGGTACTTCTAATTGAGAATTTTCAGTGTTTTTTTGGCCCATAAGAGTGAGAGCATGAATATATCTTGCCAAAAGTCATATCTACCGTTTTATTTTCACATCTACCGCTTTTTTCTGTCATGTCATGTCATGCCCTCGTAATCAAATCTACCTGCACACTCGTTGGACGACCGCACGGTCCCAAACGAGCGCGATTCCGTTAAAAGCTTTCCAATTTACGGAATTCCAACGTCGTTTTCGCACCCTTTCGTCGGCGAAGGGCGCGCGCATCGCCCTCCGTCTCGACGCGGTGCGTCGTAATGACGATAATAATTGTTGATTCCACAGTTTGAAAAGTTGCGAAAGTTAGATGAGTTTGTTATTTTACGTCGACACGGCAGGAAATTGGGTTTATGCGCTCGCGGAACCGGGGAAATTGCGGCAACTTGGAATCGGCCGCAGTTACAACGCGCCTCTTTGTAGTCCGCCTTTATTGTCCCTTAAAGGCTAAGTGGTTGTGTGCGACTTTGTCGTTGATGACGCCGTCGACAGGGTAATTCGTTTAGGTTGCGGGAAGATTCCTAGTTTTGAATTTAATGTTTGCAGTAAGTTATTATACCCTTAAGGCTTAAGGAGACCTGGTACACGTCCGAGCTCGCGAGCTCCCTTCAAAAATTGGGCTTTTTATTTCCATGATATCTCAGTTCGTATGCGGCGTAGACCAACAATTTTTTTTTTAATTAAAGCTCAATCATTTCTTTAGAATGTGTATTACTAGCCTTTCTGTTTTTCTTCTTATATTGGGAAAAAACCTGGTGAACTGTAATTTCATGAAAATCTGGACAAAAGATTTCATTTCCATGATATCTCTGTCAATTCTCGGGATAAATGTATGTAATTTCCAGTTTACATGCGAAATAATATTTTCCAGAATGTGTATTGATCAGTTTTTTTTGTTTATTGTCCCCTCAATTTTTAAATGAATTATAAATTAGGAACTTTATTGGTCAGTAGTATAGCAAGCGGGGTCCTGGAACTGAGGACGGCCATGTCCATCCGGAGCCGAAGAACATGAGGAAATTAGCTGAAGAATCGGTCATTGACCTCTCGAGGTTTTTTTACCACTCTCGATAGGTGACATCTTCTTCTACAACCCCTTCTGGTCATTGACCAATTCTTCAGCTAATTTCCTCAAGGTTCTTCGGCTCCGGATGGACATGGCCATCCTCAGTCCCAGGACCCCGCTTGCTATACTACTTTGGTCATATTTTCAACCAGGTTTTTTTCCTGATATACGCAGAAAAACGGAAAAGCGAATAATACACATTCTGCAAAATATTATTCCGCATGTATACTAAAAATTTCATACATTTATCCCTAGAATTGTCAGAGATATCATGGAAATAAAATCGTTTGTCCAGATTTTCATGAAATTACAGCTCACCAAGTTTTTTCCCAATATAAGAAGAAAAACAGAAAGGCTAGTAATACACATTCTAGAGAAATGATTGAGCTTTAATTAAAAAAAAATTGTCTACGCCGCATACGAACTGAGATATCATGGAAATAAAAAGCCCAATTTTTGAAGGGAGCTCGCGAGCTCGGATGCGTACCAGATCCCCTTAAGCATTGAGCTGGAGACCGATCCGCTTTCGGAAATCAGCATCTGCTGAAAGTTCTTTGTTCTATCGAGGTTCGAAAAAGTTTGTGGTCAATTCACAATCAGATATCAGTACGAGCAGTCGATTCGATAAATGAAAAATATCCAGACGGAACACCCTGTATCACGAACGGTACACGTGGACCGTGTCCGCTCCGGGCGTTTCGTGCGAAAAGTTACGATACCGCTCTCATACATGCGAGTTTTGCCACTCGCGGAGTATTTCTAACGTTCCGACGAACTTTGTCCAACTGACCTTTCTTCGAGAACGTAAGAGGAAGAATGTCGAAATCTTGATGAATTGTCGTAATTATTGTCATTATTCAACAGATCGGCTGAGCGTTGAAGACTGGAAAAGATGTCGACAGAGCTTTTGAATTTCTATCTAAAAGGATTTCCAATAAAAGGTTTTATTTTGAATTGCCCGCTATTTCGGTAGATGTCACCAAGCGCGGATCCAGGGACGAACCCTCAAATCTTGTGTGTTTGATAAAAAAAATCAATTGGCGGGTATGTAATCCACCTGACCGTGACCCCCCCCCCCTTTCTCGAGAGCTGGATCCGCTACTGGATGTCACTCTTGAAGCTGTCATTTTTTGGCACTTGACAAGTAGAAACTACGCTATTAATAAAACTGAAACGATACAGGCTTCAACAACGCATTGAAATTGTTAAAATTCACTATAAAAATGGTGAAAATTTGGCAGAGACGGTTCGTAAATATCGAACACTTTTGGGTCGTCGTGATTCGTGAAGCACCTTTGGTGGACAATTTTGGGCTGTTGGTACAAGTTGAGGATGTGAAGATTAAAACCCGTGCACGTCGCTCAAGAACAGCGGAGAATATTGCTGCTGTAGCCGGAAGTGTTGAAGAAAACCCAGGTTTGTCCGTTCCTCTTCGTGAACGCGTTGATGACGGCTTTATTTTTCAAATATTCGTTGACAAGAACGCGCCTCTTTCATTCAAAAGAACTACTCGGCCCCAAACGACCTCGACCAACAAATCATTAAATATGTCTCGGACATTCTCCGCAAATTCGAAACCACCCCACTGAAGTCCACCCTATTGTAAGAAATGCCAGAAAATTTGCCTGCGTGTACCTAGAATATTTTAACCAGTCTGGGTTAAAAATCCATGGGGCAGATGTCCGCTTATCTGTTGTTATTGGTCGTCCGGTCGAAATCAGATAGTGCATTCGTCTACCTACACTGCTGAGGGGTCTACCGAAGTACGTCGAGGTTATAACGTAGTGCGTTTGATTTTTGACGAGTTCGAGGCGTGTTTCGTTCGCTAAAGTTGTTTATTATTTGCAGGTTTCAATATCGGCGTGGTTGGCAGAAGTGATTGGATTGTACGAAGTGTTACAAAGGTATGAATTTTTTTAGTATATTCAGAATCATCCTTACTACAATAATAACGGGGCAAATATTGGGTATTAGGATAATCCTGTGGAATAAACTGTCCAAATATCTGATACGAGGATATATTGAAAAATTCTTAGCCTGCTATAGAACCAAACAAAATTTCAATGTCGAAATATTTTATTACTCAACACATTCTCCTCTTAATTGAATACAATTATTACAGCGAACCTGCAACGTCTCGAGACCTTTAAAAAAATGTTTCTTGTTGCTCTGCAAACCAGTGCTCCACAGCCTTTATTACCTCCTCGTTGGAAGAAAATTTACGACCTTTTAAACTTTATTTCAGTTGAGGGAAGAGATGATAGTCGGACGGAGCCAAATCTGGTGAATAAGGGGGGTGTTCTAGTAATTCTAACCCTAAATCACGAATTTTTTGCATGGCAACATGAGATTTGTCTACTGGGGCGTTGTCCTGTAAAAACAAAACACCTTTGGATAGCTTTGCGCGTCTTTTCTCTTTAATTTTTTCCCGTAGAATGGTCAGTAATGTCGAATAGTAATCTCCAGTTATTGTTCTACCCTTATCCAAAAAATCAATCATGATTACTCCATCGCAATCCCAAAAAACTGAAGCAAGAACTTTTCCAGCAGATTTTTGGAAACGAAACTTCTTAGGTCTTGGAGAACCAGAGTGTCGCCATTCCATCGATTGTTGCTTTGTTTCTGGATCGTAGAAATGTACGCAAGTCTCATCCATAGTACCAATTCGGTTTAAGAAGTCTACATCGTTTTCAAATCGAGCACAGATCGAACGCGATGCTTCTACCCTTGCACGCTTTTGGTCAACATTCAAACATTCGGGGATCCATTTTGCAGAAATTTTTATCATGTCCAAATTGACGTGAACTATATGATGAACGCGTTCGTATGAAATCTTCAGTGCTTCAGATATCCGTTTTAGCCCAATTCGACGGTCTGATAAAATCATGTCATGAACTGCATCGATATTTTCGGGGACTGACGCAGAAACTGGCCTTTCCGATCGGTCATCATCTTCAATGGAAAATTTACCTCTTTTGAAGCTTGCAGTCCAATTTTTCACGGTCGCATACGAAGGACATTGATCACCAAGGGTATTAAGCATATCTTCGTAAATCTGCTTACCTCTTAACCCTTTTAAATACAGGTACTTGATGATGGCTTCGGTGGACATCTTTTTTTTAATTTATTGCGTAAATTTGGTTGACTTTTTGGACGTCGAACTCTACACTGACACTTCTAATAAGTTATTGTTCGTTGATATGGTATCTCAATATTTTGTTTATGCATGGAACTGGTCTAGGTTAACTAGATATCAATATATCCTCGTATCTCGTCGCATTTTTGTTTTACTACTTCTGTAACCATGTTTTGATGTTTAGATCTATAAAGCTCGGTCAGTTTGCTGTTTCTTGTTTTTGGCGTAACTGTCTTGTAATTGTCGGTAATAAGATTGAACTGTTATCGAATTTAATAAATATTCCAACACTTTTCCTCGTCGTTTACATTTGTTTTAATATCGTAGCGGCATGAATTATTTATGGCTACCATTTCCATACATTCTTCGTACTTTATTGGCGCCCATTGTTGCAGTAACCTAATCTAAGCGCCCGCCTTTATTCTACCAATCGACAAACTGGTATTTTAATCATTAGACCAGATAATGGCTATAATTATGCCGTGTTACATTCCGGTAACTATAAATCAGCGATACCGAGCTATCGAATTTCTTGTTCTACCGAATAATGATCGACGCGATATTGGTGTAAAAATATCGGCTGTGAGATATCAACGATGACCTTCATTCTTTATTGTTTTTTTTATACGGATGATATTTCAATTATTCAATGGCAAATAACGCGAATATCGGTTCATCCAGCATTTTTCTCGTAAACGGTGCGTGTTATCATAAAAAAAGGACAGAGTCGCAGAGAAACGACTTGAGAGACTTTTTCTTATTGAAATTGAAGGATGACTTGTCGCAACCTGATTACGCAAAGTGCATCGTCGATTTTTCGATCTGCATCAAAAGCCCCCAAAATCTATTTGCCTTGAGATTAATCCAAAAAACGAAACAGGAAATTGCCTCTTATCTTTCACGAATTAATATTGATCCAGAATGAAATTCCCCTATGATATTTATCTCGAATCGTCGGCAAATATTTACACGATGAGCGAGTAAACATCGTAGATTAGCTGCCGTCAAAACGATAAAACAAGCTGCGTTCGATAGGGGCGGGGGAGAGCAGGAAAGCGCCTATTTTAGTTGGAAAAAATTGAGAAGGCTATTTTCGTATCTTTCATTATCGATTTTATGAATGATACGATAACGCTTGTTGAGTATTCCGTTCAGGTGGGTTCTAGAAAATCGGCAATTTGTGAGATATAGATATGACAAGCAGGCCGTCCCAGCTTCGCTCGGGTAGAAATTTGTTTCACGCGGCGGTTTCATCTTCATCACTTCAACCTGCCATAACTTTTGATGTACTCGTTGTAATTGTATGATGTGAAGGGCAATTTTGCTCTAAATTAAATACTGGGGATAAATAACGGATTAGGTTGGATGTGGATCAATACCCAATTCATAGAAACACATTCCCAAATAGTGCATAATTTTGGAAAACATCTGATTACCATAAACAGGTAATAGCAGGTCAATCTTGAGAGATAGATATATGCTATCGCGGACTTTTTTGTAGAACTATGTAAGAGGTACATTTCCGTCATACATCGTATCCACGTAAGTCTTACGGTTTTTGCAGCGCACGTGAAAATAGCTGATTATGGCTGATTTTTTTGTAATTATTGAAGGTGAAAAGTATAGCCTTTGTCACTCAGGGATGATATAGCTTCATAAGGGTGAAAGAATTTCTGAAATCGTTCCAGTAGTTTTTGAGTCTATTCGTATCAAACACACAGAAATACAAATCTTTCCTCTTTATAATATTAAGTGTAAATGTAAATGGACAAAAAAGGCTTCCTTATACGATCTTCTAACGAAAGCGACCGGAAAATATGGTTCAGGTAGGATTTTCGAGGAATTATGAGGAAAGAACTTGCAGAATGAAATTGCACGCTTTTCGTAAGTAAACGGGTTCTGGATGGCCATCATCGGTCTCTAAATGATTATTGTTGATCGTTTTCACGTTTCAGAAAAAAAACACGTCGAAAAAGCTAAAAAAAGAAGAAATATGACTAATGCATTCAACGGTAGGTGAATTCAGATTCCGATGAATTGAAATGTGTCACTGGAGCTTTCATTCCTTTGCCGAAAGTAGAAATAGGCTATATTGAACCTGAATACAACGGTTTTTTCCATATTCCAGGAGTTTGTGTCTTATTTTAGAACAGGTGAATGATAAATGTGAAGCATATGTTTGACCTACTCCATTTTATTTGTACAAACCTACTGTGGTAGTAATGTATGAATATTTTTTAAACTAATAAATTACTATACAGTCAGGATATTTCACTCCTTGTTCATAAGATCAAATAAATGAAATGTCGTCAAGTCTTGAACTTTCAGTTCAAGAGGATAATAAACATTAAATCTTCACAACAGTGGCGGCTCGTAAACTTTTATCTTGGGTCGGCAGATATACAGGGTGTCCCACTAGTGCCGCAATGGACGATATACGCGTAACGGACTGAGTTTGTCAAAATTTTTTGATGCAGACTTGATATACTCCACATCCTAAAAATATTTTCGAATATATCGGGTGGCCCACAAAAGAGGAATAGCGGGTGACTTTGTTTTTTCAAATGGGACACCCTATATTCAATAGTGTTTTTCAATTCTCTGAAACTTCCTGCATGCTTTCGTATACTTTTCACATATTTTTATTCGATAGTTTTCGAATTATTGGCCATTTTGACAAAAAATGATACTTGTAGAGGCTATGTTATCCAATTATATTTCACGAACCCTTGCATATACCAATAACAGTTTTATATGGATTGAAAGACAAGACTTCAAAGTATCCTACCCAGCTATAATAAAGCATCTCCAGCATATAGAGTCCACAAAAAGACTATCAACATGACGAATTTCAAATCGATTTTTCTTCATTTTTTCAAATGCCTTGCATATTATTTTTTTTCTGCATTATAATCACCATTCATTTTACTCCATTTTTTGTCAAATACATGATTTATGCACATCTCTAACAGAATAGGAATTTTTTGAGTTCGCGTAAAATAATTAATTTCCTGGAAGAAACGATCCAACCACTCACCCCGTTAAGAGCCAAACAAACGAACACTGAAGGCTCCTGTAGCCGCATCCCGCAATACAAACGAAAACAATCCCCGATCCGATCGTTCCTCGTGTCCTACGAGTCGAGGCATTTCAGGTACGGCATAATCCCATTTGCCGACCCTGAGATGTGTTGAGCCTGCTATAAGAGTTTAGCGGCTACTGTTCAGCATTTGGTTTCTCGGCTAAAAATTTCGGGAAATAGTGGAAATGGGAGGAAATTCATATAAGTACTATCATATTCGATATCCTCGTCTATAAAAGTACGAAATACGACAAAAATTCGTTTTAAGCAACATTTATCTCTTAAAATTTGTGAGGTGGAACGAACAACGAAAACATCGCATTTTCGATTTTGAAAAAGCATTAACTAGGAGGCGAATATAATATTTATCATTATCTGAATAAAATTCCAACAGAAAACAGTCGAGTTAAAATTATTTCGCCTCATTCGTATTCGCATTTCATTGAAACGTCGAATCAGGACCGGCATGCCGTACTTGGTCGCTAGAAAGCGTTCGATGCGCTCTCGTCTTCCCGTACATATTTCAATTCTCGGTGTCTCGGACTGATTTGAGTAGACGGAAACGGCGCGGCGTTGAGATTGGAAGAGCGTATTTCCAAGAAGTTGAAATATAATATATATCAGTGATATACAAATATGATTTATAGAATTTTATTTACACAGGTCTTGGAAATACAATAATTATAATAAATTTGGTAATTCAACAGAAGAAAGAGTAATTTAAATTTTGGCTGGACATAAAATATATAGGGTCGGCATTGCCGACCCTGCCGTCCCTGACGAGCCGCCACTGCTTCACAAGCATGCATATGAAAATTATGTGAAAGCAATGCAATTTTCTTCCATGGCGAAAAATAATAGATTTCAACAGTGATCTCTTGTACTTTTCATGCAAATAACTAGAAAAGGAATCCTTTCTATCAATTCATATAAACGTTAATTATTTTCGTCCATCACAATCTTTTCCAATTCATTCACATTCTGAGAAATACGCTAAGAATGTAGAAAGGGCAACATAGTGTTGACTTGGAACATAAAAATATTCTGAAAAACGTCATAACTTCGATACAGAGTGGAATGTGTCAAATTTCCAAGGCCAGAGTTGTGATTTTATAATTGTGAATGGAGTATATACATGTTTCATAATATTTCAATTGGAATGAGCTTTTTGGTATCATTGCCGATGTCTTTGTAGCCTGTTCTATTGATTTCTCAAAGTGAAAAATACGAATCTACCTAAAAGGTGGGTGAACTAGATTTAAAGCCGAAATGTCATGGGAAAAACGTTTCTTTTCCCGTTTTTCGTCCGCACCAGACGTGAATCTAGTTTCTCTGAGTCGTTTGTCTTAACGAAGACGTCTCAGCGTCATTACGCATTATCGAAATCAATTGTTCGATCCGCCCCCGATGACGCACGTCCCTGCCCACTCCGACAAACCACCCGAACGGGAGCCGTCAGATCTCGAAATCGCAATCAATCGTCCTGGCGCAATTAGAGAGAAGGAACGGCCGATGCGCACGCGTCCCGTCTCGCGACGTTGCAATTAATCGGGGAACGATAGCGGAGACGTCCTTCGGGTCGAGGGGGATCGGAGGGGGGCCGGTTTATTTAATATGATTTGTAGGACAAACTGGAAAAGTTTCCGTCCGAGGAGTTTGGGAAAACTTCCGAAGGGAAACTTTCCTCGCGGAAGGGAAAACCGCCGAACTTTTCGAGTTTCGCAAGTTTTCGTCCGAGCATTATTTGCTCCCGACTTTTCAGTTTCGGCTATAATTTCGTTCGGCGAACTGAGTTTTCCCGACGACAGCGATAGGGGCGGGGGGGAAAAGTCTTCATTCAACTTTTCCGGGACTCCCGGTGTGTTGTAACTCGTTCGGGAACGTATCGACGCGTCTCGAAAGTTCGGCGACTTCTGGAAATGTGACAGGACGTCGACGTTTCGTAAGGAGCATAGAGGATAATATGCCAAAGATAGTTCGGTAGGCGGCTCTGCAAATGACCTGGTCATTTCATCTCGGTTAATTCCTTCAGGAAAGTAAGTGCTGATCGATTTTGACATATCCAAAACGTCACGAACCAAGCTTAGGCATACATCAACAAACCGTTTTAACCTTAGACCATAGAAAGAGGAGACGCAGCATCTCATTCATAGATTCGAGAATTGGCGTAGCCAAATAGTCCAGTTAACCACAAACAAGACACAACAACAATTTTTTCAACGTATTTTACTAATAATATTCAGATATAAATCCAAATCTCACTTTTCATACGCGAAATCGTGATGACAACACTGTTCAAGACGTCATTAGTTGATTAGTAACACAAAATTGAAATGGCGGTACGAAATTAACGAATGAATTGGCCACAGATTCAAAAAACAGTGGTGCCATTCGCAAACATTCCGATACTTCATTTCTACATCTACTACATTTTGCTTCCGTGGTAGTACCTACAGTTACCCAGTTTAGTTCTGTTGATTCAGCAAATTGGCTTCACTTATTTATTATTGAAAGACGCGTCTCCTCTTTATTGGCGATTTCAACCACCGATGAGGGCGCTGCTGACTGTAAACAAACATGGTGGAATTCTAGTAACCTCTTTTGGAGCTACGTAGTTTTGATATGTAAAACAGATTATTTTAAGTGATTTTCTTAGTTCCCGTGATGATTTTGTGGATAATTTCAGTGAATTAATGTATTATTGACAGTGCAGTGTCGAGTTTGTAAAATTTTGTTATACAAATTGGCTTTTTTCTCTTCTGATTGGATCGTCTTCACGAGGTATTCGATGGAAATTATGTAAATGATATATTGTTTTGAATGTTCCTTATTTTCATGGAAATATACGACAAAATAGCAACACAAAAAGATTTACATCTGCCTAAACCATGATCAGAATGTGAATAAGTTCTGATTCGACATGATCAACATGAAGATCTGTATGGCATATCCTTATAATTGAGTGCCACTTGGATAATCCCAAAATATTAAGCGGTAAATTCATCAATTCAACCTCAGAACTTGGTCACTGAATACAGCCTTTCAAAATATCTGCTAAATACTTAATATATTCACTAAAAGTAAAAATACTGTTCGAGAAACACTTAACGAAAATCTTTTCAGCAAGTTTTCTCCATCTATAGTTTATCCATGCTTTTCTTCGGTCCAATTTTTCCAATATAGCGAAGGCATTAGTGATACATGTATAGTGTTAACGCCTCTTTCTTACGAAATTCATGAAAACGTACAGACCAGTTTTTATTTGTCCTTGAAGAGCAATTGAAACATAGAAGGTCTCAAAGCATTACTGGTTTCGTAATTTGGAATTTTTGCCGAAAGAGGGCGCTTTGATCTTTGGAGTCGCCAATAGTCTAAGGTCACGTTCCATTTTTTTCTATGACCATGAATCTGCTCGCAATCTCCACGTTGCCGGATCGACGAAAAACTCGAATATTCTAGGAATCAACGCAAGAATCGAATAATGCGTATTAAGTATTGGAAAATTTTGACAATACAAAGGTGAACGGGGATTTTGATCCTTACGGAAGTGACCGGGACAAAAATCCCCGGTTAAATCTAATCGAAAACCGACCTTTTCACGCCCATACCGGAACCGCAATAACTCGCTCATTAGCTATCGAATTTCCCACCGTCCCTCGTCGTCGACTTTCTCTCGGGGACGGAGGCCAAAGAGGCTGTTTTCGGGGCCGAGATGTCAAACGCCAAACCCGAAACTTAAATAACTCAATTTAAGAGATAGCTCCGAAGTTTTTCCACGAACGGCCCCGAAGGAAACGGACGAGAATCGCGAAGAGAAAGAGAGGGGAAGTATCGGAGGAAGCCGCCAGATATTTAGTTCTTAATTAGGAAAAAGTTCCGCCGGGGGAGTTTGGAAACTTTCCGACGTCGCGATTCGAAATACCGAAATTAAAAAGGAATCAACAATTCAAATGCGCGTTTCGGAATTAAAAAGCCGTTCGGCCGTCTTGGGGCGCGAGGAGATCGGTCACGTGATACTGATGAGAATCGACGGGACGTTTCAACAAGGTGTGTTTTTTTTTTCGCTCGAATCTGTTAGGGGTGATGATGTTTTGTCGCGAACGGGTCGTATACTTGGCGTGCTACCCTCGTATAATTACGGAAAATTCCGTTGAATTTTGGGCCCCCTATGAATTGATATAATATGCTGAGGCCATATCTACCGAATCCATAGCGTAGGCCTAATGTACAAATACTCTGTGATCTGAATCGATGTGCTTTTCGATGATCCTAGTCTCTCACGCTCTCGCTAACAACGTGCGATACTCTGACAGACGCAAGGTCAAAGCAAGTAATAACATAACCTACCATTTTGTTTCACTGACTGAGTGTACATTGTATTAATCTGTACGAATAAAGCCCACTGAAAAACTGTGAATAAACAACACGTGAACCACCTCAAAGTGTTTCATTATTTAACACGAACAAAAATAAAATTAAGCAATAAGCGCGATGAAATTCTTTCCCAAAAACAGATCATTGGTCCTTTTATGTCCGATCCAGATTGTGTATGGTTGATCGTAAACGTCGACTAAGACTACCCGGGGCGGCTCGTTGTCTCTGAAGGAAAAAAGGCAGGCGAACCATAACCTATCTGCCTTTTCGGTCGTAAAACGTCATCTGATAAGCGCGGAGCCGTTAAATCCTCGCTCGTCGGTTTCTCTTCTCGGAGATCGCGGTAACCATGGTAACCGACACCGCAACCTTCGCATTTTCGACATCGAGGAAAGTGAAAAATACGTGTCCCGAAGAAAAGATATCTCTGGATAGCTACCGTGAGTTTCGTTGGAATGGAGAAAGATTAATTGGTCGGAATTCGTTATTTCTCCTCGAACTGACAACGTTTTAATGGATTCCGATCATATTACAAACAAATTTAATCTCGGGGCTCTTCTGTAAAACAAATCGACACTCTGGATTGTAGATCGTGTCCTAGTTCCGGATTTATCCGCAATATTTCAAGGTTGTGGCGCAATTTCTGTCTAAAATAGGTCGTGTCAAGTTTTTAGAGAGATGACAGATGTCTTTATTGTGTTTAGGAAGTATATGTCAGAAATTCCGTAAAAATCTCAGGCTTTCTATCGTCTAAGATCAAAACATGTCATATAAATTAAAAGTTAAGAGTCCCCACCATGCCAAATTCCAATTTCGATTGCAAATCTACAGGTTGATATTTTTCTAGAACACTGTCCCTTGTTTTCCTCCAGAACTTTTTTTTGGTGGTAATCGCTGTTAATTTTTAAACATTGTTAAAGGAAGCAGTGTTGTTATACTAAACCTTATGGTCTCTTGTAGTTTTGTCGTATCTGCTACCGATTTCGAGAAAAAAATTGTGAACGATTCTGAATGGATATATGTATAGTCCATCCAAGAATGATTGACATCAGAGCAGGCCTTGAAAGTCCAGTCGCAGCTTTATTTCTAGTTACAAAAAAGTAACTACACCATTTCCAAGTGTATTTCAGAAAGCGTCAATTGTATTTCAGAATAGTCAATTGAATTTCAGAAAGCGTCAATTGTATTTCAGATTAGTCAATTTAGTTTCAGAAAGCGTCAATTGTATTTCAGATGAGTCAATTGTATTTCAGAAAACATCAAATGTATTTCAGATTAGTCAATTGAATTTCAGAAAGCGTCAATTGTATTTCAGATAATATCATATGTATTTCAGATTCCTATTTTTGACGAGTACTGAATTTACGTTGGCCAAACCTTCTGTCCAACGTATAGGTAATATCGATGCACGTGTCGCGCGCGCAGCTGAAGAAGAGCTATGCTGAATTGTTGCTGCATTTCTTAATAATTATAAAATTGTATTCATGATTGACTGTAGGACTGCTTTAATCTTATTCTATCTTCGGTTTTTCGTTCGATATCTACCAGAGGCAATCCCCCCATGCTCCATGAATCATCCTCGAACCCCAAAGTCTTCCAGAAAACAGTTGTGGCGAATATTTGAAAAATGCTCGAATAAAAGTTTTCTACAATTTCTTTTTTGTGCCATCTTAAACCGATTTTCCAAATATTACAGTCATCTCGCTTTCAGTCTCGGGACACGAATGACCATTTCCCAAATACAATTGACCATTTCCGAAAGTGAATTGACTGATCTGAATTACAAGTGATGTTTTCTCAAATGCAATTGATGATTTCTGAAATACATATGATATAATCTGAAATACAATTGACTAATCTGAAATACATTTGATGTTTTCTGAAATGCAATTGACTAATCTGAAATACAATTGACGCTTTCTGAAATACAATTGACTAATCTGAAATACAAGTGATGTTTTCTGAAATATAATTGACGCCTTCTGAAATACACTTGGAAATGGTGTAGAAATTTTCTCTGCTTTCATCATAGATATAGAAATAACTTGAAAATTGAACGATATTTTTTTAAAGTAAGGAACTTTAAACATGCAAAATGTTCCCGATTTTCACATACGATTACCAGCCTGTGAATCTGTATACCAGCAGTATATTATTTTCATCTTGTATTGATACATTTTCGATCTAACGATCAATTATAGGAGCATACAGCCTGGAAATTCTGGTTTGATAACGAAAAATATCGTGGGTGATTAATTAGCACGGTTCTTTTCAATGTTCAATATGAATATTCGCTAACTGAAAAAATCTAGTTGATAATTTGAAGCGTGTTACTGCAATGTGAATGGATTGGGAAATTTGTAATAGATATCAAGACAGAAACAAAACTCAACCAATGGATCTATTTAATATAATATGAAGAATTTTGTCATGACATTGTAACTTTCAATATTTGTGAACAATGAAGGTGTAAAATATGAAATATAAAGATGTAAATATTCCTATTATTCTGATTCAACAACCACAACATGTTATTTTTTCCTCATCTGGACAGAACTCGTCATGTTCATAATGAAAGGTTTTGTCAGCAATATCATAACATTCCTTATAAGTTATATTTTAACTAATCTTCTCTCATTTCTTTTTCTACGTGCTTTGTGCAGGCTCCATTTTTTAGCTGTTCACTCTTCAAGAGCCTCATTTCAAAGATATTTATTTCACTTGCTCAAAAATTCTCCAAATTTGTTCGAAACATTAATGACAGAACAAAATGTCAGTGTTATTTCCAACACCAACCTGAATTCTGCAACTCAAAATATTACTGAATGGGCATTACCAACATAATTTCGATTTTCCAAAGCCCCCCGAGATGTCAATCATTCTTGGATGGACTATAGTTATAGTGAAAAGGGGTCACAGTTCACTGCGACCTTAAGGTCTATTGTGCCCTCTATCAGAGCTGTTATCATCGCGCCTCCTACAGCTCGCCCTTCAGTTCCAGAGATTTGATGAAATCCATTATCTGGGATGGCTTCAAGGAGGATAACTCCCCACTTCTACAAGTTTCTTGTCCAAAGCACTCTCTCCTTTGGCTTGCAATGGCATAGCATTCCGTAACTAGGTGAATAGGAGTTTCTTCCTCCTCCCCACAGAATCTACACTCATCAGAGTCCGATAAACCCATTCTCAACAGATGCTTCTTTAGGCGACAATGTCCTGTGAGAAAGCCAGTGAGTAAGTGAAGTTGGTGTTAACTGAGATCCAGATATTTTTGGATCTAGCAGTTTCGAAGTTGCGGAGGAACTTTTTGGAGTGATCCATTCCTGGGAGATTCCGCCAGAGTTTTTCTCTTTCGGTTTTCTCCTTCAGCATAAACTCCTTCTTATAGGTGCATTTTTCTATACCACAGAAGGGTTCTGGGCCAGTGAGTGGCGTTTGTGCGCTCTTTCTGGCCAGTGTATTGGCCTCTTCGTTTCCTATGATTCCCGAATGATCAGGAACCCAGATTGAAAAGACCTTATTCTTCTTGCCTACCTCATTGAGTTTGTTTCGGCACTCCCAAATCAGCTTTGAGTTAATGACGTAGGAGCTCAGTGCTTTGATAGCAGCTTGACTATCTGTATGAATAGCTATATCGCACTTCTGAAAGTTTCTTTCTAGATTTATATCTATACATCTTCCGATGGCAAGTATTTCCGTTTGAAGGAGCCTAACGATAGTGTACACTTGGTATTCTGAATGGATGAATGGATAGAAATTTTTTACCCACATTACAGGAGTTAAATACTTTGAATGAAATTGTTTGATTGAAAATATTAGGTGTCGATTGAACTACTATAAAGGGTTTTCTGTCAATTTCGATGCCCAAGGGAGGGTGGGGGCATGCCCTCTCCCTGTACCCGCCAGTGCCTTATAAGCGCCATCTGTTGACTTGTCTTGGGACTTCGCCATTAATTTGAAGCATCCCCTTTTCTACGCCCCAGTCGAGACGTCAGAATTCATGTCAAACCGGCGGCAGACGCAAACTTTCCCAGAACTCTAGGAATTACGGACCTGATTCCGACAGTTGGCGAAGTAGAAACTACCCCGCTTCCAAACTTTTCCCGGAGAGAGAGAGAGAGAGAGATCGATCCGGATCTCCTCAACTAACTTCGGCCATAAAGTATATAAACTCACACTTTTGTAACAACTTTGGTTCGACGACTATCAAGTTTGCAGTTGTCGTGCGCCCGCCTCGCTCGTGGGGGATGGGTAGTTAAAACTTTTCGCAGGCCCGCACCGGCCCGATCGGGCGACGCGTCCCTGCCTCATAAGCCCGCCGCTGGTTGTGATTTTTTTCCCAAATTTTTATCATTTACTCCTTTCTTTACTATCTATGTTTTATCAAAAAAAAACTTAAAATTTAAACAGCTCCTTCTGGGTGTTGCAGTTTCTCTGTCAGTTTGACATTTCACCTATAAAATCACCCGATTTGTGGAGATCACAGAGTACGATTTGACGTTGTAGCTGTAAGATGTCAGGTTTGAACGTAAAATGGTTTCCGGGATTGTTTGTTGGCGTGTCTCGAATGGGAAAGTAAACTGCTCCACATGACTTAGAGATATTGACTCGAATTGCGAAAAAATATATTTAAAATAAGATTTTTGTGATGAAAATTCATATTGATATGATTTCAAGTTGCAAATTAATTTTAGCCTGTAGGTCTGCAACGTATACAGGGTGGTTAAGAAAAATCGAGTAAAATAACGAAATTTTATTCCCAGAGAATTCAAGCATTTTAAGACTATCAATACAATGTATGGATCCACGGGCATCAATAACAGCTTGACATCTTCTTTGCATACTACACACGAGGTTGTTGAACATTTCTTGAGGAATTTGGTTCCATAAACGGGGCAGAAGCTCTCTCAGATCATTTAAGGATATTGGGGTAGGTTGATGATTATCTAATCTTCTTTGGAGCATATCCCATGCATGTTCTATGATCTATGCAATTCAAATCTTGTGAGTGCGGAGGTATTGGTAAATGTGGAATACCAAGCTCCTCGCGCGCATTCTCAACTATAACTGCACGGTGCGGTCTAGCGTTATCGTCTTGAAATTGAAAAGTTTCACCAATAGCAGCGTGAAAATTTGGCACAACATTGT
This sequence comes from Adalia bipunctata, assembly GCA_910592335.1. Classification (NCBI taxonomy): domain Eukaryota; kingdom Metazoa; phylum Arthropoda; class Insecta; order Coleoptera; family Coccinellidae; genus Adalia; species Adalia bipunctata. Next base: position 4,684,326 of record OU342951.1, read on the forward strand.
CAATGGCATGCTCCCTATAGTGTAAGGCGGTCATATTCCCAGGACGAATGTGTAGATCTGTGCGCCCGTTGAAACATATCCCGGCCCATACCATAACACTACCCCCTCGGAATGGATGGACTTCTTGGACATAGCGACGATTACGGGGTATGCGTGGGATTGTCCATACCCTTATTCTTCGAGAATCTGAAAATCGTCCATATCTGGATTCATCAGTGAAAAGGGCACTACACCATTGATCGTTCCAGTTGATATTTTGCCTTGCCCATTCCAGTCTTTGACGCTTATGGTCACGTCTTAATGGACGTGAACCTAGATTCACCTCTCTGAAACGTCGTCTGATGGTTTCGATGGAAACCTGGACCCCATCTTCATTTTGAAGAGTATTCCGTAGCATTCTACACGTAGATGTAGGGTTTCTTCTCGCCGAAACGGTGATGAAACGATCCTGAGCAGGTGTTGTTTTTCGTCGCCCACCAAGCCTTGGTCTTTCCAACACCGAACCTGTCTCCCTGAACCTATTCCAAAGTCGAGATATCACACTTTGGCTGACTTGGAGCCTTTCCGCTACAACAACCTGAGTTAGGCCACCCTGTAGCATTCCGATAGCCCTATTAGCCTCAGCGTTTGTTAATTTACGTCTTGGCATTTTCAGAAAACTCGTTTCAAATCGAAGCCGTTGATAAACTGACTTAATTTCAAAATAAGAACATTCATGAAGCATATGCAAAGAACCAAACTTCGGAAAAAAGGCGACCAGATTGACGAAATGTCTCATACGGATTTTTATTGGATCGATTCAAGTTGTTATTGAATTTTAAATGATTTTACAGCGTTTTTCTCGAAGTTGTATACTTTCAAAAACGATTGAATACGATATCCCTAACTCTTGTGGAGCAGTTTATTTTTCGGTTGGAAATCGGATGCGTTCACGAAGTATCTGGCGAAAGTTGGTCAAATTATAAAACTGCGTCCTGCTCTGATCCCATAAATCACAGGCTGATGCAAACTCCCGTCTTTCGCAATGTACACACACACACTCGCGTATCGACTGTGTCCATATTTCACGGGATCCGAAAACTTCCCGAGCGCGACATATTTACAATCCCGCACGGAAAAAAACCCGCCGAAATTCCGGTATACGCGCCCCTGTTTATGTATAGGTTTATTAACTTGTTTGTCTACCGAACAAGTTTCGACTCGGGGAAAAAAGTATAAATTGCGAGCGAGTTCCGAACTTTTCCCTGAAATATTGTAATAAGCTTTCCGAAACCGGGTCCCGGTCGCGGTACATACGTGGGTAATCGCCGCCCCCCTCCCCCGTAGCGCGCCGAAAACTTTTTATCTGGCGAAAAGTTTCGGACGGCCGAGTGGGAAAAAGTTAGTTGCGACTGTGAAATGTTTCGTGTTTGGCGATAAAGCTTTCTCTCGCGACTTTCGATGGTTTTTTGTCGACAACGGCGACGGATACATCGCAAAATTGAGAGAGTGGTTGATTTAGGTGGTGAAACGATCTCGATACGTATCAATGGACCAATACGAAGGATCTTGGCGAATGCGTACGTCTGGGGATCCGCAGGGATCGCACCTGGGGCCACTGCCATAGGGTGTCCCCAGTTCGAGTGCCTATAAGACGTTTCTGGAGAACTGGACATAGTTGAGATCTGAAAATTGAGATTATGATACGAGGATATATCGAAAAATTCTAAGCCTACTATAGAATCAAACAAAATTCAATGTCAAGATCTTTTATTACTCAACATATTCTCCTCTTAATTGAATACATTTATTACAGCGAACCTGCAAAGTCTCTAGACCTTAAAAAAACGTTTCTTCTTGCTCTGCAAATCAGTCCTCCACAGCTTTTATTACCTCCTCGTTGGAAGAAAATTTACGACCTTTTAAACTTTTTTCAGTTGAGGAAAGAGATGATAGTCGGGCGGAGCCAAATCTGGTGAATAAGGGGGGTGTTCTAGTAATTCTAACCCTAAATCACGAATTTTTTGCATGGCAACGAGATTTGTGTACTGGGGCGTTGTCCTGTAAAAACAAAACACCTTTGGATAGCTTTCCGCGTCTTTTCTCTTCAATTTTTTCCCGTAGAGTGGTCAGTAATGTCGAATAGTAATCTCCAGTTATTGTTCTACCCTTATCCAAAAAATCAATCATGATTACTCCATGGCAATCCCAAAAAACTGAAGCAAGAACTTTTCCAGCAAATTTTTGGACACGAAACTTCTTAGGTCTTGGAGAACCAGAGTGTCACCATTCCATCGATTGTTGCTTTGTTTCTAGATTGAAGAAATGTACCCAAGTCTCATTCAAAGTAACAATTCGGTTTAAGGAGTCTACATCGTTTTCAAATCGAGCACAGATCGAACGCGATGCTGCTACCCTTGCACGCTTTTGGTCAACATTCAAACATTTGGGGAACCATTTTGCAGAAATTTTTCTCATGTCCAAATTGACGTGAACTATATGATGAACGCGTTCGTATGAAATCTTCAGTGCTTCAGATATCCGTTTTAGCCCAATTCGACGGTCTGATAAAATCATGTCATGAACTGCATCGATATTTTCGGGGACTGACACAGAAACTGTCCTTCCCGATCGGTCATCATCTTCAATGGAAAATGTACCTCTTTTGAAGCTTGCAGTCCAATTTTTCACGGTCGCATACGAAGGACATTGATCACCAAGGGTATTAAGCATATCTTCGTAAATCTGCTTACCTCTCAACCCTTTTAAATACAGGTACTTGATGATGGCTCGATACTACAATTTTTCGATTTATACAATTTCGGTGGACATCTTTTTTTTTAAATTTATTGCGTAACTCTGGTTTACTTTTTTGACGTCGAACTCTACACTGACACATCTAATAAGTAATTGTTCGTTGATATGGTATCGCAATATTTTGTTTATGCATGGAACTGGTCTAGGCTAACTAGATATCAATACATCCTCGTATTCATGCACCCCAGGATCAAACCAAGTCCTTCTCTTATCACTTTCAACGTCAAACAAACGATGTTCATGAAGTCATCCGAGAACCCCTCGCTCAATTACGTAATCCTAGACGAAAGCGTCCTCCTCTTCCTCGGGTACACGTAAACCGGACAAAGATATCTTCCAGGCACGCCGAGGGACCGGACTTATCGTCCGGACCGGGTACCGGAAGAACGCCTCGACTTGTCGTCGATAAGAACGGCGAACACGAGGGGGTGGAGGACGTATGAAACGGGTGTGTACCATTCGGTCGAAGTATCGTCGAGAATGGGGGAACCCTGGGTTGATTAATTGAAAAAACGAGTGCGAACATTTTTGGTCGAGGGATATCTGAGGTCTATCACGTTTGAATTTCTAAGAAGGCAATCAAAAACGTTGCAGTGTGTGAAACCATATAAATTTGAAGGAGGCAGTAATGTGAGGTTGGGAATTTTTGCGCCGTCAAACATTCAGGAACTGAATACGCCATACACTGCTTGTTCTATGCCCTATGGTATACCAAACTACCAACTCTGTGGACCGGCCGAGGGAATCTGTCAAAAAAGGAGATTCAGAAGTAGGACCCGAACTATAATCTGGAGTGCTGTTTTGACCCAGAATTTTTGAACACGATTTTTAGTTGGCAGGCAGATTTTGACGTGGAATAGTTTTCCGGGGTCCTTCGTCTATCTATTTCGATGATATCTCTCATGATTATGTTGATTTGAAGACAGAAAGCGTTCCATGAAGCCCCCTGGAGACTTTGGTCTTTGATTAACCAGGTAACATCCAATTTTCGGCCCTGCCGCGTCCCAAACAGCGCGGAAGTTCCATAAAACAGGCCAGAGATGTCGACATACGCCCATATTATGCCGAAACACATTTCCGAACTCGAGTTTAAACAACCCCCAAAGTCCTCGCCCTCCCTCGCCTCCTCCTCCCATCTCTAAAGCAAACATCGTGCAATAATAGTTTGCAACTTCCGCCGGTTAGTCGTCCTGGGTTCCCCCGACCGAGTTTGAATTAGTTTAACTCCACTTGTCCGGGGAAACTGGCTTCCTCCTCCTCCTCCTTAATCTGAGGCCCTCCCTCCCCGCGACCGTGTCGGACTGTTTACGGCGACCGCCGCAACTTTGTTACCCGCGGCTTTCGGGAAGACGCCCGTTTGTCTTGTCCGGATGATATAAGGCAGGACTAAAGGCCGATTCACACTCTATACTGCGTTTACTTTCAAAGTATCCCGGTTGGCCGTGACATTCTGACACATTTCACCGTGTATGTGTTGAAAATGTAAGGTTATAGTCGTTCTCCTGGCAGATAAAAACGTTGTTCTATATTATACTAAAACGAAAACCCTGTGGTCCAGCCCTGGGAATCTGTCGAAAAAGTGGGTGCAGAAGAATCTTTAAATCGCAGCGAAGCTGCGATACAGAAAAGAAATTTTTACACGGTCGGAAAGAGGAATGATCGATTCGTACGTGGGCGAAATTTCGATCCTCTAGGCGATGTAGAAGTATTTTAAAAAAATTCGCGAAATTCGCGAAAAAATTCGGCAAAAAGGGCAATTTTAAACTCGATAAAACTTTTTTCGCAGATACCCTAGTCGTGATGTAAATATACGGATCGAAAGAGGAAGAGTCAACGCAAAATAGCTTGGTATTCATATTTTCCATAATTTCCCTTTTTCTTCAGGAAAACTGATCAAAATTTGACATTTCTCCTATAAAATCGGCCGATCTGCAGAGATCACAGAGAACTATTTGACATTGTAGCTGTAAGCTGTCAGAGTTTGGCCTTCTATAGAGAAAGCCCGGAACACAATCTGACAACTGCGCTCATATTCCGCGACCGGAGGCCTACCGAAAAGGATAACTGCTTAAAAGGTAGATCTGCTGGCCCATACTAGTACTGGAAATATTTCACGTATATAAATATGGTTGGGAGATTCAGTTATGCTATTTTCTTGTTCGAAAATCAAGAATCGAGTGTTGGAATTTTACTGAAAAATAACGGACTATTCTGTCCGTTATTTTTTTATAGTTCATTCGAAAAAGGAATAAAAGTACTCGAATAACCCGACAAAAAATGTAATACTTCTACAAAACCTGTGTCACAATTAACCTTGAAAGAACTAATTCCATTTACAAAGTTAAAAAAAGAGTAAATAGAAATGAACATTGGCAACGTCTCTGAGAATTATTTGACATTTCACGAGTACCAACCTGCGTCAGTTCAGTTCTGAGTAAATAAACTCGATAAACCTAAATCTTGGCCAACCGGAATACTTCAAAAAGCGAATGGAGTATTTTCTTGTGAATGAAATTCCTCATTTTTACCGCTAACCAGCGATCTGTCAGAAACGTTTTGAGGTTAACACTGGTGGAATATAGTCACGTGGTTCGGATTGCCTGATAGTTTGACGAAAAAAGAATCGAAGTTACCACGGTGCCGATAGGGCTCTGACTCGAAATCGGCGTATCGCCCGAAAGTGGAAATTGGGAAAGCGGAAAATAGGGCCGGACCGGCATCGACGAAGTTTTACGAAGGGCGGGAGGGGTTTACTCCTTCTAGTCGTGGGTGCCGATTGCTCTCTCGTCGTCGCTTCGAATTTCGAAAACTCCGAACAAACTTTCAGTGGAGATACGAGAGATTTGATAAGTTCGAGTTATGATTCGATTCTTGGTCCTTCGGGCCGGATAATGGATGGTGTTTTATCGGGGCCGCTTAGGTTAGTCAAGCGGAGGATTATGTGATTTATTGTCGGACGAAAGCGTTGAGATTTCGTACGGATTATACGGGATGTTTCATGTTACTTTCGGTAAATATAAGAAAACTAAGTAGTTAGCGATAGAAGGAATGATTGAGCGAGTCGTAATACGTTCATAGATATTATGAACGCATGCGGACGACAGGTGGAACCCCGATGCATTCATTCCGTTCGCATTTCATAACCTCAATCGGATCGCTCCAGTTCCGCCGAGGATAATGTTTACTTTCAATTGTAGGCGGCATAGATCAATGTTTTTCAACATTATTCCAGTTCCTACGATACATACGTGAGAGCGAACAACAATATCGTTACGCAATTCGGAATAATGAGCAACGGTTGATAATAACCTTCGATTTTTGCGAATTATCCTTCTTTAACGCGTATTTCGTTCGAATTAATCGTAGTCGAGAGCTGTATTGTGACTTTATCCGAGTGTGATTTCGTCGGGAATCGATATGGATTATACACGTAAGTTTTGAATTTGGCGGAACTAAAGTGAGTCTAAGGTTCGAAGGACGAATCATTCGCTCTAATATCGTGTGTTTTGATTTCTTCATTGCAAGATTCTATACAGTGTGGCCTAGAAACGCGTACATGCATGGAGCATTGTTCTATATTATACCAAAACGGTAACTCTGTGGTCCGGCACGGGGAATCTGTCGAAAAAGTGGGTCCAGAAGGATCTTAAAATCGCAGCCAAGCTGCGATACAGGAAAGAAATTTTTACACGGTCGGAAAGAGGAATGATCGATTCGTACGTGGGCGAAATTTCGATATTCTAGGCAATGTAGAAGTATTTTAAAAAAATTCGCGAAAATCGCGAAAAAATTCGGCAAAAAGGGCAATTTTAAACTCGATAAAACTTTTTTCGCATATATCCTGGCCGTGATGTAAATATACGGATCGAAAGAGGAAGAGTCAACGCAATATAGCTTGGTATTCATATTTTCTATAATTTCCCCATTTCTTCAGGAAAACTGATCAAAGTGTGGCATTTCTCCTATAAAATCGCCCGATCTGCAGAGATCACAGAGAACTGTTTGACATTGTAGCTCTAAGCTGTCAGAGTTTGGCCACAGCCTTCTATAGAGAAAGCCCGGAACACAATCTGACAACTGCGCTCAGATTCCGCGACCGGAGGCCTACCGATAAGGATAACTGTTTGAAAGGTAGATCTGCTGGCCCATACTAGTTATTATAACTATTCCAATAATAATTCGGAATAATTGGGTATTTTGTTGATTCCTTTCGCATATTTGTAGTGAATGCTCTTTTTTACGAGTTTTTATTTAGTTTCACCTGTCCGGTCTGTAATCAAATCTTGCAAGTTAACCGTAGCGACACCTAGTGGCCTTATTCAAAAGGAGGAAAAGCATTTCCTACATAAACGAATTTTTCAGAGTCTTACGGTAGGTTTCACAAAGCGTGATCACGGGTGATTCGAGATCAACAGCTTGATTCTCTGATTTTTGAACTGACGAATCGAGTTGATTCTCGATCAAGCTCGGATCACCGGTGATTACGCATTGTGAAACCCACCGTTAATGTATTTTATAATAACCTGGCCGTAGACGAATCCATAAATGAAGTTTCATTACAAACAGTCCATCCGATCTCTAGTTATAAATGGTGTAACCAACAACTTTGTTTTATATATATTGGTATCTGGGGGTTTTCTGGGTCGGAAATTACCATTATTCAAGATGGCGGATGATTGTTTTTATACGAATTTTTCAGAGTTTTAATGTATTTTATAATAACCAGGCCGTAGACGAATCCATAAATGAAGTTTCATAACAAAGAGTCCATCCGATCTCTAGTTATAAATGGTGTAACCAACAACTTTGTTTTATATATATATTGGTATCTGGGGGTTTTCTGGGTCGGAAATTACCATTATTCAAGATGGCGGATGATTGTTTTTATACGAATTTTTCAGAGTTTTAATGTATTTTATAATAACCAGGCCGTAGACGAATCCATAAATGAAGTTTCATTACAAACAGTCCATCCGATCTCTAGTTATAAATGGTGTAACCAACAACTTTGTTTTATATATATTGGTATCTGGGGGTTTTCTGGGTCGGAAATTACCATTATTCAAGATGGCGGATGATTGTTTTTATACGAATTTTTCAGAGTTTTAATGTATTTTATAATAACCAGGCCGTAGACGAATCCATAAATGAAGTTTCATAACAAAGAGTCCATCCGATCTCTAGTTATAAATGGTGTAACCAACAACTTTGTTTTATATATATATTGGTATCTGGGGGTTTTCTGGATCGGAAATTACCATTATTCAAGATGGCGGATGATTGTTGTTATTATACGAATTTTTCAGAGTTTTAATGTATTTTATAATAACCAGGCCGTAGACGAATCCATAAATGAAGTTTCATAACAAAGAGTCCATTCGATCTCTAGTTATAAATGGTGTAACCAACAACTTCGTTTTATATATATCTATAGATTGGTATCTGGGGGTTTTCTGGGTCGGAAATTACCATTATTCAAGATGGCGGATGATTGTTGTTATTATACGAATTTTTCAGAGTTTTAATGTATTTTATAATAACCAGGCCGTAGACGAATCCATAAATGAAGTTTCATAACAAAGAGTCCATCCGATCTCGAGTTATAAATGGTGTAACCAACAACTTCGTTTTATATATATATATATATATATATATATATATATATAGATTGGTATCTGGGGGTTTATGGGTCGGAAATTACCATTATTCAAGATGGCGGATGATTGTTGTTATTATACGAATTTTTCAGAGTTTTAATGTATTTTATAATAACCAGGCCGTAGACGAATCCATAAATGAAGTTTCATAACAAAGAGTCCATCCGATCTCGAGTTATAAATGGTGTAACCAACAACTTTGTTTTATATAGTTTGGTATCTGGGGGTTTTCTGGGTCGGAAATTGCGATTATTCAAGGCGGATGATTGTTGTTTTTATATAAATGCTTGTGATTGAAATTTTTGTTTTATATACGTTGTTTTCGTTTCAGGCAGTCCCTATGGTTAACAATGGATCAGGAACGGAATCGCGTAGCGTAACCTGAATCGCCCGCGGACGGTGCGCGCGTGGTCCACCCCTGGTGTGCGTGACGAGGTGTGCGCGAACCGAGACCTACGTGTGCGAGTCGCGAGTGCGCGAGCTCGTGGTTGTGCCGTACACACACTCGCCGTACCCCGAAGTGTATGTCGCAACGGTGAACCCGCCACCTCCCCTCCCAATCCCTTAAACGACAAATGGACAAGCGCAAAATGATGCCAAAGAGGCCTCGCGTTGCGGGACCGATATCGAACGGTCCCATGCAGACGCGCCCCCTGGTGGCCCTCCTCGACGGCCGCGACTGCTCGATCGAGATGCCGATACTGAAGGACGTCGCCACCGTGGCGTTCTGCGACGCTCAGAGTACCAGCGAGATACACGAGAAGGTGCTGAACGAGGCGGTCGGCGCCCTGATGTGGCACACCATCATCCTGACGAAAGAGGACCTGGAGAAGTTCAAGACGCTGAGGATCATCGTGCGCATCGGCAGCGGCGTGGACAACATCGACGTCAAGGCGGCCGGCGAGTTGGGGATCGCAGTGTGCAACGTGCCAGGCTACGGCGTCGAAGAAGTGGCCGATACGACCCTGTGTCTCATCCTGAACCTGTACAGGCGGACCTATTGGCTCGCCAACATGGTGCGCGAAGGCAAGAAGTTCACGGGCCCCGAGCAGGTTCGCGAGGCCGCGCAGGGCTGCGCTAGGATACGGGGCGACACGCTCGGGATCGTCGGTCTGGGCCGGATCGGGTCGGCCGTGGCGTTACGCGCCAAAGTGTTCGGTTTCAACGTCATCTTCTACGATCCCTATCTGCCGGACGGCATCGAGAAGAGCCTGGGTCTGACGAGGGTCTACACGTTGCAGGATCTGCTCTTTCAGTCGGACTGCGTCTCGTTGCACTGCACGCTCAACGAGCACAATCACCATCTGATCAACGAGTTCACGATCAAGCAGATGCGACCCGGTGCCTTTTTGGTCAACACAGGTATAAATCGGTTCCATATGTCCTGTCGGCTCAGAAATTTTACTAAGAAACATGTACCCAAATTGCTTGATTTTGGCTGTTTCTGGTACTTCTTTCTAGGCTAGATAGGTGAAAATGTTAAAAGGAGTCCTGGGCTCGATTTTTGGTTAAGGTGGGCGTTCAATGTAGTGTGTTTTTATTTCAAGTTGCATTTGAAAATGGTTTCACTTTGAGAATTTTATGGGTAAACTCAGAAAAAATTGAAGTTCTTAATAGAATAATTGAGATTTATTTCATTTCAACAGTTCATTTTTTTCTTTCAAAAATAGAAGAAAATGAGCCAACTGATGCTTCTTCTTTATATGTATAAATATGTGTTACATTTTAAATAACGAAGTTCACATTCGTTTCCGGTAGAACCAAAAGTAGATCCTGCTTGAAAATACACTGCGCAAAAAAATTTACGCACATTCTGAAAATCTCAATTTTAATGAAAGTTAACTCTACATTGACTTTATAACTTATTTTTTATGTTCTCTCGGGAAGGTTTTGAACGAAACAAGACACATTGAATGGAAGAAAAATTCAGGATTTCACCGAATCTTATGTGAGAGAAGAGAAATGAACAATTTTCAAAATACTGAAATGCTGATAAGTGATTTAATACTTGGTATTTCCACCCCTTGCGTTAATTACAGCTCGGCAACGACGGTTCATACTCAAAATGAGTGATCTTAAAATGTTCTGATCTAATCCTTCCCAGATTTCTCCGAGTTGGATTCCTAAGTCATTAAGAGTAGCTGGATGATTTTCTGAACTTCTCAGCCTTCTATTGAGGTTGTCCCAAACCTGCTCAATCGGATTGAGATCTGGACTTCTTGCTGGCCATTCCATTCGAGAGACTTCAACCTCTTCAAGGTACTCCTGAACGATGCGCGCACGATGGGGCCTGGCATTATCGTACATAAAAATGAAATTTTCACCAATGTATGGGGCAAATGGCACTACATGCTCTTCAAGATTGTTCCTTATATACTTATCAGCATTCATAGCTCCATTATCAACGACCACTAGGTCTGTGCGAGCAGTCAAAGATATTCCACCCCATACCATAATCGATCCTCCCCCGAAACCAGTAGTATTCAGGAAATTGCACTGAGCATATCTTTCATGTGGACGTCTGTATACAAGGGAACGTCGATCACAATGGTAGAGGCAGAATCTAGACTAATCTGTGAAGAGAACTCTTTCCCAATCGGCCTCTTCCCAATGGATATGCTCTCTCGCAAAATCCAAACGCGCCCTTCGATGGGCTGGGGTAAGAGCTGGGCCTCTTGCCGCGACACGAGGCCTTAAATCATATTCTCTGAGGCGATTTCTTATTGTCTGAGTGCTAATTTGCACCTCATGAGTTTGCTCAAGCTGATTTTGAAGGAGGCGAGCGGTTGTCTCAACGAAGAAACTCTCAAGAAACGTTCTTGAATGGCAGTTGTTACCCGTGGTCTACCCTGTCCTGGTCTTCGGACATTCATACCTGTCTCCCTGAATCGCTGCAACATTCTGGACACACTTGTAGGGGAAACTCCAAACCTTTCTGCAATTCTTGTGTATGTCCACCCTTCTTCTCGCAAAACTACCGCTTGGGCACATTCCTCTTGGGTCAAATTGCGTGTTTCGCGTTGCATAGCGATCGAGTGTAGAAAATCAAACGAAAGAAAAACTATTGATCACTAGAATTGATCGAGAACAACTGATTTTAGAATGGAGCCAATACAATCAAAATCTGATAATATCATCTTTTTTTATTCCTGCTGGGAGAAAACATCTGTATTGAAGAAAAACGTTGAAAGTGGATAACATATGCATGCATAATTCTGATAAAAATAATTATCATTGAGAACACCTTCAGTTGTAGAAACAATTTGAGATTTCCATAATGTGCGTTAATTTTTTGCGCAGTGTATTTTACAATTCAAGTTCATGTACTACAAAACAAAGATACAGAATCTTGCATTTGTGTCAAAATTCCTTCCTCGAATACGTCTAATGAAACACTTGGAAAAATAACCCTGTATAATTTACAGAAATTATTGAAGCTAGAGACCTCTTATGAGCACAAAGATTGCCTTGCCCCTCTCTGGAGTATAGTCAACTTCGCACAGTCCATTGGCTCGACTCTAGAGTACAAACCAGAGGATAGTCAATTTTGAAAGGACTATTGCTCAGTCCATGTCTCTACGTCTATGATCAAGTCTTCTACCCCAATTTCTTGGTAGTAAATGAGGAATTAAATGAATTGGATCGGCCCAAACACCGTTCCCTGTGGCACCCCCGCCCGAACACCGACTTATCTCCGAATATTGTTGCTTTTCGGCCTTCTGACCTATAGAACTTTTTTTTTCAGCGAGAGGCGGTCTCGTCGATGACGAAGCCCTATCGCAAGCCCTGAAATTGGGCAGGATACGCGCCGCCGCCCTGGACGTGCACGAGAACGAGCCGTTCAACGTGTTCACGGGCCCCCTGAAGGACTCCCCCAATCTCCTATGTACGCCGCACGCCGCCTTCTACAGCGAGGCGTCGGCCACCGAACTGAGGGAGATGGCGGCCAGCGAGATACGACGCGCCATCATGGGTAGGATTCCGGACAACCTCAGGAACTGCGTGAACAAGGAGTATTTTATGGTTTCCGGAGCTTATCCGGAAGGTAAGGACCAGTACCTTCTTACCCCGAAATTCGGAAATAACGATATGCCTTGTAAGTCTCTAATGTTTAAAGTCTTGAGGGTAACTGTTCGCTTGAGAGTGGGACTCTCGATGGAGATTGGTAAGGCGAAGATCTGAGTAACAGCAGCGACACGGTTTTCTCTATAACAAGCCATGGAAATGACAACGCTGGCTATGGGAAGAATATAACGATTTTTAGTACTGTACTTTTCCATATAAAAGGTGTTTTCAAAGGTTATTCTTCTCTTTTACCAGAAAGTGGAACTCATCAAAAATCATTTCACCAAAAATCGCCTGCATAAAACTTTCTAAATGACGAAGAAAAAAAATTAAAGTAAATAGTCCAATAATAATATATTGGAAGTTTCTCCAACCGCTTGAGAGTGTGCCCACCTTTGAGGACACCCTGTATAGAAATAGGTAATATCTTTGTTGGAATTACTTTGTTGTCCCCAAAAGGTGTTATTAAAGTATACCTTTTAGATATACCAGAGCAACGTTGCCTCTCGTTGTTTTGGGGATTGTTATAGAGAAAGCTGTGATGGAGCTATGGGTCAGTGTTGCCAGATGAGATCTCAGATAATTCAATGATACCCATCAGACTTTCAGGAAACCCTGAGGAGCAATTCTCGAGTGAGAGATTTAATCTCAAGTGGACAGTTACCTGGAAATTATGGAATTGCATATTATCTCATTTTTCGTTTAATTTCTTACTCTTTTTCGATAAATAGTTTTTTTTTCAGGGTGATCTATGTATGGACAAATTTTTGAACATTCCGTTTCAGACTGTGTACCTACTTTTAATTCGTCCCCTTTTTTTTAAATAATAGTTTCTACAGAATCATGTCGCATTTTTTTGTTTTTTATGAACTATTCGGGGAAAGTTTTGTAGCTGACTGAAATATCTTTTATTTTCCTTATGATAAGTGTCGAAAGGTAGCCTCTTAAATATACTGCTTCACAAGAGTTAGGGATATCGTATTCAATCATTTTTAAAAGTATGTAATCTTCAAGAAAATCGCTGTAAAATCATTTAAAACTCAATAACAACTTGAATCGATCCAATAAAAATCAGTATGGGACATTTCGTCAATCTGGTTGCCTTTTTTCCGAAGTTTGGTTCTTTGCATATGCTTCATGAATGTTCTTATTTTGAAATGACGTCAGTTTATCAACGGCTTCGATTTGAAACGAGTTTTCTGAAAATGCCAAGAAGTAAATCAACAAACGCTGAGGCTAATAGGGCTATCGGAATGCAACAGGGTGGCCTTGACTCGGTTGTTGTAGCGGAAAGGCTCCAAGTCAGCCAAAGTGTGATTCTCAATTTTGGAATAGGTTCAGGGAGATAGGTTCCGTGTTGGAAAGACCAAGGCTTGGTGGGCGACGAAAAACAACACCTGCCTCGACACCTGCTCATCGTTTCATCACCGTTTAGGCGATAAGAAACCCTACATCTACGTGTAGAATGCTACGGAATACTCTTCAAAATGCAGATGGGCACGTGATCATAAGCATCAAAGACTGGAATGGGCAAGGCAACATATCAATTGGAACTTGGTCCTTTTCACTGATGAATCCAGATATGGAGGATTTTCAGATTCTCGAAGAATAAGGGTATGAACAATCCCACGCATACCCCGTAATCGTCGCTATGTCCAAGAAGTCCATCCATTCCGAGGGGCTAGTGTTATGGTATGGGCCGGGCTATGTTTCAACGGACGCACAGACCTACACATTTGTCCTGGGAATATGACCGTCTCACACTTTAGGGAGCATGTCATTGACAATGTTATGCCAAATTTTCACGCTGCTATTGGTGAAACTTTTCAATTTATGGACGATAACGATAGACCGCACCGTGCAGCCATAGTTGAGTATGCGCGCGAAGAGCTTGGTATTCCACATTTACCAATACCTCCGCACTCACCAGATTAGAATTGCATAGAACATGCATGGGATATGCTCCAAAGAAGATTAGTCATCAACGTACCCCAAAATCCTTAAATGATCTGAGAGAGCTTCTGCCCCGTTTATGGAACCAAATTCCTCAAGAAATGTTCAACAACCTCGTGTGTAGTATGCAGAGAAGATTTCAAGCTGTTATTGATGCCCGTGGAGGCCATACATCGTATTGATAGTCTTGAAATGCTTGAATTCTCTGGGAATAAAATTTCGTTATTTTACTCGATTTTTCTTAACCACCCTGTATACGCTGCAGACCTACAGGCTAAAATTAATTTGCAACTTGAAATCATATTAATATGATTTTTCATCACAAAAATCTCATTTTAACTATATTTTTTTTGCGATTTAAGTCAATATCCCTAACTCATGTGGAGCAGTTCATTTAGAGCGAAATGACATTTCCGGTTATACCCGAACCACATATCTTATTTCAATGAATGCTTCGCTCATTGCGAATCTCAAATTACTGAAAGCCAATATTTTCAATCGAATCTAATATTGCTCAATGACACAGCCGTCTTAAGAACAAGCCATGAAATAGGGACAACAAGACAACACTGGTAGGGGCAAAGGGTTAAGTTTATTTCTTGACAGATTCACGTTTGAAACTGATACAGCTTGGAAGTATTCAATTTTTTAATGGAAATTAGGTATTCATTGATGAAATTAATTCGACGCTATTGAAGGTGTTCACAGCTTGATATACTGCGTTTACATAATATGCGCCGTTGCCAGATATTATTTCGTGGCTTAATATTAATACTACTGCGACTACGGCTAAATAAGTTCTGTTTCTTGTGGGTTATCATGACAGCAAACCTTGTATACTCGATTATCGCCATTTTTCCAATTCTAACGAGCCTTTTCTCCAGTCAATCCGGCCGGCGTGAACGGTGGCTACTACCAGACCGGCGGCGCACTGCCCGTGCAACAAGCCCATTCCACGACGACACACGAGGCCCCACACCCTGTGACGCCCAGCGCGGCGCCCCCTACCCCACAGCCAGCCCCACCTGTGGGGCCCGTCGTTCCGCCCCACGCTCTAGTGAGTACTACCACAGCAATAAAGTAATCAAAGGTGTCAGTTTTCTTATTTTTTTCACTTTAGCTTTTAGCTCATGACTCCATTCTTTAGCTTAGTTTAGATCCTTAGTTTTTCAGCTTTTTGATGTTGGTTTAGTGGATGCTTGGCACGATCGACTGAAATGAGGTCGTTTTGTTGATTAGAAATGTTTATTTTGTTGTTTTTGTGATTGAGGAACCATTTTAAGGTCGCCGTTCAGAGCGAATAGGAAAACTCATCCGATAGAGGCGCCACCGTGCATTTTATGGAATATCTCCATAGAACTTACATTATCTCTATGAGTTCTATGAATATCTCTCTAATTATGAATGAAATGTACAATGGCGCTCTCTATCCGAAAATCGCTGAACTATGAAATTAGTGAATATGTGGGTAAAGCAGGAACTTTTTCCCGCTATATATTTGAATTTGGCCATTCTCTGCCAATTCCGTATTTCAAGTTGTTTTTCTGAATGAAATCATTCGTAGATTCACTTTTAATCGGAACTTGAACTATTTTCATGAGTCTTTCGTTTGAAATAAAACAGAAGCATGAGTTGGCTTATTTTCTTCTATTTTTGAAAGAAAAAAAAATGAACTGTTGAAATGAAATAAATCTCAATTATCTCATTAAGAACTCCTATCCTTTCCGAGTTTACCCACAAAATTTCAGTTCTCAAAGTGAAACCATCTTCAAATGCAACTTGAAATAAAAACACACTACATTGAACGCCCACCTTAATTGGTTTCCTTGTTTTTGAAAAGTTTCAGAATGCTTTTTGCGAAAATGTTGTCGTTTTCGTTTCGGAAATTTCTTATTTGTCAGTCTTTTCTGAATTTTAGTCGGTCTTCTCGATCATTCAGTAAACCAACACTCATTCTGTGCTTTTAATATCGTTCCATAACATTTTTTCCTATGAGGATCAGACTGACTTTCAACTACTGATCCAGTGAATAGAACCCTTACAAAAATATTCTGTGTTCACTAAAATTCTGAGTAATTCCATGAAAAATATCTTCCACTGTTTGTTACTATAAAGAGTGGAGTGTGTTTTAGTTGAGACACCTTATATACAAGATGAGTCTTTACCAATATAATGTATTAATGTACAAGTTAAAGATCCACTTGTTTTGCGCCTGTATAGTTAGTTACTTATACCCTGTACATTGCCATTAGTAACGTCACAAAAAAAAATTTAAACCTACCAATTATGAAGGAGAATAATTCAAAACGTTTATTTTTCCGTCTTTTCTGGCAAATAAAATTTTTAGGGAGGTTATGAAGTTATCACTATTCATCCAGATTTTTGAAATGAATGATAAATTCACAGCGAAATGTTGGATGATGTGTACATAATGACTGTCGTCGATATGGCGAGGCAAGAAGAGAAAGTACAACTTTATAAAACGTCTTTGATAAGGTATGAATAGGTGGAAACTTTCGAATATCAATGCTATTGGGTTTTTCTGAATTTTTAGAAAGATTTTTATGTTTTTATTATTTTATTATGAATTTTTTCTGAAGAAGGAAGTTTCTTTTTTCGATTTCTATGGAAAGTTCAAAATTGCAGGAAAAGGTTATTGATCTGGAATAGATAGATAAATTTATTCAAAGAATGTAAGTTACAGTTACATGTACGAGGATATATTGAAAAATTCTTAGCCTACTTTAGAACCAAACAAAATTTCAATGTCAAAATATTTTATTACTCAACATATTCTCCTCTTAATTGAATACGTTTATTACAGCGAACCTGCAACGTCTCTAGACCTTTCAAAAAAAATTTTTCTTCTTGCTCTGCAAACCAGTCCTCTACAGCTTTTATTACCTCCTCGTTGAAAATTTACGACCTTTTAAACGTTTTTTCAGTTGAGGAAAGAGATGATAGTCGGACGGAGCCAAATCTGGTGAAAAGGGGGGTTGTTCTAGTAATTTTAACCCGAAATCACGAATTTTTTGCATAGCAACATGAGATTTGTGTACTGGGGCGTTGTCCTGTAAAAACAAAACACCTTTGGATAGCTTTCCGCGTCTTTGCTCTTTAATTTTTCACCGTAGTGGTCAGTAATGTCGAATAGTAATCTCCAGTTATTGTTCTACCCTTATCCAAAAAATCAATCATGATTACTCCATGGCAATCCCAAAAAACTGAAGCAAGAACTTTTCCAGCAGATTTTTGGACACGAAACTTCTTAGGTCTTTGGAAACCAGAGTGTCGCCATTCCATCGATTGTTGCTTTGTTTCTGGATCGTAGAAATGTACCCAAGTCTCATCCATAGTAACAATTCGGTTTAAAAATTCTACATCGTTTTCAAATCGAGCACAGATCGAACGCGATGCTTCTACCCTTGCACGCTTTTGGTCAACATTCAAACATTTGGGGATCCATTTTGCAGAAATTTTTCCCATGTCCAAATCGACGTGAACTATATGATGAACGCGTTCGTATGAAATCTTCAGTGCTTCAGATATCCGTTTTAGTCCAATTCGACGATCTGATAAAATCATGTCATGAACTGCATCGATATTTTCGGGGACTGACACAGAAACTGGCCTTCCCGATCGGTCATCATCTTCAATGGAAAATTTACCTCTTTTGAAGCTTGCAGTCCAATTTTTCACGGTCGCATACGAAGGACATTGATCACCAAGGGTATTAAGCATATCTTCGTAAATCTGCTTAGTGCTTACCTCTTAACCCTTTTAAATACAGGTACTTGATGATGGCTTGATACTCCAATATTTCGATTTTTACAATTTCGGAGGTCATATATTTTTTTTTATTTTTTGCGTAATTGCTTATTGGTTTAATTTTTTGACGTCGAACTCTACACTGACACTTCTAATAATAAGTTATTGTTCGTTGATATGGTATCGCAATATTTTGTTTATGCATGGAACTGGTCTAGGCTAACTAGATATCAATACATCCTCGTATATCAACAGTTAAATGAATATAACGCCAAACAGGTAAAAGAGTTGAAACAACCACAATATAATACAATAACAACAATAATGACATGACAAATCACAAGCGAAGATAAAAAGAAGGCATATTTATATTATTTATATGAAACTATTGATACTTTGTAAATTCTAGAACAGTGTAAGGTTCTATCTTTGAAATGTTATTGAAAACAAGTTTTATAAATTGTTTAAAATTTGCTGTATCTTGCGGTAATAAGAAGAATATACAGGAGTTCACATAGAAAAGTCTGATCTTTACACAAAAGTAGTGGCTGAATTTTAATCCTTCCCTGTATTCTCTGTAGCAGTTGTAACTTAATTGAGTATTATAATTCCTCTTAAGTGTGAACTTTAATTGTGTGTTGGGTATAACAGTCTTCCAATGAACATATTTCTTATTTTGCATGCTACTGAATTGTATTTTGCTTTCAATATGAGCTTTGAGTGAAAAGTTTTTGGCTTTTCCATCAGTAAAATAACAGCTCTGTTCTTGGATAGGAACGCACCCTTGCCTTATCTGTATTTTCGATTGTTATGCTTCCCATTGTAGAAAAACTGTAGTGCATGTGTTCGAACACCCAGACCTCGAGACAGTGGCGGTCTCTCTTTCTCGGGGAGCGTGTGACGCCGGCCTAACAAATAGCTAATGGACGTTAACACGACTTTTTTACAGCCTCTAAGTACAGCGGACCCAGCCAATCATCACGTCCCGAAACCGGAGCCGTCAGAAGTACATTAGCAGAAGAAGCAGCATCATCAGATACGTCGTTGTAGATGAGACGGAACTCTTCACCTTACGCCTCTCCTACTATAAAAATTTCTTCGTATATTTCCAAAAAAAAAAAATTGATAAGCAAAAACTGGCTGTCCGGCCTCGTCGATTCGGAAGACGGTGTGGTCTGGTGTGAGTGTGCATGTGTGTGAAGGATCGGTGGAAAAAATGTCGTTCTTGAAAAATCCAACCTTGAGTTTCAGTGTCCTCACGAACCGTCTTTTCAGTGTTTTTTACGATACATATCGCGGATTCGTTTGTTCGGAAAATCGAGATATCTGATGGAATTTTTGGACTTGGAATTCTTTTCGTATTTTACTTTAGTTAACGATGACATTGGATATGTTGAAAATAAAGTTTAACTTTCGATAGATCAATTTTCTGAGACAAACCCTTTTCTCTTTCTTTTTTTCTACATCACACGATTTTGTAACATGGAAACGCGTTTTCGGGGTCCCTTTCCGTCTTGTATCGACTTTCTAAAAAGTTTTTTATTGATCTAAATCAAAATATTGATGTAAATATATATCTTAGGATTTTACGATGTATTTTTTCTTTCGTTTAGACGAGAGGGATCTCTTTAAAATATGTGTAAAGAATGATTTCGAAGATTTCGTTTCTTTCCTTCAAAACTATCGGTGCCTCAGACAATTAATAGAAGTAGATCGAATGGTTCGTTTATTTATACTGTTGATTTCAATTAGGATATCAGATGTAAAAAGACTTATTTCTGTGTTTTGGAAGAAAGAAATGATTCGAAAAATAGTACAGCTCGTTTTTTTTGTAAAGAATTACATCTTAGCTTTATATACAGGCTGACAGTGAGATTGCTGGCCAGCTTCGAATTTTTTCACCGAAATTTCCATTCAGGATTTACGTTGATGTTTATTAAATTGGTTAGCAATTTTAGAAACAGGAAATATAATTCGGAACAGCCTCTATCTATCCATCCAAATGAAATATTCATTTTTCACCTACAGAATCACCGTATTAATGCTTAACTTTTCTCTTTGAACGAAAACAATAAGCATAATAATAAAAAACTTAGCTTAATAAGCACAACTAAAATAATTTCAAATCTTTTGTTGCTAATCGATGTGAATTTATCCTAAATCTGTTTGTGAAAAAGTTGTTTGTGCAATCTGAAAATCTCACCATCACCCTGTATATGTTCCGAATGTTTTCAATGATGCTCTCCCGATTAAATTTGTTCTGTTTGGGAGTTTCGTTGAAAACTGTAAATTTTAGCTACTTAGGTTTAAATATTGAAATTTCTAAATTTCTCCACTAGTTATGTAAATCTTTAGTTTTAGATCTTTTATCAAACAAGTGCATTATTTTCTGAATGATACCAGTATGATAAGGACGTTGCGACATTTCCTATCCTGTTCTGTATCTCCGAAACATTTTATTTGACCATTTGAAATATTCCGTTAAGTGCTTTGAACTGAAAATATGATTTTCAATCGATTAAAAAAAGATGGAGAATGTCGCAACAGTGTGAATGCGAGAATAAGCCCATATTTTTCTGTTGATGGACACTAGAAAAGGATAAACTTATTATATTGATTGGTAATATATGAGATATATAATGAGACTTGTGTTTTAAAAATGTTGTAAACCAGTGTGAGATTGGTTTGAAAAAGTGAACTTCTCGAAGAAAAATGAAACAGTTTCAGGTGAAGTGCAGTTAAGTTTCATTTCGTAAATTTAGAATAAATTTAGTGATAATTGTCGATGATTTCAGTGATAACTTTCAAACTGCTTCAAGTGAAAATGGGCGCTTCTGTTCTGCCAGTTTTTAGCAACTCTTGAATTCATAAAAAGACATTCTATTCCAAAGGTCCCAAACAATACATTTTGTGATGTTATTTTTTGTTTTCACCAAGGAATATATATCTGAAAGGAAATCTGGCAAGAAGAGACTTTTTTATTTATTTTCGAAGGAAATCTCATGCTTCTAAACTCAGGATGAAGGGAATTATTTTTAATGCTCAACAATTCATGAAATGCTGCCATAGGGATAAATTTGGACAGTACAACCCTATTTGAGTAAGTGAACTAAAAAACTCAGCCATGTTTGTTTGAAATGCATTTATTTATTTGCATTTTTGTTTCACAAGAAATATTCATTTTGAGACTTTCAAAGTCTGTTTGTTTGAGATTCCCTTTTTTGTGTGTTCCGTTCCAACAAATCGTATTGTTCATGTCTTATTTTGTGTACCCGAATCCGCCTATAAAGATCTTTCGAACATTCCAATAAGGATTTAAACAAACGAAAAAACAGTCACGGTGTGCTATTTGCTAAGTATATTTTTATATAAGTGATAATTAATCTTGAAATGTAGAAAATGGTCCACCTGCGCTGATTGAAAACGAAACGACAAAGAAAACAGCACGAACAGAAGCGCCTGTTTTCTTCAGGTACACAATAGATCAGCATGTCAAAAAATGTAGGGCTAATGGACTTCCACATTTTGAAAATAAATATCTTTAAAGTGAACGGTATTTCCAGTGCTTCTTATTTTTTGTGTTCTTTACAAGACTGCTTCGGTAGATTTGTAGCGAGTGCATCATAACCTTCAATTTGACTGCGGCAATGGCCCCTGGAGAAGTAGAAGTGTTTTAACTGGGTTTGTATTATGACTTTTCAAAGTAACTTTTGTATTTTGTACAGAAGGAAATATGGATCGGGGTAACCTCACAACTGGATGAATTGATGCATTTTGAAGTTGTTTAAAAGTTTTTTCTAGTTCGTGAATGTGATTAGGAAGAGTTTCTGTGTGATAATGATTCATCGTTCAGTTGATTTTTGGTGAGTTTCTCCAAAACCGAGATCATCAGCAAACTTGCCTCTGGCTTCAATGAATTAAATTGAACCAACAAACGATCATAAGCAGGTTCTTCGAAGATATATTGAAGGAAGTCAAAAATGTATAAGTTACTAAGCCAGGTACGATATCTTCTGCCTCGAAATGCAGCAATCTCTATTCTTTAAGAGTTATTCAGGAACTGTGTTTCAGGAATTGACTGACTCATCAATAAAAGGAAACTAATGAATGATTTTCTTCTGACAAAACCAACAGAATTAAAAGTTTTCTATTTTTTTTTTGGAT
The DNA here is from genome assembly GCA_910592335.1 of Adalia bipunctata. Lineage (NCBI taxonomy): Eukaryota > Metazoa > Arthropoda > Insecta > Coleoptera > Coccinellidae > Adalia > Adalia bipunctata. The sequence continues at coordinate 4,706,729 of OU342951.1, forward strand.
TGGCAGTGTTGAAAATGGATATGATGGGCCTCCTGATCAAATTGATGCATTTTATCTTTATCAAATAAATCGATCTATTGAAAACATAATAAACTACTGTTTTTTTAAACACTGGTCCCACAATTCAATAATTTATTAATGCAACGTTTTTTTTACACTTAAGGACTGAACGAGAATAAATTCGCTATCGCAAAACGCTTATATCTTTTGAACCACTGGACCGATTTCGAAAATCAAACTCATTTTCGAATCATCTTCTAATTCTAATGAAAAATGTTTTTACAATAAAAAAACCAAAACTATTTTTACAAAATTTATGGATTTTTTCTGGAATTCTTCCCATCATGCTTCTTATAGTGTTCTCAGTCACTTTCTGGGATGCTGTCTTCCACTTTTGCCCGAATTCCGCTAATGTTTTCGTTGATTTCTTAGTCTTCTTCAATTCTCTTTTTACCAGGGCCCAATATCTTTCGATTGGCCTGAGTTCTGGGCAATTTGGTGGATTGGCCTCTTTGGGGACAAAAACCATCTCATTAGCTTTGTACCATTCCTTGGTGGCCTTGCTGTAGTGGCATGAAGCTAAATCTGGCCAAAAGATCGTTGACACATCGTGCTCACGTAAAAATGGTAAAAGTTGTTTCTTCAAGCATTCCTCGATGTATATCTTCGAGTCAGCAGAGCCTTGGCCAACGAAAAATTTGCTCCTTTTCCCACAAGTGCAAATTGCTTGCCAAATCAAGAATTTTACAGGAAACTTGCTTGTTTCTTCACGCGAAATTGTGCGTCAACATTTCCACGAGAATCTGCAGTATAAAATTCCTGACCAGGAAGTTGCGAGAAATCAGCCAAGACATAGGTTTCGTCGTCCATCACGCAACAGGAAAAATTTTTCAAGAAACCTTTTTTTAATTTCTTCGCTCTTGATTTCGCTTCTTGATTCTTAACAGCGTTCCTGTCTGGCACTTTCTGCACTTTATGTTCTAAGCCCACAACTCGACTTGATTTTCTGAACTGTTGACTGCGAACAACCCACAATTTCGCCACTTTCCGTCCTGAAAGGTTAGGATTCTTTTGAAAAAGGCTGATGGCTTTCTTCACTTTTTTTGGGCTTTGAAACCCCTTTTTCCTCCCGGTTCCTTCCTTGCGGTTAATTGTAAGATCTTCGTTGAAGCGCTCAACAGCTCTTGATTTTCTGACGTTCATAACAAAGCTAACTAAGATCAAATTTTGATTTTTTTCTCAATTGGTTCAAGAGATATAGGCGTTTTTGTGATAGCGAATTTATTCTCGTTCAGTCGTTCAGTACTTAGTTTTTTGGAAGCGTAATATGTGCATATTAACAATGTGTGTTCTCATCTTTACAGAATTACTTGCAATCTCTATTCTTTCAGATATATTCAGGAATCATGTTTCAGGAATTGAATATCAAGATGAGGAAATAAATAAATAATTTCAATCTGACAAAAGCAGCAAAATTGGAAGTTACATCATTTTCCAATTTTTTTTTTCGGCAGTGTTGAAAATGGAATGGATGTGCCTCCTGATCAAATTGATGCATTTTATCTTTATTAAATAAAGCCATCTGTCGAAAACATGATAAATGACTTTTTTTGTTTTAATAATGGTCCCACAATTTAATGATTTACTAATACAACGCTTTTTCTTACACTTAGTTTATTGGAACCTTTATATGTGCATATTAACAATGTGTCTTCTCATATTTACAGCATTAAAATATTTATATACATTCCTCAACGTCGAGGGGTCATCACGACCGAAAATCAAAGAAGTCGTCCTCATATATCGTCTCCTCCAGTCCTCATACCGATAGCAGCCCTCGTCCCCACCGGATTACCCCCAATATCTAACTGAATCTGCACCAAACTCCTCCCCTTAATCTCCACCACGAACAAATACACGTACAACGCCCCTATGAACAAAAATATCGATGCTATAAGAAACAACAACCAACTCTCCAAGTTAGTATGCCAAACGCCGTGAAACTTGATGATGAAGAACACCAAGAACCAAAATATGGAATTCATGATCGTCAAAGCGGTCTGATAGACCTGAAACGGAAGATACGAGTAGACCAGAATGCCTGTGTAATGATTCAAGCCCAACTCGAAGCCGAAAATGACGAAGAAACAGCAAGCGAATGAACACCATCGAAGATAGTCGGTCGACACGCATATCCTGTGGCTGAGGATCAACAGAATGGTAGCTAGCACCATGTTAGCGGTCGCGACCACTGTACAACTTATAATGAGGGGCAACCTCACCGGTAGCCTCAGTTTCAAATGGACTATTGACCAAAACAGCCGGGAGAACAACAGGACGCAACCTAAGATCACAACGTCTGCCTTCTCGCTGATCAACGGCACCACCGACCAAATTATGGTGCCGTAGAAGAGGAACAAGTGGTACCCTGACCCTACTTGAAGAATAACGATTCCTATGATTATAATCATCCCTTTTCTGACGACGCTGGAATTCAGCATGTATTTATCCTCGACATTCATTCGTCTGTATTCGTAGTCTCTTCTGATCCTCCTCATGTTGTCCTGGATGTTCTTTCTGCCGATGTACCAACTTAAGGAGTCTTCGGCGTGTTTTTCCCCGAATTTGAACATATGTACCGGACTTTCGGGCATCATGAAAAGCATTATCAAATTCAGGACCGTTATCCCGATACAGGCCAGGCCGCCATTTTTAGACTCCGCGAATATTCCGGTGAGTTGCACCAAGAAAACGCCCATCAGAGTGAACACTTGAGGAGCTATTCGCATATACTTCAAGAGAGCCACGTGTATGGTGTCGTTCATCAACATCTGACCGCAAACCACGTAACCTATGCCGAAAAACCCTAAGAAAAACCTGCCAGCTTGCACGAAACTCTTGTTAGTTATGAAAAATAGGGACAAAGTTAAGGTTAGATAGATTAGCGTCTGAATCAGCAGAGTTTTTCTAGGACCGTTCTTGTAGCCCATCACAGTCCATATACCGAAGCCGACGCATGCTCCCAAAGGTACCATGGCCGTCATCCAGGTGTAGAAACTTGCGAATTCTTGGGCGGATTGGTTGAACATCATGGGTGAAGCCCAACCTAAGCAGGAGCCAAACGACAGATGCCCCATCGACACTAAAACACGAAGTCAACTAAATGAAATACAAAAACCATATTCAAACTTAGATACCCACCAACAAGACATGAGTACACTTGAGTAGTCTTCCTTCCAGAGTCCACAATAGTGCTGACCAAACGTCTCTGTAACTCTTCTTCGGTTATGGAATAAGGACTAGATTTCTCTGGGTTTTCCTCGGAATTTTCACCTTCCGAAGCACCATGACCATCTTCCAATCGGACCTCTTTTCTCAACCTACGGTCCGATCGGTTTCGGTCATCTTTGGACATTTTATGTATGCCACTAAATTTTCAGTTTCTTTCAGTAGATTTATCATTATTGTCCTGTCACAATGAGAGTTTCCGATTTTGAAATCTGAACGTCTATGGGTGATCCGGACATCACTGAAATGAAAATTTTGCACCATAAAAATCAAAACAAGTGTTTTTCTATGATAATAGGTTTTCAGCTCGATGGAAAGCTGTCAAACATTCAAAATTTCAAATGTTTTTATTTATTCCTCAGTTATTTTTGAAGATATAAACTGCATTTTTATGTCATCTAGAAAATTATTTTGAACAGAATTAAAAAGAAATGGTATTTATTCTCTCGGTAGAATATCACTTCTCAATTCAGTTTAGAGGTGGAATGCAATGTTCAATAATCAATAAAATCTAACAGAAGAATATCAAAAACGAGAATTCGAGTGTTAATTCTTCAAATTCACCTTTTGCGTGCTAAAAATTCGTACCATTATATTATTATTGAGTCATCTAATAAACATTTCTTTGAAACAAGTACCTTTTTCAACTCAGCAAATAATGTTTCGATTATTCATGATGAGGTGATGCTTGCATAATTTATTTTGTGCTTTTAATACATGAAAAATAGTTCATTAAGTTGTTGATGCGTTTTCTGGTGACACAAATTACGCGTAAAACTGATAAAATCAATATTAATTCACTAATTCAGGTATGTTCAGAGTTCTTCTAAACCACTGACTGGCACTAACCTGAATATTGATAATACCACGAAAGAATATGTTTGAATAACTTTTATACGCCTTTAGTAACTCTACTAGATCAATTACTTCTATATAATTTAGAAATACCACAATGTCTAAACAAATACATTGGTCTTAGGACCTAGAGTCCTGACCAAATATATTCCACAATTTGGTCCTGACACTCCTGACCTTTCACTTTACCACATAACCTACAATAAAATGGGAAAACAAATAATCAAATGCCAAATTATCTGTATCAAAATAGGATTCAAAATTTCAACGCTCAATAAGACATTAAGGTAGTAAATGAATTCAAATTATTTGTCTCATTATTTGAACTGTACACTTCTTGAATACAACCTTGGTAAGTTTACATTCACTTCGTCTTATAAAATTTGAATAACTTCCATTTCAATATCAATTGATATTGCGTCTACCGTATAATTTCGAACGACTCTCTTATCAGATCAAAGAAGCGTTATCTCTGTACAATTTGTTTTAGGATTTATCCATACGAAGTTAATTAAAAGAGGAAATTCCTAATAAGTGCGAAAATGGAGGCTCTGCACGATGTCTTATTACCCTACAAAGAGCAAGTAGGACAACTAGCCGGTATATTGACCATTGCACAGTTTTTCTCAGGAATATTCATATGCCGGGACATTTACAAGCAGCAAAGTACAGAAGGAATTAGCTCTATTCCGTTTGTTGGTGGTATAACAATGTAACACAACACTTTTCACATTATTATACAGTCTGATCTTTTTTAATTTTAGAGGAGTTTTGAACTTGAAATATGGATTTTTATTGCAAGACGAAGTGATGAATGTTGTTAACACCGCTGCCATAATACTCAATTTGCTATACCTCATATTTTATTTCCTTTATTCGAATGATACTTGGAGTGACATTTACAAACCAGGTATTTACGGAGCTGTTTTGGTATCTATTTGTTTAGGATATACGGAAGTTGAGTCTCCAGATGTATTAGAATTCAGATATGGATTGTTAGTAACAGTACTAATGCTACTATTGATGGGAAGCCCCTTAAAAGATGTTGTGAGTGAAATCTAATGTGTAGTTGTTTATCTATTCTGTTAGTATTTGTGTTAAATTCGTAATTTTCAAGGGAAAAATAATATCTAAGAAAGATGCATCATCAATACCTTTTCCTTTGACATTCATGGCAACTATCGTTACCTTCCTATGGCTCCTGTATGGTGTAATTCTAGATAATAGTTTTATGGTGGTAAGTATTTGTTAAAAAAAAATATTTGTTTTCATATATTTCTTGTTGTTATTTCATTTTACAGATACAGAATGCTCTTGGCTTCTTGTTATGTTTTGTACAGTTGGTCTTGATCTTCCTCTATAAACCAAAACCGAAAGGAAAGTCAAAATCAAAGAAGAAAAATTGAGACCTGTGTTAGGCACAGAACACTGCAAAAGTTTGTGACTTCATTCCAGGAAAAATATTTCCCTATTATACGATATGAGCATAGTAAAATTTATTCCAAATGCATTTATCACAAATATATTTTATAGATAATTTCGTGTATGATATACAATTTATTAATAAGGGCAGAAAGGAAAAGTCTCCTAGTGGGAAAAAGGACAGACAATTTATTTTTCTGACAACCAAAATTCAGAAATATTCAATTTTAGAATGGACAGTTTCCTTGTTGAAGAGGAAATAGAAAATATGCTGAATTATGCAGAAATGAATGTTGCAATAGTAATGAATGAAATATTATCGTTTTATTATTTCAAAAGTTCTTAGCTCATACTTCATCTTAATTTTATTCTCATATTTCCATTAAAGCTCGTCTTTTTTAGCGTCCTTCGAAAAAGTATAACTTGGGAAAATTCCGTTAACCACAGAACATCAATAAAGCATAGATATCAATAGACATTGAGCGGAGGAAAATATTTCGTTTTCAAACTGACATAGTTTGAAAAGTTTCAAGAATTCAAAATGTGGATAAATTCAAAGTAATCTTCTCGTTCATTATTTCAAATGGAGTCGCTACATGACCTCCTATTACCTTACAAGGAACCCTTAGGGCTTGTTGCAAGTGTTGTAACGATTGCACAATTTTTCTCGGGCGTTTTCATGTGCAAAGATATTCACAAAAGGCAGACAACGAAAGGTGTGAGCGCTGTTCCTTTTGTTGGAGCTGTGATAATGTGAGTTTTGGAGGAAATGGAGATAATCACTTCAAATTGAATTTTTAGCGGTATACTCGTTTTCAAATATGGTCTATTGCTTCATGATGACGCTATGCTACGTGTGAATCTAGCATCGGTGACTTTGAATGTGTGCTATACAGCCGTTTTTTTATATTACTGCGAAAACGCATGGGAAGAAGTATACAAACCTGCATCATACGGAATTTTACTGGTGGCCGTTATTCTGGGGTACGCGGAATGGGAAGACTCCGATGAAATTGAATATAGATATGGTCTTTTGGTCACTATTCTCCAGTTACTTCTTTTGGCTAGTCCCTTGAGGGATTTGGTAGATATTATCCGAAATATTGAGATCCAAATGAACATATTCTGTTTTCTAGGCGAATATCATAGCTACGAAAGATGCATCTTCCATTCCGTACCCTTTAGCATTTATGGCAGCTTTCGTTACCATTCTTTGGTTCCTTTACGCGATTATCTTGAATAACATTTTTATGATGGTAAGACAATTTCAATAAATAAGTATCCCAGTATAGGAAGGATATATGGGCATAATGAAAAATATTATTTCAGGTACAAAATTTTATAGGATTTGTGCTTTGCATCGTTCAATTGGCTTTGGTGCATATATATGGATCGCATTTAGAGTGAAAAAGTGGTAATTCGGACGTCTTTATCAGTATTCTCAGATCAATTGTGAATTATATTTTATATTTAAGCCAAATTATGGAATAATATGCATACTCGATTATCTGGTGGCTTTTTTTGAATAAAAATTAATCTTAAATGATTATATTTTGTGGTCATTGATCACCAGTGTTAAACAAGAAAAACGGGTTTTCGGCACAGATGTTATTGTTCTGTGGTACTGATCATGTTGGTTAAAATTACTCTATGCTCTTTTATTTGTTCTGTGTTCCAGATCCCGTTCAACAAGTGGATCCATTTATGTTATTCACATTTTCATACTTTTTTCGCAGAGTTTTTTGAAAAGTAAAGCACTTGATAGCGTGATTTTTTTTTCCAACATGTCGACCTTCTCTTTCAGGCGACTTGACAAAAATTACGACGTGAGTATTTATGTTAAATATTGCGCACAATAAAATGGGTTAATGACTCACTTGTTCGCTATTTACGGTAAACATTTCTTTTGTAGGAAATAAATCATCAGAATTACGTTAACAGGATCACGAAAACGCTTTATTATGGAAAACTGCCGAAAACCGAAAGACTCAGCCTGCCTGTCACTGGTAAAATCTTGCAATACTTATCGAATAAACTTTTTCAAATGATTTATTTATTATTGTTTCAGAGTTGGCTGCCGAGTTGTTTTCTGAGGCTCAGCGAGGAAAATCCTTGAACAGACTGCATTTGGATACAGCCTCGGAAATATCAAGAAATGCATGTGTCTCCCCGTGCTCTCTTATTCTAGCTATTCTTTATTTGGAAAAATTGAAAATATGCAATCCCGAATATCTACAACGGATAAGCCCTTCAGATTTGTTTTTAGTCTCCTTGGTAAGTATGGCTATTAGTTTCTAAGAGTCAGATTAAATGTTTGATTTTAGATGGTTTCCAGCAAATATCTTTTTGATGATGGTGAAAATGATGAAGTTTTCATTGACGAATGGGCTGCTTCAGGGGGTATATCTGTTGCTGAACTTGCTCAGTTGGAACGGGAATTTCTCAATGCAATTGTAAGTGTTAACTTTAGGGTTTTATTCTCTCAAATGTAATTATTGACTTCTTTTAATTAGGAATGGGAAATTTTTGTTCGAGATATAACATTCTGGAAGAAACTGAACCAAATCGAGACCCATTTGGCCGCAAAACAAGGTAACGAAAGAGGCTTTTTCACTTACACAGAACTGATGAATCTTGCTAAAATAATCGAACTCCAAGCCCTTATTCAGTGTATCGTTGCAATGGTTGCGATCTTGACCATGACTTATACTTTGGGAGTTTTATCGGTAGCCGGATCTTTCCACACTGTTAGATTTCTCAACGGAGATCCAATCAAGAAAGTGGAGGCGATATCGGAAGTTGTTGAAATGAGAAATATAGACCCGGATGATTTTGTAAATATCACTGGAAATCATTTATTCGACTCTAAGAGTATAGAACCGGTACAAGTGCTTAGAACCTCCTTGTTCCTGGCTTCCATCAATACATTTATGATTCCTTACTGTAATACCTCGTGTAATTGCGGAGAAAGTCAAAATGAGGACGAAGCAGCGGATAAACCTTGGGAATGGTGGAATGTACCATCGATGCAATGGCTCACGGAGAATTCTCAGGATATTTTGTACATGGCGGATATAAACTATTTGTATAGGTACTTCACAAGGTATCTTGAATTACTGTTCCTGGCTGCACACGATTTGAATGTTGGAAATCATGTCAACATGAAGAAATCTACGAAAACTAGGATTCAGGATCAAATGGAAACTTCCTGGCATAAAGAATGGATTGATAGTTTGAAAAATCAAGTTACACATGGGCAGTACTTTCCGAATCACAAACTGTGAATTGATTTTTCGTATTGTGAATAAAGAATGAAACTGAACCAATTTTTTTTTCTTCAATACTTTTATTACACTTTTTATTCGTCTACTTACAACACTACTAACACTTTACATCGCTAAGCAATTTAGGAACAATAAATAACTACAAATAAAGGTTAAAATGTTCTTATATGGCCGGATTTGTTAAGTTCGATCGGAATTTTATTAAAAACTTCGTAAGGCATCGGTATTACCTCAATTATAAATGCACAAGGTCTAAATGGAATAATACAAGGATTTAACAGTCCTTACACTAATTCATCTACAATTTTTACGTTTTTTTCTTGTTATTTGGAAGAACGTTGCGAACTGAAGGAAATATGTACATTACTTTGATGAATTATTAATAGTTCTCAACAGTTTATATAATCTAAATCATTAATAGAATTTCTAATATAGGTAATAGAAGCCATATTTATTGCTGGTTTATAACATTTACGACGAAAAAATTGCACAGCTAACAGGTTGAGTTTTTTAACGAATCAAATTCATTCACGCTACATTTAGAAGAGTATCACATGCAATCAAGAAGGCAGAAGAAGTTATCACAAGAATATAATGGTTTAGGTTTATCACTAAGGACAGTTCCGTCAAAGACACAAAAACTATTGGTCCTATGTTCCTATCATCTGAATTTTGAAACTATATGATTGTCCGAATTCACACAAAACTGTTACAAAAAAAATTAATGAAAGAAATTATAATTATATCGATATATTCACTCGCACAGTTTGATAAAAGCAATCTGATAAATTAAAAGAAAAATGTATTTATTGCACACCTAATTGAAGAAATACATCGTGCACCTATTTGAAAAACAGTCTGAATTATTGCAAATCATTAGAAATAAGTACAATTCACGTGAAAACTGTATAAATAAAATAGCAAAAATATAATACATTTTGAAACAATATTAATATGGCTAAAATATCGACTAGCACAAAAATCGATAAATCACTAAATAAAAGGAAATACAAGGTGGCGTGATGGAATTTGCACACCCTGTATACAGAACAGATCATATGTATGGGATTGGTTCCGTCTAAGTATGCAAATTTATTTTATTTTAGGATTTTGACACTCTGCTTTTTAACAGATAACAAAAGTTTATATAGAATTAAAAAAATCTTTTCAAGCATTTAGTTATCAAGATTATTCCAAACATATGACCTACCCCTTCAAAATAATTGTTCAGAAACTGATCATCAGTTTACAGGAAAGGATAGAATCTTTATTTTTCCTCCTCTTCTTTTTTGGCCTTCGGGGCCCTAAACAAGAGGGGCATCATACCTAGCAAACACCCCAATGTCACGCCTAGAACTCTGCCAAGGTTGGCGAAGTTTCTTGAACAAGGCATGTCCATTTGGATTGGTGATAGTTTAGGGGGAGAAAACCCTATTCTATTAGCTAAACGTTCAACATAAAAGGCGGAACCTATCCCCAGGACGTCGGAGAGAGTGTTGCCCAATGCTGCAGCTGTCATTGTTGAAATGCACAAATAGGAACCGAGGTACATATCGATATAATCGCCCTGAAACCAGCGATAAATTAAGTTGAAGGTTACCACTTGGGTAAAAAGTGATTGAATGAATTGTTATCAAAAAACTTACGGCAAGTAGCATGAAGAAATTATCTAGGAACCCAAATCCGATGAAGGGTATTGAATTTGCAATTGCAACTGAAAAAAAGGATTGTTAGAAGTTGGAACAAAAGTTTGCACGATTTTTGCAAATTCAATGTACTCACTATCAACTAAATTTTTGGTGGACGGCCTGGGAACTGCATCAGCTACAAGAACAAATATTCCATTGAAAAATAATCGTTGCAGCTCATATTATTTCAATAATCAATATAATCAGAAAGAAAATGGTTGCTATTCCAAAAATTGTTCATATTATGAAAAGAAATTGCTGTGAGGGGTAACTTTTTAATGAGGAATAACTGTGACTTGTGAATTGGAAAACAAATATCGAGCAAAAGAAGACAACACAAAAAAAAATTGAAAATATTTGCTTTTATGTGTGATACATAATGAGCAATCTAGGATCCTCACATTTCAATGAAGAATAGATTGAAGCAAAAATGAAATAACATGTTACATAAAATTTAATTTAGGAGGAAATGAAACAATCATATCAACACCAAAGTGCATGTACACAACATTAATTAAAACGAAAATAGGAGATATTGGTTTGATATAATTCCCAATGGGCAATTTCAATTTTTTCATATCCCGGAATAATCATATTGGAAATGAATTCCCAAATAAATGGAATTCTAGAAATGATATCTAACCACATTCCTACATAGTAGAAAGTAAATAATCAGGTGTGCTTATCCAATTAGGTGGATTCAAAGAAAGTTAACCTTCATACCTCAATCTATAGCGTAATTCTCAACCTACAATGATTTTTGAATGTTAAAAAATGATGATAAGGACGGAACGAATCTCCCTATATAAAAATTCATACCACATTTCTTTTTAAGCCAGTCTTCGGGGACTGGACAGAAGGTTCCTGTAGGATCGACATCCCCTAAAGTTGGCAATTTACTGGGTCTGCCAAATCTGCTTCTCCATCTTGACGCAGCTAACTGTCCTTAAAATTTAAATCTTCCATGTAAAGCGGATTTTGAATTGTTTTACAGTCCTTTGTCAACCACCAGCTGCATATTTTATCAAAATAAAATATGATGATTGAATGATGGATAAAAAAAATATGAAATAATGGAGAAATTTGTTGAAATCTTAGGAAAAATCTCCTAAATGAAATTATTGCTTTATCACAATGTTTGAAAGATTTCTCACGGGATTTTGAATAGCATCAAACATTAATAAATAAGTTACTACTACATATGACCAATGGTCCATTAAAGTTGAGGCACGAAAATTGAAACTAAAGGGTGGGTTAAGCAAATTATTCACAATATCAAAAGCTGAGTCAGTGCCATTGTATGCTACCATTCGAAGCGACAGATTTAAGTTTCCTACCTTCGTATTCCTCCTTTACTAACTTAGAATGATATTCATGAAGTGCGGTCAACAACATTTGCCTTTCCTCTTGGTTCAACCTAAGAACCAGTTCTTGTGCTTGCAATTTTGACAAACCCTGTGTAGTACTCGTAGTTTCGGCCCTACCGCCACTTCCACAACAAATTAAGCTACCACTCACGTTCCTTTTTTGAAAGAAACTCTTTCTATTCACAAAAAGAACCGAAAGTTTCGGATTATTTATGTACTGAAATTGTCTAGTTCCAACTAGGTTAGAAAAATATAAACATTTATTCAACACTTTATTTGCCATGTTATAACTGATTAATATTTACAGGTTGATGATATGTATCGGTGGAGGCTTACACTTGCCGAAGAGGTGTTATTTGCATTTCTAAAATAAATCTAGAACCAAAAATACATAGCAGAATTTGCCTCTTGGTGCTCGAACAAAACTGACGTCAAGAATGACCTTGCGACCAGAGAAAAAAGTTTTTTATCATTGACAAGACTAGATTTTTGGTCACTGTCGAACACATCAGTTTTTTTTATATCAGCATCGAAAAAAAGGTACAGACAGTCTTTAGACTTGTAAAAAATATCTCCGATTGAATTATGGTGCTTCGAATCCGTGTAGCTAAACATTTTCGAGACCAATTTGAAAGAGGAATCGCCGCCATAGGGTACCATGAGACAGGCCCGTAATAAAAACTTTCTCGATAGAAGGAACGGATTCAAATAATTTTTTTGGTCGGAAAAGAGTTGCTTTTCAACCGCTTTTTCGATTCGAATTTGAAGTATACCATTTTATTCGCTGATAATATTCAAATGAAAAATCAAGTATAGCTAAATAGTAATTTTATTTCATCTTTAAATTTGTTATAATAAGAAAAACATAATACGCAAACATTAAACTTCCATATACATCACATAAGTCTCTCCCAGTACATAAAACCCAGAAGGCACGCAGTATATTCCTAAAATTTCTTCTTTTGGAACACTAAACACCTTCTGCTCTGCTTTTTTAGGCCTTGAACCTGTCCTTCTGTTGATCAATTCACCTGACTCAATGTTTCTGTGTTGGCGGTACAAGAAAACATGTTTGTTTGTATCACTAATAACTGTGTATTCGAAATTTGAGGGGCAGCACATAAACTTTTTGTGCTCTGTATTTCCCTGTAAGAAAGTACATTGCATTTGATTCTACACTAAAATATATGAAGAGAAGAAAAATACTTACAGCAATGTAGCCTAGGCCGAGAAGGGTTGTGGTATGCTTGATTTGGAAGTGGCCAGACTGAAACCAGGGCTCCCACATTATCACATCAACATCGTATCGTACCCCTATCTTTGGAATGTCGATATTTGTAGGTTCCATCGTAAGCATCAGGGGTGTTATACCTAAACTACATCTATGAGTTACTTTATGAGTGGTACCACACAATCTTTCTAATATCACATGTTCACTATTCGTGTAAGCGCATTCATCTACCGCATCTTTGTTGAATCTTATGCCTTGTTCAGGATTTTCCTTAAAAAAAAAATTACAATGTAATATCAGCTTTAGCAAGTCCTCAAAGAAAAGAGTGACTTACTAGTTCATCACTTGATAAATCAGCCAAATTTGACGTGGTTCCTCCAACGTATTGTTTGCTTGTATCGTAATCCCGAAGTACACTTGACCACTCATCTCCTTCGTCAGATTTGGCCAAAGTAATTTCAAGTAAATTTTTAGAAACAGAAATTGTCGTTAAGTTGGTAAGGATGATTGCATGTAAAGCGCCTTCAAGCAGACTGAAAAATTGAAGCGTTCAGATGAGGCAGAAATGTATTAAAAGTTGAAAAAAAGGTAGTAAAACCTACAAAAACATAAAAAGAAAAATATACCTAACGATTTTTTTAAAATTTTTGTGACCTTCATCTTATTAAAGCACCATGCTTCTTACTCACAAAGTACCTAATTGTGGGATTTTTAATTACCTTGTGTTCCTATACTCCACCTTAATATATGAGCTATTATATTCAACATTCACATCATCTCTCACAATATCATTCGGTAATATAAAATGTATCGCCACATAATTTGTATCTTGACTCCATTTGAAGTTAAGCTTCGAGACGGCATCTTTTTTATCATCAGTGGAATCCATTATAATATTCTCTGAATCGAATACGAATTTACAACTGTTTGTGCTCGCGATGTATATAGCTTCGCAGCTTCTCTCCAAGTACATATAACCTGTGTCTCCCGATACATTGAGTTCCTTTAATGATTTCTGTCTCCATATGTTACTTTCATTGATCAGGGCCACCCAGTGGACTGCCAGGTGTGATCTTCTATTGCCGTGTTCGATACTACATAGCAAAACATTCAGTTCCTGATTTCTTAATACAGCGTCTTGTATGTAGAACCCTTTTCCTTGTAACAGTTCTTCAGAATGGAGAATATCCCATCTTTTGTTGCCATTGTTTGTGCTGCGATCTCCTGTATCCAGTAAGAAAAATGTTCTAATTCCATCACTTGCTATCGCCAATGAATTGGAGATAATTTTAATGGAAGGGTTATACATTTGGCTGTCATTACTAGGAGGCACATCTTCATAATCTGGAAATTTCCACACTTTGCATATTTCTAACTGGCTCTTGTTTTCAGACAGTTTTACTCTTCGTACATTTTTGGTTCTATCAACAAAGTATACATTCTCCGTCGTTTGTGTTCTTTCACCAACGAGATAATTTCTAAAACCGAAGACTCGGGCGTGGATAACAGAATAATTTTTACGATCTGGTGGTATCCTCAGAACTGGGGTACTTAGTCTACAAGATAAAACGTTCTTGTTTTGAAGGGATAATTTGTATCCTTCGAAATTATGGTCTAACAGTCTCCTATCAGGGACTGGATCTATGAATTCTGTTGACATTTCGGAGAAGAACCAGGAAAGCTGGATTAAAAAATCGAAGTATAATTCTAGAAATTCACTTTGTCCAGTGTTGTTAGTTTTTTTAGGTTAAATATGTCAAGATCAACTTTTTTATTGAGTTAGGGCTGCACAAAAACATCGATAAAAAATAGATCTCGAGATGCGTGTCTTTCGCCTCATTTTGAGTTCAGCTTCTTAATGATCTTTAAATATTCAGAAAATAGTCGAAAATTTAAATGAAATTGCTTCAATGATTTCCGGAAAGAGTAAAATCTTTATTCTTTTGCTGGAATAGATTTTCAACATTCTATGACCGTACTGTCATTTTGATTGATTGTTCTTGTCAAAAAGTCAATACAAAGCCGAAAATAAAAATATTCATTAATTTTGGAAATAATTCTCGAAGATGTCTAAAGCGGAGAGCCAAAAACAAATAGCCCAGAAGAATTGGGAATTGACGAACAAAGTAGAAGTTATCAATACAGTTGATGAAATCTATCGCTACGATAAAAAACAGCAGCAAGATATTTTGGCTGCTAAACCATGGGATAAAGAGTATGATGTATTTGAATTTGATACGGTCAATATTAATTTGTCTCTTTCAGTCCACACTTCTTCAAAGATATTAAAATATCCGCGTTGGCTCTCCTGAAAATGGTTATGCATGCTAGATCTGGGGGTACTTTGGAAGTTATGGGCCTAATTTTAGGAAAAGTGGACGGAAATACCATGATTGTTATGGATTCTTTCGCATTACCGGTGGAAGGAACAGAAACAAGAGTGAACGCTCAGGCTCAAGCCTACGAATATATGAGTTCCTACATTGATGCTGCAAAATTAGTAAGAATAAACCTGTCAATGTTGTATTCTAGTTGGCAGATTTTAATTTCAATTTGATAGGTTAAAAGGCACGAGAATGCTATTGGATGGTACCACAGTCACCCAGGTTACGGCTGTTGGTTATCAGGAATAGACGTAAGCACACAAATGTTGAATCAAAACTTTCAAGAACCTTTTGTAGCCATTGTTATTGATCCCGTTAGGACCATATCTGCCGGGAAAGTATGTCTTGGGGCTTTCAGAACATACCCAAAGGTATTTGATATTTATTTAATACCTCCCAAATATTAGCGTATTTGTTGTTTGCAGGGGTACAAACCCCCAAACGAAGAACCCTCAGAATACCAGACGATTCCACTGAATAAGATCGAAGATTTCGGTGTACACTGTAAACAGTACTACTCGTTGGAAGTATCTTATTTCAAATCTGCCTTAGATAGGAGATTACTCGATTCCCTGTGGAATAAGTATTGGGTCAACACTTTGAGTTCTTCTTCTCTTATAACGAATGCAGATTATACCACCGGGCAAATATTCGATTTGTCTGAGAAGTTGGAGCAAAGTGAAGCTGCTATAGGTGAGGAATGAAAATATTCGAATTTTTTATACAGGGGGCTTCAAGTAAGTTTAGCCGCTATTATTATTCAAAAGACTCTCTAGGAAGCTCTACAAGGTATAATTAGTTACTTGAAGTTCCCTGTATAATTTATGTTTACATTTTTTTATCAATTGGATGATTCAAGGTCGAGGAAGTTTCATGGTAGGAGGAAATGATCCCCATGAAAAAAGAACTGAAGATAAATTATCTAAAGCAACTAAAGACAGTTGTAAGACCACCATTGAGATAATTCATGGTCTTATGGCTCAGAAGATTAAGGATAGATTATTCAATAGTACTTCTCTTAATGTGTGCAACCCTAATAAACAATAGATTTGATTAAAGTTAATATTTTTTCTATTTGAACAGTGTTTTATTTAGGTTTCTTGAGTATTTCTGTGTGTTTAATAAAGTTGTTGTGAAGCCTGAAAGGTTTCGTTTGATAAGCTTTCTGTATTTCAAAGTTCAAGCCTCGACATAATGTTCTAAAATAACCAAACTGACAAAGATATCCGGACAAATAATAAAGCGGAATGTTTAAAACAATGCCAGCATTGTTTTAAAGCACGTTTGAATGAGCTAAGATTCCTAGAAAATTCTACAGGGTGTATTGAACATGTTGACTATTTTTTTCAAAAAAATGAATGAAGTTGATTGAAACATTTTTCTTATTTAAATAAAGGAAATATTGAAGGCAGAATTTTACATATCTAACATATCCCGAATATTTGTGCGAAATAAAGTGGTTATGAAGTCTGGGAGGTTTCGTTCAATTAACTTTTTGAATTGAAAGTTCAATCCTCGACATAATGTTCTAAAATAACCCAACCGACGAAGATATCCGGAGAAATAAAAATGCGAAATGTTTAAAACAATGCCAGCATTGTATTAAAGCACATTTAAATGACCGAGGATTCCTAGAAAATTCTACAGGGTGTATCAAACATGTTAACTATTATTTTCGGAAAATGAAGTTGATCTAATCTTTTTTCTTATTTGAATAAAGGAAATATTGAAGGCAGAATTTTACATATCCCCAATATTTGTGTGAAATAAAACAACAAATTATTTACATATAAATATAATCACAAAATATAAAAATCATATTTTATATTAACCAGTTCTTGTACATAAACCTTAACCTAAACCTGTGATGACAAATCAATTCCTCACTTAATAAAAGTGTTTCCGACTCCTCTCCTGCTGCTTCTGATACAGCATGATGCCGATCACCACCGCAGCTACCAAAAGGATTCCAACAAGAAGCATGACGAAAAACAGCTTTATACCGGACCAACCAGAAGATTTGGGATCTTCTATATGTTCCCTAGCTGGCTCGAAATACGTCGCCGAAGGCAGCAATTTGCTTCGATCCACATCGTCATCTGGACTTGGCTACAAAAAAAAAGGGGACACTATTTTGGATCAATTCAATTTCATTTGAATTCTTACATCATTAGGAAGATCCAGCTCGAATAACCGGACGGATATTACATCATGATTATCGGAGAGGTCTCCAGTAGTTGCTGACAAACCTAAATGATAACCAGTTGGCAAAATAACTCCCTCCACTCGTAAACATTCTTTCCAAGCCGCCCTGTTCTCAATGTCAGTGGACACTAAAAAACATTTCAGACTGAAATGAAAAATGGACACCAAAAGAATATTTTCTAATAGAAGCATACTGGGCCCATAACCTTTTAGAGTAATGAGTTGGATTGCCTTAAAATAAATGCTCGAACTGAATAAATTCTTTCTTGATTATATTTCTCTGACAGTAAAGAGATATTTACCTATCAGAACATCTTTTTCATATTTGATCGATATGTGTGTATCATGGTCCAAATTTCTGAACTTGGCCTCACAACCAGCCAATTGGGTGTGTGTACCATCCCTATCGTGGTCATAGTGCAAACTTCCGTTATTTACCATAGCGGAAATGTATGGATGTTGATGCTAGAAATAGGGAACATTTTCCACAAATCAAAATAATATTTTTATTTTTCAGGCTGAAGGACTTAAATATGTTTATTAATTCTCAATTTGAGTTGGTTCAAACTTACATTATGAGGTCCATTATGATTACTGTAGGTGTCTAATATCACTGCCAGTCCTTGAAACAAATCTTTGTTTCCAAAGACAGGACCACCTTGAAGGATATCTTTGGCATACCAAATTGCAAATCCATCTCCGAATAGGTTCTTTCCTTTTCCGTGGACTTTGAAATGGATTTGCAAATCCCAATTCCTCACTGTTACTGGCTGAAAAAGCATAAAGAAATCATTTGCTGAATGTATCGACAGACCTCTTATTAATTAGCCACTAGATTTTGTTACAAAGTATTTCACTTTCAAAAATGGAATAATACCTATTTTTATTTTCTATGATTGTGTCTATTTTTTAAATAATCGAATCATGAGGAACATTGTCCAATCTGACTAGGATAGACATGAAACTGAGAATGAATTGAATTGTTTTTAGTGAACTTCCAAAGTCCATATTTCTCAATTTGGTACACATAACTTAACAATGGGTATAAAGATTAACAAACAATACATGAATATTAAGTACACACCACTATATTCCAAAGAGCTCCTGTTTTACTCTGCAGATCAGGAGTCAATCTAATATAATTGGGAGTGACCATTGTACTTCCCATAAACTGCCAAAAAGGAATATCAATTCCCGAACCTAAAAATCTCGAAATAAATGCTCTAACTCTTAATCTTCATCTCCAAACACTCACCATAATACGGCTTTATTAGAGAATGTTCTCTTTTCATAAAGTCTTTGGTATTCCATTCCGATTTTACGTAACTTATATGCAAAATAGCTAGTACTAAATATAAAAAACTTTGTTTGGCGTTCATTCTCGAGATTATTTTGTACGTTTCTAGTAAATTATCATTAATATCTAATAAAGAGTTTATGGGTGATTCTCATTGTCTGGAATTTGCGGAATTACGCACGAACACAGATAACGCGATAATATTCAAATTTTAAGGTTATCTCAAGTACGTCAAGGGCACAGATCAACTTTGTCTTTTTTTTGGTCTTTGTCAAGGGTAGCGGGTAGATCCTCATCTATGTTCCCTATAGATGATAGATCTACTTCAGGGACGCGCCCCTGCCCACACGAGTCTTGGTTTATCACCTAGAGTCTAGACCAAACAGGGGAAACCATTGTCCTACCCCAAATCTCCTGTCCAAACCAAACTTGTTCTTCCCGAAACCATTGTTTAAACAATGCCAAAACTCTCCAAAACGCTGGATAAGCGAGGCCACCAGGTGACAGGAGTGGATGTTCGGTGGATGAAGAAGAAGTACGTCAGTTTACAAGCTATCTATGATAATATACAGGATGTCCCAACAAAAACGAAATATTTGATTTTTTTCTCTTTGGATTATATGATGTTTTGTGCACTGAATATTGTATGCTTTATCAAAAACAATTTTGTAACTCTGTGAAGTAATCACGACTATTTTTTATTAATTTTGTTCGTATTCGCATTCGGCAAGAATTTTATGATGTCGCCGGTCAGCACTTTCACTACCTAATTCGCGAGTCTCAAATTGAAGCATTTCATGACTTCTTGTCTTGTCATATGCTTCGGCTTAGAATGATTTATTTGTCACATTGATTAGTAGTGTTTCACTAAATTTTTGTATTATGATGTGATATTAGTATACAAAATAGAGTAGTTTTATTTTTTATGGTATAATCGAAACAAAATGGTCGATTCAATTGACCACTGGGCAACTGTATGTGCCTGTAATCTTTGTGGAAATATACCAGAGAACGTTCCACTTTTCCGTTGTCCGTATCAGCATCAATATTGTAACAGTTGCTTTCTAGAACTTAAAAAGAAACACCGAGGTAAGTTGCATTTCAAATTTACTACTGAATTTACGACTAATTTCATCATTTCCAGTTTTGGAAGAGAACAAATGTTTTTGTGAGGTTTGCGAATCGCCGATGACCTTCAGAGAGACTAGAATGAACCCAGAGTTCCTAAAAAAACTCCAATCGAATCCAGGCATCGGAAGACCCTACCGATACGAATCTAACCCACTGTCTAACACAAACAAGAAGTCTAGCATGGAAAGTGGAATCAATCACCAATCGGCGAGACCTTTAACTGTGGAAAACCTATTCGGCCTCCCAAAAGCAGACCTGAATAAACTTTTCGAAGGAAAAAATAGAGGAGACGGTGTAGTTGAACAGAAATTGACGAAAACGCAATCTAATATTTTCGGCAATCTCAAAACTCCAATTTTCAGTAAAAATTCTAAATATCTCTATTCATCCCAGTTTTCATCCCACAAACCTGTCGTTTGCCCCCATTATCCTTGCAACAGGATGATTGCAATTTCTTCGTTCGCTAATCATTTTCGATACGAACACCCTGAATTGAAGAAATATGCCACTGAACGACACAAG
Organism: Adalia bipunctata; assembly: GCA_910592335.1. Lineage (NCBI taxonomy): Eukaryota > Metazoa > Arthropoda > Insecta > Coleoptera > Coccinellidae > Adalia > Adalia bipunctata. The sequence goes on from OU342951.1 coordinate 4,727,403, forward strand.
GACACTTTGCTACCCTTCGACATTTCTATGACCGAATGCGGTAAAACTCTTTGCCTCGCTATCATCACTATCTATGAAAACAACAAAATCGACCTTTTGAGATCCAGAAGCACGCACAGTGTGATAAAAACTTGTCGAAAATTTTGTCAGAAGGTGCCTATCGATTCTTTTTGGGTCATGCTGAGCGGTTCCAAGTCCAGAAGGAAATCACATTCCTACATTCTCATCTGGTTGTTCTCGAACAGTACCGACAAATATCATAGTACCATAGAATTATCCTCTAAAAACGACAACGTGAGTTTTTCCAGTTTTAGTGACGTCAACGCTATCCCAGAAAATATGAATGTTGACGAAGTCGCAAGAAAATTTAATTGTCTTTATGTTGGTTATGGTTCGGCAGCTGGTTTGTTGAAAGAAGGTAGAGATTTGAATCTTAGAATTGCAGTACATTAATATTTCTGTAAATAAAATGATTCTGAAATTGTTTGCATTTTATCTTATAATCATAGAAAATGATCTATCAATGCAATTTATTAATTGTGTCTAATTCTGTATCCTCTCTAAAACCGAGTCTACAAAATATGAGAAGAGTTTAAATGATATTTGGTTATCCTATATTGATATCAAAGTTTCAAATAATCGGCTATATTTCTCCGTGGTAATTGAAAAAGTGTTACGTGCGAGCGCAAAATTCATAATGTGCGCCAAATAGAATTTCTTCGTGCACGCGGCTGCGCATAACAAATTATTGAAGTGTTCTGTGTTTACGTAAATATTCGCGGTTATGTATTCAAATTTTCAAAACAATTCTACTCAAAATTAAGAATATAATGAATCGTAGTAAATTAACGCCCTGTAGAAAAGTAGGCTTATCTAGAAAGAAAAATACTCCACTGAAATCTGTTGAAACTCTTTTGAAGGGAATTGAAAACGTTGCAGAAGAACAAAGTACACCTAAATTGATCAAAAAGACTAAAGCACAAAAATCAGTTTCAAACAATGAAATCAATAATGATACACCTTGTAGATCAGTTGGCTTATCACGAAAAAGAAAATCATCAACTCCATTCAGTAGTTCCCAAAAAGAATCAAACAAATGTACTACTCCAAATGTTACAGAGCAACAAATTTCAAAAAACAGTGGTTTATTGTTGAATGAATCTTCAGACAGGAAAAAAAACGGAAATAAACCCCCGAAAGTTGTCAAATCAAATGATGATAACCCGAGTTGTGCTAAAAAATTATCAAATCTGTTTTCCTCATCAAGTGGTGAAAACAAACACAATAAAGTACTCAACGAAGCTGATACAGGTCAAGTAAAGATCAACCTTATTCGGAGCATATCAGATGTAGAGACAAATGCAAGTTCAGCCTTGGTTTGCCAAAAAGAAGAATTAAGAAATGTAGAGAACACATCACCCAGTGATTCAGAAGATTTTACTCCCCCTGATGCCTGTAATGAAATAGAAATTGTTGCAACAGTTGAAGAAAAAGTAAATAATACAATCTATAATGAAGTTCCAAATGTGGAGAATCAGAATCCTAGCCAGTTTATTAAAGTATGTTATTCTAACAAAGAGAGAATTGAGAAAACTCAAAAACATAAAATAACAGAAAATGTGACTAACGAGAATGAGAAACCAATAAAAAGAAAAGTTAAGAAAAAATCTAACATTTTTTATGAAATGTCTGAGGATGATGATGATTTTGAGACTGGTCCCATAAATAAAAAACCAAAAAAATTCGAAAGGAGCAAAACAGATTTTGATGAAAAAAGAAAGAAATCAAGTAAAAACAAATTAAAGAAATCATTGTCTGTTGGAGACTCAAAGTTGAGAACCCTAACTGAAAGTTCCATAACTAGCAATCTATCTAGTATCGACTCAATAAGCGACTGTTTTGTGAAATTGGAAAAAATCAAAGAATTTCCTGAGAAACCAATTTTCTTAACACCTCAAGAACAAAGTGATGACGACTTTGATTCCTCACCTTTCACGACAAAAGGTAGCGTGAACTTGGACAGTTTAGAGCAGGAAGTGGAGGAAAAAAGACAAATTTTGGAAGAATTGAAAAGATCTAAAATGTACAAAAAAATGCATGGCGCAGAAGATTTGAAACAGTTAACGAGTCGCTGGAAAAACGCCTGTGTAGATGCCCTTCAAGACCTGTTGAAACAGCTGAATATGCATTCTTACATAAGCATGGAGAATTTGTTGAGGAAGTTGAATATTCCTGAAGATTTTGTGCCACTCAGTCAATAATGTTTTAGCGACAATTTTGGATGTAATAAATTCTAGTCTTCCAAAGGTTTTTTAACTTCGATTTCTAACTGTAATAAAGAATAATTTGAATTGATATGATTCTTTTATGATGTTCTACGGAAGAGGATTTCGGAATAATTCGAATTTGTTTTTCGGCCATTGTTTTATTAGAATTCATTCTCGTTGTAATATATTTTTCAGATACATAATATATAAATAAATAAATATAAACAATTATTTACATATATTCCTATGTGTGGCGAAATTTAATAATCCTATATCTGTTTATATTCGTTAAATACCACAAAAGCATGAAAATAAGTTACAATAGTCAGACTTAATTATTATGCACCAGAATAATAAAAAAACTGTATAAAAGTCAACAGAAATAAACATTTCTATCCGTCAATAGAATTACAAAAAATCTTGAAAAGGAACCAAACAATGAGCAAAAGAAACGAATTTCAACGTATTGCCTGAGACATATGAAGAGGTGTTAACATGAGTTCAAAGGTTGCATCCTTCAAATTGGCTCCTCTAAGATTTGCTTCATGCAGATCACTCCCAGATAAATCACATTTCTAAAAAGAAGCTTTTAAAAATACCAACCAAAGAAAAATGTCCTCATTTCAGGATTCCCAATCCTACACATAAAATTAATGATTACGAACCTCTAAATCTGCACCAGCCAAAACTGCCGCTCTCAAATTGCAGTTTTGCAGGTTAGCATTCTTCAAAGTAGCCACTCTTAAGTTCACACCACACATGTCACTCTCTTCAAGATCGGCAAATTTTAGGTTAACTCCTTCCATGTTTGATCTAGAACCGCCAGGGTCCTTGAAGTTACAATTTCTCATGGAGGCCCCTTCGAAATTGGCACAGAGACCTTTCACACCTAGAAGGCAACTCAATATCTAAAGGAGTCACTATAATGCTCTTGCTTTCAGAAATGCCCAGTTTAGACCTTTTTTTTTGTATTTTAGCGATTCTCTCAAAACCTTTGATGAACTATATGAAGAAATTTTTTTCCCTCAAATAAACATATTTTTCTGCTGTCCATTTCAAAGCATTTTTTTTGCAAGGTTTTCAATAAAACATAAAAGTAATTCATAGAATTTGATATGAACCAATAAATAATCAAGTGTTAAAGTTTAAAACCATTTTAATCAATATTGTACAATGAACTACTCTCACCTAAAAGTTGAGCTCCATCTATATTCGTATAAGACAAATCTGCTCTTTCCAAACAACACCAACTAAGATTGGACCCAGTCAGTTTACATTTTTGCATGTTAGCATACTTAAAATTTATGTATCTCAAATCCAGCTTGCTCAAATCTGCCCCCGCTAAATTGACACCTTGGAACCTCAATTCCGCAGTGTACGGACTCTTGATTAAGGCGTCTATAACATCTCTTCTTGTTAATGGAGTATCGTTGGTTTGCACCTTTAAATTCTCTAGTTGGGGAATAATTGAGTCTATTCCAAAAAACTTGGCTTCTTGTAATATTCCTTCTGGGTTTGTGTTGGTGTCATATATCAGATTACCACTTCGTAGGTAGTTCAGAATGGGTTCAAAATATGTGGGACTTCTATCTATGAGGTATGCGCCAGTAGCATCTACATTACTTGGACGGAACAGGTAGTTATCTTCACTTTCAGCAAACATACGAGCGAGCATACTTCCTGGTTCTTTACTAGTTAAAGTCGATCTGGAAGTGGTGAAATATTTGCCTCCCACATTTAGTGTTATCCAGTCAGAAGGTTTTTTACACTTTGGTTTCACGAAATCTTCTCCTGTTGATACGTAAAGATGATCGTTATGTCTGATAAGTGCTATGTCTTTGATTTCAGTCCCATCGTTTAGGAATATTCTTTCGGGTGATAAATTCAATCTGAGGTATATCTCGTTTTTGAATTCCTCCCATGAACTTGGCAAGACAAATTCCTTTAAATAAAATGTAACAAATTATTAATAAAAAGATTAGAACGTCTATTATGATAAGAATAATAAAAAGTATACCTCTCCATCTGCTGTTTGACCATTTTTGTATGCTGTAATTTTTTTTTCGGACATCGCGTTTCAAGGTGTTGGATTGAATTTCAGATATAAAACTGAGATAGATGAAAATATTAATTTATTAATTTCGCTAAATACTTCATAGATTTATTTAACCTCTAAACTTTCGCTGTCATTACTCATTACCACAGAAAATTTATAATAAATGAATGATAGCTGTAAAATGGAATTTGGCAAAGCTGTATTTTACTTTCCAATTGTTAAACGCAGGAATGAAATCGTATTTCACGAAAGTTTATATTCAACTTTATTGAAAAGGCTCCACCGTAGCACGAAATTACGTGGCACACTTGCCTGGAGATCCAGCCTAACATACTGGTCGACGGTCTTAGACGGAGGGCAGAAAATGAATCAAGACCACAGATATAATTTGTATTCTATGAAAATAACAGCAATGTCATTTGTCAATGCTGTTAAAATATAACCTCCAGCATATGTGACCAGTGTGACCTGGAAAGTCTTTTTAATAATAATTCAATCGTTTATAGTCGAGTGTGTGTATCTTTGCTTATAACTCTTCAATAACTCTTCCACCCCCTGATATGATCGCAAAATTTCAAGGGAAGAAATTCTGCATGTTCTGAGTAGTGATAGAACTTGTTCCAGTGATCGGTTTCGATATTTAGAAAATGTCGAATTCGCTGTGTAGAAATTCTGTTCCTAGGATATATCAGGAGGTTATTGAAGACGTTATAAATCAAGTCAGGGAGGTTTTCAAGGAAGACGGCGTTGACGAGCAGATTCTCCAAGAACTGAAGCAAACATGGGAGGCAAAATTGGCTGCTAGTAAAGCTGTACATAATGAACAGGAAGAGAAGTTAAAAAAACAGAATGAAGTGAGTACTGTGAACGGATTTCCCAAACAAATTGTAGCACAGCCGATGCACCACCAGAACATGGTCAATCAACATCAAGTTACTCAGGTGGTGGAGACAAAAATGGTTCCCATTCAGATAACACTACCACCTCAACCTGGAACTGATTCCCAAAGGGCTCTTACTATACACGTACCATCGACGGCTCTTCATGGTAATCAGTTGCAGAAAGTTTTAACAGGTCCTGTCATAACTGCTACAATGGGACTACCAACCAATATAGCTACTTCCTTATTGCAACAGCACGTGAATGCAGCTTTCAGCAGTCAGCAACAATCTGTTGCTATCGTTAAACAAAATATAATCCAGACAGATGGTCAAATAGATTTAATGCAGACTGACAGAGAGGCAGAACTTTTGGGAACTAGCTCTTCGGGAATCGAAATCGTTGTAACTCTACCTGCAGCATCTAGACCTTGTAAAAAAACGAAAAAATGCGATAAATCGACCAAAAGAAGACCAATTCAAATGGATGGCCCCTTGGACTCATCAGATGAAGATGATGAGCCGTCTGATGATAATGATGATGAAGACGAAGACTTTGATGAAGAGAAAGACGAAGATAACGATATGGAAGATGAAGTGGGCGAAGAAGAACCTTTAAACTCTGAGGACGATGTGTCTGACGAAGACCCAGGCGATTTATTCGATACTGACAACATTGTAGTATGCCAATATGACAAAATCATTAGGAATCGGAACAAGTGGAAGTTTTATCTGAAAGATGGTATTATGAATTTGTCTGGCCAAGATTATGTCTTCCAAAAAGCTAACGGTGATGCGGAATGGTGAATAAGATAGTCTTTCAGTTCTGGTAGTGCAAGGGTGATTTATATTTTTCCAGATAAAAGACTGTGTATGTTTTTTTGTACTACTGGATTATGTGTTAACAAGATGATGAGAAATTGTCGGATTGTATAATATGGATGTTATATTTTATCTTTGAAATAAATTAAGTAATGCAGTTATATTGTAATTTGAATTATAATTCATGAAAATACAATTGAGTATTTTTAGGTCGGTCCTGACCTTAGACTATATAGAGACCCCTTTATTTACATTAAAATGTAATTCTCTCAGCAACTTTGAATTGTGGATTGTTGGACGTCGATTAGTTTATTTATTACAACAATTGTTTCTCTGTCTTTTGATTCCTATAAAAGGAAATTTCTATCAAGTGAAAACGGAGTCAATCCGGTATCAAATATTTTTGTATAGTTGAAATCAGTTATTTTCAAAGCTTTAGAGTAATGAGCACTGAAAAATTCATTATTCTTCACATATGTGAAATATTCTCGATAAAATTATATTGAAACGACGATTTATTCTGAATAACAATAAATGTCGCGGCAGTGATTCAAAATCGCTCGCCCATGTTCATCCAAAGCAAAGGATTCATGCGGTGTTGCCACAAAACGTGGCTGAACAAAGAGATCCGATGTTTTATCTTTGTTCCACTCATTGTAATGACTTTCAATGTGGGAGCCAAAACAAATTATGATTCTACACGGGAATGCGATGTCTTTCGGTCCCGACTATCCCATATTGCTCTCTAATGCCGCAAAATTCTTTGGAATATTCTATTGATTGAGTAAAACAAGTAATAATTCCAATATCTGACTTTATTTACAATTACATTACAGACCTCTCAATTAAGTCATTTTTATATGTGGGAGGAATGAAAAAGTCTCAGCTCAAATTGAAAACAAGACAATATGTACTTCCGCAAATTATTCTGTCATTTACACTTGCTTAAAAAAATATATAATATCTGCTTTACGACACCAAAAAGTACACTTTCAAACGAAAACTAGTTCTAGCGGGAACAAAACACTAGTTACAGGGACACTTTTCCTGATTAACTTTATTGCCCATGAATAATATTTAACTGCCAGTTACTGGATCGATCCATTCAGGAAGTTAATTATTTAGAATTATAGTTTGTTTCAAGCTATATCTTATACCAGTAGCTCAGTCAAACTGACACTCGTTAGTTTTGAAAAATCTATTTTTTTTAAGCGAGCTCCTGAACTCTTTATAGTTAACATGTTGGGAGTAGCAATCAAGATGAAGCCAAACTATAGAAACAAGTCAGTTTTCCACTAATTCTTAGTTTTTCATGAAAGAGAATATAAAATGAGCGCTTCAAAAATATTTTTTACCTTTTCCTCCTGCCGCAAAAGATGTCCCGCAGGAGTCCTGCGGGACATCTTTTGACTGAACTACTGTGTTAATCTTCAAAGAAAAGTATAGATTCATGATTTACAATGTTGCTTACAGATAAATGTCTCAGAACTCCAGTATAATATACACTGAAAGCCTTATTATAGGTAGGTTTCTCACATTTTTTGACAAAACTCTCAGATTGAAGCTGCCATTATAAGCTGCTCATTCTTCATATCAGCTTCTTTCAACCTGCTTTACCTAGCGTAAATCCGAATTTAAACGATAACAGCCGTCCTTTTGATATTCGTTTTCAAATGCAATTCATGATTTTTAGCCTAGTGAAATTTCTGATAAGTTTACCTGGATTCATTTAATCACACAATGATTCTCGAATTATTCATTTGATGCAGCTTTCATAATTTTTTTCCCCGGATTATTCATGCAGATAATGTGAATAGTTCCAGAAGAATAATATAATTTATCCACAACTGTCGAAATTTTTTTTCAGCCAATGAACTGACATTTCATAACACTCTTTAGTAGGAAGAATTAGGGTTCTTAAGCCCCACTCAGATGGCCGAATTAATTCAACCAATGACTCACCATGTATCAAAAACTAAATCTTCAATCAGACACAGAAACTAAGAAATAAACCAAACAATTAAATAAAACTCAAAGTACGGATCTTTTTTCGATTCATCAGTAAAAAATTCGCCTAAAAGAAAAAGATAGTCAAATATTCAAGGATCATTGAGATTAGAGTTTATTCGATTTCTAAGTAAATCCTCGTATATAATACATTTTGCTCAGCCTTTACTTTGCTCAACTTATCCAGTCACAGTAAGCCATTTGAGCCGAAATTTCATCTGGAATACACTTTAAACAAGAATAGAAATAAAATGAATCAATAAAACTTAATATATATAATACAATCAATTCAATACATTCATCTCAGTATAAAATGGCTCATTTTTGAGGTAAATATCCATATGCAGCAATATTGAATTCGATCTAAGAATATTACACATCAAAAAATAGAAATAGCGCCATACAATAAAATTTTTGTTCACATTTCTTTAGGATGAACATAGAATCTCATCAGCTTGATCGAACAACAGTTTTCTATGAGTCCTGCAAGTTTCATAGAAATATGTAATATTTATGGAATAATGAGATTTGATCAAGCAAACAATTTTCTATGTTCTTAGGGTTTGTTTGATCTAACCTACAAAATTCTCCGAACTTTTTAGATTTGATCAAACTTACAATTTCATCGTACAACCTAAAACTATTACAGATTGAAAATGAAAAGGAGCTGCAGACTAAACTCGACGCGTTTCGACTTCAAGAACCTTTTATTGGAAATGTGATATGGCACAATGCAATATTGAAATGTGACGAAAACTAATAGCCGCAGATCAAAAGAGTGCGCAGTTTTAAGTCCTCAACAGGTGGAAGAGATGTTAAAATCAGGCACTCAATAGATTGTTTAAGAGATATCAGTGAGAAAGTATCAATCCTTCTTTTATACAAGCTTATTCAGGAAAAAATTCCGATACATCAGCAAAATCTTAGGGGTTAAGTCTTGCTTTCTCTAAATGCGGGATAATTGAATTAAACTCAAATATTGATCAACAGATTGTTGTTTTTCTTTACAAAATTAAAAGGTGTCCAGATTTCAAAGTAATTGGATGGGAATTCATATTGTAATAGAAGCAGTAGTTCAAATGTACCATTTATAAATTCTCCTTGTATCTTCAAATTTTGAAAGATTTCAACATTTACTCCATTTCTAGAGAGAGATTCTGTCCAAAAGTAATGAAATTGGAATGCCCCTGTGCAAATATTTGACGCACAAATCAAATTAAAAAATATAATTTTTCGTTTCTCAGATCTTTTGAAATGAAAGACATTAATCATAAAAATTGGAGAATTATCCCAAATTCAGCTAAAACAAAACTTTCACCCCAAATCAGACATAATTGAATTTGTGATACACAAAAACGTTCTTCGCCGAATTCTTGACTTCATTTCAAGATCAGTGTGATTATCCATCAAATCTCTGAGCTTATAAGGTTGAACCAACCTGTTTAAATTTCACAGCTTCGCAGTTTCCTGTGTTGAAGCATCAAATAAAAGTGAGCTTTTAGTGTAAAAGCTATAAAAAAATTGATTTTAAATCAGATTCGTACGTTCCAACACAGAAAATGGACTAAAATTCTAATAATAACATCTAATCGGCTCGAGTCAGATTTTCTGATCATCTCACCAAGATCTTCGCGAGAATAATGGCATAAAATTAAAAGTTTGACACAAACACTGTACCACATCAGAAAATGCTGTAAAGTAAAATCGGTATTTACATCCACTGGAGGTTCTTGGAAAGCAAACGAAGTGACTTTCTCGTGTATGGAATCAATTACGCTAAAACTTATCTTGAAACAAAAATAAATTATTAGTTGCCGCTACTGCTATGATGTTTTCTGACGGATGCCACGCAGTATGTAATATCTTCTTGTTGAAATCTAAACAATCTACACTGATCTCATCCTTTTTCCTTTTGCCGCCTGTGCACACTTTCCTGGGTTTGAGCAAAGTTCTAGGCTTTGCAATGTCCCTAGATGCTTCTAATGTCAATTCCCTCTTTGATGACCTCTCAAACACTCTAAAGAAATTATTATAGGAACCAGTCATTATTGCGCTATCGTTTCCATTCCAGCAACATTCAAATTTGTCGAAAATACAGTCATTCTCGTATAAAGAACACAGTTTCGTTCGCAAATATTCGTGAACCTGAAACAAACAATTCATCTTTGGAACAACGGTAATTCGAAAAACATTTAACGTGAGAAGCCATTTTCATCGATAATTCGAATAGAAATGACGCCGTTTTCGAAGCTGGATAAAAGTGGGAAAAGAGAAAAACTCACCGGCCAGACCTCGACTGGTTTCGAATCCATATGCAGGTCCCACACTTTGACCGATAAATAGTCCCTAGAAATCATGTACCTGCCACTGTTCGACAACTTGACGTCCGATATACTAGCGATTATTTCGGAAAAGAAGCTGCGATTCGTCGGGTCTTCTGGTTCCTCGAACAATTTGCTATGTCTATCACAGAGAGCCGCCGACCTCATGTCGCACAACCTAATCGTACCCTTACTGCTACTATAAACAAACAAGTTACACTCGACCGGGTGGAATTCCGCGGCCGTGATCACCTCAGTGAGCTCTTCCATGTTCGTTGGCTTGATGTCGACAATGTTAAAGCTCTGATCGGTGATCTCCAGGTGCCAGAGGTTGATGCGGAGGTCGTCGGCGGACAGGTAGGTCTCCTGGTCCGAGTTCACCGATATGGAGTTTATGTGGTAGGTGTGGGCGTTCGCGAAGATCCTTCTCGGGGACGCTTCCACCATCAGGTCCATCGGTTTTATCACGGGCACTCGCAACGAGCTGACTGAGTCTATCTTGGAACCGTTCTCTAAGCGCGTGTTGTATCCTTCCACCGTGTGATTTCTCTCAGACACCTGAGGGTTTGATTCTTCATTTAAAAGAGAACAACCTAATATATCTCTCTAACTAACTACTTCAACTATAAATTTCACAATAAATCAAGTTAACATAGTTTCCGAGTTACATCAAAAACTTTTTGATTTTTCAGGTTTCAAAATCACCCTGTAGATAAGATTACCCAACTTTAAACCACATGAAAATTGTCCCAGAACATACGGAGCTGAGTATCTATGTTGTAAAGATGTCAGCACGGGATTCTGCATATTATTTTCCTGTGTGCATCAAGACATTTGATATGAACAGCAAAAATGTCTCAAATATTCACAGGAAACAAACTTCACTCTCTAAATTATAACAGAACCGTAGATTGTTCGTGAAATTCCCGAAAAAATCTACCCAAATGTTATATAATGAATCTACAAAGATGAAGAAACTTTAACATCTCCTACAAAAGATAAAATAGTTTTGAGATTAAAATTCTTTGCACTATTTCTCCTTTCAAACATTCCAAAAAACGAGTATGTCTTTTTAAATTGAATCCCAGTCTATCAGATTAGACATTAATGAAGACGATTCAATTGATGTAGATTCAAGAGAAAAAAATTGATGCACAATAAACTGACTACAAAATCAGATCAAAATAATTTATATTACTTAGAATTCAATTCGAAGTTATCATTGTATTTGTTTCAATGTTAACTGAAAGAAATATCATTATTTATTATCATTTTGCTTTGTTTTCATTGAAATTTCAAAAATAGTTGAAGTTTCTGATAAGTTTCAATCCATGTTGTAATTTGAATATTGAGGGATTGAATCAATGCAAAAAAACTTTGATTAGATTTCGATTAAGACTTTCTTGTTGAACGAAAATTCGAATTATCGTTTTCCTTATCATTTCAGAGGTCATCGCAAGATAAAGTGAGAAATGTATATTTCTTCCTGAGCTGAAAGACCTCAGGTCGATTTCCATCTTTCTCTATTCCTTCTGACTCCCTTTATGTGGTTTATTTTGATAAGTCCTACCTTATGTCAACAAAGAACCTGTATACGAATTTCAAAAGAGTTCTAACCTACCCGACATGAAATATTAGGAACGCAAATACCAACCTTCCACAATTTGATAGTTTTGTCGTTGGTGGACAACAAGAAATGATTCGGGTTTTTTCTCCTCAGCCATCTTATCTTGTTGATTTTTTCCTCGATTTCCAAGCTCTTCAGATAATCGAATTCCGGTTCGTGTGACTGAAACGTCGAATATACTGTATATTCGCCTCGTTTGGGAAGCTCATCTGAAGGCTCGCGGTTGAATATGACCACCCGCCCACCCTTGTCACCTGTGGCTAAGAGTTGTCCGTCGTGGTTGAACTCGACACAAGAAATTATATCAGCCTCTGTCACATCGTCGTCTAGTGTACCTTTCACTTGAGAGAAGCACCATTGAACTTCATTATTACTCCCTGCAAAGTGAACAATTATAAAGCATATTCAACAATTTAAAATCTTCAGGAGTGTTGAACTCCAATGAAAGCATATATTCTTTTATTCACATTGCCATGCAGTCAAGAAATAAAGCACCTACTCATGCTTTAAAATTGCAATCTAAAGGTGTTCCAGAAAAGTATGTTCACAAATTATATGAAAAAACATGAAATGTGCTTATTTGATCTGCATTATCTCTTTTACTGGTAAAATAACGAAAGTTTGAATTCAGAATCCGTTGGAAAATAGGTTTCAAATGATTTGAATGTAATATGAATACATTTATAGGAAGGAAAGATTGAAAAATAAGAAAGAAATATTTTTTCAATAATAAGTCTTCACCAGTTATATATCTTTCTCATTTTTTTATTTCTATAATAATGTTCTTTTCCCAAATAAATGCATTTTTGAATAGCTTTTTTTGGACTATTAATATTGGAAGTCTAAGTTATCTATACTTCTCACAAAAAGTCTCTAACGAAATAACCCGGAATACCCTAAATTGGAAGAATCTTGAAGATTCAATAAACATTTCGATTTCTTTGAAAATAGGAGGTATATATCAATGGTATTGAAAAAAGTACCTTCAATTTGCCTATTCATAACAAAATTCTCTTTCGTTTCAAGTCTACCTAATAAGCCATATATGTACTGAATAAATCAACCAAAACTTAATAATTCATAATAAATGAATAAAACAACATTAGATATTGAAAATTTCCAGATTTTCCGTTAGAATTACAGTCTAAAAAAATTCATGAAAATAAACATTTGACACTGAAAAATATAATATAATTTAGACTACTTTGTGGAACACCTGTATTGGAAGAATGATAAGTAAACGAGTAAATAAAATACAAAGACGAAAATTTCGTATCAGTTATCTCAGAAGTTGATCTCCATTCAAAATTGAAACAACTCTGCCATCTTTGAATTCTATGTAATATTATGCAAATGACATATTTAACCTCCAAAACAAAATGACAACCTGTTAATGAATTTTTATTCTTAATGATCTGTAATTCCAAAAAGGTGAATTTACGACAAACAGCAATCAAGGACAATAATTGATAATAAATGACGGGTATTCAAGTTGGTACTGTTTGAGTGGGAGTGAAAACAAACAACGACAAATTTGATTTGACGCGATTAGAGAACTTTGTTTGAAGATCTCACTGAATTATGAACGTGATGAAGTAAATAAGCAGGTTGATGGTGCACAATTTGTTCACCTTGCTGATGAAAACAATGGAAGTTTATTATTTTTGTTTACATCAGAAACATTTCGAGCCGTCAGTTCGAACAAAAATGAACAACAATGAAAATAGGGTCGGTAGAGGGTGGAGAAATTCATGCAATTGAACAGATGAACCATTCATGTAAACAGACACTTCAACTAGGCGTTGAATCAAACAAGGACAACAATGCATCTGATATGTGGTGAAATGAACAAATCTACTCAAACAATGAAAACGAACATTATCGAACAACCATTTACCTTCCATTTTTATACGAAAGAACAGTCAAGAAAAGTAAGAAGTAGCAGAATGTAGCAATTAAGAGATTCACATATCCCTCATTGGGGTCACGGCTCATAGATGTAACAGAAACAAACGACGGTATTTGGTGCACAACTTACCGGCCATAACACGTTTCGCGGGCGGGCTTTTTGAACTTCGCGAACGTTTAGACGATTCGTGAGTTATTTTATCGGTTGCAATGGTATTTTGTCGATACCACTTCATGAGCACAAACTTCGCGTTTTCTTAGAAATGGCGGATGCCGCACGAGGATTCGGGATTTGCAACAAAACGACGTCACAGCTGATGGAGATGCTATCTGCTTTATCGGCCACTACGCTTCTTCAACACATGGCCTCAACTCAATTCATCTGTGGTTTCAATCAAACTTCACTTCAAAAAGAAACTTTTTCACTTTGAACTCGCACAAATTTGTTTCTTCCAATAAACATGCAAATTGTTTAATTTATTCTAAAAACAACCTGTTTGGAAGACTAAATGCGAAATGACAGTAACGCCAAGTTTGAAAGGCCGTTTGTTCTGTGATTGAAAATAACCTATCCTAAAATACCTGTGTCATAGATCTAAGATCTTCTTATCATTTGGTCCTTGCAAAAAAAGAATTCCAAATTATGCCGATCTTGATTTCAATACCGAAAAGGCGAAAAACAACAACAAATATTTCAAAAAACTTTATTTAAATTCTTAAGATTTTAATGCTTTGGAGTTTTATAAAAGCTATAAATTCATCAACGTCTTCGTCTTGGATTATACTTTTCCCAATTTCTATGGTTTACAGAAGAGAAATCATCACAGTTATGAGCCAAATCTCTTAAATATTTCGACAGTTTCAACAGCTCTTGATCTGTTGCTCTATTCAGGTGTGCTTGACGAAAGGGGCGTATTCTAAGCCCATTTTTGGGGTTCATCAGGAAGTTTCTTCTTATATCGTCAAACATTATTGTGTTTTTTGTGGAAAATTGGGTAAATTTGCCCCAAATGACTCCCAAAGGTTTCACCTGAAATCAAAATAACAATGAGGTCTGAACTTGTTAACTTGAACACATTCATTCATGCCTTATTCACTTAATAAGAAAAATATTTCACATACGTCTAACACACCATACTTGGGAATATGAACAGAGATCATGGCCAGGGAATCTAGATAAAAGGCAATTTTGTAAGCACCATGGGAGGATACCCCCAACAGCTTCATTTTTTCCTCAATCCACTTCATGCCTGTAGCTGACCAAATAACAATATCATAGTCCTCATATGCAGAAGTTAAGAATTCATGCAAATAGGGTCTCATCAACTCATTCCCAGTCTCAGCTGAGGATCTATGGTCAAAAAGAGTATAATCTATATCTAAAACTAACAATTTTTTATTGGGACGGATTTCATTTAAAATTTTAATTTCGTAATCTTTTATCCTTTTCTCGATTTTTGCAAGGTATACTTCTTGGTTCTCAATAGCTATTTCCTCCTCTTCTATATCTAAATCGTTAACAACTTCGGGCATATCTTGAGGTTCAACGTTAACTTTCTCGATTTCCTCCTCTAAAGACCCCATCATCATTATTTTGAAGCTAGGTTTTAATTTTAACGAAGTCAAGCTACAAGAATCTTCTGGTGTTTTGCCTAATAAAGTTTCTCTAAACATTATCGGGCTATATTAATTCGATGAGAGAAACTTACCCTTAAGTTTCAAATTCAACAATTTCTGCCTTTCAGGTTTTACTTTCGTTTGTTTATAAATCGAGTTCTTCAAGTCCAAAACTGTATCGTTTGGACCGTACTCAATCTCAATTTCGCGACCGCTCCATTTCACTAGTACCTTCGATTGGGTTCCTTCCATTTTTTTTAAATATTCGATAAACAATTCCTTGTAACAAACCGTTTGTTGTTTATTATAACACCATTGATTAATGATTGTTTATGTTGGCCATAGAATAAAGATGTCTGTGTTATTGTTTTTATTTTTTTTATGACACACGGCCATCATGAATAAACATAGAACTTCATGTATTTAAACAGGGTCGTACTGAGGGAAAAAAAATCAGAAGCGGCATAACCCCATGAAGGAAGGGCCAAATTTTTTTATAAAAAAAAATTCAGTGCCCCCCCCCCCTGCGGGCACCCTTGCGACTGTATTAAGATTCTATTAGACCATTGGCATTGTTTCTCCTTGAACAATGCCATTAGTCACCTTAAATAGAACAATTTAGGTCCTACCAAGAATATCTACTCAAAATCGTCATTTGAATCATATCAAATACAATATTATGAAAGCCTTAATCAACACTCAATTACCGTCTACTTTTCCGAAAGATAAGAAACGCAAATCGGGATCAAGTCTATTTGATCATCCATAAAAAAACAAACTTTATTCATTTCCACGCAAACAATAGATGAATAAGCGAGAGCGAAAAAGATAAAACTGATACCTCTATTCGAGCTTTTGTTATCAATTCTTTATCAAGATATGGATACAGAAATTTCTCCGAACAAACGAATGCGCGATATTGTCTGATGAAGTACGAAGGTTTTTTTGAAAACATTTGGGAAAAAGAAGTCTAGGTTTTTGAAAATGGGTGAAGAATTGGACGTAAACATGAGGTGCGTGCAGTATATGCTGTTCGTGTCTAATTTTCTTTTTGTGGTGAGTAAATAGGAATAAGATTAGCTTGTTTGATTAGGTAAAGATTGAGTGGATGTAGAATAATAGCAAATTCTCTACAATCATGCTGTTATGAAATTTCCCAGTCAATGTAGATGTAAAAGCTCATTTGAAATTATGAATTCAATGTTTTTTTTTTGGAAATGACACCAAAATGTGCAATGTTAATACTTTCAGATGATCGCTTTGCTGTTGATATCAATAGGAACCGTCATAAAAGCGATGTACGAGGAATTTGAATATTTCTTAGAATCCAGCTATTATAGTCCATCGAGTCTCTTGATTTTCTGTGGTTTTGTGATCTTCTTCATATCCTTTTTCGGATGCTGGGGCGCCATGAGAGAAAGTACCCTACTGGTCAACATCGTAAGCTGTTTTTAAAACATTCGAGGTTGCCAAATTGAACGAATTCGTTTTATTTGAGAGTTTAAATTGGCAACCCTGCATTTATGCTTATTTATGTTTATTAATTTTCAGTACGCTCTGTTTTTGGTGATTATTTTAATGCTGGAAATAACTGCTGCTCTATGTGCAGTTACTATGAGGGTGGACCTCAAAGGTACAATCACCAGAAATATGAACAATACTTTCCGGTTGGTGGAGAATAATACAGAAGTACAAAATTTGTTCGATTTCACACAAAGTCAGGTAAGTTATGCCCAGTTAAAAGGTATTCCCAAAGAGTTCTCTTTGGTATCCTTCATAGGAGTTTTGGACGGTCTTATGAATGCAATACGTTTGAATTATTTCAGCTGATGTGTTGTGGTGTATGGAGACCTGCTGATTGGCAAACGGTGTCTAAATACAAGGATGGAACACTTCCCCAAAGTTGTTGCACTGGGTACGACTTCTACGGCTACAACAATTTCAGCTGCCCATCGTCCAAACCCAAATCCAAATACGAGGAATCACACAAACTTTACATTACTCCTTGTTCAAAACAGGTTACAGAATTGGTTTCTGAAACTTCATTCCTTCTAACAACTGGCGCTATATGCGTCGCATTTATTCAGGTATTTTTTTTTACTAATTTTCACTATACAGAAGATACCTATTGCACATGGTCAATTTAACCGTTGTTTTTAGGTAATTGGAATAATATTCGCAAGGCTCTTATCAAATACAATCAGAAAGTTGAAGACTGAGAGAATGGTTGAGGCCGAATTACGTAGACAACAGATTTATTCGCAAATCATTCTTGGGGCCACACTGAATGGCGAATGCGGGCCAACTCCTCATACAACCACAGCCTCAGAAGCATAAATGCATTTCCATGTATTAACTTTTATTTTATCTTATTGAAAATTCGAGTATGATCCTTGATTGCATTTCCATTTCCTGATATGCATATCAGGAAATATTTGAAGTCAATAAAATTTATAACAATAATGAAGTTTCTTTATAACAATAATGAACTCACTTCTTAAGTTAAAATTCTGAAAAGATCCTGAACAACAAAAACAAAGTAAAATTACAGATACGAAAATATACCACAAAAAGAAATCTTATCGTTCATCGTTTATTAGATGATCTGCGTCGTTTATTACATAGCAAGCATTTCACCCCTGACAGTCCACCCCTGCGATCTTTGTCTGCGTGTTTTGTTTATTTTATGGTTCGTTGATGGAATATGTGGTTCTGTGGTCATCTCGGTATTTTTCCTTGTAGGGGAAGTACAGAAATAGCACAATTTTCCTTAAAGTTTCTCTTCGGAATAAAATAAAAAAAAAATGAATAATGATAAAAAATATATTGAAAACGAGAATATATTGGAAAGATTGGGTCGTGCTGTCAATGAGGAAATGCAAAATGGATTAATAAAAAAAAAGTTTTTAAGCTTACCGACTATAGCTGAAAAAGTATTTTTTGTAAATGAATTACTGGAAATGAATGATGTTTCTCCGACCTTTGTCCCCGATTTTAAGGATAACAACAAATCGTCTGCTTTGAGAGCAAAAGGAAACAAATTTTATTCATCCAAAAAAGATGAGGAGGCTTTGGAAATGTACACATACAGTATTGCTTTCGCTGAAAATATTTCTGAAAACTTGGGATTAGCATTCGCCAACCGATCAGCAGTTTTGTTCAGATTGGGATTCTTTCAAGAATGTTTAAGAGTAGGTTAAGAAATTATGTAGGTTAATATACCTACACAGTATTATACAATTATTTTCAGGACATTGAGTACGCTTTAGAAAATAATTATCCCAAATCTCTGTTACATAAAATCGAAGAGAGGCGAACAAATGCTCTAAATTCGAAGTTGAAGCAGAAAAAAATTGAGTACCATTGCCCCATACCAACAATAAATGAAAAAGATAAAAATCCTTTGATAGAGAGTGCATCAAGTTGTGTTGAGATAAAAAATGACTCAAACCAAGGAAGATTCTTGGTAGCTACAAGAGATATCCGAATTGGAGAAATAATAGTAGTGGAACGTCCAACTTTTACCGTTCTAACTGACATGAAATGGTGTCATTGCTATCATTGCTTAACGTTGTGTTATAATCTTTTACCATGTAAATCGTGCACCAAAGCTCTATTTTGTAGTGTGGAATGCAGGACAGAAGCAAATTATCATAAATATGAATGCCCAATTTTGGCTACAATTGAAAGTTTAGGTTATAACTCTTGTAGAAACCTCCCATTACGAATAGCAATTTCAATGAGGGAAAATTACGAAAATTTGGGCAAAGAACTGGAAAAATCTGATGTGGTTTACAAATCTGGAAGGTACAAAGAAATACACAACTTGGTAACCAATGAGAAGTTTCGAACAGTGAGCGATCTTTTCGAAAGAGCCGCATGTACTGCTATATTTTTCAAATTGCTTAAAGAAAGGACCAATATCTTTGTGGAAAATTGTGCCTTTGAAGTTTTTTTCGTACAGTTGGTTTTTCAACATCTTCAAACTATGGCATGTAATTTTCACGATGTAAGTGAAATGAGTGAGAATTCATATGGGATATATGAGTATAGCGATATAGGAGCGGGTGCTTATGGGTTTTTGAGTCTTTTCAATCACTCTTGCGCCCCCAATGTCTGCAGAACAAGCTATGGTACATCCATATTAGTTTCGGCAGTTGAAACGATAAGGAAAGGAGAACAGCTTTTCGACAATTATGGGTAAGAAAAATTATATCTTATTGAATTAAAGTATTCCATATCAGAATTTAGTTTCCGCTCAGTATTATATAGATGTCGTTTTCAGTTTTCATTTTGCGATTCAACCAAAGTCATTACGTCAATCTTCCTTGAAAAAACAATATTATTTCGACTGCACATGTCGGGCTTGCACGCAAAATTGGAATACGGTGCTAAATCTCAAGCACAAAGGTGGTCCTATACCTTTCGATGAATATCGGGAAGATCTAGCTAAGGCTGATATGGAAGTCGCCAAGAAAATTAGGCCAGATGTTATTAAAGCCTTGCGAAGCCTTGAAAAGGATATTCCTTGTTTTGAATTTTGCCAAGTGCAAGAGATATTGAAGCAGTGTGATGGAATATTTGGGAGTTTGAGGAAATCTTTGAATTCCGATTCTTCGTTTTGATTTTTGAATCCCAATAATTTTTAGATTTCATTTATATTATATACATCATATGTGTTTTGCAGACTAATTTTTTGTGACAATAATTGAAGAATAAAGTATTGTTTTCATTTGTGAATGAATGAAGTGTTTTATTGTTTGTGTCTGTCGGAAACTAAATTCCTCAAAATATTCAATAAATAAAGGTTCAGAAATTTATTGAAATAAATTTTCAGAACATTCTAGTGAAAAATCGAGTCCTAGGAGATGAACAAGCCATATCTTGATTGGAATAACTTTCTAATTGTTTGGTGAGGTCGTTTATTCTTTCGTCTTTGATTTTCAGCAAATTCTCCAAATGTTCCAGCTGCAAATGATGAAGAATCACCTACTGGCAATAAAAAAAAAAGAAGTGAGGAACTGAAAAATCACCTTTTGTTTTAGCGACTGAATTGAATCTTCTTTTTCCTGTATATCCTTTTCCAGTTTCTCATAATCTGATATCAAAACTGTTTTGAATCCAGGTTTTCTTCGCATACTGTCTGCAAAAAAGTCCTTGTAAATTGGGTCTTTTCTTGTTTCGCGGTTTCTTTGCATCAGTATTTTTTTTTACCTTCTGAACCGGATGTATCGTAATAGCTCTCTCCTTTCTGGTCGCCGGCAGCCTTAGACTCAATCTTGACCTTGATCTCGTGCAAAACGTTCTCTATTACACCCTGTTTGGATTTGGCGAGTTGCTCCATCTTCTCTTTCGTCAGAGGCATTCGAATCTTGCTCAAGATTTTTCTGTTCAGCGTCTCCCAATTGGTCAGTTTGCCGGAGTAGCTGTTGGTGGGCGTGTAGTTGTGCAGGTCCACCATTTTAGGGAAGTGCTGTTTCAGGATTTCAGCCAGAGGGACTAAAGGTTGGAAAAGGGTTTTGATCGAATTCAGACCGACAGGTTTTGAGGAAATACGGAATTCCCGATTTAACGTGAAGATTTTAAATTGCAGACCCAATATTTGATTCGAACTGCTAGCTATTTTTCACCCAGTTTGTTTCTCTTTCGTTCAAAATAATTTGCAGTGAATATTGGCGATTGTTTCTATGAACAAAAGAGTTATCATTTCGCCCAAATATCTTTCTGTACATGTAGAATTTTGAGCCAAATGTACTATGCAATTTGAATAATTTTCACTGGTTGGTTATTCCTGAGAGTAAGGTTGACTGAAAAATCGAAAAATTGTTACCATAACATGGTGGAAGAAAACAAGTCTTTCACCATGCCCCATAAAACAATTTTTCAGTCTCTACAAGAACAAAGCTAAATTCCCATTTTTTGACCACCAGCACTAACCTCAAAAAATATTTGACAAGTCGTGTGATTAAATCGATAAAAAAAAATACAGAAAAATTCAATATCATCAAAACTAATCACCCAATTCGTCTGAAATTCCTCTTGAACATCAATGCAACATATTGAATGAATTAATCAAAAAATCTAAAGCATTGAAAGAGTAGGTAGTAAATTATTTTTATCCGGAAGCCAAGCAGCGTTGAGCGAGTTCAGTGTCTGTAGTCTGTATGAGTGACCGCTCTCGCTACGAATTCAGACAAGCGCGAGAATGCCATCCAAGGTTCTATAGGTTCCTTACCTGCATCTGAAAAGTCTCTGTGAACATTCCTCTTTTGCCTCGTAATGTTATGGCTGTCCACCCATCTGAATATTTCCTCGTAATCAAAATCGGCTTTCAAATTCTCCATCTACGAAATTTCATGTAAATTGAAAACAAAACTTCAAAAATCGCTGGTTATCATTCGATTTAATGTTTTTAGTGACAAAAGTGCCAACAATATTTTTGAGCGAAAGTCATGTTGACGTCGAAGTCAAAAATAAAAGCTCTATGCTATACCCGGGCGCATCAGTAATTTCTCTATTATATATTAGTTAAAATCCTCAACTCCGGCACTGGTTGCTTTAGGACTTCCATATGGAAATTGCCACTGTGCATACGCAGGGTTGCATGTAAAAAAATCAAATGTATCTCCAGAGATATTGGTATTTTGAATTATAAACTATTTTGAATACACACAACCAAACTTATATGGAATCACCCTGTTATTTGGAAAAAACGAATTTTAATTAAAAAAAAGTCGCTGAAAAGTGAAGAGCAGTTTTCCCAAAAAAACAAGTTTATTACAAAAATAATATAAATTATTAAAAGATTATTTTTATAATAGAACAGAAAATTAAAAGTTTAAATTTCTCTAAAAATTATTTTTATGTAACTGAGAATTGAACAACAAATAAAACGATTTTAACAAATCAATAATCAGTATTACCACCCCTGGCATTGATACAAGCTTGAATTCGACGAGGCATGCTTTCTATTAAGTTGTTAATTTCTTCTTTTGTAACATTTGCCCATTCCTCTAAAGCCGCTTGTATAAGTTGCTGTGCGTTACCAGGATTATTTTGACGAGCTCTAATTTTTCTTTTGATCCTATCCCACAAGTGCTCGATAGGATTAAGGTCCGGTGAACAAGAAGGCCACTCTAAAACAGTCACACCTTCTGTTTCGAAATTTTTTTTTGTAACTCTGCTGGTATGTGGAGGTGCATTATCATGCATAAATAGGAAATAATCTCCAAAAGCACCTCGCCAAAGCCTCACTACAGGTTGTAGCACTAGATCAACATACCTAGGCCCTATCAGATATTGTCTAATGGGAATTAAAGGAGTTTTCTCACCAAACATAATTCCGCCCCAAAACATTACAGTACCTCCTTTGTATTTAGGGATCGGTCTTGCAGCTTGGAGCCTAGCTTGCCTCCCTCTACCTCTTAAAATGCGAACACGCCGGTCGTCTGATCGTAGGCCAATTCTGGTCTCATCCGAAAATAAGACATTTTTCCAATCTTCAATAGTCCAATTTTCATGCTCTAAACACGAATTAAAACAGTCAACTTTATTTTGCCTTGATAGTTCTGGAACTCTTAACGCTCTTCTCTCGAATAATTCTCGAGCGCGAAGTCTTTTTCTGATAGTTTCGACAGAAACACTAACACCTGTAGCTTGCAAAAATTGCCTTTGAAGCTCTGAATGAGATACTGCGGGATTTCTTCTTGCTGTTTGGGCTAAAAAGCGATCCTGCCTTTCTGTAGTTACTCTTCCACGACTTCTTCTCGGCCTATTCTTTAGGGTTCCTAACTCCAGAAACCTTGCATAGGTTTTTGAAACAACCCCTTGTGTAACCCCCACCGTTCTTGCAATCTGTCTTTGTGACATACCTTGTTCTGCCATAGTAATAATTCTTCCTCTCTGGACTTCCGATAACCCCACATAAGGCATTTTTTTTAAAACTTCGCAAAAAAAAAATATAAATTCACTGCGACGTTCGAACGAAATGGTAAAATCGACACTGCAAAGCCAAATCTTATCAAGTGCTTATGAACCTAACTGTTTTTATGAGTAAACACATGCACTTTTTATTTGCTTCTAACGAAAAAGATATCAAAATAATATTTCATCTTAATACTGGGTGATTCCATATAAGTTTGGTTGTGTGTATTTCAACGCCCGGTAGCTTTGAAACGGAGCTTCTATTTGATGACATTATTCTCAAAAAGAGTTCTTCTTTAGACTGATGTTAAAGTTCTCTTTGTACAAAATGAACCAAGTTTAGCATGGAAATAACAAATCAATTTCGTACTTTACATATTTTTCAGAACAACATGAATGAATTCCCAACCAATCTTTCCCAATTCTCATTCGGGTTTTCCGAAATCCTTTATCGTCATTTAGGCCTCATAAACTTCAATATCAACATCTTGGCTACCTACTCATTTAAATGCAAGTTAGCAGTGAAACATCCACGTATCGTTGTGGCCAGTCAACTACCTAATCCCTTCCATCCAAAGGTGAAAGGACTGAATGTTGTACAGTTCTATTCAGCAGTTTGACCACATCGGTGACTTTGAGGAAATTTGAAGATCTCTCTTCTTCACATTTGTTAGGTCGGAAGCCATCTCCAGAAATGTGAGTAATCAATGAAGTATGAAGCGTCACATGAATAAGACTATTTTTTTTTCGGTTTTATACATTAATTTTTCTTATTTCTGTTGAGTTGATAATTTGTTGAAAAAATTATTTGAGTTATTTATTCTTTAGATTCGATCATAACTCATTCATCCTCTTTTTTGAAGTTCAAATTGAAGAAACTGAAATTTTTAAACCTTTTTTATTTGATACAGATTCGCGCCTAAACATGAATTTTTGTTATATTTCAAGAATGGACTAATTATTTGAGGTTGATTTAAAGAGATTCTTGATGGTAATGAACTTTGTTTTAGTTGATTATTTTCGGAAATTGTTTGTGAACACATTTCCTCACGGCAAGATTTCAATTTTATTATTTTCGGTTTCAAATAATTCCATTCAGTTGTCGAATAAAATAGTAAGTAATGAAATTAACGAGAAAATGAGAAAGTATATTTTTTCCCTGAATATGAAACACCCTGTAGGGTAATTTAGTAATTTGAGACCATTTATATGAATATGCTCTACCACAAAAAATAAAATTTATTTTCAATACTCATATCTCCTTTTCTATATATTTTTTTTTTATAAAAATTAATAAAAAAATTATCATAGCACTGATCTCAAGTAGGGAGTTTTTTAAGCTCCTTTTTATTCGTATCCAGTGCTGGCACCCATCCATTTCCTGAACTCGCCTTACGTTGATCGGCTTCGCAATAAGAACAATTTTTTTAATTTTCCTAGAGATATTATCCCGAGAAAATTTCTCCTAAGCTTTCGTGTCAATATTTTACAACTACCTACTTAGTTTCATTTCGATCAGGTCAGCATCGTATTTCAAGACATATGCCTTTTCTTTCGAATGTTTCAGTGTTAACAGAAAGAAATAATTAAATTTCACCACTTATTCTTCAAAAGTGAGCCTCACCTGATGGTTCAAAACCATTTTCGGCACAAAATGACAGATATTCGGACTAAACGCTAGAGGGCGCTAGGATATGAACGATACTCATAGCCTTACATCATTATAAAAAGAGAACTACATTTCCAATCCGTTTTTGGCAGGCCAGGACCTTTATTTCGTTTATTTTTCTCTGAATGTAGCAATAGATCACTTATGACGTATGAAAATTTTTCGACTCGAATGGAAAAAATTAATTGTCGACCACGCAAACAAATTTAATTGGTGGAGATGAATAATACCCACATTAGTTTTAATATTTGTAGACCTCTTAGCTATCAATTATGAGGATAAACATAGGTACAGCGATGGAGATCATCGGAATCGAGAAAGCTATTAAATTTATTATTATACCGGTAAAAACTCTGGTTACATCGAACCGAGTAGCGAGGATAAAAAGTTTATGATCTGTAATTTGTAGAATTGCTTGCGTTATAATCTAGTTATCACTCGTTTTTTCACCATATTCTACTGACGACATGGACCAAACCAGCTTTATACCAATTATGTTTTCGCCTTTAACATTATTGAATTAAATTTTCAGTGAATATTGTACTTTTTTCATCTCTTATCATAGTCTACAAAGAATGAGGCAGCCCTTGGGGTCAGCTTTTCAAAAAACAATTTTCTTCAATTTTACGGTAGTGAAACCCCACAACTACGACACTGGTTTTTTGAGGCCGTTATATTATCACAGAACAAACAAGTATGCAATGTGGTGCGAATTTCGTTCAAAACGATTTTTTTAAATTTCAAAGTCCAGTATATTCGAAACTAAGCTATTATATGGGCTTTTTGAAATTTTCTTCTGAAAATGAGTTCTTCTATCAACTGTTAAAGTACTAATAGCACGCAGAGTGGACCATCATCCTGTATAATTAAATTCGAAACAGTCAAGTAATATCTATTAATTCTATTTTTCTGCTTGTGCTTTCTCATTCAAATGATGGAATACTTGATGGTATTTGCTTTCCAAATGAGACGAGTAGAATTATTTGGTGGTGGAGGTATCTTGTTGTGTAAAACAAGAATTTAGTAATAATTTGGCAGTGTTTCTCTGATGAACAACTTCACGGTGTGTGAGTACAGTAACTTAACTTGATTTTGATTGTTGCTATTAGTGGAATATTCGAAATGATTTGGTGTCGATTATCTGGGAATAGTGAAATAGTGAAATTTGAATAATTGGAAATTAGTTTAAGATGAGAACTTTCTCAGATATAAATTGAGAGTTAATTATAATCGATTTTGAGATAATTTTTGCTAATGGTTTGTGTGAATGAGTTAAAGAATTTTCTGGCATTCTCTATTCGGAGAAAAATTTTTCACTAAGTACCTATTTATTTTTGAAATCAACTGATGAGCTCAAAACAAATTTAATATGGGTACTCATGTTGTCCAACTTGGTTGATGTTGATTGATAACCAGTAAATTTCAATTCGATCCCATCACAGGTAAAAAACATGTGATGACATTGAACTTTTCAATTTTAGAGGTGAAAATTCAAAGATGAACGTAATGATTCGAATTATTGAGCAATCTGCATTTTTATAAGTCTCAGTTTCGTGGGAATTGAACAAATTTTATTGAAATGAAAGCTTGCAATTCCCAGTTTCCCGCAGATATATTGAGTTCATCCTGAAAAATTTTCTTGTTTCCCCTCGAAACTTAATTTCTCAAATAACGATCTATTCAAAACTCAAAACAATGATAATGATAGTGATAGTCAAAGAATGAGTCGTAAATAATAAATGAAACAATCATAAGTAGGCGTTTTCGTGTAGAATTATTTATTCCATCTTCTTCATTTATTATTTAATGAGAGAGTAGGACTATTGAAAAGATATACCTACTGTTTGGATGATTATGAATTTTCATTGATTCGTAAACGAAATGAAAATGGCTCATTGAAAGCACTGAAGACAATTCAGGAACTCCAAGCGCTCCTTCATAATTTTGCTTAATTTCATTCTTGTCAGTATTTTGGTTTTCGAGAAAAAAAAAACTGTTTTTGGGCATTATCTTTAGGGGGGTGTAACTAAGCAGGGGGGACTCAAAAAAGAAATGTTTATATGAAAGATCCACCCTATTTTTCGACAAAGAATCACCCCCTAAATTTATTCATATACACCCTGTATATCACTATGGAAAATCTATCCAAGTGTTAAAGGGCAAATAATTAGTTTATCCCAAAAAGTTACTGCGTTATCAAAATAGACACAAACTTATTTAGTGAGCTTTCTTATTTTTTTGTCGAAAGTTGTCTATCCGACAATTAAATGAAAAGATAAAGCAAAATAATAATAATGAAGAATGACACTTCTTTGAGTCAACGTTTTGGGGATTTAATCCATCTCGATCTCATAAACTTGGAAAGATTTTCTATATTGATATACACTGCGCAAAAAAATTAACGCACATTATGGAAATCTCAAATTTATTCTACAACTGAGGGTGTTCTCAATGATAATTATTTTTATCAGAATTATGCATGCATATGTTATCAACTTTCAACGTTTTTCTTCAATACAGATGTTTTCTCTCAGCAGGAAGAAAAATGATGATATTATCAGATTTTGAATGTATTGGCTCCATTCTAAAATCAGTTGTTCTCGATCAATTCTAGTGATCAATAGTTTTTCTTTCGTTTGATTTTCTACACTCGATCGCTATGCAACGCGAAACACGCAATTTGACCCAAGAGGAATGTGCCCAAGCGGTAGTTTTGCCAGAAGAAGGGTGGACATACACAAGAATTGCAGAAAGGTTTGGAGTTTCCCATACAAGTGTGTCCAGAATGTTGCAGCGATTCAGGGAGACAGGTATGAATGTCCGAAGACCAGGACACTCAGGACAGGGTAGACCACGGGTAACAACTGCCATTCAAGAACATTACTTGAGAGTTTCTTCGTTGAGACAACGGTTTGCAACCGCTCGCCTTCTTCAAAATCAGCTTGAGCAAACTCATGAGGTGCAAATTAGCACCCAGACAATAAGAAATCGCCTCAGAGAATATGATTTAAGGCCTCGTGTCGCGGCAAGAGGCCCAGCTCTTACCCCAGCCCATCGAAAGGCGCGTTTGGATTTTGCGAGGGAGCATATCCATTGGGAAGAGGCCGATTGGGAAAGAGTTCTCTTCACAGATGAGTCTAGATTCTGCCTCTACCATTGTGATCGAAGTTCCCTTGTATACATACGTCCACATGAAAGATATGCTCAGTGCAATTTCCTGAATACCACTGGTTTCAGGGGAGGATCGATTATGGTATGGGGTGGAACATCTTTGACTGCTCGCACAGAACTATAGTGGTCGTTGATAATGGAGCTATGAATGCTGATAAGTATATAAGGAACATTCTTGAAGAGCAAGTAGTGCCATTTGCCCCATACATTGGTGAAAATTTCATTTTTATGGACGATAATGCCAGACCCCATCGTGCGCGCATCGTTCAGGAGTACCTTGAAGAGGTTGAAGTCTCTCGAATGGAATGGCCAGCAAGAAGTCCAGATTTCAATCCGATTGTGCAGGTTTGGGACAACCTCCATAGAAGGCTGAGAAGTTCAGAAAATCATCCAGCTACTCTCTTAATGACTTTGGAATCCAACTCGGAGAAATCTGGGAAGAATTAGATCAGAACACACTGTAGGTATGAGTTGTAGGCATCTGCTTATGCTGAATCGATGAAGAGTTCAACAAAATACGATAACTTCTTTCAAGCTGCAATTTCATAAATTATTTTGTGAAGATAATACGAAGTGAATACTGTTGATCATTATTCGATTATTCTGAAATATTTATGTGCATCGATCGGTGGGAATATTAATGAAAGATGTTCCCAGTTATGACACGAAAGAAACAGTTGAAAGTTCATTTTCTTATAAGTCTTCGAAGTGGTTACTTTCTTAGCATACCCTCACACAATCTATTCTTGCATTTTTGCCTGAATTTAAAGCCCGTTGAAATAAATTCAGGTGAGTCTTCAGCAATATGATTGCATCGCATACACAATAAAAGAAGGACAACGGTAGAAAAAGTTTAATTTATAATTGAAGTAACAATTCGACAAAATTAACAGTAATAAACTCAACTCAACAGAATCAAACGTAGTGCAGCATAAAATAAGCGAATGTTTCGCCCAAATAAACTTCCAAGAAGCTGATTTTCTTTATCTCCCTAGGTTACAAATTTCAGGGGTGAACATAGACATTCGCGACCCCATATTCCAGGCCCTGCTCATCTTAGGAACGATAGCCTTTTTCGTAGCTTGCACCCTCATCAAATTCTTCGCTTATCTAACTTGCGGATTCTACAGAGGTCCCGAAGAAATGAACGGTAAGGTAGTGATCATCACCGGTGCAAATGGAGGCATCGGTCTGGAGACCACCAAAGAACTTGCCAGGAGGGGAGCTACAGTGATTATGGCTTGCAGGAACATGGTGACGGCCACCAAAGCTAGAGGTAAGGAAGATAAGACAAGAAACAAGAAAAAAGAAATTAAGGATCTATGTTTGCTGAAATATCTTTTCTCTGAGACACCTTTATAATATGGAGGAGTGATATTTTCCCCTTTTTTTCAGATGAGATAGTGAGGGTGACCAAAAACGACAAAGTGACTGTCAAAAAGTTGGATCTTTCCTCTCAAAGTTCCATAAGGGAGTTTGCTGCTGATATAAACAAAACCTACACACGTTTGGACGTCTTAATTCACAACGCCGGTACAGCAGAATGGAATATAAGCAAAACAGAAGACGACGTCGAAACTACCATGGCCACCAATCACTTCGGACCATTTCTGTTGACACATTTATTGATAGGTAACAATTTTGATCTATTCAGAATCTCCCCAGTTCTCTTACACAGTTACCCACACTATCCCTACGAATTTTTCCTCCTATCATTCCAGATCTGCTGAAAAAATCTGAACCGAGCAGGATAGTGGTAGTTGCTTCGGAACTATACAGGCTGTCGTCCTTGAACTTGGACAACCTCAATCCTACGTCCAGCATGTTCCCGGCCTACCTGTACTACGTATCCAAATACGCCAACATCGTCTTTACCCTGGAACTGGCCAGAAGATTGGAACTGACAGGTGTCACTGCCAACTGTCTACATCCCGGTCTTATTGACAGCGGTATCTGGAGAAACGTTACTGCACCCCTCAGTTGGGGCTTGAGGCTGATCATTTGGGGTAAGCGTGTATACATTTTGACACAACTTTTCGTATCCTGAAGAGTATCGAAAATGTAGAGGAAATTATTTGCAGCATTCTTCAAAACACCAGAACAGGGTTGCCAGACGACGGTGTTCTGTGCTGTATCAGAAGAACTGGAAGGTGTTACTGGTAGATATTTCATGGACTGTGCAGAAAGAGGCCTCAGCAGTGGCTGCAAGAATGAGGACAAGGCTAAGAAGCTTTGGGAGCTCTCAGAAACGTTATGCGGACTCAAATCGACAGACCCCAAGATATGATTTAAAAAAATTGTTCGACCACAGTCGGAAAAATTTGAAGCCCTTTTCTATAAGAGACCTAGGATTTAATGTTTTACTATTTTTCATAAATTTGTGAAAGCCAAATGTTACCTGTTTTTAATAAATAAGGAAAAACTAATGATTTTTTTTGGAGTATCCCCATGTAACCAGGTTCTTCATATATGTATAATATCGGTTTCAATACGTTTTCCGACTTCTTCCGATACCCAGCCTCCATTGATCTCTATCTCTCCAGAGATTCTATTCCAGTAGTTGGCTCATGAAAAATTTTTTTTATTCAATTCTCAAACTTTGAAAATTCGTATTTCCTTCTGTGGCCAAGCAGGAGCGATGAAATATTGGTGTTATATAGAGCGTCTGTTCCTCTTTAGAAAACACATCAGAAGATGGGTCTGCGGTGTTAAGATTGGGGGAGAAAAAATTAAATCCCAAAAAAAAATTTCTTTTATACAATTCTCAAATTTTGAAAATTAGTATTTCCTTCTGTGGCCAAGCAGGAGCGATGAAATTTTGGTGTAATATAGAGCGTCTATTCCTCTACAGAAAAAACGTCAAAGGATGGGTCTGCTATGGTAAGATTCGGAGAGAAAAAATTAAATTCGGAAAAAAAGTATTTTTTATTCAATTCTCAAACTTTGAGAATTCGTATTTCTTGCTGTGGCCAAGCAGGAGCGATGAAATTGTGGTGCGATATAGAGCGTCTATTCCACTACAGAAAAAATATCAAAGGATGGGTCTGCGATGGTAAGATTCGGGGAGAAAAAATTAAATCCGAAAAAAAAAATTTTATTTAATTCTCAAACTTTGAAAATTTGTATTTCCTTCTGTGGCCAAGCAGGAGCGATGAAATTTTTGTGTAGTATAGAGCGTCTGTTCCTCTTTAGAAAACACATCAGAAGATGGGTCTGCGGTGTTAAGATTGGGGGAGAAAAAATTAAATTAAAAAAAAAAATTTCTTTTATACAATTCTCAAATTTTGAAAATTAGTATTTCCCTCTGTGGACAAGCAGGAGCGATGAAATTTTGGTGTAATATAGAGCGTCTATTCCTCTACAGAAAAAACGTCAAAGGATGGGTCTGCGATGCTAAGATTCGGAGAGAAAGAATTAAATTCGGAAAAAAAGTATTTTTTATTCAATTCTCAAATTTTTAAAATTAGTATTTCCTTCTGTGGCTAAGCAGGAGCGATGAAATTTTTGTGCAATATAGAGCGTCTGTTCCTCTTTAGAAAACACATCAGAAGATGGGTCTGCGGTGTTAAGATTGGGGGAGAAAAAATTAAATCCCGAAAAAAAAATTTCTTTTATACAATTCTCAAATTTTGAAAATTAGTATTTCCCTCTGTGGCCAAGCAGGAGCGATGAAATTTTGGTGTAATATAGAGCGTCTATTCCTCTACAGAAAAAACATCAAAGGATGGGTCTGCTATGGTAAGATTCGGAGAGAAAAAATTAAATTCGGAAAAAAAGTATTTTTTATTCAATTCTCAAACTTTGAGAATTCGTATTTCTTGCTGTGGCCAAGCAGGAGCGATGAAATTAGGGTGCGATATAGAGCGTCTATTCCACTACAGAAAAAATATCAAAGGATGGGTCTGCGATGGTAAGATTCTGGGAGAAAAAATTTAATCCGAAAAAAATTTTTTTATTCAATTCTCAAACTTTGAAAATTTGTATTTCCTTCTGTGGCCAAGCAGGAGCGATGAAATTTTTGTGTAATATAGAGCGTCTGTTCCTCTTCAGAAAACATATCAGAAGATGGGTCTGCGGTATTAAGATTGGGGGAGAAAAAATAATATCCCAAAAAAAAATTTCTTTTATACAATTCTCAAATTTTGAAAATTAGTATTTCCCTCTGTGGCCAAGCAGGAGCGATGAAATTTTGGTGTAATATAGAGCGTCTATTCCTCTACAGAAAAAACGTCAAAGGATGGGTCTGCGATGGTAAGACTCGGAGAGAAAAAATTAAATTCGGAAAAAAAGTATTTTTTATTCAATTCTCAAATTTTGAGAATTCGTATTTCTTGCTGTGGCCAAGCAGGAGCGATGAAATTGTGGTGCGATATAGAGCGTGTATTCCACTACAGAAAAATATCAAAGGATGGGTCTGCGATGGTAAGATTCGGGGAGAAAAAATTAAATCCGAAAAAAAATTTTTATTCAATTCTCAAACTTTGAAAATTTGTATTTCCTTTTGTGGCCAAGCAGGAGCGATTAAATATTTGTGTAATATAGAGCGTCTGTTCCTCTTTAGAAAACACATCAGAAGATGGGTCTGCGGTGTTAAGATTGGGAAAGAAAAAATTAAAACCCAAAAAAAAATTTCTTTTATACAATTCTCAAATTTTGAAAATTAGTATTTCTCTCTGTGGCCAAGCAGGAGCGATGAAATTTTGGTGTAATATAGAGCGTCTATTCCTCTACAGAAAAAACGTCAAAGGATGGGTCTGCGATGGTAAGATTCGGAGAGAAAAAATTAAATTCGGAAAAAAATTATTTTTTATTCAATTCTCAAATTATGAAAATTAGTATTTCCTTCTGTAGCCAAGCAGGACGATGAAATTTTTGTGTAATATAGTCTGTTCCTCTTTAGAAAACACATCAGAAGATGGGTCTGCGGTGTTAAGATTGGGGAGAAAAAATTAAATCCCGAAAAAAAAATTCCTTTCATACAATTCTCGAATTTTGAAAATTAGTATTTCCCTCTGTGGCCAAGCAGGAGCGATGAAATTTTGGTGTAATATAGAGCGTCTATTCCTCTACAGAAAAAACGTCGAAGGATAGGTCTGCGATGGTAAGATTCGGAGAGAAAAAATTAAATTCGGAAAAAAAGTATTTTTTATTCAATTCTCAAACTTTGAGAATTCGTATTTCTTGCTGTGGCCAAGCAGGAGCGATGAAATTGTGGTGCGATATAGAGCGTCTATTCCACTACAGAAAAAATATCAAAGGATGAGTCTGCGATAATAAGATTCGGGGAGAAAAAATTAAATCCGAAAAAAATTTTTTATTCAATTCTCAAACTTTGAAAATTTGTATTTCCTTCTGTGGCCAAGCAGGAGCGATGAAATTTTTGTGTAATAAAGAGCGTCTGTTCCTCTTTAGAAAACAGATCAGAAGATGGGTCTGCGGTGTTAAGATTGGGGGAGAGAAAATTAAATCCCGAAAAAAAAATTTCTTTTATACAATTCTCAAATTTTGAAAATTAGTATTTCCCTCTGTGGCCAAGCAGGAGCGATGAAATTTGGGTGTAATATAGAGTGTCTATTCCTCTACAGAAAAAACGTCAAAGGATGGGTCTGCGATGGTAAGATTCGGAGAGAAAAAATTAAATTCGGAAAAAAAGTATTTTTTATTCAATTCTCAAACTTTGAGAATTCGTATTTCTTGCTGTGGCGAAGCCGGAGCGATGAAATTGTGGTGCGATATAGAGCGTCTATTCCACTACAGAAAAAATATCAAAGGATGGGTCTGCGATGGTAAGATTCGGGGAGAAAAAATGAAAGCCGAAAAAAAATTTTTATTCAATTCTCAAACTTTGAAAATTTGTATTTCCTTCTGTGGCCAAGCAGGAGCGATGAAATTTTTGTGTAATATAGAGCGTCTGTTCCTCTTTAGAAAACACATCAGAAGATGGGTCTGCGGTGTTAAGATTGGGGGAGAAAAAATTAAATCCCAAAAAAAAATTCTTTTATACAATTCTCAAATTTTGAAAATTAGTATTTCCCTCTGTGGCCAAGCAGGAGCGATGAAATTTTGGTGTAATATAGAGCGTCTATTCCTCTACAG
Organism: Adalia bipunctata; assembly: GCA_910592335.1. NCBI lineage: Eukaryota > Metazoa > Arthropoda > Insecta > Coleoptera > Coccinellidae > Adalia > Adalia bipunctata. The sequence continues at coordinate 4,761,765 of OU342951.1, forward strand.
AAAAAACGTCAAAGGATGGGTCTGCGATGCTAAGATTCGGAGAGAAAAAATTAAATTCGGAAAAAAAGTATTTTTTATTCAATTCTCAAATTTTGAAAATTAGTATTTCCTTCTGTGGCCAAGCAGGAGCGATGAAATTTTTGTGTGATATAGAGCGTCTGTTCCTCTTTAGAAAAATCATCAGAAGATGGGTCTGCGGTGTTAAGATTAGGGGAGAAAAAATTAAATCCCAAAAAAAAAATTTCTTTTATACAATTCTCAAATTTTGAAAATTAGTATTTCCCTCTGTGGCCAAGCAGGAGCGATGAAATTTTGGTGTAATATAGAGCGTCTATTCCTCTACAGAAAAAACGTCAAAGGATGGGTCTGCTATGGTAAGATTCGGAGAGAAAAAATTAAATTCGGAAAAAAAGTATTTTTTATTTAATTCTCAAACTTTGAGAATTCGTATTTCTTGCTGTGGCCAAGAAGGAGCGATGAAATTAGGGTGCGATATAGAACGTCTATTCCACTACAGAAAAAATATCAAAGGATGGGTCTGCGATGGTAAGATTCGGGGAGAAAAAATTAAATCCGAAAAAAAAATTTTTATTCAATTCTAAAACTTTGAAAATTTGTATTTCCTTCTGTGGCCAAGCAGGAGCGATGACATTTTTGTGTAATATAGAGCGTCTGTTCCTCTTTATAAAACACATCAGAAGATGGGTCTGCGGTGTTGAGATTGGGGGAGAAAAAATTAAATCCCGAAAAAATAATTTCTTTCATACAATTCTCAAATTTTGAAAATTAGTATTTCCCTCTGTGGCCAAGCAGGAGCGATGAAATTTTGGTGTAATATAGAGCGTCTATTCCTCTACAGAAAAAACGTCAAAGGATGGGTCTGCGATGGTAAGATTCGGAGAGAAAAAATTAAATCCGAAAAAAAATTTTTTATTCAATTCTCAAACTTTGAAAATTTGTATTTCCTTCTGTGGCCAAGCAGGAGCGATGAAATTTTTGTGTAATATAGAGCGTCTGTTCCTCTTTAGAAAACAGATCAGAAGATGGGTCTGCGGTGTTAAGATTGGGGGAGAAAAAATTAAATCCCAAAAAAAAATTTCTTTTATACAATTCTCAAATTTTGGAAATTAGTATTTCCCTCTGTGGCCAAGCAGGAGCGATGAAATTTTGGTGTAATATAGAGCGTCTATTCCTCTACAGAAAAAACGTCAAAGGATGGGTCTGCGATGGTAAGATTCGGAGAGAAAAAATTAAATCCGAAAAAAAATTTTTTATTCAATTCTCAAACTTTGAAAATTTGTATTTCCTTCTGTGGCCAAGCAGGAGCGATGAAATTTTTGTGTAATAAAGAGCGTCTGTTCCTCTTTAGAAAACAGATCAGAAGATGGGTCTGCGGTGTTAAGATTGGGGGAGAAAAAATTAAATCCCGAAAAAAAAATTTCTTTTATACAATTCTCAAATTTTGAAAATTAGTATTTCCCTCTGTGGCCAAGCAGGAGCGATGAAATTTTGGTGTAATATAGAGTGTCTATTCCTCTACAGAAAAAACGTCAAAGGATGGGTCTGCGATGGTAAGATTCGGAGAGAAAAAATTAAATTCGGAAAAAAAGTATTTTTTATTCAATTCTCAAACTTTGAGAATTCGTATTTCTTGCTGTGGCGAAGCCGGAGCGATGAAATTGTGGTGCGATATAGAGCGTCTATTCCACTACAGAAAAAATATCAAAGGATGGGTCTGCGATGGTAAGATTCGGGGAGAAAAAATGAAAGCCGAAAAAAAATTTTTATTCAATTCTCAAACTTTGAAAATTTGTATTTCCTTCTGTGGCCAAGCAGGAGCGATGAAATTTTTGTGTAATATAGAGCGTCTGTTCCTCTTTAGAAAACACATCAGAAGATGGGTCTGCGGTGTTAAGATTGGGGGAGAAAAAATTAAATCCCAAAAAAAATTTCTTTTATACAATTCTCAAATTTTGAAAATTAGTATTTCCCTCTGTGGCCAAGCAGGAGCGATGAAATTTTGGTGTAATATAGAGCGTCTATTCCTCTACAGAAAAAACGTCAAAGGATGGGTCTGCGATGCTAAGATTCGGAGAGAAAAAATTAAATTCGGAAAAAAAGTATTTTTTATTCAATTCTCAAATTTTTAAAATTAGTATTTCCTTCTGTGGCCAAGCAGGAGCGATGAAATTTTTGTGTGATATAGAGCGTCTGTTCCTCTTTAGAAAAATCATCAGAAGATGGGTCTGCGGTGTTAAGATTAGGGGAGAAAAAATTAAATCCCAAAAAAAAAATTTCTTTTATACAATTCTCAAATTTTGAAAATTAGTATTTCCCTCTGTGGCCAAGCAGGAGCGATGAAATTTTGGTGTAATATAGAGCGTCTATTCCTCTACAGAAAAAACGTCAAAGGATGGGTCTGCTATGGTAAGATTCGGAGAGAAAAAATTAAATTCGGAAAAAAAGTATTTTTTATTTAATTCTCAAACTTTGAGAATTCGTATTTCTTGCTGTGGCCAAGAAGGAGCGATGAAATTAGGGTGCGATATAGAGCGTCTATTCCACTACAGAAAAAATATCAAAGGATGGGTCTGCGATGGTAAGATTCGGGGAGAAAAAATTAAATCCGAAAAAAAAATTTTTATTCAATTCTCAAACTTTGAAAATTTGTATTTCCTTCTGTGGCCAAGCAGGAGCGATGACATTTTTGTGTAATATAGAGCGTCTGTTCCTCTTTATAAAACACATCAGAAGATGGGTCTGCGGTGTTAAGATTGGGGGAGAAAAAATTAAATCCCGAAAAAATAATTTCTTTTATACAATTCTCAAATTTTGAAAATTAGTATTTCCCTCTGTGGCCAAGCAGGAGCGATGAAATTTTGGTGTAATATAGAGCGTCTATTCCTCTACAGAAAAAACGTCAAAGGATGGGTCTGCGATGGTAAGATTCGGAGAGAAAAAATTAAATCCGAAAAAAAATTTTTTATTCAATTCTCAAACTTTGAAAACTTGTATTTCCTTCTGTGGCCAAGCAGGAGCGATGAAATTTTTGTGTAATATAGAGCGTCTGTTCCACTTTAGAAAACAGATCAGAAGATGGGTCTGCGGTGTTAAGATTGGGGGAGAAAAAATTAAATCCCAAAAAAAAATTTCTTTTATACAATTCTCAAATTTTGGAAATTAGTATTTCCCTCTGTGGCCAAGCAGGAGCGATGAAATTTTGGTGTAATATAGAGCGTCTATTCCTCTACAGAAAAAACGTCAAAGGAAGGGTCTGCGATGGTAAGATTCGGAGAGAAAAAATTAAATCCGAAAAAAAATTTTTTATTCAATTCTCAAACTTTGAAAATTTGTATTTCCTTCTGTGGCCAAGCAGGAGCGATGAAATTTTTGTGTAATAAAGAGCGTCTGTTCCTCTTTAGAAAACAGATCAGAAGATGGGTCTGCGGTGTTAAGATTGGGGGAGAAAAAATTAAATCCCGAAAAAAAAATTTCTTTTATACAATTCTCAAATTTTGAAAATTAGTATTTCCCTCTGTGGCCAAGCAGGAGCGATGAAATTTTGGTGTAATATAGAGTGTCTATTCCTCTACAGAAAAAACGTCAAAGGATGGGTCTGCGATGGTAAGATTCGGAGAGAAAAAATTAAATTCGGAAAAAAAGTATTTTTTATTCAATTCTCAAATTTTGAAAATTAGTATTTCCCTCTGTGGCCAAGCAGGAGCGATGAAATTTTGGTGTAATATAGAGCGTCTATTCCTCTACAGAAAAAACGTCAAAGGATGGGTCTGCGATGGTGAGATTCGGAGAGAAAAAATTAAATTCGGAAAAAAAGTATTTTTTATTCAATTCTCAAATTTTGAAAATTAGTATTTCCTTCTGTGGCCAAGCAGGAGCGATGAAATTTTTGTATAATATAGAGCGTCTGTTCCTCTTTAGAAAACACATCAGAAGATGGGTCTGCGGTGTTAAGATTGGGGGAGAAAAAATTAAATCCCGAAAAAAAATTTCTTTTATACAATTCTCAAATTTTGAAAATTAGTATTTCCCTCTGTGGCCAAGCAGGAGCGATGAAATTTTGGTGTAATATAGAGTGTCTATTCCTCTACAGAAAAAACGTCAAAGGATGGGTCTGCGATGGTAAGATTCGGAGAGAAAAAATTAAATTCGGAAAAAAAGTATTTTTTATTCAATTCTCAAACTTTGAGAATTCGTATTTCTTGCTGTGGCCAAGCAGGAGCGATGAAATTGTGGTGCGATATAGAGCGTCTATTCCACTACAGAAAAAATATCAAAGGATGGGTCTGCGATGGTAAGATTCGGGGAGAAAAAATTAAATCCGAAAAAAACATTTTTATTCAATTCTCAAACTTTGAAAATTTGTATTTCTTGCTGTGGCCAAGCAGGAGCGATGAAATTGTGGTGCGAAATAGAGCGACTATTCCTCTACAGAAAAAACGTCAAAGGATGGGTCTGCGATGCTAAGATTCGGAGAGAAAAAATTAAATTCGGAAAAAAAGTATTTTTTATTCAATTCTCAAATTTTGAAAATTAGTATTTCCTTCTGTGGCCAAGCAGGAGCGATGAAATTTTTGTGTGATATAGAGCGTCTGTTCCTCTTTAGAAAAATCATCAGAAGATGGGTCTGCGGTGTTAAGATTAGGGGAGAAAAAATTAAATCCCGAAAAAAAAATTTCTTTTATACAATTCTCAAATTTTGAAAATTAGTATTTCCCTCTGTGGCCAAGCAGGAGCGATGAAATTTTGGTGTAATATAAAGCGTCTATTCCTCTACAGAAAAAACGTCAAAGGATGGGTCTGCTATGGTAAGATTCGGAGAGAAAAAATTAAATTCGGAAAAAAAGTATTTTTTATTCAATTCTCAAACTTTGAGAATTCGTATTTCTTGCTGTGGCCAAGCAGGAGCGATGAAATTAGGGTGCGATATAGAGCGTCTATTCCACTACAGAAAAAATATCAAAGGATGGGTCTGCGATGGTAAGATTCGGGGAGAAAAAATTAAATCCGAAAAAAAAATTTTTATTCAATTCTCAAACTTTGAAAATTTGTATTTCCTTCTGTGGCCAAGCAGGAGCGATGAAATTTTTGTGCAATATAGAGCGTCTGTTCCTCTTTAGAAAACACATCAGAAGATGGGTCTGCGGTGTTAAGATTGGGGGAGAAAAAATTAAATCCCAAAAAAAAATTTCTTTTATACAATTCTCAAATTTTGAAAATTAGTATTTCCCTCTGTGGCCAAGCAGGAGCGATGAAATTTTGGTGTAATATAGAGCGTCTATTCCTCTACAGAAAAAACGTCAAAGGATGGGTCTGCTATGGTAAGATTCGGAGAGAAAAAATTAAATTCGGAAAAAAAGTATTTTTCATTCAATTCTCAAACTTTGAGAATTCGTATTTCTTGCTGTGGCCAAGCAGGAGCGATGAAATTGTGGTGCGATATAGAGCGTCTATTCCACTACAGAAAAAATATCAAAGGATGGGTCTGCGATGGTAAGATTCGGGGAGAAAAAATTAAATCCGAAAAAAAAAATTTTATTTAATTCTCAAACTTTGAAAATTTGTATTTCCTTCTGTGGCCAAGCAGGAGCGATAAAATATTTGTGCAATATAGAGCGTCTGTTCCTCTTTAGAAAACACATCAGAAGATGGGTCTGCGGTGTTAAGATTGGGGGAGAAAAAATTAAAACCCAAAAAAAAATTTCTTTTATACAATTCTCAAATTTTGAAAATTAGTATTTCCCTCTGTGGCCAAGCAGGAGCGATGAAATTTTGGTGTAATATAGAGCGTTTATTCCTCTACAGAAAAAACGTCAAAGGATGGGTCTGCGATGGTGAGATTCGGAGAGAAAAAATTAAATTCGGAAAAAAAGTATTTTTTATTCAATTCTCAAATTTTGAAAATTAGTATTTCCTTCTGTGGCCAAGCAGGAGCGATGAAATTTTTGTATAATATAGAACGTCTGTTCCTCTTTAGAAAACACATCAGAAGATGGGTCAGCGGTGTTAAGATTGGGGGAGAAAAAATTAAATCCCGAAAAAAAAATTTCTTTTATACAATTCTCAAATTTTGAAAATTAGTATTTCCCTCTGTGGCCAAGCAGGAGCGATGAAATTTTGGTGTAATATTGAGCGTCTATTCCTCTACAGAAAAAACGTCAAAGGATGGGTCTGCGATGGTAAGATTCGGAGAGAAAAAATTAAATTCGGAAAAAAAGTATTTTTTATTCAATTCTCAAACTTTGAGAATTCGTATTTCTTGGTGTGGTCAAGCAGGAGCGATGAAATTGTGGTGCGATATAGAGCGTCTATTCCACTACAGAAAAAATATCAAAGGATGGGTCTGCGATGGTAAGATTCGGGGAGAAAAAATTAAATCCGAAAAAAAAATTTTTATTCAATTCTCAAACTTTGAAAATTTGTATTTCCTTCTGTGGCCAAGCAGGCGCGATGAAATTTTTGTGTGTAATATAGAGCGTCTGTTCCTCTTTAGAAAACACATCAGAAGATGGGTCTGCGGTGTTAAGATTGGGGGAGAAAAAATTAAATCCCAAAAAAAAATTTCTTTTATACAATTCTCAAATTTTGAAAATTAGTATTTCCCTCTGTGGCCAAGCAGGAGCGATGAAATTTTGGTGTAATATAGAGCGTCTATTCCTCTACAGAAAAAACGTCAAAGGATGGGTCTGCGATGGTAAGATTCGGAGAGAAAAAATTAAATTCGGAAAAAAAGTATTTTTTATTCAATTCTCAAATTTTGAAAATTAGTATTTCCTTCTGTGGCCAAGCAGGAGCGATGAAATTTTGGTGCAATATAGAGCGACTATTCCTCTACAGAAAAAACGTCAAAGGATGGGTCTGCGATGCTAAGATTCGGAGAGAAAAAATTAAATTCGGAAAAAAAGTATTTTTTATTCAATTCTCAAATTTTGAAAATTAGTATTTCCTTCTGTGGCCAAGCAGGAGCGATGAAATTTTTGTGTGATATAGAGCGTCTGTTCCTCTTTAGAAAAATCATCAGAAGATGGGTCTGCGGTGTTAAGATTAGGGGAGAAAAAATTAAATCCCGAAAAAAAAATTTCTTTTGTACAATTCTCAAATTTTGAAAATTAGTATTTCCCTCTGTGGCCAAGCAGGAGCGATGAAATTTTGGTGTAATATAAAGCGTCTATTCCTCTACAGAAAAAACGTCAAAGGATGGGTCTGCTATGGTAAGATTCGGAGAGAAAAAATTAAATTCGGAAAAAAAGTATTTTTTATTCAATTCTCAAACTTTGAGAATTCGTATTTCTTGCTGTGGCCAAGCAGGAGCGATGAAATTAGGGTGCGATATAGAGCGTCTATTCCACTACAGAAAAAATATCAAAGGATGGGTCTGCGATGGTAAGATTCGGGGAGAAAAAATTAAATCCGAAAAAAAAATTTTTATTCAATTCTCAAACTTTGAAAATTTGTATTTCCTTCTGTGGCCAAGCAGGAGTGATGAAATTTTTGTGCAATATAGAGCGTCTGTTCCTCTTTAGAAAACACATCAGAAGATGGGTCTGCGGTGTTAAGATTGGGGGAGAAAAAATTAAATCCCAAAAAAAAATTTCTTTTATACAATTCTCAAATTTTGAAAATTAGTATTTCCCTCTGTGGCCAAGCAGGAGCGATGAAATTTTGGTGTAATATAGAGCGTCTATTCCTCTACAGAAAAAACGTCAAAGGATGGGTCTGCTATGGTAAGATTCGGAGAGAAAAAATTAAATTCGGAAAAAAAGTATTTTTCATTCAATTCTCAAACTTTGAGAATTCGTATTTCTTGCTGTGGCCAAGCAGGAGCGATGAAATTGTGGTGCGATATAGAGCGTCTATTCCACTACAGAAAAAATATCAAAGGATGGGTCTGCGATGGTAAGATTCGGGGAGAAAAAATTAAATCCGAAAAAAAAAATTTTATTTAATTCTCAAACTTTGAAAATTTGTATTTCCTTCTGTGGCCAAGCAGGAGCGATAAAATATTTGTGTAATATAGAGCGTCTGTTCCTCTTTAGAAAACACATCAGAAGATGGGTCTGCGGTGTTAAGATTGGGGGAGAAAAAATTAAAACCCAAAAAAAAATTTCTTTTATACAATTCTCAAATTTTGAAAATTAGTATTTCCCCCTGTGGCCAAGCAGGAGCGATGAAATTTTGGTGTAGTATAGAGCGTCTATTCCTCTACAGAAAAAACGTCAAAGAATGGGTCTGCGATGGTAAGATTCGGAGAGAAAAAATTAAATTCGGAAAAAAAGTATTCTTTATTCAATTCTCAAACTTTGAGAATTCGTATTTCTTGCTGTGGCCAAGCAGGAGCGATGAAATTGTGGTGCGATATAGAGCGTCTATTCCACTACAGAAAAATATCAAAGGATGGGTCTGCGATGGTAAGATTCGGGGAGAAAAAATTAAATCCGAAAAAAAAATTTTTATTCAATTCTCAAACTTTGAAAATTTGTATTTCCTTCTGTGGCCAAGCAGGAGCGATGAAATTTTTGTGTAATATAGAGCGTCTGTTCCTCTTTAGAAAACACATCAGAAGATGGGTCTGCGGTGTTAAGATTGGGGGAGAAAAAATTAAAACCCGAAAAAAAAATTTCTTTTATACAATTCTCAAATTTTGAAAATTAGTATTTCCCTCTGTGGCCAAGCAGGAGCGATGAAATTTTGGTGTAATATTGAGCGTCTATTCCTCTACAGAAAAAACGTCAAAGGATGGGTCTGCGATGGTAAGATTCGGAGAGAAAAAATTAAATTCGGAAAAAAAGTATTTTTTATTCAATTCTCAAACTTTGAGAATTCGTATTTCTTGCTGTGGTCAAGCAGGAGCGATGAAATTGTGGTGCGATATAGAGCGTCTATTCCACTACAGAAAAAATATCAAAGGATGGGTCTGCGATGGTAAGATTCGGGGAGAAAAAATCAAATCCGAAAAAAAAATTTTTATTCAATTCTCAAACTTTGAAAATTTGTATTTCCTTCTGTGGCCAAGCAGGAGCGATGAAATTTTTGTGTGTAATATAGAGCGTCTGTTCCTCTTTAGAAAACACATCAGAAGATGGGTCTGCGGTGTTAAGATTGGGGGAGAAAAAATTAAATCCCAAAAAAAATTTCTTTCATACAATTCTCAAATTTTGAAAATTAGTATTTCCCTCTGTGGCCAAGCAGGAGCGATGAAATTTTGGTGTAATATAGAGCGTCTATTACTCTACAGAAAAAACGTCAAAGGATGGGTCTGCGATGGTAAGATTCGGAGAGAAAAAATTAAATTCGGAAAAAAAGTATTTTTTATTCAATTCTCAAATTTTGAAAATTAGTATTTCCTTCTGTGGCCAAGCAGAAGCGATGAAATTTTGGTGCAATATAGAGCGACTATTCCTCTACAGAAAAAACGTCAAAGGATGGGTCTGCGATGGTAAGATTCGGAGAGAAAAAATTAAATTCGGAAAAAAAGTTTTTTTTATTCAATTCTCAAACTTTGAAAATTAGTATTTCTTTCTGTGGCCAAGCAGGAGCGATGATATTTTGGTGTCATATAGAGCGTCTATTCCACTTCAGAAAAAACATCCAAGGATGGGTCTGCGATGGTAAGATTCGGGGAGAAAAAATTAAATCCGAAAAAAAAATTTTTTTCATTCAATTCTCAAACTTTGAAAATTCGTATTTCTTTCTGTGGCCAAGCAGGAGCGATGAAATTCTGGTGCGATATAGAGCGTATATTCCACTTCAGAAAAAACATCCAAGGATGGGTTTGCAATGGTAAGATTCGGAGAGAAAAAATTAAATAAAAAAAAAATTTTTTTCATTCAATTCTCAAACTTTGAAAATTCGTATTTCCTTCTGTGGCCAAGCAGTAGCGATGAAATTTTGGTGCAATATAGAGCGTCTATTCCACTTCAGAAAAAACATCAAAAACAAACATTGAAAATTTATAATTGTTTCTGTGGGCTAGCTATAGTGATGCATTTTTGGGACGACCTAGAGATTTTATTTCCCTTCAGAAATTTTTTTGAGGAGTCTGCAGTGGAACCTTACAGGCTGGTATCCCTGAACTTGGACAACGTCAACCCTACTTCCAGTTTGTTCCCGGCCTGTCTGTACTACGTAACCAAATATGAAATGAAAAGAAAACACAGTCGAAGTAATCACAGATTTATTTTACAAGTAGTTTATTTACAATAAATAAAGGCAGTGATATCATAAATCAGTACATAAGACATTCTCGATCAATTTCTTTCAGAATAACTGAAAGAAAATGAGCGAAATTCACTACTCTTCTCACTAAGTCCTACCACTGCACCATTGGTCGAATTTTAAGAAATATAATGACGACTGAACAGTAATGGCACTATCTATTAATTAAAAAAGTTGATTCCGATCCATTATAGCATTCTTGAGAGCACAAATATAAATTTCTGCAAGAATGCTATACTGAATGATACAGTTTGGGATGACACAGATTGAAAGTTTCTTTGAAATATTCACTAGATGATACGATATGAAGATTGTAAGAATTTCTCAAAACATTTCATTTATAATGACGTATAGTTGTAATTAATCTCCATCTACAGTTGAGAAGTAAAAGGCTACAAGAAGTTCAAACTCAGCATTTCAAATTCCTTAAAATTTTTCATTTTTAAAGTGTTTTTTTTCTTCAATGAATAAATAAAGTTCAATAATCGATTCAATCGGCTGAGTTTCAAAAATACACAATATCGAAATTCTGAATACAATCAAAGTATTTTAACGAAGGAAAACACTCTGAACCTCTGAACTTTTCATGGTATGTTCAGTAGCATAAACATTGAAAAAAAATTAGAAGGAGATCTTGAAACAGTGCATTAGCTTGAACATTCCATGATAATTTCATTGTAAGACACCTCGGTTTCACGTTTTAACAATCTAAATAGGAAATATCTATTCTTTTAAAATCTCTATAGTTATCTAACGAATTCTCTATTGATGAAATTTGGCATCTCTTAAACTTACATGTACTTGTCTTGTATAATGTATAATTAAATAATAAATGCACTTCAGCAGGGAAATAAGTTGATACCACAAATTACGTATGAATTCAGCTAATAAAAAAAATACGTATATACAGTCTTCGCAGGAACTTAAAAGCTAAACCCGCTGAAAATTAGCAGTCATATTTTGTTTTAATTTCACTCCTCACGTTATATTGCAACCCTAAATTAATTTACAAATTGTACAAATTGAAGCAATAAACATTTGCCAGTTTTCCGATAATTCAAAATTGAAATACGAAATTTTCAACAAAAAGTGGGGAAATGAATGGATCACAACATTTTTGAGAATATTTGTTATATTTTTTGTCAGTTTTGTCGAAAACTGAGTCGAAATGACGCAACTGAAATCAACGAAGGGTATAAAACTTTAACTTGTCGTTTTCCGATGACAATTGACGCGACCGATACGTCACATGTCGTCTCTCCATAACCTCGAATTTTATTATCGAAATTTATTGCACCCCAAAAAGAGTTTAAAGCTTCTTCAATCGAAAAAAGTGTATCGTACCTCCTAAAAACACGTATTCACAGAATTACAAAGTCGACAATACCTCTACATGCTACACAAACGAGGAAAAACCGGGCAGGGGAGCCCGCGACCGCGCCATATTGTTCATGATGATCTGGCCCCCGTTCAAACTCACCACCGCACTACCCTCAGGTTCCGAGTCCGTATAACTCGAATAGTTCCTCATCGGTTTCTGTTTCTTCCAGGATTGACGCAAGGTGTCGTTCACGTTCGCGTAGTGGTTCACGAAAGAGTGCGGATCCGATCTTACGCTATCGTTCTCGCTCTCAGATTCCTACACAGAAAAAAAAATGAAACTACTTTGGTTCAGTCAAAAGGGAGCCTTCTCCGCCACCAAGTCTCGAAGTATCTGGTCCAATACTAGTATTGTTTTAAAAGGACCAAGATTCCAATCCGATTTTCGTCAGGGTTGTGTTGCTCCGAGGACGGCCACAATAAGGCCGTAATCTTATTCTCTTCGACGAGAACGTCCAAAAACATTATAGATCGAAATGTGACATTGCCAGATGGAACTCTTCGAGCCTTGGAAGTTGAGGTGGCTCTATCAAATGATATACTTTACCTTTTTCACTTCCGTTCGCAACTGAACAAACAGATGCATTAATCAGACGAAGTTTCAAAGGGAGTATGACCGATGAGAGGTTTGATGGGATGAATTATCCAAAATTGTTAAATAAACGTTAATTTGAACGAAAAATAGTAAAGTTTCAGTAAATTAAAGTTTTGGATAACTCAGATGTGCATTGAAAATTGGTGAAATGAAATTGAGGCTCAGATCTTTCGAATGATTTGGGACGAAGCACCATGAATAATATTACAAACAAAATTTCGAATAAGCAAGTTATAATAATGAAAGAGATGAACCAATAAACATCTAAATCAACTATTGTAAATGATAAAAAAATATTGAAACACGCATAACAAGAGACCGATTACGTCCTCGTCTAAAACTGAATTCAATTTTTCAATATTTGCGAAGAGGATAAAATAAAAACTCCTGTAACAAATTTTTTAGAACACTGATCCAGTTTCACAAACGAACAAACATTAATAAATTTTTTCATTGAATTTTATTCAACTTTACTTGATTCAAAATGTTTTCTCCTTTTTTCTTTTCAGGTTATTTATGGAAGTGAAAATTATTTCTATGACGAAATTGAATTTTCTACCCAAATCATTCGAGCTTCAGACAACTTAACACCATCTTGAGAAAAAATAATAAAAATAAAACGATAACAGTGTTCAGTGCTTAAAATTTGAGCGTTTCATTGAGTCCGTTATCAATGTAGTGGTAGAAAAGTGTCCTACGCCAGACCTGATCAACAAACACTTAGGTCAACAAACAATGTCTACTAAGCCACACTCAAACATCCAGGGAACAGGAAATTTGAAGGGATCACTTAATAGATCGAGTTTTTGAACCCATTTTTCTGTTGAAATGTTCACATTTGCTTCTAGGTAGTAAGGACTGAACGAGAATAAATTCGCTATCACAAAAACGCTTATATCTTTTGAACCACTGGACCGATTTCGAAAATCAAACTCATTTTCGAATCATCGTCTAATTCTAATGAAAACTGTTTTTACAATAAAAAAACCAAAACTATTTTTCACAAAATTCATGGATTTTTTCTGGAATTCTTCCCATCATGCTTCTTATAGTGTTCTCAGTCACTTTCTGGGATGCTGTCTTCCACTTTTGCTTGAATTCCGCTAATGTTTTCGTTGATTTCTTAGTCTTCCTCAATTCTCTTTTTGCCAGGGCCCAATATCTTTCGATTGGCCTGAGTTTTGGGCAATTTGGTGGATTTGCCTCTTTGGGGACAAAAACCACCTCATTATAGCTTCGTACCATTCCTTGGTGGCCTTGCTGTAGTGGCATGAACCTAAATCTGGTCAAAAGATTGTTGACACATCGTGCTCACGTAAAAATGGTAAAAGTCGCTTCTTCAAGCATTCCTCGATGTATATCTTCGAGTCAACAGAGCCTTGGCCAACGAAAAATTTGCTCCTTTTCCCACAAGTGCAAATCGCTTGCCAAACCAGGAATTTTTTAGGAAACTTTGCTTGTTTCTTCACGCGAAATTGTTCGTCAACATTTGCACGAGAATCTGCAGTATAAAATTTCTGACCAGGAAGTTACGAGAAATCAGCCAAGACATAGGTTTCGTCGTTCATCACGCAACAGGAAAAATTTTTGAAGAATTCTTTTTTTAATTTCTTAGCTCTTGATTTCGCTTATTGATTCTTCACAGCGTTCCTGTCTGGCACTTTCTGCACTTTGTATGTTCTAAACCCACAACTTGACTTGATTTTCAGAACGGTTGACTGCGAACAACCCACTATTTGGGCCACTTTCCGTCCAGAAAGGTTAGGATTCTTCTGAAAAAGGCTGATTGCTTTCTTCACTTTTTTTGGGCTATGAAACCCCTTTTTCCTCCCGGTTCCTTCCTTGCAGTTAATTGTAAGATCTTCGTTGAAGCGCTTAACAACTCTTGATACCGTTTCCGGACGAACGCGAGCCTCTTTTGCGATTCTTTTGAAGCTCCATTTTTGATTATTTTGAAAAAGTTTCACTATAAATTCTCGTGTTTTCACTTCGCTTGACATTTTGCGACAGAGAATTGGAATATCTATGAAGTAAATGTTCCACATGTTTCTGACGTTCATAACAAAGCTAACTATGATCAAATTTTGATTTTTTTCTCAATTGGTTCAAGAGATATAGGCGTTTTTGTGATAGCGAATTCATTCTCGTTCAGTCCTCAATTTATTATTATTCAATGCTTGGTTTACATTATGTAATACTTCTCGCAGTTGATTCTTTTAATCATACCGAGTTCAAAAAAGAAAGCGGTGAAAAACGACACAAATCCTCCAAATTTCCCACCCCTTCAACTCGGCCCCGCTCAAAATCAGAACGTACCTGCGAATCGGAAGAGCTTATCTCCGACGGCTTCTCGGTAACGCTACTGTCGTCGGGATTCTCGTCGTAGCCCTTCAGACTTCCCTCGTCCGAATCGTAGGGCACGGAAGCGGGCGAGGGTCTGGGCGGCGACTTGCCCAACACCGCGGGCGGCGGCTGGGGCGGTTTCCTGGTCAACGTGCCGCGTTTGCTCATGTTGCTCAGGGTGCTGATGTTGGCGTTGCCGTTCCGCGCCCTGTAGTAGTCCATGGCCAGTTCTTGGTGGTCGCCGATGGACATCGCCATGGATTCCTCCAGGGTGCGCTGCGCCTCTTCTGCAACAATAAAATCTTCGTTGTTAGAACCTTAACATCGACCTAGAAACCTTCCACTCACGTTTATACTTGTAGCTCTTGCTCTTCACGCACAACACGGCTATGACCATGATGATGATGATCACGGACAATGCGGCCAGTATGACCATGAACCAGGTGGTCCTGTAGAACGGCTGATACTTCAGGTAGCCGTATTCCATGTACAGTTTCGAAGGCGTCAAGACCAGTTCTTCGGTTGTCGCGGGATAGCTGATACCGAAACGATTGTAGGGTATAACACGGAAATTGTAGAAAGTGGAAGCGATGAGGCTCTGATAGGATATTGCGAAGTCGACTAGAGGACCGTTGGTCGTCTTGGCCACCAGCTGCCACATTGTATCGTCTGAAAAATTCGATTGAAAGGCTCTTACGTTCGTTTCGACAGGCTCCTATGCTACCAAGTCGCGAAAACGCATTGGCAACGCAGTACAGAACCATGGCGACGTTGCCGGACGAATACTATTCACATCTTCCCTTACCTTTTTTCCTAGACTCGATGTAATATCCCAGGATGGGTCCTTTGCCGGTCGGCCCGTTCAACCAATGCAACTCGATGTTGGTGGTAGTTTTGACCAGGGCCAATTCTTTCGGCGCGCCTGGTGACCCCTCCTGAGGCCCGGTGGTCACGTTACTCGATATTGCAGGACCGTAGTCGATCGTTTCCGCTCTTACGGTGAAAGTATAGGTGATTCCTTCTTCCAGAGACTGGATGTGGAGGTAAGTCGAGGTGACCTTCTGTTTTACCAACTTACTAAAACCTGGAATTTATACGTTTTACTGAAGCAGCGTTCGTTTTTCCCTACTTTCGAAGCAGCTCGAACCCACATATTCAAGCTAAAGATTTTCGGTCGATTTCTAGTTTAGGTCCCCCTCTCCGATTTTTAAAATATTTTGCCTCGTGATTGTATATGTTGAAGACATACTACAGTTTTAATTTCAGCATTGGCAAACAAGTAGTTTTGAAGAAAAAAAAATAAGAAAGATTGTGAATATTTCCACCTGCGTTTAGACTTTATATTTATTTGAATCGCATCGGCAGTGTACAATTCCGTAAGGTGATTTTTTTCTCGAACAGACGGTGTGGCCAAACCTCAGTAATTTTTTAAATACTAAGATAGACATAGAACTTCCACACATGGCAGGTGGATTTTCAGGAGCTGAGCCTTTAGACATTTATTCCCTTGTCCCCCGATGACGTCGGCACTGTTTTCGTTCTACTCAAACGAGAGCATGGGCACCCGCAAGGGGGGGGCCATGGCCCCCCCTGAGATTTCGATGGCCTTATCGTTTTTCAACTGATATTATGATGTAAACCTCGAGGAAGCAACGTTACATTCGTAAAACGACGCCTTAATGAAATGTGTCCAATCTATTTTTCATATCTTGCTCCATTCCTATGAGATATAATGTAAAAACCTTCGGTTACAATTTTTTTTCGAGCTATAATGATGCATTGATTGAACGTGGCAACAAGCATCGTACGCTGAATTTAATTCAAACAAAATTTTCCCCGTCCAAATCACGAGCGTAGGTAATCGTTGCTAGGGATATCAAGAAAATAATTCAACAGTTGAAAATTTAAAATAAATTCGAAATATTCATTCATCTTTCCTTAGGTTATAAAATAGTATTTTGTCAGAATTTCTTCAAGTGTGGAAGAAGTGGAAGATTTGAATGTGTTTTTTTCCAAGTTGCGGTTACAATACAGAAAAGAGGATACCGAAAATGTGATACTTCACTCATTGTCTTTCAAGGTACGTTTTTGGAGCGATCGCATCTAGATTTAATGAAAATATGCTTCCTGGTCGACATATTATTATCAACGGATACTTTCGAAAGACTTCATTGAATCAGCGCCAATCTAGGTCATGTTCTTGAAAAAATAGGTCCATAACCTAGACTATTCAAGACTAATTCTTTTCGTAAATTGTCATTTTTTTTAAGAAAATTTCTAAAAATCTCACCCACCCAGCACCCCTATTCACTCCAGTCCCGTTGAAAAAACAGCAAAATTACTTGCTTGCCAGCATTGAAACTAGTAGTAAATCATACCAAGTCACTTGTTTTCACGAAAAAAAAATAAAACATCGAAAAATCTAGGGGGACCTAAACTAGAAAATTACCCTTGATTTTCTTTCGCCATTTTGTTTTGAAAAAACGAAAATAATCAACTTCAATAAAGATAGAGAATGAAATAAATAAATCAATAAACTGATATTTTCGATGAAATGAAACTGAATCCGTTAATACTCACGCTCGTTTTCTTCTGTGGTCACGTACGTCACAACATAACCTATAATGTCACCATTCGGTTTCCTGGGCGGCTCCCAGGAAACCACCAGACTGTTCATCGTTATTTCGGAGAAAGTGAGGTTATGCGGAGGTCCTGGAATGCCTTGTAAAGTTTTAACGGTGATGGACTTTGAACGAGGGCCATCTCCGGCCGGATTGAAGGCCAACACTTGAATTCTGCATCGAAAAATCATATAAAGTGGTTAATTTCGCTCGACAGCTCAAAAATTATGACAGGAAGTTCACTGCTGGTGACTTTCGTTCTCATGCACAAGTTGATTGAGAAAAAAGATCAAAATGTGATTTTAATTGTACGCACCTGTACTCAGTATATTTGTCGAGGAAAACCAAGCTATGCGAAGTTGTAGAAGCTGGAACAACTTCCGTTTCCTCCTCAAACTTAGTGCCATTCTCGAATTTTTGGGGAGAAGAAGTTACTAGATAGAAAATCTGGAAGGTCGAAGACGAATGTTGAGAAAAGTGGACGAGTGTGATTCGAAGTAAAAATAAAAGTGATAAACTTTGAAATAGAAATTCTGGAATCTTTCAAAATGAACAAACGACTGGTTTACCTTATAACCCAGCAATTCTCCGTTCTGCATCTGCTGCTGAGGCGGTTTCCACCTAAGTTTAACCTCCGTAGAAGATATAGCTTCCCCTTCCAGGACCCTGGGTTCTCCTGTAGGAACAGCCTCACCAACGTACACTGTAACCGGAGGACTTGCAGGTCCTTCTCCTTGAGAATTGAAGGGGATGACCACGATCTCGTAGTTCCTATCTTGCAGTAGATCTTGCAGAACTATTTCACTCGACTGAAAAAAAATAAGAGCGAGTTCTTGAGGACATCAGTACGGCTTTCTTGCTACTCAAGGATGCAATTTCAGTAAGGGCTGTAGGAGTAGGGATGGATGAATGAAAGGTTCTCATATTCACCTCGATGCCCATGACCTCTTCTTTGGGCGTGGCCTGGAGGGCTGTTGGATAATCGGAAACGGGTTGGAACACGACCCTGTATCCCCCAGTCTTGGTGTCTCCGCTCCAATGCTCTTGTTCCACCGTTAACCAGAAGACTTTGACGCTCGTTGTAGTTATTGGTACGACTTTCACCCCTGTTACCCCCTTGCTGGGCGCTGAAATGGCATTTATAAATTGAATCCTGATCTAAACTTCGCTAATTTCTTTGTACCTATATGAAGAACTCATGTTTTGTCTTTGTTTTTATTTTTTGTTTATTATTTTTTTTTATTATTTTTTTTTACAAGGCTGACATAGATTATTGTTATTTCTGTACCCGGTCCTGCAATGGTGCGTTCTTCTTCCATAGCTGCCGAACCAGACATCTCAGAGATTTCGTTGGAAAAGAGACCTCTTGTACCTTCATTTCTACATCTCAGGAAATTATTTTCTGATATACAGGGTGTCCCCGATAAATGTTATTCAACAAATGGATGATTTTTTTAATGGATCACCCCATATATTTTCACATATTTTGAATAACCTTCATTACCTCTTTCATGACGCAAAATCTTTTTTTTCCAACAGTTCAGTTCTTATTCGAAGAAAACTGCAAAAAGGTGAGGGAAAAGCAGTTCAGTAAAAGTCTTCTGACGATTTCCAGAAGCGATAGTAACATGAATTTGAACTAAAAGTTTTTTAATTGAAGGATTTGTCTTGACATGGTTCCTAAACGATCAACCTGTCATATACAGGATGTCCGTTATTAAGGTCCAAATATAGAGAACTTAAAATTATTATTTCTAGATTTTTTCAAATAGAACACCCTGTATTTTTCCCACAATGATGTAGAAAATTGAATATATTACATTTTCTCAGAAGTAACCACAGGATTATTTCAGAAAAATGATATCGCAACTCAAAATTCTATTCAAATAATAACATAATAAAAACTAACGGACATTGAAAAGAGGTTAAACAATGAAATAAAACTAAATAAATAATTATTGACAAACTTCCCAGAATCATACTTCCTGAGCATCATCATAAAAATGATATTTCTTTTCCGTACAAGTAATACATATTGATCACGTATATTCAACCTATTATATCAGTTTTTATCGGCTTTCCAAAAAAAATATTGATCAAGTTATTGCTACTTAGAGCTCAAAGATACTTTCGAATACAGTGAATCAGTATGAATTTTTGGAAAAAATAGGATGGTTTATATGATTTTCATGTTAGGGCAGTGCCACAGAACCTGTTTTTTGAGGAAGTCGAACTTATGCTGCCCAATATCCCGATAGGAAACAAAAATTCATACTGATTTACTGTATTTGAAAGTATCTTTGAGCTCTAGTTGCAATAACTTGATCAATATTTTTTTTGGAAAGCCGATAAAAACTGATATAATTGGTGAATACGCGATCAATATGAATTGCTTGTACGAAAAAGAAATATCATTTTTATAATGATGCTCAGGAAATATGATTCTGGGAAGGTTTTGAAGTTTGTCAATAATTATTCATTTAGTTTTATTTCATTGTTTAACCACTTTTGAATGTCCGTTAGTTTTTATTATGTTATTATTTGAATAAAATTTTCATTTGCGATATCATTTTTCGTGTCTGCTGGATGCGGGGGTTGAAATAATCCTAAGGTTACTTCTGAGAAAATGTAAGGTATTCAATTGTCTACATTATTGTGGAAAAAAATACAGGGTGTTCTATTTGAAAAAATCGAGAAATAATAATTTTAAGTTCTTCATATTTGGACCTTGATAACGGACACCCTGTATATGACAGGTTGATCGTTTAGGAACCATGTCAAGGCAAATCCTTCAATTAAAAAAATTTTAGTTCAAATTCATGTTACTTTCGCTTCTGGAAATCGTCAGAAGACTTTTACTGAACGGCTTTATCTTTTTGCAGTTTTCTTCGAATAAGATCTGAACTGTTGGAAAAATGTCCCTAAGATTTTGCATCATGAAAGAGGCAATAAAGGTCATTGAAAATATGTGAAAATAAATGGGGTGATCCATTAAAAAAATCATCCATTTGTTGAATAACATTTATCGGGGACACCCTGTATATCAGAAAATAATTTCCTGAGATGCAGAAATGAAGGTACAAGAGGTCTACTTTCCAACGAAATCTCCGAGATGTCTGGTTCGGCAGCTATGGAAGAAGAACGCACTAATGCAGGACCCTGTATATGAGAGATAACAATGTAAATGAAGGCTCTGTTTTGCTGTTTGAGGGTCACTAATGAATAAATATAAAAAAAAGATCTGCTCACCTGCCGGATAAGTCCTGACGTCGCTCGACTCGTGACTGAAACCGCTGGGACCGATGTCGTTGGTCGCCTGTATCCTAAACTTGTAGGCCGTGAAAGGCTTCAGGTCGGACACCGTGTACGAGGTCAACTGGGGGTCTATCCTCTCCGGCAAAGTCTGCCAAGGCCCGGCGTTCTCCGACTTCTGCACGATGTAGTAGCGCAGTGGGGCGAAGCCGTCTCTACCGGGCGTCCAGCTGAAGGTGATCTGTTTGCTCTGTATCTGGCTCCTGCTGATCTGGGGCGTGGAGGGCGGCTGCGGCGGTTCTCTGTTGTTGGTGGTCAGGACGATGGCCTTGGCGGTCTTCCCGTAGCCCAGCCTTGTGCGGGCGGTAACGGAGAATAGGTAGTATTGCTCTTGCTCCAACTGCGTCGCCCTGTAATGGAACACCAAGAAATATTGAACTCTTCTGTGAAGAAGAATGGCTTCAGTGATAGGATTCAAGGTCGATGAGTTCGAATCATGAAGAATATGATGAATTGAAACAATAAACTCACGTGAAAGTCCTAATGTACGGCTCAAACTCCTTGGAATATCTATTGTTGCCATTAGAATTGTTGATGTGATAGGTCACTTTATAACCTAAGATTTTTCCGTTGGGTTCCTCAGGTATGTCCCATATTATTCTTGCTGATGAAAGAGATACATCGGGGAAGGAAACATTCGATGGCACCCCAGGAACTGTTGCAATGGAAATTGAAAAGAATGATTAAACGTTCACCAAGAACAATCATGAGAATTTAAACTTTCGGTGGATGTCAAAGGAAAAAATATACACTGCGCAAAAAAATTACCGCACATTATGGAAATCTCAAATTTATTCTACAACTGAAGGTGTTCTCAGTGATAATAATTTTCATCAGAATTATGCATGCATATGTTATCCACTTTCAACGTTCTTCTTCAATACAGATGTTTTCCCCAAGCAGGAATAAAAAAAGATGATATTATCAGATTTTGAATGTATTGGCTCCATTCTAAAATCAGTTGTTCTCGATCAATTCAAGTGATCAATAGTTTTTCTTTCGTTTGATTTTCTACACTCGATCGCTATGCAACGCGAAACACGCAATTTGACCCAAGAGGAATGTGCCTAAGCGGTAGTTTTGCGAGAAAAAGGGTGGACATACACAAGAATTGCAGAAAGGTTTGGAGTTTCCCATACAAGTGTGTCCAAAATGTTGCAGCGATTCAGGGAGACAGGTATGAATGTCCGAAGACCAGGACAGGGTAGACCACGGGTAACAACTGCCATTCAAGAACGTTACTTGAAGTTTCTTCGTTGAGACAACGGTTTGCAACCGCTCGCCTCCTTCAAAATCAGCTTGAGCAAGCTCGTGAGGTGCAAATTAGCACTCAGACAATAAGAAATCGCCTCAGAGAATATGATTCAAGGCCTCGTGTCGCGGCATAGGCCCAGCTCTTACCCCAGCCCATCGAAGGGCGCGTTTGGATTTTGCGAGAGAGCATATCCATTGGGAAGAGGCCGATTGGGAAAGAGTTCTCTTTACAGATGAGTCTAGATTCTGCTTCAACCATTGTGATCGACGTTCCCTTGTATACAGACGTCCATATGAAAGATATGCTCAGTGTAATTTCCTGAATACTACTGGTTTCGGGGGAGGATCGATTATGGTATGGGGTGGAATATCTTTGACTGCTCGCACAGACCTAGTGGTCGTTGATAATGGAGCTATGAATGCTGATAAGTATACAAGGAACATTCTTGAAGAGCATGTAGTGCCATTTGCCCCATACATTGGTGAAAATTTCATTTTTATGGACGATAATGCCAGACCCCATCGTGCGCGCATCGTTCAGGAGTACCTTGAAGAGGTTGAAGTCTCTCGAATGGAATGGCCAGCAAGAAGTCCAGATCTCGATCCGATTGAGCAGGTTTGGGACAACCTCAATAGAAGGCTGAGAAGTTCAGAAAATCATCCAGCTACTCTTAATGACTTAGGAATCCAACTCGGAGAAATCTGGGAAGGATAAGATCGGAACATTTTAAGATCACTCATTTTGAGTATGAACCGTCGTTGCCGGGCTGTAATTAACGCAAGGGGTGGAAATACCAAGTATTTCAGCATTTCAGTATTTTGAAAATTGTACATTTCTCTTCTTTCACATAAGATTCGGTGAAATCCTGAATTTTTCTTCCATTTATGGTGGGTTTCACAAAGCGTAATCACCGGTGATCCGAGCTTGATCTAGAATCAACTTGATTTTTCAGTTCAAAAATCAGAGAATCGAGCCGTTGATCTCGAATCACCGGTGATCACGCTTTGTGAAACCCACCGTTAATGTGTCTTGTTTCGTTCAAAACCTTCCCGAGAGAACATAAAAAATAAGTTGTCTCTGTTATAAAGTCAATGTAGAGTTAACTTCATTGAAATTCAGATTTTCAGAATGTGCGTTAATTTTTTTGCGCAGTGTAGATGGATTGGATGATTGGACCCCAGACTCGAATTGTTTAGATTTCTTTTTATACTTATTGGATTTTCATTGCAAATTCGAAAGATGTCGTAAAATTTGTTCTCCTGGAATCAGAAGCAACTACAAAAGACCATAAAGTTTGATATAACAACGGAGCTTCTTTTCCCAATTTTTCAAACTAACAGTGGCGTACCAAAAATAGTTCTGGAGAAAAACAATGGTGTAAAACGGAATTTTGAATATGATGAGCCAAGTTATTCATACTGAATGATCAGTGATGTAATTTTGAGGCGACATGATATTTTCTATAATTTCTATGAGGAAAAACTTATAAAAAAATTCAAACTTGAACACCCTATATCTCGAAAACGAAACGTTTTCGATACCCCTTTTTCGTTTGTACCTCCAATTTAGGAGCAACCTGTATTTTTTTAAGAAGATTCTCGAAAGTAATGTCCTTATTACTTTGCGAAGTATGTTTGTTAACAAGTGAAGCCATTTTGGAAGAAATGTTTTAATAAAAATACCTAGAAGTTGATATAAATTATTGATTGGAATTGGGTTAGAATATAAAGCAAGTATAAGTATAAATATTGTCGAAAGTTCGTATTTTAATTTATCCATAATATTCAAAATATGAAGAATTCATAGTGAATTTGAGTAAAACGGAATTTTGACCACCCTGTGAATATGACGAGTCAAGTTACAAAACATTCATTACTCATACTGAAAGATCAGTGATGTAATTTTGAGGGGACATATTTTCTTTATAGAAAATATTTTTCCCAAGTTTTTTCTCATAATAATTATTTATTATGAGAAAAAACGTTTTCGATCCCATGTTTATGGAAAAGCCCCTTTTTTCGTTTGTACCTCCAATTTAGGAGCAACCTGTATTTTTTTAAAGAAGTTTCTCTAAATTAATGTTCTTATTACTTTGCAGAGTATTTCTGTTCTGTTATCAAGTTAAGCCATTTTGGAAGAAATGTTTCAATGAAAATACCTAGAAGTTATTAATTATTGATTGAAATTTGGAGAGAATATAAAGCAATTATAAGTTTAAATATTGTTGAGAGTTCGATACTGAAAATATGAAGAAGTCATAGTGCCCATAATCAATTTTTCATTTCGTCGTTATCAAAACGCAGAACCGATAAAAAATCTCATTTTTCATATTCGCAACAAATATTAAGACAAGATTTTCGTAAAACGAAATTTTGACCACCCTTTGAATGCATATCATGACGAGTCAAGTTACGAAACATTTCTTACCCATACAAAATGACCAGTTTTCCTCAAGTATGATTAGTAGTCGTTGAACACTGGAGCGGTCAGTTGTTTTTCGGTCTAGCTCGCGATGAGACCAAAAATCTCATACGTATGTGCCTTTCTGGCGTGTGTGTACTTGTGTGTTTGTGCTGGGCTTTAGTGTAGTGATCTTTGTGTTGTGTGTTCACCAAAAACGGATTAATTATTTCGGAAAATTGTAAGTACATGCTGATTTTTCCTCAATTTTAACATGGAAATAATTTTTAGTGAATATATTTCTCTTATTGCTGAACTAGCTTTACCTTTCAATTATATTCAAAATTGGCTGAGGGTACCCAAATTCTTTTGAATTTCCGTCATTCTATAACAGTATTATTTTTTCTCATTCAAAAATAGAGTAAACGAATGATTTCAGGGATATAAACAATTTGTTATTAGAACAAACAATAATACTTCTGTTGACTACGTGAATTTTACTGAATATCTCATTTTAGAAATGTTGAAAATAGAAAAATCCATCATTTTGCATCAAAGTTAATATTCACTAAAGTCTTTTTCATATCATTACAAATCGCTTCATTATTTAGTAGAATGATAATTTCTATTTGGACATCAACGATAAAATAACTACATTTTCTCCTCAATTCGAACATGAAATGAATTTATAGTAAATATATTTCAACTTCTTATTGTTGAACTACCTGATGACATTTCAATTACAGTCAAAATTGAAGAATTATTTAGCTATGGTACCAAATTAGTTATATAATTTCTATAACAGGATTATTCTTATTTTTAAGTAATTTTCGAATTCAGAAATGCTTCGTAAAATTAAAAGAAAAGAATGATTTCAGGGATATAAACAATTTGCAATTGGAACAATTAATACTACGTTTGTTGACTCCGCGAAGTTTACTGAATATTTTTATTTTAGAAATGTTGAAAATAGAAAAAGCCATCATTTAGTGTCAAATTCAATATTCACTTGGGTGGTTTTCATCTCATTACAAATCGCTTCAATTTTATTTATTGCTATACTAGCTGATCACTTTTAGATAACATTCAAAATTGAAGAATTATTTGGCTATGGGTACCCAAATTCTTTTGAATTTCGTAATTCTTTAACAGGATTAATTGTTTCTATTCAAAAATGGGATTTTCGAATTCAGAAATGCTTCGTAAAAATAGAGGAAACAATTTGAATTTAGAACAAATAATAAAACGTTGGTTGACTCCGTGAATTTACCTGAATATTTTAATTTTGGAAATGTTGAAAATAGAAAAATCCATCAAGCCTATTTGTTATTTGATCACATCACAAATCGCTTCAATATCATTTAGTAGAGTGATAATTTCTATTTCGGCATCTTCGATAAAAAAATAACTTCAAATTTTCCTTAATTTAAACATTCTTTTGAATTTCTTCAATCAATAACTTTTATTTTTCCTCATTCAAAAATTGGATCATTTGCAATAAGAACGAATAAAAAAACGTTAGTTGATTCCATGAATTTTACTGGCTATTTCAATATTATAAATGTTGAAAATAGAAACATAATTTTTCGTAAAAGTTAATATTCGCTCAAGTGTTTCTCATCCCATTACGAATCGCTTCAATATTATTAAGAAGAATCAATCAAAGAATTATTTGGATATGGCTTTCCAAATTATTTTGAGTTTAGAATTTTTACTAGTTCAAAAATTGGATTTCCGAATTCAAAAATGATTTCAGGGATAATCATATTTTGAAAATACAACGAATTGAAATATTGATTTCGAGCATTCTGAAAATAGAAAAATTCATCATTTCATTTCAAATTTAATTTGCAATTATTTTTTCCTAATTAGGGATCTACGAAAAAATTTCTTTTTGAGATGGGTCTTTCTATTGACTGCTGAAGTTTTGTTACTATGTACCCTGTGCATGCGATGAGTTTCAGTTATATAAAATTTATTCTTAATCATTCGAATGACGAGTTCATTACATATTCACATGACTCAGTGAATATGCCTACTCAGTACTCAGTTGCCTCGTTTTTCTTGGGGATACTGAATGACCGGGGATCTTTGAGCTAAGTGGTTGCCAAAAACGAATTAATTGATTTGAAAAATTCCATTAACATCTGGTTAATTTATTGAATAACAGATTATTAGAAACAAATTTGGCCCATTTCGATATAAAGTGGAGTAGGCCTACCCGGTAAACAATGTACTATTCTTTCTGGATCTCCGATTTTCTTTCGGCCGTAAGGGGCTTTAATCATTAATGACATGGTTCCTCGAACCCTGCAAATGCTGTACGCATCTGTTTGACTTTGAGAAGAATCGAAGGCTAGAACTGAATTGAAACTTTTTCTTTCCGCGATCCTCTTATATCCGGTTAATTTATTAATTAACAGATCATTAGAAACAAATTTGGCGCATTTCGATATAAAGTGGTGTAGGCCAACTGGGGATACCACTTAAAAACAGAACGCGCCGGCACTCTACCTACAAGGTGGTGTGGAAACGAGTGCATTTACTATCGCGTTCATATATTTCCTTGGTGGAATTCATTCAACTGGATACAAAAAAAACCAGTGTGCGCCAAAAAATGCGGAACAAATATGCGTCAAAAATGCGAAACAAGAATGCGCCAGAAAATGCGGAACCAATATGCGCCAGAAAATACGGAACCAGTATGCGCCATAAATGCGGAAATAAGTTCAAAGTGGATTAGGCCTACTGGGGATACCACTTAAAAACAAAACGCGCCGAGCACTCTACCGACAGGGTGGTGTGGAAACGAGTGCATTAACTATCGCGTTCATATGTTCCCTTGGTGGAATTCGTTCAACTGGATATTGCGGAAAAGAGAATGCGCCCAAAAAGCGGAAACAAAATTGCGCCAAAAAACAGTGCATTAACTATCGCGTTCATATATTCCCTTGGTGGAATCGTTCAAGTAGCCGGGCACTCTACCTACAGGGTGGTGTCAAAACTAGTGCATAAACTATCGCGTTCATATTCCCTTGGTTAAATTCGTTCAACTGGATATTGCGGAAAAAAGAATGCGCCCAAAAAGCGGAAACAAAATTGCGCCAAAAAACAGTGTATTAACTATCGCGTTCATATATTCCCTTGGTGGAATCGTTAAAGTAGCCGGGCACTCCTACAGGGTGCTGTCAAAAGGAGTGCATAAACTATCGCGTTCATATTCCCTTGGTGGAATTCGTTCAACTGGATATTGCGGTAAAAAAGAATGCGCCCAAAAAGCGGAAACAAAATTGCGCCAAAAAACAGTGCATTAACTATCGCGTTCATATATTCCCTTGGTGGAATCGTTAAAGTAGCCGGGCACTCCTACAGGGTGCTGTCAAAAGGAGTGCATAAACTATCGCGTTCATATTCCCTTGGTGGAATTCGCTCAACTGGATAAAGCGGAAAAAAGAATGCGCCCAAAAAGCGGAAACAAGATTGCGCCAAAGAATGCGGAAACAAGAGTGCGCCAATAAAAACTATTTTCGTCGTAGTTCGCCAAATCGAAAAAATAGAAGGAAAAGTTATATTTCTTTCTGGATCTCCGATTTTCTTTCGGCCACAAGGGGCTTTAATGGCATGGTTCCCCTAACCCCACATATGCTGTACGTATCCGTTTGACCTTGAGAAGAATCGTAGGCTAGAACTAAATTGAAACTTTTTCTTTCCGCGGTCCTCTAATATCTTGTTAATTTTAATTAACAGATTATTAGAAATAAATTTGGCGCATTTCGACATAAAGTGGAGTAGGCCTTCTGGGGATACCACTTAAAAACAAAACGCGCCGAGCACTCTACCGACAGGGTGGTGTGGAAACGAGTGCATTAACTATCGCGTTCATATATTCCCTTGGTGGAATTCGTTCAACTGGATATTGCGGAAACAAGAATGCGCCCAAAAAGCGGAAACAAAATTGCTCCAAAAAACAGTGCATTAACTATCGCGTTCATATATTCCCTTGGTGGAATCGTTAAAGTATCCGGGCACTCTACCTACAGGGTGGTGTCAAAACGAGTGCATAAACTATCGCGTTCATATTCCCTTGGTGGAATTCGTTCAACTGGATATTGCGGAAAAAAGAATGCGCCCAAAAAGCGGAAACAAAATTGCGCCAAAAAACAGTGTATTAACTATCGCGTTCATATATTCCCTTGGTGGAATCGTTAAAGTAGCCGGGCACTCTACCTACAGGGTGGTGTCAAAACGAGTGCATAAACTATCGCGTTCATATTCCCTTGGTGGAATTCGTTCAACTGGATATTGCGGAAAAGAGAATGCGCCCAAAAAGCGGAAACAAAATTGCGCCAAAAAACAGTGCATTAACTATCGCGTTCATATATTCCCTTGGTGGAATCGTTAAAGTAGCCGGGCACTCTACCTACAGGGTGGTGTCAAAACGAGTGCATAAACTATCGCGTTCATATTCCCTTGGTGGAATTCGCTCAACTGGATAAAGCGGAAAAAAGAATGCGCCCAAAAAGCGGAAACAAGATTGCGTCAAATAATGCGGAAACAAGAGTGCGCCAATAAAAACTATTTTCGCCGTAGTTCGCCAAATCGAAAAAATAGAAGGAAAAGTTATATTTCTTTCTGGATCTCCGATTTTCTTTCGGCCACAAGGGGCTTTAATGGCATGGTTCCCCTAACCCCACATATGCTGTACGTATCCGTTTGACCTTGAGAAGAATCGTAGGCTAGAACTAAATTGAAACTTTTTCTTTCCGCGGTCCTCTAATATCTTGTTAATTTTAATTAACAGATTATTAGAAATAAATTTGGCGAATTTCGACATAAAGTGGAGTAGGCCTTCTGGGGATACCACTTAAAAACAAAACGCGCCGAGCACTCTACCTACAGGGTGGTGTGGAAACGAGTGCATTAACTGTCGCGTTCATTATATTCCCTTGGTGGAATCGTTAAAGTAGCCGAGCACTCTACCTACCGGGTGGTGTGAAAACGAGTGCATTAACTATCGCGTTCATATATTCCCTTGGTGGAATCGTTCAAGTAGCCGAGCACTCTACCTACAGGATGGTGTAAAAACGAGTGCATAAACTATCGCGTTCATATATTCCCTTGGTGGAATCGTTAAAGTAGCCGGGCACTCTACCTACAGGGTGGTGTCCAAACGAGTGCATAAACTATCGCGTTCATATTCCCTTGGTGGAATTCGTTCAACAGGATATTGCGGAAAAAAGAATGCGCCCAAAAAGCGGAAACAAAATTGCGCCAAAAAACAGTGTATTAACTATCGCGTTCATATATTCCCTTGGTGGAATCGTTAAAGTAGAAGGGCACTCTACCTACAGGGTGGTGTCAAAACGAGTGCATAAACTATCGCGTTCATATTCCCTTGGTGGAATTCGTTCAACTGGATATTGCGGAAAAGAGAATGCGCCCAAAAAGCGGAAACAAAATTGCGCCAAAAAACAGTGCATTAACTATCGCGTTCATATATTCCCTTGGTGGAATCGTTAAAGTAGCCGGGCACTCTACCTACAGGGTGGTGTCAAAACGAGTGCATAAACTATCGCGTTCATATTCCCTTGGTGGAATTCGCTCAACTGGATAAAGCGGAAAAAAGAATGCGCCCAAAAAGCGGAAACAAGATTGCGCCAAATAATGCGGAAACAAGAGTGCGCCAATAAAAACTATTTTCGCCGTAGTTCGCCAAATCGAAAAAATAGAAGAAAAAGTTATATTTCTTTCTGGATCTCCGATTTTCTTTCGGCCACAAGGGGCTTTAATGGCATGGTTCCCCTAACCCCACATATGCTGTACGTATCCGTTTGACCTTGAGAAGAATCGTAGGCTAGAACTAAATTGAAACTTTTTCTTTCCGCGGTCCTCTAATATCTTGTTAATTTTAATTAACAGATTATTAGAAATAAATTTGGCGAATTTCGACATAAAGTGGAGTAGGCCTTCTGGGGATACCAATTAAAAACAAAACGCGCCGAGCACTCTACCTACAGGGTGGTGTGGAAACGAGTGCATTAACTGTCGCGTTCATTATATTCCCTTGGTGGAATCGTTAAAGTAGCCGAGCACTCTACCTACCGGGTGGTGTGAAAACGAGTGCATTAACTATCGCGTTCATATATTCCCTTGGTGGAATCGTTCAAGTAGCCGAGCACTCTACCTACAGGATGGTGTAAAAACGAGTGCATAAACTATCGCGTTCATATATTCCCTTGGTGGAATCGTTAAAGTAGCCGGGCACTCTACCTACAGGGTGGTGTCCAAACGAGTGCATAAACTATCGCGTTCATATTCCCTTGGTGGAATTCGTTCAATTGGATATTGCGGAAACAAGAATGCGCCCAAAAAGCGGAAACAAAATTGCGCCAAAAAACAGTGCATTAACTATCGCGTTCATATATTCCCTTGGTGGAATCGTTAAAGTAGCCGGGCACTCCTACAGGGTGCTGTCAAAAGGAGTGCATAAACTATCGCGTTCATATTCCCTTGGTGGAATTCGCTCAACTGGATAAAGCGGAAAAAAGAATGCGCCCAAAAAGCGGAAACAAGATTGCGCCAAAGAATGCGGAAACAAGAGTGCGCCAATAAAAACTATTTTCGTCGTAGTTCGCCAAATCGAAAAAATAGAAGGAAAAGTTATATTTCTTTCTGGATCTCCGATTTTCTTTCGGCCACAAGGGGCTTTAATGGCATGGTTCCCCTAACCCCACATATGCTGTACGTATCCATTTGACTTTGAGAAGAATCGTAGGCTAGAACTAAATTGAAACTTTTCCTTTCCGCGATCCTCTAATATCTGGTTAATTTGTTAAATTAACAGATTATTAGAAATAAATTTGGCGCATTTCGACATGAAGTGGAGTAGGCCTTCTGGGGATACCACTTAAAAACAAAACGCGCCGAGCACTCTACCTACAGGGTGGTGTGGAAACGAGTGCACTAACTGTCGCGTTCATTATATTCCCTTGGTGGAATCGTTTATGTAGCCGAGCACTCTACCTACAGGGTGGTGTCAAAACGAGTGCATAAACTATCGCGTTCATATTCCCTTGGTGGAATTCGTTCAACTGGATATTGCGGAAAAAAGAATGCGCCCAAAAAGCGGAAACAAAATTGCGCCAAAAAACAGTGCATTAACTATCGCGTTCATATATTCCCTTGGTGGAATCGTTAAAGTAGCCGGGCACTCTACCTACAGGGTGGTGTCAAAACGAGTGCATAAACTATCGCGTTCATATTCCCTTGGTGGAATTCGTTCAACTGGATATTGCGGAAAAAAGAATGCGCCCAAAAAGCGGAAACAAAATTGCGCCAAAAAACAGTGCATTAACTATCGCGTTCATATATTCCCTTGGTGGAATCGTTAAAGTAGCCGGGCACTCTACCTACAGGGTGGTGTCAAAACGAGTGCATAAACTATCGCGTTCATATTCCCTTGGTGGAATTCGTTCAACTGGATATTGCGGTAAAAAAGAATGCGCCCAAAAAGCGGAAACAAAATTGCGCCAAAAAACAGTGCATTAACTATCGCGTTCATATATTCCCTTGGTGGAATCGTTAAAGTAGCCGGGCACTCTACCTACAGGGTGGTGTCAAAACGAGTGCATAAACTATCGCGTTCATATTCCCTTGGTGGAATTCGTTCAACTGGATATTGCGGAAAAAAGAATGCGCCCAAAAAGCGGAAACAAGATTGCGCCAAAGAATGCGGAAACAAAATTGCGCCAAAAAACAGTGCATTAACTATCGCGTTCATATATTCCCTTGGTGGAATCGTTAAAGTAGCCGGGCACTCTACCTACAGGGTGGTGTCAAAACGAGTGCATAAACTATCGCGTTCATATTCCCTTGGTGGAATTCGTTCAACTGGATATTGCGGTAAAAAAGAATGCGCCCAAAAAGCGGAAACAAAATTGCGCCAAAAAACAGTGCATTAACTATCGCGTTCATATATTCCCTTGGTGGAATCATTAAAGTAGCCGGGCACTCTACCTACAGGGTGGTGTCAAAACGAGTGCATAAACTATCGCGTTCATATTCCCTTGGTGGAATTCGTTCAACTGGATATTGCGGAAAAAAGAATGCGCCCAAAAAGCGGAAACAAGATTGCGCCAAAGAATGCGGAAACAAGAGTGCGCCAATAAAAACTATTTTCGTCGTAGTTCGCCAAATCGAAAAAATAGAAGGAAAAGTTATATTTCTTTCTGGATCTCCGATTTTCTTTCGGCCACAAGGGGCTTTAATGGCATGGTTCCCCTAACCCCACATATGCTGTACGTATCCATTTGACTTTGAGAAGAATCGTAGGCTAGAACTAAATTGAAACTTTTCCTTTCCGCGATCCTCTAATATCTGGTTAATTTGTTAAATTAACAGATTATTAGAAATAAATTTGGCGCATTTCGACATAAAGTGGAGTAGGCCTTCTGGGGATACCACTTAAAAACAAAACGCGCCGAGCACTCTACCTACAGGGTGGTGTGGAAACGAGTGCACTAACTGTCGCGTTCATTATATTCCCTTGGTGGAATCGTTCATGTAGCCGAGCACTCTACCTACAGGGTGGTGTCAAAACGAGTGCATAAACTATCGCGTTCATATTCCCTTGGTGGAATTCGTTCAACTGGATATTGCGGAAAAAAGAATGCGCCCAAAAAGCGGAGACAAGATTGCGCCAAAAAACATCGCATTAACTATCGCGTTCATATATTCCCTTGGTGGAATCGTTAAAGTAGCCGGGCACTCTACCTACAGGGTGGTGTCAAAACGAGTGCATAAACTATCGCGTTCATATTCCCTTGTTGGAATTCGTTCAACTGGATATTGCGGAAAAAAGAATGCGCCCAAAAAGCGGAAACAAAATTGCGCCAAAAAACAGTGCATTAACTATCGCGTTCATATATTCCCTTGGTGGAATCGTTAAAGTAGCCGGGCACTCTACCTACAGGGTGGTGTCAAAACGAGTGCATAAACTATCGCGTTCATATTCCCTTGGTGGAATTCGTTCAACTGGATATTGCGGAAAAAAGAATGCGCCCAAAAAGCGGAAACAAGATTGCGCCAAAGAATGCGGAAACAAAATTGCGCCAAAAAACAGTGCATTAACTATCGCGTTCATATATTCCCTTGGTGGAATCGTTAAAGTAGCCGGGCACTCTACCTACAGGGTGGTGTCAAAACGAGTGCATAAACTATCGCGTTCATATTCCCTTGGTGGAATTCGTTCAACTGGATATTGCGGTAAAAAAGAATGCGCCCAAAAAGCGGAAACAAAATTGCGCCAAAAAACAGTGCATTAACTATCGCGTTCATATATTCCCTTGGTGGAATCATTAAAGTAGCCGGGCACTCTACCTACAGGGTGGTGTCAAAACGAGTGCATAAACTATCGCGTTCATATTCCCTTGGTGGAATTCGTTCAACTGGATATTGCGGAAAAAAGAATGCGCCCAAAAAGCGGAAACAAGATTGCGCCAAAGAATGCGGAAACAAGAGTGCGCCAATAAAAACTATTTTCGTCGTAGTTCGCCAAATCGAAAAAATAGAAGGAAAAGTTATATTTCTTTCTGGATCTCCGATTTTCTTTCGGCCACAAGGGGCTTTAATGGCATGGTTCCCCTAACCCCACATATGCTGTACGTATCCATTTGACTTTGAGAAGAATCGTAGGCTAGAACTAAATTGAAACTTTTCCTTTCCGCGATCCTCTAATATCTGGTTAATTTGTTAAATTAACAGATTATTAGAAATAAATTTGGCGCATTTCGACATAAAGTGGAGTAGGCCTTCTGGGGATACCACTTAAAAACAAAACGCGCCGAGCACTCTACCTACAGGGTGGTGTGGAAACGAGTGCACTAACTGTCGCGTTCATTATATTCCCTTGGTGGAATCGTTCATGTAGCCGAGCACTCTACCTACAGGGTGGTGTCAAAACGAGTGCATAAACTATCGCGTTCATATTCCCTTGGTGGAATTCGTTCAACTGGATATTGCGGAAAAAAGAATGCGCCCAAAAAGCGGAGACAAGATTGCGCCAAAAAACATCGCATTAACTATCGCGTTCATATATTCCCTTGGTGGAATCGTTAAAGTAGCCGGGCACTCTACCTACAGGGTGGTGTCAAAACGAGTGCATAAACTATCGCGTTCATATTCCCTTGGTGGAATTCGTTCAACTGGATATTGCGGAAAAAAGAATGCGCCCAAAAAGCGGAAACAAAATTGCGCCAAAAAACAGTGCATTAACTATCGCGTTCATATATTCCCTTGGTGGAATCGTTAAAGTAGCCGGGCACTCTACCTACAGGGTGGTGTCAAAACGAGTGCATAAACTATCGCGTTCATATTCCCTTGGTGGAATTCGTTCAACTGGATATTGCGGAAAAAAGAATGCGCCCAAAAAGCGGAAACAAGATTGCGCCAAAGAATGCGGAAACAAGAGTGCGCCAATAAAAACTATTTTCGTCGTAGTTCGCCAAATCGAAAAAATAGAAGGAAAAGTTATATTTCTTTCTGGATCTCCGATTTTCTTTCGGCCACAAGGGGCTTTAATGGCATGGTTCCCCTAACCCCACATATGCTGTACGTATCCATTTGACTTTGAGAAGAATCGTAGGCTAGAACTAAATTGAAACTTTTCCTTTCCGCGATCCTCTAATATCTGGTTAATTTGTTAAATTAACAGATTATTAGAAATAAATTTGGCGCATTTCGACATAAAGTGGAGTAGGCCTTCTGGGGATACCACTTAAAAACAAAACGCGCCGAGCACTCTACCTACAGGGTGGTGTGGAAACGAGTGCACTAACTGTCGCGTTCATTATATTCCCTTGGTGGAATCGTTTATGTAGCCGAGCACTCTACCTACAGGGTGGTGTCAAAACGAGTGCATAAACTATCGCGTTCATATTCCCTTGGTGGAATTCGTTCAACTGGATATTGCGGAAAAAAGAATGCGCCCAAAAAGCGGAAACAAGATTGCGCCAAAAAACATCGCATTAACTATCGCGTTCATATATTCCCTTGGTGGAATCGTTAAAGTAGCCGGGCACTCTACCTACAGGGTGGTGTCAAAACGAGTGCATAAACTATCGCGTTTATATTCCCTTGTTGGAATTCGTTCAACTGGATATTGCGGAAAAAAGAATGCGCCCAAAAAGCGGAAACAAAATTGCGCCAAAAAACAGTGCATTAACTATCGCGTTCATATATTCCCTTGGTGGAATCGTTAAAGTAGCCGGGCACTCTACCTACAGGGTGGTGTCAAAACGAGTGCATAAACTATCGCGTTCATATTCCCTTGGTGGAATTCGCTCAACTGGATAAAGCGGAAAAAAGAATGCGCCCAAAAAGCGGAAACAAGATTGCGCCAAAGAATGCGGAAACAAGATTGCGCCAAAGAATGCGGAAACAAGAGTGCGCCAATAAAAACTATTTTCGTCGTAGTTCGCCAAATCGAAAAAATAGAAGGAAAAGTTATATTTCTTTCTGGATCTCCGATTTTCTTTCGGCCACAAGGGGCTTTAATGGCATGGTTCCCCTAACCCCACATATGCTGTACGTATCCATTTGACTTTGAGAAGAATCGTAGGCTAGAACTAAATTGAAACTTTTCCTTTCCGCGATCCTCTAATATCTGGTTAATTTGTTAAATTAACAGATTATTAGAAATAAATTTGGCGCATTTCGACATAAAGTGGAGTAGGCCTTCTGGGGATACCACTTAAAAACAAAACGCGCCGAGCACTCTACCTACAGGGTGGTGTGGAAACGAGTGCACTAACTGTCGCGTTCATTATATTCCCTTGGTGGAATCGTTTATGTAGCCGAGCACTCTACCTACAGGGTGGTGTCAAAACGAGTGCATAAACTATCGCGTTCATATTCCCTTGGTGGAATTCGTTCAACTGGATATTGCGGAAAAAAGAATGCGCCCAAAAAGCGGAAACAAGATTGCGCCAAAAAACAGTGCATTAACTATCGCGTTCATATATTCCCTTGGTGGAATCGTTAAAGTAGCCGGGCACTCTACCTACAGGGTGGTGTCAAAACGAGTGCATAAACTATCGCGTTCATATTCCCTTGGTGGAATTCGTTCAACTGGATATTGCGGAAAAAAGAATGCGCCCAAAAAGCGGAAACAAAATTGCGCCAAAAAACAGTGCATTAACTATCGCGTTCATATATTCCCTTGGTGGAATCGTTAAAGTAGCCGGGCACTCTACCTACAGGGTGGTGTCAAAACGAGTGCATAAACTATCGCGTTCATATTCCCTTGGTGGAATTCGCTCAACTGGATAAAGCGGAAAAA
Organism: Adalia bipunctata; assembly: GCA_910592335.1. Taxonomy (NCBI): domain Eukaryota; kingdom Metazoa; phylum Arthropoda; class Insecta; order Coleoptera; family Coccinellidae; genus Adalia; species Adalia bipunctata. The sequence goes on from OU342951.1 coordinate 4,798,241, forward strand.
AGAATGCGCCCAAAAAGCGGAAACAAGATTGCGCCAAAGAATGCGGAAACAAGAATGCGCCAATAAAAACTATTTTCGTCGTAGTTCGCCAAATCGAAAAAATAGAAGGAAAAGTTATATTTCTTTCTGGATCTCCGATTTTCTTTCGGCCATAAGGGGCTTTAATGGCATGGTTCCCCTAACCCCACATATGCTGTACGTATCCGTTTGACCTTGAGAAGAATCGTAGGCTAGAACTAAATTGAAACTTTTTCTTTCCGCGATCCTCTAATATCTTGTTAATTTGTTTATTAACAGATTATTAGAAATAAATTTGGAGCATTTCGACATAAAGTGGAGTAGGCCTTCTGGGGATACCACTTAAAAACAAAACGCGCCGAGCACTCTACCTACAGGGTGGTGTGGAAACGAGTGCATTAAATATCGCGTCATATTCCCTTGGTGGAATCGTTCAAGTAGCCGAGCACTCTACTACAGGGTGGTGTGAAAACGAGTGCATTAAATATCGCGTTCATATATTCCCTTGGTGGAATTCGTTCTAAAAGCCGAGCACTCGACCTACAGGGTGGTATGAAAACGAGTGCATTAAATATCGCGTTCATATTCCCTTGGAGGAATTTGATCAACTGGACAAAGCGGAAACAATAAGCGCCAATAAATGCGGAAAAAGTATGCGCCAGAAACTGAGCAAGAAGTATGCGCCAAGAAATAGTTAGCGGTAGCGTTTCTTTTTTTCAGCTTTGTTTAGGTGGAAGAGAAGGTAGGTCCCAGAGAACCCTTGGCCTTTCCGGGCTGAGTTGCATGGGATGTCATGGATGCCATTCCCAACTTCAGCTATCGATGGACCAAGAGCGGACAAGAGTTTGAAGCGTCAATGTGAGTGACTTTTAGGGTTTCTAGTGGTGGTTTATTTCAGGTATATTGAAATCAATGTCAGAAAAATTCTGGCGAAGGAGAAATGTCTTAGAGAAGACATGTACCAATAAATACGAAAACAAGTATGCGGCAGTAAATGCGGAAAAAAGTAGTTAGCGGTAGCTTTTTTTCCCAGATTTTTTTTAGGTGGAAGAGAAGGTAGGTCCCAGAGAACCCTTGGCCTTTCCGGGCTGAGTTGGGATTTCATGGTTGCCATTCTGAACTTCAGCCATCGATGGACTATGAGAGGAAAATCAATGTGAGTGACTTTTAGGGTTTTTGGTGGTGGTTAATTTCAGGTATATTGACAATAATGTCGCAAAAACTCTGTCGAATTAGAAATGTCTCAGAGAACACATGCGCCAATAAATGCGGAACAAGTATGCGCCAATTTTGACTTAAAGTGGAGTAGGCCTACTGGGGATACCACTCAAAAAAAAACGCACCAAGCACTCTACCTAAGGGTGGTGTGGAAACGAGTGCATAAAATATCGCGTTTATATCGCCTAGGTGCAATTCGGTGCATTGCAAGCTCAGCTGAACGTGGCGGCCAATCATTTTGAGTATTGTGATCGTCAAAGACCGAAGGTAGGTATGGAGTTGTTTGTATGTTCAAGTTTTTTCACATTTCTGGCAACATTTAGCAAAAGTGTCCCTATACTTCTTCAGGCCTACAATTTATCAAATGAAACATACGAAAGTTTCAATCAATTGGATAACTCACCATCTTCAAACGTTCTGACACTTATGGCAGGTTTGCTCGGTTCCCCGTCCCCCAGCCTTGTGTAAGCCAACACCTGTATACGATACTGCACAAACTTCTTGAGTTCCGTCAGAGTTGTGGTAAAGGTGGCATTTCCCGCTATTTGTTTGTGCTGCGCCGGAGCCTTATCAGCTGCGTAGTAGACTTTGAAACCTTCAATCAAGCCGTTCTGGTGTTCTTTTGGCACGTCTCCCCATTTCACGACTATGGTCGTCGACGATGTGGCGTTCGCTTCCACGTTCATAGGTCCGAAGGATGGCACTGTAAAACGGTTTTATGAAAAATAACTGGACACGCAGCGAGAACTATTCAATGATGATTATTCTGAGGGCTAACCTGATTCTCTGGTTCTCTCCAAAGCTCTTTGACTGGATTTCGAACAGCCCACGTCGTTACAAGCTTGCATGGAAATCTCGTACAGCTCGTACTCCTCGAGACTCGTTACTACGTGTGAGTTGGCAGTATGATCGTCTATCGAAGCGCTTCTTGATTTGCCAGAAGAGGCTTCAATCAAGGTTATGTTATAACCTCTAGGGTTACCGAACCATTCGATCTGCTGCAACGGCTAGAAATAGTTTGGTTCAATATACGAAGAATCAAACGCGAAAAACGTCGAAATAAAAGTACTCACGATCCATCTAACCCTCAACTCCGTCGCACTGATCGCCCTTACGGTCACGTTCTTGGGCGGGAATGCAGGCGGAGCCTGTATGGTCTGAAACTCCTTGGAAGACTCCGACGGCTGCGACCTCCCCACCACGTTGTTGGCGATCAGTCTCAGTCTGTATTGGGTGAAAGGGACCAAGCCGGTTACCGTTACGGACTTGGCGTCCGGGTCCGACACCTCGTAAATGACGAACCAAGACACGTTCCTCGTGGTCTGAGCCTCCACCGTCCATCTGGTGATGGAAGAGTTGCCGTCGAATCCCGGAGTGAACTGGAGCACCACCGAGAAAGCCTCTATGTTGGAGAGGGCCAATTTGGTGGGCGGTTCCGGTAGCACGGGCTCCACGCCCGATTGTATGGTGGCTATTTTGGGCGGGCCTATTCCCACTCTCGTGGAAGCGGTAACCTCGAAACGGTAGTGCGTCATGGCTTGCAGGTCATTGATTCCGATATTCAAGGTATCCGAGGACAAATTCAGCATTTTGACTGTTTCAGGTTTGTCCCTTACATGATAAGTGATCTGATAAGAGGTCAGAACACCGTTGGGTTCCTTAGGTGGAGACCAAATGACATTGACGTATCTGTCACTAATTTCATCGAACTGCAGGCTTGCTACCTCTCCAGGCACTGAAAAAATTGTTGTGTTATCTTAAATCTTATATATATAAAACAGAGTTGTTGGTTACACCATTTATAACTCGAGATCGGATGGACTGTTTGTTATGAAACTTCATTTATGGATAAGTCTACGGCCTGGTTATTATAAAATACATTAAAACTCTGAAAAATTCTATGAAACATTTGCTTATGTAGGAAATGCATTTCCTCTTTTTGAATAAGGCCACTAGTTGTCGATACGGTTAATGACTCTTATCTAGACACTGTAGCGTATTAGATGGCGATATATACAATTATTGTGTAATTTGCATAGAACTTATAATAACATGGAAGGCTATTATCAGATCAAAAAGCGGGTAAGGATCTCAAGTTGGTGGAACACTGAATTTTTACTGGAAAGTCAAGTAAATCGGATTGTTACGATCAGCATCAATCGTGTGTTGTCCATTTTCATCTTATCTCTATATTTCTGAAATGTTTTTGATTTATGTTTGGGTAATAAATATATTTGCGGAAATAACTGAATTCAAAATTGCCCATAATTAGTAATTGACATATTATTTTTGTATTTCTGTTTTGTGTGACAGCTCATATCCATGGAAAAGATGACAATTGACAGATGAAGTTTGACAGATGGTATTTGACAGATGACATTTGACGGATCACATTTGACAGAACTTTTATTATGCCTAATTTATCTCCTGCTCGAAAAAATAGCAATTGCGAGTTTACACAACTTTACCAGTGGGTTTCACGAAGCTTAATCACCGGTGATCGGAGCTTGATCTAGAATCAACTCGATTCGACAGTTCAGAAATCTAACCAAGCCGTTGATCTCCGATCACTGGTGATTACGATTTGTGAAATCCACCGTAAGTATGGGTATCGTTTAGGCGAAACAAAGTTCGTCGGGCCAGCTAGTTCTGGATAAATTCGAAATATGTGGATTATTTGAAAGTTTTTTTTTTATTTCTCACCATCTTCCTTAGTTTTTACGTAAACATATTGACTGATTTCGCCGTCTCCGGGATCAGTAAAACACAACACAGTGATGTTGTATTCAGTGAACTTCTTCAAACCGTTCATTATGACAGTCTGTTGAGCGTAGGGATCCAACAAGTTTGGATGCACCGTCATCATTTTCTTCTCTATGTACGTTTCTCTCATTTCGTTATATTGCCATGCTTGAATTTTATACCTACAATAATTTAACGAAAGTTAATAAAAAAGACAGAAATACATCGAATCTGTTGTCTTCTTACCCTTGGTTGATACCGTTGATTTTTTGCGGATCTGGCGGATCCCACCAGATCTGCACAGCTGTCGAGTTGACAGCTATGACCTTCTCTATTTTGGGCGGGGCTTCGGGCACGCCCTCTTTAGTCTTTATTTTGACACCTTTGGTGAACACGCCCACTCCCTTGTTATTATAGGCTGCTATTTCGATGATGTAATCCTTCCAAGTGATTAAATCAGGAATCAGATAGTTTCTTTGAGCCTAAAATTCAATTTTTTTACAAATCTACTTCGCATCTTGTGGAGATTAGCATTACCTCGTTGGTTATGTTTCTGATAGTCCAAGGGCTTTTATTGTAACCGTACAATCTGTAACGGATGATATAACCTAAAATTTGACCGTTACGGTGCTCTTCTAAAGGTGGCTGCCATTGGGTTATTATTTCCGAGGAGCTTCTAGCGGAGCCTACGAAACCTACAGGTGGTCCAGATGGCGCTGCAATCCAATTCGAAGGTATTGAAGACCGAATCCACACAAAGGGACAAAATAAGTCCAACAATCCTCACTTACCTTCTTGCGGCAACTTGATCATATTGCTCGGATCGCTAGGACTCCCTTCTCCCACGCTATTAATAGCGCTCACCCTAAACTGGTAGGATGCGGCGGCCTTCAAGTTTTCCAGAAGCACCCACCTTTGACTGGCGGAAAGGTTACTTATCTCGGTTATCCAGTTCATGAGGGGGTCGGGTATGGGGCCTACAATCGGGGGTACTTATGAAACGAAATAATACCGCATGCGTTCGTTAGCAGAAGGAACCTTTTGAAACTGGGTGCTCCAATGAGCATGCATGTTATTCCACATAGATTACCGAGACATTGTTAACCACTAACTGACGATGCTGACGTAGCAATGCCAAACTCATTCGAAAATGCGCTCATCAGCCGGAAATTCTAATACGGGGTGTTACAATAATTGCGCGAGATTTATGATGAGGTTTTTCGATAGGATAATATAACAAATTTGTAGAGGAAAGTCACCAAATATGAAATAGTATCCTAATATGGAATATCTTCAATTCTCCAAGACTATAAGTAATAACCGCAACACTCGACCATCTTCTGTTTCATTCGGTCTACTAACTATCGCACTCACACCATCGAGTCAGTTGCGCGAACGCTTAACGTGTAGCAGGCGTGTTTTGTTTTGTTGTCATGAAGAAAATTTTAAAGGTAAGTAATAAATGAGTATTACCAGCTGTTATGTTTGTATACATAAGTGTTATACTATTTAGTATATCGGTATTATGTTTATTTCACCATTTTGTGATCTTTTGTCTTTAAAATATTGTGACTTGAAAAAATATTTAGAAGAGTTTGAACTAGTATAAAAATCCAAATATGGACAGTCGTCGGTGTCTAATTATGGAATATGCTTAATGTATGGGCTCTGGGCACATTATGATTGTGCTGGTCCAGAGTTTGATACTTGGATCTGTGACTTTTGCAAGTAATTATGAAACTTCATTCATTTATCACGATATGTTATATTCATTTAATTGATCTCCAAGATATTAATGTCCATTTTTGTTATTGTTATGTTGATTTATATTCCATATATGGGTACCTATTTCATATTTGGTTACTCATTTGTGATTTTGTTTTTTGTGTTAGATTTTGATTTGATAACTAATATATTTGATAAAAGGCTGTTAATTGCTACATATAAATGTATGACTGATCAGTAAAAACATTAAACTGATTTAATTAATATGAAGTTTTTTTTTATATCCCAAAAACAAAATGGTATTTCATATTTGGTGACTTTCCTCTATTGAAATTGGGATTTCATACTACGCACAGAACACTCCCCTTGAAAAACTGTATCTATTCCTAAAGGCATCAAAATTTAAAAATTCTCGATGAAAATGTTTCTTTTTACTTGATTTAGATTTACTCTTGAAATACTTTTGAAACAAACAAAAATGCGCTATAGATGGAAAGAAAATATTTGAGAACGTCAGAAAAATTCACCAAAAAAGGTACAGCTAATGAGGGCTTTTATTAAATCACGAACGCTATAATTCCGAAAGTTAAAATAAATTATTGTAACACCCATTAAAATAATACACAATCACTGTACAACCCAAGGCAAAAAATAAAAAAAAAGATTAAACATATCATGACAAAATAAAACATGCTCAAAAATATTAAACATTCACAACGAATTGGCTTTGGGTCATACAGAGATAAAATTCTAGACATTTAATCCCACTTACGAACAATACATGCTCACCTAAAGTTTTTGCGTTACATGACCAAGAAAATTAAGAAATTATCAATTCGTATTCAACAAAAATTTCGAAGTTTATAGACGGATCTCTCATTTGAACCTTTCAAATAACAGTGAAGCAGAAAAAGAACCAGGATATAAGAGACTTCGTTAGTAAGGAAAGGGTGCAATTTATACCAGAATTCACCACAACAGAAACAAAAATAAAAAGATCTATTTGAAGATAGAAACTTCCATATGGTCAAATTGGAAAACTTCACAACGAATTCAATCTAAAATCATGCCTAAATAGTATTTCATGATGCAGTTTTCCAAAAGAAAGTAAAAATGACAGATCCGTCAGCTGCCAAAAGCAATGTCCAGTCCTTTTTAACATAGCCACCTTAATAGAAAGCCAGAAACATGAAATTTGGCAATATTGTAGAGACCGTGAGCTACTGGTCATTTATTGGTTCGTAAGCCACAATTACTGTTCTGTCATTGAATAATGCGATTTTCACAGCGCTGTCATATCGTGTTCCTGGCTTTCCCATCAAAATGTTTCGATTTTGAGGTTATGTAACGCAAAAACGACTCGCAAAGCTTCCTCCACTGGACTTACCGAACTCGGGCACCTCCCGCCTCTGTATAACGTACTGTTTGATGGCGCTGTTGCCGTCGAAACCGGGCGTCCAGCTCACGTTGACCACCCTCTTCATCTGGTAGTCCAAACGTTCGGCCTTCACGTTGTTGGGCGGAAAGGGCAGCTCGACCACCTTCAAACTGCCGGACCTCGTGTCGTTGCCGCCCGCCGAGGTCACGCTGCAGGTGTACACGCCCACGTCTGCCGCCCTGACGGCTTGGATCTCCAAGGTGCCGTCTTCTAAGATGTTCACGCGAGAGGTGAGTCGTGGATTGATCATCCTGCGTAAGAGACAGATATGGTCGTGTATTTTGTGATCAAACTAGTTTTTTTTCGGGGTCTTACTTGTTGTCGTGGAACCAGAGTAGCCTGAAGGGAACAGCTGGATCTGTGGAGACCTGGCACTGTAAGGTGGCCGTGTGGCCTAGGAGAACGCTGGTGTCCACTGGGGGCTTTATTATTTGTGTTCTCACTGTGTCAGGCAGAAAAAAAAGCTAGGTTTAACTTGCAGTTGTTGATTATACAGAATTATTTCAAAAAGAGACTTTTGAAGATGATCTGATCAATTTTGTAATCTATATATATAAAACGAAGTTGTTGGTTACACCATTTATAACTCGAGATCGGATGGACTGTTTGTTATGAAACTTCATATTTTATGGATTCGTCTACGGCCTAGTTATTATAAAAAACATTAAAACTCTGAAAAATTCGATGAAAAATTTGCTTATGTAGGAAATGCTTTTCGTCCTTTTGAATAAGGCCACTAGGTGACGCTACGATTACGATTTGTGAAATCCACCGTAAGTATCATTTAGGTGGAACAAAGTTCGCCGGGCCAGCTAGTCTAAATCATAAACAACGACTGTAAAACCAACATTATTTGTGTTATTGACGCAGATTTGTGTGAAAATCATTTGTATAAAAAAATGCCTTGAAAAAAGCTCAAATAACTCTGAAAAGCTTCGGAATATCAGTTATATTATCAAAGTCACATTAAAATTGAATAAGAATATGTAAGAGTTTTAAAAAGTGAAGTGATTTCAATATCAAAAAACTCCGAGCGATCCAAGAAAAGATTCAACATTGAAACAGAAAATATACATTAAAACCCATAGAAAAATAGATATGAACAATAAAAACATAAACTCCACTTACCTAAAACAGTCAGATGAGCAGAGCCTTTAACCGTACCAGCCTCGTTACTTCTTATACAAGTGTATTGTCCAGCATCTGTTTCTTTGACAGAGACAATCAGGAGATCACCAGATTCCAATATTTGAATCCTAGAAGAAGGCTCTATAACATCATTTCCTGAGAAAGAAAAACACTTTTAAACACTTCATCGGCCAATATTTCTCAAGATTCTTACCATCGAAGATCCATGTTATGTTGGGTGTAGGAGCCCCTACAGCTCTACAATTCAAATTTGCATCTTTTCCATCCAAAATTGTGACATTTTGTGGAGGATCTTCCATAACAGGCGTGGAAGCTGTAATATTTATTAGTGAACATTTTGGGGAAATATCTGAAGGTTTTGTGATCTAAAACTGGAAAGTCTTCGAGGATTATCTATATAAAGCTAAAAATGCTCAAAACATCATGCAAAATCCTCAGAACAAAACTGAAAAAACTGATTTTTTAAAATCATCAATTTTCCCACAGCTACTGCAACAAAAACCTAAGGCAACTCGCAAAACTGTCCACTTTGTCGTAGACAAATAATGTGCTTTAAACCCTTTCCTTTGTGTATCGCAACAAAATCACACTACTGTCTACCTGTGCACACCGATTGGAAAAAATTCTACGAGATCTGATCCTAATTCTTACATGGTGATAAAAACACGAATTTGTTTCTTCTGTCGCTCCTGAGTCTTACTACGTTCGCTGCCAGACTTCTTTTTCTTCGCAATTCTAGGGGATTATAAATGGCCTCTTGAGTCAAAGAAAGATACATAACAATAATAAGAATGAAAAATGGTACAAAAATTGTGAAGGTAATCTAACCATTTATGATGATTTGAAAGTATAGTAAAGATAAAATTTGGTACGTAGTGGCGAAAACCATATAATCCATATTTCTGAAAATGATTGTACTTACTTTTGACCCTTAGCCAAGTAGACAAAGAACATTCACCAGCTGGATTCGTCGCGAAACACTGGTACATCCCGTTATCACTTATCTTCAGTCTTTTAATAAGCAAAGAATTGTCTTCCTGCAGCAAAAACCTAGAAAAAAATTGATCGTTAAGGATCACCCCTTTAGATGTACCCTATTTAGTCAACCAGCACTAGATACACGCTTTGTGCTGGCCGACTCGCTATATCCTGTATGTCTTTGGAGTATTTGGACTTCCTACCTGTTACTGTTGAAATCTATGGCAACGCTGTTCATGTACCATGAGACGTTCGGTTTGGGGTGTCCGACAACGTCGCAAGACAGGGTGACAGGTGATCCGTATTCTGCCAGAGTTTCAGCCTTGAGGGTGCTAACAGGCCTGGGTTTCTCCAAGACTGATACTTGCGCGAACGCTGAGATACTGGGATAGCCTCCTGATCTCATAGTGATCCTGCATTCGTACTGGCCGCTGTGAGTTGTGTTTACGGAGACTAGGGAGAGACTTCGGTTCCAGTAGTCGTTAGCGTAGGTTATTACTGCGTCGTCGATGAGGACTCCGTCCTTGAACCTTCAAAAAAAAGGAAATTTTGGGTTTGTTGAGGCCCACACTTTTATCTGAGTAGGGAATTCCGAGCTAAATACTACAGTTACTGTTAAGCCTGTAGCTGAGGCTGGTGTTGGAATTTTAAATCGATAATGTTGGTCCATCATGAAGGTTATATTTTCCAGATCACTGTTTCACAGTGGGAAGATCTTAAATCGATTTTCGAACTTAGAATTCAAGTGTAGTGTGAAGTTTTTTACCAAAACATAAAACAGAAATCGTTATTACGAGAAAAATCATCTTCCAAAAGATTTTGAAACATTTTATCTACTCTGGAACGATACAAACACTTTAAAATTCGCCAAAGCATTAGGCGCATCCCAAGGCCAATACTACCACCATGAAATATCTACATGGGCATGTTCCACTTATCTCACAAGCCGCATTCTTCCAAGTGTAATTAAAACTCATTGAAAATAGAGTTGCAGATAGGAAGATAGACTTCATGGCAAGATCAACTGCTACAACACCATCTGATAAACACAGCTCTCAACAATTTCATTGGATAATGAGTCCAACTTATTCGGGTTGAGAAAGGTTCAATTAAAGAATGCAGTTATGGCGGTCCATATATCGTGCGAAAATTGAGCTTGTTTCCGTCGTTTAATAAGTGCATGAACTTTTCAGTCTTTCCAGAAATCAGGCAAATCACCAAAGGGCAAAACTAGTGTGACTAGTTGGACAATAGCTAGCAAAACTAAGAGCATCTGCTTTAAGCTTCCAGAAATGTTATCTGTGTTGGAGCAGATACTTACCAAAGTGTCTCCAGTTCGTGTAAAGGCCTGGCGTTCGCTATACAGTCCAGACTCGCTTGCGCTGTACCCCTAACTATCTCCATATCTTCAGGTCCAACTATTATTCTAGGTTCTATTTCTTTGGCAGCGTTGCTTTCGATCACATTCAGCTTTATGAAGGGGCTGTTGAACTTGTTACCCTCCTGGGTATTAATTGCAACCGCCCTGGAAGAGAAAACAAAGATTGTTGATGAAGAATATAAAAAAGGAAAAATATGATTTCACTCCCAATCAATGTAGTTGAATAAGCATTAGATTAGAACAGTGGAGCATTTTATTGTTACCGATCCTTCCGCCATTTTTATGATTCATACAGAACTGGAAAATATTTGGCAGTCCATAGCGTTTTTAATGCATATGAACGTTAAATTCTATCTAGTCGACCAACGCAAAATACAGCAGATACACGAAAGGGACAATCAAGTATTCAATAAGACCATCGTGAAATATTCCCCGTTTCTGCAGACTGCCACTAGATATTCGTTAGTTAAAAGTGAAGTGGTCTAATTGTTTTATTTTGTGTATGAAGTAAAATGAAAAAATCCTTACTTGTATTCTCTTTGGTCAGTTAAGTCAGTAGATAAAATGATCAGTTGATTGCTCTTGGATTTTGCGTATTTTTGAGCGTAGGGCAAACCCCCTTCGTCAGTTTGCCACGTCACGTCCGGTAGAGGAGTCGACTCGATCTCTGGTAAATCCAAGATGGCGGCTTCGCCTTCTTCCACCGTAACGTTCTTTTCTGTAGTATCCTTGAAATCGTTCATATCTGTAAAAACATTCATTATTCATCAAGCTGATAAAACGCATTCTTCTGCCATTTTTTTTCTTATGAAAGAGGACTTACACGCTACAGTGACTTTCATTTCTTCGCTGAGTATGGCTCCAATCTTATTGGCGGCCACGCAGCGATAGCTGCCTTCGTCCGTTCTTTTCGAGGATATTATTTTGTAAAAAGGGTCTGTGGAAAAATCTGAGATCATGACCCCGTCCTTAAGCCATCGGAATTGTGGAGGAGGATTACCTGAAACAGAATAAAACCGATAAATTGAATATGTTTTGAGCTACGCCACTGGTCGATGATACGTTTTCACCACAGATCTTTTAAAATGACATAAGTTCTATGATGCTTGCGCATAGACACTGTCTAGGCAACACTTTTGGAGGAAAAGGGTTGAGTTTATTTCTTGACAGATTCGTGTTTAAATCGTAAAAAGGACGATGAATTTCATTTCATAGATCTTTATTGAAAACAGTACATCTAAATATAAGTGAAATGACTTATTTCATTCCATGAAAGCTTATACAAGTTTCTCAACCTCAACCCTGGCAACTTTTCTTCAAATTCGAAACAAAATGCGACGTTGCCAAATTATATTTAGGGTCAAAACCATAGAAAATCAGTAAAGGAAATATTTCTCTGCCAAACGTGAATAATAAATAAAAAAAAGTAGCTTCCGAAGTATTCTCTTGACCAGGTCGACGGAAGCAAAAATAATAAAAACAAGTCTGTTTTTCAGCTTTCCATGTGTTAAAGACGTTAATGACCGGATGATTCTTTCATGTTTTTTCTTCCGTCCAAATATTTATTATCGAGAATATTAGAGGCTTTGAACACCTCTGCCTTGTACGTGTATTATAAACATATCACGGTGCAGATGTTTGGTATAAGCTCTAAACAGTCTGGAGACCTGGAGTCAATAGCAGGGCTAGATAACCAAAGTTTATAATCTTATCTGTGTAGTTTGTTTGTTTTCTACGCCCGCTACACACGGTGAGATTAAAAATAAAAATGGGCTGCATACGATTTGGGTCAAACCTGAGAAGTTATTTGATGGATAAAAACAGCCAGATGTACAGGGTGTTCCAAATTTGATCTCCAGAGAAATTGCGAGAACAGGCACAATCTCAAATGTCTGTCTATTTATTTCTGTTCAAAAGATACCTGATTTAGGGAAGAGCTCCGTTTCATCTTATAAAACAATTTATTATGGTCTAAGGTTATACCGTGAAGTTGAGATCTAGCACAGGTAAAAAACCCTTGCAGTAAAATTGAGAGATGAGTTGTTTTGAATGTATTGAATCAACTTTTTCCAAAAAATCTTCGAATACTGAAAAAATCAAACCACAGTGTGGTTTTGTCTCAATACAACTCGCATATCCACATTCTTCGACTGGAAATAACTGTTTCGTTGTTTTTTAAACACTTTCATTGCCATCTCGTGGTTAGTTCCCGGCTCGTCGTCGTATCACGTAATCATGGGATGAGTAAAGAAACGAGTCCTTTCTTCATGTCGTTTCCTGGAGATAATTACAGGTGGTAGACTCCCATTCAAAAAGTATCATACAAAGCGAATCAGAGCTAATGATAGCAAGAAAATTACGTATTAATCTCTCATAATTCTATGGTTAAACTTATCGTAAATTGAACTTTAATTTTTGGGGAAAGTAGAAAATTCTATGACATTTTGGTGAAGACTGTTCTATGACTAGGGCTGTCCAAGATTAAATGAAGTGTTAATTGAACCATAGAAATGAATCACAATGTGGCAACGCCGTGTTTTATTTCGACACATTACAAAAAACTGTTAACACCGTTAAAGGCATTTAATTATTTTATATATTTCTACCAAAGTGAATACATAGTATGAAGCTGTACTGGTCGCTGGCGCTATATTTCCTTCATTACCAAACATTTATGTTATAAATGGATACGCAATCAAGGTTTCATTTATTATAGTAGGTAGGATTTTTTTATTCTGACTGATTAGAGAAGAGTTTAGAAGATAGAAGATTGAAAAATAATCCATGTTTAGTATTGAATGAATAAATATCCGCATCCAAAATGCTTCTTTCTCATCGAGAAGCCCATAAAGAAATACGTCTTCTCAGAGTCGCTTCATAATTACAGGTGGCACTAAGATCTGTCTATATTCATAGTCTGTCTTCACTTTATATTAATGATGTCACCTAATTGACCTCGGTCTCGATCCAGGTTCAATCTTCGAATATACGGTCCCTCCGTTATACAGGAGAGGTTAAAAGACTTTTGACACAAAGCTGACGCGCAAATGAGTTCGTAAATTTTTTATCCCTGCCCGTAAGAAATGAGAGGCAATCAAGCGTCCATCATCACTAAGATGTAACGGCGATTTTAAAAATTTTCCTTTCAGTGGAAATGATGAAAATACGGATAATTTCGAAATTTTGCCATAGAACTTATAATGTAATGTAAGTTCTATGAAATTCACAGAGAAACTAAATAGAGATTTGTGATATGACATAGATGTATAGAATAGAGGGTTTTTATGAATCTATGATATGACAATACAATCATGGCTGCCAAAACCAGTCAAAATAATGTCACTCTTGATTAATAAAAACTCAGTGTATTGAGGATGAGATTGAGAAAAGTACAGCGTGATAACTCCAAAACTTTCCAACCAACTTTATAAAATGTTTCAACTAGTTGGAAAGTGAATTTCCAAGTTACGAAGCATCTCCAGAATCATTCAGAATTGACGTAGGTCCAATCTGATCGGACAGCTTCAATTAAATTTTTCACACGTATCAGTCGACGGCAGAAACGCAACACGAATCTATGGTCCGACGAAATTTCAATTCGTTTCCGGATTATTGTCTTAGATGGCTTGGGAGCCGACAGAACCCTATCCGACGTGAAAATATTGTGTTTCACGGGGGGAAACGGAAGCGCGGGTTCGAATCTCACATAAGAGATTAGAGGTGAATCGGAAAACACAATAAGATGAGAAACCCAATAGCTATGTGGACATGCTCAGCTGAGCCGGAACAGACTAATTTCGTACACATATTAGAGAATCTGTGGACGTTTACTTTAACCACCCCTTATGATATCCACGAAACCACAGAAATGTCGTACTTGAACCATAGAGATATTATTATCTCTGTGATTTGAACACAGATATATCTACCTAATACAGTTGGTCATCCCTCGACGATTACAGATCATAGAAATGTGGAACGTCCTTGATCTCTGATCAACTACTTATTATTCTATGTGACCGACCATAGACGATCAGTTTGACAGTTTCTCGAATAGTTCCGAGAATCAGCAAAGTATGTGAATAGAAATGGTGCAAGAAACTGTTAATACCAATCCTCTAGTGATTTTGAGAAGTGTTCAAGTCTCCTACTTGATAAACGACCGGCATAAGACTGTGCAGTTAACAACGTTGTGAATGTTAATGTGTGAAGTTGATGTGTCTTGAGAATCAACGTTTCATTCATGCATAATTTCTTTGTTGCTAGACAGGAAACGCCTTTGGGAATCTTCAGTCTGATTATTTTCTAGAGAACATGTTCGAGTATGAAGTTTGCTGCGGCGCTACTTCGAAACTTCGCTAATTCCACAGGTGACTGATGTACGAGGTTACGTTGAGAATATAATCGACTATTTTAATATGACTTCAACGAATGTTCCTTATGATAATTTATCATGTGACTCATTAACTTAGGTTTGATATTCAATGACGAACTCGTTTTTTTGCTCTGGGGGGGGGGAAAGGATTTTTATGAATAAATCGGGTTTGTTTTTTTTCTTATATTTTGATGGAGAACTTCAATCTAGGAGGCGAACGAAAAAGTAACGACACATTCCTTCGTAAAATGTTCGGACGCCATTAAGAAAGAAACCATCAAAACCGTAGCCCGACTATTTTCCTCGGAAAAGCCGCCTTTTCAAATCCCGCGTCTCATTTCCTCTTCCGCGCCGAAAAATATTCCCCAACTGACCGTAAGTCGGTCATAAACCTTGGGCGTATATTAACCGTGCTCAAGTACAAGTCGGTGGCCGTAAACAGCTAAGTACTTGAACCCCAGGCGCGAATCCATCAAACGCCCATCAAAAATTCATCCCATCTCGAAATCTACGGGACCTCCCGATTTTACGACTAAGAAAATACGGGACTACCTGTGTCCGGGGTTTGATGAAGTCGCCGAAATTCGAAATTTTAGTGTCTATTCGGGATTTCGGAACGTAGTTTTCCTTCTATTCCGTTTCCAACTGAACCAACAACCACAGAAATAGTAAATTCGACCTCTATGCCAACACGTCATGAAATAGCTCTATGGTCGTGACAACATAACCTTTAATCCATACCGTCTCTATTCTCTAGACAAATTATACCACCGCAATTCAGGAGCCATAGAAAACAAAACGTTCTAGGAGCCAGCGTCGTGTATTAATTTTCGGCCCATAAAAACTTAATCAATTTTTCTCGTGGCCCACATGCATACAGAACTCACTCATACGGCCGTAAAATCCTAAGACGGAGTGGGCCGAGGTGTTGTTAGTTTGATTGGAAGGAAGATTAGTTCGGACGATCAATAAGGCCAAGGAAAACTAAGCCTGAACTGCCACTGATGTTAATTTTTCGCGACGCGTTCCAAAGTTTACGACTTACGAATTCAATATGCTTGTTAGAACGACCAATTCAGCCTCTATAAAAAAATGCCTCAAGAATTTTTTTCGTATTTTCATCAGTTGCGAGACAAACTCATAATATTCTGGGACACCCCAAGTGTTCTTTTCAAATGTATACATAGTAAGTTGAACTATTATCAAGACGACCTATAACCCAGAAATACTAAAACCATAAATAACCTCTGTTGGGAAAAATAACTAAATGCATTTCTCAATAACGCCTAATGACCTATTCCATCAATTATTACAACAATCGGAGAATTAGATACAAAACAATTATTACGTAACTAATTAAACGAAAAAGGAATCTGTATCTGTCATTCGGTTCCTATCTTTCTTCGTCTGTGATAACGATGCACTCTCATTAACCCATAGAACCATCAAGAGATAGTATTCTGTGATAGTATTCATATCTCTATGCGTACACCTTACAATACCAAGTTCTATGGCAACAACCCGATCTGTGATCCGATTTCTAATTCATCAAGTGGGATATGATGAGCGGAACCATTTGGTTAATGAATTCTGAAATGAGGGTGCATTATCGGTTTCCTTGAGGATGTTTCACGCGAATTGCAAACCTCCATGAATTTTTAAACAGGAATCGATCATGAAGAACTTTAAAGTTTAGCGCTAACTTTTATTCCAAGAATCTAAAGATGGGGTAAGACGATGTCGTTGATGGCTGTCATAGCAAATTACTATTCACGATACCGGATCGATATAGCGCATTTCCTGGAAAACCGTAACGATTCAGGTATTTTCGTTTTGAAATTGACTACTGGTAAACTCCAAGAATCAATAAATAATAATCATAGAGGTACTTACCAAAGGCTTGACATTGTAGAATTTTGACAGTTCCTAATCGAGTCATGCTACTCGTAGACGTCGATGTGGTAAATCTAGGTGCTTGAGGAAGATTTTCTGAAAATAAAAAAATCATTAATTGAAAAAAGAATTCACTTTTCTGTCATATATTTTTTCAACAATGGTAAGATAACCTCCGAAATTTTATAAAACCATCGAACCAAGTTCTATGGCTTGAATGCATAGAACTATGTATCTCTATATCTGCACAAAAAAGGCAATGTATATACAATTCTATGGTCCCGACTTCTTGAGAGACAGAAAAAATAAAAGTACTTGATTCTATTACCCTCCATTTTCGAAATACAGGATTAAATGGAAAAAATTGTGTTAGATTTGAAACAAAAATATTTTATTATTGAAAAAAGATTTATTTTTCGAAGGATACAGCCGCCATGAACTTATAGTTTCGGTTATCGAATTTTGGCAACCTTGTACAATATTGAACCCTCCCCCAGAACAACAATCGAGCTCTTAACCCCATTGTAAATTCCGGGCATCGGAAGAATCTTCCTTAACCAGGATAACAGAACCCTGAAAAATCCCACATAAAATATGGAGTTGTATTTTGCCACGGCGTTCACAGAATCGCCCTCAACAATTTATGGAATCTGAAGGGCCAGCGGTCAACACACCATCCGACAATATTACCCTCACTGAATTCCGGAGAAATCCCGCCAAATAGCTACAGGAAACAATAGAACACCCTTTTCTGTCGATAGGTACATTGTTCCAAGATTTTACGGCATTCTCAAAATTCTATGGAACACGTAAATCCCTTCGTCCCGCTCGGAAAACGTCGATGGTCCTAAAAATTTAAATTTCCGACCCACAAACATAGGTCTCTGAATCTATGTTCCGAAAGAACGGACCACAGACAATCCGAGCAGTAGGAATGTATCGATATCTCAGAGTAGATTTATTACTCTATGATCGATATTCAATATTAATATGGGGCAAAGTCTTTTTTTGGAACTAATGAATTACAGCCATAAGGAAAAAACAACATTTCCATTTTATTCATGTTCCATTCGGCGATTATCTGGAAGAAACCATCAAAACCAACCATTTGGGATCA
Organism: Adalia bipunctata; assembly: GCA_910592335.1. Classification (NCBI taxonomy): domain Eukaryota; kingdom Metazoa; phylum Arthropoda; class Insecta; order Coleoptera; family Coccinellidae; genus Adalia; species Adalia bipunctata. Next base: position 4,816,275 of record OU342951.1, read on the forward strand.
TATTAAGGTCAGAGATGAACTGGCAATAAAACTGATATTTCTATGAATTGGGTTCACACACCCGTCCTTCACAAAAGAATTATCTGTGTGAATCGAGGATTTCAGAGGAAATGAATTATATCCATTCATTAATGGATACACCATCTACCTCCTGATCTGAATAGCACAGAACATCTCCATTCAAATCAATTCTTCACCGACGCGACGGTTGAAACGTCATGTCAAACGGGCTGATGAATAACTTCAATGAAGCATTCAAATTAGCGATGATAATTAATCATCAGCGATATCGACGAGGCTCCACGTCAAATCGACTATGATTCCATTTCATGAATATTACAAGTAATGAAATATTGCGGAAAATGGCGTGAAACTTGTCACTTCGTCAACGCAATCGAAATTCTATGAATTTGAAAATATATTTCTATGGTTCGTACAATCCAAAACATTTCATGATCTGTGGAATTCGCAAATATCACGCCGATCTATGTTTATCAATTACGAATTCTGTGATGGGATTTTCTTCGTGACATCCGACAAGCCAATCGAACTCTATGACCGCCGTTTGGTCGTTTTTTTTCACCGGACAGAGCAGAGAGTCGATCAGCTGTATTATTCAAGAAGTACGTACGTATAAATCCAAAATTCGGACAGGAGCGCATTTTTGGGTCCCGTCCACGGAATCTCTTTGATACGTGACTGACGCGTTGGGTTTTTTATGGTTAATTTAGAGACGTTAATTTGATTGCTGTCTCAAATATTAAAGTGACGGATTGTCTGTGGCCCGTTTGCTGGTGAAATTCCTGTCTAGATGACAGCGATATATCGTTGGGTTATGAACAGATGTATGATGCCTTGTGGTATCGATTATTGAATCGTCAGAATGAAGAATTTATTCCTTCCATCAACTATTATACTAGCTAGGATATTTCATAGATGCATAGAATACCTGGTGTTGGAACTGATTAGATTTTGTTTAAGACTTTCTTGTCGATTGATCATGTGATACTTTGTGCGGCTTTTCATTTCTCCCGAAAGAGGTCGCGCTATTATTCCATAACCACAATCTTTATGACATTCGAAATTAATACATGTTTTGAAGTTTTGATCAGAGACAACTGTCATTGTGTCATTTCTCTAAAAACATAACATAACCCATATCATACTGATCATCGCGCCACGACCGATGAATATTGCGGATTATTCCGGAAGTAGCACAAAATTTCAATTGTTTTGATCTACAAATTTTGTTCACGATTTTTACTTAGGAGTCGTTTCACCAGGTATTTCTATGCATCTATGATATTTCTTATACAATATTCATAGAAATTGGAATGAACTTTTGTCATAAATGTTTACGTAAGCTTCTTCGCTAGTGGGACCATAGAAAAAAATTAGGGGCGTGTTCCATAAGTTGGAAATCGCAGGATGGCGATCACCCGCGGCGAATTTAATGAAAAATCCCGTCATTTCGATGAGAATTCCGATGTTAATAGAACAACGGAATGGATTCGATTACGCTAACGATGTGTTTACGGAAATTGTGCGCAGTGCAGAAGGAGCCACAGCGAGCATCCCTAAATAACGCTGAACGGAATATATGCCCGAGTGGTGCATGGTCCCGCGATACCACAAACTTATCCCGCCCAAAATTTAAGGAGATGTTGTAATTTATTTTAATGGCACCGTATTTTTGGCGGCCGGTTAAATTGTAACAAATGAACCGGCGAGAACGACGCACGTTTGTGCGGACGCGAGCGTCGGGGACGTTAATAAATCTGCTCCGTCGGGACGGCGTCCCTATGCGAGATCATTCATTGGCTGTAATTCATTTCGAGGAAATTGATTCGGAATTAAGGATCCTAACTAGAAATGTCATACCCGAAAGGAATTATCGTTGTTCTCTGAGATTCTCCATATTCTCTATGGACCATATTCTCTGTGAACCATAGACATGTTCTAGGGATGTCCAAATAAAAATTCATAGATACTGAAGATCTTATACATTCGATATAAAATCAGGTTGAAATAATTCCAACTTATTACGATGTACTGGAGTAAAAGCTACACTTGTACTTGAACGAAATGAGTAATAAGTGTAGTGGTAGCCTCATTTCCACTCGTAATGTATGGCAAAAGTAGCAATTACGGAATGGACGACCATCTATAATAGTGCTGCGGCGCATGGAAATCATGAGAATTAAGTAACAAAAGTGGGTATCGTAACATCAATATTCAATATTAGATGAGATGCATGTTCGAAAAACCGGATTGAGCTGAACAAATGATCGATTATTCATTTTAAGAATATCTATTTATAACGTAAATGATGACATTAATGTGAATTAAGGAAAATTTACTAATCCACTTGGCAACACTGCACACAATTGATTATATTCTATGGCTGTAAGAATGAATAGATTCCCGAACGTGTTCATACTTTTGCACGAAACTCAAAGTATGATTTTCGAATAGGGCTGGCAACCCTGTCGAAACCTCGCTGTTCGTTTTTCGATACGCCGTCATGAACATTGTTTCGAGGGAATTCTATGAAATTCTATGCAGTCGATCAGATATAGTCCTTATTGACTTATCGTAGCCGAAAATAAACACAAACTGCGTTTAATGAGCTCTGTTTGTTTTCGACAGCCGGCCATTTCAGCACTTCTGGTGTTTTGACTGCTCTTAAAATGTTCGACGGCCTATGTTCAATTGTCTATACGCGCGAACGTAATCATTTCTTCTGTCAGCGTTAGTTTACGAGCCGGCGTCGGATAATTCAGGCTGAAACATCGTTTTGGAAACGTGTAGCCGAGGTAAATTCTGTTATTTTCAGAGTACTTACCCGATGGTTTATTACGAAAGGAAACAAATTAATTACTCGAGCGATTGGCAACAGTGGGGCGATTTATGTTTTTCTCTGGTTCCAATAAACGTCAAAAATGTTTACTGTTTAATTTTTGTGCCTCATTCGTCAATTCTGTGGTAACTTCCGAGTTATATCAGTGTTCCCGTCCAAAAGGGGCGTGTTCCTAATTCTTACGCATCAACGATCATAGAAATCGTGATTTTAAATCTGTCTTCATGTAATTTATGATACAATGTACTTTATTTTTATGGACGAATGAAATTTAACGTTCGTAGCAGTTTGTCCAATGGTCCAATCTTCGATGCGTTGATTGAAATGAAAGACGATTGCATTATTTCAACGGAGTATCAGTTACAAGAATAAATTACGACGTCTGCATCGGCATATTGTCTCGCGAGCAGGGGCGTATCAGAGAAGGGGGTCATAGAACTTGATATGAATGCAAACTTCATTTTTCTTTGGCTTTAGAACCTCCTACAATCCAAACTAATCAAAGGAATGATTTTATTCATTCAATCACGGTTGTTTTCTCCTCAAGAAAATTGATAGGACATCTTGGCGAGTATTTTCACATCCAAACACAATGAAATCCCTCGTATATTCATCTTCATGAAGAAATATTCAGCAAAACGTTCTAATCTTCGAACAAATCGACCGAAAAAGCGAAAAAATAATAACAGTATTCTCAAACCCCTAATAATAAATTCCGTGGCGTGTTTTCGTGAATACGAGATGAGAGAATTTCCGATATTTTCCGCGTTCAAACCGGCCTTACACGTAATCCGACGGATGTGAACACGAAAAAACCCAAGATTTTTAAAAGGGAATGCTCATTCGAGGAACCCCTAATACTTACTCATTATTGGTCGGATTTCAAGGATGTACGTGATGATACGGAGATCGGATGACAAAAGGGGTTTGAGTACATCCCTGAAATCCCTTTCATGCCGTGCGGTCTATGCGAACATCGACGAAATCTGATATGATCTATGGTTAGCAATTTAATTAATATCACTAGCATTGCAATTCATGGTGTCTTGCCAAATGAGTTTCTTTTTCGTTTAGCAAAAAGTGAAATAGATTCCGAAGTTGAGGGTTTTATCAATAATTCATTGAATTATGAGAACATTCTGTGGTATGTGTGCGTCTCTGACGCTAACGCCATAAAAAACGATATGACATAGAGTTTTTACGTCATTAGAGCCGGAAAAGATCTATGCACTGCAGACTTTTCGAACATGTTCTATGACGCAATCATAGAAAAAACACTGGTGACAGCACATAAGAGTGAAAATAGATGCATCTTTGAGAGAACATTAATATTTGAGTTGGAGGTACCGTGTAAGTTCTTATAAAACTACTTCTAGAAGGGTTCTTTCTTCGACTGCGGAAGTGGAACTCAAGCTTCTGGCCAGGCTATTTTTAGTACGCGTTGCATGTCTTCTCATTAACATACAATATAAAATTGAAATAAAGCCGATGTGAGGATATTCGGTAATTAACATTTATGTCTTCGAGCATTGTTTATAATGCATAGTTTTATTGAGATTAACTAGTTGGGTCGCTTTTCGCTTTAATGGCTCTCTGCTGTATGCTTCATTAGATCTGAATTTAATTTATCACGTGACTCGTGAGCTACTCTCGATTTTCGTGATTTTGTATTTTTGAAACTGCATTCTTTGTACAAATTGAGGCTTTCGCCCTATCACAGCCTCCTCTGTATAACAAATCGCGAATTGTCATTTGGCTGCTTTGGCTTGCATATCTAATGGGTATACCTCGATGGAATCGTACTTGAGCATTCATTTCCCCATAAAATATCTTATTGTCTTGTAAATTAAATGGTTTTCAGCTGTCCTGGTCATGCTTGTAAGTCCGATTGCTACTAAAGTTAAAAATAATTAAATGATTCGCCATCATTTTATCGTATTGCCGATTGAGCACAGAATTCTATGTGAGTTCTAAGCTGAATCACAGAGGACAAGTTGATCCAAATTCAACGTTGCCATTCTGAGATTTCACAGCTTGTTTAGGGCAGCCCGTGTTTTAGGCCTATGCAGTATTTTCTGACCGCCAAAATTGAAACCTGACATGTCCATCCGTATCTCCCTCTGCTTTATAGCCTGTACACAACATGCCCGAATGATTTTTTCATGAAGTACGGAAAAATAATCACGCTGCATACATCATTCCAGATAGATGTTCTAGTTTGAAAAAAAGGGCCGCAAATATTTGTTTTCGTTATCGACGACCGAAGATTTATTGTACGGTCCAGTTTGAGGCTCGCTCGTATTTTCTGCCAGATTCCGTTTTAGATCGGGACTCAAAACCGGTCCCTATTACGTTGAATACGCTCCGGTATGCCGTACTTCAATTCAGATAGTTGCAGTTTTCACTCAAAAAAGACCAGAAAGAACCGGCGACCATGTTGTCTAGTTCATTTATGGCCGGATTTACACGCACGGAAACTAATATATTATTTCTACGACTACACGAGAATGAATACTGACAACAAATCGTTTCTATGGTCTGAAAATCCGATCCAAGTGTCGGTAATAAATAAATATGACAGCTACACCAATTTTCAATCAAAATGTAATTGATAAATTCAAGGAAATACCAGGATATTCAAATTATCCTTTCTTTCGACATAAATAGAAATGTTACAGTCTCACAATCGGACCACTCTATGGTTAAGTTATTGATGGTCTTGGTCATCCCTGGACGATGATGATCATAGACACTTTCTACGATCATTTTCGCGAATATGTTCCATAGAGACAGAACATTACATTTTTGTCTATGATCATTTTACGAATTATCGTCTTCGATGAAAATGATCGAGGATTAAATTCTCTCAACCGAACGTATCCGCTTGCCATCATCTGCCCGTTGACGCGTGACATTGTGAATTGATGGATGTAGTGCATTTAATTTTCTTTTGCTCGATCTATTAGGCCGGTCACTCCCTAGGCTACGAAACGTGGAAACATCGTCGAAAGGCAGGAATGTCAGCGTGAACGGCGGACGCATCGTTAACCACTTCGTTCAATTGAATTAATTCGTGCCAATGCGATATGATAAGTTATAGGAGCGTATAGAGCTCAGGACGTTGCCATTCTGTGGTCCCCGCTTCGTTCGTTACGTCACCACCTACTAGGGTTGGTCCGGACGTAAATTCGATTCAAATCGATAGGAAATTGAGGTGGCGTAATCGATTTTGAATGAATGTAATCGAAAGTAGGATTTATTTCAGTAATGATTGGAATAACATCAGTCATAGAAGAGATATTGAGTCGCTACACTCATAGACATCTGTGATTTCGGTATTATTACTCTATGTTTCCTTCAGGATTATTTCTATGATCGCCTTCATGACGTTTCCATCGACGAAGCCACCATTCTATGGTCGGCCTCAAGTGTTGCGTTCCGGGAACCTTAATCCCTCAGAAAACGGAACAAAGTGCCGCTACATTGTTGAACATAATTGAAAATCCATCATAAAAGAACGTTCATACAGAACGTTTCTCGTCTCCAAATCGCGTTACTTCATTCCGCGCGAAAGAGAAAAAGAAAAAAGGCCCGAATAGATAGAAGAACGAACAGTTGGCAGCTCCTATTCAATGTCGTAATTTGAATATCACACTCATCTTTTCAATTCGGTTCAATTTATTCCGGGATCCTACCGAGAGCTTAGTTGTCAAAAGAGAAACGCTTTTTTACATTCGGGATTCCGGGAACGAGGTATGTGGCGACTGTTGAATCGGGATTGCCGTGTTCCCGTGTTCCTTCGCAAAATGAAACGCAGGGTATGAGAGCCACTCGCGGATTTTATAATGTGATACGAAGATTGAATCGATTTACCGATAAAGAATAAGAAGACGAGAATTCTTGAATAATCAACAAAAAAGGGGGAAAGAGCAAGAAAACTCTTAGAATCGGCCTGTACAGTTCAAAACCATTTATTTCATCTTCAGGGGAATTAGATATTTCCTAAAAATGAAAGAAAAAAATGCAAAATTCGATGTTTGAAAAAATCTCCTACGCTACCTCGAAAATACGACGTTGCCAAATATTTTTTCACGGCTTGTATAAAGAAGACTGACGCTGCTCAAATTTTTGTGTTCTGTGATCAAGAACATAGAATATCCAATGGATTCATAGAATATTTGTGTAATTGTCAACATTGTTTTTTATTTGAATATTTTTCTAATTAAAGTGATATTTTGAAATTTTAATATCTGATCGAGCTTCGAAGTTACTTGAACAGACCTCGTAAACCAAGAATTATTCATTTAAGTCCACTGTCAAAAGACATAAAACTATTTCTGAATGGTAATACAAACGCTTGGATGATTTCTTGAAGATTCCCACATCAAATCTAAGCATTCTCGGCGGAATTACTTCTCAAGAAACTCCGAAGAGTCTAAACTTAAAGGGTCATTACCAGAGTGAGTGACTATGAAGAAAGTTTATACACGCCAACTTTCTCAAAGAATTGTTCCTGTCAGCCAATTTATTCGAAACATCGACAACAAAATGTTGAGAAAAGCAATTATAGAAATTCGCGAATAATTCGATTGTTTTTGGTTCAGATCAATTAAAACTATACAGGGTTGCCCAAAAAGGTATATACAGGATGTTTTCAACCTGGAGGTACAAACGAAAATCTTCTTTCTTGCGGAAAAATCCGTTTCGAAGGACACAGTCAGCGGCGTTTCATTAGTACACACGTGAAGGTATGTGTTTTGGCGATCGAATAATACGAGTCGAATGTGTAATTATTTCGCCAACCCGTTGCGTCGTATGCTAATGGGAGCCGGTAAAAGCTCGACGTATCTGAACAATCTTCCAATAACAGCGTCGAACCGCTGTATTAAGTGGCTTTATCGTCGTTTTCATCGTCGGCGGGGAGGAATGCAGGGAAATGGAAAGTTGTGCGGTGAAAAACGAAGAAAGGGCTCGCAATCCAATGACAGCATTCTAGGTCGGTCGTTTTGTGCGCTAACAAACGCGCATAGCAAACAATAAACAAGGTTCTAACTTTGAGAGGCCACAGGCTGCGTCTTGGGGTACACCTGGAGCTCGACGCAACGTTGCCAAGTCTACCCATTATTCGTACTTTTTCAGAACTGTTTATTTTCGATTCAAAAATTTGATGCAAAATAGAAAACCCAAAAATGAATTGACTAAGTCTGGTACCAAAATATGGGTTCTTGGAGACGCCGAATTCAATAGAAAATAATTCGATGCGCCATCCATGTTTAGATTTGCACCAGCGAAATGGAATATACGTCATAAGGTCAGTTTTTTGCAAGATTCCTGATTTTATTTCAACAGTATGGTCTGAGCTGGTCACTCATCGGTAGTTGTCACCATTGCGTATGAACACAGAATACTTAGTTAGGTATTCTGTGGTATGAACCTCTGTGCAAAATATAATCAAATTCAGTTATTTTGTGGCCAAATGAGTTATGAAACAGTTATCGAGCACCCTCTGTGAATTTCAAACCGTGTTCGTGATCATAGAATCAAATACTTGCATATCATATTTCAACAACGGATACCACAGATTGCGTGTTCGAAGCAGCGCGTTATGATTCGATGTCCATAATAAAAACTTTCGAAAGGGTTTCAAGTTTTTTCGTACTTCCTAGCATGCTGAGAGCTCCGGCTAAAATGTGAACCAGGTATTCGTGAAACAGTTGTTTACTCATATACGGTTTAACAACTTTTTACGATGGGTTTCATGTCGTTTTTTCATGCCCAATTCAAATATCACATTCTATGCAAATCTAAATCGAATTCCGACTTCTATGGCTTTGTGAATGGAATTTTCTTCGAGGAAATTGATACTTCGATATTCGCGAATGATTGAATAAGAAAATTTAAGGAATATTCGATGAAAAGGTTTTCTATACGGCGTTAATAACCCAGAACTTATTGAATTTCTTACTTTTATAAGAAATGATTGACGCTGCAGAGTTAACGGTGTTAAAATTACAAATACGTCCCTACCATTTTGGTTAAGTGCATCGAAAAAAGCAGGAACGTACTCAAGGTACCTCTCAAAAAGAAATATTTCCACACAAGTATTTTTTTATCACCCCTTTATAAGTATAAATTATCGATATGAGAAACATCGGTTTTGTTTAATCGAAGGCTCCAACAGAAAATCAAAGATTTTCAAGATCTCATCATTACTGATTTTAATTCATAAACTGCAACTTCTCAATAATTTCCATTATAATTTCTTCACCACCAAGAATAAACATTCCAATTAAGACTTCGAACAAACGAAACGGGAATCAACAATTAAATGAATTACATGGTATGAAAGGGTCTAACCGTAATGATTATGAGACTGCCTGTATGTCCGTTGACATATGCGCCAAAGTTTTGATGGTTGATGAATTAGACTCAATTTAGTTGTGAGGAATTCATGCAAATAAGGTTGAAATTTTTTGACAGCCCTCGTAGCTGTCCAGATAAGTTACAGGGGTAGATGGAAATTGTATAGCGCATGTATTTCAATCGAATTATTTACTGTTGTTATGGGTCAGCAAAATGGGTTTATTGAAAGATTCGAATCTTTCTTACCCCTTATGCATTTTAGACCCAAAAAGTTGGAATTTTCGAAGTCGATTTCATTGTTTCAAAAGATACTTTGGACAATGCTGATTAACAATATACAAGCCAAATGTGGTTCTGTCCAAAGAAACGGGAGCTATGACGGTTTGAAATTCCGATTTTTTGAAAAAATGCCATTTGACAGATGAAAATCTAAACTATGCTAGTTAGGGCTCTGGAAAGTCTTTTATTGAATAGAGCGACCTCGAAAACCTACATTTTGATACCAAAATCGTCCATGTAGCCCTCATAACTAATGAATTATTTCGTTTTAATTTTTTCGATATTTCATTTTCGAGTTTTGTTCTGAAGCTCATAGCACACAATGTATGGGTGATATGGATCACCAAATTGGGTATTCTGAAAGACTCGCATGGGCTGAAGACATTATCGATTGAATTACACTGTTAGATTTTCCAGGGAATTCGTGTTGATGGCAAATATGGTGTTTTTAGGGGGTCTTACCCCTTATGCATTTTTGACCCAAAAAGTTGGGATTTTCGAAGTCGATTTTATTGTTTCAAAAGATACTTTGGACAATGCTGATTAACAATATACAAGCCAAATGTGGTTCTGACCAAAGAAACGGGAGCTATGACGGTTTGAAATTCCGATTTTTTGAAAAAATGCCATTTGACAGATGAAAATCGAAACTATGCTAGTTAGGGCTCTGAAAAGTCTTTTATTGAATAGAGCGACCTCGAAAACCTACATTTTGATACCAAAATCGTCCATGTAGCCCTCATAACTAATGAATTATTTCGTTTTAATTTTTTCGATATTTCATTTTCGAGTTTTGTTCTGAAGCTCATAGCACACAATGTATGGGTGATATGGATCACCAAATTAGGTGTTCTGAAAGACTCGCATGGGCTGAAGACATTATCGATTGAATTACACTGTTAGATTTTCCAGGGAATTCGTGTTGATGGCAAATATGGTGTTTTTAGGGGGTCTTACCCCTTATGCATTTTTGACCCAAAAAGTTGGGATTTTCGAAGTCGATTTTATTGTTTCAAAAGATACTTTGGACAATGCTGATTAACAATATACAAGCCAAATGTGGTTCTGACCAAAGAAACGGGAGCTATAACGGTTTGAAATTCCGATTTTTTGAAAAAATGCCATTTGACAGATGAAAATCTGAACTATGCTAGTTAGGGCTCTGGAAAGTCTTTTATTGAATAGAGCGACCTCGAAAACCTACATTTTGATACCAAAATCGTCCATGTAGCCCTCATAACTAATGAATTATTTCGTTTTAATTTTTTCGATATTTCATTTTCGAGTTTTGTTCTGAAGCTCATAGCACACAATGTATGGGTGATATGGATCACCAAATTGGGTATTCTGAAAGACTCGCATGGGCTGAAGACATTATCGATTGAATTACACTGTTAGATTTTCCAGGGAATTCGTGTTGATGGCAAATATGGTGTTTTTAGGGGGTCTTACCCCTTATGCATTTTTGACCCAAAAAGTTGGGATTTTCGAAGTCGATTTTATTGTTTCAAAAGATACTTTGGACAATGCTGATTAACAATATACAAGCCAAATGTGGTTCTGACCAAAGAAACGGGAGCTATGACGGTTTGAAATTCCGATTTTTTGAAAAAATGCCATTTGACAGATGAAAATCGAAACTATGCTAGTTAGGGCTCTGGAAAGTCTTTTATTGAATAGAGCGACCTCGAAAACCTACATTTTGATACCAAAATCGTCCATGTAGCCCTCATAACTAATGAATTATTTCGTTTTAATTTTTTCGATATTTCATTTTCGAGTTTTGTTCTGAAGCTCATAGCACACAATGAATGGGTGATATGGATCACCAAATTGGGTATTCTGAAAGACTCGAATGGGCTGAAGACATTATCGATTGAATTACACTGTTAGATTTTCCAGGGAATTCGTGTTGATGGCAAATATGGTGTTTTTAGGGGGTCTTACCCCTTATGCATTTTTGACCCAAAAAGTTGGGATTTTCGAAGTCGATTTTATTGTTTCAAAAGATACTTTGGACAATGCTGATTAACAATATACAAGCCAAATGTGGTTCTGACCAAAGAAACGGGAGCTATGACGGTTTGAAATTCCGATTTTTTTAAAAAATGCCATTTGACAGATGAAAATCTAAACTATGCTAGTTAGGGCTCTGGAAAGTCTTTTATTGAATAGAGCGACATCGAAAACCTACATTTTGATACCAAAATCGTCCATGTAGCCCTCATAACTAATGAATTATTTCGTTTTAATTTTTTCGATATTTCATTTTCGAGTTTTGTTCTGAAGCTCATAGCACACAATGAATGGGTGATATGGATCACCAAATTGGGTATTCTGAAAGACTCGAATGGGCTGAAGACATTATCGATTGAATTACACTGTTAGATTTTCCAGGGAATTCGTGTTGATGGCAAATATGGTGTTTTTAGGGGGTCTTACCCCTTATGCATTTTTGACCCAAAAAGTTGGGATTTTCGAAGTCGATTTTATTGTTTCAAAAGATACTTTGGACAATGCTGATTAACAATATACAAGCCAAATGTGGTTCTGACCAAAGAAACGGGAGCTATGACGGTTTGAAATTCCGATTTTTTGAAAAAATGCCATTTGACAGATGAAAATCGAAACTATGCTAGTTAGGGCTCTGGAAAGTCTTTTATTGAATAGAGCGACCTCGAAAACCTACATTTTGATACCAAAATCGTCCATGTAGCCCTCATAACTAATGAATTATTTCGTTTTAATTTTTTCGATATTTCATTTTCGAGTTTTGTTCTGAAGCTCATAGCACACAATGTATGGGTGATATGGATCACCAAATTGGGTATTCTGAAAGACTCGCATGGGCTGAAGACATTATCGATTGAATTACACTGTTAGATTTTCCAGGGAATTCGTGTTGATGGCAAATATGGTGTTTTTAGGGGGTCTTACCCCTTATGCATTTTTGACCCAAAAAGTTGGGATTTTCGAAGTCGATTTTATTGTTTCAAAAGATACTTTGGACAATGCTGATTAACAATATACAAGCCAAATGTGGTTCTGACCAAAGAAACGGGAGCTATGACGGTTTGAAATTCCGATTTTTTGAAAAAATGCCATTTGACAGATGAAAATCTAAACTATGCTAGTTAGGGCTCTGGAAAGTCTTTTATTGAATAGAGCGACCTCGAAAACCTACATTTTGATACCAAAATCGTCCATGTAGCCCTCATAACTAATGAATTATTTCGTTTTAATTTTTTCGATATTTCATTTTCGAGTTTTGTTCAAAAGCTCAAGACTTTCACAGTTTGGGTGTTATGGGTCAGCAAAATGCGTTTATTGAATGATTCGAATGAGTTGCAGATATTTCCGATTGAATAAGAACTTTAGATTTTCTTTAGATGAATCGATTGAGGAATTGATATAATTCAATCTCAATCCGCTCAAATGTCAACCATTTCGCAATATGTCCCCTTTACTATACGATGACTAATAAAAGATTATTTATCTCCTAAATTCCCCAACATGTTACCTGTTCGACAATGTGTCGACGTTGCAAGATTGAGCAAGTATTCCCCCAATATCACCCTGTCGATGAAAGTGTCATTCACTGGCATTGTCGCGCCTCTTGAAGACTTACAGGTCGAAGCAATTACATTGTGGGTGGAAAGTAAATTTCATCGGGGCAGATATTCAATATTCTTTCGTGATATTTATAGAATGTGAATGGCGTAGGACAAATCGGAATAATATTCGATAAGAGTACATTATACGTCACTGATGAAAATAGTGGAGGGTAGAAACTTTGGTTTATTGATTATATTCGATTATTGTTGAATGATAGAGCAAGAAAATAATAAAGCAGTGTTCGTTTTTTATCGAAAGTGAAATATTTATATACGGGAAATTTCATTACTTCGAGAAATCATTACCGAGTTTCAGATTGAGACACAAAACATGTTCAACCTATTCGAAAACTCTCAATAGTCAAATTACATTGCCCTATATCCAATTAAACAAATCCAATCTAGATAATAGAGGATATAAGTTCCCCCCCCCAGGCCATCGAAAACAAGTTTGACACTTCCCGGTATCTATGATCGTACAGTTTAATTTTCGGTGGCCGGCCCGATTCGTCACATCGATAGCGTCACAGAGAACGAACCATCGGAATTTCAGGGCATCCAGAATCTCTTCGATCGAAATGAACGTCTGTGGAACGAAACGTATTTCACGAAAAATCGTTAAGCTGTGACGGATATCGGGTGACTCACATCGAAGGTACGTAAAGTAAGGAGAAGAGTGAACGTCAACGGTGGAGGTATGTGGAAATGTTGGTGGTATGGAACTTCTGCGTAAACCAGAGAACAACCTCCAGGTCGTGGAACAGCCGGTATACGTATCGATGGTCGCAGAGCCGGACTGGCGCCGAAAATTCGAACAACTGTCTCTCTTGTCCACTAAAATATTACTCCATTCACTTTTATTTAATCACATAGGAGGGCAGGGTTTCGTTTTCAGGAGTTGGTGCTCCTGATGAAAAGTCTGTGCGCGTACAGAAAATATCGTTAATGACAAAACGACGTTGCCAGTTTCTTTGTTTACATCAAAGTAAAAGTATCAAAGATATTCCACATTTTGTTAGTTCGAATAGATCGACGATTTTGGGGCGAAATATCGATAGGAAATCGCCTATTTTTCCGTTCTTCGTCGTCCAGAAGAAGTTTTCCGTCGATATGAAAAATTTCGTGCAAGTGTCATTTTTTCCTTTCACCACTTTTGGCGTGAGTACGAACGGCAAATTTGAATTGGACCAAAAATCGATTTATAAGCATAAATACAGAGAAAGTAAGTACTAATCGACCTTTTTACACTTGATAACGAAGTTTTTTTAGGTATCTGGCCGTTTAGAAAGATTTCAAACGAAATTCCGGTCCCCCAGAATTTTGGTTAGTTTCGGTATCGTTTTTGGTGCTCAAAATTTATTTGGAATGTGTGAATGGACAAAAAAGGCTTCCTTGTACGATCTTCTAACGAAAGCGACCGGAAAATATGGTTCAGGTAGGATTTTCGAGGAATTATGAGGAAAGAACTTGCAGAATGAAATTGCACGATTTTCGTAAGTAAACGGGTTCTGGATGGCCATCATCGGTCTCTTAATGATTTTTGTTGGTCGTTTTCACGTTTCAGAAAAAAAAACACTGCGAAAAAGCAAAAAAAAAAGAAGAAATATGACTATATTGCATTCAACGGTAGGTGAATTCAGATTCCGATGAATTGAAATGTGTCACTGGAGCTTTCATTCCTTTGCCGAAAGTAGAAATAGGCTATATTGAACCAGAATACATCGGTTTTTTCCATATTCCAGGAGTTTGTGTCTTATTTTAGAACAGGTGAATGATAAATGTGAAGCATATGTTTGACCTATTCCATTTCATTTGTTCAAACCTACTGTGGTAGTAATGTATGAATATATTTTGAACTAATAAATTACTATACAGTCAGAATATTTTACTCCTTGTTCATAAGATCAAATAAATGAAATATCGTCATGTCTTGAACTTTCAGTTCAAGAGGATAATAAACATTAAATCTTCACAAGCATGCATAAGAAAATTATGTGGAAGCAATGAAATTTCTTTCCATGGCGAAAAATAATATATTTCAACAGTGATCCTTTCTATCAATTCATATAAACGTTGAATATCTTGTGGAATACAGATGCTGTGAGAAAAAGACTTGAAAAAAATTCAAACTTCAACACCCTGTATCTTGAAAACGAAACCTTTGCGCTCACATGTTCATGGAACATTTTTCTCTCGAAAGTATCAAAGGAATCTCCCCTTTTCGTTTGTACATCCAATTCAGGAACATCCTGTATATTCGAGAGATCAACGTAGTACGAAATGTTCAGAAGTTATTCAACCATTGGCTCTAAGGGTTTTCATAAGGTACCACTTTCGAAACTTTCAGTAAACCTGAAGAAGTCGACATTATTGAATCAAACAACGCGCAAATAATGGCATTCCTCATAAGGGTCAAGATAGCCGGAGGGAAAGGAAACGAAGGCGTTCCTTTTCCTTAGCCGGACCTGGAGCCCCATTAATACAATGGGTCTTCGTTGAAGTCCACGACCTATCAAGGACACCTGGTGAAGACACACAAGTACGAGGCATTTCTACTATCCGGTGCCTGTTGGACGAAAGAAATGCAGTAGCGCCATATCTGGCTTTTCTATTACGTCTTCTTCTGCAATTCGATGACACCGAGATAGATGCGTGCAGGGTTGCCGATACACGAGAATTTCAACAATACTCAGAAAAATACGTAGCTTGCTACCCTGGACCATAGAAGGAGGAGACGCATCTTTCAATAATGAATAGTAGGCCAATTTTCAAAATCAACAGAACTAAACTGGGTAACTGTACTGCTAGATTTATGGTGTAAGCAATCGTCAAATTTTGAATGGAATGACGTTCGACCAAATCGAGAATATCAGCAATTCTGAAACGCCAAAAGTTCTGTTATGTGACCAGGGTGGTCCATGCTACGAGGATGTATTGATATCTAGTTAGCCTAGACCAGTTCCATGCATGAACAAAATATTGCGATACCATATCAACGAACAATAACTTATTAGAAGTGTGAGTGTAGAGTTCGACGTCAAAAAAGTAAACCAGAGTTACGCAATAAATAAAAAAAAAGATGTCCAACGAAATTGTAAAAATCGAAAAATTGGAGTATCGAGCCGTCATCAAGTACCTGTATTCAAAAGGGTTAAGAGGTAAGCAGATTTACGAAGATATGGTTAATACTCTCGGTGATCAATGCCCTTCGTATGCGTCCGTGAAAAATTGGACTGCAAGCTTCAAAAGAGGTAAATTTTCCATTGAAGATGATGACCGATCGGGAAGGCCAGTTTCTGTCCCCGAAAATATCGATGCAGTTCATGACATGATTTTATCAGACCGTCGAATTGGGCTAAAACGGATATCTGAAGCACTGAAGATTTCATACGAACGCGTTCATCATATAGTTCACGTCAATTTGGACATGAGAAAAATTTCTGCAAAATGGATCCCTAAATGTTTGAATGTTGACCAAAAGCGTGCAAGGGTAGAAGCATCGCGTTCGATCTGTGCTCGATTTGAAAACGATGTAGACTTCTTAAACCGAATTGTTACTATGGATGAGACTAGGGTACATTTCTACGATCCAGAAACAAAGCAACAATCGATGAAATGGCCACACTCTGGTTCTCCAAGACCTAAGAAGTTTCGTCTCAAAAAATCTGCTGGAAAAGTTCTTGCTTCAGTTTTTTGGGATTGCCATGGAGTAATCATGATTGAGTTTTTGGATAAGGGTAGAACGAAAACTGGAGATTACTATTCGACATTACTGACCACTCTACGGGAAAAAATTGAAGAGAAAAGACGCGGAAAGCTATCCAAAGGTGTTTTGTTTTTACAGGACAACGCCCCAGTACACAAATCTCATGTCGCCATGCAAAAATTCGTGATTTAGGGTTAGAATTACTAGAACACCCTCCTTATTCACCAGATTTGGCTCCGTCCGACTATCATCTCTTTCCTCAACTGAAAAAAAGGTGAAAAGGTCGTAAATTTTCTTTCAACGAATAGATAATAGAAGCTGTGGAGGTGTGGAGGACTGGTTTGCAGAGCAAGAAGAAACATTTTTTTTGAAAGGTCTAGAGACGTTGCAGGTTCGCTGAAATAAATGTATTCAATTAGGAGGAGAATATGTTGAGTATTAAAATATTTTGACAATTTTGTTTGGTTCTATAGTAAGCTAAGAATTTTTCAATATATCCTCGTACGTAAAACTGAGACCACTCTGAACAATTCGAATTTTTTTGGGAATTCCGGCAAAAAGGAGCGGTTTTAACCCTTTCTCGACGTAGTCACACTTTTCTGAACACCTGAGACTGGCACAGCTTAAAAGCGCGAAGCCGCCAGGGAACACCCCCTTGATGCATTCGTAGCAACGCTTTTAGGTATCACACCGGCAGTTTTTACATTTTTATTTCGCTTATATCCGTGCCGCCGCCAGGAGCAAGCAGACACCCCACAGCAATTCCACTCGATAGCCACAGAACGCCACTTAGAACGAAACCGATAAAAAAAGTCGTTGCATGACGTCGTTTTCTGTACTTACTCGTGCGTAACATCGAGGTAGACGTGAAAGGGGACAGGTAATGCAGACAAACACTTTCTTCACGATGTTACGAATGGAACAGCAAAGGCGATCGAATTGAAAATTGTGATCAAAGATGAAGATCGATGTCATCAACTTGTTTCCTACGAAACTTTTTTCTTTATTGCATTTAAAAATTTATTCTAGATAGCTTGATTCATTCTGAACAAATAAGGTCTCTTGTAATTTTCACGCAAAATCAACCATTTCTAAGAAAAAATAATAATTATGATCACCTTATGCAAAGCCGAGTGCAAAGCATACCATGCACTTTATAATAATTTTTTCATTCAGAAATCGTTGATTTACGAAAAAAATACAAGGAACCTTATTTGTTTAGAATTCCTCAAGCTATCTAGAATGAATATTCAAATGGATCGATATGAATTATGGCGCGTTTACATTAGTCAAGTGAGTTGATCAAGTCAGTTGAATTCAAGTGACTTGCATTCAATTCCCTGTTTACATTACAAATTCTAATTGAATACATGCCAGTTGATTTAAAATGGCGAAACGAGTGGAAAAGAAAGCTATACAGGGTCTTTCACGAGGAACCTCACCCATATTTATACGGGAAACTACTGAACGTATTTTCATGAAATTCAGCACTTATTAGTATTTCACGATGCTGATGAAATCTAAAATATTTTCAAGGCATGAGCACCTCCGGTTTTTCCGGAAATGACGTCAACTTCCGTTTTTCAAATCAGAACACCATTTTTTATTGCAGAAATAGATTCCTTAGAAAATTTCAAGTTATTTTGATGTAACATTTTTCAGTTTTGGTTGGAAAACTCTCTCTGAGCGGGAAAATTCGAAAAAAAAATCGAAAATAGAGCTCCGCTGAAACAAGAATAACTTCGAGGTTTTTGGATGGAAAATTTTCATTTTTGGGATTTTTCAAGATGTAAGATTGATGTATCCACTTTGAAAATCGAAATCGCGATTCATGATACAGGGGGTGAAAAAATCGCTTTCAAAGTTAGGGATGACAAAATCGTGAAAAATAAATTTTTTCAAATTAGAACCCCATTTTTTTATGGCAGATATTGAATCTACGTTAAAAAATAATGTGAGTGTATGCATCACACCCTTGCCCTAAAGTGGATATTAACTCAGAAAATATCCATTTTAGGGTAAGGGTGTGATGCATACACTCACACTATTTTTTAACGTAGATTCAATATCTGCCATAAAAAAATGGGGTTCTAATTTGAAAAAATTTATTTTTCACGATTTTGTCATCCCTAACTTTGAAAGCGATTTTTTCACCCCCTGTATCATGAATCGCGATTTCGATTTTTAAAGTGGATACATCAATCTTACATCTTGAAAAATCCCAAAAATGAAAATTTTCCATCCAAAAACCTCGAAGTTATTCTTGTTTCAGCGGAGCTCTATTTTCGATTTTTTTTTCGAATTTTCCCGCTCAGAGAGAATTTTCCAACCAAAACTGAAAAATGTTACATCAAAATAACTTGAAATTTTCTAAGGAATCTATTTCTGCAATAAAAAATGATGTTCTAATTTGAAAAACGGAAGTTGACGTCATTTCCGGAAAAACCGGAGGTGCTCATGCCTTGAAAATATTTCAGATTTCATCAGCATCGTGAAATACTTATAAATGCTGAATTTATGAAAATACGTTCAGTAGTTTCCCGTATAAATATGGGTGAGGTTCCTCGTGAAAGACCCTGTATTGCTAAGGGCGGGTTGTAACTCAGTAGGTTAACCTCTGGTTTCCGTTGATCATTGGTTAACGTTTGATTAGGTTGTTGTATGACAGAAATCTTGAATTGACTTCACCTCACTTGGCTGGTTAACCATTGGTTTCAAGACCAACTGGTTAACCAACTGGGTTACAACCCGCCCTTACAGTTTTGAATATAACCAAGGAATTAGCAGAAAAGATGAAGAGAAAAAAGCAAAGGAAGAAGAGAATATGGATTATAGTGGATTACTCGAAGAGGAATGAAAGCCGAAAGGTGCCTCAAATAACCTTCTACGTGAACTTAAATTGGAAGAATCGAGGGATTAAAAAAACTTTTTACGGCTCAAAGACCAGCAATTCGAATATTTATTGGAAAAAGTTACACCCAAAATGAGTAAAATGCGTACGGCTATGCGTGAAGATCTTTCGCCCCGGATAAAGCTGAAAATAGTTTTGCGGTATCTCGCATCAGGCGATTCATTTAAAAGTTTAGAATATCTTTACAGAGTACCCAAGTCCACAATTTCATCGTTTTTGATCCACTTGAATCCACAAAGTTGACCGTGCTTCAACTGGAAGCACGTTCAATTCAGCTGATCGAGTGAAACGAATTGGGGGGTTTACACATTCAATTCGCTTTCAAGTCACTTGAATTCAACTGACTTGATCAACTCACTTGACTAATGTAAACGCGGTGTTAGGAAGAAAGTTTCGTAGGAAACAAGATTTAGATGTGACTTTTTCTACTGCTATGGGAACAACTATGAAAATATTTGAACAAGTCCCTCTCAGGCAGAAAAAGTCCACTTAATCTCATTTTTACAACCCAAACTGAATTAAAATACCCCTTTTTGCTGCCCCATTTGGAGAGCTGTAGATAAACGGGGTTGGTCCAATAAAGGAAAATTTAACACGAATATAAGGCTATTTGTGAATTAGGAATATTGACTTAAATTGCAAAAAAATATAGTTAAAATAAAATTTCTGTAATGAAAATTCATATTGATATGATTTCAAGTTGCAAATTGATTTTAGCCTGTAGGTCTGCAGCGTATGCAGGGTGGTTAAGAAAAATAACAACATTTATTCCCAGAGAATTCAAGCATTTTAAGACTACCAATACAATGTATGGCCTCCACGGGCATCAATAACAGCTTGACATCTTCTTTGCATACGACACACGAGGTTGTTGAACATTTCTTGAGGAATTTGGTTCCATAAACGGGGCAGAAGCTCTCTCAGATTATTTAAGGATTCTGGGGTAGGTTGATGATTATCTAATCTTCTTTGGAGCATATCCCATGCATTCTATGCAATTCAAATCTGGTGAGTGCGAAGGTATTGGTAAATGTGAAATACCAAGTTCCTCGCGCGCATTTTCAACTATGGCTGCACGGTGCGGTCTAGCGTTATCGTCTAGAAATTGAAAAGTTTCACCAATAGCAGCGTGAAAATTTGGCGCAACATTGTCAATGACATGCTCCCTATAGTGTGAGGCGGTCATATTCCCAGGACAAATGTGTAGATCTGTGCGCCCGTTGAAACATATCCCGGCCCACACCATAACACTACCCCCTCAGAATGAATGGACTTCTTGGACATAGCGATGATTACGGGGTATGCGTGGGATTGTCCGTACCCTTATTCTTCGAGAATCTGGAAATCGTCCATATCTGGATTCATCATTGAAAAGGACACTACGCCATTGATCGTTCCAATTGATATGTTGCCTTGCCCATTCCAGTCTTTGACGCTTATGGTCACGTGTTAATGGAACTCCTCTTAATGGACGTCTAGAACCTAGATTCACCTCTCTCAAAGGTCGTCTGATGGTTTCGATGGAAACTTGGACCCCATCGGCATTTTGGAGAGTATTCCGTAGCATTCTACACGTAGATGTAGGGTTTCTTCTCGCCGAAACGGTGATGAAACGATCCTGAGCAGGTGTTGGTTTTCGTCGCCCACCAAGCCTTGGTCTTTCCAACACGGAACCTGTCTCCCTGAACCTATTCCAAAGTCGAGATATCACATTTTCGCTGACTTGGAGCCTTTCCGCTACAACAACCTTAGTTAGGCCACCCTGTAGCATTCCGATAGCCAAATTAGCCTCAGCGTTTGTTAATTTACGTCTTGGCATTTTCAGAAAACTCGTTTCAAATCGAAGCCGTTGATAAACTGACTTCATTGCAAAATAAGAACATTCATGAAGCCTATGCAAAGAACCAAACGTCAGAAGAAAGGCGATCAGATTGACGAAATGTCTCATACTAATTTTTATTGGATCGATTCAAGAGTTTTAAATGATTTCACAGCAATTTTCTCGAAGATTACATACTTTTAAAAACGATTGAATACGATATCCCTAACTCTTGTGGAGCAGTTTATTTATGAGTCAAAGTATAATTAATTCTTCAGCATAATATTCTCTGATAGCATAACGTATTCACCCAATTTTTTAAGTCGAACATTGATGAAAATATGGGGTACTTCATTGAAAAAAACCGCCCTTTTCTCAAAACTCAGTACCATTCTTATCTTAGTTTCTTTGAAAGCACTGTCTTCATTCAATCAATTCCCTTAATCTTTTAGATCTTTTAGAAAGCCTCTGTTCACTTGTCTATTTGCAATATTTAGATAGAGAGAATTATATTAGGTTGTGTGGGAAGCAAATAAACTTTATTATTATTATAATTCAAAATAATGTATCAGAATCATCATGCTGTTGAACATAATCTGTACTCTACACGAAACTGAAGTCATATTTGGCCTCAATCCATTTCTAGGTGTCTTATAAAACAAACCAGTAATCCCATTACATTCTTCAATCTCATAACGTACTACATGAACTTATTATAATCTAATTATTAATAACCCACTTCTAAGCCTTGAAAATTCAAACATTATATTCCTATGAGAAAAGTGTCTTTCAAATTTTCAGTTTGACAAGTTTCCAAGTACGCCACTGTTCCGACCCATTAGAACGAAATAATTATAACGCAATTTGCCATTCACCTTAATTTTACCCAAGAATAATAGCTTGATATTTATTATGTGTCTCTATCTGAAATTTCCTCTATAAGTTTCTGAAACAACTGGCGCTCATGACTTATGAATAAGGTTTTGAGGGAGGCGGGTACATCCATAACTCCCATTTTAACCCTCGGTTAACTCGTCAGTCATAATCTCAGCTGATTAGGATCGAAGAAACAGAAAAGCAAAATGCTTGATAAATTTATCACTGTCTTCATAAAATGTGGATTTTGAGGTAGACGAATAAAAACAAAAGTTTATAATCGGAAATAACTTTATTGTTTTACAAAACATTCTCCATTAAGATCAATACACTTTGCATGCTCGAGATGGTGCTTCATCCCTAAAGTCTCAGCAGAATGATCGGCTATTGGTTCTATCCACTTCGGAAGTCGTAAAAAATAATCGCACTAACGTTCATGAGTTATTTCCATTTTTTGAAGAAGACGAATCAAGTACATATCTGTAATCGACACAAATAAAATCGAATGAAAACACGTTCTGAGTATATATATATACGTTCACCAATAAAATGTTGAAATGTCAAACTCTACGACTCTATGACAGTGTCAGATTTGACATTTATAAAATTCAAACATAGAACTAGTAACTATAAGATCTATGTTACCAAACGATTTTGAAGCATAAATACCATACATCCATAGAACTTATAGTAACTATAAGTTCTATAACTTTACCATTATGAACTGTCAAACTTTACTTAACACAAATGACAGCTAGTTACATTATCTGCCACTGGGAATTTAATTTTATGTAACGCATTAAATGAAATTCGTAAAAGCAATCGAAACGAATTTATTCCCATTTAATTTTCAAATTCTACATATCATGAAACAAATATCACATTTGATGGCTATAATTTATTTTCAACCGCGATCAAAACACAATGTGTGCCATAATTCTCCAACATAACCAATCTTTTTCCCCAATAATTGTTTCAATTTATTCCAAAGTCATATATTTGGGTAATCGATTTCCCTAATGTTGATTTCGTTTCGATATTCATTCGACGAAATCAACCCCTCCATTAATAATCAAGGGCAATATTTCCAGCGTTTTCGTCGAATTCAGAAATTATAGCACGTTGCACAAGACCCACAATTCGAACAGAAGCGATAGCCATCTGTTGAATAATGAAAATGTATATTATGTTGGTAAATACATGCAGTTTGTAGGTTTCGGTTCTATGTACTTTTGATGGAAATCTGTGTTTCCACATTTATCTGTGCCATCATTAGGAAGTTCAATATTCTGTGTGAAATAGGTTATGTTTTTAGAGAGATGACAGATATTATTTATCAAAACATAGATGCATAGAAATTATAAAACTTACAGTAACTTTCAATGTAAGTTCTATGATAGAAACCCTTGGTATTCTATGCACCTATATCCAACTCAAACTTTCTATGGCCTAAGATCAAATTTCGAATGTCATATAAGATTGTGATTTTGGAAGAATAGCAGTTACCCGTGTAAAAATTTTATATCGATATGGGTATAGATAAGAAAGCAGATGAGTAACATAAATAGACACCCTCATTCAAGAAAAAACCTCATTATTTGTCAGTCAACCATTCCCAATCCTCAACTATGACGGGAGAACAAATTGTGTTACAAATTACAGCATCCCCAGTCGAAAAAAGACAATATCACCTTGTTAAGTGTCAAATATATCTCCTATTGCACTCAAGTCGTAAAGTGAAACAGCGCGTGAGCTATTTAAGGAACATCAACCCTAAAGTAAATCCGTTAGCAATTCAGTCTACCCGCTCCTGAAGACTGAAGAACAAGAAATGGGTAAATAAATTTCAACTAAGCACATTGAAGGACGTGACTAATAAACACGTAGATTCTATGTCTCTGGGTTGAAAACATTTTGGTGGCATCAATTGAACACGTTTCTTTTCAACTATTTGGATTTCAGATTAAGATAAAGAGGACATCCAAGTCCCAAGATCTCATTTGGAAACCCTAATAGAAGTACTATATCAAATTGAGCAGAATAATTAAAATCGGCACTGCCTCAACGCATTTTCTGTGCATTTTCTCAGCAAAGATGGCGTTTACGAGTAAGTACACCACTTACAGGGCCCTTCCGCGTCATAATGAATGAGAAAATGGTACACACACACCTGCTCATAGAGAGGAAATAATTAAAGCCTCTGTGGGCCGTTTCTGGAACAGTTTAGCGTTGTTGATAAGAAGTTTGACGTATTATGATCCTTTGTTGGCCGTTTAATAGGTTCTGTGCATCGAAAAGGTCACGCCTAATCGAAGAACCGTTAAACGTATCGCGTTTCTGTGTTCCCCGAACTGGATAATTGAGACACTGTGGTCCAGTCGCATCCGTCCACACAGAGAGGGACTCGAACGAACCACGAAAAAACATTCTTATCCAGATGCCTCATTTGACACACCAAATAAATAAAAAATAATAAAGCTTCAACCGAGATGTCTCTATGCATCTAAAAAGCCGTCATTAGTATCATAGAATTGAATGACGACATAATCTTCTATTGATGACAGCTATCATACATCCATTTTGGCCTTTTTCCACAGGATGACGGCGGCAATTTGCCGATTCCATCTTGCGCCACCGGCAAGAACACTTTCACACGCTTTTGTCTCAGAGATCAGTTGTGTCCGGCTTTTAATTGCATCATAATCGATGTGGCCTTGCATCTTGATTCATTGACAACGGTCCGTTTGTTTACGTATCGCCCACAGAAATGCGAACGGATAATTTGCGGCAATTTCTGTGGCAGCGTGATTCATAGATCAATAGGGCAATTTCGTTGTGTTTGTGGCAAAGTGGGAGTTTTGTACACCGTGAGCTGGAATGACGAATGGGATGATTGCATACGATTTTCGCCGTAGATTGAGGAAATTCTAAGGCTAATTTAATAAGGAGAATTTTTGGACGTCGACATTGGCGTCCCATACGTTCGTTTTTTATCCATTTTCGTGACGCAGGAACGTATGTCGCGCGTTTTAAACGGTCGAAGTCGAGGGTAGGTAACGTATGGACGGAATGACATCAAGTCGATGGGGAAGCCTGAAGCAGACGGAAGTAAAGTCTGGGGCAGTCCGAATTGAAATTCGATCCCTTCACACTTTGCTGGCTTCTAACGTCTCACGATACGATGAGCACGCCAATGCACATTTCATCTCATTAACAGACTGTACCAGGGACGATGGAGAAATATGCGAACTGCAAGCTTCTTATCAAACAACAGAACACGCAGAAAGAATGTAGAAAGAAATTTTTGATGGGAATTCGAATGAGCAACTTTACTTTATTCATCAAAGCGTTTCGTTGCTTTTTAAAGCAGCTGACACCCCCCTAGTAAATTTGCAGATGTTCCATACCATTTTCGTACTCGATGCACGATTTTTTTATCCATTCGACCAGATCGAAGTTCATTCACCTGTTTGTTTGAACCCCACCCTCTGAATTAAACAGATGCGATTATGGCGTTTTTCCAACAAGCCCCTTGAGGACAGATGACCCAACAAGTGCTCCATAAGGCGTATCATCTATGATCAAACCTCCCCAACATTTACACCCCCCTATCTAACACCCTCGTGGCATAACAATTGGGATAATTCGTTTGATCTAGACCAGATTGTGCATATGATATAGGACGTATCATCAATATGTGAGCAATCATTAGATATCCGTATTCCGGAATTACTCATCGAATATTTGACAGTTCTATGTGGGCCATCCTGTATACACGTTAACAAATTATTAAATTATCGGAAAATCTCAATAATCCCAATGCTAATTCATGTTTCCACATTTTTCACCAAACTAGAATTGATTCAGTCAATTTTGACGTTTGACGTAGAAGAAAGATTCATAAATAGAGGCATAGAATAATAAATAGATTCATACTATTATTCTATGCATCTATATTCACAACCTCACAAGTGCCCCATATGCCATTAATCCCTCTCAAATAAACCAAACTCACCCTTAAACCATCCCCCTTATCCAATTGTACAACACCCCTGTGGTTCAACAATTAAAATAATACATCTAATCTAGTTCCGATTGTGCAGATAGTATCGGTGATTTATCAACATATGGAGCGATGTTAACCCTTGTGTTGTGGTCTATTTCATATAGAGATCTATGATCGTGGAAGGTGAAACAGACCCGATTTTTTTCACCCCTCGTTGTATAATAAAAATCGCGATTTTGGCCATATGTAGGTTCGGAATTGAAAAGCCGGAAGATGAGATGAATACGAGGATGAATATCATTATGCACATGTCGTTTCCTGGTTCGAAACATGTGGAAACGATGACAGATAGATGCATAGAGACCCTATGCATCTATGATGACAGCTTTGATGTGCCATAGATATGTATGCATCTATGACAGATCCTTTTTTATGAAAGCCATGAAGTACAATGTGGCACTGCCGCGTTACAACTGATTATTAATCAATGATATGGATTAGAAAATCAGTAAAGTTCTCAACTTATTGCGGAGAACGACGAATAAATCACAAAGTTGTCGTCTGTCAATAGAAGCATCATTTCTGCGATGGGGCCATAGAAATATATAACAATAACCGATAAAACGTTCGCCATACAAGAAAAAGGTCAGAATTTGCCGTTATACGTGCCAGAAAAATTCAAAACACTTCTTGGGAACTTCTGATTCGAACTAATGCTCGCGTGACAACAATTGCATATCAAAAAGGTCGACATTGGCGACCGTGAATGCCGGAATGTAAATTGGGAACCATAGTTGAGGTATTCGGCAAACATCAAACGGTTCTGCTATTCCGAAATAGAATTCAACACTCGTTTTTGGCATATTTGATGACTATCAATAGGAATGCTCGATCTCCACGAAACTTAGAATGTCATAAGTCGTTTTTTTACTTCGAAAATGGCATACATGCGCGCAAAAACATCTCCATAAGAAATAGTTGACGTTCATTTCTGATCACCCCTCGTACCTACCTCTAAAAACTCGAAGCTGCTCGGCCATTATTTACCTGAACAAAGAAAGGAACGACCATCGGGCCAAAGAGACCATTGTTCCCATGGGATAGCTCTGTTTACCATTCCGTTTCACAGCGAATTCCACTTTAAATACGGTAATCGTTAGGAAATTAGAATGAAATAGGTCTTTGCACTCGTTACTTCGTAACACTTTAGAAGCAGATTCGATAAGAGTTCATAAGGTGCATTTTGACGAGAACCAAACGACTGTTAATAGTGCCATTGTTTTATTTGGCCAATCGACATGCGAGGGCACAATAAATAGGACAGGGGTGAATACGGTGAATTTGAACACGATCGAACGACGAGTAAATCCGGATTTTATGTTGGTACTTGGCAAATATGCCATTATTTCTATGTTCACAAACGTCCAAAAATATGCTCATTTAATATTTCGATAATATATTCACCAATAAATATACAATTAAATGCTTATAATCGCTTTGTGTATGCAAAAATACATATATATTCTAATAGGTATCGAAAATTGTAGAAATGTCAATAGATTTTTTTTAATCGCATAATAAACAACGTTCTGTTTTTATTCAAACATAAGGTAGATATCGAACTTTAATCAAAGTAGATTAGATTTCTCATGAAATCACTGCAAATTCAATAATTTTCCATATAGCCCGGGAGCCAGTGACATTTTTTAGTCAGTCATTTTAACCCTGGCCATAATTTGTATATAGCTTGATTTGGTCGTTTTCTTAGCCAAAGTGACGGTCAGCTGGCTAAACAGTGGTGGGTTCGCCAACGGGAGCAACGAAAACATGTAAAAAAAATTTTGAGTTTTAGTCATTTTAACCCTGCTGAAATTTACAGAGATGGTAGTTTGTATAATTATTCGAATAAAAAAAATCGTCCGCTGGTTGTACGTTGGTGGAAAACCCGTCCGCTGGACATGAAAACTTGTAAAAAAAAATTTGAGTTTCAGTCATTTTAACCCTGCTGAAATTTACAGTGATGGTAGTTTGTATAATTATTCGAATAAAAAAAATCGTCCGCTGGCTGTACGTTGGTGGAAACCCCGTCCGCTGGACATGAAAACGTCCGCTGGACATGGGAACTTTTGAAAACAATTTGAGTTTCAGTCATTTTAACCCTGCTGAAATTTACAGAGATGGTAGTTTGTATAATTATTCCAATAAAAAAAATCGTCCGCTGGCAGTACGTTGGTGGAAAACCCGTCCGCTGGACATGAAAACTTGTAAAAAAAATTTTGCGTTTTAGTCATTTTAACCCTGCTGAAATTTACAGAGATGGTAGTTTGTATAATTATTCGAATAAAAAAAATCGTCCGCTGGCTGTACGTTGGTGGAAAACCCGTCCGCTGGACATGGAAACTTGTAAAAAAAATTTTGAGTTTCAGTCATTTTAACCCTGCTGAAATTTACAGAGATGGTAGTTTATATAATTATTCGAATAAAAAAAGTCGTCCGCTGGTTGTACGTTGGTGGAAAACCCGTCCGCTGGACATGAAAACTTGTAAAAAAAAAATTGAGTTTCAGTCATTTTAACCCTGCTAAAATTCACAAAGTTGGTAGTTTATATAATTATTCGAACAAAAAAATGGTCCGCTGGCTGTACGTTGGTGGAAAACAAGTTTTCATGTCCAGCGGACGGGTTTTCCACCAACGTACAGCCAGCGGACGATTTATTTTATTCGAATAATTATATAAACAACCATTTCTGTGAATTTCAGCAGGGTTAAAATGACTGAAACTCAATATTTTTTTTACGTGTTTTCGTTGCTCCCGTTGGCAAACCCACCACTGGTGCGCCAGCTGACGAACACTATGCTATAAGACAAATACAAATTAAGCTATATACAAATTATGGCCAGGGTTAAAATTGGTCACCAAAAACTATCACTGGCTCCCGGGCTAATAGTTGAACTATTTTCTGATTTGAAATATCGGCCATAGAAAAATGTACATATTTTGATGAATGAGTACCCAGGTGTATAGAAGAAGAATTATTATTCTTCTAACCTCCTTGATGAGTACCCATAAAACTTTCATAACAAATATAACATGTTTCACATTTCACATGAATTCACATTTATCTCCACGACTCCTCACAGATAAAACGAATTAGAAATAATTATACATAGTACCTATAATAATCAATCAGAAACTTTTATGTTGATCCGAGTGTTGATCTCATCGAGAAACTTTTGATTTTTGTCTGAACCTGCAAACAGATTTTTTTGAAAAGGGACATAAAAGACCACTGACAACATCTGTTACTTCTGTAGCATTCGAAACAAAATAATTATAGCAGTTTCATTGAACGAACAGACCTTGGAAAGCGAATATTTAACAATAACAACAATCAGGTAATTGTATTAATTGATAGAAACACGGTTTTCTGACTCACCTGAGTTTACTCTAGTGGGATAAATCAGCAGAAGGCAGAAAATTACATAATTAATGTAGTCAAAGCTGATATTCAGTCTTTTCAAGCACTTGAGTCTGGTACCCATTATCGCATTACCTGCGAAAGGTATTGAAACAACACTCCTAACCATTATTCGAACTAAACTTCATTCTAGCGACACATTATAAAAAACTTTTCCAGTATTTTATCACTTTTCACAGTTTGTTTCACTTTTAATCATTACTAGTTACATCGCGGAATTACGAAAGGCGAATCTAGACACCTGTGGATGCTGCATGCACCGTTAAATCCGAAGTATTCCAACAATTCAGTGGCATTCTCATTGCAAAATGTGATCAGTAATGTTTGTTATGTAGTTTTTCGATGTATTCGGGAAATTCCTCATCAGTTTTGATAGAAAGAATGCATTTTTCACTGTTTGTTCGTCGTTAAAACTTTTGTAAGTTTGTATTCGGAGAACCTTACGTCAATGCTGCGCTTGCACATTACGAGGTTCGGCAACGGACTGAGGAAAAGACATGAGCGCTAGTGCGCTGTGTTGTCAAGTCAGTTCCAATTAAATGCCGCGACGTTAGGTGCGCTTTTGCGAAGAAATTTTGATATCAGATTAGAATATAATTGATAGAGAGTTTTCGAAAAATTCGAGTTCTAGTGAGTTGTGAACTTTTACTGATACTGAGCACAAATTTCATACACAAAAGTAAAGTTCACTTCACAGCCCACTATAGATCTCGCGAATTACACTGACTGTTCGTTATTTCAATTCGAATATTTCGAATCAGTTAAATAGATTTCCATTTCAAACAAATTTCAATCGTGATTTCCATTATACCTCGAATACCTGTTCATTCAGAATGATCATCAACATTCCTCATAAACTTTAGTTCATTTCAGTTCGCAATTCGCTCTCGTTAATTCATTTCACTGGTATTCTTATGAATTATCGAACACATAACCCATCAGAGGACTTTGTTTTATGACTTTGCATTCAGAAAAGATAACAAAATTGTGAACATCATTTCTTGTGATGACTTTAAACATTTGAATAAGACATTTGGCGTCCTCTATGAGTCAAACTTATAAATTCACTTACAGATCTCTGTAACATAATAGATTGGTTATCGACTGCCTTCCCAAGAACTCTGTAACGACATGATAAAATCTAAAATTTTTGATAAATAATATATACCGTTCATAAGTAAGGATCTAACACCTTTCTATCAATAAATAAATACAGAAATCTCAAGTGAAATTCGGGAAAAAGAATAAAAATTAGAACATCAGGTGTTTCAGAAAAAGAAAAACACGGAACATAGAGTACTCTAATATTCTGTAATCCAATGACATTTGACAGAAATCACCAATGTCCTCTCTCTGTCATGTCCTTTTCTTAAAACAGCGTAAACGGGTATAATTGTGTTGGAGGTTATACAAAATATAATTCAGGTAATTTCATAAACTATTTTTCATCATCAATAAATGAATTTCGAAATTTCTGCTCAATAACTTTGATAACTTTCATATGGCAGAGGTAGTTTTGAAAATTTCATCCTCGTTTTATTGAAAATCGCTGTTTCAATTTTTGTTTATTTGAGTTTATTGGGTAGTGTGAATGTCCTGGGAATGAAAATACACTTTTTCGTTCTTATGAAAGAAATAGTCATTAATAAATCTGCATATTCGAGAATTATTATGTGTTTCAAAGAATAATGACCGTATTTAACATTTATAGGTTATCTACATTCTAATTTGTTTCTTTTTTGCAGGATGGTGCGAATGAACGTATTGAGCGATGCTCTTAAATCGATCAACAATGCCGAAAAGCGTGGTAAAAGGCAAGTCCTTATTAGGCCAAGCTCGAAAGTAATCATCAGGTTTTTGACTGTAATGATGAAGAAGGGTTACATTGGCGAATTCGAAATTGTTGACGATCACAGAAGTGGTAAAATCATCGTTAATTTGACCGGTAGATTAAACAAATGCGGTGTTATTTCCCCAAGATTCGATGTCCCAATCACACACATTGAAAAATGGACCAACAACCTTTTGCCATCAAGACAGTTTGGGTAAGCTATGCGTGTATATTGGGTAGACATTCTTTTACCATGACAAGCCTCCTGTGCATTTGAGAGGTTCACGTTCAATATACAGAGTCTCTTGTATTACACAGGTATATCATATCAGAATCTTGTGCTGATTTATTATCTCATAACACTCAGCTCTTTGTATTCTGGCACATCCATTTGATTTATTTACATTTTCATATTTGTTTTATATAATCTTAACGGGACAAATATCAATGATCTTGTTGTAATTCCTCATCTTATTAATGCATAGATTAAACTGGACTTCATCGATTCTAACATATAGAAAGTGACATACTGACTTAGAATGCCTCCAAAGAACACCTTGCCCACAGATCGGTGGGCATTATATCCTTCAATGAAAGCCTCAAGGATGCCTCTCTCTATATGTTGGAACAGATCCTCTCAATGTTTGTGATATGTCATATCTGATCTTGAAATTTCGGTGGCTAATGTCTGTATATTCATTTTTTGTTTTCTTTCTTTTGTAGATATGTAGTGCTTACTACTAGCGGTGGAATCATGGATCATGAGGAAGCTAGGAGGAAACATCTGGGAGGCAAAATTCTAGGTTTCTTCTTCTAGTGATTTATATTTAATAAAAATGTAAAAGTTAAAAGAAATTTTCTTTCATTATCATGATTCCTTTGATGAAATTCCCTTCCTTCCGAAAGATCTCCTGGAAATCAACAAATTTCTGTTCTAAGCAAACAACAGGTCGTTATGAGTGAATGTTGGAAAGTTTGTGTTTTTAGGTTAGGTTTACGTCAATTCTTGCTCATAAATTTTATACTGTGGTTAATCATTTCTGTGAGCCTTCACTTGAATATTGCTCTGTGTTGCGTGTGCGCATCCGGATCTGTGAATTACGAACAATCTGACTGCCATGTTTCGTGGAAGATTGAAGTGAAAGAAAATATAAATAAATAAAGCAAACGTTCAATTTCTTACTTATGTTATCGTATAATTTTAAAGTTACGATGTGGGTTCGTGTTTTCTGAAAAATGCCGTGGCCGTAATCAAGTGCAATATATTGGGAAAGTGGTAAGTCCTATTGTCAACCCATATTTACCTGTCATGCAGGAAAATTTCAGATCAAACACCTGAAATCCAATTAAGCGAATTTTCCTGTCCACTGAACACCATATCGATCAAAGACAATTTAAAGCAGTTTAATATAAATCAACCCTTCGGAATTATGCGTGTATAAATCGTGGTTTCATTGTCATTCCGTTTATGGAAAGTCTACCAGAAACGTTTCCTTGCTTGTTTTCAATTTATTGAGACGTTTCCGATTTAATTTCCCAATTATCAACTGATACCTCTTATCAAGGATATCTTGCAATTATGCGGACTGATTTTTTTCCTTCAACTTTGCATAAATAGCAGACCAAATGTGTGCTAACAATAACATTTTCCAGTCAAAGAACTGGTCTGAATAAATTAAAGCTATGATTGAGTATGTTTATGAAAGTTTGAATTTTTCAATGAATTTATCTCAAGACTAATACGCTGCTGAAGTCTGAAAATGTATAATTTCTGAGGATCTGATAAAATCTAAATATAAAAATCCTGTTGGCCTTGTACTCTTCTCCAAAAAGTCTGAAATGAAGGTTTTGGTCTCATTTGGTTGATATTCTACAGTATGATAATTGATTAAAGCATCGTTGTTTCGTGTGAATAATGAGTTGAAATCATTTCATGGCTGTGAAGTGAGTAGTAGTCGTGAAGTTTGTTTTGATCCATTATCACAGAATAAATAGAATTGAGCAATTAGATTATTCGATCACTTGAATTCGGAGAGTATTTGTATAATTTTATGACGAAGAGAGAATTGTCACAGTAATATCTATGCTCCTAGGTAATATTGTTGATGGAATGCAACGAAGTCTTTCTGGGAGACTAGAGGGAAGATTGAAGTTAAAGCGTTGATAATTTATAACAAGCTCAACACCATGGGTTGAACCAATCAAAAACATTGCAATAAATGAATTTCATAACCAGTTTGTGTAAAATAATATCAATTATAATAACTATCACATTTCAACCTAGGAGGGAACCTTTTGTAAATTTTGAATGCTGTTGCAGGGACCATTGAGAAGGGTTCATGCATTGCAAAATGTGTATTCTTTTAACTATTTCAGTGCAGGATTTCCAATAGATCGTGAAATTATTGAATCATGAGTTCGAAGATATTTTTATCCAATCAAAAATGGTATGATTTTCGAATTGAAAACATTGATAACTGAAATATATGCGTCAATTTCTATGATTCACATCGATCATTTCTGTGTTTTTCCAAAACGCTATCTTTATGGCGATCTATGGGTTGGTTCTTGGTTTGTATATTTTCGTTGTAGCTTCTTATTTAACTTGAGACCGCAACTTCCTCAACCTGTGTGATTCATTCACATGCGGTGACAAACACAATGATAATTTTTTCTTGCTGTCGTCTAGAAGGTCGACAGCAAGTGTAAGCTTCTTTTATTCTGTACGTGATTAAATATTTTGACGAGTCTCTAGATCAAGCGCTGTTCTTCCGTTTTTTTTGTATCATTGATTTTTCTCCTTTTACGTTGAAATTGGATAATGAAGAACAAGTATCAACGAAATAGGAAATGCTTTCGGTCGATCGTAAATGTATTTGTTCGCAAGCTCATGTACATCGTTTTGATTTCAAGAAGCAATTTCTCCATTTGGAATATCATTATAGTCTATTTTAGCTTCATATAACATGGTCATCTGTTTTGAATATTCATTAATAGTATCACCTCCTACATAGCAGCAAAATAAAAACTTTTGAGCGCTGTTGTCATTTTCTGTTTCGATGCTATATGATGATTTTTGGTGCATTAGAATGTGTTCTTGCTAGTGATGTTCTGAAATATTACCAACAGTTCAAGTGTTTAAACCGTTTCATAGTAGATAAATACCAAAATCGGGATATCATATCGAGGTTTTGACTGCTCAAAAACGTTTCTTTTCGAGCTGATGTGCGGGGGATTTTCTTTAGTTGGGTTCGTTTCGGTTACCCCTCGTACACTTTGGCAAAAATTTTCTCAGTTCGTACTTGGGTAGGAAACTCGTTTGTGGAAATTGGGATTTAGCCTTCTAGTGAACAAGGTTGTTGCATTTTCCGGTGTCCATTATTATTCTCCTGGATGTTGAACCCAATTAAATCCTTGGATATTATCGGCTGACCTCCGTACGTGTTCGACATCTCACCCCACGCTGCGTTTTTTTTCTGGTCGACGTAAACAAGACCGCAGTGTCTGGAAATGACTCAGTTCTTCTGCAGTTATCTCCTATTTTGTTGCTATTTAGTTCGGGTTTGAATTGAAATTTCTCGCTTTTCTTTCGCGATAGCACGAGGGACGGACGTTTGTCTGGCTGTCCTGATGCGGCCCATATCCGCGGTCGCATTTTAATCTGCGAAACGTATTCAGTTTCGTCGTTTATTATTTGTGCGTTAGTTCATCGTTTCCTGTTTGACAGTCGTATGGGAATCTGTGGCATAAGCGTCGCGAGATGATTATTTTGTGGTTCTAGGCGTCTATTCGGTGGTTAATCGGTATATTCTGTGATTTTCATAGATATCTCGGCCGGGGGTGAGTTCGATGTTCAATTCATAGACTACCTGGAACAAATAGGCGGTTTTTGTAGAAGGAGACTCCTAGTTTTTTTCGCTTCGAAAGGTGAGAAGATTTATCATGAAAAAGAAGGAATAGGACGTTGGAGGATGAAAATACGATTTGGATTTCGCTCATTCTGATTGAGACTCTTGCCAAAAGAAGTCTATCGTATTTGATTCATAGTCCGGTTTGTAGAAAGACAAATTTCCACATCATTTATGACAGGATCAATATTTTCAAGTATAATGTTTTATGAAGAACACATCCTATACCCCATAAATCAATCAGTTCTTGAGTAATTGAAGGTTTTCCCGAAAAATTGATGGATGAAGAGGCCCAAATAGCGATGGATATTAAATTTATTGAATCTGCTATTGGGGTCCATCAAATGGAATTATAAAAGCAAGATTTACACTACAAATCTTCATCATATAATGCGGAAAAAAGTTTAAAGCTAATTCTTGTTAAAACACCTGGGGTTTCATCTTTGAAGGCCAAGCTAGCTTGGCCTACCATCTACAGGTATCAATAAGACCCATTTTTCGCAAAGAACATCCGTTTCTTGTCCGCAAATCCAAACTCTAGCAACCAGGTAATTGAAATTGAATAGCTTCGGTCATTTGGCCGATTTGTCACAACCCAAACATCTGTGTTTACGATGTCTCTCTCGTGTTTTGCTCGCACTTGCAGTACCTCTCTTCCTCTTTTTCGTTATTTTTCCGATTTCGTGTCCGTCAGATAGTGTTGTTGTTGTTCCTCTGCTGTTTTGTGTCTTTTTGTTTATTGTTCTTTAGAGGATGAGTCAAACACCGAAACGACGTGTGAGGTATGTGGATTTGCGTAGGAGAAAGTTTGGAATATTTATTATTCAATATCGATTATGGTCTTGGATATTTTGTCATGTAGGCCTCGAGAATGTTGAGGTATTTTTCTCATTCCTTTTTCCTTGCATGATCGCTTCATGAGAGGTTCATATTTCAATGTTTGAGACAAAAATAAGACCAATAATGATGAAAATAAACTCATACTCCGATTATGAAATAGATAGTATGTATTATCTTGAGGCTTTTGTTGTGAAACACAATTTGGCCTGATTACAAGTGGATATGATATAGTTTACTGTACGTACCTTAATTCAATTTGAAAACCTTCAAAACCAGGACATCGATGTGCATTAAATAAAAAAAAAATATGATCCTTATGGAAAAACTATCAAAATTTTATGTAGAGTCTACGTTTACAAAAATTTTTGCAACAAAATATAGGATTAACTTACCTTCTGTTGACTATTAAAGTTCAAGGTTAATTATTGTGTTCAGGCTAAAATGTCAAAAACTTTGCAAGTAATTAATAATATCCTTATTCTTCAGTAGAAAGCTGTAGGAATTTGATTTATTGTTCGTCATCTTAAGGGAAACCCCTCGTACGTATTTTAAGGGACAAGTCAATCATAGAATATAAATTTTTAATATTCTATGCTCTATCATCGCCGTCTATGGTTTCACTGACAACTTTGTTTCGTTATTATTCCGAAGAATATGGTACTACTTCGTAGTTTTCTGATTCCTTTTTTTTTTCAGATTGGCCAGGATGCCTGGACCGCCGCCGCCACCGCCCCCCATGGCCCCGCCGCCTCCCATGATGGGAGCGCCGCCGCCAGTTTTCAGCGCTCCGAAATCGTCCACCGACGATCGCGCCGCCCTGCTGAAGTCCATCCAGAGGGGCGCCAAACTGAAGAAGACTGTGACGAACGACAAGAGCGCCCCCGTGATTGGTGAGCGAAAAAATTTATCTACAGTTCTTCGAAAACCGCTTCCGATTTCCGTCTAGTTTCGTCGAAATAAAAAATCGGCGTTGCCACATTGTTTTTTAGTTATAAGGACGGCTGTGTTTTTTGCATGAAACATAGAATATCCTCTTCCTGATGGTTATCAATTTATTCTCTGAATTGCTATGGGCGTTTGTCAAATCAAATTACGAATTTAAAAATGGATCTTCTTCGATATGAAAATACGTAAATGTCATGTGTTTTCGTGAGCTCGGCTTTTTGTTGTTCGGTTGTCGACCCAGTAAGCGCCTTTACTTTGTCCGTGAGTTTGTGTTCCAGCTTATTTTTTTCGATTGCAGGAAAGGTAACGAGTTCGAATCCGCCTCCAATGACCAGCAATGGCGGTGCAGGTTACGGAGGAGGTTCTCCTATGCTCAACGGTATGGGGCTGGGAGGACTGTTCGCTGGCGGTATGCCCAAACTG
Organism: Adalia bipunctata; assembly: GCA_910592335.1. Lineage (NCBI taxonomy): Eukaryota > Metazoa > Arthropoda > Insecta > Coleoptera > Coccinellidae > Adalia > Adalia bipunctata. The sequence continues at coordinate 4,854,134 of OU342951.1, forward strand.
AAGCCAACGAAAAATAGATTAGGTAGGTTCAGCAATGGTAGCATATCGTTCGGTTAGTTTCACGACTATCCAACAGATGTCGCCACTATTCGCAATTCTATGTCAATTGTCCAATGGCTCCTTTGTCACCATACATTCGAAATAGTGATACGATCCAGGCTATCCAGAGATGCAAACATCTGTATTGATTTCTAGGTATTAGCTCTAGTAACAATACAAACACATCCGAACAAAATGGAAAGGCGAGAACGCTGAGAGAGAGGTCTCCCGTTCAGCCTACGCCGTCGTTTAATTTCGCCAGTATTCAAAACGAGGTCAAGAAGAAGCTGGCCAACGATAACAGGGATAGAGGCCCTCCTCCGCCCACTCCCTCAACCGATAACGTAAGTTTCATAGAGTACGTGACAGTAGTTCATTTGTCCATCTCTTCTATGTCTCGGTTTGTGTACGTTTGAAACCACAGATGGCGCTCAATGTCGACGATTTATGCAAGAAATTCGCAAGATTTGTTGAAGTTTTTCGTGAATAGGTGCGAAAGTATCGAATTAAAGTAAAAATTACGCTTCGACCTTATTGTGATTTTTCAAAATATATCGATTATCCAGTTTCTTATTACTATATTGAGATCTACAGGACGGATTTATCGAACTTGTCTTGAAAACGCAGGCATTTTCCAGAAGCAGATGCGACCAATTAAAAGTATTGGCACAGGTACACCGATATTATTTCCCGTTCTTACATCATATCTTAATAAAATGCGGTCTTATCGCTTTGCGGTAGCGAAACCAAGAGAGAGAGAACGAATGCCATTCTTTTGTCCATTGAATTGATTATGCAGGCCCATTTTCCCGCAGCTCTATCTGGGGATTTAATTAATGCGACCATTGTTTCTATTATACCATTTTTTTTCCATATTCGGCAGTTCAGTATTGTTCCTCCTCGGGTTAAGACAGGTAATCAACGCCAAGAATATTTATTCGAATATTCAATTTTTTATTTTTCAACACAACCTTTTCGCCTTTGCCTGTGGCTTATAATTATAATCTTACAGATCCTTTGACATATAAAATTTATGCTATTTTTCTGTATCGAAAGTTTTTTCTTGAAAATTGTGTTCAATCGACCCATCCCTACTAATTTGAAATAAATTCAGTTGAATCGATCATTTCAGAATTAATTTTCATTGCTTCAAATTGTGATAAAATGATTTCCTAATGGCTTTTCCTTGTAGCTCGCAGTGTAATTTATATTGTTAAAGTTCATGTGAATCATTGGAAATCAATCAATGTTTTCATAATTGGGTGATTGAGTCACTCATTTCACGTGTGCACATTCGACGTCGATGTAATCCATATTTCCACTGATAAAAGAATATATTCAAAATTTTTTCGATGGCGAAATGAATTATCATGTCTATATCGTGGTCAAGAACATAAACGAAGCTTCCAAATGCTAGTACTGAATGAATTTTAACTGTAGATTCTTGAGGTCGAAAGAAACCTTTTTTTCATTTCCCATTTTTCCGAATTCGGCTCTGTTTAAAAGATATAGCCATTTGAAAAAAATAGGGCCAAGTACGTGCCTGATACGATTCTCTGGAATTGATGCAAAGTTCATATTTCTAGATTGAAATTGAGTTAATACATTCAGGAAATACTCAAGCACTAACCTTATTGGAATAAAAATATTGCAAACACGATATTTCAAAAACAAAAACATTTATTTGTGTCCGATTATTTCTGCAATTGAAAAGCCATATTTCTCCCACCAAATTAAGTTCCTTCGATTTTCCTGAATTCTCTGAAGAATCCAAAAAATAAATAATATACAGGGGGTTGCATTTGAAATAAGAAAGTTGGTATTGGCCACGGTCACATGGAACACCCTATATAATATTATTTTCTTGAAAAATATGCGCAAATCGACGTGTCCGAGCGTTTTTCCCAGCACGTCCTCATTTATTCGTTATCGAATTTATTCCATTTGGCTGTTACACTCTGTATAAATCTGTTGCGCTGTTTCTATCTAAACAATATCCTCTTGGAATTTCATAAACTCGACACCACACGGTTATAATTACATTAATTCACTGAAAGTCTTCACATAATCATCACCTGTTTGCAATTTTTCTGTGTAAATAAATAAATCGACAAGTTCTACTTTTGTGACTTCGACATAATCTCCCTGTTTCAAACACTAAAAATTTCAATCAAAAGGGCTAATTGACTACCAACAACATACGAAAATAATTCTAGGTGACTGCAGAACTGAACAACCTCTCTCTGCAGCAAAGCAACTCGAGTGTGGGTTTCGTACCCTCAGGCGCCTCCGCCAATCACAGTTCTCTTCACAGGAAGACGCAGAGCAACGTGAACCTGAGCTCTCTGGACGCCCACCCCGCGGTCGCCCCTTGTCCCGCATCCACCAGGTCCGTCAACCACGGCAAGCCCAACTTGGCGCCCAAACCGCCCGCTTTGAACGGTAACGACCAGGCAGTTTTCTAACCTTGTCGGTCTCGTTTCACTCGGGCGTTTTTTGTTTAGGTAAGCCCAAAGCCAACCCGCCCAAGAGACTGGTGACGAACGGGAAGGCCGTGAGCCGGGCGCACAGTTTGAAGAGCCCCAGGTCGCCGCCCGTGCAGGATTCGCCCTTGGATTCGGCCATAAAGTACGGCACCGTACGGAACATGAGCTCCGTACTCAGCCATTCGATTGGTGAGTAACTCTACGTGTTTATAATCTATATATATAAAACAAAGTTGTTGGTTACACCATTTATAACTCAAGATCGGATGGACTGTTTGTTATGAAACTTCATTTATGGATTCGTCTACGGCCTGGTTATTATAAAATACATTGAAACTCATAAAATTTCGATGAAAAATTCACTAGGTGTCGCAACGGTTAATGGCGCAGTCGTGAAGGTACCATATTTGATATTATCGCCATTAGATGGCGATGTATAAAATTACTGTGAAAATTTCATAGAACTTATAGTAACATGGAAGGCTATTACCTTACCAGATCAAAAAGCGGTTAAACATCTCAAGTCGGTGGAACAGTGAATTTTTACCGAAATGTCAAGTGTAATGTAAATGTCTTTATTGTTCGAATAAAAGCATGGCCAGAATAATATTATTTGTGTAGAATATTGAATTTTTTTTGAGTTTTATAGGCTTTGCCTTAACTCTTTATCTTTATTAAATAAATAAATAAATAAATCATAAGAAATTCCAGCGAATTATCGCATAATCCCCGTGATATCTACGATCAGTGTCATTTTCTCCTCTAGGCAACAACCTGAACTCGAGGTCTAAGATGACCTTGAACGGACGCCCATCGGCCCCGCCCCCTTCGATACCGGGCACGCCTCCGCAACAGGGAAGCTCCGCACCGCCGCCGCCCCCCAAGAGCGCGATGATGAAGCCCCCGAATCACGCCCCTCCTCCCCCGCCCGGCGCTCTACCTCAGCCACCCAATCACGCCCCGCCCCCGCCGCCTCCACACAAAACTTTGCAGGCCAAGTCCTCAGGATCGAGTGTGAGTAGAACTGTCCGATATGTCGAGGAAATAACGGATGTTGACGTTGAGGCCGTAATTTTTTTGTAGTTCTCGTCTAGTCAGACACCGCCGCCTCCTCCCCCGCCGAGGAACTCCTCCATGCGCGATCAGAACAGTGCCTACAAAAAGCAGACTTCCGTCATAGACTTCGACGAGAGGTTCAAGGACATGTTCAGATCGCCCACCTCTTTCCCGAAGCCGCCACCCTTCAGGAACGTGCTGAAGATTTATTCGAACAGACAAGGTCAGTACACATTACAGACTAACACCGGCATTCGCCTCGTCGAGTGATTTGTGTGGCGTTTGACTTGGAGATGAGAAAATAAACAGATGCATGATCTGTATGATGTTTTTTTTTTCTTCGTCGATTTTTAGGTTTTGTTCTCTTACGTATTGTTCGTTTCATTTTTCTTGAATAAAATTGATTTGATTCGTTCTTTTTTTCGGTTCTTTTATTGTTTGGAATAGAAAAGTGTCCGGACAAAGAGATTTCAACAATTAAATTGTATCGGGTAGTATTGTATTCGAAGATAATCGACCTCTGAACCTTTTCGAACGATTTATACAATTTTAATATATGAATTTTTGTCCCCGATATCTGTTCTTACATGATTTTTCTGGGAGTGTTCCCTTTCGAGGTGAAAGTTTTTATATAAATGAATAGTTTGTGTGTTATTAATATTTAATTACATTGTAGTTTTCATGCACATCATTACAGATACGTAAAAGTGTGTAACACGTGAAAATTGACACTTCATTTCACACCGCAGGCTTGAAACTCATCTGGAACGAGTGGAATCGGAGGAAAGGATGTGAACCCAAACGTTGGGTTAGACATTATCATTTTAGTTATAACGGGGAGTTTCGAGCTCCTAACTGCGTCTGTTAACTTTCTTTATCAATCGATTTCTTTTTCAATATTTTCTTATTGATTTACCGAGGAACTAATCAATTTACAGAGAGACTGCAGTATCAAACATTTCAGTCATTTTAAAGAAGGGAAAACAATATTGCACCATTTCTGCATTGTTAGAAACAACAAGAGTTGATTTTACAGGCTTTGGTTTGATTTTCCAAATGATAAGACGAAAAACTTATAATCTTGTGTACATTGAATTATCTTCGTTTCCTTTCGCACATTATTTCCCAGTTCGAACACAACTGATTTCATTACAAAATAAAAACTGATATGATTCTCAAGCATTTAAATCAACTCTCCTTCAGATAACTGAATAAAAAACCATATCCACCTTAACCTTACCATTAAGTTCATTACATTGTTCATTTCATGTAAAAATTTTTCTTTTTAAGGTTTTTATAATTATAATTTTCTTCCACTACAGGATCGGACTGCTAAAAACATCATCATCTTGCATGTTCATTTGTCTGTGAGCAAGCTCTAACAACAATATAAGTAATTTATTTTTTTTCTTTTGCTTCTTTCATAGTTGTAGTGATTGTAAGCTTATTTGTAGTTTTTTTTGTAAATATTTCAACGGGAAAGTGATGCAATGTTTCATTGGATAATTTCTTGTTGCTATTTTTAATCGATTGCATCATATTTCCTTCGTTTTATGCATGTTGTGTTTCTCCGCATTGTAAATATTATTTTTGTTAGCTGAAGGCTAAAAACGGTGCGTTTCAAAACTATAAAAAAAACAAATTTCAAAATGTGCAATTAGTTAATTGCCTAACAGGAAAACTGAACTCAATTTTTTTTATGATATTTATTATGCTCCATTTTTGGCTTTTTAAAAAATTCTAGGAATATAAGTGGCCTATTTTTCATTATTACAATTGTCTTTTCTAGTCGTTAGTAAACAGCAGGCTCCCCCACCACCGTCGCCCTTACTTCCAAACAACAGACATTGGGATGTGCCTTCGAGCTGTTGAAAAAAAATCTTTAAGTATTATTTTTGCTCAAATCTATTTCTATCGAATGTAGGCAGATAATTGAAGAAGAAAGATGGAGATAAACGTGATATGAAATGGTGATTTGAAAAAGTGTAGTCATCATACCTTCTACTGTAGCTTCAATGCTATCAAGTTACGATAGGATGTAAGTTGTTTTTTAAAAATATTATTTATTATATTATTTAATTTTTTACGTAGTAACGGTAACTTTTTGTTTGTACCTTCTTGTGTCGAAACGCCTTTTTCTTCCAGAAAATTCTTTATTGTAGTTTATGCATTTTGTGCAGTATACGTCTATCGATATAATCGCGAAAATATTATATTTTTGAAAATCTGTACATGTGGAAAGTACTGAAAATCTTGTTCTTAGTTTTTATTTTTATGAAAACTTGAATAATCAAATCTTACTCTGAATAAAGTATGTAAATATTTTTAGACTAAAATGAACATAATTGATCATCAAAAAACTTAAACTTGGGTATAATATTCTACTTATGTATATGGAGGTTAATCCAACAAATATCTTGTAGTGCCTTAACTTCAAAGTATTAGTCAATTTCTAACTGTTTACCAACTTATAATGTACATATACCGAGTAAACAAGATGATGGTATTCAGTCAATGTTAATATGGTCTAGACACTGTGTCTTTTATCTTTTTTGTTCTGTTAATGAAAATGATTCATTGATAACTTATTGAAATTATTAACATTTAGAAGTATCGATACCAATAAAGTTGACTACCAAGCAAATATTCTGAGAGCCTCAATTTATCCTCATTTCCATTTTCCCTTGAATACATTCAGAAATAAACATGAATCCATTATTTTTAGATTTTCTCTTGAAATGCTCTGATTGAAATTCAGACCACAATATTATATTTATCACTGCAAAATATCTTTGCAGCGTTTAAATCCAACTTGATTTTTGCACTTTCAGTGTCGGAAAATATTTAATCCGGACCTGCGTTTATTGAGAATTCTCAATACGGGCCTGTCGTATGGTACCCTGTGGCGGTGTTTTCGATTTGACTTTTCTCTTCGCTCATCTCGAATCCCGTTCCGTTATGTGTCCTCTTCTCCTTGGAAAATATAACTATTTATTTATATCCGTTTTCCAAACATTTGAACTCGCGATTATTTATGTACGTTCAGAATACGAAAGAAGTTTTAATGGAATTCAGTGATTTCCTTCTCTGGTTCGCATTTGGGTCATTCGGTCTGTCAAATTCCCTGACGAAAAACAATAACAAAAATTCAATTGTTGCGCGCCATCCTACAAAATAATTATTTCAATGACCTTGCAAATTACCGTGATCGAATCAATTAACAATTAAACATGGCTAAACAATCCCTCGTGAAAAACAAGAGGAAACTGATAACGCCAGTTTTCCATTTACAAACCAAAGATGAAGAGGAAAAAATACTCTCGAACGTAATGATCAAAACAGTCCGGAGAACTGGAAGTTTAAATTTATCCGGACGTAGTCTAACTACTGGTGAGATGTTTTCAGTTCCCAGTCCTTCGTTTAATAGAATTGGTTTCAGTTCCTTCCAAAGTGTTCAAGATGTACGAGTTCACAGATCAGGATTATACGAATCATGTCGATTTCAGCAAGAACTCTGATGAGAACGAGGACACTTGGTGGAACTTTAAACCTTTAACTTACCTCGATTTCAGTTCTAATCAGTTGGAACATATACCGAATGAAATCGAGATCTTCGAAAGCTTGGAAACTTGCATAGTGAGCATTCAGTCTCTCAATTTGTACAGATGAAACGATACGCTTCCATTTAGTTGCAGGATAATAATTTGTTCTCATTACCTTCTACCATAGGCAGCTTGAAGCGGTTGAGGAAACTTAATTTGTCTAGAAATAAACTGAAAGAATTGCCTGATGAATTTTTTAATTTGCTGGAATTGGAATGGCTTTCTCTGGCTCATAATTCTCTTGAAAAGATCGATAAGAAATTATCTGATATGGTCATGTTGAGACATTTGGTGAGTTGATATCATCTTGAGAATTTTTGGGTCTTGGAACTAGGCGTTTTTGAATTTTCTTAACATTTTTTCTGAGATTTAGTTATGACCAATGTTTTTGTTGAAAGAATGAATAGGTCGAGATAAACTGTAGCTCTTCATACACTAATATTTTATTACAGGATATATCACATAATCGATTATTAAAATTACCTTCCGGACTCGGCTTTTTGGTACGATTAACCGATTTAGACCTCTCTAACAATAAACTAATACAACTACCACCTGACATAGCCAGCATGAGAGGTATAAACGAATACTCACAATATCCCCTATTCTCTCTGTAACATTTTAATTTTCGAAAGGTTTGAAAAAATTGGATGTGACTCATAACGAATTGAAGATTTTGCCAAAGCTGGGAGAAATGAGAAGACTGGAGCTTCTTTTCGCCCAGCACAATAATATTGAGGAATTACCAGATATCGAAGGTTGTGAGCAGATACAAGAGATGTATTTCGGGAATAATTACATAAAGGCAAGAATTTGGCCCTACTTTTCTTATTTGACTAAAGACGGGTTTGGTTTCAGACGATTCCTCTTGAATTTTCTGAGAATCTTCATCATTTGAAAATTTTGGATTTGAGAGATAATAAAGTTGAAGAAATGCCACAAAATATTGGAATGCTGCAAAGCTTGATCAGACTTGATCTTACCAATAACGATCTTGATTCGTAAGTCTTTAAGTTATATCGGGAAAATTGTTCACAGACTCTGATTTTAAGTTTAATTCTTCGCTTTCATGCAATTCCTTCAAAAAAATTGTTTCCAGCCTTCCAAGTTCTCTTTGTCTCTTGCCTCACCTCCAGAATTTACAGTTGGAGGGTAACAGATTGAAAAAAATCAGAAGCGATGTGATCAAGGCTGGAACTTTCAGAATAATGAAACATCTAAGAGAAAATATGCTGGCCGAGGAAATCAAGGATATGAGTCTTTCTGAGAATTCAGTTTTCATGCCTCAAACACAGTTTCCCGACAAGTGAGCCTTCATCTCCATTTTAATGTTCTTTTCCGGATCTTGTCTCTTTTCATTGTTGCTTTCGTTCATTTCTTTGCTTAGGTTTGCCATGAGGAACGCCCACACTTTGAATCTTTCTATGAAAGACCTGAAAACTGTTCCTGATGAAGTGTTTAAAGATGCAGATTGGGCTGAGGTGTCCTGTGTCGATTTGTGCAGGAATAAATTATCGGAATTTCCTTTAGGGTAGATAATTCGATTTGAAGTTTCGTCCCCATATTTATTACTAATCTTACAGACTTATCCATACTAAAGATCATCTGAAGGAGTTGAACATGTCCATAAATTTTATAAAAGAAGTACCACATTTCATAGGGGATTTTTCGCATCTTATGTACTTGAATTTGGCCAGCAACAAACTTACCGATTTGCCTTTAACCTTGAGTTCTTTGGTTTACATGAGGGAGCTTGTTTTGACCAATAACAGGTAGGTGGTTAAAAAAAATATCTCATCTTTCTTCTCACAGTTTATCTGAGAAATTGTATTATTCTCTTTTTAGCTTTCTAGATTTGCCGAACTGCGTGTACGAATTGAAAGGATTGGAAATATTACTCGCCAACGACAATAAATTATCAGCGATAAACGTCGAAGGTTTTCGGAAACTGACAAATTTAGCCGTGCTAGACTTGTCCAACAACAGTATTAACCATGTGCCACCCGAATTGGGACTTTTAAAACAGCTCAGGTGAGTCATGCTCGAATAACGTTGAATTTGCTTCGTTACAAGAGGTGAATTTTTAGAAGTTTGGAAATACAAGGAAATTTATTTAGACAACCGAGGTACACGATTCTAGAGCAGGGGACCGAATCCGTTTTGGCTTATTTAAGGGATAGGATTCCGACAAATTGATGTGTTGTTGAAATTGTTGAGATTTTTCCGTTTTGGTATTTTCTGCTATATGTTGTTCGTTTTATTTATATTTTGATTTTGTTATTGCTTTTTTCTTCGTTTTTGTTGTGTATTCGATGGCACAAGATAATTCCAGCTATAAAACTAGTCAATATATTTTTTATTATCAACGTAAGCTGATACTCTTGAGTACAAAGAATGATATTACAGAGGCTCACAAATTGGAAGATTTTTTCAGATAAGTTGCCTTCGTCAACATACTTTTACATCTACTTGTGGGTTTGTGATTCAGATAATACTTACATTTTTTAATGTGGTTTCGAGTTTTTCGATCTTTTCTCAAGAAATATAACGATCAAAGGAAGAGAAAGAAAGAAGAAATATTTTCAAAACTTTTAATCATCTGTTACTTTGGAAATAGTCGAAATTTTATAAATAACTCATCTTTATATACAAACACTATGACTTAACAACGTAAAAAATAGGACGCCCGAACATTCGGGAGTCCCTTAATCATCGAATAAAAAAATACTGATTCTCAGATTGTTCCCTCAGATTATTTCCGTGATTGGCGAGGGCGGCGCTATCGGCGTTTCGTTTTTGTTACCGTTAGCCTCTTTCTGTTCCCTCAGGACCGTCTCGATGGTCTCCAGAACGTTGTCGGGCAGGTGGTCGACTAGCATTCTCGGCATGACCTTCAGCTCCATGAAATCTTCGGCAGTTGCCCACCTCATCTCGAAACTTGGCCCTCCTTTGCCGCTTTTTCTAAAAAAAAATCCACAACATTTTCCAACCTAATTATCACTTTATCGGTATAATCACTCACTTTTCCGATTTAGTTCTCTTTCGGCTTACTATATGGAGTATTCTACCAGCTGTGAACAGTCTGGTTTTCGAAAATCTCCTCACTGTTATATTTCTTGATAAAAGCGCTGCTTCCTGAAATAAAGTATGAGTTATCGATATTTAATGAGCAATGGCCTTTGTGACAGTTGAATGTCAACGTATCCTCAGTATTGCTGTAAGATAAGCAGCCAAATCACATCAAAATCACTTGTTATAGCATGTTCTTTGGCTGACTTTAAAAGACGATATATTTTGCCAAAGAGAGATATTAACCTAATTTTAAGAGAAATTAAACTAGTCACTTCAGTCTCTCCCAAATATGGACTGAGCTATTATAAGCACAAATGCAAAATAAAAACACATAAAAAGTAAGTTTATTAATTCTCCTTCGGCTCTATCGACTTATTATTCAATCTGATGCCGAAAGATCGAGAAGAAAATGTCCTCATGACAGTCCAACAAGATGGTGCTACACTTTATATTTAACTCAAATCCTTACCGTGGAGGCTGCCACCGTAGGAATGAACTGATAACCCAACAAAGGTGATCTACCCGGCACTGCGGTTTCATCACGCCAAGTGGTCTCCAAATCGCCTGGGGGAACTCCAAATAAGGCGTACCCAAAACCGTTTAGAAGAATTCGATACTGAAACAAATCCGAATTTGATCGAACGAACGAGACTTGGACTCGATCCTTCTTACTTTTGGCAACTTACTAGCCTGTAGCACCTGGATGATCCCGGTCCTCACGTTCTCGATACTGTCCACTCCCAACCTCATCACGAAGTCGTCTCCTACTCCTACCGTGAATATGAAACTCTCCGATACTTTAGCCGCCTCTCTACTTATCAGTCCAGCTTGAAAAAAGGTAGTATCAGTCTCGAGCGAGGAGAAATTAGTATGCGTATGTCCCGAATATCGAACACGCCACCAGAAAGGCTGACCTCCCATTTACTAATTGTGAAATTTGAGCAATTCGGGAATATTCTGTTTTTACTCCAACCCGCCACACGTGTTCTCCCTGGGTTGCCTGAAATTGTACAAGCTCCGACAGTGTTGGCGCCTTGTACCCCGCTAGATGGACGAGGTTCCTTTCTAGACTCTAGATCTAGAGCGTTGGAGTCTTGGACCTATTCCAGGGAGAGTCGCGTTTGGGAGAACTTATAGCGTCGATTTGAAGGAGTCTTTCTCGGGCCTTCGGGCCGGAAACAGCTCTTACTTGGTCAGAATTGATTAGTCGTGTAATGGAGTTTATATTCTTGGATTCTATGAGGATTCTTGCGTGTCTAGTCCGACAGGTGGCGTGTTTAAGACGAGACAGACGAATCGTTGAGTACCTGGAGTGGAGAAGGCGTAAACTTTCAGATCGGCGTATCTGCTCCTCAGCTTGAAGGCCAACAGCGAGGCGACGCCGGCGCCCAAGCTGTGACCGGTCAGAACCAGACCGTAATCTTTATATTTGGCCAGGGCCTTCTCTAAGACCCCCGCCTGATCTAACCTCTTAAGTACGTAATTGGCGCCGATGATCATCCCCTTGTGGGCCATCGTATCAGGCGGCAAGCCAGCCGCCTCGAACTTGTCGCTGGTGGCGGTGAGATCTGTGAAGATATCTCTTAAGGAGATGGACCCTCGGATCGCTATGACAATATTACAAGTTTTATGATCCGCTATCACACAAAAGGGCAACTGAAAACCAAGCACAACACTTATAAAACAAAAAAACATAAAACAGAGAAGGAAATTTAAATAAAAGTGGCACTTTCGAGATGAATCTTCGATGTCTTTGATCTACCTTTCTTCTAATCAAATGCAGTTCATGCTCACCAACCAAAGTCTATATTCGGCGACAAACAAGAACCTAAGAAATCTCCAACAAAATAGACGCATCGATAACCTCAAATTGTAAGTGAATAGTCATACTGACCTCGAAGACGTGGTTTCTGAAGGAAGCGAACAAAATGTGCTCCTCGTCCAACCCCGCTATGTACTTGACGCCCGCCAAATGACACAAACAACAATTGTCGTCCGTCACTATCGTAGCCCTGCGCTTGAAGCAAGCGCAACAGGTTATCTTTCCCAGCAGCCTGAAAACGCCCGTCATGCAATATTGGTACATGACGAAGGGCCAGCCGTAAGCTGCCATCGAGAGCCTCAAGAAATGGGCGGCGTTCTCCAGGTTCATCCAGCGGGGAGCCATCGAGAACACCCGATTTATATCTGGAAGGAACGTTTAAGGTGGGCGTTCAATGTAGATTGTTTTTATTTCAAGTTGGATTTGAAAATGGGTTCACTTTGAGAAGTGAAATTTTGTGGGTAAACTCAGAAAGGATTGGAGTTCTTGATGAGATAATTGAGATTTATTTTATTTAAACAGTTCATTTATTTCTTTCAAAAAAAGAAAGTAAACCAACTCATGCTTCTGTTTTATTTCAAACGAAAGACCCATGAAAATAGTTCATCTTCCGATTAGAAGTGAATCTACGGATGATATTATTCAGAAAAACAACTTGAAATACGGAATTGGCAGAGAATTTAAATTTATGGCGGGAAAAAGTTCCTGCTTTACCCACATATTCACTAATTTCATAGTTCAGCGATTTTCGGATAGAGATCGCCATTGTACATTTCATTCATAATTAGAGAGATAAACATAGAACTCATATGAATAATGTAAGTTCTATGAAGATATTCCATAAAATGCACGGTGGCGCCTCTATCGGCTGAGTTTTCCTACTCGCTCTGAACGGCGACCTTAATGTTGGACGAGTTAGATTGGGATTCGCTCGGGTTACCTGTGGAGTATTTGGGTTCGTCGTCTGACAGCAAGTAGATCCGTCTCATTTCTCTGGTTTCTCGCTTTTGTTTCACCCTCAGGAGGACGCAACCGGCCAGTATGTCTGTGGGTACCAGATCTGTGCTCCGGAATAGAGAGCTTAACAGGGCGGCCACTTGTTGGAAGGCTTCGTGGCCATGCTCGTCCGACCTAACCTAAGATTTTTATATCGTTATATAGGGTGATTTACTGCTTCATTTGAGGTTTATAGAGAAGATTTTGGTTCCTGTATGACCAAATCTTCGAGTGAGGCCTCTTTTTGTTCTCTTTAAACCACTAATGGTGACACATCCTTCATATTTTCGGAGTTGAGCTGATATGAAAATGCATATGTACAGGAGTAGCAAATGTGTTGAGCTTACCCAGCAAAAGGCCCAACGAAAACGTCTTTGCCAAAGACTGGTCGACTTCCTATGTTTTATGGATTCTCCAGTACTGGGACTCTCCTGTAGGTCGCTGTATTTTCTCGAGCCCAGAGGGTCATAAACTAGTACTACCACAAAGATGGCCAGACCAAACATCACCCAATTGAATACCACAAGGGCTGAAAAAAATCCTTAAAATTTTAGATCTACGAAGACCAGATCAAAACTGTTGCTCTGTCCACTGCGCCAACGATAATGCCGCGTCTGCTTACCTTCAATGACGGCCTTCACGAAGCTCTCCTGCGGACAGACCACCACGTCCTGGCAAAAGGCCCACATGGTGCCGAAGACGTTGATGACGGTTTCCGGGATGATGAGGAACAGCTTGGTCAGCAAGAGAGGAGGCACGTGTCTTCTGGCGTGCGTGTCGGAAATTGATCCTTTGGCGCTCCTGTTGACCAGCGCGACCACGATGAGTATGATGAGGATCAGGAGGGCCATCATGCCCAGGATGTAGGAGCGGACGAAGATGCCGCCGTTGCTGCATTCCCACGTCAGATGGTAGTATTTTAGGTAGACCACCACGATCAGCGACAGCCTGGAAATGCGGAAGTGAGGAACTTCCTATAGAAGACTTTTCTTCGTACTTACCATAAGAGTCGAAGGACGATTTCGAATAATCCCGGAAATACAAGGTCGTCAGAGGCTATTAACCACTTTCTGCCGAAGAAACGGAGAGCGGGCATAACGCGAGGATTGTGCTCCTGAAAAATAAAGATTCTAGCGTTCTCAATTTCAATTTACATGGTCATATTTCAATCTCAACGGTGAGGAAGGGCTCTATGAATCTTGATAAAACTTTATGGACTGACCTAACTTTATATTATTGTTCTGTGTCAACTACAGACTCTTCTGTGGTCTAACATCAGAGGCGAGCAACAAGGTTATGTCAAAGCACAGAACAGTTAGTCTGTGGTCAAAGACTCTTTGGTTATGTTCAAGTCCTGTATTTTTCTCTATCAAAACTAAATATTTCAGTTGGTGTGAAGTACTCCTTCCACAAAAATAGATTCAGAAATCAATACGTAGTTTGCTGTACTTGAATTTTGGGATGAAGAAATGAAACAAACATTTTTAATGGAAAGTTTTTCAAAATTTTCTCCTTCATAATCACTTTACATACGTTTGTGCCAATTTTCAATAAGTCTGAGGGGTTCTCACTCGTGAAGTTGTTGTTTGTAGAAATGTTTTGAAATAGATCCTGTTTTTCAAGAAAATAACCTAAATGTTATCACGCAATCCGTTCAGATTGAAAAAATTATGGACCAGTTATCTGCTGTTAGCTTGCGTAAAGGTCAGTTTTTGCCTATTTTTCCTCGAGGAAAAAAGTATAATCCTGATAGGTAGCACATGGCTCCCATTCGGTAAAACATCTATTCATGGCGGACTTGTTAAGTTGTTAAGTATATGTATATGGTTTAATAACTCTCCGGAAGGTCGTCTTCTTTCCTGCCATTTGCAGACGTTTTATTAGCGCAAAAAATTATTTAATGAAGATGGTATCATTCAAGGATCCGTGCGACCAGGACCAGGCCGAAAATTTTGAATCAAATCGGTACCAGTAATAACTATTTTCAAGTTAAAACCTTACTTTAGACTAACTGATGAAGAATTTAACAACCAACAGCCAAATTTTCAGCATTTCTATGGTTTCAATGCGTTGTTGAAGCTTGTTTCGTTCCATTTTTATTCATGGCGTAGTTTTTACTTGTCAAATGTCAGAAAATGACAGCTTCAAAAGTGACATCTTCCGAAATAACACCTCTTATTGGAAAACCCACAGAGCACGATACTGTAAACAACTTTATGCAGAAGAGTCATTGCTGGTGTTCAATTTCCGTGGTGTCACATTTGGCCCTAGCGATAATTCAACAGATTTTCGGGGAAAAATCCCATTGACGTATTTGACTCGCGGAAAAATAGTGCAATTTTGACGAAACCCCTAATTAGTGTGCACTCTTTACGAGGTAGTTAATTGGTTGTTATTAATTCTTCAAAGAGAGTAACACGCCGTCCAAGGACTCTGTGAACGTCGAATTGGAACGACTTCGAAAAAATTAAGTCTCAGTATTTCCCCAGAATCCAGAATGGAATCGTCTTGAATTTCCGATGAGATCTGTCTTATAACCTATGACTAATATATAACGAAATCGATCATTTCCTCTTCCAAAATGTAAGTTAATAAGATCTGATGACACAGACAACTAGAGGATCGAAACCGGTAATTAAAATCGTATCAACCCAGCCACCTACTACGCAAAAGATAATCACCGTTTCCCCTGTTCCATAATCCATTTGGTATACCTTCAACGTACAACATAATCCCATTAGAGATATTTAATTAAATTATTGCGTTCGAATTTTTTTTAATTGACTTACTCGCGCAATATAAACACATGTTTCTTGGAAAATTGACGGTCGGAATCGTTATTTGCCAAACTCGATGATTCAATGTTATTCGATGCCATATTAATCATTTTCGAGGGAAAAAATTTAAAAAACGTCTCTAAAACAAGCTATGAAAAACTATGTGACAACGCCGAAATATATTTCCAGTATGTGTACAATGATGAACATAGAATTATTCAGCATTAATTTGCCGAAATTGATCTATATTTCTTCTGAAAATTTCAAGTTTGAACTGATTTAGGTATTGTTTTCCGTTTCTTGTCGATTTATAAATAGAATTGTGATCTTAATTTTTGTATATCTCTGAAAATCCCCAAATATAACTCCATTCACATTTTACTTTGTCGAATTCTTTCATTATATGTTGTTTTTAATTGTAATTCCATTAAATACGATTTCACACAGCAAATGGGCAATAAAACTTGCGCAATATGAAATTTCACGTATTATAAAGAACAATAACCAAACCGACGAATAATGAAAGCAACCATAAATAACATCAACCACAGAGCATCAATAAATTTTTAATGTTTATTTATCCGAGCAATTATCGTCTCTTTCTCGAAAGAACCAGTGCCATCTCCTGAAAAAATCTCGCTCATGTGCGTCAATCAACTTTGTACGAAAACATGGTGGCATTCATCGTTCCACCCACATAAAAATAAAATCATACGAGAACAATAAATCTTCAACGAAAGAAACGCTCGTTTTATTCCTGAAATTACGGAAATAATTTGTCAGTGGAATTCATAAATATTCTGTGATAATCCAACATTATTCTATGATCGCAATGATGAAAACCACAGACCTCAATTTATTAATTGGAATGGGTGGATCAACGGAAGGTCACTGCAATTTTGAAGATATTCGAGGGAATAACATAATCAAACCGTTTAGGACAATTTCAACATATTGAATTACGTCCTTAATTGAATGATTCGGGGATCAGGTGATTTTAGGCTTTGTGATGGATACAAAGGAATTTATTTCATTATGTCCACTTCGTGAATGCTTGAAACTGACTTGACCATCCACTTGGTACGTATTGAATCGAATATACCTGCTTCATTCCATAAAATCTTGGTGTATTTCCCCAAATAACGAAATAATATTTAAGTATTACAGAACTGCATTCAATCAGATTTTACTTAATTTTCTATGATTCCTGTCATAATTACATTCAAAAACTCTGTGACCGACGTCACATGAAAGATCTGTGGTCAAACATTCCTGAAGTATGCGAAAAAACGGAATTACCGAAAAAAAATCATTCGTCGAGTTACGCTGCCTAATTATTGTCCTCGTAATTCATGAATCACACCGTTAATTAGTGAACAAACGAGGTACATATCTACTTCGTCCCATAAATTTCATTTTTGTTACATTACTTCTATAAAACGATAACATGTTCCGTCATTAAGAGCCAATCGATGTATTTTTTCTAGTTCCGTCTGGCAAATTGGATTTTATCGCAGCAAATCAGCTTTTCGATTTTGCAATTTTGCCATTTCGTGGAAGACCAGACAAATGGCAGATAATTCGAAGTTTTAACGATATCGTATTGACCTTCTCGGCCTTAGACGAAGGATATATGTAATATGATAAAAAGCATTATGTTATGAAATTATGTCGAAACGGCGTCTGAACCTACAGAGTGAACCAAATAAGATAACAACGGAAAGATCTCTAGGGAGGTAAAGAAGAAAGGATGTCACATTTCTAAGTTTATGTTTTATAAGAAACAAGTGGAAACCATGATCTTCATTTTCCTTTTAGTACTTACGAACGAACTAACTTTTGAAGATTTGAGAAATTTTAAAATTGATTTTAGCGGTTCAAAAATAAACTACCAACACAATCATTTTTTCACTGAAAGTCAATAGAGTACTGACAATACTGACATAAGTTTTGAACGTAGGGAACTCAAAATAATCATAATTTTATATTTATTGCTGATTAAAACAAGTATCAGTGGGAACAATGAAGTCTCACCTCACACTTGAAACAGCATAAATAGATAGTTTTAAAAAATATCCTGCATACGTATGTTTATTCCATTGAAAAGAAAGTTACATGCAACATTCTGTACAACAGGATGCAGTTGTTCAGCTCGAAAGATACGAAAATGTGTTATATCAAATTTCATTAGCCATCACACCATAAATTATCTGCAGAAATTAATAAACCTTCGAAAAAATTCCCATTAATTTCACACCAGGAAGATTTTCTTTAATTAGTTTCGAAAAAACATGCTTTCTAATTGATGAATCCAACAATTTAACAAATGGGCGAATCATTACTCAGCACGATATCAAATGATATAATTTTACGTATCTAATAAAAAACCATTCAATTGACAACACTGAATTTTCTCGGAAAATCTATCATTACCTCGTAAGTGGCGATGTTTCTAACGAAAATTGCTCACGCGATCCTTTTCGACGTTTCAAAACGGATATTATAATTTCAAATTTGCTTTCACATTTTTTCCACCAATCATTTAATCGGAAGGAAGCATAATTTATGTTTTGAATGGTCCGGTAACTACGGATTTATTTTAAGTGCTCTCCCGTAGATTACTATAATAGAGAAATCTATTATTTGATTATAAACAACTGATAAGTCGAGGAATTCGAGGTATACCACTCTGCCTGAGGCTACCTGTGTGCTACGAATTTTGCAATGAGTGCATGAACTCAATAACGAAGATTTATTACAGATCAAAGCTCATCTAATTTAATTCATGAACGGAAAAGATCCTATTCGGTGAAAACCATAAAACCATAGAAATTCAAATTGAAGGTAAAAAGAAAATGTTTATTTACCTTTCGAATCTGCTTTGAAAAAAAAGATCTTCATTCACATTTTGAAATAGTCTGTGGGCCGAGGTAATTTACAATCATTGCTTGTTCGAAAAATAGCCAACGTAAACGAAATCTTTGTTTTACATCACTATTTGGGTCATTTATGTGGGTTTTCTGGGAATTACGGAAAACAGGTGACAACACAGATGAACGGTCAGTACGAAAACAATACTCGATGTTCATTCATAGCGACTGTGCATCAAAGCTCGCTCGATTTTTGAATTCATTCCGTTCACGGTTGTCAGACTTTTAGATCTGCTTTCGTCTCTGTCTGGGCAGCCGACGAACTCTCTCTTTTCGCCGGACATCTAAATTTATCCCTACCTAGGAAACCCACCTTTTCTTCAGGTGTACGGGTTTTTTGAAGTTGCGCAAATGTGCTTTCTTTCGATTTGGCGTAGCGGTTTTCAGCGACTTGACTCCCGACTAGATTCTTAGACCGAATGACGTCATCTGTACTAGACTCCTCGTGAGCTTGACTTCCTAGGAGCTCAAGCTGGATTCTGGGATCAAACTGAACTTGAGATTAGAGTTAAGGTGCAATTGAAGTCGAAGCGGTTACTATTAAGAAAACTTTAGGGAACATATTTTCTACGTAGACTTCCCAATGCTCCAATCTGTTTTTTAGGCGTTCACGAAAAAACGCCTGAAGATATTCTATGCGTGTTTACATTTTTATGGTGGGTGATGTCAATCACAGAACAATATACTGTCATAATTGCATTGTCAATATTATTTCGGAAAATAAACATGTTAAAATTTCTATTGTGAGCGGCCAGGCCAACTTTTGTAAATTTGTGTCATTAGAATCGCCCTTGTAGATATAACTTGAATTACTGCGAAAATGAGCGGTGACCTAGCTCCAATTCTTCACGTAATCGTTGTTGGTTTTCATCATAAAAAAGGGTGCCAGGTGAGTAAACAACTTCGTGATTCAAGTTACTTGTTTTTCATGGCAAAACTGTTTTGCTATGAATAGAATAGGCTAAGAACTATCGATACTTCTTTTTAGGTCGAGTTCTCTTTTCCACCACTTGTGCCAGATTGCCCTAACGAATGCCCCCCAGGGTGGAAATATCTGCCTACTCTTGCCTTACCTGATGGATCTCACAATTTCGATGAAGATACTGTGTATTTTCATTTGCCAAGCCTGACTAAACCAAAGCAAACCATATATGGGATATCCTGTTTCAGACAAATACCAGTTGAGGTATTATGAGACTCTTGTTTATGAAAACTTATCTCAGTGTTTATATTTCACTGGCTTAGTGTGAATCACTCTTTCCTAGTAAAGTATTATTGGAAACAAATCCTAATCAATGAGACTGCCTAGGGGTAATCAGAAGATTACATCTAGTTGAAAAAAACTTTTCATTGAAGTAGTGCTGGGCCCATAACCATTTCTTGATTTGCAACATATCATGGTTGAGTCAACAACCAATGCTGATACTGTATTTGATTTATTTGAAGTTTTTTTTAAATAAAGCTTCATCATATTTATTCACTGTTCTAAATAGTAAAATGAGTTGGCCTCATGAATTACCTTTTGCATTATTCCCCTTTTTTCTTTAAGTTATTAATTTTTCTTCCAGAAACTCAAAAACAAAACATCAGATATAACAAGGGGTACAGTCCAAAAATCTGTATGTGTTCTCAGTAGGATACCTCTTTTCGGTCAGATACAAGTGAAAATGTCTCTTATAACTCACGCCTACTTTGAAGAGGGAGATTTTAGTAAAATTTCGATTCTAGAAGATACTTACGAGCATTTGAATTCGGTTTTGATGCACAATGACTTGAAACAGCAGCTATTTGTCGGTAAGATCAAGAATTTTATAATTCATATTGCTATGGTTATTATTGCTGGTATTGTTTCAGATCTTTCTGCAAGGGATTTTGTATTACAATGGAAACACAAAGCCTTACTGTTGTTTAAATTGTTGCTGTTGGAGAAGCGTACAGTTTTTTTTAAATCTCCCGTTCATCCGCTTTGTTGCAGCATTTTAACTTTAGTGTCACTGTTTCCTAATATGCTTGAGGACGGATTGGAGGAGTCAGCTTGTGTCAGGTAAGAAAAAACAGTGCATAACATCAATGAATTATTTATGTCCACCAGGACTTGGAAACTTTTTCATATTGTACAATTTTACTAATGAAACATGCCTACATTTCTCACAGGCTATCCAGGCCAATGTCTCCGATGCCCCAGCTCTCAGATGACGAACTCAGCCCCACCACCATCAAAGAGTTCCCAACGTTGCAAATAAAGATTGAAAAAGAACCGACCAACGGAGAGACTCTAGAAGCGGAAAACGACGACAACGAACTCGATGGCAAATCAGAAAACAACATCTCCCCCGAAATCGGTGAAGACCTAGACGAATTCAACAATTTAAACAATTTAGAACCGAAAAATACGAGTTCGGAAAACGTCAACGATAACGCCAGGAGGGAATCCAGCAATTCCGACTTGGTTTCACCGGACGTCGCCCACAGAAACATGTCTTTTCTCGCCCAACTGTCCAGTGAAACTTGCGGCTTTCCCCTCTACATCTTCACGAAAGGGTACTTGTGCCTACCGTACCTCTCCCTACCCTACCTGGACCTTTTGACAGACGTCAACGTTAGAGGTTATGTGGTGGGCGCCACCAACATTCTTTTCAAGCAGAAACGACAGCTTTACGACATTTTCGTGGACGTGGAAACGGGAAAAATAGAGTGTCAGGACGTGGAGTTGAGGAAATTGCTTCATTTGACCACGGAGGATTTGAGGTTCGCGGATTATATCGTGAAGCATGTGGCGGAGGAGAAGCAGGACGTTTTTCTGGACGGCGTAGGGTGGGAGGGCGGCGACGAGTGGATCAGGACTCAGTTCAAGATTTACCTGATGTGTCTGATGAGAACTTCGCTGATACACGGTAAGAAGAAGAAGAAAGGTACGCTTATTTTTTTTTTTTTTTACCAGAGGTAGAGTGGTACTAATATGTTGTCTGGAGAATGAAGTAGGTATTTAATTTGTTTTACTAATAATTATGGAAGGATTTTCAGTGGGGATGAAACCTGACGAACAGATGGGACGTTTGATCTAATTTTATGGAAAATAGTAGGATATTCCTTTCAGAATGCAGATTAATACTTTGGTTTTGATTTGATTCAGTCAGTTGAAGAATAATAGTTGATGCATTGAAATTAACAGTTGAAAGAAAAAATTAATTTTTTTCGTTAGTTTGAAACACCCTGTAGAATTATTTAGCGGTCTGAATTAGTTTGATAATGCTTTAATACAAAGTCCATTTCATGTTTAACATTCTGCTGATTCATTCCTATCAATATCCTTTACCTTTCAGGAGAAATAGAACAAACATGGTAGACATTTCACATAAAACTACCACTTTCAGATTGGTAGAAGAAATTGTAGCAAGTTTTCTCATTCATATTTTTTTTTATTAATGCTTGTTTTAAAATTGTTATTTTCATCGTTCTAACGAATTTCATCATTTTGGATCAGTACCTAAATTAGCAAATACTAATCTCCTGCATCTACCTTTCTCGTTTGATTTAATTTCAAAACAGACACTCCTTACAGACAGTTGTATGGAAGTGAACCACTTCAATTACAACTTTGTAACCGCTTGGAGAGAGACGCACAACTACAAAATGTGGCTGAGCGGTATAAACCCAGGTATTTTAGATGTTTCCGCTGGTCATCCATTCGCAGGACAACTGTCTGTGTCTGATATGAAACTGAGGTTCGCACAGTAAGTGGATATTCCCCTTTTTCATTTCATCGCGTTCAATGAGCGCAATTTTTGTTATAGCACCATGCAAAACTCTGAAAGCGGTAGGAAAATCAACCAAGCCATGATATCTACCGGGAAAGCAGTAGCTACCACAAGTAAAGCAGTCGGTGGGTGTCAAGTTCTGTTTTAGTTTACAAAATGATTTTTGTTGGTTTTTTTAGGTGGAGCTTTATCTCAGGCCAAGGGGGCGTTCTCAAGTTGGTGGAACAATTTGCTGGTCAGCCCCGAAACTGTTCAAAAAGACGCAGACATCTTGGAAGTTGCCGAAAGTCTAGATAATTCCAAATTCGAAATAATCAACGGAGAATCAAAATCTCCAGACGATGTAGATAGCAACGAAAACAATAGAAACGGCATAATAAAAGTTTTAGATACGTCAGAGATGAAAATTTCGAATGAGAACGATGTTCATAAACCGGGGGCGGTGCATACTGTTTGAGATGGTATTTTCATGGATTTCAGTACTTTTCGACTTATTCCAGGCACTTATTTAACCGTATATTATTAAACTCGATGTATAGGTTTTTTACATTATTGAAAAATATGTCCAAGCTTCCAAATACGACAGACTGGTCACCTTCTTTTATAGATCCGAGGAAGAGTAGAGTAGTTGTAAATAAGTGTGACGAAAGGTGTTTTTGAAAGGAAATAATGATTAGAGAAATCTTTGTTCCGAAGAGAGAGAGAACGGAAATAGAACAAAGTAAACACTTTGTTGAATTTTGATTTTACAAATTTAGTTCTATTAAATATTCTTTTCAGGATCTTTGAACAGCCTCAAGAAACTCAAGTAAGATTTTTCTGCCAGTATGACGGTTTTTATAAAGGTTTGTAACAAATGCTGATATTAAAAAACATATACAGGACCTTTAATAACAAGATGCATCAGTATGTAGATGAGAAATTTTTTCTGAGCGTTCTGTATGAATATCTGAAAATAAGTTGGGTCCATCTTTGGTATAACCAGAAGTTATGCAAATTTTCAGGAGACTTGTACAACTCTTCTTGTCGCGGAAGACCCTGTATAACATTATGGAAATATTTGTCTGGTAATATAAAGGTGCATCAAACTATTTATCCTCTGAAAAATTCAATAGGTAGTCTTATTGATGAAGGATATTCGGTAAAAACTTATCAATGCATTTTCATTGAAAACATTGTCAATTCAAGAGTCCCCTATACTGAGAAACGGCCAAAAATAGATTAGTCAGAAGCGTGTGCAATCTGAGAATATATACAGGGTGTTGCGAATAATTCTAAATCGTTGTAGGAGCACCGGTAGGTTGAAAGTAGTGCCACATTTCATTTTCTTGATCTTTTGAGTTACTAGGTCGAGTTGGTTTGAAAAGAATGTTGACTTATGTTCCTTGTGTATTATATCGTGATATCTTTATATAGTTAGACCTTAGATCAGTATACTGATATTACACTTTAAATATTTGTACTTAAGATAAAGCAGTTTATTTTTTTTTTACTTATTTTTTAGTTTGAAGCATTTTCGAATGACAGAACTTGTTTTAAATTGTATATATTTTATTGGGGCGATTTGTCATTGTCGATTTGTATAATTACTAAAAGGTGAAGCTCAACACTACTTTACTGTTCGAAAATGGATTGCAGTTTGTTTCCATGGAAAATCTATCAGCTGTGAAATTCAATTTTATTATGTTCTTATGGATATTTTATTGAATTTTTGTTAATAAAATTTTTATTGTTGGTGGTGTTTTTCTCATAATAAAAATTGCTAGACTATTTCTTCTGTCTGTCATTTTATCTTAAATATACTGTTTTAATTATTTCTCTTAATACAATATACAAAATAGACTCGCCGAATTCATAATTTCAATAACCAGTGAACTGGTTTCACTTCGTGAAAATCGTTTTTCGGAACGAAAATACTGACTGTTGATTTGTATTTTGATTCATAATAAATTTCATACATTTCATTTATTACAGACGTCACAAAATAATTATATTCAAAGATCTTCATTTATCAAAAGATCATTAATGCTATTGAATCAACAATACTGTTCCAATTTACTGAATTCTTGATGATTGAAAAAAATAGGCATGAAAATGTTTTGGGAAACCTTTATCTCAATCACTCAATCCATCATTCTTTCTTAATTTTCCTCTTTTTATAAAAAAATGAGTTCATGAAGTTTTCCACTTTATAAATTACGTAATTTGTTCCGTATAGTACCAAAATAACCTTTACCATAATTTATTTCATTAAATTTTTGTTATTTTTCGTTTGAATACAATTTAAAATTCATAATTGAGTATCCATATCCATAGAGGGCGGTTTATCGCGCCATCAAGCCGGTATAATAGCTTGTTTATTTTCCCACCGTTCACCGACTATTTCCCGGCATGCCGATAGGCATGTCACAAACGTCTACGCTACGACTATTTCTGCTTTCGTACAAAACAATCGTACGTATTCGCTTATCGCTCTCCTCTCTCTATGCAAAATACAAAGTGAAGTAGATCACTCTGTGATTTTTGAAGTAACGTCAATAAAACCCCGTTGAATATTTGAAGAAATTGACCCTTTTTAAGTGAAGAAGTGACAAAATACATCCGCGAAATACACGAAGTGTCGTAAAAACTGTGAGATGTTGATCAACAAACAAAATGACCGTAACAGAAGATAAATTATCGGTGTCGTTAACCATTCTTCCGTCGCCATCTTTATGCTCAGTTTTTCTGTGGTAATTATACGAGATTTATTGTAAAAGTGGTATTTTTTCGGGTGTCGAAGTGATATGGTATTAACCCTTGGAAAGTTGGGAGCTTATTTAGTTCGATTTGTGTGATTCGTAATCGTCCATTTTGAGGTAAGTGAAATTCTTTCCTTCGTTACTGTCAATCGGCATTTTATCTTTTGTGCTGCGAATTTTTATGGAATGATTAGAATGTAGCCATATTACAAGTTCAAATAGTGTCTAAAATCGAATCGTCGTTGTCGATTAACGTAAAATGGAGGTTTTAAACTTCTAGACACGTCGGAATAACTTTCATTTCTGAAAAATTGAGTAGAAAACTGGATATTTCTCTGTTATTATGTCAGATGTTGATTGATTTCAATTAGATATGTACATAACTCAATCTGTATCTAGGTGGATATTCTCCATTCGTTTTTAGTGTGGATAATCCAAGTGATATCATAAGATGGGTGGTTCCATTTTAGTTCCGAATTGTACGTATATTGTAATCGTTGCCTTTGTTTACTGTGATGGACTTATTTAATGAATCTACATTCACGGTAATCTGACATCTTTATTCATGTATCTGGTCGATTATTTATAGACATGTTGCTTGAGGACATCATGAGCTAAATTTCGATCGGAGGATCCCATCTTTGAGTTTGTATCATTCGAAGTTTTGCTCGACTGTATTCTATATTTCTATGACAAGAGCATTCTCATTATTTTCAATTGTTCCATTTTTCCTATTGGGAATAAAGTACATTGTACTCTATTACATTCAGTACCTATGATGTGTAATCGAATTCTTTATTTCAGATTTGAATGGCGAGTCACGTTAAGAAAAGGAATGGGACATAAAAGGTGTTTCACAGGAGGTGGTAAGTTAAATATTGAGGTAGTTCATTAATGATTTCATTTTCGATGGATTTCTATGGAAATTTTGACAAAACCATCGAAGATAGAATTTCTCCATAGTTTTCCGGAGAATACGAGGAAATTTAAAAAAATATGACAAGTATGAAGTCATGGATGTGAATCTTTTTTCCTGGAGGAACTGGGAGTTAATTAGATAATGTTCGCGTGTTTATTGGTTCAAATGTAATTCTAAAAGATCTCGCAACCTACCAATTACATGTCGGATGAGGCATCTATATGCTTCTAATTTTAGACAAATAGTGTGTGATGGGAAACTGAAATAGGTGTCCTCACACTATCGTTTAAAGGTTTAAATTAGCTTTTCGAATTTGTGATCCTCAACCTAATTTAATAACCCATTTTTCTTGGGTCATAGAATTTTTTCATATTATTTCTGTGTAAGTCCATAGAATATAGGATCGTTTGACAGTTTTTCAGCCTTTTTGCCGTTTTCGGGTAGGTGTAAGAGATGGCGAACGGATTGAATCGTTTCTAGATGGCTACGTGGCGGTTGCCCGTGGAGTTCGGGTCGGTTTTACGGAATTTTTATTTCGCGACGCGATTTTCTCACATCTGAAAATCAATATTGGATGGTGGGTGGCAGCGGGAGGGGGCGACATATCAGAGCTAACTTGGCTAGGCGGTAGGATGCAGCGGTTGCACCCGTCGTAATGGTCCCTAGGAAGATTACAACGTTGCCAACTTTACGATGTGAACTTTTTGATAGTTACATGGTCGATTCTATGGTTGCCGGATTCTTTTTTCGTCGAAAAAACTTACACCTTGACGGTACGATGAAAAGCACGAATCGCGGCGTAGTTTCTAATTCTACGCTTGTTCTTGTGCGACTTCAGTACGTTAGGCAACTACTGATACATTGTATTGTATTGAAGTAAAGCCTTAATGAAAGAGGATGTGATTGGGGGTCTTTAGGTTCATCGACTTGAAGAGACACAATCACAACCTCTAATTTCTTCTGTAGAAATGCCTCAAAGTTTAAACTGATCATAGGCATGTAGATTTGGCGTTATATCCTGTAATAAGACTTCGCCATAAAGGCCTCGGATACGGAGGGTATAGAATATAAGAAAGGCCTGCTTATTATCGCGAACTTGATCCTATTGAGCATTTGCGAGATATTGTGGAATGAAGTAGTAGTCATGATAATAAGGAGCATGGGAGATTTGCAATTCTGGTTGAGTTGATTTCTTGATAGAATTTTGTTTAAATAGACTGTAGTTCGAAAGAAAAGTGTTGGAAATGTATAAAAAGTTAAGCGAATGATGAAACCTAATTTGAATCAGTGAGTAAAGATGTTTAAATAAATATATTATCACAACTTCCCTTTGCGGAATTGTGTTTTGTTTATGGTGTTTCTAAAATCTCATTATTCTGAAGAATTATATTTTTACTTTGGTTTGATGCCACGAGCGTTGATCAAATGTCTCCCACGAAATGTTGAAAGAACGGCGTTGCCACACAGTATTTGATGGCATGTATAAAGAAGTCTGTGCTTGAACCCTGAAACAGAGATGCATAGATGATTTTCTATGCATTTATTCTCAAACCATCGATGAGACCGCAGATCTCATGAAAGTCAACTCTTGTAAAGATTCTTGGAACTTTTTGACAAACCTTCGTTTTCCCCCACATTTTACATCTAGAAACTTTTCCCCATCGAGCTAGGTTTCTTGCTCTTGAGACCCGTCGAATCGACAAAGCCGTCGTACCTACCTAAGTTTCGATTTAATTCCTATCGCGAGTAGAGCGTAGAGCCAAAAGAAGGAAAACTTCCTGGGGGCCGAAAATCGACGATCCTGGCCGAACGTTACGATGACGAACGGGTCTTCTCTCTACGCTCCGTGTTCTAAATAATTTTTGCCACCGTCTGAGAGTTCGTGGAGGAGGCGGTGCGAGGGGAGAGGAGCACGGGTCGGTCGATGTTTTCACTAATGTCATTATATCCATTGTTCGTTTCCAGTTGACCTTTAAATTACTCGGTTCAGAGCGGACATCTTGCGTCTCCAAGATCCGTCCGTCTCTGCGGCTGCTGGCGGGTTCGAAGTAGAGATTTTAATTGCCCCCGTTCGCTTACGGTTGGCAACTCTGCACGCGGAGATTCACAGAAATGGATTCATAGAAAATATCTATATTATCTGTGGTGGAATGCATAGAACATAGAAGCATGGTTTCTATGCATCTCCCATAGAACATCTGAATGCCACAGATATGGTATTTTCATAGAACTTAAGGTGCATCAAGACCACAGAAATAAATATGGCTCCGACATAGATGCATGTAACCTATGTATCTGTCTGACCAATGTAAGGCGTGAAGACCATAGAAATAAAAATTCTAGGATTCTGTCCATATCATGCATTTGAGCTGATTGATCTTTGCTTATGCTAGTTCTCATGAATTCAATGAATTTTAGGGCATATGCCCTATGCAAGATTTCCTTGTGGATATGTAAATTTAAGTTGAGCCCTTCAATTAACTTTTTTTTATCGACTCGCTCCCATATTACGAAGTGAACCGAGAAAAATCGCGCCGTCCGCGGGCGCCTTTAGGCTCAATGAAGAGGGCTCGAAACCAGTCACTTAGCACGGTAATCGGTGTCCGCCGCCGATATAGTTGATTGTCGGGTCGCGTGGTGCGCTGTGGGTCCACTCCTCTACTCGGCGCCGAATAATCGGAACGCAAAGCAGGCCATGACGATGACGTAGCCGTTCTCCTCCCGCTTGTTGTGTGTGCGGTGACTCGGTAAGTGAGATGATGATATCTGTGGAATTCCGCCATTGCGGACTCGGTCGACTCGTTGGCTCAGCGCGCTCCTTTATGGTTCGGCGACAGGGCCGGCCTCGGGATGAATTCGATGATAGAATTTAATATAATTGAAAGCTTTCAGGAATTGTTGTGTTGAATGTTTGATTAGGACGAATATGTCTGTTGCACACAACATAAAATGGTTCCTCGTTAATAATAAGTTCCACCTAAGTGTGCTGTTAAATTGCACAGATGTAATTGCAAATGATCTCTGAATTATCTCTACTGTCTACTGATATGGTTTAATAGTATATTCTAAAACTAGTTGCAGAATGGGCTCCTATTCCAATACGAATGTGAAATTCGAAAACGAGCGACGAAGGAGCGAGTTTTCGAACGCATGAGTGTTGGCATTGCATTCTGCAACGAGTATTAGACGATATTTTGTCTATTTCAGTCAAATTTCGTTGAAATTCAATGAAAAATTCAGATTATACATCCTAGTGACTTTTGTATTGTATCTTGGCAGTTGGTGACTGTTACGAAATTGACATTTCCAAATTGACGTGTGTTGAAAATCGTTTGGATCGGAAGCCAGTGCTGACAACCAAAAAACGAAAAATATAACTGAAAACAATGCTGTAATGAGTTCATTACAGCACTGTTTTTAGTACTGTAATGAACTCATTACGATACAGAAATAGAGAAAAGTAATTTTTATGCAGGACGCTTCATACAAAAAATGCAACATGAGCTTTTTTCTATTCTTTATGAACTGAGCCATTTAAGGTGGGCGTTCAATGTAGTGTGTTTTTATTTCAAGTTGCATTTGAGAATGGTTTCACTTTGAGAACTGAAATTTTGTGGGTGAACTCAGAAAGGATTGGAGTTCTTAATGAGATGATTGAGATTTATTTCATTTCAACATTTCTTTTTTTTTCTCTCAAAAATAGAAGAAAATAAGTCAACTCATGCTTCTGTTTTATTTCAAACGAAAGACCCATGAAAATAGTTCAACTTCCGATTAAAAGTGAATCTACAGATAATTTCGTTCAGAAAAACAACTTGAAATGCGGAATTGGCAGAGAATGCCCAAATTCAAAATATGGCGGGAAAAAGTTCCTGTTTTACCCACATATTTACTATTTTCATAATTCAGCTATTGTCGGATAGAGAGCGCCATAGTACATTTCATTCATAATTAGAGAGATATTCATAGAGCTTATAGAGATAATGTAAGTTCTATGGAGATATTCCATAAAATGCACGGTGGCGCCTCTATCGGTCGACTTGTCCTACGCGCATCAAACGGCGACCTTAATGAATATTTTTACCATTTTCGTGGTCGAAACTACAATAAATTGGATGGGTAGCTGAAATAATCTAGGTAGAAAGAAGCGTTGTCGGTTCGGCAAGAAATTCTAATATTTCAAGAAACAACAGAAAACTTAATGTAAACGAGAAATTCACCTTTGAAACTCGTTACAAAGCTCATTGACTTCTGAGAAGTTTTTTGGAACTAATAATGTAAATGTAGACTCTGATACCAGCAGATATGCTGTTTAAGGGTCAGGAATAAATAAATAAATAAAAAAAAAAAAAAATGTCGAAAATCGCCGAACTGAAAGAAATTTTTTGTCGATAGTAACAAAAGGACCCCGCACTTTTTGTAGGTAAAGTGGCGACCGGTCAAATTTTCTGAAAGTTTGGTATATTGTTGTACCCGACTCAGTGACCAAAAGTGTCAATGGGTCCAACCCAATCCTATGGCTGGTTTTGCAAATACGGGGTG
Organism: Adalia bipunctata; assembly: GCA_910592335.1. NCBI lineage: Eukaryota > Metazoa > Arthropoda > Insecta > Coleoptera > Coccinellidae > Adalia > Adalia bipunctata. Next base: position 4,884,874 of record OU342951.1, read on the forward strand.
TTAAAGTTGAAAATTGCCCAAATTTTCGGATTTATTCTTTGATTATTAGGAGTTGGATTGGATTTCTGTTGCATACACACGTTTACTACATGTTCTAGTAATGCAATTAGTGGATACATATGATTAAAAATATTTATATTTATAGGGTGATTCACGAATATAAGACGGAAGTTTTTTGCCAAAATTCACTTTTTCTACTGTAACGTCAGGAAGGCATATTTTTGAAATGTTCTTTTCGTTTTAGTATTATGACGACCAAATATTGCACAGTGCATATTTTTTATACAGGGTGTTTCACATAGAGAACAACTACACAACATAATTTTTTTTTTTAGGATTAATTCGAAACCCTTTATTTATGGATTGATTTTTGGGGAAAGTAATACCACAAACATATGTGTTTCTCTAATCTCCAAAATATTCATGGTGGTTTATTCATAGGAAGGTATTCCATTTTGGGAAAAGTTCGAAAAACATGAACACCCTGTATTCGAAAATTTCCTCGGTCAAATGCAACTATTTTCTCACTATATATTGATTTCTACAAAGTCTCCAGAGGTATGAATTCTGAATCCGATACTATGACCAGTTTTCGAGATACAGGGCGTTGAAGTTGAGAATAAATGATTTCATCAGTTTTTTTTCCAATTGAAAAAGCGGATCGATTTTATGTTGCGCCCATGAGTTCAATATGAGTACAGATAAGATGTGCATGGAAAGGTTCAGCTAAAATATTTACTGTTACAGGGTGATTAACGAATAAATCACAATAGCATAAGCATTTTTGGTATGATTGCCTGTATGGCTCACCCTGTATGAAAAGTAATCATAATGAAGTATCTCCGACTGAAAATTGTGAACGACTAGGTATTAACTTCATGGAATAATTTCTCTGTGACGAAACTGTAGAATTATTATCGAGTGTTTGCAAAAGCTATTGTGATTTATTCGTGAATCACCCTGTAACAGTAAATATTTTAGCTGAACTTTTCCATGCGCATCTTATCTGTACTCATATTGAACTCATGGGCGCAACATAAAATCGATCCGCCTTTTCAATTGGAAAAAAAACTGATGAAATCATTTATTCTCCACTTCAACGCCCTGTATCTCGAAAACTGGTCATAGTATCGGATTCAGAATTCATACCTCTGGAGATGTTGTAGAAATCAATATATAGTGAGAAAATAGTTGCATTTGACCGAGGAAATTTTCGAATACAGGGTGTTCATGTTTTTCGAACTTTTCCCAAAATAGAATACCTTCCTATGAATAAACCACCATGAATATTTTAGAGATTAGAGAAACACATATGTTTGTGGTATTACTTTCCCCAAAAATCAATCCATAAATACAGGGTTTCGAATTAATCCTAAAAAAAAAATTTAATGTCTAGTGGTTCTCTCTGTGAAACGCCCTGTATAAAAAATATCCACTGTGCAATATTTGGTCGTCATAATACTAAAACGAAAAGAACATTTCAAAAATATGCCTTCCTGACGTTACAGTAGAATGAGTGAATTTTGGCAAAAAACTACCGTCTTATATTCGTGAATCACCCTATAAATATAAATATTTTTAATCATACGTATCCACTAATTGCATTACTAGAACATGTAGTAAACGTGTGTATGCAACAGAAATCCAATCCAACTCTTAAAAATCAAAGAATAAATCCGAAAATTTGGGCAATTTTCAACTTTAACACCCCGTATTTGCAAAACTAGCCATAGGATTGGGTTGGACCCATTGACTTTTTTGGTCACTGAGCCGGGTACAGCAACATTACAAACTTTCAGAAAATTTGACCGGTCGCCACTTTGCCTATAAAAAGTGCGGGGTCCTTTCATAATTTCTCAAAATTTGACGAAATGCTCGAAATCTTGTCATGGAAGTGGAAAGAGCTTCGAATTCATTCGTGTTTCGTTCATATTACTTGAACGAATCGATTTCCTGAAGCGCCATCTACAGAAATCGACGGATAAAATTTCCTAAAATCTAAATCCCGTAGTAGGTACCGAAACGCTCCTCGATCCGGACCTGTCGCCCGGATTACAATTTCTGTGTGTGCGAGTTCGAGAGAGTGATTCCGAGGGCGCAACAAGTGTCCGTTCTTTTGTCGGGTCGGAGCACCGTACTCGCCGACTGCGACGACCGATGGGGAACGATCGATGCACTCCACTTCACTCACTCTCTCGCGGTGCTACAAAAACACGCGAGAGCACCGGCTGTTCGGGAATCTGGACGCGCGGCGCTCTCGTTCCTCTATCTCTCTTTGTTGTCGTTTCGTCTTCGTCGAGCCCGAACAGCTGTTCGGTCTGCGACGTTGCCGGACGGGGCCGTATTTCCCGGCATTCCGGGAATTCCGATCGTGGGGTTTTAGAAGTGGACAGATGGAAACATTATTTTCGTGGCTCACTGAAGGATTCGAAATACGTGGAATATATTTTTTTTTAGATTTCGTTCTGTGTAGTTCTTTCTTTGAAACGGAACTTTTTTTCGAGTTCTGGCAACGCCGTCGTGGTTCCCGGTCATGGTTACACGTTACACCATTGGATCTGTGTGCACTTGAAACGAAATGAGGGGCCGTGCCGCGTAGAATGTGTATAACAACAACGTAGCCCTATCGAGTTGAACGTAAATTGGCGGAGTCCCCGGGCTAAACCATCGACATCGTTGCAATTCGATACACTCTTGCCGGTTTGTTTTCAGACGGTGTATTGTTCTATTGATCCCGCTCTATGGATCCGATTACTCTTTATCTGAGTAATCATTTGATTTTGTATTTATTACGGGTTTCAACGATCAATTTATGTTATACTGCGTCATTCTGTTCCATTCTGGTTACTTGAATAAAAAAGAATGTAACTGTAACAAGATAATCCTCGTCTTTTTTATGATGATCAACTGTGTCTGAAGTTAGCCACAGATTTCTATTCTGTGAACATTCTTGCGTTCATAGATTTCGATAGAGGTTTCGAATTCTGTGTTTTCCTCCATATAACGTCAAACTGAATCATTGTCCTTTATCTGATGACCTTCATAAGTTGGGCATAGCTCAGTTTCAATTATTTCATTGAATTGATGAATGTTGAAAGCATTGGATAGGAATATTACGAAATATTTAATTATTGGCTTTTTAGATAAGTATTCGGAATAGATCGACTTGGAAAATTTTAGAATGGTCCATAGATGTGTTCACAATTTTTAGGAGTTGATCACAGATAATAATAATATCATAGATATATCTGTGGTTGGCTATTTGGAGTCATAGAGATGAAATACTAGAAGAACTAGATTCGCCTACACAGAAATGTTTATTCGTAGTGATCGTTGGAAGAGATGGAGCATAGAATTGGGGTTCAGGGATGTGACATTGATATTTTCGTCGGGATCTTCTCGACTTTCGCCAGCTGATTCGTCGGCGTCGAGCAACTTTCCACAGAATTAACTATTGATTTTATTCCTCGTTTCTGCGTCGTATTATGTATATTTCATCTAGTCCGGCGGTCCGCGTACAGAGGTGGGGATAACCTGGACCTCGTCTGCGGCGCGGGGGGAAACGGATAGAACGCCTCTCTCTCTGCACGGGTGTAATCTGGATATATAAAACAAGTGTCACGGATAGACCGAGAGGCAAGGGTGTGGTCGGGGGCCGCTTATCTTATTTGCACCGAGCGTTCGAATACTTTTCGAGTCGAAGAAAGAACCGGAGTCTTTGACCTCCGCGTTTTCTCGTTCCTTCTGCGAAGTCGGCGGACGCCGATTCGGGGAAGATAACTTCGGAATCGGAAGTTCTATGGTTTCGTCTGTCGGGAAGCGATAATAGGTGTCGCTGTTGTCTAGGACTATAGGATCGAGTCGGCGGGTCTATTTTTAATGCGTTTCCGTCCGATGAGATAATGAAACGCGGTCATTGTTGTGTGGAACGTATTCATGCCTGGTTATCTGAGTTTTTACGGCCCGTGTTCCTTTGGATTCATGACCAAGATCACGAATATACAGACCTTACTGAATTTATGCAGGTTGCTCTATGGAATTATGATTTTTCTAGATGAGGCAGCCAACCCATTATTTTTTTTGAGTTTAAATGCAACCTGAAACCTTCCTTTCACCAAATGAGCACCAGGTCTCTTCAAAATCGGTTCAGGAACTCCAAAGTATATACGAAATGAAATCATGGAAGCAATAAAACCATTCACTTTTATAAAGTATTCCGGTTGGCCAAGATTTAGGTTTATCAAGTTTTTTCACTGACGCAGGTTGGCACCCGTGAAATGTCAAATAATTCTCAGAGACGTTGCCAATGCTAATTTCTATTTTACCTCTTTTAACTTTGTAAATGGAGTTCTGTTAGGGTTTAAATGTGACACAGGTTTCGTAGTACTACTACATTTTCATGCTGAAGTATTTCAAGTTGTGCAAAAAGGTATTTAAATGCCTTCTGAAGGCTTATTTCTTGAGAATTTTGAAAAGTGGGGAATTCCATAGGTCCGCCAGATCGTTTAGAAGCTTTTCTGTTGGGTTATTGGAGTACTTTCATTCTTTTTTCGAATGAACTATCACAAAGTAACGTCTGTCCATTATTTTTCAGTAAAATTTCAACACTCGATTCTTGATTTCCGTACAAGAAAATAGCATAACTGAATCTTCGAACCATGTTCTTATACGTGAAATATTTCCAGTAATGACAAAGAAAAAAGTTTCTACAACATTCGCCAGGTCTTTGGAATTATTGAATTCACACATTTCCTCGAATTCATTAAGGTCGCCGTTCAGAGCGAGTAGGAAAACTAATCCGATAGAGGCGCCACCGTGCGTTTTATGGAATATCTCCATAGAACTTACATTATCACTATGAGTTCTATGAATATGTCTATTGTCTATCCTTATGAATGAAATACAGTGACTTGTATAAAGTCACTGTAGAATGAAATGTACAATGACGCTTTCTATCCGAAAATCGTTGAACTATGAAATTAGTGAATATGTGGGTAAAGCAGGAACTTTTTCCCGCCATATATTTGAATTCGGCCATTCTCTGCCAATTCCGTATTTCAAGTTATTTTTCTGAACGAAATTATCTGTAGATTCACTTTTAATCGGAAGTTGAACTATTTTCATGGGTCTTTCGTTTGAAATGAAACAGAAGCATGAGTTGGCTTATTTTCTTCTATTTTCGAAAGAAAAAAAAATGAACTGTTGAAATGAAATAAATCTCAATTATCTCATTAAGAACTCCAATCCTTTCTGAGTTTACCCACAAAATTTCAGTTCTCAAAGTGAAACCATTTTCAAATGCAACTTGAAATGAAAACACATTACATTGAACGCCCACCTTAATTTCCCAAAGTAGATAAACAATATTTTGATGAATACGTTATTACTCCGACCTCTATGTGGAAAGACAACATTCCTTATTTATCTGACAGGAAAATGACTATACTCCATTCACTTTTATAAAGTATCGTGGTTTGCCATGAAATTTTGACACATTTCACCGTGTATTTTTTGAAAATGTTGGGTTATAGTTATTCTTCTGTCAGTTGAACGAGCAACGTTGCCGTTTCTGCTAAAAAATCGTAGTAATTACGTATTTATCAAAGTGTTCCTTTACTTTGGGAAATTAATGAATTTGAGAAATTATTATGTTGGGCTGAAGGACTCCGGTCGATGGCCTTTGACTATGGTCAATAAAGTACTGTTATTATTATTATTATTATGTGAATTCAGAAGACATTTAAATACATTTTTGCACAACTTGAAATACTCCAGTATGAAGAAAATGTAGTAGTTCTACGAAACCTACGCCACAGTTTAACCTTAGACGAACTAACTCCATTTATAAAGTTAAAAAAGAGTAAATAGAAAGTAGACTTGGCAATGTCGCTTGATTTTCACGAGTACCAACCTGCGTCCGTTTTAAGTGAAAGAACTTGATAAACCTAAATCATGGCTAACCGCGATACTTTATAAAAGTGAATGGAGTATATAACCTAACATTTTCAAAATATATACGGTGAAAAGTGTCAGAATTTCATGGCCAATCGGGATACATTATAAAAGTGAATGTATTATAGAAGCCTTCGCATCCTCGTTTGAATCCGCAGCTAGATCGTTCCCCCGTTCGGGACCTTAACCCGCCCAACGCTGCATGGCATTTTTTAATGGCACAATGACAAAGATTTTTCGAAAACTCACTCATTCTATTTTTCTGCATTCAAATAATCAATTTCAGCATAATCGTCGTGTTCCATTCGAATACCTAGAAGGTGTTCATAAATTCAGTTGTCGGCAGCCATTGAGTTGTCGGTAATTATATCGATCGTGTACTTTTATAAACTTCATTTTATTTACGAACACGACGGTGTCGTGGCAACTAAGAGCCCGCCGATGTGTACCTTTCATGTACACAAGAATTTCATGAAGCTATATCGATTATTTCGTCAAAGTCCCTCGCTAGGATTCCGTTCCACGTTGACAGAAAAGTTTTTTCAGTCGATAACAAATAGCGTTTTGTTTCGAATCGCCAACGTTCCGCGATACTTTTGATCGAGGCGTGAAAGTTGATGGAGACATTCGTGGAAATTTTCGTTCTGTCGACTCTGTCCGTTTTTCTGAAGTGAGTAATAATTTTAAGATTGAAGAATTGGCGAAAGCACCGCGTGTTTTGATGGCGTTTGGTGGTCTCTGTTATTCGAAAGAACCACATTTCTGTTGATTTAATCTTCAGTTGGAAATTTGAGAGGAAAACTCAAGAATTATTTGCTTGGAATGATATTGTACCACTCGAATATCGTCTCTGTTCGATATGGAGGTTCTCTACGACCGTGGCAGCAGTACACCGGGTGGTTGATACGGTTGTCGTCGACGCTTAAACATGACCATTTTTAGCGGAATACTGGTTTCGCTTAATGCAATTCAAGAATGCGTTTTACAAGGATCGAAATGCGCTGCTGATGAACCCTGTCCCTTTCTAGCCTTCGTTTCCTTTCCTTATTCAAAGCGACGAGAAGAAAGGAATCTTTGGTCGAGCTCGGCGTGTGTCTTTCGGCCATCATGAAAATCTGACGTATCGTACGAGGATATATTGAAAAATTCTTAGTCTACCATAGAACCAAACAAAATTTCAATGTCAAAATGTTTTATTACTCAACATATTCTCCTCTTAATTGAATACGTTTATTACAGCGAACCTGCAACGTCTCTAGACCTTTCAAAAAAATGTTTCTTCTTGCTCTGCAAACCAGTCCTCCACAGCTTTCATTACCTCCTCGTTGGAAGAAAATTTACGACCTTTTAAATGTTTTTTTCAGTTGAGGAAAGAGATGATAGTCGGACGGAGCCAAATCTGGTGAATAAGGGGGGTGTTCTAGTAATTCTAACCCTAAATAACGAATTTTTTGCATGGCAACATGAGATTTGTGTACTGGGGCGTTGTCCTGTAAAAACAAAACACCTTTGGATAGCTTTCCGCGTCTTTTCTCTTTGATTTTTTTCCCGTAGAGTGGTCAGTAATGTCGAATAGTAATCTCCAGGTATTGTTCTACCCTTATCCAAAAAATCAATCATGATTACTCCATAGCAATCCCAAAAAACTGAAGCAAGAACTTTTCCAGTAGTTTTTTGGACTCGAAACTTCTTAGGTCTTGAAGAACCAGAGTGTCGCCATTCCATCGATTGTTGCTTTGTTTCTGGATCGTTAAAATGTACCCAAGTCTCATCCATAGTAACAATTCGGTTCAAGAAGACTACATCGTTTTCAAATCGAGCACAGATCGAACGCGTTGCTTCTACCCTTGCACGCTCTTGGTCAACATTCAAACATTTGGGGATCCATTTTGCAGAAATTTTTCTCATGTCCAAATTGACGTAAACTATATGATGAACGCGTTCGTATGAAATCTTCAGTGATTCAGATATCCGTTTTAGCCCAAGTCGACGGTCTGATGAAATCATATCATGAACTGCATCGGTATTTTCGGGGACTGACACAGAAACTGGCCTTTCCGATCGGTCAGCATCACAATGGAAAATTTACCTCTTTTGAAGCTTGCAGTCCAATTTTTCACGGTCGCATACGAAGGACATTGATCACCAAGGGTATTAGGCATATCTTCGTAAATCTGATTACCTCGTAACCCTTTTAAATACAGGTACTCGATGATGGCTCGATACTCCAATTTTTCGATTTTTACAATTTCGGTGGACATCTTTTTTTTAATTTATTGCGTAACTCTGGTTTACTTTTTTGACGTCGAACTCTACACTGACACTTCTAATAAGTTATTGGTCGTTGATATGGTATCGCAATATTTTGTTTATGCATGGAACTGGTCTAGGCTAACTAGATATCAATACATCCTCGTATTCCCCGATGTAGGTTCGTCGGTTTTCCGCGTGGTTTAGAAGATTTCGGTGATTCCTGCCCGTTTTGTCTGTGTTGACGTCGTCGACAGCGCCTGTATCGAGATTGCTTGGTGATTGCGAAAGCAGTGGGCAGATGGCGGTATAGATTAACTAAATTGTATTTGGCACCCGTACCGAGGGAAGCAAGGCCACCTTTGCCTCTTGCATTGATCCGACAAGGCTCAAGAGCCTTGTTCCCCTTTTCTTTGCCACCCCGCCGCCTCCTCCCTGCGCATTTCCCGGAGATGCCGGTCTGGATCGACAAGTGGAAATCCTATCTGTACCATACTAAAATGGTAACTCTGAAAATCGCAGCGAAACTGCGGTACAGTCAGGCAATTTTAAAACGGTCGAAAATAGGAATTATCGATTCGAAATTCAGATTCTCTAGACGATGTAGTAGTATTTTTGAAAATTTCGCGAAAACCGCGAAAAAATCCCACAAAAAGGGCAAAAATTATAAGAATACTCTGGATGCTTCCCTGGATTTTTTATATCGCAGAATGGAAATTTATAAACTCTCTGATCTCTATTCAAGTTAACAATGTTGTCAGAATGTTTATCAACTTTGTCGAGACTAAAATCTCTATTATGAAAAAAATTGATGTAGAAATATGTAATGATAAAATCCCACAAATGTGGGAGATGAAATTGAATTCTAAGAAGCATGAAATACATTTTTAGCGTTTCTATCAAACATTTATTGTAAACATATTAAAAATAAATGTCAATGAAATACAAAATTCGTATATTCATGATGAATGTCGATAAAAACCACGTATTATATTGAAATTAATGAAAAATAAAATGATAATTAGCATTAAATAATCTGTGACGATGTTTCTTTCTAAACAATATCTTCTTGGAATTTTATCAACTCGACAATACAAGGTTATTATTACAATAATTCACTGAAGTTTTCACATAATCAACACGAGATTGAATAAAAGTACCCTTCTATAACAACCGAGATAACAACATAGCTCTTAGCCATTTCGGTGACGAAGAATAGTCATTTATTTATTTATTTATTCTTCATTGCGAGGTAATTAACCGTTATACCATTGTTCAAAGAGAAAATCAACAATCTGGCATCGTCTTCTCAAAAGCTCTGTGAAATATCACAGAAGATGAGTAAGGTTTGGTCATTGACCTTGAATCATATGGATCTAGATTGATTGAGTTAGGTTAGGTGAGTAAAAAAAACAAGTGTTTTCGTTAGGAAATATCGTGTTTGTGAAATTCTTATTCAAATAATGTTAGTACTCGAGTATTCCCTGAATGTATCAACTCAATTTCAATCTAGAAATATGAACTTTGCATCAATTCCAGAGAATCGTATCAGGCACCTATTTTTTTCAAATGGCTATATCTTAAACAGAGCCGAATTCGGAAAAATGGGAAATGAAAAAATGGTTTCTTTTGGCCTTAAGAATCTACAGTTGAAATATATGTACAAGTTAAAGACTCCCTATATACGGATCGAAAGAAGAAAGGTCAATGCAAAATAGCTTGGTACTCGTGTTTTCCACAATTTTCTATTTCTTCAGGGAAATTGATCGAACTTTGATTTTTCGCCTTAAAAATCCCCAGATTTGCAGAGATCTACCGATAAGGTTAACTGCCTAATAGGTAGATCTAGGGGCTCTACTAGTGTAAACTTAAAAGTGGACCGAACCTGCGCTATTTGAAGGGATTCGAATGGATGATGGCCTTGGATCTTAGTTGTTTAAGTCCAGTGGTCCTTACGGGATAATGAAACACCAAAATTGTTCGGCTACTGAAGTTTGGATGCGGAATATTCCGAATGCAATGAAACTCGAATGTGTTTTGTACAACGAGAGCGAGCTCTTTCCCGAAAAATCGATCTGCTTGTCCCCGGCCACGGGAGACGCCTAATATATTCTCATCTGGTGGCATCTGCACATCTTTAGTGGGGGGTGGGGACGGCGGCGAGGTCCTTCTTTGCACCCGGCCGTCGTTTACGCTTCCGCAGTCCCCGTCCCTCCCCGATATTGACCCGTACTCCTCTGATGGCCTTCAACGAGATGACACACGGAAAACGTAGTCATCTCGACGAAAATCCGTCTCTCCAAGAAGTTTGGCAACGCAGCATTGTAATCATCTTTGATTATACCGTGAAAACATTTTGGCATCTACTTCGAAGGTGGATATCCTGGGGTATCTATTCATTGCTTTTTTTCTTGGTCTTACTCGTCGATTTCGACCGATTCTGACCGAATCGGCGGCAGTAAATAGACCCATTTCCGAACGTTGACAAGACACACAACTCCGGGTGATAAGCGATGAGGAGGGCGTCCCCGATGGAGCGCAACACGCCAATATGCCTCCGGTTAAGAGCGCCGCGACGCCCTCGTCCCGTCCCCGGTTCGTCGGTGTATCAACGCCGCCGACAAGTGGCCGTGCGGATCACGACCCATTAGCGCCGCAGCCGTGGGGGACGGAGGACCGGGAAAAACGACGCCTTTCGAAGTTAGAGGATGGGAAATACATTTTTGGATGTACGGAATATCGGAACTGCGTTTTTATGGGTAGTAACTGGCGCCCAACACAGGCACGCGAACTTTCTGTCGTTTTTTTTAAATATTAGATGTTTCGCTTACTTCTAAACTAAACAAAGTGGCTCATTTTTTGCATTTATCCGTAAATTATCGGCAGTGAAAGAAAATTTGTATCTTTCAAGGTTTTGTAGAAAAATGACCCCCCATAATTAATTGATCGATCTGCGATTTGGAAGAAAAATGAAGCTTTCCATCTTTGATTTATCCGTGAAGATGGAAAGCCACATCTCTTCCTTCAAATTTCAAAAATATTGCATGCATAGTTTGCGCGCGCTAAATGCCTGATATTAGAGGATATATCGAAAAATTCTAAGCCAACTATAGAACCAAACAAAATTTCAATGTCAAAATATTTTATTACTCAACATATTCTCCTCTTAATTGAAAACATTTATTACAGCGAACCTGCAACGTCTCTAGACCTTTAAAAAAAAATTTTTCTTCTTGCTCTGCAAACCAGTCCTCCACAGCTTTTATTACCTCCTCGTTGGAAGAAAATTATCAATACATCCTCGTATGTTCCGACGACCGCAGAATTATCAACCGTCGCTATATCAACTTAGCGACACATCCCATATTTTTTTGAATATAAGAACGGAAAAATTAATTTTTACACGGAGTTGTTTTGGATAAAAAATTTTGAGCTATTCCGAATTTGATTCGCGAGAGTTGTTTTGCTGTGGCTATTTTTCAAGTACTGCAAGCAGTACGAGTTTTTCAACGCTTCTCGCCCTGGAAATTACAAATATGGCGACGAGAAAATCGAACTCGTCTTCTTCGTTGTACCGGGATGTCTCCGCTTGTTTCCCGAATTCTCGTGCGGAAAATCTCCAGAGATTGACGGTGCTTACGTGTGAATTGGATCTCTCGACCCTATCGCCGAGCATATGGGGGCGAGAAGTGGAGAGGAAAGAGTGAGAGAGAGAGGGTGAGAGACGGATGGAGGTCACACCCCGCCGAGAAGCTAGAACACCGCCAATGTCCCACTGAATTTGTGTGTCGGTCGCTTGCTTGCTTGCTTGCTTGCTTGCCATTATTGATTTTCCACGTATATATATTAGTCTTATTGAAAACTGACGGCGTAATGCAACGAGACGGAAATGCCCGAGTCGAAAAAGAAAACGCGGAATTGCCGAAAGTGCCGATCCTATTTCGCTGTATAAGCTTCAGTCATGAAGCTTTCCGTTTGAACTGATCGTACCCCAAGTATTCATTTTCGAAATTGCTGCTGATTTTTGCCCAATCGTCGATGAAAAACCACTCGAAATCTATGGGAGATGATCTTCGGCAACGTAAGGGCCTGTATCGTTCCTCGAACTCCTGAAGAACAGATAGCTTGAAATGAAAATGAAATGAGTCAAAACTTCGCGAGGAGGTTTTTTGAGCAGGCGAATTATTTTTTACTTCTTCTTGTTGCAACGCTTTATGAGCTGCGATTCGAATTTTGTACATATAATTCAGCAATAAATTGTTAATTCATATTCTAAGAAATTCTCATTAACATATATCATTTACTACAATCTTATTCATCATTTCACTCAATTGATAATTATCATGTTTTCATCTACATATTTTCTCTTCTAATCGTCCTTTTCAGCCTACAATCAAATAGTAGGTATTATGTATTGAATATTATGGTGTTAATTTTATATGAAAATTTTAATTTATTATTATTAATCGAATGTAACATGTGTTGAATGAATGAATGTTTGTTTCAAATCGATCCAAATAATGGTTTATACAATTGGCAATGCTCAACTCTGAGAACTGTAATTATTTCCAATAATGATAATAAAAATATCTGAAAAATTACTTATGGTTATATTTTATTACACATTTTGAATTGTTAGTGGGAAAATGATTTAATTATTCATGGTTACATTTTCCTATATTCAGTCTACTTCTAGAGAATAATAAATAAATTATATTTTTTTCTGAATAAACAGGTAATTGTTTCTTCCATTTCCATTTATTTGCTCATGAATTTCGATTTTCTCTGAATATAACTAATACTTCATCAAATAATGATATCAATGTACATCTACCCAATTCTCCGATCCATCTGGCATGCGATCTTTTGATTTTTCTGATATATCTCATATGCGAATTCTCTTCAAAGGTAGATCTACTGGCTTACTAGTCTTAGATAAATTGGGATAAACGAAATTCATTTTGTCCGCATGCTATGGACTAAATGACATACCGGCAACAGGCAACTGTAGTTTTCTACTTATTGTTACAAAACTACTGACAAAGTTCACCAATGAAACGTTTGGTTCTTCTAGGAACATCGGCACAAGATGCGTGAGCCCAATGCAACCAATGCTTGCATCGTAACCAGTCTTTTCCAGGGCTAATCCTGGAGAAGATCGATTTTTTCCCGATCTAAATCGGGAAAAAAGGTCATAACAATAGACAGATGGACAGTCGTCTTCATCATCTCGAAAGTTGCTAGGAACATTTTCTTCTTCATTGTCTTCTTTAAATAATGCCCTAGGAACTTGTCTCCTTTGCTCTGGAGGAGGTATGGGCTCATTTTTTGATTTGATGGCATTCAAATTAGGTGTAGAAGTTGAAACTAAGTACGTTTATCGAGTCTTCGGCTCACGTTTGCCTTTTCCACTTATGAGTCGTCCTTTAGGGATTGGAGGAACCTCCTCATAGGATCAGCAAGAGTAGGTTAAGATGTTATGAATATGTATGTTATATTTCGTCTAGAACTATGAATCCAGCAGATTGACCCCATGATTTTAGAATAGTGGATTGGCTTTGTCCAAATTTTCTTCTTCTGGGCAATTGCGTGACGTGCAGGAAAATTTCGGGTACGCATATAAATACTTAGCAGCGGATCTCGCCTTTACCCTCCAATCGAAGGCCGATCTCCGAGTTAAACCCCCACAAACTCGACCGTATCGCCACGGATCGATCGGATCGTCGCGTGTGTGCGGACCCTAGGGAGATCGGGCACGGCGCTTATTAGCGGCGGGTTCGCGATCGGTCGTTGAGCGAAAGCGGCGGGCGGGCACTCGGTCGACGTTTTTCTCGTTCCCGCGTGTTGTGTGTGTACCGACCGGATCGGAATCAGATACTTCCGCGGTCTAGACTGACGAGGGTTAGCGTGGTGCGTTCGCGGGTTCGCTGTGCCGCGAGGTCGTCGTCGAGATGTTTGTTGCGTGATTTTTACGTTCCTAGTTCTTGTTGTTGTTGTTTGTTATTGCCGATTTTTGGATTACCGAATTGTGATATGCCATGGCTGTGCTTGAACTTTTTCCTGGTAAGGTTTTTGTATACGAGTTGTTGGAGGTTTTGTTCGAAGGTCTCGATGAGTCCTGGATTGATAACGATTCGAATTTGTGTTGCGGAAAATTTGGAAGTGGATGTTTTTAGGATCTGATGTGATCACGTCGGAATATAAATGTACATTTTCAGGCTTCCTTCGGGTTTTTCTGAATATAATTTTTCGATTCTCCTAATAATGTTTTGAAAATACTTTTCAGCGATTGAAAAAGGCATTTAAATAGAAAATAAAACCTAGAAATACAGAGTGATTCTTTGATTTGTACAGTTTTTCCACTGTTAATTACTCGCATCAAACGAAACACTTGTTTGTTTCAATTTATGCAAATTTGTATAAGAATTTTTTGGTACATACATATACATTCATTTACTTATAGCAAATTTCCACCAAAACATGAATTTGATGAATTCGCGTTTCTGAACGGACATTATCAATATAAGTGGAAATTACGAGCTTTTTTATCTACTTTCTATGACTTTGAACTACTTCTCAAATAAGCCATGTTGTGTAGTGTTCTATGCTTGATAAGAATTCTATTTTCGTACCCCGACAACATGCGCATCACATTTTATAACTAAATCTATGGTTCAAACTATAAGGTCGGTCATAAAAATAAAACCATCACATGAAAGTGTATTGTCATAGACCTTGTAATCCAGGATAAATGAACTAATAGCGTTTGGATTGAGATATTTTTGACCTCCAGGATTTATTCCTTCTTTTGTACGTTTGCGCAAGATGAAGTTTATGCTATTGAACTCATTATTTCTTCAGTATTGAAAAAAAAATAAATGAACTCAAAATAAACGGTTGAACCACAAGGTGCATATTATTGCAGACTATGAGGAACAGATGTTGTCGTTTCCTGCCCGGGACACAAATTCTCAACGAACCCTCGCAACTCAATATGCAGGGTGAGTTTTTGACTTGTACATATATTTTAACTGTAGATTCTTCTCATAAAACGAAACACTTTTTTCCCATACCATTTTTCAAAATTCGGTTTCGTTTTGAAAAATACATGGTGTGGAATACCCATAAAAAAACAATCTTCTGTTTATATCTTCGGAACCCTTATTTCAAATGAACTGAATTTTGGTTGATTGTTTACTCTATACATGGTGCATATTCCCCAATCGACACTTAGTCAATATTTCTCCTGGTATAAAAATTTACAGCGTAGTCGACTCATAAATACACGCAAAAATACCGTAAATCCTCTTGAAAAAAATAAACGATTCATATTTTCGAAAGAATCAATCTTTCAAGAAACTAAAAGTGTTCTTATGCTTTTTCGATCAAACGCGTCGTTTTCGAATTATTTCCAATTTTGCCCGGAAAAATTTGACGAAAAAATCATTAATTTCAAGAATATCTGGGTGCTTCCCTGGATTAAATATCATCGGATATTATTCTTTCTTTGGTTTTGAACCAGTTAACAATGTTGCTTTTCTGTTGCAGCTATAATCTGATAAAACTGTTTTTGTTAAGAAATATCGTGTTTGTAACATTTTTATTCCGATAAGGTTAGTACTTGAGTATTTCCTAAACGTATCAACTCAATTTTAATCGAGAAATATGAACTTTGAGGTGTTTGTAGAGAATAGTTGCAGGGACGCAATTGGCCAATTTTTTTTTTCAAATGGCTATATCTTTTTAACAGAGCCGAATTCGGAAAAATGGAAAATGGAAAAAAGGTTTCTTTTGGCCTCAAGAATCTACAGTTAAAATGTACGTTGGTACAAGTCAAAGATTCACCACGTATATTCTGTTGGATAATGAATTTGAATTGAAATCGAGATTGAAATACGTCTAGTTTCCTGAAAATGTATCGGCTCTCCTAACGGCAATATCTTACCTTATTTTAGAAACTTGTCAAGATCAAACTGAGAATTTACATATAAATTGACAATAAACATTTTTAAATTTGAATCAGACGGGGATCAAACAGCAAAAAAATTAAAATAATCGTACCTACGTATATGTTACCCATGAAACAGTGTCCTAACATATTATACAGAGTGTTAACATCCGAAGTGTAAATAACGAAGAGATCGAAGACAAAAATATGTTGCTTAAACGTCAATTGTCAGAAACATCTTTGAGAAATCCTGATCCTGGTTTTTTGAATGATGTATTTTGTTAAGAAAATAAGTCGATGTGCTGTTACTGGGAAAAGGGAGCCGTACTCAAATAGCATCGTATGAGCGAATGAAAAAAATTAATCTTGGATCACGAGGCGTGGAAGCTTTCGCCATTGGCCTCGGAGGTACGGACAATATCATCTGCCAGTTGGCTGACGTCGGCGCGCATCCCTAATTCGACGAGACCGTTCCGGTTTTCTTCTTCTTTTTATTTTTTCATTAACGGCTTCGCGGGTATCCGAACCAGCTATCCGCTGTATTGTCCGTGCTGAAAACGTAGCCGAACCTTCTAAGCGGGCATAAGAAAGACGGAAGGAAGAAGGAGTAGCAGCAACGGCAGCAGCACTTTATATATCTGCGTATTTAGAAGTGCCGAGCTCTCTAACCGACGACGAGAGAACGTTTGGCTAACAACCAGAAAAGGAAGAGGACGTTTCGAACGAAAAGGAGGTGAAGAGATTACGTGTGGCTCGAAGCGATCGAAATGCGACGTAATCGACGTGGTCCTTGTCGGTATCGTCCACGTATCGCAGCCGTCTTGATGGTTTCTTTGGAGCTGTTTAAATGGCGACGTTTCCGAAGCTGCAGCCTGCAGCGGATAAACTGACCAGATTCTGCGATGTTCTTCTGTGTTTTCCAAGTGAGGCCTCGACATAGTGAAAGGACGTCATATTTGTGGGTTTTTGGTTCATTCTCACTCTTTTGGAGCCTTCGCCAAAATTAACATAGCATTCGAGACTGCATACCGGCTCTTTGGCAATTCTAAACAAGCCATCAGCCTTTTTCAGAAGAATCCTAACCTTTCAGGACGGAAAGTGGCCCAAATAGTGGGTTGTTCGCAGTCAACCGTTCAGAAAATCAAGTCGAGTTGTGGGCTTAGAACATACAAAGGGCAGAAAGTGCCAGACAGGAACGCTGTGAAGAATCAAGAAGCGAAATCAAGAGCAAAGAAATTGAAAAAAGATTTTTTGAAAAATTTTTCCTGTTGCGTGATGGACGACGAAACCTATGTCTTGGCTGATTTCTCGCAACTTCCTGGTCAGGAATTTTATACTGCAGATTCTCGTGGAAATGTTGACGAACAATTTCGCGTGAAGAAACAAGCAAAGTTTCCTGAAAAAATCCTGGTTTGGCAAGCAATTTGCACTTGTGGGAAAAGAAGCAAATTTTTCGTTGGCCAAGGCTCTGTTGACTCGAAGATATACATCGAGGAATGCTTGAAGTGCGACTTTTACCATTTTTACGTGAGCACGATGTGTCAACAATTTTTGGCCAGATTCAGCTTCATGCCACTACAGCAAGGCCACCAAGGAATGGTACGAAGCTAATGAGGTGGTTTTTGTCCCCAAAGAGGCCAATCCATCAAATTGCTCAGAACTCAGCTCAATCGAAAGATATTGGGCCCTGGTAAAAAGAGAATTGAAGAAGACTAAGAAATCAACGAAAACATTAGCGGAATTCAAACATAAGTGGAAGACTGAGAACACTATATGAAGCATGATGGGAAGAATTCCAGAAAAAATCCATGAATTTTGTGAAAAATAGTTTTGGTTTTTTTATTGTAAAAACATTAGAATTAGAAGATGATTCGAAAATGAGTTTGACTTTCGAAATCGGTCCAGTTGTTCAAAAGATATAAGCGTTTTTGTGATAGCGAATTTATTCTCGTTCAGTCCTTACGATGATTTCTTGGAACTCAGTGAATTTTTATCTGGAAACTTTTCCTGTACTTGATTCGAAGGATCTTTCACGAAATCCAAACGGCAGAATCGGAAGATAGGGCACCAATCCGCAAAGATGAATATTTAGAAGAATAAAAGATTTCAGACATCAATATCGGGCGCCAGTTAGAAACATCTACAAAGATCAATTGCGACTCGTATTACCGATGCCTTCCCGAGCCGTCTCTCCGGCCTTTACCCCGTTACATCCCGGCCCTTCGACCGGGAATCCCGCCCGTATCCCGACGGAAAAGTCGGTTTCCCCTCGCCCCCGGGCTCGGCGCGGCAACACGCGCCAGTGTGTGTTTGATTTTATTCAAGTTTCGTGTGCGGAGAAGCTAAGTCTGGCGATAAACGTTATCGATTCCGGGATGTGACCCTGTTTTCTGCGAAAGAGACCGAAGACGACGTCCGCGTAAGTTTTTGGTACCGATCCCCGGATGTTGCTGTGAGTCTCCGATGATTTGGATCCCTGGAGTCGACCCGGAGGATCTCTGGTAATTTCGGCGATAGATCCGACAACGTCGGTCGTGAAATTAGGGGTGTAGTGGGATTCGTGATTATTATTAGATTCTGTGGTGCGACACGGAGATTGGGGGACGATGTTTTCGTTGCCGTTTAACGATTTAATGGAACGCTACCGTTTCCGGAGGCAGGCATGATGTAGAATGGGTTATGGACGATTCGATACGTCAATTTTGAGTATTTTCTTAGGGCCTGCGAACGAAAAAGCTATAAGAATGTAAACAGAGAACCGCACGCGTCATAGATTGCCGCAAAGATTGTTCGATGACGCTGTCAAATGTCACAGTATTTGAATGCTCATTTGTGCACATTTCGTGAACGCGTCTAGGTCATAGAACTTATAGTAACATGGAATGCTATTAGCTTCGATGACTAAACACATGGTGAATGCACTGACTAGATTTTGTTTCGACCAAATTGGGAATATTGGCAAGATTTCGTTTTTTCCACTTCAGGTGGCGCTATTCACATTCACAATTCATGACAGATTGTTATTAGATATTTCAAATATTTGAATTTATTCTGGTGAACGTGCTGTGTCAATAGCCGATAATTTTGTCGAGCAATAATTTGGGAATATATTCTTGACATTTTAATTCATATTAGTATGGAGGAAAAGTATAAGACTTTCACCATAAGTAGTAGAGCTAGTAGAGTTCTAGCTCACTTTGCATATTAAAATATTCCAATGGTTTCCAACCATTGTTTGTTGGGAATAATTAATATTCAAAGTGAGCTAGAACTCTCCTAGCTCTACTACTACCATATAAAAATGTCATTCTGTGGTCATGTCATAATTGACTTTGGCAGATCAGCTGTTGATTAATCAATCGAATTGATCAAGGGGAAAAAGACCGTAATGACGTTGTACCTATGACATTGCGGCGCCGCCACGAAACATTGCTGATATTCTCGATTTGGTCGAACCTCATTCCATTCAAAATTTGACGAGTGCTTACACCATTATTCTAGGCATCTTAGCTCAGCTTAAAATAAAGGCTGTCACACAGAACAGAAACACAGAAATACTATGAAACTATAATCGTCAAAACTCAAAATCCGATTCACTTGGCATGTCGGCAAAAATTTCTGTGTTTCTGTTCCTTGTGACAGGTCATTTCTATGGAAACATGAAAATCCCACTGTTCCTCCGACTTGAGATGTTTATCCACTTTTCGATTTGGTAATGGTGAACATCTGAGTTGTAGGAACAGCGAGATTTCCATGTTTCCACGGATATGAGCTGTCACACAGAAATTATATGTCAGTTACTATCTATGGCCAATTCTGGTTTCGATAATTTTCGCAAATATATTCATTACACAAACAACAATTGAAAAACATTTGTAAAATGAAGAGAAAAGATGGGAGGGTTGACATCGCCGACCTTGGCGCAACCACAGAATTTCGACGAGAACTGTCTTATGCGTCTAGGCTGTGTTCCGAAACTTGTCGTTCCGTCGTCAGCTCTGCCAATCTAACCAATTCAAAGATTCGCTAGGGGTTCGAACACATTGCCAACATTGTAGTATGCCTCAAGTGCAAATACTCCGTATCTCCACGGTAACCAACTCCGAACTCATTATCGCAGTTTTATGGTCGGTTTTGACTTTGAAAGTGCGACGTTTCGCATCTACCGCGAAGCTCCGGGCGCGGTTTTAAACACCGTCATGATCAGGCAGGCGTTGCGGCAATTCGTGACGTTGTGACGAGGCGGGAAGATAGAGAACATGGCTGGTAAAATGCCCTTTGACCCCTTCTTCTGCTTGTCGAGGCTATGCAGAAATCAATACGAGTGTATACGTTATCAGGCAGCAGGCGGTGAGGCGTCCGCATCGTGTGTATGTACGTTTTCAGAAACATCGCTTGGAATTTCCGGAACGAGTCGATGTTCTATGATCGTCCCTGTTACCGGCCCTCCTCTGTGTACGCGAACGAGATTCCTGCGCGGTTTGGGGGATCTGTGGTCGATTTAACAGTGAAGTGAGTGCTTTCTCAGAGCAGCTTCGTCGAATGTTACACTTTTTCGAAGCGCATACCGAAAAACTGAAGCCGGAAAGACGAGGATTTGGCACAAGAAAATCAGTTGTTGAATGTGGTCGAACTGAAAGCGTTACGTAATTCTTATAATTCCTTCCTGAAGAATTAAAGATGGATGCTTAATAAGGACTGAACGAGAATAAATTCGCTATCACAAAAACACTTATATCTTTTGAACCACTGGACCGATTTCGAAAATCAAACTCATTTTCAAATCATCTTCTAATTCTGATGAAAACTGTTTTTACAATAAAAAACCAAAACTATTTTTTACAAAATTCATGGATTTTTTCTGGAATTCCTCCCATCATGCTTCTTATAGTGTTCTCGGTCACTTTCTGGGATGCTGTCTTCCACTTTTGCTTGAATTCCGCTAATTCTTCGTTGATTTCTTAGTCTTCTTCAATTCTCTTTTCACCAGGGCCCAATATCTTTCGATTGGCCTGAGTTCTGGGCAATTTGGTGGAATGGCCTCTTTGGGGACAAAAACCACCTCATTAGCTTCGTACTATTCCTTGGTGGCCTTGCTGTAGTGGCATGAAGCTAAATCTGGCCAAAAGATTGTTTACACATCGTGCTCACGTAAAAATGGTAAAAGTCGCTTCTTCAAGCATTCCTCGATGTATATCTTCGAATCGACAGAGCCTTGGTCAACCAAAAATTTGCTCCTTTTCCCAACAAGTGCAAATTGCTTGCCAAACCAGGAATTTTTTAGGAAACTTTGCTCGTTTCTTCACGCGAAATTGTTCGTCAACATTTCCACGAGAATCTGCAGTATAAAATTCCTGACCAGGAAGTTGCGAGAAATCAGCCAAGACATAGGTTTCGTCGTCCATCACGCAACAGGAAAAATTTTTCAAGAAATCTTTTTTCAATTTCTTTGCTCTTGATTTCGCTTCTTGATTCTTCACAGCGTTCCTGTCTAGCACTTTCTGCACTTTGTATGTTCTAAGCCCACAACTCGACTTGATTTTCTGAACGGTTGACTGCGAACAACCCACTATTTGGGCCACTTTCCGTCATGAAAGGATAGGATTCTTCTGAAAAAGGCTGATGGCTTTCTTCACTTTTTTTGGGCTATTAAACCCCTTTTTCCTTCCGGTTCCTTCCTTGCGGTTAATTGTAAGATCTTCGTTGAAGCGCTCAACAACTCTTGATACCGTTTCCGGACGAACGCGAGCCTCCTTTGCGATTCTTTTGAAGCTCCATTTTTGATTATTTTGAAAAAGTTACACTATAAATTCTCGTGTTTCCACTTCGCTTGACTTTTTACGACAGAGAATTGGAATATCTATGAAGTAAATGTTCCACATGTTTCTGACGTTCATGCCAAAGCTAACTATGATCAAATTTTGATTTTTTCTCAATTGGTTCAAGAGATATAGGCGTTTTTGTGATAGCGAATTTATTCTCGTTCAGTCCTTATGAGCTTTCGTCATTCGATTTGCTACAAGATGCATTCGGAAAAGTTTCAGGCCGTGACTTGCGGAGCCACCGCGTATAGTCGATCTCCCGCAGGACGAATCCCCCGGTACATAGGTGTACACGTATGGTGTTGTATACCCCCGCTATGTGGCCGGAGCTCTTTTCCCAGGCGAGCTTGCAAGCTACCATTGCCGGATTTGTTCTATACTCACTTTCATGAAAATGTCGACTGTTCTCCTCTCCTCACTCTCCTCTCCGGTACGGATAATGCAGATCCATAAAATGCCGTCAGTATGGAACACCTGCCGCGTTGTTATTTTTGCGGAATGTTCGGGAAATAGGAATTCCCAAATATACAAAGACTATACAGAGATATTCTACCGATTTCCTCGTTTACATTTTTCTTTGAGTTACTGGCAACACCGTAAAAAGTAAAAAGTTCGTCGTGGATTTCGTTGAATCAAAGAGCTTTCAATCATTAAGTGCTTGCTCTGTGAATGGATGTCCTTTGCATAGCAGTTCTATGATCGTTGACTCGGTATTCAGTGAAACTTGACCTCGAGGCTGAGGAACGGATTCACATTTTGAACTGTCATAGTTTTAGGATCTTTTTCGGGAAGCTTCCACGTCTCATGGTGTGTATACTCCATTCACTTTCATACAGTATCAAGTTTTTTCACTTAAAACTGACGCAGGTTGATACCCGTGAAATGTCAAATAATTCTCTGAGACGTTGCCAATGTTAGTTTCTATTCACTCTTTTTTAACTTCGTAAATGGAGTTAGTTCTTTTAGGGTTCAACTGTGACACAGGTTTCTTAGTACTACTACTACATTTTCATACTGAAGTATCTCAAGTTTTGCAAAAAGGTATTTTAAATCTTATGTAGGCATATTTCTTGCGAATTTTGAAAAGTGGGGAATTCCTTAGGTCTGTCTGTTCGCTTAGAAGTTTTTCTGTCGGGTTATTCGAGTACTTTTAATCTTTTTTCGAATGAACTACCACAAAGTAATGGACTATTCTGTCCATTATTTTTCAGTGGAATTCCAACACTCGATTCTTGATATCCGTACAAGAAAAAAGCATAACTGAATCTTGCAACCATGTTTATAACCTGAAATATTTTCAGTATCAACAGAGAAAAAAAGTTTTTTCAACATTCGCCATTATTGAATTCACATAATATTATTTCCTCAAATTCATCAGTCCCCCAAGTAAATATTGATAAATACGTAATTACTACGATCTCTATGTAGAAGGGACAACGTTGCGTAGATATCTGACAGAATGACTATAACACTTTATAAAAGTGAATGGAAGGTCTTATTTGTGTGTTTGGCCTGAGTATTGAGGCAATGGATGCAACAAGACCCTGTATATTGTTGAATTTGATGATAAATCAAATATGAAACCTATACACCTTTAGTTGTTCATCAAGGCTGATGGGTTTCCTGGGAGTTTTCATCATAAATATCCGCGTCGTATACCAAGGGTTTTGCTTTGGATTCCGTTCGTTTTTACCCCAAAATGGCTCGGTACCTCATGCGATATCCATTCCGACTTTCGGTGAACGCAAGTAAAAAGGGTTTGTCGAAATCCCTCCGACTCCACCGGGATTCAAACCGGAACGGCGGCGGAGAAAATACGGTAAAGTGAAGAGGATCGATCCCGCTCGGTTCGTGAACGAGATCCGGCAGCTTGTTTGCCGGCTTCGCGATCGAGCACGTGACCTTGCCCTCGTCCCTCGTTACGGCACGACGACATGAGAGTTCCGACGAATGTTACGATTGCTCGACTCGACAACTACCAACTGCGGGGTTGCCAGGTTGGAAAAAATTAAAACATTCGATAATTTCATCTAAAAGTTTTCATTTTACTATCATAAGTGTTAACTTTGTCTGCACAATTTGGAAAGTGGTCGTCAGTATCTTCCTGTTGCTGTTTGAACTCGTCTCGAATTTTGTTTTCTTTCTCTTCCTTTTCTTCTTTTTCAACAACTCCATGACATCTTTCTGTTTATTAGGAGAATTCAATAAGGTATGCACTGTTTCCTTTACATAAATCAGTTGTTTCTTGGAACTGTGTGATAAATTTTGTTACAATTCAATAATCATTTCGAATAAAACATAACACTTGATACTACGAGGATATATTGAAAAATTCTTAGCTAACTGTAGAACCAAACAAAATTTCAATGTAAAAATATTTTATTACTCAACATATTCTCCTCTTAATTGAATACATTCATTACAGCGAACCTGCAACGTCTCCAGATCTTTCAAAAAAAATGTTTCTTCTTGCTCTGCAAACCAGTCCTCCACAGTTTTCATAACCTCCTCGTTGGAAGAAAATTTACGACCTTTTAAATTTTTTTTAGTCGAGGAAAGAGATGATAGTCGGACGGAGCCGAATCTGGTGAATAAGGGGGGTCTTCTAGAAATTCTAACCCTAAATCACGAATTTTTTGCATGACAACTCATGAGATTTGTGTACTGGCTCGTTGTCCTGTGAAAAGAGAACACCTTCGGATGAATTTCCGCGTCTTTTCTCTTCAATTTTTTTCCCGTATGGTGATCAGTTATGCCGAGTAGTAATCTCCAGTTATTGTTCTACCCTTATCCAAAAAATCAATCATGATTACTTCATGGCAATCCCTAAAAACTGAAGCAAGAACTTTTCCAGCAGATTTTTTGGACACAAAACTTCTTAGGTCTTGGAGAACCAGACTGTCGCCAATCCATCGATTGTTGCTTTGTTTCTGGATCGTAGAAATGTACCAAGTCTCATCCATAGTAACAATTCGGTTTGAGAAGTCTACATCGTTTTCAAATCGAGCACAGATCGAACGCGATGCTTCTACCCTTGCACGCTTTTGGTCAACATTCAAACATTTGGGGATCCATTTTGCAGAAATTTTTCTCATGTCCAAATTGACGTGAACTATACGAGGAACGCGTTCGTATTAATCTTCAGTGCTTCGGATATCCGTTTTAGCCCAATTCGACGGTCTGATAAAATCATGTCATGAACTGCATCGATATTTTCGGGGACTGACACAGAAACTGGCCCCCCTGATCGGTCATCATCTTCAATGAAAAATTTACCTCTTTTGAAGCTTGCAGTCCAATTTTTCACGGTCGCATACGAAGGACATTGATCACGAAGGGTATTAAGCATATCTTCGTGAATCTGCTTTTGTCTTAACCCTTTTAAATACAGTTACTTGATGATGGCTCGATACTCCAATTTGTCGATTTTTACTATTTCGGTGGACTTCTTTTTTTAATTTATTGCGTAACTCTGGTTTACTTTTTTGACGTCGAACTCTACACTGACACTTCTAATAAGTTATTGTTCGTTGATATGGAATCGCAATATTTTGTTCATGAATGGAACTGGTCTAAGCTAACTAGATATCTATACATCCTCGTAAAATTCGAGTTATTTCTACTCGTTGGTTTATCGGTTGGAAAAAGAGTCGAAAACGGAAAAACCTGTCTTCACTGGAACTGACGCAGCGGGAAGATGGTCGATTTTTATATCCTGCTAATACACACAGTGACACACACGTATTTTGTGTACGCTGTAAAACGGGAAAGGCCAGGATTAAACGAGCGGAGCTTCGGGATGAGACCACCGCCGAATCCGGCTCGGGAAAATGGGGAATAAATCAATACGTTCCGGCAAAATAGAACCGGTGTACGTAGGGGGGTAGGTGGGAGGCGCTCCAAGGTGCCGAATGTTTGTCATCTGGATCCGGAGCTCCTTTCCTCCCATGAAATGACGGCCGATCGAAGAGGGCGCTATTCACGATAGCATAGAATAGAATATAGATGGAGAACGTCGAATACAACAAACTGCATCGGTTTGTGACTGTCTCTGCGATCGATAAGGGTCTGCAGGAAGCGGATATGCAGTCCAAAAACTCTGCGGTGACCTATTTACGAACGGGATGCTGGAAATGTCGGAGAGATTCGTCGTTTTCATCTCATGGGGGCAACAAGACCGAGTCAACATATCATGGTCTGTGTATGATTGCCACTTTTAGGAGTCCCAATGTAAACTTGGCCGCAACGGTAAGGTCTTTTGAAAGATCTTCCAACCTTTGAACGGTCTAGTTTTTTTCTACGTGTTACGGCGTTGCCACGTGTCGCTCGAAATCCGAAAGCGCTAATCCGATCACCCTTGAGCCGCTGCCGCTACTTGATTAAGAAGATTCCAGAGTGACCTCGTCGAGAATGGCCGAGATCACGTGATCGGTTTGACGTCGCGCCCGAGGTTTGGAAATAATTTATAGAGAAAGAGAATATCCGATTTTCTTTATCCAAAGATCAATATTAAATACGGACCCCGGAGGTCGGCGGTAGGGGCGGGCGGGGTGTTTTCACATACACTTTGTCGGTTTCGAATGAAAGTTCAGGCAAGACGGGAAGGAGAAATGTATAAATCGGATGGGAGAGGGCTGGTTAAGGTCGAAGAAGTGCGAAGGGTGTCGACACCCGAGGGATTATCGAGTCAAAAGCCTTTCTGTACGTGAGATCCGAGCCTTGATGGTTATATTCGCGATGTGTTCGTTAACTTGACGTGAATAGCCGTAGGGACAGAGGGTGAGAATTGCACGTAAGAATTGTGAGATGTCTCTAGGAGCGTTGGTTGAGCTATTGGAAGATAGATGGCGCATTCTGTGCGCATGTGCACAGAAACTTGTAAAGATATAAATCACAAGATAGTTTTCATGATCACGATACCAGGAAAAAGAAAAATACATATTATACTCCATTCACTTTCATAAAGTATCGCGGTTCGACAAGTTTTAGGTTTATCAAGTTCTTTTACCTGAAAAAATCGTAGGTTGGCACTTGTGAATGACATGACGTCAATGAATTAATTATTAATTTTCAAGCCTGGAAACTAAGAATCCCGAAGGTATTTTCGAAAAAGCAGAGGCACAGTATCAGGAAGTGCTATTTAGAATAGAAATCTGCGCAGTCTAAAAGTAACCCTGATAATTTTCTCAAATTCATTATTTTCCCGAAGTAAATGAACATTTTGAATACCTAATTACTACCACATATATGCAGAAATGGCAACGTTGCTTGTTCAACTGACAGAAGAATGACTATAACCTAACATTTTCAAAATATACACGGTGAAATGTGTCAGAATTCCATGGCCAACCGGTATACTTTATAAAAGTGAATGGAGTACTTATATTGTAAAAGAATATTTTAGGCTTTCTTCACAGACAGGAATAAATTTTGATGCACCTAACTTCTATAATCTGTTGCCAACAAATTTCAAACTTTATCCTTTCCCGAAGTTCAAGTCAAAAATGAGGGATATATTAATAAGTGATGCTTTATAACCAACACAGGAATTTTATGATATTGATTTCACCATATATTGCAGCTAAATTTTGCTTTGCTTGTTTATGTTTTGA
This sequence comes from Adalia bipunctata, assembly GCA_910592335.1. NCBI lineage: Eukaryota > Metazoa > Arthropoda > Insecta > Coleoptera > Coccinellidae > Adalia > Adalia bipunctata. The sequence goes on from OU342951.1 coordinate 4,912,458, forward strand.
GGAACATTTCGTATGACTCTGTATGATTTTTTATATAATATTTGTTATTATATATTTATTTTATTACGACGTGTATAAACAATGAAAGATATTTGTAAGACACTAGAATAAACTATCTATCTATTTACTTGATTGGCACGAGTTTTAGGTCGTTTTTTATATTGATAGCTCCCCTTTTTTTTAGTGATTGTTGATTCATACATCACAAGCAAACTGCTTCAATTTCCCCACGACAAAATCTAAAGGATTAAGAGTACTTTCATTCTTTTTTCGAATGAACTATCACAAAGTAACGGACTATTCTGTTCAATATTTTCAGTAAAATTTCAACACTCGATTCTTGATTTCCGTACGAGAAAATAGCATAACTGAATCTTTCAAACATGTTTATATACGTGAAATATTTTCAGTATTGACAGAGAAAAAAGTTTCTTCAACATTCTCCAGGTCTTTGGAATTATTGAATTCATATTATATTTTCTCCTATTCATTATTTTCCCAAAGTGAATAAACATTTGGATGAATACGTAATCACTACGACCTCTATGTAGAAAGGACAACGCTGCTAATTCATCTGACAGGAAAATGACTATAACCTAACATTTTCAAAAGCACGCACCAGCGTTGCCAGTTTTCCTAGCCCCAGGTTTTCTGTACAGATGACCTTAATTTGAGTGGCCTCCCTTGAGTCATCCGTTCAATGTTTATGACGCCTTTACCTGCTAAAGCCGAGCGTCTCCGCCATTTTGGATCTCACTAACGTCCACCAATAAATTCGAATACACGAAACGACGTATTCTTTTTAATTTCTACCCGTTCCAAACGTTCCCCCCACCCTTTCTGCCTCTCGCATACTTTCGAGCGCTCTTTAATTCTTTTATTTTGTCTTGTTCCAGAATTCCCACCTGAAAATCCCCGGCCTTACCCCGTCTCGAAATGCCACCACGTGATCGTTGAGTGTACGTGAGGAAGAGCGAGCGAGAGAGAGACACAGAGGTGTGTACGTTTAGTGCAAGATTAAAGAAAAAGTGTTTAACCGGTGTGAACTTGTGTGGGACTTGTCTCTATCGGATAGAGTGTGATAGCGTTGTATGGCAGGAGTTTGTATGCCTCGGATATCAGCAAATGGTAAGAGAGTTGTTATTTTCAATTATTAATAATGATAGATTTGGTGTTGAGCATGATTGTTGTGGTTTTTATCATAATTGTCTGGTGGGACGAGGAAGTGTTCGGTTTTTCACGGATTTGTGGTATTTTTTTATCACTCTACTTGGTTAAGGTGACAGTTGAGTAAGCAATACCTTCAGGGGCTTCAGGCTATGCCCAGTAATTGATTTCATGAGAGGAAATGATACAATTGAATTAGTTTTAAGTTTAAGAATAAATTAACGATTGAAACTTGTGTTCTTATTTTTCGGGTAAGGCTAGTTTAGAAAGAGGACTGTGATAAGTGTCAAAATTATGACATATGTCAAATTAACTACATTATACTCCATTCACTTTTATAATGTACCCCGGTTGGTCATGAAATTCTGACACATTTCACCTTGTCTATTTTGCAAATGTAGTAATTACATTTTTATGGAAATGTTTATCTCTACTTTTGGAAAATAATGAATTTGAGGAAATATGTGAATTCAATAACTCCAAAGACCTGGCGAATGTTGAAGAAATTTTTTTCTCTGTCAATACTGGAAATATTTCACGTATAAACATGGTTGGAAGATTCAGTTATGCTATTTTCTTGTACGGAAATCAAGAATCGAGTGTTGAAATTTAACTGAAAATAATTGACAGAATAGTCCGTTACTTTGTGATAGTTCATTCGAAAAAAGATCAAAAGTACTTGAAAAACCCGACAGAAAAACTTTTGAATGATAGAAAGACCTATGGAATTCCCCACTCTTCAAAATTCTCAAGAAATAAGCCTACAGAAAACATTTAAATACCTTTTTGCACAACTTGAAATACTCCAGTATGAAAATGTGGTGGTACAACGAAACCTGTGTCACAGTTGAACCTCAAAAGAACTAACTCCATTCACAATGTTAAAAAAGAGTAAACGGAAATTAGCATTGGCAACGTCTCTGAGAATCATTTGACATTCAACGAGTACCAACCTGCGTCAGTTTCAAGTGAAAAAACTTGATAAACCTAAATCATGGCCAACCGGAATACATTATAGAAATGAATGAAGTTTTGGTGACATTTGAAGATATAATTTAGTGTGAATTTCAACAGAGAAGTTATTTAATGCTTTCATCAACTTGTGTATTCCTTCTTTTTCAATTCATCCTATTTTTTGTATGAAGAACAATGGTATCTAAACTGTTTCACCTTGAATTTTTTTAATTAGTTTTAGATCAAATTTTCGGGAGAAGAGCAACATGATTTCAATGTATTTAATATAATTTTTATGAGGTTTGGAAATATTAATAAATATTGCTAATCTTGGAGAATCTATCTAAAAAAATAGTTGTATTACGTGGTCGATCCTGTTTCGTCAAATATGCGCAGTGTCAAAAGCCAGATGTTTTCAAAGATCATAATTTCTTACATATGTAGAAAGAAAACAGTGGACAATTGAGTTGTGAATTTTTTTCACCGAAAAGTTGAATTAATATTGAGTTTAAAGTGTCTGAAATGTCAGATGTCGTCGATGATGCCATTGGTCATTTAGTTGACAGTAATATCCACGAGATTCTTGAGGGTATTTACAAAGTTTTATTCACCTGCGACAGTGGTTTAGTTTGTGTGTTTAGACTAGCGCGTTGTTCATAATTGACTTTTAAGTGCCTTTTTATGTCGATATCAACGAACGTAATGAAATTCAAATTATTCTTTTATTGTTACTTTCGATGTCATAATTTATATTGTCAGAACCATGCTAACGTAGAATATGAGTTTTATTCTTTGCAGTCTGCTTAAACCGTTTAGGAAAAATCTGTTTAGAAATTCGGAAGAGGGGACATTTCAAAGGAACATCTGCTCGAATGTTTTTTAAAGTTTGTTTAAAGAGAATGCAAATAATAAGTGAATGCGTAAGACACGTGATTTTTACGAAGCTGATGAGTTTTTCGCCATATTCTGAAGAGTCCAGTTGATGAATCTTGAATCGTCCTTGAGATTTTTTTTAAGTTCGTGAAACTATTCGCGTTTTCCGTGTTCATCGCTCGAAATGACGTTTATTTCGACGTTGAGTTAGTTTTCCGTTTCTTTCTTTCGGGATGGATCGAAAAAATAACACTTGCTCGTCTCTCTCTTTCGAAAGTGGAGGAATAGATGTCGTTCTACGTCTCGTTGTTTTTTTCAGGCGCTGGTGTGAAAATGGAGCATTTCCAGGCGGCCCTAGACCCCCGGAAACAAGAGCTCCTAGAGGCGCGCTTCATGGGCGCAAGGGTGAGTTTACCCCCCCGAAAAATGAGGTCGGAAAAGTGAGACTTCACTTCATTCCTCCAACTGTTCACATTAGACGATTCGGTTCCTGGTACTCATGTTGCGTCATAGGGAGTGTACAGGGTGTACCAGAACAAGGATCAGTTTTTCGAATGACTCCTCTAACTAAAATGTTTGCAAGGAGCGTTTTTCCCTAAATTGAACTGTTGGAGAAGTGATATGGTCAAACTTAGATGACCCACCATGTGTACTTGTACTGTAATTTCCTGATAGAATGAAAATTGAATAAATGATGATAATGTTTTAGCAGTTGCATGGTAAAATTATCTACAGGGTGTCGGGATTTCGTATGGGACCAAATGAATATGTTTGAAACAAAAATGACCAAACCAATTTGGATGGGACACCCTGTATATCTTTCCTTCCAATTATTCCATTTCAACTCGTGATTTGGATTCCAGATTTATCTTCCATCGACTCGGAATTCACAAGTAACGACCTCGGATTGTTTTTGATGAAAAACCACTAATTTTGTAGGAAAGCTAATACATCGTTCTAGTAACGATCGTCCACGTAACTAGGAGTTGGTATTTCGTTATATTTTCCGTCGTTATCTTATCGATATTATTCACTTTGTATTTGTTTAACTTTGACCTCAGACGATTTTGTGTCGATTCTGCTGTAAAATCAGCTGATACTTTGTTTCTTAAAATAAGCTTTTATGTAGGATCTCGGAATATTTTGGATGTTTTTCGAGTTCCACGCAAGAATGCTATTCAAATATTTAATCTTTTTGTCGATAAGTCCCGAGAACTTAATTTGACGACAAATAGGTTGATATTGCAAATGCCATTGGATTTATTTGCTACCAGCTTTGGTGCAAACTGAACCTTAATAAAGGCGGTCAGGATTCACTCCGGATCTGTCTTCCAATCTGGAAAATAACAGATTGTTTGTTTTATTGCTGGCGGTTCATTTGAACTTACCACCCAGATCTCCAGTCAAGTTCTTGTCTATTTTGCGGGATAATTCGGTATTGGTTTAAACGCATGCAGCTTTCTCCACTCCGAATTTTGAAGGCTCATTATTTCTATAGAAATAGAGACCTGAACAGGTCCGCAGCCTGTCAAAGTTGACTGTTTTTTGTCTCTGACAAGACAAGAAATTTTTTTTTTACAATTATGTCAACCAAAGCCAATTAGTTTTTTCCTGGGTGTGGTACTTTGGGAAATTTTCAACTATTTGTGGAAAATTGCCGAAAATTTGGTCATTTTTGTAGGGCTGTATCTGCCTGAAAAATTGCGCTGGACGAATGCCAATTTTTTTTATAATACATTGATTTCTTTATGAATGGAATTATGTAACTTTCATCCATCCCTATTGATCAGTTTGGATTTTATGATTTTTCCCGCAAGAGTCCAAAATTTTCGATTTTTTGATGGTCATTACTCGAAAACGAAATTTTTTTGAAAAATATCTGATTGCATATTCTTACTCTACGCTCTTGAATTAGTGAATGCAGTAACTTTGGTGGCGATCCGAGAAAAATGATATTGCGGCAAAATTTCCATGCATATGTGTGGAAAATTTCGCGTTTTTCGATGAAAATTTTTTTTCTGGGATCACGACCAAAGTTGCTGTATTCACGATCTCGAGGGCGTAGATTAAGAATATGCAATCAGATATTCTAAAAAAAACTCAGTTTTCGAGTACCTAATGAATATCGCAAAATCGAAAATTTTGGACTCTTTCGGAAAAAATCATAAAATCCGAACTGATCAATGGAGATGGATAAAATTTATATAATTTCATTCATGAAGGAACAATCTGATATAAAAAAATCAGCATTCGTCCAGTGCAATTTTTCTGGCAGATACAGCGCTACAAAAATGACCAAATTTTCGGAATTTTTCCACAAATAGTTGAAAATTTTCCAAAGTACCACACCTAGGAAAAAACTAATCGCAGATTCGGAATCTACGACCTAGAATTGATAAGAATCGTGACTTTGGTCGACATAGCTGTGAAAAAAATTTTGTTCGTACTAAGGACTGAACGAGAATAAATTCGCTATCACTAAAACGCTTATATCTTTTGAACCACTGGACCGATTTCGAAAATCAAACTCATTTTCGAATCATCTTCTAAATCTAATGAAAACTATTTTTACAATAAAAAACCAAAATTATTTTTTACAAAATTCATGGATTTTTTCTGGAATTCTTCCCATCATGCTTCTTATAGTGTTCTCAGTCACTTTCTGGGATGCTGTCTTCCACTTTTGCTTGAATTCCGCTAATGTTTTCGTTGATTTCTTAGTCTTCTTCAATTCTCTTTTTACCAGGGCCCAATATCTTTCGATTGGCCTCTTTGGGGACAAAACCACCTCATTAGCTTCGTACCATTCCTTGGTGGCCTTGCTGCATGAAACTTAATCTGGCCCAAAGATTGTTGACACATCGTGCCCACGTAAAAATGGTAAAAGTCGCTTCTTCAAGCATTCCTCGATGTATATCTTCGAGTCAACAGAGCCTTGGCCAACGAAAAATTTGCTCCTTTTCCCACAAGTGCAAATTGCTGGCCAAACCAGGAATTTTTTAGGAAACCTTGCTTGTTTCTTCACGCGAAATTGTTCGTCAACATTTCCAAGAGAATCTGCAGTATAAAATTCCTGACCAGGAAGCTGCGAGAAATCAGCCAAGACATAGGTTTCGTCGTCCATCACGCAATAGGAAAAATATTTCAAGAAATCTTTTTAATTTCTTTGCCCTTGATTTCGCTTCTTGATTCTTCACAGCGTTCCTGTATGGCACTTTCTGCACTTTGTATGTTCTAAGCCCACAACTCGACTTGATTTTCTGAACGGTTGACTGCGAACAACCCACTATTTGGGCCACTTTCCGTCCTGAAAGGTTAGGATTCTTCTGAAAAAGGCTGATGGCTTTCTTCACTTTTTTTGGGCTATGAAACCCTTTTTTCCTCCCGGTTCCTTCCTTGCGGTTAATTGTAAGATCTTCGTTGAAAGCGCTTAACAACTCTTGATACCGTTTCCGGACGAACGCGAGCCTCTTTTGCGATTCTTTTGAAGCTCCATATTCGATTATTTTGAAAAAGTTTCACTATAAATTCTCGTGTTTTCACTTCGCTTGACATTTTGCGACAGAGAATTGGAATATCTATGAAGTAAATGTTCCACATCTTTCTGACGTTCATAACAAAGCTAACTATGATCAAATTTTCATATTTTCTCAATTGGTTCAAGAGATATGTGCGTTTTTGTGATAGCGATTTATTCTCGTTCAGTCCTTATTTGTGGAAAATGTCCGAAAACTTGGTCATTTTTGTACGCCTGTATTTGCCTGAAAAATGGTACTGGATGAATGCTGATTTTTTTCATCACAGATTGTTCCTTTATGAATGGAATCATATAACTTTCATCCATCTCCAATGAACAGTTTGGATTTTGTGATTTTTTCCGCGAGAATCCAAAATTTCCGATTTTTCGATGATCATTACTCGAAAACTGAATTTTTTAAAAACGCGCCGACGTTTTTTTAACTCGCCCAAAAGAGGCGATTCAGTTAAGTGTGTGCACCTATTACTACTTGTTTGTTTACCCGATTATCGCTCTCTTGCGAACTGTCCCGAGCACAATGAATAAGGCAAATTTACACACACGCCAGTTCGACACCTCAGACAGCGGACAGTCGATAGTGTCTTTCGCGTTTCGTCGATTTCTTCCGAAAAGTGTCCATTTCGAGAGTGGCGTAACGATAATCGACGTTTTTATCGGGTGGACGGTAGCGTCGGAGGGCAAGGTCGACCAGTTTCTGTGTCTGAACGCCGCGAAGAGCGTCGTCTTGACGTCGTGGTCGTCGTCTAGCAGTGGCGGAATGTCGAACTCGATGTTATCGTGACAGATAGTAGGTATAAATATGTATGTATTCTTGATTTCGTGTTGTGTATGTTTCGAACCGGAGATACACACGTCTATCGGCGTATTTATAGATTTCGTGGGAGCATTGTCGTTTTGCGGGAAAGCTGGTGTAGCGGATGTCGTGGCAGACTAGAGGTTTCTTCTGCGGAATACGCTGATCTCCGGAATGGATTCGACGAAAAAATTAGAGAAAAGCGCCAAAAAGTACAGAAGCATTTGAGAGCTTTTTCACCTATAGTTGAACCCATGCCATTAATCACAAGTTTCATGTAAAATTTTATGTGATTCTGGCTTTGCGATTCGGATAAAACTCAGCTTGCAGCTTGATTATATCCTTCTCTATCTTCATGCCAAATGTCATCCCGATTGAATCAGTAGTTTTGAATTTATCGTGAAAAAATTGGTATGAAGTTTTTCCCCATATTTCGTCGATCTCCTAGATCGCCACCCCCCATTCATATTATTCAAACACCTATTATATATTACAGCCACTCATTGTCGACGTTCTAGTCACATGCTCGAGAGACTGGCGGGTTAATAATGCGCGCGCTCGAATACAATAAAATAATTGTACTGCGTTTTGTAATCTATTAATCTGAGCTTGTAAAACCCAACAGAAATAACCAGTTAGAAAGGATATAATGACGGTAACTCTCCGCGCCGTTGCCACAACGATTCAAATCGTAATATGCCAGGTTGCCGGTCGTTTGAGAAGGATTAACGACCGGATCGTGTAACGCTAACGATCGTAAAGCTTTATTGTTTGCGATTCGCTTGTCGTAATCGGCATTCGGTGACTTTCGGCTAGAAAGTTCATCGTCGACCTAGATTCGTCGATTCTCGATCTATCGATCGCAAATTTATCGAGAAAAATGATATATACGAGCATATTCTTCACAATCTCGAATAGGACCACCGTGATCTTTAATTTTAACAATGTTTCTCCGAAATTCAACTGGTGGATTTCGTGAAGAAGGATATGACTTCTGATTGAATCTAGCAGTATATTCAGCAACTAAATATATCAACAATTATATGCAAAACGCGAACTCCCATCGGTAATCGTCGAGAAATCGGATTATGTTCGACAACTCGACAAAGAACACCGTGAAGAGGAAAATGAAGAGCGTCGGCTTCTGTGATCGCGCGACGCGAATCTGCCCCCCTAGCCGATTAGCCCGATGTTTGTCGGCCTCGCTCTATTGACGTTACGTCAAGTCGTTGAGTGGTATTTCAATCTGTGCAGCGCTGCGCCCTCTGTAAACATCGGGTAAAGGAGGAGGAGTCGAAGGGGATACGAAGGTTTTTGGAGTACGTATGAGATTCTGTGAGCTGTCACGGAAAAAATATGATTGAAGTGTCGAGGGATCTGTGGTTTGTTGACACACAGAGCTCATTCGTCGTTGATTCATAGAGTAGTTCGCGGGAGGAGTGTCCAAGACAAACATATTTGTCGATTGTTGTTACGTGTACAGATGTCATTGGAGAATTGTTTACGGTAGATTAGATAGCGAGCGGTTGAGGAATGCGAGATTGTTTGAATCGAATACGTATCTGAAATCGAATGATTTCGCCCGATCAATGGGTATGTTCCGTTATAAGTTTTCGCCGCGGATGGAATTGGTATAAAATCGATAGAAACGTACGTCCTCGGGTTTTGTAGGAGTAAGCGGGAGACTGCGCTCGTCGTATCTAATAATTTCGTTGATTTTGCACCTCTATTGTACCTCACGCTATTAACCCATTACCTCCCACGGATTTCTTTCTACATTTTCATGATATTCGTGTTTTATTCGGTGCATATTTGATACGAAAGTACTAGGAAAAATATTGAAAAAATTCTTCTGTTCCAAATTTTAAGAAAAATATGGTGTACTCGAATGAGTACACTGGGAGGATCCATGATAAAAAAAAATTTGAACGAATAATCAAATTCTTTATTGAAAAATGTTAATAATAAACTTTTTTCAATGATCATAATGGAATTGTATAAAATAGTCACGCTCAATGCATAGGGTGAACCCACACTTCAGGAAACTCCATCGCGAACGTAAGTGACACTGGCAGCATCTCTGTTGCTTTTCAAGTTTTTTTGGAAAATGCCCTTGGCTATCTTTTGTAATACTCTCAAGAATTGAAGCATTCTTCTTTCTTGATGATGTCGTTTTCTTAAATCTTCAGTTTTTCTGATATTTTTCGGTTTCTTGGGAAACAAAGCTGAAAGCGGCAGTAGCGGCACATTGCCATCTGAACTGAAACTTTCCTCGCTATTCAGTTGTTTTTTTTTCGGCCGCTTTTTCCGATGATGAAAGCTCACTAGTGTGATATTGAATTTCTACCTTACCAGGAATATCGTTCGGAAAGTTCGTTTTTTCCATTTCATCTTCGTCAAACTCCTCATCATCGGTTCGACAATCTACATCAGAGGAAGAATAATGATATCAGGTTCGATAGTCAAGGAAAGTATTTCGTCCATTGCTTTTCCCAAAGTTTTGAAACGCTTTTCGTAAAAACATTCCGAAGGAATAAGCCCAAAATCGCCATCCATATCGAATTCAACCTGGAATGAAATTCAAAATTTTTGTATACCTATTCTCCCACTGTACTCAAACGAGTACATCCTCGTTTTTATCATTTTTTCGAGAAAAAAAGAATAATTATTCCTGAAAAAAGTATTAATAACTTAAATACGTACCTAGTAATTAGAAAAGTAGGGCCAAATGAAATAACCCGCAATACACGATCAAAATTAACACTTTGAAAATCTGCAACTAGTAAGGACGTGTTCCGAAAGACAATACATTCGATTTTATCGTCATCTGTAGCATCCATAACAAAACCTCGGAGTATGAGGGTCCATGTCTATTGTACAACACTATCAAGTTCTTAAAATTTTGAAATATTTCAAAAGATGGCTCAGGCAGAGAGAAATTTGAACTGTACTCAAATGAGTACCATGGGAGAGAATGGGTTAATAAAATCGACTTATTCGTTTGATTCGTGACGATGTCGACATGAGCTTTATCGTTCGACGGATTCAGATGGGGAGAGCTTCATGTTTATCGTTGGTTTTTTCCGATAGACTCGATTTTATTTTTTTTGTTTGAAGCTGAAGCGTGTCCTACACGGCACAAAATTCTCGTCGCTTCAGCCGAACTAAGAATTGCGTGTAGGCATTCAGTCCTAGTGTCGAAAAATCAAGTGATTCTTAGAGCACGAGTTGCTTCAAAAATGGATAGTTGTTGAAGAAAAAGTTATTTTGTTTTCATTCATTTTCTATTCGTTTAGTTCTTCGTTTGGTTTGAATGTTTACTTTCAGGCTCTGTTATCGGTTCTAATATAATAATAATTGTATTTGGGGTCGAAAATGAAACTTTGTTCATTTTTAAAAGCTTTTATTTAGTTTCACCTGTCCCGGTGTCTGTCTGTAATCAAATCTTGCAAGTTGAATATGACCCACTTCTAATCGTCCGATTGATTTGAAATTTGGCAGGTGTCCATAATTCTGGTGACAATGCATCATGAAATATTTTTTATAGAAAAAAACAAAATGGCGGTTCCAAAATGGCGGATGAGTTTTGTAATTATCATCCGATTCCATTCAAAATTAGTATCTGGGGGTTGTTGGGTTCGACAATGATGATTCCTACGTCAAAATTGAAAAATTCAAGATGGCGGCTACAATATGGCGGCTACAATATGGCGGACGAGTTTTGTGATTATGATCCGATTCTATTCAAAATTGGTATCTGGGGGTTTTCTGGGTCGGAAATTACGATTTTTCAAAATTGAGGAATTCAAGATGGCGGCTTCAAAATGGCGGATGAGTGTTGTTATTATAAAAGCTTGTCTTAAAAAATGATTTTTTTATTATAGCTTGTTATCAGTGTTGATTCGTTGGGATTCGGTATTTTGACGAACGTTTGATGAAAATTAGTTTAGCAATGAAATGATTATCAACAGCAGTTAGTGAAAACAGTTTAAAAATGTCCCATAAAAACTGAGCGATTTAAAGGCATGGATTATTCAATTATTTTGGATCACAGGTGTCCCAGTCACATTATACAGCAGTGTTCGTCGGTTAATTTTGTCTCTGAATGCGACATGGTAACAATCCAGTTATGCCATCTCACCGACCGACTATGATCATCGTCATTCTCGTTTTCCATTGGCGGTACGGCCGATGATCTGGTTTTAGAGTTGCTACGGTGACCCTGGCTTTATTGCGGTCCGTAAAAATAACGTAGTCGCGAGGCTGTTGCTCTTTTGTTTCTCGATTCGCCCGAACATGATTTTATACATCAGAATAGGAATATCACTGATTAAAAATGTGAATTTCGAATTTGGAAAAACGACTTTAGGTCTCAGGAAGAGCTTCGTATCATTGGACGATACAGCTTTACTGTCTAGTTCAGAATATTATTCTCACTGCCTTGGAGCGAAATAGCGATATTGTTCATCTTTAACATTTTTTTTCTAGGAAAACTGGACGTGTGTCAAAAAAAATAAAAACGCTCCAGTAATGTGAACTTATGGTAGAATCTGAAGCAGGAAGCGAATTTTTGAAAAGGGGTTTTTTCAACCTGCAAATCTGAACTTGTCATAATTCCCACCCTGTATTTTTGAAGAAGTGTTAGAATTATCGAAAGTAGACAATCATATTGTTCTACACTGAAAATTTCATCAATATTGATCAAGCCGTACCAAAGTTGTGAATAAAAGAAAAATCGGTCGAATCGGACAAATCACCCTGTAGACTCTCAATGAAGCCCCCAACCATAAACCAAACATTGTTTCGAAACTGCCTTGACTAGTGTAAACTTCTCCTAAAATCTGACGGTCCCCTCCGGAATCACCCTGTATGTTTCATTAAATTCTTCCTTCTTAAAACATGAGTAACAACAAGGGCGGTCCTAGGCTGATTTCCTGGGGGGGGGGGGGGAATAATTGAATGAACAATTGAAAAGACTATAAAAATTTTTTTTTTTGTTAGTTTTTTTATAAATAAAATTTTAAAAATAGAATTGGTTGTAGTGCTCTGGGGGGGGTAATTACCCCCTTTACCCCCCCCCCCGTAGGACCGCCCTTGAGTAACAATCTATGCTCCATTCACTTTTATGATGTATCCCGGTTGGCCATGACATTCTGACACATTTCACCGTGTATATTTTGAAAATGTTAGGTTATAGTCATTTTCCTGTCAGATGAATTAGCAGCGTTGTCCTTTCTACCTAGAGGTCGTAGTAGTTACGTATTTATCGAAATGTTTATTCACTTTGGGAAAATGATAGATTTGAGAAAATATTATGTGAAGACCTGGCGAATGTTGAAGACACTTTTTTCTCTGTTGATACTGGAAATATCTTTCTCGTTCATTTAATACTTATAAAATATTTTTTTCATTATTTTTATCTTTATACCCTCATACATCCCTTCATAAATCAGTAAAAAATCGTTTCTGACCCCCCTTTTTTTATGTAGACCCTTAAAAGAACTAACACCATTTAAATTTGAAAAAGAGTAAATAGAAATTAGCATTGGCAACGTCTCTGAGAATCATTTGATATTCAACGAGTACCAACCTGCGTCAGTTCAAGTGAAAAAACTTGATAAACCTAAATCATGGCCAACCGGGATACTTGATAAAAGCGAATGGAGTTTGTTATGCCAGTTTTTCATCCGCGACGAAAAGTTCGGCGGCGAGAATGCCCCGTCCGCCCTTCGGATCGATCCCGACGCGGGTCGCGAACATATTTGCGAAGAGAGCTCCCCGTTCCGTTTCGAAACCGGGCCAAGGTGCGGGAAGAGCCGCCAGTGTGCCGCGCTATGCGCTCATCGCGCCGTCCGTCTCCGTCTCTCTCGCGGTCGGTCCAGACCCACTAGCAGCCGCATTGTGGCGCGATCGTTGAACCCGCGCCCGTCACATTCGCTCTCGCAAATCGCTCGTTCCGCTCGTCGCGCGATCGTTTACGAATATCGCGCTATTTTCGGAGATATTATGTCACGTGAGGACTTATTGTCTTATTCCGGCGGATTTTCGGGATTTGTTGATTCGTTTCTTTCGGGGATGGTAATTGATAATTGTTTCGTAGTTTGCTGGTCGAGTTTTGAGAAAAATAAAATATATTTTCGAGTGGAAACGGATTTATTTTTTCCCAAATATTCTACATTGTGATCACTGAACTTTTGCATGCGTTTGAACCAATTTTCCGTGCCCTTTTTCCATTTCGATTGAGGTACTTCGAAAACAAGTTATTTGAACGTTTATACCGCTTCTTTATGCGTTGAAAAAGGTTGACCTTTCTATTTATTTTTGATCCGCATGAATAAGAAGAATTCTTTGGGTGCCAAACAAGGAATGTACTAGGATATATTGAAAAATTCTTAGCCTACTAAGAACAAACAAAATTTCAATGTCAAAATATTTTATTACTCAACATATTCTCCTCTTAATTGAATACATTTATTACAGCGAACCTGCAAAGTCTCTAGGCCGTTAAAAAAAAGTCTTCTTTCTCTACAAACCAGTCCTCCACAGCTTTTATTGCCTCCTCGTTGGAAGAAAATGTACGACCTTTTAAACTATTTTTCAGTTGAGGAAAAAGATGATAGTCGGACGGAGCCAAATCTGGTGAATAAGGGGGGGGGTGTTCTAGTAATTCTGTAATTCTAACCCAAAATCACGAATTTTTTGCATGACATCATGAGATTTGTGTACTGGGGCGTTGTCCTGTAAAAACGAAACACCCTTTGATAGCTTTCTGCGTCTTTTCTCTTTAATTTTTTCCCGTAGAATGGTCAGTAATGTCGAATAGTAATCTCCAAAATTGTTCTACCCTTATCCAAAAAATCAATAATGATTGCTCCATGGCAATCCCAAAAAACTGAAGCAAGAACTTTTCCAGCAGATTTTTGGACACGAAACTTCTTAGGTCTTGGAGAACTAAAGTGTCGCCATTCCATCGATTGTTGCTTTGTTTCTGGATCGTAGAAATGTACCCAAGTCTCATCCATAGTAACAATTCGGTTTAAGAAGTCTACATCGTTTTCAAATCGAGCACAGATCGAACGCGATGCTTCTACTCTTGCACGCTTTTGGTCAACATTCATAAATTTGGGGATCCATTTTGCAGAAATTTCTCTCATGTCCAAATTGACGTGAACTATATGATGAACGCGTTCGTATGAAATCTTCAGTGCTTCAGACATCCGTTTTAGCCCAATTCGACGGTCTGATAAAATCACGTCATGAACTGCATCGATATTTTCGGGGACTGACACAGAAACTGGCCTTTCCGATCGGTCATCATCTTCAATGGAAAATTTACCTCTTTTGAAGCTTGCAGTCCAATTTTTCACGGTCGCATACGAAGGACATTGATCATCAAGGGTATTAAGCATATCTTCGTGAATCTGCTTACCTCTTAACCCTTTTAAATACAGGTACTTAATGATGGCTCGATACTCCAATTTTTCGATTTTCACAATTTCGGTGGTCATCTTTTTCTTTATTTATTGCGGAACTCTGGTTTACTTTTTTGACGTCGAACTCTACACTGACACTTCTAATGAGTTATTGTTCGTTGATATGGTATCGCAATATTTTGTTTATGCATGGAACTGGTCTAGGCTAACTAGATATCAATATGTACATCCTCGTACGTTGAATTAGTCATTAGTTGGATGTTTTAACTGTTCAGGGCTGAATTAACGAATAAATAACGAGAAGAGTTGATCCAATAACTTCGTAATGCTAATTTAAATATAAGAATCGTGTTTTTAATCATCTGTGATGATCAATTAGAGGAAGAGTTATCGGCTTGCATTATTTTGAAAATCCGAAAAAAGCTACTCTGAAGCTGGAATCGAACCTGCGTTTCTTCTTAGCCGGACAATTGCTCCCACCTCTAAGCTACCTGGTTGCATGGTATTTTTCCGGAATTCAATATTATTAGGTTCATTTTCGAAAGGTGTGAGGGAGTTCATAGCCAAGGAGCACTGATTCACCATCATAAGCCGTTCAACGTCATTATGGATTCTGACCAATGATGAAATAATAAGCCGAGCGTCAATATAAGACTTTTTCCGGAGATAATTCTGTCATTTCGCTTCTGTTCTCGTTGGAGGAATGGATCAAAACCCCGGGTTTAGTCGAGAATCGACTGTCAGAAGGTGCAGTTTGGAATTTCTCCGCGAGATGAGCGGCGGGCGGGGGGAAGAGAGACGGAAGGTTTATTTCCTCTCTCGTTTAATGTTCTGCTGTTACGGAGGCAACGACGTATCCACATACAATGGCGGCGGATGCATGTACCAATGTACCATATTAGGTAATGAACATCGGAAGACACCTCGGATATCTCTTTCCTCCTGCTCTATCTTTCTTTCTCTCTATGTTGTCACGCCGTTGTTACATCCGAGATTATTCGTAATTCAACATGTAATTTTATACAGGGTGGGCCAGAAAGTACAAATAAGCGGAAGACCATCCTTCTGAAATTGTTTCGTCGAATCTTGACTCAACTTGATGATTGATCGAAAAAACTTGGATTATGGTGCCGTTGCTCATTTGAAATCTCAGAACAGGGGAACGTTTTTTATGTGAACCACCCCGTATATCTGATTAGATCGCGATTTCTCATCGATTACGTCGGATTATCGCGACAGCAAACCGAAACTACCGAAAGCCCTACGTAGAGATTGCGGAGAGGTAAACGTCGCGGGGCAAGGGGGGATTAAAGTCGCGCTTTGTTGCCGGATCGCAGGCGTTAACCTGCATTCGAGGAGGAGGAGGCCTTATCGGGTGAATTCCGTGAAGTGAACATCGGGTAAACGATGACACATGCACAAATTGAAGTCTCACTTCGGCCGTGTGGGTGTGCGGTATTGATTTCGAACCCGGGGAGAGATAAAATGCCGAGGGAGAAGGAACGAAGAGGTGGAGGGGGGAAGGGAGGTAACGGGACTTGGAGGATATTGCAGAACGCTACAAACCAGCATCTTACCGAAAGAGAGTGTTTCATTGCGAAAATGAAGAGAATTGAATCAAATTGACCATTTAGAAAGTGTCTCAATCTCAAATTGTCGTATGTGAAAATCCTGGCCGTGGTATTCTTGCATCCGAGCTCTAGCATACGGAGAATGAAGTATGGCACCTTGCATCATCGTACTGAAAACGCCATTATCCCTAATTTTATCCGATGAGATTTGTAGAAAATTCGTTACGGTTCTTTTGGAACCGACTCTTGTTGCGAAATATCAAAGAACTACATGTACACAACGTTGCCAGGTTTATTTTCGAACTCTGGTTATTTCGTATAGGCATTTATCGGCTACATTTTCAGCGAATATTTCCCGGAACATTGCTTGAATTGACAATTTAATCTCATCTTTCGAATTCATAAACTGAAATAACTATCGTTCCAACCGATCCTCCGATGTAACCTTGTTTTGAGTAAATACTATCCTTAGGGAATGTTGACAGTATGCATTATTCTCAGCAACACATTTGGCAATGCAGCAATGTCTACATAGTAGAATAATATTACTGAATCTATGGTCATATAAATCAGAGCAAAACAAAAAAATGTAGATTCTGAATTAAGAATTAACAAAGAGAAATTAATGAAAAGTGTTTGCTCGCACGATATTTTCGGCTTTTCAAGGACAATTTGAACATAATGATAATAATAAATAAACTTGATTTCAGGTTCCCAAGACAGAAAGAACTAGTTAAATTGTGTCAAACCAGTGCAATAATGATTTTCAAATTTTATTCATCGAAAAAACCAAAAAATCTTCTAATTTATATGGTTCTTATTAATCTTATTTTACTAAATATTTATGAATTAATTTTTTTAATCTCTTCAAGTTCACTTCTTTTTGAATTGTCATCAACGTTTATAAATTTAGCTTAGGGGAAATCAAAGAAGAGTTGTGAGATAGCTTTATGTTCACTATTACTATTACAATTTATTGATATGTTGACTGTAACTTTTGCTGTGGTTAGAAATTGAACTCTCTTTTCCTTCACATAATTTTGTTGATACCTTACCTTAGGGCTTAGACCATAGAAAGGGGAGACGTAAATTCCGTACCGCTATTTTAATTTCGTCTTACTAATGACGTTTTACGTTTTGAACAGTGTTGTCATCACGATATCGCGTATGAGTATGACAAGTGAGGTTTGGATTTATTTCTGAATATAAGTAGCAAAATACGTTGAAAAAATGTTTGTATGTATTTTGTTTGTGGTAATTATTTGGATCTTTATTTGATTTTACACAGGCATGTTCTACCTTTATCATTCGAACTTCGAATTTCGAAGTAACAGAGGCGTAGATTTTTTGAACTTCACTTTTCAAATTCCCGTCTGATATTGAGAGGAAGAACATTTGGCTATCAATCCTGAATTTAGGTTACTCTGTTTACCTAACTCGGAATCTGTTGCAATGTTCGGAATATTGGATGAATTCGTCAGAAAGAGTTGATTCACTTGTGATTTTATTTCTATTCCTCAATACCGATAACACCACGCCACTGTAGCTTTCAAAGTTAGATTCTGCAATGTTGCCACGGCAGTATCTAATGATTTTGCTTTATGGTATCTTCGTCCCACTCATTGAAAACTGACTAAATTTTGGCTTCGCCAATTCTCGAATTTATGAGTGTTTCCTCTTTCTGTGGTCAAAGGTTGATGCACATTTTGACACTGCCTTGCGTACTGGTGCAAATTTGAAGCAGCCATCCCGGATATTTCCGATGCATACAATCCGGTCCGTAATAACAACACAAGTCGAGGCCGTAAGAATAAGTTCGGTCGTGTGCATCCCTCACCATATGGTTGAGTTTTTCGTCCCATCCAACGAATAACAACCAGAGTCTACCACGTCATTCGAACCTACCGGTCGAGCGTTCCTTATCGAAGACTCACCTATAGAATCGTACACTCCGAACACAGAGTTAGCGCTCGCTCGCATTCCACGTCCTCTCCCAATTACTTTACTCGCTATCTATTTAAAGAACCCGTCGATTATTTTTTTCTGCCTTGTGTGCGACGTTGCTATATTTATCGCCCGTATTGTACACACACATAGTTCGGATTTACCGCAACGGACTCGAAATGTACGCGACGAGTAGTCGTTTGTGTGGGCCCGTCGGCGCGGCGTTGTTGTTGATGTTGTGAGTGTACTTTGACTCGGTCCACGTTCTATTGTTTCCGTCGATTATCGAAAGCTCGGCCGCCGCCATATTGGATCGCCTTGCGAAGGATTATGTAAGGGTTAGGGGGTGTTTTTTCCCGGATCGCGTGGTGCGATGGGCCTTAGTGAGACGACGAGATGTTTACGAGTGACCCAGTGCAAGAAATCGATGTTTTTGGTAGGTGTGGACGACATCTTGGATTAGGTGCACGGATGACTTTGATTTTTAGTGGGTCTGCGGGATTGTTGATGCGGAATTGTCGGTAGTTGTGGAGAAATTGGAATTTTCGATGGTTATTGAGGAAAATTTGTCGGCGGTTATCAACGAATGGTATTTATGCGATATGCATGGTCTCGTTTCGACCTTGAACATCGGCGATAACGAAATTCGATAGGGTTCTTGCTGCTCATTGACTAGTTTACGATTCAACTGAATGAGGAAAGTTTTAAACGTCATTGTAGAGTTCGCTGATCAATATCGTCCATTTTTTTGAGTGCTTGGAGCAAAACTCGAGTTGATCTATAGAAATATTGAGCTGTGGAGAATTGTAGACGACCATTTCCCTCGTCTTAATTTCCACCAATCAGAAACGCGAAATTTCGAATCACAAATGGTTTCTAGATGGAAAAACTCTCTGGCAGCAGCTGTCAGCAGTTTTTTCGGGTTTACCCGCGGCAAAATAGTTGTTGTCAACGAAAATTAATAATACATGCATAATGCATCCAGAATACTGTTACTCATGAAATAGTCTTGTCAAATACCATCTTATTTTTCCTGTGAAAAAAATCGAAAAAACATAATGCAAAATGATATTTTTTAACAAAAAGCATTCGTGCAGGTGCAAAAATCCTCGTCTTAGACTCGGATTTTTGTTGCCACCAGCACCTTACTTCTTGTTAAAATATTAGCAACGTGTTTTTTCGATTTTTTTCGGAAAAATTGGATGCCCTGATGATTTTACTTACGAGAAATTCACATGATAAAGTCTGCTGTGAGCATAAGTTTTCGTTGACGCCAAATTCAATTAGAAATTCATACTGGTAGAGCCCCTAGATACCTACTAGGTTAGGTAGTTATCCTCATCGGTAAATCTCTGAATATCGGGTGATTTTATATGCGAAATGTCAAAGTTTGATTCAAATGGAAAAATTGTGGAAAATATGAATACCAAGCTATTTTGCATTGACCTTTCCTCTTTCGATTCGTATATTTGCATCACGGCCAGGGTATTTGCGAAAAAAGTTTTATCGAGTTTAAAATCGCCCGTTTTGCCAGATTTTTTTGCGATTTTAGTGAATTTTTCAAAAATACTTGGGAACCGTTATTACACAGCTTATTAAAAAATTTTGTGGAAATTAAACTTCAAAAAACGATAAGGCCGCATCTGTTGTACCGATTTTACCCATTTACCAAATTGACTGAAGCATTCGTATCAGAAACTTATCAGCGTTGTCCAAAGTATCTCTGAGTAAATTATGAGTGATTGTCATTAACCGTTGTTTGCTTGGTAAGCGCTCTTGGAAAATGAAATAAGGTCAAAAATCCTCGGATAATTATTTCAATTTCACAATGTTAAACATTTTGGAAGAGAAGATTCATCGGGATTTGTTGATGACGATGGATTTCTGAAGGATTATTTGGTGTTTTCGAGATTAACTCTGAAGAACCTCCGGAATCGTCTCGTACGTTCATTTCCTGAGCTCGTTTCGCGTATGCGACATTATCGAATTCCACATACGTCCAGAAATACCACTGTCATCGTCACTATCGCCACATTATCACCCGCTTAAATCAATTTCACACGCGTGCGTGGCATAACAGCCGTCCAATCGGAACTCGACGATACATTTCGAAAAAAGGAACAACACCGTACGGAGAGAACACATCACATCGCCGCCGCAATCGGACCATTAGCTGAAATTGACTCTCGGATCCCGGCCCCTGTCGTCCTCTTCTCCTTTCCCTATGCCCCGGACCAGTTGGCGGGTTCGCCTCGCCGAAGAAAGGTGGAATCCGGCTCGAAGGACCGAAAACTCGCACGCGAAACGTTCAAAGTTGCGTATCCGGTTCGCGGAAGCGTTCCAAGTAGCGGGCGCTACGTGACGGCTCGGCCGGAGTCTTCGGAACGAATGCGAGCAGCTGGCGATCGCGATCACCGCGCGGAGGACCATGCGCGACCCGGCAACGTCGCGGACGTTGGGCGCCAGCTGATCGTGGCGTTGCCGGTGGCCTCGATGAATGGCATTGCAAGGTCTGTCTCGGTGCAATGCAGTGCTGTGTTCCTACGGTGATGTGGTAAGCGATGTGCTGCGGCGCGCGCCCCCGTTCGCGAGATGGAAGGCCTCTTTCAGGCCCTGTTCGTTTATTACCGCTTCAACCACCAGGTAGGTCCAGGAAAAACCCGGCGACGAAGTCGTCCACCACCACGTGGTTTTGCGCGGCGCGTCTGAGCGCACAGCTGCCTGACCTAGTCTCGGTTCCCCCCATTGATTTTACGAGGCCAGACGACGGAGACGTAGCGTCGAGATTGATTCCGTTTTTGCGTCATCGGGACGTGCGTTCGTTTCACCCCCGTCTGTAGATTTCGGAATTTTTTTCTTGCCAGTTTTTATCGGATTTTCGGATGCCGGGTTTTAAACAGCGTCGACGGTTTTTGTACATCCCTGTCAAGGTTTGTTTACGTTCTCGACTCGTTTGACGTTTGAGGTTGGAATTTACGGTTTATCGTTGGATGAATTCTTTCTGTCATTTTTGCTGTTTTGGACGCGAAATATCACTAAACATGAACTTTAAAAATGTACAGGGTGTCACTTTTGTTCCGACATATACTCGTCAAAACATTCTCCCAATGAATTGACAATTTCATCTCGTTCTCTTCAAGCCCGACGGCAGCATAATCTGTTGACATTTTGACCTTGTAATGACTGGTTAGTTTGAACTACCCCTAGTTAGATCTACAGCATCACGTTCTACGTTCGTATGTTTTCGCTCATCAAGTCTTGGGCACTTCTTTCGAAAGAGGAAAAATAACATTCTTTTCTTAAATCTTCGCAATAATCCGTAATTCGAACGAAGCAGTTCATTAACCTCGATTAAGCGTTCGGAACGGATCGATTACACGATCATTAAGTTCTGAAAAATTCTACACACAATCTAATTTAACCCGCGGACGAAATTTTAAAGGCGAATTAGAAAGTACAAGTCGCACCGTGTATGAGTGCTTGTGACATACTTTTATTTGCGCTTTCGGTGGCGACCTCGTCGATTGGTTTGAAATGTGAAATGTCAACGATATCTCGATTGATTCGGATTTGATTGCTGTATCGGACTGTATTCTGTAGTCTGTGGATTTCTATATCGGACGATTTTTCGAGAACTGAAACTGGTTCTTTCATTTTAAACTATTTCGTTTTTAATGGATTTCGTTGGCACGGATTTCTGATTCACCTCGATTCCGTGGAATAGTTTTGTGTTCTATTGGAAAATCTCCCAAGGTTTTATTACCTGTTTATTCGGAGATAGAATGAATAATAACTTTGAAGGATTTTTTCCATCTGAGTATGCTTCAACATGAATAATATCTGTTGGCTACATTGATGATAATGTGCTAAAATTCGTTGATTAAATTTTAAGGTATGGGTCATCTATGGAATCTTCTATCGTTTTGGGATGTAACAATATGTTTGATCGAAAGATATTTGTTTTAATCCTTGATTACACTCTGTGTCTTTTTAAATAATTATAAACTTGAATTTGGTTTACTAACGAAATATGTTTTGGTGTTATAGCAAGCGATTCTTCATAATTCATGGCTCATTAAACAGGTTTTGGTTTTTATAGCTTATAGCAATGGACAAGAAGAACTTCTGTTCTTATTTTGTTAAACATAGCCATGTAAAATTACAAATACAGTTATGAGTGTATTTCATAAAACATTGTTGAAAACTGAGTTATATTTTCGAATTTCAATTAGATGAATTGTTTTCTTTCGCTTAAAAAAATGACTCTAGATCATTCGAGTATATCTTTGAACCGAATAATAAATAACAATATGGAGCCTGATCAATTAGAGTTCCTAAAGAGTCACAGCAAAATCTGTTAGATCATAGAACAATTTTCGTAACGTAGCCTGTGCAATTTGTTCGCATTTATGCGACGCAGTTTCGAGTGTAGTTTTGTTGTCTAGGGAGTTTAGGTATGCGGCGCTGTTGCCGTTTGTACGCGGTTTTCGGTAGATTATCGAAGGCATTATCCGACCCTAGAATGGAAGAAAACCCAATATCTTCAATTCCATTTCCCCCGGTTATTCAACGATCGTTCATTTATACGATTGGATCCGGGAACAAACGGATTCCGAAGTTTCGCCCTTTTACATAAGGTCGAGATGACTAACAGCGTTGAGGTTGATCAATATTCTCTGGTGTGATCTCGACTTCTAAATGGCCCCGGACGATGTCTAGCTTTTGCGAATAATACATGGTTGCCTGCTGGTTTATTCGCCCGGAGGAATATCTCCGGAAAGCTTGGTGTTGTTGGTTATTTAGCTGTTGTATTCGTTGTGTTTTTTTTTGGGGCAGTGCATGTATTTCTTAAATGAAATAAAGTGTAGCTTTATACCAATTTTCTTCTGTTGAAATAAATCTGAATGTGACTGAAAGTTGTGAGGTAATCTCTCTCCCTCTCTTGTTAATTAATGTACTTTCTGTGAATGTTTTCATGTATCTTATTCTAATTGATTTTTTTCTTTTCAGGTAAGATTCAACCCTATATTTTTGGATGTATCGGTGAACGAAGAGTGAGTGTTTCTTCGTGATTTCTTACTTTTTTTTAAGCTGGTAGAATCTGATTCAACGGAAAAACATAACATGTTAATATATACTTCAGGGTTAATTTGCCAAGTTTCCGTCACGTGATTCATGCACAATACCGCCGGTCGTTGAGTTATCACTTTGGATGCAATATCTGCCCCCTCATGTTTGGAGGGTCTCTGAAGCCCCTTCTAATACGTCAATCAATAGGGCAGATACACGTTGTTCGATTCAATGAGGCCCCATTTAAACAGGATACAATGTCCTAGTACAACAGGTGTCGCGAACAATGGCCCCAGAGTTACACCTCAATATGAACACCCTTAGTTTTCGGTGGTTTCTTCTTTTCGATGAATTTCCTCAAATGAGAGATGCTTTGGTTTCGGATTTCTTTGGTGAAGAGGTTTTTTCGGTAGAATTTGAGGAGAAAAGGGACAATGGCAGCGGTGTAGAACGAATGGCACATGCACACACTCGGAGAGTCCGGATTTTCGTCGGTTACGCCTGTAATTTTCGAGATAAATCGATTTCCTCGGTTTTGCCAAGCAAGACGGGCATCAGAGGGAAAGAGACGATGCGTTGGAATGAAAATACAATATTATCTTTGCGCTCTTGGAAATTGGCCGTTCATTACCAGTGTTTACAAAAGTTGAACTCTTTGAAAATAAAATTCGGCGTTGCCACATGTCATTTCATGACTTGTTATAAAGATTCATATGATTAATTCATAGAGAAAACTGTTTGATGTTGCTGGATACATATTTTATGGCCCAGACTATACGAGAGTACCGATTTGTAGCATTTCTCATGTTCCGTTCGTTTCGTTACTTTTAACCGTGAATACCGCCAGGTCAGATGATTTTTTTTAACGGTCGTGCGGTACCATCTTCTTCTGTTCTTCGGAGCGGTTTTAGAACGTCGATCGTGACCATCCGCCATCGGCTCGCCATCTAACAACATTCTGTAGAAAAATCCCGGGCGTTTAGAAGTCGGCGATCGAAGCGAGCTGCGACCAGTGCAAGTAACTAGGGTTCAACAACCTGCCCCTTGATTTCTATTATACGTTCAACTTAAATATTCGATCCTCGAGTCGAGAATACTTTTGCGACGCGGCGGCCATTGTGTTCTCGTTGCCGAGGTCTTTTTCCGAACGGACCATCCGTCGAAGAAGACGATGAAGACTCCCGATAGCATCGACGGGTTGGTCATCCCTCGAAATTTCGTTTGCGGAATCTGTGGTTCACTCTAATGGGGATTTTTTATCTGTGGATGATTCATTTGGGCACTGTGGTTTGGGAACTCGATCCATAGACAGATATTTCTGTGCGTGAATCATAGAGTTGTAGAGGGGTGCGTTCCAAGAGGTGACGCACTATATTCGACGATCGGAGTCATGAAGAAATTCGTTTAAAAGGCTGATTCATTTCAATTAATCGTGTTCAGTCCATGTTATCGTGAGATATTGTTTGGCTTAAGTTTGTTTCGATGGAAATCGGTTATGGAAAAAAAGACATCTCATCACGGATGTTTTTTTCGTAAATGGGCCGTTGCCAAGTTAGGATATTGCTGATTTAAGTTGGTACAGAGCAATTTTAATCCGTTTAGTCAATCACTAGTATGGGCCAGCAGATCTACCTTTTAAACAGTTATCCTTATCGGTAGGCCTCTGGTCGCGGAATCTGAGCGCAGTTGTCAGATTGTGTTCCGGGCTTTCTCTATAGAAGGCTGTGGCCAAACTCTGACAGCTTACAGCTACAATGTCAAATAGTTCTCTGTGATCTCTGCAGATCGGCCGATTTTATAGGAGAAATGTCAAACTTTGATCAATTTTCCTGAAGAAATGGGGAAATTATGGAAAATATGAATACCAAGCTATTTTGCGTTGACTCGTCCTCTTTCGATACGTATATTTACATCACGACCAGGGCTAGATTCGTCCGAGGATTGGTCATCCCTAATCGAAGAGTCTGTGGTTCGCTTCGATGGTCCGGATCACAGAGTCGGCCGTGGGATGCGTTCGTGACGTAGGTTGGTGTTTCGCGGAAAAAAAATGGCGACGAAATGTTGGCGAACCGGGCAAAAGATAAAGAGAGGAGGCCAAGTGTGCGAGCGTAATGGTGTGTGTGCACCTCCTCTGGGTCGATAACCTACATTATTAAGCATTCTATTATACGCGTCTTGTGAATGTGCGAGTACCTGGTTTGAATTGGAGAGAACAGAGAGATATGTACAAGTAAAATCCGAGTAGGGTTTTATTAACTAACCGTTCTAAAAATATAGATCTCTTGTCAGCCCCGCGAAAGATCGAGCAGGCGGCGGCGAGAGAGCGGGTAACGCGGGCATTTTATACACATCGATTAGTCGCCCGCGTGAAAAAAAGAACGAGATCGAATCGAACGACTTCTGCCGAAGTTGGAGTTGGGTTATTTCAGGAGAACGACGAGGTACACGCGAACGTATGGTATGATGTGTCATATATGGTACGGTCTGAAGAAACGGCCGATTTGAATGTGTGCTGTATCCAGGGGAAATGACGGCCACAACAACAATTCCGGGTGTCGCCGATAGAAATGCGTCGGCGATGACTTTCATAATGTTAGACTCACAGTTTTTCTTCGGAAATGTTCTAACTGAATTGTGAAAATCGTTGTCTGGCTGGAAAAGGATTTCTTATGAATGATCTTGTAATTTTTACTCATTGACATATAGAGGGTGATCCGTCCTTCGGGATGTCAAACTCGAATTGTAACTAGAGCAATGTTTTGTTAATCTTCTTCCAAATCTGTAGGCTTACGAAAGATTTTGATCGTTCACGGTGAACATTTCGATTGAATTTCGAGAAACTGATGCAAAATACCAAATTGAATTTCGAAGACTTGATTTCTTACGATGGAAACGTCTGCGTGAAGTAGTAAAGTGGTTCTGTTCGACCAAAATGTAGTTTTTGTTGAGTTATGGCTTGTAGGGTTAAGGGCTTTGGCTCTCATGTGATCTGCTAACTTTTAACAGTGTGGAGCTTATTAACTCTCGAATGTTTCTGATGGATACAATTTTCCGGTATGCTTTGAAAAAAATGACATAGGGTTTTATTTCAGAGGCATGACTTTTTAGTAGTGAATTACTCAGTAGTGTCATATTCTACACCTATGTTCTTTGGTCCTTTATTTATAAAATCTAATCAACCTTTATGAAATATAAGTACCAAAAAATAAAATATTCTCAGATAAATTGGGATGTACGAATAGTATATTGTATAATTAGTGGGAAAAGCATAATATTCCCAAACGACTGTGATAATTACCAGACGAGGAGCGTAGCGACGAGTCTGGTAACACAGGAGTTTGGGAATATGCTTTTCCCACGAATTATACATACTATTTTTTCTCCGATCGTCGATTTATATTTGAAAAAATTATTAAAAAATATTTCATTCAAGATGTAATCAAGTAAGTTTAAATAGGTTTCTCTATGTTCATATTTAAATATAGAAGTGGTAACTATGGAAATTACTTTGTTATGACAGAAGTAAAATAATTTTCAAGCCGATTTTGTTCGATTCGTTGTATTTTATAAGAAATTAAAAAAACAGTAGTAAACATGGACACTGATGGTGATTATTCGTTACCTTGCACGCCTCCTGAACTTGTAGAAGCAGCGAACGCGGCTTCACTTGATTTACTTCCGGCGAAATCCAGAGAGAAGTATGAACTTGCGTACCAACGCTTCATGGATTTTTGCAGAAAAAACAACAGTGTATCCTTTTCTGAGAATGTACTGATGGCGTATGTTGCTGAATTGGCTAAAACAATGAAATCTTCGACGTTGTGGGCACATTATTCCATGCTTCGATCAACTTTGTCTATTAAAAATAATATTAATATTGCCCAGTACCATAAACTGAGAGCATTTTTGAAACGTCAAGCTATAGGATACAAACCGAAAAAATCTAAAATTTTAACCCAGGAACAAGTTCAGAAATTCATTTTAGAGGCCTCAGATGACATATTTTTATCGACGAAAGTAAGTAGATAAAGATTAAATAGTATTACTTAAATTAAATGAAATACGAAATATACAATGTTCGATTAATTTTTAGGTGGCTCTGATATTTGGAATAGCAGGAGCCTGTCGACGAGATGAGCTTGTCCGAATAAAAGTTCAGGATATAGAAGATTTCGGTTCAAAAATACTGGTAAAAATACCAGAAACAAAAACAAATAGACCTAGATCATTCATCATCAACGAAACCTATTTAAATGTTTATAGAAAGTACGTATCATTCAGGCCTAATGATTTTGAAAATCCTAGATTTTTTTTTAAATTCAACAAGGGAAAAGGATGGAAGACAGTCATTGGAATTAATCAATTTGGAAAAATGCCGCAAATTGTTGCAAGTTATTTACAGTTGCCAAATCCGACAGAATATACAGGACATTGTTTCCGAAGATCATCGGCAACACATTTGGTAGATGCTGGAGCTGACATTCTTTCTTTAAAGCGCCACGGAGGATGGAAGTCTTCCCATGTGGCGGAAGAATATATTGACGAATCACTTAATAATAAAGTAGAAGTGGCTAATAAAATATTCAACACCCCTGCCTCGACTTCAAATGAAAATGATCGAAACGAGATAAACCAAACAACTAGCCATGCAGCTTCAACGTCTATAAATTCTCGTTGCCCTCCAGTACAATTTACAAATTGTACAAACTGTACAATAAATGTAAATATTAACAACAATTAATTGTGTTCAAGAATAACGTTATAAATTAGATGTTTCTTTTATTTATTTCATACCAAATTTATCAATATTAAAATGAAAACCATACTTTGTTTCATTTCATTGTAATAATCCATTTGTAACATTACCGCACGCTACAGCAGTGCGGTAATTATTACCGCACTGTTATTTTCTAATTGCTTAGCAACTGCCCACTGTTCTGGAATGTTGAGCTTTGCGCATAGAAATCAGGTCAAAATAGTGTCACTTTTCCCACGATCGGAGAAAATAGTATATTGTATAATTAGTGGGAAAAGCATAATATTCCCAAACGACTGTGATAATTACCAGACGAGGAGCGTAGCGACGAGTCTGGTAACACAGGAGTTTGGGAATATGCTTTTCCCACGAATTATACATACTATTTTTTCTCCGATCGTCGATTTATATTTGAAAAAATTATTAAAAAATATTTCATTCAAGATGTAATCAAGTAAGTTTAAATAGGTTTCTCTATGTTCATATTTAAATATAGAAGTGGTAACTATGGAAATTACTTTGTTATGACAGAAGTAAAATAATTTTCAAGCCGATTTTGTTCGATTCGTTGTATTTTATAAGAAATTAAAAAAACAGTAGTAAACATGGACACTGATGGTGATTATTCGTTACCTTGCACGCCTCCTGAACTTGTAGAAGCAGCGAACGCGGCTTCACTTGATTTACTTCCGGCGAAATCCAGAGAGAAGTATGAACTTGCGTACCAACGCTTCATGGATTTTTGCAGAAAAAACAACAGTGTATCCTTTTCTGAGAATGTACTGATGGCGTATGTTGCTGAATTGGCTAAAACAATGAAATCTTCGACGTTGTGGGCACATTATTCCATGCTTCGATCAACTTTGTCTATTAAAAATAATATTAATATTGCCCAGTACCATAAACTGAGAGCATTTTTGAAACGTCAAGCTATAGGATACAAACCGAAAAAATCTAAAATTTTAACCCAGGAACAAGTTCAGAAATTCATTTTAGAGGCCTCAGATGACATATTTTTATCGACGAAAGTAAGTAGATAAAGATTAAATAGTATTACTTAAATTAAATGAAATACGAAATATACAATGTTCGATTAATTTTTAGGTGGCTCTGATATTTGGAATAGCAGGAGCCTGTCGACGAGATGAGCTTGTCCGAATAAAAGTTCAGGATATAGAAGATTTCGGTTCAAAAATACTGGTAAAAATACCAGAAACAAAAACAAATAGACCTAGATCATTCATCATCAACGAAACCTATTTAAATGTTTATAGAAAGTACGTATCATTCAGGCCTAATGATTTTGAAAATCCTAGATTTTTTTTTAAATTCAACAAGGGAAAAGGATGGAAGACAGTCATTGGAATTAATCAATTTGGAAAAATGCCGCAAATTGTTGCAAGTTATTTACAGTTGCCAAATCCGACAGAATATACAGGACATTGTTTCCGAAGATCATCGGCAACACATTTGGTAGATGCTGGAGCTGACATTCTTTCTTTAAAGCGCCACGGAGGATGGAAGTCTTCCCATGTGGCGGAAGAATATATTGACGAATCACTTAATAATAAAGTAGAAGTGGCTAATAAAATATTCAACACCCCTGCCTCGACTTCAAATGAAAATGATCGAAACGAGATAAACCAAACAACTAGCCATGCAGCTTCAACGTCTATAAATTCTCGTTGCCCTCCAGTACAATTTACAAATTGTACAAACTGTACAATAAATGTAAATATTAACAACAATTAATTGTGTTCAAGAATAACGTTATAAATTAGATGTTTCTTTTATTTATTTCATACCAAATTTATCAATATTAAAATGAAAACCATACTTTGTTTCATTTCATTGTAATAATCCATTTGTAACATTACCGCACGCTACAGCAGTGCGGTAATTATTACCGCACTGTTATTTTCTAATTGCTTAGCAACTGCCCACTGTTCTGGAATGTTGAGCTTTGCGCATAGAAATCAGGTCAAAATAGTGTCACTTTTCCCACGATCGGAGAAAAATTAATTTTGTCCGCATGCTATGGACAAAATTACATACCGGCAACAGGCAACTGTAGTTTTTTACTTATAGTTACAAAACTACTGACAAAGTTCACCAATGAAACGCTTGTTTCTTCTTGGAACATCAGCACAAGATGCGTGAGCCCAATGCATGCATCGTAACCAGTCTTTTTTTCCCGATCTAAACGGGAAAAAGGGTTATAACAATAGACAGATGGACAGTCGTCTTCATCATCTCGAAAGTTGCTAGGAACATTTTCTTCCTCATTGTCTTCTTTAAATAATGCCCTAGGGACTTGTCTCCTTTTCTTTGGAGGAGGTATGGGCTCATTTTTTGATTTGATTGCAATCATATTAGGTGTAGAAGTTGAAACTAAGTACTTTTATCGAGTCTTCGGCTCACATTTGCCTTGTCCACTTATGAATAGTCCTTTAGGGATTTGAGGAACCTCCTCATAGGATCAGCAAGAGTAGGTTAAGATGCATTGCCTTTATTAGCCGCAGATGAATATTTTGTTATGAATATGTTAAGACAAGTCCTGGCTCTTTGTTTGCTGATGGAGCAATGAATGGTCTCGGTGTTGTCCGGTAGATACGGTTAATTCAGCTGAAATACCTTTGTCATTTTGTCCGTTTACTGTATATGTCATTTTGTCCATAAAGCGTTATAAAACTAGAAATATATCGAATTAATACCAAAAGTATATCTTTATTTAACAAAGTTGTTGGTTACACCATTTATAACTCGAGATCGGATGGACTGTTCGTTATGAAACTTTATTTATGGATATTTATGGATGGTCTACGGCCTGGTTATTATAAAAAACACTAAAACTCTGAAAACTTCGATGAAAAATATGCTCATGAAGGAAATGCTTTCCGGTTAATCAGCTGAAATATCTATGTCATTTTGTCCGTTTACTGTATATGTCATTTTGTCCATAAAGCCTTATACAACTAGAAATATATCGAATTAATACAAAAAGTATATTTAACATAAAAAAAAGCTTCGTGAATACAATGACAAATAAGTAAAGTTTGAAATGAATGCAAAATAAATGAAAAAAATGTTGAAAACTGGCCATTTCTTCTAAAAATTTGTCGTGACCTATTAATTGATTTCTGTTATTACTCATAACGACCGAATGAACTAGAGTAGCGAGTTTTCAGAGGTCTTAAGAACCCACTCGGCTCGTGTGATTTGGTGGGCATTCCCGCATATTTGATTCCTCCGAACTCAAGTTTTGTTTTTAACGAAATTTAGTTCCCAGAGACGTCTTTCAAAGGTTCTAATGGAAATTTCTAAGGTACCTCCTCATAACGAGGTTCAGAAAAAATCGGCCGACCGAAGAATATTGTTTTTGTCGGCGCCCACATCTCGACGAAACGCTTTTGTTCCCTTCGTAGAAGTCGCTCAATGACACATACGTTTTTGATACGACCTTCGGATCGAGATGTATGTTTTCGGAAAAAATCAATTTGTCGTACGCGTATGACGACTTATTTATAAATCGAGGATAGGACTCGCCCTTGAAACTCGATGTGTGTCGGGTGACGACACTTTTACGGCTGGCATGGAAAAAAAATCGGATACGTGAAGGGAGATGGAGAATTGTATCCGAGCGGACTGTTTAGGAAATTTCCATTGTTGGTATCTCGTTGCTTCTTCGGCCTCTCGTTCGGTCTTCATCGGCAGATCGGATCGACTACGTTTATGTGCGATGGTTTCGAGAATGCCAGAAGGTGTGGAATAGACAAGGTCAAGTAGAGGGCAAATAAGAGGTTTCTAATCCTAGGCAGCAACAGTTTGAGAGTTTTCTTGGAGTCTGATTGTTCAAAGACTTAATGTACAAGTTCATTATGATGTTAATTCATTTTTCCTGTATCATCTCAAAGAGTACCAGTATTTCTTACGTCTGCGTGAAAATATGTGAAAACATCGTATTAGTCAATCAGTTATCATCTTTGAGACAAGATTCCATTCATGTTCGACTGAAATTTTTTATATAAATCCATAACAATGGCTCAAAAACGCTCCCAACATCGGATTCTTGCTTCAATAAATTTTTCCCTTATCATCCTCTGAGAATACTCCGGTTCAAAGTGCGCCACGTATATTTGTATCCGCTCAAAAACAGATCGAACCAGCGATTCTTGGTTTACGAATCTCGAACTTTTCGACCTTGACAAAAATCGTACCGTACACAAAACATCTTGTGTTGCGTGGCGAACAACAACGTGTTCAATAATTAATACATATTCAGAATTATCAGATTTTTTTTCCCGTCCGGAATCTCGGCGTGACCTTCCGACTCTGTGGTCATTCGCAATTCAAATCTGCCCAGTTCCGTTGGAAATTTATTCAAGTCTGTGTTCGCGGCCGTTTGACGGGCTGACGGAGATTTTTATCGTTTTTCGCGTTGGAATCGTGGGAAGATAATGTGTCAGTGTAAAACTTGGGATTGTAACATTTTCGGTTCGTAATAATAGTCATCGTCGCTCGTATTTTATATTTGAATTCCGTTAGTAATGATGAGTGACAATTTGTACGCGGCTAACTTCATCCGTATTGTTTTCTATGATTGAATCAGGGATGGGCATGGAAAGCTACCATCGATCAGCATGTGTGGAATCACAGATCGGTTACGTTAAGTGACGTCAACGTGTTATTAACTGACCGGTGAGGCAACTGTAACAATTCTATCCGCGTATATCGAAAAAACGATGTCGAAACTCGATTCTTACGCAAACCGTTGTCATAAGTAGAAGCAATGGTTATCATTCATAATTCGCGTGAATCGGAATCTGTTCCGTTTTCGAATAGACCACAGAATAGGGTTTCATCGAACAGTTTTCGGTGGAGATTGATGACGTGTTTCCGACTGCTCGAGAATCAATTATACACGGAGTTTGGGGATTTCAGGTAGAATTCGAAATACTCGGCATATTACGCTCGTTTTGAATCCTCGGATCTGTGCATTGCCCGCACCCATCTGTGTGTGTGTGTGTGTGGAAGTAAGTTTCGATATGTCTCGGGCGTCTTGTTCCGTTCTTGTTATCATCGAGTCTGGGGAAACGGTGAGTCGTGTTTAATTCATTATTCCGAGAAGGATTGGGAGAATTATCGATTCTATCCCCTCCTCGGTAGAATTGCGAGGGCTGGTGCGGTACGTCGATTGTGCATCGTTCCGAGATGTACATCCCTTACACCTTTCGAAGAGGTCATGTCTATAGTTTCTAAAAATATACATAATGTGGAAGCACAGAGAACAGAAGGAAGGGCCCGAAAGTTGCGTCAGGTAGATCTTCAACAGTGCGTTCTTTCGTCGATTTAATCCGATTCCGATGTCCTTACTCGGTTGAGTGTTTCGTATTACGCCTCCTTTGATCTCCATTGTTATGACGCTTGTGTACGATTTGGAAGTAAACTTCACCTGGCGGTTCCAGTAGTTCGGCATTTGTTTTCGCACCAGCCGGTCCCGGAGGAAGTTCCGCAGGTACTTGACGAAGGATTGGCGGCGTTGCCGGATCGCGGCCGGTAATTTCGACTCGGATTCGTATAATGTAGGTAGATTGCGGTGTTGCCATCTGTCAATTCATCGTTGGATCGGTGATATTCTTGTAGAATTAGTTTTTTTCTTTATTATTGATCTTGTTTCGGGTGTATTCTTTGAATCTATGTTATGTACTTCGAGCTTTTGAAATTTCACTCTTGAATTTTGCTGCTATTTCTCGATCAATAACAAAATGCGTTTCTTATACCGTTACTTCGCTTTTTTCATGTCAAATTAGCCAGTAGTTGACTCCGACGTCGACAGTACCTTGTTAAACATGACAGCAATTTGTCTTTTTAAATGCGAACCATTTGATTGCAGTGACATTTAATGATTGTCATTAGGAAGTTGAATGATGGTGTTTTGTATTAGCAGAAAAGAAATCTTATCTTGCTCCACTCTCGGATTGATTTACCTTTCTAGTTCGTATAATCGTCAAAAAATAATTACGACAACTTTTTTGTATTGGTGGAAAATTTTAAGGAATGCGTTTCAATTACCTTTGAGGATTTTTAATGCATCAAAATTTTCATCGTCTTTTATGTCAGCTAATAAGCTACCGGAATTTTAAGATGTGAGCTACAACTGGTATAAGTCGACAAATAAGATAAGATAAGCATACAAACTTTCTCATTTTAAGATGTGGATACAAAAGAGATTATAAAAGCCAAAAATATGCGGTATTAACTTGTGAACTATGTGAAGTTGATACAAGTTTTTGGATTTTGTGAAGTAGATTTTATCACTCAGAGTACCTTGTTACTTTGAGGGATTAAGTTTTGTTCGAAAGTAAAAGCCCATCAAGAATATAAAGACAAGTGGTTGAATTCAGTACTTGTTTGAGAAGTATGTTTGGATGCATTCTTCCTGGCCTTTTTGTGAGTTTTCTCATGAATAGGTTATTGTACCTCTTCGTAGAATCCTTGATGGAATTCTTCTTGCATTCATCCTGAAAAGTGGTAGAAGTCTTCCTCACCCTGTTTACTCTTCGTCTACTAATGATTTATGATGCAAGAAGTTTGAATAGACTTTTCTAAGAAAACACGAGAAGGCTTTATTTGTCAGGATTTGGAAAATGAATGCCGTTTCCTGTGAATATTTGAGACATTTTTGCTGTTTATATGAAGTGTCTTGATGCACACAGGTAAATAATTTACAGAATCCCGTGCTGACATCTTCACAACATAGATACTCAGCTCCGTTTATTCTGGAACAATTTTCTTCTGGTTTAACGTCAGGAGTTTCATCTACAGGATGGCCCAAGATATTCACATCTCTTCGCCTTAGCCATATAGATGCATAGAATTAGGTTAGATTTTGTTACGCAACAAATTTTAAAGAAAGATGTCCACCGAAATAGTAAAAATCGAAAAATTGGAGTATCGAGCCATCATCAAGTACCTGTATTTGAAAGGGTTAAGAGGTAAGCAGATTTACGAAGATATGCTTAATACCCTTGGTGATCAATGTCCTTCGTATGCGACCGTGAAAAGCTTCAAAAGCGGTAAATTTTCCATTGAAGATGATGACCGATCGGGAAGACCAGTTTCTGTGTCAGTCCCCGAAAATATCGATGCAGTTCATGACATGATTTTATCAGACCGTCGAATTGGGCTAAAACGGATATCTAAAGCACTGAAGATTTCATACGAACGCGTTCATCATATAGTTCACGTCAATTTGACTTGAGAAAAATTTCTGCAAAATGGATCCCCAAATGTTTGAATGTTGACCAAAAGCGTGCATGGGTAGAAGCATCGCGTTCGATTTGAAAACGATGTAGACTTCATTTCTACGATCCAGAAACAAAGCAACAATCGATGGAATAGCGACACTCTGGTTCTCCAAGACCTAAGAAGTTTCGTGTCCAAAAATCTGCTGGAAAAGTTCTTGCTTCAGTTTTTTGGGATTACCATGAAGTAATCATGATTGATTTTTTGGATGAGGGTAGAACAATAACTGGAGATTGCTATTCGACATTACTAACCACTCTACGGGAAAAAATTAAAGAGAAAAGACGCGGAAAGCTATCCAAAGGCGTTTTGTTTTTACAGGACAACGCCCCTGTACACAAATCTCATGTTGCCATGCAAAAATTTCGTGATTTAGGGTTAGAATTACTAGAACAGTAGAATACCCCCCTTATTCACCAGATTTGGCTCCGTCCGACTATCATCTCTTTCCTCAACTGAAAAAAGTTTAAAAGGTCGTAAATTTTCTTCCAACGAGGAGGTTATAAAAGCTGTAAAGGACTGGTTTGCAGAGCAAGAAGAAACATTTTTTTTGAAAGGTCTAGAGACGTTGCAGGTGCGCTGTATTAAATGTATTCAATTAAGAGGAGAATATGTTGAGTAATAAAATATTTTGACATTAAATTTTGTTTGGTTTTATAGTAGGCTAAGAATTTTTCAATATATCCTCGTATCTACTTTAAAAAAATGGATGAACGAATGCTCAAAGATTCCTGTTTAGGCACCGACATCAGTATTCTAAGGTCTTGTTTTCAAAGATGACATCGATTTTAAATTGCTCCATATGAGAATGTTGACTTTTTTTATGGCCTAGTTTTTCGTAACGTCGATTGAACAACCAATTTGCATTTTCTCTATCACTGGCACTTACACCGTCAATATTATTTCGAATTCTGCCTGTCGTTCTGTGTGTCCTGATAGTATCGTGAAACTGAACACTTTGGTAAGCAGTTATCAATATATTTAGTCCCTTTCGGTAGATTCTTCGCTTCTGGAGATCCTCGGGCCGTGTTTCCAGTTCGGGACGCCCTGTACAGCAGTCGAAGGTCGCAGCAATGTCGCCTTTTGTCTGCATTCCACGGCCAACAATCAGCTGCTGCTCTCTCAGCCCAAAGTCCTAGATCAAGCCGTATAGTACCGAAATAAAGTCGTTCCCCATTCATCCATCTATCTCGCCAGTGACGTGCACCGCTCGCACAAATAAATCTTTCTACCGTTCCGATTTGCCCCCCCGGATCCCCTCGCCGTATCCGCCATCACGCAGTTTCGTACGCCCGTGTCGTGTCATCATCAAAAGCACAAGCAGCGCACGGAGAGCTCTCTAGGATCGTAATGTTGTGTGTACGTACATTTCATCGACCCGTTTTAATTTCGTTCTTTCGATATCAATGTCGCGTTTGTGTCCACAATTTTCTCCGCGATCGTTTTGTCGTCGTCATGTTGTCATGATGTTTTCGCCGTTGCCGCATTTGCGAATTTCGCATTTCTAAAGATTTCTTTCGAGCGCTACGAAACGTTACTGGCCGTCCCGAAAACGTCGATCCTCTCTAGGTGCAAGATATCTCTTTTTCCCTCGATAAATCGTACGGTTTTTGGAGTACATATTACACGTCCGCTCTATGTTCGATGATCTGACATGAGGTTCGTTTCGAATTCGATGTTTTCGGACTCGAAACATAGAGTATTTTCGCTAATTTTCTTTGTTTTTTGTTGCAGATGTCAGCTGGATCACAGATACAGATGGCACCACAGTCTATTGTCAGCACAACCCAACCCGTTCATAGCCAGGACTCCAATATGAGTACAGGTGAGGTTTTTGTTCGATTGTTTCAGAGAAAACTCGATTATACGTTCAGTTACGAAACTTTTCCTAGAAGTTTCGTAACTAAGCGGTAATATAGTCCACATTTCATTCGCGGTTTTCGATTAACATGTTGTTAATGATGCGTTTTGGTTATAAGATGATTGTTGAAGAATTGCCAGACTCACGTGGTTTTGGCAAAGGTTAGATTTTGACGGCAAATGAAGGTATTCAATGTATAGTCAGTTTAGAAAGTAGCTGGAATACTAATTCATCAGGGGATATACTTTCATCATTTGAATCATAAAATATCAAATAATTTGTAGCGTTTACTTATTCAACCTCAATTTGACTCTTAATCACGTCCTGAAGAACCAGTTCGGACCTCATTTCGTGTTGCTACTAGTTCTACCTCAATCTCCATTATAATCCCCAAATATTTTCAATGGAGCCAAGATCAGGTAAAACTACTGGCCATGGTACTGATACTAACTGGTGTCCTTGCATCTCAAGCAAGTTTCAAGAATTTAACCATTTAGTGTTCCACAATACTATACCCTATAAACGATGTCGCCAACTGAACAGAAAGGTCCTAGACCACGCTTAGATATTGGCAATTATTTTAGTGGGAAATTCGCAAATTTAAATATATTCTCTTATTAGGATTTTTAGTTCATTTGCACCAAGATGCAAAAAGCTTTAGTCGGATTTAAATTGATTGAAATTATCTTCTCCTAATATGTTCCTCGTCGCCTTTGTAATAGTGTCATTTCCTCTTTGGGAAATTTCTGAATCTAAATTTGTCGGCCTATTTTCTAAATTTAATACTTAGATATGGCCTATAAAGCGTTCAAATTATTCGAGAAACTGATTTATACCAAGGTGCAGAAAGCTTTAGTCAGATTCAGAATGATTAAAATTATCTTTTCCTAATACGTTCTTCGTCGCCTTTGTAATAGTTGTGTCACTACAGGGTTTTTTGGTTTGTTCACTTGAAATATACCAACTCCTCTTTGGAAAATTTCTAAATCTGAATCGGTTGGCCTATTTTCTGAATCTTACACTCAGATTTGGCCAATAAAGCGTTCAAATTATTCGAGAAACTGATTTATACCAAGGTGCAGAAAGCTTTAGTCAGATTCAAAATGATTAAAATTACCTTTTCCTAATACGTTCTTCGTTGCCTTTGTAATAGTTGTGTCACTATAGGGTTTTTTGGTTTGTTCACTTGAAATATACCAACTCCTCTTTAGGAAATTCATAAATCTGAATCTGTTGGACTATTTTCTAAACCTTACACTCAGATTTGGCCAATAAAGCGTTCAAATTATTCGAGAAAGTGATTTATACCAAGGTGCAGAAAGCTTTAGTCAGATTCAAAATGACTAAAATTATCTTTTCCTAATACGTTCTTCGTCGCCTTTGTAATAGTTGTGTCACTACAGGGTTTTTTAGTTTGTTCACTTGAAATATGCCAACTCCTCTTTAGGAAATTTCTAAATCTGAATCTGTTGGCCTATTTTCTAAATCTTACACTCAGATTTGGCCAATAAAGCGTTCAAATTATTCGAGAAACTGATTTATACCTTGGTGCAGAAAGCTTTAGTCAGATTCAAAATAATTAAAATTATCTTTTCCTAATATGTTCTTCGTCGCCTTTGTAATAGTTGTGTCATTAAAGGGTTTTTTGGTTTGTTCACTTGAAATATACCAACTCCTCTTTGGGAAATTTCTAAATCTGAATCTGTTGGCCCATTTCCTAAATCCTGGACTTAGATTTGGCCAATAAAGCGTTGAAATTATTCGAGAAACTGATTTATACCATGTCTGTCCTTTTTCACCTAACTTATTCGGCATTCAGTCGATTGCACTCATTTTTCCACGATTCCAACAACTCTTCTGTACGAAAACCCCACCTTATTACATTATTTGTAAACATAAATTGTAAAAATCATTCAGTGCGAACATCTGTGTTAAAGTTGGATGACCCTTCATATTAAAGTCTACCTACCTTGAACGCAAAGTGAGGATTTATGTCTACTTTGTACCTGATATTCAAAAGGACCCTGCTTTCTGGCTATCAAATAGGCATACGTTTCAGACCACATATCCAACAAGTTATTGTCAAAATACCACCTCTGGTAAAGCACCCTACGCTTTGAGATATTACCCTTGAAGAAACACTTTATGCTTCTTCAGTTTTTGCGGGAAAATGAAATCTTTTAATAAAATTGATGTATTTTAAGATTCTCTAACGTGATGACGTCTGTGTAGAGTGGAAGCCCAAAAACAGTCCCTTGCGGAACTCAGTTGACAATGTTTACTAGAAATGCCTCTTTGTGGCATGCTTTCCAAGCCTCAAGCTGAAACCTCCATGATTGAGAAAAAGTAGGCATTTTGACCGTTGCTAGTTGGAAGAAGTACGTTCTTCGGATGGATATTTGGGGTGTCCTCTGATGACTCATCGTCAAAGCCTCTATTGACATTATTTCTGTTGGAAGAGTGGCAAGCAAAATATTATGAATAGAATATTGAAGCTTAGCAAATTCCACGTTGCATTGCGTCGGCTGACCTAAGACAATCGGCGTTGCCGCTATGTGACATATGGTTCTGCACCGTTTTTCGTGTCAAGGACTGAAAGATAAAATGAGACCCAACCGAACGATTTCGGATCGATCCTACAGATTCGTCTTATTTGAAGAACGTAAACGCGGCAACGTCGCGGGCTTATTAAATCGTTAATGTCTCGAAATTGCCGTTCTTTAAAATTGAGAGGCCAGAAGGATAAAGGTTGGGTTACGATTAAATGTGGGGATCGCTGCCGAATTTGGATGGTAGAATTGTGTGGGTATGGGCTCTTTACCTGTTTCGGAATCGTTGCTTAATTTTTGGCGAATTTTGTGGTTTCCACCGAAATTTTTCCTTGAAAAACACGTTAGGATGATGACGTTCGAAGTTAATATTATCTGTTTTATCGTGCAATAGCCAGAAATTATCTTTACATTTTAGTTTGTCATTTCCATTTTTGAACTTGGTACTTTTCCATCAGCTGTCTCGATAAAACGATATCTTATCTCTTTTCGAACGAACCTATTGATGATATCGATCCGATTCGAATATCCATAGGATTGTTCAACTTCAAGCAACAATTGTTTCATTCGACACTAAAAAATTACAATTGGAGTTGCCACATGGATAATGGCACTATTTCTCAACTCGAAGAGACGAGTACCAGCTTCATGAGCTGTACAACAGTCTCAGCACATTGACACAAAAATATTAATGTACACCTGGTGTTAAAATGTGAGAACAAAAAGGTCTGAGGGCATCTCGTACAGCGGTCCTAGCAATCTGACCATGGTTACCAATAAATCTGTAGCCTTTGGATGTCGAACTAGTTTGAGTGAGAATGTTTTATAATTTTCAATTACCCTAACCTAAAATGATATTTTTAATGAAGGATTGTAGTTACAGTAATATCATCAATAGAGCAAATTTACAGTTGAAATAATTACATTCAGTCTCGTATAAAACCCGTTAAACTAGTTTTCTCGAGCAAGACACTGTTCGTTTTTTAAATCATATCGGTATAGACGTGTCTCTTTTCAGTTATTCATAGAATGTATTATTTCAACTGAAGAATATTTTGAGTATTATACCAGGTACAGATTAGCACAGTCACACAGTGTCTGCAAATATTTTACAATCGGTGGATAACAGATGTGGATTTCCGAAGTGGTGCAAAGGGAATTTTACCAGTGGTACTACTCCAATAAATTTTATTACCTCCCACCACTATAGGCTTGAACGTTTGGAAGATTTTTATTCGAAAATGTGGGCATTAGCTGCCTAGGAAGCCACAGTGGTTGCTACACATCGAGAGTTTTCGTTAATCTAGTTGATTTTTTCTGGTTTTTACATTATTTTGCCCCCCCTTTTCTAGTAGTGATCGAGGTGTAAGAATGAATAAAACTCTGCCATATTATTGTTTATTGGATAGTAGTTACGTAAAATGGTTGATGTTAAATAGAAGAACTATGTTAGGTAAATAATATTCTTTCTAATTTGAATTTTTTTATTCGAAATATAAGGACTTTGTGTATGTTCCAAAATTTGATCTAAAAAAATGAAAGTGATTGTGGCAGACATAATGATGATCTAATACGGAACCCTAAATATATCGAAGAGCTAAATAATACGTCTTTTGTTAGATTTTTTCCCAAATCAATTACGTTCATTCATCAAAAGGATGTAAAATTGTTTGACGACTGCTATTAAAATTAAAGAAAATGTCTAATGGGGATTTTTCTCGTAGGTTCGTCTCACAGTGATAAAGAGGTGGACCCGAATACTCCGGAGAAGTTGCCAAGGACGCCGAGCGAAAGAAAGAGAAAAAGAAAAGTTGAAGATTCTGGCGGTGGACCAGTCGGTAAAGGGGTGAGAAACGCCAATTCGGAAAAAAAGATCAACGAATACTTCAAACATTCTGGTAACAGCCCCATCAGGCACGGCGGTGCCAAAAGCCCGTCTCCACAGCAACCTTATCATCTAATGGTAAATATCAATTTTTTTTATTTTCTCTTATTAATTCACCTTTTTGTTACAATTCTTTGTTTTTCGCTCTTTCTCGCTTTTTTTTTTAAGGAAGTGAAAATAGCTTCAGGGAAGTTAAAGATACCCTTTAACTAACTTTAATTTTTTTCTTATTGACATTGTATGTTAACTTTAATAACTTTTCTTGCTTATAATAAAAAATACACGGTTTTGAATATTTTTTATGAGGTCTCTTTCAATTTGAATCTTATTCCTGTGAATATTTGAGATGTTTTTGTCGTTTGCATGGAACGTCTTGATGCACACAGGTAAAATATACGCAGAATCCCGTGCTGAGATCGTCACAACGTAGATACTCAGCTCCGTATGTTCTGGAACATTTTCTAAACGCAATAAGCGAAATATGTACGTTGGTATTTTCTCTCGATATGTAACTAGATATTCGACAGAAATGTGCAGTTTTGAAACTGGTTCACCACTCAAGGTAAACGCGAATTTGTTATTTTATTATTATATCGATATTGCAGGAATTCCTCGGTTTTCACATGTTTACTGTAGATGAGGATCGTTTTACTGTCGTATTAGGTTACGTTGGTTTAAATGGAATAGTGCAGGAATGGGAATTTAGCATACCAAAGTAATGATGTTTTAATAGAATAATTCGACAGTTATTAAGAAAATGAAAGAGACGAAATTGTAGGGGAAGTACGTACAAAATGACAAAGGGTTTTATTTCAGAGGCATAACTTGTTAGTGGTGAATTATACTAAAGTCATATTCTACAC
The DNA here is from genome assembly GCA_910592335.1 of Adalia bipunctata. Classification (NCBI taxonomy): domain Eukaryota; kingdom Metazoa; phylum Arthropoda; class Insecta; order Coleoptera; family Coccinellidae; genus Adalia; species Adalia bipunctata. The sequence continues at coordinate 4,955,020 of OU342951.1, forward strand.
CTATGATCTTCGGTCCTATCTTTATAAAATCTAATCAACCTTTATGAAATAAAAGTACCGAAAAATAGAATATTCTTAGATAAATTGGGATTTAAAAGAAATTCATTTTGTCCGAATGCTATGGACAAAATAACAAACCGGCAACAGGCAACTGTAGTTTTCTACTTATAGTTACAAAACTACTGACGTAGTGACGAATGAAACGCTTGGTTCTTCTAGGAACATCAGCACAAGATGCGTGAGCCCAATGCAACCAATGCATGCATCGTAACCAGTCTTTTCCAGGGCTAATCCTGGAAAAGATTGGTTTTTTCCCGATCTAAATCGGGAAAAGGGCCATAACAATAGACAGATGGACAGTCGTCTTCATCATCTCGAAAGTTGCTAGGAACATTTTCTTCTTCATTGTCTTCTTTGAATAATGCCCAAGGGACTTGTAGCCTTTTCTTTGGAGTAGGTATGGGCCATCTGATTTGATTGCAATCATTTTTGGTGTAGAAATCAAACTAAGTACAGTACAACTTCGGTAGTTCGGACACTCGCTAGCCCGGGCACTCCAGTAATTCGGGCACTGCTATGATTCGGGCATTTTGGAATTTTCCAGTCTGAAATCCGGGCACGAGAACATTCATATGCAAATCAATATAATTTTCTTGTCTGAACAAGTACAAAACAGTTGGAAAACGCCAAGGTGCGCCGGCGGTATCTATCTTCATTTGTTTTTGGTATGGTGGCGGACGCAATTGCTTCAATCAAATGACCACATAAGACGCTTTCATTCGCATAAAAGACGGAAATAATAGATGCAGGAAAAAGTAATCGTAAAATTGCAGAGCAGCATCATTTCAGAAAAAATTTGGAGCCGTAGTTGAAGAGACCCAATTGCAACGTATACTGTTGATGAGTCGGCATTTTTTTTTGAAAACTCTACCTGATAATACGTGGGTCCATTATTATGAAAAATCAGCACCAGGTCGAAAAATTTCGAAAGACCGTTTTATTTTATAAAAGGGATTATTTTTCTTCAGTTTTGATTGATAAACTTTATTTTTGATCATTTTTGAGCTATTGTATTCGATAAATTCAAATCACTCCAGTAATCCGGGCGCCTCGATAATTCGGGCATGTCCCGGAACGATATCTGCCCGGACTACTGAATTTATACCGTTTATCGAGTCTTCGGCTCACGTTTGCCTTGTCCATTCATGAATCGTCCTTTAGGGATTGGAGGAACCTCCTCATAGGATCAGAAAGAGTAGGTTAAGATGCATTGCCTTCATTAGCCGCAGCTAAATATTTTGTTATGAGTATGTTAAGACAAGTCCTGGCTCTTTGTTTGCTGATGGAGCCTGGGATGGATTGTCTCGGTGTAACCCGGTAGATACGGTTAATTCAGCTGAAATAACTATGTATTTCATTTTGTCCGTTCACTGAATATGTCATTTTGTCCATAAAGCGTTATAAAACTAGAAATATATCGAATTAATACAAACAGTATATCTTTATATATAAAACAAAGTTGTTGGTTACACCATTTATAACTCGATATCGGATGGACTGTTTGTTATGAAACTTTATTTATGGATTCGTCTACGGCCTGGTTATTATAAAAAACACTAAAACTCTGAAAACTTCGATGGCCCATGGAAGCCACTCGGGTCGTGTGATATGGTAGGCTGTACCTCTAAACTCAAGTTATGAGGCCTATGTCATTTTGTACGTATTTCCCCTACGTAATAGCTTTACAGTTTGAAAGAATGCGTATAAATGGAGATTGTAGAAAAGTCGAAGTATCGTCGTGAAAGACCCCGTATACGCCCAGTTCATTCGCAGATCCTCGATCCCTCAGATTCCTCGAAGACGACCTGCCTACCACTTTCGTTTAAAATCGTCGATTCATCCAGTAATGGCCGGCATTATTAACATTCCTGAAATTCGCAAGGGTCCTACGTTATCGACCTATCATCTCGTGTACGGCTTACGCGCACTCGTCCTCTCCTTAGGCAGCTGCGATCCGCGTTACAAAATCGCTTTTCGAATTTGAAACAACACGGCAACAACAGCACACACACGGTGAGAAATGAGAAAACTCCTCCCGCTTTTAGGTTAGGTCTCGTCGAGAAGAGGTCGGTTTTGGTATTTCGATCGATGTGGAATTGTAGAACCTCGGATTCGTAGGTAACAGCGCGAATACGCCGATAGCATTATCGGAGGAGTTACCAGGCCGATTCGACTTTTAATCGCTCTCGAAAGTTTATTTTTTCACGTCGGATAGTAAGCGACTCGGAGGAGGCAACGAATTTTATTTCCGAACGTATACTCCATTCACAATTATAAAATCACAACTCTGGCCTTGGAAATTTGACACATTCCTCTCTGTTATGACGTTTTTCAAAATATTTTCATGTTCCAAGTCAACACTATGTTGCCCTTTCTACATTCTAAGCGTATTTCCCAGAATGTATATTTCATTTTGGAGAACACAACAGAAAATTGTGAACAATATTCTACATATAAACAGAGACAACAACTCTGATATAAAGGAGTTTTTGGATTTATGATTGTAAAGATTTATCGATGTGCTTTGTTTTCATCACGATATTGTATGTGATATGATTGTGAGGGTGCATAACATTTCTTTTTCTAATATTTATTTATTTCAAATAAATAACAGTTTTATTCATTCATCACAAAGAAAATAAACATAATAACTAAATTAACGAATTTGTTTACAGAGAAACTAATAATTTCAATGCAATAGTAACTGAGTTTTGGTTATGAATCAATAAGCAAGAATGTCAATTCCTGAAAGCTTTATAGATATACATTTCGTTTATTTGATCTTATGAACAAGGAGTAAAATATTCTGACTGTATAGTAATTTATTAGTTTGTAAAATATTCATACATGACTACCACAGTAGGTTTGTACAAATAATATGGAATAGGTCAAACATATGCTTCACATTTATCATTCACCTGTTCTGAAATAAGACACAAACTCCTGGAATATGGAAAAAACCGATGTATTCTGGTTCAATATAGCCTATTTCTACTTTCGGCAAAGGATTGATAGGAATGAAAGGTTCAGTGACACATTTCAATTCATCGGAATCTGAGTTCACCTACCGTTGAATGCAATATAGTCATTTTTTTTTAGCCTTTTCGACGTGTTTTTTTCTGAAACGTGAAAACGATCAACAATAATCATTTAGAGACCGATGATGGCCATCCAGAACCCCTTTACTTACGAAAATCGTGCAATTTCATTCTGCAAGTTCTTTCCTCATAATTCCTCGAAAATCCTACCTGAACCATATTTTCCGGTTGCTTTCGTTAGAAGATCGTATAAAGAAGCCTTTTTTGTCCATTTACACATTCCAAATAAATTTTGAGCACCAAAAACTATACCGAAACTAATCAAACTTCTGGGAGACCGGAATTTCGTTTGAAATCTTTCTAAACGGCCATATACCTAAAAAAAACTTCGTTATGAAGTGTAAAAAGTCGATTAGTACATACTTTCGCTTTATTTATGCTTATAAATCGATTTTTGGTCCAATTCAAATTTGTCGTTCGTACTCACACCAAAAGTCGTGGAAGGAAAAAATGACACTTGCACGAAATTTTTCATATCGACGGGAAACTTCTTCTGGACGACGAAGAACGGAAAAATAGACGATTTCCTATCGATATTTCGCCCCAAAATCGCCGATCGATTCGAACTAACAAAATGTGGAATATCTTTGATACTTTTACTTTGATGTAAACAAAGAAACTGGCAACGCCGTTTTGTCATTAAAGGTACGATTCCACCGAAAACATGTGCGGCACAAATGTTTACGAACATTTTGTGCAGCACTCCGGTAGTTCGCGTACAAGCTGTGAACACATTTAGCCACCGTTTCCACCGGCACTGCTGTGTGTAACTTTTGTATGCGCACAGTGGAGCACAGTGCCGCACACCGTATACAGGAACAAGTTCTCAATGTTTCGCGTTCGATAGGTGAAAATATGGAGGATCAAGAAAACGTTGTGCTCTGCACTGCAGCGTGTGTTTTATTATGTACTTCGTTAAGAAAGAAAATAAGAAATAAACAGAAAATGTTTCGATGAGACTAGCAATAACTTGAGATATCTAGCAACTGGAGATTCTTTCGCAAGTTTGATGTATTTATTCAAAGTTTCTAAAGAACTTATTTCTCGTATTGTACTTGAGGTGTGTAAGACGTTGATAAGCGATAATCCGAGATGATACTTTCATTTGGTTCATCCCTCTGATGAAAAAAATTCAAATATGAATATCCGAACCATTTTGGCTTATAACTCATATACTCCGATACTCCCGGACCAGTAGTTTTTGAATCGGCGATTTTTTTTCTTTTTCGCCTGTACCGCGACACAATAATTTTCCACTTGCGCAGAATCTCGGTGGAATCACAATCAAATTTTTTGGCCCACTCTTTAGCTGCATCGTGTTTTTCATTTCGGTTTTTGAAATGTTCATTATTACAATCCCACAATACGGGATATATTTCCATTTCTTGAATGAATTGGATTATATTCTCATTATTCCAATCCATGTTCGCGCGCACAAGTTGATGTTTCCTCTATTGTAGCGGAAGCAAGACTGAGTTCGCGGACAACATGTGTGTGTGCGTCAACCCGAGTCCACCGCTGGAAGCAGTACGCGACAAAAGTGTGCAACTGTGCGTGAACTCTTCAAGAGAGTACGCGCACTTTTTGTTGCTGTTCACGTGTACGAGTCCACCGCAACGAACATTTGTGGCGTACACTGTGCACCACTGTGCCGCACAGTGCGTCACTCCGGTGGAATCGCACCTTAACGATATTTTCTGTACGCGCACATACTTTTCATCAGGTGCACCAACTCCTGAAAACAAAACCATGACCTCATATGTGATTAAATGAAAGTGAATGGAGTAAAGGTTCCTAACTCTAAATATCAATCGGATGGTTTTATTTATTTTCATTCTTATTTCGCCATAACCGCTGTCGAAATTGACGTAACCGTTTGTTCGGTAGTTGGTCGGTTGATTTGTTGATCACATGGAATTGGTCTGATGAAGGAAGCTTCCGATTGGTTCGAGCTCATGCCACGTTTTCAAGAAGCGGTCACTCACTTGGAGACTTGATAATGGAAATAATAGTATTTTTTTTAGGTCACTGTTCACTCAAAAAAGAAACTACTCTATCAATTTTAAAGGGTCCACTGTGTGTACCGCTACAACGAAATTTTCTCACACAATGTTCCGTTATCTCGTCTTTGCTGACCAGGAATTCTATTTACGAATAAGCAACGCTTGCCACAGAATGATTTCCTGTTGGTTGAGCTTCTGATTATCAAAATAAACCAAACAGCATTTCTGCTTCATCCACTGATTCGATTAGTCTCTATAGTATTGTGCAGAATGGTTTCAAGGTTATTAATTGTTGTTATCTGATTCTGGCAATATTTCAAAAACTACACAGTTCGACAAAAAACATAAAGAAGCAACATTGTCATCTTGTTGTGTAAATGATGCAAATCAAGACTTTTTGCATTTGAAAGATAAATGGATAACGGATAATCGTAATAATGACTTGAAGAGACATGCGCAATTTCTTATTGTTTATACGTGACAAGTGAATGCCATCTGTCACCTGCGCAGAAACCAGTTTTGACGATGCATTTTCGAATTTTACAAAGAATGCTTTCGTCAGACGATGTGAGTACCGTAACCATTTTTTTCTCTCTTATTTTCCAGTTCCCCCCCTCACCTCAACCGGTGGGACTTCCCAGCCCCCAGATGCCGCCAGCAAACACCGTTCCTTTCGAGTTTTTGAGCAAAACTCCGAAAATGCCCATCAACACCAATACCAATAAATACGTACAGGTAAAAATTGATTATTTAGAAATCGTCTCGATTATTTTTTATGGATCGATGTTTATTCCAAAATTGAACGAGTAGATTGCAACCTTTTTCTTCTTCAGTTATCTTCACACGTAGAAAATTTGTAGATCCGAACGATTTTTTTTTTCTGAGAATTCCGGGCCCTGTGTTCAGTAGGCCTTCGGTCGTTTTTACCGAATTCATTCTGAAAAAATAAGGTGGTAATTCAGAGCGAGTGATTGACTTGTACATCTTTTTCTACTGTAGATTTTCGTAATGAAAAGATGCCTTTTTCTGCTTTGTTGAAAATATGTAGCCACTTTTCAAAAGAAAGTGCTTGATTCATTTAGAAATCATCATTTCAGAAAATGTGCAAGTCGAAGATTCACCCTGTATAAAGACCAATTGGGTTTACGAAGCACCTGGAAAGAACATCAAACTTATACTTAGTTGCCAAATCTGTTCAATTATCATGAGTTTTTAATTCGCCAAAATCATTAAATTCGCAGAGGAGAGCTTGATGAACTTTCCATTTTTCTGGATGAATTCGGAAGAATGGACGACGGTTTCGAAGAACACAGGGCGATCGAACACCCCCCCTAGTAACGATATCGGTCTTTATTGATTGTTGTTTTTCTCTCTAGTCTGAGCATCTCTTCGATAAGAAATAATCAATCATAACTTCGATCCTGTGATATTTGAGAGGTTTCCTTTTGAAATATAAGAAATGTCTTGATGCACACAGGTAAAGCGTTCACGGAATCCCGTGCTGTCATCGAAAAACGCTTCTAGATGCTCAGCTCCGTTCGTTCTGGAACAAGCCCACGTAAATATACAAGAGTCGCTCGAAAAATAAGTTTTCTCTCAGTTAGGAAGAACGTTGCGCATGCGGATTGCTGTTCACGTATCTTTAGTCCGGAACCCATTATTGACACCTATAGAACCAGAAGGTCTTCTCCTTCATATTAGTGCAGCATAAATGCCAAGTTGAACTAATTTCAAGGAATATTTGATGGACGCAAGGTCCACAAGACTGCTATGATACATGGACAGCAACCACGTGTTTGTAGTGGCACAATTTCCCGTCCGCAACCTCCCGTTCCTCTCGAATCCAAACGCCCCGCTAGATGTCGTAGAAAACCCAAGAAAACTTACTTTTAGACCGTAGCGAGCCACGGCCCGCCCTCCTCCCACCCGATCAACCCTACATGAACCCTTTTCTCGTTCTCTTCCAGACTGACTTGACGTGTCACGCCATACAAGAATACGAGACGCACACGTCGTCCGACCTGGAGGCGCGCAACCAGAAGATCGAGGAGCTGACGAGGCAGGGCGACGAGCTCCGGCACCAGATCTCCACGCAACAGAAAACGATAGAGCAGCAGAAGCAGCACATCAACAAGTGCATCGACGTGGTCAAGAAGCTGCTCAAGGAGAAGAGCTCGATCGAGAAGAAAGAGGCGAGGCAGAAGTGCATGCAGAACAGGCTCAGGCTGGGGCAGTTCGTGACGCAGAGGGTGGGCGCCACCTTCCAGGAGAACTGGACGGACGGGCACGCTTTCCAGGAGCTGGCCAGGTGCGTGATCGTAACAGTTTGATCGTAAATTAAAGAGATATGTGGAGATCTCTATTGCCCAGATTTTACGTCACTCGTACCAATTTGTAATGATGTTGTTGATTTTCAGGCGGCAGGAGGAGATAACGGCGGAGAGGGAGGAGATAGACAGGCAGAAGAAATTGCTGATGAAGAAGAGGCCGTCGACTAACGAGGGCGGTCGCAAGCGAAACTCGAACCTGCACAACGGCACCGACTCGGGCTTCCTAAAACCCGACGCGGTGCCAGGCTCCTTCACGTTGCAGGAATACTACGAGGCGGACGAGATCCTCAAGCTGAGGCAGAACGCCCTGAAGAAGGAGGACGCAGACCTGCAGCTGGAGATGGAGAAGCTGGAGCGAGAGCGCAACCTTCACATCAGGGAGCTGAAGCGCATACACAACGAGGATCAGTCCCGGTTCAACAACCACCCTGTACTGAACGAGCGGTATCTGTTGCTGATGCTGCTCGGCAAGGGCGGCTTCAGCGAGGTGCACAAGGCGTTCGATCTGAAAGAGCAGCGGTACGTGGCCTGCAAGGTGCACCAGCTGAACAAAGACTGGAAAGAGGACAAGAAGGCTAATTATATAAAGTGAGTGGTAAAAATCGATCTTTTTCCATCTTTTTCCGTCGTTGTCGTTGGTTCCTGAAGGGTTTTTCAAGATGGCAGAGGTCTTGTTGATATTTTATGTCGACAATATTTGAGGCAGTATCGAAAGATAAACTGCCTTGGCTGCAGAGAGCTGAGCTCTAGGTCTCACACGATTTGGTGTGCTCCCTTGTCCATATTTGAAGAGCCCTTGGAGTTACCAATGAAAATATCTCCATATAAAAAGTTCCTCCAATGTTCCCTTCTTTTCCAGGCATGCGCTGCGAGAATACAACATCCACAAAGCTCTGGATCACCCGAGGGTAGTTAAATTATATGACGTGTTCGAAATAGATGCGAATTCGTTTTGTACAGTCCTAGAATACTGTGATGGTCACGATCTTGATTTCTACTTGAAGCAGGTGAGTTTTTCTCGGTTCGAAACTCGTAAATTTGCGAAACCAAAAGATTCAGTGGCACCTCTGATGATAAACCTACACCAGAACAAACTGTGTTGGCTGTGTTTCAAGACGGGACTGATACTTTTGGCAATTGTTAACGTAACGTTAGAATTTTGGTCCTTTGAGCTGATTTTTCTTAATCTTGTGTCGCAGCATAAAACGATAGCTGAGAGGGAAGCCAGATCGATCATAATGCAGGTCGTATCGGCCCTAAAGTACCTGAATGAGATTAAACCGCCTGTGATCCACTACGACCTGAAGCCCGGCAACATATTGCTGACCGAGGGTAACGTGTGCGGCGAGATCAAAATCACCGATTTCGGACTGAGCAAGGTGATGGACGAGGAGAATTACAACCCGGATCACGGCATGGACCTGACGTCGCAAGGAGCCGGCACCTACTGGTAAGTTTCTGAACCTATCGATTCGTCAAAATCGTTTATAGAGCCCCGAAATATTCCATATTTGCTTTTCACCCCTCGTGCTTTCCAAATATCTGCCATTTTTCGTTGATTTCAAGAAAGCGAGAAGAGGAACGGCCCAAGAACGCGCCCTTGGGGAACCCCAGCGTCGATTCGTTTTCTCTGCCTTTTGTTCAGTTTTAACTTGCTATACGGTTACATTTGAGGTGATTCATTTACAGTGATGAAAACAGGCTTATTTCTTTATTTCATCCATGCTTTTCTCCCATTATGCGAGAAGAAACAAGAAGAGGAACGGCCCAAGAAAGCACCCTTGGGGAATCCCAATGTTAATTCGAGAATTGGTCATTTTCTTTGCCTTTTCTTCAGTTTCTCACTTGCTATTCGAAAGTTTTATTCGAATGGATCCATTTACAGTGATTAAAATAATTTCAACTTCACAGGGTGTCCAGAAAATATTTTAAACGGAGTTTCAATAGGTTCTTAACCTTGCTTATTGAAGGTTGAACTGTATATTCTCCGTTGTGATTTTTTAAATCTTTATTTTTTCACCTGCTTATCCACTGTTTTTTATTTACCTTATTTCCTTATTCACAATTATATTTGTATTTGTTTTTTGTTTTCTACTTTATGAACAGTTGACGTGATCCATTTTGGAAGGAATAACTGCAGTGATACGATAATAAACTGATCAAATCGAATTCTAAGACTTTTATTTTGTAAGGAGACATTTGATCTACTCTCTAATTTTTATTTTCTCCTCGTAGAATTTGAAGATTACCTCTGAATTTTAATGAGTCTACGATGACTTCATGGGTTTAAATCAGTTTTACTCTGAATTATTGGAAATTTTATCGGAAAATTTTGGAAAGCGCTGGGAGCTTTTACGACAACTCTGATCGAAATTGGTGATTTTGAAATTGGCAGCTTGCATTATTCGCTACTTGTTATTTGTTTCAGGCTGAATGAAATATGCTTTTCGACGATGTTAAATTGGATTTCCTTCATTGGCACGTAATTTTCAGCTTTTTTCCTGGAAATCTATCGGTTTTTTCATAAACTTTTCAATTCCGTCTTCAAAGTTTACTGAAAAATGTAGCTATGCGCTTTGTAGAAAAGATTTCTTCCTAGACATTTATGTTGGTTTTTTCGATGAAAATATTAGTTTCGATGTTGAAGGTCGTATACTGAACACAAAACAGCATTAGGCATAAAATATCTTGATACCAAAACGTACGGCATCCTTTTCGGGACTTGAGGGCTTGAATGAAAGAACCTATAGAAAGGTTTTTTGGAGATTAATCCATTTTAGAGGTTAATCATTCTAGGGTACTTAACCCTTTCAAGCTCAACTTATACTAGACATACCACAACTATAAGATTCATTCTCGATTCTGCTTTGAATCAAGAATGAATCTTATAGTTAATTAGTATAAAATTCATTCTCGATTCTGCTTTGAATCAAGAATGAATCTTATAGTTGTGGTATGTCTAGTATAAGTTGAGCTTGAAAGGGTTAAGACATTCATCGAGGTCAATCTTGTCAGAAATTTTAGTGGAATTAGATTTTCAGTGATGTGACCGTCGTTATCTATCTATCTAACTTAACAGGGTGTCCAGAAAATATTTTGAAGATAGTTTTATGTTGCATGCGAAAGGTTTTGGTGTGGGTGAGAAAGTTGCATATTCGATTTTTCCTTGCAGGTACCTGCCTCCGGAATGTTTCGTAGTAGGAAAGAACCCACCGAAGATATCGTCAAAGGTGGACGTTTGGAGCGTAGGCGTGATATTCTACCAGTGTCTATACGGCAAGAAGCCTTTTGGTCACAACCAGTCACAGGCGACCATTTTAGAAGAAAATACAATATTAAAGGCAACTGATGTTCAGTTTGCGAATAAACCCGCAGTCACGAATGAAGCGAAGGTTAGTACGGCCTTTTAAATAGGTTATGTTTGTTTCCTGTATTTGAGACGTTTTTGTCGCTTGTATGGAACGTCTTGATGCACACAGGTAAAGTATACGCAGAACCCCGTGCTGAGATCGTTACAACGTCGATTCTCAGCTCCGTATGTTCTGGAACATTTTTAAACGGTATAGAATCGTCTACATCGAAAAATTGATTGGTCAATTTTGATCCTGATTTTATATAACTAGTAGATTCACTTTTTATGCAGTATCTTTGTTTTGAAGTAAACCTTTTTCGCTTTGATTTCACTTCGAATTAGCCTGCGAAAAGACCATGGAAGGTTTATCTGTATGTTGTTAATCTGCAGTTGTTGGCGGATGTTGACTTCTGATACTGTCACTGATGGCTGGATCGAGGATTTATTCATTCATTCCTTTTTTTGCAGAGCTTCATCCGCGCCTGTCTAGCCTACAGGAAGGAGGATCGTATCGATGTTCTGTCCCTGGCCAAACACGAATACCTGCAGCCGCCCATGCCCAAACACTCTAGACTCACCTCCACGCAGCAACAACAGCAGCAACAGCAGGCCCAGCAGCAGCAACAGTCGCAACAGTCAGCGGCCGGCACCTTTTCGACGGGTCTCTTCGGCGGCATGAACGCCTCATCTTCCTCTTAGTGCAGTGCTGTGTTAAAATAAGTTATTTAATGAGAAATTGCTCCCCCGAGACAGGCTGTGAGATTATTCGGACGTTCGAACGAAAAAACGCTCTCTCTCTCGCTCTCGACGCGGACATTTTGCGGAATGAGAAAAGGAGACGAGAAGTTTCACCGTCCCGACAATCTGCCCGCCGATGTAATAATTATTTATAACACGGACTAATCAAAAGTGAATCAGATACAAGGACCTCTTTAAGTTATTGAAGACGGAAAGTGATGTGCGTGGACCGGAAGTGATTACATCTCCCCCCCCAACCCCCCGATTTAGGAACGGAATTGTTGTAAATTTCAAGTGCGTACTCGAGGACTACAAGATTCGCGCGATCGGTAACATTGTTTCAGTCTAATTCCTCTTGTTGCTTAAGCTTTTCTCCTTGCGGCTGGGTTCCTGTAACGCTTTCGAGACTCCGGATTCGCCCGTTTCTCTTCGATTCTTGTCGGTGGCTTCGCGCCACCAGGAACTTTTTTTTTTATTCTAGTCTCTCGCAACCGGGTTCTCCCGGAAGGCCGCCCCGTTTTCGTTTTATTTTATCGTTGTTTAGGCGGAACGTTCTTTCGGGCGGGCCCATCCGGTTGTGTTCGTTAAATTTGACACGGGGAGAGGAACATTCGGATATTTCGATTGTTTATCGGAATCTGCGCGTCATACACACCCTGTAGGGTTCTTTGCCTCGTTATTTTCCCAGCCTTCAATTGATCAGTGACGTTCACGCATTTTTTTGACGCCAATTTGTAATTTTTGGCATCTACAAACTGAAGTAGGAAAATCCTACTGGAGGCGAATTTTCGAAGGTTTTCCTTATGGAAATGAAGAGTCTTTGTCGGTATGATTTTATCTTATTTTATCAGGGAGACTCGACATTTCTTCGGGACAAAACTTGGAAGAGTTTGTGGGATTTCCATCCTGGATGGTTGTTGAAATAGGTTCGAAATTTCGAAAGTTAACATGGAGAAAATAATGCATGCTGTCCAATCTGATCCAATCGGGATCACGATGTTGTTTCGAAGATCTTGGTTTTTAACCTTGCTTATTGAAGGTTGAATTGTATATTCCCCGATGTGATTTTTTGAATCTTTCCAATCTTTTTTTTTTTCACCTGCTTATCCACTGTTTTTTATTTACCTTATTTCCTTATTTACAATTATATTTGTATTTGATTTTTGTTTTCTACTTTATGAACAGTTGACGTGATCCATTTTGGAAGGAATAACTGCAGTGATACGATAATAAACTGATCAAATCGAATTCTAAGACTTTTATTTTGGAAGGAGACATTTGACCTACTCTCTAATTTTTATTTTCTCCTTGTAGAATTTGAAGATTACCTCTGAATTTTATTGAGTCTACGATGACTGCATGGGGTATTCAATCAGTTTTACTCTGAATTATTGGAAATATTATCGGAAAATTTTGGAAAGCGCTGGGAGCTTTTACGACAACTCGGATCGAAATTGGTGATTTTGGAATTGGCAGCTTGCATTATTCGCTACTTGTTATTTGTTTCAGGTCTAACGAAATATACTTTTCGACCATTTTAAATTGGATTTCCCTCATTGGCACGTAATTTTCAACTTTTTTCCTGGAAATCTATGGGTTCTTTCATAAACTTTTCAATTCTGTCTTCAAAGTTTACTGAAAAAGGTAGCTATGCCCTTTGTAGAAAGGATTTCTTCCTAGACATTCATGTTGGTTTTTTCGATGAAAATATTAGTTTTGATGTTGAAGATCGTACACTGAACACAAAACAGCATTAAGAAGAAAATATCTTGACACCAAAACGTATGGCTTCCTTTTCGGGACTTGAGGGCTTGAATGAAAGAACCTGCAGAAACGTTTATTGAAGGTTAACCCATTATATAGGTTAACCATTCTAGGGTTCTCATGACATTCATCAAGGTCAATCTTGTCAGATATTTTAGAATTGGATTGGCCGTTTGAAGAAAATCTGACATAATTCTGTTAACTAGTCGTCGTGATCTATCTTGTTATTTTCAAGTTGATTTAACCGGTAGCGAATTTTAAATATCTCGTTCCTTGGTCGGGTTTTCTTCAATTGGCTTCATTACTTGACGCACCCTGTTTTTGGAGTTCAACCTTTGAACCGCAGAGCCTAGTTTTACTCGATATTATCCCGAATTGTTTGTATGATTGGATACAAACTTGGGGGGTCTCTGGAAGTTACAGGAGCCCGAATCGCAACCCATTTTGTTATAAGTGCAAACTAATAGAATGTAAACGGAAGAAACGGAGGAGTGATTTAATGGAAGTGACCTTGCTTTGTACCATGTATTCGGTTTGCAGCATCCCCTCTACTAAGATCTTATAAATACTAGTGTAATATGTACAGAAGGCCATAAATTATCATGCTCAATATTTGGAGCTTAGCATCATGTTGATATCGTTTTTTCGATTTTTTTTCCGCTTTTGAGACATTTTTGCGAATTCTTTACTTTCGGCAGTTATCATTTTCGAAAAGGCAGTTTTACTGTATTTATCTAACTTAATATTTGGGAATCTTTATAAATCGTTTGTTTGATCTGCTGTTTTTAGTGTGGAGCAGTATTTAGAAGGTGTTTAATTTTTTTTTTTCAAATTATGTGATTTTCCACGCTAAATCCACATTGTTATTGTAATATTTATTGTTCGAGACATAAATGCAATATCATTAAACTCAAATAATTCAAGAAATTAAACTTAGGATAAGTAATTAATAGTAGCTGGATGTACATATATTAAAATAATTAAAATTGTGAAAACTAGGGGGAATTCCAGAATGTCTCAAATATTGTAAAATCTCGATTTTTCTGTGACATGAGAAATTTTCCCTGAGCGAGATGAAGATAGGTTGAATACATCGAAGATGCTGAAAAGAACAAGGGGAAAATTTCACGATTGGAAAATTGACATTCATAATTTCTATCTATAATCGATGTCCCTTAAAAAAGACACAGATAAAGTTTTGGTGCTTCCTTTCAGAATACTTCTATCATCTATTCATCGAGATAGAATTAAAACAATGTTATTAAATATTTTGACGAGTTATGACTTATTTTGTAGGATTTTGAAAATTTGTCAAGTTTTTTTATTTATCATTTCCGCATGCTTGTATAAAAAGGTTTTACTGTATCTAGAACCATATTTTTAAAAGTGATATTTAAATTTATGTACATGTGGTTGAAAAATATGGTACACCAACTTTACGATATCTTCATGTTACAAATACTTTGTTAAGATGAATCATCTTCATAACTATAAGAAGTTCATTCTAATTCCTAATTGTCCAAGGTGATTTATTTCGAGTATTTGTGAATTTATTCCTCACTTTTTTTTTTAATTGGTGCGAAAAACAAAGCTGGAATAGTATTGTAAAAATTTCGATTTTATTGTAAAAAGTATATATTGTATTTATGATATTAGGTGAAATAAATTTGGTTAAGTTTAACCAAGCTGCAGTAATTTAATTGTTTTCTGAATGGTACACCATGATATTGAAATGAGTAGGTTTCATTAAGTCAAAAGAGTCTGAATCAACATTAAATATGCTTCCTTCATAATTGAGTTTTCATTATCCTCGATATTTCTTCGATCGCGGAAATTGACGGAAATCCATCAGTATGGTGCTGGAAAAGTCTTCTTCGAGTTTCATTCGGCTTGAAATAATTAAGTATTTTCTCATGTGTGTACGTCGAGGGTGTTAGTTTTGTTGCCTTGTTATTCCTATAATTATCGGCTAGGGAATATCAATGTTTCAGTTTACTCGTGGAAATCACTTCAATAATGCACGAAAATATCTCAAATTCCGTTTTTTTTTTTTACACCTGACCCTTAATCAGTATTCTATGGTCCTATTGAACATAATGCCTGTTCGCTGTTGCAATGTAGGGAAAATTCTTATGGAATGAAGTTCTTTGCAGCATTTAAGGCATTGTTTCTAAAAACATCGGTATTGAATTTATGCTAGTAGAACGAGTTTGTCTGTTTAGGACTACTTAATCAGAGTTTCATTACGGCAATTTAATTATTGTTTTTTTAGGAATTTGGCTAATGGTAAATGGAATCATTTGCGAAGAGGATTGAGGCTCGAAATTAATAAGAAAGAACAATTGCACTGTCTCAAAAGGTCTAAAAAATATCCTAGTCGGACTAAGGAGAAGCCTTTGCCATTGAATTTCACAAATCTGAAAATCAACTGAAACCTTAAAATGTGTGAAAATCTCACATTCAGGGAAGAAACGAATTCTCATGAAATTTGGCAACGCTGCACCTGTCATAATTGACAAAATAAACAAAAACCCTTTTGAAACGCCGATGTTACATGTTCCGCTTCCTAAAACGAGCCCTAAACCTGCGAAAATTTTCTAGGTGGACTGTTCAATCAGACAGTACCGAGAGCATGTCTAGAGATAGATTTTTCTCTAATCCTTTTCCGGATTTCACTCCAGAAAATGCTCACGAATTGGTGGAAAGTTTGAAGGTTTGTTTGGTTCCCCAGTCCCTAAAATATTTTAAATGATGAGCTTTATTTAGGGTCAGAAGAATCAGAAATTTCTGGCTAGAGTGAACGAAAGGTGGAATACGGTTGAAGACAAATTTCCATACATGGAACAACACGATTATTCAGTTTATACAGGAACCGCTGGTTTGGCACTTCTGAAGCTGAAGAAAAATCCGAAAGATACTCAGAATTTAAAGGTAAAAACCTCTGAAAATCAATGTCAGATTGACGTTTCGGCAATTGTGATCCTAGGAAATATTGAATCTCATACCGATCAAGAAATTGAAGGAAAGAAGGCATACTTTCTTATGCGGAGATACTGGACCCTTAGCCATTGCTGCAATTGTGCATAATAAATTGGGAAATCATGATCAAGTGAAGATGATTGTGGAACGGTAAACTATTCAAGTATCAAAAAAGATTTTTGAAATGAGAATGACCTGTTTTAGAATGCAGTCGATGCAAGATGATGTATTCAATATGAGTTCAGACTTGCCAAACGAATACTTATATGGCCGCGCAGGTTACCTCTACGCCGTTTTATTTGTTAATAAAAATATTAATCCTCCACCTTTTCAAGAGGATTTCATTAGGAAGGTAAAAGTTCAATTTCCTAAATTTCTCTTTATCGTCATAATAAATGAAAACTAACAATACATCACTTTCTGTTACTCTTCATGAAATAAATGAGTATATTGGTATTTTCAAGATAGTGGAGATGATTTTGATCTGCGGCAAAAACGAAGCCAAAGCGGGAAAATTCAAATGCCCCCTTATGTACCAATGGCATGATAGCTATTACCTTGGGGCCGCTCATGGTTTATCCGGCATTCTCTATTTGTTGCTTCAAATCAAGGAGTACTTAACCGAGTCAGAGATGAGCACTTTGATAAAACCTACGATTGATTACTTGAGTACAATCAGGTAAATACTCGGTTGAAAGAAATTAAGTTTTGATAGAACGATTCTTCAGGTTTCCAAGTGGAAATTACCCTTCTTCGATGGGAAGAGATGTCGATAAATACGTTCAGTGGTGCCATGGTGCTCCAGGTTTCGTATATTTATTCAGCCAGGCGTATAAGGTGAGTGACGTCAAATACTTTCAGCCCTGACGAGAGATTTGAAAAAGGAACAAATTTCTGTGTTCGATTCGATCAGGGTGAGTTCGATACTCTTCATTGACATCTATGTTTCAGGTCTTTGGAGATCCAAAATACCTTCAGTTAGCTTTAGATGCTGGGGAAATTGTCTGGGAGAGAGGTTTGGTCAGAAAGGGGTACAGCATTTGTCATGGAGTCTCTGGCAATGCTTACTGTTTCCTAGAATTGTATCAGACTACACAGGTATGACTTTCTGAGAATTTCATGACCCATCAATATCTTCAAATGCTCTGTGGTTTGAATTCTTTCTATGGTTCAAGCTCTATGGAAAAAAAATAGCTTTCGACATTTCTGGTTCCTGGGAAATGAAATTTTATTTTTAGGACGAAAAACAGTTATACAGGGCGATCAAATTCGCGGAATGGTGTCTTGATTTCAAGAAAAATCACGAAGAATATCCTCCTGACCGTCCGATATCGCTCTTTGAGGGTATCGCAGGACCTATGTACTTCCTTCTGGATATGTTGAATCCGATGGAAGCTAAATTTCCGGGATATACCTTGTAATGTGGTATTGTCTTTTTTTTTTTTGACCAATTGTACTGATTGAATCTAATATATGTTGAAGTTTGTATTTTGATTTAATAAATTTCTGATAATGGATGTTTGTGTTTATTTTTCGTTTTGAAGAATATAGGAAAAAGCAGAGACAAATAATGGATCTGTATATAGAAGAGCGTCAATTTTTAAATTAAGATTGGAGCCATGGATGTATGTATTTATTCCTACTTTTAATTGATGTTCAAAAATATTTTCTTATTTCTGCTACATAAATAGCCCAGTTACTGGTCAATTAAAAAAATATATATCGTATCATTGCTTCCAGAACATGTTTACCAGTCGCCCAATCGGTTAATCAACGTCGTATCCATGGCAAAATCGACCATTCGTCGTGATCCGCTGTGCTTGCGTAAAAGGGGACCTTGAAGAAGTCAATTCCAGCATTTATTCAGCTAGATTAATATTTATCCCGGTCGTTAATTTGACAAAAAATAGGTTTAATGAGGTTTCCACCTTGAAAAAAGAATTAGTATGTGAAGATATATTTCATTTGTGATCTATCTTTCCAAACAGAAGTTCATAATTTTCATTTTGGAATTTGTTTATTGAAATGCATCGATTACCCTGTTCAAATTACAAGATTTTATAATGCGATGACGTAAGCGCCTCTTGGAGCTTACATCATGTGGGTGTGCTGACGTCATCGTGAATCACGATAGGAAAATTTCATCTGGAAATTGTACCCTTGTGGTTTATTCCTCTTTCTGCAAACATTCGTACGAATATAACTTTTTGAAATCGCATTCGTAATGACTTTGACTGTCGTCAGAGCATATCTCTCAAGCAAATCACAAGGTTTATAACAGTTATTTGTTTTAAGAATAGAAAGGTACTTGGATTTCCAGAAAATTACAGCAAATGTCAAATGAAAAGCTTTTCTTAAGAGCGCTTTAATTTGAACGTCCCAGAGCGGAAAATCTTTTTCTGTAACTCGTTCGACAGATTGAAAATGTCTGGACTCAAACCAATCAAGAAAATCATTGTGAATAACCAGGAAATATCATTTTCTTCTGGGTCAAGGTGATGAATACTTCGAAAAATGAATTGGAAGAACGTAGCCAGATTGATCTCTGTTGCCGAGTGCTAAGTGATTTCCCTGTCAAAAGGAATTCGCTTTCACTCAACTTTTCGCTTTGAAATTTCCATAACTTCATTTCCTGTCTGATTTTTTTAAATCGCAACCTTTCAGCAGTTGGAATCAAATTTAATTGATTATCAACTCTGACTCTGTTGCAAAATTATTATACCTACAAACAAAATGAAATAAACTAATATTTCCCTTCATAATACGCAAAATCATTCATCGAACCTTCAGAAGAACCAATTTGCTATTAAAAATGATAACAAACACCGTAAGATGTGAATAACTTGAACAAAAAAGCAAAAATCTAAAATAAAGAAATTCAACAATAACCAAAAGAATCAAGTGAAATGTTCCTTCATTCTAAATAGGAGGATTAGATATTATCGCTTGTTTTCGAAAAGTAGTGTAAACATAACTTTATTCCGCTGTAAATTTGCTGGAAAATTTTCAATAAAATTGAGATGAAGTAAACAGGAGAACTTGGCAACGTTGCTGGTGCTCCTATGACGCGCACTAGGTTTCAAGTTGTCGACCAGTGACGACCGCCCAGAAAATTTGACGTGGCTACTACGTATACCTCGTTTGCCCACTCCGATTGCAGCAAAGCTGGTGACGAGAAATACGTAACTGGTAAGTACCCAGCCGAAGAATATTTTTACAACAATACGACATGGTTCAGTCATCCCTTCGAATGTTTCTCTTGTAATTTGTGCCTGTCTACTGAAGGAATTAAAATGTGTAATTGCCAGTTGGACCAGCAACTTGTGAAGGTAGAATATGGCGTCATTCTTTAGTTTCAAAGTTAACAATTCAGGAAAACATTTGAAAATTTGGGACAATAACAAAACATGCAAATTTGAATGTCAAATTGGGGATTGGGCAAAAATTTATGAAAGTACGGAAGAACGTTTGTTGTCCTCGTATCCTTTTTATTTACGATATTATTGGTTAGGTACATGACTAGCGTAAATGAAAATTTGACGTTTATTTGCTCATTTGAAAATCTTGAGTGATTGGCGAATATTGGAAATGATTATTATTGCATACGTTTAACAAGTTTAATTTAATGCCAACTTTTGGCTAACGTTGATGTATGGTGTTACAAATTTCTATTTATAGATGCAGGAGGTTTAGTGATGTATGATGTATCCAAAGAATTACCAAGTATTTCTCTATGATTATTTTTACACACTTGGGATAGGAATGAAAATAGGAAATTTATTTGTTTTTTAAGTGAAGAATGATTTGATAAATAATTGACAACTTTGAGAAGACGTATTTTATTTTTGTAATTATTTTAACTTGCTATCATGAATTATTATAGGGACATGTAAATTGTAAACAAATGATAAATTAAACCATATTATATTCTATAACTAAAGGTCAGTGATCTGTAGCACAAAGCTGATAAAGTTTACTACCAATTTTATTGTGTTTGAGATACCAAACAAGCATCAATATGTTCTAAATGTAAAATAAAATGAATTAAAAACGATTTTTTTTCTGTGTATTATTGATTTTTTCACATTTTTTGTAGGAGTTCCCATTATTGTGCAATGGACAGTATGGTGGACGAAAATGGATCTGTTGACCCATTGGCTCCTTCTCCTGGTCCACAATCACCCATATCGGTCTCGGTAGGGGTCTCGAACAACTCCCAACCACATCTAGTGACGGCCACTAACATTGTTCAGCTCACTTTGCCCACTCATACGCAGGCACAGGTAGAGGACTTTGTGTCCCCTGTGCATGTCATACTTATATTTATTTATTCATCTCTTCAAATTATCTTTAAATTGCATGATTTCTGTGCTTAGCTTTCTTCTGAGTTTATTTTATTTGTCAGTAAGAATCTGACTTACCTGGACAGTAGAGAGGATATTTGAATAAATTCAATAATCTTGATGAAAAATTTCATATTAGCTTTATAGTGAAATTAATTTGAGACACCCTATACAATTATTCTTGAACTTACAAGGAATAATTGTTCTTAGAATCATATTCGCTCTCTAATCTTTTTTTGCTGTTTTTCATTTATCTTTATTAACTGTTACATTTTTTTAACACTTATTCAAGTCTAATCTTCAAACTTTTCTTTCTTCTTCTGTTCCTGTACCATTAAAATACAGAATCCTAATGGTTTGATTTTGAAGGTCCAGAGTGTTATTCAGCCCAATCAACAATCCGTAATACAGACTGCTGCGAACTTGCAACCTATGCTGAGCAAAGGAAATGTAATTCTCGTCAGCAAACCAAATTCAGTTATACAGACCACGCAAGGTAGCCTTCAGACCTTACAAGTACGTTGAAACTATCATAACTCTTTCTCAGTTTTCTGCGAAATGTTATAATGAATATAAAACTTGTTTGAAGGTAGTAGAGACAGCAAGTGACGAGAGTTTCTCAGAAGACGAGTGTCCAAAAAAGAGACGGGATCTGCTGTCCCGGAGACCTTCTTATAGGAAGATCCTTAATGATTTAGGAGGGGGTGAGATAGCTGGTATGTTTTTATTGCATGCTAGGGGTGCTCTGATTGTTCGATATATCCATCGCCTTTTTAAATTTTTTTTAGTCACTTCCTCCATCGTTTTGTTCCATAGGTCATTATGTTTACACTGAGGTATTTTTTTAAATTTTTTTGCATGGTTTTGTAGTATTTATTTATGCATCTCATTCTCATTATTCTTATCTTTTTTCGAGTTTAGTATACCCAGAAATTTAGAGTCTTTACAACCTAATTGCCTCTTGATTTTGTGGTATTTTACAACCTTGACCCAAAAATTTTCCTGCCTGGTAGACCTTTCTTAAAGACTACACAGGGTTGTAATCACACTAAAGGTCGGGCAATACTAAACACATTTTTCATTTTTACTGTCGGAACTTCAGTCAAGAATGGAATGGGAACAAGTTCCACTATTTTGCTTTTTTTTTGTTATGCCCTGTATAGCGTCACCTGTGGTATGGGATTCTTATTTTTTCTCCTTCCCTCTGCCAATAAGCATCATGTAAAATGTCTTTCGACATGACGAGGCGCCGTGGATTGACAAAAATAATTTTGTAGTTTAATGATTAAAAATATCACTCTATACAGGGTGTCCCACTAGTGCCGCAGCGGACGATATACGCGTAACGGTCTGAGTTTGGCAAAATTTTTTGATGCAGACTTGATATACTACAAGAAGAGCACAAACTAAAAATATTTTCGAATATATCGGGTGGCCCATAAAAGAGGAATGGCGGGTGACTTTGTCTTTTCAAATGGGACACCCTATATTCAATAGTGTTTTTCAATTCTCTGAAACTTCCTGCATGCTTTCGTATACTTTTCACATATTTTTATTTGACAGTTTTCGAAATATTGGCCATTTTGACAAAAAAATGATACTTGTAGAGGCTATGTTATCCAATTATATTTCACGAACCCTTGCACATACCAATAACAGTTTTATATGGATTGAAAGACAAGACTTCAAAGTATCCTAGACAGCTGTCATAAAGCATCTACAGCATATGGGGTGTCCACAAAAAGACTATCAACATGACGAATTTCAAATATACTTTTCTTCATTTTTTCAAATGCAATGCATATAATTTTTTTTCATCATTGTAATCACCATTCATTTTACTTCATTTTTTGACAAATGCATGATATGCATATTCTTAACAGAATAGCATTTTTAAGAGCTTTTTCGAAATGTTTCCCCAAAATTTACATATACCTTCGAATTTAAATAGAATATTTGGCTTTTCTGTGGTTATTGAGAACTGTCAAACTATTCCTCTCAGAATGAGCATCATTGAAGCTTCAATTCATATTATCATATTATAGCGAAATGGGGAACTAGAAAGTTTTGATGTATCTACTCAAAAATGTGATGAAATCAATTACTGAAGACAGAAACTTGCTTTCTGTTCCCATTTTTTAAAATACATTTTTGATAATTTTCTATGTTTCTACTTGAAGAGTCGAATCTTGCAAAGATTTCAAACAAGCTTCAAGCTTGGGAGCTTGAAGATCTGCGTGCGTGCCTGTGAAACTTATGAATATAATTTTTTCGAAGAAAGTTGTATAAGGATAAGAGCGAGCACTTTTTTGTATCCTGAAGTTTTGAAACTCGTTTTTTTGGAGCATTCATAACTTGTACATTCAAACTCTTTGGTATTTTTTGAATTTTTACATCATTGTGTGAGTATTCATTCAATCCGTAAAAACTATGATGATTTGAATTGAAGCTGCAATGATGTTCATTTTGAAAAGAATAATTTGACAGTTCCCAATAACCACAGAAAAGCCAAATCTGCTTTTTGAATTCGAAAGTAAATGTGAATTTGGAGGAAAAACTCTAAAAAATCCTATTCCTTCAGAGATATGCATATCATGTATTTGACAAAAAATGAAGTAAAATGAATGGTGATCACAATGATGAAAAAAAATTGTATGCATTGCATTTGAAAAAATGAAGAAAAATCGATTTGAAATTCGTCATGTTGATAGTCTTTTTGTGGACACCCTGTATGCTGGAGATGCTTTATTATAGCTGGGTAGGATACTTTGAAGTCTTGTCTTTCAATCCATATAAAACTGTTATTGGTATGTGCAAGGGTTCGTGAAATATAATTGGATAACATAGCCTCTACAAGTATCATTTTTTTGTCAAAATGGCCAATATTTCGAAAACTGTCGAATGAAAATATGTGAAAAGTATACGAAAGCATGCAGGAAGTTTCAGAGAATTGAAAAACACTATTGAATATAGGGTGTCCCATTTGAAAAAATAAAGTCACCCGCTATTCCTCTTTTGTGGGCCACCCGATATATTCGAAAATATTTTTAGGTTGTGCTCTTCTTGGAGTAAATCAAGTCTGCATCAAAAAATTTCGCAAAACTCAGACCGTTACGCGTAAATCGTCCACTGCGGCACTAGTGGGACACCCTGTATAATGAGAAGGGTGATTAAAATTCAGTTCTTAAATTACTTTTGAAGGTTATATTTATTCTATATTTGTGTTACATACTGATTAATCTTTTAATTATACTCATGAATTATTTGATTCGTGCTAATTGTTCTTTTAAAGTATTACATATATTATTCCTTTTGAAAAGTTGATTTTATGGTTGTAAAGATCTGACCACATGAAATAATGATAATTCATGTTGAATTTTTTAATTTGTTCAATTTTCGGCGGCTCTGAAAAAATTTAATTCAATGATGTTTAATCTTTGCATTATCACGTAATGTTCGCAGAAGGAAAAGTGGAGCTTACTTCCTCAGAGGCAGACAGTGAATTATCCTCACATTCTATCCCATACCACACAGGTTAGTTTTGTTATGTTGAACCTATTCTGTGCAAGCTTGCTCGGTGTCCACATGAGGCTCTTGACATACCAGGCTGTCAAAAATGGATGACATACAAATGCAGCGTTGCCAATGTGCAGGTAATTTGGTATGTCAGGAACCTTAGGTTTGCCGAAATAGATTTTTAATCAGGTTAAAACAGTATGGAGCATTGTCAGGTTTTGACCATGATATAAGTGCTGGTACAAGTAATAGTCCTTGACTGAAAGTAGCCCACTACCCTAGAGACATTTATTTCTTCTTGTTTAAAAAGATAGTTTTTTATGAATTTATTCTTTTTCTATTCCTTATTGCATGAGCGTTGAGTTGTATATAAATGCATGAATTTCATTTTGAATTCCTTTCCGAATCATTCCTACTAACCCAAGTGTTCGAGTAAACGTGGAAGAATTAATTTTGGATGTTTGTTAAACCGAAGAAAATGAGATTTGGGATTATGTTGGGTTAGAGATTTATACATTACCTGCATAATAACAGTTCGGGAATCTGGCTGAAGAGTATGTTTATGTTTCAAGGCATGTCAGTCAAGGGGGAAAGTATAGAAGCAAAAAATACCTCTAACTTGAATGGATTGAGATTGACCGATCGAGAATGGCCTAACTCTAAAAGTATTAAATCGGAGAAAATTGACTACGAATATTCAGGTAAATTCCTTTTTGAACTCCATTTGTGATAGAGTAGGCTGCAGATTTGGTCATCTGTTCATGAAATGGTCGGAAAGGTATGTAAAAATTTTATACAGGGTGACTAACATCAAGTGATGGAGTATCACATTTATGGAGAGCTAGAAAGGAATCGAGGACAAAGTTCTTACTCGCATTATTTGTCTCTCTCTGTGACTAGCTCCTACCTGATATTTGGGTGGGACACTGAGGATACTGAATCCTGACCTTATGGCTTATAGTGAGACTTGATGCCAACTGTATAACTCGAAACACCCTGACAAGCTCTGATTCTTGACTGTCAAAGATCGTAAATCAACCATATGGCATACTGATAGATCTAAATCGGAAAGTGATACTTGCGTAGGTAATTATGAGCGTTCAGGCTTGTTCTCAAGCAAAAAACACACTATATGTGCTTTAGAGCGTCTCAAAGGATCAAGGGAGTAGACACCTGGACCAAAACCCTACTGCAGCCTAGGAGAAAAACACTACAGGGGTTATATAATAACAAACCCTGTGTACTTCCAACTGATGTTTTGTTTTGGAGAATGAGCAATTATTTGTTTATTCTACAGATTTCAAAATGTCGCTATCTCGAAGAAGGCTGCTGCCTCATATCTCTTTTCAATAACAAAAAGGTTATGGGCAGCTTTCGGATAGTCAAAGGTTTTTGGCTATAACTGGATTTTGATTCTATAATTCTCCATTTTGCGAAGTATTGAGATATGTTCTTTCTCTTTCCTAGTCTTGGGAATTCCCCAATTCAACATCGAGTTTGGTACTTCCTGTATAATTTTTTTTATTCCTTTACATATTTCTTTATGAGATGACAAATTTACAGCCTGTTTTCAAACCAAAATCTACCGGTACTGCGCTCTTACACCTTAAAAAATTAAAATTACATCGATAGTGAATGTTTTATTGGTTTTGGCTAAACTTAATCCCATTTCCATCAACTCTAACCTAAGAAATCTGACCGCGACCTAACCTAACTTGATTGAAATCGCAGTTTTGACAGTATTTTGTTCTTTTCACCCATGCCGATTAGTAGTACCAGGTTTGATATCATCGAATTGTTGTTTTTATTCCAGTGTTGCCCGCTACAGCGATTCAAATATCGAGTGGCGAAGGTGGAGGTCACGGTTTGCATACTTTGACCATGACAAATTCGACGCAAGGGGGCGCTATCGTGCAGTACGCGCAAGGGCAAGAATTTTATGTACCAGGTGGGTTGAAACATTCCATAATCAAATTGATGGCTTCAGAAATTTCTTTTCGTTAATTTTGTTGATTGGGTGTGCCTTTTGGAACAAGCTGACCTCCGCGTTGGTTGTTTTTCCATAATTTTGTAAATATTCTTGGTCTACGTATGTTTGTTGCTGTGATGATTTTTAGCAAAATCGTAGCGAAGAAAGAAGCATAAAGAAGATTTTTTCCAGTGGTAGCTCAGAGCGGCAGCATATCGGGACAGAGCGAGGATCTTTCGCGCAAAAAAGAAATGCGCCTCATGAAAAACAGGGAGGCGGCCAGAGAATGTCGACGAAAAAAAAAGGAATACATCAAGTGCCTGGAAAACAGAGTGGCTGTCTTGGAGAACCAGAACAAAACGCTCATGGACGAGCTCAAGGCCCTCAAGGACTTGTACTGCTCCCAAAAGGTGGAATGAACCTCGAGTTTAGTTAGATCGGTGTCGGACTTCGCCAAGGTATTCGTACTTTAAGCTAGTGAGGGAAATTGTGCTTTAAATTTTACGAAAACGAAAAGATCTTGTGCAATCTCAGCCGCTACAGTTTCGTGATGGTGCCTCAAAGGGAAAAAAGGATAGGTTCGATTAACCCTCCATCTAACGAAGATGAATTTTCAACGTTGCATACTTCGAATAAAGATCTGATGTGATGGAGATCTAACGATGAGAGTGGAAGTTTACCCAAAGAATGTTATTAGTGTACTTAAAGTTTATATCTGTTGAAATGGTTTGACGTTGTCGATTTGTTGCTGTTTTTATTCCCAGATCTGTTCTAAACGTATTTTTAGCACTAACGCGGATTCAACGTTTTAATTTAGGTTATCTCGAAAATTTGGTTTCCTTGGGAGATTTTTTTAATTATTTAAGTTATTCAAATGATTGCGAATTCTTAAAACTAGTCATAAATTTTAATGTGGGCTTCAGGAGCTCAAAATTAATCTTATTCTTTTGATTGAAGAGGAGTTTTGGTGGAGGGCGCAAAAGGTTTTGCAAGGTTATCTGGCTTTGACATGAATTTATGGTTTCTCCCACAGTTTGTGGTATGATCCAAGAAATTTGTGTCTTCGAAGAATAGAATCTACTGATTGACATGTATCGAAATGTACCAGCTTCATTTTGCAGGCAAATGAAGCTCTGCGCATTAATATTTTCTGAGGTTAACATCTTGCTTTGTTTAGTTGAGAATGACATACGTCATTTTCGAAAACAAGGGTACGTTCCGGTGAATTCAGTACCTTTGCGTCACCTCTTGAAAAAGCTCCTTCCTAGAAATTTTACAAGTTGACTTCGTTTGAGTTACCAAAAAAATTGGGAGATTGAAAGGTTTATTTTTCATATTATGTAAACGTGTAAATAAAATTGTATATTATGTATAGAGAGAAATAGAGGAGAGGGTTGTGAAGTTGGAGCCACTGTATATAGATTTAAACAAATGTGAGGTGCCTGTTTCAAGTTTGCCACTGAAAATTTTGTGTTCGAAAAATCGAAATATTTTGATAAAGAAATTCAATCAGATAGATACGCATTGTGGGCACCCCATAATGATGGCAGAGCAGTATTTATTTTCTTATAATCTGAGTGCCTTGGTAATAATAAAGAAAACAAGAGTATGTTATGTAATTCTACGAAACTAGTGCCATAATTTCTTGGTTTTGTACGATCTTAAAATGTTTAAGCGAAGATTTTTCGAGGTTTTTGAATGGAAACTATTTTTACATATCAAGGAAGTTTGAAGTTTGGAGCAGTTTTTCATGGTTTCATTTTTGGTTGCCAGGTACCATTATTTTTGTAAATTTCACATTTGATGTGTTTTAGTAGCTAATTTGTAAATAAGTATCGTACTTGTTAAAGTATTAGTTGAAAGATTTATTACATTAAATTGGATATAATATTTTGAATTCTTTCCATTTTTTGACCTAAACTTCCAGTTTCCCCCCTTTTGGGGAAACAAGACTAATTCAGGGATTTTGAGCAGACGCCCTCTGGTGGCCTAGAAGCCAATATTCGGGTGTAGGTG
Organism: Adalia bipunctata; assembly: GCA_910592335.1. Lineage (NCBI taxonomy): Eukaryota > Metazoa > Arthropoda > Insecta > Coleoptera > Coccinellidae > Adalia > Adalia bipunctata. The sequence goes on from OU342951.1 coordinate 4,983,188, forward strand.
TGATAAGTTGTGAACGAGTTCCTTGTAAATGTTTATTATTCGAGGAAAAAGATCACAAAACCAAAGCAGATCACAATATTCATTAGAGTTAAAAATAAATTATATAATAGAACGAACTAAAAATGTTAATTCGATTAACAGGAAAGCATAAAGTAATGTACATCATGTTATATATCGTATGGAGTAATTCTTATGGATGTCGATAAATCGGAAAAATTAAGATAAGAATATTTAGGAACTTATGAACTAATTATCCATTTTTCAGTAGTTTGATGAATTGACCCTGGAGGTCCTTCGTCAGTGTTTCTCTGGCCGGTATTTCTTGATATTCCTGTAAAAATGGGCCAGTTTAAAAAAGAGTACACTCGATATATTGTAGAAGTTGCAGATTCTCGGATTTTGGAACTTCTTACGGTGCTTATTTTCAACATGTACCTCTATAGAAGTTTCTAGAATCTCTGCAACTTCTTAATAGCATTTTATTGAAGGCACTCGAGTTCTTTGGATTTTACAATCTTTAATCAAATACACTGCGCCAAGAAACTAACAGAAAATGTGGTGAACATCTGGAATTTCTTTGTTGTTTACCATTGCATTTTTTAAGCGCTCGTTCTACATTATACGAAAGTTTGTTGGGATTCCACGGAAGGTAGGGTTCGTGTAGAGGAAAGGGAAAACACGATAAAAATCGAGAGTACCTGTGCTAACTTGCACATTTCGATCGGTACTCGTTAATTTGATTTTGAATTGAGATTAATTCAGAAGTGCTCAAGTGAATTTATATTTCTTTAAATGCAAGTGTTTTTGATGATTTTTACTGGGTGAGGAATAAAACTTTAATAATTAATTGTGATTTTTCTTTTGTTTGATTTGATCATAGTTTTCTTGACGAGTGTACTTTATGAATCTTATGATTTTCATTCAAATTTAGGAAGAACTCTTTGCTTGCAGTGTACGAAAGATATGGTACAGTTTTTTTTAAAGGTGAACTAACTACATTATAAATATTTCGTTTTAGTACAAATACAAAACTACTACTATATTTTATATACTACGAACTACATGAGGAGTGAAATCGACAATTTTAGATAGTTTATACTGTTGTTGTTGGTTCAAGCTTAAATGATTTATGGTTATTATTTTCATGCAGATCATTATTATTAATTGACAAGATACTTTCGATGTATTATGGATGGACCACTTGGAATTTCTCAGTTCATTTCATTGAAAGGAAGTGTTTGATTTGGACAGGGTTTGAAAGAATTGTCAGAATATAATTTCAGGCAATTTCTGACCTTGAAACTCGATTTTTTTTGTTGCTGAGAGTACAAGCATCAATTAGTATTAAGTGTTGAGTTATTTCGCAAATATGAAGATATTCTTTACTACGAAGAAGTAGAACAATTAAAGTAGAGGAAGCTTCATTATATTAAGTATTATACTTGCAAATACTAGACGTGAATCACAAATACTGTAAGAAGCGACTAAGAAAAAGAACCTTTGTCGATCCACTACCTAACATAGTTCGTCAAGAGCATAGACAGGGACACTGATCCTGACTTTGATAGTAGTCATAGATATGCGATTTTCGATGGCTAGGTTTACAAGCAGGTACGTACGCAGTCGCTAATTTGTGAGTCACTGTCTCCCTCTTAGTCTTGACGGGACTCAAAGGCGAGGAGGAAGCTGAAACAAAACAATTTAGTCGAGAGAAGGCTCATAATTTTTATGGTTCACCTTTAATTATTTCTTTATACTGTGGCACACTCTTCTTCCTAACTTCTTCAACTCTATGTTTACTCCTGTCTCTGGCAGCTTTCTCGGCAGTGCTTCTGATTGTGGATACAGCTGTCTTGTGCCGTATTTCTGGTAGAGCTCCAGGAAGCCTGAAAATAAAAGTTGGGTTATTGGAAATGAGGCAAGGATCTTGTAAGTTAGATCTAGATTTGGAAAAAAATATTACCTATCCTCAGCTTTACCCTTAGCACCCGTTTCAATCTTTCTCTTCGCGTTGGTGGCCACAGTTCCTTTCCTGCTGATCTCCATACCATTACTCATGGTAAGCTGCGTCGTCTTTGTTTTCTTCACCAACCTAGGCTTTCTCACTGGTACTTCGATGACGGCCAAATCTTCTGAACTACTTCCATGCGACTGTAACAAAGCTTCTCTACTGCTAGCCCTTTGCAGCCTCCTAGCCTTAGTGGTGGCCTTGAGTCCGCTAGATTCGCTGCTAGAAGTCTTGGTCTTTATTTTATCAGCACTAGCCTTAGTGTTTGAAATATATCGGTGAGCAGGTTTGGAGTCTTTAGGAGATGCTTCAAGGGAAGAGTTTGAAGACGTGTTCCTCAGCTTTGCCTTGCAAGGTCTTTCTATAGGTTTCTTAACAGAGTCTTGCTTCCACGTCTTGTTTTCTGTTATCGTAGTCAGTTCTATTTTACTTTCTTCCAGTTCTTTCTGCTTTCTAGACTCCTCCTCGCTGTAATCTTTGACAGCTTGTAAGATCTCATCAGCAGCCTTGGTGAGTTCTTCCAGAATACCACTGTCGAAGGTAGAAGTTGATTTAGGGTCGTTTTGGGATATGTTTTGGTATATCGGTGAATCAGTCCTTTGTGTTATCTTCTCTTTATTGCAAGGTGATGTGTTTGTTTTTATTTCTTTTTTCGTACTTTCAGTTCTCGTTCTGTTCGCTTGGAGTTTCGTAGGAACTCCAAAGTAAGCCATTTCGGATTTCTTTGGCTGCCTCAACACTTTCTCGTTTCGTACAAATTTTTCAGGGGGTTCATCCATTAAAGTAGAGCTTATAACTGGTTTTACTTCGGGTGTAGTTTTGCCCAGTACGAGTTCGAATGTTCTCGTCTTTTCTGTGTTAGTTTCTACGTTATTTGAGCTTCTTCCGACTAGGAGAGGACTGGAAAGTTTATCGGAATTGCTGGCTGACTTGAGTTCCGCAGTTTTGATCACAATTGGGTGTTTTCTTAGGACTATGGGTGAGTACTTTCTGCTTTTGATTTCCGCCTTTATTCTGACTGGTTCTTCAGGATGAGTTATGGCTTCTATTCGGTCTTGATGTTTGCTGTCTGCGTCAAAAAGTAGGGTTAATGTTATTAGTACAGGGAACATGCTTCTGAATATTGATACAGAAGAATTTTGGGGTCGAGAGTTAGGAAAAGCCAACAAAATTGAATGCCATTTGATGGGATAGGCTCTTCGTTTCGTTTTAATCTTCTGAATTCCTTTGGTATGATTCTTGTTGTGTTTGGAAAAGTTTGCTTGATAAATGAAACATTGTGATACAACAAAAAGAGTAGATACTGGCTGTGAGAGTGAAAATAGTAGAGTAGGAGTTCGAGGATATTGAAGTTAACCTGTTACATCAAATATACCTTTTTCTATTTGTGCAAGTAAACTAACATCGCTAGACTTCTTATGATTAGCTTTCTCGATGACGTTCTTATAGGCCCTCATCCTACTCCAACTTCCTGAGACCACACTACTGCTCCAATCCTCCTCCAGTCTCTTCCTCTCTGCCATTCTGCTGGTCAACAGCTGCACCTCTTTGTCGGCATCGCTGTCGCTGTCCTCCCCTTCGTACAGCCTCTTCAGGGCCTCCAGCTGTTGCGGCATCTGGTAAGGGTCTTTCTGCGGCAAGTAATCTTGCGGATTCAGGTCCTTTTCCGGTTCCTGCTTCTTGATGGTGTTAAGGATTAGGGAGGTAGACTTAAAACTATGAGATCCGTTCTGTTTGGCTTGGTGAAAGACCGGTTGGCGATCCTTGTCTTCGGTAGGCGAGAGATCGATGGTGATTTTGGTGGTGGTGGTGGTGTTCGAGGAATTTTCGTCGGTGGTGGTCTTGGAGCAGACCGTGTGCTGGGAATGGGAGTTCTCGCGACCTATCCTGACTATAAGGCCTTTCTTCAGTATTTGTTTGAGTTCTAGAAGGGTTTAGGCGGTGGTGAATTCAAGGTGGATGATGGCATGGTGGGTTTTTTGGGCCACCACGGACAATGGAGGTTTTTCTGGTACTAGGTACTGAGTGGTTTCAATGTATAGCCACACCTACCAGTTTTCGTTTCTGAATAAAATCTCCTCGCGTTTGTTAGAAAATAGCGATTCTTGGTCAATTTCAAAGGTTCATTGGCAGTTTATCTATACATATAGAACAAAGTTGTTGGTTACACCATTTATAACTCGAGATCGGATGGAGTGTTTGTTATGAAACTTCATTTATGGATTCGTCTACGGCCTGGTTATTATAAAATACATTAAAACTCTGAAAAATTCGATGAAAAACTTGTTTATGTAGGAAATGCTTTTCCTCCTTTTGAATAAGGCCACTAGGTGTCTTGGTCAATTTCAGAGGTTCATTGGCAGATTATCTACATATATAAAACAAAGTTGTTGGTTACACCATTTATAACTCGAGATCGGATGGACTGTTTGTTATGAAACTTCATTTATGGATTCATCCACGGCCTGGTTATTATAAAATACAGTGGACTCTCGATAAGTCGAACTCCCAGGGACCACAAAAAACATTTCGACTTACCTATAGTTCGGCTCACCAAACGTTCGAGTTGTTGAGGTGGGAGTTCGACTCATTGAGGTCTTGTTATCTCGAAATCGTCGGTAGTCAATGGAAAACAAGCGTTTATTTTTACATGCCATTTTGTTTTTTATGATTGTAGACAGTGTAGATTTCGGAATTCCCAACTTATTAGCAAAAAGTAGGTATATTCTAAAACTAGTTGCAGAATGGACTCCTATTCCAATACGAATGCGAAAGTTGAAAACGAGCGACGAAAGAGCGAGTTTTCAAACGCATGAGTATTGGAATTGCTTTCTGCAACGAGTATTAGACTATATTTTCTCTATTTCAGTCAAATTTCGTTGAAATTCAATGAAAAATTCAGATTATTCGTCCTAGAGACTTTTGTATTGTATCTTGGCAGTTGGTGACTGTTACGAAATTGACATTTTTAAATTGACGTGTGTTGAAAATTGAAAGGATCGGAAGCCAGTGCTGACAACCAAAAAACGGAAAATATGACTGAAAACAATGCTGTAATGAGTTCATTACAGCACTGCTTTAAGTACTGTAATGAACTCATTACGATACGGAAATAGAGAAAAAGGTTTTCCTTTTTTCTCCTTTCTCTACTTCCCGAATAAGTTCGAGTTTCTCTGCTACTGATAAGATTTTCAGTTTTCGCGGAGGCATAACTTATAACGCTCTCAGCACACGACTGCAAGGTAAACAAATAACGAATGAATAAACAAAATGGCTTAAGCTGTTGAAAAATGCATAATGATGGCTTTCCATGCGGTTTGCCTACCGCTTTCATTCGTGAGATCAAACAGTTCGACTCATAGAGGCTCTGGTGGTTAGGAGTACGACTAATAGAGGTGTTGATTCTCGCGAGGACCCTTCCAGAAGTTCGACTCATCTACTAGACTCTCTCGTCTCAACAAGACTGTTCGACTCATTGAGGTGAAAATACACAGGATAAGATACGCATGAATCGGGACCGGAGAAACTGTTCGACTTATCTAAGGGTTCGACTTATCGATGTTCGACTTATCGAGAGTCCACTGTACATTAAAACTCTGAAAAATTTGTTTATGTAGGAAATGCTTTTCCTCCTTTTGAATAAGGCCACTAGGTGTCTTGGTCAATTTCAATCTATATATATAAAAAACAAAGTTGTTGGTTACACCATTTATAACTCAAGATCGGATGGACTGTTTGTTATGAAACTTCATTTATGGATTCGTCTACGGCCTGATTATTATAAAATACATTAAGACTCTGAAAAATTCGATGAAAAATTTGTTTATATAGGAAATGCTTTTCCTCCTTTGGAATGAGGCCACTAGGTGTCTTGATCAATTTCAAAGGTTCATTGGCAGTTTATCTATATATAAAACAAAGTTGTTGGTTACACCATTTATAACTCGAGATCGGATGGACTGTTTGTAATGAAACTTCATTTATGGATTCGTCTACGGCCTGGTTATTATAAAATACATTAAAACTCTGAAAAATTTGTTTATGTAGGAAATGCTTTTCCTCCTTTTTAATAAGGCCACTAGGTGTCGCCACGGTTAATGGCTCTTATGTAGACACTGTAGCGTAGTCGTGAAGGTACTATATTCGTTATTATCGCCACTAGAATCGATGGTAATTACGATTTGTGAAATCCACCGTAAGTAGGTATCATTTAGATTTTAGGCGAAACAAAGTTCGAGGGCCAGCTTGTTGTTCATAAATCACAAGTGATTCTTGAAAATTACATTCGATAATCGTAGGCTGTGGAATATATTGAACCAAAACTGTGTACTTAGTTCCATTTCGAAACCTCCTTAGTTCTTTCGTGGGAAAAATCGAAAAGACTCAATGATATGATTTTTTATTGACAAATTCATATGAAGAAAATTTAGGTAGACAAAATGACATCCTGTAAATACTGCAGTGCCAAATTATCATCGATAGTTGGTCAATTGTGAGTGGTACCTACTCGAAAAAATTAGAAGCGATGGAATATACAAAGTATTCTACATAGTACATGCACAAATAGAAAAAGAGTCATATTTACAATGAAATTACTAAGTACATATCCTGGAACAAAGTTGGGTGTTAGTAGTTAGTCGTATCTTATCTATTTATAAAGGGTGGACCAGTTTGTACTAGCTGGACTTGTCGATGAAGAGTTTTCTTCTCGAAATAAGTTTTTCTTTCGACTGTTGGACTCCTGCTATTACATACAAGACCACTCTGTAAAACATCTACATCTAAAGTATCTTTTTCGAGGAGAGGATAAAGTAAGAAGAATGTTATTTCTTGGAAATGACGAGTTTTTTCAGAGGAAATACTGATTCAAGATCCTTCATTCGAAATTATTCAGGGACGCGAAAAAAATTACATAGTTTAGTACTGAGAAGAATCAGAGTTATCTCGAGTGCATGCTGGTCACCAAAAAGAATTACGTAAAGCTTAGAAGAGAATCTTCATGCGAACGACTCACCCTTCGCCTCCTGTTCCACAGGTACTTCGGGCTTGTCCAAAGCGCTATTTTGGACCACAATAGCCTTCCCTTCCCCTATATTGACCCTTGTGGAATACCCCTTGTGATGATCCACCTTTTGCACCTCTTCCATGTTCCTTATCCTATCCGCCACCGACAAAAAGGACTTGGTGACAGGATCGCTCCTTCTGAAATCGTTGTGGTATTCCACCAGCTTCTGCAACTGGTCCTTGATGAGATCTGGCTGGTTGTTCAGAATCGAGGAGTTCGTTTCATTTGTTTTGTTATCGAACAAATGGCTGCTAACAGTCACTGTAGATTTCCAAATGGGGGGGTCTTTTTCCGGTTTTTGAGAGCTCCAATTCTTTTCTTCATCGAAGAAGTTGAAGTCCAGAGGGTTTTCGCCCAAATGGTAAGGTTTAGGCTTCACCATTTTGTTTTTAAGGATGCCCCTGATGCTTTCGTTTTCTCCAGCTTCCCGTCTGTCGTCATCCAAAGGTCCCAGGCTGTTCAAATCTGAGTTTACAGTCACCAAGTGAGGTATAGATGTCCTGGAGATGGTACCCGGTTCTGTGTCTTCACCACTGGTACCTTCCTCCGAATACTGTTGGTTTCCGTTACCAAACAAAGTCTTCTCAACGTAGTTCTCTCCGAAATGAAGAACCGGCAGTCCGTTCTTGTTGAAATCGTTCAAATAACTCGGGTTTCTTCTTCTCCTCCTGAAATTCTGGGTAGGCGGAGGTTTCTCATCGGTTTCCACGATGTTAACCTTGCCAGATTCGGCAGCGAAGTGCACTTCCGTCTTGCAAAACTCCACTTTCTTGGACCTCTTGCCCAAACCGGCGAAATCACTATCACAGTCTGTAAGAGGCGCGTTTAGGAACTTTTCGTTTATCACCAAACTCGTCCTGCGGGCTTCATTGACGGTATTCTTGGAGACGTACTTGGTCTCGTCCACAGCTATAGAGTGGCGTTTTACTTCTTGGTTTTCGTCCCATTGACTGGACACTATGGGGATCTTGATGGTGATGGCTGGGTTCGAAATCCAGCTGTCGTTTTTCTTGGTCCAAGAGGAATTGAACTGTTGGTCCTTTCGGAACTGGTTCGTTTTAGTGGTGGAATTGTCGAATAACGATGTTATTCTTCTCACATTCCCAAAACTGGCGTCACTCTTGTTCGAAACACCGTTAGATTCCGTGTAATCTTCTGAATTCACTCGATCATTTTTCACCGCTGAAGGTATGATAATCACTTCACTAGACCGACAGATACCGCTGTCTGTCGAAGACTCCACCAGCTTCTTATTTGAGGACATAGTTTCGTTTTGGTTTTGGACTGGTTCAAACCCATAAGACTTTCTCCTGTTGTACCAATCTTCGCTTCTGTTGGTGGTACCGTTCAGCAGTTTGGATCTAGATTCCAAGCTACCAGTACCGATCACAGCCTTCTTAGTGTAATCCATACCAAACACGTACGATTTGACTTTGGATTGGTTCATCCTGCTCGAATCGATCATCTTTTCGTTTGGTTTCGAACTGTGGTCTTCGGTTACTATACCGTCGTCTATTTCTTGGTCTCTGGCTTTGATGAAGTCTTTTTCTGGCGAACTGGTCCTTCGTAGTCTTCCTTTGATTTCTTTTATGCTTTCAACAGTGACGAATGAGTTTCTTTTGGACTGTGGGGTTCTTTTAGGACTTTCCAAGTCTTCGTCTGGCGTTGATTTTTCGCTGCTGGAGTTTGAGATCGTTTGGAGGATTTGGTCTAGAGCTTGGAGATCGATGTTGTTTCCTCTCAGTGCAGTACTCAGTCTTCTACCCTTCTCAAAGTCTTCGGTGATCTTTCTGACACTCACTGACGTTTCTGGAAGGTCTATAGGTTTGTTTGTTGAGTTTTCTTGTTTGGGATACTGTAAAGATCTTCTGATTTTGGACGATCTTCTCCAGGTTTGAAGATGTTCCAAGTCTTCTAAATCCTCAATGCTTTTCGTGGATTTATCCTTGTTTAAGTTGATAAGGAAGTCTTCGCTGCTGCTGCTTTTAGTCCTTAGTAGATTCGTGTGACCATTCGTTTTCGTTTCGTGAGTTTTGTCTTCAGCGCTTGTTATCTTCAGTCTGTTTTCGATGGATGAATTGGTGTATTTTCCAAAGGCCTGCTTGACGGCGTTCTCGTGAATCTGATGGCAGATTCGGTTGACCCTATGGAGGTTTTCAGAGGCGACTTGGTGTAGATTGTCCGGGGATATGTCGTCTTTATTCTTGATCCTGGTGGGAGGACGTCTGACGGCGCTCCTGCCTATCACGGCTTTCGTTTTTTGGGAGGTGAGGTCCAATTGGTTTGAGGGTATCTGCAAAGGATTGTCTGTGTGAATTCTTGTAACCAGCATGTTTAAAGAAGTTGGATTTTTCGGATAATGTTCAATTATTTTTGTAATTTAATGTATAGATGCATAGAAACCCTGGTGTAACGACTCAACTTAAAATCGTGACAAAAAATTGTAGATCCAATCGTCACTTTATTGTAGTTCAGGTCTTAGTTCCGTAATAATCCGCAATATTTCACGGTTGTGGCGCATTTTTTTGTGAAATAGGTTATGAAGTTATTAGAGAGATGACAGTTGTCTTTATTTTGAAGTACATCAGACTTTCTGTGGTCTATGATCAAAACATGTCTTCATTTTGAATGTCATATAAGATTGTGGCTATAGAAGAATAGCGAGACCAGAGAAATTAATAGTAGGTCAAATACTCAGTGTTTCCACAGAATACCTAACTACACAGAAGCGTCATTCCGCCTTCCCGCCAAAACTTAATTTGATGACGCTTGTGTCATGCTAGGTAGTACATATGTCAACGTGAAATTATTTGTGTTCTGTGGTGAAATTCAAACTTTCCGCTGGACCCATAGAATTAGAAATATAGCATAGAATTATGTGGCTGGACCGCTCAAAAGTGACATATGTACTACCTAACAGAGAATCAAGGTCACGAAAATTTGCCCCTTGAAGATCAAAGTGCCGACGCTAAGTGACGCTTCTGTGTAGCTAAGTATTCTGTGGTGTTTCTATCTACAAGAAAGTCTTGAAAAAATCTCAACAGTGCCAAAATCTTATCAGGTATTCCTTGCATCTATTTCAAGGTCCATGAGAAGTTCATTCTATTTAATTTAGGAGGTTCCTTTGTTCATAATGCATGGAAATAAAAAAATTATAGGCGAGTATATTGAACATATTTTGAGGTGAACTTTTCAACCGTTCAATCGTTGCGTAATACAGCGGCTTGAGCGTGTATGACTAAGTAATTGCAATTCGCAATGCAATTCTACATGTGGTAGAATACCAGTTGGATTGAGTAAGACTAACGTGGAAGGGGAATTGTACATCGAGTAGATTAGTGTCGTGAATAGTGATTATTGTAGGAAGTGAATCATTAAAAATTGATCATGGGTAAGCATCTCATATGTCGGCAGTGAACTGTTTCTTATGGCTACCTTGATTTTCCCAGTTGCCTTAAAATGAGTTTGAATTCATTTATAGGTACTTTCAGGACAACGATCAACCTTGATTTCATCTTTATTTGAATCCGAAAAAAATTCGACAGCTGCCAAAAAAAATTGACAGCTGTCACAAAAAATTGACAGTGCTGTCAAAGAAATCGTCCATGATCTCGGACATGTCATAACAAAAACTTACACTTGTTAAATTTCGTATCAGTATAGATAAAGAAATCGAGAATTTACACGTTTTTCAACATAAAGTCGCCGAGGCACGACTTCATAAAGACCATTTACATTCGCGAGTTTGTTTACCAACCTACTGTCAAACGGTCGTGATTACACGTTGCGCAAATATCAATTAATATTTTGTTTGTGGCGATCGTTAGCTGCCCGATCATCTTCACGTTCTATGCTCGAACATATATCTCACACCTTGAACTCGACAACCGTGTCCATTGAATCCCCTGGTTATGTTTAATCTATGCTGGTGGAATGGAGACACAGAATGGATGCGATCGTGTCCGCTCTACTCGAGGGCATAATTGATGTTCCAATCTGTGGAAAGTGAAACTCTGTGGGATGCGCATAGAATAAATGGGCGGACGGTGTAAGGTCACAGATCGGGATTTGGACGTTTGTACCGTGAAATTGGCCATAGAGAATTAAGTTTATCACATTTTTCTCTGGGTCCAGTTCTCCATTTGAAATGATATTTGGTTTGGCTACAGCTACAAATAATTGGACTCAATTTGAAAAAAACAATGCCTTCTAGTGCGTATCATTTAGAAAGTGCATCAATAACCCATCGAGAGTGCTTTTGTCGATTAATCGAACTCAATCGACCAAGATATTTCTCAATAGGTTTTAAAGACGCTTTCATAACCGCATCGTCTACTCGTGATTTACGCATGTAACAATTCCTATTGAAAACGTGGAAAATGTAATGTTTTTAGAAGTTGGCTATACGGTTATTCATAAAGGTTGGATCGAAGGAAACTCTGTCGTGAGTCAAGCTTGAAAATGTTAATTTCAACTTACGCAAGTTCACTTAGGTGTAATAATGATAATTAAACAGCTGTTATAGGTAGGTAAGGTTCTCTTGAGCAACATTAATAATATACGTGCAATTAAATCAGTTGTATACTTAAACAACAATACATTATAAAAGGAATGAATATGGAGCAGTTTTAATTTAGTCTACTTGATTACTAGGATCGAAAAAGATGTCTGGAAGAAAAAATTATAAGAAAAGATTTGCAGGGAAAATAATTTCGATGTTTTCTATGGTAATTTAATGTAATAACGACATGATACATTTTTTAAATCAACAAAGAAATGTTTCAAGAAGAAAAACACTTTCGATAATGACTTACATCTTCGAAATGGTGGGGGTAGATAAATTCAACCTTGAAATAGTAAGAAACGAAAAAAAAAATAAAAACTGAAACAACACAAAGAAGGCAATGAAGATCGACAAAACTGACATTCTATGGCAATAAAAAGGGTGGCAAACTTTTCTAAAAAAAAAAAAATCAAACCTACCTGCAACCCGTCAAATTCCCCTTGTCCCCTGAGCGCCTCCCCACCGGTCCTCCGGCTGGTCCAGCGGCTGCTGCTCGACTTGACGACCTGCAGCTGTCCTCCGGGAACCTGGCTCTGGAACACCTCCAGCTGTCTCCTGGCCTGCTGGCGGAGGGCCCCGTCCGCTCCCGTCCTCGCCCGCGAATCCACTACCTGCGACAGAAGAGAGGACGTGAATGCGCGAGGTGTACGTGAACGCGGTGCCCCGGCACCTGGTGGACTGACGGGGACGACGTCGTCGCCGCAGGAAGAGGATGGTGTGGGTACGGTCGCGAAGGGAAGAGGAAGTCGCGGATGTGGAGCTACCGTTTGTAGATGGTGTGTTTTTTGGTTATTTTATGGATTAAGTGTTTTCCAATTGAGTTGAATATTTTTCACATTGATTTCGGAACTTTTCATATTAAATTCAGTTTGAATTCGTTCTTAATTGGTGTAATTTCAATTCGTTTTTTATAAGCTTTAGATCAACTTGCAATGTAGAGATTCGGTGAAAATAACAAGGCAAAGTTAAATACTCTCTTGACCTATCGTTGGAGTCTCCGAAGTTTCATACTTGTTCTATCGTTGAAGTCTCCAAAATTTCTGGCTTTATCGATCGTTGAGGTCTCCGAAGTTCCTCGCTTCATCGATCGTTGCTGTCTCCGAAGTTTCTCACTTGATCTGTCGTTGAAGTCTTCGAAGTTCCCGATTAGTGTGATTTCAATTTGGTGTTTTTTTGAACTTAAGATTAATTTGCAAATGTTTGTATGTAGAGATTCAGTAAAAATACCAAGACGAATGAATAATTTTTCACAATTTAGATCACGTTCGTAATCGCCTTATCGATCGTTGAAGTCTCTAAAGTTACTCTCTTGATCTATCGTTGAAGTCTCCAAAGTTTCTTGCTTGTATCGTTGAAGTTTCCAAAGTTACCCGTCTTATCGATCGTTGAAGTCTCCGAATTTTCTCGCTTTATAGATCGTTGAAGTCTCCGAAGTTTCTCGCTTGATTTATCGTTGAAGTCTCTGAAGTTCTTAATTAGTGTTATTTCAATTTGGTGTTTTTTTATGAGCTTTAGATTAAGTTGCAATGTTTGTATGTTCAAATAAATGTTTATATGCTTTATATTATCTACCTACTATTTGAAGATACTTATATTTTCCGTCAGGAATTAACTTCATTTCGCACATTCGAACAAACAGATTTCGTAGAGAGTATCTCGAATTAGGGATCAAGAACCGTAACCGACCGTTTAAACGAAATCGAAAACGACAATCTCGAAGGTTTCGAACGACCCAGTAGTCATTATCGGATGACACCAACCATAGAAAAACATTTTCTGGCTGCACACTGCGGTAATTAACGCAAGGTCGAGATGTTCTTCGATCCAGGAAATTAGAGGTCGCCATTAACTCGAATTGTCGCGAATAACCTACCTTGGTTTTCGTTTTGTCAGTGTTTTCCACGATTTTGGTTTCGCGCTTAATCGATCGTTGAAGTCTCCGAGATGAGAACGATGTAGATACAATTTCGGGCTGTGTATTGCGATAATTGAAGAGGTTTTATATCCAAAAAAATTGTGCTAGAGTGAAAAACGTTTAAAATAAAATGGATGAATGGTTTAGCGCTTGGTCAATCGTTGAGGTCTCCCCGGAATAAAACAATCTACATTCCCTCTTCCAAGAGCCCATCTTCACGTGCAGAAAACTCGTCGTTCTGTCCTTCTCTTTCGGTTTTTAAAGCGACTCTTACAGTGTCATACACCTTTGCATCGTGTACACCCATAAACGCCCATGCTCGTGCCCATTTTTTTCTCCGATGGCGATTCATGCTCGCACACACATGCACATTGTAGGTACATCCATAATGCATATTGGCTGAATGATGAGTAACCTTCGTCGATTGGTAATTAAACGGCGATGCGCTGACCGGAAAAGGAAGATGCGTTTCTTTGTTTTCTTCGGGTTCATTGGTCATATACACTCTGGGAAATATTTGAACTCCGGCCAACGCTCGCTCACATTGGCCCAGTTTGCTCAGAGGTCTTGAACTTTTCAGTGATATTTCGCACCTTCCCAAGTGACTTGTTCAATTCGAATTCTTTTTTAATCAGTGTAATTTCAATTTGATGTTTTTTATGAGTTTTAGATTAACTTGCAATGTTTGTATGTAGAGATTCACTGAAAATACCAAGGCAACTGCATAATTTTTCACAATTTAGATCATAACCGCCTTATCGATCGTTGAAGTCTCCAAAGTTACGCTCTTGGTCTATTGTTGAAGTCTCCGAAGTTTCTAACTTGTTCTATCGTTGAAGTCTTCAAAGTTACTTTCTTGATCTATCTATGAAGTCTCCGAAATTTCTCGCTTTATCGATCGTTTAAGTCTCCGAAGTTTCTCGCTTTATCGATCGTTGAAGTCTCCGAAGTTTCTCACTTGAACGATTGTTGAAGTCTCCAAAGTTACTTTCTTGATCTATCGTTGAAGTCTCCGAAGTTTCTAAATTGTTCTATCGTTGAAGTTCCTTATCGATCGTTGAAGTCTCCATTTTAGATACTATCTTGATCTATCGTTGAAGTCTCCGAAGTTTTCCGGTTTATTGATCTTTGCTGTCTCCGAAGTTTCTCGCGTTATCGATCGTTGAAGTCTCCGAAGTTTCTAATTTATTCTATCGTTGAAGTCCCTTATCGATCGTTGAAGTCTCCAATGTTACTATCTTGATCTATCGTTGAAGCCTCCGAAGTTTCTCGCTTTATCGGTCGTTGAAGTCCCCGAAGTTTCTCGCTTTATCGATAGTTGAAGTCTTCGAAGTTTTTCGCTTTATCGATCGTTTCTGTCTCCGAGGTTTCTCACTTGATCTGTCATTGAAGTCCCCGAAGTTTCTAACTTGTTCTATAGTTGGAGTCCCTGAAGTTTTCCGCCTTATCGATCGTTGAAGTCTCCAATGTTACTATCTTGATTCAAGGGCGTCGCCAGCCTTTGAGCTAGGGGGGGAGGGCAAACAAAATCAGAATAGAAATAATGAACTGATTTTCGTATATTATGCTATTATTTTATGAGTTTTTAAGGGATTTTTGAGCTCTAGGGGTTGGCGACGCCCATGTCTTGATCTATCGTTGAAGGCTTCGAAGTTTCTCGCTTTATCGGTCGTTGAAGTCTCCGAAGTTTCCCGGTTTATCGATCTTTTCTGTCTCCGAAGTTTCTCGCTTTATCGATCGTTGAAGTCTCCGAAGTTCTTAATCAGTGTAATTTCAATATGGTGTCTTTTATGAGCATGAGATCAACTTGCAATGTTTGTATGCAGATTCAGTGAAAAATACTAAGGCAACTGAATACTTTTTCACAATTTAGATCTTGTTCGTGAAACGAACATGTTAGCCATTCATGCTAGAGACATCCAAGATGAAAAGATGAAACGCACACCTACTCATTTATCCAAATAGAGAATAAAAACATAATAACGAAATGTTCCTCTTGTCAAAGCTCGTTGACGTTCGTACATGGAATTATAATAATTTGTCAGCTAAATAGACATGTCAGATGATGTGAGCTAACGGATTTGCATGCCAGATCCTAATATATATTCCTCTAATACCATATGTTAGCGACTGTTGTGGAAAGCATATAAAGGCAAGTCCACCCACGTTTTTGTTTAAATACGGTACTAAATCCTTTCCCATTTTTCAAACGTTGTGCAACTCGTCCGTCAAAGGGGTTTCCGGCATTTTCCTAGCTGGGAATCGAAGTTTATTTCGGTGTAAGCGTCTTTGAATGTCACGACAAGGAGAAGGGCTTGGTTGATGGGATATTGATGGAAGAAAGTTCTCGAATGGGTAGACGTAAAATTGTTCGCGGAATATCTTTAGCTTTGGTGTAACTCTCTTGATCTATCGTTGAAGTTCTAGAAATTTCTCACTTTATCGATCGTTAAAGTCTCCAAAGTTACGCTCTTGATCTATCGTTGAAATCTCCAGAGTTACTCTCTTGATCTATCGTTGAAGACTCAAAATTTCTCGCTTTATCGATCGTTGAAGTCTCCAAAGTTTCTCTCCTTATCGATCGTTAAAGTCTCTAAAATTTCTCGCTTTATCGATCGTTGAAATTTAGCAAAGTTACGCTCTTGATCTATCGTTGAAATCTCCAGAGTTACTCTCTTGATCTATCGTTGAAGTCTCCAAAATTTCTCGCTTTATCGATCGTTGAAGTCTCCAAAGTTTCCCTCCTTATCGATCGTTAAAGTCTCTGAATTTTCTCGCTTTATCGATCGTTAAAGTCTTCGAAGTTACGCTCTTGATCTATCATTGAAACCTCCAAAGTTACTCAGTTCTTGATCTCCTAATGTGAAGTCTCCAAAATTTCCCGCTTTATCGATCGTTGAAGTCTCCAAAGTTTCCCTCCTTATCGATCGTTAAAGTCTCTAAATTTTCTCGCTTTATCGATCGTTGAAATTTAGCAAAGTTACGCTTGTGATCTATCGTTGAATTCTCCGAAATTTCTCGCTTTATCGATCGTTGAAGTCTCCGAAGTTACGCTCTTGATCTATCATTGAAACTTCCAAAGTTACTCTCTTGATCTATCGTTGAAGTCTCCAAAATTTCTCGCTTTATCGATCGTTGAAGTCTCCGAAGTTTCCCGCCTTATCGATCGTTGAAGTGTCCGAAATTTCCCGCCTTATCTCCAAAATTATTCTCTTGATCTAACGTTGCAAGTCCAAACTTGTCGAGTCCTTACCGGAAAACGCTTGATTAATATAAGGCCCAAACGCTGCACAATGAAGCGTATAATTAAAACCCACCCAACCCCCATCTCTATTGCATAAAATATCAAGCATCGCGCCCATGCAGATGACGAGCGCACCTGGCAGAGAAGAAGAGGAACAAACGAATCCTCTATGGTTGCGACATGTTTCAAAACACCCGCGGTCGCTTATTCGTATTCAAAACAAAAGGTGGGTGGTCAGGAGGTGCTCAATTTGAATGTTAGAACAACCGGACGAAGCAATTTGCATATTCCGGTCTGAAGGTGACGTTTGGGGTTTTAACGAAGTTAAATGTGGAAATGACAAGGTGTAATTAAAACGATCAGTATTCCTTGCTTTGGTTGAGAGCGACACCTTCTGAGCACCGACAGAACACTCGAATACCGATATTACAGTGTGATAACACCATATCAAAGTTTTGAAATTGCCAAAGTTCCCTTTCGAACGAAAAAATGAGATTCCCGACCTGCTCACACGTTTGGAGGTCGCAGAATCAGACCACTTCGGCGATTTTACCGGTGCGGCGGCCTGCAGTCGGCCCTGATCTATATTCAGGTGTATAATATTCGGTATCGCTCTCGCACGTACAATATGCACTCGAGGATAATATAACCGACGTGCGTCGTTTGATACGCAAAAGTGCCATGCTGCACTGTCCGATCCACCATTAGAAAGCGCAAAAATCGAGCCAATCAGACCGCGAAGCTGAAACATAAGAACTGCTCGATTGTATACCGTTCTAGATCGGATTATGAACTAACAAAGTTCGTCGACTTGAAAAAAAAATGTTGTTTCTTTCATGAATAAAGCAGTCAGATTGTGGCTTCAATTTCTTCGAATGCTATCTGAATATCTTTAGTGGAAACGCTATCAGTCATTATAGAAACACCCTGTATATACAGGAAGAAATTATTCATGATGGAATAGTCGTTTAGTGTTCGGTATTTGAAAAGAAACAACGGTTGAGATATATTTTTTAAATCGATGAAGTCTCCTTATCTATCGTTGAAGTCTCCGAATTTGATGTCCTGACCCATCGTTGAAGTCTCTGAAGTTAATCGCTGTATCGATCATTTGAGTCTCCAAAGTTTCTCGTCTTATCGATCGTTGAAGTCTCCAGTATTGCACTCGAGTTTGAGTCGAATTTGGCGGAAATAATGCGGTTAAGGACTCAAAGTCGATGTGAAATGAAGTTTTGAAATGTTTTCTTGTCTGAGAGAATGTTTTAATCATTTCAATACATTGAAATTTCATGTAAATGAGAACAATCATCAATAGCAATTCGTCGAATTGCAAAAAAATGTTGTTTCTTTCATGAATAAAGCAGTTAGATTGTGGCTTTAATTTCTTCGAATGCTATCTGAATATCTTTTTTATCTATTGGTAACACTACCAGTTATTAAAGAAACATCCTGCATATACAGGAAGTATTCATGATGAAATAGTCATTGAGTTTTTGGGAATAAAAAAAAAACGACTGTGAAGATAAATTTTTTTAATTCTGCCAAAAAATAGACCATTCTGTACCTATTTATGATGTCATCATATCTCTTGCCATAACTATGGATAGTTCTTGCTTCTTCCGATCACTTCAAACAATGCGGTGTCCCTTTGTAGTCAGATTACGTTGTCGTTAACACACACACACTTCATACGGATATACCCACATGGTTTGATCGAAGTCATGCTGTGTTCTCAACGATGCCGCTATCTGGCAGATAGATATTGCGAAAATTTATCGAACAGTGTTGGAGTGACTTATGGCAGGTTCTTGCAAGGGGCACACCGGGTATAGTTGTTCACATCAATAACAGAACGTTCACACTTGGTCTATTCAGAGTGAAGGAACAGTTAACCTGCATTCAGACATAGCTTCGTTCAAATATCATCTTATTTTAGGAATGGAAGCACTCCATCTTTAAGGTCTTCAGATTTATTTTCCTAAATAACAATTAACAGTCTTGATATGTCGATGAAGATTCCGAACTTTCTCGCCTTATCGATCGTTGAACTCTCCGAAGATTCCCGTCTTATTGATCTGTCTCCAAGTTACTCCCTTGATCTATCGTTGATGTCCCCTGAGTTACTCGCTTTATCGATCATTTAAGTCTCCGAAATTTCTCTCCTAATCGATCGTTGAAGTATCCAAAGTTACGTTATTGATCTATCGTTGAAGTCTCTGTAGTTACTCGCTTTATCGATTATCTAAGTCTCCGATGTTTCTCACCTAATCGTTCGTTGAAGTCTCCAAATTTACGTTCTTGATTTATCGTTGAAGTCTCCGAAGTTTCTCGCTTTATCGATCGTTGAAGTCTCCGAAGTTTCTCGCTTTATCGATCGTTGCTGTCTCCGAAGTTTCTTCCTTGATCCATCGATGAAGTCTCCGAAGTTTCCCCGCTCTATTGATCATTGAGGTCTCCAAGTTACTCTCTCGATCTATCATTGAAGTCTCCGAAGTTGATCTCTTCACCCATCGTTGAAGTCTCTGTAGTTACTCGCTTAATCGATCATTTAAGTCCCCAAAGTTTCTCGCCTTATCGATCGTGCAAGTCTCCAGTATTTCACACGAATTTGACGAAAATATTGTGATTCTGGACTCCCAGTCCATGTGAAGTGGAATCTTGAAACTCTTCATGTCTTAGAGAAGGTTGTGACTACTTCAGTATATGGAAAATTATTAAAATTTCATGCAAATGAGAACCATCATCAATAACAATCTGGTCCGTGACCCATCGCTACCAAGAACTCCCCGGATTTTCGGCTCGAGAATTTCCTGTACGGACCACGTGCTGTCGAACCCGTCTGCGGTTTTTGAACCTTCAATGTGGACACGCAATCTCACCGGGGTACTCTTCAAAAATGAGGAAAAAGGAATAAGAAATGTTTGGGACACTTGGAACCGACTTTTTGGCTTGATGAATCACACTGATTGAGAAGCGGAAAAAGAGACGAACAAAATTGTTGATTTGTGCATGGTTGTGCTGGTAGTTCGCCGGTCGCCCACTGTCTACATACACTGCCCAACAAGTAAAAGGCTCTTTCATCGTTTCATAATTTCGATTTTTTACATTTTCCTTATTTTATAACATGCCGAAGACTCTTGAATTCTTGAACAATCTTATTTCGCAATAGATTCTGAGTTGAAGGAATGTTATCGATTTTTCTTCGTGCATGACTCAGAAACCACAAAACGCGATAAAATCCTCTGAAGCGAACCACCGAAATGACTTGCAGTGTATCTCGTTCACGAAAAAATGCAAGTCGGGAACAATAAGAGTTTTTGGAGGTCGTTGCCTTCTCCTCTCCACACCAGCGGGCTCTTCCAAGTGTAACAACATCCTTTCTCGGGTGCGACAGGTTAACATTCATTTGCTGATCACGAGGTACTTTTCGGAAAGCTCTTAAAGGAACCCACTAACGACTTGTAATGTTCAGCGGGGGCAGCGACTCGAATTCAATCAAGAATAAGCTTGTCGTCCATTATTCATGCAATTAGAGATCTCACTCTAGAGATGAGACATCTGTAGATCAATTTTTGTTTCCCTTCGTTCGAAAAATGGGTTCCTATAACCAATAGATAAATGGAAATCTGTTGGAGATGAATGTATGAAGTTACTCTCTTCATGTGTCGTTAAAGTCTCCAGCGTTACTCTCCTCATCGATCGTTCAAATCACCGAAGTTACTCTCGTCATTATATGGGACTCAATATAACTTGAAATAACCTAAATTTCAGATATTGTTTGGCTGTTTCACCTCATTAAATTGGTTCGAAACTAATTATCATAAAACTTATGTAATCTCGAACACACTAGCCACAAGGCAAAGTTAGGTAATCCTTTTATGTGACACGCCTTTTCCTAATGGAGAAAATTTCGTGATCTCGCTTCCAACGTCAGAAACTGTTATATCTATCGAATTAATGCTTAGGTAGCTTGAACTTATGACAACGGTAGATGATAATAATAGCCAATATTTCCATTGTTGTGCCGTGAAAGACTAATTACTGTGCAACCTGAGAATTTGATGGCTGACTTCGGTCTGCGAATGATTTATAGACGACAACGTGATTCTTGCTCAGTCTTTTTTCAGTTGTTTCAAATAATTAAGTACATGCTTCCTTTGTTTCCTGCTTGAACGACCGTTGGAGTCTCCGAAATCGATAAGGCAGGCAACTGTGGAGACTTCAATGATCGATAAGGCGGGAAACTTCGAGGACTTTAATGATCGATAAAGCGAGAAACTTTGGAGACTTCAACGCTGCACAAGACGAGAAACTCCGGAGACTTCAACGGCAGATAAAGACAGTAACTTTGGAGACTTCAGCGATCGATGAGGCGGAAAACTTCGGAGACTTCCAATTATCGATAAAGCGAGAAACTTTGGAGACTTCAACAGTAGATCAGGACAGTAACTTTGGAGACTTCAACAATCGATGAGGCAGAAAACTTCGGAGACTTTTATGATCGATAAAGCAAGAAACTTTGGAAACTTGAACGCTGCACAAGGCGAGAAACTCCGGAGACTTCAACGGTAGATCAACACAGTAACTTTGGAGCATTCAACGATCGATGAGGCAGAAAACTTCGGAGACTTTAATGATCGATAAAGCGAGAAACTTTGGAGACTTCAACGGTAGATCAAGACAGTTACTTTGGAGACTTAAACGATCGATGAGGCGGGAAACTTCGGAGACTGTAATGATCGATAAATCGAGAAACTTTGGAGACTTCAACGGTAGATCAAGACAGTTACTTTGGAGACTTAAACGATCGATGAGGCGGGAAACTTCGGAGACTTTAATGATCGATAAATCGAGAAACTTTGGAGACTTCAACGGTAGATCAAGACAGTAACTTTGGAGACTTTAACGATCGATGAGGCAGAAAACTTCGAAAAATTAAAGATCGATAAAGCGGAAACTTTGGAGACTTCTACGGTAGATCAAGACAGTAACTTTGGAGACTTTAACGTTGGATAAGGCGAGTAACTGTGGAAACTTCAACGCTGCATAATCAGGGAAACTCCGGAGACTTCAACGATAGGTAAAGCGAGAAACTTTGGAGACTTCAACGATCGATAAGGCGAGTCTTATGCGTTTTCTTCCGATCGTCAATTTTTCCCATAGTTCCCGAGTCAATGTCACGACCGTCTTCTAATATCGGCTTACGTAATGCCGTGGACCGTACGTTCGGTCGCGAGCCCGGGATTCGAACTCGGCCTTTCCCGTAATGGCTTTTTCCTATTTTGGATTTACAGTTCGGAATTTTTGCAATTAACGCTGGTACCGTGTGTCCCGTCGTCAATTACGCTCATACCGTTCGCTAATCCGCCATTGTGATAAGGTCGTTTACCAGGTCTAGCCCAACCCGATCCGAATTGCTCGGATCGGTCACGGTTGACGAGGATTTCGTTGGCAAAGATCGATTTTGATTCGATTTGAGAGGTGGGAAGTTGGGATTTCGCGTGAAATTTCAAGAATTGGACGGCAACATTGATAAATTATGCTAAAAAGTGCATCATGATTTGTTTGAGATCATTCGAAGGTACTCACAGAAAGCTTCCTCAGCACCGTCATGTCAGTGACATATTGTTGAAGACCTTACTCTTCGTTTGCCGCAAATAACGCTTTCCACAGTTAAATCAACATAAATACACAAAATCGCGTGCTCAGTCTCTCACTAACCTAAAGGACAACTTTCACCGAATGCGTGCCAAATTCCGCGACACCCATAACTCTTCTCGTGACCGCGTCGTCAATAACATGGAGCACACTCCGCATAAATTAATCGCATGCAGCGCGTTAGATCCTTTTTGAGAAGATTCCGTTGCGTAACCGTGGAAAAAGAGACGAATGTGTAGGTATGACTGCTGCGGACGCGAGATTGAAATCTGTTCCGAGCGGTAATCGAAAGCTAACAATGCGATTCGAGGTTATCAACTTCCATGTGCCACTGTTGCGCTTGCACAACCGAACAAGGAGCTAGATTGACTTCTTGGGCGAGTGCAGAAGCTCACAAGATGGCATCTAATCTTTAACAGCGCGAATTATTGTGAAAATCATTGGCCTAAGATAATCACAGACTGTCAGGTTATAGAACTCAAATTATAATGTTTACGTTGTTTGTAACATGATAAACGTCGTAATTTTTACAAGCAAAGCAGGAATATCATCTTTAATTCCTCCATAACCTCGAATAATTTCTTTGGAAGCTCCACACATTCGTCTCTTGACATATGTCAAAGATGACAGTTGAGGGTAGCGTTCCAGAATCTAGTCGCTCCCGCCATCTATAAGCTAAAGCCCCCACTTCCTAACGCCTCTGCGAATAGAAATAAAAAACGCCTTTCCTGCCTCGCTACGCGATCACAATGAAAAGACTTTCACTGCCCGACCAGAAGTGTGCCATAATTATGATTATCATTCAACGCGCGTATGCCCGATGACATAAAAGTGCATCGCCATTGTTCGCGTTTCAAGTCTGTGGTTCTGACACGAAAGCTCCGTCCATCGATTCTTATATTCTTATCTCGATGGCTTCTCTAATGAATTTCTCGCTATTAATGGAATCGGGGCAGTCGAGAGCCTCGAGTCTCGCGAGACAGGATTGATTTATCGATCGCATTCGACCTAGAAGAGTGTCGGTTGGAACGCACTCGATAACCATAGAAGGGCAGAACGAACCGCCGGATTTCACAGAAGCCCGTATAGATTGTCACTTTTACGTCGAATTTTGAGTTATGACATTCAGGGCTCTATGACGAACTTTGACGGATGATATCTGTGCTTATACGAGGTCCGATTCGATTTCATTTGTAACTTTGATGAACATTTCTGAACAATCAACGATAAAATTTACGAAAACTATGAATATTCCCCAAATTCTTTTCGAACAACACCCGTATAACTTTCAAGCTCATTAATCTCCCTTATCTCTCAACGATGTTGAGTCCGGCTGGATTAAAGCCCCGCGAACACGACACACACACAACCACCGGGTAATTTACAGCCTTTGGTGAATGCAGCGGAAAGTTGAAGGCTCCGGTTACACGCAAGTTCAGGACCTGGTGCAGTCGCGATTTCTTGGCGCCGACGACGTCGGTGCTTCCGCAAGAACGTGTTCTGGCGACATTTCTCCGTTGCCACGTCATCAGTGACATTTTTAATTTCGTCTCAGGACTCGTCGGCTGAAGATGCTGCTTATCGGAGTGAAATTATCGAAAGCGATGAGAAGATGTGCGAGGATGATGCTACTTTATACAGGTTTCTAATAAAGATGCTCTACAAAAGCTGAGGATATGGAAGTTTTTCGTATCAATATTTATTCAATTACCTACATACAACTCATGACGTTAAAAGAAACGTCCTCTGGTTCATCGCAGATGCAACTTTTTATCAAGATTAATCATTTTTTGTCCATGTTTGATTTTTCTCTGAAATCTTTATTTCATTTCAATGAGATCAAACGATTCCCCGCAATCAAAAATCAAATTTTCATTCCGATACAGATGTTGATTTTTGAAAATTGGCTCCACTATTTATTATTGAAAGGTGCGTCTCCATTCTGTCTAAGGTTCTATCCGATAAAAAATTTTGAGTTGGAAAAGATCTTTACTATTTTATCCCTATCGGCAAAATTAATCCGGACTCACCCTGTATGTAGGTACGACTTGAATCCACATGAACTTATATGAATTTTATTCATTGGTCCCAGATTGGTATGACAGAAAAAAACTGCGTTGAGTACCGCAAATGTCATGTTACCAACCTCGTCTTTCTAAATCGTTAAAACATACCATAAAAGGATGACGATGAGCATGGTTCATCGAGGAGGAATCTGGTACCATCAAAGTTATAACTTATAATCCCATAAATTCAGCGTTACTTTTAATTTGCTTTGGCATCAACAAAATTGTACGAATCCGACTTTTAAGCTCTGAAATTTAGTGTGTTTTTTATCACCCAGAAGAATTCAATCAGTGCCTACATTCTCAATGCATCTATGTTCAGAATAAGCACAGATATCATCTGTCAGAGTTTTTCACAGAGCTCATACAAGAATTCAACTGTGCCAACGTTTTCTATGCATCTATGTTCAGAATAAGCAAAGATAGATGCATAGTATTCTATCCGAAATGATCTGTCAGAGTTTGTCACAGAGCCCATACAAGAATTCAATCTGTGCCAACATTTTCTATGCATTTTTGCTCAGAATAAGCACAGATATGATCTGTCAGAGTTTGTCATAGAGCTCATTGAAGAGTTCAATCTGTGCCAACATTTTTTATGCTCAGAATACGCACAGATATCATCTGTAAGTGTTTGTCGAAGAGCTCATAGAAAACCCTGCATAGATCTATCCACAATCATTTTCTTCTTCTTCTTATGGCGGCATAATCGAGTAGGAAACAAAGGCGAATAAACGTGCGAATTCACCTCTTCGCCGCGATATTTATAATCAATCCGTTTCGTCATTATACGGCAATAAATGTATCGGAATGATTCGCGATTCTCCATTGTTCGTCGTAATGTGGTCGACTCTTGCAAAATTCCCCATTTTCTACGCTCTGAAGAGACATTGTGAGAAGCGAAATGTCAAAAGATGGCAGACAGGGAAAAGGTTAGACAACGATCTTTTATCGAGAATTATTGGGGAATCATTTCTCTCGATTGTGTCCGCACCGTTCGTTGAAATTACTGAATTGAAATAGTATCAATAAAGGCCAAGCAAAAGATGAAATTTACACTGGAGTAAGGACGCAAATAGCCTATACTCACCCTGTGTTGCCTCGCTGACTTAATTCTATGGCTCGTTACGAAGAAGGCTGTGATCTCCAGCCCCAACCACAGAACCGAAACCCGAAACCGTCAAACACAAAAACTTATCAACCCCACACTCTTTGACTGCCGTACCAAGCACAGAGTTCCCTTATCGGTGATCTTCTCGCGCTCGGCCTCGGCTTTATCATTTAACCAGCAGCCGTTGCATTTCAGGTCGCGACGGCGTTCGAATTTTAATTACCACGCTAATTGGGATTTGCATACGCTGGCGATATGGGTTACTGCGCTCGCCTAGGTTCTATTTATAATTCCCAGTCGTGGTGTGGAGGATTTGGAGCGATTTCCTTTAAGCACGATAGCGAAGATGGAGCTTGCGCTCGTACCTTACAGGGTGAGTCTTTGGCTTGTAAGAGTTCATGAAATTCAACAGTATCTCCATTCACTTTTATTTGATCACATAGGAGGTCATGGTTTCGTTTTCAGGAGTTGGTGCACCTGATGAAAAGTCTGTGCGCGTACAGAGAATATCGTTAATGACAAAACGACGTTGCCGCCATTTCCTTTGTTTACATAAAAGTAAAAGTATCAAAGATATTCCACATTTTGTTAGTTCGAATCGATCGGCGATTTAGGGGCGAAATATCGATAAGAAATCGCCTATTTTTCCGTTCTTCGTCGTCCAGAAGAAGTTTCCCGTCGATATGAGAAATTTTGTGCAAGTGTCATCTTTTCCTTTCGCGACTTTTGGCGTGAGTACGAACGGCTAATTTGAATTTGACCAAAAATCGATTTATAAGCATAAATAAAGCGAAAGGAAGTACTAATCGACCTTTTTACACTTGATAACGAAGTTCTTTTTAGGTATCTGGCCGTTTAGAAAGATTTCAAACGAAATTCCGGTCCCCCTGAAGGTTGGTTAGTTTCGGTATCGTTTTTGGTGCTCAAAATTTATTTGGAATGTGTAAATGGACAAAAAAGGCTTCCTTATACGATCTTCTAACGAAAGCGACCGGAAAATATGGTTCAGGTAGGATTTTCGAGGAATTATGAGGAAAAAACTTGCAAAATGAAATTGCCGAAAGTGGAAATAGGCTATATTGAACCAGAATACATCGGTTTTTTCCATATTCCAGGAGTTTGTGTTTTATTTTAGAACAGGTGAATGATAAATGTGAAGCATATGTTTGACCTATTCCATTTTATTTGTACAAACCTACTGTGGTAGTAATGTATGAATATTTTTTAAACTAATAAATTACTATACAGTCAGAATATTTTAGTCCTCGTTCATAAAATCAAATAAACGAAATGTATATCTATAAAGCTTTCAGGAATTGACATTCTTGCTTATTAATTTATAACCACAAATAACCAAAACTCAATTACTATTGAATTGAAATTATTCTCTGTAAACAAATTCGTTAATTCAGTTATTATGTTTATTTTCTTTGTGATGAATGAATAAAACTGTTATTTATTTGAAATAAAGAAATATAAGAAATAGAAATGTTATGCACCCTCACAATCATATCACATACAATATCATGATGAAAACAAAGCACATCGATAAATCTTTAGAATCATAAATCCAAAAACTCCTTTACATGTAGAATATTGTTCACAATTTTCTGTTGTGTTCTCCAAAATGAAATATACATTCTGAGAAATACGCCAAGAATGTAGAAGTGTTGACTTGGAACATAGAAATATTTTGAAAAACGTCATAACTTCGATACAGAGTGGAATGTGTCAAATTTCCAAGGCCAGAGTTGTGATTTTATAATTGTGAATGGAGTATAGATTCTAGTGATCAAAGAATCCAAAGAAAATTGACAGCTTTCAGAAAAATTGACTGAATTTTTTGACGTAACTTATTCTATGGATAACGTACCTAAAAGCTTGTCACTCGAGCTTCCCTCGCATATAAGAATCCAAGAAAAAGAATTGACAGCTGTCAAAAAAATGACAGAACTGTCAAAGAAATTGTCCATTATCCTGGATCTGTTATAGGAATAAAAACTAACTGCACTGATCTTTAAAAAAGGATTTTAACACATGTTTTTTACAATGAAAACCCGCAACTACGTCACTGCATTCCCCGAAGTTTGTGTGTTTCAATTCGACCGTACAACTTCCGAAGTATCGCAAAGTAGGCGCTTCAAGCTGAGAAATTCAGAAACGACCAAATTAGAAACCGAAAACTTACAAACTTGCCACTTCCTTTCAATTTGTTCCAGTTGTTTCTAGTTTATTTCGTGTGGAACAGCTCCAATTCATTCCAACCACGGTTTTCAATTAGATATCCAGTACATTCACGCGAATTTTTGAGGCAGACGATCGATAAAGTACATACGAGGGCTAGATAACACGTACCTATTAGGACAAACAATATGTAAGGAGGACACTGAAACGTCTAATAGGTACACCATTTAAGAACAAACTACTCAATTATACATGAAAAGTTTCATTATTTGAAAAATAAGAAATGACCCGTTTTATCATTATTCTGAAAGTGATACCTGTACGGACAATAATTCAACATGTGTCCATAAACTTCGAATTGAGTAGACCTCAATTTTTTTTTCGCCAACAGCTGTAAATCACAGCTATCGGCCGAGTTTGTATAATGCGAAAATTCCAAAACTATCTAACCCATAAAAACAGATAAACGTTCTTCAGTGGGCGCGAAAGCTTCAGATGAAAATGACGTAAATGTCATTTGAAGAGCCATAGAGACGGATTATTCGATAAAACCGCAATAAAAACTATCGAGTTGTTGCCTATTTGAGAAAAGTGAATGCCGTAAAAGATATATTTAATGGCCAATGAATAACTTATGTACGTTTCTACATAATGAAAAGATTTGGTTTTGCCTTTTAGAGCTTCTTATTCCATACTTACCTATTTTCTAATATCGAAACTGCACCGAACCTCATTGTACAGGAGGGCCCATTAACACAGCTCAATAAATGGTGTTTGAATCAGAACAAAATCGAAGCATATGCTTGTATACAAGATTTCATCTTTCAATTCTATTTAACGATCAAGAAAATTTAAAGGGGATAGACGGATGAAATTTTGGGGTTACATTAAACCTTCATTCCCCTTCAGAAAAAAAAATATTCGAGTAGTCTGCAGTTGGAAGACTATTAGTGACAAGAGCAAATCTGAAAAAAAAAATTTTTCTCAATTCATTAACTTTGAAAATTCGTAATTGTTTCTGTGGGCGAGCGAGACATATGGAATTTTGGGGTTACATAGAGCCTTCATTCCCCTTCAAAAAAAAATTATTCGAGGAGTCTGCAGTTGGAAGATTATGACAGACAATAGCAAATCTGACAAAAATTTTTTTTTCTCAATTAACAATCTTTGAAAATTCGTAATTGTTTCTGTGGGCGAGTGAGACTGATGAAATTTTGGAGTTACATACAGCCTTTATTCCCCTCCAAAAAAAAAAATTATTCGAGGAGTCTGCAGTTGGAAGATTATGAGTGACTAGAGCAAAACTATAAAAAAAAATTTTTTCTCAATTCATTAACTTTGAAAATTCGTAATTGTTTCTGTGAGCGAGCGAGACTGATGAAATTTTGGGGTTACATAAAGCCTTTATTCCCCTTCAGAAAAAAAAATTATTCGAGGAGTCTGCAGTTGGGAGACTATGAGTAACGAGAGCAAATATGAAAAAAAAAAATTTTCTCAATTCATTAATTTTCAAAATTCGTATTTGTTTCTGTGGGCGAGCGAGACTGATGAAATTTTGGGCTCACATAGAGCCTTCATTCCCCTTCAGAAAAAAATTATTCGAAGAGTCTGCAGTAGGAAGATTATGACAGACAATAGCAAATCTAAAAAAAAAATTTTTTTTCTCCATTCACAAACTTTGAAAATTCGTTATTGTTTCTGTGGGCGAGCGAGACTGATGAAATTTTGGTGTTACATAGAACCTTTATTCCTCTTCAGAAAAAAAAATATTCGAAGAGTCTGCAGTTGGAAGATTATGAGTGAAAAGAGCAAAACTATAAAAAAAATGTTTTTTCTCAATTCATTAACTTTGAAAATTCGTAATTGTTTCTGTGGGCGAGCGAGACTGATGAAATTTTGGGGTTACAAAAGCCTTTTTTCCCCTTCAGAAAAAAAAATTATTCGAGGAGTCTGCAGTTGGGAGACTATGAGTAACGAGAGCAAATATGAAAAAAAAAATTTTTCTCAATTCATTAATTTTGAAAATTCGTATTTGTTTCTGTGGGCGAGCGAGACTGATGAAATTTTGGGCTCGCATAGAGCCTTCATTCCCCTTCAGAAAAAAAATTATTCGAAGAGTCTGCAGTAGGAAGATTATGATAGACAAGAGCAAATCTAAAAAAAAATATTTTTTTCTCCATTCACAAACTTTGAAAATTCGTTATTGTTTCAGTGGGTGAGCTAGACTGCTTGAATTTTGAGGTTACATAGAACCTTTATTCCCCTTCAGAAAAAAAATTATACGAAGAGTCTGCAGTTGGAAGATTATGAGTGACAAGAGCAAAACTGAGAAAAAAATTTTTTTTTCTCAATTCATCAACTTTGAAAATCCGTAATTGTTTCTATGGGCGAGCTAGACTGATGAAATGTTGGTGTTACAGAGAGCCTTTATTCCCCTTCAGAAAAAACATTATTCGAGTAGTCTGCAAATGAAAGATGACAAGAGCAAATCTGAAAAAAAAATTGTCTGAATTCACAAACTTTGAAATCCGTAATTGTTGCTGTGGGCGCTCTAGACTGATAAAATTTTGGGGTTAAATAGCACCTTTCTTTCCAACCATTACGCCACACCCTGTGTTTAAATCGGAACAAAATCGAGGCATATGCTTGTGCCAAAGATTTCATCTTTCAATTCTATTATACAACGACCAAGAAAATTTGAAGAGTTGGTAAATAGTTACGTTTTTCTTGGAAGAAAAACTTGTTTATGCAACTAAGTTTTTTCCACACCTTGCATCTTCCACCACTCACTTCACGAAGTGTTCTAGAACGAAACCGACAAAACACTAATCGGAATACGACAACAACAGAACAACCTGATACTTGGGGTCGTTTTGCGCGCGGTGTTACATCGATAACCAATCATCGGCCTTTTTTAATGCCCATCGATCGTCTTTTTCCATTTCAAGAACCCTGAAAGCGCTAATGAGGTAGCGTGACTACAACGCATGATACCCGAGCAGCTCACGATGAAGTTGTTCTCACTTTTCTCGGTGTTAAGGGTCTTTTTTTGTCCAACTTCCATAAACTCAGTCAGCGCATGTTGGAGAAAATTTAATTATTCCTAGATTGTCTGAAAAGCGGACGTCAAAAAGGAGAAGTCTTAATTATACTGTAAAGCGCCCTAAAAAATTGTGCGAGACGCAAGACGAAGTCCCTCACGCTTTTTCTGCAGATCCTACATTATTCCAGTTGAAGTTTCAGGTTGTTTATATTTTATTCTTTCATATACTTCATTTTTTCACTGAATATCTCTCAGTTTTCGTCAAACTTTCGACCATTGACCATTTGACGTTCGTCGACAGTTTCACAAACGGTTAGTTCCCATTTTTCTGGACTTACCTTGCCGTACTTGTGGCTGGAATTATTCGTATTAGCCGCCCAATGATCGGTCTCGATCCTGGCTCTCTCCAGGACGCCCGTCAAGCTGTCCAAAGTAGACCACTCGTGCACGTCGTGATCGTGGAAGGGTGGGGGCAATCCACCGTTCGTGGGGGTCTGCGCCACTTCCATTTAGTCGACACGGTATCCAGTTTTCCAGAATTGTGTTAGCAGGAATTAGCAGAAACAGCTGGAACATAAAGGAAGAAATCAGTAAATAATCCACGATGTAAGGATCAGTAGAATACTTCAACCGTGCGGGAATCCACAGGGGTCTGACCTTGGGCCCTGATTTTTATCTAAAATATCGTAAGATCTTTGAAATTCACCTGGGAAATGACCAGTCGAAAGACAATTGAATTAACGAAAGCAGAATAAAAATCGAGATAGCTACAACAACGTACATATCGAGTTACCAGATTACTCAACTTCCAATCGTGCATGAAGCCAGGTGGTTAGGATTGAAAAATCTGCAGTCAATCGCCGAACAATTGAGATATAACTAGAGCGAGTGCATAGAGGGGTAATTTTCGTTGTTTGCGCAGGTATTTAGATCGATCTTTATGTTGGATATGAGTCGTGGGTGCGTTTATCTCTATCAATGTCGTTGTTATGTATGCAAAGATCGTATCATGGACGCTCTAATTGCAGTATTGGCAACAGTGATTGGGACTTTCTCCGCACTCCTCCAAAATGGGGACATTTAATCAATCAAGGTTTTGATATTTGGACGAGAGTTCTACATTCATTCACTATATCTACAGATACGGCTACATCTTCAGATGGAATAGTGGGAAGGGGACAAGCTAGGGTGATAAAATTTTAGGGTTACATAGAGCCTTTATTCCTCTTCAGAAAAAAAATTATTCGAGGAGTCTCCAGTTGGAAGATTATGAGTGACAGAAGCAAATCTAAAGAAAATATTTTTTTCTTATTTCACAAACTTTGAAAATTCGTAATTGTTTATGTGGGCGAATTGGACTGATAAGATTTTGGGGTTAGATAGAGCCTATATTCCCCTTCAGAAAAAAAATTATTCGAGGAGTCTGCAATTGGAAGATTATGAGTGACAGAAGCAAATCTAAAAAAAATATTTTTTTCCTTATTCACAAACTTTTAAAATTCGTAATTGTTTCTGTGGGCAAGCTAGACTAATGAAATTTTGGGGTTACATAAAGCCTTCATTTGCCTTCAGAAAAAAAATTATTCGAGGAGTCTGCAGTTGAAATATTATGAGTGACAGAAGCAAATCTAAAAAAAATATTTTTTTTTCTCCATTCACAAACTTTGAAAATTTGTAATTGTTTCTGTGGGAGAGCTAGACTCATGAAATTTTGGGGTTACATAGAGCCTTTATTCCCCTTCAGAAAAAAAATTATTCGAGGAGTCTGCAATTGAAAGATTATGAGTGACAGAAGCAAATCTAAAAAAAATATTTTTTTTTCTCTATTTCACAAACTTTGAAAATTCGTAATTGTTTATGTGGGCGTGTTGGACTGATAAGATTTTGGGGGTTAGGATAGAGCCTATATTCCCCTTCAGAAAAAAATTATTCGAGGAGTCTGCAATTGGAAGATTATGAGTGACAGAAGCAAATCTAAGAAAATATTTTTTTCCTTATTCACAAACTTTGAAAATTCGTAATTCTTTCTGTGTGCAAGTTAGACTAATGAAATTTTGGGGTTAGATAGAGCCTCCATTTCCCTCCCGAAAAAAAATTATGCGAGGAGTCTGCAGTTGAAATATTATGAGTGACAGAAGCAAATCAAAAAGAATATTTTTTTTTCTCCATTCACCAACTTTGAAAATTTGTAATTGTATCTGTGGGCAAGCTAGACTAATGAAATTTTGGGGTTACATACAGCCTTCATTTCCCTTCAGAAAAAAAATAATGTGAGGAGTCTGCAGTTGAAATATTATGAGTGACAGAAGCAAATCTGAAAAAATATATTTTTTTCTCCATTAACCAACTTTGAAAATTCGTAATTGTTTCTGTGGAAGAGCTGGACTGGTGAAATTTTGGGGTTACATTGAGCCTTTATTCACCTTCAGAAAAAAAATTATTTGAGTAGTCTGCAAATGGAAGATTATGAGTGACAGAAGCAAATCTAAAGAAAATATTTTTTTCTTATTTCACAAACTTTCAAAATTCGTAATTGTTTCTGTGGAAGAGCTGGACTGGTGAAATTTTGGGGTTACATTGAGCCTTTATTCACCTTCAGAAAAAAAATTATTCGAGGAGTCTGCAATTGGAAGATTATGAGTGACAGAAGCAAATCTAAAGAAAATATTTTTTTTCCTTATTCACAATCTTTGAAAATTCGTAATTGTTTATGTGGGCGAGTTGGACTGATGAGATTTTGGGGTTAGATAGAGCCTCTATTCCCCTTCAGAAAAAAAATTATTCGAGGAGTCTGCAATTGGAAGATTATGAGTGACAGAAGCAAATTTAAAGAAAACATTTTTTTCCTTATTCACAAACTTTGAAAATTCGTAATTGTTTCTGTTGGCAAGCTAGACTAATGAAATTTTCGGGTTACATAGAGCCTCTATTTTCCTTCAGAAAAAAAATTATGCGAGGAGTCTGCAGTTGGAATATTATGAGTGAAAGTAGCAAATCCAAAAAAATATTTTTTTTTTCCATTCACCAACTTGGAAAATTTGTAATTGTTTGTGTGGGAGAGCTAGACTGATGAAATTTTGGGGTTACATTGAGCCTTTATTCACCTTCAGAAAAAAATTATTTGAGTAGTCTGCAAATGGAAGATTATGAGTGACAGAAGCAAATATAAAAAAAAAATTTTTCTTATTTCACAAACTTTGAAAATTCGTAATTGTTTATGTGGGCAAGTTAGACTGATAAAGTTTTGGGGTAAGATAGAGTCTTTATTCTCCTTTAGAAAAAAAATTATTCGAGGAGTCTGCATTTGGAAGATTATGAGTGACAGAAGCAAATTAAAAAAAAAAATTTTTCTCAGTTCACAAATTTTGAAAATTCGTAATTGTTGCTGTGGGCGAGCTAGACCGATCAAACTTTGGGGATACATAGCGCCTTTATTCCTCTTTAGAAAAAAGATAAATTGTCCAATTCCTGATATTGTTTATTTTATTATTCGGAGAGTCTGCAGTTGAAAGGTTATGAGTGACAAGAGCAAATCTGAAAAAAAATTTTTTTCTCAATTCACAATCTTTGAAAATTCGTAATTGTTTCTGTGGGAGAGCTGGACTGAGGAAGTTTTGGGGTTACATAGGGCTTTCATTCCCCTTCAGAAAAAAAATTATTCCGGGAGTATGCAATTGGAAGATTATGAGTGACAAAAGCAAATCTGAAAAAAAAAACATTTTCCTCTTGTTGCGTAACTTTGTTGCTAAACCTGGGATTGAGGTACAAACTTCTCGCTGAAATTAGGAACTAGAGCAAGCATTCCCCTCATTCCTGCCACTTATGATGTTATCGAGTGTTAAATCTTCATTGAAACATCGAAAAACGCGGTAACAGTCGATAAAAGCTATGACAGTTGACATCTTGCAACACCCATGATTGATTATTATTATATTGACCGCAACTTTTGGAATGTACGGCATTGACATGAAGGTTTCTACTTTACTTTGTCTTCGACTAAAAAATAGGACATTTCATTAGATAGCTTCGATAGAGCGTGAATTATAGCAAGCGCATATAATCGATTCGATTTTTCTTGTACGAGGAAATCGTTTCGATATGGCGGAAAAATTGAGGCATTCATCATACTCGCACCTTTGAATGCGGATAGCAGTTTTATAAGGAAGATTTTTCAATTATTGAAGGATACAGTACATAGGTGGGTGCGGAAGCTTTTATCTTTTGTGTGAATTGATTTTTTAATGTTACGCCCACTGGAAAGTGGAGCAACTCTGCACGGTGTTCAACCAGGTGTGTCATCAGTTGTTCAAATAATGTCAATTTGAATAACGTTAAAATTTACTCCTGAAAGTTTTTTAACGTGTACCCAAATGCCGGCACGACCTTATCAACATAAAGCCCATTCATTGTCCTTTTCGAATTGTCGTCTCGAAGTGATAAAGTTCCTAACAAATTAGCCATTTTTTCACCTGTACAAGTAACGAGGTATTTACCTACACAAAACGAGATTGGTCTCTCTCTCAATCATTAACGCCATCAAGGATATTCATAAAATCAGTGTCCTGAGCTGTTCCTTTTCTCATTATCGGCTCGCCGCTGCGTGGGTTAAAATGGCAAACATATCGGACCTATTTCAACATTTCCATACAGGCGGTTTTGGTACATCCCATCTTGACTTTTTCGTGATGGAAAACCTACGAAAGCGATACGTGGAAAGGCTGTCTGAAGGTGGTATGTGATTCGCTGAATCGTGGTCTTCTTTGTGTTGAATTTCAAGAAAAGCTCGCCTTCACATTCGAAGATTTCTCAGAATAGGGGGTTCTCGAAAAGTGCTGTAATTAATGTAGAATGAGCAGGAACGATGAACTGATTTTTCATCAGGGAATCCTTATGATTGGTTGGTTGGTTATGAAAATTCACAGAAATAATTACGAATTTTCAAAGATTTTGAACTGAGAAAAAGTTTTTTTTATTTGCTTCTGTCACTCATAATCTTCCATTTGCAGACTCTTCGAATATTTTTTTTCTAAAGAGGAATGAAAGCCCTATGTAACCCCAAAACTTCCTCAGTCCAGCTCGCTCACAGAAACAATTAGGAATTTTCAAAGATTGTGAATTGAGAAAAAATGTTTTTTTTTTCAGATTTGCTCTTGTCACTCATAATCTTCCAACTGCAGACTCTTCGAATAATTGTTTTTCTGAAGGAGAATGAAGGCCCTATGTAACTCCAAAACTTCCTCGGTCCAGCTCGCCCACAGAAACAATTACGAATTTTCAAAGATTGTGAATTGAAAATAAAATATTTTTTTTTCAGATTTGCTCTCGTCACTCATAATCTTCCAACTGCAGACTCTTCGAATAATTTTTTTTCTGAAGGTGAATGAAAGCCCTATGCCCAAAACTTCCTTAGTTCAGCTCACCCACAGAAACAATAACGAATTTTCAAAGATTGTAAATTGCAAGTTGCAATTCCTCTGAAGTCGTCGCTACAACGCTAAACTACTTCAGAAGTAGCGCATTAGACGTTTCACAGCGCCCTCCCTCAGTCGTCCAACAGACGGGCCCTTTCTCTGTACTTTATATCCAATAAAATACCCAACTTCAAGATTGCTTCATTAATTTTTCCTCTCAAAGTTTTGACGCTTTCATTCAATCAAAATTACACGAAAACGACGCCCAAGACCTTCGACGTTTCACACGCCACTGCGTCTCTTAATGCCCATCATCCACGCCACAGTGTCATGTTCTTTATCGACACGAACTATCCCCATGTTCTCTCACTCGATTTCTCACATCGACTTTATTAATGCATAAAATCAACAACGGTGCGAATATTCCCTCTTTTATTTATGGTTGATCGGCACGAAACGTGTAGGTACTGAGATTCTTTGCGTAAGTAAGCCATTTTTATAAGAGTCTAGGGATCGTTGTTGCGTGTTGAGATGGGTAATTGAAGCAGAAGACAACTAAAGGGTTTTTTTAATTTTATATGTCGTGGGGTTTGGAAAAGAAGGGATTCTTTTCCATATGGATTTGTTCCTTGTTGCCTTGATGAGAACTGTAGTTGTTGTGCAGAATCAAGCACAATTCATTCTGAAGGAAAGAAGATTTCTTGTCATCTGAAGTCTTTCAAAATTATTATTCATTAGCCACCTTTCTAAAATCGTTGAAACTTTGAGAATCCCCTCGCTGAGTGCTTTTTCGTATAATTCATCTCATATTTTCCGAAACGGTCAGCGTTTCAGTCCCATTAGTAGCGGGTGAAAGTCACTTTCCATTCCGTTCGCGACCTCCGACCTTAAGATGAATTTAATGGCCGTAAAAGAGTTCGGCAGCTGCATAACGACCGTTTTAGTGACCTGTTGTTCGCCATTTGTCCGCTACTCGATTGTTGTAATTTATGCATCGCGAGATTCTGGCAAGAACTTCGGATTCAAATGAACACACAATCTTTATAGAAAAAGGACCATCGAGCATTTCCATAATACACTGCGCAAAAAAATTAACGCACATTATGGAAATCTCAAATTTATTCTATAACTGAAGGTGTTCTCAATGATAATTATTTTTATCAGAATTATGCATGCATATGATATCCACTTTCAACGTTTTTCTTCAATACAGATCTTTTCTCCCAGCAGGAATAAAAAGAGATGATATTATCAGATTTTGAATGTATTGGCTCCATTCTAAAATCAGTTGTTCTCGATCAATTCTAGTGATCAATAGTTTTTCTTTCGTTTGATTTTCTATACTCGATCGCTGTGCAACGCGAAACACAATTTGACCCAAGAGGAATGTGCCCAAGCGGTAGTTTTGCGAGAAGAAGGATGGACATACACAAGAATTGCAGAAAGGTTTGGAGTTTCCCATACAAGTGTGTCCAGAATGTTGCAGAGATTCAGGGAGACAGGTATGAATGTCCGAAGACCAGGACAGGGTAGACCACGGGTAACAACTGCCATTCAAGAACGTTACTTGAGAGTTTCTTCGTTGAGACAACGGTTTGCATCCGCTCGCCTCCTTCAAAATCAGCTTGAGCAAACTCATGAGGTGCAAATTAGCACTCAGACAATAGGAAATCGCCTCAGAGAATATGATTTAAGGCCTCGTGTCGAGGCAAGAGGCCTAGCTCTTACCCCAGCCCATCGAAGG
This sequence comes from Adalia bipunctata, assembly GCA_910592335.1. Classification (NCBI taxonomy): domain Eukaryota; kingdom Metazoa; phylum Arthropoda; class Insecta; order Coleoptera; family Coccinellidae; genus Adalia; species Adalia bipunctata. Next base: position 5,021,201 of record OU342951.1, read on the forward strand.
GCGCGTTTGGATTTTGCGAGAGAGCATATCCATTGGGAAGAGGCCGATTGGGAAAGAGTTCTCTTCACAGATGAGTCTAGATTCTGCCTCTACCATTGTGATCGACGTTCCCTTGTATACAGACGTCCACATGAAAGATATGCTCAGTGCAATTTGCTGAATACTACTGGTTTCGGGGGAGGATCGATTATGGTATGGGGTGGAATATCTTTGACTGCTCGCACAGACCTAGTGGTCGTTGATAATGGAGCTATGAATGCTGATAAGTATATAAGGAACATTCTTGAAGAGCATGTAGTGCCATTTGCCCCATAAATTGGTGAAAATTTCATTTTTATGGACGATAATGCCAGACCCCATTGTGCGCGCATCGTTCAGGAGTACCTTGAAGAGGTTCAAGTCTCTCGAATGGAATGGCCAGCAAGAAGTCCAGATCTTAATCCGATTGAGCAGGTTTGTGACAACCTCAATAGAAGGCTGAAAAGTTCAAAAAATCATCCAGCTACTCTTAATGACTAAGGAATCCAACTCGGAGAAATCTGGGAAGGATTAGATCAGAACATTTTAAGATCACTTATTTTGAGTATGAACCGTCGTTGCCGAGCTGTAATTAACGCAAGGTGGAAATACCAAGTATTAAATTACTTATCAGCATTTCAGTATTTTGAAAATTGTACATTTCTCTTCTTCCACATAAGATTCGGTGAAATCCTGAATTTTTCTTCCATTTAATGTGTCTTGTTTCGTTCAAAACCTTCCCGAGAGAACATAAAAAATAAGTTATAAAGCAATGTAGAGTTAACTTTCATTAAAATTGAGATTTTCAGAATGTGCGTTAATTTTATTGCGAAGTGTATTTATTTCATTCAGAATTTCATATTAAAAATGTTTTCCTACGAAGATAAAAAACTATGGATTGAGCAAAGTTAGACAAAGATATTAGAACAACATGTTGCATCGTGAAATGGTTGTACATAGACCCGCACGGTGTGCAATTTAACCGTGCTAGGTCCACTGTTGACTGTACCTCTGTGCAGATGTCAAGTTCACGGCTTCGACCTCTCCAGGCGCGACCTGTGGCCTATGGCAGCAGAAATGCTTGTTTACCATGTGCAATTATCAACGCTTTTATTTTCAATTCGAGTCTTCTTGATGGCAGCCTGGAAACGTTGGTACGACTGGCTCGGTGAGAAACCAACGCTCGCGAGAATTTAATAATGCACACTTCGTAAAACGAGCATCTTCATCAATGTCACCACAGTCAGCGGAATTTCATGAACAAATCCATACGTCTTGACATATTTACGATCGACATTCCTCATTATCGACCCAATAAACGACGTGAACGACCTCAAAATGCATCATAGTCACGCGGAAACGCATAGGACTGGAAAAAATCTTAAATGGTGGGCGCGTCGTGGCCTTCCAGTTCTTCGGATTCGAACCCGATTAAGAACGGATGTCGAACGCTGACTCACGGACGCAACGTTGCCAAATTGCCAGATTTTCAACCCTCCACGCGTTCATTATGGCTGGTTTTGAATAGATATAAACTGCTCCACATGAGTTAGGGATGTTGACTTAAATTGCAAAAAAATATAGTTAAAATAAGATTTTCGTGATAACAATTCATATAAATATGATTTCAAGTTGTAAATTAATTTGAGCCTGTAGGTCTGCAGCGTATACAGGGTGGTTAAGGAAAATCGAGTAAAATAACGAAATTTTATTCCCAGAGAATTCAAGCATTTTAAGACTATCAATACAATGTACGGCCTCCACGGGCATCAATAACAGCTTGATATCTTCTTCGCATACTACACACGAGGTTGTTGAACATTTCTTGAGGAATTTGGTTCCATAAACGGGGCAGAAGCTCTCTCAGATCATTTAAGGATTCTGGGGTAGGTTGATGATTATCTAATCTTCTTTGGAGCATATCCCATGCATGTTCTATGCAATTCAAATCTGGTGAGTGCGGAGGTATTGGTAAATGTGGAATACCAAGCTCCTCGCGCGCATTCTCAACTATATGGCTGCACGGTGCGGTCTAGCGTTATCGTCTAGAAATTGAAAAGTTTCACCAATAGCAGCGTGAAAATTTGGCACAACATTTTCGGTGACATGCTCCCTATAGTGTAAGGCGGTCATATTCCCAGGACAAATGTGTAGATCTGTGCGCTCGTTGAAACATATCCCGGCCAACACCATAACACTACCCCCTCGGAATGGATGGACTTCTTGGACAAAGCGACGATTACGGGGTATGCGTGGGATTGTCCATACCCTTATTCTTCGAGAATCTGAAAATCGTCCATATCTGGATTCATCAGTGAAAAGGACACTACGCCATTGATCGTTCCAATTGATATGTCGCCTTGCCCATTCCAGTCTTTGACCCTTATAGTCACGTGTTAATGGAACTCCTCTTAATGGACGTCTAGAACCTAGATTCACCTCTTTCGAACGTCGTCTGATGGTTTCGATGTAAACTTGGACCCCATCTGCATTTTGAAGAGTATTCCGTAGCATTCTACACGTAGATGTAGGGTTTCTTCTCGCCGAAACGGTGATGAAACGATCCTGAGCAGGTGTTGTTTTTCGTCGCCCACCAAGCCTTGGTCTTTCCAACACGGAACCCGTCTCCCTGAACCTATTCCAAAGTCGAGATATCACACTTTGGCTGACTTGGAGCCTTTCCGCTACAACAACCTGAGTTAGGCCACCCTGTAGCATTCCGATAGCCCTATTAGCCTCAGCGTTTGTTAATTAACGTCTTGGCATTTTCAGAAAACTCGTTTCAAATCGAAGCCGTTGATAAACTGACTTCATTTCAAAATAAGAACATTCAGGGGCGCAGCCAGGGGGGGGCCCGAGGGGCCCGGGCCCCCCCCTGAGATTTTTCTTCTCTGCCTGTATATCAGTAGATACAGTTGAATATTTGCGTCGGCCCCCCCCCCCCCGAACAAAAATACAGTTGAATATTTGCGTCGGGCCCCCCCCGAACAAAAATTCTGGCTGCGCCACTGAGAACATTCATGAAGCATGCGCAAAGAACCAATCTTCAGAAAAAAGGCGACCAGATTGACGAAATGTCTCATACTGATTTTTATTGGATCGATTCAAGTTGTTATTGAGTGTTAAATGATTTTACAGCGATTTTCTCGAAGATTACATACTTTTCAAAGCGATTGAATACGATATCCCTAACTCTTGTGGAGCAGTACATTTTCAATGTGCATCATTCTTAGTTAGAAAAAAAAACTGACAGAAAAGTTGTTGCTCTTTGATGGCGTGTGGGAGTACCCGATCGGGCAGTCTGGCAACACGGCGAAACGCCCTCTCTCGCTCCAATTAGATCGGTATCGATGAAAAAGCGCGTAAATCAATCGCGGTTTCTTTGGAGGTGATAGCTGTCGTGTTCTATCGTCTTTTTTTCTGCGACCGTTGTCGATTGAGGTTAGGTAATAGGCACGTAAATGGAGTGATCGCGTATAGTTATGAGTTTAGTCTTGGGAACTCTGCGATATTCGACACGCGATTGATTTACGGTGTAATATTGTCGTCGTTTCAATTTATGGGCGTGTTTCAACTTTGTTGAGACTCTAAAGGAAGAGGGAGTATTAAAAAGAAGTAGGTATGAAGGTACTGCACTGTACAGAATGGTGTAAATTTACATGCAGTTCACGAAGATTTAACATTTCCCCCAAGTCTTTGAATAAAAAACATCTCAAGAAGATTCTATCCATATCGAAAATATGCTCCTACGTCCATAGAAAGAAGGAAAGAATTTTATTACACCCCTTTAGACAAACAATATTTTTATGGGAGTATGGGACATGTCAAATAGTCATACATATATAAAAAATAGGAATCATCAATTATGTATGTCAGGAATAAAACATACAAGAAACAAAACAAACAAAAATTAAACTACCTACCTACATGTTGATTTCAAAAACATAGCTCTAAGAATTTTTGTATTTCAGAACCAATGATCTACAGAAAGATTCCTGATTCCATCAAGCCCATTAGCAGACTTTTAGGAATCCCAAGAGAATGCCATGAATTTGTTCATAAAAATTACATAAGTATCATGTACCTATCTGTTTCAATGATCATTATTTTTGTTACTGTCATATAGAACCATATTTCTTTGTGTAAAAAATTTATAACAGCATGTGATACATTGTTGAAAAATGAATGAAATAAACAATTGTTTTTATTCGATTCATAAATCCCAAATTGAAAGCAGAATACCTTAGCATGTGAGTACAACTTCTTCAAAGAAAAGAAGAAAAAACATTAAATTCTCAGTAAAAGAAAGGAAAAAAAGTAAATTCTTCCTTTCCTATCATAATTCCTCTATGCTCCCGTGAAGCTCAGTCCACAAATTGTGAAATATTAAGTAAACCATGCATTCTAAAGTTCACTGGAACGCAAATAAACCTTTCAGCAATCTAAAAAGCAGCAATGATCGATTTATGCCTTTTCCTTTCTCCTTCAAACCAAGACCTGAGACAGTTGGTCTAATGGCACCGTTCGAAATGGGTTAATAGGGTTAAGCGACTTCGCCCACTTCGATCCAGGAAACGACTTTTACGACCGCGTAACTAAGCTCCATTTACGACGAACAAAACTCGAAGATTGCTCGCAATGTATCAAAGTTACGTCGCCCAGAGGAGAGCGATCAAATATGATTGTTCTGGTGTTCCATGCTCGTTAATCAGTTCTATTCACGAATCGCGAAGCTGACACAATGGGTCCACTCGAAATATTATCTGAAAATCGCTCAATCACGCCGGTAGGTGGGAGGTTTCTCGCTTGCTCGATCGTTGAAATCTCCGGAGTTACCGTCTTGATCGCACGTTGAAGTCTCCCGGGTTGGTGTCTTGGTCTAACGTTGAAGTCTCCGGAGTTACTGTCTTGATCGCACGTTGAAGTCTCCCGGGTTGGTGTCTTGTTCTAACGTTGAAGTCTACAGAGTTGCTGTCTTGGTATAACGTTGAAGTCTCCGAAGGTACTTTCTTGATCGCACGTTGAAGTCTCCCGGGTTGGTGTCTTGATCAAACGTTGAATTCTTTAGAGTTACTGTCTTGGTCTAACGTTGAAGTCTCTGGAGTTATCTAATGTCTTGATCGCACAATGAAGTCTCCGGAGTTACTGTCTTGATCTAATGTTGAAGTCTCCGGAGTTACTGTCTTGATCGCACGTTGAAATCTCCTGTGTTTACGTCTTTGTCTAACGTTAAAGTCTCCGGAGTTACTGTCTTGATCGCGCGTTGAAGTCTCTCGGGTTGGTGTCATGTTCTAAAGGCGGACTCCCACTACTCGTATATTTGGCAAGTACACAATTATTTGCGTACTTGGCAAGTAGATGAAGTTTCGAATTTGAATGACAAGATTGACAAGTATTGGCCGAGTGAACCACTCCCACTACATGCCAAATATAGGCAAGTGGCAAATATTTGCCAAATACACGAGTAGTGGGAGTCCGGCTTATCGTTGAAGTCTACAGAGTTACTGTCTTGGTATAACGTTGAAGTCTCCGGAGTTACTTTCTTGATCGCACGTTGAAGTCTCCCAGGTTGGTGTCTTGATCAAACGTTGAAGTCACTGGAGTTATTTACTGTCTTGATCGCACAATGAAGTCTCCGGAGTTACTGTCTTGATCTAACGTTGAAGTCTCTGGAGTTACTGTCTTGATCGCACGTTGAAATCTCCCGGGTTTACGTCTTTGTCTAACGTTAAAGTCTCCGGAGTTACTGGCTTGATCGCACGTTGAAATCTCCCGGGTTTACGTCTTTGTCTAACGTTAAAGTCTCCGGAGTTACTGGCTTGATCGCACGTTGAAGTCTCCCGGGTTGGTGTCTTGTTCTAACGTTCAAATCTCCGGAGTTACTGTCTTGATGGCACGTTGAAGTCTGCCGGGTTGGTGACTTGATCTAACGTTCAAGTATCCGAAGTTACTGTCTTGATCGCGCGTTGAAGTCACCCGGGTTGGTGTCTTGTTCTAACGTTGAAGTCTCCAGAGTTACTGTCTTGGTATAACGTTGAAGTCTCCGGAGTTACTTTTTTGATCGCACGTTGAAGTCTCCCAGGTTGGTGTTTTGATCAAACGTTGAAGTCTCTAGAGTTACTTTCCTGGTCTAACGTTGAAGTCTCTGGAGTTATCTACTTTCTTGATCGCACGTTGAAATCTCCCGGGTTTACGTCTTTGTCTAACGTTAAAGTCTCCGGAGTTACTGGCTTGATCGCACGTTGAAGTCTCCCGGGTTGGTGTCTTGTTCTAACGTTCAAATCTCCGGAGTTACTGTCTTGATGGCACGTTGAAGTCTGCCGGGTTGGTGACTTAATCTAACGTTCAAGTCTCCGAAGTTACTGTCTTGATCGCGCGTTGAAGTCACCCGGTTGGTGTCTTGTTCTAACGTTGAAGTCTCCAGAGTTGTCTTGGTATAACGTTGAAGTCTCCGGAGTTACTTTCTTGATCGCACGTTGAAGTCTCCCAGGTTGGTGTCTTGATCAAACGTTGAAGTCACTGGAGTTATTTACTGTCTTGATCGCACAATGAAGTCTCCGGAGTTACTGTCTTGATCTAACGTTGAAGTCTCTGGAGTTACTGTCTTGATCGCACGTTGAAATCTCCCGGGTTTACGTCTTTGTCTAACGTTGAAGTCTCCGGAGTTACTGTCTTGATCGCACGTTGAAATCTCCCGGGTTTACGTCTTTGTCTAACGAAAGTCTCCGGAGTTACTGGCTTGATCGCACGTTGAAGTCTCCCGGGTTGGTGTCTTGTTCTAACGTTCAAATCTCCGGAGTTACTGTCTTGATGGCACGTTGAAGTCTGCCGGGTTGGTGACTTGATCTAACGTTCAAGTCTCCGAAGTTACTGTCTTGATCGCGCGTTGAAGTCACCCGGGTTGGTGTCTTGTTCTAACGTTGAAGTCTCCAGAGTTACTGTCTTGGTATAACGTTGAAGTCTCCGGAGTTACTTTCTTGATCGCACGTTGAAGTCTCCCAGGTTGGTGTCTTGATCAAACGTTGAAGTCTCTAGAGTTACTGTCCTGGTCTAACGTTGAAGTCTCTGGAGTTATCTTCTTTCTTGATCGCACGTTGAAATCTCCCGGGTTTACGTCTTTGTCTAACGTTAAAGTCTCCGGAGTTACTGTCTTGATCGCACGTTGAAGTCTCCGTTCGAATCACGGAAAATCGCTGAAAAAGCCGTTTTCGAACAACGCAAAGTCCCTTTCAAGGTCTTCCACGATACGGGGAGTTCCTTGACATCCACCGAGGCATCAATTTCCTCCGCTGTTCCCACACGATGAATTTCATTAACCAAGTCAAGAGGCAGAGATCCGTCCTCGTGAGCGTTCTCGACGAAGAAACGGGAGGAAATTGAACAGAAAATAAGCATAAATTAGAATAACGAGTTTCCCTTTGAGAACGACGCATCAATGGAGGGTTATTCCTCGCTCGTATTCCCGGGTAAAAATGTTTTCTCGGAGATCATCATTCACGCCTCTGGGAGTTATCGAGCGCATCCTTCACCGGGTTCCGTAACTGGCAAGGATTTATGTACGTCGATTACTTAGTAGAGAGCTGGTTGTGTTCAAAATGGGATAATTAATATTGGACGGTTTCCTGCTGGTTCCACGGGGCTGCTGATGGCCTGGGATACCAAGACGCTATACAGGGTCATTCGTTCTAAACATCATACCAAAACTATACGAGAACTAAGGTGTAATTTAGATCTTCTAGCGGGAACCCTTTACTGTGCATGTAATACGAAGTTTGACTTATCGCATCCATCAAAACATGTTCCTTTGTCCCAAATCATTCAGACGTTTCGTCGAGAGATATTCAAAGATGGCTGACCTTCGCGTGATCCGAAAACATCTCTAGAATTCGGAGAAAAAGGATTAAGGATGATTGATGGCTGGGAGGATGCTTTTAATCTGGGTTTAGCCGTATTCGGGGCTTAAGGAGGTGTACCGGACTCGTTCCGGGCGATACTGCGGACCCTCCTCTTGATTGATGGCGTGAAAACGTGCAGTAGTAATTGAATATGGCGAAAAACCTACACCGTATTTTAATTTTGAAGGACATCCCGAAAGTAATTGAGCATAGGTAACGAAGTATACTCCATTCACTTTTATTTAATCACATAGGAGGTCATGGTTTCGTTTTCAGGAGTTGGTGCACCTGATGAAAAGTCTGTGCGCGTACAGAAAATATCGTTAATGACAAAACGACGTTGCCAGTTTTTCTGTTCACATCAAAGTGAAAGTATCAAAGATATTCCACATTTTGTTAGTTCGAATCGATCGGCGATTTTGGGGCGAAATATCGATAGGAAATCGCCTATTTTTCCGTTCTTCGTCGTCCAGAAGAAGTTTCCTGTCGATATGAGAAATTTCGTGCAAGTGTCATTTTTTCCTTTCACGACTTTTGGCGTGAGGACGATCGGCTAATTTGAATTGGAAATTCCGGTCCCCCAGAGGTTTGTTTCGTTTCGGTAGGTATCGTTTTTGATGCTCAAAATTTATTTGGAATGTGTAAATGGACAAAAAAGGCTTCCTTATACGATCTTCTAACGAAAGCGACCGGAAAATATGGTTCAGGTAGGATTTTCGAGGAATTATGAGGAAAGAACTTGCAGAATGAAATTGCACGATTTTCGTAAGTAAACGGGTTCTGGATGGCCATCATCTGTCTCTAAATGATTATTGTTGATCGTTTTCACGTTTCAGAAAAAAACACGTCGAAAAAGCTAAAAAAAAAGAAGAAATATGACTATATTGCATTCAACGGTAGGTGAATTCAGATTCCGATGAATTGAAATGTGTCACTGGAGCTTTCATTCCTTTGCCGAAAGTAGAAATAGGCCATATTGAACCAGAATACATCGGTTTTTTCCATATTCCAGGAGTTTGTGTCTTATTTTAGAACAGGTGAATGATAAATGTGAAGCATATGTTTGACCTATTCCATTTTATTTGTACAAACCTACTGTGGTAGTAATGTATGAATATTTTTTGAACTAATAAATTACTATACAGTCAGAATATTTTACTCCTTGTTGATAAGATCAAATAAATGAAATGTATATCTATATCTAAAGCTTTCAGGAATTGACATTCTTGTTATTAATTTATAATCAAAACTCAACTACTATTGCATTGAAATTATTAGTTTCTCTGTAAACAAATTCGTTAATTTAGTTATTTTCTTTGTGATGAATGAATAAAACTGTTATTTATTTGAAATTAAGAAATTTTGGAAATAGAAATGTTATGCACCCTCACAATCATACCACATACAATATCATGATGACAACAAAGCACATCGATAAATCCTTACAATCATAAATCCAGAAACTCCTTTAGGTATATGTTGAATATTGTTCACAATTTTCTGTTGTGTTCACCAAAATGAAATATACATTCCGAGAAATACGCTAAGAATGTAGAAAGGGCAACATAGTGTTTGTTGACTTGGAACATAAAAATATTTTGAAAATCGTCATAACTTCGATACAGAGTGGAATGTGTCAAATTTCCAAGGCCAGAGTTGTGATTTTATAATTGTGAATGGAGTATAGGTAACGAAGTAGGTAGATTGTTACGTTGGAGACTTCAATGATCGACCAAGCGAGGAACAGCGAAATGACATAAATTCATTATATTGCCAAACTGGACTTTTGAATTGTCATTATTCTTCGAAAAAGCGAACCCTACCTCCAACCCCCATCGAAAGGCACCCAATTTATCAAATAAGCTGGTGATGCATCGTTTGGAAGGTAGAGTCATTCTCTGCTCAGAAACGTTATCAAATTCACGTGTATTGCAAAAATAAAAAAATTAAATCAAGTGGTTGGTACAAACCACCTTGAACGAGGAAATGTTCCAACGAAAACATAACCTTCAAATAATCTCTGAAGCAATTATCATCACACATCATATATTTCACTTCTTCCTGACGTGTTGTAAATTTCCGGTTATTGACATGTTCGCTGACAAGACAGCTCAATCCGGCGGTTGCAAAACAAATTGGTCGACCTTCCAGGACCATATGGGGTATCTTCCATTATATACCCGATTCGCGTATTATCTCGTTAGGTGCACGAGGAGCTAATTGATGTTCATCTGTTCTTCGGAGGTTAACGAAGTGTTATCGATTCAACTGTTTCCTGTCGCATCAGAATTGCCTCTTTTTAGGTTTCCAGAAATCCTTGACGGAGGATGTTTCGAAAGGTTTTCGATATTGACGGTCCTATTGTGAGCAAAACCATTCATTGATGAGTTTTGTATATTCTCATGAGATCTGATGATCTTTGTTGAAATTGCGTGAAATACCAGATGAAAATTATAGTCTTTTGAATTCAGGAATGTTTCTGGTTGATCCAGTAAAATAAATGAGAATATATCGACGGAGACTTCAACGATAGATCAACACACTAACCATTTACTCCAAATATATTGAACCCAAATTCCACACTCATCTCAAACATTGCCTGCGGCTACGGATTGCGAGCAATGGTCATTACAGAGGACATCGACACCTGTGGACCGGACAGAGCGCTAAAGACCAGTAGCAGAGCTTCTGTTGAACTCTGTGAATGTCCGTAATGAGTGCTGAATTAAACTAGTTCCCGAGGCGAAGACGGTGTGACCTAGTGGCAGTGGTAGGTGAGTGGTAAAGACGATATTGCGTGGGTCACACGCGACGGGATCCATTTCGACATAAACGATCGGATTTGGGTCGAATCCACTGTTTTTCGTGTGCGGTTCGTCGCTTGGTCCAACGTTGAAGTCTCCTGGCAAACTTGGGTAATAATATCGGTGTTTCGAATCGAATCGACAGAGATTCTTCAGAACGACGAAGAAATGCGAAAACCATCTCATACAGGGTGATAAAACATATGGAACCAAAAATTTATGAAACTTTTTCAATGTAAATTGGACGTAGGCGTTTCTTAGAGAGGCCTGATTGAAAAATGGAATTTCCCAGTGTTGCATAACCGGTGCATCGATCTCCGTGCAATTTCTCCGGCACGTAAATCGGCCAACCGCGATTCGTTGGCCCGATATACAGGGGATCGACACGTTTTCGTGAGTCGCTACATTTCAATTTTATATCCCATGGTAATTTCTTCATTTCGTTCCTGCGGGCGGATCGACGTTATCTGACTGTCCCGCGGGGCGCCCGCGACCGAGGACGCGGACAGTTCGTGACGGGACGTCAAACGGCGATTGTTTTCGATCCGATCGATCCAGATTACGAATTTTTACTTTCTATTGTTTCGTTGATATGTGAACTGAATGAAGAGGTAACATTTTATGTTACCTTGTGGCAAAATATGCATGATAGAAAGGTGAAAACTACTCGACCAACCATTCAAGATAAACACCCAACCAGAGCAAATAAAATCGGAATGCTTAAACGCCCGAAAATCAACCATTTCGAATGTTTCAGTCGGAGACCCCAACGTTCGACCAAGCGCGAAACGCACAATTTCAGAGTCTCCGCATATCGCGCATCCAGGAAGTGCAGCTCGGGGATCTAACAGTAAACCGACGGTCGCATCGACATACACGCTCACTTTTTCGCCTATTCCAGCATCTCGAACGACTCGAAAATTACTTCAATGAGTATAGTGAATGGCATCAACGCGGTTTGGTATTAAGACGAATTATCCTCAATTTCCGGGACATTTGCAGCGCCACCGCGGCAATTCGAGAAAAGGATATGTTCGTTATTATTGCGACAACCTTCTCGAGTCATTAACTTTTTTTTCGCAAAGAAAAAACGCATAATAGTAACACCATTCAAAATTTTCCTCTATATTCAATTTTTTAACAACCCTGTATATCACAAACGAAACCAAATATTGAGAAAGGTGAAGGATAAAAGTGCAGCTATTGAATAGGGGAATCTGAATCAATTGTCAAATTAACAGGTCGAAAACTGACCTGTCTAGAACATTGCAACCTATTTGAGAAGAACCAAATTTGGAATAACTAATCCTGCTGCAAGCTGGAAAAAAAGGGGTACCAATAACAGCGAATGTTTCAACAGAGACGCAGCTCGACTGTTTACGATTTAACTATAGGTACACTCAACAATATACAAAGCGTACTTATGCTGACCACAAGAAACACATAAATCCAGTTTGACGTATTTTATCGATCTGGATTTATGTGTCTGGGATCTCTTGGCATATCGATTTGCATTGCTGCATTGTCTGGTTGATCGACTTGTTCTTGTTCAATTTTTTCAGTCGGTCTCTTATTTAGTACCTACCCATAAATACACGCTAGCTTTTTTTGCATGATCAACTTATCTTCAAGACGGAAACTTTACAGAAACTAATATTCATTGGTTTTTCAGGACAGCAGGAATCATAGTGAAATGAGGTACACTGTAAATTAACAATACATCCATATTGTAGAAATCTGTGATTCTTTGTGAAAATAAGTGAATCAATGTGAAGCTATGTAAATTTTTTGATTCTTTGGAATGTTTTGTAATTTTCTCTAAATTCACAACAAACCCATAAAAATATTCAATAATATGCTATAGTTTGTAAAATTACTTTAATTATTATCGTGAATTATATGTGATTTTTTGTAATCACCCCAATATTTCAGTGTAAAATAAAAAATGATATTTTCACAGACTGATTTTTTACAATACCCACCCAAAACTCAATGAATGCTTTCATCTTGTATACACTGGGTGTTTCTATAATCACTGGTTGTGTTTCTACTAAAAATATTCAGATAACAGTCAAAGAAATTGAAGCCATAATCTGACTGTTATAATCATGAAAGAAACAACTTTTTTTTGCAAGTCTATGAACTATGTTGTAATTTTATCCCCATATTTAGGGTGTTGTAAATTCTAATTGTGATTCTACATTCGAGTCTGTGAATCTATAATCCAGTCTGGGATTTACAGATCATAAATAAACAAATACTTTAATGTGATATTGTCTTGATAGTTGTATTTGTTTTGTAAGAAAGATTATATATTAATTTGATTGTGATTGTTATCCAGAATTGATTTTTGTAACTAAGTGGATGCTGTATTGTACTTTAGTCTGTTTGTATCCCATATTTGATACGAGGATGTATTGATATCTATAGTTAGCCTAGACCAGTTCCATGCATAAACAGAATATTGCGATACCATATCAACGAACAATAACTTATTAGAAGTGTCAGTGTAGAATTCGACGTCAAAAAAGTAAACCAGAGTTACGCAATAAATAAAAAAAAATGTCCATGGAAATTGTAAAAATCGAAAAATTGGAGTATCGAGCCATCATCAAGTACCTGTATTTAAAAGGGTTAAGAGGTAAGCAGATTTACGAAGATATGCTTAATACCCTTGGTGATCAATGTCCTTCGTATGCGACCGTGAAAAATTGGACTGCAAGCTTCAAAAGAGGTAAATTTTCCATTGAAGATGATGACCGATCAGGAAGGCCAGTTTCTGTGTCAGTCCCCGAAAATATCGATGCAGTTCATGACATGATTTTATCAGACCGTCGAATTGGGCTAAAACGGATATCTGAAGCACTCAAGATTTCATACGAACGCGTTCATCATATAGTTCACGTCAATTTGGACAGGAGAAAAATTTCTCAAAATGGATCCCCAAATGTTTGAATGTTGACCAAAAGCATGCAAGGGTTGAATGATCGCGTTCGATCTGTGCTCGATTTGAAAACGATGTAGACTTCTTAAACCGAATTGTTACTATGGATGAGACTTGGGTACATTTCTACGATCCAGAAACAAAGCAACAATCGATGGATTGGCGACACTCTGGTCCTCCAAGACCTAAGAAGTTTTGAGTCCAAAAAATCTGCTGGAAAAGTTCTTGCTTCAGTTTTTAGGGATTGCCATGGAGTAATCATGATTGATTTTTTGGATAAGGGTAGAACAATAACTGGAGATTACTATTCGACATTACTGACCACTCTACGGGAAAAGATTAAAGAGAAAAGACGCGGAAAGCTATCCAAAGGTGTTTTGTTTTCACAGGACAACGCCCCAGTACACAAATCTCATTTTGCCATGCAAAAAATTCATGATTTAGGGTTAGAATTACTAGAACACCCCCCTTATTCACCAGATTTGGCTCCGTCTGACTATCATCTCTTTCCTCAACAAAAAAAAGTTTAAAAAGTCGTAAATTTCCTTCCAACGACAAGGTAATAAAAGCTGTGGAGGACTGGTTTGCAGAGCAAGAAGAAACATTTTTTTGAAAGGTCTAGAGACGTTGCAGGTTCGCTGTAATAGATGTATTCAATTAAGAGGAGAATATGTTGAGTAATAAAATATTTTGACATTGAAATTTTGTTTGGTTCTATAGTAGACTAAGAATTTTTCAATATATCCTCGTAAATAAATAAATGTGAATAAAAAATTATTCTGACGAAACGAAAAACTAAACAATTGTACAAAAATGAAGAATGAAATACTTATAAAACATAGGTATCCTTCAAAAATATGAATTTAAATTTAAAAATGGAATACATGCAAAATAGCTGATGAAGACTTCGATGAATTGACCATTTAACAGTGTAAGTGTAGAGACAACCTTCTGAAAATTTTCTTCAAACAAACCAGCAAACGTACCAGGCGATATCGAGTAGGCGTTTCGATCCTCCAAAGTACCCGGTTGGCGTAAAAGGTAAAAAGTCGTAATGTCCCATAAGTGACACTTATGAATCAGCCAGACGGTCACACACAAGGACCAACATAAAGCATACCAGCGCCTTGAGCGTCTTTTATTGTTGGATTAGTAGATAATGTATGTGGCGAGCCTTTACTAGGTGAGTAATACGATACTTTCATTTTCTGATATACATCTTCCGTCTGTAAAAATACCGAAGGTGTTTACGCTGTTTATCGATGGCTATTTCCAATCGGTTTCGGCCTGGAATAAATCAGGATTGTAATCGTAAATACTGAATCGGATCATATTGGCGCCCATCACTTCAGTTCCATCAATTGACCATTCCAAGTTATGACGACGATGTAATAAATTTCGCAAAGAATTCGATCCATATCTCATCGAAGGCTGTTGCGTTCCTGTATCGATGTGACATGCAATATCAACCGGTGGCCTTCAATATCTGGTGACTTATCTCCAGCAGCCCATTTCCTGGTCACGTTTTCAACTGCGTCCGATCTCAGATGGAGTGTTTCGAAGGGAATTAAAAATCCAATAAATACGATCGACTTTTTCATCTATATCGCTCTGGAACGTGCCCATTATCCATTACAGATATGTTAATAGAAGTCTGCGTGTTTTGGACACGGGCAATGGAAGCAGTAGGTGGGCTTATTTATTTCTTCTGAAATCCCTGGTGATTTATTTATTTACGTGTGGGTATTTTGATGCGGGAGCAGATGGAAAAATTAATTGATATTCTAGATTGATAATGGAGTGAGTTGTTTTATGGTCGGTATATTGCTTCGGCACTAACAGCGTGGAATGCTTGATTCGAAATTGAGGTGTGCGTCGAATCTAGTGAGGCTTCATCGATGATAAACGAAAATCTATGCGGCAGGATTAAAAACAAGCTCAGGATTGATTTATTTATTTGAAATTTAACAAAACGACTGAATTCAAATGAAGATTACTTGAATATCATTCTTATATTTAGACTTTAAAAAGAGAAGACTCGGAATCCTCTTAATTGAATACATTTATTACAGCGAACCTGCAACGTCTCTAGACCTTAATTTTTGTACAATTGTTTAGTTCTTCGTTTCTCCAGAATAATTTTTTATTCACATTTATTTATTCACGAGGATATATTGAAAAATTCTTAGTCTACTATATAGAACCAAACAAAATTTCAATGTCAAAATATTTTATTACTCAACATATTCTCCTCTTAAATGAATACATCTATTACAGCGAACCTGCAACGTCTCTAGACCTTTCAAAAAAAATGTTTCTTATTGCTCTGCAAACCAGTCCTCCACAGATCATATTACCTCCTCGTTGGAAGAAAATTTACGACCTTTTGAAATTTTTTTCAGTTGCGGAAAGAGATGATAGTCGGACGGAGCCAAATCTGGTGAATAAGGGGGGTGGTCTAGTAATTATAACCCTAAATCACGAATTTTTTGCATGGCAATATGAGATTTGTGTACTGGGGCGTTGTCCTGTGAAAACAAAACACCTTTGGATAGCTTTTCGCGTCTTTTCCCTTCAATTTTTTCTCGCAGAGTTGTCAGTAATGTCGAATAGTAATCTCCAGTTTTGTTCTATCCTTATCCAAAAAATCAATCATGATCACTCTAAGGCAATCCCAAAAAAATGAAGCAAGAACTTTTCCAGCAGATTTTTGGACACGAAACTTCCTGTCTTTGAGAACCAGAGTGTCACCATTCCATCGATTGTTGCTTTGTTTCTGGATCGTAGAAATGTACCCAAGTCTCATTCCTAATAACAATTAGGTTTGAGAAGTCTACATCGTTTTCAAATCGAGCACAGATCGAACGCGATGCTTCTGCCCTTGCACGCTTTTGGCCAACATTCAAACATTTGGGGATCCATTTCGCATTTCGGTTAGAAAAATTCTAAAAAGAAGCTTTGTTCTTATACTAAACTTTATAGACTCTTGTTGTTTTGTCGTATCTGCTACAGATTTCGGAAAAAAAATTGGAATCATCGTAATCCCCAGAAAAATAAAAATTTTTATAAAAATCCAGTTAGCATCAAAAGAAATCTGACCTAATTGAGTCTGGTGATCTAGCAGGACATCACAGATTGGTGAAACTACAGGCCCAGTAGTACAGTTTCAAGTTCACACTGACGTATTGACCAAGATCTCGTGCTACATGTACAGAATCTAGTGCAGACATATTGAACGCTTGTATTGGTAGAAATGAATTAATTGTGGAGAATCTAGATAGGGAAAAAGTGTCATTCCTGCAACAGCTGTAACAGCCAGTCGTGGTCGTAAAATAAAAGCTGCTTCTTGCGTATACAATGCGATGGAGAAAAAGCCGGAGTACCAACCTTGAGACTGTACAGGGGCGGATCTACCGGTCAGTGCTGCCCGTGATATAGGTACAAGAATGATGAAAATGCTTCTCGTTAAAGAATAGAAATCAGAATTTTACAGACAATCAAACTTACATTGTAATATCAAGGACATTTTGGAAAATTATATTTGCTATTTCAGAAACTTAACTCTATACTCCATTCACTTTTATAACGTATTCCGGATGGCCATACAATTCTGACATATTTCACCGTGTTTATTTTGAAAATGTTAGGTTATAGTCATTTTCCTGCCAGATAAATACGCAACGTTGTCATTTCTACATAGAGATCGTAGTAATTACGTATTTATCGAAATATTTATTTACTTTGGGAAAATAATGAATCTGAGAAAATATTATTGTGAATTCAATAATTCCAAAGACCTGGCGAATGTGGAAGAAACTTTTTTCTCTGTTAATACTGGAAATATTTCACGTATTTAAAAATGATTGGAAGATTCAGTTATGCTATTTTCATGTACGGAAATCGAGAATCGAGTGTTGAAATTCCACTGAAAATAATGGATAAAATAATCCGTTACTTTGTGCTACTTCTTTCGAAAAAAGAATTAAAGTACTCGAATAACCCGACAGAAACCTTCTAAATGAACCGACAAACCTATGGAATTCCCAACTTCTCAAGAAATAAGCTTACAGAAGACATTTAAATACCTTTTTGCAGAACTTGAAATACTCCAGTATGATAATGTAGTAGTACTACAAAATCTGTGTCACATTGGCAACGTCTCTGAGAATTATTTTGACTTTCATGAGTGCCAACCTGCGTCAGTATTAAGTGAAAAACTTGATAAACCCAACCGGGATACTTTATGAAAGTGAATGGAGTATAGTTATCATCTTTATTGAATAACACAATTTGGCATTTTTATGATGTTTATTCACGAAGCATAATGTGATTCCACAGGGAATAAATATATTTTCACCTGTATATTTTGCCAATTCAAGTATTTTCACCATTAATTTTCCACAGTATTTTGTAACTTCCTAATAATCTGGTGATTTCACAGTACAAATGTCCAGTTTTTATTTATTTCACATAAATATTGTCGTTTGTGCTTTGTATCATTTTACACAGTCTCTAATTTTACAACATTCATGACAAAATTTTAAGGCCACATTTGACCAAAGATTCCAATGTAATTTCACAAATGTATTCTTATAGTGTGCCTAATGATTTATTTATATGCCTCTGTATTCTTCACTTTTTTCAAGTCAGGTCAGTTGCACTATTTTTCTGTGAAAATATTTTTTTATTTTTTTTTTATTTAGTTATTATTTCACAAATTCGAAACCTGTTCACGAACAACAGTTTTTGAAAGATTGTATTGTCTTGCAAAGCTGATCATAGAGTGAATACAAGCATTTTCATGCATTACTTCATTTAAAAATAAAAATTGGAAGTCAAAAAAAAATTTAAATGCTGTGTACTTTTTGGACGTTATCCCCAAGCAATTCAGGTGCTACGCCCCTGCTTTTCTCGCATCCCATCTCTGGCGCAGATCGATTACCGTAGCCTACGTACCTAATAATGCATTTATTCATGTAGAATTCTATTTCCAGAAGAAATGAAATGCCTGGACTGGCTCTATAAAATGCCTGGGCTTATGCGCGTATACAGCAAAAACCAGAAGTTGTTGTAAAGCCCGTTTGCTGGTAAATATAAAAGAGTACACTCCTTGCTCATTTTCCACCAGAAAAGTTAGTGAAGGATCATCAGATAAATTCAAATCATCATTACCAGATGCATGCAAATTATCATGAAAAAAACATTCAAAACTTCACTTATAATTTAAATTCGAAAAACCTACAGACGTGTTTTAATTGAAAGTAAGTTCCTCATTTTCTTGGAGCAGTTTATTCATACCGTACATTCATTGTCAATTCCCTAACGACAAACAAACGGAATGATGTCATAGACGGATTAAAACGAAACGATAAATATTGGGATATTCTATGATTGCGTCGAACGACCAAGGCTTGACCATCTAAGGCTGCGAAGGGCAGCGTTTGCGATAGAGAACATGGGGTTGAACTTAACATTCAAAGATCAAGGATCCAATCGTATTGTTTCTTATGGTAACTAGAGTTCGGTATCAGATGCACATCTTGCTGGTATGTGGATTTCTCGCAAACTTCAGCAAGATCTTTGTAGATTGTTATGTAAATTACCAATACGACTTGTGGTTTCGCCTACGTGGGGTTTATTGTTTATGCACACATGCAATCCCTATCTTAATAGGCAAATCCATTCCATTTGATTTTTTTCCTTTTCGGTCATTTGAATTTTTGTATTTCATCATCTCCTCTTTATTTATTAATTTGTAATCACAAAACTTGTCCGTCATCCTGATTTCATCAATTTGAACAAAGAAAATATAGCCTCGACCTCAAAAACCCGATATATCCGATCAAAAACATAATCTCCGACCTCAATAACCTCTAATACATATTTCCAATAAAATCGGTCCATCTAGAAGCTGCCATTTTGATTCAAGAATAACATTCCGCCATTTTGGAGCCACCAACTTGAATTTACGGGTTTTGACTACAAAATAATCAGCATCATTCAAACCTTCGACCTTAAAATCCCCTACATATACTCCATTCACTTTTATTTAATCACATAGGAGGTCATGGTTTCGTTTTCAGGAGTTGGTGCACCTGATGAAAAGTCTGTGCGCGTACAGAAAATATCGTTAATGACAAAACGACGTTGCCAGTTTCTTTGTTTACATCAAAGTAGAAGTATCAAAGATATTCCACATTTTGTTAGTTCGAATCGATCGGCGATTTTGGGGCGAAATATCGATAGGAAATCGCCTATTTTTCCGTTCTTCGTCGTCCAGAAGAAGTTTCCCGTCGATATGAGAAATTTCGTGCAAGAGTCATTTTTTCCTTTCACGACTTTTGGCGTGAGTACGAACGGCATATTTGAATTGGACCAAAAATCGATTTATAAGCATAAATAAAGCGAATGTAAGTACTAATCGACCTTTTTACACTAGATAACGAAGTTTTTTTTAGGTATCTGGCCGTTTAGAAAGATTTCAAACGAAATTCCGGTCCCCCAGAAGTTTGGTTAGTTTCGGTATCGTTTTTGGTGCTCAAAATTTATTTGGAACGTGTGAATGGACAAAAAAGGCTTCCTTATACGATCTTCTAACGAAAGCGACCGGAAAATATGGTTCAGGTAGGATTTTCGAGGAATTATGAGGAGAGAACTTGCAGAATGAAATTGCACGATTTTCGTAAGTAAACGGGTTCTGGATGGCCATCATCGATCTCTAAATGATTATTGTTGATCGTTTCCACGTTTCAGAAAAAAAAACACGTCGAAAAAGCTAAAAAAAGAAGAAATATGACTATATTGAATTCAGATTCCAATGAATTGAAATGTGTCACTGGAGCTTTCATTCCTATCAATCCTTTGCCGAAAGTAGAAATAGGCTATATTAAACCATAATACATCGGTTTTTTCCATATTCCAGGAGTTTGTGTCTTATTTTAGAACAGGTGAATGATAAATGTGAAGCATATGTTTGACCTATTCCATTTTATTTGTACAAACTTACTGCGGTAGCAATGTATGAATATTTTTTAAACTAATAAATTACTATACAGTCAGAATCTTTTTCTCCTTGTTCATAAGATCAAATAAATGAAATGTATAATAAAACTGTTATTTATTTGAAATAAAAAAATTTTGGAAATTGAAATGTTATGCACCCTCACAATCATATCACATACAATATCATGATGAAAATAAAGCACATCGATAATTCTTTACAAACATAAATCCAAAAACTCCTTTATATGTAGAATATTCTCCAAAATGAAATATACATTCTGAGAAATACGCTAAGAATGTAGAAAGGGCAACATAGTGTTGACATAAAAATATTTTGAAAAACGTCATAACTTCGATACAGAGTGGAATGTGTCAAATTTCCAAGGCCAGAGTTGTGATTTTATAATTGTGAATGGAGTATAAGATGATCCGATATCCTTTATCCCATCGGACGAATATTCAAATGACCCAGTCGTCCTTTTCAATGTTTCTAAGGCACCCACCCATACATCTTCGGACCGAACACGTTTCCTATACAGAATAATGGAAGTACCAATCTTCATACCGGTCACACCAAAGAGTTGTTCATGCTCTCAGATAAGATCTAGAACATAGACTCCCTCCCACAAGTATACGGCAATCCTATGCGAAGAAAAGAACGATAAAGGCAGAGGTGCACGCCAGCAAAAAGAGGACCATCGTCCTTGATCCTAGAGTGCCCTTCGGTGTCTTCTCTTATAAAGCTTTGTGGTCGATCTTATCTTACGAGGATTTCTAGACGTTGTTCGAGAGGTGCTAGGTTCGATCTGTCCAGCTGTGAGAAGGTGTCAGTGTAGCGATCATGAATTTCAATAGATTGAAAAATAGGAGGGTAACTCCTTTTGCTAAAGAAAGCTATTGCTATTGTAGCAATTTTCTAAGATTAGATAAATTCAACACACACGCAACTCCTATTTTTAGGGTAGAATAATTTGATTGAAAAACTTAAATGACAGTTGGGTCTGTGCTTTTTTTTGTTTTTCACGAAGAGGAATATCCTGTAATGTTCAGAGAACATCGTGAGAACCAAGGGCAAGCAGGTAGGAATTGGTGTTCTTCTTGAATTTCTGGAGGTTATATGACTCGGGGAATGTATTCCAAAGCCTCGCTGTTTGTTGGATGAACAAGTCTTTGAAGAGAGATGTTCTGCAGGTCTCCAAAGTTACCACGAAGGGGTGTGAAGACTTAACTTGTCGGGTTAGTCTGGAAGAGACTGCCAGAGGGGGAACGATTGCTGATAATTCAGAAGAGCATCGCCCATGGAAATACCTATAAAATAGAGACAGATCGCCCACTTTTCTACGGTGTTTCCGAGATGTGAGCGAGCTTGTAAGCGATGCATCACCGACGAGACGAATTGCCCTTTTTTGTACGGAATCCAAGAGTTTCAGGGTGTGTTTAGGTGCAGCACTCCAAATATGGGAACAGTATTCCAGGACAGGTCGAATCTGTGCCTTATAGATCATAAGCAGCTGATTCGAGGTGAAATAGCTCCTGGCACGAAACAGAAAACCAAGTTTTTGGGATGCACTTTTAGCAATGGATCTCACGTGATTCTCCCAGGAAAGGTTACTGCCGACAGTAATGCCAAGCATCGAAATGGATGACTTCAATGGTATGGTCACTCCCGACAATTTTATGCTGGGCACAGTAAGATCGGCTTTTCTACAGAAAAGACATGCTTGTGTTTTGTTTGCGTTGAATTCTACCAAGTTATTAGATCCCCATTCAAGAATTGTTGCCAAGTCCATATTTCTGTTGTTAACATTTCTTCCTCGTTCGTTTTTGATTTGGCGGGCTGGTATTGGAGCCCTAGAAGAAAAGGCGGTATGGAGGGTACTATCATCCGCGAAGCTGTGCACTGGACACGAAGTTGCTTCCAGCAAATCGTTGATGTGAAGTAAAAATAGTGTTGGAGCCAGAATTGATCCCTGCAGAACACCAGCATTTATGGGTAGAGAGTCAGACGAAACTCCATCGACCACTACATGGAGAGATCTGTTTGAGAGAAAACTAGCTAGCAGGGGGCACGCCATAAGATGGAAGCTTGGCGAGGAGTCCCTGATGCCAGACTCGATCGAATACCTTGGAGATATCCAGTGCTACGGCTAGGGTTTCACCATATTGAATTTATCTAATCTTAGAAAATTGCTACAAAACCGTAGTAAGCCCTTTATTGCTATATCAAATTTTGACGATTTCTTCATGCATGAGAATGTGTTTTATTTTTTAACCGGAAACGGTGCCTCGTACAGCAAAAAGTCAGTAGACCGAATTTGCTTCAAATCAAATAACGATTTGAATAGTAATTTTTATTGTCGAAAAAACCAGTGGCGTATCATTTTTTTACTGAAAATATTCAGTCTCGCTGCAGTACGGACGCCACTGGTAGAATAAAATAGAAATGATATTATGCAAAAAGTGCTCATTGACGCTCAAAACCTATGTCCCAAATTTCATAAAATTTCAAATTTCAAGTTATTAATAAAAAACATTTTTTTCTATAATTTCAACACCCCATATCTCGGAGAGGAAACATTTCTCGTCATATGTTTATATGACAAACTAGGGCTTATTTTTGATGTAGAATACATGGTTGAAATTTCTTGGTTAAGATCTGTACCACCCTGTATTGACAAACAGCGGGAACTTGGTTAAGATGAGTTTTGAAATCGGATTCAAACGACCGAGCAATCCATTTCCTCATAATCCACTGAAAAACTCTTCCTGATCATCGACCAAAAATACACTCAACCGTCTGACTCAACAAAAGACGGAAACGACTAGGTATCTGCAGTCTCTTCCACAATTCCCATTGTGTCGTAACTCGTAAGCACCAAGCAGACGTGCCTGGCGAGACCTTTCAGCCAATTTTTTCCGAGATGTACCTTCGTCTGCTGACCTTCGACAGTCGTGCGAAAGAAGGGTCACCCGTTGTATCATCCCGCGAAATAGAACGAGAATCTAATCATCGAGTATCATTAGATCGTTCCTCTCGAAAAAAACATATAATAACCGACAGAAATGGACGGTAACCATACACTAATCAGAATAATCAGATTTTATCGGCACGTTAATTAACCGGAGATGTGAATAACAGCTCGGTTGGGTCGGCACAATGACGGGTAACATTCGAAATGTCAATCATATTTTGGGTTGGACGGAAGAGGTTATCTTTGATTGCCTGGATTTTACATGTCTTTCCTTTGTGGGTTGTTAGATGGATAAGAATAATTGCTTCCATATGTGGTCATCAGGAAACCGAAGATCAATCAACACCTGAGATTTGAATAATAGTACTTTAGCTGGGCTCTATCAATTTCGTCAAGGTCTTGGCACATCAAGAACTTATATAGAATCACCCTATATTTTGACCACATCTACGAGGATGTATTGATATCTAGTTAGCTTAGACCAGTTCCATGCATAAACAAAATATTGCGATACCATATCAACGAACAATAACTTATTAGAAGTGTCAGTGTAGAGTTTGACGTCAAAAAAGTAAACCAGAGTAACGCAATAGATTAAAAAAAGGAAGATGTCCACCGAAATTGTAAAAATCGAAAAATTGGAGTATCGAGCCATCATCAAGTACCTGTATTTAAAAGGGTTAAGAGGTAAGCAGATTTACGAAGATATGCTTAATACCCTTGGTGATCAATGTCCTTCGTATGCGACCGTTAAAAATTGTACTACAAGCTTCAAAAGAGGTAAATTTTCCATTGAAGATGATGACCGATCGGGAAGACCAGTTTCTGTGTCAGTCCTCGAGAATATCGATGCAGTTCATGACATGATTTTATCATACCGTCGAATTGGGCTAAATCGGATATCTGAAGCACTGAAGATTTCAAACGAACGCGTTCATCATATAGTTCACGTCAATTTGGATATGAGAAAAATTTCTGCAAAATGGATCCCCGAATGTTTGAATGTTGACCAAAAGCGTGCAAGGGTAGAAGCATAGCGTTCGATCTGTGCTCGATATGAAAACGATGTAGACTTCTTAAACCGAATTGTTACTATGGACGAGACTTGGGTACATTTCTACGATCCAGAAACAAAGCAACAATCGATGGAATGGCGACACTCTGGTTCTCCGAGACCTAAGAAGTTTCGTGTCCAAAAATCTGCTGGAAAAGTTCTCGCTTCAGTTTTTCGGGATTGCCATGGAGTAATCAAGATTGATTTTTTGGATAAGGGTAGAACAATAACTGGAGATTACTATTCGACATCACATCATCGACCACTCTACGGGAAAAAATTAAAGGGAAAAGAAGCGGAAAGCTATCCCAAGGTGTTACACAAATCTCATGTGGCCATGCAAAAAATTCGTGATTTAGGGTAAGAATTACTGGAACACCCCCCTTATTCACTAGATTTGGCTCCGTCCGACTATCATCTCTTTCCTCAACTGAAAAAAAGTTCAAAAGGTCGTGAATTTTCTTCCAACGAGGAGGTAATAAAATCTGTGGAGGACTGGTTTGCAGAGCAAGAAGAAACATTTTTTTTGAAAGGTCTAGAGACGTTGCAGGTTCGCTGTAATAAATGTATTCAATTAAGAGGATAATATGTTGAGTAATAAAATATTTTGAGATTGAAATTTTGTTTGGTTTTATAGTAGGCTAAGAATTTTTCAATATATCCTCGTACATAGGGTATGTTAGTGTTGACAGCTTCATAGGAAAACCTCAACGAGATATCAGACCTGTTCCCAATTCAGCTATACTATTTATTCATTTTAATTTAATTCATTTATTTTTATTTGTTCTATTCATTTAATTTATTCATTTATTTTTTTCATAACAAGGATACCTAGATGCTAATAATCTGTATGTATCACTTGCAATCATGAGTTTGATACTAAAAAAAAAAATATTATTCTAAAAACAGTTAGAATCATTGGATAATAATAATAAAAATCATTGAAATAGATACATAAAACTTATCTTAATTCTCTTCTTAGGAAGATATTCGATATTGAAATTTCATTTGAGATGTTGATCGAAAATAAGACTTAAATATTTATGGTTGTCTACTTCCTCTATTGGTTCATTTCCAATGAAAAATTGCGACGCGTGAAGCCATTGTCGAAGAAAATGCTGAATAATTTGTAGTTTATATTTTTGAAGCCATATTTTGATTTTTTCCATGGCTCTACTCTAGTTATCTTTAACATCAGGACAACTGTTAGATTTTATGATCAAAGCTGCATCGTCCATATGATAAAATTCAACCTCCCATTCGAATTTCTAGGAGTGAATTTAGATATAAATTAAATTGAATTGCACCAAGTACTGTTCCCTGTGGAATTCCCATCTTAATTTCTTGGTTATCACTGAATATGTACGATATATTTGTTGTATTTTGTCCAGATAACTCTTGAACAATTTAATTATTTGAGCTTCTCCTCACTACGAGAATTGCCTTCTGACATAGTGAGGCGAGATTCATTCAAATTCACGAATTCATTGTGCCCCAGCTGAAAAATCTTTCAGATCATCAGGGACTTCATCAACCTCCCTCAAACTCGAAACATAATCTTGTCTTCTCTCAGTTTCTGTACCATCATCGACCCAAAGGTCTGCTACACGAAACCAAGAAGGAATACCAAAGTTCAAGTTGGCCATAAAGCAGCTGTCCTATCATACTGGCACCATATATGGCGTTATACTTCGACCGGCCCATAACCAGATCTAGATACCCGCTTATACGTTGTCTTGTTTCTCGTTCCTTCTACTTTTTCATCCTTTTTTCGAAACGGTACATGCTGAATGATGGCGAGTTAAAAATGAGGATATCGATTGAATCCTTAATAAGGTCGGTTTGCTTTGGGAAAGAGGGCTTCTCTCTAAGACTTCAGAGTTTTGTAGCCTGGCCAGAGAATTACACGTCTTTTTCTTTATTGGCCTGCTAAATTCAATCCCCAAATCTTCAAACATTTTATTTTGTAGGTAAATTGTGAAAATTTCCTTTACGAGGGTCTGGATTAGGTTTATGGTTTCTATATCGGAAAACAGCGTTTCTAGGCAGTAAAAATATTTATTGATCGCCATTTTCTGGCCCATTGACCACGATAGAGTTACATTTACCGTATTTTATCGAGCGATTCATTGAAATGTTCCATTAAATCGGGATTCATGATCGATTTTAATTATGAAACACTCGTAAATGAAAGTGAACAATGATTAATTTCATTGTATAGAGAAAGCAATAGTAAATATAATTGAAATTTGGCAGGTGTACATAATTCTGGTCACAATGCATCATGAAATATTTTTTATAGAAAAAAACAAAATGGCGGCTCCAAAATGGCGGATAAGTTTTGTAATTATCATCCGATTCCATTCAAAATTAGTATCTGGGGGTTTTTGGGTTCGACAATGATGATTCTTCTGTCAAATTGAAAAATTCAAGATGGCGGCTACAATATGGCGGACGAGTTTTGTAATTATGATCCGATTATCTTGAAAATTGGTATCTGGGGATTTTCTGGGTCGGAAATTACGATTCTTCAAAATTGAGGAATTCAAGATGGCGGCTTCAAAATGGCGGATTAGTGTTGTTATTATAAAAGCTTGTCTTAAAAAATGGTTTTTTTATTATAGCTTGTTCTTTGTAACGAATAAATGAAGATACATGGTCTTTTGATTTCGGACCGAATAGATTCATGCCAACCAAATGAAGTCATCCGTGCTTATACCCGTTCTGAACCGAAATTAGAATCTGGTATCAGCCGATTAATCAATGAAACTGTTTAAACTCTGTCTCTTTCGAATACTTTACGCTCATTAACATCCAATAACATGAACCGATTGACTGGCCTGAGGCTACCGATTTCAAGATCAGGATTCTGAATTCCAATCGATCCCAACCAACTAGGAAAGTTGGCTTTGATTGTGACAAATCGGGTTTTGTTGTGGATTTTCACAAAATATCGAGTTTTGGGAAATTTTGTAGTGTAAAACCACTGCAATCGATTGTGAGGAAGTATTCGATGCGAACTCGATGACTCAGTTTCTACGAAATGAGTTGTATTCAAAAGTTGTTTCGTAAGCTTGTGCATCTTGGAAAAATATTATTTTTTCTTGCAACAGAGTCATCACAGATTCAAGTGATGACCTTCTGAAAAGTATCTACTTTCGAAGTCTGAAAAACATTTTTGTTACTGGCTTTAATCCTCTGGCTTATTCTGTTTTCAGATTTCCTAAATGGTCCTGAGTCGTGGTGACTTTGGTTGTTCAATAGAAAACCTTGTGAAAGAGGTCAATTTGTTTATTTTAAAATCTTCAACGACACCTTCAGAGAGTCCTGAATAAAACATCGACCAGGAAACTAGGGAAAGTAGCGCTGATCACTCATTGGTTTAATTTACGACCGCAGTTGTGAAATTCAATTCGAATTTAAATTCCTACAAATTGAAATTTTATTCTTCTAATCTGCGCTGACAGCAGTTTTATTGTGTTTGATAATTTACGATCTTATAAATATGTAACTATCGGAGTAACGTCTTTTCTTTCGAAAGGTCGAGTTGTATAATCGGAGAAAGAACATTATGTTGTTTTTGATCGTATTGTATTTTCATTTATCGTTTAACAAGCTCTATTTTGAAATAGCAGAAGTTGCAAGCTTTAGTCTGAGATTACTTTGACTAAAATTGATCTAAAACATGTATTTCATTGAAGTTACACCATAAGACTTCAGGTTGTAAAGACAAACATGAGTTTAACAGTCAGATGGACCAAATGGTGACCTCATTAAGAAAAAACAGAAAAATCTGCCAGGCATTCCATCTGGCATAATATGACGATTTTCTATACCGTTTCCCCAATTTTAGCAATTACCGTCAAACGTAAAACAATGGACAGACTGTAGATACCGTTCCTTCAGTTACCGTTATTCTAATATCTGACCAGATATGGTAAAAACCGTGCCATTTTCTACAACAGCAAATGATAACTGAAGTTCGTCCGCTCTTCTGGCCAGACTGCAACTAGGGATGTCTACATCTTCCGACATTTGAGATGCATTCACCACTCTACGGGAAAAAATTGAAGAGAAAAGACGCGGAAAACTATCCAAAGGTGTTACGTTTTCACAGGACAACGCCCCCGTACACAAATCTCATGTTGCCATGCAAAAAATTCGTGATTTAGGGTTAGAATTACTAGAACACCCCCCTTATTCACCAGATTTGGCTCCGTCCGACTATCATCTCTTTCCTCAACTGAAAAAAAAAGGTTAAAAGGTCGTAAATTTTCTTCCAACGAGGAGGTAATAAAAGCTGTGGAAGACTGGTTTGCAGAGCAAGAAGAAACATTTTTTTTGAAAGGTCTAGAGACGTTGCAGGTTCGCTGTAATGAATGTATTCAATTAGGAGGAGAATATGTTGAGGAATTAAATATTTTGACATTGAAATTTTGTTTGGTTCTAAAGTAGGCAAGGAATTTTTCAATATATCCTCGTACATATATCTCCATCCATTCTACTCATATTTTGAAGTCATATCGCTGTTGTATCAGTTATATGTCGATATTTTCGAGACGTCGACACGTCTTGGACATCCCTGGCCGGCTGCTCCGTCCTGCACTTCAATCGCACCACTTTTTCCCCTCATTTAATCGTTATTATTCGTCATTAAACAGTAGCAGCCGCAATTTCAGCCATTTTTCAATGGATTCCGTCGGTTTTTAGCTTTCACTGTCTGCCGGTTGCAAGGCGAAAGTGAAAAAAACGAGAGATATTAAGTAAATCGTCGTTTTTCACGCAACGGTGCGCGAGATGTCCGTCGAAAATTGCATGAGAATGTGTCGAGTCGTCGGGATTTGTAGATGTTTGGGAACGAAGAAGTTTAATGAGAGCTTCGGCTCATTAACTAAGTGTTCTTCTGCATTTACACTTGATGAGTGTTGGTATGATTGGGAGAGGTTACGATGTGAAGATTAGTACAGGTTTCTTGAACCAAGGACTGGTGGAAAATGCTTCAAGTCTAGTTGATATAATTGCCCCACTTCAAGCCTAAAATAGCCTTCCAAAAGGACACTATTAAATGATATCTGCAATTGAATGTACAAAATCTTTTGATGATTTTGATGGTATTTGATAAATATTGCACAAAAAGAGCTACGATGATGTATTGATATCTAGTTAACCTAGACCAGTTCCATGCATAAACAAAATACTGCGATACCATATCAACGAACAACAACTTACTAGAAGTGTCAGTGTAGAGTTCGACGTCAAAAAAGTAAACCAGAGTTACGCAATAAATTTAAAAAAAAGATGTCCACCAAAATTGCAAAAATCGAAAAATTGGAGTATCGAGCCATCATCAAGTAGGTACCTGTATTTAAAAGGGTTAAGAAGTAAGCAGATTTACGAAGATATGCTTAATACCCTTGGTGATCAATGTCCTTCGTATGCGACCGTGAAAAATTGGACTGCAAGCTTCAAAAGAGGTAAATTTTCCATTGAAGATGATGATCGATCGGGAAGGCCAGTTTCTGTGTCAGTCCCCGAAAATATCGATGCAGTTCATGACATGATTTTATCAGACCGTCGAATTGGGCTAAAACGGATATCTGAAGCACTGAAGATTTCATACGAACGCGTTCATCATATAGTTCACGTCAATATGGACATCAGAAAAATTTCTGCAAAATAGATCCCCAAATGTTTGAATGTTGACCAAAAGCGTGCAAGGGTAGAAGCATTGCGTTCGATCTGTGCTCGATTTGATAACGATGTAGACTTCTTAAACCGAATTGTTACTATGGATGAGCCTTGGATACATTTCCACGATCCAGAAACAAAGCAACAATCGATGGAATGGCGTTACTCTGGTTCTCCAAGACCTAAGAAGTTTCGTGTCCAAAAATCTGCTGGAAAAGTTCTTGCTTCAGTTTTTTGGGATTGCCATGAAGTAATCATGATTGATTTTTTGGATAAGGGTAGAACAGTAACTGGAGATTACTATTCGACATTACTGACCACTCTACGGGAAAAAATTAAAGAGAAAAGACGCGGAAAGCTATCCAAAGGTGTTTTGTTTTCCCAGGACAACGCCCCAGTACACAAATCTCATGTGGCCATGCAAAAAATTCGTGATTTAGGGTTAGAATTACTAGAACACTCCCCGTATTCACCAGATTTGGCTCCGTGCGACTATCATCTCTTTCCTCAACTAAAAAAAAGTTTAAAAGGTCGTAAATTTTCTTCCAACGAGGAGGTAATAAAAGCTTTGGAGGACTGGTTTGCAGAGCAAGAAGAAACATTTTTTTGAAAGTTCTAGAGACGTTACAGGTTTACTGTAATAAATTTATTCAATTAAGAGGAGAATATGTTGAGTAATAAAATATTTTGAGATTGAAATTTTGTTTGGTTTTATAGTAAGCTGTTGGTTTCGATGGTATTCAATAAATATTGCACAAAAAGAGATGAGCCTTTTGAAATAACGTATTGTCGAAATGTTTTACTTTATATCTCACAAAGTAGGTCAAGATCAAGACGTTGACAGTGCAGTGACTTCCTGCTAGATAAAAGGAAATGCATAACGCTGATAAACGCACCTCCTCGACAATAAAATCTCACTTTTATCAAGCGGATAGCGCCGCGAATGCATCGAAGATGGCAAATAACCATTTGTCACATTCACACAAGGTTGCATCACTATCCCTCCATTTGCATGTGTGAGTAATAGAGATAGCTGAATGTACAGTTAGGGCTTCCGAGAACCGAAGATGAACCTATCCTTGGTATTCTGCTCTTTTTTTACGATTGTTCTCCGTTTTTTTTATTTCTAGATTGATGTGTCTGGGTAACGGACATTTTGGAGGACTGTCATTAAAAGAGAAAGGATGGAGATTTTGAGTTTTGAATTCGATATGGGTACATTTGAATGATACCGCAAGAATGCTGATTATACGTTTAGTGCTCTGAGAGAATTATCGAGATTATACAGCTTCAGTTTTCCACAATTACAGCTGTAGTTATTACAGTTAAACGATTGTGTTTCTTTCGCTATCAATATCTTGGAAATTCCTTATTAACATTGGGAAATTCCTGTAAGAAGTATGATTACAAATGACAAAAATACCGAACATATTGAGTGATGAACTATAGAATTCAAGATGGGAATAACAGGGAACAATATTCCCATATGGTATAGGACTTGTATGAGGACTTCATAATAAATTATAAATAAATTAGTGAATTACTACCTTTAAATGTAATATATAATTGTAACAGATTATATTCTACAAGACTTCTATACTGAAACAAAGACATCCAGTATTATACAGAATCTATTTATATCGAAAATCTGCTCCTACGTTCATAAAAATAGGAATCATCAATAAACACTATAAATAGTATGTCAGGAACAAAATACAGGAAGCAAAACGAACAAAAAGTTGATATACCTGTCAATTTAAAAAACAGCTCTAAAAAATTTTGCATACCTATAGCACCAAAAACCTACAACAAGATTCCAGATTTCGTCTAGTCCATTTGCAGACTTTCAAGAATCTCAAGAGAATGTCATGAATTAGTTCATAAAAATTACAGTTTTGTATCTGTTATATAGCATTATATTTCTTTTTGTGAAATTATTTCTTTTGGATGTGACATTTCTAACATCACTGAGCGTATTTGCACTCGTAATTATTCAACTTATCGATACCTTCATCCTAGTTCATTCACTTCGCAAGGACTCTTTAATCAGACTTGAGATTTTATTGATTCTGAACCGTCAATCAATTGAAACCTGAACCTAACAGAATTAAGGATAAAGGAAGCCCCAAAGTCGAACCGTTAAAAAATCCAAATCACTAATGATACCCACACCGATGTAATTGTTAACACCACTAATTTTAATCTTATTTCGAAACCAATCACGTCTATGTAAATTCTTAGACGTAGTCTTTAGGATCTGGCCACGGTGTGAAACAGCAATAATTATGATTACCATTTCAACACAAATTAATAATTACAGATAGGCTAATTCGCGTATCGTTACTTTCATTATGGGTTATAAGGTGATCAATCATTATTTCGATAATAACTGGTAGTTTTCCTGAAGAAACTTGGTTAATATAAGAATATTCAGAAGGCTCAGGAAGGGAATTCAACATGATCTAGAAGGGCCAAAATTCCAATTCCATAATAATGCCATACTTGGTATTATACTGAAATTATCTCAGAGAGTAAGAGATTGCAAGATTCCTCATGTATTATTCTTGTAAGTGGTGAAGAACAGAATTGGTGAATGATTTCTGATTTAGATAGTGAAGATTTCAAGTGAAATATCAAGTATACCCCATTCACTCTTATTTAATCACATAGGAGGTCATGGTTTCGTTTTCAGGAGTTGGTGCACCTGATGAAAAGTCTGTGCGCGTACAGAAAATATCGTTAATGACAAAACGACGTTACCAGTTCCTTTATTTACAACAAAGTAAAAGTATCAAAGATATGCCACATTTAGTTAGTTCGAATCGATCGGCGATTTTGGGGCGAAATATCGACAGGAACTCGCCTATTTTTCCGTTC
The DNA here is from genome assembly GCA_910592335.1 of Adalia bipunctata. NCBI lineage: Eukaryota > Metazoa > Arthropoda > Insecta > Coleoptera > Coccinellidae > Adalia > Adalia bipunctata. The sequence goes on from OU342951.1 coordinate 5,054,455, forward strand.
TTCGTCGTCCAGAAGAAGTTTTCCGTCGATATGAGAAATTTCGTGCAACTGTCATTTTTTTCTTTCACGACTTTTGGCGTGAGGACGAACGGCAAATTTGAATTGGACCAAAAATCGATTTATAAGCATAAATAAAGCGAAAGTAAGTAGGTACTAATCGACCTTTTTACACTTGATAACGAAGTTTTTTTAGGTATCTGGCCGTTTAGAAAGATTTCAAACGAAATTCTGGTCCCCCAGAAGTTTGGTTAGTTTCGGTATCGTTTTTGGTGCTCAAAATTTACTTGGAATGTGTGAATGGACAAAAAAGGCTTCCTTATACGATCTTCTAACGAAAGCGACCGGAAAATATGGTTCAGGTAGGATTTTCGAGGAATTATGAGGAAAGAACTTGCAGAATGAAATTGCACGATTTTCGTAAGTAAACGGGTTCTGGATGGCCATCATCGGTCTCTAAAAGATTATTGTTGATCGTTTTCACGTTTCAGAAAAAAAAACACGTCGAAAAAGCTAAAAAAAGAAGAAATATGACTATATTGCATTCAACGGTAGTTGAATTCAGATTCCGATGAATTGAAATGTGTCACTGGAGCTTTCATTCCTTTGCCAAAAGTAGAAATAGGCTATATTGAACCAGAATGCATCGGTTTTTTTTTCATATTCCAGGAGTTTGTGTCTTATTTTAGAACAGGTGAATGATAAATGTGAAGCATATGTTTGACCTATTCCATTTTATTTGTACAAACCTACTGTGGTAGTAATGTATGAATATTTTTTAAACTAATAAATTACTATACAGTCAAAATATTTTACTCCTTGTTCATAAGATCAAATAAATGAAATGTCGTCAAGTCTTGAACTTTCAGTACAAGAGGATAATAAACATTAAATCTTCACAAGCATGCATATGAAAATTATGTGAAAGCAATGCAATTTTTTTCCATGGCGAAAAATAATATATTTCAACAGTGATCTCTTGTACTTTTCATGCACATAACTAGAAAAGGAATCCTTTCTATCAATTCATATAAACGTTAATTATTTTCGTCCATCACATCTTTTCCAATTCATTCACATTCTGAGAAATACGCTAAGAATGTAGAAAGGGCAACAAAGTGTTGGAACATAAAAATATTTTGAAAAACGTCATAACTTCGATACAGAGTGGAATGTATCAAATTTTCAAGGCCAGAGTTGTGATTTTATAATTGTGAATGGAGTATACAAAAATCTCAAGTGTCAGAATCCCATTTGAAATAAAACATTGTTCTATAAATAAATATTGATGAGCATTATTGGTAGTGGCGAATAAAAGAGTGCCAAAGAAATGTATTCAAAGAAATGCAAAATTTTCCACAGGAAGAAAGTTGCAGCCACTTTTCAACAATGCACATTTACAGAAAAAAAAACCCTAAACACTAAAACGAATAGACACCGATATCAGTTGTGGTTTATGCAGTTTATAAAAAGGACACTTTGCACTTTTGGTAGAAAATTTTCATGGCCCTCGCTGAAAAACACCCTTGATCTGCTAGTGTCCAAAAAAGCCCTAAATAGAACCCAAAGGTCTTCGACTATCTACAAGGGTTTTCTGTCATCGAACCAAAAATACGATACATCCTTCAAATTCCATCCAAAAATCCTGCAAATCGACCAGGTCGTCAAAAGGACCAACTCTCATCCCTCCTCAGTTTTAGCCCTCGTTCCCCCAATTTCAAGCCCCCCGGAACAGTGAAAATACGAAACTCACCCAATAAAAGCAAACACACTCCAATTAGACACAATAAGGATACCAGGTGATGTGCAATCCGTCCGTACTATCGCGTACCCGAACAAGAGCACCGCGAATACAAACGCTACTGACACCGACGTGCATACGCAGCGCGCGCGTCTGATCTTTTGAGTTTTGGTCCTTCGAGCCGGATCGAGGCTCGACTGGCGGTCGCGGTTGACGCCGAAGAAAGGGGGGCACCGTTCTTCCTATACCAGAGGTCAGTCACTCGATTACTACCGCGGACCGTGACCTTACTATTTCGTTAATTACCCTAGATAGTGAAACGGGCGGCTATTGTTGAGGATTGTGGACGATCCAGGGTTTTGGGGCATTGATGCACTGTGCTGCGGGATATGAGAACTGCAGCCTGAGTTGTAAGGATAAGGAACCATCGAAATTTTACGAGGAAAAAAATGTTGAAGGGAAAAACAAAGATTCTTTTCTGGGGAGAATTGAAAAAACATTTCCCCATCATGCTGTTCCAATTGATGAAGAAACAACTTGTAGAGTCTCCATTGGAAGACCCTTCTCCAAGCCAAAGGATGCCGTCGAACTTATAATGGGTCTCTAAATAAAACAGAAGGTCAAACTTGTGCAGTTAATTTTTCGTTGTATTCACGGCCTCGAAACTTGTATTCTTAATTTTTATGCTATTTCGAGTCTCGTTTAACTGCCCTGTAAACATTATAATAATACGGTAGAACGCTGCTGCAAATACGGTTTGATAAATGCCATATCGCTATTGTTCCTTTCTTGGGACAGGACGAAGTGAAGAAGTCAGTGGTGAGGTGCGAAATAATTTCACATTCAGGATTTTGTATGTTACCATCACTCCTTTTGAGATATCAACATTAGGTCTTGAAATTCTGACGTTTGGTGATGGCTTTTCCATTTACTACTCACACCCAAATGTTGAGATTTTACAATTTGTTTATATTCTGCATAGACGCCCTTTGAGATATGCTGATCGACGTAATATAAATTTTATGTGGATGCAATAAGAGGAACGGAAGCTATGACGGTTTACATTTTTGCAAACATTCAATTTGACAGGTGAAAATCTAAACTATGACAGTGAGGGTTCTGGATTATTATTTATTGAATTCAGCGACCTCGAAAACCTACATTTTGGTACCAAAGTCGGCCATGTATTCCTCATAAGTAATGAAATTTTCAAGTTTGAATTTTTCGATATTTCATTTTCGAGTTTTGTTCACAAGCTCATACCATTCGAGGTATGGGTGATATTGATCTGCAAAATGGCAATTATTGAAGATTCGAATGGTAAGAATAGCATTCCGATTCAATTACACATCAACATAATGTAAATAATTATTGGCGGCGATGAGAGGGACGGAAGTTATGACAGTTGGAAATTCACGATTTTTAAAAAAATGCCATTTGACAGGTGAAAATCTAAACGGTGATAATTAGGGCTTCGAATTTATTTTTATTGAATTCAGCGACCTCAAAAACCTACATTTTGATACCAAAATCAGTCATGTATCCCTCATAATGAAGAATTTTTTCTGTTTTCATTTTTCGATTTTTCATTTTCGAATTTTGTTAACGAGCTCATACCACTCAAGGTAAGGATGCTGTCGGTACGCAAAATTGCTATTATTGAAGATTCGAATGGGGAGTAAAACTTCCAAATCCAATAACAAGGTTTGATCTTCCCCAAATATATTTTTTATTGGCAAATATGGTGTTTCTAGGGGGTCATACCCCTTTGTCATTTTTCACCCAAAATTTGAGATTTTTCAAATCGCTCATATTTTGCACAGAGATACTTGGGGTTTTGCTGATCAACATAATATAAATAATTATTGGCGGCGATGAGAGGGACGGAAGTTATGACAGTTTGAAATTCCCGATTTTTCAAAAAAATGCCATTTGACAGGTGAAAATCTTAATGGTGATAGTTAGGGCTTTGAATTTATTTTTATTGAATACAGCGACCTCGAAAACCTACATTTTGATACCAAAATCACCCATGTAGCTCTCATAAGTAAAGAATTTTTCCTGTTTTTATTTTTCGATTTTTCATTTTCGAGTTTTGTTCACGAGCTAACACCACTCAAGGTAAGGGTGCTGCCGGTCCGCAAATTTGCTATTATTGAAGATTCGAATGAGAAGTACAACTTCCAAATCCACTAACAAGGTTAGATCTTCCCCAAATATATTTTTTATTGGCAAATATGGTGTTTTTAGGGGGTCATACCCCTTTGTCAATTTTCACCCAAAATTTGAGATTTTTCGAATCGCTCATATTTTGCACAGAGATACTTGGAGCTATGCTTATCGACAAAATATAAATAATTCTTGGCGGCGATGAGAGGAACGGAAGTTATGACAGTTTGAAATTTCCGATTTTTCGAAAAATGCCATTTGACAGGTGAAAATCTTAATGGTGATAGTTAGGGCTTTGAATTTATTTTTATTGAATACAGCGACCTCGAAAACCTACATTTTGATACCAAAATCAGCCATGTAGCCCTCATAAGTAGAGTATTTTTCCTATTTTTATTTTTCGATTTTTCATTTTCGAGTTTTGTTAACGAGCTCACACCACTCAAGGTAAGGGTGCTATCGGTACGAAAAATTGCTAAAATTGAAGATTCGAATAGGAAGTACAACTTCCGAATTCAATAACCAGGTTAGATCCTCCCCAAATATATTTTTTATTGGCAAATATGGTGTTTTTAGGGGGTCATACCCCTTTGTCATTTTTCACCCAAAATTTGAGATTTTTCAAATCGCTCATATTTTGCACAGTGATTCTTGGAGCTATACTGATCAACATAATATAAATAAATATTGGCGGCGATGAGAGGAATGGAAGTTATGAGAGTTTGAAATTCCCGATTTTTCAAAAAAATGCCATTTGACAGTTGAAAATCTAATCGGCGATAGTTAAAGCTTTGAATTTATTTTTATTGAATTCAGCGACCTCGAAAACCTACATTTTGATACCAAATTCATCCATGTAGCCGGGTAGCCCTCATAAGTAAATAAAATTTCAAGTTTCAATTTTTCGATATTACAATTTCGAGTTCTGTTTACAAGCACATACCACTCGATGTATGGGTGTTATCGGCCCCCAAAATAGCTATCATGGAAGATTCGAATGGTTCGAACCTCCCCATGCAAATATAATTTTTATTGACTAATATGGGCTTTATCATTTCCCACTCAAAGTTGAGATTTTTTAAACCGCTATATTCTGCACAGAGGTACTCTGATCTTACTCGCATTCTAAACCCCTTTTTTTTCGGCTCATCTACGTGACCAACAATTTCCTTGTGTGGCCATCGAATTACCACAATCTTAACTTTCGTATTATTTTTGGTCGGCTGTATATTTCGGCGATACAGCACCTACAATTTGAGCGAAAGAAATTGAATTAAAATTTGTGGTTGGGCGTCACTTTATTGAGGTTATTGATACCTACCCATTTTCAACGCACATTTGATTTTATTGAGAAGAAATTCACTTGAAATGTTGAATATTGGGTATTGACCTAAGAAACGAATTTTTCCAAAATTTGGGTTGTATCCTATTCGTCCTTTAGTTACCAGTCAACACGAAGGAAAGTTTACATCCTTCCTCTTCTCAGGATGTTGATCCCCCATTGTTTCCTTCCTCTGCATCACTGGGCGTGACTCGAACACGTGTGACAGACGTATAACCCCCAAATTGATATTAACCGCATGCAGGGGCAATAAAATTACCATTACAATGCGTCAAGAAACTATACATCAAAATAATCAGACGTGTAGGTGTACCCTTTATGTCGCGTCCTCCTTGAAAACCAATATTTTTCCGACACTACAGGTTTGTTGCACTGTTGCCACACTAACATTACTGGTTCGAGGCTTAATGGTTCAAATGCCTTGATGCTATCAACTTTAAAATGGAGAAAAACACCCGAGAAGCGCAAACGTCGATGCTATTTGGGAAGCTTTTTTTACAATTCGGAATGTCCATATATCTAATTAATTCAGCAATTGTGGAATCCGCCGAGACTAAATGGGAAATGGGCTTAATCTGGACGCACCTTGAGAAGTACCTAACCTACATATGTAGGTACTAAGTAACGACATTTGAGACAGTTTTATTTAATTTTTATTCTTCCACGGAACGAGTGGAACAATTAATCAAAACATCAAGGTGGCTGGTTTCAATTTTTTCAACGGCTTGCCGAAATCGACTGCTACTTGCGCGACGGTTGACCATCGCCCGAAAAAGGACTCCGAAACATTTGCATCTTAATACCACGAATTATCGAAAGGTCAAGTGGCGAGGGTGTGTATGTATGCGATTCTGTGGTCCAGATGAAAAGATAATTGAGACTATACGTATTTTTTCGGTCGTATTGAAATTGCGTGTACGATTAATTGATACCTTTGTTGGCGATGTGGACGCATTCACTACGTTTATGCGAACACCGAACATTTTTGAGATACATATTTCTTTCTGTGTGAATTCCGTGGAAGCAATTCTTTTTGTGTTCGGGTGTTATCTCCGTAACCAATCATTTGTAAAATTATTATTTTGTGCACAAATCAGACAATTTATGAACTACAAGTTACCAGCACAAAACAATACGCGAAGGCTTTCTAAAGAAACTTATATTGCCACAGAAAGTGTTCTACGTGGTTTTCATGTTACCATCTGGAGAACACAATGTTGTATTTTTTTTTTTCATTTTTTTCCATCACATCTTGAAGGCAAATAAGTTCAGTATTATTGAGATGAGGTTCGGGAATATTCGAGGAAATATACTGCTCCACAAGAGTTACGGATATCGTATTCAATCGTTTTTAAAAGTATGTAATCTTCGAGAAGATTGCTGTGAAATCATTCAAAACTCAATAACAACTTGAATCGATCCAATAAAAATCAGTATGAGACATTTCGTCAATCTGGTCGCCTTTTTTCTGAAGTTTGGTTCTTTGCATATGCTTCATGAATGTTCTTATTTTGAAATGAAGTCAGTTCATCAACGGCTTCGATTTGAAACGAGTTTTCTGAAAATGCCAAGACGTGAATTAACCAATGCTGAGGCTAATAGGGCTATCGGAATGCTACAGGGGTGGCCTAACTCAGGTTGTTGTAGCGGAAAGGCTCCAAGTCAGCCAAAGTGTGATATCTCGACTTTGGAATAGGTTCAGGGAGACAGGTTCCGTGTTGGAAAGACCAAGGCTTGGTGGGCGACGAAAAACTGCTCAGGATCGTTTCATCACCGTTTCGGCGAGAAGAAACCCTACATCTTGGTGTAGAATACTACGGAATACACTCCAAAATGCAGATGAGATCCAAATTTCCATCGAAACCATCAGACGACGTTTGAGAGAGGTGAATCTAGGTTCTAGACGTCCATTAAGAGGAGTGACCACGTGACCATAAGCGTCAAAGACTGGAATGGGCAAGGCAACATATCAATTGGAACGATCAATGGCGTAGTGTCCTTTTCACTGATGAATCCAGATATGGACGATTTTCAGATTCTCGAAGAATAAGGGTATGGACAATCCCACGCATACCCCGTAATCGTCGCTATGTCCAAGAAGTCCATCCATTCCGAGGGGGTAGTGTTATGGTATGGGCCGGGATATGTTTCAACGGGCGCACAGATCTACGCATTTGTCCTGGGAATATGGACGCTTATACTATAGGGAGCATCATGTCATTGACAATGTTGTGCCAAATTTTCACGCTGCTATTGGTGAAACTTTTCAATTTCTAGATGATAACGCTAGATCGCACCCTGCAGCCATAGTTGAGAATGCGCGCGAGGAGCTTGGTATTCCACATTTACCAATACCTCCGCACTCACCAGATTTGAATTGCATAGAACATGCATGGGATATGCTCCAAAGAAGATTAAATAATCATCAACCTACCCCAGAATCCTTAAATGATCTGAGAGAGCTTCTGTCCCGTTTATGGAACCAAATTCCTCAAGAAATGTTCAACAACCTCGTGTGTAGTATGCAAAGAAGATGTCAAGCTGTTATTGATGCCCGTGGAGGCCATACATTGTATTGATAGTCTTAAAATGCTTGAATTCTCTGGGAATAAAATTTCGTTATTTTACTCGATTTTTCTTAATCACCCTGTATACGCTGCAGACCTAAATTTAATTTGCAACTTGAAATCATATTATTATGAATTTTCATCACAAAAATCTTATTTTAACTATTTTGGTTTGCAATTTGAGTCAATATCCCTAACTCATAAGAAGCAGTTTATTTCCAGTATCAACAGAGAAAAAAGCTTCTTCAATATTCGTCAGGTCTTTGGAATTATTGAATTCACATAATATATTCTCAAATTGATTATTTCCCAAAAGTAAATAATCATTTTGATAAATACGTAACTACTGCGACCTCTATACGTAGAAAGGACAACGTTGCTTAGTTATCTGACAGGAAAATTATTGTAACCTAACATTTAAAAAATATACACGCTGAAATGTGTCAAAATTTCATGGACAACCGGGATACACTATAAAAGTGAGTGGAGTATACCTAATAGGATTCCTGCTTGAGTTTCGAGATATGGCCACACTGTTGTGAATATGTCAAATTTGACATTTTCTTCGTCGAGTTTGACATTTTGAATATTCAGATCGCATTTTCGTTCGAATACTATTCTTGTTGTTAACAGTTCCTCGAAATTGAACAATTTTCTTAGACTTCAGACGTGGGTTGAACCAACAGCATTAACCGATCAACTTGCTTCGAGTTTTGGGGATGAAGCACCATCACGAGCTAACGTCATTCGTTGGTTTCTTTTAGAAACAACTTACAGGGTGCTCATAAACGAGTAGCTCATTCTCTCGGAACCCTAGTACGCTAATCGGTTTTCGTTTAAACGAATCGTCCTTGCGAGCTTTTCGCGCCGGCATCGAGAAGAATCAATACAAATTCGGAATCCATAAGCAGCTAGGAGCGGTCCGATGCAAATCCTTAAATGGCTCGTTTGTAGTTGTAGGTCACCCAAAAATTTGATCGTTCCCATGCCGATCATGGCGTATAGTCAGGAAAAGGTAGTTACGATGATGAACGCCACCTTGGTATTGAATTTTCGTATGGAACAATGGTTGATGTTCTCATCTGACCCTTGAGATGTCTTTTTTTGGAGGAACGTCGAGATGATTGGAAAAGAAGATGTCAAACATGCCAAGTAGGTCTCAGTTTGAAATATCTTCAAGAATCTACCATTAATTCTATCTAAACATGGAGGGATAAGATTAGTGATGTCCCACAGTACACTACAGGGCCGATCCTAGCAGGTGTGCAGCGCGTGCCCCGCACGCGGGCGGCTAAATTCAGGGGGCGGCCACAGGCCGCCACCTTTTTATGTCAGTTTGTGAAAAATATAATTTTCAAAAAATTTTGAAGAGATAATTGTTTTTAATTATCGATTATTACTCTAATCATCCAAAATTTGAATGAGACGACCAAAAAATTCAATGAACTGAAATAAACATGAAATTGCGCTTGAACATTTTCTGTGAAATCTTGGTGCGAGTTAAAATTGAGATTGGAAAAGAATTGTACCTACTATTGATGCGGAACAACAAAATGTTTATAATCGATAAAAAAGCGATGGCGTGCCATCATTGAAAGAATGATTGTTGTAGTACAATTTTTGGGCAGTCAGAATTTGGCATTTAGGGGAACTAGTTCAGAATTATATCGTAGAGATAATGTAGTAGTTCCTGCTTATTCACATAGTTTCTCGTGACATATAAGTTCGTTTTTTTTAGTATTTAGTTCGTGTTTCTTTCCTATATTATGTACATATTTTTTATTGAATGTTTTTTATTTTGTTGAAATGGATGTATCATGTATCTAGTTCATGATTCATCATCTAGAACACGAATACAGTAGTATATAAAAATATTATATACGTGCATGTAAATTGCATTTTTATTGTGTAAGATGACATAAAAACCTTTAGAGAAGATGTCGGAGGGCAGAGGGATCACAAAAATATTTACGGAAAAAGTAACTGGGTTATCCCCTCCTTAAATCTAATATGTATAGACCTAAAATCTTTTTGGGGCCTGACCACCGGTTATACGAGGAGTGAAAATAAATTTGTTTCAATTTTTTTTTTCAATTTTTTCGTTCATGATATGATGGAGTATTCAATGCTGAATACATTTCTGTCAAAACCATTGTATTCATTAAAATAGTTTTCAAAATATCGAAAAACCTGAAAAAAAAGTCAAATATTTATAGTCAGTGTATTATGTTCATTTTTCTAATTCTGAACATCCCTAGTGTAAACCGTTCTCACAACGTCGAAGTAGAAGGATGTGGAAAGGTCATACATCTTTTGAATTTCATAAATATCATCACAGGGTGTTTCGAATTACGTGTCGAAAACTGTGATTGAAAATTGGCCATAGCTTCTGTTTTTCAAATCAGAACCCAATTTTTTATAATTGCGTTGGAATTTGCGAAGAAAATACTGATGCCCTTTCTCCTGAATTCAGTGGTTTCTGAGTTATTTGACTCTACGTACAACATTAATCCAGAAAATCTCAAATAACTCCGAAACTACTGAATTCAGGAGCAAGAGTATCTTAGAGTGCTATCACTATTTTCTTTGCAGAATCTAACGCAATCATAAAAAAATAGGGTTCTGATTTGAAAAATAGAAGTTATTGCTAATTTTCGACCACAGTTTTCGACCCAAAATTTAAAACACCCTGTGATGATATTCATGAATTTCAAAAACTGCATGACCTTTCCACATTCTTCTACTTTGACGTTGAGAGAACAGTTTACACTTGGAATGTTGAGAATAAGAAATATGAACATAATACTGTCTATGAATATTTGACTCTTTCAGGTTTTTTTTTAGATATTTTGAGAACAATTTGAATAAATACAAAGGTTTCAACTGGAATGTATTCAGCATTGAATTCTCTATCATTTCAGAAACGAAAAAATTGAAAAAAAAATTGTTGAACAAATTTATTTTCACTCCTTGTCAAAACGGAAGTGCTCAGGCTGCAAAAATATTTTTGGACGGTAGAGAATTTCGGACAATAATATAATCGCAATTTTCTGATTTCAAATATGTCCAGTTTCCCAGAAACGTCTTATAGGCACTCGCACTTGGGACACCCTGTTTATATGTATATACATAAAAAAAGGTGTATTTTGTGTCTTTGGGGCGGCACATAAGGATTCTGCACGCGGGCGGCCAACACCCTAGGATCAGCCCTGAGTACACAGGACTCGAATTTAAACCTCTCTCTGCCCTGGGGGCACAGCCAACTCGGCGAGTAACACCAGAAGCTCCTTATTAACATCCGCGTAACTAATTCTAGAGATGGGTTAAGTGAGCATCATGGCAGGAAATCAAACTGGTTTCCTACGAAAAAACGATTTATTAAAAGCCATTATGCATTTAGAAAGGAAGGGAACGCGATGAGGCACATCGTGGGACGAAGGCTTAATAACCGTAATCAGGGAAACCGCGATAGTCTTCAATATCGAGATGGACTGGAGGCAGAAATTTTGAGGTTAGGTTAGGTTATACCAGGTATCATGTTTAACGTCCCTATTTGTGTTCAACTTGCTATGGTGAGCACGATTAATGAAATGCATCGCTCTGTATTTCAAGTCGACAGTTTATTCAACTTCGCTTTCTCCTTGCAAAGATACTGACCGCCACTGAAAGGACGTAGGCTGGTGAATTAGCCCAAGGTCAACGTCGTTATCGGTAAGGGCAATAAGCCTTAGCCCACGCTGATAAATTATCCTCATTGCGATTGAGATCGCTTGAATCGAAAGATCACGATTATTACATTCGGAAATAGTGGAAATGGGCCACCTTAAGCATTGACGTAAAATCAGTATGTCTGTCTATTTCATATCTAATGAAGTCTCGAAGAAATTAGGCAGGTTTCTGTGAACACCCCGTAGAGTTTTAACGTCAAAATCAGAGTAAACACGTACAACAGTGCCTGAGAATATCATCCTTCTTACGTTCAAGATTAGGCAGCTATTACCATTTTTCCGAAATGAGAATATTTGTCTAAAAGGTGAAATAGCTCTGGAAAGATGTTATTCAAAATTTTTTCAGCATCTTGTAAGAAACCATACAATTTTGGTTGAGTTTGAGGAAGAATGACTGAAGGGGCATCTGTGAGCATTTCTTCGAACAATTCTAAAAAAACAGGAATCTTAGAAAAAACAGGAAGATTTCTTCATTCGAAAATACAGAAATCTTCTCCACCAAGTGAAGAAATCTAATTTCGGCGTCGATATCTCCTTCGATTCGCCATGAGATGTCACTGGAAGCTAACCATTCACAGATTCCTAGAGTTTTGACGCTCAAGTTGGACCAAAACGCAACAGATGGCTTATAAGCTCGGGAGAGTATTTCAAAATAGCTTGGCGGCTAGATTGAAAACATCGTTCCTACAAATTTTCAGTCGCATAAGCACTCGAACCTTGTAAAGAACGCAAGATCCACAATTTCAAAATGTGCGCGCCTCCAGAATAAACACCATCGAATTCGCCACAAGCATAAAACACGGACGTAAATAAAATACGACTATAAAATTCGCCTATAATGGATTACAAATGATCTAACTAGTTACGCTCGGTTTGCGAAAAAATATCGATAGCGAATTGTTGGAGCGCGCGCTTTGAAGGAAAATTTAGGTTTATGCGGTGGTTGATTTTTTTTCAATTGTGAATGTTCCTGTATCCGCCTTTTAAAATGTGCCAGTGCGATATTTTGTCGAGTGTTGTTCTGTTGACTTTTTGTGTTTTTTCTGTGACTTGTTTCAACATCGAGAGTTTTCATTATGCTGTTTACGGGCCACCTGATAGGCACAAATCCATGTTTGGGTTTACTGTAGGATTGCACAAAGAAAGGAACACTGGATGGTAAATAATTTTTTTATTATTATTTTAAAATTATTTTTAAAAACTCTGCAATATTGGATGTGTACACCTTTGAAGCTCAGAATGAATATTGATGAAAAAACGATTACATGCATAACAACTCCAAAATGAAAATAACCGTACAGAAAATATACAGGGAAGTCAACTTCACAGTGGCAAAAATGTTTCAAAAAAACATTTAGGTTTTTGGTGCTTCAATTTTCACCACATTTTCTGTTTCATAAAAAAAACGAAATTGGATAAGCATGAAAATGAAGTTAAATCTTTACGATTTTTTTTTCATATCTGTTCACATAAAATCGACATTCTTCCTATTGATTCTTCGGGAATTAATAATCAACTTTGATTATTTGAATAAACCGTCAGCACGATTCGAAAATTTCGAAAATGAAAATGAAAAAGTTTTGCTCTGCGAGTAGATTCCTGGATTCAGTGGTGATTTCGGTCTTGACCTTTAGTTTTCACCATATTCGTCCGCTTCGAATGTCGAGGCCATATTCTAATCTGCATGCTGTCATATTCACCTAAATTTAGAAGTTATGCGACTCAAGGTTCCGAGACAAATCTGTTAGCAGAAGAATTGTCAGACAGAGATAATCTCGGTGTGAATTTGATCCCAGATATTGTCGTCTGTGCAAAAATAACACCTCTCTGCAACAATCATACCTTATGTCACTCCTGAGATAATAGGATAAAATGACTTCATCTTTACATTCGTATTTATGCAAAATAACCATCAACAGCGTAATTATTGAGTGGATTAGATACACATATTATTAGTCTTGTAATCTAAATTTCAATCCTTTCTGTTAACTTTCATTCAATAAATGAACTCTTTTAAATTCCTCTTCCCTGTCGAAAAGCTCAAAATAATGTTGATTTCGAATGAATAGCTTGAAATAATTGCAATAACAGCTGAAATTCTATCGGAGAATCACTGCAAGATAAAACAGCAAATATAAACACTTCCTAGTCATTTGATCGTCATATAAATTCTTTACCATTCTGCAATTTTATACTCTCACATATAAATCGATTCGTTCACTGGAAATGTGAGAAATGAGAAAAAATGTCCTGGCTTTTTTTCAAATTTTCAGCCTACTCAATGAACAATGATTTTCTTCAATAAAATTGCGAATTTTTAATTCAAATATTCGAACATTAGGCTATCGAAAAATCTTCGCAACGAAAACAAAACCCATTATCAGTTCCCCCTTTCTAAATTTTCACCAAAGTCAAATAAACAGACTCGTAAAGTTGCACTACGAATAACAATAATATGTACAGAAGGCACTGCGCTATCTCCGATAAGTAGTATCATTAGAATTCATGCTTGAAGAGATTTTTATGGTCCTTTATCGACGTGCGGGACCGAGGAAAAATGGGGCGATAATGCCTAATCTGCTGCCAATACATTATCGTAATTTCTTCGACCTTTTTCGTGACCAAGAAGAATTGAATTCCGAAAATGGGGGACGATGAGATAACTGTGTTTACTGCAAAATGGCATCATTCGCATATTGATGACTTAATCATGTGGCATTATTTAAATTACCCATATACAGGGTGGATAATAATCCGTCCCTTGCAGTTGTAGGCTTTACGATTGACCAAGGAATTAAGTTTTATGCCAACCAAAAGTATCACTATCACAAAAACGCTTATATCTTTTGAATCACTGGACCGATTTCGAAAATCAAACTCATTTTCGAATCATCTTCTAATTCTAATGAAAACTGTTTTTCCAATAAAAAAACCAAAACTATTTTTTACAAAATTCATTGATTTTTTCTGGAATTCTTCCCATCATGCTTCTTATAGTGTTCTCAGTCACTTTCTGGGATGCTATGTTCCACTTTTGCTTAAATTCCGCTAATGTTTCCGTTGATTTCTTAGTCTTCTTCAATTCTCTTTTTACCAGGGCCCAATATCTTTCGATTGGCCTGAGTTCTGGGCAATTTGGTGGATTGGCCTCTTTGGGGACAAAAACCACCTCATTAGCTTCGTACCATTCCTTGGTGGCCTTGCTGTAGTGGCATGAGGCTAAATCTGGATTGTTGACACATCGTGCACACGTAAAAATGGTAAAAGTCGCTTCTTCAAGCATTCCTCGATGTATATCTTCGAGTCAACAGAGCCTGGCCAACGAGAAATTTGCTGCTTTTCCCAGAAGTGCAAATTGCTTGCCAACCCAGGAATTTTTCAGGAAACTTTGCTTGTTTCTTCACTCGAAATTGTTCGTCAACATTTCCACGAGAATCTGCAGTATAAAATTCCTGACCAGGAAGTTGCAAGAAATCAGCCAAGACATAGGTTTCGTCGTCCATCACACAGCAGGAAAAATTTTTCAAGAAATCTTTTTTTAATTTCTTTGCTCTTGATTTCGCTTCTTGATTCTTCACAGCGTTCCTGATGTCTGGCACTTTCTGCACTTTGTATGTTCTAAGCCCACAACTCGACTTGATTTTCTGAACGGTTGACTGATGCGAACAACCCACTATTTAGGCCACTTTCCGTCCTGAAAGTTTAGGATTCTTCTGAAAAAGGCTGATGGCTTTCTTCACTTTTTTGGGCTATGAAACCCCTTTTTCCTCCCGGTTCCTTCCTTGCGGTTAATTGTAAGATCTTCGTTGAAGCGCTTAACAACTCTTGATACCGTTTCCGGACGAACGCGAGCCTCTTTTGCGATTCTTTTGAAGCTCCATTTTTGATTATTCTGAAAAAGTTTCACTATAAATTCTCGTGTTTTCACTTCGCTTGACATTTTACGACAGAGAAGTAGAATATCTATGAAGTAAATGTTCCACATATTTCTGACGTTCATAACAAAGCTAACTATGATCAAATTTTGATTTTTTCTCAATTGGTTCAAGAGATATAGGCGTTTTTGTGATAGCGAATTTATTCTCGTTCAGTCTTTACAATATTATCGTTTTAATTAGAAAAATTTCAGCTTGACTCAATCTTTTCTATGTCATGATAATAAATCGAGTAATTTCATCAGTCTGTTCTTTTGATATCATTCTCGATAAATGAACTATCAATTTTATACTGCTAATGTTATCCATGAAATTTTTTAGTTTAATTTCACAAATAATTATGCAAAAATTGCATAATTTGATCAGTGGACTAAACTATCAAATTTTTGTCCGTTTGCATCCTTAAGCTTGCGAATGTTTGAATCCTGTGATGGAATTGCAGACATAAATTGGTTCAGCGTATTGTTTGATCGCTCTCAATTGTTCCTCATGACCCAATTAATATAAGGCTCTCCTTAATTGAATGGGGGCAGTGATATTAAAGCGTGGCGGAAAATTGATCAAACGATTCAGGACCGAAGATGATATTTGTTAGCCTGTTAAGGCCAAGGAAACAGATACAAGGTGTCCCAACTAAAACTCGAAAAATTATATGTATTGTTAAAGATATCTTATTTATAAATAGACATCCACAAAAAAGCATCGTATTAATGGATACTTGTAATTCATTGACTTTTCGTGGAAGAATTCAATCGAAGAAACCAACTGATAATTATTATTAATTATTCATTCTAGGCAGATAACGAGTGTCACTGAATGGAAGGAAAAGATCAAAGAGAACGACGTACATTCATATGTAATTGTAATTATCCTATTATTGGAACATTTTTATCGTTGACACGAGACAAAAGATAGCTGAATGTGCATCTTCCTGTTTTTTTTCCTATTCGTAAACGCATCGGAAATGCTTGTGCAATGCAGATAAGAGTTGTGGTGATATTGTTTGGAATTGATTGGATTTATCGAAAATGGGTATTAATTTACGAAAGCCATAATGAGTTCTTACGAAAGTAATAACATGCGTTACTTCTGACTGCACTGAAGTAAAAAAAGAAATAAATCAATTTTAGTCATAATAAACCTAAAGTTTCGAGATAGACAAATAAAAACATAAATTCATGAACAGAAATGACTGCTTTTTGAAACGAAGTGCTGTTGCTAGCTGTTATTTGTGGTCTTCAGAAAAACAAAGCGGATTGAAAAATAGTGTTCTACTTCTGCCGTTGCTGAATTTTAAAGCTTTTTTACAAAACTCAGACAAAGAAGGTAAATAACCTTGCATTCAATGGAGAAAATAGTGCAATTTCTACACTACTACGAGGATGTATTGATATCTAGTTAGCCTAGACCAGTTCCATGCATAAACAAAATATTGCGATACCATATATCAACGAACAATAACTTATTAGAAGTGTCAGTGTAGAGTTCGACGTCAAAAAAGTAAACCAGAGTTACGCAATAAATTAAAAAAAAAAGATGTCCACCGAAATTGTGAAAATCGAAAAATTGTAGTATCGAGCCATCATCAGGTACCTATAATTTAAAAGGGTTAGGAGGTAAGCAGATTTACGAAGATATGCTTGATACCCTTGGTGATCAATGTCCTTCGTATGCGACCGTGAAAAATTGGACTGCAAGCTTCAAAAGAGGTAAATCTTCCATTGAAGATGATGACCGATCGGGAAGGCCAGTTTCTGTGTCAGTCCCCGAAAATATCGATGCAGTTCATGACATGATTTTATCAGACCGTCGAATTGGGCTAAAACGGATATCTGAAGCACTGAAGATTTCATACGAACGCGTTCATCATATATAGTATATATAGTATAGGTATAGTAAAAAGGGGTTACAGTTCACTGCGACCTTAAGGTCTATTGTGCCCCCTGACAGAGCTGTTATCATCGTGCACGATGATAACAGCTCTAGGCGTTCATCATATAGTTCACGTCAATTTGGACATGAGAAAAATTTCTGCAAAATGGATCCCCAAATGTTTGAATGTTGACCAAAAGCGTGCAAGGGTAGAAGCATCGCGTTCGATCTGTGTTGGATTTGAAAACGATGTAGACTTCTACCGAATTGTTACTATGGATGAGACTTGGGTACATTTCTACGATCCAGAAACAAAGCAACAATCGATGGAATGGCGACACTCTGGTTCTCCAAGACCTAAGAAGTTTCGTGTCCAAAAATCTGCTGGAAAAGTTCTTGCTTCAGTTTTTTGGGATTGCCCTGGAGTAATCATGATTGATTTTTTGGATAAGGGTAGAACAATAACTGGAGATTACTATTCGACATTACTGACCACTCTACGGGAAAAAATTAAAGAGAAAAGACGCGGAAAGCTATCCAAAGGTGTTTTGTTTTTACAGAACAACGCCCCAGTACACAAATCTCATGTTTTCATGCAAAAAATTCGTGATTTAGGGTTAGAATTACCCCTTATTCACCAGATTTGGCTCCGTCCGAGAATCATCTCTTTCCTCAACTGAAAAAAATTTTTTAAAAGGTCGTAAATTTTCTTCCAACGAGGAGGTAATAAAAGCTGTGGAGGACTGGTTTGCAGAGCAAGAAGAAACATTTTTTTTGAAAGGTCTAGAGACGTTGCAGGTTCGCTGTAATAAATGTATTCAATTAAGAGGAGAATATGTTGAGTAATAAAATATTTTGACATTGAAATTTTGTTTAGTTCTATAGTAGGCTAAGAATTTTTTAATATATCCTTGCAAAAGCTGCCATTTAAAACGCCACACATTGTACTCTTTCATAGCCACATTGATTAATTAATTACTTTCTCGTCCAACACCAATTTATCGTTTCTCTGTAAACACCTACGTCTTCAGCTTGTTTAATTGACTGTCTATTGAAGATGACTAACGTTGCGAATTCTGCTTTTGTGGAAAGAAGATTAAGGACAGTCTTAGTCATGATCAGTTGATCCAATGGCTGTACAAATATGGAAATGACATATGCTGCCTCATTTGAATATTTAACCTAATTGAGTGAGCAGACTGTTAGTCGTCATTTCTTCGAAAAGTGACTGAATCTAGTACCCAAATTAGGACTTAAAGCAACCTTAAAAGTTCAAGGAAACTTGAATGAAAATCCATATTCCCCCTCCTGGTTTATAGAGCCACATTAGCCTTAGTTGGCTATAAAATTAGTCGGTTATGAAGCTCATTAAACAGCGAGGTGTACGAGCGGTTGACATGCACGAAAAATCATTTCCAGACTGCATTTGAGTAGTAATAATGAGTGACAGTCGTGAGTTACGCTTTCAGAAGCGACATCATCAGAGGGACGAAAACGGTGGCATCTTGCCAAGCCCAAAAAGACACACCCCGGTGTGTATATTTAGCCCGCGGAATATCGCTCACGTATCTAGAACAAATCTCGGATGTCGGTTCGGAGTTTAGAGCTCTCTGTATCATTCTGAGGGTCTTTTTTGGGCGTCGTCTGCTCATAAACGAAAGGATGCAGATTTTTCGAGTTAATCCTCTTCCGTTTACTTTTCTAGGGGTGTATCAATATGAGGGTTTTGTGTATCATATTTGGACGCTTGTCAAAAGAAGTAGTGATCTGTCTATTCCAAAATACTATAGTCTGTTCAAATATAAGAAGGAGCTGTAAACAAACAGAATCGTCTGGTTTCCGCACAATAAAGCTCCTATTCGTTAAACGGTGGTAACAACGCTCTCTTCGACCGCCCTAAGAGACTGCCAGGATCGTACTCGGACTGTGGATGGTACTGGATAGAAATGATTCAATAATTTGAGTCAGCAATTCCCACATTAGAACTTTTTTCCTCGAAACTCTAGTGCAAAATTTCTGTTATGATTTGCAACTGTCATAAACATTTTATATCCGACGTACCCTATTCTTTTATTTTGTTTTGTTTTCATATTATTATCTACTAAATAATTTCTTTTTCGGATGCTCGAGATTGCGGCAAGGTAATTCCAGGAAACACCAGAGTTTTAGAGATTTGGGTCGGAATCTTGCAGGATTCCGACAAAATAATTCCGGGAAACACCAGGTTTGGGTCCTTTCCCTTAATGGATAAAGCCATCTTGATTTGCATAAATATCGAAGTTTTCAATTGACAAGACTCGAAAAAGATCTCTGTTCAAATTTATAATGGTCATTTATTTGTAATATCCGAAATATATTTAGTTTCGGTCCAAAATTTTATATTATTTTGTACGAAACTCTTTGTCGGCTGCTCAAGATTCCGACAAGGTAATTCCGGGAAACACCAGATTTGGGTCCTTTCCCCTAATGGATAAAGCCATCTTGATTTGCATAAATATCGAAGTGTTCAATTGACAAGACCAGTTAAAATACCAGAGCTACTGTGAAGGTCTAGCTGTTCAAAGTGTTTATAGATTTTGTTGTGAAAAGTGTATTGTGTTAGAAAATCTTTTGACAAATTGTATATAGTGTTTATAGAACAATGTCGAATTCGGAAACGGATACTGCATCTGAGGGTGATATGTGGGGACCACCACGAAAAAGGTCCAAAAGGTCGCATTTCTCTGCTGAAGAGAAAGAGATAATTTTGAACATTTTTCGAAAAGAATTGAAAGAACATCCTGATTTATCGAGAAGAGACTTAGTAGGAATTGTTTCAAAATCCTCAGGGGTGAATGATTCAGCTGTATTCAGAATTCTCAGAGAATATGAAGAGAATAAAACATTGACGCCACCTCAGAGGAGAGCCCAGTCTTCAAAAATAATCGATTCGGTTAACGATTTCGATATGAACCTTATCAGAAGAATTGTCCACGGTTCTTTTTTCCGGAATGAAATCCCAACGATTTCTAAATTTCTAGAAATCGTGAATGATGACGACAGTTTGCCAAATTTCAAAAGAACAACATTCAATAAATTATTGAAAAAATGGAATTCAAGTTCAGTTAAAACTGAACGATTGTGTGAAATCTCCTCGATTCGACTCTGGACGAAAATAAACTTTACGAAGACCCTCCTACCGTTGCGCCAAACATGTTATTATTGCTCCTTCTTACATTTGAACAGAGTATAGTCTTGAGCCCTTTTTCTCAATATTGCTCAACTATAATTTCAATATCCCCGCAATCCTGAATTTCTAATGAGCCTACAATAGTGGCGACGAGGATGGGATTATGTATTCGTTGAATGTGCCAAATTTACCTCTTATAAAGATACTGCGGGAAACAAATGGGAGAAATGCAAAAGAAGCTTGGATATTCGCCAAAAAAATACTTTCCTCTTGTCAATCGTGAAGCAATGGGAGTGTCATGAATGGAGAAAAGAAGGAAGAGTAGCACGCTCAAAATTGCGTGAGCATTTCGCCCAAAACCACCTAGCTACGACCACTTCATATAAAATTTCCATTTACCATCTCCAGACCCTTTCTAAAACGCCCATAAATCTGTAGACAATCTCCAGACCACCTACTTGTCATCGGCACAAAACTACCGACGTATAAATCGGACAAAATCATCAAGATCTAGCCCGACTGGCCAAGGACCTTCACCGCAGCTTCCTAGACGAGATGTTATCCCGATATCTACTTTCCGAGCACCTTATGCTGAGCACGTGTGGCGCATCCAAAAGACCCTTTATTGCCCATCTCGGGTTCTGGACGTGGGACAATGCGACAAGGGACGCCATGTGTTTCTGGGGGTGCAAACCAGGCTACAAAACTGATTTTAAGTGGAGTCGTAAAGTCGAGTTATGCGTTTGTTTTATATTTTGACGAATGGACCTGGTGGTGCTTCATTATACCGTCTTGGAGATATAAATCAGAATGTGGTACTCGTTATACCGAGTGGGTACTCTTCTTTAATGGCAGTTGAGGTTCTCGACTCATTTTAGATTGGAAATGTTATGGGACTTTCGAATTTTTCACTGAAAGAAATTGGTACATTCAGAAACCTCTACATAATCAGAACACGCGTGGTATAACCCCATAAAGATCGAAATTTAACCATGAATCAAAGCGTCGTCTTCATCACACTCTTATCTCCCACTAAAGATGAAACATCATCATAAAAATTCCAGAAATGCAAGATTTAGGAAGAAGGCTTCATTACATAAGGAAGTTGCTTAATTTCGGAAGACCAGTCTACCTACGAGAATTTTAGCTCTAGTGATCGCAGTAGGTGGTGACCATGTAGAACTATACGGGGCACCCACGTCACCAAGACTTGAAAAATTATGTCCTGATAAAAATGGATCATAAAACCAACATTGAATGAAGTATTATTGCGACAGCAATGTGGCAATGAAAGAGTTGAGAAATAGAACTTTTAATCATATCTAAATTTCTTATGTCATTTTATAATACAACCCTAGTCCCACCGATCACAGAATCTGAAATACAGGGTGCTCAAAACCTTCTCACCACAAGATATTACTGTTATGAGTTTTATAATCAGAAATTTCCACCAATGAATAAAAAATCCGACCGACTATCCATGATTTTCAATCTCTCGGGTACTCCCGAATTCTCAAAACAATTTACATCGAATGAAATGTCACTTAAATTGCATTTAACTGCCTCAACACAATTCTCGAGTGCCTCGCACGCTCTAAAAAATTCTTTCGCTGACTTGAAAAATGTACTTCGCGCTTTCAGTTCTACATTAAAATGTCGTCGGCGAATTTTATAACGGTTTTTAAAATGCCGCACCTGAAAGATGTAGATACGAACCACAGAAACGACATAAATTTGCAAGAAAGAAGAACGCAATTTTCGACTCATCGTACATTTCGGAAAATACTCCAAAATGAGGACTGATATAAGTACTTAGAATTTACAGAGTGGGCAATAATCTTAAACCACTCGAATGATCCTGTAATGATTTCGTTTTGAAGAACTACGAGGATATATTGAAAAATTCTTAGCCTACTATAGAACCAAACAAAATTTCAATGTCAAAATATTTTATTACTCAACATATTCTCCTCTTAATTTAATACATTTATTACAGCGAACCTGCAACGTCTCTAGATCTTTCAAAAAAAATGTTTCTTCTTGCTCTGCAAACCAGTCCTCCACAGCTTTTATTACCTGCTCGTTGGAAGAAAATTTACGACCTTTGAAAATTTTTTTTCTGTTGAGGAAAGAGATGATAGTCGGACGGAGCCAAATCTGGTGAATAAGGGGGGTGTTCTAGTAATTCTGACCCTAAATCACGAATTTTTTGCATGGCAACATGAGATTTGTGTACTGGGGCGTTGTCCTGTAAAAACAAAACACCTTTGGATAGCTTTTCGCGTCTTTTCTCTTCAATCTTTTCCCGTAGAGTGGTCAGTAATGTCGAATAGTAATCTCCAGTTATTGTTCTACCCTTATCCAAAAAATCAATCATGGTTACTCCATGGCAATCCCGAAAAACTGAAGCAAGAACTTTTCCAGCAGATTTTTGGACACGAAATCTTAGGTCTTGGAGAACCAGAGTGTCGCCATTCCATCGATTGTTGCTTTGTTTCTGGATCGTAGAAATGTACCCAAGTCTAATCCATAGTAACAATTCGGTTTAAGAAGTCTACATCGTTTTCAAATCGAGCACAGATCGAACGCGATGCTTCTACCCTTGCACGCTTTTGGTCAACATTCAAACATTTGGGGATCCATTTTGCAGAAAATTTTCTCATGTCCAAATTGACGTGAACTATATGATGAACGCGTTCGTATGAAATCTTCAGTGCTTCAGATATCCGTTTTAGCCCAATTCGACGGTCTGATAAAATCATGTCATGAACTGCATCGATATTTTTGGGAACTGACACAGAAACTGGCCTTCCCGATCGATCATCTTCAATGGAAAATTTACCCCTTTTGAAGCTTGCAGTCCACTTTTTCACGGTCGCATACGAAGGACATTGATCACCAAGGGTATTAAGCATATCTTCGTAAATCTGCGTACCTCTTAACCCTTTAAAATACAGGTACTTGATGATGGCTCGATACTACATTTTTTCGATTTTTAGAATTTCGGTGGACATCTTTTTTTTTTATTTATTGCGTAACTCTGGTTTACTTTTTTGACGTCGAACTCTACACTGACACTTCTGATAAGTTATTCATCGTTGATATGGTATCGCAATATTCTGTTTATGCATGGAACTGGTCTAGGCTAACTAGATATCAATACATCCTCGTATAAAATTGAAAATGGCAAATTTACTCAGCAATTTCAGGTACGTTCTAGATTCGCTAAAGGCTCTATTTTCATGCGCGAAAAAAGTAAATATCGCCTTGAAAATCGGAAACTGTCCCTCGGAAAAACTTCTAAGTGTTTCCGAGCCCAGAGCAAACAGACAGCGCCCAAGAAGTCGACAAGTCAACATTCTCGTACCTTTATCGATTGCGTCAACTTTCGCTCTTGGCCGACTTAAGCAATTTATAACGACCATAATGGTGCACTTGTTTGTCCATCTGTTCGCGGAATGGTACATGAAGGACGCGAAAATCCTTTTACGGCTCGCCGTGAACAAATGTTGACTTACAGCGGTATCGTCCCAAAATTGGATTAGACAAAATTGTAGATTTCACAGGCAACTTTCAAGTGTGATATCTTCAAGTGTACCATGAAAACGAAGCCAGTTTTTCACAATTTCATTCTTGATATCATTCAAGTTATTACGCCCTGTACAATTACCAAATCAGAGGTTTCAAATGAGTCCTCAAAAATAAGAAACTGAAAGGCAAAGCTTGGGTGAATACTTTTTCATTATGGCCAAAGATAATGTTTTATACTAATCAGAATCGATTTTAGCTATGACACTTTTTACTGTGAAATACGGGGTGCTTCCAGAAAGTTTGGTTGTCCAAATTTGAATTCACACCATATCAGAATCACATCGAAATTCCTAAAGATCCTTGGATGTTGTTTTCGGATTCCTAATTGACATTTTTACACATTCCTCTCATTATTACGAACGATAAATATTCATTGGAGCAATATGAGGAACTTAATGGTCAATTTCGGCTTCTCAAATTCTCACATGACTACGCCGGTCATATATTCACGTTCTCGTGAAATGAATACCTGCATTTTAAGCTCAGCAGGTATCCCACAGTGGACGACGAGGTGAAAATATAAATTTCAGTAGCAAATCATTCGATATTAATGTTTATCTGGGGCTGATACATGCAATCTAGAAAGTTTGGATGATGAATGAGTGACGAAATTTGAATAATTCGTATTCTCCTGCGAACAGTGTTCAGGATTATTCAGGATATAGTTTCCTACTGAAGAAGGATGTATTCAGTTTATATTCAGAGCAATAAAGTCAATTCTAAAGATGATTTCGAAAAAATTGTCGGAGTAAAAGTTGTTGCTCTTGCACTCATGCATCAGTCTGAAGTATTTCAAATCTACAGGGTGTTCGTTTGAAGCGGTACCAGAATTAAGTCGGTTTTTTCTTAAGGAAACCACTAGATATTATTTCATTGTTTGAAGGTGATTTTTGTGGAGGAATAAAATGTCTTCTTGATCCTTTTTTTGCCTAAGATTCTGCCGAAAAATTCGATTTTCCATTTTGATAAAAACAACTGACAATAGTAGGGGAAGTACGTACAAAATGACATAGGGTTTTATTTCAGAGGCATAACTTGTTAGTAGTGAATTACAGTAATCTCATATTCTACACATATGGTCTTTGGTACTTTCTTTATAAAATCTAATCAACCTTTATGAAATAAAAGTACCAAAAATAAAATGTTCTTAGATAAATTGGGATGAACGAAATTCATTTTGTCCGGATGCTATGGACAAAATGACATACCGGCAATAGGCAAATGTATTTTTCTACTTATAGTTACAAAACTATTGACAAAGTTCACCAATGAAACGTTTGGTTCTTCTAGGAACATCAGCACAAGATGCGTGAGCCCAATGCAACCAACGCATGCATCGTAACCAGTCTTTTCCAGAGCTAATCCTGGAGAAGACTGGTTTTTTGCCGATCTAAATCGGGGAAAAAGGTCATAACAATAGACAGATGGACAGTCGTCTTCATCATCTCGAAAGTTGCTAGGAAAATTTTCTTCATCAGTGTCTTCTTTAAATAATGCCCTAGGGACTTGTCTCCTTTTCTTTGGCGCAGGTAGGGGCTCATTTTTGATTTGATTGCAATCATAAATAAGGTGTAGAAGTTGAAACTAAGTACGTTTATCGAGTCTTCGGCTCACGTTTGCCTTGTCCACTTATGAATCGTCCTTTATGGATTGGAGGATTATAGGATGTGCAAGAGTAGGTTAAGATGCATTGCCTTCATTACTCGCAGCTGAATATTTTGTTATGAAAATGTTAAGACAAGTCCTGGTTCTTTGTTTGCTGATGGAGCCTGGGATGAATGGTCTCGGTGTTGTCCGGTAGATACGTTTAATTCAGCTGAAATACCTATGTCATTTTGTCCGTTCACTGTATATGCCATTTCGTCCATAAAGCGTTATAAAACTAGAAATATATCGAATTAATACAAAAAGTATATTTAACAAAAAAAAGCTTCGTGAATACAATGAGTTTGAAATGAATGCTATATAAATGAAAAAAAATGGTGAAAACTGGCCTTTTCTTCTGGAAATTTGGCACAATGAAATTGATTTCTGTTATCACTCATAACGACCGAATGAACTAAAGTACCGCTTGCGAGTGTTCAGAGGTTAATAGAACCCACTAGGATCGTGTGATTTGGTAGGCAGTTCCGCATTTGATACCCCCAAACTCATGTTATGATGCCTATGTCAATATACATTCCATCATCAATAATATCACGTCAACACCTAATAAGATAGCTGTGGCATATAAAATGTGAAATTCTTCACTATGGAAAACAAGATGGCATGGGATAAGACCTTTTCAACATGAAACAACATCCTGCAGCTTATTGAAACGACCCATCACTAATTCAAGATTCTATCTACTCATCATCCGAGCTCGGCCAAATTCATGTTTTACATCGAACTAATCAAAACCGTTGTAACATCTCATCTAACAGGATTCTCTCAGATCTAATCCTTTCAGACATTCCCCAATCGGTTTCGTAAATCTTAGATCGGATCGACAACCATCGAAACAAATAACGAATTAAGATTATACCATTTATTGCCGTGAAATTAAACCACGTCGATGGCGAATCAGGTCATATACGCCTGCGATACTAATGCAACATTTCAACCCACTTGCGTGACGTGTTGAGATCCTTAAAAGGACAGTGGGATATGGAAACATTCGACGGTGTGGTGTCATTGAGATTTTGAGCTTTTCTCGCGATGTTTGGATTTTGGTGTAACGGATTCGTTTCTGGCGATTTGGAGGTCAGCGAGATCGAACTCGATTAATGCTGATGGCGTTGGATGGGTTTGAGATGGTTAATATGAATCTGAATGTGCGATTCGTTGATTTGGAGATTTTATGCAGAGAAAGTTCGAAAGATTTCTCACGATAAAAATTCAATGATTTGAACCTGAATAATTTGTGTCCATCGTCCATAATGTCAAAGTAATTGAATCCATTCAGAAGCCATTCACTGCACCGTCACTGTCCCAATAAACAAATCATTAAAAAAAAACCGACTATGAAATATTTTAGCTGCACAGAAAAAACAAGTCCTAAGTATAGCCACTGGTTTTTCCGACAATAAAAATTACTATTTAAATCCTTATTTAATTTGGAGCAAATTCGTTTTCTTGATTTTTTGCTGTACGAGGCACCGTTCTCGTTCAAAAAATAAAACACATTCTTCCGTTATGAAAAAACTATTATTATGTACCTACCATATCAAATTTTGGCGATTTCTTCATGCATGAGAATGTGTTTTATTTTTTTAACCGGAAACGGTGCCTCGTACAGCAAAAAGTCAAGAAAACGAATTTGCTCCAAATTAAATAAGGATTCGTATAGTAATTTTTATTGTCGGAAAAACCAGTGACGTATCATTTTTTTACCTGAAAATATTCAGTATTGCTGCAGTACGGACGCCACTGATAGAATAGAAAAAAGATGATATTATGCAAAAAGTGCTCCTTGACGCTCAAAACCTATGTCTCAAACTTCATAAAAATATTCCAAGCCGTGTGAAAGTTATTAATAAAAAACATTTTTTTTTCTATAATATTAACACCCCGTATCTCGGAGATGAAACATTTCTCGACATATGTTTATATGACAAACTAGGGCTTATTTTTGATGTAGAATACGTGGTTAAAATTTCTTGGTTTCGATTTGGACCACCCTGTATACTTCAATATAAATATGTCGTGAATGCTAAAATGTATTGCAGGCGGGGACAAAATGATATCTGCCTATTTTAATTTTCACAATACTCGTACTTTCCATTTTTACTTGACTACGTTTAATACAGCTAGAAGATGTTATAATTCTTAATGAAAGGTCGTAGACCAGTCAAACGTGCAAGTCTTTTGATGGGGATCCAGTGATCGAACTCCTCCTGAAGATATATCGGTCTTCATCAAGTGATCGAACAACTCATACTTTTACTTTCAGAGCGTGAAAACGAGAGTCATCTCTGTCCAGTCCAATTCCACAACAAAAATGTATCTGGTAATATTTATACAACCTTGTCGTTTAACATTCATTACGTAACGTTACACATTCGCCCGGCGGGCTGTTAAACATATTAATTAGTTGGTCGTAGGAATTGTATAAACTGAAAACACCTACATCTTCAAGCGACGAAAGATTGTTAAACTGCTATTTCTTCAGGGATGTGGAGATAGCTATCGATATATCTCGATAGATCATTAAATCGCAAACCTTGTTCTGTTTCTTCTGAACCATGATTCTAGATTTTCAGAGTATTGCCCAGATAAATACCACCTGAAGGTTACACAGGAAATGTAAGAGATATCCACCATCATCTGAATGAATCATACAAGTTGGCAGGGTTTCAAAAAGCGTCTTATTTTTAGAAGCCTGGTAAATCTGAACCTTCTCACTTCGATCCTCAATTCGTAGCTTTTCGTAGATTTCGATTTGTTTGAAACCCAGTCCATCGATTCTACGGAAACAGGACCATCAAAAGACATCGACCACAACTTCTCCTGGTCCGGCCCTGACGCTCTCGTCCTTGAAGGACGTTCGTCTAGTAAAACCGATCGATCGCTAGAAAAACTCGTTTTTTAGCGATTCCGTCAAGGGACACATCGTATTATCGTTGGGAGATGAAGAAACGACTCGCTGACCACATAAGGACGGCTAATTGTAAAGTATCATAAGTTCCAGGAGCTGAAAAATAAAAGTTGAATCGCTAAACGTGCGACCAATGTAATTGGGCAATCGGATCGTCAGCGGTTTGAAGCTGCCGCTAATGAATAATTTTCGTAGCGCTTGAAAGAAGATCCACGTGTCCTTAAAAGTATAATCTATACTCCAGTATTCAGAGGATCTTGAAGAAACATCATTTCCACCTTCATATGATTCACTATGTCCAAGACCTCAATAAAGATGATTCCAATCAGCAATAACGATATTGAGAACAGATAAAAAGATTTTGACTGATTTTAATTCAATATGGATAATAAACTAGTAGCAATATCTGTTGAATATACTGCTCCACAAGAGTTAGAGATACCGTATTCAATCGTTTTTAAAAGTATGTTATCTTCGAGAAAATGGCTGTGAAATCATTTAAAACTCAATAACAACTGAATCGATCCAATAAAAATCAGTATGAGACATTTCGTCAATCGAGTCGCCTTTTTTCTGAAGTTTGGTTCTTTGCATATGCTTCATGAATGTTCTTATTTTGAAATGAAGTCAGTTTATCAACGGCTTCGATTTGAAACGAGTTTTCTGAAAATGCCAAGACGTAAATTAACAAACGCTGAGGCTAATAGGGCTATCGGAATGCTACAGGGTGGCCTGATTCAGGTTGTTGTAGCGAAAAGGCTCCAAGTCAGCCAAAGTGTGATATCTCGACTTTGGAATAGGTTCAGGGAGACAGGTTCCGTGTTGGAAAGACCAAGGCTTGGTGGGCGACGAAAAACAACACCTGCTCAGGATCGTTTCATCACCGTTTCGGCGAGAAGAAACCTTACATCTACGTGTAGAATGCTACGGAATACTCGTACTCTTCAATATGCAGATGGGTCCAAGTTTCCATCTAAACCATCAGACGACGTTTGAGAGAGGTGAATCTAGGTTCTAGACGTCCATTAAGAGGAGTTCCATTAACACGTGACCATAAGCGACAAAGACTGGAATGGGCAAGGCAATATATCAATTGGAACGATCAATGGGGTATTGTCCTTTTCAGTGATGAATCCAGATATGGACGATTTTCAGATTCTCGAATAATAAGGGTATGGACAATGCCACGCATACCCCGTAATCGTCGCTATGTCCAAGAAGTCCATCCATTCCGAGGGGGTAGTGTTATGGTATGGGCCGGGATATGTTTCAACCGGCGCACAGATCTACACATTTGTCCTGGGAATATAATCGCCTTACACTATAGGGAGCATGTCATTGACAATGTTGTGCCAAATTTTCACGCTGCTATTGGTGAAACTTTTCAATTTCTAGACGATAACGCTAGACAGCAGCCATAGTGGAGAATGCGCGCGAGGAGCTTGGTATTCCACATTTACCAATACCTCCGCACTCACCAGATTTGAATTGCATGGAACATGCATGGGATATGCTCCAAAGAAGATTAGATAATCATCAACCTAACCCAGAATCCTTAAATGATCTGAGAGAGCTTCTGCCCCGTTTATGGATCCAAATTCCTCAAGAAATGTTCAACAACCTCGTGTGTGGTATTCAAAGAAGATGTCAAGCTGTTATTGATGCCCGTGGAGGCCATACATTGTATTGATAGTCTCAAAATGCTTGAATTCTCTGGGAATAAAATTTCGTTATTTTAATCGATTTTTCTTAACCACCCTGTATACGCTGCAGACCTACAGGCTTAAATTAATTTGCAACTTGAAATCATATTAATATGAATTTTCATCACAAAAATCTTATTTTAACTATATTTTTTGAAATTTACGTCAATATCCCTAACTGATGTGGAGCAGTTTATTTCTTGTTGCAACAGTTTATCATTGGAATCATGGAAATTGTCGATTTTAACTGAAATCTTCAAGGATAAACATACACCACAGTCTAGCACACTCAGTATTGCCTTGTTCAGATCGTGGTTCTTTATAAAGAAGACGTCGTTTAGGTAAAGATGGCCATGAGAGTGTGTGGGCAGCTTTTGGTACTTCAAAATTGATTGGTAGAGTGAAATCTGTGAGAAAATCACTAACCGACCGTTTCTCCTTCAAAATTTCACCAAGGGTCTCGAGAACTTATTGATATCCTCCTCCAATCCAATTGTATACCTTCACAAGAGTCCATGGAAGACCAACTCCCAAGAATCGAGGCACAGGAATAATAATTCAAGTACCCACTCGTCAGTCACTACTCTCTACCATACTGGTAACATCATTGTTATTAGTTTCATAAAAGGAGGTACTTGTGGCCATTTGCAGAGCATCTTATCGCTGTGTAGCTACCGTGTGGGAGTCCCAGTGAAAAAATCGAATGATGGACCGAATACCAGTTCGATTAATCCATCCGCTGTACCAAAATATGGTAGGAGTTGGTTTCATTGCTGCCAGCAGGGATGGAAATGATTCGTCGACAGGTCGCTTCATCGAAAAACTCAGTTTTATTCTTTTGAAAACGATTCTCTCTTCATTTTCCCCCATGATAAATTGACTGTTCCTTGCTCGTTCAATATCGATGATTATCCCATCAAATCTGCCGCATCATGGATGGTCACAATGCCCAATCTAAACATGGAGGAGAGAGCATCTCCGAGTGTATAATGAAAACAGCTACGCGTAGATACAAGTGGGATTTGTTGTGTGTTCTGGATATAATGGCCTATAACCATTTGACCCACTTTTCTGTTTACCTATTTTATGACACCTTGTTAACCAAATAAGGGTGAGATGCGCTCATTTGGTTACATTGTTAGCTCGGCTAACGAGTTGAATGGATGAGGATACTTTGTGTGTATAATTTGGGGCCTTGATCTCCATAGATCTATACGGGTTGTGACTTGTACCTTTTCTGGAGTGTAGATGCCTTTCATTAAAGACAACAACTTTTATTTTATTCAGCAATCTATACTCCATTTACTTTTATTGAATCACATAGGAGGTCATGGTTTCGTTTTCAGGAGTTGGTACACCTAATGAAAAGTCTGTGCGCGTACAGAAAATATCGTTAATGACAAAACGACGTTGCCAGTTTCTTTGTTTACATCAAAGTAAAAGTATCAAAGATATTCCACATTTTGTTAGTTCGAATCGATCGGCGATTTTGGGGCGAAATATCGTTAGGAAATCGCCTATTTTCCCGTTATTCGTCGTCCAGAAGAAGTTTCCCGTCGATTTGAGAAATTTCATGCAAGTGTAATTTTTTCCTTTCACGACTTTTGGTGTGAGTACGAACGGCAAATTTGAATTGGACCAAAAATCGATTAATAAGCATAAATAAAGCGAAAGTAAGTACTAATCGACCTTTTTACACTTGATAACGAAGTTTTTTTTCGGTATCTGGCCGTTTAGAAAGATTTCAAACGAAATTCGGGTCCCCCAGAAGTTTGGTTAGTTTCGGTATCGTTTTTGGTGCTCAAAATTTATTTGGAATGTGTAAATGGACAAAAAAGGCTTCCTTATACGATCTTCTAACGAAAGCGACCGGAAAATATGGTTCAGGTAGGATTTTCGAGGAATTATGAGGAAAGATCTCGCAGAATGAAAAAGCACGATTTTCGTAAGTAAACGGGTTCTGGTCTTCTGGATGACCATCATCGGTCTCTAAATGATTATTGTTGATCGTTTTCACGTTTCAGAAAAAAACACGTCGAAAAAACTAAAAAAGAAGAAGAAATATGACTATATTGCATTCAACGGTAGGTGAATTCAGATTCCGACGAATTAAAATGTGTCACTGAAGCTTTCATTCCTACCAATCCTTCGCCGAAACTAGAAATAGGCTATATTGAACCAGAATACATCGGTTTTTTCCATATTCCAGGAGTTTGTGTCTTATTTTAGAACAGGTGAATGATAAATGTGAAGCATATGTTTGACCTATTCCATTTTATTTGTACAAACCTACTGTGGTAGTAATGTATGAAAAATTTTTAAACTAATAGATTACTATACAGTCAGAATATTTTACTCCTTGTTCATTAGATCAAATAAATGAAATGTTTATCTATAAAGCTTTCAGGAATTGACATTCTTGCTAATTATTTTATAACCAAAACTCAGTTACTATTGCATTGAAATTATTAGTTTCTCTGTAAACAAATTCGTTAATTTAGTTATTATGTTTATTTTCTTTGTGATGAATGAATAGAACTGTTATTTATTTGAAATAAAGAAATATTAGAAATAGAAATGTTATGCACCCTCACAATCATATCACATACAATATCATGATGAAATCAAAGCACATCGATAAATCTTTACAAGCATAAATCCAAAAACTCCTTTATATGTAGAATATTGTTCATAATTTTCTGTTGTGTTCTCCAAAATGAAATATACATTCTGAGAAATACGCTAAAAATGTAGAAAGGGCAACAAAGTGTTGACTTGGAACATAAAAATATTTTGAAAAACGTCATAACTTCGATACAGAGTGGAATGTGTCAAATTTCCAAGGCCAGAGTTGTGATTTTATAATTGTGAATGGAGTATACGTAAGACGATTCAATTCATTATTTTTTCCTCTTTGGTCCATTTCAATGAAAACTTGTCTTCGAAATTTGCTTTACTTTTCATTTTATTTTTCCTTTTTAGTCAGGATTCGATTTAAGAGGGCAAAAACGAATGCTCATCGACAAAATATTAATTTTTATGGTGAAAAGAGTAATTTTTCGGAGAGTTGTGTGTGATGTTTCCAAAAATGCTCTTATTCGGTCGAAAAAATTCAACTATTTTCATTTTTTCAGGATCTTGATTGGTGCACCTGAAGGTCAATCAAGGTACCAGGCAGTAAGGTCTGGAGGAGTCGTCTACAAATGTCCTATCGATAGGGACGAAAACTGCGAAGAGATTCCATTCGACACAAAAGGTGAGGAAAATCAACATTCTTCAATATAATTTCACTAAGAGTAAGAAACCAAACCATTTCGAATCATTCTCGAAAACTGGGTCACCCTGTATACCTCGCTTCTAATTCTGAAATTCTCGAGAACGCATTACTGCGCTTTGTTTCAGTGGGTCGACAGTTATCGAACATCAATCAAAATCTAGCAATTGTTCTGCGAACACACCTTTAAATATCATGACTAACGTCCAAAAATAAATCCGGCCGCCTGCGATCTTAAAGGTCGACAAAAGCGCAAGTTTCGCGCCGGGCATAGAGCAAGACATCGGAAACAACGGTCGGAACACAGAAAGGAAAAATCCACCTATGCTTATTTTCGGGTTATTGTCGATAAATCTAATTTTAAAACCTACTAAGCTTGCGCCCACGCCAAGAGAGCTGAAAGTTGTTTATCGTAAGGCCCACCATTGTAATCCGACATTCGAAACGTTGTATCATTCGGTATTTCCGAATTGCGAAATGCTATTAAATAAGTTTTCGCCCACATAATGAAGAAAGAAAGTTTCATCAGGTTTTCCGATACGTGGGTTGCCATTTAAGATAGATAAATAAAAACAAACATTTCTAGTCGGAAATGAGTTCACTGTTTTTCAAAATGTTCCTCAAAAGTCTTCAGCCTTCAAAATAAGAAACGTATACCGCCAGATGGCAGTGCAGTGCATTAATATTTATTTGTTGGATTATTCAGCTTAATAGTACAATTCCTGGGGCGCAGGGAATATAACAAGAAATCCTACCTTGAACTAGATCTCACACTGGCTGTATAACACTCTAATTTTCCTTTACCAGTCATCTGGGAGGAGATACCTGCGGGGCGTGTCATTTAAAAGAAATTCAATTCCATCTTAGAATCCACAATTTTAAGAAACAATTAATTTTCACTAATCGACGGCTAAAACAAGCCTTAATAAATTGTTGTTGATAAAAATGGATATTTATCATTTCGAATAGAAAAATTCAAGGAAATAAATTACGCTAAAACAACGCATTGTTGTAATATTATTTACAAAAAAAAGGTAAATTCTGAAAGAAAAATGAGATAGACATTTGATTAACTAAATGATGGACTTCGATACTGAAATGAAAAAACACAAAAATATTTGTTCGTTTTGTTGGTGGAAATGTTACAAAATAACCAAAAATGATGGGGAATATCCTTTTCATTCATTTAATACTTATGAAATATTTTTTTATTATTTTTATCTTTATACACTCATACAGAGATTTTGTTGAAAAAATGCTTCTATAGTGTGGATGAATATTTGCGAAGTAATTTATTTGTTTAGTTTGTAGGTATATTGACGACTTGTCCTATACATTGATTTGTCAGAAGGGATCAATAAACTTTATTATTATTATTACATCAATCAGAAAAAATAAATCGTTTCTGGGTCCCTTTTTTTCAGGGATGTAGACCCTTAAGAACAATGAACGTTTGCATTCGTATAATCCAATTTTCGAAACTGTTTCATCAATCCGTCTAAGATATCTCTGTGTTCCGGTGTTGAACGACTTCAGGGGCTGTTATACTCTGGCCGACGGAACCGATTCTCCATTCAAAAAGTGCCTTTCATTTTTCCAAGTTCACGCCCTCAATTTTCCACCTGAAAGCTCGTTTGTTTTAATTCTCCTGGAATTTCAGACAGTCCTCTCTTTTCAGTATTTCCATAATTTTTTGCATTATTTAAGCGCTTATCCAAATGGAATTTTTCTTTAAAATATAGAAAATTGATTTGTCGAGGGCACTTCAATGAATTTTCTAAAAAAAATTTGATGAACAACCGCCGAAAAAAGATTATGAAGTCAATTTTCATAGACTCTCAAATTCAACCCGATTTTTTCATGCGAAAAAATAATTTTTTCAAAGAGAAGAAATCAGAGTGCCCTCAAGACATCCTTTAACTTCAATTCGAAGAAAAAATTAAGCTTTTAAGTGAAAAATTGAGGGCGTTAACTTGGAAAAATGAAAGGCACTTTTTGAATGGAGAATCGGTGCCATAGCCGATTTTTTCATGTGAAAAAATAATTTTAACAAAGAGAAGAAATTGGAGTGCCCTCAAGACATTCTTTAATTTTGATTGAAAAAAATTTAAGTGCCTTTCATTTTTCCAAGTTCACGCCCTCAATTTTTCACCTAAAAGCTTGTTTTTTTTTAAATTGAAGTTAAAGCATGTCTTGAGGGCACTCCAATTTCTTCTCCTTGAAAAAATTATTTTTTCGCATAAAAAATCGGGTTGAATTTGAGGGTCTATGAGAATTGACTTCATAATCGTTTTTCGGCGGTTGTTCATCAATTTTTTTTTTAGAAAATTCATAGGAGTGCCCTCGACAAATCAATTTTCTATATTTTACAAAAAAATTCCATTTGGATAGGCGCTTAAATAATGCAAAAAATTATAGAAATACTGAAAAGACTTCCATAAAGTGTGAAATCGCAGAGAACTGTCTGAAATTCCAAGAGAATTAAAAAAAAATCAAGCTTTCAGGTGGAAAATTGAGGGCGTGAACTTGGAAAAATGAAAGGCACTTTTTGAATGAAGAATCGGTGCCGTCGGCCAGAGTACAACGGCCCCTTAAGGCGTTCACCACCGAAACACAGAAGCACGAGATGGTGCTTCATCAACAAAAATCAATGCGACTTGATCGCCATACTCCTGGTTTAATCCTGCACCTCTAAAGTCAAAGAATATCAACGCACGAAGATGCATCTCTCCCATCCAATCGTGCAATTCGAATAAGTATATCACACGAGTACCAGTACCATCTTCACGTCACGACCCAGTCCATTTTTCCCCCCAGTTCGGCACCAACAACAGTAACAAGAACAAATAATGACGACAATCTGAATTATCAATATTGCGATACCATTAATCGATGCACACGATCCGGTCGCTCTTCACGACTCTGTGCGATTGTGCCACCGACGTCACAACTCATCTT
The DNA here is from genome assembly GCA_910592335.1 of Adalia bipunctata. Classification (NCBI taxonomy): domain Eukaryota; kingdom Metazoa; phylum Arthropoda; class Insecta; order Coleoptera; family Coccinellidae; genus Adalia; species Adalia bipunctata. The sequence goes on from OU342951.1 coordinate 5,091,077, forward strand.
CCCGTGTTGGCCTCAGTCCGGCGACTTATTCGGCCGGCGAATTAATATATACAAGAGTTAAACCAATTGTACCGACTTCGAGATGGAAAAGATAGGCACGGATATATGGCGGCATTAAAATGTTGTTGAGGAGTTGCGAAGATGTCTCTCGCGTTACTGTCGTGGCTTCCTGACTTTCTCGGAAGGCCACAACTTGGTTCGAAAGGACTCATTGAACTCCGACTTGATCTATGGAAATGGAATGAACATCCAATCATTTATCTAAAAAAATGGCATTTTTCTTTGAATGTCAAAATAACACCCTATTTCGTAAAAACCCTTAATTTTGGGATGAAGCTCCCACTGCAGCTTTGATCTATCCGTCGAAAAAAACCAAATAGCAATCAGCAGTTTTCTTGCCATTTTTTCAAACCTCGCCCTAACTCCATCTTGGTCTATGATCATATCAGCCAGCACAGGTCGAAAATTCGCAATAATCGACCGAAAAAGAAACGTACCTAGTCATAATCCAATCAGCGATTTGATTCGTATAATGGACTTCAAATTGGCATGTTCTTTCATCAGATTACCCTCTAATGAAGGCTCCTCCAATAAATCACAGTGGATGGCAAGCGTTGAAAAATACCCAGTAATAACTGCGCCTTTGTTTGTTCGGTAACTTCATGACCGGAGAAAAAAGATGAAATGGACATGAGGTATCATTAGAGTTGGAAATTACTAGACAATAATAGAGTTGAAAAGTCATCATAGCGATGGATTTCTTGATTTCAAATAGAAAACCTGCGATTCCAAGGGCTTTTGCTTTGGGAGCCACCCACCTGTTGATACTTCTTCGTTTTCCCTCTTTAGGGAAATGGCTTTGGAACTCCTTCCACATAAATGCACCATAACTTGTGTCCCCTAATCAAGTGTTTCATTGATTCATTTCGACCTCATTATATCCTCCTGGTCTCTTGGATGGACACACATAAGCGATCGCGATTTCCACCATTAATTGACCATGCTATCTCAGCACACATGTTTCCGCTCTTTGAAGATCTATGTTAATTCGACCGATTCAATCTGTCCACTTGCTCTTGAGTGGCATATCGCGTTCCCTAATTAAGGAAAACCTGTGTGGCCTTGTCGTCGGCCTCACCTGAACATTCTAGACAATTTCTGCTTCCTACCACGTCGGATGCAATCGCTGTCGAAAGATGTTGATTAGAATGTCATGTAGTGTGGTTGTCGTCGTAGGGTTTTCGAAAAATGGTTCCTCATGTTACAAATGGGAGTAGAAATGTACAGGGTGGACCAAATTGGATACTTTTGATTGTGATGAGGTGGCCACATACGAGGATATATTGAAAAATTCTTAGCCTACTGAAGAACCAAACAAAATTTGAATGTCAAAATATTTTATTACTCAACATATTCTCCTCTTAATTGAATACATTTAATACAGCGAACCTGCAACGTCTCTAGACCTTTCAAAAGAAATGTTTCTTCTTGCTCTGCAAACCAGTCCTCCACAGCTTTTATTACCTCCTCGTTGGAAGATAATTTTCGACCTTTTAAACTTTTTTTCAGTTGAGGAAAGAGATGATAGTCGGACGGAACCAAATCTGGTGAATAAGGGGGGCGTTCTAGTAATTCTAACCCTAAATCACGAATTTTTTGCATGGCAACATGAGATTTGTGTACTGGGGCGTTGTACTGTAAAAACAAAACACCTTTGGATAGCTATCCGCGTCTTTTCTCTTCAATTTTTTCCCGTAGAGTGGTCAGTAATGTCGAATAGTAATCTCCTATTGTTCTACTCTTATCCAAAAAATCAATCATGATTACTCCATGGCAATCCCAAAAAACTGAAGCAAGATCTTTTCCAGCAGATTTTCAACATTTGGGGATCCATTTTGCAGAAATTTTTCTCATGTCCAAATTGACGTGAACTATATGATGAACGCGTTCGTATAAAATCTTCAGTGCTTCAGATATCCGTTTTAGCCCAATTCAACGGTCTGATAAAATCATGTCATGAACTGCATCGATATTTTCGGGGACTGACACAGAAACTGGCCTTTCCGATCGGTCATCATCTTCAATGGAAAATTTACCTCTTTTGAAGCTTGCCGTCCAATTTTTCACGGTCGCATACGAAGGACATTGATCACCAAGGGTATTAAGCATATCTTCGTAAATCTGCTTACTTCTTAACCCTTTTAAATACAGGTATTTATTACGTAACTCTGGTTTACTTTTTTGACGTCGAACTTTACACTGACACTTCTAATAAGTTATTGTTCGTTGATATGGTATCGCAATATTTTGTTTATGCATGGAACTGGTCTAGGCTAACTAGATATCAATACATCCTCGTAATCTTATTTTTGATTCTGTTAGGCTGGAAACTTCTGGAGCAACCTTTGTGTTGTAACTTTCGCCATTGTGCCTGGTGAAAAGTTTAAGAATTTCGTGTCTATATATCATGGTCGGGGGCCATGAATCTCTGTGGCGGCCGGTGCAAAAGTCGTCAATAAATCCGATTTTAATCGCCCTGCAAGTATTACGACCAACATTAATCTATAAAGTTGATTAATCCCATTTAATGCTGCTTCGCATCCACGACGTCGATTTATTAGCAATTTTTCGCCGCATTTTTATGGACACCCATGGTGGTACGCGCTTCTTTTATGGGCATACCTCGATTTTGACGGATGTCACGGTCTGAATTTATAATCCCTGTGCAAAAATGAAATGAGGACGAGATTTTTTTCATTTGATAAACACAAAACACTGCGTTGAAGTACCTAAAACGCTTTCCATTCGCAGAGGAATGTTTGTAATTCTGGCCTAACGCTTGGATCAATTTCTTCAGATACAGGTGATCCATAAAAAGAAATTACTTTTTTGTCCATATCTTCAGAATTGTTATTTTGAATGTACCGAATTTCAATGAAGTGTTTCCTCTACTTATGGTGCAAATTCCTCAATCAACACTCATCAAAAATTTCTTTTTGGTATCTAGGTTAGAGCTCCATGTTTATAAAAAATATGCCCAAGTTTTTTTTTAATGAGTCAAAGACTCACCCTGTGTGCCAAAAAAGGCGAAAGCATCTTCTGAATGAGTTTATATCGTCGCTCCAAATCTAAGACTCAAAAATCATGGAATACGCGTCTGTGCAGTCCGCTCCAATAAAATTTGTATCTAGCTGTCGTCGGTGCCTCTGTCCAAGATTGATGCCGCCTCTCGATCTGCTCCCATTGTGGCGGCGAGTCGCACGGCCCCATTCTTTCATCCCCACATAAACACATGTACGGACCTCATATACAATTGATAAAGGAGTCGCTGAAAAGGCAGTCGAAGGAACGGGCATGAATTCGTGAAAAATGTACATCTCGACGAGTTGCGAGCCATTGTATGTAGATCTACAGCACGCTTATCCTCTGCTCCATTTAGATGAAAGCGCATTTTATTACTTCTATTCAGCAATATAATCGTTAAAGTGCGCTAGCATCCTTCTAATGCCCTGGTGGCGTCAGATCAGCGTTGTGAGAGCACAGACCAACGGTTGTTCTGTGGTGCAGGCTGAATTGACGTTTGGATTGTCAACTTCAACTGTTAGTTGAAGAAAAGTGGTCACCCCCAAATTCTCTAATGAAGGGTTGCTGAAAAATTCACCTTGCACATTGAATGTTTTGAAACAATTCCTACTAAGTCTCTTTTCGATAAATCAGGATGTTCTTCCAAGCTCCTTTTGCATTTCTCCCATTTGGCACATTCAACGAATCCATAATCCCATCCTCGTCGCCACTGTTGTAGGCTTATCAGAAATTTCAGGATTGCGGGGAAATTGAAATTATAGTTGAGCAATATTGAGAAAAAGGGCTCAAGACTATACTCTGTTCAAATGTGAGAAGGAGCAATAATAACATGTTTGGCGCAGCGGTAGGAGGGCCTTCGTAAAGTTTCTTTCCGTCCAGAGTCGAATCGAGGAGATTTCACACAATCGTTCAGTTTTAACTCAACTCGAATTCCAATTTTTTCAATAATTTATAGAACGTTGTTCTTTTGAAATTTGGCAAACTGTCGTCATCACGATTTCTAGAACTTCAGAAATAGTTGGGATTTCATTCCGAAAAAAAACCGTGGACAATTCTTCTGATAAGGTTCATATCGAAATCGTCAACCGAATCGATTATTTTTAACGACTGGGCTCTCCTCTTAGGTGGCGTTAATGTTTTATTCTCTTCATATTCTCTTCATATTCTCTGAGAATTCTGAATACAGCTGAATCACTCACCCCTGAGGATTTTGAAACAATTCCTACTAAGTCTCTTTTCGATATATCAGGATGTTCTCCCAATTTTTCTCGAAAAATGTTCAAAATTATCTCTTTCTCTTCAGCAGAGAAATGCGACCTTTTGGACCTTTTTCGTGGTGGTCCCCACATATCACCCTCAGATGCAGTATCCGTTTTTCGAATTCGACATTGTTCTATAAACACTATATACACTTTGTCAAAAGATTTTTCAACACAATACAATTTTCACAACAAAATCTATAAACACTTTGAACGGCTAGACCTTCACATTAGCTCTAGGTATTTTAACTAGTCTTCTCAATTGAAAACTTCGATATTTATGCAAATCAAGATGGCTTTAATCCATTGAGGGGAAAGGACCCAAATCTGGTGTTTCCCGGAATTACCTTTTCGGAATCTTGAGCAGCCGACAAAGAGTTTCGTACAAAATAATATAAAACTTTGGACCGAAACTAATATATTTCGGATATTACAAGTAAATGACCACTATAAATTTGAACAGAGATCTTTTAAGAGTCTTGTCAATTGAAAACTTCGATATTTATGCAAATCAAGATGGCTTTCACCCATTCGGGAAAAGGACCCAAATCTGGTTTTCCCCGGAATTACATATTCCGTCCCAAATCTCTAAAACTCTGGTGTTTCCTGGAATTACTTTGCCGCAATCTCGAGCATCCGAAAAAAAAATTATTTAGTAGATAATAATATAAAAAAAAACAAAATAAAAAAAGAGGGTACCTACGTCGGATATAAAATGTTTATGACAGTTGCAAATCATAACAGAAATTTTGCACTTGAGTTTCTGAGGAAAAAAGTTCTAATGTGGGAATTGCTGACTAAAATCATTGAGTCATTTCTATCCAGTACCATCCACAGTCCGAGTACGATCCTGGCAGTCTCTTAGGGCGGTCGAAGAGAGCGTTGTTATCACCGTTTGACCAATAGGAGCTTTATTGTGCGCAAACCAGACGATTCTGTTTGTCCACAAAGCTCCTTCTTATATTTCAACGGACTATAGTGTGGTAGCAAAATGCTGCTTGTAGAGGACACTGAATTCAATAAAATTTACTCCATAGTCCTATCGCTCATAGCCCAGATTTTTTATAGACAAAACTTTCAAGCTGGAAAACAGAAATTCAGATTTCTCTCTCGTTCATCACTCAAAACGTTCCCATTATTCAAATCAATTTTGCGGAGTCACTTCACATAACATTCCATCAACATTTCGAACGACCCCTGTATATCTTCAAACGAAAATATCTGATCTTCCACGTCCGATTTCCTTGCCCAATAGCAAACACAACCGAGAATTGTGAAATCATCGCATATTATAAAAACATTCGCTGTTTATTTGAACTAGAAATAGCCGATTTATTATTAACCATTTCGAAAATTAGCATAATCCATCGAAAAAATAGGTTAAGAGGAGCCAACAGTAAGCAGGAAGCAATAGACTCGATGAAAATATGATTATTCTTATGTAATTAAGTTCGTGGAATATGCAATCATGATCCCATTTTTTCGACGAACGGGAAAGGTATACAGGGGTGGAATCTGTAGAATCTTGTCATCTACATTCTAAATTATCCAAGGTGAAGAGATATTTTTGGGTCATCAAGGAAAATATGAGCAAATTATTAATGAAGGGGAAACTCAGCTTAAGAAAAATCAAAGTTGAGATGTAATTTGGAGAAAGAAATATTGCTTTTTAATTGCTGACATAATCAAACATAATTTTGTGATATTCTTACGGAATAATATCCCTTTTCAACATGTTTGCTGAAATTATGTTTTCAATCACAAATGGAAAAGGGTTTCCTTGGATCTCAATAATCTTCAGTCGAATCAGACTCACTCTGTATACAACATTTCTAGTGCTAAATTCATCGAATCATTCTCAGAATATAGCACTGGCGTCAAAAAAAAACTTGTGTCAACGATTTCTGCTTCACGTCTAGAATATCTAATATCAGGTAGCGTAAAATGTGAGATCATATTTTTCAAAACGTCGAGTATAATATAACCTGGTCACAAACGCTTGCTACAAGATCGTGTGTGCCCATATGAATTATCAATCTTGATCAATTATCATATGGAGTAAGGACAGTAGTCTAGCGACATCGTAATATATTGCCACTTTTCTCGTACCATCGTACAGAGGCGGCATTAGATTTCTTTTCCGACCCAATCCAAAATTATACAGAGAGAACTACTAAAGATATTTTCATGGTATTGATTCGAGTTTTCATCAAAAACTTCCTCATTTCAAATGGAAACCCATATTTTTTCATTGAATTATGATTTTATGCTTGAAAACAAATAATGTCCCGTCAACCATATGTGTGGAATTGAGCATTAACGAGATATTCAAGAAATTCTTTTTCTGAGAGATTTTCCATATTAATATAATTATAGTGGAAATACGTACAAAATGGCATCATAACTTGAGTTTGGTCATTTTGTACAGGGTGGCCAGATTTCGATGATTTAGTACTACAACTCCTAAACTATAAGAGATAGAGAAAAAGTAATATACATGTCATGTTCTCTTTTTTCGAGAAACCGAAATTGCTGAAAACCCGAAGTTGCTACGGCGTCTAGTTTCCGAGCTACAGGGCGATTCTGGTATTTGGCCAATTATTATAATTGACTATAACTTCAGTATTACAGAATCTACGCTCTCGAAATTAACACATCTTTAGGGCACTTTTTTTACTGCTTTCCAGCGGTGCTATTGGATTTTTTGTATCTGCTCAAATTTCGGAGCTATAACAAAAAAAATTTTTTTTCAAATGGAAACCATAATGGGAAGTGATATTTCCGAATAGATCTTTCTCCAACGATTTCAAAAATATATATCATGTTATACTTGCGGGTTCACTATATATCGAAAATTTCAAAATAACACTTTTCGTTCAACAAAATCCAAGCAGGCTTTGATTCACTTCCTTCAAAACTGGGGCGGTCATAGAATTTCATGTCTTATTTATTTCCACTTGTCAAATTCAATTCAGTTTCATCATTGTTGTATCGTCTGGCGCTCCTAAAATTCCTATAAGGTCATAGAATTCGATATCACACATTTATTGTAAGCTGCCAAATTGATTCAGGAAATATTAACTTTATTATTACTCAGACCAATAGAGGGGCTTCGCGAAACTTGACTTGTTGATTCTAGTATGATTTCTCTGCTAAATTGAAAAATGAAAAGCATTTGAATACTTATGTAACCCGTTGATAGCAATAATTAATGTTTCCATGAGGGGCAAAAAAAAGCTCCTTCAAGAAAAAATATAGATTTATTTGAAAAAAAGTATATTCACAACAAATGTTCAAATCGTTGTCCATTGGAGCGAATCATTGGAGGAAATATATAAATTGCATGATGTGATATAAATAAGAATTTTAGAAGCGCCAGACGATACAATGATGAAATTGAATTGAATTTGACAGGTGAAAATAAATAAGACATGAAATTCTATGACCGTCCCGGTTTTGAAGGCAGTGAATCAAAGCCTGCTTGGATTTTGTTGAACGTAAAGTGTTTTTTCGAAATTTTCGATATATAGTGAACTCGGAAGTATAACATGATATATATTTTTGAAATCGTTGAAGAAAGATCTATTCGGAAATATCACTTCTCATTATGGTTTCCATTTGAAAAAAATTTTTTTTTGTTATAGCTCCGAAATTTGAGCAGATACAAAAAATCCAATAGCACCGCTGGAAAGCAGTAAAAAAAGTGCCCTAAAGATGTGTTAATTTCGAGAGCGTAGATTCTGTAATACGGAAGTTATAGTCAATTATAATAATTGGCCAAATACCAGAATCGCCCTGTAGCTCGGAAACTAGACGCCGTAGCAACTTCGGGTTTTCAGCAATTTCGGTTTCTCGAAAAAAGAGAACATGACATGTATATTACTTTTTCTCTATCTCTTATAGTTTAGGAGTTGTAGTACTAAATCATCGAAATCTGGCCACCCTGTACATACTTCCCCTACTTAGTTGTCTTAGATTATGGAAGGTCATTTATTTTTTGACACATCCACGATTTCTTTGACAGTTGCTGTCAAACTTCTTTGACAGCTGTCAAAACTATTCGATGCTTTCCGCGTAATACTCAAACTTTTTGTGAACGAAATGTTCTCGTACCACCTCTGTCTGTATAATAAGCAAGATGCTGTTAAACGGCCCATGCTCCTACTTTGCTTGAATGTCCACCTGTAAATTGCCATTATTACCGTGATAAATAGTATTGTTCGTACGGTGTTCCAAGAAGTCACAAGTTGTCTCATTTCGCTACTAATGTAATTTATATCGCATATCACGACGGTATAAAACTTACAGTTTGTAGCGTACAATTTCACCGGTGATTTTGCGAAATTATATGGAAATATACAGGGTGTTCCTAAATTGAACGTACAAACGAAAAGGGGAGATTCCTTGTATAGACTATAGAGTCCTCAACTTAATCGAAGAATCGCTTGAATTGAGACATACACGGTGGTCCTAAATTGTTACAAACGAGAAAGACATACTTGTACATCACACTGATGAAGCATATCTTTTTTCTAGGAAACAATATCAGAGATGGCTCTGATATAGATCAAAAGTCTGGTCAATGGTTTGGTGCCACACTGAGCACCTCAGGAAGGAACAATGGTCCTATTGTGGTAAGAGGCATACTGATATTTACTTCCATTTCAGATCTTATTCATTGTTATGATATTTCAACGGAGGAAAAGGCAATTTTTCTTCGGAATCTGACGAAGTTATAGGTTATAGATCCATCTAAGAAGAAAGATTTTTGAATTCGTGTAAGGGTACTTGTGTTAGAAACTGGTAGACGGCGATCATGTATGTTCTGCGATCAATATACCGTTTCCGCATTTTTCTATCGGTGAACTTTGTCAACCCAGACTGAGTTCATACTTCTTCCATACAAGTAAGTAACGGGTATAAAAAGGAGTTTGATCCATGCTGTATCGGGTCTATTGACGTCTCATCTCCGTGTACTACATCGAGAAAACTTTGTCTAGGCGCACTGACCTAGGCTCATCTCACAGACAGATTTTTAAATTTTTTTATTCGTCACTTCAATAAAAACCATGTCTATACTCCATTCATTTTTAAAAGTTTTATAGTCATTTTCCTGTCAGATAACTTCGCAACGTTGCCAATTCTCAATAGAAGTCGTAGTTATTACGTATTTATCGAAATGTTTATTTACTTTGGGAAAATAATGAATTTGAGGAAATGTTATGAGATTTCAATCATCCCAAAGACCTGGCGAATGTTGAAGAAACTTTTTTCCCTGTTAATACTGGAAATATTTCAAGAATATAAACATGGTTGGAAGATTTAATCATGCTATTTTCTTGTACGGAAATCAAAAATCGAGTGTTGAAATTTTACTGAAAAATAATGGACAGAATAGTCCGTTACTTTGTGATAGTCCTTTGGAGAAAAGAATGAACCTTGAGTCGAAAAATCGCGAAAAATAGGTAATTTTTGGACTGCCGTATTTCCCAGAAAAATCGATTTATACAGATGCTGATTTTTTTGCATATAGATTGATCCTTTGCGAATCAAAAAAAACCTATTTTCATCCAACAGAGTCGAACAGTTCAAATTTTCTGATTTTTTTCGCGAAGGTCCAAATTTTCCGATTTTTCATCGTTCGTAAATCAAAAACTGTTTTCATTTTGGAAGATCTAATTGGATTTCCTTAATCTACGTCCTCGAATTAGTAAATGGTGTGAGTTTGAAGTCGATCGGAGTCAAAAAATTTTTTTCGAAAAGTCGAAATTTTTCCATATTCGAATCTCGCCTATCGATACGAAATTTTCACCATTTATTGATTCGACGCTATAGATTCAGAAAATCCGAACAGATTTTCTCTGAGACTAATTGTTTTTTGAATATGGTTGATGGAAAATCGGAAAAATTGGATCTTCGCGAAAAAAATCAGAAAATCCAAACCCTTCGTCTCAGGTATATAAAAAATACACCATTTCATTCTTAAAGAACCAAAGTATGCCGAAAAAAATCAGCTCCTCGCAATTCCAATTTTTTTAGAAGTTACGTCACTCCAAAGTCGACCAATTTTTCGCCAATTTTCCACTCAATGTCGAATATTTCCCTGATTTTTTTTGCCTATAGATTGATCCTTTGTGAATCAAAAAAAACCTATTTTCATCCATCAGAGTCGAACAGTTTAGGTTTTCTCAACTAAATGATAATAAAAGTTCCAACTAACTGATCAATTCATGACTGAATATTTAGACTGGCCTGCCTGTTCCCAAGACCTCATTCCAATCGAAAATTTGTGGGATATGGCGAAAAAGTAACATCTAGCATTTCACCGCGCTCGGCGTATATTTCCCGTGGTACAGGTGTCCATAAACAACGTCAAAGAGTAACGTACATATCGGAGATGTGTCCGGTGGAGCGAAACCAGCTTTACGGCATTTCAGCAACGGCCCATCGCCGTATTTGCACCGATTGACCGGGCTTTTTACAATGGGGAACACACTCGATATTCCGAAAACGTCCAGGCCGCCATTCTCGGTGTCAACGGCCATTCTTACCCTCTTTTCCCAGAGACGGAACCGTGCGACCTTAATGCGTTTCTTTAGCTACCGATCGCGGCCCAAATGCCGCAGGATCTGATTGACACGCTTCCTTTTTTCCATTCCGAGAAGGACGTCGAGATTTGGCGGAGGGTATAATTGTTGGCACCAAGATAGCGATGAACACTTCACTTATTCGGTAGAACTATCTAGTCCACGATCGGAAACTTTCCAAATAATGTTGCTTCCGAAATTCACAATATTTCATAACGGTTTAGACTACATCGAGAACTACGATGCAGGAAAAACGTTCTATTACGTCAGAAAAGACACTAGACTAGTATTTAGAAGCATAAATGTTCCAGTTGGAAAAATAGTTTCTTTACGACTGAGAAAAATGAACTTCTTACTTATGTATTGAAGTAGGATAGTCTAGAGTAGCACTGAGACTAGCACGCCCTCTATGTAGCCATCAGTGAACTCATACACATTTCCTTATATAGAAATCTCCAGTATGATCCAAGATGGTAGATTTCTGATCTTTAATTTCAAGGTAATGAGAGAAAGTGGACAGCTTCCGCTGTGCTGTGGACTTCACAATTATCGTTGAGATTATCGCCAACACGAGGTAGATAATATCTAAAATAAGTCCTGTGCCGATGACAGCCAGAATGAATCACAATGTAAACGATCTTTGGCAAATATAACCGGTTGAGCTTGTGCATAATAAATAAAGTACGGTCGATGATCGCCTCATCCTTATTTTCGTTGCACATGAAAAGGTGTTTCCTAGAATTGGACTGAGACAGGAAGCTGCGAAATTTGGTATTTTCATTTCAATTGTCGAACTTTCTCTACGATGGAATCTGAACTACCCAATGATTCTACCAACTAGATCTCAATATTGATTTCTAGTTTTTAAAAATTTTCCAAAGATGCTCAGCATAATGAAATACAGGGTCTTTCACGAGGAACCTCACCCATATTTATACGGAAACTACTGAACGTATTTTCATGAAATTCAGCACTTATAAGTATTTCACGATGCTGATGAAATCTAAAATATTTTCAAGGCATGAGCACCTCCGGTTTTTCTGGAAATGACGTCAACTTCCGTTTTTCAAATTAGAACACCATTTTTTGATTGCAGAAATAGATTCCTTAGAAAATTTCAAGTTATGTATTTTGATGTAAAATTTTTCAGTTTTGGTTGGAAAATTCTCTCTGAGCGGGAAAATTCGAAAAAAAAAATCGAAAATAGAGCTCCGCTGAAACAAGAATAACTTCGGGGTTTTTGGATGGAAAATTTTCATTTTTGGGATTTTTCAAGATGTAAGATTGATGTATCCACTTTAAAATCGAAATCGCGATTCATGATACAGGGGGTGAAAAAATCGCTTTCAAAGTTAGGGATGACAAAATCGTGAAAAATCAATTTTTTCAAATTAGAACCCCATTTTTTTATGGCAGAAATTGAATCTACGTTAAAAAATAATGTGAGTGTATGCATCACACCCTTCCCCTAAAGTGGATATTAACTCAGAAAATATCCATTTTAGGGCAAGGGTGTGATGCATACACTCACATTATTTTTTAACGTAGATTCAATATCTGCCATAAAAAAATGGGGTTCTAATTTGAAAAAATTGATTTTTCACGATTTTGTCATCCCTAACTTTGACAGCGATTTTTTCACCCCCTGACACATTTGGGATGAATACAATGTGATTCTATTAGTCACTGTTTCTCGAGATAGCGGTGAAGAGAGTTCCTGGCGCCACATCCGACCCTGGACACGTCGGGCCTTCTAAAAACAACCCTCGGTCCGACCCTGCCGATCCTTTTTTCGTTGCACGCCATTGTGTTGCGGCCGAGCGATTTGTTACTTACAAATTTGGGAAACGATTCCATGTACGTCTCTCGATCGTCATCGATCTCGTTTTTTTCTCGCCGCGATTCGCTTTTGTTTCGCTTCCCTAGACGGGCATCGGGTTATAACGTTTAAGATGCCAGAGATCGTCGAGTCCGAGCCAGATCGTCGAATGATTTGTAATATTTTAATGGTGACAAATTAGAAGCGACTCTGACGATCATAAAACAGGGAGGAAAAAAACGAGCGGTTGGGAAACGAAGATTGGTCCGGTTTTTTACGAGGTGCGCGGGAATTCAACCCCAGTCGGCGATCGAGGAGTTCCAGATGCCCTACTGGTCCTTGGAGGCAATAAAACATCTCGAAAGTCTTACTTTTCTCGAGAAGTATGAATCAAATCGACGAGTCTGAGGTCAGATCGGTCTGTACACCAAGCGGAGGGGGTAGACTTTTGTCGACCATCCTGTATACTGTTTACATACGAACGCAACGCTAGAATCCATCAAATTGGTCGGCGATCCGTGGTAATTGAGGGTTTCGAGCTGAGAGTTAAGCGACTTCTTGAGGCAACACGCCCACCAATCGAACGAGCTGTCTCAATCGGATAGTGAGGAGTCCTCGGAGCTCTCAATATGGATCAGAAGGAGAATGGTCCCAAAATCAGATCCAGCAGTGGCGTTCCGGGATGTCCATATGAGGCCGAGAAAATGAGTCGTTTTGGGTCGTGCGGAGAAATAGTGGCAAATCAGGCCCTAGACTTGTATATTTTCTTCCATCTTATCTTTCGTCTCTTCTGAGTCTCTTGGTCAACACAGTGCTACAAGTAGTTTCCTCCGGTAACAACTGTAAGGAGCACTGCATTCCAGAACTTATCTCATTCTGGTAGTTTTTCTGGCTTGCTGATTCCTCTTCTTTTTCCTTTTTCACTTCTTTGTCTTCGATTTTTCTGCTTCTGATGTAGATCCTGTCCTGGATCATACTCATTTCATTCCAAACTGTGCCAACTGGAAGTTCAGCTCCTTCAATGTCAGGTAATTCATAATCAGAAGCTTTTTCTGTATCTTTGGCTTGAATTGTATTTCATCTTAAGAAATATTTGCATTTAAGAGATTATCTTCTTTTTCTATTTTGGTTTCTTCATGTTTATCCTAAGTAGTTTTATTCTCTGGGCTCTGAAAAATTCGTATAAACTCCTCTCATATATTTCGGTCAACGTTGCCGGATGGACAAGAAATTCCAGCATTCCAGGAATCAATGCAGAACTCAAAGAATACGGAAGCGAATGAGAAATTGAAACAATACAATAATAAACGGCAAATTCACCCGTAACAATTATGAGAAGAAACTGTGATAGTTATTTCGTGACGTCCAAATGGCATTCACTAATTTTTCAGTACGTTCATGTCGCGAGCGTGCTCATAACCCCATATCGGATCTCCACCGCGTTTTTTCACCCCGCCAACCTGTCCGCAGGTGAGTTGTCTCTCGAAAATCACGAGAACTGGCATGGCGGCCAATCAGCAGACCGCCTCGGACGCCAAGAAGGCCTTCCAGATAATTTTAATTGACTCGAATAACAATTTTCAGTAACGGTTTCTACGTTGTTCTTGACGGACCGTACGGCCGGTACCAGATTTTTCCGAGTACGGTAATTATTGCGTCTTTAGATGGCTGTCAGTTATCGGCTCAGGTTGTTAGTGGTGAAATATGAGGATGTTGCAGTGAAAGAAGGCAATTAGAGAGGTTGGAAGATTGTATTTTCGCGATTCGAACGCTGTTGCGGTTTTTCGTTGTTCAGTACTTTCACATTCAAGTTGAAGCAACGGTCCTTAAAACCAACCAAACGTTAATTTCTTAATGTTCCTGGGAACAACCAGGTTGCACTCTCAATCACGCCTATCACTTTAAAAAATTTGTAGACGTATGTATTCATAACAAACCCATATTAAGAAGTCCCAATCTAAATCTCAATCGTACCCACTAAATTCAAGTGTGTATTAATCCAAGGAGCAACACCAACTCTTTTCCTGGTTACGCAACGTGAAGAGCCGAAAGGAACGTGTGCTCCGAATAACTTGTCGACATTAACATCAATAAAGAAAGTCATTCCGGCCGGATTGAATGGGCTAATTGGTTCCGATAATCAATGGATCACTCGGCATTACCATAACAGAACGCCTTTCGACTGATGCAGATGTCGGCCGGCCGAGTAGATTATACAGGCTGGCCTGATCACTTCTAAATTAGGATGGAACACTTTTACTTTCGACGGATCCACTTTGTTTCGTGACAATTTTATTTATTCACAACGAATTCATCATTCTTCGTGGAAATTTGTCTGTTCAAAACTTAAAAGTACTAATTTCTGTTGACGGCGGTCTTAACATTCACGAATCCATATCTCAAGAACTGTTATCCCCACAAAAAATTGCTTCGGACGAAATCTGTCCGGAATTTCGTCCTCTTCAAGACGGCACCATAAATATCCATGTGCGGCACCCCCCTCGGGAGTTCTGCGAGGTCGGCGGGTCGCGTTTTTCGCGCCGAGCTTTAACGCCGACGTTAAGTCATCGGCGACAGTACAAAAGGTCGGCCGCTTTACCCGGGTCGCTCTTATTAATTTCTACAACACCTCCCTTGGCACGGGAATGGACTGCGGTCAGTGCCGTTTGAGCGGAACAAGGTGCATTAAGTGGTTTTCGTCAGGTCGATATAATTCATGCGGTACGTTTTCATGTACCGCCGATCTGCGGCGGATATTGCCTTGTTTTTGGGAGATAAGACATATATAGTCGTCCGAAGGAACTATTTGACTTAAAACCACTAATGCCAAAATCCCAAGAAGTGCATAAGAAAAGTTGATCAACACCAAGCCAAGTTTCACATCACTTCGTTGAATATTAGCGATTTAAACCTGTGATTCATACGCGGACAATGCAAACCTAATAAATTTCTCTTCTATAACCGAATCTGATGAAGCCACTATATCTGTCCTATTCCCACATTAATTTTAATTACACAGTATGCCATTGCTGCAAATCGATAAGGGAATTATTTATTTGAGGTTGAGTTCGAAGGTTCTTCCTATAGGTAAAGTCTGAGTCTAAAGCGATGAAAGATTTCGCTGCATGCTAAGTTTCATCTGATACGAACTGAGAATTCGTGTTTCGTAATATTTTCATCGGCCGTTTCGTGACTTTCAATTCTATCCCTAATTTTTGTTTCTATAATTGGGAGTTCAGAATATAGGATATTTATTATTCGAAATTAAGATATCAGCGTCTTGACCCCACATTATCCAGATTGATAGTGACGCCCCTGAATTTGTGCTCAATGAATGAGTGTTCCAGCTTAGAATGGACACCTTATAAGTCCAAACGGACTTCCTGTCTGTTATTTTACGTATGCCTTGACTCATTTTTTTGCGTAAGTAACAATTACTTTATTCATCATTGACAGTACGAAATTGGACATGAATAAATCATCTCGCGCTCTATTGTGCGTAGGAGTAGGGAACGACTTCGTATCCTCTGCTATATTTGTGCACAGTACAAGTCAGAGCTCGCGAGCTCCCTTCAAAAATTGGGCTTTTTATTTCCATGATATCTGAGTTCGTATGCGGCGTAGACCAACAATTTTTTTTTTTAATTAAAGCTTAATCATTTCTCTAGAATGCGTATTACTCGCTTTTCTGTTTTTCTCCGTATATCAGGAAAAAACCTGGTGAGCTGTAATTTACCATGAAAATCTGGACAAACGATTTTATTTCCATGATATCTCTGTCAATTCTCGGAATAAATTTATGAAATTTTCAGTTTACATGCGAAATAATATTTTTCAGAATGTGTATTGATCAGTTTTTTTGTTTATTGCCTCCCCAAATTTTTAAATGAATTATAAAGTAGGAACTTGCCACAAATTCGTGCACAATCTTTAAGCTTTCTCATTGATAATTTCTACCTTGAAAAAATGAACGGCATCAAATTTCTCTGGAAGTAAATGATAGGAATTCTCTTTTTGGTCGTTTAAGTATGTATCTCGAAGATATATTACACATATTACAAGACGCAAACACGTTTTCATTGCGATATCGAGTACCTTCATTATTCAATATTGACACATGATTGTTGATAGTCTACTTTCAGAACCCATTCTTATCAAAACATCTATTGCTATCAACATCACAACTCTTCATTCCCTACTGATAAACTGATTATTGACTGACTACTGTCGAAGGAATTTTATCTCTGTCTTTTCTGAAATTGCACTTCTGATAAACTATCAGAGTAAGGGTTTTCCTCATTGTGATTTACATTTTATCGGAAGTTCCATATACTTGATTCAGAAAAGTTTTTCTTTTCCTTAATTTTATCACTGGTTTTATCATACCAGTTTTAAACGAGCATTTATCAAATGCGAAAATGGATCTTCAACCCTTCAACCGTTTGTCAATTTAAACCCACTTTCTCATCTCGAAATACCGAAATGACGTTGACATTTCCCCTAATTGACGTAAAGCGCGAGGTTGCCAATGCCATCCCATAAAAATCTTCACATACGTTCCTTACGAAGTACGAATCCAGGAAACTGTAAAAGTCAGGGAGAATGCCTGGTAATTTAATGCGACATTAACCATTTCGAATTCCCCATATACCGGTAATATCTAGCATATTTTCCCAACGCTATTACCTTTTCCCATTTCACAGACGAATACAGAAGATATGTGTGTTATGAAACGGGTTCAACAGCTGCAAGTGCACGAATAAATCAAGATTTTTTCGAGAACGGTTAGGTATTTCGGGAAAGAGACGGAATTGAGGGGAATGTGGCAGAATAGAACACAGAAAATAAATCAAAAAGTTGCGAAAAGTTGAAGCATTTCAGTCTAAACTGCAGTGTACAAGCCCTGATATTCCTACTTTGCTTCGTGAAATTCTCCAAACTTCCTTCAGACAAAACTGTAGAATTCTGTACAAGAAAACGTTTTTTAATTCGTTAGGTCGAACATAGAGGGCGTCTAAGTCTAGATCAGCTCAAGACTACATGACTGTAATCCATGCGATCGAAAAATTATTGGTTTTGGATTTCACTATAGATTCTTTCGAATATGAGTCTTTGGTTTCAACTAGAATCGAAATGAATCCGTTCATATTCACTTTACCATTCGCAGAAGAAAATGCTTAGTGACTGAATACGAATACGCATTCTATTTATATAACATCTTCTGGATAAATTGTGGCAGATTCGCAGATTACACTAATAATTTAACTCGATAATTCTCGTCTCCATTTATCCAATTCTTCACGAACGCTCAGCGTTGACAGAAAAACGATGATGTGTCTTAAGTGCCTTTCGTCCAATCATGGCGATAGCAATCATCGTTAATTCCCAACAATAATCTCTATAGTTTTTCCAATTGTCACGCAATTACGATTCGGTTTAACAATTTTACGATACTTGAAATGTTTCGGAAGCTTTCCTATATCTTCAAGTTTTCACAGCAAAATATTGAGCGGTTCTTGGGGAAAGGCTAACGGGCTGTCCTGATGCGACATCCTGTATAATAATCTCGAAAAAATGGATTCAAGATTGAAGCTTCCGCTGCAGGAATTTCATCTTTTTAATCGACGGTCAAGTATAACGAAGACTGAGTAGGTTTTTATAGGTCGTCCATATCGGTAGCTTTAGATCTTCACCGCCGACGAAAAAAAGAGGTCGTGACAATAAAAATGAACCTGTCAATACACCTCATCAATAATGAAAACGTCTCGAAATGCACCGATGTTACTCCCAAGAATGCTCCTCATGAACTCGTCCAGTTATACTAGTTAGTTATGAAACATGCTTTTTACCTCCATTTCTGTACTCTCGTGAGAAATACGTTTCTTTTCATAATCTGCAGAAGCCGATGGAATTAATGAAGACTAGATGTGGCATTCCAAAAAGAAACAAACAAAATAAACGTTGAAAACAACACTGATCTTATTTCGAAAAAAAAACAGAAAACATATAATTGAATGATGAAGTGTTACGAGGATATATTGAAAAATTCTTAGCCTACTATAGAACCAAACAAAATTTCAATGTCAAAATATTTTGTTACTCAACATATTCTCCTCTTAATTGAATACATTTATTACGGCGAACCTGCAACGTCTCTAGACCTTTCAAAAAAATTGTTTCTTCTTGCTCTGCAAACCAATCCTCCACAGCTTTTATTACCTCCTCGTTGGAAGAAAATTTACGACCTTTTAAACTTTTTTCAGTTGAGGAAAGAGATGATAGTCGAACAGAGCCAAATCTGGTGAATAAGGGGGGTGTTCTAGTAATTCTTACCCTAAATCACGAATTTTTTGCATTACGACATGAGATTTGTGTACTGGGGCGTTGTCCTGTAAAAACAACAGCTTTGGATAGCTTTCCGCGTCTTTTCTCTTTAATTTTGTCGCGTAGAGTGGTCAGCTATGTCGAATGGTAATCTTCAGTTATTGTTCTACCCTTATCCAAATCAATCATGATTACTCCATGGCAATCCCAAAAAACTGAAGCAAGAACTTTTCCAGCAGATTTTTGGATACGAAACTTCTTAGGTCTTGGAGAACCAGAGTGTCGCCATTCCATCGATTGTTGCTTTGTTTCTGGATCGTAGAAATGTACCCAAGTCTCATCCATAGTAACAATTCGGTTTAAGAAGTCTTCATCGTTTTCAAATCGGGCACAGATCGAACGCGATGCTTCTACCCTTGCACGCTTTTGGTCAACATTCAAACATTTGGGGATCCATTTTGCATAAATTTTTCTCATGTCCAAATTGACGTGAACTATATGATGAACGCGTTCGTATGAAATCTTCAGTGCTTCAGATATCCGTTTTAGCCCAATTCGACGGTCTGATAAGATCATGTCATGAACTGCATCGATATTTTCGGGGACTGACACAGAAACTGGCCTTCCCGATAGGTCATCATCTTCAATGGAAAATTTACCTCTTTTGAAGTTTGCAGTCCAATTTTTCACGGTCGCATACGAAGGACATTGACCACCAAGGGTATTAAGCATATCTTCGTAAATCTGCTCACCTCTTATCCCTTTTAAATACAGGTACTTGATGATGGCTCGATACTCCAATTTTTCGATTTTCACAATTTCGGTGGACATCTTTTTTTTTATTTATTGCGTAACACTGGTTTACTTTTTCGACGTCGAACTCTACACTGGCACTTCTAATAAGTCATTATTCGTTGATATGGTATTGCAATATTTTGTTTATGCATGGAACTGGTCTAGGCTAACTAGATATCAATACATCACATCAACTGGCCGATGTTGCAAGATATCTATAGATGCTATATCTCATAAAAAGTTCTGTATTTACTTTCCCCAAAATATGAGTACAACATCGAGATTTCAACCTCTGAATCGAAAAAAATCTCTTCGAGAATGTTACAGCATGCTTCAGTTTCCTCGCCCAAGAAAGTTCAATCAGGGTCAGCTAGACATCCTCTCAGCTCATATGAACCTTAGCGATCGGCTCAGCCAATTATTCAGCGATTATAGGCGGTCGCTAAAAGCCGCTACACGCTGTTTCTCGCTCTCTGTTCGCTTTAATTTCATTACAGATCTCTCGCTAATATTAGAAATTAATTGAAACGAGGTCCGGCAGTGAGCCCTAACGGAAAGCAACTCGACAACGCGATACGCCTAGTTAACAGCGCGTATACAGATCTGGAATAAAATTTTCGGCATAAGGAATTCACAATGCATTTGAACAACACGTACCGAAGCAAGTGGAACAGCACAAAATATGAATATCTGGGGAAAAATTCCTCATGCAAGCAATCCTGCGGATCAGAAAGTTAGGAACGCGTTATGCCCCGTTTACGAACGGTTTCAGCGTGAACGACCCAGGTCAATTTGTACCTATATTAGTACCAGTGCAGACTGACAGATGCTTGTAATCTGAGAGGCGTCAAGTGACATATGCGTTCCCCCTCTTTTTATGAGTGTAGGAAGTCTGGATGAAATGTATTTTGGTTTATTGGTTTCGAGAAGAGATCTTCGCAATATATGGATATAGCTGTTGATAACAATAATACTATAAAGTATGAAGAGAACTTTAGAACGCGAGAATTTTTTTCAGTAATGTTCGCAAGAAAACAAATTTTATTCTACATAGAGATACTTGGGACATTGCTGATTAACAATATAGAAACTTTATGTGGATCCGACCAAAGAAACGGGAGCTATGACGATTTGAAATTTCGATTTTTTTGAAAAAATGCCATTTCGCAGGTGAAAATCTAAACTATGCTAGTTAGGGCTCTGGAATGTTTCTTATTGAATTCAGCAAACCCGAAAACCTACATTTTGATACCAAAATCGTCCATGTAGCCCTCATAACTAATGAATTATTTCGTTTTAATTTTTTCGATATTTCATTTTCGAGTTTTGTTCTGAAGCTCCGAGCACTCAAAGTATGGGTGATATGGATCACTAAATTGGGTATTCTGAAAGACTCGAATGGGTTGAAGACATTATCGATTGAATAACACTGTTAGATTTTCCAGGGAATTCGTGTTGATGGCAAATATGGTGTTTTTAGGGGGTCTTACCCCTTATGCATTTTTGACCCAAAAATTTGGGTTTTTCGAAATCGATTTAATTGTTTATGGAGATACTTTGGACGATGCTGATTAACAATATACATCCCTCATGTGGATGCGACCAAAGAAACGGGAGCTATGATGGTTTGAAATTCCGATTTTTTGAAAAAATGCCATTTGACAGGTGAAAATCTATACTATGCTAGTAAGGGCTCTGAAGAGTCTTTTATTGAATAGAGCGACCTCGAAAACCTACATTTTGATACCAAAATCGTCCATGTAGCCCTCATAACTAATGAATTATTTCGTTTTAATTTTTTCGATATTTCATTTTCGAGTTTTGTTCTGAAGCTCAGACCACTCAAAGTATGGGTGATATGGATCACTAAATTGGGTATTCTGAAAGACTCGAATGGGTTGAAGTCATTATCGATTGAATAACACTGTTAGATTTTCCAGGGAATTCGTGTTGATGGCAAATATGGTGTTTTTAGGGGGTCTTACCCCTTATGCATTTTTGACCCAAAAATTTGGAAATTTTGAAATCGATTTTATTGCTTATAGAGATACTTTGGACAATGCTGAGTAACAATATACAACTCTCATGTGGATGCGACCAAAGAAACGGGAGCTATGATGGTTTGAAATTCCGATTTTTTGAAAAAATGCCATTTGACAGGTGAAAATCTAAACTATGCTAGTTAGGGCTCTGGAAAGTCTTTTATTGAATAGAGCGACCTCGAAAAACTACATTTTGATACCAAAATCGTCCATGTAGCCCTCATAATTAATGAATTATTTCGTTTTAATTTTTTCGATATTTCATTTTCGAGTTTTGTTCTGAAGCTCAGAGCACTCAAAATATGGGTGAAATGGATCACCAAATTGGGTATTTTGAAAGATTCGAATGGTTTGAAGACATTTTCGATCGAATAACACTGTAAGATTTTCCAGGGAATTCGTGTTGATGGCAAATATGGTGTTTTTAGGGGGTCTTACCCCTTATGCATTTCTGACCCAAAAATTTGGAAATTTCGAAATCGATTTTATTGCTTATAGAGATACTTTGGACAATGCTGAGTAACAATATACAACTCTCATGTGGATGCGACCAAAGAAACGGGAGCTATGATGGTTTGAAATTCCGATTTTTTGAAAAAATGCCATTTGACAGGTGAAAATCTAAACTATGCTAGTTAGGGCTCTGGAAAGTCTTTTATTGAATAGAGCGACCTCGAAAACCTACATTTTGATACCAAAATCGTCCATGTAGCCCTCATAACTAATGAATTATTTCGTTTTAATTTTTTCGATATTTCATTTTCGAGTTTTGTTCTGAAGATCAGAGCACTCAAAGTATGGGTGATATGGATCACTAAATTGGGTATTCTGAAAGACTCGAATGGGTTGAAGACATTATCGATTGAATAACACTGTTAGATTTTCCAGGGAATTCGTGTTGATGGCAAATATGGTGTTTTTAGGGGGTCTTACCCCTTATGCATTTCTGACCCAAAAATTTGGAAATTTCGAAATCTATTTTATTGCTTATAGAGATACTTTGGACAATGCTGAGTAACAATATACAACTCTCATGTGGATGCGACCAAAGAAACGGGAGCTATGATGGTTTGAAATTCCGATTTTTTGAAAAAATGCCATTTGACAGGTGAAAATCTAAACTATGCTAGTTAGGGCTCTGGAAAGTCTTTTATTGAATAGAGCGACCTCGAAAACCTACATTTTGATACCAAAATCGTCCATGTAGCCCTCATAACTAATGAATTATTTCGTTTTAATTTTTTCGATATTTCATTTTCGAGTTTTGTTCTGAAGCTCAGAGCACTCAAAGTATGGGTGATATGGATCACTAAATTGGGTATTCTGAAAGACTCGAATGGGTTGAAGACATTATCGATTGAATAACAAAATTTCGAAATCGATTTTATTGCTTATAGAGATACTTTGGACAATGCTGAGTAACAATATACAACTCTCATGTGGATGCGACCAAAGAAACGGGAGCTATGATGGTTTGAAATTCCGATTTTTTGAAAAAATGCCATTTGACAGGTGAAAATCTAAACTATGCTAGTTAGGGCTCTGGAAAGTCTTTTATTGAATAGAGCGACCTCGAAAACCTACATTTTGATACCAAAATCCATGTAGCCCTCATAACTAATGAATTATTTCGTTTTAATTTTTTCGATATTTCATTTTCGAGTTTTGTTCTGAAGCTTAGAGCACTCAAAATATGGGTGAAATGGATCACCAAATTGGGTATTTTGAAAGATTTGAATGGGTTGAAGACATTTTCGATCGAATAACACTGTTAGATTTTCCAGGGAATTCGTGTTGATGGCAAATATGGTGTTTTTAGGGGGTCTTACCCCTTATGCATTTCTGACCCAAAAATTTGGAAATTTCGAAATCGATTTTATTGCTTATAGAGATACTTTGGACAATGCTGAGTAACAATATACAACTCTCATGTGGATGCGACCAAAGAAACGGGAGCTATGATGGTTTGAAATTCCGATTTTTTGAAAAAATGCCATTCGACCGGTGAAAATCTAAACTATGCTAGTTAGGGCTCTGGAAATTTTTTTATTGAATAGAGCGACCTCGAAAACCTACATTTTGATACCAAAATCGTCCATGTAGCCCTCATAACTAATGAATTATTTCGTTTTATTTTTTTCGATATTTCATTTTCGAGTTTTGTTCTGAAGCTCAGAGCACTCAATGTATGGGTGATATGGATTACCAAATTGGATATTTTGAAAGATTCGAATGGGTTGAAGACATTTTCGATCGAATAACACTGTTAGATTTTCCAGGGAATTCGTGTTGATGGCAAATATGGTGTTTTTAGGGGGTCTTACCCCTTATGCATTTTTGACCCAAAAATTTGGGATTTTCGAAATCGATTTTATTGTTTATAGAGATATTTTGAACAATGCTGATTAACAATATACAACCCTTATGTGGATGCGACCAAAGAAACGGGAGCTATGACGATTTGAAATTCCGATTTTTTTTTAAAATGCCATTTGACAGGTGAAAATCTAAACTATGCTAGTTAGTGCTCTGGAAAGTCTTTTATTGAATAGGGCGACCTCGAAAACCTACATTTTGATACCAAAATCGTCCATGTAGCCCTCATAATTAATGAATTATTTCGTTTTAATTTTTTCGATATTTCATTTTCGAGTTTTGTTCTGAAGCTCAGAGCACTCAAAATATGGGTGAAATGGATCACCAAATTGGGTATTTTGAAAGATTCGAATGGTTTGAAGACATTTTCGATCGAATAACACTGTAAGATTTTCCAGGGAATTCGTGTTGATGGCAAATATGGTGTTTTTAGGGGGTCTTACCCCTTATGCATTTCTGACCCAAAAATTTGGAAATTTCGAAATCGATTTTATTGCTTATAGAGATACTTTGGACAATGCTGAGTAACAATATACAACTCTCATGTGGATGCGACCAAAGAAACGGGAGCTATGATGGTTTGAAATTCCGATTTTTTGAAAAAATGCCATTTGACAGGTGAAAATCTAAACTATGCTAGTTAGGGCTCTGGAAAGTCTTTTATTGAATAGAGCGACCTCGAAAACCTACATTTTGATACCAAAATCGTCCATGTAGCCCTCATAACTAATGAATTATTTCGTTTTAATTTTTTCGATATTTCATTTTCGAGTTTTGTTCTGAAGATCAGAGCACTCAAAGTATGGGTGATATGGATCACTAAATTGGGTATTCTGAAAGACTCGAATGGGTTGAAGACAT
Organism: Adalia bipunctata; assembly: GCA_910592335.1. Taxonomy (NCBI): domain Eukaryota; kingdom Metazoa; phylum Arthropoda; class Insecta; order Coleoptera; family Coccinellidae; genus Adalia; species Adalia bipunctata. Next base: position 5,116,224 of record OU342951.1, read on the forward strand.
TATCGATTGAATAACACTGTTAGATTTTCCAGGGAATTCGTGTTGATGGCAAATATGGTGTTTTTAGGGGGTCTTACCCCTTATGCATTTCTGACCCAAAAATTTGGAAATTTCGAAATCTATTTTATTGCTTATAGAGATACTTTGGACAATGCTGAGTAACAATATACAACTCTCATGTGGATGCGACCAAAGAAACGGGAGCTATGATGGTTTGAAATTCCGATTTTTTGAAAAAATGCCATTTGACAGGTGAAAATCTAAACTATGCTAGTTAGGGCTCTGGAAAGTCTTTTATTGAATAGAGCGACCTCGAAAACCTACATTTTGATACCAAAATCGTCCATGTAGCCCTCATAACTAATGAATTATTTCGTTTTAATTTTTTCGATATTTCATTTTCGAGTTTTGTTCTGAAGCTCAGAGCACTCAAAGTATGGGTGATATGGATCACTAAATTGGGTATTCTGAAAGACTCGAATGGGTTGAAGACATTATCGATTGAATAACACTGTTAGATTTTCCAGGGAATTCGTGTTGATGGCAAATATGCTGTTTTTAGGGGGTCTTACCCCTTATGCATTTCTGACCCAAAAATTTGGAAATTTCGAAATCGATTTTATTGCTTATAGAGATACTTTGGACAATGCTGAGTAACAATATACAACTCTCATGTGGATGCGACCAAAGAAACGGGAGCTATGATGGTTTGAAATTCCGATTTTTTGAAAAAATGCCATTTGACAGGTGAAAATCTAAACTATGCTAGTTAGGGCTCTGGAAAGTCTTTTATTGAATAGAGCGACCTCGAAAACCTACATTTTGATACCAAAATCGTCCATGTAGCCCTCATAACTAATGAATTATTTCGTTTTAATTTTTTCGATATTTCATTTTCGAGTTTTGTTCTGAAGCTTAGAGCACTCAAAATATGGGTGAAATGGATCACCAAATTGGGTATTTTGAAAGATTTGAATGGGTTGAAGACATTTTCGATCGAATAACACTGTTAGATTTTCCAGGGAATTCGTGTTGATGGCAAATATGGTGTTTTTAGGGGGTCTTACCCCTTATGCATTTCTGACCCAAAAATTTGGAAATTTCGAAATCGATTTTATTGCTTATAGAGATACTTTGGACAATGCTGAGTAACAATATACAACTCTCATGTGGATGCGACCAAAGAAACGGGAGCTATGATGGTTTGAAATTCCGATTTTTTGAAAAAATGCCATTCGACAGGTGAAAATCTAAACTATGCTAGTTAGGGCTCTGGAAATTTTTTTATTGAATAGAGCGACCTCGAAAACCTACATTTTGATACCAAAATCGTCCATGTAGCCCTCATAACTAATGAATTATTTCGTTTTATTTTTTTCGATATTTCATTTTCGAGTTTTGTTCTGAAGCTCAGAGCACTCAATGTATGGGTGATATGGATTACCAAATTGGATATTTTGAAAGATTCGAATGGGTTGAAGACATTTTCGATCGAATAACACTGTTAGATTTTCCAGGGAATTCGTGTTGATGGCAAATATGGTGTTTTTAGGGGGTCTTACCCCTTATGCATTTTTGACCCAAAATTTGGGATTTTCGAAATCGATTTTATTGTTTATAGAGATATTTTGAACAATGCTGATTAACAATATACAACCCTTATGTGGATGCGACCAAAGAAACGGGAGCTATGACGATTTGAAATTCCGATTTTTTTTTAAAATGCCATTTGACAGGTGAAAATCTAAACTATGCTAGTTAGTGCTCTGGAAAGTCTTTTATTGAATAGGGCGACCTCGAAAACCTACATTTTGATACCAAAATCGTCCATGTAGCCCTCATAACTAATGAATAATTTCGTTTTAATTTTTTCGATATTTCATTTTCGAATTTTGTTCAGAAGCTCAGAGCACACAAAGTATGGGTGATGTTGATCACCAAAATGGCTATTATTCAAGATTCGTACCGTTGGGTACGGCCCGATATTATTCTTTATTGGCAAATAATCGCTTATTCGTTAAAGAATTAAGCGAAAACCTTATTTTCGATAGACTTGCTCAATTGGACTTCCCCTCAGCAGTTCTATGTAATCCGTAAATGCATTCATAGCGGATTCGAAACCATTTTATCGGCGATAAAATATCAATTCCTGAATTCGCAGCGATAGGAAGCCGCTCTCTCATCTCGAGTTGTCGTAAAATTAATTGAAGACATGCATAGGTGCAAATAATTGGAATTATAAAAATGCTTCATCACGAAGTAAGGCATGGCAATTCATTTATATTTATTAGTTGTCACCTCTCAAATACAGTTAATTAAACATAGTTTTACTACCATGTGCATCTTTGCTTCTATAAGCTCTAAATGTATGTAAATAATGGCTTAATTTAAATGTTTTCACTTTTTTTTATTGCAGGCATGTGCCCCAAGATACATCTGGTACGCTCTGACCAAAAAGAGGAGGGATCCTGTGGGAACTTGCTATGTATCCAACGGCGGTTTCACAGCTTTCGAGGAATACTCACCTTGCCGAACATGTAAGTATTAAGTATTAAGGATGGTCATTCATAAAAACGGGACCATTGTTCCGCACCGATTTTGTCACGTTCCAAGGTAATTGAGTGTGAAATCGTTCGACAAATTCGACAATTAAACAATCATTAGTGCCCCATCGTTTCTACATCAGCGATTTCGTGTTGGGCACTGCCTTTTTCGGCGTTTTATTGGGCATTGTTCGAGGATATAGTCATTACCGGTGGTTTGAAATAGGGACTTTTCCGTTTCCCCTTGATCTTTATACCCAATAAAAAATTTCTTTCCTCCAATTTCTAATATTTCTAACGCGAAAATTGTGAATAACATATATTTTTGTTCTATTTCTATACTATACTAAAAGGGTAACCCGAGGGTCCACAAGAAGAATCTTCAAATCGCGAGGAAATTTTTATAGGGTCTCAAAGAGGAATAATCGATTTATACGTGGGTGAAATTTTGATTCTCTAGGCGATGTAGAAGTATTTTTAAAAAATTCCTGAAAATCGCGAAACAATCCTGCAAAAAGTGCAATTTTAAACTCGATAAAACTTTTTTCACAGATATCCTGACCTTGAAGTAAATATACGGATCGAAAGAGGAAAAGTCAATGCTAAATAGCTTGGTATTCATATTTTCCATAAATCCCCCATTTCCTCAGGAAAATTGATCAAACTTTGACATTTCGCCCATGAAATAACCCGATTTGCAAGATGTACCGATAAGGGAAACTACTTAATAGGTAGATTTAGGGGCTCTACTAGTTCATGATGATATTGTAAGTGAAAAAGATACCACTCCATCGCTGGCTCCAAGTCGGCAGTACCTACATTTTGACGCTTGTCGTGTTGAACCGGAAAGGAATATTGACTGCAACATCCGCAAGTTGTTTTCTTCTCGTTACTTTCTTGTATGCAGTTATTGTCGTGTTGAGAAGAGCGACACATGCAGAACAGATGTACCGAAGACTGAATGACGCACGCCACAAAATGGGAGACTGATTATTGTTACTAAATTGGTTCTCTATGGGCTACTGTTCTTGGATCCATTATGTACCTCGCCCATCACGTTGAGGGTCATGGGCAAGTCGATTTTCATTCACTTCGACGGAGTTTATTGGAATCACGTCCACGTGGCGTGCAGCTCTTCTAACGAAGTCGATAGACCATTGACTTATACTGTTCCACAAAATTTCAAAAATTGTTTTGAAAGTTCCCATTTTCAGTAGTAAAAGCTTCATTTCAGGAATTTTCGAGCTCATTAGCAGCAGCACACTTACTTCCTCTCTCCATTAAAACATAAAAAACCGGCACATCATCGCTTCTTAAGGGCCAGCCTGTTCTCCTTCATCGACAGGACGTCCTGTCTGCTTCCCCGTATCGTAAACAGATCTAATTATCAAGGCGCACCCCGTATATCTTTCGACGCTCGGCATACGCTCAATCTCCGGGTCTTCGGTGTCAGGTTAATAATTCCAGAAGTTCATATTTAGACTAGTTGAAGGTACAAATAAACCCGGGGCGAAGAATGGAAGTGGAGAGCTTCCTAGGCGGAGTTAACGAACCTCTGGTGGAATTGGACGAAATGGGGTGTTACGGGAGTTTACCGGTGATGGTTGATGTTGAAAAGAAGGGTTTGAATGCCTATTTTGGGATTTTGGAGCTTCAGGTTCAACGGAATTTGAAGTGAGATCTATTCAATCTGACATATATGAACAAAATGACATAGGCATCATAACTTGAGTTTGAAGGTATCAAATGCGGAACTGCCTACCAAGTCACACGACCCGAGTGGCTTCTATTAACCTCTGAAAACTCGCAAGCGCTACTCTAGTTCATTTGGTCGTTATGAGTGATAATAGAAATCAATATAGGTCACGAGTTTTTTCATAGCGCCAAATTTTTAGAAGAAATGGCCAGTTTTCACCAATTTTTTCATTTATATTGCATTCATTTCAAACTTCACTTATTTGTCATTGTATTCACGAAGCTTTTTTATGTTAAATATACTTTTTGTATTAATTCGATATATTTCCAATTTCATAACACTTTATGGATAAAATGACATATACAGTGAACGGACAAAATGACATAGATTTTTCAGCTGAATTAACTGTGTCTACCGGACAACACCGAGACCATTCATCCCAGGCTCCATCAGCAAGCAAAGAGCCAGTGCTTGTCTAAACATATTCATAACAAAATATTCCTCTGCGGCTAATGAAGGCAATGCATCTTAACCTACTCTTTCTGATCCTATGAGGAGGTTCCTCCAATCCCTAAAGGACGATTCATAAGTGCAAAAGGCAAACGTGAGCCGAAGACTCGATAAACGTACTTAGTTTAAACTTCTACACCTATTTTGATTGCAATCAAATCAAAAAATGAGCCCATACCTCCTCCAAAGAAAAGGAGACAAGTCCCTAGGGCATTATTTAAAGAAGACGATGAAGAAGAAAATGTTCCTAGCAAGATGATGAAGACGACTGTCCACCTGTCTATTGATATGACCTTTTTTCCCGATTTAGATCGGGAAAAAAACAGTCTTCTCCAGGATAAGCCCTGGAAAAGACTGGTTACGATGCATGCATTGGTTGCATTGGGCTCACGCATCTTGTGATGATGTTCCTAGAAGAACCAAGGTGAACTTTGTCAGTAGTTTTGTAACTATAAGTAGAAAACTACAGTTGCCTATTGCCGGTATGTCATTTTGTCCATAGCATGCGGACAAAATGAATCTTGTTTACCCCAATTTATCTAAGAATATTTTATTTTTGGTACTTTTATTTCATAAAGGTTGATTAGATTTTATGAGGAAAGGACCAAAGATATCATAGGTGTTGAATATGACATTACTGTATTTCACTACCAACAAGTTATGCCTCTGAAATAAAACCCTATGTCATTTTGTACGTACTTCCTCTACATGCTTCAGTACATTCTGATTTAGTTTGTTAGCGAATTTAGGATTGCTAGTGGTTGATGTAAGTCTCAGCTATAGTTATTATAATCTCTTGAGTTTTTACATCAACTAACCTGTTCATATATTTAGTTTTTTTTTTATATTAATTCAATCTTTAACGATGAATTCACCAACAACCCGTGAAGTTATACGACGCAATCAACCAAGCTCATGTGATGTCGATAACATCAAACCATCGAAAAAATCGCATTAGAAACGTTTTCTCGGCTGGCGCCTGGCATATTAAGCTTTCGCAGTCGCCGTCAGTCTCCTTTTGGACCAATCGCCAAAGAATTAACATCACGCTTCGGCGTAAAACAATCATTTTACGCGTTAACTAAGCTTCCGAGGCAATCAAGAGTCGGCCGGCAAAAGTCTAACGGTTTTCTCTGTTTCATTCGCGGCAAGAGATCGGAATATACTTAAAACTGCATTAACTTTCACGTAAATATGGAGTGCCAGTCACGTTAGGTTTCTATGGGGAAAAACGAGAGACGTATGGCCGAGATTGCATAAAGAAGGAAATGGCGAATGACTGAGTGAATGACTCCAAGAGTTTTCGATAGTTCTTCTTGCGTTCGTGACGGACCCTCTGTTAAAAGCTATATAAATATTCATCTGCGGCTAATGAAGGCAATGCATCTTAACCTACTCCTGCTGATCCTATGAGGAGGTTCCTCCAATTCCTAAAGTACGATTCATAAGTGGACAAGGCAAACGTGAGCCGAAGACTCGATAAATATAAGTTTCATCTTCTGCACCTAATATGATTGCAATCAAATCAAAAAATGAGCCCATACCTCCTCCAAAAACAAGGAGACAAGTCCCTAGGGCATTATTTAAACAATGAAGAAGAAAATGTTCCTAGCAACTTTCGAGATCATGAAGACGACTGTCCAACTGTCTATTGTCATGACCTTTTTTCCCCGATTTAGATCGGGAAAAAACCAGTCTTCTCCACGATTAGCCCTGGAAAAGAATGGTTACGATGCATGCATTGGGCTCACGCATCTTGTGCTGTTGTTCCTAGAAGAACCAAGCGTTTCATTGGTGAACTTTGTCAGTAGTTTTGTAATTATAAGTAGAAAACTACAGTTGCCTGTTGCCGGTATGTCATTTTGTCCATAGCATGCGGACAAAATGAATTTCGTTTATCCCAATTTCTCTAGGAATATTTTAGTTTTTGATACTTTCATTTCATAAAGGTTGATAAGATTTTATAAAGAAAGGAACAAGGATGATAGGTGTAGAATATGATATTACTGGGATTCACCACTAACAAGTTATGCCTCTGTAATAAAACCCTATGTCATTTTGTACGTACTTCCCCTACGAGACAAGATATTTTCCCCACATCTTCCCATAACCCAAATCAGGGATAAAGGCGCTCTTGCACGCAGTTCTCGACGAAATCTAGCACTTAGCAGTCGATTTACCTACGCCGATAAACAATAGGTCATAATCACTGTGTCGAAAATCACATTGTTCAACACAAAACCGTGGCACGTTCCAAGAAACCCTCCTTGCCGTGGGCATGGGCCGCCGCAGCGGACGCAACTTCCGGAAGTTGTAAAAAGGCTTCTTTATGACGTACGAGACGCGTTATATTTCCTTTTGACAGGGGACTAAATGTGCCGACGAGCTTTGAAGAGCGCGAACAGCGGAACCGAAAAAAAAAAACGGTCGAAAGTAAATTGGGCGTTGAAGAGGGTTTCGAAAATTGGTAACGAAACGTTCAACAGGTTTCGGTCGATCGTTTTTGGACGTGGGAGATTCCGCACTGATCTGAAGATTTGGTTTTCTGCCATCTTTTTGTACTCGTGGTAACCAATTGGTTAGGCAATGAGAGAGTCAGGTTTCAGAGAGCTTGGTACTCTCTGAATGACTACACCTCATCTGCAAACCTTCCTAGTGATGTAATGATCACGAAAGTAAGCACTGAGAAGAACTTCAGTACAATGCTAAGTAAAAGAGAGGATTGGGAAAGGGAATACACCAAATACAATTTCAAAGAAAATACAATGAAATGGTATACAGATGGTTCTAAAACCGCTACAGGAGCTGGCGCTGGGATTTACGGGACAAGTACCAAGTGTGCACAATCGTTAAGCTCCTGTACAAGCGTCCTTCAAACGGAAATACTTGCAATCGGAAGATGTCTAGATATAAATCTACAAAGAAACTATCAGAAGTGCGATATAGCTATTCATACAGATAGTCAAGCTGCTATTAAAGCACTGAGCTCCTATGTCATTGACTCAAAGCTGATTTGGGAGTGCCGAAACAAACTCAATGAGGTAGACAAGAAGAATAAGGTCTTCTTAATCTGGGTTCCCGGTCATTCGGGAATCGTAGGAAACGAAGAGGCCAATACACTGGCCAGAAAGAGCGCACAAACGCCACTCACTGGCCCAGAACCCTTTTGTGGTATAGTAAAATGCACCTATAAGAAGGAGTTTATGCTGAAGGAGAGAACCGAAAGAGAAAAACTCTGGCGGAATCTCCCAGGGATGGATCACTCCAAAAAGTTCCTCCGGAACTTTGAAACTGCTAGATCCAAAAAATATCTGGATCTCAGTAAAAACCAACTTCACCGACTCACTGGCTTTCTCACAGGACATTGTCGCCTAAAGAAGCATCTGTTGAGAATGGGTTAATCGGACACTGATGAGTGTAGATTCTGTGGGGAGGAGGAAGAAACTCCTATTCACCTGGTTACGAAATGCTATGCCATTGCAAGCCACAGGAAATAGTGCTTTGGACAAGAAACTGGTAGAAGTGGGGAGTTATCCTCCTTGAAGCCGTCCTAGATACTGGATTTCATCAAATCTCTGGAACTGGAGGGCGAGCTGTAGGAGGTGCGATGATAACAGCTCTGTCAGGGGGCACAATAGACCTTAAGGTCGCAGTGGACTGTAACCCCTTTTTACTATAACTATAACGATAACCAGTTGGTTCCAGTTCACCACTGAAGAAGATTCATAATTTCACATTGATGTTTCCATATTCACAGCTGTAAACGGTTGAGATGAAGAGCACCCCACAGAATTACTTTTGATATCTGGCAAAATCGTTTAATTTTCTCTCCAACACTCATAGTTACGTTTTTTTTTTATTGAAATGAAGAAATCATTTGTTCAATTCAGATAAAATGACCATAGGTCTTTCTTTGGGGCTTATTTGTCCTGCTCATTGTGGTTGTAGTTCTCAAATTTTATTGAGAATTGTGTAATTCATACACGCGTAAATGTCAAGTCGATCTGTCTTGTATTTCCGATGATTCATACTCGATTGAAATCCATAACAGTTGATGAGAATATTGACGTAAGAGGCTACTTCATTCCTTATCAAAAAAGATCAACTATGCTCCATTCCCTTTTATAATGTATCCCGGTTGGGCATGAAATTCTGACACATTTCACCGTGTATATTTCAAAAATATAAGGTGATAGTCATAAATTTGAGAAAATATTATATGTGAATTCAATAATTCCAAAGACCTGGCGAATGTTGAAGAAACTTTTTTCTCTATTAATACTGGAAATATTTTACGTATATAGACATGGTTGGAAGATTCAGTTATGCTATTTTCTTGTACGGAAATCAATAATCGAGTGTTGAAGTTGTACTGAAAAATAATGGTCTGAATAGTCCGTTACTTTGTGATCGTTCATTCGAAAAAAGAAAGAAAAGTATTCGAATAACCCAACAGAGAAACTTTTAAACGAAGAAGCAAACTTATGGAATTCCCCACTTCTCAAAATTCTCGAGAAATGAGCCTACAGAAGACATTTAAATACCATTTTGCACAATTTGAAATACTCCAGTATGAAAATGTAGTAGCATTACGAAACATGTGTCACAGTTAAACCTTACAGAACTAACTTCATCCACAAAGTTAAAAAAAGAGTAAATAGAAATTAGCAATGGCAACGTCTCTGAGAATTTTTTGACATTTCATGATTGCATGACGTAGTTGTTCGATACAGACGAATTCCTCATTACATCATTAACTCCTCGTCGGCTATCATCCTATCGCACATTTATCAAAACTGCGTTGCCGAACTGAACTTCCTATTCCCATTTGTCATTCCACCCTAACATATCCAGAAAAGATATCTACACTAATCGATTTATCAGCTACTGTACCCCTCGATGACTCTCAGGCCATCGTTTCCGCAGTTTCAAAAAGCCGAAACCATGAGAAAGGGGCATTTTTAGATGGTTTCGGCCAGAGGGGGTGGAATGATGTCTTCCTTGAATAAATCGAAGTCATGTGTGGAATAAAGCGTGGAGGATCACTTGACGGTAGTCTAAACAACACAGGGGCGGCTTGGTGAAATTATCCGGCTCGAAGGACCGATGATGCAATAAAAGATCGGAAAAAACCTAACACTGAGTGTTACTTATTTATTGCCTGTAATAAAATAGAATACGAAATGAAGTTGAGACAATACACTATTAAATAATTTACGTAAATTAACTTCGATAGATTCTCAATCTATTTATGTCACTCTGTGTATGTCTCTCCTTAATGTACAACCTTGGTTTATCCATAAAAAAAGCGTAAGACTGATCCCACTCAGTCATTTTCGAATATTTAATTTCCACTACTCCACTCATAACCGCGGAGTTATGTCGATTATAATCTTGAATTCTAGAAAAGATTTCAGCTATTTTCATGAATTCAGCCTGTAGGTGTCTCTACACTAAATTATAATTAGGTACTTGATCGTGAATATTTTTTGTAATGTTTGAAATTCAGAATCCTATCAATGTTCAATATCCCCGCCACTGTCTTCCTAACCCCCATCGATTAGACCCAGTCAAATTAAGTTAATTTCCGTTCTAACTCGAATTGAATAATGGATTTGTTGTTCGGTCCGTCTGTATCTTCACGGATGTCACGTTATAACTCGATGACTATCTTATACTTGAGTGTACACCCCTGGTCTAGTGATTGACGATCACTCATCTCACTATTTTATTGCGGCTCAGTTCGAGTGGATTGAATTAACAGATGATGATTTCCTTTGTTCTTTGACGAAGATGCTTCTATTGTGAGTCTATGCATTAGGGTTATAAGCAGGGAGTGACTGAGATTTAAAAAAAAGATTAATATGCTGTTCTTATACGAGGATATATCGAAAAATTCTTAGCCTACTGTAGAACCAAACAAAATTTCAATGTCAAAATATTTTATTACTCAACATATTCTCCTCTTAATGAATACATTTATCACAGCGAACCTGCAACGTCTCTAGACCTTTAAAAAAAAAAATTTCTTCTTGCTCTGCAAACCAGTCCACCACAGCTTTTATTACCTCCTCGTTGGAAGAAAATTTACGACCTTTTAAACTTTTTTTCAGTTGAGGAAAGGGATGATACGGGGATGAACGGAGTCAAATCTGGTGAATAAGGGGGGTGTTCTAGTAATTCTAACCCTAAATCACGAATTTTTTGCATGGCAACATGAGATTTGTATACTGGGGCGTTGTCCTGTAAAACCAAAACACCTTTGGATAGCTTTCCGCGTCTTTTCTCTTTAATTTTTTCCCCTAGAGTGGTCAGTAATGTCGAATAGTAATCTCCAGTTATTGTTCTACCCTTATCCAAAAAATCTATCATGATTACTCCATGGCAATCCCAAAAAACTGAAGCAGAACTTTTTCAGCAGATTTTTGGACACGAAACTTCTTAGGTCTTGGAGAACCAGAGTGTCGCCATTCCATCGATTGTTGCTTTGTTTCTGGATCGTAGAAATGTACCCAAGTCTCATCCATAGTAACAATTCGGTTTAAGAAGTCTACATCGTTTTCAAATCGAACGCGATGCTTCTGCCCTTGCACGCTTTTGGTCAACATTCAAACATTTGGGGATCCATTTTGCAGAAATTTTTCTCATGTACAAATTGACTTGAACTTTATGATGAACGCGTTCGTATGAAATCTTCAGTGCTTCAGATATCCGTTTTAGCCCAATTCGACGGTCTGATAAAATCACGTCATGAACTGCATCGATATTTTCGGGAACTGACACAGAAACTGGCCTTCCCGATTGGTCAACATCTTCAATGGAAAATTTACTTCTTTTGAAGCTTTCAGTCCAATTTTTCACGGTCGCATACGAAGGATATTGATCACTAAGGGTATTAAGCATATCTTCGTAAATCTGCTTACCTTTTAACCCTTTCAAATACAGGTACTTGATGATGGCTCGATACTCCAATTTTTCGATTTTTACAATTTCAGTGGACATCTTTTTTTTTATTAATTGCGTAACTCTGGTTTACTTTTTTGACGTCGAACTCTACACTGGCACTTCTGATAAGTTATTGTTCGTTAATATGGTATCGCAATATTTTGTTTATGCATGGAACTGGTCTAGGCTAACTAGATATCAATACATCCTCGTATATACAATTGAAATCTCTTCTTTATTCAGAGTTGAAAACTACGTATGTAATATCGAAATCAATTTTTTTTCAGCCCAATGGGGATACCACAGGCAAGGTTCTTGTCAAGCAGGATTTAGTGCAGCTATCAACCAGGTAAGTGTTCCCTTTTCATACGAAAAAAAACGTCGTCGATTCAATCTGCTCCTTTATTCATTTATTGTTTCGGTAGGTCTCTCGGTCTCGTTTTATTGAGATTCCTTCTCGCGTATCTCACATTTCATCTGAATACATTACTAATTGTTATTCACGTTGCTGGTTCCCTCTTATTGTTTCACGCAACGCTCGGTATTTTGAGCATGCAGGACGCGGCCTTATAGGAATTTGTGGATTTTTTAAAGGTGATTGCGGTACGTCATTTACATCTACGCGAATGTGGTCTTTTTTGGTTGAACGACCGGGAAATTCTTCTCAAAAGTCTTCGAGAATTCAGATTAACTTCTCGAAGTCTTGGTCGAACGTTTCAATCGAAAACAAAACGTTCAAAGCCGGTGTTGCTTGATTCCACAAGTACTCGAAGGCTCTCTACAGTTAGACACAGTCAGAAATCGATTTTTCGCAGGAGTGATAGATCTGGATAGTCCACTTCTCAGCTCGAAACTTCGTACGACCGAAATCTATCCTAGAAGTATTTTTTAGAGTCTCTGGAATCCAACCTCATTTAAATTTTCGATCAAAACCGTCCTAATATGGACCGTATCACATTAACACTAATCTAGTTAAATACGCCCCTGTTGTCATCGAACGATTGATGCATTACCTTCTTACGGATCAGATGTCGATTAGAGCCAAATTAAATAAATGGAAATAAGACATCGCGGCCAAAAGAAAGGACGCATATATGTGAAGGCCTATTATGTTCAACATATTTCTCGTCCATCTCGTTTTAATGACAGATCAATCTAGCGGGCCATGTGCGAGAGCAACGAGATGCCATGAAAGATTGGCTTATACGGCCATATGGTAATAATGAATTAATGGAAGAAATTGAAAAGAGTCCGGAGATTTAACAACTTTCTTCGAAGGATTAATATGACACATCGGGAAGAAAAAAGTTATAGTTTACACCCTTGTGGAACCCCGTCATCATCTCATTCGATCATATCGAATTGAATCTGTGGAAACAGTCCGTTTGACGATTTTTAGTCTCACGTTTCTAATAAAACAACACCTTTAACACAGCCACAAACTTATATTTAGATGTTCACGTAGCGACCTGACTCCGATTAAATCTAGAACTGCCCTGATTTTCTTTATGTGTCACGATCAACTTAGTAATGACACCATAATCCCACAATTCTGTCTACTCCAATACGTCCTTTATATTCCAGCAGTTCGCCGTGAATATAAAGTGGTGCTTTACATACATTTTCGCACCATATTCTTAGGAAATTATCATATATTTTTGGAAGCGTTCGCTGTCTCTTGAACCGTTGGATTAGAGAATATCTTTTAATTTTATTTCTTGTTTTGTTTCGATGAATACGGAACACACAGTTGATGTTCGAGGCAAAGTTCAGGACCTCAGTTATTCCTTGATCGAAAAACAAAATTATACTGAGAACTAGTCAAGATAGAGCTTGAATGAAGCAACAGATGATCAATCAGCACTAAGAGCGCTGGAATTCATGCTGCAACACCATAAAACAACTGGCACAGATCGATGACCAATGATTATTTGTCTCAAAATTTTAATGGTATCGACTCAGAAGTGTTTTGGTTCCAACAAGATGGTTCTACACTTATGCTCCTACCGTAACAATTGATTTATTGAAAGAATATTGATGGCGATAACATTATTTCGAGAAATGGTCCAATAAATTGGCCTCCAAGATCATGCGACATAAACCAATGGATTATTTTCTTTGGGGTTATGTCAAGTCATTGGTTTATGCTGATAAACCAGAACCAATAGACGCTTTGAAAGCCAACATAACTCGTGTTATTGCTCTAATAATGCCTTCATTACTCGAAAAAGTGGTCCAAAATTGGTCTGGTCGAATGCTGTTCCACAGATTAGTCGTGATGGACATATGCCGGAAATGTCATAAAATTACATTGGCGATTCCCCATGAATCCATTCATTCAAACAACTACCTCATCCAAGATTCCTTCTTCAACATATCTGCCCTTTCCTCCAATATATTCAGCATGTCCGATGCCGATACGCCGTAAATTCCAAGAAACATCCTTCTCGAGAATCGTACAAGGATAGACGTTTTCTCTTAAGGACAATCTTACGGAATGATCGGAAACTCAAGTACCATCGTTTTAAGAGAATGAACGGGTGGATATTTCATTGAATAATTCGATGAAGAGGCTTGTACTTGCTCGAGGAGTATCTGCCGCCATATCAGGCGAATGCCAGGAGTTCCTCTCATTGTTCTTCGTGAAACTGTCGAAGTGTGAATGTATTTTAAATTAGTCCTGACGCCTTGATGCGTTGTTGATATTCTCATTTGAAGAATCGGCAGATTTCAAATGAACCCCCTTGTACATCAGGCACATACGAGGATGTATTGATATCTAGTTAGCCTAGACCAGTTCCATGCATAAACAAAATATTGCGATACCATATCAACGAACAATAACTTATTAGAAGTGTCAGTGTAGAGTTCGACGTCAAAAAAGTAAACCAGTGTTACGCAATAAATTAAAAATAAAGATGTCCACCGAAATTGTAAAAATCGAAAAATTGGAGTATCGAGCCATCATCAAGTACCCGTATTTAAAAGGGTTAAGAGGTTAGCAGATTTACGAAGATATGCGTAATACCCTTGGTGATCAATATCCTTCGTATGCGACCGTGAAAAACTGGACTGTAAGCTTCAAAAGAGGTAAATTTTCCATTGAAGATGATGACCGATCGGGAAGGCTAGTTTCTGTGTCAGTCCCCGAAAATATCGATGCAGTTCATGACGTGATTTTATCAGACCGTCGAATTGGGCTAAAACGGATATCTGAAGCACTTAAGATTTCATACGAACGCGTTTATCATATAGTTCACGTCAATTTGGACATGAGATAAATTTCTGCAAAATGGATCCCCAAATGTTTGAATGTTGACCAAAAGCGTGCAAGGGTAGAAGCATCGCGTTCGATCTGTGCTCGATTTGAAAACAATGTAGACTTCTTAAACCGAATTGTTACTATTGGTGAGACTTGGGTACATTTCTACGATCCAGAAACCAAGCAACAATCGATGGAATGGCGACACTCTGGTTCTCCAAGACCTAAGAAGTTTCGTGTCCAAAAATCTGCTGGAGAAGTTCTTGCTTCAGTTTTTTGGGATCCCCATGGAGGAATCATGATTGATTTTTTGGATAATGGTAGAACAATAACTGGAGATTACTATTCGACATTACTGACCACTCTACGGGAAAAAATTAAAGAGAAGAGACGCGGAAAGCTATCCAAAGGTGTTTTGTTTTTACAGGACAACGCCCCAGTACACAAATCTCATGTTGTCATGCAAAAAATTCGTGATTTAGGGTTAGAATTACTAGAACACCCCCCTTATTCACCAGATTTGGCTCAGTCCGACTTTCGTCTCTTTCCTCAACTGAAAAAAAGTTTAAAAGGTCGTAAATTTTCTTCCAACGAGGAGATAATAAAAGCTGTGGAGGACTGGTTTGCAGAGCAAGAAGAAACATTCTTTTGAAAGGTCTAGAGACGTTGCAGGTTCGCTGTAATAAACGTATTCAAAAGAGGAGAATATGTTGAGTAATAAAATATTTTGACATTGAAATTTTGTTTGGTTCCATGGTAGGCTAAGAATTTTTCAATATATCCTCGTACACTCCATAAGCCTCCTGATATACAGGAACGCCTTCTAAGAAACGGCAGAAGCAGCGTCTCTTTGTCGCCGAGACCAAATAAAGGAACTAAAAATCCAACGGCAGAAATATGTCGGTTGACATTTTTTCCGCTCGACGAAAGAACAACCAACGACGACTCCTATTTTGGGTCAATATGCGAGCCGTACACGCACACAAAGAGGTGCATATATTAAATTTTAAGGCGTACCGACTGAATAGTTATTGTGCAAAATATGGCACTCTTCCAGGTATGGCGACGCGGCCATTTGTATAAATTCTGCCTCATTTATCAGCGATTTTGTAATAACCGTTTTGCAGCCTACTTGTATTATGCTCTCCGGTGAGATTTATTCGATTGCGAGATGATTTAGGTGAAGCTGAGATAAAGGCAACGCCGAGGAAACATGCGCTGGGGTTGCCATATCGGAAGAGGTACATGGTACGCACTGAATCCGTGGATTCTGGTGTGGTGAGGATGGGAATGCACTGGGTTTTTTTATGTTGTGGTTTATACGAAAAGGAATATCCTATAATGTTCAGAGAACATCGTGAGAACCAAGGGCAAGCAGGTAGGAATTGGTGTTCTTCTTGAATTTCTGGAGATTATATGCCTCGGGGAACACCTCCCTAGGCAATGTGTTCCAAAGCCTCGCTGTTCGTTGGATGAACGAGTCTTTGAAGAGAGATGTTCTGCAGGTCTCCAAAGTTACCACGAAGGGGTGTGAAGACTTAACTTGACGGGTTAGTCTGGAAGAGACTGGCAGAGGGGCAACGATTGCTGATAATTCAGGAGAGCATCGCCCATGGAAATATCTATAAAATAGAGACAGATCGCCCACTTTTCTACGGTGTTCCAGAGAAGTGAGCGAGTTTGTAAGCGAGGCATCACCGACGAGACGAATTGCCCTTTTTTGTACAGAATCCAAGAGTTTTAGGGTGTGTTTAGGTGCAGCACTCCAAATATGGGAACAGTATTCCAGGACAGGTCGAATCTGTGCCTTATAGATCATAAGCAGCTGACCTGAGGTGAAATAGCTCCTGGCACGAAACAGAAAACTAAGTTTTTGGGATGCACTTTTAGCAATGGATCTCACGGGATTCTCCCAGGAAAGGTTACTGCCGACAGTAATGCCAAGCATCGAAATGGATGACTTCAATGGTATGGTCACTCCCGACAATTTTATGCTGGGCACAGTAAGATCGGCTTTTCTAGAGAAAAGACATGCTTGTGTTTTATTTGCGTTGAATTCTACCAAGTTATTAGATCCCCATTCAAGAATTGTTGCCAAGTCCATATTTATGTTGTTAACATTTCTTCCTCGTTCGTTTTTGATTTGGCTGGCTGGTATTGGAGCCCTAGAAGAAAAGGCGGTATGGAGGGTTCTATCATCCGCGAAGCTGTGCACTGGACACGAAGTTGCTTCCAGCAAATCGTTGATGTGAAGTAGAAATAGTGTTGGAGCCAGAATTGATTCCTGCAGAACACCAGCATTTATGGGTAGAGAGTCAGATGAAACTCCATCGACCACTACATGGAGAGATCTGTTTGAGAGAAAACTAGCTATCAGAGAACATAGCTTTGGGGGCACGCCATAAGATGGAAGCTTGGCGAGGAGTCCCTGATGCCAGACTCGATCGAATGCCTTGGAGATATCCAGTGCTACGGCTAGGGTTTCACCACATTTCTCGGTAGATAGCTGCCATATATGTGAGACGTAAGCGAGCAAGTCACCAGTGGATCTCTGATGACGGAAACCATATTGTCTATCGTTTAGCACCAATAGTTGTCTGCAACGTTTGGACTCCATTCAGGACAGGGCAAAACGACTTTAAATGATGACTAGAAGATTGAATTAGTTTTCTGTCCTTCTTCACCCGAAAACACCCTATATTCACGTGGTAGCGTTCGCCATATGTCCGAAGCCGAAACAGACGAATCTGCCGATTAATAATCCGCATAAAACGCGACGTTCTCACAAAGAGAGGAAATTGCTTCCACGAAATGCAGTCAGTCAATAAGGCCATTTATACAGAAAGGTGCAGCCCTTGCGCCGAAACGCAGACAGCTAATTTGACAGGTAAATGATTGACGATCCCGCTTGCTCACCTTCCTATCTGCTGGATGTATCGTAATTCGAAGGACCATAATGCAATCGACTTTTCGGTCTTCACTTCCACACCTCGCTGAATAAGGCCCTGATGAGTTGATCCGCTCTAAACCCCTAGTATTGAGTCGTTAAGGAGGATTCGGAAGGTGCCAGACAAGAGCTTTCATTTAAGAAGTTTTGTACACTCTCATACTGAGAAATGTCCATTATTCGTTCGTTTCTGGCTTGGGAAATTCCTTTTAAAACGCCCTCGTACAAGCATTTAACTTCTATCTACCCAAAAGTAAACACAAAACACATGTTCTTGAGCAAACTTATATTATTCATTTAAGACCTGATTAGACCGTTCGACGTAACAACTACAATTACCAAAGGGGTCATTAACGTCTCAAGTTGTGCGATTAAAGAAGGAAATAGTATTCTCCCACTGTGACGTCCAAACGAAGTGAATATTGAGGACCTCAATGAATGCAGTCACTCCCTCATTCACGATATTGAACCAATTAAGAAGTATTGATGAAAAATGGGTTTTCCGAATGGTAATAACCGATTAAATATGATAATAGTGAAAAAGAAGAACCTACGCCGCTGTTATTCGCCTTTCATATCGTATTGAGTGTTCAAAGCTGCTCGCTGCGATCTATATGTCGGTTATAATGAAACTGACTAAAGAAATAGCGAATGTAGCTTGTCAGGTGTACCACCATTAAGTCGGAAACATGGGACGCGCATAAAAGCTGGCAAAGGCAACGGAAATTTGAAATATGGTCGACGTGGCCTGCTGCAGAGGAAACGCTGGTTGCTACAGCCGTATCCTTTGAGATCTCTGCAATCCCTTCATAACTGTTCGTGTGATAATGGAAGTCTTGACACATTACTTATGGTAACTTGAGCTTTGCAGTTGCGGCCGAAGCGATTTGATGTAATTACTCAAATCTCCTAGTCATAGGATCTAATCCTACTGAAGATTTTCTCCACTTCAGGCCTTGGCAATATAGAGCCATACCTCTGAATAGTGAATATAATGAAGACCTTCATAATCACCGACAAACATTGAAGCACTTGCTTCAGCATCACTGATTTTTGGTTATATTCGAGGATATATTGAATAATTCTTAGCCTACTATAGAACCAAATCAAATTTCAATGTCAAAATATTTTATTACTCAACATATTCTCCTCTTTCGAATACGTTTATTACAGCAAACCTGCAACGTCTCTAGACCTTTCAAAAAATAATTTCTTCTTGCTCTGCAAACCAGTCCTCCACAGATTTTATTACCTCCTCGTTTACGACCTTTTAAACTTTTTTCAGTTGAGGAAAGAGATGATAGTCGGACGGAGCCAAATCTGGTGAATAAGGGGGGTGTTCTAGTAATTCTAACCCTATATCACGAATTTTTTGCATGGCAACATGAGATTTGTGTACTGGGGCGTTGTCCTGTAAAAACAGAACACATTTGGATAGCTTTCCGCGTCTTTTCTCTTTAATTTTTTCCCGTCGAGTGGTCAGTAATGTCGAATAGTAATCTCCAGTTATTGATTATTCAATCCATGGCAATCCCAAAAAACTGAAGCAAGAACTTTTCCAGCAGATTTATGGACACGAAACTTCTTAGGTCTTGGAGAACCAGAGTGTCGCCATTCCATCGATTGTTGCTTTGTTTCTGGATCGTAGAAATGTACCCAAGTCTCATCCATAGTAACAATTCGGTTTAAGAAGTCTACATCGTTTTCAAATCGAGCACAGATCGAACGCGATGCTTCTACCCTTGCACGCATTTGGTCAACATTCAAACATTTGGGGATCCATTTTGCAGAAATTTTTCTCATGTCCAAATTGACGTGAACTATATGATGAATGCATTCGTATGAAATCTTCAGTGCTTCAGATATCCGTGTTAGCCCAATTCAACGGTCTGATAAAATCATGTTATGAACTGCATCGATATTTTCGGGGACTGACACAGAAACTGGCCTTCCCGATCGGTCATCATCTTCAATGGAAAATTTACCTCTTTTGAAGCTTGCAGTCCAATTTTTCACAGTCGCATAGGAAGGACATTGATCACCAAGGGTATAAAGCATATCTTCGTAAATCTGCTTACCTCTTAACCCTTTTAAATACAGATACTAGATGATGGCTCGATACCCCAATTTTTCGATTTTTACAATTTCGGTGGACATCTTTTTTTTTATTTATTGCGTATCTCTGGTTTACTTTTTTGACGTCGAACTCTACACTGACACTTCTAATAAGTTATTGTTCGTTGATATGGTATCGCAATATCTTGTTTATGCATGGAACTGGTCTAGGCTAACTAGATATCAATACATCTTCGTAATACTCAGAAGATCACTACGTTTTGCTTCATAAGGGGAACTGTTAAGTTGCTTATGAAATGAAAAAACACAGTTTTCAGTCCCATCTACACCCTCTAAAACAAAACCCTGAAACGCCACTGCAGTTGAGACCACAGATCCAATACCTCCTTCCGCAGATTATGCCCGTCCTCTTTTTGCTCCAAAAGACGTTCGACATTCGCTTATGGAAATTTGATTCAATGAAAGCCGGCATAAATACATGAAGTATCATATACGTTACAGGGGTTTTTGCGGGACATGGCGAGCCTTAAGCGGCTGTGTTCGCCAATAAGTCAAGGACAACAATGTACGCTTTTTATTATGTTCGACGTCCGGTGGGTCATATGTGGTCCAAAACGATATTGTCGCATTGTTAGTTGGGAACGGACCAAAATTTATGGCGCTGTTTCCGAAAACGGCTTCTCGGAGATCTGTTCCTCGGTACTTGGGTGGTAAGAGGATGTACGGTCTCGGTTTGGTGATGGGAAGAGAGCTAAACTACCTTCAGACACAACACTCTGGCCCCCAAAAGCGATACAGACAGTACCGCCAACGAAATCATAAGTATCAGCAAAAAAACTCAATTTTGTACAAATACGTTACTGTTTAATCAAAACCAAATGGTTTTTGCTTCTTAGTACGTAAATCTGCATCCGGATGAAGTCGTTGACAGTCGACTAAAACGTCAGTGTTTCAATCACCCTCTTTCAAAAGGTTTGTTATGTTCCAATTCGAAAAAAGAGCCACCCAATTTACAAGACCGTTTGAAGCCGTTCTTTGATTTCGTTTTGTCTTAGGCCCCGTTTATTTATGTTTTATCGGCTCCCAGATAAAAGAGGACCATTAATTCTATCGCCCAGTTTATACATATCAAGTATCTGAGACTTTTGAGAGCGAGATACTGGCAGCAATAGGTACTCAACTGGGGTGTTGCTCTTAAAAGCTTTCGTCATAGCTTTCTTCAAACGCCTATCTCTAATTACTGTAGATGTTGGTCCTGTTTTATCGCTGGTGACATTGCACTGATTTTAGATTTTTACGAGCATTCCACAACACTAAAAACCATTCAAGTAGGAGCTGATATAGGTGGAAAAAATACCATTTCTAAGCACATTAATTGTAACAACGAATATCCAAAGTTCGTCCTTCCAAATGACAACATTTATTGAAGACTGTGCTCTTTTGTTGCAGGAGGGAGACAGACTGTTCATTGGCGCACCAGGCAGCTGGTACTGGCAAGGTAAGTTTCCCAAACTGACAGTTTTCCAAACTGATATATCTCTCGCCGAAAAATACAGACTTTTCCAGGCTTCTAGTTGGCAGTAGTGCAAGCCAATCCACCCCTCTTGCCCCTTTATATTATGCAATGTGAAATTTGTTTCAGGACAAATGTACTCTGTCGACGCACATGCTAAGTTCGTCTTTACACCTGGCTTGTTTTCACGATTTGGTGGAAAAGGTATTCGAGAGAAAAGTGAGATTAGATGAGCGATAACAGTTGATCATATAACGATCTCACAATTTAACCAGCATTAATTTAAATTAAGTCTATGAAGTTGTGGCGCGGGGTTGCCAGTTGCTTTCACTCGACTTCTTCGAGAAATTCCAGTAAAATTGCAAAATTCCTGCCACCCCTACCAAATCCTAAGAAACTGTCTTCCAACAGAACCTCTATTTTTTTAACGACGATTACTTCACATACTTTTAATTCTTCATCACCAAATCCCAGATCCCAATTTGGCAACCCCGTTCTGGTGTTGGATAATCGATTAAAATTCATCATAATCAAAGCTGGTGACTGCTGCGTAAGAGAAAGTGATTGAATTCTGAAAATACTGGCAAACTTTAAGGAGTAGAATCCAATTATTGTCGATGAGACAAAGATCTTAACAATATCCCGAAAAAAATTAAACATTCTTTATTTTGCGATATAATGAGTGTAATATATCATGTCAAATGAAAGGCGCCATCATGATAAATACAATAAATGACGATATTGTCGTCTTCATGCAAAAAAATCGTCTAATAGCCTATACTGAATAATAGCCATTTCTGAATTCAATCATTCAAATCGAGAATAATAATCTCGAGTGCAGTGGTTGAGCAATTTAAAACGTCTCACAATCACTAATTAGATATCGTTTATACATCGATAAACAGTTATTTGAAGGAATCAATTAAACCAGAATAATATCAGAGCTTTTATCGTTTGCTTATTATACTTAATATTATGATTAACGCAATTTTTTCGTACACGAGACGAGTAAGTATTGTTTAGATGCTTCATACTACAGCTTTGCACTTTATGAATCATCTTTTGAAACAAAAATAATGAATTTCTCTCATATTTTTTTATTTCATCGATTTTAAAACGTTGTTTTTATTGGAAATCCATCTATGTCTCATTTTAAAGTTGTTCACTTATTCTTGTGATCATTTTCTTTTGAATCAACTTCCTTTTTCTTTCATGTATTATTTATATCCTCTTTTATTTTTTTTTCATCGTTATTCTTTACTGAACTGAAAGAACATGTAAACCATTACTCGATCTTCTCACCGATGTGCTTTCGTACCGTCCAAGCTTCACGTTCCATACACAGTGTCCCCAAAAATTAACACTCCCTTCTTTTAGGTCAGGTAATCCAACAAAGCACAGAAACGAGACCTGCAGTATTCTCGACCAAAGAAGGGACGGCCAAAGATGACGATTCGTATTTGGGCTACTCGACGGTCAAAGGAGATTTTGCCGGTAAAGGGATGGAAGGGGTAGCTGTAGGGATGCCCAGAGGTGCCAACCTGCACGGTAAAGTGCTCTTGTACACTTGGGACCTTACGAATTTCAAGAACTTCAGCGGCGATCAACTGGGTTCGTATTTTGGGTACGCTCTGGCTTCGGTCGATGTTGATGGGGATAACAAAGACGATATTGTTATTGGGGCACCCATGTATACCATACCGAACAACGAAGGGAAGTATGAGGTTGGAAGGGTGTACGTTATATACCATGGAGGTGTTAGGGTAAATACCTGGAATTATGGTGGAGTCTTGTAGTAACCAAGGATATTTCAGGGTACTTTCAGTTCATCCTATGTGATTGAAGGATTTAAATCGAAATCAAGATTTGGGCACGCTTTGGCTGGGTTAGGAGATATAAATCAAGATGGCTATGGAGGTGAGTAACTTCATGAACCTTTCACTGAACTTTACGAATTAGGAAAACGTTTTGGCATATTGAGAATTTGTGGTACCATGAGAGCGAACACTTTGTCATCTCAAAAATTCTCTTTCTCAAGACTTTGCTGTGGGTGCACCATACGATGGACCAAAGGAGCGTGGAGCTGTTTACATCTACCACGGATCCGAAAAAGGAGTGAGGAAAACCTTTTCGCAGGTTATTTACGCAGAGAAAGTATCTTATGGTCCCTCGGTCCAGCCTGGATTATCCCTGGGGAATCATCCTGAAACTTTCGGGTTTTCCGTAACTGGAGGAATTGACCTGGATGGAAACGATTATCCAGATTTCGCTGTGGGATCTTATCTGTCCAATACTGCATTTTTCTTTAGGTAAAACATCTCAAATCACAAAAAACCAGTACTTTAGATTAAACCTGATCTTATTGCTCAACAGATCTCGACCGGTGGTTAGAGTGGAAGCCTTCGTCAGGTTTTTGACACCAGGCAAGCAGATCGACATCAAAGACGACAGCTGCAAGTTGAAGAACGGCAAGAAGGTTGCCTGCACTACCATCGACTTCTGCGTGAAATATAGCGGCAAAGGAATCCCATCAGCTATAAGTAAGTGACTTATTCAGAAGGTATTCACAGCATACTAAACGGTTTTCGTCTTTAGATCTTGAGGTGCAGTACATTTTGGACACCAGACAACCCAAGAGACCTAGAATGGCGTTCTTGGAAAGAGAAGGCATAAACTCCATGAACAACACCATTCGTTTGGAAAAGGACAGAGGTGATACTTGCGAAACCAAGAAAATTTACTTGAGGGTAGGTTATCTGATATTATTCCACTTGGTTCATCTCTAATACCAGAGAATGGCCCATGAATATTTGCTGATTTTCCAGGCGGATTTGTACGACAAACTGACAGCTTTGGAAGCCGAGGTCAAGTACTGGATGAAAGAGGATGATTACAGGGGTAGAGGCACCAGAGAAGCAAGAGACCCAAACTCCATCCTTACCCCCATTTTGGATTTGAACTCACCGCCAGTGAGGAAAGACTCTATCGTCATCAAGAAAAACTGTGGACCAGACAATGTCTGTGTACCTAACCTCAGCATCGACATCACACCGTGAGTTCACCCTTATTTATTGATATCTTCTTCTTTTCGAACCACTTGGTGTCTTTAGAGGTCATCTAGCCAACTTGGCAGCTTCGAAAATCTATCTTTAACCATCCTTAGTGATTTACATCTTTTCATCCCAGTCTTTTGCCCTTCTTCTAACAAATATTCGGAATCAATCTTTCAGGAATGTCCAGCAATACCTATTCGGATCAAAGGAAAATCTGAACTTCACCATCATCGTCAATAATAACGGTGAAGATTCCTTTGGGACCACATTTTCTTTGGTCTACCCTGATGGCATTTACTTCAAAAAAGTGGACGATAAATCGCACATACACGCCACTTGTAGAAATCCCGAAAACAGGACTTTGAACTGTGACATTGGAAATCCTTTACCTGCAGGAAACATAGTGAGTTTTTCCGAATTTTGGCAACAAAAACGCGTCAATATCCAAGTGGTTTCTTCCAGGTCAAATTCGACGTCATCCTACAACCCTTCTACAAGGAAGGACTGCAGGAATCCTTCCAGTTCGACATGTTCGTCAACAGCACCAATCCGGAACAAAAACGCGACATCGAGGACAACCATAAGCACATCTCCATAGCAGTTTGGGCAGATTCCAACATAGAACTCAGGGGAGTGTCTCACCCCCCTGAACTATTCTTCAACGAGACCCTATACTCGAACGACAAGATCTACAAAGAGCAGGACATCGGCCCTCAAGTCATCCACACCTATTTCCTGCGGAACTTGGGACCTGCCAATCTCGAGGAGACCGAGTTGTTGCTGTCTTGGCCTTACGCCACTCTGGAGGGGGAGAGCTTCCTTTATTTGATGGAGCAACCGCACACCTTGGGAAACGTCAAGTGTCACTATGTGCCGGAGGCCAACTACCTCAATTTGAGTGTGAGTAAAACACTTTTACCCTTTGATGGTTGAGAAATCTACTTTTTTCTGTCCAGATCGAAGAGAACTTCAGCTGGGAGAGGATCAACGTGAAAGAATCTTCCATCGAGTTCCACTCGGTGTTGTCAGGTGGACGTGTCAGTCTGGAGACGGACGATGTCACTAAGGGAGTAGCAGGTGGCGCTGTAATCACGCCAAGTCAAGAAGACGTAACCTCTCTAGTAGGAGGATCCGAAGATATCTCCGTGGTGGATAAGCAGAGACACAACACTTCAATTTCGTCTTCTGGTACTTTCGGAGGAGTGACGACGACCACTTACTCCGAATACGAAACCCAAGTGATCAACGGAGTACCGTATACCATGGTGACCAACACCACGACTGTCAGAGACGCCAGAGGCAACGTGTTGAATACCTACGTACGTAAAGGTGAGTGAAGGACGCAAGTAAACTGATTCCAGCTTCCCAACTCTGGAAATTTCCTCCAACAGGCAAGAGCGACCATCATGTCCTTGGCGTCCCACAGAGGACCACTCAAGGTACCAGCCAAGTCGACGGAGGCAGAATCACCACCACGCACACGAAATACGAGACCACAATAGTTAACGCCGTGCCCGTCACCACGGTGACCAACACCACGACCATCTCTGATGCAGTTACAGGAGAGATTCTGAGTACCAACACGGTCAGTGAGGGCAGCACCTCTCACGCCCTTCCTTCTGGAGGCGGCAGTTATTACGAGAGGACCCAATCAGGCTCTGTGACCAATTTGAACAGTTTTCCCATCGATGGGAAGCCGATCGTGAACAGGATAGAGGGCAGGAATTTCACAATCACCGGTCAGGGTGGTACTCAAACTGGCAGGGTGTTCCAGTGGGATAGAAATGGTGGGGGAAGACAGGAGGATAGGAGGTGAGTTGGGAAGGTTCTTGATGGACCAAGCAAGCTCTCACATGTTTCCCTCTTCTTCTGAATCTCTTTTCCCAAAACAAATCCATTTTTCAAAGCCTTGCTTGGTGTGTTTATATTGGTGGTCTGCAGATTCTGTAGATAATGTTTTTCTTGTAGGTATCAAACGGATTATCGTATTGGACCTTCGATAAGCCAGCCTGTACAAAGAATTGGAACTTACGATAAAACAAACGTTGAATCGACTGGCGGTAGCGCTGAAAACAGACAGACAGCCACTGGGTATTCCTCAAACGTCAATTATGGTTCCTACGATGCTGATAACAAAGGTAAAACCTACTGCCTTCCAAAGAATGCAAAAAAACTCTTATTGCATCTCAGTTTGTCCTTCTTT
Organism: Adalia bipunctata; assembly: GCA_910592335.1. Classification (NCBI taxonomy): domain Eukaryota; kingdom Metazoa; phylum Arthropoda; class Insecta; order Coleoptera; family Coccinellidae; genus Adalia; species Adalia bipunctata. The sequence continues at coordinate 5,142,972 of OU342951.1, forward strand.
GTATCACTGCTTATCTTTAACATCACATTTCAATAACGTCAACAGCTTACACGAGCTACGAAAACGAGTACAACGAGCCAACCGAAGAAAGCGACCAGTCTCAAACCGGCTATTTCGATAACGAAGGAATCTATCACTCCTACATCAAAAAAGTAACTGGAGACAGTGCCAGTGGTTTCAATGACTCTTACATGGAGCAAAGTGGCTTTTCTACAGGCAGCAACGTTGACTTCACCCAAGACCTAGGAAGACTGGCAGCTAATAAAGGCTTCACCACGACGTTTTCTCAAATAGGCAGCGGTAACGAGATGCAAGTAGGTGCCAGCAGCGGTCAAGGAGGTGGCAGGGAAAGAGTAGCCTTCACAGAAGAAGTGAGTTGTGTTTGGCAAGACATTTGGTTTACTGGTATGACATGTCTTTGATCTTTAGGTATCCCTCACTGGGACATACGACCCAGACACTCAACGCTTCATACCGGATGCAAGGCAAGACAGAAGATCCACATCGAGATCCAACAGCCGCAAGAATTCGAAGAAAAGCTCCTCGCAATCGCGCAGTAGCAGCACCTCGTTCTCCAAGCAAGAACACTGGTCCGATTCAAGATCAGTGTCTTCGCCTCAAAACTCCATCGAAGGGGACAATGTTCCGAGTGACACACCCTCGCACAGGTACATGGGAAGAAAGAAGAGGCAAGCCACGTACCACCACAGGCAGCTCCACTACGACAAGGCCATGATGCAGGCCATACAGTGCCACTCGACCAAATGTTTCCACGTGAGATGCGTGGTTGGCAAGTTGGGGCACGAGAAAGAGGTCGTGGTGGCCTTCAGAGGTAGAATAAGCGCCAAGGTCTTGAAAAACGTAAGTAGGAATGTTTCTACATCAATAGTTCTAAAAGTCCAGCGTTGGGCGCCAGTTAGTGCCATTGGATAAGATGGTAATCTTTCCTAAGTGTAAGTTTTCACTTTTATTCAGTCGATAACGTTGATTATTCCCTCTGTAGGTTACAGACCACTCTATCAAATTTTCCTCGATGATGGCAGCGAAAATAACCAAACTTCCTTTCTTCGGAAAGACCGACAGAACCAACGTAACCACCTTTGAAATCGAGTCTAACGTGCCTGGACCACCACCGGAGATTAAATCTGATGTGGTTCCCTTGTGGATCATCCTACTGTCTGCCATAGTGGGAACTCTCATTTTGCTGCTGGCAGTCTTCTTACTTTACAAGGTAAGTAAAAATCCAGATCGTCAAATCGTTTTTGTGTATCCGTATAGTTTTTTTTTTATAAACTTCCTTCGGATACATAAAAACCAAAGCTTTTAGATTCAAGAGACACTAATGAATTTTGGAGATGCATTGTTAATTTTGCGACTTTTCCAAGCTTAAATCCTGGATACAAGCAGGTATTTTTGTGTTAGAACCGTTCATCCGTCACTCCATCCACCAGCATCAATTTTTTTAACCATTTCATCTCTAAACTCCCCACCTTTGGCAGCAGTTCCCCAAATACTGACAATCTGTTTTTTAGCTCGGTTTCTTCAAGAGGAACAGACCTTCCAGTGCACCCGAACGGCAGCCGTTGAACCGCAACGGGTACCACCATGGAGACGAGGCTTTATAGGGCCACGTGTGGACGGTGCCTAACCGACAAAACGAACAAGACTTAAACGATTGATATTAATTAATTTATTCGAGAGTGGATGTGTATAGTTGAATGTTTATGACTTAATTACGATTATATCGAAGGGCTGGTCAATATATCATTGAGAAGGCCGAAGCGAAATTAAATTATTTTCCAGCCTAAAAGAATTTAAAAGTGAAAAACTATAAAGTGGAATATATTAAAAGTAGTTGGAACATCACTTTGTAGTTAACTCGCGCCGGTAATAGAATCTGCCAGATAGATTACACTGCCATCTGTAGTTAAAACGGTAGAATCAAAAAATTAGATTAAGCCTGATAGGTCCAGTGATATTGTAACAGACTAATTAATTAATTAATCCTAGTTAACAGTGCCTTAAAGTTCTAATAGTGCCTGAAAATGTGAAATTTAAAAATGCCACAGTTTCCTAGAAATCTGACCCTGTATATTTGACACATTTCTTGATCAAGTAAAAATTGTAAATTAATTTAAAAATAACCGTTTTGAATGAGATAACTGTCAAGACTGATTCAAAAAAGGAATGTGTCGAGTACTGTACAAAATCTTTAGTTGTTGACAAATTATAATGTTTGAGTTTTTATTTATTTATATTGCGAAATGAGGGAGATGTACTTACGTCTTGACTAATATTTTAATAAATTCGAAAGATATAGAAATGAGAAAATTGTATATTGTATTTACGAAGTGACTGTAAATAAAATTATTATGTTGACATTTATTTTTTTTTTCAACCTATTTCAATTATTTCTGCGACATCTGCAGGGATATTTTCAAATCTACTTAAAAATATAGTATCTGTAAAACATTTTGATATTAAGAAAAATATTAAGTCATCGAATCGAAAAATAAATTGGATTCGAACTTAAATGAAGGTGTGAATGACGAGGTCTAGAAAAAACCAATTGTTGTATAAAATAAATCATTTAATAAATAAGAATAAAACCACATTGCATAGATGAGTTAAGATCACACAAAACTTAAAACTAAAATTTGTACATCACATTGTAGTTGAAAAAACCTCACATTTGACAACAAGAATAGAAGTCTCTAAAAATTGTCAATAAAAAATAAACGTCCCTTCTTAAAATGGCGAATAATCGCATCAAATTTCCTTAAATTCCATTGTTATATTGCCACTAAAAAAATTAATTCAGACCGTATTTTAAGATAACATTAGTATATTTTGCAATTCTTAGATCTTAAAATTTTATCAGCGAATTAACTATTTCTGGAGTATATCACGTGTATAGTAAATCTAGAGAAGTAACATTTGTGTAACCACTGAGCAACCTATCAAGTGTGCCTAACTTTTTTTAATTACGCTTTTGTTTGCTCCAACACTTTCTGCTCCCGAACAGTTTTATATCACTTTATTTTGACTCAACTTAGAATTATTCATAGTTTTCAAGTAATTCAATGTTTTAGGCAAGAATGTATAAAACTACTATTCGCAGTGTGAGAAATATGGGGAAAAATCTTATTCGTTGGCGTCGGATACAAATAGCAGCATTATATTAAGTAAAATTGTGTAGGTGTATTTCCCTTTGAATTCGCTCGATTCATAGTGACTTCCCTCAAGTTTGTGAACTCCTAGTGAATTGTTCAAAAGTTTAAAATTTCCTACCTTACCATAAATTCTTCCATATTCCATTTCTCATTCTGGATTAACCTTGAGCCACACCTCCTATTCGGTAATTCTTCTCAAAGAACGAAGGTTACTCTTCTCAATGTTAGGTAATTTCTAGTTTCGATGGAATATTCTAAAATGAACATTCGATCTTATTTCAATACATTTTCCTCAAAATGATACGATAAAATGACTTTCCACAGATGAGCTTGCAGAAATATGGAAAAAGAAATGTATCCATTCAAACGACCAACCAAAGCAACACCGCTAAAAACAACAGAATTGGTGCATAGGTTGTTTGCGTTTTAAATGAACATAAAGCAGAGGTAGGATTTGACGTGAACATTCGACTTTGTTCGAGAAAAAATTGAAATAATCATTCTCCTGAACCCAGAAGAACCATCCAGAGACTTTATCAAAACAACAAAGCGGCCAGAATACCAACAGACCGAAACAACAAGATCCTAAACTCTCAAAATCATCAACAACGAACCTACTGATTCCTTGTCGCCTCTCTCTCGGCGGACACGCCCCTTCCACCTTCCGCCATCTTTATTTCCGACTTGTAATTATCCAACTCCCTCGCGCACTCCTGCATCAACATCATGTGATCTAACTTATCGACCGCTGTCCTGAGTTCCGACTCCCAGACGCCATCTGTGCATTTCCCCTCGCAACCGTTGGCCGGTCGGACAGATAACTGTTTAACCCTGTCTTTCAGGTCGTGCAGGTTGTCTTCGAAGTTCTCCATGTCCTCGATTTCCTCGGAAACCCCGCTCATGGAACTCGAACTTCTCAACTCGCACTTTTCCAGCTCCAGGTTAAAGTCCAGAGAGTTGGATTTCGAGACGGTCGAGACCACAGATTTGTCGTCTTCTTCTTCCGTCAGTTCGGCCCCTACGCCGGGCTCTCTGGGCCGTTTCAAGAGATCGTTCTCGCTTTTTAGGTTGTTTCTCTTGATGTGAATCTCGTTGGATATTTGTTCGAGTTCCTTCAGGGTTTGAGAGTAGGAGTTTTTAGATTTGGATATGTCTTTCTTGATGGCGTCTATCCTTTCTTTCTGGGTGTTTAGTTGTTCTTGACAGAGAGCTTTTTCGTCGAAATAAGGACGCGCTTTTATTATATGGCGTTGCAGTTTGTCCTCTAGGTATTTCAGTCGTTCTTCAGCGGCTTTGAAGATCGTTGCGCGCCTTTGATGTTCTCTACCGCTTTCAGCTTTGTCGTTTTCTGCTTCCATGACCTGTAAAACGTAAAATAGGAAAAATAATGGACGTATAACATACATGAACATACAAAAAATGTGTTGATAATTTATCAGGCTCCGAATTTTTCAATTACTACTCTTGAATATTTTTCATCGTATGTAACATCTGGTATAAGTGAAAAGCAGTGTTCCAAGAATATTCCCTGTGGAACTCCCACATTAAATTCAAATTTTAGCGTTCGTGTTCCAATTACACGTGTTTGGAAATGTGGAATGCCATTTCCCACAGAATCAACAAGATTCCAATCGTTAAAATTCAATCCAAACATTTTCTATGGATGTAGGACGCAATAAAAGAAACAATTTCGATTTGTGTCATTAAATGATTCATTCTTCCCCATTCCCTGGAATTAATACGTTCACCTCGACTAGTTTACGATAAATATTTCATTGTCCATTGATTGTTTAAATGTAGCGAAAAATTATTGCCCCCGTTAACTTTGTGACTCACATTTTTTAATCTACTTCCATTTACCACACATTTTGCGTAATTTGTAGGCAAAATAGAAAAGCTGTGCGAAAACCATTATCGCCAACAGCGTTTTTCGGGTCAAGGAAAATGGATAATGAACGAGTTTAGATTTGTAAGGTGTCTTCTACAGTAACTTGATTAAAAAAAAATGTATATCCTTTTTCGTCGTGTGTTTTAACTCTGAGACATTCGTCTCAAGCACGTGATACATATATGCGTGTTCGATATGGATTCCAAGAAGAGAAAACGTCAATAATTTCATGGGCAACTTCATTCCGTAGATTGTATATCATTCCTATTATAAGAACATCATTTTCGAACGAAAAATTCATGAAAATTTGTATTTAACCGTGGTGAGAAAAAATAAACACGGGTAGAAGGGTTTTTGAGAAACCAACTCGAAGAGAAAATAGAAAACAAGAACCTGTTTTTTGAAAATTCTCCATTTTTGAGCGTTCGTTCAACTCAAACGAGAGCTATGTCATTTCGCAGAAGTTTCCTTTGACAACTGTCAATTTTTTGACAGCTGTCAAAGAATTGACAGCTGTCAGTTTTTTTTTACAGCTGTCAAAAGCTCCGATTTTACGTCAGGAGCATTTCTCGAATTTCTGTTTTGCTATTCCCCTCATGTTTTCTTCATGACGAATGTAAATTTCTTTCCTTGTCAGTTGAAACCGAAAGAAAATGCTCCAACTGACCTAGAAAACTTTACTGACTTGCAGTTCAATATAATAATATGTAACAAAACACACCTGACGTGTTATTGTTCGTGGTAAACATTTTGTAGGTTACGTAATTTTGAGGACGCATCTATAAACACGAAAATGTCGCCATGCGAATCCGATATGAACCGCTATTGTTGTCGAGTTTCGCTTTCTTTCATTCCCCGGTTGTTCGGAAATTACGCAAGGTTTTAATTAATTCCACTATACCGTGGGATCATTCTTTTTTCGCCCAAAGAACTATTGTTCAAATCGTCAGCAAATAGAGATACAGAACCAGTTCCTGGAGTTCACTTACATTTTGAATGAAGCTTTCCCTTCCACACCCTGTAAATATTTCCTCAACAAAACATTTTTGAGGTTATACAGCAACGTAACCTTTATTTTAGCGGCTGAATTGGCTACCGAAGTTATAAACCGTACATTGGGAACCGCTCTCTATATTAGAAGAGAATAGATACCGCTGATTCCGAATCTGACCAAAATTTAATGGACTCCGAAACCGTTGTTTCAATTGTTTCACGAAGTTTTTTGAACCCAGACATTAAGAAAGCGTGTTCACCCACTGCAGGGTCCGTTATGCCTTTATATCTCTAGTTTGGTACTTTTCCACGAGTCATTTGATATCCGACTTTTTGAAATGATGATAAAAGGTCAAGTGCATTCAATCTCTCGACGATCTTCAAGGTGTAATAATTACGGATGATAATTTTTAATTAGTTACATTTTTTGTTGGCGATAACATTGATACCAAAAACTGTGAGCATAACTGAAAACCAAGTTTTAAAAAGCTGCATATCTGCAAGCAAGATAAACCTTAACTCAGACAATGAAAACTGGAGCCACAATAGAAATCACCATTTAAGAGATGTGTACTTGAACTTATTATGTTGGATGATCTGAAAGCCCAATAAGCAACGATCATCAAATTAAAATATTCAACTGATAAATTAGCAAAGATCGCAAACGAAATTTCGAACTCGTTTCGACACCTTGACCATACCTTCATTTACGTATAGGTAGTCAATGTAGCATTCTCACATATCAGAGAAAGTTTATGGCGAAGTGTGCCATTTTCCATTTAGAGAAACACCCATAGAACTTATATTACATGGAATGCTATTACCAGATCAAAAAGTGGGTAAACATCTCAAGTTGGAGGAATCTCTAAATTTCCATGTTTCCATGGATACGACTTGTCACACCGATCAGAAACACAGAAATGTTTGCCGAAATGCCAAGTGAATCGGATCTTGACGATAAATTCATAGTATTTCTGTGTTTCTATTTTGTATGACAAGTCGTATCCATGGGAACATGTAAATTTCGGTATTCCTCCAACTTGAGATGTTTATCCACTTTTTTAAGCTGAGCAGCAAGGCTAATGGCATTCCATGTACTATAAGTTCTATGGAAACACCACAATGGAACATTCAATACATTATCGAATAATGTAAATCATGTCATTTGATCCATAGACGCGTAAAGCTTAAAATACGAAGTGCTAAAAAACGAAATGAAACTCAAAAACAAGGTTAAGAACAAGCCACCAAACCGATACAATCTTAATTTGAATATCGAAATCAATCCCTTTCCTTTATTCTAGTGATCAAGCAAATATCCGAGAAATAACTGGAGAAATGTCAAATACGCCGAACAACGTTATCACAGAATACTTAACTACACAGAAGCGTCACTTAACGTCGGCACTTTGATCTTCAAGGGGCAAATTTTCATGACCTTCATTCTCTGTTAGGTAGTACATATGTCATTTTTGAGTGATCCAGCAGGAAGTTTGAATTTCAACTTGACATATGTACTACCTAGCATGGCAGAAGCGTCATCAAATAAAGTTTTGGCGGGAAGGCGGAGTGACGCTTCTGTGTAGTTAGGTATTCTGTGACGTTATCTTCAATAAATTCTATAGTTCTACGAAGATGCATCGAATACGCATTCTATGCATCTTGAGTTCTACGAATCGTCATCATAATATTACCCGTCTGTGTTATTTATAAATTCAGTATGTGTTATTTATCAATTCCGTGCATGAAGATGATCTTGTTGAGAAACCGCTTCACCAATTCAATCCTCATTGTTATGCAGACGAGAAATTGTTGTGTAGGTATTCCCGATGTTTATTTTCGGCTAAGAATTGCGTTTGTTTGTTTGTTTGTTGAGAAAGGATCTTCAGTCCATGGAGGTCGACAAGTTGAATTTTGCTTGTGGAACACTTGTGGAATTCGATTCGTTCTATGTTAATGAAGACTATCTTTTATGGTTGTGACCATAGAATATGGATAATTAATCTGTGTCACGAGTTCGCGCCTTAAAAAATTATTTATGGTTGTGACCATAGACGAATTCATTCACAGCCCTAGTTGCCATAGTTTAGGATTTCTCCTGTAAAATGGAATTTTTCCGAAAATCAAAAATTTAAATCACAGCCTCTTTTTCTCTCATCACATCCACCCCATATATAAGATATAAGAGATATCAGCAGAGTCCAAAATAATCGAAAATTTTTTCATGTTTTTGGTTAGAACAAAATGAAATATGCAAAGGCGAATTGCGGATTTTTGGGACAAAAGTTCACACAGTTTGAAAAAGATATGGGTAAGCAACTCCTGAACTGGTTTCTAGTAATCAACACCTGAACAAAACAAATTTTGAGAGGTTACATTCGAATTCACTACATAATTTGAGCAACCTTAAAAAGATCTTGTTTACAGCACATAATGATGATATATGATCCATCAGAATGATGATTCCACCTAAGAATCCTACCGATTCTCATAAAAGAATTGAATGAATAGATCAAGGCTGACAAGAATCAACAATATAATGAATCAGTATTATTTACTTTTGCATTATCACTGACTAGTTCCTATTTGATTTATTATTCATTGAGATAATCTCAATTTAATAACTTTCCTCTGGATTTGTTTGCATTCTATCTTTTGAACATTCGAAATTCTCATGAATATTGCTCACCTTCATAGTAGCATGATTTAACATCTCTTGCCAGGCGTTGTCGAACTGCCACTCATGTTGGTTGCTCATAAATCGTTGTTCAGCAAGGGCTACAGTTTCTTTAGCAGCTGCATGTATTTCTAAACAAAAAAGCAGTATATTCTAATCCTTTAACATGAGGTGTGGGCAATCTTACCATTAGCTTTTCTGAAAGCAACCGCTGCTTTCTGGCATTCAACCTGAGCCTTCTTTGCAACCTCGGTGGCATCATAATATGGCCTGGCACGTTCTATACAGTTCCCCAGTTTTTTTAACAACAATTTCAACCTTCTTGTGGATTCATTAAGCAACATTCGAAATGTTGTATTAGCCTCCTGGAAAAAATAAACTTTTCACTCCTATTTCACAAAAGATGAACAATTTACTGATTATTCTCCAGTTTCATTCGAATTCAACAAGCAGAATTACTCACATCATATTCAATTTCCAATTTATTGATGTCATCAGTGGTAGTATTCAATTTTTCCAAGGCGACTTGGATTCTGGGGTCTAAAGAATCGTCACAATCCGAATTTTCTCGGTCTTCCATATTTATGTACAAAGCACACTAATTTTAATGAGATTGAAAGTGATTTTGTGGCATTCCAGAGATGGAATTCTTGAAAGGTGACGTTGTGTTTATTTACGAATTTTCGCGATGTAAATCACAGTAACACTTGGATCACTGAACTTGGGCGTTTAACTGAGTGCACACGACGAAGAACTCATTCCGAATTCGAGGCTAACAATTTTATATAAATCTAAACAAACAAATAATACTAATTATGGGCAAATAAGTATTCAATACATCGGTATTGTATGACACCGAATGTCCCGTGTCCGTGCCTATGCCACCTCCTACCACGCTAAAGTTTCAGTAGAGACAGAGATGAAAAATTAAAATTACTCTACAAAGCAAGCTTTCAACGCCGTTGCCAGCTTTCAGATTCATAGCTCATTTGAGTAAATTATATTTTTCCTTTGTTGTTACTAGTTCCCACAAAAAGCTTTACTTCCTCAATGGAATACAACTTAATTTTCCCATTACTTCACCAATACCTTTCGAATTATGTAGTCTATTCACAAGAAATAACCGATTTGGAAAATAATTTTTGGATGCGTCTGGTATAACGGTACAAGCTATACTTCGTCTTCTTTTTGGACGCACCTGTTCACTGTTCAGGTGGTTTACTAAAGATATCGGTAGGATAAAGTTCTGGTACTGGTACCAAGACTCCAACTGGTACTATGGTCTATAATTATGTGATTATGATTTCTTTCCACTCTTGAATCGAAGTTCAACTCTCAGTTTCGATAAAAAAGAGAGGAATCTTTCCGGTTCAATATAAATACTACAAGAACAGTTAGGAAAAACATGGATGTCAGACTGTCGAAAAAAATCATGAATGAAATTAATTCTTCGAACTTTACGAGTAATAGAAGTCATTATTCTCAAAAAAGGTACCATGATCTCAATTTTTATTCTGTTCGTAGTATTCTCCATTTGAATTTGGATGAATTCATATTTATATGAATTATATATTTGTATTTGTTTAAAATCAATCTAAATATAGATAGATGAACAACAAAAACGTTTTTGTTAATCTATTCCATAACAAAAAACAGGAAAAAAACGAGTCACTTAAAGCACTGACACAGTCACGAGCTTATTCACCTTGTAGGTAGATTCACATATGATCCCGGATCTGATGTTACAGTCCCGAAGTATTTGATTCTCAAGGGTTCGATTCCTGACAGTGAGGAAGGATATTATCCTTACCTGCAGGAGAATTAATTAGGTACTCCAGTAAAATAATGCCGAAATAGTAAGAAGTCATTTAAAAAAGTATTACGATACAGCGTTGCCGCATTTCATTCCACGGCATGTCATAGAGTCGGCTTTCTTGCCGCTCCCACACAGAGCATAGAGTGACAGAGTGTCGCCGCAAACTAACCACGTTGATTTGACTTCTGTGATTGCAAGTCGCCTGTGAATGTACCAGATTGGGGAGGAAGCATTTATTTTTTTTATCAAAGAGAAAGTATTTGTTTTTGTATGTAATGTGACATATGAGGTAGTCATGTGTGGTTTTTCTGTGGTCACGTGTCAGTTTGTCGGGCGTGTGAAATGTCAAAGTCAAATGTCTGAACAGCTGCAATTAACGTTTGCTGTCCGATTTGTTGATGTTTACGGCGTTCAACCTAATTTTTGGGATATAGTGTGCTGTAGAATGAACCCCCCGGATGATTTCGATTATGATGATTTCAAATACGAAGATGACGAGGACCAAGAGAACAACAAACCAGAGGAAACAGACGAAGGTATGCATTTTCAAAATTTCGAGTCTGAAATAAAAAAAATAGAAACTTAAAGCAATGGTTTAGGAATCATGTGCATTGTTGGAATATTTCGTGAAAAACTGAGTAATTCTTGTTTTATGAAGCATTATAATGCTTTTTGTACTCGTCTATTCAAGTTTTTTTCTTTCTGTACCTACTAAGGTTTTATGCATCCGAAAGTAACTCTGTAATTATAAGAGAATAATATATAAAAAATGCTAGTCAGGTTCTCCATATTATGTTTTTTATTCCCTGGCGCTTTGCGTCTTTTGTTTTCGGGCCATATGTGAGATTTTTCGATTTAGGTCACATCTGGATAGGTATCTTGGTAGTTTGTGAAGAGAAGATAACTTGAATTCTTGAGTTTTTTCTGTATAATTTCGAGAAAATTGGGACGGGCATGAGTGTGTACAAGAATAGAAAGTGTGATGAATTTTCAGGTTTTTATTTGTAAAACGCGGATTCTTTGTCGAAATGCGAGTCTTTCATGAGAACAATAGCTTTTAGGCCTTTCCTTGTAAAGTTACACGCTTTAAAAAATGATTATTTGAAGAAATGGCATTTTGTGGAAAGTTCTACCAATATAAAGACTATATTATTCGGTTATTGATATCTGATATTTGAACTGATACCGCCAGGTTTCGGTGAGACCCCCCAAGAAGCCCGGAGGGCGGCTGTTCGAATCGAGGGGGGCACAGATGTGAAATTAATGATTGCATCAAGTGTCCATTGCAGACACGGAAGACGCGAGCGAAGCGGACATAGCGCACAACGAGGGTCCCGTCGAAATCAAAGAGCAAATGTACCAGGACAAACTGGCCGGCCTGAAAAAAAAGTTGCAACAGTTGAAGGACGGTACGCATTTCGAGCTGAACCAGAAGATCCAAATGTTGAAGGAGCAGTTTCAAGACAGGCTCCAGATGAACAAGATTCACCACGACTACATGTTGGAGTGCATCGATCGGGAATACGTGCAGGAGAAGAAGGCGGCCGTGAAAGAGTTCGAGGAAAAAAAGATCGATCTTAAGGAAAACTTGATATCGGATCTGGAGGACAAGAAGAGGACCATAGAGGCCGAACGGTTTTCGTGGGAGCTCACGGGGGATCCTATGGAGGTGAAGCCGGTGATGACGAGAAAGTTGAGGAGGAGACCTAACGATCCAGTTCCCGTGCCCGAGAAGAGAAGGAAGATTCAGACTACGCAGATCGTGCATTTGCTGGACGAAAAGGATATCGAGCACGATCTCAGGCTGATCAGCAGGGGGAAGATGTTGACGCCTACCAGGAAGAGAAGTAAGTTCGAATCTCATTGGATAATATTGATTTATAATTGAATTTTACCCATTTCCGGTTATATTCGTTAAATCGATTTGAATTTCGAATTTTTCTGCGCCACTCAACTTTCTCGTGATATTAACGTTATATCGTCATTGAATGTAGATATACAGCTTATTCCTCGAGCAAATTTTGAAAGTGAACCATCATTATGATCGTATTTTCACGGGCTATCTGAATATGCTATCGGAAAAACTATCGGACTTAGACATGATGAGTTATAACGGAAAAACCTTTCTTCCAACGAAAATAATGCGTATTCGATTGGTTTTTAAAATTAAATATTTGAAGGACAAATTCGGAATTACATATTCGTTTCATTCAAACTTCCTTGTAAGGACTGAACGAGAATGAATTCGCTATCACAAAAACGCTCATATCTTTTGAACCACTGGACTGGATTTCGAAAATCAAACTCATTTTCCAATCATCTTCTAATTCTAATGAAAACTGATTTTACTATACAAAAACCAAAACTATTTTTCACAAAATTCATGGATTTTTTCTGGAATTCTTCCCATCATGCTTCTTATAGTGTTCTCAGTAACTTTCTTGGATGCTGTCTTCCACTTCTGCTTGAATTCCGCTAATGTTTTCGTTGATTTCTTAGTCTTCTTCAGTTCTCTTTTTACCAGGGTCCAATATCTTTCGATTGGCCTGAGTTCTGGGCAATTTGGTGGATTGGCCTCTTTGGGGACAAAAACCACCTCATTAGCTTCGTACCCTTCCTTGGTGGCCTTGCTGTAGTGGCATGAAGCTTAATGTGGCCAAAAGATTGTTGACACATCGTGCTCACGTAAAAATGGTAAAAGTCGCTTCTTCAAGCATTCCTCGGTGTATATCTTCGGGTCAACAGACCTTGGCCAACGAAAAATTTGCTCCTTTCCCACAAGTGCAAATTGCTTGCCAAACCAGGAATTTTTTAGGAAACTTTGCTTGTTTCTTCACGCGAAATTGTTCGTCAACATTTCCACGAGAATCTGCTGTTTAAAATTCCTGACCAGGAATTTGCGAGAAATCAGCCAAGACATAGGTTTCGTCGTCCATCACGCAACAGAAAAAAATTTTCAAGAAATCTCTTTTTAATTTCTTTGCTCTTGATTTCGCTTCTTGATTCTTCACAGCGTACCTGTCTGACACTTTCTGCACTTTGTATGTTCTAAGCCCCCAATTCGACTTGATTTTCTGAACGGTTGACTGCGAACAACCCAATATTTGGGCCACTTTCCGTCCTGAAAGGTTAGGATTCTTCTGAAAAGGGCTGAGGGCTTTCTTCACTTTTTTTGGGCTATGAAACCCCTTTTTCCTACCGGTTCCTTCCTTGCAGTTAATTGTAATTTCTTCGTTGAAGCGCTCAACAACTCTTGATACCGTTTCCGGACGAACGCGAGCCTCTTTTGCGATTCTTTTGAAGCTCCATTTTTGACTATTTTGAAAAAGTTTCACTATAAATTCTCGTGTTTTCACTTCGCTTGACATTTTTCGACAGAGAATTGGAATTGAAGTAAATGTTCCACATGTTTCTGACGTTCATAACAAAGCTAACTATGATCAAATTTTGATTTTTTCTCAATTGGTTCAAGGGATATAGGCGTTTTTGTGATAGCGAATTCATTCTTATTCAGTCCTTAGTCATCATTCGTTAAAGTCGTTTTGCTCTGTCCAGAAAAATTAAAATTCAAACAGCTCCGTCTGGGTGTTGCAGTTTTTTTTGTCAGTTAGTTTATTTAACCTAAAAGAAGGATGATGTTTTGGGAATCTCTATTAAAATGCTCGGTTGGCAGGGCCTGGACTATATTTCCAAAATATCCCATCTTCTAGTTTTTCTTTAGCTACAGGAACATGAAGAAATTACTGGGGATCAGATCCAGAGAATACAGTGGCTGAAGCATCACCATCGTTTTCTTCGTCAAAGATCCAGGTTAATCATTTTTTCCTTCAGTAGAAATTCGTATACAGTTTCTTGTACTGTTAGGTTTTTATACATCTATGTATAACATAATTTCTGTCATTCATCTAATAATACTAATATGAAGGTTTATCTGCTTGGCTGTCAGCCCCTTGTTTTTGTGTAGCACGAATAAGAGATTTTCTTTCCGCGAATAGAACGAGTGGATTTCGAAATTGTTTGATAACTCGCAGACTACTTTTTCACTGATATCGGTAGCAAACGAAGTTCTTTTGTCGGAATTCTCGGGAATCTATGAATGGATGTACGACCTCGGCCGACGGGGCTAGGCCGATTCTGGTCTAGTTAGATCACAGAGGGGAGAAGGCGAGTCTGGTTCTTCTTACCGAAGATTCGGCTTCACTTTTTGACGCTGCATAGAATGCGTATTGGTATTATTAGATATAATTCGATTTATGTAAATGAGTAATCCGATGACTGAAATTGGAGTATTTTAGAGGACAGGGTCGGTTCGGCCAATTTGACCGTCCATCCGTTTTTTCGACAGAGTGTGATCTTTTCTATACTATTTTACTTTTCTGGTAGGTGATAGTGTTTCCGACGCTGCCCTTGTGCAAAATCCGACCCCTGTTCATTCGACCCTACCTTTCCACGACTTGTCGATGGTGGAAACCAAAGACACCAGAATAGAGGAAGGCAAGCTTCTTTACGAGAGGCGGTGGTTTCATAGGGGGCAGTCTGTGTTTGTGGAAAGCAAGGATATGTCCAAGTTTCCCGGAAATATCTCCGCTATAGGAAGTGATGCTGTAAGTATGAGAGAATCTATTTCGAATCGAGATTTTAAAGAATTTATTTTCAGATTTGGGTGAAAAAATCCGACGGCTCGAAAGTGAAAATTTATTTAACGAATTTAGCGAGAGGTAAAATTTCACTGAAGAGGAGAGCTTCATAACCAACATTCGCGTTGTTTCATGTGGAATATTTTGTGATTTTTTTTTGAGCAGACGGAAAAAGGTGATATGTTTTCAAGCATTGTAATAACTTATTGAAATGTTATTTTATTTCTCTGTTCTTTCGCGGTTCAGCCGATGGATAATATCAAATTTGTATTGTTATTTGTTATTTACAAAATTTGACTTTGTAGTACAAACCCAGTCCAACAAAATGTGTTTTAATTCCTTCATCATCATCATATCTCAGATGTTTAGTCATCGAAATCATATCCTTCATAATGTCATAAGCACTTTATGACAAACAGAGGTTAAGGCCATATAACTTATAGTTCTATGGTTAAGGCATACATTTCATGAGGCACATAGAAACATCAAAGAAATAGATTCGATGACAAACACATCTTGAGAAATAAAAATTATACCAGAGAGTAAAACTCAAATTTCCGTTCGACAGAAAAAGATTAAACCGAATTTTTCATCATCATCATATCTTTGATGACTAAACACATTCTAGGCATCTTACTTATGACAAACAGGGGTTATGCATAGAACTTATAGTTAATTATAGTTACTTAAGTTCTATGAGGTCAAGACAAATTTCACAAGGAACATAGAAACATCAAGGAAATATAAATTAAACCAAAGAGTAAAAATAAATTTTGGACCCGTCTCTATCGTCTTCGAATCCAAATGACAAGCTGTCATCGAATTCTTGTCAGCGCTTCCCAAATATGTGGACTACTTGCATTCCATCCTCGACATGAGCGATACCTCCCAGAACCAAGACCAGTTAAACGAACAGGGTTCAGTCTTTTCCATCGTGTGCAGAATCTGCTACGATGCCGACAGCAACGAAGAACTGATAACGCCGTGCCGTTGTAAGGTTATTCGTTCCAGGTTTGACGATATCCTAACCGTTAATCTTCGTACCTTGTAGGGAACAGTCGCTTACGTCCACAGGAGCTGTTTGGAAACTTGGCTAGCCGAAGCTAACGCCACAAACTGCGAACTATGCCACCAAGCGTTCCAGACTGAAAGAACGCCTAAATATACCACTTGCCAGTCGTTGTGGAGGTGGCTACGGTACCAGCCCACCGCCAATGAAGTGGGCAGAGGTATCATCGGAGATATGCTAGCTTGCGCCGCTATAACGCCGATGGCGGTCGTCATAACCTACGTGTGCCTATTCTCATCCGATTATTACAACCAAAAAAAATTCCAAGCTCTGACCGCCGCTAAATGGACCTCAGTCTCCCTCCTAGTCATGATAGGAATCATGCTGGTCGGGTACTACATGTGGGTGTTTTCCATCATCAAACTACACATGACAGTTTGGTACAATTGGTGGCAGAGAGAATGTATCGTACGGTACATCCCACCCTCTTCATGTTCCAGAATAGGAGCACCTCTAAGAACGCCCAGAAGAGACAGTACAGTAATAACTATAGTACCTTCGCACAGAGATCTAGACACCGCAGAGTACATAGACGTGGAAACCGTCGACTCGAAGTCTAGGTTAGCCCCGCCCATCAGGCCTAAGCCGCACAAAGCGAGTTCCGTCTTCTTTTTGGGTAAGAAGAGGGTGTTGCCTACGATAGAGGAGGGGGAAAGTGAGACCGTTATCAATATCGTGCATAGTTCGTCCAGGAATGTTAACGTGTTTCTGAGCAGCACCTCCAGGTTGGTTATGGAAAACGAGCAGTTGGAATGTGAAAGCGTTCAAGAGGATGAGAAGGAAGATAATGTTGATTGAGAATGAGATGTCATTCGCAACATTCAATTATAATGTATTATCAATAAAGATTTGAAGTATTTGTTTTAGTTCGTGACTAGTAGAGCTCCTAGATCTACCTATTAGGTAGTTATCCTTCTCGATAGATCTCTGCAAATCGCGTGATTTTATAGGCGAAATGTCAAAGTTTGATCAATTTTCCTGAAGAAATAGGAGAATTATGGAAAATATGAATACCAAGCTATTTTGGATTGACCTTTCCTCTTTCGATCCGTATATTTGCATCACGGCCAGGATATCTGTGAAAAAAGTTTTATCGAGTATAAAATTGCCCTTTTTGCTGGATTTTTTGCGATTTTCGCGAATTTTTTATAAATACTTCTACATCGCCTAGAGAATCGAAATTTCACCCACACATGAATCGATTATACCTCTTTTCGACCGTATAAAAATTTCCTCTTATAGCAGCGAAGCTGCGATTTTAATATTCTTCTGGACCCACTTTTTCGACAGATTCCCCGGGCCGGACCACAGAGTTACCGTTTTAGTATAATAAGGGCCACTTGCACCGTATTGGTTCTAAGCGTTAGTTAGTTAAGCGTCGATTAATTTATTTAATCCAGGATTAAATATTTGGCTTGCACCGAGGCTGAATGTAACTAGATTAAAGTTAATCCACAAATCTGGTTATTTTTACGTAAATTGGTACTTGTGCCTATTTTCACGTTGTTTATTTTATCCCTTTCTATGCTTTGACAGTTTCGATGTTTAGACATTTTTTGATATCGAGCGTTTCGCAAATTAAAAGAGTTTGCAATAACGAATTTCTTTGGTAAAAACCGATGCAACATTCATTGCACAAGTTGACATCTTTCTTTGGAATATTCTACGTCCTTCACAAATGAAAATATACCTGGTTCGAAACTCTAATTGTCGAAGCACTTACCACTTCAGATTTGGATGTAAAATATGATAAACTCATGGATTCTCTGTCGTATAACAGAGGAAAATAAAAAAGAAATGATCGAAAAGCTTGAACAAACCTGATTTTCGATAATGGGCAAACATCTATAAGAAAATATGTGATTTTTTCAATAAATATGCATCTTGGAAAATTGTTAATATTTATTCACTTTCATTTCAACACATTGGTGATAATATTGGTTCCGATTGAATGATACCATGTGTCACAGTGAATTAAAGAATAATTCTACATATCAGAAGAACTGTACCTCCAACTTTATTAGGCATGTATGGATTTGTTCAGTACAAAATATACCTCGACCGTTAATATTTAGTTCAGTTATTCATTCTTGCGTGTGCTTTTCATTTCACACCAATTTGATCTTTCATATCTACGCCTAGGAAAACCAAAATCTATAATTTCTACTTCAGTCATTATTCTTTTCAATTTGATTTATAATCAAACATCATTTTTGAAACAAGCCTGACTTGTGTCATTCATGAATGTAGGGTTAGAATTCAAAGTTTATCGTTAAACTTCCATTTAATCCTCCCAATTCGGAGGATTATCTTTAAGCGTTAGTTAGGGTAGTTAAACTAGGATTACGACACGGTGCAAGAGAATCATAGACACTAATCGAGGTTTTGCATTTAATCTGAAGTTTTGTCATACGGTGCAAGCGGCCCTAAAGAAATAGAATCACACATGCACATGTGGCAATATCAGGACTGACAGCATTATGTCAAACCCTCTGTGGTGCTAGGTAGTACATATAATTGTCAAGGTGAAATTTAAACTTCCCGCTGGATCACTCAATAGTGACAGAGAATGAAGGTCACGAAAATTTGCCCCTTGAATATCAAAGTGCCGACGCTTCTGTGTATATATAGTTAGATATTCTGTGCTGTTCACCGCTCCGCCCACAGAGTCGCTACGCAGAAGTGCAACGAAAAATATTGGAATATAACGTTAGCAATCAAATAAATAGTATTGGTTTATTCCTCAACGAAATCGGCTCAATTGACCATATTCATTAGCTATCGGTTGCAGCTTTTTGAGCATCTTTGGGTTGGTACCAATGTGTCTTCAATGTCAATTGTCTTTGATTGTTTACAATATACTATGATTATTGTGTCCTCCACGGTTAAACCAATAAGGGCAGAAAGGAAAAGTCTCCTAGTGGGAAAAAGGACAATCCAAAAAAAAACTCTTAAATTATATTTGGCGACGTTTCGTAGATTTTCATCTGCTTCATCAGGCCTGAAAACCAAAAATGGAACACATATAAAAAGCACAATGGTACAAAAATTACCTCTATAAACTAGAGTTCTATAAAATCTAAAAAAGTGGACCGAAAGGCATCACCAGTCATCAATCATAAAATACCGCTCACAACGTAATTTAAAATCAAAACAAACATCTGACAGTAACTCGAAACTCAGAATAAACAGAAGGTAACAAAATAACCTCAAACAAAGGTACAGGTGAGAGGAATAGAAGAGGGGAAAGAATTGTTGTTCTGTGATGCGTGGTTGACATTTTGTGACTGTACCTTTGTTTGAGGTTATTTTGTTACCTTCTGTTTATTCTGAGTTTCGAGTTACTGTCAGATGTTTGTTTTGATTTTAAATTACGTTGTGAGCGGTATTTTATGATTGATGACTGGTGATGCCTTTCGGTCCACTTTTTTAGATTTTATAGAACTCTAGTTTATAGAGGTAATTTTTGTACCATTGTGCTTTTTATATGTGTTCCATTTTTGGTTTTCAGGCCTGATGAAGCAGATGAAAATCTGCGAAACGTCGCATGGGCGTAGATAGGGGGGGGCCTGGGGGGCACGGCCCCCCCCAGAATCCACGGTGCCCCCTCCTTACTGAAAAACACATTTGTTTTACCTTGCTCGTTTTCCACTGTGCCCCCTCAGGCCCCCCCCAGGAAAAAAGGCTAGCTACGCCCATGAAACGTCGCCAAATATAATTTAAGAGTTTTTTTTTGGATTGTCCTTTTTCCCACTAGGAGACTTTTCCTTTCTGCCCTTATTGATTGTTTACAATTTTTGAAGTTTTGAACGTGCTATTTATTTTGAATTTTGATAGAGCGAAAACAATTTTTGGTAAAAATGCTAAAAAGGTGTAAGTAAGTACATCTTGTGTACACCTAAATTTTATAAAGAATATAATGAAACCTAAATGTTAATGAATTGGCGGGGTTATTTCAAATCAGTAATGACTGTGATGACATATTATTATTGCTGCCAACCCAAGAACGCTCAAAAGCTGCCACCGATAGCTTATGAATATGGTCAATTTCGGAATAATGCCGATCAATTTCAGGAAATTTCGACATTTCAACGAGAACAAGAAGCAACTCGCCTTGTTCTCTTGAATCGGCAATAACCTGTGAAATAAACAAGTAGATGAGTAAAAAAAATACCTATGGTTAATGTCGAGTATTCGCCAACAGGTCAAGATTCAAAAACTTTCGGCAATTTTTTAGGAATTTAATGATATCAAAATCATTTTTGGTACAAAATAGTGACAACTTATGTACATTATTTACAAATACTTTATAAAAATAATCATAACAACATTCCTTTCTCTATTGAATACCAAGAAAGTACAAAATAACAGTCGCGCATCTCTATAACAAGCTTAACTTTCCCAAATAAAAAACGACCGGGAAAAAAATGCAATTGCAACTTCTACATTGCTGAACTAAAACAACCAAGAGGAAATTCAGTTATTACTAAAGCTCAATCATCACAAACGTTCGATATTTGAATATACTTCAGAATTCCCCCGGTATATCACATTCTCTCACTTCTAAGGGTTCAATAAATTACTAAAAACGGAATATATGTACCAGAATCGACAGTCTGAATACTGAACTTTGGCTTCGTTCGGGATACAAGATAAATACTGGATCTTTATATGAAGAACGATCTAAAATGAATAATATGGATTAATTCAGTCTTCCATCGAAGTAATATCTGTATTCAACGTGTAAAGATACTCAGTGTAAAGCCTCTTGGCGTAATTTATTTGTTGCGCCACCGTTCTCGCCAATTCTACAGTGCGACATCTCACCCTCGGTTTCTTAACCGGATCTGGATTTACAAGCATGGAACTAGACGTTCCAGCGACATGTTGTACTATCTCTATATAGTACCTATTCTCCGAGTGCTCTTTTTCTTCGTACACCTTACAGCTTATCAAGTTTCTGAAAGTTAATTTAATCTAGAATATACGATAAAATAAGTTTTGGATCCTTACATGAGGTGACAATCTATAATGGGAGTCAAATCTGGATTGTTCGCTACAATTCTTATCCTTTCATTGGAAACGATGCATTGTAGATCTTCAGAGGCGCTTCCTAGGACCTCGAAAGCTATAAGCTGTTCACTGTAGTTCCTATAACAAGACCAGTGAATATTTTGAAGAATTAAGGCATTCACCACAGGTGAAAGTACACAGGCTGTTAGCTAGAACGACTGACAACATTTTTCTGGGGATCGAAGTGTCATTGCAACAATTTTTATTCCTAGAACTACCCTCGATCAAACACTTACTTGTCATTAACCATGTAAAGATACTGCTGCCCTTGACTCTGCTTCAAACTATACCTCGGCAACAATCCACCATACCCATGCACACACCTAGGCAGCCTATGCCTCTCGAAAATAATTTTACTGCCAAAAACAAATCCATCAATTCACCTAAAATCGCTCAAAACCTCCCAAAAACTCACCTGCTGCTGGAATCCCTCACGGCTCTAGCCGTCTCCGACGCGAAATCCAAAACCCCCACCACCGGCTTCGTGAACGCCCCCACCAATCCTTTCCCCATGCCGGAGAACGCGCCCTGGATGCCGTCGTTGGCCACGCCCTCGTACACCTGCTTGAAGATGCTGGTCGCCCCGCCCAGCAGCCCGAAACCCAACCCCTTGAACCCGGCGATCAGGTGGTCTTTGCTCCGCCCCGTCTCGACCCTCTTGTATCGCTGTCTCGTCTCCTCGTGCCTGTCGTCCATGGCCACCTTGCCCAAACCGTCGGATAGGGATTCCGTTACCTTGGCCGCCGAGTTGGAGATGCCGTGCGTGACGTTCTTGACCAGCGCGGACACGTTGCCTTCGAGGAAGAAGCCCGACAGGCCTTCGGACACGTCGTTGACGAATCCCAGGGGGTTTCCGAGGAAATCCACGGAGCCCAGGATGATGCCGGCCTGCCACATCAACTCCTGCAATTCGGAAAAGCATAAAACAGGCGCAACGTTGTTCGAATTGAAGCCGCCATCATCTATGTCGGTAAAGTAGGCTGCATTAGTGGGCCGGCAACCATTGGAGGGCAGAACTAACGGGTTCTGTCACTCATGACCATATGTAGCATATCTGGTGCCCCAGAAGGACAGTAGAGGTCTTCTTAAAGAGCTGAAGGTTTTACTCCGCTAAGAATAAAAAAATAACTCACGTCTCTGAAGTGCTTCATGATGGAGTCTAGAAGAAACTGCCAGGTTTCGAAGGGATGTTTCCTGTCGAAGGCTTGCAGGTCGATGGCTGCATCTTCGAATTTGATCAAGGTCAGACCCAGCTTCTTCTTGATCCTCTGCAGGTGGCCGCTAAGCTTACTGGCGGTCTTCACGCTGAGTCTTATTTCGTTGGGAACTAGTTGTAGAACCCCAAAATAGTACCTGTTTAAGAAATATGATGACAGATCTGAAAAGATCAATAGAAATTCAATGATCTCACCGTTTGGAATGCGAGGTGGACACCTTGGTGAGCAACCTCTGGGTCTCGAAGTCGTTCTCATCCTTATTTATCAGTTCTTCCGCTTCCGAATGTATACGAGCGAAAGAGCAGAATTTCAACAGCAGCAACTCTTCCAGGATCACCGATATGTTCTTCAGACGCAGAATCAGATACTGGAAAAAAAGAGATTAACTAAGCTAGACAAAGTCTCAAGGAGGCTTCCAACCTTGAAAATAACAGCGTTCTCGTTAACTTTCGTCTGCATTTCGGCCTGGAACAATATGGCCGGAAGATCTTGCTCCCCTTCGTCGCTATTCCTTACGTTCGGCGGCGTCACGTACAGAACTACCGGCGTCGTCGTTTCGAAGAGCTGCAGTAAAAATTGTCGCATCGCAAAAATCTACAATCTACCCAATAACTCACCTGGTTGTCCACCTGGACGTTACCGACGCTCACGCAGAAGGTCTTAGACTTGGGCGTAACCACCGTCTCGGCTACTATGTTCGAAAACAGCCCGTAAAGCAACTCCTCGGGCGTCTTGCAACACACAACGCTGACCCCCAAACCCTGAAGATGCACCGTGAACTGAAACTCCCTCTTGTCGTGGTCCTCAACGCGGGTGAAATCCAGATGGGGCCTCTGTTGCAAGGCTATGCTGCCCCATTCCCTGTCGTCGGAGGTGGCGTACAGGTTCTTCTCCTTCATGTCCTTGATCACCAGGACTCTGGTGGGACCATCCATCGCGATTTCGACGGATAAGAAACCTGAACCGGGTCTGAGTCTCTGTCTACCGACGGCCTGCTCGATGGGGACGCCTTTGTCGGTCAGTTTACGCGAGTTGGTCGAGGGTAAGCCTAGCACGACGGTGTTCCCTGGAAGATAACGTCGAATCCTTTAGTTCCAGTCTTTGGGAGGGAGCAATTCAAGAATTAAAAATGTTCGTGGTCGGAACAAGATGGAAACTCCAAGACCTAACCTTAAATTTGCCAATTTTCGTTACTGTAACTTCGGAACAGTTGCATATTTCTCAACACGTTCGCTGCAATTTGTTTTATTAAGGTATGGATAAGCGTTTTCAATACATAATTCTTCATCAGTTTTTGATGTCGGAGAAGTATTCAAAGTATTCTTTACACAAGCAGTATAGCTTTATGGCCCTGTTGAGAGCCAAGGAAGGGCAGCAACGAAAGTGTTAAGCGTGTTTTTACTGGAATCTGACATTTTCTCAACGCCATCTGGCGGTGTCCACTCCATAACAAAATCAATAACCTCACTCTTTGTAAATCTCCAATAAGTCAAAGCTTCATTGTTGGATTTATAGCTCAAGGACCAAATGCTTTCTAATCGCTAAGTCTGATTCCAATTGACTTGTGAAGTTGCCATTTATGTATACAGGGTCTTTGCCAAGTTTGAATTTGTCAGAAATCTAAAAAACTGTTTTCGAAACCTCCTAGATATATAAATGGCAACGCACACCCAACTTATTAGTAAAAAACCTAACATTCATTCAACTCGAAAAATATCTACAAGAAAAGGAAACAAGGTCGAAAATCGACAAGGATAAAAAGGCTACACACTTAAGAGGACAGAAGAATATACATACACGTCTGCCAAACTCCTAGAGAATTGCTAAAATTCCCTAAAAAATGCAAGTACCTAAAATGTGCTCCCGTTACGTAAAGAATGTTTTACCTTGCCTGAGACCGTAAAATCCGTCTTGCGCCTGTACGCACATGTTGTAATGGGCGCAGCTTAAGAGTCCGTCGTCTGTGAACCTCCAAAGTTGGGTTGATACCCTTCTAGGGTCCATCCTACGCAGCATCAGCCTCGAGTAGCAATTGGGTTGAGGGGCGGTGCCTAGATAAAGAATTTTAATCGAAAATATCAAGATGTACCATCAAAAATTACAATAATGTTTGATTTGATGGACGCTAGATGGAGGTAAGGGTTGAATAAACCTTAAAAAGGGGGCGTTGATAATGTTATATAATAACGATAGTTCCAAAGATTTTTTTGTCGAATAATTTTGACGCTAAAGTGAAAAATAAAGGCAGAAAGGACGAATAATCTTCCATACCTTCGATGTCTAAAACTAGAACATGATCGCTTCTCGGTTGATTGGGATGATACGGTGGACTACTTCCCTCGTGCTGTATGTGTCCGGTAGATGTCATCCTCCACAACTGCGATCTTAAACCTTGTCTCTTGCGAGCAAGAACTACTTGGTTACCGTTCATCACATCCAGGACGAGTTCTTGATTTTCAACGTCCAGAGGATTCAGTATATCGCTGCCGAACAAATCAAGGATCTGAACTTGATCATGAAATATCCTTATAAAACTTAAATTTTAAGTGCAAACAATTATTTTCTCATTAAAGAGTTGTAGTTTTTGATTTTTATCACCTATTTATAAAAAATGGTGGAATGATGCTGAAGGCACGACATCACAGAGGAAAACAACGGTGAAACTAATGGTATAATGATGAAGTCAAAAAAGAATTGTAGGCCTCAGGATGTAATTGAACCTTTTCCGGGGGGTATATGCGAGCGATATGAAAGAAACCTTTGTAAAATTCATACTATACCAAGAAAAACCAATACAAATCGTTAAATACTCAACATTCAACAACACAGAAACGATATTTTCCACTAACCTCTTAAAAGTTCCGACGAAAGCGATGTAGATAAAGTTCTCGTAGGTCAGTCCGGCGCAAGGGCCTAAAGCGCTGAGGTCGTAGGTCTTGCTGACCCCGCCCGGTGCTACCACGTTCAAAAGCGGCGGTTGCGTGGGCTGATCCCAGGCGTACGGGATGCTGGAATGGGCCCTGGCGGTGCTGTGATGCACCTCCTTGCAGGAGGACTGGGCGAAGGTCAGAGAGACCTCGGAGAAGTTGTCGACGCGAATGGGCGGCGGCATGGTGTCGGCGTCGGTGAAGACGATGAAGAACGTGGCGCCCTGCAGGACTATCTCGAGGCGCAGGAAGTATACGCGACCGTTCGTATCCCTAGAAAGATTTTTATCACAAAGATGCATTTCCACAAGACCAAACAAACTCTGTTACAAATTCAGACGAAAACCCTGAAGGAACGGTCACAGATTTAGAGCATTTCGAAGCCTTGTAGTTCAAAACCTTGTCTATTTTTGACGTTCTTGTTTTAGACGGATTTTTTGACAGGACTGTCGAAAGAATGAGCGTCTCACCTTATGTTTACGTGTGTGGAACTATTCGCATCGATTTTCAGACCGCCGGACCAACAACAGTCGGGTATGTCTTTGATAGAAACGCACAGGTACTGATCCTGATCTAGCCTTGGCCAATGGAAGGGCATGTGGGAGTTGGGCATCAGCCTCAGCGAGGTTTTCTGTTGGTTCGGGTCGCTCTACAAAAAACAATCACCGATAACACTGTTCCGAAACGAAATTCTCGACAGCGATGCATGTTTTGGACAAAACAAAGATCCTCCGATGAAAGAAACACTCACCAATGTTAGGGTGAAGTAGCTCTGGCAGAACACCAACTGATAGGAACTCCTGTTGTGCACTTGATACCTAGGCGAAATGGTAACGATGTTGGTAGACCTGTATCTACCTTTTCCCGGCCTGATCTCTATGCCCACCACGAAAACTGTATCGCTCCTACCGTCGGTCATCGTCACGTGAAGCTTACGCACCTGTATCCCTTTCTGAACGTGAAAATTGGAACACCACTACAAAAAAAAAACTGTCAAGTTCCTCCTACCCCAAATTTGTATCAGATATAACCTGCGGGGTTCCGTCTCTAACTACGTGGTTGCCAACTCGCGCACTTATGGTAGGACTGGCGTCGTGATCCGAAAAACTGAAGAGTAACGGAAGAAGCATCCTGGCGAATTCGTGTTCTTCAAACTGGCCGGCAGCCAGGCTGACCGTGCCCGCCTGTCTGAAGACCAGAGGTAGACCGGTCTTGTTTAGTATCCAATACGGCGCCGAAATACTGATCTGGAGAAAATCGAGGTTATTCGAGGTTATGGTTTCTGCCTGAAGCGCACGAACCTTTATTCTCGCCCCTTTATTACAAGAAATCACAGCCTGCAAGAATAGTCTTCTCTCCATGTTGTCCTCGAGCTTTATGCGGCACGCGAAGTCGGTCGCGCAAGCTGCTGGTATTATCACAGACGTACTGGAGACGAAATTTTCCACCAGTATGTTCATTTCTATCACATCTTCGGGATCAACCTATTTTGGACAATAAATTGTCTTTTTAACGACACCAAAAATGCTCCGACAGCTCTCTACGATAACATTTCACTTTTCTGTAGTTTTGAATATTACCTTTTGTCGAAAAACTGTATATGTACTTACATTGGTCAATGCACTTGAAGACCCCGAAGTAATACGTCCATTTTCCCCTTTTATCCTATAACTCAGATCGGTTGGAAGCAGGTTCACTATTTTCACGGTCGGTAAAAGGGTGATCCTATGTGCAGGCTGGTCGCTCTTGTAGTTCCCCTCGATAACGAACTTCTCCTTTACTATGTCCGAGCAAAATCTGTGACAAGAGAAAAATTGACGTTTGAGGTTAGGTTTGTGATATCCATGAACTGGATCACCTGTAGTTCGTTCCTTTTTTGGAGGTGCAATTCAGCAGATCGTACATACAATCCGTGTTCGGCTGTTTCCAAGAGATGGAAGGCGTACCGTAAGAATATTTGTTCGAATTGCCGACAGGTCGGACGTCAATGTCGGAGTGCGCGTACTGTAGAGGGATAGCCAAAGTTTTCCCCGAATCAATATTGAGCGACTTGCTGGGGACCCAACCGGAACCTAAATATTGACTTTCGAATTTCAACTCGATGGTTTCTGGCAGTTTGTTCTTCACAAGCACTGCAGACCTGACCGTTATCAGTTTTCTGGCAGACCCCTCAAGCGTTATGTCGAATACGATCCTGGCTGGAGGTATATCGGCTTGAATCTGGAAGAAAATCGAATTCTGGCTCTGATACGGAACTTAGGTTCGGTTAGGACGAAAGCTGAACAATTGTGGCGTTTTAAAATGATTAAATTCAGCTTACATTCGATCTTGTTTTGATCTCGACAACAGCATGCCTGAAATAAACTCCTACTTTGTCCACGGAAACTGGAGGTAAGGCGTGCTGCCAACCATCTACTTTAACGATCAACTGGTGCATTTTCCTCTTGTGAGAATCTTGATGTCGTATCTTATCTACACGAAATGAAGAAAGTATATCAGATCTACCTGGACAAAGTTTAACCTTCCTCCGGAGGACATTCACATTAGGACTGAAGGATTTTATAGGCTATACGTGTATATTACAGAAGAAAATTATAGATTAAATCTTGCAAAGGCCAAAACTCACCTCTACCGCTGAAAGAAAACGGAACAGTCTCTCCAGGCTCCACTGTGATAACGGAATCATCCTGACGTCCAGACTGGGTGGCTTCGACGTCGTCCACCTCAGAAATGACGGTTGAAAAACTGAGAAGAGATCCTGTATCGTTTTTCAACGCAAAGGGCACGAAAGGAGATCTTCGTTTGAAAGTGGGCGACTGACATATTTGCTTGCAGTCGTTCTCTCCGTTATCCCCGTTCTTATCCTTCAAACTGTAATAATCTTTCGTCCAGCTCTCCTTGACCGATTGGTAGAGGTCCAAAAGGGTGGAGGTCACATCAACGTTCAGTATATCCTGGGAGCGTACTTCGACGTTGAGTCTGTTCTTCACCAGAGCAGCTGACAACGTTCTATGCCAGGTGATATTGCAACTGAAAAAGGATACCAATAGAAAAAATTCAAATTGAAATTGAACTTATTACTTCCAAGGTTCTATTACTGGCTCCCAGCCGGACAACACCCTGTTGTAATAGTCGCTGGCTAGAGTACAAAAAATTGATCCTTTTCTGTAGAGTGAGTTGTTGGTTTCGGTCTCTAAAAGATTTTGCCTCAAACAGAGATCTTTCAACGAGAATTCTAAGAGAGGTACATCTGAATCACCACAGTCATCGATTATACATATCGATAAACAGTTTGCTTTGACCTGAAAATTTCACAAATTCACAAAACTTTCTAGTCTGTAGAAAATAATTTGAAACGAATATAATAAGTCATATTATCATGAAATGTAACGAAGACGTTTAAATATGGTTTATATCAAGAATGAGAACCTACCTCAATACAATCTATGCCAATTTTTAAGTCGCCAAAATTATCCACATTATTTTTCGGTGTAGCATATTTGGTCAACCAAATGGCAGCTTCGTCTAATTTATTCTCGTTCTTTTCTAAAGCTTTTATGCAATCTTCAGAATTGAACCCTAAGGTCACCAATTTGTTCACGTTCTCTAAAACAAATAGTAATTTCGATAATTCGATACTTTCATACAAAAAATACTCCAGAAAACCTTCCAATGAACGAGTGATTCGACGAAACAAGACTAAGGTAATTGAACGAAGAAAAGTCTTCAAAGATGAAAAATTCTACCGAATAACTTCAGTCTACATCAATTTTTTAATCGCTTGAATGCTTGAAATGTTAAAATCTACCTGTTGAATAATTCTGAGTTCCTTGTGGCTTCTGACCCGACAGCAGTTGCTTCGGCAGAGAGTTCAATATCTGTAGAAACATTTTCATGTCGTGATAGGAAAGTCTGACCGTTAAATATTGTAGTTGAGCCTGAAAATGAAGAAATTGAAGTCCCACACTTCGAAGGTTCCTAAAGACTCACTTCTAGTTTGTTGTCACCATTTATGTCTATATTTAGAGTTATAGGATCAATAATGGATAAAGCTGTTTCGTCTTCCATGCCAAGGATACAGGAGAACATCTCGCAGTGGTTCAAGTTGCAAGATAACGGTTTCTGAACGTGTTTTGGCTTATAGGTTATGACGGTTGTGCTCTAAAAATGATATCATTCAGAAGCTCAGTGGTTTTTTTCCTGGTATGATTTAAAAATATAGAATTATGTAAATTATCTTCGAAAAAAATACAAAAACGATCCAAAGCTACTCTCCTACCTTCAAAATCACAGCGTTCGTGTCCCACTGCGCCGTATTCTCGACGACAACGACCTCCGAGTCGGTAACGTTCAACTTAACCTCGAAAGTGCCCTGTTCCGGCTTCCAATTGCTCAAGGGCAACCTCTGGTGCTCCGGACTCGCGTCCACGTTCTCCACGTTCTGAAACACGAACTTCTGCAGCGACTCCCACCAGTCGAACACTCCCATCAGCCGCATGTTATTCAGCAAGACGGTGAACTTGGTGTGATCCCGCCTCTTCCTGCTGTGGATCTCCGCCTGCACCAGGTCCTGCTGATTGGACTTTTTCACCGGCTGCAGGATGTTGGTGAAGACGTTGGGCGGATGGCCGCCCGGGGAGTGGTCGAACCTGGTGTCCATGACCAGGATCTCCTGGGACACCAGGTCGATGTCTTGGCTCAGGTTGCTGAAGGTCTCGACCGTGAGGCGAGATTTGATGAAGTTTATGCAAGTGAAGGGCGGGGAGCCCGAGTTTTCGCGTAGTCTGAGGGTGACGTTCTGCAGGTCGAGCTTTATGGAGGACAAAGTCCAGGAGTCGGACACCGAAGGCTGAAATGTGAAAGGAATTTGATTTGGTGGAAGAGCAGACACTTTTTTTAGAGAAAAGTTGCCACCACCGACTAAGTTATTGCGTTGCTACTTCGTAAACTGGCGTGCCTGACGTTTTGACATCGACAGATCATGAGGAACTGTTAAACACCAAGCTCACATGTCCACATTGGAAAATCCGGTACAAAAGCGAAACTTACAGAGCTGCTCGTTATGGGCGAAGATACAGAGGGCAGAATTCTCTCAGTGTCCTCTCCAAGGTTGAAAGTGAACAAACCCTTCAATAGACGATACTGAGAAGAATCTATGGTAGCGTCCAAAGTTGATAACTGTCCATAAATACTCATGTCAGGCACTAAAAAAATCGAAATAGAGAAATTATGATGTGTATTTCCAAAAGAACTACATCCCGTACCAATTCTGTATTCCGGATGGAAATTCATCAAGTTCCTCTCGACCTTGAACTTCACCTGAAACTTCTTGGTCAAGAGGGAAGGTCCGTTCCTGAAAACGCGCGTGCTGCCCAACTGAAAACTGTCCGAAACCGCAGTTTTCGAAGTGTTTTCCTTACGACCCATGTACAGATCCATGTTCTGCAGCTCCACCGACATCACGTCCAGAACGGTCTTTTTGTCTGCAATTCAACTCGATTCAATTCGAGATTTATGCCGAAATACAACCCGATCTTACTGGTATTCTTGGTCTCCACGCTGATCGTGTGCTGTTCTCCGGACATCTTGAAACGGTTCTTCACCAACAATTGCCCCAAGTTGATGACCAACAGATCTGCGCTTTTAGAGCTCACTGGGACCAATATCATGGGTGAACCGGCGTAAATACAAAGCGATAATTTTAGGGGTTCGTTTCTTAGTTTCTGCCCACTGGTCGCCGCCCTTATACTTTCCATGACCCTTTGTAATTGGGTGAAATGATTGGAAAACGCCTGCAGTTCCGCTACGAATCTTTTTGTGTGTACGTACATGACAGATGACATACCGATCTCCAGGTGAGCGTCGTAGTTTTTGCTCACATCCAGAGGATACCTGGAAGAAAATAGTCCTCCATTTAATAATTCTTCAATAATCGCGAATTGAATTGAAACAAATCACGGTTCAAATGACCTACTCACCTGATGTATTTGAACTTCAAGGCTTTAGACCCGGACGTAGAGAATCTTTCTTTGTACAACTGGCCGTGGGGTGTGAGGTCGATCAGAGACATAGAACCTAAATTACCCTCAACCTCCTTTTGCGTCCCGCTACTCTTGACGCCGATCTCAACCTTGGATATGTTGGCTTTGGCGATGTCCGAACCGGATTTGACGAGTACCATCGTGAGCGATCTGATCGTTATGTTGGTTCCGATGTTTTCAGTTACCAGTTCTGGAATCAACGATGGAGAATGATTTCCGAGAAAGTGGATTAAAAATAGGAATATTTAGAAAACGATTCCGCCAATTGCATTCGAAATGCTTTATTTGCGAAAAGATGAACTTACCGGAGTGAACGTTATCGTTTATTTTAGATTCGTCAACGGTGGTAACGGTAGGACTTATCGGAGATGCGCTGAAAAAATCGATCAACACTACCCAAGACTCCACACTTATAACCAAATCCAAACAGTTGAAATCGACCGAAGCATTCATATTCAGCTGAAAAATAAGAAACAATAAAGAAGAAACAGATTATAAGTGAGATTGGCAGCAATAAAGTATGTCTAGGTGAAAACATTTACTTGAGAGTTCTGGGCCATTAACCTGTCGGTGAAAATATTCATAACCCTAAAATATAGATATATTTTGAATCGGGTGAATCAAATGGGCGTTTTTGAACATTCTTACG
This sequence comes from Adalia bipunctata, assembly GCA_910592335.1. Taxonomy (NCBI): domain Eukaryota; kingdom Metazoa; phylum Arthropoda; class Insecta; order Coleoptera; family Coccinellidae; genus Adalia; species Adalia bipunctata. Next base: position 5,175,132 of record OU342951.1, read on the forward strand.
AAGATTTCTATAAATTTCGGGGAAAGTTTGAAAATGTTTCAGAAAATTTCATTGGATTCTGAAAATAACTGGATTTTTCGCAGAAAAACGAGTACAATTGGCGTCCTATATGTCTTAATAGACGACATTGTATTGACATCAATAAAAAACAATGTTCCTATTGAATTTTTCACTAAATTCCTCGGAAAGTGCATTCTTAATTCTTTCGCGTTATCAACAGTAATCGAAGATCACTCAGCATGTTATACTTCCTTCAAATCGATGAAACCAAACTTGACAACCTGTCAGTAGTGGAAAAACGGCGCAAAAGCACCAACTCACCGAATCGTACTGAGAATTAAAATTGGGCGCCTCCTTGTCCACCAACAGCACCGATATCAACACCAGATTCTTCTCTATCCTCGACTTACGCCTGTTGCGCGTCGGCGAGGGGGGCGGGGTGCAAGGATACATCTGTTCCACCCGCTGCGGCATAAAACCCTTGATCTGGGCCACCCCGAAAACGGCCGACGTCTCCAGGTGATCGGGGAGAGAACCGTGTATGGGAGCCGGATAGAACTGGTTGAAGGTCATGTCCGGACAGGATCTGGACATGCAGGAAGCGTTCGGGGGGAGGTCGCCGCCCGAGGAAGAGATCATCATGACACGTTGTCTGGAATTTTCGGGTTGCAGCAGGTCTTCCATGTATATGGACCGCAGCGAGACCTGGAATTTACGATTGTAAGTCCCGGTATCGTAAACCTGGAAGCGTATCCTCACCTGAATGTTAGTTTCGTATTTGTGGGATTTCTCGTAATTGAAGACGAAATCTCTGAAGGAAACGTCAATCAAACCCTGCTCAGTCGACGGAATGTTTCCCCTCAGCTCTATAGTGAAGACCGGCAGTTCGAAAGAAACTGAAAGGTACACATGAATAAAACCCACAATTAATGTGATATTGAGCAGAAATTTCTTCCGGATGCTACACGAGAAACTTCGTTCTCAAACATGATTGTTTGACAAAAGTGAAACTATATCACTTGCATTAGTGTGTCCAGAGTGTGTGGGGGACAATCTATTCCACAAAAGTTCGATGTAATTAAGAATTGATCGTAAAATATACTGCTCCACAAGAGTTAGGGATATCGTATTCAATCGTTTCCAAAAGTATGGAATCTTCGAGAAAATCGCTGTAAAATCATTTAAAACTCAACAACTTGAATCGATCCAATTAAAATCAGTATGAGACATTTCGTCAATCTGGTCGCCTTTTTTCTGAAGTTTGGTTCTTTGCATTTGCTTCATGAATGTTCTTATTTTGAAATGAAGTCAGTTTATCAACAGCTTCGATTCGAAACGAGTTTTCTGAAAATGCCAAGACGTAAATCAACAAACGCTGAGGCTAATAGGGCTATCGGAATGCTACAGGGTGGCCTAACTCAGGTTGCTGTAGCGGAAAGGCTCCAAGTTAGCCAAAGTGTGATATCTCAACTTTCGAATAGGTTCAGGGAGACAGATTCCGTGTTGGAAAGACCAAGGCTTGGTGGGCGACGAAAAACAACACCTGCTCAGGATCGTTTCATCACCGTTTCGACGAGAAGAAAGCCTACATCTACGTGTAGAATACTACGGAATACTCTTCAAAATGCAGATGGGGTCCAAGTTTCCATCGAAACCATCAGACGACGTTTGAGAGAGGTGAATCTAGGTTCTAGACGTCCATTAAGAGGAGTTCCATTAACACGTGACCATAAGCGTCAAAGACTGGAATGGGCAAGGCAACATATCAACTGGAACGATCAATGGCGTAGTGTCCTTTTCACTGATGAATCCAGATATGGACGATTTTCAGATTTTTGAAGAATAAGGGTATGGACAATCCCACGCATACCCCGTAATCGTCGCTAAGTCCAAGAAGTCCATCCATTCCGAGGGGGTAGTGTTATGGTATGGGCCGGGATGTTTCAACGGGCGCACAGATCTACACATTTGTCCTGGGAATATGACCGCCTTACACTATAAGGAGCATGTCATTGACAATGTTTTGCCAAATTTTCACGCTGCTATTGGTGAAACTTTTCAATTTCTAGACGATAACGCTAGACCGCACCGTGCAGCCATAGTTGAGAATGCGCCCGAGGAGCTTGGTATTCCACATTTACCAATACCTCCGCACTCACCAGATTTGAATTGCATAGAACATGCATGGGATATGCTCCAAAGAAGATAAGATAATCATCAACCTACCCCAGAATCCTTAAATGATCTGAGAGAGCTTCTGCCCCGTTTATGGAACCAAATTCCTCAAGAAATGTTCAACAACCTCGTGTGTAGTATGCAAAGAAGATGTCAAGCTGTTATTGATGCCCGTGGAGGCCATACACTGTATTGATAGTCTTAAAATGCTTGAATTATCTGGGAATAAAATTTCGTTATTTTACTCGATTTTTCTTAACCACTCTGTAAACGCAGCAGACCTACAGGCTAAAATTAATTTGCAACTTGAAATCATATCTATATGAATTTTCATCACAAAAATCTTATTTTAACTATATTTTTTTGCAATTAAAGTCAATATCCCTAACTCATGTGGAACAGTTTATATCAGAAATCCTATGAATAGAGGTTGAAAGTCACGCTAACAGATGGCTGTAGCCCCTAAAAGGGACTTGAGCATCATGTAGCTAGAAGAAACCTAAATAAAAAATCACAGTCGCCCCAGGGAATATGGACTGGCAGTTCCAAAAAAACTGTAAGGTACACAATAAATGAAATATGGGACAGGAATTTCTTCCAGATGCAACACGAGAAAGTTAGAGTCACTCACCCTTTATATTCGCCATTCTCGAAGTTATGCTCTTGGTCTTCGACACGTTGGTCATGGCCGGAAACAGCTTGGCCCTGACGTGCGGATCCATGTTCAGAGTAGTGACGCCCGTATCCTCTTCCGTGATATCTCCGAGCGCCGACTGAGGCTTCAACGACCTCATGACCGACTCCGAGATCTTAGGGTTGGAGGTCAACCACTGCAACGTATCCAGAACCTGCTCGTACTGCAGCCTCGTCAGTGAGACCTTCAGGGCCGTCACCACGGATCCGACGATTTGGATGTTTCTCTTAGTCGAGTCGCCGCCGATTTCCTCGTCTTCCATCGGTATGAGGCTCTCGTTGCTGTAGTCCAGATTTCCCCTGGTCACCTCCCTTTGTATGTCCAGCTTCACCAGGGTGTCGTGCAGGATGGGCTTCGCTAGAGTCTTGCAGGAGTACAACACCTCCGGTTTAACCCTGAGATAAAAAATCGAATGCAGACTGTACCGAAAACGAGTCCATCTCTTTAACTCACATCGTCGTTTGTTCCTTTTTCGTTTCCTTGGTCCTTCTGGAAGAGGTATCCAGTGAAAACAGATTCATATCCCGAATTTCGATCTCGTAAAACTCGGTTCTGGATTCCGAGTAGTTCTCGTTGAAACCGTTCGTGAAACTACCCTCGACGGGCTTGTTGCAAACGTTGATCCTGCCCAGATGGGCTATGAACACTTCCAGGCTGTTGGGTCCACGCGGTAGTACGACCACTGGACTGTCCAAAATGATGTCCAATCTGAAATGGGGGGAAATATTCCCAATGATTTTTTCATAATTATAGGGATTTCGTCCTCACGAATAGTAAGGACTGAACGAGGATAAATTCGCTATCACAAAAACGCCTATATCTCTTGAATCAATTGGGGAAAAAACAAAATTTGTTATGTTAGTTTTGTTATGATTGTCAGAAACATGTGGAACATTTACTTCATAGATATTCCAATTCTCTGTCGCAAAATGTCAAGCGAAGTGAAAATACGAGAATTTATAGTGAGACTTTTTCAAAATAATCAAGAATGGGCTTCAAAAGAATCGCAAAAGAGGCTCGCGTTCGTCCGGAAACGGTATCAAGAGTTGTTAAGCGCTTCAACGAAGATCCTACAATTAACCGCAAGGAAAGAACCGGGAGGAAAAAGGGGTTTCATAGCCCAAAAAAAGTGAAGAAAGCCATCAGCCCTTTTCAGAAGAATCCTAACCTTTCAGGACGGAAAGTGGCCTAAATACTGGGTTGTTCGCAGTCAACCGTTCAGAAAATCAAGTCGAGTTGTGGGCTTAGAACATACAAAGTGCAGAAAGTACCAGACAGGAACGCTGTGAAGAATCAAGAAGCGAAATCAAGAGCGAAGAAATTAAAAAAAGACTTCTTGAAAAATGTTTTCCTGTTGCGTGATGGACGACGAAACCTATATCTTGGCTGATTTCTCGCAACTTCCTGGTCAGGAATTTTATACTGCAGATTCTCGTGGAAATGTTGACGAACAATTTCGCGTGAAGAAACAAGCAGAGTTTCCTAAAATATTCCTAGTTTGGCAAGCAATTAGCACTTGTGGGAAAAGGAGCAAATTTTTCGTTGGCCAAGGCTCTGTTGACTCGAAGATATACGTCGAAGAATGCTTGAAGAAGCAACTTTTAAAATTTTTACGTGAGCACGATGTGTCAACAATCTTTTGGCCAGATTTAGCTTCATGCCACTACAGCAAGGCCACCAAGGAATGGTACGAAGCTAATGAGGTGGTTTTTGTCCCCAAAGAGGCCAATCCACCAAATTGCCCAAAACTCAGGCCAATCGAAAGATATTGGGCCCTGGTAAAAAGAGAATTGAAGATGACTAAGAAATCAACGAAAACATTAGCGGAATTCGAGCAAAAGTGGAAGACAGCATCCAAGAAAGTGACTGAGAACACTATATGGGAAGAATTCCAGAAAAAATCCATGAATTTTGTAAAAAATAGTTTCGATTTTTTTATTGTAAAAACCATTTTCATTAGTATTAGAAGATGATTCGAAAATGAGTTTGATCTTAGAAATCGGTCCAGTGGTTCAAAATATATAAGCGTTTTTGTGATAGCGAATTTATTCTCGTTCAGTCCTTAGTCCTGATTGATCTACATATTTCACCCACTTACTTGATATCTATAACAAAGTCGTCGGAATCATCAGGACTATACGGAGTCTGTGGAATTGTGTCCCTAGCTGATGAGAATCCGGAAGCTCCTACCGAACTGCTCCTTCTCCTTTTTCTTGGAGAAGAACATTCCGAGAGGGAGAAAGCGCTTCCATAGATAGAAGACGATAATCTGGCATTCATATAGAGGGATTGTGCCAAAGCTTCAGCCCTGAAATATTTTCATCTATTCACCTTTGATTAACGAAATCATTATTCACTTTTATAGTCGAAAATGAATAATATTCCATTTTTGTTCACTGACTCATGCGACCCTGCACAAAATCTATCATACCTTGCTTGAACCAGCCCTAACGCCATGTCAGTGGCTGCGCTCTTTATAGACCTGGCCAGATGCGACATGTACTGTTTGAATTCAGTGGCGCACGACTGCAACTCGCAAACGAAATGCGGCGAATGGGTATACCACAAAGAAGCCATCCTTATCCTTATGTCTGCAACGTCTGAAACAGTTCAATCAGTCCAAAAAGTCCGATTTTTGTACCAAAAAGCTACCTCTGTCCTCTTTGGGATCGAAACTCCTCACGACCTTAAAACTGAACGCTCTCTCTCTATCGTTATCCTGTGGGTTCACGTACAAAGGATGAATCTGATCCTCTTGAAGCAGATCCTTGCCCACGCTCACTATCCTTTGGTGCATCTGTCCTTCCGGCGTCAAATCTAGTACTTGAAGACCGCCGAGAGACCCCTCTATCTCAACCTTCGAACCTAAGAAGATTACAGACTTTTTCGCGTCCTTAAACATGTTCGTTTGACAATGTGGTAGTCTCATAACAAGAATGAAACTAAATCATTTGCGAGAAATGTTATCAACAAGTAATCCAGAACAAAATTGAGTGTTTCCAACGTTAACTTCGTGGATTAACTGTGCCAGAGTCCGTGGGAGATACTCAATTCTACTAAAGTTCGATGGAATTCAAAGTTAATCATGAAATATACCAGGAATCTTTTGAAATAAAGGTTGAAAGTCACGCTTACACATGGCAGTATGGTAAGATGTCGAAAGGAGCCCCTGAAAGGGACCCTAGCGTTATGTAGCAAGAAGAATTCCAAATAAAAAATTTGTGGATACTACAGTCGCCCCTGGGAATATTCACGGACCTCCGCCTATAACTCGAGATTAAAATTTCTGTAAAGGAGTTGTCGAATTTGTTTTATTTGAGTAGAATTTCCCGAACTCCTTTGCCTTTGTCTAAAGGTTGAGAAGATGAAAACTTCATTGTTTTTCTGTAATACGCGTAGTTTTCGAGTGAATAAAAAATTCGAATACTCACTGACAGTGGCTTGTATCTTCGCTCCACTCATAGTAGCGGTACAGATCTTCTTCCCGTGCAACACTCCGTCTTTCATGATCCCGCGCAAAAGAAGTACGTTCAATCGGTGAAAGTCGAAGGTGAGTTCCGTCTTGCCGATCTTCGGTTCCAACATGCTGGGTAAGGAGTCCGTCGACGCTCTGACGCTTGAGGGCATCGCGGTAGGCAGCTTGACGTTGGAGGATTTGTGGTATTTCGGGAAGACCCTCCTGGCGAAACCGACCAGTTCTACCAGCGTCTCTTGATTGGCTATAATGTCCAAATTGTTGAACTGCACGTTGGCGATCTGCATGGGATCCTGGCCGCTTATGATTATGACCTCTATGGTGATTAGGGCCTCCGCGTCCAGCACGGTGGTCGTCCTCAGGCCGGCGTCGTTGTTCAAAGGAGAAGCTGTCAACGAGGTGAGAGCCTGCGTGAGGACCATGGGGGAGGTTAGAACGGGCCTGGACATGTTCGGATCCGGACTGGCCGGCGATGTCGGGGAGGTCGGCTCGCTGTCTCTCAAACTGCCGGATGTCGAGTCCATCCTAGATCGAATTAACTATTTGGAGGCAAACTCAAAACGCACATATTTGAACCCTACTTATAAAATATTCAAAGATGTTCCACCTACCCTACATGCTTATGGCTGGCCACCAACAGCTCGAAATCGGCCCCGAACGTCTGCAGAGCGTCCACCAGCAGCAAACTGTGCACAGTCAATGTTACACTCATATCGATGGACCTCTTCATCAGAGCCACTTTAACCCCCGACACCTGCAGTTCCGCCACACTCCTACCCCTACTCTGCACCTCCAAAGACATGTGATCCACAATGAACTGCACCATCAGCAACTTGGACAGCTCCAGACTCGTATCCACGCTCATCGAAGGTTCCTCGTCTTGTCCTTGTTCGAAAACGGACTCGTCGTCGAAATCCGCACTTTTGAAAGGCGACGGCAACCCTGTGGTCGTTATGATGTGCAGCAGGTTCCTCGCCGAGTTGACCTTGGACTCGTTCAGGTGCGCCACCAACTTTGGTAGGTTAGCGTTGAAGGTCAGACTCGGATACAGGGGATCGACAGTGTGGATAACCCTTCTTTCCACTTGGATCGATATGTTGAATCTGTCTAAGACGTGGAGAGTGGAACTACCCTTGTTGTGAGCGTAGCGCCAATTGTCCTTCACTTTTCCCACCAAGATCTGTAGATCCGTGAGTTCTACCGTGTATCTTTCGTAGATCTTTTGGTGTAGAGTGGATTCGTTCAGTACGTCAGATGGTAAAGGCTCCATATTTGATAAATCTAAGGTGTGGTCTTCCGAATCGCTTGCCTCACTTTGAGGTGGTGTAGAACAGGGTGTTAAGAAGGTTTCTAGAAAATATTCGCTGTCAAAATGGAGCGATTCAAACAGATTTGATCACCAGATTCATTTGGACGCAGAAAAACTTCGGTCTTTATATGATTACACCTTACCTTCTTCCTCACTAGCCTTACTGATGGTTTGATCGAGTTCTCCTGTAAAATATTCGGTGTTGTTCTTCAGCTGGAGCCTTCCAAAATCAATCACAGCCATGGAAGCTCCCTGATCACAGAAATTCTCCACAAAAATTATTTGAGGAGCTGATATATCGAACTGTAAGTCCCAAGTAGTTCTATCGACCTACAAATTGTCAATCACTTACTTGTCAGCCTTCACTTTTCACCTGTCAGCTCTCACATCAGACAGTTGATCAAACGGACACTTACCATTCTACCTCCAAGAATTTGTTCCCAATTCTTCATTAGTTCCTTTTTCGTCCTGCTTTTCATAGCTTCTATCCTAGACTGGGTGATGTTCTTGTGATGAGGCAAACATAGGAACTCTAGCAACCATTTTATTGCACTCGGTTGGTAAACAATATCCAGACACTTCGACTGTATACATAACCTATAATCGGCGTTTGAATTCGATGGTTTCTTCTCGTAAGCCATGTAGAACAGACATTCGTTGTAGGAGTCCAGTTGGTTCACCACGCTTACTCGGGGGCTTTGAGGCCCCCTAGATCTACTTACGAAGCCTCTTTCGAGGCCCGGAGGGCCTATGAGTACGTTAAACAATGAATTTTGGGTTATCTTGTCTTTTAGGTACAAAGCTCCGAGGGATAGTTCAACTAAGTGAGCTTGGGTCCTCGGTTTGCTCACTATGTTTACCGATAAGTTCTTAAACTCCAGCTCGAGCATTGGGGAGCTGAAAAAGTGTCAGAATGTTTTGCACTATGAAATAAACCATTAAAAAAGAAGCATCACGGTACACCCCAATATAGAATAGTTAAAAAAAATTCACTCACATTTCCCCATCCATAGTGGTGCATAAATTCACGCTGCCTTTCTTCAGGCAAAAGTTGAATTTCCCAAAAACGGCGTCTCTCTTGAATATCGTGTTATTCTCGACCGAATCCGACAGCACTTGTAAGATCTCCCCTTCCAATTGTTTGGCTTCCGGAGAGGAGGACTCGGATGTTTCACCCCCTGCTGGAGCTGAAGAATACCAACCTACCCAACCAGGAAACCAATTTTCCAACATGCTTCTACCGGCCGAGTCATTCGCGCTACTTTTTAGGCTAGGAAGTTTCACAGTCTTCATAGCAATCTGAGAAAAGTTGAAAGAAACTATTTCACGTCAAATTTTGAATACCCTGCATTATATTTTTCATATCCTGTCACTCATCACCAATTTAACCTATAAAAACGAATCGTTAAACATTCCTACCTCTCTCAAAATCTTCAATTCCTCAAAATCTCTTTTCTCTTCAACCTCATCTTTCAATTTCTTTTCTTCCATACTCAGTGTTATGGTTGGACTGGCTAAGATGTTTTTGTAAATTTTGACATACGACACGTTCTGTCTCGCCAAATTTAGGCAAGACTCCCATGTAGGCTTAGGTTTACATATGTTCGGAGGCCTCCCCGGATACAAACAGTTTATCGCGTATATCCACCAAGATACAGGATCCTCTTTGACACTTTTCGAAGGCTGATATATTCTGTAACTTCTATACTTGGCGAGGTCATCAAGACCCTGAAGACATTTGACAACTTGATCATATTGCCACTGAAAAATATCGAATTAATTTACAAATGACATTGACAAGTGACAGCTGACGCAAAAATCACAGCAAATCACTCACATCGATCAATGTGATGGGTACATCGTCTAAAACTAGATCGCAAGCAAACCTCGGCGTGTCTGTCGACCTCAAAGGCTGTTCGCTGTGATTATTCTTGATGTGAGCTTGTGCAGATACAGGTGGTAGAATGAAATGCTTTATATTTTTAATGGTTGCGAATGGTGACATCGCTATTGCCAAATCGCCCAGGGAAAGTTGCGCCAACATCCTTTCAGGGCCTACGTCTTCCCAATAGACACCGAACTTTTGCATTTCGAGTAGCTTGAAAGATTCGCCCTCTTTTTCCAAGTGACAAAATCTAGGGCTCCAATTTGCATCGCAACTTTGGGCCGATAAGGAATCTATTGTTATGCCGAAAGCTACTGATTTGTTAGATACACTGATATTGTCTTCATAACGGATATGAACATCTTCTATATTTAGCTATAATTAAAAGTTCAGATGGAAATGATTCCATTTTAATTTTTTCTTAACTTACCTGTATATTTTCTATAATATCTGATATTACACCTGCCCCGAAATTCATCCAAGAGGAATAAGTAGTTGAATAATAAGTATTTACATCTTTGGAGTCATTCTCAAGCCTCCAATGGGCCTCCATTCTATCTAAAGCAGCCAATTTTATTTCCTGTCTTGCATTTTCCTCTTTTTCATTATCCCACTAAAATAAACAGTTTTAACATAACATTCTGTGAGAACCTAAGTATTTATAGTACCTCAGATACAGGCAAAGGACTTGCAACTAAATACAGTTGCTCTATTGCAATGACCCATGGTGCAGAACGAATCTGTCGGACTGGAATTTGCAATTTTATTTTTCCAATAAAACCAGCTTTTATTTCAACAGGTAAACCCAAATGTCGTAATGCATCTTTTTTCAAGGGAAGATTTTCCAGTTCCACTTTACCTAAAATTCGAATTGTTGAAAGAATAATAACACTTTAGAAAAGAAGTCCATTACCTGACAGTAGCGCTATGCTAAGCTGATCTGTGTTTAAATCGATATATTTCCCCAAATAGGTGTTCAAAATCCAAGCAGCCAACCCTTCCAACATTTTTCTCGATTTTTAGATTTTTAAAAATCAAATGATGACAATCCCTAACCTTTCACAATTTTCTGCCTAACCTAAAAATACAACAAAATTTGCAGAATTGTTGGGAAGACAGCAGTCTCAACAGCATAATATCAAGTAAAATTAATTTGAATAATACTCAAATTATCCTAATGATGATGAGTTTTTTCTCAAACTCACGTGAATTTAATAGGCTCTGACGCATTAGAATAGAAGGTTGACATGGCCAGTAATTTACGAATTTCACATGTATGTCATCTATTGTTTGAGAATTGTTGTATTTGCCCTTTGGAATCTGAGTTTATCAATAAATAATTATTAATTTTCACTATTAACTTCCACTACATGAAGAAATTGCGATTTTGACAACAACGACCTTGAGCTTGAAGACATAGGCGTAACACGAAATGAAAAATTTTCCATGGCGTACAGAATAAACATCAAAGTTATAAAACGAACTAAGTTTGTATCGAATTGTAGAGAACCAGAATAGTTGAATTGAATACAAGTCTCCTTTTCCAGAAGATGGAATAATTTTTTGTTAAACTCTAGCTGAAACATGATTTTGTATTTCCCCAATACAAATCCCCCTTTTCTACGACCCTGCTTTCTGCAACGCGATGGTGCTGCTTTATTTTGAGCATCGGGCAAGATTCGAACCACCCTGTTTCGTAATTATTTTGGACTCGCCCATATTTGTATGGTTGTGTTTGACAGTTGTGTCAGGGAGACCAAAATTTTACATTTCGGTGCGATTTTATGGAGTGTACGATTTTGTAACAATGATATAAATTTGTGTGTTGTAAACTGGTTTTGGTAGTCTGGCGGAAAATCTAAGGATCCACATCATTTTCATTCAAAATGGGTAAGTAAGCCGGTCTTTTTTCACCGATTCCTATGCACTATTTTCGTGCGGGTTCGAAATAGGTCGAAATGGAATGACAATAAAAATAAAACTATAGGAGACATAATAAATGAAGTCTTCAAGGTACCATGAGAGTGAAGGTATTTGAAACACCTGGCAACTGGAAACCAGTTTTTTGGGGTTGCTTGATGAGGGGATTGCTATTCGTCAGCCCCATTAAATTAGGGGACGGGATCCCTCTCGTATTCGTGCTTTGAAGGAAAGAAACTGTTCCATTACTGTGAATACTTTCATTCATGGTTTTACCAATGATTTTCTCCTTGAAAGAACCCTTAATCAATGAAATTCCCGAAAATCAATAAAACATACAGGTGCTAGGTAGCATTACATCGATTTTCTTGAAGTTTGCTGGAGGAATTTCGGTATTCATTGAAATTCTATTTGATATCTCTTTTGGGAAGACCTACATACCTTTATTGTGAAGAAGGTAGATGAAATTGAATTTGATCAATTTCTATGTTCAATATTGAATTGGCCCTGATTTTTATCAGCTGCGCTGTACTTTAATTATGCCTAGTTCATATCAAAATTCGAAATCAAAACAATCAGCGATTTAAATTGAAATATAATGTGGATTTTATTCTATGGTTCTTTTGCACGCAAAGTTTGATATCAGAGTGTGGGAAATTCTCTTTATTTCCGTATATGAAATCGTGGTTGAACAAAAGCACCGTTATCGAAAATCAAATATTCAATTCGAAGCATTGTTAGCTCAATAAGATAAGAGTAGTGTGCTTTAATAATAGCGAAATTTTCGAACAATTACTAATTTTTAACAATCTATGAATCGTCCTATTCAACTCTGTGATCGATACACCGATATTTGGAAAGGTAATTTTATGCTGGAATCATAAGTCATAGACTATGAGTTCTAGGGGTGGAATTCATGGATATTTATTATGAAAACTACTAGGGGTATCTTGAAAAAATTAGAACCAAATTTGTATCATTATAACACATTATAACTTAAATTGGTCTCTGCCTAAGCTATTTCGCTTGCCTATGGTCCCTACGATGTTACTTTCATTTATAAAGAACCCGTAAAGTGAAATGAGCGATAGGATAATTTTCGTGATTGATTTTTTTTAGTGTTGACCGCAACCTGCAAACATTGATTAACCCATCAATTATTGTAGATCGCATATTGAATGCGAAGTTCGCTGTAAAAATAGAAATGACAGTGTATGGAGTGTTACATCATTAGGAAAGCAAATATTTATACATGGGTAGGTACAACTAGGCGAGTCTTAGAAACTAGATCGTTGAAAGAAAGCCGAGGAAATATTGAAAGGAAGATAGCTACGAGGTGCATTCAAAAATGAATCAATATTTCAATGCCATTTTTTATTGGAAAATCTAAGCCATTTTAGGTATTATTCTCTAGTTCTCAATGAGTGGGAGACCGGATTCCAGAAAGGTGTAACGAAAGAGGAAACTACGGATTTGCCAGAAAATAAACCACACATAATCAATCTGTCGATCAACCGTGAAAACATAATAAGCGTTTAAATTATGGGCTTGTAATCGGAGCTTCCGCTGTCTAAACCGGATGTCGACGAAGAATTGAAAAAGGGTTGAACCGAGTCAAGGCGACGAAGGAAACACGACTTTTCGTTTCTTCGCCGGACGTTCGATTTTCGTACCACCCTCGTACAATCGAATTCCAAGGCGATGCCTTCGATTCGGCATTTATTTACGTCTTCTATGATCTTGTTTTGAATTCATCTCGGTCGCCCACCCGATATCTCTTTGATGTGGGCCAAATTCCCGAAATAATGTTAATTCCGCTGCGTTTTCTGTTTTAACGTTCAACGTGCATCCGAATATTCAATTCGATCTTTATTTCCCCACTCAGAATACTGAGATGATCAGGAAACAATTCGTCGTATCTGTGATCACGTCATTATCTATGAAATGAAGGAAAAGTAGACGAGAAATATCTATGATGGATGGGTTCATCAAATCTGACGTTTGGTATTGAATTTCATCTGTGAACTCTACCTTCGCTCTATGCACTTAGATAAAATGCAGCGCGAACATAGAGTTAGCATAAAATACCTATGATCGTGAAGCCGCGGTCGCATCCGCGCCATTGTTTCCGATTTTTGAGGACGTTGTCACCGCAAATCGCCGCATCTCTTTCACTTCCCGGTTGAACAAACTCCTCTCGTTCTTCGGAATTGGAAGGGTGAATGTAAAGTACGAGATCGATTGCCTTTTCGTGATGATATCCAACGCTCTAATCATCTTTCGTCCGCGTTCATCTCGAAATCCATACGGAATTCGTTTTAACTGCACTCTACTGTTGGATCTCATCAGAAAAGACTCCACGATTCGTTTTACTCGGAAACCAGCATTTTCACTTGATCCGATTATAACTGTACCATAAAAACTAATTGTCATTGGAACTGAACCATAGAGCATAGAGAGAGTATTCATTATTATCTCTATACTTGGCCTGGCTTTCGGTTATGCAATCATAGAAATTATTTCGAGTGGCGATAAGAATCGAACCATAGAAGCAATCTATCAGTGGTTTAATTGGAACTGTCAGATTAATTCTTCGAAGTGAAATTCAGTCTCAAGAAGGAATAAAACGGTTTGGAGTAATCGGCGTTCGATAAACATTAATTATTTAAGTTTTATAACGGATTATAAGCTGCAATGAAAGGAATGAGAATTAATTATTCATTGTATCCTATAGAAACGATGGGATAAAACCACAGAATACCTATCTAGTAGTTAGGTATTCTGTGATAAAACTGCCGGTATGCGTGTGTTTTCAATCGTAGTTTGAAGTTTAAACCACAGACATAAAGACGTCAATGTCACGAAAAACAGGAAGATGTTCCCACAAGTCTTCTTCATGGATTAATTTCTTTCGGATATGAAGACATCGCTTCAGAAATGTATATTTCCTCCACTTTCACATTTCCCGGCGGTTTCTATCGTGCAGAATCAAGGTGATTAATTAAAGCTTCGGATTTATCGGGAGTTATATAATTCGAACTCGTTGTGCATTCAACTGATTACAGCGTAATTAAACGGCCATTATCGATTTATTCCAATCGAGACCAGTCGAACTGGTCCATATTCTTGTCGGGTTTCGCATCTCGTCCATCTAGTCCCTATCACAGACTGGATAAGATGAGTCATCTCTATGGACCGAAGGCTATGAAATGATAGATTTTCGGTTGAATGTCAGAATATTGAGCTGATATTGGATTTGAAGTTGTCTATGGATTTGAGTTTATTTTACTTCCGCCAAGGAGCATAGAATATGCTTCTAGCTTCCGCCTATGGGGCAACCTTTAGAAATTAAAAAATTATAGCCTGTACCTTTGTCTGATGCTCTGATTCGTAGAAGAGACTCTTACATTTCTACAACGAAGTATTTCGCCGAAAGTAGTTCGATATCCATGGCAATATTTTTACGATTTTCAAGACGCCATTCTCTCGCACGTGACTCTGTAAAGAGATTACTTATTTTCCGTCTTCGGTTTCTGTCTAGACCGAATATAAGTACCAAAAGGAGGTCATGTAGTTTATTCATTTCTCCAGGGAGTTTGAGGTTGTTTTTTTTCGTTTGGGACACATTTCGAAGGTCTAAACAATAACCGATCGGACGTAGTCGAAACAAAAGCTCGCGAAACTCGGTATCCATTGATCGGACGGTCGTAGAAGTCATTCCGGGAAAAATTAGTTGCGAGAACCGGTCGGTCGAAAATATCGTCGTTGGAATTAAAACCACAGCCGCTTTTATACGCCATGAATGATCAGAGAGAATTTTCACCCTCTGGATCCACTCTTTGGGACACCCTGTATACAAACACGCCAACAATCTTCGGAATCGCGAAATCGAAAAAACCACGTGAAAATCGATCGGAATTTCAGGTCATGCTCGCTGTTTTTTTGGTTATTTTGGTGTCAAGCACTATGAGTATTTGCTGCCGGGTAAAACCGTTCGAGGAATACCCCCATGATAACGAGCCATGTCATAGAGCGCGAATGTCTTACCCCTTGGGCCTTGATCATTTTGAACCCATAAAGTTGGGATTTCCGAAATCGATTTTATTCTTTATTGAGATACTTTGGACAATGCTGATTAGCAATATACAAGCCTCATGTGGATGCGACCAAAGAAACGGGAGCTATGACGATTTGAAATTTCGATTTTTTTAAAAATGCCATTTCGCAGGTGAAAATCTATACTATGCTGGTTAGGGCTCTAGAAAGTCTTTTATTGAATAGAGTGACATCGAAAACCTACATTTTGATACCAAAATCGACCATGTAGCCCTCATAACCAATGAATTTTTTCGTTTCAATTTTTTCGATATTTTATTTTCGAGTTTTGTTCTGAAGCTCAAAGCACTCAAACTATGGGTGATATGGATCACCAAATTGGGTATTCTGAAAGATTCGAATGGGTTGAAGACATTATCGATTGAATAACACTGTTAGATTTTGCAGAGAATTCGTGTTGATGGCAAATATGGTGTTTTTAGGGGGTCTTACCCCTTATGCATTTTTGACCCAAAAAGTTGGGATTTTCGATATTGATATTATTCTTCCTAAAGATACTTTGGACAATGCTGATTAACAATATAAAAACTTCATGTGGATCCGACCAAAGAAACGGGAGCTATGACGATTTGAAATTTCGAATTTTTGAAAAAATGCCATTTGACAGGTGAAAATCTAAACTAAGC
Source organism: Adalia bipunctata (assembly GCA_910592335.1). Taxonomy (NCBI): domain Eukaryota; kingdom Metazoa; phylum Arthropoda; class Insecta; order Coleoptera; family Coccinellidae; genus Adalia; species Adalia bipunctata. Next base: position 5,191,332 of record OU342951.1, read on the forward strand.
TAGTTAGGGCTCTGGAAAGTATTTTATTGAATAGAGCGACCTCGAAAACCTACATTTTGATACCAAAATCGTCCATGTAGCCCTCATAACTAATGAATTATTTCGTTTTAATTTTTTGGATATTTCATTTTCGAGTTTCGTTCTAAAGCTCAGAGCACTCAAAGTATGGGTGATATGGATCACCAAATTGGGTATTCTGAAAGATTCGAATGGGTTGAAGATATTATCGATTGAATAACACTGTTAGATTTTGCAGAGAATTCGTGTTGATGGCAAATATGGTGTTTTTAGGGGGTCTTACCCCTTATGCATTTTTGACCCAAAAAGTTGGGATTTTCGATATTGATATTATTCTTCCTAAAGATACTTTGGACAATGCTGATTAACAATATAAAAACTTCATGTGGATCCGACCAAAGAAACGGGAGCTATGAAGATTTGAAATTTAAAATTTTTGAAAAAATGCCATTTGACAGGTGAAAATCTAAACTAAGCTAGTTAGGGCTCTGGAAAGTCTTTTATTGAATAGAGCGACCTCGAAAACCTACATTTTGATACCAAAATCGTCCATGTAGCCCTCATAACAAATGAATTATTTCGTTTTAATTTTTTCGATATTTCATTCTCGAGTTTCGTTCTGAAGCTCAGAGCACTCAAAGTACGGGTGATATGGATCACCAAATTGGGTATTCTGAAAGATTCGAATGGGTTGAAGATATTATCGATTGAATAACACTGTTAGATTTTGCAGAGAATTCGTGTTGATGGCAAATATGGTGTTTTTAGGGGGTCTTACCCCTTATGCATTTTTGACCCAAAAAGTTGGGATTTTCGATATTGATATTATTCTTCCTGAAGATACTTTGGACAATGCTGATTAACAATATAAAAACTTCATGTGGATCCGACCAAAGAAACGGGAGCTATGAAGATTTGAAATTTAAAATTTTTGAAAAAATGCCATTTGACAGGTGAAAATCTAAACTAAGCTAGTTAGGGCTCTGGAAAGTCTTTTATTGAATAGAGCGACCTCGAAAACCTACATTTTGATACCAAAATCGTCCATGTAGCCCTCATAACAAATGAATTATTTCGTTTTAATTTTTTCGATATTTCATTCTCGAGTTTCGTTCTAAAGCTCAGAGCACTCAAAGTATGGGTGATATGGATCACCAAATTGGGTATTCTGAAAGATTCGAATGGGTTGAAGATATTATCGATTGAATAACACTGTTAGATTTTGCAGAGAATTCGTGTTGATGGCAAATATGGTGTTTTTAGGGGGTCTTACCCCTTATGCATTTTTGACCCAAAAAGTTGGGATTTTCGATATTGATATTATTCTTCCTGAAGATACTTTGGACAATGCTGATTAACAATATAAAAACTTCATGTGGATCCGACCAAAGAAACGGGAGCTATGAAGATTTGAAATTTAAAATTTTTGAAAAAATGCCATTTGACAGGTGAAAATCTAAACTAAGCTAGTTAGGGCTCTGGAAAGTCTTTTATTGAATAGAGCGACCTCGAAAACCTACATTTTGATACCAAAATCGTCCATGTAGCCCTCATAACAAATGAATTATTTCGTTTTAATTTTTTCGATATTTCATTCTCGAGTTTCGTTCTGAAGCTCAGAGCACTCAAAGTACGGGTGATATGGATCACCAAATTGGGTATTCTGGAAGATTCGAATGGGTTGAAGACATTATCGATTGAATAACACTGTTAGATTTTGCAGAAAATTCGTGTTGATGGCAAATATGGTGTTTTTAGGGGGTCTTACCCCTTATGCATTTTTGACCCAAAAAGTTGGGATTTTCGATATTGATATTATTCTTCCTAAAGATACTTTGGACAATGCTGATTAACAATATAAAAACTTCATGTGGATCCGACCAAAGAAACGGGAGCTATGACGATTTGAAATTTCGAATTTTTGAAAAAATACCATTTGACAGGTGAAAATCTAAACTAAGCTAGTTAGGGCTCTGGAAAGTCTTTTATTGAATAGAGCGACCTCGAAAACCTACATTTTGATACCAAAATCGTCCATGTAGCCCTCATAACAAATGAATTATTTCGTTTTAATTTTTTCGATATTTCATTCTCGAGTTTCGTTCTGAAGCTCAGAGCACTCAAAGTACGGGTGATATGGATCACCAAATTGGGTATTCTGGAAGATTCGAATGGGTTGAAGACATTATCGATTGAATAACACTGTTAGATTTTGCAGAAAATTCGTGTTGATGGCAAATATGGTGTTTTTAGGGGGTCTTACCCCTTATGCATTTTTGACCCAAAAAGTTGGGATTTTCGATATTGATATTATTCTTCCTAAAGATACTTTGGACAATGCTGATTAACAATATAAAAACTTCATGTGGATCCGACCAAAGAAACGGGAGCTATGAAGATTTGAAATTTAAAATTTTTGAAAAAATGCCATTTGACAGGTGAAAATCTAAACTAAGCTAGTTAGGGCTCTGGAAAGTCTTTTATTGAATAGAGCGACCTCGAAAACCTACATTTTGATACCAAAATCGTCCATGTAGCCCTCATAACTAATGAATTATTTCGTTTTAATTTTTTGGATATTTCATTTTCGAGTTTCGTTCTAAAGCTCAGAGCACTCAAAGTATGGGTGATATGGATCACCAAATTGGGTATTCTGAAAGATTCGAATGGGTTGAAGACATTATCGATTGAATAACACTGTTAGATTTTGCAGAGAATTCGTGTTGATGGCAAATATGGTGTTTTTAGGGGGTCTTACCCCTTATGCATTTTTGACCCAAAAAGTTGGGATTTTCGATATTGATATTATTCTTCCTAAAGATACTTTGGACAATGCTGATTAACAATATAAAAACTTCATGTGGATCCGACCAAAGAAACGGGAGCTATGAAGATTTGAAATTTAAAATTTTTGAAAAAATGCCATTTGACAGGTGAAAATCTAAACTAAGCTAGTTAGGGCTCTGGAAAGTCTTGTATTGAATAGAGCGACCTCGAAAACCTACATTTTGATACCAAAATCGACCATGTAGCCCTCATAACAAATGAATTATTTCGTTTTAATTTTTTCGATATTTCATTCTCGAGTTTCGTTCTGAAGCTCAGAGCACTCAAAGTACGGGTGATATGGATCACCAAATTGGGTATTCTGAAAGATTCGAATGGGTTGAAGACATTATCGATTGAATAACACTGTTAGATTCTGCAGAGAATTCGTGTTGATGGCAAATATGGTGTTTTTAGGGGGTCTTACCCCTTATGCATTTTTGACCCAAAAAGTTGGGATTTTCGATATTGATATTATTCTTCCTAAAGATACTTTGGACAATGCTGATTAACAATATAAAAACTTCATGTGGATCCGACCAAAGAAACGGGAGCTATGAAGATTTGAAATTTAAAATTTTTGAAAAAATGCCATTTGACAGGTGAAAATCTAAACTAAGCTAGTTAGGGCTCTGGAAAGTCTTTTATTGAATAGAGCGACCTCGAAAACCTACATTTTGATACCAAAATCGTCCATGTAGCCCTCATAACAAATGAATTATTTCGTTTTAATTTTTTCGATATTTCATTCTCGAGTTTCGTTCTGAAGCTCAGAGCACTCAAAGTACGGGTGATATGGATCACTAAATTGGGTATTCTGGAAGATTCGAATGGGTTGAAGACATTATCGATTGAATAACACTGTTAGATTTTGCAGAAAATTCGTGTTGATGGCAAATATGGTGTTTTTAGGGGGTCTTACCCCTTATGCATTTTTGACCCAAAAAGTTGGGATTTTCGATATTGATATTATTCTTCGTAAAGATACTTTGGACAATGCTGATTAACAATATAAAAACTTCATGTGGATCCGACCAAAGAAACGGGAGCTAGACGATTTGAAATTTCGAATTTTTGAAAAAATGCCATTTGACAGGTGAAAATCTAAACTAAGCTAGTTAGGGCTCTGGAAAGTATTTTATTGAATAGAGCGACCTCGAAAACCTACATTTTGATACCAAAATCGTCCATGTAGCCCTCATAACTAATGAATTATTTCGTTTTAATTTTTTGGATATTTCATTTTCGAGTTTCGTTCTAAAGCTCAGAGCACTCAAAGTATGGGTGATATGGATCACCAAATTGGGTATTCTGAAAGATTCGAATGGGTTGAAGACATTATCGATTGAATAACACTGTTAGATTTTGCAGAGAATTCGTGTTGATGGCAAATATGGTGTTTTTAGGGGGTCTTACCCCTTATGCATTTTTGACCCAAAAAGTTGGGATTTTCGATATTGATATTTTTCTTTCTAAAGATACTTTGGACAATGCCGATTAACAATATAAAAACTTCATGTGGATCCGACCAAAGAAACGGGAGCTATGACGATTTGAAATTTCGAATTTTTGAAAAAATGCCATTTGACAGGTGAAAATCTAAACTAAGCTAGTTAGGGCTCTGGAAAGTCTTTTATTGAATAGAGCGACCTCGAAAACCTACATTTTGATACCAAAATCGTCCATGTAGCCCTCATAACAAATGAATTATTTCGTTTTAAATTTTTCGATATTTCATTTTCGAGTTTCGTTCTAAAGCTCAGAGCACTCAAAGTATGGGTGATATGGATCACCAAATTGGGTATTCTGAAAGATTCGAATGGGTTGAAGACATTATCGATTGAATAACACTGTTAGATTTTGCAGAGAATTCGTGTTGATGGCAAATATGGTGTTTTTAGGGGGTCTTACCCCTTATGCATTTTTGACCCAAAAAGTTGGGATTTTCGATATTGATATTATTCTTTCTAAAGATACTTTGGACAATGCCGATTAACAATATAAAAACTTCATGTGGATCCGACCAAAGAAACGGGAGCTATGACGATTTGAAATTTCGAATTTTTGAAAAAATGCCATTTGACAGGTGAAAATCTAAACTAAGCTAGTTAGGGCTCTGGAAAGTCTTTTATTGAATAGAGCGACCTCGAAAACCTACATTTTGATACCAAAATCGTCCATGTAGCCCTCATAACAAATGAATTATTTCGTTTTAAATTTTTCGATATTTCATTTTCGAGTTTCGTTCTAAAGCTCAGAGCACTCAAAGTATGGGTGATATGGATCACCAAATTGGGTATTCTGAAAGATTCGAATGGGTTGAAGACATTATCGATTGAATAACACTGTTAGATTTTGCAGAGAATTCGTGTTGATGGCATATATGGTGTTTTTAGGGGGTCTTACCTCTTATGCATTTTTGACCCAAAAACGTGGGATTTTCGATAATTATATTATTCTTCCTAAAGATACTTTGGACAATGCTGATTAACAATACAAAAACTTCATTTGGATACGACCAGAGAAACTGGAGCTATGGCGATTTGAAATTCCGATTTTTTGAAAAAATGCCATTTGACAGGTGAAAATCTAAACTATGACAGATAGCGCCTTGGAACATTCTTCATTGAATTCTGCGTCCCCGAAAACCTACATTTTGATACCAAACTTGGCCATATAGGCCCTCTTTGCCTTGAATTTTTCTTGTTTTATGTTTTCCATATTTCGTTTTCGAGTTTTATATCCTTGAACAGGCACCGTATTCCCCTGACTTAGCACCATGTGACTTTTCCGTTCTCCCGGCTGAGTTGTCGAATAATGCGACGAAGGAACGAAAGGCCCCTCTTTTGTAGGCCTCGAATGATTGGTTCAAGCGTGTGTCTTTCCAGAATTCCAGATGGACGTTATTTTGAGGGAGATAAAATATGTTTCGAAGAATATCACCACAACACTGTTTTATTTACAATTTCCCGGTACTTTCCGATCATAATATTGTTGAACGTTGAAAGCAGACAAAGTTTAATAATAAAGCGATACCAGAGCATTGTTTTGGCAACGCGGCGCCAATAAGCGAAGAAACCAAACATCAAAGACGAAACGTCATTTTTCTCAGTAGAAAGCGCATCGTCACGCGACGCCGTCCTCTTCGCCGGCGCCCTCGTTGCGAAACGACGACGCCCGAAATAAAGGCGTCGTGGCGCGATTTCGGCTGATCACGTTATCGGCGATGGGGGCGACCACGTTGCCAGTTGTACGACCGGGTTTTCCTGGAAATCTCGCGACCGCGTGTGAAAGCCGCGAGGAGTTCACGCTCCAGTTGTCAGCTCGGCGAGTCGAGACGGCCGACGGACCGTAGTGGTAGTTGGGTGTCGTCCATTTTTGTTGGATGGAAGGTCGATAAGTTGTCTGATTGGAACTTGATGAAGAAATGATAGCTTTAAACAACTCACAAGGCATCTTTGCCTTGGAAACAGTTTAGTGTAAGATTTGATGGGGCATCTTCACTGAAGATACTCCTTATTCTATTTCTATATTATACTAAAACGGTAACTCTGTGGTCCGGCCCGGAGAATCTGTCGAAAAAGTGGGTCCAGAAGAATCTTAAAATCGCAGCGAAGCTGCGATACAGGAGAGAAATTTTTACACGATCGGAAAGAGGAATGATCGATTCTTACGTGGGCGAAATTTCGATCCTCTAGGCGATGTAGAAGTATTTTAAAAAAATTCGCGAAAATCGCGAAAAAATTCGGCAAAAAGGGCAATTTTAAACTCGATAAAACTTTTTTCGCAGATATCCTGGCCGTGATGTAAATATACGGATCGAAAGAGGAAGAGTCAACGCAAAATAGCTTGGTATTCATATTTTCCATAATTTCCCCATTTCTTCAGGAAAACTGATCAAAGTTTGACATTTCTCCTATAAAATCGCCCGATCTGCAGAGATCACAGAGAACTATTTGACATTGTAGCTGTAAGCTGTCAGAGTTTGGCCACAGCCTTCTATAGAGAAAGCCCGGAACACAATCTGACAACTGCGCTCAGATTCCGCGACCAGAGGCCTACCTGTTTAAAAGGTAGATCTGCTGGCCCATACTAGTAATTATTAATTTCTTCTCAGAGTTGTGACTTTCGTGAAAGCCACTATTTAAGCCGCGATTCAAACCTTCCCACATTCACTGTCACTCTTGCAGTGTAGACGAGCAAACATCGACTTGGGTTTGTGGAGGATTTATCAATGAGACTAGCGACCCGCCCCTGCTTCGCACGGATGCAATGCAATCCTCATAAACAACGGTAGTGCCGGCGCCGCACCGCTATGTCCCTGCATTTTAAATCTGTAATATCTTCGGAAATATTCATTTAAATTACATGATGCTGTAAAGGGCCATATTGATCTATATTGAATGGACAATGTATTTAAGGTACTTAATTGGATGAGGATTGATGCTGTATTGCATCAAATGGGCACTAATAATCGGCATTAAAATTTTTTCGAAATAAAAAAATGTTGGTGCCAAGTGAGAAGCTAGCACCAAAAACTTCAAACTCGAATAACTTGAAAACTACGAGGATGTATTGATATCTAGTTCTAGTTAGCCTAGACCAGTTCCATGCATAAACAAAATATTGCGATACCATATCAACGAACAATAACTTATAGGAAGTGTCAGTGTAGAGTTCGACGTCAAAAAAGTAAACCAGAGTTACGCAATAAATTAAAAAAAAAGTCGTCCAACGAAATTGTAAAAATCGAAAAATTGGAGTATCGAGTCATCATCAAGTACCTACATTCAAAAGGGTTCAGAGGTAAGAAGATTTACGAAGATATGCTTAATACCCTCGGTGATCAATGTCCTTCGTATGCGACCGTGAAAAATTGGACTGCAAGCTTCGAAAGAGGTAAATTTTCCATTGAAGATGATGACCGATCGGGAAGGCCAGTTTCTGTGTGTGTCTCCGAAAATATCGATGCAGTTCATGACATGATTTTGTGAGACCGTCGAATTGGGCTAAAACGGATATCTGAAGCACTGGAGATTTTATACGAACGCGTTCATCATATAGTTCACGTCAATTTGGACATGAGAAAAATTTCTGCAAAATGGATCCCTAAACGTTTGAATGTTGACCAAAAGCGTGCAAGGGTAGAAGCATCGCGTTCGATCTGTGCTCGATTTGAAAACGATCTAGACTTCTTAAACCGAATTGTTACTATGGATGAGACTTGGGTACATTTCTACGATCCAGAAACGAAGCAACAATCGATGGAATGGCGACACTCTGGTTCTCCAAGACCTAAGAAGTTTCGTGTCAAAAAATCTGCTGGAAAATTTCTTGCTTCAGTTTTTTGGGATTGCCATGGAGTAATCATGATTGATTTTTTAGATAAGGGTAGAACAATAACTGGAGATTACTATTCGATATTACTGACCACTCTACGGGAAAAAATTAAAGAGAAAAGACGCGGAAAGCTATCCAAAGGTGTTTTGTTTTTACAGGACAACGCCCCAGTACACAAATCTCATGTTGCATGCAAGAAATTCGTGATTTAGGGTTATAATTACTAGAATACCATCGTTATTCACCAGATTTGGCTGCGTCCGACTATCATCTCTTTCCTCAACTGAAACAAGCTATAATAAAAAAAAAATTTTTTAAGACAAGCTTTTATAATAAAAACACTCATCCGCCATTTTGAAGCCGCCATCTTGAATTCCTCAATTTGGAAAAATCGTAATTTCCGACCCAGAAAACCCCCAGATACCAATTTTGAATAGAATCGGATCATAATTACAAAACTCGTCCGCCATATTGTAGCCGCCATCTTGAATTTTTCAATTTTGACGAAAGAATCATCTTTGTCGAACCCAAAAACCCCCAGATACTAATTTTGAATGAAATCGGATGATAATTACAAAACTCATCCGCCATTTTGGAGCCGCCATTTTGTTTTTTTCTATAAAAAATATTTCATGATTCATTGTCACCAGAATTATGTACACCTGCCAAATTTCAAATCAATCGGACGATTAGAAGTGTGTCATATTCAACTTGCAAGATTTGATTACAGACAGACACCGGGACAGGTGAAACTAAATAAAAGCTTTTAAAAAGGTTAAAAGGTCGTAAATTTCCTTCCAACGAGGAAGTGGATTGGTTTGCAGACCAAGAAGAAACATTTTTTTGAAAGGTCTAGAGACGTTGCAGGTTGGCTGTAATAAATGTATTCAATTAAGAGGAGAATATGTTGAGTAATAAAATATTTTGACATTGAATTTTTGTTTGGTTCTATAGTAGGCTAAGAATTCCTCAATATATCCTCGTATAATTTTGCTGAAATTGATTCAAACGGCACAATATTGGGGATTATTTCAGAATTTGTGCAGATATTTTTTCGACAACTTCACGCGGCCACCTGAATCTACCGGATCCGCCTTTTCCGTTCGAAGACCTAGGGCGTACCGTTGGGGGGGCTCCTCTTCCGCGATTCGCGAATGACTAATATAAGATCACGTTTTCTAGACGCGATTTCTCGGTAAAGCGCCGAGGGCGTCTCTCGCAAAGGCGTCCAGGAAAAACGCCGGGTATCCGCATAGCGGTTCTCGCAATTTTCCGCGTTTCCGTGACCGCTTTACCGCTATCTAATGAGCCTGCCGCGTGTGGGCCGCATCTTAAGCTTCGTTCAGATTCCACAGCTCTTCAATTTGACTAAAGTTAGAAGGTCTTGCAAGCTGAAAAAATTTGTCACACGTCTAATTTCCTGACTGTGATATGACGTCAAACAATCTTGAAGGTAACCAACTAACTTGAACCAAATTAAATGAAGAAATTTCTATGAAAAACCTATATCAAAATTTCTTCCTTAATTGCTGGAAAAAACGAAGAGAGGAGATTACTTGCACGAATTTTTAAGAAAAAAGTATATGAATGTTTCGTTTTCGAATTTTGGACAGGGTGGAAATCAGTCATGGCTCGCCAGATCCCCAGACTTAAATAGTGTAGTACAATAACAAAGCTTCTTTTTACAATTTTTCAAACTAACAGTGGCTCACCAAAAACAAGTTCTGGAGTGAAACGGGGTACAGTGTTCCATAAAAAAATATCATCCTGTAGATTTGCAATCGAAATTGGCATGCCACATGGTGTAAACTCCAAATTGTAATATCTATGCCGCATTCCAGTTGAATAGTTTGTGAAATGCCGATGACAAAATCTTCTAACTTCAACCCAGGTTTATGTGGACAGTCTTGTTATAAACAATCATGCTATCATACGAAATGCGCCGATTTGTAAAAACAGTCGTATTAAAATTCTGTCAACAGATCTGTAGAGATCAATAGAATTAGTATTTCCCTCTTAATCTTGCACTTGGGTATTAATCGGCAGGCGTGGCAACGCGGCACCTAATAACTCATTGGCTAACTCGTTAACGCTCAGTGCTTTACTTACTCAGGTTAAGTCAGTTTGGTGCGCTTGTGTGCTTGTGCTGTGAAAATCGCGTTTTGATATCGGCGTTAGTGTGCGATTTCTAGAATTTTGGGAATTTTAAAATTTATAACGAGTACGTAGGTATAAATTATTGTTTCCTGCCTAAGGGACTGTGTGTTTGACGTAGGAAAAAATGGGTGAAAAAAGGGATTTTGTATTTTTCTCGGATCATTAGGATAGTGTACTTGAGTGAATAGTTGCTACTTCATATGGGATATGGATATAGATGTAGAATCAATTGTGTTTTATCGCCCAAAATTATATTGGAATACGTACGGAATAAGCCAAGTGAAACATTCAGATGAGACAGAAAATATAGAAAAATTCGAATTTTCCATTGATTTGGATTTCGTTTTAGCACATTCAGTATTGACCTTCGATTTATTACGTCTATGAATTAGCACCTTTGGAGTCCAATTGATGTAATTCCTCTGGTACTTTCGGCCCAAGATTAAAGGAAACAATGTCTTTTGTATGGATTTATGAAATTCGGCACGCCGATCCCATTTGAAAGCCATTGAAAAAGGTGGAAAAGGGTAGTTTTGACGTTGATGACATTGCGAAAATCTTCGATTCCGTCCTGGATAAAACAAGGTCGGGAATTGGAATCTTTCTATCGGAGATACCGAACTACCAGCTTGCTAACGATAAATGTTTGATCAGAGATAAAGCTGTTTCGTTTAGGATTAAGTAGGTCCTCTTATCAGATATACGCACCGGAAAATTAATTCGTCAATTATTCACCAATACGAAATACGAGACCGAGAATATCCTATTTGCAAGAGAAAGATACTTTCAATTTGTCACAACTGCCTCCTGGGCCATGTATGGTTTATCTTCCATCTGAAGGGTCTCCTTATGAGGACGATAACTTTTTATCATGTGGAAAATATTTTAAATGAAAGCGGAACCCATAAGAGTATTCGGTACTCCATTTCAGATGCAGGAGAGGTAGTTCTTGCAAAAACCACTCCTTGAAGAGATCCGCTGTAGTGTCCTCAGGATAATCAGCATAAGAATCTATGTTTCGCCGAAAAGAGCAATGTTTCTATAATAATAACTCTTTTATCTTTGCCAGATAGCCTTTTTTCAAGTTATCTACCCACCCATATTCGATTAAGTTACAATAAGCCTCTCAGTCTAGCAGTTGCTTGCTTTTATGCTCAAAAATGCACGTATGTGTGACTGATATGATCATTTTCATTAATTTTCTCTCATTTCACTGTGTATATCTTATCTGATTTCCTACGTTATCGAGTGGTAATGGTAAAATTGGACATGATGAGTTCGATTGTTTTGGGTGCAATGCATTGTTTATTCCTGTTGTTTCGTAGATTAATCAAATTTCATATCCTACTGGACAGTTCTCAGTTTTTGTATTGATGATTTTCACTGATCACCATGTACCGGGATAAATTACAAAGGTGAATTGGGTATAGTCGACTACTTCTTCGTCTGTTTTTAAGGTTCCGATATTCTATGAAATTTGCTTAGGTCTTTTGAACTACTACTTGTGAAATTATACGTCAATGATTCAAAGAGAGTGACTGTGTGTTTTGTTTATTTTACTTTTTTCTCTTCTTCTTTTGTGGTCTTTCCTAAAAATGATATTGAATGTATCGAGTGGTTGGCTATACGATGAAGAGGTTTTACTTCCGTTCAGCTATCAACTCGCCACATAGCTTTCCGAACTTTTCATCTACGCCACTGAAAATGTTCAAAAGGTGCGGGAAACATTGAAAGTTAACTTTAAACATGGTGGCTTTTTTGTGTCTCATCGAAATATCTCCAGCCATTTTGGAATTATTGCGAAAAAACTAGTTTATAACCGATGTTTGCAGGAAATTTGTTTGTATTTTCATTAGTTCCACAAACAGTGGTTCTATCTGATGTAGTTTGCTGCCCTTTCTCTGGGACACCCTGTAGATGCCCAAAAACACGTTCATCGTGTTCCTCTGCCAATTTGGGCGAATGTTGAGTAGTGTAGAAGCGTATCTTCCGAGGTCGATACCATCGGAAATCCGAACCCAATCTAGGGTTCCGCGGACGCATTAACGGCCCCGTTCTATTTTCGGACGGCGCTCAAAGAGCGCCGACGACGTCTTCGAAAGGTTCGCGTCTTCTGGGTACGCCAGGAACAAAACAACCGTTAGCTGCACGCGGTCGCAACCGCTCGCTGACACCGGTATCGTCGTGTTTACACGAACAAATTGGTATGAGGGGACCGCGATAAGTAATCACGACAAAAAAAATAGCTACATCCTCTCTGAATTCCAATTTGTACGGGGTACACGAACACGAGACAAGATGATAGATCTATAAATTTTCAGTTTTGATGGTATTTTTCGTGTCTCTAGGCGCAAACGTAAAAATAGCCCCAATGTTACTTCCGCAAAAATGTAAAGGATTCAATAGTCTGAATTCTCATAAAAAAATATACAGGGTGTTGCATTTGAAAAAATCGAGAAACATCGATTTAAAATTCTCCATATTTGACAGTAGGATAATTATTTAGCTACGAGGATGTATTGATATCTAGTTAGCCTAGACCAGTTCCATGCATAAACAAAATATTGCGATACCATATAACAATAACTTATTAGAAGTGTCAGTGTAGAGTTCGACGTCAAAAAAGTTAACCAGAGTTACGCAATAAATTAAAAAAAAAGAAGTCCACCGAAATTGTAAAAATCGAAAAATTGGAGTATCGAGCCATCATCAATTACCTGTATTTAAAAGGGTTAAGAGGTAAGCAGATTTACGAAGATATGCTTAATACCCTTGGTGATCAATGTCCTTCGTATGCGACCGTGAAAAATTAAACTGCAAGCTTCAAAAGAGGTAAATTTTCCATTGAAGATGATGACCGATCGGGAAGGCCGGTTTCTGTGTCAGTGCCCGAAAATATCGATGCAGTTCATGACATGATTTTATCAGACCGTCGAATTGGGCTAAAACGGATATCTGAAGCACTGAAGATTTCATACGAACGCGTTCATCATATAGTTCACGTCAATTTGGACATGGGAAAAATTTCTACAAAATAGATCCCCGAATGTTTGAATGTTGACCAAAAGCGTGCAAGGGTAGAAGCATCGCGTTCGATCTGTGCTCGATTTGAAAACGATGTAGACTTCTTAAACCGAATTGTTACTATGGATGAGACTTGGATACATTTCTACGATCTAGAAACAAAGCAACAATCGATGGAATGGCGACCCTCTGGTTCTCCAAGACCTAAGATGTTTCGTGTCTAAAAATCTGCTGGAAAAGTTCTTGCTTCAGTTTTTTGGGATTGCCATGGAGTAATCATGATTGATTTTTTGGATAAGGGTAGAACAATAACTGGAGATTACTATTCGACATTACTGACCACTCTACGGGAAAAAATTAAAGAGAAAAGACGCGGAAAGCTATCCAAAGGTGTTATGTTTTTACAGGACAACGCCTCGTTGCACAAATCTCATGTTGCCATGCAAAAATTCGTGATTTAGAGTTAGAATTACTAGAACACCCCCCTTATTCATCAGATTTGGCTTCTTCCGACTATCATCTCAAGAAGAAACATTTTTTTTTAAAGGTTTAGAGACGTTGCAGGTTCGCTGTAATAAATGTATTCAATTAAGAGGAGAATATGTTGAGTAATAAAACATTTTGACATTGAAATTTCGTTTGGTTCTATAGTAGGCTAAGAATTTTTCAATACATCCTCGTATGATAACTCAAATAGCAAATATCTCAGTTGAAAAAACTTATGATCGACGAGCAGTTTAGTATCGGCTAAAACCCTTATCAACGCATCTCTAATTTTGCATTGAAAATGTGTTTCCATGAACCACATATCGCGTTTTAAAATAGGTAATGACCTAAGTCAACTTGGCGTTTGCGCTGCCGACCAGTATGTTAATTGAAAGATCGCGTAACCGCGCAGATATTGTTGTATGACGCCATGCCGCCATTCTCGAAATAACATCGTGTTCGAAACTAGAAATGAAATCTGGCGACCGTTCCCTCATATCGTCGCCCATTGATAAGTCGAAAAGTTTGAGTTACCTTGCGATCGGCCGGTCGTCAGAATTTCCTTGAGGCGAAGGTGAAGGATGATGATTGCATCACTAGCATTTCCCTTTCGAACAATCAATTTCTGATGGTTTCGATGGAAACTTGGACCCCATCTGCATTTTGAAGAGTATTCCGTAGCATTCTACACGTAGATGCAGGGTTTCTTCTCGCCGAAACGGTGATGAAACGATCCTGAGCAGTTGTTGTTTTTCGTCGCCCACCAAGCCTTGGTCTTTCCAACACGGAACCTGTCTCCCTGAACCTATTCCAAAGTCGAGATATCACACTTTGGCTTACTTGGAGCCTTTCCGCTACAACAACCTGAGTTAGGCCACCCTGTAGCATTCCGATAGCCCTATTAGCCTCAGTGTTTGTTAATTTACGTCTTGGCATTTTCAGAAAACTCGTTTCAAATCGAAGCCGTTGATAAACTGACTTCATTTCAAATTAAGAACATTCATGAAGCATATGCAAAGAACCAAACTTCAGAAAAAAGGCGACCAGATTGAAGAAATGTCTCATAATGATTTTTAATGGATCGATTCAAGTTGTTATTGAGTTTTGAATGATTTTACAGAGATTATCTCGAAGATTACATACTTTTGAAAACGATTGAATACGATATCCCTAATCCTTGTGGAGCAGTATATTCATACGGTCGAAAAGAGGAATAATCGATTTATACGTGGGTGAAATTTCGATTCTCTAGGCGATGTAGACGTATTTCTAAAAAAATTCGCGAAGATCGCCAAAAAATCCGGCAAAAAGGGTAATTTTGAACTCAATAAAACTTTTTTCACAGATATCCTGACCGTGATGTAAATATACGGCATAATCGGGATGCGCCTTACAGTTTCGGAGCCTACGAATCATGGGCTCCCTGTTCAATCTCAGAAATCTTCCTCTTCTGCTAGATCGATAAACAAAAAACAAAATTAGTCTTGACCCGAGACTAACGCTTGTCTCTTTTCCTGTCGCCCACGCGAAAGTTCAAAGTTCCCCCAAATCTAATTTCATCTGCCCGGCAAGATCAAGAATGAGGTCGATCGAATTACTGGTTAATTCGATCGCGGTATCCAGGTTTTCTCAGCCTGTACGACGAACGATCGCTTCTTAAATCTTAAAATTCAGCAGGGGAACTAATATGCCCAACGACAGATTTACGCGCTGATTTGCGCGATCGTTCTTTCGAAATTTCCTCCTGATATTTGGCGTTCGAGAGGTTATTTTGCATTATACAGGGTGCGGCAGGCTAACTTCCTCTTCTCAGAACATATAATCGAACTAAAATTGAAAGTTCTTGCTTTGTTATAAGGTTTCTTAACAAATTCCAACTAGCAGATTCAATTAATTGAAATATTCTACTTTGTGACATCTCCGTTGTCCAATTTTTCCTCAGTAACTCAAAAACTTCATAAAATATAAACTTCAAATTCACTGTGCCGAAAGAATGAAAATTCTTAGGAGCTATCCCCCTTGAGACAATTTCACACAGTTTCAGTTGCACTGATAAAAGAATTACGAGAATTTCTTGGTTGCGAAATTCGCAGAATATTAAATAAAATATCATTTTCTGTTGATGCGAGTTCGGTTTTTCCATTTCCCAAGGCCAAAGACGATTGTTTCGTCTTTGAAACAATATGTTGACCGTTGAAGCAAGGTCGATACCATCATTACGATCTAAAATTCGCCACCTACCAACCGTAAAAGATATGTTTTTCTAAGAAAACATAGATGGTTATAATTGAAACTATAAACTCGAGAAACAATGATACATTTCGACTTTACGACGGTCGTTCAGAGTATAACAGAAAAAAAAGGAAGTTGACCATCGAGAATTGAGAAATACTCAATCGAAAATTGATTGCACTTTCTTTTATTCGAGTTCGCTCATGGGCCGTCTCAATTACGTTAGAAAGTGATTTTTTTTATAGACGACGAAAACTATTCTCATTACGTGTGGAACGAATTCTTCGGATAGCAATGAAAGTCGAAGGTATCTGATAACTGGTAATTGGAGGAAAAGAAAAACAATAATTATCTTTTAAACTTCGACAGAGAACACAGTGTTAAGGAATGCCGTAGAAAGTTTTCGTTTGTTAACAAGAGAGGTCAATATGTATGTACATGGAAAACAAATGGTGCTAGTATTCCTAGAATTTGTAATAATCATTAACTCATTTCCCTTACAAATTTGTGAATATCAAGACATATGACAGATTTTATCTCCACATTGTCTAGAAGCTCAGACATTGGCGGATCCAGATTCAGAATTTTTTTACCAACGTTATAGGACTCCTAATAAAGGGATTATTGTCCATTTCGAGGTCCAAGGAAGGGGACTTGAAGTTCGAATTTTTTTCACATACTATCTGCATTTCACAATTCAAGTGGAATTAGGCATACAAATTAAAATTTAGAGTCCTCACCATGCGACATTAAAATTTCTATTCCAAATCTACAGTATGATATTTTTCAGGAACACTGTCCCTTATTTTCCTCCAGAACTTTTTTTTTGGTGAACCACTGTTAGTTCGAAAAATTGTTAAAAGAAGCATTGTTGTTATACTAAACTTTATGGTCTCTTGTAGTCTTGTCGTATCTGCTACCGATTTCGAGAAAAATTGAATTCCATATACAAACCATATTAATATCTTAACGAATCTGAGGGCGATGTATGACATATGATACATTTTTGAAACGGGAAAAAAATGGCGATTCTTTCAAAGTCATTTCGAACTATTGTTTCCATAAGAAAAAACACAACTTTATGTTATAACTCAGCAAATAAATCTCTTAAAAAAAATCAGAGTACGCCACTGGATTGCTATCAGAAAAGTGCCTCTATAATGTTTTCATTTCAACATCCTAGCATAAACAGAAACGGGGATAATGACCAAAGTTGAAATCACCCAAATTTCAATTTTGGCCTATAACTCGAAAACGAAAGAAGATAGAGGAATGCATCAGTAGATGTCATTATCAGTTTCTCGAAAAAAGAGGACTATGAGGTGCCATTCATTTTTCTCTATCTCCTGGGGTTAAAAAGTTTTAGTTCATGTACCACCAATTTTGCCCACCCTGTACACTCAGATTTCTTCAAGAGACATAGAGCAACAGGAACCTTCATGTTTTCGTATAAAACATTATTTTCTTATCAGAACAGATTGAGAAATACTGAGGGGATAGAACTGCCGGATCCAGACAGTTTTTCAGGGGGGCCATGAATGGATAGAAATTTTTTACTAACATTGTAATAGTTGAATACTTGAAATGAAATTGTTTCATTGAAAATATTAGGGATCGATTAAACTACTATAAAGTGATTTTTGTCAATTTCGATGTCCAAGGGGATTTCATGATTCTCCTTCGTGACCCAGAGCGAACTCATTTGCATATTTCTTCTTCGTTTAGAAAAAATCCTGCATGTGATGCAAGACTACAACAGCTGAAGATTTTATCAACGAACCAACCGCTATAAAAAGCTGAACATCTTCTTCCAAACATGTCAGCGCGCTTTCTTCAGCTTCATAAACATTCATTACGGCATTTTAGTCGGAGGCTACTTGATATTGAAGACTGAAGAGGTTCGCGTCATTCACCGCTACGTATCTGACCGCTGGCCCGTGTGAAATAATCGAGTTGATGATTCACCGTGTATTACGCCAACATTTTTCACTTTTATTTACGTAACACGAAATTGTACAACTCGCGAAGTCGAGGAACTGCTCAATCTGCATCGATCACAGCTAGGGATGGCAATATCTTGCCGAGAGTAAATACACTGCGCAAAAAAATTAACGCACATTCTGAAAATCTCAATTTTAATGAAAGTTAACTCTACATTGACTTTATAACAAATTTTTATGTTATCTCGGGTAGGTTTTGAATGAAACAAGACACATTAAATGGAAGAAAAATTCAGGATTTCACCGAATCTTATGTGAAAGAAGAGAAATGAACAATTTTCAAAATACTGAAATGCTGATAAGTGATTTAATACTTGGTATTTCCACCCCTTGCGTTAATTACAGCTCGGCAACGACGGTTCATACTCAAAATGAGTGATCTTAAAATGTTCTGATCTAATCCTTCCCAGATTTCTCCGAGTTGGATTCCTAAGTCATTAAGAGTAGCTGGATGATTTTCTGAGCTTCTCAGCCTTCTATTGAGGTTTTCCCAAACCTGCTCAATCGAATTGAGATCTGGACTTCTTGCTGGCCATTCCATTCGAGAGACTTCAACCTCTTCAAGGTACTCCTGAACGATGCGCGCACGATGAGGTCTGGCATTATCGTCCATAAAAATGAAATTTTCACCAATGTATGGGGCAAATGGCACTACATGCTCTTCAAGAATGTTCCTTGTATACTTATCAGCATTCATAGCTCCATTATCAACGACCACTAGGTCTGTGCGAGCAGTCAAAGATAGTCCACCCCATACCATAATCGATCCTCCCCCGAAACCAGTAGTATTCAGGAAATTGCACTGAGCATATCTTTCATGTGGACGTCTGTATACAAGGGAACGTCGATCACAATGATAGAGGCAGAATCTAGACTCATCTGTGAAGAGAACTCTTTCCCAATCGGCCTCTTCCCAATGGATATCCTCTCTCGCAAAATCCAAACGCGCCCTTCGATGGGCTGGGGTAAGAGCTGGGCCTCTTGCCGCGATACGAGGCCTTAAATCATATTCTCTGAGGCGATTTCTTATTATCTGAGTGCTAATTTGCACCTCATGAGTTTGCTCAAGCTGATTTTGAAGGAGGCGAGCGGTTGCAAACCGTTGTCCCAACGATGAAACTCTCAAGTAACGTTCTTGAATGGCAGTTGTTACCCGTGGTCTACCCTGTCCTGGTCTTCGGACATTCATACCTGTCTCCCTGAATCGCTGCAACATTCTGGACACACTTGTATGGGAAACTCCAAACCTTTCTGCAATTCTTGTGTATGTCCACCCTTCTTCTCGCAAAAATACCGCTTGGGCACATTCCTCTTGGGTCAAATTGCGTGTTTCGCGTTGCATAGCGATCGAGTGTAGAAAATCAAATGAAAGAAAAACTATTGATCACTAGAATTGATCGAGAACAACTGATTTAAGAATGGAGCCAATACATTCAAAATCTGATAATATCATCTTTTTTTATTCCTGCTGGGAGAAAACATCTGTATTGAAGAAGAACGTTGAAAGTGGATAACATATGCATGCATAATTCTGATAAAAAAATTATCATTGAGAACACCTTCAGTTGTAGAATAAATTTGAGATTTCCATAATGTGCGTTAATTTTTATGCGCAGTGTAGATCATTGAACATGAATAAGAACAAACTGTAAGTTTGACCGAAGCCTTCTCGAAGGTTCCCATTGCATAGATTCTACAGACAAACGCTTGAACCGTTACAACTTATCTAACATCCATGTCCCTTCTTCCGACGACAAATCATCGATCTCTCGAGTCCATGGACATCCCTGCGTGTCTTACGTCGAACACACAGTACCGCCCTGGGCGTGCATATCTCAAAGAACGACACCAGTAAAATACCTGTTTATTCTAGAGCTCAGAAAACGAAAGTGTCCTACGAATCCGATTTTGCGGTCTCCTGACCCGATCGTCGAAAGTCGCAGTGCAAGTTTTACGGTTCTAGTGCGGGTGGTATCGAAGTCGAAGGATCGGGACTGGCCCTGAGCGCCGCTCGTCGGGATGAAGACGAAAAATAAGCTGTTGGACGAGGGCAAGGGCGCCGCGCAACAGCTGATCATTTCGGAACAGCAGAATAACAATAACGGATTGGGTACGAAACCTCCAGCGCCGGTCGATAAGAAGAAGTTGGAGAAAATGGAGAAGGAGAAAGAGAAGCAACGGAAGAAAGCCGAGAAGGATTTAAAGAAGGGTGAGTATTCGATCTAAGATCGCGAATTGAAGAAAGAACCAGTGATCCTTGTTTTATCGCCGCTAGAGGTCGCTTTTGAGCATCGTGGATACTCCTAACGCCATCTAGCGACAAACAGGCTATCAGGCCTGTCTTCGCACACTCTAGCAACACTCTTGAGTTCTTTATAGCACACGTAGGCTCTGGGGTTTGATACAGCAGCGTCCTCAAAGGTTTCTGCACAATTTCAACTCTTTGCTCAACAGAATCATTCATTTCAAAATACGCCAAAACGCATTCGGCGAAGTTATCAGAAAGTACCTTTACATTCATCATCTTGCGGATGCTGTATCCCCTACAATGTGTACAATGTTCATCATATGGCATGGATAAATAGTAATTTGATATAACAAGGGTCTTCCTACTCATCACACGCAATTTGCACAACGAGCAAATTGTATGGTGAACGTTTCCAAGTAGTATCTTGTTCGCGTTTTGTGTACGCAAACCCTAGAGACACATTTATCAACATTCGGATTGTACACAGAGGGACATGTCGAAAAGTAATTGGGATCATGCTATCTGGCGATAAGATAGCGGTTTGTTTTTGCAACGATAGGTGCGAGAATCTTCCTCTGTACAGATTCAGATTGTGGGTATCGAAATGCCTAACTCGTGTTGATATTTCTGTAAAATCTTCAAGACGAGTGGGAGTAAGACATTATCTAAGTACCTGCCTCATAAGTTAGGACTGAATGATCACTTTTCAACAGTGAATGTGTGGAATTTATTAGTCTGGGCAATCTTTTTTACAGACCTATTTTTTTGTGAGATTGTTCGATAGATATAGATAATATTCTGTTTCCTAATAATAGAACCAATCGTAATGATTCTTTGAGTATTATCTAGCAGAAAATCATTGCCTAGATTCTGTCTGATGTGTTTTTTCGGCGCTGGGTGTATATCAATCAAAGAAAAATTTTTGAGATTCTCCAAAGCTTCAGTACGCCCATCTGATCCGCGCCCATCAGTTACAGACGATAATACGCTGTGAAATTAATTTTTTCGTCAGGCTCTATCGCAAATGATTGTAATAACTGTAATTGAATTTCCATTCTTGCATGGTAATAAGGAAATGAGCTATTAAATCTCCAGATATGAGTAGGGCGGTAACATAATAGATACGCTCACTTGATCTTTGTTCGTTCGGTACTAAATTCAATGTTCGAATGGTAGTTAGGTACTAATCACAGACGGACCGACATATAAATTAATACGTGTTCTTCTTGTACGTTAATAAACAACCTTTTCAATTTTCGCGAGGATCTATTGGGAATGAATGGGTGTTTTGATCTCAAAAGTCATTAATTATTATTTTTGGAACTGACACCGATATGTGAGGTTATCGTATTTGGGAATTCGCTCGCTGTGGAATTCGTTTATTAATAATGGCCTTGATTACGAAGTTTTCAATAAATTAGATAGAAATTTCGAATAAGTTTATCAAATACTCATTTAATGCTGTATAAAAATTCATAATGCCTCATACAGAGATGACGATACATCTATGTTCATTGTTCACCCCTGCTTTAAGGTGCCTAACAATTGTAATCTATGTTCTATTATCTATAGCAGGGTTTCTCAAACTTTTGGCTCCACGAACCCCTGTTGAAGTTTCCCTATGCCGGCGAACCCCTTCACAGTACTTTAATGCCCAAAAAAAATAAAATTGCGCCTCCTACTTATCGAGACGCCATCAAGTAATTCTTGTCGCGAACCCCCTTCCGTCAGATGGCGAACCCCAAGGGGTTCGCGAACCCCACTTTGAGAAACCCTGATCTATAGTGACAATACAGAGACAGATTCATAGAGCGCTATATAACCTCGCGACTCGAATTCTATGGGGTGGCATCTGTCAGTTGAACCGGGATTTTTATCCGTTTCAAGTAGTCATGAGAAGTTTTATAAAAAAAAATTTCAAGGCGTAGAATAACTAGGCATTAGCAATCAAGTGATTCCAACATGGCAGCCGCAGGTAATATCATAGAAGAAAAAACTGGGCTATTATTTCTGGTTTGATGACTAAACTCTTAATTTCTGGCAAGAATTGAGGTGTTATCCACAGATTGTGTTCTGTGGATGATATCCATGAAAATAGCATTGATTTTTAATGGTTTATCCCGATTCTGTGGCCGATCTGAATGATCGTCAACCATCATGTTGCCGACCTTGAAAGTCGAGACGTAAACGGTGAGAAAAGGAACACAATTGAATACGAAACGCGGACAACAATGGCTCCTAGGCGACCGCCGGGATTTTTTTCGATCGAACATCAAGCAAACCGTGAAATCGATTCAATTCCCTACCGCGGGTATAATTGGCGAAAATGCAAAACAAGTCGATGTTAATGATGGTATTACACAACATG
Source organism: Adalia bipunctata (assembly GCA_910592335.1). Lineage (NCBI taxonomy): Eukaryota > Metazoa > Arthropoda > Insecta > Coleoptera > Coccinellidae > Adalia > Adalia bipunctata. Next base: position 5,214,031 of record OU342951.1, read on the forward strand.
GCCACATGAGACCGGTTGATACGATTTTTATGAGTGGAGCGACCTTGGTGAAGTCGACGAATATAGTCATTTTCGTTGCGACGAAAATGAGGATGTGCTCGTTTCGATGACCGACTAAATATGTCTGTGACTATGGTAATTTACGTCGTTTTCGGTCAATCCCGGAATTATGTGATATGATACTCTTCTATGATTAAAAAAATGACGTTTTGCGAGTTTTTTCTTCAAACCTCTTTGAAAATTACTCAAAACTCACTAAATTTCGACCGAACCTGTTGATATTTCAGCATTTTCACATCCAAAATCAGTTCATTATTCCTCAAGAACATCAAAATTCCAAGTTCTAATAAGACTTCAGAACTTAGGTCAAAGATTTGACATCGAGAGTATTGATGAAATTCTATAGAGAGGCATAGAAACTATGCATCTATAATTCTATGAACTTCATACTAGAAACGTCAAAAATTGTATAAATTCACTGGTAAACCTTGTCCTGGAAACCTGCCTTAAAAAAATTGTGTTTTCGTGTTTACAGTTCAAATGCCATCCATTATTTTTCATGGCCTGAATAGACACTGAACGAATAAAATTATACCCATGAAATCATTGAGACCCATGGTCATTACCCACAATGATCCTCATGTGTATAATTGAATTCCAAAGTTCCATTTCTAAAAACACCATTATCACGACCATTAACCACAATTAATTCCTATCTGTCGTATATTCATGATTTCGCGTGTTACACACAGAGATACTATATTAGCACTTCTATGGTTACAAATGGATAACATCGTTTGGTGTTTGTTCAATGTTCACTCGTATCGACATATTTATCTGTGCCATGTCGTCTCTGATCTCGAAACAACGTCATGTTTCTATGATCTGACACGGCCAGCACGTTCTAAACTGCAGAAATTTGCATTTGTGACACGACGAGAAGTGAGGGAAGGAAACGGTTGAATAATCGTGTAAATAAACTGGAATATATCGCATGCTATGATCTCACGAAGGCGCCTACACGTCCTACATTAAAAAAAGGTAAAAATAATCCCAACGATGTGCCAGCCAGCTCTGTGAAACAACACTCTGGAACAGTTTTAGTATAACTTATATATTTGTTCCAATGAAGAAGTGAATGTATGAAATGGCCCTAAAACCAATATTCGACGAAAAATGATTTCAGAAACTGCCTCGGATATTTGATTCCGAATTTTAACCTTAAAATACAAATGTATAGGTTTTTTATTCTATGGATATTTGCATCACCAAAAACCATAGATATGGTATGGCCATTAGGCCTGGAATATCTATGAACGCTCGTTAAATCTGAACTACTCTGTGTCTTGCCATAGATGCATAGGATTTCTATGCATCTATGTCTTGCCATATGTCTGAAGTGGTTTAGAATCCCATTTATTACTGTCATAAGCTTACCCAGAATGCGAATTGATGTTATGAGTTATTATTTCTCATTTCTGCGTTATCTATTTCAGCTATTTCGCGTTGAATAAAAAATGACGATTTAACAACCGGTTAATCTATGCAAGTTCAAGTCGATACTTAAATGGTAAATCAGAGCAAGAACACACTCCGAATAGAGTGGAAACAAATTGCTCTAACCATTATAGCCACTAGCTGTATCGACTTTGTAATTAAGATATTCTTATACTAATGATGTCCAGGATTTCAAAGGATCTAAATCACCGTGCTGGTATCGGATAACGTTGAAGCTTCGTGAGAATGATTCCGAAGAATCCGAGTGTTATTCAATCGGCAGGGAAATATCAGATATCTTTGAACAAAGAAGAAATCGAGAACAAACTTATCGAACTCTCAACTTTTTTGGAACAAACCCAACTTTGAAATTTAAAAAACCTTGACAGTTTCATACAGAGATCACATCTTCATTTATCTCCATGAATATTAATGATCGACCACGGAATTAATTAAACCTTGACGAATTTCCTCATGACTCACAGAATATTGCGACTTGAAATTAAGCACAGAACACAAATTAGAGTCTCTATAAACTCGTTTAGGGACTCTATGACTCTAACTCGAATTCCCAATGGCCAATAGACCAATCCAACGATCTGTCACGATCAGCTTTTTCAAAATGGCTGCTGGAAGAAACAAATAACAAACCGAGGATATTCAGTTACGAGGTACGTGTTTCAGGGTAGTTTCCGTTGGTTTCTCAATTTTGAACTTCAATGTCTTCAATTATGCCATGTAAAATGATAGTTATAATAGAGAAACACTATAACAGAAATGTTTGTTATTTGTTTCTTCCAGCAGCCATCTTGAAAAAAGGTGATCAGCTGTTTTGTTGGATTGGTCTATACCTAAATAAAATTTTCAGGATCTAGGTCATCAGTGACAAAGTTTATAATGGCCAAGCGCTAACCCATTTCATCTCTTCAACGGTAGATTTCGTAATACCAATTACGGTCGGTCATTCATTTATACGGGCATCGTCAATTATTGCATTACTCTCGTTCGCTTATGGATGACGGTTAACCTCGATGCATTTCAAGGGTCATCGGGTATAATAATTCAATCAACTTCGTCAAAATCACCGTTTTTATTCACACAACAATCTCGTATCTCTCCTATCTCAACTGATTGAGATTCTGTGGAATACACCAAATATGACTCTTTGGTCATTATTGACAGGAGTCACAGAGTTTTATCAAGGGCTGCGTTCGGAAAGCGATTTCTTGCGCTTTGTTCTTATTCTATTTCGAGAAACATTACTCATATGAAAAGTCATGGGCTGTGTAATTGTTTTGGTATTATTTTTGGCTACAATGATTATTTTTAGAAGGTGTTGAGATGGGAAACAAATGAATAAACAAGAGGCGATCTACATACATTCCTTTTTTCCTTTCAAAGTGTTCTTAATGAAACACACGATAGGGTATCAAGTTCGGAATAGTCTATACCTATAATTCAATTTTTATTGTCCTATGCTATCGCTACCGGGTAATAAAATTGTTTCCTATGGCTTCCTGCATAATAGCTTAATAGAAGCTTAGTATTATCGGGCTCGTATTCTGCATTTTCAATTCCATCAAGCAGATAACTGTGAGAGGTCATAAAATCAAATAGGATACTTTGAAAGTGCCAGTTTTTTCCGTTGTTGTCGCCACAGTCGATCGAGTTTCGAATGGAATGCAGCCCTTTTTCTATTTCATGGCTCTCGGACGTCATTCTATGGTCACATTCTTCGAATTGAACCATAGATATGAGTCGAAAGCATTATTTATGGTCGAAACCGGAGAAATGGAGAGAGAATTTTCCACGAATGAAAATTGATGGTTATTTTTGGTTACAGGTAAAACGTTATGTCAGGCCTGCAAGAAAAAGTGTTCCGGGGAGGTGCTGAGGGTGCAGGACAAATATTTCCACACGCAGTGTTTCAAGTGCAAAGTATGCGGCAACTCTTTGGCTCAGGGAGGATTTTTCTCGAAGGATAGCTCTTACTTTTGCACGGCCGACTATCAGAGGCATTTCGGTACGAAATGCGCTTCTTGCCAGGACTACGTTGAAGGAGAGGTAGGTTCATTTGATTCTATGGTGATTCCTAGGTAGTGCGTACATTATTATGAGCGCCGGTATGACAGATAACTGTTTCTCTATACGAAAATTCGTGAAAGTCACGAAGGATCGTCGTTATCTTTTCGCTGCAGTCGAATTACTCATTCGCGTCGTAATCGTAATTTATTCTCGAGGTACGCGACTGGAATTCGTGCGTGTTTTTTCGATCGAAGGCGTGTTGTAGCCTTTGCCATATTCGGCCTCGAGGAAGTCAACGTACCGATCGAACGTAATCTCGATGAAAGTCGCCTCTGGCTCGGGATGAAATGGCGAATTTCCGCATGATTTCGCCGAAAGTTCATCGTCGATCCGATCGGCGAAATAGGAAATAGAGATAGCAGTCTGATTTTTATGCGGTCTAGTTTCGATTATTGCCAAGCGGGTTTATCTATAATCGAGTGCATAGATATTGTGCATCGAACTTTGATCGCTTCTCATTTTTATGCATTTTGAAGAGTCATAGATGGATATATCATGAACCCAAAAAAAATGTCATAGAAAATCCTAGTAGCCATAAAATACTAAGTGGCAACGCCGTATTTCGTTTCGCCGCAGTGTGTCCAACTTTTGAGAACCGTCCAATTTTGATGAGAATTGAATAGTTTTAAGCATTACAGAACGTCCAATTGCTGAGGGCGTAAGAATGTTGAGTTTTCCGGTCGATTTAAACAAAATGGTGAATGCGCTATTTGAGAATCTGTCTTTTCGAAGGTGGTGACCGCCCTTGGAAAAACGTACCATCAGAAATGTTTCACTTGTGATAGATGCCGACAACCCTTTCCATCAGGCGACAAAGTAACCTATACGGGCAAAGAGGTGCTTTGCCAAAAATGTGTTCACATACCTATGCGAGACGGAACCCCTAGTGTCAGCCCCACGACTAACAACCCGAATGGTAAGTATCCATTTTTCGTTTTCAAGATTCATCTAGTTATTCTAGTTTTCTTCATTTCCCGCCATTTCGATCTCAAATTCTTCGAATTTACGAACATTTACGACGGAGTGGAGCTATGCAACCAAATATACACCCCCACGTATATTGTATGAACGTACCTTCAAAATAACACGAGACTTGTTTGAAATCAATAAATGTTACGAAAAAGAAGTCGAGAAATAATAAAAAATCAAGAAAAATTTCAGTTGAAGGGTATTTTTTTAAGTGTCTGTCTTAAATTATGCTGTGATACCTCACAACCTTCTTCCGGAATGACCAAGCACCTCATCGTTAATCTAGCTAACAAATTCGACCTTTTCCTCGTCTCCACAAACAGCTAAATCAAAATAAATTACTCTTCTCCTATGGGTTATGTAAATTTCGACCGAGGTGAGTCATAGACGCGGTAATCAACACGCCGACACACGTTCACTTCTTCTATGTTTGCCCAGAGATGGTAGTTCGTCTTCATTATACCGATTATACGTCTTTTTAGCGAAAATCGACCTTTCAGCCGTTAGCTCATCGGTATATTTATAATTTAGAGAGGAGCTAACTAACGCTGACGCAACGACAGACACTCGAACCCAAACAATGTCCGAATAGATCGATAGATGTATTGATAGAGCGTACGTTTTGATAGATGCCGGCTTTGAACTTGACTAGGAGTTCGTGGCCTTCAAAAATGCATATTTTGAGGTGGATGTCTCTGAGATATCGACGATGCTATTGGGAATTCGAGTTGGCTGGGTGGCGTGGAGGTTAATTTCTATGCTCGTTCGGAGAGCTGTCATTCTTGTCACTGAGAAAAACGAATTTTCAAGTCTAACCCTTTTGAATATTGTCATCGATAGTTTTTTACACGAAGTCTTGAGGAGATCATCTAAGATCCTCATAAATCGTATGATCTCCCTAGGAGCTTCTAATATAACTTTGTAGAAATGTCTCTGTTTGTTTGAAATAGATCCAAAATTATACATATACATACTCCATTCATTTTTATAATGTATCCCGGTTGGCCATGATTTAGATTTATCAAGTTTTTTTTACTTAAAATTGACGCAGGTTGGTACTCGTTAAATATCAAACTATTGTCACATACGTTGCCAATGCTAATTTCTATTTACTCTTTTTTAACTTTGTGAATGGAGTTAGTCTTTTTAAGATTTAACTGTGACACAGGATTCGTAGTACTACTAAATTTGCATACTGGAGTATTTCAAGTTGTGCAAAGAGGTATTTAAATTTCTTCTGTAGGCTTATTTCTTGGGAATTTTGAAGAGTGAGGAATTCCATAGACCCGTCTGTTCATTAAGAAGTTTTTCTGTCGGGTTATTCGAGTACTTTTGATCTTTTTTCGAATGAACTATCACAAAGTAACGGACTATTCTGTCCATTATTCTTCAGTAAAATTTCAACACTCGATTCTTGATTTCCGTTCTAGAAAATGGCATTACTGAATTTTCCAACCATTAACAGAAAAAAAGTTTCTTCGACATTCCTCAAATCTTTGGAATTATTGAATTCACATAATAATTTTCTCAAATTCATTATTTTCCCAAAGTAAATGAACATTTCAATAAATACGTAATTACTGCGACCTCTATGTAGAAAGGACAACTTTACTTATTCATCTGACAGGAAAATTACTATAACCTAACATTTTCAAAATACACACCGTGAAATGTGTCAAAATTTCATGGCCAACCGGAGTACATTATAAAAGTGAATGGAGTATGTATACCGATTCGGAAATAAAAGTAGTGAACATGGCCACTACAGCGTTAAACGAGTGGATGAATATTGTCTAGTGGGCCAATAAAATAAGCAAAAACCTCGGCGCGATACGACAACGAATAAATCACTGATCTCACTCAATGGCATGGGAGTCTGGAGAGGGGGAGATTTGAGGTCTCTCGGGTCTCGATGAAGTTCCTATGCTATTGAGTGGGGTCAGTCATTTATTCGTTGTTTTGGTTATTTCATTCGTCCACTCGACAATATTCATCCACTCGTTTGACGCTTTAGTGGCCATGTTCACTACTTTTATTTCCGAATCGGTATGTGTTTTAGTTCTATATTTCTCTAATTTCCTATCGTTTATTTGTTCCATCTCATTTTTTCTAGATAAGCGAATCATTAATCCGTTAATTTTTCAGAGCCTTCCGCCTATAACTTGACAAATTCTGTTATAGAATGCGCCGGCTGCCAGAAAGAGCTCAAAGAAGGGCAAGCTCTGGTGGCCCTGGAAAGACAGTGGCACATTTGGTGCTTCAAGTGCGGCGTGTGCGAAGCCGTGTTGCACGGCGAATACATGGGCAGGGACGGCATACCCTACTGCGAACGGGACTATCAGAAACAGTACGGCGTCAAGTGCGCTTACTGCAACAGGTACATCAGCGGAAAAGTACTACAGGTGAGAGAAATATGAGGAATAATATGACCATCCGACGCTACTGTTATAGACCGCTAGTGTAGAAGATAATACGAATTTTTTTCCAGGCGGGCGACAACCACCACTTCCACCCGACCTGCGCCCGTTGCACCAAGTGCGGCGATCCGTTCGGCGACGGCGAAGAGATGTATCTGCAAGGTGGCGCCATCTGGCACCCGAGGTGCGGACCTGGGCCGACCGAGAACGGTCAGGTGCTGAACGGTAGCGGGCACGAGAACGGACACTTGACCGACACAGATATGTCGGTGAGAGACTACGACAGTTCTGCGGTCAGCGAGATGCAGGTTAGAGCTCCAGGTCATCTTTAATCGAAAAATTTGATCTTAAAATTGATGATATCGGTCAATAAACAAAATCAAAATCCTTCAGCGGAGTTTAGCTTCCTCTTCAGGATAAAATAGAGAAAAATCATAAACAAAGTTGTTGGTTACACCATTTATAACTCGAGATCGGATGGACTGTTTGTTATGAAACTTCATTTATGGATTCGTCTACGGCCTGGTTATTATAAAATACATTGAAACTCTGAAAAATTCGATGAAAAATTTGTTTATGTAGGAAATACTTCTCCTCCTTTTGAATAAGGCCACAAGGTGTCGCTACGGTTAATGGCTCTTATCTAGACAATGTAGCGTAGTCGTGAAGGTACTATATTTGATATTATCGCCACTAGATGGCGATGGTAATCACGATTTATGAAATCCACCGTAAGTAGGTATCATTTAGGCGAAACAAAGTTCGCTGGGCCAGCTAGTAAATAATAGACAGGGAAACAAAAAATAATTAAATAAAATGAAATAACAGGTCGGCAAGAACAATCAAAGATGGACTCAACATCAGAATGTGAATAAATAAATATCTACAATTATGAAAAAATACAAAAATTGGTAATTCACAAACTTATCATTGGAATACAAGAAAAAATAAAAAAATTTAATCTTTCCGTTGAAGAAAATCGTCAATAATGAAAGATTACCACCGGAATACAAGAAAAAATTAAAAAATCGAATGTTTCCGTTAAAAAAAATCGTCGATAATAAAAGATTCAATTTTTCAATTTGTTCTTGTATTCCGGTGGTAATCTTTTATTATCGACGATTTTCTTCAACGGAAAGATTCGATTTTTTAATTTCTTCTTGTATTCCGATGGTAATGTTTCATTATTGACAATTTTCTTCAACGAAAAGATTCAATTCTTTAATTTTTTCTTGTATTCCGGTGGTAAGTTTGTGAATTGCCAATTTTAGTATTTTTTCATAATTGTATTTATTCACATATTTATATTCTGATGTTGATTCAAATATGTCCATCTTTGATTGCTCTCACCGACCTGTTATTTCATTTTATTCATTTATTTTAGTGTTTCCTTTTTTATTATTTGAATCATCATGATTTTCTATTTGTATATTGTATTGTTTATGAGTTTTCTCTATTTCAGCCTGAAGAAGGTCCAACTGAAGGAACAGTATCCTTTGATTTTGTTCCTTGAACGATACCATCAATTTCATATTGAAGTTTGGAACGATACTAAAAGTTATCAATTTGATCTTATTTTTTAGAGATTTTGTGGAACTTTTTCAGGAAAAGTACCCTCTGAATTCATTCTACTTTGAATTATCATTTATCCTCTGTTATTTTACAGTTTCATTCTTTTTATGTTTGTTTGAGAGCGATAGTCCCTCGATTAAAACCTTATTCATTTTTTGTGATATTTTATTTTGCATGTATTATTTTGCAGTTTTCCATGCATTCGCGAACACCTAGCTTGAATGGTTCTCTTTGTAGCCCCACTAGCATGTCCAGAAAGGTTTGTTACTGTTTTTTTTTATGTTTTTCATTCATCATACCCTTCGACCTCGTCGACAATTCTATTGTTGCCTGGTTTATTTCTACCGAATAATTTATGCAATTCCACGATTTTCGCTCTCAAATATCACGGCGATTTCAGCATTTCAGCTACAGAACTTCTTCACCTGGATTGATACTGAGAGACGACAGGAGATCGGCCAATTACCACGACGCCGTTTCGAGGATACACACCATCAGTTATCTGACTGAGGAACCGACGTTAGGGTACCTGAAGAAACCCATAGATCCCTACGATAAGGTGCCTACTTCCCCCCACTTCCACAGGCCGAGCTGTGAGTAACATTATTTCAATTTTGTCGCCCAACAAACGGTTTTCTCGTTTCAATTGGCGCCCAACGTCAAACTAAATGTCCCCTTTCAGCTCAAAATTCGTTGAGAAGCAGCATAGGCGCCGGCGGCAAGAGGTCCAGCTCCCGTTCCGCCATGAAGGCCATGGTGGATTCTATGAGATCGGAAACGCCCAGACCTAAATCGCCGCACATGAACAACGAGGAACCGATCGAGCTGTCCCACTACCCGGCGGCGCATCCGCCAAAACCAGGCGAGACGGCCAAGATAGACAGGGACGATTTTCCGGCTCCTCCCTATCCTTACACCGATCCCGAGAGGAGGAAAAGATGGTCAGGTGAGGGAAAATTCGACCGATCGCCATATCAGATTTTTTGAACCCGTCGTTTCTAGGCTCTTACAAAGGTGTGCAGGATTCGGATGAGGACGAGGTGGACGCGGTTAACAGCAAAGAAGCGATCGATCCCAAGTTGAAGAAGGAGGAAGAAGAACTGAGCAAGATCGCCAGCGGTATGGGAAAGGTTTTCTTGAAGGAGGTGCAGGAGAGAGAGAAGATTAAGATGTACAAAGCGGCGCATTTGGATCCTAGGAACGCTTCAAGGTAGAAAATTTTGTTAAAATCTTACTTTTTCATTCATTTTTTGTTTTTTTTTCTCTTTTATGTTTTTCCTTCTTTCTGTTTTTATTTATTTCTTTTTTCCTCTTTTCTTTTTCCTGTCTTCATTTTTTTTTGTCGTAGAACGCCATCTGCGAATAAGGAACCGGTGCATAGATTAAGGTACGAGAACCCGATAGGTGCTAGTCCTTCTAGGAATATGGACCATCCCAAATTATTAGACGAGGACGATTTCGACAGGTCTTACAGCGGTAGATCCTCGACTGGTGGTAGATCGTCGACAAATTACAATGGTAAGTTTATCCGAGATTAACTATGCTGTTACGTTGAACTGAGACATTGACTACTACTCGTCTTCATTAGAAAATATAACAAAAAGAATAGTAAAGTAAAAGAACCACAGTCTTAAACAGGGACTGTCATTTTGTCAAAAAAAAAAGGTAAATAAATGGTTCAATATCGACTGGATAATCTGAATGTGTTTCCTCAAAGGTGTAGTGTATGTGTTTTATTTCCCAATCTCTTATAATTTTGTGGATTTAAACGGATTTTGTCATCAATACTTTCAGGAAATCAAAGAACAAATGTATAAACTCTACTCCAATAAAATACAGGGTCTTTCACGAGGAACCTCACCCATATTTAAACGGGAAACTACTGAACGTATTTTCATGAAATTCAGCACTTATGAGTATTTCACGATGCTGATGAAATCTAAAATATTTTCAAGGCATGAGCACCTCCGGTTTTTCCGGAAATGACGTCAACTTCCGTTTTTCAAATTAGAACACCATTTTTTTATTGCAGAAATAGATTCCTTAGAAAATTTCAAGTTATTTTGATGTAACATTTTTCAGTTTTGGTTGGAAAATTCTCTCTGAGCGGGAAAATTCGAAAAAAAAATCGAAAATAGAGCTCCGCTGAAACAAGAATAACTTCGAGGTTTTTGGATGGAAAATTTTCATTTTTGGGATTTTTCAAGATGTAAGATTGATGTATCCACTTTAAAAATCGAAATCGCGATTCATGATACAGGGGGTGAAAAAATCGCTTTCAAAGTTAGGGATGACAAAATCGTTAAAAATCAATTTTTTCAAATTAGAACCCCATTTTTTTATGGCAGATATTGAATCTTCGTTAAAAAATAATGTGAGTGTATGCATCACACCCTTGCCCTAAAGTGGATATTAACTCAGAAAATATCCATTTTAGGGCAAGGGTGTGATGCATACACTCACATTATTTTTTAACGAAGATTCAATATCTGCCATAAAAAAATGGGGTTCTAATTTGAAAAAATTGATTTTTCACGATTTTGTCATCCCCAACTTTGAAAGCGATTTTTTCACCCCCTGTATCATGAATCGCGATTTCGATTTTTAAAGTGGATACATCAATCTTACATCTTGAAAAATCCCAAAAATGAAAATTTTCCATCCAAGAACCTCGAAGTTATTCTTGTTTCAGCGGAGCTCTATTTTCGATTTTTTTTTCGAATTTTCCCGCTCAGAGAGAATTTTCCAACCAAAACTGAAAAATGTTACATCAAAATAACTTGAAATTTTCTAAGGAATCTATTTCTGCAATAAAAAAATGGTGTTCTAATTTGAAAAACGGAAGTTGACGTCATTTCCGGAAAAACCGGAGGTGCTCATGCCTTGAAAATATTTTAGATTTCATCAGCATCGTGAAATACTCATAAGTGCTGAATTTCATGAAAATACGTTCAGTAGTTTCCCGCATAAATATGGGTGAGGTTCCTCGTGAAAGACCCTGTATAGTGAAGTAACATACTCCTGTTGCTTCTTGGTAGACTTGATGGAGCCTGGGTGATAACACGTGCACGGATCGAGTTGAAGCCTTCATATTTGAAAAATGTTTTCGAGTGCTGTTTTATAGCAGCGAAAGGCTAGCTTTGGGCTTGAAATAGAAAACAGGTGGTATAAATATAGTTTTTAAGCCCTTGGTCCTGTTTTTTCGACAATGACACTTCTTGCTGATCGATCCTGTCGATATGTACCCGTAACTGTACATGATCTTGATTTATTTCTAATTTATTAATTCACATTTTTTATTGAATGATGTTTTTTCCGTTTCGAAAATGTCTCAGTTCACAAATACTCTATTTAATTCCATGAATAAATGTGTCTTTCTGAAAAAAGTAATCGAAAACGAAAGAATCATTGGCAATTTTCGAAGAACCAGGTGAGGACTGCATGAAATCTCAAAATTTTCTAAAAAAAAGTCTAATTTTCCGGAAAATATAGATATTTTATTTGTATAAGCTGGTGGTGATGATGAGCATGGAAGGAACAATTTTTGAGGGAAATAATCTTTTTGTCGTTTTCAACGTACTGAAAATCGTTAGGAAATATTTTGCTGTCAGCACTCCCTGGATTTTATGTCACGATTTCGTTGATGCATGTGCTTCTTGTCAGTTTTATTTTAAATAGTGCATTTTATTTATTTTTGCGTGTTGGACAGTTGTGTCAGCTTTGAGGCATATACCCAAGCCTGGATATGGACTGAAGTCCTCAACTTTACCGCTCAGAAACGGTTACGTAAGTATTTTCAGTGAATTGCGGAAAATCAGGTGAATGTGGCAACCATTCGTAACATTTTCGAACGACAAAACGCTATACATAATGATTGAAGAAGTTAGAAATATGTAGAATTCGAAAGAATGTTTCATTTGGTATGATAAAAATGAAGATTTCCTTTCGAAAATGTGTTATGTTGTGGAGACGACGTTGCCAAATTTTCCTGTTTTTCCCCAAAACTACGTAACTTCGAGAGACACACAAAACCATGCGCCCCCATTAATGATAGATTGAAATTTACGGAATTTCTATTAGTTTGAAGTGTCGTATTTTTGTGCAGTTGTCAGCGCTTTACGACACGTGCCGAAGCCAGGTTACGGTCTGGCACCGAGATCGCACACGTTCAGCTCGTCTGCGGGTAGCTATCCACAGATTCCCGTAAGTCTTTCTGAGTGTAGAGTCGATTTTTTTTGTGTTTGACGAGGTTCTCGGGTACTATAACGTTCTCAGCATGTTCCGATTTTGTGATGTTTAAGGAATTCGGTTACTAACCCGAACATTTCATACGAATTTCGAAATATGATCTTCGAAATGTTGCCTGAAAAGAGAATACAGTAGAATAAAGGTTTGATTTGAAAAAATTGGCTGGTTTTGTTAAATACTGGAACTTGATTGCTACTTGTCAATGTCAATATGTCAAATTTGACATTGACATCATGACATTATTAATGGCGAACGTACTCAGAACAACAAGATCGTGACAAGCGATCAAAACAGTGGAGCCATTTCCGATTTTAAGTAATTTGTTTTAATTTTCAATCTTAAGAAGCAAGTATCGAAGTTTATCTACCTTTCAGGCGACATTTGAATCAATTCAATATTGTTATTACTTTTTCCTCATTTCAAAAATAACTATTTCATCGGATGAGGTTTTAATCTTTATGTTTCTTCGAATTTGTTTTTTTTTTCATTATTTTCAAACACCCATGTTTTAGAAATGTGTTTCGATAACAATAGTAGTGGCCGCATGTTTTGTGTGTTCAAATGAAAATAACTCATCTCGTTTCATACAAATTTGAATACTCCACAGGGTGATTACTCGTTTAGCGGAATGGGCATAAAAACACACAGTACAGACAGTTGTGGAAAATCAGATAGTAAGTAAATTTTTGTTTATCTTCTAGTCGCTTCGAAGCGAAACGGTAAAAAGGAAGAGAAGGGATTAACTTACTAGAATTAAAGATTTCAAATAGAATTTCAGTCATAAAAGTTGGTAAAGGATTCTAACAAAAAAAATACATATTATATATGAAACAGCTTTTTTCCATTCAAATTCTCGACGCTGATAAAGCTCAAATTTTGAAACCACGTTGACTAACATTAGAAAAATATTTTTCCCAAACCTTACTCCTCTGTACAATTGCTGTTATCCAAAATCAATATCATAAATAAATTGTTATAATTCGAACAAATGTGGGAATTGCCTTCGAAATATTCTGTTGTAACGCAGCTTTTTATATAAACTCTGATTTTACGGCTTGTGCATGCTGAAATAACGGTGTGCTGAGACTAAAATTTTCCCGATTTTTCAACTAAACATGTGAAATTTCTTATTTTTATCATCAGAAAGAATCATAGTCGAAGTGAGGCGTGTTAAACTTAATGCTTTTTCCTCTAGTTTCCACTGGATCCATCACTGATGTCGAAAGACGTGTTATGGTATGTAAATATTAAACGCTTTTAATTTTTTTCTTTATGTATCTTTCTAACCTTTGTTTGTACATTTTGCTTTCGGTGGCCTGAAGATCTTGGAATTCCGCTTTTTGTAATGCAATCGCTGTTTATAAGTTTTCAATTATTTTCCTCAAATATTCTGTAGGTGTGTTCGTAAAAGACTAGACCGGGAGTAAAGGAGATTGATGTCGAGTTTAGGCTTTACTTGGTACTGTTCGAATTTTCACTATTCCCGTTCATCTTTTTAAATAATTTATATTCTGGAGAAGGAAGAACAAAAACATTGAAAAGGATGAAAAATCAAACTGAAACTTCAACATTTTGAACATCTTTCACAGTTCTTTCAGTGCCTTATTGTCAGAGTTCATCATAGTGGTGCCGTGACCAGGAAAATTTCAATATTGTTGAAAAATACTGCAAGAACGTTGGAAACGTAAAATTTCGACCAGTCCAAGATTGAATAACTTCACGTTCAAAAATTCTTCCCATTTCTAACTGTCTTTACTAATTTACTAACCTCTTAAACGCTTGTATATAACTCTTCGTTGATTATCGTATCTAGCTTTGTAAAATTCAAAAATTCCGCTTCAAATTCTTGTCGATCTTGTGATAAATGTAACAACCTCTCCCCCCCTACCGTATCGTATTCAACACTAACGCCATCTGTCTGTGTGTGTAGAATACCGAATCTCCCGCGTACGGACGCTACCCGGGAAGGTGCGGATATCAAGTGCGCAGGTCGCTACCCAACATGGCCCACTCGATGCTGATAAACGAGCCGGCCAAAATTTACCCCTACCACCTGCTTGTGATCACTAACTACAGACTGCCATCTGACGTCGACAGGTGTAACTTAGAGGTAGGTGGCGTGTTATGAATGCTTATTTATTGTATTTTTGGTTTATAGATTTACTATTCGAAATTTTTATGATTTTTCGGTTGTTTTGTGAACTTTAGCTTTCATTTTAACATTTTTGTCTTACTCGGGTTATTATCTTTGTGAAAAATATGTACTTACATTTATTAAATGGAGAGCATAGTGATTGAGAAGGAGTCTTTTGCAGAGACATCTGTCGGACGCAGAGTTTGAGGGGCTATTTCAAGTGTCTAGGACGGATTTCTACAGGCTGCCCCAGTGGCGGCGGAACGAACTGAAAAGGAGGGCTAGATTATTTTAAGATTAAATACCATCACGCTTCTTCTAGATTCATAGGGCTCTATTATAGTCGACAGCTTTCAGAGCTACCCGTTCACGCTGAATAAATTAAAAAAAATTAAATAAAATATCATCATACACGCTGAAAAGGAGCAGCTATATTTGACTCATCGGACGGTTCTGTCGCTTGATCTGACCATTGACATCGGAAGGAAATGAAAAAAGGAATCGTCGTTTGTAAAAAATATTTATATAGGTTCAGATCAGGGGACGAGACAAAATACCAAGGCAAGCTATAATGGTACAGTACAACTTCAGTAGTCCGGGCAGATATCGGACCGGGACGTGCCCGAACCATCGAGGTGCCCGGATTACTGGAGTGATTTGAATTTATCATATAAAACAACTTAAAATTGATCAAAATTGAAGTTTATCGATCAAAACTAAAAAAAAATGATTCTTATAAATAAAACCAAAGTTTACAAATTTCTAATAATGAAAATAAGTTATACGTACACGATTATTTACATATAATATATGTACTGCCTACTTTGCACTATGAATGTGAATAATAAATATACATATATAAGAACATGCACCATCTGCCTTGTCTTCTATTTTTTTGAAAAATATGAATACATTTTACTTTTGGATCATTTTTGATGTATAAATATTAGTGGCTTCGTTTTTGATCCTTTTCAAAAGTAACAAGTTTTCAAGGAGAAGATTCTTCTCTTCACTCCTGATGATGCGGCCAGCGCCCTATGACGTTTTCAACCCGTCCTACAACTGTTTTGTACGAGTTCAGACAAGAAAATTATACTGTTTTGCATATGAATGTTCTCGCGCCCGGATTTCAGAGGTGAAAATTTCAAACTGCCCGAATCAAAGCAGTGCCCGAATTACTGGAGTGCCCGGGCTAGCGAGTGTCCGAACTACTGAAGTTGTACTGTACATAGAGTTTATTTTAGATATATAAATGTTGAGGAAGCATTAGTCGGTAACTTTTCTTAATCTAGTTTTTCGTCTGGTACTATTTTATTACCAAACTTATATGTAATATTAGTGATTGGAGATATTTTTATACTTATTTTTTCTGCATACACCTATTTTTATTAGGTAAAATCTAAATTTCCAGAAAAAAATTGGATATTTTTGAAAATTTATATTTTCAATCCCATGTGAAGCCCAGGGGTCATCTTCGTGTTTATTTATCTTGTGACGTTCGCTGTTCAACCAAAATTTACTTATTGTGCAATACTGACCAAACATTTCGCTAGAGAATGTTGAGAAAATATTTTCAAATAAACCAAAAAGTGGAGAAAGCCTTTTTTCTTATCCCACGTAACCGTGTAACAGATTTCATTAGTTCAACATCTTCAGGCAAAAGGCTATAACGTATAGAAAGGACAACATTTATAATAACGAAACAGAATTTGTACGAATACAATATCATTTTCAGATTTTTTTATTCACATTTTTATAATCAAAGGTACTAAACGTTTATACGATCTCAAATTGTGAGTTTCCAGTTGGTTTCTATGCCACGTTGTCCAATCCAATCCATATCCGAATAGAAAGCCAAGTTCAGAAAGTTTTGAAATAGTTTTTTAATCTTCGAGTTTGTACGAAATATTTTATTATTCTCCTAGTGTAAGTACTACTTGTATCTACTAGCAATAAGTGTAAATTTCGTTCTTGAAGTTACGCATCAGGTTTGCTTTTCGCTTCTGGGCTAGTCGATGAAAATTGTAAGAGACGATTTAGTATTACCTACTGTGTATATTTATGTTTATACTGATGATATATCCTAATATATTGAACATTTTGTTTCTTGTCGGTTGGTGAATTATTCCTTCAGATTTCGGTTGAATGAAAAAGGTTTTTGCAGAGTGCGAAATTGATTAAAATAGGTGCGTGTTTTATTTATGTTGTTTGGAATGTGATGAATCTGAGGGATGAAATTCATCGGCTCTTGTTTTTATTATTATTTTGTTTTTGTCTGAATTTCTTCAGACGGTTTTTTCGCGGACGATATTAAACCTGATTTATATGTCAATTTGAACGCTACCCAATATATCTTTCAAATTTGTTAAGCACACCATCAATAAACAAATATTAATTTCCAGAGGATTTTTTTTTTCCAATTTCCCAGACCCGATTGCGGAACTCAGAGTTGAAAATTAAAGTCTGTTTTTGACAACAGGCCGCTCCTTCTGAGCGCAATTTCATCTCGATCTAATTGAATTAATCAGGAAAACAACATTTCGAACGCCATATCATTTTAAGTAGCATCCATAGTTATGTTAAAAAGTTTGAATGCCGCTTCCGAAAATTGAACAATAAAAAAAACTGCAGATTTATGAGCGACATCAAAGTCGCCGTTCAGAGCGCGTAGGAAAACTCATCCGATAGAGGCGCCACCGTGCATTTGATGGAATATCTCCATAGAACTTACATTAACTCTATGAGTTCTATGAATATCTCTCTTAAACATGAATGAAATTTACAATGGCGCTCTCTATCCGAAAATTGCTGAAATATGAAATTAGTGAATATGTGGGTAAAGCAGGAACTTTTTCTCTCCATATTTTTCAATTTGGCCATTCTCTGCCAATTCCGTATTTCAAGTTGTTTTTCTGAATGAAATTATCTGTAGATTCACTTTTAATCGGGAGTTGAACTATTTTCATGGGTTTTTCGTTTGAAATAAAATAGAAGCTTAATTTCTTCTATTTTTGAAATAAAAAAAAATGAACTGTTGAAATGAAATTAATCTCAATTATTTCAAACTCCAATCCTCTCCGAGTTTACCCACAAAAGGACAGTTCTCAAAGTAAAACCATTTTCAAATGCAACTTGAAATGAAAACACAAAGACAAACAAAATAAAACTAAAATTCATAGGAAAGCCATCACTTGGTCAGAATTTGAAGCTAAAAAAGACTGGCGGAATCTATCGGTGTTCTCAGTACCTCTACTCTTCACTAGATGGCGCAGTCTATACGTTGTAGAAATCATTATGATACATTTTGAGTTTAGTTTTTCGATCTATAGATAGCGCGACCAAATACCAGACAAATTGATATGTTGGTTGACTGCCCCAACGAAAGATATATTGATTGAGTTATATGGAATGTAGTTATAAAGTTTTAAATGTATAATTGTTTGAAATAGAGCAATAATCATTATCGATAAAGATATTTATATTTTTCCGGTAATGTTTGTATTGAAATAACGTTCTAGTACATTTTGTTCGATATATTTCCCTAAAGCCGATTCTTCTGGTACTCTGAAGTTGATATACTAACAAAACGTTCAGTATTTATTTGGGGAAAACGCACATTCGTTGAATTTCGAATAAACTGCCTTCTTAAAATACCTACAGCGTAAGTATTTCGGCTGGATTGAATACCTGATCGCTCCAAGTCCGACAAATAGTTTCATTACGACTCGAATCATTTAAAATTCAAGGTCACAACAGGCATTAAATCAGGGAAACTACTAATTCGTCGGCATCATATAATTTGTCCTTCTCCACAAACCAGACTCACAATTACCATATTTCCGAAAAAAACGAGTCTTCACAGTGGCGCTTGTTTAAAAAATTCCTCTAATATCCACTCATTTGTCATATTTCGATATTTCTAGTTGAGTATGCAAGATCATGATTTGCGGAACATTCGCTTAATAATTTTCGGCTGTCATTCTGCCAAAAATTCACACCTATGGAAACGTCCTCATCGCGTCAATCCAGCCAGTTGGAAAATTAAAACAACGGGCATAGCGCGACTAATCTGATGACAAACAAACGATACAGTCGCAGCGGTCTTCAACGGTGATAAATCATGAGCCCCTGCGATGTAAATCACTAATCAGTGTTGTATATTCGCGTATTATGTGAAATCTGAGCGAAATGAACAAGTTGAAGGAGTCTAGGAGAAGCGTGAGTAAATTTTAGCTTAAATATTTGCTGTTGGTCGCAAAAACTGGCGCTTCTTTTTACAGAGTTCGATCAAGGAACAATTCACGGAAAAAGAACTAATAGGTGAGTGGGACATTTCGTTTTTTACTCTTAAAAGTATTGCTTTGTCTTTCTAGTCTCTCATATTGACGCTTATAAAACCCCCAAGAAATTTCAAACAGTACAACAACGTTTTAATAGAGTTCATTCCAAAAATTGGATGTTGGCCAGGTGCATGTTTTATTTATTTTTCAGGCAACCGAAAAAATTTGCTAACAAGCGTCCTATTGATTAGTCGGAATCGTTACAAGATCTCTGCCTACGAAATACGTGTTTATTTATAGTTTTTGTTTATTCCACATCGACGACTTGTCCTAAAAATAAACCGATTAAAATTAGGAATCAACGAGATTTTTAAACGCCCTGACGTGCTTATTTCGTGACAATGGGTCGAGTTGCATTAAATCTGGCGCGTCGGACTTACTACGTTTCACAACGGTCTTGCGGAATTTGCAAAAGTCTCGAAAATGATTTCATCATACTCCACATCGCTCAGAAATTTGTGTAATAACTACGTTAAATCACAGACCAACTTTGGTTAAATCGCGAACAGTTGAAGAAATCGGAAGATAAGGCGGTTCGTTCATATCATAGACATAGAATCTATTTCTATGGTTCGTATCGACAAAGAGTGGTCCTTGGTATCGATAATTGAGCTTTTAGAAAAGACCTACAGATGTCACTAACTCGTCTTTATATTTGAACTTCTTAAATCGAGTATTCATTGATAGATGGCGGTAAAACTGCACATTGTGATTTGAATAAAACCATGAGCACCATGGCCCCATCCTGTCGAAAATAACAGCAAATGAAAAGGAAATCGTAGAAAGCTATAATTTTCATTCATTCTCTTTTTCGCTAGCTTCGAATTTAAACAAGCACTCACTCTCCTAACCTCAGGCAATTGCTTTAAACATTCTGAAGCGTTCGTGTGCTTAGTGGCCATCTATTCTTCCAGATTTACGTACGGCGTTTGAACTCTGCGACAGAAATCGAGATGGTGAAGTTACCAGAGGGGAATTTAAAATAATGCTCAACAATTTGGGCATAGATGTTAAAGACGATGTCCTCAAGGAACTCATGAATAATGCCAGTCATGATGGTACAAACTAAATTATAGAATTTTCAATTGAAAAAGCCATGTTTATACAGGGTGCTTCGAGAAATGTCCATAGGCGTTTTCTAAAATAATTGTAGTTCTCGGTTCGACTATCTAGCATGTTTTTCTTTGTTTCCGAATCGGCCACATTACTCGGAGCGCCCTGTATATAGAATTAACGAATTTGAATACAAATGAATGAACTGTTTGTGATAATTTTTCTGGCATACAATTACAAATTGTCCTGACAGGTTCAGAAATAATAGACGAAAACGACTTTCTGAATTGGGTCAAACAGATCCAAAACCTACGGCCTATCCTGAAAGCCGACAGTTGCGAGGACCTCATGGCGGCTTTCAAAGTTTTTGATCTCAACAAAGACGGTTATATTACCAAAGATGAACTTATGACTGCTATGGATACGATCGGCGAGGTGGCTACAGAAGAACAAATAGACGATTTCATCTTGAAAGCGGACAGGGATAAGGACGGAAAAATAAATTACGAAGGTATTTGCCCTTGAAAAAGCACTCAAAAATAAATAACCCTTTTTTAATTTCAGAGTTCATGAAGATGTTATCTTAAATGACGCCTTGAAAGCAGAAAAACGAAACTAAATGTGATAATCTGTTAGAAATTACAATGTATATGTATTCAAATAAAGGGATTACGTTTCATTGTCTCGATAAATATAGTAAATTCCTGTTTATGTATTCTGTTCTATTTACTCCTAGAATTTCCAAAAACATTCTAATCAATTATCAGTACGGTGAGAAAATAACGCTCGAAAACTTCCAAAAAGCTTAAGTCAACGACCGTGAAAAGAACGCTTACGCGCGTCTCTATAACTTAAGGAAACGTCAACAGAGGGAGCATCGCCTTATTTGAATTATAATTACGCACAGCCCCTTTAATAGAGTGCGAACAACGAGTTACAAACCTGTCCACACCTGGACACTTGTCCAAATCCATTATCCAAAGGAATTTAGTGACGTGCGACGTTACCTTCGTACAAGAATCCGCGAAGGTTGCGCATGAATGTTGTAAATCAATTTTTTCCGAACGGAATCGGCACCGTTCTGTGGTTATCTCCGCCATAGAAAAAACTAATTAATTATTCCGCATCGATTTTCTGTGTTTCGGAAGACGTCCCAGACGAAATGGTAAACAAAAACAACCTTAAAACCAGATTAATTTGTGAATTAAACAAACCGTTGAATAAATAATCGATTTGAGGTCTGCCCGCATCGAGATGGAGTGTTGCGTGCGCAATTTGATAAATTAATCGAAAGTGGTTAGTCCCTTCCGGTAAAATCAATTGTAATCGAGAGGAAATTTCGAATGAAAATTTTCTCAAGTTCAAGGAACACCCAGCACAATTCATTTACAACTAAAATGTCTACTAGTCAAGCGATTCAGACTCAAGGAGATGTACCTAATTCAGAAACACTGCGAATAACTAATTTTTAACTCTGTACCAGCCTTGCTAAGAGGCTGCAAATATCGAAATATGGATTCAAAAACAGTTCCAATTCTTCTAGTCACTGCCAATGTTGGCTCTATTTTTGAAGCTGTAAGTACCACAACTATTTTATCATACATAAAACTATTCCGAGTTGAAATTTCCCATCATATTCACCCTCTTAGAATAATCCTTTATAAACCATTAGAATTAAAAAAATTAATAGCTGTGAGTTCATAAACATCTTAGTGTCGTTAGAAATCCAAACTTTATCATTCAATTCATAAAATGTATCTTGAAGAGTCATTAATTTGCAAATATTATATTCATTATATTTTAACCCATTTGCAGCCTAACGATATGTTGAAAATATGGTGCGAAGAGTTTCTCTCGATTATAAGGAGGTTAGATTGTAAGTTTATAGGCCTACATTGCCAAGAAGTGGGTGGAAAGAACTACGAAAAGAGTATGAAGCACGTTGAGCACTTCGTCAAAATTCTTATGTCTAGCAACGAATTGAGGCTTTTTGATAGAGTGAGAGTCTTCTTGGATGAAGATTACAGTTCTGTAGAACATTTTACTGTAAGTTTTTATGAATTTTCTTCAACAATTCGAAAATAAGATCGAGGAGAAACCTAATATTTTCTTTATTAATTACGTAAGATTACTAAGCTGCTTAATAAGCTTGACTGTTCAAATGGGATTACTTCTAATCATATTAAGCCTATTACGCATAATTCCTTTCAAGATAAGAGACTGTTTTTTGTTGAACATCCTTCAGAGATTTCACATTAACTAATCATCATTTTGATAATAACAGGAGTTCTTAATATCCCATTCAGATAATAATCTGATTTAGGTGTGAATTAATTTGAAGCCGTTAAAATATAAGGTGTTGACTGGAGTAATCGTTATGACCTTGATTGCTTCCTTCCCTATCTAATCGATATGTTTTAGTTCAAAGTATTAATTAAGTAGGCAGGAAAAGCGTTTATTAATCGATATCTGCAAAACTGCAGGGAAATTTGTTAGTGGTTGGATTTTAGAGATATAATTTTAAAAGGAAATTGATAACCATCACGTTTTTGGTCAGTAATTTTTTGGTTGAGAAATAGATGATAAATTTCCTATCAACTATGCAATAATGGAGGCACACTCTGGGGATAATTCATTCAGGCATAAAATTATTGTATGCATTTGATTTTACGAATAGAGTTTTTTGGATTTGCATCATCTTGAACATCGGTTTATGACACATGCATGATGACCTCATTTTTTACAGGCGTTAGGAAATCTATATTTTATTCATAATTCCATTGAAGACATTTCAATATGGGACTTCAAAAATAACACATTCTTGCCAGTTAGAGGTAAAGAGATACATTCTGGAAATATCGAATCTGTACCTACCAAAGAAAAAGCCAAATTTCCCCAAGATTTCTTTCCAGAGGTGAGGAAACACCCGTTACACATTTTCCGAACAAAACTCATAATTTTTCCAGTGTAAATGGTCGAGAAAAGGCTACCTACGTACCAGATGGTCTTTAAACGGGACAGTGTTCGATCTGGTCAACATTCACTTGTTTCACGACGCTTCGAATTTCGTAGCGATGGAAACTTCACCCTCTATATACTCGAAAAACCGTAAAAGAGCACTGGAACACACTTTACAGAGGTTTAACGATGGTAAAATACCGTATTTTTTATTTGGCGACTTCAATTTTCGAACCGATACTAATTCTGTTGTTAAGGTACTATTTAATGATAAACCTTTACGATTTTTTCAGTTACTTTCTGTTTGCAAGCATATTGAACACGAATTATGTGTTTGAAATCGATTTTTTTATAAAATTCTAAACTTAATTATAGATATCCGATTTAAATAGAAAAAGTATGCTTGAAAAATTCATGGAAAGTATGTCAAATGTGTATCTTTGCTCATTTGGTTGATTGCTTGGACTATTCATATCATTATACATGGTGTTTCATTGTGAATAGAAGTCATTGAGGCGGTCTAAGATATACCACATTTATTGGCTTCACAGTCTTTGTATCCATAACTTTCGAATTTTTCAAAATTTAATTCAAATATTATTCATTCAGTTCCCAATACTAAGAATTTCAAAATGTTTCAAATTGAAAAGTTCACTTTAAATTCTCCTGCAGACATTCTGACAACTTAAAGTATGAACTCAAAGCGAAAGTATCAAGAATGTGAGCACTAGAAGAGTTGCCCTTTTTATAGTTGTAAATCAATCCATTGTTTGAGGTCTATAAATGTGGTGGATCTAGAACATCCTCGATGACCCCTATACGCTGTTTGAGTATTTCTGTATTTCCAATGAAACACCCTGTATGGGCTGTATGGATCTAAAAATTACAATATTCATTCTATAGTTTTTTACTTTATTTTTCCTGAAAAGATCGTCTTTACTGTGAACGTTGATGTATTTGGAAAGGTTGGCATTCATCTATTTTTTTCATGATCAGAAAATAACCGAAGGCCTTCAGACTAACAGGGTACAGAACAATAAGAGTAACGATCATACCAAAATTCAATACACGAACGAGGAAGATCAACTCATTCTCATAATTGGAAAGAAGGAATTTAGTCATTCTGATCTCAGTAGTTGCAAGCCTAGTTGCGTAGATTTAAATCCTAATTGGGTAAGTTCTTTTTTATTTTACCGGCTGAATTTTATAAAACGAAATGGAAAATCCCTTCAGCTGAAACCTTACGATGTGGAGGTGGAGCAGTTCAAAGATTACGTGACGGAATACTCTATAGAGTTCCCCCCGTCGTACCCCTTCGAGGAAGACATAGAGAAACCGTCTACTTATATGCCTACCAGGTGCCCCTCGTGGTGCGACAGGGTACTACTTAGTCATACAGCCAAAGAACTGATTAGCGAGGACCACCCCGTAGGGTACAAACTGATGGGGATGGACACCTGCATGGGGGACCACAAGGTTAGAGAAACCGGAGGTTTCCTTCTGATTCATAATTTGATATTTTTCTTGTGGAATTGGTAAAATAGACTGGATATACAGGGTGTCCCAATGAAAATGAGCCTTTCCTGTGAAAATTACTCAGAAACGTTCATTAGTGCTCTTTAAAATGATATCAGGGTGGCTTCTTTTCATTGGGAGACCCTACATCTTTTGGTTGTTTACTGTAAGAAGGTTATTCGACATGAGGTTTCATTTCGATTCATTGAAGAATAAGTGAGCGTTTTTATTTTGTCCAAATATCGGCAATTGTGGAATTTTGAGCTGAAATTGGTCTTGAGCCTAGAGTTTTGAAATTTTGAGTGTATTTTTGTCTGAAGGACCCAGAAGAATTGAAACATTCTAAAAACAATTGAACACGCAGCTAAGCTAATCAGAAACTTAGTTGCGCACCTTGATGCTAAGGGAGAATCCAAAATAACAGTGAAATTTACTACTTTTTCAACAAATCTTATCGTATAAAACTAGGAACAACCCGAAAAAGCTTAAGAATACTATTATTCTCCAAAATAATTGGTTCCTTTAAATAAATGAAATGCGTATCCTTTTCAATCCAAATGAAACATGTTTACTAACCTCGAAATTGAAACGACCATTCAAAGACCGATTTTGTTTGCAGCCAGTGTATCTAAGTGCCATATTGAAGGGAGACGCAGGTAGAGTTCAGTGTTACGATTGTTTGCCTGGCTCTTGTCACTGTTGCCGTTCCATAGCTTCCGTCAAAATTAACATAACCGACATGAGCGATCACCTGCCTTACGCAGGCTACCAGTATTTCGAACAAGTAGATTCCACGCTTTTGCATGAACCGATCACCAAAGACATGCTGTTGCATGAACCGTACACGCCCGAGAGCACGGAATCGCACTCTCCCATGCCGGACAAGGTAGAGAGCCTGAAGGTAACTACCGTACCACCCAACTTGCTCAAGAGTAAACTAGAGTTCATATTAGAATCGGAAACTAAGACGGAACCCAAGGTGTTGGAACGGTCCAAGTCTGACATCGATCAGAAAGACGTACAAATGGGGGTTTTTTTGAGCGACCGCAGCAAATCTATACCCATGACTCTGGTACCGGAAGACAGTCCTATTTTGCAAAGATGTCACATGGAAGTCAAGTTGAATTGTTCCACACAGGAGCAGTCTTTAGAGTCCGAAAAGATGGGGGATATGGACGATAATCGGAATAGAAAGAAAGACCGTTTGCGTGTGTCCAATTGGAGTATTCGAAAGAAATGCTGTTCGATTTCATAGTGTTTGATTTGAATGAAATGAGAGCTGAAATAAACACCCACCTCGTGTTATTCGAAATCTGATTTTCTACTTAAAAATGGAAAATTCGATGTTTTACATAAAGAATTTCGAAAGAATTCAATATTGATGAGGATTTATATAGATCTGAAAAGAAAGAGTGGGGGAAATGAATTCAGAAGAATTCGATCAAGCGTAAACATGCATGTACAGATGAAGATTCAAGGAGATGAGATTTTGAATGATCGAATTCCTTTATGTCCTAAAGAATGCATTTAATATTAATTTTTTATATTTTAGTTTATTTTTATGTGAAAGATTTATGAAGTTATTCAATCGATATTGAATTAAAGAAACTCTATTGAAACCAAATTCAGTTGTTATTTCGAAAAAATAGTATGACTGTCGGAATTCGAAATGTTTCAGCCAAAAAGTCAGGGTGGTACACTGGAAAAACTATAATTTTTTGACAGTCAGAGGGCGCCACACATTACATAGGTGTCAATTTTAATAGGGCCCTTACAGTTCTGTCAAAACTGATTGTGTGTCTCCTGCATCAAGAAAGCAATAGATTCACCAGCTTATTTGAAAAAAAAAATTATGGACAACTCTACAGTAGGTATTTATTTATATTTAGGGAAATTAAACTCGAAGATTGTCCCACCAAAGTAATGAAATAAGGCATGTAAATACCTTTCCTTCAAATTTATATTTGTTCTAGTGAGTTCTGCTGACTTTTCGTTGCCAATCTTTCGACCATCTTGAATGTTTTTTCTTATTTTCCTTTTCAATTCTTTAGTCCCAGCCATTTGTAACAAATTAGGTGGTCTCATCATAATTGACAACTGTAATGTACGGCGCCCTTTGAAATGGTTCCTTTACATAATTGGACAATTAAAAACAAACCTGACATATTTTGAAAGAAACCACGATTGTGCCTGAAGAACATATCCTGCCTTATCGAGATTCAAAATTACATATTCTGAATTTAATTCGAAGTCTCATTACGAACTGATTGAAAAGGGAGTTCCCAAGCATTAAATTGTGAAGCATGACGTTTGTTTTATATTTTGTTGTTGTAATGTTGTTCATTGCATTTAGCTTTATATGTTATTGTGCTTTAGTAAGTGTGTAGTTATGTGTTTCATTCATATTCATACATTATGAAAATATATAGTTGGAAATATTCGAAATTCATGAGACATCTTTACGTTGTTATGTAGTTACTAGGACTTTATATTTTTTATACGAGGAACCCAACTGGATTGAATTAACGATGGATAATTTCAGAAATGTTAGACGGGGTGAGAACTGAAGGAAGGGAAATTACTTGGAACAAGAAAGACAAATAATCAAGACTTTTTCTAAATTTCATTTCTTTTTCCGTGAAAGGCCAAATATTTCAATAAATCTAGCTAATCCAATTTCTCAACACCATCTCCGATACAATATTACTTTCTTTTAGTCTTCGAGATTTTGAAAAACGAATTTTCGCTTTTATTTCAATAATTTCAATTTTGCCATAAGGTGAACTGCATGAAGAGAAAAAAATCGATATTCTTTTATCGGAGACGAAAAACTGACTCTCAATCTTACTGGGTTCCTATTTTGTACCTGTTATCAGCTGCCAGAGTAGTTTAAACGGTTTTTCTAACTATCTTTTGACTCTGTGTATCCTACAGGGGGAGACTAAGGAGAAAAACACCAAAAGGAATTCAGGATAATTTTTTCTTGAATCCTATTTTATCGCGAAACACCCTATATTTTTTGATGTATGAATAGCTGTTACTCGTTAATTTTGATGTGATTGGAAGCATATCGTCTTATGAACAGTGATAAACAATTGTGCTTTAACGATATTATAGTCCATTCAAGTTAAATTTTATGTCAAAGTTAGACAGTCAGTGCAACCAATTCCAAATCAAAAACTCCCAAGCGCTTTAGTCACTTCCTTTGCCCCAATATTGATTTATTCTTCCCAATACACACTTTAGAAGGTTCGGCAAGACTGTATCAGCTTTTTCATTTCACGCTTGACTTGAACGTACTACAGAAAAATCAAATTGATGTCCAAAAGTCAATTTGTGATCTGCCTCCAAGTCTTATTTTGAATGTCTCCCCTAATAAACTGTCTTGATGTTTTGTGTAGGTGATATACTATTCGCAAATAACGTCGTTAAAGATGTTAACAAGATCAGTCTTCAATCGGAGGAAGTTAATTCGCACACGGTAACAAGATACATTTACATTAAAAACATTGAACAACCTGTTAAAGTATTCAGAGAAACAGCAGTCTGATGGAGACCTCCAAATGTGTAAGTTTGATTGTGTGTTGTTTCTGAAGTGAAAATCTAAAGAGAATCTTTGCAAATTTTATTTATTCTGTTTGTTTTTGATATTCTCCCAAAATCTATCGACGAAATTTTGAACTTGTATGTTTGAAATTGGTTTGAAACTCGAAAGTATCATTTTTCATTGGTTTTAAGCTTTCTTCAGATTGAACACTGCCTTTAATAGTCAAAGAAAAATGAATAGTAAAAATGAAATAGTAATCCTTTGACTGCTCTTTCATATCATTCTCATCTTATTTCCTTCATCCTTTTTTATTTAAGTTAAATCTGATTGATTCCTACTGAATCTTCTGATGAGAATCAATTAGGCATTGAATCAAGGGCTTATTATTGACAAATTTAACGATCATCTCGTTCTTTTTGAAAATTGCTTAACATTAAATTCGTTGACGTGTTTTTTGCGAGGCTTTTTAGCGTTGATTGATTGTAAACTTAGTAGAAAAACTTAATATCGATGACTTAATGTGTAGTTCCCAGGGAAATAATTTACGAGGAAAATATATATGATTGTTCGAAACAAATGTTGTCTTAATGTGCTTAAACTGTTGACTATTGATGTAGAAAGTATATTGCATTATGGTTGTATACAAACCAGTTCCTTTTAAATTCATTTCGTGAAGGAAATATCGATTTTCATTGAGCTTAAGGGAACTGGTGGATTTTCATTTGGAAAATCATGATATTACATGAAAATATTACTGTACCCAAATATCTTGTGGCTGTGTAAAATGTTGTCCATATTTTTATCCAAGATTTCAAAAATGAACAGTTTTCCAAGAATCAGAAGTTTAATTGAAGTTAATTGATAAAATATTTTATATTTAAGTAGTTTTATGTTTCATGTATACTCAGTTCTTTGTACTTATGCATAATAAACAAGATGTACAAAATGATAATAAATGTACTAGTCATCTGTAATTTTTTTTTCATTTGCCTGACCCCAAACATAGTAAACAGGTATTGCCATCTTCAAAAGTCCATCTTTTCCAAGAAATTGAAACTATTTTGTACCTATATTCCCCATTTTTGATAGCGCAAAAAAAGTGAATTGGTAAAACTAACTAGACTGATTTAAAAAAAATTCTAATTCATTATGAAACGGAATGTGTAGCGGAAAAGAAATGTTTCCAATTTTTTTCAAATCTTACATTTTATTAGTTAGGTGACTAGTATATGGAACATAATAAACATTCATGAAGCTACCTACAAAATCCTGCTGATCCATACATTTCAGTATAAAAATTATTCGGATATGTATGAAAGGAAAACCATTCTCACATTCTTCATTATCTGAAGCATCTTGTATACCAGATTAATTATCACAGCTATAAAGTGAAACAGGAAATTGTTCTTATTAAGTATACCTATAAGAGTCGTTATTTCTCAATAGAAGATCTGAAACTGTTTTGTCTTTATTGTTATGCAACAGAAATATGGCAACGAAAGCAACAAAAAGACCAAATATGGTACCAAAAGTATTGAACATGCTCATGTGTTTCCATTCGTCAAATAAAATAGCGGAAAACAGAAGCACTAAAGTTGTGAATGTCACATAGTAAATGGGAGTGACGACAGTGGTCCCAAATATGTCTAAAGCCTTGTTCAGATAAGTTATTTGTATACATACACAAATAATTAACACTATGAAACTGCAGAGTATCAATTGGTATCCCACATATTCTCCTTGGAGTTCCCCCCGTATTGATAGAGCAAAAACCTTGCTGGCCATTACCGTAAAGCTACCAACTTGGGAACATAAGATGACATAGACTAAAATGAATTTGTTGCCATACCTTGGACCGATGAAGAAAATAAGCAAAAAACTTAGGAAAATAACAAACAGGGCGTAAAAGAGAACCGGTCCCTTTTGAAGATTTTCCATCGATAAAATCGATTCTTGGTCTACTTCTTTTGGAGCACTGAATATGATGATTACAGAGCCCAATATGCATAGTATGCAGCCTATCTGCAACACATATTCATTCAATTAGAATCATTTCAAAATATACTTCAAACATCCAAACTTCAAAAAGGAAAACATACCTTTCCATGAGATGAAATATGTTCTTGCAGATATTTAGAAGCCAATACTGCAGATATGAGAACACTCAAAGCTCCAAGCGGAGTAACCAAAGAAGCAGGTGCGAAACCATAAGCAATCAAATTCAACAACTCCCCTAAGCCCACTGAAATGATAGTGTTAAAAGCAGTCTGAAAGATTGCCAATTGAACATACTAGAAAGAAAACCAGTCCACCATATCCAATCTCTCAAATAGCCAAAACCACCAGCACCAGCTCTCAAAGAATTCGATCGGCTCAATTTCAGAAGAGAAATTTTTTTCAATATGTAACTGCTGCCGATGAAAAGTGAAGAGCTCACAGCAAGAATTACACCAATCAAATAATTGTGATCTTTCGTAGTTTGCTGAATATTATATTCGGGTTCGTTTACAACAAGGTCCATTACAGGAAAATTGAGTTTTCCTTCATTTAATGTCGATTACAATGTGTTCCGGTCTTATTTGTGGATTTTTAGTTTGAAGTCTGTGAAATTCTCCAGGCTTGCCCCATTTTCACAGAAGAATCGAGATTTTCATTATATTAAATTCTCCAATTTTCAAATTATTACATGATTTTCCGCCAAATAACCTATTTGTAAACACAGAAAGTCATAGAGTACATTCAACGATCGATTATTTATTAAGTGTTGCCAACACGAAGTTTTCAAGGTTTCTAGTGGAAATTATCAGATTATTTACTATTCTTTTCACGAATATAAATTGATTAAAGAACAATCTAAGCGGACTAGGCCATGATCAAATTCATGAGGTTTGTGTTCATATAAGCAAACATCAACGGCTGGTGCTTCTCTTCAATGTATTTTGTTCTGTGGGGAAATCGGTGCCATGAGCGGGTCATCAGAAAGGTAGAGGGGTAGAAAATAATTAGCTTATGAAGCATTCTTCAAGTTTCTTAGAAAATCTCACCTTATGAAGCATGAATTTTCGCTCGAACCCTCTAAGGTGCCGCTTCTGGTGGCATCAGACCAAACTTGAAAGTCACGCAGATTTCCACCTACAGCGGAGTTATTCTTATAATTCCATTCACCTAAGATAAGAAAAAAAATATGCTTATTCATTAATTCTTGTATATTTCACTGGAAATCTCACATTATTCACCATTTAGGTATTATCAACCGAACTCCCCGTGGTACTGCTTCTGTTGACAAAATTTCGAACTGGGACACAAGATCAAGTCTTCCATTTTCATTACGCTAGAGATAAAAAAAATATGATTATTCATCAGTTCTCGCGCATTTCACATTGAAAATCTCACCTTTTTCACCATAAATCTTCGCCCTAACCCTCCGTGGTACACGTTCTGGTGGCATCCTCCCGTACTGAACACTCAAACATGACACACTTGTTCTTTCGCGACACTCCCGCCCGAGTTGGTTCGCTTTTTCCACTCACCTGGAAATAAGAAAGAAATGTGATTAATCAAATATTCTTATTCATACTTCATAATAACTTAACTTATTCATCATGAATCTTCGCCCGAACCCTCCGTGGTACTCCTTCTGGTGGCATCCTCTCGTACTGAACACTCACACACTTGTTTTTTCGCGACACTCCCGCCCGAGTTGGTTCCACTCACCTGGAAATAAGAAAGAAATGTGATTAGTCAAATATTCTCATTCATTCTTCATCATAACTTACCTTATTTACCATAAATCTTCGCCCGAACCCTCCGTGGTACTCCTTCTGGTGGCATCCTCTCGTACTGAACACTCACACACTTGTTCTTTCGCGGCACTCCCGCCCGAGTTGGTTCGTTGTTTCCACTTACCTGGAAATGAGAAAGAAATGTGATTAATCAAATATTCTCATTCATTCTTTATGATAACAAACCTCATTTACCATAAATCTTCGCCCGAACCCTCCGTGGTACTCCTTCTGGTGGCATGCTCTCGTACTGAACACTCACACACTTGTTCTTTCGCGGCACTCACGACCGAGTTGTTTCGTTATTTCCACTCACCTGGAAATAAGAAAGAAATGCGATTAATCGAATATTCTCATTCATTCTTCATGATAACTTACCTTATTTACCATAAATCTTCGCCCGAACCCTCCGTTGTACTCCTTCTGGTGGCATCCTCCCGTACTGAACACTCACACATGACACACTTGTTCTTTCGCGTCACTCCCGCCCGAGTTGGTTGGTTGTTTCCACTCACCTGAAAATAAGAAAGAAATGTGATTAATCAGATATTCTCATTCATTCTTCATGATAACTTACCTTATTTACCATAAATCTTCGCCCGAACCCTCCGTGGTACTCCTTCTGGTGGCATGCTCTCGTACTGAACACTCACACATGACACACTTGTTCTTTCGCGTCACTTCCGCCCGAGTTGGTTGGTTGTTTCCACTTACCTGGAAATAAGAAAGAAATGCGATTAGTCGAATATTCTCATTCATACTGCATGATAACTTACCTTATTTACCATAAATCTTCGCCCGAACCCTCCGTGGTACTCCTTCTGGTGGCATCCTCCCGTACTGAACACTCACACACTTGTTCTTTCGCGTCACTCCCGCCCGAGTTGGTTCGTTGTTTCCACTCACCTGAAAATAAGAAAGAAATGTGATTAATCAGATATTCTCATTCATTCTTCATGATAACTTACCTTATTTACCATAAATCTTCGCCCGAACCCTCCGTGGTACTCCTTCTGGTGGCATCCTCCCGTACTGAACACTCACACATGACACACTTGTTCTTTCGCGTCACTCCCGCCCGAGTTGGTTGGTTGTTTCCACTTACCTGGAAATAAGAAAGAAATGCGATTAGTCGAATATTCTCATTCATACTGCATGATAACTTACCTTATTTACCATAAATCTTCGCCCGAACCCTCCGTGGTACTCCTTCTGGTGGCATCCTCCCGTACTGAACACTCACACACTTGTTCTTTCGCGTCACTCCCGCCCGAGTTGGTTCGTTGTTTCCACTCACCTGAAAATAAGAAAGAAATGTGATTAATCAGATATTCTCATTCATTCTTCATGATAACTTACCTTATTTACCATAAATCTTCGCCCGAACCCTCCGTGGTACTCCTTCTGGTGGCATCCTCCCGTACTGAACACTCACACATGACACACTTGTTCTTTCGCGTCACTTCCGCCCGAGTTGGTTGGTTGTTTCCACTTACCTGGAAATAAGAAAGAAATGCGATTAGTCGAATATTCTCATTCATACTGCATGATAACTTACCTTATTTACCATAAATCTTCGCCCGAACCCTCCGTGGTACTCCTTCTGGTGGCATCCTCCCGTACTGAACACTCACACATGACACACTTGTTCTTTCGCGTCACTTCCGCCCGAGTTGGTTGGTTGTTTCCACTTACCTGGAAATAAGAAAGAAATGCGATTAGTCGAATATTCTCATTCATACTGCATGATAACTTACCTTATTTACCATAAATCTTCGCCCGAACCCTCCGTGGTACTCCTTCTGGTGGCATCCTCCCGTACTGAACACTCACACATGACACACTTGTTCTTTCGCGTCACTTCCGCCCGAGTTGGTTGGTTGTTTCCACTTACCTGGAAATAAGAAAGAAATGCGATTAGTCGAATATTCTCATTCATACTGCATGATAACTTACCTTATTTACCATAAATCTTCGCCCGAACCCTCCGTGGTACTCCTTCTGGTGGCATCCTCCCGTACTGAACACTCACACATGACACACTTGTTCTTTCGCGTCACTCCCGCCCGAGTTGGTTGGTTGTTTCCACTTACCTGGAAATAAGAAAGAAATGCGATTAGTCGAATATTCTCATTCATACTGCATGATAACTTACCTTATTTACCATAAATCTTCGCCCGAACCCTCCGTGGTACTCCTTCTGGTGGCATCCTCCCGTACTGAACACTCACACATGACACACTAGTTCTTTCGCGTCACTTCCGCCCGAGTTGGTTGGTTGTTTCCACTTACCTGGAAATAAGAAAGAAATGCGATTAGTCAAATATTCTCATTCATTCTTCATGATAACTTACCTTATTTAACATAAATCTTCGCCCGAACCCTCCGTGGTACTCCTTCTGGTGGCATCCTCCCGTACTGAACACTCACACATGACACACTTGTTCTTTCGCGTCACTTCCGCCCGAGTTGGTTGGTTGTTTCCACTTACCTGGAAATAAGAAAGAAATGCGATTAGTCAAATATTCTCATTCATTCTTCATGATAACTTACCTTATTTAACATAAATCTTCGCCCGAACCCTCCGTGGTACTCCTTCTGGTGGCATCCTCCCGTACTGAACACTCACACATGACACACTTGTTCTTTCGCGTCACTTCCGCCCGAGTTGGTTGGTTGTTTCCACTTACCTGGAAATAAGAAAGAAATGCGATTAGTCGAATATTCTCATTCATTCTTCATGATAACTTACCTTATTTACCATAAATCTTCGCCCGAACCCTCCGTGGTACTCCTTCTGGTGGCATCCTCCCGTACTGAACACTCACACATAACACACTTGTTCTTTCGCGTCACTCCCGCCCGAGTTGGTTGGTTGTTTCCACTTACCTGGAAATAAGAAAGAAATGCGATTAGTCGAATATTCTCATTCATTCTTCATGATAACTTACCTTATTTACCATAAATCTTCGCCCGAACCCTCCGTGGTACTCCTTCTGGTGGCATCCTCCCGTACTGAACACTCACACATGACACACTTGTTCTTTCGCGTCACTTCCGCCCGAGTTGGTTGGTTGTTTCCACTTACCTGGAAATAAGAAAGAAATGCGATTAGTCGAATATTCTCATTCATTCTTCATGATAACTTACCTTATTTACCATAAATCTTCGCCCGAACCCTCCGTGGTACTCCTTCTGGTGGCATCCTCCCGTACTGAACACTCACACATGACACACTTGTTCTTTCGCGTCACTCCCGCCCGAGTTGGTTGGTTGTTTCCACTTACCTGGAAATAAGAAAGAAATGCGATTAGTCGAATATTCTCATTCATTCTTCATGATAACTTACCTTATTTACCATAAATCTTCGCCCGAACCCTCCGTGGTACTCCTTCTGGTGGCATCCTCCCGTACTGAACACTCACACACTTGTTCTTTCGCGTCACTCCCGCCCGAGTTGGTTGGTTGTTTCCACTTACCTGGAAATAAGAAAGAAATGCGATTAGTCGAATATTCTCATTCATACTGCATGATAACTTACCTTATTTACCATAAATCTTCGCCCGAACCCTCCGTGGTACTCCTTCTGGTGGCATCCTCCCGTACTGAACACTCACACACTTGTTCTTTCGCGTCACTCCCGCCCGAGTTGGTTCGTTGTTTCCACTCACCTGAAAATAAGAAAGAAATGTGATTAATCAGATATTCTCATTCATTCTTCATGATAACTTACCTTATTTACCATAAATCTTCGCCCGAACCCTCCGTGGTACTCCTTCTGGTGGCATCCTCCCGTACTGAACACTCACACATGACACACTTGTTCTTTCGCGTCACTTCCGCCCGAGTTGGTTGGTTGTTTCCACTTACCTGGAAATAAGAAAGAAATGCGATTAGTCAAATATTCTCATTCATTCTTCATGATAACTTACCTTATTTAACATAAATCTTCGCCCGAACCCTCCGTGGTACTCCTTCTGGTGGCATCCTCCCGTACTGAACACTCACACATGACACACTTGTTCTTTCGCGTCACTTCCGCCCGAGTTGGTTGGTTGTTTCCACTTACCTGGAAATAAGAAAGAAATGCGATTAGTCGAATATTCTCATTCATTCTTCATGATAACTTACCTTATTTACCATAAATCTTCGCCCGAACCCTCCGTGGTACTCCTTCTGGTGGCATCCTCCCGTACTGAACACTCACACATAACACACTTGTTCTTTCGCGTCACTCCCGCCCGAGTTGGTTGGTTGTTTCCACTTACCTGGAAATAAGAAAGAAATGCGATTAGTCGAATATTCTCATTCATTCTTCATGATAACTTACCTTATTTAACATAAATCTTCGCCCGAACCCTCCGTGGTACTCCTTCTGGTGGCATCCTCCCGTACTGAACACTCACACATGACACACTTGTTCTTTCGCGTCACTTCCGCCCGAGTTGGTTGGTTGTTTCCACTTACCTGGAAATAAGAAAGAAATGCGATTAGTCGAATATTCTCATTCATTCTTCATGATAACTTACCTTATTTAACATAAATCTTCGCCCGAACCCTCCGTGGTACTCCTTCTGGTGGCATCCTCCCGTACTGAACACTCACACATGACACACTTGTTCTTTCGCGTCACTCCCGCCCGAGTTGGTTGGTTGTTTCCACTTACCTGGAAATAAGAAAGAAATGCGATTAGTCGAATATTCTCATTCATTCTTCATGATAACTTACCTTATTTAACATAAATCTTCGCCCGAACCCTCCGTGGTACTCCTTCTGGTGGCATCCTCCCGTACTGAACACTCACACATGACACACTTGTTCTTTCGCGTCACTTCCGCCCGAGTTGGTTGGTTGTTTCCACTTACCTGGAAATAAGAAAGAAATGCGATTAGTCGAATATTCTCATTCATTCTTCATGATAACTTACCTTATTTAACATAAATCTTCGCCCGAACCCTCCGTGGTACTCCTTCTGGTGGCATCCTCCCGTACTGAACACTCACACATGACACACTTGTTCTTTCGCGTCACTCCCGCCCGAGTTGGTTGGTTGTTTCCACTTACCTGGAAATAAGAAAGAAATGCGATTAGTCGAATATTCTCATTCATTCTTCATGATAACTTACCTTATTTACCATAAATCTTCGCCCGAACCCTCCGTGGTACTCCTTCTGGTGGCATCCTCCCGTACTGAACACTCACACATGACACACTTGTTCTTTCGCGTCACTTCCGCCCGAGTTGGTTGGTTGTTTCCACTTACCTGGAAATAAGAAAGAAATGCGATTAGTCGAATATTCTCATTCATTCTTCATGATAACTTACCTTATTTACCATAAATCTTCGCCCGAACCCTCCGTGGTACTCCTTCTGGTGGCATCCTCCCGTACTGAACACTCACACATGACACACTTGTTCTTTCGCGTCACTTCCGCCCGAGTTGGTTGGTTGTTTCCACTTACCTGGAAATAAGAAAGAAATGCGATTAGTCAAATATTCTCATTCATTCTTCATGATAACTTACCTTATTTAACATAAATCTTCGCCCGAACCCTCCGTGGTACTCCTTCTGGTGGCATCCTCCCGTACTGAACACTCACACATGACACACTTGTTCTTTCGCGTCACTTCCGCCCGAGTTGGTTGGTTGTTTCCACTTACCTGGAAATAAGAAAGAAATGCGATTAGTCAAATATTCTCATTCATTCTTCATGATAACTTACCTTATTTAACATAAATCTTCGCCCGAACCCTCCGTGGTACTCCTTCTGGTGGCATCCTCCCGTACTGAACACTCACACATGACACACTTGTTCTTTCGCGTCACTTCCGCCCGAGTTGGTTGGTTGTTTCCACTTACCTGGAAATAAGAAAGAAATGCGATTAGTCGAATATTCTCATTCATTCTTCATGATAACTTACCTTATTTACCATAAATCTTCGCCCGAACCCTCCGTGGTACTCCTTCTGGTGGCATCCTCCCGTACTGAACACTCACACATAACACACTTGTTCTTTCGCGTCACTCCCGCCCGAGTTGGTTGGTTGTTTCCACTTACCTGGAAATAAGAAAGAAATGCGATTAGTCGAATATTCTCATTCATTCTTCATGATAACTTACCTTATTTACCATAAATCTTCGCCCGAACCCTCCGTGGTACTCCTTCTGGTGGCATCCTCCCGTACTGAACACTCACACATGACACACTTGTTCTTTCGCGTCACTTCCGCCCGAGTTGGTTGGTTGTTTCCACTTACCTGGAAATACGAAAGAAATGCGATTAGTCAAATATTCTCATTCATTCTTCATGATAACTTACCTTATTTACCATAAATCTTCGCCCGAACCCTCCGTGGTACTCCTTCTGGTGGCATCCTCCCGTACTGAACACTTGTTCGTTCGTGTCACTCCCGCCCGAGTTATTCCACCTGGAAATAGAAAATAAAATATGCTTATTCATCAATTCTTGCATATTTCAATGAGGATCTCACTTCATTCATTTCTCATCGCTCGGACTCTCCGTTGTACTGCTGACCATGACCAAATCTTTCTTTTTCACTAACCCTGAAATAGAAAAAAAAATTACTCATTAATTCCACTAAAATATGACCAATAAGAATATACAAAGGATATCTTGATTCAATTAGTAGAATATAAGTTGTCCAAACAGATATAAAGAAGAAGAAAAGTTTATTCACGGCCATCGACCTGAGGTCCTTCAGCCTACAGTGGCTTTATACAAAATATAAAGCCACTGTACTTCAGCCTTAACAGATATATTTTTATGACACATATCACTCCATGAAAAATAACTTATTTCAGTGCATTCTACGTATAATTTATGCAATACGAAACCAAATACGATTATAGAAAGAAATTGCTGAATATAAGTAATAACTCAATTGTCAATGTAATGCTATACAGAGTGGCCACTTTTTCAATGGGATTGTCTTGGTAACTTTTAAACCGTAAGAGTTAGAAGGTCGGTCAAATGGGGAAAAAGTTTCATTCATAGAAGCATTGTCAAGCAGTTCAAACAAATCGAGATGATCAGGGCCTAAAAGTTTCACTGACAAAAAAATTACTGCCAGCATTATACACCGTCTCAAAAAATTGGGCAAATCCTCCAGCAATTTCTTCACCTCCCACGAATATCCGAATAGAATGCTTACTCATATCAGAGAAGCAAAAAATAAAAAAAAATGGGAAAATTTAATTGAAGTATCTATCAACGTCCAATAAGCACTCGAAATTCGAACACTCTGTATAGTAAAGATAACGTTACTTCTCATTTCAGCATTGGAAGGGCCCTTGAAAAGTGAAATTTCACTGGTAAAATAGCTGCTGTGTCGAATAAAATGGACGCCAAGTTAACATAACATTTTACGAATTTTCACGCAATATAACTTGAAGTTCTGTTGTTTCCAAAACAAATTCATATCAGGAAATCAGAAATCCGAAGGAATATTTCAAATTCGTGAAGAATACAGTGAGTTAGATTGAAATTGATCGAATTTGAACCAGGATCTTGTAGATTTCGTGAAGATTCTTGATAACACTGCATTGTAAAACAATTGTCATTAAAATGCATAAAATGTACTCACAAGTTTCAAGATCTCCGATGTTTATCGTCCAATCATTATTTCTTTCTCCAATTCTTGTTATAACTCCTTTATTCCTGGTCCACAAGCGTAATCCTCTTCCAGAGTTTTCTATTCTGCAAATTTCAGTGGTTCAACGACAATTCCAATAAACTTGTGATTATTTATTATCAAATACGTAGCAACACATTAGGAAAGGTAGTCACTGCAGCAAAAGCACTAATTATATTTATTCCGAACGAGATAATATAAATTTTCGTGAATTTCGTTTCATAAACAACAGACCCATGATGGAAATTGGAGAAATTAGCCTTCTAGGCGAAACTGATTCGCTATTGGTGGAGCTTAGATTCGTTAGGATTGGCGGATTTCGGACAACAGCCTACCTTAATTCAAATAATTCGACAGGTGATTATTTTGACCCATATCAAGGAGGGAAAAAATGAAAAATGTTGAGAAAATTCGATTTAAGTACTAACGTCTAATAAGCACTCGAAATTCGAAC
The DNA here is from genome assembly GCA_910592335.1 of Adalia bipunctata. Lineage (NCBI taxonomy): Eukaryota > Metazoa > Arthropoda > Insecta > Coleoptera > Coccinellidae > Adalia > Adalia bipunctata. The sequence goes on from OU342951.1 coordinate 5,254,255, forward strand.
ACTCTGTATATAGTATAGATAACGTTTCTTCGCATTTCAGCATTGAAAGATCCCTTGAAAAGTACATTTCCACTGGTGAAATAGCTGCTGTGTCGAATAAAATGGACGCCAAGTTAACATTTTACGAATTTTCACGCATTAACTTGAAGTTCTGTTGCTTCCAAAACAAATTTATATCAATGAATCAGAAATACAGAGAAATATTTCAATATTCGTGAAGAATACAGTGAGTTCGCTTGAAATTGATCGAATTTGAACCAGGTCTTGTAGATTTCGTGAAGATTTTAGATTATTCTGCATTGTAAAACAATTGTAATTAAACTGCATGAAATGTACTCACAAATTTCAATAAGATCTCCAATTTTAACCACTATTTCTTTCGCCAATTCTTGTTATGACTCCTTTATGTAGGGTCCCCAAGCGTACTCGTCTTCCAGAGTTTTCTATTCTGAAAATTCCAGTGGTTTAACAATAATTCGATTGAACCTGTGTTTATTCATTATAGAATAGGTAGCAACACATTATGAATGATACTCACTGCACCAAAAACACTAATTATATGCATTCCGAACGAAATAATATTAATTTTCGTGAATTTCGTTTCATAAACAACAGACCCCTGATGGAAATTGGAGGAATTAGCCTACTAGACGAAACTGATTCGCTATTGGTGGCGCCTAGGTTTGTTAGGATTGGCGGATTTCGGACAACAGCCTAGCTACCTGAATTTCGTTGAATTCAAATAATTCGACAGTTAATTACTTTGACGATTCGTTGCCTCATTTTCACAGGGCTTTGTTGATAGATTTTGCGTAAGAATACGACGATTAGATAGCTATAGGCTACGTGAATCGCGAATTCATCCAGTGTGCGATGTTTGCACCCGAATCTCTGGCGCCACCACAGAGTACCTACTGTCTCAAAGATCATGATGCAAAGATCATGACGATATAACTCTGTGGTATTAAGGAGAGGTTTGAAATTTGAAAATTCGGATAATTGAATATTTCGATGTGTGTTTCTTGAATAGATTTTAATCGGCTGATTTACGTAATTTTCTTGAAAAGGTATTAGAAAGAACTTTCATAATACCGATTTTAGAGAAATCGTAGAACTGAAAGATCGCAAAATTCATGAAAGTCTGTGCTCAGAGCTAAGGACAAACCCAAAGAATATTTATTCACCAATTATTCAAGAAAATATTCAATAAATTTTCGAATATCAATAATTAGACTGGGGCAGGGTGAGGGTATCCTATATTTCGATATTGGTTTGAAGTTGGATGGTGCGAATGAATGGATAGTTGGTAATGCACAGTGCACATACAGGGTGATTCTCCTAACTCATTAATTGGAGGTTCAACGAGAATTGAATGATGCCAACATGAGTTTTTGTTGGCTCGAAATGTTATCTATTTTTTTTGAATAATCACAAAGCACTGTGACGTCTGGAATTGACTATAACTTAGAATTTTTGAATATGATTCCCTGTGTATCGTTGCATTTTTTAATTCTAAGTGGAGTTCTGGAACTGCTGCATTTCGACTAGGCTTTCATCTTTATTTGATTACGGTATATATACAATTTAGTCAACAAATGTGACAGGTTCTGCACTTCACAAGATATTTAACTGAAATTAGCAATTGAAGAGGACACTATTGTAGGATTTTTAGATATACTTGTTAGCACCTTGATAGTATAAGAGACCTTATATGAAAAACTGAATAGCAAACGCAAGAAATGAAATATTTTTTGCGTCAAAACCCTTCTGGTACTCACCATTGATGTGGTCGTGAGGCGTGAATTTGGGAATCATCTTCTTCCTGAAGCCTCCAGTAACACAATCTTGAAATTTTATGAAAAATTTCGGAAATACACTCAAAAATTTGGCACTCGATCAAAAATCACACGTACGCACTTCTTTACAATCGATAAATGAACGATCTTGTCCCTGCGCTCAACTAAGCATGCGCAAAGTACCCTTTTGAGGAATTCTGATGCAACTTGAATAAATCGAAAAATGAACCTTAAAGTTGCACTAACAATACTGATATGATGGATTCCAGCAATTTTTTTTCGTTTAGAAAAACAACAATTTTTCATTGAATTCAGCATGAGGAGCAAGAATAAGAGTCATTATTACACATAATATAGTATTTTCATAATTTCGTGCTGTTTCTAGGACCGGCTTATGAAATTTTCCAAGATGAATTGGTTCTTTGGATTCAATTCTGCGCGAAAATGATTGCTGGAATTTATTACTCAATTAAAAATTGTACAATCGTGTTAGAAAAAATCTTTTTGGCAGTTTTCCTCCCTGATCACCAAAGTTTGAATATTCCTCATCCAACATTGAAAAAACCATACACAGGGTGAAATTTTTGTGAAAGAGAAAGACATATACAACCAAAAATTTAAAGCCTGACCTGGATTTTCGGAATTATGAACAGAGTGGTTCCTAACATTGGCGGATCCAAACAGTTTTTCAGGGAGAGGTATGAATTTTTTCAGGGGGCCATCAATAGATAAAAATTTTTCACCAACGTTATAGCACTGCTAATGAAGGAATTATTATCCATTTTGAGGTCCAAGGAAGGGAGCCATGACTTGAAGTTTGGAATTTTTCAATTTTTTTCTCATAGAATCTGCATTTCACAATTCTACTGGAATTAGGCATACAAATCAAAATTAAGAGTCCTCACCATGTGACATTCCAACTTCGATTGCAAATCTACAGGATGATATTTTTCTGGAACACTGTTCCATTTTTTCCTCCAGAACATTTTTATTTATTAGAGTGAGTCAAAGGCTTGAGTCAAGGGCGTAGCCAGGATTTATTAAAGGGGGGGGGCAAAACATGGTCATGGACCAAGGTCGTTCAAAATGTAAAATTTTGAGATGAAAATAAAAGGCAAATTCAATTTATTTTTTCTTTCAGGAGGGGCAGCTGGCCCCCCTGCCCTACGCTGGCTACGCCCATGGCTTGAGTTATTATAACTCATGCTATTGGTTTATAGATTCTGTTACAGCTCAAAATCAATTGAATAATGGAAATATTATTCTATGGGGGTAGATGAATAAACATTTTGATAAATACGTAATTACTACGATCTCTATGTAGAAACTACAACGTTGCGGGTAAATCTGACGGGAAAATGACTATAACCTAACATTTTCAAAATATACACGGTGAAATCTGTCAGAATGTCATGGCAAACCGGTATACTTTATAAAAGTGAATGGAGTATACATAATGCATCCAGAATAATCTGAAATAGTTTTGTCAAATACCATTCATGCATATGCATCCAATTTTTACTGTGAAAAAAATCGAAAAAACACAATGCAGAGTAATATTTTTTTAACAAATGGAATAATCCCTGAAATCTTCAGTTGATTCAAGATGTCTGCTCAACAGTTATGAAGAGGTGAAAGCACCCTCAAATGCCCATTCGATATTCACTTGAGTAGCCTCTATACGCGGTAGGAATATGAACAGTTCCTCTTCTAACCCACCCCTTATACGCTTTCCCGAAACCAAAACAAGAAGAAAACCTTTAATTAAACAATTTCGGAAAGCCTGACGCAGCAATATGTGGACCATCGTTGCACTTTGGGCCCAGTCATTAGTTATTCCATTTGAGAATTCGTATTTATGATGCACATTTCCTTCCGTATTCCGAACGAGCTCCCAGCCACTCTCGCCTTTCCTGCTTGACTTCCGGTGCAGTAGCGGGAACATTTTCGATTCCGGGACTCCTTGAACTACGAATCAGGAATGGCGGAATTGAATTTGTTGCGATAACGTTCGTGGAATTGAGTTTTATATCTGGATATTGCCGGTTGCAAATTTTACGACGGGGTGCTGCATTTTGTTACGTTCTGTATGGTACACAGTCGACTTTGTAAGGGGCTGAAAAGGATTGAACAACAGGGGAAGAGACCCTTTGTTGCAATCATTCCAAACTAGCTGCTTATTTATGCTTTTTAGCATGTTTTAAACATTTCTTTGAAGTAGACTGATAGGTTCTTTGATTTCACACCTCCCAATTGAACGCCAATGATATTTCCGCAATTTTATGACGGTATTCGATTAATTGGCGAAAATTCTTCAAAAATGGTTCTTTGATCGATAGCTCTGAACCCTACCCTAATCAAGAAAATCGCCATTTTCAGATCTGTTATCCATACATAATGGAATTCTATTTATTGAAATAGCAAATAAGAGTAGATGTTCAATGGGGCCTCTCTCCTGTTGCCTCGAATCCTCCAGAATTCAACACCCTGTGTCTAATTAGCGCTTCGTAATCTACGACCTCGAATTAGTAAATGAAATGACCCGGGTCGATATACTACAAAAACAAATTTTTTGTCCGATCGAAAATTTTTTTCTTCGAAGTATATCGACCCGGGTCATTTTATTTTCTAATTCGGACACGTAGATTACGAATCTGTAATTAGAATTCTCCTGTGACGCGTAGTTTGGTAAATAATCGACCTTGAGTCGAAAAATCGCGAAAAATAGGTCATTTTTGGACTGCCGCATTTCCCAGAAAAATTTATTTATACAGATGCTGATTTTTTTGCATATAGATTGATCCTTTGTGAATCAAAAAAACCAATTTTCATCTATCAGAATCAAACAGTTTAGATTTTCTGATTTTTTTCGCGAAGGTCCAAATTTTACCATTTTTCATCGTTCGTGAATCAAGAACTGTTTTCCTCACGGAAAAACTGATTGGATTTTCTTAATCTACGTCCTCGAATTAGTAACTGGTGTGAGTTTGAAGTCGATCGGAGCCAAAAAAATTTTTTCGAAAAATCGAAATTTTTCCATACCTTAGTAGGTATAGGATTTTTCGCAAAAATTCGAATCTCGCCTATCGATACGAAATTTTCACCATTCATTAATTCGATGCCGTAGATCAAGAAAATCCAAACAGATTTTCTCTGAGACTTATTGTTTTTTAAATATGGTTGATGAAAAATCTGGGAAATTGGACCTTCGCGAAAAAAATCAGAAAATCGAAACCCTGTGTCTCAGGTATATAAGAAATACACCATTTTATTCTTAAAGAACGAAAGTATGACCAAAAAAATTACCTCCGTTCAATTCCAATTTTTTCAGAAGTTACGTCACTCCAAAGTCGACCAATTTTTAGCCAATTTTCCACTCAAGGTCGAATATTTCCCGAACCAAAAATTTCTGGGAAAAACTAATTAGCGCATCGTAATCTACGACCCGTATCGATATACTGCAAAAAAAAATTTTTGATCGGACTCAAAAATATTTCGATCTCAAGATTCAAGATTAGAATTCTCCTGTGACCCGTAGTTTGGAAAATAAAAATAGGTCATTTTTGGACTTCCGTATTTCCCAGAAAAATTGACTTATACAGATGCTGATTTTTTTGCATATAAATTGATCCTTTGTGAATCAAAAAAAAAAAAAATTTTCATCCATTAGAGTCGAACAGTTTAGATTTTCTGATTTTTTTCGCAAAGGTCCAAATAGTATATTCACGGCTTGTCACGCAAACTATCTCTTTGGTTTGTATCTCTGTGATCAGAACACAACGACATCTCTCGAAATCTTCAAATTTACTCAAACATTCTCTCCATCATCCCCTCAAAATGCGTTTTCTGGAATCCCCGCGGTATCCCAAATCTTCCCGATAGTACCTCAAATTGCGTTTCCACTTTGAGGCAAATTAAATTGCGTTTCGTTGCAACTTCACACAGAAGACCGCTCAGGTCTGGCGGTCGACACTGAGAAGACGCGAAAAATCGCTTAGACGTGATGTCTTTTCATCTTTCAATTTAATTATCATGGAGAAAGGGCCGCAGTGCGAAAAACCCCGACGAAATATAGAAACAGATAGGAGTTGTGGAGTTAGTAGGGATGGCTGAAAATGAACGATATTGATTGATGGTTGTTATGATATTTTTCATCGATGTCTCGTTTGGTCGTCCCTGAAACTAGGGATGTGGAAGGATAGATCGATTAAAAGTCTACATAGACTATACAGGGTCTTTCACGAGGAACCTCACCCATATTCATACGGGAAACTACTGAACGTATTTTCATGAAATTCAGCATTTATAAGTATTTCACGATGCTGATGAAATTTAAAATATTTTCAAGGCATGAGCACCTCCGGTTTTTCCGGAAATGACGTCAACTTCCGTTTTTCAAATTAGAACCCCATTTTTTTATGGCAGATATTGAATCTACGTTAAAAAATAATGTGAGTGTATGCATCACACCCTCGCCCTAAAATGGATATTTTCTGAGTTAATATCCACTTTAGGGCAAGGGTGTGATGCATACACTCACATTATTTTTTAACGTAGATTCAATATCTGCCATAAAAAAATGGGGTTCTAATTTGAAAAAATTGATTTTTCACGATTTTGTCATCCCTAACTTTGAAAGCGATTTTTTCACCCCCTGTATCATGAATCGCGATTTCGATTTTTAAAGTGGATACATCAATCTTACATCTTGAAAAATCCCAAAAATGAAAATTTTCCATCCAAAAACCTCGAAGTTATTCTTGTTTCAGCGGAGCTCTATTTTCGATTTTTTTTTTCGAATTTTCCCGCTCAGAGAGAATTTTCCAACCAGAACTGAAAAATGTTACATCAAAATAACTTGAAATTTTCTAAGGAATCTATTTCTGCAATAAAAAAATGGAGTTCTAATATGAAAAACGGAAGTTGACGTCATTTCCGGAAAAACCGGAGGTGCTCATGCCTTGAAAATATTTTAGATTTCATCAGCATCGTGAAATACTCATAAGGGCTGAATTTCATGAAAATACGTTCAGTAGTTTCCCGTATAAATATGGGTGAGGTTCCTTGTGAAAGACCCTGTAGAGTGAAATCAAATACATATTCCGACCTTCTCTAGCGTCATGCTGTTCAGAAACAAGCAGCATTAATCTGCTGTTGCGAACCCAATTATTATATTTGTTTCGTTGATTGAAATATGTTCTGCCACTTCCAATTATTTTATCGTGGCCGCAAATTACGTTTCCACCGTCGAAATTATCATTCGAATGGAAAAGCCATGTTGCGGTCTGCTCTTTGTGGGATTATGTTGACGGGGAAAGCCACCGGAGAGTTTTTCCGGCCTATTTTCGCGAATGCGCCGAAAAATTCTATGATTATTTCATTTACTCATTATTGCGCATGAATTGGGCAATTTTCCATACTGGCTCTAAAAATAGCAGTTTCTAATCGAAAAAGAATCCCGAAATTGAATCGGTTTCAACAAGGTTTTTTGTGGTAACATTCACAATTAAGGGGCCGTTATACTCGGGCCGACGGCTACGGCATCGATTCTCCTTTCATTTTTCCAAGTTTACGTCCTCAATTTTCCTCTTAGAAGCTTGATTTTTTCTTCAAATTAAAGTTAAGGGATATCTTGAGGGCACTTCGATTTCTTCTTTTTGAAAAAATCATTTTTTCGCATGAAAAAATCGGGTTGAATTTGAGAGTCTATGAAAATTGACTCCATAATAGTTTTTCGGCGGTTGTTCATCAATTTTTCAAAACAAAATTCATTGGAGTGCCCTCGAAACCCTACCCATCAATGCTGGTGTTCCACAGGGATCGATTCTGGTACCAACACTGTTTCTTCTTAACGTCAACGATTAGGTGGAAGCAACTTTGATATCTAGTTAGCCAAGACCAGTTCCATGCATAAACAAAATATTGCGATACCAATCAACGAACAATAACTTATTGGAAGTGTCAGTTTAGAGTTCGACGTCAAAAAAGCAAACCAGAGTTATGCAATAAATAAAAAAAAAGAAGTCCACCGAATTTGTAAAAATCGAAAAATTGGAGTATCCAGCCATCATCAAGTACCTGTATTTAAAAGGGTTAAAGGGCAAGCAGATTTACGAAGATATGCTTGATACCCTTGGTGATCAATGACCTTCGTATGCGACCGACAAAAATTGGACTGCAAGCTTCAAAAGAGGTAAATTTTCCATTGAAAATGATGACCGATCGGGCAGGCCAGTTTCTGTGTCAGTCCCCGAGAATATCGATGCAGTTCATGACATGATTTTATCAGACCGTCGAATTGGGCTAAAACGGATATCTGAAGCACTGAAGATTTCATACGAAGGCGTTCTTCATATAGTTCACGTCTATTTGGACATGAGAAACATTTCTGCAAAATGGATCTCCAAATGTTTGAATGTTGACCAAAAGCGTGCAAGGGTAGAAGCATCGCGTTCGATCTGTGCTCGATTTGAAAACGATGTAGACTTCTTAAACCGAATTGTTACTATGGATGAGACTTGGGTACATTTCTACTATCCAGAAACAAAGCAACAATCGATGGAATGGCGACACTCTGGTTCTCCAAGAACTAAGAAGTTTCGTGTCCAAAAATCTGCTGGAAAAGTTCTTGCTTCAGTTTTTTGAGATTGCCATGGAGTAATCATGATTGAGTTTTTGGATAAAGGTAGAACAATAACTGGAGATTACTATTCGACATTACTGACCACTCTACGGGAAAAAATTGAAGAGAAAAGACGCGGAAAGCTATCCAAAGTTGTTTTGTTTTTACAGGACAACGCGCCAGTACACAAATCTCATGTTGCCATGCAAAAAATTCGTGATTTAGGGTTAGAATTACTAGAACACCAGATTTGGCTCCGTCCGGCTATCATCTCTTTCCTCAACTAAAAAAAAGTTTGAAAGGTTGTAAATTTCCTTCCAACGAGGAGGTAATAAAAGCTGTGGAGAACTGGTTTGCAGAGCAAGAAGAAACATTATTTTTGAAAGGTCTAGAGACGTTGCAGGTTCTCTGTAATAAATGCATTCAATTAGAAGGAGAATATGTTGAGAATTGAAATATTTTGACATTGAAACTTTGTTTGGTTCTATAGTTAGCTAAAAATTTTTCAATATATCCTCGTATGCACCCTTGACCGGAAACGAATCCCAACATTCTCTCCTGTATTTCTGCTTAATCCTCACCCTCACCTGAAGGGCTTTATGAGTTTCTGTCGATTGTGAAAATTTGTTCAGTTACCATAGCATCTGACCCTTCAGTGGGCCGATCTGTCCTCCAAAGCCTTCATGATCTGGAAGCAACGCAGCGACACAAAGCGACCGCATCGCCCTATCTCTCCGATGGTGTCTGCGAGGATTGTTTGATCTGCATCGGGCTCAGTTAACATCTAAAGACGCCGCGCGCTTTTCAGCTTTTCACAGCGCATTCCACGATCCAGAAAGCTGCGAATTGAGAACTTAAACAGAGAGCTTGTTGTATTTTGGAGGCCTCGATCTGTTTGACGCTGGTGGAGGCTACGAAAAGGGAGAAAGAAAGCTGTGGAGAATTTTAAGATTGATGGGTGGGATTGTTTTATGTCGTTGATCCGCAGTCGTAGGCAGATGACAATGTAAAGCTGCATTTTCTCCTTCTCCGGATCTGTTTTCCCTCTGGTCACTCTGGAAGGAGTTTAATCTCCCAGATCATCGTTCCGGCGCCAACTCCTGAAGATAGCGAACTGCTTCCTGCACTCCCACGCTAATCTTTCGGTCGATTTTGGTGCGGCTACGCCGTCATTAGTCGACAGTTGGGTCAAACTTATCTCAGTCAAAATGCGGCAGATAAGCCACCCTTATGGCGTTACATTATACCCGTAGTGCCAATCCAGACGGCTGTGGCGGGTTCGGCCGTCTGTCTTCTGGTTATTGTCGGCGGTTTTATCTTTTATGGCGGCAGTAATGTGGAGTGGAGGCTTTAGTTTGGATGCGTACTGGTCAGTTGGAATGGAATTTGGGGTGTTAAGACTCAAATTGGATTAGAAAATGGACATGAGTGTTTCGAATGACTTTTTGATGATTCGTAGTTTTGCCTCAATGGGGGTGGCGCTGTTTAATTTCTATTTGTAGGGTGTGATCAGCAACTTCTTGAAACTGTTAGATCATGAGTGTTGTACTTTAACTATGCAAGAAATGATAACGTTTTAATAGAAGAGCATAGCTTGCCGTGACGCCATTAATGTTGATCCTAGACATATAATACAACTACTTTTTCAAACTGCTCCACATGAGTTAGGGATGTTGACCTCAATTGAAAAAAATATAGTTAAAATAAGATTTTTGTGATGAAAATTCATATTAGTATGATTTCAAGTTGCAAATTAATTTTAGCCTGCAGGTATGCAGCGTGGGTGGTTAAGAAAAATCGAGTGAAATAACGAAATTTTATTCCCAGAGAATTCAAGCATTTTAAGACTATCGATACAATGTATGGCCTCCACGGGCATCAATAACAGCTTGACATCTTCTTTGCATACTACACACGAGGTTGTTGAACATTTCTTGAGGAATTTGGTTCCATAAACGGGGCAGAAGCTCTCTCAGATCATTTAAGGATTCTGGGGTAGGTTGATGATTATCTAATCTTCTTTGGAGCATATACCATGCATGTTCTATGCAATTCAAATCCGGTAAGTGCGGAGGTATTGGTAAATGTGGATTACCAAGCTCCTCGCGAGCATTCTCAACTATGGCTGCATGGTGCGGTCCAGCGTTATCGTCTAGAAATTGAAAAGTTTCACCAATAGCAGCGTGAAAATTTGGCACAACATTGTCAATGACATGCTCCCTATAGTGTAAGGCGGTCATATTCCCAGGACAAATGTGTAGATCTGTGCGCCCGTTGAAACATATCCCGGCCCATACCATAACACTACCCCCTCGGAATGGATAGACTTCTTGGACATAGCGACGATTACGGGGTATGCGTAGGATTGTCCATACCCTTATTCTTCGAGAATCTGAAAATCGTCCATATCTGGATTCAGCAGTGAAAAGGACACTACGCCATTGATCGTTCTAATTGATATGTTGCCTTGCCCATTCTCTTTGACGCTTATGGTCACGTGTTAATGGAACTCCTCTTAATGGACGTCTAGAACCTAGATTCACCTCTCTCAAACGTCGTCTGATGGTTTCGATGGAAACTTGGACCCCATCTGCATTTTGAAGAGTATTCCGTAGTATTCTACACGTATAGATGTAGGGTTTCTTCTCGCCGAAACGGTGATGAAACGATCCTGAGCAGGTGTTGTTTTTCGTTGCCCACCAAGCCTTGGTCTTTCCAACACAGAACCTGTCTCTCTGAACCTATTCCAAAGTCGAGATATCACACTTTGGATGACTTGGAGCCTTTCCGCTACAACAACCTGAGTTAGGCCACCCTGTAGCATTGCGATAGCCTTATTAGCCTCAGCGTTTGTTAATTTACGTCTTGGCATTTTCAGAAAACTCGTTTCAAATCGAAGCCGTTGATAAACTGACTTCATTTCAAAATAAGAACATTCATGAAGCATATGCAAAGAATCAAACTTCAGAAAAAAGGCGACCAGATTGACGAAATGTCTCATATTGATTTTTATTGGATCGATTCAAGTTGTTATTGAGTTTTAAATGATTTCACAGCGATTTTCTCGAAGATTACATACTTTTGAAACGATTGAATACGATATCCCTAACTCTTGTGGAGCAGTTTAAATTAACAACTCTTCGACTATGAGAAACAGAACCGTTAGCTTTAGGGAGAGAACAAGTAATGTTCTGACGAAGCAATATCTGGGGAATACGGCGGGTGGAATGGGACGTCCTATTTGATCGTCTCCAGATAGTTTCAATAGGGTTAGCAACGTAAGGCCGAGCGTTCTCATGCTGAAGAACCACTAGCTTAAGAAACTACCATTATATAACAAAAAAACGACATCTCGAAGTCTACAATCTCCCGTATCATCCCCCATCGCCCAAAAGCCCGCCACGAGCCGAAGATTCATGAAGCGACGAAAAATCAAATCGCCTCAGCCTGCACAATCTCCGTCACGTGCTACGAGCTCGTTGAAAGTCGCCCAACCACATAAAAAATGACTAGAACGGAAGCCAGGCGATAACTCGGATGTACGTCGCGAGAGGTCGCGCTTATCGTCCGCCGAATGGGACCCATGTGACGACGTCATGATGGATGCTAAAACGACGTCGTCATTAAGTTCGCGTTCAAGAACGCCAGAGACATTTTTGATCTAGGCTGAAATGGCCGGATCGTATCTTGAGGAAGTGTGAGGATGGTTTTTCTTGGGGATGAGTTCAAGAAATTGCACGTTTTGTTTTATCCTGAAAGTGTCTGTGTAGGATTCAATTTTTTTGTACACCTTTTAGATCCTTCGTCAATGGGCAACGATGCAATGATGCAGGATACATAGTTGCAAATTGGTGCAGGAACCGGTTATTTTGAAATATCTTCTATATTGGTTGAATACGTGATCAATATGAATTGCTTGTACGAAAAAGAAATATCGTTTTTATGATAATGCTCAGGAAATATGATTCTGGGAAGGTTTTGAATTTTGTCAATAATTATTTTTTTAGTTTTATTTCATTGGTTTACCTCTTTTGAATGTCCGTTAGTTTTATTATGTTATTATTTGAAAACAATTTTCATTTGCGATATCATTTTCGTGTCTGCTGGATGCGGGGGTTAAAATAATCCTAAGGGTACTTCTGAGAATATGTAAGATATTCAATTGTCTACATTATTGTGGAAAAAAATACAGGGTGTTCTATATGAAAAAATCGAAAAATGATATTTTTAAGTTCTACATATTTGGACCTTCATAACGGACACCCTGTATATGACAGGTTGATCGTTTGGGAACCATGTCAAGGCAAATTCTTCAATTAAAAAACTTTTAGTTCAAATTCATGTTACTATCGCTTCTGGAAATCGTCAGAAGACTTTTACTGAACTGCTTTTCCCTCACCTTTTTGCAGTTTTCTTCGAATATGATCTGAACTGTTGGAAAAATGTCCCTAAGATTTTGCGTCATGAAAGAGGTAATGAAGGTCATTGAAAATATGTGAAAATATATGGGGTGATCCATTAAAAAAATCATCCATTTGTTGAATAACATTTATCGGGGACACCCTGTATATCAGAAAATAGTTTCCTGATATGCAGAAATGAAGGTACAAGAGGTCTACTTTCCAACGGAATCTCTGAGATGTCTGGTTCGGCAGCTATGGAAGATTTTCGCACTATTGCAGGACCCTGGATACCTGTGGTGCCTCGCGCATTCACCATTTTGCAGCATTATTTTTTCATTTGCCCTTTCTCTCCAAAAAAAAAACATTATCACCACCCCTGTTGCTACAGTAATTCGGAAAAGGATAATGATTGGTTGAATTATATGTCCAACACAATATTCCATGAATCAATCATGAGAAATAATCAAATTATTGGATGTTATGGAAATGGTATATTTTATGCAAATTTCAAAAAATCATATCTTCTAAAATACAGCCTTCCGCGACTTGCGAGTAGCACTGATCGATTTTTTATGGCAACGTGTACCTAGAAAAAAATTGAGAAAAAAATTGGCTGTACACTGCACCATTGCTCATCATTTCATGTTAACATTTTGTATCCTGTTCATAAATAGGCCAAAATTATTTGTAACTGCACCCCCATTGTTATTGCTTTCATAAAATTGTGCCGATGAATTTTGGGGTGATCAGAAGACTCGGAACGCCCGGTATAATCGATCCAAGTTTTCAAACACACCGTTCGTCGTTTCTGGGTCGAAGTAATAAAATAAATCATAGTCTCCGGTAATTGTTTCGGTATAAACTAGGCGGCTAGGTGTGGAAGAAGGGATAATGAACGAAGCTCAGATAGGAGCGCGAGCGCAGCCTCGTTTGCCGTGAATAAATAAATATTTACAACAGGTCTTGGCGACAAACTACGCTAAACCGCAGATTCTACCTGAACGTGATAGGTGGCCTTGGAAAGAACCCCTGCAAGGGGTTCTAATTAGCCGGAGACTGGAGTGTTTTAAGAGCGACAGCTTGGATGAATTATTATCGCTCTTTGTCAATTTTCACCCATAAGTAGATGTCTGCTGTCTATCGATTAAACGTCGAATATTAGTTTACCATTCGAAGTAATAAATTTTCTTGTAAAGCAAGAAGCCCCACCAAAAAAAGCTCATTTTAAAAATTCAAAACTCAACTACACTAGAAAATATAGGTTTCTGTTATGAATTGACAATAACTAATGCCAATTATTGTAGATTCCTTTTGAACTTCAAGTATCCACTGAATTTGGTCCACGAAACAAGATTTCAACCTTCATCAAATTCAACCAACATCCTTCCCATGAAATATCAGCGTCTTAATTAAATTTTTCAAGGTCACAACCGCCATAGCACGAAAAATACGGTCGAAAATTATCCAATTAGGCACTCTCTGCACCCTAGATAATCCGTTTTTTTTATCAGGCAGGATGTGATAAATTTTTACGTGTTGTAAAATTCTGGCTACGTTTCCTGGTTCCCGGAGTAATGAGTGACGTGTATTATTAACAAATTTGACGGTTAACTTTATGAGGGTTGTTCATCAAGGGGTTACAGGGGTGATAAACACTGGGGGAGAATATAAGCGATGGCATGTTAGGGGGAGATGTTTATATTAAAGTTGGATTTATATCAAGCTTTTACATGTAATCGTTTAGGGTTGGAACTGCATTCAACAATTTAGTTAGGGTAGAATTCGTGGTGTTATTCATTACGAGATGTTGAAACCGAGTGAAATCATAACTGGGGAATCGTATCGACTTAAATTGAGGCATGCATTGCTTGAAAAAAGGCCACAATACGAAATAAGGCAAGATGAAGTGAGTCTTTAGCATGATAACGCTAGGCCTCACGGTGCTAAACCCATTGAAACCTATTTGGAAGAGCTCAAATTGGACGTCCTACCCCACCCGCCGTATATAGGGTGAGTCTCCGACTTGTACATATATGTTAACTGTAGATTCGTGAGGCCAAAAGAAACCTTTCTTTGATTTTCCATTTTTCCGAATTCGGCTCTATTAAAAAGATATAGCCATTTGAAAAAAAAATTGGGCTCAATACGTTCCTCAAATGATACTGTGGAATTGATTCGCAGTTCAAATTCCTCGATTGAAATTGAGTTTATATACATTTAGGGAATACTCAAGTACTAACCTTATTGGAATAAAAATGTTGCAAACATGATAATTTCAACAAAAACAGTTAGTTTCATCGGATTATATCTGCAACTAAAAAGCCACATTTCTTACACCAAAATAAGTTCCTTCTTCGATTTTCCTGCAGATTAGTTTGAAAACACTAATAACTTGTTCATATCCTTTCGAAATTCCCAAACAATCTCATGAAGAAAGACTTTTCATTCAGATCAACAGAATTTATTACAACCTAACCTAATCTATTTTGTATCGATTCTGTGAATGTTTGCACAGAAATTTCAAGGAGATGTTGTCAGCTTGCTGATATTTTCATTGAGGTTGAGGATTTTTTACGAAACATATCTATGAATTCTCTCTATCTATCTATCTATCTTCTGCCGTTTCCATCATAAATCGAGTTTGCCGCGAATTTTCCACGCATGCGTATAGCGAATACCGACGGATTGTGTGGTTGTCTCTGGATTGGTTATCTCAATAAACTTTGGAGGCCAACTATGTATAAACAATAACAAACTCTAAACATTATGTGAAGTTCTGAATACTAATGTGATTATTATGTGAAGTGAATTAATATAATTTTAACCTTGTCGAGTTTATAAAATTCCAATAGGATATTGTTTAGATAGATGTTTAGAACATCGTCACAGATTATAAGGTATCATTTTATTTTTTATTGATTTCAATTTAATACGTAGTTTGTATAGGTATCGATATTCATCATTCATATCCGAATTTTGTATTTCATCGACATTTAACTTCAATATGGACCGGAAACAATAATTTTTTAAAAGAAACTGTGCGTATTAAATGCTCCTTGGTGTTCAATTTTATCTCCCACATTTGTGGGATTTTATTATTAAATATCTCTACATCAACGTTTTCCATCATTTGAATTTGAGTCTCAACAAAATTGATAAATATTGTGACAACATTGTAAACTCGTTTGAAAACCAGAGAAGGAATAATATTCGATGATATTTAATTCAGAGACGCATTCAGATTATTCTTGAAATTAATGATTTTTTCGTCAAATTTCTTCGGGTAAAATCAGAAATAACTTGAAAACGACGCGTTTTGTTGAAAAAAATTGGAATACTTTCAGTTTCTTAAATGATTTATTCTTTCGAAAATATGAACCGTTCATCTTTTTATAGTGGTTTTATGGTGTTTTAGCGTGTATTGATGAGTCGACTACCCTGTAACTTTCATACTAGGAGATATATTGAATAGGTTTTGATTGAGGAATATGCACCATCAAAAGAGTAAACACTCAATCAAAATTCAGTTCATTCGAAATAACGGTTCTGAAGATATAAACAGAAAGGTGTTTTTTTCATGGATTTTCGACACCCTGTATCTTCCAAACCAAACCGAATTTTGAAAAATGGCAAAGGAAAAAAGTGTTGCGTTTGATGAGAGGAATCTACAGTTGAAATATATGTACAAGTCAAAGACTAACCCTGTATATTGGGATATTGCCAGAAAGATTTTTTCACAATAAGGTTGCATTTACATCAAAAAACGGGGAGAAGTTAGTAACGCATCAAGAACATATTATCATTTCTCTTTACCCAGCATTGCCATTGAAGGATTCAACAACTCATACCATTTTTTCAATTAAATTCGCGAATCGTTCTCAGTATTTCATCATTGTCCTATATTTCCCCAGGGATTCGAGATAGAGCACCTGAATTCCTTAGCACGATCCTCCGGAAAAACCGACTTAAAATTCAGAAAATACGTGGAACTCATCGCAAGCCCCACCGGTCTCCCCGAGGACCTAAAATACCACCAAAACGCTAATAAAAACGCAGGCAGCCGATTCAATTCCGTACAAACCGAAAATTCACCCCCTTCACGCCCGTCCCGCGCTTCGTCGGAATCATAACAGGCGGAACTTTGCGCCGACTTCGGTATGGAAATCGAATGGAATTAGCAAAAAATTCGGCGACCCAGAAAATTAAAACATCTCGTCAAAATTTCGTCAAGGGCTTCTCGCCGGGTTCAAACGTGTTTTTTCGCTCATGAAGTGAATTACGACGGTGCAGGTCGTGAACATTCTTTCTGGAAGTTGTTCGGTGATTTGGTTTCTCTTTTTCGAAGACAGGAACACAGTGAATAAGGTGATTTTTTTCAGTAAACAATTATTTTCTCCGGAAATTCGGAGAAATCGACATTCAATAACTCCCTTGAACTTTTTCAGTTGTTATAGGGGACCTTTTGCTGGTCAACATAATATGAATAAAAAGTGGGTGCGATGAGAGGTACGGTTTGAAATTTCCATTTATTCAAAAAATGCCATTTGACAGGTAAAAATCTTAACGGTGATAGTTAGGGCTTTGAATTATGTTTTATTGAATAGAGCGACCTCGAAAACCTACATTTTGATACCAAAACCACCCATGTGGCCCTTATAAGTAGTGAATTATTCCCGTTTTTATTTTTTGATTTTTCATTTTCGAATTCTGTTCACGAGCTCACACCACTTAAGGTAAGGGTGCTGTCGCTCCGCCAAATTGCTATTATTGAAGATTCGAATAGGAAGTACAACTTCCAAATTCAATAACAACGTAAGATCTTCCCCAAATATATTTTTTATTGACAAATATGGTGTTTTTAGTGGGTCATACCCCTTTGGCATTTTTCACCAAAAATTTGAGATTTTTCAAATCGCTCATATTTTGCACAGACATACTTGGAGCTATGCTGATCGATATAATATGAATAATTCTTGGCGGCGAAGAGAGGGACGGAAGTTATGACAGTTTGAAATTTCCGATTTTTCGAAAAAATGCCATTTGACAAATAAAAATCTAAACGGTGATAGTTAGGGCTCTGAATTATGTTTTATTGGATAGAACGACCTCGAAAACCTACATTTTGATACCAAAACCACCCATGTAGCCCTCATAAGTAATGAATTATTCGTGTTTTCATTTTGCGGTTTTTCATTTTCGAGTTCTGTTCACGGGCTCACACAAATCAAGGCAAGGGCGCAGTCGGTCCGCAAAATTGCTATTATTGAAGATTCGAATTGGAAGTATAATTTACAAATTCAATAACAACGTTAGATCTTCCCCAAATATATTTTTTATTGACAAATATGGTGTTTTTAGTGGGTCATACCCCTTTGGCATTTTTCACCCAAAATTTAAGATTTTTCAAATCGCTCATATTTCGCACAGAGATACTTGGAGCTATGCTGATCAACATAATATAAATAGTTCTTGGCGGCGATGAGAGGGACGGAGGTTATGACAGTTTGAAATTTCCGATTTTTCGTGAAAATGCCATTTGACAGTTGAAAATCTAAACGGTGATAGTAAGGGCTTTGAATTATTTTTTATTGGATAGAACGACCTCGAAAACCTACATTTTGATACCAAAACCACCCATGTAGCGCTCATAAGTAATGAATTATTCGTGTTTTCATTTTTCGGTTTTTCATTTTCGAGTTCTGTTCACGGGCTCACACAAATCAAGGCAAGGGCGCAGTCGGTCCGCAAAATTGCTATTATTGAAGATTCGAATTGGAAGTACAATTTACAAATTTAATAATAATGTTAGATCCTCCCCAAATATATTTTTTATCGACAAATATGGTGTTTTTAGGAGGTCATACCCCTTTGGCATTTTTCACCCAAAATTTAAAATTTTTCAAATCGCTCATATTTCGCACAGAGATACTTGGAGCTATGCTAATCAACATAATATAAATAGTTCTTGGCGGCGATGAGAGGGACGGAGGTTATGACAGTTTGAAATTTCCGATTTTTCGTAAAAATGCCATTTGACAGTTGAAAATCTAAACGGTGATAGTAAGGGCTTTGAATTATTTTTTATTGGATAGAACGACCTCGAAAACCTACATTTTGATACCAAAACCAACCATGTAGCCCTCATAAGTAATGAATTATTCGTGTTTTCATTTTTCGGTTTTTCATTTTCGAGTTCTGTTCACGGGCTCACACAAATCAAGGCAAGGGCGCAGTCGGTCCGCAAAATTGCTATTATTGAAGATTCGAATTGGAAGTACAATTTACAAATTCAATAACAATGTTAGATCCTCCCCAAATATATTTTTTATTGACAAATATGGTGTTTTTAGGAGGTCATACCCCTTTGGCATTTTTCAACCAAAATTTAAGATTTTTCAAATCGCTCATATTTCGCACAGAGATACTTGGAGCTATGCTGATCAACATAATATAAATAGTTCTTGGCGGCGATGAGAGGGACGGAGGTTATGACAGTTTGAAATTTCCGATTTTTCGTAAAAATGCCATTTGACAGTTGAAAATCTAAACGGTGATAGTAAGGGCTTTGAATTATCTTTTATTGGATAGAACGACCTCGAAAACCTACATTTTGATACCAAAACCACCCATGTAGCCCTCATAAGTAATGAATTATTCGTGTTTTCATTTTTCGGTTTTTCATTTTCGAGTTCTGTTCACGGGCTCACACAAATCAAGGCAAGGGCGCAGTCGGTCCGCAAAATTGCTATTATTGAAGATTCGAATTGGAAGTACAATTTACAAATTCAATAACAACGTTAGATCTTCCCCAAATATATTTTTATTGACAAATATGGTGTTTTTAGTGGGTCATACCCCTTTGGCATTTTTCACCCAAAATTTAAGATTTTTCAAATCGCTCATATTTCGCACAGAGATACTTGGAGCTATGCTGATCAACATAATATAAATAGTTCTTGGCGGCGATGAGAGGGACGGAGGTTATGACAGTTTGAAATTTCCGATTTTTCGTAAAAATGCCATTTGACAGTTGAAAATCTAAACGGTGATAGTTAGGGCTTTGAATTATTTTTTATTGGATAGAACGACCTCGAAAACCTACATTTTGATACCAAAACCACCCATGTAGCCCTCATAAGTAATGAATTATTCGTGTTTTCATTTTTCGGTTTTTCATTTTCGAGTTCTGTTCACGGGCTCACACAAATCAAGGCAAGGGCGCAGTCGGTCCGCAAAATTGCTATTATTGAAGATTCGAATTGGAAGTACAACTTACAAATTTTATAACAAGGTTAGATCCTCCCCAAATATATTTTTTATTGACAAATATGGTGTTTTTAGGAGGTCATACCCCTTTGGCATTTTTCACCCAAAATTTAAGATTTTTCAAATCGCTCATATTTCGCACAGAGATACTTGGAGCTATGCTGATCAATATGATATAAATAGTTCTTGGCGGCGATGAGAGGGACGGAGGTTATGACATTTTGAAATTTCCGATTTTTCGTAAAAATTCCATTTGACAGTTGAAAATCTAAACGGTGATAGTAAGGGCTTTGAATTATTTTTTATTGGATAGAACGACCTCGAAAACCTACATTTTGATACCAAAACCAACCATGTAGCCCTCATAAGTAATGAATTATTCGTGTTTTCATTTTTCGGTTTTTCATTTTTGAGTTCTGTTCACGGGCTCACACAAATCAAGGCAAGGGCGCAGTCGGTCCGCAAAATTGCTATTATTGAAGATTCGAATTGGAAGTACAATTTACAAATTTAATAACAATGTTAGATCCTCCCCAAATATATTTTTTATTGACAAATATGGTTTTTTTAGGAGGTCATACCCCTTTGGCATTTTTCACCCAAAATTAAAGATTTTTCAAATCGCTCATATTTCGCACAGAGATACTTGGAGCTATGCTGATCAACATAATATAAATAGTTCTTGGCGGCGATGAGAGGGACGGAGGTTATGACAGTTTGAAATTTCCGATTTTTCGTAAAAATGCCATTTGACAGTTGAAAATCTAAACGGTGATAGTAAGGGCTCTGAATTATTTTTTATTGGATAGAACGACCTCGAAAACCTACATTTTGATACCAAAACCACCCATGTAGCCCTCATAAGTAATGAATTATTCGTGTTTTCAGTTTTCGATTTTTCATTTTCGAGTTTCGTTAACGAGCTCACACCACTCAAGGTAAGGGTGCTGCCGGTACGCAAAATTGCTATTATTGAAGATTCGAATGGGAAGTACAACTTCCAAATCCAATAACAAGGTTAGATCTTCCCCTAATATATTTTTTATTGGCAAATATGGTGTTTTTAGGGGGCATACCCCTTTGTCATTTTTCACCCAAAATTTGAGATTTTTCAAATCGCTCATATTTTGCACAGAGATACTTGGACCTATGCTGATCAACATAATATAAATAATTTTTGGCGGCGATGAGAGGGACGGAAGTTATGAGAGTTTGAAATTCCTGATTTTTCAAAAAATCCCATTTTACAGGTGATAATCTAAACGGTGATAGTTAGGGCTCTGAATTTATTTTTATCGAATTCAGCGACCTTGAAAACCTACATTTTGATACCAAAATCAACCATGTAGCTCTCATAAGTAAAGAATTTCTTCAATTTTATTTTTTCGATATTTCATTTACGAGTTCTCTCCACAAACTCGGACTGTTCGAGGTATAGGTGTTATCGATCTGCAAAATGACTGCTATGAAGGAATCAGCAAAAGTAAATGATAAAAATAACAATCGTCCACCTTCAGCTGACAATACCACACCCTTCAGTTTTTCCGTTGATGCCAAGCAGGAATATGTCTCGAACAACGCCTACCTCACCTCCAGATTAAAATGTCCGGAAAATCAACCTTTCCTCACGTTTAGCTGCACGTGTCAGATTATCAAATGCAGGGGCATTAAATGGAAACGTGTTGTCTTGAAGACGATTTTTCTGTGTACGACATAGCAGATTCACTTAAAAATTGGGTTGCAGATGTTTATTTCGGTATCTGCAAGATGAACATTGGAATCCATTTGGATGCGAAGGAGAAAATAATTCAACTCAGGGTGCTCAACGTTTTTACGAGTTGGTCAAGTGAGATTGGATAGACTCATCTCATTTCCAGATAGAAATCTAACTGTAATTTCCCAGGGTTTCAATAGAATAATGAGGAAGAGAATCACCATGCCAAAACGCCCAGCTTTCATCCCCTTTCACGCCCGTTATGAACTTGGATGCTTCATTTCGCCCATGAATAATTCAACGCCCCTAACTGCAGTTACATGTTTTCCCTCAAGACAAAAAGAAGAAAGTGAACCGATCTCCGGTATCCGAAACAGGAAGGCAATCCTCGAAGAGAAATAAAAGAAGGCAGATCGAAAGAGATACCCCTCAATATGTCCGTCGTTTTGAGAAAGCCGCAATTTGTCTAATGATTCAATTTCCACATTCTTCTTTTTCTCGTTCTCGCGAAATTAAAAAGTTAATCGCCTCGAGGAGTTATTCCCGTCTCTGTGGATTCTGCAATTCGAAACACAAATTGGAGGAGAGTTTCTCATCGTTTTCCACCTGAAACCCTCTAGATTGTATGGAGATTGGCCGGTCATGTTTTTCGTTATTTCGTTTTAACGATCTCACCATGTAGATTCATAGAACTACTCCTAGATTTGTCGCGTACGATTCTTATGGTATCCACTCACGAGGACACCGACACGGGACACCAGCGGCAAATATGATGAAGGGCCATAAAATTCGGCGCGTGTCATTGCAGATGCTATGAGTTCCCATATAGTTATAGTGAAAAGGGGTTACAATTCACTGCGATCTTGAGGTCTATTGTGCCCCCTATCAGAGCTGTTATCATCGCGCCTCCTACAGCTCGCCCTCCAGTTCCAGAGATTTGATGAAATCCATTATCTGGGATGGCTTCAAGGAGGGTAACTCCCCACTTCTACAAGTTTCTTGTCCAAAGCACTCTTTCCTTTGGCTTGCAATGGCATAGCATTCCGAAACCAGGTGAATAGGAGTTTCTTCCTCCTCCCCACAGAATCTACACTCATCAGTGTCCGATAAACCCATTCTCAACAGATGCTTCCTTAAGCGACAATGTCCTGTGAGAAAGCCAGTGAGTAAGTGAAGTTGGTTTTTACTGAGATCCAGATATTTTTTGGATCTAGCAGTTTCAAAGTTCCGGAGGAACTTTTTGGAATGATCCATCCCTGGGAGATTCCGCCAGAGTTTTTCTCTTTCGGTTCTCTCCTTTAGCATAAATTCCTTCTTATAGATGCATTTTCCTATACCACAGAAGGGTTCTGAGCCAGTAAGTGGCGTTTGTGCGCTTTTTTCTGGCCAGTGTATTGGCCTCTTCGTTTCCTACGATTCCCGAATGACCGGGAACCCAGATTGAAAAGACCTTATTCTTCTTGCCTACCTCATTGAGTTTGTTTCGGCACTTCCAAATCAGCAGTTCCCATGAAAAACAGCGGAATTTTTGCAATTTTATCAGTCACTTCTACGAAAATTTCCAACGGCATCTCCGATTTTGTTGAATATTATTGCACCAGGTTCGGAATTCCGTAGAATTGGCAACGCTGACAAATTCTAGTGACATAATCCGTCTACCTCTTGTGAAAACCCAAGCGGCACATTTTATTGGCCATGATTTATTGCAGATGCGGGACACCAAGTGTCCTGAGAAGTGTCCCAGTGAGTGGGACTATTACTTGCTCAATCCGTGTTCGCCAAACTTTACCAGATTTCACCACATAAAGGGGAGTGGAAATACGTACAAAATGACAAAGGCACCATAAGTCGAGTTTGAAGGTATCAGATGCGGAACTGCTTACCAAATCACACGACCCGAGTGGGTTCTGTTAGTTTCTGAAAACTCGCAAGCGCTACTCAACTCCATTCGGTCGTTATGAGTGATAACATAAATCAATAAGTCACGACTTTTTTTCATTGCTACAAATTTTTAGAAGAAGCCAGTTTTCACCATTTTTTCAATTTATATTGCTTTCATTTCAAACTTTACTTATTTGTTATTATATTCGCGGAGCTTTCTTTATGTTGAATATACTTTTTGTATTAATTCGATATATTTCTACTTTTATAACGCTTTATGGACAGAGTGACATATACAGTGAACGGACAAAATGACATAGGTATTTCAGCTGAATTAACTGTATTTACCGGACCATTCATCCCAGGCTCCATCAGCAAACAAAGAGCCAGGACTTGTCTTAACATACTCATAACAAAATATTCATCTGCGGCTAATGAAGGCAATGAATCTTAACCTACTCTTGCTGATCCTATGAGGAGGTTCCTCCAATTCCTTATGAATCGTCATAAGTGGACAAGGCAAACGTGAGCCGAAGACTCGATAAACGTACTTAGTTTCAACTTCTACACCTAATAAGATTGCAATCAAACCAAAAAAGAGCCCATTCCTCCTCCAAAGAAAAGGAGACAAGTCCCTAGGGCATTACCCAGAGAAGACAATGAAGAAGAAAATGTTTCTAGCAACTTTCGAGTTGATGAAGACGACGGTCCATCTGTCTATTGTTATGACTTTTTTTTCGATTCAGATCGGAAAAAACCAGTCTTCTCCAGGATTAGCTTTGGAAAAGACTGGTTACAATGCATGCATTGGTTGCATTGGGCTCACGCATCTTGTGCTGATGTTCCTAGAAGAACCAAGCGTTTCATTGGTGAACTTTGTCAGTAGTTTTGTAACTACAAGTAGAAAACTACAGTGGCCTGTTGCCGGTATGTCATTTTGTCCATAGCATGCGGACAAATTCAATTTCGTTTAACCCAATTTATCTAAAAATATTTCTTTTTCTGGTACTTTTATTTCATAAATGTTGATAAGATTTTATAAAGGAAGGACCAAAGATCATAGGTGTGGAATATGACATTACTTCAATCCACTACTAACAAGGTATGCCTCTGAAATAAAACCCTATGCCATTCTGTACGTACATCCCCTACGTTTCCTTTCAGTGGGAATATTTTAATACAAACGTAATTATACAAATATTTTTTCAATAATTAAGGACAAGGGATATGATAGCAGGCTTAGTCCATAATAGCCAATCTGTAGAGTCCTATGAACGGAGCCAGGACGAAACGTGAAACAAATCCTCATTCACATGCTCGCAGCCGCACTTTATCAAAGAATATAATTGAGATTTTGCGTGGCAAGTCGGTGTAACTTTGAAGTGGAATTCACCATGTTATCTTCTCGGAAAATCTGCATGTAAGGCGGCCTCATCGGTCGCATTAAGTGGGCGTTGGCAAAGTCCATTATAAAAACGGGGAAATCCATCCAGAGATGAATAAAATATGGCTTCAGGAAGAAAGGTAAACGTGCTAGATCGGCATAATTCAGTTATCTTGCCGAGAATTACGACGAGACATTACCTTGCGGATGGTTAAGTGGGCGTGCGCATCGACCGCTCCGGCAATTTCCTTTCAGACTTCCAGCCACAGTGTGGCACCTGTGATACCGAGTGTAAAAATTGCACATCTCTTTCAGTTTTAGCATTGAGTTTGAATATACCTAGAAACAGTGTATTCTAGTAATTGGTTTTTTTCTTGGCTACTTTGAACGTAAATGAGGTTCATTTGTGACTTTTACTTCATGATTGCTTTCAGTCCTTAAGAAAATTACCCGATGAGAGACATCCTGTATACATTCATCCCCCAACGACATCGTCATGAGAGCAAATGTTCCCCATGATGAAACTGAGTAATGAAGATCATCAAGAGAAAGCAAACCGTACATAATAGACAAAATCAATTATAAAGGGTTACAGAACCGAATGGCGCACATAAACATGTCGTTCAAAATTGGCAGTGGCTCCTCGATTTGATTAAGCCTGTCCGAAAATCACGAACCTTTTCCCCCTCCCCCTCCGACACCCCTCGCCGGGCTCAGACTCAGAAAAGAGAGATTAATCAATGCTGGAATAGATAGATGAGCTCTATTATGAGAGACCGGAGCTGTGAGAATGGATACACGAACCTGGGATCAGCGTTTTTTTTTCGAAGTGTGTGTTGGACGAAGAACGGAACAAATGACGGAGTTGTCGGGTACTATTTCGAATCCTAGGAAGCAGGGCCGTAATTTGGGGTGGTTCACCACACTTAGAGGAGCACTGAGAAGGTTTGGAAATAATATCCGGTGTTTTTTCAAAGTGATAGAACTTCAAATTGAAATAAAACACATTTTAATCAAGATTGAAGAGATTTTTCTTTATTTGAAAGATAATTTTATGACATTCATGTAGGATTTCATTCCCATCAATTGTAGGGGAGCGAGGGGCTTGTTGTAACAGTTTTCATGAAAAGTGATAAATCTTGAGATCCATTGATTAAATTGCTACCAAATGAATATGGATGGATGCTGTAACTCTTCCTCTACCAAATTTAGTAAAAATAATACCATAACTATCGGTC
This sequence comes from Adalia bipunctata, assembly GCA_910592335.1. NCBI lineage: Eukaryota > Metazoa > Arthropoda > Insecta > Coleoptera > Coccinellidae > Adalia > Adalia bipunctata. The sequence continues at coordinate 5,280,559 of OU342951.1, forward strand.
ATTATTTCACAATCAACTATTTCCTAGAAGAAGTGCGGTGTTACAACTTACCCCTTGCTTGGGGCAAGTTGTAACGTCTACCGGGACAAGTAGTAATGACAAAAAAAGACAACAATAATACCTCTGATCATTTATTCTTTGTTTATTTTCAACAATATTGACATCTTTCCAAAGTAGATATTATTTAATTCTTATCGAAAATCAACTTAAATACACTTTTTAAGTAATCAACACCTAAAAATTGAGTAATTACCAGTTTTATTCAGTTAAACACTAATTTCAATCATCATGGCACTTTTAAATCACTTCTTCGCTTTGTGTCGCCCGCTCTGACTTTCTTTATACACCCTCATTCTGGAAAAAAAATATTTAGTTATCTACATTATAACTTGGGTCATGTGTACCATGTTACAACAAGCCCCGGGATTTTGTTACAACTAACCCCATGGTATGATTTTTAACATTTATCAAGATAACTTTTCAAACAATTTAGAAATCTTAAAAACTGTTACACATGATCAAAGATAGATAAATTTGAATGTAAATAATAAATAGAAAGTTTGAAATCAGTCGAAAATATTTACGCAAACCAAAATTTTACGACAGTACAATTTTATATTACCTGGCAAAAATGAAGCACAAGCACACTTCCGCTTACTGCGCAGGCTGGCAGGATACAGGCTATGGCAATATTATGCGGCACGGTTTATAGGTAAAATCGAGTCAAAGAAATACGCTAAAAAAGTTTAAGATCCTAGTGAAAAGAGCCTGTTACTACTTGCCCCTGTTACAACAAGCCCCTCGCTCCCCTACATGTTAAGTTTTTCTCATATTTCCGAATTTCGTGTGTGGGACGCTTTATATTGTCCCCAAGACGAGCGTGACATTTCTGATTTGCGTTTGACGACTTCCATGTGTGAGCTTTTCGAGTTCTGAATGTGAAACCTTTGTCTTATAATTGAAAAGAATCCATAACTGCAAAACGATATTCAGCAGTAGTAGGTACCATTTCTTAGAATAATTTCCGGCATTTGTCCACCAGGAATAGCTTTGCGGAACCGCATTTTTTGAAGTCTTCACATGAGTGGAACTGCTGATGAGCCAAGACATCTGGCATCGACAGAAACGAGTAATAATAAAATTTTGACCTTCGCGAAAAAAATAAGAAAATCTTAATTGTTCGACTCTGATGGATGGAAAATTCGTTTTTTTGATTCACAAAGGATCGATCTATATGCAAAAAAATCAGCATCTGTATAAATCAATTTTTCTGGGAAATACGGCAGTCCAAAAATGACCTAGATACCTAGATAATGAAACCGGCAAAGTTATCGAAGAATATAGCTTCACCCATGTGCCTCTTGTTTCTCCGTTCATTTCCTGCAATGATAAAAAATTCAACATCCCCTAAAAAATCCATTCAGATCGAAATAATGGCGAAACTCATATACGGAAGCACCGAAAAAATCAGCCTTTTTAACGCTTACTCGTCGTTTCCTCGCCCACCGAAGCCTTCGAAAAAATTCTCTCATTAGGAAATCGCGCTACTTCTCCATCGACAATGGGGGTGAACCGACACCCCGGAGAGAAATTTTGCTTATCTCCTCCCCATGTCCTGAATTATTCCAACGATATCTAGATGGGGGCAAAGAACGTTGCATGTACAGGGGTGAGGCGAGGACGATGGTTTTTTGGACGGATAAGGCTTGTTGTTCCGATACATTTTTCAGGAGTCGGATAAGAAGTGTCCATAAATTGAAATCCGAGAGGATTGGGGAGGGAGTGCAATATGGGGGTGAAGTGAAGAGAAAATACACGAAGTACAGGACTCTTCGAAAATTTTTCAGGCAATTTCCTGGTTATGGGGTTGTGTAATGAATGGGTTATATAAACTCAGAAGAGAGTCACCTAATATGGGGAGGTTTTTTCAAAAATACTAAAACAATTGCATGATATGTTCAAAATTGGCAAAATCTCGTACTGATAATATTTCACGCCAGGAAAAATGATATATGTACAAAAATACTCAAATTTATTTAAATTGGGGTAGTTATCCTATTATGTATAAACAAGCATCTCCCCAAATTAGAAACCTGTGGGCACCTTAATTGGGGAGGTCGAATTTTCATATACACACAACTTTGCAGAATGAAGTCATCGATTCAATTGGATGCAAAGTGTATTAAAAAAAAATATGGATGTTCTTTTCAAGGAAATAACTTTAAAATCTGCTAATTCAACTTTTTCATAAAAAAAATTAATTCAAAAGAACAGGGTCCCATGTATTTCGTTTTGGCATCTGCAAATAAAAAACTCCCCGTAATAGGAGACCCAGTCCTCTAAGGTTCATATCCTCAAAAAATAAATAATAAGATTTTATTATTTAATATGAACGTAAAGCATCAATGTTGTATCTACTCCTTGCTTCACTATTTTTATTTTACCAAAAAAAAAAATAAAAATTTAAACAGTGTTGCAGTTGTTTCAGACTTCCTCACTGTAGTACGCTAACTTCCAAGTTTTGCGTTTCCAGCTTCATTCCAATGCCTCTCGATCAAGCAATCCGGTCGTTGTATCGATTGCCCTGGAGTATGTCGCAAAAACGCCTTCTCATTTCAAAACACAAGTCTCGCCTCGACATCGTACGCCTCCGTTGTGTTTTCCGGCCAAATACTGACTCCGGGCGTCATATATACAAAGGCGAACTGTTAACTCGTTTTGTATTTCCTCATCTTCGTTCAGTTCTCCCCCCAGATCCACTTGATATAAGCTGGATGGGCTCCACTTGACGGTCTCTAACTCCGGGTGATATTGCAAACCCGCATATGGCGTACTGTTTCGTTTATGGCACCGGAGTAACTTTCTAACATGCCCGGTATTCTTCCAGGAAGATGATGAAGGAGTTCGAAAAGGTTACGATTAGTATTAGTGGATGAATAAATCGAAATACATTTTTCTCTATTTCAGTATCGTAATGAGTTCATTACAGTACTAAAAACAGTACTGCAATGAACTCATTACAGCATTGTTTTCAGTTACATTTTTTGTTTTGTGGTTGTTAGCACTGGCTTCCGATCCTATCCAATTTCATGGTGATTATTTAGAACTGAAAGAATCGTATTGGAAAAGTGAAAAAATTCGTACTCATTAAGTTTGGGTCCCAGATTACGAAAATGATAACGAGAAGTCGGCAATACTATTAGTTTTTACAAAAAAAATCCCAAAGTTTCCATTTTGGAGTCGAGGTTATACGTATACTCCATTCACAATTATAAAATCACAGCTCTGGTATTGGAAATTTGACACATTCCACTCCGTATCGAAGTTATGACGTTTTTCAAAATATTTTTATGTTCCAAGTCAACACTATGTTGCCCTTTCTACATTCTTAGCGTATTTCTCAGAATGTGAATGAATTGGAAAAGATGTGATGGACGAAAATAATTAACGTTTATATGAATTGATAGAAAGGATTCCTTTTCTAGTTATTTGCATCAAAAGTACAAGAGATCACTGTTGAAATATATTATTTTTCGACATGGAAGAAAACTGCATTGCTTTCACATAATTTTCATATGCATGCTTGTGAAGATTTAATGTGTATTATCCTCTTGAACTCATGAACTGAAAGTTCAAGACTTGACGACATTTTATTTATTTGATCTTATGAACAAGGAGTAAAATATTCTGATTGTATAGTAATTTATTGGATTAAAACATATTCATACATTACTACCACAGTAGGTTTGTACAAATAAAATGGAATAGGTCAAACATATGCTTCACATTTATCATTCACCTGTTCTAAAATAAGACACAAACTCATGGAATATGGAAAAAACCGATGTATTCTGGTTCAATATAGCCTTTTTCTACTTTCGGCAAAGGAATGAAAGCTCCAGTGACACATTTCAATTCTACCTGAACCATATTTTCCGGTCGCTTCCGTTAGAAGATCGTATAAGGAAGCCTTTCTTGTCCATTTACACATTCCAAATAAATTTTGAGCACCAAAATCGATACCGAAACTAACCAAACTTCTGGGGGACCAGAATTTCGTTTGAAATCTTTCAAAACGGCCAGATACCTAAAAAAAACTTCGTTATTAAGTGTAAAAAGGTCGATTAGTACTTACTTTCGCTTTATTTATGCTTATGAATCGATTTTTGGTCCAATTCAAATTTGCCGTTCGTACTCACGCCAAAACTCGTGAAAGGAAAAAATGACACTTGCACGAAACTTCTTCTGGACGCCGAAGAATGGAAAAATAGGCGATTTCCTATCGATATTTCTCCCCAAAATCGCCGATCGATACGAACTAACAAAATGGGGAAAATCTTTGATACTTTTACTTTGATGTAAACAGAAAAACTGGCATCGTCGTTTTGTCATTAACCATATTCTATGTACGCGCACAAATTTTTCATCAGGTGCACCAATTCCTGAAAACGAAACCATGGCCACAGTTGTGATTTTATAATTGTGAATGGAGTATAATAGTTCTATAGCTAGTTTTCTTCTATTTTATCGATCAATACTCGTTGGAAATGTTTCATTTTTCAATTTCTGAGCCATACTGCGTTAAATTGAATAAGCTCACCATAATTCAGAACATTTATATGTCCTAATTCATAAATACGTTATTCAAAATACGCCAACAAAACATTATCTGAAATTCAAATAACCGAATTCTCTTCAGACCACTTCACAGGTTTTTCGTATTCTTTTTCATACATGGATTAGGATTGTTGAGGTATTAATTTATTCGCAACATTATTCGAAATTTTTCTTAATTCTGGAGGTGTTTAATCGATTTCTTCAAACATAATTCACGAATTCAATGCGTAATTATAAATTATTTCAAAATTCGAAACGTGACATTCAAATGTCAATTAACAGTCACACCAACTGCCAAGATACAATACAAAAATCACTAGGATGTATAATTTGAATTTTTCATTTAATTTCGACAGTTTGTCACAAAACTTGACAGAACTGAAATTGAACGCATCAGTGTTGGAATTGCCTTCTGCAACTAGTTTTAGAATATAGGTACTATTCCTTCAGTAAAATAAGTGGAATACATCCAAAAAAAAAAAAAATATGCAGTGAACTATTCGATAGATAGCCTTGGTATTTATAATGTTGAAATACTGAAGAAAAAGCTTTTAAAACTCATCGAATAACTTGACATTAATAAAACCAATCAATGGTTAGATCTCGTAGTTTGCGAGCAAAAAAAAAAATGATCCTTTTATTGGTAGCAACTTCAAGAACCTTCAGAAACTTGCGATTAAGATGACGGAATGAGTGAAAACAGGGCAGATCGTAATAAAAAATCAAACATTCACTGAGAAATTAACGTCGAAACTATTCGTTACCTACCCCCTTGCGGCAAATGGGATGATACTGGCAATTTAAAAAATCTCGTATTCCAAACAACATCTAGTCGATTATCTATGCGAGGAAATCTTGAGAGGCCACAAATTACCGAAGGGAACTGCTCAGAATTTAAAGGAGGTCAATTCGAGGTGAGCAATGTGCAAAAAGGAAAAGTTTAATCGCTTCTGATTCGAATAGTTACGATCTTACAAAACCGCAGAGCAGCTATGAACAGAATGAAATCATTTTATTTATTCAATCTCTCTAAACTCTTTATTGGTGGAGAGATATTCAACACCTGATTGTCCTTCAACCACTGATTGAAAAGGTCACATATTTCACTTCAAACCCTATCGATACGAATAATTTGATAAGCAAATTAACTGATCTCATTTTCATACCCGCCGCATTCACCATTTTGTTGATCATTCAAATTCCCCAAGGAAATCTATGCTCTTTCAGCCACTTTTTGAGTATAGCCACCTTGAAGGTAGATTCGAAATCGATAATCCTACGGCTAAAAAATGACAGCTGTCAAATAAATCATCGATGATTCCGAATATGTTCTTACAGATAAATATTTGGAAGATTGGGATTTTGCTAGTTCGTTCTAAAATTCTAAAAATACAGACTCTGATTATCACAATTCCGATACAATGTCATAACATATACTGAGTGTTCACAACATAGATACTGTAAATTTCACTATGTCGATCTGAAACAAGAAAGCTTATAAAAATAACTGAACCTCCAGCATTTCCAAAAAGAAGTATCTGAAATTGCTTTCTCAAAACCGAATGAATATTAATCCTAGAGCAAATCCTCCAAATCCTACCAATTCCAACCCTTCCTGATTTCTCGCAGAGCAAATTTCGTCTGCTCAAAATCCCCAATAGCAAGGCGTTCACTTAACTCGTAATTCGCCAATAAAAAGCGTGCATGACTTGGCTGTTTGAGACATCCTGTAAATTAAGGGATTACTTAGAGGGAGCGCAACGTTCTTAAATTAAAATTTTATTATGATTCTGCACCGGGACAGGGCCCCGGAAGGAGGGGGGTCAATAAAGAAGGGTGAAAGGGGTACAAGGGGGCAAACAATGGGAATTGAGGAGGCAGGAATATTGTTGCGAGCTGGATATTTTTGTTACGCCGAGTTGACTTGGACGTTTGATTCAAATGGGCCAATAAGAGAGGGGATCTTATTGGTTGACGTATCCAGGTGACGTTTCAAGAAAAACCGTCAAGTACAGGGTGCGGCAACTAGTTCTCCCACATTTGTAAGAGCTTTAAAAAAAAAACGGAAAAAATATTGAAAGAATTCTATTTTATTTCAAAAGCTTACATAATCAAGTTTTTTCTCATTCATGTCTCGAAAATAAAATCATTTAAATGACGGCCTCAGCGAAAGACGCAGATGTTGAGTCTTTCGCGAAAGTTTTCCATCAGTATGACAGGTGGCAATAGGTCCTTCAGGTCATCACTTTTATGTTACATCTTCTTCTACGACCCCTTCTGGTCATTGACCAATTCTTCAGCTTTGGCGCCATCTACACGTCTACTACTTCTTCCGATCATTGAGGGTTTTACCGCTCTCGATGGACATGACCTTGAAGTGCCGCAGGAACCCGCTTGCTATACTACTACTCTCTTCAGCATAGCGGTTTCAATTTGGATGATTTCCTCCTTGATTGCCTCTTTCAAGTAATCGTGGGTCCTAGGGACCTCATTCTTGAGATCTTCATTCTTTCCTTTTCGAGACATAACTGAAAAAAAACTTGATTATGTAGGGTTTCGAGATGAAATAGTTTATTCTAAAACTAGTTGCAGAATGGGCTCTTATTCCAATACGAATGCGAAATTCGAAAACGAGCGACGAAGGTGCGAGTTTTCGAACGCATGAGTATTGGAATTGCATTCTGCAACGAGTATTAGACTATATTTTCTCTATTTCAGTCAAATTTCGTTGAAATTCAATGAAAAATTCAGATTATACATCCTAGTGACTTTTGTATTGTATCTTGGCAGTTGGTGACTGTTACGAAATTGACATTTCCAAATTGACGTGTGTTGAAAATCGTTTGGATCGGAAGCCAGTGCTGACAACCAAAAAACGAAAAAAAAAATGAAAACAATGCTGTAATGAGTTCATTACAGCACTGTTTTTAGTACTGTAATGAACTCATTACGATACTGAAATAGAGAAAATAATTTTATCAAAGAGAAGAAATTGGAGTACCCTCAAGACATCCTTCAACTTCAATTTAAAAAAAAATCAAGCTTGTAGGTGAAAAATTGAGGACGTGAGCTTGGAGAAATGAAAGGCACTTTTTAAATGGAGAATCGGTGCCGTAGCCGTCGGCCAGAGTATAACGGCCCCTTAAGGATACAAATCCCAGTCATGTGTCGCAATCGAAGGCTACTCGATATCCGAAGCCATTCACCCGGTCGTATCTTTCAGACGGTCCAAACAGGCGTGAACAAGCAGGCAAGCTGTAGCCGGTTTATCGAATACATTTCGAGTAGACTCATTAGTTGACAACCCGGATTATTCCGGAGGTCGAGTACACTCGGGGCCGTCAGTTAAAGAACTTATCGGTGCGGTCTGTTCTCCCCGTTCCATCTCTATTTCGGATATTAATTATTCGACGGTTCGGGAACAAGCCCTCGGCGTATGACAATCGGGAGCATATTTTCGCTTCTGGAAGAGATGGGTAGGACGGGAGTGGGAATGACATTTGGAAATCGGTCTATATAATTCCGGATTTCCTTCTCGGACCGATGGAAAGCGTCTGGCTTTGATATGCGGGAAGTTCGTCTGATGCGTTCATGTTTGGGTGATGTGAAGGTCACTCTGTGGGTTTTCTCTCATAGCTGGAAAACTGTCCATCAGAGCGGGATGATTTTTATGTCGAATGGGAAATGTTGACTTCAATTAGACACATATCTCTTTATCGATTGGATCGTAGCACAAAGCTTGACCTCTCGTTACGTTTGACCCGCCTGACGCAGGTTGGTACTCGTTAAATGTCGAATGATTCTCAGACACGTTGCCAAAGCTTATTTCTATTCACTCTTATTAGACCTTGTGAATGGAGATAGTTGTTTAAACGATCAACTGTGACACAGGTTTCGTAGTAGGTACTACTACATTTTCATACTGGAATGTTTGAAGTTGTGCAAAAAGGTATTTTAAATGTCTTCTGTAGGCTTATTTTATGAGAATGTTGAAAAATGGAGAAGAGGCATCGAATTAATAAATGGTTAAAATTTCGTATCTATAGGATGTAGATTAAGAAAATCCAATCAGTTTTTCCGTGAGGAAAACAGTTTTCGATTTACGAACGATGAAAAATCGGGAAATTTGGACCTTCGCCAAAAAAATCAGAAAATCTGAACTGTTTGACCCTGATGGATGAAAATAGGTTTTTTTGATTCACAAAGGATCAATCCATATGCAAAATCAATTTTTCTGGGAAATACGGGCAATACGGCAGTCCAAAATGACCTATTTTTCGCGATTTTTCGTCTCAAGGTCGATTATTTCCCAAACTACGCGTCACAGGAGAATTCTAAAATGATACTTTGAACAATGCCGATTAATAATATGCAATCAAAGGAACGGGAGCTATGGCGATTTGAAATTTCGACTTTTTGAAAAAATGCCATTTGTCAGGCAAAAATCTAAACTATGCTAGTAAGGGCTCTGGAATATGTTTTATTGAATAGAGCGACCTCGAAAACCTACATTTTGATACCAAAATCGTCCATGTAGCCCTCATAACTAATGGATTATTTCGTTTTAATTTTTTCGATATTTCATTTTCGAGTTTTGTTCTGAAGCTCAGAGCACTCAAAGTATGGGTGATATGGATCATCAAAATGGGTATTCTGAATAATTCGAATGGGTTGAAGATTTTTCTGATGGAATACCAGATTCTCCAGGGAATCCGTGGTGATGGCAAATATGGTGTTTTTAGGGGGTCTTACCCCTTATGCATTTTTGACAAAAAAAGTTGGGATTTTCGATATCGATTTTATTCTTTCTAATGATACTTTGGACAATGCCGATTAACAATATGCAAACCTCATTTAGATACGATCAAAGGAACGGGAGCTATGATGATTTGAAATTTGGATTTTTTGAAAAAATGCCATTTGACAGGTGAAAATCTAAATTATGCTAGTTAGGGCTCTGCAATATGTTTTATTGAATAGAGCGACCTCGAAAACCTACATTTTGATACCAAAATCGTCCATGTAGCCCTCATAACTAATGAATTATTTCGTTTTAATTTTTTCGATATTTCATTTTCGAGTTTTGTTCTGAAGCTCAGAGCACTCAAAGTATGGGTGATATGGATCATCAAAATGAGTATTCTGAATGATTCGAATGGGTTGAAGATTTTCGGATTGAATACCACTGTTAGATTTTCCAGGGAATCCGTGGTTATCGCAAATACGGTGTTTTTAGGGGGTCTTACCCCTTATGCATTTTGGACCCAAAAAGTTGGGATTGTCGATATCGATTTTATTCTTTCTAATGATACTTTGAACAATGTCGATTAACAATATGCAAACCTCATTTAGATACGATCAAAGGAACGGAAGCTATGATGATTTGAAATTTGGATTTTTTGTAAAAATGCCATTTGACAGGCAAAAATCTAAACTATGCTAGTAAGGGCTCTGGAATATGTTTTATTGAATAGAGCGACCTCGAAAACCTACATTTTGATACCAAAATCGTCCATGTAGCCCTCATAACTAATGGATTATTTCGTTTTAATTTTTTCGATATTTCATTTTCGAGTTTTGTTCTGAAGCTCAGAGCACTCAAAGTATGGGTGATATGGATCATCAAAATGGGTATTCTGAATAAATCGAATGGGTTGAAGATTTTTCTGATTGAATACCACTGTTAGATTTTCCAGGGAATCCGTGGTGATGGCAAATATGGTGTTTTTAGGGGGTCTTACCCCTTATGCATTTTTGACCCAAAAAGTTGGGATTTGCGATATCGATTTTATTCTTTCTAATGATAATTTGAACAATGCCGATTAACAATATGCAAACCTCATTTAGATACGATCAAAGGAACGGGAGCTATGATGATTTGAAATTTGGATTTAAAAAAAAAATGCCATTTGACAGGTGAAAATCTAAATTATGCTAGTTAGGGCTCTGGAATATGTTTTATTGAATAGAGCGACCTCGAAAACCTACATTTTGATACCAAAATCGTCCATGTAGCCCTCATAACTAATGAATTATTTCGTTTTAATTTTTTCGATATTTCATTTTCGAGTTTTGTTCTGAAGCTCAGAGCACTCAAAGTATGGGTGATATGGATCACCAAATTGGGTCTTCTGGAAGACTCGAATGGGTTGAAGATTTTTCTGATTGAATACCACTGTTAGATTTTCCAGGGAATTCGTGGTGATGGCAAATATGGTGTTTTTAGGGGGTCTTACCCGATGCATTTTTGACAAAAAAAGTTGGGATATTCGATATCGATTTTATTCTTTCTAATGATACTTTGAACAATGCCGATTAACAATATGCAAACCTCATTTAGATACGATCAAAGGAACGGAAGCTATGATGATTTGAAATTTGGATTTTTTGAAAAAATGCCATTTGCTAGGCAAAAATCTGAACTATGCTAGTAAGGGCTCTTGAATATGTTTTATTGAATAGAGCGACCTCAAAAACCTACATTTTGATACCAAAATCGTCCATGTAGCCCTCATAACTAATGAATTATTTCGTTTTAATTTTTTCGATATTTCATTTTCGAGTTTTGTTCTGAAGCTCAGAGCACTCAAAGTATGGGTGATATGGATCACCAAATTGGGTCTTCTGGAAGACTCGAATGGGTTGAAGATTTTTCTGATTGAATACCACTGTTAGATTCTCCAGGGAATCCGTGGTGATGGCAAATATGGTGTTTTTAGGGGGTCTTACCCCTTATGCATTTTTGACCCAAAAAGTTGGGATTTTCGATATCGATTTTATTCTTTCTAATGATACTTTGAACAATGTCGATTAACAATATGCAAACCTCATTTAGATACGATCAAAGGAACGGGAGCTATGATGATTTGAAATTTGGATTTTTTGAAAAAATGCCATTTGACAGGTGAAAATATAAATAATGCTAGTTAGGGCTCTGGAATATGTTTTATTGAATAGAGCGACCTCAAAAACCTACATTTTGATACCAAAATCGTCCATGTAGCCCTCATAACTAATGAATTATTTCGTTTTAATTTTTTCGATATTTCATTTTCGAGTTTTGTTCTGAAGCTCAGAGCACTCAAAGTATGGGTGATATGAATCATCAAAAGGGAGAAAATTTTTGACGTCAATAATCTGCAACTGAATCTAGAACTCACCCCTATATGTCTGTCTTTCAATTGAATCGCTTTTCCCATATTGAGATCGAAGTCATTAGACTAAATAATCTGTATTAAGCAACAACTTTATCGAACATAAACCCTTAAAATCCGGTGTACATTTCTGTTCCTTCAAATTTCCTTCCAGCCCGAAATCGGGCAATTGAAATGTCATAACTTCAGGCGTAATCGCCAAGACATAACTCATATCAATTTTGGAGCAATCTTCCGTCGGGGAATCTGGAAAACACCGGAAAAGCTCGAAAACTACCAAAGACGTTTCGTTGCTGCCTTACACGTAGCAGCCCCCAGAATTCTATTTTCCAATTAAAAGCCGAAACTATCAGGAAAAGTTGCCACGGTTCATTCCCGCCTCCGTATCTGATTATCGGCTGTTCGAGGAAAATCAGTTTCCTATTTTCAGTATGTGTTCGGTCGGAGAACTAATCTCCACAAATCAGGTGTCGAATACACCAGATGTAATTTTCGTCGATTTCGTATTGAACTCGCTTTCAAGGGGAATAAAAAGTCATTTTATGGACCTGTTATGCATATATGAATTCTGGTACTTCTCAGACTCAGAGCCGTATTCAGAATATTGGATGAAAACATCGATTTATATAAAAAATATTGTCAATTTCTCGAATAAATGTTTCAAAAATATCAAACGTTGATCGTTTCCAAGGATGAGTCATGTACTATTCTTTCGTGGATATATCTATCTCCCAGCTAGAGGAAGGTCTTCAACTATTCGATACCCACCCAATCGTCGAATTCTTGTGGTTTACATCCCTTTGATCGTCCCGTATCTACCTGTTTCACAAGCCTGACCGATAGTCCAATTAACGTTGGGATGTTAACACTATCATTACGTTGTACACACAATGAGGTCGATGCTCTGATCTTATGATCATTAAAGCATGCGTTACCACAATATCAACATGTCTATGGAGAGAGAGGCTCAGAGGGGAGCTTCATCGTGTTGGCTGTAATCTCTTTGTGTGGATAGTCTGAAGACATGGGAACTGTATTGATACCGATTATGCACGAAGCATGCCATTCTCCATCTACACTGCGCAAAAAAATTAACGCACATTCTGAAAATCTCAATTTTAATGAAAGTTAACTCTACATTGACTTTATAGCTTATTTTTTATGTTCTCTCGGGGAGGTTTTGAACGGAACAAGACACATTAAATGGAAGAAAAATTCAGGATTTCACCGAATCTTATGTGAAAAAAGAGAAATGAACAATTTTCAAAATACTGAAATGCTGATGAGTGATTTAATACTTGGTATTTCCACCCCTTGCGTTAATTACAACTCGGCAACGACGGTTCATACTCAAAATGAGTGATCTTGAAATGTTCTGATCTATTCCTTCCCAGATTTCTCCGAGTTGGATTCCTAAGTCATTAAGAGTAGCTGGATGATTTTGTGAACTTCTCAGCCTTCTATTAAGGTTGTCCCAAACCTGCTCAATCGGATTGAGATCTGGACTTCTTGCTGGCCATTTCATTCGAGAGACTTCAACCTCTTCAAGGTACTCCTGAACCATGCGCGCACGATGGGGTCTGGCGTTATCGTCCATAAAAATGAAATTTTCGCCAATGTATGGGGCAAATGGCACTACATGCTCTTCAAAAACGTTCCTTATGTACTTATCAGCATTCACAGCTCCATTATCAACGACCACTAGGTCTGTGCGAGCAGTCAAAGATAAATGGTATCGATTTATTTGGACATAAAGGTCCTACAGGTGTGAAAAAAAAGTTTTTTGGAAGATGATACTACTACCTTCTATTAAAGTAGAACAATTCGAGAACATGTAACTCAAAAATGTCATAAAAAAATCTTCAAAAGAATTTTAGTCGAAAAATTTACTGAATGTTCAGTAAATCCTGAATAGTAAAAAACCAGAATATTGAAGTATGATTTTTTTTGGAACAAACTAACACGCAAGGATATCAGCTACAAAACGACACCAACATCATTTCTGTAAGTTACATAATTTGAGAGTTATTGTTGTTCGAATATGACCGTTACGCGAGGGCCCTAAATTTTTTTTTGTTGCTACAATAGATAGTCGTGCGTGTGAGCAGGACGAAAACTTTTGTTGTTTAATCACCACATGTGGTAGACATCGCACAGAAAAAAAATGATCAAAAGTGCAGTACTGAAGTTTCATTTTTTTTTAATTTCATGAGGGTCATGTTCAATCAGCAATAACTCTCAAATTATGGTACTTATAGAAATGATATGGGTGTCGTTTTGTAGCTAATGTCCTTGCGTGTTTGCTAATTGAAAACAATCTTACTTCAATGTTCTAGTGTTTGTACAATTAATGATTTACTGAAAAATTAAGTGAATTTTTCGACTACTGATTTTTAAGAATTTTTTATGACATTTTTGTGTTGAATGTTTTCATATGGTTTTACTTTAATGGAAGGTGGTAGTATCATCTTCCAAAAAACTCTTTTTTTCACACCTGTAGGACCTTCATGTCCAAAGAAATTAATATTATTTGAAAGGGTCAACTAAAATAGAAGCTATTCCAAAAAGAGGGGGGGTAAACCGCCAAATGTGGGTGTTCTTTTCGATAAAGTTAGGTATATTTGATGCCCTGAAATTATCGCTAAGTCATGCCCAGACACACTGTATAATTCGTCGAATCCATCTGTCAGAAAAAAACGATTGATAGTAAATTGTCCTTCTAAGCTAAGTGGAACCAATAAAATAGCTAATCTAACGAAAATAAAAGGGATATTTGTTAGTCGTCTATCATAAGAATTCACTAGAACTGTTTTTCTCTGTAGTTTCCCGGAATCCATCACAATACTCCGGGTCGATTCGTAGGGGGCCATAGTTTCGGCAATCAGTTAAACGAGTAAAGTTTTCCAATAAAAAACCTAATCCTCCCAGTGAGAGTTCGGCAAAAATGGCGATGGAAAAGTTTGTTGTTCTATTCCTGTTCCGCAGTCTTTCATCCCTCTAATTAAAATTTTAATTACTGTTTCCAACCCCTGATTTTCTCGTACCCCTCGTTCCGACTTGTCATCCGAACTGTTAACTAAGCGGTTAACAGGAAGGGATATTGAATATTGACGAAAATGAGGTATCTTTGGAACGCTGCGTCAATCTTAACGATAACTCACCTATTTTGAAGGGTGTGCATGTGCAATGAGTATTTCGTGTATAGGAATCTTCCTGATTCGCGAAACTTTTCATTTATACATCGCGAAGGAAACCTTTGAGCTGAGTTTCAGCATTCTAGCTCCGATTGTATTTAGGAAAAAAGCTCTTGACTCTAATAATGGGAATTTATGTTGTATGAAATGCTGGAAATACAGTGTGTTGTACCATTTCGGAATCTCAATGAGACAGGCAGGTTT
Organism: Adalia bipunctata; assembly: GCA_910592335.1. Taxonomy (NCBI): domain Eukaryota; kingdom Metazoa; phylum Arthropoda; class Insecta; order Coleoptera; family Coccinellidae; genus Adalia; species Adalia bipunctata. The sequence continues at coordinate 5,295,728 of OU342951.1, forward strand.
TTTCAATGAGGTACTCAGGTTATCTTATTTTTTTTCACACTACGTTAGGTTGAACGTAAGTAAAAAATTTGCAAAAAATGAAATGTTTGAGAAAAAACTCTGCATACGTCTCAAATATCATAGTAAACATTCGATAGCACGTTTATCCAGTAATACTAAGGACTGAACGAGAATAAACTCGCTATCACAAAAACGCTTATATCTTTTGACCCACTGGACCGATTTCGAAAATCATCTTCTAATTCTAATGAAAACTGTTTTAACAAAAAAAAAAGCAAAACTATTTTTTACAAAATTCATGGATTTTTTCTGGAATTCTTCCCATCATGCTTTTTATACTCAGTCACTTTTTGGGATGCTTTCTTCCACTTTTGCTCAAATTCCGCTAATATTTTCGTTGATTTCTTAGTCTTCTTCAATTCTCTTTTTACCAGGGCCCAATATCTTTTGATTGGCCTGAGTTCTGGGCAATTTGGTGGATTGGTTTTTTTGGGGACAAAAACCACCTCATTAGCTTCGTACCATTCCTTGGTGGTCTGCTGTAGTGGCATGAAGCTAAATCTGGCCAAAAGATTGTTGACACATCGTTCTCACGTAAAAATGGTAAAAGTCGCTTCTTCAAGCATTCCTCGATGTATATCTTCGAGTCAACAGAGCCTTGGCCAATGAAAAATTTGTTTCTTTTCCCACAAGTGCAAATTGCTTGCCAAACCAGGAATTCTTTAGGAAACTTTGCTTGTTTCTTCACGCGAAATTGTTCGTCAACATTTCCACGAGAATCTGCAGTATAAAATTCCTGACCAGGAAGTTGCGAGAAATCAGCCAAGACATAGGTTTCGTCGTCCATCATGCAACAGGAAAATTTTTTCAAGAAATCTTTTTTAATTTGTTTGCTCTTGATTTCGCTTCTTGATTCTTCACAGCGTTCCTGTCTGGCACTTTCTGCACTTTGTATGTTCTAAGCCCACAACTCGACTTGATTTTCTGAACGGTTGACTGCGAACAACCCATTATTTGGGACACTTTCCGACCTGAAAGGTTAGGATTCTTCTGAAAAAAGCTGATGGCTTTCTTCACTTTTTTTGGGCTATGAAACCCCCTTTTCCTCCCGGTTCCTTCCTTGCGGTTAATTGTGAGATCTTCGTTGAAGCGCTTAACAACTCTTGATACCGTTTCCGGAAGAACGCGAGCCTCTTTTGCGATTCTTTTGAAGCTACATTTTTGATTATTTTGAAAAAGTTTCACTATGAATTCTCGTGTTTACACTTCGGTTGACCTCGACATTTTGCGACAGAGAATTGGAATATCTATGAAGTAAATGTTTCTGACGTTCATAACAAAGCTATGATCAAGTTTTGATTTTTTCTCAATTGGTTCAAGAGATATAGGCATTTTTGTAATAGCGAATTTATTCTCGTTCAGTCCTCATACAGAAAACAGATTGAAAAAATTTATTATTTTGGAGTCTTGCCACCAAAAAGAGTAACAAAAAACATATGATTCGTCTAAAAATCTCTATCCCAGCCGACAAATTGATAAAAACGGCTATCGTTTTTCCTCGTTACCGGCATCACAAGTTGATTCTGTCGTCGACAGGCCGAGGAGTTGGAACATGTCCGTGCAGGTTGAACCAGGTCGTAAATATTTCAAAATAGGCGCCCGTATTATTCCACATGTTGATATAGAGGTCCCTGAGGTTTCGGAGTCCCTGCTCTGACTGGTGTAACAAATAACGGGACTTGTGTTATTGGAAAACTTCCGGAGGATGGAGAGGTTTGAGCATGACCCGACAGCTAGCTGTTGACTGTCGACTCCGGAATTATGACAGCGAAAAATCGTAATGAGGTTAGAACATTCGTTTGTGTAAACGAAAGCACTACGGGAAATTTGTTGGAAGCAAAGAGGGTGTGCACTTGAACAAGGGATGGTGCTTTTATTGGTCCACGTAGAAGTGGTTTCGAGTCCAATTTTCTGTTTTTCCATATGAAAAAAAAAATTGGACCAAATACGTGCCTGATGCGATTCTCTGCAAAGATCTCAAAGTTCATATTTCTCGATTGAAATTGAGATGATACATTCAGTACTAACCTAAATTGAATTAAAATTTTACAAACACGATATTTCTTAACGAAAACACTTAGTTTTGCCGACTATTTCTGCAATTGAAAAGCCATATTTCTCTCACCAAAATAAGTTCCTTCTTCGATTTTCCAGAAGATTAGTTTGTTAACACTGATAAAGTGTTCATATTTTTCTCGATATACCAAAAATATCTAATAAAAAATTATTTTTCCACCAAACTAACATGACTCCATAAACCTGGGTCATAGGATTGTATCTCAATGATCTAACCTAACCCATCTTCTACGATATTTTACAGAGCTTTAGAGAAGACGATGCCAGATTGTTGATTTTCTCTCTAAGCAATGGTAACCTACCTCGCAATGCGAGGTAGCCGGCGCGCAAGACAAACCGTTGTTCTGTGCGAAGAGGAGTCTTTGGTTCTGTGTCTCAAACGTCAGTCCCGTGAACGACGCATGCGTATAGCGATAACCGGCGTGATGGACTACGATTCATTTGTTTATTTATTCACAGAGAAGAATGCAAACAGGTGTACAAACACTCAAAACAAGGTGATACAAATGCCGTTGAATGGTCAAATCATAATAATTTCTAGAGCTATATTGCGATAGTTATGTTAAGACTTTCGAATATGAATAACCGTGTAGTGTCTAGTTTATGAAATTACAGGAGAATATTGTTTAGATAGAAACATCGCCACATATTGTTTAGTGCTATGTATCATTTTATTCTTCATTGATTTCAATTTAATAAGTGGTTTGTATCGGCATTCATTTTGTATTTCATGGACATTTATTTTTAATGTGGACCAAAAGCAATAAATTTTTTATAGGAACTGTGAGTAAAAAATTTATAATTTCATGCTTCTCAGAATTCAATTTTATCTCCCACATTTGTGGAATTTTATTTTTATATATCTCTACATCAAACGTTTTTCCATCATTTATTTTAGTCTTGACAAAGTAGATGAACATTCTGACAACATTGTTAACATGTATAGAGATCAGAGAGTTTATAAATTTCAGCTATTCTGTGATATTAGAACAAGAAAGCAACCAGATCTTCCTTATGATTTTTAATTTTATTGGGTAAAATTGGGAATAACTCGAAAACGACGCGTTTTATTAAAAAAAACATAAGAATACTTTTATTTTTTAAAATGATTGATTCTTTCGAAAATATGATCCGTTTATCTTTTTCAAGTAGTTTCATTTTATTTTTACTTGGATTTATGAGTCGGCTACGCCGTGACTTTTATACCAGGAAAAATATCGAATGAGTGTTGATTGAGGAATATGCACCATGAAAAGAGTAACCAATCAACCAAAATTCAATTCATTTTAAATAACGGTACCGAAGATATGAACAGGAAAGTATTTTTTTCATGGATTTTCGACACCCTGTATCTTTCAAACGAAACCGAATTTCGAAAATTGGTATAGGAAAAAAGTGATTAGTTTGATGAGGGGAACCTACAGTTAAAATATATGTGCAAATCAAAGACTCAGCCTGTATAGTATAACTAAGAACCCTTTCATTTTTTTTCGTGTAAATAGACAAATGGGTAGACGAACTCGACTCTAAGCGTATTCAATGCTACGCCACCGTACACCATACGCTTCAACTACCCCAAACAAAGTTACCACGGAGTGCAACACCCCGAAAATGACAACTGACAACCGGCTCTTCTTCTTCCGCCAGACGGAACGCAGCCTCGTCATCCCTGACACTCTCGCGGACCAACAGGCAGCGAAATTTCATTACACATTGTTCATCCGTGCCAGCGCCAATGCCACTAAGGCTGCAGATGTTTTATTTGCGAATTGATTAAATAATTTAGGAGCATCTGAGCTGGGGCCCTCGCAAAACCGGCGGGATGGGGTTACGCGCTAATGTTACTCCGTTTGTTCAGGCATAAAGCATTCGAATGTAACTTGATTTCGAGGCTTGGATAGGGTCTGATGACGTATCTGGTGGATGGAGCGAGGAAATCAACAAGTTTCGAGAGAATCTCTGCAATTTTGGACTGATTTGATGAAAAGTTTTGTCCATACGATTTTGTATGTTTTGTGGCGACTCACTGTTCACAGCGTGTGTAGAATTCTACACAGCGTTTGAGCGAGTGCTCCACAGATGGCGTTTCCAAAGTAATGCGGTCCGATAGGCTTCAAGACAAGCACCCCTCGTTCTCTACGAGTAGGGCAACTTTACCATCTACGCCATTGACAGACTTTGCTATAGCCATTCTGATCAGTCTTATGAGCGAAGCTGGGACGGAACGTAGGGCCCGTTCTGTTTCCCAAAGAATATGCGACGAATATCGTCGACTCAGATTTCGGATCTTTTCTAACGAATTACGCATGATTTTATGCTCTCCAAGACATTGCTCTCTCTCTTCCTACGCACATCTTCTATCTCCATTTCCAATTTTACATCAAACCTGTATAATGCACCTTGTTTGTAGGCAGAACCGGAGGAAGTATTGAATAATAGTCCGGATATTGCTTCGTCGTAACTTCGGACGAAAGTCGCTTGCGATTTAATAAAAATTTCCCGGAAATTGTGCAACAAAAAAAAACTATTATATTCATCTTCGTATCGAGTTCTGATGAATGCGAATGGAATTTGAATATGAGAAATTTTCGTATGCATAGTTCCTTCAAGATTGGGAAGATTTAGTGACAACATGCAACGGGTGAATTACACTTGAAAGTGTTGATTCAAGCCATTAGTTTTCAGTTGAACTGGCAACACTTCTGCTCTCAACGTTGACGCCTTTTTGCTATATCAAGTAACATGCTGGATCAAGAAGGCTCTCCTTCTCATGTCCACAATGCGTCTTCTTTCATTCGAAATATTCTGATGAAACTTGTATTCCTTGTGCACTTGATCCAATGTGGACTTTATTGGCTAAGGACTGCACAGAAGCACAGAAGGTAGTTCAGATCTGAGCGTCTATTTTGGAGTACTCAACTTGAATGTTTTTCTAGATTTAACGGTTTCCTTGTGAATGAAGTTTTTCTGTTATTGTGTTTTGGTCTTTCAGGCGCCGTATAAATACTCTGAGCCTAGTTGACCAAGATTCCTAGTATTTTTTCATGAGAATTTTTCGTATATTCGAGAGGAAGAACATTTTTCAGCTGCCTCCAACCTCTCGAAGCTCACTCCTCCCCCCACCGTCGAATACAACCTGAGTTTCCGTCACAATTCCCACATTTGTGAGGGAGGTTATTCCCCATCCAACTCTGAACGAATTCCGCCCATATACTCACGAGAAAAACTCGCCCGAACTTCCCAATCTCCTTCCCCCCGAAGTAGATAACAAAAATATTACCCCCCCGACTAGCGGCGGAACCGAATAAAACAAATTTAAAAAGTTTTCGCCCAATATTTTCGAATGCCTCATGCATCCCGAAGTATTCCCATATTCGAATTTCTCGAGCTACAATGGCGACGAGGGATGGGAAGAAGAAATAAAATCGCTTTCGAATAAGAACGCCATGGGTTTTATGATTCCAAATGGCCGGCAGCAAGAATCACTACCTGGGTTGTTTTTAGCATGGATGCCTAGAAACAATAGAAACCCTGGTTTTTGGGAAACTGCCATTTATTGACAGATAATCTAAGTTATAGTTTAACTAGTTCTCGGACGTTAAAGTGCAACTTCTTGGCCTCAAAAACGTACATTGAAGTGCACTTTCTGGCCTGTTGGGTCATAAAATTATTAAATGAAATCATCATTCAGACCAGGTAGATCCAATTATCCATGCCATCAACTCCCGCCCACACCATATCCGTACACAAATCGGTAGTAACCCACACTCAAAGTTTCCCGCATCATCCCTCCAACCCCCTATATATCTCCTTCCGTTTTGAGCATAAATTGAATTGATAGAGATCTGTCCCACTTGACTGAAAGCGATGTTTATTGATCAGAATTCTCGTCGTTGCCCCGTGGCCTTAATTATCGATTACGAATCGGCTTTGAAGTTGTTAAATATTTCATGATAATAATTATTACTGTTTGTGTTCGTGGCAAGGCCTTCCTAGCCCCCGGCGCACCCCCTTCGGCCCATAATTATCGACAAATGGGGGGTATCTTTGGCAGGTTGTCATCGATCCTATGAACGACCACTGATAAAAGAATGCGGTGGTATTCGAGGTATTTGAAGATTTCCTGAAACCTAAACAGTCAAAAGAATTGAGTATTCTTCATTTATCTCATACCAATGTTTTATTCGTTCTTTGGGATTTTCCTTTTGCCATTTCGTGGAAAAATCCTGGAAAAAACTTCGACAACCTAGATCCTCCCCTGATTACTATTCCATTATCCTCGAAAACTTCCTTAATCTATAAACGAAAGTTTTACGCTCATCGGGACTGCCGTGAGCTCCGGAAAATTATTTTTGGGGAGATTTGCAGATGAATTTACACCATAAGCAAATTCTTTTCCTATCCGAATGGAAATAGGGAAGTGAATGCATATTCATCGAACGGTAGGAGCTAAGGCGACTTCATCTTATCGCAATCTCCTTTCTTCTTAAAGAATTATCGTCCTGTTTTTAAGTGTGATGTTGTCATCGTATATCTTCGTAAACTTCTTCTTCTATTCGGATATCAGTGGGATTAGCACACAATTTCACCTGATCTGAATAGAAGCTATCATTTTATAGCGACTTGTATGTACTAGTATATATTTGAGAAACGGGAATCGTCAGGACAGCAAAGGATTGTAAAAACGGTAGAAGCGGAAGACAGGAAGACCATGTGCAAATACAAATAGTAATTGGTCTGTTTGGAAAATTCATCATTCAATGAAGCTGAGTTCTCCCTGAAATAATTTCGAGTTGAATTTTAATTTAACGTTATCTGAGTTTTTGGGAAACTGCATGAAATGATAATCAGGAAATTGGCTTGAGATAGAAGGATTATGATTTCACTAATATCAATGATTCCTATGTTTACATAGATTGTTTATAATTCAAAGAAGCTGAGTTTGTAACGTGATAATTTTGCACCCTGAATTAAATTCAGCATTTTCGCTGTTTGACAATTGGCTGCTCTGTGAAAAGGAGGTAACCTCTTTTTGGAGAATTTTCGAAAAATTGTGGAAGATTTAAGCTGAATTGAATGAAGATTACTTTTCTGGAAGTTTTATCTGGAATCATCATCGTTGTATGCGATTATAATTTCAATTTGGTTAATTCCCTGGATAATATAAAGAATATTGGCTTTAATCCAAGGGTACGTTTGTTAGAACGGATTATTATATTCTTCCATGAGACCTAGAATCTCTATAGAGGTATGATATGAGCTTATATATGGAACCAATGTCTAACAGTCTCTTTATTAGGAGTTGTATACGATTATTGTTGTTGGAAAATTGCTGGAAATATAGAATTTGGAAGGTAGATCGTTTTTCCCCTCGAACAACATCCTAAGAGGTATGAACTTTCTTTGAATTTTGCGAACAATGCCTTATGGTGTTTTATTAGGGTCCAAGTATCGGGGGTCCAAGTATCGGGCATCCAAGTATCGGGCATCCAAGTATCGCCCATCCAAGTATCGCCCATCCAAGTATCGCCCATCCAAGTATCGGGTATCCTAGTACCTGCCATCTAAGTATCGGCCATCCAAGTATCGGGCATCCTAGTACCAGCCATCCAAGTGTCAGGCATCCAAGTATCTGGCATCCAAGTGCCTGGCATACGAGTGCTTAGCATCCACGTTCCAAGTACTACCGACGTCTCTACTTTAAGCAATTCAGTAGTTGAGGTAACCGGTGCTTTGCACTGGCTTTAGGTTTATAATATAATATTGTTGAAAGTGAATAACTGATAGCAGGGGAGACCTTTCAATCACCGCTGGCTCCTTTTGTCTAACTTTTATCAGACTCATAATTAGATTATTCGATACTGTTCATAATTAGTATAGGTGTAAGTGTAAACATTTGTGAACTGAGGTGGATACTAACTGGCCAGTTATAACAACCACGGTACTTGAATTCCCTTTCAAATTCATAACTTAATTTAGTGAGATTTAATCAAGTTCAGCAATTTTGTGGAGTTTTCGTTTCGCTGAATATATCAACCACTGCAAATCTAATTTTACTTTTTTAATAATGTTTAATTAGTTTAATTTTAAATAAATGGTTTGACATTGAGTAGAATTTGTCTTATTGCTATTCTGGTAGGGGAGTACGCAATTTTGTGGATTGTAGGACAGGCAAATTCTCTACCTGGCGCCGATTCATAAATTTCAATTTTTTTTATAAGTCACTCTCATCTTCACTGAGTTTAGCCGCGAGCCTAATTTTGCCATGTGACCAGGCTTACTCAAGTCAACACGTCACAAGTTCTTCCTGTTGAATAATTTCGAGTTGAAAGTGAAATTTGAGAATTTAACAATTCCAGACCCGAGATTAACAATGACGGTTTGCAACCCCTCAATAACTCAATCCGAGCGCCCGATATTGCAACTGCAGTCTAGACCTAACCTAACGTTTCCTTCGGGAACCTCCTTCCTGCACGGGCCCAACACACAATTACTGCAGCAGTAGCGTACAAAAAAGAGGGGCGGTATGACAACACGACGACGTTAATGTTTCTGCGGCGAAGTCATTATAACAACTTGGAAGCCGGCGTGTGTTGAACGTGTCAAAGGCAAACAATTCTCATTAGATTAGTATTCGCATTTTGAAATTCACGTCTGGGATCCAATTGTGAGACCCTAAAGTGTAGATTATTTGGGATAATGGCTGGAGCGAGTTGTATCGATTTGAAGTCGACGACGCGTAGAGCGTTTTGCTATTGTGGAGGAATTGTTAAGGTCTTAATAGGAATCGTATTGAGTTCGACGGATGCTACACGGTTTGTCATGGGTTATTTGTAATATTTCATGCATGGAATCTACAGCAGATAAGGACTGAACGAGAATAAATTCGCTATCACAAGAACGCTAATATCTTTTGAACCACTGGACCGATTTCAAAAATCAAACTCATTTTCGAATCATCTTCTAATTCTCATGAAAACTGTTTTTACAATGAAAAAACCAAAACTACTTTTTACAAAATTCATGGATTTTTTCTGGAATTCTTCCCATCATGCTTCTTTTAGTGTTCTCTGTCACTTTCTGGGATGCTGTCTTCCACTTTTGCTTGAATTCTGCTAATATTTCCGTTGATTTCTTAGTCTTCTTCAATTCTCTTTTTACCAGGGCCCAATATCTTTCGATTGGCCTGAGTTCTGGACAATTTGGTGGATTGGCCTCTTCGGGGACAGAAACCACCTCATTAGCTTCGTACCATTCCTTGGTGGCCTTGCTGTAGTGGCATGAAGCTAAATCTGGCCAAAAGATTGTTGACACATCGTGCTCACGTAAAAATGGTAAAAGTCGCTTCTTCAAGCTTTCCTCGATGTATATCTTCGAGTCAACAGAGCCTTGGCCAACGAAAAATTTGCCCTTTTTTCCAAAAGTGCAAATTGCTTGTCAAACCAGGAATTTTTTAGGAAACTTCGCTTGTTTCTTCACGCGAAATTGATAGTCAACATTTCCACGAGAATCTGCAGTATAAAATTCCTGACCAGGAAGTTGCGAGAAATCAGCCAAGACATAGGTTTCGTCGTCCATTACACAACAGGAAAAATTTTTCAAGAAATCTTTTTTTGATTTCTTTGCTCTTGATTTCACTTCTTGATTCTTCACAGCGTTCCTGTCTGGCACTTTCTGCACTTTGTATGTCTTAAGCCCACAACTCGACCTGATTTTCTGAACGGTTGACTGCGAACAACCCACTATTTGGGCTACTTTCCGTCCTGAAAAATTAGGATTATTCTGAAAAAGGCTGATGGCTTTCTTCACTTTTTTGGGCTATGAAACAATGAAACCCCTTTTTCCTCCCGGTTCCTTCCTTGCGGTTAATTGTAAGATCTTCGTTGAAGCGCTTGATACCGTTTCCGGACGAAAACGAACCTCTTTTGCGATTCTTTTGAAGCTCCATTTCATTTTGAAGAAGTTCCACTATAAATTCTTCTATTTCTTCCTACAAACTAATGTGAACAGAGATACAACATCGCAGCTTACGAGAGGATTATTAGATTTTAATTCTGTAAGCTGCTGTTGAACCTGAATCCTTATGTGGCCTTGAAAAGGACCATTTATGGCCAGCGTTGCAGCAATGGGAGATGCAGAACTGCAGAACATGATGATCCTCTGTAGTAGATCTCCTGGACTACGCAAGGATGGTTGTCCAGCTAACTAGAATAAAGCTTCGGTGTACTGTAGGACTGCTGACAGGGCACTATTTGTCTGGGTACCTCTTGTATCGAAAGGGTGAGCCTGCCTCAGGAACTCACATCTAGGGAAACTGACTCCTGATTCCCACGTGTCCTTCAGCATGATGAAAATGATGTGTTCATTCGATGTTTTGACTTTAACAGTTCAGTGGTTTGAGAGTGCACTCACAGTGCAAGTCCAAACCTCCAAACATGTCGAGTCCTTATTGGAAAACCCTTCAGTGTTGAAATGGGCATCGTAGAGTTTTAGAGTCGTTGAGTGACTGTTTAGAACTCACCAACTCTGCGAGGAGCTTACAGAAACTTGTTCTGGGTGGAAATAACATGAGCAGCATATCCCTCCTTCAATTCCTTGAAGGCGACAGCACCATGAAGGCAAACAAATTTCCAAAGACCGATTATAGCCGTATGAAGCCACAAATTGTGGCTTTTTCGAACTGGGAGACAAGGAGAGGTGCGCTCTGTATATGGATCCTAGGCCGCGCCAGTCCGGTAACTTCAGGGGTCTCCGCCAGCTCCAGGGTGGCGTTTCGCTCAGTTTTCAGGAGAAGCTCGTCGATCCGCCACCCTCAGCGCCACGGGATGTTCTCCACGTAAGTGCGGAAACACGGACCGATCGCGCAACCAAGACAGTGCCGCAATTTCCGTTTTGCCGCACGCGGAAGTATGTAGAAGTGTGCTGCTGGGACTGACCGACCTCAAGGACCGTCTCGTGTGAGGGGGGAAAGTGAAATTTGGGGTTTAAATGATGGCTGTTGATTTTTATAAGTGAGTTGTTCCGGAGTTATTATGGCATTTTGGATTTACTGCGTGCTTCTGGCCCTTCATTTGAGTTCAGGTGAGTTTCCGGACTGGCTTCGAAGGCCCCCACGCGAATTGATGCTCATTTTCCATGCGTGTGTCATGGGATGAGAAGAGCAAAGGTCGGAATTAGCGAGGGGTCAACACTGAGGTCCTACAGGTGTACGCGGTTTTTCATATGTGCTCATAGAGCTGGAACCCAGAGCTTCACACTCATTTTATATGGATACATCAGCAGTTCCTCTTCTTCTTCATCAAAATCATGAAGGCGACAGTATCACAAGAGCTCTGACTGATTATGTTCCTTTTAACGATTCTACAGGAGTTGATTCGAGTTGCCAATTAATAATTTGGTATCTGTCAACACGATAAAATATTGAAGAAGTTTTATGGGCATAAAACAGTATGATGATCACGAAACTGACATAATATAGTACCACAAATATGACCAATTCTTAACCCTTCATTCCATCAGTCTTGTAGTAAAAGCTGAAAACGCTTGAAATAAAATATACCTTGCACCAGAAATCTATAGCAAGATTACAGATTCCATCAAGTCCATTTGCAGACCTTCTAGAATCTCAAGAGAATGTTATGAATTTGTTCATGAAAATTACAGTAATCTTATGTATCTGTATCAATAGGAGAATTTATGAACAAATAATAGTTATTTATGATATGAGTGTTAAAAGTGACGTTTTATTTTGTGAGTAAAAAGTTTGTGAAATGAGCGGAGCGAATTGAACAATTTCACGAACAAAATAAAATCACTTTTAACACAAAAAATATCATACAACTGCCCTATTTTGATAATGAAATGGGCGAATTTGCAATGACAATAAACTTCAAAATGCATTTTAATATTCAAATAATCAAAAGGTTGTTGTGAGTGGCAAACGTTGCCAACGTTATGATTACTAACAAATGAGAAAAGACGCTGTCATTTGAATTTCGTTCCTGTCCAATTTTCGTCTTGGGTTTTTAACTGCTTAATATGTTTGTCGAGAGTCCAATTATTGATAAAAGTGACGATTTGGTTGTTTCTGTGGATATTAAAGAGTCTGCAAGAAGAGCAAGTCTGTAACTCCTACCTAAAAAATCTGTCCAGCAGTGCGATATTGCATATAACAATTTTCTGGCCTAGTATGAATTGAAAAATGTAAAAGGGAACTTGTTTCCTGGCATACTTAGAAGAAAAATCAAAAATATGGAGTTCATCAACTTTGTGAAGCAGATTTTCAATGATAAAGTCAAGTGCCCTTGTTGAAAATGGTGTGGATGTTAGTGAATATTTTAAGGTAATAGCATATTTAAAACGGAAAAGTGAAGGATATTGTCCCAAAAAATCGAAAATTCCCACTCGTGAACAAGTTGAAAAGTTTATAACTGAGGCACCAGATAAGAAATACTTGATGGTTAAGGTTGCAACTATTTTCGGATTATTTGGAGCCTGTCGGCTTGAAGAATTGTGTATAATTCATCAGTGGGAGACATCGAAATAATAAATAAATCATTGGATATACAACTTTCAAACACAAAAACGGAAGTCAGTCGTTCTTTCAGTATTATTGGGAAGTATGTTGACTATTTTCATAAGTACTTTGCACTGCGCCCTTCTGTCATCAAACGTCGTCGTTTTTTCCTGAAATACACGAATAATAAATGCACTGCCAATCCAGTTGGTATCAATACATTTTGGAAAATTCCATCTATTGTTGCCGAATTCCTCAAACTGCCAGAACCAAAGCAATATACAGGACACTGTTTTCGAAGATCCTCCTCTTCATTGCTAGCAGAATCAGGAGCAAATATAACAGATATAAAAAACATGGTGGATGGAAGTCTACGACGGTAGCCGAAGGCTATGTTGATCATTTCATTGCATATAGAGATGTCATTGCTGTGAAAATTTTCCCAACCTCAACAGATTTTGGATTTTGGTAATTGTTCTAGTTTTACGATTAATATTAATGTTCATGAGTAATGATTGTTAAATATCGATAAAAAAGTTTGCAATTGCTGAATTTTTTTCATCTGATTTCATCATAAGAAAGTGGAGTGCTAAAAATATTTTTAACACTAATTTTAAAAACATTTTTAACACGCTTCCACGTAAACAATCAATTTTATCATTGTTTGCTTTCATCAAAAGTGTCACTTTTAATGGCAGTTGTACAAAAAGTTTTTTTCGACTCCCAGATATTCCTGTGTCCCATATAACTCTTCAATTCCTTGAAAAACAGTCATTCCGGAAGTTTCCCGAAAACACCAGACCCCATATCCTCATTGTCACACACAGAAAGCTCTTCTTCCCGGAATCGAACCATTCACATGCGGAATGGATAATTCGAACGCGTCCCCAAAAATGTAACAGTTCATAGTGTATTCACGCCCTGAAAAGGACCCCATCCCGATATTCAAATCCCCTCTTATCGCGCCCAAAGAGCCGCCGAATAAACGTTTTTGTAACTCTGTCACGCCCAAGAAAGCAAATCACGGCCCTTAACCCGCCCCTGGTACTGACATCCGAGAGGGCTTTTCGTATAAATTCAATAAGTCATTCAGAATCGGTCGCGAAGGGAGAAATTTTTCAATCAAATATTCAAGCGATGGCATGTTTGCGGGGCAGCGGGGCAAAATACGCGGAATAACAATGTTGTACTCGACGTAGCTAGTCGGGATTGATGACGGACGGATAGAAGTACACGGTGTCCCTCAGGGCGCTTTCTTGGTCCGTCCTTTTTCTTCACAATGATCCTCATGTCGTTAGCGATTGATTGCCTAATTTTAAAACAATTTTATATGGTAGGTCAAGTCAAGACAGTATCGACTCAACAAATGAATGGTCTTGCACTTAAAACGAGCGTGAAATAAGTCCTCTTGAAGAAGATTGAACTGTTGAATGAGCTGATCTAACGTCTGTAAATCGGCATGACTTCACATCCCCTGTACGGCAACTCGTTAGTTCGAAATTTCGGGAACTGTATTCCTTCATTGAATAATTAATCATCCATTGATCTACGAGATGGGATCGGTGTCGTGTCATCAATCATTTCTTCAGAGTATATTAAAAATTTTCTATGATGAGAATTACCAAATTTATAAGCTTAGCAACTTGGAAATTTGAAGAAAAGTAATCCTTTTCACATCTGTAGCATTCAGCATTTTCACAACCCATTAAAATAAGCATGCACCTGTACTATGTAATAATAATCAAGAGATCCTTCTAGAACGTGAGTGCGCTCCAGCAACACGGTTTTAATACACCGAAATTTGGTCAGTCAATACAACCTTTCCCTTGTTAGTTGCTATTCCTGTTGATTGCTTGGCATTTTAGAATGATAAAATAAGCACTTGAATACTTTTTGATAATGTCCAAAGTTCTAGACATTTCACAACTTTCTGACTTTTTTTCTGATGTTGATTTATATACAGGGTGAGTCTTTGACTTGTACATATATTTTAACTGTAGATTCCTTTCATCAAACGAAACACTTTCTTCCTATACCATTTTTCAAAATTTGGTTTCGTTTGGATGATACAGGGTGTCGAAAATCCATGAAAAAAACACTTTTCTGTTTATATCTTCGGAACCGTTATTTCAAATGAACTGAATTTTGGTGGAGTATTCACTCCCTTTATAATGCATATTTCCAAATCAAAACTCATTGAATATTCCTCCCGGTATAGAAGTTACAGCGTAGCCAACTTATGAATCTACAAAAAAATACTATAAAACCACTTGAAAAAGATAAACGGTTCATATTTTCGAAAGAGCCAATCGGTTTAGAAAATAAAAGTACTCCTAAGTTTTTTCGATAAAACGCGTTGTTTTCGAGTTATTCCAAATTTTACCCGATAAAATTTGACGAAAAAATCAAAAATCATAGGAAAAATCTAGATGCAACCCTGGCGTTTCAATATCACAAATGGCTTAAATCAATAAACTCTATACAAGGTAACAATGTTGTCAGAATGTTTATCAACTTCGTCAAGACTAAAAAATTCGGTTATTACTGATGAATATTCCACACAAATCACGTATTAAATTGAAATTAATGAAAAATACTATGATAGCTACCTGATAATCTGTGGCGATGTTTTTTCTACATAAACAATATCCTCTTGGAATTTTATAAACTCACTACATGGTTATTATCACATTATTTAATTCACTTTCACTGATAATCTTTTCACATCAACTTTTCCGTTTTCGTATTATCCACTGTGAATAAACAATAACAAATCGACAAATCTCCATCAAGCGGCTTCACGCATGCTTACTTCAACAACCACAGACCGTGTTCCACTGTTCGGTTCACGGCAGACGGCACAACGGTTGCGCATTAAGATCGTAGCGCTCTATCGGCGAGAATCAGAACATTTCCAAAGAGGCACGAAGACGCCATCAGCCAAAAGTAAACAAAACTAGTGGCTTTGCGTTAGTTCATCCGTTAATAGAGGACCTATTGCTTCCTTGTGGAGAAAATCAACACAATCTGGCATCGTCTGCTCAAACGTTCTATGCTCTAGAGTTCATAGAATATGGTTCGATGGGTTAGGTTAGGCCATTGACCTCTAATCATTTGACCTAATTTTATGGAGTTATGTTCGATTAGTGTAAAAACAATTCTTTTTGAGATAGTTTTGGGAGAAAGAGGAAAATATGAGCAAGTTATTAGTGTTTACAAAATAATCTTCAGGAAAATCGAAGAAGGAACTTAATTCGATAGAAGACATATGACTTTTCAATTGCAGAAATAATCCTTCTAATATAACTGTTTTTGTTAAGAAATATCGTGTTTCAAACATTCTTATTCGAATAAGGTTAGTATTTGAGTATTTCCTAAATGTATCAACTCAATTTCTATCGAGAAATATGAACTTTGCATCAATTCAAGAGAATTTTATCAGGAACGTAATGAGCCCAATTTTTTTTTTAAATGGCTATATCTTTTTAACAGAGCCGAATTCGGAAAAATGGAAAATGAAAAAAAGGTTTCTTTTGACCTCAAGAATACTCAGTTAAAATATATGTACAAGTCAAAGACTCACCCTGTATATGTACCACAAAAATATTCGAAAATTTTAACAACTCTGGAAATATTCAGCTTATTCAGAGTAATTTCATCCACCTGATAAAAGAGTTTTTTTATTTGACCAAAATCTCTTCTACGTGTCATCTTCGAAGAGGTCGAGAGGAAATGTGAAGAAATCATTCGATTGGTATCTTTCTTATTCACTATCGTTACTATCTTTTGAATGCCTTGCAGTTATTTCATTATTATCATAACTAGAGTCATTTTCGATATTATATTCACATAGGAACCTGGCAGTTCTATCCCTCGAAGATAAGGCACAAAAATTCAGTTTCAATTTGGGAATATTTTTCCAAACACCAAAGATGAATTATTAATACAGGGTGGGGCAGAAAAACCTATCCGATTTCAAAACGTTATAAAATTAAAACCACTCAGCTTGTCAAAAAATTTTTTTTATTAACATATCGCAAATTTTATGCCATTTTCAAATTTAAGTTTTGAAAAGCACATCACTCAAATGTCGTCCTTGGGAGCGGATACACTTATTTAGGCGCTCGCGGTAGCTTTCCATGACTTTCACCGTCATTTCCACAGGAATTTCTTCAATTGCCCGAGCAATTTCCCTTCGTAAAGCAAGAAGGGTCCTTGGTCGATGCTGGTAAACCTTCGATTTGAGGTAACCCCAAATTCTGCCTGTTTACGGCGCCACAAAGGTGAAAATGGGCTTCGTCCGTGAAGAGCACAACATCGTCGTTTGGCAGTTCTCGGAGATCGCGACACAGGTTCGTACGGGTTTCAAAATCCCTTTCACTTAATTTCTGTGCAACAACCATTTTGTAGGGATGCATTTTGAGGTCCCGGTGCAAAATTCGCCGAATACTGCGGTTGGAAATCCCCAAAGCGAGCGAATGTTTTCGCGCCGAACGACGCGGGGAACGTTCAATCGCGGCTCTCACATTGGCCACGTTTTCAGGTCCTGTTGCTGTCCTGGGACGTCCAGGCGACTTCTTTTTCAATGCTGAACTCGTCTGTCTAAAATTTGACACCCACACTTTAATTGTAGCGTGATGTGGAACAGGATCATGACGCCCGAGTCCGAAATGAATTCGAAAAGCACGTTGTGTAGCAATTATCGAACCGCCGCATTCGATAAACCGCTCAATAACAAAAGCACGATGTTCACCAGACCAAGGCATGTTGACTACTGACAAATGGCATAAAACCAGCTTTCTAACGGTTTTTACCCCACTACTCTACCTGCTCTCTCTTCTGAGAAAAAGGGATTTGAAATCGGATAGGTTCTTCTGCCCCACCCTGTACATAGCAAACCTACAGAAGACTGTGATTAATATCAGACATTCTATCAATGTAATATCATATAATATTTTCATTTCAAGCAACTTCAATGTGCCAAAACAAAATGTTTAGTTTAGTTTTTAACATAAAGTGAGGTTAGTTGTCGGCCATCTAGAAACGTCAAACGTTTCAATCCTCGGTTCAAATCTCAAACGGAGCTATATTCACCGGTTGAGTCAATCCAGGGTTGAACCCGAGGTTGGATGCTTATAATACGGAAATCGACATTCGACGGCGGATTTGGGCTCAACCGAGGATTGAAATTCTTTTATAAAACCGACCCTAAGTAGGTTCAATGATGAGATGTACTTTTCAAAGAGGAGCATACTCTCTCTCTCCCTGACCAGTTACCAACATAATTTTTTCCGACAATTTCGAGTTCTTTTCTCTCTATTATCATTTCCTTCATCCGTTCAGCGAAATCACTGAATCGATAGACCCACAAACGGGGCAAATAGCTGCCCTCATTAAAACAGAAAAGCTTTCGCCTTTTGGTTACTGCCGAAACTACTCCTGTTATCCAGAATATAATCAGGGCCAGACCAACCGTGGGAAAGGAGCATGTGGGGGAAATTCGTTTCGAACGGGAAAAAAAAGTTTCGTGCTGTCTCCCGATCGTGAAAATGGAAATACCGATTACGTTCTGATGTTTACCAGTTAGGATTGTTATTATCGTTTTATTGTCTTTTTTCGCCGCAAGCAACGATTGAAATGCGTGTCGTTTTTTGAATTTGATGGCTTACCGTCTGCAAGTATGATAATAGTGTTTTTTCACGTTGGAAGATTAGGTAGGATGGAAATTATGAGGTTTTCGATGGATTTTTGTTTTGGAAAATTGGTATTCGATTACTTCGCGTGTGCTTTCAACAGAGAAATTATTATGATGGTGCTCTGTCAAGCTTCCTCGTGTAAGACATATCTTTTCGCTTTTCTTTATCCTGGAGATCTTCACCAGAGGAGTGTTATGTTTTGCATCTCCCCTTGCTATAAAGCTGCCCTATAGTGGTCCCTTTCAAGGTCACAGAAGGGTTCAGTGCCTACAGGTTTAGCATTTGATGTACCAACTTTTAGCAAGTCCGACAGCCTTCCTCAACGTCACACTGCCCATGCATGAGAGAGTCACTTCATGGTATTGTGGCATTCCCAAGTGTCTACTGAGCACTGGTAGCTAGATACCAGGGCTCTTAGTGCTGATTGACTGTATGTAGCTACGAGGATATATTGAAAAGTTCTTAGCCTACTATAGAACCAAACAAAATTTCAATGTCAAAATATTTTATTACTCAACATATTCTCCTCTGAATTGAATACATTTATTACAGCGAATCTGCAACGGCTCTAGACCTTTCGAAAAAATGTTTCTTCTTGCTCTGTAAACCAGTCCTCCACAGCTTTTACTACCTCCTCGTTGAAAAAAAATTTACGACCCTTCAAATTTTTTTCAGTTGAGGAAAGAGATGATAGTTGGACGGATTCAAATCTGGTGAATGAGGGGTGTTCTAGTAATTTAATTTTAACCCTAAATCACGAATTTTTTGCAATGCAACATGAGATTTGTGTACTGGGGCGTTGTCCTGTAAAAACAAAACACCTTTGGATAGCTTTCCGCGTCTTTTCTCTTCAATTTTTTCCATAGAGAGGTCAGTAATGTCGAATAGTAATCTCCAGTTATTATTCTACCCTTATCTACGGATACTCTAACACGGTCAGCGCCCTTTCATCCCCTCCATTCTCGCAAACATGTGATGACGTCAAATTAGCCAACGATTTGAATTTCTGAATGAGATGAATGGCTTTTATCGCTAATAATAGCGAATGAACGATTTTTATAGTATAATTTTGATTATAAGATAAACCTTATTGTCCTAAAAAACGAATTGATATGAAAATATAATTGCTGCAGCTATATTTTCATTAAATTCTACCTTCTACCGTATCTGTTGGCTAATTGTACGTCACAACATGGATGCCAAAAAGTGGTGGGGTGAAAAAATCAATCATGATTATTCCACGGCAATCTAAAAAAACTGAAGCAAGAACTTTTCCAGCAGATTTTTGGACACGAAACTTCTTAGGTCTTGGAGAACCAGAGTGTCGCCATTCCATCGATTCTTGCTCTGCACCTTTTTTGAAGCTTGCAGTCCACTTTCTCACGGTCGCATACGAAGGACATTTATCACCAAGGGTATTAAGCATATCTTCGTGAATGTGCTTACCTCTTAACCCTTTCAAATCCAGGTACTTGATGATAGCTCGATACTCCAATTTTTAAATTTTTACAATTTCGGTGATTATATTTTTTTTTGTTCGTTGATATGGTATCGCAATATTTTGTTTATGCATGGATCTGGTTTAGGCTAACTAGATATCAATATATCCTCGTACATTTATACTCGCCTTTTTGAGGTTTCATTTAAAGACTCTTGGATGCACGCATAGAAAGACATTATTCAGGCCTATCAGGTGGGTTAGAGGTAGAAGAAGATGCACGAGAGATCATGTGAACATCGGATAGCCAGAATTGTCAAAGATCATGTACCAAGCAAGAGAAGACCTCCAGGCAGACAACCGAGTAGATGGTACGAAAGCTGGACCTCAGCTTCCCAGCTACGAAACAAAAACATGTCCTAGAAAAAAGAATGAAGTTCTTCCATTATGGGATCCGAGCTGACAAGCGACCATGACCCTAAAAACCCTCGACATCGCCTTTCCAAACTGATGCAGAATCGACGATTCTCTTTTATGCAAACGTTTATTTTCCGTCCACTTCGCGGTTCTCCGATATCGAATATTGAGTGAGAGGTAGCGTTTGCCCAGATGGGCATTTCTATCCGAACAGAAGAGACGAAGCGGAAAACCGATTTGATTTCACTGGCACGCCCGAATGGTCGGACATCGTTTCCGTATTGTGTATTATTCATATGGAAAGCCTGCAAGTATCATTATCGTGTTCATATTGTTGGTTTTGTTGGTCTTGTTGATGTGCATTGAGAGGGTTTTAGGATACTGGGTAATGGACTGGAGTGGAGAAGCGATCTTTTGCCCATTTGTTATTATCTGCTTGTTACAATGTAGAGAGAAAAAAGTATCACATGTCATATCGCCGGGTGGTATCCCATGCACGGAACGAATTAAATGTGATTCTCGAAAACAGTTTTGTTAGAGCAGATAGAACCCTTAATCTTAAGTCTTTCTCAGGGATTTGATTCTGTGGTATCACATTGAATACAGTGGTATTCAAGATAGCAACAAAAAACCAGCTTGCATCGAATGCAAGACTGGCATCAGAAAATCTCAACTTTGATTCAAGAAACTGGAATGAGAGAATTCACTCCGTTCACTTTGGGTCTGATGTGTGTTCTTGTTATTAAACTGCCTATGGCGTCTCAGAAAACTTTCTGGACGTCACGAATATATGTGAACTCGTCTTGTGAAATGTTAGCATGTCAAGAGTTTGAGTTCTCTCCGGGATTGTGGAACTTGAATAGCTGGATAATCCCGAGGATTAGTTCTTAATTACCGTAATACGGCTTCTTGATATTGCAGACATACCTGATTTTGATGTCGTTTCGAGCTTTAATGTTTCATAGCCGATGAAACTGAAGGAATCGGTTCAAACTGAAAGACTTGCCAGAATGGGGAGAAAAATGAGAATATAAATTGAATATTCGGTGGAAACGGAGCGAAAATTATGCCAGTCAAAAGTTTGAAAAGTTCATCTTGCTAACAGAACTTCATGGAGATACTTAAATGAAGAATTCTGTTATCTGCAGCTCAATATTCGAACGCTTCATTATTTCAAGATGAATCCGAGAAGTATGCTAACTGATAAAGAAACTGCAACACCCAGAAGGAGCTATTTAAATCAAAATTTTTTTATTTAAATCCAATATTCCAGCAAGAAAATGCTCGACATCATGTTGCCAGAGTTAGTTCAGTTATTTTTTAAGCGACCAAAAAACTTCTGGGTCGATACCAGTCAAACTTTGAAACGAATAATCATTGATCATCGATCTGTAACGAGCACCGTTCACTGTAACCTTAGCTTCAGCATCGTTTTCATGAACGTCGTTTTCGGATTGAAAATCGACAGCAGATTCCTGCGGATCTCTCTGTTAATCATTCAACGAAAATCGGAGCTTCTTCCTCAGAATCCGAATATGGCATCCTTCATTCGATACGGCCTCCAAAGTTGGAGTCCCAGTTTCTCAAATTTCCCGCTCTGTACACCTGAAACTATACGGTTTCATCAAGGATTCCGATGACACATTTACTTTGGGAAGGTATAGTGTTCCCATCCATTGTTCCCGTATAAATTAAGTTGGAATTCAGGATGTACAACTCGCAATTATAATTAATCGTCAAACCTCTCGCTAACTAAAGCGAAGACGACTTAACGAAGTTGCAAACTCCGAGATGATTTTCTTGGAACTCTACTTCCGGGTACAAACATGGAAAATTTGATTTAGATTCGATTCCAACCGGGGGAGTATGCCTGGGGATGGATGAGATGAGGTAGCAATGGTGTATCGACAAAACTACCTGAAGGTATGTTAATGTTACCATATTGCTGCTGTATATTGCTTGTTAAAATTGCGACTTATTCACTTTTATACCCTAACACCGAGGCCACAGCCGTCTTAAAGACGACTCTAAGGTATCTTAGGCGTGGTTCAACATAGCTAGTCACTACAAGGTCAAAACGCTAGAAGATGTGAGGTAATTGAGATCAGCAGTAGTTTTATTAGTCCAGTCATTAGAGTAAGTTCACCTCAGAATTCGAGATACCCAGCTGTAAGTCGGTAAATACTTGTATATTGACACCCTGAAAGTTGTCTCAAAACCTACATATGGTAGGATGTACACCACTATTGAATTTCAAGGTCAAAGGTCACAAAAATCGTTTTTTCCTATGGGTTTTTTGCTATTTGTATTCATTATCAATATCGTAGAATACAAAATTCTCTACAAATTTTGTAGAGATAATATAAATAATAATAAAAACTAACGGACATTCAAAAGAGGTTGAACAATGAAATAAAACTGAATGAATAATTATTGACAAACTTCAAAACTTTCCCAGAATCATACTTCCTGAGCATCATCATAAAAATGATATTTCTTTTTCGTACAAGCAATTCATATTGATTACGTAGGTATTCAACCAATTATATCAGTTTTTATCGGCTTTCCAAAAAAAATATTGATCAAGTTATTGCTACTTAGAGCTCAAAAATACTTTCGAATGCAGTGAATCAGTATGAATTTTTGGAAAAAAATAGGATGGTTGATTTGATTGATATGATTTTCATGTTACGGCAGTGCCACAGAACCTGTTTTTTAAGGAAGTCGAACTTATGCTGCCCAATATACCGATAGGAAACAAAAATTCATACTGATTTACTGTATTCGAAAGTATCTTTGAGCTCCAGTAGCAATAACCTCATCAACATTTTTTTTGGAAAGCCGATAAAAACTGATTTAATTGGTTGAATACGTGATCAATATGAATTGCTTGTACGATAAGGAAATATGATGATGCTCAGGAAATATGATTCTGGAAAGGTTTTGAAGTTTCTCAATAGTTATTCATTTGGTTTTATTTCATTGTTTGACCTCTTTTGAATGTCCGTTAGTTTTATTATGTTATTATTTGAATAAAATTTTCTTTTGCGATATCATTTTTCGTGTCTGCTGGATGCAGGGGTTTAAATAATCCTAAGGTTACTTCTGAGAAAATGTAAGGTATCCAATTGTCTACATTAATTTGGAAAAAAAAGGTGTTCTTCTTGAAAAAATCCAGAAATAATAATTTTGAGTTCTTCATTTTTGGACCTTAATAACGGACACCCTGTATATGACCGGTTGATCGTTTAGAAACCATGTCAAGGCAAATCCATCAATTAAAAAACTTTCAGTTCAAATTCATGTTACTATCGCTTCTGGAAATCGTCAGAAGACTTTTACTGAACTGCTTTTCCCTCACCTCTTTGCAGTTTTCTTCGAATAAGATCTGAACTGTTGAAAAAAAATCCCTGAGATTTTGCGTCATGAAAGAGGTAATTAAGCTCATTGAAAATATGTGAAGATATATGGGGTGATCCATTAAAAAATCATCCATTTGTTGAATAACATTTATCGGGGACACCCTGTATATCAGAAAATAATTTCCTGAGATGCAGAAATGAAGGTACAAAAGGTCTACTTTCCAACGAAATCTCTGAGATGTCTGGTTTGGCAGCTATGGAAGAAGAACGCACTATTGCAGGACCCTGTATAATATATGATGCGTTTTCGACCGGAGGCACAGGTTGACCTGAAGTGCTGCTGTGACCGCGTGTTCTCCGCCCTCTATCTCGAAAACCGTTTACCGTATGAAAAATTTTTTTCAACGAAATTTGTAGAGAATTTTGTATTCTACAATATTGATTATGAATACTAATAGCAAAAAACCCAAAGGAAATGAGATATTCACAAAAAAGCGCAAAAAACCGATTTTTGTGATCTTTGACCTTGAAATTTTATAGTTCCTTACACCCTTCCATATGTAGGTTTTGAGACAACTTTTAGGGTGACAATATACAAGTTCCTACAGTCTTACAGCTGAGTATCTCGAATTCCGAGATTCTTACCTAATTTAAGCTCAAATGACAGGAAGATATCTTGAGAAGTCAAAATGAGCATTCAATTCAGCTCTAGAATACCACCAAGATTTGCCTGCATCTCATCAAAAACCGAATGGCTCAACGATATAAATCTCACAAAAAATCTCCCTTCATCTTATCTCGAAAGATCCCAACGCAGATAGAGCTGCCGAAAGCCTCAAAGAACCCGTCGATAAATGCAAGACCGACTAGTTTTATCGACATCAATTCGTCAGTCAGCAGTCGTTTCCTTCCCCATCCATAGGGGGCCGCCCCCATTCAACCCGTAGAAAATCGAGGAGGCCGAAGATCTCAACGAATACGTGTGACAAATCGCTCTTTTGACCATTCACAGGGTCAAAGTGTGGTGTAATTGGGTCAAAATCCCGATCTCCAACTGGGAAACTTGAATGGGGCAGGACGAAAAAGTGAGTTTTCCAGGGAAGGAAAACAGTTGGGATACAGTTTTTCGTTCGGGCTCTCATCCTTCGGAAAGGAGAGGGTTGAAGAGGGGGTGGGGATAATGAGCGTGTCTGTGAGAAAAGGAAGGGTTGCAGCGGATGTTTTTTCAGCTGTGACCATCGTTTGTCTGGAAAAGGGAGTTTAGATCGACTGATTCCGAAGTCTGAATCGTAAAATGGAGGTTTGAGTCAACGGAAAATGTCGAAGGAGTTTTTTCTATCTGCAAATTTGTTAGTGAACAATCATCATCTCTATAAAACGAAGTTGTTGGTTACACCATTTATAACTCGAGATCGGATGGACTGTTTGTTATGAAACTTCATTTATGGATTCGTCTACGGCCTGGTTATTATAAAATACATTAAAACTCTAAAAAATTCGATGAAAAATTTGTTTATGCAGGAAATGCTTTTCATCCTTCCGAATAAGGCCACTAGGTGTCGCTACGGTTAATGGCTCTTATCTAGACACTGTATCGTAGTCGTGAAGGTACTATATTCGACATTATCGCCACTAGATGGCAATGGTAATTAATAAATTCGATTGGTACACGCTAAACAGATTCATATCCACCACTTCAATCATGACATTTCCTTACTGCTTCAAACTGTCAACCGCTAATGGCGAAGCTTCAAGTTTAACAGCCAATGTTTTACTGCCAAAGTTCAAATAGCAATCTTCCGTCCCAAGATTACGGACCACGTTCTCGTCTTATGGCCACTTGAGCGTTCTCCTCGCTGTAAACAAAAGGACTCGAGATATCCCAGTTGCAAAACTTCCTGGAAAACTCCGGGCCACTCCACCCAAACTCAACCGGACGGATATCCCCAAAAAGCGTACAAAAACTTGACCTCCTCGCATATTTCCCGCTATTCCATAATTTGGGGAATTTGTTTTCAATTACGGAGCGCTTGGAGTCTGACGAATAGCCGAAAATTCCGGGGAATATATTTGATTCGGACTTGGGGCAATTGAAGGATCTTTGGATAGAGATCGAATTAGCATATCAAGGGAGAGGGTTCTCCTGAGGCCGAGCTCGGCGGCAAACGGTGTGAAAATAGCCCATTCACCTGAGGGAGATGGCCCTGAATTTGAATCTGGGGGATTTGAGCAACCGGACTCGTCATTGCAGGGATTTGAAGTTCATGGGGGCTGTTTTGAGGTAAAACGGGGTGAAGTCCATCAATGAGAGGTTTTATTTAGACATTCGAAGAAAAATTTCCGTTTTTTCAGATAAATGATCGGATGTTTATTGGAAAATAACATCAGCCAAATGACCACCACGACCACGGCTACAGGACCGTATCTTTTTCGTGATATTTTCCATAACCAAATCGCACAGTGGCTGCCCTATGTCCTCGATAGTCTCACGAATTCCATCTTTGAGGTCTTGAATCGACGATGGACTCTTGGCGTAGACCTTCTTTTCCAAATGGCCCCAAAGGAAGAAGTCGCTGGGTGTTAAATCACAAGATCTCGGTGGCCAATTGTGATCACCTTTTCTAGAGATTACACGCTCCGGAAACTTTTCCCTTAGAAAATTGATGGTTTCGTTGCTTGTGTGGCACGTAGCGCCGTCTTGTTAAAAGTAAACGTTGTCCAGATGAATACCATCCAATCCCGGCCATAAAAAGGAATTCCGTATCATTTTCACGCATTTTAAGGACCGAATCAGCAAAGACATGACGTTGTTGATGATCGGCCTCACTTTTCTTATGGCAAATGGCGTTCCGTCAAATGTTCTATTTTTTTGGTATAATGTAGTACTCGACCTACTGATCAAAAGTGTCCATGGCCCCGATTCAATCCTCTGACTAGTTTCTGAGATACAGGGCGTTGAAGTTGAAAATTACCCACTTTTACTACGCGCGTATCTCTAAACAGAATCGAATGAACTTCAATTTTTCTCAAGAAACATTTCATTTTATCCCCAGGGAGCAATCATATGGAGAAACATGACCGAAAATCGTTACGAATATAGGGTTATCCATAATTGAATGCATGCCCGATTTTGGAAGTATAAAATATGTCAGTTCCAGAGCGGAAACGTTCGTAAAATGAACTATTACATACTATACTATATGTTGCTATTACTTCGAAAAAACCTGAAATACCCAGAATTCATACTAGGTGATCCATTATTATAGAAACTATTCACAATGAAGGTTAAGTGGACACCCTGTATTTTTGGGTTGATTTAATGTGTTCGTTTGATTTTTTTTGGACATATCATCATGGACAAAGAATACAGGGTGATTCAGTCATGAAATAAACTGTGAACCTCACGAAAATACCCAAAAACCACCTTTTTTTTCATCACCCTCTATTTCAAGATTAACTCCGTTGAGGTGGGACTTTTCTTTCACCACTGTACTGGATATAAAAACATCAATACGACTACTGAGAGTTTTTATCCACTTCCTATGACCAGATTTTTCTTTATGTAATATGAAAATTATTTATTTATGTTATTTTATTCTTATTCCAGCAAAAAATCTGGTCATAGGAAGAGGATAAAAACTCTTAGCCGTATTGATGTTTCTATATCAAGAACAGTGGTGAAAGAAAACTCCCACCTCAACGGAGTTAATCTTGAAATAGTGGGTGATGAAAAAAAAGGTGGTTTTTGGGTATTTTCGTGAGGTTCACAGTTTATTTCATGACTGAATCACCCTGTATTCTTTGAAGTCCATGATGATATGTTCTGAAAAAATCAACCCAAAAATACAGGGTGTCCACTTAACCTTCATTGTGAATAGTTTCTAGGATAATGGATCACCCAGTATGAATTCGGGGTATTTCAGGTTTTTTCGATGTAACAACAACATAAATCTAGTGAAATATTCATTTTGCGAATGTTCTCTCTCTGGAACTGACATATTTTTTACTTTCAATATCGGGCAAGCATTCAATTATGGATAACCCTGTATTCGTAACGATTTTTGGTCATATTCCTCCATATGGTTGTTCCCTGGGGATGGAATGAAATGTTTCTTGAGAAAAATTGAACTTCATTCTATTCTGTTTCGAGATACGCTCGTAGTAAAAGTGGGTAATTCTGAACTTCAACGCCCTGTATCTCAAAAACTAGTCATAAGATTGAGTTGGGGCCATGGACACTTTTGATCAGAAGGTCGAGTACTACCTACATTATACCAAAAAATTTGAACATTTGACGAAACGCCATTTGTCATAAGAAAAGTGCGGGGTCCCTTGCACCATTTTTATAGTGAATTTTCATGATTTCAATGCGTTGTTGAAGTGTGTATTATTCCATTTTTAACAATGGCGTAGTTTTACTTGTCAAATGTCAAAAAATTACAGCTTCAACAGTGACATCTACCGAAGAAGCCTCCTCTTAGAAAACCCTTTAGTGAATGGTTAGTTTGACATCTCATGAGTTAATTTTTCATCCATATTTCATGGTGAAAAATTGAAAACTCATGTTCTAATGATAGCATTTCATGGGTGACTCTATTTGTATTGCTCTCGATGAGTTGTTTTAGATGTTGACATCTCGATATGAAAATTAACATTGGAGTTTTCAGAGTTGGAAACGACGACTCATAAAAACTTGGATCACTCCAATTCTCAAAAATATTCATTCCCCAGTTCGAATTACCTACAAAACTTCGCCAATCTCCACTCCGTCGATTCCCGGGGAAATATCCACAACATCATCTTCCGATCATTCTCGTCCCATACAAATATAGCAATTCCTAATAAGGAAACTTTCCCAGTTTGATGATCCCCTGAAACTTTTACGACCCATCCGGAGTTTTATCTGCTTCTCCGATGATCATTCACCCGCTTCCAAGCCGATGTACGATCTCGTCGTTTGAATTAATGCAATTGTCGCTGAAAAGTTACTGTCATACGATTAAACATTAAACCCATCTGGTTCCGGAATTTTAGTGCCCACATAGAACCGTCAGCTGGCCGTATCTAATTGGGCCTTTCTTTTATACCGGACTTATTGTGCTCCGGGTCGATTGTCGATTATCTCCTGTATTAATTATGGTAACACTTTGATCGCTGTGCAGAAACTACAGGAATTAATTACATTCTGAACGAGGATCGAGAGATATTGGTGAATTTCAGCGATAGAAACGTTGGGAACCAAAGACCCTGTAATTGCTTGGCAATTTCCACATCGATAGATCTCGGTATAATTTTCATTTGTTTCTCATTTGTAAACGTCAGTTTGCAAAAACACGATATTAATCAAGAAAGTTTATTTTATCAAGTCACTAACTTGTAAAACGACAGTTAACTTGCAAAATTTTTACAAGTTAGTAGTATTATTTAGGTACATTAGAAAATTTTGTTTTATCGTCATATATGTTGAAAATCATGGTACAATTGTTATTTCCAGTAACACAGATTTTTGATGATGAAAGAGTTGATACTGATGATGATGAACCATCTGTTGACTCAGAAACTGCTGAACTCGAGGACTGCAGAACATTTGTACTCTCCTTACTACTAAATAATTTGCTAGACATTTCGATTTTTTTGTTGACCGAATCATCGACATAACTCATCGCAATTTCGGTGCTCTTCCACCCTCCTGCACTCTTTAGTGCTAAAATATCTCCACCCGAATCCGCAACCATAGTGGCTCCAGTTCTGCGAAAAGAGTGGCCGGTGTATAACTCTGGGTCTTTTAAATTTAAATATTTCGCTATTTGCTTTGGGACACCACCAATAGTGTGCTGGCCAGCATTAGGGGAAATGCACTTTCCATGTCGGTATGTCAAAAAAAATCTTAGGCTTTATGTTCCAGGAGGCCGAAGATTCACATATTTTCTGTATAACATGCAGGGCTTGAAGCTGCAGCCATCATCGGTTATGGTGAATCTTCTTGTTGTTAAATTTTCTGTTTGCCGCAATGTCACAATAACGTATTTTCCCATATCTTCTACATCATTCATGTTTGAGGAGAGAATTTCGTCACATCGGTAACATCCAAAAATCCCAAATATTGTTACAATTTTCGCCAGCAACCACTGGTCATCAGGAGCATGTACAAGAAATTGTTTGGCCTCTTCTTTACTTAATACCTTGGCCTCTTTTGGCGTATAACGCTCATTTTTTCGTTTCAGAAACGCTATTACCTTTTGAAATCTGCAAATAACAACTAAACTTCATATTTTTCAATAAATTTTTCAAGGAAAACAAACCTGTGAACAGGGGCATTTTCTTTCATTTCCAAGCAGCTTTTCAGCATAGACCATTTTGCCCATAAGGTATAAGGGCTGAATCTAGCTGATAGTTGATTCAAGAAGACCAACAAAATATCTTCAGTTACCCCAATCACATTTTTTTTTGTTTTGCCACCTTTTGAAGTCGTCGTATTCTCGCTCGTACCTTGAAGCTGATTTTGCAGGTAATAAACTTGAAGCTACACTGCTGGCTGTCTCAATAATTTCTTTTGGTAGGTACATTCATTTTCGCTTTCGCCAAAACAAATGTGAAGAAAAATAAACAGACATGTTCATGGCAACGCTTCCATAGCTTACGACATTTGCGACAAATTTTTGAAATTTTTTTGGAATTTATCTAACCTTTCTAAAAATGAAAAACGAATAAAATATAAAACAATACGGGTTTTACTGGCTCAAGGAGGTAACTGACTCGCCTGCGGCTCGTCAGTTATATCCTCCATTCGCCAGTAAAAACCCTCTTACCTTGCTAGTAATGTTATATACTATAAATTTGGAGAAAAAGTGTTACAATTTTTCTTCAATATATTTGTTAACGATGCGAATATCTACACACTCTTCAACACGTCTTGGCATTGATGCAATGGGATGAATATCGGCCGAATCAAAAAGATGGAATAATTAGCCGTTTCAATTTTGTTATTCCACCTTTGTTTATTTTCTTCCCAAGACGTGAAACTGACCAAATTGGATTGATCTCCCCCTATCGCAGACATCCGTAAAAAACGACGGAATATTTTATCAGCCAAGAACACGCCGAACAATGGAGACAGCAAATAAGGTCACCCCGCTATACGTCCCTATAAATTCGAAGAATAGCAAAACGCCGGTGATATCTGTATATTACGTCGCTGCGACAATGTTATTGTGGCGGAATATATCGCCTCCAGAATCGAGCGGTATATTGGCCCGGAACACTCCTCATCCTAGGGACGACTTGACGAGCGCTGCGAGCCCCAAAAATCGCTTTATCTTTTAAGTTTTACGACTCTCCCGGTCCTGTTTATCTGGGCCGCCGGGCGAGTGGGTTACAGTTGAGCCGACTGGAAGGCTGAGTCCCTAAATTAGAGAATAGATTCTTCGTCGAGATAGGGGAGCATATTATGGGGGATGAGATCGCGATTCCGACAGCTTGTCAAATAACTTACGGTCCGATCCTCTGGTTTATGTTGGCTGCAGTGGAAAGCGACGATCCACTTTGTCTGCGGGATTTACAGGCTGCTCCAGCTTCTGGAGACTGGAGGTGCCTTTTGGAATTGCCAGAAGAGGCGATAATTTCAGGAAAACTGGAATACAAAAACTGATCTCATTTGGCTCAGCTCGGTTCTTGAGAATTTGTAGACGACAGAGTAGAAGTGAGTGAGTTTAGCACTGAATTCTTGATCTTCTTCGTT
The DNA here is from genome assembly GCA_910592335.1 of Adalia bipunctata. Classification (NCBI taxonomy): domain Eukaryota; kingdom Metazoa; phylum Arthropoda; class Insecta; order Coleoptera; family Coccinellidae; genus Adalia; species Adalia bipunctata. The sequence continues at coordinate 5,327,031 of OU342951.1, forward strand.
ACCGACGATGTCCATCCGCAGAATCAACTTTGCAGCTCAAGCATGAATAAAAACAACCCCGCATTATCGAGTGTGTCGCGGTATCGACAGAATTCCGTCACCTGCCCCCGAAACACCCTAATAACAGGCCTACCACCCCTGTCGAACGTTTCCGGCGTTGTTATTCAATAGTTTACATGCAGCCACGCGACCTTGAACATCCAGGCACTCTAGATTAGGACGCGTCATAGCTTGACATCCGACACGAGTACACACTTGTTCGAGCGATGTTTAGACAAAGTCGGGCCTGTTCTCAGTAACCTGCGGATCGATTTGGTTCCCGTAAAGGACGGCGAGGGGAGGTCCTGTCGTTTTGTCACGGTTATCTTGATCCGTTAAGCGGAAAATTGGCGGGGGAGGGCGTTTTATTGGGTTCGATTAGTTTAAAGCGAGGAGGAATTGGTTCTCCTGGCTTTGACGTAAATTGTTTTTCGGCAAAGTTTTATTTGAATAAAAGAGGGAAAAATTGAGAGATGGGCTGAAATGTATCCTAGTATAATAGCAACAAACAAAGAAACTGCAATACCCAGAAGGAGCTGTTTGAATTTAAATTTTTTGCGGTAAAACATAGATAGTTTACCAAGGAGTAGGTAAATGATCAAAATTTGGAGGAAAAAACAAAGGGTTTACAAGTTTTTTCAATGAATTCGTGAATTTCTTCTTGAGGGATACTGTCCCAAGATACCTGTACTTCATGTCACAGAGCCACCAAAGTCCGTGGAGGCTGGGGTAAATTTCCAAGCGTTCTACCCATGATGTCTATGGGTGAAATATCGGGGGATCTGGGCGGCCATGGCACAAAAGATTCACATGGGTCGCTTCAAAAAGTTCAAACTAACGAGGATATATTGAAAAATTCTTAGCCTACTATAGAACCAAACAAAATTTCAATGTCAAAATATTTTATTACTCAACATATTCTTCTCTTCATTGAATACACTTATTACAATGAACCTGCATCGTCTCAAGACCGTTGAAAAAAATGTTTCTTTTTGCTCCGCAAACCAGTCCTCCACAGCTTTTATTACCTCCTCGTTGGAAGAAGATTGACGACCTTTCAAAACTTTTTTTCAGTTGAGGAAAGTGATGATAATCGGACGGTGCCAAATCGGGTGAATAAGGGGGGGTGTTCTAGTAATTCTAACCCTAAATCACGAATTTTTGCATGGCAACATGAGTTTTGTGTACTGGGGCGTTGTCCTGTAAAAACAAAACAACTTTGGATAGATTTCCGCGTCTTTTCTCTTTAATTTTTTCCCGTACAGTGGTCAGTAATGTCGAATAGTAATCTCAAGTCATTGTTCTACCCTTATTCAAAAATCAATCATGATTACTCCATAGCAATCCCAAAAAACTGAAGCAAGAACTTTTCCAGTAGATTTTTGGACACGAAACTTCTTGGGTCTTGGAGAACCAGAGTGTCGCCATTCCATCGATTGTTGCTTTGTTTCTGGATCGTAGAAATGTACCCAAGTCTCATCCATAGTAACAATTCGGGTTAAGAAATCTACATCGTTTTCAAATCGAGCACAAATCGAACGCGATGCTTCTACCCTTGCACGCTTCTGGTCAACATTCAAATATTTGGGGATCCATTCTGCAGAAATTTTTCTCATGTCCAAATCGACGTGAACTGTATGATGAACGCGTTCGTATGAAATCTTCAGTGCTTCAGATATCCGTTTTAGCCCAATTCGACGATCTGATAAAATCATGTCATGAACTGCATCGATATTTTCGGGGACTGACTCAGAAACTGGCCTTCCCGATCGGTCCTCATCTTCAATCGAAAATTATCGTCTTTTAAAGCTTGCAGTGCAATTTTTCACGTTCGCATACGAAGAACATTGATAATCCAGGTTATTAAGCATATCTCCGTAAATCTGCTTACCTCTTAACCCTTTTAAATACAGGTACTTGATGATGGCTCGATACTCCTATTTTTCGATTCTTACAATTTCGCTGGATATTTTTTTTTTGAATTTATTGCGTAAATCTGGTTTACTTTTTTGACGTCGAACTCTTCACTGACACTAGTGACACTTCTAACAAGTTATTGTTCATTGATATGGTATCGCAATATTTTGCATATTTTACATATTGAAAAGCCGAGTAGGTTAGTTTTCACACATCCCGAACTAATTTATAGGGACTGAAGAAAGAAAACAAGGCTAGGAAAATCCACAATTCCCATTTCCTCACACTAAAACAGCCGCCTTCGAAATATACCACTACCGATATCTTCGGCGTCCTGCCATTTCCCGAATTTATGGGAACTTATCTTGCGGCGACCTTATTTGCTGTTCTCCCATTGTTCGGCCTGTTCCTGGCTGATAAAATATTCTGTCCTGTTTTTACGGTCCTCTAATAACGGGACAGAATGAGCTGGTTCCCTTCAATTTTCCCATTTATAGAAGGGGAAAGCGGTTTTTCTGCTTATTAAGTCTCTTTTCAATGAAACCTGCCGAGGATTCGGGAAAATTTGTCATGTTGGATATTTCTGGTGATTTTGTCTCCACTTTGTGACTGATTGCCAATTCTTCAGTGAATAATGAAAACGCTGTTTCACGAAAAATGTTTTGTTTTATGTTTTCCATATTTCATTTTCGAGTTTTGTTCACGAGCTCAGAGCATGCAAAGTTTAGGTGTTATGGATCAGCAAAATGGGTTTATTGAAAGATTCGAATGAGTTGAAGACATTTTATTTTTTTCCTAATAGGTATACGAAGAAAAACAGAAAAGCGAGTAATACACATTCTAGAGAAATGATTAAGCTCTAATTAAAAAAAAAAATTGTTGGTCTACGCCGCATACAAACTGAGATATCATGGAAATAAAAAGCCGAATTCTTGAAGGGAGCTCGCGAGCTCAGACGTGTACCAGGTCCCCTTAAGAGTTTCTTTGGAGGGCATAGCTTATCAATCGATAGTACGACAATTTTCTATTTTAAGTTTTGTATTCGTGCATCAATTAAAGTTCGCCAATAACTCCAGATTACCCAGCAAGAATGTCTGATTATGCAATTGCACCAGCCCTTAATTGAGATCATTACGTGAAGACAAATTATTTGAATGCGTGCCTGGGGGCTATTAACTCCCAGTCCATATTTTGAGACAGCTAATTTATGTGCTCTTCGCCGTTCGGCATTCGATGTTTTCCATACTCGGAGAATTTCAATTAACTGTAACTATTTGTTCAGATGTCAGGCTGTATCTACCCAGTTTACGAGCTTCCCTCTGATCTCATATTTACGGGAGGGAGAGCGAAGTAATTTGCCCTAGCCATATAAATTCTGATCAACCATTGTTTCGCGTTCCTTTGTGCATGTTTTATCTTGCTAACAGCGAATATACAAGGATTTTGATGGTGAATGGCTCGGAATTGGATCATTGCTTATTCTGGCGGCTGGATGAAAATTCAAAACGCGTTATTTACGTCTCTATTGCCTCCTACTCGAAAGGAATTGGCCCGTAATTTTATAAGTTACGAGGATATATTGATATCTCGTTAGCCTAGACCAGTTTCATGCATAAACAAAATATTGCGATACCATATCAACGAACAATAACTTATTAGTGTCAGTGTAGAGTTCGACGGAAAAAAGTAAACCAGAGTTACGCAATAAATTAAAAAAAAATATGGACCGAAATTGTAAAAATCGAAAAATTAGAGTATCGAGCCATCATCAAGTACCTGTATTTAAAAGGGTTAAGAAGTAAGCAGATTTGCGAAGATATGCTTAGTACCCTTGGTGATAAATGTCCTTCGTATGCGACCGTGAAAAAATGGACTGCAAGCTTCAAAAGAGGTAAATTTTCCATTGAAGATGATGACCGATCCGGAAGGCCAGTTTCTGTGTCAGTCCCCGAAAATATCGATGCAGTTCATGACATGATTTTATTAGACCGTCGAATTGGGCTAAAACGGATATCTGAAGCACTGAAGATTTCATACGAAAGCGTTCATCATATAGTTCACGTCAATTTGGATATGGGAAAAATTTCTGCAAAATGGATCCCCAAATGTTTGAATGTTGACCAAAAGCGTGCAAGGGTAGAAGCATCGCGTTCAATCTGTGCTCGATTTGAAAACGATGTAGACTTCTTAAACCGAATTGTTACTATGGATGAGACTTGGGTACATTTCCACGATCCAGAAACAAAGCAACAATCGATGGAATGGCGACACTCTGGTTCTCCAAGACCTGAGAAGTTTCGTGTCCAAAAATCTGCTGGAAAAGTTCTTGCTTCAGTTTTTTGGGATTGCCATGGGGTAATCATGATTGATTTTTTGGATAAGGGTAGAACAATAACTGGAGATTACTATTCGACATTACTGACCACTCTACGGAAAAAAATTAAAGAGAAAAGACGCAGAAAGCTATCCAAAGGTGTTTTGTTTTTACAGGACAACGCCCCAGTACACAAATCTCATGTTGCCATGCAAAAAATTCGTGATTTAGGGTTAGAATTACTAGAACATACCCCTTATTCACCAGATTTGGCTCCGTCCGACTATCATCTCTTTCCTCAACTGAAAAAAAGTTTAAAAGGTCGTAAATTTTCTTCCAACGAGGAGGTAATAAAAGCTGTGGAGGACTGGTTTGCAGAGCAAGAAGAGACATTTTTTATGAAAGGTCTAGAGACGTTGCAGTTTCGCTGTAATAAATGTATTCAATTAAGAGGAGAAAATGTTGAATAATAAAATATTTTCACATTGAAATTTTTTTGATTCTTCAGAAGGCTAAGAATTTTTCAATATATCCTCGTACGTCTCTATTGCCTCCTACTCGAGAGGGATTGGCCCGTAATTTTATTAGTTATTTTATGGGAATTTTCGATGTATTGGCGGTTTTGGTGATTTCGCCTACGAGATTTGTTGAATGGGCAAACATTCGAGAACTTGAGAAAACATTACCTCAAAAAAAAAGGACCTATCGACCGCACACACCACCAAGCTGCCATATTCTCACGCTCCGACATGAAAGGCCGAAAACGCCGAACATAATCGGCGGCATGCAAATCATGAGGGGCGAGGGCCTTCACTCTTCCAATACAGTGTTGAGAAACACTCTCTTGAACCTACAGAGAACGTGACGCGTACCATTTCTTGAAGAAGGCTCGCGTGATGCCGTGTTAGCCTTTCTCGAAAATCGAACCCGGAGTTCGAAGGTTTTAGGCCGACGCTGCATGTGTTAAAGGAAAATGAAGGGTCATGTACGGATAGCTTCAATTAATTTCCATAATAACTACCTTTCGATGGTTGAGAGCGAGGGTTGGGGTGAGACGAAAGGGGGCATTTCCTGGCCTTCTTTCTCACGTCGGAAATGTTCAAGAGCGATGAACTTCAGCAGGTTCCGGATGAAACGATATCGAATTCGAAGATCTCCACTTCGATGACAAATAAAGGGTTCAATGCATGAAAATGATCTAAAATCCCATCAAAAAATCATAAATACGAAAGGATTCATCCCTCACTCTTCAAAACAAAACCGACAAAGAACAAACAATCCAAAAAGTCCCGAAGGATATGAATAACGACCTTCTGCAACTCACGACCTAGTATGCCCTTCCTTAGAACACCCTCTCAAGTGTCTGACTAGCCCTCTTCATCCCTTCTTTTGTCCCTTTTAATGCTTGCTATTAATAAATAATCGGGCGGAAAATGAGACGAATGAGCTTGAAAAAAGACGTTTTCAACACTCTTGTTCAGATCTAGAACATATGGAGAGTGAGATCTACAGAAATTCTTATGAATTATGTTTCAATTTTATTGCGTGAAAAGTAAATGTTTCACCATGGTTCCCCTGTTTTGTTCACTCGTTTTTTACTGTCAATTACTTCGAAAAAAGCACAATTTGATCAGTTTTTCCGGAATCTGTCTCTTTCTCAAGCAAGTATTTTATTGCCGATTGGGTCTTACTTTGAAAATCATAATAATCCAAGGTAACCGGGTTAAACATTACTCCATAAAAATTGCGATGAAAAAAATCGATATCCAATCAGGTTATTCCGCTCTTTTCTCATTGCACAGAATGCAGGCATGTCAGCTTTTTCCAGACTATCGGATATGTTGTTTCAGGCCTGTGGATGAAAAAGGAATATTAGATAAACCAAAAAATGACAGCTCTGGAACAGAACTTTTTGCTTATGGTCACAGTAGATAAATATTACGTGAATTTGAACAACTGAAGGGTGAGAGGGGATGGAATGGACACAACACAACCTTTTGAAGTCATGTTGATTAATTTATTATTATTGATTCTCATCATTCTCATCGTATGCTTTCTGAGGCGACAATGAAATTTGGAGAAGTAGTCACTGAGGAGGCATATGCTATTCTCACTCAAATCCAAAATTCTTGTTTCTCACAGTTCCAAAATTTCGAAGGAACTTTTTGAAATGATCCATTCCAGAAAGATTCCTTCATAGGGCTCTCCTTCAGTTTCTTCCCTCCCCAAAAACTATCTCTTGCAGGTGCATTTGCCTATACCAAAGAAAAGTTCTGTATTCCTTGTCCCATTCTTTTTTTTTAAGCAAAACAAACACGAAGGTGTATTGAATCAAGTGTTCTGAAGCTATTTGAAAGAACTCATTCAATGCCCACTTATGAATAATTATTTCACGGTTTTGCACAGATATTCAAACATTTTACAATCTCATTCCACAATTTTGCTACTTATCTAAAATGCAGAGTCACATTCCACCATTTCAGAAATTCATTTCGCCATTCAGCTACTTCTCCACTATTGTGCAAGTTCTCTACAATTTTGCAGAGTTACATTTCACCATTTTGAAAATTCATTCAGCCGTTAAGCAATTTCCCCACCATTTTGCAACTTTTCTACAATTTTGCAGAGTTACATTCCACCATTTTATAAATTCATTCCCTCATTTAGCAACTCCTCCACTATTGTGCAACTTCTCTACAATTTTGCAGAGGTACATTTCACCATTTTACAAATTCATTTCGCCATTCAGCTACTTCTCCACTATTGTGCAAGTTATCTACAATTATGCAGAGTTACATTTCACCATTTTACAAATTCATTCAGCCATTTAGCAATTTCCCCACCATTTTGCAACTTTTCTACAATTTTGCAGATTACATTCCACCATTTCATAAATTCATTCCCTCATTTAGCAACTTCTCTACTATTGTGCAACTTCTCTACAATTTTGCAGAGGTACATTTCACCATTTTACAAATTCATTCAGCCACTTAGCAATTTCCCCACCATTTTGCAACTTTTCTACAATTATACAGAGTTTCATTCCACCGTTTTACATCTTATCTACAATTATGTATGCAGAGTTACATTCCATTATTTCACAAATTCATTCCGCCATTCAGCTACTTCTCCACTATTGTGCAAGTTCTCTACAATTTTTCAGAGTTACATTTCACCATTTTACGAATTCATTTAGCAATTTCCCCACTATTTGGCAACTTTTCTACAATTTTGCAGAGTTACATTCCACCATTTTACATCTTATCTACAATTATGCAGAGTTACATTCAATTATTTGACAAATTCATGCCGGCATTCAGCAACTTCTCCACTATTGTGCAACTTCTCTACAATTTTGCAGAGTTACATTCCTCCATTTTACAAATTCATTCAGCCATTTAACAATTTCTTCACCATTTTGCATCTTATCTACAATTATGCAGAGTTACATTTCACCATTTTACAAATTCATTCAGCCATTTAGCAATTTCCCCACCATTTTGCAACTTCTCTACAATTTTGCAGAGTTACATTCCACCATTTCATAAATTCATTCCCTCATTTAGCAACTTCTCTACTATTGTGCAACTTCTCTACAATTTTGCAGAGGTACATTTCACCATTTTACAAATTCATTCAGCCACTTAGCAATTTCTCCACCATTTTGCAACTTTTCTACAATTATACAGAGCTTCATTCCACCGTTTTACATCTTATCTACAATTATGTATGCAGAGTTACATTCCATTATTTCACAAATTCATTCCGCCATTCAGCTACTTCTCCACTATTGTGCAAGTTCTCTACAATTTTTCAGAGTTACATTTCACCATTTTACGAATTCATTTAGCAATTTCCCCACTATTTGGCAACTTTTCTACAATTTTGCAGAGTTACATTCCACCATTTTACATCTTACCTACAACTATGCAGAGTTGCATTCAATTATTTTACAAATTCATTCCGCCATTTAGCAACTTTTCCACTATTGTGAAACTTCTCTACAATTTTGCAGAGTTACATTCCTCCATTTTACAAATTCATTCCGCCATTTAACATTCTCTCCACCATTTGGCAACTTCTCTACAATTTTGCAACTTCTCTATACAATTTTGCAGTTACATTCCACCATTTTGCAACTTTATTACTGAAAGTAATTTAATCAAAATTCGAGCAACAAAATCCTGTAGACGTACCTACGTGGATAATATCCATTTCAGAAAGAATGAACTGAAATACATAACCTCGATGTCGTGCAAGAAAGAAGAACAATTTATCATTGGTAAAAACGACTTTTCGAGCAGTACACCTATACAATACAATCCCAGCACAATGGGCTTCTGATAGTTGGGTGAAAAGCTCTATAGGAAGACTCCGGACAGAATCACACCAGGTGACGACTTTCCCACACCGCTCTACCCTGTTTACCAAGTTCTGGAGGTCGAATTATACACGGTAATCGGCGCGCACCGTTCACATCTGATAGGAACTATAATTTTGCGTTTGGCCAAAGTTACGGCTATTGATTTTGGCCTCGAAGCAGGTCGCTTCGACCTGAATGTAACGCTGATTGTATTATAATGCACGTCCGTTAAGCGATTAGAATATTATTCAGAATGTAATGTCGGTTTTCTCGCCACGATGGCAAACGGGCCGAAGTGATTAGGCGACATGGAAGATTTTTATGGGTTTTGTTGTCCAGGTGCATTTTATCCAGATTCCAAGCTCGGGCGCCAGTTACGATAGGTTTCGAACGACTTTTCTATTTCTTAACTATACCAAAAACTCCGTAGGAATCTGTCGCAAAAGTGAGTCCAGAAGAATCTTGAAATCGCAGCGAAGCTGCGATACAGTGAGGAAATTGTTGTACGTTCGAAAAGAGCAATAATCGATTCATACGTGGGTGAAATTTCGATTCTCTAGGAGATGTAGAAGTATGTTTAAAAAATTTGCGAAAATCGCAAAAAAAACGGCAAAAAGAGCAATTTCAAACTCGATGAAACTTTTTTCACAGACATTGGGATTTTTGAAATCGATTTCATTATGCCTAGAGATACTTGGGACAATGCCGATTAACAATATACAAACCAAATGTGAATGCGACCACTGGAACGGGAGCTATGGAGGTTTGAAATTTCGATTTTTTGAAAAAATGCCATTTCGCAGGTGAAAATCTGAACCGTAATAGAACATTTGGTTGTGACCAAAGAAACGGGAGCTATGACGGTTTGAAATTCCGATTTTTTTGAAAAAATGCCATTTGACAGGCGCAAATCTAAACAATGCTAGTAAGGGCTCTGGAAAGTCTTTTATTGAATAGAGTGACCTCGAAAACCTACATTTTGATACCAAAACCGTCCATGTAGCCCTCATAAGTAATGAATTAATTAGTTTTAATTTTTTCGATATTTCATTTTCTAGTTTTGTTCTGAAGCTAATAGCACTCAAAGTATGGGTGATATGGATCATCGAAATGGTTATTCTGAAAGACTCGAATGGGTTGAAGACATTATCGATTGAATAACGCTGTTAGATTCTCCAGGGAGTTCGTGCTGATGGCAAATATGGTGTTTTTAGAGGGTCTTACCCCTTATGCATTTTTGAACTAAAAAGTTGGGATTTTCGAAGTCGATTTTATTGTTTGAAGAGATACTTTGGACAATGCTGATTAACAATATACAAGTCACATTTGGTTGTGACCAAAGAAACGGGAGCTATGACGGTTTGAAATTCCGATTTTTAAAAAAAATGCCATTTGACAGGCGAAAATCTAAACTATGCTAGTTAGGGCTCTAGAAAGTCTTTTATTGAATGGAGCGACCTCGAAAACCTACATTTTGATACCAAAACCGTCCATGTAGCCCTCATAAGTAATGAATTAATTAGTTTTAATTTTTTCGATATTTCATTTTCTAGTTTTGTTCTGAAGCTAATAGCACTCAAAGTATGGGTGATATGGATCACCAAAATGGTTATTCTGAAAGACTCGAATGGGTTGAAGACATTATCGATTGAATAACGCTGTTAGATTTTCCAGGGAATTCGTGCTGATGGCAAATATGGTGTTTTTAGAGGGTCTTACCCCTTCTGCATTTTTGACCTAAAAAGTTGGGATTTTCGAAGTCGATTTTATTGTTTGAAGAGATACTTTGGACAATGCTGATTAACAATATATAAGTCACATTTGGTTGTGACCAAAGAAACGGGAGCTATGACGGTTTGAAACTCCGATTTTTTGAAAAAATACCATTTGACAGGCGAAAATCTAAACTATGCTAGTTAGGGCTCTGGAAAGTCTTTTATTGAATAGAGCGACCTCGAAAACCTACCTTTTGATACCAAAATCGTCCATGTAGCCCTCATAAGTAATGAATTAATTAGTTTTAATTTTTTCGATATTTCATTTTCTAGTTTTGTTCTGAAGCTCATAGCACTCAAAGTATGGTGATATGGATCACCAAAATGGTTATTCTGAAAGACTCGAATGGGTTGAAGACATTATCGATTGAATAACGCTGTTAGATTCTCCAGGGAATTCGTGCTGATGGCAAATATGGTGTTTTTAGAGGGTCTTACCCCTTATGCATTTTTGACCTAAAAAGTTGGGATTTTCGAAGTCGATTTTATTGTTTGAAGAGATACTTTGGACAATGCTGATTAACAATATACAAGTCACATTTGGTTGTGACCCAAGAAACGGGAGCTATGACGGTTTGAAATTCCGATTTTTTGAAAAAATGCCATTTGACAGGCGAAAATCTAAACTATGCTAGTTAGGGCTCTGGAAAGTCTTTTATTGAATAGAGCGACCTCGAAAACCTACATTTTGATACCAAAATCGTCCATGTAGCCCTCATAAGTAATGAATTAATTAGTTTTAATTTTTTAGATATTTCATTTTCGAGTTTTGTTCTGAAGCTCATAGCACTCAAAGTATGGGTGATATGGATCACCAAAATGGTTATTCTGAAAGACTCGAATGGGTTGAAGACATTATCGATTGAATAACGCTGTTAGATTTTCCAGGGAATTCGTGCTGATGGCAAATATGGTGTTTTTAGAGGGTCTTACCCCTTATGCATTTTTGACCTAAAAAGTTGGGATTTTCGAAGTCGATTTTATTGTTTGAAGAGATACTTTGGACAATGCTGATTAACAATATACAAGTCACATTTGGTTGTGACCAAAGAAACGGGAGCTATGACGGTTTGAAATTCCGATTTTTTGAAAAAATGCCATTTGACAGACGAAAATCTAAACTATGCTAGTTAGGGCTCTGGAAAGTCTTTTATTGAATAGAGCAACCTCAAAAACCTACATGTTGATACCAAACATGACCATATAGTATTTCTTTCACATGAATTTTTCAAGTTTTCGTTTTTAACTTTCGAGTTTTATTCACGAGCTCAAAGCATGCGGAGTTCAGGTGTTATGGGTCAGCAAAAAAAAGGATAATCTGATAGATTCGAGTGGGTTGTAGACATTCACGATCGAATATCTACAATAGATTTCCCAGGGATTCCTTGGTGACGACGAATATGGGTTAATATTACGTAGTTTTCACCCGAATAGTTGGGATTTTCGAAATCGATTTTATTATGCCTAGAAATACTTGGGACAATGCCGATTAGCAATATACAAACCAAATGTATATACGACCACTAGAACGGGAGCTATGGCGGTTTGAAATTTCGATTTTTTGAAAAAATGCCATTTCGCAGTTGAAAATCTAAACCCTAATAGTTAGGGCTCTGGGAAGTCTTTCATTGAATAGAGCGACCTCGAAAACCTACATTTTGATACCAAACATGACCATATAGTCCTTTTTTTTTAATTTATAAAATCACTCAATTTGCAGAGATCTACCGATAAGGATAACTACTCAGCAGGTAGATCTTGGGGCTCTTTCAGTATCTCCAATTTTGCACTTTATATATTGCTCATCGTCGGACAACTCAGGGAGTTGTTGTTCCTTCCTGAGACTATAGTCTGCAGGTGCTATGGCATTGTGGTGTTCAAGGAAATGAAAAAGCTGATGAGCTTGCGAAAAGTGCATCAAGGTTAACCCCTGCTGGACCTGAGCCTCACTTTGGGCTTGGAAAAGAAGAATATAAGGCAGCTGCCCAACAATGGGAGTTGGATAACCCAAAACCCTCTGGAGAAACACTCCTGGACTTCCTCAGTCCAAGAAACTCGTGTTGATTTCACAGACCTTTACCAGTAAGCTCCAAAAGCTGTCACGGGTGATGGTCTGCTGACAGGCACTGCCGGTTACAATCTTCTGTACCGTGTGTGAAAGTCAGCAGACTATAGTTTGATATTCCATTTTCCGAATCTGCGTCAGGGTTGAAAAAAACCTCTTCAAGAAGAAGGAAGGTGTTCCCTCGTCTGAACAGAATACTCGAACACTCTCTCCAGTCGACTTAACATCTGAAATAATGCACAGCTCAGCGCAATCCACCAAAGGAATATTTTATTTCGCTCGTAAGTAATAACGCCGACTCGACCCGTCTGTGAAGATCCAGCAATAGAGTTTGCTTAATGTTACATATTGCAGGACTCGCTGGGAGAGAGAAAGACGTTTCTGGAAAGCCAATAAAGCCGTATCTAACATGTTACGGCAGGTACGCCTTCGTCCCGAGCGTGGAGGCGATAAACAAAAAAAGTTTGATTTCTCCAGAGCTTCGATAAATCAGGAGAACGCAGGAAATTGAAGGGGACAATAAAAATATGGTTTTATGGTACGTGTAGCCCAGGGATCTGGCCTTATGATTAGTAGACGGGGGTAGTTTTCAATTTCGATGCGAATTTTCCGATATGAGAAGGCTCCAAGATCCTGTCACAAAAGTAACTTATTGGGTCTTGCTTATATCCTTTCATTTTTTATTATTATTATATGATGGCGTCGATTGACTGTGAAAGAATCTGCCAGAACAGCGATCAGATTGATCAAATATATTTTTTGTACAACTGCTATTAAAAGTGACACTTTTAATGACAGCAAACAATGTTAAAATTAATTGTTTACGCGGAAGCGTGTTAAAAATATTTTTAACATTAGTGTTGACAATATTTTTATTTAAGCACTCCATTTTCTTATGATGAAATCAGATGAAAAGAATTCAGCAATTGCAAATTTTTATTATCAATATTTAAAAATCTTTACTTATGAACATTAATATTAATCGTAAAACTAGAACAATTACTAACATTAATGCCCTGTGACGTTAGGGAGCTTCGCAACACATTATTAGAATCCTCAGCACCATCAGTACTTATAGAAACCGGAAGTACAATATTGGATGATGATGATCCAAAATCTGTTGAGGTTGGGAGAATTTTTTCAGCAATGACATTTCTATATGCAATGGAATGATCAACATAGCCCTCGGCTACCGTCATAGACTTCCATCCACCATGTTTTTTTATATCCGAAATATTTGCTTCTGATTCTGCTAGCAATGAAGCGGAGGATCTTCAAAAACAGTGTCCTGTATATTGCTTTGGTTCTGGCAGTTTGAGGAATTCGGCAACAATAGATGGAATTTTCCCAAATGTATTGATACCAACTGGATTGGCAGTGCATTTATTATTCATGTATTTCAGGAAAAAACGACGATCTTTGATGACAGAAGGGCGCAGTGCGAAGTACTTATGAAAATAGTCGACATACTTCCAATAATACTGAAAGAACGACGGACTTTCGTTTTTGTGTTTGGAAGTTGTATAACCAATGATTTATTTGTTATTTCGATGTCTTTCACTGATAAATTACACAATTCTTCACGCCGACAGGCTCCAAATAATCCAAAAATAGTTGCAACCTTAACCATCAAGTATTTCTCATCTGGTGCCTCATTTATAAACTTTTCAACTTGTTCACGAGTGAGAAAAATGTTGCTTCATGAATATGGCTGCTATCAACTGTCAAAGATTGGATACTCCCTAAAGCCGGACTCCCACTACTCGTGTATTTGGCAAATATTTGCCACTTGCCTATATTTGGCATGTAGTGGGAGTGGTTCACTCGGCCAATACTTGTCAATCTTGTCATTCAAATTCGAAACTTCATCTACTTGCCAAGTACGCAAATAATTGCGTACTTGCCAAATATACGAGTAGTGGGAGTCCGCCTTTAGACTATAGGAAGAGGAGACGCAAATCTCAATCATAATGAAAAGTACTTTAGATTGAAATTCATTTACTCATTTGTGCGTGAATGTCAGAAATGAGTCACACTCATTGAAAACTGACTTGATTTTGGCTTCGCCAATTCTCGAATTTATGAATGAGATGCTGTGTCTCCTCTTTTTGTGGTCTAAGGATATTCCTTTATTTCTTCTTGTTACATATTTTGATCCATCAGTGTACCATATGGATAACTTTGTGTCTATTTGATTTACGAAGTCCATACTGCTCTCTACCAATGTATGACCATGGCAAAGGGTGTTTCCAAATGAAAAGGTAGTACGTCAGAAGGTTTTGCCAAGAGGTGACCTTCCCTTACATTCCCTGAACCGTTGCCTATTTAGGAGTATGCTTATCTTCAAAGTCTTTTCTAGAATGTTTCATTCGGTTTGAACAACGATACAGAAATGTGAAAGCCTGCCAACAAATTTGATCCAACCATTCCAAATTTCAAAAGTCCTCTAGCATTCTAGCAATCAGAAAACGACTAATTTAATATAAACTGGGACACAATCAGAATTGAATAATTAATTCTTCGACCCGCATTGCCCTTCTCCCTCCGTAATTGTTCTCTTAGCTCGTTCCTCCCAGGTCGAGGAGCAGAAAGAATTCATTCTGTACGATAAAGAAATTAAGCAGGATTTCCTGCAGTTCTAACGAAGCCAGATAAGCTTTTTTTCTGTTTAACCTGCTCGAATATCCTAATTTAGTCGGGGGAAAAGTGCGGTTAACGGAATGCTGCAGGTTTCAGGGTGGAAATATTTCGAATACAATGTCGCCATAGGTATGTTATTAGGCAACGTATCATTTGCATACATTCCTATCGATGTAAGCTCACGAACTAGCACAGGGCAGTTTGGTGTGTCGATCGCTTGTTTTCACGCGAGTTCGGTCTAGAAATCGATCTATGTTGGTTTTGGTCTATGGAGGTGCTGGGTAAGATGATAAGAACATGAAATGGAATGGCTATTTTCACAGCAAACGTAAATAAAAATTGTCATACACTTCTAACAACCCAATAAACACACAAACGTAGAGAAAACGTCGTATACGTCAAGTAATGCCAACTTTCCAACTGTGTCTCCTCTTTCTGGTCTGAGGAACAGATCGCAATCTAGACCAGTTCCATGCATACACAAAATATTGCGATACCATATCAACGAACAATACCTTATTAGAAGTATAAGTGTAGAGTTCAACGTCAAAAAAGTAAACCAGAGTTACCCAATAAATTAAAAAAAAGATGTCCACCGAAATTGTGAAAATCGAAAAATTGGAGTATCAAGCCATCATCAAGTACCTGTATTTAAAAGGGTTAAGGGGTAAGCAGATTTACGAATATATGCTTAATACCCTTGGTGATCAATGTCCTCCATATGCGACCGTGAAAAATTGGACTGCAAGCTTCAAAAGAGGTAAATTTTCCATTGAAGATGATGACCGATCGGTAAGGCCAGTTTCTGTGTCAGTCCCCGAAAATATCGATGCAGTTGATGACATGATTTTATCAGATCGTCGAATTGGGCTGAAACGGATATCTGAAGCACTGAAGATTTTATACGAACGCGTTCATCATATAGTTCACGTCAATTTGGACATGAGAAAAATTTCTGCAAAATGGATCCCCAAATGTTTGAATGTTGACCAAAACCGTGCAAGGGTAGAAGCATCGCGTTCGATCTGTGCTCGATTTGAAAACGATGTAGAATTCTTAAACCGAATTGTTACTATGGATGAGACTTTGGTACATTTCTACGATCCAGAAACAAAGCAACAATCGATGGAATGGCGACACTCTGGTTCTCCAAGACCTATAAGAAGTTTCGTGTCTAAAAATCTGCTGGAAAAGTTCTTGCTTCAGTTTTTTGGGATTGCCATGGAGTAATCATGATTGATTTTTTGGATAAGGATAGAACAATAACTGGAGATCACTATTCGACATTACTGACCACTCTACAGGAAAAAATTGAAGAGAAAAGAAAGCTATCCAAAGGTGTTTTGTTTTTACAGGACAACGCCCCAGTACACAAATCTCATGTTGCCATGCAAAAAATTCGGGATTTAGGGTTAGAATTACTAGAACACCCCCCTTATTCACCAGATTTGGCTCCGTCCGACTATCATCTCTTTCTTCAACTGAAAAAATGTTTAAAAGGTCGTAAATTTTCTTCCAACGAGGAGGTAATAAAAGCTGTGAAGGACTGGTTTGCAGAGCAAGAAGAAACATTTTTTTGAAAGGTCTAGAGACGTTGAAGGTTCTCTGTAATAAATGTATTCAATTAAGAGGAGAATATGTTGAGTAATAATATATTTTGACATTGAAATTTTGTTTGGTTCTATAGTAGGCTAAGAATTTCTCAATATATCCTCGTACGTAGGTGAAATTTCGATTCACTAAGCGATGTAGAAGTTTTTTTAAAAAATTCGCAAAAATCGCCAAAAAATCCGGCAGAAAGGGAAATTTTAAACTCGATAAAATATTTTTCACAGATATCCTGAACCGTGATGTAAATATACGGATCGAAATAGGAAAGGTCAATGCAAAATAGCTAGGTATTCGTATTTTCCATAATTCAACTATTTCTACAGGAAAATTGATCAAACTTTGACATTTTGCCTATAAAATCAACGGATTTGCAGAGATGAGGATAACTATTTAATAGGTAGATCTAGGGGCTCTACCTATTCCCTAATAAGAAAGAGGCTCGAATTACGTTCACATGGACCAATGGAGGAATATTGCCTCATAAAGAAAAACCGTATGGCAAGATCGCGAACCGGACTTGACGAATAGCGCGGGACTCCGGAATCCGCCCCTCTCGTCGCGTGTTCTATGAGCCGGAGCGGGCGAAGCATCCGGGAAGATAAACCGCCGAATGCTCCGGGAAACCTCCGGAACAGATGCCGAGACCATCGGCGGTAGTTTCGCCTTTGTTCTTGACATGTTCCGACTTGCCGAGGATCCAGAAGTAACGAGCGGGATCTCAGATCTGTCGGAGAAGTTGCGGGGGTTATCCCTCCAGAATTGAGACGCGGTTTCGCTCTGACGCATTCGGGATTTCGAGCCAAGACGGATTTCGAGGTCACGAGGTCAAATGGGAGGCATTCACAGCTGTTTCCACCGCAAAGTAAGAACGGAGAAATAGAAGGATGATTCTGTAACAACTCAATCGAAATTTAAACATTCTGCAACAGATTCTTGATGACATAAGTCAACCACTATCAAAATTCGAGGAAATCCGGATTTCTAAGACAGATTCCCGATATTCTTCCTGAAAATCACGTCAACAAGGCAGTTCATCACCGGAAGTAGCGACAATAAATTAGCGAATCCGAACCAACTTCGATATCGGTTGTTCCAAGTGAAAAAATATGATTTACAACTCCCCCGCTCTCCCCTAATTGAATTTTTCTTCCGGATCCTCGTCTGCGATTCTGGAACAGAACGCTCCAAAGTTTTCGTTAATTGACGTACGAAATATCGAGAAGACTGTCAGGCTGTACGAGTGTGATTCAATTAGTCGGGTAACTTCGAAGATTTGGGGTGGAAAAACGAGGGAGCGATCGTCTGGAAAAACTTATTGGGTGGGAGATCAGTTGAGACACCTTTCTAGCGGAAAAATAGGACATAAATTCGAGTTTTGGATAGTTTGGAACAGACTCAATAGTGTTTATACTCCATTCACTTCTACGAGGATATATTGGAAAATTCTTAGCCTACTATAAATAGAACCAAACAAAATTTCAATGTCAAAATATTTTATTACTCAACATATTCTCCTCTGAATTGAATACATTTATTACAGCGAACCTGCAACGTCTCTAGACCTTTCAAAAAAAATGTTTCTTCTTGCTCTGCAAACCAGTCCTCCACAGCTCTTATTACCTCCTCGTTGGAAGAAACCTTTTAAATTTTTTTTCAGTTGAGGAAAGAGATGATTGTCGGACGGAGCAAAATCTGGTGAATAAGGGGGGTGTTCTAGTAATTCTTACCCTAAATCACGAATTTTTTGCATGGCAACATGAGATTTGTGTACTAGGGCGTTGTCCTGTGAAAACAAAACACCTTTGGATAGCTTTCCGCGTCTTTTCTCTTTGAATTTTTCCCGTAGAGCTGTTAGTAATGTCGAATAGTAATCTCCAGTTATTGTTCTACCCTTATCCAAAAAATCAATCATGATAACTCCATGGCAATCCCAAAAAACTGAAGCAAGAACTTTTCCAGCCGATTTTTGGGCACGAAGCTTCTTAGGTCTTGAAGAACCAGAGTGTCGCCATTCCATCGATTGTTGCTTTGTTTCTGGCTTGTAGAAATGTACCCAAGTCTCATCCATAGTAACAATTCGGTTTAAGAAGTCTACATCGTTTTCAAATCGAGCACAGATCGAACGCGATGATGCTTCTACCCTTGCACGGTTTTGGTCAACATTCAAACATTTGGGGATCCATTTTGCAGAAATTTTTCTCATGTCCAAATTGACGTGAACTATATGATGAACGCGTTCGTCTGAAATCTTCAGTGCTTCAGATATTCGTTTTAACCCAATTCGACGGTCTGATAAAATCATGTCATGAACTGCATCGATATTTTCGGGGACTGACACAGAAACTGGCCTTCCCGATCGGTCATCATCTTCAATGGAAAATTTACCTCTTTTGAAGCTTGCAGTCCTATTTTTCACGGTCGCATACGAAGGACATTGATCACCGAGGGTATTAAGCATATCTTCGTAAATCTGCTTACCTCTTAACCCTTTCAAATACAAGTACTTGATGATGGCTCGATACTCCAATTTTTCGATTTTTACAATTTCGGTGGTCATCTTTTATTTTAATTTATTGAGTTACTCTGGTTTACTTTTTTGACGACGAACTCTACACTGACACTTCTAATAAGTTATTGTTAGTTGATATGGCATCACAATATTTTGTTCATGCATGGAACTGGTCTGGGCTAATCAGATATCAATACATCCTCGATAATCACAGAGTAGCGGACGATTCTGTCCATTATTTTTTAATAAAATTTCAACACTCGATTCTGGATTTCTGTACAAGAAAAAAGCATAACTGAATCTCCCAACCATGTTTATATACGTGAAATATTTCCAGTATTAACAGAGAAAAAAGTTTATTCAACATTCACCAGGTCTTTGGAATTATTGAATTCACATAATAATATTAATAATAACAGTACTTTATTGACCATAGTCGAAGCCTATCGACCGGAGTAGTCCTTCAGCCCTCACATAATATTTTCTCAAATTCAATCTGTGTCTAAATATAAATGTCGCCTTCTTTCTGTTATGATGAGACCTGTGGATCTCGTTTTGTCTATTCAATAGTTCAATAGTATTTTTGGCCTAAAAACATTCCCAAGCAAGCTTACTTCAAGCTAGGAAGTGATAGATAGATAGATAGATAGATAAACATTGCCATTTCAAAAGACGTATTTAATACCTCGAAAACAAAGGAAGGTGACTGAACAATTTGAAACGCAAAAGTTCCCAAATTTCACGTAGAATTCAAGAATGCAATGAATTCGATACGAGTAGATGGACCTTGAACTATTTTGCGTAGTTTTCGAGCTCCAAGCCACTAGATTCAAATGAAGGAGACGAAGGTCATAGATAACACCAAGTCCGAACTCAACCACGTCCCAACTTGTTCTTGAACCCGACAGAAAGACTCAAGGTTACACTAGGGACGAATTCCTCCAACTTTAACGTCGCATCACATTTGAAGACGTTGGAACAAGTCTCAAAGTTATCGACTTATTCCAAGATATAGTAAGTTTTACACACCAACGTCATTAAGTAATTTATGGAAGTTTGTTTGCTTGAGTTTCGTTCCTACACTGTCTGGCTCTGTTCTGTGTTCAGCATTCGTGATGTAGGATTCCATGTTCTCCAGTAGTAGTATAGCAAGCGGGGTCCTGGGACTGAGGATGGCCATGTCCATCCGGAGCCGAAGAACTCATTAATTATATTTAAATCCAAACTATATTGGCTCCTCGATTGAAAGATTCAATAAGATAACTGAATATTTGTTAGGTTTGAACAGGATTATATACGTTCCACATATAACTCAAGCAATGCACAGGGCAATCACCTGATTGTGTCTGTTATAGAGGAAGAAAGAAATTCCTCAGACGAAAAAGTCTGCTTTGCTAAGGGAAAAGTGCTCATATAGACAACGAAAAAGGGACCTATCACTGATATATCGAAGTTTCTTTTTGCTTTCTATTCTGTGCTACAGCAACGGACTACCATTAATATTCGATGAGGCCTGCGTAATCCGCCCTAGCTGGTCTCGTTTGATATTCAGGATTTTATTATTTACGGGATATTGATTCATGGCCACCTTGGATTTATCGACTGCTGAGGTCAGAGGGGAGAATGAAGTGTGTTGTGAAGGAACGCTTCGAAAGTGAAGATTTGGGCACTTATTTGAGAAATTGGGAGAGATCCTGCACCTGCTTCAATTGAATTTTGAATTTTATACAGAAATAATTCTTATTAATTGGAGGTTTATTGTTTTGATCTTAATCTAACCTAACCCAACCAGAGGAAGATATTTATAGGTTTCGATCACGATGATGAAAAGTTACGACAAGAGTCGAAGGTGAAAGTAGTGAATCATTAAAATCTTGGACACAGACAATCAAATCGTCAAAATCTGGCAGCCAAAACATCAGAATAAATTTTTTTCCCTGTGACCATGTCTGTGATGTTTCTCTCCGAATTAAAGTTGCACCCACTCTCCAGAATAACGGTCCAAACGACAATTGAACCTCTTCCTCTTTCCAGCTAGAGAGTTTCATCGCCATCAAATTCATCAGAAATCCTTCCTCTACAATAGGAATTTTTATCTGCCAAGTGCACAACTCCAGTGAGCATTTTCAGATATATTCCCTTCCTCTCCAAATAAATAAAAACATTTGTCAGGAACTCTACCTGCCACTGTCATCTTCCTTTCAATTCTTTATGCTCTGCTTCCGCTTTGAATTGCCTGGGATTCTCAAGGATTCCGGAGTTTTCTTTCACTTGTATTAATCAACGAAGTGAGCTCGAAAAGTTTTTCCAGGCCCTTGAAATAGGCTGAGAAAAGTTGGTCAATACTGGCGTTGAATCTTAATTATATAGTTATAGTTATAGTAAAAAGGGGTTACAGTTCACTGCGACCTTAAGGTCTATTGTGCCCCCTGACAGAGCTGTTATCATCGCGCCTCCTACAGCTCGCCCTCCAGTTGCAGAGATTTGATGAAATCCAGAATCTGGGACGGCTTCAAGGAGGATAACTCCCCACCTCTACAAGTTTCTTGTCCAAAGCATTATTTCCTTTGGCTTGCAATGGTATAGCATTCCATAACCAGGTGAATAGGAGTTTCTTCCTCGTCCCCACAGAATCTACACTCACCAGTGAGTAGGTGAAGTTGGTTTTTACTGAGATCCAGATATTTTTTGGATCTAGCAGTTTCAAAGTTCCGGAGGAACTTTTTGGAGTGATACATCCCTGGGAGATTCCGCCAGAGTTTTTCTCTTTCGGTTTTCTCTTTCTTATAGGTGCATTTTCTCTATACCACAGAAGGGTTCTGGGCCTGTGAATGGCGTTTGTGCGCCCTTTCTGGCCAGTGTATTTGCCTCTTCGTTTCCTACGATTCCCGAATGACCGGGAACCCAGATTAAAGAGACCTTATTCTTCTTGCCTACCTCATTGAGTTTGTTTCGGCACTCCCAAATCAGCTTTGAGTCAATGACGTAGGAGCTCAGTGCTTCAATAGCAGCTTGACTATCTGTATGGATGGCTATATCGCACTTCTGATATTTTATTTCTATTTTTATATCTAGACATCTTGCGATTGCAAGTATTTCCGTTTGAAGGACGCTTGTACAGGAGCCTAACGATAGTGCACACTTGGTACTTGTCCCGTATATCCCAGCGCCAGCTCCTGTAGCGGTTTTAGAACCATCTGTATACCATTTCATTGTATTTTCTTTGAGATTGTAGTTGGTGTATTCCCTTTCCCAATCCTTTCTTTTACTTAGCATTGTACTGAAGTTCTTCTCAGTGCTTACTTCCTTGATCATTACATCACTAGGAAGGTTTGCAGATGAGGTGTAGTCATTCAGAGAGGACCAAGCTCTCTGAAACCTGACTCTCTCATTGCCTGCTCCTTCTTTAGAATTTGAATAAAAATCTTAAACATATTTGACACTAGTCGATATCAGTAACGGGTTATCCCTGTCCACTTATAAGATGTAACATTTATAGGTTCCCTATATGATGTAAATCGATATTACATTTCAATGGAGGTGAAATATCATATGAAGCAAAAAGCAATGGGAGTCAGTTTCTTTGCTATGTAACTAATTCCTCTCGTCAGCGCACAGATGAAGGTATATCTAAATTCTCGACGCCATGAGTTCTCAGCAGTTTCCCCTTTTTTGCAAAAAGTGTTATGAACCCCCTAAAACACCCCTATTTCCATTCATACATCCAAAACAGTAAAAACCCCCAACGCCATTAGCGTCGTATTAAATCCCCAAAAACTCAACTTTTTCGACCTCGGTGGGGTCTAGAGGCACCCTTGGCGATATTCAAGAACTCCACTTTTGCCAGGATCAGCAGCACCCACGTTCGTTGCAACCCAGAACGCTACAATGAAACAAACAGTGCAATAAAGGAGAAACATGCTGACCATAAAACACAGCGCCACGTTTCCACGAAGTTTTTGCACCCCTCTGCGCTGTTCTTCATTTTAAAAGGGTCCCCTCACGCCTGGCCATACAGGCCAAGGTCACCGTTAGGGGTTCTGCAGTTTCTCTTCTTCTGGGGGCGATAATGATTTTGGATTGTGTCTAGGTGTGTCAACAAGAAATTTACGAGGATGTATTGATATCTAGTTAGCCTAGACCAGTTCCATGCGTAAACAAAATATTGCGATACCATATCAACGAACAATAACTTATTAGAAGTGTCAGTGTAGAGTTCGACGTCAAAAAAGTAAACCAGAGTTACGCAATAAATTAAAGAAAAAAGGATGTCCACCAAAATTGTAAAAATCGAAAAATTGGAGTATCGCGCCATCATCAAGTACCTGTATTTAAAAGGGTTAAGAGGTAAGCAGATTTACGAAGATATGCTTAATACCCTTGGTGATTAATGTCCTTCGTATGCGACCGTGAAAAATTGGACTGCAAGCATCAAAAGACGTAAATTTTCCATTGAAGATGATGACCGATCGGAAAGGCCAGTTTCTGTGTCAGTCCCCGAAAATATAGATGCAGTTCATGACATGATTTTATCAGACCGTCGAATTGGGCTAAAACGGATATCTGAAGCACTGAAGATTTCATACGAACGCGTTCATCATATAGTTCACGTCAATTTGGACATGAGAAAAATTTCCGCAAAATGGATCTCCAAATGTTTGAATGTTGACCAAAAGCGTGCGAGGGTAGAAGCATCGCGTTCGATCTGTGCTCGATATGAAAACGATGTAGACTTCTTAAACCGAATTGTTTCTATGGATGAGACTTGGGTACATTTCTACGATCCAGAAACAAAGCAACAATAGATGGAATGGCGACACTCTGGTTCTCCAAGATCTAAGAAGTTTCGTGTCCAAAAATCTGCTGGAAAAGTTCTTGCTTCAGTTTTTTGGGATTGCCATGGAGTAATCATGATCGATTTTTTGGATAAGGGTAGAACAATAACTGGAGATTACTATTTGACATTACTGACCACTATACGGGAAAAAATTAAAGAGAAAAGACGCAGAAAGCTATCCAAAGGTGTTTTGTTTTCACAGGACAACGCCCCAGTACACAAACCTCATGTTGCCATGCAAAAAATTCGTGATTTAGGGTTAGAATTACTAGAACACCCCCCTAATTCACCAGATTTGGCTCCGTCCGACTATCATCTCTTTCCTCAACTGAAAAAAAGTTTAAAAGGTCGTAAATTTTCTTCCAACGAGGAGGTAATAAAAGCTGTGAAAGACTGGTTTGCAGAGCGAGAAGAAACATTTTTTTTGAAAGGTCTAGAGACGTTGCAGGTTCGCTGTAATAAAAGTATTCAATTAAGAGGAGAATATGTTGAGTATTAAAATATTTTGACATTGAAATTGTGTTTGGTTCTTCAGTAGGCTAAGAATTTTTCAATATATCCTCGTACGTTAAATACTCCATCCCCATAATGCAATATATCTCCCAAAACATCCTTGCCAAAACGCCCCATCGCTCCCTCCAACATCCTGCCCCAACATCGAGATTCCCCACGCATCTGATACGCCGAACTTGGTCGATTGAATTACGAGTTACGACATACGTACGAATACGCACACACCCCGGACTCAAGCGAAAAATCCGCGTCATTGGATTAGGCTTTGTACGCATGAGTTATTTGACAGGATGGTAGGAAGCCGCCGGGACTCCCTCTCCCATTTGTAAACATCGCCTGGTATTAGGTCCTATCGCGTCGAGAGATCTATTTGGTTATTCGGAGAAAGGGACTTCGTTCCCGGTATTGACTACATCGTACGTTCGGATGGCAGATAAACAAGAAGGGTATGGAAATTTCTCTAGGAGAGAGAGCTCGTTTCGTTTTTTGCGGACGAGCAGCTCAGGACGTCGCTAGGGTCGGGATTATTGAGATCTCTGTTTGGAGAGGGTCATCAAATTGACTTGATATGTTGGGGTAGAGTTAGGAGGAGGAGGAGTGCGTTGGGAACTCACTTAAGGGTAACGCATCGGTGACGAGATGTTTCCAAATCATAGCAGCCATATTCGAATGGTGGAAATGTCATCAACCATAAATTAAGAGGTTATTGTGCAGATAGAAACATCGCCACAGATTATTTAGTGCTAAGTTTCATTAATTTCAATTTGATTCGTGGCTTGTACCGACATTAATCATTAATATCCGAATTTTGTATTTCATTGACATTCATTTTTAATTTGGACCGGTAAGAATAAATAAACTGCTCCACATGAGTTAGGGATATTGACTTAAATTGCAGAAAAATATAGTTAAAATAAGATTTTTGTGATGAAAATTCATCTTAATATGATTTCAAGTTGCGAATTAATTTTAGCCTGTAGGTCTGCAGCGTGTACAGGGTCGTTGAAAAAAATCGAGTGAAATAACGAAATTTTATTCCCAGAGAATTCAAGCATTGTAAGACTATCAATACGATGTATGGCCTCCACGGGCATCAATAACAGCTTGACATCTTCTTTGCATACTACACACGAGGTTGTTGAACATTTCTTGAGGAATTTGGTTCCATAAACGGGGCAGAAGCTCTCTCAGATCATTTAAGGATTCTGGGGTAGGTTGATGATTATCTAATCTTCTTTGGAGCATATCCCATGCATGTTATATGCAATTCAAATCTGGTGAGTGCAAAGGTATTGGTAAATATGGAATACCAAACACCTCGCGCGCATTCTCAACTATATGGCTGCAGGGTAAGGTCTAGCGTTATCGTCTAGAAATTGAGATTTTTACCAATAGCATCGAGAAAATTTGGCACAACATTGTCAATGACATGCTCCCTATAGTGTAAGGCGGTCATATTCCCAGGACAAATGTGTAGATCTGTGCGCCCGTTGAAAAATATCCCGGCCCATACCATAACACTACCTCCTCGGAATGGATGGACTTCTTGGACATAGCGACGATTACGGGGTATGCGTGGGATTGTCCATACCCTTATTCTTCGAGAATCTGAAAATCGTCCATATCTGGATTCATCAGTGAAAAGGACACTACGCCATTGATCGTTCCAATTGATATGTTGCCTTACCCATTCCAGTCTTTGACGCTCATTGTCACGTGTTAATGGAACTCCTCTTAATGGACGTCTAGAACCTAGATTCACCTCTCTCAAACGTCGTCTGATGGTTTCGATGGGAACTTGGACCCCATCTGCATTTTGAAGAGTATTCCGTAGCATTCTACACGTAGATGTAGGGTTTCTTCTCGCCGAAACGTTGATGAAACGATCCTGAGCAGGTGTTGTTTTTCATCGCCCCCCAAGCTTTGGTCTTTCCAACACGGAACCTGTCTCCCTGAAACTATTCCAAAATCGAGATATCACACTTTTGCTGACTTGGAGCCTTTCCGCTACACCAACCTGAGTTAGGCCACCCTGTAGCATTCCGATAGCCCTATTAGCCTCAGCGTTTGTTAATTTACGTCTTGGCATTTTCAGAAAACTCGTTTCATATCGAAGCCGTTGATAAAATGACTTCATTTCTAAATAAGAACATTCATGAAGCATATGCAAAGAACCAAACTTCAGAAAAAAAGCAGCCAGATTGACAAAATGTCTCATACTGATTTTTATTGGATCAATTCAAGTTGTTATTGAGTTTTAAATGATTTTACAGCGATTTTCTCGAAGATTTCATACTTTCAAAAACGATTGAATACGATATCCCTAACTCTTGTGTAGCAGTATATTTTTGCGTGGATTTATAAATGGGCTACGCTGTAACTTTCATATCAGGGGGAATATTGAATCAATTCTGATTGAGAAATATGCAACATGAATAGAGTAAATAATAAACCAAAATTCAGTTCACTTGAAATATTAGTTCCGGAGATATAAAAAGAAAAGTGTTTTTTTTCATAGATTTTCACAACCCTGTATCTTTCAAGCGGAACAGAATTTTGAAAAATGGTATGAAAGGAAAGTGTTTCGTTTCATGAGGGGATTCTACTACAGTACAAGTCAGAGACCCACCCTGTTTCTATTCTGTCGTTGAGGGACTAAAGAAGATAATTTAATTGCACATAAACTGAAGTGGCTTGGATTTGTTCATTCACATTGCAGTTTCTGCATAACAAAGAGCCAATATCCACCGATTCTATTCGGCCTAGAATGCGCCGCCTGTACCATTCATTTCAAGAACTCCCATAAATATAAATGACTCAAGTTCCCATATTTCCCACCGAATCAAAATCCTGGCACCGCAACTTTTCCGAAGGAAAACCATTTTCCGGCCCATATGCCTTTGCGAATTGAACACCGGCAGTCCAAATCCCTTCAACGCCCGCGTATGAATGCTAAGTCCCCTCTTCCAAAACTTTTCCAATACTCCTGTTCGATTCGAGGCCTCACAATGGAACCCAGCCTGGGGCTAACGCAACGGCAACATTGGTCAGGAATGTTAATAAAACTCCCGTGGAGAAACGTCAACTTGTCAGCATCTTTTTGATTCTATTGTTGGCAGCACTGTTGCGCTTGAGAAAGCTTTCCTTTGAACGGTTGGGACGGAAATATTCCTTTCGGTTGAAGAGAAGTCTGCAGGACAGTGCCAGGAACATCTTGAAAAAATTGCTTTGATGTTGTCCTGGAAAATTCATGTACAACTTGAAAACTCCTGCTAGATAGTTTTCTCTCAAACAGATCTCTCCATGTAGTGGTCGATGGAGTTTCGTCTGACTCTCTACCCATAAATGCTGGTGTTCCGCAGGGATCAGTTCTGGCTCCAACGCTGTTACTGCTTCACATCAACGATTTGCTGGAAGCAACTTCGCGTCCAGTGCACAGCTTCGCGGATGATAGTACCCTCCATACCGCCTTTTCTTCTAGGGCTCCAATACCAGCCCGCCAAATCAAAAACGAACGAGGAAGAAATGTTAACAACATAAATATGGACCTGGCAACAATTCTTGAATGGGGATCTGATAACTTGGTAGAATTCAACGCAAACAAAACACAAGCATGTCTTTCCTCTAGAAAAGCCGATCTTACTGTGCCCAGCATAACATTGTCGGAAGTAACCATGCCATTGAAGTCATCCATTTCGATGCTTGGCATTACTGTCGGCAGTAACCTATCCTGGGCGAATCACGTGAGATCCATTGCTAAAAGTGCATCCCAGAAACTTGGTTTTCTGTTTCGTGCCAGGAGCTATTTCACCTCAGGTCAGCTGCTTATGATCTATAAGGCACAGATTCGACCTGTCCTGGAATACTGTTCCCATATTTGGAGTGCTGCACCTAAACACACCCTAAAACTCTTGGATTCCGTACAAAAAAGGGCAATTCGTCTCGTCGGTGATGCATCGCTTACAAGCTCGCTCACTTCTCTGGAACACCGTAGAAAAGTGGGCGATCTGTCTCTATTTTATAGATATTTCCATGGGCGATGCTCTTCTGAATTATCAGCAATCGTTCCCCCTCTGGCAGTCTCTTCCAGACTAACCCGTCAAGTTAAGTCTTCACACCCCTTCGTCGTAACTTTGGAGACCTGCAGAACATCTCTCTTCAAAGATTCGTTCATTCAACGAACAGCGAGGCTTTGGAACACATTGCCTATGGAGGTGTTCCCCGAGGCATATAACCTCCAGAAATTCAAGTAGAACACCAATTCCTACCTGCTTGCCCTTGGTTCTCACGATGTTCTCTGAACATTACAGGATATTCCTTTTCGTGTCAAATTCATCTCCCATCATGGATGATCCAGGCGGTTTTTTCCATCAGCAGATGAAGATCGACGTGTATATACACTGTCCGACTAATGACTGCCATTTGGGACTAATTGCCTTGCCGCATGGTTCCGGCTAATTGACTTGTCACGCCGTCCAATAAATATAATTTGCAGATTGATGAGGCTACAACCGTCACAAGAATCGACCTATAAATTTTTTCCAAACACACTGAATATCGGATCAGCCTGCTTCATTAAGTTGATTAAAAAATGGACCCCACTGGAACAAAACCTGAATGATAGGCTGAAGTGTGCGATATATTTCGAAAATAAGTTCTTTAATCTCTAGGATTCATGCATTTTGTGTGAGAATTTCATTATCCAGGAACACTATCTGAAAAATTCCTTCATTTGGAGTAGGTACATTCATGACGCCTCACACTGTATGTCTATTTTCATCTGGTTCCGTTATGTTGTGTTGACCGCAATTGTTAGTTCTGTAACATTGTTCGACGTTTGATTATTGATGAAATATTCCTTTATACAGCTTATTATGCTCGTATGAATTTGATGTTTTTTGAACGATTTCATACAACTAGGTATATTGGCTTGATTTCATAGTTTCATACTCTTGTTGTTCAACTATTATAGTTATTTTCATTGTTCTTTAGCATGTTGTGTTTGCCTTTTGATTGTTTTGGTTTCAGCCTTTAGAAAGGATGAAACATTCAATATTTCAATGAATTGACCCTGTAACTGACTCCCTAATTAATTACACCTATACGAGGATATATTGAAAAATTCTTAGCCTAGTGTAGAACCAAACAAAATTTCAATGTCAAAATATTTTATTACTCAACATATTCTCCTCTTAACTGAATACATTTATTACAGCGAAGCTGCAACGTCTCTAGACCTTAAAAAAAAATGTTTTTCTTGCTCTGCAAACCAGTCCTCCACAGCTTTTATTACCTCCTCGTTGGAAGAAAATTTAGGATCTTTCAAACATTTTTTCAGTTGTGGAAAGTGATGATAGTCGGACGGAGCCAAATCTGGTGAATAAGGGGGGTGTTCTAGTAATTCTAACCCTAAATCACAAATTTTTTGCATGGCAACATGAGATTTGTGTACTGGGGCGTTGTCCTGTAAAAACGAAACACCTTTTGATAGCTTTCCGCGTCTTTTTTCCTTAACTTTTTCCCGTAGAGCTGTTAGTAATGTGGAATAGTAATCTCCAGTTATAGTTCTACCCTTATCCAGAAAATCAATAATTATTACTCCATGACAATCCCAAAAAACTGAAGCAAGAACTTTTCCAGAAGATTTTTGGACACGAAGCTTCTTAGGTCTTGAAGAACCAGAGTGTCGCCATTCCATCGATTGTTGCTTTGTTTCTGGATCGTAGAAATGTACCCAAGTCTCATCCACAGTAACAATTTGGTTTAAGTAGTCTACGTCGTTTTGAAATCGAGCACAGATCGAACGCGATGCTTCTACCCTTGCACGCTTCAGGTCAACATTCAAACATTTGGGGATCCATTTTGCAGAAATTTTTCTCATGTCCAAATTGACGTGAACTATATGATGAACGCGTTCGTATGAAATCTTCAGTGCTTCAGATATCCGTTTTAGCCCAATTCGACGGTCTGATAAAATCATGTCATGAACTGCATCGATATTTTCGGGGACTAACACAGAAACTGGCCTTCCCGATCGGTCATCATCTTCAATGGAAAATTTACCTCTTTTGAAGTTTGCAGTCCAAGTTTTCACGGTCGCATACGAAGGACATTGATCACTAAGGGTATTAAGCATATCTTCGTAAATCTGCTCACCTCTTAACTCTGTTAAACACAGGTACTTGATGATGGCTCGATACTCCAATTTTGTCGCTAAGTCATGCCCAGACACACTGTATAATGTAAACAGATTATATTCTACAAGACTTCAATAATCAACAAAGACACCTAGTATACATATACTCTGTTCATATCGAAAATCTGCTCCTACGTTCATAAAAATAGAAATCATCAATTAAATGTATGTCATGAACAAAAATACAAGAGGCAAAACAAACAAAATATTGAACTACTTGTCGATTTGAAAAACAAAGACCTGAAAAATTTTTCAGAGAACAAAAGTCTATGAGTCCAGTCATTCAGATTATCAAGAGAATGTCATGAATTTGTTCATACAGCTAGTTGTGCATTCGGCAAGTGCTTGGTTTCTGGCTGGAACTTGTGATGTCATCTCAATATCCCCTGGCTTGAAGGACGCTTACTTTTGGACGGTATGACGGGGAAAAATCTCTATTGAGTCTATAAATATGGGGTTAACCGACCACGCAAGTAAAGAATGTGCATTTCACGTTCCTCGGTAACTTCGGCAATGCACAGGGGCAATTACACAAAAAAAAATGCTGATTTTGAATGATGATGTATAAAAAGATCTTATGAGGTTCCATGCCTCGTCCCTTTTTTCCAGAATACGCGTTGGGCGCCGCTCAGACAGACGATCCCGTAAACTAGGACTTCACCGGATTCCGGATTCCACGGAACCAATTTAGATAGGATCTTTAGTCCAAATCGCAAGTGTAATGATTCAGTGAATCAAAACGCCCCCCGAAGGGTTTATCGGTGCGCTGCAGCTTGCAGATGAGATTTATCTACTAATTTTAAGGGTGTTTATTAACGGAGATTTATAACCGGATTATACGGCGCCCGTCCGGCTCCGGAACCGTACCGATATTTTCCGACAGTTTATTTCTTGGTAACGAGGTGAGAGGATTAGGTTGCGCGACTCAAGATTCTCAGTTTCTGGGTCTTTTCCCCGTTTTGGTTCGAGCAGGTTTACAGAGATTTATTTCGTTTTCAGTCCAGCGAGACCTCTGGGTCCATAACCTATTCAATATAATTTAAAATTTCGATTTTATTGATGTAGAAATGGATCAAACTCATACTGTTGTATTTTCTCAATATGGCCACAACTTATTACACTTTTTCATCATTGACTATTTGTTTTACATCGATATATTCGAGCATAGAGTATCAAGGTTGTTTTAAGCCTATTCCTAACAAATAAAAAGTCGGTTTACATTGACATTTCGAATCAATCGAAGGCATTCAACCCCAAGAAAGAATATTATCACGGAAGGAAAATTTAAAATTGAAGATTATGATTGAACCGCATCTCCAATCTCCATTAAATACCGATAAACGCTTCGAATTCCCTCGACATTGATCGTGTTAAAACGCAATCAATTCGGAAATTCCTCCCAATGGCAAAAATCGTTCTCGAGTGAGAATTCCATGACTTGACTTCGATGGGAGAGCGGTGCTATGAGCCAAGATACGACAAACGTTCCGTGAAGAAATTAAGCCGTCGATGAGTCCATTATTCACACCTGATGAGACGCCAATGATGACAGAGTGTGGTTCGAGTTGAGAGAGGAAGGGAATAGGTTGAATATTTTTTCCTGCTACGGAAAACGAGAATGTCAAATGGAAGTTCATTCGCTCTTTTGGGTCCGAATGATATGCCTTACAGGCCTAGTGACACTTTTGATCATTAAGAAAAAAAGCTCCTGACTCATTGCAATGGGAATTCATTTTGTATTCAAGGCTAGAAATGAATAAAAACAGGCATGTTTTTCATTAATTCGGTAACCATATTTTTTGTTTCAGCACGTAAGGATGTAGGTACGTTATGATTGTGAAACCAATAACAACTTATGGGGCAGTCTGGTTTAGAGAAAAATACGAGAATGTATTGGTATCTGGTTAGCCTAGACGAGTTTCATGCATAAACAAAATATTGCGATACCATATCAACGAACAATAACTTATTAGAAGTGTCAGTGTAGAGTTCGACGTCAAAAAAGTAAACCAGAGTTACGCAATGAATTAAAAAAAAGGAGTCCACCGAAATTGTAAAAATCGAAAAATTGGAGTATCGAGCCATCATCAAGTACCTGCATTTAAAAGGGTTAAGAGGTTAGCAGATTTACGAAGATATGCTTAATACCCTTGGTGATCAATGTCCTTCGTATGCGACTGTGAAAAACTGGACTGCAAGCTTCAAAAGAGGTAAATATTCCATTGAAGATGATGACCGATCGGGAGGGCCAGTTTCTGTGTCAGTCCCCGAAAATATCGATGCAGTTGATGACATGATTTTATCAGGCCGTCGAATTGGGCTGAAACGGATATCTGAAGCACTGAAGATTTCATACGAACGCGTTCATCATATAGTTCACGTCAATTTGGACATGAGAAAAATTCCTGCAAAATGGATTCCCAAATGTTTGAATGTTGACCAAAAGCGTGCAAGGGTAGAAGCATCGCGTTCGATTTGTGCTCGATTTGAAAACGATGTAGACTTCTTAACCCGAATTGTTACTATGGATGAGACTTGGGTACATTTCTACGATCCAGAAACAAAGCAACAATTGATGGAATGGCGACACTCCGGTTCTCCAAGACCTAAGAAGTTTCGTGTCCAAAAATCTGCTGAAAAAGTTCTTGCTTTAGTTTTTTGGGATTGCCATGGAGTTATCCTGATTGGTTTTTGGATAAGGGTAGAACAATAACTGGAGATTACTATTCGACATTACTGACCACACTTCGGAAAAAAATTAAAGAGAAAAGACGCGGAAAGCTATCCTAAAGTGTTTCGTTTTTACTGGATAACGCCCCAGTACACAAATCTCATGTTGCCATGCAAAAAATTCGAGATTTAGGGTTAGAATTACTAGAACACCCCCCTTATTCACCAGATTTGGCTCCGTCCGACTATCATCTCTTACCTCAACTGAAAAAAAGTTTAAATGGTCGTGAATTCTCTTCCAACGAGGAGGTAATGAAAGCTGAGGAGGGCTGGTTTGCAGAGCAAGAAGAAACATTTTTTTTGAAAGGTCTAGAGACGTTGCAGGTTCGCTGTAATAAACGTATTCAATTAAGAGGAGAATATGTTGTGTAATAAAATATTTTGACATTGTAATTTTGTTTGATTCAATAGTAGGCTAAGAATTTTTCAATATATCCTCGTATATCGAATTCCATAAAATCCTCAGAATAAGCGAACTCGAAATGCATTTCCCACACCCCATATCCCGATTCCTCTCCACAAAAACAGAAATAAAAGCGATATATCACCTCGTCTGGTGCTAATCGCAAGGAAATCAAACAGCCAATACAAACGCGGCGATTAATATCCCCCTCCAAATCCCCCGTCGACCGACTTTTGTAGTCATTTGCGATGATTGTCCGAACGATCTACGATTAGCCGAACTGGACGAAAGAGCCAGAGGAAAAACGGAAAATGCGGAAAAACAAGAGTTGTGGACAATAATGCTTTGGTCAAGCTGGATGCGGTTCGAGCCGGCTCAAAGGACCGATCTGTTCCGCGGAACACAAAAGGACGATGCCGGCCTTCTCGGTTTTGCGGACAGATACCGGGATATTGGTCGTTTAGAAACAATTTTCCAAGTTTTTTGTGCAGTCCGAACGGATACCGAGTCAAAGTGTTGTTGCGGGCATCGGAAAGATCATTTTCGTTGGTATGAAGGCACCGTTACCGTTTCTGGGAAGTACGTACTGAAGTTGAACGTTCTGTGAAACATTTAATCCGTTTGTTTCACTATAAAGGGTTATTTCGAGACAAAGGCATGAAGAAATGAAAAGTGCGGTCGAGCAGAAGTCTGCTCTTTGATCTTAATGAACCCAAAATTGGTGACCTTCGTTTTTTTTGTCCTTTTTGAAGCCAAATTTGATAAGAAGCAAAAGAGGTGAAATCTTAGGTGAAATTACACAATTATTTCTATCAACAATAAAATTTCTGCGACGAGAGTTTTCAAAGGTGCGGATGATTATTAGTACTTCGAGAGACACCCTGTATATTCCTTGATTTGCTCAGATTGTAGATAGTTATACAACGAAGAGGATCAGGAACAAATGAGGTTGTTATAATAACAATTACTTTTGCAAGGGATACTTGTCAATGAAAGAAACAAACGATTGCAAAAATTCCCAGCTGAAGAGAAGAAACCATTTTAATAAAGACTGAACGAGAATAAATTCGCTATCACAAAAACGCTTATATCTTTTGAACCACTGGACCGATTTCGAAAATCAAACTCATTTTCGAATCATCTTCTAATCCTTATGAAAATTGTTTTTACAAAAAAAAACCAAAACTACTTTTTACAAAATTCATGGATTTTTCTGGAATTCTTCCCATCATGCTTCTTAAGTTCTCAGTCACTTTCTGGAATGCTGTCTTTCACTTTTGCTTGAATTTCGCTAATGTTTTCGTTGATTTCTTAGTCTTCTTCAATTCTCTTTTTACCAGGGCCCAATATCTTTCGATTGGCCTGAGTTCTGGGCAATTTGGTGGATTGGCCTCTTTGGGGACAAAAACCACCTCATTAGCTTCGTACCATTACTACCATTCCTTGGTGGCCTTGCTGTAGTGGCATGAAGCTAAATCTGGCCAAAAGATTGTTGACACATCGTGCTCACGTAAAAATGGTGAAAGTCGCTTCTTCAAGCATTCCTCGATGTATATCTTCGAGTCAACAGAGCCTTGACCAAAGAAAAATTTGCTCCTTTTCCCACAAGTACAGATAGCTTGCCAAACCAGGAATTTTTCAGGAAACTTTGTTTGTTTCTTCATGCGAAATTGTTCGTCAACATTCCCACGAGAATCTGCAGTATAAAATTCCTGACCAGGAAGTTGCGAGAAATCAGCCAAGACATAGGTTTCGTCGTCCATCACGCAACAGGATGAATTTTTCAAGAAATCTTTCTTTAATTTCCTTGCTCTTGATTTCGCTTCTTGATTATTCACAGCGTTCCTGTGCACTTTGTATGTTGTAAGCCCACAACTCGACTTGATTTTCTGAACGATTGACTGCGAACAACCCACTATTTGGGCCACTTTCCGTCCTGAAAGGTAAGGATTCTTCTGAAAAAGGCTGATGGCTTTCTTCACTTTTTTGGGCTATAAAACCCCTTTTTCCTCCCGGTTCCTTCCTTGCGTTTAATTGTAAGATCTTCGTTGAAGCGCTTAACAACTCTTGATACCGTTTCAAGACGGACGCGAGCCTCTTTTGCGATTCTTTTGAGCTTCATTTTTGATTATTTTGAAAAAGTTTCACTATAAAATCTCGTGTTTTCACTTCGCTTGACATTTTGCAACAGAGAATTGGAATATCTATGAAGAAAATGTTCCACATGTTTCTGACGTTCATAACAAAGCTAACTATGATCCAATTTTGATATTTTCCCAATTAGTTCAAGAGATATAGGCGTTTTTGTGATAGGGAATTCATTCTCGTCAGTCCTTAATTACCACACCAGATGAAAGCATAAACTGTGCCATAAGAATAATGGTAGAACTTATATCGAAACCAAATCAAGTTGTGATACGGAAAGAAAATAAATAAAAAGAAACGAAAATATTCGAAAAGGGATCCAAACAATCGATGAATCCCAAGAAACTTCCACACTCTCCAGTTCAACTGCAATTGAATTATGGAAGGAAACAGCGTCCTGGAATCCTCCAACTTTGTTTCTTGTGGAAGGTTTACGTATTTCCATTGTTGGAGTTAAGTTAGTTTCTTGATAACTCCGAATGAAAATACCAACTATATGGCCAGCGGCAATGGCTTCACATTTGTGGGAGCTCTTCGTTCTTGTACAATTTTCACTGATGAAAGAAGAATAGAGAATCGTGACCTTTCTTGAGGTCGATTAATACTTGGGACATCCTGCGGGGAATGGGGCTAAAAGGTTTTATAATTTGGGAGTTGATTCGATTCGTCATGGAGTTTTTTGCGATGTAGTTGATTGATTGCGAATTCAATTTCCACATCGGGGTTTTCAGGTAATCACATTAGGTCCTTCCAATCAGAAGAACTCACTGTAAATTATTCG
The DNA here is from genome assembly GCA_910592335.1 of Adalia bipunctata. NCBI lineage: Eukaryota > Metazoa > Arthropoda > Insecta > Coleoptera > Coccinellidae > Adalia > Adalia bipunctata. Next base: position 5,363,869 of record OU342951.1, read on the forward strand.
TTTTAGGTTTAGAGACTGTTGAAATTGCCTAGAAAGTAATTGAGAAGTCTTTTTGTATATCCAGCATTTCACTAATAGAAATGATGGATTTAACAAGGTCATTCTGAAATAATTATTCGTGTAAAAAATAGTATGTTATTTGCTGGTCTAGAGAAAAGTACGAATAGGCATATGAAGAACACTGACAACTGTAAGGAAATATCATTTCCTTACAGTAAGAAAATGAATATTTCCTAACAGTTGGGAAATCTTGACTTTTTCTATGACAAATTTTGTTAGGAATGTCAAAATTTTTCAGCGATTTGCGGAAAAAATAGTTATTCACGATATGAGTGTTAAAAGTGACGTTTTATTTTGTGAGCGAAAAAGTTCAGTGAGACATATTCCAGAGCCCTAACTATCATGGTTTAGAATTTCACCAGTCGGATGGATTTTTTTTCAGAAATGGATAATGCAAACTGCCTGTGCAACACACAATAAAATAACATTCATCAGTCTAATTGAAGGGAAAATTCATTAGAACAATTCGAGTATTTTATAAAAGCCATTTTGCGGATCGATAACGCCCATAATCAAGAGGAATGTGCATGTGTATAAAACTCGAAAATTCATTATCGGAAAAGTTTCCAGAGAATAACTCTCGGAGTGAAACAGACATGTTCAACGTTTATTTTCTGCTATTATTCGAATATTTCATGAACGTAAAATACCCACAAAACCTATTCAGGTCCAAGTTCAGTAAGACAGACAATACTGACATGCAATTTACTCGGGTATACAAAATTCACAACTTGTAGTCACTTGTTTTTGAAATTCTCCAGATAGAATAACTGGAAATGACTAACTGTTCACTCAGGGAGAATTCCCAATGAAATAGTCTCCTATTGTTGAACTAGCAGTTATAATGAACGGTTATTTTTCCCCTTTAATGGCAGTTCTTCGAATCGATCCAATGATTAGTCAGAGTTGACCTGGATTTCAAGAACCGTATTTGTGCAGACAATGTCAATCGTACAAACGACAAAAGGACAGCAATATTGACTGATGCACATAAGAATAAGGAGATGTTATTAAAGTCAATAAAAATTCATGCTATCATAATATATCTTTCGTACTTATTCAAAGAATTCGTCAAGAATTGGAACATATTCAAATTAAGAAGAACCCTTTCAAAACGGTTAATTTAATATTCATCAACTTAGTGTGTAGCCCCAGCACACTTAAACCATCTAGAATACTAAACAAGAGGACTCCTGCAGGAATCCTCTTGTCCCTCACTCCCAAAAAAACAAGAGAAACCCTGAATAACTCATACGGACCTCTATTAACTCCAACCGCCATAAAAATTAGAACCCGTGAAGAAAAAATAGGGAGAAGATAAAATTCAACGGCTACAAACGTCCTCAGCAGAGCGTTCAACCGGTAAGAGGTCAGAAAGTGGAAGGTCTTCGGAATCGTGAAAAGCTCCTCTTAAACTATGAATACCCACAATTTGTCCGGGTCCTATACCGTCTTGAAATCGAACTGGATTCCCTCTTCTGGTGATTTATGGAAGATCGATGTCGTAAATATCGTTGTGGCATTTGTTGGGACGTTTTTGGTACTTTAGGGTATGGGATTCATTGTTCTCAGATAATATGGGAAAGGGTTTTATGTTTCTTTCAATATCTTTAGTCTTTTTGCATCATACAATGTTTGTCAATGAAGGGTGAGAAGTTTTGTTGGCTTATTTCCTCTCCTATTCTCCACTAATCTGATTTATCATCACTTGAGTTATTCATACAAATCTGAATGAACTTCCTAAATGAGCTTTTGCACAAACAGCAAGGCTATAAACGAGACGCCATATATTATCCCACTCTAACCAACTTTCTTTCTAATTTCCAACCTGTCATAACACTACACCCTGCTCACATTCCCCAGTTATTTGCTCTTCAGCTTGTTTGTCCCACCGAAGACACCGAAGTTTTAGGGACAAACTCATAATAGTCGAGGTATGAGCGATATGAAACGCTGAGAAAACAGTTTAGCCATAATTTGTTTAAATCTTGGCGTTCTCGGTCCATAATTCAGCTTATCCACTATCACTTTCTAGGGAATAATAGTTTTAGCACGCGAAATTCATTACACCCCGGGGATGGCGATGAGATTGGGTCCATGGAGCGATGGTGAAAGGGGTTGGTGTGTTGATGGGGTGTTGTCGCTTGCGTTATCTGTCCGAAATGGGGATAGTGACCTCAAACTATATATTCTGGGGTTTCTGATACTCTGTGTTATGATTCATCTACTGATTCTGATGTTCTGAACTCTTTTTCATCGAGATAAGTGCCATTTGAAGTAACTGATGGTGACACTTGAGTGGCACTGTCTTCAGGCTCTTTTAAGGCAGAAATTATGGCCATCAGAAGATGATTGGACATAAACCTGGAGAGGAATTATCAAGAGTGTGACATAGTGAGTAATTCAGATAGTCAAGCTGCCATTAAAGCAATAAACTCGTATGTCATCGACTCAAATCTGATATGGAAGTGTCCATGCTCACTCCTGGTTGCAGAGTGTCTTGCTTCTGCATTCCAATGCGAAGAGTGCTTTGGACGAGTAGATTTTAGAAAGAATGAGACTTGGCCTTCTTGGTACTGGACTTTATTGGAGCTAATGGAGCTCAGGAGCTGCAGAAGGTGGAAAAAGCGATAATAAGGCACAAAAGATCAAAGTCGCAGTGCACTGTAGTTGCAAAATAAACCATGGAGGGACAGCGAAAGGGATTGGTGTATTGATGAGGGTGTTATCGTTGTGATGTTTAATACGCTGCTTTTCTGAAGTCTATCAGCCTTTTTCACCGGAATGAGCTCAAACTGAAGTAACTGCCCGTGGCATCATCCCCATTTAGCCAAGACCCGTCCAACTGAATCAATTACAAAATAAATTCTCAGACTTGATCGACGTGAAATTCCCATTCAACAACCTTTACCCTTTTCTGTTCAGCCTTAACTCAACAAGATCCGCCGAAAATCAATAATGCCGTGGAAGGTATTCAGAGAGCGACTTGGAAAACTCTTCCCGGAGTTCATTTCGCAAATGGGTCAGATATATCGAGGCAGACAGGTGAGATGGAGGACTTCGAAACTTCTCGTGTTAGCTTCTAGCTCCGAAATTCATTATTTGCCATTGTTCCGCCTCGAACAAGAATCTATAATGAAAGCAGGAATCACATGTATGGCCGGGAGAAGATTTATGTAACGCTTCGGGAGGTAGTCCATGACGATTGGAAGGTGGAAATTTATTTCGAAGAGAATGACACGCTTTTCCCGAGTCTGGGATGTTGGAAAACTCGATAATCGAGGACTTCAGTTCATGCTCTTCTCTTTCTACTTTTCCACATTAGAAAGTGTGAATTTATCGAACAACTCTTTCATGTTATCAATCACATCCCACAGAAACATAGCCTCTAAGTCTAAGACCTCTACATCTGGCTTGTAATGTCGGTGTTATGTTTCGCTTTATTTTTTTTTATCCCAATTAAACCTTTTTTTTTTTGTTGTTTACGTTTCAAGATTCCTACAAGAAGAAAAAGATGCTTCTAATATCACGAGCAAGTTCTTTAATAGCTTGTTGTCGTCATTTCAAACTTTCCATCGCAGATTGTCTTATTGGAAAATTCGATTCAATAACTTTCCTAGAACAGACGATTCCGAGATCGAGCTCGTGTTTCTTTCGTGGAAAGGGACAATTACTGAAATAATAGACTAGACATTCTATCCACTATCGATTCCTCCAATAATGATAGTTCTGAATGCGAGCATTGACTCAAAGTTGTATATCATCTTCAAACTCAATTCTGGCAATTCGATGTTTGTAACATGAAGAGATATGAATCATTGAAAGGTTATTGATTTCAAGATTATACAAATTGAACGAAACCACCAAAAATGCCTTCCCTACCTGTCAATTAACAGATAGAAAAAAAACCAATGACGAGAGAATAATTCCATGGAAATGCTCCTTATTTCCATTTTTCTTAAAACAACGAAAGAAACATGAAAATTTATTGTTTCCAAGAGTTCTCATTTGGTTCCATATTCAAATAGTATTATTACATTTTAGAGCATAAAAATAATTTATTTCTACATATTTTCGTATTCTCTTTCACCCTGGATGTCAATACGATTTCAATGTATAAGAACTGAAAAAAAAATCTTAAAAACGAGCGACAATTTGAAACGAATAGGTAGTTACAAATTCTGGATTCAATATCAAACCTTTCAAATTGTAATAAATATTATTTGGGCTCTTAATGTGGGTCTCACCACTCTTGACGTATCGTGAATCGTATCGGAAATCGTATCGTAAATCGTAATCGTAAGTCGTTTCCTGAAGGTGGTCTCACTTCTCTTGACGTATCGTGAATCATATCGTACATCGTATCGTAAGTCGTGTCCGGAATCGTATCCTCTGCTACCTTTTACCGAGCCTTTTACGAATACCATACAATTTGGATGAATATCGTTTGAAAGTCAGTTCTAACGGATGTCGGATTGTGTAGATTTTGAAAGGTACATTTTCCGGCTAGTCCACTAGATTAATCGCGATGAGAGCACCATACATCGTACCGTGCCAGTTAATGGAAGTATATGCGCCAATCCTGTTCGCACGTCGCGAATGAAGCTATCAAAGCACGAGTGATGACCGGTATCCATTCCACTTAACGAAATTTACGGAAACAATTGAATTTGAATGAGTCCGAAGGACGGCCTGTCATGAACATTCGTGGGCCACAACTCAACGTTTATTTGTCGGTGGAAAATAGCGACCATTAACGATATTTCAGGTGCGGAAAAATGCACGTCGAAGTAAAACCTAGTGTTCCCACGTCCGCAACCTGAGTTATGGCCGTAATATCGGCGTGGATGCAACATTGCCGATTCTGGCCGCCGGCAGGGCCGTATTCAGATCTGGTCTCTTCAGGATCTCAGTAAATCTTTAGCGAGCATCGCCTTGCTATGCTCCATTCACTTTTATGGAGTATCCCGATTGGTCATGAAAATCTGACACATTTCACCGTATTTATTTTAAAAATGTTAGGTTATAGTCATTTTCCTGTCAGATGAATAAGTCGCGTTGTCCTTTCTACATAGAGGTCGTAGTAATTACGTATTTATCGAAATCTTTATTTACTTTGGGAAAATAATGAACTTGAGGGAATATTATGTGAATTCATTGATTCCAAAGACATGGCGAATGTTGAAGAAACTTTTTTTCTGTTAATACTGGAAATATACTGCTCCACAAGAGTTAGGGATATCGTATTCGATTGTTTTTGAAAGTATGTAATCTTCGAGAAATTCGTTGTGAAAATCATTCAAATTTAAAACTCAATATCAAATTGAACCGATCCAATAAAAATCAGTATAAGACAATCTGGTCGCTTTTTTTCTGAAGTTTGGTTCTTTGCATATGCTTCATGAATGTTTTTATTTTGAAATTAAGTCAGTTTATCAACGGCTTCGATTTGAAACGAGTTTTCTGAAAATGCCATGACGTAAATTAACAAACGCTGAGGCTAATAGGGCTATCGGAATGCTACAGGGTGGCGTAAGTCAGGTTGTTGTAGCGGAAAGGCTCCAACTCAGCCAAAGTGTGATATATCGACTCTGGAATAGGTTCAGGGAGACAGGTTCCGTGTTGGAAAAACCAAGGCTTGGTGGGCGACGACAAACAACAGTCAACACCTGCTCGGGATCATTTCATCATCATTTCGGCGAGTATAGAAACCCTACATCTACGTGTAGAATGCTACGGAATACTCTCCAAAATGCATATGGGGTCCAAGTTTCCATCGAAACCATCAGACGACGTTTGAGAGAGGTGAATCTAGGTTCTAGATGTCCATTAAGAGGAGTTCCATTAACACGTGACCATAAGCGTCAAAGACTGGAATAGACAAGGCAACATATCAATGGGAACGATCAATGGCGTAGTGTCCTTTTCACTGATGAATTCAGATATGGACGATTTTCAGATTCTCGAAGAATAAGCGTATGGACAATCCCACGCATACCCTGTAATCGTCGCTATGTCCAAGAACTCCATCCATTTCGAGGCGTAGTGTTATGGTATGGCATATTCATATGTTACCGACACAACCAAGCACCGCGAGAAGCCGAATGATTTCATATAAGTTACCGACGTAACTTTAGGATTCTGTCGGTAACTTATACAAGCAGCAAGTCCATCGGCACCTTATATACATATAACAGGTTTTGAAAAAAAAACTTGATATATTAGCGAGGATGGTTGATTATTAGTCTGAACAAAGTATATGTTTCCAGCCTAAAAGTTCACTGGATGAAACCACCACTTGTATAATCGTTAAGTTACAGACAAACTAAGAATTAGGGGAAATACGTACAAAATGACATATATGGACAAAATGACATAGGCATCATAACTTGAGTTCGGAGGTATGAAATGCGGAACTGCCTACCACATTACACGACCCGAGTGGCATCAATTAACCTCTGAAAATTAGCAAGAGCTACTCTGGTTCATTCGATCGTTATGAGTGATAACAGATATCAATAGGTCACGAGTTTTTTTTCATTGCGCCAAATTTTAAGAAGAAATGGCCAGTTTTCACCATTTTTTTTCATTCGAATTGCATTCAATTCAAACTTTAATTATTTGTCATTGCATTCACAAAGCTTTTTGTATGTTGAATATACTTTTTGCATTAATTCGATACAATTTTAGTTTTATAACGCTATATGGACAAAATGACATATAGAGTGAACGGACAAAATGACATAGGTATTTCAGCTGAATTAACCGTATCTACCGGACAAAACCAAGACAATCCATCTCAGGCTCCATCAGCAAACAAAGAATCAGGACTTGTCTCAACATATTCATAACAAAATCTTCATCTGCGGCTAATAAAGGCAATGCTTCTTAACCTACTCTTGCTGATCCTATGAGGAGGTTTCTCCAATCCCTAAAGGACGATTTATAAGTGAACAAGGCAAACGGGAGCCGAGGACTCGACAAACGTACTTAGTTTCAACTTCTGCACCTAATAAGATGGCAATCAAATCAAAAAAGAGCCTATACCTCCTCCAAAAAAAGGAGACAATTCCCTGGGGCATTATTTAAAGACGACAATGGAGTAGAAAATGTTCCTAGCAACTTTCGAGATTATGAAGACGACTGTCCAGTGTCCATCTATTGTTATGAGACCTTTTTTCCCGATTTAGATCTTCTCCAAGATTAGCCCTGAAGAAGACTGGTTACGGTGCATGCATTGCTTGCATTGGACTCACGCATCTTGTGCTGATGTTCCTAGAAGAAACAAGCGTTTCATTTGTGAACTTTGTCAGTAGTTTTGTAACTATAAGTAGAAAAATACAGTTGCCTGTTGCCGGTATGTCATTTTGTCCATAGCATGCGAGCAAAATGAATTTCGTTTATCCCAATTTATCTAAGAATATTTTATTTCTTGGTACTTTTATTTCAAAAAGGTTGATTAGATTTTATAAAGAAAGGACCAAAGATCAGAGGTGTCGAATATGACATTACTGTGATTCACTACTAACAAGTTATGCCTCTGAAATGAAACCCTATGTCATTTTGTACGTACTTCCCCTACGTCGGCAACTTATTATGATTATGATTTTTTTATAATTATTGAAGTTATAGTAGTTATGCTTAATTTTTTCGGGTGAAAAGTATAGCCTATGTCACTAAGGGATAATGTAGCTTTCTAAGCGTGAAAGAATTTCTGAAATCGGTCCAGTACTTTTTGAGCCAAATCGTATCAAACACACAAAATTGCAAATCTTTCCTCTTTATAATATCAGTATAGATTACCCTCAGTAGAATATTGGTAAAGTTTTGGTGAATTCTCTAAAGTAACTATTTCATTTTGGTAATGAAATAAGCAGTATTAAAAATATGCAATATTGCGATAACTGAATACACTTGTTTGATAAAACCACTACTCGCATAATAATTAAGTTACAGACAAACTGAGAATTACGTCGGCAACTTATTATTACGTGTTCGGCATCGCTCGGAAAACCGATTGTGTGTTTGTGTCGGTAACATATGAATATGCGGCCGGCATATGTTTCAACGGGCGAACAGATCTTCACATTTGTTCTGGGAATATGACTTACACTATAGGGAGCATGTCATTGACAATGTTGTGCCAAATTTTCACGCGGCTATTGGTGAAACTTTTCAATTTCTAAACGATAACGCTGGACCGCACCGTGCAGCCATAGTTGAGAATGCGCGCGAGGAGCTTGGTATTTCACATTTACCAATACCTCCGCACTCACCAGATTTGAATTGCACAGAACATACATGGGATATGCTCCAAAGAAGATTAGATAATCATCAACCTACCCCAGGATCCTTAAATGATCTGAGAGAGCTTCTGCCCCGTTTATGGAACCAAATTCCTCAAGAAATGTTCAACAACCTCGTGTGTAGTATGCAAAGAAGATGTCAAGCTGTAATTGATGCCCGTGGAGGCCATACATTGTATTGATGGTCTTAAAATGATTGAATTCTCTGGGAATAAAATTTCTATATTTTACTCGATTTTTCTTAACCACCCTGTATACGCTGCAGACCTACAGGCTTAAATTAATTTGCAACTTGAAATCATATCAATATGAATATTCATCACAAAAATCCTATTTTCACTATATTTTTTTGCAATTTAAGTCAATACCCCTAACTCATGCGGAGCAGTTTATTTCACAGATATAAACATTATTGGAAGACTCAGTTATGCTATTTTCTTGTGCGGAAATCAAGAATCGAGTGTTGAAATTTTAATGAAAAATAATGGCCAGAATAGTCCGTTACTTGTGATAGTTCATTCGAAAAAAGAATAAAAGTACTCGAATAACCCGAAAGAAAAACTTATGAACGAACAGTGCAATTTCTCACCTCTCAAAATCCTCAAAGAATTAACCATTGATTAAAGAATTACAGAAAACATTTAAATACCTTTTTGCACAACTTGAAATACTCCAGTATGGAAATGTGGTAGTACAACGAAACCTGTGTCACAGTTGAACCTCAAGAGAACTAACTCAATTCACAAAGTTAAAAAAGAGTAAATAGTAATAAGCATTGACAACGTTTCTGACAATTATTTGACATTTCAAAAGTACCAACCCGCGTCAGGTCCAGGTATGAAAACTTGATGAACCTAAATCATGACCAATCGGGATACTTTATAAAAGTTAATGGAGTAAATATCTGAGGTGAGTGAAGACCGTGCCTTTTACGTTCCGCAAATTTATTAAGCAATGCACAGGGGCAATCACTTGATTGCGAGTTATCACCAAAAACCTGGACAGAAAAATACCTACCTTACCTGAATTGTATAAAGGGTGCATTTCCTGCCTTCTATTGCGAACCGACCTTTATGCTCAAACTGCATCCACCGATTCGCCAGGTTCTATATTAGGACCCTATCGATGCCCTCGTTACTTTGATCCTTGGAATTAATTCTCTGATGGGGTTCGAAATTGCCTCCATCATCCACTCTACATCTGCTATTTATTTACGGTTATTAACTAAATTAGGTATTAATTGAAATAATGGCTTCCGATTTGAGGACTCAAACTTGCCCCGGTTTATAATTATATCTGAATCCTTGCGCCCTTTCGCTAATGACATCGCTCAGATATCAATTAGTCTTCGAAGGACCTGTTTTGGAGACTTTTCCTCCTTATTTCGTCGCAAACAAGGGATGAGGAAAAGCTAGGTTTACGAAGGAATCTGCATCCAGAATCCAAAACCGAATGCAATAATGCAAAAAGAATAACTCAATATTTGTTATGCTTTTTATTGTTGGTAAAACAACACTACTTACTGGCTCAGAAAATCGACCTGGCAACTACGTTTCAATCGATCATGCTACGAATGCATTGTACAGGGTGACAACTTGAAAACTTGCCAGTTCAATTATGACGAAAGGAATGATTCAGAGATGCCGGAACAGGTCAATTTCTATTCGTAGGGGGACATATTTTGAGCAGAAATGTAAGACGAAATCTCCTCAACCCTTGGTGTAGGCCGTAGGGGCTATCATCCCTTAATTTTTAATAGGGAATAGGGGGTGAGCTATAGCTCAATTGAAAGATCTCTTGACCCTCTACATGAATACTATGGTTTGCAAATTTTTATTGAGGTTTAGCTCACCCTCTATTCCCTATGAAGAATTTAGTGGTGATAGCCCCTACACCTAGGGTTGAGGATATTTCGGCTTACAATTCTGCCCAAAATATGTCCCCCTCCGAATAAAAATCCACCTTTTTCAGCATTTTCTCTGAAAACTTCCTTGTCGAGACATAAGGACTGAACGAGAATAAATTCGCTATCACACAAACGCCTATATCTCTTGAACCAATTGAGAAAAAATCGAAATTTGATCATTGTTAGCTTTGTTATGAAGGTCAGAAATATGTGGAACATTCACATCATATATATTCCAATTCTCTGTCGCAAAATGTCAAGCGAAGTGAAAACACGAGAATTTATAGTGAAACTTTTTCAAAATAATCAAAAATGGAGCTTCAAAAGAATCGCAAAAGAGGCCCGCGTTCGTCCGAAAACGGTATCAAGAGTTGTTCAGCGCTTCAACGAAGATCTTACAATTAACCGCAAGGAAGGAACCGGGAGGAAAAAGGGGTTTCATAGCCCAAAAAAAGTGAAGAAAGTCATCAGCCTTTTCAGAAGAATCCTGACCTTTCAGGACGAAAAATGGCCCAAATAGTGGGTTGTTCGCAGTCAACCGTTCAGAAAATCAAGTCGAGTTGTGGGTTTTGAACATACAAAGTGTAGAAAGTGCCAGACAGGAACGCTGTGAAGAATCAAGAAGCGAAATCAAGAGCAAAGTAATTCAGAAAAGATTTCTTGAAAAATTTTTCCTGTTGCGTGATGGACGACGAAACCTATGTCTTGGCCGATTTCTCGCAAATTCCTGGTCAGGAGTTTTATACTGCAGATTCTCGTGGAAATGTTGACGAACAATTTCGCCTGAGGAAACAAGCAAAGTTTCCTAAAAAATTCCTGGTTTGGCAAGCAATTTGCACTTGTGGGAAAAGGAGCAAATTTTTCGTTGGTCAAGGCTCTGTTGTTTCGAAGATATACATCGAGCAATGCTTGAAGAAGCGACTTTTACCATTTTTACGTGAACACGATGTGTCAACAATCTTTTGGCCAGATTTAGCTTCATGCCACTACAGCAAGGCCACCAAGGAATGGTACGAAGCTTATGAGGTGGTTTTTGTCACCAATGAGGCCAATCCACCAAATTGCCCAGAACTCAGGCCAATCGAAAGATATTGGGCCCTGGTAAAAAGAGAATTGAATAAGACTAAGAAATCAACGAAAACATTAGCGGAATTCAAGCAAAAGTGGAAGACAGCATCCCAGAAAGTGGCTGAGAACACTATAAGAAGCATGATGGGAAGAATTCCGGAAAAAATCCATGAATTTTTAAAAAGTAGTTTTGGTTTTTTTATTGTGAAAACAGTCTTCATTATAATTAGAAGGTGATTAGAAAATGAGTTTGATTTTCGAAATCAGTCCAGTGGTTCAAAAGATATACTCAAGCGTTTTTGTGATAGCGAATTTATTCTCGTTCAGTCCTTACCTAAGTGGCCTAAAAAGTGTCCACATTGTCACCCTGTGTAATTTGTCATAGTTTCTGCCAAGCAAAATGAGAACTTCCTCCACTTTTTTGAACTTGGGAAATCAGGGAACATATCCCATCCCAAAATTCGACGACATCACCCTCATCCCCTCATCATGCGGCGAAATACCTTCGCCAATAATTACGCCCCACAAATCACGACCAGTTTCAAAAACGTCAGTGCGTCGCGTGAAAGGGGATGCAAGGGGTGAAACCGTGAATTATGCGAGCATAATAAACTTGTGGAATGTCCCGGAATTCCAGGTTTGCGTGGTACCCACATCTTTTAATGATGTCGTATTTTGAGGGTTTGTGCGTTTGCGGGCGCTGATGGAAGATCGCTTCAGTTTCGATGCCAGTAGACAAGGGGAATTTTTATAGCAACAGCGCACGTGTAAATGCCATTTTATGATTGTCATAGAACGTGCTTATACTCTTCTAGGATGGGCATGACTGCGCTTTCCATGCGTGAAATTTCAGATAGAGGAAATTTTGTTATAAATCTTCGATTGCATACAGACCGAATGAATAAACCAAAATAAAGTTACGAAAAACAACTATAATGTTATAACGAGTTATAACCGCAAACGAAGTTTGACAAGGGACGCCTTTGATTGAATATCATTAGTTCTCCAATCAGTGCCCGAACATGCGTTTTTGCGTCAGCCCAAAGCAAACCCCGTAATGAATCAATATTTACCGTCACGTTAATTGAAAACCAACAAAACACAGTCGTTCATGAAATATAGCCATACATAAATTCCTGCACATTTGTCCGCTTCGAATTCAACAATGCAATATCATTCTGATGAATCGTGGCCTCCATTATCAAAATTAATAAAGCTTTCACAGGTTTTGATTGATGTCCAAGTAGAAATGTGTTGTTTTGTCCATCGGAGGGGTGTTGTGGTTGAAAAGGGTCCAATGAGGGAAAATGGGCGTGTTTCTAAAGTAGTGGACGATACAGTGATAAAGACGAGTGACTAATCAATGTGAAGTACCTTAATTTGACCCAAAGCATAGTCTGAAGTCCAATATCTGGGAATTACCCTAGGGCCTAGACAGTTAGCTTCTGTGGAATGAGTATGTTGAAATTACTGCTACTACAGCGATAAAGGCTTTCATAATGCGCAGAAGCCTTTCTGGTAAAAATATTGCGATAAATGTAGGGAAGTTCCTACAAAGTGACATAGGGTTTCATATCAGAGGAATAACTTGTTGGTAGAGAATTACAGTAATGTCATATTCTACACCTATGATCGTTGCTCCTTTCTTTGTTAAATCTTATTAACCCTTATGGAATGAAAGTACCAAAAAATTATCTAATATTCTTAGATAAATTGGGATGAACGAAATTCATTTTGTCAACTGTAGTTTTCCACTTATAGTTACAAAACTTCTGACGAAGTTCACCAAAGAAACGCTTGGTTCTTCTAGGAACATCAGCACAAGATGCGTGAGCCGAATGCAACCAATGCATGCATCGTAACCAGGCTTTTCCAGGGCTAATCCTGGTGAAGACTGGTTCTTTTCCGATCTGAATCGGGAACAAGGTCATAACAATAGACAGATGGACGTCTTCATCATCTCGAAAATTTCTAGGAACATTTTCTTCTTCATTGCCTTCTTTAAATAATGCCCTAGGGACTTGGCTCCTTTTCTTTGGAGGAGGTATGGGCTCAGTTTTCGATTTGATTGCAGGTGTAGAAGTTGAAACTGAGTACGTTTATCGAGTCTTCGGCTCACGTTCGCCTTTTGCACTAATGAATCGTCCTTTAGGGATTGGAGGAACATCCTTATAGGATCAGCAAGAGTAGGTTAAGAAGCATTGCCTCTATTAGCTGCAGATGAATATACAGTGGTTCTAAGACCACGATAGGGACAAGAACTAAGTGTACACTATCGTTAGGCTCTCACTCCAGTGTTTTCAGGCAGAAATCGAAAAATGCGTAGGTATAAGCCTGGAAAGAAACTATCAAGAGTGTGACATAGTGATCTAGTCTGATAAACAAGCTGCTCTCAAACCACTGAACTCCTATTCTCATAGCCGTCAATAAAGCTCTCGTTTCCATCTCGAGAATCCGATCAAAACTACTCATTCCAACAAAATAGACCCAATTCCGACAAAGGAAACCTTCCTTGACCCATTTAACCTCAAACTGTAATCCGTTACAACCGGACTAGATTGAATTTGCATCGGAGCTGTTTGTCCATTCTCCAATGACAAACGTACAGAGACCGTCAACGATATCGTTGTACAGACCGTCACGTTCAGATAATGGTCGCATCGCTCTGCCCATTATTACGCCATTCGAAATGGGCAAATTTACCCAATTATGAAATTCATCACCTTATCGAAGGTCTATTCTGGGATCGGCCTGCACCGCATGCAATTAACTACTCTGATGATGAGGCAACGTTTCGGATTCGATTTCTGATAGGGGCAAGACTGGAGTTGACGATATCGAAGGTTCGGGTTCTATTTCCGCCTCGTTATTGGTGGCTTAACATTTTCATGGTATTGTCATTACTCCTCATGTATTACAACAAAGTTCTCGTAATGAGTTACTCTTTGTAAAATGGTTTGTAAAATGTCCATCTCATTCAGAACCAACTGGGCTCTTCTCAGATTCTCATTTTCGTTCTCATCTCTTCCAAGTCTGGCGATGTTCCGGATAAATGAGCGCACCGGGAAAGGGGGAAATCGATGAATTTTCCATTCAAGGGCATATTGGAAAGTTCACAACAAATATTAAATGGGGCGGGGAAAAGTTTCAAAGACCTTTTCATTATTTCCAGGAATTAATCACTGGGACCTTCGGCATGAAAAAGGATTGTGGCCGATGATCCGAGTGATTCGATTTGGTCCGAGAGGAACGAATTGAAAAACAGGAGGATTGACTGAGGAAGAAGATCTGAAGTAGTTGATGAATCGATTATGTTGACTGAAAACCTTATTCTTCTTGCCTACCTCAGTTTGTTCCGGCACTCCCAAATCAGCTTTGAGTCAATGACTCAGTGCTTTAATAGCAGCTTGACTATCTGTATGAATAGCTATATCGCACTTCTGATGGTTTCTTTCTAGATTTATATCTAGACATCTTCCGATTGCAAGTATTTCCGTTTGAAGGACGCTTGTACAGGAGCCCAACGATAGTGCACATTTGGTGTTTGTCCCGTAAATGCCAGCGCCAGCTCCTGTAGCGGTTTAGGAACCATCTGTATACCATTTTATTTCCCTACAGGTTAGTGAATGACCGAGAGGCATCGCGAGAGACTGAGGGGGAGGAATTCCAAAATGACTTCCTCCCACATTCCCTTCCTGCCCTGTCAAAGGACCCCCAGCAAAAATCCGACTCCAATCCCTCTCATTTCATCAATCGTGACCCTAGGACTCGACAGCTATGCCGTCTATTTCTCATCCAGGCTCCACGCGAGGTCCGTCACGTGACCGTAGGGCCCCATTGTCCTTCCGTAGACACCTATGAATTTCCCGGCCTCGTCCCCGCACCTCCCTCGGGATCCGTGGAACGACCGAATGAAAGGCGAGTTAATAATGCACGCATACCTGGAGTTCCGGCTGGATTCCGCGGCTTCATTGCGTTCCTTACGGCTTAATTCAGTGGTTGAGGGATAGCGTGACTTGGAATTGGAGTTTCTGGAGCAATTGGAGGGATTCGGGAGGCGAAAAAAGTCGTGCGGGAGGATGGCGGAATCGGTCGACGTGAAAGTTGGAGGAAATTAAACCTGGACAGGTTTCTACACTGAGAAAAATTTTTGTTTGTAGTTAATAAATTATGTTAGCTGCAAATAAATATCAGCTTTGAATAGGGCCCAACTTACGTAAGTTCTACTGCAATATTCCGAAAGTTAAAATAATTTTGAATAAATGATTTGTTATATATTTCCCAATCATATGTTTCTGAATAACAATATAATATTTCGTTAGAGCATATATTTATTTTTGTTGAACAAATGATTTGTTTGTATACCAAATACACCTTTTACCATAATAAATAATTCCTTTGCGTCAGATAAGATATTTATTTGTATTAAACCATATTACTTGCCATTCAATAAATATATCTTTCCTTGTAAAATACATTTTGTTGCATCAAATAAGTTATAAGTTTGCATTAAGCCACTTACACGCTGTTCAGTAAATATATATCTTTCCTGGTAATATATATTTCTCGATATAAAATGAGTTATAAGTTTATATTCTACCAGATACCTATATTGTTAGATAACACTAATAATAATAACATAATAAAGATATTTCAGAATAATTCGAGACAATCAAAAAGAGTAAAATTTCAGATGTAAAATAGAATTGGAAGCAGATCTATAGCTTGCAACATTCATTGGGAGATAAGGGTCCTATAGAAGAACTCATCAAGATACTAGATTCACCATGAGTATTAACTTTGAAGTTCTGTGTGGGTATTTCTTTTTCAAATGCAAAAAGGCAAAATATCAATATTATCAATCGCTACGATTTCAAAACATATTTCACTAGGAAGCTGTAAATAAAAACTGTCATAGTCATTATGCATGTTTATTGTAAAACAGTGGTTATGTAACAAATAAAGTACAGTTTTTTTTGAACAGTTAAAGATGTATATAATATGTACAGTTGCAAACACACATACACACTGTATATATTGAACATACATATAAAAACATAACGAAATAAACTTTCTGACATACCCAATATCGAATTAACTCCGAGATTATCCCCTAAAACTGAGAATAGTGTAAAATAAATGTTTTTCATTTCATAAACTAGTTAGGGCACTGCACTGGGAACGAAGAATAGATATCAGATTAATCACTTAATAATAACGTAGTAATTGTAGCTGATCTGTGATGTAGATAAAACTACAGACTTATCTCGCCTATCAGACCGACTTATACGTACAAACGTACTGTACAATCGACCAATATTACAAATGCACACTAAGCACACCACGCAATCGCATACACTAACGCGTGGTCGGCAAACGGCAACAGATTGGATCAAGCCGCTTGCGTACTGCCTACTATATTAATGTTTCTCAACGGTTATTGGTCAAGTCGATGCAGGAGCAACCTAACAGAAATAATTTAAAATTTATTAAGGTTGGGACAAACAAAGGTATGTTGAATATAAACAGGTATAATATTTAGGGACCTCTATATTCCATATCAATTGATGTGGAATATACCATTTAGTTCTCATAAACATATGTCTCACCCATAATGGAATTCTTATGGGAAACAAATCAATATTACTATGAAACACGGAAAAGGTTTGTCGTAAATATACGAAGTTACACTGCAACTCATAAGGTTACCGGTGAACATGATTTGTTGGATTGAAATAAAGCACAGGAAAAAAAAATTAGCTTTCCAAATATTTATCTCAAAGCTGAATAATTTAATATAGATATTTATATGTAAGTAATCATTTTAACCGGAAATATGGCATATTCTTATTGAACTAATACGGGTTTAACATATCAATATGTTATTCCCAAATAAACGTTTCCCTCAGTGTACTGATTCTTCCATACGCATGTCTGAAATTGGCGCTTTGACAGTTAGAGAAAGCCTTCTGATATCTTTGGTGGCATCGAAAAGAAGCACTTTGCATCACTCTTTCTCTACGCATAACTGAGGAACCCCGCGAAAACTAGAAAGGACCCCGCACTTTTCGCATGGTAAATGCAGGCGTTCCGTCAAATGTTCTAATTTTTTGGTATAATGTAGTACTCGACCTACTGATCAAAAGTGTCAATGACCCCAATTCAATCCTATGACTAGTTTTTGAGATACAGGGCGTTCAAGTTGAGAATTACCAACTTTTACTACGCGTGTATCTCGAAAGAGAATCGAATGAATTTTTCTCAAGAAACATTTCATTCCATCCCCAGGGAGCAACTATATAGAGAAATTTGACCGAAAATCGTCACGAATACAGGGTTATCCATAATTGAATGCATGCCCGATTTTGAATGTATAAAATACATATGTATGTCAGTTCCAGAGCGAGAACGTTCGCAAAATCACCTTTTTTTTCATCACCCTCTATTTCAAGATTAACTCCGTTGAGGTGGGAGTTTTCTTTCACCACTGTACTTGATAAAAAAACATAAATACGACTGAGAGTTTTTATCCACTTCCTATGACCATTTTTTTTCATGAATATGAAAATTATTTATTTATGTTATTTTATTCTTATTCCAGCAAAAAATCTGGTCATAGGAAGAGGATAAAAACTCTCAGCCGTATTGATGTTTTTATATCAAGTACAGTGGTGAAGGAAAACTCCCACCTCAACGAAGTAAATCTTAAAATAGTGGGTAATGAAAAAAAAGGTGATTTTTGGGTATTTTCGTAGGGTTCACAGTTCATTTTTTCATGACTGAATCAGGACCCTGTATTCTTCAAAGTCCATGATGGTATGTTCTGAAAAAATCAAACAAACACTTTAAATCAACCCAAAAATACAGGATGTGCACTTTACCTTCATAGTGAATAATTTCTATAATAATAGATCACCCAGTATGAATTCTAGGTATTTCAGGTTTTTTCGATGTTACAACAACATATCTAGTGAAATAGTTCATTTTGCGAACGTTCTCGCTCTGAAACTGACATATTTTATACTTCCAAAATCGAGAAAGCATTCAATTATGGATAACCCTGTTTTGGTAAAGACTTTCGGTCATATTCCTCTATATAGTTGCTCCCTGGGAATGGAATGAAATGTTTTTTGAGAAAAATTGAACTTCATTCGATTCTGTTTCGAGATACGCGCGTAGTAAAAGTGGGTAATTCTCAACTTCAACGCCCTGTATCTCAAAAACTAGTCATAGGTTTGAATTGGGGCCATGAACACTTTTGATCAATAGGTCGAGTACTACATTATACCGAAAAATTAGAACATTCGAATGTGTCCAGAAAGTTTCACGTCCTCTCGAGTTCATCATGTTAACCGCTTCCTAGCCATTCTCCATACGAGGCACTACAAATTGCTGTTAGTGCATAATGCAGCCATGCAAAACACAAAAGTACCCTTTGATGGCCCATTTCCTAAGCCCGCTCCGTTTCTAATATCGCCTAAAGATATTATTGTGTTATCTCTGGATATTCTCGCGAATAAGACGAAAACCGTTCTGTTATAATGATGAACAGGAAATGTTCAGGAAATAGCTTTTCATGTCGTTGTATTATCTTGTCGGGTTTTCCGCATTGTAAACAAGCCCGGAGGCAGGATGTTTGGCCGATAAGGAACTCGGGTCCGGGGATTTTCTTTCTTCTTGAGTCCGGAGGGAGGTCTTTGATGAGACTTCATAAATTTCGAATTTAATTCTTTACGAGAATTATAAGGGATGATTTGATTATTTCGTTTCATCTGGTAGGGGATGGGCGGAATTAGGAAATTCGTTCAAGATTTCCACGGCAAGATTTCAAATAATAGCGATATTTCTGCGCCTATAGTTCTCTTCTATAGAAGAAAGATCTATTATCACGCAAAATATAAAGTGTGTCTGGGCATTACTTAGCGATAATTTGAGACCATCAAATATACCTTATTTTATCAATAAAAACACCCACGTTGGGGGGGTTAACTTCAAAATGGCGGCTATTCTAAAATAGTCGCCATTTTAAATTATTTTTTCTATTTTAGTTGACCCTTTCGAATGATATCAATTTCTTGAGACATAAAGATGTTGAAAAAATGTTTTTTGAAAGATAATGCGACACCTTTTATCAAAGTAGAACAATATGGAAACGTCCAAGTCGAAAATGTCTTAAAAAAATTCCCAAACAAAATTTCAGTAAGAAAATTTACTGAATGTTTTAGTGACTCCTCAATAGTACAGAAACTAGCAAATTGAAGTATAATTTTTTTCAATTAATCAAAAAGCTCAGCTACAAAACGACACCCACATCATTTCTGTAAATTGCATAATTCGAGAGTTATTGTTGTTCGAATATGACCCTTACGAGAGAGCAGACACTGTATTGATTTCCAGGGCCGCAAGACAAGCCGTCATGAGGGTCACTGACTGTCTTCAAAGCTGAGACGGCCATTTTGAGCAATTTTCATAATTAATTTGTTAGTTTAATCATTATTAATGATCGAAAGTACAGTACTGAGTTTTTATTTTTTTTTATCAATTTTAATAAGGGTCAGGTTCAAACAGCAATAAATCTCAAATTATGTAACTTACAGAAATGATGTGTGTGTCGTTTTGTAGCTTACCTTGCGTGTTAGCTCATTGATAAAAAATTATACTCCAATGTGCTAGTTTTTGTACTTTTGAGGATTCACTAAAAAATTCAGTGAACTTTTTGACTAAAATTTTTTTTAGAATTTTTTATGACTTTTTGAGTTGAATGTCTTTATATTGTTCTACTTCAATAAAAGGTGGTAGTATTATCTTTCAGAACACAGTTTTTTCACATCTGTAGGACCTTTATGTCCAAAGAAATCGATATCATTTGAAAGGGTCAACTAAAATGAAAAAAAAAATCAAAATGACGCCTATTCTGGAAATAGGGGGGTAAACCCCCCAATGTGGGTATTCTTGTCGATAAAATTAGGTATATTTGATGCCCTTAAATTATCGCTAAGTCATGCCCAACCACACTGTATATTTATGATTTTCTTGTGATGTTCTTGATCGAGATCTGAGTGTGATTTTAGAATTTTGAGAGCTATAACCAATAATTTTCAGCAATTGTTGTTCTTTCCACTACTTTCTGCCAATTGGCAAATTATTCACCCTTGTTTCTTTGAATTCTCTCCATATAGCCAATCTTTGAGTATAAACGCGGATTCTTCTAACCTGCTATGTTCATTCAATTCGTATTCTCGTTCGCAGTAAATTCCAAAACCTCAAAATGCAATCATCTTGCAGATTTTCAGTTGAACCTCTTGGAAATGCAGGAAGTATAAGGAGAATCATCGAAGAATTCACGCTTCAGCACTCTGTATCTCTAAAATAGGGCTTTTTCCGACCAATGTTCATGAGGCTTTTATTCTCGATATCGTCCAAGTAATCATACCCCTCCAATTTAGGAGCAGTCTGTATGAATATGAGGAATAGAAAAGGACACGATGGTTTCCCTGTGGAACACCACTAATTTCACCATAATCATCAGATACCCGATCTCTAGCTGTAATGAATGGGGAATCAGAAAAGAAAAGAATTCAGAACCCATTGTTGTACCTCGAAAAACGTAATTCTTCATTTCGCATGACCGACCTGACATTTCCGTGCCTGACCAGAGATCCGCTAAATTAGCTTCACCTTCCAGACCACCGCATACGGAATAACGAAAGCCAATCCGACCTGCACCTGCAGGCACGGAGGGGAACCCGAAAACACCTCGTTTCCAGCTCTGATTAATATTTTTCGAACCAGAAATTATCCGGACCCCGAAGGGAAGACGCTGACCTACATGTCTGCTTCGTTCGGGCTCAAGTAACAAAATTAAATTTCAGACAGCACGCCCGCTTTGTTGCTTCGCATAACAAACGTCAACTACAATAACACAGAGGGTAATATAATATTCCAGTGCCCCGCGGC
Organism: Adalia bipunctata; assembly: GCA_910592335.1. NCBI lineage: Eukaryota > Metazoa > Arthropoda > Insecta > Coleoptera > Coccinellidae > Adalia > Adalia bipunctata. Next base: position 5,385,166 of record OU342951.1, read on the forward strand.
TGGGATGGGAGAGCGCGCCAGGAATCGATCCCGACTAAGCCCTTTTCAATTTTACGGCAGGAGGTGAGACTGCAGGGGCAGGATATCGGGATGTGTTCTATCCCGGCTGTTCGGAGTTGCTGAATATTTATAGTTGGTTCTGGACCATCAGGAGATAGTGAGGGTGGGGGCAGTGGAAGTTTTAGACCTCGTTCAGACGTCTATTTATGTTCCTCAGAGTAACCAGAAAATATTACAATCCTTACATAGGATTGAACTATTTCAAGAACCAATCTACACTCCTTGAATTTCGCATGAAAATTTGCGTGAATAGCAATGAAAGTTTACCTGTTCGATAATTTTTCTACAAAATAGTGAGTATCGAAAATGTGTTTTATGCCTTTTTTTATTCATCCCATTGTTTTACAAATATATAGTGCTTTTGGATCTATTCTAATCAACTAGAAGCCTGTCGTTGCACCTGAATTGAAATATAAGGAGCAACACAACAAATAAGAATAAAATACCAGCGACTCCGCCATTTCGCAGCTCCATATTCCTCGTGATAAAACTAGAATTCCTTTTTTATACAACTGCCATTAAGTGACACTTTTAATGACCGCAAACAATGTTAAAATTGATTGTTTCCGTGGAAGAGTGTTAGAAAATATTTTTAACATTAGTGTTAAAAATATTTTTAGCACCCATTTTCTTATGACGAACTCAGATGAAAAAAATTCAGCAATTGCAAATTTTTATTATCAATATTTAACAATCATTACTTATGAACATTAATATTAATCGTTAAACTAGAACAATTATTAACATTAATACCCTGTGACGTCAAGGAGCTTCGAACCACATTATTAGAATCCTCAGCACCATCAGTACCTGTAGAAACCGGAGGTACAAAATTGGATGATGATCCAAAATCTGTTGAGGTTGGGAGAATTTTTTCAGCAATGACATTTTTATATGCATTGGAATGATCCACATAGCCCTCGGCTACCGTCGTAGACTTCCATCCTCCATGTTTTTTTATATCCGTAATATTTGCTCCTGATTCTGCTAGCAATGAAGCGGAGGATCTTCGAAAACAGTGTCCTGTATATTGCTTTGGTTCTAGCAGTTTGAGGAATTCGGCAACAATAGATGGAATTTTCCCAAATGTATTGATACCAACTGGATTGGCAGTGCATTTATTATTCATGTATTTCAGGAAAAAACGACGATGTTTGATGACAGAAGGGCGCAGTGCAAAGTACTTATGAAGATAGTCAACATACTTCCCAATAATACTGAAAGAACGACTGACTTTCGTTTTTGTGTTTGGAAGTTGTATATCCAATGATTTATCTGTTATTTCGATGTCTTCCACTGATAAATTACACAATTCCTCACGCCGACAGGCTCCAAATAATCCGAGAAAACAGCGACCTCGAAAACCTATAATTCGATACCAAAGTTGAGCATGTAGCTCTCATCAGTGAAGAATTTTTTAGTTTTAATTTTTCGATTTTTGATTTTCGAGTTTTGTTCACGAGCACACAACGCTCAAGGTATGGCATTTGACAGGTGAAAATCTAAATGGTGATAGTTAGGGCTTTGAATTATTTTTTATTGTATAGAGCTACCTCGAAAACCTACATTTTGATACCAAAATCACGCATGTAGCCCTCATAAGTAGTGAATTATTCCTGTTTTTGTTTTTCGATTTTTCATTTTCGAGTTCTGTTCATGAGCTCAAAGCACTCAAGATAAGGGTGCTGTCGATACGCAAAATTATTATTATTACCATGTACCCCTTATTAGTGAAGTTTTTTCAATTAATTTCAGAATTTCATTCACAAGTTCATATCAATCAAAACATGAGTGTTATCGTTTTCCACAATGGTTATTATAAAAAATTCGAATGGTTTTTCGTACAATACATTTAAATTACCTACGTATGTTCCTGCCAAATTTGAATAATCAAAACTCTCTGGATGAACCTACCGACATCAAACATCGTCTTTATAATTTGTCCCTACGTATACAATCCAGAGGTCCTAGAGGGATTCTCACAATATTTTGCTCGATTTCTATCAACTGAAATGAAACTCCTGACCCCAAATCATATTCATTGTCTTCGTCCACAGAGTCTCACGGAATTCTAATCCCAATTTCCTGTTACCGATTTTCTGGAAGTATCCGAAACATTTCTCCAGAAATCAATTCATCTCATCGCACAAAGAGAAGAAAAACTCGTCTATTCCATCAAAGACAACCTTCACCGAGCCCCTCAAAGCTTTCAGAACCGAGGTTCCCAATAAATTCGAATAAGTAAGTAATCGACAAAAGTAAATACACAAAATCAACATCCTATCTTACCCAGAAAGCATATTCTGCCTTGGAGAGAGGTGAAAATTGAAAACGGAATTCATAATGTTCCTTCAACACATTTCATTTCTTCAGTGAATTATTCATGGTTGTAACTTGCGTGTTTATTTATGAGAAGGAAAGAGATTCCCGAGACCTCTTCGGTGGAATTCCTGGGTAAAGTTCAGAAATTAGGGAGAGTTCAGAGTTGGACGAAAATGGTCTTGAAATTGGAATTCGACGTACTCATTTCGAGGGGATTCATTTTTCTGTTTGTTTAAAGGAGGTACGGCGTTCTCTCAACTCGAACTTTTTGATTGGAAAGAGCATTGCAATAGTGGGAATATCACATTTTTCCATGGTGACTGACAAAGTTTTCCTTCACCCTTGTTTGCAGGTAGTTTTTGCTGTTGTTCATGAAGTAAGAACTAATAACGTGGCTTGATGGATTCGTTTGCAATTTCCTGATTCCTCAAGTTTATAGGAAACCGGCCATAGCATCGGGTAATGGGAGGTAATAGGAAAATCTGAAAAACCGAATAACTTCCTCAAGCAAAAACCGAAAATCAGCATTCTCCATCCCAAGAATCCGTCAAATGCTGGCCGATGGGTCGTAAAACAAGCAAGACCGTTTTCTGCGGAAATGAACGAGTAAAACGCACATAGAATTTGTATGAATAAGGACGCAGGGGACGCGGAATAATTGTACTCTATGGCAATAAAAGTTCTGCTCGTAAACATGCAATTTGATACTTTAGCCGTAACGATTAAGGTTGAATTTCTGTCGTGAATACTTAACGGTGCTCGGATGGGGAGGGGGGACGATTCGATGCGGGATTGGTCGTTAGGAGGGTTTTCTTTGACGCGAGAACAATTAAAGGGAAGTTGTTCTTCGGAATAGTGGTTTGTTGAATTAAATCGTCGATCATTAAATGAGTCGGGGAAATGAAGTGTTTCATTGAGGTTTTGTTGCTTAGATTTCACTGATCTACGATAAAAATCGGGTTCTTTAGATTACATGGTAATGGCTTTAGTCCCCAAATAAGGAGGGACGATGGAGCTCTGTGATTTTTCCTTGAACCAAAATTCAAAGGAGTTAAAGCTGCTCACGAAGACGTACGTAATAATCCAGTGTGCTCCCAAATGACATTAATTATTATTATGTTGTTGTTCATCTCATGCATTAGATTTAAGGAGGGGCGATAAGGCTAAACTGAGGCAAAGGGTGTTTTGAAATCAAAAGTAGTGGGCATTGCCTCAGATTGTTTTGGTAGGAGATACTAGTCCTCTTCTTTCTAGTTAGCCTAGACCAGTTCCATGCATAAACAAAATATTGCGATACCATATCAACGAACAATAACTTATTAGAAGTGTCTATGTAGAGTTCGACGTCAAAAAAGTGAACCAGAGTTACGCAATAAATAAAAAAAAAGTTGTTCACCGAAATTGTAAAAATCGAAAAATTGGAGTATCGAGCCATCATCAAGTACCTGTATTTAAAAGGGTTAAGAGGTAAGCCGATTTACGAAGATATGCTTAATACCCTTGGTGATCAATGTCCTTCGTATGCGACCGTGAAAAATTGGACTTCAAGCATTAAAAGAGGTAAATTTTTCATTGAAGATGATGACCGATCAGGAAGGCCAGTTTCTGTGTCAGTCCCCGAAAATATCGATGCATAATTTTATCTGACTGTCGAATTGGGCCTAAACGGATATCTAAAGCGAAAAGATTTCATACGAACGCGAACGCGTTCATCATATAGTTCACGTCAATTTGGACATGAAAAAAATTTCTGCGAAATGGATCCTCAAATGTTTGAATGTTGACCAAAAGCGTGCAAGGGTAAAAGCATCGCGTTCGATCTGTGCTCGATTTGAAAACGATGTAGACTTCTTAAACCGAATTGTTACTATGGATGAGACTTGGGTACATTTCTACGATCCAGAAACAAGGCAACAATCGATGGAATGGCGACACTCTGGTTCTCCAAGACCTAAGAAGTTTCGTGACCAAAAATCATCTGGAAAAGTTCTTGCTTCAGTTTTTTGGGATTGCCATGGAGTTATCATGATTGATTTTTTGGATAAGGGTAGAACAATAAGTGGAGATTACTATTCGAAATTACTGACTACTCTACGGGAAAATTAAGAGAAAAGACGCGGAAAGCTATGCAAAGGTGTTTTATTTTTACAGGACAACGCCCCAGTACACAAATCTCATGTTGACATGCAAAAAATTCGTGATTTATGGTCAGAATTACTAGAACACCCCTTTTATTCACCAGATTTGGCTCCGTCCGACTATCATCTCTTTCCTCAACTGAAAAAAGATTAAAAGATCGTAAATTTTCTTCCAACGAGAAGGTATTAAAAGCTGTGGAGGACTGGTTTGCAGAGCAAGAAGAAACATTTTTATTGAAAGGTCTAGAGACGTTACAGGTTCGCTGTAATGAATGTATTCAATTAGGAGGAGAATATGTTGAGTAATAAAATATTGTGACATTGACATTTTGTTTGGTTCTATCGTAGGCTAAGATTTTCTCAATATATCCTCGTAAGGGTACCAAAAATAACCATTCAACTTCTGACAGCCATCTCATTCAAAAGAAACAGCCTCCGGAATGATCCTCGAACCGTTTTGCGCCCCATCAAAAATGCACGACCAAAAATTAGGCGTCGATAAAACTCTCGAGCAAAACAAGTTCACCACCCCCTCACCCCATATAGTTGCACCAGTTTCCCGCAGATAAAACTTCGGAACGACTGCAACACCCCTAAAACATGGCGATGAGACCCGCCCGCAGGCGGCTTCCAAGTGCCCCATTCCGGATTCCTATGCACCTGGTGGATTCTTCCGGCATAATGGAAACTTCCTTGTCTGGAGTTTGAGAGCTAGTCGAAGTTATTTCAATTAATTATTTATGGGGACGAGGGCACTTGTTACTCCATCGTCGGCTGGGTTTAAAGTGGTTTTCCCCAGTTTTGGAATTTATTACATACGAACTTATCCGGATAATGCCTCTCTGGAGAAGGGCTCGTTAATGCGCTCGAGGATGTGGTGGAGGAGGATAATTCGATTGTTGACTTGAGGACGATTCCGTTGAGTAACGCGCGCGTGGGTTTGGGCCCTGGATATTGGCGTGTTAGAAGAGATTCCTTCATACCAAGCCACCCTTATGGTTTAATCCTATCTGGAACGACTTCAGGCTTCAACTACTCTGCAGAATGTGAATGGTTTTCCAATAAAGTAGTCATTTCGATTAGCCTGCTATTTCGGTGGATGTCACTTTTGAAGCTGTCATTTTTGACGTTTGACAAGTAGAAACTACGTCATTAATAAAAATGGAACGATACACGCTTCAACAACGTATTGAAATTATTAAAATTCACGATAAAAGTGGTGGAATTTAGCAGAGACGGTTCCAGAGCTCTCAAAGATGATTGACTTCCTGTTGCTATATTAATGCACGCCTATTTGAGGTTCCTTTTCAATCTCTTTCAAAACATAGATAGCCATTACTTTTCTCTGTGAATCGGAGAGTTCTTGCCCTTACTTGTTCTTCTAGGAATTACCGATTTCTGATTGTGAATGTACAAACTGTTATCTTATCAATCTTATGTTTGATGGAATACAGAAATTAAACTGCTCCACATGAGTTAGAGATATTGACTTAAATTGCAAAAAAATATAGTTAAATTAAGATTTTTGTGATGAAAATCCATATTTCAAGTTGCAAATTAATTTTAGCCTGTAGCTCTGTAGCATATACAGGGTGGTTGAGAAAAATCGAGTAAAACAACGAAATTTCATTCCCAGAGAATTCAAGCATTTTAAGACTATCAATACAATGTATGGCCTCCACGGGCATCAATAACAGCTTGACATCTTCTTTGCATTCTTCACACGAGGTTGTTGAACATTTCTTGAGGAATTTGGTTCCATAAACGGGGCAGAAGCTCTCTCAGATCATTTAAGGATTCTGGGGTAGGTTGATGATTATCTAATCTTCTTTGGAGCATATCCCATGCATGTTCTATACAATTCAAATCTGGTGAGTGCGGAGGTATTGGTAAATGTGGAATAACAAGCTCCTCTTGCGCATTCTCAACTATGGCTGCACGGTGCGGTCTAGCGTTATCGTCTAGAAATTGAAAAGTTTCACCAATAGCAGCGTGAAAATTTGGCATATCATTGTCAATGACATGCTCCCTATAGTGTGAAGCGGTCATATTTCCAGGACAAATGTGTAGATCTGTGCGCCCGTTGAAACATATCCCGGCTCATACCATAACACCACCCCCTCGGAATGGATGGACTTCTTGGACATAGCGACGATTACGGGGTATGCGTGGGATTGTCCATACCCTTATTCTTCGAGAATCTGAAAATCGTCCAAATCTGGATTCATCAGTGAAAAGGACACTACGCCATTGATCGTTCCAATTGATATGTTGCCTTGCCCATTCCAGTCCTTGACGGTTATGGTCACGTGTTTATGGAACTCCTCTTAATGGACTTCTAGAACCTAGATTCACCTCTCTCAAACGTCGTCTGATGGTTTCGATGGAAACTTGGACACCATCTGCATGTTGAAGAGTATTCCGTAACAATCTACACGTAGATGTAGGGTTTCTTCTCGCCGAAACGGTGATGAAACGATCCAGAGCAGGTGTTGTTTTTCGTCGCCCACCAAGCCTTGGTCTTTCCAACATGAAACCTGTCTCCCTGAACCTATTCCAAAGTCGAGATATCACACTTTGGCTGACTTGGAGCCTTTCCGCTACAACAACCTGAGTTAGGCCACCCTGTAGCATTCCGATAGCCCCATTAGCCTCAGCGTTTGTTGATTTACATCTTGGCATTTTCAGCAAACTCGTTTCAAATCGAAGCCATTGATGAACTGACTTCATTTCAAAATAAGAACATTCATGAAGCATATGCAAAGAACCAAACTTCAGAAAAAAGGCGACCAGATTGACGAAATGTCTCATTCTAATTTTTATTGGATCGATTCAAGTTGTTATTGAGTTTTAAATGATTTTACAGCGATTTTTCCGAAGATTACATACTTTTAGGAACGATTGAATACGATATCCCTAACTCTTGTGGAGAAGTATACCTACATCACCCTCTACTTTTTCAACAACCGTCACAATCAGGTCTATCAAAAATTCATACAATAACGCACAATGTTCCCATAGAACTCATCATCCCTTTCAAATTCCGATACCAATCATTCAGAAATGGCAGATTCCATGCAAATAACGTTTCATTCGGCATTAGTGTCTCTTTCATATCGAACATGACCTCGGGTCGTGTGCTGAATTCGTTAAAAGAATATCATTCGATATAATTCTGCTACGGATGAATGGAAATTGTATAACGAAGTATATTCACGGGATTGAAACTGTGTTAATAAACTGTCGACGCAGTAATTTCCAACGATGATGGCTTTCATAGAACGGATGACGCATTTGTGATCAGTCGTATATGCTCCAGGACGAATAATGATATTCTGGCAAACTGTCCATGTGTTGTTGTCCGACACAAGGCTGAGGAAAGAATCGTGGTGTGAAATGGAAATAGTATATTCTAAAACTAGTTGCAGAATGGGCTCCTATTCCAATACGAATGCGAAATTCGAAAACGAGCGACGAAGGAGCGAGTTTTCGAACGCATGAGTGTTGGAATTGCCTTCTGCAACGAGTATTAGACGATATTTTCTCTATTTCAGTCAAGTTTTGTGAAAAACTGTCGAAGTTAAATGAAAAATTCAGATTATACATCCTAGTGACTTTTGTATTGGATCTTGGCAGTTGGTGTGACTGTTAATTGACATTTGAATCTCACGTTTCGAATTTTGAAACCATTTATAATTACGCATTGAATTCGTGAATTATGTTTTGAAGAAATCGATGAGACACCTCCAGAATCAAGAAAAATTGCGAATAATGTTGCGAATAAATTAATAGATACCTCAAAAATCCTCATCCATGTATGAAAAAGAATACGAAAAACTTGTGGAGTGGTCTGAAGAGAATTCGGTTCTTTAAATTTCAGGAAATGTTTTGTTAGCGTATTTTGTATAACGTATTTATGAATTAGGACATATAAATGTTCTACATTATGGTGAACTTATTCAATGTAACGCAGTATGGCTCAGAAATTGATAAATAAAACATTTCCAACGAGCATTCATTGAGAAAATAGAAGAAAACTAGCTACAGAACTACGTAAAACCTCACCTTCCAAACAGAAACTTTGGAATTTTTTTTGCAAAAACCTAGAGGATTGCCGACTTCTTGTTATCATTTTCGTAATCTGGGACCCAAACCTAATGAGTACACATTTTTTCACGTTTCAAATACGATTATTTCAGTTCTAAATAGGTAAATACCATGAAATTGAATAGGATCGGAAGCAAGTGCTGACAACCACAAAACGAAAAATATAACTGAAAACAATGCTGTATTGAGTTCATCACAGTACTGTTTTTAGTACTGGGGAGATGATCCCCCAACATAAGGGGCCTGTAGCGTTCCTCGAACACCTGAAGAACAGAAGAATCATCACTTGGAAGATCGGACCTGATCGAAAGATCCTCCCGATCCATAAGAGAGTTAGGACTTTGTTAAAAGGTTTTTTAGCAGGTGAAGTAATTTTTTTACTGCTTCTTTCTCGTTTTTCTTCTTTTTTTCCTGTTACAGATATAATTTCAAGACATTTGCATCCAGTTCAATGAAAAGGCATGTTTTCAAGCACAAGGAGCTCTGTAACATGGATAGCAGCATATTTTTTTGAACAAATTCAGTATCACCACACATACACGGGGAGACAGAGTTTTTTCAGAGGTTTTTATCTGTTCTCGTGTATCATACTCAGAATTGTATGGTACCCCGTTTACATTCCCTCTGCTAACACTTAGATTTGGAGCGGGAAACAGATTTTATTCTTTTATGTAATCTGGTCCTTGTAGCCATTTCTTCACACATGCCATATGCCATGTATTGTTTGATTTAAGAAAACAGTATGTAATTCTCTCTTTCAAAAGAATATATATATATAGTACTTCAATGAACTCGTTACGATTCTGAAATAGAGAAATGAAAACAATGTGGATCAAGCTGTAGAGGTTTTCGCCTCACTTGAATAACAACGCTTGAAGCCTATACTAACTATAGTTAAAAGTAGGTCGTAGATGAAACCCCATACAAAAAAAGGACGTCTGTATAGAGCTGGAAGAGGAGGCCATTTGGCAGATATTATTTTTCGTTCATAAATGTCATAACTGGTGCTACAATCACCAATAAAAAGTTTTCGAAATTTAAGGCAATTTATGTGTTTTATTTATTGTAAAAAAACCGCACAATTTGAAACACTCTTTAGTATGTTACAGTCTAAATTCCTGTCAGTTGATATGAGTAGATTGCTCTCATAGTCTCTATCTGAAGCTCCCCTATTGGCTGAATTATTCGAATTGAATTTCCTCTCAACAAATCTCCTACGCAAAGTCGTTTCTTCCCCCCTAATCGCCTACACCCTTCATTTACCCCCTGTGCCCTCGGGAAACCGTCAAAAACACCGTTCTAATTCTTGCGGTGCACTCGGGGATTATGAACCCGGCAAATAAGGCATGCAAAAACCACTGCATCACTTCGACCTTCTAAATAAATCATGGCAGCCTTGCCCGCGGCCCCCGCAATGCACGTAAAACCTCGCTTCTCTATCAAGCCACAATTTCGGGAACGTTTTCCAGGAAGCCGAGCTTTAACTCGCGGTGTAACTTCCGAAAATGTTTGATTTATTGTTCTTATAAGGTGGAGTCGCATTTTTTTTCCGCTCGGGACGACCCGAATCGTGGAAGTCAGAAATGGAGATATACGATGTGGGTTTCGGGCATAAACAGGATTGGTGGGGTGGTGGAGGTCCCCTTTTTTCTCCTTCGATATTCAACGGTTGAACTAGAGGGGAAATACGTTGATCGAATGATTTTAAAGAATTCCAAAATTTAGTTATGCATATGTGCCATCAGATTAAATTTTTTATGTAATACGAAACATAAACAATCATTTTGGCACACGTCGTGTTATCGGAATCAACTGCGCCTAGTCCAATCACATAATGATCGCCCTGATGATCCTTATTACATAAATAACCATGACATTATAGTGAAATGAAGCTTTAATATTGCCTTGCGCATTCGCCATTTCGCAACTTCAATTTCAGAGACTATCATGGGCATCTATCCATCTATCCACTTTTAAGCACTAGTTTCACTTATCGAAAAGCTTGAGGATTTTACAAATAGAGGTGTTTTTTCGAACAGCCCGCATTTTTCGTCATTTGACAAGTAAAAACTCCGGTTTTTATAAAAATGGAACGATACACACAAAAAAGACTGTGCTAGCGGCAATAGTAGATATTTTATTGACATCGTTTCAGTTGGCCCAATAAAACTTCTTCTTATATCAATAAATTATTTTTGGAGAATTAAATTCGGCTGTCATTCAATTATAGTCAGAATAATATTGAAATAAGGAAGAACTGCATATTCGTTAAATAAGACTTCTATTTGAATGAATCGATCAGAATAATATTGAAATAAAAAAGAACTATATTTGCTTTGAATACAACCTATATTTGAATGAATTGATTAATTTAATTCAATAGCTAAAAATAGTAACGGAACAATAACTAGATTTATTCCAATGAAGCCTATGATTGATTCAAAAATAGTAAATAAAGCTACGAAGACGACTGCATCAAGACAAGACGCGACAGGATTTTGATTTAGTATTTAGTTGCGTGTTGCGTGTGTGTGTTACTGCGAAGAAAGAGTTTGAAAATGGAAGAGTAGCTATTGAATAAGTGGGGAATGGAATCCCTAGTTCCACATTTTCAGGGTAAGTAACTTCATATTCATATAAAAATGTCTCAAAGCCTTCCGTTTTATTGTGAATGTGTGCCATAAACGAAAGACAATCTAATAATGGTACTTATTTTACTGATAGTTGTTAGGATGTTAGCTATTTCAACCCCTTGAGTTCACATTTGGTGCACCATCGCTTGCGAAAGAGGGACATCCAATTTCAAGATTAAATTGAACCAAATCATAGTGGTTGCTTTTGATATACCTGGGCCTGTTTCATAAAACAAGTTATAAGTTAACAGTACGAGTACGAGTTGTGAGTTTTTTGTCCAATATCCGCTCCATAAAAATAACTAACTATGAACTAAGGTGACAATACCGATTAAATTAATTCGTAAAATTGTAATCCTACTAAAAGTGGGAGCAGTAGGTATTTGGTGAAATTCACTTGTTTTCAATGTGCATTACAAGTACCTTTACTTTTAAAATTGTAACTTGTTATTTTTACTGGGTATTGATCATAATTAGTTCATGTCCCACAGTTATCCACTTCTTACAGAGTTTGATGTTAGTAAAAATTTTATCAAGTCTCTAACATTCATTCTATTTTCAAACAAGGTTTTGCTTATGTAGTTTTTTGAGGTTTAGAAAATCGAAAAGAAAAATATCCCTTAAGATCCCTATTTAATATTGTCGCTTATTATCACAGTACCATAACTATGTTCAAATTAGAGGAAATAAGTTATTGTTTTGTTATGAATATGTTACTGTTTACTTATTGTTATTGTGTTCTTGAGATAACATTTATGATTTTGTTGATAAAATAATAAACAAATGTGAAACATTCAAAATAGTTTTATTTGATACATCTTATCCTTCAATCAATAAATTAAAGAGTTAAATTAACAATAATAAACTTTCAATTCAAATATAGTAAAATATTTCTAACGACTGCATCATATTGATTCAATTGATGTAGTTTCTTTTCCCAATATGAAGTTTATTTAAATCGAAATCAAGCATTCATTCTTTTTATAGTAAACTACCTTTCAAGAAATTACATCTTGTTTCAGTTTTAATATATCCTACATTTAAAACAATCCAAATGTATATATAATAATATAATAAATATATAATATATTTATTTTCCTGAAATATTATAGTTAATTGATAGAAAATAAGTTGGGTTTGTTTTAATTGTATTCTTTCATTGAAACTTACTAACGCTTTTCTTGTCTCAATTATAGCATATCATTGAATATTTTCACTGCTTAGATAAAATCAATGAGACCTATAATTGAATCAAAAATAGGCAGCATTGGCATAGGAAGAACAAGATAAGCATTGAATTAAATATAGTAATCATTCAGGAATAGGGAATACAGTATATCATTGATTCAATGGTTATGCCATTGTTTCTACTAACAGTGTTTTTTGTGTGTACACGCTTCAACAACATTAAAATTATTTCTATTTACTATGAAAATGATGAAAATTTGCCAAAGATGGTGGCTGTACTGTTTTGAAATCATAACGATACTGAGAAAGAGAAATAACTATAACGTTATTGTGGTGGCTATGTAAGAAAGAAGATTGATGTTCAAAAATACGGAATACTCAATGTTTGCTCCCAGTACCTCAAAATTTCAGTGAATCCCCACCTGAACGTCTGAACATGTCGACAAATAGTTGAAATCGTCGCTTGAATCCGAATCAGCGCCCGTCCCTCCACAACCTGACCTCAAAACCCTCACAACACCAGATTCGACAAATCTGCGACTTCCTCTCGAACACAGGAAATATTTACACAGCCCGTCACATTTTCCGAGAAGTCGCTTGTCGGCCCCGCAAAAGGTTGAACAAAAGACGTCCGTAAATAAAGAGGGAGCAATCTTCCTGATGCAAGCGAGGGCTGGAAAATAATTTTTCCGGATTTTACAGCTCCCCGAAGTCCCATTTAATTTTTTTGTATTCGGGACGGGGGTTAACTTTCCGGCTGAATAATCACTTATGTGTGACGCTTCTCCTTCTTCTCTATCGGTATGGAATTCGGCGAGTCCCTGCAGATGAATAGACTGCTCCCGTGCTTTTCTCTGGAGAGAGCGCTTTCAGAGGGGGCCGAGGGTCACGTGGGGGGTTGGGGCGTTTGTTTAATCGAAAAAGGGAGAACTGAAGGGTTTTCATCGCGGAATATCTCCTTTTGGAGAGTTTCATACAGGTTGTGATAATATGGTACCACCAGGTAGAGGACTTTATGGAAGTTAAAAAAAAAATTGTTTAGTGAAAGTCCCTTGGTTTTTGAGTTATTTCACATTTTCAAAAATTCAGAAAAAATTTAACCCTTCGCCAGTCTTTTTAGTGGCAATACTCCAAATGGAGGAAGTTCTTCAATCTGTTTTTTGGTTAGTATTCCTGAATAGATGCTCTATCGAATTTGATGATTTGAGACTCAAACTGGATGATGAAATCATAAAATTTGTTCAAAAGAGAAAAACCTTCACCGGCAGATAACCAACGCATCCGCCATTCAGTAACATACGAGGATGTATTGATATCTAGTTGGCCTAGACCAGTTCCATGCATAAACAAAATATTGCGACACCATATCAACGAACAATAACTTATCAGAAGTGTCACTGTAGAGTTCGACGTCAAAAAAGTAAACCAGAGTTACGCAATAAATTAAAAAAAAACAGATGTCCACCGAAATTGTAAAAATCGAAAAATTGGAGTATCGAGCCATCATCAAGTACCTGTATTTAAAAGGGTTAGGAGGTTAGTAGATTTACGAAGACTAGTATGGGCCAGCAGATCTACATTTTAAGTAGTTATCCTCATCGTAGAACTCGTTATTTAATTGTCGAAATGTCAAAGTTGGATCAATTTTCCTGAAGAAATGGGAAAATTATCGGAAATATGAATACCAAGCTATTTTGCATTGACTTTTCCTCTTTCGATTCGTATATTTACATCACGGCCAGGATAGCTGGGAAAAAAGTTTTATCAAGTTTGAAATGGCACTTTTTGTCGGGTTTTTTTCGCCATTTTCGCGAATTTTTTAAGAATACTTCTACTTCGCCTAGAGTATCGAAATTTCACCCACGTATGAATCGATTATTCTTCTTTCCGACCGTAAACAGAATAAAAATTTCCTTACCATATCGCAGCTTCGCTGCGATTTCAAAATTCTTCCGGACCCACTTTTCGACAGATTCCCTCGGGCCGGTCCACCGAGTTACCAATTTAGTATAGTATAGAAATAGTATACAATAAGCTAAATGCCTTTGGTGATCAATGTCTATCGTATGCGACCGTGAAAAATTGGACTGCAAGCTTCAAAAGAGGTCAATTTTCCATTGAAGATGATGACCGATTGGGAAGGCCAGTTTCTGTGTCAGTCCCCGAAAATATCGATGCAGTTCATGACATGATTTTATCAGACCGTCGAATTGGGCTAAAACGGATACCTGAAGCACTGAAGATTTCATACGAACGCGTTCATCATAAAGTTCACGTCAATTTGGACATGAGAAAAATTTCTGCAAAATGGATTCCCAAATGTTTGAATGTTGACCAAAAGCGTGCAAGGGTAGAAGCATCGCGTTCGATCTGTGCTCGATTTGAAAACGATGTAGACTTCTTAAACCGAATTGTTACTATGGATGAGACTTGGGTACATTTCTAAGATCCAGAAAGAAAGTAACAATCGATGGAATGGCGATTTTGTTTATTTTCATTAAGTCAATAATGGGTCTCACAATTGAATTAAGTTCTTCAGGGCATCCTAATTGAGCTTTTTCAGAGTCCAGGCACTGAAATCTTGCTTCATAGACCGCTGATTTTAGTCGTTTCGGACATGTTTGCTTGAATTCAATTTGATAAAACGATAGTCAAAAATGGTAATTTTTCCTCGTTTTCTTTCATAATCAATTCCCACAGACATAAAACTAATATTTCTCTCACGAAACGTGTAGAAAAAGTTCCACCACACTGAGCTGAAAATACGGCGTTGCTATTTTATGGCTTCTAAAGAGACGGCTGTGCACTTGCACATAAATAGACATGTAGTCTTAGGGAACTGAAGATTTTACATTACAGCGACTATGGCTTGCTGTGAATTCCTTCAGTTTTCGAAGACAAACACTTAGAGATTGTCATCTGCAAACTAGAAAGTTCAGTAGAATACTTCTGGCTCTGTGCACTGTGTCTTGCTCAGTGGTCGAGGAATGTAGACCACAGAGAGCAGATTGACCACTGAATTCAGAGTCTTCTTCCATGCTTCAGGATATTTTGAAAATGAAATGAATGAATTATATCTTCTTCCATAACGTTTCCACGAAATATCATCTATATTAAGAAACCCTTTACTCAACACCTCTTACGCTTCCAAGGCGTGAAAAATCCGGGGTACTTGCAATCTCATATTATACTTTCCGCATGGTTGCACGATTCGAGTTACGAAATACGTATCGTGTCGTCGATCCAACGAACCAGAAGCTTACAGTAAACTGATCCGGGTGGCCTGGGAAGTAACAAAACACCATCGAGCTTCCTTACAAGTGTTTGTTCCTGAACTCGAGCTGTTTTCGTAGCGTCAACAAACACGTCCATTGAATATCTGTTAATTCCTTATATTCGAGGGTGTTACAATCTGAAATGAGTTTGTGTTCACAGTTATTTCTATGGACGTCTCGTAGGGAGCGTCACGAAGGATATCTTTCGATTGCAGAGTTTGAATTTTTGATAACGCCATATACGTAGATTGATCTGCAAGGTTGTAAATCTCCTGATGTATGGAATTAAAGGGTGGATGGTTTCTGGATATCTCTTGATATCACTGATGGCTCAAGTTAGCCCTGCTTCCGTATCTTTCTCGTAAAATAGCAACATTGCAGATAAAATCCAGGAAAGAATGATTCGAAGCCTTACATACAGGGAGCGAGTGCTCAGTCTACTCCACTCCAACGAATTTCTTGCAGTCAGCCTGGGTAAGATCTTCCAGATACGGAAACGGAAAACTGTACGCTTCGGTGGTGTCGTCATAGAATAATAACCTTTCTCTATATTCAGATGCAAATATCGGAATATGACTCTGAATGCTTTGTTGAGACAGAGATCAAATGAGGCTTGGATCTAATGGGCGTTGTTTGATTGTCAGCAACAGTTAAATGGGCATAAGGGAATCAGTGAGCGTATCCTGATAATGTACATACAATTTATATATTAAGGTACATGTTGATATCTTAGTCAATCATGTATCTCTCATTTCCTCGATAATGAATTTTTTAATCGATGCGCAAAATGGCTGTTATTGAAGATTCGAAAAGTTCATCATCCTAAGGTCCTCCCAGATATTTTTTTTTATTAATTTATTAATCTTGGAGGATTGTACCCCCTGATCATTTTTTCATCGAGAAATTGAGTTATTTTCGAATGCTCATATTTGAATCAGAGATACTTTGAGCTACGCTGAACAACACAAAATGAATAATCATTGAAGGTAATAAAAGGAATGGGAGCTCTGAGAGTTTGCTATTTTCATTCTTGCAAAAATTCAATTTGACTGGTGAAAATCTTAGCTATGCTAGAAAAAGCTGTGGAACATTTTACTTCAATTCAGCGACTTCAAAAACCTACATTTTGATACCAAAATCAGCCATGTAGCCCTCATAAGTAAAGAATTTTTTCTGTATTCATTTTTCGATCTTTCATTTTCGTGTTTTGTTAACGAGCTCACACCACTCAAGGTAGGGGTGCTGTCGGTGCGCAAAATTGCTAATATTGAAGTTTCGATAGGAAGTACAACTTCCAAATTCAATAACAAGGTAAGATCCTCCCCAAATATATTTTTTTTGGCAAATATGGATACTTGGAGCTACTGATCAACCTAATATAAATAATTATTGGCGGCGATGAGAGGGACCAAAGTTATGACAGTTTGAAATTCCCGATTTTTCAAAAAATGCCATTTGACAGGTGAAATTCTAAACGGTTATAGTTACGGCTTTGAATTTATCCTTATTGAATTAAGCGACATCGAAAACCTACATTTTGATACCAAAATTAGCCATGTAGCCCTCATAAGTAAAGAATTTTTTCTGTCCTTATTTTTCGATTTTTTATTTTCGAATTTTCTTTACGAGCTCACACCACTCAGGGTAAGGGTGCTGTTAGTACGCAAAATTGCTATTATTGAAGATTCGAATAGGAAGTACAACTTCCAAATTCAATAACAAGGTTAGATCATCCCCAAATATATTTTTATCGGCAAATATGGTGTTTTCAGGGGGTCATACCCCGTTGTCGTTTTTCACCTAAAATTTGAGATTTTTCATATTGCTTATATTTTGCACAGAGATACTTGGAGCTATGCTGATCAACATAATATAAATAATTCTTGGCGGCGAAGAGAGGGGCGGAAGTTAGGAGAGTTTGAAACTCCCCATTTTTCAAAAAATGCCATTTGAAAGGTGAAAATCTTAATGGTGATAGTTAGGGTTTCGAATTTATTCTTATTGAACTCAGCGACATCGAAAACCTACTTTTTGATACCAAAATCAGCCATGTAGGCCTCAGAAGTGAAGAATTTTTCCTGTTTTTATTTTTCGATTTTTCTTTTTCGAGTTTTGATATCGAGCTCACACCACTCAAGGTAAGGGTTCTGTTGGTACGCAAAATTGCTATTATCGAAGATCCGAATGGAAACTACAACTTCCAAATTCAATAACAACGTTAGATCTTCCCCAAATATATTTTTAATTGGCAAATAATATGGTGTTTTAGGGCGTCATACTCCTGTAAATTCCAAAACACGCATCCTTGCCCGAAAAACACCCCTTCCCTTCGACGTTCATTCACTCGAACTTTGCTTACTTCCAGCGGATGTTCCCGGTTCCGTATCTATTATTCATCCCTAACAATGGCCCGGGAATTTTCAGGATACTACCCACGGAGTCCTGTTCTCGCAAGGTAAAGAGTAATTCGATACAAAAACTTGGGGGATTAGCCTCAAAGTTTGACGTTGCTCTCGTTGAAATACCTGTACGAGAGCTTCTCGCCGAAGTTATTAATTGAAATCGATCTGTCTTTGTTTGCGAGATTTAGGGAAAGAAGTTTTGGGAGGGGTTTTTTCTGCAGTTCAGAATCTAGTTCAAGTTTTCTGATCACAGGGAAAAAATTATTTCCACTTTTACCGCCTTGGTGATCCCTGAATCTCAAAAAGGTATCTATACTCCATTCACTTTTACTTAATCACATAGGATGTCATGGTTTCGTTTTCAGGAGTTGGTGCACCTGATGAAAAGTCTGTGCGCGTACAGAGAATATCGTTAATGACAAAACGACGTTGCCAGTTCCTTTGTTTACATCAAAATAAAAGCATCAAAGATATTCCACATTTTGTTAGTTCGAATCGATCAGCGATTTTGGGGCGAAATATCGATAGGAAATCGCCTATTTTTCCGTTCTTCGTCGTCCAGTAGAAGTTTCCCGTCGATATGAGAAATTTCGTGCAAGTGTCATTTTTTCCTTTCACGACTTTTGGCGTGAGTACGAATGGCAAATATGAATTGGACCAAAAATCGATTTATAAGCATAAATAAAGCGAAAGTAAGTACTAATCGACCTTTTTACACTTGATAACGAAGTTTTTTTTAGGTATCTGGCCGTTTAGAAAGATTTCAAACGAAATTCCGGTCCCCCAGGAGTTTGGTTAGTTTCGGTATCGTTTTTGGTGCTCAAAATTTATTTGGAATGTGTAAATGGACAAAAAAGGCTTCCTTATACGATTTTTTAACGAAAGCGACAGAAAAATATGGTTCGGGTAGGATTTTCAAGGAATTATGAGGAAAGAACTTGCAGAATGAAATTGCACGATTTTCGTAAGTGAACAAGTTCTGGATGGCCATCATCGGTCTCTAAATGATTATTGTTGATCGTTTTCACGTTTCAGAAAAAAAAACACGTCGAAATGGCTGAAAAAAAAGAAGAAATATGACTATATTGCATTCAACTGTAGGTGAATTCAGATTCCGATGAATTGAAATGTGTCACTGGAGCTTTAATTCCTTTGCCGAAAGTAGCAATGGGATATATTGAACCAGAATACATCGGTTTTTTCCATATTCCAGGAGTTTTTGTCTTATTTCAGAACAGGTGAATGATAAATGTGAAGCATATGTTTGACCTATTCCATTTTATTTGTACAAACCTACTGTGGTAGTAATGTATGAATATTTTTTAAACTAATGAATTACTATACAGTCAGAATATTTTATTCCTTGTTCATAAAATCAAATAAATGAAATGTCGTCAAGTCTTGAACTTTCAGTTCAAGAGGATAATAAACATTAAATCTTCACAAGCATGCATATGAAAATTATGTGGAAGCAATGCAATTTTTTTCCATGGCGAAAAATAATATATTTCAACAGTGATCTCTCGTACTTTTCATGCGAATAACTAGAAAAGGAATCCTTTCTATCAATTCATATAAACGTTAATTTTTTTCCTCCATCACATCTTTTCCAATTCATTCACATTCTGAGAAATACGCTAAGAATGTAGAAAGGGCAACATAGTGTTGACTTGGAACATAAAAATATTTTGAAAAACTTCATAACTTCGATTTCCAAGGCCAGAGTTGTGATTTTTTAATTGTGAATGGAGTATACTGACTGAAAGAAGAATCTGTCATTCGATTCAAAGAAGACAAAAGTTCAGTTCGATATAACTGAGGTTGTGTCCAAACGTCAGCGAACAAATTTATCCCAAATACACCACGTGGAGTCTCATTGATCAAATTTAATAGCCTCTCACCTCGTGAGAACCACCTAAATCAGCTCAACGATGTTAGCCCACCCAAAACTACCAAAAAGATCTTATCTAAACCTGAATTCGCGTCAAACATAATTCCCTTGAGTACAAAACACTCGACAAGACCGTTATTTTAATCAGGTTCATCATCTAATAAATTCAATCTCCATCTCTTGCAGGTATGTGCCGACATGAAGGTCAACATTCCCAGCTCCAGACATTACACTGTCCTCTCTACGACCCAGAACTAAATACATTAGCATTTAAATTGGAGAGGGTGAGTTGTTTTCAGTGGATTTAATTTCGTTAGTGGATTAATAGCTGACAGAAGTATTATCTCTTGTCTATAGCGAGGGTAAAGTTGTTAGATTATGTTCTGGAATAATAGACTTAGCGAGAATGATCTACATACAGGGTGGCCATTTGAAAACGAAACAGACGAGATTACAGACGAAATAAATTTTTTCGATAGAAATGCTCGGACAGGTCGATTTCTGTTGCGAGGTGGACAACTTAAGATGTAGGTTACGGACGCATAGCGCTTCAACCCTTGCTACTACAACCCTCACCCCCAAATTTTTGAATAAGGAAGATGGGGCGAGTGATACCTCATTTGAAAGGTATTTTTATACTGATTTCAGCACAGTAATTGTTTTTTCATTTTATGCATTAGTTCTCGAAATATTCTTAACTAAGTATTTGAAATGAAGTGGTGTTTTCATGGCACTTGTAGTGTTTTTTTGTGAAAAATCGACATTTTGAGCTTCAGAACAACCATGACTGTGGCTTCCTTCCTCCAATCCACTGACATAGAAATCTTTAATCAAAATGTCGATTTTTCACACAAAAAAAACACTATGCCATGAAAACACCACCTCATTTTCAAATACTTAGTTGAGAATATTTCGAGAACTAATGCATAAAATGAAAAAACAATTACTGTGCTGAAATCAGTATAAAGATACCTTTCAAATGAGGTATCACTCACCCCAACCCCATCTTCCCTATTCAAAAATTGGGGGTGAAGGTTGTAGTAGCAAGGGTTGAAGCGCTATGCGTCCGTAACCTACATCTTAAGTTGTCCCCCTCGAAACAGAAATCGACCTGTCCGAGCATTTCTATCGAAAAAATTTATTTCGTCTGTAATCTCGTCTCTTTCGTTTTCAAATGGCCACCCTTTATATTGAGGCTCATTATTGTTTCGCATTAACGTTTTCCTTTGCTGACGTAGGTAAAAATTGGTTTCACACTAGCCCCTTTGTACATATTTTATTGTGGTTCATATCCATTTGTGTACCTGATGATGAGTATCAAATTTTTCGAACCATCAAACAGCCGAACGCTAATTGAACTCAATGTTTTTTACATTCCGAACCCTTTGTGCTGCATGTACATACCTACATGGAATTCATCGAAACTGAAATTCATTCGAATTCCCAAGTGGCTTTGACACGTGAAAAGTGGCCTTCGACAATTCGACTGATATTTTCAAACAACGTTGAAAATGATTTAATCGTTAAATTCGGTGAAATTGACATGCTTTGAAAAAAATGCCGCTGACGATTGGAATCGACTGATGCTGCCATCCCCTCAGGTAAACCCTTCAATTGTAGGTTTGTCATGGAGACAGGTCGAGTGGGCAGTTATTAAACCAATCGCCATTGAAATGCCGAAAATTATTCTGTCAAAACTGTGAATTTGCCCGCTATGATTTGTGATTTATATAGACGATGAAAGCGTTCAATTAAACTTCCAATTTGAATATCTGTGTAGTCCCGATCAATAATTTTTTAAATTTTTTCCAACAGTTAGATTTTCTTGAAACTTTGATCAACTACTCATCTGACCCCAAGAGATATTTATACTAAAAAAAATTGTAAAAAATCCATTGATACAGGGTGTTCTTTGATGTCGAACTTGGTTACTCATCAATGCTGCTTTAGGCAATGAGAATATCACTTATCCGTCTTTAATCTCAGTTCCCAGTCGGATTGAAAGATCCTTAATCCTCGGGGAAGGGCCAAAAGAGGAGCGTAATTACCATTATTCATCCTGGAATCTCCGGGCCTTCATTCGAATGCGACGAGCCTGCCAACGACTTCCTTCGAAACAATAAAGGGGCCATTTTTGGGCTTTTATGTAAATAACAGTTGTTCTAACGAAAACAAATGTTAGATATTCCGGGAAAAGAAACATCCAATTTCGGGAATTTCCCCCATTAAAATAATTCCGGATGCGGACCGGGATTTCCCGAACTGTTTTCTCGGGGGGTTGGAAATTTTTTGCCGACGATCGGTCGAAGGGTCTAGCGAGAAAATGGAGAGATGGGAGTACCGGAAATTGGGTATTTTCGATTGAAACAGCGTCTGTTTTCGGACGAGAGATGTTTTGATGTTTCGCATGATCAGTTTCGAGCGTGATGAAGCAGTTGTCTCTGAATTGATCCTCTTATCTCCACGAATGTTTCTTTTATGGAGCTTCATACAGAGTAAGTCTTTGACTTGCAAATATATTCTAACTGCAGATTCTTGAGGCTTTAAGAAACCTTCTTTTCATTTTCCATTTTTCCGAATTCAGCTCTGTTCAAAAGATATAGCCATTTGAAAAAAAATTGGGCCAAATACGTGCCTGATACGATTCTCTGGAATTGATGCAAAGTTCATTTTTCTCGATTGAAATTGAGTTGATACATTGAGGAAATACTCAAGTACTAACCTCATTTGAATGAGAATGTAACAAACACGATATTTCTTAACAAAAACACTTTTGTGTTTTGTCCGATTATTTCTGCGATTGGAAAGCTATATTTTTTCCACCAAATTGAGTTCGTTCTTCGATTTTTCTGCAGATTAGTTTGTAAACACTAATAACGTTCATATTTTCCTCGATAACCCAAAAATATCTTATAAAAATCGATTTTTTCACTAACCTAACTCGATTAACCTAGGTCATAGAATTCTAGGTCAATGATCTAACCTAACCATCTCCTATGATATTTTAAGAGCTTTCGAGAAGACGATGCAAGATTGTTGAATTTCTCTTTGAACAAATGTGCGCTACCTCGCAATGCAAGGTAGCCGGCGCGCTAGACAAACCGTATAAGATCTATGAATCGACCCATCTCAAACCTGTTGCTCTGTGTCTAAAACGAAGGTCCCAGGAACGACGCATGCGTATAGTGATAACCGGCGGGATGTAAATGACTAGGGCTGTGGTTTTATATAAGGGGAAAGTGATTATTTTGGGTGGTTTTTTTTTTTTTCGATCTCGTGATGATTATGTGAAGACTTTCAGTGAATTAATGTAATAATAACCGACTAGTGTCGAGTTAATAAAATTCCAAGAAGATATTGTTCGGATAGAAACATCGCCATAGATTATTCAGTATTTTCTTTCTCATTAATTTAAATTCGAAACGTGGTTTGTATTCGACATATTCATCATTAATATCCGAATATTGTATTTCATTGACTTTTATTTTTTAAATGGACCGGTAACATTAAATTTTCAATAGAAACTGTGCACATAAAATGTAGGATTTCATGCTTCTTAAAATTCAATTTTATCTGCCACATTTATGGGATTTTATTATTACATATTATCTCCACGTCAAACGTTATTCCATCATATAGATTTCAGTTTTGACAAAGTTGATAAACATTCTGACAACATTGTTAACTTGTATAGAGATCAGAGAGGTGATAAATTCAGCCAATCTGCGGAATTAAAAATCCAGGGAAACATCCAGATTATTATTACGATTTTTGATTTTTTCGTCAAATTTTATCGCCTTTAATTGAAAAAAACATAAGAATACTTGATTCTTTCGGAAATAGGAACCGTTTATTTTTTTTTCAAGTGGTTTTATAGTATTTTTGCGTGGGTTTATGAGTCGGCTACGCTATAACTTTCATACCAGGAGAAATATTGAATGAATTTTGATTGAGGAATATGCACCATGAATAGAATAAACAATAAACCAGAATTCAGTTCATTTGAAATATTAGTTACGAAGATATAAAAAGAACAGCTTTTTTCATGGATATTCACAACCTTTTTTCTTTCAAACGGAACCGAATTTTGAGAAAGGATATAGGAAAAAAGTGTATCGTTTGATGTGAGATATCTACAGTTAAAGTCTAAGACTCTCACTGTATATCTGAAGACTACAGTCCTCAATTCTGTAGCCAAATAGATACACACATCTTCATTCACAATTTCAAAAGCTGACTGTAGATTCAGGGTTGCCAGATCGTCCACAATTTCCGTACGGCAAAATGGCCGTGGTCTCTCGCCGAGTGGCCATACAATATGTAGTAAACTGCGGTGGAGTCAGCCACTGTTAAATTAGATGGAGCAGCATTGCGGTTGTTCGGATGCGGACTGTCCATCCATTCACATGTCACGGTTATTTTGAGAATTTCTCTCGGAGGATGTCAAGTTTCGTTTGCCAAATATGCCACGATAGGAAGCCGCAATCAACTGATTTTTTGCCGCTTCAGAAAGCCAATGACTTGACGAGGAACTAGCACAGATACGAGGAACTGGAAGTGGTTGGAGAATTAACAGATTCGTTCCAAGAATAGGTCAAACATATGCTTCACATTCATCATTCACCTGTTCTAAAATAAGACACAAACTCCCGGAATATGGAAAAAAACGATGTATTCTGGTTCACTATAGCCTATTTCTACTTTCGGCAAAGGATTGATAGGAATGAAAGCTCCAGTGACATTTCAATTCATCGGAATATGAATTCAACTACGGTTGAATGCAATATAAGGGGCGTTCGAGTTGACGGTCGAAATGCTCCGAGCGCACTCCACGTCTACTTTAAAGTTTTATTTCTCAAAAATAAATTCGAATTTCTGTCACAATACAATTCTTCCGTTAGGTTAGGTAAGCAATCTTTGACTCCACCGTGTTCGATTTGACAAAAGTGCTCGGGATCTCCTCTTTCTACTGTGTTCAATATTCTACTCGCTCCGCCGATCGTCAACTCAAACGCACCTACTGTCATATTCCTTTTTTTTCAGCTTTTTTGACGTGTTTCCTTCTGAAACGTGAAAACGATCAACAATAATCATTTAGAGACCGATGATGGCCATCCAGAACCCGTTTAGGTACTTACGAAAATCGTGCAACTCCATTCTGCAAGTTCTCTCCTCATAATTCCTCGAAAATCCTACCTGAACCATATTTTCCGGTCGCTTTCGTTAGAAGATCGTATAAGGAAGCCTTTTTTGTCCATTTACACATTTCGAATAAATTTTGAGCACCAAAAACGATACCGAAACATCTGGGGGACCGGAATTTCGTTTGAAATCTTTCTAAACAGCCAGATACCTAAAAAAACTTTGTTATCAAGTGTAAAAAGGTCGATTAGTACTTACTTTCACTTTATTTATGCTCATAAATCGATTTTTGGTCTAATTCAAATTTGCCGTTCGTACTCACGCCAAAAGTCGTGAAAGGAAAAAATGACACTTGCACAAAATTTCTCATATCGACGGGAAACTTCTTATGGACGACGAAGAACGGAAAAATAGGCGATTTCCTATCGATATTTCGCCCCAAAATCGCCGATCGATTCGAACTAACAAAATGTGGAATATCTTTGATACTTTTACTTTGATGTAAACAAATGAACTGGCAACGTCGTTTTGTCGTTAACGATATTTACTGTACGTGCATAGACTTTTCATCAGGTGCACCAACTCCTGAAAACGAAACCATGACCTCCTATGTGATTAAATAAAAGTGAATGGAGTACACATACATCATTTTCAGAAGTAACAACATTACATTAATTCATTATTTCTTCCCCCATCTAGATTCACTATCACCGGAACTATTCGTCCAAAATTAATGAAATAAAATAAGCTTCCAAAAGAAATCGTTTTTATAGTGCCATTGGAAGATTCAGAACTCTACATTTTCACTTTCATGATTTCATTCTGGAAGGTGTAAAAGTCCCCATTACAATGGAGACGAAATTCTCCATTTCCAAATGGAATGACTTGAAATATGATGAAACAGTACAGTACCCTGCCACATTTTTATCCAACCTCTTGATCCAATTTCATGGTATTCTTCGTTCTATACATCACCGTCAACTCCACTTCCACCAGCCGAGCCAAACATGACACATACTCCCCCTGGAAATCCTTATTTTCCAGGATCCTTCATAAATACGAAATCACGACGAAGCAAACCCTCGCGCGACGTTGCCGTTGTAGGCAGAATATCCCAGATTTCTAAGAATCGCGTCAAGTTGCAATCTTTGATCGATTTTCAATTTGGCCGAATTTCTGAGCCCTTCGGGTGGGAATGAATGCTCGCGATGGGGCCTGGAAGAGGGCATTATCTCCAGAACGTCCCATAACGAGTGCTTGATGGGATACATAGCGGCTGTCTTTTTTCCAATTTATCGGTAGCAAGGGTTTGGAATGGGGCTCTTGTTTCGGCGAAGATGGCCTTTTTCGACACCTTCGTGTAATGGATCTAGGCGGGAGGTTTGATAAATTACGGGACCAAGAAAGATTCCTTACAGAGTGTCTCATTTTTCCCCGTGACCTCTACGGAAATAATATTCTGGTTGGAATATGACGGAGTTTTTAATCAGATCCAGAAATGAAATATTTCCGGGGAGTCATAATTAAATGAAATACCCCCGACGTTGCCGGTTTTACAGGAAATTCTTCCATTCGGGGAAATTCATAGAACCGAATAATCTGGGTGCAAAAATGTAGAATTTTCTTTCACAATGGAAGTAAACCAACTTTTCATTCATTCATGAAGGTTCAAATTTCCACGACATGACTGGAGCTTAAAAGATTATCTTTGAATGCGAATCTGAAGATGAACCTCAATACTTGTTACGAATTCAGAGGGAAAAGACTTTTTTTCTGTAACCAGTGACGTCAAATTTTGCGTTAAAGCGCATTTTGTCGGTGTGAAAGGTTCAGGCAGAAAATTAAAAGTTTTCGAGCTTGAATGAGATCTTTTGTAAGGATTGACGTCAGTCTGACTAACTAGCGACAACAAAAAGGGCTCTGTTGTAAAAGGAATCGGGGTAAAGTGAAGAGGGTGATGAAAGGTGAGTTATATCTTTCCTAATTACTGTTTTATGGAAAACGGAAGTCGCGTTTCATTTGGTTCGTTCAATAAAGTTTCGTAATATGAAAAACATGATTCATATTTTATTCTTTCTAACACTTTTGTTCCTTTTGTGAAATCAATGAAATTTTTGAAATGAAATTGAAATATTCGTACTTCTTTTTATCTTAGCAAAAAACTTAGACAGTAATTTCTGTAGAGACTGAGAATAATAATAATAATAATCATTCAGGAATAGGAGCCCATTACGTAAAAAGTCTTAGAATATACTATTAATTTATGAAGAGCCCAAGCGTTCTCTCAATTGGGCCTAGATTTCCTTATGTATGAGGAATGAAACTTTTCAAAGGTGTACTACTTTTTGTTCTTGTTTCTTTTTGGAATTATGACATAAAATCGAATTTAATGGATCCTTATGCCTATCGTATTAAACCATTATTCTGTATGTCATTATCCTCCCCTACAAGGCTCAGAACGAGGCCATCTACGGAAATGGCCCTCGGCAAAATCCAGATCCTGTTAGTCGAGAGCTGAGACCGGCAGAGAATTCAACATCAAAGCCAGCCTACGCCACATCCAAAGCTGCAAAACGTACATCGAATAACGTGGAAATAAGCAATTGTTTGGTTCTGAAGCACCGAAAGGCGCTTTGTGGCTGAAAGGCTTTGTTATTCCTGAACGTTCATAAGAATTTCATGATAACCTAAAAAGGAAGCGGTGATAAAACCCATATAACATGGCAGTATGGTGTATAGTTTCATTATGCAGGATTCCGCTTCCGATCAAATGTAGATCGTTTATGATTTCTCTATCATTTCAGATAAACTGCTCCACATGAGTTAGGGATATTGACTTAAATTGCAAAAAAATATAGTTAAAGCCGGACTACTACTACTCGTGTATTTGGCAAATATTTGCCACTTGCCTATATTTGGCATGTAGTGGGAGTGGTTCACTCGGCCAATACTTGTCAATCTTGTCATTAAAATTTTAAACAAAGTACGCAAATAATTGCGTAGGTACTTGCCAAATATTCGAGTAGTGGGAGTCCGCCTTGAAATGAGATTTTTGTGATGAAATTTCATATTAATATGATTTCAAGTTGCAAATTAATTTAAGCCTGTAGGTCTGCAGCTTATTCAGGGTTGTTAAGAAAAATCGAGTAAGATAACAAAATTTTATTCCCGGATTATCCAAGCATTTCAAGACTTTCAATGTATGGCCTCCACGAGCATCAATAACAGCTGGACATCTTCTTTGCATACTACACACGAGGTTGCTGAACATTTCTTGAGGAATTTGGTTCCATAAACGGGGCAGAAGCTCTCTCAGATCATTTAAGGATTTTGGGGTAGGTTGATGATTATCTAATCTTCTTTGGAGCATATCCCATGCATGTTCTATGCAATTCAAATCTGGTGAGTGCGGAGGTATTGGTAAATGTGGAATACCAAGCTCCTCGCGCGTTTTCTCAACTATGGCTGCACGGTGCGGTAAAGCGTTATCGTCTAGAGATTGAAAAGTTTCACCAATAGCAACGTGAAAATTTGGCACAACATTGTCAATGACATGCTCCCTATAGTGTGAGGCGGTCATATTCCCAGGACAAATGTATAGATCTGTGCGCCCGTTGAAACATATCCCGGCCCATACCATAACACTACCCCCTCGGAATGGATGGACTTCTTGGACATAGCGACGATTACGTGGTATGCGTGGGATTGTCCATACCCTCATTCTTCGAGAATCTGAAAATCGTCCATAACTGGATTCATCAGTGAAAAGGACACTACGCCATTGATCGTTCCAATTGATATGTTGCCTTGTGCATTCCAGTCTTTGACGCTTATAGTCACGTGTTAATGGAACTCCTCTTAATGGACGTCTATAACCTAGATTCACCTTTCTCAAACGTCGTCTGATGGTTTCGATGGAAACTTGGACCCCATCTGCATTTTGAAGAGTATTCCGTAGCATTCTACACGTAGATGTAGGGTTTCTTCTCGCCGAAACGGTGATGAAACGATCCTGAGCAGGTGTTGTTTTTCGTCGCCCACCAAGCCATGGTCTTTCCAACACGGAACCTATCTCCCTGAACCTATTCCAAAGTCGAGATATCAAACTTTGGCTGACTTCGAGCCTTTTCGCTACAACAACCTGAGTTAGGCCACCCTGTAGCATTCCGTTAGCCCTATTAGCCTCAGCGTTTGTTAATTTACGTCTTGGCATTTTCAGAAAACTCGTTTCAAATCGAAGCCGTTGATAAACTGACTTCATTTCAAAGTAAGAACATTCGTGAAGCATATACAAAGAATCAAACTTCAGAAAAAAGGCGACCAGATTGACGAAATGTCCCATACCAATTTTTATTGGATCGATTCAAGTTGTTATTGAGTTTCAAATGATTTCACAGCGATTTTCTCGAAGATTACATAGTTTCAAAAACGATTGAATACGATATCCCTAACTCTAGTGGAGCAGTTCAATTGTGTGTGCATTGTTGAAAGCTATATAATGTTTGTAATGAATAAGACACTTCGCGCATCTTTACGGAAAGAAATGAGCTGTTAGATTGACGAATTTCAAGCCCGAAGGCACGAAGATATTGGGTCACTTCTCGTTCTTGAACGGGAAGAGCCACTGTGGGATGAGTATTATCGTTTTTTAGGACGTTCAAGGTATTTTCAGAAAAATATCACGAAAAATCTTTTCTCTTTTCCCAGCTTCGTTGAAGCGAATATTTAATGCTCCAGGATATCATCTGGCACTGCTCACGAATCGAATAACACCAACTCGGTTCACTGCCCGAAGTGAAAAGCCAATCCGTCGAGTACGAATCCCTAAAAGACCCTCAAGGATGTTTCTTTCCTTTTCGCATATAATTATGACTCCTCTGGACCTCGATATCTCGAAATAACTCCCCTCCTGAAGTGGAAACTCTAAACATAATCGGTCGACTCCTTCTTGCGAATTTTCCTGCGGGTAATTGGGCGGTGTAGGGATCCCAGGTGCCCCAGGACTTATCCCACCAGTATTGAAGATGTTTCCGTCTGGGAGAACTGTATCCCCAAATTGGGGAAGATAAGTTTATGTGCACCCTGGAGGGAAAAATTTAAACTTGACCTTGGGGTTAACTCCAGATGAGAAAGGGCTCTTTGATATACTAACTGACAAAGAAACTGCAACACCCAGAAGGAACTGTTTAATTTTTTAACCTTTTTGGTAAACATAGTCTACAATATTTGTAACAAAAAATGTTTTCTCATATGGAAAAACCTTTTTTCCCAAATTTCAATCATTTCCAATGTTTTACCCAGAAAAATGCAAACAGTTCCTTCTTGGTATATTTCGAGATAAAAGAGAACCAAATCTTTGTCATTTTATTTTTAACTAGCTATTTTTTCAGTGAATATTTTGTTATTCACTTTGTGAACCTCTTCTCCAACGGGCTAAAACGAAACCAATTAACATCTAAAGCTGTTCGATCGGCATTCCTAAAATCCATCTTCTCGTAACAGCGTGGGTTGGATAAGAGTACGAAGCATCTAAACAGAACAGCGGAGTTTTCCTTCGTTAAGCTGGCCTTATTTACCGTATCTGCTTTATGGCAGATCCTCTTTCTTAATTCTTTCGATCTGACACATTGAAAGCGATTTCCGCTGCTTGCACATCTTTCTAGTCTCTTTCCGGCATCGATTTTCGCTGTTGATTATCTTCAATCCAGTTAAAGTTAGATGGTGCAATAATGTCATTAATTTTACTTCTTTCGAGAAAATAATGTGGATGAATCTTTGACTTGTGAAAATCTTTGACAATCTACATTGTGCTTCTTCAGCATAAACTTCTTCTTATAGGTGCATTTTTCTATACCACAGAAGGGTTGTGAGTGGCGTTTGTGCGCCCTTTCTGGCCAGTGTATTGGCCTCTTCGTTTCCTACGATTCCCGAATGACCGGGAACCCAGATTGAAAAGACCTCATTCTTCTTGCCTACCTCATTGAGTTTGTTTCGGCACTCCCAAATCAGCTTTGAGTCAATGACGTAGGAGCTCAGTGCTTTAATAGCAGCTTGACTATCTTTATGAATAGCTATATCGCACTTCTGATAGTTTCTTTCTAGATTTATATCTAGACATCTTGCGATTGCAAGTATTTCCGTTTGAAGGACGCTTGTACAGGAGCCTAACGATAGTGCACACTTGGTACTTGTCCCGTAAATCCCAGCGCCAGCTCCTGTAGCGGTTCTGGAACCGTCTGTATACCATTTTATTGTATTTCCTGCGAGATTATAGTTGGTGTATTCCCTTTTTCAATCCTCTCTTTTGCTTAGCATTTACTGAAGTTTTTCTTAGTGCTTAGTTCATTGATCATTACATCACTAGGAAGGTTTGCAGATGAGGTGTAGTCAATTAGAGAGGACCAAGCTCTCTGAAACCTGATTCTCTCATTGCCTGCTCCTTCTCTAGATACTCTGAGGATTGCCTCATGGGCAACCCTATCAATC
Organism: Adalia bipunctata; assembly: GCA_910592335.1. NCBI lineage: Eukaryota > Metazoa > Arthropoda > Insecta > Coleoptera > Coccinellidae > Adalia > Adalia bipunctata. Next base: position 5,416,810 of record OU342951.1, read on the forward strand.
ACTAGATGTAGAGGTGTGAGGTCTGTGATGATCTCCAGCGCCCTGGTTGGGCACGTTCTTATAGCTCCCGTGATGCACACACAGGCAAGCCTTTGTACTTTCTCGAGCATTTTCCTCGTACTTGCCTGATATGCCTTAGCAAACCAGGCTACTGCCCCATGTGTGACTAGGTCTCACAATCATGACGTATATCCATCGCAGTATTTTTGGGTTAGAGCCCCAATTCCTGCCGCATAGACGCCTGCACGCCATCAGAGCTCTTGTAGCTCTGCCAGTAGCATTATCAACATGCTTATTCCACAGAAGTTTGCTATCTAGGGTTATTCCTAGGTATTGGACTTCAGTTGTTAACAACTCTCCTCGATTCTATGGTCTTGAATCAACCAGTATCCCATAAGGATTCTGTTTTGATTACACTTCTGCTTCTTGTCTAGTACTAGTTACACTTCTATAAGGTATCCCGGTTGGCCATTCTGGCATATTTCACCGTGTAAATGTTAGGTTATAGTCATTTTCTTGTCACTACCTACACCAGGAAACCAGCCGATACTTCTCTTGAAATGAGACCAACATTTCTTCATTGTTCACTTTGTGGTATTTTTTCAATCTTATACATACATTGTTACTTTAAGCCTCGTGGTGATAAGAGTTGATACAACAGTCCCTTCTCCTCTCCAAGAGAGCTCATGTATAATTAACAATCCCTTTCAGATTAACCCTCCATTACTTCATTCCCAAACCAATCCAAATTCTCAACAATGGCAATCCCTTAATTGCGTCCAAACGGCATAACCTGAAACTTTCATAACCTGAAATCCCGTGACGTCTCTCGTCCTTTTTGGGTATGTTCCGGAACGAAGTGATTACTTCCACTCCCATTGCCCGCCGTCATAATACCGGATTCGACGTTATGCTGCCTCCCGCCCAAAGTGGACCGGCAAGGATTAAGTCAGATGATATATATTTTAGGATGCCTTACAGGATTAGGGAGGATCGCCACTTTCTCTGACCGGCAGGGGGCGCTTGGAGGTTGGTATAATCGCAATGGTATATTGGTGAAATCGTGCGAAGTTATGGGTTTAATCGGAGTTCTCATTCGGAAATATCGATTAGATTTGCTTCTAACGAGTTCGAGACCATTTGCCCTGGATTATCTTAGTTTCTCGTCAAACCGACAACGTTGATAGATCCAAATAAACCAAGCAGAGAAGGCACATCTAACATGGTTCAGCCACAGTATGTGGAAAAGATATTTATTGGTATTCAGTCTATTCAGTCCTATTCCTTATGGTCGATACCCTAAGCGGCTATAAGATGCTGGCATTGCGATATGATTTGCCACCAATAATGATAAACGTACGAGGTTGTATTGATATCTAGTTAGCCCAGACCAGTTCCATGCATAAACAAAATATTGTGATACCATATCAATGAACAATAATTATTGGAAGTGTCAGTGTAGAGTTTGACGTCAAAAAAGTAAACCAGAGTTAAGTTGAATACAGACTATTCTGACGTGACGTGATTTCACGTCACGTCAGGACCGTGCAGTGCTCACATTGGCCTAATATTGACGTGAACGCACAGAACGATGTGTTGCATTTTTATTACTTCATATTAGGCCAATGTGAGCACTGCACGGTCCTGACGTGACGTGGAATCACGTCACGTCAGAATAGTCTGTATTCACCTTAACGCAATAAATTCAAAAAAAAGATATCCACCGAAATTGTAAAAATCGAGAAATTGGAGTATCGAGCCATCATTAAGTACCTGTATTTAAAAGGGTTAAGAGGTAATCAGATTTACGAAGATTTGCTTAATACCCTTGGTGATCAATGTCCTTCGTATGCGACCGTGAAAAATTGAACTGCAAGCTTCAAAAGAGGAAATTTTCCATTGAAGATGATGACCGATCGGGAAGGCCAGTTTCTGTGTCAATCCCCGAAAATATCAATGCAGTTCATGACATGATTTTATCAGACCGTCGAATTGGGCTAAAACGAATATAATAATAATAATAATAATAATAATAAAACCGCACGGGTGTGGCTTGGTTTCTGCCACGCCACATGGGGGGTGACGTCCCCACGGCCCGAGTTACCTGGGCCACCAAGGGTAAATGGTGGCAAATCCATTAAAATGGAGAAAATATCAGGCCAGCAACGGGAGGTGGAAGCCGATATCATGGCAGAAGATGGAATTGCCACTCCACCTGCTGGCTCGACCACCGTGAGGAGGACTGCCAGCAGGGGAGCTCGCAACGCACGTATCAAGTGGAGCCGCGAAGTGAATATTGAAGTAATGCGAGCTTTTAATTACGTGAACCATTGCGAGGACAAACCACTTCCTGGATGGAGATACTCCCTCCATAACGACTTCACCTGGAGGAATCATTCAAGAGAAATCCCAGAGTATCGCGGGATATGCACAACAGGCTGTAGCATTGAAACCTGTCACATCGTGCGGAAATTCCTGAACCAGTGGGAGGAACTGAATTGTTTTTTCACTGGTTCATAGAAATAATACCAGCTTAAGCTGAGACCGGGAGACCGATGATGAAGGATAATAATAATAAAGGCCTTTATTAACAACAAATGAAGATTACATATAATATAGCAAGCAATAGGGCGAGGTTCAGTGCAGGCAATCATACATTTCTGTACGACCCCCTGCCTGTTCTTACACCTAACCCCAAATTCATGAGAGTTGCCCATATGGAGAAGAACAAATAAAAAACAAAACTGAAAATAGATAACCTTTGTCCAATAGAATCAAACACTAGAGTTCACCAAACGAGAAAGAAAAAAACAACAGGTAAACAGAGAACACCCAAAATAAATATTATCACTGTTGAGTATCATTCATGCAACTTCCTATGAGCAAAGATCTAAACCCGGCCGAAGAGGACAATTCGGCACTGCTAGGCAGCTTGTTCATTGTGTTAGATATTTGATAGGAGAATGAAGATTTGTATAATTGGGTTGAGTGCATTGGAGGAGTGAGAGTCGACTTAAACCTTATGTTCACATTGTGCACATCAGTACGATAGGTTATTTTATTATACAAATATTGCGGTGAATGATCCCTCAAAATTTTTCTATAAAGACATGCTCTATGTACATATCTGCGACTCTTCATGTTGAGCCAATTATTAAGTTTCAGAGTGTGAGATATCGGCTGAAATTTTCTGATCCCGTAAATTAGCCTCAAGCAACTGTTTTGTAATTTTTGTATTCGGTTTTTATTTATGACGCTTATACAGGGGTCATATATGACATCACCGTAGTTTAGATTAGACAGCACCAATGAATCACAAAGAATCGACTTTGAACGCCGGCATAACATTGATCTATTCTGATAAATCATTTTCAGGGAAGCATATGCTTTCTGTAACGACATGCTTATGTGATACGTATATTTCAGATCTTGATCCATCCAGAGTCCCAAATTCTTTACTCTATCAGAGAAAGGGATCACCTCATGATTGAGTTGTATTTTATCACCGAAGTTGTGAAGAAATGATTCCCTATTACTCTTATTGGCAAAGAGAATTGCCTTCGTTTTGCCAGCATTAAGCTTCAAACAGTGTACCCTGGAAAAATCATCCATATTATGAAGATCATAGTTGATAGCTGAAATGGCTTGTTCTGCTTCGTTCAAACTGAATGATAGGTAAATCTGAGTATCATCCGCGTAATAGTGTTGTTGACAAGATAGGAATGCCGAAGGAAAATTACTTATATAGATGCTGAACAATAATGGACCGAGAATCGAGCCCTGAGGGACGCCTTTCAGGATACTAATATAATCTGAAACTTCATTGGAATACGAAACAGCCTGATTTCTTTGAGTCAAATAGCAAGATATAAGTGCGATTGCTTTAGAAGTGAACCCAATAAAATGCAGAATTGAAACCAGAATGTCGCGGTTCAAAGTGTCAAATGCCTTGGAGTAATCCAACAATATAAGAACAGTCAGTTTATTGCCGTCTAAAGCTTTGTAAATATCATCTGTGATGTTCAATAGTGCGGTTGTACAACTATGTCCCCTCCTGAACCCCGACTGAGAAGACTGAATAATGTTGTTCCCATCCAAATGCCTCTGAATTTGAACCGCTATGGCTTTCTCTAATATTTTGGATAAGGTTGGTAAAAGACTTATAGGCCGTAAATCATTGAAATTTTCCGGATTCGATATTTTTGGAAGAGGAATTATATGAGCTTTCTTCCAACTAGCAGGAAAAATTGCTTCAGATAAGCAAATATTAATTATGTGGGTGATATAAGGTAACAAAAAAGGTAAACATAATTGCAATGTAATGACATTTATTCCATCATGTCCCATAGCTTTACTTTTCAAGCTTGAGATTATCTTATAAACTTCCATCTCACCAATAGCCTCAAACTGTAAATGAGATTTCAAATGTTCTTTTGTATTTTTCCTATAATGATTGATTATGTTATTATTCGGACTTAAATCTGGTATGCTATTGACAAAATGGTCGTTTATGTGATTAACATTGTTAAGGTGTTCGGGCAGCTGGGAATGATTTCTACTATTGATATTCAAAATACTCTTAAATGTACTCCACATACCTTTAGAAGACTTATTATTTTCAATTTTAGCTTTAGAAAATGCTCTTTTTTCTTTCTGTATAATCTGTGTTACAAGATTACGAAGCTGCTTATACTCTTTCCAGTGTTCGGGATTTTTTGTAATTTTAAATTTCTTCAAAGCATTGTCCCTATCATACATCATTGCCTTAACTGTATTTGTCAGCCACGGTGCATAAACTTTTGTTATTCGGTATGTTTGGAAAGGTGCATGAATATCTAGCACGGCGTTTATAGCCCCAGTCAAGAAGTCAACCTTACTGTCAACATCACTGAGCTCAAAGATGGTATTCCAAGGCACACTCCTCAGATCCGAATCGAAACAAGTGTAATCCAAATTTTTAAAATTTCTAGTTGTTTTGTATATGGCTTTATTTGGCGTATTCACGATTCTCAGATTTAGAAATACTAACTCATGATCACTCACCTCTGGAACGTGTTTTGTCCCTACCTCCCTCACCAAGATAACATTTGATATTAGTGCATAATCGATTAATGTAGATGATTTTTCTGCGATTCTTGTAGGTTCCCCGATCATTTGCTTCAGACCCAAACCCTCTAAGGTTTCATTAACTAATTCGGTTTTCTTGCTGTTATAATCCAACAAGTCGACATTGAAATCTCCTAAACATAAAATATCATCAGCAATCGGTATAATTCCAGATACGGTATTTTCAAATACACTGAGAAAATCCTCGCAATCAGAGTTTGGTGGTCTGTAAACCACACCAACGGCTAAAGAATGAGATTTAAAAATTAATTTCAACCAAATTTGTTCTATGTCTCTACTGACTGCAATCGTCGTATACTTGATATTATCTCGCAGATACAAACCCACACCCCCACCCCTACCCGTCCTATTCATTCTCTGGAACACATAACCTTTTATGTTTACTGAACTACTTAAAATTCTCCCACTCAGCCAGGTTTCACTCACACACATTATGTCAAAGTCGTGAGAAAGAATAATATTTTTTATCAGATTGATGTGGGGAAACAATGATCGCACATTCAAATGCGCACATTTCAAATTGAATTTCATATTACGCAAAGGGAAAACAGTTTATCATAGGAAAATTGTCAGAAGTAATAACAAAAAAAACTAAATGAGCGTAGGTTTTAACCCTGTATTTTAAGGTGAATGGCAATAAGGTGAACTCTGAAGTGGTGATTACTGAAAGTTTATGAACAAATAAGTTTATTCTCCAGACAAAGGTATCAAAATAGTAAAGCAGTAAAGCAGAACAAGTTATAAAAGAACAACTGTAATTACTGGCTTCAAAATACAATATCAAAGACCCTCCCCCATATCTCAGAAATTAAAAAATACAAACCATTTTCGGTTGAACAGTCTCTTTTGACAAACTGTCCAAAAATTAATCATTTAAGTACATGAACCAAGAAAATAAATCATCTCAAATGATTGAGTCCTCGACAAATGATGTGAATCAATCAATCTAAACTAACGAAAACGGAAATATCCAAGAAAAATAACTCGTTCAGTAACACAGTTTGATATATTTGATGTTAAACCACTATCATTTCGATGACAATTAGCGGTTGTAATTTATATAGGTGATAGATCTTTTTCAGTCTTGATTGGCTTCTTAATTTCATTAACAATGGCAAAAATATTGCCATTCCATGTCCAACAATTTTTGATCCCTACGATTGACCGCACTTTCGCGAATAGTTCACGTTTTTTGTGTGACAGCATTTCACAAAGCACGAATAAAGAACCCTTAAAATGCTTCTTGGCCCTGTAAACATCTTCCTTGAACCATCTATTGACGAAAACAATCGATATAGGTCTCGGCTTGTTATGATTATCTCGTTTTTTGCCCATTCGATAACAATAATTGATATCTCCATGTGTTACGTCGATTTTGAGTTTGCCCTTTATTAGGTTAACCACCTCAGCGGTTAGATTTTCCTTCTCTTTCTCGCCTAAGCCGTGTAGAATCAGAATATTACGCATTTTATCTTCTTTCCTTTGATCAATTTCATTTTCACACTCTTCTAATCTATTTTTTATCGACGATAATTCTTCACGAAATGCATTAATCGATTCCATCACCTTACCCTCGAATGTTTCAATAGTTTGTAAGACTGTATTACCTTCTCCTTGACTGCTTTCTGGATTAATTTTATTTTTCAGCTCAGTCAACCCTCCGTGGACAAATTGCTCCAATTTATCCAAACGCATCGTCAACTCCGTATTAATGTCGACTTTACCCTTCTTCATCTTGAAATGTATTGGAGACTCACAATATGACTCGTACAGATAAAATTTCTGGCACAAATTACTTAGACTGACACAACCTTATATAATTCGGAATTTAATGGGAGACAGCCTCGACACGTCTTACTCCAAACGCACCATCTGCATATCTGAAGCACTGAAGATTTCATACGAACGCGTTCATCATATAGTTCATGTCAATTTGGACATGAGAAAAATTTCTGCAAAATGGATCCCCGAATGTTTGAATGTTGACCAAAAGCGTGCAAGTGTAAAAGCATCGCGTTCGATCTGTGCTCGATTTGAAAACGATTTTTTACTATGGATCAGAGTTGGGTACATTTCTATGATCCAGAAACAAAGCAACAATCGATGGAATGGCGACACTCTGGTTCTCCAAGACCTAAGAAGTTTCGTGTCCAAAAATCTGCTGGAAAAGTTCTTGTTTCAGTTTTTTGGGATTGCCATGGAGTGATCATGATTGATTTTTTGGAAAAGGGTAGAACAATAACTGGAGATTACTATTCGACATAACCAAACTCTCTACAGGAAAAAATTAGAGAGAAAAGACGCGGAGAGCTATCCAAAGGTGTTTTGTTTTTACAGAACAACGCCCCAGTACACAGATCTCATGTTGCCATGCAAAACATTCGTGATTTAGGGTTAGAGTTTCTAAAACACTCCCCTTATTCACCAGATTTGGCTCTGTCCGACTATCATCTCTTTCCTAAACTGAAAAAAGTTTAAAAGGTCGTAAATTTTCTTACCACAAGGAGGTAATAAAAGCTGTGGAGGACTGGTTTGCAGAGCGAGAAGAAACATTTTTTTTGAAAGGTCCAAGGACGTTGCAGGTTCGCTGTAACGAATATGTTCAATTGAGAGAAGAATATGTTGAGTAATAAAATAGTTTGAGATTGAAATTTTGTTTGGTTCTATAGTAGGCTAAGAATTTTTCAATATATCCCCGTATATCTCAAAAAAGTTCCACCGAAACCAAAACTTCTTCGATCCTCTGAAAAAATCCAACCCCTCAAAATCTCTATTTTTTTCTCCCTGCCTCCGAAATACGTTCTATTCGGCCAAATTCACTTAGTCCCAATCCAAACCACCGCTTCAAGCGTCGGAAGTGGTCCGCCATAGGCATAAATAGGACCCGTTAAATAAATGCCCGGGGAGCATTAAAGTGCTGTATGTGTGGCGTATTTATCGCCCGCTTTTTTTCCCACTTACATCCGGCAAACGGCCATTCTTTTTCATGAAGATGGCGGATCTAGACGCCCGTCTCGGGCGCTCGTTAACGTCCTGTAACGCCGAAAGGGACATTAACAGGTAGAAGCTGGTGAGAATTAAGATGATTAAAATTTATACGGTATCGCTCATCGTGGCTGTTGATGGGGGCTATCAGAAAATGGATTCGGTGATTTAGGGTCGAAGGGGGCTGTGAGAAAAGGAAATGGAGGTCCCGAGGTTGAGGAATGGGCGGTAATGTCTTTTTGTGGTGAGGTTTTGTGGGATTTTTTGGAACCCAACCCCTCCTTCTCAAACCTTAAAACCATCAACAACAGTGAAAAAACATTGCATAGTACACCCATACATTACTCCTAGAAAATTTCATTGATTCAGTAAAGGACTTTTTTTCTTTTCAGTTTAATGTTTTAGCATACCTCCTCCAAAAAAAAAGGACAAGTCCCTTGGTCATTATTTGGAGAAGGCACTGAAGAAGAAAATGTTCCTAGCAACTTTCGAGATGATGAAGACGACTGTCCATCTGTCTATTGTTATGACCTTTTTTCCCGATTTAGATCGCGAAAAAAACAGTATTCTCCAGGATTATCCCTGGAAAAGACTGGTAACGATGCATTCATTATTCATTGGTTGCATTAGGCTCAAGCATCTTGTGCTGATGTTCCTAGAAGAACCAAGCGTTTCATTGGTGAACTTTGTCAGTAATGTCAGTAGTTTTGTAACTATGAACTTACATTCGGACAAACTGAATTTCGTTCATCCCAATTTATCTAAGAATATTTGATTTTTAGTTACTTTCATTTCATAAAGGTTGATTAGATTTTATAAAGAAAGGACCAAAGATCATAGGTGTAGAATATGACATTACTGATTACTGTAATTCACTGCTAACAAGTTATGCCTCTGAAATGAAACCCTATGTCATTTGGCACTTACCCCCTCTACATATTACATTTTGAACATTTCAGAAAATTTCCTCAACAATTTTTGCTTTTAATATATGTTCGACATAATGTTGTCGACTACTTAGAGAGTTAACTAAGACAAAGAACCACTTTTGATTCGGCTGTCGTTTCGACTTTTAATTTCTGGATCCAAAATTCAGTTTTCCCGAAAAGTGGGATGTATCAACCCCCTATTCTGTCCAAAAAAAACCTCTTCCAAACGACTTAGTCTGTGGCAATATGCGGTAGAGAAAGATGCGGAAATAGGTGGTCACATCTCAAAACGCTCCGCAAAAAAATATCCCCTTCTCAAGCGAAACAAAGCCACTCTGTCCACTGTCGAACGATCCCCCAAATCGGCTTACTACATTTAATTTTCCGCCGCTCCTATCTCTTCCTACACGAAATTTAATAAAGCCGTAGTGGTCCGGAACTTATCCAGTGTTGCCAGGGTGTTTACACCTTATTGGATCGAGCCGGAGCCGAAAAACGACCCTTATCCACTCCGGTCCACGACGATGACACTTGTGAGGGGTGAAGCTTGTGGTCTCACCTGAAACAAGAGGATAAACATTGGAACGGTGTGCAAACACAGTCCTTGTTGTTGGTATTGGGCGGTGAGGAAGGTTGGTCGTTTGACCCAGAACTGGAGGGTTCGAGACTCGAGAGGTTTGGATTTTTCGAAGGTTGACGTTTGGTGGATTCAATGAAGTATAAGATACGATATTGGATTCTATTATTGGGGTAAAGATAGGTAAAATAGATCTGATGTATCAGGTTATGACGTGCAGCCTGACCTCAAAATATATTCCTTCGATATAATACCAAAAATTGAAGTTCGAGAGTGATCGAATTTTTTTTTATTCAATTCACTAACTTTGAAAATTCTTAATTCTTTCTGTGGTCAGGCTGGAGCGATGAAACATTGGTGCGATATAGAGCGTCTATTCTTCTTCGAAAAAACATCATATCATGGGTATGCGGTGGTGAGATTAGAGGAGAAAAAAATAAACCAAAAAATTTTTTTCTATTCAATCCACAAACTTTGAAAATTCGTAATTCCTTCTATGGTTGAGCTGAAGCAATGAAATTCAGGTGCGATATAGAACGTCTATTCGTCTCTAAAAAAAAAATCTCATAAGATGGGCCTGTGGTGGTGAGATTGGAAGAAAAAAAAATAAACAAAAAAAATTTTCAATTCACAATCCTCGAAAATTCGTAATTTTTCCTGTCGTCTAGTTGGAGCGATATCCATTTCGGATCAATAAAAAGCGTCTATTCCTCCTCGGAAAAAACATCATAAGATGGGTCTGCGGTAGTACCTACGAATGGGAAAAAAATTAAATCAAAAAAAAATTCGTAATTTCTTTTGTGGTCAAGCTAGAGTGATGGAATTTTGGTGCAATATAGAACTCTTATTCCTCTTCGGAAAAAACATCATAAGATGGGTCTGCGTTATCAGAATTGGAAGAGAAAAAAATAAACCCAAAAAAAAATTGTTATTTATTTACCTCACAAACTTTGAAAATTCGTATTTCCTTCTGTGGTCAAGCTAAAACGATCAAATTTCGGTGAAGTATAAAGCCTCTATTCCTCTCTAGATAAAACATAATTATATGGGTCTGTGTGGTAGGTAAAAGAATTATTCGATACTTAAAATTTTTACAATGAAGAAAATAACCAACGCCTTCACCATTTCGTAACGGAGCACAAAGATTTGGACAATTCATGGAAAATAAACATACTCCTCTGTATTGAAGGAACTTGTCATGTTAGAAACCCTGAATGAATACTGGTGTATAATGTAGATCTCTCATTCTGTATACAGGGTGTGATGTTCTTTTATGGAAGAAAGATATAACAAATAAGAGCGTCTCAACTGTGGACATTATGATTTCCCGAGCTTCCATTAGACAAGATCCTTCTCAAATAAATGCCCTGCGTCACTCTTTTACAAAAACAGCCCATCTGATAACGTTGGAATGGAAATTAAAGTGAAACTCCTGATAAAAATTCTATTTTCCAAGTCCCCGACTTTTTTTAAGGGGACTCATACATCAAAAAGATATATTACTTCACGGGTCTGAGGAAACGCCAGAATATATCTTCTCGTATTTAGTCTAAAATCTTCAGATGTCGCCCTGAACGTCTCCGGGCCATCTTGATATACATTCGAAATCGTAAAAATGTAAATACGGTCTCATTTCATCTTTGCGAAGTTTCGGTCCAACTGTTCAGCTCATCTTCTGCTTTTTTCACCGATGCGAGCGATGGAAGCTGCTGGAATGCGACGAATATTTTATTTTCGAAGGATGGTAACCATGGAGAATCATCTTTGAACGAGATCTGAAATGCTTGAAATGTTGGTAAAATCGGATTGATACGAGAATGTATCAAGTTAGCCTAGACCAGTTTCATGCATAAACGAAATATTGCGATACCATATCAACGAACAATAACTTATTAGATGTGACAGTGTAGATTTAGACGTCAAAAACGTAAACCAGAGTTAGGCAATAAATGAAAAAAAAAAGATGTCCACCGAAATTGTAAAAATCGAAAAATTGGAGTATCGAGCCATCATCAAGTACCTGTATTTAGAAGGGTTAAGAGGTAAGCAGATTTACGAAGATATGCTAATACCCTTAGTGATCAATATCCTCCGTATGCGACCGAGAAAAATTGGACTGCAAGATTCAAAAGAGGTAAATTTTCCATTGAAGATGATGACCGATCGGGAAGGCCAGTTTCTGTGTCAGTCCACGAAAATATCGATGCACTTCATGACATGATTTTATCAGACAGTCGAATTGGGCTGAAACGGATATCTGAAGCACTGAAGATTTCATACGAACGCGTTCATCACATAGTTCACGTCAATTTGGACATGAGATAAATTTCTGCAAAATGGATCCCCAAATGTTTTAATGTTGACCAAAAGCGTGCAAGGGTAGAAGCATCGCGTTCGATCTGTGCTCGATTTGAAAACGATGTAGACTTCTTAAACCGAATTGTTACTATGTATGAGACTTGGGTACATTTCTACGATCCAGAAACAAAGCAACAACCGATGGAAAGGCGACACTCTGGTTCTCCAAGACCTAAGAAATTTCGTGTCCAAAAATCTGCTGGAAAAGTTCTCGCTTCAGTTTTCTGGGATTGCCATGAAGTAATCATGATTGATTTTTTGGATGAGGGTAGAACAATAACTGGAGATCACTATTCCATATTACTGACCACTCTACGGAAAAAAATTAAAGAGAAGGGACGTGAAAATCTATCCAAAGGTGTTTGATTTTCACAGGACAACGCCCCAGTACACAAATCTCATGATGGCATGCAAAAAATTCGTGATTTAGGGTTAGAATTGCTAGAACACCCCCCTCATTAACCAGAATTGGCTCCGTCCGACTATCATCTCTTTCCTCAACTGAAAAAAAGTTTAAAAGGTCGTAAATTTTCTTCCAACGAGGAGGTAATAAAAGCTGTGGAGGACTGGTTTGCAGAGCAAGAAGAAATATTTTTTTCAAAGGTCTAGAGACGTTGCAGGTTCGCTGTAATAAATGTATTCACTTAAGAGGAGAATATGTTGAGTAATAAAATATTTTGACATTGAAATTTTGTTTGGTTTCTCAATATATCCTCGTACATATACAATTCCCCAATGCATATTTCCTTAATCAATAAATATTTCAATACTTCGCCACATGAAAACATGTCTCATTGAACCTTGGAATCTTGCGCCAATTTAGCTTCGAAAAAATGTGGTACGGCCCTGCCCGGCACCGTAATAATCATCATTGAAAGCGGGCAGAACCCTCCATCTACCCCTGAAGTTCATCGCATTCATGAAAGGCGAAAATGGAAAAAAGAGAATTCATAATTTTCCACCAACACATTTTCATTTCTTCCGTAAATTATTTAGGTTCAACGCCGCGTCGCGTTTATATTTATGGGGTGAAAAAGATAAATTCTAACGGCGCAACGCCCCATACTTGATAATTTGAAAGGAAGACACTGAATGGATGAAAGTATCAGCCGCAGAAGGAATTCCCTGAATACAAATTAGCGGACAGACGTCCTGAAAGCGAAAAAAGCGACTGGTAATGTAATTTCGGGCTCACAACGGCCCCGTAATGAATACTGATGAATAGGAGACTTTATTGCGCTCGTTGAAACGGGAACTATGCATGGCGAAACGGTTAAGGGGCCCAGAGATACGCCACGGATCAATGTGAATGGAGATCAGGTGCTGAAATGTAGAAATGAGTGGAAACGAGTTCAGGCGACGAGATGATCATTTCGAAAATAACGATGCGAATTTTATTCCTCGCAAAAGCGTCACGCTTTTATTCTCTCGTGAACAGATGCTACGACAGCAAGTAAGGGGGTCTTCCAGAAAGGATTTCTGAATTTTTTTTTTCATTTATCTTTTCACATTAGCACAGTAGAACATAATCTTTCAACCTAGTTTTCACCAACTTCAAGAGGCTCGAATTACTTGAAAATGTGTGCACGTATCGAAAACCTATTGGAATACAATAATTTCCTCACTTAACACAGAAGTTCCAACCAAGATTTGCGGGATAAAAGAAACATTATTATGATAAGAACCGGATCCTCCAACATTTCGCAACATCAAGACAGGTTTAACTGGAAATTGTTTTCTTCATGCTTTTTGTTATATGTTTCCAGGTAAAATAAATGTTTCATTGTTCCTCTCTTCTAAAAACCTTTTGGCAAGACTTTGCCGGGGTCATACGCGACAGGTAGAGTGTAGTGGACCACGTAAATCGAAAATTTTCTGTTTGTTTTGGAGAATAATCCTATAACATTTATGTCTCAAGAATAATTTTTGCCATATTATTATGTCCACCGAAAACCAGAACTATTCAGGAAATTGCACTGAGCATATCTTTCATGTGCACGTCTGTATACAAGGAAACGTTGATCACAATGGTAGAGGCAGAATCTAGACTCATCTGTGAAGAGAACTCTTTTCCGATCGGCCTCTTCCCAATGGATATGCTCTCTCGCAAAATCCAAACGCGCCCTTCGATGTGCTGGGGTAAGAGCAGGGCCTCTTGCCGCGACACGAGGCCTTCAATCATATTCTCTGAGGCGATTTCTTATTGTCTGAGTGCTAATTTGCACCTCATGAGTTTGCTCAAGCTGATTTTGAAGGAGGCGAGCGGTTGCAAACCGTTGTCTCAACGGAGAAACTCTCAAGTAACGTTCTTGAATGGCAGTTGTTACCCGTGGTATACCCTGTCCTGATCTTCGGACATTCATACCTGTCTCCCTGAATCGCTGCAACATTCTGGACACACTTGTATGGGAAACTCCAAACCTTTCTGCAATTCTTGTGTATGTCCACCCTTCTTCTCGCAAAGCTACCGCTTGGGCACATTCCTCTTGGGTCAAATTGCGTGTTTCGCGTTGCATAGCGATCGAGTGTAGAATATCAAACGAAAGAAAAACTATTGATCACTAGAATTGATCGAGAACAACTGATTTTAGAATGGAGCCAATACATTCGAAATCTGATAAAAATAATTATTATTGAGAATAAATTTGAGATTTCCATGATGTGCGTTGATTTTTTTGCGCAGTGAAGTTCTTCAAAATTCATATTTTTTGTTTTACTGATACCACTAAGTTTCCTACTGTAATGGGCTTTCCTAGTCGTTCAGAAAGAGTAACAAGTATATGACTTTACCCACTTTTTTTGTGGTTCATCGAGAACCCCGAAAACATCCTTTTTCTACCTGCTAAGTGCAAATCCACTGTGCCCTTAGTCGCAATCTCGATACGGCTAAGCTCGCCACCCTCAACGGACATACACTCTCGTTTCTTCCCAAAGTCGGACCCCGTTACATTCGTACCTAAAAGTCTACTACTCTGAATTGAAGTGCAATAACTACCGATAAATCATATTTTCACTCTATCGAGTGTCTAACCGAACATCCACTCCTACATTTCCACAGATGAAGAAAGGAAAATCGCTGTTAATTCCATACCGTTCTCTCGGGCGGTTTCTTGCAATATCCTCCCCCAGATCTGGATGCAAATTGGTCCAATTTCCGCATTACAAAGACGAATCCCATATAATTCGCTCCGCAAACATCTTTCGCCGAAGCGCCGACCAATTTGAATAATATATTCTATACTCTTTCCGTATCTATTGAACTCCTGGAGCCATCAAATATACGACGGTACACTTGGCTGCATTCCATTTTCATCGGCGGGACCGGGGGAGAAGGGGGATATGGCTTCATTTTCGTGGCATATATACATAAATTTAACGTCAGACACATATTCGGCTGCGTTCCACGTTCTTGCAAATGAATGTTATTTCATTCTACATATTTACGTGTTTTTTCAGATCCAATTTCTGTGTCCAAATTGAACTGATTTCCTCCTTGCCCATCCAAAAAACCAAATCCGGCATTAAATAAATCATCACGCTGTGAATTCAAATATACCCGAATGATATTCATTCAGACCACCGTGAAAAAAAGGGCCGGCGCATCGCTGCCATTTACAATTCAAACGGGAAAATCGTGGAGCCCGTGAAATCGAATACGCTGTATCGGATGCAAAAAGGAAACACGGAGATTTTCTTTCTGGTCCCGCCCGCTTCGTGAAGTACGAAATCGGGCGATCTGGGTGGCGATTCTGGTCACGTCTCGTGTACCATTTGTTGAAGCTGTTCATCCATCAATTCACTACCGTAACTTTCCAGATAACATGATTTGGAAACTTGCGAACAAACTGCGTTGTTTGACCAGGACGATATCAGCTGAAATGGCAGTTTATCATCGTGTTCTGGGGTGATATGAGTTTTATTGGATGTTTTTGTGCGATTTTCTGATGGATTTTCACGTACAGCTCGTAACGGGTCAATTTTAAGTTAACACTCAAAGTTATTTAATTTATCGTCATTTGTATTTTCGTCTAAATCGGCAACATATCTCGAATTGCAACAACGGTGGAATATTGGACTGGAACACTGCCTTTTGGCAACGTCTATACAGAATTTGAATCACCGCGAAATTACTACGAAATGTTCTCCTTGATATTCGTCAAGTTTGACAATTCAGATGTCAACTGGCGCGAATATAAGGTCAAAAACAGAGAAGTAAGGCAGATCATCAAGCATAAAAAGGAACAACTATGGGGACTCAAGTGCAGTGAAGTGGAGAGTTTGATAGGGGGATCCAGAAGCACCGAAGTATGGCGTATGATTAGGCGGATGAAGACCAACCATTCAGATCACCTATCGCATAGAATACCAGTGGACAAATGGAAACAATTCTATGAAGAATTGTTGGTGGAAAACAGGGTAGAACATCAACAGGAAACCACGTATATTGAGGGGGTGCACAATGGCATAATCTTGTCGAGTCAGGAAGTTGAGGACAATTTAAAAACAATGAAAAATGGCAGATCAGCAGGACCAGGAAATATTCCTGCCGAACTTCTTAAATATGGAGGAAATGGTCTGATATGCCGTCTCACAAATCTTTTCAATCGTTGCTGTCATGTGAGTGAATTACCAAATGAAATCAAGGTATCCCACATTGTGCCATTGTTCAAGAAGGGCGATAGAAACAACCCTGGGTGCTACAGAGGTCTTAGTGTCAATGGATCTATCAGTCGACTCTTTGGAAGAATCCTGCATAGTAGGCTCAGAAATGATATTGGTCATAAAATTGGTGAAGATCAGAGTGGATTCGTTCCAGGACGATCCTGTAATGATAATTTATTTGTACTCCAGCAAATTATGGAGAAAAAAATTGCGGTCGATCAGGAGGTGCACCTGGCATTTGTTGACCTGGAGAAGGCCTACGACTCTATCCCTAGGGCCCGTTTGTGGGAGGCTCTTGGTGTTCTCAATACGGACGGGTCTCTTGTATCTATGATTCAGGAATTTTATAAAGAGAATATATCCCGCGTCAGAATCGGAAAAGAGCTGTCGGAGCCGATACTAACAACAAAAGGCTTAAGGCAGGGATGTAGTCTATCACCGCTGTTATTCAATGCCTATGTTGAGGTTGCACTGAAACGTTGGAAGCGGAATTGTCAAGGCATGGGTATTCCAATTGGAGACGAACATCTTTTCTCGTTAAACTTCGCAGATGATCAGGTGGTGCTGGCACAAGGCTCATATGATTTGGAGTTCATGCTGAAGAGGCTCCACACTGAGTATAAAAGATGGGGCTTGCATGTAAGTTTAGAGAAAACAGAATATCTAGCTGTGAACACCGAAGCAAGATTTGAGATACTCATAAATGATGAAGTTGCTATCAAACAGGTGGATAGTTTTAAATATCTTGGCGTTACAGTGACGAGAGACGGCATAGGAAGAGAAGAAATAAGAAAGAGAATAAGGAATGGAAAAAGGATTGTGGGATGCCTCAACAGTCTTTGGTGGGACAAGCATATTTCTCATAAGACCAAAAAGCGAATTGGCCAGGCTTTTGTGGAGTCAACTCTTCGTTATGGCGCTGAGCACTGGGCTATGGGTGCAGATTTGAAGCGTAGTGTGTTGGCAGTGGAGATGGATTATCTGCGAAGAAGCGCGGGTATATCAAGACTTGAAAGAAGAACAAACTCTGAAATAAGACGAATCATGAAAGCGGATAACACGGTGCTTGATAGAGTGGAGAGACAGGGATTGAGATGGTTTGGACATGTCCTTAGAATGCCTGAAGATCGATGGCCGAAAAGAGTCTTTGAGTGGACTCCTCCTGGCCGCAGAAAAAGGGGTAGACCAAGAAGATCCTGGAATGGGTTCATGAAGGAAACAATGGCAGCTCGGAACTTACGAGAAGAAGATGCATTCGATAGGGAGGCCTGGAAGAGGGAAACGGGAAGACAGCATTTGGCTGTAACTTAGGCTATAATGTTGTATGATTTCATATTGTATTGTTTTGTAGCTTATATCCTGTAATATATATATATATATATTGACAATTCAGCAACGTGTCCTCGTAGGAAAATCCACATTCCTGGACTCATCACAATCGTCCAGGAATGTAAGGCTTTTCCTATCCGGTGAACAATGTACCTACCTACTTTTTTTTTCTGATAGGTATATGTTTTGTGTTGCTCATTTCGCTTGGAAAAGGCGATGGGTTGATTTTTTGTGTGGATTCCTCAGCTGGAGTATGGGAAAAGATAATGAAACAATTTGTGGGTAATCATTCTAGAAATCATGATGAAGAACAATTTTTATTCGATATTGCTTTCTGTTGCTCAGAAAACGTCTTATTTAAATTTACAGATGAACAGAGAAAAAATGTCTAAACAAAGAAAGAAAATGAGCATGGACTTGGATTAGGTATTAGTTTGTGTAATGTTTTTTTGAATGATATGGATGTCTATAAAGTTTCAATTCTTGCTCGGAAAAACTGTGGAACTCTCGTGGTGGAAAAAACCAGCAAAATTCGCGATACTATAAGTTCCGTCCCCGATCGCTTAATTACAAAAATTCATAACGAACATTCAATTTTGCATCTTCATTGGGTTCTCACCGCCATGTTTCAATTACTGAAGCTTTTAATTGAATATAAACATCGGCGTTAATTAATGGATGAGGCGGCGAGAAACTTTTCGAATTCAACGCGTGAAGACTGCGGAGTTCTGGGAACAATGTGAAATATCTGGATTTCCCAAAGTTTTCCTGGAACCCAGGAAGACGAGGGAATGAGAAAATACCTACTCTCAGATCTTTCAGAATATTGCGCTCCTATGGAGAACTATGTAGAATATTTTCTGGCAAACAACACCGGGTACTTTGAGAGCTTCTCTCAGCATTTGAATGTTGGATAAAGATCCTTATAAATCCTGTCCACTAAAGAATAACTCACAGCGTAGCCTACTCATAAATCCACACAAAAATAATTCTTCACTATACTAAACTCTGTGGACCGGCCCGAGGGAATCTGTCGAAAAAGTGGGTCCAGAAGAATCTTGAAATCGCAGCGAAGCTGCGATACAGTAGAGAAATTTTCATACGGTCGGGAATAGGAATAATCGATTCATATGTGGGTGAAATTTCAATTCTCTAGGCGATGTGGAAGTATTTTCAAAAAAATCGCGAAAATCACGAAAAAATCCTGCAAAAAGGGCAATTTTGAACTCGATAAAACTTTTTTCACAGATATCCTGGCCGTGATGTGAATATACGGATCGAAAGAGGAAAGGTCAATGCAACATAACTTGGTATTGATAATTTCCATTATTTTCCCATTTTCCAGGAAAATTGATCAAAGTTTGACATTTCTCCTTCAGAATCACCCGATTTGCAGAGATAAAGATAACTACTTAATAGGTAGGTTCATATTCTCGAAAGAATCACCATTTCGAAAAATAAAAGTATTTTAATGTTTTTCAATACAACGCTTCGTTTTCGAGTGTTTCCCAACTTAACTCAATAAAATTTGACAAAAAAAATCGAAAAATCATGAGAATACTCTGGATGCTTCCCTGGATTTGAAATCAATAAAAAATAAAATGGTACCAAATAACTGTGGCGATGTTTCTATCTATGCAAACAATATCCTCTTGGAATTTTATAAACTCGACACTACACGGTTATTATTACATAAGTTCACTGAAAGTCTTCACATAATCATCACGAGACTGCTTCAGAAAGGATTTGACCATTTTACGCCACTTACATCACATTGTTTTGGGTTGTTGTACACCTGTTTGCATTCTTCTCTGTAAACTAATAAATTATTCCATCACGCCTGTTATCGCTATACTCATGGCCTCGTTCTTTTGACCTCAAGAATCAACAGATGAAATATATGTACCCTGTATATCGGCCATGAGTATGAAAAACTAAAAAGTCGACAAAGTTAAACGCTGCAGGAATTAACATCAATTTCCACAAGTCATCATAAAACGAAACTGCCATGAGAAATGACGTTAATTACGATTTCATTTCTTCTGCGATAGAGAAAAACAACCCACATGAATCAAGCCATTGTGCTGGCTGCTCAGACAGTAATTAGTTGACTTACCGACCGCTCTTCCTTAAATTTTATTAAATTCACTCCAGTCCATGCCTCTGCGAATAAAGACTTGGATGTAATTTGTACTCCGACAGTTTCAGTGTTCTCTCTCTCTCTGACTCCGATTCTCTGGTCTTTTCTCTATACAAACTTTGTAATTATAACAGTGTCGTGAGGACTTCGCTGCAGATGTGCCGTTTTTCAATTATTGGGGCCAGTTTTTTGCCAGGCCGGCAAATTGGGTCTTTAACAATTGACGATTCAATTTTCCGAATTCGTAAATCCTGAGGCAGGGTCTTAATAATTCAAGGTAATTGGCCTTGAGTTTGGTCAGCCATAATCTGCTTGGGCAAGTATGAAAGCAACATCCTGAAGTCAAACAATATCCTAATCTTCTTATGGTATAATGCTAACGATTTTCCAGCTATTTCATGCAGGCTGGCCCACGTAAAACAGTCCAGCCGAATATTTTCATATGAGATCAATTTTTATTCGACTATGATTAAGAAGGTCACGTACTTGTATACTCCATTCACTTTTATTATGTACTAGCAACCCACCCCGGCTTCGCACGGATGTAATTCAATATTTATAAACAACGGTAGTGCGGACGCCGCACCGCTATGTCCCCGCATTTGAAATCTGTAATCTCTTCGGAAATATTCATTTGGAGTATACTTGTCTAACAATGATCACATACAGCAATCATTTCTCAATCTCTCATCTCGTTCTATCAGATTTTTTATCAAACCAAGGGCGTTATGGCTGCAAGTTTGCAGGAGCCTACACACCGTATATAGACGGAGCCAGGTAAAGGGCACCATGTTTAATGCAAGCGGTAAAACAAGGCATAATTCAGCAGGTTCAGGCTCAGAGCAAACGTTGATCAATATAACCGCCCAGCGCATCTCGGCGTTTACACGATGAATACCTAATAATAATTATACCGAGGGTCCATTAAGAAACGCCCGCTTGAGGATTGATGCTCGTCACCGTTGAATTATTCAACGGCTAAGGGCCCTCGGATAACTCTATCCGGTTATATCAATTCGTCCATTTTCATAAGGAGAATCCTCTGGATAAATAGCAACTGAATATGGATCGGGTGTTTAGGGGGGCGCGGAGACGTGATCTTTAATATAAAGCGGTTTCGGACGGGCAATTAAGGGTAAGAGTACAGACCGAGATAGGGATTGTTTTTGGACTTAATTCCGTATGTTGGACAGTGTTGAGAGACATTAATTCGTAAAGAGAAATCACTAACCGATTATTTTAGTTTAGTTTGGTTCTACTGCCCATATACGAGGATATATTGAAAAATTCTTAGCCTACTATAGATCCAAATAAAATTTCAATGTCAAAATATTTTATTACTCAACATATTCTCCTCTTGATTGAATACATTTATTACAGCAAACCAGCAACGTCTCTAGACCTTTCGAAGAAAATGTTTCTTCTTGCTCTACAAACCAGTCCTCCACAGCTTTTATTACCCCCTCGTTGGAAGAAAATTTACGACCTTTTAAACATTTTTTCAGTTGAGGAAAGAGATGATTGTCGGACGGAGCCAAATCTATTGAATAAGGGGGGTGTTCTAGTAATCCTAACCCTAAATCCCGAATTTTTTGCATGGCAACATGAGATTTGTGTACTGGGGCGTTGTCCTGTGAAAACAAAACACCTTTGGATAGCTTTCCGCATCTTCTCTCTTTAACTTTCTCCCGTAGAGTGGTCATTAGTGTCGAATTGTAATCTCCAATTATTGTTCTACCCTTATCCAAAAAATCAATCATGATTACTTCATGGCAATCACAAAAAACTGAAGCAAGAACTTATCCAGCAGATTTTTAGACACGAAACTTCTTAGGTCTTGGAGAAACAGAGTGTCGTCATTCCATCGATTGTTGCTTTGTTTCTGGATCGTAGAAATGTACCCAAGTCTCATCCATAGTAACAATTCGGTTTAAGAAGTCTCATGTCCAAATTGACGTGAACCAAAATACGCGTTTGTATGAAATCTTCAATGCTTCAGATATCCGTTTTAGCCCAATTCGACGGTCTGGTGAAATCATGTCATGAACTGCATCGATATTTTCGGGGACTGACACAGAAACTGGCCTTGCCGATCGGTCATCATCTTTAATGGAAAATTTACCTCTTTTGAAGCTTGCAGTCCAATTTTTCACTGTTGCATACGAAGGACATTGATCACCAAGGGTATTAAGCATATCTACGTAAATCTGCTTAACTCTTACCCTATTAAATACAGGAACTTGATGATGGCTCGATACTCCAATTTTTAGATATTTACAATTTCGGTGGACATCTTTTTTTTTAATTTATTGCGTAACTCTGGTTTACTTTTTTGACGTCGAACTCTACACTGACACTTCTAATAAGTTATTGTTCGTTGATATGTCATCGCAATATTTTGTTTATGCATGGAACTGGTCTAGGCTAACTAGATATCAATACATCCTCGTAAGTTCCCTCCATTTTGTTGATCCAAATGAAATTTTATTGAGAGAAAATGGTTTCAAATGAATCATTCGAAGCCCATTGTAAGCTTCAATTTCTTCCCAATTTCCCAACCAATCACGGCAGGTCGTTTCACTTAGAGCAGCATCTCCTTGAACTTTTTTCAACCGCCGTTTTGTTGGAATAATAAAAAATCCTTTAAAAGAAGGGTTCCTTTACCCTTGAACTCTGAATAATAGCGTCACTTTCTCGGAGTCTTTCCCTAAGGAATCCATAAAGAATAAACTCAATTTCATTGTCTGATACAAGATTTCCCTCAACGATCCTGCTCATTGCCGAGTAGTTCCAGACGGAAAAAAATGTCCGTCTCGGAAGGTCTAAGAGGAAGACGATTCAACCGAAAGATATCAATTACTCGAGGATGTAGCCCGTAATAGAGGGGTCGATCTGAATTTCAGATGAATTTTTTCGATTGAAGACAGTTCGAAGGCAGAAACGGTCGGATAAGGCAGGATTTCGAAGTGTTTCGCAGGAAAGATTATAAAATTGAACTAGGTAATACACACAACCAAACTTATATGGACTCACCCAGTATTAAGATGAAATATTATTTTGATATCTTTTTCGTTAGAAGCAAATAAAAGGTGCATGTGTTTACTCACAAAAACAGTTCGGTTCATAAGCACTTGATAAGATTTGGCTTTGCAGTGTCGATTTTACCATTTCGTTGGAACGTCGCAGTGAATTTATATTTTGTTTTTTTGCGAAGTTTTAAAAAAAATGCCTTATGTGGGGTTATCGGAAGTCCAGAGAGGAAGAATTATTACTATGGCAGAACAAGGTATGTCACAAAGACAGATTGAAGAACGGTGGGGGTTACACAAGGGGTTGTTTCAAAAACCTATGCAAGGTTTCTGGAGTTAGGAACCCTAAAGAATAGGCCGAGAAGAAGTCGTGGAAGAGTAACTACAGAAAGGCAGGATCGTTTTTTAGCCCAAACAGCAAGAAGAAATCCCGCAGTATCTCATTCTCATTCAGAGCTTCAAAGGCAATTTTTGCAAGCTACAGGTGTTAGTGTTTCGAAACTATCAGAAAAAGACTTCGCGCTCGGGAATTATTCAAGAGAAGAGCGTTAAGAGTTCCAGAACTGTCTAGGCAAAATAAAGTTGACCGTTTTAATTGGTGTTTAGAGCATGAAAATTGGACTATTGAAGATTGGAAAAATGTCTTATTTTCGGATGAGACCAGAATTGGCCTACGATCAGACGACCGGCGTGTTCGCATTTTAAGAGGTAGAGGGAGGCAAGCTAGGCTCCAAGCTGCAAGACCGATCCCTAAATACAAAGGAGGTACTGTAATGTTTTGGGGCGGAATTATGTTTGGTGAGAAAACTCCTTTAATTTCCATTAGACAATCTCTGACATAGCCTAGGTATGTTGATCTAGTGCTACAACCTGTAGTAAGGTTCTAGCGAGGTGCTTTTGGAGATTATTTCCTATTTATGCAGGATAATGCACCTCCACATACCAGCAGAGTTGCAAAAAATTTTTTCGAAACAGAAGGTGTGACTGTTTTAGAGTGGCCTTCTTGTTCACCGGACCTTACTCCTATCGAGCACTTGTGGGATAGGATCAAAAGAAAAATTAGAGCTCGTCAAAATAATCCTGGTAACGCAGAGCAACTTATACAAGCGGCTCTAGAGGAATGGGCAAATGTTACAGAAGAAGAAATTAACAACTCAATAGAAAGCATGCCTCGTCGAATTCAAGCTTGTATCAATGCCAGGGGTGGTAATACTAATTATTGATTTGTTAAAATCGTTTTATTTGTTGTTCAATTCTCAGTTACATAAAAATTATTTTTAGAGAAATTTACACTTTTAATTTTCTGTTCTATTATAAAAATAATCTTTTAATAATTTATATTATTTTTGTAATGAACTTGTTTTGGGAAAACTGCTCTTCATTTTTCAGCGACCTTTTTTTAATTAAAATCCGTTTTTTCCAAATAACAGGGTGATTCCATATAAGTTTGGTTGTGTGTATTTGCTTGCTGCTGAATCTTGATTGCGATCGATGGAGCAACTGCGAAACTATCGATTGATGACTGCGATGTAAACAGCGAGCGCTGTAACATCTCATAAAGAAAGGATTAGTGTTTTCCATGTAGCTAGTCCCCACTGGGAAAAACAAATAAAAGTCCAATTATTTACGGAAAAAAATTCCGTACACAGCATCTATGTTCCAGTTAACAATTTCCGACAGCGAATCAAGCCAAACATCGACATTCGTGGCATACACGTGAAAACATGCACGAGTATCCTCCCGAGAAAAAGTTTTAATAGGATATACAATGTTCTGTGAGGCGTTATATCATTACCGTATTTGCGGAACCGAGGTCAACTCAGACCAGGTGGTGTATGAATATTTTCGAACACTCGGCAACGTGTTCGAGAAGTTTTTGAATGGAAAAACCTGAGCGAGGCAGGGATTTCGTCACGCACCACAGAGTTTCACATTATAGGGAGGCAATTACGATATGGGGGATGATAGGATTAACACCGGTGGTGGTAGTTGACAAGATTGGAGCGTTTGAGGTTTATCCTGAGGAAAATTATTGGATTTGACGTGGAAAAAAATGTTAAACCTCAGAATAAACCACGTGAATTCGATTTTGAGAGAAAATAATGTATTTCGTGTAACACAAACATGAGGTCAGCAGATAAACATATATATCTCTCAAGCCAACCTCAACCGTCATTACCATTCCTCCAGTTCTCACTTTGTGGTATATTTTCCATCTCATACATACTTTTTTTCTTTAATTGTCGTTCTGATAAGAGTTGGTAATCACTCTAGTTTCTCTCCAAGAAAACTAGCCCTATGTACAGGGTGAGTCTTTGACTTGTACATATATTTCAACTGAAGATTCTTGAGGTCAAAAGAAACCTTTTTTTCATTTTCCATTTTTCCGAATTCGGCCCTGTCAAAATGATATGGCTATTTAAAAAAAAAATTGGACTGACTACGCCTCTGAAATGATCTTCTGGAATTGATGCAAAGTTCTCATTTCTCGATAGAAATTGAGTTTATACATTTAGGGAATACTCAAGTACTAACCTTATTGGAATAAAAATGTTGCAAACACGATAAGTTCAACAAAAACAGTTAGTTTCATCGGATTATATCTGCAAAGCCACATTTGTCCCACCAAAGTAAGTTCCTTCTTCGATTTTTCTGCAGATCAGTTTGTAAACACTAATAACTTGTTCATATTTTCCTCGAAATTCACAAACAATATCATGAAGAAAGACTTTTTTTTCATATTTATCATTAAACAACCTAACCTCATCTAATTTGTATCGATTCTGTGAATGTTTGCACAGAAATTTCAAGAAGATGTTATCAGCTTGCTGATATATTCATTGAGGTTGAGGATTTTTTACGAAACATAGTATAAATCACGATACACTTGTGTACCGTGGTATAAATATCTATGAATTCTGCCGTTTCCATCATAAATCGACTTTGCCGCCAAATTTTACCAGGCATGCGTAGAGCGAAAACCGAAGGATTGGTTATCTGGAGGCCAACTATAAACAATAACAAACCAATTTTGAAAAATGGTATAGAAAAAAAGTGTTTCGTTTGATGAGAGGAATCAACAGTCAAAATATATGTACAAGTCGAAGACTCGCCTTGTATATTCAACAGATCAAAGGTGAAGAGATCCTATATTTCTTTTAATCTCTCGGACAATCCACGGCGACCTTTAGAAGCGCATTCGCAGCGCGTCGCTGCGATCGACTTGGGTCGATTCTAAAGGGGCTTCCACAAAAGTGAATCGATATAATTTATCGGCACTTTATAACTTGTGTGTGGATGTGCCTGCCCATCACATTGTTGTGGGTCGCTTTGTGACCCATTTCTATTGTCTGCGGTCGAAGGGACGGCTCTGATACCAAAGCGGAAGTGGTAATTTATTGTTTCGGATGAATTATGAACGCGATAAGTTCTTTTTGATTAGCTCGAGTTTTTGGATGGACATATCAATTTGGTTTGAGATCGGAGTGAGAGGTTTCGTTGTCGGTCCTTATTTTTTACCAATTAATCATCGGTGCATGAAGGGGTAGAGTCCATTAGCAGCGTTCTATCTTCCATCTTCGGTTTCGAATAAAATAAAAACTCACGTGGCTGACACTACTGGAGGGTTCATTTTTATATTGAATAGATAATTCCAACAAAACAAATGATCAGTGAAAATGATATTTTTCAATGTAGAGACTACTTGGACTGGTCCTGAGTTACTAATGTGACTACAACTGTTAATGATCCAATGATAACTATGTCATATAAGTTGTAAATTTAATTATTTTTCCTATTTCAGTATCGTAATGACTTAATTGCAGTACTAAACAGTACTATAATGAACTCATTACAATGAAATGGAAATTCTAAATTTTTGACGAATGTATATACTTTTGTATGCTAGCATGAATATATTTACTTAATTACTTACTTCAATTTTGAAATTTGCTTCTAGCCGTGGTGCAATAGGAATTTCGCCTACAACTGCGGCTGGCTATCTCGGTCGGAGGTTGTAGACTGACGATTGACTGCTCCGAATTGGTGATTTTACTGGATCTATCGCTGTATGTGGGCGAAGCGTTATACAGGGTCTTTCACGAGGAACCTCACCCATATTTATACGGGAAACTACTGAACGTATTTTCATGAAATTCAGCACTTATAAGTATTTCAAGATGCTGATGAAATCTAAAATATTTTCAAGGCATGAGCACCTCCGGTTTTTCCGGAAATGACGTCAACTTCCGTTTTTCAAATTAGAACACCATTTTTTATTGCAGAAATAGATTCCTCAGAAAATTTCAAGTTATTTTGATGTAACATTTTTCAGTTTCGGTTGGAAAATTCTCTCTGAGCGGGAAAATTCGAAAAAAAAATCGAAAATAGAGCTCCGCTGGAACAAGAATAACTTCGAGGTTTTTGGATGGAAAATTTCCATTTTTGGAATTTTTCAAGATGTAAGATTGATGTATCCACTTTGAAAATCGAAATCGCGATTCATGATACAGGGGGTGAAAAAATCGCTTTCAAAGTTAGGGATGACAAAATCGTGAAAAATCAATTTTTTCAAATCAGAACCCCATTTTTTTATGGCAGATATTGAATCTACGTTGAAAAATAATGTGAGTGTATGCATCACACCCTTGCCCTAAAGTGGATATTAACTCAGAAAATATCCATTTTATGGCAAGGGTGTGATGCATATATACACTCACATTATTTTTTAACATAGATTCAATATCTGCCATAAAAAAATGGGGTTCTAATTTGAAAAAATTGCTTTTTCACGATTTTGTCATCTCTAATTTTGAAAGCGATTTTTTCACCCGCTGTATCATGAATCGCGATTTCGATTTTTAAAGTAGATACATCAATCTTACATCTTGAAAAATCCCAAAAATGAAAATTTTCCATCCAAAAACCTCGAAGTTATTCTTGTTTCAGCGGAGCTCTATTTTCGATTTTTTTTTTTCGAATTTTCCCGCTCAGAGAGAATTTTCCAACCAAAACTGAAAAATGTTACATCAAAATAACTTGAAATTTTCTAAGAATTCTATTTCTGCCATAAAAAAATGGTGTTTTAATTTGAAAAACGGAAGTTGACGTCATTTCCGGAAAAACCGGAGGTGCTCATGCCTTGAAAATATTTTAGATTTCATCAGCATCGTGAAATACTTATAAGTGCTGAATTTCATGAAAATACGTTCAGTAGTTTCCCGTATGAATATGGGTGAGGTTCCTCGTGAAAGACCCTGTATAGAATTTATATTTGTTGATTGATATCATTCTGGGCTAGAAAACATGAATCCAACGGAGATTCGATTTGGCACTTTGGCAGCTGTCAATTAACGTAGTTGATCATCAGTATAGTCTCTCCTCAAATAGGAAAACCTCATTTCATCACCACATACATATAGAATTCCTCTCATGAAGACGAGAATAGAATTCATCTCAGACGCATACCAATTAAGTCTCTCGAAGCAATAAGATCTGCGAACCGTCTTGAGTAACCCAACTGAATACAGACATAATGAGGGAATGTCGACATTCGCTCACTTAGGCCCGTAATACACTGCGATTGTGTTCGAGTTGGAATTCGACAACAATAAATAATTGACTAGTGTTCAAACCGAGGTAACGCATCAGAAGTAATTATAAATTAGACATCCGACATCAATTGCGGTTAAAGCCGCTGATGCGCGTGCTGAATTGCTCCAATTCGAGATCGATAAGGGGTATTTATCGCGGGATGTGAGTTTAGAAAATGACGGTTAAACCTTCGATCGGAGAAATTGGAGACGAGGGATAGGATAATGGATGCATTCTTGATTGTCAGTTAATTGAACTCATTCGTGCCGTGCTAAAAGACTCCATTCACACGTGTCATCCAACAAGCAGAAAGACCTAATTTGCAGCAGCCACGATTACTCTTACAAACCACGTATTGAATTGAAATTAATGAAGAATAGAATGATACTTAGCACTTAACACTTTGTGGCGATGTTTCTATTTGAACAATATCCTCTTGGAATTTTCACTAGACACTACACCGTTATTATTACACTAATTCACTGAAAGTCTTCACATAATCATCACCTGTCTGCATTCTTCTCTGTAAATGAATAAATCGGAGAGTTCATCACGCCGGTTTTCGCTATAAGCATGCGTCGTTCATGGGACTGACGTTGGAGGCACAGAACCAAATCGTCTTTGCACACAACAATGGCAACGGTTTGTCTTGCGCGCCGGCGAGGTAGCGAAAAGTGAACGAAACTAGTGCCCCTGCATGGGTTCATCTGTAAACGATAGGGGACGTACTGCTTATTTGGTTTCGTTCATACTATTACTAGCTGGCCCGGCGAACTTTGTTTTGCTGCTAAATTATACCTACTCAGGGTGGATTTCACGAATCGTAATTACCATCGCCATCTAGTGGCGATAATATCAAATATAATACCTTCACGACTACGCTACAGTGTCTAGATAAGAGCCATTAACCGTTGCGACACCTAGTGGCCTTATTCAAAAGGAGGAAAAGAATTTCCCACATAAACGAATTTTTCAGAGTTTTAATGTATTTTATAATAACCAGGCCGTTGACGAATCCATAAATGAAAGTTTCATAACAAACAGTCCATCCGATCTCGAGTTATAAATGGTGTAACCAACAACTTTGTTTTATACAGGGTGGCCATTTGAAAACGAAACAGACGAGATTACAGACGAAATAAATTTTTTCGATAGAAATGCTCGGACAGGTCGATTTCTGTTTCTAGGGGGACAACTCAAGATGTAGGTTACGGACGCATAGCGCTTCAACCCTTGCTACTACAACCCTCACCCCCAATTTTTGAATAGGGCAGATGGGGTGAGTGATACCTCATTTGAAAGGTATTTTTATACTGATTTCAGCACAGTAATTGTTTTTTTATTTTATGCATTAGTTCTCGAAATATTCTTAACTGAGTATTTGAAAATGAAGTGGTGTTTTCATGGCACTGGTAGTGTTTTTTTGTGAAAAATCGACATTTTGAGCTTCAAAACAACCATGACTGTGGCTTCCTTCCTCCAATCCACTGACATAGAAGTCTTTAATCAAAATGTCGATTTTTCACAAAAAAAAAACACTATAAGTGCCATGAAAACACCACTTCATTTTCAAATACTTCGTTAAGAATATTTCGAGAACTAATACATAAAATGAAAAAACAAATACTGTGCTGAAATCAGTATAAAAATACCTTCCAAATGAGGTATCACTCACCCCATCTTCCCTATTCAAAAATTGGGGGTGAGGGTTGTAGTAGCAAGGGTTGAAGCGCTATGCGTCCGTAACCTACATCTCAAGTTGTCCCCCTCGAAACAGAAATCGACCTGTCCGAGCATTTCTATCGAAAAAATTTATTTCGTCTGTAATCTCGTCTATTTCGTTTTCAAATGGCCACCCTGTATATTCAGATTTGAAGATAAAATCAACACAATCTGGCATCGTATTCTCAAAAGCTGTGTGAAATATCATAGAAGTT
Organism: Adalia bipunctata; assembly: GCA_910592335.1. NCBI lineage: Eukaryota > Metazoa > Arthropoda > Insecta > Coleoptera > Coccinellidae > Adalia > Adalia bipunctata. The sequence goes on from OU342951.1 coordinate 5,447,475, forward strand.
GGTTGGGTTAGGTCATTGATCTCGAATCGTATGACCTAGCTAGGTTAATGGAGTTAGGTAAGGTTAGTGAAAAAAAACAATTTTTCATTAGATAAGTGTTTTTGTTAGGAAATATCGTGTTTGTAACATTCGTATTCAAATAAGGTTAGTACTTCAGTATTTCCTAAATGTATTAACTCAATTTCAATCGAGAGATATGAACTTTGCATCAATTCCAGAGAATCGTATCAGGCACGTATTTGGCTCATCTTTTTTCAAATGGCTTTATCTTTCAAACAGAGCCGAATTCAGAAAAATGGAAAATATAAAAACCCTAAAGTTCCTTTCATTGTCGAAAATAGACATATCTCATGTGAAATCGAGGTATTAACCGGTATACAAATCATTCCTCAAAATACCGTTTCCACCCTATCTTTGGATCCGTCGGACCAAACATCCGGTGTCAATAGGATACAGTTTAGGGGTGGGCATTGTATAATCGGGACGCATCATTCAACCCTCCGCAAATGAATGAGGTAGCCCGCAGCGCCCTCTATGTTATCGGATCGGCAACGGCTAAGCGGATTATTTTACGTCGTCGCATCTAATCGCCCATATAATATTTGAGCCCCACTGACGAAAGATTCATTGCCGCAATTTCATTAATCCCTCATTAAGGGGCGGTCTCAGAAGGGGTAAGACCAGATTTGGATATTCTCACTTCGAATGAAGTTCTGATCAGATAATACGTCGTTTTGATCCGGTCTTAGATCTGAGTTTGTTTGGGTCTTATTCGGGAAGGTCTGGGGTGGATGAGATGGGGTTGTGATTTGGGGGATGAAGCAGTTTCGATAGGACTAGGCAGTTTCAGCTACACTCAATTCAGTAGAGAAAACAATGCAAAATAATGTGATGAAAAAGTTTGATTCCAATAAATACAAATACTAATTTGGCACTTAAAGATGAAATACACACAACCAAACTTATATGGAATCACCCTGTTATTTGGAAAAACGAATTTTAATTGAAAAAAAGTCGCTGAAAAGTGAAGAGCAGTTTTCCCAAAACAAGTTTATCACAAAAATAATATAAATTATTACAAGATTATTTTTATAATAGAACAGAAAATTAAAAGTGTAGGTAAATTTCTCTAAAAATAATTTTTATGTAACTGAGAATTGATCATCAAATAAAACGATTTTAACAAATCAATAATCAGTATTACCACCCCTGGCATTGATACAAGCTTGAATTCGACGAGGCATGCTTTCTATTAAGTTGTTAATTTCTTCTTCTGTAACATTTGCCCATTCCTCTAAAGCCGCTTGTATAAGTTGCTCTGCGTTACCAGGAATATTTTGACGAGCTCTAATTTTTCTTTTGATCCTATCCCACAAGTGCTCGATAGGATTAAGGTCCGGTGAACAAGAAGGCCACTCTAAAACAGTCACACCTTCTGTTTCGAAAAAATTTTTTGCAACTCTGCTGGTATGTGGAGGTGCATTATCCTGCATAAATAGAAAATAATCTCCAAAAGCACCTCGCTAGAGCCTCACTACAGGTTGTAGCACTAGATCAACATACCTAGGCCCTGTCAGAGATTGTCTAATGGGAATTAAAGGAGTTTTCTCACTAAACATAATTCCGCCCCAAAACATTACAGTACCTCCTTTGTATTTAGGGATCGGTCTTGCAGCTTGGAGCCTAGCTTGCCTCCCTCTACCTCTTAAAATGCGAACACGCCGGTCGTCTGATCGTAGGCCAATTCTGGTCTCATCCGAAAATAAGACATTTTTCCAATCTTCAATAGTCCAATTTTCATGCTCTAAACACCAATTAAAACGGTCAACTTTATTTTGCCTTGATAGTTCTGGAACTCTTAACGCTCTTCTCTTGAATAATTCCCGAGCGCGAAGTCTTTTTCTGATAGTTTCGACAGAAACACTAACACCTGTAGCTTGCAAAAATTGCCTTTGAAGCTCTGAATGAGATACTGCGGGATTTCTTCTTGCTGTTTGGGCTAAAAAGCGATCCTGCCTTTCTGTAGTTACTCTTCCACGACTTCTTCTCGGCCTATTCTTTAGGGTTCCTAACTCCAGAAACCTTGCATAGGTTTTTGAAACAACCCCTTGTGTAACCCCCACCGTTCTTGCAATCTGTCTTTGTGACATACCTTGTCCTGCCATAGAAATAATTCTTCCTCTCTGGACTTCAAATAATCCCACATAAGGCATTTTTTTTTTAAAACTTCGCAAAAAAACAAAATATAAATTCACTGCGACGTTCGAACGAAATGGTAAAATCGGCACTGCAAAGCCAAATCTTATCAAGTGCTTACGAACTTAACTGTTTTTGTGAGTAAACACATGCACTTTTTATTTACTTCTAACGAAAAAGATATCAAAATAATATTTCATCTTAATACTGGGTGATTCCATATAAGTTTGGTTGTGTGTAATACGAAGGGGTTATCATAAGAACAAACATAACCAATTCTAATACCGCTTCAAACGAACACCCTGTATTTTAGGCTGATATATCAGTGCAAGAGCAAGCACATTTGCAGTAAAATTATTCCGTAACTGACGTAATAATTGAGATTTTCTACTTCATTGCACGATGGGGATTGAATTCAGTAATAAAATTGAAAGACTTTTTGAAATATATCATACGAACCTAAACCTACACGAAAAACAGTTAAAACTATTCTTACAAATCCAACTCAATTTGAAAACTGCCAAAGTTCCCGATCAATCTGAATAGTGTAGAATAATTGCAGTTCGACCTTCGCGAGGGAACATCTAGATTCGAGAGGCTAGCCTCAGACGCAACGGAACATTTGACGTTTAGGCGTGTGGTCTTCTCGCCTGCCGTCCATCCCCTATGTTGTAGAAAATAACGTGCTAGACAAGGAAGTGCGAGGCTAGCCTCTGCCTTTCACTGGGAGGTGAGGAAGTGAGATGGATACACAGAAATCGTGAGATATGGAAACGTAGGCCCGAAGATTCATTTTATTGCTATTTAATGAAGGGAAATTTAGATATAAATGCGTATGGATGCAGATAATAAAAGAAATTTGAAATGATTAAATGAATAATTAATAAAATATGATATTCAAATGTGCAATACCCTCATAGGACAAACCCCCACTGGATGAAACGAAAAGATTAATGAAACATTTGATTGGCTCCAAGATAATGTTCCTTTATCGGTTCGTATGAATGAAGCCGTCCTAAATATAGGGAAAACGAACGAGATCAGGTGCAAAAATCTGTGATACGAATTGTTGGACTCACTGAGATTCATAAGTCTAGCCTTGGGTCCCTTGGTAGCGTTTCATAGTTGACAAGGGGGTGTTTTTGTTGAACAAGTTCATGACAAACCCTATGACGAGGACCTTCCCGGGATGAAAGTTCCAAGAAATCCAGCCACGGCAGCCAATTTAATAACGCTCGATGTAATGGAAACTGCATGTTGGCGCAATGCGCCTCATTCATAATGCCGCGATTTTAATAACCATTTGCAGGTCGGCATTCTCCTATGCCGGCTTGTAATTGAATAAATGAGAATCTCAGCGAGAGCGAGACCTTGAAGGCGCATGGGGTATAACCTAGAAACGTCAGACACAGATTCCGAACTGTCAACTAATCTGGCTTTTAATTGATGCCTCGACAGATCATAACTGTTATCTTGTTAGGAAAGGATAGGAAGACATAGTTCAAGCTGCCAGAATTTGAAGGTTCAATGGTACATCGCTAATCTCATGAGAAGATGACAATTGGTAGAGGCATAATTTGTTAGTAGTGAATTGTAGTAATGTCATATTCTACACCTACGAGGATATTGAAAAATTCTTAGCCTACTATAGAACCAAACAAAATTTCAATGTCAAAATATTTTATTACGCAACATATTCTCCTCTTAATTGAATACATTTATTACAGCGAACCTGCAACGTCTCGAGACCTTTCAAGAAAAATGTTTCTTCTTCCTCTGCAAACCAGTCCTCCACAGCTTCCATTATCTCCTTGTTGGAAGAAAATTCACGACCTTTTAAACTTTTTTTCAGTTGAGGAAAGAGATGATAGTCCGACGGAGCCAAATCTGGTGAATAAGGGGGGTGTTCTAGTAATTATAATCCTAAATCAATAATTTTTTACACCACGAGATTTGTGTACTGGGGTGTTGTCCTGTAAAAACAAAACACCTTTGGATAGCTTTCCGCGTCTTTTCTCTTTAATTTTTTCCCGAAGAGTGATCAGTAATTTCGAATAGTAATCTACAGTTATTATTATACCCTTATCCAAAAAACCAATCATGATTACTCCATGGCAATCCCAAAAAACTGAAGCAAAACTTTTCCAGAAGATTTTTGGACACGAAACCTCTTAGGTCTTAGAGAACCAGAGTGTCGCCATTCCATCGGTTGTTGCTTTGTTTCTGGATCGTAAAAATGTACCCAAGTCTCATCCATAGTAACAATTCGTGAATACAATGACAAATGAGAAAAGTTTGAATTGAATGCAATATCAATGAAGAAAATGGTGAAAACTGACTATTTTTTTTGAGAATTTGGCACAATGAAAAAAAACTCGTGACCTCTTGATTTCTGTTATCACTCTTAATGACCGAAAGAACTTGAGTAGCCCTTGAGGGTTTTCAGAGGTTGGAAGAACTCGCTCAGGTCGTGTGATATGGTAGGCAGTATCGCATTTGATACCTCCAAACTCAAATTATGATGCCTTCGTCATTTTGTACGTATTTCCCCTAGTTAAATCACATGAATTTGAAGGCAGCTTCGTCTTGTTCCCGAATCAAAACCTTGTGTGAGTTTGTCAAAATCTCGTCGACATACACCAGTATAGCTTCACTAGAAATACGCATCTGGATCAAGTTGCTTCCCTACTTAGCGTCGGGTTAACGTTAAATGTTCGTATATATCAGGTTTCTCAGGCACGTCAGCGTTCCCGGGGATTCCAAGATATTTATGTAGTTGCTAAGCTAGATACTCTGCTATTTACCCAGCGATATACCGCAGACAAATACATTTCCCTTGAACTTACTAATTACTTAATTTATTTTCACCAAGAATTACTGCAAGGGTTTGTTAAATACCTTAGTGGTTATGTAGGTAGTTCCGCTTATTTTCCTAGTTTATTTGGTCTAGATTTCATGAAGGATATGCTAATTGGTAATGTGTAAAGTGAAGCGAAGATTGCTCTCATCAAGAAAGGGTAAGGATAAAACGTTACACCATAAATCTACCGGGCAGTCCCCAAGACTGTCTTTCTTTGGATGGCAGTATTATATCCATTTTTCATCACCTGTCACGAAAGGATGAAGAAAATCCTGAAGCAGTTGTTCACAGGCGAAAAACGTCCCTTGGCTCCAATTCATAAGGAACCCAAGTTTCCTGCTTTTTAATCATTCCCAACGCATGAAGTCGCTTGAAAATAGCTTGGCAGTTACATTGGCTGCAACCTGCAACCCAAAATACTGCGATGGATGTACGTCATGATTGTAAGACCTATAGTCACATATGGGGCAGAAGCCTGGTTTGCTAAGACAAGTCAGGTAAGTACGAGGAAAATACTCGACAAAGTACAAAGGCTTGCCTGAGGGTGCATCACGGGAGCTATGAGAACGTGCCCAACCAGGGTGCTTGAGATCATCACAGACCTCACACCTCTACATCTAGTGATTGATAGGGTAGCCCATGAGGCCATCCTCAGAGTATCTAAAGAAGGAGCAGGCAATGAGAGAGTCAGGTTTCAGAGAGCTTGGTTCTCTCTGAATGACTACACCTCATCTGCAAACCTTCCTAGTTATGTAAGCACTGAGAAGAACTTCAGTACAATGCTAAGTAAAAGAGAGGATTCGGAAAGGGAATACGCCAACTACAATCTCAAATAAAATACAATGAAATGGTATACAGATGCTTCCAGAACCGCTACAGGAGCTGGCGCTGGGATTTATGGGACAAGTACCAAGTGTGCACTATAGTTAGGCTCCTGTACAAGCGTCCTTCAAACGGAAATACTTGCAATCGGAAGATGTCTAGATATAAATATAGAAAGAAACTATCAGAAGTGCGATATAGCTATTCATACAGATAGTCAAGCTGCTATTAAAGCACTGAGCTCCTACGTCATTGACTCAAAGCTGATTTGAGAATGCCGAAACAAACTCAATGAGGGAGGCAAGAAGAATAAGGTCTTTTAATTCTGGGTTCCCGGTCATTCGGGAATCGTAGGAAACGAAGAGGCCAATACACTGGCCAGAAAGAGCGCACAAACGCCACTCACTGGCCCAGAACCCTTCTGTGGTATAGGAAAATGCCCCTATAAGAAGGAGTTTATGCTGAAGGAGAAAACCGAAAGGGAAAAACTTTGGCGGAATCTCCCAGGGATGGATCACTCCAAAAAATTCCTCCGGAACTTTGAAACTGCTAGATCCAAAAAATATCTGGATCTCAGTAAAAACCAACTTCACCTACTCACTGGCTTTCTCACAGGACATTGTCGCCTAAAGAAGTATCTGTTGAGAATGAGTTTATCGGACACTGATGAGTGTAGATTCTGTGGGGAGGAGGAAGAAACTCCCATTTACCTGGTTACGGAATGCTATGCCATTGCAAGCCAAAGGAAAGAGTGCTTTGGACAAGAAGCTTGTAGAAGTGGGGAGTTATCCTCCTTGAAGCCGTCCCAGATACTGGATTTAATCAAATCTCTGGAACTGGAGGGCGGGCTGTAGGAGGCACGATGATAACAGCTCTGTCAGGGGGCACAATAGACCTTGAGGTCGCAGTGGACTGTAACCCCTTTTTACTATAACTATAACTAACATTCAATGATGTAGAAAGCTTTCCTTTCGTTTGGCACGGATGCTCATCGAGCAATTCCTCAAATTCAGCGTCATCGAAGATCTTTGGTCTTCCTTCACGCGGTCGGCCATCAACATCGAAATCACCGTCTTTGAAGCGACGGAACCAATCACGTCACGTTGTTTCACTTAGAGCAGCATCATTTTTATCTATGGCACCTATGGGAGGGAGATATCAGCAGAGGTAGGGGTGTCCCGACCGCGCCACGCTATAAATATTCTCCCCAGACCATAGAATAGACCCGTACACGTTCCGGAACGCCTCACCGGCGTAATTCCTCCGCCGCAATCGTATAGATTGTATATAATTCCACAGAATCGGCTCACCGATTCGCATCTCGCATAGGGCGAAGTAATAGTCGTGATAATATCCCCACAGCGTACAGATTTCGTTGAAAGCGTTCCTAGGATTGGCCGGAAGCGCGAGGCCACTGATTCACGATCTGTGGGATAATGCAGAGAAGCACAGAAGATAATTCGACTAGCTCTTGGCTGTATAGAGACGATATTCGACGTCTGGCCCTTCTGTCTGATTGGATTCAGAGGATAGAGAGTCGATTGAAACCGATTCGGATGTTGATTGGAGGATGTTTGGGAATTAAACGGTGAAAGGTTTCAGGGGGTTTGAAATGATAGATAGGGATTGAACGGCGATGGAATGGAGGCTATTCATTTATAGATTAGCTTGTACAGGTATTCGTGATGTTCATCAATAGAGAGGAGATTCTGGAAACTAGATATGTGGGATTCATTCATGCCTACTTGGTCGTATTGTTATAGCCCATTTCTCTCAACACGTCCTTAATTATATATAAAAAAATGGGTCAGTTTAACAACTGTAACTACATTCACTTACAATTTTGGATAAGGAAAAAAACTAATTGGAGATTTTTGCAATCGCTCTTATTATGCTTAGAAATAATCTGAGCTATGCTGATCAACATAATATAAACAATATTGGATACCACTTGAAAGTCGTAGGCCCTGACAGTTCGAAATTTCCATTTTTGAAAATATTCCATTTGACAGGTGAAAATATAATCTATCCTAGCTAGGGCTCTGGATTATTTTTCATTGAATTCTGCGACCTCGAAAACTCACATTTTGATACTGAAGTCGGCCTTGTAAAGCTCATAAGTTAAGAATTTTCGGTTTTGGTTTTTTTGATATTTCATTTTCGAGTTTTGTTCTGAAGCTCAGAGCACTCAAAGTATGGGCGATATGGATCACCAAATTGGATATTCTGAAACACTCGGACGAGTTGAAGACATAATCGATTTTATAACACTGTTAGATTTTCCAGGGAATTCGTGTTGATGGCAAATATGGTGTTTTTAGGGGGTCTTACCCCTTATGCATTTTTGACCTAAAAATTTGGGATTTTCGAAATCGATTCTATTATTTATATAGATACTTTGGAGAATGGTGATAAACAATATACAAGCCACATGTGGTTGTGACCAAAGAAACGGGAGCTATGACGGTTTGAAATTTCGATTTTTTGTAAAAATGCCATTTGACAGGTGAAAATCTAAACTATGCTAGTAAGGGCTCTGGAACGTCTTTTATTGAATAGATCGACCTCGAAAACCTGCATTTTGATACCAAAATCGTCCATGCAACCTTCATAACTAATGAATTATTTCGTTTAAATTTTTTCGATATTTCATTTTCGAGTTTTGTTCTGAAGCTCAGGGCACTCAAAGTATGGGTGGTATGGATCACCAAATTGGGTATTCTGAAACACTCGAATGGGTTGAAGACATTATCGATTGAATCACACTGTTATATTTTCCAGGGAATTCATGTTGATGGCAAATATGGTGTTTTTAGAGGGTCTTACCCCTTATGCATTTTTGACCCAAAAAGTTGGGATTTTCGAAGTCGATTTTATTGTTCGAAAAGATACTTTGGACAATGATCATTAACAATATACGAGCCACATGTGATTGTGACCAAAGAAACGGGAGCTATGACGGTTTGAAATTCCGATTTTAAAAAAAATGCCATTTGACAAGTGAAAATCTAAACTATGCTAGTTAGGGCTCTGGAAAGTCTTTTATTGAATAGAGCGACCTCGAAAACCTACATTTTGATACCAAAATCGTCCATGTATCCCTCATAACTAATGAATCATTTCGTTTTAATTTTTTCGATATTTCGTTTTCGAGTTTTGTTCAGAAGCACAGGGTTTTAACGATTATTATGGTCGAATTATTTCTCGATCAGACTAAAAATAATGTAAGGAATTCCCAATCATCGATATTACCAAATTATTTCCGATGGAAAAAATTAGATATTGATACTAATGCTCTAATCCTTGAAATTATTTATGTAATCCACTCAGGAATAAATCTAGAAACCCATAAACATAGGAAGTACCTTCCAGCAAACACGACCAACAGACTGTATTGAATTACAAGTTTGCCCAATCGATCCCCAGCGAACAAACATTTCAAGCGTATCGCAATTGCCATCGCGGGTCCGGTGTCATTAGCCCCAACAAAAAAAACAACCCTTAACCAGTCACGCGAAGTCACTGTTGGAAAACAATCACATTTAATTTAGAAAGTGAAGGGGTTGCAATCCGGCATGAAATGGGGAGTTTTTCAGGGGGGAGGCCTTGACAATTTTCAAACAGAAGTACAGAGTGAGCCGAATTGGAAACATTCGAATGTGAATTCCTATTTATACTCCATTCACAATTATAAAATCACAACTCTGGCCTTGGAAATTTGACACATTCCACTTTGTATCGAAGTTATGACGTTTTTCAAAATATTTTTATGTTCCGAGTCAACACTATGTTGCCCTTTCTACATTCTTAGCGTATTTCTCAGAATGTATATTTCATTGTGGAGAACACAACAGAAAATTGTGAACAATATTCTACATATGAAGGAGTTTTTGGATTTATGATTGTGAAGATTTATCGATGTGCTTTGTTTTCATCATGATATAATTGTATGTGATATGATTGTGAGGGTGCATAACATTTCTATTTCTAATATTTCTTTATTTCAAATAAATAACAGTTTTATTCATTCATCACAAAGAACATAAACATAATAACTAAATTAACGAATTTGTTTACAGAGAAACTAATAATTTCAATTCAATAATAATTGAGTTTTGGTTATTTTTGATTATAAATTAATAGGCAATAATGTCAATTCCTGAAAGCTTTATAGATATACATTTCATTTATTTGATCTTATGAACAAGGAGTAAAATAGTCTGACTGTATAGTAATTTATTAGTTTAAGAAATATTCATACCATAGTAGGTTTGTACAAATAAAATGGAATAGGTCAAACATATGCTTCACATTCATCATTCACCTGTTCTAAAATAAGCCACAAACTCCTGGTATATGGAAAAAACCGATGTATTCTGGTTCAATATAGCCTATTTCTACTTTCGGCAAAGGATTGATAGGAATGAAAGCTCCAGTGACACATTTAAATTCATCGGAATCTGAATTCACCTACAGTTGAATGCAATATAGTCATATTTCTCCTTTTTCTTAGCTTTTTCGACGTGTTTTTATTTTCTGAAACGTGAAAACGATCAACAATAATCATTAAGAGACCGATGATGGCCATCCAGAACCCGTTTACTTACGAAAATCGTGCAATTTCTATCTGTAAGTTCTTTCCTCACAATTCCTCTAAAATCCTACCCGAAACATATTTTCCGGTCGCTTTCGTTAGGAGATCGTATAAGGAAGACTTTTTTGTCCATTTACACATTTCAAATAAATTTTGAGCACCAAAAACGATACCGAAACTAACCAAACTTCTGGGGGACCGGAATTTCGTTTGAAATCTTTCTAAACGGCCAGATACCTAAATAAACTTCGTTATCAAGTGTAAAAAGGTCGATTAGAACTTACTTTCGCTTTATTTATGCTTATAAATCGATTTTTGGTCCAATTCAAATTTGCCGTTTGACTCACGCCAAAAGTCGTGAAAGGAAAAAATGACACTTGCACAAAATTTTTCATATCGACGAAGAACGGAAAAATAGGCGATTTTCTATCGATATTTCGCCCCAAAATCGCCGATCGATTCGAACTAACAAAATGTGGCATATCTTTGATTCTTTTACTCTCCTATGTGATTAAATAAAAGTGAATGGCTTATAGAGCTGCAAGAGGAGGCCATTTGGCAGATATCATTCTTCGCACATAAATGTCATAACTGATGCTTCAATTATTAATAAAGAGTGTTTGGAAATGAATGCAAGTTATGTGTTTTATTTATTTAAAAAAACGCGCAATTTCAAACACCCTTTAGGTAAACAAGAACATTTTTGTCTCATCGTTTCAGTTTTAAGGGTGTTTTTTTCTTGCAAATGTTGAATCCGCCAGTGAATACAGTTGCAATTTTCAATTCTTCCCGATTATCGACCATTCTTGGTAGCCTTGAAAAAAACTTTCGTGACGACATTCAAAATGTGCGCACCAGAAGCAGTTCATCTTCCCTCAAAAATTCCCTCGATAGATCGAGTGCATCTCCAGAAAATTCATCTTCCAGGTCGCACTCCTGGGACGCCCAAACTTTCGACACGATACAATGAAAGATTGAACATCCGACCTACGAACGAGAGGCCAATTCCAGACCACGTTTCGGCTGAATTAAAGCTCCTCGGCGATCTACATCGGTAACTCGATTAATTTTTCAATGGACCTCGACGTTCGGTCGGCCAATTCGAAAGATACCCTGGATGCTGTTTATCAATTAGTTCGGCGGTTCCGGGAGCCGGACTGTTCCCGGATTTTTCGTCAGTTCGCGGAACGGTAGTAGGCCGTGCTCGGTCCATAATTCACATCGGATAAATGCGCCCCTCGAAGCAATCAATGAAGTGAAATCGCGAAACCTCAGCAAATTTCATCAACTGCGAGAACGCGCCATCATAAATCAATTTCTTCGCGATGTAGCGGAGCCAGTGGCGGGGTTGATAACGAGGTCGACGCGGGGGGAAATTGAGTTTTCGTCGGGGGAGGTTTAATTCGATTCGAAGTGAGGGGAGTGTTTTAAGTGGGTTTATATATTTTTTCGTTTCAATTAAGGGTTTATTGGAGTTTATTTAGCGCCGTTGGTCAGGGGTGATTGATATAAATAAAGGACTTTGTGGTGGTTCAGAAAAATATGATTTAAGTCAAGGAGAAGACCCTCGGTTTTCGGAAATTCAAAAAAATCACATCCTCTTTCACTCTTTTTGGTTGAAAGACTCCAAATGAAGGAATTATTTCAATCTGTTTTTTGGATAGTATTTCTGGATAGATGCTTTATCCAATCCTATTATTTGGGTCTCAAAATGAATGATCAAATCAAAAGAATTGTTCGAAAGAGAAGATACTTCACCGGTAGGTAACCAACGCATCCGCCATTCTGTAACGTAGCTCGACGTTTTGAACAATTTGTTGCGAAAATACACTGCGCAAAAAATTAACGCACATTATGGAAATCCCAAATTCATTCTACAACTGAAGGTGTTCTCAATGATAATTATTTTTATCAGAATTATGCATGCATACGTTATCCACTTTCAACGTTTTTCTTCAATACAGATATTTTCTCCCAGCAGGAATAAAAAAGATGATATTATCAGATTTTGAATGTATTGGCTCCATTCGAAAATCAGTTGTTCTCGATCAATTCTAGTGATCAATCCTTTTCTTTCGTTTGATTTTCTACACTCGATCGCTATGCAACGCGATACACGCAATTTGACCCAAGAGGAATGTGGACACAAGAATTGCAGAAAGGTTTGGAGTTTCCTGTACAAGTGTGTCCAGAATGTTGCAGCGATTCAGGGAGACAGGTATGAATGTCCGAAGATCAGGACAGGGTAGACCACGGGTAACAACTGCCATTCAAGAACGTAACTTGAGAGTTTCTTCGTTGAAACAACGGTTTGCAACCGCTCGCCTCCTTCAAAATCAGCTTGAGCAAACTCATGAGGTGCAAATTAGCACTCAGACAATAAGAAATCGCCTCAGAGAATATGATTTAAGGCCTCGTGTCGCGGCAAGAGGCCCAGCTCTTACCCCAGCCCATCGAAGGGCGCGTTTGGATTTTGCGAGAGAGCATATCCATTGGAAGAGGCCGATTGGGAAAGAGTTCTCTTCACAGATGAGTCTAGATTCTGCCTCTACCATTGTGATCGACGTTCCCTCGTATACAGACGTCCACATGAAAGATATGCTCAGTGCAATTTCCTGAATACTACTAGTTTCGGGGGAGGATCGATTATGGTATGGGGTGGAATATCTTTGACTGCTCGCACAGACCTAGTGGTCGTTGATAATGGAGCTATGAATGCTGATATGTATGAAAAGAACATTCTTGAAGAGCATGTATTGCCATTTGCCCCATACATTGGTGAAAATTTCATTTTTATGGACGATAATGCCAGACCCCATCGTGCGCACATCGTTCAGGAGTACCTTGAAGAGGTTGAAGTCTCTCGAATGGAGTGGCCAGCAAGAAGTCCAGATCTCAATCCGATTGAGCAGGTTTGGGGACAACCTCAATAGAAGGCTGAGAAGTTCAGAAAATTATCCAGCTACTCTCAATGACTTAGGAATCCAACTCGTAGAAATCTGGAAAGGATTAGATCAGAACATTTTAAGATCACTCATTTTGAGTATGAACCCTCGTTTCCGAGCTGTAATTAACGCAAGGGGTGGAAATACCAAGTATTAAATCACTTATCAGCATTTCAGTATTTTGAAAATTGTTCATTTCTCTTCTTTCACATAAGATTCGGTGAAATCCTGAATTTTTCTTTCATTCAATGTGTCTTGTTTCGTTCAAAACCTTCCCGAGAGAACATAAAAAATAAGTTATTAAGTCAATGTAGAGTTAACTTTCATTAAAATTGAGATTTTCAGAATGTGCGTTTATTTGTTTGCGCACTGTAAATGGAAAAAGGAATATCTTCAATGTGTTCTTTGTAAAATATTCCTGGATAGATGCGCGGTTCAAAATGAATAAGGATCTTTGGGTCACATGCATCGTTTTCCTGGAAACAAAGATTCAGTTCAATTTTTATGTTTTGCCTATTTTATTTTAATCGAACGTGAAAATGTTAAAATAAATATGGTCACCTGAGTATCGCATCATGCCTGTTTTTTCGAGACTTCGAAATGATCAAACTGTTTTTTCAGCATTTAATGCTGAATGCTCATTACTCTGTTTTTGGACGCGAACTGATCACAAATCTTTCTCCGATTCATTAACCCCGATCAGCAATTTGTCGTCTCCGGCAAAATCGGAAATCTTCCAATATTACCCCCATAATTTCCCCTTATTGCCCGAAAAAATCGAACATTTCTCCGCGTTCGCCAGAGTATTCAAAGGAATGCGAAAGCCTCCAATAATGGTGATGGTTCTGTCGATATCAGTGAAAGTGAGAGTTTTTTCAGCATTATCGTTTGGAAAGCGGAATTCTAAAAGGTTTTCTGAAGAGGTGTTCTTATCTCTTCCATTCCTGGAGGTATATTGTTTGGAGGGAGCAAAGAAGCTGTTTGGGAGGTGCGAAACTAGATATTCAGTTCAACATCCTGAAATAAGGACCAAAGGACACCTGGAGGATAATAATTCGTTGAAAGAAGAAAAAATGGAAGCTTTGGAGTTTTCTTGCATGAATGAACAGATAAAGGGATCAACTGCTGTTGTTGAGGCCTGCATTATTCTTTAGTCTATTCCACAATTTATTGACTCTCTTTCTACAGGTTCCACAGCACGAGTAATTTCATTCGTCAGAAAAATGGAAGACTTTCATTAACAAATTCTAGAAAAAGTTCCCCTTATGGAGAAGTGAGGCCTTTCGAGCAACCGGTAGAGGCTGACTTGCGCAGATCAACAGCAGCATCATCCCCAATACTATGAAATAACTAGACTGTATAGATTCCAGATCATTAATCCGACGCATATCAATTATTGTTGCGATGATCTTTCTCCGAAACCATCGGTTCCAATGCTTCCAATTATCGGAAATCGGAAATTATACATTTCTCCGAGTATTCTGTTCCTGGACCCGACAAACATCCATCGCAGCCCGTATTGATTCCAAGGAAAATTGATAAATGTTTACTAAAGTCGACGAGCGCCACGTTTTATTTTTATTCTTCATTCAATTTTGATCCGGCTGAAAAATAGATGATGCCCCTAGCAGCAGACACAGAAGTGGGCGTCGAAAATGGATTGGGGCTGAAGCCTGGATTTCATATCAAATGGAAAAATTTTCTCACAGTTGAGTATTTCGATGCCAAGGTTCTCGATGGGGGAGGCTGTTATTACCAGCTTTATACCAAATCTTCACTTGAGAATGATTCGTTTCATTTTGTAGGTAGCTTTGTGATGTTATGTCGCGCATTAATTGTGAGAGTTTATGTGTGATTGCTAACTGAGTTGAGTTACGTAATTCCTGGTCACGGCACCACTGTAGCATTCCTCGTTGAGACCGTATTAAGTTCTCAGTTTAATTGCTAATTTGAATGGAATATTTCAATGCGATTTTAGTAAGTGCTATTTGTGTGACCACATTCTAGGTTCTTGTATTCCGTTATATCGGGTGTCTCTTTGAGAGTGATAGAATTTTCGATAGGGATATCTGTAATTTGACAGAAGATATAAGCCATGTTGTTTTGACATTTCTGTGCAGTAAGCATTAACAAATCATCATGGAAAGACTCACGCCGCAACAACGTTTACAAATTGTTGAAATTTAGTTTCAAAATCAGTGTTCTATTTGCCAAACTTATAAAGCACTTCGTGAAATGTATGGTTTATATACAGGGTCTTTCACGAGGAACCTCACCCATATTTATACGGGAAACTACTGAACGTATTTTCATGAAATTCAGCACTTATAAGTATTTCACGATGCTGATGAAATCTAAAATATTTTCAAGGCATGAGCACCTCCGGTTTTTCCGGAAATGACGTCAACTTCCGTTTTTCAAATTAGAACACCATTTTTTTATTGCAGAAATAGATTCCTTAGAAAATTTCAAGTTATTTTGATGTAACATTTTTCAGTTTTGATTGGAAAATTCTCTCTGAGCGGGAAAATTCGAAAAAAAATCGAAAATATAGTTCCGCTGAAACAAGAATAACTTCGAAATCAATTTTTTCAAATTAGAACCCCATTTTTTATGGCAGATATTGAATCTACGTTAAAAAATAATGTGAGTGTATGCATCACACCATTGCCCTAAAATGGATATTTTCTGAGTTAATATCCACTTTAGGGCAAGGGTGTGATGCATACACTCACATTATTTTTTAACGTAGATTCAATATCTGCCATAAAAAAATGGGGTTCTAATTTGAAAAAATTGATTTTTCACGATTTTGTCATCCCTAATTTTGAAAGCGATTTTTTCACCCCCTGTATCATGAATCGCGATTTCGATTTTTAAAGTGGATACATCAATCTTACATCTTGAAAAATCCCAACAATGAAAATTTTCCATCCAAAAACCTCGAAGTTATTCTTGTTTCAGCGGAGCTCTATTTTCGATTTTTTTTTCGAATTTTCCCGCTCAGAGAGAATTTTCCAACCAAAACTGAAAAATGTTACATCAAAATAACTTGAAATTTTCTAAAGAATCTATTTCTGCAATAAAAAAATGGTGTTCTTATTTGAAAAACGGAAGTTGACGTCATTTCCGGAAAAACCGGAGGTGCTCATGCCTTGAAAATATTTTAGATTTCAGCAGCATCGTGAAATACTCATAAGTGCTGAATTTCATGAAAATACGTTCAGTAGTTTCCCGTATAAATATGGGTGAGGTTCCTCGTGAAAGACCCTGTATAATCGTTCATCAGAGCAGCTTATTCGTCGAACTATCGATAGATTTCGAACAACGTTTTCTCTACTCGATGCAACAACAAGACAAAGAACTGTACGTACAGAAGAAAATATTGCTGCTGTAATTGATAGTGTTAATGAAGGTCAAGATTTGTCTATTCGTCGATGTTCACAACACGTTGGACTCTGTGCATCCACCACATGGAAAATTTTGCGAGGAACACACTTCATTTTCAAGTAATTCAGAAGTGAATACAATTACTGCAAATGAAAATATGAACTTTTGAAATTTAAAATATTCCTTTCCAAGTAACAATTCAAAATAGCTTGACTATTGATGGCATATCATGACGACAACCCAATATTGAAAACATAAGAAAGATCATTCTTTCGCATAGCTTGCTATAAAACGTTTTAATCTTCATCAGTAACAAAGTTCAAGGGAATATAAAATTATATGGAACTGGCGCCTTCACCAATCTGTAACTCATAAGATTTGACTATTGATTTAGCAAGGTTTTTCCCTTATTAATTTTATTTATTATTATTTTAAAATAAAAACGTCGAAAAATCCTCATCATTTGAATTGTATTATTTCAATTCAAAGTTCTATCACTCTAAAAAACACCTGATAGTGTCCAAAACTCAGATCCCAGATTACGCATTTGTAACTTCATTTGATTTTTCTCAGTGTTTTAGGGAGATTTCTTTTTTGATGAGGGAAATGGAATAGCTCTTTTTTTAATGAGGTTTTCATTTTGGTCGTGGAAAATCATTTTTTTGTTACGTTTTGTGATAAACTTATAAGTTCTGAATATACAATTTCGTTTATAGGAAAATATAAGGAAAGAAAAACGAATTAAGACAAAATAAAATTTTTCGCATTTTATACCTCTTTATATAAAGAATATCAAACCTCCAATCTACTCCTTCTATCCAGATGTAAATCCATAAAAGGAGAAGATATTTTCCTTCATTAGGGACTTTTTAATTCTCCAGATACGTAGGAGGTCTGCATCTCTGGAATTTCGTCTTTCATATCATATTTTAAAGCAGATCGTTATCGTTTTATGAGTCGGATCTTGGTTGTTAAATTCTGATTTGAAAAATCTGGGTTATTCGCAGAGAAAGAGTTTATAGCTCATTTGGCAGCCATTCATCACACAAAATTCCATTCAAGTACAAGATTTTCCGGTCTGGTATAATATAATAGAATATTGACACAGCTCAAGAAGAGGAAAAGAGAGAACATCTCCGGTTAGAATAAAACATTTATTTTATTTTCAAGTAGTTAGGTTTCAGAGTTGCTTACAGGGTGTTTGTCGCAAATATACATTTTGGAGAAGTTGCTATAAATTTTTCTAAGGCACTTTTTCACGAAGAATCCAATGGTGATTTTCCTTGTAAACTTATATGAGAAATTTATATATTTTTGCTTCATATATTTGTACCCACGTCACATCTGAATGTCCTTCCATTTTTCAAGTCTTGTCCATTCTTCCCTGGCGATGTTAAGAAGTTTTCCCTCTACGTATTTTATTTTGTATGCATTAAGCTCATTTTACGTCGAAAGCAGGGAGGGAAACACAACGCGAGAACTCGTTTTTCACTTAGTACTCCCAACAGGGGAGTTCTACAGAAATGCTTCCATTTTCTTTTTTCCTATCTCTCGGTTTTTGTTGCGTATAGAAGGAAGATTTTTTACGGGGGAATTTTAATGGGTCGAGCAACATCTCAGGCTTTTGTAGTCAGAATTCAGGTACAATTTCGTGAAGTTTGATTGAGTATCGTGCGGTTGGAATCAAGATGAGAATAAATAATTTGTTTGACCGAATATTGTTCATTATTGTGGAATAGCAAAAATAAACTATACTCCATTCACAATTATGAAATCACAACTCTGGCCTTGGAAATTTGACACATTCCACTCTGTATCGAAGTTATGACGTTTTTCAAAATATTTTTAGGTTCCAAGTCAACACTATGTTGCCCTTTCTACATTCTTAGCGTATTTCTCAGAATGTATATTTCATTTTGGAGAACACAACAGAAAATTGTGAACAATATTCTACATGTAAAGGAGTTTTTGGATTTATGATTGTAAAGATTTATCGATGTGCTTTGTTTTTATCATGATATTGTATGTGATATGATTGTGAGGGTGCATAACATTTCTATATTTCTAATATTTCTTTATTTCAAATAAATAACAGTTTTATTCATTCATCACAAAGAAAATAAACATACCTATGTAATATCTAAATTAACGAATTTGTTCACAGAGAAACTAATAATTTCAATTCAACAGTAATTGAGTTTTGGTTATTTTTGGTTATAAATTAATAAGCAAGAATGTCAATTCCTGAAAGCTTTATACATATACATTTCATTCATTAAATCTTATGAACAAGGAGTAAAATATTCTGACTGTATAGTAATTTGTTAGTTTAAAAAATATTCATACATTACTACCCTACCACAGTAGGTTTGTACAAATAAAATGGAATAGGTAAAACATATGCTTCACATTTATCATTCACCTGCTCTAAAATAAGACACAAACTCCTGGAATATGGAAAAAACCGATGTATTCTGGTTCAATATAGCCTATTTCTACTTTCGGCAAAGGATTGATAGGAATGAAAGCTCCAGTGACACATTTCAATTCATCGGAATCTGAATTCAACTACTGTTGAATGCAATATAGTCATATTTCTTCTTTTTTTCATCTTTTTCGACGTGTTTTTTTTCTGAAACGTGAAAACGATCAACAATAATCATTTAGAGAGGGATGATGGCCTTCTAGAACCTGTTTAGGTACTTAAGAAAATCGTGCAATTTATTTCTGCAAGTTCTTTCCTCATAATTCCTCGAAAATCCTACCTGAACCATATTTTCCGGTCGGTTTCGTTAGAAGATCGTATAAGGAAGCCTTTTTTGTCCATTTACACATTCCAAATAAATTTTGAGCACCAGAAACGATACCGAAACTAACCAAACTTCTGGTGGACCGGAATTTCGTTTGAAATCTTTCTAAACGGCCAGATACCAAAAAAAAACTTCGTTATCGTGTGTGAAAAGGTCGATTAGTACTTACTTTCGCTTTATTTATGCTTATTTGATTTTATTATTATTATTATTATTAATCGATTTTTGGCCCAATTCAAATTTGCCGTTCGTACTCACGCCAAAAGTCGTGAAAGGAAAAAATGACACTTGCACAAAATTTCTCATATCGACGGGAAACTTCTTCTGGACGACGAAGAACGGAAAAATGGGTGATTTCCTATCGATATTTCGCCCCAAAATCGCCGATCGATTCGAACTAACAAAATGTGGAATATCTTTGATACTTTTACTTTGATGTAAACAAAGGAACTGGCAACGTCGTTTTGTCATTAACTTTATTTTATGTACGCGCACAGACTTTTCATCAGGTGTACCAACTCCTGAAAACGAAACCATGACCTCCTATGTGATTAAATAACAGTGAATGGAGTATAGGTTTAGTAATGTTACTACCTTTAGAATGCACCCTATCCAAAGCATTTTTTCCACTTATCACCTTCAGTTTGGTATTTTTCTGACGACTCAGGGGAATTTCCCAATCGATCGGGATGCAGATATGGGAAACACCTAAAATTGCCACTTCACTTGGAGGAGTTGTCTCCTTCACACTTGAAAGCGATCCGAAATGCCAAGTTGGCCATATTTTAAGGTGAGAAGGCAAGTTGGAACAAGGCTTTCGAGGGTCTTGAGGAGGATTCATCATGTTGAACCTTTCTGAATGCCGCTTGAACCCTTAATACCTTCAAGAGCTTCTGTAGGTTTTCTATCTTTCATTTTTCTTCAACAAGACGAGAACCAGGGAAAATTTCCTTTTTGATGGAAATTTATATTATTATTTCATGCAGAATCGTGAGAAATTATTTAACCATACTTTTTCTGGTGGCATCATCTCCCATAGCTTAAAATGAATGGATTTCCATCAAGTACTCCACAATTAGAATTCTTTGTCATGAAACGAATTCACTTTATTTATTTTAATTGCGGGTGAGTGTGTTCGCACTTGGCGAACTGAAGTAGAGTGCGAACTGATGGCGATTCGAAGAGAGAGGCAAAGGTCCAGTCGATTATGTACCTACCTCAATTCTTGAACTGTAGACCACAGAGTCGAAAAGAGTGGGTTAACCACTGAGGTTTGGATCTTCTTCATTACCGACTTATTCCATTGGCAGTATCAACTTTGTGGCATCATATATGAATTCTTAACAAAAGGTATGAATATTTTCTCGAGCTTTTCGATTTGTTATCCATATTTTCCACAACAAAACGTTCAGAAAGATTCTCGCTGAGGTCACTTCATACCTGAATACCAAATGTTCTTTCATGAATACCTAATTAATGCGTACATCCTTTTTGTTTATTCATTTCCGTATTTTCAATAATTATGCTCGAACAAACAGGTTCGGAATAGAATGAATAATTTTCTGTCCATTCCGAAAGCATAATAACGTACGAAATCGGTTGCAGAATCGAACTAAATCCGGAATTATTTCCGATATTTTAATTGCCATTTTCATCCGTCGGTTTCCAATAAATTCGATCGGGCAGATAAATTGAGCCCTATTTTTTATGCGGCTGCATTAATCGAAATCGCTCTTTTTTTTATCGTGCTGATTTATCAGGTGGTTTTCCGAATCAGGTCAATGGGCGGCTTTAGTCGGATTATTTGTTCTACAGATGAATTAGATTTTATGGAGTGATCAACTGAAATAGAGGACAAGCACATAGCGGTCGTTGAAGCCTCGCATAGCCTCGTTAGATATAGGTACAGGGTGTTCCTGAATTGAACGTATTTTTTCGCAAAAAAAATCGGGTTGAATTTGAGAGTATGTGAAAATTGACTTCATAATCGTTTTCTGGCGGTTGTTCATCAATTTTTTCTAGAAAATTCATTGGAGTGCCCTCGACAAATCAATTTTCTATATTAAAAAAAAAATACATTTGAATAGGCGATTAAATAATGCAAAAAATGATGGAAATACTGAAAAGACTTCCAGAAAGTGATGAAATCGCAGAGAACTGTCTGAAATTCCAGGAGAATTTAAAAAAAATCAAGCTTTCAAGTGGAAAATTGAGGGTGTGAACTTGGAAAAATGAAAGGCACTTTTCGAATGGAGAATCTGTGCCTTCGGCTAGAGTATAACGGCCCCTTGAGTGAGTCTAGGAAAAAAAAGTCCCATAAACATGGGGACGCAAACGTTTCTTTTTCGAGATACAGGGTGTACTAGGTTTATTAGGGAGTATTTGAAAGAAAGTTATGAAAACAGGTGGATTGGACATCAGTCAGATCCCCAGACTTGAATAGTTCAGATTTCTTTTTATACCAACTAAAGCTTTACGACAATTTTGATTCTTCTGATGATTTCGACAGAATCGTTCAATTTTTTTCTCGAAATCGGTAGCAGATACGACAAAACTACAAGAGATGGAAAAGTTTAGTATAACAACAAAGCTTTTTTTAATTTTTTTCAAATTAACAGTTGCTCACCAAAAAAAAATACAGGGAGTTTCTTTTGAAAAAATCGAGTTATCGCATATTTAATTTTTAAGTTCTAGATCAGTAAATACAGGGTGAGTCTTTGACTTGTACATATATTTTAACTGTAGATTCCTGTCATCAAACGAAACCCTTTTTCCTATAGCATTTTTCAAAATTCGGTTTGGTTTCGAAGATACAGGGTGTCGAAAATCCATGAAAAAAACACTTTTCTGTTTATATCTTCGGAACTGTTATTTCGAATCAACTGAATTTTGGTTGAGTTTTTACTCTACTCATGATGCATATTCCTCAATCAAAACCTATTCAGTATCTCTACTAGTATAAAAGTTACAGGGTAGTCGACTCATCAATACACACTAAAACACCATAAAACCACTTCAAAAAGATTAACGGTTCACATTTTCGAAAGAATCAATCATTTAAGAAACTAAAAGTATTCTTATTTTTTTTCAATAAAACGCGTCATATTCATATTCGATTTATTTCCAATTTAACCCGGAGAAATTTGACGAAAAAATCATTAATTTCAAGAATAATCTGAATGCGTCTCTGAATTAAATATCATCGAATGGTCTTTAAACGAGTTTACAAAGTTGTCATAATATTTATCAACTTTGTCGAGATATTTTAATAAAAAAATCCCACAAATTCGGATATGAATGATGAATCTCGATACAAACTACTTATTAAATTGAAATTAATGAAAAATGAAATCTTATAATCTGTGTCGATGTTTCTATCTAAACAATAGCCTCTTGGAATTTTATAAACTCGACACGGTTGAAATTACATTAATTCACTCCACATAATGATCACATTAGAACAATAATTCACTGAATGTATTCAGAACTTCACATAATGTTTACAGTTTGTTCAGAGACTCTGGTTTGTTATTGTTTATAGTTGGCCCCCATATAACCAATCTTTCGGTTTTCGCTCTACGCATGCGTGGTGAAATTTGGCGGCAAACTCGATTTATGATGGAAACGGCAGATTTCATAGATATTTATACCACGGCACACAAGTGTTTCGTGATTTATACTATGTTTCGTAACAAATCCTCAACCTCAATGAAAATATCAGCAAGCTGACTACATTTTCTGGAAATTTCTGTGCAAAAATTCACAGAATCGATACAAAATGAATTAGGTTAGGTTGTTTAATAATAAATTCTGATATTGAAATTTTCATGATACTGTTTGGGAATTTCGAGGAAAATATGAACAAGTTATAAGTGTTTACAAACTAATCTGCAGAAAAATCGAAGAAGGAACTTATTTTGGTGTGAGAAATGTGGCTTTTTAGTTGTAGATATAATCCGATGAAACTAACTGTTTTTGTTGAAATTATCGTGTTGCAACATTTTTATTCCAAAAAGATTAGTACTTGAGTATTCCCTAACTGTATAAACTCAATTTCTATCGAGAAATATGAACTTCGCATCAATTCCAGGAGATCATTTCAGAGGCGTAGTCAGCCCATTTTTTTTCTCAAATTGCTATATCTTTTCGACAGAGCCGAATTTGGAAAAATGGATAATGAAAAAAAGGTTTTTTTTGACCTCAAGAATATTCAGTTAAAATATATGTACAAGTCAAAGACTCACCCTGTATACTATGCTACAGAAAACCATGTTTTATTGAAAACTGAAATCTTTCGCTTTTATTGGAACACTCTTCAGAAGCTGTATAGTGAATAGGAACGTCTATATTGTTCCAGAAACTCTCAGATTCTCATTGAGAGAACATTGTAGAGAAGGAGAAAATAATGAGAGTGATAAATTTTGTGAAACAATTTTTATTTTTTTTCCTCGTTATAAATTGTTTCATTGCTTCAATTACCCCCAATGTTTCCAGTGTAATTTATCGTGAAAAGTTGATTCAAAAATATTGACAAACAGTAGAAACAAAATTACTCAAACGCCACCTATCGTCTCTGCACCAAACCCTCCAGCGACAAACTTGCAGAACCGATCCGGAAACCCATTCAGAAACCCGTAAATTCGTAGTGGTCGTCACTAACTTCCAGATCGTAGATTTGTAACGAGTCGCCGACCTCGATTTATGATCCATCCTGTCCGTTCCGGGGTTGCTGGAAAAGTTCCACGGAAACAGTTTATATTGTTATTGCCGGCCGGGACGTAGTTTGAATTCCGTGTCACCGCGCTATCGACAAATGCGTCCGTGTCGCAAAACTTCGCGCGGCATATCCAAGTTACCCACAACGGTTTTCAGGCACGTTCCGGTGAGAAAGAGGGACAGAAACGCTGCTTTTATGGAGTTTTTCGCGATTTGTTGAGAGGTACGTGGATTTTGTTGGTTTCCACCAATTTCGTGGTGTTGGAAATGGAAAACTTCTTCATGGGGTTTCTTAACTTTCTCGGTGTCATCTGAGGTTGGTCCTGTTCCCAGCGTTGTCTTCATTGCCTCAATAATTCATGTTCATATCTTGATTTGAGATTTTTCTGAGCAAACATCCCCCTTACCACATCATTTCATATTCCTTCGAAGCAATAACATTTTTTGGTCCTTCGAGCCGAATGAAGATTTGTTGGTCAAGTTCAGGTTCTATGTGCCCAAAAGCTCGTTGAACACTCAATTCTACCCACACGTGCACATTGTTTACATTACAATTGGTATTCTTTTCAGATTGAAACCATGAAAATGTCATTCCGGTGTACAGAAATACGTGTTTTTAGAACGAATGCGGTGTTTGTCCAATCGATTCGGTATCGTGAACGCAGAGGATAAACATTGTTCGGGATTTCTGATCATTTTTGATTGCATTTCAAGTTTTGAGTATGCATGGATTTCACAACAACACTCCTTTTTTTTAATCGCAGCAATGTTCTTCAAACTACAAGGGATGGTTTTATCACCTCAGTTGAGGAGCTTGGTCATATAGGGGAAGAATGTACAAAATGACATCGGGTTTCATTTCAGAGACATAACTTGTTAGTAGTGAATTACAGTTATGTCATTTTCTACACCCATAATCTTTGGTCCCTTCTATATAAAATCTTATCAACCTTTATGAAATAAAAGTACCAAAAACTAAAATATTCTTAGATAAATTGGAATAAATGAAATTCATTTTGTCCGCATGCTATGGACAAAATGACATCCCGGCAACTGTAGTTTTCTACTTATAGTTACAAAACTAGTGACAAAGTTCACCAATGAAACGCTTGGTTCTTCTAGGAACATCAGCACAAGATGCGTGAGCCCAATGCAACCAATGCATGCATCGTAACCAATCTTTTCAAAGGCTTATCCTGGAGAAGATTGGTTTTTTCCCGATCAAAAAAAGGTCATAACTATGGACAGACGGACAGTCGTCTTCATCATCTCGAAAGTTGCTAGGAACATTTTCTTCTTCATTGTCTTCTTTGGATAATGCCCTAGGGACTTGTCTCCTCTTCTTTAGAGGAGGTATGGGCTGCTTTTTTGATTTGTTTGCAATCAAAATAGGTGTAGAAGTTTAAACTTTTAGTACGTTTATCGAGTCTTCGACTCACGTTTGCCTTGTTCACTTATAAATCGTCCTTTAGGGATTGGAGGAATATTTTGTTATGAATTATGTAAAGACAAGTCCTGGCTCTCTGTTTGCTGATGGAGCAAGGGATGAATGGTCTCAGTGTTGTTCAGTAGATAGGGTTAATTAAGCTGAAATACCTATTTCATTTTGTCCGTTCACTGTATATGTCATTTTGTCCATAAAGCGTTATAAAACTAGAAATATATGGAATCAATACAAAAAGTATATTCAACATAAAAAAGCTTTGTGAATACAATGACAAATAAGTAATGTTTGAAATGAATGCAATATAATTGAAAAAAATTGTGAAAACTGGCCATTTCTTCTAAAAATTTGGCGCAATGAAAAAAAAACTCGTGACCTATTGATTTCTCTAAACACTCATAACGACCTAATGACAAAATCAGAAGAGGTCACTATACGTCATCGCATAAAGGCATAGTGCCGCAGGGCAAGAACCCTCCTTTTCACATGCGAAAATTTCGAATTGATTCATAATTCATAAAGTCATGAAGTGTTGAATTTCAAAAGCAGTTAACAGAGTTCGACTAGACATTGTTATCGCGAATTCTACCATAATGAACGAGATTAATAGCAACGTACTGTCGGAAACACTACTATTCGAAACATAGAGTGGAATGGTATGTCGAAAGTCTCTTATAATTACAAAACAAATGATCGAAACCGACATTTCCTATTGTTCGGCTGCGTTTTCGCCCTGAATCATCAGAAAATGGACATTATTCCGTCTATATGGCCGCTACAATGACCGATCCAAAATGCATAGCTAGGTTTTGCTTTAGTCTGGCAGTTTGTCAACTCACATCGTTCTTATACCCAAAATAGATGTTGAATTATTGCAGACCTCGATGTGATGGAATTTTTTCTCCCGAACGCCCTTCTATTCAGCAGAAAAATTCGAGGCTTAGATCGTGGGATTTGCAACGTGGCAGTACAAGAAAGTTTCATATGAATTGCATCATCCTTTCGGATCCAACCCACGGGAGGCGGAAAAAGAGAAATCTTCAATTTGCTTTTCGACGGAAAAGGCAGTAGCTGGAGAAGCCTTAAACGGGAAGGTTCTCAGTGTACTCGGGACGCGGTTTCGATTTAAGGGTACGTCAGTGTTTGGAAGTACGGTCTCAAGGCGGAGACGGAAGCAGTTAAGTTTGAATCGGAAGTTAAGGAGTAGCTGGAGAAGATTCTCAGTTGACTCGGGAATGGTACGTGTTAGGGTAGGTACCTCATTTTTTTCTTTTGGAGGTACGGTCTCAAACGGAGACAGAAAAGTGTTGAATCTGAAGTAAAATGTTTGCGAAATTAATTAGGATTATTTTGATAACGTCTCCTCGATAAACCTGGAGTAACAGTGATCTGTGAACTGCGAGTTATTGACGTGTTTCCCTCGGGTCGGTCCACAGAGCAACCATTTCAGTATAGTGAAGAAATGGAATTTGTAAAGTATAGAATTATTTAAACCATCAAAGCTTCCGTTCAGCAAACTTCGCTCAACTACTTCAATCAAATGAGACATGTATTCACTAATTTATTCGAGTATGCAACACCCCTTCACTAGTCCCCAAATACCTCGCATAAAACCCATAATAATATGGCGATAAACAACGCTCACCACCCCGCACCCCCACATTTGCAAAACGTCACCCACATCCGCCAAAAGTGACAGATGCACGTCACTATCTCTGGCCCGTCCGTTATGATCGGGTAATGGCCGGATCGGCGTGTTTGTCATGTCCGTACAATGAATTCAGAGTCGGCCACGGTATGTGTAACAGACTGACGTCTATGGTCCTACGGGAGCAATGTGACGGATGACAGATTGGGACGCGGAAAAATTGCGGAGTCGATCGGAGGCTTGGGGGAGGGGAATAGTTGGGATGTTTGGCGACGAATTCGGGATTTCGCAGTCCGGTATTGTTCCGCGTGTTTGCGTACGGGAGTCGGAATTTGTTTTGTGTCGGTTTTTTTGGGGTGCATATTTGTCAGTGCCGTGGAAAGCGTTAATTTTTGTGTTTTTGAAAGCGGATGACGGGTGTTAAGGAGATTGATGTGAAGGGTGGAATTCGGCATCCCAAAGATAGCTATGCGACCTCTCTGAAGGAAATTGGGAGGTCTTTTGTTCCTGAACAAGTCACAAGGGATCATTATTCCCTAAGAATGAGAGCTAGTCTTCCCAACACCTGAAGACATATAACTTGTTTTTTACCTTGATTAGGATGAGGAAGTGAGAAAATTTAACGCGCACTCTCAACAAACAACAAACTGTAATTTTCTTGTTTCTTCTCACTTAGATAACAAGCACGAAATATCTATACAGGTATTCTGCATACAATTATAAAATCTACCTTCTATATGAGAAAGTATAGCAAGTAAGAATTAAGATCTGTTGTGATTTACAAAAACTGATAGACGATTTCGATTAAGAACTGACAATTGACTGCCAGCTTGTCTTTGTAACATAGGGTTTTCGAAACAAGCCAGAACATGAGGTAGGTTCATTTCCTCTGAGTGAAAGGGGAAAAGATCAACAATTGATTGGGTATTACAGAATCGAAAAACGCCTCGCCAAGCCAACAAAGTGCTCTCATTTGCCATATTTGACTATAATGGAAAAAAATCAATTTTTTGAATATACAGACCAATAAGAAAATCTTTGGACTTGTCTGGTATGTGTTTCCTAATGCAAGTTGTTCTGCAATAAATGTGTCCCTATATATTTAGTTTTACGAGCTTATGCTGAAAAACTGAATGAAGGTTCGCATTCAACGAACAACAAACTGTAATTTTCTTGCTACCCTTACTATACAGTTATAAACTCTACCTTTCATATGAAAATGCATAGCAAGGATGAACTAGTATGGGCCAGTAGATCAATATATTCGGTAGATTCATGTAGAAGGTAGATTCGCCTTTTAAGTAGATTCGCCTTTCAAGTAGATTCGCCTTTCAAGTAGATTCGCCTTTCAAGTAGATTCGCCTTTCAAGTAGATTCACCTTTCAGGTAATAATAATAATATAATAATATATTTTATTGATCCCTTAAGACATTACATATGCATAGGACAGGTCAAATGAGAAAAAAAAAATAAATATTCTGAAACTTATTCTACAAAGACATTCTTGTCATTCAGAAACTCCTTAACACTATAGTAACATTTTTTGTTTAAATTAAATTTGATGGTCTTCTTGAATTTCACTTTATCGAGCAACTTAACAGCGTTAGGCAGATGGTTGTACAATGTTATGGCCTGATATATTGGAGAAGTTTCATATTTTGCTGTTACATGGGATGGAATGTACAGAATTGCATTATTTCTGGTGGAGTAATCGTGAAAACTGGACAATTTTACCATCAAGTGTTCATGATCTAGATTCGCCTGTCAGATAGATTCACCTTATAGGTAGATTCGCCTTGTAAGTTCGGTTACAGACGTAAGTCAATGGTTGGACCGTCTATGGTCCTTATTTTTCAGTTATTATAGATTATGATCAGTTGTGAATTACAAAACTGACGGTCGATTTTGATCAAAATCTGACGAAATACTTGTTAACAATTACTTATTCACAACTGATAATTGACCGACTATTTTGATTTACACTGCATGGACAGCTGTAGCATCAACACATACGACCTCCCAAAACTCCAACAGCCATTCCCATATTGTCAATTAAAAAAGAACCCTCTTAAGGAGAAGAATCACCACGACAATCATAGAAAACATGAATGTATTAAGAGTCTATCGCCTTCAATGTAACAAACGTATACCGCCAGATGGCAGTGCATTGCATTAATTTTTATTTTTTGGATTATTCAGCTTAATAGAACAAATGTTGGGACACAGGAAATATAACTAGAAATACTACCCTGAACTAGATATTATACTGCCTGTATAATTTGGTATAATACTCTATTTTTCCTTTATCAGTCATCTGGGAGGAGATACCTGCGGGGCGTGTCATTTAAAAGAAATTCAATTCCATGTTGAAATCCATAATTGTTATTAACAATTGATTTTCACTAATCGACGGCTAAAACAAACCTTAATGACATGTCTTTGAGAAAAATGGATATTTATCACACCGAATAGAAAAATTCAAGGAAATAAATTTTGCGAAAACAACACATTCTCGTATTATCATTTACAAAAAAAACGGTAAATTTCAAAAGAAAAAGGAGATAGACATTGCATTAACTAAATAAAAGACTTCAATACTGAAATGAAAAAACACAAAAATATTTGTTAGTTTTGATGGTGGAAATGTTGAAAAATAACCAAAAATGATGAGGAATATCTCTTTCATTCATTTAATAATTATAAAATTTTTTTTTTATTATTTTTATCTTTATACACTCATACATCCCTTCATCAATCGGAAAAAATAAATCGTTTCTGACTCCCTTTTTTTTCAAGGATGTAGACCCTTAAATATAAACAATTCCACGAAGTGAACACTGAAGGAGTGGTCTTTTTCTCACGGAATGAATTCACTTTTATCGATACGAAACTAGCGGGTTCCGGCGTGGGGAAGAATATGAGGTGAACTATGAAAGGACGGCGAATTGAAGCCGTTGTGAGACTGTTGCTACACAAAAAGCATGAGGGGTTATAGAAACAAGTAGATGTTTCTGAGATTCTGACTCAATACCATGCGCAGTATGAACTTTGTGGTAGTAAAAAAATTTGAATTTTGAACACAAATTCATATCTCGGATCGAATAAACCTCGTTTTCACTCAGCATCTCGACCGATTCCATTTTGAGCAGTCTCAGCAAAGCGGAATACCTAAATCAAAAAGTTATTTCGCACTGCATCGTGACATCTGCCGAGTGAGCGCTCTGTTAAAACGGGTATTTGTATTCTGTCTCGACGGCTTCAGGATTAGCGAGGAGCAGGCAGCCTCTCTGCCTCTGGTGTGACCCAGAAGACGCTGGGAGATCCGACAACTGAACACTATACGTTTTCTTACGCTAATAAATCTTCAGGGCACATGGCGCGCTTCTGCTCTGCCGAAAAGAGGAACGAGCAGTGGCTGTCCCGGATTTATTAAATTAAAACGTCTTCGTTTCTCCAGTCTAGCATCGAACTTTCTGATCCTTCGTTAAGGGTGCAGGCAAAATGCGATTCTGGATCTCTCGTCGTTTTGGAGACAAGTGAAGTGGCAAGCAGAGGATTGGCTTGGATTTCTGTTGAAATTGATTTAGGGCCGATGGAAGGAGTGACATCGAGTATAAGAAGAATATTTCTGGGAAAATGGTCCTTTCTTGAGGAGATTGATACATAAAAGTATCCTCAACTCTCGTCGTGTTCATCATGATGGCAATTATTGCCATCATGATAAACTCACCCTGTATACAGGGTGAGTCTCTGACTTGTACATATATTTTAAATGAAGATGCTTGAGGTGAAATGAAATCTTTTTTTCATTTTTCATTTTTCCTAATTCGGCTCTGTTAAAAAGATATAGCCATTAAAAAAAATTGGGCTGACTACGCCTCTGAAATTATCTTCTGGAATTGATGCAAAGTTCATATTTCTCGATAGAAATTGAGTTTATATACATTTAGGGAATACTCAAGTACAAACCTTATTGGAATAAAAATGTTGCAAACACGATAATTTCAACGAAAACAGTAAGTTTCATTGGATTATATCTGCAACTGAAAAGCCACATTTATCCCACCAAAATAAGTTCCTTCTTCGATTTTTCTGCAGATTAGTTTGTAAACACTAATAACTCGTCCATATTTTCCTCGAAATTCCCAAACAATATCATGAAGAAAGACTTTTCATTCAGATTTATTATTAATCAACCTAACCTAATCTAATTTGTATCGATTCTGTGAATTTCCGCACAGAAATTTCAAGAAGATGTTGTCAGCTTGCTGATATTTTCATTGAGGTTAAGGATTTTTCACGAAACATAGTATAAATCACGATACACTTATGTACCGTGGTATAAATATCTATGAATTCTGCCGTTTTTATCATAAATCAACTTTGCCGCCAAATTTAACCACGCATGCGTAGAGCGAAACCGAAGGATTGGTTATCTGGAGGCCAACTATAAGCTATAACAAACCAGAGTATCTGAACAAACTGTGAACATTATGTGAAGTTCTGAATACATTCAGTGAATTATTGTTCTAATGTGATCATTATTTGAAGTGAATTAATATAATTTCAAGCGTGTCGAGTTTATAAAATTCCAAGAGGATATTGTTTAGATAAAAACATCACCACAGATTATCAGGTAGCGTATTATTTTTCATTAATTTCAATTCAATAAGTAGTTTGTATCGAGATTCATCATTCATATCCGAATTTCGTATTTCATCGACATTTAACTTCAATATGGACCAGTAACTATGAATTCTCAATAGAAACTGTGCGTATTAAATACTACTTGGTGTTCAATTTTATCTCCCACATTTGTGGGATTTTATTATTGAAATATCTCGACCAAGTTGATAAATATTTTGACAACATTGTTAACTCGTTTAAAGACCAGAGCAGGAATAATATTCGATGATATTTAATTCAGAGACGTATTCAGATTATTCTTGAAATTAATGATTTTTTCGTCAAATTTCTTCGGGTAAAATTGTAAATATCTCAAAAACGACGCGTTTTATTGAAAAAAAAATTAGAATACTTTTAGTTTCTTAAATGATTGATTCTTTCGAAAATATGAACCGTTTATCGTTTTAAAGGGGTTTTATGGTGTTTCAGCGTGTATTGATGAGTCGACTGCCCTGAAACTTTCATACTAGTAGAGATATTGAATAGGTTTCGATTGAGGAATACGAACCATGAATAGAGTAAAAACTCAACCATAATTCAGTTAATTCGAAATAGCAGTTCCGAAGATATAAACAGAAAAGTGTTTTTTCATGGATTTTCGACCCTCTGTATCTCCCAAACCAAACCGAATTTTCAAAAATGGTATAGGAAGAAAGTGTTTCGTTTGATAAGAGGAATTTACAGTTAAAATATGTGTACAAGTCAAAGACTCACCCTGTATATTGTGAAGCTTCGTATACCAAATCTTAATACGAAGAATCAAAAGCCAAACCGTATTTATCGAAAGATTATTAAGCAGGTTTGAGTTGGGCACAAAAAAATCACTTGAAATCAAATACCTTCCCATTAAATTGAAGCTCATAACCTTCCTCCAACCCTCAGATTGTTAACAGGTCCAACAGGGGATAAAATCGCTTAACAGGGAAGAAAGATTGATCGTTTCTTGCGCCGATGTTGCTAATTGCGTCTTCAATAGTCCCTAACAGGACCCTAACACAGTAATTATCTGGATTTCGTAGCCAGTCGATCCGACTCATTGAATCCCATCAAGCGGAACATTTCTCAGGCTTGGATTGTCGGCTAGAACACACGCTGTTGTGTTGGGCGAGACAATTGAGAATAGCGGATTAGTTCTGTTGAAATTAGCAGGTACTTCGAAGGTGTGAGAAGGGAATTGATCGGTTTGGATTCTGCTCATTGTGATCTACAATAGGCTCACAGATGGAGGTTATTGAATTGGATGGAATTTGATACTGGAAGAGTAGAATTTGGAGCATGAAATAGTAGTTATAGTGAAAAGGAGTTACAGTCCACTGCGACCTTAAGGTCTATTGTGCCCCCTAACAGAGCTGTTATTATCGCGCCTCCTACAGCTCGCCCTCCAGTTCCAGATGATGAAATCCAGTATCTGGGGCGGTTTCAAGGAGGATAACTCCCCACTTCTACAAGTTTATTTTCCAAAGCACTCATTTGGCTTGCAATGGCATAGGATTCCGTAACCAGGTGAATAGGAGTTTCTTCCTCCTCCCCACAGAATCTACACTCATCAGTATCCGATAAACCCATTCTCAACAGATGCTTCTTTAGGCGACAATGTCCTGTGAGAAAGCCAATGAGTAAGTGAAGTTGGTTTTTACTGAGATCCAGATATTTTTTGGATCTAGCAGTTTCAAAGTTCCGGAGGAACTTTTTGGAGTGATCCATCCCTGGGAGATTCCGCCAGAGTTTTTCTCTTTCGGTTTTCTCCTTCAGAATAAACTTCTTCTTGTAGGTGCATTTTCCTATACCACAGAAGGGTTCTGGGCCAGTGAGTGGCGTTTGTGCGCTCTTTCTGGCCAGTGTATTGGCCTCTTCGTTTCCTACGATTCCCGAATGACCGGCAACCCAGATTAAAAAGACCTTATTCTTCTTGCCTACCTCATTGAGTTTGTTTCGGCACTCCCAAATCAGCTTTGAGTCAATGACGTAGGAGCTGAGTGCTTTAATAGCAGCTTGACTATCTGTATGAATAGCTATATCGCACTTCTGATAATTTCTTTCTAGATTTATATCTAGACATCTTCCGATTGCAAGTATTTCCGTTTGAAGGACGCTTGTACAGGAGCCTAACGATAGTGCACACTCGGTAGTTGTCTCGTGAATCCCATCGCCAGCTCCTGTAGCGGTTTTAGAACCATCTGTATACCATTTTATTCTATTTTCTTTGAGATTATAGTTGGTGTATTCCCTTTCCCAATCCTCTCTTTTACTTAGCATTGTACTGAAGTTTTTTTCAGTGCTTACTTTCTTGACCATTACATCACTAGGAAGGTTTGCAGATGAGATGTAGTCATTCAAAGAGGACCAAACTCTCTGATTCCTAATTCTCTCATTGCCAGTTCTTTCTTTAGATATTCTAAGGATGGCCTGATGGGCTACCCTATCAATCTCTATATGTAGAGGTGTGAGGTCTGTGATGATCTCAAGCGCCCTGAAATAGATAAAGCAATATTCAAATTTTTATATGCTGCAAGGGCTTTGAGAAATGTCATTTTGTACGTACTTCCCCTACACCATTCATATTCGTAAATCACAACTGATCATTTTGCTTCCTTGCTATACATTTTCATATAGATGGTACATTTCATAATTGCATACATATAACTTGTTCAATTATTTCGTGCTCGTTGTCTAAGTTGGGGTAACAAGAAAATACAGTTTTGTTGTTTGTTGAGAGTGCGTTTAAATTCCACCACTTCCTGAGATGCTCTTCGCAGTTGTTATCCAAGTACAGATAACAACTCATCGCAGGGATCATCATGATTACTATATAGGGTGCTTACAGTTAAGTATCCCCCTTACATCGGTTGTGCAGTCACAACAGTTAATCATCGTGATTTGGTCTCTCAATTCTGTCATCCTAGCTATCATGGGTTTGACTTTTGACTATTGGACTGTTCAATAACATTAATAATATTGAAGAAAACGGATTCATATTTTGGTCTAGTTATTTTCGCAGTAATCACGTATACAAAACGATTGTTTTTCCTTATCGTTCGCTGGACATCCCTACCTACCGATTGACATCGAAACCAACTCCAAGGAGCGTCAGGCTATCCATCCCTAATCGAATAACCCGATGTATTCCCGAAACGCCCAACGATCCTGCCGGCATTATCCTAGACACCTGCGTTTCTCAGCCTTGCCCCCTTGATCACGCAAAACGGCCATAAAACAGCCAGAACCATGTAATTACTCCTGTCCGAATCGCCTTTCCTCCTCTCCCTCTTCCTGTATAGCATGATTTCCGGCCTAGGAAAGTGCCCCGGTAAATTTTAATTCGCGGTGAGTTACCGCTCGCGCGCTAAATGGAATATGGTCCTGCTGGGCCGCCGGCGTAAGTTTGGCAACAGCTGAAATCTGTCGGTGTTACAATTATTCCTGAAGCGTGACCTCCGTGTAACTCGATATCTATATCTATACTAATATTATAAAGAGGAAAGATTTGTATTTTTGTTTGTTTGATACGAATAGGCTCAAGAACTACTGGACCGATTTCAGAAATTCTTTCATCATTAGAAAGCTACATTATCCCTGACATAGGCTATACTTTTCATCCGAAAAAAATTAAGATACCTACTATAACTTCAATAATAACAAAAAAATCAGCCATAATCAGCTATTTTCACGTGCGCTGCAAAAACCGTAAGACTTACGTGGAAACAATGTATGACGGAAATGTACCTCTTAAATAGTTCTACAAAAAAGTCCGGGATAACATATATCTATCTCTCAAGATTGACTTGCTATAACCAGGGCCCCCGCAAGGGCTTCTGGCGCCTGTGTGCAAAAAAGAATTTTGGCGCCCCTTAAGGCATTTTGGATTTTTTTATTTATTAGGTGGGTAGGTAGCTATAGGTGCTTAATTAATCGAAAAACTGAACTTTAGAAGTCAAAAATTAGATATTTCTTTGTAGACTGAAATATAAAACAAACGAAACACAAAAAAACAGAATAAAATCATAACGAAATAAATAACTCGAAATAAATTCTTGGTCACAACCACTTTGAAGTATTTCCTTGACTAGTAGGGTACAGATACTCTGTTGATAAATACTATAATAATAACCAAAAACTAAAAATCACATCTTTAAGGAACACAAAACAGAAATATTGGCTAATGTATACATACAGAGTGTAACAGCCAAATGGATTAAATTCGATAACGAATAAATGAGGGGGTGTTAGGAAAAAAGCTCAGACAAGTCGATTTGTAATTTTAAATGCGCATATTTTTCAAGAGAATAAAATTATATAGGGTGTTCCATGCGACCGTAGCCAATACCAACTTTCTTATTTCGAATGCAACCCCCTGTATATTATTTTTTTTTTGGATTCTTCAGAAAATTCTAGACATAATTCATGTACAATGTCCTATACCTATCTTCAACTTTTTCGGAAATATTAAGTGTTTTCAGATTTTTTACAAAAATCAACATTTTAAATGAAAATTATTTTATTTCACAAATTCGATACATTACACTCAATACTTATTTCCCATTTACCTCTTGATATGAAGAAAGTGAGCAAAAACCATTACTGAGAAGAAATGTTGAGTAACGTTAGAAGAAAACTCTACACCAGATTAGCGTGTTGCTAAGACGTTAGCGGCGAGCATTTTGAACATTTCCTACATTGACATTAAAGTTTTTTTTGTTTTTTTTTTTAATAATTAAGAAATAATCAGTATTACTTATTAGATTTCAAGTGTAATGTATCGAATTCATGAAATAAACTAATTTTTATTTAAAACGTTGATTTTTGCAATAAATCTGAAAACACTCAACACTTCCGAAATAGTTAAAGATAGGTATAGGACATTGTGCATGAATTGTGTCTGAAATTTTCTGAAGAATCCAAGAAATAAATAATATACAGGTGGTTGCATTTGAAATAAGAAAGTTGGTATTGGCCACGGTCACATGGAACACCCTATATAATATTATTTTCTTGAAAAATATGCGCATTTGAAATTACAAATCGACGTGTCCGAGCGTTTTTCCCAACACGCCCTCATTTATTCGTTATCGAATTTATTCCATTTGGCTGTTACACTCTATTCATATAAAAGTAGGTATCACTTTCTACTTATACTTAGGTATTTTGAAAAATATGCAGGTACTTCTTTAAAAAATACCCAGTTAACTTCCTCATGAAATCAAAAATGAAAGCTAGGTATAGTAGAAAAATAAAAATAGCTATTATAATAGCAATATTTTCCTAGACTTGGCTGTTGCAAATTCCTCAATTACATCGCTTACATTGATACCATCAAGAATTTCTTGTGCAATTGCTAATATTGCTAGTCCAGACAATATTTCTTGAAGCATTGTCGATCTTAAATAATTTTTAATGATTTTTAATTTTGAGAAAGATCGTTCGCCAGAAGCTACAGATACAGGCAATGTCAGAAGAACTCTTAGTGAAATGCTTAGGTTTAAAAGGGTCGAGATTAAATTGTTTTCAAATATATATGGTAAAATACTTAACGGGGCAGTATCATCAGGTTATGAGAACAACTACATTGGTTGGATAAATTCGTAGAAACGAGATTGACGGCGTGGATGCGGCGTTCGACGTTCAGTCCGAAAAAAGCGTACCTTTGCGTTGAAGAACGTTTACAGAGACGCATCAAATACAAGCATTTTTATTTTAGCATTAATTTTTGTTTTTTTTTATCCGCGAAAATTTTATTGCGATTTTTGACCCAGGATTTTGGCGCCCCTAAAAGGATGGCGCCCGTGTGCATTGCACACTTTGCACACATGGTAGCGGGGGCCCTGGCTATAACTTGTTTATAGTAATCAGATGTTTTCCAAAATTATGCACTATTTGGGAGTGCGTTTTTGGAATAGGGTATTGATCCTCATCCAACTTATTACGTTATTTATCCCCAGTATTTAATTTAGAACGAAATTGCCCTTTACATCATACAATTACAACGAGTACCTACATCAAAAGTTATGGCAGGTTGATGTATAGATCAGACTGAACTTCGTAAGTACTTGTCAAAAATTCTACTATGTTCGCACATACCTTATGTGTGAAAATGGCTTCAATCTAAAGAAGGCCTTCGTCTGGTGAGTGACAGAAAAAAAATCCACCCAGGCAACACAAAAAGATAAGAAGGATAGATTGTGTTCTTTTTCCTTCGAAAATTTAAAGTGGCGCCGTGACCAGGAGAGCTGGTAGTTATTTGATATCCAATTGGGTATTTTCTTCGTCTAGACGTATATTTTCACCATTTTGATATAGAGAAATTTTGTATTAAGCAGAAATTGACGAGGGATTGGAACAATCGACATGCAGTTGGCAAGACTGATAACCATTTATGTTCTTTTTCCTCCTATGTGTGCGTTGAAATTTGAGTCTCAGGCCTTTGATCCACCTAATCTGACCTGTTTCCGAATATATCCCGTTGAAACCCGTAAAATTTTTCATGGTTATCACACCCTTTGTTTCCGAAATGGAAATTATCTGTTAGCGGAAAGCACAGTCCACATCATTAAATCATCAAAGCGAAACGGCTCTAAACGAATCCGGAATTAATACACCAAAAAGCACTCCGGTACCGACTGTTTGGAGGCAGGGATCCATTTCAGAAAGCCGGAAGCGCCAAAATAGGACATTCATAAAGTACACCTGGAATGGAAATCGGTTTTCGATTCTTATCGGGGAATTTGGGATTGCTTTTTGCAGTTAGCGGTTTGATGAACCCGTCGTTTTCATTTAACTGCGCTTTTGCTGGCCATGAAAATAAAAAATGTAGTGCGAGGCATCGATACAGCCCACACAAAAATGACGCGATTTAAATTACCAATTATGTTGACACCCTGGTAGCGGAGGTGTAGCTCATCAGAAATTCATCTAATGGCCGCATATAATTATTGACTGTTGATCAGTTCTCTTGGACAGAAGAATGGACTGATTTTCCAGGTTGGTACTCGTTAAGTGTGAAATGATTCTCAGAGACGTTCCCAATGCTAATTTCTTTTCACTCTTTTTCAACTTTGTACATGGTTTTATTGTTTTGAGGTTTAACTGTGAAACAGGTTTCGTAGTACCACTACATTTTCATTCTGAACTATTTCAAGTTGTGAAAAAAGGTATTTGAATGTCTTCTGTAGGTTAATTTCTTGAGAATTTCGAGAGGTGGGGTATTCGGAATCTTCCAACCATGTTAAGATAAGTGAAATTTTTCCAGCATCAACAGAGAAAAAAGTTTTTTCACTATTCGCCAGGTTTTTGGAATAATTGAATTCTCAAAATAGTTTCTCAAATTCATTATTTCCCCAAAGTAAATATACATTTCGATAAATACGTAATCACTAAGACCTCTGTAGAAAGGACAACGTTGCTTTTGCTTATTCATCTGACAGGAAAATGGCTATAACCTAACATTGTCAAAATATACACGGTGAAATGTGACAGAATGTTATGGCCAACCAGGATACATTATGAAAGTGAATGGTGTACAAACTTATTGAATGAAAGGATAATGTAAATAACTGTACTTCTTAACACAATGAAGTACGCTTCTTTTCTTCATGCTATGGACCATCAGTAAACAAAGCGTATATTTCATCATTCCTCCCACAAACGGCAGGTAATCTAGCAAAAACCTCGAGTTGAATAGATGGAAAATACCACCTCATTCGACAAAATACCGCGGTATCTGAATCTAGAACACGAATCCAAGCGAAAAACCTGACAAATTACACGACGACAAGTTACAAACCCATAAAACGAGGTTGAAGACAGTTTATGGGGGACATCTCTCATAAAAATCGAATTTATAAATTTGGGTGCGTCTCTCAAAGAGGGGAACTAGGATAGTGAATTACCCCATTCATCTTGGCAGGCGCTGAACGGCATACTTGAGATTTAACTTTGCATAAAAGTAAAGGGGGAAAGGTATCCAACGGGTTTGGGGCCATAATTATGAATAATTTCAGTGGAACGGCCTGCAATTCTCGCTCTATTATCTGTATTTGGTGTGTAGGGTAGTCTGCGCAAAACAGGCCTGTCTGATTTTGAGACAAGGAAAATTCAACAATTCTGAATTTAGCTGACTCTGTTTACCTAACTCAGAATCTGTTCCAATGTTCGGAACATTGATTGAATTCGTCGAAAAGAGTTGAATTTTATTTCTATTTCTTCAATACCGATAACACCACGCCACTGGACCTTTCGAAGTTAGATTCTGCAATGTTGCCACGGCAGTTTCTGATGATATTGCTTTATGCTTTCTTCGTCCCACTCGTTGAAAACTGACTGAATTTTGGCTCCACAAATTCTCGAATTTATGGTCTAAGATTGTGAACAATCGTGATTTTTATGATATTTTCATAGCTGTTCGAATGAATGAAACCGATATTTGTCGTGGTGGCAGGGTACCCCATTTCAGCGCCCTCATAACCAGAAACGTATAGCTGCACAGTCCGGGATGACACAAATATTATTTCAACAAATATCTCGTTTTCTCT
Organism: Adalia bipunctata; assembly: GCA_910592335.1. Taxonomy (NCBI): domain Eukaryota; kingdom Metazoa; phylum Arthropoda; class Insecta; order Coleoptera; family Coccinellidae; genus Adalia; species Adalia bipunctata. Next base: position 5,488,112 of record OU342951.1, read on the forward strand.
CTGCCTGCATCGAATTGTTACCGATGTGTGCTCTTTCTGTTTGTTCTTCTGCTCCGGTCAGATCGATAACTTCGCTGTAGTGGTTTCAATAGTTCACCTCGTAGAATTTGGAATGGGGTAGTTTTTCGATTATTGAGTCGGTCACACGCATTGTCACAGTTCAACAGTTACGAAATCTATTTATTTCGAAACTTATTTCGAGTCTCTATTCTTAATTTTTCAATTCGGCTCCATCAAGCTGCTGCGAATCGATCAATAGTCGACAGGATAACTCAGTTTCAAAGGCAGCACAGTTCCACTCTAAACAAACTGGATGTTGCTGCAAAAAACGACGCTCTATTATGTACAGAAGACCTGTTTGAAGTGCGACGGATGGAAGTGGTATTGATACAGAAATTTATGGCGCTTTGATGTCGGACGGACAAGAGTTTGCTGTACAATTAGCGGACCAGTCGGTGGTGTAATTAAAAGTGGATGGTTTCAATTATAACGCGATTTTTCGAGATCTGGGATGTTCGGAATGAAACGAGAACGAAATATCGAAATCACACCACAATAGTCACATTTCTTCTTGTCGTGATCTCCAGGAAGATCAGCACTTTTCAAAATTATTTCTCACATAATTTCTCATATAGTCTCAATCTTTGAAAACATCAAGTAATTGAACCACCTCAAGGGTCATTTATATTTCAGCTTCCTCTTGATCATCAACACTCATCAGCGTTCGCAGAACGCAATTTTATTCTGCTCCACGTTTAAAAATTCACGCCATTATCGCTGAAGCAGCACCACTTCGTCAACGACTTTAAATCGACTTTAATTTCGGGTAAACTCCATGTCGTTTTCGAGAAGTAAAGGAAGATTGCACTTCCGTCCTTTTTATTAGGTCGTCGCTCAATTTCAGATACGTAGGATGAGATTGCTCATCGGGGCTACGTTCAGAAATGGAAAGAGGAATGTTTTCAGTTTTGATCAGTTCCCAACAACACTTGGGGGTTGACGCAAGAGTTGATACTGTAATCGGGCCGAATGGTTTCGAAGGCATTTTCCCATTGAAGGTAAACGAAAAAGGGCCAACAGGTGGTTGGTCCTCAAAGCAAAAAACCCTCGGTTTTACAGATGAAGGCGACTTGTACGCGTATTTCCAGTGTAGGTAGATTCTTGGGGCTGAAAGAAACCCTATATTCGATTTCCATCTTTCTGAATTTGGCTTTGTTAAAAGGATATAGCCATTTGAGTCCCTGATACTATGATATAAATGCAAATTGCTCAAAGATTGAATCCTTCGATTCACGTATTAGATACTGAACTACTATAACAGTTTTGGAATAAAAATGTTAACAACACAATATTTTCGAACAAAAACACGTATTTTGTCCGATAATTATCTCGACAACCAACAAATATCTCATTAACAAAGGTTTTTCATTCAATTTATGATTCATCAACCTATACTAACCTATTTTGTATTCAAATCAATCAAAACAATACTCTTATATGAATATTCCATGGACCTTTCGGTAGAGACGTTGCCATCAGCAACGGTTACATTCCTGAAATGTTTGTCAGTTTATTCATATTCGTGCGTATCCTATTCATTCCGATCAGTTAATATCAATTATTCCAATCATCGCGTTGTAAAACTACAGTAAATCAATCATGCAACGACCGAAGTGAATTAAATAAAAGGAATAAAAAATTCAGATAGGGCGAAACGAATACTCTAGCTAGGCTATAATGCTGCTCTAAAACCCGCGCGGCCTAGGCTAACAGCCTTTTGTTTACGGTCGCATTAACAGCGGTTGTATCCTGTTGCAGTCTGGAAGCAGCGATTAAAATTGAATGAGGGCCTCTGCCAAACACATTAGAGAGGCCGCAAGGGGAAAATTCAGGTATTGATTCGACTAGTTATAAATTAGATATCGGAGACAAATTGCGTTATTCAGATAGCCTCAAATTTATGGCAAAAATCGGTGAGTTGGGAATTTTTCGCTGAAACAACGCCAAAACGTGTGATTTATCTTCCCCTTTCGATAGAACATGTTGTCTTATTATGCACAAGCAGGCCGTCCCAGCTTCGCCCAGGTAGAAATTTGTTTCATTAATATTTTGGGATGAACTTAGAGTAAATCTATAACATTTATTCTGTTTATAAATATCTTTTTTAATTCTACATTTCATTTCGCCTTTATTTTTTTTTTTCGAGGCTTTATTCGATTCCATGGACTTTTCCGTATTTACTTCAGATTTTTTACCCCATAACTCCTCTGTACACTATGTTGGCAGTGGTATTTGTACGTGGCAACAAAACATATTGGTTTTCAGGAGAGCCAACTCGAGAAAGGGTAACATATAATTGCCCATGATATTAGGTCGGATAGATTTCTATCCTCATCCATGCTATAATTTCCGTTGTTTTTCGAGAGATTCTTCTATACGGAAATGGTGAAAATATACGTCGAGAAGAAGATTTCACGCAATTGAATAGCAAATAATCACATTCGTCGAGCTCTCCTGGTCACGGCACCATTTTAAGTTTTCACAGGGAAAATAACACAATCTAACTTTGGTATCTCTTTGTGATGCCTGGTGGATTTTCTGAATCTTACCAGAGTAAGACCTTCTTGAGATTAAAGTCGTTTTCACACACGAGGAAGATTTCACGCAATTGGATAGCAAATAACCGCATTCTTTGAGCTCTCCTGGTCACGGCACCACTTTAAGTTTTCGCAGGAAAAAGAACACAATCCATCTTTGGTATATCTTCGTAATACCTGGTGGATTTTTCTGTTTCATACCAGCGGAAGACCTTCTTAAGATTGTAGTCATTGTCACTCATAAGATTTGTGCGAAAATAGTTGAATTTTCGATGAGTACTCACGAATTTCTGTCTGATCCATAGGTCGGATAGATTTCTATCCTCATCCTTGCTATGGTTTCTGTTGTTTGTCGAGGGATTCTTGACCGATTGCTCCCCTGCTGAATATGCAAATTAGGGACGCTTCGCACCGATGGAAATTGGAATCAGGTTAGATATTGGGCTGAAATGGTTGTTTGGAGGGCTGTTACGGGAATAGAGCTAGATACGATGCTCCGAGATTGTCGAGTTGTTCGACCAACCAATTACTGTAAAGAGTCCTTCGAATGGGCATCTATTCAATCCAGAATATCGGATGTTAGGGGCCACTGCTCAACTCTGAAAGTATTACGAACAATATGATTCTAATCACTTCATTATTCACCTAAACCAGCTGGAACCCCACCATCTGTTTCCGACAGAACCGCCTAATTAATAAATTACATATTTCGAGGAGACCCCCTAGATGGCGCGGTCGTCTGTCCGTGACCGACTTCCGTCCCTCCATTTGAATTATAGCCGGAGGCCAGGGAGGTTTAATTGAATCGTGCAACTGTACGCAACTTGCGCCATAAATAAGACGAAAATTCGGCGTATTCGATAACAAGAAACGAGGGCTGCGAATTGCGACAGAAACTGTCGTGGCGGGACGTAACGTTTAGCACGATTCCTACATCTCGGCGGTTTTATTCGGCCATTATTCAAACCCCGTTCGTTTCGGCGGTTTGTTTGACACGGAAAGTAATGACGGGAAGTGGCGGGGGCGGGGGGGAAGTCGATTCGGGTGGTAGTTTCGCAGGAAATATACATTTCTCTTCGCCTGGGGGTCTTTGGACCCGCAATTGCTGCGATGACAGGCTTGATTTTCTGGGTTTTGTCTCTTGGGAATCATTTATTGGACTACTTCAATGTAGGACGTAGGTAGATGAAAGAGCGTTGAAACTTGAAGCCCCAGTTAATGAATAAAACAGAATAACTGCAGATCACACAGTCGAAGAGAGAGGGTTAACCACTTAGGTCTGGATTAACTTTGTAACTGTCGAAGTCCATCTGCAGAATGAAATTTTTGGTATTAATAATGAATCATAATGAATAAAAATGAAAACACGAATTATGAACATTCTCCGCTGGGAAAATGCATCTTTGCATCTTGAGCAATATAAAACAAGAAAAAGAAACATCGAGAGAAAGAAGAATTGTAATGAAGAATGGAAAAATTCACAAAACGAAAAATGATAAAGAGTGAAAGAAAGTGAAGCTTTCAAATAAACTTTCAGTTCTACATCTGAGTTTCTGGATTGTTACGAAAAGGATGAGGAGCAGGGAGATATTAATCAACGCTGACTGTCCCCAAGGATAGATTTGGAAGTTAATTGATTCAAGGAGCTGTAACCCAAAAATACTGCGATGGATGTACGTCATGATTGTAAGACCTATAGTCACATATGGGGCAGTAGCTTGGTTTGCTAAGACAAGTCAGGCAAGTACGAGGAAAATGCTCGACAGAGCACAAAGGCTTGACTGTTTGTGCATCACGGGAGCTATGAGAACGTGCCCAACCAGGGTGCTTGAGATCATCACAGACCTCTCACCTCTACATCTAGTGATTGATAGGGTAGCCCATGAGGCCATCCTCAGGGTATCTAAAGAAGGAGCACTCAATGAGACAGTCAGGTTTCAGAGAGCTTGGTCTTCTCTAAATGACTACACTTCATCTGCAAACCTAGTGATGTAATGATCAAGAAAGTAAGTACTGAGAAAAACTTCAGTACAATGCTAAGCAAAAGAGAGGATTGGGAAAGGGAATACACCAACTATAATCTCAAAGAAAATACAATAAAATGGTATACAGACGGTTCCAAAACCGCTACAGGAGCTGGCGCTGGGATTTACGGGACAAGTACCAAGTGTGCACTATCGTTAGGCTCCTGTACAAGCTTCCTTCAAACGGAAATATAATAATACGAAAGATGTCTAGACATAAATCTAGAAAGAAATTATCAGAATTGCGATATAGCTATTCATACAGATAGTCAAGCTGCTATTAAAGCACTGAGCTCCTACGTCATTGACTCAAAGCTGATTTGGGAGTGCCGAAACAAACTCAATGAGGTAGGCATGAAGAATAAGGTCTTTTTAATCTGGGTTCCCGGTCATTCGGGAATCGTAGGAAACGAAGAGGCCACTACACTGGCCAGAAAGGGTGCACAAACGCCACTCACTGGCCCAGAACCCTTCTGTGGTATAGGAAAATGCACCTATAAGAAGGAGTTTATGCTGAAGGAGAAAACCGAAAGAGAAAAACTCTGGCGGAATCTCCCAGGGATGGATCACTCCAAAAAGTTCCTCCGGAACTTTGAAACTGCTAGATCCAAATAATATCTGGATCTCAGTAAAATCCAATTTCACTTACTCACTGGCTTTCTCACAGGACATTGTCGCCTAAAGAAGCATCTGTTGAGAATGGGTTTATCAGACACTGATGAGTGTAGATTCTGTGGGGAGGAGGAAGAAACCCCTATTCGCCTGGTTACGGCATGCTATGCCATTGCAAGTCAAAGGAAAGTGTGCTTTGGACAATAAACTTGTAGAAGTGGGGAGTTATTCTCCTTGAAGCCGTCCCAGATACTGGATTTCATAAAATCTCTGGAACTGGAGGGCGAGCTGTAGGAGGCTAGATGATAACAGCTCTGTTAGGGGGCACAATAGGCCTTAAGGTCGCAGTGAACTGTAACCCCTTTTCACTATAACTATATGATTGATTCAATGTACTGCTTGAACGCCAATTAGTGTTTGGTGTTTAGTACTGGTTGGCGTTTTGAAGGGTGACACTTCTTCGAATTTATATTTCGACTATCTCAAGATCCCCAAGAGGTGGTGGAGCTGAATTTCGTAAGGCAGAAGTTGTAGTGATTCATAAAAATTATACAGATCCAAACAGTTTTCAGTGTATTAGTTTATTCAGTGTTTTTAAAAAGACTGATTTTCTTTGGGGTTGAATCACATGTAGAAGAAGCTTTATGGAATTGTCCGAAGAGAATCTGTATTGCTCTCTTCCATAAAAATCCATATATCAGCTGTCTCATCTGAAGGCTTCTTCATACACTTCCCCAACTCTAAATGACGCTCCTGGGTGAAAGATTCCTCCCAAATAAGGAAACAAAATCTCGAACAAAAAATACTTTTCTCATATAACTTCCGTTGTGTCCCTGTAGACACGGGAGTGGAGTAAGAGATTGCATCCAAAAACACCATTAAAACAGAACATCTGCAAGATATAAATCTCCGGATCCGAGACGCCTCTGACAACAGGCCCCGCGCCCGAAAAAAGTCTCCCAAACCTTTGTCTCAGCCGGCACGGGAGGCCAAGTATTCATCTTCGAAATAAAGACCTCCCATCCGCAAACTTTTCTCCATTTTCCTGGATCATTTGTATCCATCACCGGACCGTGCGGCGTTGCCGGATCCTCTCTACGAGAAATATAGGTTGTTCTCTTAGACCATATAAAGAGGAGACACAGCATCTCATTCATTAATTCGAGAATTGGTCAAAAGTCAGTTTCCAATGAGTGGGATTGTTATTTCATTTTATGGTGGCCACATTGCAGAATCTAACTTTGAGAGGTCCAGTGGCGTAGTGTTATCGGTATTGAAGAATATGGAAATGAAATTAAAAGTGAATCAACTCTTTTTGACGAATTCATACAATGTTCCGAACATTTAAACAGATTCTGAGGTAGGTAAACAGTGTCAGCAAAATTCAGAATTGATAACCAAATGTTCCAATGTGTTCCAATGTGTAATATCAGACGGGAATTTGAAAAGTTAAATTTCACTTACCGAAATTCGATATGTCTATGGTTTCTACTTCTACTGGATGCTGGATGATATTGCCGGACAAATTTATAGTGAAAAGGGGTAACAGTCCACTGCGACCTTAAGGTCTATTGTGCCCCCTGACAGAGCTTTTATCATCGCGCCTCCTACAGCTCGCACTCCAGTTCCAGAGATTTGATGAAATCCAGTATCTGGAACGGCTTCAAGGAGGATAACTCCCCACTTCTACGAGTTTCTTGTCCAAAGCACTCTTTCCTTTGGCTTGCAATGGCATAGCATTCCGTAACCAGGTGAATAGGAGTTTCTTCCTCCTCCCCACAGAATCTACACCCATCAGTGTCCGATAAACCCATTCTCAACAGATGCTTCTTCAGGCGACAATGTCCTGTGAGAAAGCCAGTGAGAAGGTGAAGTTGTTTTTCACTGAGATCCAGATATTTTTTGGATCTAGCAGTTTCAAAGTTCCGGAGGAACTTTTTGGAGTGATCCATCTCTGGGAGATTCCGCCAGAGTTTTTCTCTTTCGGTTTTTTCCTTCAGTATAAACTCCTTCTTATAGGTGCATTTTTCTATACCACAGAAGGGTTCTGGGCCAGTGAGTGGCGTTTGTGCGCTCTTTCTGGCCAGTGTATTGGCCTCTTCGTTTCCTACGATTCCCGAATGACCGGGAACCCAGATTAAAAAGACCTTTTTCTTCTTGCCTACCTCATTGAGTTTGTTTCGGAACTCCCAAATCAGCTTTGAGTCAATGACGTAGGAGCTCAATGCTTTAATAGCAGCTTGACTATCTGTATGGATAGCTATATCGCACTTCTGATAGTTTCTTTCTAGATTTATATCTAGACATCTTCCGATTACAAGTATTTCCGTTTGAAGGACGCTTGTACTGGAGCCTAACGATAGTGAACACTTGGTACTTGTCCCGTAAATCCCAGCGCCAGCTCCTGTAGCGGTTTTAGAATTGCCGGACATATAAATACACAAAATCACGTAGCGTGATACAGTTATTGTGTTCTTCTTCATTTAGGGATGGTGATACTTCATTGGATCCAATTCATATGCAAACCATCCTTTAAGAACCATGAACCAGGCTCAAATACAATAAGGACCAATGATATAAATCGTAATAATCCAGACTACAGAACTATTCCTCCGTTTCGACAACGTCGCCACCGAGCCAAACCTCCATTCTGTCCCTGAGTCATTAGGCCCCGTTCGCCTGATCCCGAGAAAGAGATAAATGACGTCGAACACTTTCGCCGCAAAAAATGACGAGGGAAGGTGTGGCGGTTCCATGAATTTTCAAGCGGTCGGATAAAGGACCGAGAGGGGCGGTGAAAAATGGAAAAATGTAATTTCTCGGGATGAAAAATGTCGATACAAACTCTTCGACTGGGGCCTCGATATATCATCTGGGACGTTCGATGCCCAATACCGGAAACTTATTCCGGTTTTTTCGAGACGGGCAACTCCGGATTAAACCGGATTCACGGGCGATCTACTCTGGAGCCTGTTTGGAAAGTCGGTGCGAGTATCTGAGTGAAATTGGAAAGGCGCATGATGGGACTAGTAAGAGAAATGATGGAAGTAATTTCTGAGACTGAGTTTCAAATCTTTTAATTTAAAATCTCTTCAAGAACAACAAACTATCACTTTTATGAAACTAGATTTCAAATCTCCAAGGCAAACCGAAGAGATCTTGAAGATACCTCTACGACTTTTTTCAGAACTCCTTTTGTTGTCTCTTATATTCAGGTGACATTCGTGAGATCTTTGGATAAAAAAAAATTGTTGGTCTACGCCGCCTACGAACTAAGATATCATGGAAATAAAAAGCCCAATTTTTGAAGGGAGCTCACGAGCTCGGACGTGTACCATCTCCCCTTAAGAGAAGTCTCCATTTCCTGGTCAGTTGGAGACAAAATTGCTTATGCCCAATGACAATTCGCAAGCAGTAAATTTCAAGTAACCACAATTCTTCTTTGTGACTGTAGCTCAAAATCAACCCTTAAGTTGAACTTTTGTCGTACTCAACCTCCAGAACTTCGGGTGGGCTGTTAACAACGATTTAGTGAGGGGAAGTAGTTGATGAATTGGTAAAGCGGTCCATAATAGTATATCCGTCCCTCCCTGTATCAGAATGAGTATCACGTACGACTGTCGCGTCTAGAATACTGAATAAATTCCCCAAAAATTCAAGTCATGGCCGGTTCAGCTGCCCTTACATACTGTCGAAGTGTTTTTTCACTGGAGTGGATATTGCGGCAAGCCTCCTGAAAGACGATGAATTAAGTTGCGTCAACGACGAATGTTTTGGGGGATTTTTCTTTCAATATTCTGACAACATTCTGGGGTCTTTGCAGAGGGGGATTCCTCGATTTCCTCGTATTATACACAGATGGACTAGGAAAATTTTTCTACGGAAATTCTTCATGTTATAAGTCATGAAAAAAGGACTGAATTACTCGCAAAAGTGCTCCAATATTAATTCAAATGTGTTTTATTTCAATTTAAAGTAGAATAATATACACTGCGCAAAAAAATTTACGCACATTATGGAAATCTCAAATTTATTCTACAACTGAAGTTGTTCTCAATGATAATTATTTTTATCAGAATTATGCATGCATATGTTATCCTCTTTCAACGTTTTTCTTCAATACAGATGTTGCCTCTACCATTGTGATCGACGTTCCCTTGCATACAGACGTCCACATGTAAGATATGCTCAGGGCAATTTCCTGAATACTACTGGTTACGGGGAAGGATCGATTATGGTATGGGGTGGAATATCTTTGACTGCTCGCACAGACATAGTAGTCGTTGATAATGGAGCTATGAATGCTGATAAGTATATAAGGAACATTCTTGAAGATGCTCTTCAAGAAGTAGTGCCATTTGCCCCATACATTCGTGAAAATTTCATTTTTATGGACGATAATGCCAGACCCCATCGTGCGCGCATCGTTCAGGAGTACCTTGAAGAGGTTGAAGTCTCTCGAATGGAATGGCCAGCAAGAAGTCCAGATCTCAATCCGATTGAGCAGGTTTGGGACAACCTCAATAGAAGTCTGAGAAGTTCAGAAAATCATCCAGCTACTCTTAATGACTTAGGAATCCAACATGGAGAAATCTGGGAAGGATTAGATCAGAACATTTTAAGATCACTCATTTTGAGTACTTATGAACCGTCATTGCCGAGCTCTAATTAACGCAAGGGGTGGAAATACCAAGTATTAAATCACTTATCAGCATTTCAGTATTTTGAAAATTGTTCATTTCTCTTCTTTCCCTAAGATTCGGTGAAATCCTGAATTTTACTTCCATTTAATGTGTCTTGTTTCGTTCAAAACCTTCCCGAGAGAACATAAAAAATAAGTTATGAAGTCAATGTAGAGTTAACTTCAATTTGAATTGAGATTTTCAGAATGTGCGTTAATTTTTTGCGCAGTGTAGAACAAGCGCCTTCACCAACCGATATATGGGAAGGTGAACTTTCTTATTGGTACCATAAGTTCTGAACATGATCATCAAGAGTTGCGTTTCAACAACTTTGAAACTTCAGGATTCCCGAAAGTTCCAATGTCTAGAGTGGTGGTTAATAAGTCACACTCCAGATAATAATCAAACACATAACATTCCCTCTCTTGACTTGATTAAGAACCTGCAGAATCAGCAGACAAAGATATCCATCTTAATGAACATATCACCATAATAGGTACCAGATTCTCTTAGCGATTCAGCGAGCAATTTATCCCCTTTATAAATCTCGTTTTCTCTGCTAATTCCTCCACATTCAAGCACTCCCTCCTAATGTGATCAATTACACACTACTCTCATTATTTTCTCGGCTCCATAATCAGGGTAGAATTTCAATTTATCACAGAAACAACGGTGTGCGTCGGGGTAGAAGGCGCATAATTGAATATAGACCGCAATTCCACTCGAATTTCCACGATGCTATAATTCCTTTCAGATGAAATTCCGGTGGATGCCGATAAACGCGGGGCGAATGAGGAATAATTCCAGGATATGGAAGACGTGGAGATATATCGATAGGATGTATTGATCGAATTCGTCCAGAAATTCTGCTTTTTTTCGTGCCTCATTATTGTAATCTTGTATATAGACCTCACTTGCTAGAATGTTCAACGCCATCACAAAATCGACGTCGTAAGACGTCTAACGTCCTAAACACCAGGCTGGTAACACTCACTGGGTGTCCACCGCATGCGATACTACCATAACCACTGCCTTGAATAAGAACCACCCACAGTATATGGTGAGGTAAGGGAAAGGTAGCCACCAACTCTGAAGTTACGAGGATGTATTAATATCTAGTTAGCCTAGACCAGTTCCATGCATAAACAAAATATTGCGATACCATATCAACGAACAATAACTCATTAGAAGTGTCATTGTAGAGTTCGACGTCAAAAAAGTAAACCAGAGTTACGCATTAAATAAAAAAAAAAGATGTCTACCGAAATTATAAAAATCGAAAAATTGGAGTATCGAGCCATCATCAAGTACCTGTATTTAAAAGGGTTAAGAGGTAAGCAGACTTGGTGATCAATGTCCTTCGTATGCGACCGTGAAAAATTGGACTGCAAGCTTCAAAAGAGGTAAATTTTCCATTGAAGATAATGACCGATCGGGTAGGCCAGTTTCTGTGTCAGTCCCCGAAAATATCGATGCAGTTCATGACATGATTTTATCAGACCGTCGAATTGGGCTAAAACGGATATCTGAAGCACTGAAGATTTCATACGAACGCGTTCATCATATAGGTCACGTCAATTTGGACATGAGAAAAATTTCTGCAAAATGGATCCCCAAATGTTTGAATGTTGACCAAAAGCGTGCAAGGGTAGAAGCATCGCGTTCGATCTGTGCTCGATTTGAAAACGATGTAGACTTTTCAAACCGAATTGTTACTATGGATGAGTACATTTTTACGATCCAGAAACAGAGCAACAATCGATGGAATGGCGAGACTCTGGTTCTCCAAGACCTAAGAAGTTTCGTATCCAAAAATCTGCTGGAAAATTTCTTGCTTCAGTTCTTAGGGATTGCCATGGAGTAATCATGATTGATTTTTTGGATAATAGTAGAACAACAACTGGAAATTACTATTCGACATTACTGACCACTCTACGGGAAAAATTTGAAGAGAAAAGACGCGGGAAGCTATCCAAAGGTGTTTTGTTTTTACAGGACAACGCCCCAGTATACAAATCTCATGTAGCCATGCAAAAAATTCGTGATTTCGGGTTAGAATTACTAGAACAACCCCCTTATTCACCAGATATGGCTCCGTCCGACTATCATCTCTTTCCTCAACTGAAAAAAAGTTTTAAAGGTCGTAAATTTTCTTCCAACGAGGAGGTAATAAAAGCTGTGGAGGACTGGTTTGCAGAGCAAAAAGAAACATTTTTTAAAGGTCAAGAGACGCTGCAGGTTCGCTGTAATAAATGTATTCAATTAAGAGGAGAATATGTTGAGTAATAAAATATTTGACATTGAAATTTTGTTCGGTTCCATAGTAGGCTAAGAATTTTTCAATATTTCTCATAATACAGCGCTCTCACTTAATCTATCTCACAGTTTGTGCAGGGTTTTTCTATATAAGGTTGAATTGGGACGAACTGAAATCAAAATTAGCAGCCTATTGATTGGGAATTAACTTATTACATTTTTCTGAAATTCCGGCTTAATGAAGTCGCTTTATTACACTGGGAGACCCTATTTTTTCCTACAGCTTTCACAATGTGTTCTTCATCAGAAAGTAGCCAAAATATGTTGCGTGCCACGTATCTCTGAATTATTTTTCATATCTGAGATCGGTCTAATTAAATCATTAAAAGCTTGGACGATTAACGGAAAAACAGATGGACAATTAACGTTTGTTTCCAGCTAAAATTACCTGTTAATTAAAATTAGAACTGGAAATTGTTTCCCGGCTAAAATTGAGCTTCAGTAGCGTAGAACAGGCACGCATATTCTCCAAGAGATATTGTGTTATTTCAACCTGAATTTTCAACAATTCTCAAAGCAAACTTCTGTAATCATAACAGAGGATGCTGTACATTTCCTTTTGTAAATTTTGCTTGGAAAATTCACACAGAGTGGTAAGTATCAAGAAGCTCCATTTCCAATTTAATTTAGAGTAACTTTCGTTGAAATTCAAAGGAATATATGCTTATCTCAGCCTGGTTTTCCTTACGGGAATCAATTCCTGATTTTTCTACTGTGGACGTGAACTGAAAAATAAAACTCATACACAGAGACAGCACTATCGACAGACACCAAAAACAAGCAGGCAAAAACTCCCACATACAAAGGGTTACAATCACAGGCTTGATATAACACTATAACAGAGACCTTATATTCCAAAGAACGTAACGATAGAGGCAACGCCACTGACTTGGGATCACGATCACAATTTCTGTGTTCGCTGCAAAGTTCATGACAAATAGTTGTTTCCATGTTCAGAACCACCTTTGCGGTCTTTTTGCGTGACTTCACAAAACTGCGCTCTAGTTTGTGTGAAAATTAACTTGGTTGGTAATTGATTTATTCGGACATGAACTTCATACTCTCTCCTTTATTTGCAACCACGAAGGTTTCATATTTATTGGCCACCCTAGACCTTTGAGCTCCGGATTTAACAATTTCTCTATTTCCCGCCAAAATAATCCGATTCAAAATGGCGGCTTAAAAAATGACATAATGTTGCCATATTGTCGAACAAATCTTGCTTCTCCTTACAACTTTGGTTACATTGATAAATACGAATTTTAGTAACTTTTATTTTTACTGAAGCTTCAAGATGTTTTGCGGGGTAGCTTCAACATCTTTGGGGTATCAAGTTTCGTCCAGGCTTGATCTGTATTCTGTAGGTCTCGTCAAGTCGAATACTCAGGTCAAGCTGAACTATATAGGTTACTTGGAACGTTATCTTGAGATATGCGTAGGCTGATAGCGACCTCTGTTGATAGAACGGTAATAATGGGCGGAGGTTAATAAGGCGCCTGATTTCTGTGGGCTGATTTATCGTTTTTGTTCCAGTATTGAGTGCAGTTAAGTCTGGAAGCGGCTTATCGAGCAACACGCTCTCGGAGCTCACCACCAGAGGGCCCCACTTCGACCAGACAGCCTCCAAAAATGTGACGGCCCTCCTAGGAAAAACGGCATATCTCAACTGCAGAGTCAAGAACCTGGCGAACAGGACAGTAAGTACAAAACATCCTTCAAACGTCCGCTTCAGCATTCCTAACCTAACCCCCAATAATCAAACACGTTCCGATCCCAGTCACATCTATGGTCGCAGTAACGTCGTTCCGTACAAACGTCTCGCTTCGAGCACAGAATATCAAATCGCGATACGCGGAGAATGTGTTCTGGAACGTTATCCAGACGAATTATCATGTCACGGTAGATACGGCACGTGGCGTGCGCCTAGGAAAATTTGTATGCGATGTTTATTAGCGAAACATACGCTGCTCTAAATGTGGTATGAGATTTATGATCAGGTGCAAAAACGACTGGCGTCGTTCGTTTCGAGAGTGACGTGGCGCATCGATCGGTGTTTAACTCTATGCGCGTCTGGCGTAAAAGGATGAAATATAGATGTCAGCACAGGCAATTAATAAGACTTTGAATCGTGTTACCCGTTTTGCCAGGGATTTTGCCGAGCTGCCTGCTGTCGACGATTGACAAGCAGAGAGAGGAGCAACACGAGAGAGCATCAGCTCCAATTTTTGTTAATTTCTTTCCTTGATAGGTATGAAGATACTAACCATAGATGCCCAAGTAGTCAATCTTCGATGCGGTAACACCATAGAAACCATCGAAAATAGGTACCAAAATCTGTAGGTCTTGAATGCACATAGTGGTCGCAATAATACAATAAGAAGCACTAAATCTTGATGATCACTGCGATATGTTGTTGTCTTTACGTGGATAACAACGACGAAGAGGATGAGGAAGTGGTGAAATTTGAACGCACTCTCAAAAAAATGTAATTTTCTTGTTACCATTACTTAGATGACAAGCACGAAATGATTATACAAGTATTATGTAAGTATACAGTTATTAACTCTATCTTCTATATAAAAATGTATAGCAAGGAAGAACTAGTATGGGCCAGTAGATCAATATATTCGGTATGCTCATGCAATAGGTAGATTCGCCTTTACAGTAGATTCGCGTTTTAGGTAGATTCGCCTTTACAGTAGATTCGCGTTTTAGGTAGATTCGCCTTTACAGTAGATTCGCATTTTAGGTAGATTCGCCTTTACAGTAGATTCGCGTTTTAGGTAGATTCGCCTTTTAGGTGGATTCGCCTTTTTCAGGTAGATTCACCTTTCAGGTAGATTCGCCTCTCAGGTTCGGTCACAGAGACGTGAGTCGTTGGTTGGACCGTCTATTTTTTTTATGATTCAAACAAAAGGATTGTACTCATGGATTGTGCTTATATTCAAAATCAACCCTTCTGTTTGAATTATATTATAAGCATGGATTTTTGTCGTGAAATTCCGAACACAATTTTTTTTTTATTATTTTTGAATTGCAGAAACTGACTGACGATTTTGATAAGAAACTGACGAATTACTTGGTAACAAGTGATGAATTACTTATTGACTGATAATTCACCGACGGTTTTGATTAACAACTGATGAAGAACTGATTTAGATCTCTCTAACAAAGGGTTTCAGAAGACGAAGTGGAAAATGAGGGCGGTTCATTTCCTCTGAGTATAAAAGAGAAAGATCAAAAATTGATTGGGTGTCAGAATCTAAAAAAACCAACAAAGTGCTCTTATTTGCCATTTTTGACTGAAGTGGGAGAAAATACTCATTTCTTGAAACTACATACCGATGAGGAAATCTTTGGACTTTGTATTTGGATGTGGCATGTGTTCCCTAATGTGACTTGTTCTGCAATAAATGTGACACCCTGAATGACAAACTGACATGAATGAAGGTCTACAAGACATGTTTATTGTCTCACAAAACCAGATGAATTTCCCAAACTTGACCTGAATTCTTGGGTTGGGATGGTTGAGATGACCCATAAATCAGTCCAAAGGGTATTTTTAAACAAAGAACGAGAATTGTAACTAAATGCATATGGAACAAATATTGCAGGACAAGTGATCGATACAACCTTTTCAAAAGAGACAGCTCATTTCTTGTGGACAAAGGATATGGAAATTATTTTGTCCAGCTGTTGCGTAGTAACAACAATGATGATACTCAGTGAGATCATATCCATGGGAGTGGATGCTCAGGTTATCGATTGGGTGGGATCCGCTTCCAGAGGCATCTGGCACGTAGGCAAACCGAACTTCATGATCAAGGGAATGCTAAATAGACTTCCGAAGCACTTTCAACAAATTCCCAAATCAGAATTAATAGTTTGCAATGAGGCTAAATTATCACTCCGCAGAAAAGTTACTCTTCTACGGGATTCCCCATTGAAATAGCGACTTAATTAGTTAATTCACTGCTCTGATGTATTCCAATTTATCCTCATAACCAAGTTTCGGAAAGTTAACCCGATGCCTTGTATAGAGCCGACTCCGGTAGGCACATTCGACTCAGTTTTGTAATCGCGATGTATTAGTGAAAATGAATAACGAGGGAAGTTGCCGTCGGATGTTCTTTCTGCCGGATGCAAAACTAATCCCCAACTTTCGGCGAGGGACGCGGGGAGGGAGAGGGGCGTGGATCCGAGACGGTTCATTCACTGTGACAACTGCACCGCGAGTTGGTACAAGAGGCACTGACGAGATTTTGAATAATGATGATTATGCCCGGAAAGTTGGACTGTAAACTTCTTAGGGTTTCTTGAGGACGGAGAAAAGGAAGCAGATGAATTAAATCTGGAACTGATGGGTGGGTTTGAGGCTTATTGCTTGTGCAACTCAGCCAACAGATATTTATTCTTATAAGGAGATCCAAGCTCATTATGGAACTGCATAGAGTCAGATGAAGGAGGCAGAAACCTTCCAAGGGTGTTTTTTTTATGTTGTGGTTTTCACGAAAAGGAATATCCTGTAATGTTCAGAGAACATCGTGAGAACCAAGGGCAAGCAGGTAGGAATTGGTTTTCTCCTTGAATTTCTGAAGGTTATATGCCTCGGGGAACACCTCCCTAGGCAATGTGTTCCAAAGCCTCGCTGTTCGTTGGATGAACGAGTCTTTGAAGAGAGATGTTCTGCAGGTCTCCAAAGTTACCACGAAGGGGTGTGAAGACTTAACTTGACGGGTTAGTCTGGAAGAGACTGCCAGAGGGGGAACGATTGCTGATAATTCAGAAGAGCATCGCCCATGGAAATATCTATAAAATAGAGACAGATCGCCCACTTTTCTACGGTGTTCCAGAGAAGTGAGCGAGCTTTTAAGCGCGGCATCACCGCTATCTTTAGTTTTCTACAGAATATGTTGATGAACCACCGAAATGTTGAGTGAACTCCAAACTGCATTACTGCACCTTTATTGCAGGCCTATGAAATGACTTGCAAATGTAGTAATCACCCCCCAGCTTCTGAGCTGGGGGGCACGGGGGGCAGCTGCCAAACCTCCCCCCCCCTAGAGCTCAAAAATCCCTTAAAAACTTATGAAATAATAGCATAATATACGAAAATCAGTTCATTTTTTCTATTCTGATTTGGGGGGGGCACAGGGGGCAGCTGCCCCCCCCCTGGCGATGCCCTTGGGAGTATTGTTAGCCGATGATAGAGAGAGCACGCTATTTTTAGCTGTGGTAGAATGAGGGAAAAGATTTTGCCTGCTCAATGGAATAGTTTTGACGTCACCCTTTCAAGGCATCCTTGAAGACAAAACGGTTTTTTGTTGAGTTATCTGATTATTAATGGTACATGTTACATACCATTGCAAAGAGTATTAACTATAGAAGTTTTTAAAGCCATTTTAAAACCCAACACTATGTAATTTTTTTTTTCATTTCACTTTGTAAAGTGGACACAACAATATTTTTTTTTCATTTTGAAGTTTGATACGACGCTGTCAGGTTTTTTGAAGACGTTTGTCTGAAATTATGATTCAATCTGAATAAGACAAGACTAGACCAAGGAAATAAATCATTTTATAGGCACCTCGAGCATTAAATTTGTAAAAATTCAAGATTTTAATGAGAAAAATGAGAAATTTCTAGAAACATGGCAAAAAAATTATAACACCTTGTACTTTGGGCAAAATGTTATTTTATTAGGCGCAACAAGTAGCCAAGAACATCACCTATCCACCATTTACCTATGGCTACTCACCCTCCAAACACCCTGTATATTAATTCTCGGCTTAGTATTTCATCATTGATCGGAATCCAACATCCGACCTAAAACTGAAATCAAAGAAATCCGATGAGTGAAGTAGTCCTCTGGCTAATGATGACGAATCAGTGCTCCCCACCTAGGAACCCTCCTCTTTCACTACACATGAGGTGAACCTCATGATATTGAATTCCGGGAAAAGTATCATACACACTGTTAGCTCAGTTGGTAAGAGCCCCGACCCGGAAAGTAGGAGACGCAGGTTCAATTCCTTCCGGAATTTCAAAAAATTGTCTGCATGCCGCTAAAATCTTTTCTTCTAAGTAAATGATAATTATAATGAATTCCCAAATTTTCTAAACAGGATCTCCAGGATAAAATAATCATTCTTTCGATTATAACCGGATCCTTCACCATTTCGCAACGCAATACCAACAGGTTATTTTAAATAGCTGCAGTAGCTCCATAAGTAGGGAATTCCGGCAGGTGTCACTTGAATCTGATTTTCCTAATATCTCTGGACTGTTTCATCAGCAACGCTCAACGCGAAAATCATCCCCAGTATCCATTATCGACGTCCAAACATCCCCGGAACAATACCTCGACGTGATACAGACGTTATACTTCCTTTTACGAGTTCCTGCCTGCAATAAGGGCCGAAATGGCAGCATACGCAGCGTCGGCATAATTATGCAAATAACAATAATGACGGAATGAACCATAATGCGCTAAATCGTGAATTATTAGCGACAGGATGCAGGTAAATTGGAGCAATTATAATGTATGATTTCCTCCACCTAGCGCTAGGATCCTGAGCGAAGCGTTCTGCAGGATAATAACCCGTGCGGTTTAGACAACTTTCTGGCGGGATAGTCATGAGTTCTGGAGCTCCGTGTGGTTTCCAACTATTTCAGCTCGTGCGGTGGATGGCATTCGATGTGTGGTTTGGATTGGGAAATAACTATTCGAACATCTATACTCCATTCACAATTATAAAATCACAACTTTGGCCTTGGAAATTTGACACATTCTACTCTGTATCGAAGTTATGACGTTTTTCCAAATATTTTTATGTTCCAAGTCAACACTATGTTGCCCTTTCTACATTCTTAGCGTATTTCTCAGAATGTATATTTCATTTTGGAGAACACAACAGAAAATTGTGAACAATATTCTACATGTAAAGGAGTTTTTGGATTTATGATTGTAAAGATTTATCGATGTGCTTTGTTTTCATCATGATATTGTATGTGATATGATTGTGAGGGTGCATAACATTTCTATTTCTAATATTTCTTCATTTCAAATAAATAACAATTTTATTCATTCATCACAAAGAAAATAAACATAATAACTAAATTAAAGAATTTGTTTACAGAGAAACTAATATCTTCAATTCAATAGTAATTGAGATTTGGTTTATTTTGGTTATAAATTAATAAGCAAGAATGTCAATTCCTGAAAGCTTTATAGGTATACATTTCATTTATTTGATCTTATGAACAAGGAGTAAAATATTCTGACTGTATATAGTAATTTATTAGTTTAAAAATATTCATACATTACTACCACAGTAGGTTTGTACAAAAAAAATGGAATAGGTAAAACATATCCTTCAAATTTATCATTCATCTGTTCTAAAATAAGACACAAATTCCTGGAATATGGAAGAACCGATGTATTCTGGTTCAATATAGCCTATTTCTACTTTCGGCAAGGGATTGATAGAAATGAAAGCTCCAGTGACACATTTCAATTCATTGGAATCTGAATTCAACTACCGTTGAATGCAATATAGTCATATTTCTTCTTTTTTTCAGCTTTTTCGACGTGTTTTTCTTCTGAAACGTGAAAACGATCAACAATAATCATTTAGAGGCCGATGATGGCCATCCAGAACCCGTTTAGGTAGTTACGAAAATCGTGCAATTTCATTCTGCAAGTTTTTCCCTCATAATTCCTCGAAAATCCTACCTGAACCATATTTTCCGGTCGCTTTCGTTAAAAGATCGTATAAGGAAGCCTTTTTTGTCCATTTACACATTCCAAATAAATTTTGAGCACCAAAAACGAAACCGAAACTAGCCAAACTTCTGGGGGACCGGAATTTCGTTTGAAATCTTTCTGTTCAGAAACCAGATACCTAAAAAAACTTCATTATCAAGTGTAAAAAGGTCGATTAGTACTTACTTTCGCTTTATTTATGCTTATAAATCGATTTTTGGTCCAATTCAAATTTGCCGTTCGTACTCACGCCAAAAGTCGTGAAAGGAAAAAATGACACTTGCACAAAATTTCTCATATCGACGGGAAACTTCTTCTGGACGACGAAGAACGGAAAAATAGGCGATTTCCTATCGATATTTCGCCCCAAAATCGCCGATCGATTCGAACTAACAAAATGTGGAATATCTTTGATACTTTTACTTTGATGTAAACAAAGAAACTGGCAACGTCGTTTTGTCATTAACGATATTTTCTGTGCGCGCACAGACTTTTCATCAAGTGCACCAACTCCTGAAAACGAAAGCATGACCTCCTATGTGATTAAATGAAAGTGAATGGAGTATACGTTCAGAGTTGAGTTGTTGGCATCGAGGTCATGAAATTAACTGCATAATTCATTTGTTGTAACGAAACATTCTCCGATTGATCCAAGAAAGAACCCCTCAAAAGTTACCTTTTGAGGAAATTTTGTGTGTGTGTTCCTGTACCACTGTATGAGATTCCATAGATGAAGCTTGTGCCCATTAGAGGATCATTAATTATCCCGATTCAACACTTTACTCCACTATTCCCCGAATAGCACTTTTTCCGTCTCCATTTTGAGAACGTACTTCCTGACTTATGAATCTTCCTACAAGTGAACCCAAGAGAACTGAGAACCTTCCCTTTTTAGAATTCTTCGATTCCAGATTTTTTTCCCACCCTTGGAATGCGAGAGGTATGTCGTAAACGTATGGAATTTTTGGTTAGTTGCAATGTTGCAATATGGAGTAGCCCATGAGGCTCTCCTCAGAGTATGTGAAGAAGGAACAGGCAATGAGAGAATCAGGAATCAGAGAGTTTGGGCGAGCTGTAGGAGGCGCGATGATAACAGCTCTGTTAGGGGGCACAATAGACCTTAAGGTCGCAGTGGGCTGTAACTCCTTTTCACTATATAACTATAAGGTTCTGAAAATTTCTTTCGGGATTCAGAAACATCTTGGTTTTATCTTCTGAAGTTGCTAATAAAGTTGCTCAGCTCTTGACAGCTTCAGAAGCTTACTGGTATAGGTCGGTGAAATTATTTCGACTTTCTTGGACTGAGTAAGTCCAGGACGGTTTCTCCAGAGGGTTATTCTGTTATCCAATTCCAATTGTTGGACCGCTGCCTCTCAAATTGGTCTTTTCCAAGCCCACAGAAAGGACCAGGTCCTCAGGAGTTAACTTTGATACACTTTTAGCATGCTCAACGGCTTTTTCTTTTGCTTCAACGCCCCCATGATTCTAGTAGAGTCACTTTATTGCCTCTGGCCAGTTGATTTATGGTGTTACGGCATTCCCAGGTCAGCCAGGTCAGCAGAGATCCCTGGAAGGTGTCCTGGCAGAACCTTTGAGGTTCGAAGGAAATCCATACATCGATGAAAGAATTTGACGCAGAGCAACAACATGGTGCTTTTCTTCGTATTTAGTCAGGATATTCCATCCATCAAAATAATTCGACTATTTCAAGACCCTACCGTTTTGTTTACAAACCTTCAGATGCACCAAAACAAACACAGTGCCCTGAGAGATCCCATTCTCATAACGAACGAAAACATGTTGTGCTCGGCTGCGAATCTCGTCAGAGAAACTCGATCTGAGGCAGAAATATCAACAATAAGGGTTGAAAAATAACAAATAATAAGTAGCATCCTCGTAGCGTTCTCGATCGTCGGTGTAGGTTGATTCCCTGCTTTGAATATTCGCTGATAAAGCCCAGCGGTACATGGCTGCATGCATGACCTGATTTCGCTATAATCATTAGACAACAAAGCCAGAGCTGAAAACAGTCAGGTTGTTCCTTCCACACCTTTGGTTCCATTCGAGACTCGTGGGGAATTATCCAAGGTTGAGTTGTATTCAGGGCTGGCTTTCCCATTTTTTCTAACGTCCTTTCGTAGAGTTGCTCGAAATGAAATATGGAAACAAGAAACAAAACTGAATTCTTGTCAAAACAGGAATATATGGCCAAGTTTGGTATCGAAATATAGGTTTTCGGGAACGCTGAATCTGATTAGAAATAATCCGAGGCCCTATCTATCATCGTTTGGATTTTCACCTGCCAAATGGTATTTTTTCAGAAATTTGAATTTCAAATCGTCACAGCTTCCTTCCTGTGGTCGGATCCATTTGGAATTTATATATTGTCAATCAGCATTGTCCAAAGTATTCATGTGTGCAATGAAATCGATTCAAAAAAACAAAAGCTTTCAGTGAAACATGAACAAGTGGTAAGTCCTCCTAAAAACACCAGACTTGTCATCAAGTCGAAATCCCTGGAAAATCTAAAGTTCTTATTCAATCAGAAATATCTTCGACTCATTCGACACTTTCGATTAACCCATTTTGTCGACCCTTTACAGCAAAACTCTGAACGCATCGAGCTCGTGAACAAAACTCGAAAATAAAAAATGGAAAACATAGAACAACAAAAATTCAAGACAAAGAGGGTCTATACAGGGTCTTTCACGAGGAACCTCACCCATATTTATACGGGAAACTACTGAACGTATTTTCATGAAATTCAGCACTTATGAGTATTTCACGATGCTGATGAAATCTAAAATATTTTCAAGGCATGAGCACTTCCGGTTTTTCCGGAAATGACGTCAACTTCCGTTTTTCAAATTAGAACACCATTTTTTTATTGCAGAAATAGATTTCTTAGAAAATTTCAAGTTATTTTGAAGTAACATTTTTCAGTTTTGGTTAGAAAATTCTCTCTGAGCGAGAAAATTCGAAAAAAAAAATAGAGCTCCGCTGAAACAAGAATAACTTCGAGGTTTTTGGATGGAAAATTTTCATTTTTGGGATTTTTCAAGATGTAAGATTGATGTATCCACTTTAAAAATCGAAATCGCGATTCATGATACAGGGGGTGAAAAAATCGCTTCCAAAGTTAGGGATGACAAAATCGTGAAAAATCAATTTTTTCAAATTAGAACCCCATTTTTTTATGGCAGATATTGAATCTACGTTAAAAAATAATGTGAGTGTCTGCATCACACCCTTGCCCTAAGATGGATATTTTCTGAGTCAATATCCACTTTAGGGCAAAGGTGTGATGCATTATTTTTTAACGTAGATTCAATATCTGCCATAAAAAAATGGGGTTCTAATTTGAAAAAATTGATTTTGTCATCCCTAACTTTGAAAGCGATTTTTTCACCCCCTGTATCATGAATCGCGATTTCGATTTTTAAAGTGGATACATCAATCTTACATCTTGAAAAATCACAAAAATGAAAATTTTCCATCCAAAAACCTCGAAGTTAATCTTGTTTCAGCGGAGCTCTATTTTCGATTTTTTTTTCGAATTTTCCCGCTCAGAGAGAATTTTCCAACCAAAACTGAAAAATGTTACATCAAAATAACTTGAAATTTTCTGAGGAATCTATTTCTGCAATAAAAAATGGTGTTTTAATTTGAAAAACGGAAGTTGACGTCATTTCCGGAAAAACCGGAGGTGCTCATGCCTTGAAAATATTTTAGATTTCATCAGCATCGTGAAATACTTATAAGTGCTGAATTTCATGAAAATACGTTCAGTAGTTTCCCGTATAAATATGGGTGAGGTTCCCCGTGAAAGACCCTGTATATGGCCAAGTTTGGTATCAAAATGTAGGTTTTCGAGGACGCTGAATTCAATAAAATATAATTCAAGACTCTATCTGCCATAGTTTAGATTTTCATCTGTCATGTGGTATTTTTTCAAAAAATCGAAATTTCGTTTCTTTGTGAAATAAAATCAATTTCAGAAGTCACAAAGAACTTCATGTTATGTCTTTCGTGAACTTCCAATCCTGGGAACCTTCCTGATGGAAATCCACACGAAAATTCACTTAATCCAGGTCGATGTTGGGATCCGCCCCAGCTCCCGCGGAACCCGATTCAAGGAAGAAGCAGAAAATCTATTCAGGACTCTGGATCAGCATGCCATCTCTTAATTACACGAATAAACAAATGGACCGGCGGCACTCTCATTCGGATGACGAAGAGAGTAATTCATCTTTTGTTTCGACTTTTTAATTCACTAATTGTTTTGTTTCCGCTACGGAAAGTTATTCATTATTCCGGGGCGGCAAACAATGGACGATAACAGGCCTGGAGTACGTGGGAGGTGAGTGGAGTCGGTGACGGCAGTCCTTGTTCTAAACGGCCTTTCTTGATGGACCTGCGAGATTAGCCTTGTTCGCTTTAGTGGGGGTGTTGAGATTGATGGATCTCAGGCTCTGATTCTCGTCGATGTCTTTGTTCCGTTGAGGATTGTGTATAAGGGAAGGGATTTGAATTAAAGCCGATCCACTTTTCCGGAATTATTCTGTAATAAATCGAAATAGAAGATAACCAATAGGGCTGTTGATTTACGGGTCAAGTTTCCTCATGAAACGCAAGGGAGAAATCAGAAATAAATTGTATATCGAGACAGTGTCAGAGAATTATCTCGCGATTTGGGTGGCTGGGATACAAAGGCAGCATAAAATTCGGGGCTAAATAGTGGGAATTGCAACATTTTCTTTATCTAGTTTATAGTGAAAAAGGTTTACAGTCCACTGCGACCTTAAGGACTATTGTGCCCCCAACTTGAGCTGTTATCATCGCGCCTCCTACAGCTCGCCTTCCAGTTCTGGGACGGCTTCAACGAGGATAACTGCCCACTTCTACGAGTTTCTGGTCCAAAGCACTCTTTACTTTGGCTTGCAATGGCATAGCATTCCGTAACCAGGTGAATAGGAGTTTCTTCCTCCTCCCCACAGAATCTACACTCATCAGTGTCCGATAAACCCATTCTCAACAGATGCTCCTTCAGGCGTCAATGTCTTGTGAGAAAGCCAGTGAGTAGGTGAAGTTGGTTTTTCCTGAGATCCAGATATTTTTTGGATTTAGCAGTTTCAAAGTTCCGGAGGAACTTTTTGGATTGATCAATCTCTGGGAGATTTCGCCAGAGTTTTTCTCTGTCGGTTTTCTCCTTCAGCATAAACTCCTTCTTATAGGTGCATTTTCCTATACTACAGAAGGGTTCTGGGCCAGTGAGTGGCGTTTGTGCGCTCTTTCTGGCCAGTGTATTGGCCTCTTCGTTTCCTACGATTCCCGAATGACCGGGAACCCAGATTAAAGAGACCTTATTCTTCTTGCCTACCTCATTGAGTTTGTTTCGGCACTCCCAAATCAGCTTTGAGTCAATGACGTAGGAGCTCAGTGCTTTAATAGCAGCTTGACTATTTGTATGAATAGCTATATCGCACTTCTGATAGTTTCTTTCTTGATTTATATCTAGACAGCTGCTGTAGCGGTTTTAGAACCATCTGTAATGTATACTATTTCATTGTATTTTCTTTGAGATTGTAGTTGGTGTATTCCCTTTCCCAATCCCCTCTTTTACTTAGCATTGTACTGAAGTTTTTCTCAGTGCTTACTTTCTTGATCATTACATCACTAGGAAGGTTTGCAGATGAGGTGTAGTCATTTAGAGAGGACCAAGCTCTCTGAAACCTGACTCTCTCATTGCCTGCTCCTTCTCTAGATACTCTGAGGATGGCCTCATGGGCTACCCTATCAATCACTAGATGTAGAGGTGTGAGGTCTGTGATGATCTCAAGCGCCCTGGTTGGGCACGTTCTCATAGCTTAAGTGATGCACACACAGGCAAGCCTTTGTACTTTGTCGAGCATTTTCCTCGTACTTGCCTGATTTGCCTGACTATAGGTCTTACAATCATGACGTACATCCATCGCAGTATTTTTGGGTTACAGGCCCAATTCCTGCCGCATAGACGCCTGCATGCCATCAGAGCTCTTGTAGCTCTGCCAGTAGCATTATCAACATACTTATTCCACAGAAGTTTGCTATATAGGGTTATTCCTAGGTATTTGACTTCAGACCCCCACTCCAAGATATTTCCGTTTAATGCTAACGTTTTCATGGCTGGAAGTTTCCTCTTCCGAGTGAACGGAATCAATGTGGTCTTGGTTGGGTTGATGTTCAGCCCCACTGACAAGCACCACTGCTCAAAAATTCTAAGGCCCTTCTGCAATAGAACCTTATCGTGGCTTGAAGTGCCAATACCAGAACCTTCCAACGTAGAGGACATAAATGTTTTTGAATACATCTACCCTAATTGATCCTCTTCAAAAGGCATCGGAGATAAGTATTTCCAAGGCCCCCATCTCGAAACAACGAAGGAAACCGGAAAACATCAACCTTATTCAATATTCGAGGCTCTCGAGAGTCGCTCCCTGCGAAGGGCGGAAAAATTAAATCAGCATTAGGAGACGAAAGACAGGGTTGACATTATCATGGAGATAACCCCGTCGAAGACGAGAACCGTGTCATTCCTGCCGGGCTGGGGCGTTGTGGAAGCGGCAGAGAACGATAACGAATACGTTAAATGCGTTTAATGGTCCGAAATATATTTTCACGTGGGGCGTCATCGTGAGACCTTTGATGACTTTCAGTTCGGATCCGGCCGGGTTTTGCTTCGATTTCGGGATCTGTTTGATTTCCGATCGATTAAACCGGAGGTTTATTGATGGTTGGATTTTGGAGAATACACGAAATCGGAATTACTAGAAGTCCGACCAGAGAAACGGGAGCTATGACGATTTGAAATTTCGATTTTTTGTAAAAATGCCATTCGACAGGTGAAAATCTAAACTATGACAGATAGAGCCTTGAAACATTCTTTATTGAATTCAGCGTCCGCGAAAACCTACACTTTGATACCAAACTTGGCTATATAGGTCCTCTTTGCCCTGACGTTTTCTTGTTTTATGTTTTCCATATTTCATTTTCAAGTTTTGTTCACGAACTCATTGCGTTCAGAGTTTGAGTGTTATGGGTCAGTAAAATGGGTTGATTGATAGATTCTAATGGGTTCAAGACATTTCCGATTGAATAACACTCTCAGATTCTCCAGGGAATTCGTGTTGATGACAAATATGGTTGAGATTTTCGAAGTCGATTTTATTGTTTGGAGAGATACTTTGGACAATGCTGATTAACAATATACAAGCCACATGTGGTTGTGACCAAAGAAACGGGAGCTATGACGGTTTGAAATTCCGATTTTTTGAAAAAATGCCATTTGACAGGTGAAAATCTAAACTGTGCTAGTTAGGGCTCTGGAAAGTCTTTTATTGAATAGAGCGACCTCGAAAACCTATATTTTGATACCAAAATCGTCCATGTAGCCCTCATAACTAATGAATTATTTCATTTTAATTTTTTCGATATTTCATTTTCGAGTTTTGTTCTGAAGCTCAGAGCATTCAAAGTATGGGTGACATTCATTACCAAATTGGGTATTCTGAAAGATTCGAATGGGTTGAGAACATTTTCGATTGAATATCACTGTTAGATTTTCTAGGGAATTCGTGTTGATGGCAAATATGGTGTTTTTAGGGGGTCTTACCCCTTATGCATTTTTGACCCGAAAAGTTGAGATTTTCGAAGTCGATTTTATTGTTTGGAGAGATACTTTGGACAATGCTGATTAACAATATACAAGCCACATGTGGTTGTGACCAAAGAAACGGGAGCTATGACGGTTTGAAATTCCGATTTTTTAAAAAAATGCCATTTGACAGGTGAAAATCTAAACTATGCTAGTTAGGGCTCTGGAAAGTCTTTTATTGAATAGACCGACCTCGAAAACCTACATTTTGATACCAAAATCGTCCATGTAGCCCTCATAACTGATGAATTATTTCGTTTTAATTTTTTCGATATTTCATTTTCGAGTTTTGTTCTGAAGCTCAGAGCATTCAATGTATGGGTGACATTCATCACCAAATTGGGTATTCTGAAAGATTCGAATGGGTTGAAGACATTATCGATTGAATAACACTGTTAGATTTTCCAGGGAATTCGTGTTGATGGCAAATATGGTGTTTTTAGGGGGTCTTACCCCTTATGCATTTTTGACCCAAAAAGTTGGGATTTTCGAAGTCGATTTTATTATTAGAAGAGATACTTTGGACAATGCTGATTAACAATATACAAGCCACATGTGATTGTGACCAAAGAAACGGGTGCTATGACGGTTTGAAATTCCGATTTTTTAGAAAAAATGCCATTTGACAGGTGAAAATCTAAACTGTGCTAGTTAGGGC
Source organism: Adalia bipunctata (assembly GCA_910592335.1). NCBI lineage: Eukaryota > Metazoa > Arthropoda > Insecta > Coleoptera > Coccinellidae > Adalia > Adalia bipunctata. The sequence continues at coordinate 5,516,459 of OU342951.1, forward strand.
TCTGGAAAGTCTTTTATTGAATAGAGCGACCTCGAAAACCTACATTTTGATACCAAAATCGTCCATGTAGCCCTCATAACTAATGAATTATTTCATTTTAATTTTTTCGATATTTCATTTTCGAGTTTTGTTCTGAAGCTCAGAGCATTCAAAGTATGGGTGACATTCATTACCAAATTGGGTATTCTGAAAGATTCGCATGGGTTGAGAACATTTTCGATTGAATATCACTGTTAGATTTTCTAGGGAATTCGTGTTGATGGAAAATATGGTGTTTTTAGGGGGTCTTACCCCTTATGCATTTTTGACCCGAAACGTTGAGATTTTCGAATTCGATTTTATTGTTTGGAGAGATACTTTGGACAATGCTGATTAACAATATACAAGCCACATGTGGTTGTGACCAAAGAAACGGGAGCTATGACGGTTTGAAATTCCGATTTTTTGAAAAAATGCCATTTGACAGGTGAAAATCTAAACTATGCTAGTTAGGGCTCTGGAAAGTCTTTTATTGAATAGACCGACCTCGAAAACCTACATTTTGATACCAAAATCGTCCATGTAGCCCTCATAACTGATGAATTATTTCGTTTTAATTTTTTCGATATTTCATTTTCGAGTTTTGTTCTGAAGCTCAGAGCATTCAATGTATGGGTGACATTCATCACCAAATTGGGTATTCTGAAAGATTCGAATGGGTTGAAGACATTATCGATTGAATAACACTGTTAGATTTTCCAGGGAATTCGTGTTGATGGCAAATATGGTGTTTTTAGGGGGTCTTACCCCTTATGCATTTTTGACCCAAAAAGTTGGGATTTTCGAAGTCGATTTTATTATTAGAAGAGATACTTTGGACAATGCTGATTAACAATATACAAGCCACATGTGATTGTGACCAAAGAAACGGGTGCTATGACGGTTTGAAATTCCGATTTTTTAGAAAAAATGCCATTTGACAGGTGAAAATCTAAACTATGCTAGTAAGGGCTCTGGAAAGTCTTTTATTGAATAGACCGACCTCGAAAACCTACATTTTGATACCAAAATCGTCCATGTAGCCCTCATAACTGATGAATTATTTCGTTTTAATTTTTTCGATATTTCATTTTCGAGTTTTGTTCTGAAGCTCAGAGCATTCAATGTATGGGTGACATTCATCACCAAATTGGGTATTCTGAAAGATTCGAATGGGTTGAAGACATTATCGATTGAATAACACTGTTAGATTTTCCAGGGAATTCGTGTTGATGGCAAATATGGTGTTTTTAGGGGGTCTTACCCCTTATGCATTTTTGACCCAAAAAGTTGGGATTTTCGAAGTCGATTTTATTCTTAGAAGAGATACTTTGGACAATGCTGATTAACAATATACAAGCCACATGTGATTGTGACCAAAGAAACGGGTGCTATGACGGTTTGAAATTCCGATTTTTTAGAAAAAATGCCATTTGACAGGTGAAAATCTAAACTGTGCTAGTTAGGGCTCTGGAAAGTCTTTTATTGAATAGAGCGACCTCGAAAACCTATATTTTGATACCAAAATCGTCCATGTAGCCCTCATAACTAATGAATTATTTCATTTTAATTTTTTCGATATTTCATTTTCGAGTTTTGTTCTGAAGCTCAGAGCATTCAAAGTATGGGTGACATTCATTACCAAATTGGGTATTCTGAAAGATTCGAATGGGTTGAGAACATTTTCGATTGAATATCACTGTAAGATTTTCTAGGGAATTCGTGTTGATGGCAAATATGGTGTTTTTAGGGGGTCTTACCCCTTATGCATTTTTGACCCGAAAAGTTGAGGTTTTCGAAGTCGATTTTATTGTTTGGAGAGATACTTTGGACAATGCTGATTAACAATATACAAGCCACATGTGGTTGTGACCAAAGAAACGGGAGCTATGACGGTTTGAAATTCCGATTTTTTAAAAAAATGCCATTTGACAGGTGAAAATCTAAACTATGCTAGTTAGGGCTCTGGAAAGTCTTTTATTGAATAGACCGACCTCGAAAACCTACATTTTGATACCAAAATCGTCCATGTAGCCCTCATAACTGATGAATTATTTCGTTTTAATTTTTTCGATATTTCATTTTCGAGTTTTGTTCTGAAGCTCAGAGCATTCAATGTATGGGTGACATTCATCACCAAATTGGGTATTCTGAAAGATTCGAATGGGTTGAAGACATTATCGATTGAATAACACTGTTAGATTTTCCAGGGAATTCGTGTTGATGGCAAATATGGTGTTTTTAGGGGGTCTTACCCCTTATGCATTTTTGACCCAAAAAGTTGGGATTTTCGAAGTCGATTTTATTATTAGAAGAGATACTTTGGACAATGCTGATTAACAATATACAAGCCACATGTGATTGTGACCAAAGAAACGGGTGCTATGACGGTTTGAAATTCCGATTTTTTAGAAAAAATGCCATTTGACAGGTGAAAATCTAAACTATGCTAGTAAGGGCTCTGGAAAGTCTTTTATTGAATAGAGCGACCTCGAAAACCTACATTTTGATACCAAAATCGTCCATGTAGCCGTCATAACTAATGAATTATTTCATTTTAATTTTTTCGATATTTCATTTTCGAGTTTTGTTCTGAAGCTCAGAGCATTCAAAGTATGGGTGACATTCATCACCAAATTGGGCATTCTGAAAGATTCGAATGGGTTGAGAACATTTTCGATTGAATATCACTGTTAGATTTTCTAGGGAATTCGTGTTGATGGCAAATATGGTGTTTTTAGGGGGTCTTAACCCTTATGCATTTTTGACCCAAAAAGTTGGGATTTTCGCAGTCGATTTTATTGTTAGAAGAGATACTTTGGACAATGCTGATTAACAATATACAAGCCACATGTGGTTGTGACCAAAGAAACGGGAGCTATGACGGTTTGGAATTCCGATTTTTTTTAAAAATGCCATTTGACAGGTGAAAACCTAAACTATGCCAGTAAGAGCTCTGGAAAGTCTTTCATTGAATAGAGCGACCTCGAAAACCTACATTTTGATACCAAAATCGTCCATGTAGCCCTCATAACTAATGAATTATTTCGTTTTAATTTTTTCGATATTTCATTTTCGAAATTTTTGGTATCTTAGTTTTTCTGGGTAGAAGTAGAAGCCCTTGAATAGAATGAAGAAGGCATTTCCCCTCCAATTCCTCAATCTTCGAAAATTCGAATACATCGTGAAGTTCAAAAAAAAAATTATCCCTATCATCATCTCAGATATTAACTCTATAACTCCTGCCACTTGTCTGCTAAATCCGACTACTTAAAGATCATATCACCAGGAAATCACATCAATCAAGTCCCAGACTGGCAAGATCGGATTCATTAATCATTTCACACGATATTTCGATAACGAACTAGACGTCGAAACTACTTCCAACCTGTCCCGGCGCAAAAATCTATTCAAATTAGGCGCGCCATTATTCATTGTTTCTCCCTACAGGCACAGGATACATATAAATTATTGCGGATATCGGAAAAGAAGGCCTGCGAGTGAATGGATGCTATAAAGATTGATGACGGCAGATTTAACGGGGGAAGAGGGGGCGTAGAGCGTGGAAAAGATTGCAAATTCAGCGGATTTTTCATCTCTTCTGACGCCCCGTCCGACGATTTCAATACGGAACATACGTCAAAGTCGTGAACGTACACTTACGGAACTCCCTCTCTATCCATCCATTCTGCATCGATATATTTACCAATCGGATGCCCGGGCACTCTATTCGGAATAACTTCGCATTTGTAGGGAAATCCGGAAAGCGTTTTGTCTTCTTTTGTGATGCCACGGTTATCTATCATGGGATTTTCTTGCGCTCAACAGGATGAGAAACTGATTTTGGGGGACCACGCACTGATCGTCAATTTAAAAGACCATAAAAAGATACTGAAGACGTAAATTTTCATATTCATTAAGGTCTCCTGGTCACAGCACCACTTTTAGAGTGACACAGAGGATGAGGTTAACTGAGTAATCATCCTCCCATACTCTCTCAGACGTATTCAATGAAATTAAAGACAGGAGATCTAGGAGCCCAAAGCCATAAATCGCTTCGATATTCGAATAATTGGGCCCTCCTGGTCACGGCACCACTTTGACTTTTCGGGGGAAAACGATGGCGCAAAGGATGAGGTTAACTGAGTAGATAATTATCTTCCCATACTCTCTCAGACGTATTCAATGGAATAAAGGACAGGAGATCTAGGAGCCCAAGGTCATAAATCGACTTGATATTTGAATCATTGGGACCTCCTGGTCACGGCACCACTTTGACTTTTCGGAGGAAAACGAACGAATTAATCATATCTGCGTCGGAATTCGAATATATCCGTTGAATCCTTCCAAATCATCACTTAGTACCTCTCTGGAATCGAGCACAAATATCGATGTTAAATAACGAGTTATCTGCGAACAATAAATTCGTTCATCCGCGATTCTATGGGGAACGAACTCGACAATGTAGAGTTCGAGAGCTTTTTCGAATCATCTCCGAAAACAAAGGACGCCATATGACCCAGAAAACTTGTCCCATTGTTCGGAATGTCCCGGCATCCTGGGATGGTTCATAAAAGAATTTTACGCCGGAGTGATTCATTCATCACAAACTTCGGAAACATATAAACCGAGGATATTTATACAGTTGTAAAACTGAATATGGAGAGGATTCCGCTGTGATATCCAATCGATGGTGTTTATGCACTGCTGTTTTATGTTGCCGTTGTTTTATTCATCTACTTATTTATTTGATAAGGGTTGAGGTGGAATCTGAACCGGTTTTATTGTGAATTTGTTGAACAAGACTGGTAGATTGGTTTCGAAGTGACTTTTTGGATTCAGCCCCTGTGGATTTCTCCTACTAAGGAAATATAATGATAATAAAATAATAATTCACAATGCAGTCGAAACAAAAATAAACAATGTTGAATTAAATGATAGTTATGGCACTCCTACATCAGATAGAATTATTCTAGAGTTACCAAGGCGAAAGACAACAAATGACGAAAATATGGTATATATATTCAGTGATAAACTGAAAATTTAGATGGAAATGCCACAGGGAACAGTCCTTGGTCCCATTTTATTGATTTTTTATCTGAATTCACTCCTAGAAATTCAAGTGGAGGGTTCAATTTTATCATATGCTGATGAAACAGCTTTTATCATGAGAGATAACAGTTGGCCTGCGTTAAAACTTGAAAATAGGAATCATCAATCAAATGTTGGAACCATCTGTCAATTTGCAAAACAAAATTGTGCATTCCTAGCACCAAAAATCTAGATTCCATCAAGTTCATTTGCAGACCTTCAGGATCTCAAGAGAATGTCATTAATTTGTTTATAAAAATTACAGTAGTTTCTGTATCTGTTTAAGTGGTTATTACCATGAAAGGATCTTATATCCTTTTGTGAAAAACTTATAATTGCATGTGATACATGCAGGTGTTGAGTATAAAGGTCTCATTGTTGTGAAATAAGAAAATAGAAATATTTTCATTCACGAATACGAACTTCAGAAGTATTCATTCGAGGGAAAAGGATCACAAAAAATCTTAGAATTCTCCTGAGAATATCATAAAACATTTCATTCCACATTATGAAAATTTTTTTGTAAAAGCTGTCTTTCGCCAAGCTTCTGTCGAGTGTGGACCCTCCTCAAAGACGGTTTTTCTTCGTTGAACTCGAATGAATAAATAATGAAAACGGGCATCTCTGACCCTGGTACCCACTCGATAAAAAACTGTTGCCCCTGATTAGATTCACTGAAATTCAGTTATTTATATGCCCTTTCGGATGAATCTCCACGGATACCAAATTGACTCGTTGGACGTCGCCTCTGGTCCCCCAATTTCTTGCGATCCCTCTGGACGTCAAGTCCTAGAAACATATAAAGTACATCCACTTGTGACGACGGTCTTGACCCTTGGGACGTTTTATCTGCTTAAGTTTTCAGTATTTTTTACCCTCCTTGAAGGGATCAGAAAATAAAAATTAGAAACGGTGTCCCTAATTTGTAGGATAGGCGGGAATAGAGCGATACGATACTTTTATTATTTATCTTAAGGGGATCTGGTACACGTCCGAGCTCGCGAGCTCCTTCAAAAATTGGGCCTTTTATTTCCATGATATCTCAGTTCCTATGCGGCGTAGACCAACCATTTTTTTTTTAATTAAAGCTTAATCATTTCTCTAGAATGTGTATTACTCGCTTCTCTGTTTTTCTCAGTTTTTCTCATTTTACACAGATTCATTCAAGTAAACCGATGCTTCTCTGGCAGGGAAACCTCAAAGTCAAAAAATAAAATGATTTTTTTCCAGACTCGAACAAGACTTTGAAAAACACCATAAATCTCAACGCGGACGAAGCTAGACTCTTGTGACCGCCCTCCAGTGCTTCCCAAGCACAACCGGAGTAGTCGGGCTTAAACCAATAATGGCTGGCGCGATCCAAATGGGAATTGTCCCAAGTCTGAATTGGAATGCCAGTTTTAATTCCGTTTCATTTAAGCGAACGCGGATCTAACGCGATATATCACCGGGAGCTACAACGGCAACCGGTCTGAATTCTGCAACGCTTTGTGGACCAATTTATACGACCTGAGAGAGGGCCAGGAATTGAAATTCAGGTGGATTGTTGTAGTTACGGCCAGGCCAGCTGTCCGTTTCCATTGTGCGGAATTTGCGGAATTGACGGATCTCGGGAATTGAATGGGCGACAGTGTCCTTCTTCCTGTCTATGGCGTCCTGAATGTAACCGTCAGCTCTTCTTAATTTTCAGTTATTAAAATAAGCCACCGACTCAGCGCAAAGTTGAGAAATTCTTAGCCTACTATAGATTCAAACAAAATTTCAATGTCAAAATATTTTACTACTCAACATATTCTCCTCTTAATTGGATACATTTATTACAGCGAACCTGCAACGTCTCTAGACCTTTCAAAAAAATGTTTCTTCTTGCTCTGCAATCCAGTCCTCCACAGCTTTTATTACCTCCTCGTTGGAAGAACATTTACGACCTTTTAAACTTTTTTTCAGTTGAGGAAAGAGATGATAGTCGGACGGAGCCAAATCTGGTGAATAAGGGGGGTGTTCTAGTGATTATAACCCTAAATCACGAATTTTTTGCATGGCAACATGAGATTTGTGTACGGGGGCGTTGTCCTGTAAACATAAAACAACTTTGGATAGCTTTCCGCGTCTTTTCTCTTCAATTTTTTCCTGTAGAGTGGTCAGTAATGTCGAGTAGTAATCTCCAGTTATTGTTCTGCCCTTATCCAAAAAATCAATCATGATTACTCCATGGCAATCCCAAAAACTGAAGCAAGAACTTTTCCAGCAGATTTTTGGACACGAAACTTCTTAGGTCTTGGAGAACCAGAGTGTCGCCATTCCATCGATTGTTGCTTTGTTTTTGGATCGTAGAAATGTACCCAAGTCTCACTCATAGTAACAATTCGGTTTAAGAAGTCTACATCGAGCACAGATCGAACGCGATGCTTCTACCCTTGCACGCTTTTGGTCAACATTCAAACATTTGTGGATCAATTTTGCAGAAATTTTTCTCATGTCCAAATTGACGTGAACTATATGATAAACGCTTTCGTATGAAATCTTCAGTGCTTCAGATATCCGTTTTAGCCCAATCCGACGGTCTGATAAAATCATGTCATGAACTGCATCGATATTTTCGGGGACTGACACAGAAACTGGCCTTCCCGATCGGTTATCATCTTCAATGGAAAATTTACCTCTTTTGAAGCTTGCAGTCCAATTTTTCACGGTCGCATACGAAGGACATTGATCACCAAGGGTATTGAGCATATATTCGTAAATCTGCTTACCTCTTAACCCTTTTAAGTACAGGTACTTGATGATGGCTCCATACTCCAATTTTTCGATTTTTACAATTTCGGTGGACATCTTTTTTCTTTAATTTATTGAGTAACTCTGGTTTACTTTTTTGATGCCGAACTCTACACTGATACTTCTAATAAGTGATTGTTCGTTGATATGGTATCGCAATATAGATATCAATACATCCTCGTCGGATATATATTAAGATAATAAGGACCAGAGAATTTAAGAGGTTTTTTTTGTCGAAAGGCGAGCGCCGAAGGCGCGAGGGCCGTCGCGTGCGACGGCCTACGGGCGAGGGGAGGAGGGCGTCGGAAAGTTGAAGAACGGGAGCACGCGTGGGTGTTTTCGGATTTTTTCTAGGACCCCGGGAAGTATTTTAAAAAAATTCGCGAAAAACGGTAAAATTCGCCCTTAAATAGCGAATTTCATGCAAATAAGGCTTTTTTCCGGAGGCACCTGGACGTTCGGAGATTTTTTAAAACAAAGACCCATATCCCCGTTACCACAGGTACGCAAAGGGTTTTTCGACACGTTCTTCCGGGTCTCCGAAATAGATTCGGAAAGTTTCGACATTTCGTGAAAATGGTAAAAATTTCCGACTCGACCAGAAAATATCGATAAAACCAGAGAGTTTCAGTTATTGCGATGACTTTCGACGTAAGATTTAGGTTAGGATTCTTGACAACGGCATTCAAAGTTTGACGCGACGCACAGATTACCGTTTCGAGGTTGGATTTTTTCGACATTTCGAGACGTCACATTACATATAGGTTAGGGTTCTTGACAACGGCAGTCAAAGTTTGAGCGAAGCACAGATGACCGTTTGAAGGTTGGATTTTTTCGACATTTCGAGACGTCAAGGGTGAAGTTACATAAAGGTTAGGGTTCTTGACAACGGCAGTCAAAGTTTGACGCGACGCATAGATGACCGTTTGGAGGTTGGATTTTTTCGACATTTCGAGACGTCACATTACATATAGGTTAGGGTTCTTGACAACGGCAGTCAAAGTTTGAGCGAAGCACAGATGACCGTTTGAAGGTTGGATTTTTTCGACATTTCGCGACGTCAAGGGTGAAGTTACATAGAGGTTAGGGTTCTTGACAACGGCAGTCAAAGTTTGACGCGACGCATAGATGACCGTTTGGAGGTTGGATTTTTTCGACATTTCGAGACGTCACATTACATATAGGTTAGGGTTCTTGACAACGGCAGTCAAAGTTTGAGCGAAGCACAGATGACCGTTTGAAGGTTGGATTTTTTCGACATTTCGAGACGTCAAGGGTGAAGTTACATAAAGGTTAGGGTTCTTGACAACGGCAGTCAAAGTTTGACGCGACGCATAGATGACCGTTTGGAGGTTGGATTTTTTCGACATTTCGAGACGTCACATTACATATAGGTTAGGGTTCTTGACAACGGCAGTCAAAGTTTGAGCGAAGCACAGATGACCGTTTGAAGGTTGGATTTTTTCGACATTTCGCGACGTCAAGGGTGAAGTTACATAGAGGTTAGGGTTCTTGACAACGGCAGTCAAAGTTTGACGCGACGCATAGATGACCGTTTGGAGGTTGGATTTTTTCGACATTTCGAGACGTCACATTACATATAGGTTAGGGTTCTTGACAACGGCAGTCAAAGTTTGAGCGAAGCACAGATGACCGTTTGAAGGTTGGATTTTTTCGACATTTCGAGACGTCAAGGGTGAAGTTACATAGAGGTTAGGGTTCTTGACAACGGCAGTCAAAGTTTGACGCGACGCATAGATGACCGTTTGGAGGTTGGATTTTTTCGACATTTCGAGACGTCACATTACATATAGGTTAGGGTTCTTGACAACGGCAGTCAAAGTTTGAGCGAAGCACAGATGACCGTTTGAAGGTTGGATTTTTTCGACATTTCGAGACGTCAAGGGTGAAGTTACATATAGGTTAGGGTTCTTGACAACGGCAATCAAATTTTAACTCGACGCATAGATGACCGTTTGGAGGTTGCGTTTTTGCTTTTGATTTTTCAAAATGCGAATCTGTCTTCAAAGGGAGATCTACTAACAAGGTGAATCTACTTAAAAGGTAGATCGCTGGGCCCAAACTAGTATAATATAAAATTATATAAAACTGGCGCCTTCACCAATCTGTAACTTCTGAAAATTGGCTTTTGCTTAATCAATTTTTCCCCTGAGTTCTATCATTTAAATCGAATGGATTATTAGAAGAGAATCTCTTATGAATTCTCTTCATTCAAAAGTAATTTAGAAATGAATCCAAACTCTGGAACGGAAGATACGACAATTTGAAATTTAAGAAATTCCTTTTTCAGTAACAATATAAAATAGCTTTAGAATTCTTCATATGATGGCATGTCATGATGGCAACTCAATAGCATAAGGAAGCCAAATAGGGTACTTTTGCACAACTTCCCATAAATCGTTTCTATCTTCATCAGTAACAAAGTTAGAAGGTATATCAAATTATAAAGAACTGGCGCCTTCGCCAATCTGCATTTTTTTTTCCTGAATTCTTCCATGAAAAATCGTCAAAATTGTAAAAAGGTGAACTCCAAAGAATGCTTTCCATTTATAAGTGATTCAGAAGTGAATCCTAAGTCTGGAACCGAAAATACGAAAGTTTGAAATTAAAAAAATTATTTTCTAGTAACAATATAATACATAGTATATTCTAAAACTAGTTGCAGAATGGGCTCCTATTCCAACACGTATGCGAAATTCCATAGCGACGAAGGAGCGAGTTTTCGAACGCATGAGTGTTGGAACTGCATTCTAAGTATTAGAGGATATTTTCTCTATTTCAGTCAAATTTCTGTTGAAATTCAATGAAAAATTCAGATTATACATCCTAGTGACTTTTGTATTTTATCTTGGCAGTTGGTTCACTGACGAAAATTGACATTTTCAACTTGACGTTTGTTGAGAATCGGAAACCAGGGCTGACAACCACATAACGAAAAATATAACTGAAAACAATGCTGTAATGAGTTCATTACAGCACTTTTTTTAGTACTGTTATGAACTCATTACGATACTGAAATAGAGAAAATAGCTTTAAGTTTCTTCATCTGATGATATTTCATAAAGTCAACGTTATGTCATAAATATTTTTAATGGAATATCTTGGTTTCTGGTTGTGACTGTGGTCGAACTCCTACCCTAACACCTCCAAAACTCCCTCGGCACTGCTTCAGCAAGATCCATCTGGATCAGCGTACTCTATAATTCCAGATGTCTCTACAGGTGTCCTGGGTGCGTCACAGAGACGTGCATCTCCTCACGGTGGGCAGGTACACCTACACCAGCGACCAGAGGTTCAGGGCCATCCATCAGCCGCACTCCGAAGACTGGACACTGCAGATCAAGTATCCTCAGCACCGCGACTCCGGAATTTACGAATGTCAAGTATCTTCCACGCCGCACCTTTCTCACTTCATCCATCTTACTGTTATCGGTGAGTCCAACTTTTATTTTTTTAGGTTATTTTATCTAGACATGACATTTGGAAACTGACAATACGCGTGTCCGAAATCATCAGAACATCAAATCACAGACCAATATGTGGTCTGTGGCAATATTTGGTCTGTGCAGCACAGAACTTCAAAAAACTTGCAGGAAGCATTAACACTGGTGACGCATATTTCTCTGATCTGACACTGACGTCTACCCAAAATGCTGCGATGTGATTGATCCAATGATCCATTCATATTTCATTCTTATATCTAATACATAAACCCGCCTTAAAACGATACATTAGCTAAAAGGACAAGTCATAGATTATTAAGAAACCAAACGTCAGAACTGAAAACCGGAATGAAGTTATCGATGACAGCCATAGAAATGAAAAATATATGTACTCGTATTTTTCTACCTCAGTGACGCTTGCAGGGGTGTGAAATCTTACTGGTTTGTGTGCCTTCTTAGCCTTATAAGTTATTGATACCTTATAAGCTTAGTTGTTTTCCGATCGAAAAACAACGGATCGAGTAGAAAAACTAATTACTGAACAACACAGAGACCCCATCAGGTAATGGAAGGAATAAATCAACAAATTGCAGCTTGCTCGACGAAATCAAAAAACTAATCCTCTCAACCGGGCCGCGCGGCCCTGTCCCGATGTAATATACGTAAAATTTCATTACGTCGTGTTCATAAAGCATCCCCTTCGCGTTGAAACGAATATACAGGTGCCCTGTAAAAGAGGGATCGTGATTTACGCCCCCGATATATAAGCTCTCGGCCTCGTAAAATAATATCCCCTAATTGAAATTTATTAGCGTAATGTGCCTAAAATTGCGTCGGTCTTGTAACTGGTTCATTCGGCAATCAAGATCGGACGAGGAGGTTTTGATTGCGAAGGGCAAGAACGTGACCTTCAGCTTATTATTAGGTTTCGGTTAGGGTAGATAAGGCAGGCTTGATGGCGAAAACGACGGACCTATAAAATATACCTACTGCTCCACAAGAGTTAAGGATATCGTATTCAATCGTTTTTAAAAGTATGTAATCTTCGAGAAAATGGCTGTGAAATCATTTAAAACTCAATAACAACTGAATCGATCCAATAAAAATCAGCATGGGACATTTCGTCAATCTGGTCGCCTTTTTTCTGAAGTTTGGTTCTTTGCATATGCTTCATGAATGTTCTTATTTTGAAATGAAGTCAGTTTATCAACGGCTTTGATTTGAAACAAGTTTTCTGGAAATGCCAATACGTAAATTAACAAACGCTGAGGCTAATAGGGCTATCGGAATGCTACAGGGTGGCCTAACTCCGGTTGTTGTAGCGGAAAGGCTCCAAGTCAGCCAAAGTGTGATATCTCGACTTTGGAATAGGTTCAGGGAGACAGGTTCCGTGTTGGAAAGACCAAGACTGGGTGGGCGACGAAAAACAACACCTGCTCAGGATCGTTTCATCACCGTTTCGGCGAGAAGAAACCCTACATCCACGTGTAGAATGCTACGGAATACTCTTCAAAATGCAGATGGGGTCCAAGTTTCCATCGAAACCATCGGACGACGTTTGAGAATGGTGAATCTAGGTTCTAGACGTCCATTAAGAGGAGTTCCATTAGCACGTGACCATAAGCGTCAAAGACTGGAATGGGCAAGGCAACATATCAATTGGAACGATAAATGGCGTAGTGTCCTTTTCACTGATGAATCCAGATATGGACGATTTTCAGATTCTCGAAGAATAAGGGTATGGACAATCCCATGCATACCCCGTAATCGTCGCTATGTCCAAGAAGTCCATCCATTCCGAGGGGGTAGTGTTATGGTATGAGCCGGGATACGTTTCAACGGACGCACAGATCTACACATTTGTCCTGGGAATATGACCGCCTTACACTATAGGGAGCATGTCATTGACAATGTTGTGCCAAATTTTCACGCTGCTATTGGTGAAACTTTCCAATTTCTAGACGATAACGCTAGACCGCACCGTGCAGCCATAGTTGCGCGCGAGGAGCTTGGTATTCCACATTTACCAATACCTCCGCACTCACCAGATTTGAATTGCATAGAACATGCATGGGATATGCTCCAAAGAAGATTAGATAATCATCAACCTACCCCAGAATCCTTGAATGATCTGAGAGAGCTTCTGCCCCGTTTATGCAACCAAATTCCTCAAGAAATGTTTAACAACCTCTTGTGTAGTATGCAAAGAAGATGTCAAGCTGTTATTTATGCCCGTGAAGGCCATTACATTGTATTGATAGTCTTAAAATGCTTGAATTCTCTGGGTATAAAATTTCGTTATTTTACTCGATTTTTCTCAACCACCCTGTATACGCTGCAGACCTACAGGCTGAAATTAATTTGCAACTTGAAATCATATCAATATGAATTTTCATCACAAAAATCTTATTTCAACTATATTTTTTTGCAATTTAAGTCAATATCCCTGACTCATGTGGAGCAGTTTATATTGAAATATCATCGTTGCAAAATGGTGAAGGATCTGGTTCGTATTGAACCAATTAATTTTTATGTCTCTTGGTGAGCATTGTAAGAAAATTAGGCCAAAGCCATCAAATTATTATATTGTCATCGGTTCTTGATATGTTTGCAGATTTTCAAGTAGATTGGATTCCCTGAACTTGGTGAAAATTTTGTTACATTCAATTAGGAAGAAAAGCTCATGAATTATTGTAATGGAGATTTATTTTTTATACAACTTTCGAAAAAACTTGACTTTTCTTCATCAGTATGGATGCTTAAATGATAATTGATCTCTTGTTTAGGCATTGTCAAAGATTTTGGCGAAATTGTTCTGTATACTTCATCAATAAAAATGTCGATATTATCACTGATTCTTTCTGTATTGACTCAGTTGCAACGAGGTTTTCCAGAGTGTAATCAACGTTGCCATTTCCTGCCTTCACGGCTTGTGAATTCCATGATAAACGGTTAATTTACCAGGAATAAATTCCCATTCACCATTTCGCAGTGAATATCAAAGCGAATTTAGCATTCAAATCATCCTTTCTGCAAGCGCAGCAAGCGGAAAAAGTACAAACCGTCCTAATTCCTTTTTTATACGGAAACTTTAGCCGCCGCATCCTTTTCAAACAGTTTCACTCCATTCCAGACCTATCTCCAGAAGACGATATCCATTCGGAAGTGGTTAAATAAATAAGGAAGAACTTAAGCCCTAATTAGGGCTTCGGAACGCCGGCGAGCCTCAGGGTTAGCATTCAGAGACACCGGAAAATATTCCGGGATACTTGATTGCCCGATTGTGGGACTTTTTATTCCACCCATCCGCGCCGTATTATGAGAGTTGAAAAATTGCAGTTAATTAAAACGGTGCTGCTTCGGAACTTGGACGAAGTTTGAATCGCTGAGTTGATCCGAATGTTGAGATTGAAGAGCGAGATGAAGGTTTGTTTGGGCTTGCCATAGTCTACTGACTACCAGCTTCAGGACTATGCAGTCCTACTGCAGTCGGTGCGATTCTCAGTTGACGTTGGACTATTCGGTCTGGTAGGGTGAACGGTGTGGAGGACCTAGTTCGTATTCACATTTCATTTGTCATTATTTATTTATATTGGCAAATGATTTGTGTCTTATTTGTTTCATTCTCACTGGCAGGCTTTCCTCGTAATAGCCAATCTGTTGAGTCCTATGAGCGCAGCTGGGACGAAAGGTTGACCTCATCCCGATACAAAATCCATAGCAAAAAGCAAAGATTCCAACGAAAATATTTCATGTAAATAAGATTGCCAAGAATAACAAGAGTGATAGAACTTTAAATTGAAATAAAACATTCAAATTAAGATTGAAGCCAATTTTTTTCACTCAAAAAATAATTTTTTGCACAACTGCCATTAAAAGTGACACTTTCAATGACAGCAAACAATGTTAAAATCGATTGTTTAATATTTTTAACATTAGTGTTAAAAATATTTTTAGCACTCCATTTTCTTATGATGAAATCAGCTGAAAAAAATTCAGCATTGCAAATTTTAATTATCAATATCTAACAATCATTACTTATGAACATTAATATTTATCGTAAAACTAGAACAATTACTAACATTAATGCCCTGTGACGTTAGGGAGCTTCGCAACACATTATTGGAATCCTCAGCACCATCAGTACTTGTAGAAACCGGAAGTACAATATTGGATGATGATGATCCAAAATCTGTTGAGGTTGAGAGAATTTTTTCAGCAATGACATTTCTATATGCAATGGTATGATCAACATAGCCCTCGGCTACCGTCGTAGACTTCCATCCACCGTGTTTTTTATATCCGTAATATTTGCTCCTGATTCTGCTAGCAATGAAGCGGAGGATCTTCGAAAACAGTGTCCTGTATATTGCTTTGGTTCTGGCAGTTTGAGGAATTCGGCAACAATGGATGAAATTTTTCCAAATGTATTGATACCAACTGGCAGTGCATTTATTATTTATGTATTTCAGGAAAAAACGACGAAGTTTGATGACAGAAGGGCGCAGTGCAAAGTACTTATGAAAATAGTCAACATACTTCCCAATAAGACTGAACGAACGACTGACTTTCGTTTTTGTGTTTGGAAGTTATATAACCAATAATTTATTTGTTATTTCGATGTCTTCCACTGATAAATAACACAATTCTTCACGCCGACAGCTCCAAATAATCCGAAAATAGTTGCAACCTTAACCATTAAGTATTTCTCATCTGGTTCCTCATTTAAAAACTTTTCAACTTGTTCACGAATGAGAATTTTTGATTTTTTGGGACGATATACTTCACTTTTCCGTTTTAAATAATTATGCTATTACCTTAAAATAATCACTAACATCCACACCATTTTTAACAAGGGCGTTTGACTTTATCATTGAAAATTTGCTCCACAAAGTTGATGAACTCCATATTTTTTATTTTTCTTCTAAGTACGCCAGGAAAATAGGTTCACTGAAGTTCCCTTGTGAATTTTTCAATTTACACCAGGTCAGGAAATTGTTACATGCAATATTGTACTGCTGAACAGATTTTTTAGGTAGGAGTTCCAGATTTGCTCTTCTTGCTGACTCTTCAATATCCACAGGAACAACCAAATCATCACTTTTATTAATAATTGGACTCTCGAGAAACAGATTAAGCAGTTAAAAACCCAAGACGAAAATTGGACAGGAACGAAATTCAAATGACAGCGTCTTTTCTCATTTGTTAGTAATCATAACGTTGGCAACGTTTGCCATTCACAACAACCTTTTGATTATTTGAATATCAAAATGCATTTTGAAGTTTATTGTCATTGCAAATTCGCCCATTTCATTATTAAAATAGGGCAGCTGTAGAAAAACATTGTATGGTATTTGTGTTAAAAGTGATTTTGTTTTGTTCGTGAAATTTTTCACTCACAAAATAAAACGTCACCTTTTAACACTCATATCATAAATAACTAGGTATTATGACATTTATGTTTTAATAATTATTTTATTTAATATTGCTGTGCTTCTGAAGCAAATAACAAATATTTCATTTTATGTATTCCCTGTATATTCTCCTCAATTTTTCACGAAAAACCAATTGAAGGTGCTAATGAATCCTATAAACATAAAAGATGAAACTCAAACACACACATTTAACTAATATTCCATCGTCAACATGAGGAATAATGGCTGTTTGTGCCTTTTTGGGCAATTCAGAAAATTTTCATCTTCGATCAGTAAATATTGATACATCTCACTTCCGAATAAACGATTACCTATTGTCGTGTGTGAACAGGGAATTGGTGATTTGAAATCCAAACATTTGCGAGGATTTTACCCATTCACAAATTCGAATCACCTCAGTATAATGTGTCAATTTGAAACAAGCTTGTATGTAGTCATACAAAACGGTTACCAGAAAAAAATAAAATGAGAGGACGAATAACAACAGAGACTCAGGGGTTCAGGAATAAGAAACAAATCAACAATTTCTGTTCAGTAATTGCTATTTGATACAAATACCATTAGTGTTCTAATGGGTTTTCCAATAGTTATTAGAAAATGAATACAATTCGAAATGTTTATGATAGCAAACCTATACTCCATTAACAATTATAAAATCACAACTCTGGCCTTGGAAATTTGACACATTCCACTCTGTATCGAAGTTATGACGTTTTTCAAAATATTTTTATGTTCCAAGTTAACATTATGTTGCCCTTTCTACATTCTTAGCGTATTTCTCAGAATGCGAATGAATTGGAAAAGATGTGATGAACGAAAATAATTAACAGTTATATGAATTGATAAAAAGGATTCCTTTTCTAGATATTTGCATGAAAAGTACAAGAGATCACTGTTGAAATATATTATTTTTCGCCATGGAAAAAATTGCATTGCTTTCACATAATTTTCATATGCATGCTTGTGAAGATATAATGTTTATTATCCTCTTGAACTGAAAGTTCAAGACTTGACGACATTCCATTCATTTGATCTTATGAACAAGGAGTAAAATATTCTGACTGTATAGTAATTTATTAGTTTGAAAAATATTCATACATTACTACCACAGTAGGTTTGTACAAATAAAATGGAATAGGTCAAACATATGCTTCACATTTATCATTCACCTGTTCTAAAATAAGACACAAACTCCTGGAATATGCAAAAAACCGATGTATTCTGGTTCAATATAGCCTATTTCTACTTTCGACGAAGGAATGAAAGCTCCAGTGACACATTTCAATTCATCGGAATCTGAATTCACCTAAAGTTGAATGCAATATAGTCATATTTCTTCTTTTTTTTAGCTTTTTCGACGTGTTTTTTTTTTCTGAAACGTGAAAACGATCAACAATAATCATTTAGAGACCGATGATGGCCATCCAGAACCCGTTTACTTACAAAAATCGTGCAGTTTCATTCTGCAAATTCTTTCCTCATAATTCCTCGAAAATCCTACCTGAACCATATTTTCCGGTCGCTTTCGTTAGAAGATCGTATAAGGAAGCCTTTTTGTCCATTTACACATTCCAAATAAATTTTGAGCACCAAAAACGATACCGAAACTAACCAAACTTCTGGGGGACCGGAATTTCGTTATAGTTATATATAGTTATAGTGAAAAGGGGTTACAGTTCACTGCGACCTTAAGGTCTATTGTGCCCCCTATCAGAGCTGTCATCATCACGCCTCCTACAGCTCGCCCTCCAGTTCCAGAGATTTGATAAAATCCATTATCTGGGATGGCTTCAAGGAGAATAACTCCCCACTTCTACAAGTTTCTTGTCCAAAGCACTCTTTCCTTTGGCTTGCAATGGCATAGCATTGCGTAACCAGGTGAATAGGAGTTTCTTCCTCCTCCCCACAGAATCTACACTCATCAGTGTCCGATAAACCCATTCTCAACAGATGCTTCTTTAGGCGACAATGTCCTGTGAGAAAGCCAGTGAGTATGTGAAGTTGGTTTTTACTGAGATCCAGATATTTTTTGGATCTAGCAGTTTCAAAGTTCCTGAGGAACTTTTTGGAATGATCCATCCCTGGGAGATTCCGCCAGAGTTTTTCTCTTTCGGTTCTCTCCTTCAGCATAAACTCCTTCTTATAGGTGCATTTTCCTATACCACAGAAGGGTTCTGGGCCAGTGAGAGGCGTTTGTGCGCTCTTTCTGGCCAGTGTATTGGCCTCTTCGTTTCCTGCGATCCCCGAATGACCGGGAACCCAGATTAAAAAGACCTTATTCTTCTTGCCTACCTCATTGAGTTTGTTTCGGCACTCCCAAATCAGCTTTGAGTCAATGACGTAGGAGCTCAGTGCTTTAATAGCAGCTTGACTATCTGTATGAATAGCTATATCGCACTTCTGATAGTTTCTTTCTAGATTTATATCTAGACATCTTCCGATTGCAAGTATTTCCGTTTGAAGGACGCTTGTACAGGAGCCTAACGATAGTGCACACTTGGTACTTGACCCGTAAATCCCAGCGCCAGCTCCTGTAGCGGTTTTGGAACCATCTGTATACCATTTCATTGTATTTTCTTTGAGATTATAGTTGGTGTATTCCCTTTCCCAGTCCTCTCTTTTGCTTAGCAATGTACTGAAGTTTTTCTCAGTGCTTACTTTCTTGATCATTACATCACTAGGAAGGTTTGCAGATGAGGTGTAGTCATTTAGAGAGGACCAAGCTTTCTGAAACCTGACTCTCTTATTGCCTGCTCCTTCTCTAGATACTCTGAGGATGGCCTCATGGGCTACCCTATCAATCACTAGATGTAGAGGTGTGAGGTCTGTGATGATCTCAAGTGCCCTGGTTGGGCACGTTCTCATAGCTCCCGTGATGCACACACAGGCAAGCCTTTGTACTTTGTCGAGCATTTTCCTCGTACTTGCCTGACTTGCCTTAGCAAACCAGGCTACTGCAGGAATTTCGTTTGAAACCTTTCTAAACGCCCAGATGCCTGAAAAAACGATATCAAGTGTAAAAAGGTCGATTAGTACTTACTTTCGCTTTATTTATGCTTATAAATCGATTTTTGGTCCAATTCAAATTTGCCGTTCGTACTCACGCAAAAGTCGTGAAAGGAAAAAATGACACTTGCACGAAATTTCTCATATCGACGGGTATAACTTCTTCTGAACGACGAAGAACGGAAAAATAGGCGATTTCCTATCGATATTTCGCCCCAAAATCGCCGATCGATTCGAACTAACAAAATGTGGAATATCTTTGATACTTTTACTTTGATGTAAACAAAGGAACTGGCAACGACGTTTTGTCATTAACGATATTCTCTGTACGCGCACAGACTTTTCATCAGGTGCACCAACTCCTGAAAACGAAACCATGACCTCCTTTGTGATTAAATAAAAGTGAATATGTATCATATATATGAGATTTCTTAGATCATTTGTTATTTCTTTGATAGTGAAGCTGCTATGAAATCACTGAACTATGTGTCAAACTGAAACTAAAAACCTTTCTATTAAGGAAAAAATGGGCCCTACTGAACAACTTTGTATTGTTTCTCTTTCAATTTTTAAATTTCATCGCTATCGGAAAACATTTCGTCTTAGGCACTTCTCGTAACATGACCCAGTTTTTGTGTAGATTTATAGGCTTTTTTCTTCTTAAAATAGAATTATATTACATATATTATATATTGGATCAAAGTGATTGAGCAAATTTTGAGCACCGAGTCAGAATGTGAGAGCGGATCATCTCCGCAAATGTGTTGTGCGGTCCGAAAAGAGAGAGAAGGAGAGAGGAGAAGGCTGTAAAGTTGGAGTGGTCCGGTGCATAAAAAGGTCCAGACGGAGGTAGAGACGGAAAGGTGAAATGCTTGCTTAATATTCAGGAGTCAGCGCGCAAGATATATGGGAAATTAAGGAAGGATATCCGTGACGGTATTTTTCTGTATAAACCCTCGCGATTTATGGGAATTATCCTGAATTACAGCCCTCTTTCTGCATTATTCCGATGTCGGAGTCAGCAGTTTTCTGCACGAGTTGCTAGTTTAACGATTTTTCCTCCTGGAGTTTTTTTACGGATGGGTTCTTCACATTCTCGGATAGCGGGACCGTATTGTTGAGGAATTTCGGCTTATTATTTCGGATGCCGAAGTTATGAAAACGAAATCCGGGGGAAAATACCTGGAATATGAATAACTTTTACTCAATTCTATCCCGACGGCAGAATTCAATTCTCGATTTTGCATTTGGGAATTGTGGGATATTCTAGACGTTATGATCCAACTTTCATGTAAAGAAGGTTGCCAAGAATAACGAGCTCCTGTATGAAGGGTGTGGCCTAATGAATGAATAATATGGTACTTGCAGATAGAGGCCTTTATGGTGGTTCAGAAAAGTATATGAGGATGTATTGATATCTAATTAGCCTAGACCAGTTCCATGCATTAACAAAATATTGCGATACCATATCAAGGAGCAATAACTTATTAGAGGTGTCAGTGTAGAGTTCGACGTCAAAAAAGTAAACCAGAGTTACGCAATAAATTCAAAAACAAGATGTCCACCGAAATTGTAAAAATCGAAAAATTGGAGTATCGAGCCATCATCAAGTACCTGTATTTAAAAGGGTTAAGAGATAAGCAGATTTACGAAGATATGCTTGATACCCTTGGTGATCAATGTCCCTCGTATGCGACCGTGAAAATTTGGACTGCAAGCTTCAAAAGAGGTAAATTTTCCATTGAAGATGATGACCGATCGGGAAGGCCAGTTTCTGTGTCAGTCCCCGAAAATATCGATGTAGTTCATGACATGACTTTATCAGACCGTCGAATTGGGCTAAAACGGATATCTGAAGCACTGAAAATTTCATACGAACGCGTTTATCATACATGGATTTGAGAAAAATTTCTGCAAAATGGATCCCCAAATGTTTGAATGTTGACCAAAAGCGTGCAAGGGTAGAAGCATCGCGTTCGATCTGTGCTCGATTTGAAAACGATGTAGACTTCTTAAACCGAATTGTTACTATAGATGAGACTTGGTTACATTTCTACGATCCAGAAACAAAGCAACAATCGATGGAATGGCGACACTATAGTTCTCCAAGACCTAAGAAGTTTCGTGTCCAAAAATCTGATGGGAAAGTTCTTGCTTCAGTTTTTTGGGATTGCCATGATTGATTTTCTGGATAAGGGTAGAACAATAACTGGAGATAACTATTCGACATTACTGACCACTCTACGGGAAAAAATTAAAAAGACGCGGAAAGCTATCCTAAGGTGTTTTGTTTTTACAGGACAACGCCCCAGTGCACAAATCTCATGTTGCCATGCAAAAAATTCGTGATTTAGGGTTAGAATTACTAGAACACCCCCTTATTCACCAGATTTGGCTCCGTCCGACTATCATCTCTTTCCTCAACTGAAAAAAAGTTTAAAGAGTCGTAAATTTTCTTCCAACGAGGAGGTAATTAAAGCTGTTGAGGACGAGTTGCAGAGCGAGAAGAAACATTTTTTTTTTAAGGTCTAGAGACGCTGCAGGTTCGCTGTCATGAATGTATTCAATTAAGAGGAGAAAATGTTGAGTAATAAAATATTTTGACATTGAAATTTTGTTTGGTTCTATAGTAGGCTAAGAATTTTTCAATATATCCTCGTATGTTTCATGTTCATTAGCTTTCCTTGTGGAAATTTACCTGAATCCTTATATAGAAACTTTTGCAATATGTGCTCTGTTGAAGATTTTACTAGTTCCCTTTTTTTTTCTCTTGAGTCATTGGTTTTGGGAAAAAAATTTTGGAATAAAGAATTGTTTCAAATAAGATAAGGATTTGAAGTTATAATTATATTTCATGAAAATTCATCTCGAAAAGAAGGTTTTGATATAAAAAAATAAGGGTTGCTAATTTCAACCCCGTATAATGTATCAGGAGTATAGAAAAAAGACCTGAGGTGAATCCTTTGCGAGTGCACGAAAATAACAAAATTTCAAGTTTCTAGCTCTACTGAAATTCCAGAAAAAAAAGATTAAGTCACCTCTTTTTGAGGGTGATATCTCAGAAAGAGGTGACCTGAGGAAATTTTGTTATAGTAAAGACCCATCTCAATTTCATACGAGCAACCACCTGAATTTTTTCGCATGAATTTAGATACACCTTGAGGAATCAAATTCTTTTTTGTAAAAACCTTATAATTACATGTGATACGAGGATATATTGAAAAATTCTTAGCCTAAGTAATAGAACCAAACAAAATTTCAATGTCAAAATATTTTATTACTCAACATTATTCTCCTCTTCATTGAATACATTTATTACAGCGAACCTGCAACGTCTCTAGACCTTTCAAAAAAATGTTTCTTCTTGCTCTGCAAACCAGTCCTCCACAGCTTTTATTACCTCCTCGTTGGAAGAAAATTTATGACTTTTAACCTTTTTTTTAGTTGAAGAAAGAGATGATAGTCGGACGGAGCCAAATCTGGTGAATAAGGGGGGTGTTTTAGTATGTAATTCTAACCATAAATCATGAATTTTTTGAATGGCAACATGAGATTTGTGTACTGGGGCGTTGTCCTGTAAAAACAAAATCCCTTTGGATAGCTTTCCGCGACTTTTCTCATTAATTTTTTCCCGTAGAGTGGTCAGTAATGTCGAATAGTAATCTCCAGTTATTGTTCTACCCTTATCCAAAAAATCAATCATGATTACTCCCTGGCAATCCCAAAAAACTGAAGCAGAACTTTTCCAGCAGATTTTTGGACACGAAACTTCTTAGGTCTTGGAGAACCAGAGATACGCCATTCCATCGATTGTTGCTTTGTTTCTGGATCGTAGAAATGTACCCAAGTCTCATCCATAGTAACAATTCGGTTCAAGAAGTCTACATCGTTTTCAAATCGAGCACAGATCGAACGCGATGCTTCTACCCTTGCACGCTCTTGGTCAACATTCAAACATTTGGGGATCCATTTTGCAAAAATTTTTCTCATGTCCAAATTGACGTGAACTATATGATGAACGCGTTCGTATGAAATCTTCAGTGCTTCAGATATCCGTTTTAGCCCAATTCGACGGTCTGATAAAATCAAGTCATGAACTGCATCGATATGTTCGGGGACTGACACAGAAACTGGCCTTCCCGAACGGTCAACATCTTCAATGGAAAATTAACCTCTTTTGAAGCTTGCAGTCCAATTTTTCACGGTCGCATACGAAGGACATTGATCACCAAGGGTATTAAGCATATCTTCCTAAATCTGCTTACCTCTTAAGCCTAATACAGGTGATGATGGCTCGATACTCCAATTTATCGATTTTAACATATTCGGTGGACATTTTTTTTTAAATTTATTGCGTAACTCTGGTTTACTTTTTCGACGTCGAACTCTACACTGCCACTTCTAATAAGTTATTGTCCGTTGATATGGTATCGCAATATTTTGTTTACGCATGGAACTGGTCTAGGCTTACTAGATATCAATACATCCTCGTACATAGGATCAGATGTTCAGCATCTAGGTATCATTGTTGTGCCATAAATAAATAAAATCCATCTCCAACACAGCAAGTGTAATATCCACAATCCTTCCCGTACAAGCCCAGAGGGATACCTCAAAATGATAAACGCCTACAGGCCTCCCCGATCAGAATTCTAATAAGTGCACCTTGTGTCTCTTTCAGAGCCGGACACGGAAATAGTTGGGGCCCCCGAGCTGTTCATCGATCGCGGAAGCACCATCAACCTCACCTGCGTCGTCCGGCACAGCCCCGAGCCCCCCGCCTACATATTCTGGAACCACAACGACGCCGTGAGTATTAATTTTCCTTTGTGCTGAAGATAGGTGTAATAAGTGTGAGGGGATGAGGGCGGTTTTGGCGGTCGTGTTGAAGATGACGTCTTCTTCAGTATTGGTTAGAGTGCGAAATTCAGCTTTCTAGCATTCTTGGTTTCAAAGCGAAAATTGACCATTTTTGGATATCGATAATTGACCAGTATCTCACAGTTTATGAAGCTGCAGATATAAGACAGAAACCCGTGGATGACATATTCAAAACTTCAGATTGTCCTCAATATTTTCAATTATGAACAACAATATATCAGATCTTTTCCACATCGGCAACAAATTGTTAAATCAGCGTTCTGCTAGCCAGTTTTCTCTCAAACAGATCTCTCCATGTAGTGGTCGATGGAGTTTCGTCTGACTCCCTACCCATAAATGCTGGTGTTCCGCAGGGATCAGTTCTGGCTCCAACGCTGTTTCTGCTTCACATCAACGAGTAACTTCGTGTCCAGTGCACAGCTTCGCGGATGATAGTACCCTCCATACCGCCTTTTCTTCTAGGGCTCCAATACCAGCCCGCCACATCAAAAACGAACGAGGAAGAAATGTTAACAACATAAATATGGACTTGGCAACAATTCTTGAATGGGGATCTAATAACTTGGTAGAATTCAACGCAAACAAAACACAAGCATGTCTTTTCTCTAGAAAAGCCGATCTTACTGTGCCCAGCATAAAATTGTCAGGAGTGACCATACCATTGAAGTCATCCATTTCGATGCTTGGCATTACTGTCGGCAGTAACCTTTCCTGGGAGAATCACGTGAGATCCATTGCTAAAAGTGCATCCCAAAAACTTGGTTTTCTGTTTCGTGCCAGGAGCTATTTCACCCCAGGTCAGCTGCTTATGATCTATAAGGCACAGATTCGACCTGTCCTGGAATACTGTTCCCATGTTTGGAGAGCTGCACCTAAACACACCCTAAAGCTCTTGGATTCCGTACAAAAAAAGGCAATTCGTCTCGTGGGTGATGCATCGCTTACAAGCTCGCTCACCTCTCTGGAACACCGTAGAAAAGTGGGCGATCTGTCTTTATTTTATAGATATTTCCATGGGCGATACTCTTCTGAATTATCAGCAATCGTTCCCCCTCTGGCAGTCTCTTCCAGACTAACCCGTCAAGTTAAGTCTTCACACCCCTTCGTGGTAACTTTGGAGAGCTGCAGAACATCTCTTTTCAAAGACTCGTTCATCCAACGAACAGCGAGGCTTTGGAACACATTGCCTAGGGAGGTGTTCCCCGAGGCATATAACCTCCAGAAATTCAAGAAGAACACCAATTCCTACCTGCTTGCCCTTGGTTCTCACGATGTTCTCTGAACATTACAGGATATTCCTTTTCGTGAAAATCACAACATTAAAAAAAAAAAAAGAATAAATAAAAAACGGTCCAAATATACTTTGCCATGGTTCCCCATTTGCCAACTAAATCCGACCCTATCAAAACTTATTCTATTTGCCGAATTCGGCAGATCTACAATCGCGTTCAATCGGGGGGTCCATCCGACCCAACTACAAGAACTACAGACTACAGAGTGGCAGTTCGTGAAGTTCATAATGGACCCTCCAGTTTTTCCTGGCTCACTCCATAATTGCGATGATGCGGACCGCAAGAGTTGGTAGGCAGCTGTTTCTAGTGTGTAAGCTTTGGTGAACATTCAAATTAATTCTGGTATTTGCGAACTTTGCCAGGCTAACTCCGGGGGCTAGTCTATCCTCGATAGTTTGATATGGCTGGGGGGTGGTTAGTATAAGCGGGAATGCAAGAGGTCTCCTTTTGAGATTCTGGAGAGTTGGTGAAGTATCCCTTTCGCTGCGAGGTTGGTGTTTGTTCGATACAGGGCGATTCAAGAGGTGAACTTTGAGAGAGTACATGTTTCTGCTTGAGAACTGAGTGTATGCTGCACGAAACATCATAGGAGGTATGCAATTCTCTCCAAACTTTCTGACGATTGAGTTGAATTGAAATTTGGTGTCCTTTTCTGTAATTGCCTCTTGTTATTGTGGTTCATTGTTGAGAAGAACAGTTATACTTGTTTCTATGATCCTGAATACTCTGTGAGACAGTTTACCGTCCATTCTTATCGATATTTCACTGATGGAAATCACCACATGAGGAGAGTAAGAAGTCGAAATCGGAAATTCCCGAGACCTGGGGTTGGATTATTGAAAAGTTCCGGAGGTGGAAGCCGGTCTTTTATGTGGACGACGAGATGTTGGAGTTAAAATTGGGAGGAACAAACCGAACTTTGTCAATCGACGTTCGAAGTTGAAAGAATTAAATCCTTGGGCCGTCAAAGGAATGTTCAGAAGTTGAGGAAAGTCCTTTGAGAGGTAGCCGTTTGTAATGGCGCAAAGTAACCCTGTGTCTACGAAATAAAGTGAATATTTCAGGTTTTAACTCTTTCGAGCATGGTGGTACTCGGTATATACCACATATTTCTAGACCCATCATGCATGGTGGTCGATAAAATAAACCACCTATTGAATGGTCTTTTCAAGATTTGCATGGTGGTTTATTTCATGAACCACGCTTTATTCACAGACGTTATGGCATATAGTTTCTATGAACACATGCAAATTTCGCCGTCAATTCATTCTGAAACGGACAAGCAGTAACTTTGTTTTATTATATACCCCCCTGAACTAAATTAAGGGAAAAAATAGAAAATTAGCCAAAAAAATATGGCTGTGCTTCTAGGGTGTATTTCAATGGATATTTTATGTGCTTCAAAGAGTTAATCAGACGAAGTTTGGGAACAGACCTGGCTTTTATTGAATCCTTCGAAGGACTGCGGCAGTTGAGCTTGAGGAATGATTAGAAATAAACAGTTCTCTGTTTTTTCTGTTTTTCACTAAGGAGGATTCCTTCTTGAAATTGAACAAAGAACGAAAAGGAGGGTAATGTTTTCTAAGTGTATGTATTTATGACCTTTTTTCACGACTCAGAATCTAGTTCGATCACACCTTTTTCCACTATATAGACCACATTCTTTATACAGGGTCTTTCACGAGGAACCTCACCCATATTTATACGGGAAACTACTGAACGTATTTTCATGAAATTCAGCACTTATAAGTATTTCACGATGCTGATGAAATCTAAAATATTTTCAAGGCATGAGCACCTCCGCTTTTTCCGGAAATGACGTCAACTTCCGTTTTTCAAATTAGAACACCATTTTTTCATTGCAGAAATAGATTCCTTAGAAAATTTCAAGTTATTTTGATGTAACATTTTTCAGTTTTGGTTGGAAAATTCTCTCTGAGCGGGAAAATTCGAAAAAAAATCGAAAATAGAGCTCCGCTGAAACAAGAATAACTTCGAGGTTTTTGGATGGAAAATTTTCATTTTTGGGATTTTTCAAGATGTAAGATTGATGTATCCACTTCGAAAATCGAAATCGCGATTCATGATACAGGGGGTGAAAAAATCGCTTTCAAAGTTAGGGATGACAAAATCGTGAAAAATCAATTTTTTCAAATTAGAACCCAATTTTTTTATGGCAGATATTGAATCTACGTTAAAAAATAATGTGAGTGTATGCATCACACCCTTGCCCTAAAGTGGATATTAACTCAGAAAATATCCATGGTGTGATGCATACACTCCCATTATTTTATAACGTAGATTCAATATCTGCCATAAAAAATGGGGTTCTAATTTGAAAAAATTGATTTTTCACGATTTTGTCATCCCTAACTTTGAAAGCGATTTTTTCACCCCCTGTATCATGAATCGCGATTTCGATTTTCAAAGTGGATACATCAATCTTACATCTTGAAAAACCTCAAAAATGAAAATTTTCCATCCAAAAACCTCGAAGTTATTCTTGTTTCAGCGGAGCTCTATTTTCGATTTTTTTTTCGAATTTTCCCGCTCAGAGAGAATTTTCCAACCAAAACTGAAAAATGTTACATCAAAATAACTTGAAATTTTCTAAGGAATCTATTTCTGCAATAAAAAAATGGTGTTCTAATTTGAAAAACGGAAGTTGACGTCATTTCCGGAAAAACCGGAGGTGCTCATGCCTTGAAAATATTTTAGATTTCATCAGCATCGTGAAATACTTATAAGTGCTGAATTTCATGAAAATACGTTCAGTAGTTTCCCGTATAAATATGGGTGAGGTTCCTCGTGAAAGACCCTGTATACCACCACTGATCAAATCGTTCCTCAATGAAACTCAAAAGATGAAAGTAAACAAATCAATGAAGAAAAACAAAAACCCTACTGCAAGGATAACGAAAAAACATTGTTTCTGCACCTATACTTTACTGACGCAAAATTTGATTACGTAAGTATAGGGCTTGTTTTGTTCTTTGCAGTTAAATGTTTTTGCAATCGGATTTTTGTTTATTCTTAAATATTCGTTTGTACTTTCAAAGTTTAGCTTTTCGCGCAGAATTGAATGCAAATAAATTAATTCTTATTGACTTTTTGCAATTCAATTCAAGCGATTGAAGTTTCCTGCAGCTATTTCATAATTTAAATTTTCGTAATACGATATAGAAATCGATATAGAATATAGAAATCACTTAATAAGATATGGCGCAGAACTGTGGGTTTAGATAATACAATTAGGCACCAACAACATCGTATCTGATAATTTTCAGTTCAATGTCCATGTTTATCTTCCAGATCATCAGCTACTCCAGCTCCAGGGGCGGAGTGAGCGTCGCCACTGAACGTGGGGAAACCAGTCGTAGTGTTCTTCTCATCCAAAAGGCTAGACCCACAGATTCTGGAATCTATCAATGTAACCCCTCCAATGCAAAATCCGCCAACGTCACAGTTCACGTCTTGAATGGTAAGCATTTCTTTTAATTACTTCTACACTCAGGTTCTAAGAAGCTATCAGTGATGGCACTAATGTCGGGTTTACTAGGAGCTAGTTGACAATCCAGCTGATTGGTGCCAGTTGACTCACTCCTCAAGCCAACTGTTTGAGCTGGAATGTAACTGGATCCCAGTGATGTTTGCACGTAGACCAGTAAACTGAATTAAAGCAACTGGATTGAAGCAACTGGTTCGCAACTGGCATCGTATAACGCCCAGTTTCATAATCAGCGTCTAGAATGTTGGCTCTTGGGTTAGGTTGTGTCCTCTTCTTCAGCTCTCGTTTCTTTTCCAGGAGAGCAACCTGAAGCCATGCAGCACGGCGGCAACCAGCGTATGGGACCTTCTCTTGGGGCTTTGGCCTTCATATGCTACGTCCTCTTGGTCTACTGCTAACCTACAGAGGGTTCAGCTCTTTGCGTCACTTCGGGCCAACCAGGCTGACGGCCGATGGCCACCATCGTACATGTCATGTAGACTATTATTGTATATACTATTATAAAAATTTTATGGAAAACTGGTAGCTTTAAGACATCTGTTGATTTGTGTCCGTTTATGTTGCCACATCACTCTATGTATTATAAACTTTGAACCGACACTATTTATTTTAATAAAATACTAAATTTTAACCGAGTTCTTTCTTTTTTTCCACGCTGCATTTCACTGAAATTCGACCAAATTAGTTTAAAAATTAAACGAAGATTGACATCTCAATAATTATCATAGGGAAAAATAGTACAAAATGACATAGGGTTTTATTTCAGAGGCATAACTTGTTAGTAGTGAATTACAGTAATGTCATATTCTCCACCTATGATCTTTGGTCCTTTCTTCATGAAATCTAATCAACCTTTATGAAATAAAAGAACCAAAAAATAGAATATTCTTAGATAAATTGGGATGAACGAAATTAATTTTGTCCGCATGCTATGGACAAAATGACATACCGGCAACATGCAACTGTAGTTTTCTACTTATAGTAACGAAACTACTGACAAAGTTCACCAATGAAACGCTTGGTTCTTATAGGAACATCAGCACAAGATGCGTGAGCCCAATGCAACCAATGCATGCATCGTAACCAGTCTTTTCCAGGGCTAATCCTGGAGAAGACTGGTTTTTCCCGATCTGAAGCGGGAAAAAAAGGTCATTACAATAGACAGATGGACCGTCGTCTTCATCATCTTGAAAGTTGTTAGGAACATTTTCTTCTTCAATGTCTTCCTTAAATAATGCCCTAGGGACTTGTCTCCTTTTCTTTGGAGGAGGTATGGGCTCATTTTTTGATTTTATTGCAATCATATTACGTGTAGAAGTTGTAACTGAGTACGTTTATCGAGTCTTCGGCTCATATTTGCCTTGTCCACTTATGAATCGTCCTTTAGGTATTGGAGGAACCTCCTCATAGGATCAGCAAGAGTAGGTTAAGATGCATTGCCTTTATTAGCCGCAGATGAATATTTTGTTATGAATATGTTAAGACAAGTCCTGGCTCTCTGTTTGCTGTGATCCTGGGATGAATGGTCTCGGTGTTGTCCGGTAGATACGGTTAATTCAGCTGAAATACCTATGTCATTTTGTCCTTTCACTGTATATGTCATTTTGTCCATAAAGCGTTATAAAACTAGAAATATATCGAATTAACCCAAAAAGTATATTTAACATAAGAAAGCTTCGTGACTACAATGACAAATAAGTGAAGTCTGAAATGAATGCAATATAAATGAAAAAAATTGTTAGAACTGGCCATTTCTTTTAAAAATTTGGCGCAATGAAAAAAAACTCGTGACCTATCGATTTCAGTTGTCACTCATAACCAAATGAACTAGAGTAGAGCTTGCGAGTTTTCAGAGGTTAATAGAAACCAACCGGGTCGTGTGATTTGGTAGGCAGTTCCGCAGTTGATACCTCCAAACTCAAGTTATGATGACTGTGTTATTTTGTACATATAAAATATGTTTTTTCCCTTCTCCCTTTATACACTGACAAAAAGAGCCTCAATCTATGGGCGCAAATCCTGTTTGTCGTTTGTTTGTCGTTGTCGTATTTGGTGAATTAATCATTGTTCATGATTGAAACGGTATTTGGCTAATAGTACCTGAATATAATTCCACTCAAACGCAAACGTCGAAGTAATCACTTTCCCATGCTGCAATGTTATTGAAAGCAACAACTAAACAACCGGTAAACCAAGTACGTAGATGAGATTAATTTTACAATCAATGTATGTATAAGCTATTTCAACCCTGCCCCAATCCAGGTTCAACGCTTATTGGCCAAGGAATTATGGCAGCTGGAAAGGATCATAGGATATTATCAAGTTTGTATTGCGCTAACCTAAATTCGATTCCTTTCCGATACCTGAAATATCCGAATACCGACTGACGTTTGAAACTCCTACGATATTAGCATAGCAGCTTCAGCTAATTGATATGCAAGTTTGAAACAGGACGTAGGTATTATGAGAAACTGTTGATATTAATCTTGAGTTCAAAGCGTGCAACTGATCAAATCCAAACTATAACATATTGGAAGTCCTTATTATGAGGAATTCCATGGAAGGTTATGCTTGAACGCCGATTCGTGAATTGAAGCCGTTTCAGTTTGGAGGTGCTCATATTTTGGATTGAGTACGCATACTTCATCAAGTAGCTCTTTGAGGGATTGCTATATCGGTTGCTTATTAAATCGAAATACGTCGATATGAAATTATCCAGCAATATTTCAGGGAGGGCTCTGAAAGATCAGCTGAAGAATTTTGTTCAATGATGGACCCATTTCTTACTTCATGGAAGTAAACAAAATCATCAGCTTTGTTGGAGGCATATGAGGCAAACATTGCTCTTGTAAGTGGCAAGGTTTTCGTCATAATCTCGTACAAATAGAAAATTGAAGGTTATTAGCTGAAGCTTGGCAGAGGCTGAAATAGTCTTCTGAAAATAAATGGTTCCTATTAAACTGCTCCACATGAGTTAGGGATATTGACTTAAATTGCAAAAAAATATAGTTAAAATGGGATTTTTGTGATGAAAATTCATATTAATATGATTTCAAGTTGCAAATTACTTTTAGCCTGTAGGTCTGCAGCGTATACAGAGTGGTTGAGAAAAATCGAGTAAAATAACGAAATTTTATTCCCAGAGTATTCAAGCATTTTAAGACTATCAATACAATGTATGGTCTCCACGGGCATCAATAACAGCTTGACATCTTCTTTGCATACTACACACGAGGTTGTTGAACATTTCTTGAGGAATTTGGTTCCATAAACGGGACAGAAGCTAATCTAATATTCTTTGAAGCATATCCCATGCATGTTCTATGCAATTCAATTCTGGTGAGTGCGGAGGTATTGGTAAATGTGGAATACCAAGCTCCTCGCGCGCATTCTCAACTATGGCTGCACGGTGCAGTCTAGCGTTATCGTCTAGAAATTGAAAAGTTCCACCAATTGCAGCGTGAAAATTTGGCACAACATTGTCAATGACATGCTCCCTATAGTGTAAGGCGGTCATATTCCCAGGACAATGTAGATCTGTGCGCCCGTTGAAACATATCCCGGCCCATACCATAACACTACCCCCTCGGAATGGATGGACTTCTTGGACATAGCGACGATTACGGGGTATGCGTGGGATTGTCCATACCCTTATTTTTCGAGAATCTGAAAATCGTCCATATCTGGATTCATCAGTGGAAAGGACAATACGACATTGATCGTTCCAATTGATATGTTGCCTTGCCCATTCCATTCTTTGACGCTTATGGTCACGTGTTAATGGGACTCCTCTTAATGGACGTCTAGAACCTGGATTCACCTCTCTCAAACGTCGTCTGATGGTTTCGATGGAAACTTGGACCCCATCTGCATTTTGAAGAGTATTCCGTAGCATTCTACACGTTGATGTAGGGTTTCTTCTCGCCAAAACGGTGATGAAGCGATCCTGAGCAGGTGTTGTTTTTCGTCGCTCACCAAGCCTTGGTCGTTCCAACACCGAACCTGTCTCCCTGAACCTATTCCAAAGTCGAGATATCACACTTTGGCTGACTTGGAGCCTTTCCGCTACAACAACCTGAGTTAGGCCACCCGGCACCCTGTAGCATTCCGATAGCCCTTATAAGCTTCAGCGTTTGTTAATTTACGTCTTGGCATTTTTAGAAAACTCGATTCAAATCGAAGTAGTTGATAAACTGACTTCATTTCAAAATGAGAACATTCATGAAGCATATGCAAAGAACCAAACTTCAATAAAAAGGCGACCAGATTGACGAAATGTCTCATACTGATTTTTATTGGATCGATTCAAGTTGTTATTGAGTTTTAAATGATTTTACAGCGATTTTCTCGAAGATTGCATAATTTTGAAAACGATTGAATACGATATCCCTAACTCTTGTGGAGCAGTATATTTTCAGTCGAGAATGAAGCTTTACCCATTACATCAAATTTGATATTGTGTTTTATTTCAATCTTAAGTTCTAACACTTCTAAAAATATAGGACGTTGAAGTTTAATATGAAAACCGACAGCTGTGGGTGCTGTAATATTCATTAAATATTGAGAGAAGAAGTAGAGTCAAGTGCGACATGTTCACATAATCAAACATCTAGCATTCCGTTTCTAACCCTCTTCATTAACTCCTATCAACTGCCAGTATACGATTAAGCCGGAAGGCCCTAAAACAGAAAAAAACATCCATTCACCCTACACCTTTTGTGAGCAGTCATAAAGGTCATTCATGAGGATAACTTTTAGAGCGGACTTGCGAGCGCCATATTGTCACCACTCCAGTTTCCCCTACTATTTAATTATCTCTCTGCATTATTTAATTATTGGCCTGGAATGCCTTCCCGGATGTCCCATTGAAAGGACCATTTTCCGGTTAAATAAGCCCAATTCTGGCCATCGTCTGTCCTTCCTTCTCTTTTAATTCCTACCCCAGGCGACTTTGATGGCGGTGCTATTGGTATACGTCGACACTAATTTTTATCTTTATTGCCAGCATTTTCAGCGTTATATGAAGCGTCAGGCCCTGAATCGTGGAAATATTGAGTATTATTTTAAGGGTCATCGTCCTGGATGTTATGTTCAAGAAGATAAGTGATATTGTTCATAGGAACGAGAGCGTTATAATCCCTAATGTCGGCTATTTTTGAACTTTGGAAAAGCAGGAAAGCAGCATCTATCCTGACTCTTAAAGATCAACAACCTATCCTTGATTCGAAATAAAATATCTGGTAGCAAAACAGGAGAATTCGATTTTTGAACGTTTTCGGCAGATTCCGCTACAAGCTTTCCCACGTACTCTTCCCGACTGTCGCTTTCGATAAGCGTATTTATCCAGGAAAACTTTTCCCACACAATTTGATAATCTCGTCCCTTCTCTCCAAGTTTTGACGCCTCTTGCGCTCTACTAATTCCTGATAATTCCCGATTCTGTAGGTTGCATCGAAAATCAATGTTGTTTTTCAGTTTTCCCATCAGCCCCGAGAAAACTTTTTCTTTGTTTGTCGGAATTGATTAGATCCGAGCTCATTTCGCGCAGCTATGAGATTACTCTCGATGTTTGCCATTCATTCTTCCTGTCTTTAATTTTATCGCGTCTGTCATAAAAAATAGCCTTGAAGGTCCGGAATGAAAAGAGGGACTAATTGAGTTTTTTCCATAATCAGATGAAGGGTGATCCAGTTGGTGTTTAATGATTTTGCAGCATAGATACTTTTGACCAAGATATTCGACAGTTCTGTATGTTAGACTAACGGAAGCTCGGAAAATTTGAAATTTTCATTTTTGATAAAATTCCATTTCGCAGTTGAAAATCTAAACTATGATAGTTAGGCCTCTATATCATTTTTTATTGAATTCAGCGACCTCGAAAACCTACGTTTTGATATCAAAATCACCCATGAAGCCATTATGAGTAACGAATTATTCGGTTTTATATTTTTCGATTTTTCATTTTCGACTTTTGTTCACGAGCGCATACTACTCAAAGTATGATTGTTATCTTTGGGTAAAATGGCTAATATGGAAGATTCTTATGGTTCGCATACCTTCTCGATCGAATAATACGGTTAAATTGACCCGGATATTCATTTGTATTGACAAATATGGTGTTTTCAGGAGGTCTTACCACTTTGGCGTTTTTCACCCAAAATTTGAGATTTTTCAAATCGCTCATATTCTCCACAGTGATGCATTGAGATATGCTGATCAACATAATATAAATAACTTTCGGCGGAGATTATTGGAACGGAAGATATGAGAGGTTGAAATTTGCAATTTTTCAAAAAATGCCATTTGACAGGTCAAAATCTAAACTATGATAGTAAGAGCTCTGAATCATCTTTCATTGAATAGAGCGACCTCGAAAACCTACATTTTGATACCAAAACCACCCATGTAGCCTTCATAAGTAACGAGTTATTCGGTTTTATGTTTTTCGATATTTCGTTTTCGACTTTTGTTCACGAGTCCAGGCTACTCAAAGTATGGTTGTTATCTTCGGGTGAAATGGCTAATATGGAAGATTCAAATGGTTCGCATACCTTCTTGATCGAATAATACGGTTAAATTGACACGGATATTTATTTTTATTGAGAAATATAGTGTTTTCAGGGGGTCTTACCCCTTTGGCATTTTTCACCAAAAATTTTAGATTTTTCAAATCGCTCATATTTTGCACAGTAATACATTGAGGTATGCTGATCAACCTTATATAAATAGCTTTTGGCGGAGATGATTGGAACGGAAGATAGGAGAGTTTGAAATTTGCAATTTTTCAAAAAATGCCATTTGACTGGCGAAAATCTAAACTATGATAGTTAGGGTTCTGGAGCATCTTTCATTGAATAGAGCGACCTCGAAAACCTACATTTTGATACCAAAACCACCTATGTAGCCTTCATAAGTAACGAGTTATTCGGTTTTATGTTTTTCGATTTTTCGTTTTCGACTTTTGTTCACGAGCCCAGGCTACTCAAAGTATGGTTGTTATCTTTAGGTAAAATGGCTAATATGAAAGATCCGAATGGTTCGCATAATTTCTCGATCGAATAAAACGGTTAAATTGTCCCGGATATTTACTTTTATTGACAAATATGGAGTTTTCAGGGGGTCTTACCCCTTTGGCATTTTTTACCAAAAATTTTAGATTTTTCAAATCGCTCATATTTTGCACAGTGATACATTGAGGTATGCTGATCAACCTTATGTAAATAGCTTTTGGCGGAGATGATTGGAACGGAAGATATGAGAGTTTGAAATTTGCAATTTTTCAAAAAATGCCATTTGACAGGCGAAAATCTAAACTATGATAGTTAGGGCTCTGAATTATTTTTCATTGAATAGAGCGACCTCGAAAACCTACATTTTGATACCAAAACCACCCATGTAGCCTTTATAAGTAACGAGTTATTCGGTTTTATGTTTTTCGATATTTCGTTTTCGACTTTTGTTCACGAGTCCAGGCTACTCAAAGTATGGTTGTTATCTTCGGGTGAAATGGCTAATATGGAAGATTCAAATGGTTCGCATACCTTCTTGATCGAATAATACGGTTAAATTGACACGGATATTTATTTTTATTGATAAATATAGTGTTTTCAGGGGGTCTTACCCCTTTGGCATTTTTCACCCAAAATTTGAGATTTTTCAAATCGCTCATATTTTGCACAGTGATACATTGAGGTATTCTGATCAACATTATATAAATAGCTTTTGGCGGAGATGATTGAAACGGATGATATGAGAGTTTGAAATTTGCATTTTTTAAAAAAATGCCATTTGACAGATGAAAATCTAAACTATGATAGTTAGGGCTCTGGATCATTTTTCATTGAATAGAGTGACCTTGAAAACCTACATTTTGATACCAGAACCACCCATGTGGCCTTCATAAGTAACGAGTTATTCGGTTTTATGTTTTTCGATTTTTCGTTTTCGATTTTTGTCCACGAGCCCAGGCTACTCAAAGTATGGTCGTTTTCTTCGGGTGAAATGGCTAATATGGAAGATTCGAATGGTTCGCATACCTTCTCGATCGAATGATACCGTTAAATTGACCCGGATATTTATTTTTATTGATAAATATGTTGTATTCAGGGGGTCTTACTCCTTTGGCATTTTTCACCCAAAATTTGAGATTTTTCAAATCGCTCATATTTTGCCCAGTGATACATTGAGATATGCTGATCAACATAATATAAATAACTTTTGGCGGAGATGATTGGAACGGGAGATATGAGAGTTTGAAGTTTGCAATTTTTCAAAAATGCCATTTGACAATTGAAAATCTAAACTATGCTAGTTACAGCTCTGAAATATTTTTTATTGAATTCAGTGACCTCGAAAACCTACATTTTGATACCAAAGTCAACCATCTACTTCTCATGACTAAATAAATTTTTTGTTTTATCGTTATCGATATTTTATTTTCGACTTCTTTCTCAAGCATAGACAACTTGAAGTATTGTCCTCGGTAACAGAATGAATCTAAAGGATAAAAAACATCATATGAATGCAATTCTCAAACTATAAACTTCCCCACTCAGCTAAACCGGCTCAGAACCCCTCCTCCTACCCCAATTTCCCCAATACATCCCACAATACAAAACTAAAAAGGCGGACAACAAGCGACGCACCTACAAGAGCAATCCCTGATAAGCCTCGCGTTTGAGGGGGATCTCTACGCGCCTGCTGGGATCTTGCAAATCTTATTCCAGGATTACCAAGCGTCTTCCCAATTGAACCTCGACTGGACGACTGGAGATTTGGAGACGCTGGAATTTGCAAAGGGTCTATCTCGTTGAGCCGGCACAGGGGATCTCGTTCCTGTTTGTGGGCGACTGTGTACTCGTCCGTGCAATTTTAGGTAATAGTGGGTTTTGGAGGAGATCCCTAGAGGAAAGGAGACTAGATCGAAGGACAATAAGGAGGACTTGAATGATTTGCTTATATGCGGAAAAGAAATTTAAATAGTTTCGCTTTGGACGAAGTGAGTGTTCACGCTTTTATTTTGATGAGAATGATTTTTTCTGATCCTCTTTCAACATATCATGATTCTATCAAGCACCAGGAATTAAAATAAAGACCTCATTTTACACAATGAATTGTAAAAACATTTCTCTCGTACTTACATAGTACAAGGTTCAACAAACAAGTCTCAAATGGAATTTTCCCAAATGAATTGATACCAACTGGATTGGCAGTGCATTTATTATTCATGTATTCCAGGAAAAAACGACGATGTTTGATGACAGAAGGGCGCGGTGCAAAGTACTTATGAAAATAGTCAACAAACTTCCCAATAATACTGAAAGAACGACTGACTTTCGTTTTTGTGTTTGGAATTTGTATAACCAATGATTTATTTGTTATTTCGATGTCTTCCACCGATAAATCACTCAATTCTTCACGCCGACAGGCTCCAAATAATCCGAAAATAGTTGCAACCTTAACCATCAAGTTAGAACATATCATCATGGACTTCAAAGAAAATACCCAAAAACCACCTCTTTTTTTCATCACCCTCTATTTCAAGATTAAATCCGATGAGATTTTCTTTCACCACTGTACTCGATATAAAAACATCAATACGGCTGAGAGTTTTTATTCACTCTTCCTATGACCAGTTTTTTTTTATGTAATATGAAAATTATTTATTTATGTTATTTTATTCTTATTCCAGCAAAAAATCTGGTCATAGGAAGTGGATAAAAACTCTCAGCCGTATTGATGTTTTTATATCAAGTACAATGGTGAAAGAAAACTCCAACCTCAACAGAGTCAATCTTGAAATAGAGGGTGATGAAAAAAAAAGGTGGTTATTCGATATTTTCGTGAGGTTCACAGTTTATTTCATGACTGAATCACCGTGTATTCTTTGAAGTCCATGATGATATGTTCTGAAAAAATCCAACAAACACCCCAAATCAACCCAAAAATACAGGGTGTCCACTCAACCTTCATTGTGAATAGTTTCTATAATAATGCATCACCCAGTATGAATTCTGGGTATTTCAGGTTCTTTCGATGTAACAACAACATATCTAGTGAAATAGTTCATTTTGCGAACGTTTTCGCTCTGGAACTGACATATTTTATACTTTTTTTTATTCCCTTTATTCGTAACGATTTTCGGTCATATTTCTCTATATAGTTCCCTTGGAATGGAATGAAATGTTTTTTGAGAAAAATTGCACTTCATTCGATTCTGTTTCGAGATACGCGCGTAGTAAAATTGGCTACAATAGATGAAATTTTCCCAAATGTATTGATACCAACTGGATTGGCAGTGCATTTATTATTCATGTATTCCAGGAAAAAACGACGATGTTTGATGAGAGAAGGGAGCAGTGCAAAGTACTTATGAAAATAGTCAACATACTTCCCAATAATACTGAAAGAACGACTGACTTTCGTTTTTGTGTTTGGAATTTGTATAACCAATGATTTATTTGTTATTTCGATGTCTTCCACCGATAAATCACACAATTCTTCACGCCGACAGGCTCCAAATAATCCGAAAATAGTTGCAACCTCAACCATCAAGTTCTCATCTGGTTCCTCATTTATAAACTTTTCAACTTGTTCACGAGTGAGAATTTTCGATTTTTTGGGACGATATCCTTCACTTTTCCGTTTAAATATGCTATTACCTTAAAATATTTACTAACATCCACACCATTTTTAACAAGGGCGCTTGTCTTATCATTGAAAATTTGCTCCACAAAGTTGATGAACTCCATATTTTTGATTTTTCTTCTAAGTATGCCAGGAAAACAGGTTCACTGAAGTTCCCTTCTACATTTTTCAATTTACACCAGGCCAGGAAATTGTTATATGCGATATCGTACTGCTGAACAGATTTTTTAGGTAGGAGTTTCAGATTTGCTCTTCTTGCAGACTCTTCAATATCCACAGGAACAACCAAATCGTCACTTTTATTAATAATTGGACTCTCGACAAACATATTAAGCAGTTAAAAACCCAAGACGAAAATTGGACAGGAACGAAATTCAAATGACAGCGTCTTTTCTCATTTGTTAGTAATCATAACGTTGGCAACGTTTGCCATTCACAGCAACCTTTTGATTATTTGAATATTAAAATGCATTTTGAAGTTTATTGTCATTGCAAATTCGCCCATTTCATTATCAAAATAGGGCAGTTGTACAAAAAACATTGTATGGTATTTGTGTTAAAAGTGATTTTATTTTGTTCGTGAAATTGTTCAATTCGCTCCGCTCATTTCACAAACTTTTTCACTCACAAATTAAAACGTCACTTTTAACACTCATATCATAAATAACTATTTTAAAATGAATGCTTATTATGTGTTTTATTCATTCTAAAAAAACCGCACAATTTGAAACACCCTTTACAATCCCCCTTCGCTAAAAATTTATCTTCGAACCCCCCAAATGAGGGGGGATCGACCTGCAAAGATCATCCAGAAACGTTGCCATCGAGACGTCATGTACATAATTTCCGCTCGCTAATTTGAGAGCAGCTAAATCCAGCATGTTACAACCCCGAGCGAAAATGGTATCAAAGCGTGTCATTCCGTCGAAAGTCGAGGTGCACTTCCCAGTTTTCCTCTGATGAGCTGTCTTCATTTGAATAACGGAGCAACATGCCCGAATATGAAAAACAACAGATGCTCTTACGGTGAGCATGTTACGTTATATTACATTTAATGCCGAAATTTGAATAATGCCGCTGAAATTTTCCAGAATACATTACTTGTATCCTGGGTTTTGTTCTCGGATGGCATACCATTACGAGAAAAAGTTGTTGAGGTTCGTTCTTGTTGCATCATGTTCTGTACGATGTTTTTCTCTTAACGAATGATTCAAATACGCCAAGTATTGGTAAACATCCACATTATATCATGCCGCCCGCCCTGAAGCCACGCTTCAGCAAAAGAAACACAAAACAAAATAATCAGGACCAATACAGAGGATAATGGAGACAGAAATTATGAAGCAGACGACAATATCTAGTTAGCCTAGACCAGTTC
Source organism: Adalia bipunctata (assembly GCA_910592335.1). NCBI lineage: Eukaryota > Metazoa > Arthropoda > Insecta > Coleoptera > Coccinellidae > Adalia > Adalia bipunctata. The sequence goes on from OU342951.1 coordinate 5,557,954, forward strand.
CATGCATAAACAAAATTTTTCGATACCGTATCAACGAACAATAACTTATTAAAAGTGTCAGTGTAGAGTTCGACGTCGAAAAAGTAAACCAGAGTTACGCAATAAATAAAAAAAAAATGTCCACCGAAATTGTAAAAATCGAAAAATTGGAGTATCGAGCCATCATCAAGTACCTGCATTTAAAAGGGTTAAGAGGTAAGCAGATTTACGGAGATATGCTTAATACCCTGGTGATCAATGTCCTTCGTATGCGACCATGAAAAATTAGACTACAAGATTCAAAAGAGGTAAATTTTCCATTGAAGATGATGACCGATCGGTAAAGCCAGTTCCTGTGTCAGTCCCCGAAAATATCGATGCAGTTCATGACATGATTTTATCAGACCGTCGAATTGGGCTAAAACGGATATCTGAAGCACTGAAGATTTCATACGAACGCGTTCATCATATAGTTTACGTCAATTTGGACATGAGAAAAAATTTCTGCAAAATGGATCCCCGAATGTTTGAATGTTGCCCAAAAGCGTGCAGGGGTAGAAGCATCGCGTTCGATCTGTGCTCGATTTGAAAACGATGTAGACTTCTTAAACCGTATTGTTACTATGGCTGAGACTTGGGTACATTTCTACGATCCAGAAACAAATCAACAATCGATGGAATGGCGAAACTCTGGTTCTCCAAGACCTAAGAAGTTTCGTGTCGAAAAATTCTGCTGGAAAAGTTCTTGCTTCAGTTTTTTGGGATTGCCATGGAGTAACCATGATTGATTTTTTAGAAAAGGGTAGAACAATAACTGGAGATTACTATTCGACATTACTGACCACTCTAGGGGAAAAAATTGAAGAGAAAAGACGCGGAAAGATATCCAAAGGTATTTTGTTTTTACAGGACAACGCCCCAGTACACAAATCTCATGTTGCAATGCAAAAAATTCGTGATTTAGGGTTAGAATTACTAGAACACCCCCCTTATTCACCAGATTTGGCTCCGTACGACTATCATCTCTTTCCTCAACTGAAAAAAAGTTTAAAAGGTCGTAAATTTTCTTCCAACGAGGAGGTAATAAAAGCTGTGGAGGACTGGTTTGCAGAGCCACAAGAAACATTTTTTTTGAAAGGTCTAGGGCCGTTGCAGATTCGCTGTAATAAATGTATTCAATTCAGAGGAGTATATGATGAGTAATAAAATATTTTGACACTGAAATTTTGTTTGGTTCTATAGTAGGCTAAGAATTTTTCAATATATCCTCGTATTTGCTCGAGTTGTCAAAATAATTTTGGAGATTTGTTTCCTCAACTGTCCATCAAAACTTGCTTTTAAAATGTATATTCCTATTTCCTAACACGATTCTCTATCAATGAAAACCTTATCTATAGAAGAAATAATTTTGATATAATGTTCATCTACAAATTATTAAATAACTTCATTGATTGTGAATATCTAATATCCTTAGTAAAATTGAATACGAAATGTGTAGCATTGAGACATAGAGATATTTTTAATGTTGAATATAGGCCTACAAACTATGCCATGAATAACCCCATTGAACGAGTGATAAAAGGGGCTAATTCATTTGAAATTGATCTATTCAATATCTCTATTTTTAGTATTGAAGGTATTTTGAGGCAATGTAAAGTGATTTATTGTTAACTTTGTTTGTTTTTCTTTCATTATTTCTTGATGGATGTCAACACAGAATAATTCTTTTTTTTTTTTGTTTTTTTTTAAACAAAAATTGATCAGACAATATGGTAAATTGGCTTTGCCGTTTGTATTAAATAAATAAATAAATAAAACTAACATGAATTTTCCGCTAAATTCGCGTTTCACCTTCGAAAACAAAATCCGGAGTACGGAAACAATTTGTCGGAAGATAGATGCAACCCTTCCGATCGCCATTTCCATTTCCAACGGCAGATATATTTCATCCGTTTATCAGATGGATGCGATACATATATACTGATAAAAGGGAAGTTTTTCCCGATTTTATGGTTACGATGGGGTCTTGCGATAGGGACCGTTTATCCCCAAGTTGAGACAGATAGCCGAAATATATTATGCAATAGCGGGACCAATCCATTGAGTTACAACGGGCTTGTTTGTTTTCGTCATCTGTGCAGGTTCTGGCAATGGAACACCGCCATGAATCTTCCGGATATTCCTGCTTTTTCCACGTGTAAATTGGATGAAATGGATTAACTTTCTGATTCGATAACGGATGAAAATTAGTAGTTTTCAGCGGTGAAAGAAGAGGTTGGAGGAAAGGGCATTGAATTGAGGATGATCAAATCCCGAAAGAGTGCTTTTGAACAGATAAAAGAAAGTACTATTATTCCCTACAAAAATAAAACAATAAAGTTCTCATAGTCTTGAATTCCGGAAAAAGTTCATTAGTTTGAGAACAACATCCTAATCCTTTGAAATATTATAATTTCCGAAGGTATAGTTGCTGAGGGTGCTGGTCGAATATCGAGAAGTCGCAGGTGGAACAGCATCCTATTAAAAAAAAAACTTGTATAATTGTGACATCTAGCGGAGAGAAAAATATCACGCACATCTAACTGTTTGAAACGCATAGGATTCTCTGAAATTTCAGTCAAGTAATGGATATAAGAGGGCTGTAGTCCGTTACAGTTTCCTCCATATCCTTTTTATATCCTGCCACCCTTGAGTGGTGAATCAATAAGCTACAAAGTCCTGGGATTCACAAATCGATAGGAGTTGTGTTGGCGACATCTCGTTGTATGAAATCAAAGGTAAAATCGAGCAAATTTCAGTCACCGTTTGCGAATTTAGGAGGGTTCTTCAAAGAGTACAAATCTGCAGTTTTCATTGGAATTCAGCGATGAAAATTTTCTTTTAATTCCCTACATTGAGTATTCTGCATTTCAGGATGTAAAAATATGAACTATGAGGCTAGCAGATTTCTTTGAGTAACAGAAAATCACGTTCCTGAAAAATAAAAGATTGTCAGAAGTGGTTTTCCCGATTTCAGATTGGAAATTTTGATTTCGAAGGCTAAGAACGACCTGGAGAACCACCAAAGTTTATGGACAATACTTTGAATTTTTTCACAATAAAACTATAAAGAACCCCGCACTTTTCTTATGGCAAATGGCGTTCCGTCAAATGTTCTAATTTTTTGGTATAATGAAGTACTAGACCTACTGATCAAAAGTGTCCATGGCGCCAACTCAAGCCTATGACTAGTTTTTGAGATACAGGGCGTTGAAGTTGAGAATTACCCACTTTTACTACGCGCGTATCTCGAAACAGAATCGAATGAACTTCAATTTTTCTCAAGAAACATTTCATTCCATCCCCAGGGAGCAACCATATGGAGGAATACGACCGAAAATCGTTACGAATACAGGGTTATCCATAATTGAATGCATGCCCGATTTTGAAAGTATAAAATATGTCAGTTCCAGAGCGAGAACTTTCGCAAAATGAACTATGTCACTAGATATGTTGTTGTTACATCGAAAAAACCTGAAATACCCAGAATTCATACTGGGTGATCCATTATTATAGAAACTATTCACAATGAAGGTTAAGTGCACACCCCGTATTTTTGGGTTGATTTGAGGTGTTTGTTTGATTTTTCCAGAAAATATCATCATGGACTTCAAAGAATACAGGGTGATTCAGTCATGAAATAAATTGTGAACCTCACGAAAATACCCAAAATCCACTTTTTTTTTCATCACCCTCTATTTCAAGATTAACTCCGTTGAGGTGGGAGTTTTCTTTCACCACTGTACTTGATATAAAAACATCAATACGACTGAGAGTTTTTATCCATTTCCTATGACCAGATTTATTTTTATGTAATATGAAAATTATTTATTTATGTTATTCTATTCTTATTCCAGCAAAAAATCTGGTCATAGGAAGAGGAGAAAAACTCTCAGCCGTATTGATGTTTTTATATCAAGTTGAGTGGTGAAAGAAAACTCCCACCTCAACGGAGTTAATCTTGAAATAGTGGGTCATGAAAAAAAAGGGGGTTTTTGGGTATTTTCGTGAGGTTCACAGTTTATTTCATGAAAGAATCACCCTGTATTCTTTGAAGTCCATGATGATATGTTCTGGAAAAATCAAACAAACACATCAAATCAACCCAAAAATACAGGGTGTCCACTTAACCTTCATTGTGAATAGTTTCTATAATAATGGATCACCCAGTGTGAATTCTGGGTATTTCAGGTTTTTTCGATGTAACAACATATCTAGTGAAATAGTTCATTTTGCGAACGTTCTCGCTCTGGAACTGACATATTTTATACTTTCAAAATCGGGCAAGCATTCAATTATGGATAACCCTGTATTCGTAAAGATTTTCGGTCATATTTCTCTACATAGTTGCTCCCTGGGAATGGAATGAAATGTTTTTTGAGAAAAATTGAACTTCATTCGATTCTGTTTCGAGATACGCGCGTAGTAAAAGAGGGTAATTCTCAACTTCAACGCCCTGTATGTCAAACACTAGTCATAGGATTGAGTTGGGGTCATGGACACTTTTTTTACCAAAAAATTAGAACATTTGACGAAACGCCATTTGCCATAAGAAAAGTGCGGGGTCCTTTTCCAATGCTGAAAAATTTCTTCAAAACGACAACTCAAAGTCAAGAATCGGATTATTTTCATTCCGAAATCACAAAACGACCAGAAATTAGTTCTCGAATGACTCCTCAATTCGTCAGGATTGTCTTGTTTTCATTCAATTATTGTAATCATGAGAAATGACTTTTGCATTCGCGATGCACAAAGCACAAACCATCCCATAATTACCTGCTGACTGAAATATATCACAAGGTTTCACCCCTCTGTATCAAAATTCACGCTTTTCTATTCCATTAGACGATAAGGGCTTGGTTTTATCCACCCCTGCATGAAATAGGGTTGGGCTTAAGCAGTGTGACGATGGAATTAAATAACATATATATACCTTTGCTTACCATTAATCCAGTTCTGACTTTCCACGAAGTCTACAACCATTATCGTTTGAATTGGGAATACTTACCAGCATTAAAACACAGAATACGTATATGAAAATTTATTTAAAACTAATAATCAATATATACAACATGACATTTCATCCGTATAAATACACAACAAACTTAAATAATATGTATACAAGCATATACTTATAATATCAACAAGTATATAGCCATAGGTACAATGTGATGCTCAAGAAGTGGTAATTCACATTCAGCCTGTTTTTTCTTGAATCAACAACATTACAACAATCATAACAGAAAGAAATTTTATTTAGTACAATCTGTAAGTGGAAAATTTATGAAAAATTATAGAGTATAGGATGTTCCGAAGTTATGAATCGATCTGAAACAAATTAGGAAAACGTTTAATGCTCTAACTTACCAAACTTTCCCAGCCAAAATACTCTAAATCTTTTCCTTTTGGCTCATAACTTTCGGAACATCCTGTATTGTAGCAACCTGAATAGATTAAAAGCTTCCTATCTATTTTTCTCCATAGCAAACATCTATAATGGGTCTATAAAAATACAATCTAACTTTCAGAAATATTTTTTTCAATTCTTTTTTGTCAGTCATGTCTTTCTTATTCTTCAATTCATTAACTAGATTTCGAGTAAAAAATTCTTTACCGTCTCCTTCATCTCAATGTCAGTGGTAAAAACCGCATATGATTGAACAACAAGAGTCAAATAAAATTACTCAAAAGAATGGAATTTTCACAGCTTCCTTCAGTTTCCCCTCGAAAAAATAAAATCTCACTAAAATCCTCTCATTTATTTTGATCACTTCCCTTTTCCATGTCGGTATAGTATTGGGGATTCTCGTTAGATGGCGTTTTTACCGCCCTTGGTATCTTGACGGGAGTTTCGTATCCTTGATGGATGTTCGCAGTGTTTTCGTATTTATTTTCATCTTTTTTCTGCACTGCATCGACGACTTGCGGTAGAAATTTCTGGGTCTCCCCGCATTTTTCTTCGGACTCGTCGTTCTTCAGATAGTTCAATTTGTTGGAAGGTTTATCTGTATGGATCAAATGAAGTATGTGAAAAACAGAGCTGGAGAATCAAAATCTCAAATTAATAATCAAGAATAGAAAACAGACTGAGAAGATGCATAATAAGCGTTTCACCTTCAAAATCTTCGAACGGTGAGAAGAAGTAGCTCTTGTTCTGGATGACATTATCAGACAAATCCATATATTCAACACCATCTCCTAGCATTTTTTCAAAAACGCCTGCCATCTCACTGAAACGGGGTCTCTTTTCCGCTTGGAGTTCCCAGCAGCTCCTCATTATCTGGTACCTGCAGGAATAAAAGCCGAAACCAAATCAGATACTGCTGTATCCACCATCACGGGAGCTATGAGAACGTGCCCAAACACGGCACTTGAGATCATCACAAACCTCACACCTCTACATCTAGTGATTGATAAGGTAGCCCATGAGGCCATCCTCAGAGTATCTAAAGAAGGAGCAGGCAATGAGAGAGTCAGGTTTCAGAGAGCTTGGTCCTCTCTAAATGACTACACCTCATCTGCAAACCTTCCTAGTGATGTAATGATCAAGAAAGTAAGCACTGAGAAAAACTTCAGTAAATTGCTAAGCAAAAGAGAGGATTGGGAAAGGGAATACACCAACTATAATCTCAAAGAAAATACAATAAAATGGTATACAGATGGTTCTAAAACCGCTACAGGAGCTGGGATTTACGGGTCAAGTACCAAGTGTGCACTATCGTTAGGCTTCTGTACAAGCGTCCTTCAAACCGAAATACTCGCAATCGGAAGATGTCTAGATATAAATCTAGAAAGAAACTATCAGAAGTGCGATATAGCTATTCATACAGATAGTCAAGCTGCTATTTAAGCACTGAGCTCCTACGTCATTGACTAAAAGCTGATTTGGGAGTGCCGAAAAAAACTCAATGGGGTAGGCAAGAAGAATAAGGTCTTTCTAATCTGGGTTCCCGGTCATTCGGGAATCGTAGGAAACGAAGAGACCAATACACTGGCCAGAAAGAGCGCACAAACGCCACTCACTGGCCCAGAACCCTTCTGTGGTATAGGAAAATGCACCTATAAGAAGGAGTTTATGCTGAAGGAGAGAACCGAAAGAGAAAAACTCTGGCGGAATCTCCCAGGGATGGATCACTCCAAAAAGTTCCTCCGGAACTTTGAAACTGCAAGATCCAAAAAATATCTGGATCTCAGTAAAAACCAACTTCACCTACTCACTGGCTTTCTCACAGGACATTGTCGCCTAAAGAAGCATCTGTTGAGAATGGGTTTATCGGACACTGATGAGTGTAGATTGTGTGGGGAGGTGGAAGAAACTCCTATTCACCTGGTTACGGAATGCTATGCCATTGCAAGCCAAAGGAAAGAGTGCTTTGGACAAGAAACTTGTAGAAGTGGGGAGTTATCCTCCTTGAACCATCCCAGATAATGGATTTCATCAAATCTCTGGAACTTGAGGGCAAGCTGTAGGAGGCGCGATGATAACAGCTCTAATATGGGGCACAATAGACCTTAAGGTCGCAGTGAACTGTAACCCCTTTTCACTATAACTATAACTATATCCACCATTCAGTTTTTAGATCAGATCATTCACAATCTACCCTTAAAATTTCTAGGTTAGATTAGGTTATGTTACTCACAATTTTTCCGAACAGTTGTTGGGCCTCTCCATCCTGTAACCTTGCTTCAACAGGTGGAAAAGGTTCTGGACTGCTATTCCAGGATACGGAGAAGCTCCCAAGGTCACCAGTTCCCAGAGCAAGATGCCGAAACTCCAAACGTCGGACTTGGTGGTGTAGATGTGATCTTGGAGAGATTCCGGAGCCATCCATTTGACCGGAACTGAAAGTTTGGGCTCAATCAACAAGAGTTTCTTACGAGTGTAATGACCACCTTAATGTCTGCCAACTGCCAACGCCTACTGAGGGATTTGGGTTGCCGAAAGAAATATAACGTTAGATACAGAGATCCTTTCACTCTGCATCAAATTTGTGGGCCCCTGCACGGTCATAAAAAATATAATATTCGTTCACTGTCACTGTCACGTTCCTCTCCAAGAAACCATCACTTATATGTCCTTCACATTTCGACATAGACCCTCATAAAAAAGCGATAAAAATTCCAAACTTAGCGGATCTTATTCTCACCTCTGCCTTTGCTCCTCTTGAAATACGCATTATCCTCGTAAATGTCTCTAGTCAGGCCGAAATCTGATATTTTGCAGATTTTGTCCGTTGCCAGAAGCACATTTCTTGCTGCCAAATCCCTATGAACCAGCTGTAAGAAAATCGTAATGTGAACGCAGTTTTTACCGAAAGAAATACGTTTAAATAAGAAAAACCGAAAAGGCACAAAGAATAACAACTGCTGAAAAAGAATCCAATTGTACGCTCAGTATAGAACGCTATAGAATAGATTACCTTACCTTTACACTGCTGAGGTATGCCATGCCGTTGCAAATTTGCCAGGCGAATGATAGAAGTTCTTTTGGTGTTATTCTACTGGTTTTAGGTTCATCGTAGTGTGATGTTTTCTTCTCTTCTTCTGGCGTTTCCATTATCTGCGATATTCTGATGTTACGGCTCCTCCTCAAGTAGTTTCTGAATGGAAAAAAGGTTTTCTTTTACAACTGCCATTAAAAGTGACACTTTTAATGACAGCAAACAATGTTAAAATTGATTGTTTACGTGAAAGCGTGTTAAAAGTATTTTTAACATTAGTGTTGAAAATATTTTTAGCACTCCATTTTCTTATGATGAAATCAGATGAAAAAAATTCAGCAATTGCAAATTTTTATTATCAATATTTAACAATCATTACTTATGAACATTAATATTAATCGTAAAACTAGAACAATTACTAACATAAATGCCCTGTGACGTTAGGGAGCTTCGCAACACATTACTAGAATCCTCAGCACCATCAGTACTTGTAGAAACCGAAAGTACAATATTGGATGATGATGATCCAAAATCTGTTGAGGTTGGGAGAATTTTTTCAGCAATGACATTTCTATATGCAATGGAATGATCAACATAGCCCTCGGCTACCGTCGTAGACTTCGATCCACCATGTTTTTTTTATATCCGTAATATTTGCTCCTGATTCTGCTAGCAATGAAGCGGAGGATCTTCGAGAACAGTGTCCTGTATATTGCTTTGGTTCTGGCAGTTTGAGGAACTCGGCAACAATAGATGGAATTTTCCCAAATGAATTGATACCAACTGGATTGGCAGTGCATTTATTATTGATGTATTTCAGGAAAAAACGACTATGTTGGATAACCGAAGGGCGCAGTGCAAAGTACTAATGAAATTAGTAAACATACTTCCCAATAATACTGAAAGAACGACTGACTTTCGTTTTTGTGTTTGGAAGTTGTATAACCAATGATTTATTTGTTGTTTCGATGTCTTCCACTGATAAATTACACAATTCTTCACGCCGACAGGCTCCAAATAATCCGAAAATAGTTGCAACCTTAACCATAAAGTATTTCTCATCTGGTGCCTCATTTATAAACTTTTCTACTTGTTCACGAGTGAGAATTTTCGATTTTTTGGGACGATATTCTTCACTTTTCCGTTTCAAATATGCTACTTAAAATATTTACTAACATCCACACCATTTTTAACAAGGGCGCTTACTTTATCATTGAAAATTTGCTCCTCAAAGTTGATGAACTCCATATTCTTGAATGCCAGGAAAACAGGTTCACTGAAGTTCCCTTCTACATTTTTCAATTTACACCAGGCCAGGAAATTGTTATATGCAATATCGTACTGCTGAACAGATTTTTTAGGTAGGAGTCCCAGATTTGCTCTTCTTGCAGACTCTTCAATATCCACAGGAACAACCAAATCGTCACGTTTATCAATAATTGGACTCTCGCGAACATATTAAGCAGTTAAAAACCCAAGACGAAAATTGGACAGGAACGAAATTCAAATGACAGCGTCTTTTCTCATTTGTTAGTGATCATAACGTTGGCAACGTTTGCCATTTACAACAACCTTTTTGAATATTAAAATGCATTTATTTTACTTTTTTCAGTATCGTAGCCTAGTACATAGTAACCAGAAACCCAGACTGAAGAGACTCTTTGTCCTTGCCTTCTACCTTCTATTACGTTTCTTTCGGCACTCCCATATAAGTTTCGATGATATAGGATGATATGGGAGTTCTAAAGCGTGTCGTATAAGAAAGGAATGATGAAAATTGTAGGACGCAGGAAGATGAAGCTATCTGAACAAAAACGGAGTCTGTGGGGCCCTTTCGATCATAAACTCACGTAACTTAGTTCTAAAATCCTATCAACCAACCGGAAATAATGAGACTCAACTATGGAACTCCATACATTCCGGCCCAACAAGTTTCCCGCCCATCAAATGCACCCCCATATCATAACACACCTAAAATTACTCTCCTCCACATAACGTCATAATAACAAAGAGTCCGAGAACTCACCGAAGTGCTCCGTGCTCAGCATACTCGATAATCAGATAAATGGGCCCACCGGGCGTTGTGCAGACGCCCAGTAACTTGATTACGTTGGGATGGGACACCTCCTTCAGCAGTTGGTATTCGGACAGCAGATCGTTCAGCTCCGACTCGCGAGCGTCGTCCTTCAGGGTCTTCACTGCCACCGTTGTTATCCCTAGAAGGGTCAAATGAAGAGATTTTGGATAAACCATGTTGGGGAAAACTGTGACTTGCTTAATAGTAAATCCCCCTTAAGAATTTCGAGTAATTTCATTATGCGATCATCTTTTCATTCAATTTATGAAGAAATGAGCCAAAGAATGAGTCTCAAAATGTATGACCTTCCTGAACTTTTGTTGAGCAGTATATTCCCTTCTAATATCGCTGGCCATCTTCAGTATCCACCCCTTACTATATCCCCTAATCTCCTTTGAATACCCAAACAATCCACCCCATACAAAAGATGAATAGTTGCTTACCACTCTGGCCATTAATGTCGGAGGCTTTAGCCCTCAGAACGCGCCCGAACTCGCCCTCGCCCAAAGTCTGCTCGATCTGCAGCTGTGTTCTTGGAAACTCCCATTTAGGGTCAGGCTGAAAAAAATTAGATATATCCAACGCACGTCAAAGTGACGCACGTCACTGGTTTAAGAGGAGATAAATGACAAAAAATTCAGCTTGAAAAAAGAAATGCACCAACCTCGTACTTCTTGATGAGATTAATGAAATTCTTGTCGATCAGAGACGTGGTCATATCGAACTGGATGGGCAGATTCAGATCATTTCCATCGGTTCTCGTATATTCCGAGAGCGTAGCCATCATCTCCTGATCCTCGAACTTCTTGTGTACGTCCTTTTTGACGCTGTTCAATCGCCAGCACAACACGATGAAGGACACTACGGAACCCACCACAAAAACGGACGCCACCAAGCTGATAACGCAGAAGGTACCACATTTGGATACGTTCCCTGAACAATATTTTAGGTTAGGTTAGTTTTGGTTTCGTTAGGTTTGGTTAGATTAGGTTAGTTTAGGTTAGGTTAGGTTTTGGTTCGTTTGGTTAGGCTGCAGTTGATGAGGTTAGGTTGAGTTAAGCTCAATTTCTATCGCATGAGGTTAGGTATAACGTAAGAGTAGATATGTTATAGTAATTAGGCTTGGTTAGGTTTTATCATATCAAATGCTATTGGAGCCCAGAAAATGCAAAACATTGTAAAATTTCCACACATTTACCGACAGTCTAGTCCACCTAAAGAAGGCTTATTTGCAGATCGAGTCCCTCCTGAAAATACCCATTCGTTCATAGATAAAATTCGAGTCAAGAGCTCATGACTTTTGCCACGTAGTCACTAGTTGCATAAAGACAAAACTCACCAAAAAATTCTCCGGTTGTGATGTTCGCAGCTGTTGTTGCATTCTCCAAGGCTTTATGGAGTGTTGATGTTGGATATTTTGATGTTGTAGTCTTAGGTTTGCTGCTCTTCTTAACCTTATTTCCGCAGTGGCAAGAACCCAGTTCGTTGCATATGCAGATTCCTGATGCCTTCTCAATTCCTCTGTGCGTTGTTGGATTTTTCAATGTTGGAAAAACCACACTTTCTGTCGAGATTAAAAATGAATATGAAAAAGTGATAGTACTTTGAAATCAAAGATTGTTGAAAGCTTCTGGGAGGGACATTATCAAATTCTTTAGAAAAAAACCTTAATTGAATGTTTTACGTTGGATTCTGATTACCTGTACAATCCTGTGGACAGATGCTGTCATTGAGGCGTTCCAAAGAGTCGCAAAAACCATCTGGGCAGGTTTTGACGTCAGGAGTACAGGTGGAATAAAGATGTGTCAATATGGATAGGGATGGATTTCTATCCCCTCTCCATTCACATCGGTGGTATCCCAGGGAGTCTCTGAAACGATTTTTGAGCTTCTAGGAACGAAATACATATGAAAATCACTGATGAAATATAAATAAAAATTAACTGTAACTGCAACGAAAGGTTCTCGACAAAATAATACATAGTAAATAGTCTTTCAATATTCAGAAAAATATTTCCTTCAAATTTCCCTGAATATTCCGAGAAAACGTAACAATTTCCTATTTTCCCCTGTATAATACCATAAAAGTTAATCCGAAAACAATAGGACTTTTTCTGTGTATTCCTCTCTCACCGGGAACACTTAAAAGATGATTTGTCGTCTAAACTTCCCAACACTTTTCTTTTTCTCACTTCGATATCCGCTTTCCCTAGAAAAGTTTCGCTAAAATGTGTTATCTTCTGGGAATTCAAATAAAAGCAGAAACTATAGAAAGTTCTCTGGCATTCACTTAACAACTTCGTCCCAGTCCGCTGACAAACTATTATTCGATACAGCTCAGATGAAGATGAAATAGAAGCAGAAATGAGGAGAATTTAACAATTAATTGATTGAATACCATTCATTAAAAGTTGCTTTCTGGAACAAACTCCCAACAATACAAGAAGTTCTAGGAAAAATGTACAGGAAACGAATGCATTTGAATAAGAAAATATTTTGAAATCCTGTATAATATCTGTTTCAATTCTACACAAATTAAAAAAATTTCTACCTGTTTTGAATGGCGTTGTAACCACCTGTACCGATGGCACAATTCGTATGGGTGGTACAATCCTCGTGGTTGCCAAATTCGGAGCAGAAGTACCAGAAGTCGACATCTTCACAATTTCTTCTCGGTTCATTCACTAACCTCACCTCCAATTCGTCATATTCTTGTTTATCCTTGCGGGTCCAGCTGATGTTCAACCTTAAAAAATAGTAGAGATGCTAGTCCCATCAAATGGTAGATGGGACGAAAAAAGAATCAACAGAAGAAGAAAGAAAATAAAAACTGAGAAGAAATGAAAGAAAATATACAGGGTCTTTCACGAGGAACCTCACCCATATTTATACGGGAAACTACTGAACGTATTTTCATGAAATTCAGCACTTATAAGTATTTCACGATGCTGATGAAATCTAAAATATTTTCAAGGCATGAGCACCTCCGGTTTTTCCGAAAATGACGTCAACTTCCGTTTTTCAAATTAGAACACCATTTTTTTATTGCAGAAATAGATTCCTTGGAAAATTTCAAGTTATTTTGATGTAACATTTTTCAGTTTTGGTTGGAAAATTCTCTCTGAGCGGGAAAATTCGAAAAAAAAATCGAAAATAGAGCTTCGCTGAAACAAGAATAACTTCGAGGTTTTCGAAAGGAAAATTTTCATTTTTGGGATATTTCAAGATGTAAGATTGATGTATCCCCTTTAAAAATCGAAATCGCGATTCATGATACAGGGGGTGAAAAAATCGCTTTCAAAATTAGGGATGACGAAATCGTGAAAAATCAATTTTTAAAGTGGATACATCAATCTTACATCTTGAAAAATCCCAAAAATGAAAATTTTCCATCCAAAAACCTCGAAGTTATTCTTGTTTCAACGGAGGTCTATTTTCGATTTTTTTTTTCGAATTTTCCCGCTCAGAGAGAATTTTCCAACCAAAACTGAAAAATGTTACATCAAAATAACTTGAAATTTTCTAAGGAATCTATTTCTGCAATAAAAAAATGGTGTTCTAATTTGAAAAACGGAAGTTGACGTCATTTCCGGAAAAACCGGAGGTGCTCATGCCTTGAAAATATTTTAGATTTCATCAGCATCGTGAAATACTTATAAGTGCTGAATTTCATGAAAAAACGTTCAGTAGTTTCCCGCATAAATATGGGTGAGGTTCCTCGTGAAAGACCCTGTATAGGAAGTACAAAAATAAGCAAAAGAGAAAAAAACGAAAAAAGAACTGAGAGTTGATGACAAAAAGTCTACATCGATCTGTCAGATCACCTACTGGACATCCTATACATCAGGCGACTAGATATTCATAAAATATTAGACGAAATTGGACATACCGACTTCGCTAATAACAAATTCGAGAGGACAAGCGATAAAAATTTTACTGCCGACAATTTCAAGTCCGTAATACTCACATTATGTACTCCTTGGCCCTCCTGAGTGCCACGTAATCTTGGACGAAGACTATACCCTCGTCTTGAGTGATGTTAAAGACCATTTTGGTCCCTCTTCTACTATTAATCTTAAAGTTTTTAGTGCCTTTGGCCAATGCCAACCTCGGTTGTGCCACTCTCGCATAAGGGCCTGCAGTTCTGAAAGAATTAATCCTCAAGAAATATAGCTATGCGTCTAGACAGAAAAATATCCAATAGGCAATAGGTACCGTAGTTGGCACCAAGGAGGAATACAGTATAACTCGAAAATTTCATAGGATGGTCGATACCAAATAGATACTCAATATAATGAAACCTAAAAAGGCCAAAAAACTAGTTGCGCCATAATCAGACCTCACTTTTATATTATTTCATTACTTTTAAGCAATAATTTGAATGTATAATAATATCGTTGTGGTAGAATTCTAACGAAGCAACGTAGTTGTTAAAATTTCGATAAATTAATGACCTGAATTTAAAAAGGAAAATTTCAATGCCTCCCTAACGACTGGGAAAGCCATTATGAATCCTGTAATATTTCGGGGAACAATTTGTAATGGGTCCCGCTGAAGATTATATCAGATAACATTCTAATCAGTGTTTCCGAGTCATTTCGCTGAATATTCGGAATCAGGTTGAAAAACTGGAAAATGAGCATTTCCGTTCAAAATTCTCCTGAATTTGTAATCATTATTCGCTGAATATTTGTTGCAATAAAATGAGAAATATTTAAAAATCCAGTGTTGCAGATTTACCTCAAAATCCTGAGCTGTTGCTCTGGATACAACATTAGAGCTCGTTGAAGCCTGCTTTTTAGAGACGCTGGGGCAGACAGAGACACGTTATCGAAGTGGATGTGGATCGGGACTTTGACCTGTGGAAAATTGATGTCAGAACGTGCAATTCGCAAATGGAAATGCAGTAAGGGAGATCCTTGCGCCGTATACTCCTCATTATGAAACGTTGCCATTACTGTACCGTCTCTTTTCCTCATTTATATTCGGTTCATATCATCAATTGTGTACCGGAGTTTTTTTTTTATTCTTTCGATTTTTTTCGTCTTTTTGTTTTTACTTCAATTTTCAACTGGCTTGAATACATTATCAAGTTCTTCATCAATCAACTGAATAAATCTCCGTGACCATCCATGGAATACCATGAATTCATATAGAAGACAATATACAGGGTCTTTCACGAGGAACCTCACCCATAATTATACGGGAAACTACTGAACGTATTTTCATGAAATTCAGCACTTATAAGTATTTCACGATGCTGATGAAATCTAAAATATTTTCAAGGCATGAGCACCTCCGGTTTTTCCGGAAATGACGTCAACTTCCGTTTTTCAAATTAGAACACCATTTTTTATTGCAGAAATAGATTCCTTAGAAAATTTCAAGTTATTTTGATGTAACATTTTTCAGTTTTGGTTGGAAAATTCTCTCTGAGCGGGAAAATTCGAAAAAAAAATCGAAAATAGAGCTCCGCTGAAACAAGAATAACTTCGAGGTTTTTGGATGGAAAATTTTCATTTTTGGGATTTTTCAGGATGTAAGATTTATGTATCCACTTTTGAAATCGAAATCGCGATTCATGATACAGGGGATGAAAAAATCGCTTTCAAAGTTAGGGATCACAAAATCGTGAAAAATCAATTTTTTTAAATTAGAACCCCATTTTTTTATGGCAGATATTGAATCTACGTTAAAAAATAATGTGAGTGTATGCATCACACCCTTGCCCTAAAATGGATATTTTCTGAGTTAATATCCACTTTAGGGCAAGGGTGTGATGCATACACTCACATTATTTTTTAACGTAGATTCAATATCTGCCATAAAAAAATGGGGTTCTAATTTGAAAAAATTGATTTTTCACGATTTTGTCATCCCTAACTTTGAAAGCGATTTTTTCACCCCCTGTATCATGAATCGCGATTTTTTAAAGTGGATACATCAATCTTACATCTTGAAAAATCCCAAAAATGAAAATTTTCCATCCAAAAACCTCGAAGTTATTCTTGTTTCAGCGGAGCTCTATTTTAGATTTTTTTTTCGAATTTTCCCGCTCAGAGAGAATTTTCCAACCAAAACTGAAAAATGTTACATCAAAATAACTTGAAATTTTCTAAGGAATCTATTTCTGCAATAAAAAAATGGTGTTCTAATTTGAAAAACGGAAGTTGACGTCATTTCCGGAAAAACCGGAGGTGCTCATGTCTTGAAAATATTTTAGATTTCATCAGCATCGTGAAATACTTATAAGTGCTGAATTTCATGAAAATACGTTCAGTAGTTTCCCGTATAAATATGGGTGAGGTTCCTCGTGAAAGACTCTGTATACAGGGCTCTAGCCTCACACAAGTTGTGCCTACAAGTCAATTTCCTCATTCCTGAGAAAATATCGCAATATTACGACATAATTGCCTTCAATTTTTCTCCCGAACCTTTCTGGAATTCGAAAAAACTACTACTTCCAATTAATCCTCGTAATGAATTCCGGAAAAACTATTTTATCCATTTAATCAACATGGAATATGATGATCACGCGAAATGAAAGTTGTTAACGACAGAATCTATAATTATTCTGAACTAAATACTCGGAATTACGTGCGAATTTGAATAGAGCGTTTCGGGCCAGAACCGCATCATCAGTATTCATAGATTCCGGCTCGACAAGGGTATTCATCCGATTGTGTGGATCTTAATTCCGCAGATTCTGAAGATGTTTTAGATTCATCTTCTTCGGAAATAAGACATGTTGATTCAGTGAAATCGGACTTAATTAATCAAGATAAATTTGGGTTGAGATCCGTTTCTGGGGCGGAAAACCTTGTTTTAATGAAAATGATGATTCCAATAAACATTCTAACTCACCACTCTGCTACCCTTTCCCTCGTAGCTCATGTCGACCATTTCTAATTCGACAGAATAAATCGGATTCTCGAAATGGGCATCTTTCACAAATTCCAATTCTGAAAATAAATATGTACAACTCAAAATTATCGTTCAACTTTCAGAAAACTTTCTCTTATGACTCTCGTCAATAAAAGTCATCAGGATGTACTGAAGAATAATTTTACAATTGTAATACATTGCTTATTATTTCCAATTTGGAAAGTTTCATGAATTTTAGCTATGGTTACTTACTGCAATGTATCATAGTCTTTTCGAATGGTCCTGGCCAAGCATAATCTGTACAGTTTGGCCTGAAGAGATGCTTAGTATCGTGGAGGACGCCAACTTCATAATTGTTCACCGCCCTACTGTCAGAATCTTGAAATATGAGCAACTTATGCTCCACCATGTGTCCCTGTAAAAAAATTAGGGAACAGTTCTTGAATTACAGATATTGATGAAATCATGAACGAAACTGCACAGAAATTGATGAAACCTTGAACGAAACTGCACAGGAGACAATGAAACCTTAAACGAAACTACACTAAGATTGATGAAACTTTGAACAAAACTGCACAGAAATTGATGAAACCTTGAACGAAACTGCACTGATATTTATGAAACCTTGAATAAAAATGGACAGAAATTGATGAAACTTTGAACGAAACTGCATAGGAAACAATGAAACCTTGAACGAAACTGCACTGAAATTTATGAAACCTTGAATGAAACTGGACAGAAATTGATGAAACCATGTGGTGTTTTTTTCAAATTCTGATCTCGAAATCTTATACTTGACACAAATTAACCGATACTTTTTGACAAAGGTCGCTTTTTTCGATAATTTTCATGGTTATGATGGTTTCAACTAAAAATCATATCTCGAAAACCATTCGAGATAAATGTACGATTTTTCATAATTGAATTGACGAAAAGTTTTTATGTTTTCTGCAGTTTTACGAATCACTCTGGAGGTGGTCTGAAAAACACTGCGATTTTTCGAAAATAACCTTGGAAGATCTCAATAAATTCACTTATTCAAATGGCATGTCTTGAGCTTTTTTGACTGTTGGATACCTATAGAGTAGTTTCCATTTTTTCTGAAGACATTATGTGCCTAAAATGGATAGCTGAGCTACGATTCTAACTAAAAGAAGTCCCCTCTTTTCGCATTCATCAGACTCTCATCGCTTCCCTCTACAATTGAAAAGTTGCCAAACACTTTCCAACTTTCCCTTCGAAAGTTTTATTGGCACGAGTCATCCTTGCAGATGTTTTCCCTCGTATTTAAACAGGCAGCGAGTTAAAGGATTTATAGCCGGCGTGTTTTGACAGAAGGAAAAGTTTTGAATTTCGCCCACCACGTTATCCTGTCTTCGTCAGAGGATTTGGCTTCTTCGGAAGCCCCAGAATACGCCAAATTTATGCGGCGATGTATTTGAGACACGGTTGTTCAGATAACCATTTGAAACCTGCATGTACTTGAGAGACTGTTAACTTAGAGACAAAGCTGCAGGATGCAATACCGAATATCCTTTACGACTCCCTAGGCCTTCTTCAAAGGATCCTCCTCCTTCAAGCCTGCCCTAAGCAGCTGTTCTTCTTGTCGCCGTTCGATACAGTCAATTTTTTTGGGTTTTACAACGCTGGCAATTCAGCATCGTGATGTTCTTATACAAATTTCATGGCAGCAACGGAAAGATCGATAATGGCGAAAGGAGAGGACGATGAATTGACCCACACATGACTCCCTATCAGATGAACCGTAAAAGACCTTCATTCTATTTCCTTGGGGATGAATTAGCGCTTTTTTATCTGGAACCCTTTCCGAAATAGGCCATTTGGTATCTCCTTATGGACGAGGCAAGGGACAGAATGGCGTGACACCCCTAGATTTCATCGGAGAAATATGCTGAGGAATACTATGCGTATGCGATAAAGTATACAGGGATGTCCAAAATTTGTGCTAGAAACGAAGAGGGGCGATTACTTGTATCCCTTTTTCTGGAGATCAAAATTCTAAAAACTTCTCACTTCATAAAAGAAAATAATTTATGTCTGAGTTCACACGAACTGCAATACCTTGAAATCAGCAGGGAATTAGATAAGGATAATGTTTATGGCTCCAAATGGCCTCTTGTATACCATACATTCGTTTGATCCTGTCAGAAATAATCCCAAATTACGGGGAGAATTAAAACATTGCTTTCTCCTTCAACCCTTCTATTTCCCAGACAATTTTCAGTAGAAACACGTATTACAACCCCGCTTAACATAATCCCTGATACTCCTAATCTACACACCATATCCCCATACAAATGGCAACGGTTCATCTTAGAACCTGCGATATTCTTAATTATGCTGTAGCATCACGTAAACCAGCAGTAAAATTCGTAGAAGCACTCGCTTTGGGAATTTCGAAATGCGAAAACCAAGTTGAGAAATAGGCTATCATTAGTTATAGGGCTAACGCCATTTACCTGTTTACTTGTATAGACATCAAGTGAACTCCAAAGTTCTGAGTTTGGCGTGTATAGAATGTCTCGTTCAAGCAGAGGATGCACTTTGTGGGAAGTGGTAAATTAGGATGTGATTCCAGGAAAGTTAATTTATATTTGATCGAATTTGTCATGCTGTAAGTCACTGGAAAAGACTTGTTTAGGAAATCTAGTGACCATAATGAAGAAGAAGAATGTAGATTGAAAATAAAGACGAGTAGGAAATGAGTTATTGACGGAATTATTGCTGAGAGTTTTTCTTCTTAATTAATATCGATATTATATGCCACTAGAATTATGAATCTATTAAATATTCGGGGTAGGTACTTTTCATGAAATGAAGAGCGAATTTCCCAATTTAACACTTCCTCATAATATCATTTACATATGACAGAGAGATTCATTTTTCATGGTAGCAGACGTAACATGGAAAATATACATTGGACAGTCGTTCATAAATCCCAAAATCGACGTCTACCTCGCTGCTCGGAATGGATATGGATAAATAGGAGTGGATGGATACATTTGCATGAAATATGAATTCGGCACATCGATGAATAGGCTTTCGGAGTATATTTTTTCACTGGATCATAGAAGATAACACCTTTAGAAGCATCTCAGTTCTAAGAATCATGATTGCTCAAATGGCTCCAGAGAATATTTCAAGAATCTTGCTATTTGAAGAAAAAATCTTTAGGAAAGAAATAATGGGTTTTCCCATAAGAGGGTTTTTTTTGATTCGCTATTTCTAGTAGAATCTGAGTCATTATTAAGGTCGCAGTTCAGAGCGAGTAGGAAAACTCATCCGATAGAGGCGCCACCGTGCATTTTATGGAATATCTCCATAGAACTCACATTATCTCTATAAGTTCTATGAATATCTCTCTAATAATGAATGAAATGTACAGGGTGGGCAAAATTGGTGCTACATGAACTAAAACTTTTTAACCCGAGGAGATAGAGAAACATGAATGGCACCTCATAGTCCTCTTTTTTTGAAAAACTGATAATGCCATCAACTGCATTCCTCTATCTTCTTTCGTTTCCGAGTTATAGGCCAAAATTGAAATTTGGGCGATTTTCGTAAGTAAACGAGTTTTGTATGACCATCATCGGTCTCTGAATGATTATTGTTGATCGTTTTCACGTTTCAGAAAGAAAAACACGTCGAAAAAGCTAAAAAAAGAAGAGATATGACTATATTGCATTCAACGGTAGGTGAATTCAGATTCCGATGAATTGAAATGTGTCACTGGAGCTTTCATTCCTTTGCCGAAAGTAGAAATAGGCTATATTGAACCAGAATACATCGGTTTTTTCCATATTCCAGGAGTTTGTGTCTTATTTTAGAACAGGTGAATGATAAATGTGAAGCATATGTTTGACCTATTCCATTTTAATTGTACAAACCTACTGTGGTAGTAATGTATGAATCTTCTTTAAACTAATAAATTACTATACAGTCAGAATATTTTACTCCTTGTTCATAAGATCAAATCAATGAAATGAATATCTTGATTCTTGTAATTAACCATCATTCCATCTGGTATGTATGATTTTTTTTATGAATTCTTGATCAGAATCAACAATTGATGTCGTCAAGTCTTGAACTTTCAGTTCGAGAGGATATTAAACATTAAATCTTCACGAGCATGCATATCAAAATTATGTGAAAGCAATGCAATTTTCTTCCATGGCGAAAAATAATATATTCCAACAGTGGTCTCTTGTCCTTTTCATGCAAATAACTAGGAAAGGAATCCTTTCTATCAATTCATAAAATCGTTAATTATTTTTGTCCATCACATCTTTTCCAATTCATTCACATTCTGAGAAATACGCTAATAATGTAGAAAGGGCAACATAGTGTTGACTTGGAACATAAAAATATTTTGAAAAACGTCATAACTTCGATACAGAGTGTAATGTGTCAAATTTCCAAGGCCAAAGTTGTGATTTTATAATTTTGAATGGAGTACACATGGCGTGGCTTACGAAACTGCAAACGCATATTCCGTGCACAATTCGCCTAGAAAGCAATAAACAATTTCCCGGCACGATAGCGAAAATTGCCGACTGCCAAATTAAGTACACCCACATAACCGATATAACGCAGCGATAACTTCCCTCTCGAAGGTCGGCTTCATTTTCCAGACTTCAGAAAGTTTTCCCACCCCATAAACTCGATTTACCGACCGTAACAACATCCCGCCAAAAAAAACATATCGTAAAACCGGCTCAAATGAAAGGTTCAGTTGTAGGACTTTAGTGGTGTCGAGTATCTAAATTGCCGTTATAAATTTCCAGGTATCAAGCCTTGATGATAACACGTCACATTATTTTGATTAATTTGGAACGCGTCGATTTCATTTCATTCGGGATAGTTCCCGAAAGTAATTGATAACTCGTTTTATTTCCATTTTGGCAGATTTACGAAAAAGGTTCGTGCTATTGGTTGGAGCACATCCGCAAATTGGCATATATCCATTTAATTTCAATATGAAACTATGTTGAAGCTGCAGTAATTTCGAATGTAAATTATATTTATAGGATTAATGCAATGTGTTTTTCGAGGTATAGAGAAATAAAAAATGTAGGAACAATAAATATTGAAAAAAAAGCATTTTATCTTATTTAGGTACCCTCTTTTCTTATGACATTTTGTGAAAATATTTAGAACAATTCGGTTGCTTTCACACCGCTTCTCAAGACAAATTCCTCATCTCCATCAGTAACAAAGAAGATAAATATCAAAATATAAAGAACTGGCGCATTCACCAATTTGCAACTTAATCCTTGCTTTATCAATTTTTCCCTTAATTCTTTCATAAGAAATCGAAGAAATTGTAGAAAGTGAAACTCCAACAAATGGTCATCATTCAAAAGTAATTCCAAAGTGAATCATAGGTCAAAAACGAAAAATACGACAATTTGAAATTTAAAGAAACAATATAAAATAGCTATTAGATTCATGTCATAATGTCAAAGTTTTGTCACTCGATTTTGATAACAAGGGGAAGCTTATTAGGGTACGTAGTCCCATAATGAATTCATTATGGTACTAAGCATCTTAATGAAATGCTATACAGGGTCCTGCAATAGTGCGAAAATCTTTATACAGGGTGGCCCACCCCAGACGCGGTTCTCATTTTGAGGCAGTAAATGAAGACATTTTGAAAATTTTTTTTTCGTGAAATGTAAAGGACAATCAGATGCACAATTTAAAATTGTTTTCACATATACAGGGTGTTCGA
The DNA here is from genome assembly GCA_910592335.1 of Adalia bipunctata. Taxonomy (NCBI): domain Eukaryota; kingdom Metazoa; phylum Arthropoda; class Insecta; order Coleoptera; family Coccinellidae; genus Adalia; species Adalia bipunctata. Next base: position 5,581,126 of record OU342951.1, read on the forward strand.
TAACAAAGATATAGATCAAAGTTACACTTTTTTAAATGGAATACCCTATATATGAATTCAAAAATTGAATGGCGAGCTCAAATTATGATGAGTTTATAAAGACCATTTTATGCCTTAGAAGAACCATTGTGGAGAAAATGGCGAAAAATCGAAAAAAAGGAGTATTTTTAATTTGCAATTAATGAATAAACCCTTCAAGCCAACTAGACAGACAATGTTTTTTCGTGTAGACATATTGGCTACCCTTATGCAGAAGAAAAAAATTTAACTCTGGAATATACTGAGTGATCAAAATTAATGTTCAAACATTAACTACAAATAATGGTCAAAAACTTTCTAATTTCAAATGGCACACCCCGTATTTCTGTACCTTGTTGAACGTAAAAATTAATATCGAAACTATCTTCATTGGGTTTCCCTATACCTAAACCTAATAGTTTTCAAGTAATTCTCGATTTTTAATTCAACTAGTTAACCTACTATTATGATTAGCGATATTCATAGAAATACTTGGAAATATTTGTGGGGAAATGCTCACAATATTATTTGAAATCTGAAAAACTCATATGAAGATCTCAATAATTTTAAGATTTTCTGAATATCAATTATTTTTTCAATTATTTTCAAATTAATTTCGCCTAGAAGGTATTAAGTGTCATTATCATTCAATCTTTTTCGGTACATGCCCTTAAATTTTTCTTTATTCCGATCGTTTTGATTTGAAGTTAAGCCATACGTTCAAAGAATCATGTAACCGTACGATTCATTTAAAAAAATATTTGTTCAGGTTATTAACCTGTGCTCCAGTCCAACATTTCCCTATTCTTCACATTTTCAATATTTTGAAGACTTTTAGAGATTTTCAAAAGAGATCTGTGATAGTGAACCTCTGGCCAGAGAGTGAGTTGAGTACCGAGTGGAACGAGTTTCACCAGCATAAGGACATTCAGTTCAGTAGTAAGGTAGTATTTGAAGGTATTTTGTGAACATCTTTGAATCTTTGAGTCTACTAATACTCAGTCCAACAATTGGAGTTAACAAGTATGAAGAATCAAAGGTTCACCGCCTGAGCAAATATTTTTTTAAATGAATCGTTTGTTACATGATTCTTTGAACGTACCTATGGCTTAACTTCGAAACGATAAGAATAAAGAAAAATTTAAGGGCATGTACCGAAAAAGATTGAATGATAATGACACTTAATACCTTCTAGGCGAAATTAATTTGAAAATAATTGAAAAAAGAATTGATATTCAGAAAAACAGTAGATACCTAATCATTTATAAAGGAATAATAAATCTTGCGTGACCGCAACACCATTATTGAGATCTTCATATGAGTTTTTTAGATTTCAAATAATATTGTGATCATTTCCTCACAAATATTTCCAAATATTTCTATGAATATCGCTAATCATAATAGTAGGTTAACTAGTTGAATCAAAAATCGAGAATTACTTGAAAACTATTAGGTTTAGGTATAGGGAAACCCAATGAAGATAGTTTCGATATTAATTTTTACGTTCAACAAGGTACAGAAATACTGGGTGTGCCATTTGAAATAAGAAAGTTTTTGACCATTATTTGTAGTTAATGTTTGAACATTAATTATGATCACTCAGTATATTCCAGAGTTAAATTTTTTTCTTCTGCATAAGGGTAGCCAATATGTCTACACGAAAAAACATTGTCTGTCCCGTTGGCTTGAAGGGTTTTTTCATTAATTGCAAATTAAAAATACTCCTCTTTTTCGATTTTTCGCCATTTTCTCCACAATGGTTCTTCTAAGGCATAAAATGGTCTGTATAAACTCATCATAATTTGAGCTCGCCATTCAATTTTTGAATTCATATATAGGGTATTCCATTTAAAAAAGTGTAACTTTGATCTATATCTTTGTTATCGAACACCCTGTATATGTAAAAACAATTTTAAATTGTGCATCTGATTGTCCTTTACATTTCACGAAAAAAATTTTTTCAAAATGTCTTCATTTACTGCCTCAAAATGAGAACCGCGTCTGGGGTGGGCCACCCTGTAGATGCCGAACCAGACATCTCAGAGATTTCGTTGTTAAGTAGACCTCTTGTACCTTCATTTCTGCATCTCAGGAAATTATTTTCTGATACACAGGATGTCGCCGATAAATGTTATTCAACTGATGCCTGATGGGTGATTTTTTAATGGATCACCCCATATATTTTTACATATTTTCGATGACCTTCATTACCTCTTTCATGACGCAAAATATTATGGACATTTTTTGAACGGTACAGATCTTATTCGAAGAAAACTGCAAAAAGGTGAGGGAAAAGCAGTTCAGTTAAAGTCTTCTGACGATTTCCAGAAGCGATAGTAACATGAATTTCATCTGAAAGTTTTTCAATTGAAGGATTTTCCTTGACACGGTTCCTAAACGATCAACCTGTCATATACAGGGTGTCCGTTATAAAGGACCAAATATGAAGAACTCAAAATTATTATTTCTCGATTTTTTCAAATGGAACACCCTGTATTTTTTCCACAATAATGTAGACAATTGAATACCTTACATTTTCTCAGAAGTAACCTTAGGATTATTTCAACTCCCGCATCCAGCAGACACGAAAAATGATATCGCAACTGAAAATTTTATTCAAATAATAACATAATAAAAACAATGGAATAAAACCAAATTGATCCTTTTCATGTTGATGCTCAGGAAATATAGTTCTGGGAAGGTTTTGAAGTTTGTCAATGATTTAGTTTAGTCTTTTGAATGTCCCGTAGTTTTTATTATGTTATTATTTGAATGAAATTTTCAGTTGCGATATCATTTTTCGTGTCTGCTGAATGCGGGGGTGAAAATAGTTCTAAGGTTACTTCTGAGAAAATGTAAGGTATTCAATTGTCTACATTATTGTGAAAAAAATACAGCGTGTTCCATTTGAAAAAATCGAGTTGCTCTCTTCTGCATGCTCCACTTAGACGAATTATATTTTATTTTATTTTTTTCAAATCTACAAGACGATTGTGTTTGACAGCAGATAAATAAACAACTCATCCACCTACTGATATTTGAAACTACACATATACTTACTCCTTTTAAAGTTGTAATTGTGATATGTCAAGATTACAGTTTTGAATTTTTCGAGAATGTATTGCTATAACTGCTATCAGATACAATTTTGTACCATAAGAATGGTGTTTATGATCCTTATTGTTTAAATAATTGATTTACTGTGGGGATCTTGATCAACTCCAAGTCTTTCCGGGCGAATAGTTAAATCAAATATAAACAAAAATAGAATTTCAAATATTTAGCACTCAATAAGATAAAAAACCCAAACGAGCATATTCAGCACTTATCAAATCAAGCCATTTCAAAATCTGATCAACTCACCTTTTGCACGATGTTCCTGGGCATAAATACGTGAAATTCCCCCTCCTGAGGAACGGGCAGATTATCATCTACATCCAGGACTTCCACAGTTATATTCTTGACGATTTCCCTACGGGTTTCCTTGCTATCTTCTATTACGCAGGTAACGGTGAATGGTTCTTTGCTGGGAGGGACATCTCTGTCAAGAGGCCCTGACGATTGAAGCTGCCACGGCGTGCCCCGCTTTGAAGGGGGCAATAAGATGAATCGGTTGAGATCTAGAAAACAACATCTGATCCTTCTAGATCCCTCATACAACCAAATAAAGGCATCATGAAAACGTTAGTATTAAACGGAAATATCTTGGAGTGGGGGTCTGAAGTCAAATACCTAGGAATAACACTAGATAGCAAACTTCTGTGGAATAAGCATGTTGATAATGATACTGGCAGAGCTACAAGAGCTCTGATGGCATGCAGGCGTCTATACGGCAGGAATTGGGGCTGTAACCCAAAAATACTGGGCTGGATGTACGTCATGATTGTAAGACCTATAGTCACATATGGGTCAGTAGCCTGGTTTGCTAAGACAAGGAAGTACGAGGAAAATGCGACAAAGTACAGAGGCTTGCCTGTTTGTGCATCACAGGAGCTATGAAAACTTGCCCAACCAGGGTGCTTGAGATCATCACAGACTTCACACCTCTACATCTAGTGATTGATAGGGTAGCTCATGAGGCCATCCTCAGAGTATCTAAAGAAGGAGCAAGCAATGAGAGAGTCAGGTTTCAGAGAGCTTGGTCCTCTCTGAATGACTACACCTCATCTGCAAACCTTCCTAATGATGTAATGATCAAGAAAGTAAGCACTGAGAAGAACTTCAGTACAATGCTAAGTAAAAGAGAGGATTTGGAAAGGGAATACACCAACTACAATCTCAAAGAAAATACAATGAAATGTATGATGGTTCTAAAACCGCTACAGGAGCTGGCGCTGGGATCTACGGGACAAGTACCAAGTGTGCACTATCGTTAGGCTCCTGTACAAGCGTCCTTCAAACGGAAATACTTGCAATCGGAAGATGTCTAGATATAAATCTAGAAAGAAACTATCAGAATTGCGATATAGCTATTCATACAGATAGTCAAGCTACTATTAAAGCACTGAGCTCCTACGTCATTGACTCAAAGCTGATTTGGGAGTGCCGAAACAAACTCAATGAGGTCAGCAACAAGAATAAGTTCTTTTTAATCTGGGTTCCCGGTCATTCGGGAATCGTAGGAAACGAAGAGGCCAATACACTGGCCAGAAAGGGCGCACAAACGCCACTCACTGGCCCAGAACCCTTCTGTGGCATAGGAAAATGCACCTATAAGAAGGAGTTTATGCTGAAGGAGAAAACCGAAAGAGAAAAACTCTGGCGGAATCTCCCAGGGATGGATCACTCCAAAAAGTTCCTCCGGAACTTTGAAACTGCTAGATCCAAAAAATATCTGGATCTCAGTAAAAACCAACTTCACCTACTCCCTGGCTTTCTCACAGGACATTGTCGCCTAGAGAAGCATCTGTTGAGAATGGGTTTATCAAACACTGATGAGTGTAGATTCTGTGGGGAGAAGGAAGAAACTCCTATTCACCTGGTTACGGAATGCTTTGCCATTGCAAGCCAAAGGAAAGAGTGCTTTGTACAGGAAACTTGTAGAAGTGGGGAGTTATCCTCCTTGAAGCCGTCGCAGATACTGGATTTCATCAAATCTCTGGAACTGGAGGGCGAGCTGTAGGAGGCGCGATGATAACAGCTCTGTCAGGGGGCACAATAGACCTTAAGGTCGCAGTGGACTGTAACCCCTTTTTAATATAACTATAACTATAATACCAAAAAAAGGTATTTCCTATAACGCAAATGTGAGGAGGCAAATAAGATCACGAATAGGTCTTTTGATCGATTTTATGTGGGTCACCCTGTATGGCAGAATCAACCAAAATTACGACCGCAATATCGAACCACCCAAACAGAGCCATTCTCGTGAAACCCCACAATTAAAACGCGCCCATAATATAATACATCATCCAGATTCCATTGGCAATTTCACCCGGCATTCCTCTCTCGTAAATCCGGGGAACTCACCGCGTTTCGTTGTATAATTGAGCACGTAATCCGGGCACATCCCGACCAAGTACGGATTGGAAAGGGTGCCCAGCACCGTCCTCTGCCTGTTTTCCTTCAGACGATATTTCACAGACGTCCAGAAGCAGAGGTCCTCCACCATCAGATCGCAATCCAGTGCGTCCAGGGGCAGAGTCTCGATTTGGAGCGAAGTCAATTCCTCGGAAGTAGTATCTTGGGCTGCTATGACAGCGACGGCGTTGTCCAGTCCTGCGAATGACAGCCATGAGATTTGGAAAGATAGGAGAGGTTGGGATTCTCAGATGCCCACTCGAGTGGGCTCGCTCTGGAAATTGATTTTCTAAGAATCAGTTTATCAGTTTTTTACTTTCCTTATACACTGCGCAAAAAATTAACGCACATTCTGAAAATCTCAATTTTAATGAAAGTTTACTCTACATTGACTTTATAACTTATTTTTTATGTTCTCTCGGGAAGGTTTTGAAACAAGACACATTAAATGGAAGAAAAATTCAGGATTTCACCGAATCTTATGTGAAAGAAGAAAAATGAGTCATTTTCAAAATACTGAAATGCTGATAAGTGATTTAATACTTGATATTTCCACCCCTTGCGTTAATTACAGCTCGGCAACGACGGTTCATTCTCAAAATGAGTGATCTTAAAATGTTCTGATCTAATCCTTCCCAGATTTCTCCGAGTTGGATTCCAAAGTCATTAAGAGTAGCTGGATGATTTTCTGAACTTCTCAGCCTTCTATTGAGGTTGTCTCAAACCTGCTCAATCGGGTTGAGATCTGGACTTCTTGCTGGCCATTCCATTCGAGAGTCTTCAACCTCTTCAAGGTACTCCTGAACGATGCGCGCACGATGGGGTCTGGCATTATCGTCCATAAAAATGAAATTTTCACCAATGTATGGGGCAAATGGCACTACATGCTCTTCAAGAATGTTCCTTATATACTTATCAGCATTCATAGCTCCATTATCAACGACCACTAGGTCTGTGCGAGCAGTCAAAGATATTTCACCCCATACCATAATCGATCCTCCCCCGAAACCAGTAGTATTCAGGAAATTGCACTGAGCATATCTTTCAAGTGGGCGTCTGTATACAAGGGAACGTCGATCACAATGGTAGAGGCAGAATCTATAGACTCATCTTTGAAGAGAACTCTTTCCCAATCGGCCTCTTCCCAATGGATATGCTCTCTCGTAAAATCCAAACGCACCCTTCGATGGGCTGGGGTAAGATCTGGGCCTCTTGCCGCGACACGAAGCCTTAAATCATATTCTCTGAGGCGATTTCTTATTGTCTGAGTGCTAATTTGCACCTCATGAGTTTGCTCAAGCTGATTTTGAAGGAGGCGAGCGGTTGCAAACCGTTGTCTCAACGAAGAAACTCTCAAGTAACGTTCTTGAATGGCAGTTGTTACCCGTGGTCTACCCTGTCCTGGTCTTCGGACATTCATACCTTTTTCCCTGAATCGCTGCAACATTCTGGACACACTTGTATGGGAAACTCCAAACCTTTCTGCAATTCTTGTGTATGTCCTCCCTTCTTCTCGCAAAACTACTGCTTGGGCACATTCCTCTTGGGCCAAATTGCGTGTTTCGCGTTGCATAGCGATCGAGTGTAGAAAATCAAACGAAAGAAAAACTATTGATCACAAGAATTGATCGAGAACAACTGATTTTAGAATGGAGCCAATACATTCAAAATCTGATAATATCATCTTTTTTTATTCCTGCTGGGAGAAAACATCTGTATTGAAGAAAAACGTTGAAAGTGGATAACATATGCATGCATAATTCTGATAAAAATAATTATCATTGAGAACACCTTCAGTTGTAGAATAAAGAGATTTCCATAATGTGCGTTAATTTTTTTGCGCAGTGTAGATATTCTGAGAATGGCATCATGGTCTGATCTGTCTACAACAAGAAAATTGCGAGATTCTTGGTCCAAAAACAACTTACCCTCGAATCTTCCCAACTGCTGCGTCTTCTCATTAAAACTCAACTTTCCTTCACTTGTCACTCGGAAAAATCTTCCTCCACTCTTCAAAGCGAAATTTTCAGATCCACGTTCTTGGAAAAACAGCTGAAGAATGGTTGATCTATCCATGGGCCTCTTCGTCTTGAAAATGGGTAGAGTTATTCTCATGTCGGTCATGGTAAAATACAGTCCATCCACTGAAAGATGAATAAATACCATCAAAACGAGGGAACAATAAAGAAAACTGAAGTGTCAAAGTAAATAATCGCTTAATTGAAAATTAATTGGTTTGCGATGAATAGGAACATTAACGAAGGGTGGATTGTGTTTTGGCGAATTCCATTAGAGGGTACAAAAGGGAAGGTTAACGAAGAAAAATGGGATATTTGGACGAAGAAGTATTGTGGAAAAATTGTTTGAGTAGGAAGAAATATAAAGTATAATGCCTTTTACATCTAGAAGTTCACTTCACATGTGTCATGTGAATTTCATCAGCAAGAGATTCCTATATCCATTTTTTGAAAATCTAATTTTTTGGTGAAAATCTGAACTATGATAGTAAGGGTCCTGGAATATTCTTTATTGGATTCAGCGACCTCGACAACCTATATTTTGATACCAAAATCGTCCATGTATCCCTCATAACTATTGAATTATTTCGTTTTAATTTTTTCGATATTTCATTTTCGAATTTTGTTCTGAAGCTCACAGCACTCAAAATATGGGTGCTATGGATCACCAAAATGGGTATTCTGGATGATTCGAAGGGGTCGAAGACATAATAATTTGAATAACCCAGTTAGATTTTCCAGGGAATTCGTGTTGATGGCAAATATAGTGTTTTTAGGGGGGTCTTACCCCTTATGCATTTTTGACCCAAAAAGTTGGGATTTTCGATATCGATTTTATGCTTGATATGGATACTTTGGACAATGCTGATTATCAATATGCAAACCAAAATTGGATACGACCAAAGAAACGGAAGCTATGACGATTTGAAATTTCGATTTAAAAAAAAAAATGCCAGTTGACAGGTTAAAATCTAAACTATGATAGATAGCGATTCGAGTTATGTTTTATTGAATAGAGCGACCTCGAAAACCTACAATTTTATACCAAAATCGTCCATGTAGTCCTCATAACTAATGAATTATTTCGTTTTAATTTTTTCGATATTTCATTTTCGAGTTTTGTTCTGAAGCTCATAGCACTCAAAGTATGGGTGATATGGATCATCAAATTGGGTATTCTGAAAGATTCGAATGGGTTGAAGACATTATCGATTGAATAACACTGTTAGATTTTCCAGAGAATTCGTGGTGATGGCAAATATAGTGTTTTTAGGGGGTCTTACCCCTTATGCATTTTTGACCCAAAAAGTTGAAATTTTCGAAGTCGATTTTATTGTTTTAAGAGATACTTTGGACAATGCTGATTCACAATATACAAGCCATTTGCGGTTGTGACCGAAGAATCGGGAGTTATGACGGTTTGAAATTCCGATTTTTTTGAAAAAATGCCATTTGACAAGTGAAAATCTAAACTATGCTAGTTAGAGCTCTGGAAAGTCTTTCATTGAAAAGAGCGACCTCGAAAACCTACATTTTGATACCAAAATCGTCCATGTAGCCCTCATAACTAATGAATTATTTCGTTTTGATTTTTTCCATATTTCATTTTCGAGTTTTGTTCCGAAGCTCATAGCACTCAAAGTATGGGTGATATGGAACATCAAATTGGGTATTCTGAAAGATTCGAATGGGTTGAAGACATTATCGATTGAATAACACTGTTAGATTTTCCAGGGAATTCGTGTTGATGGCAAATATGGTGTTTTTAGGGGGTCTTACCCCTTATGCATTTTTGACCCAAAAAGTTGGGATTTTCGAAGTCGATTTTATTGTTTTAAGAGATACTTTGGACAATGCTGATTCACAATATACAAGCCATTTGGGGTTGTGACCGAAGAATCGGGAGCTATGACGGTTTGAAATTCCGATTTTTTTGAAAAAATGCCATTTGACAAGTGAAAATCTAAACTATACTAGTTAGAGCTCTGGAAAGTCTCTTATTGAAAAGAGCGACCTCGAAAACCTACATTTTGATACCAAAATCGTCCATGTAGCCCTCATAACTAATGAATTATTTCGTTTTGATTTTTTCCATATTTCATTTTCGAGTTTTGTTCCGAAGCTCATAGCACTCAAAGTATGGGTGATATGGAACATCAAATTGGGTATTCTGAAAGATTCGAATAGGTTGAAGACATTATCGATTGAATAACACTGTTAGATTTTCCAGAGAATTCGTGGTGATGGCAAATATAGTGTTTTTAGGGGGTCTTACCCCTTATGCATTTTTGACCCAAAAAGTTGAAATTTTCGAAGTCGATTTTATTGTTTTAAGAGATACTTTGGACAATGCTGATTCACAATATACAAGCCATTTGCGGTTCTGACCGAAGAATCGGGAGCTATGACGGTTTGAAATTCCGATTTTTTTGAAAAAATGCCATTTGACAAGTGAAAATATAAACTATGCTAGTTAGAGCTCTGGAAAGTCTTTTATTGAAAAGAGCGACCTCGAAAACCTACATTTTGATACCATAATCGTCCATGTAGCCCTCATAACTAATGAATTATTTCGTTTTAATTTTTTCCATATTTCATTTTCGAGTTTTGTTCCGAAGCTCATAGCACTCAAAGTATGGGTGATATGGAACATCAAATTGGGTATTCTGAAAGATTCGAATGGGTTGAAGACATTATCGATTGAATAACACTGTTAGATTTTCCAGAGAATTCGTGGTGATGGCAAATATAGTGTTTTTAGGGGGTCTTACCCCTTATGCATTTTTGACCCAAAAAGTTGAAATTTTCGAAGTCGATTTTATTGTTTTAAGAGATACTTTGGACAATGCTGATTCACAATATACAAGCCACTTGCGGTTGTGACCGAAGAATCGGGAGCTATGACGGTTTGAAATTCCGATTTTTTTGAAAAAATGCCATTTGACAAGTGAAAATCTAAACTATGCTAGTTAGAGCTCTGGAAAGTCTTTTATTGAAAAGAGCGACCTCGAAAACCTACATTTTGATACCAAAATCGTCCATGTAGCCCTCATAACTAATGAATTATTTCGTTTTGATTTTTTCCATATTTCATTTTCGAGTTTTGTTCCGAAGCTCATAGCACTCAAAGTATGGGTGATATGGAACATCAAATTGGGTATTCTGAAAGATTCGAATGGGTTGAAGACATTATCGATTGAATAACACTGTTAGATTTTCCAGAGAATTCGTGGTGATGGCAAATATAGTGTTTTTAGGGGGTCTTACCCCTTATGCATTTTTGACCCAAAAAGTTGAAATTTTCGAAGTCGATTTTATTGTTTTAAGAGATACTTTGGACAATGCTGATTCACAATATACAAGCCATTTGCGGTTGTGACCGAAGAATCGGGAGCTATGACGGTTTGAAATTCCGATTTTTTTGAAAAAATGCCATTTGACAAGTGAAAATATAAACTATGCTAGTTAGAGCTCTGGAAAGTCTTTTATTGAAAAGAGCGACCTCGAAAACCTACATTTTGATACCATAATCGTCCATGTAGCCCTCATAACTAATGAATTATTTCGTTTTAATTTTTTCCATATTTCATTTTCGAGTTTTGTTCCGAAGCTCATAGCACTCAAAGTATGGGTGATATGGAACATCAAATTGGGTATTCTGAAAGATTCGAATGGGTTGAAGACATTATCGATTGAATAACACTGTTAGATTTTCCAGAGAATTCGTGGTGATGGCAAATATAGTGTTTTTAGGGGGTCTTACCCCTTATGCATTTTTGACCCAAAAAGTTGAAATTTTCGAAGTCGATTTTATTGTTTTAAGAGATACTTTGGACAATGCTGATTCACAATATACAAGCCATTTGCGGTTGTGACCGAAGAATCGGGAGCTATGACGGTTTGAAATTCCGATTTTTTTGAAAAAATGCCATTTGACAAGTGAAAATATAAACTATGCTAGTTAGAGCTCTGGAAAGTCTTTCATTGAAAAGAGCGACCTCGAAAACCTACATTTTGATACCATAATCGTCCATGTAGCCCTCATAACTAATGAATTATTTCGTTTTAATTTTTTCCATATTTCATTTTCGAGTTTTGTTCCGAAGCTCATAGCACTCAAAGTATGGGTGATATGGAACATCAAATTGGGTATTCTGAAAGATTCGAATGGCTTGAAGACATTATCGATTGAATAACACTGTTAGATTTTCCAGAGAATTCGTGGTGATGGCAAATATAGTGTTTTTAGGGGGTCTTACCCCTTATGCATTTTTGACCCAAAAAGTTGAAATTTTCGAAGTCGATTTTATTGTTTTAAGAGATACTTTGGACAATGCTGATTCACAATATACAAGCCATTTGCGGTTGTGACCGAAGAATCGGGAGCTATGACGGTTTGAAATTCCGATTTTTTTGAAAAAATGCCATTTGACAAGTGAAAATCTAAAATATGCTAGTTAGAGCTCTGGAAAGTCTTTTATTGAAAAGAGCGACCTCGAAAACCTACATTTTGATACCAAAATCGTCCATGTAGCCCTCATAACTAATGAATTATTTCGTTTTGATTTTTTCCATATTTCATTTTCGAGTTTTGTTCCGAAGCTCATAGCACTCAAAGTATGGGTGATATGGAACATCAAATTGGGTATTCTGAAAGATTCGAATGGGTTGAAGACATTATCGATTGAATAACACTGTTAGATTTTCCAGAGAATTCGTGGTGATGGCAAATATAGTGTTTTTAGGGGGTCTTACCCCTTATGCATTTTTGACCCAAAAAGTTGAAATTTTCGAAGTCGATTTTATTGTTTTAAGAGATACTTTGGACAATGCTGATTCACAATATACAAGCCATTTGCGGTTGTGACCGAAGAATCGGGAGCTATGACGGTTTGAAATTCCGATTTTTTTGAAAAAATGCCATTTGACAAGTGAAAATATAAACTATGCTAGTTAGAGCTCTGGAAAGTCTTTTATTGAAAAGAGCGACCTCGAAAACCTACATTTTGATACCATAATCGTCCATGTAGCCCTCATAACTAATGAATTATTTCGTTTTAATTTTTTCCATATTTCATTTTCGAGTTTTGTTCCGAAGCTCATAGCACTCAAAGTATGGGTGATATGGAACATCAAATTGGGTATTCTGAAAGATTCGAATGGGTTGAAGACATTATCGATTGAATAACACTGTTAGATTTTCCAGGGAATTCGTGTTGATGGCAAGTATTGTGTTTTTAGGGGGTCTTACCCCTTATGCATTTTTGACCCAAAAAGTTGAAATTTTCGAAGTCGATTTTATTGTTTTAAGAGATACTTTGGACAATGCTGATTCACAATATACAAGCCATTTGCGGTTGTGACCGAAGAATCGGGAGCTATGACGGTTTGAAATTTCAATTTTTTTGAAAAAATGCCATTTGACAAGTGAAAATATAAACTATGCTAGTTAGAGCTCTGGAAAGTCTTTTATTGAAAAGAGCGACCTCGAAAACCTACATTTTGATACCAAAATTGTCCATGTAGCCCTCATAACTAATGAATTATTTCGTTTTAATTTTTTCCATATTTCATTTTCGAGTTTTGTTCCGAAGCTCATAGCACTCAAAGTATGGGTGATATGGAACATCAAATTTGCGCCATTTGCGGTTGTGACCGAAGAATCGGGAGCTATGACGGTTTGAAATTCCGATTTTTTGAAAAAATGCCATTTGACAAGTGATAATCTAAAGTATGCTAGTTAGGGCTCTGAAATATTTTTTATTGAATTCAGCCACCTCAAAAACCTTCATTCTGATTCGGAAGTCGACCGTATACACCTCATAAATAAAGAATTTTTTTTCATTAACAAATTCTCGATTTTGGTTCACAAATATAGATCAAACAAAGTAAGGGTTTAAATTTCAAGGAAGGTTTGTATCTCGAACGAACACATTCCATTAGGTATGACCCATTTCTTCGACATGCTGCCAATCATTAAATCATCCTTCATTGAGGAATCAACGAACGAATGTTTGACGACCATATATACCATAAAATGGTACATAATTTCCGTTATCAGCATATTAAACTGAATTCAACAAATTTAATCTACTAATTGCCTTGCCACCAGGACATAATATAAAAAGGACCAGTCGCTTTTGTCCTCAAAAGGCGTGTTACACTGAATAATTATTATGTTTTATCTTTTCCTACGATGTCCATCAATCAGCTGTTTGATGGTCATTGTGACATTACTCTGTGATCCTAATTAATCTGTGGTCGTTGGTGAGCTCATAAAGGGACAGGGACAAAGGGTCTTAGGAGCAATCGCGTTGTTGATGAGGTGTAAAAGGGGTTTAAAGATTTTATTACGTGATATTTAGATTGTTTCACATCCTGGGATAGCTTTATTTTGGGTGCCCAGGAATAGGTACTCAAAATATATTATGTTCTGCAACACTCGCTAAGAGTTTTCATCTTTGACTTGTTTACTTTCATTATCTGTTTCGTTTCTTGGCTTTTCCCATTTTCGTTGTTTGTAACAATCATTATTGGTGAATACAAGTTATTGTCATTGTTATTGAGTTTGAGTAAGTCAAGTTCACCTTAGATAGCAGATAGATTGTATAGAATTGTGACGATTGCCCTTGAAAGATAACAGAATTTGGCATATGGTTAATTATTGATAAAATTGATTGCTCGACGAGTTGTTCAACAAGGAATGTACTCAGAAGGGACAACATAGATTGACGAAATAATCAATGAAATTAGAAATACTCGGTTGATAAACTTCATAGCCCATAATATTCTTGCATAATATTCAGAATGCAAGAAATCCAATCAAACCCACCCTGCGTAAATAATGTTGTTTCAATATGCCGTGACGAATAATGGGAAATACAAATTCAAACTTTAATAGTTAACGTCAAATTTTCGACGAAAATGAGTCTTTATCGATGAAGGTAGAAAATGAATGGTTACGCTAAAAATATCATCGGTATTTACATCAAGATACAAGTAGTGAACGTGTTCTGACCTTTGTTGGCCTTCAAGGTCGCCCCAAACACGCCATGCACCCATAAGCGTTTGTATTAGCATAAAAACATAACAGAAAACTAAGTACCTACATCATGTTTCACTCTTGAAATACATCAAATGGGTGTATAAAGAGAAGTTGGTTCAATTTATGTGATTAGATCAACTTGAAATTCGTATATTGTTAATCAAATATGTTGAAGCTGAAATAGAAGAATCGGAAAGCAGCCATAGAATATACTTACTAGTCTATTTTGGTCGTCGTTCTTATGAGGAGCACCAAGTATCACCCCAATTCAAGTACTTGCCTTATACGCACTTAAGGCATACGAGAAATTATGTCAGGTATTCAATTCACATTCAGAAAATCCAATAACACTAAATATCAAGAAGATTGAGGGTAGCAGAACTGACCCCTGAGGAACATCATGCTTCAACTGTCGAATTTGTCATCTACAAGGTGAAAGCATCAAACGGATATTTTGTCGTATCCCTTTCGGATTACTACAACAAAATTCCTCTTTATCTCGAAACATGGGGTATGTTACGCCCTAATTAAAACGCTCCATGCATAATAAAGTTCCCCATAGACGTATCGATTTGACTTAACGCCTCTTTCTCTCGAATATCTTGCATTCTGTTCACTTAGCATCTTCCAACTCTGCGTTTCAGCGTCCCCGAAACTGCTAAACTAATTTTTGTCCCGTTTGCTTATCGGATTAAGGATATGGGGTGCGATATATCAGGGATACTTTCCGGGAAAGCTTCCTTTTCGGGATTTATCGAACCGAGGGGGATATTAAAAGAGAAACGAGTCGCCTTGAGCAGGTTGGGGCAGGTTTCCATTCATTATTAGGACGTCTGGCGATATAAATCTTAACGAGTTTACTCTGGCGAAAGTTTTAGAGGGAATTCGAAGCACTACTGTTGATGGCCGTGTAATTAAAAGGAGGCGCTAAGCAGGTTATTGCAAATTTCGAAAGGGACGCTCTTCTTGGAAGGATTCCGTTTGATAGTTGCATTGTGTAGTACCTGAGGAGAAGTGCTGATAAAGGCTACATTCTGTCAAGAAAATACCGAAATATATGCGAGATGCTTTTGAATCCAGGTCATCAAAATATTCAATCAAAGAAAAAAACCTTGTCTTAAAATCTTTCACTGATGATTTGATTTCGTATTTATTTTATTCTGTTTTATTTAATTTGGTCTCAGCCATTCATATAGCCTAAACTGTCCCATGCCACATGTATTCCTGATTTTATCTAAGGAGTACCAGTGTGACGCAGTGACGCTTGGAGTAAACTATCCCGAGGACCTGAGTTAGTCGTCGCAGATAGAAGAATGGGAGGCAGGCCGCAGGGTTGATTTCAGTTCTTTTCCTGTTGGTGGATTACAATATGATTATCATAGTATCTTTATGAAAATTGTTTATGCAGTTCAAGGTATTGCTACCCAGAAAGTTTTAATTTGAAACTTCTGATTATCAAGAAAACACTCTACTTATTTCTTTCTGAATTCAAGGGTCATGAAGTTTGAGATTTTTGCTCAGGGTCACTTTCAACCCCCACGGATAGAAAAACCAATTTGCATAATGAAATTTCCGATAGGAAGGAGGTCTTAACACCAATCGTTTTTCACGATCATTCGGAAACGGAGATAATCCAGTCCGGTTTTTATAACTGCCCCTTTCGGTTAGTTTCTCCAATTCCCGATACTAGCCGACGTGAATTTACGACAATCTTCCATTTGGCTAATCCGCAGAACCTGTGGCATGGACGTTCGACGCCCACACGGGCGCCCCACGGTTGCCAGTATGGGCGGAAACTCAGTTCGTCTGTATAAGAAAAATTCTCGATTTACCGGAAAATTCGGGAAATTTGGCAACGTTGCACTTTTCGTACGCGCGAATTGGGCAGATTGTAGGTTTATTTATGGATGTGATGTTTCGCTTTTTCGTTTATTGGATTGCGGAGTGATTTCTGGTAGATCGTTTAATTTTTTAATGGGTTCTGACCTTCGCGTATGTGGTTCTTTGACCTCTCGTTTGAATTAATTGGGAAAAGAGGATGATTGAGTGGTTTGGCTGATGGATCCGCGAATTAATGATGGCATTGAGTTTGATAACACTTTCCATACCGAACTTTTTAGTTAACTTTTATTAAGAATGAAAACACTCCAACATTCCAAAGGAAAAATGTACCGCCCTCAATGAATCCCGGACTTCAGAATCGTAGACGATTATGCTGCATACTGTTACAACGACGATTCAAAAGACACAAAATCTTTCTAGAAGGAACAGTGATTGAATTTTTGTTGAAAACATCAAATGAAGTCCAGTTAAAACTCAAAATTTCCATTTTTAGGATGAAAGTTTTAGAGACTTCAATCTAAAAATAAATTCCATCAAGCCTACCAGCTTTTGCAGATTTTTGTGGGGTTCACGTTAACGTAACCTCTTATGAATAAGTATATCAAAGCCTATCAATGTCAAATATTGTTCAAATAAAAAATAAATGATCGTAACAACAATAAAACTACTCTCATCAACTATATAAAAAGTGTCAATCTCATGTAATAATATCAACTATTCAAATAGAGAGATAATACTGATTCCCATTACACAATTGGCGACGAGGAGATGTATATACAGAGTGTAACAGCCAAATCGAATAAATTCGATAACGAATAAATGAGGGCGTGTTGGGAAAAACGCTCGGACACGTCGATTTGTAATTTTAAATGCGCATATTTTTCAAGAGAATAATATTATGTAGGGTGTTCCATGTGACCGTGACCAATATCAACTTTCTTATTTCAAATGCAACACCCTGTATATTATTTATTTTTTTGGAATCTTCAGAGAATTCTAGACACAATTCATGCACAATGTTCTATACCTATCTTTAACTATTTCGGAAGTATTAAGTGTTTTCAGATTTAATGCAAAAATCAACGTTTTAAATAAAAAATATTTTTTTTCGCAAATTCGGTACATTACACTTAAAACCTATTAAGTAATACCTACTGATTATTTCTTGATTATTAAAAAAAAAACAGAAAAAACATTAATGTCAATGCAGGAAATGTTCAAAATGCTCGCCGCGAACGTCTTGGCAACATGCTAATCTGGTGTAGAATTGTCTTCTAACGTTACTCAACATTTCTTCTCAGTAATATTTTTTGCCAACTTTCTTCATATCAAGAGGTAAATGGGAAATAAGTATTGAGTGTAATGTATCGAATTTGTGAAATAAAATAATTTTCATTCAACATGTTAATTTTTGTGAAAAATCTGAAAACACTTAATATTTCCGAAAAAGTTGAAGATAGGTATAGGACATTGAACATGAATTATGTCTAGAATTATCTGAAGAATCCAAAAAATAAATAATATACAGGGGGTTGCATTTGAAATAAGAAAGTTGGTATTGGCCACAGTCGCATGGAACGCCCTATATTATTTTATTTTCTTGGAAAATATGCGCATTTAAAATTACAAATCGACGTGTCCGAGCGTTTTTCCTAACACCCCCTTATTTATTCGTTACCGAATTTATTCCATTTGGCTGTTACCCTCTGTATAGATTGACCCTGACTATTTTCAATGTTTCATGTCGACGAATGGCTAAAAAGACATTTACAGAGGGAAATTTCAAAGTCATTGAAGGCCATATAATCTACCCCCCCATTTCAATTATGCATGTTAAAAGCGGACAAGAAGCAGAACCTTCTTGGTCATCTTCAATCGATGAATTTATATTTACGGAGCGTCGGATTTAGACAGATTTTCCATTTCACCGACTGCCTGGAATTGAGGGAAATTGAAAATTTTCGAACCTATCAATCAACGTCTATCAGTGAGATGAAGCGATCTCTTTTATAATTTGTGGTATTCTGGGTTAGTTAATGAACATTTGAATGAATCGTAGGACCTTAAATTACGCAATGAGATCTGATTCACTTGAAGTTTTCCAGAAAATTTGAGGGGTTTTTCAATCATCTTCATTTACTTTTCTGACCACTTGTTCTTGTTTATTTTTGAAACTAGACGCAAGTGAATCGTAAGTTCTTTCAGAGAAATTTCCATTTGATTCGGAATTGAATTCTGAGAAGTCGGTTTTTCCACATCGTTCTAGGGTTAACATTTTCCTGGGATACGATATAGAAGAGCGAGAATTAATACATGTCCCACCCAGTGATGGCTCTGTAGGCGTTGACACTCGCTAATTACCTACTTTAATTACTCGTTTTCGGAAATTATTCCGAACCTATTTGGAAAACTCTCCCCGGAGATGAATTAGTCAAATTGCTGACCGCAATACATAAAAATTGGTGAGATAACACGAATATTAATACATGATTGTTATCAAAACTTTCATAACATCGAAAATTCTATATTATACATGACACTATTTTATTGGAACTCATTCGTTGAATGTATTTTGGTGTTTTGCAAAGTTAAAATGATTCAACAATTATAATTGCATCTGTCGAACCATTTTCTATACCTTATTTTCTCATCAGTCAGAATTTGCATCAAATTTTTAACTCATGAAGAAACTTATGATTTATCTTGTGAACAAAAAATTTCATTACACGTTTCTCCCCAACTAAATTCATAAGTTTCCGCCACATTTAAATCAAGAAGCTTCAGTCTCTAATGTATCTTTTAATAAACTGCAAGACTCAATGTTTATAGGGGCACATTGAAAATTTCCAACATCTACGCCTTGACCTAGGGCACATTATTGAACATTGAAGAGTATTATGTTCCAGACTCTGAGAAAATGAGATCGACGAAAGCTTTCCAGAGGTTCCAAACTAGTATTTTTTTAGGATCACTCAAACCCTTCGATTTCACATATACAAAATTCGAAAATATTCGTCAAATGAATTGGTTCATCTTCTAAGGAAGAGATAAAACAATCTGGCAACTCTGGTAATGCCACAAATTTACTCTCAACACAGTGAATCGAACAGACGTAGTTTAATGGAGTGGAAAAGAGAGAAAGTAGAGGAAATGGATTTAAAGATCCCATTATTTTTATCGGTGTCCACATCAATTGGTTTTGGAATATTTCACCTTCAGCTTTTTTGTGTGTCTAGAGCAGAAGGTCCTAGAAGCAGTTTAAAGAGCGATGAACTCACCACATTCATGACTTGCGGAGACAGAAAACTTCAGTTCGCCCAGAATCAACTACCTCAGTGGCATACAATAAAAGTCATCTTCATTTGAACTGATTGAAGCTTTAAGATTTTGGTTCCATAAACGGGGCAGAAGCTCTCTCAGATCATTTAAGGATTCTGGGGTAGGTTGATGATTATCTAATCTTCTTTGGAGCATATCCCATGCATGTTCTATGCAATTCAAATCTGGTGAGTGCGGAGGTATTGGTAAATGTGGAATACCAAGCTCCTCGCGCGCATTCTCAACTATGGCTGCACGGTGCGGTCTAGCGTTATCGTCTAGAAATTGAAAAGTTTAACCAATAGCAGCGTGAAAATTTGGCACAACATTGTCAATGACATGCTCCCTATAGTGTAAGGTGGTCATATTCCCAGAACAAATGTGTAGATTTGTGCGCCCGTTGAAACATATCCCGGCCCATACCATAACACAACCCCCTCGGAATGGATGGACTTCTTGGACATAGCGACGATTACGGGGTATGCGTAAGATTGTCCATACCCTCATTCTTCGAGAATCTGAAAATCGTCCATATCTGGATTCATCAGTGAAAAGTACACTACGCCATTGATCGTTCCATGATGTTGATCAATAATAAGGTCTCAATATTCAGGGTTGTCTACTTGTTGTATAGATGAATAGTTGGGAAGTGAAGCCATTGTCGATGAAAATATTTTGTTTATTTAAATTAAGAGGCAGTTTGTATTTCTGAAGCCATGTTTTGATATTTTTCGTGGCTCTACTCAAGTTATCTTTCACTGCAGGGGTGCAGGCCATCTTTTTATGTTAGTTGCAAAAGTTGCGAAATGGTGCAATCGCCGGTTAGCATAAACAAATACGGTATGTCTTTTCAGGGACTTACGCGATGTAATAGTTATATATCTTCATTTTTCATCTCCAATTCTTTGTGATGATCTACTTGTCCTATTTTAATAGGTTTCTTCCATTGTTTGTCTTGTAATAAAAGAATTCTGATTAATATTCATTTAAATCATATTCCTCATAGTTGACATAGTTTGAGTTGAGGTTTATGGATGTCCTTTTCAGAATGGGGGATGTTGAAAAGGTCCTCACTATATGTTAATCCCTTTATGATTGCCTTAAAACTGGTCATTCGATTGAGTAAATTCTTCATTTGCATCTGATTGAATTCACATAAATTCTCAAAAAAGATTACTTTCAGGTGATGTCATTATCTAGAGTAGACTCTATAAAGATTAAGTGAACTTTTTTCAGCTGTAACTTTCAAGCATTTCAGCATTAATTGACTGGTACAGAATCTGAGGTTTTTTCGTTTATTCCATCACTTCCCGTTTCCAAGCTTTGAATTAGAACGAAGGCCTGAATTTGCAACAGGACTAATAGCTTTAATTTCAGCTACATAATTTGAATTAGGGACGAAATCTGGTTTTGTCGGCATAGACCGGAAAATTGTTAAATTCCAATTTGGCAACCTGGACTGAAAATTAAGGAATCATCACTTTCTAGTTGCATTTCGAATTCTATGTATGAAAAATTCTGGGGAAACTGTCGAAAACGTTTGGATAGCATGAATAGAATGATGAGTTGTTGAGGAATAATGGAGAAATGAATATTTTCAGTGGAACACAATATACAGTCTGGCTTACTGAAAAAAAACATTTCTGGGAACTACATACATATTTGAAAAACGTTGTCTGTAAACCATCCTGTATATCCCAATATTTCACCACACAGAATCATGCTTCATTTGAAATTTATATGGTCGCATAAACGTAAATCCTACATATCCCTGGAATACCTTAGATATGCCTTATCCTATATCCTTCCCAGTCGATTTCAGGGAAACATTCCACCATAAAAACAGTTTTGGTCGAATATTGAAGCTGACACGTGGAATTTATATATCTACCCTCGTCATACGGTAATAATTTATGTGTTCCAACCTATTTTTCATCCTTAGGGAATACTAGCTCTGTATACATATAGTTATGCAAATTTCTTGTGGCGAAATTAGAAACAGAATGAAATTCCAGCCATACTTTTTCGATTAGTTGAACAGTTGTGTTCGTAGCTGGGGACGATAATTTTATGTCATTATTATGCGTTAGTTTATGAGCTAAGATAAGGAAGCAAATCTACATTTTTATGTGCATTCGATCAAGTTAATCAAGGAATTTCTTCAAAGGATAAAACACTGTTTGTTGTATAGGTAGGTAGTGGCTAAGAGGACTGGGTAAATAAAAATCCTTTATGAGATGCCGACGTTTCGACCTTTATTTCTGTTCTTTTTCAAGGCTAAAATCGAATAAAATTGAAGACATAAGACGTAACATACATTCAAGTTAACACAGAGTGCATACTTCACAACAAACCAATATAAAACAATATAAAAAGTAAAATCATGAAAGACAAACAACCGTACAAGACAGAAAGCGACACACTTTTATGATTTTACTTTTTATATTGTATTACATTGTTTTCGTTGTAAAGGATTTCAGGTCTTCAATATTATTCTATTTTAACATTGAGAAAGACCAGAAATAAAAGTCGAATACTTGGCATCCCATAAAGGATTTTTATTTCCCAAGTTTTCTTAGCCATATTCGAAGAAAAGGACACGAATACTATAAAACACTATATTCGCGGTTAACTCAAGAATTCGAAAAAAACTAACGATCGGTTCTGTAAAAATTGAGACAGCTCCAAGAAGTCGACATAATTTTTGACTAACCTTACGTTATCATTTGCAAATTTGGATTTCAGTTTGGAGATGAAGAAATAATGAAAATAAATTGAATCAGAAGCCTATGAATCCAGAAGAAGATTTTTTAGTCATGTTTGCATCCTTCAGAAATACTTTTTTCTAATGAGAAAGGAGAAGTGATACAAAAAAAACAAGAAGATACAACAACCATAAAAACCTTTTAAAACACATTTAGAAGATGTCCCAAAATAGGATTATTGATTTAAAATCCTCACTCCTAAGCGAAGTCAAGTTTTATATGGAAACATCCCCTAAAGACATTCTTACAAGTACCCCAAATAAGAAACGTCTTCCCATAAATGAATAATTCAAACCCAAAAATTCCCATCAACATAAACCGAAACTTTCTAATCCCGAATACCGACTCTCCAACAAAAACAGTCGAACGTAACATCCATCCTTAACGACCCCTTTCGAAACCTCCCCTTGGGAGGCAATAACCCACTTCAATTTTCGATAATCAAATCGCCACCAAACCAGGAACAAACCGAACAAACTATCCAGACTGTAATAACAAACGTTCCACATTATACTTCTATCCAGAGTATCCAGCCAGCCGTGCTAGGGGATGACTCAGATATTTGTGTGTCGACATTCAAGTCTGCCAGTCTGCACCCCCGCTTTCCAGGGGGATGGGAGGCGATGGCGATTCATCTTGCGAAGATGTGAATCACGACTATGATGGGAAGGATAGTTTTGGGAGTAAAGAACAGGATCTTGGGAAGATGACGAATTGGGGGTTGATTTAGGTCACGTGACTGATTGGAGGTTAATTTGGGGTTGTGTTGATTTTGTAACGTTCCGTGAATGGGCACAGAATGAGGCAAAATCTTATTGTTTTGTTTCATTCAGATGTAATGAGCTTTTCCTTTTTGAATGTGAATATTTCTTCGTTGGGAGGAATTTAATACTGTTCTTGTATGCAGGGTGACAATTTGGAAACTTGCCAGGCCAAATATGTCGCGACGAGGATGTTTTCAGAGAAAATGCCAGAACAGGTCAATTTTTATTCGGAGGGGTACATTTTGACCAGAATTGTAAGCCGAAACCTCCTCAACCCTAGGTATAGGAGCTATCACCCCTAAATTTTCAAAAGGAAATAGGGGGTGAGATTTACCTCAATTGAAAGATCACTTGTCCCTCTACAGTCTACATGAATACTATGGTTTGCAAATTTTTATTGATTCCTTGAAGTAGTTACAGAAGGTGACAATTTTAAAACTTTATTATGTCTCGACAAGGATGATTTCGAAGAAAAAGCCGGAACATGTCAATTTTCAAAGGAAGGGGACATATTTTGAGCAAAATTATAAGCCGAAATATCCTCAAACCTAGGTGTAGGGGCTATCACCCCTAACTTCTTCATAGAGAATAGAGAGTGAGCTAAACCTCATTAAAAATTTGCAAACCATAGTATTCATAACTGGACTGGCAAGTTTACAAATTATCACCTTGTATAATATATAGTTTCTTTCACAACCGAAACTAGCTCAGTCTGGAGGTGTATAAAATGCGAAAAATACCCCCAGATTATACAAATCTTCGATTTATTCTTGCAGTATCCCTCATAACCTCATTTTCATTTTAAAATTCCCTCCACAAAAATAAGACGGTGCAGAAACAAATTGCAGACATTTTTCCCCCCCATTATTTCCACATCTTCCGCATTACCATACGAACAGTAGCGTTCCGTAAGAGGGGAAACGACGAAACAAAGGGAAATTCCAGCATTTAATCAACTTTATCGACATTATAAATTATCTATTCCCGAATCTGAAGAAAATAGGGAATGCAGGGTTGATATTTCCATCGCTGCAACTGAGTCATCGCCAAAGGAAAAGGAAAATAAGTCGACTCGATACAGTCTGGTTGCCTTCTCCGCAAATATTTGTACACTGCCCCTTTAGTCCGGGTCTCTAACTTGATTGGGGTGACATGTTTTCTATCGGAGATTTTTCCTATGATTAGAATTTGTCGGTCGAGTTGATTGCTGTACGAGATGAAGATGTTGGGAGTACGTCTTGTTGCCAGTGGATTGATGTTATCGAATATGGTCTTGCAACTTCGTGATTAGAGTTATTACTTTTTCTGTGTTCGACCAGAGGGAAGATTGAGAATCGGATAACTAAGATTGAGTCTCAAGGGTCCTAAATAGAAGAACCTTCTCCTCTTCGAACGAGTAAATCTCATCATACATAGGGTATAAAGTATACCTAGTATGAATTGTGACAAATTCAAAAGAGGTTCAATACATCTGAGAGTGGCTGTAAAACAAATTGAAGAGTATGAGCATATAAGAGGACTATTATAACTTAAACTTCCAGAAAAGCTATTCATTCGGTAAAGCTGACTGAAATCCCTCCTTATACTCACATTTTCAATCAAACAATACCCAGAAGCGATTCCTGCCTCTCCCAGAGCTCTCCCCGAAAGATAATCAACGAAAATATCAAGAAGATTCTCCTGTCTGTCAAACCCAAAGCAAGAGTCTTTCAGGAACCTGTCAGTCTGGGAGAATCCCTACTAATTACAACCAGAAAAAGCCAATTTATCACTCCACAAACTGCCTCAGGTGAAAACAAAGAGTTCATCAACCTTCCTAGACCCCAAAAGGAGACGATCCAAGATTTATAACCTATAAAATTGGGAGCATCATTAGCGTGGAACGATCAATAACGTTTATCACTGAAAATTCGATTCGGGCTTCAAGCCATAGTTAGGGTTTCATTGTCTCTTAGGGACCCAGTTTCAGCATCATCTGAGGCTGTGAAAAGTGATATTGGGGCGTCAAGTATCCTGATGGGTCCTTGAAGATGCTACGTGAGTGTATTGCCTCCATTTGGTCTTTTAACACGTTCCACCGTGAATCAATTTGTTTGAATATTCTTTGAAATGAGGGTTGAAACTGAAATGTATGAAGGAAGTATGTTTCATGATCCACAGATAGCGTAATCATTGTTTAAGGAGAAGATGAAAAAAAGGGTGGTTCTTAGGTATTTTCGTGAGGTTCACAGTTTATTTCATGACTGAATCACCCTGTATTCTTTGAAGTCCATGATGACATGTTCTGGAAAAATCAAACAAACACCTCAAATCAACCCAAAAATACAGGGTGTCAACTTAACCTTCATTGTAAATAGTTTCTATAATAATGGATCACCCTGTATAAATTCTGGGTATTTCAGATTTTTTCGATGAAACAACATTATATCTAGTGTAATAGTTCATTTTGCGAACGTTCTCGTCCTGGAACTGACATATTTTATACTTCAAAAATCAGGCATGCATTCAATAATAGATAACCCTGTATTCGTAACGATTTTCGGTCATATTTCTCTATATAGTTGCTCCCTCGGAATGGAATGAAATGTTTTTTGAGAAAAAATGGAACTTCATTCGATTCTGTTTCGAGATACGCGCGTAGTAAAAGTGGGTAATTATCAACTTCAACGTCCTGTATCTCAAAAACAAGTCATAGGATTGAGTTGGGGCCATGGACACTTTTGATCATTTGACGGAACGCCATTTGCCATAAGAAAAGTGCGGGGCCCTTTCTCAAGAAATGTTCAACAACCTCGTGTGTAGTATGCAAAGAAGATGTCAAGCTGTTATTGATGCCCGTGGAGGCCATACATTGTATTGATAGTCTTAGAATGCTTGAATTCTCTGGGAATAAAATTTCATTATTTTACTCGATTTTTCTTAACCACCTTGTATACGCTGCAGACCTACAGGCTAAAATTAATTTGCAACTTGAAATCATATTAATATGAATTTTCATCACAAAAATCTTATTCTAACCATATTTTTTTGCAATCGTCAATATCCCTAACTCATGTTGAGCAGTTTATTTAGTGGAAGGAATTATTTATGAAGAAGGAATCATCTATACAATAAAACTTCATTTGTAGCTGACTCCGAATATTTTTTCCGATATATTCTGATAAATTGTGAAAGAAGTTACGTTTCGATCGAATGAAAGTGAACTTCAAATAAGTACAGGGTGCTTGAATTTAATTAGCAGCTTTGAAACTATAAAAATATCGAAAAACTGATCTCTTTTGTTGGCACACATCCAATTTTGTGTACCCTGTATTCAATTCATTGAATGAGCCAACATCTGTTGATAGCTCCCTAAATAAACGTTTTTCGAGTAAGCTGATTTTCAAATTGACAGCTACAGAGTCACAGTTTTGGAAACACGAAAAGCTGATTTTGTGTAAATAAAAATTCAAAAAAAAATTGACTCCATCCAACAATTTATTGATACAACCTAGTGAATCTACAGGTATAGTTGATCCAAAGATACTATAGGAGGAGTCATTAAAACTTTAACACAGATATCCCTTTGAAACCGGCAAAATACCAAAGGAACATCTGTGTGAAAGATTTCATGACAAACGCCAACATCCGAAGTCACCCCCAAAGGTCAAAAGTCTCGCCCTCACTCACCTGACCAAAATCCACCAACGACACCGACAAAGACCGCAAGCCACAACATGTCGTCCGAAAAAACCGATCGTAAACTTCCGTTTCCCAAAAATACGACCAATTAAACTGTCCGCCAAACCACTCGGCGTAGGTCCTGATCCTGAATCCTCGAGAATGCGTCGTACGCGTAGCGACGCTCGGGTTAATCGGAACGCTGACACACGGCAGGACCTTCGCGGGACAAATGAGCGTCGCAACGCCAACGCGATGCCACGGAACGCCCTCCGAAAGGATCCGGTTGCGTGATAAGGACTCGCAGGACTTATCGGCCGAATCGGCTGGTTTGAGGAATTCGAGAGGACTTTTTGCGGCAGGAATACGCGAATCGATTCTCAGTTTCGAATTTGGGGGAGAAATACTCGGAAAGGGGTGGTCCAAGTAATTTTTTTCATTTAATAACACAAGATAGATACTGAGACTATAAAGAGAACGTAAAGAGAACTCAAACTTCAGTGGTCAACCGCTCTGTGGTTTTATAGTCCTCGCCGACCACAAGCTATATCCAGAGCTGTTATCGTTTCAAACCTGACTATATCTGGTCTGTCAATGACTGTTAATCTTCGAATCACTTGCTCAAGTGGTTTGAGAGCGAAAAAACTCTGGACAACGTTCCAACACTTCTGCAGAAGTTAAGATGTATTGAGTACATCTCAGAGTATGAACAACATACACACAACCAAACTTATATGGAATCACCCTGTTATTTGGAAAAAACGAATTTTAATTAAAAAAAATCGCTGTAAAGTGAAGAGCAGTTTTCCAAAACAAGTTTATTACAAAAATAATATAAATTATTAAAAGATTATTTTTATAATAGAACAGAAAATTCAAAGTGTAAATTTCTCTAAAAATAATTTTTATGTAACTGAGAATTGAACAACAAATAAAACGATTTCAACAAATCAATAATCAGTATTACCACCCCTGGCATTGATACAAGCTTGAATTCGACGAGGCATGCTTTCTATTAAGTTGTTAATTTCTTCTTCTGTAACATTTGCCCATTCCTCTAAAGCCGCTTGTATAAGTTGCTCTGCGTTACCAGGATTATTTTGACGAGATCTAATTTTTCTTTTGATCCTATCCCACAAGTGCTCGATAGGATTAAGGTCCGGTGAACAAGAAGGCCACTCTAAAACAGTCACACCTTCTGTTTCGAAAAAATTTTTTGCAACTCTGCTGGTATGTGGAGGTGCATTATCCTGCATAAATAGGAAATAATCTCCAAAAGCACCTCGCCAGAGCCTCACTTCAGGTTGTGTTGTAGCACTAGATCAACATACCTAGGCCCTGTCAGAGATTGTCTAATGGGAATTCAAGGAGTTTTCTCACCAAACATTATTCCGCCCCAAAACATTACAGTACCTCCTTTGTATTTAGGGATCGGTCTTGCAGCTTGGAGCCTAGCTTGCCTCCCTCTACCTCTTAAAATGCGAACACGCCGGTCGTATGATCGTAGGCCAATTCTGGTCTCATCCGAAAATAAGACATTTTTCCAATCTTCAATAGTCCAATTTTCATGCTCTAAACACCAATTAAAACGGTCAACTTTATTTTGCCTTGATAGTTCTGGAACTCTTAACGCTCTTCTCTTGAATAATTCCCGAGCGCGAAGTCTTTTTCTGACACCTGTAGCTTGCAAAAATTGCCTTTGAAGCTCTGAATGAGATACTGCGGGATTTCTTCTTGCTGTTTGGGCTAAAAAGCGATCCTGCCTTTCTGTAGTTACTCTTCCACGACTTCTTCTCGGCCTATTCTTTAGGGTTCCTAACTCCAGAAACCTTGCATAGGTTTTTGAAACAACCCCTTGTGTAACCCCCACCGTTCTTGCAATCTGTCTTTGTGACATACCTTGTTCTGCCATAGTAATAATTCTTCCTCTCTGGACTTTCGATAACCCCACATAAGGCATTTTTTTTTAAACTTCGCAAAAAAATAAAATATAAATTCACTGCGACGTTCGAACGAAATGGTAAAATCGACACTGCAAAGCCAAATCTTATCAAGTGCTTATGAACCTAACTGTTTTTGTGAGTAAATACATGCACTTTTTATTTGCTTCTAACGAAAAAGATATCAAAATAATATTTCATCTTAATACTGGGTGATTCCATATAAGTTTGGTTGTGTGTATATTTGCTTGCGTCTCTCTGTCATTTTATGTATACTCCATTCACTTTTATAAAATATCCCGGTTGGCCATGGAATTCTGACACATTTCACCGAGTATATTTTGAAAACGTTAAGCTATAGTCATTTGCCTGTAAGATGAATAGGCAACGTTATCCTCTCTACATAGAGGCCGTTTCAATTACGTATTTATCAAAATGTTCATTTACTTTGGGAAAATAATGAATTTAAGAAAATTTGAAAACCTGGCGAATTTTGAAAAAACTTTTTTCTCTGTTAATACTGGAAACATTTCACGTATATAAACATGGTTGGAAGATTCAGTTATGCTATTTGCTCGTACGGAAATCAAGAATCGAGTGTTGAAATTCTACTTAAAAATAATGGTCAGAATAGTCCGTTACTTTGTGATAGTTCATTCGAAAAAAGAATAAAAGTACTCGATTTACCCGACGGAAAACTTCCAAACGAACAGACAGACCTATGGAATTCCCCACTTTCAAAATTCTCAAGAAATAAGCCTACAGAAGACATGTAAATACCATTTTGCACAACTTGAAATAATCCAGTATGAAAATGTAGTAGTAACCTACTAAGAAACCTGTGTCATAGTTTAACCTTAAAAGAACTAACTGAATTTACAAAGTTAAAAAAGTAAATAGATATAAGCATTTCCAACGTCTCTGAAAATTATTTTACATTCAACGAGAACCAACCTTCGTCAATTTAAATAAAAACTTGATAAACCTTAATCATGGCCAGATGGGATACTTTATAAAAGTGAATGGTTTATAGGAATACAATTCCCTTTTCATCTTTGAAATCATCATCAATGTAGCAGGTTTAAAAGTACCAACAAAGAATGATTCACTATTTATAATAAAGCATCTATATGAAATTGCATCAAGATTTTCTCCTCTTTTCACTTCGTACAAAGTTGTGTAATTCAAAAGCAGAATTCAGACATTGTCTCCAATTTATGCACAAACTATCTCCCCTCCATTTAGCGGGTGATAAATTAGAAGGCCTCAAATTGCGGGTCAGTACTGAAGTTAACAATGCATTAGTTTAATGAGAATCGATACCTATGTCTGAAACTCGCTGAAAAGTGGTCTCTGTGAACGTGAAAGCGATACAGAATACAGATGAATTGAAGCTATCCTGAAGAGGAGACTGTCTGGACTTTGAAGCCCAGAAAAAGCGGAAAACTGTCGTTGGAAAGTAAGACAGTTAAAAAAAGTTGGAGAATTTGAACGGATTTCTCTTGCGAGGACTGGGACTTTTGAGACAACTGTTATATAGGATCATACTTTTCAACATGCTTTTATCAGCTTAGCCTATCTCTCTATCCATATCTATCTAACTTTGAAAAAATCATTATTTTAACAGGCACCACATTTATATGGCCCTATTAGATCCAGAAAGCTGGAAAATACTCAAAGAGGACGATTTTTAAGAAGCTTGACAGGCATCTATCTGAATAATCTATAGGTACTCATATCTATCTCTTCATGTCATAGAATCTTTCAACTTAAATTGAAAATTTTCACTTTCATTTCATTTATTATTAGACCGCTCCTTTTTCTCAGAATAATACGGGAATTCAAGAAGCAAAATAGATATAGGAGCATTCAAAAATGAACTTAAAAGATGGAGAAATATTCGAATCTTCTAACAGCTCTCAAATTAAAATTAGGAGCTTTGTATCCCGAAATTTCACCTAAGGATTTTTTCGAAATGGGTTTTTATAATTGGAGACTCCCTCATTCGACCTTCACTGACCCCAACCCCTACCGACAATCGCTCATATTTGCAAAGGGGAGGATTATTACATATCGTCGTATCCTCCTCGTTTAATTCAACTGGGGTGTTTGATGTATAGACGCCAAACTGATAAAAGGGCGTTGCAACTAATGAAGACCTGTTTACAAAGGTACACCATCAAATATTTGCACCGACATATCGCGGCGATACAATCAAATAGGGGTGCCATTCACCCTCGCAGGTTTTGGTGTCACAGTGACCCCATTCCTATGGCAAGTTTCGCTGATTAGGCTCAAGAAATATCTGATATTACCGCATTGTACCAAAGAGTCTTCAGTTGAACGATTGAAAAGTTTAGTGCACTTCAAGAAGTGATAAAATACGATTTATTTGCTAACCTCATCAACAAGAAAAAGAGCAAAACTGAAGTCTTTTAAAGTCATTATGTGGAAATTCATTATGGAATTCAACCATAATCTCTTGTTTGACAGCATAAATTGATCATTTTGCATTTAAAATTTTTTAAATTGGACCTTAGGTGAAGGAATAAGTACGAGGATATATTGAAAAATTCTTAGCCTACTCTATAGAACCAAACAAAATTTCAATGTTAAAATATTTCATTACTCAACATATTATTCTCCTCTTATAATTGAATATACTTATTACAGCGAACGTGCAACGTCTCCAGACCTTTCAAAAAAAAATGTTTCTTCTTGCTCTGCAAACCAGTCCTCAGCAGCTTTTATTACCTCCTCGTTGGAAGAAAATTTACGACCTTTCAAACTTTTTTTCAGTTGAGGAAAGAGATGATGGTCGGGCGGAGCCAAATCTGGTGAATAACGGGGGTGTTCTAGTAATTCTAACCCTAAATCACGAATTTTTTGCATGGCAACATGAGATTTGTGTACTGGGGCGTTGTCCTATAAAAACAAAACACCTTTGGATAGCTTTCCGCTTCTTTCCTCTTCAATTTTTTCCCGTAGAGTGGTCAGTAATATCGAATAGTAATCTCCAGTTATTGTTCTACCCTTATTCAAAAAATCAATCATGATTACTCCATGGCAATCCCAAAAAACTGAAGCAAGAACTTTTCCAGCAGATTTTTGGACACGAAACTTCTTAGGTCTTGGTTAACCAGAGTCGCGGCATTCCATCGAATGTTGCTTTGTTTCTGGATCGTAGAAATGTACCCAAGTCTCATCCATAGTAAAAATTCGGTTTAAGAAGTCTACATCGTTTTCAAATCGAGCTCAGATCGAACGCGATGCTTCTACCCTTGCACGCTTTTGGTCAACATTCAAACATTTGGGGATCCATTTTGCAGAAATTTTTTTCATGTCCAAATTGACGTGAACGATATGATGAACGCGTTAGTATGAAATCTTCAGTGCTTCAGATATCCGTTTTAGCCCAATTCGAGGGTCTGATAAAATCATGTCATGAACTGCATCGATATTTTCGGGGACTGACACAGAAACTGGCCTTCCCGATCGGTCATCATCTTCAATGGAAACTTTACCTCTTTTGAAGCTTCCAGTCCAATTTTTCACGGTCGCATACGAAGGACATTGATCACCAAGGGTATTAAGCATATCTTCGTACAGCTTACCTCTCAACCCTTTTAAAATAAGGTACTTGATGATGGCTCGATACTCCAATTTTTAGATTTTTACCATTTCGGTGGACATCTTTTTTTTATTTATTGCGTAACTCTGGTTTACTTTTTTGACGTCGAACTCTACACTGACACTTCTAATAAGTTATTGTTCGTTGATATGGTATCGCAATATTTTGTTTATGCATGGAACTGGTCTAGGCTAACTAGATATCAATACATCCCCGTATGGTACAAATTTCATACTGTTTCAGATTTCCTTGCTTGGCTTATGGGGCAGAAGGGGTCAGATTGAACAGTAGAAGTAGGGCAGTTTTCTTTCTGTGAAAAATTCTTCTACCCTTCGTCTGAGAAGTAAAATATGGGTGGAGTTCCTCAATGTTTTAAATGCCTGATGAATAGGGATTGAAAAATGAATTCCAGCATAAATTCAAACTTCCCCCATACCCATTTCAACCGCGTCATCTGCATGAATCAAGGATATCATGAGCCATTGCTCCCTCACCCAGTTCTTGTCTTCAACCGGAGTAATCTTCCGGTCCAGATTATGGAAGAATCCGACTCAGTTTTATATTAAAAACGCAAACGACGCAATAAGACGCAACAGGCTATTCCTCTAGCGCTTTCTGTGCATACTGAGCTTGGATTAATCCAAGAACTGGGATAATGGCTGACCTGATATGTGAATGCTGATGAAGAGTGAATATAGGGCGAGCATTGTGGAATTTGAGTTATTAAAACGGAAATGAAGGGTGAGATCCTGAAGTGGAAGTCAGTACGGCATATTTCTCGTATTTGAAGTGTAATGATATAGGGTGAAGCCTAAAGAGGTTTATAAAGTTCAGGTTGGTACTCGTTAAATGTTGAATGATTCTCAGAGACGTTGCAAATGCTAATCTCTTTTTTAACTTGGTGAATGAAGTTAGTTCTTTTAAGGTTTAAGGTTTAACTGTGACACATTTTCATACTGGGGTATTTCAAGTTCTGCAAAATGGTATTTAAATGTCTTCTGTAGGTTTATTTCTTGGGAATTTTGAAAAGTGGGGAATTCTATAGGTACGTCTATTTGTTCAGAAATTTTCTGTAGGGTTTTTCGAGTAGGTACTTTTATTTTTTTTTCGAATGAACTATCACAAACTAACGGACTCTTCTGTCCATTATTTTTGAGTAGAATTCCAACACTCGATTCTTGATTTCCGTACCAGAAAATAGCATAAATGAATGAATGAATCTTCCAACCATGTTTATATACGTTAAATATTTCCAGTATTGACAAAGAAAAAAGTTTCTTCAACATTCGCCATGTCGTTGGAATCATTGAATTCACATTATATGTTCTCAAATCATTATTCTCCAAAAGTAAATAAACATTTCGATAAATACGCAATTACCACGACTTCTATGTAGAAAGGTCAACGTTGCTCATTCATCTGACAGGAAAATGACTATAACCTTACATTTTTAAAATAAACACAGTGAAATGTGTCAGAATGTCATAGCAAACAGGGATACATTATAAAAGTGAATGGAGTATAGGTAGGAGGATTCCAGTGGAACTGTTTTTCGAAAAATCTGTTTCCTTTTTCTTCGATTCTTTGTAGTTTTTGACCTATTTTTATATATGTATTTGTTTTATTCTTGTTCTACAATTTTCTTCGTATTTATCCAATACAAAAATTTTGTTAATCTACTTTATAAATTCCTCCTTCCAAATATACCAAAATAAGCGTTTTGAAAAACAGCTCTTCTAGTTTACTGGGTGTTTTTCACATTATCATCGACGTACAAAACGCCCCCTCTGTAATGCGAGAGAAAAGCTCCATTATCTCTTCTCGGACATCATTTTTCTGAATATTCATGACGTCCACCGGTCCTTTTCCCTAGAAACTCATCATTCGAAAGGACCTGTCCGTTCATGTAGTCCTAATCGTCGTAGCAGGCGCTTGATAAATCGTCCTGAACGGAAGACAAAGCGCCGTACCCGCAATCGACCGGATTTAAAATATTTTACTGGCCAGGGGGCGACTGAAATGCGTTTGGAAAACATATAGAAGCGTTCCTGGAATTCACATTAATATTGCAAGGGTGAAATATTCATATGAATCCGTTGCTTAAACGGCGAAACGAATTTTCTTTCTTGGTCGGTTAGCCTGATTCGATTTATATCATATCATCATAAAAAAAACTCTTGATAGTTAATAGTATATATTTCTGTGAAAAAGAAAAAATGATCCGGGGACAATAACGATTTCGTTGACAGCGGCTGTCATTTTTTGACAGCTGCTGTCATTTTCTGACAGCTGTCAAAATTGCTTTCAAATTCATTTTTTGGACAAGAACATGCTTATCTTATAACCTTCTTCTGTTATTTTGCAAACAGCAAATGACCTATCCTTGCCAATATCATAAATGTAAGGGTCAACGCATTTTCGTCTTATTAGGTAATATATGTCTCATTCCAATATTCTTGTATGTATACAAGATCAAAACACAATTTTCTGCCGTGAATACTAATCAAGATGCACAAAGTCGGTTGTATCCACTAAGGTAAACATTTCTTGATGGAAACCCGACAAAAAGTGGATTGAAAATACACGTTTTCCTAATATTGAACCTCTGAGTCCTTATTTTCATTTCATCTTTCTGTATTGACATAAGATTTCGCTTTTGTTTATTTGGAAAACTTCAACCGAAGGAAAAATTAAATTCAGCAGAGGTGGAAATGTCATTATCATCATCACCAACCATAGATGCATCTATCACCTACTGTAGGTACATACTTGAAATGTTGAATTTAAAACCTTATTCATAAAATATAAACGAGGAAAATGAAAATTCTTCATTCTATAAAGAGATATTAGATGTTATCGTGAATAGGTTGAATATGCGACCTATCATTATTCATTATCCATATTGAAAACTTTTGTGCCAGCGCATCCGCCATTTAGTTTAATATTTCTGTACAAAAATTACAATCACAACTAGACACTTTTGTAAAGAAAGAGCTGAATGCTTTCGCGTGTCATCCAAGACATGAAGAAATCACTCAACAACATGTAAAGTTTACTTTTACATCCAATCTTTGTTCGGGATCATCAAAGAACCTTTCTAAGATATTGAAGTGTTTCGAAATTACTACTTCAAGGAAGGCATCAAAGACAGAACAGATACAAAGAAAATGGCAATGTAGATTCTGTGAACTATAAAACCTTTGTGTTTTACAACCAGCCAGCCTCAAAATCAATTCTGTCTGATGCCTCAGTAAATAAATCCTTCATTGATAGCAAAACTGATGTAAAATCGAAAAACGAGACAGGTTATTGACTTCCATGCGAATACCTCCCTTCTATTCAATCGATAGGTTTAATCAAATAAAAAAATACCCTAATTGCCCAATTTCAATTTCGCTTTCGCATTTTGTAAGATCCTACATTATTCAAATGAACCAATTTTAATTTGTAAATATAAACATTCGTTTCCGGTCGGGTTTCATCGGCAAATCTTCCACAGTGCCACGTTGACAAAAAAGTCCTGATATCCAGACTTTTCCATTTTCTGGTGAAAAATTTTGGCATACTGCTCCGAATTAGCAGTTTTGAAATTACTTATTCTGAATAATGTGAAAATTCTTAGATGATGAATAGTTATTAAAACATAAAACATATCAGCTCGGATACCCTCCCTGATAATAATTTCATATCTATAAAATGTTAATTTCCTAATTGATTTTTAACACAAACATTTTTCTTTGATGTAAACTTGACCAGCTTAACTTTCTGAGCAGCATTTCAGAATAATATTCCTATCATTGTTTATACGGGGTCTTCAGAAATAATTGTAACATCGCTATCAGCGTGAAGGCTTAAACGTACAATATACAGCGGAAATGGGAGATAGGATGTTATAATTATTTATAAAGACCAGTAGATCATTCTACGGTGAATGATAAATAATGGGAAACCCATTCTTTGTTTATTTAGGGGAAACTCTTTTATCTATTGGGTTAACCTACGCATACTACTAACAAAATAGTAGCAATAGGCAACAGCGCTCCTACTAACCAAGTGATTAATCCCGAACCCCCTTCTGCTGGCCAGCTTGACATCCGTCAATAGAGTTCATCTGAAAAAATCCAGAATCTCCTTTTTAGGGATCAAGTACTGTAAGTGCAAAAGGCACTAAACTGTTCTGAACTCTGGACGACTCGATTATGGTGCTATAATTGTGCTCTCACCTAAAAATCTCAGTACCTCCATTCTACCCTGCAGGCCTACTCCAGATTTCGTAAGTACTACATTTTTGTTTACCTTTTAGATAGATAAAAATAAAGGGTTGAGAGCCCCAAATAGTAACAACTGGAAGTTTTCAAATCGTTCAGTGCCTACATGTGGGTTAAATTCTCAGAAAATGTACTGATATTAATATTATTTATGTTTATTTTACCATCTTGTGGTCCTTGTGTGGGTGTTCTTGAATATTTTGCAATATCCTCCACTTTCAGCTAGTTTTTTCATTGGAAAAATTGAAAGTATATCATTGTCTCCAAATATTGCTGTGATGAACACTTTTTTGAAGCTATATTTAGTCATGAATTTATAATTGGGTATATGACATCATGATTGAGTGAAAACTGAGAAGTTTCTCAGAAAAGATTGATTATTCATGCATTTATTACCAGAGTTTCAAGTGTTTCAGTTTTTTCAATTATCAGTTGATTTCTTTGGTTTATTTCTACAATAAGTCTTTTTTGTAGTGCTATGGGGATGAATAACTTTGATTTTTTGCTGATAAGCTGTTGGATAGTAAGTTGTGTGATAGCACAAATTCCTGAACAGTTATCTGCACAAAATCCATGTATTTCTAAACCAAATTGTCATGAGTGCATACAAACACCATCTTGTGCATGGTGCTTCGATCCCAAAGTGAGTATTATACTATTAACCCTTTTAAACTACCTTCTGCATGTATTCAATTTGAATCCAGAGAGAAAGCGATAGAGCAAGATGCTTTCAACCAGCCTACGACATAAACCCAAACCAAGAGCAGTGCCCTGAAGAATTCACGTTCAACCCAGACAATATAATGAGTCTTGTATCCAACATGGCTCTTACGAAAGCCCATGGAAAGACAGCTGTGTCTGGAGGAACCATGGAATCTGGATTTTCTTACTCCAACTCTTCCTCTTCCTCAAGTTCGTCCTCCTCATCTTTTTCTTCAAGCGCAGCAGAGGAAACTAATTGGTCGGAAAGTGGTTCTAGTCAAATCGTACAGATAGCCCCACAAAGGATAAGTTTGAAGCTTAGAGCAAGTGAGTTAATTGATCTCGTAGTACACAAGCAGATATCCATTTTTGGAGGAGTTCTATGTTTTCTGTGTGATTTTAGGGCAATCTTACAACATTTACATGAATTACACTCAGGCTGAGGATTACCCTGTTGATCTCTACTATCTCATGGATCTCAGCAAGTCTATGTTGGACGATAAGGAAAAATTGTCGCTTTTGGGAGATCAGTTGGCTTGGACGATGAGGAACATAACCTCAAAGTTCGCTTTGGGTTTTGGCAGTTTTGTGGATAAGGTTAGGATGCCTTATGTCAGTACGGTTCCAGAAAAGTGAGTAACAAATTTGCTACAAATTTGACAGTTTCGTGTTTTTGCTGAATATACATGTTGAATTTCTGTATGAAATCTATGTATGTATACGGAATTTGGGAAACCAACAAAAATTTTGAATTTCCTGATATTCTCAAGAACTTACACATTCACACATTTCCAAATTCATTTTTGAATAATATTGCATATCTGAGGAAGAACTAGAGATTTCTCTTCATTTAATGAAAAATACAAGTTCTTATCTTCATTTCAGTGGCATAAATTACAATTAGATTTTGTGTAAAAGGTAACAACAGTGTTCATTACTATTTACATTAATAATTATTCCTAATTTTTCTTTCACCTCATCGAAATATTCTACGACTAAGTTCTTGTTGCATAATAGAAATATTAAACCTTTAGGTTAAAGAGTCCGTGTACTGGTTGTGTCGCACCCTATGGATATCGTAATCATATGACTCTAAGCCAAAACACCAAGCAATTTTCAGTAAGTTTAGGATCACATATGTACTATCGCTAACAATCCTTTCCCATCCCCCTACACAAAGAAGAACTTATCAATATCAGAGGTATATGAATATGCCTCAGATCGATTGTTATATACAGGGTAGCAAAACAATCACCCCAGGTGTCGTTTATTTGGTCCCCTGTATATAATACCTCGTTTTATGTTTCTTTGTCTCCCTTGTGAACTTCACTTGGAACCTGAGTGTCCTGTATCTTTTTCTCCAACTGTTCTGAAGATGTGTATGTCAAGCATGTGTTGTAAAGGTATTAGATCATCGGAATGCATAGTATCTTGGTATCTTTGAGTGCCTGGTAGTAGGAAGGTGCATGTGGAAGAAGAAGAAGCATATCATATTCTATGGTTTGAAGGTTTTTTGTATGAATTTGGTGGAAAATTTTGGTAGAAAAAGGAATTTATAATTTTAGGTTATATTTCGTCCCTCGCCAGTACATTCTCAGTTTAAATTAATAAATCAATATTCTGTATAAAAAACCTTTATGAGCTGTTGAGGTCAGATAAATGAACTCTCAAATAAATTGGTTCGATCACATTAATTTAATGAAAGTAGTGCATGGGGTAGAAGTACTAGATCAAATTTATGGTTTATAGTTTGTTACAACCTTGTCCCGGTTGTGCTGCCCCCTATGGCTTTCGGCATATGATGCGTCTTTCCAAGGACACCTGTAGATTTTCAGTAAGTTGAAAGGAACGGCTTGTAACCCCTGGATGTGGTTTTTAAAAACAATCCCCCAACGTAACAAAAAGATTTAATCGCTTGTGAGTTTTAATCACACGAAAGTAGTGTCTTCGTAGCACAGTGCATAACCTCAAATAGCAGAAATATACTTGAAGATTCTCCTACTGAATCGGTGGAAAGTGGTGAACGGTTTGAAAGAATTTTCAGTCTCACCGATTTTGAGATCGAAATGGAAAATTCTTTCAAGGAATTCTACGAAATAACTCTGTAGATTTGTTTCCAGGTGGTGAGTGGGTAGTAACATTCGCTTATTGATTCACCCTTTGGTAATTTTCAAGTTTCCTCTAATATTAGTGCTAACCGATGTTAACCCTTTATTTTTGTGTTCTGCATGTTCTATTTGTATTTGACCAAACCACTCTTTCTTGAATTGTATACACATGGAACAAACCTTCCATCACTAACCCAACATAAGTTTGTAAATAGAACAACAAGAATATTCCGAAGAAAAAAGTTAATTTACACATCCTATAGATGATGGTGAAACAAGCTGAGGTATCGGGTAACTTGGACGCACCAGAAGGCGGTTTTGACGCAATTATGCAAGCTATAGCTTGTAGAGAACAAATTGGATGGAGACAGAAGGCAAGGAGGCTTCTGGTAGTTTCTACAGATGCTGGATTTCATTATGCAGGAGACGGCAAGGTTGGCAAAATGAATATATTCACTATATCATCCAAAAAAGCATGTCGTCTCATAATTTCTGTTGCCATACGTCAATTGTCATTTCCAGCTGGGCGGCATAGTCAAGCCGAACGACGGAGAGTGCCATCTAGACACCAGAGGCTACTACACGCACTCCGACCAACAGGACTACCCCAGCGTGTCCCAGATAAACGCGAAAGTGAAAAAGAACGCGATCAACATCATCTTTGCCGTGACCGCCGACAAAACGGCCGTCTACGAACAGCTCAAGTCGCACATAGAGGGCGCTTCCGCTGCCACCCTGTCCAGCGACTCCTCCAACATCGTCGAGCTGATCAAGAACCAGTATCAGCAGATCTCGTCGTCTGTGGAGATGAGGCACAACGCCTCGTCAGCCTTGAGCATCAAGTTCTTCACCAAGTGCCTGAACGACGACGGCGCCCTGGTCAACACGAACAAGTGCGGCAACATGAGGGTGAGAATATATGTGTGAAGCGTACCTTACACTCCTGCTGACGAAATGTCTGTCAAAATTGTAAGGACTGAACGAGAATAAATTCGCTATCACAAAAACGCCTATATCTCTTGAACCAATTGAGAAAAAACCAAAATTTGATCATTGTTAGCTTTGTTATGAACGGCAGAAACATGTGTAACATTTACTTCATAGATATTCCAATTCTCTGTCGCAAAATGTCAAGCGAAGTGAAAACACGAGAATTATTTGTGAAACTTTTTCAAAATAATCAAAAATGGAGCTTCAAAAGAATCGCAAAAGAGGCTCGCGTTCGTCCGGAAACGGTATCAAGAGTTGTTAAGCGCTTCAACGAAGATCTTACAATTTACCGCAAGGAAGGAACCGGGAAGAAAAAGGGGTTTCATAGCCCAAAAAAAAGTGAAGAAAGCCATCAGCCTTTTTCAGAAGAATCCTAACCTTTCAGGACGGAAAGTGGCCCAAATAGTGGGTTGTTCGCAGTCAACCGTTCAGAAAATCAAGTAGAGTTGTGGGCTTAGAACATACAAAGTGCAGAAAGTGCCAGACAGGAACGTTGTGAAGAATCAAGAAGCGAAATCAAGAGCAAAGAAATTAAAAAAAGATTTCTTGAAAAATTTTTCCTGTTGCGTGATGGACGACGAAACCTATGTCTTGGCTGATTTCTCGCAACTTCCTGGTCAGGAATTTTATACAGCAGATTCTCGTGGAAATGTTGACGAACAATTTCGCGTGAAGAAACAAGCAAAGTTTCCTAAAAAATTCCTGGTTTGGCAAGCAATTTGCACTTGTGGGAAAAGGAGCAAATTTTTCGTTGGCCAAGGCTCTGCTGACTCGAAGATTTACATCGAGGAATGCTTGAAGAAGCGACTTTTACCATTTTTACGTGAGCACGATGTGTCAACAATCTTTTGGCCAGGTTTAGCTTCATGCCAATACAGCAAGGCCACCAAGAAATGGTACGAAGCTAATGAGGTGGTTTTTGTCTCCAAAGAGGCCAATCCACCAAATTGCCCAGAACCCAGGCCAATCGAAAGATATTGGGCCCTGGTAAAAAGAGAATTGAAGAAGACTAAGAAATCAACGAAAACATTAGCGGAATTCAAGCAAAAGTGGAAGACAGCATCCCAGAAAGTGACTGAGAACACTATAAGAAGCATAATGGGAGGAATTCCAGAAAAAAAAACATGAATTTTGTAAAAAATAGTTTTGGTTTTTTTATTGTAAAAACAGTTTTCATTAGAATTAGAAGATGATTCGAAAATGAGTTTGATTTTCGAAATTGGTCTAGTAGTTCAAAAGATATAAGCGTTTTTGTGATAGCGAAATTATTCTCGTTCAGTCCTTAGATCTTCTTCTGCGATTTTTTTTCGTTCTAAAAGCGAATCCTTACGTTTGAAATTTTTCGATTTTTTTTTTCATTGAAGCCTGATGAAACAAGTTGAATAGAAATCATTCATAAAACTACCCTTGATCGTGTAAATACGGTTCATTTCAGGTAGGAGATATAGTAAATTTCATGATCCAAATAGAGGTGGTCAAATGTCCAAAGGATCCAAAAGACTGGTTGGAAACCATCGAATTCTACCCTGTCGGTATTAACGAAACCCTTGTGGTCGACTTGGAAATGCTGTGTTCCTGTCCTTGCGAACAGCCGGACAGTCCGGTAAGTTTCATGTCTTGTTATATGCAATCCGCAAAACCAACCTTCAAGCATACAAGCCTAACCCTACATTTCCTAGAACTTCGAGATCGACTCCCCGATCTGCCACAACCACGGCACCTACCAGTGCGGCATCTGCGACTGCAACTTCGGCTCGTTCGGCCGCTTCTGCGAGTGCACCACGGAGAAGATCAGCCAGAACACCACCACCAGGGGCTGCATCCAGCCGGGCAGCCCGAGCGGCCTGGAGTGCAGCGGTCGCGGAAGCTGCATTTGCGGACGGTGCGAGTGCGAGGCTCGCGGTCAGAACGAGCGCATCTACGGCCCGTACTGCGAGTGCGACGACTTCAGCTGCGAGCGGCACAACGGAAAGTTGTGCAGCGGAAACGGGGTATGCGACTGCGGCCACTGCATGTGCCAGGCGGGATGGTCTGGTAACAACTGCGCGTGCAGCGAGGCCAAGGAGGAGTGTGTCAATCCCGGTAAGTCGATAGAGCGATTATTCCCAGGGGCGACTGTAGTGTGTCGTACTGCGGATCCCTATTTTCGGCTGTAAGTCAGGTGCATCGCTAAGTTTTGCACGTTGTCCTCTTAGAAAACAACGAGGTCTGCTCTGGACACGGGGTGTGCGAGTGCGGAACATGCAAATGCCAGGTGACCACTGAAGGCAGGTACTCTGGGAGATACTGCGAGAAATGCCCGACCTGCTCGGACAGGTGCGAAGAGTTTAAGGATTGCGTGCAGTGCCAGATGTACGAGACCGGGCCGTACAGCAAGGAAGAGTGCCTGGAGAAATGCAAGCTGTTCACGCCCAGTCCCGTCGACAAAGTAGTCGGTAAGTTGAGAATTTCGACAGGTCCGTTCGTATTTGTTATGTCGAATGTTTGCAGTTGACGAGAAGAAGAACGAAATTTCCTGCGCCTTTTACGACGACGATAACTGCCGATACGCTTTCGTTTATTACTTCGAAGCCGGACATTTCGTTGTGAGGGCTCAAGAACACCGAGATTGTCCACCGAAGGTGAGTACCTTACGCAATAGGGATGTTGACTATTTTTTGGAAATAATTTTAATTTGTAGATAAGCCCTATACAAACACGAAAAAAATATTTTCATGGAAAAAATATAGGAAATATCAAGAAAAATTGCGTAAATAAAAATAGTTTTCAAAATTGCCGCTGAAACGAAGTGATTATGATGACGTCACCATACGGTAAACAGACTTCGCCGTCTGTCAAAGCGAATTGATCTTGCGTGATTTCTCGCGAGCAAATCGTTTGCGTAATAACAAATAATTGTGAAATAGTTCGCTGGTGATACGTTTTACTCTCTTCTGTTCTTCCTAAGTTCGTACTCGTGATGACAGTAAGGTTATAGGTTAGCTTGTTTACCGAAAAGTGACGTCACGTATTCTCATTCGTGTTTGCAGTCACGTGATAAACTGTAATAGATTACACAATTTAAATCGATTTTATTTAATTTAATGAGAGTAATTAGATCACTGAAATATTGTTTCAGTATTTCAAAAACTACCTTCAATGTGGAAAACCTCAATTTTTATGAATTTGTAACATGTGTCAACATCCCTATTGAATTAATACTAACTCTCAAAGGACCGAGGAACATTTCATACGAAAGTATCGACAATTTATCGCAATTGTTGTGATTTTTCGAGGTATTCTTGCTTGGAATAATCCTGGGAGTGGTCGCGGCTGTCGTGCTCATGGGCCTGGCCATCGTCTTGCTCTGGAAACTGTACACAACTCTGCACGACCGGAGGGAGTTTGCCAAGTTCGAGAAGGAACGCATGATGGCCAAATGGGACACTGTGAGTGAATTTTTTTCCTTCAGGATATTCTACAAGCTTTGACGAATGTGAAGGAACGTTTGTAGAGCATCCTGTTTATTT
This sequence comes from Adalia bipunctata, assembly GCA_910592335.1. Taxonomy (NCBI): domain Eukaryota; kingdom Metazoa; phylum Arthropoda; class Insecta; order Coleoptera; family Coccinellidae; genus Adalia; species Adalia bipunctata. The sequence goes on from OU342951.1 coordinate 5,625,224, forward strand.
TCATGGTTCCAATCGAACGTCATAAACGATTTATTTCAGGGCGAGAATCCTATCTACAAACAAGCGACATCTACCTTCAAAAATCCCACTTACGCGGGGAAGAGTTAGATCTGACCGTATTTCGAGGTTATATTCGAACGCCGAACTGCCATTTTTGTTGATTTTCAACGTTTTTCAAATGCCATATTTGTTTTTTCGCGTATTTGATTTTAAGCGACGTTGAAAACGGAGTTAGTATATATTTATACATAGAATGGTATATTTTACGAGAGTTTTCCTGAAAACGGCTTTTTATGTATAGTTTTGAATAGTGCCTTAGATCTATATATCGTACTTAAACGTGTAATATTTCTTTAATGATATAATCGTGACTTTTTAACTATTTACTGTAGAACGACGCAGCTAATATTTTTTGGAATGTTTTTTCGACTAGGTGCTTCTATCGTAGTACACAGCGTTTTTGTGGCAGGTGAATTTGATCGATTTCCGAACTATTTGAGTGATATTTTGATTTCACAATATTTGAATTTGTTATCAGTTAGGTACTCCATGAAATTTAAAGATTTTAAGATTACTCGGATCGTGCTGCTATTTCTACTTGTACTCAATATAGTACAATTTTACTAGTCGTGACAGTGTCTCCAATCTTTTCATTTTTTTGATTTCGAGATTATTACGGAGAGCATTTTTTCTTCGAATAAACCTGTACACAAAGACGTGGTGAGCGCAAACAATTCATCTGTGTATAAAAAGAGGAATCTCATTGCCTTATTTATGGTACTAGAAGGAATTTTTATTCCTTCCAGTTTATCGACAGTTTTTCATGTTAATTTAAGCATAAGACTGAAATTTAATATTGGAATATTTTGTCTGCCACAATTCAAATTTGCCAAAGACTAATGAAAGAAGTCCTGACTTTATCCTAGATTCCTTTATGATCGTTTTAAAATTAGTTTTATATAAAATTGTTAGCTTAAAGGTAGGACTATCGTTGTTTATAGCATTTTTTTAGATTTGTAATTATTAAAATTTTACTAATTGGCCTTAAAAACATCTGAATATATTTATTATAGAATTAAATCGAGTCTCATTTCTCCAGTCTTCAGATCATTTGCAGGATTGCCAACCCTAAGAAGGAAAATACTCCGGATCCCAAAAGGAGTAAAAAGAACAGCATGGCTATTGTGAGAGCCCTGTCTTTATCGGTTCCGTCGTAATTCCTAAAAAAAAACATATTTCAGCTCTTAAAGTAACTTTTCTTGAAGTAACTCACTTTGGTAACATAATAACGCATATATTCGTCAAATATCCATTACTGAATGCTAGGAGTATGATGATCATAATGTAAATCAAGTCGCTGTTGAAAACCACACTCGTGTGGTGTTTCGAGGTTAAATTGCAGAAAAGTAATAGGGGTACCAGTGCTATTCGAAGAAAAGAGAGTAGTAACATTGGAACTCCACCTTGCGGCTGTAATACAAACTATAAAGTATAAAGGCTAAAAGGAAAATAAGACAAAATATTCAAGACAATTCAAAGTGTTATCAAATTTCCTCCAATTTCAATCTTTTATGGATAAAACTATACGTTGCCAGTGGTACTTGCCTTTTCGACCTTGAGTGCAGCCTCACGCCCCAGCAAATCAATACAGTTGTACACGAAAAAAGTTATAACTGGCACGAAGAAAGTATCTGTAAAGGTGAAGAGTTGCAATTACACTCATATGGTAGATTTCCACAAATACATTACCGTTCCATTTTCTACCATCTCCAGCGCCCATAGACTGTACAGTCGCGGTAATACCTGGATGTACCATACTGCTGATTCCCACAATAAGTAACAAAGCGATAAATACGACCCTCTGTCTCTTCCAAATATCAAAAACAAACTGTTTTGGTATTTTGACCTTGGATGCTTCTTGTGGACTCGCCTTCTGCAGGTGGTGAATAAAAAATGGGGAATACTTCAGGCAGGCAACGAACGAAATATAGACCAAGACCACGAAACCAACGGTGGCAGAAAAATAAAGAAAACCGTTGGTCTGTGGTTTCGCATCTGTGCTCAGTGTTAGGATTTGGAGAAGGGAGGAAAATATGCCGCATAGAGATTGGCCTGACAGTATCGCTGAAATGTACACTGGCGAGAATTTGAAGCACATTTGGAATACTGTTAGGAGAAAAAGAGTGTTGACACCTGAAAAATATTACTTAGAAATTACTAAAATGGTATACTCGATTCACTTTTATAAAGTATCCCGGTTGGCCAAGGTTTTGGTTTTTAAAGTTTTTTTTACATAAAACTGACGAAAGTTGGTACTCGTGAAATGTCAAATAATTCTCAGAGACGTTGCCAATGCTTATTACTATTTACTCTTTTTTAACTTTGTAAATGGAGTCAGTTCTTTTAAGGTTTAACTGTGACACAATTTTAGTAGTTTTATACAACATTTTCATACTGGATTATTTCAAGTTGTGCAGAAAGGTATTCAAATGTCTTCTGTAGGCTTATTTCTTGAGAATTTTGAAAATTGGGGAGTTTCATAGGTCCGTCTGTTCGTTTAGAAGTTTTTCTATCGGGTTATTCGAGTATTTTTTTTTCGAATGAATACCATAAAGACTATTCTGTCCATTATTTTTCAGTAAAATTTCAACAATGGATTCTTGATTTCCGTACAAGAAAATAGCATAACTGAATCTTCCAACCATGTTTTCATACGTGAAATATTTCCAGTATTAGCAGAGAAAAAGTTTTTTCAACATTCGCCAGGTCTTTGGAATTATTGAATCCACATAATATTTTCTCAAATCCATTATTTTCCCAAAGTAAATACTACGACCTCTATGTAGAAAGGACAACGTTACTTGTTCGTCTGACAGGAAAATGACTATAACCCAACATTTTCGAAAAATACCCGATGAGATGTGTCAGAATGTCATGGCCAACCAGGATGAAAGTGAATGGCAGATGTGGTACGTACAAGATATAAGAAAAACTGAGAAGAGCGTCACATTCAGAAATCCCCTCTGCCCTGAAAAAGTATACGATATCAAACATTGAAAAATCACCCAAATTTTCGTACAAACATGAGTCAGTGTCGATTTCGACGAAAATTACTGTCGCAAGAAACAAAAATATGTAAGCAACGAAACAGCCCATCATCCTTTTGGTTATACTCCAGCTCCTGGTATACATTATGCATATTACAAGAACCACAATGGTTGTTGCATTGCCAACTATTGCAAAGTCGGCAGTGAATTCATTTTGCAAGTCTGTTGTTGAGTTTGAAGAAGGGTGCCATGGTTTTTCTGTGTCTCTCAGTTTATATTTCCAGTACTAAAACAAACGGTTATGAAATGAAACAAAATTGGTGAAATATGCGAGTACTGATAAACCATACTGATTAAAGTAAAAATTACTTTTTATTGACGCCAATCGAAAAAGGAACCGTGCGATGTGCTAAGTAACAGCCAACGATAAAGAGAATGGAGGTTATTATAAGCAATTTGTGAGCGCTCGTGTCACTTAAACGAGGGCTATATCATTTCGTTACAATGTCTGCTTTTTGAGCCGAGATATTCCCAATCGACTAGGTTGGGCTTAGTCTTTCTTTAATATGATATCCAGGTGCTGTCAATTTTTTGACAGCTGTCAGAAAAATGTTTTGTTGTATTCGTAAATGCGAATCTACATACAAATTGACTTTAGTCAAGCTGTGTCTAAGGGTCTACATCCCTGAAAAAAAAGGGAGTCAGAAACGATTTATTTTTTCTGATTGATGAAGGGATGTATGAGTGTATAAAGATAAAAAAAATATTTTATAAGTATTAAATGAATGAAAAGGATAGCCCCCATCATTTTTGGTTATTTTGTAACATTTCCACCATCAAAACGAACAAATATTTTTCTGTTTTTTCATTTCAGTATCGAAGTCCATCAATCAGATAATCAAACGTCTATCTCATTTTTCTTTTAGAATTTACCGTTTTTTTTTTGGAAATAATATTACAACAATGTGTTGTTTTCGCGAAATTTATTTCCTTGAATTTTTCTATTCGAAATGATAAATATCCATTTTTATCAACGACAATTTATTAAGGTTTGTTTTAGCCGTCGATTAGTGAAAATTAATTGTTTCTTACAATTGTGGACTCTTAGATGGAATTGAATTTCTTTTAAATGACACGCCCCGCAGGTATCTCCTCCCAGATGTTCTATTAAGCTGAATAATCCAATAAATAAAAATTGGTGCACTGCACTGCCATCTGGCGGTATACCTTTCTTATTTTGAAGGCTAAAGACCATAGAACTTATAGTACTATAAGTTCTATGCTAAAGACTCAAGTTTGGGAGACAGTACATTTTCAAGCTTACCAACTGTGCATTCGGAAATATAGATCCAGATACGTGTGCCAGTGTTCCCAGGCAGAACATCAATATAAAAGTCAGATTGAACCGATCTCTATGCGTTTGTCCTTCTTCCCGCATTTTGAATGAAATGGATACACATTTCCTACAGTCTACACCAATAATCAACTACGGAACATTCGCGAGAGTGTGGTGTTGTTGAATTTTGCGGAGATAACGGGACAATTTTCCACATATTCTCTTATCTGTATTTTGATTCGTTAAGTAAATTTCAATTGATGCAGATAATCACACGAGGGAATATATTTCGAAATTTTTGATACGAGTTCATTCTAGACTGTATTTCGGTGTTTTCGATAAAACCACACCGATTCAATCATCTGCATAAATTCGATACATATACTAACTCTGACTCGAGGCATTATAAACATTGGCAAGCTCCCCTCATAATAACCAATCTGATGAGCCTTATAAACAGAGCCGGTTCGAAACGTTGAAACGTAGAACCCTACAACACAAAAACCACTATATCAATATCGTTGAAGAACTGACCATTGTCCTAATCCTAAATGAATTGGTATATCAGTATTTCTATCGTCTATTCACTTAATTTATTGAAGATTTACAAAAAATTAATTTTTTTCATGGTGAAATCAGAGCGTTTCTTAATGGAAAAGTTTATTCGGTTACACAAGTTAGAACAACAATACTGATTTCGTCGAACAGACATTTTCGTAATTAAAAATTTATCACAAAATTTGGACACAAACTTGACCCATAAAGGAGGCTAGGAAAAGGATCACTCCGTTCGAGGTAGACAGAAGGGAAAAAGCATCAGTCTTCACTTCAAGAGGAACCAAGCTGAAAAATAAAGAATTCTACCTTAGATTTTTCTCGATATTCAAAGAGAAAAAGTGTACTATCATTTCAAACATTCATTTATGAGGTGAGGATAAAAGTGCCACTTTTAGTCCCTAGGGATTAAATTGTTATTTGCTCACTAGGGAGTGAAAACTATACAGGGTCTTTCACGAGGAACCTCACCCATATTTATACGGGAAACTACTGAACGTATTTTCATGAAATTCAGCACTTATAAGTATTTCACGATGCTGATGAAATCTAAAATATTTTCAAGGCATGACCAACTCCGGTTTTTCCGGAAATGACGTCAACTTCCGTTTTTCAAATTAGAACACCATTTTTTTATTGCAGAAATAGATTCCTTAGAAAATTTCAAGTTATTTTGGTGTAACATTTTTCAGTTTTGGTTGGAAAATTCTCTCTGAGCGGGAAAATTCGAAAAAAATATCGAAAATAGAGCTCCGCTGAAACAAGAATAACTTCGAGGTTTTTGGATGGAAAATTTTCATTTTTGGGATTTTTCAAGATCTAAGACTGATGTATCCACTTTAAAAATCGAAATCGCGATTCATGATACAGGGGGTGAAAAAATCGCTTTCAAAGTTAGGGATGACAAAATCGTGAAAAATCAATTTTTTCAAATTAGAACCCCATTTTTTTATGGCAGATATTGAATCTACGTTAAAAAATAATGTGAGTGTATGCATCACACCCTTGCCCTAAAGTGGATATTAACTCAGAAAATATCCATTTTGGGGCAAGGGTGTGATTCAATATCTGCCATAAAAAATGGGGTTCTAATTTGAAAAAATTGATTTCTCACGATTTTGTCATCCCTAACTTTGAAAGCGATTTTTTCACCCCCTGTATCATGAATCGCGATTTCGATTTTCAAAGTGGATACATCAATCTTACATCTTGAAAAATCCCAAAAATGAAAATTTTCCATCCAAAAACCTCGAAGTTATTCTTGTTTCAGCGGAGCTCTATTTTCTATTTTTTTTAGAATTTTCCCGCTCAGAGAGAGTTTTACAACCAAAACTGAAAAATGTTACATCAAAATAACTTGAAATTTTCTAAGGAATCTATTTCTGCAATAAAAAAATGGTGTTCTAATTTGAAAAACGGAAGTTGAGGTCATTTCCGGAAAAACCGGAGGTGCTCATGCCTTGAAAATATTTTAGATTTCATCAGCATCGTGAAATACTTATAAGTGCTGAATTTCATGAAAATACGTTCAGTAGTTTCCCGTTTAAATATGGGTGAGGTTCCTCGTGAAAGACCCTGTATACAAAGCCTAGAAGAATTTGTTGTGATGTACTCACTTTTCTACATTTATATAGGCAACATTAGCCAAATAACCTGATGATGCACCGAATGTAATGATTATGATCATGTACTGCCAGTCGTGGGGAAATAATACCGGCAGATTTCTTCTGGGACGAGCATTGCACATCATAACGGCAGGAACAAAAAGAAGGAATCGAAAAAGGGAAATGATCACCAGGTAAGAACCGTTGAGTTTCTGAAAACAAAGTCCGTTCATTTGTGCGTCCCAAAAATATGCAGATTTGTTTACCTTCTTCACTTTGGAGGCTGTTATCCTTCCACATACGTCGGACACGCAGTACATGAAATATGTCGTTACAGGTACAAAGAATAAGTCTGTAAAAAAACAATAATACAACAGGCACAAAAATTGTTTATCTAGAACCTCAATAAAAAACTTTACTTAAAAAGTTAAGTAGGACAGGTAATATTACTCAAGGTGTTGTTTTTATTCACAAAACCTTCGAGTCTTACCATTCCATTTCCCATCGCCAAGACTGTCGGAAACAACCAATGAGGCCACGGCTGGATAAACCGGCAAAACCGTAAAAATCACCAATCCCATTATTGCCACGCTGGTCCACATTCTCCTGAAAATCTGGAAAACCTCGGAATACGTCAGTACTTGAGTCCTCTTGGTCGCCAAGCCCGTCTTGACATGGTGCTTGTAAAATTTCGTTTGGACCGACAGCACGAACATCATCAGGGTGAGAATGACGAAAACTGTCCCTGAACTGAAGTAAATGATGGCTGTGAGCTTTGAGTCCGCCCCTATGGCCAGGGATAGGATCTGGAAGACTGCCGAGAAGATCCCTGCTGTTCCCTGGCCTATTAAGTAAGGGATGAGGTAGCTGGGTGGAAAGGAGGATATCACTTCGTAGATGCTGATGTTTATGAAGGATTTCATCGCTAGAATTCAAGAAAAATATGGTTATTATGATCTAGGGAAATGGTCCACTTTGGTACGAGGATGTATTGATATCTAGTTAGCCTAGAACAGTTCCATGCATAAACAAAATATTGCAATACCATATCAACGAACAATAACTTATTAGAAGTGTCAGTGTAGAGTTCGACGTCAAAAAAGTAAACCAGAGTTACACAATAAATAAATAAAAAGGTGTCCACCGGAATTGTAAAAATCGAAAAATTTGGAGTATCGAGCCATCATCAAGTACCTGTATTCAAAAGGGTTAAGAGGTGAGCAGATTAATACCCTTGGTGATCAATGTCCTTCGTATGCGACCGTGAAAAATTGTACTGCAAGCTTCAAAAGAGGTAAATTTTCCATTGAAGATGAGGTTTCTGTGTCAGTCCCCGAAAATATGGATGTAGTTCATGACATGATTTTATCAGACCGTCAAATTGGGCTAAAACGGATATCTGAAGCACTGAAGATTTCATACGAACGCGTTCATCATATATTTCACGTCAATTTGGATATGAGAAAAATTTCTGCAAAATGGATCCCCAAATGTTTGAATGTTGACCAAAAGCGTGCAAGGGTAGAAGCATCGCGTTCGATCTGTGCTCGATTTGAAAACGATGTAGACTTCTTAAACCGAATTGTTACTATGCATGAGACTTGGGTACATTTCTACGATCCAGAAACAAAGCAACAATCGATGGAATGGCGACACTCTGGTTCTCCATGACCTAAAAAGTTTCGTGTCCAAAAATCTGCTGGAAAAGTTTTTGCTTCAGTTTTTTGGGATTGCCATGGAGTAATCATGATTGGTTTTTCGGAGAAGGGTAGAACAATAACTGGAGATTACTATTCGACATAACTGACCACTCTACGGGAAAAAATTGAAGAGAAAAGACGAGGAAAGCTATCCAAAGGTGTTTTGTTTTTACAGGACAACGCCCCAGTACACAAATCTCATGTTTCCATGCAAAAAGTTCGTGATTTAGGGTTAGAATTACTAGAACACCCCCCTTATTTACCAGATTTGGCTCTGTCCGACTATCATCTCTTTCCTCGACTGAAAAAAAGTTTAAAAGGTCTTAAATTTTCTTCCAACGAGGAGGTAATAAAAGCTGTGGAGGACTGGTTTGCAGAGCAAGAAGAAACATTATTTTTGAAAGGTCTAGAGTTGCAGGTTCGCTGTAATAAACGTATTCAATCAAGAAGAGAATATGTTGAGTAATAAAATATTTTGACATTGAAATTTTGTTTGGTTCTATAGTAGGCTAAGAATTTTTCAATATATCCTCGTACCTCCGATGGATGACCTTGAAATGATAGTTTTTGATACTCACAGTTAATCGCAGCCACTGTTGCCATCGTCAGGAAGAAAAACTGATTTTGCCCTACGAAAACATTAATGTATCTACCCGAAAACACCACAAACTCCCACAGATACTTACAGTCGTCTGTGTTGACGAAAATGAAGCTGAGCACAGTGACGAAAAGAAGAAGAATCACCGTTATGGCGCAGACTATGGTCGTTCTCGTGTTCAGTTTGTACCTGATCAGCGTTACCAACAGGTTGAAGCACATGCTGGTGGTCTGGGAAATGATGGTGAGGACTGAGGCGAATTCTATCTGCCACCATGTCCTGTCCTCTACGCTTATCTCCGCTATGGTGGTGTTCCGGAATTTGTACATCCAGTACTGCCCAAGAAAAGTGATATTCAACGATTTTTTCAATCACAGTTTGTCGAACTTACATGGCTGGCTGTTGTGAAAAAATTGAAGGGTAAAAGTAGCAGCACTCCGATGAGGAAAAAAGTGGTGTATATCAAGTGGAAAGGGTCTCTAGGAGGTGCTGCTTTGTCTGCTATTGGTGGCTTGATCCCATACTGTATCTTCTCTGCGAACAAAGACTGGTAGGTTAACAATAAGACACGTTAAAGCGAACAAATACTCCATTGCAAAATTTGATTTTCCATATGCTCTTTTTCTGTGGTTCACATCCGGAGAAACGTCAAAATATGGCAAATTTAAAATTCGATACTGATTCCCGCAAACAATGAATGAGTTTCACGAATAACAATACGATACACCAGAAATTACCTTGGGTCATCCTATCCGAAAGAACACCATTCATTGTCGTCAAGAAAACTTCATTTCGACGATGTCCCGCACCGATCCATCATTTTTGCGATCACAAAATTAACGCCGGACTGGGAAAAAAGGAACTAATCGATTCGTAAGGTAGGAAATAATCAACCTAAACTATTGTCCACTTTTATATGCATGTAACAGTTTACCGGCCAATTTTGAGTGGCAATTCGTTAAATTGGCAATTTCCTTCAGTCATTCCACACTCGTGTAAAGCTTTCGCAGAAGTTAAATTGAGGATTTTTAGGCGGTTGATCAAAGCCTCTATGAGTCATTTATAGAGCATCGTCCAGTGAGATGTTTGTTTCTTCGAGAAAAGCAGCAAAGAAAATGTGCTTTCTCATAAAAAAAGATTTTTTTGTTTGAATAATGAAGTGAAGGGTTTTCCAATAAAGGGTGTTATTTTGAATAGCCCGCTATTTCGGTAGATGTCACTTTTGAAGCTGTAATTTTTTGACATTTGACAAGTAGAAACTACGCCATTAATAAAAATGGAACGATACACGCTTCAAAACGCATTGAAATTCACTATAAAAATGGTGAAAATTTGGCAGAAACGGTTCACAAAACTCGAACATTTTTGGATCGTCGTGAAGCACTTTGTCGAACTGCAAAATACAGAAAATGGCGGAAAAATTTGAGCTGTTGGGACAAGTTTGTGATGTGAAGAATGAAACCCGTGCACGTCGCTCGAGAACAGCCGAGAATATTGCTGCTGTAGCAGAAAGTGTTGAAGAAAACCCAGGTTGTCCATTCCTCGTCGTTCTGTGGAATTAGGAAACGTCATTACACCATAATTTCATAAAGATTTGGGTCTTAAGGAGACCTGGTACACGTCCAAGCTCGAGAGGTGCCTTCAAAAATTGTACATTTTATTTCCATGATATCTCAGTTCGTATACGGCGTAGACCAACAATTTTTTTTTTAATTAAAGCTTAATCATTTCTATAGAATGTGTATCTTCTGTTTTTCTTCGTATATTAGGAAAAAAACCTGGTGAGCTGTAATTTCATGAAAATCTGGACAAACGATTTTATTTCCATGATATCTCTGTCAATTCTCGGGATAAATGTAAGAAATTTTCAGTTTACATGCGAAATAATATTTTTCAGAATGTGTTTTGATCAGTTTTTTTGTTCATTGTCCCCTCAATTTTTAAATGTATAAAGTAGGAACTTTATTGGTCATATTTTCAACCAGGTTTTTTCCTAATAATACGAAGAAAAACGGAAAAAGGAATAATACACATTCTGCAAAATATCATTCCGCATGTATACTGAAAATTTCATACATTTATCCCGAGAATTGACAGAGATATGAAAATAAAACCGTTGGTCCAGATTTTCATGAAATTACAGATCACCAGGTTTTTTTCCTAATATACGAAGAAAAACAGAAAAAAGAGTAATACATATTTTAGAGAAATTATTAAGCTTTAATAAAAAAAAAATTTGTTGGTCTTCGCAGCATACGAACTGAGATATCATGGAAATCAAAAGCCCAATTTTTGAAGGGAGCTCGCGAGCTCGGACGTGTACCAGATCCCCTTAAGGCTTATAAAGTTCAGTCAACACAAGAACTCATGCTGGCCGATCATCAACAACGTCGTATCTTTGCTGATTGGGTCCTCAAAATGCATGAAAATGATCCGAAATTCCATCGAAAAATCATCCTGAGTGATGAGGCCCATTTCCACCTCGGTGGCTTCGTCAACAAGCCAAATTGTCGCATCTGGGGCTCGTAAAACCCAAGAGTTATTATTGAAAAGCCTCTCTATCCTCAACGTGTTACTGTGTGGTGCGGTTTATGGTCCTGCAGGGTCTTGGACCTTACTTTTTCGAGAATGAGGCTGGAGCAAAAGTTACGGTGAACAGATTGCGCTATCGAGAGATAGTTAATGAATTCGCATGGCCAAAATTGGATGGCATTGATCTGGAAAACGTTTACTTTCAACAAGACGGCGCTACGTGCCACTCAAGCAACGAAACCATTGATCTCTCACGGGAAAAGTTTTCGGACCGTGTTATCATCTCTCGAAGAGAATATCACAATTGGTCACCGAGATCTTGTGATTTAACATCTTGCGACTTCTTCCTTTGGGGCCATGTGAAGGACAAGGTCTACGTCGAGAGCCCAGCGTCGATTCAAGACCTCAAAGATGGAATTCGTGAGGCTATCGAGGAAATAGGGCTGCCACTTTGCGATTTGGTTATGGAAAATTTCATGAAAATGATACGGTCCTGTAGCCGTGGTCATGGTGGTCATTTGGCTGATGGTATTCTCAATTATTAACGGCATAACTTCCCCTTATAATGAAATAAACATCCGTTCATTCATTTAAAAAAATTGCATTTTTCTTTGAATGTCAAAATAACACCTCTTATAGGAATGTAAAGTTGATTTTTTTTGTAAATGTACTAACAATTTATTTTTCCAATTGAATGAAAATTTGGTTTTTCACTTGAATCATTCATTGAGAGGTTCAACAATGGAGGAAATGCCTGGAGAAGGGTTCCGTACGATCATTTCTTCTATAAAATTGAGAGGACTTTCAATATAGTGTTTCTGTTTTGTCTAAGGGTGTCAAATTTTTTTTCTAAATATAATTCCTTAGGTATCCTACCTTCTTTGTCCTCCTCTAGGCAGCATCGCATGAGGATCCTTGCTATCTTCCTCTTCCACCAGCATTTGCTCAGCTTCGTAGGGGCAATCATGTATGCGAAAACCACCAAAGTTGAAGACTCAACTAGGTACCAGCAGAATTCGGAAGAGCGTTACAACGGTTATCGCATCTTTCACAATGCGCTTTGTTAAAATAATCGAACGTTGGCATGATTAAGAGCTCTTTTCTTTACAAATACTCGGTATTTCGTATCTGGGAAAAGATTTCCTGCATTCGTGTTTTCTTTTCACGACGATAAAATCCCGCAACAATCGTTGTTTGTATCATTTCTGATATTTAACGACTGGTTGCGAAAATTACATTGAACTTTCCATGACGTCCCTTGTGAAAACCCCTTTATAAGGACTGAACGAGAATAAATTCGCTATCACAAAAACGCCTATATCTCTTGAACCAATTGAAAAAAAAACAAAATTTGATCATAGTTAGCTTTGTTATGAACGTTAGAAACATGTGGAACATTTACTTCATAGATATTTCAATTCTCTGTCGCAAAATGTCAAGCGAAGTGAAAACACGAGAATTCATAGTGAAACTTTTTCAAAATAATAAAAAATGGAGCTTCAAAAGAATCGCAAAAGAGGCTCGCGTTCGTCCGGAAACGGTATCAAGAGTTGTTAAGCGCTTCAACGAAGATCTTACAATTAACCGCAAGGAAAGAACCGGGAGGAAAAAAGGGTTTCATAGCCCAAAAAAAGTGAAGAAACCCATCAGGCTTTTTCAGAAGAATCCTAACCTTTCAGGACGGAAAGTGGCCCAAATAGTGGGTTGTTCGCAGTTAACCGTTCAGAAAATCAAGTCGAGTTGTGGGCTCAGAACATACAAAGTGCAGAAAGTGACAGGAACGCTGTGAAAAATCAAGAAGCGAAATCAAGAGCAAAGAAATTAAAAAAAGATTTCTTGAAAAATTCTTCCTGTTGCGTGATGGACGACGTAACCTATGTCTTGGCTGATTTCTCGCAACTTCCTGGTCAGGAATTTCATACTGCAGGTTCTCGTGGAAATGTTGACGAACAATTTCGCGTGAAAAAACAAGCAAAGTTTCCTAAAAAATTCTTGGTTCGGCAAGCAATTTGCACTTGTGGGAAAAGGAACAAATTTTTCGTTGGCCAAGGCTCTGTTGACTCGAAAATATATACATCTAGGAATGCTTGAAGAAGCGACTTTTACCATTTTTACGTGAGCACGATGTGTCAACAATCTTTTGGACAGTTTTAGCTTCATGCCACTACAGCAAGGCCACCAAAGAATGGTACGAAGGTATTAGGTGGTTTTTGTCCCCCAAAGAGTCCAATCCACCAAATTGCCCAGAACTCAGGCCAATCGAAAGATATTGGGCCCTGGTGAAAAGAGAATTGAAGAAGACTAAGAAATCAACGAAAACATTAGCGGAATTCAAGCAAAAGTGGAAGACAGCATCCCAGAAAGTGACTGAGAACACTATAAGAAGCATGATGGGAAGAATTCCAGAAAAATCCATGAATTTTGTAAAAAATAGTTTTGGTTTTTTTATTGTTAAAACAGTTTTCATTAGAATTAGAAGATGATTCGAAAATGAGTTTGATTTTCGAAATCGGTCCAGTGGTTCAAAAGATATAAGCGTTTTTGTGATAGCAAATTTATTCTCGTTCAGTCCTTATCAAATTGGAATCAAGAAATAAAGCAAAAGATTTCGAGTGTAGTTTTATTGCGTCTTCTTCAAAAAATAAATCGAAAATACAGTAAGAATCGAAATCCATAAGACTTCCACTCCTAGTCCCTTGAGTACTCCGAAGTGAGTCAAACCCCATCCTTTTCTCAGCACATTTCTGAAGGATTCGGTGGGAATAGTGAACGGGGTCATCTTTGAGATCCACTGCAGCACCTTCGGTTGGGATTCGATAGGCCAGAAGGTTCCTAGATTAAATTTTAAAGGCAGATATATCAATCATCAAGCACTGAATATAATTGACTCACCAGAAATCAAAACGGTGGGGTAGAAGCCACCAGCTATGAAGATATTGGCGCTGAAATAGTCCCTACTGAGGATCGAAGACAAGAACCCTGAAAAAATCTATTATGCCAAATTTTCGAATCACCCTGTGTATATTTACCGAAGCATATCCCGTAAACTCCTTGGAGGATGCCGAAGAGGGACAAAATCCACAAGCTCCCTTGCATTTCTGCCCCGTAAATGACGAAAACAACAAATAGGACTTCGAACATCTGGATCACCATGACAGCGAACTGTAGTACGAAATGTGTGGATAGCACCTCGACCACAGTTACCCCAGCTACAGCCGATCTGTCCCACACGCCACTGAGCCTCTCCGATACTATTATTTCGCTGGTGAGCATGGTAGACATGTAGGAGATCAAGCTGAGGAAGTTAAAAAAGAGTGAATGGAAATTAGCATTGGCAACGTCTTTGAGAATCATTTGACATTTCACGAGTACCAGTCAGTTTTAAATAAAAAAAACTTGATAAACCTAAATATTGGCCAACCGGGATACTATAGGTATTTATACTGCTCCACAAGAGTTGGGGATATCGTATTCAATCGTTTTTTAGAGTATGTAATCTTCGAGAAAACCGCTGTAAAATCATAAAACTCAATAACAACTTGAATCGATCCAATAAAAATCAGTATGAGACATTTCGTTAATCTGGTCCCCTTTTTTCTGAAGTTTGGTTCTTTGCATATTCTTCATGAATGTTCTTATTTTGAAATGAAGTCAGTTTATCAACGGCTTCGATTTGAAACGAGTTTTCTGAAAATGCCGAGACGTAAATTAACAAACGCTGAGGCTAATAGGGCTATCGGAATGCTACAGGGTGGCCTAACTCAGGTTGTTGTAGCGGAAAGGCTCCAAGTCAGCCAAAGTGTGATATCTCGACTTTGGAAAAGGTTCAGGGAGACAGGTTCCATGTTGGAAAGACCAAGGCTTTGTGGGCGACGAAAAACAACACCTGCTCAGGATCTTTTCATCACCGTTTCGGCGAGAAGAAACCCTACATCTACGTGTAGAATGCTACGGAATACTCTTCAAAATGCAGATGGGGTCCAAGTTTCCATCGAAACCATCAGGCGACGTTTGAGAGTGGTGAATCAAGGTTCTAGACGTCCATTAAGAGGAGTTCCATTAACACGTGACCATAAGCGTCAAAGACTGGAATGGGCAAGGCAACATATCAATTGGAACGATCATTGGCGTCCTTTTCACTGATTAATCCAGATATGGACGATTTTCAGATTCTCGAAGAATAAGGGTATGGACAATCCCACGCATACCCCGTAATCGATGCTATGTCCAAGAAGTCCATCCATTCCGAGGGGGTAGTTTTATGGTATAGGCCGGGATATGTTTCAACGGGCGCACAGATCTACACATGTGTCCTGGGAATATGACCGCCTTACACTATAGGGAGCATGTCATTGACAATGTTGTGCCAAATTTTCACGCTGCTATTGGTGAAACTTTTCAATTTCTAGACGATAACGCTAGACCGCAACGTGCAGCCATAGTTGAGAAATGAGAATGCAAGCGAGGAGCTTGGTATTGCACATTTACCAATACCTCCGCACTCACCAGATTTGAATTGCATAGAACATGCATGGAATAGGCTCCAAAGAAGATCAGATAATCATCAACCTACCCCAGAATCCTTAAATGATCTGAGAGAGCTTCTGCCCCGTTTATGGTACCGAATTCCTCAAGAAATGTTCAACAACCTCGTGTCTAGTATGCAAAGAAGATGTCAAGCTGTTATTGATGCCCGTGGAAGCCATACATTGTATTGATAGTCTTGAAATGCTTGAATTCTCTGGGCATAAAATTTCGTTATTTTACTCGATTTTTCTTAACCACCCTGTATACGCTGCAGACCTACAGGCTTAAATTAATTTGCAACTTGAAATCATATTAATATGAATTTTCATCAGAAAAATCTTATTTTAACTATATTTTTTGCAATTTAAGTCAATATTCCTCATGTGGAGCAGTTTATTAAAAACAGCGATACAAACCTTATGAAAAATCCCGGTATCATTGTTTCAGTGACCGAACCCTGTATGACACCGTAGAAGCTTTCGAAAGACATGATTTTATTGATGAAGTCTCTGTAATCGCAATTTTGTAACAGTGTCGACATGTGCTCTTGAAACAGTTGGAGCAATTTGGTTTGGGCAGCAATTCCGACTATGTAATCTGCAACAGAAACATTCAGAATCAGCTGTCAAAAATTTTGACATCCGTCAGAAAGTTTGACAGCTGTCAGAAATTCTGACAGCCGTAAAAAAATATCCATAATCGGATAGCTTTTTTCATTCCATTTCGGACAATGAGGACCGTTAGAAAATATAAGTACCAGACATGTCCATGAACACCTGGATCGTGCTGAGCTTCACAAGTTCCGGAACTGTCCTCTGTCCCGTATACAGCCTTTCTTCGACAGCGTACGAATGATTGTTCCTGATGAATATGGCACCTGTATACTTCGCTGTTCGAATTCCATCCAATGCTTCGGACAGTGAACCGACAGCTTCCTTGAAAAAAAAAGAGGAAATTATCCCTTAAATCAGATTCCGATAGAATCACTTACGTTGATGAAGAGAGGCTCATTTTCGATAAAATTGGTGAAAATGCAACCCAAATTTTCCATGTGGCACCTTCCATATTGGACGGGCACTATCGATTGGCTCATATTGAAATTCTGACATGATTTTTCTTCGTTTACGATCGCCAAATGTAAGTCTTTCATGTCTGCTCCTACCACGAATATGAAGATCATGGCGCATAGAATGGGCAGGATGAAAAGCAGAAATATCCAACCACTGAAATAAAATGGACTTTAGAGTTAAGAAGAAGAAATTCGTTTATGGTTGTAGATTTTACCTGATATTTCGGTAGAATTGCTTCCAATTCTTGTCCATTAGCGCTTTCAATCTACCCCTGTTCATTTCAAGAGCACTAGGTTTCTTCAATCCGGCCTTATCTATCTCAGGTTTTGGAGTCAACATCTGTAAAATTGAAATATAGGTTACCATGTAAAGGTATTTGAAGGTGATCTTTCATACCAGAGGAAATATTGCTTGATTTGTGTCATTCCCATAGATATTATTCATACTGACTGTTGAACTGCTGGAGTTCGAAATCGTTTTGTCTTGCTTCAAACATAGGTCTAGAAATACATCTTCCAAAGTTTCTGTTTGGAACATTTGGATCAGAACCTCAGGGGGTGCCTCTGCTAATAATTTACCGCCCCTCATCAGACCAATCTGAAATATTATTCTTAGAACATGTCAAAGGGATCTATAGCTGCAAAATTTTATGGTTGTCTTCAAATTATATGTTTCAAAGTGAACAGTATATGTTGGTACCAGAATATATCAAAATGTACCCTGTGGCACATAAAATATTAGATCCATCGTGAGGACAACAAGAAATACTTACAAAATCGGATCTTCTACTTTCTTCGATGTAATGTGTTGTTATTATCACAGTTGTCTGTTCCTTCAACGTCAAATCTTTCAAGTAGGTCCATATCCTGAGATGAATCCAACATTCTTGAGTTTCAAGATCAACGTATTGAAAAAAAATGCTTTTACCTGTCTCTCAGAAGGGGATCTACACCTGCTGTTGGCTCGTCTAAAATCAGCAACTTGGGGCTGTGTATCAAGACTGAGGCGAAAGATATCCTTCTTTGTTGACCACCGCTACAGTCTCTCACTAATCTAACCGAAAAGACGTGCTATCAAACGAACTATATCGAAGTTGAAATTGTTTTTCATTCTTTTCTTTCTTTGGAGAGAAAGGAAAAATATATTGTGTTCTGAGTAACAAATGTCTTCAATATGAACATCAGCTTATTCTGTACATAAATTCAATATTTCTACCCTTATACAGGGGTACAGAGTTTCAGCTGAGGTTTTATCTGCACTCTTGTATCATACATTCAATTCTATGGTGACTCGTTTTACATTTTCATTGTTAATACCGAGAATAGAAGAGGGCAACAGTTTTATCTTCGGTCTAGAATCGTAATTGGTTTAAACAGAAGTACCTACCTATTTCTAGGGGGTAGTTCAAGTAACTCTTCCAGCTCTTTGAATCTCTTTCCTATTATTGAATCTGCCATTCCCATAATTCTACCGAAGAAGAATATGGTTTCTTTGGCTGTGAATTCTGAACACAGAGCAGTTTCCTATGACAATTCAAAAGAAAATGATTATTTCAATGATTTTAGGCCAAGCAATATTGAAAAATATGAGGACTTTTTAACATTATGATGACGCAATTGGTCTATTCACTTTCATAAGTTAGTTATGAAACGATTCCTTCAATACTCCTTGAGATATTTGAAAATACCAAAAGGATGGTTATTCTTTGCACCATTCATTGTTCAAAAACTTCAACAAAACGATTTTGCTGGGAAGAAAAAGCCTCTATGGGAGCATATTTTGTTTTTCAGTTATTACATGCAATCATCATTATTTTTTTTTTGGAAAATGGGACAAACCTGCGGCATATATCCCACTCCTTGTCCAGGTATACCGCTTCCTATGGTTCCAGGCTTGCCACCCAAAACGCATATTTCCCCAGAGTCCAAATGGTTTCTACCTACGATGCAGCTTAAGAGTGTGGTTTTACCACAACCACTCGCCCCTAAAAGACCATATCTGCAAGAATAATGAAGGCATCGAAGTACATATATCCATACAGATAAAGTATCAATATTATTTCATTTAAGTTTCTTCTGTAAATACACTGCGCAAAAATATTAACGCACATTCTGAAAATCTCAATTTTAATGAAAGTTAACTCTACACTGACTTCATAACTTATTTTTTATGTTCTCTCGGGAAGGTTTTGAACGAAACAAGACACATCAAATGGAAGAACAATTCAGGATTTCACCGATCTTATGTGAAAGAAGAGAAATGAACAATTTTCAAAATACTGAAATGCTGATAAGTGATTTAATACTTGGTATTTCTACCCCTTGCGTTAATTACAGCTCAGCAACGACGGTTCATACTCAAAATGAGTGATCTTTAAATGTTCTGATCTAATCCTTCCCAGATTTCTCCGAGTTGGATTCCTAAGTCGTTAAGAGTAGCTGGATGATTTTCTGAACGTCCCAGCCTTCTCTTGAGGTTGTCCCAAACCTGCTCAATCGGATTGAGATCTGGACGTCTTGCTGGCCATTCCATTCGAGAGACTTCAACCTCTTCAAGGTATACTCCATAAAAATGAAATTTTCACCAATGTATGAGGCAAATGGCACTACATGCTCTTCAAGAATGTTCCTTATATACTTCAGCATTCATAGCTCCATTATCAACGACCACTAGATCTGTGCGAGCAGTCAAAGATATTCCACCCCATACCATAATCGATCCTCCCCCGAAACCAATAGTATTCAGGAAATTGCACTGAGCATATCTTTCATGTGGACTTCTGTATACAAGGGAACGTCGATCACAATGGTAGAGGCAGAATCTAATCTAGACTCATCTGTGAAGAGAACTCTTTCCCAATCGGCCTCTTCCCAATGGATATGCTCTCTCGCAAAATCCGAACGCGCCCTTCGATGGGCTGAGGTAAGAGCTGGGCCTCTAGCCGCGACACGAGGCCTTAAATCATATTCTCTGATGCGATTTCTTATTGTCTGAGTGCTAATTTGCACCTCATGAGTTTGCTCAAGCTGATTTTGAAGGAGACGAGCGGTTGCAAACCGTTGTCTCAACGAAGAAACTCTCAAGTAACGTTCTTGAATGGCAGTTGTTACCTGTGGTCTACCCTGTCCTGGTCTTCGGACATTCATACCTGTCTCCCTGAATCGCTGCAACATTCTGAACACACTTGTATGGGAAACTCCAAACCCTTCTGCAATTCTTGTGTATGTCCACCCTTCTTCTCGCAAAACTACCGCTTGGGCACATTCCTCTTGGGTCAAATTGCGTGTTTCGCGTTGCATAGCGATCGAGTGTAGAAAATCAAACGAAAGAAAAACTATTGATCACTAGAATTGATCGAGAACAACTGATTTTAGAATGGAGCCAATACTTTCAAAATCTGATAATATCATTTTTTTTTTATTCCTGCTGGGAGAAAACATCTGTATTGAAGAAAAACGTTGAAAGTGGATAACATATGCATGCATAATTCTGATAAAAATAATTATCATTGAGAACACCTTCAGTTGTAGAATAAATTCGGGATTTCCATAATGTGCGTTAATTTTTTGCGCAGTGTATACATTCAACATGTCTACACAAGGGGTTGGCAGTTTTTGTTGTGGTTTTTAATTTTATCAATGCTATTTCAAGATGCGAAATGAAGAAAAAGCTGTCCATATAAAATGTCTTCATGTTAAACAACGTGCTTAAACTTTTTTCGGAACGATATTCTGGTTATATATGCACACGTGAAATGACAACGTTCAAGGTACACCAATTAAAGTATAACATGACCACTTGATATTTTTCGCAGATTTCATTGTTTCCGAATTGAAGTGATGTTAACAAGTAAAGGCTTTTTTCTGACGCATGTTCATAATTAATTCGTGTATTCCATGATACTTGTTGTCTTGCGGATTATTTCCACAGTGATATTAAAGAATGAAAGACCTGTTTCTTCTATTTAATCGAGAATAGTCAACGTAGCATGAATGCGATCGAGGATACAGGACCTTATAAGTCCCTGATGAAGTAACTTTCATGGAAATATTGAGGTGAACATCTATTCGAAATTTATTCGGGTATTGTTTGCGAATAAAATGAAAAATAACTGAACCGCGATGGGAAAAATAGCTGCTTGTTTCTGAGTTTTTTGGGTCATTACCTTCATATTTGAATATCAAGATTTTAATGATTTTCTCCTAGTTCCGTTGTTCTGGGCAACAAAAAAAAAATAAAAGTAATTAAATTAAAATATGAATTGGCATACGCAAGTGTACCATGCCCCCCCTAACATCGATGTTGACAATAAATCCTTGATGGTTGTTCAACCAATTTCTGATATTCGAATTTGCAGGGAAATGGTTTAATTCTATACTGAAAACACCAATCACCCAACTTCTTTCTTATTTCGAAGAAGATATTCTTAAATGTCAGTAGAGCTTGAAATTCCAATTCTAAAATAATGCGAAAGTTGGTGTGTTATACTGAAATCGTCTTCAAAAATTAGAGATTACAAGTTTCTTCCTGTATTATCATTGAAGTGGCGAAGAACAGAAAGGGAATGTTACTTTGGCTGACGGCATCGATTCTCCATTCAAAAAGTGCCTTCCATTTTTCCAAGTTCACGCCCTCATTTTTCCACCTGAAAGCTTGATTTTTTTTTAATTCTCCTGGAATTTCAGACAGTTCTCTGCGATTTCACACTTTCTGGAAGTATTTTCAGTATTTTCATAATTTTCTGCAATTTTCTGCGCCTATGCAAATGGAATTTTTTATAAATATAGGAAATTGATTTTTCGAGAGCACTTCAATGAATTTTCTGAAAAAAATTGATGAACAACCGCCGAAAAACGATTATGAAGTCAATTTTCATAGACCCTCAAATTCAATTCGATTTTTTCATGCGAAAATATAATTTTATCGAAGAGAAGAAATTGGAGTGCCCTCAAGACATCCTTCAACTTCAATTTAAAGAAAAAATAAAGCTTTCAGGTGAAAAATTGAGGGCGTGAACTCAGAAAAATGAAAGGCACTTTTTGAATTGTCAATCGATGCCATCGGCCAAAGTATAACGGCCCCTTAACAGGACCTGGTGCACGTCCGAGCTCGCGAGCTCCCTTCAAAAATCGGGCTTTTTATTTTCATGATATCTCAGTTCGTATGCGGCGTAGACCAACAATTTTTTTTGAATTGAAGCTTTATCATTTTCCTAGAATGTGTATAACTCACCTTTCTGTTCTTCTTCGTATATTAGGAAAAAAACCTGGTGAGCTGTAATTTCATGAAAATCTGGACAAACGATTTCATTTCCATGATATCTCTGTCGATTTTCGGGATAAATGTATGAAATTTTCAGTATACATGCGGAATAATATTTTGCAGAATGTGTATTATTCGCTTTTCCGTTTTTCTGCGTATATTAGGAGAAAAACCTGGTTGAAAATATGACCAATGAGGTTCTTACTTTATAATTCATTCAAAAATCGAGGGGGCAATGAACTTAAAACTGATCAATACACTTTCTGGAAAATATTAATTCGCATGTAAACTGAAAATTTCACACATTTATCCCGAGAATTGACAGAGATATTATGGAAATAAAATCGTTTGTCCAGATTTTCATGAAATTACAGCTCACCAGGTTTTTTCCTAATATACGAAGAAAAACAGAAAAGCGAGTAATACACATTCTAGAGAAACGATCAAGCTTTGGTTTAAAAAAAAATTGTTGGTCTACGCCGCATACGAACTGAGATATCATGGAAATAAAAAGCCCAATTTTTGAACTTTGAAGGGAGATCGCGAGCTCGGACATGTATACCAAGTCCCCTTAATATTGAATGTGAAATTCTGATATAGATAATGAAGATTTCAGACAAAATATCAAGTTTCGTATATTTTTGAAATGGTCACCTCGAGATATTCTAAAATATACTAAAATCTATACCTATTGTCAGAATCCCATTTGAAATAAAATATTGTTCTATAAATAAATATTGGTCAGCATGGACCGACACCACAGAAACGTTTTCACAGAAAATCAGCTAATTCTCCGCAGGAAACAAGTAACAGTCACTTTTATAACTTGCACATTCACAAAAATCACCCTCTAACTCTGAAACGATAAGATACCGACATCAGTATTTGTTTACTTATCTAGTTTACTATTAGGACTCAACATTCAAATGTGGACTATTTGGCTCACTCTGTATACTCTTGGTTAAAACTGTTCCAGAAATTCTCATTCTTTTGGTCATTCTATTCATATTAAGATCGAATGATACTCACATAGAGCCTTTAGGTACCGTCATACAAAAATCGGACAGCACTTTACAATCCTGAGCATAGCTTTTCTCGGCATCGCGCACAAAAACAGCAGGACTTTCAGGATTCATGTTTTTTCATATCTCAAACACAAAAATATTTAAAACGACTACCAAAATTGTTCCAAGCATATATTATAGGAAGCTTATGCGTTGACTGTCCTAAAGACGAGCTATTCAATATTTTTATATGTGTGAAATTCGCAGCCAGGACCGAATTAGGAACGTAAATTGTTTATACGTGTAATGGCGATCGGATAATAACAACTGAATTGTTTGAAATTCCAAGGATCCGAAATGTTGTTCGGCAATAATAATTAGGTAGTACATGTTTCTTGAGAGTGCTTCGCGACTTTTTGATATTGTTATCAATTTGGGAAGGATACACTGAGAGAAATCTTCATTTATATTTAATGAATTTTATTTATACTTAACAAATAACTGTTTCAAATATGGACTAACTTACCTGTATTAATATTCAACATATGATTTCTTACAGTGCATTTCTTTAATGCGAACAAACGATTATTTTTTCATTAAAAAAATATTATTTACTGGGTATACTTATATATTTTCTTAGTGAATAAATATTTTATAATATTCAAAAAACATTTTGTAATTATGATCATATATGTGTTATAATTAAAGCAGCAGTATCATTATTTCAAATAAGTCATTTTGTTATTTAACTTATTAATTTTTAATACCTTAAGTCCATTCTTTATATATAAAATTGACATTTTAAATGATGCCATATAATTGTTAACTGGTTGCTATTTGATTATTGATTATTAAGATGTATATAATAAATAACAAATGAATAAAAAAACAATTGCTCTCATCTATTTATTTCAGAACTCAACAATAAACACAATACATGTTTGGTATATAAAAAAAAAATATTATTTATTCTGTTTTGTGAACATTTATAGCACACAGGCCATTTATAGATAAAGTTTCCAACCCGCGGAATTAATTCATTTAGTGCAGTATTGCTCTCCAACAATACTTCGAGAGTGACGCCTTCATCTGAAAACACGTTTTTTAACATTATCTTATTGATGAAGAATTATCTTCCAATCAAAAAACTTAGTTTTGAGTCAAGAAATTTTAGTGGATATCAAATAGTATCTTTGTTATTAATAAATATTTTAACAGTCAATATGCTAGGGAAGACGCTTTTCAGAACTTTCCAATTTCGATAATAATGTATTATTATTATCTAGTCCTCTAGTAAACATGAATGTGAATCAAATCAAAATAGCTATATCCCAGAGGGACCGAGGTCTTCTGGAAATACTGAAGTCTAATGTACATAATTACAAACCTCTGAATCTCTCCACATATTCACCCATTTCCATTTGTAAATTCTTATCACTGTAAAAATACACTGTTCGTTTCACCGAAACACGACGCTATAGATATTACATTAAAAGCGTTAATCTTTAATATCTATGTATAATGTAGCACTTACTTAACATTGAATCTCTGAATCTGAAACAGTGAAACTGCAGTCAGTCGCAGTCGCAGATCGCCACGCCGAGGAATAAACCGCGAAATGAAACGCATGCGCCAAACCAAGCCACAGCACCACCACAGATTTCAGAATAATCTGAGCACCACTAGACACTCTTTTCTTGTATTAGCCAGGCGCCAGACTGACACAGTTGGCCGACGTCATGCGTCATGTTGAACGAACTCCTTCAAACCCACCCCACCACTGCCGAATTCGTTGATTATAAACTAATTTTGAATAACAATAAAGGAATATGGGGAAAAAAAATAAAATATGTTATGGTTTAAATAATAAATTTTCGAATATTTCCAAGGAAAATGTATTTTTCATTGTTAGAAAGAATTTATTGACAATCAAATGAATATATTTACTACTAAGAAATTTGTTCTACTACATTAAATGTTGCTATAGAGAACCATTTTTTCACATTTAGCCTGTGTTTTTCGAAAGCTTTATTTACTGTGAAGAAACTTTCTTTTCAATAAACAAATCTGCCGCTAATAAATCAATATTAGTCATTTTGGCTATTATTTCTCTCAGTGTAGAAAGAAACTCATATTAGGTATTCCCTTTTTGCCAATGTTGGAATTGATCAACATCAATTTTGTTATTCAATATTTTTTCTGTTTCTACGAATATTTATCGAAAAGGTGGGGTGCTTTATATATTATCAACTTTAAATTCTTTTGGACATCTAAAAATATGAAAATATATGGGGTGTTCCATTCGAAATAAGAAAGTAAGGTGTGTGCTTTTCGTAGATAAACCGGTAGTACTTTTTCTAACTATTCTCCTCAGACAATTGCAAAGGACCTGCAAAATTTCAGGAACGATTTAAGGTTCCATGCTTCCAATCGACAGTGACCCTCCCTGATGTATTTCATCAAAGACATGTTTATTACCAAAATAGTGAACCATCTTGAAATTACTAATTGTAGTCAATTTTCACAATTATAGGTTCCAATTTTTATTTCGATTCTGATAGATTGAATTTTCAAGGAAATAACAGTAACAGGTTTATCAAGGGAGATTTCGAAATTAATAATTGTAGTTCATGATGATTTGGAACGTCATGAGCGTCCAAGAACTCAGCAGAAGGACAACCCTAAACCTATTATTAGGTATTACTTATTATAGGTATATTCATAGCGGAAGAATACTGTACCTGTGACGTCAGGAGATTTTGAGCGCTTTTTCAAACAGAGTTACCTTGTAGGTAGATTCGCATTTGCCATTCCAAGAAATTGATAGAAAGTTGTCTCTGATAGAAACAAATTTATACAGCTTTCGAAAAATTGATGCACGGCTGTGCCTCATAGAATCTCTTTATATTTGTTATGTCCTCTGTGACCTAACCTCTTCGAAATACTTGACATATTCTAATCTCTATGACACTGAAATACATTATTACAAAACTAAAAATAGATTGTTTTGATGTAAACACTAATTTTCGCCCATCAGATGATATGACCGATACGAACTCCAATATCTGTTGAGTACTGAGAACTTTCAAATCACCGAATCATCCCGATTAGCTGTTCAATATTATCGCTCAGATAATATTAACATCGAGTACAGATAAGGATAGTCAATGCCCTACGTGATTGTACGTGGTAATTTAGCCGCGTACGGCCAGCGGTATCCTTGGAGAGTGCTAGTTTCTGGGTTGAAAACTGCAGATATCGAGCAGCTGAAGAGGTTCGCTTCAGGGGGTTATTGCGACGACTGTACGATAGTGTATATGCACCACCCTTGCGTTATTTTGACGGCATTGGAGGTCTTAGGGTACAAAGTTGTGGCTTCATCCTCCACCTCAGTGAAGCAAGATTACAACGAGTATATGTGGACTATGAGAAAGGAGTTTGCTGAGCCTGAACCCTGTGAAGACGTAACAACCAAGGAAGAGTGTTCGTAAAATATTCAAATCAATAACCATGGAAATACCAGCCAGTCTTTTAATGTCATCTGGATCATTCGCCTATGTAGCTGTAAAAGCATCTCTTCATGCTTCAGAGACAGCTGTTTTCGGACTGAACAATGATGAAATGGGAGCTCTATCCAAACGATTTGGTGACTGTCAGAAATCGGTTATCAATGGAATATCGTTGAAAGTTCCACCCATGAATGTTGTAAATGCTTTGGGTTTATTGGGATATAGAGTCGTTGGAACTACTGGAGAAACTGAAGTTGTTTGGACTATGCAGAGAGACCTTTGAAGACTGCTATATGTATCATGTGAGCACTGTTTTTGAGTGCAGTCTTGCGTTTTAATGTGAGTATCACTGTTCGGATTTTTCAACACTCCTATTTTATAGATTAGAATACTTCGATTTTTATCAAAATCTGTTTCCCTGAATGGAATAATATATCTTTCGAAGGGGACAGTTCTTATTGAATCAGCAATTGTACGCTGTATTAGTACTTATAGTAATCTATTACCTATATAAAATGTTGTCGTCTGGTAGCCTAAATAAGGTATTATCCGTAAATTATTAAATGAAATTTTATTACAGAAATTCACCACTTATTTATTTAGATTTTAAGTATGTATTGATTTTATTGTATAGATAACCCTTTAATTGTGTAATGTTTTTTGTACCAATTTTGAAGCTCAAAATGAGTATTACACTGCTTCAATTAACTTAAATATTACTGAAGAAGATGGACCAATTCAACTACCCACTCTTTTAATGTGACAAAGATGAGTAATTTCAAATAAACCATAGCCGATTTTATTAAGGAATATATTTTTATAATTCTGAATATTACCTTGATATCGATACTAAATAATAATGTAATCTGAATAAAGCTATTTGATTAAGATATTTATCTATCTTTGTTCTGCTGTAGACCAGAAAAGTTTTGAAAATTACACAAAATCGCCCATATAAAACTCTCGAGATGGCGGAGTTAACAAACTCAAGAATGCCGTCTAATCAATGAAAAAATGTGCACCTGTTCATTTCCACCCGTTAAATGCACCGCGACGCTATCAATGTCACGCATTCTCCGAACTATTCAGCTTCGTGCGTAATGAAGCCAATTGAATTGATGTACATATTTTTAAACAGGAAATTTTTCGTTTTCCTGTAAAAAACTTACCTTCCAAAACACTCTATTCCGAAGATTCTTTTCATAAAATCTGCAAAGAGATGGGAAAGGTGAACTAGAATAAATCAACAATAGATCTATAAAATTTTTATTTGTGCTGTATTACATTTTAAATAAATAATCATATCGCCGAAGACTAAAAAAAAGTACAAACTTTGATAAAACTTTAACATATTAAAACAACCTATCTTCTAAAAACCTTACGTTAGAAAAAAATATTGGTATAATGTAAAAATAAAACATGTATGTAAGCGGAAAGTACAGTTACTCATTAAGTATTTTCATTCAACATTCAGAAGTAAAAGACAAGAAACAAATTCGGCTGTCAGCACCCAATTTGAAATTTCAACAGCGAAAAACTATGTAAATAGTGAATAAGGCAGCACACCGAGCGATAGAAAGCTAAACATGCTACGTATAGTAAAAAACGCATTATTTTTTTTCAGGATAATTCAATATAGGTTATTACCACAGCTTTATACATTGTAAAGGTTAAGTATACATGACATGATAAACGGATCTGTGTATAATCAGATTTTCGAGGAAACCCCCCTCAGGTGCAACACCGTACTTCCAACAAACAAAATATAAAAACATATAAACATTTTTTTTTTCGAATAATGTATAAATTTCATCAAAGTGAAACTTATTTAACTAACTGTTTATGTATCCTATCAATTTTTCACAACATCTTCGAAACGACGCCCTAATTTCAGTCATTTCCGCGCACTATCAACAAGATAAAATTTTCCATACCAAATTTTGGAAGATTCGTAGAAAATTTGGCCAGATCGTTCCTCAAATTAAAATATTTCGTTGAACATCCGAAACAAACGGATAAAACGAACAGACAGCGAAAACATACCGATTGCACAGAATTCAAGAATCTGACAATTAAGACAGTAATAAGCCACAACGAAAAAAATCCGATGTAGAGCCAATGTCCGAGAAGTGATGTTACACTGTTCTAGAGATGTTCGTCTTCAAAATAACTTAGAATTAGTGAAATAAATAGGATTCTAATCGTGAAAATCAGCTCAGTTCGCTGCCGACTCCGATAGATTGTCGGTAATCAATTTGTTGTCTACGGGTGAGTTGTCTTTGACAAATTGCTGGTCGCCGTTTCTGTTCAGGCCGCAGTTGCTGCCGTTATTGACTATTATCTTTTCGTTGACTACTGGGGCTACGCCGTTTTGTTTAGGCTTGTCGACTTTAGTGGTCGCCGTTTTGGAGACGGCGCTAGCTGACGGTCTTTTGATTGGCGCTCTGGACGTTGCAGTCGTGGTCGTTCGTGTGGTTGTTTTCGTTCCAGTTACCTTTTGAAAAAACATATTTATGAAGATACGAAGGAAGTTTGATTCGTTGTTTCTAAAAAACTATAAATCCAAAAGAAAAACGAAATAACTAAGATTACGATGTCTATACCGATCGGAAAGAAAACGGATTGAAGTCCTATAGAAAACGGACTACAGATCCGAACTAAAACGGCCCATAGCTCTGGATGAAATCGGATTATAGTCCTATAGAATACGGACTAAAGATCAGAGACTCAAAGGGGCCATAGACCTGAAAGAAAACTGATTATAGTCCTAAAGAAAACGGACTATAGATCCGAACTAAAACGGCCCATAGCTCTGGAAGAAATCGGATTATAGTCCTATAGAATACGGACTATAGATCCGAACTGAAACGGCCCGTAGATCTGAAAGAAAACAGATTATAATCATATGAAAAACGGACTTTAGATCCTAGACTCAAATGGGCCATAGATCTGAAAGAAAATGGACTATAGATCCGAACTAAAACGGCCCAAAGCTCTTGTAGAAAACGGATTATAGTCCTATAGAAAACGGACTCTATAGTCCGAACTGAAACGGCCCGTAGATCTGAAAGAAAACAGATTATAGTGATACAGAAAACGAACTATAGATCCTAGACTCAAATGGGCCATAGATCTGAAAGAAAATGGACTTATAGATCCGAACTAAAACGGCCCATAGATCTGAAAGAAAACAGATTATGGTCCAATAGAAAACGGACTATTGATCCTAGACTCAAATGGGCCATAGATCTGAAAGAAAATGGACTTATAGATCCGAACTAAAACGGCCCATAGCTCTGGAAGAAAACGGACTATAGATCCTAGACTAAAACATCCCATAGTTCCGAATGAAAACAGACTAAATACCTGAAATGAATGATTATTGAAGAGTACTTCTTCGAACTGTCAAATTGGTCATTTAATGAAGATACACCGAAGATTAGAAAGAATATGCGACCATAAACAAACAAATTGATACATCCCACAATTTCCCTGCGAAATAATCGAAGTAAAAAAGACCTACCTCAGTTTTCTTGGTAGCGGTACTAGATTTCGCCAAGGACTGAATGTGACTGGTCGTCTTCGCCACCGTCTTGGAGGCGGCGGTCAATTTGTTAGCCGTTTCCTTGACCTGCTTATCCGTGACCGATTTAGGTTTCGAAGACAACAAATTCGTCTTTCCAGCAGACTCTTTGGAGGACGTTGGTCTAGCGGTCACAATCCTGGACGACAGCGGTACCCTGGGAACCGTCGAGGTGGTTCTCGCGGTTGTAGGCTGAAATGATAACGTTTCAACCGTCGTACGTCAAAGGATCAACAGTCGGATAAATTCTTTACCTTCGGGGCGTCTACAGTCCTGGCCGAGGCGGGTTTAAGGGTGTTCGGTCGCGGTTTTGGAGCAGCTGTAGTGGTGGCACTTCTCGCAGACGCTAGGTTTGACCTGGCGGTTGTAGAAGTGGTCTTGCCGAGACCTGTCGAAGTGGTGCTTCTCGTGCTAGATCCTGGCGAATGGAAAAGAACAGATAACGATTAAAGTGAAGAGTTAAAACGCGGCACTAACCTTCTGTCGATTTTTTTATAGTCCCGGTCGACGACTTTGCAGCAGGCCTCGAAACACCGTTGGTTGTGCCCGTCTTGGTAGTAGTCGTTGTGGTCGACCTGGACGACAAAGGAACTCTGGCCGCCGACGCGTTGGTTTTCGAGTTTGTAGCTGTCAAAGGTTTGCTGGCTGTCTTGGAAATGGATGTTTCAGTCTTCGTGGTGGAAGTCAACCTGGACGTTGCCGTATTCGTCTTTGTAGTTGTCGTTTTAGCTGCTGCTGCAATGTATATCATTACGCTCGCGAAAAATTCATGAGATGAACAAGAGAAATACCTGGCTTTAGTGAAGGCCTCGTAGCGGTTGTTTTGGGCGCCTGTTTGGTAACTGTAGAAGACGTGACCTTGCTCTTTACAGGAGGCTTTTTGCTGTCGCCCACCTTAGCGTTGGTGGTCTTTTCTGAAACCGCGGGTTTTGCCTGTGCAGGTGCGGGTTGAACGGGAGGCGCCTCCGATTTATCCGCCACTGGAGTGGAGGTCAGTTTGATGTCCGGGTTCTGTTCCCTTTCTGGAGACGTTTGCGATATTTCTAGGGATTCTTCTACTTTCAATATACCGCTCGTATCTGGAAGCAGATCGAAATGGATATGATTACTTGAGAACGCGGCACGCAAGCTAGTATGTAAAGACTGAACGAGAATAAATTCGCTATCACAAAAACGCCTCTATCTCTTAAACCAATTGAGAAAAAATCAAAATTTGATCATAGTTAGCTTTGTTATGAACGTCAGAAACATGTGGAACATTTACTTCATAGATATTCCAATTCTCTGTCGCAAAATGTCAAGCGAAGTGAAAACACGAGAATTTATATTGAAACTTTTTCAAAATAATCAGAAATGGAGCTTCAAAAGAATCGCAAAAGAGGCTCGCGTTCCCCCTGAAACGGTTTCAAGAATTGTTAAGCGCTTCAACGAAGATCTTACAATTAACCGCAAGGAAGGAACCGGGAGGAAAAAGGGGTTTCATAGCCCAAAAAAAGTGAAGAAAGCAATCAGCCTTTTTCAGAAGAATCCTAACCTTTCAGGACGGAAAGTGGCCCAAATAGTGGGTTGTTCGCAGTCAACCGAGTAAAGTCGAGTTGTGGGCTTAGAACATACAAAGTGCAGAAAGTGCCAGACAGGAACGCTGTGAAGAATCAAGAAGCGAAATCAAGAGCAAAGAAATTGAAAAGATTTCATGAAAAATGTTTCCTATTGCGTGATGAACGATGACAGCTTTGTCTTGGCTGATTTCTCGCAACTTCCAGGTCAGGAATTTTATACTGCAGATTCTCGTGGAAATGTTGAAGAACAATTTCGCGTGAAGAAACAAGCAAAGTTTCCTTAAAAATTCCTGGTTTGGCAAGCAATTTGCACTTGTGAGAAAAGGAGCAAATTTTTCGTTGGCCAAGGCTCTGTTGACTCTGAGATATACATTGAGGAATGCTTGAAGAAGCGACTTTTACCATTTTTACGTGAGCACGATGTGTCAACAATCTTTTGGCCAGATTTAGCTTCATGCCACTACAGCAAGGCCACCAAGGAATGGTACGAAGCTAATGAGGTGGTTTTTGTCCCCAAAGAGGCCAATCCACCAAATTGCCCAGAACTCAGGCCAATCGAAAGATATTGGGCGCTGGTAAAAAGAGAATTGGAGAAGACTAACAAATCAACGAAAACATTAGCGGAAGTCAAGTAAAAGTGGAAGACAGCATCCCAGAAAGTGACTGAGAACACTATAAGAAGCATGAATCCATGAATTTTGTAAAAAATAGTTTTGGTTTTTTTTATTGTAAAAACAGTTTTCATTAGAATTAGAAGATGAGTCGAAAATGAATTTGATTTTCGAAATCGGTCCAGTGGTTCAAAAGATATAAGCGTTTTTGTGATAGCGAATTTATTCTCGTTCAGTCCTTATATTATTTTGACGGTTACCAAAATGAAAATTACATAATTTGACGATTTATACCACTTTTTTCACCGGTTCTTGCTGAGATTGTACTCAATTGGGCACGTTCTTTCGTTCGAAAAATGCTTCACTATTCACCATGCCCCAGCAATAAAAAAAACTTTTTTTATCTTGCACTCACCTTGTGAAGCAGCTTCCAAGGTTTCGTAGGCCGACAGGTTTGGACTGATGGGGCATTTCACCCCCTCGAACATGGATCCGTCTAGGAAAGAGGCCGTATTGAAAGACGAAGTGTCGTTGGTCGACTTCAAAGAACACTGTTGCTCGTTTGAGACGTCCACGAGGACCTGATCGATCTCTTGGGCGGTCTGCGATTGGTTTACGATGCTGGCTTCGTCCTCGCCAAGCAGAAGGTTGCCACTGTGTTCCGGCAATTCGAAAGAAGCGATTTCTTCTTTTAGGGGCGAATCTTGGCTTTGTTGCGCCTCGGGTTCGCTATTAATTTCGGATTTGTTCGTGTCTACGCTTTGATCCGTCGGGAATTCGACGCTCTTCTCTTCGGGCGATAAAACTGAAGGTATAAAATCAAAATAGAATATCGGAAGGCTTGAAGACGCGGAACATGCATAAAACAGTGAGACCGCAGCGTTCTAAAGAATAGGGCATCGCACTCGGGCTAATATTGCGAAAAGATGACAAACTGAAGCCACATGACCTTATGAAGTGACATGCGTTCTGGGAATTGGGCTTCAGAAATGATGAAAGATGATCAATCATCATCAAAGAAGGAGAATGACCAAACGGCTTCGGCAACAAATACTTCCATTCATAAAAATTTTGATTATATCGGGTGTTTTTTTAGAGTGATAGAACTTTAAATTGAAATAAAACACATTCAAATTAAGATTGAAGCCAAATTTTTCTTTATTTGAAAGATAATTTTATGACATATTTTAAAGATAATTTACGGCATATACTATACCTTTTCAACTTCAAATTGGGAACTATCAAAATCAAATTGGAAACTAACATATTCAAATTGGGAATAATCAAATACAGATTGGGAATAATCAATTTCATATGGGAATGACATCCATGTGAATCAGATCTTTGAATTACTCGATATGTAATTAACTCTCAAATTTGTCCAAAGTAAGTAACGAATGATAAGTCTACAATTTCCTTTTCATAATCATGCCTTATACAAAGAAGAAAGCTGCAGATTCAATTTTGCGTGTTTACTTAGCCGTTCAACCACTGAGAAAAACTTCAGTACAATGCTGAGTAAAAGGGAGGATTGGGAAAGGGAATACACCAACTACAATCTCAAAGAAAATACAATGAAATGGTATACAGATGGTTCTAAAACCGCTACAGGAGCTGGCGCTGGGATCTACGGGACAAGTACCAAGTGTGCACTATCGTTAGGCTCCTGTTCAAGCGTCCTTCAAACGGAAATACTTGCAATCGGAAGATGTTTAGATATAAATCTAGAAAGAAACTATCAGAAGTGCGATATAGCTATTCATACAGATAGTCAAGCTGCTATTAGCACTGAGCTCCTATGTCATTGACTGAAAGCTGAGTTGGGAGTGCCGAAACAAACTCAATGAGGTAGGCAAAAAGAATAAGGTCTTTTTAATCTGGGTTCCCGGTCATTCGGGAATCGTAGGAAACGAAGAGGCCAATACACTGGCCAGAAAGGGCGCACAAACGCCACTCACTGGCCCAGAACTCTTCTGTGGTATAGGAAAATGCACCTATAAGAAGGAGTTCATGCTGAAGGAGAAAACCGAAGGAGAAAATCTCTGGCGGAATCTCCCAGGGATGGATCACTCCAAAAAGTTCCTCCGGAACTTTGAAACTGCTAGATCCAAAAAAATCTGGATCTCAGTAGTAGCCAACTTCACCTACTCACTGGCTTTCTCACAGGACATTGTCGCCTAAAGAAGCATCTGTTGAGAATGGGTTTATCAGACACTGATGAGTGTAGATTTTGTGGGGAGGAGGAAGAAAATCCTATTCACCTGGTTACGGAATGCTATGCCATTGCAAGCCAAAGGAAAGAGTGCTTTGGACAAGAAACTTGTAGAAGTGGGGAGTTATCCTCCTTGAAGCCGTCCCAGATACTGGATTTCATCAAATCTCTGGAACTGGAGGGCGAGCTGTAGGAGGCGCGATGATAACAGCTCTGTCAGGGGGCACAATAGACCTTAAGGTCGCAGTGGACTGTAACCCCTTTTTACTATAACTATAGCCGTTCAACCAGAAATGAGCTTCACCACTAAACACAATTTTCGATAAAAAGTGGATCAACCTAAAACTGTTCAAGGGCCCAATCAGCAAAACAACCGACGCTTATTATGGTCAAGTGGCTTCATTTCTTGACTCAGTTCGATCTTGTATGGCTGTTGACCAAGATGTTGACGCAAAATTTTCCACGTGTTGGATGCACAGATTCCAACTTGTTGTGAACGTCGACGAATAGACAAATCTGTTATTCATTAACAGTATCACTTACAGCAGCGATATCTTCTTCTGTACGTACAGTTCTTTGTCTTGTTGTTGCATCGAGTAGAGAAAATGTTGACCGAAATCTATCGATAGTTCCACGAATAAGCTGCTCTGATGGACGATTACGTAAACCATGAATTTCACGAAGTGCTCTATAAGTTTGGCGAATAGAACACTGATTTTGAAAATTAATTCAACAATTTGTTTAAGTTGTTGCGGCGTGAGTCTTTCCATGATAATTTGTCAATGCTTACTAAACGAAAATGTCAAAACAACATGACGTATTCCTTCTGTCAAACGCAGTTATCCCTATATAAAATTCTATCACTCTAAAAAAACACTCGATCTTTCAAGCCAATAATAAAAATCCCAGATGATTCGTGTTTGATTTAAAAAAAAGTTGTATGTTGGAAATCCCGATAAATATTAGGTTTTTGCTCGT
The DNA here is from genome assembly GCA_910592335.1 of Adalia bipunctata. Classification (NCBI taxonomy): domain Eukaryota; kingdom Metazoa; phylum Arthropoda; class Insecta; order Coleoptera; family Coccinellidae; genus Adalia; species Adalia bipunctata. The sequence continues at coordinate 5,660,911 of OU342951.1, forward strand.
TGCGTCTGCACCCAAGTATATCGCAACCTAAACGCGCCCGATAAACGAAACATACAAGATCTCACTCACCTGTGTTAACATTATCTAACTGCAATAAACATTCTACATTTTCTTTGGCCTTATCTTCATCAGACTTATCGGTTACAAACTCGAGGACATCCGCCTCCTTAATCCTAGACGGTTCGGACGCATCCAATCCCGAAAATTCCAAATTATCACAGGTTGCAGTTGCGGCGATCGCTTCCGCCGTCTCCGCTTGGATCTCGCGCGAATACTCTTCCACGATCTCGGCGGTGGACACTTCCTGTTCGATCGAAGGGCTCTCCGGCACTTCCTTGACCGCCGAACTGTCATCGCCGGTCAGCGAAACGGTGTCCGGCTCTTGTCCCTCCTCAATCGGAGACACCACGTCCCTTTCGAGCGGCGAAACGATCTGTCTTTCGAAGTCGAGCACGGCGATGTCTTCCTGGGACGGCGACGCGATTTCTTCGCCGGTAGGAGCAGTTTCCATTGGGATCCCTTCATCTTGGACCAGGGGATCTTCGGTTTGTTCTTTTGGCGCTTCTTGGACTGGAGGTATTATCTGTTCGTCTTCTTGATCATCCAACAGGTCCTTCTCTTCGATAACATCCTTTTCCCTATCTTCGACCTGCTGTTTTTCCTCGTGGATTATATCTTTTTCGCTGAACAGATCCTTTTCTTCGACCACTTCTTTATCTTCGTTATGAAGCGCGTTAACGTTTTCCGTTCCGATCAAACAGAAGTCATCTTTTTCTTCGACTGGGGAACATACTTCCTTTTCTTCTTGCGTCGAGTACAATTCTTTTTCTTCGTAAGGAGAAGAAGGCTTGTGTTCTGTAGGCGATAATGTCAAGCGGTCGTCTTCTGTAGGTGTCGCTCTATCTGAAGGCGATTTGATTCGGCATTCTTCCAGTTGAGCCTCCAGTTCTCCCTCTTGGGGTATCTTGGATTCTTCTAGGGGGGATTTGATCTCTACTCGTGGCGAGAACGCCCTCTCGTCTTCGCTAGGCGTTTGGAGGTCTGAAGGTGACTGGGATCTGTCGTCTATCGGGGTACTGGACTGGTTGATCCGAAGGTGTTCGGTGTCCTCACGGTCCAAATCCGTCGTGAATTCGTTTTCTATTTGCCTCGCTCCTTCTTTGGGTTCACCTGGAAAAAAGGAATATCCTGTAATGTTCAGAGAACATCGTGAGAACCAAGGGCAAGCAGGTAGGAATTGGTGTTCTTCTTGAATTGCTGGAGGTTATATGCCTCGGGGAACACCTCCCTAGGCTATGTGTTCCAAAGCCTCGCAGTTCGTTGGATGAACGAGTCTTTGAAGAGAGATGTTCTGCAGGTCTCCAAAGTTACCGAAAAGAGACAGAAACCACTCACCTAATGGATAGTGCTCCGTCAGATCGGAAATGGTGTCGTCGAACAGCGAATTCGCCTCGCCCTCCTCCTTCCCCTTGGCGATGAAATCGTCCACGTTCTCCGGCAGCACGTGCACCTTGTTCAGATCGAACAGGTTCGAATCGTCCGACCGGTCCTGGTGGAAGGACATGGACATCGGGTCGTCCTTCGGTTGCACGTAGTCGCACTGGTCGCGGTCCAGCAGCAGCAGGGCCGAGTCGTTGAAGGAGGTGCCCAGGGTCATCTCGGACTCGTCCCCGAAGTTGGCGCGGGTCGACGAGGCCTCCGACTGATCCAGCAGCTTGGAGGGCGTGAACGGGGCCGCGTTAGGTCCGAAGTGGAATTCGTCCAGTCGGCTGTTGAGCGCGTTCAGGGCGTTCGTTTCGCTGTTGAAGCCGTCCTGTCGAAAGGGAAGGGGTAGGTTTGAATCGTGTTGGTCGCCGGCTGATAAGTTATCAATCTAACTCTCGCAAAAATTCGAATCTCCAAAAGGACCCCGCACTTTTACTACGGGAAATGGCGTTCCGTCAAATTTTCTAAAATTTTGGTATAATGTAGTACTCGACATACTGATCAAAAGTGTCCATGGCCCCAACTGAATCCTATGACTAGTTTTTGAGATACAGGGCGTTGAAGTTGAGAATAACCCACTTTTACTACGCCCGTATCTCGGAAAAGAATCGAATGAACTTCAATTTTTCTCAAGAAACATTTCATTACATCCCCAAGGAGCAAGCATATAGAGGAATATGACCGAAAATCGTTACGAATACAGGGTTATCCATAATTGAATGCATGCCCGATTTTGAAAGTATAAAATATGTCAGTTCCAGAGCGAGAACGTTCGTAAAATGAACTATTTCACTAGATATGTTATTGTTACATCGAAAAAGTCGGAAATACCCAGAATTTATACTGGGTGATCCATTATTATAGAAACTATTCTCAAGGAAGGTTAAATGGACACCCTGTATTTATGGGTTGATTCAAGGTGTTTGTTTAATGTTTTTAGAACATATCATCATGGACTTCAAAGAATACAGGGTGATCCAGTCATGCAATGAAATTTGAACCTCACGAAAATACCCAAAAACCACCTCTTTTTTTCATCACCCTCTATTTCAAGATTAAATCCGAGGAGGTGGGAGTTTTCTTTCACCACTGTTCTTGATATAAAAAACATCAATACGGCTGAGAGTTTTTATCCACTTCCTATGACCAGATTTTTTTTATGTAATATGAAAATTATTTATTTATGTTATTCTATTCTTATACCAGCTAAAAATCTGGTCATAGGAAGTGGATAAAAACTCTCAGACGTATTGATGTTTTTATATCAAGTACAGTGGTGAAAGAAAACTCCCACCTCCTCGGATTTAATCTTGAAATAGAGGGTGATGAAAAAAAGAGGTGGTTTTTGGGTATTTTCGTGAGGTTCAAATTTCATTGCATGACTGGATCACCCTGTATTCTTTGAAGTCCATGATGATATGTTCTAAAAACATTAAACAAACACCTTGAATCAACCCATAAATACAGGGTGTCCATTTAACCTTCCTTGAGAATAGTTTCTATAATAATGGATCACCAGTATAAATTCTGGGTATTTCAGACTTTTTCGATGTAACAACAACATATCTAGTGTAATAGTTCATTTTGCGAACGTTCTGGCTCTGGAACTGACATATTTTATACTTTCAAAATCGGGCATGCATTCAATTATGGATAACCCTGTATTCGTAACGATTTTCGGTCATATTCCTTTATAGGGTTGCTCCCTGGGGATGTAATGAAATGTTTCTTGAGAAAAATTGAAGTTCATTCGATTCTGTTCCGAGATACGGGCGTAGTAAAAGTGGGTAATTCTCAACTTCAACGCTCTGTATCTCAAAAACTAGTCATAGGATTGAGTTGGGGCCATGGACACTTTTGATCAGTATGTCGAGTACTACATTACACCAAAATTTTAGAAAATTTGCCGGAACGCCATTTCCCGTAGTAAAAGTGCGGGGTCCTTTTATACTCACTGAAGGCGAAAGTCTCACCTGATGGCCGTTGCTGAAGGCCTCCTCCGTCTCGTGGGGCTTCTGCGAAATGTCCTTCTCGAAATCGCACTGCGCGGGCACGTTTATGTCCGCGTCCTGCTGAGGGGGTTTCTTGGGCGACATGGACAGCACCTGGTCCTCGAGGTCCAACACCCTGCCCAGCGGCGACGCCACTGCGCGCGCCGGCGAAGGGATGAATTCTGCCGCGTTCGGATTTAACTGGGACATCGCGTTCTCTATATCGTCCTCCTCCTCCTCCTCTTCGGCAACCTTACGTGAAAGAATAAAGTTGTCGATACTTTCTTCGATACAGACGTTTCTTTAGTAAAAAAAAAAAAATTGTCACCTGTGTACTTAGTTGCGAAGGTTTAGCGTTCTCCTTGTTCGCCTCTTCCCCTCTGACGTAATTCCACTCTTCGTCGTCCTCCTCTGAGTCGCTCTCTGCTCCAGCCGCATCAATTAGCTGAGACACATTGTGGACTGCAAACAAAAAGGGGATTTTCTCTTTGAATTCCGTATATATAGGTCGTAGGCCTAACGTTATCATATAAGGTTTCGAATGGGGGGCGAATTTGCAGAAGCTGTCGCCTTTCCCGTATATCCCACGGGATGGAACGACACGAAGCGCTCCGGAAGCCCGACTACCAAATAAATAAATAGACGAGGATCAATTTTCCCATTTCCATGGAAATGGAGAAACGTCTGCACGTTTCCAATTCAACGCGGTTTCCAAAGTTCATTGCCAACGATTTTATCAATGGGCTATTCTTAGAACGCGTCGTTATTATTTGTAAACATTCGAATAAAATCGGCAGAGAACCCACGAAAAATAGCAATCATTGTTGTGATACGCGATACCGACATTATCACCATCGACCAAGTGAGTGATGAGGACCAAGTGAGTGGTCCAGTGACGAAATAGTATATTATGATCGAGAAGTACTACGAATCCTATCAACCTATTCAGATAGTTGGCATTCTATCGAATTCTCCTAAGTACTCATAAAATCGTTTATCTACTCCCATAGAATAATATATCCATTATTCAACCGAATTTGATCTGTAATAGTCTCTATGAACTGGTCTCTTGAAATTTTTCAATAATTCGACCAATAGTGCTCTCAGATGGACGATTATGTAAACCATAAAATTCACTTAATTTTCATAAAATAATTCAACAATTTGAACGCGTTGTTGCATCGTGTACGAAGCCATTTTTATAAATGTCATACATCACCCTTCTTAAATGTCAAAATACCCAGACGAATTCAGTGCGCCATATTTTATTTATTCTTAAAGAAAAACGCTAAATTCGAAACACCTTTCACAACGCATCTGAGGCGCAGTAAATTTGTTACTTTGCGTCGGCAACAAACCTATCGTTCCTCTTCTTCAAGCTTTCGACTTTCCAAATTCAACGATACTTCGTGTAATGTTGGGGGAAAAATGGGTATTCTACAGAACGAGCCGGTTCAGCCGGTTGAAGGCGAGTTCCATTATATTTTGCCGGCGTTATTGCTCAGAACGTACCCGTAAATGTAATCAGCGCGAGATCCGTGAGTCATCGCATCAATTATTCGTCTTTAGTCGGTATTTTCTCCTTATTCATAATCCAAACAACCATAAATAGAGTCGTGTTTGGATTATCATGGTACCGTGGTCACTTGCGATTACGCAAGTATTGGAAATAATAAACTGAACGCAGCGATTCTGTGCCGATCGCATCCGATCAATTCCTTCTATGATTGTAAATTGTAAATGTCAACGAAGGTAAGAAGATTGATGACAAGCGAGCATCTGCAATGGAACAGAAGAAAAGGGCAGGATATTCAAATCGTAAACGTTACTACAAAGCGAAACCTCCATTAAACTTAACGGCCTGCACAAAAGCACCAGGCAATTCGACTGAATTAAATTCTTATACAAGGTAATAAACAGAATTCTATGTTCCCGTACCACCAGGTCTATACCTTCAAATCGCCCATTTCCGAATAATAAAACTGTCTAGATTCGCGGTTCACGGTCTACAGATTCGCGAACTGTGTAATTTCGCAGGCAGCTGTCGATAAAACAACGGCCGAGTTGCCAATTCCTCCAAATCTTGGCGAACGTTCGATGAATCCAACTCCAATCAACATGACAAGCTGAATCAAGTTAGAACCACAGAGATCGCGAGAAAAAACTGCGTTCTCACTCCAGACAATTTGAATTACAAATTTTCCGAAAACAAAGTCACGCTGATCTCCGGCGTTCCATGGAACGGTCGTCGGTTGTTGGAATTATAAAATAATTATTCATGAGCTAATTTCGCGTGGGATAACGATTGTCGAGTGGCGTTTGTCGCCAAGGACCTCCGGTCTTCTAGAATTTGAATTCATAACCTCCCGAATAAAGACGGCTGTGCAAAGACAAGAGAACATAGAATTCGACTTCTCAACGATTATCTGCGATTGTGAAGTTTGGATCATAGAATTGAATATCCTTTTTTTGTTCAAATGTGTACCTTTTCTCGATTTGCAATAGATTTACTGCAATTTTAAGCTGAACCTTTCACATGTACTCAGACACTCATATGGTTACTTAAGGTAATACTGTAAATGGTAATAACGATAAATCGCAGGCGCCACACTTGACGTAAAAAAATCATCATCCTTCACAGTCCAGATTGACTGGCTAAAAAGGCAAACGCGCTTCGCCGACGTTTTAACTTAGAAAGTACCAATTAAAAATCCTGCTTCTAGACGGTTAATTGATTTAATTTGGTCACGCGTCTTAACCTAACCTGTTCATCATAATGGAAATGAGAGAACACAGAGAACAGGCTCTGTGCTTTTTCTCGATTTTATAAGATCAAGATTCGAAGTCTTTTATGTACATAAATTCGACCTACAAATTTAATGCAATTGGACAACAAGAATCAACAAAGCATAATGAGAGAAAACTACAGGTATCTATAAAGAAATTATGCCACTTAAATCAAATAATACTAGTTCCAAAATTAAATTATAGCGTATTATTGAATTGGCTCATATGAAAACATCATTCCTTTCCTCATACCTATGCAATAATTCGAATGGCAATTGAATAATGAAATAACCCAACTTACCCTTTATGTTCTCTCTCGAAATTATTCTTCCTACGAGAAAATCTTCGAAAAGATTCGTTATTAAAAATAGACTGATCAAAACGAACGAAGAAAGGAGATGCCACAACTTTAAAACGACATTCCGAACCTCCATTATTTAGATGTACACGAATATGAACATCAATTTCATTTTCGAAATATTTGTATGTATCCACAAGAAGACTTAACAATAAGAAAACAATTCAAAACAGCATGGTCGGTATTGAAATATCCCAGCTGATCCAGATGGCTCAAAAAGTGACGTTAATCTTTGACAATCATGAAAAAACGTAAACAAATCGATTCAACAGTTCTTAAATAATTTAATTTCATGTATTTGTGGAGATATTCAAGGTAACCATCAATGTCCTTGGATATTCATTCTTTTTAGAACTGAACAATGAGTAAATGTTGAAAAAGTCACGAACAACTTTATTAGGTTTATTCAATCACTGCAAATGATTCTATGAAAATCTCTCAAATTACGTCGAAACAGCTGTTCGGGTAGGTCGTAGAGCGAGCTCAAGGTGAGCTGTCATGAGGGGGTGAAATCCTGAATTATATCTAGGGCCAAATCTAGTGGCCCGGACAAAGGAGCAACTGCATCTACGAAATCGATAGAATAACGTCTGGGCCCGTGCATATTGCGGTATGAAGCTATCACTTGTTGCAAACCTGCAGAATACGCTCTGCCTAAACGAAAATCAAGAGTGGGCCCCCAAAAAATTCCTTGCATATATCACCTACACTGAAATAACGTTGAGGAATAATATTCTATGGAACTTCTATGAATTCAACATGCTCTAAATTCTATCACAAAGGAACAAAGAGGTTTAGGTTATTCAGAAAAATGGGGATTCATATGCAAGTGGGCTTCAAAATAGTTCAATGTCGAATCACCTTTCCTATAATCCCATTTCTACGCCTACGAAAATAGGAAATGTAACGAAAATAAATCGAGACTGATGCACCAACATAGACACAACTACGTTCTAAACATCCATAGAACATTAGCAGAAATCACAATAATTCATGACCTTTCATTTCATAGAAATGACTACATGAAAGATCTTGAATTCGAGGTCGTTTTTTCTTCCAGACCGGCCGTTTCAAGTTGAAATGGATGTTGAATAACTGAGAGCCACCTAACCGGAGTGTTCGGTCGCCGGGTGCTGTTATTTTGCATTTTACACCGTTCGATAACGTACCTTACTTATGTCTAATGGTCCTCGTTATAATAAATTTCACAGAAATCTGATATAAAAAGTATAAAAACACGTAAAAAATACAGGCACTTTCAAATACACACAACACAACGTCAATCAAAAGTTCACAAAGCCGGCGAGCACGAAATGAAATGAGCGTATCGGCGATCGGGTGGACTCGGCGCGCAAGCCCGAACGAAGGTTCTGGAGGCCCGATCCCGAACGTGCTGCAAGAAAAGAGGAAGATTTCCGGGTTCTGAAGGAAGACGGATTTCGTCGAGGAATTTCCAACGGCCGTAGATTACGTTAATTAAAATATTCACACGAATGGACCTCCTTTTTCCAATCGTACGTGCTAAAATTCGAATCATTCGACCGGACGCAATGCGACATTGAATTAAGAACTGTTTGGTAACGGAAAATCATGAGGTATTGTATTTGGCGCGCTTGGCATGATTCGCGGGCGCGTTCTGCAACTCCGCATCCCTTAAAACCACAGAACTGAAGAATTGATACCCGTCCAAATTATTAATATCGAATAAGAAATGTGATTGTATCTTTCGTGAATGCGAAAAATTGATACATGAGAGCATGGAGCATCTTTATATCCAAAGACATGTGTGCCTGGCTATAAATCTGAGAGTTAAACATGTGTTATTTGAGGAATTCAACGAAAGGAGGGTTCATTAACACAAGACGCGACTTCTAAAATAAATGTCCCCGGCTCTCCTCCAGGAGAGTCACCATCCAGCTCCAGCGACCGCAAAATAGATCTTGGTCGCATCGTTACTGGTTATTTTTATTACTGAACGAGCACTGCGGCAGACAATGAGAGTATTGATATAAATGGGACGATATCTACATCTATTCAAGTACCTATTCAATCTTAAATCAATCACTTTTTGTTCCGAATGAAACTATCTGAAAGTTCGTAGAATTCTATGAACAAGTCCGAACGAAGTCACCGGTTCGCTTGATTCGAAACCAAATTTTTTATTATGTGAAAACTTCTCAAATACATATTTTTCATTTCATCAAACAGAGAACAACTTGAGATTCGGTATTTCAAATCTCACATTTGTTAAAATCGAATAAAAAAATCAACATTTCAGAAAGAAAATAAGATATTCACCTTGAATGAAGAGTCCCTCATACTCGATAGAGAATACTGAGTTGCCACATTGTATTTCATGATCATGGCATGCATAAAGAAGGCTGTGGACTCGTGGAAAGGACCATAGAACAGTTTCCAAGTCGAATTTGTGTGAATCACAGAATGGAATGACGACAGTTTCATCCATAGAGTTCCCGACCCACATATAATCATTGTTCTACGATCGAAAGTATCAGTAATATTTATTGTATATAATATTGATCATATGCATGAACGTTTGCCGTTCACATTCAAACTCCTTTGCATCTTACACAATGAAATGTATTGTCAAGAAGTTCCTGAAAAGTTTCATCAATCAAAATTGTGAGATTGAAAGCTGCCGATGGAAATCATCGTTGCAGTCAAAACAATCCGAAGCGATTTATATCAATCTCAGCAGCAGACTTGGAAAAATCTCAGTGCCTCCCTAGACTATGCCCTGACGGATATACGATGTGTGTTCAGCTGTTTCCCGATCGATTACAGACAATATCAATTAAAGCAGATGAAAATTGATTTATAACTGGCCCAACTGAGAAAAGTAGTTTATACATCAACGTCGTGGATGCTCATCAGACCGATATCGTAAGTAGTTCGCTTTCTCATTCACACAATTAATATCGAAACACTCTTATCGTGATCTCATAGTAGTTATTCCTGGAGGAAAAAAATGGATTAATGTTGATCCTGCAATATGGCGGCACGTAAACAGTCCGTTAACTGCTTTAACCGTTCAAGTCGATGGTCGATTGCTATTCAGAACGGATATTGCGACATTTCAAAGATACTAGTCTAATTGAAGTTCGATATTTAGCGGAAAAAACCTTTTTTCACCGGTATTGGCGAACACCAACATTTTATAATTTCTGCAATTGGCGATCATGGAGAATGCTAAATTCTATGCGACTCCGAAATATCATCGAATAATGCGAAGAAAACTTTTATTTGATGCGCTTTTCATATCGCATGTACGGAACCCTGAAAATGCTCCTTTTGCGTTTAAAACATGGGAATAAATTTTCAGATGTTTTCCGCCGAATATAAGCACATTTTCTCATCGAGGGTTCGAGCAACAATCGTCGATGTCACCCCTAAGCGATATTATTCATTTCACGGCTCACTACGCAGTCTTAGCGGGGGAAATATATAGCCTCTCCGCCCTCCATATTTGTACAGCGCCCCTCCAGTACATCGGAGATCTTAATCCGTTTTCCACCACTGCCATTAATCTCTTTCGTGTGATATAAATCTGAAAATGACGGTATCTGGTCATCCTCACTTTGTCCCCATATTTTCCGAGCACTTTCACCTTATTAAGCCGGATTTTCTCGAAATTCCACCCCCGAAGTGGTCAAAATAGGGTATACGAGTTTGTGAGACAGTCCGTGAAAGGGTACACGTTTTGCAGTTGTTTACATGAAACGAGTGTTTGGTTTTTGGTTCTTTGTCTTAGTTCGGAGTTTGCACACCTGGGTTTCTATGCACCGAAAGTTTTGGCAACGCCGATTTCCATCCAGGTGTTGGACGCCTCTCAAACGTACCCCTTTGGCCGGTCGATCTTCGTGGTCGCGACCGCATCCTGGACTTCTTTCCGCTCAAAATAAGCAATCTTATTTTTTCCGGTCGGCGCTCGAGGAAGTATCGTAACGAACGAGGACACACAGGCGTAATTATTATTATCCACCTGTATCGGTTTTCGGGTCGGAGATGAAGCCTCGCGTAGACGCTACTTAACACAGCTCGACGTTGCCAATTTTCCGGTACGGCTTCCCGGAAGTTGATCGCGGGCTTCAATGACTAATGACACCGGGAATTAAGCGGCATTCCTCGGGAAACGGCGCTCATTGGGTTATATGCCTCGAAAAACAAACATCGGACTTTAAATATCCTGAATATACAGGCTGTTTTTCCAGCTCTATGACATAAACTTTGGCAGAGACAGCTGTCCTAATGCCGAACATAGATGCATAGAAACGACTCCTAACTAAAAATCGTGCCAACATTAGGTATTCTATGCTCTATATAAATGGCAACACCTGCTCACACAGTATTGAACGAATCATTATCATTGTATAGATAGAACATAGATCCTAAAATTCTTTTCCAACCAAATTCTATCACCAAGGCGTGAACGAGTGAACGTGAAGAATGCACCTCTTCCGTCTTACGGCCTGACCCGTGCCCAACCCGGTAACTCTATGTTCCAGGCGATTGGGGAAGTTCGTTGCCTCTTTTCGTAACGTTGTTTATGGTTTCTCGATATCGACGTGATCGTCATCGATAATAAGACACACAGCGAGAGGTCAGAGAAGTATCGGCAATAATAACGTTTACGCAACTAGCCCGCAGATCGATTTGCGGATTTTTCTCGTTTTAGCCGTTTCGGAGATTTCGTTTCTGCATCTATTGTCGTTGGTATATCTTCGAATTGAGGCGTTTTTGCGCAACTTGACGTGAGTCATCGAATCGAGAGCGGCTTCTCAGAAGGCGTCTATGACGAAACAGTCCGACAGGTTGATGTGCATTATGCGGCAATTTGTGCTACATGTAATTACTCGGTCGATTACATTATGTTTTTCATGTTTTTTCGGTATATTTCGCTTAATATCTTTTTGCATCTTACATGTCAAACATGGCTAAAAAGTGTGATTGATAATCGACAAACACAAGCTTTTATCACAAAGTACAGCGAAAAAAGTAATTTTCTCTATGCTCTACGTCATTTCGAGGTCTTTTGGAAAAGTTATGAATTTCGATGCTTCATTCCGTCGACAAATCGACAATTCCAACTGTTTTCCCATCCCTACTCACAGACCATAAAAGAACACACATAGAAAATTCCAAACCATAGATACAATCGCAAATCACAGATTCATTCGTACTCACCGGAATTCGCGGGCGGGACGCATTCTTCCTCTTCTGTGGGCGACGTCAAACCTTCGAAGGTGCCCGCTTTCAGGTTCAGATTGAGCTCGAGCGACTTCTCGATGTCGCTGAACGGATTGTTGCCATTCTGGTTGTTGTTAAGGGCCTCCGTTCGCCTTTTCGGCGATGCCGGGCAGTCGTCGGGATTGTCGACGTTCGTCTCGGGGCCCAGGTTGTCCTCCTTGTCGAAGTCGGGGCTCATGCGATCGCGGTTCGATTTTTCCAACATCTGGAAGAAGAAACTGTCAGAAAAAGACGGGTAGGTCGTGCGATTCCGATATGGCGGCTGGAGGTCATCCATAAAGATAACATTGATCTTTACTGGTTCCTCTATGGTGAGCCCTCCACCCGCCATATTGAATATTATATCTGACAGATCGATGGATCTAATGGCCAGGCCGTTAGGGGTTGGTTTCACAAATACAGGATAATGCTTTAGATTCAGAGCGTCAACTCACCTTGATGAGGTCGTTGTTGGGCAGATCCTCGTTCTTCTTCAGTCCTTCGGCAAAATTCAACAGTAAGCCGTCTTCGGTTTGCGCAGTCGTCGTCAGTCCGTCGACGTTCGTCTTGTTCGGTATGGCGAATGGATTGTTCGCGTTGTCCAGGGTGTCCATCGTCACGAGGCTACTGTTCGACAACGGTCCGGCGGCTATCTGATGCGGATCCCTGAGGAACACCACGATCACCGATATGTTGTCGGAGGATCCGTACTGTTTGGCTAGTTGCACCAGCTCCCTGCTCACTGTTTTGGCCTTTTCTGTAACGAAAAAAGTCGGATTGGCGCGATGTGACAGCTTTGATTTTGATTGACGGAACGGGGAGCATAGAATTGAGACGGATTCCACTGATCGATCACAGAAGGGTTCATAGAAATCCATGAAGTACTATGTGGCAATGCCGTATTTTATTTTCAGAATGTTGAACTTTCGGGAAAAATCTGTTTTTCAAAGGCAAATTGAGACAGTTATTCTGAAATTTGTTTCTGAAATTTCAAAACTTCTCTTGGTGGGGTAGGTGAGGCCTAAGTATAATTGGCATTTTCCAAATATATAGTTCCTGTTATTCATAAAGTCCATATACTCTCCGGCTGAATAATCGAATCAGAAGGTGTAATCGCCAATATTTAGATACCAAATTAAAACTAGAGAAACCCATTAGTGAATCAGGATAGCCACAAAAAGGGAACGACTGAATTATTTGGTCACTCCCATATTCCAACAATTCACAACCTATCGATTCAATTTTTAATGAAATTCGATCGAACTAACCATGTCACAAGAGTAAAAGGGCATAAAAACACTCGCAACACTAAAAGAGTAAAGAAACAACACACTTAAACTTCGCAACTTTCACATTCCAAAGGCGTAGATTAATGCCAGGAAAAAACGTGTATCATCGAAGAATTCAAAATATACAACAGTCAAGTCAAGACGCAACATAAATAAGACGAATTTCGTTCTCGAACATACCACCGGTCAAATTTCGCCGAAATAAATGGGAAACACCCGAAACTGCACGAAAATAAATGTATATTTAGACCATTTCGCTGAATGTACGGGGTGTCCCAATTTCAATTTCGCAGGGTTTATCGATTTTTGATTTCGCCAATTTAAGACATCGACCATATATTTGCCAATGTAGAACATGTATAACGAAGTGGTAGAAAAGGTTTTTACGTCCTGTGAGTATATGAACACGTAAAAGTACAATAAAGGGTGAGACTTTGACTTGTACATATATTTTAACTGTAGATTCGTGAGGCAAACAAAAACCTTTTTTTCATTTTCCATTTTTTCGAATTCGGCTCTGTTAAAAAGATATAGCCATTTGAAAAAAAATGGGCTAGTTACGTCCCTGAAATGATACTGTGGAATTGATTCAAAGTTCATATTTCTCGATTAAAATTGAGTTTATACATTTAGGGAATACTCAAGTACTAACCTTATTGGAATAAAAATGTTGCAAACACGATAATTTCAACAAAAACAGTAAGTTTCATCCGGCATCCGGTTTCATGTGGCTTTTCAACTAAAAAGCCACATTTCTCCCACCAAAATAAGTTCCTTCGTCGATTTTTCTGCAGATTAGTTTGTAAACACTAATAACTTGTTCATATTTTCCTCGAAATTCCCAAAGAATCTCATGAAGAAAGGCTTTTAATTCAGATCATCAGAATTCATTATTAAACAACCTAACCTAATATATTTTGTTCCATTCTGTGAATGTTTGCACAGAAATCTCAAGAAGATGTTGTCAGCTTGCTGATATTTTCACTGAGGTTAAGGATTTTTTACGAAACATAGCATAAATATCTATGAATTCTGCCGTCTCCATCATAAATCGACTTTGTCGCGAAATTTCACTAAGCATGCGTATAGGGAAAACCGACGGATTGTTTATCTATCTATCTAACTATAAACAATAACAAACTGTAAACATTATGTGAAGTTCTGAATACATTCAGTGAATTATTGTTATAATGCGATTATTATGTGAAGTGAATTAATATAATATTAACCGTGTCGAGTTTATAAAATTCCAAGAGGATATTGTTTAGATAGAAACATCGCCACAGATTATCAGGTATCATATTATTTTTCATTGATTTCAATTCAATATGTGGTTTGCATCGTCATTCATCATCCATATCCGAATTTTGTATTTCATCGACAATTAACTTCAATATGGACCGGTAACTATGAATTTTTTAATAAAAACTGTGCGTATTAAATGCTCCTTGGTGTTCAATTTTATCTCCCATATTTGTGGGATTTTATTATTAAAATATCTCTGCATCAACGTTTTCCATCGTTTGAATTCAAGTCTCGACAAAGTTGATAAATATTGTGACAACATTATAAACTTTGAAGACCAGAGAAGGAATAATATTCGATGATATTCAATTCAGAGACGCATTCAGATTATTCTTGAAATTAATGATTTTTTCGTCAAATTTCTCCGGGTAAAATTGGAAATAACTCGAAAACGACGCGTTTTATTGAAAAAAAAAATAGGAATACTTTTAGTTTCTTAAATGATTGATTCTTTCGAAAATATGAACCGTTTATCTTTTCAAAGTGGTTTTATGGTGTTTTAGCGTGTATTGATGAGTCGACTTTCCTGTAACTTTTATTCTAGGAGAGATATTGAATAGGTTTCGATTGAGGAATATGCACCATGTATTCATGGTGAATTGGTTACTCTATTCAGTAACCAATGAACCAAAATTCAATTCATTTGAAATAACGATTCCGAAGATATAAACAGAAAAGTGTTTTTTTCATGGATTTTCGACACCCTGTATCTTCGAAACCAAACCGAATTTTGAAAAATGGTATAGGAAAAAAGTGAATAATGACAGTAATGATGACTATTCGTTGCATTACTATGGCCACCCACAGTGGTGACTGATCAAGGAAGGTGAGTAGTAAAATTATATTGTGGCGTATTTTTATAGTATTTTTATGAAGATCCCAATTGGCTGAACAAAATATAAAGAAATATATGAGGAAAGTTACGAATTTTCGAATATAAAAATCTTTTTTGAGTTGTTTTCTGGCTCACTGTCGAATTATTGTGCACCTTGTATGCGACTAGCACCGTTTTGTAATTTTCAATGGAGGCGTCTCAAAAATTTTCGGATGTATCTTAAAATACATACGATTCCCTAAACATGAAACTATGCGATGAAAGCGCGTCTGTAGAAAGGTTCTATTTTTAGCGTACTCGGTCATACTTTATTATTATAAGTGAACGTTGACATTACCGACGGCAATATAATAATTAAAACATTCCGTTTATCGACTAATCCGCAATGACGAAGATAAACGCGGCCATTATTAAAACAACGTCCCGTTATCTTTTGATGAAAAAAAATGGCAAACAGTTCGAAAAACCGATAACGAAAATTGCATCGCTTAATCCGTAATAACCATTTTGGCTTGGCAACACGCTTTGTAGCCAAATTTTTGCGATTTAGAAAGTAACGAACCTAATTCTTCGAATGGAGGAAAGTATAGTTATCTCATAAAAAAAGATCAAGGAAGTATTATCCGTTGACTTAAATTCAGAGGAATTGTCTAATAGTGCCACGATACTGAAGATTTCTACATCTACCTCCAACTATTTGGCACATAGAGGGCGTGATACTCTCAGCACCACTCAAGACTACTCTACTGTAATCCATAAGACGACCAAACTACTCGTCAAAAACTCAGAAGTTAAGTTACATCCAGGAGAAGGTTCACAACTTCCTATTTCTTGAGCAGAGTCAGTAACAATGAGGAAAACCTTCTCGTCGCTCTCTTCATTAGCCCGCCACGCCCACCCGGACACGTGGGCGCGCTTCTTTTGTTTCCGAAGAGGATCAGCGCGGCTGCACGCCAACCTACGACGGGGTGTAGTCTTCATTCTTCTTCTTTTTTTCAAATCTCTTCGCGACGATGAGTTATTGGAACGCGGCTGAAAGCGAGAAGGCGTAGTCCGTGTTCTCGCAAGGAAAGGATTTATGTACGCGTTGCAGTTTTGCCGATTCGTTAAAAAGAACCCGAGGAGATAAGGAGCGCCGTCAGTGGTGCCAATCCCGATGAAAAATCGAAGAAAATGAATCAAAGTCTGGCAGTACCGTCTTTTCCACTCACCGAAATCGCCACAATACACCGACCGCAAAAAACGTCGAGCAACAGGACCCTTCAACGCGAAACCATCTTCACACACGAACACGACACTCTAGAAGGTAGAAATAAGAAAGAAAAACTCCGCTTGCGGTCTATTTAGCAAAGACGAGAGAGTAGCGCCTGCTTCAGTTCCATGCTCTATAAGATGAGAAGGAAATTATGATTGTTAGTGAATGAGAAGAGACCGATGATGAGACTACCCGCAGGTCGTACCTGAAAGTACTCCGCGTTCAGTTCACCGACCCACCAGAAGTCGTCGTATGCTTGGATGACTTCAGACTGTACGTCTAAATGTTGCGAGCAGAGTCCGTAGTCGATTCGATGATTTTTAGAGATCGAATAACTCTGGAAGGCTCCATGGGAATCTACAGTACCTGAAGTACCTGGGCTTGTGAAAGCCACATACGAATAATTGGAGAAAATCTTTATCCTTTATCATTATATGCTAGTAAGCCAGTAGATCTACCTTTGGAGATAAGATCGCCCAAGATGTTAGCCCAAACAATTTGTTTTTGGGATGCTGAGTATGTCCTCTCATTGCATGAGGATTAGCACAGCTTCAATAACGATAGTTGTGAAGATTCAAGTGCCCATTTGAGAAAATACACTGCGCAAAAAAATTAACGCAAATTATGGAAATCCCAAATTTATTCTACAACTGAACGTGTTCTCAATGATAATTATTTTTATCAGAATTATGCATGCATATGTTATCCACTTTCAACGTTCTTCTTCAATACAGATGTTTTCTCCCAGCAGGAATAAAAAATGTGATATTATCAGATTTTGAATATATTGGGTCAGTTGTTCTCGATCAATTCTAGTGATCAATAGTTTTTCTTTCGTTTGATTTTCTACACTCGATCGCTATGCAACGCGAAACACGCAATTTGACCCAAGAGGAATGTGACCAAGCGGTAGTTTTGCGAGAAGAAGGGTGGACATACACAAGAATTGCAGAAAGGTTTGGAGTTTCCCATACAAGTGTGTCCAGAATGTTGCAGCGATTCAGGGAGACAGGTATGAATATCCGAAGACCAGGACAGGGTAGACCACGGGTAACAACTGCCATTCAAGAACGTTACTTGAGAGTTTCTTCGTTGAGACAACGGTTTGCAACCGCTCGCCTCCTTCAAAATCAGCTTGAGCAAACTCATGAGGTGCAAATTAGCACTCAGACAATAAGAAATCGCCTCAGAGAATATGATTTAAGGCCTCGTGTCGCGGCAAGAGGCCCAGCTCTTACCCCAGCCCATCGAAGGGCGCGTTTGGATTTTGCGAGAGAGCATATCTATTGGGAAGAGGCCGATTGGGAAAGAGTTCTCTTCACAGATGAGTCTAGATTCTGCCTCTACCATTGTGATCGACGTTCCCTTGTATACAGACGTCCACATGAAAGATATGCTCAGTGCAATTTGCTGAATACTACTGGTTTCGGGGGAGGATCGATTATGGCATGGGGTGGAATATCTTTGACTGCTCGCACAGACCTAGTGGTCGTTGATAATGGAGCTATGAAAGCTGATAAGTATATAAGGAACATTCTTGAAGAGCATGTAGTGCCATTTGCCCCATACATTGGTGAAAATTTCATTTTTATGGACGATAATGCTAGACCCCATCGTGCGCGCATCGTTCAGGAGTACCTTGAAGAGGTTGAAGTCTCTCGAATGGAATGGCCAGCAAGAAGTCCAGATCTCAATCCGATTGAGCAGGTTTGGGACAACTTCAATAGAAGGCTGAGATGTTCAGAAAATCATCCAGCTCCTCTTAATGACTTAGGAATCCAACTCGGAGAAATCTGGAAAGGATTAGATCAGAACATTTTAAGATCACTCATTTTGAGTATGAACCGTCGTTGCCGAGCTGTAATTAACGCAAGGGGTGGAAATACCAAGTATTAAATCACTTATCAGCATTTCAGAGTTTTGAAAACTGTTCTCTTTTTTTCACATAAGATTCGGTGAAATCCTGAATTTTTCTTCCATTTATTGTTCCTTGTTTCGTTCAAAACCTTCCCGAGGGAACATAAAAAATAAGTTATAAAGTCAATGTAGAGTTAACTTTTATTAAAATTGAGATTTTCAGAATGTGCTTTAATTTTTTCGCGCAGTGTTTTTCCAGTATCAACAGAGAAAAATGTGTCTTCAACATTCGCCAGGTCTTTGAAATTATTGAATTCACACATATTTTCTCAAAGTCATTATTTTCCCAAAAACATTTTGATAAATACGTAATAACTACGACCTCTATGTAGAAAGGACAACGTTGCTCATTCATCCGACAGGAAAATGACTATAACCTAACATTTTCAAAATAAACACGGTGAAATGTGTCAGAATGTCATGGCCAACCGGGATACTTTATGAAAGTGAATGGAGTGGGTATATAAATAAATTTTGATCAACTGACAAATACTGAGATAAACGAAGGAATATATCAGTCAAACAGTACGAAAGTACAACGACATATTAACGTCAGAGACACCGTCCGACGCCACTGTATTTCCTCCCAGCAGCACCATAAATAGAGAGCAGGATATGGGATATTTTGGTCTCTGTTAATCATACCGGCTCGATTGCATTTTAATTCGCGCCGTATGATTGTCGCATCAAAATTCACGACGTAACACGGTTTGACGGACAAATGCCAGCTATTTCGATTGACTCCACTCGAAACAATGGTTTTATAATTGTCCGAAAGAGTACAAAAACCGAGCGTACACTTCACCAGTACCATATTCCTCTTTTTATTGTCGTTGCGGGCATGTATCACAGAATTGTGGGAAAACCATAGATCACCAACCGTGTGATGCGTTCCGAATTGCTTTTTCGATTGCGAGAGGGCGAAGAGGACACGATGATGAAACGTTCACATCGTCTATGTCGACAAAATCGATGGTTTTATTAATATGTAGGCTCGCATAATGATGGAGTTAACCGTGCGAAATTAAGGTGTGCAAATTTAATTTGAAACGTCGAGATCGATATACGGGCGGGCCGTAAACACGCTTGTGCAGACGCAAACACGGTGATATACATGGCATACCGAAATATAAGCCTGATTTATGTGAAGAGTACCCGAAATGTGGAAGTATTTCTGGGAGTGATGAAAATTTGAACTCAAAGTTATTGAACGAAGGGTGATATAACCCTGGTAATGTCGTAGAATGTCAGGAAATTCCAATTCTACCTCTTTTACGGCCATTGAAGGATCCGGTGTATGTCAAAACAAATCAGCAACGCGGTTTATGTATCTCGTCGATTCGACGTTTTAATTCCGAAAGATTTCTCACAGTACACGTGTTTTTACGACTGGAACGTATCACAAGCACATAGAATAGGGCCGAGAATGATATGGGTTCTATGTTCAGATAGTTTCACACAGATTGTAGTATTATTTTCTGTGATTATTCAATTTAACGCTGAATTTCACTCTATGTACACGGAATAATAAATGGACAATCGAAATGATCTTAGACCACAGAAAGAGGAGACACATCTACCGTGGCTTTATACAAGCTAACTTTGAACGATCCAGTGGCGTGGTGTGATCGGTATTGAGGAATGGAAATGAAATGACAAGTGAATCAACTCTTTTTGACGAATTCATACAATGTTCTGAACATTGTCTCCTCTTTCTATGCTATAAGTAAATGATCGTTATAAGTTCAGATTATTCAAGGCCCTCTGGCCGAGGTCTATTGCTAGGGGTTCCACGCATTTATGATTTTTCAAAAAAAAAAACAGATCATCATGAGTGGAAAAGTTAACATCGGGACAACTCAAAGGAGCATTGGCACACGAAACAAACAAAACGAACGGCGTGGTCGACTTATTCGGTGCAAAAACCGGCAAATAAGATTTCGTTCCAACTGGAAATATTTCAGTGCCATTCGACCACACTACCAGTCCTCGTGGGTGGCAAAGAATGCACATGTAATTTTCTCGTGACTAGCGGACGTTCCACGGTAGATTTTCGGCACGTAATGGCCCCTTATTCGTTTCGGAAAGAGACTTTAGATCTAGAATCCATAAAACATGGTACACCGTTCAGTACCGACAGATGCGAAATGAGATAGTACCAGGAAAGTAATTGCGAAGCGAGATGCGATTCGGATTTGTTTATGTTCTACGATGAGCTCATCAAGATTCGTATAACAACAACGGTACCTACTTCTTTGGGTTTGCAGAATCCAGAGTCATATTACGTTGTCAATTTACACAGTCAGAGAGAGTATTAATTTTGGACGTTGTTTGCGCCGTCGTATACTGCCATTGCTGTTTCTGCATGGTTGCAGAAAACGCTGTCAGTGTTGTCAGACCATAGAAAAAGGAGATACAGCATCTCATTCATAAATTCGAGAATTGGTCAAGCCAAAATTCATTCAGTTTTCATTGAATGGGACGAAGATGGCATGAAGGATAGCAATATCACTTTTTACTGCCGTGGCAACATTGCAGAATCTTTGAAAGGTCCAGTGCCGTCGTGTTATCGGTATTGAAGAATAGAAATGAAATTACAAGTGAATGTTCCCAATATTTGAAAAGATTTCGAGTTAGGTAAACAGAGTTCCTTCTCTCAATATCAGGAATTCGAAAAGTGAAGTGAAGTACTTTCAAACTACATATATTATTGCATCCAATTTAGCAATTCTTCGAAAGACATTTCCTAGGCAGTATTATTCTGCCAGCAACCATTCATTAATTGCCCAAGTAACCATCGTCCTATTCTCTTTACAATGAATCGAACGGGGATCTAGCGTAATGATTCATGTCTTTGAGACAACGAGGCGTTGTCGCCATAAACAATGGTCCCGCTGAAACTTCATTGCGAGAAGACAAACAAGGGTATTTCCCATTTAATATCTCAACCTTTCTCACGTTCAACATAAGTATGACTGCGACATTCAGCTTGTATACCTGTTCCATAAGGATTGTCTCGCAATCGTCTGTGAATACATTATCGCGTCTTCTATGCTTCCGAACCGCGAACTTACATTCGGCAACGCAGCACCACTTCTCTATTAATATAAAATTACGTATATATTTCGAAAACTCAATTTTCAATACATCGGCGGTGAAAATGAAAGAACGAAGGTGTTTCCAATGAAAAACTGATCGATATTGAATAATAAAAAGAAACCGCTCCCTTCCATTCGCAAATGGGTGTAAAAAAGGGCTCGGTCCTCTGGTAACTTTGGACTTTCTTCCTGTCCAGACTACCCGTTTTCATTAGCTAATTACCAAACTGTCTACTTTGGGGGCGTCCCATTTGAATTTCGGCAAATTGAAAGTCTGCTGTAGACGTTGAACTATATATTTCACGATTCTAGACAGGAACTTCTAGCGAGGAGTTAAGATGAAAAGTTGATGGTAAGAAAGGGGATCTGTCGTTTCTCAGCCGCCAGCTGACAGGATATGAAGGAGGAACAATGACGTCTTGGGCTCGATGAAGGGGTTAGATTAGAAGCCAAGGGTGTATCAGTGTATAGGAACAACTTTGTCGCTTACAGTTTCCTAGAAAACAGATATTCAGCTATCCCACTCCACCGTTTGTCAAAGCCTTTCGTATAAAACTCGACGTTTTGAGTTATTCCCAATTTTACCCGATAAGATGTGTCAGAAAAGTAGTAAATTCCCTATTTTTTTAATCCGTAGCCAAAAAGTCTCTCAGACTCATGTTTGAATTCAGCTATTTCCACATTCCCTCAAGAACGTTCCATTATTAGTTACACTCAATTCACCGAATGAAATTTCCTACCTTTCAGACCAATAAATAATGATTAATCAGCGCAATTAATTAGCTTAATTGCATGTGAATGCAGAAGGTGATAATATAAACGTGGGGAACAATGAAAAATGAGTCCTTAGACTTCGAAATGGACCAATGCATAAGGACTATGAAAAACCGGAAACGCTCCATTATGTCTCGACCTTCACCAGTGGGAAATTCTTCAAATCAAGGGCCATAAATTCTAATGACTCATTCACGGTTTAAACTATGGAAATTTCAATTACAATCTACGTAAAACGTATTCAAATCGAATACACATTTCACGATAACAAACACAGAAAAATATGCAATATTTTCATACCGATATTGATCAAAGAGAAACGACAATTCGGACTGATTTTGACGTCCGGCAATGTTGCCAAAAGCGTAGCCCCAAGAAAATCGCCCCGCTTCCGGGAGCACAGAGAAATGTGTCGACAGATCGCCCAAGGTCGAATATCCTGAAAGCGGATAATCAGCAGGGGACAGATAATAATGAAGTCGTAATTCGATGATCTCGTTTGAAAGGCGACATTTGGCCATCCCCATAAAGGGAAGCGTAATGGCAAAAGGGTTGGACTGGAAGGGTTGACTAGGCCGATAATTATTTTCGATGAATTGACACAGATAATATCTCTGTGGGCGTTTGAACGTCAATTCCGTTGATTGGGACGATTCTTTGAACGACAGCATGACATTTACATGAAAAAGTTCGTTTTTCAGGGGTTGGGTTCCAGAAAGCAGAGAAGTTAATTTTATTAATTTCGAAAGACTACCTTCCCCAATTCAGGGAATATGGTTGCAAGAATAAAAAGGTAGGTAATTAGCACATTTCCTTGGTATAACATTCATATCCGGAAGAGGTCGAAATTAGTAAGGTTTCAGAGCGTATTAGCAGATAGATCAGTGTTGTAACATGAACGAAGAAACTCTACACAGCCCAGAAAAAGCAGCAGCATATGGCAGATAGCGGACGAGATCGAAAAGAGAGTACAACAATAAAAAATAAACGATCTATGGGCTTTAGTGGTCCTGGTGTCAGACCGGTCTGTCCACTGAACTAGATACTGCACACAGACCGCGAAATAATCGAAATGAATCTGCGATCATTGACCGTATGTTCCATTCCAGCGTG
This sequence comes from Adalia bipunctata, assembly GCA_910592335.1. NCBI lineage: Eukaryota > Metazoa > Arthropoda > Insecta > Coleoptera > Coccinellidae > Adalia > Adalia bipunctata. Next base: position 5,684,365 of record OU342951.1, read on the forward strand.
CATTCTTCTACGGTGCAATCAGAAATTCGCAATTTTTCAGATACCAACATAACATTAATGATTCCGAGTGCCATACTCAACATAGAGTCGGAAAAACTAAACATGCAACCCTTATGAAACTAAAATTCGATGTTGCCAGATGGCTTAGCGCTCAACAGTTCACATTCTTCTGTGACCATCCTCGTTAGAGGGTTATACCAAAGGAAAAAGAACATGTTTTGCTTTATAGCATACACGAACGCAAATTCGTGTGAATTTTCTCGATTTCTAGCCGCAAACCAGAGCTGACAACTGACGTATACGTGATTCCGTACAAAACGACGACGAACGAGGGTTACAGGTCGTAAAATTTCCGAACTTATCCAGCGGTTACGTTGACTCTCTCTAACGAGCTATCACGTCCATTGAGCCCGTTCTGGCTGCACACCTCATTTCCCCCGCAAACCTCATGAATAATCCAATCCACTCTACATATTCATTATAATCCGTAATTTAGATTTGCGGTTCTCTTCTATGAGCTTCGAGTTAGGGACGGCAACGCCGAAGTCCATGTACGCCGAATTGAACAATAAAAGATGGACCTACAGATCCCTGTCGAAAATATTGGGTTAAACATAGAACACAGCTTTGTCCAATTTTATTCTATGTTCCTAATGACATAAAAAGACCATCGAATCATAGAAAGACTTCTTTCTATAGTCTATGGTGTTTTCAGCCTGAGGACATAGAATGAAAATATCCATATGACACGAGCTAAGCTCCAACCATAGAGATTCTACATCATTGCCATCTCCAATTTAAAACGTTGCATTTTTTCCACCCCACACGCAGGGCTTTACGGAAATTAATCGCATATACGTCGATCACGAATACGAACAAGTGCATAATTCTGATACTTTCTTTGAAATCCGAGCTTCGTTGGGGCACAGATCGTTCAAGCCGTTTTTTATCGATTCACACGGAGTTGAAAGCACTCTCGTGGTAAAAAGTAACAAACGAAAAAATGCGAGGTGTAGATTAAAGAGATTAGTGAATGAGCTTTGAAGGATTCGAGGGTCATCGATTGAAATATGCACGTATGGATATCAATGATATCTGTGAGCAATAACGCATATCACAGGCGCATAAAACATGAATACTCAAACTATGGTCTAAGCATGAATATTATATCAGTGACATTTCTGTACGCCCGCCTCTCTCTGCTCGTGCACTCGGTGGTTCGATAGCCTTGAAATCGGAACTGAACGAACCATCGAAAAAAGTCTATTAGAATACGGTCGTTTGCGAAACCAGGCTTCTGTGTGGTTTCCGAAGAAAAAACCGATGCATTTTCTGCATGACCAGTCACTCCTCTCTCTTTCCGCCCGTATACTTAATCATCACTTCTGCCAGGCCTTGGACGACGAGGAATCCTGACATTTCAATCCGAACGAAACGCAAGACGGGATTTCTATTACACAGCTATTTTCGGCGTGCAAATCGAACGACCATTACACGTCGCCTTCCTTTTCGCCAGAGATAATGGAAGGAATGGAACGGCGTGATTCATTAAACGGCAACACTGATGTCATCCGACCGTGACACTTGTCGAATTCTGTGATTCCGCCGAGTTACGACAGATCATAGAATTTCTGGAGATGTCTGTGAATTCGGGAAGGAACATAAGGGCTGTCCAAGACAAGTATAGGAGTTCACAGATATTGTGTCATAGAATGTTGTGAAATCTTGGTTTCGAAATCGAAGGAAGCAAAATTACGCAATTTACTGAATTGACTCCGAGGGAGGATGGAAAACTAATGTTATGAGAGACCATAGAAACTTCTTCAGCAAGTGTTCCACTCAATTTAGCGACCGCTTAACCCCTAGTCTGTTCTAGAAGTTTTTAACGATCTGAACCCTCGTGTCGAGACAAAAGCAGCGATATCCAGCCTCCGCGTCAATTATTAATGTATTTTCGTGTACAAACACTCGATATTTCGCGCCTCGCTCGTATCATACTCGCATTGTGACTTAAATGGCACTAGAAAACCCATTTCGGCGTTAGGTCCCATTCTATTTCCCCTCCGTCCGATTGATACGTTCACCCAATGTCCCACGCGACCCTGTATAGTGGCAGAGGGTGGCACCCCTTATTTTTCCAACCTGATTTAGTGTTCATCTTGGAAATTTACACTGCCATTAAACGTATTGCTTTGTTGGACGAAATCGATCTTTTCTGTTGATTCGAGAAAATATTGTTCTTACTTGCTATACAGGACGTTTCCGGAGTATTCATTCGTCACATTTTCCGCGTGGAATTACGAGATTGATACCGCGACTCAACTTCTTTTGTAACCGAGAAGAAGACCAAAAACTCTGTGATCAACACGTTCTGTGGTCTGCAGTCATCGACTGGCGAGGCTGACTCGATCACATCCGCAAATCGGCCAGTCTCCTAACGATAACCAGTACCAGATACGTAAAAAATCATCGTTTCGATACCGCGTCTCATTAGAAAGAAACGAAGATGCAATTCTCAGATTGCGAACTCAATTACGATCGATTACGATATGAAAATCGACGACGCGATAAGTCAAATCGAACGGACTCATCGTCCAATAAATCCGGAACCCTTATTTTCCGGCAGAATGCGGTCGCAAGACGACTAGGGGTGCATTTTGGTGAATGCACCAGCAGGGGAACTCCCCCAACTCTATTTATTCTTATTGCACCCCACAGTCCGTCATTTGTTTCTGCCGAGAATATTGAATTTATTGGTCGTTTCCGAAGAGAACTGCACGCAGAATGACTGTTTCGAACCCTAGGGTCAGTGGCGTGCGTACTGGCATAAAATTTCATATTAAAAAAAAAAAGTATCAATTCCAAACAATTTTATTAATGTGAGAGCTAAAAATCGGTAATGACTGCTGCCATCGAACTCTGCGATTCTGCATACTTTCCTTGCTCTGATAAGGTGCATTCCATTCGAACGAAACGGTTGTTTCAACGTACACGTCGGGGAAAGGGGAAAAAATGAATGATTTACCATCATTACCATTAAACCATGAACTGCTCCATGAGGCGCATCAATTATATCGAGAAAATAGAAGAGGCGACTATCGAACTCTCATTCCATTATGAACGAATACTCGTTAATACATTTACTTATCAGAGCACGACTGGGCAGATTAGGCGGAAAGAAAGGGGAAGAACAGTCTTCGCGTTGAAGTAGGTTATGGACAATTCGAATCTGCCATCTGACAGCGACACGAATTCGAAGTCGATTCGACATTGATCTATGGCACGTCACATGAACCACAGAATGTCCAAACTCTTCTTCCCTACGATGGCTTCGAGGCCCGCCGCATTAACGTCATAACAGTTCGCATTGTGTGCATATGCACCAGACTTTTGACGGCGATACTCGCCGTGAAATTACCCGTTGTGAGAAACTGAGCGTGAAATGTAAATTTCATTCTACATTGCATCGAAATTAATTAGGGCCCGTACTAGTTCATTGCTCTCTCTCTTTCCCTGATAAAGGCTGTATAAACACCGTCTGTCACTTGATCTGTACCATACGGAAAAGGTGCAAATTAATGGCGTAATGGCGCGTTCACACAGAATGCATCCGTCGATACACACACGATACATCCATCGATCCTAAGTTGCCTTGAGGTAGATTAAGAATCTCTGGTCTTCATTCAGTCTTCTTTATAAGGAAAGTCGACAGCGGCCATATTGTTCGAGCTACATCTGTCGAAATGTCCGAAAATGTTTTTTTGGAGAAATTTTAGATGTATACCGATAGTTTATCTGATATCTTAGTTCCGTACTACTCTATTCAATGAAATGAAGAATTTAATTAGACAATGGCTCGGTGTAAGGAAATTCATTAAGTTTAATTATGATGTTCTTAAGTGGGAGTGGCTATCTAGCTTAATAATATCATATAATGACACAGTCTGCTGACTAGGTTTGCGTCCTACATCTAATTTAGGGAACGCATCACCGAATTGGAGAGAATACCGTTTGGAAATGCAAAAACGGAGATTTCTCGGATAAAAGGGTTGTTAATTAAGAAGCTATAATCATATCACAGTATAAACGATTAAATTATCTGGTGGAGAAATGTAAAAAAAATTATCACCTGCACAAAATGTAAAAACAAACTTTTTGTGGTACCCAAGGTATTTTAATTATTATTATTATTATTATTACATGACGGTAAGAGTTGAAGCAGAGCCTATAAACTCACATAAAATCAAAATAAAAAATATTAGAGATGTTTACAGTAAGAACTAATAAAAAAAGGCAACAAAAAACAAAAGAACAAGTAGTCTCATGAAAAACACAAAATGAGAAAAGAAAAAACCGGTGAACGCGAAAACAAGCATTTACAGACGATTTCAGAATTTAATGGACAAATTAAGCTGTGACAAAGTTAATACTCATCTGACAACATTGTTAATTTGTATAGATAATCAAAGAGTTCATGAATTTCAGCCATTCTGTGATATTATAAATCCAGGGAAGCATCCAGGTTATTCTTATGATTTTTGATTTTTTCTTCGAATTTTATCGGGTAAAATTGGGAATATCTCGAAAACGACGCGTTATATTAAAAAAACATAAGAATACTTTTATTTTCTAAAACGATTGATTCTTTCGAAAAAATGAACCGTTCATCTTTTTCAAGTGGTTTTATAGTATTTTTTCGTGGGTTTATGAGTGAGCTACGCTGTGCAACTTTTATACCAGGGGAAATTTCGAATAAGTTTCGTTCGAGAAATATGCACCATGAATAGAGTAACCAATCAACCAAAATTCAGTTCATTTGAAATAACGGTTCCGAAGATATGAACAGGAAAGTGTTTTTTTTCGTAGATTTTCGACACCCTGTATCTTCCAAACGAAACCGAATTTTGAAAAATGGTATAGGAAAAAAGTGTTCCGTTTGATGAGATGAATCTACAGTTAAAATATATGTACAACTCAAAGACTCCCCTGTATAACAGAAAGGACAAATACAAACATACAACAATTTATTGGAAAACATCCATGTAACATTTCTATAACGTATTTAGATCAATTTACAATTTTACATGGGCGCCCGCAGAGATATTTCTCAGGGGGGGGGCAAATAAGAATTATTGAAATATTGAGGGTGTTGTGCTGAAAAATGATAAGGCCATCAAAATCTCAGGGGGGCCATGGCCCCCTTGTCCCCCACCCCTCCAGGCGCCCATGCAATTTAATAATTGATTGTGAGAGTTGAAAAAAATTTCAACAAAATCTACTTCATCAATATACGCACAGAATTTAATTGTTAGGACTCATGGTCTCTGTAACATTATTGTCTATGCACTGTACGATGTTGAGCCAAAAATAATCGTCATCATTAAACTTGCAGTAGGTACTCATTAACCAATCGTTCATAATGTTAAATTATAATTACGCGACAACAACGCTATGGTTTAGCATCTTTAAACCCAAAAAGATATGCTGTAACTACAGATAAAAAAAAACACCACAACTTCAACACGCCGATACCTTCCGTATTCAACACCCGCAAAACTTCCAATCCTCACCCTCCATCACAAAAACACCATTTTCAAAATTCAAATTCCAAACTCACCTCACTCCGCAATCTCAGCTAAAAAATCTCCTTCTATGATCTCTTCTCCGGGCACAGAATCACACGAGACGCGTTCAAGGAAACACAGAAATGAATGCGGATGGCGCTACACCGAATCGCCGGGTAAGATACGGGGCACTGTCTGGCGTTCCGTGGCTCGGCTCTGCTTTTGCGATAGTGACGAGCGTGTGTGCAGCCGCGAGCGAACGGCGCGATGACGATGACTCACCGGGAGTCGCGCCCCCCGATCTCCCCCCCGAGACCGGCGATTCGATGACCGTATGTCATCCTGCCGCCCGGGAGCTCCGACGTTTTATTTCGGTGTTTCGATGTGAACAGAAAGAGGTGTAAACGTCAAACAGCCGTTTTTCGTTTGAAATTTCGGTATTTCTATGGTTCATTCGCGGCATATTCTTTGGTTCCTCCCCATCGTTTTGTTCTATGGATTCTCATTCGAAGATTCTCGATTCGATAGCGCACTCTATGGTTCTCCGTGTTCCGATTTGATGGATCTCCCGGACCCGCCAACCAGACAAACGAAAACGCGAAACAGTGGCGAAATGTCCGAAATTTAATTGGATCCCAGAGGACTGACAGATAACACGAAATTCGGTCTGTGAGGGTTGAGGTCAAGGCGACGGATATTTATGACTGTCCACAGAAAACGACACGGAGACTTTCGAGGTCACACGCACGGCCCGCGTAGATGATAACGGTACAGTCTTTTCGATGGTTTGACAGTTTTTCGAACCCTCATAAAATCTGTGGTGTTGTTTCTTCATTTGGATTTCTTAGTTTAATGAGATTCATTCAAGGCGCTGAAACTATTGAGGTTTTCGGAGCTACAGATTGAAGAAAATATCTTTTTACAGTGAAGGTGGATTTATACAGCAACTAAAATAAAATAAGAACTAAATTAAAATGAAATAAGAAATAAGAGCAGACAACATAGGTTTATAGAGATCACTAGAATAAAATAAGAAATAAGAATGAACCAATCAAATCGCAGATTTTTTGACAATGACTTTTGTGTAAGTTTAGAAAATCGCCTATTCCGCCTTTTATTCAAGGCTTGTCATCAATAACAACATCGCTCCCATCTTGATTTCCTGGTCATCCATATTAAATATATCATCAATAATGATTTAAAAAAATATTCATTCAATTTTAGGTTAGAAAACTAGAACTTGTCAAAAGTATCAATACGGAAAAGATTGGGGAGTGGATTTGGGTCATGCGCACTATCATTTTCCAAATAAAATAAGCGAAAAAGATAAAAGTTGACCATCTCTTATTCTAATTCTTATTCCTTATTTTAGCTTATTTCCTGTATAAACGCTGTCATTGAAATGCATGAAGTGAACATTCTTATTTTATTTTATTTTAGTTCTTATTTTATTTTAGTTGCTGTATAAATCCACCTTAATAGTCAGTAGCGCAATTAATTTCGACAATTTTCGTCCCGAGTTACAGGCAATTCCGTAAAATGATACCGCGAGACTGTTATTAGACCGACCAGTGGGTGTATGCCGGTCGCATTAGGCATGTAGGTAATTAGCTGTGTAAAAATCCGTCAAGATAATACAAAAAAGCAGTACGACGATAACGCTCCGATTTGGACACGGAATAAGTGGATTTTCGTTTGTAACCGAACGAAATAAGGTTCTCGATCCCATTCAAGGCCAAAAAACGCTTTATCCTCATAAGAAATTCAGGATAAAAATTATTGTACCATATTAGGACGACCAAAACGTCGCAATATTCAAATTAGCGGAAGATACATTTGTCACAGACCCTGCGAGTCCGCTTACGGTATAAAATTCTTCCCTATAAGGAATATACAACTTTTTTTCGTAATTTCTCCTCGCAAAGTATCATCGTAGCGGGCGGTGAGAACGTTAATTGTTTTTACGTATTACCGTTGGTCAGTCTGAGTCTGCCAGCGATGTCGATGTCGATTTCCGAGAGAACGAACGCATTTCTATGATTCGGTTAGCTCACTTCAGTCACTTCTGACGATTAAAACAGGCAACCATCGGGAGTTTTTGCAATTTGCAATGCAGATTACGACGCTCCTTTCAAGTCATCGATTATTCCCGGTCTGCCATGACATTATGACACATTTCACCGTGAATATTTTGAAAATGTTTGGTTATAGTCATTTTCCTGTTCTCGGAAATCTTGGGCTAGGAAAATGATTCAAATTTGGCGGAATCGACTTCATTCAGCGCATCAGCTTAAATCATTTTCGACTCTACAGGCTGCTCCGAAAGTGGTAGAACACGATTCCATCTTGTTTTTCAGATTAGAATACCCAATTTTCATATCACAAGTCTCCATGGAATTCAAAAACTTAAATACGTCACTTGTCATACTTCATCGGTGTTGCTTTTTGATGTAAGTCCCTTTTTTCGACAAATTTCAAGGTTATGATGGTTTTTATCGAATTCCCGAAGACTCATCAAATGTTCTGCAGTTTTTCGAATCATTCTAGACTTCTAGAGGTGTCAACAAGTCCATACATTCAAATGGCATAACATGAAGATTTTCGTATATTGGATACCCTGGAGTCTTCATTTTTTCCTCGTAAAGCGTGAAATTTCCAGCTGTATCCGCTTTTTTTTTATTTCTGATAAAAAGACTTATGAATTTGGACACCCTGTATATTATTATGAAACTAAACGAGCATTTTCATCACATGCTAAATAGTTATCTCTCCAATGACTTAATTGAAGTGGTTCTGAAGAGCTGCGCCTCATTACCCGATGTAATAAATACCGAAAATTAAATATTCTTTTCGTGTGACACACTTCAACCTGTCCAATGATAACGCGGGGTTGACATCAGCTATTTTAAAGAGCGGATGACGTATCCTGTCGCAAGACCGATAAAATGTTTTCGAGATTCTTTGTGTTCCACTACCGAGAACGGTGAAAGGCATTAATGGAAGAAAAAGAAAGAATCCGCAATGAATCGTCGAGTATCGAGCGAATTACTGGTTCTATGACCCCACGCTCCGCTTACACCGTCTAGATCTATACAGGGTGCCCTCCCGAAAATCTGAAGAACTGTTTTCTCGAAAATATTCATAAAACACAATATTTGTCATTAAATTTAAATTTTGGAAAAAATCTAAAGGTTTTATGGAATAGGCAGGTTTTCAAACGATAGGAATCATTCCAAATAGCTATTTTCCATGTAATGGCTCAGTTTTCAATTGTGAAATGGAATTTGTCCAAAAAGGGACCAAGGACTCATAAAAGTATAACACAACCTACAATTAAATTCTGCAGAATGTATAAAAATAGGCCAACGGGAATTCCAATGAGATTATAAATCTATTCTACTCTCACATAACGCAATTCGAACGAAATTTCGCATATAATTCAATTGAAAACGTTTTTGAGCTTCAAATAGAACAAAAACGAATTCGGAACAAAATAAAGTTGTAATATTGCATGCATTCGAAGCTCAATAATCAGATTCCGGCGAATGTTTACCGAATAGAATTTTCAGCGCAGATCGCGAAGCAGCCACGTAACCAAAATCATCAAGAGCTCCGTTCACCGTGAAAAGTTTTCTCCACCTCAACAACAGACGCGTTCCGTTACTATTCTTCAATTACATGATTCAGATAGCACGAGATCGTCAAGGCCACTGAAGGATTCTTACGGCGGTCGGACAAGCCAACTAGATCCGAGACCGTCCCTTCGACTTCTAGAATTGCACGGAAAAAATTCCTCATTTGGCAGAGGCTCGCGAAAAATTACATTCGATGAAATAATGGGGATTCAAGTATAGTACATTTCAGGGTATCTAAATAAATTCGAGATAAGCAGGTATTTAATGCATTATCAAACCTCAAGTGGTCTCCAAAATGTGAAGGACCACTGCTCTAAAGTATAGGAAGTGTATCCAAGTAGATGTGGTAACTCCCTCTATCGGTCGTCGCGAGATTCCCGTGCCTCTTTGCAATTCCCACAAAAAATCCCACTGAAATCTCCCCAATATTTCACGATTGTTTACTTCATTTTTCGAAATTTCCCTGCTTCCAACCAGCCGTAAAAAATAACAACAGCGGGATGTGCAGTGCAGTAAGGCAGGAATCTTCCTACACTTTCTTTTCATCCGAGGTGAATATGAAACGATGACGAAAAAGCCCATTGTTCTTCTATTTCTCGCAGTTATGAACATCAGATAAGGGACTCCTTCATTTGGAAGGAAATAACTGAGGAAATTTCACCAGGTCGAATAAAAAGTTCTTAATTGTTACTCCATTGTGAAAATGCGGAAATAAACGGTTTAATCATAAAAACAGTAAACTGTTCGTGTTTCTCTTCGGTAGAATCCGATTTCCTTTCGAAATACGCATACGTAGATTTTTTCAAAATTATTCGTCTCACCTGTATCGGAATGGACGGCATCGTAGACCACTTTGGCGATTTCGACTTCGGAAACGTAGTCCCAAAGGCCATCAGACCCGAGGACGAGGAAGTCTTCTTCTCCCCCTAAAGGAATTTTCACCATTTCTGGTGTGGCAGTTACGTAAGGCTTGTATTCTGCATCACCTAAATGGAAAAAATTCTTGATAGGTCTACGGTAACATTTTAAGCGTTTTGGATTCAATGAGAATTAAATATTGATTTTGATTGACAGGGGATCAAACATAGCAAAAGACGGCAAGACTAACCGATTGCTCTAGAGACGCCAAGTTGTCCGTTAACTCTCCAAATACCCCAATGGAGGACCATTCCTCCATCTCTTTCTATCCTCTGTCGTTCATCCTGTAGAAAACGAAACATTGAAAGAAATGAGAAAATTTAGTCATAAGGACTGAACGACAATAAATTCGCTATCACAAAAACGCTTATATCTTTTGAACCACTGGACCGATTTCGAAAATCAAACTCATTTTCGAATAATCTTCTAATTCTAATGAAAACTGTTTTTACAATAAAAAACCCCAAAACTATTTTTTACAGAATTCATGGATTATTTCAGGAATTCTTCCCATCATGCTTCTTATAGTGTTCTGAGTCACTATCTGGGATGCTATCTTCCACTTTTGCTTGAATTCCGCTAATGTTTTCGTTGATTTCTTAGTCTTCTTCAATTCTCTTTTTACCAGGGCCCAATATCTTTCGATTGGCCTGAGTTCTGGGCAATTTGGTGGATCGGCCTCTTTGGGGACAAAAACCACCTCATTAGCTTCGTACGATTCCTTGGTGGCCTTGCTGTATAGTAAGTGGCAATCTGGCCAAAAGATTGTTGACACATCGTGCTCACGTAAAAATGGTAAAATTCGCTTCTTCAAGCATTCCTCGATGTATATCTTCGAGTCAACAGAGCCTTGGCCAACGAAAAATTTGCTCCTTTTCCCACAAGTGCAAATTGCTTGCCAAACCAGGAATTTTTTAGGAAACTTTGCTTGTTTCTTCACGCGAAATTGTTCGTCAACATTTCCACGAGAATCTGCAGTAGAAAATTCCTGACCAGGAAGTTGCGAGAAATCAGCCAAGACATAGGTTTCGTCGTCCATCACGCAACAGGAAAAATTTTTCAAGAAATCTTTTTTTAATTTCTTTGCTCTTGATTTCGCTTCTTGATTCTTCACAGCGTTCCTGTCTGGCACTTTCTGCACTTTGTATGTTCTAAGCCCACAACTCGACTTGATTTTCTGAACGGTTGACTGCGAACAACCCACTATTTGGGCCACTTTCCGTCTTGCAAGGTTAGGATTCTTCTGAAGAAGGCTGGTGGCTTTCTTCACTTTTTTTTGGGCTATGAAACCCCTTTTTTCCTGGTTCCTTCCTTGCGGTTAATTGTAAGATCTTCGTTGAAGCGCTTAGCAACTCTTGATACCGTTTCCGGACGAACGTGAGCCTCTTTTGCGATTCTTTTTCACTATAAATTCTCGTGTTTTCACTTCGCTTTACATTTTGCGACAGAGAATTGGAATATCTATGAAGTAAATGTTCCACATGTTTCTGACGTTCATAACAAAGCTAACTACGATAAAATTTTGATTTTTTTCTCAATTGGTGCAAGAGATATAGGCGTTTTTGTGATAGCGAATTTATTCTCGTTCAGTCCTTATTTTCGTATAAATTACCTCTCGGTCTGGTCTGTGCGATACCACACAAGGCAGTACTTTTCCCTTGCTCACTAAAGCAGCCTGGGAATCCCCCACCCAAGCTACATATAGCGTTTTCTCTTTCGGCAACAAGAGGGCGCACACAGCGGTCGTACCTCCACTGATTTTCTGAAACGATCGGAGGTCAGCGTATCATTATGAAAATAATATTTGTAAACTCTCACATACCTCAGTTTCGCATTTCTTGATGAACATGCTGTCGGTTTTACAGAAGGCGTCTTGTATTGCTTGCGCTGGATTTGAGGTAAAATTTGTACTTTCGGCCAGGTATTGGTGTAAATGGTTCGCACTGTACACTGCAGCGTGGTCTCCGTCGTGACCGTCGAACACTGCATAATAATGGGACGGCGTCGCATCCTGAAGGGAAAAACAAAGCTTTAGCATCTCGCCAAGACTCTTTATGAATTTCATTCTAATTCTTCGGATCCGTTGCCTCTAAATTAATGGTTATAGCAACCATAAAATGGATTAAAACCAACCTGTTTGGTAAAAATTGTATTCAAGTCATGGATGACTATCAGTCTGTCCTCCATTTTCCTCCTATTATTCTTTAACGCTGACGTACTAACTACATTATAAAGGTCTTCAGGGGCGGGCAAGGGATAAGACACAGCCATGTTTTGTCGGTTTTGTACATTCAGGCTAGACTTATAACGAAAGCACACTTCATTTATCACCTCTATCACCGTGTGCATCAACTTCAAAGGCTCATAAGCTGGAAATAACATTAAAAATACATTCTTAACTTAAATTATCAAAAGAATGGAAATAGAGAAATGAATGAAGAAACAAAGAATTGAAAAAAAGTAAAGACCCTCCTACCATTGTCGGATGGATTGAAGCCACATTGGACAGGCTGCTTCTTGCAGCGTTTTCTTGTTGTCTCTATAACTATTCTTGAAAGGAATGAAATGAGGTGCCACGGGCATTTTCTGAAAAGAATGAGAGGCTTATTCATTTATTTATTCATTGGAAATAAGGAATACAACGGTGCCTGTAGCCCAGTGGTTATGGCGATTGACTCTGACTCGGATAGTCGTGAGTTCAATCCCGAGGCTAGAAAAGAAATTTTCAAGTCTCGATAGTGGACCAACATCTCACTGTTGGGTCGAAAATTAACAGTGCTGTGCCCAAGTTGGCGTGAGGACACAGTAACAAAGCCTACGCAGAATTCAAGTGCTCATGTCAAAATAAAGAGAATACAAGAAAGAAATTTAAATCTAAAAACAATTTTTCTCATTCAGGAAATGTACATCATTTGAGGTATTACATCAAGTATATTAATGTATTTGAACAAAAAACAACAATTCGACGAAACTGCAGTCGGTGCGATTCTCAGTTGACGTTGGACCATTCGGTCTGGTAGGGTGAACAGTATCGGAGACCTAGTTCGTATTCACATTTCATTATTTATAATGGGAAATGATTTGTGTCTTATTTCTTTCTATTCCAACAACAATTCAATTGAACCTAATCCAAAAATTCAAACTGAGAGGGATGAAACAAAAAAAACACAGTAAAACAGAAAATCATGAGTAAAGTGAACTGAAAAAAATACATAAATCGAACCATCATAATGAATAGTAAATTCTCAAGGATTTCTTCAATTCTTTCGATTTAGTGGAAAATAAATGGAAAACAAGCGATTATTTTTTTCATCAATGCCTTCCTTTGAAATGGGACATACTGTTTGTTATCATTGAGTTTAAATATACATTCATATTATTGCACTTTCTGCTTAATTATTGTGAACGCATTGTGGCTTATCTTCTTCTAAATGCAACAAATCTAGCAGCAATCATGAAAGTAACTGCAAGACAAATTCCAAACTGGAAAACTGTAGGAGTAAGGATAAGGGTTAAAAAGATAAAACACAACGAATATTTAAAATATTTATTAACACTCGGCTGTTATACAAGTAGTATAAAAAGTAATTTCACACAGATCTCATCAGATTGCATAAAATAATCATTCGACTAACACAACAAAGACGTCCAATACACAATGTCAACATAATATTAAAGATTTTCGTCCCAATTCACAGTAGAATACGAGAATGTAGACTGCGATAAGACTGATAAATTTATCTAAAATCGATCAATCGATAATAAAATATATCCCATCATGCAATAAAATTCTTACTCCAAGTTACAGGATAGTTCTGATCTAGTTCATGCATAGATACGTACAAAAATTCACGCAATTAGCTTTATTAGTCTCTAATCTAGTTTTCATCAATTTCAGACGAAAATTCCTTTCGATATAGACGCAACGGAAAATTTGAAACAAAGACGAATAACCGAAATGATACTCAGGCACGGATTCTAGAAGAAAATCGCGCTTTGCTCGAATCTAACCTCAAACGTCAAATATGACGTTTCGAGGTTACGTTTAATCTGCACACGCAGCGCCGATTTTCTTCGAAATCTCTTAGCTTCGTCCTGTTTAGACGCTCTTCGAGGTGTAAAAACGCGAATACCCCCTCCCTCGCGAAATTAATCCCGTGAAACGTTTCCGACGTGATCGAGACGGGCGCTTTCAGGCCTCCCGCCCTTCTTTTAACCCCCTTAACCCTCCGCTCTTACTCTCATACGCCGTATAGACTGATCAGCCTCATCTTCAACGGCTCGGGGCACTGCTGATAGAATACGGTCCAATTGTCTTCCCCGCACTGTTCCTTGAAGGAACCTAGTATAGATTTGATGTTCTCCTTCAAATCGAGTCTCATGTTGTTCCATGAAGCGACAGCGTCGCAGAAATACATAAAGTTCTCCTTGAAGAAGCTGGGATGGGAGACTACGGCCTTGCAGAGGCCACGAAAGGCCAAGTCTTTCTCTTCGGAGTCTTTAACGTTTCTGATGAGCATGCAGCAGTTCTTCAGGATCAAATCCAACTCCGGGACGTTTATGTCGTTGCTGACGTAACAGATGATGCAAAACGACAGCGCTACCGTCCTGAACATCGGTCTGTTCAGGTTCGAGTTTCTCAATATTTGGACGAGAGGGACCATCATTTCAGGTATGAAGGGCTGCATGGCCGAACCCATCACAGAGCTGAGTTTGCCAAGAGCCCAAGCGGCGTTGTTACACACCCCTTCGTGTTTCTCGTCTAAATTCTTGATCAGGATCGGAATGTATTCGCTGACAGTGGCGGACAAGTAGGGAAAACACAGAATTATCAGCTCTCCGTACAAGGCGATCGCTGTTTGTCTGATCAGCGACATGTTTTCCATCATTGTCGAGTGCAACAGGCACAATAAGTTGCTGTTCATGACGTACTTGATGAAATGGTTCTTCAAACCTAAAGCCATGCTGTATAAAACGTCGTGGGCCACGTTCATTGGCTCCTTGTCTGGTACGTCGTGCTCTCTGGGATTCTCGTTATAGTTTATGGTCGAATGAATAGTGTCCGTTATGATCCTCAGGCAATGCCAGTAGACCACTTCGGAATAAGGCAGAAAAGATATTTCTAAAGCCGGTATTATATTCGATAAACATTCCAAAACGGCTATAAAGTTGTCGTCTGAGTAGTTATCGCACTGAGAAAACTTCTGCATGAGTTGCGGCATCAACTTGCTGATGTATTCCGGCTTGCTCAGCTGATTTCCCACCGATTGAGCCAAAGCACCTATGGCGTCGTACAAAAGGTACAAACTTCTGTATTGAAACCGTTGAAAACCTTGTTCGAACCCCTCCAGTATGATATCGATGTAAGGAACGAGTTTGGTCTGCGCAGTCTCTTGAAAGATGCAAAAGGCTGAAATAGCGGCCCTCTGCACTCTCTTATTATCGTCTATGAAATGTTTCAACAAAACCGTCATGACAGGAATGAAATAAGTGTGCGGGGAAGGATCGCTGTTGATTATCCAAGGAACGTATCTGCCCAAAGTCCAACAAGTTATAACCCGAATAACAGAATGCTCGTCATTCATGGAATTTATGAGGTAGTTTATCAAAAAGGGGAGATAGGGTTTAAGGCCCATCATGCAACCCTCCGCGACCGCCCCCAAGGCCAAAATGGCTGATTCTTTAACGTAGTAGTCCTGATGGGAAAGAATCTCGTTGAGGTAGGGCACAAGAAGGGGTAGGAGGTCTTCGCGGAACCTGACGGCGATGCCGTCCAGAGAGGCGGCGCTGCATTTTCTCAGGGTCCATCCGATGTAGCAGTCGTCCACTTCTTCGTTAAAATTATCCTCATCATCGCTGTAACATTCATCTTCTCCGTTGTCTTTATTCTGATACCTGAAAATTTGATTTCTCGTTTTGTTCGATAGATGAAAACATTGCATTAGACAAAAATATCACAAAAGAAAAAAAAACTTCACCACATCAAATTTATTTCAACACAAATCGACTTAAGAAGGCACTCCTCACCTACAAATATCTTTCGATAGATCCTTCTCGTTCGAATCGTTCCCTAAGCAGTCTTTCAAAGCCATCAGTTCATACTCAGAGTATTTCATGTTCTTCAGTAAGACAGGAAGTAGTTTTTCCATGTACGGCAACAGCAACTCCTTGCAATTGGACAACTTGGTGGCGGTAAACCAAAACTCACACGCTTGCAGGGCGACCTCGCTGTCCTTGTGCTGAGTTTTGGCCAACAGGTAAAGTATGACTTCATGCAAGTGAGGCAGAAGACTGTCTTCTCGATTGTCCAAGTATAAATCGAAGGTCATCGAAACTTGTTTTTGCATTTCAACGTCTTCGGAATCAGCGTATTTCATTATGTTCCTCAGATAAGAGCCAAGATCTAAGGATTGTTTGACAATCATGAAGTATTCTTGTAGGAACTGATTCACCAGTCTTATTATGTCGTGATGGAATGTACATTTGTCCTGGGAGAGCATTTCGTTTAGTTTTGGAAACACTTTCCTGGTAATGCCATAAATTTCCTCGTCTGACTTGTTATTTCTTATCAGTTCTTCACATATTTTGAAGAGGGTATTCAGAGCAATCTCGCTGAATTCATTGGAAGCATCGAAGGCGTTTATAAGAAAAGGAACCAACTCTGGCCAAGTAGCTAGACTATCTTTGGCTAACATAACGAGAACGTTCGAAATACTAATGCGAATATCTTTGCAAGGATCTTGCAACAGTCTCAGGCATTCCTGGCGTATTCTCAATAAATATTCTTGAGATATATTGTCATAAACTGAGTTTATATTGTTTTTAAGCAAGATTCCGCTCAAACTTCGAATCTCCTCGGAATAATTAGGGTTGGAAATTATGAAGAGGAGGTAGTACGTGAAATCGCTAATGTTTTGTATCAGATGCAGCTTCTGCTGCACGTTTTTCTGGATCTCGTTGTCAGGTATCAACGCCTCTTGCAATACTTCCAGGATCGAAACCAGAACATTTTCTTGGGGTGTCCAGTCGCCCCAGTTCATGTCGATGTTTCAATTTTTAAAACACTGCAAGAATAATCGGACTTGGTAAGATGCAGAAACAGTCTATTCGAGATCTGATCAATCAATTCCTTCGAATATGGAAATCGAATTCATTTAGGTATTGATGTTTTACTCACCACAAAACAGTCGAAAAATTTGACAGCCGGTGCAGCAAGTAAATAGCGCGAAGTTAGCCACGGCCCGTTCATTTCTGTGGCGCACAGAACTCGGCGCGAATCAATACGAAATTTGAAAATCACCGGTGTCAGAAATCAGTAAGGCCAACGTGACGGAAAGATATCACTTTCACAATACACAAATACCTGGTATTTACATACCTTCAAACACGAAAGATATCACATTTCTAATCATATCTACTTCACTTTTCATTCACAGACTTCTGTGAAGAATGATAAGTTCAAAATGAACAACCATAATATTATACAGAGCGTTAGAACTCCGGAAGTTATTAAAAATATAACAAGAGTGAGTACAAAGTGACGCACGTAATTCATATCAATCGGTATTCACTATATTGTGTGCAAGTCAATTTTTCATGTGTATATTTGGGAGTTTGTCATGCACCCTCTACGAGGAGTGGAGTTTCCATTTCTGGCACTAAAAGTAATGGTTGCCATTTAAAAAACTCAACTACTCTGCACCCCTTGTGAAGGGTGCATGACAAATTTAGGGTTGCGTAATTAAAAATGAAAATTGATCTGTTCAAGTATTTCCCTACAAAATATGAATTTTGTGTGTTACTTTTTCCTCGCTGTATGTACGTTTAAGCAAATCAATCAATGAAACAATAACTTTACATCTGAATGCGCATCATATAGCAACAAAATGTTGATTTCACGCATTTGGCAAGAAATTAATCAAGTTTTTGAAATTTTCCTTCAGAAATCAAGGGAATTTTATTCAACCTTTTATTCCGTTCAATCTTCAACTGCTCAGCAAACTGAAGAGTTTTCACCTATACACTGGAAAAGCAGAAAATTTGTTCAGCTTTTATAATAAATTACTGTGCTAGAACTTGTATTCTTTCTAGCGAATTTCTTTTTGGTAAACTGGATAAGAAAAACTGTACTCACTTATCACTCAAATACTGGTTCGTCCAATTAAAAATTGCACCAACAACTTCTTTTTTAAACAACCTATAACTTGCGAGTTTAACAGGTAGCTGGTCATTAGGATCCAGTGTTTCGTCAAAATATTGAAAAAATTGGCGATACTCGTTCAAATATTTTTCGTTTGCCATTTGAGCCATAGTAATTTAAATAAATTCACAAAAGGATATCAACATATACACATAATTCGTTGTATAGTTACATTAATTGTACTAGTCACACTGATAATACTCTTCAGAAAATAGCTTTTTTATGTTTTTTATTCGGTTTGGTGTTTTCTTTCACTTTACAAGTAAAAGGAAATTGACAATTACTGCACTAGGTTAAACCACAGATAAAAACAAGTTGAGTCAGTTATGAATACGCCCAATGTTTGTATCGTTGTATTGGTATCAGTGGTATTTTTGATGAATCAACATTCGCAACCCTAAATACACGGGAAACGGAAAGTACTAAAAAAGTTGATTCCTAGAATTTGGTTACAAAAGTTAGGTCAGATGGCGCTATACTATTAAGAAAGAGTTCACAAATTACAAGGAATAAACGTGAAATCAGGAACTCATGGGGAGTGAGTGATATCGTTATATCTTGGAGACAACCATTCAGGAAGAGAAATAGACAACCATTGAAATCAAAATTATACTATTTGACTAATAAATATAAATTCTATAATATTGAACACAAACTAGGAACAATAATATCTGGTGTACGAATGATTTCTCCCCTCCATTCCATCGCTTTCATATTCAAATAAGTATTTTTATATTTTTGAAGAATATAATCTGGGAGTGGAGCATTCCAATTCTCCGGAGGAGAAGTTCTTCTTTCCCAAACATCATTATCGATTTGGGATTTTAATCTTTCTTTTCGTCTTTCCTTCTCACTATTGATTACTTCTATCTGAAATTAATTAACAGTAGCTTCTTTCTTCAAAACAATTAAGTCCACTCACTGCTGCCTTCGTATCCTTGGAATCCTCCCATTTAGAAGCGTTCAAAGCTTTTCTTTTCCAAGTTGTACAATCTAAGGTTTTTCCAAATATGAAATATTGGTTAAATCGAGCTTTAATAGAAGAGCACTCTTTGTACTCGTCCTCATAATCGCTACTAGGTCTTATCTGAAAGAATTCATTGAACGAACTTGAAATTCTCTTTATTTCAGGTTAAGTTAAAGTTCTGCATTAGATGTATTGAAAGATATTTTTTACCATCCATTCATTATCTGCAACGTATTTCGAAATACTTGGGTCTTCGGTTTTTGATGTCATATGTATGGTTTGCTGGGAATCTGATGATTTAATTTTGATTCAAATTTCAAAAAAATAGTTTTTATTTTTATTGATATACCATCATAGATCTCAAATTATGTAATCCCACCTACCTCTATGGTAAAAAAAAAACTACGGCCGCTGAAAGCCATGAAATAATAAAAAGTTATACGATCTCAAAATTGGATGTTCAAGCGTGACCAGTACAGCAATTCAATACTCAGGATAATTAGAAATTTAATTTGGGAAAATGAATTAATTCGGGGTAGGATAACTGGAGTGGATCTCGTTAATCCCACAGAACACATCAATAAGATAGAAAAAAGATTTCAATTGTCAACCTCAAAACTGATGAGAAGTGAAAAGGGTCAAAAAGAATCAGATACAATTTTTAATTTTCCAAAATGGGACAATCGTTAGACATATATTATGCCGGAATTGACCGCTACAATAATCCTGACATTGTCCCAGACCCTTCAAAAGAGCCCTCTTTCAATCCAGAATTAGGATTCGCCAATCCAAGAAAAGAAAGAGGTAAGGTTACATAATTGCAACAAAAACAATTATGAATTTAAAACAATAAGATTTACGTCCATAGTGATGCTTGTATCTGAAGAGGAGATGATGTCAGCGAAGATACCACTCGAATTTCGAGATTTTTGTGCCCACAAATTGATAGACTATCAAGTTTGCAGAAGGGCGAACTGGCCCTGGGTCGTTAACTGTTCCCATGAAAAACACGCTTATCTTACTTGTCAATATGAAGAGTAAGTACTGAAGAAAAAGTTTGATTTATGAGATTTTTATGTATTAAAAAAGAATTTTCTTAGTTATAGGATTCAATGTTTACGATTCTTAATTCTTTTCAGCTTTGTTATAAGGATGAAGGAGTATGAAAGGGAAAGAAGGCTTCTAGTGAAAGCTAAAAAAGGTGAATTGGAAATGTAAACAACATAGTTTATTAAATATCAGTAGCCACAAGTTTTTAGTTTATTAAATTTATGAAATTACAATAGTTTAGTCACATCCTTAGCACAGTCCATTCTCTTCTTTCCCACATCACCGTTACATGATGAATTGTGTTCGTTCAATAATTTCACGAAGTTTTCATTGGTTTTAAGTTTGAGCCTAACTTCTGCACAACCAATGGAAGTAGGAGCAAGTAACGTGCCCAGCGCAACATATGTCCTAAATTGAGATTCAGGGTCGGAAAGTTTGGCAAGAATATCTTGAATAACATCCGCTAGGACTGATACACCTAAATCATCCCTTTTTCTTTGGCATAAAACAGTCAGATTCAACAGTAGAGTTGCGACAGCGATCTAAAACAACGAACATGAAGAAACAATATTTTTTGGCTGAAACGCTCATTACCTGCGCATTTTTGTTCAGTCCCCTCATTGAGGTTATATTCTCCACAATATCGAAGCGGTTGGTGAACATCAAGGTTTCACCGGGTTCGTGAAGGCACAAATTGCTCAAAGTTCTGAGTGCCACGATTTTATTGTTGATAACGGTACATTGTTCACTGATGAAATGTTTGAGTTTCCACATGAGCTGATCACTACCCAACGAAACTATCAGTTCGTTGTTTTTTTCGTGTTTTACCGCCATCCTCACTACATCCAGCACTGGGAAGATCATATCTACAAGAAAATACTGTGTCCAAATCTACAACTACTGAAAAATGGCTTCATCGAATTTTTAAAACGAAATTCATTAAAAAATCATTCGAAAAAAAAATAATACAATTTCAAGAAGAATCTCAGTCATACGAACCTTCTGGCCATTCCAGCAATTTGAACATGATATCGAAGACTGAAGAATCCATAACCGCTCCTTTACACAAGCTAACAAACAGCTCTAAATGTTTCTCGTCAACGGAATTGTTGCCATCCCCAGCTTTACGATTGAATTCTTTCAACTTGTTCAAAATGACGTTTGGATCTCCCACTTCGAAAGGTAGGTAATTTTTTTGAGGGAAATAGGAACTTGCTTTATTCGTGGCAGTCGTGTAGCTCATACCGCCTGTGAAGGGGTCTGTGTTGGAGCCGGTCGTTACCTCCATGTTCACTCCGGTGGACGAACTCGTGCTGTAGCTGCTGCCGCCTAGAGTATTCAAGATTTTCTAGAAAAATATACGTAAAACTCCGATAACACTGACCTGTGAAAGGATCGACGTTCATTCCTTGAAACTGAGACTGATTATTTCCAGAAGGTGTATATCTAGCACCTCCAGTGAAAGGATCGACATATTCACCACTACTGGTACTAGCCGGTTGCTGTTGATTGCTGTTTTTCAGAATAAACTCGATAACCTGCGAATTAAATTTGTGATAATCACTCAAATCACATCTTTATGTGATAATTAACGTACCTGTTCCAAATACACGGAAGGCAGGGAGTTTTTGATCAAAAAGTTTTGAGCAACTTGGCTTGGATTATCCCCTTTATTGTAGGGAAGTTTTAAGGGCGGCTTTCCATCTTCTACATCAACCGAAAAAACGAAATCGTAAAACTGAAAATAAAAACATGAAAAGCAATGACGAAATTATATATCTCATTTTAAATAGAACGAACGCTCAAACATGAATTTGTTTGCACTTACTTTCCCTTCAAATTGCGTTTTGCCCTTGTTCTCCTCGTTATTGGCACCGACCACATCTCCCACTTTCTTCCAATAGCTTCGGCCAGCCTCAACTGCCCAAGTATAAGCTACGACACCTCCTGTTTCTCTTATCATCTTCATCTGTCCCGGTTTTCTACCATTTTCCAACAGTCCTTCAGGTCCAGGCAAGCTACAACAAGAAAAAGTCAAAATATGAATATAAAATGGCGATGAACCTACTCAGAAACTTTATAACCCCCTAAGACTTGGCTGCTTTGTGTGGTAAGAGCAGCGACTTCTTCCTCGTACTTAGAAAGGGTGAACGGATCGGCAATTCTAGCGTCATCCTGGGTGAAGATCCTCACGACTCCATCACTAAAAATAAGCCGTCTTAACCTAACAAAAAATTCCCCAAATCTTCAATTTACCTTGATCCAGTTACGATATCTCCATTATTCAGTGACGCCACTGCCCACACCGACTGGGCTGGAATCTGAAAAGTTTGGGTGTTTTGACCATCTTTCCAAACTTTAACAGTCCTATCTTCATCTGAGGTAACAAAGCAATTTGTACCGTTTTTACATTTGGCCACACTGAAAATTGCGATTTCTTAAGCAATTTTTCAAAACAAACTAACTCCACAACTCACCTATAAATATAATTGGTGTGACCATACAGGGTTTCCACATTCGATCCATCGTAAGACCATAATTTTACAGAAGCATCATTAGCTACACTAACGAAAAATTTTAATTCTGGTAAATCGCACAAGCCCCGGACGCAATCAGTATGACCTTAAATTAATTTGTCAGCCCTTAGGACACAAAATGAAAACAAAAATTTACCAGTCAATGTCTTCACAAGAATTCCTTCCTTGTTCCAAAAGCAGATAGATTTATCTGCTGAAGCTGTTACTATTTTTGAATCTTGTAGTTGAATAACCGACCATACAGCGGCAGTGTGGCCTCTCATAGTGAAGAGGGCCACTTGGTTTTGAGAGTCTTTGTTTAAGACCCAATATTTAGCTGAAGTATCCCAAGATCCACTTATAAAGGAATTTGGGGCTATTCCTTTCGATAAACAGCTAACTGAAAACATCCACAAGTAATCTCAAATGAAATATTCATCTCGTGTAGTTTTTCATACCGGTATTGCTATGCTCTTTTATCGTGCAGGTGGCGAAAGGCTCTGAAGGCTTATATATCAAAATAACACTGTCATTACCACCCGTGATAACTAAACCATCTGGAAAATCTTCTGTTGGTTCTAAATACAAAACACTTGCAACAAAATTTTTTTGATCCTTATAAGATATAAACTCATTATATGAAGCGTTGAACCTGGAATTCCATATTTTGACACCTTTTATTCGATGAATTTTGCATTGCTTACCCATTGGGTTTCCAAAATTTTGCGGATTTATCTCTGGAGCCGCTTAAAATAGCATTTCCCGAAGTCACCGCTAACGACCTAACATCTAATGAATGTCCATAAAGACAACAGCTTAGTTTATAGGGTTTTTCCATTTTTTGTAACTATAACTAAATGCTAATTAATCTACCTAAAAATTTCCAAATATTAGTAGATAACAAAAATATTAAGATTCAAACAATCATCCGGGGAATTTTTCATTTATGAATTAATTTTATTTTATGACAAATCACAAATTACAATTTTGACATTGGCTGGAGACGTTCCGAAATTTATCAGTACGGATTTGAAATTCTAACGCAGTTCTTCCTTGTGCGAGAGCATTTCATTTGATTTCTTATGAATAGAAAAGTTTTTATTCAACAATCCAAAATCGAAATGTTATTTTGTCGATTGGAACTTAATCTAGCCGTCAAAAAATTGTTGAAAGCGAAGCTTCAAAAACGCAAGCGCAAAAAATTAGTGCAGCAGTTGCGGCTCGTCCGTAAAGTGGTGTAATCTGGTAATTCGTCGTTTTCGACGATTTGGGAGTCTTTTCAGCTCCCAAACTCTTTTTTGTGGCGTTTACATATAATTTTACTGTCCTAATAAAATCGACATCATCAAACGGTGTTTAAATTGTTTCACTTGGGGTACCTTCAAACATGGCTTTTTAAGATGACTATCTTGAAGACGTGCGTAGTTCCTCCTAACGGAGTTTTCCGCTCCCTTGAACTCAGATCATACGAATTCAGCAATAATGGACAAGAAATCTGGCCGATCGGTTCAACCTCTCACCAAGGGGTCGAATTTTGATAAGAAGACACAAGGCAAGTATTATTTAAAATTTGATCTCATCAGCTCAATTTTTTTAATATGGCGGCTGACGTATTACATGTGTGATGTCGTTTTTTGTGATGGATATTTCACTTGAATTTCTTCCTTTCTAATCAATTATTTAGTGCTGATTACTAGTTGTATGTGATAATTCATTTGAATCCAAATGTATTTTTGTTTTCTAGGATGTTACTTATTTAGTTTGATTGTGATTTTTTTGACGTTGTTTTTCTTCGATCACGTGGTCTATTCATCACCGACATTTGTTATCATCTTGAAACGATAGAAGACAGCTTAATTAGTAATGATATGAAAAAGGAATTTCTGATCGCATGTGGAAATGCTAATCGTTTATTAATTTAGGTATGTAATTAGAAGTTATCGATTTTTCAGATAACAATGGAAAGTTATGGGCAAAAGGCGGTTATCGCCGAGAATCAGCCTCTGGCAGCCTCTCAACCAAGCCAGAGGCGGCCCGTAAAAACTTCCGAAATTTCAGAACTCCTGACAAGCGCCCCAAACCCCGTGGCCAACAAGATGCTGTGGCTAGAGATGAGACATCCAGCTTAGACGAACTGGAGGCCGAAGTGGGCTCAATTTATTTACCGGGAAGTAAAAAGACGAATATAAGTCATTTGACCAATTTTACGTTTGCCCCAAGAAGTGGAACGCAACGAGAAAATGGAATTAAAAATTATAAGAATGGGAATAATTGCGTGAAAAGACATAGATTCGCTAAAGAACATTTCTTGCAAGCTAAGTGAGTTGACGCAATATAAGTGACTATTCAAATATTTTCGTTTTTTCTTCATTTTTAGCTGCCAGTTTGTTGTCAATACATCTGGGGATTATAAACAACATTTGATCAACCCTGACGCTTTGATAGATTGGAACTACATCGAACAAATAGTGAGTATTTCTGTTTTCAAAAAATATTGGAAATTTCTAAAAGCGCTTTCAATATTTCATTATACATTCATATTATGTATACAATAAAAAGAAATAAGTTAATAATAATTATACAGAATTTGTTTTGTTTGTTTTTTCAGTTTTCGTAAAAGCCTGTGTTCCATTCTAGAAAAAAAACTTGAACCACAGATAAATCTGTGATCTAATCTATGTTTCTTCAGAGACGTTTGTTTAAAGAGGAACACAGATTATATTCTCAATTAATCAGATTGATCTGTGGTTCCAGTCTGTTTTCTGTGTTCTATCATAGAATACAGTCTTTCTTTAACAATTTAGAAGAAATACTTGCTGATAAAACATAATTTATTCAATATCGAAGCGCATTTATGTATTTGTGTGAGCCTTTATTCAATTTTTAATCATCTGCCAATCTTCTCTCTGATCGGTTGCATTGGGTTATGAATCAGGGTACATGAAACAATCAATCAAGCTCTTGAAGAAGGTTCATAGAGCATATGATTAGTCTCAATTACTCCATTGTGTTTTTTCTTTCTTCAAGAATATACAAGTGAATGACTTTCCATTGTGTCCGATTTGTCGTTTTCCACCGGCTGCGGCCAAAATAACTAGATGTGGCCATATATTCTGCTGGTCCTGCTTCTTACACTATCTGGCTTTGTCCGAACATTCTTATCAGAAATGCCCAATCTGCTTCCAAAATGTATACAAGGGAGATTTGAAGAGGTAGGTTCACATAAGTATGCATGGTTATCTATGCTAGATATAGAGAATTTCACAACAAGCTGAATCGATATGTACATGGAAAACTTTCAAATCAAAATTGACTAAAATGAAGACGAATATGCGAGTTGTTTCCTATTTACATATTGATTAATCCCGTCGTGAATTATCCTGTATATCTTGAATTTCCTGTCGCCAGCGTGGTGATAATTCCCCACAACACTTTCAACATCGGAGAAACCATCACCTTCAAACTGATGAAAAGGAGCGAAACCTCCTTGACCCCTTATCCAGCGGAACAGAATATCTCCAAGGAAAACTCCTTGATTAACTTTTCGGAAGACGAACCTTCAAAGATGTACTGCAAGCTGCTGCTCGCCCAAAATTCCGACATTTGCACCATCGTGAATCGCGAAAAAAGAGAGCTGGAGGATCAGCTGTCCACCGCCGAGGAATCCGAGGTTTGTTTCATCGAGGAGGCCACCAAGTACAACGGGGAGAGGGAGGAGAAAGTGGCTGAGGAGATGGTTAAAGAGATGCAACTGGGGGAAACCCCGCCGTGTAGAGAGATGAGGATGTTGCCGGATGTTGCAGAAGACGTGGATAAGTCGGGTTCCAAGTATATTTACTTTTATCAAGGTGAGTGAATGCTTATTCATGATTTGTTTCATATTTTATGAATGATGTACTCGGGATTTAGTTCTTTTAATCTTTGTGTCGGATCTGTGAATATTGTTCGGTGAAGTTATGTGAAGACCAGGAATTTTCAGCTTCCGACGGACAACACATATACATCCACAGTTTCAACGTGAAAATGCTGAAGCACAGTTACGGTTCTCTGGAATACGCGCCTACCACCATAACGGCTAAGATATTGTCGAAAGAAAGCGACTACATGAGCGAAGAGTATAGGAAGTGCTTCAAGTACCTGGCTCATCTGCCTGTCACTTGTCCTTTCGAAACGATGGAGATCCAGTTGGATGATACAGTCGTCACCAGAGAAACTTTGAAGTTCTTTCACGGTGAGTCAAATATTTGGTTGAAGTCTTGTAGGAATTTCAAATTTATTCGCACAAATTTCTCTGCTGTTTCGCGATATTCGTCGTGAAATGAACGGATTTGTGCCAGAGAAAAGTGAGGAAAATTAACCTTGGAAAATGATCCATTGTTTTCAAGGTCAGTCCCCTCTACTACATTGACATTTCCATGACAGGCAAAAAGTGTTGTACTTTAATTTGAACTTGCAATACTAAAGGTTGAGTTGTAACTTCGCATGGTCATATTATAATGGAATCTTGTTATTCTGCACAGACTTCTCTATTATTTAGCGATGTTATTCATCGTTGAGTAAAGTTGTTTGTGCTAGAAAAATGTGAGGAAAATTAACCTTGTCAATTCCGTCATTTTCAAGGTCAGTCCCCTCTACTACACACTCGTAATAATTTAGTCTTCTTCCTTGAATTCTCCATTTCGATTCGTCTGAATCATTTCATTGTTCCGACAGCCGAATTGGAAGAGAGAAAAAGGATACGTTTGAAGAAGGCCAAAGAGGAGAAAATTCGAGAAAGGCGCATAACCGAGGAAGAAAACCTGAAGATCTACAAGAGATACCCGGCTGTCGATATTCCCTTGGAGTCCACAGAGCAGTTTCCGTTCTTCTTTGATTCCCCTCCCATTTCCAGTTCGGATATTGCAGATTTGGAAGAAAACAAACCGGTAGCCGGCGGCTGGGGGCAAAGTGGACCTTCATTTGCTAAGGTAGATCGTCTTGCAACGTTGCCAAATGCACCACTCCGTGGCTTGGTCCATCTGGCAATTTTTTCATTTATTTTTTGCAGATGGCAGCTTCGGTGAAGGTGCAGTCGAATCCGTGGCCGAATCTGAAGAGCGCAGCTATTCCCATTCCTCAAAACCCGTCTGGAATGACAAGTTTGGGCGTGATATCAGGACGAAGGAGGTACAATTCAAATTGTACGACAAATAGCGAAGATCAGGAAGTAGATCAGGAGTTTGTGGCCGAAGAAAGGATAACGATGGGGGCGGCCATAGCTCAAGCTATGGAGAAAGCTTCGCAGCAGGTAGAGACAGGTAAGAACGTGTTAAAAATGATGTTGATTATGTGTTTCATTGATCATTTCTCATTTCAGAGTCCCCAAGTTGCAGCGATAAGGGCAAGAAGAAGAAGAAGAAATCAAAACCGAGAGTTCTTTTATCCAACTCGTCATCTTATGGTTATTCTTAAATTTGTGTAATTTCAAATTGATTTGTGAGAATTTTTAATCAAATTATGACCCGATTTTTTTTGCTAAAAAATTTCTTTTATGAACCGTTGAATGCCAGATATGTATATATGTTGATTCAATTTATTTAGCGAAATAAAAATTTTTAATGTTTTTTGTGGTTTCATTTTCCCTCCATTTTTGGTTCAAAATACTGAGCCAAATCCGAAAGTTGTGGACCTCTCAAAAAAATTGTCAAAAATGAAGTGAGAAAGATTTTAAGTACTTCAAGTTCATCGACCTATGTCAACTTTGACGTTTGTCAAAAGCAACTGTCAACAAAATCTATGAAAAATACATCTATCTATGATCATCTATGCAGATGCATAGAATATATGATCAGTGATCATGTCACTCAGGGGGACGTTTTAGTTTGACAAAAGATGGCGCTGGAAAACTTTGGTCGTAACAGGCAACCAGTAATACACGAATAAGTATGATAAGTGGCCTGTTCTTCTGTAATTTTACGTGGCGCACAGTCCAACGGATCACGATTATTCCCTGCGATTCTTTCAGGAGTTCATCAGCAGTTTATTCCTAATTCAAACTCTCAAAAATCTTCAATCTACTGGTTTCATTCTTACAGTTTTCTTTCGCATGAATTCTTTGGATTGATTAATGAACAATCCATAAAATATTTTCGAGGAAGGGAGAAAAGGCACCTAAGCATTAAATCAGAGGAAATATCAGAAGAAAAGTATATGAAAATAAATAGAATATGTATTAATTCATCAAACTATATGAAATAGACGCTTCCCATCGTCAAAACAAAGATTAAACAAATAAAAATTTTCTGATTCTGGTGCCGTAAACATGTACATGAATGCCTTTGTTAGCGTATTGATAATTCGAATAAACTTGGTGATAAGTTTGGAGTCGTAACCTTTGCTTCGAAGAACTAGAGATTACTTACGCATTAGAGTGACCCTTTATTATTAAATTAACACAGTAATAACATAATCGTTTCATATTCAGTTAGATTCCGTGCAGTGTCCAAAGCATTGAGATAAGATGAGGGCTTTCCTATTCGTTTTTCTCGTTTTATTTGGTGAGTTATTTCTCAAAGTTATCCAGAATTGAAAAATGAAAATTTCTTCATATTCTCATCCAACGCACTTTGGTATTTTTGAGGTGGAATACAGTATTAATCTACCAGAATTCATCCATGAATAATTTGAATTCAATGAATTCTACTACAAATTTTGTAGCTTTCAAGAATATTCTTCAATTCAATTATTGAATGCAATTTCGCTGAATGAAAATCATGGAAAAATGATTTACAAAACAAACATTGTTGTTTGTTTTCTTGAAACTCTTCGTTATAATTAAGATAACATTATTATATCAATTTATATCTTCATCAATATGAAACATTGTTTTGTTTTCAACAGTTTGACTTTATTTTTCCTGTTTCGTTATTATAGGAGTAGCTTATGCTCAACTAGATGTAGACAATTTGGATTCCATTGATGATTCCGTCCTAAGAGATAAATGCGATTCCAGAGGAGGAAAAGGAACATACCACAATGTACAGGTAATGAAAAAGACGATTTGAACATTCAATTTATCATTATATAGAGTGGGCCAACGAAGTGAAACCTTCCTTGAATCTTATCTAGCTGTTCTTGAAGAATACTGTTTCGGGAAGACATGCTATGTATACAGGGTGTACTTTATTAGACCGATTTTGTTGACAGATCGCCAGAGACACCTTGCAAACCTGCATGGAAGAATTGGTTGATTTGGACACGATTAAAAAAGAGATAGATGAATCTAAAAAGACGGGCTCGATGGACGAAGTTTTTGGAAAATACTGCAAAAAACGTCCCGAATTTAAGAAATGCGTCGACAAATTCTTGGAAAAGCTGAAATTGTGTCTGGTTGATGACGAGAAGAAGAATTTAGAAACCGTCTTGAATTTGATTAAGGAACTAGGGGAGTTCGCTTGTTTCAAAGATGGCGACAGGATTGCTAGTGAGTTTTCCTGAAATTTGATCAGTTTCAAGATGAAAAAAATAATTTTTTAGTGTTTGTTGCTGAGGAAGGACCAGAATGTATAAAATCACATCTTGAAGGAATTAAAACTTGCGTCAACAACACTTTGAAATTGTCAACTAGCAGCTCAGTAGATTCCCTACCAAGTTTCCTCAATGCAACCAAAGTTTGCGAGTAAGTTCGAAAAATAGATAAAAAAAATGGTTTATGAGCTAATTTTGTTTTCAGTGATTTGGCTAAGATACAACCCTGTATCGTAACCGAACTGGAAATTTGTGATAATACAACACCTGCCAATGTTGTTGACTCCGTTTTTAGGTTTATAAGGAAAAGGGCTTGTAAATCTGGAAAGCAGAGAAGAAGTACGTATTTTTGAAAACGGTGAAAATCTGGACTAAGTATTTTTAATTTTTCATTTTGTATGATCGATATTTTCTCAAACTTTTTGATGACGAATAATAAAACAATTTATTATTAAACCCTTTATTTTTATCAGTTTTTTTAACAGGAAGCAGAACTCGTTGAAAAATTAAGATGAAACTTTCATGTTGGCGAAGTTATCACCCCTCGAACTTGAATTGAATTCAATGAAAATTAAAGTACGGGTCTGTTCGCGACATGATTGTTCTGTGCGAATCTACGGTACAGGCCCGGCTTTCGTCGAATTGATTGATGAATTTTTCATTGTCTTGAAATTTTTATGTAGGTTACATCTGGTCTCATTTTGTGCGGGGAATACTTTCATGAGTGCTACTTTATTTCTTTTCAAAGTCTTCCAAAATTATAAACGTCTTAAAATGAATGTAGTGGAAAAATTTACCTGCTAACAAATTTTCTGCAAATGAATTTTTTGAGGAATTTTAATGGATTCAATTTCTTATGAAGTTTGTTCTCAAAAAATATATGTTGCTTGTTAAGAGTGTACGTCAGTATTTTAAACAGAAAAATAGTCGGAATAAGAGTATGGTAAGTATACAAAAATGCATTATTTATATTAATATCTATCTATATGTGGGACCATTTCGAAAATTATGTAAAAATAACTTTGTCACCATGTTAATAAACGAACTAGAATTTGTTATATTTTATGTTTATAAATCTTATTCTAAATAAAAAATAAATATTTTTCGTTATGGTCCATTGTTTTATTGAGTAACCTTCAACAATATACGATTTCTCACATTTTCACAAATTTCAATAACACTCAGAAAAATATACGAAATCTAAAAATAATTGGATATTGACTTTATAGACATGTTGAGGAATTATTTTAGGGTATAGAGTATGGTTTCATTCTTTTTCTTCTTCAAGGTATCATAAAGAAAAGATCTCTGGCAGTCTCCCCAGTTCATTTGAAAAACCTCATAGATGCCTATGTTAAATATACAAAATCCAAATGCAAGCTGCACAAAGGTCAGGAGGAGCTCGACAAACTACAGGTAGGTACCATCAGGTGACCCAGAATTTATGGAACAAAATCGTTTGCCTCGATTGCATTTTTACTTTTCAAATTTTCATGAAAAATTTTCAGGAATCTCTTACAAGTACACAAAAATGCGTTGCTGATTTTGTTAAGAAGAACTTGATCCTCTTGGTCAGTCCGCAAGAACTCAAGGAAAAAATTGTCGAATGCTCTACTGATTTCATCGAAGCTTCAGAAAATTGCTTGCCGGAAAAGGAAAAATATTACCCTAAATTTTCTCAAGACATTATGGGTAGTTTAGTGGATTTAGTCTTCAAATACAAACAGAATTTCACTTGTGAGTTCAAATTCAATTTCGATTAATTGAATGTAGTCATACCAATTTTTTAGCCTCATCTTGGAACACAGAAGTGCAGCTTTGCTTCCAGAACTTCAAATATCAAAGCAATAGGCAGAAGATACTCAATTGTTTCGAAGAAGATTTGTTGGAGGATGGATTGGAATATACCAAGGAATACGTTTGCAAGTAAGATGATTTAAAAAAAAAATTTTTTTTCAAACTGAACAATTTGGGGTGATTTGGAAATGCTATTAATGAATTTGAGAAAATACAATTCGAAAAAATATGTCGAAGAAACTATTGATGATTTTTTCAGGAGACTCAGCGCATCGAGTAAGTGCGTAACCAAAGTCATATCGTCTCTTTGTGTTCAAGACATATCAGTGAACACATTCAAGGAAGAATTCGAGAATGTATTCAAGAAACCATGTGAGGACGTAGCGAGCACTGACTGAATGGTTGGAAGAATGAAAACTGAATATATTTCACCTTAAATTATACCAGTTGTTCAAATTTCATTGAAATAAATCCCATGATATAATTGTTTGTTATTTAATTCATACGCGAATAGAAAATGGAGCAAAAACACGAAAATTCTCAGACTATATAAGTCCATCGAGCCTTCAAAAGCAAAGCGCAAACGAAAAGTCCCCTATTTCCCAGAAAAATCCCTAACGCTGGCAACCTCGAGCATTCAGAACTTTGGTCCTTCGAGCCGGATTCAACTACAATCCTCCACCTATCGGCGAAAACTCAAACCTTCCAAACTATGCATCTGCTCGACACGCTCATTGCTCTCATCTCCCTATCGCAACGGATTATTAGAGAAACGAAACGCTCTATTCGTTTGCTTTCCGCTCCAAACAAAGATGTCGCCCCTATAGTTCGGACGACAGGCCCAAAATGGCAACAAACAGTGTTTGACTACCTGTGAAAACCGCTGTATGTTTTCCTCGTTTGAGTTTTCCCCGTTTTTCGCCAACTGGAAAATCAAAGTTTTGTATGTGCATGTTTTTTAGTTGACGGGGTGTGTACAGAAAAGCTGTTTTTCTATGTTTTCATTCAGCATTTTGTGTTTGGAGTGTCAATGCACCTGCTAATTGGAAATCTGCAATAGAGGGGATAAAAGGTAAAGGTAAGATGTATGATTTATCGATGTTTGATATTAAAAATTCATATTTTATGACTTTTAACGATTCTAGTCTTAAGCTTCTGGAATTCTTGTCTTTGTGAGGAGGGAAAACCTTCATTATTTCGTTTTCAAACGTGAAATGACCGAGAGGTATGTAATTTTTTACGACTTCTTGCTCACAAAGTGAACTGTCTTAGCATGATTTAAATGCATTCTTGATTCTCCTAGCGTCTGTTTAAATACCTGTTAGCATTTTGATGTTTCCGTTCAATGCCTTTTGAACCTCTTGAAATTTATAGGATGATTTAAAAAATCCCTATTTTGCGCTCAATCGTTCAAATACATTTTCGAAATATTTTTTTTTTTCAGTGTGTATACGAGATATTTCAATATTCATTCGATGGGTGTAGCGATCGGAATAAAACTAATATTGTAGATGTTGTATGACTCAAATTCATCCCCTATGCTTCCGATGAATGGGTACAGGGTGGGATTGGCGCTTTATTATATGATTCGAGTTTTCAGTCATAGGCGGTATTTTCAAATTGGTAACGCTGGAAAGTTATTTCAAAAAGTCCATTAAAACATCTCAAAATGTTGGAGGACTTTCAATTTTTCAAAATCAGGTAGGGAAAAAATTTCCTCTATACACCACTGGCTTCTACTCAAAAATGGAACATTTAAGTGTTTTTGGCTCAGCTCTGTGTCGAAAAGATCATAGATATTATCATGCAACCTGTCAAAAGAAGAAACACGTAGTCTATGGTCTTTACAATTATTCTTTTCGAAATCTACATATCTGATTGGTTCAGAATCTATTAATTTTCTCTAGTTTCCGAGCTTCTACTGAGATATTTTCAACGAATAGTATAGAATACAAAAGACGATTTACATATCAAAAAGACGCTTCAGGTCTTCAGGTATATTTAATACTGAGAAATCCAATCACAAATGGACAGACTAAACATAGAGCATAATTGTAAGAATGTGACATTTCCGAGTGATCTCCGTTTCATAGAACAAAAACCCTCCCTAATGAACTAACAATCATAGAGGAATTCAATAACGAACATGAAACCCTCGAAAATCAGGAAAGTCAAACTTTCGGCGCTTTTGACCCATAACGTAAAAAGCAACACCGAGTCCCGGAAGGAGTATAATTAAAAGTCAATCTACCTTCACGCTCTCACGGCAACGTGTGAACGATCCAGATCCAGAGTCTCATAAATCTGCCTACTAAGCTTCCCAAGCTCTGCTTTTAGCCCAGTAAGGCCCTGCGCCCCATTTAACCCTACACGGAGGGCTGAAAACGCGTTCAAAAGAACTTTGACGTGCTCTCGAAAACTGCTTTGTTTCTATACGAGCTCGCTTCGTATACTTTTTGTTACTGCGTTGTTTTATCAGATTTTCAGACTGATAATAGCACCTGAAATGTACGAGCTTGCAGTTGGAGAGGTTCTTTGGCTCTTGTTCAATATCTTTGGTCTCTTTTGTGTCGCGTTTTTAATTGGGGAAGTCGATCGAGTGGTGTTTTCCTATTGGACTAATTGAAGGGGATGGTCTTCAAGAGGATTCCTGCCTTGAACAGCGGTTTTTGCACAGCTAATCATTATTTTAAGGAAACGGATTCAATGGGGTTGATATTCTCAAACCACCCCACAGCTATTTTCTCAAATTGGAGGATTCTAATGAAATCTAACAAATCACTGCAAATCAGATACTGACAGAGAATCATAGTTTTCTATGCATCTACGTAGACATAGATGCATAGAATACCTGTTTCTATGCATCTGTGTACAGACATACAAAAGCATGGTTGTGTCTATACTCTATTTCCCGCCTACTCTGTACCTTAACCTATAGCCGAAGATTCATTAAAATTCCCAATGGGAATCTACCGCATTAATTGAATCGTAAGATAAGAATTCTGTTACACGGTCTCTGGTGATATGTTAATTCTATCATTTTGAATTCAACCTGTATCACCGTGCTCAGAAGATCGGCCTTGATTTACTATGTTTCACCGAGTGTTTCACCAACGATGTTCAACAAGACATTAAGATTTGGTCAGGCCGTCTTGAGGAATGTTTGAATAGCATGCTTTATCTTCCTTTTACTAAATTCACGTTAACAGTGATACAAAACAACGTTTTATTCGGTTGAATTAAGATCTAAAAGCAAACCAACCAGATCACGGTATTTATACCACAGAACATCTAATATAGTTAGATACGCCTTGAAATAGGTTAAATCAAAAGCATAGAAAATTATAATAGAGACAATCATAGATGTACATAGAGTTCTTGAGTTCTATGCATCTATAGACAAACATATACGCATAGAGTTCTATGTATATAGACATAACCATAAAGTCAATTTCCGAAATTTAATACAGTTCATTCTAAATTTAGTAATTTCTTTATAATCCGCGTGTTCAATCTTCCTCAGACATAATTACTATGCGTGCTTAGAGATGCTGGATTCAAACCACACTCCCGAAACTTCTAGGAAATTTCGGTATAAATCACTGTCTAAACTCGAGCCCAAGTCATTACTCCACCGTATTCATTTCTACCTGCTGCAATCATCCGGAAAGGCAATTTCAATAATCGACCAACTATACCTCTCGAGCACCTGCCTCTCTTTCTATCACGCTTTTAATTCAAGAAATAGAAATGGAGCATCCTCCGATTCTTGATTTTCTAGTTTTCGATGCGAAACCACAGAGGAAGGGAAAAGGCAGAACGGGACATCGAAAGAAATGGAGGTTTATACATAAAACATTTCGTTTCTATGATTCTTTAGGCGCAAATGAGAATAATGAGGTCGGAAAAAAACAAATAGCGATAGGGTTCGGTCGAAGCGTGCACAAGTAACGGAGAAGTGAGAGAACTTGGCCTAGAGCATAATTCGTTCTTTCAATTTGATTTAATCGAAGGCAGTTCGAAGCGTTGCATCGATTTCACAGAATGCACGATCGTAAACCGCAAATCGCGGAATTCACGATCACGTCTATGGTTAAGACTGAACCTGTCTGCACTTCTGGGACATATTCAATAATTATTAGACCGGAAACCGAAAAGTAAAGGATTTTTTCCTAGTGTAGAGCGTTTGTCCTGTCCAAAGTCTAACTGGATCAACTCCAACTCAATATCAACGAAATATGCTCACAGAGTCCTTCAATTTTCGATTACCGTCATAGAAAATTAATTTGATCATAGAATTGATGGAAAACTCATGTCAAAAATTCAGTCGAATCACAGACTTTACAAGTCATCAAAATTTAAAATACCAACGCAGGCTATGGGTAAAATTATATTCTATGATCCAGTGAGAGCAAAAAAACATTGAATTTGTTATTTGTCTCAATTTTGCTCTGGTTCTATGCATCTAAGAGCAAACACACTGCAGTGTACAGTCCTTCCAAAATTAGCGTACGGAACGAGATTATTCCGTAATTTCCAGCAAATAATAGAGTAGCGATGAAAGATACCGCAGAAACAACAAATGGCCAATAGCAACCTTGTAACCTTCACGGGTTAATAAACTCTGTATCGTTATGGCTGCTTCGGTTTAACATAATAAATAATAAAAAGTGCTGCGATACTCCGAGAAAAACCGTTCGTATCTTGCTGGATCGTGTGACAAATCAGGAAAATGTTAATTGTTAGATGTTGATATCTCGGATTATGGCATTGATTATGGCATCAGAATTCAGAAAACGGTAGCCTATGGCTGATGATCGTTGGGAACGCGGTTAGATTAGATCTTTGAATCATTTAGATTAGATATTTCAATCATTCGTTTCAACCCATTCCAATGCTGAATATTCATTTCAATTCAAGCGGCTTTCAGAGAGCATTAAACCACAAACATTTTTGTGGTCGATCTTCGCCCATAGACATACAGAGCATGAAACATGACAGATGGGTTGAAGTGAGAGAGATGCATAGAACCAAATCTGATTCACGGATGAACGGACAGAGAAACAGAGAAGATTAGCTATTTGCATTGAGACATAATCCTGCCGTCGAGTG
Organism: Adalia bipunctata; assembly: GCA_910592335.1. Taxonomy (NCBI): domain Eukaryota; kingdom Metazoa; phylum Arthropoda; class Insecta; order Coleoptera; family Coccinellidae; genus Adalia; species Adalia bipunctata. The sequence continues at coordinate 5,721,630 of OU342951.1, forward strand.
GACTCTCCACTCGAAAGCACCGCTGGCATTCAAATATTGAAGAGATGATTTCTTTTACGACTTCTTCGAAACGAGAAAGCTAGCGGTTACATTGCCGTACTAGTGATTATACTTTTTACGGCTTTCATCAAGATATATTCCGCAAGTTTTGGGATATTTCTTCAGGCTCAAGCTCAGACTGTTCAGTTTCTGAATTTCGAGAAGCCATTCGAATACTCAAGTCATTTGGTGGAACCGATTAGTGATTTAACAGTTATTCATGTTATTGGGTACCCTGAAAAATCGATATTTTACAAAAACTTCATCATTCAATTAATCTCCTCTTAAATCTGAAAACTCGGCCATATTCCGTGCCAGGTGCCAATTTGAGTGTCGACCATTTAAAACGTCAGAATTCTCGGGATCTTTCCCAGAAGACATCACGCAATGTTTTCGCTATCACGAATTTGAAATTAAATATGAGGAAAAACCCGTCTGGTCTTTTGGCCTCACACGAATACGTTCTGTTATTTTTCGGCTAATTTCGACGTCCCATGTTGTGCAATGAGGTAAATATCGATCGCAAGAAGCATGTGTTGTCCGTGTAGGGGACTTTCGACCAGGGGGGTAATTAGGCTCAATAGCCCACTACACTGGTTGGCGAAATAAAATGAGACAAAGCATTACCTGAAAAAACTGGAAGTTTCACTGCCTTTTATTTTGAATTAAAGTTGAAGATTACAGTAAATAAAGCAAGGATTCAAAAGTTTTTTAATGACCTTCATTAAAAGCTACCATACATGCTTACAAATTTTCAGAATACAAACAACAACATATTCAACAAAATAAAAAACATTACAAACGAAATATACGCCCCTAATGCAAGGGATCATCCCCTTTGGCCAGCTTCCTCCAGGTGTCTATCTGACTGATAACGTAAACACCAGGCGTTACCCATATGGTGATCATCAAAGCCCCTAAAACTGTTTGTTCAACCCTAGACACAGGGTTTCTTGGCTTATAACCATGAAAATGCTTCCTCCTCACTTGATAAAATCGAGAAAGCAGTTGTCGATTTAACAAACCAAATCGAAGATGATCAACTAAGCACATTTCGCTTGGAAATAGGTTTTTTGGGAACAGAGTGACGTTTAATTGTCAAAGACGTAGCGTCATCAACGATGCATTATATTTCTATGAAAAGCATTGTTTCATTGCCTCCTTAAGTGGGCGTTCAATGTAGTGTGATTTTATTTCAAGTTGCATTTGAAAATGGTTTCACTTTGAGAACTGAAATTTTGTGGGTGAACTCAGAAAGGATTGGAGTTCTTAATGTGATGATTGAGATTTATTTCATTTCAACAGTTAATTTTTTTCTTTCAAAAATAGAAGAAAATAAGCCAACTCATGCTTCTGTCTTATTTCAAACGAAATACCCATAAAAATAGTTCATCTTTCGATTAAAAGTGAATCTACAGATCATTTCATTCAGAAAAACAACTTGAAATACGGAATTGGCAGAGAATGACCAAATTCAAATATATGGCGGGAAAAAGTTCCTGCTTTACCCACATATTCACTAATTTCATAGTTCAGCGATTTCCGGATAGAGAGCGCCATTGTACATTTCATTCATAATTAGAGAGATAGTCATAGAACTTATAGAGATAATTGTAAGTTCTATGGAGATATTCCATAAAATGCACGGTGGCGCCTCTATCGGATGAGATTTCCTACTCGCTCTGAACTGCGACCTTAAAAGGGAAGCAAATGCTGGATTTGTTGAGTTGGGCCTTGTAATGCTAGGGAAATGGCTTTATTCAAGAGTCTTGCACACTGTTTGACAGTAACTGTCTTGGATAGCCATTTTGTGGACCAATAACACCATACTCCGCTATACTCCATGTGCGGTCTACCTTGTGGCACTAACTTAGTTGAGATGATTTTCGCCAGAAAATCTGGGAGAATCTAACTCTATTCTCCTCTTCCAGGAACCACCAGAAGAGATCGGAAAGATGTACATTCTGAATGATGCCAAACCAACCACTCAAAACATACAACTTTTTCATGGGTAGATCGACCCATATTCTCCTGTTTTTACTTTACTTTGGACAAACCACCGCCTACTTCCTACTAGTCGACAACACCCTCAAACCAGGAGACGTCATCTTCAACTCCTCGGTCTACAGACTCGGCTCAGAACGCCGATATGAGCTCAATACCAAGAAATCAGCACCTTTTGTGGGGACCCTGATGAAGATAGACCCCAAAACAGGAGAGTTGAGACTCAGAGAGGTGCTGGATTGTGATGAAGTGTATTACCCTAGTTTATTTACTGTACATATTGATTCAACTTCGAAGAGATTGACGGATATAGATTATTATAGTTTACCCATTCGTATATTTATTGTTGGAAGCCATTGCGAGAGGTATGAGGAAGAAGACGATGAATATCTCTATGACACTTATAGGAGACGACGAAGAAGCATACAGCTTAATCCATTCATGCAACATCTGCACCAATCGGTCAAAAATAGGATAACGGAGGCTAAACAATGGATTTCAGAGACATACGCTTCCTTTGCCATCCCTACCTCAGGCAAATGGAGGAAGATATGCCTCAAAAAGTCCCAATTCATCAACAACATAAGAGCCTTCCTCCCCAAAACCATCAGCGACTATTGTAACGTCACCTTTCACTACGTCAACGACGACAGGTTTATGATAGAGCACAGCCAAGGCGATCTAGTGGCAAGCAGAGATGTCTGCCTCGTTGAGCCCATGTGGAAAGTGACCATTTTGTTCTCCACCTTCTGTGAACATGTCAGGGTTGTGAACACAGAGCACAGGTTGAAAGTTGTGTACCACCATCAAGTCTTCAACGATTCTGATATAGCCAGGAGAGTTCGTAGGGAGTTGAGGAATCAGTCGCCTTTTTTCGAACTCCACCTGTATATCGCAAGCGTTTTGGAGGAATGCGAACCAGGTGAGTGAATATTTGGTTGCTAAAATTCCATCTCATACCTTACTGTTCTTTAGGAGTCGTGGTAACAACAGTGAAAGCTAGAGACCCTGAAAACAGCCCAATCACCTATTCCATGACCAGCTTGCTGGACTCGCGCACCCAGTCGATGTTCGACATCGACTCCAAGACCGGAGTGGTCACCACCAAAGTCAAACTCGATAGGGAACTCGTAGACGTCCACTACTTCCGGGTTACAGCCACTGACGACAGTTTTCCGCCAAGATCGGGTACCACCATGCTCCAAATCAACGTTCTGGACGCAAACGACCATTCTCCAGTCTTCGAAATGACGGAATATGACGCTAGCATCAAAGAAAGCGTCAGTATAGGCTCCACTGTGATAACCTTGAAGGCCACAGATCAGGACGTAGGGAAGAACGCTGACGTGGAGTACGCCATAGAAAGTATAAATGGCGGAGGCGTTTCCACTGAAGAGGAAGACAATAAGGCGTTTAAGATCGACGCTAAGACTGGGGTTATAACGACCAGGACGTCGTTGGATAGGGAGAGCACTGAGGTTTATACGATGCTGGTGAGTGCTACGGATTCTGCGAACCCACAGTCGGCCAGAAGGTCCTCCACTGCCACTGTTGTCATTCATGTACTGGATGATAACGATAACTATCCTCAGTTTTCGGAGAAGACTTACACCGTTTCCATAGATGAGGATATAAACTGGGTGTCGAATCCAGTCATCTTGCACATCAAGTAAGTATCTGTTTTCAGTAATGGTTGCCGGATTTCTAAAGACCTGAGCTTTGAAACATTCATCAACCTTTTCCCTTCTTTTTCAGAGCAACAGATGCGGACCAAGGCAATAACGCAGCCATAAGGTATGCCATAACAAGCGGAAACACTCAATCCCAATTCGCCATCGATAGTTTAACGGGGGACATATCCCTGGTGAAGCCTCTGGACTACGAAACCATACGGAGCTATCGGCTGACAGTTAGGGCTCAAGATGGCGGAAGCCCGGCAAGGTCAAATTCCACCCAAGTTTTAATCAATGTGAGTGGAGAGGAGATTTTGATGGAATCTGATACTAGATGTCTCTTAGTATTGATTTCTGAACAAACCCCTTGTGATTCGTCAAAAAACCCGATCAATATCTATTTGCTGACTTGAATGTTCAACTTGGTAACTTGAAACAGGTGGAACAATATTTTATTTCGTTTTTATAGGTAAGGGATGTCAACGATAATGCCCCACGGTTTTACACCTCTTTATTCCAAGAGAGTGTGTCTGAGAACGTCCCCAAAGGCTACAGCATTGTAAAGATCCAGGCGTATGATGGTGATGAAGGGCCTAATGCTGAAATTCAGTACACCATGTCTGAAAGAGATGCTAGCGGTGGCAGTACCAAGGATCTTCCAATCGCCATCGATGACCACACTGGGTGGATCTACACAACGAAAGAGCTGGATAGAGAGGACAGGGCTAAATTTATGTTCCAGGTACGATCACAAAATTACTATCTGTAATATTCTTGGATAGGGTCACAATACACGATTTCTTCTTCAATTCTCCGATGAATTTCCAAAACCTTTTCGATTTGTACAGGTTTTCGCCACAGACCAAGGTAAGCCTCCCCAATCAGCGAGCGCCAGCGTCATCATAACAGTCCAAGACGTGAACGACAACGACCCAACCTTCGAACCCAAAATTTACGAAGCGGTAGTCGCAGAAGACGATCCTCCAGGAACCCCAGTCACCACAGTTTCCGCTACCGACGCAGACGAAGACACTCGTCTCCACTACGAACTGACCAACGGGAATGTCAGGGGAAGATTCGCCATAACTTCCCAGAACGGTCGAGGAGTCATAACCATAGCTCAACCCCTGGATTACAAGCAGGAGAAGAAGTACATCTTGACGGTTACGGCTACGGATTCTGGAGGCAGGAGCGATACGGCTACGGTTTACGTCAACGTCACTGACGCCAATAACTTCGCTCCTGTTTTCGAGAACGCCCCGTATACTGCCAGCGTGAGTTTTATCAATTACTGGATTTCCGAATCCTATCCATCGCTATAATTTCGTAGGTGTTCGAAGATGCTCCGATCGGTACAACAGTTCTGGTGGTTTCTGCCTCAGATAACGACGTCGGGTTGAACGCGCAGATAACCTATTCCCTTGCTGAAGGCTTAGGGGATCCTTCCGTCACCGAGTTCGCCATAAATCCTCAAACTGGTGCCATAACGACCACCAAGCTACTTGATCGAGAGATCAAGAGCGGTTATCTTCTCACCATAGCGGCTAAAGATGGCGGATCCCCGTCTTTGTCCGATACCACAGACGTCGAGATATCGGTGACAGATGTCAACGATAACTACCCGGTTTTCAAGCAGTCCTCCTACTCTGGCAGCGTTCCAGAAGATGCTTTAGTCGGTATGTTCCTTTCACTCGTCATCTTAAATCAGTTATCAGATACAATTACGCCAAGGATGGGTTTTAGAACGGGAATTGATCTTTGTTTTCAGGCACTTCTGTAGTCCAAGTTTCTGCCACTGATGCTGATATTGGACTGAATGGAAAAATACGGTATACTTTGAGCGAAAAGGACCAAGAGGAAGGTTCTTTCGTGATAGACCCCACCAGCGGGGTCATCAGGACCAATAAAGGACTGGACAGGGAATCTGTAGCTGTCTACGAACTTGAAGCTTACGCCATCGATAGAGGATCACCCACTTTAAGCAGTTCTGTACCTGTCATAATACGAATTGAGGATATAAACGATTCGCCTCCGGCTTTCGATTCGGACAAGATCACCTTGTATATACCGGAAAATAGCCCTATTGGTACCACGGTGGGTTCCATCCACGCCAAAGACCCAGACGAAGGTCCCAACGCCATCGTGCAATACTCCATCATAGGAGGCGAGGATTCCGAAAGCTTCTCCCTCATAACTAGACCGGGGTCCGATAAGGCAGAACTCATCACTATGATTGAACTGGACTACGAGAGCCCGAAGAAAAAGTTTGATCTGATAGTTCGAGCGGCCAGCCCGCCGCTCAGAAACGACGCCCATGTAGAAATTATAGTGACCGACGTCAACGATAACGCCCCGGTTCTACACGACTTTTACGTTCTGTTCAACAACTTTAAAGACTATTTTCCGTCGGCTCCGATCGGAAGGATTCCAGCTTTCGACGCCGACGTCTCCGATAAGCTTTTCTACAGGATTTTATCGGGGAACAACGCCAACTTGATAGCTCTGAATGAGAGTACGGGGCAGATTCAGTTGTCGCCTCAGCTTAACACGAACGTGCCTAAGATAGCGTCTATGGAAGTTTCGGTTTCTGACGGCCTAAACGACGTGAAGGCTATAATGCAGCTTTCGGTGGTGCTGATCACGGAGGAGATGCTGTTGAAGTCTATAACCGTGCGGTTGAACCAGATGACCAAAGAGGCCTTCTTGTCGCCCTTGCTGAATTTTTTTATCGACGGATTGGCCGCCATCATTCCTTGCCCCAAGGAGAATATTTTTATATTTAGCATTCAGGTGAGTTTTGATCACACCTAACGCCTCGCAAATTCATGCTCGACTGACTAAACTGATTTCCAGGACGACACAGACGTTCAGTCCAAAATATTGAACGTTAGTTTCTCAGTTAGAAGACCAGATGTGCCTAGAGAAGAGTTTTATATGCCTCAGTTTTTACAGGAGAAAGTTTATTTGAACAGAGCCATTTTGGCCAAGTTGTCAACAGTTCAGGTGAGTCAAACTAGAATGAATTTTTTTTCGACTGGAGCCACGAGAAGGAACCCGAAAAAACCTACCGAAATAGCTTTGGAACCTTGAATATCTCTGACATCTTTCCAGATTTTACCGTTCGACGACAATCTATGCGTTAGAGAGCCTTGCCTCAACTTCGAAGAATGTCTAACCGTCTTGAAATTCGGAAACGCGTCAGAATTCATCACCAGCGATACTGTTTTGTTTAGGCCTATATATCCTGTCACCACATTCACCTGTCAATGTCCGGAGGGATTTACAGGTTCGTGACCTTGAAAAACCCGATATTCGCGTATTTTTCGTTTATTTTCTGCTGGCTTGGAAGAAATCTCGAACTGTCTGTTTCAGGATCTAAGGAGCATTATTTGTGCGACACCGAAGTGAACCTGTGCTATTCCTCACCTTGCGAAAACAATGGTACCTGTAGGATTCGAGAGGGAGGATATACCTGTGTTTGTTTAGAAAATTATTCAGGTAAGATCATATTCTCGATGATGGAAAGTTGCGGTGACAATTTCGGGAACTTATAGGCTGGAATACTCGAAGTGAGAACATGCTGAAGATAAGCTCCAACTCGTTTTTCACACCTCTACCCTCTAGTTGTCAAGTTTTATTGGCGACGAGAGGCAAAGGTTCTCATAACTCATTAGTTGGTCATTTTTGAATACGAAGCAATGTCACGTTGAATACAAAACAACCCTTCCAATATGAATCTAGTGGAAGATCTTTTGATCCACATCACCAACACCTCATAAGTCTTATTACAGGCTGAAGGGCTGAGAGTGCAAACCTCACTTCTAAAAAATCTATAACTTCCCATTGTATCTCTATATTCTGATGCGAAATTGTTGAATTTTAAATCAATCGCGTGACTGTAACTTTGACGCAGGTGAAAACTGCGAGATCCACACCAAGGAGCAATCCTGCAAAGCTGAACTCTGCAAAGACGATCCAACCTGCAACTCCAGAAAGACCACCATAGACGACATATGCGAAGATTGCTCACTCGAAAATAAAGCGGACTTGTACACCCCTTTTTGCGAACTGAAAAGCAGGAGTTTTGGGAAGAATTCCTTCCTTACACTTCCTAGTTTGAAACAAAGACATCGTCTTCACATAAAAATGGGGTAATTCATTGGAATATCTCGTCGAATTCGGTGTCATATCGTTTTTTGCAGATTTGCCACTCAGGCCTTGAATGGTTTGTTGCTGTATAACGGTAGATACAACGAGCATCATGATTTCATTGCTTTGGAAATTGTGGATGGGAGGGTGCAGTTTTCGTTTTCGCTGGGTGATAAGACGACTCAAGCTACAGCAATGATTCCAGGGGGAGTCTCAGACGGCAACTGGCACAACGTTGAAGTCCATTACTTCAATAAGGTAAGCAACAGTCTCTTCCTTTAGTAGTTTCGATCGCAACGTTTAATATATTCCAGACTGTAAGACTGGCCCTTGATGACTGCGACACAGCCTTAGCTCTCAAATATGGAGAAGAGTTGGGAGAAAAATGGGATTGCGCAGCGTATGCAGAACATGAATTGGAGCAAAGATGTGCTTCTCCCACAGAAACTTGCCACAGATTCCTCGATCTTACTGGACCTTTAGAGCTTGGTGGATTGCCATCCTTGCCTGCCATGTTCCAAACCAAAAACGTGGATTTCGAGGGCTGCATTGCTGACTTCCACATAGACTACAAGCTTATTGATCTCAACGAGTAAGTTCTGGAACCAAAAATTGCATTTCAGTTCTGATTTGTACTTCTTCAGCTTCGTGAGCGACAACGGAACAACTTCGGGATGCCCGGAAAAGAAATCGTTTTGCAAGTCTTCACCTTGCCAAAATGGTGGTACTTGCAGAGACGGTTGGAATATGTATCAGTGCGTTTGTCCAAGAGGATACGGTGGCAAAGACTGCAGCGAAAGTAGGTCTTCAATACCCTTGAATGTCAGCAGCGTTGATTCTACTTTCTATTTCAGTTATATCTTTACCGTGGCAATTCAATGGAGATGGAACCCTTTCTTTCAATCCTTTACTGAGACCGATTCAGCTGCCCTGGCTGAACGCCATGTCTATCAGAACTTTACAAGCAGACACTTTTCTGATGTCCATACAAGTTGGGCAGAACAGTTCAGCAGTTTTATCGGTAGGAAATTGAATCAAATGTTGTCTTTCATCTATCTTGAAAATGGAAAAAAATGGATGAAAATATTGAACATTTTTCCTTGTCTTTGCCAAAATGGATCTCTGTTTCAGTTGAGGAATGGCCTGCTGGCTTACACCTTCAATACGGAAGAGTTCGAGTTGAAAACCAAGGTCTTATCGGATGGACGGTGGCACCACATAGAGGTGACATGGTTAGGTACCGAAATAAGACTTTCAGTGGACTATGGTGACCACAGCGTGATGATACCATTCTTCGAGAAAATCCAAGGGCTCTACGTCGGCAAAATTCTAATTGGAGGTCCTGACAACAGCTACAGCAGTTTGAATGCAGGGTATAACTACTTGGAAGGTAGGAAAAGGATTTCAGCTCTTTCAGAACCCCTAACCAAACTTTTTCTAGGTTGTATACAAGACGTTCGAATCGGCAACAACCAAACATCCTTAAGCAGACCGACGGTGAAAGAAAACGTACAGGAAGGTTGCAACATCCTTACGGAATGTCAGAGCGAGTGCACAGACAACGCAGAATGCATAGTAGAGTGGGGAAAATCCAGATGCGAATGCGACAAAGGCTACGTTGGCGCCCTCTGCCAACCGATCTGCAACATCAACCCTTGCGAGAACGGAGCCGAATGCATCGAGAACTTAGGCTTCACCAAAGGCTACCAATGCAAATGCAACTCTTCGGAGTACTCCGGGGAATATTGCGAAGATAAGATGGCCCAACCTTGCCCTTCGAGCTGGTGGGGGTATCCGGTGTGTGGTCCATGCCACTGCGACGTGGATGCTGGATATAATCCGGACTGTGACAAGATGACGGGGCAGTGCTACTGCAGGGAGAACCATTACCAACCCAAAGGAAGCACGAAGTGCACCCCTTGCGATTGCTACCACGTTGGATCTTACGGGTCTCAGTGTGACCAAGAGACTGGCCAGTGCAAGTGCAGGGAAGGTGTTATTGGGCTCAAGTGCGATTCTTGTCCGAACGCATACGCTGAGGTCACGTTGAAGGGCTGTGAAGGTTCGTTTAAAATAATATTTATACACTGCGTGCGACCATATCCACTTCTTATTATGATGATAATCTTCGAGAGCTCATGTTATTTTCAGTTATCTACGACGGATGCCCTAGAAGTTCCTCACGTTCCATCTGGTGGCCAAGGACATTATTCGGGTCTGAAGCCATAGAGTCATGCCCCAAAGGATCTCAAGGAAGAGCCTCTAGAAAATGCGACAACGAATCGAACGGTTGGCAAGAACCAGATTTGTTCAACTGCACATCTGACAGATTCGTACTCCTCAGGGAAGAGGTAAGTCGATTCGAAGAAGGTGAATTCCTCGATTTATCATTGATTTTCCAGCTGGCTAACTTGGAATCTGGTTCGCTCAATATGAACACCTTCGTTGCTATCAAGCTGGCTTCAGATCTTTACAGAGCGACGAAGATGACTGCTGATCTGTACGGAGCCGACGTTTTGGTGACTTTCGATCTGCTTAAAGAATTGTTGCAGTACGAATTCAAACTGTTTGGTCTCAACTTGACACACAGCCAAGACAAAGACTATATTAGGGTGAGTTTCATTTGAGGCATTCCTCTTAATCGTCATCCAACCTTTTCAATTGTATCTACAGAACATTGTTTATTCCGTGAATACTGTCCTGGATGCGAAGTATAAGGATCATTGGTCGAGAATAAAAAAATTAACGAATGAACCTGTAGATGTGTTAGTGGCTCTGGTAGAAAAGTACCTGATGGTCTTATCGATGAGCCAACACGACACATACACCAGCCCCTTCGAAATCGTGTCTCCGAATATGGGTGGGTATTCACACTGCACCTTGAGGAACCCCATTTAACACTACGTTATTTTAGTTATGGGACTGGACGTGGTGACAGCGGAGTCTTTGTACGGTTTCGAAGTGGAATTTCCGAATATGAACAACCAGATGTACACTACAGAAAAAATAGTGTTACCAGACACTTCCGATTTTTTGAAACCAAACGTGCAAAGTTTGAGTTCGCAAGGTCCCCTTGTGACCTTTCCAAAATACAACAATTACATCTTGGACAAGACCAAGTTCGATCAGAACACCAAACTGTACGTTCCTTTGAAACTGCTGGGGATTGAACCTGTGAAGAGCTACGAACTGGTCACCAAGCACTCTCTGCCTCAAGGTGAGCCAATTTTGCTTTAAATTCTACCGTTTGGATCTTCTGTTATGTTATAAATATCTTGATCTTATCATCAGGGGGAGCAGTAGTCAGCTACGCACAATACAAAGAAGCCGGGCTCCTCTTTCCCAAGAACTTCGACGCATCAGTCGTAAGTAGATGGGGTGTAGACATCACCTTAGGCTCACCCATCATTTCCGTGCACATCTTGGTTCCCGAGTACGTGGAGGCTGTTAAACCTCTACCTTTAGACATCCTCAAGTTCAAAAATTTTCAAGAACCCGACCAAGTGCAATACGAAGGAGATAGCTGGTACAAGAGGATGCCTGAAGACGACGGCGGCATGAAAATCCACAAGAACGATCCCCAGTTCTTGATTTATAACAACAGAAAAAAGAGAGACGATATGTCCACCAAGAGACTTTTGTACAAGAGTTTATCCGGGACCCAGCTGAGACAACCGGTTCGTCTGCAGATCTGGTTGAATTCCAGCGATACCATCTTCAACGAGAGGTCTAATCCGCAGTGTGTCCACTGGTCGACGGCCAGAGGGTAAGTGGTTGAGGTTTGAAGGTTTTTCCAGCGTTGCATCTCTTCTTTTGTAGTATTGGGGAGTGGTCGAGAGTTGGGTGCAGAACTGAGCTGTCGGAGAATTGGTTCGATGTGGACGAGGGTACGCCACTGATGGTCAACTGCACCTGCAATCACTTGAGCACGTTCGCCGTTTTGGTTGACGTCGTGGATCTTGAGGTGAGGAAAAATCAGATATTGGAGTTGCCAGTTATAGAAGATACTCTCTAATGGTCAAATATCTGCATCCTGATACTTATTATGAAATTTTGATTCCAGTACATACCAGAGCCTTCGCTTTTGGAAGACGTGACCAGCTATAGCTGCTTCAGCATATCTCTTCCACTTCTCCTGGTCACCTACCTGATCCTGGCTCTGATCAGAGGAGTCCAAACAAATTCGAATGTCATCAGAAAAAACCTGGTATTTTGCGTGTTCCTGGTGGAGTTACTCTACTTTGTGGCTTTGAAGGCTAGGAAAACCTTCGTGCATAATGAGGTCAGTGATGAAGTCTTTCAAAACTTGACTTATTCACTCATCCAGCATTTTTTATAGATTTTGTGCAAGTTGGTAGCTATAAGTCTTCATTATCTGTGGTTGACTTCTTTCTCGTGGATGCTGGTGGATGCTATACATTTATACAGGATGTTGACTGAAATGAGGGATATCAATCATGGCCCGATGCGATTTTACTATTGCATGGGCTATGTCATGTCAGCTGTCATAGTGAGCTTGGCGGTTGGTGTTCGAGCGCACCAATACGGAAATTTCTACTTGTGAGTGATTTTTTAGATGAACAATGACGTCGTAGCTCTATTTCAGTTTTCCAATGGCCTATAAAACAACACTTAATGACATTTTTGCAGCTGCTGGATGTCCCTGTATGAGAGCATCATCTGGAGTATGGTGGGACCCATCTGCATAATGGTTGCTGTTAATTTCATCATCCTTGCCTTGTGCATTAGAGCAGCCTTCACCATACAGGATCATATACTGGGATTTGGAAACTTGAGGTGAGTGACTGAATTGTCTTGCAGGAATGTTTAACAGTATTCATCAATTTACCTAAGGGAGAAATATCTTAGAGATCTTCAAGTCCTGGTGAATTAAGATTGTGAAACCTTTTCAGGACTTTGCTCTGGGTGTCTGTGATAGCCTTACCCTTAATGGGCTCCACTTGGGTCTTAGCCTTGATGGCAGCTTCAGAGCGTCACCCAATCTTCACACCAGCCCTATCTGCTGCTGTTTTGGTCCATGCTGCCTTCTCCTTGGCTGGTTACTGTTTCGCCAATGAACGAGTTAGAGAGAATCTCTTGAGGTAAGACCTTCGTTTCGACTTCGACAAAATCATTTGAAACCTTATGGTTTTTGTAGGTCCTTGATGAGATGTATGGGGAAGAAAGTGCCTTTGTTGGAAACCACCTCTGTGGGTGGAATGCCAAGTACCAGCAGCCAAAATATAAACATTCAATCCGTGAGTCTTGTGGAACATTTCTGTTTACTTTTATAACATTCGATTCGATATTTTGCAGAGGTCTGCGTTGGCTTACCATTCCGGATTGGACCAGAGGAGGAATATGGGTATTTCGAATTCTAGTACCACTTCAAGATCCACCACGAAAACGGGTTCGAGCCCTTACAGGTATTTTCAATATATTTTATTCCTTAGGGTTTCAGATTTTCTAGTATATGGAGCTGTTGAAAATGAATTTTTTTAAATTCTAGGAGCGACACCCACCTGCGCCATACCTCTACCAGCACTTCGAATTACAATTCCACCAGTGACGGACCATCGTATCTCAGAGGTTATGACACAGGACTCCACAAACACAGAGAACTACCGGAAGAGACTGAAGAAAGAGGTAGGGAAAGAGGCAGAGAAAGGAGAAGAGACAGCGATAGCGACTCGGATGGCTCCGAAGGCAGAAGTTTGGATCTGGCGTCCAGTCACTCAAGTGACGACGACGAATCGAGTAATAGAAGACACAGAATAAGAGGTATGAAGTTATATTCTAATTTAAAGAATGTTCTTAGTGTCTTTTTCATTTTTTTTCAGGTATAGACAACCGACAGGGGTATTTGCCGAATATAACAGAGAACGTGGTGTCTAGATGTGGAAGTCCGCCATCTTTGAACGTGGTGACCAATTCGCAACTGTTTCCAGCGGTTCCACCCACCTACGGACCCAGGTGGACCAGTCAGCTCCCAGATGCCTACTTGCATAGTCCAAATAGTGAGTTTCCTATGATTACTAGTGGCCTTATTCAAAAGGAGGAAAAGCATTTCCGACATAAGCAAATTTTCCATCGAATTTTTTTCACAGTTTTAAAGTATTTTATAATAACCAGGCCGTAGACAAATCCATAAATGAAGTTTCATAACAAACAGTCCATCCGATCTCGAGTTATAAATGGTGTAACCAACAACTTTGTTTAATATATATGTATAGATTACTTCGGAATATGGAAACCTTTTGTGTTTGTTTCAGTTCCAGAAGTAGGTCGTTGGTCCGCTGAAACAGGATCAGATAACGAGCTGTGCCACAAGACGAGCTCCCCAAATCCCTTGCCCAACCCCAACGGTTCCTCCGACACTTGCATACCCCATTTACAGAGCGAGAACTACATGGTGAGGCCGCACTACGACAACCACTACAACCAGAAGAACCAAGGCTTCAAGAGTAGCTACGTTCCCAAGATGATGCCGCACGACAACATGAACTATCAAGATTACAACGACAGAATGTCCGACATTGAAGAGAAGCACCAAATGAACGACAAATATCTCTTCCCTTACACAGGTAATTTGCCTCCATTTACGGTATTTCAGATGGGTACAAATTCGATTAACACGAGTGACGTTCTTTTAATGCCTTCAGATAATATGTCAGAAGGTTGGTATTGAATTGAATTAGAATAGGTGTAGACTCCTGAATTTCAAGTTGAATCCGTCGAATTTAGGGTTGACGTATGACGTTTTTTGACAGCTGAAGAGGACCACGCCCCAATGCACAACATATACCCCGCCCACCAGTCTGGCCACCATGACGCAAATAATCCTTGTATGGACTATCACGGATCTGCGATGGGTTCGCGTATTGGATCTGTGTTAGGTTCCTTTCATGGATCCGTTGGGGGGAGCGTGAGAAGTTCTCCTTCTCCCTTGATGCCTCCCGTTTCTATGATGCACGCTGGTCACCATCCAGATTCCCATCAGTAAGTTTTCGATTATTATTATTATTTTTTTATGAAGAGGTGAAGGGGTTTTAAAACACTAATGTGGAGAAATTGGGTGCTTCAACTAGATGTGTTACTTTAAAACAACAAAAAATAGAGTACAGAGTGAGTTTGAATATTTTAACTGTAGATTCTTGGCGTACAAAGGGAAATATTTCAGAGTTGTTATTCGGGGAATACACTAATACTAACCTCATTGTGAACTATATTTGGGGATATATTTTCTTCTATTCTAACTTTATCAATTGACATTTCTTTAGCTGGTGTTGGGAATACGAATGAATTAACAACTAGGACTTTTTCAACGGTAAGACTAACCGAATTACATAACTGGTTCGGAACTGATTGAGTTTTCCTTTAGGAAAGCGGACGACAACGAAGAAACTTCAGTTTGAACACGTAGATGTAAGAAAATATAATGAATGTACAAATTCTAAGGATATTTATTGTCGATATTCAGCTTAACGATTATGTATAGTGCTTTCGAAAAGAGGATAAACACTTAAATAAGTTTAAAATATTTGGAAACGATATTTATAGTATGTGTTGTTTATATTATCGTTTTATTTTGTGATATTTTTATTTAAAATGCTCATCATTACAGCTCCTATTTTTTCAAATATGAAATTATTGTAGACATCCTTTCATGTTGTCTATATTTGTCGTTTCCTTTGTTTTACGAGTGTTTTTAATTTATACAGTGAATCACTGGATACTGTGATTTTTAGGTACTTAATTTTTTATTGAACGGAGATGTAGTTTTTATAGTTATTAAATAATAAGCTCTCTTTTTGGATTCGAAAATACCTGCAGTGCCCAAATAGACATAAGTAAATTTGATTCATCAGCTCTCTAAAATTTCAAATTTGATGATAGAATACATGAAAAATTTTTATATCGTACCAAGTGGGAATGAAACTTTATGATCGGCTCTTCTGGGCCCCCAGTTAGGAAAATGATGCTTCATCGTACAGCCATCGTTGGGGCATCAAAAGTCCTAGAGATTCTCGTACAATCGAAATATAATAAATCAAAGACTGCAAAACTAACTGGAACAATCCGAAATTGTCGAATTTATTTGTACACCGCATAAATAAAGATAAACACATAGAATAATGCCATTCGATGTATTTTATTGTAGCAAGTAAGTGCATATTATATTTATAAAACGAATAGGTTCTTGAGCCATCAGAGGAAAAGACTAAATTATTTTTTAAGCTGTGTAACGTTTTAGGTTGCTCAAAACGAAGTATTTTTTCATGAATTTTGTATGGAAAAGTGTGCCTAATAGCTTTATATTCGTTCTTGTATGGATGATTAGGTAATTTAGCGACGAGATCTCAGAGTTTAGGTAGTTTTTTAAAAACAATTGGTCTTTCTTCCTGTAGGTTATGTTGTAACCGTAATATTATTTATTTCAATTTTTTTCCAACTGTGCAATCGAACATTCCATTTTATGTATTCAATTTTACAACTGTAACGAAATATATTCTTAGTATATTTATTCGGACTTTTATTGATCCTGTTTAATAAGTGAAACTGATAAGTCTTTCATTTCTAGAGGGAATTATTAACCAGGGAGGGAATTGAAAATATTTCTACGATTTCAATATTATAATTTATTCAGAATCTCTTCTCTTTTATGGTTCTCTCGTTGTTTAATAAAAATCTAAACAGAGTTTTTATGATATAAAATAACGTAAAAATCACAGCAAAAATAAATATCACAACATCGAGAAGTAAATACTGATACCACTCCAGATCCAAAGATGCCACCCTCAAATGTGGCGCCCCCTTGTGCCTTATGACGTATTCAACCCAAAAATTCACTGCCTCTTTTGGAGAAATAGGCTTGTCCTTCATAATTTGTGACCTCTTCATTGCGTTTTCTTTGTATCTGAAAATATTTCGTAATATCAGAGAATTTTTTTGTGTTTGGCATACTTTTGATTTTCCAGCAATTCCTTCAAGTAAGCCATCATTTTTTCTTCGGTTAATTCGTGAAATGGTATGTATTTTGCGTATCCGTTATTTTCAGCTCTCACAGAATTCATATGTTGCTCAGCGAAGATTGGGAACGACAGCATTGGTATTCCATGGTATATCGCTTCCATGATACCAAATAGTCCTCCATGAGTGATGAACAGTTTCACATTTTTGTGGGCTACAATTGGAGTTTGGTCACCATTCTAACATGAGACAGGTTTTTCGAATCTTATACTTGAACATTGAACTTTTTGGTTGAAAGAAAAATGAAAATGGTAAATAGACAGCATAATTCACGAAGAAAAACTGAAATTTTAAATCAAATGGAAGAAAACTATCGTCAAATGAAAAAGCATCGAATTAATACGCAGTATTTCGAAACAAGAATGATTTCGAAGATAAATTGATAGTCTTCATCGATATAAGTTGAAATTGAGTTATACTCATCCATTTACCGAAAATATCTCTCTGTGGAAACCACTTTTTCACGATGACATTGGCAGGTTTTCCAGGCATATCTTCATCTTCATATTTCCATAAAACTGTTTCCTTCAACCTCGAGAAAATCCTGAGCAATATATCCAGTTTTTCTTTCGACATTTTCGTACTATTCACGGTAGACCCCAAACTGAAGTAGATAACCCCATTTTTGGCATCATCCAAAACATCTTGGATTTCCTTTGGTAGAGGTTTCGGATCTTTCAAGTGAAAGCCACCTATATTTACCATACTGGGCACCTTTGGAACAGGACTGTGGACACTGTCGTCAGCATTCAAGAGGCCCAAAGAAACGTTGTAGATAAACTCGTTGATATGGGGCGCCCCAGGGAAATATTCTTGGACCAATCGATTATGCATGGGAATGGTTATCATAACTCTCACCACATTACTGTAAACGTAATACAGGGTGTTGTGCAAACGCTCGAAAAAGGACATCTGGCAGGAGAACTTGTGGAAAGCGTTTGGTATGTAAGCTGGGGAATCAGGATTGCCTTGGTAGGGATTAGTCCATTCGTTGGTGTCCATGGAGTTGAAGACGATCAGAGGGGCCTTTAAATGGTACGCCAGGTATTTGACAGCTTCCGATTGAAATTCTTCCACTATGACGACGTCAAAGGTTTGATTTGACCTCATAAATTCCTTGAATTCGGAATGGTTGAACATGTTTTCTATGAGATTAATGCTCATCTTGTTGAAGTTGAAGGGTCTGTTGAAGGTAGTAAGGGTTCGTTTGAAGAAATCAGGTTTACGGGCTGAAAATTGATTGATGAATCTGTCAGTCAGGTCGTGCTACTAGAACTAAGTGAAATTCTTGGGAATGATCGAAAGAGTATTCCTAAAATTTATATGGAACATAAATGCATAGAAACACGTACTGTTATAACGACGAAAAATGTTACTTCTTGTATTATTTGCCTAAGTGGATGCCGCAAATCGATTACTAATTTTTCAAAGATCCAGCATACGTCACTAATCAGTTTTCCGACAAATATATCAGTAGTTCCTAATTCATAGGCGTTTAATCTGAAACTTTTCCTACAACCCCTGTATATAAATTGATTCAAATCTACTATCTATTCAAAATAGACAGTTTCTCGAATACGGGAATTTCCTTAAGTTAACTTTGTTTTTATATCGGTTTCAACTGTGGAATACTTTGAAAAAATTATTCGTACTTTTCCAACGTTGAGGGCATTGATGTCATGAAACGATTCGGACCGATTACTTTGATAATCTTAAGAAAAGTTTCAAGAAGAGCTATAATTCACAAGAATTCTCTCGAATTTATGTGCTATTACTATGTCATTATATTGGTTCGTTGCTTGTCTCTAAAATTCTTCTTACCTGTGAGTTTTTCATATTGCCCTGTTAGAACCACTTGTTTATAATTCGGTGGAGGATTTTTCTCACCGAAAGCTGCGACAATCGTAACATCGTGTCCTTTTTCGGCCAATATTTTCATCAAACTGCTTCCCGCTAAATAATGGCTTGGACCGCTCATATGAAAGACACCTAGAATCTTTGAACATTTCACTGGCTGTTTGCAAACAGTGAAAATAACCAAAAGCAGGATATATTTGAGGAACATTTCAAAATACCAGTCTAATACCACTCAACTTCGAAGAATTCATCGAATATCTATTCATCAATATGAGATTGTTCACAAGAGCACATAATACGTATCATTTATTTGATGATAAAGGAGA
The DNA here is from genome assembly GCA_910592335.1 of Adalia bipunctata. Classification (NCBI taxonomy): domain Eukaryota; kingdom Metazoa; phylum Arthropoda; class Insecta; order Coleoptera; family Coccinellidae; genus Adalia; species Adalia bipunctata. The sequence goes on from OU342951.1 coordinate 5,740,708, forward strand.
GATATATTAAGAACTGAAGGTTCGGAAGATTTGGTCGAGATTCAGTAGACATTCCACTTCTTCAGGTTATTACTATGAGAATATGAGATTTAGGAGTAACTGAATACGAAGATATTGATCGGGAACATGGTTAGAAAGCGACTTAGATAAGATAGTTGAAATTCCACATTGACTTAAGTCGGACTGTCATGAGTTGTATCTATACAGAGGAGACTCGAAAACATAATATTTAATGTTGAACTATTGATTATTTTCAATGAACACCTGAACAAAGTTCTTACACGATATGAGATAATGCATTTAGAGACATCACGACAAAAATCCTTTTAATATGGCAGGTTCAAATTGTGCGGAACTTTTCCAGGAACTTCTTTCAGTAACCTGAAGGTTTTTGAGTTAATTCCTTCAATGGTATACTTCATTAAACACAGGAAAGGCTTGCAAATTTTATCACACTTAATTCAATAATTCTTATCTTTTATGTAGGTCTCGTTTCTTAACAAAAAACTCAGCAAAATTTTCGTAAAATAAAATAATGCGAAAATAACTGCAAAAGTAAATATCAAAACATCGAGAAGTAAATATTGATACCACTCAAGGTCCAAAGATGCTATACCCTCAAATGTGGCGCTCCCTTGTGCCTTATGACGTATTCAACCCAAAAGTTCACTGCCTCTTTTGGAGACATAGGCTTATCCTTCATAATTTGTGACCTCTTCATTGCGTTTTCTTTGTATCTAAAAATATTTCGTGATATCAGAGAATTTTTTTTGTGTTTGACATACTTTTGATTTTCCAGCAATTCCTTCAAGTAAGCCATCATTTTTTCTTCGGTTAATTCGTGAAATGGTATGTATTTTGCGTATCCGTTATTTTCAGCTCTTACAGAATTCATATGTTGCTCAGCGAAGATTGGAAACGACAGCATTGGTATTCCATGGTATATCGCTTCCATGATACCAAAAAGTCCTCCATGAGTGATGAACAGTTTCACATTTTTGTGGGCTACAATTGGAGTTTGATCACCATTCTAACATGAGACAGGTTTTTCAAATCTTATACTTGAAATTGAACTTTTTGGTTAGAAGAAAAATGGAGATGGTGAATAGACAACACATTCAAGAAGAAAAACTGAAATTTTAAATCAAATGGAAGAAAACCATCGTCAAATGAAAAAGCATCGAATTAATACGCAGATTTTCGAAAGAAGAATGATTTTGAAGATGAATTGATAGTCTTTATCGATATAAGTTATAATTGAGTTATACTTATCCATTTACCGAAAATATCTCTCTGTGGAAACCACTTTTTCACGATGACATTGGCAGGTTTTCCAGCCATATCTTCATTTTCGTATTTCCACAAAACAGTTTCCTTCAACCTCGAGAAAACCCTCAGCAATATATCCAGTTTTTCCTTCGACATTTTCGTACTATCCACGGTAGACCCTAAACTGAAGTAGATAACCCCATTTTTGGCAATATCCAAAACATCTTCGATTTCCTTTGGTAGCGCTTTCGGATCTTTCAAGTGAAAGCCCCCTATATTTACCATACTGGGCACCTTTGGGACAGGACTGTGGACACTGTCGTCAGCATTCAAGAGTGCCAAAGAAATGTTGTAGATAAACTCGTTTATATGGGGCGCCCCAGGGAAATATTCTTGGACCAATCGATTATGCATGGGAATGGTTATCATAACTCTCACCACATTACTGTAAACGTAATACAGGGTGTTGTGCAAACGCTCGAAAAATGACATCTTGCAGGAGAACTTGTGGAAAGCGTTTGGTATGTAAGCTGGGGAATCAGGATTGCCTTGGTAGAGATTGGTCCACTCGTTATAGGCCTACCACACGCTCAAGCTTCACCACAGTTTGGCTTGCGCAAACCGGCTTGAACACTGAACACTGAGCGTGTGGTTGGGAAAACTGTATACCGCGCAAACCCCACGGCTTGGCTTGTGTAACTTTCGACCTGCTCGAAATTTTGCCTGTGCAAGCCCGGCTTGCGCAAAAGTTCTTCGTTCGGACGCATTGTTATCGTGTCGACGACTTCGTAAATATAGAGGCTTGCACGCACTTAACTGTGCCGTGTGGTAGCAACTGTTGTGTTCAAGCTTTACGTACGAGATGCCTGCGCAAGCCAAACTGTGGTGAAGCTTGAGCGTGTGGTAGGCCCATTAGAGTCCATGGCGCTATAAACGATTAAGGGGGCTTCGAAATGGTACGCCAGGTATTTGACAGCTTCCGATTGAAACTCCTCCACGATGACTACATCAAAGGTCTGATTGGTCATCATGAATTTCTTGAATCTTGTATGGTTGAACATGCTTTCAATGAGGATGATACTCATCTTGTTGAAGTTGAAGGGTCTGGTGAAGGTTGTGAGGGTTGGTTTAAAAAAATCAGGCCTGTGGGCTTAATATTGATTGATGAATAATATGTCAGTTGATATGAACAACAGAACAACAGCTTTATAATGTAGTGCATAGCTTTGTCCTAGTTCTAGAATCTCAAATAAAAGGCATACGAGAATGTAAATATCTCGGAAAAACATAATTTGGAACCCCTTTTCCACGCGATTTCTTTCTACACTTTCTAATTTAAATAGAAGAAATTGCGCATGAAAATTTCAAGAATTTATAATTTGGTTTCATTTTTTCAAAATTAAAAAAAGTTTCTTCTTTTAATGACTCCAATATACACTTCATTTTTTTTAAGAATCTTCTTACCGTTGAGCCTCTCATACTGCCCAGTCAAAACAACTTGTTTATAATTCGGTGGGGTATTTTCTTCGCCAAAGGCTGCAACTATCGTAACTTCGTGACCCTTTTCAGCCAATATTTTCATCAAACTGCTCCCAGCTAAATAATGACTCGGACCGCTCATATGGAAAACACCCAATATCTTTGCACTTTCCACATTCTCATTTGAACAGGCAAAAATCGCCAAAATCACAAGATGTTTAAACATTTTGACTGAGAACTTCGTCATAAACTGTGATTGAACAATTAGTCAGCATGGTGAGATTAATTGTTCACGGATAGCTACATGAATAGTGCGCTGTTTCAAAAGATAAAAGAGGGACACTAAGCCCTTTCTGCTCAGTGGACATTTTATATGTTGAGATATGATATATGGGGAATCACAGTATGACTTATAGACGACCTTGGTCGAATATCGTTTGTTTGAATTCTAAATTTAATTGAGTGTTTCGCTTTGAAGGGTTTACTCTTGAAGGATGTTCGAAATAACGTTAAAATAGTCTGAAGTTTTTCAATGAATTGAATCAGAACCCTGTTCAAAAATCATAGGGATGGAAAGCAAATATTTGTATTTATCATTATGACACTTTATTCAATGTCTTTTCTGTTTTCCACACTTCGAGTTTTTCAATAAATACCGGAACAAACATCTCATAAGAAAAATTAATACAAAAATCACAGCAAAAATAAATATCACAACATCGAGAAGTAAATACTGATACCACTCCAAATCCAAAGATGCTACCCTCAAATGTGGAGCCCCCTTGTGCCTTATGACGTATTCCACCCAAAAGTTGACTGCTTCTTTAGGAGACATAGGCTTATCCTTCATAATTTGAGACCTCTTCATTGCGTTCTCTTTGTATCTGAAATTTTTCTCGTGATTTCAAAGCATTTTTATTTGGTTTGACCTACTTTGGATTTTCCAGCAATTCATTCAAGAAAGACGCCATTTTTTCTTCGGTTATGTCGTTGAATGGTATATATTTGCCGTAGCCATAATTTTCAGCCCTGATAGAGTTCATATGTTGCTCTGCGAAGATTGGAAACGACAGCATTGGTATTCCATGGTATATTGCTTCCATAATACCAAAAAGTCCTCCATGAGTGATGAAAAGTTTGATATTTTTGTGGGCTACAATCGAAATTTTGTTACCTTTCAAATGTGGGATTTGGGTAGGTATTTTCAACTCTTTCGGTTGAGAAAAAAATGAGAAATGTATAGTCATCGATCTACTTAATACTTTCAGAAAAATGGAAAGAATCAGTTCTCATATAGATGCATATTAATTTACCTAAAATATCTCTCTGTGGAAACCACTTCTCCACGATAACATTTGCAGGCTTCCCAGGCATATCTTCATTTTCATATTTCCACAAAACAGTTTCCTTCAACCTCGAGAAAACCCTAATCAATATATCAAGTTTTTCTTTCGACATCAAGGAACTGTCTATGGTAGAACCCAAACTGAAGTAGATAACCCCATCTTCGGCATTATCCAAAATATATTGGATATCCTCTGGGAGTGGTTTCAACTCTTTCATGTGAAAACCACCTATATTTACCATACTTGGCACCTTTGGAACTGGACTGTGAACTCCAATATCAGAATTCAAGAGTACCAAAGAAGCGTTGTAGATAAACTCGTTGATATGGGGCGCCCCAGGGAAATATTTTTGGACCAATCGATTATGCTTGGGAATGATGATCATAACTCTCACCAAGTTATAATAAACGTAATACAGGGTGTTGTGCAAACGCTCGAAAAAAGGCATCTGGCAGGAGAACCTGTGGAAAACGTTTGGAATGTAAGCTGGGGAATCAGGATTGCCTTGGTAGGGATTGGTCCATTCGTTGGTGTCCATGGAGTTGAAGATGATCAAAGGGGCTTCGAAATGGTACGCCAGGTATTTCACAGCTTCCGATTGAAATTCTTCCACTATGACTAAGTCGAAGGTTTGGTTGGACCTCATGAATTTCTTGAATTCGGTGTTGTTGAACATGTCTTCGATGAGGTTTATGCTCATGTCATCGAATGGTCTGGTCAAGGAGGAGGGGACCTCCATGAAAAAGTTTGGCCTGAAACCTGATCAATAAATAAATCTTCGAGCTTCAGTAGAATGTGAAAATGGATCCAATTCCAATATTCGGCGGTTTTAATCATTTCATCCGGGAAAATTTCTATTTATCATTTTTTATCAGAGTTTGCTGAACTTTCGATTATATTTGCGAAGATTTAGTGAGATAATATGTAGACAGTTTTTACATAATGAATGTCTGGTGCGTGAACCGAATTTGTGATTTGGGTCCCAAGAATTTGACAAATTTTTAGGAGGAGTGGATGGCAATATACGTTTTTCCCTAATTCATGAATATTTTGGGATGAAAATTAGTAATAGGAGTTTCGTATTACCTGGTTCTCAATTCATTATGAATGATAGGTGGAATTTCTTGGTATAATATTCAGAAAGCTGGCTTAGCAAAACGAGAATTTTCGCATAAGAATCAAAGCATATAATTTATTGAGCCATCCTTTTTAATGCGATTTCTTTGAATTATGGGGTGTTAACAAACGGATTCTCCATGTTGAAAAGTTATGAATGAACTTTTGACTCGTTAAAAGGCTCAACATGTTATGCGATGGAGATAGCTTATGGGACTAATGGATATATCATAAAAATTACATTCTCTTGTTTAGATTTCCAAAATCTCCTCTTACCTTTAAGTTTCTCATACTGCCCTGCCAAAACCACTTGCTTATAGTTCGATGGTGGATTTTTTTCCCCGAAAGCTGCGACAACTGTAACATCGTGTCCTTTTTCGGCCAAAATCTTCATTAAAGTACTCCCAGCCATGTAGTGGCTGGGACCGCACATATGAAAGACTCCAATAATTTTTGCACATTCCACTGGCTGTTTGGAACCGGTAAAAATGGCCCAAATCATGATATATTTGAAAAACATCTCGTATTGACTATTTTCGTAAAATCACAACGTCCAGAAATTAATGGAGTTATCAAAATGAGATCGCTTTCAAGTACGTTTTTTTATTTATATGATAATCGTTTTGAACTTCTGGAATTAGGTAGACTAAAATTGGTGTGACCACAGCGCGCTGATTCTATACGAGGGTAACTCGACAATAGAGAATCGATTAAACTTTGATCTGGAACTAGAACTAAGTATTTGAGGAGTTATTTGAACTTCAAGTTAAAAATAATTCTACGTTATTACAATGTTAAATAGTGGTGCACCAAAAAATCTTTCTATAAACATTTCAACACCTGGTATCTTTGAAACGAAGTGTTTGTGGACCCATTGTAATATAAAAGTTTATTCTTCTGTAAAAACTCTGCAAGTGAAAAGTAAAGAACCCTATACAGAGAGTAATAGCCAAATGGAATAAATTCGATAACGAATAAATGAGGGCGTGTTGGGAAAAACGCTCGGACACGTCGATTTGTAATTTTGAATGCGCATATTTTTCAAGAAAATAATATTATATAGGGTGTTCCATTTGACCGTGGCCAATACCAACTTTCTTATTTCAAATGCAACCCCCTGTATATTATTTATTTTTCGGTTTCTTCAGAGAATTCTAGACACAATTCATGCACAATGTCCTATACCTATCTTTAACTATTTCGGATGTATTGAGTGTTTTCAGATTTATTGGAAAAATCCACGTTTTAGATAAAAATTATTCTATTTCACAAATTCGGTACATTACACTTAAAACCTAATAAGTAATACTTATTATTTCTTAATTTAAAAAAAAACTAAAAAAAACATTAATGTCAATGTAGGAAATGTTCAAAATGCTCGCCGCGAACGTCTTGGCAACATGCTAATCTGGTGTAGAATTGTCTTCTAACTTTACTCAACATTTCAGGCGTGACTGATCTAATCGCAAGCGTGATTCGGTTTTTCAGGTCGTCTAAGTTTAAGGGTTCCGCTTCGTATACAATACTTTTGACATATCCCCACAAAAAAAAGTCTAATTGTAAAAATTGTAAAAAATCTGAAAACACTTAATATTTCCGAAAAAGTTGAAGATAGGTATAGGACATTGTACATGAATTATGTCTTGAATTTTCTGAAGAATCCGAAAAATAAATAATATACAGGGGGTTGCATTTGAAATAAGAAAGTTGGTATCGGCCACGGTCGCACGAAACACCCTATATAATTTTATTTGCTTGAAAAATATGCGCATTTAAAATTACAAATCGACGTGTCCGAGCGTTTTTCCTAACACCCCCTCATTTATTCGTTATCGAATTTATTCCATTTGGCTGTTACACTCTGTATACTTCATGGTACGTGGACAATGCAATGAAATGGAAAACGCATTCAGTTCTCAAACTTTGTATTTAAAATCTTATACAGTCTCTCTTCAAGTTTCTCCATTCATATACAAATTAGAAAATTACATTACGTGACATTTCTAAAAAGGCACACTTTATAATTACAACTATATTTGAACACAGCTCTCAGGTATATCACAGTTGTTACTACATTAACTCTTCTTTTCTTTCGAATCATTTTTCTTTGAGAATAGTTTTCTCAGCAAAAACCTGAGGGACAGAATGAAACCTGCTAATACCGCCAAAATGAAGAGCGTAACATCCAACAACAAATACTGATACCATTTCAAATCCAAAGAAGCTACTCTGAGGTGTGGTGCTCCCTTATGTCTTATGACGTATTCCACCCAATAATTAATAGCTTCTGCTGGTTCTATTGGTTTGTCTTTCATGATCTTCGATCTCATTTTGGCATTTTCCTTGTACCTGCAATAGTTAATTAGTTACCAAACTATCCATGTCAACGACTATCCACTGGGAGAACATCAAAAGCTCAGCATATTCTGCATTTTCGAGATAGGACTTGGATCCAATTCAATTCGTATCCTGGATACAAGTGAAATGAATCTAATTACAAACTTACTTTGGATTAATCAACATGTCGTCTAGGATTTCTCCGAAATTTTCTTCAGTCAGTTCCTTGAAAGGCACGTGTCTAGCTAATCCGTTCGCTTCAGCTCTCTTCGCGTTGAGTTTCTGTTCTGCAAACACCGAAATGGCAAGCACAGGTATTCCGTGGTAGACTGCCTCCATGGTACTGAAGAGACCTCCATGGGAAATGAACAATTTGACGTTTTTGTGAGCTGAAATAAACCACCTCTTACTAAACATGAAACATACTACAACTAAAAGTGGCTTCAATGTCGTTATTTCTTCAGGTTTATTTATATTCAATGGTTAACTCACCCAGTATATCGTTTTGTGGCAACCATTTCCTGATGACGACATTGTCAGGCTGGCCAGGCAGCTCAGGGTCTTCGAATTTCCAAATGACTGTCTCTTTCACCTGGGACAACTTCTTCAGTATGAAGTCCCTTTTGTGTTTGGGCATATCCTTGCTCTTCACGTTAGATCCCAAACTGAAGTAGATGACTCCATGCTTTGCGTTGTCAAGGATGCTTAACAGGTCTTCTGGCAACGGTTTAGGTTTCTTGATGTGGAATCCCCCTATATCTTTCATACTTGGCACTTTCGGTACAGGCTCATGTACACTTGGATCAGCATTGAGCAGCACCAAAGAAACGTTGTAAGCTATGTCTTCTAGCTCTGGTGCATCAGGGTAGTACTTGTGTAACATTCTGTTTTGAGCTGGTAACGTGAAGAGGTTGAATAACACTTTAACATACACGTAAAACAGAGTATTTTCAACTCTTTCCAAGAACGACATTCGGTTTGAAAGATGGGGCAAGAAATGGTCGGGGTGATACGAAGGAGTATCTGGGTTTCCCTGGAATGGTTTGGTCCAAGAGTTGGCGTCCACAGCGCTGTAGACGATCAGAGGTGCGTTGAAGTGATGGGCAACATATTTGATGGCTTCAGCTTGGAATTCTTCGACGATGACAGCGTCGAAGGTTTGCTCGGTCTTCATGAATTCCTTGAAGTTGGTATGATTGAAGGTGTTCTCGATGAGTTGGGTGGACATGAAGTGGAAGATTAATGGTCGGACGATGGACGAGGGGTCTAGTTCGAACCAGTTCAAACCGACAGCTGTTAAACAAGAAATAATCGTGAGTTAAAATAGTCATCATGAAAGATTCGCGTTTTTCGAAATTTAATGGGTATTCCATCATTTTACAATGCAAGTTTGAGGAATTGAAGAACCTACCCTCATATTTCTCGTACAACCCGTCCAAAACAATCTGCCTGTAATTCTTCTTTTGATTATTTTCGCTGAACGCTGCCAAAATGGTAACGTCATGCCCTCTTTCAGCAAGCACATTCATGAGCGTACTGTATGCCATATAGTGACTTTTGGCAGGCATGTGAAAGACTCCAAGAATCTTAGCTCCATCCAACGCACAAAAGAATGGAGCGAGTATAATAAAAAAACTAAGAATCTTCATTTCTCTACCGATATTTTCACTTGACCAACTTGAAAAAGCGCCTGTTGAATTGTAGCATTGAGTTGAATCCGTTTTATGTCTTCATTAAATGGTAGTTTGTTTTGAGTGTACAGACATTTTGTTATCTTATCTTTGGTTGTGGTTTTCTCACTATCGATTATGCCTCGAGTATTATCAGGTTGTTGACAAATTATGCTTGGATATACTAAGTCATTAACGAAAAATTGATGTATGCCAATACCTTTTTTCGGTAATGAAGAGAAAGTTTAAATCGACAACAAAACTTTGACTACTCAAAGGCTAACTGATGAGTGATTCTGATTATCTTGTTGATTATGAAAAATCTGCTTTAACTTCCCACATTTTCAATACAGGGCACATATTTGGTGTTCAGAATGTTACAACCTTGGAAACTGAACTCTACTATTTGTGAAATGTCAGGCATTGAGAAAAATAATTGTGTTTTTGAAATAGGATGTCCAAGGTGCAATATTTAACTCTTATGGCGGCGGTGGTCCATAATATGAACCACCAATTTTTAGACCCAACTGGAGCGGTGGTACAGTATTTGAACCACCATTTCAAATGCATTTTCGAAGTATCGCAGCCGCTCAAATATTCTACATCCGTTTGCAAACCCTCTGGGGATGTGAAAACAGAGCAATGAAACTTGTCGCAACATGTATGGAACGACGACGTGTAAAATATTCGGTTTATTATCACAGTGCAGAATATTTTAATTATTTCTGTGTTGAAACCGTGTTGGACATAACATAATTTATAAGTAATAAGTCTCATATATTGATTCATTTTTATTGATCGATATTATATTTTCTAATGGTTTTTTTTTGTATTTGAGAAAATAAATATGTTTCATAGAAAAATTTCATTTTTCCTCCTACTGTCGGAGTGGTTCCCAAAATAGACCACCCTTATACACAAAAATCACGAGGCCAACGACATAAGAAATTCAATTTTCGGCTTTACAGAGTGTCGATATGACGAAAAAATAACAACATTACAAAAAATTATATAGTTGCCAAACCGGCTCCAGTTGGGTCGGATTCATTCGAGAATTCCGGCTCCAGTAAGAGTTAATGCTTAATTGTAGTTAAGTGTCTAAATATTTCTTTTTTGCCCCTAATTGTTTGATTTTCTATTTTGTTGTAATGTAATGGAAACTACATACAGAGTGTAACAGCCAAATGGAATAAATTCGATAACGAATAAATGAGGGGGTGTTAGGAAAAACGCTCGGACACGTCGATTTGTAATTTTGAATGCGCATATTTTCCAAGAAAATAAAATTATATAGGGTGTTCCATGCGATCGTGGCCAATACCAACTTTCTTATTTCGAATGCAACCCACTGTATATTATTTATTTTTTGGATTCTTCAGAAAATTCTAGACATAATTCATGTACAATGTCCTATACCTATCTTCAACTTTTTCGGAAATATTAAGTGTTTTCAGATTTTTTACAAAAATTAACATTCTAAATGAAAATTAATTTATTTCACAAATTCGATACATTACACTCAATACTTATTTCCGATTTAGCTCTTGATATGAAGAAAGTAAAAACCATTACTGAGAAGAAATTTAAAAAAACAAAAACAGATTTGTTTTTTCTCATAGCCTTAGTAACACGTTGTCTGTTTGCATGACAATAAGTGATCAGTGTTTTTTTTTAATAATTAAGAAATAATCAGTATTACTTATTAGGTTCTAAGTGTAATGTACCGAATTTGTGAAATAAAATAATTTTTATTTAAAACGTTGATTTTTGCAATAAATCTGAAAACACTTAATACTTTCGAAATATTTAAAGATAGGAATAGGACATTGTGCATGAATTGTATCTAGAATTCTCTGGAGAATCCAAAAAATAAATAATATACAGGGGGTTGCATTTGAAATAAGAAAGTTGGTATTGGCCACGGTCACATGGAACACCCTATATAATATTATTTTCTCGAAAAATATGCGCATTTAAAATTACAAATCGACGTGTCCGATCGTTTTTCCCAACACGCCCTCATTTATTCGTTATCGAATTTATTCCATTTGGCTGTTACACTCTGTAAGTCGTTTCATCCCAATTTCTTATGTTGATATCAATTGTTAGTTTCATAACTTTGTTTGAAATTGAGTTTTCTTAAGATATTCCCTTATATATATATTCTTATGAAATGGAGCTGTTACAGATTTGTTTTTAATTATGGCATGTGTCTCGAAAAGGCATTCTCTTGTTGTATAAACTATGCTTTAACACTCTATAATTTGTTTTACCAAGAGATGAACCTTTTTCTTCCGCTTACCCTGTATAAATGAAGCTCTTGAAGGTCAAATTTTGGTACACTAGTCGTATTATGACTTGAATAAGTCATTTCCATTTTGAAATATTAATTGATTGAAACGTGAGCTAGGATGTTTTGTTTTTTCGATCATGTACAGTAGATTCATTTACACATACCCTTTAACTGCTCGTCAAGCCCTTCCATATGAATCTGCTTATAGTTCTTCGGCGGATTTTTATCAACAAAAGCAGCAACAACGGTAACATCATGTCCTTTTTGGGCCAGAATTTTCATGAGAGAACTACAGGACATGTAATGGCTGGGGGAAGGCATGTGGAAAACACCCAGGATTTTGGCACATTTCACCCCGGTTAAAATTACGAAAAGCGCTACAAGAAAAGCTGATGTCCTCATCGTGAAATCGAGAATGAACTGACAAGCATACAAACATCACATCTACATAACTTGTTATAAAATATAAGATAGGTTATGAGCTGATATTGATATGATGGTTTAGTGAGTAAATCAGCGTAGGTAAACCTTTTGGATTAGGTCAAAGTCCTAACTTTAGAATGATAAGGAATAAAAATGTTTAAGAGGTAACAGAAGTCGTAATTATTCGTCTATAACCTATGCTACCTAAACTCCTACACTAACCTAACCAATTCACCAGTAAATCAAGTGAAGGCCTTGACTGTGTAGATGACTTCCATAAATAAAACCCAACATATGATATCCGATAATTTGTTGGAATTTGCCACATAGGCGTCCCATTAGAGTTGGTCGTTGATAGCAATTATTTCGAAAAAAGTAATAATCTATTGCACCCAATGTATATTGAAGATAATGATGTAATTCAAGGTCTATTTTGGTTGATTTTATGATATGTCGTCTCACAGCTTGAAAGTATTATTGCATTATTGATTATGACTCTCATATTTTTATCAGTTGTGATATTGCAGAAATGATTTTAAAAACAATAGTAAAGTTTTATTGAAAAAATTACTTATCATTACATGACAAACCTTATCTATTCAATTATCAAACAGAATGATCTCATGCTTTTCTCATTATCTATGAAATTACTTAATATTCACTATCAGCCTTATTGTTTTCAATATGAACACAAATTTAATTTTTCTTCTCCTTGACACTGGATCTCTTGTTTCGCCAAAGTCGGCACAAAAACACCATTGCATAAACGAAGATCCCTGTCATGGCTAGAATGAAAAGCACGACATCTACCAACATGTATTGGTACCATTCAAGGTCCAAAGCAGCAGATCGGAGATGTGGGGCTCCTCTATGTTTTATGACGTATTCTACCCAGTAATTAACGGCATCTGCTGGTTCCATGGGTTTGTCCTTCATTATTCCGGACCTCATCTTGGCATTCTCCTTGTATCTGTTGAAAATCAAACAGTTAAAGAACCACAATGCATTTTATAAGCAAGCAATTCACAACAGCATGCCACAAATAAATATTAGAAATCTATCGTATGTCCTTAAATGGACATGAGGACGAATTGTAGACCATAGGATGTCCTGATGTGTTTACCAGGAAGGCTTACTTTGGATTCTGCAACAGCTCGTCCAAAGCTCCACTGAAAGTTTCTTCTGTGATTTGACTGAAAGGAATATGCTTTGCGAATCCATTGGCTTCTGCTCTCTTTCCATTCAACTCCTGTTCCGCAAAAATGGACAAAGCCAACACAGGAAGACCATGGTAAACTGCCTCCATCGTACTGAACAGACCTCCGTGTGAGATAAACAGTTTGACGTTTTTGTGAGCTGAAAATAATTCAAACTTAACGAACAATAACAAAAATTAAGGAGTGTGGCTTCTAGTTTTTAGTGGCTATATTCTTCAATATTTTTGATTGGACTCACCAAAAATATCGTTTTGTGGCAGCCATTTCCTAATGATGACATTGTCAGGCTTGCCAGGCAGATCTGGCTCTTCGAATTTCCAAATGACAGTCTCCTTCAGCTTCGAGAATTTCCTGAGCATGAAATCTCTCTTCTCTATTGGCATCTCTGCGCTTTTTACGTTCGAGCCCAAACTGAAGAATATAACTCCGTTTTTAGCGTTGTCCAGGATTTTCTGGAGGTCTTCAGGCAAAGGTTTCGTCTTCCTTATGTGGAAACCACCGATGTCTTTCATACTCGGTACCTTCGGGATTGGCTCATGGACACTTGGATCAGAGTTCAGAAGGACCAAAGAGACATTGTAAGCTATGTCTGCTAGATCTGGCGCATCAGGGTAGTACTTGTGCAACAGCCTGTTTTGCGATGGGAAATTTATGAGATTGTTAAACAGTTTTTGGTAAGTGTAAAACAGGGTGTTTTCTACCCTTTCCAAGAACGACATGTGGTTCGTGAGGTGAGGTAGATAAGGAACTGGATGATATGAAGGTGTATCTGGATTTCCTTGGAAAGGGTTTGTCCATTCGTTAGCATCCATGGCGTTGTACACGATCAAAGGTGCGTTGAAGTGATGGGCCACGTATTTTATGGCTTCAGCCTGGAATTCTTCCACGATGACGACGTCGAATTTTTCCTTAGTCTTCATGAATTCTTTGAAGTTGGTGTGGTTAAGGGCCATTTCTTGGAAACTGTTGGCCAAGAAGTGGAATACGATCGGCATAGCGGCAGGTATGGCATTCATAGTGAAGAGATTCACAGAGTTAGCTGCAAAAAGTTGACATTGTAGTGATAGGTGATAATTATACTGCCAGTATTTTCATTTGAGGCATTTTTCTTCATCAGACTGACCGATTTAAATGAATAACTTACCTGTGGCAGCCTCAGCAAGTCCATCCAAAACTATCTGCCTATAGTTCTTGGGAGGATTTTTCTCCTTGAAGGCAGCAATGACCGTAACATCGTGTCCTTTTTCCGCCAGTATCTTCATGAGGGTACTACAAGCCATGTAGTGACTTTTACCGGCCAAATGGAAGAAACCGAGTATTTTCGCACATTCCGCCACTGTCGAAACTAGCAAGAGCACGCCAATGAAGTGTAGGATCTTCATTTTGTATTTCGTCGATGTACTAAACACGCAATGAGCTCCTCTTGTCAAGGTTTCGGTTTATGTATTCGAACACCACTTCAGGTTTTGTGATGCCAACATTATGGAGCAAAAATTGGCAGATAACAACAAATTGGAATCTAATCTGGAGAGGGGTTAATGATTCAGCTGGTTCAATATTTTGTTTTGGAGGATTTTAATGGTCATTCATGATTTCACCGACAAAATTGATGTTTATTTTACGTGGAATGTTGTATTTATTCGTATATCCGATATTTTTCAGTTATTGAGTAGGTATTCCCGGGAAATTATAGTAAATAGTATCATATGCAGTATATTCCATTTTGGTGGAAACAAATCCCAGAATTTCAATATTGTAAATTGTACCCAGGATTCATAGTCAAGTACAAAAAATGAAAAAAAAATCGAATTTTTAAGAGTACCATGATTGTGTAAACTCCACAAAGTATGTTGACAATATGAGATTACCAGTTGATATCTACTTAACCAATTTACACAATATGTACAGGATGTCCAAGAATTTTATCGAATCCAATGTACAAAAGTGTGTGAAAGATTTTCAAATGGAAATTACTATTTTTGATCGCTCCTTCTTAAACGCTTAAACGGGGACTACATAATTTCATATGTTCCTGTATCTGAAAATGATATAGCAAAATTCACACAAGAAAGAAAATGACTCTAATCAGTTCCTAGGACAACCTGTAATCAAATCATTACACTAGAAGGAGGATGATAGAGCAAAACTGCTTTTATCACTAAAACCGTTCTGAGAGAGAACTCCCAAGGTTAAAACGACTGTTATGTAAACGCGATGACTGTACGGGAAGTAGCGTTGATTTTGAAGAGTCATGTAGCCAGGCTTATATATAGACTAGAGTGCTACTAGTACTAGACAGAAATGAGGCAAACGTACGAGATGAAGGCACGAAAACGGTGGTCTTTTGAGATCAATCTGATGAAAGCTTTGCTCGTATCAACACATCATGAATGAATACAATGTCAGTGTCATAATTCTCTATCAGATTGGGTACTAGACTAGTATTTGAGACCAACTTACACACCATCGCAATCTTTATCGCTTTGGTGTGTTCAACTGTAGATCTTTGTCATTAATATTCACTAAATAAAATAAATTAATGAAAAGTGGTTCATTCTGTCTGTACCAAAATATAAACTTCGCATCGTCTTCAAAGTCTTGGGATCTCTTTCTATGATGTCCAATCGATTCTATGAATTGTGGGCTTTCGAATATAGTCAAAAGCAGAATCATCTCCCTTACCAAAACTCACCGAAATGCGAATAGATAGAGTTCATTAGATAATAATAAACGCCACCTATATCTATCTATAGGATTCACAGTACATAACATAGTACTTGCTGATCGATATCGTCGAAATGCGTCTCCTATTTCCCCTTTTAGCACTCTTAAGCACCACAGAATGTTCCAAAATCTTGGGTATTTTTCCAATGACCGGACTGAGCCACTATCGGGCCGGCTTGACCTTGATGAAAATTTTGGCTGCTAGAGGACACCATGTGACCATGATCAGTCCCTTCAAGACCAAAGATCCACCTGAGAATTGGACTGATGTAGTTTTGACACCTGAAGAAGGTTGGTATACGCTTTTTAGGTTTAGGCTTTTTGGTTTACTCATTTGAAGGCGTCAAAACTGTACTGAAATGACGAATTTGTGAAATAACAGTGGGAATTATAGGTTATAGTGGCCTTAAATAAACACTGGAATTCTAACGTTAATGTGGTGAAATCACAGACACTGTAGAATAGAGGAAACTTAATCACAATGGTCATGTGATATAACTTGATGTTTAATGATTTTTAATAGCAAAGCTCATACAAGAGATGATTACAGAAGGTGGTAGCTTTCAATTTGATTCTATTCCTGCATGAATAGCACATACTGTAGGACGTAGGTAGTTAGTGTAGATGAACGATGAACCCCAAACCTATTATGACTCTGGAAAGTATCGTTATCATCTAGAATGAGTTGGTTATCTTCGGTTGATACACAGATACTGCAGAGCCTTGAGTTTCAGCCTCTTTTCATTTTGCCAGTGGTTGGACTACACACAACCAAACTTATATGGAATCACCCTGTTATTTGGAAAAAACGAATTTTAATTAAAAAAAAGTCGCTGAAAAGTGAAGAGCAGTTTTCCCAAAACAAGTTTATTACAAAAATAATATAAATTATTAAAAGATTATTTTTATAATAGGACAGAAAATTAAAAGTGTAAATTTCTCTAAAAATAATTTTTATGTAACTGGGAATTGAAAAACAAATAAAACGATTTTAACAAATCAATAATCAGTATTACCACCCCTGGCATTGATACAAGCTTGAATTCGACGAGGCATGCTTTCTATTAAGTTGTTAATTTCTTCTTCTGTAACATTTGCCCATTCCTCTAAAGCCGCTTGTATAAGTTGCTCTGCGTTACCAGGATTATTTTGACGAGCTCTAATTTTTCTTTTGATCCTATCCCACAAGTGCTCGATAGGATTAAGGTCCGGTGAACAAGAAGGCCACTCTAAAACAGTCACACCTTCTGTTTCGAAAAATTTTTTTGCAACTCCGCTGGTATGTGGAGGTGCATTATCCTGCATAAATAGGAAATAATCTCCAAAAGCACCTCGCCAGAGCCTCACTACAGGTTGTAGCACTAGATCAACATACCTAGGCCCTGTCAGAGATTGTCTAATGGGAATTAAAGGAGTTTTCTCACCAAACATAATTCCGCCCCAAAACATTACACTACCTCCTTTGTATTTAGGGATCGGTCTTGCAGCTTGGAGCCTAGCTTGCCTCCCTCTACCTCTTAAAATGCGAACACGCCGGTCGTCTGATCGTAGGCCAATTCTGGTCTCATCCGAAAATAAGACATTTTTCCAATCTCCAATAGTCCAATTTTCATGCTCTAAACACCAATTAAAACGGTCAACTTTATTTTGCCTTGATAGTTCTGGAACTCTTAACGCTCTTCTCTTGAATAATTCCCAAGCGCGAAGTCTTTTTCTGATAGTTTCGACAGAAACACTAACACCTGTAGCTTGCAAAAATTGCCTTTGAAGCTCTGAATGAGATACTGTGGGATTTCTTCTTGCTGTTTGGGCTAAAAAGCGATCCTGCCTTTCTGTAGTTACTCTTCCACGACTTCTTCTCGGCCTATTCTTTAGGGTTCCTAACTCCAGAAACCTTGCATAGGTTTTTGAAACAACCCCTTGTGTAACCCCCACCGTTCTTGCAATCTGTCTTTGTGACATACCTTGTTCTGCCATAATAATAATAATTCTTCCTCTCTGGACTTCCGATAACCCCACATAAGGCATTTTTTTTAAACTTCGCAAAAAACAAAATATAAATTCACTGCTACGTTCGAACGAAATGGTAAAATCGACACTGCAAAGCCAAATCTTATCAAGTGCTTATGAACCTAACTGTTTTTGTGAGTAAACACATGCACTTTTTATTTGCTTCTAACGAAAAAGATATCAAAATAATATTTCATCTTAATACTGGGTGATTCCATATAAGTTTGGTTGTGTGTATTTCAATCACTGGTTCTGGGCTTAAGGAAGATGCTTACTCACCACTACTGTCATCTCAATTGAATGGTTATTCAATCTATACCTTCAAGGAATTAACTTCATTCATTTCGAATGCGTTTCAGGAAAAAAGTTGGACTTCTTCAATTTCAACTTACACCCTTACGTCCAAAACTACCTCTTCGGCGTCATGGGTGCTGAAATAGTCAAAGGAACCTTGTCGCATCCAGTGCTCAAAGAATTCCTCAAATCTAAACCAAAGTTCGACGCGATAGTTTTGGAGCAGTTTTACAACGACGGTTTGAAATACCTTGGCACCTACCTGGATGCACCCCTCATACTCTATTCGGCACAGGGCTCCAATTCTTGGACCAATCCCACCGTTGGCAACCCTGCCCCCCCTTCGTATGTTGCTGGTATGATTCTGCCCTACACCAATGAGATGACCTTCTTCCAGAGACTGGATAATTCCGTTCTGTATCTTATTACTGAGGCTGTGGACCATTTCGTTCTTATGCCTGCTTTGGACAAGGCGGTCAAGGAAAATTTTCCAGGGGCACCAGATATTTCAGTGTATCACAATAATGTTTCTTTGGTGCTGCTGAACGGGGATTGCAGTGTGAACGAGCCTGTACCCAAGGTGAGTCTCTCAGTTCTCAATGTTGTAGGTTCTCATGACTGCTTAGGTCCCTAGCATGGTGGACATCGGAGGTTTCCACTTGACCCCAGCAAAACCTCTTCCAGCAGATCTTCAGCAAATTTTGGACAACGCAAAGCATGGGGTGGTGTACTTCAGCATGGGATCCAATATACGTGGAGCGGACATGCCAAAGGAGAAGATGGACATCTTCATTCGAGTCTTTTCTTCGTTGAAGCAGACTGTTCTTTGGAAATGGGAGGATGAAGATCTACCTGGAAAGCCAGATAACGTTGTTATTAGGAAATGGTTGCCCCAAAACGACATACTCGGTGAGGAAGTGTTACAGGGACAGCTTTCAAGAACAAATATACTAAAGCTTGTACCCATTAACCAAAAAATGAGGATTCTCCTCTCCAGGTCCTAAAATTTAGCTCATCAACACAGCAACAAGGACTTTTTATTCCTTACTCAATTTACTTTATTTTGCAGCTCACAAAAACGTAAAACTGTTCATAACGCACGCGGGCATATTCAGTATTCTGGAGGCGGTCAACCACGGAGTACCCTGTCTTTCTTTCCCAATTTTTGGGGACCAAACGCTGAACGCTAAGAGAGCTGCAGCTTTTGGTTTCGCCAGATGGTTGAACTTTGCAGAAATAACCGAAAAAGCTCTTAAATCTGAATTGAACGAGATTTTATCCAATCCTAAGTAAAGCAGGTTGAATTCTTTCGTTTCTCTTCATTGATTCGAATTAACTTTTGCAGATATTCAGAGAATGCTAAGAAGAGATCTCGTTTATTGAGAGACCAACCGGTATCAGCTCAAGAAAGACTGGTGTTTTGGGTTGAATACGTCATCAGGCACAAGGGTGCTGAGCATTTTAGGGTGGCAGCATTGAAGCTCAACTTGTTCCAGTATCTCCTACTGGACATAATAGCATTCGTTTTGGTGGCACTAGTATTATTATTTATAGTTTCTAAATTCGCTGTATGTTACTTGTTTAGAATACTCAAAGGATCCAATACTAAGACGAAGGAGAAACGTCAGTGAATGAGTATCAAAGTTTCGTATCAATGTCTAGAGGAGAAAGAGATGAAGACAAATTTGGATTAGGACATTAAGAAGATTTAAAGATTAATTATGCAATGTTCTAACGTTGAGTACGTGAATATATCTCATCAGATGATCTATTTCTTCATTAATTTCATAATATATCCCTCCATTTTTAGTTATATGATATTAAGTTCAACTAATTTAATTCTTCAGTATTCTGCATTCATTGAAGTAACGCTCAAATTAGGTGTTGCATGCAAAACTAATTTATTGTAAACGCATAATATTCAGACATGAATATCTCAATGGTATTGACTCTGAGTTATGGGATTTTTTTATTAGAGATTTCTACATTGAGGTACAATGCTATCGAAAGTCATTGTTTCCGACCGCAAAAGATATATATGTCGAGTTCTCCTCAATATCCAACAGAATTCCCCCAAAAACATCCGAAATGAACATCGTGAACATGAACCTTATTTTCATCCTCAGTTTATTACTTGTTATGGTGACTTTCTCCAGTGCTGGCATCAAGAATAAAGGTAGGAAGTGAAATTCCTCAAACCAAGCGAAGTAAGATTTCTGATGTCGTATAAAATATTCATGTTTGATGAGAACTCTCATTTTGTTCATATCTCAAGATCAGTATTAAGTCTATTTTGTAAAATATAAATAACTCTGTTACAGTTTGTCAAAAACCAAACCTGCCTGGCCCGTGTACAGGAAAAATTCCAGTCTACTATCCTGATGGGACTCATTGTGTCCAGGGAATATGGGGAGGTTGTGGCGAAGAGGAGAAAGTCTTCTCCAAATTGAGTGACTGTGAATTCAGGTGTATTCAGCATACACTGGGTAGGGCTGGGTAATCTGGATAATAACTGTAAAGAAGTACTAGTTTGGAATAAAGGCATATGAAGCAGTTTTGTGTATTACTGGACAAACTTTATTGATCTCTTTCAGATTTTTGGGGGGAGATTGAAAAAAGGACGCCCTGTATGTTGCTGCTATCCATATATTGTTGAATAATTAGTCAAACTACCAAAACTAATGTTCTCTTTTAAGACGCAGATCATTAAGAAAGAAGTGAAATATTTAATTGTCAATAAACATTGAAAACATAGATTTTCCGAGTCAGGTTTTCAAATTGAATCGGTGATTAAGCATGCTCGAATGAGCCATCATACTTTTATTGTTTTCGATCTCGCAAAATATATATTTCCTCAACCTCCAGTTCAATTGAACGTCTCATTTTCCAAGGAACATCAAGAATGAACTTCGTGAACATGAACTTCTTTTTTATTCTCAGTTTGGTGTTTCTTCAGGTGACT
Source organism: Adalia bipunctata (assembly GCA_910592335.1). Lineage (NCBI taxonomy): Eukaryota > Metazoa > Arthropoda > Insecta > Coleoptera > Coccinellidae > Adalia > Adalia bipunctata. The sequence goes on from OU342951.1 coordinate 5,761,848, forward strand.
TTCTCCACAGCTTATCAACAGCCCATAAAGAAAGGTAAGAAGAACCTCATTGTAAATTTTTTATTAACAGGGATTGGTCTGGATTAACACACTAACAGAAGAGGAGATTTCATGTAGCTCTCAGTAGATCACCCTATAGAGAGAATTTCTGTTACAGTTTGTGAACAACCAAACCTGCCTGGAGTCTGTAGAGCTTCAAAGACGGTTTACTATTTCGACGGTAGAGAATGTGTCAAAGGACTTTATGGAGGCTGTGGAAGCGACGAAAGAGTTTTCTTCAAAAAGAGTGAATGTGTGAAATTATGTTTCAACAGTGAAAGAATAGAATAGTAGAATAAAGATACATGTTCTGTTCATTATGATGCAATAATTGAAAATGTCTATGAAATATGGTACATACTTTCGTCACCCATTGAGAACGTTTTGAAATTTTCCTTCTCCACAAGAAATAACGTACAGGAATCGCAGTAAACATGAACCCTTCTAATGTTCTGACGAGACCGCATTAGGCTGAAACTGTAGGTGTCCCTCATTATAACCAAATAGAACGTTTTTCTTGCATAGCGTTGTGTGGTATTGTCTAGTTTCCCATCAATATGTTTCCAATATGTCGTCAAATATGAGATAGTAATTCCAAAGAAAACACAAATCTGTGGATGTGCTGTTTATTGAGTACACTCCATTAACTTTTATTTAATCACATATAGGAGGTCATGGTTTCGTTTTCAGGAGTTGGTGCACCTGATGAAAAGTCTGTGCGCGTACAGAAAATATCGATAATGACAAAAAGACGTTGCCAGTTTCTTTGTTTACATCAAAGTAAAAGTATCAAAGATATTCCACATTTTGTTAGTTCGAATCGATCGGCGATTTTGGGGCGAAATATAGATAGGAAATCGCCTATTTTTCCGTTCTTCGTCGTCTAGAAGAAGTTTTCCGTCGATATGAGAAATTTCGTGCAAATTTGAATTGGCCGTTTAAAAAGATTTCAAACGAAATTCCGGTCCCCCAGAACTTTGGTTAGTTTCTGTATCGTTTTTGGTGCTCAAAATTTATTTGGAATGTGTAAACGGACAAAAAAGGCTTCCTTATACGATCTTCTAACGAAAGCGACCGGAAAATATGGTTCAGGTAGGATTTTCGAGAAATTATGAGGGAAGAACTTGCAGAATGAAATTGCCCGATTTTCGTGAATACCTAAAAGGGTTCTGGATGGCCATCATCGGTCTCTAAATGATTATTGTTGATCGTTTTCACGTTTCAGAAAAAAAAACACGTCGAAAAAGAAGAAATATGAATGAATATTGCATTCAACGGTAGTTGAATTCAGATTCCGATGAATTGAAATCTGTGTCAATGGAGCTTTCATTCCTATCATTCCTTTGCTGAAAGTAGAAATAGCCTATATTGAACCAGAATACATCGGTTTTTTCCATATTCCAGGAGTTTGTGTCTTATTTTAGAACAGGTGAATGATAAATGTGAAGCATATGTTTGACCAATTCCATTTTATTTGTACAAACCTACTGTTGTAGTAATGTATGAATATTTTTTAAACTAATAAATTACTATACATTCAGAATATTTTACTCCTTGTTCATAAGATCAAATAAATGAAATGTATATCTATAAAGCTTTCAGGAATTGACATTCTTGCTTATTAATTCATAACCAAAAATAACCAAAACTCGATTACTATTGAATTGAAATTATTAGTTTTTCTGTAAAAAAATTCGTTAATTTAGTTATTATGTTCATTTTCTTTGTGATGAATGAATAAAACTGTTATTCATTTGAAATAAAGAAATATTAGAAATAGAAATGTTATGCACCCTCACAATCATATCACATACAATATCATGATGAAAACAAAGCACATCGATAAATCTTTACAATCATAAATCCAAAAACTCCTTCACATGTAGAATATTGTTCACAATTTTCTGTTGTGTTCTCCAAAATGAAATATACATTCTGAGAAATACGCTAAGAATGTAGAAAGGGCAACATAGTGTTGACTTGGAACATAAAAATATTTTGAAAAACGTCATAACTTCGATACAGAGAGGAATGTGTCAAATTTCCAAGGCCAGAGTTGTGATTTTATGATTGTGAATGGAGTATATATGCATCGAGAATAAAGGGTTTTCCATTAATAGATGTTATTTTGACATTCAAAGAAAAAAGCCATTTTTTTATGATCGTATGTTTATTTCATTATAAAGAGGAATTATGCCGTTAATAATGGAAAATGACATCAGCCAAATGACCACCACGACTACAGGACCGTATCTTTTTCATGATATTTTCCATAACCAAATCGCAAAGTGGCTGCCCTATGTCCTCGATAGGTAGTCGCAAATCGTAAAATCACAAGATCTGGATGGCCAATTGTGACAACCTCTTCGAGAGATAACACGGTCCAGAAACTTTTTCCTTGAAAGACCAATCGTTTCGTTGCTTGTGTGGCACGTAGCGCCGTCTTGTTGAAAGTAAACGTTGTCCTGATCAAAACCATTTAATTCCGGCCATAAAAATCATTAATCATCCCTGGATAGCGCAATCTATTCACCGTAACAGTCGCTCCAGCCTCATTCTCGAGAAAGTAAGATCCAATGACCCTGCCATACCACAAACCGCACCAAACACTCACACGTTGAGGATAGAGAGATTTTTCAACAATAACTCTTGGATTTTCCGAGCCCCAGATGCGACAATTTTGCTTGTTGACGAAGCCACCGAGGTGGAAATGGGCCTCATCACTCAAGATGATTTTTCGATGGAATTCCGGATCATTTTCATGCATTTCCAGGACCCAATCAGCAAAGACGCGACGTTGTTGAAGATTAGCCGGCTTGAGTTCTTGTGTTAATTGAGCTTTATGAGCCTTAAGACCCAAATCTTCATGCAAAATACGGAGTAATGACGTTTGTGGAATGCCTTATTCCAAATAACGACGAGGAATGGACAAACCTGGGTTTTCTTCAACACTTTCGGCTACAGCAGCAATATTCTCGGCTGTTCTCGAGCGACGTGCACGGGTTTTATTCTTCACATCACTAACTTGTCCCAACAGCTCAAATTTTTCCACTATTCTCTGTATTGCAGTTCGACAAAGTGGTTCACGACGACCCAAAATTGTTCGAGTTTTACGAACCGTCTCTGCCAAATTTTCAGCATTTTCATTGTGAATTTTAATAATTTCAATGCGTTTTTGAAGCGTGTATCGATCCAATTTTAATAATGGCGTAGTTTGTACTTGTCAAATGTCAAAAAATGATAGCTTCAAAAGTGACATCTGGTAGATTCTGCCCTACACCAATGAGATGGCCTTCTTCCAGAGACGGGATAATTCCGTTCTGTATCTTATTACTAAGGCTGTGGACTATTTCGTTCTTATGCCTGCTTTGGACACGGAGGTCGAGGAAAATTTTCCAGGGGCACCAGATATTTCAGTGTATCACAATAATGTTTTTTTGGTGCTGCTGAAAGGGGATTGCAGTGTGAACGAGCCTATACCCAAGGTAAGTATCTTAGTTCTCAATGTTGTAGGGGAAATACATAGTTGAAGAACCTAAACTAATGTACTTTTTAAGACCCAGACCATTAAGAAAGAAGTAAAATATTTAATGGAGAATATAACTGATTTGAAAAAATAGATTTTCCGAGTAAGGTTTTGAAATTGAATCGGTTATTAAGCATGCTCGAATGACCCATCATACTTTTATTGTTTTAGATCTCGCAAAATATATATTTCCTCAACCTCCAGTTCAATCGAACGTGTCATTTTCCAAGGAACATCAAGAATGAACTTCGTGAACATGAACTTCTTTTTTATTCTCAGTTTAGTGTTTTTTCTGGTGACTTTCTCCACAGCTTATATAGGGCCCATAAAGAAAGGTAAGAAGAACTCTCATGGTAAATATTTTTATTAACAGGGGTGTGTCTGGATTTACACACTAACAGAAGAGGTCTTGTTCATTTTAAAATACTTTATTTCAAAATTGAAAGAAAAAAATATTCATTTTCACAAGTAAGCCAGATATCTAATACCATGGAAATGTTGATTATACTTTAGGTTTAGAGTGTTTAGACGTTGAAAGTTAGGTGTTTAGTTTAAGAGTGCGTTTACATTGCCAACTTATCAAGTCCCTATTAGAAAACTCCATAAAAACCTTGTATATCCTGAAATTGGATAATTCACATGAATTTATAAGGCATTTTTGGTCAGAGCTTGCTCTGTTTAATTGGCAACATGAGTAGTGGCGACATCCGTAAGTCCATTTTGTATAATAGAAGGAATTTCTGTTACAGTTTGTGAAATACCATCATCAGACCTGCTAAACTGTAGATCGTCAATTCCGGCTTACTATTTCGACGGGAAGAGATGTGTCAAAGGAATTTATAAAGGCTGTGGAAGAAACCATAATAAAGTTTTCTACACTAATAGTGAATGTGACAAACATTGTTCTATTTCTATCAGTGAAGCTGAATATTAATAGAATAAACTGAATAAAGATACATGATGCTGTTCTGTTCATTATGTTACACTAAATGAAAATGTCCATCAATTACAGGGTCTTTCACGAGGAACCTCACCCATATTTATACGGGAAACTACTGAACGTATTTTCATGAAATTCAGCACTTATATGTATTTCACGATGCTGATGAAATCTAAAATATTTTCAAGGCATGAGCACCTCCGTTCTTCAAATTAGAACACCATTTTTTTATTGCAGAAATAGATTCCTTAGAAAATTTCAAGTTATTTTGATGTAACATTTTTCAGTTTTGGTTGGAAAATTCTCTCTGAGCGGGAAAATTCGAAAAAAAAAATCGAAAATAGAGCTCCGCTGAAACAAGAATAACTTCGAGGTTTTTGGATGGAAAATTTTCATTTTTGGGATTTTTCAAGATGTAAGATTGATGTATCCACTTTGAAAATCGAAATCGCGATTCATGATACAGGGGGTGAAAAAATCGCGTTCAATGTTAGGGATGACAAAATCGTGAAAAATCAATTTTTTCAAATTAGAACCCCATTTTTTTACGGCAGATATTGAATTTACGTTAAAAAATAATGTGAGTGTATGCATCACACCCTTGCCCTAAAATGGATATTTTCTGAGTTAATATCCACTTTAGGGCAAGGGTGTGATGCATACACTCACATTATTTTTTAACGTAGATTCAATATCTGCCATAAAAAAATGGGGTTCTAATTTGAAAAAATTGGTTTTTCACGATTTTGTCATCCCTAACTTTGAAAGCGATTTTTTCACCCCCTGTATCATGAATCGCGATTTCGATTTTTAAAGTGAATACATCAATCTTACATCTTGAAAAATCCCAAAAATGAAAGTTTTCCATCCAAAAACCTCGAAGTTATTCTTGTTTCAGCGGAGCTCTATTTTCGATTTTTTTTTCGAATTTTCCCGCTCAGAGAGAATTTTCCCGCTCAGAGAGAATTTTCCAACCAAAACTGAAAAATGTTACATCAAAATAACTTGAAATTTTCTAAGGAATCTATTTCTGCAATAAAAAAATGGTGTTCTAATTTAAAAAACGGAAGTTGACGTCATTTCCGGAAAAACCGGAGGTGCTCATGCCTTGAAAATATTTTAGATTTCATCAGCATCGTGAAATACTTATAAGTGCTGAATTTCATGAAAATACGTTCAGTAGTTTCCCGTATAAATATGGGTGAGGTTCCTCGTGAAAGACCCTGTATACTTCTTGCGTCTGGGTATTCCACTCGATCAGTCATCCCTTAATTTTCATTTTTTTTGCGAAACCCCAATTCCTCTTCGTCGATCTCTTAAATCAATCGGATGTATCGCTTTCTGTGTTTGATTGCGAGCTGTCGCAGAAATGGATGACGGGCCGTCTGGACCACTTCGTATTCCGTTCAGTAAAGCCCCCTCTGGTTCACAATAATGGAAACATCACGCGGATGATTGGTGGCCGAACCCGAAAAAAGTATTATCGAACGCATCCATCCCTGTCCTCTTTAAATGGAGGACAACGAGCACGGAAGGACGACAAACGCCGATTTATCTTCCTCAAGATGTCCGTGTGGACCTGGTTGGTGAGATGGATAGCTGGATAATCGGAGTCAATTCGAATACTCGGAATAGAGAGGAAAAGATCCTTTTTAACGGGGCGTAAGTGAACGAGGGCGAAATACTTGAGGGATTTGTCATATATCGGCTTGGTTTACTTACGTATTGGGTTATTAGAATATCACTGTCCAATTTTTTCAGCGTAAGAACACTTCCAAGCACGTATAGGGTTTTCGAATGCGAGTTGTAATTTTGACATTCAAAGAAAAATGCCATTTTTTTATGTAGATATGCCGTAAATAGTGGAAAATTATATCAGCCAAATGACCACCACGACCACAACTACAGTGAAATAAATTGAAATACACTGCGCAAAAAAATTAACGCACATTATGGAAATCTCGAATTTATTCTACAACTGAAGGTGTTCTCCATGATAATTATTTTTATCAGAATTATGCATGCATATGTTATCCACTTTCAACGTTTTTCTTCAATACAGATGTTTTCTCCCAGCAGGAATAAAAAAAGATGATATTATCAGATTTTGAATGTATTGGCTCCATTCTAAAATCAGTTGTTCTCGATCAATTCTAGTGGTCAATAGTTTTTCTTTCGTTTGATTTTCTACACTCGATCGCTATGCAACGCGAAACACGCAATTTGACCCAAGAGGAATGTGCCCAAGCGGTAGTTTTGCGAGAAGAAAGGTGGACAAACACAAGAATTGCAGAAAGGTTTGGAGTTTCCCATACAAGTGTGTCCAGAATGTTGCAGCGATTCAGGGAGACAGGTATGAATGTCCGAAGACCAGGACAGGGTAGACCACGGTCAACAACTGCCATTCAAGAACTTTACTTGAGAGTTTCTTCGTTGAGACAACGGTTTGCAACCGCTCGCCTCCTTCAAAATCAGCTTGAGCAAACTCATGAGGTGCAAATTAGCACTCAGACAATAAGAAATCGCCTCAGAGAATATGATTTTAGGCCTCGTGTCGAGGCAAGAGGCCCAGCTCTCACCCCAGTCCATCGAAGGGCGCGTTTGGATTTTGCGAGAGAGCATATCCATTGGGAAGAGGCCGATTGGGAAAGAGTTCTCTTCACAGATGAGTCTAGATTCTCCTCTACCATTGCGATCGACGTTCCCTTGTATACAGACGTCCACATGAAAGATATGCTCAGTGCAATTTCCTGAATACTACTGGTTTCGGGGGAGGATCGATTATGGTATGGGGTAGAATATCTTTGACTGCTCGCACATACCTAGTGGTCGTTGATAATGGAGCTATGAATGCTGATGAGTATATACGGAACATTCTTGAAGAGCATGTAGTGCCATTTGCCCCATACATCGGTGAAAATTTCATTTTTATGGACGATAATGCCAGACCCCATCGTGCGCGCATCGTTCAGGAGTACCTTGAAGAGGTTGAAGTCTCTCGAATGAAATGGCCAGCAAGAAGTCAAGACCTCAATCCGATTGAGCAGGTTTGGGACAACATCAAAAGAAGGCTGAGAAGTTCAGAAAATCATCCAGCTACTCTTATTGACTTAGGAATCCAACTCGGAGAAATCTGGGAAGGATTAGATCAGAACATTTCAAGATCACTCATTTTGAGTATGAACCGTCGTTGCCGAGCTGTGATTAACGCAAGGGGTGGAAATACCAAGTATTGAATCACTTATCGGCATTTCAGTATTTTGAAAATTGTTCATTTCTCTTCTTTCACATAAGATTCGATGAAATCCTGAAATTTTCTTCCATTTAATGTGTCTTGTTCCGTTCAAAACCTTCCCGAGAGAACATAAAAATAAGTTATGAAGTCAATGTAGAGTTAACTTTCATTAAAATTGAGATTTTCAGAATGTGCGTAAATTTTTTTGCGCAGTGTATTTTGGTTGACCAGTGTAGACTCCTGAAATTTATATTCACGGCTCCGAAAATTACTTTGTCGCTATCGGTATGGTACAGGATGTTGGCGAGACGGTGTAACGATTGAAATTATTGCTTTTCCGTTCAAGTTTCTCATGAGACTCAGACGATATCAGAAAATCTTTCAACGAAATCGGTTGCTCTGAATGCGTACGATAGCAGAAAACTTCGAGGCTGAAATCGTGGGATTTGCAACGTGGAAGTATCCGAAAGTTTCATGGGAAACTGCGTAATCCTTTCAGAACCCACTCACGGGATGTAGGAAGAAGTTATAGTTATAGTGAAAAGGGGTTACAGTCCACTGGGTCTATTGTGCCCCCCATCAGAGGTAGGAAGAAGAAAAATCTTCAATTTGATTGGTTTGTGAAAACGAAGAATCTTTAATTTGCTTTGGACTTTGGAGACGAAAAAAGGGGTAACTAGGGAAGCCTCAAACGGAAAGGTTCTCGGTTGACTCGGATTACGGTTCGGAAATTAAGGGTAGCTGGAGAAGCCTTAAACGGGAAGGTTCTCAGTTGACTCGACAACGGTGTTAGGGTAACTCATATTTTTGGTTGTTTGGAAGGAAGGTCTCAAGCAGAGATAGAAAAGTGTTAAGTCGAAAGTAAAAGGTTTTTTTTTTAAATTACTTAGAATTATTTAGATTGCGTCTCGTCGGCAGAACGGGAGTGAGATTAATCTGCGAACAGCGAGTTAGTGACGTGTTTTTGTGTTTCTTTTGTTTTTCAGGATATTTTCATCATCCTTAGGATTATCTGCACAAGGAGAAAAGTCAGGTATTTTTGTTTATGCTTAGCTTGTTTGAGTATTGGTAGAAAGCTGTATGCAAGGCCAGATATCTTTTGAAGTCCAGAGTTCCGAAATCTACCACAAGTCTGTCTGATTTGTATTATTTTTGAGTATTCGGAAAATTGAGTTGACTAGTTGTTTTGTTTTTAGATCACCTCATGTTTGCGGTTTAGGTTTTTTTAACAAACCTCCAAATTTTGATAATATAACATATTCTCCTCGTAATTGAATACATTTATTACAGCGAACCTGCAAAGTCTCTAGACCTTTCAAAAAAAAAATTCTTCTTGCTCTGCAAACCAGTCCTCCACAGCTTTTATTACCTCCTCGTTGGAAGAAAATTTACGACCTTTCAACCTTTTTTTCAGTTGAGGAAAGAGGTGATAGTCGGGCGGAGCCAAATCTGGTGAATAAGGGGGGTGTTCTAGTAATTCTAACCCTAAATCACGAATTTTTTGCATGGCAACATGAGATTTGTGTACTTGGGCGTTGTCCTGTAAATACATAACACCTTTTGATAGCTTTCCGCGTCTTTTCTCTTTAATTTTTTTCCGTAGAATGGTCAGTAATGTCGAATAGTAGTCTCCAGTTATTGTTCTACCCTTATCCAAAAAATCAATCATGACTACTCCATGGCAATCCCAAAAAACTGAAGCAACAACTTTTCCAGCAGATTTTTGGACACGAAACTTCTTAGGTCTTGGAGAACCAGAGTATCGCCATTCCATCGATTGTTGCTTTTCTTCTGGATCGCAGAAATGAACCCAAGTCTCATTCATAGTAACAATGTGGTTTAAGAAGTCTACATCGTTTTCAAATCGAGCACAGATCGAACGCGATGCTTCTACCCTTGCACGCTTTTGGTCAACAACCAAACATTTGGGGATCCATTTTGCAGAAATATTTCTCATGTCCAAATTGACGTGAACTATATGATGAACGCGGTCGTATGAAACCTTCAGTGCTTCAGATATCCGTTTTAGCCCAATTCGGCGGTCTGATAAAATCATGTCATGAACTGCATCGATATTTTCGGGGACTGACACAGAAACTGGCCTTCCCGATCGGTCGTCATCTTCAATGGAAAATTTACCTGTTTTGAAGCTTGCAGTCCAATTTTTCACGGTCGCATACGAAGGACATTGATCACCAAGGGTATTAAGCATATATTCGTAAATCTGCTTACCAATTAACCCTTTTCAAATACAGGTAATTGATGATGGCTCGATACTCCAATTTTTCGATTTTTACAATTTCGCTGGACATCTTTTTTCTTATTGCGTAACTCTGGTTTACTTTTTTGACGTCGAACTCTACACTGACACTTCTAATAAGTTATTGTTCGTATCAAAGATTATAGAGAAGGAAGATTGGAAACGAAGCGACAACATTGACGTGAGCGCCGTCTGGTGAGAAGAAAGTCCTGAGATAGATAATAGGTGGCTAAGAGAAGTGACATTATGTTACCATGGTTACCACATATGGTACAATTCAAACAGACAAATTCAAATCAAATTTAGATTATTCTCCAGTTGAGTTCGTTTAGATTAGATCTACAAAGAATAATTAATAGTTGTATTCGTTAAGTTTAAGTTTAATTGAGTTTTCGTATTGTATTTGAGTTATATATCGTGTAGTGTTTGAGTTTTCGTTTAATATTTGTGTTTTCGTTATAATTTAGTTTGATTCGTGCTTATTAGTATTCGTTCCTGTGTTTCGGTTGTTAAATATTTGAAGACAAGATGCCATCCGGAGCATGCTGCATGGCAAAGCAGTGTACTAATAATAAAAGGAATAATCCGAAATTATCCTTCTTTAAATTACCGAAGAAAATGGAAATGTAAGTATTGAAACTCGAAAGGAGTAACTCTGTTATTCATTGCATAATTTTCAGTGCTCTGAAATGGATAGAGTTTTCTGGGCGAGAGGATTTAGATCACAGCAGAACTTATACTATGTTTCCTCAAGATACCACATCAAATTCATTGAGCGACGCGGGCATGGCGTCTGAATGGGATCTGATTAGTCCTTATACAAGTTTTACACCTCTACAAGATGTTTTTTAAATTGTGATTTTGAATATTCTGTAAAAAATATGTTCTAATAATTCTGTAACTCATATGTAAAGATATTTTTGACATGTATTCCAATTTGAAATTGTATGTATATTTTGAAATAAAAATATGTAAGCAAATCTATTTGGTGTGTTTAATTAGTATCAATTGAATTAATATGTAGATCAAAAATATAATCCTGAGCAGAACAGAAGCCCTGCTTTTGTTGTGTCACCCTGTATATTATTGTCTGGGCTCGATAGGTGGAAATCAAAATTATTACTTATGGTGGTATTCAAATTTCGCGCTCTTTCCAGTAACAGTAATCTGTAATGAAAAAAACTACAGTCACTGTAATCTGTAATGAAAACGCCATCTCGTGAGTAAAAAGTCCCGATATATATGCATAAAACGTAGTCGGTTTTTAGTACGAGAGATATGAGGGCGTTTCCTATCTTTGCACTCTATAATCTTTGGTTCGTATCATATCTACTTAATTTTCTCTAATCTAGGGTGAAATTCGAACAAAAAACGCTCCTTCTGGACAGGGCCTTATTCAGGTAATTTTGTAGCGGAATCTATGATTAATAAATCTCAACTTTGTCACCCACTCAAATAAACCCGTGAGGGCGTTTCCGGGAGAGGCCACCCGCATCGACCTAACCGTTTATCTTTCATTAAAAAGTCACCAGACGAAACCGGGGTAACGAATTGCAATTACACCATGCATATTTCATGGCTATCCACGAACAAAAGATAACTCCCATTCGGCCCGCCAAAAGTAAGCAACATCACCGATTCCGTATGGCGTCCAGATTATAAATCAGCGTATGCTCCAAGAGAATTACCGGGTAACAAGAGGACTTTAGGGATCACTTCGCGGCAAGCTAGGCCGTATCATAAATAAACCGCCGCTGCGTGATGTGGAAACGTGCGGTCTGTAGCCGAAATGACGGCAAACGGAAAACTTTTAATCTGCCCTTTTTTCGGTCGTTTCGATTTAATTCGTTGCGAAGTTGACTGTTTGTTGTTTCGGTTTCGTACGGCTAAAGGCCGTTTTGCTTTGTTTTCGGCCGTGAGCTTCGATTCGGCCGGGTCTGAGAGAATTGGAAATGTCAGTCAATTTTTTTATTCAAATTTTTTTTGTCCGAAGTAATTCCATAACTTTTGTAACGCTTTGTTCTTGTCAGTCGATCATACAAGTTAAGATCACGTACCGTATTCAGAATTCATCTTATTATAAAAATTTTCGATCGGACTTGGAAAAATGTCGAACAAGATGGCGAGTGGTCCGATCAAAAAATTGTTTTATAGTATATCGACTCGGGTCGTAGATTACGATGCGCTTATTAGTTTTTCCGAGAAATTTTTGGTTCAAGAAATATTCGACCTTGAGTGGAAAATTGGCGAAAAAATGTTCGACTTTGGAGTGACGTAACTTCTGAAAAAATTGGAATTGAGGAGAGCTGATTTTTTTGGTTATACTTTGGTTCTTTAAGAATAAAGTGGTGTATTTTTTATATATCTGAGACGAAGGGTTTGGATTTTCTGATTTTTTTCGCGAAGGTCCAATTTTTCCGATTTTCCATCAACCATATTTAAAAAACAATTAGTCTCAGAGAAAATCTGTTTGGATTTTCTTAATCTACGGCATCGAATTAATAAATAGCGAAAATTTCGTATCGATAGGCGAGATTCGAATTTTTGCGAAAAATCCTATACGGTATGGAAAAATTTCGATTTTTGGAAAAAATATATTAATATTTCTTTATTTCAAATAAATAACAGTTTTATTCATTCATCACAAAGAAAATAAACATAATAACTAAATTAACGAATTTGTTCACAGGGAAACTAATAATTTCAATTCAATAGTAAATGAGTTTTTGTTATTTTTGGTTATAAATCAATAAGCAAGAATGTCAATTCCTGAGAGCTTTATAGATATACATTTCATTTATTTGATCTTATGAACAAGGGGTAAAATATTCTGACTGTATACTAATTCATTAGTTTAAAAAATATTCATACATTACTACCACAGTAGGTTTGTACAAATAAAATGGAATAGGTCAAACATATGCTTCACATTCATCATTCACCTGTTCTAAAATAAGACACAAACTCCTGGAATATGGAAAAAACCGATGTATTCTGGTTCAATATATCCTATTTCTACTTTCGGCAAAGGATTGATAGGAATGAAAGCTCCAGTGACACATTTCAATTCATCGGAATCTGAATTCAACTACCGTTGAATGCAATATAGTCATATTTCTTCTTTTTTCAGCTTTTTCGACGTGTTTTTTTTTCTGAAACGTGAGAACGATCAACAATAATCATTTAGAGACCGATGATGGCCATTCAGAACCCGTTTAGGTACTTACAAAAATCGTGCAATTTCATTCTGCAAGTTCTTTCCTCATAATTCCTCGAAAATCCTACCTGAACCATATTTTCCGGTCGCTTTCGTTAGAAGATCGTATAAGGAAGCATTTTTTGACCATTTACACATTCCAAATAAATTTTGAGCACCAAAAACGATACCGAAACTAACCAATCTTCTGATGGACTGGAATTTCGTTTGAAAATTTCGTATCGATAGGCGAGATTCGAATTTTTGCGAAAAATCCTATACCTACGGTATGGAAAAATTTCGATTTTTGGAAAAAATTTTTTTGGCTCCGATCGACTGCAAACTCACACCATCTACTAATTCGAGGCCGTATATTAAGAAAATTCAATCAGTTCTTCCGTGAGGAGTTTTTGATTTACGAACGATGAAAAATCGGAAAATTTTGACCTTCGCGGAAAAAATCAGAAAATCCAAACTGTTCGACTCTGATGGATGAAAATTGGTTTTTTTGATTCACAAAGGATCAATCTCTATGCAAAAAATCAACATCTGTATAAATCAATTTTTCTGGGAAATACGGCAGTCCAAAAATGACCTATTTTTCGACTCAAGGTCGATTATTTCCCAAACTAACTACGCGTTACAAGAGAATTCTAATTACAGATTCGTAATCTACGTGTCCGGATGGACGCATTCAGCAGAGGGAACAGTCGCGGAACAGTTCCCAAATTTCCATGACCTTTCTGCTGAACGGTTGCGCTACCTGTCAAAGTGATTGGGAGCGGTCGCCATTTTAAGTATCGTAACTTATTTGTGCTCACTTTCGGTAGTATAGCTGATTTTTATACGGAATAAATTTAAAAGTACAAAATGAACTTTTTTCTGAAATACCTGGATTGGATTAATACTTTTGTTAATTGTTTTGAGTGTATCTTTTGAGATCGTAAGAACATTTTCACGCTGCCACGCTACCTAAAGAATCTTCTATTCTTATACAGGTACATTCAGAAACAGAAAACTCATTAAGATTATGCGTGTGTAACATATTTTGTTAATTTCATTTCACCAAGTCTTGTTCCATGACTGACGATTAGTCAAACCTCCTATAATAGTGTAACAAGCACTCCCTTGGTAAACTGATCGAGGTAGAAGAGCGGCTTTCCACCGATCAAGGGATGCCGTTAATAAAAAAAGATTTTTTTATTGATGTTATTGAATATTTGTGGGATTCGGCCCGTCGCACATTTGGGACAGGTCTTGGTGCCTAAAGAATTAGGAAATGAAAAGCTTTTTGATTTTTCAAGGTCAATTTATTACAAAGAAAAAAAAATCTCATTCCTTCTGTGTGCCCAATACAGACACTACGCAAAAGTAAAATATAGAACTTTGAAAGTTGAGCAAAAAGTTTTGGGACGATGGACAAATAGATCTGACCTGTTTTCGCTGTATCTGCCGTTGAAATCCAATGACCAAGATTCAGAAAACAATTCAACACAGAATTCACATAAATTCACAAAACACTTGTACGCGACGTCGCGAACACAAACAAAACTTTTTGTGTTTCACTTTAACGCGTTTCACGAAATTCGACTCAATTCAAACGAAGTTATTTCCACTGTTTCTGTTAACCAATAATTACTACCGATTTCTTTTAAATGATAAAACTCAAATTTCCTTTTACTGACTAAGTCCCGACCGACTTCTTTTTCAATCTTTTCGACTCGCAACGTCCCAAGTCGTCGTACCTTCCCTAGTTTTTTTTCCGAACTGCCGAACTGCCCCGTTTTTCCCAAAGCTTCCCTCTTTATTATTTCTTGAGGCTCTTTGGATCCAACCTTCTTGGGCGTACCTTCTTCAAGAAATGAGTTTCAAGATCACTTTTCTATTGGCTCCCCTCCTTTTTGAAAATGTGAGTTTTTCAGCAATATTCGGACATTGTGTTTTCTATTGGACCCCCCTTGTTTGAGAGCATCCCCTTGGAAGTACTGATCATAAACAGGGCTGATCCCTTCGGATTGGTTTTTTGGAACCAATGGTTTCCTCTGGCCTTCCTGGAGGTGTTTCCCTATTCTACTTAATTAGTTTTTGACGCTCCTTATTGGCCCTTTCGACTTCTTAAGTCGAAACTCTATATTTGTTGTCCAACATGACTCATCTACCCGGATCGGTCATAAATCTCCCCGTTGTTTATTTTATTACCCTTCGTCCTAGACCCGATGGTTTTGGTTTCAGAATATTTATTTCTTTTCGTTTGGGGATGAAATTTAGTTTATGAGTCTAGACAGGTGGTCCACATGTCTGCACATTTGTTTTTCGAACAAGCACCCTGTCAGTCACTTGAAGTGTTTCTGACCTATAAACCTCCATATGGTGATCATTTTCTCCGAACTCTATATTTTGTTTCGTTTTCAGAAATAATAAATTTTGGAAGATTTGAGAACACGTGTGCAGGGTTTATAACTTCGACATTCCGGCGTTTTGTACGATTTTTGTCAAGTTTCCCACGACTTGAACTAATTGTTCAAAGTGTTCTGTCCAATTTATGGTCACCCTTATATTATAACACAATAGATTATAGTGTACAAAATTCGGTAGGATCTTAGACTATAAGGGTACGATTATTATCCATATTAAATTAACATGATTCTTACGAAAGAACGTACCAAATTTTAAGATTTAGCTTCAAGATTTTTCCCAAGTTCAAATGTTTATTTGACAAATATCTGACAGATGTCAAAGAAGGAGCAAGTCCGCACCGTAGAGAAATGCGGGGTTTACGTTGAAATAATTGAATTCGAGAAAGCGTCGCTTCCAATTGTCCAACCCGGAGTTCCCAGACGGGACGAAGAGGCGGGGGCGAAGATGGCCAAATAGATAATTCATTTAGATTAGTTTAATCGGCTTCGGAAGTGGGCCTTCATTTATGATTATTCCGGAGGATGCCTACAGGAAATTCGATTTGGTGTAGCGCTACGATCAGTTATTCACATTTCGGAACACATACGGAACGGCTTGAGTACATTAGGCTGTACACACTGTGACCGACTTTCTGGTAGGGCTGTAATGTCCTCGGAACTCTAGAGCTCGAATAATTCGGGAGATACTATGGAAGCCTGGAGCGGAATCCTTCATCTACTCAACACTCAACAGTACTGCCATAGGGTGTATTTTTAGAGTGATAGAATTTTCGATAGGGATAACTGTGATTTGACAAGGTAGAAGCCATGTTGTTTTGACATTTCTGTTCAGTAAGCATCGGCAAATTATCATTATCCAATCAGTTCTTCCGTGGGGAAGACAGTTTTGGATTTACGAACGATGAAAAATCAGAATCTCTACAGCCACAAGGGAAGTTGATACTCAACACGAGAAACACGTGTGACCAGTTTGAAGCCACTTTCTTGAAGGGAGAAAACGAACGAAATCAACCAGGGAGACAGAACTGATCAAATGTAGCGGTATCTAGAATCATAAGCTTCGATATCATTACTGGGTTATTCAAACTAAAACAGCATAATGTCGATATTGAAAGACTGGACCGCAAAGGGCCCAAATACCCTGAATCGCCAGACCGTAAGAGAATCATCTGGACCTATTGTCTTTCCAGAATAGTCCGCCCTGTTACATCATTGATACCTCGGGGGTAGGATCCAGATACGATCGTCCTTTCTTTCCCATCCTGTGTGGATTGAACGGATTGCCGGGCCCTAATCCTGTGGAGGCTGTTACACGGAAAATTTTCGATTCCCTTGGATCGTTAGATGCATAAATAAAGGGAAACGTAGTTGTTTTCTCTGGATTTGGAGGTTCACATGTAAGGCACTGCTTGTATGGTCATGCAAAATAACAAATTCATGCTTTGATATCGGTTCAACCCAACTGGAATCTCCCTCACATTCACCAAGATGATATTTAGTTCGTAAACTTCGAATATGCTAAACTGACCCTACATAGGTTGGGAGAAATTTCAAAACATAGAGCTTTCCTATCATCACGAAAATCAAAGAAAAAAATGGATGTATGAGATGGAAAAATATTCCTAAATTGAAACTGAATTTTTGTGCCTTATCTTCGAGGGATAGAACTGTCAGGTTCCTGTGTGAATATAATATCGAAAATGACTCTAGTTATGATAATGATGAAATAACTGCAAGGCATTCAAAAGATAATAAGAAAGATACCAATCGAATGATTTCACATTTCCTTTGGCCTCTTCGAAGATGGCACGAAGAAGAGATTTTGGTCAAATAAAAAAACTCTGTTATCGGGTGGATGAAATTACTCTGAATAAGCTGAATCTTTTCAGAGTTGTTAACATTTTCGAAGATTTTTGTGGTATACATAAATCAACATCAGAAAAAAGTCAGAAAGTTGTGAAATGTCTAGAACTTTTGACATTATCAAAAAGTATTCTAGTGCTTATTTTATCATTCTATCAAAATGCCGAGCAATCAACAGGAATAGCAACTAACAAGGGAAAGGTTGTATTGACTGACCAAATTTTGGTGTATCAGAACCGTGTTGCTGGAGCTCACTCACCGTTCTAGAAGGATTTCTTGATTATTATTGCATAGTACAGGTTCATGCTTATTTTAATGGGTTGTGTAAAATGCTGAATACTTCAGATGTGAAAAGGATTACTTTTCTTCAAATTTCCAAGTTGCTAAGCTTATAAATTTGGTAATTCTCATCATAGAAAATTTTTAATATACTCTTAAGAAATGATTGATGACACCGATCGCATCTCGCAGATCAATGGATGATCAATTATTCAATGAAGCTCACATATGAACTATGAATTCGATTTAAACACTCTCAGGCGTGTAAAAGGACATTTCCCATTCTTTTATTCAGGATCTGATTACATTTGAAAACAACTATTATTTTTGTGACTTGCGGAGTCCTGCATAATATTGCTAGACTGTGACTGATTCAATTCATGACTCTCAACTGAATAAAGCGATAGTGAATAATGAATGCTATCTTTAAATTTAATGTATATTTCATGTACTCACTCAAACAAGATCAAGAATGATTTGTTCCTATCCTAAATAGAACTAAATCCTTGTACGACTAAATGTTAATTTCATTGGATGTTCTGTATTGTCCTAGCTTTTATTTGGTTACTTGGCATAAGAGTTTGAAATAAGACTTTTCAGAATATCAAAATAGTAGGTACAAACTTAGATCATTCGAGTCAAATAAGTTGACAAAAGTGATGAAGACTAGAGCGTATTTGGCAATAGCTTCGAGTTGAAAAATTTCGTACGAAGTCTGTCCTCATTTCATAAATTACAAATTTTTTTATTAAATAATTTCTTTTGATGTAGGAAATCAGATTTCTCTGAATTGTCTGCCGTGACCGTCAGAAAAAACAGGAATATTCGAACTAGCTTCTTGTTTTGTCTTCATTAGACTACGATTATTGAATTGATCCAAACATGGTATAAAAAAAACGTGCCAAAATACTTCGAGAAATAAGATTCAGGTTAGCCAACCCAAAAAAAAACGATCTCAATCCGAGGTTGTTCAACCGAGGCTGCAAAGACGTTTATAATGCCGAACTTTTTTCAACCGAGGGTTGACTTTCTATCCTCGTTTGAGTAACCTCGGATTGAACGTGCCCTTTATAAAACCGGCCCTAAATGGTGATTTATCTGCTTGTCTCGTGTTTGTGTTGTACCAATAAGAGTCTTCTTTTCCTCACAAAACGAATTGATTTTACAGACACACGTAGGTCTTCATATTGCTGGAGATTATCAGAGAAAGAAGATCAAATTATTGTTGCATTTATGGTTCCACTCTTCGATCAATGATCGTCGACAGCAGCGAAAATTTGAAATATAAAGCTCCTGGAATTTCATCCCCTACAGCTCGTAAAAATGTCACATGCCAGTTACACCTCCGCGTAATCACCAGGATAGCCATCGCAAAAAACCGAGTGCTGACCACTTCAAAATCAGCAACTACTGAGAGGCACACTCTCAAATTTAATTGTCATAAAATTTCCGTCGAAAAGCTTTCATAAATCCGTGTTTACCGACCAAATTCCCAAAAAACCATTCCGATCCTTTATCAACAGCGAACACAGCCAAGCACTTTTCGTGCAAAACCCTCCAATAGGAGTGATTGACGTCGAAAATTTAATCAGCCATATTGTAGGTGTGCGACATTTTTTGTAGCGTAATCAACGCGCGTTTTGTCCGAGTAAATTTGAATATCAAAGGTTTTTGTAGAGCGGGAAAGCCACATGGTTACACTGAATTCGCCCAACCTACATTTTTACAGTCTGTGGCCCCCAAAACTTAATAGGCTTTATTTTGCATTCGATGGCCATTGATCTCTGATTATCAACCATTAGGCCCTTTTGCCGCATAGTTCATTGATTATACAGGGTGTAACAGCCAAATGGAATAAATTCGATAACGAATGAATGAGGACACGTCGATTTGTAATTTTAAATGTGCATATTAAATATGCCATATTTTTCAAAAAAATAATATTATATAGGGTGTTACATGCGACCGTGGCCAATACCAACTTTCATATTTCAAATGCAACCCCCTGTATATTATTTATTTTGTGGATTCTTCAGAAAATTCTTGACACAATTCATGCACAATGTCCTATACCTATCTTCAACTCTTTCGGAAATATTAAGTGTTTCCAGATTTTTTACAAAAATTAACATTTTAAATGAAAATTATTTTATTTCACAAATTCGATACATTACACTCAATACTTATTTCCCATATTCCTCTTGATATGAAGAAAGTAAGCAAAAACCATTACTGAGAAGAAATTAAAAAAACAAAAACAGATTTGTTTATTCTCATAGCCTTAGTAACACGTTGTCTGTTTGCATGACAATAAGTGATCAGTGTAAGTGCTATTGTCTTTTGAATTTCGATAACTGTACGTAATAATATTAGAAAAATGGTTCATTTAACAGAAATGCACAAAATAACCATTCTTCAAATGATTGGTTATGGAGATTACACACGGACACAAATGGAAGTTTCTCGCTTATTTCATGAAACATTTCCAAATTTGCCGCCTATATCCCAAGGAACAATTAGCAAAATAGAAAAGCAGTTTCGAGAGCTTGGTCATGTAAGATAAATAAAAAAAATTGCTGCCAATGCAGTAAGTGATGATACAAAATTGGATATTATGCTTGAGTTTCAAGAAAGCCCACATAATTCGGTTCGAAAAGTAGCCCCGCTGTTCACCGTCAGCCACACGTCAATATTTCGAATATTAAAGGAAAGTAAGATGCATCCCTATAGAATGTTGGCAACTCAGGAGCTCATAGAAGACGATTTCGATAGGAGAACGCATGTTTGTGAGCAAATGATGGCAATGTTAGATAACAATGTGATCCAATCAGAAAATGTTTTGTTTTCTGATGAGAGTACATTTACACTACACCGTCATGTTAATCGTCAAAATTGCCGCTATTGGTCTAATGAGAATCCTCACCCGATGAGAGAAGAACATACGCAATATCCTGAAAATGTTAATGTTTGGGCAGGAATTGTTGGAAATCATATCGTAGGTCCCTTTTTCATTGACGGCAACTTGAATGGAGAAAAATATTTAGAACTACTCCAAAATAATGTGGTACCAACTTTGATAAACTTATATCCTGATCCAGCAAATCCACAAGTTCCTGCCAATATAATATGGTTCCAGCAAGATGGAGCACCGCCCCATTACTAAATCAATGTCCGGCAGTACTTGAACCAATTTTTTCCAAATCGGTGGATAGGGAGGCGCGGATCGATAGAATGGCCAGCACGATCTCCTGATCTGACACCATTAGACTTCTTTTTGTGGGGATATGTCAAAAGTATTGTAAACGAAACGAAACCCTTAAACTTAGACGACCTAAAAAACCGAATCAAATGTTGAGTAACGTTAGAAGACAATTCTACACCAGATTAGCATGTTGCCAAGACGTTCGCGGCGAGCATTTTGAACATTTCCTACATTGACATTAATGTTTTTTTGGTTTTTTTTTAATAATTAAGAAATAATCAGTATTACTTATTAGGTTTTAAGTGTAATGTACCGAACTTGTGAAATAAAATAATTTTTATTTAAAAAGTTGATTTTTGCAATAAATCTGAAAACACTTAATACTTCCGAAATAGTTAAAGATAGGTATAGGACATTGTGCATGAATTGTGTCTTGAATTCTCTGAAGAATCCAAAAAATAAATAATATACAGGGGTTTGCATTTGAAAGAAGAAAGTTGGTATTGGCCACGGTCACATGGAACACCCTATATAATATTATTTTCTTGAAAAATATGCGCATTTAAAATTACAAATCGATATGTCCGAGCGTTTTTCCCAACACGCCCTCTTTTATTCGTTATCGAATTTATCCCATTTGGCTGTTACACTCTGTAGACTTTTAGAAATAGGAAATGAAACAACATCCATTTTTGAGCCTGATTCTGAAATGTTGGTTTGCATATGAATTGGGTCCGATGAAGTATCACCGTCCCTAAATAAAGACAATACACAATTTCTCTATTCCGCTCTGTCATGTTGAGTATTTCTGACTTCCTTGCCGGACAAGGGCAGGTAGAAGCTTTCATTAACCGTTACACTCCTGATGTGGACCTATGCAAGGACTAAAAAATCTCTTCATTTAATGGTGAACTCTTCTCGAAATATCGTGCATCTTCTTGTCTCTATCACCTCATTCGTGCCGTTGTTATTCTACCATCCAGCGTTATAAAGTCGGAAACAGCACCGCCACTACCCTAAATTACCGGCAGTTTCTCAGCGCGATGGTTTTATGCCTTTTCTGCAAAAAGAGCCACGTACTTCTTGTGGCGCTAGTTGCATATCGGGAACGGCAAATTGATGGTTTTTCTCTTTTCTCTCATTCCTCTGGAATTGTTGCTTCCGGGAAGGATGCGTCTTTATTGGTCCTTTAACGATCGAAGCGTCAGATGGGGTAATTGGTTTCGATATTTGTTGTTTTTCGGGAAGTAATAAGGGCCAGGTATATTGGGAATTGTTTATTGTAGAGAATTATTTGGGTATCTTGCCGGCCCATAATAACAGAGGCTTCTTTCTGTAAAATGCTCTATCTAAACAGCTGCAAGGAAGTTGAAATTCGACAGTACTTCCACAGTTAACGCCTTTCCACTTAACACTTCTTTCGTTGTGGAAAATGGTGCAGGATTCATAATCAACAATGAATGCGAGAATCTGATCAAGAAATGAAAGAGAGGAAAACCTAAAAGAGCAAAATACCTATAAAGTTAATTGGAGCTGGAGGTTTCCAAACCTAAATAACCCTCAAACACCTAGAAAATATTCCGAACGCTTCTTCAAACCTCCTGAACATCTTCAAGACGAAACTGAGATAATTGGAATCTGTAAGAACAGTTTCCTCGGAAGCATCCGCTGGAGTGCAAATATTAACTCATTTAACAATTCGAACCTTAATGAAAAGTTTGTTGTCGGTAAATAATCAATCTTGCAGAAGGTTCCGACAGTGATACGCTCGAACAGATAGATTATTCTACAAATAAGGCGAGGACGCTTGAAAGTAGCATATTTCAGCATGTTTATTAAGTTAACTGGAGGAATTTCCAGAATCTTGATTCGAAACTGTAACAATGGCTAGTTAGTATTGAACTGTGCTGGTCATGACTGAAATTACAAATGGCGTATATGAATGAGGCATCTGGGATGATCCTGTGCACTACCCATGTTCACAAACGTCGACAAAAAATCAGTTTGACCGTATTCGATTCTGGGAAATTCAAATTTGTAATTTCTAGGCGCAAATGATTCATCGAACTTCGTACTTTTGCAACTTAATAATGATAATTTTATTTATAAATGCACCTATAAAATACAGGTTTAGGTACATTATAAATATTTCCCGTCAAATGGTCAAACTTTACTTGGCACAATGCTGATTAACAATATGATATGATATGATATATTGTTTATACTGATTACTCCTAGGTCTAGAAACCAAAAGTGAATACGACCAATGGAACGGAAGCTATGGCGGTTTGAAATTTCGATTTTTTCAAAAAATGCCATTTCGCAGGTGAACATCTAAACCACAATAGTTAGGGCTCTAGAAAGTCTTTTATTGAATAGAGCGACCTCGAAAACCTACATTTTGATACCAAACATGACCATATAGTCCTTCTTTCACATGAATTTTTCAAGTTTTTTGTTTTCCATTTTTCATTTTCGATTTTTGTTCACGAGCTCAGAGCATGCTGAGTTTAGGTGTTATGGGTCAGCAAAAAGGGTATTCTGGTAGATTCGAATGGGTTGTAGATATTTATACGATCGAATATCAACACAAGATTTCCCAGGGATTCCTTGGGGATGACGAATATGGTGAATATGGTGACTAATATGGTCTTACCCCTTACGTAATTTTCACCCAAAAAGTTGGGATTTTCGAAATCGATTTTATTATGCCTAGAGATACTTGATACAATGCTGATTAACAATATACAAACTAGAAGTGAATACTACCAATAGAACGGGAGCTATGTCGGTTTGAAATTTCGATTTTTTGAAAAAATGCCATTTCGCAGGTGAAATTCTAAACCACAATAGTTAGGGCTCTGGAAAGTCTTTTATTGAATAGAGCGACCTCGAAAACCTACATTTTGATACCGAAATCGTATATATAGACCTCATAACTAATGAATTATTTCGTTTTAATTTTTTCCATATTTCATTTTCGAGTTTTGTTCCGAAGCTCATAGCACTCTAAGTATGGGTGATATGGATCAACTAATTGGGTATTCTGAAAGATTCGAATGGGTTGAAGACATTATCGATTGAAGAACACTGTTAGATTTTCCAGGGAATTCGTGTTGATGGCAAATATGGTGTTTTTAGGGGGGAATCTGAAGCATGTAGCGAGTTTTTGAAAACGGAATGTACAGGTTTGTTTTTTCAACCTGCAAATTTAATCTGAAGTTATCATAATTCCCACTTGTATTTTTGAAAAAGTGTTGAAATTATTGAAAGTAGACAATCATATTGTTTTCCACAGTGAAAATTTCATCAATATTAATCAAGCCATACTAAAGTTAAGAATAAAAGAAAAATGATTCTACTCCACTTTGAGCATGGACTTCTTTCTTCAATTAAAAGAAAAATCGTTCAAATCAACCTGTAGACTCTCAATAAAGGCTCCCAACCATAAACCAAACATTGTTTCTAAACTACCTTGACTAGTGTAAACTCTTCCTAAAATCTGACGGTCTCCTCCAGAATCACCCTGTATATCTTCGTTAAAAACGGTGTGGAAGGGAGATCATGTAGATCATTTGGATTACAATAATAAATAGATCATGCATTCGTGCCAAGTCCCCTTAGGAAATAGTGCTTTATAGTTCAGCTACTCACCGCCAGATCAAATCGATTCTCTGAAGCACAACTGTGCCACTATGGACGGGAGGAGGAACTACAACTAAAATCAGCTTCAATTCGTTCAATAACGTTGTTCCTCTAGGTATATTGAAACTCAAATGATTCAAAACTGCACAGAGTTCAAAACTATCAACGTTTCCATCTGATATCGTTAGAGAGGGTAATTCTCTGGTAGACGATTTACCAGACCATCAGATAGAATACCTGGATCGTTATTAGAGATTATTCCAATTAACGCCCTTCGATGATTTACAGTCGCCCAAATGCTGGTACACTCAGTCTAGTCGAAATCCCAGTTTTCATTACTTCTGTTATCTGATGGAATCCGGGGTGCAAACAGGACTCAAAAGCGAAATGCGCATTACGACTAACATTTTTCTCTTTGCTGATTGCTGAATACCCGGAAGTATTCACAACTAATCGTGCTGAGCTAGGATTAATTATACCGGGCTGTTTAATGGATAAATCGGTTACAATAAGAGCATTACGAACAATTCCACAATTCAGTTTATTGATGGTCGCTGCGGATGTTATTTCCTGGATACGGAATCTGAGCTAAACCGTTTGGAATATAGACGATTAGTATTAATTAGAAAAAAAATTAATGAACCACGCTTTTCAAAACAACGCAACGAATGAATTGGGATCTCAACCTTCCATTTGCATTCATAATTATTCAACAGAAGTAACTCGTATCGTCAGAAGAGAGAACATCAGAATGTTAATATCAACAATCCTTTATTTTCAAGCGAACATTCACTCCAATTTTCAGAAAACAAACCTTCTCATTTATTAATAAATGTTCCTCCGAAAAATGAGTTGTGGAATTGGCTTACATAGGGCCGCATATGTGTCGAAACAAAAGGTCCTGATGAATTCATGAGAAAGAGAAATTCTTTCGCAACAGATTAAATATTTACGTGTGGAAAATATCAGCACACTATACATACGGAGTATTGTTGAAAAATTCAAACTTTTATTGATGTCCAGGTTCCAGAAACATCCCTAGAATCTCGAGGTGCCGTAGGAGTTTGAGTGGAAAAGCTGATGAAGGATTATTTGCAGAATTCACAATGTTTTCTTTCATTAATGCGTACAACGAGAAGGCCATTTGACCAGTTACATGCAAACAGGAAGATTCTGGTGAAAGTACAAGGGTCCCCATATTCATCATTGAATAATTACTTCTGATTGGAATTCAATTCAGCCAATGGCACGTATTGTGGTGGAAAACAGTGGCGAAACACGCATTTTATTCGGAGATATGGATTTATAAAGAAAAATAAAAACAATAATGAACGGAAAAATGATTTTTTTATTCCATAATGTTTTATGGCGTTATTGCCGGTTCGTTTTCTTGAAGCACTCAAAGGCACGTATTTTGGTGCAAAAACTATTGCGAAATGCGCATTCTATTCGGAGATATGAATTTTTGGAGCAAAATAGATACAATGACGAACCGAAAAATAGTTTTTTGTAGATTCCAGACGGCTTCCTTGAGTCATTTCCTGATTCGTATTCGTGAAGCATTCAAAGGCACGTATTATGGTGGATAAATCATCGCGAAAAATGCCTTCACTTCGGAGATATAAATTTAAAAAATAAAAGCAATAATGAACCGAAAAATAATTTTTTGTGAATTCCAGACGGCTTCCTAGAGATATTTTTCGGTTCGTATTCGTGAAGCATTCGAAGGCACATATTTTGGTGGAAAACTATCGCGGAACACGCATTCTTGTCGAAGATATGAATTTTTGAAGAAAAAAAAACAATAAGAAACCGAAAAATAATTTTTTGTGAATTCGAGACGGCATCCTTGTATCATTTTCTGATTCGTATTCGTGAAGCATTCAGAGGCGCGTAGTTTGGTGGAGATACTACCGCAAAAAATGCCTCCTTTTCGAAGATATGAATTTTTGAAGAAAAAAAAAGAATAAAAAACCGAAAAATAATTTTTTGCAAATTCCAGAAGGTCTTCTGGAGTCATTTCCGTTTTCGTATTTGTGGAGCATTCAGAGGCACGTATTTTGGTGGAAAAACTATTGCGAAAAATGCCTTCTTTTCGAAGATATGGATTTTTGAAGCAAAATAGGTACAATGATAAATCGAGAAAGTTTTTTTTTGTAAATTCCAGACGGCTTCCTCGAGTCATTTTCTTTTTCGTATTCGTGGAGCATTCAGCGGCGCGTATTTTGGTGGAAAAACTATCGCGAAAAATGCCTTCTCTTCGAAGATATGTATTTTCGAAGAAAAGAAAAACAATGATGAACCAGAAATTTATTTTTTTGGATTCCAGACCGTTCCAGACGGCTTCCTAGAGTCATTTTCAGTTCGTATTCGTGAAGCATTCAAATGCACGTATTTTGGTGGAAAAACTATCGCGAAAAATGCCTTCTCTTCAAAGATATGTATTTTTGAAGAAAAAAGAAACAATGATGAACCAGAAATTAATTTTTTTGGATTCCAGACGGCTTCCTAGAGTCATTTTCAGTTCGTATTCGTGAAGCATTCAAATGCACGTATTTTGGTGAAAAAACCATCGCGAAACAAGCATTCTATTCGGAGATATGAATTTTTGAAGAAAAATAAAAACAATAATGAACCGAAGAATAATTTTTTATGAATTCCAGAAGGTTTCCTAGAGTCATATTTCGGTTTGTATTCGTGAAGCATTCAAAGGCTCTCATTTTGGTAAAAAAACTATCGCGAAACGCGCATTCTTTTCGAAGATAAGAATTTTTAAAGAATAATTAAAACAGGTCGGGTCACGTCAAGTATTTTTTCAATTGACTATTTGATCATTTTCCATCGAGAAGTTGAGATTGTTTAAATAGTTCATATTTTGCTCAGAGATACTTCGAGCTATGCTTGAAACATAAAATCGAGAACTTCAAAAAGAACACCATCGAATCAGCTGTATACATTCACGAATTGGACACCAACAACAAATTTTTCCGTTTGACCTATTTTCGACCATTTAAAAAAAATTGGCCTTGATATAAACTCTGAAGAGAGTTGTTGAATCTGAGTATACGTAACCATCCAAGCAGATACGAATTTCAACAAGTTCTCCTGCTCGAAAAATACAAAATAGTCCCTCAAAACCAAATCGTATCGTACTTTCGAGTACACATTCGTATTTGCGAACTTTCTGTCAAACCTACACGACTTTCCATTCTTTCCGTTTCCGCTTCAGAACCGCTCCGGTATTCGTTTTTCCGGTTTTCCAAGGCACCTTATTTTCCGTTTTTTCACGCCCGTCTGACGTCCATCGGGCCAGAAAAACTGGAAATGGAGAAGGGGATTCGGCAGGAGTGGACCAATTTGCAAGTATTAATTCGAGTGGAACGCCTCAGAATTTGGTATTTTAGCGGATCTGGCACTGAGTACTGAGTTGCGAATCGTTCTTTGTTTATCTTGAGTGTGGCGAAGTTTGATGGGGATTGTGCAGAATATCTGTTTCGAATTTTACTTGTTCTCTCGAGTTGGTTTACTCCTTAATCCATAGAAAAAGGAGACAGCATCTCATTCATAAATTCGAAAATTGGTTCCAAAATTTGACCAGTTTTCAATGAGTGGAACGAAGACAGCATAAGGGATAGCAATTGGCGAATCCAAAGATCAAAGCGCCCTCTTTCGGCAAATATTTCAAACTAGAAAATGAGTTATGGTTATGACAGTTTGAAATTTCCGATTTTTCGTAAAAAGGACATTTCACAGTTGAAAATCTGAACGATGATAGTTAGGGCTTTGAATTATTTTTTATTGGATAGAACGACCTCGAAAACCTACATTTTGATACCAAAACCACCCATGTAGCCCTCATAAGTAATGAATTATTCGTGTTTTCATTTTTCGGTTTTTCATTTTCGAGTTCTGTTCACGGGCTCACACAAATCAAGGCAAGGGCGCAGTCGCTCCGCCAAATTGCTATTATTGAAGATTCGAATTGGAAGTACAACTTCCAAATTCAATAACAACGTTAGATCTTCCCCAAATATATTTTTTAGTGACAAATATGGTGTTTTTAGTGGGTCATACCCCTTTGGCATTTTTGACCCAATATTTAAGATTTTTCGAATCGCTCATATTTCTTACAGAGATACTTGGAGCTATGCTGATCAACATAATATAAATAGTTCTTGGCGGCGATGAGAGGGACGGAGGTTATGACAGTTTGAAATTGCCGATTTTTCGTAAAAATGCCATTTGACAGTTGAAAATCTAAACGGTGTTAGTTAGGGCTTTAAATTATTTTTTATTGGATAGAACGACCTCGAAGACCTACATTTTGATACCAAAACCACCCATGTGGCCCTCATAAGTAATGAATTATCCGTGTTTTCATTTTTCGGTTTTTCATTTTCGAGTTCTGTTCACGGGCTCACACAAATCAAGGCAAGGGCGCAGTCGCTCCGCAAAATTGCTATTATTGAAGATTCGAATTGGAAGTACAACTTACAAATTCAATAACATGGTTAGATCTTCCCCAAATATATTTTTTTTTACAAATATGGTGTTTTTAGGAGGTCATACCCCTTTGGCATTTTTCACCCAAAATTTAAGATTTTTCAAAGCGCTCATATTTTGCACAGAGATACTTGGAGCTATGCTGATCAACATAATATAAATAGTTCTTGGCGGCGATGAGAGGGACGGAGGTTATGACAGTTTGAAATTTCCGATTTTTCGTAAAAATGCCATTTGACAGTTGAAAATCTAAACGGTGATAGTTGGGGCTTTGAATTATTTTTTATTGGATAGAACGACCTCGAAAACCTACATTTTGATACCAAAACCACCCATGTGGCCCTAATAAGTAATGAATTATCCGTGTTTTCATTTTTCGGTTTTTCATTTTCGAGTTCTGTTCACGGGCTCACACAAATCAAGGCAAGGGCGCAGTCGCTCCGCCAAATTGCTATTATTGAAGATTCGAATTGGAAGTACAACTTCCAAATTCAATAACAACGTTAGATCTTCCCCAAATATATTTTTTATTGACAAATATGGTGTTTTTAGTGGGTCATACCCCTTTGGCATTTTTGACCCAAAATTTAATATTTTTCAAATCGCTCATATTTCGCACAGAGATACTTGGAGCTATGCTGATCAACATAATATAAATAGTTCTTGGCGGCGATATATATATATATTCTTTTGAAAGAGAGTATTACATACTGTTTTCTTAAACCAAACAATACATGGCATATGGCACGTGTGAAGAAATGGCTACAAGGACCAGATTATATAAATGAATAAAATCTGTTTCCCGCTCCAAATCTAAGTGTTAGCAGAGGGAATGTAAACGGGGTACCATACAATTCTGAGTATGATACACGAGAACAGATAAAAACCTCTGAAAAAACTCTGTCTCCCCGTGTATGTGTGGTGATACTGAATTTGTTCAAAAAAATATGCTGCTATCCATGTTACAGAGCTCCTTGTGCTTGAAAATTGGCGGCGATGAGACGGACGGAGGTTATGACAGTTTGAAATTTCCGATTTTTCGTAAAAATGCCATTTGACAGTTGAAAATCTAAACGGTGTTAGTTAGGGCTTCAAATTATTTTTTATTGGATAGAACGACCTCAAAAACCTACATTTTGATACCAAAACCACCCATGTAGCCCTCATAAGTAATGAATTATTCGTGTTTTCATTTTTCGGTTTTTCATTTTCGAGTTCTGTTCACGGGCTCACACAAATCAAGGAAAGGGCGCAGTCGCTCCGCAAAATTGCTATTATTGAAGATTCGAATTGGAAGTACAACTTACAAATTTAATGACATGGTTAGATCTTCCCCAAATATATTTTTTTTTTACAAATATGGTGTTTTTAGGAGGTCATACCCCTTTGGCATTTTTCACCCAAAATTTAAGATTTTTCAAATCGCTCATATTTTGCACAGAGATACTTGGAGCTATGCTGATCAACATAATATAAATAGTTCTTGGCGGCGATGAGAGGGACGGAGGTTATGACAGTTTGAAATTTCCGATTTTTCGTAAAAATGCCATTTGACAGTTGAAAATCTAAACGGTGTTAGTTAGGGCTTTAAATTATTTTTTATTGGATAGAACGACCTCGAAAACCTACATTTTGATACCAAAACCACCCATGTAGCCCTCATAAGTAATGAATTATTCGTGTTTTCATTTTTCGGTTTTTCATTTTCGAGTTCTGTTCACGGGCTCACACAAATCAAGGCAAGGGCGCAGTCGCTCCGCAAAATTGCTATTATTGAAGATTCGAATTGGAAGTACAACTTACAAATTTAATAACATGGTTAGATCTTCCCCAAATATATTTTTTTTTTACAAATATGGTGTTTTTAGGAGGTCATACCCCTTTGGCATTTTTCACCCATAATTTAAGATTTTTCAAATCGCTCATATTTTGCACAGAGATACTTGGAGCTATGCTGATCAACATAATATAAATAGTTCTTGGCGGCGATGAGAGGGACGGAGGTTATGACAGTTTGAAATTTCCGATTTTTCGTAAAAATGCCATTTGACAGTTGAAAATCTAAACGGTGTTAGTTTGGGCTTTGAATTATTTTTTATTGGATAGAACGACCTCGAAAACCTACATTTTGATACCAAAACCATCCATGTAGCCCTCATAAGTAATGAATTATTCGTGTTTTCATTTTTCGGTTTTTCATTTTCGAGTTCTGTTCACGGGCTCACACAAATCAAGGCAAGGGCGCAGTCGCTCCGCCAAATTGCTATTATTGAAGATTCGAATTGGAAGTACAACTTCCAAATTCAATAACAACGTTAGATCTTCCCCAAATATATTTTTTAGTGACAAATATGGTGTTTTTAGTGGGTCATACCCCTTTGGCATTTTTGACCCAAAATTTAAGATTTTTCAAATCGCTCATATTTTTTACAGAGATACTTGGAGCTATGCTGATCAACATAATATAAATAGTTCTTGGCGGCGATGAGAGGGACGGAGGTTATGACAGTTTGAAATTTCCGATTTTTCGTAAAAATGCCATTTGACAGTTGAAAATCTAAACGGTGATAGTTAGGGCTTTGAATTATTTTTTATTGGATAGAGCGACCTCGAAAACCTACATTTCGATACCAAAACCACCCATGTAGCCCTCATAAGTAATGAATTATTCGTGTTTTCATTTTTCGGTTTTTCATTTTCGAGTTCTGTTCACGGGCTCACACAAATCAAGGCAAGGGCGCAGTCGGTCCGCAAAATTGCTATTATTGAAGATTCGAATTGGAAGTACATCTTACAAATTTAATAACAAGGTGAATTTTAAGCTCATGACAAATGTCATTCGTGAAATTGCCAAAAGCAACAAACTTTCATTTTACAATCGAGAAATTTTGCCGGCAAAATTTCATCTCTAGTGGTATTATATATGACTATTTCCCTCGTCTTAATTTCCACCAATCAGAAACGCGCAATTTTGAATCACAAATGGTTTCTAGATGGAAAAATTGTTTGGCAGCAGCTGTCAGCAGTTTTTTCGGGTTTACCCGCGGCAAAACTTGACAGTTGTTGTCAACGAAAATTAATAATACATACATAGATGCATCCAAAATAATCTGTTACTCAAGAAATAGTCTTGTCAAATACCATTCGTGCATCTAATTTTTCCTGTGAAAAAAATCGAAAAAACACAGTGCGAAGTAATATTTTTTTAACAAAAAGCATTCGTGCAGGTGCAAAAATCCTCGTCTTCGACTCGGATTTTTGTTGCCACCTGCACTCATGCTTCTTGTTAAAATATTACTTAGCAACGTGTTTTTTCGATTTTTTTCGGAAAAATTGGATGCACTTATGATATTACTTATGAATATATTAACAATTTAGCACGTATTTTGGAAGGATGTATTCAGTGGCCAAGTTCTGAGGCTGAATTGATGAATTTCCCGCTTAACATTTTGGGAATATTCGAGTGATACGTACTTAATTATAAGGATATACCATACAGATCTTCATGTTTGTCATGTCGCATCAGAACTTCTTCACATTCAGATCAAAGTTTAGGCAGATGTAAATCTTTTTGTGTTGCTATTTTGTAGTAGCTATATTTTCATGAAAATGAAGATTATTCAAAACAATAGTTTATTTTCATAATTTCCATCGAATTCCTCGTGAATTTTCGATCCAATTAGAAGGGAAAAAGCCAATTCGTATACCGAAATTTTATAAACTCGACACTGCACTATCAATTATACATCAATTCACTGAAATTCTTCACAAAATCATCACTAAGAAACTAAGAAAAACACTCAAAATAATCTGTTTTACATATCAAAACGAAGTAGCTTTAGAAAAGATTACTTATTGAAGAATGGAAATAAAATTACGAGTGAATCAATTCTTTTTGACATCTTTTGGAAACATTAAGAACCTCATATTATCTTTACGTGTGAAACAATCGTACCAATTTTAAATTTTGCGCCTAAGTCAGAAGCTTCCAATTGACATGATGGTACCCACAATTAATGTATGGACTGGGACTCCCTTTCTGTTGGCTGTTGTTCACACGAATCACCCGAATAAAAATCAAGTTTATCGACAGCTGTTCACCGTCAAACTCTCATCGACTTCCCGACCTTCCCCTAAAGGGTCGAAACGAGCGCATTTACTGGAAATCTTGCAAGCGGATCTTCATCCCCCAACATTATCGGATTCGTCCACCCTTTGACGCATCCCCGGACCCGGTAACGAGATTCGTCGTAGCGAAAAGGTGATTTTCATGAATTCAATATTCCGGGACGCCATATCCGCATCCTACGGACATATTACGGCATTTCTTGGATGGTGTACGCGCATCCATGAATATTGAATGCCTCCAGACTCCTGAAGTTCCATACGGGACCTGAAATGACGGCGAGGATGTGCCAGAGCTTCGGTTTCTTTTTCTTTATTTCCCCAATCTTTGTTTTCAATATCGCCGGTGTTTTCCACTGTAAATACACGTGAGGCAGAGAGGAATAATATACTCCATTCACAATTATAAAATCACAACTCTGGCCTTGGGAATTTGACACATTCCACTCTGTATCGAAGTTATGACGTTTTTCAAAATATTTTCATGTTTCAAGTCAACACTATGTTGCCTTTTCTACATTCTTAGCGTATTTCTCAGAATGTGAATGAATTGGAAAAGATGTGATGGACGAAAATAATAAACGTTTTTATGAATTGATAGAAAGGATTCCTTTTCCAGTTATTTGCATGAAAAGTACAAGAGATCACTGTTGAAATATATTATGTTGAAATATATTATTTTTCGCTTGTGAAGATTTGATGTTTATTCTCCTCTTGAACTGAAAGTTCAAGATTTGACGACATCAATTGTTGATTCTAATCAAGAATTCATTAAAAAAAATCAACCTAAAGATATAAGATGAATTGATGGTTAATTATAAGAATCAAGAATAATGGAACATTATATCCCTCTACTGGAATCCGAATATGATTGTGATATGATTGTGAGGGTGCATAACATTCCTATTTCTGATATTTCTCTATTTAAAATAAATAACAGTTTTATTCATTCATCACAAAGAAAATAAACATAACAACTGAATTAACGAATTTGTTTACAGAGAAACTAATTTCAATACAAAAGTAACTGAGTTTTGGTTATAAATTAATAAGCCTGAAAGCTTTATAGATATATGTACATTCAATTTATTTGATCTTATGAACAAGGAGTGATATATTCTGACTGTATAGTAATTTGTAAGTTTAAAAAAGATTCATACATTACTACCACAGTAGGTTTGTACAAATAAAATGGAATAGGTCAAACATATGCATCACATTTATCATTCACCTGTTCTAAAATAAGACACAAACTCCTGGAATATGGAAGAAACCGATGTATTCTGGTTCAATATAGCCTATTTCTATACTTTTGGCAAAGGATTGATGAGAATGAAAGCTCCAGTGACACATTTCAATTCATCGGAATCTGAATTCACCTACCGTTGAGTGCAATATAGTTATATTTCTTCTTTTTTTTTCTTTTTCGACGTGTTTTTTTCTGAAACGTGAAAACGATCAACAATAATCATTTAGAGACCGATGATGGCCATCCAGAACCCGTTTACTTACGAAAATCGTGCAATTTCATTCTGCAAGTTCTTTCCTCATAATTCCTCGAAAATCCCACCTGAACCATATTTTCCGGTCACTTTCGTTAGAAGATCGTATAAGGAAGTCTTTTTTGTCCGTTTACACATTCCAAATAAATTTTGAGCACCAAAAACGATACCGAAACTAATCAAACTTCTGGGGGACCGGAATTTCGTTTGAAATCTTTCTAAACGGCCAGATACCTAAAAAAAACTTCGTTATCAAGTGTAAAAAGGTCAATTAGTACCTACTTTCGCTTTATTTATGCTTATTAATCGATTTTTGGTCCAATTCAAATTTGCCGTTCTTACTCACGCCAAAAGTCGTGAAAGGAAAAAATGACACTTGCACAAAATTTCTCATATCGACGGGAAACTTCTTCTGGACGACGAAGAACGGAAAAATAGGCGATTTCCTATCTATATTTCGCCCCAAAATCGCCGATCGATTCGAACTAACAAAATGTGGAATATCTTTGTTACTTTTATTTTGATGTAACCAAAGCAACTGGCAACGTCGTTTTGTCATTAACGATATTTTCTGTACGCGCACAGACTTTTCATCAGGTGCACCAACTCCTGAAAACGAAACCATGACCTCCTATGTGATAAATAAAAGTCAATGGAGTATAGGTGATTGTACTGAATTCAGCTTCATCCTGTACTATTCTAGAGAGGCTCATGATTAACAGAGCATCTCTTGCTCAGGCATTCTTATTAACCGCATAGCTTCAGATCTGGAAAGCCTTGAAATATCGCAGTGCATTATTCTTCCCAATAACACATCTTTCAAGATGGTGGATATCGAATCCTGGCTTCTTCCAGAAATAAATTACCCAGCCGTTTAGAATAGAAAGACAGGCATCGCTTCATAGACACAATCGGCTCCTTACCTAATGCCCCATCCATAACTTCCAACGTAGGCCTGGAATTCTCCAATGGCGTTACATAACTCCGGGACGAAGAGAATAAATTTCATGGGGTATTTTTCCGGCATCAGTAGGAGAAAAGCGAATGGCGCTCGGAACCCTTTGTTGACTAATACCCGCTTTAGATTCTTTGTGACGAATTGAGCAAATTGGACGACCTTATCCTTTGTAGTTTCCGATCCGGCCAGTTCGTGTATTCAGACAGGATTTCGCCCTCATGGCAGTCATTTTGCGCTGTTGGGATGTGACTTATGAAGGGCTCCGTTTGTCGGAACATGAATTAGGGCACTCGTGGTTAGCAGTAATCCACGACCGCTTGTAATGAGTGGTCTGATGAAGCTGTGGCGGGGAAGAAGAGAGAAGGGAGCTACAAACATTGGCAGGTTCATATACTGCCACCTTGAGAGCCTTCTCCAGATCATTCCTTACCATTACAGCGTCAACAGTCAGTAACAGAATCTTGTGTTACTAAAAGTTCCTTCGGAACTTTTAGGAAAATTCCTCTTTCGATTTCCTATTTCTTCTGGAACTTTTACTTGTAGGAGCATTTTCCCACACCCAAAGAGGTTCTGAGCCAATATTTATCAGTGCTTTGACTGTCAGAATGGATTGGTACCATGTTTCTGTAAAAGTTTTTTCTTAGGTTCATCTTCCAAGAGCCAGTTGAACCTGAAAGACTCCCAAACAATACGATATTGAGCATTCAGTGCCAGTAGTTTGACCAATCTGTGAGCCATTAGATGGTAGCGGATTCCCTTTCCAGACCTTCCTTCTTCTTGGCACTTAGTGAAGCCTTTGCTGATGCCTATAATCCCCTTCATTTCTTTATTGGGAAGTTTGATGAGATGTACTTGGTTATCATCCTTAGATATTCTGATACTGGTATCATGGTACTGTTCTGGCTGGAGAAGTTATTCAATTTGGATGATTTTGTGAGCCTTGTCTTGGCTGAAATGAATTATATAAATTTCCATGACGTCTCCACAATTTCATTGACAATTGATTTGATAAATGACAGACATACTCCATTCACTTTTATTTAATCACATAGGAGGTCATGGTTTCGTTTTCAGGAGTTGGTGCACCCGATGAAAAGTCTGTGCGCGTACAGAAAATATCGTTAATGACAAAACGACGTTGCCAGTTTCTTTGTTTACATCAAAGTGAAAGTATCAAAGATATTCCACATTTTGTTAGTTCGAATCGATCGACGATTTTGGGGCGAAATATCGATAGGAAATCGCCTATTTTTCCGTTCTTCGTCGTCCAGAAGAAGTTTCCCGTCGATATGAGAAATTTCGTGCAAGTGTCATTTTTTCCTTTCACGACTTTTGGCGTGAGTACGAACGGCAAATTTGAATTGGACCAGGAATCGATTTATTAGCATAAATAAAATGAAAGTAAGTACTAATCGACACTTGATAACGAAGTTTTATTAGGTATCTGGCCGTTTAGCCAGATTTCAAATGAAAATCCGGTCCCCCAGAAGTTTGGTTAGTTTCGGTATCGTTTTTGGTGCTCAAAATTCATTTGGAATGTGTAAAAAGACAAAAAAAGCTTCCTTATACGATCTTCTAACGAAAGCGACCGGAAAATATGGTTCAGGTAGGATTTTCGAGGAATTATGAGGAGAGAACTTGCAGAATGAAATTGCAGGATTTTCGTAAGTAAATGGGTTCTGGATGGCCATCATCGGTCTCTGAATGGTTATTGTTGATCGTTTTCACGTTTCAGAAAAAAGACACGTCGAAAAAGCTGAAAAAAGAAGGAATATGACTATATTGCCTTCAACGGTAGGTGAATTCAGATTCCGATGAATTGAAATATGTCACTGGAGCTTTCATTCCTATCAATCCTTTGCCGAAAGTAGAAATAGGCTATATTGAACCAGAATACATCGTTTTTTTTCATATTCCAGGAGTTTGTGTCTTCTTTTAGAACAGGTGAATGATAAATGTGAAGCATATGTTTGACCTATTCCATTTTATTTGAACAAACCTACTGTGGTAGTATAATGTATGAATATTTTTAAACTAATAAATTGCTATACAGTCAGAATATTCTACTCCTTGTTCATAAGATCAAATAAATTAAACTTATATCTATAAAGCTTTCAGGAATCGACATTCTTGCTTATTAATTTATAACGAAAACTTAGTTACTATTGCATTGAAATTATTAGTTTCTCCGTGAACAAATTCGTTAATTCAGTTATTATGTTTATTTTCTTTGTGATGAAAGAATAAAACTGTTATTTATTTGAAATGAAGAAATATTAGAAATAGAAATGTTGTGTTCTCCAAAATGAAATATACATTCTGAGAAATACGCTAAGAATGTAGAAAGGGCAACATAATGTTGACTTGGAACATAAAAATATTTTGAAAAACGTCATAACTTCGATACAGAGTGGAATGTGTCAAATTTCCAAGGCCAGAGTTGTGATTTTATAATTGTGAATGGAGTATACTTCCAAATATTGTACGACTACCCTCGGTTGCTCATATTCATCACACCCTTGGAAGGAACACAAAGAACCTGAGAGATTTAAGCTGTACGTAGACTTGCAACAACTTTCACCCGTCAGAACACCTGCAAAAACTCCTCTCCGAAAAGAATGTGGCCTGTCAGTTGGAGAGACGTAAACTGAGCATATAATGTACCACTGTCTAGCTCCCCTATTCCGAAAAACCACTCCTTTCACCTTTATCTCCTCCATATGAGAACACATTCGTGTGCCATAACTAAATTTCAATCGCAAAAAGAAGTTAGCTAATGGAAATTGAATAGAGGGCAATGGACCTTCTATAATGCCGTGTTCCCTTATATAACACAGGATTGGAAACTGTCGCTAGGAATGTAATTCATGTGGGTTCGACGCCCAGAAGGACGACGATTAAGCTTACCATACACCGACAAAATCTGCCTTCCTACTCTGGATAAGTAACACGAAAATTGCTTAAAAATTTTGTGGCTTGGGTCTTTTTTTAGAATTCTATCTGGTTTAAGACCAAACTGTAGTGTTTGTGGATCCTGAAGGAGAAGACATGAAGCTTGGATAAAAACTTTGAAGAAAAGATCACGATAAATGTGGTAGACATTTCCACTCTGTCGAAAGACAAAACCTGGGTGACTGGAGGTGGCGAACTGTAAGTTTGGTCGGTGGTTAATTTCCTGCTTGACTTGTGATATCGTCTTGGTATCTCGTGGTTTCAAGAAGACTTCCATGGGGATGTGAAGTCCTTTGAAACTATCAACAAGAGATTGGTTAACCCTTGAGTCTGTCGTTATCAAAACCGAAGCTTATCAGCGTTATCAAAACCGAAGTCTGGACTACTAACGTTCACCAGCAAATCCGCATAGTATGGAACCTTTAGACTACATGTCTATCTTGACAGGTACGGAAAAATTTAATGGCGGTGTCAGTGCGAACGATAAATTAGTCGGTGCTGTTTAGAAAATGAAACGCCTGGAATTGCAGAGGTGAAGTAGGAGAAAGAGGGTGATTTTAAATGAAGATGTTAAGATGGAATGCCCTCGGATGTAATTCACTTCCTTATTCGCCCTGTGGAAAGAAATCCCGGGAAATCTCGCGGGGAAAATTCTGAAAGTCGGAGTGACGGAGTGATACGCAAGTTTGACTCAGGAGAGTTTTGGGAAGGATAGACTGGATGGTTATGAGTTGACAAGTTGGGGCAGAAGAGCTTTTCATTTCTATCGTCTTCAACAGGTAGGTGAGGGTTTAACGGCCTTTAGGGTCCTAAGGGGTATTCCCAGAAGTATCTGGACTTACGTATAGGGGGCAGTTGTTGCTTCGAATGAATCACTATGGTATGAAATTGCAATCTTAGACAATTCGAGATGGTGACATTGAAATAGACAGGTGTGGCGTACTGAAAGGAAAGTATAGCACCTGTGGATAGAGGAAGATGTGGCGGATCAGAAAAATATGAATTATGTTCAGAAAAAGTCCCTCGTTTTTCCAGATATTCAACAATTTCGAAAATTCAGGGAAATTGAACCCTTATACACTCTTTTTGGTGGCAAGACACTAAATAATGGAATTGTCCCAATCTGTTTTCTGTATGGCAATCTTGTATAGATGAGCTATAGAATGTACCTTATGATTTTTGAGTCGCATGCATAGTTTTTCTTTTAAACGAAGAACAAGCTCAAATTTCATGTTTTGCTCATTGTTTTTCTAAGTTCAACCTTTATGATAAAGTGATCACTTGAGTGCCTAACTAGGAAGAAACACGCCTGTTTTATTGAGATTTCAAAATGGTATAACTTCTGTATTTCCAGCATTGACTACAGAAATACAGAATGAATTCGTATTACATTGATAAGGACCTCCGCCTCCACCATTTTGCAGCCAATACTGAATGTTAATTGCAATTAGGAATTATTTTTCATTATCGTTTTCGGAACTGTTTTCAACAAGAAATAAATGGTACAGATCATCTACTTATACTCTCTGACATTCAAAAATATTTAAAGTGTTTCGTTTAAGGGGTCCTGGTACAAGTACGAGCTCGCAAGCTCCCTTCAAAAATGAATTGGGCTTTTTATTTCCATGATATCTCAGTTTGTAGACCAACAATTTTTTTTTTAAATTAAAGCTTAATCATTTCTCTAGAATGTGTATTACTCGCTTTTCTGTTTTTCTTCGTATATTAGGAAAAAAAACCTGGTGAGCTGTAATTTCATAAAAAATCTGGACAAACGATTTTATTTCCATGAAATCTCTGTCAATTCTCGGGATAAATGTATGAAATTTTCAGTATACATGCGAAATGATATTTTTCAGAATGTGTTTTGATCAGTTTTTTGTTTATTGCCCCCTCAATTTTTAAATGAATTATAAAGTAGGAACTTTGTTGGCCATGTATTCAACCAGGTTTTTTCCTAATTTACGCAGAAAAACGAAAAAGCGAATAATACTTATTAGGCAAAATATTATTCTGCATGTATACTGAAAATTTCATACATTTATCCCGGGAATTGACGGAGATATCATGAAAATAAAATTGTTTGTCCAGATTTTCATGAAATTACAGCTCACTAGGTTTTTTTCCTAATATACGAAGAAAAACAGAAAAGCGAGTAAAACAAATTCAAGAGAAATAATTAAGCTTCAATTCAAAAAAGAATTGTTGGTCTACGCCGCATACGAACTGAGATATCATGGAAATAAAAAGCCCAATTTTTGAAGGCAGCTCGCGAGCTCGGACGTGTACCATGAAAATTTCAAGACCGTCTCTTTTATTTGTGTTTGGAGTTGACAGGACAGTCGGACAGAATTGATTTCGTCAAGAATTCCTGATCAGCGAGTCCATCATAATAATTTAAGACCATTTTGGGCTCAAAATTCGAAAATAACTGGCATTTAAGGCATGATAATAAAGCTTTCGTTCTCTAGCATAAACTGCTGACTTATACCATCCCGAAAATTGATGCATCTCAACATTAATTCCTCCAACGCCCATTCCTACCCTCCCCGACGCCTTTCTTCCCCATTTCCACTGATTTAGCGCTCGGAAAACTGAATGCAATTGATTTCCGCGCTAGTTTTCCGCCGGAAGAATATATTCACGATGGAATCTCGGGGCCATTGAACACCTCGAGTCCTACAAGTCTAGTCGCTGAACCCGTCAGCAGGATTATCTCGTAAGTGCACCATTTGTTCGGAAAGGGGTGCAATATAATCAGGGGTATTTTATTGCGCGTAAGAAATGGCCTCTTCATATTCTTTCGGGGAGATCTCCCGAGGAAAAGGTCCTGTGGAAAATGGGATAGGGGTTTTTATTCCCTTCGATCCTAGACGTATGATGGCATTATTTGTTTCGGAGGATTGGGTGACAATGTTGCGAGGAATTTTTTCTCAAATGTTATATCATCGTCATAGATAAAAAGTCTTTCTGATCTCTTTTTGGGATAATCACTTTCAACAATCTAAATAA
This sequence comes from Adalia bipunctata, assembly GCA_910592335.1. Taxonomy (NCBI): domain Eukaryota; kingdom Metazoa; phylum Arthropoda; class Insecta; order Coleoptera; family Coccinellidae; genus Adalia; species Adalia bipunctata. The sequence goes on from OU342951.1 coordinate 5,803,502, forward strand.
TCAGCAATATAGAAAATATATCCAAGTGTAGAAGCTCAAACAATTAGCTCGCCCTGGAAAGAAACTATGTTTTCAAAATAGACACAAACTTGTCAGTAAATAAGGAGAAACATACATTTCAGGAAATCTCAGCTTTTGGTATAGATACGAGGATGTATTGATATCTAGTTAGCCTAGACCAGTTCCATGCATTAACAAAATATTGCGATACCATCTCAACGAACAATAACTTATTAGAAGTGTGAGTGTAAAGTTCGACGTCAAAAAAGTAAACCAGAGTTACGCAATAAATAAAAAAAAAGATGTACACCGAAATTGTGAAAATCGAAAAATTCGAGTATCGAGTCATCATCAAGTACCTGTATTTGAAAGGGTTAAGAGGTAAGCAGATTTACGAAGATATGCTTAATACCCTTGGTGATCAATGTCCTTCGTATGCGACCGTGAAAAATTGGACTGCAAGCTTCAAAAGAGGTAAATTTTCCATTGAAGATGATGACCGATCGGGAAGGCCAGTTTCTGTGTCGGTCCCCGAAAATATCGATGCAGTTCATGACATGATTTTATCAGACTGTCGAATTGGGCTAAAACGTATATCTGAAGCACTGAAGATTTCATACGAACGCGTTCATCATATAGTTCACGTCAATTTGGACATGAGAAAAATTTCTGCAAAATGGATCCCCAAATGTTTGAATGTTGACCAAAAGCGTGCCAGGGTAGAAGCATCGCGTTTGATCTGTACTCGATTTGAAAACTTCTTAAACCGAATTGTTACTTCGGATGAGACTTGGGTACATTTCTACGATCCAGAAACAAAGCAACAATCGGTGGAATGGCGACACTCTGGTTCTCCAAGACCTAAGAAGTTTCGTGTCCAAAAATCTGCTGGAAAAGTTCTTGCTTCAGTTTTTTGGGATTGCCATGGAGTAATCATGATTGATTTTTTGGATAAGGGAAGAACAATTACTGGAGATTAATATTCGATATTGCAGACCACTCAACGGGAAAAAATTAAAGAGAAAAGACGCGGAAAGCTATCCGAAGGTGTTTTGTTTTCACAAGACAACGCCCCAGTACACAAATCCCATGTTGCCTTGAAAAAAATTCGTGATTTAGGGTTAGAATTACTAGAACACCCCCCTTATTCACCAGGTTTGGCTCCGTCCGACTATCATCTCCTTCCTCCACTGAAAAAAAGTTTGAAAGGTCGTAAATTTTCTTCCAACGAGGAGGTAATAAAATCTGTGGAGGACTAGTTTGCAGATCAAGAAGAAACATTCTTTTTAAAGGTCTAGAGACGTTGCAGGTTCGCTGTAATGAATGTATTCAATTAAGAGGAGAATCTGTTGAGTAATAAAATATTTTAACATTTAAATTTTGTTCAGTTCTATAGTAGGCTAAGAATTTTTCAATATATCCTCGTAGCTTGAACTCAGTAAAATTCATTGTGCCATTTTGCAATCATTTTCAATACCTAATAATTGATCGAAATTCCATCAGAAATATGATGAATTGATCTGAGAAGTCAATTCAAAGAATAACAAAGAAGAATCGCCTCTAATAAAAGAAAAAAAAATAATTTCTATGTAAATCAGAATTCAATACCTATATCGAAACATCTAAAGCCTGCCCCATTGGAACAAAACGAAGATGTAAAAATAGGTCGAAAATTCATTTCTGTCACGAAGTGAATCCAAGCAATTCAAAGCGGAGATTATTGTCAATATTGAACGTCTCATCGGATATTCGCCGATGGCACTTGTCCTCAGGATATTAGAGTTTAATGCTTTGAATCCCGTAGCCTAAAGCACTCAGCAGATAGAGCCAATTCTTAATTTATCCGGAAAATCGGAAAAAAATCCGAATGATAATAATTCAGAGGACTTTTCAATGAGTTTTTTCTTACATTAAGAAATAGATATCATACTTTCCGTTTAATAGTCCAGAAGGAGCTATTTACTCAGATTATTTCAATATTGTGTCCTTACAAAGCCGCAGATCATTACAAAGTGTAGGTACTCTTTGTATACTTCATAGTCAACGACTTGAAATACAGGGGTCTACACTTAATAAACTATATTAAAATATCAGTTCCAAAGATAAACTTGCGGATGCTAAACAATAAGATATTTCACATTGATTATGCTCTCCATTTAGAAAAATGATGGAGCAGAGCAACTTATTTTTGCAAGTATGTAGTATCGACCTGTTTGTTGTCAGTAATCTGTAGGTACTAATATTATAAAGAGGAAAGATTTGTATTTTTGTTTGTTTGATACGAATAGGCTCAAGAACTACTGGACCGATTTCAGAAATTCTTTCAGCATTAGAAAGCTACATTATCCCTGAGTGACATAAGCTATACTTTTCACCCGAAAAAATGAGGATACCTACTATAACTTCAATAATTACAAAAAAATCAGCCATAATCAGCTATTTTCACGTGCGCTGCAAAAACCGTAAGACTTACGTGGATACAATGTATGACGGAAATGTACCTCTTGAATAGTTCTACAAAAAAGTCCGCGATAGCATATATCTATCTCTCAAGATTGACTTGCTATTACCTGTTTATGGTAATCAGATGTTTTCCAAAATAATGCACTATTTGGGAGTGCGTTTTCGGAATAGGGTATTGATCCTCATCCAACTTATTACGTTATATATCCCCAGTATTTAATTTAGAACGAAATTGCCCTTAACATGGGCGCCCGCAGAAATTTTTCTCAGGGGGGCAAAATAAAAATTATTGAAATATTGAAGGTGTTAAGCTGAAAAACGATAAGGCCATAGAAATCTCAGGGGGGGCCATGGCCCCCCTGCCCCTCCCCCTATATAAATGAATACACTAACTGACAAAGAAACTGCAATACCCAGAAGGAGTTTTTTTTTGGTAAAACAAAGATAGTATATCAAGGAAAAAATGATTAGAATTTGGAAAAAAAATCGTGAAGTTTTTTTCGTGTCAACATTTTTCGTTACTTGAATATTGTAGTCGTTTTTTTGCGAATTTTATGAATTTTACAACAATCCAGCTGTTCGAGCAGATCCAAAGTCGATATTTAGTTGTTGTTGAAATGCCTAGAGCACGTGTACGAGGAATTTATCGCCAGCTAAGTGAATTTGAAAGAGGTCGAATTATTGGTCTACGGGAGGCGGGGTTGTCATCTCCAGAAATCGCTAACCGTACGAACAGAAATCCAACTACTGTTATGAGATGTTGTCATGCTTGGTTTGATAATGTCCAAAATCGAAGAAGAGTAGGCACCGGACGTCGAAGGGGCACAAATGAAGTTTAAGATCGACGTCTAAGACTTATGGCCATTAGAGAGACCGATTTGCGACAACTCGATCTTTGGCTGATGAGTGGTTAGGAGAACCAGGACATCCTGTAACGTTTAACCGCCGGATAAGGTCCTTTGGATTGCAGCATTTACAACCCCATCGCGTGTTGCCTCTGACGGTTGAGCATCGCCGGCAACGATTACACTGGTGAAGAGAACGTCATAATTGGAATGTGAAATGGCATCAGGTCGTCTTTTCTGATGAATCTCGATTCTCCTTGGGTGCACATGATGGCCGAAGTAGGGTTAGACAACGTCGGGGAGAAAGACGTGAGCTTCAGTTTGATGTTGAGCGTCATGTACACCGGAGAGTAGATATAAAGCTATGGGGTGCTATTGCACATGCAAGTAGGTCACCTTTAGTCTTCATTCGAGGTAACATGACAGCAGTGCGTTACCTTCAAGAAATAGTGGAGCCATATGTTCTCCCTTACCTTAACCGGCTCGAGAATCCAATATTCCAGCAAGATAATGCTCGACCTCATGTTGCCAGAGTTAGTTTAAACCTATTTTTCACCCATAGAGCAAGTTTGGGACATCATGGGTAGAAGGCTTGGAAATTAACCCCAGCCCCCACGGACTTTGGCGGCTCTGAGACAGGAAGTACAGGTAGCTTGGGAAAGTATCCCTCAAGAAGAAATAGACCCCAATTGGATTTTTTGTCCAGGGTAAAATCGCAAAACGAACTTGACTGAAAGAATGGAGCACTGTGACTAAACTAAATGACAGATGACGCTCAAACTTCGCGTGAGTCAAGAGGACAGTTGTGCCAACTTGACGACAGAACTAAATGCTGGTGTTCCGCAGGGATCAATTCTGGCTCCAACACTATTTCTACTTCACATGAACGATTTGCTGGAAGCAACTTCGTGTCCAGTGCACAGCTTCGCGGATGATAGTACCTACCCTCCATACCGCCTTTTCTTCTAGGGCTCTGATACCAGCCAAAACAGAAACGAACGAGGAAGAAATGTTAACAACATAAATATGGACTTGGCAACAATTCTTGAATGGGGATCTAATAACTTGGTAGAATTCAACGCGAACAAAACACAAGCATGTCTTTTCTCTAGAAAAGCCGATCTTACTGTGCCCAGCATAAAATTGTCGGGAGTGACCATACCATTGAAGTAATCCATTTCGATGCTTGGCATTACTGTCGGCAGTAGCCTTTCCTGGGAGAATCACGTGAGATCCATTGCTAAAAGTGCATCCCAAAAACTTGGTTTTCTGTTTCGTGCCAGGAGCTATTTCACCTCAAGTCAGCTGCTTATGGTCTATAAGGCACAGATTCGACCTGTCTTGGAATACTGTTCCCATATTTGGAGTGCTGCACCTAAACACACCCTAAAACTCTTGGATTCTGTACAAAAAAAGGCAATTCGTCTCGTCGGTGATGCCTCGCTTTCAAGCTCTTCACTTCTCTGAAACACCGTAGAAAACTGGGCGATCTGTCTCTATTTTATGGATATTTCCATGGGCGATGCTCTTCTGAATTATCAGCAATCGTTCCCCCTCTGGCAGTCTCTTCCAGACTAACCCGTCAAGTTAAGTCTTCACACCCCTTCGTGGTAACTTTGGAGACCTGCAGAACATCTCTCTTCAAAGACTCGTTCATCCAACGAACAGCGAGGCTTTGGAACACATTGCCTAGGGAGGAGTTCCCCGAGGCATTTAACCTCCAGAAATTCAAGAAGAACACCAATTCCAACCTCCTGGCCCTTGGTTCTCACGATGTTCTCTGAACATTACAGGATATTCCTTTTCGTGAAAACCACAACATTTAAAAAAAAATTGCGACATTCCCTTCGAGCGAATGATCAATTTTCCTGGTTCTTTCTGCGGATGTAACATAACGACACACACGGAGGCCGAACCGCCCACGCAGCTTATCTATTGTCGCTCATCAACAGGTCCCGGCCTAACGAAAAAGCCCCTGGATGCGAGCCCCATCCCCAGAAAAATAGCGGGATGCCAGCTTCCAGCCCGGAAACGTTTATCGGGAAAGTTTCAACCTCATCCGTTGTTCCACGGACACGGCTTTCCGTGGAAGCGCGACTCCGCCGCTGCGACGGTTCGTCGCCGGAAAGTGACGCGCGCTCAGCGGCATCCCTCAGTGTCTGACGGTTCGCGGGGTCGTTCGCTACGCGCCGAATAACGCGGTTTTCGCGAGATATTTCGAACGTATTTTAGGACGTAAAGAAGGGTGGTTGAGTGGGTGATATAGGAGGAAGACGTTTCCGACGGTTTGACGGAATTGGGGCGGCTGGTGGATAAGGAAGGAGACGTGAGTATTTGGGGGATATTGGGGCTTCGTAGATTGTTTTATTAGGCAATTATTTAGGGTTTAAGGGAAGTTGAATTGGGGCTGTTCGAGATGGTTTGATCTCTGTCGCGTGTCTTTGAGAATTTGTCCGTTCTGTTTGTTGATGACGATTTTTTGTAGGGGAAGTACGTACAAAATGACATAAACTTTTATTTTAGAGGTATAACTTGTTAGTAGTGAATTACCTATGACCTTTGGTGCTCCTGCTCACTTTATGCCCAGCAGCGGATTTTTTTTTCTAGGTACAGGTTGGGCAAAATTGGTGCTACATGAACTACATAACTGTTTATGCTAGGATGTTGAAATAAAAACATTATACTGGCACTTTTCTGACAACAATCCAGTGGCGTACTCTGATTTTTCCAAGAGGTTTATTGAATAAATAATAATAATAATAAATCCTTTATTTGCTCAAATAACGATTACACGTTTTAGCATCGTCAATAAAGTATAAACAAAAACACATCATATTCTACATAAAAGAAAAAAATATTGAAAAAATTAATTAACCCTGAAAAGAAACTGAAAATCGAAAAAACAGATGTGACGTTCCAAGACATTGAAGAAGCGAAATCATTATTTGTTGAGTTATAACATAAAGTTGTGTTTTTTCTTATGGAAACAGTAGTTTGAATTGACTTAGAAAGAATCGTCATTTTTTTCCCGTTTCAGAAATGTATCATAATATCATATTATGTTTTAGTTCATGTAGCACCAATTTTGCCCACCCTGTACATGTTGCCATAAAAAATCGATCAGTGCTACTCTCAAGTTGCGGGAAGCCATATTCTAGAAGATATGAATTTTTGAAATTTGCATGAAATATACCATTTTATAATCTATAATTCGATTATTACATAATATATTCATTGAATATTGTTTTTTACATTTAATTCAACCAATTATTATCCTCCTTCCGAATTATTATAACAACAGCGCGGCGGTTTTTTTTGGAAATGAAAGAATAATGCTGCGAAATGCTGAATGCGTGAGGCACATATTGAGTTTTCTACCGGCAACAGGCAACTGTTGTTTCTATTTATCGTTACAAAACTACTGACAAAGTTCACCAATGAAACGTTTGGTTCTTCTAGGTACATCAGCACAAGATGCGTGAGCCCAATGCAAACAATGCATGCATCGTAACCAGTCTTTTCCAGGGCTGATCCTGGAGAAGACTGGTTCTTTTCCTATCTAAATCGGGAAAAAAGTTCATAACAACAAACAGATGGACAGTCGTCTTCATCATCTCGAAAGTTGCTAGGAACATTTTCTTCTTCATCGTCTTCTTTAAATAATGCCCTGAGGACTTGTCTCCTTCTCTTTGGAGGAGGTATGGGCTCATTTTTTTTATTTGATTGCAATCATATTAGGTGTAGAATTTGAAACTATAAGTACGTTTATCGAGTCTTCGGCTCACGTTTGCCTTGTTCACTTATGAATCGTCCTTTAGGGATTGGGGGAACTTCCTCAGATGATCAGCAAGAGTATATTAAGATGCATTGCCTTTATTGGACTCAGATTAATATTTTGCTATCAATATGTTAAGATAAGTTCTGGCTTCTTGTTTGCTGATGGAACCTGGGATGAATGGTTTCGGTGTTTTCCGGTAGATACGGTTAATTCAGCTGAAATACCCATGTCATTTTGTCCATAAAGCGTTATAAAACTAGAAATATATCAAATTGATACAAAAAGTATGATTAGCATAAAAAAGCTTCGTGAATACAATAACAATACAATAAGTAAAGTTTGAAATGAATGCAATATGAATCTATTCTCTCATTATTTTCGTTTATTTAATTTTCAGTGCAAAATTTAATTATGGACTTGTTTCTCTCTTCATCTTCTTTCTAAATTTTCAACTCAAGGTAAAACCCTTCAAAATGAACAATTCCACCATTATCACCTATACAGAATGTTCCTAAAAATTCTGTGATATCTTCGGAAATATTCATTCAAATAACATGATGTAAAGGGTCATATTGATCTATATTGAATGGACAATGTATTCAAGGTACTGCATTGGACAAGGATTAATGCTGTATTGCTCAAGATAACTTCCTAAATAAGCCATTTTTCCCGTAAAATGTGAAGGATAAAAAATGGTTATTGTGGGTTATCCTTAATAGATAGACATATACCTTCGCGGACTTTTTTGTTGACCTTTTTTTAGGAGTAGGGGAAGTACGTACAAAATGACATAGGGTTTTATTTCAGAGGCATAACTTGTTAGTAGTGAATCACAGTAATGTCATATTCGACACCTATGATCTTTGGTCCTTTCTTTATAAAATCTAATCAACCTTTATGAAATAAAAGTACCAAGAACTAAAATATTCTTAGATAAATTGGGATAAACGAAATTCATTTTGTTCGCATGCTATGGACAAAATGACATACCGGCAATAGGCAACTGTATTTTTCTACTTAGAGTTACAAAACTACTGACAAAGTTCACTAATGAAACGCTTGGTTCTTCTAGGAACATGAGCACAAGATGCGTGAGCCCAATGCAAGCAATGCATGCACCGTAACCAGTCTTCTTCAGGGCTAATCCTGGAGAAGATCTAAATCGGGAAAAAAGGTCTCATAACAATAGATAGATGGACACTGCGACACTGGACAGTCATCTTCATGATCTCGAAAGTTGCTAGGAACATTTTCTTCTTCATTGTCTTCTTTAAATAATGCACTAAGGACTTGTCTCCTTGTTTTTGGAGCAGGTATGGGCTCATTTTTTGATCTGATTCCAATCATAAGGTGTAGAAGTTGAAACTAAGTACGTTTATCGTGTCTTCGGCTCACGTTTGCCTTGTTCACTTATAAATCGTCCTTTTGGGATTGGAGAAACCTCCTCATAGGACCAGCCAGAGTAGATGCATTGCCTTTATTAGCCGCAGATGAAGATTTTGTTATGAATATGTTAAGACAAGTCCTGATTCTTTGTTTGCTGATGAAGCCTGAGATGGATTGTCTTGGTTTTGTCCGGTAGATACGGTTAATTCAGCTGAAATACCTATGTCATTTTGTCCGTTCACTGTGTATGTCATTTTGTCCATATAGCGTTATAAAACTAGAAATGTATCGAATTAATACAAAAAGTATATTCAACATACAAAAAGCCTCGTGAATACAATGACAAATAAGTAAAGTTTGAATTGAGTGCAATTTGAATGAAAAAAATGGTGAAAACCGGCCATTTCTTCTTAAAATTGGGCGCAATGAATAAAAACTCGTGAGCTATTGATTTCTGTTATCACTAATAACGACCGAATGAACCAGAGTAGCTCTTGCTAATTTTCAGAGGTCAATTGAAGCCACTCGGGTCGTGTAATGTGGTAGGCAGTTCCGCATTTCATACCTCCGAACTCAAGTTATGATGCCTATGTCATTTTGTCCATATATGTCATTTTGTACGTATTTCCCCTACAATACCGAGTTCATTATTTCGATTTATCTCGTGGGGTTCAGTCAGCGTTTGCAATGTAAGCGCAAAAAATGTGTTTATTTAGGACATCACATTAGAAACCTGTAAATTCATCAGTATTTCTCTACAATATTATGCATGTTTTATAAATATAAACCTTCCTCTTGAATCACTTTATCTATTAAAAAAAGCGTTTCAAAATCCGTCGCGTAGTTTTGAAGATTTGAGCATACATAGGGACAGACAGCGAAAGCGACTTTGCTTTATACTGTGTAATGATGATGTGCCAAATTTCAGTTCATGTAAAACGCAGATATTATGAGAAAAAAACTTCAATTCAAAATTCAAACTCTAACACCCTTTATCTCGAAAACGAAATGTTTTTGGCCCCATGACAATGGACTTTTTTTTTTAAATGATACCTCCAATTCAAGATCATCCTGAATGAAAGTTTCAAGATAACAATGATTGAAAAAGGATTCATTAAATTTCTGTGGATTTTCAAATCAAGAATGGAAGGATCTAAGTTGAGAATAGGTCCGACTTCTCTTTTTACTAAATGGAATTATAATAACGATAGCATCATCAGAAATAGGACGACAGCGTGCCAATCATTATCAGGCGGTCAACAACTTTATTTAAAAAAAAGTATCAATTGTATCTTCAGAAGAGTAAACCTCGCATAATATCAATTTATATAATAATCCAATATTGTCTAAAATAGGACCATGCAATATCCAATGAATACAAGTGATTTGCATTCGAATACCATTCGAAATAACTAAAAAACCTTCAAACAACCCCATTGTGAATATCATCTGGTCATCATTATATCGAGATATATCCGAACCAACATTCATTTTAAATAAAATTAAATACAAATTTACCTGTAATTGAATGGTGGTAATTTCCATAGAATTTCAATGTGACGATATGGTAAAACAATTATTCACAGTATTTCGTATATTCTCCCTCTGGAATACGCTTTACGGTGGATTTCCATGCATCCGTCATCCGATGTCCGATTCGGATATCGTATACATTTTGTCGGACGGATGAAACTGTCAATTTCCATGCATCCGTCATCCGATTCGGATATCGTATATAGTCCATCCAAGAATGATTGACATTTCGGGGGGCTTTGGAAAATCGAAATTATGTTGGTAATGCCCATTCAGTGATATTTTGAGTTGCAGAATTCAGGTTGGTGTTGGAAATAACACTGACATTTTGTTCTGTCATTAATGTTTCGAACAAATTTGGCAAAAAATTGAGCAAGTGAAATAAGTATCTTTGAAATGAGGCTCTTGAAGAGTGAACAGCTAAAAAATGGAAAGCCTGCACAGAGCACATAGAAAAAGAAATGAGAGAAGATTAGTCAAAATATAAGGAATGTTATGATCTATTGCTGACAAAACCTTTCATTATGAACATGACGAGTTCTGCCCAGATGAGGAAAAAATAACATGTTGTGGTTGTTGAAACAGAATAATAGGAATATTTATATTTTTCATATTTTACACCTTCATTTGTTCACAAATATTGAAAGTTACAATGTCATGACAAAATTAATTCTTCATATATTAAATATATAGATCCATTCGTTTTGTTTCTGTCTTGATATCTATGGTACATTTTTGTGAGAGATGGTCCAACAATAGGTACTCAATAATTTGTTGAATGTGATATTGCTCATTCTCAAATAATTAAAATACTGCCCACTATCGGACAATCGCATTTCTTGCACCAAGTTGTTATACATTCCTTGGGCCTTTCTGCTCTTAAAAATATCTTTCACCCATAATATCGGCGAACTGCGTTTTCTCTTCTTTCTTTTTAATAAAAGAATCGAGAGCAACAACAAATTCTTCATTGATACCTATTTATATTCTTCTCGAAAAGAAGAGAACGCCAAACATTCAAAAAGTTATGTCAAACTGACACGATAACGGACAAAAGTTAAATATTTTTCAACTTTTTCCGATAACGGAAGGGAGTTGAATTTTTATGCATTTTTGAAGGATTCTTGTTGCCAAATATTTATTTTCTGAGAAAATGAATTTGTTCCATAATTTTGACGTGCACTGTATAATTATAGAATTATCAAATTACAAACCTTAAAGTCAAAGCTATAGTCTTTCACCCGGTGAGATGGGTTCTCGTATATGGTACATTTTTGTGAGAGATGGTCCAACAATACTCAATAATTTGTTGAATGTGATATTACTCATTCTTAAATAATTGAAATACTGCCCACTATCAGACAATCGCATTTCTCAGGGGGCCCGGGCCCCCCCCCGAAATTGATAAAGAAAACTGAACTACTATAAAAAATTAAACAGGCTCGAGAAGCATTTGATGGTGTAAGCATCTCGGCCCCCCCCCGAAAATATTTTCTATATACGCCACTGGCATTTCTTCAACCAAATTGTTGAATATTCCTTGGGCCTTTCTGCCCCTAAAAATATCTTTCACCCATAATATTGGCGAACTTCGCGTTTCCTTTTCTTTCTTTTTAATAAAAGAATCGAGATCAACAACAAATTCTTCATTGATACCTATATTTATATTCTTCTCCAAAAAGAAGAGAACGCCAAACATTCAAAAAGTTATGTCAAATCTGATACGATAACGGACAAAAATAAAATATTTTTCCGATAACGGAAGAGAGTTGAAACTTTCGGACGAATGTTTGGCGCTCTTTCAATTTTGAATATTTCCGCCAATCACAACACTTTCGGACGATCGTATCATCGGATGACGGATGCATGGAAATTCACCGTTAGTCATTAAATTATAATTTAATACAAGCACATTGTCATGTGGCTCTGGCATAAAACCAAAAAAGTTGAAAATTCGTGGAAACAACAATGTGTTTCATGTCCGATATCAATTATTCTTGATCCAGATGCAAAGAATGGTTCGCAAAGAATTTTGATATACAGGGTTGATTCATGAAGTCGAATGGAACCATTTTTCCTTTCACAGTTTTTCGAATTTAAAGCTGTTAATTATTTATTCGTTGAAACTTCACTAGAGTAAGATTCAAGGTCAACTAAGCTAAATTAAATTCTCTTGTTAGTACTTTTTTATTAATCTTTGATATCCTGAAAACGTGGATCATCAAATTTTTTTATTGTTCGAAGTCCAACAAATCCACGTCGCCCATATCAGTGGCAACAAAAGATTCCAGTCCAATAATTGTCCGTCGATGGATACCGAACCAATTTGTTCACAATTCCCGATTCCAACCGCCCCCGCAGCTCGTTTATCTTCCAGAAATTGAAAAGAAAACAGGAAGGAAGACATAACCCATCGGAATGTCGAGTGAACCGTCAAAAGAACAATCGGACCGCCTAACGAATTGCCCTCCTGACTACGACTTTCCACACGTGACAGGAGAGCGGTCGTGCATCAAGGGAGGCCGAGGGTAATGAAAGGATTCGGTGCCTTTCGCTTCCTGCCAGGACTCCGACAAAGGACGCGTACGTAGGCCTGAAAAGGACTTTCTGTCGAATGCGTGTTCAACGGACTCTGGGAGGCGGCTGCGCCATCTTGGGGACGCGTTAAGTGTCCTGGATATGAGAGGATTTAATAAACTTTGGGGAAGAGGGTCCTCGAGGCGCTCTCAGTGAATGGTCGAATGAATAACGAGGTGATGAATGAGAAGAATGTTTCCTGCTGAAACAAATTTTGTCATTTGGCCAAAAATTCTCGAAAATTCGCAGCATTTATGAGTAGAAGATATCTTCAAGGAATGTACGGGGAGAGTGATGTAATACTTAGGTATAATGATCTTTCCCTCCCATACGATACCATTAGGAGGGCTATGAAGCTCTCAAGTTTCTGCAACCCTCAACCATGAATTTAAGAAGCAGAAACCACCTACATATCATGGTTATCTCACTATACGGTTTACTACTTTAACAGAAAAGTATGAAACTCAAAAACAGAATTCTCGACAAAATGATTCAGCACTCTAATAAGTGGAACGAGCGAGTGAAAGATGTAGAAGTTCATGTCTGCTTCTGAAATCGTTGTTGCAAAATGGCGAATGCGCAAGGACCATAATATTGCTATATACTCCATTCACTTTTATTTAATCACATAGGAGGTCATGGTTTCGTTTTCAGGAGTTGGTGCACCTGATGAAAAGTCTGTGCGCGTACAGAAAATATCGTTATTGACAAAACGACGTTGCCGGTTCCTTTATTTACATCAAAGTAAATGTATCAAAGATATTCCTCATTTTGTTAGTTCGAATCGATAGGCGATTTTGGGGCGAAATATTCATAGGAAGTCGCCTATTTTCCGTTTTTCGTCCTCCAGAAGGAGTTTTCCGTCGATATGAGAAATTTCGTGCAAGTGTCATTTTTTCCTTTCACGACTTTTGGCGTGAGTACGAACGGCAAATTTGAATTGGACCAAAAATCCATTTATAAGCATAAATAAAGCGAAAGTTAGTACTGATCGACCTTTTTCACTTGATAACGAAGTTTTTTTTTGGGTATCTGGCCGTTTAGAAAGATTTCAAACGAAATTCCGGTCCCCCAGAAGTTTGGTTAGTTTCGGTATCGTTTTTGGTGCTCAAAATTTATTTGGAATGTGTAAATGGACAATAAAAGCTTCCCTATACGATCTTCTAACGAAAGCGATCGGAAAATATGGTTCAGGTAGGATTTTCGAGGAATTATGAGGAAAGAACTTGCAGAATGAAATTGTACGATTTTCGTAAGTACCTAAACGGGTTCTGGATGGCCATCATCGGTCTCTAAATGATTATTGTTGATCGTTTTCACGTTTCAGAAAAAAAAAACACGTCGAAACAGCTGAAAAAAAAAGAAATATGACTATATTGCATTCAACGGTAGGTGAATCCAGATTCCGATTGAATTGAAATGTGTCACTGGAGCTTTCATTTCTATCAATCCTTTGCTGAAAGTAGAAATAGGCTTTATTGAACCAGAATACATCGGTTTCTTCATATTCCAGGAGTTTGTGTCTAATTTTAGAACAGGTGAATGATAAATGTGAAGCATATGTTTGACCTATTCCATTTCATTTGTACAAACCTACTGTGGTAGTAATGTATGAATATTTCTCAAACTAATAAATCACTATACAGTCAAAATATTCTACTCCTTGTTCATAAGATCAAATAAATGAAATGTATATCTGTGAAGCTTTCAGGAATTGACATTTTTGCTTATTAATTCATAACCAAAAGTCAGTTACTATTGCATTGAAATTATTAGTTTCTCTGTAAACAAATTCGTTAATTTAGTTATTATGTTTATTTTCTTTGTGATGAATGAATAAAACTGTTATTTATTTGAAATAAAGAAATATTAGAAATAGAAATGTTATGCACCCTCACAATCATATCACATACAATATCATGATGAAAACAGCACCTCGATAAATCTTTACAATCATAAATCCAAAAACTTCTTCATATGTAGAATATTGTTCACAATTTTCTGTTGTGTTCTCCAAAATGAAATATACATTCTGAGAAATACGCTAAGATTGTAGAAAGGGCAACATAGTATTTACTTGGAACATAAAAATATTTCGAAAAACGTCATTACTTCGATACAGAGTGGAATGTGTCAAATTTCCGAGGCCAGAGTTGTGATTTTATAATTGTGAATGCAGTATATGTATCTATTATTCTGTTCTACATGACAATTGTGTTCGATAACAGATAATTGAATACATGCAATTATGTAATACGAATCATAAACGCACGTTGTGTTATCGGACTCGTATACAACTCGCCTAATAACTTTCACGGATTGTACCATAAAGATCGTCCTTATGATCCTTATTACATGAATGACTATTGAATTCCCCCATTAGTATTCCTCACGGTCATGGTTTGTTGACTCTCTCACACCACATAAATGTATCAATTCCCTCTAAAAGGGATTCAGGCGAGTCCAATAGCTTCGAAAAACAAGAATAATGAAGCGAACCGGTCAAAGCAGGTACCGATTAGACGGTTTACGTTGCGAAAGGAGCATGAAGCTGAAAATTTCTTGTTTTTTTCACGAAACTGGGGTGATCCTGGCTTTATGAACCGTGCGAACCGAGTTGTTTTCGTTTACCTTTCGTCCTTTTTCCGAGAATTTTCACGGCGCTCCCTGGCTGGATCCAAAAACGAGATTCCCTTCACAGTTGGATGAAATCTACGGTTTTTATTCCTGATTTCGGTGCGAAGCCGTCTTCATGTGATGTTTTTGGTTCCTTTTTTACTTTTATGGAGAGAGAGAGAGTTTTAGGGTCCCTCATTCCGCATAATTTTTTCATGCAAAGGTTGGGTTTCTGAATCTGTTGAAATTTATGCCTGTGTATCCCAAATAAGGCCTCAACAAAGTTAGAGCGTCGATGATGCTCGCAAAAGGTCCTGATGACATACCTACTACTCAGGAGCCCCAGAAATGTCCCGGGTATGATCTAATAAATGCACAGGGGCTATCACTTAGTTGTAGATGTTATCATCAAAAACCTCTTGAGATAACCCAAATGGACGTGCTAACTCGTTTCACCGGAAAAGAATCGCTTTCGGTTCAATTTTTCCATGTTGATTACCCGAACAGACAATAACATGAGTGTTAAAAGTGACGTTTTATTTTGTGACTGAAAAAGTTTGTGAAATGAGCGGAGCGAATTGAACAATTTCACGAACAAAATAAAATCACTTTTAACACAAATACCATACAATGTTTTTTGCACAACTGCCCTATTTTGATAATGAAATGGGCGAATTTGCAATGAAAATAAACTTCAAAATGCATTTTAATATTCAAATAATCAAAAGGTTATTGTGAATGGCAAACGTTGCCAACGTTATGATTACTAACAAATGAGAAAAGACGCTGTCATTTGAATTTCGTTCCTTTCCAATTGTCGTCTTGGGTTTTTAACTGCTTAATATGTTTGTCGAGAGTCCAATTATTAATAAAAGTGACGATTTGGTTGTTCCTGTGGATATTTAAGAGTCTGCAAGAAGAGCAAATCTGGAACTCCTACCTTAAAAATCTGTTCAGCAGTACGATATTGCATATAAAAATTTCCTGGCCTGGTGTAAATTGGAAAATGTAGAAGGGAACTTAAGTGAACCTGTTTTCCTGGCATACTTAGAAGAAAAATCAAAAATATGGAGTTCATCAACTTTGTGAAGCAAATTTTCAAAGATAAAGTCAAGCACCCTTGTTAAAAATGGTGTACATGTTAGTAAATATTTCAAGGTGATAGCATATTTAAAACGGAAAAGTGAAGGATATCGGCCCAAAAAATCGAAAATTCTCACTCGTGAACAAGTTGAAAAGTTTATAATTGAGGCACCAGATGAGAAATACTTGATGGTTAAGGTTGCAACTATTTTCGGATTATTTGGAGACTGTCGGCGTGAAGAATTGTGTAATTTATCAGTGGAAGACACAACAGTGGAAGACACAACTTCCGAACACAAAAAGGAAAGTCAGTCGTTCTTTCAGTGTTATTTGGAAGTATGTTGACTGTTTTCATAAGTACTTTGCACTGCGCCCTTCTGTCATCAAACATCGTCGTTTTTTCCTGAAATACATGAATAATAAATGCACTGCCAATCCAGTTGGTATATCAATACATTTGGGAAAATTCCATCTATTGTTGCCGAATTCCTCAAACTGCCAGAACCAAAGCAATATACAGGACACTGTTTTCGAAGATCCTCCGCTTCATTGCTAGCAGGAGCAAATATTACGCATATAAAAAACATGGTGGATGGAAGTCTACGACGGTAGCCGAGGGCTATTTTGATCATTCCATTGCATATAGAAATGTCATTGCTAAAAAATTCTCCCAACCTCAACAGATTTTGGATCATCATCATCCAATATTGTACTTCCGGTTTCTACAAGTACTGATGGTGCTGAGGATTCTGATAATGTGGTGCGAAGCTTTCTAACGTCACAGGACATTGATGGTAGTAATTGTTCTAGTTTTACGATTAATATTAATGTTCATAAGTGAGGATTGTTGAATATTGATAATAAAAATTTGCAATTGCTGAATATTTTTCATCTGATTTCATCATAAGAAAATGGAGTGCTAAAAATATTTTCGACACTAATGTTAAAAATATTTTCAACACGCTTCCACGTAAACAATCAATTTTAACATTGTTTGTTGTCATTGAAAGTGTCACTTTTAATGGCAGTTGTACAAAAAGAGTATTTTATTCGTCTTTCGTTGAGCGTTCCCCTAGGATTAAGCCCGGAAAAAGGCCTAGAAAGTATTGCCGTAATTCCCTGCACAACAGTCTACTTATTAAGGAATATCATGCATGTACCTCCATGTAGTTTGCTTAATTTCCTACCGCACTGGAATATTTACGCCTGCGAAGCGGCATTAGCATCCGAAATAACTACGCGAGCGGTCTATAAATTCCGAGAATCCTTCCTGAGTGGAGAGACCCGAGAAATACTAAGTGAAATGTTGTGTTGAGACCCTGAATTCTGGCGAGGAAAAAGCGCAATATCGGGGGGAGCGAAACAAAAACCACGTACTCCTTGTGACGGTTTGAAGAATAGTCTTAGCACGTGTTAAGACGAAGTCGAAGACTATTTTAACGGTGTCTTGTGGGACCCGAAAGAAGGAGAGAAAAATGGAAGAAATATTGCTTCTGTAATAGAAGGGATTCTGAGTTATTTGATTTCGGTGAAAGGGAGCGCTCCGGGGTATTTTTTATCATTTTTCATTCCGCGAGAGAACCCATCGGTTGGAGAATGTATCGTTTTTCAATAAGGTATATATGATATTTGTATAGTCTTCAGGATAAAACCAATAAACCTCTGAAACTATTCTTATTTCCGGGTAAACACATAAACTGCTCGACAAGAGTTAGGGATATCGTATTCAATCGTTTTTAAAAGTATGTAATATTCGAGAAAATCTGTAAAATCATTCAAAACTCAATAACAACTTGAATTGATCCAATAAAAATCAGTATGAGACATTTCGTCAAACTGGTCGCCTTATTTCTGAAGTTTGGTTCTCTGCATATGCTTTATGAATGCTCTTATTATAAAATGAAGTCAGTTTATCAACGGCTTCGATTTGAAACGAGTTTTCTGAAAATGCCAAGTCGTAAATTAACAAACGCTGAGGCTAATAGGGCTATCGGAATGCTACAGGGTGGCCTAACTCAGGTTGTTGTAGCGGAAAGGCTCCAATTCAGCCAAAGTGTGATATCTCGACTTTGGAATAGGTTCAGGGAGACAAGTACCGTGTTGGAAAGACCAAGTCTTGGTGGGCGACGAAAAACAACACTTGCTCAGGATCGGTTCATCACCGTTTCGGCGAGAAGAAACCCTACATCTACGTGTAGAATGCTACGGAATACTCTACAATATACGATCAATGGCGTAGTGTCCTTTTCACTGATGAATCCAGATATGGACGATTTTCAGATTCTCGAAGAATAAGGGTATGGACAATCCCACGCATACCCCGTAATCGTCGCTATGTCCAAGAAGTCCATCCATTCCGAGGAGGTAGTGTTATGGTATGGGCCGGGATATGTTTCAACGGGCGCACAGATCTACACATTTGTCCTGGGAATATGACCGTCTTACACTATAGGGAGCATGTCATTGACAATGTTGTGCCAGATTTTCACGCTGCTATTGGTGAAACTTTTCAATTTCTAGACGATAACGCTAGACCGCACCGTGCAGCCATAGTTGAGAATGCGAGCGAGGAGCTTGGTATTCCACATTTACCAATACCTCCGCACTCACCCTATTTGAATTGCATAGAAAATGCATGGAATATGCTCCAAAGAAGATTAGATAATCATCAACCTACTCCAGAATCCTTAAATGATCTGAGAGAGCTTCTGCCCCGTTTATGGAACCAAATTTTTCCAGAAATGTTCAACAACCTCGTGTGTAGTATGCAAAGAAGATGTCAAGCTGTTATTGATGCCCGTGGAGGCCATACATTGTATTGATAGTCTCAAAATGCTTGAATTCTCTGGGAATAAAATTTCGTTATTTTACTCGATTTTTCTTAACCACCCTTTATACGGTGCAGACCTTCAGGCTGAAATTAATTTGCAACTTGAAATCATATTAATATGAATTTTCATCATAAAAATCTTATTATAACTATATTTTTTTGCAATTTAAGTCAATATCCCTTACTCATGTGGAGTAGTTTATTTGTTCGCTATCCTCTACGAGATCGCTAACAGTATTTTCGGAGAATAAACAACAACAAAAGCATTCTCACTCTTCTAAGTTACCTTTAATTTCGAATGAAATTCGCAAAAACCGACCAAACTCTATTGCCGATTGGCATAGGTACTTTTTACGTCTTTTCCCTTTTCTCGTCATTCAAGTGTCTAATTTTGGAATTGTCTTTCATACCTGGAGGTCCCCTATCAAAATCGAATCTTCTTTTCTGAGTTGTTCCTTCCGAACGTTCAA
Organism: Adalia bipunctata; assembly: GCA_910592335.1. Lineage (NCBI taxonomy): Eukaryota > Metazoa > Arthropoda > Insecta > Coleoptera > Coccinellidae > Adalia > Adalia bipunctata. Next base: position 5,823,083 of record OU342951.1, read on the forward strand.
GAAAGAAATTATATGGAATGACGTCGGTAAGAAGAGCATAACTATGCCATTGATTGTCACTCTTCAATGAGTATTCATTTTAACTTTGAGTTACAGTTACAAAACCAGTTCCCTATTTCAAATTTTGTAAAATTTAATTCCCAATTAACGAAAACTTTCTCAACCTCCACCATCAAGCTGATTTCCATTTAATATTTCGCCTACAACACCGCAGAAATTCATTCCGTGCAAAAAGATTCTCAGAGACAAAGGTGGAAAGATGATTTCTCTTTTGACTGTAGGTTAATTATAAAACGGAGGAGGTTCAAGACAAAGGGCGAGGATCAGAAAATTAGAAATGTTGGATAACCGGTTTGTCTTCAGAGACTTTGTGGTTGTCGAGTTCATATTCACTCTTCGAATACTTTGATATACAGGGTGTCTTTGACTTGTACATATATTTTGACTGTAGATTTTTGAAGCCCAAAGAAACTTTTCATTTTCCATTTTTCCGAATTCGGATCTGTTGAAAAAAAATTGGGCCAAATACGTGCCTGATACGATTCTCTGGATTCAATGCAAAGTTCATATTTCTCGATTGAAAATGAGTTAATACATTTAGGAAATACTCAAATACTAACCTTATTTGAATATATTTCTCTACAAAAACACTTAGTTTTGTCCGATTATATCTGCAACTGAAAACCCATATTTCTCCCATCAAAATAAGTTCCTTCTTGGATTTTTCTTCAGATTAGTTTGTAAACACTAATAAATTGTTCCTATTTTCCTTGATATCCCAAAAATATCTCATAAAAAAGGGTTTTCTTCAATTTGTGAATAATCAAGCTTTATTTAGGGCTAAGAATCATTTTATTTTTCATTTATTTCAATTTAATGCGTGGAATTTGGTTTTTCATTGGCATTTATCTTCAATATGGACCGGTAAAAATAAATTTTTAATAGAAATTGTTAGTATTTAATGTATAATTTCATGATTCTTGGTGTGAAATTTTATCCCCCACGTTTGTGGGATTTTATTATCCACTATTTCCCTCGTCTTAATTTCCACCAATCAGAAACGCGCAATTTTGAATCACAAATGGTTTTTAGATGGAAAAACTGTATGGCAGCAGCTGTCAGCAGTTTTTTCGGGTTTAACCGCGGCAAAACTTGACAGTTGTTGTCAACGAAAATGAATAATACAAACATAATGCATCCAGAATAATCTGTTACTCATGAAATAGTCTTGTCAAATACCATTCGGGCATCTAATTTTTCCTGTGAAAAAATCGAAAAAACACAATGCAAAGTAATATTTTTTAACAAAAAGCGTTCGTGCAGGTACAAAAATCCTCGTCTTCGACTCGGATTTTTGTTGCCACCTGCACTCATGCTCCTTGTTGAAATATTACTTAGCAACATGTTTTTTCAATTTTTTTCGGAAAAATTTTATGCCCTTATGGATATGAGGTACTTACGAATATCTCAACATCAAACGTTTTTCCATCTTTAAGATTTTAGTCTCGACAAAGTTGATAAACATTCTCACAACATTGTTAACTTTTTTACAGATTAGCGAAGAAATAATATTCGATGATAAGAAATCCAGGGGAGCATCCAGATTATTCTACGCTGTAAATTTTATACCATGAGAAAAAAGAATGAGTTTTTATTGAGGAATATGCACCATGAATAGAGTAACCAATCAACCAAAATTTGAGATAACGGTTTTGAAGATATGAACTGAAAAGTATTTTTTTCATGGATTTTCGACAATATTTCAATATTTAGTCAGAAGAAACACTATTTATGAAGAGTTGGTTCAAGAATGTAATAATCACTGAAATCATTGTCAATTAGCATTTCTCTTGAAATAACAGAAACAATTTAAGGGTGCAGTTTTTCATGGATCAGTTTCATGGTCACAGAAAAAAACTGATCGGTTCCATTCACAAATAAGAGGAGATGAGCCTCTTTATAATACTATTTGCAACAAAATTCCACGCATTTTTCCTTGTACAAAAAAGGTGAATCCAGCCGATCTATCGTGATGGAAATGAACTGGCTTGTTGTATTATTCATGAAAATTCACTGTATGTTTATCTTCCTCCTCAAATCTTCTACACGCCGACTTGATGTCTGAGGGTACACAGAACGCCTCATCTAGCTTGAAAGTAATGTGGTACATCAGGAGTCTATTGGCAGCATCCTCATTTTCAGTCCCTGTCTCTACCGCATTAAGGTTTTTCCCCGGCATTTTCCCGTGTTCACATCGGTTTACATTAAGATGTTGTTAGGCTTTTCCCGAATAAACTGGTGCAATGTATTCTTCTCCGATACACAGCAAGCATTATGGAAATGGGCCACCTCTGCCTGCATTAATATGTACATTTTCCAGCGCTTGAAATTTTCCTCCTCACTCTGTCTGATTATCCGAATTTCCATTGCAAATGTCACTTCTTTCAAGATTGTCACTGCGGCGTCTCTATTGGTTTGCGGAAATTCGTTTCGAAAGATGTCGATTTATTATGGGGTTTGTAAGATTTTCCATGCCCATAGGCGAGAAGACACCATCTTGCATGCTGCCAAATATGGAAGAAAGATTCTTATCAATATCACAATAGTATTGGTCTCATTTTACAATGCGCAAAAAAATTAACGCACATTCTAAAAATCTCAATTTTAATGAAAGTTAACTCTACATTGACTTCATAACTTATTTTTTATGTTCTCTCGGGAAGGTTTTGAACGAAACAAGACACATTAAATGGAAGAAAAATTCAGGATTTCACCGAATCTTATGTGAAAGAAGAGAAACGAACAATTTTCGAAATACTGAAATGCTGATAAGTGATTTAATACTTGGTATTTCCACCCCTTGCGTTAATTACAGCTCGGCAACGACGGTTCATACTCAAAATGAGTGATCTTAAAATGTTCTGATCTAATCCTTCCCAGATTTCTCCGAGTTGGATTGTCATTGAGAGTAGCTGGATGATTTTCTGAACTTCTCAGCCTTCTATTGAGGTTGTCCCAAACCTGCTCAATCGGATTGAGATCTGGACTTCTTGCTGGCCATTCCATTCGAGAGACTTCAACCTCTTCAAGGTACTCCTGAACTATGCGCGCACGATGGGGTCTGGCATTATCGTCCATAAAAATGAAATTGTCACCAATGTATGGGGCAAATGGCACTACATGCTCTTCAAGAATGTTCCTTATATACTTATCAGCATTCATAGCTCCATGATCAACGACCACTAGGTCTGTGCGAGCAGTCAAAGATATTCCATCCCATACCATAATCGTTCCTCCCCCGAAACCAGTAGTATTCAGGAAATTGCACTGAGCATCTTTCATGTGGACGTCTGTAAACAAGGGAACGTCGATCACAATGGTAGAGGCAGAATCTAGACTCATCTGTGAAAAGAACTCTTACCCAATCGGCCTCTTCCCCATGGATATGCTCTCTCGCAAAATCCAAACGCGCCCTTCGATGGGCTGGGGTAAGAGCTGGGCCTCTTGCCGCGACACGAGGCCTTAAATCATATTCTCTGAGGCGATTTCTTATTGTCTGAGTGCTAATTTGCACCTCATGAGTTTGCTCAAGCTGATTTTGAAGGAGGCGAGCGGTTGCAAACCGTTGTCTCAACGAAGAAACTCTCAAGTAACGTTATTGAATGGCAGTTGTTACCCGTGGTCTACCCTGTCCTGGTCTTCGGACATTCATACCTGTCTCCCTGAATCGCTGCAACATTCTGGACACACTTGTATGGGAAACTCCAAACCTTTCTGCAATTCTTGTGTATGTTCACCCTTCTTCTCGCAAAACTACCGCTTGGGCACATTCCTCTTGGGTCAAATTGCGTGTTTCGCGTTGCATAGCGATCGAGTGTAGAAAATCAAACGAAAGAAAAACTATTGATCACTAGCATTGATCGAGAACAATTGATTTTAGAATGGGGCCAATACATTCAAAATCTGATAATATCATCTTTTTTTATTCCTGCTGGGAGAAATCATCTGTATTGAAGGAAAACGTTGAAAGTGGATAACATATGCATGCATAATTCTGATAAAAATAATTATCATTGTGAACACCTTCAGTTGTTGAATAAATTTGAGATTTCCATAATGTGCGTTAATTTTTTTGCGCAGTGTATTTCCTTGCGATCTTATAGCTATTCTCATGTGGCACATGTGCCACATCTGATCGAACAAAGCTCATTTTATTCCAATCCTGGAAAATATCACCCTCATTCTCCAATCTTGTAGACCTGGATCACCTGGATGCTCCATTCCTGAAAGCACATATTGCAAGCTGCACCTTCCTCCATCTCTAACACGACACGAAACGGCGTTCCATCCAGAATCAGCCAGACGTCGACGTGTCACATCCCTTCTCCTCCTCGTCCTGCCACATTTTCTCATAACTGCCTTCCTGGATGTCCCGGAAATATTAAATCGAAAAGTGTCGCTTCACAAACGCCGATTTTCATAACCGTCCTCGTGATCGTGAGGATAGACAGGTGTATGTGTTCTAAAAAGGGATGAAAAAGGACGAAGGTTACGGGATAGGGAGGTTGGAGTTAATTCATCAGGGGGAGGAGGCCGTCAATCGTGGCGTGGGTCTTTGGGATGAGAAGATACGGATGTTGTGAATTGGGAGGGACGTCAATTCGTACACTGCCTGATTTTGTGAGTAATTCGAAGGGATGTGCATCGAATATGAGCATTCTGTACAGCTGGGTGCTATGCGGCAGATACAAACGAGAAGAGGAGATTCTTTGAATAATTCTAAGACAAAAGTCCTATAAACTTGGGGCAGCAAACGTTTCGTTTTCGAGATACAGTGTTTCAAAATCTCTCCTCAAAGTATCTGCATTTCAAGAGATATTCAACTGAAATTTCATAGAATTTTCGATAGGGATAACTGATAAAAACACCCGATACTACAATTTAAAGTTCACACCAAGGACAATTTCGATTGCAGATCTACATGGTGGTGATTTCATATTAAATACACGGTCCTGCAATGGTGCGTTCTTCTTCCATAGCTGCCGAACCAGACATCTCAGAGATTTCGTTGGAAAGTAGACCTCTTGTACCTTCATTTCTGCATCTCAGGAAATTATTTTCTGATATACAGGGTGTCCCCGATAAATGTTATTCAACAAATGGATGATTTTTTTAAAGGATCACCCCAATTATTTTCACATATTTTCAATGAACTTCATTACCTCTTTCATGACGCAAAATCTTAGGGACATTTTTCCAACAGTTCAGATCTTATTCGAAGAAAACTGCAAAAAGGTGAGGGAAAAGCAGTTCAGTAAAAGTCTTCTGACGATTTGCAGAAGCGATAGTAACAAGAGTTTCAACTAAAACTTTTTTGATTGAAAGATTTGCCTTGACATGGTTCCTAAACGATCAACCTGTCACATACAGGGTGTCCGTTATTGAGGTCCAAATATGAAGAACTTAAAATTATTATTTCTCGATTTATTCAAATAGAACACCCTGTTTTTTTTCACAATAATGTAGACAATTGAATACCTTACATTTTCTCAGAAGTAACTTAGGATTATTTTAACCCCCGCATCCAGCAGACACGAAAAATGATATCGCAAATGAGTTCATTCAAATAATAACATAATGAAACTAACGGACATTCAAAAGATGTTAAACAATGAAATAAAACTAAATGAATAATTATTGACAAACTTCAAAACCTTCCCAGAATCATATTTCCTGAGCATCATCATAAAAATGATATTTCTTTTTCGTACAAGCAATTCATATTGATCACGTATTCAACCAATTATATCAGTTTTTATCGGCTTTCCAAAAAACATATTGATCAAGTTATTGCTACTTAGCTCAAAGATACTTTCGAATACAGTGAATCAGTATGAATTTTTGTTTCCTATCGGGATATTAGGCAGCATGAGTTCGACTTCTTTAAAAAACAGGTTCTGCGGCACTGCCCTAACATGAAAATCATATCAACCATCCTATTTTTCCAAAAATTCATAATGATTCACTGTATTCGAAAGTATCTTTGAGCTCTAAGTAGCATAAACTTAATCAATATTTTTTTCGGAAAGCCGATAAAAACTGATATAATAGGTTTAATACGTGATCAATATGTATTGGTTGTGCTTGTACGGAAAAGAATTGAAAGAAATATCATTTTTATGATGATGCTCAGGAAGTATGATTCTGGATTCATGAAAGAGGTAATGAAGTTCATTGAAAATATGTGAAAATATATGGGGTGATCCATTAAAAAAAGCATCCATTTGTTGAATAACATTTATCAGGGACACCCTGTATATCAGAAAATAATTTCCTGAGATGCAGAAATGAAGGTACAAGAGGTCTACTCTCCAACGAAATCTCTGAGATGTCTGGTTCGGCAGCTATGGAAGATGAACGCACTATTGCAGGACCATAAAGATCCCAAGATATCAGAAATCACATTTTTGCAATAAAACGCAAAATAATGTCGAAGATTCAAGAAGTTTTCGACGACAAGAGATTCTCTGCACACAACCTCTTCCGTTGCCAAGAGAATGGAACATAGAAAATCATGCCAGCTGACTTTGTTGAATTACCACTTTGAATCAAGTTAGACAAATGTTCTTTGATTATCTAATCTCAGGTGAAGACCATTTTTTTCTACGAAACACGCTCGGTACATCGTCTCGCCATCGGATAACCCCTGCACGAATTTCCCCGCTATTCCGAGAGTATTTCCAGCTGCTGGGGATTACATAAACCAACTTCATCCAAGTTTAGAGCCCTGTCCCTAAGGGTCAGCCATTTAGCGGTTTGTAAACCCCTACAAGATGTTATCTCGGAACGTCGCTCGATGAATTTGGGATCTTACAAATTAATATTCTTGCCGAAAGCGAAATATGAGGTGAATTCAGAGATGGGCTCGAGTGTTTCTTGTGCAGTTGTGCTTTCCCCAGACGAAAATTAATGTATCCGTGGGACTGTGAGGTCCTCGCCGCTTCAAGGAACGTTTTGGGCTGTTTGAATTCTCACAGAACGTTATGCAATGAATTATGGCTTCAGGGTTCAGTACAATTCTCTTTTTTCACGGAAATACTATTTTTTTTGGATGGACTTCTTGGACATAGCGACGATTACGGGGTATGCGTGGGATTGTCCATACCCTTATTCTTCGAGAATCTGAAAATCGTCCATATCTGGATTTATCAGTGAAAAGGACACTACGCCATTGATCGTTCCAATTGATATGTTGCCTTGCTCATTCCAGTCTTTGACGCTTATGGTCACGTGTTAATGGAACTCCTCTTAATGGACGTCTAGAACCTAGATTCACCTCTCTCAAACGTCGTCTGATGGTTTCGATGGAAACTTGGACCCCATCTGCATTTTGAAAAGTATTCCGTAGCATTCTACACGTAGATGTGGGGTTTCTTCTCGCCGAAACGGTGATGAAACGATCCTGAACAAGTGCTGTTTTTCGTCGCCCACCAAGCCTTGGTCTTTAAAACACGGAACCTGTCTCCCTGAACCTATTCCAAAGTCGAGATATCACACTTTGGCTGATTTGGAGCCTTTTCGCTACAACAACCTGAGTTAGGCCAGCCTGTAGCATTCCGATAGCCCTATTAGCCCCAGCGTTTGTTAATTTACGTCTTGGCATTTTCAGGAAACTCGTTTCAAATCGAAGCCGTTGATAAACTGACTTCATTTCAAAATAAGAACATTCATGAAGCATCTGCAAAGAACCAAACTTCAGAAAAAAGGCGACCAGATTGACGAAATGTCTCATACTGATTTTTATTGGATCGATTCAAGTTGTTATTGAGTTTTAAATGATTTAACAGCGATTTCCTCGAAGATTACATACTTTTGAAAACGATTGAATACGATATCCCTTACTGTTGTGGAGCAGTATATTCCAATACTCTGCTACAGAAAACTATTGTATATTGTACACTGAAATCTTGCGCTCTTATTGTAAAAAACCTTCAATAAAGTGGAAAATATCTGGTCTGATTCTTATTCCCCTATTTGTTCCAGATAGTCCCGACAAAGTCATGACCGATAAAAGGGCCTGACCTCGACCTACTATGTGGTCGGAGATCCTGCTCGTCCTCTCCCTCCTGTCCCCCCAAAAAGCGTGGGCCAAACCCCGATGCGGCGGCATCCACACCGACGCTAGGGGCGTGATACAGACTCCAGGATTCCCTGGACCGTTCCCGACGCCAATCGACTGCGAATGGGTGATTGACGCCCAACACATGCTGCCGAAGAATACGACGATCGTTGTCTATCTGACGCAGATGTTTGTTTTCGAAGGTAAGGAGGGGTAAAAAGGGAATGAGTAACTCTGTTTTTATACAAAAAGGTTGAATTCGACAGGGGTAGTATAGGGAATCTTGAATAAGGTTTATTGTGCCCCCTAACAGAACTGTTATCATGGCGCCTCCAACAGCTTGCATTCCAGTTCTAGAGATTTGATAAAATCCAGTTTCTGGGACGGCTTCAAGGAGGATAACTTCCCACTTCTACAAGTTTCTTGTCCAAAGCACTCTTTCCTTTGGCTTGCAATGGCATAGCATTCCGTAACCAGGTGAATAGGAGTTTCTTCCTCCTCCCCACAGAATCTACACTCATCAGTGTCCGATAAACCCATTCTCAACAGATGCTTCTTTAGGCGACAATGTCCTGTGAGAAAGCCAGTGAGTAGGTGAAGTTGGTTTTTACTGAGATCCAGATATTTTTTGGATCTAGCAGTTTCAAAGTTCCGGAGGAACTTTTTGGAGTGATCCATCCCTGGGAGATTCAACCAGAGTTTTTCTCTTTTGGTTTTCTCCTTCAGCATAAACTCCTTCTTATAGGTGCATTTTCCTATACCACAGAAGGGCTCTGGGCCAGTGAGTGGCGTTTGTGCGCTCTTTCTGGCAAGTGTATTGGCCACTTGGTCTCCTACGATTCCAGAATCACCAGGAACCCAGATTAAAAAGACCTTATTTTTCTTGTCTACCTCATTGAGTTTGTTTCGGCACTCCCAAATCAGCTTTGAGTCAATGACGTAGGAGCTCAGTGCTTTAATAGCAGCTTGACTATCTGTATGAATAGCTATATCGCACTTCTGATAGTTTCTTTCTAGATTTATATCTAGACATCTTCCGATTGCAAGTATTTCCGTTTGAAGGACGCTTGTGCAGGAGCCTAACGATAGTGCACACTTGGTAGTTGTCCCATAAATCCCAGCGTCAGCTCCTGTAGCGGTTTTCGAACCGTCTGTATACCATTTTATTGTATTTTCTTCTATCCACAAGAGTTACTGAACCCAACCATTCGCACCATCTGATCGCGTCTCATTCCAGGCCTCAAGTTCACCGAGTACCAGGTCTACGACGACGGCTTCCAGTTCAACGGCCGCGACCTCCTGGTGGTGAACGAGACCAACGTGGTCGCCGAGACCACCGTCCAAACGAACCAGAGCTACCTGGTGATCAGCCTCAAGCTGTCGAACCTGGACAGCAACCATCTGCGAGTCCTCGATCATTTCCTGGACGCGTTCGGATTTAACGTCACCTACGAGATGACAGAAGGGCAGGCCAGGTCGCCAGGTTGCAACATGATGGATTGCGGATTCAACGGAGACTGCCTCGATGATTACACGTGAGTATGGACGTATTTCCGGGTCGGAATGGCCGGGGGTTGATTGAGGGGGTTGGGATTTGTGCGGCTGTCATTGTTGCATGATGGAATGGTCGGAGTCGTGCTACGAGGCATGATTTGGGGATTGCGGGGTTATCTTCGGGATTATCGGGACCGCAGAAGGTGGAGCTATTGTCACACTGTAAATTTTGACAGCCAGAAAATGCGAATGAGGGTGAGGTTGACGAATCTGACAAATGCGTCTGTGTATTCTCTTGAAAACGATGTAGAAACCATCCGACAAGAATTAACCATAACTTTTTTTCCAGTACGTTCCACTGTGCCTGCCGGGGCAACTTCACAGGGAGTCACTGTTCTGGAGGGCCTCAATCTTTGTGCCAGAAAAAAACATGCCAGAACGGAGGGATTTGTCGGTAAGTTTGAAGTTTCTGATGGTTCAATCTTTTCTCCACCAGGAGAATGGGATCTGTCATCAATACAGGGAGAGTCTTCGACTTGTACATATATTTTAACTGTAGATTCCACTCATCAAACGAAACACTTTTTTCCTATACAATTTTCAAAATTCGATTTGGTTTCGAAGATACAGGGTGTCGAAAATCCATGAAAAAACACTTTTCTGTTTATATCTTCGGAACCGTTATTTCGAATGAACTGAATTCTGATTGAAATTTTACTCTATTCATGGTGCATATTCCTCAATCGAAACCTTTTCAATATCTCTACTAGTATAAAAGTTATAGGGTAGTCGACTCATCAATACAAGCTAAAACACCATAAAACCACTTCAAAAAGATAAACGGTTCATATTTTCGAAAGAATCAATCATTTAAGAAACTAAAAGTATTTTTATTTTTTTCAATAAAACGCGTCGTTTTAGAGTTATTTCCAATTTTACCTGGAGAAATTTGACGAAAAAATCATTAATTTCAAGAATAATCTGAATGCGTCTCTGAATTAAATATCATCGAATATTATTCGTTCTCTGGTCTTCAAACGAGTTTACAATGTTGTCACAATATTTATCAACTTTGTCGAGATATTTCAATAATAAAATCCCACAGAATGTGGGATATAAAATTGAACACCAAGGAGGATTTAACACGCACAGTTTCTATTGAAAATTCATAGTTACCGGTCCATATTGAAGTTATGTCGATGAAATACAAAATTCGGATATGAATGATGAATCTCGATACAAAATACTTATTAAATTGAAATTAATGAAAAATAAAATGATACCTTATGATCTGTGTCGATGTTTCTATCTGAACAATATCCTCTTGGAATCTTATAAACTCGACACGGTTAAGATTATATTAATTCACTTCACATAATAATCACATTAAAACAATAATTTACTGAATGTATTCAGAACTTCACATAATGTTCACAGTTTGTTCAGAGACTCTGGTTTGTTATTGTTTATAGTTGGCCTCCAGATAACCAATCTTTCGACTTTCGCTCTACGTATGCGTGGTAAAATTTGTCGGCAAAGTCGATTTATGATGGAAACGGCAGAATTCATAGATATTTATACCACGGTACACAAGTGTATCGTGATTTATACTATGTTTCGTAACAAATCCTCAACCTCAATGAAAATATCAGCAAGCTGTAGCTGACAACATCTTTTTGAAATTTCTGTGCAACTATTCACAGAATCGATACAAAATAGATTAGGTTGGGTTGTTCAATAATAAATTCTGATGATCTGAATGAAAAGTCTTTCTTCATGTTGGGAATTTCGAAGAAAATATGAACAAGTTATTAGTGTTCATAAACTAATCTGCAGAAAAATCGAAAAAGGAACTTATTTTGATGTGAGAAATGTGGCTTTTTAGTTGCAGATATAATCCGATGAAACTAACTGTTTTTGTTGAAATTATCGTGTTCGCAACATTTTTATTCCAATAAGGTTAAGTACTTGAGTATTCCCTGAATGTATAAACTCAATTTCTATCGAGACATGTGAACTTTGCATCAATTCCAGAAGATCATTTCAGAGGCGTAGTCAGCCCAATTTTTTTTCAAATGGCTATATCTTTTTAACAGAGCCGAATTTGGAAAAATGGAAAATAAAAAAAAGGTTTCTTTTGACCTCAAAAATCTTCAGTTGAAATATATGTACAGCTCAGAAGCCTATCCTTCAAAACTTTGGGTTGTTACCCTAAAGTGTGTCGCTGTATGTATGTCATGATTGTGAAGAAAGAAACTAAATGAATTATTTGGATCACATTAAGAACGCTTCCTCAGTGCCTGTCCCACAGAAAGCCTCCTTAAAGCCCCCTCAGATACTGGAGTTCTTTGAGATGCTAGGCTGCAAGTATCTCCCTGTTTAAGCGGCAGAAAAAAAGGCAATCCTGTATTTCCAACCTTTTGACTTCGATTTCTACACCGTAACTAGTTCGCCAAATAAAATAACGACGAACCTTGAGCCGTTTCTTCGTTGAACAGGCAACAGTCAGCATAGCGAACTGTTTAATAAGAACGCGGCTCGACTATCAGCCCGTCGAGTGAGATAGAAATCGGGCAGTATATGAAAATCTCGCCTGGAGAAACGAGGCATTCATAAGGACACCGAACGTATCCGCTTCTTGGAGATAAAGGATGCATTATGAAAAGACCGGCGAACTGGGATAGAATAACAAACCGAACATATAGACACTTCGGCTTTAGGAGGCGAGATAATAATGTTCGCTTTCGCGTCCGTATAAACGATTCATGAGGAATGGTATCCGATACATTATTCCGGCGACGAGACGTAAGGGTAAAGTGGGATAGTTCATCGTGATGTGTATGGAATAGAAATGATAATGAATGTCGGGAAGATTCTGCTTCGAACGGCCCCCAGCCAGCTGTTGACGCTGAAGGGAAATTTATGTGTTTTCCTCCATAAATTAAGGATTAATTCTGACTCACTTGACCTTTTTCGGGGACAGCATTCGCCTCAACCTTGACTTGGATGGGGAAGGCTACCAGTAACAAGTTCATGCCCCACTATTTTGATGCCTAATCGTGATAATGATAAGTTCAAGAGCACTCCATCGACTTGTATGGAGAAGGCTATAGTAACTGGTTCATATGCCATTTCGCAACATTCTCAAGCATCTCAGAAAGCACTATGTTTTGAATGAGAGCATTTTTTTCAATGCCGAATCATGATTTACTCTCTACTTGTATGGAGAAGGCTAAGGTAACTAGTTCATTCGCCATTTCGCAACTTTTCAAAGTATATCGGAAATCACTATTTTTTAATTTCGAATCATGAGCATGACGAGTTCGGGAGAACTTCATAAGGATCGTCTATGAGGTCGGGTTTGCACTCGACTTGTACGGAGAAGGCTAAAATGAGTGGTTCATTCGCCATTTCGCAACATTTCAAGGTATCTCGGAATCCACTGTGGCGAATGAAAGAAATTTTTTCAATGCCGAATCATGATCATGATGAGTTCAGGAGTACTTCCCAAAGGTCGTCTATAAAGTCGAGTTCACCCTTGACTTGTATGGAGAAGGCTAAAGTTACTAGTGCATTCGCCATTTCGCAACATTTTGAAAACCACTATGGCGAATAGAAGAAATTTTTTAGTGCCGGAACAGGATCATGCTGAGTTCATTGGCACTTCTTGAGAGTCTTCTGTTAGTTAGAGCTCACTGTCAACTTGTATGGAGAAGGCTACGGTAACGGGTTCATTCGCCATTCCGCAACTTTTCAAAAGAATATTGGAAATACTAAGTTGAATAAAAGAAATTTTTTTGAATGCCGAATCATGATCATGATGGGTTCAGGAGAACCGCCTTAGGGTTGAGTTCACACTCGACTTGTTTGGAGAAGGCTAAAGTAAGTAGTTCATTAGCCATTTCGCAACATTTCAAAGTATCTCGGAATCCACTGTGGTGAATGAACGAAATTTTTTCAATGCCGAATCATGATCATGATGAGTTCAGGAGTACTTCCCAAAGGTCGTCTATAAAGTCGAGTTCACCCTTGACTTGTATGGAGAAGGCTAAAGTTACTAGTGCATTCGCCATTTCGCAACATTTTGAAAACCACTATGGCGAATAGAAGAAATTTTTTAGTGCCGGAACAGGATCATGCTGAGTTCATTGGCACTTCTTGAGAGTCTTCTGTTAGTTAGAGCTCACTGTCAACTTGTATGGAGAAGGCTACGGTAACGGGTTCATTCGCCATTCCGCAACTTTTCAAAAGAATATTGGAAATACTAAGTTGAATAAAAGAAATTTTTTCAAATGCCGAATCATGATCATGATGGGTTCAGGAGAACCGCCTTAGGGTTGAGTTCACACTCGACTTGTTTGGAGAAGGCTAAAGTAAGTAGTTCATTAGCCATTTCGCAACATTTCAAAGTATCTCGGAATCCACTGTGGTGAATGAACGAAATTTTTTCAATGCCGAATCATGATCATGATGAGTTCAGGAGTACTTCCCAAAGGTCGTCTATAAAGTCGAGTTCACCCTTGACTTGTATGGAGAAGGCTAAAGTTACTAGTGCATTCGCCATTTCGCAACATTTTGAAGTATCCCGAAAACCACTATGGCGAATAGAAGAAATTTTTTAGTGCGGAAACAAGATCATGCTGAGTTCATTGGTACTTCATGAGAGTCTTCTGTTAGTTAGAGCTCACTGTCAACTTGTATGGAGAAGGCTACGGTAACGGGTTCATTCGCCATTTCGCAACTTTTCAAAAGAATATTGGAAATACTAAGTTGAATAAAAGAAATTTTTTTGAATGCCGAATCATGATCATGATGAGTTCAGGAGAACCGCCTAAGGGTGTCTATAAGGTCGAGTTCACACTCGACTTGTATGGAGAAGGCTAAAGTAAGTAGTTCATTAGTCATTTCGCAACATTTCAAAGTATCTCGGAAAACACTGAGGCGAATGAAAGAAATATATTCAGAGACGAATCATGATCATGATAAGTTCAGGAGAACTTCATAAGGTTCGTCTTTAAAGTCAAGTTCACCCTTGACTTCTATGGAGAAGGCTAAAGTTACTAGTGCATTTGCCATTTTGCAACATTTTGAAGTATCTCGAAAACCACTATGGCGAATAGAAGAATTTTTTTTAGTGCCGAAACAAGATTATGCTGAATTCATTGACACTTCATGAGAGTCATCTGTTAAGTAGAGCTCACTGTAAACTTGTATGGAGAAGGCTAAGATAACGAGTTCATTCGCCATTTCGCAACTTTTCAAAAGAATATTGGAAATACTATGTTGAATGAAAGAAATTTTTTTAAATGCCGAATCATGATCATGATGAGTTCAGGAGAACCGCCTTAGGGTGTCTATGAGGTCGAGTTCACACTCGACTTGTATGGAGAAGGCTTAAGTAAGTAGTTTATTAGCCATTTCGCAACATTAAAGTATCTCGGAAACCACTGTGGCGAATGAAAAATTTTTTCAGAGCCGAATCATGATCATGATAAGTTCAGGAGAACTTCATAAGGGTCGTCTATAAAGTCGAGTTCACCCTCGGCTTGTATGGAGAAGGCTAAAGTTACTAGTTCATTTGCCATTTCGCAACATTTTGAAGTATCTCGAAAACCACTATGGCGAATAGAAGAATTTTTGTGGTGCCGAAAAAAGATCATGCTAAGTTCATTGGAACTTCATGAGAGTCTTCTGTTAGGTAGGGCTCCCTGTCGACTTGTATGGAGAAGGCTAAGGTTACTGGTTCATTCGCCAATTCGCAACTTATCAAAGTACATCGGAAATAACGATGTTAAATAAAAGAAAATTTCTTCAATGCCGAATCATGATCATAGTTAGTTCAGGAGAACTTCATAAGGATCTCTATAAGGTCGAGTTCACTCTCGACTTGTATGAAGAAGGCTAGAGTAACCATTTCATACGCCATTTCGCAACATTTGAAAGTTTGTCAGAAACCACTATGGCAAATAAAAGAATTTACTCAGTACCGAAACAAGACCATGCTGAGTTCATTGGCACATCATGGGCGTCACCTGTTAGGTAGGGCTCACTGTAGACTTGTATGGAGAAGGCTAAGGTAAAAAGTTCATTCGCCATCTCGCAACTTTTCAAAGTATATCGGAAATCACAATGTTAAATGAGAGAAATTTCTCCAATGCCGAATCATGATCATGGTAAGTTCAGATCAACGTCATAAGGATGGTCTATAAGGTCGAGTACACTCTCGACTTGTATGGAGAAGGCTAGACTAACTAGTTCATTCGCCATTTCGCAACATTCAAAAGTATCTCGGAAACCACTATGGCGAATAAAAGAATTTATTCAGTACCGAAACAAGATCATGCTGAGTTCATTGGCACTTCATGGGGGGCACTGTCAGGTAGGGTCACTGTCGACTTGTATGGAGAAGGCTAAGTTAACAAGTTCATTCGCCATTTCGCAACTTTTCAAAGTATATCGGAAATCACAATGTTGAATGAAATAAATTTTTCCAATGCCGAAACATGATCATGGTAAGTTCAGGAGAACTTCATTAGGATCGTCTATAAGGTCGTGTTCACTCTAGACTTGTATGGAGAAGGCTAGAGTAACTAGTTCATTCGCCATTTCACAACATTTAAAAATATCTCGGAAACCACTATGGCGAATAAGAGAATTTATTCAGTACCGAAACAAGATCAGGCTGAGTTCATTGGCACTTCACGGGGGTCACCTGTTAGGTAGGGCTCATGGTTGACTTGTATGGAGAAGGCTTAGGTACTAGTTCATTCGCCATTTCGCAACTTTTCGAAGTATATCGGAAATTACTATGTTAAATGAAAGGACATTTTTTTAATGCTGATTTATGCTCATGATGAGTACAGAAAAACTGCATAAGGGACGTCTATAAGGTCGGGTTCACAATATACTGGTTTGGAGAAGGCTAAAGTAACTAGTTCATTTGCCATTTCGCAACTTTTCAAAGTATCTCGAAAACTATTATGACAAATGATGGAATTTTTATTCAATGCCGATTCATGATCGGGTTGACTTCAAGAGCAATCCATAAGAGCCGTCCGTAGGGTCCTTCAGGATCCTTCGCAGTCGACAACTCGATTATCCTCGAGTTCAACCCGAATCCGGATACTTTATAATCCCGAAACCTCAAGAACTTCCAAAATCCATCCCTCTTCATAACTCAAATTATCCAATTTCTGTTCACCCCTCGAAAAAACCGAACCTCGCCGTATTTTAATGCCGGAGTATATCCGGGCAATAAAGCGACACAAAGGCGCGCAAAAACGGCCTCAAAATTCGATCCGGGGCACTCTCAAAAACTTTTTTAATGAATAAAGTTCGGAGTTCGTAATATTTTTCAGTGTATTCATTTTCCATTAATTCCGGTGATGAATTCCCTTTTGAGCCGGGCCCCGGAACATATTCGGGACGTGGGATTCCGGGCCCGGACCCGGAATAACATTCAATCAGCGGGGCGCAGACATGAAAGGGAGGACTTGATCGGTTTTTATCATCGGACCATGCAGACGGCACCGATGCGGCGATATTTTACGTGTCACGTTTCGGCAGAACCGATTTGACTTCTCTATTTTGTGTTTTATGGTCCTATAGAACTCAAAATTCATTGAAAAATGTATTCAATACAAGCTTTTGTCGCCCTCATTCATTTACATCGTGTGTAAAGACTCAAAGACATCTAGATATGGTAGGAGGTCGAATTACGGTAAGTGATATTCATTGCTCAATCCAGTAAACCAACCGGACGTTCTATTTACTGTATTGAATTCATAATACGCTTTTGTCATTACTCTGATTATTTACAGTATTTTATCCAATTCCTAAAATAATTTCGTTCCAAAAATACATACTCAGGAAGCGGCACCGACTATCGATACCTCATAATTTTTTTCGTACGTCCAACCCTCTTCTTCTTTAAAAGCCCCGAGAACAAAAATTCCTTCGTTGCTTCCGATAAAATCAACCTCATCCTATCCCGTTTGAGTGAAAAATCAGTAAACCGAATCGGCTTAAGGAAAAGCCTGATAACTATAGGGATCTGGAGGACTTACTCTGCTACTTCTAGAGTTCTAAAAATGCCGAGATCCTCAATCCGATAAGAAGATAGAACGGGACGGTGCATCACTGATAATGCTATAATTATTTCAGATGCGCCTCCCGAACTGGAAACTAGGAGTACGAATTGATTCGAGAGAAATCCGTTTCTGGAATTAGAACCTTTGTGAGACTCGTCGAATAGTACAATAAAATTCCAAGAATGCTGTTTCGAATCAAATTTTTTATCTTTATCAATATATAGTGCAAAGTTTCACAAATGTATCCATCATTTTTGATCCTTTCACAGATCAACCCAACAATATCAAAAAATATACTTACTGACAAAAAAACTGCAACACCCAGAAGGAGCTCGTAAATTTTGATTTTTTTTGGTAAAACATAGATATTAAATTTGAAAAAAAAAATCGTGGGGTTTTTTCACATGTTAACATTTTTTGATACTTAAATATTGTAGTCGTTTCTGCTAATTTTTTGAATTTCACAACAAACCAGCTGTTCGGGGAATATTCATAATCGATGTTTAGTTGTAGTTATAATGCCTAGAGCACGTGCACGCGGAATTTATTGCCAGCTGAGAGAATTTGAAAGGGGTCGAGTTATTGGTCTACGGAAGGCGAGGTTGTCATTTCGCACACATTTGCACACATTTATCCACATATATCCCACTAAAATAAGTTCCTTCTTCGATTTTTCTGCAGATTAGTTTGTAAACACCTCGAAATTCCCAAACAATATCATGAAGAAAGACTTTTCATTCAGATTTAATATCAAACAACCTAACCTGATCTAATTTGTACCGATTCTGTGAATGTTTGCACAGAAATTTCAAGAAGATGTTCTCAGCTTGCTCATATTTTCATTGAGGTTAAGGATTTGTTACGAAACATAGTGAAATCACGATACACTTGTGTACCGTGGTCAGGGGCGGATTAACCATGTGGGAGGCCCCTAGGCAGTGCAATTTATGGGGCCCCTTTTCAATTCAATTTTTTTCGTGCACAGGGCACGCGGGGCCCCTAGCTGATGCGGGGCCCCTAGGCAGTCGCCTACTCTGCCTAATGGCTAATCCGCCCCTGACCGTGGTATGAATATCGAATTCTGCCGTTTCCATCATAAATCGACTTTGCCGACAAATTTTACCACGCATACGTAGAGCGAAAGTCGAAAGATTGGTTATCTGGAGGCCAACTATAAACAATAACAAACCAGAGACTCTGAACAAACTGTAAACATTATGTGAAGTGCTGAATACATTCAGTGAATTATTGTTCTGATGTGATTATTATGTGAAGTGAATTAATATGATCTTAATCGTGTCGAGTTTATAAGATTCCAAGAGAATATTGTTAAGATAGAAACATCGACACAGATCATAAGGTATCATTTTATTTTTCATTAATTTCATATCAATGAGTAGTTTGTATCGAGATTCATCATTCATATCGGAATTTTGTATTTCATCAACATTTTCTTCAATATGGACCGGTAACTATGAATTTTCAATAGAAACTGTGCGTGTTTAATCCTCCTTGGTGTTCAATTTTATCTCCCACATTTGTGGGATTTTATTATTAAAATATCTCGACAAAGTTGATAAATATTGTGACAACATTGTAAACTCGTTTAAAGACCAGAGAAGGAATAATATTCGATGAAATTCAATTCAGAGACGCATTCAGATTATTCTTGAAATTAATGATTCTTTCGTCAAATTTCTCCGGGTAAAATTGGAAATAACTCGAAAACGACGCGTTTTATTGAAAAAAATAGGAATACTTTTAGTTTCTTAAATGATTGATTCTTTCGAAAATATGAACCGTTTATCTTTTTAAAGTGGTTTTATGGTGTTTTAGCGTGTATCGATGAGTCTGTAACTTTTATACTAGTAGAGATATTGAATAGGTTTTGATCGAGGAATATGCACCATGAATAGAGTGAAAACTCAGCCAAAATTCAGTTCCTTCGAAATAACGGTTCCGAAGATATAAACAGAAAAGTGTTTTTTTCATGGATTTTCGACACCCTGTATCTTCGAAACCAAACCGAATTTTGAAAAATGGTATAGGAAAAAGTGTTTCGTTTGATGAGAGGAATCTACAGTTAAAATATATGTACGAGTCAAAGACTCACCCTGTACATGTCAATATAGAAAATATCTCCAAGGGTAGAAGAAGGAAAAACAAATATTTCACCTCGAACTTACAAAATAGACTCGAACTTGTCAGTGACTTCTCGTTTTTTGAAACAAATTTTCCTATCGACCAATTTTTGGAAAAAACGAAGCAAAACAATAAAGATAAATAACATTACTGTTCCGAAAAAGGTCAATATTAAGTTACTCATTTATCAAAAGCCAAAACAATATGTAAGACTATGTTACTGGTTTCAACAGTGAGTATGGCTTGGTATTATTGAAAACAGTATTTTTCATTTCTGTTCAAAAGGTTCACAATCGAAGAAAGTCCTTTCAAAAAGAACTTACAAATGCCGTTATCGTTTTTCCTGGTCGCATCCCCATACCA
The DNA here is from genome assembly GCA_910592335.1 of Adalia bipunctata. Lineage (NCBI taxonomy): Eukaryota > Metazoa > Arthropoda > Insecta > Coleoptera > Coccinellidae > Adalia > Adalia bipunctata. Next base: position 5,843,291 of record OU342951.1, read on the forward strand.
GACATCCCTACGGCCTCCCGTATTAGCGTAGTCCACTTTGTACCCCGAAGAATCAGCAACGGTTCCCCCCCTGTCCGCTCCCAATTCATATTCTCCCCAGCCACCTCCTCGATTCGGACAGCCGACTGTTGACTCAATTTGTCCCCACATTTTATGCGTATCCACGGAGACAGCTATTTGAATTCCTCCCGTACCAACACCGAAATGAGGAGACGTTTTGTTCCAGGCACGTCGGAGCCGCGGCAGTCAAGTGTCTCTGCCCCGAAGGTTTCACGGGAGCCAGATGCGAGGTTCCCGTCTATCCAGGATCCGGAGAAGCAGGTAAGAGAGCGGCGTTGCCATATTGTTGTTCAGAGGTATAAGACTAAAAGTGTTTTAGTGTGTGGTGGACTTCAAGACGTATTTTTCAAAAGATGAAAGAGTGATGAAACAACATAATTATACTCCATTCACAATTATAAAATCACAACTCTGGCCTTGGAAATTTGACACATTCCACTCTGTATCGAAGTTATGACGTTTTTCAAAATATTTTTATGTTCCAAGTCAACACTATGTTGCCCTTTCTACATTCTTAGCGTATTTCTCAGAATGTGAATGAATTGAAAAAGATTTGATGGACGAAAATAATTAACGTTTATATGAATTGATAGAAAGGATTCCTTTTCTAGTTATTTGCATGAAAAGTACAAGAGATCACTGTTGAAATATATAATTTTTCGCCATGGAAGAAAATTGCATTGCTTTCACATAATTTTTATATGCATGCTTGTGAAGATTTGATTTTCATTATCCTCTTGAACTGAAAGTTCAAGACTTGACGACATCAATTGTTGATTCTAATCAAGAATTCATTAAAAAAAATCAACCCAAAGATATAAGATGAATTGATGGGTAATTACAAGAATCAAGAATAATGGAACATCATATCCCTCTACTGGAATCCGAATATGTGATATGATTGTGAGGGTGCATATTATTTCTATTTCTAATAATTCCTTATTTCAAATAAATAACAGTTTTATTCATTCATCACAAAGAAAATAAACATAATAACTAAATTAACGAATTTGTTTACAGAGGAACTAATAATTTCAATGCAATATAAATTAATAAGCCTGAAAGCTTTATAGATATATACATTTCATTTATTTGATCTTATGAACAAGGAGTAAAATATTCTGGCTGTATAGTAATTTGTTAATTTAAAAAAGATTCATAGATTAATTACTACCACAGTAGGTTTGTACAAATGAAATGGAATAGGTCAAACATATGCTTCACATTTATCATTCACCTGTTCTAAAATAAGACGCAAACTCCTGGAATATGGAAAAAACCGATGTATTCTGGTTCAATATAGCCTATTTCTACTTTCGGCAAAGGATTGATAGGAATGAAAGCTCCAGTGACACATATTTCAATTCATCGGAATCTGAATCGTTGAGTGCAATATATGGTCATATTTCTTCTTTTTTTAGCTTCTTCGACGTGTTTTTTTCTGAAACGTGAAAACGATCAACAATAATTATTTAGAGACCAATGATGGCTATCCAGAACCCGTTTACTTACGAAAATTGTGCAATTTCATTCTACAAGTTCTTTCCTCATAATTTCTCGAAAATCCTACCTGAACCATATTTTCCGGTCGCTTTCGTTAGAAGATCGTATAAGGAAGCCTTTTTTTTCCATTTACACATCCCAAATAATTTTTGAGCACCAAAAACCAAACTTCTGGGGGACCGGAATTTCGTTTGAAATCTTTCCAAACGGCCAGATACCTAAAAAAAACTTCGTTATCAAGTGTAAAAAAGGCGATTAGTACTTACTTTTGCTTTTTTTATGCTTATTAATCGATTTTTGGTCCAATTCAAATTTGCCGTTCGTACTCACGCCAAAAGTCGTGAAAGGAAAAAATGACACTTGCACGAAATCGACGGGAAACTTCTTCTGGACGACGAAGAACGGAAAAATAGGCGATTCCTTATCGATATTTCGCCCCAAAATCGCCGATCAATTCGAACTAACAAAATGTGAAATATCTTTGATACTTTTACTGTGATGTAAACAAAGCAACTGGCAACAACGTTTTGTCATTAACAATATTCTCTGTACGCGCACAGATTTTTCATCAGGTGCGCCAATTCCTGAAAACGAAACCATGGCAAGAGTTGTGATTTTATAATTGTGAATGGAGTATAGATATTTGACAGACCAATGACCTGTCAAATATTATTCACATTGAAATTATTCACATTTTCAGGGATGAAAGGAAAAATTCAATTGTAAGGTTGCTTACAGAAATTCAGAGAGAGATAGAGTGAGGGGTGTTGCTGATTCTGGCTTAGCTCGATTCTTGAGAATTTGTAGACCACAGAGTCGAAGAAAGTAGTTTACCACTGAGGTCCGGATATTCTTTGTTATTGTCGAAGTCCATTCGCAGAAACAGCTTTGTGGTATCAAGTGTGAACAAAATTAAAAAGGAAGATTCAAAACATTTTAAACCTAAAGTATATTCCGAAGATCAGACAACGTCGCGTAGAAGCCTGTATTTGTGTAGGGAATGGAATGGAATTTCGACTCCTTTTAACCTGTCATCTTATCCTTGTTTTCCCTAAGGATCTTGTGTTTATTGCGGGGATAAAGATCCTCTTTCCATCCGCAATGTAAGCGGGTTTGGTATACGGGAAAAAAACGGTATTACCTCTTACTCGGTATTGGTTTCGGAGAATCTCAGGCATTCTTTATTCGTCACCGATGCAAGACGCTTTTTTTCGTATATTGGGAGTGATTTTTAGAATACCAACTCTTATATTGAAATTTCTCTGAAAATTCAATATATCACCCTGTATGTACTATAAATCTGGATATTAACTCAGAAAATATCCATTTTAGGGCAAGGGTGTGATGCATACACTCACATTATTTTTTAACGTAGATTCAATATCTGGCATAAAAAAATGGGGTTCTAATTTGAAAAAATTGATTTTTCACGATTTTGTCATCCCTAACTTTGAAAGCGATTTTTTCACCCCCTGTATCATGAATCGCGATTTCGATTTTTAAAGTGAATACATCAATCTTACATCTTGAAAAATCCCAAAAATGAAAATTTTCCATCCAAAAACCTCGAAGTTATTTTTGTTTCAGCGGAGCTCTATTTTCGATTTTTTTTTCGAATTTTTCCGCTCAGAGAGAATTTTCCAACCAAAACTGAAAAATGTTACATCAAAATAACTTGAAATTTTCTAAGGAATCTATTTCTGCGATAAAAAAGTGGTGTTCTAATTTGAAAAACGGAAGTTGACGTCATTTCCGGAAAAACCGGAGGTGCTCATGCCTTGAAAATATTTTAGATTTCATCAGCATCGTGAAATACTTATAAGTGCTGAATTTCATGAAAATACGTTCAGTAGTTTCCCGTATAAATATGGGTGAGGTTCCTCGTGAAAGACCCTGTATTGTTACAGTTTCCAACTGTCAGATTGAAAAACCTTCTCACAGGTAGGGTTCCTACTCTCTTATCTCATGAAACATATTTTTTTTGAGGAAAATCAATAATTTATTGTAAATGAGACCCTTTCGTAGCTTGAAGTGTAGTCTAAATGAAAATACAGGGAGTGAAGAAAAAATGGAGAATTTACTCAGAGTGTGTTCGTCTGATCTTCGATTTTCCTCTTTTCCTTTTTAAAAGGCATCAGGACAAAATTGGAAGAATTAAGTGAGCATTCAGAAAGCTCGCCTTTTTCCATCTCCACTTTCGAAGGACTAATTTAGCGGCAAATTGAAAACATAATTAGTTTTGCAGAAAGGAATTTGTTTGTGTGAACTTTATTAATTTTTCGTATTTTCCCGAGTACTTTCTGTACGTCTGCCTACCAACATTCGCAAATGAAATTTTCCCAGAGGGTTGACAGGAGTAGAATATCGAACTGTTTTCAGAGAACTTAAATATAAATAAAAGCACTTATCGTTCCTAATATCAATTAAAATAGGTGAAGGTTTCAGTCACAAGGAACTATTAATATACACTTTATTCAGCAGCGCAACGTTTCGGGAAATTTATTCCCTTCCTCAGGCTAAAAACAATTTTACTTAAATTAGCAATGGGTAGCATGAGATCCAGTATATGAACTAACTACAAAATTACTCTTAAAAAACAACACAAAATAGAACAAACACCAGGTACCTGTATTACAATTCAAAAAACAACTAATCAAAATTCGATGATGGAACATAAAAAAAAACGTTGCGCTGCTGAATAAAGTGTATATTAATAGTTCCTTGTGACTGAAACCTTCACCTATTTAAATATAAATATTTGGTTCTGTTTATTCTTAGTCTAGAAGGAATTTTTTTGTATCATTCAGATGTATTTTTGGAAAACTGCTCCAAGTAGCAAAGCCAACTGTTTATAGGGGATTTTTGGTAGGTAGCCTTTTCAAATTATGGTATCACATCATGCGAATACAGCCCGGGATATTACATCTCTCTCCTTGAATGAATGATGATGAAAGAATATCCATACGGCGTGAGCTCTTAACAAGATATCAATAAACCTTTTCATCGCAAAATAGGATATTCATCGCCAGAAAAGGATAACTCAATGCCTTATCCATTCGAAGATATTTCGAAGAAACGAATGATTAAATAGCTTCAAACCCGTCTGTCAGAACTTATTCATGAGCGAAAGAAGTGGAAAATTCTACAGATGAGAGATCAAGAGGAAAGATGAATGAGAATGTGCGGAAATTTGCCTACGTATACGTGTGGACAACCCGGATGATAAATGCAAGTACGAGGGCTTTGGTCCCATGAATTTTTCATTTAAAAGTTGTAGGACCTTTGGAGTATCTACGTGCCTCTGTTCTTGATGTAACCATAAGGTGGAACTTAAGGACTGAACGAGAATAAATTCGCTTTCACAAAAACGCCTATATCTCTTGAACCAATTGAGAAAAAATCAAAATTTGCTCATAGCTTTGTTATGAACGTCAGAAACATGTGAAACATTTACTTCATAGATATTCCACTTCTCTGTCGCAAAATGTCGAGCGAAGTGAAAACACGAGAATTTATAGTGAAACTTTTTCAAAATAATCAAAAATAGAGCTTCAAAAGAATCGCAAAAGAGGCTCGCGTTCGTCCGGAAACGGTATCAAGAGTTGTTAAGCGCTTCAACGAAGATCTTACAATTAACCGCAAGGAATGAACCGGGAGGAAAAAGGGATTTCATAGCCCAAAAAAAGTGAAGAAAGCCATCAGCCTTTTTCAGAAGAATCCTAACCTTTCAGGACGGAAAGTGGCCCAAATAGTGGGTTGTTCACAGTCAACCGTTCAGAAAATCAAGTCGAGTTGTGGGTTTAGAACATACAAAGTGCATAAAGTGCCAGACAGGAACGCTGTGAAGAATCAAGAAGCGAAATCAGGAGCAAAGAAATTTAAAAAAGATTTCCTGATAAATTTTTCCTGTTGCGTGATGGACGACGAAACTTATGTCTTGGCTGATTTCTCGCAACTACCTGGTCACGAATTTTGTACTTCAGATTCTCGTGGAAATGTTGACGAACAATTTCGCATGAAGGAACAAGCAAAGTTTCCTAAAAAATTCCTGGTTTGGCAAGCAATTTGCAATTGTGGAGAGGAACAAGTTTTTCGTTAGCCCAGGCTCTGTTGACTCGAAGATATACATCGAGGAATGCTTGAAGAAGCGACTTTTATCATTTTTACGTGAGCACGATGTATCAACAATCTTTTGGCCAGATTTAGCTTCATGCCACTACAGCAAGGCCACCAAGGAATGGTACGAAGCTTATGAGGTGGTTTTTGTCCCCAAAAAGGCCAATGCACCAAATTGCCAAGAACTCAGGCCATTCGAAAGATATTGGGTAAAAAATAATTGGAGAAGACTAAGAAATCAACGAAAATATTAGCGGAATTCAAGCAAAAGTGGAAGACAGCATCCCAGAAAGTGACTGAGACCACTATAAGAAGCATAATGGGAAGAATTCCAGAAAAAATCCATGAATTTTTTTAAGAATAGTTTTGGTTTTTTTATTGTGAAAACAGTTTTCATAAGAACTAGAAGATGATTCGAAAATGAGTTTGATTTTCGAAATCGGTCCAGTAGTTCAAAAAAAAATAAGCGTTTTTTTGATAGCGAATTTATTCTCGTTCAGTCCTTAGCGGAAAGATTATACGCAATTTTTTTTGGTTAAACTTATCCTGTAGATAAAACGCAGTGAATCGAAAAGTCTTTTTATAAATAAATCGATATATACAACAACTCCTGTTCATTTTTGTGAGTGCAGAAATAAGGAAGTGATTCAGGAATAAAAGTTTCCTAAATATAGCGTTCATACTTGTCGAATTCAGGAAGTTTTGGCATAATTCGAACCGGAAATTTCCTGTTTTGAAACTCCCATCTCGTAAATCATACAGCGTGGATGAAAAAAATCGAAACGGGGAATCGGATCGTAAATCGGATCGAGAGAACGAGATCATCTATCTCTTGCCATAACAATCGGCAATAAATATCATAAGGCCTGGGATGCGGGCCAAAAATTGCATCACCGTAATTCATGGGAGATAATGGCGGCCCTATGTTTTCTACAGGACATTCCGAACAAAAAATCTCATCCAGATATACATGCATTTGAATATGGATTGCTTCTTATGGCGAAAAAATAAATGGGACGTTACATTTGAAAGAATCAATATCAATTTCAAGTTCCTCAAATTTGGCAACAAATATCGGACATCCTGTAACTGATAGATCAATTTTTTGGTCATGTTGACTATAAATCTTTCAGGAAACCAGAATTCTTGTCACGATCGCTTTACGTCTTGTTTTTGCAACAGTTATTGATCTTTTAGAGTTTGCCAGTTTTCTCTTATTTTGCATTTTAATACATCCCATGATCTAGATTTCAACAATATGAGCTGATTTTCCTGCGGAAAAACAACATAGAAATTTCACGAGCCCACAGCCAAAACTATATCCTGGGCAACTTCCAGAAGAAACCCATAATTTCAACTTTTCCCAACTGTGCGTGGAGAACTTTGTTCCAACTTACTCGGAAACTGTCTTTCCCTTCGGGAAAATGAAAACGTAACCTTGGGCGCCCTCTGGCGACGATCACAAAGAAAAGATATACATAGAGAAAAAACTTATATTACAATACAAATCACCGGGCTGGGAGTAATATGAGAAGTTCTGGACCGCGATTCTCGTCTTGTCAAGTGTTCAAAAATTCAAATTGAAATCTCGGAAAAACCAACGAAAACTTTTCTTATGCATGTTGAATGGATCTCGGTCGTGATGAAAAGTTTCAGATGGTTTGTAGCCGTTCAGAATCGATTCAACATCAAGTTTTTAACTGGTATAGTTCTAGTTCGAGATAGAATTCTGAAAGGTTACAATGAATTGTTTTATATCAGATCATAAGGTCTGATTGGAATGGATGAACATGAACGATCTTTCATTATTCTTCAAGGACTCATACTTAGTTCATTATTATGAAGGGTGTTGAAATTGCGCGTTTTTTTAGAATAAATAAAACACATAATTTACATTCATTTTCAAAAACTTTTTATTGGTAATTGTATCAGTTGTGGCATTTATGTACGACAAATAATATATGCTGAATGGCTTCTTCTTGTAGCTCTACAGACGTCCACTCTTTTTTTTTAATTATCAATAACATTTTGACATAATTGAGGCTCTGAAAATTTTATCCTTTAGTTCAAGAATCGTTTGTGGATTTTTCTTATAGACCTGGTTTTCTCATGAATAATTCGTGGATCTTCCTCACCCCAGATACGACAATTTTGTTTATTAACAAAGCCACCAAGTTCAAAATGTGCCTCAATGGAGAACATTATTTTTTGAGAAAAATCAGCTGGTTGTTCATTGATGAAATTGACAAATTAACGACGTTTTAAATGATCTAATGGCCTTATCTCTCTTCAGAGCTAAATCCTTGGGTAAAACACGCCATGTTGTGGACCCACTAATTCCAACTTTCTAATGGACATTTCAGGGTCTCAGCAACACTTTCACGAACCTTATCAATATTTTCTTGTGAAGGATTTGCTACGACTGCATTTTCTGGTCTTCCACCAACCCTCTTGAAATTTTTCAATTATTCGACCAATAGTGCTTTCAGATTGACGATTTAAGGCATAAAATTCACGTAATTTCCTAATAGTTAAGTAACTATTGTTAACTATAGTTGATTAAATATCAACTAGTTTATTAATGACAGCGATTAATGGTTGAAATATTTTAACGCGTGAGCGGAGCGAGCGCGTTAATGTTTGAGACCATTAATCGCTGAATTAATAAACGAGTTGATTACAAGATTTTTCCGTCGACCTCATCACGAATTGAATATGAATTCTCGATAGAAATGAATTTTTATTTTGCATAATAGACAAATTTTACATAATATAAATTTCTATGTTCATTTCGATATATTAATATGTATGCTCCCTATAGAACAATTCGAAAAATTCATAGAGGGAATATTGGACATGTTGTGACATTCTGAATAGTTCACATTTATATCATTCATTACCTATGATATCCGATAAGGAACGTGTGGAGAAAGTGGAGGTTGAAGTATTATTTACTTTGCAACTTTTATCACCTGAAATTTCTTCTGCAGTCTATTTTATTTTGAATGGAGTTTTCAATATACCCTTCGGTGACAGAAGTTGATTTCCGACCAAGCTCGATAGTGCTCTGACTGAACATTTTATGTTCGGTTGCTATGACAATCATGCATCAATAAGAAATCATGCATTAAAATAGGTCATTAATGGATGATTTCGAGTGCGTTAAAATGAGCTTTTACTCTATGGTCGACGGAAAAAATACTTTTCATAGAACGATTTCTGTTGTTGTGATCACTGACTATTTGTTCGGCTTTTATTGAAAGAACCTAAGGTTCAAAAATATCACTCGAGGAACAGGAATAATATGTCACAAAAGTTTTCCGTTTCATAATTTTCCATTTCCTCAAGGCACTCTTCGTATAATTTGTCTACTTCATTCTCTTGTACCTCTATTTTTCATGAATTGTTTGCTCAGCGAGAATGTTCCATCATAATGGTGGATGTCTGATTAGTTGTTCCATATCCTGAATCTCTAGAAACTCATTATCTTCGGATTCATATGAATTTTGTGGAATACAGGTATATCTCGAGCTGCTGGAGGGTATGAAAACATTCACAAAAATAGAGGCCCTCGGACAAAAATGCACAGTTGATTGGACATTCATCGTGAGTTATCCATATGTGAAATAGATAGTAGAGGACTTATTATTATTATTTGAAAATGAAAGTGTAGTTCTTCCGTAATGCCTACACAGTTTTTGATTGTTTCAATTTCATATCAACAGTAACACATTTTTTTGAAAGGTATCCATGCCATATGTATTTTGAGAATTCCACTCTTTTCGAGAATTATTCCATTTGTATTTCTTTCGTTTAGATTGAATACCGGATTTCTGAATTCCATGTGCATTCAAAACGAATTGTTTATTTTCGAACAAAACCGAAATAAACCAAAAGCCGATAAGCAAATGTTTGCACTTTGCAGATAGTCAATAGTACGTATCATTGTTTCATTAAAAAATACATTTTGAAGCAACAACCGGAGGTTATAGATTCTGCGCTATTGCACAAATCCATTGTCTGGACTTCCAGCTGAAACTGACTTGAACCTGTTGTCACAGGAGTTTTAGAGTATTCGAAATTAATTTAGGCATCGAAAAATTTCCAATTGTCGATTATCTCTTTGTCCCCATATTCATCTCATCGAATTCCGATTGTTGTCCCCAAACCCGTGGAAAAAGGATCGATCAGACAAGCACAAACATGCAAAAAGGTCCCCTAATCCGAAGCAATAATTATATTTCAATTGTAGAGCGGTGCGGGGTAAATTTCAATGCGAAAACATTTTCCGATATAATGGTGATTTATCCGACGATCCGTGAATTTCCATCAGTTTCACGCTGGCAGGTCCGACATAATTTATACTGCTGTTTGGAAAGGGGTTGGGAGGTACCGACTGGCCGACCATCGATGGACGTGGGGATTTGGTCGGGTGGAAAGGTCATTATTGTCATTCGTGGGAATGAAAGATTGGAAATCGGAGGGCTGTGGGTGTATAGCAATCTTTGTACTGGGTGCTATATGTGAGTTCAGTTAGATATTTGAAAAGGTAGATGTATCCAGAAATTAAGAGGTAGATAGATTAAAAGATAGATAGACACATGACAAGCTTTTAAAATCATGTTTGAAACGTTTATCTGATGGCACGTCATAATGACAGGGTTATGTATTAATTTCGATGAGGAAGCTCATTATGAAATTTAGTCCTATTACGAATTCATCGTAGAAGTAAGTACAATGAAATTCTATATAAGTCCAAAGTGACCAAAGAAACGGGAGCTATGACGATTTGAAATTTCCAATTTTTCGAAAAATCTAAACCATAATAGTTAGGGCTCTAGAAAGTATTTCATTGAATAGAGAGACCTACATTTTTATGCCAATATCGTCCATGTAGCCCTCATAAATAATGAATTATTTCGTTTCAATTTTTTCGATATTTCATTTTCGAGTTTTGCTCTGAAGCTCAGGGCACTCAAAGTATGGGTGATATGGATCACCAAATTAGGTATTTTGAAAGAATCGAATGGGTTTAAGATATTATCGATTGAATAACACTGTTTGATTTCTCAGTTAATTCGTGTTGATGGCAAATGTGTGGTTTTTAGGGGGTTATAACACTTATGCATTTTTCACACAGAATTTGGGATTTTTCGGAATCGATTTTATTGTTTATAGAGATACTTTGGACAATGCTGATTAACAATATACAACTTTCATGTGGATGCGACCAAAGAAACGGGAGCTATGACGATTTGAAACTTCCAATTTTTCGAAAAATACCATTTCGCAGGTGAAAATCTGAACTATGCTAGTCGAGGCTCTGGAAAGTTCTTTATTGAATAGAGCGAGCTCGAAAACCTACATTTTGATACCAATATTGTCCATGTAGCCCTCATAACTATGAATTATTTGGTTTTTTTCGATATTTCATTTTCAAGTTCTGTTCTGAAGCTCAGAGCCTGCCTACTTCATATATACTCTGTGATTTTTGCGGCAAAAGAGAACCAATTTTCCTAAATCAGAAGTTGAACAGTTTCCCAATCGTTATCAATTGAATTATTTCATGAAATAATTTTTAATCGGTATTCAGACGATGCTTCCTAATAATTATTTCACAGACGTTAACTTCATATCCATATTTATCAAAATATTTATTTACTTTGGGAAAATAATGAATCTGAGAAAACATTATTATGTGAATTCAATAATTCCAAAGACATGGCGAATGTTGAAAAAAATATTTTCTCTGTTAATACTGGAAATATTTCACGATATAAACATACTTGGAAGATTCACTTTTCAAATTCTCAAGAAATAAGGCTACAGAAGAGATTCAAAAACGTTTTTTCACAACTTGGAATACTCCAGTATGAAAATGTGATAGTACTAAGAAACCTGTGTCACAGTTAGACCTTGAAAGAACTAACTCCATTCACACAGTTAAGAAAGAGTAAAAAGAAATTTGCATTGGCAACGTCTCCGAGAATAATATGAAGTTTCACCAACCTGCTCCAGTTTTAAGGGGACTTGGTACACGTCCGAGCTCGCGAGCTCTCTTCAAAATTGGGCGTTTTATTTCCATGATATCTCAGTTCGTATGCGGCGTAGACCAACAATTTTTTTTTTAAATTAAAGCTTAACCATTTCTCTAGAATGTGTATTACTCGATTTTCTGTTTTTCTTCGTACATTAGGAAAAAAACCTGGTAAGCTGTAATTTCATGAAAATCTGGACAAACGATTTTATCTCCATGATATCTCCGTCAATTCTCGGGATAAATGTATAAAATTTCCAGTATAGATGCAGAATGATATTTTGCAGAAAGTGTATTATTCGCCTTTCCGTTTTTCTGCGTATATCAGGAAAAAAACCTGGTTGAAAATATGACCAATAAAGTTCCTACTTTATAACTCATTTTAAAATTGAGAGGGCAATAAACAAAAAATTGATCAAAACACATTCTGGAAAATATTGTTCCGCATGTATACTGGAAATTTGATACATTTATTCCAAAAATTGACAGAGATATCTGGAAATAAAATCGTTTGTCCAGATTTTCATGAAATTAAAGCTAACCAGGTTTTTTTTTCGAATATACATACCTACAAAGAAAAACAGAAAAACGAGTGATACACATTCTAGCGAAATGATTGAGCTCTAATTCAAAACAAAAAATTGTTGGTCTACGCCGCATACGAACTGAAATATCATGAAAATAAAAATCCCAATTTTTGATGGGAGCTCGCGAGCTCGGACGTGTACCAGGTCCCCTTAAGTAAAAAAACTTGATAAACCTAAATCATGACCAACCGGTATACTTTATAAAAAAGAATGGAGTATATACAGTTGAAAACAATGTACAAGTCAAAGACTTACAATGTATAGAAAGGAAGATAACAAGATATCTACATGTCAAACCATTAAAACCGTGTTAAACACGTTTCAAGTCTCCCGGATCAGCTCTATGTCAAAAAAAGACACCAACCAAAAGGACTCGACCCATAGACATGTACCAACCTCATTTCCAGTCACGACCGATTTCGTATGCCAACGACCACCTGCATATCTCGCATACGAAACGAGACTTCCGAGTTCCGGAACGCAGTCGACCGTGTGACGGGAGAAAGGCGCATCAAACGGTAGCGTGTATCGGTTACATTTGTCGCGGTTATTTATGAGGATAATACGGGACCTGGGCGGAATTCTGATCACGCTCAGGTAACGACGGTATAAGCGCCCGCTTCCGCAGGACCATAGAAACGGATAAAGTTTAATACCGCGGATGTTAATCTGTGAGGATGGCGAGAGGAGATATGCATCGGGATGCGGATTTTCGAGGTTCTCGAGGATATTGTTGGGAATTTTAGATTGTCGCTGTTTTATTCAATTTAGAAATGTTCACGTTGGGCGCCAATGGTATCGAAAAAAAGGAATTCGATTTGAAGAAAGCAGTGATGATTTTTGGAATGGGCAATGCCAGTCATTTTCAGAAAAAATATATTTTGACATATTGGATTCTCACGTGATTCGTGATTTTTTTTTTCTTCATCAATTTATACCCTTAAAAAAATATTGAAAACTCAAAAATAATCTACCGAATTCAAACGATCAGAAGAAGCGGGTAATCGTGTGACTTCGGTGGCTAGAGAGATTCTTGATTGGTTGTGCTCGTCATGACGTGCTGCTGATATAAAAATGACAGCATTGCCAAATCACAAAAAAAGAATTAGCCTGAAAAAGCCCTTGCTTTCACTTTCCTAATAATATCATGATATAATGTTGATTTTGGATGTTTTTCTTTCATCATCATGACATTTTCATTTGTACTCAATAAAGCTTCATAATATCATTCAATTTACGACCTCCTAATTGAAGATAAAGAGGGTTCAAGTAAGCAGATAGGTGAGAAACTCAATTTAATAATTATCCCTAGTCTACACACGTAAGAATTGGTATATATAGGCCGGTCTTCTAATTTAGGAAGCATTAATAATTATTTTAATTTTGAGAAGTGCAAATTAGTGGTAAGAATAATTATTGATTTGGCAACTGTGTATAGGGACCATCTCTTCGTCAGTCGTTGACTTAACCTAGGAGTATAGAATATAGAGTATAGAATACTCCTAGACTTAACTGTAAGAAACGCCATTCTATAGTACGCAGAGAAGACGTCGAAATGTGGAATAATGACAAATGAGAAGGTTATGTTTTTATTTATGATTTGTAGGCGTGGTTGTCACATCAGTATTTGTAAATTTCAGTACTTTTGTAATGAAAACTGTTGACTCATTGTAAAACGAATTAATTTTGTGGTCAATGCCTGAAATTCAGTGGGTTTTACCATTGTGGAACCTCAATGGAACAGGCATGTGTTTTCTTGATCTGAAATGGAAAGGAAATTTACGATCCGGCATCTTAAATAATTAACGGCTTAGTTTTTGTCAAAAATTGGGAATTCATTGAGGAAAAACGCTACAAGAAAATGTTTCATTCCGAGTAATGCCCATCTTTCTAGAGCATAAGGACATGCTTAATCTGAAACGAGGATAATCCAGGATGAGACCCCGAAGAAAAGATGAATACTCAACAAAGAATTTCTCACCCAAACCAAACATCAGACTTTCATCCCGAATTCCACGGCGCGATAAACGAGCGAGCAAAGTCTTGCAAATCTCACCCCAAAACCGCGCGAAACAGATAAACAAACAGGGTGCGGAATCCGGGGGTGAACTGCAAGCTCCGGACGATTATCCGGGTGGGGAAGGTCCGGGGAAAAAGCGAAATCGGACCGTTTTGGGTAGGCACGCGAGTTTTTGTCGTGGCCGCCAGGGAAATGTACCAGAAACTCGAGTTGTAGGCCCGCAAAACGACGATTACTCACCATCAGCCTTTTTGCCACCGAAACGTCGTCGATTCGTGTTTTTGCGTGAAAGCGGGGAGGTTTTATTGAAATGTTGTTCTTAGGGGAATCGTCCTTTTAGTTTCTTCATCACGGAAAAGGGTTAGATAATCGGAAAAACAGATATTCTAGTCGGAAAAGTGATCCGAAATTCGACATTCGTTTGGTTCACAATTGTTCTGACTTAGTCGTTATTGTTTCGGGCATCGATGTCTCTGTTTCCACAAGCAACACAAGGTTATCTTTAGAGTGTAACAGCCAAATGGAATTTGTGAAATAATATAATTTTTATTTGAAACGTTGATTTTTGTCATAAATCTGAAAACACTTAATACTTCCGAAATAGTTAAAGATAGGTATAGGACATTATGCATGAATTGTGTCTAGAATCCTCTGAAGAATCCAAAAAATAAATAATATACAGGGGGTTGCATTTGAAATAAGAAAGTTGGTATTGGCCACGGTCACATGAAACACCCTATATAATATTATTTTCTTGAAAAATATGCGCATTTAAAATTACAAATCGACGTGTCCGAGCGTTTTTCCCAACACGCCCTCATTTATTCGTTATCGAATTTATTCCATTTGGCTGTTACACTCTGTATACTAATATTATAAAGAGGAAAGATTTTAATTTTTGTGTGTTTCACACAAATACGCTCAAAAACCACTGGAGCGATTTCAGAAATTCTTTTATTCTTAGAAAGCTACATTATCCCTGAGTGACATAAGCTATACTTTTCACCCGAAAAAATTAAGGATACTTACTATATAACTTCAATAATTACAAAAAAATCAGCCATAATCAGCTATTTTCACGTGCGCTGCAGAAACCTTAAGACTTACGTGGATACAATGTATGACGAAAATGTACCTCTTAAATAGTTCTACAAAAAAGTCCGCGATAGCATATATCTATCTCTCAAGATTGACTTGCTATGCGATGCAGTTTCTTGGTCAGTTAGTGTATTTATAAATATGGCATTCAGCTTTCCGAAAATAATTATGATGGGGATTTTCACTACCTCAAAATATGCACTTTCCTTCACATGACGTATTGAAGGGCAGTTTATAACACATTTGTAACCATGTATTCACTCTGAATTTTGAAGAACTGATTAATTATTCGATATTGAAAATGTGATTCCAACACGTGTGAATTCAAACGGCCCTCTACTGTGGCGTCAGTGGCTCAATTTGTAATATGATTGGTTAAAGTTTGTGATGGAGGGGACAAAGCCCAGAGTAACTGAGAGACACGCCGTTGTTGTCAAGTCTTTGTAAAATCTCTGAATTTATTCATAAATATATTCAGTAATCGTATTATATTCGATGTGATCGCTATAATGTTTTTGAAACATCGTCTTACAACTTAATTTTCATTAAAGTTGATATGATACTCATTCTCTGAAAATGTAATAATAATGTGGCAACAAACAAAGAAAGGTGCATATTTTGAGGTATTGGAAATCCCCATTCGAGAATTGGTGAATCCAAAATTTAGTCAGCTTCCAATGAGTGAGACGAAAATAGCATAAAGGATTTTTAATGCCGTGGCATCATTTACAGAATCTAACTTTGAAAGGTCCAGTGGCGTGGTGTTATCGGTATTGAAGAATGGAAATAAAATTGCAAGTGAATCAACTCTTTTTGACAAATTCATACAATGTTTCGAACATTGGAACATTGGATCTTGCCACCAAAACGAGTGGCAAAGGGTGTATTTTCTTGAATTTTCAAAAATCTCGAATATCTCAGAATCCGAGGGACTTTTACCAAACATAATAACAAATTTTTCTGAACCGCCACAAAGTGCCCTACCCACAGATTCCATATGATCCTTTCAAAACGCTACACCCTGTATACTACAAGTTTAATATTGGAGAAAACCCAAAATCCAATCAGAATAACTCCTTGGCTGTACAAAACGACGAAACGAAGTAATTTAGCACGAAAATCCCCTTCATCCTTCAAAAAGGACGCGCGGCGTCCTTTCTCGAGATACGGTCCACGAGCACCGCTCCCGGTCCCCGAAACCCACCAGGGTTTCGTCCTGGAACCCCGCCAGCGTTATGAAAAATGCAAACGCTGCAAATTCGGTCTTAATGCCTCGAATTGCAAGCGGCGAAATGCCGACTGATACGTCGAATTCCGATTCGTTTCCAATTTAATGATATTTCACTGATAAGAAGCGGGTCTGGAGATGGAGAAAACTGAGGGGGTTCGTTTTTTGTTGTCTACGATCGCTTCCTGCCGTTCCGGAAGTGGAAAGAAAAATGGAAACTATCGTATTGTGCAATTGTGGGAAGGTTGAGTGGATGGCTGTTTTTCAAAGCCTTAAGTTTCTTCGTAGTCTACAGCAATTGGAGCTGGATCATTTTGAGTAATTGGAGTTATGTAATTTTTTTCAGAATTGAATGGCGACAAAGTCGAGTCGTGTGCCTTCAATGGAAAACAGCAGGACGTTTGCAATTGCTCCGGCAAAAACAGTGAGTATCATCTTGAGCCATAGTTTTGCATGTTGCTTCAACCGAATTCAAAATTTTATCCGCACTTTTAAAATGGTCCGGTAGAGAACATTTCAAACAGCTGATTTCACAGAAACCTCACGACATTCTCGAACCTACTCTGAGGATTTCAAATTTCTTATTTCTTCCTTTCAAGAATGATCGAACTTACGGAAAAAACTGAATTTGCCACAGTTTCCTCATCGTTTAGGAACATTATAGGTTCAAAACTCGAAAAACAGACATCTTGATTAAATGATGATGCCCTCTTATGAGTAGAAAGAACGCTCAAAAAGGTGTAGATGCCCTGGTTTGTCTCTGAAATTGAAGTTGCGAAATGGCGAATGCGCCAGGCTGTAATATCGATACATTGATAATGATACTGATTTGAGCATTCCAATATATATATAACATTACTAGCAAGGTAAGAGCGTTTTTTACTGGCGAATAGAGGATATAACTGACGAGCCACAGGCGAGTCAGTTACCTCCTTGAGCCAGTAAAACCCGTTACCTTGCGTGTATTGTTTTATATTTTATTTGTTTCTCATTTGTAAAAAGGTTAGATAAATTCCAGAAAAATCTCAATAATTCGTTGCAAATGTCGTAAGCTATGGAAGCGTTGCCATGAACATGTCTGTTTATTTTTCTTTACAGTTGTTTTGGCGAAAGCGAAAATGAATGTACCAAAAAAAATTATTGAGGCAGCCAGCAGTGTAGCTTTAAGTTTATTACCTGCAAAATCAGCTTCAAGATACGAGCGAGAATATGACGACTTCAAAAAGTGGCAAAACAAAAATAGTGTGATTGGGGTAACTGAAGATGTTTTGTTGGTCTACTTGAATCAACTATCAGCCAGATTCAGCCCTAATACTTTATGGGCAAAATGGTCTATGCTGAAAAGCTGCTTGGAAATGAAAGAAAATGCCCCTGTTCGCAGGTTTGTTTTCCTTAAAAAAATTATTGAAAAATATGACGTTTAGTTGTCATTTGTAGATTTCGAAAGGTAATAGTGTTTCTGAAACGAAAAAAGGCCAAGGTACCTATGAAGTAAAGAAGAGGCTGGACAATTTCTTTTACATGCTCCTGATGACCACTGGTTGCTGGCGAAAATTGTAACAATATTTGGAATTTTTGGATGTTGTCGATGTGACGAAATTCTCTCCTTAAATGAATGATGTAAAAAATGGGAAAATACGTTATTGTGACATTGCGGCAAACAAAAAATTTAACAACAAGAAGATTCACCATAACCGATGATGGCTGCAGCTACAAGCCTTGCATGTTATACAGAAAATATGTAAATATTCGGCCTCCTGGAACAGAAAGCCTAAGATTTTTTTTGACATACCGACATGGAAAGTGCATTTCCCTTAATGCTGGCCAGCACACTATTGGTGGTGTCCCAAAGCAAAGAGCGAAATATTTAGGTTTAAAAGACCCAGAGTTATACAGCGGCCACTCTTTTCGCAGAACTAGAGCCACTATGGTTGCGGATTCGGGTGGAGATATTTTAGCACTAAAGCGTGCAGGAGGGCGGAAGAGCACCGAAATTGCGATGAGTTATGTCGATGATTCGGTCAACAAAAAAATCGAGATGTCTAGCAAATTATTTGGTAGTAAGGAGAGTACAAATGTTCTGCAGTCCTCGAGTTCAGCAGTTTCTGAGTCAACAGATGGTTCATCATCATCAGTATCAACTCTTTCATCATCAAAAATCTGTGTTACTGGAAATAACAATTGTAGCATGATTTTCAACATATATGACGATAAAACAAAATTTTTTAATGTAAACAATACTACTAACTTGTAAAAATTCTGCAGTTTTACAAGTTAGTGACTTGATAAAATAAACTTTCTTGATTAATATTGTGTTTTTGGAAACTGACGTTCACAAATGAGAAACAAATAATAATAGTTTACAGTTCACTACGTTGAAATCAAACCACGACTTGTACCATAATAATCGTTTTATGATCCATAACACACGAATAAATATTAGGTGGCGCGTGGAAAACTCAACTATTCCAAATTCCAGAACAAATCTCAGAGCCCCCCAGCCCCCTGTTGACGCTTTCGACATTCCACACCCCCATAACCCCCGTAAATAGCTTGGCAACACGTCGAACATCATCCAGCTATGCATAACATCCTCTTCCTCCCCCCAAACCCTCCGATTCGTGACCATCGCATCACGGGAAACTAAGTCCGTCGTGTAATGAGAACCACTCTCGTATTAATGACACGCAATTCTGTCCGTCTGTTGCCCGGGTTCTTTTTTAATTTTGAAATAACGAAACGTCGAAATGACGGACTCGCGCTTAACAAAGCGACGCGGGGGCGGCATAACAAAGCGGTCCTGTTTAAACGAGAGGGGCTGGCGACAAGTACAAAACGGTCCTTTGATGGAAGACGGTGTTGCCAGATTTTCGTTTCGATTCACAGCTTGTTACAATATACTAGAATCTCATGTATACTCCATTCACAATCATAAAATCACAACTCTGGCCTTGGAAATTTTACACATTCCACTCTGAATCGAAGTTATGACGTTTTTCAAAATATTTTTATGTTCCAAGTGAACACTATGTTGCCCTTTCTACATTCTTAGCGTATTTCTCAGAATATATATTTCATTTTGGAGAACACAACAGAAAATTATGAAGAATATTCTACATGTAAAGGAGTTTTTGGATTTATGATTGTAAAGATTTATCGATGTGCTTTGTTTTCATCATGATATTGTATGTGATATGATTGTGAGGGTGCATAACATTTCTTTTTCTAATATTTCTTTATTTCAAATAAATAACAGTTTTATTCATTCATCACAAAGAAAATAAACAAAATGACTAAATTAACGAATTTGTTTACAGAGAAACTAATAATTTCAATTCAATAGTAATTGAGTTTTGGTTATAAATTAATAAGCAAGAATGTCAATTCCTGAAAGCTTTATAGATATACATTTCATTTATTTGATCTTATGAACAAGGAGTGAAATATTCTGACTGTATAGTAATTTAATAGTTAAAAAAATATTCATACATTACTACCACAGTAGGTTTCTACAAATAAAATAGAATAGGTCAAACATATGCTTCACATTTATCATAACGTCAATCGGGATAAAAGTGAATGTTCGATATAATTTTTCCTCAAAACCTACTCCGTTGAGTTTTCCATTTCCAGGAAAAATTTCCCCATCTGGCAACGACGTTAAGAGTGATGGGATTGTTGAGGCTGCCATGCCTGTTTACACTAGTTTGAGAAGATTGTGTTCTGTATTAAGATTTATAGGGGGGAGGTTATGTTCAACTGCCCGACCTGTGTTTGAAGTTGTGGAAAGCTTTCCGTTTCAATTGCGTCGTTTTTCCCATGTTTTGAGAGCGGGCGCTGTGACATTTCACCATTTATTTCACTGCGTAGCAGTGGCGCAGCTAGAATTTTTGTTTGCGTACCTATATTCTCATTATGACGAATGCAATATTTGATTGTTTGTGTCGTGAGACTCAGAGTCTTTTCTCTCACAAATCGAATTCACTTCATGGACTCAGATGGGGTTTTTAACCAGGTGAATAGGAGTTTCTTCCTCCTCCCCACAGAATCTACACTCATCAGTGTCCGATATACCCATTCTCAACAGATGCTTCTTTAAGCGACAATGACCTGTGAGAAAGCCAGTGAGTAGGTGAAGTTGGTTTTTACTGAGATCCAGATATTTTTTGGATCTAGAAGTTTCAAAGTTCCGGAGGAACTTTTTGGAGTGATCCATCCCTGGGAGATTCCGCCAGAGTTTTTCTCTTTCGGTTTTCTCCTTCACCATAAACTCCTTCTTATAGGTGCATTTTCCTATACCACAGAAGGGTTCTGGGCCAGTGAGTGGCGTTTGTGCGCTCTTTCTGGCCAGTGTATTGGCCTCTTCGTTTCCTACGATTCCCGAATGACCGGGAACCCAGATTAAAAAGACCTTATTCTTCTTGCCTACCTCATTGAGTTTGTTTCGGCACTCCCAAATCAGCTTTGAGTCAATGACGTAGGAGCTCAGTGCTTTAATAGCTATATCGCACTTCTGATAGTTTCTTTCTAGATTTATATCTAGACATCTTCCGATTGCAAGTATTTCCGTTTGAAGGACGCTTGTACTGGAGCCTAACGATAGTGCACACTTGGTACTTGTCCCGTAAATCCCAGCGCCAGCTCCTGTAGCGGTTTCGGAACCGTCTGTATACCATTTTATTGTATTTTCTTAGATTATAGTTGGTGTATTTCCTTTCCCAATCCTCTCTTTTGCTTAGCATTGTACTGAAGTTCTTCTCAGTGCTTACTTTCTTGATCATTACATCACTAGGAAGGTTTGCAGATGAGGTGTAGTCATTCAGAGAGGACTAAGCTCTCTGAAACCTGACTCTCTCAATGCCTGCTCCTTCTTTAGATACTCTGAGGATGGCTGTGCATACCTCGAGAATTGTAGACCACAGAGTCGAAGAGTGGTCTAACCACTGAGGTCCGTGTCTTATTCGTTACCAACGTTGTCCGATCGAATTGTCAATTTTGTGTATTAATAAAAATAAAAATACGAATCCTGAACTATAGTCCATTTGTTATTCTGAAGAGTATCGTAGTGATCAGCCAAATACCCATTAGGTCCTGCCGAAAAAGCCCTCTGCAACGTAAAACCAACAAACAGCCACACGAAAAAATCCAAATCCTGGCCATTAACACCTCTGGCGCCATTTATAATACGCAATAATCGTAGTCGGCGAAAAACGCCCGGCTCCATCATCACCACGATAGAATTCTGGCGTTTGCGTGACCTGCATGTAGTCGGCACGTAACACCGTTGTATATAGCGAATTAATGTGCCATAATAAAACGTGGCATATTTGTTGAGATTGATAGAGCGGGCTCGGAGCGACTCCCCGTAAGCGCCGGAATTGGAGTTATGTTCCGGTTATGTTGATATAGAGGAACGTGGATGTTAATTTTGTGTGCCCACCCGGAGGACACCCGTGATTTGGTCCTAATGTCCCGACAATGTGACGTGATCAAACAGGAGGTGTTTTGCTTTGTGGGAACGCGCCCATCAGTTCCTGTGTACAGTTGTCATGGGCGGAGTGGATCCTGATGGATAAGCTGAAGCGTCAATGAACTGCTCCCCAAGAGAAGAGGCCAATTTATTAGGGGAAGTACGTACAAAATGACATAGGGTTTTATTTCAGAGGCATAACTTGTTAGTAGTGAATTACATTATTTACATACTCTACACCTATGATCTTTGGTCCTCTCCTTAAAAAATCTAATCATCCTTTATGAAATGAAAGTATCAAAAAATTAAATATTCTCATATAAATTGGGATAAACGATATTCATTTTGTCCCCATGCTATGGACAAAATGACATACCGGCAACAGGCAGCTGTATTTTTCTACTTATATTTACAAAACTACTGACAAAGTTCACCAATGAAACGCTTGGTTCTTCTAGGAACATCAGCATAAGATGCGTGAGCCCAATTCAACCAATGCATGCATCGTAACCAGTCTTTTCTAGGGCTAATCCTGGAGAAGACCGGTGTTTTTCCGCTATAAATCGGGAAAAAAGGTCATAACAATAGACAGATGGACAGTCGTCTTCATCATCTCGAAAGTTGCTAGGAACATTTTCTTCTTCATTGTCTTCTTTAAATAATGCCCTAGGGACTCGTCTCCTTTTCTTTAGGGGAGGTATGGGCTCATTTTTCAATTTGATTTCAATCAACAACAGGTAATCACAGCTTGAGGACCGGTGAAACAGCAAAAAAGGGACAAAAACCTTTATTAAAATTGCCAACGTTTCGAATCCTTATTGATTCTTCATCAGGGCTACAAAAATTCAAAAAATTACCAAAATTGATGACACCTCATTCGAGGAACAGAACAAAACAACAAATCAAGTTCATTAAATAATTTGCACAACACAGAAATTTTTACATGAAGTATTTTTCAAAATAAATAAGATGACACAACACAACACAAGGAATAAAACAAAAAACTCAATAAGCCAGATTAAAGCTGTCCAAGGAAGTCAGAACAATAAAAGGTTGAGTACCTATTATGTACAGACAGGGTTGGGATAAAGTATGGGACCAAGTAAATATCTTTTAAACGAAAAGAACTATATTTATGAAAATTTGCAGGTGAGTGCAGTAGAACAAAATGCATCTGATGTACATTTTTCTGTTGATAATTTACTTCCTGTTTAACTGGAAATGGCCTCAACTTTTTTTATTCAAATAGGACACCCTATATATTTTCACAGATCTTGAAAGAGTTTGTTATTTTGAATTCATACATATTGAGTTTGGTTTAAAACAAATTGTAAAAACGAGGTATTGGTCAAATGAGAATCCTCATTGGATTCATGAACCACATACCCAGCATCCACAGAAAATAAATGTTTGAATGGGAATTGTTGAAAATAGGCTTATAGGCCCATTTTTCATCGACGGAAACTTGAATGGTGACAAGTATTTGGATCTACTGAATAACGAAATTATTCCTGCACTTCAACAGAATGGACAATTACCACAAAATGTTTGGTTTCAACAAGATGGAGCACCTCCCTACTATGATTTTTTTACACTAAACTCAGTATGTATGAATTCAAAATAACAAACTCTTTCAAAATCTGTGAAAATATATAGGGTGTCCCATTTGAATTAAAGAAGTTGAGGCCATTTCCGGTTGAACCGGAAGTAAATTATCAACAAAAAAATGTACATCAGATGCATTTTGTTCTACTGCACTCACCTGCAAATTTTCATAAATATAGTTCTTTTCGTTTAAAAGATATTTACTTGGTTCCATACTTTATCCCAACCCTGTCTGTACATAATAGGTTCTCAACCTTTTATTGTTCTGACTTCCTTGGACAGCTTTAATCTGGCTTATTGAGTTTTTTGTTCTATTCCTTGTGTTGTGTTGGGTCATCTTATTTATTTTGAAAAATACTTCATGTAAAAATTTCTGTGTTGTGCAAATTATTTAATGAACTTGATTTGTTGTTTTGTTCTGTTCCTCGAATGAGGTGTCATACATTTTGGTAATTTTTTGAATTTTTGTAGCCCTAATGAAGAATCAATAAGGATTCGAACCGTTGGCAATTTTAATAAAGGTTTTTGTCCCTTTTTTGCTGTTTCACCGGTCCTCAAGCTGTGATTACCTGTTGTTGATCAATTGTAAGGACGAGATTAGAATACCAATTTGATTTCAATCATTTAGGTGTTGAAGTTGAAACTAAATACGTTTATCGAGTCTTCGGCTCACGTTTGCCTTGTTCTTATGAATCTTTCTTTAGAGATTGTAGGAACCTCCTCATAGAATCAGCAAGAGTTGGTTAAGATGCATTGCCTTCATGAGCCGCAGATGAGTATTGTGTTATGAATATGTTAAGAGAAGTCCTGGCTCTTTGCTGATGGAGCCTGGGATGAATGGTCTCGGTGTTTTCCGGTAGATACAGTTAATTCAGCTGAAATACCTATGTCATTTTGTCCGTTCACTTTCTCATTAGGAGATTTAAGTTCAAAGCGACAAAAACGATTGGAGCAACAAAAGAAACGAATACAAACGTAGTAGAATCGCTTGATCTAATTAAAACCGTGAGGTACAATTCTCGCCCTGTACCCGGACTTCCAGTTCTTCACGCATGAGGGACAATAACGGAAAAGGCCCCTCGGGAACCGCCGTATCCGCAGGGACGCCACCTGAGCGACGGAACCGCCGGGACGCCATCAAGGCAGCGTACGAATCCTTTCAATTAGCTCCACGTTCCTTTATTCGATTCGCCCCGGACTAATTCGTCGGTCGCGTCACCGCGACCGTCAAATTTCGGTCTTTGAGCTTAATTCCTGATTAATTATGACTTTCCCAATTACGGGGCATTTTGTTCTTGCCTCACAGACGTAGTGCCGCAGTTCAAATTAACCCCGCGCAAACACCGACAAATTAAAAGCAAACTCCGGGTCCACTGTCCAAATTTCATAGAAGTCGGGCGAGGATGGGGAAGGGAGAAGGGTAGGGGATGTGTTGTCTCCAGGAAGATGGTTTACGTGCATAGTGATGAGGCTGGAAGGTTCGCATGTTGCGGTAGCGATGATGCAACTTGGTCCCTTGATACGGATTTCCTTTAATTCATCCGTAAGGACTGAATGAGAATAAATTCGCTATCACAAAAACGCCTATATCTCTTAAACCAATTGAGAAAAAATCAAAATTTGATCATAGTTAGCTTTGTTATGAACGTTAGAAACATGTGGAACATTCACTTCATAGATATTCCAATTCTCTGTCGCAAAAGGTCAAGCGGAGTGAAAACACGAGAATTTATAGTGAAACTTTCTCAAAATAATCAAAACAGGAGTTCAAAAGATTCGCAAAAGAGGTTCGCGTTCGTCCGGAAACGGTATCAAGAATTGTTAAGCGCTTCAACGTAGATCTTACAATTAACCGCAAGGAAGAAACCGGTAGGAAAAAGGGGTTTCATAGCCCAAAAAAAGTGAAGAAAGCCATCAGCCTTTTTCAAAAGAATCCTAACCTTTCAGGACGGAAAGTGGCCCAAATAGTGTGTTGTTCGCAGTCAACCGTTCAGAAAATCAAGTCGAGTTGTGGGCTTAGAACATACAAAGTGCAGAAAGTGCCAGACAGGAACGCTGTGAAGAATCAAGAAGCGAAATCAAGAGCAAAGAAATCAAAAAAAGATTTCTTGAAACATTTTTCCTGTTGCGTGATGGACTACAAAACCTATATGTCTTGGCTGATTTCTCGCAACTTCCAGGTCAGGAATTTTATACTGCAGATTCTCGTGGAAATGTTGACGAACAATTTCGCGTGAAGAAACAAGCAAAGTTTCCTAAAAAATTCCTGGTTTGGCAAGCAATTTGCACTTGTGGGAAAAGGAGCAAATTTTTCGTTGGCCAAGCCTCTGTTAACTCGAAGATATACATCGAGGAATGCTTGAAGAAGCGACTTTTACCATTTTTACGCGAGCACGATGTGTCAACAATCTATTGGCCAGATTCAGCTTCATGCCACTACAGCAAGGCTACCAAGGATATTGGGCCCTGGTGAAAAGAGAATTGAAGAAGACTGAGAAATCAACGAAAACATTAGCGGAATTCAGGCAAAAGTGGAAGACAGCATCCCAGAAAGTGACTGAGAACACTATAAGAAGCATGATGGGAAGAATTCCAAAAAAAACCAATGAATTTTGTGAAAAATAGTTTTGGTTTTTTTTTATTGTGAAAACAGTTTTCATAAGATTTAGAAGATGATTCGAAAATGAGTTTGATTTTCGAAATCGGTCCAGTGGTTCCAAAGATATTAAGGGTTTTTGTGATAGCGAATTTATTCTCGTTCAGTCCTTATTCTTGTTTTTTTTTGTAGAACTGAAAATAATCGTATCTCTTGAGATCCTTGTGAAAAGGCCTTTTCCACCTGAACATAATTGCGAACATTTTTCCAAGAACAGGCTAATCATTCACGTTTTAGTGAAATGGGGTTTCAGTCCCAAATACAAAATCTTATCCGCACTTTTGAAAATGAACCAGAGAATAACATTTCGAACAGCCGTATCCACAGAAACCTCACGGCTTTCTCGAACCTACTCTGAGGATTTTAAATTTCTAGTTTCTTTCATTCAAGAATTATCGAACACAGTTTCCTCATCGTTTGGGAACAGGTTCAAAACTCGAAAAACAGACATCTTGATGAAATGATAAATTTGAATGATGAATTTTAGTCATAGTTTGAATAATTATAAGTAAAAACATCCAAAAAATTCGATTATTCCCAGCAGTATACCCGAAAATTCAGATTTTGTAACATTGGAATTCGACTCGAGATTATTCAGATTCTGTATCGGTCTGATTTTCAAACGAGATTTTATGATCTGATATACTGAGCTCGGTTGAATGATGAATTTTAGTTACCTATAGTTTGAATAATTATGAGTGAAAACATCCAAAAAATTTGCCTAGCAGTTTACCAAAAAAATCAGATTTTGTAACATTAAAATTCGACTCGGGATAATTCAGATTTTGTACTGGTCTAATTTTCACTCGGGACTTTTCGACCTGAGAGACTGAGCTCTTATGAGTAGGAAGAGCACTTAAAAAGGTGTAGATGCCCTGGAATTTAAGTTGCGAAATGGCGAATGCGCCAGGCAGTGATATCGATACATTGATAATAATGATACAATAAATATTTTATCTGATGGCATGTCATAATGGCTTGTTATTAATGGTGAGTGTCAACTTGTCAAATGTCAAAAAAAGTTAGCTGCAAAAGTGACATCTACCGAAATAGTGAGCTATTCAAAATAACACCTCTTATTGGAAAACCCTTCATATCAACTTCGTAGTATTGAGTATGAATAAAAATAAAAATACGATTTCTGACCAATGATTGAATGAAATATATCATTATGTGATAAAAAAGATTAATTTCTAAGAGATTATTCGGGCTTTCCCATAGTTTGAAAACAAAGAAGTAAAAATCTGGACATCAGAGAGTGAAGAAAAACGTTTCCTCATCAATTCGAGAAAACTATCATCGGACCAGCTCAAGAATAAAAATTGCGAGACAAATCCATAACGAACTATCATAACTCCGCACGAACGAGAAAAACACAAAGAAAATCCATAAAACCTACTTGAAAACCTCCCGAAAGGACTAGGAAGATTTGCGAGTGAAATCCAACATTATGACACAACTTCCCCCAATAAAATATTTCATCCTGCTTACAAATATGGCTCATTACGATTTTGGCTCGAGTTTCAAATTCAATAAGGGACAATCCAATTCCCCAACAGCCACTTCAACTCGGCCCGCTAAACTCCGTGTCCATTGTTGCCATATCGTCGGGTGCCTTATTTACAGCAATCTCGTAAAAGTTATCTCGTCTGCCCGAGTAATAAAATATTGGATTCTGTGAGATACCGCGGAAGTTGAAGAGGAGTTCTAGGGCTCTTCAGCCATATTCATTTTGGACACGTCCTCTCAGGGTGTACATTTCAGCGTTGCCACATTGTGATCAATTTATAAGTCTTAGATGTTATTTCCATTGATATTTGATGCCACAAAGTTGATACTGCGAATTTTGGTTCATAGTTATTTTCCTATCAGATAAATAAGCAACGTTGTCATTTCTAAATAGAGATCGTAGTGATTACGTATTCATCTATACTCCATTCACATTTATAAAGTATCCCGGTTGGCCAAGTTTTAGGTTTATCAAGTTTTTTCACTTAAAAAAGTCGTAGGTTGGCACTCGTGAAAATTAAACAACGTTGCCAATGTTAATTCGCTAATTTATCCCTTCAATATTCTTGAAGTCTTCAAATTATATGAGTGTGCTGATAAGAGAAATGTCAAGTTTGATTAATAAACAATAAAAGTCTGATTCACTTGAAAGATATTTCGCTTTCTGAAATAAAAAACTATAAAAACTGTTCGGTAAGGGTTGATCACATTTACTTTAACAAATATAAATATATTCATCACGCCAGGAAACTAAAAATGCCGAAGGTAGTGACGAAAAAGCAGAGACAAACTATGAGGAAGAATTGAAATCGGCTCATTCAAAAAGTATCAATTTGGAATCAACACTTTATTATACCAGCTATCCAACATTTTTAACGTAGGTATGTGAGTGAAAATCAAGGTTTTATATTTTATGAGAATAGATATTTATTTTTTAGCTGCACATAAACACAATCAGGAGGATTTTAAGTGAAAGAGACGACAAAGAATTTCCTTCTATTGGTACACCAAAAAAGACATTGACTGAAGACTTCATTTTGAAAAAAGATCTGCAACGACAAATTTGGAATTATAATTCGAAACATGAACATTTTTCGATTGATAATCTACTCACTTTTGCAAAATAACATTTGGAATATAACGGAGGACGGACATTACTTAAATCATGAAATCAATGGGTTACAAATACAAAAGGGTAAATGAACGCAAAATTTTATGTGAACAAAAACATGTTGTTGCAAAATTACTTTCCTGCGCAAATTTCTACAGTATAAATCTTCGAAAATATCAGATTTGTGTTTCTACATGAAACTTGGATTTAGCAAAACGATACTTCAGTTCGTCGCTGGACACATGAATCTGATATGATGAGTAATCCATCCAAAATTGAATCAGAAGGAAAACGTTTCACAGTTCTACACGCAGGAAGTAATTTTGGATTTTTAGAAGGTTGTGATTTCATTTTAGATTAAAAAAACAATGACTGTGACTATCACAAGACAATGACCAGTGAAATTTTTCAGAATTTGGTTATTAATCAACTGATTCCATCTTTAGCTAAGATTCCTGTGAAATGTGTGGTGGTAATGGACAATGCACCATATCATTCGGTTCAATTGGATAAACCACCCACCTTTTCCAGCAAAAAAAGCGAGATGCAGGATGGGTTGATTAAAAACAAGATTGATTTTAATCAAAATTTTACCAAGAAACAACTTTGGAATTTGATATTACCTCATCGAACTGACAGAAAGAGACGATATGTAGTTGATGACCTTTTGATGGAGCATGAGGTTCTTAGATAACCCCCATACCATTGTCAGTACAATCCTATTGAAATGGCATGGACGTTTTGTAAGAACTTCTATAACAAAAACATAAATTCGCATCCCTATACAACGGATAGAGTGTTGAATTTATGGAGTCTGGCTCTTTCAAAATGTACATCAGATATGTGGCAAAATTTTTATTTACATTGTGAGAGACTTATCACAGAGGAATGGACAAAACACATGGGTAATCTTCCAATAGCAGATATTCCTCCATTCATTATTTCATTGGGAGAATCTGATTCAGATTCAGAATTTTCTGAGGGTTACTCTGACTCAAACAATGATCTAATGGATATGGAATAATATGTAGAGGAAATTCTGAGAACTCGTCTCTTCCACTTGAAATGGGGAAATTCAAAATGGATGGAGGTTCAAAAACTCCAAAAGGAAAATTACTAGTGTAAGTTCAACAGAACCCTTTATCCGGCAGTGTGAAAGACCTAACGTTTGGATATTCTAGTATTGCAAAAATGTCGAATACCCTCCTTATTCAACTAGTACTGTATCGAAGATTTTCTACGGTCAAGGAGGTTCAACTGAATCAAACAAAATGACAAAAAGCCTATACTATGGAAAAGGAAGTTGCTGCAAACCACCTAGATAGAAAAATAACCAATCAGAAATCTGGGAAAGAATTTCTCAATATTAGTAGGACCAGATCTGGTCGGAAGACCTTCGTTGTCAAGGACCAAATGTAGGTTATATTATTTATTATTTCCTGATGATTTTCTATCTTCTTTTCTGTTGCAGATATGATTTCAAGATATTTTGTCAGTCTCAATCCAAAAGAAAGATAAAATGTTGTTCCTGAAGAAGATTCCATCCATTATAAATATTCTATTCTTTGAAAAAATTCCAAAACCTCTATACTTACTCAGAGAGGTTTTTATCTTTGTGCTCTTGTATCATAGTTAAAAATGTATGGTGTCCTGTTCGAATCTGTTTTGCTGTTACTGTAATTGCTTTGAACATGCTATAATGTTTGATACATCAAATAACCTAATGCTTTTTCTCAAAGAAGCATATACATGTAACAATGTTAGAAAATAATGTTTTGTGATTGAAAATTATGGACGTTTTATATATTCAAATCCAATTTCTTTATTGAGTTACCGTTTTCTCAAGTTTTTGTATCCAATCATTTTATGCCAGTTTGTAAAAGAATCTTTATTAATGATTGTATTCATAGCTTCCATGAGTAGACTTTTTTGAATTTAATATTAGGTACTGCTCACATCAGAAGTTTTCACCTGAACTCTTCCATGTGTGCAATTCTCTTGAAAAATTACTAATTGTATATTGTTAAAAAATTATGTCTTAAGCTGTAATGCCATTGAAATTATGTAAGGAAATCACATTATGAATTATACTGTATATATGTTATTTCATCCCATTGTACTTTGATTCTTTTTTCGAATAAACTATCACAAAGTAACGGACTATTCTGGCCATTATTTTTCAGTGAAATTTCAACACTCGATTCTTGTCTTCCGTTCGAGAAAATAGCATAACTGAATCTTCCAACCATGTTAATATATGTGAAATATTCCCACTATTAACAGAGAAAAAAGTTTCTTCAACATTCGCCAGGTCTCTGGAATTATTGAATTCACATATTTTCTCAAATTCATTATTTTCCCAAAGTAAATAAACATTTCGATAAATACATAATTACTACTACCCTTATGAAGAAAGGGCAACATTGCTCAATCATCTGACAGAAAAATGACTATAACCTAACATTTTCAAAAAATACAGAGTGAAATGTGTCAAAATTCCATGGCCAACCGGTATACTTTATAAAAGTGAATGGAGTATAGATATGTTTATTCACTCTGGGAAAATTTTGAGTGAGAAAATATAATTTGAATTCAATATTCCAAAGATCTGGCGAATGAAACTTTTTCCTTTATTAATACTTGGTACTTGGAATATTTCACGTATATAAACATGGTTGGGAGATTCAGTCATGGGCGCCCGCAGAAATTTTTCTCAGGGGGGGCCAAAATTTTTCTCAGAGGGGGCAAAATATAAAAAACATTTAAATTTTGAGGGTGTTAAGCTGAAAAACGATAAGGCCATAGAAATCTCTATGCTATTTTTTCGTACGGAAATCAAGAATCGAGTGTTGAAATTTTACTGAAAAATAATGGACAGAATAGTTCGTTACTTTGTGATACTTAAACTTCAACACTTTTCAAATTTTCAAGAAATAAGCCTACAGAAGACGTTTAAATACCTTTTTGCACATTTTGAAATACCCCAGTATGAAAAAATAGTAGTACTATGAAACCTGTGTCACAGTTAAACCTCAAAAGAACTTCATTCACAAAGTTGAAAAAGAGTAAATAGAAATTAGCATTGGCAACGTCTCTGAGAATTATTTGATATTCACGTTAGTTTAAGGTGAAAAAAAAACTGATAAACCTAAATCATGGCCAACCGAGATACATTATAAAAGTGAATGGAGTATAAGTTCAATGTTTGAAACATCGTGAGGTCAATTGCTGCCATGACAGTTCCTACGGCTATGGCGTCAAATTCAAAATCATTCTGTTGAATTATTGTTTTTCGAAGAATAGTTTCGACATTTGGCCTATTCTCATACGGTCTCAAACCATCCTATTAAAAAGCAGGCAGTGAATTCCATGCTGCTCAACTCTATATTAATATTCGGTGCTATAAATACAAAGTTCGCATTCATTAGCCAAATGGGTGAACCCTAAGTCCTCACTCTTCCATTACAAATGAAAGGGCCCGGGGTAGATACGGTACCAGAATCAGATTTGCCAATTTCTCAGCAGCATGGAGTATTAAATGCCGAAAACATAACCATGATCGTTACACACACATAAGGGATATGGTTTTCGTTCCCTGTTCTGCGTTTTCCTTTTATCGGATTTCTATAAACTCATATAAGTAATTACATTTTTTGTGGTTGTGGATGGTCGTTGAAACATTTCGTATAAGAGATTCTGCGTCAAACTCTATTGGAGAACTT
Source organism: Adalia bipunctata (assembly GCA_910592335.1). Taxonomy (NCBI): domain Eukaryota; kingdom Metazoa; phylum Arthropoda; class Insecta; order Coleoptera; family Coccinellidae; genus Adalia; species Adalia bipunctata. Next base: position 5,876,013 of record OU342951.1, read on the forward strand.
TTCATCATAAACTGCTCATAACTATCAGCAATTCAATTCTTCGTGAAGAGCATCCTACGCAGAATCATTTCTCTCTTCTCTGTTTGTTTACCTCCAAAATCCGGCTTTTACAGGCGCTGCTTTACAATTTGATAATGATAACGAAGAATTGTTCAGGATGAAATTTGATATCACTAAGCTTGAAAGATGGAAGCCAAATGTTGGGGATTGGTTATAATCCCTTCTCTAAAGCTTTGTTGTCCCCTGAATCCAGAATGCTCTGTTTACGCTGTGCGAAATTATCTGAAATCGCGTTGTGAATGGCCAATTTGCCGTGTTTTTGTTGGCTTCTCGTTAAATCGGATATTCAGATAGATAATTTGTACAGTTTCAGGCTGTCAGATCAGAACGGAAGGGTTTATCTTTCAATGTGAAAAAATGAAAGCATTTGGATAGTCTAAAATCGACTTCGTCATTCCAGCAATTTTTTTACGGAGATCAAAGATATATGACCCTTCTGTGGTACAGGAAAATGCACCTATAAGAAAGAGTTTATGGTGAAGGAGAAAACCGAAAGGGGAAAACTCTGGCAAAATCTCCCAGGGATGGATCACTGCATAAAGTTCCTCCGGAACTTTAAAACTGCTAGATCCAAAAAATTACTGGATCTCAGTAGAAATCAACTTCATCTACTCACTGGCTTTCTCACAGGACATTGCCGCCTAAAGAAGCATCTGTTGAGAATGGGTTTATCGGACACTGACGAGTGACGAGTGTAGATTTTGTGGGGAGGAGGAAGAAACTCCCATTCACCTGGTTACGGAATGCTATGCTCCTACCCGCCTACCTAGCACGGAGATGCATTAAGGTTCTAAATTAAATACTGGGGATAAATAACGTATTAGTTTGGATGAGGATCAATACCCAATTCATGAAAACACACTCCCAGATAGTGCATAATTTTGAAAAATATCTGATTACCATAAACAGGTAATAGCCAGTCAATCTTGAGAGATAGATACAGGGTGGGCTTTTTAAAACGAAACAGAGGAGATAACGGGCGATATGAATTTATTTCGAAAAAATGCTCGGACATGTCGATTTTTGTTTCGAGGGAGACAACTTTTAAGGTCAAATTCGAAACTATATCGCTTCAACCCTTAGTGTTAGAACACCAACCCCTAAATTTTGAATAGGAAAGATATAGTGAGTGATACCTCATTTGAAAGGTCCTTTTATCTTGAATTCAGGATATTGATTTTTTCTTCATTTGATTCATTGATTCTTGAGATATTGACATTTGAAGTTGAAACAAAGATGGTATTGTCGTCAAGCAAGCTGTCTGAATCAATCGAATTTATTATTCATTCATTCTGTAGATTTGATGAAACTCCATAACTGCCATACACCAGACATCAAAATACAAAATTATAATTTTAACAATGAATAATTAGTCAAATAATTGATGAATTCACATAGCATGGTTACCGGAATGAATGGTACTGTACGAAAATCAAAATTGAATATCTCAAAAACGAATTCGTTAAATGAGAAAAAAATTATTACGCTGTGTTCACGATAAAAAGGCCTTTCAAATGAGGTATCACTCACCCTATCTTTCCTATTCAAAATTTAGGGGTTGGTGTTCTAACACTAAGGGTTGAAGCGATAAAGTTGTGAATTTGACCTTAAAAGTTGTCCCCTTCGAAACAAAAATCGACGTGTCCGAGCATTTTTTGGAAATAAATTTATTCCGCCCGTTATCCCGTCTGTTTCGTTTTGAAAAGCCCACCCTGTATATGCTATCGCGGACTTTTTTGTAGAACTATTTAAGAGGTACATTTCTGTCATCATTGTATCCACGTAGGTCTTAAGGTTTTTGCAGCGCACGTGAAAATAGCTCATTATGGCTGATTTTTTTGTTATTATTAAAGTTAGTAGGTATCCCTTAATTTTTTCGGGGGAAAAGTATAGCCTATGTCACTCAGGGATAATGTAGCTTTTTGAAAGTAAAAGAATTTCTGAAATCGGTCTAGTATAGATAAAGATCCGCTCATTAATTTTTAAAAATGGCATTTTCTTTGAATGTCAAAAATACACCTCTTATTGGAAAATCCTTCAGTAATCGGCTGTGTCAATTCTATCTGAGCTCGCTTTTTGAGAATTTGCAGACCACAGAGTCGAAGGGAGTGGGCTAACCACCGAGGTATGGATCTTCTTAGAACGAAGTTCATTCACAGTATCAACTTTGCGGCATCATAAATCTTAGACTATACCCGAGTATATATGTATAGTCTAAGTCATAAATGCATCAAATCACGTATGAAACCTACCCAGAAACCACAAGAAATAAATCAAATAAAAGAGTACTTAAATCAATCGGTTATGATAACCGAAAATCCTGAAAACCCCAACAAAGTAATGAAAGTATCCCCATTCATTGCATTTCCCGAAATAAAACGTAGTTTTCGGGCCATAAGAAATTCAATTCGTATCGGAACCTTCTATAAATAAGGCCGTTTCCGAGTAAGAGCTGACCAAGCGAAACACGCCGCTTCGTTTTCCTTTTTGCGAAACTCTGAGGTTAATTTATAGACGCCCGAAGCTATGGGAGTTGAATCTGACGAGTTTTCCGAATATTTCCCTCCGTTTTATGATGTTTACAGAGGTGAACGGAGGCCAGCGGGTCCGATGGCAATGTTATCGTTTCTAATTGGAGAATAATTGAGGAGTTTGTGTAGAGGGCGATTGGGGAGAGTGTATTTATGAGATTGGATGTGGTGGATTCCATATTTGTGGATTCTTGTTCGGGTTAACCAGCTCCTAGACGTGAAAACACAACAAAAACAATCGGATACAAGTGAGACTCACCCTGTAGATATACAATGATTCATTTCAAAATCTAACAATTGTCAACAACCATATAGTCAGCTGAGCTTCCCCCAAAATCCAGGATGTACAATTTTCCCACCCGGGTATTAAAAGCCTACAAATTAGCCACATTCCAGTGTTGCCAGATCGCTCCAATAAATCCTGAAATTTCAGACACGATTATCCAATCAGCTTTTTCCCATTCAGGCGAGAGATTGCGGCAGCATTATACACAGCGTTGCCGTTTTTAGTACAATTGTACTTTTCGAGTACATTTCATTCGCATTTAGTACGTCAGTACGATTCATATGAATCTAGTACAAAAAATTAAAGAGCCGGTTAACGCAAGCGCAGGAAGAACCGAAACTTGAAACTGACAGAATTCAAAATAATACCGATCTAACGGCTGTCGGCTGTTGTTATGCCGTTTATGGACGGATTACGTTTACGTGCTCTTTACGCCATTGTTACGTTTTACGTTCATTGTGAATCGACCATTGTTACGTTTTACGTCCACTCTGAATCGGCCATAACCTACTCTGATGTAACCGTGTAACGATCTAATGCTGAAATCTGTTGGTCTAGTCCTCTGCAAATTCGAACCATTTGGTTCGTGACGTCACCAGTTCGACGCTTAAACACGAATATTTCAAAACGGACGAAATAATTTTAAAATATTGTCACGCGAAAATATGGCTTTGGTTTGCCGTAATCCTGCCTAGGGGGGAGGGGGGTGGTAGGAATTGAGAAGTTTTTCTCCCGCTGTTCTAAAAAAGAATCAAGGTATTCTATGTTCTAAGTTTAGTACAATTTAGTACATTTTCGAAGGACTATCTAGTACAGAAAAAAAATCTGGAACGGCAACACTGATTATACAGCCTATATATCTCGCGTAATCCTGTCGGCAGCTTCAAACTTTCGGGATTCAAAGCAGATATTCGTCATCTTCCGAGATTTATGAGGACCGGGGAAAGTTTGACGATAGCGTACTTATGCAACTCCAAATATGTGCGGTACGGTAGCTTTTTGAAAGTTTCCGGAAACAATGTCTGGAGAATTAATGGGTTATTCGATACGAAGAATTCCTTTGCGAGTGGGGGGGAAGTTGTTGAGGAGTTGGGCTTGGTTTTCGGTGAATTCGATGGTGTTATTACGGTTTCTTTGACGGTGATGATGTGCTTATTTTGGAGACTTCTAATGATAATAGTATATTGTTCTATGAGCGGTAATGTAAGTCATAACACCCTCGCCTGACGGCTCGGGCTGCAAAATTCATCAAGTGTGTTATGACCATTACCGCGAATTGAACACTATACTTTATCTTCGACTTCTTCAGTGAAATTCGAATTAATCTGCATTTTCAAAATTGACAACAGTTGTCAAAAGCGATTTCTGTGGTCGAAAATCGAATCGATATCGGATCCCGTAGAAAACGTCAAAAATTCACGTTTTCCAAATGCAGTTTTCGGATGTGCAGACCTAAGAAAATGTAGAAATGGATGGCGGGAACGTTACCTTGATGTCTGAAATAGAGTTCCCCATTGACCCGACTTTTTTATTCATTTCGTAAGCTACAGTATTAGAGTGAGTTATAGGTGTGAGTTATTATTACCTCACACTATTGGTTTATAGAGACTACTACAGATAAAATTCTCTTGAATAATGGATATATTATTCTATGGGAGTAGATAAAGTTACGTTATTGTTTCTTGTATCGATGTGAGATTTTTTAAATCATTCATATTATGCACCAGGATACTATGTCCTATGCTGACTAATGTAATAAAAATAAGTATTGTATGCGACGAGAGGAACGAAAGCTTTTAAATTTCCAATTTAAAAAAAATGCCATTCGACAGGTGAAAATCTAAACTGTGCTAGTTAGGGCCCTGAAATATATTTCATTGAATAGAGCGACCTAGAAAACCTACATTTTGATACTAAAGTCGACCATGTAGCCCCCATAAGTAATGAATTATTTAATTTTCTTGATTTCGATATTTCATTTTCGAGCTTTGTTCACAAGCTCAGATCGTTCGTGGTATGGGTGTTATCGATCCGCAAAATGGCTATTATGGAAGATTCGAATGGATGGAATAACTATTTGAATAATTGACGCCGTCAGAACCTTTCGGATATATCTTTTTCTCGACAAATATGGTGTTTTTAGGGGGTCTTACCCCTTGATCATTTTTCACCCAAAAATTGAGAATTTTAAAATCGCTCATTTTTGGTGCAGATATACTGCGAGATATGCTGATCAACAAAATATAAACAAATATAGTGGTTGCGACAAAAGGAACGAAAGCTCTGACTGTTTGAAATTTCCAAATTATCAAAAAATGCCATTTCACAGGTGAAAATCTGAACTGTCATAGTTAGGGTTCTGGATTATTTTTTATTGAATTCAGCGACCTCGAAAACCTACATTTCGATACCAGAATCAACCATGTACCCCTTAATTTTCAAGGTTTGTTCACAAGCACAGACCACTCAACTTATGGGTGTTAACTAGCTCACTGCTCGACTAATCAATCCACTACAAGCATAAAGCCTTTTTCCCATTCCCCCTAATTAGTCTGCATAACCTCAAAGCGAAAGAGGCACGCGTTTCGCATTTCTATTAAACACGTCATGGAACGAATCAGTATGCTCTATATAACTGTGCATGACCCTTCTGACTAGAAATGAATAGCGTTCCAGCGTAGAACCGTCCACAACTATCGGTTTTACAAAGACGACGGAACCTAAAGGGCGCACTCGGTTGTACAAAGCTTTGAGCTTTCCTATAAAACCGAACGTCTGACAAAGCCCCCTTTTACAGCTAATTTGGAAGAGATCATGTCTGAGTTGGAGAACTTGGGAGAAGGGGAAGTTATCTCCTTCCTATGGTCGAACGTTTCGATCGCTGCTATCCTTATAACAAGCCATGAAATAAGGTCAACAGGGCAACACAGTTTGAACTTCAAGTGTACAGTTCTTCATTAATTTAACAAAGTTCAACTGAAACTCGAAAAAAAATATGGTGGCTGCTCAATGATTTATTCTTTCCACAATTAAACTGCTCCACATGAGTTAGGGATATTGACTTAAATTGCAAAAAATATAGTTTATATAAGATTTTTCTGATGAAAATTTATATTAATATGATTTCAAGTTGCAAATTAATTTTAGCCTGTAGGTCTGCAGTGTATACAGGTTGGTTAAGAAAAATCGAGTAAAATAACGAAATTTTATTCCCAGAGAATTCAAGCATTTTAAGACTATCAATACAATGTATGGCCTCCACGGGCATCAATAACAGCTTGACATCTTCTTTGCATACTACACACGAGGTTGTTGAACATTTCTTGAGGAATTTGGTTCCATAAACGGGGCAGAAGCTCTCTCAGATCATTTAAGGATTCTGGGGTAGGTTGATGATTATCTAATCTTCTTTGGAGCATATCCCATGCATGTTCTATGCAATTCAAATCTGGTGAGTGCGGAGGTATTGGTGAATGTGGAATACCAAGCTCATGGCGCGCATTCTCAACTATGGCTGCACGGTGAGGTCTAGCGTTATCGTCTAGAAATTGAAAAGTTTCACCAATAGTAGCGTGAAAATTTGGCTCAACATTGTCAATGACATGGTCCCTATAGTGTGAGGCGGTCATATTCCCAGGACAAATGTGTAGATCTGTGCGCCCGTTGAAACATATCCCGGCCCATACCATAACACTTTCCCCTCGGAATGGATGGACTTCTTCGACCTAGCGACGATAACGGGGTATGCGTGGGACTGTCCATACCCTTATTCTTCGAGAATCTGAAAATCGTCTATATCTGGATTCACCAGTGAAAAGGACACTACGCCAATGATCGTTCCAATTGATATGTTGCAGTATAATTCAACAGTGCTAAACACGCATCAATCTAAATGTGAATTCAATTTAACTACCAATCGAACTTATCCAGAATATAAAGAATTCATGCAGTGAATCATTTCACACCTCATTTGGAAATCCGTTGCTTTTGTACTGTACAAATAATCTTTTTCTTTCAGACCGTACTGGATTTCTGGTCTCGATTCACATGGGAAATTTTCCCAAAATGAAAAATGCAGAGTTAGATGAATACATTCGAAATCAGGTGAGTTGAATTTTTCATTCTGTAGGTAATATATGAGATTTTTGGATTCTTTTTTGCGGAGAGTTAATATAACATTCTCGATTGTTTCATCGGTGTTGGAATCATAAGACAGCAATGTGAAGCGATTTTGTGAAGGAAATACATATGTATTACCGTCCACCCACGCAGATCGAAAAGGATCAACCATCAGCTCCGGTGTTGATAGGCCCAATAGGTCCCAGTTCCCCAATTTTTCCCCCCGTGTACAATCGACGAGAAAAGCTGCCCATTCTTTTGTTCCCGAGTGACTGGCTCGAATGTGGAATCATTATTTTTAATGAACCGACGGTAATTACCGGATCTTTCGGCGGCTGTTGAAATAGGGCTGTTTTCCCGCCAAGGTCGCGTCCGAAACTGCGAATTTCTGGAACACAACTCGAACTCTGACGGGTGACTGAAGGGGTAGCGAAATAACGAGCTCATCGGTTTTAATGACTGTTTAATTTCGAGTGCGGAAATTTGCAAGTCGAACGGTTTTTCGATTCGTATGCTGATTGTGTTAGGTTTTTAATTTTCGTTGGAAAAATACCTTAAACGATACGGTTTTTCTGCTCTCGAGAATAATGAAAGAGGTTATTGTTCTCAATTAAAGAGATGGGCGTGTATGCTATCAATTTCGTTGAACATTTGTGTCTGAGGAGCAATGTCTCTAGGAATAGCAAGAACCAAAAAAGAAGTATGTGAAGCATAAGCTTATATTGTTAATTGAAAAAATGCTGAGATATACTTCATTTCTTGAAAATATAACATTAAACATTGGGATTCAAAGACGAAAGAAAAGAAGAGAAAATAACAAATAGCCATACGTGAAATTTTATGTGTTTTTTTTTCATCATATTTTCCTGAACCTCACTATTAATCACTTTTTTTTCGAAATACTCGTCTGTAAAAATGTAGGGGAAGTAGGTATATCGACCCGGGTCATTTCATTTACCAATTCGAACACGTAGAGAATCTGTAATTAGAATTCTCCTGTGACGCGCAGTTTGGGAAATAATCGACCTTGAGTCGAAAAATCGCGAAAAATAGGTCATTTTTGGACTGCCGTATTTCCCAGAAAAATTGATTTATACAGATGCTGATTTTTTGCATATAGATTGATCCTTTCTGAATCAAAAAAACCAATTTTCATCCATCAGAGTCGAATAGTTAAGATTTTAGGGAAAGATTTAGCGGCATGCAGACAAATTTTTGAAATTCCGGAAAAAGTTACACACCGAGCGGGATTCGAACACCGCGTCTTCCACTTACCGGGCGGATGCTCTGGCCTCTGAGCTACCAGTGTGTATGATACTTTTCCCGGAATTCAATATCATACGGTTCACCTCGTATGTAGTGGGAGTGGGGTTCTTAGGTGGGGAGCACTGATTCGTCCATCATTAGCCAGAGGACACCATTTATCCTTCACTTCACGTCATCGGATGAAATTGCTTTTTTTGATTCACAAAGGATCAAGGATCAAGGTCGATTATTTTTCAAACTACGCGTCACATATTAAAAATACTCGTATTTCCCCTAGTCAAATGGACCTTCGGTTATATTCTCGTAGGAAACATGGTTGCGTCAATCACAGGTTATACAGGGTGGCCACTTTTTCAATGGCATTGTATTGGTAACTTTCAAACCATAAGAGTTAGAAGGTCGGTCAAATGGAGAAAAAGTTGCATTCATAGAAGCATTGTGAAGCAGTTCAAACAAATCGAGATTATCAGGGCCGGTTTTTGAGATATCATAAGAAAAGTAAATTCTGTCATTTTGATTTTAATTTTTTTCCCACTTTATTTCAAATATTATCAAAAAATGTAACGGGAATTTTTTATTCGGCAGTAAATTATCTTCAAAATGACATAATCAGATTTCCAATCCAACGTTTCGTTCTTCCTGGGCCACCCTCAACCTTATTTTTTTCAATACGGACCTGCATATTTTATGACACTTTTCGAAATAACTTTTAACGCTGAATTCAACGATATATCATACAATGTCATTCAAAGTTGATTTTACAAGATGGTGGAAATTTCGAACACTTACGTCATTAATGTTCATCATTTACCATCGAATAATCATTTCATTTGTCTTCCATTAAATGATATTTTCGTTTAATTATTATGAATTAGGTTTTTCACCTCTTGAAATTTGTAAATAAATAATACGTAACAGAATCAAAGCAAGAAACAAGTAATAATTATTCACTAATTTCAAGAGGTGAAAAACCTAATTCATAATGATTAAACGAAAATATCATTCAATGAAAGACAAATTGAATGATTATTCGAAGGTAAATGATGAACATTAATGACGTAAGTGTTCGAAATTTCCACCATTTTGTAAAATCAACATTGAATGACATTGTATGATATATCGTTGAATTCAGCGTTAAAAGTTATTTCGAAAAGTGTCATAAAATATGCAGGTCCGTATTGAAAAAAATAAGGGTGAGGGTGGCCCAGGAAGAACGAAACGTTGGATACGAAATCTGATTATGTCATTTTGAAGATAATTTACTGTCGAATAAAAAATTCCCGTTACATTTTTTGATAATATTCGAAATAAAGTGGGAAAAAAATAAAAATCAAAATGACAGAATTTACTTTTCTTATGATATCTCAAAAACCGGCCCTGATAATCTCGATTTGTTTGAACTGCTTGACAATGCTTCTATGGATACAACTTTTTCTCTATGGTTTAAAAGTTACCAATACAATGCCATTGACAAAGTGGCCACCCTGTATGTGAATTTTTGCGCATAGTTGCAAAATGGCGAAGGAACTAGTTCGCATGGAGCTAATCAATTTTTATTTCTCCTAGTGAGCCTTTTCGGAGAATTAGGGCAAATTGTCATTGGTTTTTGATATGCGTGAAAATTTTCAAACTAATCTGACGTCCTGAACTGGTAGAAAATTGCGTTGAAAATTATATGGATAGATATATTATATGAGAAAAAGCTAATGACTTATTTTGATAGGAAAAAAATTGTATGAGCTCCAAAAATCTTAATTTAGATATCCTTCAGGTTTGATTTATGACGTTTCACATCACTCTATCAAATTTTCCTATTTTTCCGTCGTTGGTTTCTACAGTATTGATCTTTATCATATCACTACCGAATGATAAGCGTACAAAATATCACTCACCGCAGGCTGGTGGCTTTCCCGAATAGCGAAAGCAATTTCCACACACGCCACAACGTTTCGATCCCGAAACCTAGGCGTACTGGAAGAGCAGAAACTTCCAAACCGTCTTACGACCTCCGGGCTATACCTAAAACTATTTTATCGAGTTGTTTTGGTATAAATTATACCAAATATTTACGACCCCAGGGATCGTAAACCATTCCCGAACTTCTAGGACGATCTATCAGAGTTCGAAGGTCGACAATGTGAGTATTTTAGAGAAGGAACAGTTGAATTTTCGCAATTTTACGTCCTGCGATTGGTTTCAGTCCCAAAGTTGGAAAAGTGATGAAATTTTATGGACGTCGAAAAGCGGAGTTTGGACAATTGAGGATTGTCGTTCAAATAATTCAGTACGTTTCGAAAACGATTCTTTTCGACCCTTGATGGAGCGAAATCATTGTAGAACTTTCAGGGAACGGTTTCATCTCATGGAGAACAGTCGGTACAAAATTGAAGTCGAATATTTGAGAATATACAACTTGGTAAGGAGAAGGAAAGGGAATGAAATTGTCTCCCGCACGAATTGTATTTCTGTGACGAGAATAAGTGAAAAAACAACGATCTCACCAAGACATTACCTTGAGACACTGACCTAAGGACTGAACGAGAATAAATTCGCTATCACAAAAACGCTTGTATCTTTTGAACCACTGGACCGATTTCGAAAAACAAACTCAATTTCGAATCATCATGCTTCTTATAGTGTTCTCAGTCACAGTCACTTTCTGGGATGCTGTCTTCCACTTTTGCTTGAATTCCGCTAATGTTTTCGTTGATTTCTTAGTCTTCTTCAATTCTCTTTTTACCAGGGCCCAATATCTTTGGATTGGCCTGAGTTCTAGGCAATTTGGTGGATTGGCCTCTTTGGGGACAAAAACCACCTCATTAGCTTCGTACCATTCCTCGGTGGCCTTGCTGTAGTGGCATGAAGCTAAATCTGGCCAAAAGATTGTTGACGCATCGTGCTCACGTAAAAATGGTAAAAGTAGCTTCTTCAAGCATTACTCGATGTATATCTTCGACTCAACAAAGCCTTGGCCAACGAAAAATTTGCTCCTTTTCCCACAAGTGCAAATTGCTTGCCGAACCAGGAATTTTTTAGGAAACTTTGCTTGTTTCTCCACGCGAAATTGTTCGTCAACATTTCCACGAGAATCTGCAGTATAAAATTCCTGACCAGGAAGTTGCGAGAAATTAGCCAAGACATAGGTTTCGTCGTCCATCACGCAACAGGAAAAATTTTTCAAGAAATCTTTTTTTTATTTCTTTGCTCTTGATTTCGCTTCTTGATTCTTCACAGCGTTCCTGTCTGGCACTTTCTGCACTTTGTATGTTCTAAGCCCACAGGCCACAACTCGACTTGATTTTCTGAACGATTGACTACGAACAACCCACTATTTGGGCCACTTTCCATCCTGAAAGGTTAGGATTCTTCTGAAAAAGGCTGACGGCTTTCTTCACTTTTTTTGGGCTATGAACTCCCTTTTTCATCCCGGTTCCTTCCTTGCGGTTAATTGTAAGATCTTCGTTGAAGCGTTAAACAACTTTTGATACCGTTTCCGAACGAACGCGAGCCTCTTTTGCGATTCTTTTGAAGCTCCATTTCTGATTATTTTGAAAAAGTTTCAATATAAATTCTCGTGTTTTCACTTCGCTTGACATTTTGCGACAGAGAATTGGAATATCTATGAAGTAAATGTTCCACATGTTTCTGACGTTCATAGGAAAGCTAACTTTTATCAAATTTTGATTTTTTCTCAATTGGTTCAAGAGATATCGGCGTTCTTGTGATAGCGAATTTATTCTCGTTCAGTCCTTATATTCGAACATCTCTAGGATCAAAATAATTCCATGAAAACCAACAAATAAGGAAGGGGTTTCACAAACTGCAAACCTCAGATAATGTATTCTGGATTGAATAAGTAATGCACCAGCACCGTCTTACCGGAAGAACATGTAGGGCTTCCCGGATTTGGATCAGATTCAACCAGCAACTTTCAGACCCACAGCGTGCAGTTCCAGAGAAATATGTAAATTTTGATGAATGGAGGAAGCCTAAAGGATCCTTCCTACATGAAATTAATTTAGAGGTATAGATATGGCCTCTGGCCGACATGTTTGATATCGATCAAATACTATGTCAGGGTATAATAGGGATATTCGTTCACGAAGACTGGGATAAAGGTGGAAGATAGAATGGAAATTATCTGCGAAATTGCGATCGATATACTCATGATTTATCGGAATCTTTTGTATTGTATGAAAAGGGACTCATAGGAACGATTGACCTATATTCAAACTACTCTAGGTTCAAAATAATTTCATCAAAACCAACAAATATGGGAGGGGTTTTACAAACTGCAAACCCCAGATACGAGGATGTATTGATATCTAGTAAGCCTAGACCAGTTCCATGCATAAACAAAATATTGCGATACCATATCAACGAACAATAACTTATTAGAAGTGTCAGTGTAGAGTTCGACGTCAAAAAAGTAAACCAGAGTTACGCAATTAAGAAAAAAGATGTCCATCGAAACTGTAAAAATCGAAAAATTGGAGTATCGAGCCATCATCAAGTACCTGTATAAAAGGGTTAAGAGGTAAGCAGATTTACGAATATATGCTCAATACCCTTGGCGATCAATGTCCTTCGTATGCGTCCGTGAAAAATTGGACTGCAAGCATCAAAATATGTAAATTTTCCATTGAAGATGATGACCGATCGGGAAGGCCAGTTTCTGTGTCAGTCCCCGAAAATATCGATGCAGTTCATGACATGATTTTATCAGACCGTCGAATTGGGCTAAAACGGTTATCTGAAGCACTGAAGATTTCATACGAACGCGTTCATCATATAGTTCACGTCAATTTGGACATGAGAAAAATTTCTGCAAAATGGATCCCCAAATGTTTGAATGTTGACTAAAAGCGTGCAAGGGTAGAAGCATCGCGTTCGATCTGTGCTCGATTTGAAAACGATGTAGACTTCTCAAACCGAATTGTTACTATGGATGAGACTTGGGTACATTTTTACGATCCAGAAACAAAGCAACAATCCATGGAATGGCGACACCCTGGTTCTACAAGACCTAAGAAGTTTCGTGTCCAAAAATCTGCTGGAAAATTCTTGCTTCAGTTTTTTGGGACTGCCATGGAGTAATCATGGTTGATTCTTTGGATAAGGGTAGAACAATGACTGGAGATTACTATTCGACATTACTGACCACTCTACGGGAAAATATTAAAGAGAAAAGACGCGGAAAGCTATCCAAAGGTGTTTCGTTTTCACAGGACAACGCCCCAGTACACAAATCTCATGTTGCCATGCAAAAAATTCATGATTTAGGGTAAGAATTACTAGAACACCCCCCTTATTCACCAGATTTGGCTCCGTCCGACTATCATCTCTTTCCTCAACTGAAAAAAAGTTTAAAAGGTCGTAAATTTCCTTCCAACAAGGAGGTAATAAAAGCTGTGGAGGACTGGTTTGCAGAGCAAGAAGAAAAATTTTTTTGAAAGGTCTAGAAACGTTGCAGGTCCGCTGTAATAAATGTATTCAATTAAGAGGAGAATATGTTGAGTAATAAAATTTTTTGACATTGAAATTTTGTTTGGTTCTATAGTAGGCTAAGAATTTTTCAATATATCCTCGTATTTCATGAGTGTAATCTTTCAAATATGAACGTCTGCAGAGCAAACAGGATAGTAACGAGTAGTAGGTCGTATCAAGAACTAAACGCTCAACTTTGGCAAGCTGAATTATGAACCCAACATGCAATGATCTCATTTCGCGACATGGAACGAAGCCGGCAAAGTTCTTCCAACTTTCCGAACGGAAGACGACCGAGTTCGCATTTCTCATTTCTGCAGACTCCAAAGGCACCCAGATCTAATTTGTACGTCCCGGTGACGTCAGGACGTCGGAATTAATAGATTGAGCACCGCTTGAATTTGTGTGCCTCCGGCATTTTGGCAGTTATGTTTATGAACTCCCAGAAAAGGGGCATCTATCTTCATTTCCGGTTCTGGGCTGGTATCCGGCCTCCTCTTTTGAAGATGCTCGCTGACAAATTATTTCGAATGTGAGCCGCAGATTGGGGTAGATACTAATAGGAATGGGATGCCAGAACGATATGGGAGATGAATTACCCGGGCGTAAATCAATTGATGTGGCTGGGGCTTAAGAGGGTGTTTATTAATGCCGGCTTTCAGGAAAGGGAAATATTTACTTCCTCACTCTTCGAGATATCAGTAAACTCTCCCGAATAGATCCTCAAGTGCTGAATGAAGAAATGTTCCAATAGGTTCATCTATACTAATATTATAAAGAGGAAAGATTTCTTTACTCCATTCACAATTATAAAATCACAACTCTGGCCTTGGAAATTTGACACATTCCACTCTGTATCGAAGTTATGACGTTTTTCAAAATATTTTTATGTTCCAAGTCAACACTATGTTGCCCTTTCTACATTCTTAGCGTATTTCTCAGAATGTATATTTCATTTTGGAGAACACAACAGAAAATTGTGAACAATATTCTACATATAAAGGAGTTTTTGGATTTATGATTGTAAAGATTTATCGATGTGCTTTGTTTTCATCACGATATTGTAGGTGATATGATTGTGAGGGTGCATAACATTTCTATTTCTAATATTTCTTTATTTCAAATAAATAACAGTTTTATTCATTCATCACAAAGAAAATAAACATAATAACTGAATTAACGAATTTGTTTACAGAGAAACTGATAATTTCAATGCAATAGTAACTGAGTTTTGGTTATAAATTAATAAGCAAGAATGTCAATTCCTGAAAGCTTTATAGATATACATTTCATTTATTTGTTCTTATGAACAAGGAGTAAAATATTCTGACTGTATAGTAATTTATTAGTTAAAAAAATATTCATACATTACTACCACAGTAGGTTTGTACAAATAAAATGGAATAGGTCAAACATATGCTTCACATTTATCATTCACCTGTTCTAAAATAAGACACAAACTCCTGGAATATGGAAAAAACCGATGTATTCTGGTTCAATATAGCCTATTTCTACTTTCGGCAAAGGATTGATAGGAATGAAAGCTCCAGTGACACATTTCAATTAATCGGAATCTGAATTCACCTACCGTTGAATGCAATATAGTAATATTTCTTCTTTTTTTTAGCTTTATGGACGCGTTTTGTTTTTTCTGAAACGTGAAAACGATCAACAATAATCATTTAGAGACCGATGATGGCCATCCAGAACCCGTTTACTTACGAAAATCGTGCAATTTCATTCTGCAAGTTCTTTCCTCATAATTCCTCGAAAATCATACCTGAACCATATTTTCCGGTCGCTTTCGTTAGAAGATCGTATAAGGAAGCCTTTTTTGTCCATTTACACATTCCAAATAAATTTCGAGCACCAAAAACGATACCGAAACTAACCAAACTTCTGGGGTACCGTAATTTGCTTTGAAATCTTTCTAAACGGCCAGATACCTATAAAAACTTCGTTATCAAGTGGAAAAAAGGCGATTAGTACTTACTTTCGCTTTTTGGTCCAATTCAAATTTTCCGTTCGTACTCACGCCAAAAGTCGTGAAAGGAAAAAAATGACACTTGCACGAAATTTCTCATATACGACGGGAAACTTCTTCTGGACGACGAAGAATGGAAAAATAGGCGATTTCCTATCGATATTTCGCCCCAAAATCGCCGATCGATTCGAACTAACAAAATGTGGCATATCTTTGATACTTTTACTTTGATGTAAACAAAGAAACTGGCAACGTCGTTTTTTCATTAACGACATTTTCTGTACGCGCACAGACTTTTCATCAGGTGAACCAACTCCTGAAAACGAAACCATGACCTCCTATGTAATTAAATAAAAGTGAATGGAGTATATTTTTATGTGTTTGATACGACTTGACTCAAAAACTACTGGACCGATTTCCAAAATTTTTTCACTATTAGAAAGTTACTTTACACCTGAGTGACATAGGCTATACTTTTCGAAGAAAAAAATTGAGGATACCTGCTATAACTTCAATATTTACAAAAAAAATCAGCTATAATCAGCTATTTTCACGTGCGCTGAAAAAACCGTAAAACTTACGTGGATACAATGTATGACGGAAATGTACCTCTTGAATAGTTCTACAAAAAAGTCCGCGATAGCGGATATCTATCTCTCAAGATTGACTTGCTATTACCTGTTTATGGTAATCAGATGTTTCCCAAAATTATGCACTATTTGGGAGTGCGTTTTTTGAATAGAGTATTGATCCTCATCCAAATTAATACGTTATTCATCCCCATTATTTAATTTAGAACGAAATTGCCCTTTACATCATACAATTACAACGAGTACATCAAAAGATATGGCATGTTGAAGATAAAACCACACGACCGTAAGTAGGCGGGTAGAAGAGGGCACCGAAGTGTGAGAGGGGGTCATGCTATCTATAAAAGAGTAGCCGCGTGGATCAACTTTCAGATTCAGTCTTTTCGGACACGCGGTCGACTCAATACGAAGCCTTTTTGTACCCGGGCGATGCTGGGACGGGCTGCTTGTATCTTGTTATGTTATAACCTTTGAAAGAAACGGTGTTGCCAAGTTGGTCGCTTCGAATAACTTCTCAAATTCTGCTGCATCAGTCTACTGGACAAAATCTAATTTGGTGAAACCGTAAAAAAACCCGGAATATGTTTTCTCTTGACGAGTTTGGCATAACCGAGTAAATACGTGGTGTGTGCTCTTAGGGAAACGTAATAAAACTCCCCCTACTCATGTTTTTTTCATAGGGGTCCTTTTCACTTCGACCTAGCAATCAAAACGCCGTATCCGAAATGATTTTCCGCCGAACGGGTTTGACTTTTCAATGGGTCGGTCCCGAGTGAAAATAAACATTTCCCGGCTGGGGATAGAATGGCGTGGTTTTCGTCTCATGGACGTAGAGGGTTTTCCAATAAGAGATGTTATTTTGACATATAAATGATTTTTTGAAAAATGGACTTAAAAAAAAGTCTTCGATGAGAGGAATCTGAAATTTAAAAAATGTTCAAGTCGAAGAGTCACCTTTCCAGATTGCATCCAGCAAACGCTCAAACAATGGTCCTCAAACAGCCGCCCTTGTAAAAGGACCGCTCTTTCCTCCCCGCACACAACCCCTTGTACTCCCGGAGCAAATACGTGTAATAAAGCGGACCGGAAGGGGGTTGGCAGTTTAAACGGGGGGCGGTTAGTGGCGGTCCGCCGGAATTTATGATATTGGCTTTGGGGAACACGCGAAACGTTCCCAGAAGTCCCGGCGCAGTGCTGCCGTCTAGCGGCGTTCGAAAACTGGAAGTACGTCTGCGATCTGCTAACTGTCGCGAACGTGGGAATTCTGTTCGATGAATTTTTTACTACAAGCGACGGTTTTCCGGTGGTTTGGGGCTTGTACTACACGGGTTGTTGGAGTTTTGGAGCGGCGGGGTCTTTTCTTCGGCGCGGAAGCTGGGTTTTCTTCTCTCAGGGTTGGAAACTGGGAGAAGGGATGAAAGAGAACGTTACACTATTGAGATTTACAATTTTTATTCATGAATATGGCAATGACCACACAATCGTTTATGCAGCCAGCGAAATGACAAATTGTGGAGCGCCGAATAGTGTAACCTCTATCTCTTTTGCTGAAAAAAGATTTTTCACCCAAAAAGTTTAGATTTTTTATATCAATTTCATGATTTATATAGATATTTTGGATAATGCTGATCATTAATATGCTAACCTCATTTGGATACGACCAAAGGAACGCGAGCTATGACAATTTGAAATTTCGATTTTTCGAAAAAATTTCATTCGAAAGGTGAAAATGTAAACTATGCAAGTTAGGGCTTCGGAATGTTTTTCATTGAATTCAGCGACCTCGAAAACCTACATTTTGATACCAAAATCTACCATGCAGCCCTCATAAGTAATGAATTATTTCGTTTTAATTTTTTCGATATTTCATTTTCGAGTTTTGTTCTGAAGCTCGGAGCACTCAAAGTATGAGTGATATGGATCACCAAATTGGGTATTCTGAAAGATTCGAATGGGTTGAAGACATTATCGATTGAATAACACTGTTAGATTCTCCAGGGAATTCGTGTTGATGGCAAATATGGTGTTTTTAGGGGGTCTTACCCCTTATGCAATTTTGACCCAAAAAGTTGGTATTTTCGAAGTCGATTTTATTGTTTGGAGAGATACTTTGAACAATGCTGATTAACAATATACAAGCCACATGTGGTTGTGACCCAAGAAACGGGAGCTATGACGGTTTGAATTTCCGATTTTTTGAAAAAATGCCATTTGACAGGTGAAAATCTAAACTATGATAGTGAGGGCTCTGGAAAGTCTTTTATTGAATAGAGCGACCTCGAAAACCTACATTTTGATACCAAAATCGTCCATGTAGCCCTCATAAGTATTGAATTATTTCGTTTTAATTTTTTCGATATTTCATTTTCGAGTTTTGTTCCGAAGCTCATAGCACTCAAAGTATGGGTGATATGGATCACCAAATTGGGTATTCTGAAAGATTCGAATGGGTTGAAGACATTATCGATTGAATAACACTGTTAGATTTTCCAGGGAATTCGTGTTGATGGCAAATATGGTGTTTTTAGGGGGTCTTACCCCTTATGCATTTTTGACCCAAAAAGTTGGAATTTTCGAAGTCGATTTTATTGTTTGGAGAGATACTTTGAACAATGATGATTAACAATATACAAGCCACATGTGGTTGTGACCAAAGAAACGGGAGCTATGACGGTTTGAATTTCCGATTTTTTGAAAAAATGCCATTTTACAGGTGAAAATCTAAACTATGATAGTTAGGGCTCTGGAAAGTCTTTTATTGAATAGAGCGACCTCGAAAACCTACATTTTGATACCAAACTCGTCCATGTAGCCCTCATAAGTATTGAATTATTTCGTTTTAATTTTTTCGATATTTCATTTTCGAGTTTTGTTCCGAAGCTCATAGCACTCAAAGTATGGGTGATATGGATCACCAAATTGGGTATTCTGAAAGACTCAAATGGGTTGAAGACATTATCGATTGAATAACACTGTTAGATTCTCCAGGGAATTCGTGTTGATGGCAAATATGGTGTTTTTAGGGGGTCTTACCCCTTATGCATTTTTGACCCAAAAAGTTGGAATTTTCGAAGTCGATTTTATTATTTGGAGAGATACTTTGAACAATGCTGATTAACAATATACAAGCCACATGTGGTTGTGACCCAAGAAACGGGAGCTATGACGGTTTGAATTTCCGATTTTTTGAAAAAATGCCATTTGACAGGTGAAAATCTAAACTATGATAGTTAGGGCTCTGGAAAGTCTTTTATTGAATAGAGCGACCTCGAAAACCTACATTTTGATACCAAACTCGTCCATGTAGCCCTCATAAGTATTGAATTATTTCGTTTTAATTTTTTCGATATTTCATTTTCGAGTTTTGTTCCGAAGGTCATAGCACACAAAGTATGGGTGATATGGATCACCAAATTGGGTATTCTGAAAGATTCGAATGGGTTGACGACATTATCGATTGAATAACACCGTTAGATTTTCCAGGGAATTCGTGTTGATGGCAAATATGGGGTTTTTAGGGGGTCTTACCCCTTATGCATTTTTGACCCAAAAAGTTGGAATTTTCGAAGTCGATTTTATTGTTTGGAGAGATACTTTGAACAATGCTGATTAAAAATATACAAGCCACATGTGGTTGTGACCTAAGAAACGGGAGCTATGACGGTTTGAATTTCCGATTTTTTGAAAAAATGCCATTTTACAGGTGAAAATCTAAACTATGATAGTTAGGGCTCTGGAAAGTCTTTTATTGAATAGAGCGACCTCGAAAACCTACATTTTGATACCAAACTCGTCCATGTAGCCCTCATAAGTATTGAATTATTTCGTTTTAATTTTTTCGATATTTCATTTTCGAGTTTTGTTCCGAAGCTCATAGCACTCAAAGTATGGGTGATATGGATCACCAAATTGGGTAGTCTGAATGATTCAAATGGGTTGAAGACATTATCGATTGAATAACAGTGTTAGATTTTCCAGGGAATTCGTGTTGATGGCAAATATGGTGTTTTGAGGGGGTCTTACCCCTTATGCATTTTTGACCCAAAAAGTTGGGATTTCCGAAGTCGATTTTATTCTTTATATCGATACTTTGGACAATGCTGATTATCTATATACAAACTTGATGTGGATCCGGCCAAAGAAACGAGAGCTATGGCGATTTGAAATTCCGATTTTTTAAAAAAATGCCATTCGACAAGTGAAAATCTAAACTATGCTAGTTAGGGCTCTGGAAAGTCTTTTATTGAATAGAGCGACCTCGAAAACCTACATTTTGATACCAAAATCGTCCATATAGCACTCATAACTAATGAATTATTTCGTTTTAATTTTTTCCATATTTCATTCTCGAGTTT
Organism: Adalia bipunctata; assembly: GCA_910592335.1. Classification (NCBI taxonomy): domain Eukaryota; kingdom Metazoa; phylum Arthropoda; class Insecta; order Coleoptera; family Coccinellidae; genus Adalia; species Adalia bipunctata. The sequence continues at coordinate 5,896,691 of OU342951.1, forward strand.
TGTTCTGAAGCTCAGAGCACTCAAAGTATGGGTGATATGGATCACCAAATTGATTATTCTGAAAGACTCGAATGGGTTGAAGACATTTTTGATTGAATAACACTGTTAGATTTTCCAGGGAATTCGTGTTGATGGCAAATATGATGTTTTAAGAGGGTCTTACCCCTTATGCATTTTCTTTTGTTATATTTTTTCGACTTTTCATTATGGAGTTTGGTTCACCAGCACACACCATACAAAGTATGGGTGTTATCGATCCTCAACATGGCCACGAAAGATTTGAATGGTTCGAACAACTTTTCTATCCATTCAGCGTTAGGTCCTCCTCAAATATATTTTTTTATTGACTTATGTGGCTCATACCCCTTGATCATTTTTCACGGAGAAAGTTGGGATTCAGAAAATCGTTTTGTGATTAGATTTCTTGAACTGACAAATATGAATCTACTTACAAAGTGGATCTACCTATGAAGTCGATGAACGAGCCTGAGAAAGCTCATTCCGACTCCACATCAGTTTTTATTCCGGCAATAGAGTTTAATGAAAATCATCAAGAACGGAAATTGAAATCGTCTCAAAATGTAAGAATTCCAGCGTAACAGTTTAGCACCTTCGCATTCACATCGCAACATTCTTATCATCTAACAGCATTGTGAACAACAAGGAATTTCAGAAATACCCCCACAACCATCAAGATAACTTTCCGAACTAAGGACCTGGAAACTTAATCAAGTTTAGATGGTGGGTTCCGTATATTCACATGCGGCCTCTCCGACGCGGAAGTGGACCACTTTCCAGAACTTTGGAACGGCGGCAGAACGTGGAAAATGGGTGGGGCAGATAAGCAAACTCCCCCACTTGACCCCTGCTTAGTTTCCACACACTTCCGGCGAGCCTAAAAGCTTTTCCTAATTTTCCGCCGTTATTATTTATTGAAAAGAAAAAAGATTACGCTGGCGACTTGGGACGGAGGCTGATAAGGAAAGTTTTTGTTTTTCGCGGACTTTACGAGCGCGTTGACAAGTTGATACGATTAGGGGGGAGCGAGAGGGTTATCTGGGATTAAAGCCTGTTCAGCGTTGTTTTGGTTCCAATGGATTGATTTCGTCTGGTCGTGGAAAAAGTTTGTTGAGTTGAAATGAAAAAAATGAATCCATGAGATGCTGCAGTTGATTGTAACAGACAATGGATATTGGTATCTCACTTATATTTATGTGCAACGTGAAGCAGATGGTTTTTCTTCAGTTGAAATGTTGCAATTCCCACGGTTTAGCCCTGTCTAGCACCTTCTCAATATACAATTTATTTTTGATTTCTTGATCCGAAATTAACAGATCTATTGCTTATCTTCTCGCATACATCCTATCTATCACGGATACCCTTATGCAACAAACTAATAACCTGCTCCACATGAGTTAGGGATATTGACTTAAATTGCAGAAATATATAGTTAAAATAAGATTTTTGTGATGAAAATTCATATTGATATGATTTCAAGTTGCAAATTAATTTTAGCCTGTAGGTCTGCAGCGTATACAGGGTGGTTAAGAAAAATCGAGTAAAATAACGAAATTTTATTCCCAGAGAATTCAAGCATTTTAAGACTATCAATACAATGTATGGCCTCCACGGGCATCAATAACAGCTTGACATCTTCTTTGCATACTACACACGAGGTTGTTGAACATTTTTTGAGGAATTTGGTTCCATAAACGAGGCAGAAGCTCTCTCAGATCATTTGAGGATTCTGGGGTAGGTTGATGATTATCGAATCTTCTTTGGAGCATATCCCATGCATGTTCTATGCAATTCAAATCTGGTGAGTGCGGAGGTATTGGTAAATGTGGAATACCAAGCTCCTCGCGCGCATTCTCAACTATGGCTGCACGGTGCGGTCTAGCGTTATCGTCTAGAAATTGAAAAGTTTCACCAATAGCAGCGTGAAAATTTGGCACAACATTGTCAATGACATGCTCCCTATAGTGTGAGGCAGTCATATTCCCAGGACAAATGTGTAGATCTGTGCGCCCGTTGAAACATATCCCGGTCCATACCATAACACTACTCCTCGGAATGGATAGACTTCTTGGACATAGCGACGATTACGGGGTATGCGTGGGATTGTCCATACCCTTTTTCTTCGAGAATCTGAAAATCGTCCATATCTGGATTCATCAGTGAAAAGGACACTACGTCATTGATCGTTCCAATTTATATGTTTGCCTTGCCCATTCCAGTCTTTGACGCTTATGGTCACGGGTAAATGGAACTCCTCTTAATGGACGTCTATTCACCTCTCTCAAACGTCGTCTGATGGTTTCGATGGAAACTTGGACCCCATTTGCATTTTGAAGAGTATTCCGTAGCATTCTACACAGTACACGTAGATGTTGGGTTTTTTCTCGCTGAAACGGTGATGAAACTATCCTGAGCAGGTGTTGTTTTTCGTCGCCCACCAAGCCTTGGTCTTTCCAACACGGAACCTGTCTCCCTGAACCTATTCCAAAGTCGAGATATCACACTTTGGCTGACTTGGAGCCTTTCCGCTACAACAACCTGAGTTAGGCCACCCTGTAGCATTCCGATAGCTCTATTAGCCTCAGGGTTTGTTAATTTACGTCTTGGCATTTTCAGAAAACTCGTTTCAAATCGAAGCCGTTAATAAACTGACTTCATTTCAAAATAAGAACATTCATGAAGCATATGCAAAGGACCAAACTTCAGAAAAAAGGCGACCAGATTGACGAAATGTCTCATACTGATTTTTATTGGATCGATTCAAGTTGTTATTGACTTACATACTTTTGAAAACGATTGAATACGATATCCCTAACTCTTGTTGAGTATATTTAAAGCCCTGAATATGAATTCAGAAGTTCATACTGATAAACCGCAATATTTCGGTTTATTACAGTTCTCCCCCCTAGTAAAATAGCTCCGAAACCACTCCTTAGTTTCATGAATTCTCTCCAGAATCTGATTAAATATCAAACGGCCGGAATCAGGATCATTTCTCTGAACGTGAACTGAAATTCCCTTTCACCACCAAAGATCGATGATAGAAGAAAGACTAACCTACTCCGCGAAATTGATAATAGGAATTAATCCAGTCTGAACGGTCCCCTTTGTATCAAAAGACGTTTTCAATTAGTTATATCGGTGCGGGTCAAAAGACATGGCGGAAAGGGCATTTACAACGGGAAATTTCGGACAAGATTTGATTAAGCGTCTGCGAAATTAGGACGACCCGGTGAATTATGATTCGAAGATGGTTTGGAGGCAAAGCGACGCCGATTTACGACGATGAAGTAGACGAGAAAGAGGTTCGAGAGAAAGGGAAAGTTTTCCGATCTATTCATTAAGATTATCTCGGGGAAATCGGTTCATTTTCGGCTTTACGCTGTCAGCTGGCGATTAGATGGTCTCTTTCGTGGAAGTCGAACAACACCCATTCCAGTTTCCAAGGAAATTAATGATCTTTATGAATTTACAAACAGATATGGCTCTCTCTGAATTGATTGTCTAAATCCTGACAGTTGTGATGAAGCGCTCTCCTTCTTCTGAAACAACCCACTTGGTCTTGTGTTTTCGTAATTGTGGATCATGTAAACTGGCTCAAGACTGTTCTTTTTTTCTAGAAGAGGTGAATCTTACATCAGACACCCAGTCTTTCTGGGTAGTGTCGTATTCTTACCGACTCAACACCTCTCCTGCGGTTGGTTCCGGGCATAAGCCTATAAACCTTCCATCTTCTCATCTGTTATTTTCTCTTTCGCATTCTTTCATGCTGAGTGTTTGTGTTCATCCTTCAATTGGATATCTCTCACTAGGTGTGGAGTTTCATATCCTGATTTTCGCAATTGGTCTTTTGCGGTAAATTCTCGCTGTTTTTTCATCTTCAGCGCGGTCATTGTCAACTAACCTTCTAAGGTCGTCATTTGGATGTTCACTAGCTCTTTCATAGGCTTTTGCAGCTTTTCGTTTGATGAATGAAGTAATGGACTCCCATTTTATGTCTTTTTGGATTTGTTCATTCCTAACAAACCAAGGGGCGTATAATGCCCATCTCAGGAATTTATTTTCTGTACTTTGTATCCTCTTTATATGGGTTCTCGATGCATATCCCCATGCTGTAGATCCATATTTTAGCTGCGGTCTGGCGACTGCTTTTATGATCCTCAATTTCGTGTTTCTGTTCATTTGGCTTCTTCTGCCTATAATCGGGTATAGTCTCTTCATTGCTACATTCGTTTTATCCACTGCATACTTAATGTGCTGTTTCCACGTTAGTTCTTTGTCTACTCCTAGGTATTCAGCTTCATTCTGCCATTCAATTTCATTATCGTCTATGGATATCTTCGATTCCATCTTCAGTCTTCTCTTTTGAAGGAGTATTGCTTGACTCTTTTCTCCATTGATTTTGATTTTCCATCTGTTACACCATTTACTGATATCATCTGCAGCTTCTTGAAGTCTTTTGTGAATTATTTTTGTATTTCTGTGCCTAATTGCTATGTCCGTATCGTCTGCGTATAGAGCATGCAAGCATCGTGGATTTCTTGGTATATCATGTATGTATATATAATGGTCCTAGTATGGATCCTTGGGGAACTCCTGCTTAAATATCTTAGTGTGGAATGAACATTATCTATCTTCACACAAATGTTCCTGTCCCTCAAATAATTTCTTATTATTCTGCATAGCTTGGATGAATAACCCGCGGTTATCATTTGAAAACAAGGAAGGCTCCTGGAAAAGATAAAATGACAAATATCATGCTGAAAAAAATGTCAAAAAAAGGAGCAGCAGCTCTCACCAGCATAGCAAATGGAATGATGAGAACAGAGCACTTTCCAAAAAGATGGAAAACGGCCGAAGTTATTGTTTTCAATAAACCAGGCAAAGACAAAAAGTTCCCACAGAACTACAGACCAATAAGCTGCTTCCAGCCCTAGAGAAAAATGTGGAGAGAGTCTCAGCCAGACGACTTAATGAAGAAACAGTAGCCCTGGTGACGATGCCAAGTGAACAATTTGGATTCAGGAAACAGCATTCAACTGAACAACAGCTTCTTAGAATGACCGAGTATATCACAGAAGGGTTTCAGAATAAACAAGCCACAGGACTACTACTATTAGATGTAACCAGAGCTTTCTATAGAGTATGGCATGAAGGACTAGCATATAAAATGAAAATCGCAGGTTATTCACCCAAGTTATGCAGAATAATCAGAAATTATTTGAGGGACAGGAAATTTGTGTGAAAATAGATGATGTTCATTCCACAAACAGATATTTAGAAGCAGGAGTTCCTCAAGGATCTATACTAGGACCGTTACTCTATAACATATACCTACATACAAGATATACCAAGACATCCAAGATGCCGGCTCGCTCTATACGCAGACGATACGGGCATAGCAATCAGACACAGAAATACAAAAATATTTCACGAAAGACTTCAAGAAGCTGCAGATGATATCAGTCAATGGTGTAACAGATGGAAAATCGAAATCAATGGAGAAAAGAGTCAAGCAATACTCCTTCAAAAGAGAAGACTGAAGATGGAATCGAAGATATCCATAGATGATAATGACATTTAATGCAAGAATGAAGCTAAATACCTAGGAGTAATATTAGACAAAGGACTAACGTGGAAACAGCACATTAAATTTGCAGTGGATGAAACAAATATAGCAATGAAAAGACTATACCCAATTATAGGCAGAAGAAGCCAAATGAACAGAAACACGAAATTGAGGATCAGAAAAGCAGTCGCCAGCTAACATATGGATCAACAGCATGGGGATATGCAGCGAGAAGCCATATAAAGAGGATACAGAATACAGAAAACAAATTTCTGAGATGGGCATTAGACGCCCCCTGGTTTGTTAGGAATGAACAAACTCGAAAAGACATAAAATGGGAGTCCATTACTACATTCATCAAACGAAAAGCTGCAAAACCTTATGAAAGAGCTAGAGAACAACCAAATGACGACCTTAGAAGGTTAGTTGACTATGACCTCGCTGAAGATGAAAAAACAATGAAAATTTACCGCAAAAGACCTAGAGACCAATTGCGAAAATAAAGATATAGAACACCACACCTAGAGAGAGATATCCTATTGAAGGATGAACACAAACACTCAGCATAAGAGAATGCGAAAGAGAAAATAACAAATAAGAAGATGGAAGGTTTATAGGCTTATGCCCGGAATCAAACAACGGGAGAGGTGTTTAGTCGGTAAGAATCCGACACTACCCAGAAAGACTGGGTGTCTGATGTAAGATTCACCTCTTCACTCTTCTATAACAAAAAAAAACATGTCGTTGAGGTACAATCCGTGGGCCCCTTGTCTCACTGAGCCTATTTGCCAGATACTTCGATTGGGTTAATGCTCTGTAATGACTACCGAATCATTTTATCAGTTCTAGTAGAAATCATTAAGAACTGAACATTTTCCACTATTTCATCGCATAGAAGAACACGTAGTGCTCTGGAGTTCAAAACCCATTTCTTCATTCGATAAAGGCTAAGTATAAATCAAACTTTTCGAATATGGCAGCCCAGACGTTTCCAAATTCGAATAAATATAAACTTCATAATTCGTTCGGAAATTTAACGAACCCGGTTGAAGCGTTCGAGCAGTAAAAGTGAAATTAACGTCCGAAAAACTTTTCTCCACTCCATTCTCGTTTTCCTTCGTTCGATAGACCGTAATATCTGACGTTTTCCAGATTATTAAACGTTGTCTGAGTTTCGCAGAGGAGCATCCTCAAGCATCACTCACTCCCAGTAACTTTTATCAGTTACGTTAACTCTCAGACGACGCCAGGATTGCTTCTTCGTCCTTGTTTCCGTCTAGAAAGAAATCCCTCATTGTTCAAACAGATAAACTGAGAAGTTTGGAAAATGTAGGGAATTATCATTCCTTGTTAGTCGTCGAGTGAAGTTCGTAACTTTTGTCTTCTTCATACAAACCTATATGTTGACGAAAACTGTCCTAGAGGATAATGTCCTTCTTTGTTTCGAATGATCTGTAGAGATCCTTGAGTTTTGGAGCATTGTTGGAGGAAATCAGGAAGATGGAGTGAACGTCTCTTTCTCTTCAATAGTTCAATAGAATTCACAACACAGCAAAGTTCACTTAGCATGACGTGTTTTTCGATAGCGACAGAGTTGCATTTTTGTGTTTAAGATTGTAGAATATCGTTTCAAAATATTTATCATGTACTTAACACTTTCATTATACTCAAATGATCAACTATTTTGACGTCCAAATGTTCATGCGTTATTGAATGGATTCAAAAAGAGTTCAAGATTGTGAAAAAATAAAAAACGAGAAGAAAAAAAGAGGAAATAGAATAAAAAGATTGAAAGAAATCAATATAAAATAAAGAATCCAAAATATAGGATGTTTCTTGAAATTGTAAACAAATTTCATTCATCAATTTCTGAAAGCATTTATTTAATTGTATTATTCCTTTTTTTCAGGTCACACAGGCTTTCAGAATTGAAGCGCCCAAGCTGAAGAATATCGCCATAGAAGATATAAAGTAGGTATCCATAAAATTTTTATTTGCCTGACCTGAATCTCCATTGAAAATATACAGTGTGTCTGGGCATGACTTTGCGGTAATTTAAGGGCATCAAATATACCTGATTTTATCGACAAAACCCACATTGGGGGGCTTATCCCCCTATTTTTGGAATAGCCGCCATTTGAAATTATTTTTTTTTATTTTCGTTGACCTTTTCAAATGATATCGATTTCTTCAGACATGAAGGTCCTACAGATGTGAAAAAAATGTTTTTTGAAAGATTATACTACCACCTTTTATAAAATAAGAACAATATGAGAATATTCAACTCAAAAATAACATAAAAAAATTCATAAAAAAAATTTAGTCCAAAAATATACTGAATTTTTTAGTAAATCCTCAATAGTACAAAAACTAGCACATTGAAGTATAATTTTTTTTCGATGAACTAATACGCAAGGATATCAGCTACAAAATGACATACACATCATTCCTGTAACTTTCTCAATTTGAGAGTTATTGCTGTTCGAATATGACCGTCACAAGAGAGCAGGCACTGAATTGATTTCCAAGGCCAAGACAAGTCGTCATAAGGGCCCCACTGCCTGTCTAGAAAGCCGAGGCGGCCATTTTTAGCAATTTTTATGATAAATTTGTCAGTTCAATAATTGAGAATGATCAAAAGTACAGTAGGTACTGAGTTTTTATTTTATTTTATCCATTTTCATAAGGGTCATGTTCAAACAGAAATAACTATCGAATTATATAACTACAGAAACAATGTGGGTGTTGTTTTGTAGCGAATGTCCTTGCGTGTTAGTTCATTGAAAAAAAAATACTTCAATCTGGTAGTTTTTGTGCTATTGAGGATTTACTAAAAAATTCAGTAAATTTTTTGACTGAAATTTTTTTCAAGAATTTTTTTATGACATTTTTGAGTTGAATGTTTTCATATTAATTAAAGGCGGTTGTATTATCTTCTTAAAAATATTTTTTTCACATTTGTAGGACCCTTATGTCCAAAGAAATCGACATCATTTGAAAGGGTCAACTAAAATAAAAACATTGATTTAAAATGGCGACTATTCCAAAAATAGGGGGGTAAGGGTAAACCCCCCCAATGAGGCTATTTTTGTCGATAAAATTAGGTTTATTCGATGCCCTTAAATTATCGCACAGTCATGCACAGACACACTGTAGAAATAATTATGAATATCTGTTATTAATCAATGCTGAGGAGCCCTTAAACCAACTGAAAGAAATCCATATAGGTCGCTCACATACAGGATTTAACAAGATAAATGAACGTTTGGTAGGTTCACACAGGATTAGGAACAAAAGAACATCACTTACATTATTAAAAAAAGGCTTGGGTGACTGGTGCTACAAAGTTTTTAAGTTTGGCAGGTGGCTGATTTTCTGGCTTGACTTGTCATATCGTCTAGATTTTCCGTGGATTGAAGAAGACTTTCTTAGAGGTGCGATTACGCCAAAAATTCTTATTGAACCTACACAAATACGCTTTTTCCCAAGATATAAATTTTTCTGTGCAGTATTATCGAGAAACTGTTCAATTCCCAGCTTCGCACCGAAGAAAGTTGGGAAAATTACAAGGCCCAGAGCTACTTTTAATTGACTCTGCAATTCCCTCTGGTTTATCGAGACAAGCGTGTACTGGAAACTTTCCCGAATAAATTCGGGAAAACCTATTCGGAATCTTAGCAGGCGGCAGGGTCCATTTGCGAAAGACACATTATACAATGGCAATAAATTCCGGAAAGTCTTTACAGTAGTTGTTTCTCGATAAGGGGAACAGAGAGGAAAGTTTCGAATTTCTCGAGTTTGCCACCGGTGTTTACAAAGAGTTCTCTTATAAGATTAGGCACCATTATGCAGATTTCAGATGACTTAATTGAATGATGAATGCATTTCGGTTTCAATAGTTCCATGCTTTGTATGGGGAGCTTCATTTCATCATTTCTTCAAGTTTTATAAAATAGGAACGGGAGTGAATTGTTCACAGTTATGGGTCTGTTTTGTTAAACCGATATTTCCTCACAGCTTTTTTTCTCCAACATTTCCTTAGTCATTAGGTACACTGCGCAAAAAAATTAACGCACATTCTGAAAATCTCAATTTTAATGAAAGTTAACTCTACATTGACTTTATAACTTATTTTTTAGATTCTCTCGGGAAGGCTTTGAACGAAACAAGACACATTAAATGGAAGAAAAATTCAGGATTTCACCGAATCTTATGTGAAAGAAGAGAAATGAACAAGTTTCAGAATACTGAAATGCTGATAAGTGATTTAATACTTGGTATTTCCACCCCTTGCTTTAATTACAGCTCGGCAACGACGGTTCATACTCAAAATGAGTGATCTTAAAATGTTCTGATCTAATCCTTCCCAGATTTCTCCGAGTTGAATTCCTAAGTCATTAAGAGTAGCTGGATGATTTTCTGAACTTCTCAGCCTTCTATTGAGGTTGTCCCAAACCTGCTCAATCGGATTGAGATCTGGAGATGCTGGCCATTCGATTCGAGAGACTTCAACCTCTTCAAGGTACTCCTGAACGATGTGCGCACGATGAGGTCTGGCATTATCGTCCATAAAAATGAAATTTTCACCAATGTATGGGGCAAATGGCACTACATGCTCTTCAAGAATGTTCCTTATATACTTATCAGCATTCATAGCTCCATTGTCAACGACCACTAGGTCTGTGCGAGCAGTCAAAGATATTCCACCCCATACTATAATCGATCCTCCCACGAAACCAGTAGTAGGTATTCAGGAAATTGCATTGAGCATATCTTTCATGTGGACGTCTGTATACAAGGGAACGTCGATCACAATGGTAGAGGCAGAATCAAGACTCATCTGTGAAGAGAACTCTTTACCAATCGGCCTCTTCCCAATGGATATGCTCTCTGGCAAAATCCAAACGCGCCCTTGATGGGCTGGGGTAAGAGCTGGGCCTCTTGCCGCGACACGAGGCCTCGAATCATATTCTCTGAGGCGATTTCTTATTGTCTGAGTGCTAATTTGCACCTCAAGAGTTTGCTCAAGCTGATTTTGAAGGAGGCGAGCGGTTGCAAACCGTTGTCTCAACGAAGAAACTCTTAAGTAACGTTCTTGAATGGCAGTTGTTACCCGTGGTCTACCCTGTCTTGGTCTTCGGACATTCATACCTGTCCCCCAGAATCGCTGCAACATTCTGGACACACTTGTATGGGAAACTCCAAACCTTTCTGCAATTCTTGTGTATGTCCACCCTTCTTCTCTCAGAACTACCGCTTGGGCACATTCCTCTTGGGTCAAATTGCGTGTTTCGCGCATAGCGATCGAGTGTAGAAAATCAAACGAAAGAAAAACTATTGATCACTAGAATTGATCGAGAACAACTGATTTTAGAATGGAGCCAATACATTCAAAATCTGATAATATCATCTTTTTTTATTCCTGCTGGGAGAAAACATCTGTATTGAAGAAAAACGTTGAAAGTGGATAACATATGCCTGCATAATTCTGATAAAAATAATTATCTTTGAGAACACCTTCAGTTGTTGAATAGATTTGAGGTTTCCATAATGTGCGTTACTTTTTTTGCGCAGTGTATTTTCAGTTTTGGGTTTATAAGTTTACCTCTTCTTTTGTCGATTCGAAATAATAATAACTCGTGCTCATCTAGAGTATCCCTATTCTCCTTCTCTGAGAAAACCAAAGCGAACGACTATCGACGTAAAATTGACACTCAATTCTTGGAAAGTCCACAGCGCATTCGCCATTTTCTGAACGTCGCGAATGCCCTTCGTATTCTCCATTTCTTGAATCATAAACCAATTTCCTCCTATTCACCGAAAATACTCCGATAAAATTGCCGATCAGACTCCCTGCGTTCCCAACTAAAATTTTCATCTACGTCAGCGAGAAGGGCTCGTTTAATGGCGGCTTACAACTTGATCCCTTCTTTGTCGATCGTCCCATCGATGATGCTCTGTTAAGTCTCGACAAAACATGATTAATCTGGCTGTCGTAGCAAGACTGAGAGCGGTGATTTTTCAAACCGAGTCAAGTCGCTCCCTCGGCTTATTTTGTTGATGCATTCGAGCCTCCAAGAACATGGACTGATGGGGTAAATTGAGTGAAAATTAAGATGGCGAACATCTATCAAGAGGAGACTGGGAAACAGTGACTGGGGGTAATGGAAAGTGACGTTGATTTGGACCGATTCAGCATATTAACAGATGGGGACTCTTTTGAAAGGAGATTTCAACTGTCATTTTGATGGTATTTGACAGATTAACTTGATAGGATTTCGAATCTGACTTTGAAGAGAGAACAACGAACGTTCTGAGTTTGTATTGAAGTTTGCTAGACAAACTGGACGTCTTGAATACCTCAAAACATGTATCTGAACTGTGAGAAGGGACATTATTCGAAGAAAGCTACCTACTTGTTTATCACTCAATGATAATGCTAACATCCACTCATATCAAAACCAGCAGTATTAGTCGTATTGGAGAATTTTTGAACCAGTATACAGACCAGTTATCTAAAAAAAATCCACGTTCCTTTGAATCATTGGGGAAATACAGACAACTGCATGGTCCATGACTCTAAAATCATCTTCGGATCAGAGAGTTTAGGTATTTTGTAATCCCTGCCATCCCAAATCTATAAATCATTATGATGAATAGACCAAATTAATCAATTGAGGCTCACCATGTACGTCAAATTCCCAATTAATTTAATGTATGTCTGCTACCCAGTTCAAAACGATTCGAACTACCAAAATTAGGAATGCAATAACATGTTAATTAGATGCCTTCACGAAACGAACGAAATAAACGGTCCTGGTTGAGCGGTTAATTTTAGTTTAATTGGAAATTCCGTATAAACGTCGATGTTGCATTGTGCGTATCCTTCAATTTTCGAAGTTGGTAATGAGGTATTGTGCATAAAATCGTTTTTCTCCGTTCGTGGGAAAATTTACACAATTTTGACCTGTTTTCTATGCGCAAAGCTCAACATTCCAGAATATCGGGCAGTTGCTAAGCAATTAGAAAATAACAGTGCGGTAATATTCTTACTGCACTGCTGTAGCGTGCGGTAATGTTACGAATGGATTATTCCAATAAAATGAAACAAAGTATGGTTTTAATTTTTATATTGATAAAGTTGTTATAAAAGAAATAGAAGAAACATCTAATCTATAACGATATTCTCGAACACAAATTAATTGTTGTTAATATTTACATTTATTGTAGTTTGTACGATTTGTAAATTGTACTGAAGGGCAACGAGAATTAATATACGTTGAAGCTGCATGGCTAATTGTTTGGTTTATCTGGTTTTGATCATTTTCATTTGAAGTCGAGGCAGGGGTGTTGAATATTTTATTAACCACTTCTACTTTATTATTGAGTGATTCGTCAATATATTCTTCCGCCACATTGGAAGATTTCCATTCTCCGTGGCGCCTTAAAGAAAGAATATCAGCTCCAGCATCTACCAAATGTGTTCTGTCGGATTTGGCAACTTTAAATAACTTGCAACAATTTTCGGTTTTTTTCCAAATTAATTCATTCCAATGACTGTCTTCCATCCTTTTCCCTCGTTGAATTTAAAAAAAATCTAGGATTTTCAAAATCATTAGCCCTAAATGATACGCACTTTCAATAAACATTCAAATATGTTTCGTTAATGATAAATGATCTAGGTTTATTTGTTTTTGTTTCTGGTATTTTCAGCAGTATTTTTGAACCGAAATCTTCTACGAGGATGTATTGATATCTAGTTAGCCTAGACCAGTTCCATGCATAAACAAAATATTGCGATACCATATCAACGAACAATAACTTATTAGAAGTGTCAGTGTAAGAGTTAGACGTTGAGAGAGTAAACCAAAGTTATGCAATAAATTTAAAAAAAGGTGTCCACCGAGATTGTAAAAATCGAAAAATTGGAGTATCGAGCCATCATCAAGTACCTGTATTTAAAAGGTTTAAGAGGTAAGCAGATTAACGAAGATATGCTTAATACCCTTGGTGATCAATGTCCTTCGTATGCGACCGTTGAAAATTGGACTGCAAGCTTCAAGGCAGGTAAATTTTCCATTGAAGATGATGATCGATCGGAAAGGCCAGTTTCTGTGTCAGTCCCCGAAAATATCGATGCAGTTCATGACATGATTTTATCAGACCGTCGAATTGGGCTAAAACGGATATCTGAAGCACTGAAGATTTCATACGAACGCGTTCATCATATAGTTCACGTCAATTTGGACATGGGCAAAATTTCTGCAAAATGGATCCCCAAATGTTTGAATCTTGACCAAAAGCGTGCAAGGGTAGAAGCATCGCGTTCGATCTGTGCTCGATTTGAAAACGATGTAGACTTCTTAAACCGAATTGTTACTATGGATGAGACTTGGGTACATTTCTTCGATCCAGAAACAGAGCAACAATCGATGGAATGGCGACACTCATGTTTTCCAAGACTCAAGAAGTTTCGTGTCCAAAAATCTGCTGGAAAAGTTCTTGCTTCAGTTTTTTGGGATTGCCATGGAGTAATCATGGTTGATTTTTTCGATAAGGGTAAAACAATAACTGGAGATTACTATTGGACATGACTGACCACTCTACGGGAAAAATTAAAGAGAAGAAACGCGGAAAGCTATCCTAAGGTGTTTTGTTATTACAGGACAACGCCCCAGTACCCAAATCTCATGGTGCCGTGCAAAAAATTCGTGATTTAGACCTATGACTATCATCTCTTTCCTCAACTGAAAAAAGTTCAGAAGGTCGTAAATTTTCTTCCAACGAGGAGGTAATAAAAGTTGTGGAGGACTGGTTTGCAGAGCCAGAAAAAACATTTTTTTTAAAGGTCTAGAGACGTTGCGTTGCAGGTTCGCTGTAATAAATGTATTCAATTAAGAGGAGAATATGTTGAGTAATAAAAAATTTTGACATTGAAATTTTGTTTGGTTCTATAGTAGGCTGAGAATTCTTCAATATATCCTCGTATATCCTGAACTTTCATTCGGACCAGCTCATCTCGTCGACAGGCTCCTGCTATTCCAAATATTAGAGCTACCAATCAACTTTGTGCTATCAAATATGAATAGAAATAAATGCATTTTGAACAAGTATAATGAAGTTTGTGGACGAAGCTTCGCTCCTCCTAAAGTCGCAACTTCGGCTGATTTCTCAATAATAGCTCTAAAGTACTCGCCCTCGCCGTCACTTTGGTATTAGCGCTCGGAAGGATTTGCGACCGGCCTAAAGTTCACGCGGAATAATCATCGCAGGCGAGAAAGCCAGAAAATAATTACGGCCTCGCTAGGAAATACAAAGTTACCCGAAATTAACTAGTTGGAGAACTAAAGGGGTATCTACACTTTCACCGCCGTTTGGAGCATAGTTTGCGGTTCACTTGCGACCGGCTGTTTGTTTCGCTTTATGCCCGGGTCTTTCGGGACCTGAGGCACTTAACGGAGTGATATACAGCTAAGCTACTTTTAATCGAATCAGCGATTCCAACTGGGTTGAGGGAATTGTCCGAACTTTCAGGAATAACTGGTCTTCTTTCTTTCACATCGGTATTGTCCAACCTGCGTATCGGAATTGAGGGAATTTCCCTCACAAATGAGGACGTGAATAAATTATAGTTTGAAAAAACGCTCATATCGGTGCAAGGTGAAAGCCGCTTTGAATTTTCATGGAGGTACTATTATATTCATATACCAATGTAGCCAATTCCAAAATAAAAATTGACGGCAAAGTAAGGATATTCAGAGATCTGAAAAATGGTCTACAAGAATCTCTCTGTTTAATGCCCACTATACATCTTATCACTCTCTTCTGACCTATAAACACAGCGTCAACAGCAGAAGAGGCACCCCAAAAGGCCACCCCATACCTTAACCGTGATGAAACCTGCGCATGATATAATTGAAGTAACTGTTCAAGTGTTAGAATATTTCTCAAGTTTCTAAAGAGAAAACTAACAGAGCTAAGTCTTTTACTTAGATTTTCACAATGGCATTTCCAATTCAGATGTTCATCAATATCTATACCTAGAAATCGTGTATTCTCCACTCTAGTTAATTCTTGTTGATTCAGATTAATATGTATATCAATGTCCTTATTATAGTTGCGAAATACCATGTAAACCGTTTTATTCAAATTCAGGTGTAATGCATTCGTGGAAAACCAATTACAAAGAACAATCAGTATATTTTGCGAGTTCATTTGCAAGGAAGGATTATCATTCCCTGATGCTATTGCAGTAGCATCATCGGCATATAGAAATAGTTTGTGTGCTGTATTTCCTGCGATGTCATTTATATAGAGAATAAAAAGAACTGGTCCCAAAATGGAACCTTGGGGGACACCTATTTCTGTTGAAAGTAATTTCGAGTTTACATACTTTCGATCTGCATTTTTTATTGAGACAAACTGTTTTCTATCCTCTAGATAACTCTTTATCCAATAAGAGGCATTTCCGCGTATACCAAATTTATAAAGTTTCATAATTAGTCTTTCGTGATCCACAGTATCAAACGCCTTGCTTAAATCACAGAAAATTCCGGCGGAAGTTGACCCTTTCTCTAATTGTTCTACAACACATTTCAAGAATGCATAAACTGCATCGTTCGTACTGAGATCACGACGGAATCCGAACTGGTTATCATTGAGAATCTTATGAATTTCCAAGAACTTGAGCAATCTCTCAAGAAAACAATATTCGAAGATTTTAGAAAATGTCGAGATTAATGATATAGGTCTGAAATTATTCATTATTTCATCGTCACCTTTTTTGTGCAAAGGAATTATCTTCGTTATCTTCAAGTTTTGTGGAAAGGAGCCATTGATAAAGGACATATTTACCAAGAAAGTAAGAGGCTCTGAAATTTCCTTTAAGCATCTTCTCACCACGTATCCCGAAATATCATCAGAACCGGTAGAGTGCTTACATTTGAGCTTTGTGTTAATGAGATTGAAAAATTCCTCTACTACATATGGTATAAGAAACATTGTGTTATCATTAGATTTAATTTCATTGATACCGTCTGTCGATGAAACATCAGAACGCATGTCTTCAACAGATTTGACAAAAAAATTGTTAAATTTAGTTTTAAAACTGTTCTCAAAAACGATGCCATCTTCCTTTATTTTCAAAGAGTGGTATCTGTTATTCAATCTATTGCTTAAGTCGTTAACAACACTCCAAGCCGCCTTCACTTTGTTAGTAGAATGTGAAATTTTATTTTGATAAAATGACTTTTTCTTGTTTTCAATCAGAAGAGAGTGGTAAGATTTACAATCACGATACGTCCCAATTAAAAACGGAAACTTTTTGCACAGTAGATAAAGATCTTTCAAATGGCAACTGGACTGTCTAACCTCCTCGTCAACCCATGAACTATTCTGCCTTCTATAAAATTTCCTCAATGGAAAACTTAATTCAAAATAAAATATGAATGTATAATAAAATGACTCGAAAGCTCCATCAAAAGTAGGTGAATTATAAACCTCATTCCAATTTTCATGAGCAAGCTGTACAAGAAAGTTATGTATACTATCTTCACTGAAATTTCTACGGTAGATACTTTGGTCAACACGTGGTTCTTGATAAACAAACGTTGCCGGAAGAATCCGTTGAATTAGAGGAGAAACTTTGGTGGAATTTGGTGGCTGTTCAGGATTGTTTGCTGTTTTGTAACAATGTAGACAGTCTTTGCTACATTCATTGATTTATTGTCAGTTTGTCGTTACATAACCACTCTTTGTGAAGAATAAGGTCTATCGGGTATGGTCAAATGGTGAATAGAGTCAGTTACATTTAGAATCGATAACCAAATGTTCCTTCTCTCAATATCAGACGGAAATTTCAAAAGTGAAATTCTAAAAATTCAAGAATCTACGTCACTGTTACTTAGAATGATAAGAGTAGAACATACCTGTGTAAACTCAAATCGGGATTCAAATAGTCCAATTTACCATTAACAAAAACAGTAATAGAGTCTTTGTTCAACGTATTTTGCTAATTATATTCAGAAATGAAACCAAAACTCACTTTCATACGCCAAATCGTAATGACAACACTGTTCAGAACGTCATTTCTAACACAAAATTGAAATAAAGGTAAGAAATCAATGAATAAACTGGTCACAGATTCAGAAAACGGTGCTGCGATAACGTTGTATGAAAGTTTTGTTAAAAGGGTGAAAATTTGAAGTGGAATTTTCTATCCTATTGCCCTCGAGCGTCTGTCCGCATGTACTAACTCCCATCTGTCAACTTTCGATCTGTCACGTCACAATCACGTGGCATTATGACTGTCAAAAATGGCGCGCAATCCAAATCTTGCGCACTCATTGAAACAACCTTCAAATACTTCTAATAAATCACCACGGTGCATAAATCAGAAAAGGATGATTCTCAAATCCTGCGGAAGCAATCCGAGCGGTTGTCTACTATCCTGATGGCAGGTGTCCCATTCGCCGCAATA
Organism: Adalia bipunctata; assembly: GCA_910592335.1. Taxonomy (NCBI): domain Eukaryota; kingdom Metazoa; phylum Arthropoda; class Insecta; order Coleoptera; family Coccinellidae; genus Adalia; species Adalia bipunctata. Next base: position 5,914,756 of record OU342951.1, read on the forward strand.
CCTACAGCTTTTGCATACCGATTGGCGGGCGACTCGGAACCAAACGACAGTCGTTGTTTTGTGATCGGCCTGAAATTGACGTCTCCGGTAACAAATGGCGCTTCGGAAAGAGGACGATCGAATTTATGACAAGCGCCCGGAAAAATGATAATTACGGGGTGGTTGAAGGATTAACGATCGGCGAGCGATTGAACAGCAGATCGGACGGGTCATCTGTTTCCGCAGGGTGAAAAAGTGGGTTTTTCGTCGGCGTACAGGGTTTTTGTTGCTAAAAATAAAAGGAAGCGTTTTGGAAGGAGGAGATTTGATGCATAGGACTGGGCTCGAAATTTTTCCATTTTGAAAGTGGAACTTATTGTTCACGCCAAGTGAACGGTTTTGAAAATTCAGAATAATTAAATTAATTTCATCTTACTGGGGAATTCCCATATGGATTATCCTTTATGTACAAGAAGAACTTGTCAGCTGTGGAGCGCAGCATATGTCGCATATTTGTTTCATTTTTCATATTTTTCCTTCACTAATTGACTTCGTGTATAATTCTGCTTCCGATAATTGCTCATTTTCTGCTTCCTTTCGTGAATTCTGGAAATTTCAGTTTTTTCTATGATTCGCAGTTAGTAGTGATTTCGACTCAATCGAATTACATTCATTTAAAACTTTCATTTGTGCGAATTATCTCGAACAAAAAGACTGTTACCAGTGGCGTGGTTATTTTACAATACCACAAGTATAAGTGTGCACAATTTGACATTTTTAGCAACGGATTTTCACGTCAGCTTCATTCCATATTCGTTTGTCGAGCTCGATCAATCTTTATATTGGAATAGGAGTCATCGGAGGGATCCTGTTTTGCTGATATATGGTAAGACCCGAGTTTTTCTATCTGATTTTGTGCGGAGATGTTTAAAAAGATCAAGGAATTCCATCTCGTCGTTTCTTTGTAGTTTCAATTTTCCTATTTTCCCATAAATCAACCTCTCAGATCGCGATAAGTCCAAATTGATCTCTTCTTTTTTCTTCGACGAACACTTCAATAAAGTCGAGCAAATTCTCCGAAAGAACCCGCTCCTTATCCGAAAACAACAAGCCCTTGTGCAACTCGAGACCAACGACCAAAAAAAAATCCTACCCTCCAACCGCATCCGGATATCCTGCTCCTGTCTCATCAAAGCGATAATTGAGGAGTTGAGGACATCTAGTTCCGTCCGTTTCGCAAAGCGGAAGCTTTGAGCGGCATTCCGCAGGATTTTGGGCGGTTTTGGCGTCGACAATACCCCATTGTCCGATGCCGGAGTGATTGCGCCGGACTTTGAATCCGTACCGACGAACAACAGCCGGAAATTGGGCGATAACCGACGGTATTGATGCTTGATTCCGACGATTTCACGCTCGAAGTCACGTGGTTCTCCAGGGAGCTGTCCGGAAAGGGTGAAGGGGAGAATTCAACACCAGATTGCAAATCCCATCATTTTTTCTGATGTTCAACTGGTGTACTGCTACCCAGATGTTGTTAACAATCACAGTAGATCCTTTGGAACTGAAAAATCACCGAAAAAAAAACTCATATCCCCGAACTGCTAAGCTCGAATACCTAGAGCCGACTCTGTTTCATAGATTCCCTCCAACTTGCCAAGTAACAGTGCGATAGAAAACGTCTTTACGCCGATCAAATTAATTGATCTTGTACCGCCGATATGGTACAGTCTTGAAGATCTAATTCCGTCTCTAATGGTAATAACTACCTACGTCTTAACTCTGTACCGACTCCCCGTAGGAACTCTATACTCAACTCCCAACTAACTGTCAACTAACTGCCGACTAACTGCTTCACTACCTCAATTATGCCATTAACGTTCATCTTCGGTTCCGTCCCAATTTGCATTTGAGAAAAGAGGTGTTACTTTTGTACGACTTGAGTTAATAAAATAAGCAAGTACCAAGTGCATCTTTACGCATCATAAATTATCCTACCCTGGTGGCCCGAGGCCACCTAGGTATGAGAATCTACAAAGAAAACACTACCGTCTAAATTGCTTCATTTATCCTACTCCACTAAATGGTAAAACTATTAAATCTCATATTGCACTTCCTTTCAACTATAAGTTGAAGGTTTCACATTCAGGCCACATGGAAGTCATCGAATGAAATCGAATCTTGGACACAATACAGGGTGAGTCTTTGACTTGTACATATATCCTAACTGTAGATTTCTCTCATCAAACGAAACACTTTCTTTTCATACCATTTTTCGAAAGTCGGTTTCGTTTGGAAGATACAGACATATCTTCGTAATCGTTATTTCAAATGAACTGAATTTTGGTTCATTGGTTACTCTATTCATGGTGCATATTCCTCAATCGGAACTTATTCAATATCTCCCCTAGTATAAAAGTTACAGGGTAGTCGACTCATCAATACACGCTGAAACACCATCAAACCAATTCAAAAAGATAAAAGGTTCATATTTTAGAAATAATCAGTGATTCAAGAAACTGAAAGTATTCTTATGTTTTTTCAAATTTTACCCGGGAAAATTTGACGAAAAAATCATTAATTTTAAGAATAATCTGAATGCTCCTCTGAATTAAATATCATCGAATATTATTCCTTCTCTGGTCTTTAAACGAGTTCACAATAATGTCAGAATATTTATCAACTTTGTCGAGACTTAAATTCAAATGATGGAAAATATTGATCTAGAAATATTTTAATAATAAAATCCCACAAATGTGGGAGATAAAATTGAACACCAAGGAGCATTTAATACGCACAGTTTCTATTAAAAATTCATTGTTATCGGTCCATATTGAAGTTAAATGTCGATGAAATACAAAACTCGGATATGGATGATGAATGACGATGCAAACCACATATTGAATTGAAATCAATGAAAAATAAAATGAAACCTTATAATCTGTGGCGATGTTTCTATCTAAACAATATCCTCTTGGAATTTTATAAACTCGATACTACACGATTAATATTATATTAATTCACTTCACATAATAATCACAATATTACAATGATTCACTGAATGTATTTACTACTATAGTTGGCAGCGCCTCCAAGGGTAGTTGAGATAACCAATCTGCCGGTTTTCGCTATACGCATGCGTCGTGAAATTTCGCGGCAAAGTCGATTTCTGATGGAAACGGCAGAGTTCATAGATATTCATACTATGTTCCGTAAAAAATCCTCAACCTCAATGAAAATATCAGCAAGCTGACCACATATTCTTGAAATTTCTGTGCAAATATTCACAGAATGGATACAAAATAGATTAGGTTGGGTTGTTTAATAATAAATTCTGATGATCTTATTGAAAAGTCTCTCTCCATGAGATTGTTTGGGAATTTCGAGGAAAATATGAATAAGTTATTAGTGTTCACAAACTGATCTGCAGAAAAATCGAAGAAGGAACTTATTTTGGTAGGAGAAATGTGGCTTTTTAGTTGCAGATATAATACGATGAAACTAACTGTTTAGGTTGAAATTTTCGTGTTTGAAACATTTTTATTCGAATAAGGTTATGACTTGAGTATTCCCTAAATGTATAAACTCAATTTCAATCGCGAAATATGAACTTTGAATCAATTCCACAGAATTGTATCAGGAACGTAATTAGCCTAATTTTTTTTCCAAATGGCTATATCTTTTTAACAGAGCCGAATTCGAAAAAATGGAAAATGAAAGAAAGGTTTCTTTTGGCCTCACGAATCTACAGTTAAAATATATGTACAAGTCAATGACTCACCCTGTATAAGGCGTCGTACACACGAAATTCAGAAACAAGAGGGAAATTTAACAACTATGTACATTTGATCGGAATTCAATCCTTCATGTATGATAGATAGGGAGAAAGGGTTCTGGGCATCATAAAATAATAATAAACCTGTTTTTCAGTTCATGATCTTTACAAACATTGAATTCTCTAAAAACTCCTGCTCCAGACCCCCAAAAAACAAATTCCCGACTGACCAAAGCCCCGTTCATCCTCCTCCCATCATTCTCCCGACAGCGAGATGTATTTGCCCGCCGTCAGCATGATGTGTTCACATTCCAGACTCAACACTGGCGGCGCAGACGTTACTGTACGTTTCTACGAGGGCGACAAGAGGGATGGCGAGGCCCTGAAATCTGTTTTCACGAGATGGTCCTCCACCAGGAGATTTATCAGCAACTTAACCGTGCTTGACGAGGACATAAATCCGGGGCCAATTTCGTCTACGGCGGTGAGTATACCTCCACTTTCTGAATTATAAATATAGATGAGACAGGGGAGAATAATGGGGGGGTTGGGAGGTGAACAAGGGGGTCCTATGTCGTGCTTTTTGAACCAAGGGAAGTAATGTTGAAATTTTTTTTACGAAGAATAGGATGCTTCAATACAGAGTTTCATCTCGAGATATCTTCATTTGACTTTGATATCTGAGGCTTCCAAACATAGAAAAGAGTCATCCAAAAAGAGCCCAGTACAAAATTCAACCAATTTTATCAGATTGAAACATGAGGATTAATTCATTACAGAGACTCTCAGTCAACAAACCTGGTACAATTAGGTTGCACGACGACTTTGTCCTTTCTTGTGCTGCGAGAGGATCCTCAGCAATGACCTTCAGATGGATGAAAGACGGCGTCTTCATAAAAACTTCTCATTCAGGAGGGTAAGTACGAAATCCTCATTATAACGGATAATTAATGAAAATGTAGCAGAAAACTTTAATAATCTTCTACAGAATTGTACGAAACAGTACGGCTATCTAAAAATATACAACATACCCCTTTAATAGGCTTCACTAGCTGAGACGACTAAGTCACGGCGCTCAGTTCCTCGGGATCGTCTATGTCGAGGGAAAGACTGAAATATGCTGTCGGTTATCTACAATTGTAAAAAACACCCCTTTGAGATTCGACAGCAAAGCGGCTTTTCACAAACCAAGGAGTGTCGTTACATGAAAAGAAAAATATGTTATTGAAACTTTTGAAGATATTTCTCCTTGAAAGGAGATAGTGTGGGATCGGACTGTCTCACTCTGGACAGGACTCGGTGTTTATTTATTCTCTAGCGAGAAGGGTGGTAAATGAAACATTCGAAATTAAACTTTAGACGCATACTGAGACTAAAGTGAAATAAACGGATTTACACACAATGTCTATAACTCAATCACGTCAAAAGACCGTACTTTCAAAAACTGAACTACTTCCTAGATTCCCCTAAAACCGATCCCGAGTCAACTGAGAACCTTCCCATTTAAGGCTTCTCCAGCTACTGCCACATCTTCGTTTGATCACAGATTTGCCTTTTTCCCGCCTCCGAAATCCGGGAGGGTGATGTTATTCATACAGAGTGTTACAGCCAAGTGGAATAAATTAGATAACGAATAAATGAGGGCGTTTTGGGAAAAACGCTCGGACACGTCGATTTGTAATTTTGAAAGCGCATATTTTTCAAGAAAATAATATTATATAGGGTGTTCCATGTGACCGTGGCCAATACCAACTTTCTTATTTCAAATGCAACCCCCTGTATATTATTTATTTTTTGGATTCTTCAGAGAATTCTAGAGACAATTCATGCACAATGTCCTATACCTATCTTTAACTATTTCGGAAGTGTTTTCAGAATTATTGGAAAAAACAACGTTTTAAATAAAAATTATTTCATTTCACAGATTCGGTACATTACACTTAAAACTTAATAAGTAATATTGATTTTTTCTTAATTATTAAAAAAAAACAAAAAAAAACATTAATGTCAATGTAGGAAATGTTCAAAATGCTCGCCGCGAACGTCTTGGCAACATGCTAATCTGGTGTAGAATTGTCTTCTAACGTTACTCAACATTTCTTCTCAGTAATGGTTTTTGCTTACTTTCTTCATATCGAGAGGTAAATGAGAAATAAGTATTGAGTGTAATGTGAAATGAAATGATTTTCATTCGAAATGTTAATTTTTGTAAAAAATCTGAAAACAGTTAATATTTCTGAAAAAATGGAAGAAAGGTACATGAATTATGTCTAGAATTTTCTGAAGAATCCAAAAAATTAATAATATACAGGGGTTGCACCTCAAATAAGAAAGTTGGTATTGGCCACGGTCGCATGGAACATCCTATATAATTTTATTTTCTTGAAAAATATGCGCATTTAAAATTACAAATCGACGAGTCCGAGCGTTTTTCCTAACACCCCCTCATTTATTCGTTATCGAATTCATTCCATTTGGCTGTCACACTCTGTATGTAATTTTTGGTTAGTTGCAATGTGGCAAGTCCCACGATCTAGCCCTGGAATTTTCCACTGTCATCAGCACTTGGGAGCCACTCAGATCGTGAGAAAATTTTCATTGTTATCGGCTCGCCTACATCCTGTGCAATACCGATAAGCAACTAAGTAATTTTCGGAGCCATGAATGTAAATTTCAGAATTCTATATTTGTTAACCTCAATATTTCGATTTATCACAGAATGAATTGTCACTCAATCAATTTCCTCAACTATAACTGTGTGTAATAAAAAGGATGAATACACTACGTTTAATGAAGCGATTCAGTCTAATTTCTATAAAACATCTTCTATCCGTCAGCTACTATAATAGCTATTGATTATGAAGGACAAAAGCCGTAAATGGCCAATTTGACAATTCCGTTCCCTTGAACGTGTTTACAGTTCACACATCCAGTTGACTGGCAACTAACCTGTATTTAAGGGATGATTGTGAATAGGCTTGTCGCATTGTTTGATCGGTCTCTGCTTTGAGGCCGTGTTTCCTCATTATACGATTATTCAGTGATGTATCCCGATTGGTAGTGCTAAAGAGATTGACGTTCTGTTAGATATGTTGGATTTAAATGAAAATTCTTGTTTTCACAAATGCGAGCAATTCTGATTTTAGAATATGGAGAATGTAGTGATTCTACAAGATTTCAGCCCACTCTGTTTTCGAAATGAGCTTTTAGATTGCCGAGGGCCTACTTCAACCTCAGTTCTTTTTCAACTGATGGTGAAAAACGAAAATATTCATTCTTTGGTCTCAATTATACGCCTGAATACGAAACGCAGTACCTACTAATTATAAAAATCCATGCGTATAATTAAAAAAAATTGTTTTCTCCTCGAGATCAATTATTTTCCTGTCCGTCCCGCCAAAAAGCACCGCAAAACACCCCTGAATACCCAGCAATAAATATGAACGATCTGCACTTCATTTTCGCCCGTTTTAACGCTCTAATAAATTCTACAAAATGGCCCCCGCATGAAAGCACTCTTCTGTACCCGAGCCCCTAATGCCGAACTCATTAGAATGGTAAATTACAATTACGGAAGATACGCCAGTGGGTGCAATTATCTTTCTCTAGGTCTGTGGGAAACTGTGGCAAACGTGTGCAATTTTACGGTTTGAATACTTGGGAAATAGTCCCTAAATGTTGGGTGCTGAACCGCTGTTCAAACCGAGATTCGAAGGAATCTGCACCATTAACATCCAAACCAATCCAAAGACCAAAGCAGAGGAACTCTAGGACATTTCATTCATAAAAATAGTAGCAATCTATATACGTCGCTGACATATACGTTGAATACGGTTAATAAACGTTCGGTTGGTTTACTGGATTGAACAATGAATATCACTTACCGCAATTCGATATGGCTTGAAGGACGCTTCCTAGAAACGGTCTACTGAGCTTAACAATAAAAGTAAAACACTCCTGCCTTTATTACACGCCAGGACTTGACTAATACAAGGGGTTTGGGTTCATAGAAAACACAAAATCACAGAGATCGATAGTAAACGTCAATTAATATGCAAACCGACCATATATCTTCATAGCATATTCGTATTCACCAACGTCTCCAGAATTGAGTGAGGAATAAGATTGAAAAAGGTCCAGTCAGAAAATTTTCCAATCTTTAATCCTGTGCTGTGTGACAAATAGCCCGAAAGGTCGAAAAGACCTGGAAAAGCAACCGTTCGATACAGTCAAACGCTTGAATCGAACGGATGTCCCATAGGACCCCATTCCTCTTCTTCGTCAGATGATTCCAGAGATAGATCGTATTCGTAATGTGGCTCCCGACCGCATAAAAGCTGGATATCTCGGCACGATTCCAGGTTAGTCCTGGAGACTGAATGGATGTTTTTGGTAGGAGGGACGCTACATTAGATTGCTGAGGACGCAATCCTTCTAGATAACAGAATGAGGGGATGCTTGTCAATAAACATATGCAACTATACTCTATTCACTTTTATAATGTATAGCCATGAAATTCTGACACATTCCACCGCGTATATTTTGAAAATGTTAAGTTATAGTCATTTTCCTGTCAGATGAATTAGCAACGTTGTCCTTTTTACATAGAAGTCGTCGTAATTACGTATTCATCGGAATATTCATTTACTTTGGGAAAATGAAGAATTTCAGAAAATATTATGTGAATTCAATAATTCTAAAGACCTGGCGAATGTTGAAGAAACTTTCTCTGTTGATACTGAAAATATTTCAGGTACATAAACATGATTGAAAGATTCAGTTATGCTATTTTCTTGTACGGAAATCAAGAATCGAGTGTTGAAATTTTACTGAAAGATAAGGGACAGAATAGTCCGTTACTTTGTGATAGTTCATTCGAAAAAAGAATGAAAGTACTCGAATAACCCGACAGAGAAACTGATAAATTCCCCATTTTTTAAAATTCTCGAGAAATAAGCCTACAGAAGATATTCAAATACCTTTTTGCACAACTTGAAATACTCCAGTATAAAAATGTAGTAGTACTACGAGACCAGTGTCACAGTTAAACTTTTAAAGAACTTACTCTATTTGCAAAGTTGAGAAAGAGTACATAGAAATTAGCATTGGCAAAGTTTCTGAGAATTTGACATTTCAGGAGTACCAAACTTCGTCAGTTTTAACAAATAAAACTTGATGAACTTAAATCTTGGCCAACCGGGATACTTTTTGAAAGTAAATGGAGAATACCTTCAGGTACAACAGTAGTTAAAAGTTTTCAAAAATTGGGCTTTTTATTTCCATGATATCTCAGTTCGTATGCGGCGTAGACCAACAATTTTTTTTTAAATTAAAGCTTATTCATTTCTCTAGAATGTGTATTACTCGCTTTTCTGTTTTTCTTCTCATATTAGGAAAAAAACCTGGTAAGCTGTAATTTCATGAAAATCTGGACAAACGATTTTATTTCCATGATAATAATAATAATAATAATAATAATATTCTTTATTTCAAATCACTTCAAGTAACATATAATATATCACAAGAAAAGAAATGCAATAGTGTCATAATTATCTAATTAATTGTTTATTCCATAGTCTCTCAGGGAATATGGTTCCATGTTAATTAACAATTTATAAAGTTCCCTCTTGAATTGTTTGTGGTTTTCTATCTTCTGTATATTCTCAGGTAACGTATTAAAGAATTTTAGGCATCTATATTCAGTTTGTCTTTGTGTTGTTGTTAATCTGCATACAGCATAATTGTAATTTTGATTCCTCGTCTCGTATCTGGTTTTCATGTTCTTGTACTCATCAAAAAGATTTTTATTTTTATGGAAAAAGAGAAGGCATTCTTGAATGTATATTGCGTATATGGTCAATATTTTTTTCTGTCTGAAAGTTCCTCTACATGATTGGTTGTATTTCATGTCATATAGTATTCTGACTGCTTTCTTTTGCAGGATAAATATAGATGTAATATTTCCTGATCCATAAAAAAGTAGTCCATATCGAAATTTTGACTCGATTGTAGCGTGATACACAGTTTTTAATATATCTCGATTCAAGTATCTTGCAATTACCCTAAATGCATAGATTGCTGATCCTAGTTTTCCCTCAAGTGTGACTATATGATCCTTCCAGTTGAGTTCTTCATCAATGTGGATTCCTAAGAATTTTGAGCTTTTTGACATTTTATAGTTCTGATAACCAATTTGGAATTGTTCTGGGTTTTCTTTACTAGAGTTGGTAGGATGGAACAGAGTCAATTTAGTTTTTGTCTTATTCAGGATCAAATTGTTTTCTTGGAACCAATTCTCAGTATATTCCATTATGGTGTTGACAAGGTGCTTGAGTTCAGGCCATAGTAATTGTACTGCCAGTAGATTTGTGTCATCCACATAGTGCACACTTGTCACCTCATCGTGCCTCCACTTAACATTTAGGCCATAGTCATTTATGTACACCAGGAAGAAGAGTATTCCTGCTATACTGCCTTGTGGTACTCCTAGTTTCACTATTTGTTCGTCTGAATTTATGTGGCTTCCGTGTGCATATAGTTTTACCAACTGGGTTCTACCATGGAAATATGACTCAATCCATTTAAGGGCAATACCCTGAATTCCGTAGTGTCTCAATTTCTGGAATAATATCGGTGGACTGATGCAGTCATATGCTTTGGAGAGGTCCAGGAATAGTCCCAGAGCCAGATCCTTATTCTCAAAAGCTTGTGTTATTCTTTTCAGGAACTGATATATAGCAGTTTGAATTGACTTTCCTCTCATACAACCGTTTTGATTTTGATTGAAGAGAGCATTGGCCATAAAATATTCTGTCATCTGCCCACAATAGACCATTTCAAATATCTTTGAGAAGGATGTCAATATGCTTATAGGTCTGTAATTTTCATATTGTCCTGGATCCCCAGATTTGTATACTGGTCTAACCTCTGCTGTTTTAAGTATTTTCGGGAATATTCCTATTTCCAGAGAGTTGTTTATGATGTATGTTAATGGTTCTATAATTTCGTCTATGGTCATTTTTATTGTTTGATTTGATATTCCATCTATTCCAGTCGAGTGTTTATTTTTGAGTTGTTTTACTATATCCTTCAGTTGGTTTGTGGAGATTGTGTGAGTGGAAAATATATCTGTCGTGTATTGCAATGTGGTGGTCGGTCTTATTTGGTCCCTGTGTTTTATTAAATTCGGTGCGGCATTTATAAAAAAATCATTGAATTCATTTGCTGTTTTCTTGGTGTTTTCGTTCTGTGGAAGATAATCATTATTTTTGTTGTTTTGCAATGTTTTTACAATAGACCAAATATCTCTGTCAATTCTCGGGATAAATGTATGAAATTTTCAGTTTACATGCAGAATAATATTTTCCAGAATGTGTTTTGATCAGTTTTTTTGTTCATTGCCGTCTCAATTTTTAAACGAATTATAAAGTACGAACTTTATTGGTCATATTTTCAACCAGGTTTTTTCGTATTTATACTGAAAATTTATACATTTATCCCGAAAATTGACGGAGATATCATGGAAATAAAATCGTTTGTCCAGATTTTCATGAAATTACAGCTTTCCAGATTTTTCTCCTAATATAATATACGAAGAAAAATAAAAAAGCGAGTAATACACATTCTAGAGAAATGATTAAGCTTTAATTAAAAAAAAATTGTTGGTCTACGCCGCATAGGAACTGAGATATCATTTTTGAAGGGAGCTCGCGACGTGTACCAGGTCGATTTTAGGGGCGTATTTAACCGAACAATTTCGGGATTGAACTCCATTATGTCCTTCAAACTATTTCATTTGTTGACCGCAATTATACTTAACCCGTGTTTTATGGGTACATGGAGACAACACTGTCCAATCTGGGCATTATTTCTTCTCAAACGGTCCAAATGAAAGACGGCAGATGAGTGATAGCGAAGCGGTCGTCCATCTCCCGAAATTCCCTCGGGAGCACGACTTCGCACCCTGATCTCCATCTTTCAACCGGACAAATTTCCGGCACCCGATGGAGCAGAAGGCAGAAGGAGAAAATGGTCGAATTAAAATGGTAAAAGCCCGGCTGCCGTCCCTCCGGAATCTTATAATAAGTGAGAGCCGCTGCAGTTTATTGGATCCTGGATGATGATATTCCTGGAGCGTTCCGGAATTCGAAATAGTTTCGAGGGGCCGATGGGCGATCTGAAATTTAAATCCGCTGAAAACTGGTGTATTTCCGGGAAACGAGAACGAAGATTGCGAGGGGCGGGGAGGGGCGATATTGGACCGGGATGCTGAGCGATAACGGTAGCTGCGTTCGTTATCCGCGAAAATATACTCCACAGCTGAATTCATTGAAAATTGTGATGGTTTATAATGTTTCTCGTTTTTTCGTTTCGTGGGTGGGATGCTTTATTTTGTGCACGACGAATGCTCCAAATGGAAGATTTTAACCTCGTGAAGTACTTAACTTTCGACAGCTATTGATAAAAGCGTTGACAGTTTCTCGTGAAGTGTCAAGTCCTCATTACCTCATTGCTTCAATTACTTTGTGGTCGTTTTGAGGATAATTAGCGAAGGGTAAAGATAAATTCTTCTCGTTCTGGTTCTCTAGTTATAATAGAACTAATAAAAGACTAATAGAGCGCATAGATCCACCTATTAGGTAGTTATCCTCATCGGTAGATCTTTGCGAATCGGGTGATTTTATAGGAAAAATGTCAAAGTTTGATCAATTTTCCTGAAGGAATGGAGAGATCAGGGAAAATATAAATACCAAGCTATTTGGCATTGACCTTTTCTCTTTCGATCCGTATATTCACATCATGGACAGTATTTCTGTGAAAAAAGTTTTATTGCGTTCGAAATTGCCTTTTTTGCCGGTTTTTTTCTCGATTTTCGCGAATTTCTCAAAAATACTTCTACATCGCCTAGAAAATCGAAATTCCACCCACGTATGACTTTTTTATTCCTCTTTTCGATCCTACAAAAATTTCCGCATATTTCAGTACAGGATACTCTTGACCAAGTGAGAGATGTCCGTCTGCTAAGGGCAGATGATGAGTCAAGTATTCCGGTTGGCCATGACATTTTGACACATTTCACCGTGTATATTTTGAAAATGTTATGTTATAGTCATTTTCCTTTCAGATAACTACTCAACGTTGTCTTCTCTACATAGAGGTCGTAGTATTTACGTATCAAAATGTTTATTTACTTTGAATAATGATTTGAGAGAATATTATGTGAATTCAATCATTCCAAAGACTTGGCGAATGTTGAAAAAACTTTTTTCTCTGTTAATACTGGAAATATTTGACGTATATAAACATGGTTGGATAATTCGGTGATGCGATTTCTTTACGGAAATCAAGAATCGAGTGTTGATATCTCACTGAAAAATAATGGACAGAATAGTCCGTTACTTTGTGATAGTTCATTCGAAAAAAGAATAAGAGTACTCGAATAACCCAACAGAAAAACTTCTAAACGAACAGACAGACCAATGGAATTCCCTACTTCCCAAAATTCTCAAAGAGAGAATAAGCCTACAGAAGCCATTTAAATACCTTTTTCCGTCGACCATAGAATAAACGCTCATTTCAACGCACTCGAAATTATCCATTAATGACCTATTTTAATGCATGATTTTTCTTATTTTGATGCATGATTGTCATGGCAACCGAACATAAAATATTCAGTCAAAGCTCTATCTAGCTTGGTCCGAAATCAACTTCTGTCAAAGAAAGGTATATTGAAAACTCCATTCAAAATAAAATAGAGACTGCAGGAGAAATTTCTGGTGTTAAAACAGCCAAGTAAATAATACTTCAACCTCCACTTTCTCCACACTTTCCTTATCGGATATCATAGGTTATGATATGAATGTAAGCTATTCAGAATGTCACAACATGTCCAATATTACCCCTATGAATTTTTCGAATTGTTCTATAAGGAGCATAAATATTGATATATCGAAATGTACCTACATAGAAATTTACATTATGTCAAATCTGTCTATCATTCAAAATAAAAATTTATTTCAATCCAGCATTCTTATTCAATTCGTGATGAGGTCGACGGAAAAAATCTTGTAATCAACTCGTTTATTAATTCAGCGATTAATGGTCTCAAACATTAACGCGCTCGCTCCGCTCACGCGTTAAAATATTTCGACCATTCATCGCTGTCATTAATAAACTAGTTGATTAAATAACTATTTCCGTCGACCATAGAATAAAAGCTCATTTTAACGCACTCGAAATCATCCATTAATGATCTATTTTAATGCATGATTTCTTATTTTAATGCATGATTGTCATGACAACCGAACATAAAATATTCAGTCAAAGCTCTATCGAGCTTGGTCGGAAATCAATTTCTGTCAAAGAAGGGTATATTGAAAACTCCATTCAAAAGTAAATAGAGACTGCAGGAGAAATTTCAGGTGTTAAAGTAGCAAAGTGAATAATACTTCAACCTCCACTTTCTCCACACGTTCCTTATCGGATATCATATGTAATGATATGAAAGTAAACTTGTTCCATAAGGAGCATAAATATTGATATATCGAAATGAACATAGAAATTAACATTATGTCAAATCCGTCTATCATTCAAAATGGAAATTTATTTCAATCCAGAATTTATATTCAATTCGTGATGAGGTCGACGAAAAAATCTTGTAATCAACTCGTTTATTAATCTAGCGATTAATGGTCTCAAACATGCGCTCGCTCCGCTCACGCGTTAAAATATTTCGGCCATTAATCGCTGTCATTAATAGTCTAGTTGATTAAATAACTGTTTGCACAACTTGAAATACTCCAATATGAAAATCTAGTAGTACAACGAAACCTGTATCACAGTTAAACCTTAAAAGAACTAGCTCCATTTACAAAGTTGAAGAAGAATAAATAGAATTTAGCATTGGCAACGTCTCTCAGAATTATTCGACATTTCACGAGTGCCAACCTGCGTCAGTTTTAAGTAAAAAAAACTTGATAAACCTAAATCTTCGCCAACCAGGATATGTGGAGTATATTAGTTCGTCATACTGTCTCAGTTCGCTTAGCTCGAACACAGTTCGCTTGGCCTCATGAGCGCGAACCAGCATAAGCCTTCTAGACATTAGTTTAAAACAACGTGTTTTCATAAGGTGAATTCGTTCCGTGCGAAAAAGTACTCTAATTAGTACAACACCTACACGAAGACAGAAAAACAGCAAATATACATCGAATAACGAGGATATACGTTCTAATGAAGGAATATCCGAAAAGATCATCATAAAATACACACTTTATATCTTCCAGCAACAAAACCCCTGCGAACTCAGCATCAAAACCAATCGATGTACGAGCAAAACAGGTCAAACGCTTCTCACCCCCTCGCCGAACCCCAATTTCCGATCTCCATATTCGACTCCTGATTCTTCCTATTTCCCGAACTGTCGAAGGTAAAAGTCGAGGAATTATTCTATTAGGAAATGGAAATTGGCACTCGGGAAAACGCCACGGCACGGCGGCTGGGGAAATGGGACCGTAACCGTAATTATCTCGATTTTTCTTCGATCTGGAGGTATTACCGACCGCACATGGGAGAGGAAAATGGACGGATTTCCGCGTTTTCTTTTTGGTTTTCAACGTGCGAACTAGGCAGAGGCTGATTAACTCTTCGGTCTTCGGAATGGGAAGGACATGGGGCCGGATCTTTTCCTCGATTTTTGCCAGGATGCGGAATTGATTTAGCTCTTATCTGAGATATTGATTTTCCTCCCAGTTTTTCCGAGTATAATCCAGCTCATTTCGTGGAGTTCTCAGTATTTCCCCCCATATTGGACGATTTTCCTCTTGTAAAAATAGCTCTTTTTGGAGAGTGAAAAAGACTTGAAGATTCACTGCTTTCATTTTGTACTCTCTGTTGTTGCTCTGCGGATATTGGGTTGGGACTTTGTACCAATACACAGGGGCAATCATTTGATTGTTCATTATATACAGAGTGTAACAGCCAAATGGAATAAATTCGATAACGAATAAATGAGGGGGTGTTAGGAAAAACGCTCGGACACGTCGATTTGTAATTTTAAATGCGCATATTTTTCAAAAAAATAAAATTATATAGGGTGTTCCATGCGACCGTGGCCAATACCAACTTTCTTATTTCAAATGCAACCCCCTGTATATTATTTAGTTCTTGGATTCTTCAGAAAATTCTAGACATAATTCATGTACAATGTCCCATACCTATCTTCAACTTTTTCGGAAATAATAAGTGTTTTCAGATTTTTTACAATTTTACATTAGACTTCTTTTTGTGGGGATATGTCAAAAGTATTGTATACGAAACGAAACCCTGAACTTAGACGACCTAAAAAACCGAATCACGCTTGCGATTAGATCAGTCACCCCTGAAATGTTGAGTAACGTTAGAAGACAATTCTACACCAGATTAGCATGTTGCCAAGACGTTCGCGGCGAGCATTTTGAACATTTCCTACATTGACATTAATGTTTTTTTTTGTTTTTTTAAATAATTAAGAAATAATCAGTATTACTTATTAGGTTTTAAGTGTAATGTACCGAATTTGTGAAATAAAATTATTTTTATTTAAAACGTTGATTTTTGCAATAAATCTGAAAACACTTAATACTGCCGAAATAGTTAAAGATAGGTATAGGACATTGTGCATGAATTGTGTCTAGAATTCTCTGAAGAATCCAAAAAATAAATAATATATAGGAGGTTGCATTTGAAATACGAAAGTTGGTATTGGCCACGGTCACATGGAACACTCTATATAATATAGTTTTCTTGAAAAATATGCGTATTTAAAATTACAAATCGACGTGTTCGAGCCTTTTTCACAACACGCCCTCATTTATTCGTTATCGAATTTATTCCATTTGGCTGTTTCACTCTGTATAATAGATAAAAAACTCAGCAAAAACTCTGTCTCCCCGTGTAAGTGTAGGGATATTGAATTTGAATTCAATAAGGACTCTATAGGTGTATTCTTTATTGATTATTTCCTAGCTTTCGTTCCTATTCTTGGATTTGTTTACAGAATAAGCTGATATTTATAATGGAGGGGCATCTTCTTCTTATAATACAATTCATTTTTCCTTTCTCCGAATGGGTTGACAAAAGCATTTTGCAATGATCTGAACAAACAAAGGGATAGAAATCGAGAAGGTAAATCGATTAATATGTTAATAATCAAATTGTTTTGAAGTTATCGACCCATCTCAAAAACGAATCAGAATACTGCCTTAAAACCATCTGGAAATTTATATACTGAATAGCTATTGACCAAATGGTCAATAGTTTGTTCTTCATGTCCACACTCACATCTCGGGCTATCAATGGCATTCCATTTAAAAAGCATACAATTACAAAGACCATGGCCTGTCCTAGGACGATTCAAAAGACACCAATTTTTCCTAGACAGATGAAAACCAGGACCTTTTTCAGAAGGATCAAGTATTAAACTTTTATTGAAATAATCATTTGCTGTCCATTCCGAATTCCAAGTTTCTTTGTAATTCTTTTTACTCATTAGGCCGTGAAGGCTTTCTAGATTTCCTTCTAGCCAGTCTTTTATCTGGCATATCATCATTACATAGTATAAAACAAAGTCGATTTCGCTGTCTGTCTCTATGTATGCTTGAATCTTCAAAAATACGCAACGGATTTTGAAACGCTTTTTTTAATATATAAAGTGATCCAAGAGGAAGGTTTATATGCATGATATTGTAGAGAAACACTGATGAATTTACAGGTTTCTAATGTGATGTCGTGAATAAACACATTTTTTTGCGCTTACATTGCAAACGCTGACTGATAACCACGAGATAAATCGAAATAATGTACTCGGTATTGTACTCCTAAAAAAGGTCAACAAAAAAGTCCGCGATGGTATATGTCTATCTCTTAGGGATAACCCACAATAGCCCTTAGACTAGAGCAGAATATGTGGAGGCTAGAGGCATATGCAATGAGACAATCAAATCTTCAAAAGATGCTCACAATGCCAAAATAAGATCTAGACTTGTTGAATGCCCTAACGGATCCCGTTCATTTTGGTCCTTCGCTAAAGCTGTAGGAAGAAACTTCACTTCCAGCTCGTTTTCCCCTCTAACCAAGGAAGATGGAACACTAGCAACGATCGCCCTGGAAAAAGCCAACATCTTCGCGCATTTGTTCGCTGAATATTACATCTATTGACAGTCATATGACCGAGATAACCTTTCGCCCACGTACTATCAGAAGGATTCTGTTGGGTCTCAACACCAACAAAGCCAGTGGATCCGACGGAATCCCACCGATTGTTCTCAAAAAATATGCCCCCGAACTAACACCTGTCCTCTGCAAATTGTTCAACCACTCTTACAAATTGGGTGTTTTTCCATCCAACTGGAAAACCGCAAGAGTACAACCAGTACCTCAAAAAGGCCCTACCTAGCAACTACAGACCTATCGCTCTGTTATCTATTATTTCAAAGGTCATGGAAAAAGCCATCATCTTCGAGCTCATGAAACATCTGGAACACTCAGGAATTATCAACGATAGGCAATATGGTTTCCGTCATCAGAGATCCACTGGTGACTTGCTCGCTTACGTCTCACATATATGGCAGCTATCTACCGAGAAATATGGTGAAACCCTAGCCGTAGCACTGGATATCTCCAAGGCATTCGATCGAGTCTGGCATCAGGGACTCCTCGCCAAGCTTCCATCTTATGGCGTGCCCCTAAAGCTATGTTCTCTGCTAGCTAGTTTTCTCTCAAACAGATCTCTCCATGTAGTGGTCGATGGAGTTTCATCTGACTCTCTACCCATAAATGCTGGTGTTCCGCAGGGATCAATTCTGGCTCCAACACTATTTCTACTTCACATCAACGATTTGCTGGAAGCAACTTCGTGTCCAGTGCACAGCTTCGCGGATGATAGTACCCTCCATACTGCATTTTCTTCTAGGGCTCCAATACCAGCCCGCCAAATCAAAAACGAACAAGGAAGAAATGTTAACAACATAAATATGGACTTGGCAACAATTCTTGAATGGGGATCTAGTAACTTGGTAGAATTCAACGCAAACAAAACACAAGCATGTCTTTTCTCTAGAAAAGCCGATCTTACTGTGCCCAGCATAAAATTGTCGGGAGTGACCATACCATTGAAGTCATCCATTTCGATGCTTGGCATTACTGTCGGCAGTAGCCTTTCCTGGGAGAATCACGTGAGATCCATTGCTAAAAGTGCATCCCAAAAACTTGGTTTTCTGTTTCGTGCCAGGAGCTATTTCACCTCAGGTCAACTGCTTATGATCTATAAGGCACAGATTCGACCTGTCCTGGAATACTGTTCCCATATTTGGAGTGCTGCACCCTTCTTATCACGGAACGAATTCACTCTTTAGCTCCGAAACTAACAAGTTCCGGCGTGGAGAATAATATGTGGTGAACTCTGTATGTGGTCGTTGCTAGACTAAAAGCAAAACAAGTGGAATCTTTTGTGGGGCTCTGGGTGATTCCTTCGGACCACAGCCTCAAAGAAAGTAGGTAAATCATTCTTTGTTACCAACGAAGTCCATTCGCAGAACGAATTTTGAACAGTAACGTATTTATAATCGAATCTATTCGGATTGCGAACGCGTTGAAAGTGGGACTAATCCCTTCCTCTGGAGCGGCGGCAATTAGGCCACTCTAGCGTCAGATTTACACCCCCTAAACCGCCATCGATCGATGTTATCTATACCGGATCCATTGAATTTGTTGGCGGAGTTATTTCAATGAACGCTCCCATTATTCTCGGCAGAACTGCGATAATAATAGGGGGGCCCTGCATCATCGATGAAAAATGAACCTCCCGATCGGAGAGAAAGACAGATAATGCGATAGAACTCGATTTATCTCCCTTTCGTATCCAGAAGCGCTGTCCGTCTTGCCCGTCCGTTTATGTCGGGAGATCTATGGCATACGACGTTTCTCGGACGACAGGTTGTTTGAATAAGTTGATCGTTATTGATGGCCGAGCTAGACGACGCATAATTTTCAGAATTTTCGAGGTCGTTTGTTAGGGTCTAACTCTTGATGGAGGTGAAATCGATGTCTGGGTCTTTGTCTTGATCTGAATCAGCTGACCGAAGTCTTCCAGAGCACTCTGATCGACCAATGTACTCCTTACAGAACATATATGGTGCCTTTAACAACATATGTGTCAGAGAACCTCTTGAGAGACGTGAATAAAACCATTGTAGGATGGATTTATGAGCTACAAACACGACGACCATAGCAGAGTCACTGGTGGGTTATCGAACCACCAGCTCTTTTTATGGAGTCTAGTAGAAGATGAGCTACTCCATAGACTAACGGAGTTTGGCTTCGAATGGACATAAGGCCACAGGGTTATCTATGAATGATACTTGGCAGTGGAGCTGTATATTATCTAAACCAAGACTCCAGTGATCTCGAAAAAGGACAGTTCAAGCTATGGAATCCCTGGTCTAGTCAAGATGCAGCCTCAAAATCTTGCGATGGATGTTCCTCGTGAGTGTGGGACATGAGACAATAGACTGGCATGCCAAAGCAAGTCAGAATAGCTCTAGAAGAACGATGTGAAACGAAGACAAACCTCTGTATGCATCACTGGAGCTATGAGTACGTGCCCAACCAGGGCACTCGAGATTATCACAGACAACATAACTCTTCATCTAGGGATAGACAGATTAGCCCATAGGGTCATTCTCAGAATATCTAGAGAAGGTGAAGGCGAGGAGAAAATCGAAAATAAAAGAGCCAGGTATATTTTCAACAAGTAAATCTCATCAGCAAACCTAACCAGTGGAGAGATATTCACGAAAATAGGAATCGAAAAAGACTTAGCAACGATTGGAAGATTGGAAAATGGAATCTGCCACACAGAGAAGGACTGAACGAAAATAAATTCGCTATCACAAAAACGCGTATATCTTTTGAACCACTGGACCGATTTCGAAAATCTTCTGATTCTAATGAAAACTGTTTTTACAATAAAAAAACCAAAACTATTTTTTACAAAATTCATGGATTTTTTCTGGAATTCTTCCCATCATGCTTCTTATAGTGTTCTCAGTAACTTTCTGGGATGTTATCTTCCACTTTTGCTTGAATTCCGCTAATGTTTCCGTTGATTTCTTAGTCTTCTTCAATTCTCTTTTTACCAGGGCCCAATATCTTTCGATTGGCCTGAGTTCTGGGCAATTTGGTGGAATGGCCTCTTTGGGGACAAAAACCACCTCATTAGCTTCGTACTATTCCTTGGTGGCCTTGCTGTAGTGGCATGAAGCTAAATCTGGCCAAAAGATTGTTTACACATCGTGCTCACGTAAAAATGGTAAAAGTCGCTTCTTCAAGCATTCCTCGATGTATATCTTCGAGTCAGCAGAGCCTTGGCCAACGAAAAATTTGCTCCTTTTCCCACAAGTGCAAATTGCTTGCCAAACCAGGAAATTTTTAGGAAACTTTGCTTGTTTCTTCACGCGAAATTGTTCGTCAACATTTCCACGAGAATCTGCAGTATAAAATTCCTGACCAGGTATTTGCGAGAAATCAGCCAAGACATAGGTTTCGTCGTCCATCACTCAACAGGAAAAATTTTTCAAGAAATCTTTTTTTAATTTCTTTGCTCTTGATTTCGCTTCTTGATTCTTCACAGCGTTCCTGTCTAGCACTTTCTGCACTTTGTATGTTCTAAGCCTACAACTCGACTTGATTTTCTGAACGGTTGACTGCGAACAACCCACTATTTGGGCCACTTTCCGTCCTGAAAGGTTAGGATTCTTCTGAAAAAGGCTGATGGCTTTCTTCACTTTTTTTGGGCTATGAAACCCCTTTTTCCTCCCGGTTCCTTCCTTGCGGTTCATTGTAAGATCTTCGTTGAAGCGCTCAACAACTCTTGATACCGTTTCCGGACGAACGCGAGCCTCTTTTGCGATTCTTTTGAAGCTCCATTTTGGATTATTTTGAAAAAGTTTCACTATAAATTCTCGTGTTTTCACTTCGCTTGACATTTTGCGACAGAGAATTGGAATATCTGTGAAGTAAATGTTCCACATGTTTCTGACGTTCATAACTATGATCAAATTTTGATTTTTTCTGAATTGGTTCAAGAGATATAGGCGTTTTTGTGATAGCGAATTTATTCTCCTTCAGCCAATGCCAATAAATGGTACAAAGATAGTGAAAAATCACAACAGGAACAGATACTGGAATATGCATCAAATATTCACTATCGTTGGGTTCTTGTTTGAGCATCTTCCATGCAGAAATACAGTGTTCCTGAAGCAATCAAAGATACCAATATTCTTGCCAGGAAAGGGCATAAACTCCCTTTATTAGCCCTGAACCAAGAGATTCAGAAGAACCAAGGAATCGAAAGGGGAATCATCCAGGACTGGATAATTCCAAAAAGTTCCTTAGGAATTT
Source organism: Adalia bipunctata (assembly GCA_910592335.1). Classification (NCBI taxonomy): domain Eukaryota; kingdom Metazoa; phylum Arthropoda; class Insecta; order Coleoptera; family Coccinellidae; genus Adalia; species Adalia bipunctata. The sequence goes on from OU342951.1 coordinate 5,936,945, forward strand.
GAGTACTACGGGATATAAAAAGTATCTGGACCTGAGTAAAAGCATGAAACATATCCCCACTGGCTTATTCCAGACAGGGCCTCAGAAAGCAACTAATGACAATGGGTCTAGCGAAAACAAATGCCTCACCAACTCAAAAATAGCTTTGGACAAGAATGCTCAAGAAGCTTACTTTCTTGAAGCCATTCCAGGAACTGGAGTTCATTAAAACTCTGGACCAGGAGAACCAGCTGTTAATGGTGTAAAGGTGAGGACAGCTTTGACTCAAGATGTAGTTTCACTGCTACCCCTTTGTGGAATCTACACATATTACAGTATCGTTCAAAAATTTAATCAAGGTAGACAATCCCAATTTAGAAAACACCTTAATTCATCGCCTTTATACCCGCAGTATGCGTCTCTCTAACAACCCTGAATAATTAAAACATACAATAGGAATAGAGCAACATACCCTCAAATCCTCAAGATCTTTCCCCATCCGTTTGTGAATCTCTCCAGAAACGCCCTCATAGCATCTCTACCCGTATTTATTGAGGTCGCTGCGAAAGGGAAACAAGAAACAACCGGCATCCTGAGCGGCTTTTATTTCCAACATGAGAAAGACACATTCGACTGAAATCGGTGAAATTGAAACATCTTTCCTTCTATTACGGACCCAAATTTCATTTCGCTTCTTGAAAGCAATGCGTGCTGCCTTTTCCATTTGTTTTATTTCGACGGAACAATGGCGTTAGGAAGGGGAGCGGGGGCGGAAACGTATTTCGTTTTTGCGAGGTTATGGAATTTTTAGAGATGGAAAACAAGTTGTTTTGACAGGGAGTAGAGAGATCGATAGAGGGGGATATGATGTAAGAGGATTTTTTGTAGAAGCTGGGTTTATTCTGGAATTGTGCAGAATATTTTGGAATGTAATTTCATTCAAAGCATAATTTGATGGCGTTTTCATTCGATTGGTTTAGAAGCAGCAGATTTAAGACAGCCCCCAAACTATTCGTTCAGTGTTTGAGCAAGACGTGCAAAAAATCCCTTGATTAAAACCAGTAAAATAAGAAGCCAGCGACTTCAGTCAAGTAGAGCGCTATAACAATACGCCTCGGACTATTTAGATTGAGCTACCGGCTACTCGTGGAGATTTCGTTCTACTGTTTCATTCTTCGCATAAATAGGGTATAAAATAAAAAAAATAGCAAAGCTCGTTAAAATTCATGGACATATGAAACAAATCACCCTCCACTCTCAATACGTCGTCATTGAAGTTATCTAGATGCTTCATAATGCAACGTTCTTGCATCCCATAATGGAGCATCCCTACAGCAATTTTGTAAATCCGATAAAAAATTCATAACGCTCTTGTCTGAACCCGATTCAAATTGCCAGCTGCCGGATTATTTAATAGGTTTTCTTATGCATGAATACTTGAATTCTTTCATGGAGGGATGGTTATAACTTTGATAAAGGTTGTTGAATGAAAACATAGAAATAAAAACATCAATTATATTCAAGAAGTCTACTATTTCCGATTTGAAGGACCTAGATTCCAATTCCATTTCGAAATGTTGATCTGAGAGGGGTAAATGAAGCCGAAACTAGGTTCAGCATATACTTCCTTTGCAAGAACGTAACTTTACTTGGTTTCCCTCAATGTCTAATTCTAATAAGAAATATGAATCCAATTTAAAAATCGTTACAAAATGGTGAAGGGGCTAGTTAGCATTGAAATATACTCCATTCACAATTATAAAATCACAACTCTGGCCTTGGAAATTTGACACATTCCACTCTGTATCGAAGTTATGACGTTTTTAAAAATATTTTTATGTTCCAAGTCAACACTATGTTGCCCTTTCTACATTCTTAGCGTATTTCTCAGAATGTGAATGAATTGGAAAAGATGTGATGGACGAAAATAATTAACGTTTATATGAATTGATTGAAAGGATTCCTTTGCTAGTTATCTGCATGAAAAGTACATTTCTATTTCTAATATTTCTTTATTTCAAATAAATAACAGTTTTATTCATTCATCACAAAGAAAATAAACATAATAACTAAATTAACGAATTTGTTTACAGAGAAACTAATAATTTCAATGCAGTAGTAACTGAGTTTTGGTTATAAATTAATAAGCAAGAATGTCCATTCCTGGAAGCTTTATAGATATACATTTCATTTATTTGATCTTATGAACAAGGAGTAAAATATTCTGACTGTATAGTAATTTATTAGTTTAAAAAATATTCATACATTACTACCACAGTAGGTTTGTAGAAATAAAATGGAATAGGTCGAACATATGCTTCACATTTATCATTCACCTGTTCTAAAATAAGACACAAACTCCTGGAATATGAAAAAAACCGATGTATTCTGGTTCAATATAGCCTATTTATACTTTCGGCAAAGGATTGATAGGAATCAAAGCTCCAGTGACACATTTTCAATTAATCGGAATCTGAATTCACCAACCGTTGAATGCCATATAGTCATATTTCTTCTCTTTTTTAGCTTTTTCGACGTGTTTTTTTTTCTGAAACGTGAAAACGATCAACAATAATCATTTAGAGACCGATGATGGCCATCCAGAACCCGTTTACTTACGAAAATCGTGAAAGTTCTTTCCTCATAATTCCTCGTAAATCCTACCTGAAACATATTTTAAAGTCGCTTTCGTTAGAAGATCGTATTAGGAAGCCTTTTTTGTCCATTTACACATTCCAAATAAATTTTGAGCACGAAAAACGATACCGAAACTAACCAAACTTCTGGGGGACCGGAATTTCGTTTGAAATCTTTCTAAACGGCCAGATACCTAAAAAAACTTCGTTATCAAGTGTGAAAAGGTCGATTAGTACTTACTTTCGCTTTATTTATGCTTAAAAATCGATTTTTGGTCCAATTCAAATTTGCCGTTCGTACTCACGCCAAAAGTCGTGAAAGGAAAAAATGACACTTGCACGAAATTTCTCATATCGACGGGAAACTTTATCTGGACGACGAAGAACGGAAAAATAGTGGATTTCCTATCGATATTTCGCCCCAAAATCGCCGATCGATTCGAACTAACAAAATGTGGAATATCTTTGATACTTTTACTTTGATGTAAAAAAAACTGGCAACGTCGTTTTATCATTAACGATATTCTCTGTACGCGCACAGACTTTTCATCAGGTGCACGAACTCCTGAAAACGAAACCATGACCTCCTATGTGATTAAATAAAAGTGAATGGAGTATATGTAACAATTTTATTTTATTGTGGTGGAGCTTGATGCCGAAGTGAAGGAATTATAATATTGTTATCGGTCTTCGAGACAGGTGGAATTTTTCAAGTAGATATGATCTCATAAAGTGGGTTTGAACTACTTTGAAACAATTCATTAATTTGTAGATAGAAAGAAAAATTTATAGATAGTTAGATGGAGATCAAGATTAGGGAAGCTTGTTGAGAAACGATGTTTTCAGGAGAATCTATAAATTCGACGATTGAATATGCTTCCAAATTTCACTTCAGGGTGAAGTGAGGACCTCAAAGGCTAAAATGTACTGTCTATTGGAATTCCCCAAGTTCATGTGGACATGCCAGGATTGACAGTTTCATATCGAATCATCTATTTGACACCGGATACTAGATATTATCCATGAAATGGGTTATTCAATATTTACACGATGAAGAGAATTTGTGTATAGCTTGTAACATAGCTACTCCAGTCTCCAGTAATACCTGCCTTGAGGGCAAACGAGCTCTTTCATCTTCTCCACGCACTAGACTTGGGAGATGCTTATGAAGGAGCAAAGCAAGGAAAATTTATATACTACCAAATTACCGGATTTACACTTCTATCGTCAAAACCCCTTTCTTCGCTTACCTCCAGGCAAGCAATCCTTCTGTCACTTCGTACCCTATTTTCTTTGAAGTAGTCCTGAATCTTTCATTTTACAAGTGCTAGGGAGAGGAAGAATTTCAACACTCATCAAGGAGTTTTATGTATCTTGAACAGGGGCGACCGTCCTGTCCTTGATTGGGCGTATTATCCAGAAGGGCTGTGTTTCAATTAGGGCTCGTTAATTATTGAATGAGATGGGGGATTGCTCAGAAGTGAATGAATTAGTTAGTACACACCGAGGGACCTTCTTTTCTAAGATAGAATTATCACGTGGGTATGAGGAACTGTTCAAATTCATTGGTAGAAGTAGTTATTTCAAAATTTACTACTTAATAAACTGAGGAACTATTAGACCGATTCCAGCTACTCACGAACTGTATGTTGCAAACTTATTAATGTCCTATCGGAAGTAGGGTGTCCCTTGTTTCTATAGTTAATGGAGGGAGTTACATTCCACAGCTTCCTTAAAGTCCTCCATTTCCAGAGTTCCAATGAACTCCAGTATCTTGTTTTACTCGAAATCCTTGTCAATCTTTTGAAATCCCCCTGTCGAATATTCTGCTCGGCATGTTCTAACATCCTCAAATCCCAACAATTAGAACGTTTCCCCCAATCTTTTCAAACGGACATCTCCGACAGATTTGGAGACGAATTAAGACATCCCCCAAAAAACTTAATGAACTTGGGGGGTGGGGAAGACAATTCTGTCTAATTAGGTCGAACTCGCAAATCTGTCAGATTCAGACAACGGCAAGGAACAATATTTCACAAGCAGTTTCCTCGGAATCGAGGTCCACAGCTCTTTGAATTTCACTTTCGGCAGTATTACATTATTACCACGCTTTGTTCGGGTGCCAGTTTAAATATTTGTTCATTGCCTCGAGCACAGGAGGGGTGTGATGAATCAAGCTTCTTCACGAGCCACCCCACCCCATCTTTGCGGTGAGAGGGTTGGCAAAAATTTGGTGGGCGACAACAGCACGTCGTATTGAGGTCACATATTGGCGCCCAACGTGGGGCCATGATACGAAATTACAACCTCTGAGTCGAATTATCGACGAATTTTCATGTGTTTATTTTTATCTTTTATTCTTTTTGTTGTATTTATCTCTTTCCTTATTCTGTCTCTCGATTAGTTTGCTTAGTGTTGTTGTCTCACTACGACAACATCAGGACAAGATAAAATTCCTCTGGCAATAAAAATTGAGCTGTTTTGTTTGAAATAGGTTATATAGATAAATAGGTGTTTACAATATCGATCTATCGCTTGTGCTGCTATATTTGTTCCATATACTGTGTTTTACAATCTTCGTTCCATATTCAAACACCCTTCAGAGTGATTTATTGGTCATTTTTTTGTGTTCTCAACATAAGTCAGGTCAAGTTTGGGAAATACATCTGTTTTTTCGAGACCATAACCATGTCCTTATCAGTTTCTGAGATTAGGATTATAAAACTGAGTATATGGTGACACATTTATTGCAGGACAGGTTTTGATTGGGAAACTAATGCCAGACACGAATGCCCTAGTCCGATTATGCTCTCATTGGTCTGTAGACACAAGAAATAGGTCGTTTTTCCCACTTAAGGGGACCTGGTACACGTCCGAGCTCGCGACCTTCAAAAATTGGGCTTTTCATTTCCATGATATCTCAGTTCGTATACGGCGTAGACCAACAATTTTTCTTTCATTTAAGCTCAATCATTTCTTTAGAATGCGTATTACTGGCTTTTCTGTTTTTCTTCTTATATTAGGAAAAAAACCTGGTAAGCTGTGATTTCATGAAAATCTGGAAAAACGATTGTATTTCCATGATATCTTCGTCAATTTTCGGGATACATGTTTCAAATTTTCAGTATACATGCGAAATAATATTTTGCAGAATGTGTTTTATTCGCTGGTTGAAAATATGACCAATAAAGTTCATACTTTATAATTCATTTAAACATTGAGGGGGCAATAAACAAAAAAACTGATCAATACACATTCTGGAAAATATTATTTCGCATGTAAACTAAAAATTTAATACATTTACCCAAGAATTGACAGAGATATCATGGAAATAAAATAGTTTGTCCGGATTTTCATGAAACTATAGCTCACCAGATTTTTTAACTAATATACGGAGAAAAACAGAAAAGCGAGTAATACACATTCTAGAGAAATGATTAAGCTTTAATTTAAAAAAAAAATTGTTGTTCTACGCCGCATACGAACTGAGATATCATAGAAATAAAAAGCCCAATTTTTGAAGGGGGCTCGCAAGCTCGGACGTGTACCAGGTCCCCTTAAGTCAAAAATGACAAAGCCACTTTTGTGTGAGATGAAAATGTGTATCCAAATAACCCACTGAAAATTTAAAGCCGCTTTCACCTCGAACCGATGTAAGCGATTTATGTGTACGAACAACGATTCGAAAAATGAATTTAACCGGCAACGAACGAAAATACCCGCGCTGAATCTCCAAATTGTTCTGTCCTGATAAGAGACGAAATTCAATTCAGATTATAACGGATAAATAAACATGGCGCAGGACATGAATATATATCGAATATTTAGATTGGAGATGGCAAAAGTCCTTCTTTTCCGTCCAGGACACGGGAAATATTGCGTAACTCTTGCTTTTTCCATGATTCATGACGTGATAAATTATATGAGGGAGTGGGCTTTGGGAAAAACCAGGAAAATAACAGCCGAGGCACTCATGAGAGAAGAAAAATATCATATGATGTTTTCATTCGATAGAAATTCATGGAATGGTCGCTTGAGAGGGGAGATATAGAAATAATTCATGGGATTCTCGTTCTGTGGTCTGCGAGGAAAAGTTCGAAGATGATATCTGAGATTGAGCTTTTTCCGGATTATCTCACCTACATATTTCCGAACAATCGAAGAACGGTTACCAATTCTTACTCTGTTCGCACTGAGCGAACTGAGTAGAGTGCGAACTGATTGGCAAGTGCGAACTTGTGAGAGACGAAGGTCAAGTCGATTGGTACTTTTATTCTTGATCTGAAGAGTGGGGTAAACCACTGATGTGCGGATGTTCTTCCAAACCGACGTTAAATCCATTCGCAGTATCAATTTGTGAATCTCCAGAAGTAATTTTAATCCCGTTGTGGTTTCTGAAATTGCATTTCGATATCGACACTGATGAAATTTTCTCTCTAACAATGTGGGAATGAAAAGCCTTCCATTGCTGTACCCAGAGTTGATAGTGAATATGATTAAGGGCTTATTATCAGCAAATAGTAGCACAACACCGATGAATATTCCGAGAGAATTCATAATCGGGTCATTCGTTCAGTTATCGTAGTTGTCGTACTTGTTCAGCCGTTAATGCAAACTTGATTTAACTAAAACACGATCAGCAACTACCACATGAGGGCATATGGGATGAATATTTAGGTACATAGAAATTGGATGTCGAAGCTGCACCATATTCCATCATTGGACCTACGCCATTTGGTCGTTTCAAATCAACAGAATAAAGTATAGGTTTGAAACAATAAGAGAACACGCTCAATAGGTTTTTTTTTATTAAAGGTACATGCTAGTCATTGAAAAAATAATTCCTAATCATTATGTGACCGCAGATCTGGAATTACAAACGATTTCTTTGACAGCTGCTGTTGAATTTTATAGACAGCTGTCAATTTTTTTAGAGATCCAGGGTGTACTAAGCAGTATTTGAAAACTGGTGGATTGGACATCAGTCATAACCCGTCAGATCCTCAAACTCAAACAGTATACATTTCTTTCAATACCAACTGAATTTTTATGACAATTTTGATTGTTCGAATTTTTTTCTCGAAATCGGTAGCAGATACGAATAAACTATAAGGTGTTTCAAATTTCGCGTTTTTTTTTAAGAATAAATAAAATATAGATGGCGCACTGAATTCGTTTGGGTATTTTGACATTTAAGAAGTGTGATGTATGACATTTATTAAAATGGCTTTGTACACGATACAGCAACGCGTTCAAATTGTTGAATTATTTGATGAAAATCAGCGTTCTGTGAAAGTTGTTTTTTGGAAATTACGTGAATTTTATGGTTTACATAATCGTCCATCTGAAAGCACTATTGATCGAATTATCAAAAAATTTCACGAGACCGGTTCGGTAAAAGACCAACAAAGTGAAAAATACAGTCGAAGCGGTCGTTCACAATAAATTATTAATTTAGTTCGTGAAAGTGTTGCTGAAGACCCTGAAATGTCCATTAGACGACAAGTTGGACTTAGTGGGTCCACAACATGGCGTATTTTACACAAGGATTCAGCTCTGAAGGCATATTAGGTTGAAACACTGGAACTTAAGCCTTAAGTCCCGTTGGACTATTTTCTTTGGGGTTATGTGGGAAGCCAGGTCTATAAGAATAATCCACAATCGAATCCTGAACTGAAGGATGAAATTATTCGTGTCATTAGTGAGATAGAGCCTCAATTATGTCAAAATGTCATTGAAAATTTTAACAAAGAAGTAGACGTCTGTAGGGTACAAGAGGAGGCCATTTGGCAGATATCATTCTTCGTGCATGAATGTCATAACTGATACTTCAATTACCAATAAAAAATTTCGAAATGAATGCAAATCATGTGTTTTATTTATTTTTAAAAAACCAAGCTATTTGAAACACCCTTCACATAGGTCCATGAAATACAGTATAACAACAAAACTTCTTTTCACAATCTTTCCAACTAACAGTGGCTCACCGTAAAAAGTTCTGGAGAAAAACAAGGGGCAGTAATCTACAAAAAATAACACCCTGGAAATTGGGAATCGTCAGATTGTGTACACTCCAAATTATGATATCAATGCCAAATTCCAGTCGAATATTTTGTGAAATGCAGATACAATGAGAGAAAAACCTTGGAAAAATTCAAACTATAACACTCTGTATCTCAAAAACGATACGTTTGCGGTCGATAAAACTTTTTTCTTGAGATAATGCAAGTTAAGTTCAGCTGGCTTCATTCCTCGAGTTATATGAGCTCATGAGCCTCATGAGAACCTCCTTTGAAGTTGGCAGATTTGCATTTTAGGTAGATCAGAAATCCAAATCTGCATATTATTCAAATTATCAGATTAAATGTTCCTCATACAAATAATTTCGATCATTCCGTGGGATATCTTCCCAGTTATACAAATCTTTGTTTCAAGCTTTGAAACTTCGATACTTGAAGGAGATATGGTTGTACCTCATTCACAGTTTATTCACCCAGCTTCTCCCTATCAGTCCTCTCCCCCAATCCCCCATCACCCCTTCCAGTCCAGGCCAACAAACAACGCCAAATCCGCCAACAACCGACCTCGCAATCCTCAAACAACTGTTTTTTTTTTTCTAGTCGCAAATGGAACAGGATCATCAAGGACCCGCATGTGGAGGGTCAGTACACCGCCCTGCTGGGGGTCACCGACGCCGATGTCCTGGACGCGGGCGTCTTCTCCTGTCAAGTGGAGGATTTCGGTTTTCAGCGATGCATGTCAAAGAGAATACGAATAGGGAGACCGCCTCCCATAAGAATGGATCCTATGAGCCTGACTGTTCGCAGGGTGAGTACGAAAGCTTTGTGCATAGGAAATTGGGGGAGTTTGGATTCCCGGTGATTTCCTGGGGGGATGTAGATTGGAGAATTCCGGATAAGTTGGGAGGATTTTATTCGGTGAGGAGTGAGGGAAATTTCTCTTAGAGTCTCTGGTACTGGGAAGGATAATCGCTCTTTTTGGAAAATGGTGTCATCGAAAAGCTTATTATTATTGCAGGTTTGTTTTCGGTCGTCTAGGAATATGACAGTTCTCCCAAGGACCAATAGAAGTCAAACTGTCTATATACACGTTATTAACAGAGTTAATTCTACATAATAATCTACACTTGTAGATTATAAATACGTCTCACACTGATTACTTTTGACAAACATACATTCAGTTACGATTTATCTGCATTTACTGAACTTCGTGAGATGGTACCATATAAAAAGATCTAATTCCTTCTCTGATGGCAATAACTACCTCCGTCTCAACTCTCGACCAACTCTCGTAGGAACTCTGTACTGACTCCCCGACCAACAATCAACTCCGTACCCCACTGACCACTGACTTCAATCCACAATTATGCCCTTAACGTTAATTCACGGTTCTGCCCCCAATTTGCATTTGAGAAAGTACAACTTTAAGCATCATAAATTATCCTATCCTGGTGTCCCGAGGCCACCTAGGGATGAAAAGCTACAAAGAAACACTTGAGCCTAATTGGTCCATTCATCTTATTCTACGAAATGGTACAACTTTCCAAAAAATGAAAGGGATGTATGGAAAGGTTTCCTTGATCACTTAATGCACGTTTTCCCAGAAAAATGTTTATGTTGCATCTTACTTCAAAACATTTAGATAACATAAATTCCATCTCCTTTGTTCACAAGAATTGAGCTCTCCTTTAAAAATGTTGTATAGATAAATTGATTTTAACCATATGGGATCTAACCCTTGAACTGCAATATTGTTCCGTATGCCTTTAGTTACAATTCTCGTTCTTTGTTTGAAAATACCCTTTTTCGACTCAGTTATGGTCCGCTATTGAAAAGGTTCTCAACCCAAGAATTTAGGTAAAACCATGTCCTATGAACTTCCATTCAGTTTCTCAGTGAAAGCTCATAAAATTAAACATTTATTACAGTACAAGTTGCATTATGGGAAAACATGGCAGGTATCGAACACCAAATCGTCCAAGGTTTCTCTCATTGGTCTGTAGATTCAAGAAATGGGTTGTTTTTCCACTATAGTCAAAAATGGCATTAGCGAGGTGTTGTTCGATTCTGACACCCAATCAATTGTTTATCTTTCCCACTTTTATTCAGAGGAAAATGAACCTCCCTTATTTCCCAGCTTGTCTTTAAAAATCTATGTTACAGAGACAAGCAGTCAGTGAAGTTAGTAACAACAACACCTTGCTACCTTGCTATACATTTTCTATAGAAGGTACATTTCATAATTCCACTTGCTATAAATTTTCATATGGAAGGTTGACTTTATAATCGTCAGAAAAGTAAAGTTTGAGTATAAGTAATCATAACACCTTGCTACCTTGCTATACATTTTCATATAGAAGGTTGAGTTTATAATCGTCGGTGAATAATCAGTAAGTACAGTGTAATCCACTTATAATGAACTCGCTTGAAATGGAAACTCTCATATAATGAACCAATTTTCAAGTCCCGAATTAAAACAATGTAAAATCCTCGGATAAGATGGACTCGATCGTGTATAATGGAATCTCGCCTATAGTGGACTGAAAATACTGAAATAGTCTATTATATGCGAGTTTTTCTGGGGATACCCTGTCACGAGTCACGACGGTTTGTGATGCAATAGCAAACAACACGATTTTATTATTCATTCGCGCTCGCGCTTGCAGCTGTTCTATGAATGTTATTCGGTACATCGTGTATTCGGCTCTAAACTTTGGAAAAATATGGCTAAAAGTGCGAAACGGGCGTTTAGTATTATTATTATTAGTATTATTAACAAACATATCTATTCAGATTCATAAAAATACATATACATACTTATTTAGTAATAAAAGGCAGTTTTTCAACTGTTTTTTTTTATTCTCATGAAATGGACACTCGGTTATAATGAACAATATGTCTTGGTCCCCTCGAGTCCATTATAAGCGGAATGCACTGTAATTATATCACTTTGCTCCCTTGCTATACATTTTCATATAGAAGGTACATCATAATTCTTCCTTGCTATACATTTTTATATAGAATGTAGAGTTTTTAATTTTACACATATTACTTGTATAATCGTTCCGTGCTTGATATCTAAGTTGAGGTAACAAGAAAATACAGTTTGTTGTTTGTTGGGAGTGCGTTCACATTTCACCACTTCCTCATCCTCTTCGTAGTTGTTATCTAAGTACGGATAACAGCTTATCGCAGAGGAAGAGGAATTATTGAATTCCACACTTGTGTTATCCTTTTTGGATTTATGGAAGCAGAGCTTCAACAACATTCTCAACTGAGAAGGAAAAAGAGGAGTGAAGCTTTGGCGTTTTAGAATTGAAACAGCCTGTTCAAAATTGATTCCCAGAGGACCAGCCTTCAGCAGATACACTCAAATCCAAGCCATTCATTTATATTTTCGAGGAAAACCACTAGCAAGCGTCCTGGTTGCTTCTTCCGCTTATTTGAATCCGGGTTTCCCCTCGTGTATTGTCCCCGTTGCCTTCATTCATTCCCACGTTTTATTTATGCGTCTTTCTTTCCCCTTCACTGAGTTTATGTCTCAAAATTTTTCATCATTTCCGCCGAGTATAACGGACCCAATTCAGTTCACCCTTCTCTAATCTTCTTAATTCTTAATTTCTTCCGTAACCATGTTGATTTACCTAATGTTCTTCTTCCTTTGGGTTCGGCTGTTCCTGAGGCGGAAGCTGTTTCTCATCTTTTCGTGAAATTGTTTCAGTAAAAAAGGGGTATGTTTCAATTTGAGATGGCTCTGAAATTGTGAATCCAATCAGTGTTTAAATGATCGCAGATGATTATTGCAACCAATTTCAGATGATTATAACATTGATATTGAAATTGGACAATCCTATAAATGAAAATGCACTTACCCTAATGTAATGATGATGAATCCAGGCGGCTCTCACACTGAAGTCGAGTTTTTTAGGATAGGAATCTAAAGGATATACCCTATTTCTATGTCTAGTTGAGAAAAATTAGGCAGCAATTCACTCGAAAATTGTTCAATATCACACTTGTTAGCTTTTGCACTAATAAACAGATGAAAAATGTTGCAAATTCAGACGCGATTCACTATTTTAAATCAGAAGATTATTCGGACTATTTGAAGAAAGGTTTTTAATCATAATATACTACTCTGTCAAGAAAGTACCGGGAATTTTCAATTAAAACAACATTTTTACATTTAATCGTCAAAATTTATTGGGTCGCCTTCAAAATAGGCTCCATTTGCTCCAATACATCTATGCCAACGGCACTTCCAATCATCGAAACATTTTTTATAGGCGCTTTCCGGGATGGACTTTAGCTCTCGCGCCGAATTTTGTTTTATGGCTTCAATGGACTCAAAACGGGTGCCACGAAGGGGCAATTTTAGTTTTGGGAAGAGGAAAAAGTCGCAGGGAGCCAAATCCGGCGAATACGGTGGTTGCTGAAGCACGTTTGTTGGATTTTTGGCGAGAAAGTCAGTCACAATCGTAGCTTGGTGAGAAGGCGCGTTATCGTCATGCAAAATCCATGAGTTGTTCGCCTACAAATTTGGCCGCTTCTTACGGATACGCTCACGCAAACGTTTCATAACGCCTAGGTAATACTCCTTGTTTACCGTCTGACCCTCTGGAACGAATTCGTAGTTCACCACGCCACGGATATCGAAGATACCTTCATTTTCGAGCGGCTTTGGCGTGGTTTTTTCGGTTTCGGCTCATTTTTTGCCACCCATTCCGATGATTGCTGGCTTGTTTGCATATCATACTCGTATACCCAGGTTTCATCACCAGTTATAATGCGTTCCATGTATGTAGAATCGGAATTACAGCTATCCAGCATGTCTGAAGCAACCTGTTCGCGATGACGTTTTTGAAGAAAATTCAGGTCTTTCGGTACGAGTCGTGCGGCCACCTTTCTCATGCCCAAAATATCAATCAAAATCGTACGTGCGGACTCGTGGGATATCTTAAGATCATGTGCTATCTCTCTCAAGCTGGTACGACGGTTTTCAAGCACCCTTTCCTTAATTTTATCGACGTTATCTTCGGTCGAAGCCGTCGATGGGCGTCCGGAACGAGGCAAGTCTTCGACCACTTCACAACCGTCCTTGAAGGCTCTGTAACACTGATATGCACGAGTTTTCGATAGAGCATTATCACCAAAGGCCTTTTGCAACATTTTCAATGCATCGGCACACGAAAATTCATTTGCAACACAAAACTTTAGACAAATTCTTTGCTCAACGTATCACCCATAGTAAAAACCGGCACGCACTCTGACTTCGACTGACTTAACCAGCTGTTGCAAACACACTAGTTGACAGATCCCGCTCAAGCTTGGCATAGTAATTGAGGACAGTGGTACCAACCTAGGAAAATTTTACCTGCCTCATTGCCCCGCCAGATTTAAATCGATAATTCCCGGTACTTTCTTGACAGAATGTATACCAACACGGCAGAAGAGAAGTGATAATAATGTCACATGTCGATAACCAGCGAGGTTCAAACGAGTCAGTGGCGGGAACAACAATGCCGAATAAGGTTCACGATGTAACACTGTTGTTTGTTATTCAAAATGCAAAGATTGAGAGGAGCTTTATCGAGGGTATGGCATGGTGTTCCATTTTGATGGTCAAGCTACTATCTAAGCACTGAACTCCTATATCATCGACTCAAAGCTGATATGGGACTGCTGAAGAAAAATCAATGAAGTATGGAAAAAATCCTGGTCAGTTAGGAATCACTGGCTCAGAAACTTTCTGTGCTATAGGCAGATGCACCTATAGCTATAAGAGATCAACAAAGACAGGTGGGTGACGACTTGTATGAGTCTCCGACCTCATAAACTCCTCAACAAGCCTGCAGACGATCAGAACTGCCCCAGTTTCCGGTCTCGGAGAAGCGATATAGTTCCGTCGAATGAATAATCGACCCAATCTATTAGATCGATGAAGTTCGAATGCCTACTCTCCTTTAATTGATACCGGCAGGTATAATGGCCGAGGGTAATGGAAATTGTAGTTTACACTGTAGAATTCAACGCCGACAATAAATCATTAGTAGGGGGATGAAAGGCTGTTAATTCCGGTAATTCCGCATAACGAAGCAGGTGTTTCAGAGGGGCATCATTGAGATTAATTGTAATTAAGTTGGTTTTAGACGGTGGCCGCGGTGAACTACTGCAACTGCTGAAATTAAACTCTGGACGAGTTGTAGTCGGCGGTTAGAGTGAAGGTGTGCGCTGATAATGGATACGCTCGGCATGTGCAGGTTTCTGGTTTTTGTCGGCGCGTTGGCTGCTTTATTGTGCCTTTATGGAATAGTCTGTATGTATGGTAATCGACGAAGGCTTGGTGAACTCTTCTCGGCTAGTTTTACTGGATGAAGTCCGAGAAGAGCTGACGCCTTTTTCTTTAGAATGCCAATCAAGGGAAGGAGTTGATGATTTACTTCTTTGGTTGCTCTTTAGTATACAGGAGCTATGTTTCAAAAATACCTCCAAACATTTCTCGCTTCCATCCAGCAGAAGTGTAAAGAACAACCACTTTGAGATTCGACGAGAAAGCGGCTTTCCACCAATCAGGTGTTATAAATTAAAGAAAAGAAAAGATGTTATAAAAATTGTCAAGATCCTCCTCCTTTGAGGGACACTAGGGACAAGTCTCAGTGTTTAGTTATTCTCCAGGGAGAGTGATAGTAAATGAAATACGAAATTAAACTTCAGACATCTAGTAAGACCAAAATAAAATAAACAATTTCACACACAATGTCTATAATCCAATTACGTCAAAAGACTAAATTATAAAAATAATTGGTCAATTTATATAACCGAAATCATATTATCAAAACCAAATGAGCTTATCGAAACCAATTCAAATTATCAAAACTTAGAGGTTTATCAAAATAACCCAAAACCGAAAACATGGGGATATCACAACAATACAAATCAAAGAACCGAAAAGTTGGGGAGATTTCAGGACTCTGGACTCTAAAAGTTTAGGCGTTGCATGCAGCTTTCTAACAATACTCAAACAAGCCAAGCATACACAAAATTACCTGACCCTTCTTCGCCTTGCAGGTAATCCAGAGGATGATGAAAATATCCCAAAAGGAGAAAAACACGAAAACAACACGTCACTAACTTGCTGTTCGCAGATCAACTTAACGCTGCACACCGTTATTCTCCTAATAGCACTTTTCCGTCGCCGCTTGAGACAGTACCTCTAAAACTGAATTACTTCTTAAACCTTCCTTAAAACCGTACACTGAGTCAACTGAGAACCTTCCCGATTAAGACTTCTCCACCTACTCTTAACTTCCGATTCCAAACTTAACTCGTCTTCGCTTTGAGACCGTACTTCCAAACACTGAAGTACCCTAAAACCGATCCCAAATCAACTGAGAACCTTTCCGTTTAAGGCTTCTCCAGCTACTCTTTCCGTCTCCGCTTTGAGACCGTACTATCAAACGGTGAAGTAAAAAAACCGATCCTGAGTCAACTGAGAACCCTCCCGTTTAAGGCTTCTCCAGCTACTATCACTTCTTCGTTTTCCAAAGCGAATTCATAATATAGAAGCACAATCAGATCATCAAAACTTGGGGTTTATCAAAATAACCCAAAACCGAAAACATGGGGTGATCTCAAAACAATACAAATCAAAGTACCGAAAACTTGGGGAGATTTCAGGACTCTGGACTCTAAAAGTTTTGGCGTTGCATGCAGATTTCTAACAATCCTCAAACAAGCCAAGCATACACAAAATTACCTGACCCTTCTTCGCCTGGCAAATAATCCAGAGGATGATGAAAATATCCCAAAAAGAGAAAAACACGAAAACAACACGTCACTAACTCGCTGTTCGCAGATCAACTTAACGCTTCACACCTTCACCTTCAACTGAGTCTGAGAACCTTCCCGATTAAGACTTCTCCAGCTACTCTTAACTTCCGATTTCAAACTTAACTCGTCTCCGCTTTGAGACCGTACTTCCAAACACTGAAGTACCCTAAAACCGATCCCAAATCAACTGAGAACCTTCCCGTTTAAGGCTTCTCCAGCTACTATCACTTCTTCGTTTTCCAAAGCAAATTAAAGATTTCCCCTTTTCCCACCTCCCGTGGGTGCATTCCGAAGGGATGATGCAATTCATATGGAACTTTCGTGTAGCTGCCACGTTGCAAGTCTCACGATCTTAGCCTCGAATTTTTTGCTGTCGTCTGAACTTGGGGCCACCCAGTTCGTAGAACGATTTTTTATGAGGAAACTTGACCCGAAAATCGATAATTTCAATTGTTATCGTCTAGCCTGCATCCTGTGCCATACCGATAAGCAACTAAATAATTTTCGGAGCCATGAATATACATTTCAGAAGTCTATATTGGTTAACCGAAATATTTCCAAGCCTGGCTCACCCTGTTGAACCTCCGCATGTCCGAACGATCCAAGAACACAATGGCGTCATAAGACCCTAAGGGCGTGCAGAGACGGCCTTTGAAGTATCCGAAAAAACGCGTTATCCTGTTTTTATACCGGCAGAATCGAATATCGAACGGCGTACGTCATTTGGGCCACAAAAGATCCCGCCAGATTTTTTCGATATTGAGGTTAGTCAGCGATGTGTGAGCCAAATATCTGGCGGATATTTGCCAGGATGAGAGGGAAGGAAATTGCCTCAGCGATGCTGGCGGATATGATAAATACGTATTGGGTAACAAGGGGAAGAATTTTTCTATTATGCAAGCATCAAAGAGATGAGCAGATACTCGTAAACAGGAGGCGTTGCTACCTATACATATATGTACAACTATATAGGAGGCTATGTGGGAAGGTACCTACAGGGTGGGGCATCAGTTTCTTCAACATTTTAATGGTATACTGAATGGAGATGTTCTATTCATCAATATAGTGTCACAGCATCCATAATTATATGATTTCCCCCGCTTCGGTTTCTCTTTATCAGTGACAATTTCTTACGGTGTGTATGCTTTGAGATCTTGAGTTCCACTGAGGAAAAGTTAGCTAAAGCTGGTAGTAGCTCTTTGTGAACTCAGGAAACCTCTTGTTAGATATAAAATTCTGAATCTCAACCTCTGGAGGTTCAAATTCCTCAATCGCCAATACGGAAACACTCAACCTGACGTAAACGTTGATACGACGATACAAGATCATCTCCTTTATATTCTCCACCCCAGAGCGTGAAGTCTCACCCCCAGTCACGTCATCCCGCATCTGTATCATCTCGCAGCATCGCGTAGGAGCCCTCATCTTCCGGTATTTGCGGAACGCGAGAAGGCATACGTTAATCCGGGCCGGAAAGCCTGTCTAATATCATACAGACATCCGGTGTTTACACGGATTAATACAGACGTGCCCCCGACAAAGTTTGCGCCCGCTCGCGACTTATCGAATCGCTTGCGATACACGCGGTATAACGTCTTCGGGCGTCGTGACGAGAATGGGCGCCTAATTATGTGGGCGGAAAGCGTTTTGTTATTCCTGGCGTGTCGCGCGACTTCTTAATGTTAACTAATGATGAACACGTCGACTACGGCGTTAAAAGACGTGTTTACGCTTTCCCAGTGGCGGTTTCTGAGGAACTGCTCAAGAGGGGGTCTTGAGGAGCGTTAATTGAATGATATGGGGTCGGGACTAAGGGTGAATTTGAAAAAGAAGCTATCAGCGTCTAACTGAATGCGCTAATCCTTATCGGATACGACTGGGTATTTAACACGACAGATCGAAAATAAATTGTATATCGAGACGGTGTCATACGAGTACGACACCCACAGATGTGGGAGATAGAATTGAATTCTAAGAAGCATGAAATTATACATTTTATACGCACAGTTCCTATTGAAAATTTATTGTTACCGGTCCATATTAGCACTAAGTAATCTGTGGCGATGCTTCTATCTAAACAATATCCTCTTGGAATTTTATAAATAGACTCTACACGGTTATGATTACATCAATTCACTGAAAGTCTTCACATAATGCGCAAACCTCTATACCATTGTTTGAAGAGAAAATCAACAATCTGGCATCGTCTTCTCAAAAGCTCTGTAAAATATCATAGAGATGGGTTAGGTTAGGTCATTGACCTACAATCCTATGACCTAGGTTAATCGAGTTATGTTAGTTTAGTGAAAAAACAATTTTTTATGAGATATTTTCGGAACATCGAGGAAAATATGAAGAAGTTTTTAGTGTTCACAAACTAATCTTCAGGAAAATCGAAGAAGGAACTTATTTTGGTGGGAGAAATATTACTTTCCAATTGCAGATATAATCGGAGAAAACTGAGTGTTTTTGTTAAGAATTATCGTGTTTTTATCATTCTCAATCAAATAAGGTCAATACTTAAGTATTTCCTAAATGTATCAACTCAATTTCAATCCGAGAAAAAACTTTGCATCAATTCCAGAGAATCGTATCAGGCACGTATTTGGCCCAATTTATTTCAAATGGCTAGATATTTTGAACAGAGCCGAATTCGGAAAAATGGAAAATGAAAAGAAGGTTTCTTTCGACCTCAAGAATCAACATTTAAAATATAATGACAAGTCAAAGACTCATCCTGTGTTTTTTGAGGAGGTCAAAAGCTCCACACTTCTCATCAGTGCTTTTTCGTGGCATCTTTATCAAATATGTCAAAGTGAATGTTCGTCCTGTATAACTGGGGACGCATTCCTCAATCCGGCAAACGGATGCACGGCTGGTGCAGAATTTAATTTCAGAACAACCGGATTCTTCCGGTTTTTCGCGAACAGGTCGAGAAAACGAGAAAAAAGCGTGTTCCGGGTGGAAATGTGCTCATGAGAAATTCAAAGGTAATTACGGCGGCAGCACAACGGGGATATAGGCAGCCTTCTTCATAATATAAGACTTGTATTCATGTAGACTCAATAACATCGGTGTAACTATCACATAGGCGGCGACAGATCGGTAGTGGTTCGCATGTTATCCCACCCTCGTCTCCACTTATGTAATGTCTTAGATTTTAGAGCCTATTGAAATGATTTCAGTTATTAATATCGAGTAAGAAAGAAACAGATTCTAGAACGTATTGTTCAGAACGAATACTGTCATGAATATTAGTTTGATGGAGTAATTCTGAAATTATCCTGAACCAAAACTGAAAACATCGATCTGAACGTCAAATTCGAGAGGCTTTCGTTCGGGAAGTTCGAAAACGCCAATTTTTCCATGAATATTTAATCGGGGCGAGCGGAACGTCGAGAGGGAAACGTAAAACGACGAGAAAGTTCTGCGACAAACGGAAATCATGAATATTGAACACTTCAGCCAATACAAACTCGAAGTATTGCGTGATTTTTATCGAGATTCCAACTTCGTTTATTCATCAGTGAAATTTGGGCTGTGAAATTGCAATTGGGTGCCGAGATCGCAGTAACGGTCCTCTTATTTGCATTTTTTGGTCAGAAATTAAAATGAATATACTCCATTCACTTTTATAAAGTATCGCGGTTGGTCATGACATTCTGACACATTTCACCGTGTATATTTTGAAAATGTTATGTTTTCCTGTCATATAACTACGCAACGTAGTCCTTTCTACATAAAGGTCGTAGTAATTAGGTACCTATTTATCGAAATGTTTATTTACTTTGGGAAAATAACGAATCTGAGAAAATATTATGTGAATTCAATAATTCCAAAGAACTGGCGAATTTTGAAGAAACTTTTTTCTCTGTTAATACTGGAAAGATTCAGTTTTGCTATTCTCTTGCACGGAAATCAAGAATCGAGTGTTGAAATTCAACTGAAAAATAATGCACAGAATATTCCTTTACTTTGTGATAGTTCATTCAAAAAAGAATAAAAGTACTCGAATAACCTGACAGAAAAACTTCTGAACGAACAGACCGTCCTATAGAATTCCCCACTTTTAAAAATACTCAAGAAATAAGCCTACAGAAGAAATTAAAATACCTTTAGCGTTGGCAACGTTCCTGAGAATTATTTTGACATTGCCGATAATTCACGAGTGCTAACCTGCGTCAGTTTTAAGTGAAAAAAACTTGATAAACCTAAATCTTGGCCAATCGGGATACTTTATAAAAGTGAATAAAGTATATGCAGGATAGCCTGCATAAAACAGACCAAAGGAGCTTGATATTCATTCAAAATCGTGATTGAACACATCGGAGTATAATACACTGCGCAAAAAAATTAACGCACATTCTGAAAATCTCAATTTTAATGAAAGTTCACTCTACATTGACTTTATAACTTATTTTTTATGTTCTCTCGGGAAGGTTTTGAACGAAACAAGACACATTAAATGGAAGAAAAATTCAGGATTTCACCGAATCTTATGTGAAAGAAGAGAAATGAACAATTATCAAAATACTGAAATGCTGATAAGTGATTTAATACTTGGTATTTCCACCCCTTGCGTTAATTACAGCTCGGCAACGACGGTTCATACTCAAAATGAGTGATCTTAAAATGTTCTGATCTAATCCTTTCCAGATTTCTCCGAGTTGGATTCCTAAGTCATTAAGAGTAGCTGAATGATTTTCTGAACTTCTCAGCCTTCTATTGAGGTTGTCCCAAACCTGCTCAATCGGATTGAGATCTGGACTTCTTGCTGGCCATTCCATTCGAGAGACTTCAACCTCTTCAAGGTACTCCTGAACGATGCGCGCACGATGGGGTCTGGCATTATCGTCCAAAAAAATGAAATTTTCACCAATATATGGGGCAAATGGCACTACATGCTCTTCAAGAATGTTCCTTATATACTTATCAGCATTCATAGCTCCATTATCAACGACCACTAGATCTGTGCGAGCAGTCAAAGATATTCCACCCCATACCATAATCGATCCTCCCCCGAAACCAGTAGTATTCAGGAAATTGCCCTGAGCATATCTTTCATGTCGACGTCTGTAAACAAGGGAACGTCGATCACAATGGTAGAGGCAGAATCTAGACTCATCTGTGAAGAGAACTCTTTCCCAATCGGCCTCTTCCTAATGGATATGCTCTCTCGCAAAATCCGAACGCGCCCTTCGATGGGCTGGGGTAAGAGCTGGGCCTCTTGCCGCGACACGAGGCCTTGAATCATATTCTCTGAGGCGATTTCTTATTGTCTGAGTGCTAATTTGCACCTCATGAGTTTGGTCAAGCTGATTTTGAAGGAGGCGAGCGGTTGCAAACCGTTGTCCCAACGAAGAAACTCTCAAGTAACGTTCTTGAATGGCAGTTGTTACCCGTGGTCTACCCTGTCCTGGTCTTCGGACATTCATACCTGTCTCCCTGAATTGCTGCAACATTCTGGACACACTTGTATGGGAAACTCCAAACCTTTCTGCAATTCTTGTGTATGTCCGCCCTTCTTCTCGCAAAACTACCGCTTGGGCACATTCCTCTTGGGTCAAATTGCGTGTTTCGCGTTGCATAGCGATCGAGTGTGGAAAATCAAACGAAAGAAAAACTATTGATCACTAGAATTGATCGAGAACAACTGATTTTAGAATGGGGCCAATACATTCAAAATCTGATAATATCATCTTTTTTTTATTCCTGCTGGGAGAAAACATCTGTATTGAAGAAAAACGTTGAAAGTGGATAACATATGCATGCATAATTCTGATAAAAATAATTATCATTGAGAACACCTTCAGTTGTAGAATAAATTTGAGATTTCCATAATGTGCTTTGATTTTTTTGCGCAGTGTATTTATTTATTAATTTATTTACTCACTATACAAACACTATGGAATTATAGTAAATACTCGCAAAGCTACAAACCATATCAGTAATGAAGGTCAGTCTACACGAAAAACAGCCTGATGGTGTTTTGAAAGTTGATCTTTGATATTCTCTAACCGTCTTAAGTGTTCAGAATGGATTTGGATACTTTCACCGAGAAATGATCCTCCAACACTATTATTGTGCTAGGCGCTGAATGCTCTCGTCAACGTCTACTATTCCTCCCATATTCATGGAACCACCCCATTAATATTCATTAGTGAAGTTTCATGTTAGTCATTCATCTCGTATTCTGTCTAACAGAGCTTCAATTAGGTCTTGTGCTTGCGATGATATCGAAATTAATCGTCAACAACGGAGCTGGATGGAGCAGGAAGTGATACTTGTGTGTAGGAGTCACTTCAAGTCGGCGTTCAATCTATTATGTGCGCTGGATATTACTGAAATACTTGTTCGGAGTTACTGGTATTTAACCTGTTCTGGTGATCACTGATTAGAAACGGTTTGATAATGTTTTGGTACACGAATCGAGAATTTTTTCGATAGGAAAAAGTTTTCAATTGACAGACTCATATCACATTTTTGATAAATGAATATTTTCCTTGCAATGATGACTGAAGCTACGACTGGCCGTCGTATAGATCTTTTTTTATACCTAGAGCCCGTACATCTTTGTTTTACCTTTCGATTTTCTTGAGATTGATGCGTTTTTTGTTTTTATAACTGGCACCTATATAACACTGATATCTTCAATTCGTCAACTTCTGTCTTCAAAAGAAATCTTAATCAATATTTATGTAGTAATTACTGAATGTATACAGGGTCTTTCACGAGGAACCTCACCCATATTTATACGGGAAACTACTGAACGTATTTTCATGAAATTCAGCACTCATAAGTATTTCACGATGCTGATGAAATCTAAAATATTTTCAAGGCATGAGCACCTCCGGTTTTTCCGGAAATGACGTCAACTTCCGTTTTTCAAATTAGAACACCATTTTTTTAATGCAGAAATAGATTCCTTAGAAAATTTCAAGTTATTTTGATGTAACATTTTTCAGTTTTGGTTGGAAAATTCTCTCTGAGCGGGAAAATTCGAAAAAAAAAATCGAAAATAGAGCTCCGCTGAAACAAGAATAACTTCGAGGTTTTTGGATGGAAAATTTTCATTTTTGGGATTTTTCAAGATGTAAGATTGATGTATCCACTTTGAAAATCGAAATCGCGATTCATGATACAGGGGGTGAAAAAATCGCTTTCACAGTTAGGGATGACAAAATCGTGAAAAATCAATTTTTTCAAATTAGAACCCCATTTTTTTATGGCAGATATTGAATCTACGTTAAAAAATAATGTGAGTGTATGCATCACACCCTTGCCCTAAAGTGGATATTAACTCAGAAAATATCCATAATATTGAACCAGAATACATCGGTTTTTTCCATATTCCAAGAGTTTGTGTCTTATTTTAGAACAGGTGAATGATAAATGTGAAGCATATGTTTGACCTATTCCATTTTATTTGTACAAACCTACTGTGGTAGTAATGTATGAATATTTTTCAAACGAATAAATTACTATACAGTCAGAATATTTCACTCCTTGTTCATAAGATCAAACAAATGAAATGTCGTCAAGTCTTGAACTTTCAGTTCAAGAGGATAATAAGCATTAAAACTTCACAAGCATGCATATGAAAATTATGTGAAAGCAATGCATTTTTTTCCATGGCGAAAAATAATATATTTCAACAGTGATCTCTTGTACTTTTCATGCAAATAACTAGAAAATGAATCCTTTCTATCAATTCATATAACCGTTAATTATTTTCGTCCATCACATATTTTCCAATTCATTTACATTCTGAGAAATACGCTAAGAATGTAGAAAGGGCAACATAGTGTTGACTTGGAACAAAAATATTTTGAAAAACGTAATAACTTCGATACAGAGTGGAATGTGTCAAATTTACAAGGCCAGAGTTGTGATTTTATAATTGTGAATGGAGTATATGTATTTGTTTGTTTTCGAAATGTTTTGTTCATCAAACTTCAGTGTAGCTTAGGATTGGGTTCACAACATTTTTCAAAATTTGTTTTATTTAGTGAATCCCTGTAATTGGGTTTTCCTGTTCGCATTCCTGTTTATGTGAGAGAATAAATAAATATGGTTCTATTCTTTAATTTTCATCGAATTCAGTATCCTTCGAAACCCAAGCTAACTTAACTTCATCTTACCTAACTCAACCTTAACTAAACTAACCAAACCTAACTAACCCAACGTTTAAGTAATCTAACCTAACCTATTTGATTCCCAATGTTATGATGTGAACTTATACAATAAGATTTATTTTGACTGTTTCGAAACGGGTATATTAAAAGAAAATAATGAGTTAAATTCATGTTGTTCCCAAATCTGGAGAGAAAATCTTCGAAGGTTCTCGTATAAATTTCTTTCCCTCCAATTCCCTGAGAATTAACAGCGAGTATATCCGGCAACCTCGCCCTATCTCATGAGCGCCTACGGCAACGAAATTAATTTAAACCGGCAATTTTTTTTCTATCTGTTCCAGGGGGAGGAATTCGCTATAAAATGCATCTGCGCCGAGTACGATTCCCAGAACAAGCGGACCTACAGCTGGACGAAAAACCGGGAATTGCTGCCGGTCAGGACTGATTGGGGAAGTTACGAAGTTCTCTATCCCGACGGGAGTATCTTGGAGGTCCATAAAGCGGAGGTAAATTGGATATACCGCCGATTGAGATGACGGAAAAACGCAATTAGAAGCGCTCGTTTGCGCTACGGGGTTTTGTTTTTTGGGAATGTTGGGAACAGTAATTTGACTGCGGAGAACTTTTTCCATTATTATCGTATTGTCGTTAGTCCATTCCTCTTTGTTTGCGTTCTCCAAATCGTATAGTTCTTGTAGCTGGAAAAATTTACTAATAGGCAGCACCATTGAGTTTAAATATACAGGGTCTTTCACGAGGAACCTCACCCATATTTATACGGGAAACTACTGAACGTATTTTCATGAAATTCAGCACTTATAAGTATTTCACGATGCTGATGAAATCTAAAATATTTTCAAGGCATGAGCACCTCCGGGTTTTCCGGAAATGACGTCAACTTCCGTTTTTCAAATTAGAACACCATTTTTTTATTGCAGAAATAGATTCCTTAGAAAATTTCAAGTTATTTTGATGTAACATTTTTCAGTTTTGGTTGGAAAATTCTGTCTGAGCGGGAAAATTCGAAAAAAAAATCGAAAATACAGCTCCGCTGAAACAAGAATAACTTCGAGGTTTTTGGATGGAAAATTTTCATTTTTGGGATTTTTCAAGATGTAAGATTGATGTATCCACTTTGAAAATCGAAATCGCGATTCATGATACAGGGGGTGAAAAAATCGCTTTCAAAGTTAGGGATGACAAAATCTTGAAAAATCAATTTTTTCAAATTAGAACCCCATTTTTTTATGGCAGATATTGAATCTACGTTAAAAAATAATGTGAGTGTATGCATCACACCCTTGCCCTGAAGTGGATATTAACTAATTATTAATTAGGGCAAGGGTGTGATGCATACACTCACATTATTTTTTAACGTAGATTCAATATGTGCCATAAAAAAATGGGGTTCTAATTTGAAAAAATTGATTTTTCACGATTTTGTCATCCCTAACTTTGAAAGCGATTTTTTCACTCCCTGTATCATGAATCGCGATTTCGATTTTTAAAGTGGATACATCAATCTTACATCTTGAAAAATCCCAAAAATGAAAATTTTCCATCCAAAAACCTCGAAGTTATTCTTGTTTCAGCGGAGCTCTATTTTCGATTTTTTTTTCGAATTTTCCCGCTCAGAGAGAATTTTCCAACCAAAACTGAAAAATGTTACATCAAAATAACTTGAAATTTTCTAAGGAATCTATTTCTGCAATAAAAAAATGGTGTTCTAATTTGAAAAACGGGAGTTGACGTCATTTCCGGAAAAACCGGAGGTGCTCATGCCTTGAAAATATTTTAGATTTCATCAGCATCGTGAAATACTTATAAGTGCTGAATTTCATGAAAATACGTTCAGTAGTTTCCCATATGAATATGGGTGAGGTTCCTCGTGAAAGACCCTGTATTTAAACTCAATTGTAGCACCCAGCATATTTCAACATAGAAGATTCTTGGAGATGTGTGTTTTTGCCACCTTACGATTTTTCTTTCAGAAATCGGCAACCTTCTCCTGCTTAGTACAAGACGGTTCGACCTCTTCTGAAGCTTCTGTAGAGGTTCTGGTAGTGACAGCTCACGGCGTGCAGACCTGCTTGAGTGAAGAATTGCTAGGCGTATCCTGGCCTATAACTGCCCCAGATGCTGAGAGTAAACAACCTTGTCCAAACGAATACTCTGGTGTGGCCATACGCAGATGTACATTGTCTTCCAGCGGTGCCATCTGGAGAACACCTGACTTCTCCAAGTGTACCTCTAGGGATCTACTCAAGGTTTTCACGGAGGTAAGTTTCATTTTATTCTTTCCCGGTAGGTTCACATAGGTACAGCTACCTTTTACTTCCAATTCCAAACTCAACTCCGCTATTCCCCGAATAGCAGAAGTCTATATTGGTTAACCGCAATATTTCGATGTATCACAGAAAGAGCTTCTTGACCTGGGCGAGATACTTACTCCCTAGTTAGCTTTCGAAGGGTTTTGGTTTGTCTCTATGATTTTAAACACTTTCAAATTCCCAATAGAGAAGCAAGAAGTTTCCTTGATCCCTCCCACCCGAAATTTCCGATATCATCAGCCGTGACCACTCGATTAATTGTGAATCTCGCTCCAATCCTCCCTCCCCCATTCTTATCCTCCGTCATAACCCACACATTGCCAGATCCCGAGGGAAGAAGAAAGTCCACCATTGCTCCGAATAGAACCGGTCGTTTCCTATCGTTGCACATGTGGCGCAGCAACTGCAGGCCGATTCTGGAACAGACAAATCCCTTTTCGATACGTGAGCCACACGAAGAGGCGGTCTTTGCACCTGTCCCAGACAGCAGGATTTTATTTATGAGGTTCGATGATCGAACCACTGACTGCAGGATTCCCCACGCGATTTTTGTTGGGAGTTCGTTCATTATCCCTGTAATAGTTATTTTTGGTATGAGTGTTGAAAGTGACGTTTTATTTTGTGAGTGAAAAAGTTTGTGAAATGACCGGAGCGAATTGAACAATTTCACGAACAAAATAATATCACTTTTAACACAAATACAATACAATGTTTCTTGTACAACTGCCCTATTTTGATAATGAAATGGGCGAATTTGTAATGACAATAAACTTCAAAATGCATTTTAATATTCAAATAATCAAAAGGTTGTTGTGAATGGCAAACGTGGCCAACGTTATGATTACTAACAAATGAGAAAAGACGTTGTCATTTGAATTTCGTTCCTGTCCAATTTTCGTCTTGGGTTTTTAACTGCTTAATATGTTTGTCGAGAGTCCAATTATTAATGAAAGTGACGATTTGGTTGTTCCTGTGGATAATGAAGAGTCTGCAAGAAGGGCAAATCTGGAACTCCTACCTAAAAAATCTGTTCGGCAGTACGATATTGCATATAACAATTTCCTGGCCTGGTGTAAATTGAAAAATGTAGAAGGGAACTTCAGTGAACCTGTTTTCCTGGCATACTTAGAAAAAAAATCAAAAATATGGAGTTCATCCACTTTGTGGAGCGAATTTTCAATGATAAAGTCAAGCGCCCTTGTTGAAAATGGTGTGGATGTTAGTGAATATTTTATGGTAATAGCATATTTAAAACGGAGAAGTGAAGGATATCGTCAAAAAAATCGAAAATTCCCACTCGTGAACAAGTTGAAAAGTTTATAAATGAGGCACCAAATGAGAAATACTTGATGGTTAAGGTTGCAACTATTTTCTGATTATTTGGAGCCTATCGGCGTGGAGAATTGTGTAATTTATCAGTGGAAGACGTCGACATAACAAATAAATCATTGGTTATACAACTTCTAAACACAAAAACTAAAGTCAGTCGTTCTTTCAATATTATTGGAAAGTATGTTGACTATTTTCATAAGTACTTTGCAGTGCGCCTTTCTGTCATCAAACAGCGTCATTTTTTTCTGAAATACATGAATAATAAATGCACTGCCAATACAGTTGGTATCAATACATTTGGGAAAATTCCATATATTGTTGCCGAATTCCTCAAACTGCCAGAACCAAAGCAGTATACAGGACACTGTTTTCGAAGATCCTCCGCTTCAATGCTAGCAGAATCAGGAGCAAATATTACGGATATCAAAAAACATGGTGGATGGAATTCTACGATGGTAGCCGAGGGCTATGTTGATCATTCCATTGCATATAGAAATGTCATTGCTGAAAAAATTCTCCCAACCTCAACAGATTTTGGATCATCATCATCCAATATTGTACTTCCGGTTTCTACAAGTACTGATGGTGCTGAGGATTCTATTAATGTGTTGCGAAGCTCCCTAACGTCACAGGACATTAATGTTAGTAATTGTTCTAGTTTTACGATTAATATTAATGTTCATAAGTAATGATTGTTGAATATTGATAATAAAAATTTGCAATTGCTGGATTTTTTTCATCTGATTTCATCATAAGAAAATGGAGTGCTAAAAATATTTTTAACACGCTTCCACGTAAACAATCAATTTCAACATTGTTTGCTGTCATTAAAAGTGTCACTTTTAATGGCAGGCAGTTGTACCTAAAGCTATTATGTCTTGGTTTAGCGATTTTTCGAGATTGTATGGATGGATTAGGTATCCTTGATGAGTTCTATCCGAAAGATCCTCAATTTTTTCGTGAAAATCGACGAGTGCAGCTCGCAAATCGATCAAAGTGACTCCCCGATGTTTTATGTAAGCGGCAGCCTCTCTCCAATTGGAAATTACCATTCTTTAACGAATCTTTATAAATGCGTCTGCCAAACTCGCCCCAAATTGTAAATCGCTCAATCCTAACCGCTCCAAGGAAGATGAATTTCCCATTTGAATGTTTCTGCTCCCTCCAGCTACGTGTAGCGAATCGTCAAAGTGCCGACTGACGGCGGAAAAGAGGAAACAATATCGAGATCTCCGGAAATCCGGGAAAAAATGGATTACAGGTGGTTAATAAATTCCACATCGACGCTTTTCGTGTTTTATGGTAATCGCCAGAAGCGAGGGGACGGTTCATTATGTTATTACGGGGATATTTGAGTTGGGGCTACGGAAATTGATGGAAATTATGGTTTTTCGGAATAATTCTCGAAGAGTGTTATTTGATCACGTCATTCATCAGGCTGCAGGGGAATTTCAACTACTGCTATCGCCTGAGGAGAATTGGAGAAATCAAAACCACCAGATTTGCGACTTTCATCTCGTGAAAGGGCAAGAGGAAAAACTCTCTCTCCGAACGGGTCAACTCTTCCTCTTCCCAATCCTGCTGATGTAACTCCCGAAATCTGAAAATCCAATCGGTGGAAACGGAATTGATCCAGTTAAGAACTCGTTAAACTTTGAAGCCGTCCCGGATCGGGCCGTGTAATGCGATTTGAGTAATTGCGCCATTCAGGGGTCCAATCCGTACGTCGTCCGCCTCATTTACCGATTAACCTGACCGAATCTATTGAGTCATTTCCTAGCGCCTCCGAAAATT
This sequence comes from Adalia bipunctata, assembly GCA_910592335.1. NCBI lineage: Eukaryota > Metazoa > Arthropoda > Insecta > Coleoptera > Coccinellidae > Adalia > Adalia bipunctata. The sequence continues at coordinate 5,967,001 of OU342951.1, forward strand.
TTCGAGTTCTGAAAACTCGATTCGACGAATTTCCGGAAGAAATCTTCCCGTTCGTTACGGTTAATGGAAGGGTGATCCCTTTTCCCTGCTGCTCCATTACCTTACTCAATAGAGGCAGGACTCGGTGTTGCCAGATCTTTTCGAAGAAGTCGATCCTACCGAAGTTTTTTCGAGATCCAAAGCTCCGCATTCTGATTTTGACGAACGATGATAGTATTCAAGAAACAACGAGGGTGGTCAAAACAAAAACAGCTTTCAAAACAACATCAGCGTTCAAAACCACAACAGCGTCCGAGACAACAACAGCGTAGAAGAGAACAACAGCGTCAAGACATCAATTTCGTTCAAGACAACAGCTTTCAAAACAACATCAGCGTTCAAGACAACGACAGCTTTTGAAACAACATCACAGTTCAAAGAAAAAGAAACTGCGAAAACAATGACAACGTTCAAGACAACAATAACAGTTTTCAGGACAACAACAGAATTCAAAACAACAATAACTTTCCAGAGAATGAAAGCGTTCAAGAGATCAACGGCTTTCAAAACAACATCACCGTTCAGAACAATTGCAACAGCGAATTCAACAGGGACAGTGTACAAGACCACAATAACAGCGTTCAAAACCACAACAGTGTCCGAGACAACAACAGCGTACAAGAGAACATCAGCGTTCAAGACATCAATATCGTTCAAAACAACAACAGCGTTCAAGACAACAACAGCTTTCGAAACAACATCATCGTTTAAAGAAATAGAAACTGCGAAAACAATGACAGCATTCAAGACAACAATAACATCTTTCAAGACGACAATAACAGTTTTCAAGACCAGAACTAACAGCATTTCAGATAACAACAACTTTCCAGATAATAAAAGCGTTCAAGAGATCAACGGCTTTCAAAACAGCATAGGCGTTCATAACCTTAGCAACAGCGAAAACAACCGTGACAGCGTTCAAGACAACAAAACCAGCGTTTGAGACAACAATAACAGCGTTCAAAACAACTGATACAGCGTTCCAAGTAGTTAGCGCCCATTCATGGAAAAAGCCATCAACTTCGAGCTCATGAAACATCTGGAACACTCAGGAATTATCAACGATAGACAATATGGTTTCCGTCATCAGAGATCCACTGGTGACTTGCTCGCTTACGTCTCACATATATGGCAACTATCTACCGAGAAATATGGTGAAACCATAGCCGTAGCACTGGATATCTCCAAGGCATTCGATCGAGTCTGGCATCAGGGACTCCTCGCCAAGCTTCCATCTTATGGCGTGCCCCCAAAGCTATGTTCTCTGATAGCTAGTTTTCTCTCAAACAGATCTCTCCATGTAGTGGTCGATGGAGTTTCGTCTGACTGTCTACCCATAAATGCTGGTGTTCCGCAGCGATCAATTCTGGCTCCAACACTATTTCTACTTCACATGAACGATTTGCTGGAAGCAACTTCGTGTCCAGTGCACAGCTTTGCGGTTCATAGTACCCTCCATACCGCCTTTTCTTCTAGGGCTCTAATACCAGCCCACCAAATCAGAAACGAACGAGGAAGAAATGTTAACAACATAAATATGGACTTGGCAACAATTCTTGAATGGGGATCTAATAACTTGGTAGAATTCAACGCAAACTAAACACAAGCATGCCTTTTCTCTAGAAACTTACTGTGTAGATCTTACTGTGCCCAGCATAAAATTGTCGGAAGTAACCATACCATTGAAGTCATCCATTTCGATGCTTGGCATTACTGTCGGCAGTAACCTTTCCTGGGAGAATCACGTGAGATCCATTGCTAAAAGTGCATCCCAGAAACTTGGTTTTCTGTTTCGTGCCAAGAGCTATTTCACCTCAAGTCAGCTGCTTATGATCTATAAGGCACAGATTCGACCTGTCCTGGAATACTGTTCCCATATTTGGAGTGCTTCACCTAAACACACCCTGAAACTCTTGGATTCTGTACAAAAAAGGGCAATTCGTTTCGTCAGTGATGCCTCGTTTACAAACTCGCTCACTTCTCTGGAACACCGTAGAAAAGTGGGCGATCTGTCTCTATTTTATAGATATTTCCATGAGCGATGCTCTTCTGAATTACCAGCCATCGTTTTCCCTCTGGCAGTCTCTTCCAGACTGACCCGTCAAGCTAAGTCTTCACACCCCTTCGTGGTAACTTTGGAGACCTGCAGAGCATCTCTCTTCAAAGACTCGTTCATCCAACGAACAGCGAGGCTTTGGAACACATTGCCTAGGGAGGTGTTCCCCGAGGCATATAACCTCCAGAAATTCAAGAGGAACAACATAAAGAAAAAATTCTAGATGTTATGTTTGAGCCTGATTTCATATATCAGAAAGGTTAGTTTTCATATCAATTGGGTCCAATTCTCAGTGAAAGAAGAACGAAATAGCTCTATTGGGCTCTGTGATTTCGATTTTCTTGGATGGTTCTCGCTCGAACCTAAACCCAGCACAGTGGCAATATCAGGTAAAAAAATATTCCGGTGAAATAGAAACAACCAGTCAAAAGCTTGCAAGGCAATGAGTTCCTCACCAAGCACAAGATTCTATTCATACTATCCTTTCGATTATCTCAAGAAACACGTAGTTTTTTATAACAGTCATAACATAAGTTATTGCCCCTATGCATAACTCATCAAGTTATCCGCAGAATGTAAAGAATACTAGAAAACCCACTTCTCCGTTCTCCTAGAAAAAGAAGTTCTCATGACCAAAATTAGGATCAATCTTCCAATCTGGCAACCATGGTCCGCATCCCCATTAATCGGAGTTTGAAGGGGATGAGGGGGTTGAGGCGTCGAAAAGAGGTGATTTCGACGCCGGGATAAATGAAGTTTACCCGGACTTGGCGGCATTAATCATAGTGAATAACTGAGTCTTTTTGCCGGTCCGGGCGATTCCGGTGAGGTTTGGACCGGATTCGGTGCGATCAGGACGATCGGTCTAATGAAACCCTTGGCGATGTCCCGAAGGAACATCCGAATCAGCCACGCAACCACTGGGATCCTTTAGAGAACGACAAATTCATCTTACGATGGAAATATGAGGACATTTGAGTGAGAGAAGTAGAATCATAAAGACTGCACAAAAATATGATATGAGAATTCACCTCAACATTATCTGGCGTTGATGCAAAAGGTCATTGCAACACTGGGCTTGTAGAGTATCCTGTAGACTCAACCTTGATGCACCTTTTGCAAGCACATCGGCTTAGATCCATCAATCGGTAAACCATGTGGGTCATCCACATGTCCAAGCCATGGTCAGCTATGACCGTATCAAAGAGAGTTTGGAAATGGTTGGCATAACATCCGATGGTTTGAATCCAGTTGATTCAATATCTGCATTTGCCCAACCCAGTTTCCAGGTAGAAGATTCCCGTTAAGGAAAGCTATACTCTTCTTGGTTTTCTGATCAACCCTTCGAGAAATCCAGAGTTGGTTATATTGATAAAGAAATAAACTGCTCCACATGAGTTAGGGATATTGACTTAAATTGCAAAAAAATATAGTTAAAATAAAATTTTTTTGATTAATATGATTTCAAGTTGTGAATTAATTTTAGCCTGTAGGTCTGCAGCGTATACAGGGTGGTTAAGAAAAATCGAGTAAATTAACGAAATTTTTTTCCCAGAGAATTCAAGCATTTCAAGACTATCAATACAATGTATGGCCTCCACGGGCATCAATTACAGCTTGACATCTTCTTTGCATACTACACACGAGGTTGTTGAACATTTCTTGAGGAATTTGGTTCCATAAACGGGGCAGAAGCTCTCTCAGATCATTTAAGGATACTGGGGTAGGTTGATGATTATCTAATCTTCTTTGGAGCATATCCCATGAATGTTCTATGCAAGTGGTAAGTGCGGAGGTATTGGTAAATGTGGAATACCAAGGTCCTCGCGCGCATTCTCAACTATGGCTGCACGGTGCGGTCTAGCGTTATCGTCTAGAAATTGAAAAGTTTAACCAATAGCAGCGTGAAAATTTGGCTGGCACAACATTGTCAATGACATGCTCCCTATAGTGTAAGGCGGTCATATTCCCAGGACAAATGTGTAGATCTGTGCGCCCGTTGAAACATATCCCGGCCCATACCATAACATTACCCCCTCGAAATGGATGGACTTCTTGGACATAGAGACGATTACGGGGTATGCGTGGGATTGTCCATACCCTTATTCTGCGAGAATCTGAAAATCGTCCATATCTGGATTCATCAGTGAAAAGGACACTACGCCATTGATCGTTTCAATTGATATGTTGCCTTACCCATTCCAGTCTTTGACGCTTATGGTCACGTGTTGATGGAACTCCTCTTAATGGACGTCTAGAACCTAGATTCACGTCTCTCAAACGTCGTCTGATGGTTTCGACGGAAACTTGGACCCCATCTGCATTTTGAAGAGTATTCCGTAGCATTCTGCACGTAGATGTAGGGTTTCTTCTAGCCGAAACGGTGATGAAAAGATCCTGAGCAGGTGTTGTTTTTCGTCGCCCACCAAGCCATGGTCTTTCCAACACGGAACCTGTCTCCCTGAACCTATTCCAAAATCGAGATATCACACTTTGGCTGACTTGGAGCCTTTCCGCTGCAACAACCTGAGTTAGGCCACCCTGTAGCATTCCGATAGCTCTATTAGCCTCAGCGTTTGTTAATTTACGTCTTGGCATTTCCAGAAAACTTGTTTCAAATCGAAGTAGTTGATAAACTGACTTCATTTCAAAATAAGAACATTCATGAAGCATATGCAAAGAACCAACCTTCATAAAAAAGGCGACCAGATTGACGAAATGTCTCATTTTAATTGGATCGATTCAAGTTGTTATTGAGTTTTAAATGATTTTACAGCGATTTTATCGAAGATTATATACTTTTAAAAACAATTGAATACGATATCCCTAACTCTTGTGGAGCAGTATGTCATGGTTCTTAATTTATTCCCATTCCCAGGTCCCAGCTCTCTTGTTATCACAATAAAAGTGTTATCGATCTCTTTCTCAGTTTCAGGCCTACCGTCTCGGCTACGAGACGTCACACGATCCTTCTGCGACGATGGGCGCCGTGTTCAGACGCCTGCAGGGACCCCCACTGCTTCCCGGTGAAGGCGCCCGACTGCTGACTCTCGTCCGGAACGTCGTTTCGACCGTCAGCACCAGCCGTTTCCGGATGGTGGACGGCGGTCGGGTCTTTTTCGACATCTTGGACGGGATTCTGAGGCAGAGGGAGGCGCTCATAGACGGAACGGTATGTAGTCGTCTAGGATTTATGAAAATATGTTGTCTGTCCCGTTGGTTCATTTCCTGAATATGCTGATTCGGCAGTGGTGATAGGTTATGGGCCCAGCAAGCCATAATTTACGTAAATAATACGAGTTTGCCACAACTCGAAAGAATTTATGTCAAAGAAGGCATCCAGATTGAGGAACCAGAAAGAAAGAACGCAGAATGTAAGAAGAAAGACATCGCTGATGTAGGTATCTGAATGGGAATCATTGACGAAAACCAATATGCATTTGAGATGAGGAAAGTATTGAAGGAGTTTGGAATTTTCCAAACAGATTTCATTCTTCCTAGAGATACTTTGGACAATGCTGATTAACAATATACAATCCTCATGTGGATACGACCAAAGAAACGGGAGCTGTGACGATTTGAAATTTCGATTTTTTGAAAAAATTCCATTTGACAGGTGAAAATCTGAACAATGCTAGTGATGGCTCTGGAAAGTCTTTTATTGAATAGAGCGACCTCGAAAACCTACATTTTGATACCAAAATCGTCCATGTAGCCCTCATAACTAATGAATTATTTCGTTTTAATTTTTTCGATATTTCACTTTCGAGTTTTGTTCTGAAGCTCAGAGCACTCGAAGTATGGGTGATATGGATCACCAAATTGGGTATTCTGAAAGACTCAAATGGGTGGAAGACATTATCGATTGAATAACACTGTTAGATTTTCCAGAGAATTCGTGTTGATGGCAAATATGGTGATTTTAGGGGGTCTTACCCCTTATGCATTTTTGACCTAAAAAGTTGGGATTTTCGAAGTCGATTTTATTATTTGAGGACATACTTTGGACGATGCTGATTAACAATATACAAGCCACATGTGGTTGTGACCAGAGAAACGGGAGCTATGACGGTTTGAAATTCCAATTTTTTCTTAAAAATGCCATTTGGCAGGTGAAAATCTAAACTATGCTAGTTAGGGCTCTGGAAAGTCTTTTATTGAATAGAGCGACCTCGAAAACCTACATTTTGATACCATAATCGTCCATGTAGCCCTCATAAATAATGATTTATCATGTTTTAATTTTTTCGATATTTCATGTTCGAGTTTTGTTCTGAAGCTCAGAGCACTCAAAGTATGGGTGATATGGATCACCAAAATGGGTATTCTGAAAGACTCAAATGGGTTGAAAACATTATCGATTGAATAACACTGTTAGATTTTCCAGAGAATTCGTGTTGATGGCAAATATGGTGTTTTTAGGGGGTCTTACCCCTTATGCATTTTTGACCCAAAAAGTTGGGATTTTCGAAGTCGATTTTATTGTTTGAAGAGATACTTTAGACAATGCTGATTAACAATATACAAGCCACATGTGGTTGTGAGCAAAGAAACGGGAGCTATGATGATTTGAAATTCCGATTTTTTTGAAAAAATGACATTTGACAGGTGAAAATCTAAACTATGCTAGTAAGGGCTCTGGAATATGTTTCATTGAATAGACCTACCTCGAAAACCTACATTTTGATACCAAAATCGTCCATGTAGCCCTCATAACTAATGAATTATCATGTTTTAATTTTTTCGATATTTCATGTTCGAGTTTTGTTCTGAAGCTCAGAGCACTCAAATTATGGGTGATATGGATCACCAAAATGGGTATTCTGAAAGACTCAAATGGGTTGAAAACATTATCGAATGAATAACACGGTTAGATTTTCCAGAGAATTCGTGTTGATGGCAAATATGGTGTTTTTAGGGGGTCTTACCCCTTATGCATTTTTGACCCAAAAAGTTGGGATTTTCGAAGTCGATTTTATTATTCAGAGAGATACTTTAGACAATGCTGATTAATAATATACAAGCCACATGTGGTTGAAAGCAAAGAAACGGGAGCTATGATGATTTTAAATTCCGAATTTTTTGAAAAAATGCCATTTGACAGGTGAAAATCTAAACTATGCTAGTTAGGGCTTAGGAATATGTTTCATTGAATAGAGCGACCTCGAAAACCTACATTTTGATACCAAAATCGTCCATGTAGCCCTCATAACTAATGAATTATCACGTTTTAATTTTTTCGATATTTTATGTTCGAGTTTTGTTCTGAAGCTCAGAGCACTCAAAGTATGGGTGATATGGATCACCAAAATGGGTATTCCGAAAGACTCAAATAGGTTGAAAACATTATCGAATGAATAACACGGTTAGATTCTCCAGAGAATTCGTGTTGATGGCAAATATGGTGTTTTTAGGGGGTCTTACCCCTTATGCATTTTTGACCCAAAAAGTTGGGATTTTCGAAGTCCATTTTATTGTTCGGAGAGATACTTTAGACAAAGCTGATTGATAATATACAAGCCACATGTGGTTGTGAGCAAAGAAACGGGAGCTATGATGATTTGAAATTCCGATTTTTTTGAAAAAATGCCATTTGACAGGTGAAAATCTAAACTATGCTAGTTAGGGCTCTGAAATATGTTTTATTGAATAGACCTACCTCGAAAACCTACATTTTGATACCAAAATCGTCCATGTAGCCCTCATAACTAATGAATTATCACGTTTTAATTCTTTCGATATTTCATGTTCGAGTTTTGTTCTGAAGCTCAGAGCACTCAAAGTATGGGTGATATGGATCACCAAAATAGGTATTCTGAAAGACTCAAATGGGTTGAAAACATTATCGATTGAATAACACTGTTAGATTTTCCAGAGAATTCGTGTTGATGGCAAATATGGTGTTTTTAGGGGGTCTTACCCCTTATGCATTTTTGACCCAAAAGTTGGGATTTTCGAAGTCGATTTTATTGTTCAGAGAGATACTTTAAACAATGCTGATTAATAATATACAAGCCACATGTGGTTTAAAGCAAAGAAACGGGAGCTATGATGATTTTAAATTCCGATTTTTTTGAAAAAATGCCATTTGACAGGTGAAAATCTAAACTATGCTAGTTAGGGCTTAGGAATATGTTTCATTGAATAGAGCGACCTCGAAAACCTACATTTTGATACCAAAATCGTCCATGTAGCCCTCATAACTAATGAATTATCACGTTTTAATTCTTTCGATATTTCATGTTCGAGTTTTGTTCTGAAGCTCAGTGCACTCAAAGTATGGGTGATATGGCTCACCAAAATAGGTATTCTTAAAGACTCAAATGGGTTGAAAACATTATAGATTGAATAACACGGTTAGATTTTCCAGAGAATTCGTGTTGATGGCAAATATGGTGTTTTTAGGGGGTCTTACCCCTTATGCATTTTTGACCCAAAAAGTTGGGATTTTCGAAGTCGATTTTATTGTTTGGAGAGATACTTTAGACTATGCTGATTGATAATATACAAGCCACATGTGGTTGTGAGCAAAGAAACGGGAGCTATGCTGATTTGAAATTCCGATTTTTTTGAAAAAATGCCATTTGACAGGTGAAAATCTAAACTATGCTAGTTAGGGCTATGAAATATGTTTTATTGAATAGACCGACCTCGAAAACCTACATTTTGATACCAAAATCGTCCATGTAGCCCTCATAACTAATGAATTATCACGTTTTAATTTTTTCGATATTTCATGTTCGAGTTTTGTTCTGAAGCTCAGAGCACACAAAGTATGGGTGATATGGATCACCAAAATAGGTATTCTGAAAAACTCAAATGGGTTGAAAACATTATCGATTGAATAACACTGTTAGATTTTCCAGAGAATTCGTGTTGATGGCAAATATGGTGTTTTTAGGGGTCTTACCCCTTATGCATTTTTGACCCAAAAAGTTGGGATTTTCGAAGTCGATTTTATGGTTTAAAGAGATACTTTAGACAATTCTGATTAACAATATACAAGCCACATGAGGTTGTGAGCAAAGAAACGGGAGCTATGATGATTTGAAATTCCGATTTTTTTGAAAAAATGCCATTTGACAGGTGAAAATCTAAACTATGCTAGTTAGGGCTTAGGAATATGTTTCATTGAATAGAGCGACCTCAAAAACCTACATTTTGATACCAAAATCGTCCATGTAGCCCTCATAACTAATGAATTATCACGTTTTAATTTTTTCGATATCTATTTTATGTTCGAGTTTTGTTCTGAAGCTCAGAGCACTCAAAGTATGGGTGATATGGATCACCAAAATGGGTATTCTGAAAGACTCAAATAGGTTGAAAACATTATCGAATGAATAACACGGTTAGATTTTCCAGAGAATTCGTGTTGATGGCAAATATGGTGTTTTTAGGGGGTCTTACCCCTTATGCATTTTTGACCCAAAAAGTTGGGATTTTCGAAGTCGATTTTATTATTCAGAGAGATACTTTAGACAATGCTGATTAATAATATACAAGCCACATGTGGTTGAAAGCAAAGAAACGGGAGCTATGATGATTTTAAATTCCGATTTTTTTGAAAAAATGCCATTTGACAGGTGAAAATCTAAACTATGCTAGTTAGGGCTTAGGAATATGTTTCATTGAATAGAGCGACCTCGAAAACCTACATTTTGATACCAAAATCGTCCATGTAGCCCTCATAACTAATGAATTATCACGTTTTAATTTTTTCGATATTTTATGTTCGAGTTTTGTTCTGAAGCTCAGAGCACTCAAAGTATGGGTGATATGGATCACCAAAATGGGTATTCCGAAAGACTCAAATAGGTTGAAAACATTATCGAATGAATAACACGGTTAGATTCTCCAGAGAATTCGTGTTGATGGCAAATATGGTGTTTTTAGGGGGTCTTACCCCTTATGCATTTTTGACCCAAAAAGTTGGGATTTTCGAAGTCCATTTTATTGTTCGGAGAGATACTTTAGACAAAGCTGATTGATAATATACAAGCCACATGTGGTTGTGAGCAAAGAAACGGGAGCTATGATGATTTGAAATTCCGATTTTTTTGAAAAAATGCCATTTGACAGGTGAAAATCTAAACTATGCTAGTTAGGGCTCTGAAATATGTTTTATTGAATAGACCTACCTCGAAAACCTACATTTTTATACCAAAATCGTCCATGTAGCCCTCATAACTAATGAATTATCACGTTTTAATTCTTTCGATATTTCATGTTCGAGTTTTGTTCTGAAGCTCAGAGCACTCAAAGTATGGGTGATATGGATCACCAAAATAGGTATTCTGAAAGACTCAAATGGGTTGAAAACATTATCGATTGAATAACACTGTTAGATTTTCCAGAGAATTCGTGTTGATGGCAAATATGGTGTTTTTAGGGGGTCTTACCCCTTATGCATTTTTGACCCAAAAGTTGGGATTTTCGAAGTCGATTTTATTGTTCAGAGAGATACTTTAAACAATGCTGATTAATAATATACAAGCCACATGTGGTTTAAAGCAAAGAAACGGGAGCTATGATGATTTTAAATTCCGATTTTTTTGAAAAAATGCCATTTGACAGGTGAAAATCTAAACTATGCTAGTTAGGGCTTAGGAATATGTTTCATTGAATAGAGCGACCTCGAAAACCTACATTTTGATACCAAAATCGTCCATGTAGCCCTCATAACTAATGAATTATCACGTTTTAATTCTTTCGATATTTCATGTTCGAGTTTTGTTCTGAAGCTCAGTGCACTCAAAGTATGGGTGATATGGCTCACCAAAATAGGTATTCTTAAAGACTCAAATGGGTTGAAAACATTATCGATTGAATAACACGGTTAGATTTTCCAGAGAATTCGTGTTGATGGCAAATATGGTGTTTTTAGGGGGTCTTACCCCTTATGCATTTTTGACCCAAAAAGTTGGGATTTTCGAAGTCGATTTTATTGTTTGGAGAGATACTTTAGACTATGCTGATTGATAATATACAAGCCACATGTGGTTGTGAGCAAAGAAACGGGAGCTATGCTGATTTGAAATTCCGATTTTTTTGAAAAAATGCCATTTGACAGGTGAAAATCTAAACTATGCTAGTTAGGGCTCTGAAATATGTTTTATTGAATAGACCGACCTCGAAAACCTACATTTTGATACCAAAATCGTCCATGTAGCCCTCATAACTAATGAATTATCACGTTTTAATTCTTTCGATATTTCATGTTCGAGTTTTGTTCTGAAGCTCAGTGCACTCAAAGTATGGGTGATATGGCTCACCAAAATAGGTATTCTTAAAGACTCAAATGGGTTGAAAACATTATCGATTGAATAACACTGTTAGATTTTCCAGAGAATTCGTGTTGATGGCAAATATGGTGTTTTTAGGGGTTCTTACCCCTTATGCATTTTTGACCCAAAAAGTTGGGATTTTCGAAGTCGATTTTATTGTTTAAGGAGATACTTTAGACAATGCTGATTAACAATATACAAGCCACATGTGGTTGTGAGCAAAGAAACGGGAGCTATGATGATTTGAAATTTCGATTTTTTTGAAAAAATGCCATTTGACAGGTGAAAATCCAAACTATGCTAGTTAGGGCTCTGGAATATGTTCCATTGAATAGAGCGACCTCGAAAACCTACATTTTGATACCAAAATCGTCCATGTAGGCCTCATAACTAATGAATTATCACGTTTTAATTTTTTCGATATTTCATGTTCGAGTTTTGTTCTGAAGCTCAGAGCACACAAAGTATGGGTGATATGGATCACCAAAATAGGTATTCTGAAAAACTCAAATGGGTTGAAAACATTATCGATTGAATAACACTGTTAGATTTTCCAGAGAATTCGTGTTGATGGCAAATATGGTGTTTTTAGGGGTCTTACCCCTTATGCATTTTTGACCCAAAAAGTTGGGATTTTCGAAGTCGATTTTATGGTTTAAAGAGATACTTTAGACAATTCTGATTAACAATATACAAGCCACATGTGGTTGTGAGCAAAGAAACGGGAGCTATGATGATTTGAAATTCCGATTTTTTTGAAAAAATGCCATTTGACAGGTGAAAATCTAAACTATGCTAGTTAGGGCTTAGGAATATGTTTCATTGAATAGAGCGACCTCGAAAACCTACATTTTGATACCAAAATCGTCCATGTAGCCCTCATAACTAATGAATTATCACGTTTTAATTTTTTCGATATCTATTTTATGTTCGAGTTTTGTTCTGAAGCTCAGAGCACTCAAAGTATGGGTGATATGGATCACCAAAATGGGTATTCTGAAAGACTCAAATAGGTTGAAAACATTATCGAATGAATAACACGGTTAGATTTTCCAGAGAATTCGTGTTGATGGCAAATATGGTGTTTTTATGCATTTTTGACCCAGAAAGTTGGGATTTTCGAAGTCGATTTTATTGTTCGGAGAGATACTTTAGACAATGCTGATTGATAATATACAAGCCACATGTGGTTGTGAGCAAAGAAACGGGAGCTATGATGATTTGAAATTCCGATTTTTTTGAAAAAATGCCATTTGACAGGTGAAAATCTAAACTATGCTAGTTAGGGCTCTGAAATATGTTTTATTGATTAGACCGACCTCGAAAACCTACATTTTGATACCAAAATCGTCCATGTAGCCCTCATAACTAATGAATTATCACGTTTTAATTCTTTCGATATTTCATGTTCGAGGTTTGTTCTGAAGCTCAGAGCACTCAAAGTATGGGTGATATGGATCACCAAATTGGGTATTCTGAAAGACTCAAATGGGTGGAAGACATTATCGATTGAATAACACTGTTAGATTTACCAGAGAATTCGTGTTGATGGCAAATATGGTGATTTTAGGGGGTCTTACCCCTTATGCATTTTTGACCTAAAAAGTTGGAATTTTCGAAGTCGATTTTATTATTTGAGGAGATACTTTGGACGATGCTGATTAACAATATACAAGCCACATATGGTTGTGACCAGAGAAACGGGAGCTATGACGGTTTGAAATTCCAATTTTTTCGAAAAAATGCCAATTGGCAGGTGAAAATCTAAACTATGCTAGTTAGGGCTCTGGAAAGTCTTTTATTGAATAGAGCGACCTCGAAAACCTACATTTCGATACCAAAGTCAGCCATGCTTCCCTCATTATAACAGCCTGTAATGCCAAGCCACATCTGAAGGATCCACACAATAATTTGATTTCGATGTACTAATATTCTAATTATGTCAAATTCATTGTGGAAATATGTCGTAGATATTCATTACTCCTCAGGTAAAGCAGAAGGCCCTCCCCACTTCCCACTCCCATCCATATCATCCCAGTCTTGAATAAACCCAAAGCCTCCAAGCTTCGATGAAACCAAGACGAACGATGATAAAGCCCTATGTCAGACTTCCTGGGTTGCCGGATTGATTGTCCTCCTCTCCGTAGTTTCCAAATTAGGCTCGAGGTACTCGTTAATGCTCGGGTCGAATGAATTAATGTCAATTCGTCTTACTCCATCAGCTTCCCGACCGATATTTCACTCATTTTCCCGGGGGAATTTAATCTTCCAATTTCGATCTCGATGAGCCCGGCAGAATCGTGTCGTCTTTGAAAGGACGTCGGGTTTGGTTGCGTGCTGAGGAAGGGGGGGAATTGACGCGTTTTCGTTGACTTTAATCCGGTTTCTGAGAAGGGAGATTCTGGCGGTTTCATTTGGGGTTTATGGCGAAAAAAAGTGGGAGAAGTAAGTTTAAGCTCGAGGATTTTAGGGAAATTTTAGTTATACGAGGATGTATTGATATCAAGTTAGCCTAGACCAGTTCCATGCATAAACAAAATATTGTGATACAATATCAACGAACAATAACTTATTAGAAGTGTCAGTGTAGAGTTCGACGTCAAAAAAGTAAACCAGTTACGCAATAAATAAATGAAAAAGATGTCCACCGAAATTGTAGAAATCGAAAAATTGGAGTATCGAGCCATCATCAAGTACCTGTATTTAAAAGGGTTAAAAGGTAAGCAGATTTACGAAGATATGCTTAATACCCTTGGTGATCAATGTCCTTCGTATGCGACAGTGAAAAATTGGACTGCAAGCTTCAAAAGAGGTAAATTTTCCATCGAAGGTGATGACCGATCGGGAAGGTCAGTTTCTTTGTCAGTCCCCGAAAATATCGATGCAGTTCATGACATGATTTTATCAGACCGTCGAATTGGGCTAAAACGGATATCTGAAGCACAGAAGATTTTATAAGAACGCGTTCATCATATAGTTCACGTCAATTTGGACATTAGAAAAATTTCTGCAAAATGGATCCCCAAATGTTTGAATGTTGACCAAAAGCGAACAAGGGTAGAAGCATCGCTTTCGATCAGTGCTCGATTTGATAACGATGTAGAATTCTCAAACCGAATTGTTACTATGGATGGGACTTGGGTACATTTCTACGATCCAGAAACAAAGCAACAATCGATGGAATGGCGACACTCTGGTTTTCTCCAAGACCTAAGAAGTTTCGTGTCCAAAAATCTGCTGGAAAAGTTCTTGCTTCAGTTTTTTGGGATTGCCTTGCAGTAATCAATTGATTTTTTGGATAAGGGTAGAACAATAACTGGAGATTACTATTCTACATTACTGACCACTCAACGTGAAAAAATTGAAGAGAAGAGGCGCAGAAAGCTATCCAAAGGTATTTTGTTTTTACAATACAACGCCCCAGTACACAAATCTCATGTTGCCATGCAAAAAATTCGTGATTTAGGGTTAGAATTACTACACCATTTCCAAGTGTATTTCAGAAAGCGTCAATTGTATTTCAGAATAGTCAATTGAATTTCAGAAAGCGTCAATTGTATTTCAGATTAGTCAATTTAATTTCAGAAAGTGTCAATTGTATTTCAGATGAGTCAATTGTATTTCAGAAAACATCAAATGTATTTCAGATTAGTCAATTGAATTTCAGAAAGCGTCAATTGTATTTCAGATTATATCATATGTATTTCAGATTCCTGATTTCCAATGTATTGGACATCCAGATTTCATCATATTTTTTGACGAGTACTGAATTTACGTTGGCCAAACCTTCTGTCCAACGTATAGGTAAAATCGATGCACGTGCCGCGCGCGCAGCTGAAGAAGAGCTATGCTGAAGTGTTGCGTTATTTCATTTAATAATTGTATTCATGATTGACTGTAGGACTGCTTTTATCTTATTCTATCTTCGGTTTTTCGTTCGATATCTACCAGAGGCAATCCCACATGCTCCATGATCATGAATCATCCTCGAACCCCAAAGTCTTCCAGAAAACAGTTGTGGCGAATATTTGAAAAATGCTCGAATAAAAGTTTTCTATGTTCAGTTTCTTTTTTGTGCCATCTTAAACCGATTTTCCAAATATCACAGTCATCTCGCTTTCAGTCTCGGGACACGAATGACCATTTCCCAAATACAATTGACGATTTCTGAAATTAAATTGACTGATCTGAATTACAAGTGATGTTTTCTCAAATGCAATTGATGATTTCTGAAATACCTATGATATAATCTGAAATACAATTGACGCTTTCTGAAATACAATTGACTAATCTGAAATACATTTGATGTTTTCTGAAATGCACTTGACTAATCTGAAATACAATTGACGCTTTCTGAAATACAATTGACTAATCTGAAATACAAGTGATGTTTTCTGAAATACAATTGACGCCTTCTGAAATACACTTGGAAATGGTGTAGAACACCATCCTTATTCACCAGATTTGGCTCCGTCCGACTATCATCTCTTTCCTCAACTGAAAAAAAAGTTTAGAAGGACGTAAATTTTCTTCCAACGAGGAGATAATGGAAGCTGTGGAGGACTGTTTTGCCGAGCAGGAAGAAACATTTTTTTTAAAAGGTCTAGAGACGTTGCAGGTTCGCTGTAAAAAATGTATTCAATTAAGAGGAGAATATGTTGAGAAATAAAATATGTTGACATTGAAATTTTGTTTGGTTGAGAATTTTTCAATATTTCCTCGTTCGTAGTGTATTGTTGACCTTCTTTTGATTCTTTCGATTCTTTCCTTGCGTCACATGCTCAAGTGATGACCTCAAGTGCTCAAGTCGGGCAAGTTCTAATAGCTCAAGTGATGCAAGCACAGACAAGCCAGTTAAGCCATTACATATCACTCAATTTCCCAATTTGAACATCTCCTAAACATAAAACCTCTCATTTTCACTTTACGTCTCTCCCCATTACATTTAACAACCAGATACTCAGATATGCATAGAGCATAAAGATCAGAGACACAGGATTTTCATACAAATGGCAAAAATACGCCATAGTCGCGTGGAGAGGAATCACGATGCATAAAACTAAATGAGATGTAAGTTTATGGTCGTTTTCATACGCGATTCTAGCGAATTCCATCTCGATCCGTCCTGTCGGTCCACTGGAGGCTCATACGTGCAATTTCTGTTCCGGAAGGTCTAACTACAGCGAAGGGGCATACAGGAAATGATCCCGTTTCATTTCTGACTCAAATACGTCCGTGGATCTGTTATGGAGGGGTTTTCCCATAGTGTGATGAGAAATATTTTCGAAGAAATGCAAAGACATGAAATTCAAATTCAAGTTGGATCAGTAGAAGATAGGAAATGATGAGATGAAACAAATATACATAAAAATAGAACACTTTATCACAAAACAACAGAGATAACTCATTACTTGTTCATTTCTGAGGATTGGGAGCCTTGTGAGAAGAAGAAAATCGAAGGCTAGCAAAAAGAATTGTTGGAAAATTAGTTCAGAGTAATTGGAATTAAATCGGATAACACATCAATAGTAATAATACTCCATGTAAGAGGAGACCAGTTCATAATCAATACACCCTTCTTCAGGTTCTGTCAAGGATGTACGAGGAAGTATTGATATCTAGTTAGCCTTGACCAGCTCCATGCAAGCGCGGATCCAGGGGGGGGGGTCATGGGGGTCATGACCCCCCCCTGGACTGGACGAACCCTCAAATCTTGTGTTTGATAAAAAAAATCAATTGGCGGGTATGTAATCCACCTGACCGTGACCCCCCCCTTTTTCGAGAGCTGGATCCGCCACTGGCTCCATGCATAAACAAAATATTGCGATACCATATCAACGAACTATAACCTATAAGAAGTGTCAGTGTAGAGTTCGACGTCAAAAAAGTTTACCAGAGTTACGCAATAAATTTATAAAAAAAGATGTCCAATTGGAGTACCGAGCCATCATCGAGTACCTGTATTTAAAAGTATTAAGAGGTAAGCAGATTTACGAAGATATACTTAAAACCCTTGGTGATCAATGTCCTTCGTATGCGACCGTGAAAAATTGGACTGCAAGCATCAGGAGAGGTAAATTTTTCATTGAAGATGATGACCGATCGGAAAGGCCAGTTTCTGTGTCAGTCCCCAAAAATATCGATGCAGTTCATGACATGATTTTATCAGTCCGTCGACTTGGGCTAAAACGGATATCTGAAGCACTGAAGATTTCATACGAACGCGTTAAGCATATAATTCACGTCAATTTGGACATGAGAAAAATTTCTGCAAAATGGATCCCCAAATGTTTGAATGTTGACCAAAAGCGTGCAGGGGTAGAAGCATCGCATTCGATCTGTACTCGATTTGAAAACGATGTAGACTTCTTAAATCGAATTGTTACCATGGATGAGACTTGGGTACATTTCTACGATCCAGAAACAAAGAAACAATCGATGGAATGGCGACACTCTGGTTCTTCAAGAGCTAAGAAACTGCGTGTCCAAAAATCGGCTGGAAAAGTTTTTGCTTCAGTTTTTTGGGATTGCCATGGAGTAATCATGATTGATTTTCTGGATAAGGGTAGAACAATAACTGGAGATTACTATTCGACATAACTAACCACTCAACGGGAAAAAATTAAAGAGTAAAGACGCGGAAAGCTATTCAAAGGTGTTTTGTTTTTACAGGACAACGCCCCAGTACACAAATCTCATGTTGCCATGCAAAAAATTCTTGATTTAGGGGTAGAATGACTAGAACACCCCCCTTATTCACCAGATTTGGCTCCGTCCGACTATCATCTCTTTCCCCAACTGAAAAAAAGTTTGAGAGGTCGTAATTTTTTTTTCAACGAGGAGGTAATAAAAGCTGTGGAGGACTGGTTTGCAGAGCAAGAAGAAACATTTTTTTTGAAAGGTCTAGAGCCGTTGCAGATTCGCTGTAATAAATGTATTCAATTAAGAGGTTGTTGTTGAGTTATAAAATATTTTGACATTGAAATTTTGTTTGGTTCCACAGTAGGCTAAGAATTTTTCAATATATCCTCGTAATCCATTCTGTGTACTAATAAATTCAATTCGGTCATGTTCATCAAAAAATAATTCAAAAAATTGCATACATCCAAACGACATCTCCAGCAAATCGAAATCCAACCCTATTTCCGGTCGGTTCACCAGCCACCAAAGGCTCACACATGCAATTTCTGTTTCAGCAAGTCGAGCTCATGCAACGCGTCATCAAGGAAATGGCCCTGTGCCATTTTTCCGTCCTTCTGAACGGCACACAATCAGTTTTTCATAGGAGTTCCGGGTCCATTGACGTCAGTCTGGTGGAGGTGGATGGAAAGACGTCGCCGTTCCTCAGATTTCCTTTGTCCGGAAAAAGGTGAGCGAAGAATACATATTTCCTTTGCCGTTGCTGATGGAGAGCTTCGTATCAGGAATATGACGGATAATTGGATAATTTCAGGAGCTGGAAGATCAAAAGTCGTCCACGACCTACATTTTGTGCTTTTTTGTTTATGAGTCTTCTACTTGCGTTTTATATAAATTAATTTTAGCGTCGTCTTTCATTCTTTTATTTAATCATCCACACAATTAGTCATTTGGGGAAAAATTAAAATGATCAGGAGCAAAATCGAGCACCACAATTTCAATCATAATCGGGTGTTTTTTTCAGAATATTGCTGAAAAAGGCCTGAATTACTCGAAAAAGTCGTCCAAAATTGGTCTGGCCCATATAAACGTGAAAACTAAGTCAACCGTTCCCATTTTATCCTTTCTTATTCATCTATATGCAGAGTTATTAAAACCATACTGGGTTGGACAAATTCTCATCACAAATAATTGTAGATTATCACCATTCCTTTCATCGAGTTTGGCTATTTAAAGTTGGAACGTCACGACTATTTTTTTTTATGTTGTGGTTTTCACGAAAAGGAATACATATCCTGTAATGTTCAGAGAACATCGTGAGAACCAAGGGCAAGCAGGTAGGAATAGGTGTTCTTCTTGAATTTCTGGAGGTTATATGCCTCGGGGAACACCTCCCTAGGCAATGTGTTCCAAAGCCTCACTGTTCGTTGGATGAACGAGTCTTTGAAGAGAGATGTTCTGCAGATCTCCAAAGTTACCACGAAGGAGTGTGAAGACTTAACTTGACGGGTTAGTCTGGAAGAGACTGCCAGAGGGGGAACGATTGCTGATAATTCAGAAGAGCATCGCCCATGGAAATATCTATAAAATAGAGACAGGTCGCCCAGTTTTCTACGGTGTTCCAGAGAAGTGAACGAGCTTGTAAGCGAGGCATCACCGACGAGACGAATTGCCCTTTTCTGTACAGAATCCAAGAGTTTTAGGGTGTGTTTAGGTGCAGCACTCCAAATATGGGAACAGTATTCCAGGACAGGTCGAATCTGTGCCTTATAGATCATAAGCAGCTGACTTGAGGTGAAATAGCTCCTGGCACGAAACAGAAAACCAAGTTTTTGGGATGCACTTTTAGCAATGGATCTCACGTGATTCTCCCAGGAAAGGTTACTGCCGACAATAATGCCAAGCATCGAAATGGATGACTTCAATGGTATGGTCACTCCCGACAATTTTATGCTGGGCACAGTAAGATCGGCTTTTCTAGAGAAGAGACATGCTTGTGTTTTGTTTGCGTTGAATTCTACCAAGTTATTAGATCCCCATTCAAGAATTGTTGCCAAGTCCATATTTATGTTGTTAACATTTCTTCCTCGTTCGTTTCTGATTTGGCGGGCTGGTATTGGAGCCCTAGAAGAAAAGGCGGTATGGAGGGTACTATCATCCGCGAAGCTGTGCACTGGACACGAAGTTGCTTCCAGCAAATCGTTGATGTGAAGTAGAAATAGTGTTGGAGCCAGAATTGATCCCTGCGGAACACCAGCATTTATGGGTAGAGAGTCAGATGAAACTCCATCGACCACTATATGGAGAGATCTGTTTGAGAGAAAACTAGCTAGCAGAGAACATAGCTTTGGGGGCACGCCATAAGATGGAAGCTTGGCCAGGAGTCCCTGATGCCAGACTCGATCGAATGCGTTGGAGATATCTAGTGCTATCGATTTTTGTGGGTTATGATATTCCTGGTCACAGCACCACTTCAGTAGGTAATTCTTACTTGTTCAAAGGGCTAGATTGGGCTAAATCCAAAAAGGCGGCAGCAAATGTTATAGATTATTAAGAGCCTAGTGAACCATCTGATTCGTTTTCTACTAAATCGAAGTAGATCTCCAGTGAGTGAGAGATTGTTTTTTATTGATATCGCCTCACTTTATCTTAGGCCCAAGGAAAAGTTCCAGAACTGTGTCTGGTATGGTTTTTATATCCAACCATTCGTAAGTTGTAATTGATAATTTGAAATGGCACAATCTTATCACAAATGTTCCTCAATATCCTCAGGGTATGGTATTGCAATTTCAATCTAGTAAACAGGGACACTCCTGGTCACATCACCACTGAGATATCTCTGCTTGTGGTTGAAAAGACAATAAATTGTGTTGAAATCGAAACTGCTCAATCAAATGATGTCATGATATTTTTGTAAGATTAAAAAGGCAAAATCTCTTCTCATATTATAATTTCGAACTGTTGGCTCTTGAGATTCCTGGTCACAGCGCCACTTTACATAGTAGGTTTTTAATTTAAATCCTAGTCTCCGATGAATTATTCGAATTTGAGGGAAAAGTTATAAGCTTCCCAACGCAAACGCGTATCTGGATATCTCCAAGGTTTCTCTGCATAACCTCGAATATCACTCTCTTTCGGTCCTCCCCTATCACCCACCCCATTTCACCCCCAGCAAAAAATGAAAGGATTTCCAGGTTTGCCCGGACACAAAAATATCCCTGGAAGTAGACGTAAAATATTAATATTGCAGGATGCGCATTTTGTCCGTATCCCCTTTATGGGCCCAGAATTATTCAGGGGGGTTAAAGGGGCCGTTTCATGTCACTTAAAAGCGAAGGAGGTCGGAGGAAGCAGAACGTAATGAGAAAATTAATTTCCATTTCATAGAACAGAGCGAGTAAGGAACGGGAATAGTTGGAATTGGATACACTAGAAATGAAGTTTCGTCTTCCTTTTTTCATCTGAGCAGAATGTGGCAGAAGTGATAGATGAGGGTAGGCGTGAAGCTTCAAGATGGCGAATGAGTTCTGGAAAAATGGGGGAAAAGAATGGTTTATTGATTGATGAGCTTTATTCAAGGAATTCCAAAAAATGGGAAAGCACCATTATATTTTCCTCATTACATTGTGAAACAGGACTAAGTTCGAACGTGTGAAGAAGAAAATATTGCGAGAAGCATAATTGGAGACAGTTGCCAATGCTTATTTCTATTTATCCTTTTTTAACTTTGTAAAAGGAGTTAGTTCTCTCAAGGTTTAACTGTGACATAGGTTTCGTAGTACCTACTACTTAATTTGCTGGAGTATTTAAAGTTGTGCAAAAAGGTATTTAAATGTCTTCTGTAGGCTTTTTTCTTGACAATTTTGAAAACTGGCGATTTCCGTAGGTCTGTCTGTTCGTTTAGAAGTTTTTCTGTTGGGTTATTCGAGTACACCTATTATTTTTTCGAATGAACTATCACAAAGTAACTATTCTGTTATTCTCTAGTTAAATTTCAACACTCGATTCTTGATTTTCGTACAAGAAAATAGCATAACTGAATCTTCCAACCATGTTTATAAACAAGGAGTATTCCTAGTATTAACAGAGGAAAAAGTTTCTTCAACATTCGCCAGGTCTTTGGATTATTGAATTCACAAAATATTTTCTCAAATTCATTATTTTCCTAAAGTAAATAAACATTTCGATAAATACGTAGTTACTAGGACCTCTATGCAGAAAGGACAGCGTTGCTTAGTTATCTGACCTAACATTTTCAAAATATACACTGTGAAATGTGTCAGAATGTCATGGCCAACCGGGATACATTACAAAAGTGAATGGATATATTTCAGATTATTTGAAGCGACATTGTGAAATTTCAACAGCATAGATATTAATTTGAAATTTTTCAAGGCACCATTCCTCAAGGACTCTAGGAATATAAAAAAGGATATAAAAGACCACACCACGGACCTCCCTCCTCGCATTTTTCCATAACAAAAAAAATTCCATTATCTCCGATCCGTTCGGCGGTAATCCCCAGACGCCCGCGATCCTCAGATACGGCGCGCGCGCACCTACCTTCGCCGAGATGAAAAAACTCCGAATAAACAGATGTTAATAACACAGGGGAACTTTGAGTTTCTCTTCTTGTCGCCAGGGATGCCGATTTATTATCGCGTGTCCCGTTCCCTGTTTCCCGTACGGTTTCGGCGGGAAAACGAGGGAATGATTACTCTTAAAGTGCGCGACCGCGAAGCGATACCGTGAAATTTACCCTTAATTGAAAAAAGTTTCCCCTTTTTATGGGCGCGAGTGTGGAAAAGGATTTCACGGTGTTGCGGAGTTGGTTATGACTCCGCTGGCTGAGTTTCCAATAAACGCGTTGTTAGCATGATGCTGAGACGGGGGAGAAATAAGAATCTGGATCTCATCAGGTTTTTTGTGCTTTTGGCCTCATCTGAAATTTATTAGGATTTATTCTGGCATATTCGAGACCTCATATAACTTCGTAAGAATTTACAGCAAACTGTTTAGTGCATAAATCCATTTTAATCTAGAGGGGCTCGGAATTCCTGGTCACGGCACCACTTTAGTATATTTTGCTCCAAATTGATACTTCTCGGTTATGTGACACTACTGTGTCAATCTGGAGCACCAGGCAGGTCTGAAAAAAAATACATAAAGTTACCTAACACCTGAGTAAAGTGTAGCCGAGTTCAGATAAGTAGGACTATAAAGGACTTGAATGGGAAGTCTTGATGGGTGGAGGCGTAATTCAGATGGAATTCGATACCAAACCGCTGTAACTTCGGCGAATTCCAGTATTCCACCAAATCCGTGCAAGCCCTCTGATGTGGCCAGCTTAATGATTCAGGAAACGGGCACGATATCGCGGGGATTATGCATTCAGGGGCGTCCGGTAATGAATTCGTCCTGATAGAGAACGAGAGGGATCCTGCGGGAAGTGGATCTTCGGGAACAGTCCGCCAGCAGATAATGATAATGAGTTTCTCTTACCTGCAGCCACTATTTGAATAGAGGGCGGACGCTTATCCCTCGGGTAGGGCCGGGAACCTGCAGGAATTCGGATTCGGATGTTCCGGCGACGAATCCGTCGAGATGATATGGCTCGTGGATGACATGACAAGTTAGTTCTGATCCCGGGATTATGAATTGCTGATGCGATCGTATTATTCTGTGGGGAATAGGTAACGGAGATCGTAGAGGGGACGATTTGTAATGGATAAGAATGGATTGTTGGTAGAACGAAGTGTTCATTTGCATATCTGTGTAGGTTTCCTCATTGAGGATGTACATAATCAGAACTTACGACATGACTACCCCGATAGAAGAGAATTTTTCTTGAGAATATAACGGAATACTGGAATGTTCAATGCAGTTAATTCCACCTTAGTAGGTACATACTTCAATCGCATTGACAAATTCCATTCGAATCTGCATCTAAACCGATAATTCAATACGATTCCAAAGAGGAATGCTACAGTGGTGCCGTGACCAGGATTTACGTATCTCAACCTGAAAATTCTAAAATACACTCGAAGGTCAGTTTTCAATTTATGGTTTGAATATGTGTTGGACGAAATAATTCATCGTGACAAGCATTACTCAACAGAAACAGAAGAGGTACATATTATCAGGTACATCACAGCATATCACCATTAAATAAATTAAATAAGGAGACGTCTTCGACAAGATATTTACTCGGTATCGAAGTTATTGCAACGATAACTTCGAAACTAATTGAGTTGATTGGGAACTTTCTCAATTAGGACATGTTTCTAGTTGAAGTATCTCGCAGAGGACCAATTTATAATTTGTTTCCCTAAGGACACTGTGTTAGTTCCTTGATGTACTGTAAATGCATGTACTGTGAATCAATTTCAGTGTGATTTTCTGCATATTCAAATGCTGTGGGTACATTTTCATAGATCTAAGATGTACTCTCCGTACTAAAGGGTTTTCCAATGCGAGGTTTTATTTTGACTTTCGAAGAAAAATACCATTTTTTCAGATAAGAGATCGGATGTTTATTTCATTATAAAGAGGAAGGTATTCCGTTAATAATGAAAATCAATGGCTTAGTTTCTTCTTGTCAAATGTCAAAAAATTACATCTTCAGAAGTGACTTCTATCGAAATAGCGGGCTATTCAAAATAACACCTCTTATTGGAGAACCCTTTAGAACATAAAATGTTATGCAGAATGAGTAACTCACAAAATTCATTTTTTCATTATTTTCAATTATGTAGAAAAATACTGAATACAGGGTCCTGCAATAGTGCGTTCTTCTTCCATAGCTGCCGAACCAGACATCTCAGAGATTTCATTGGAAGTAGACCTCTTGTACCTTCATTTCTGCATCTCAGGAAATTATTTTCTGATATACAGGGTGTCCCCGATAAATGTTATTCAACAAATGGATGATTTTTTTAAAGGATCACCCCATATATTTTCACATATTTTCAATGACCTTCATTACTTCTTTCATGACACAAAATCTTAGGGACATTTTTCCAACAGTTTAGATCTTATTCGAAGAAAACTGCAAAAAGGTGAGGGAAAAGCAGTTTAGTAAAAGTCTTCTGACGATTTCCAGAAACGATAGTAACATGAATTTGAACTTAAAAGTTTTCTAATTGAAGGATTTTCCTTGACATGGTTCCTAAACGATCAATCTGTCATATACAGGGTGTCCGTTATTAAGGTCCAAATATGGAGAACTTAAAATTATTGTTTCTCGATTTTTTCAAATAGAACACCCTGTTTTTTTCCACAATGATGTAGACAATTGAATACCTTACATTTTCTCAGAAGTAACCTCAGGATTATTTTAACTCCCGCATCCAGCAGACACGAAAGATGATATCGAAACTGAAAATTTTATTCAAATATATAATAAAACTAATGGACATTCGAAAGAGGTTAAACAATGAAATAAAACTAAATGAATAATTATTGACAAACTTCAAAAACTTCCCAGAATCATACTTCCTAAGCATCATCATAACAATGATATTTCTTTTCCGTACAAGCAATTCATATCAGTTATATCAGTTTTTATCGGCTTGCCAAAAAAATATTGATCAAGTTATTGCTACTGATATAATTGGTTGAATACGTGATCAATATGAATTGCTTGTACGAAAAAGAAATATCATTTTTATGATGATGCTCAGGAAATATGATTCTGGGGAGGTTTTGAAGTTTGTCAATAATTATTCATTCAGTTTTATTTCATTGTTTGACCTCTTTTGAATGTCCGTTAGTTTTATTATGTTATTATTTGAATAAAATTTTCATTTGCGATATCATTTTTCGTGTCTGCTGGATGCGGGGGTTAAAATAATCCTAAGGTTACTTCTGAGAAAATGTAAGGTATTCAATTGTCTACACTATTGTGGAAAAAATACAGGGTGTTCTATTTGAAAAAATCGAGAAATAATAATTTTAAGTTCTTTATATTTGGACCTTAATAACGGAAACCCTGTATATGACAGGTTGATCGTTTAGGAACCATGTCAGGGCAAATCCTTCAATTAAAAATCTTTTAATTCAAATTCATGTTACTGTCGCTTCTGGAAATCGCCAGAAGACTTTTACTGAACTGCTTTTTCCTCACCTTTTTGCAGTTTTCTTCGAATAAGATCTGAGCTGTTGGAAAAATGTCCCTAAGATTTTGCGTCATGAAAGAAGTAATGAAGGTCATTGAAAATATGTGAAAATATATGGGGTGATCCTTTAAAAAAATCATCCATTTGTTGAATAACATTTATCGGGGACACCCTGTATATCAGAAAATAATTTCCTGAGATGCAGAAATGAAGGTACAAGAGGTCTACTTTCAAACGAAATCTCTGAGATGTCTGGTTCGGCAACTATGGAAGAAGAACGCACTATTGCAGGACCCTGTATACGTTTAAAACTTCGCAACTTTTCATGTAAAATTTAGTACGTAATTGTATATGCATTTGAGAGTCACGATTCCAAATAGGTATCTGCATGACGCAATCCTGCAAAATTCATCATCATAAAAGGATGGATGCCTCTCCATATCGTTGATTAACTCGAACCGCAGGGTCAAATACATCTTCACGCATGTCATCTACCCATTTTCGCCCCCTATGATTAATCGTTCCTTTTTCAGCTACCCCAAATGGTTCTCCTTCAAATTGGAAGTGAACGTGGAATTGGGGAACTCCGCTCCTGTCCTGGCTACTGTGGTCTACAGGAATTTATCGTCTTTCTTGCCTCCGAGGTCTTCTATACGTCTGGAGTGAGTATTAACATCGTAACGTTAGAGTTTGAGTAGAATGGAAAGTGAGTCGTTGCCGGAATTTGTAATTTCTGGGTTGGGAGTTGTCAGGTTTGGGGATTTTACGGTTACGAGCTCTTTCCGGTTATGCGACATCATTCTTTCTTGACGTATTCACTTTTCGGCTTGTGTATGACCTTCGACAACGTGTCAATCTTGAAATAACAACTTCTAAACTCGTTGTAGCATGCGGCAGAAACATTTTCGAATCCCTACTCAAGTTCCGACGATCTAAAATCAAATCGAGCCTGACGTCCCGTTCAGAACGCTATTACGTCTACGAAAGAAGCAAAAACGAAATCTGCGACAACTTCCCCATAGAGAAATTCTTATTTTATAGAGGAAGACTCGAAAAGTCACTCAACATTTCTAAAATAGAATCCTGCCCGGAGTTCGTTCGGAATAAAGTGTCACACTTAAATTCGGTCGTTTTCGGAATTGCAAAATGTAAATATCCCGTCGAATCCCCGCTAAATTTCCGTTTTACGACTTTTTTACGGGCAGCGACGAATCAGCATATTCCCGAAGATGAAGAGATAACTGCGCGGGAATAATTGCTTCCAATTTACCTAATTTTCTGCTCGCGGTATTAATTTAGATTGATGACGGGTTAATTGCCACGTTCGGCACTTTCTAGGGCGTTCGTCATCCTTGGGTTGGTAATTCGTTTAGTTCTCTGTCGTCGGGGAAGACATCTGTGCTCCTACGCCGTTCAACGTTCTATGAACCGATGAATTCCTTCCAGATAATTAATTTTCGATGGCAGAATATATTACGAGCAGAAGATGCAGACAATTTTCTACAAACACAATATTCTATGCATCTTGCATTGCAACGAGGACGCAAAGAATACTTAGGATGTATTCTCTTCGACATATTTTCGGCCGAAATGTCTATGAGCTTGGAACATAGATCTATGCTCCTAGGAAATGTGGTGCAAACACGCCCGGATCAAGGGTGGGGCAAGTGGGACGCTTGCCCTGGGCCCCAGCTTAAGGGGGCGCTAAAAACAACCAGAGGTTAAATTTTTTTTATTTTCGATTTTCTCGGAAAAAAATATTATTATTAAATATGACCCGACTCTGAAGTGCCATCTTGACCACTCAAAAAAAGGACAAACATCCTATCTTCCCAAAAATATGCAAAATGAAATAATCGATTTAATGGCCACCAAAGTTCGGAATAGCGCATTATTAATGAGATCAAGGAGGCCAACTATTTCACTATTATGTTCGACTGTAGGTACCCCAGATGTATCTCTCACAGAACAAATGAACCAGGTTATACGATATTTACAGAGAACGTAGTCTGGATATGATATAAAGGCAAAGACTTATAATACTAAAAATAAAGGAAAGTTTTATTGACTTCTTTAGAAGTTGACAAGCTGGCATATATATAAAGGAGTCCAATCCAGAATTCTACACTCTCTGAATCTTGTGGGTGTCCATTCGTCTTTATCATGTTCAGAAGCAGTAAATTTATTTGGTGTTGTACAAAACCTGTATTGTTTTTTTGTTAGTTCAACCACACGATGGACAATTATGAAAAAGTGGACGAAAACAAATTTTAAAGGAAGTAGCCAAACTAGATGGACTAAACATCAAGCTGTTAATGCCTTGCTCAATAATTTACCGGGAGTTGTGAAGGCTGTGGAAGAAATCAAAGAATTCTCACTAGTCGCAGAATACAAGTATGAAGCTGGTCATTTGCTTCATGCTGTGATGGATTTTAGATTCATACTGAACCTAACAATTTGGGATAATATTCTTCGAGAGATCAATATGGTCAACGTGGAAATTCAGAATGGAGATATAGTTATTTCACGTTCATTATCGTTCATGCAAGGTCTTATGAAGATCATGCAAGGAATGACAGAAAAAACTTATTGAAAACTGGATCTCGGAAGCTGCACATCTTTCAGAAGAATTGGATGTGGAGCCAATTCTTAGAAATAAACGTGTTTCCAAGAAGAAAAAGCAGGTTGACGAAATGTGCGATGATGAGTCAAGAACGGATCTAGTTGGTTTATTCTCCGAGGAAATTAAAATTGTTTTCGACAGATTATTGTCAGAAATCAAAAAAAGATTAGAAAGCGCAGAGAGTCTGCATACGAATTTCTCATTCCTCAATGGCCATGCCCTTTCAAACATGCAAAAAGAGGATCTGCAGAAAATGGGACCCTTTTAGCGCAAATATATTGAAGAGACTTGAATGCAGTTGATTTTCGTTAGGAACTAGCGGTTTTCAAAATGTTGGTTCCTGAAATAAGTGAAAGATCGACTTCATTAGACCTGCTACAAATTCTTCACAGGCAAGATCTGAAAGATGCTTTCCCTATAATGTCAGTATAGCTGACATTATATAGAATATAGTGCACATTGCCTACCACGTCTGCAAGATGTGAAAGCAGTTTCAGCAAATTGAAAATAATAAAAAATTATTTGCGTTCCTTAATGAGTCAGAAAAGTCTCTATGGCCTCTCGATCTTATCTATAGAATACAAAACTGCTTCCGAAACAGATTTCGAGGAGCTGATAGATGCGTTCGCGGAAAGAAAATCACGCCGCGTGATGCTATGTGAAGAAAAAAGTCCAATTTCTTTCCTTGTGATATTTTCCTTATTATTAGTTTTTATTTTCATTATTCATTTATATTATTTATTTTTGTTTTTTCTATGAATTCATATATGTACATATTAAACAAATGGGGTGGGGGGGGGCGCAATCATGAATTTTTGCCCCGGTCAGAAAAAATCGTAGATTCGGGCCTGGGTGCAAATAACGTCAAAACGGATGCCATTGTTCTGCTTCAACCTACGTCGATAGATGTCGACATCAGCAAATTTACCGACATGTCAATCGAAGTTCGAAGCTTTGTAGCTTTGTTAAATGAATTTGCTGATGAAACAGGCGGTTTTCTGAGGGACAACGGGGAGAAACGACAAAACTTATATGCAGACGAATGGTGTTTTTGTCTGAGATCTCGAAAATAACTTTTTATGACTTGAAAGCAACTGAACGGCAATCATAAAAAGATAAGACCCACTGCTCGGTCTAGTTCGATGAAAGAAGCCTGTAGACCACAGAGTGGGTTGATCACAGAATCACTAGTCTTCTTCCCGTTGTGGATGTGTCGCATACTCGCATAAATACATCGGAAAGTGAGTCATTTTAAGATCTGGTTTAACCAGGAAGTTGCGGATGGAAAAGAACAAAAGCGAAGCGCCCTCCGGGGCTTTCTCGCGAAATAATGCACCCATCTCAAGGGCCATTTAGCCCCCAAATTTCAGGGCGGAAAAGCGCGAATTGACGTATTAATCGGATCTCGCACACGGCGTAAGTGGGTTCCGTAGTATACTCAATTGTGCGTAACGCCAAATTGGAGAGGGTCGGAAGTTTACGAGGTACCATCTGTTAAATTAAACGGTTAAATAACACGTTTACCGCCACGTCAGTCGAAGGAAACAGATGAGGTTTTTCCTGGGAAATTCTTTTGTTCGGATCGGAGCCACATATAGGACAGAAGAGATCTGAATTTCGCTATTTTCGATCATTTTTCGAAAGCAAATATTGTAAAGTAAGGACTCAAATCAATCTAAAGTATGATGGATATAAGGAAGAAAAATCATCCGTTAAAAATACGATAAAATGATATACAGGGTCTTTCACGAGGAACCTCACCCATATTTATACGGGAAACTACTGAACGTATTTTCATGAAATTCAGCACTTATAAGTATTTCACGATGCTGATGAAATCTAAAATATTTTCAAGGCATGAGCACCTCCGGTTTTTCCGGAAATGACGTCAACTTCCGTTTTTCAAATTAGAACACCATTTTTTTATTGCAGAAATAGATTCCTTAGAAAATTTCAAGTTATTTTGATGTAACATTTTTCAGTTTTGGTTGGAAAATTCTCTCTGAGCG
The DNA here is from genome assembly GCA_910592335.1 of Adalia bipunctata. Lineage (NCBI taxonomy): Eukaryota > Metazoa > Arthropoda > Insecta > Coleoptera > Coccinellidae > Adalia > Adalia bipunctata. Next base: position 5,997,771 of record OU342951.1, read on the forward strand.
GGAAAATTCGAAAAAAAATCGACAATAGAGCTCCGCTGAAACAAGAATAACTTCGAGGTTTTTGGATGGAAAATTTTCATTTTTGGGATTTTTCAAGATGTGAGATTGATGTATCCACTTTGAGAATCGAAATCGCGATTCATGATACAGGGGGTGAAAAAATCGCTTTCAAAGTTAGGGATGACAAAATCGTGAAAAATCAATTTTTTCAAATTAGAACCCCATTTTTTTATGGCAGATATTGAATCTACGTTAAAAAATAATGTGAGTGTATGCATCACACCCTTGCCCATAAAAAATGGGGTTCTAATTTGAAAAAATTGATTTTTCACGATTTTGTCATCCCTAACTTTGAAAGCGATTTTTTCACCCCCTGTATCATGAATCGCGATTTCGATTTTTAAAGTGGATACATCAATCTCACATCTTGAAAAATCCCAAAAATGAAAATTTTCCATCCAAAAACCTCGAAGTTATTCTTGTTTCAGCGGAGCTCTATTGTCGATTTTTTTTCGAATTTTCCCGCTCAGAGAGAATTTTCCAACCAAAACTGAAAAATGTTACATCAAAATAACTTGAAATTTTCTAAGGAATCTATTTCTGTAATAAAAAAATGGTGTTCTAATTTGAAAAACGGAAGTTGACGTCATTTCCAGAAAAACCGGAGGTGCTCATGCCTTGAAAATATTTTAGATTTCATCAGCATCGTGAAATACTTATAAGTGCTGAATTTCATGAAAATACGTTCAGTAGTTTCCCGTATAAATATGGGTGAGGTTCCCCGTGAAGGACCCTGTATAAAATAGTAAATTATTCATGGTGAAGTTTCAAATCTCATCAAATTTCTCCATGACTATTTCACTCGTTCCATTTTTAGTGAGGAAATTTCCATAGCAACGCTCGTTTCACATCGATAAAACATTCAAGCAGGCAAAACTAAGAAGTTGGTTTTCCAGCGATAACATTTCTGACGTTTCTCAAATTCATAGAAAGCTTCGGAAATGAATACCATAGGGAAACAACTTTTAGTTAATCAATGATGAATTCTTATTTGACAAATAGCGCACTGCGCAATACGTGTCATTTTCGGCTCTTCACTAGGACATTTATCATCGTTGGGTTGGTAATTCATTCAGATCTTTAGACATCGCTTCTAGGTCCGACTGTCCGAATATTAAACCGTTTTATGAAGCGATTGCTCCCATGCGTTTCAATTCATTATTTTGAATCGTGAAGAGGAATATAAATACAAATATTGGGACATGTTTAAAACCTGTTGAAGCCCGGAATTATAACCTATTATTCATATTTGACGTTTGGCGTCGAGAATGTTTTGAATTGGGAGTAGGAGGATATATTGGAAAATTCTTAGCTTACAATAGAACCAAACAAAATTTCAATGTCAAAATATTTTATTACTCAACATATTCTCCTCTTGATTGAATACATTTATTAAAGCGAACCTGCAACGTCTTTAGACCTTTCAAAAAAATGTTTCTTTTTGCTCTGCAAACCAGTCCTCCGCAGCTTTTATTACCTCCTCGTTGGAAGAAAATTTACGACTTTTCAAACTTTTTTTCAGTTGAGGAAAGAGATGATAGTCGGACGGAGCCAAATCTGGTGAATAAGGGGGGTGTTCTAGTATTTCTAACCCTAAATCATGAATTTTTTGCATGGCAACATGAGATTTAAGTACTGAGGCGCTGTAAAAACAAAACACCTTTGGATAGCTTTCCGCGTCTTTTCTCTTTATTTTTTTCCCGTAGAGTGGTCTGTAATATCGAATAGTAAATTCCAGTTATTTTTCTAGCCTTATCCCAAAAATCGATCATGATTACTCCATGGCAATCCCAAAAAACTGAAGCAAGAACTTTTCCAGCAGATTTTTGGACACAAAACTTCTTAGGTCTTGGAGAACCAGAGTGTCGCCATTCCATCGATTTTTGCTTTGTTTCTGGATCGGAGAAATGTACCCAAGTCTCATCCATAGTAACAATTCGTTTCAAGAAGTCTACATCGTTTTCAAATCGAGCACAGACGAACGCGATGCTTCTACTCCTGCACGCTTTTGGTCAACATTCAAACATTTGGGGATCCATTTCGCATAAATTTTTCTCATGTCCAAATTGACGTGAACTAATATATTATGATGAACGCGTTCGTATGAAATCTTCAGTGCTTCAGATATCCGTTTTGGCCCAATTTGACGGTCTGATAAAATCATGTGATGAACTGCATCGATATTTTGGGGACTGACACAGAAACTGGCCTATCCGATCGGTCATCATCTTCAATGGAAAATTTACCTCTTTTGAAGCTTGCAGTCCAATTTTTCACGGTCGCATACGAAGGACATTGATCACCAAGGGTATAAAGCATATCTTCGTTAATCTGCTTACCTTTAAACCCTTTTAAATACAGGTACTTGATGATGGCTCGATACTTCAATTTTTCGATTTTAACAATTTCGGTGGACTTCTTTTTTTTAATTCATTGCGTAACTCTGGTTTACTTTCTTGACGCCGAACTCTACACTGACACTTCTAATAAGTTATTGTTCGTTGATATGGTATCGCAATATTTTGTTTATGGATGGAACTGATGGTCTACGCTAACTAGATATCAATACATCCTCGTATGAAACCAACTGAATTCACCTCCAAAAATTTAATAAGTGCAGACAACAATAAGAGACATATCTGCTGGTCTTCAGGTAGGTGTTGTATTTATTAAAGTCCTTTTTTCACGGAACGAATTCACTTTGTGGATACGAAACTAACGTTCTTTCAGGAGAGCGAACTGTGTTCGATCTTGGCGAACTGAATTAGAGAGGCGAACTGATGGCGAGGGGCGTGGCAATTCGAAGAGAGAGGTGGGAGACCACAGAGTCGAAATGAAGGGTGAATCACGGATGTGCTGATCTTCTTCGTTAAAGTCCATTCGCAGTAGAAACGTCGTGGTATCGAATATGAATTGAAATAAAAATATTAATTCTTAACACTATCAGAATAGTCGTCAATACCCAGTTTCCTCACAAGCCTTCACATCTCTATCCAATCAGATTATCTCCGGCGTCATAACGCCATTGTTTTCCCAATGGAAAACTCAACTTTCAGGATGGCGTGCCAAAGATGCCGGCGCCGATAAGGACCCCGTTTTATTTTCGTTTCGTCCCGGTGAAAATTGTATCTGCGTAAGGATCTCTGCGAGGCTTTTTCGCCGCATGCAAATGAGCCGGGAGTTTTCCAGTTTTCCGGATAGGAAACTTCTCCGCAGTCTTTCCCATGAAGGCGCGGATGTGATACCGGAATTGCTACAAGGATTAGCCTGCGTTATGAAGTCGGCCGGAGTGGATGATCCTTTTTCGCGTTGAATACCCAAAAAGAAAATGGGTTGCGTCGTTGGGAAACAAAGGTTGTTAGGAAAGGGGGTTGGATGAGAGGAGACAGCAGTTCGAGTTGCCAATTAGCTTTTTTTCTTCACTGGAACGGTGTCTAGAGGACGCTGCCATCTCGACGGTTGTTAAGAAGGAGATTGCGGTATTGTTTTTAGTTGGGTTTATGCAGAGTTCTTCTAATAGCTTATGTCTTTTTTTAGGCGTTCATTTTACATAATCAGGTTGTTTGAATATTCAATCATCTGTAGCAGGTTTAAGTTTTATTATTTCTAAGGCACAGTCAACAATCTAGCCAAAATAAACTGTAGACAAGCATAAGCGCGAGTTCAGAAGGGGTTATTTAATCGAAATGAAAGAATATATCAAAAAATAAACAACTTATTGAGAAAGATCAATAGAATATGTCAACAAAGTTCAATTCAATTCGATTTATTCATCACAAAATAGTTTTACATCATAAAAATGTATATACTCCATTCACCAGAGGCGGCCTTAGGGGGTGGCGAACGGGGCAATCGCCCAGGGCCTCGCTCTTGGAGGGGCCTCGCGCAAGAACCCAAGCAAATTTTCTTCACAGTGAAAATTTTCATTCGAATTGTTCAAGAACTATGATTTCGCGATAAGTTCGGGCCAACTATCGACTGGCGTTGTGCTGCGAACAGTCGTAGGTACTACATGCTATGAAGTGGTGTCCAAAAATGTATTCTTGAAATTAATCCATTTGCTTATTTTTCACCTTGTGGGAGTCATAGCTGGAATCTCATCTTAGGAGATGCAGCATCATCTTGTGCCCAAGCAAAATCTTTTCTTGAGTTGCTACACAAGTTGTACACTCTCTTTGTCATCCCTTGTAACAGCGACAGAAATAGCTGAGGAAAATATGATATTGAAAGAAAGTTTAATGGAGTTAGAAGACGTTGTGAAAAATGCATTTTGATTATGAAGGGGAAGATGAAGCTAAATAATTGAATGTGGAAGAGATTTTCAAAATTAATTATTTTTATGTCACTGTCGACAATTTGCGCACAAGCTGCCATCCTAGGATTCTGGCACTTAAACAGCATGAGAGCATATTTGGTTTCATATAATGAAAAAAAATGAAGGAAATCAATAATACTGAACTTCTTGACTTGCAAAATGTCCATGACAGTAGGAGAATCATGTGATATTGATGGAGATAAATTATATAAAGAACTGAATATGTTCATCAGTGTGTATGACAGAAACGACGATATTATCTCGGTGCTGAAATACACAAGAGAAAAAAAATAACTGAAGTTTACCCCACTATCGAAATTTTCCTGAGAATTATTGCTACCACCTATAACACCTGTCATAGTTGCGCCTGCTGAAAGGAGTTTTCAGAGGCTTAAAATGATCAGAACTCATTCGAGAAATTCGATGGCACAAGATCGGCTTTCAGCACTTGCTTTTGTTTCAATAGAAAATGACGTAGCTCATTCGTTGGATTATTGTGTTCTAATTGAAGATTTTAGTTTGAGAAAAAGAAATTTAACATCATTTTTAAAATTCATCTTCTCCGAATTTGTTGAATTTGTGAATCTTTCGAAGTAAAATATTTTAAAACACGAAATTTATTCACTTATTTGTAAAACTCGGGCAGTTTTCTTCGAACATGACAAAATACCTAAACCAAACGACTCGACTTAATTTCGAATCACATACTTTTCACGAAAGACAAAGGGCCTCGCAAAGACCTACCGCCCAAAGCCTTGCAATGGGTAAGGCCGCCGCTGCCATTCACAATTATAAAATCACAGCTCTGGCCTTGGAAATTTGACACATTCCACTCTGTATCGAAGTTATGACGTTTTTCAAAATATTTTTATGTTCCAAGTCAACACTATGTTGCCCTTTCTACATTCTCAGCGTATTTCTCAGAATGCGAATGAATTGGAAAAGATGTGATGGACAAAAATAATTAACGTTTATATGAATTGATAGAAAGGATTCCTTTTCTAGTTATTTGCATGAAAAGTACAAGAGATTACTGTTGAAATATATTATTTTTCGCCATGGAAAAAAATTGCATTGCTTTCACATAATTTTCATATGCATGCTTGTGAAGATTTAATGTTTATTATCCTCTTGAACTGAAAGTTCAAGACTTGACGACATTTTATTTATTTGATCTTATGAACAAGGAGTAAAATATTCTGATTGTACCTATAGTAATTTATTGGATTAAAAAATATTCATACATTACTACCACAGTAGGTTTGTACAAATAAAATGGAATAGCTTAAACATATGCTTCACATTATCATTCACCTGTTCTAAAATAAGACACAAACTCCTGGAATATGGAAAAAAACCGATGTATTCTGGTTCAATATAGCCTTTTTCTACTTTCGGCAAAGGAATGAAAGCTCCAGTGACACATTTCAATTCTACCTGAACCATATTTTCCGGTCGCTTCCGTTAGAAGATCGTATAAGGAAGCCTTTCTTGTCCATTTACACATTCCAAATAAATTTTGAGCACCAAAATCGATACCGAAACTAACCAAACTTCTGGGGGACCGGAATTTCGTTTGAAATCTTTCAAAACGGCCAGATACCTAAAAAAAACTTCGTTATCAAGTGTAAAAAGGTCGATTAGTACCTACTTTCGCTTTATTTATGCTTATAAATCGATTTTTGGTCCAATTCAAATTTGCCGTTCGTACTCACGCCAAAACTCGTGAAAGGAAAAAATGACACTTGCACGAAACTTCTTCTGGACGCCGAAGAACGGAAAAATAGGCGATTTCCTATCGATATTTCTCCCCAAAATCGCCGATCGATACGAACTAACAAAATGTGGCAAATCTTTGATACTTTTACTTTGATGTAAACAGAAAAACTGGCATCGTCGTTTTGTCATAAACGATATTCTATGTACGCGCACAGATTTTTCATCAGGTGCACCAATTCCTGAAAACGAAACCATGGCCAGAGTTGTGATTTTATAATTGTGAATGGAGTATACATATACAGAGAAAAAACAGAGATATGCAGACTAAGCAAGCTTATATACTGACATATCCTGCAAAAACTATAGATGAATGTCAAAGTTGATTCCAAAGAGTTTATTGGGAAAAAAAAGGGTACAAATTGCTACTCTTCGTATTCATTGCCCTTCTACGAAGGTATGGAACCAAAACCAAGTACTTCTTCGATAGTGAATGTCGTTTCATTCAAATAAAGATGTGAAATTAAAAACTATATCGAAATAATATAACTTGGTCCTTCACCATTTTGAAACTTGTAATATCCATGTGGTATTTTTGATTCTGTTTCTTCTTTTCCATATCCAATTGAGGGCTATTCAAAAGTTATATATCCCTAATTTTATCGACAAAACACCCTCATTGGGGGGCAAACCCCCCTATGTTTGGAATAGCCGCCATTTCAAATTATTTTTTTATTTTAATTGACCCTTTCAAATGATATCGATTTATTTGGACATAAAGGTCCTACAGTTGTGAAAAAAATGTTTTTTGAAAGATAATACTACCACCTCCCATTAAAGTAGAACAATATGAAAACAGTGAACTCAAAAATGTCATAAAAAAATTGTTAAAAAAAATTTCAGTCAAAAAATTCACTGAATTTTTTAGTGAATCCTCAATAGTACATAAACTAGCAGAATGAAGTACAATTTTTTGTGAATGAAATAACACGCAAGGATACCAGCTACGAAACGACATTCACCTCATTTCTGTTAGTTACATAATTTGAGAGTTATTGTTATTCGAATATGACCGTTACGCGAGCGCCCTAAACTGTTTTTTTTGTTGCTATAAGACAAGTCGTCATAAGGGCCACTGCCTCTCTACAAAGCAGAGGCGGCCATTTCAAGCAATTTCCATGATGAATTTTTCAGTTTGATTATTAAAATTGATCAAAAGTACAGTACTGAGTTTTTATTTCATCAATTTTCATAAGGGTCATGTCCAAACACCAATAACTCTTGAATTATGTGACTAACAGTAATAATGTGGGTGTCGTTTTGTAGTTAATATCCTTGCGTGTTAGTTCATCGAAAAAAAATTATACTTCAATGTGCTAGTTTTTGTACTATTGAGAATTCGCTAAAAAATTCAGTAAATTTTTTGACTAAAATTTTTTTCAAGAATTTTTTTATGACATTTTTGAGTAGATTGTTTTCATATTATTTTTTTTTTAATGAAAGATGGTAGTATCATCTTTCAAAAAAAAAATTTTCATATCTGTAGGACCTTTATGTCCAAAGAAATGGATATCATTTGAAAGGGTCAACTGATATGAGAAAATTAATTTGAAATGGCGGCTATTCTAAAAATAGGGGGGTAAACCATCCAATGGGTATATTTGTCGATAAAATTAGGTATATTTGATGCCCTTAAATTATGCCCAGACACACTGTATAAATATTCAATTATCAGTAACAGTTTCAATTCTTATTATTTATAAGCAATAGTCAACAATCTTACCTAAGGAAACTGTAGACAAGCATAAGCGAGACTCAAAGATTGATATAGCGAAATGAAAGAATATCCCAAAATTTAAACACTATATTTTGAAAGATCAATTTAAATCTCTAATGCTCAATACAAAGTTAAATGTGAAAAAACGCTACAAAATGTTTTTGTACTATCATTGCATATTTTTCAATTGGCGGAACTGAAATTGAGTACGTCCCCTATAGTGAAAGCCATCTCATTCAAGAATAGACATGAAATAAAAATTATATTGAAATAATCTAACTTGCTCCTTCGCCATTTCACAACTTTTAATGTCCATAAGGTATTCTTGTAAACTTGATTCTGTTTATTGCATGATTCTTTTCTATATCCGATATAGGGCGTTCTCAAAGGTTAGTCTTCATCTTCAACATTAGGAATACAGGGTAGCTCATATACTCAATACAAAGTTCAAAGTCAAAGTTTATTCAAAAGAGTTTATTGAGTAAATACTACGAAATACGATTCAAGTAGGAAAAAATCATTGTACTTCTTTCAAGGGATGGAACCGAAATCGAGTACGTCTTATCCTCCGAAATAGTGGGAGTGTGGCTCTTCGATAAGACCGACAACGTCGAGCTCAAACCTCTAAGAGGTGTCACCATGTCCATGGAGTTCCAAAATCTTCACAAAAACTTCTCCTCGGGCCACTGGGAGACGAGGTGCGCTGTCGCAGATTTCGCAATGTTTGAAAATTCTTGGGATATATCCTCTTGCAGCACCGAGGAACTGAACGAAACCTACACCAGGTGCTTCTGTACGAAACCTGGCACTTACGCCGTCATATTGGCGAATAAACCGCAAAAGGTAAGTCAAACTCTATTTGGAACTATAATAAATTGAATGGGAATCTTTGAAATTTGTGTATACAGGGTGAGTCTTTGACTTGTACATATATTTTAACTGTAGATTCCTCTCATCCAACGAAACACTTTTTTCCTATAACATTTTTCGAAATTCGGTTTGGTTTGGGAAATACAGGGTGTCGAAAATCCATGAAAAAAACACTTTTCTGTTTATATCTTCGGAACCGTTATTTCGAATGAACTGAATTTTGGTTGAGTTTTTACTCTATTCATGGTGCATATTCCTCAATCAAAACCTACTCAATATCTCTACTAGTATAAAAGTTACAGGGTAGTCGACTCATATTGATGAGTGGTTTTATGGTGTTTTAGCGTGTATTGACACGCTAAAACACCATAAAACCACTGTAAAAAGATAAACGGTTCATATTTTCGAAAGAATCAATCATTTAAGAAACTAAAAGTATTCCAATTTTTTTTCAATAAAACGCGTCGTTTTCGAGTTATTTCCAATTTTACCCGGAGAAATTTGACGAAAAAATCATTAATTTCAAGAATAATCTGAATGCGTCTCTGAATTAAATATCATCGAATATTATTCCTTCTCTGGTCTTTAAACGAGTTAACAATGTTGTCACAATATTTATCAACTTTGTCGAGACTTAAATTCAAACGATGGAAAACGTTGATGTAGAGATATTTTAATAATAAAATCCCACAAATGTGGGAGATAAAATTTAACACCAAGGAGCATTTAATACGCACAGTTTCTATTAAAAATTTATTGTTACCGATCCATATTGAAGTTAAATGTCGATGAAATACAAAATTCGGATATGAATGACGAATCTCGATACAAATTACATATATTAAATTCAAATTAATGAAAAATAATATGATACCTGATAATCTGTGGCGATGTTTCTATCTACACAATATCCTCTTGGAATTTTATAAACTCGAAACGGTTAATATTATATTCATCCACTTCACATAATAATCACATTATAACAATAATTCACTGAATGTATTCAGAACTTCACATAATGTTTACAGTTTATTATTGTTTATAGTCGGCACTGTTGGCAGCGCCTCCAAGAGTAATTGAGATAACCAATCCGTCGGTTTTCGCTATACGCATGCGTGGTGAAATTTCGCGGTAAAGTCGATTTATGATGGAAACGGCAGAATTCATAGATATTTATACTATGTTTCGTAAAAAATCTTTAACCTCAGTAAAAATATCAGCGAGCTGACAACATCTTCTTGAAATTTCTGTGCAAACATTCACAGAATGTAAACAAAATAGATTAGGTTAGGTTGTTTAATAATAAATTCAGATGGTCTGAATGAAAAGTCTCTTTTCATGAGATTGTTTGGGAATTTCTAGGAAAATATAAACAAGTTATTAGTGTTTACAAACTAATCTGCAGAAAAATCGAAGAAGGAACTTATATTGGTGGGAGAAATGTGGCTTCTTAGTTGAAAAGCCACATGAAACCGGATGCCGGATGAAACTAACTGTTTTCGTTGAAATTATCGTGTTTGCAACATTTTTATTCCAATAAGGTTAGTACTTGAGTATTCCCTAAATGTATAAACTCAATTTCAATCGAGAAGTATGAACTTTGAATCAATTCCACAGTATAATTTCAGGGACGTAATTAGCCCAATTTTTTTCGAATGGCTATATCTTTTTAACATAGCCGAATTCGAAAAAATGGAAAATTAAAAAAAGGTTTCTTGTAGCCTCACGAATCTACAGTTAAAATATATGTACAAGTCAAAGACTCACCCTGTATATCTAATTTTACAAGGTATTTAGGCCTTGAGCCATCAACAGGGCAATTATTGAGATGTACAAATGAAATAACGAAATGAATATAATTCAATAAGAAATTAAATCAATACCTGGTAATGTCACAAGTTGAGGAGATATAAATAGGGGCGAATTCGTGCTTCCAGAGCTTCGGGGAGAAGCTGCAGATCCACAAGTTCATCGTGACATTGGGATGCACCATATGCTTCGTGTTGTCCACCGCCAGCGGCGTGCTCTTGTTGGCCCTCTGGTCCCGGAACAGGACCTGCCTGCTGTTCGTGAAGCTGCAATGTTGTTTCTCGATATCCGGAGCCATGATCGTGTTTATCGTCGCTTTGGCAACGGAGAACAATCACAGCGCTGTGAGTATCGCATGTTGGACAGTAATTGTCCTTACAAATGTTCCAATTGAGACGGGCGTGTTGATATTCGGTCAGGGGAACTTGCAGGGTTAGTTTGTGGAGGGAATTTAACTAGTTGTGACTGCTGTCATCGAAAAACCTCGACGGTGATATTCATCGGATCCCAATTCATTTGTAAACCAACTTTTCCAATATATGAATCAGGCTCAAACACTTCTGTTATCATCATAAGTAGTATTGAAGTTTTCAAACTCTGTCTCCAACAGGAATCTTCAAAATAACGCTTTCAATTCGACAAATATGAACAATTCAACTCCATTTGTTAATTTCCATACCGGTGTTTCCTATATCCACAGCTATATAGCTACCTATTCAAAAGCGGCTGATCAAACAGAACTTTAATTAATTTTTTTTGACTTGACCGCGTAGTTCCAGAACAATGGAACCGCAATATGAGTAATCTATCGAGTGGGCTATTATTCAATTTTGCGAAACGAGCCACGTACTACGTCGCGGGCTTGAAAGCCCTGCAGGAAATACTATTTCAAAAAGATTACTTGGAACTACGCGAACGCTGCACGGAAAGGAACAGTTCTACCGTTCTACCGTTCTACCGAATGTTACTCGTATAATGTGAAATATGCCTCATTTCCCCTGAATTACCACTCGAAAATGATACGTCTTCATTGCTGGGACGTTGTCTCGAATGGGGTCGTAAAATGTTAGGTCCATCGGGGATGAAGAGGTTGTAGAAAAGTGCAGGTCGAGTGTGTTATCAATGCTTCAACATAAATGCCTGCGACAGAATAAGCTCGTTTATCATTTTGTCTTTTCGATATCGAATGTCGTTCTATGAAAATATAAAAAGTAAATAACGAGTCATATTGAAATAATCGAACTTGCTTTTTCGCTATTTTGTTCATGAAGTGTTCTAAATTCTGTTTATCATATTACTCTTTTCTATATCCAATATAGGGCATTTTAAAAGTTGCAGCAGAAATACAGGACAGCTTATGTATTTCTTCTTATCTGAGAAGATTATTTCACATGATGAGGGTATACAGGGTCCTGCAATAGTGCGTTCTTCTTCCATAGCTGCCGAACCAGACATCTCAGAGATTTCGTTGGAAAGTAGACCTCTCGTACCAGTCGTACCTTCATTTCTGCATCTCAGGAAATTATTTTCTGATATACAAGGTGTCCGCGATAAATGTTATTCAACAAATGGATGATTTTTTCAATGGATCACCCCATATATTTTAACATATTTTCAATGATCTTCATTACCTCTTTTATGATGCAAAATCTTAGGGACATTTTCACAACAGTTCAGATCTTATTCGAAGAAAACTGCAAAAAAGTGAGGGAAAAGCAGTTCAGTAAAAGTCTTTTGGCGATTTCCAGAAGCGATAGTAACATGAATTTGAACCAAGAGTTTTTCAATTGAAGGATTTGCCTTGACATGGTTCCTAAATGATCAATCTGTCATATACAGGGTGTCCGTTATTAAGGTCCAAATATGAAGAACTTAAAATTATTATTTCTCGATTTTTTCAAATAGAATACCCTGTATTTTTTTCCACAATAATGTAGCCAATTGAATACCTTACATTTTTCAGAAGTAACCTTAGGATTATTTTAACCCCCTCATCCAGCAGACAGGAAAAATGATATCGCAAATGAAAATTTTATTCGAATAATAACATAATAAAACTGACGGACATTCAAAAGAGGTCAAACAATGAAATAAAACTAAATGAATAATTATTGACAAACTTCAAAACCTTCCCAGAATCATATTTCCTGAGCATCATCATAAAAATGATATTTCTTTTTCGTACAAGCAATTCATATTGATCACGTATTCAACCAATAGGGATGTTGACTATTTTTTGGAAATGATTTTAATTTGTAGATAAGCCCTATACAAACACGAAAAAAATATTTTCATGGAAAAAATATAGCAAATACCAATAAAAAATGCGTAAATAAAAATAGTCTTCAAAATTCCCGCTGAAACGAAGTGATTATGATGACGTCACCATACGGTAAACAGACTTCGCCGTCTGTCAAAGCGAACTGATCTTGTGTAATTTCTTGCGAACAAATCGTTTGCGTAATAACAAATAATCGTGAAATAATTCGCTGGTGATACGTTTTACTCTCTTCTGTTCTTCGTAAGTTCGTACTCGTGATGACATTAAGGTTATAGGTTAGCTTGTTCACTGAACAGTGACGTCACGTATTCTCATTCGTGTTTGCAGTCACGTGATAAACGGTTATAGATTACACATTTTAAATCGATTTTATTTAATTTAATGAGAGTAATTAGATCACTGAAATATTGTTTTAGTATTTCAAAAACTACCTTCAATGTGGAAAACCTCAATTTATATGAATTTGTAACATGTGTCAACATCCCTATTATATCAGTTTTTATCGGCTTTCCAGAAAACATATTGATCAAGTTATTGCTACTAGAGCTCAAAGATACTTTCGAATACAGTAAATCAGTATGAATTTTCGTTTCCTATCGGTACATTGGGCAGCATAAGTTCGACTTCCTTAAAAAACAGGTTCTGTGGCACTGCCCTAACATAAAAATCATATCAACCATCCTATTTTTTCCAAAAATTCATACTTATTCACTGTATTCGAAAGTATCTTTGAGCTCTAAGTAGCAATAACTTGATCAATATTTTTTTTTGGAAAGCCGATAAAAACTGATATAATTGGTTGAATACGTGATCAATATGTATTGCTTGTATGGAAAAGAAATATCATTTTTATGATGATGCTCAGGAAGTATGATTTTGAGAAGGTTTCGAAGTTTGTCAATAATTATTCATTTAGTTTCATTTCATTGTTCAACCTCTTTTGAATGTCCGTTGGTTTTTATTATGTTATTATTTGAATAAAATTTTCAGTTGCGATATCATTTTTCGTGTCTTCTGGATGCGGAGGTTAAAATTATCCTGAGGTTACTCCTGAGAAAATGTAAGGTATTCAATTTTCTACATTATTGTGGAAAAAAATAAAGAGTGTTCTATTTAAAAAAATCGAGAAATAATAATTTTAAGTTCTCCATATTTGGACCTTAATAACGGACACCCTGTATATGACAGGTTGATCGTTTAGGAACCATGTCAAGGCAAATCCTTCAATAACAAAACTTTTAGTTCGAATTCATGTTACTTTCGCTTCTGGAAATCGTCAGAAGACTTTTACTGAACTGCTTTTCCCTCACCTTTTTCCAGTTTTCTTCGAATAAGATCAGAAAAATTTCCCTAAGATTTTGGGTCATGAAAGAGGTAATGAAGGTCATTGAAAATATGTGAAAATATATGGGGTGATCCATTAAAAAAATCATCCGTTTGTTGAATAACATTTATCGGGGACGCCCTGTATATCAGAAAATAATTTCCTGAGATGCAGAAATGAAGGAACAAGAGGTCTACTTTCCAACGAAATCTCTGAGATGTCCGGTTCGGCAGCTATGGAAGAAGAACGCACTATTGCAGGACCCTGTATAAATATTCAATTATCTGTAGCAGGTCTAAGTTTTATTATGCATAAGGCATGGCCAGCATACTACGCAAAAGAATCTGTATATGTATATAAACGCGAGATCATAAGGGTAAATATAATAAAATAAAAGAATCAACACTTTATTAAGAAAGATCAGTGCAAATCCTCAAATGCTGAATACAAGAGAGTTAATTAAGTAAAAAAAAAGCTAGAAATTACTACCGTACTATTCAATGCACTTTTTTCAAGGTATGGAACCGAAATCGAGCTCGTCTTCGATATTGAATGCCGTTTCACTGAAATATATGAAATTCAAAATCATACCGAAATAATCTAACCTGCCCCTTCACCATTTTGCAACTATTATGTTTTTATGTTTTCTTGAAACTGCTGTTTATTGTTTTGTTCGCTATATCCAATTCAGTTCGGATTCATAGATTAATCATCTTTAACAGCAGGTATACAGAGTGGGCTACGGTCGGTACGCACGATTTTATTGGAATCTTGAGCAATATTGGAGTAATTGATTCAGTTCTTTTTTGTACAGATCATAGCTTCAATCAAACATTCATAACTTCGGTACTTGGAGTCCTAGTAAGCGAAAATTTGGGTAATAGATCACCAATAACTAGTATATCATTTACGCATAATGAAATACCTCCCTTTTCGTACAGGGTTGTTCAAAATACGAGTCTTCTCATAAACATACTAAAACGATGAAAGGTTCGTTTTTTCGAATGAAATTCCCTGTATTTCATTAGATTTATTGAGAAAGAATTAACTTTCCCTATACCCGAATTCTAAGGTTTTCGAAATGAAAGCATGAAATGTCATAGAACATTAAATTATGATGATTTGGCAATCGGTATCGATTCCAAAGTATATCTTCGGAAATTTCAGAAAGATTAGAGAGTTAGAACCCATTTTTAGCAGGAAATTTGTGCTATTGGCATTCTCACTTCCAACCCTATCTCCCGAAAACTTATAATTCCCTCCAAAATGACCTCCAAACGTTCACCAATGAATCGCCCTCACGTCCTCATCGACTTTCACAAAAACTCGTTAGGCCCCCTACACACGCTCGCCTCCATCATCCATCTGTCATTCCCATCTTGTCGTCGTTATCTGCCACCCCCATCCCCGCCTCATCGCCCCCTTTACCGAAACGTATTTCTGTTTCAGAGTTTGGCGATGTGCTTGATGGTCCTGCTGGAAACTTTCCTGCTTATCGCCGCGTCCACCCAGCTGAGCAAACTGCTGGTTGTTTACGCTGAGTTCGTGCAGTTCCCGAAGCCCGGCAGGGCTAAGATGACCGTGGTCGGGATTGTAACAGGTAAAACTTTGATTTCTGTAAGGGAAGTAGGGAAGAAGTTACGAAAATGGAAACTTTGAGTGTCGAGGGTTCTCAAGTTGTTGTTACGTCCAATGTGCATTGGCAATGTTGATTTCTCTCGTGGACATACAGATCAGACCATAGACTCAAAATGACTGTTCTTCAGAGATGGACGCAAAGTTTCTGCCAATAGATATTACTCTTCTATAAAATCAAAAATGCTATCAATGGAATACTGTCTTCATTGGACCCAATTCATATTGTGACAAGTACGGCCCTGTGCATTCGAAGCGCTACGGGGCCGATCGAGAGGTTTCTGGAAACGCGTGTAGTGTTCCATCTGACGTTACGGCCGCGATGATTCGGGAAGGTTCCAGACGGTCCGGACTTAACTAGAAACAATCGGCGTGATGCATATAAGGGGCCCATCGACGATGAGAGCATTCATTCAGTTAGAGACAAGCGACCAGTGAAAATAAATAGTGCCAAATAAATCAGTAGAGATAAATTGTACAGACTTTTGTTAGAATAAGTTCATTAGTTATTAATTATTAGTGTTATAAGTAGTGTAAATAAATAGTTTATTGAACCCGGACGTTTTTATAACGAAGAAAACGTTACAATATGTAAACCAACCGTTTAGAACTATGAATAAGGTTCAAACAGTACTATTTCGATTATTTCAGATCGTTTTCACAAAAACGCCTATTCAAAATGGTGATCTGTCATATTTTTTAAGTTCTTTGCATATTCTTGAAGTGGATGTCTGTTTTAATCGAACTTTACTGCAAGTTAACCAAATTAGAAGACGGCTGAACTTGCAACTTTCCTCCAAATGCATTAAAGTTTGTAATGGACCCGTATGAAACCGCAAGAAGGGTGTAATTTCTCGAAAGTAGACTTTAGAAAGTATGAACTGGAGATAATCAAGGATAGAAAGGGATTACTCCGGAATAAGTTAGGGTGTCTGTTATAAATAAGTATGAGGCTTGAAATGTCTCACCCGGTGCAATGTGATCCTTTGCCCTTGCTGTTTACAGAGTGAGCTTATCCATTTCTGAAGTTATTTCAATATGGCTTGAGTTTTACTGGAACATTTTTTGAGATTCCGATAAATTTTCGAATACTTCAAGAAATATAAAAAGTTAAACATGCAGTTAAAGATCGTACTCAAATCAGAAAAAAATTACATGAAACTCTTCTTGATATTGTTTTCAGGAGTTCCACTGATAACAGTTTTTGGTAACCACACAGCTCATAGGACCATGAACATCAAGCTCAAGACTTGGTGGATAGTAACCAACAGTCTGAGTTTCTACGTATTCATGACTTGTTTCATCATCATCATCCTTCTTTACATCTTCGTTTTCGTGGTTGTTGAGAGTAAATTGCACCAGTACTCCAAGTTTCATCAGAAAAACATCGGTTGTCTTCAGCAGCGGTGAGTATTTTGTTTTTTGATTTTTTTTTTATGTTGTGGTTTTCACGAAAAGGAATATCCTGTAATGTTCAGAGAACATCGTGAGAACCAAGGGCAAACAGGTAGGAATTGGTGTTCTTTTTGAATTTCTGGAGGTTATATGCTTCGGGGAACACCTCCCTAGGCAATGTGTTCCAAAGCCTCGCTGTTCGTTGGATGAACGAGTCTTTGAAGAGAGATGTTCTGCAGGTCTCCAAAGTTACCACGAAGGGGTGTGAAGACTTAACTTGACGGGTTAGTCTGGAAGAGACGGCCAGAGGGGGAACGATTGCTGATAATTCAGAAGAGCATCGCCCATGGAAATATCTATAAAATAGAGACAGATCGCCCACTTTTCTACGGTGTTCCAGAGAAGTGAGCGAGCTTGTAAGCGAGGCATCACCGACGAGACGAATTTCCCTTTTTTGTACGGAATCCAAGAGTTTTAGGGTGTGTTTAGGTGCAGCACTCCAAATATGGGAACAGTATTCCAGGACAGGTCGAATCTGTGCCTTATAGATCATAAGCAGCTGACTTGAGGTGAAATAGCTCCTGGCACGAAACAGAAAACCAAGCTTTTGGGATGCACTTTTAGCAATGGATCTCACGTGATTCTCCCAGGAAAGGTTACTGCCGACAGTAATGCCAAGCATCGAAATGGATGACTTCAATGGTATGGTCACTCCCGACAATTTTATGCTGGGCACAGTAAGATCGGCTTTTCTAGAGAGAAGACATGCTTGTGTTTTGTTTGCGTTGAATTCTACCAAGTTATTAGAACCCCATTCAAGAATTGTTGCCAAGTCCATATTTATGTTGTTAACATTTCTTCCTCGTTCGTTTCTGATTTGGCGGGCTGGTATTGGAGCCCTAGAAGAAAAGGCGGTATGGAGGGTACTATCATCCGCGAAGCTGTGCACTGGACACGAAGTTGCTTCCAGCAAATCGTTGATGTGAAGTAGAAATAGTGTTGGAGCCAGAATTGATCCCTGCGGAACACCAGCATTTATGGGTAGAGAGTCAGATGAAACTCCATCGACCACTACATGGAGAGATCTGTTTGAGAGAAAACTAGCTAGCAGAGAACATTTAAGGAACTTTGATTCTTTATAGTTTGTATGTAATTTAAAAGAGGCATGGAATATTAGAAATGAGCTTGAATTAAACAATCATATGTCACGAACATCAACTGGAATTAGGCATACAAATTAAAATTCAGAGTCCTCACCATGTGACATTCCAATTTCGATTGCAAATCTACAGGATGATATTTTTCTGGAACACTGTCCGTTGTTTTCCTTCAGAACTTTTTTTTGGTGAACCACTGCTAGTTCGAAAAATTGTTAAAAGAAGCATTGTTGTTATACTAAACTTTTTGGTCTCTTGTAGTTTTGTCGTATCTGCTACCGATTTCGAGAAAAAAATTGTGAACGATCTACACAGGCACAATTCAGTGTGCTTGAAGATTTTAATCTTCACTTACGTGATTACTCCTGAAGATGAGCTTTTGAGCTTTATCAAGCTCGAAACATGTTGAGAGATCACCTAAGTAATTTATCTGGTATAGTGTTTTCTTTTACCTATTAAACATTATAAGAGTGAATGGAGTATAGTTCCACATTTCGATACTAAACATCCGTTTTATTGTTTAAAGCTCACCAATTTCAATGAGGATCTCGTATAGTGACAGTTTGAATGGCGAGCAATTCAAATCCTTCTCATATATCCTCAAAGGACACTAGTTTTCTACAATAAAAAGACCAAATTCGACTTTTCGGTCGCATCAGATCGTGAAAAATGGGAAATAAACGTTATATAGCGGTTACGTGGTTTGAAAGCAGGCTTTATACTGACCCATCTTTTACCCATTTATCAGGGATAATGGTAATTAGCTGGCACAATCTGGACGATATATACCGCAGAGAGTTGGATATTAAGTTAGTTTTTGGGGCGCTAAATCAAGATGTTAGTCGTAAAAAGAGAATATGTGGTTCTTCTGAAGTGAAATTCTGGTATTTTCGACTGATAGTTGGTGCCGTTTGGCAACCGAACGATCATTAAGGCTCAGGGGATGTAAGTTTAGCCATCAGTTCCTCGATTATCACAGTGGTAGGTTTTAGAGGAACAAATCTGATGTATTGTACCAAATTTCAGATGAATACATGCCGTTTCTCAATTGGAGGCACAAACGGAAGTGAAGATTCCTCGGATTATTTCAAGAAAAAACGCAAACGTTTCGTTTTCGAGATACAGGGTGTTTGAGTTTAGATTTTTGTCAAGTTTTTCTCTCATAGTACCTATCTGCATTTCAGTAGATAATGAACTGATGAAATTTGGCATAGATATTACAATTTAGAGTTCACACCATGTGACATGCCAATTCCGGTTGAAAATCTACAGGGTGGTATTTTTTCTGGGACACTGACACCTGTTTCCCTCCAGAATATTTTTGTGTGGACCCTTTTTGCATTTGCCGGCCAATGTCTATGTGACTTTCAATCTTGAACCAAGGATTCACATCTTATGGAATTTTATATGATTTTTTCATAGCCATTTTTGATGTTTTTCGAATTTTTTAGGATACGCCTCTTGAACAAATCGGCAGTAATTTTTGGTTTTCTGGTGACCACAACCCTCAGCAGCATCGCATACGTCAACCACAGCAGTCACATCTACTGGAATTACGAATTCTGCATAGTGAGCGTATCTTTGGTGAGTTTAAATAGATATGAAATTGAGGTTGATCTAGTTAAAATACTATTATACGAGGATGAATTGATATCTAGTTAGCCTAGAACAGTTCCAAGCATAAACAAAATATTGCGATACCATATCAACGAGCAATAACTAGTGTCATCAGAAGTGTCAGTGTAGAGTTCGACGTCAAAAACGTAAACCAGAGTTACGCAATAAATTTAAAAAAAAGATGTCCACCTAAACTGTAAAAATCGAAAAATTGGAGAATCGAGTCATCATCAAGTACCTGTATTCCAAAGGGTTAAGAGGTAAGCAGATTTACGAAGATATGGTTAATACCCTTGGTGATCAATGTCCTTCGTATGCGACTGTGAAAAATTGGACTGCAAGCTTCAAAAGAGGTAAATTTTCCATTGAAGATGATGACCGATCGGGAAAGCCAGTTTCTGTGTCAGTCCCCGAAAATATCGATGCAGTTCATGACGTGATTTTATCAGACCGTCGAATTGGGCTAAAACGGATATCTGAAGCACTGAAGATTTTATACGAACGCGTTAAGCATATAGTTCACCTCAATTTGGACATGAGAAAAATTTCTGCAAAATGGATCACCAAATGTTTGAATGTTGACCAAAAGCGTGCAAGGGTAGAAGCATCGCGTTCGATCTGTGCTCGATTTGAAAACGATGTAGACTTCTTAAACCGAATTGTTACTATGGATGAGACTTGGGTACATTTCTACGATCCAGAAACAAAGCAACAATCGATGGAATGGCGACACTCTGGTTCTACAAGACCTACGAAGTTTCGTGTCCAAAAATCTGCTGGAAAAGTTCTTGCTTCAGTTTTTTGGGATTGCCATGGAGTAATCATGATTGATTTTTTGGATAAGGGTAGAACAATAACAATTCGACATTACTGACCACTTTACGGGAAAAAATTCTAGAGAAAAGACGCGGAAAGCTATCCAAAGGTGTTTTGTTTTTACAGGACAACGCCCCAGTACACGAATCTCATGATGCCATGCAAAAAATTCGTGATTTAGGGTTAGAATTACTAGAACAGCCCCCTTATTCACCATCAGATTTGGCTCCGTCCGACTATCATCTCTTTCCTCAACTGAAAAAAAGTTTGAAAGGTCGTAAATTTTTTTCCAACGAGGAGGTAATAAAAGCTGTGGAGGACTGGTTTGCAGAGCGAGAAGAAACATTTTTTTTGAAAGGTCTAGAGACGTTGCAGGTTCGCTGTAATAAATGTATTCAATTAAGAGGAGAATATGTTGAGTAATAAAATATTTTGACATTGGAATATTGTTTGGTTCTATAGTAGGCTAAGAATTT
Source organism: Adalia bipunctata (assembly GCA_910592335.1). Classification (NCBI taxonomy): domain Eukaryota; kingdom Metazoa; phylum Arthropoda; class Insecta; order Coleoptera; family Coccinellidae; genus Adalia; species Adalia bipunctata. Next base: position 6,019,019 of record OU342951.1, read on the forward strand.
TTCAATATATCCTCGTATATAAGTCTGGGCAGGTTTTTGGAGAAAGTAATTCAGCCAGAATTGCATCCAAATATATTCATTTCCTTTAGAATAGTTTTTCATTATTTTCTGTTTTGTGGTATATTTCACAAGAATGCTGAGTTCATTGATGCCGAATTGTAGATATCCATTCATTCAATTTCTAATTAAATGTGTATTCTTTAATGTTCATTCATTATTTTCTACTCATTCAATGAGAGGAACTTATTATGTTTAACGACGTTATAATTCTACTTCCGCTAGTTTTAAACATATCCGCCATAGTATTTCACATCTCGAGTTTTATGAATGGAAAATTCTGGAAAAATAAAGATATTGATTAAAAAACCGTTGATCCATACGATTTTCCGTCGTTACCGAATAGCTTGCTATTTTTTATGGAAAATGCAAATCAACTGGGGCTCCCATAGCCTACTCGTTCAAAATCATACCAAAATTAAATTCGCAGCCTTTGGAACAACAATTCTGCGAAGCGCTAGTTCAACATTTCCAGTTATCGAATCATTAAAATATTCAATTTCTTTCAGTCCGTTCCATTTGGCCATATCGTCCATTTCCCGAGGCCATTTTCATATGGAATGTCCATTGAACGGGTACATGTGAAAATATTCCCTATCAATTTTGCATTCTCATGAATGAGGCGGGGTAAATCGAACGGATATAGGGGTATGGGGAGAGATTTTGACCGATTTGATATCAATCCCTAGAGGGAAATGCAAATATTTATATTAGATATTTGAATCATTTATGAAACCGCTGAAATTTCCTATTTTGCATTGCAATTTCTATCAGCAGATCGAGATCGACAGAATACTTATTACTTCTTCAATCTGTACCCGAAGTGCCCCAGGAAGACGTCAATTTATTCACTAGTGATGGCCAATTAAACTTAAAAAAAAAATTCAGCTTCTTGGAAATGGCTTATTCCAGGCCCATAAGTTTGATGAAGCTCCATTTTTGGCTCAATGGCTTTGTCAATAATAGCAAAATATGCCATAATGGGCAGCAAGAAACCTTACTGCATATCAGGCACGGATCTAGGGTGGGGCAAGCGGGGCGCTTGCCCTGGGCGCCAGCTTGAGGGGGCGCTAAAAACAACCAGAGTTTGAATTTTTTTTATTTTTGATTTTCTCGGAAAAAAATATTATTATTAAATATGACCCGACAACTATTTCACTATTATGTTCGACTGTACCCCGGATGTACAGGGTGGGGCAGAAGAACCTATCCGATTTCAAATCCCTTTTTCTCAGAAGAGAGAGCAGGCAGAGTAGTGGGGTAAAAACCGTTAGAAAGCTGGTTTTATGCCATTTGTCAGTAGTCAACATGCCTTGGTCTGGTGAACATCGTGCTTTTGTTATTGAGCGGTTTATCGAATGCGGCGGTTCGATAATTGCTACACAACGTGCTTTTCGAATTCATTTCGGACTCGGGCGTCATGATCCTGTTCCACATCACGCTCCATCTCACTCCATGTGACTTCTTCCTTTGGGGTTACCTCAAATCGAAGGTTTACCAGCATCGACCAAGGACCCTTCTTGCTTTACGAAGGGAAATTGCTCGGGCAATTGAAGAAATTCCTGTGGAAATGACGGTGAAAGTCATGGAAAGCTACCGCGAGCGCCTAAATAAGTGTATCCGCTCCCAAGGACGACATTTGAGTGATGTGCTTTTCAAAACTTAAATTTAAAAATGGCATAAAATTTGCGATATGTTAATAAAAAAAAATTTTTGACAAGCTGAGTGGTTTTAATTTTATAACGTTTTGAAATCGGATAGGTTTTTCTGCCCCACCCTGTATCTCTCACAGAACAAATGAACCAGGTTATACGATATTTAAAGAGAACGTAGTCTGGATATGAGATAAAGGCAAAGACTTATAATACTAAAAATAAAGGAAAGTTTTATTGACTTCTTAGAAGTTGACAAGCTGGCATATATATAAAGGAGTCCAATCCAGAATTCTACACTCTCTGAATCTTGTGGGTGTCCATTCGTCTTTATCATGTTCAGAAGCAGTAAATTTATTTGGTGTTGTACAAAAACTGTATTGTTTTTTTCTATGTTCAACCACACGATGGACAATTATGAAAAAGTGGACGAAAACAAATTTTAAAGCAAGTAGCCAAACTAGATGGACTAAACATCAAGCTGTTAATGCCTTTCTCAATAATTTACCGGGAGTTGTGAAGGGTGTGGAAGAAATCAAAGAATCCTCACTAGTCGCAGAATACAAGTATGAAGCTGGTCATTTGCTTCATGCTGTGATGGATTTTAGATTCATACTGAACCTAACAATTTGGGATAATATTCTGCTAGAGATTAATATGGTCAACGTGGAAATTCAGAAAGGAGATATAGTTATTTCACGTTCATTATCGTTCATGCAAGGTCTTATGAAGATCTTGCAAGGAATGACAAAAAAACTTATTGAAAACTGGATCTCGGAAGCTACACTTCTTTCAGAAGAATTGGATGTGGAGCCAATTCTTAGAAATAAACGTGTTTCCAAGAAGAAAAAGCAGGTTGACGAAATGTGCGATGATGAGTCAAGAACGGATCTAGTTGGTTCATTCTCCGAGGAAATTAAGGTTGTTTTCGACAGATTATTGTCAGAAATCAAAAAAAGATTAGAAAGCGCAGAGAGTCTGCATACGAATTTCTCATTCCTCAATGGTCATGCCCTTTTAAACATGCAGTAAGAGGATCCGCAGAAAATGGGACCCTTTTAGCGCAAAAATATTGAAGAGACTTGAATGCAGTTGATTTTTGTTAGGAACTGGCGGTTTTCAGAATGTTGGTTCCTGAAATAAGTGAAATATCGACTTCATTAGACCTGCTACAAATTCTTCACAGGCAAGATCTGAAAGATGCTTTCCCTATAATGTCAGTATAGCTGACATTATATAGAATATAGTGCACATTGCCTACCACGTCTGCAAGATGTGAAAGCAGTTTCAGCAAATTGAAAATAATAAAAAATTATTTGCGTTCCTTAATGAGTCAGAAAAGTCTCCATGGCCTCTCGATCTTAGCTATAGAATACAAAACTGCTTCCGAAACAGATCTCGAGGAACTGATAGATGCGTTCGCGGAAAGAAAATCACGCCGCGTGATGCTATGTGAAGAAAAAAGTCCAATTTCTTTCCTTGTGATATTTTCCTTATTATTAGTTTTTATTTTCATTATTCATTTGTATTATTTATTTTTATTTTTTCTATGAATTCATATATGTACATATTAAACAAATGGGGGGGGGGCGCAATCATGAGTTTTTGCCCCGGTCAGAAAAAATCGTAGATCCGGGCCCGCTGCATATACCCCAATAAAAGTGGCATTTTTCTCTCTTTGCAGGGACTGGTTATTGTCTTTAGCTACGTACTCAAGAAAGACAACACGTCTTACCCAGACATCTTGGATAAACTGAAGAATAAAGATAAGGAAATGATTATAGCCAACTCCAAAAATGACCACCTAACTTGTAAGTTCTCAACAAGACAACATTTTGAATTAGAAAAAATGTTACTTGATTCAAAACAATCAAATACAGCACAAAGTTACAAATAACCAAGATCAGTTAAAGAGCATCGTAAAATATCTTGAGAATCAATCTGCAACATTGTCAAAGCTCTCTGTCACTCATTCCCACCCCTAAATGTCTAATTCCAGTCTACAGTCCACTGCGACCTTGAGGACTAATGTGCCCCCTAACAGAGATGATAACAGCTCTGTTAGACCTTAAGGTCGCAGTGGACTGTAGCCCCTTTTCACTATAAACTATATAAATTCCAGTCTACACGAAAGAAGATGCAGAGGCAGAAAGCGAATCTACCCCCGAGTCCAAATACGCCCCAAAAACCACCAAGGTACGTTTCGCACCAGAGCCACTGGACCTTATAGAACACCCCCCGGAGGTCATAGCCTTCGACGTCCTCGAGGACTACGGATGCAGCCCCAAGAGTTTTCGAAGAAGCAGCACCAGTTCCGTACCCCAAAAACCCACGAAAGATACCGACAGGTTGGAACTGGACCTCGTGATCTCCTTCAAACCGGAGGAACAGAAGAGGGTGAATCTAGTGAGACCCAGGGTAGCTGTGACGTCTTGTGACGAAGACCTCCAGAACTCCAGAGGTGCAAAGTTGGAGTTTACGACTTTCCAAAAGGGCGGTGATGTGAAAAGTGAAAAAACTAGTGATTTGGACGTGGTGTTGACGAGTATCTCTCAGGATCTTGATTATCTGTTGAACCAAGAGGAAGATTTGATGGATACTTTGAAGAGGAAACGTTTGAAGTCGTGCAAAAAGAAAGAGGAAGATGAGGAAAGTGATAGGAAGTATCCTGAAGCAATTGCAGATATATCAAGGACGAAGTGTTAGTGAATGTTAGGAAAGTGAGATGTTTTGAAGTTGGTTTTCAACTCAATATGAAAAATTTATTCGGTGCAGTTCTCTGAGTCGGCTCTGAAAAATAGCATGGGATGATCCTTCGAGATTTCTGTTTAAGTTTGATAATGAGAGGGATTTTTCAATGAGTATACGTCAGTTTAAGTCAGCAGAAATATAATTTTGATCTATTTCATACTTTATTTGCTGACGTCTTCGACTGGTTTCTATGTATTACCTTTCTTATTGTTCGCATAATGATTAATCGAAAAGTCCATTCCTGGCCCAAAGAATTGAACCCAAAATGTATAGAAACTAAGTCAATTTGTTGCATTCTACAGAATTATATGAAAATTATGCGAAATATCAATAAACGACTATCAACGTCCTGTTCTCTGTATAAATTATATTCGATGTAGATGTTTGTGAATGTCCTGTCCTCCAATATTTTGAGTTATAAAACCACTGGTGAAAGTGACAAAAAAAATGAATGCGGAGAAAAATTGAATTTTAATATTTCGCTTCAAGTGTATACTGAATATGAAAATATCTATGAATATTATAAACGAATAAGTGCCTTGACTGATATTGAAGAATTATAAAATTTTATAGTGCCTTATTTTTACTATGTCAGAATTATAAATAAAATGTTCAGTCTCCATTATATTTTATTCAAACTTCCCATACATTTAATCCAGCAAATGTTTGTTTTTATCAGAATTAGTCTAAAAACTCTAAAACATATTGTGAGATTAAAAGTTCAACCAAAACTTAGACCACTAATTCATTCATCTACCTTCAGTTGTTGTAGGAAGAAAAATCTGAAAAAAAGATCATCAATGTGACTTCTTCAGTTAGCAACACAGTGTGACCACAATAACATTAATATAAATGTGTCATTCTAAATTTGATATTGCCCTAAAAAAGGTTTCAAATAAAAATAGAAACTTACTATCTGCATTGACTTTCTTCTGATTTTATCTGCAATGGTCCATAAATGGCCAGCACCATGTGGAGCTTTGCTTCCTTTCCTAAAATGTGGGTTGATTGACAAATTATGTCTGACTGAATTCTTCCAACGATCGTCACCTTCCTTGTAGAACGGAAAATGTTCCCTGGAATCAGATCAGGACTTCATTTCATCCTTTCATTTTTACAAGGTAAACAATAAGATTGCACTGCCTAGAGGTCCCCCACATTGTTAAGCAGGCCCTGCCTAGGAGCCCCCCACATGGTTAATCCGGCCCTGTTGCCAATTATAATTTCTATTCATTCTTTTTTAACTTTATGAATGGAGTTAGCTCTTATGATCTAACTGTGACACAGGTTTCGAAGTACTACTACATTTTCATACTGAAGTATTTCAAGTTGTGCAAAAAGGAATTTAAATGTTTTCACTTTTTCAGTAAGCTTATTTCTTGAGAATTTTGAAAATTGAGGAATTCCATAGGTTCGTTTGTTCGTTTAGGAGTTTTTCTGTTGGGTTATTGGAGTACTTTTATATTTTTTTCGAATGAATTATCACAAAGTAACGGACTATTCTGTCCATTACTATTCAGTAAAATTTTAACATTCGATTCTTGATTTCCGCACAAGAAAATAGCATAACTGAATCTTCCAACCATGTTTATTTACGTGAAATATACTGCTCCACAGGAATTTTTAAAAGTATGTAATCTACGAGAAAATCGCTGTAAAATCATTTAAAACTCAATAACAACTTGAATCGATCCAATAAAAATCAGTATGAGACATTTCGTCAATCTGGGATCGCCTTTTTTTCTGAAGTTTGGTTCTTTGCATATGCTTCATGAATGTTCTTATTTTGAAATGAAGTCAGTTTATCAACGGTTTCGATTTGAAACGAGTTTTCTGAAAATGCCAAGACGTGAATTAACAAATGCTGAGGCTAATAGGGCTATCGGAATGCTACAGGGTGGCCTAACTCAGGTTGTTGCAGCGGAAAGGCTCCAAGTCAGCCAAAGTGTGATATCTCGACTTTGGAATAGGTTCAGGGAGACAGGTTCTGTGTTGGAAAGACCAAGGCTTGATGGGCGACGAAAAACAACACCTGCTCAGGATCGTTTCATCACCGTTTCGGCGAGAAGAAACCCTACATCTACGTGTAAAATGCTACGGAATACTCTTCAAAATGCAGATGGGGTCCAAGTTTCCATCGAAACCATCAGACGACGTCTGGGAGAGGTGAATCTAGGTTCTAGACGTCCTTTAAGAGGAGTTCCATTAACACGTGACCATAAGCGTCAAAGACTGGAATGGGCAAGGCAACATATCAATTGGAACGGTCAATGGCGTAGTGTCCTTTTCACTGATGAATCCAGATATGGACGATTTTCAGATTCTCGAATAATAAGGATATGGACAATCCCACGCATACCTCGTAATCGTCGCTATGTCCAAGAAGTCCATCCATTCCGAGGGGGTAGTGTTATGGTATGGGCCGGGATATGTTTCAACGGGCGCACAGATCTACACATTTGTCCTGGGAATATGACCGCCTTACACTACTGCGAGCATGTCATTGACAATGTTGTACCAAATTTTCACGCTGCTATTGGTGAAACTTTTCTTCGATTTCTGGACGATAACGCTATACCGCACCGTGCAGTCATAGTTGAGAATGCGCGCGAGGAGCTTGGTATTCCACATTTACCAATACCTCCGCACTCACCAGATTTGACTTGCATAGAACATGCATGGGATATGCTCCAAAGAAGATAAGATAATTATCAACCTACCCCAGAATCCTTTAATGATCTGAGAGAGCTTCTGCCCCGTTTATGGAACCAAATTCCTCAAGAAATGTTCAACAACCTCGTGTGCAGTATGTAAAGAAGATGTTACGCTGTTATTGATGCCCGTGGAGGCCATACATTGTATTGATAGTCTTAAAATGCTTGAATTCTCTGGGAATAAAATTTCGTTATTTTACTCGATTTTTCTTAACCACCCTGTATACGCTGCAGACCCACAGGCTAAAATTAATTTGCAACTTGAAATCACATTAATATGAATTTTCATCTTATTTAAACTAAATTTTTTTGCAATTTAAGTCAATATCCCTAACTCATGTGGAGCAGTTTATAAAAGTGAATTGAGTATTTATTTTTTTACCAAAGTTAATGTTTTGGCAAGTTCCGTCTTTCGATCATTCCTAATTTCATCCGATTAGATTTGACAAAAGAGTCGTGAATTTGAATTTCCTTGATAAGCCTCTGACAAAGACCAAATTCTACAAATCAACACTGGGATGCTTCGGTTCGAAAAATCCGTTATTCTGTATTGACGAAATCATGATCGCTGTCAATATTCGAAACAAATAGAATCAAACTTTATCGCTTCTTCATGGCTTCCGTACCTGGCACGATGTATTTATGTGGTAGCTGCCATAGCGACCATAATAACGCAGAATTTACGGTTCTTGGTTCGGATTTCCTACGAAAGAAAATCTGAAGGTAAATCCTTAAACCGTCGTTAAATTTGTCCCTTAAACTTAACGATCTTGTTATTGAATCCGACGCTATAAATGTAGAATGGCAAAGGGATAAAATCGGATTTATCTCCAGCAAACAATGGCTTTTTTGTTTTCCTTTCCGTTCGATAGGTGAAAACGGAACTTTTCACTTCAGAGGGTGCTTCAGATCATCACCAATTTTGCGCTGATCGGTTTTACCAGCTGACCCAATGACCACTTTTACCCAACGAACGTATATACCCACTGATTGCATCTTCCCAAAAAAAAATTATGTACATACGATATCCAGTGGTAGATTCCAGAAACAGTCAATTCCCCTTTGTCCTCCAGGGCATGTTCAATCAGTTCTGTGTAAGTGTAAGGAGGCTTAGTTGGTCCAATTGGTTTTATCGTTTCATGTTGAATTATCTCATTCTCTTCTGCGAATATGATTTCTGTGTTGCCCAAGTCGAAGTCGTTCCCATCTAGATCCTGAAAGTGGTAAAAAATTTGGGTATTGGTCCAATTTTGGCGTCAATTGGTCACTTACTGTGAACTCGAAGGTAAGAGTTTCTGGAAATGCATCTAGAAGATTGTGTTCTTCGATTATATTCGGTGTCTCTGCTGGAAATTAAATGACAATTATTTAAACTTGAAGAAAACATTTGAAATAGAGAGATAAAGTGTGGCACTTCCATAATTTTTCTATGAGAGTGTATTTTTCTTTTGCAGAAATTTTTCTCTTAAATGTTCATTATTTTGTTTCGATATTGAACGAGGTGGCATAAAATTAGAAACAGCAACAGATAATCTGAGAAAAATCATCCAGATTTTTCAGAATGAGCTAACAATACTTCTACTTCTTGAATTAGCTCAAGACATACTATAAATTAACATTAAATACGTACCTGGAATCGGTGGTAACTCGTGAATTTTATAATTCAGCAGCCAGGATAAATTACCATCACCAAAATCAGTCTCTGCAACTTCACCACATTGAACATTTCCACCGATATCTTGCTGATAGTAAGTGAAAAAACTCTGATTTGTTAGCATGTTATTATTTTCAAGGGAAACGACCAAGAAAATTTTACTTGATTTAGGGAGGTAAGAAATTGAACTGTTGGGATTTGCCCAACCGTTTTATAATTGAAGGCGGGGCTTTACCATCTTAGTTACCCATATCGACGTTACCAGGGTGTTTAAAGGTTGTGAACTAAACGTAACCATCACAGGTTGATACCATTTGCATGTGGTGAAGCGTAACGCCGATGCAGATGTCTTCATTTCGGCACCCTAAACTGTATAATGGATGATGGAGTGATCAAATAGTAATAATAAAACAATGAAAAAACCCTAAGGGCCGATTGCACCGTAGACCAAACTGTAGATTAAATCTTAAACCTCGATTAGTGTCTATGATAATCAATAGACACTAATCGAGCTTTTGGATTTAATATACAGTTTTGTCTACGGTGCAATCGGACCTTAGGGTCAAGATCTTGTCAGTGCTCCTTAATCAACCTTTTAGGTAGATTCATATTAGAGAAAAAGCGTTAACGGCATACAGACAATTTTTTAAATTCCGATTCATATGTTCCATTACAGAAAACCAATTTATAATCGCTTAAATATTGGAAGACACATGTTCAGATTGTCAAGCAAGGCCACTAGAGTCAAAATGCATTCATCATTTTTTCTCATATTTCCCCATTAATTTTTTCAAGCTGGGATACTTAAGAAATCACTGCTCTTTTTCATCGTCAGGAAGTTTTTTTTTCAAAGTTTAGAATTGTATTAAATCAACCTCATTAAGATCAATTAAAATTGATCAACACTGGTGACAACTAAATTGGATACAAAAAGTCGAATCGAACAATTAACGAATACGAAATTTATTATTGTTGTCTTCAATTGAACGCCATTAAAAGCGCATCGGATATTGTATAATGATGAAGAATCCTTTTTTCTTAGACCTTTGAGTATATGCGAAACGTGTTTTTGGTAATGACAGGTATTTTGCTTCGATTACTGTGATGAATTCTGATCTATTAAAACATCATTAGCAGGCACGTTCTTAATTAAAAGGTGCTTGACAATAAACAGGAAGAATAATCAGATGCTTCGAGTATGTAGATGAATTTTTCTAAAGCACTGAGGTGAAGTCATCAGGAGGCAAGACTCCAACAGGAAATAGATTTTGACAGCTGTCAAAAATATTGACAGCTACTGTCACTTAAATCGTCCATGGTCTGTTACGATTATTTTTCTTCGATAATTCACTGGAATGTTATTAATATGATTTCTGTATTTTTTGTGGAGAAGGATTCTTAAGGGGACGTGGTACACATCCGAGCTCGCGAGCTCCCTCCAAAAATTGGGCTTTTTATTTCCATGATATCTCAGTTCGTATGCGGCGTAGACCTACAATTTTTTTTTAAATTAAAGCTTAATCATTTCTCTAGAATGTGTATTACTCGCTTTTCTGTTCTTCTTCGTATATTAGGAAAAAAATCTGGAAAGCTGTAATTTCATGAAAATCTGGACAAACGATTTATTAATTTCCATGATATCTCTGTCAATTCTTGGGATAAATGTAAGAAATTTTCAGTTTACATGCGGAATAATATTTTCCAGAATGTGCATTGATCAGTTTTTTTGTTTATTGCCCCCTCAATTTTTAAATGAATTGTAAAGTAGGAACTTTATTGGTCATATTTTCAACCAGGTTTTTTCCTAATATACGCAGAAAAAGGAAAAAGCGAATAATACACATTCTGCAAAATATTATTCCGCATGTAAACTGAAAATTTCATAAATTTATCCCGAAAATTGACGGAGATATCATGGGAATAAAATCGATTGTCCAGATTTTCATGAAATTACAGCTCACCAGGTTTTTTTCCTAATATACGAAGAAAAACAGAAAAGCGAGTAGTACACATTCTAGATAAATGATCAAGCTTTAATTTAAAAAAAAAATTGTTGATCTACGCCGCAATACGAAATGAGATATCATGGAAATAAAAAGCCCAATTCTTGAAGGGAGCTCGCGAGCTAGGACGTGTACCACCTCCCCTTAAGACGATAGACTCTGATCCAATAAGTCATCAGAATTGTTCTTGAAGAAACATAGAAAAATATAATTGTTTTTAGCATTTTAAAATCACACTGAAACTGAGTAATTTTTCATTAGGGGATTAGTTAAGTCTACATAGTTTTTTATTATGAGGTTCAAAAGTCAAGTAAAAAATGAAATCAACCAAAAATCCCGAATTTTCGATTTCTTTCAGAGAAACGGAAGTCATCTTGACCCTATAAAAAGCACTGTCGTGAAGTCAGAAGCTTTTAATCGCTTTTTCATCCACCTTGCCAGTAGTTCTGACAGTTCATGAAACAAATTGACCAAAAAATCTGACGGCTGTCAAAAAATGTGACAGCACTCGTCAAAGTTCTTTGTTGTTTGATATTTTTCGGAAAATTCATCCCCTGACTATGAAATACATTTCTGAAATCAAAATCATCAAGCCTTTCGAGTGCTGGAGTTGGCAGCTTGAAGCAATAAACAAAAACGCATGGTTTCTCCCTCACATCCCACGAGTATTATCGGAGTAATGATCTAAAGGAAGGAGTACCTACAAATTCGAATAAAGACAACATTACCTACTCCCAGCCGGAAATAAAAAACATCAAATTATAGGTGGCACATTTGATTTCGTATTCTCAAATCCCTTACCTGCCTCAAGCAAGCGCAATATAATGAGTTATTCCTGAGATTTGCTTCAGTCGGAATCGCTCAATATAGAAATGTTAACGAGATCACAGTTTTATCCGATTCTTGCCGTTAGTTTGTCGATAGTGAGATGTCAAAATCCTCCCATTCATCCGGATACAGAGTTGACGATTGTAAGTTCCCATTTTTTCGTATCAAGTCATCGCACTCAGTATATTTCATTGAAAACATAGCAAAGGGTTTTCCAATAAGAGGTGTTATTTGGACATTTGAAGGAAATGCCATTTTTTCATTATAAAGAGGAAGGTATGCCGTTAACAATGGAAAATAACATCAGCCAAAAGACCACCTCGACTAAAGGGCCATATCCTTTTCTATAACCCAATAGCAAAGTGGCTGCCCTATGTCCTCGATAGCCTCACGAATTCCATCTTTGTGTGGCACGTAGCGCCGTCTTGTTGAAAGTAAACGTTGTTCAGATCAATACCATCCAATTCCGGCCATGAAAAATCATTAATAATCACTGGATAGCGCAAACCATTCACCGTAACTATTGCTTCAGCCTCATTCTCAAAAAAGTGAGGTCCAATGGCCCCGCCGGACCATGAACCGCACCAAACAGTCACTCGTTGAGGATAGAGAGGCGTCTTAACAATAACTCTTGGGTTTTTCGAGCCTTAGAAGCGACAATTCTGCTTGTTGACGAAGCCACCGAGGTGGAAATGGGTCTCATCAGTCAAGGGGATTTTTCGATGGAATCATGTTCATGCGTTTCAAAGACCCAATCGGCAAAGACACGACGTTGTTGATGATCGGCCGGGTTGAGTTCTTGTGTTAACTGAACTTTATAAGTCTCAAGGGGACCTGGTACACGTCCGAGCTCCCTTCAAAAATTGGGCTTTTTATTTCCATGATATCTCAGTTCGTATGCTGCGTAGACCAACAATTTTTTTTTTAAAGCTTAATCATTTCTCTAGAATGTGTGTTACTCGGTTTCCTGTTTTTTTTCGTTTATTAGGAAAAAAACATGGTGAGCTGTAATTTCATGAAAATCTGGACAAACGATTTTATTTCTATGATATCTCCGTCAATTTTTGGGATAAATGTATGAAATTTTCAGTATACATGCGGAATAATATTTTGCAGAATGTGTATCATTCGATTTTCCGTTTTTCTGCGTATATTAGGAAAAAAACCTTGTTAAAAATACACTGCGCAAAAAAATTAACGCACATTATGGAAATCTCAAATTTATTCTACAACTGAAGGTGTTCTCAATGATAATTATTTTTATCAGAATTATGCATGCATAATATGTTATCCACTTTCAACGTTTTTCTTCAATACAGAAGATTTCTCCCGGCAGGAATAAAAAAATATGATATTATCAGATTTTGAATGTATTGGCTCCATTCTGAAATCAGTTGTTCTCGATCAATTCTAGTGATCAATAGTTTTTCTTTCGTTTGATTTTCTACACTCGATCGCTATGCAACGCGAAACACGCAATTTGACCCAAGAGGAATGTGCCCAAGCGGTAGTTTTGCGAGAAGAAGGTTGGACATACACAAGAATTGCAGAAAGGTTTGGAGTTTCCCATACAAGTGTATCCAGAATGTTGCAGCGATTCAGGGAGACAGGTATGAATGTCCGAAGACCAGGACAGGGTAGACCACGGGTAACAACTGCCATTCAAGAACGTTACTTGAGAGTTTCTTCGTTGAGACAACGGTTTGCAACCACTCGCCTCCTTCAAAATCAGCTTGAGCAAACTCATGAGGTGCAAATTAGCACTCAGACAATAAGAAATCGCCTCAGAGAATATGATTTAAGGCCTCGTGTCGAGGCAAGAGGCCCAGCTCTTACCCCAGTCCATCGAAGGGCGCGTTTGGATTTTGCGAGAGAGCATATCCATTGGGAAGAGGCCGATTGGGAAAGAGTTCTCTTCACAGATGAGTCTAGATTCTGCCTCTTCCATTGTGATCGACGTTCCCTTGTATACAGACGTCCACATGAAAGATATGCTCAGTGCAATTTCCTGAATACTACTGGTTTCGGGGGAGGATCTGGGGTGGAATATCTTTGACTGCTCGCACAGACCTAGTGGTCGTTGATAATGGAGCTATGAATGCTGATAAGTATATAAGGAACGTTCTTGAAGAGCATGTAGTACCATTTGCCCCATACATTGGTGAAAATTTCATTTTTATGGACGATAATGCCAGACCCCATCGTGCGCGCATCGTTCAGGAGTACCTTGAAGAGATTGAAGCCTCTCGAATGGAATGGCCAGCAAGAAGTGCAGATCTCAATCTGATTGAGCAGGTTTGGGACAACCTCAATAGAAGGCTGAGAAGTTCGGAAAATCATCCAGCTACTCTTAATGACTTAGGAATCCAACTCGGAGAAATCTGGGAAGGATTAGATCAGAACATTTTAAGATCACTCATTTTGAGTATGAACCGTCGTTGCCGAGCTGTAATTAACGCAAGGGGTGGAAATACCAAGTATTAAATCACTTATCAGCATTTCAGTATTTTGAAAATTGTTCATTTCTCTTCTTTCACATAAGATTCGGTGAAATCCTGAATTTTTCTTCCATTTAATGTGTCTTGTTTCGTTCAAAACCTTCCCGAGAGAACATAAAAAATAAGTTATAAAGTCAATGTAGAGTTAACTTTCATTAAAATTGAGATTTTCAGAATGTGCGTTAATTTTTTTGCGCAGTGTATTTATTGGGACTGTCGTTGAAAATCTCGTGTAGAATTTCCCTAAAATCTTTTCCAGACTGAGATCCTAGAAAAATACGGCTTTCCAGCCGAAGCCCACGAAATAACCACCGAAGATGGCTACATCCTCACGATATACCGGGTGCCCCACGGCAAAAACGGCACCGGCGTCAATCCCAAACCTATCCTGATGATGCACGGACTTTTTGGATCGGCCGAAAACTACGTGGTGGCAGAGATGTTCGGCAGCAGCATGGCGGGATACTTCGCGGACAGAGGGTACGACGTGTGGCTTGGAAATGCCAGAGGTAACCGCCACTCCAGGAGACACGTCAAGCTGGACCCCGACAAGAACAAATTTTGGAACTTCAGGTAGAAAAAACGCATGTGCCCTTTTTTCTGCAGTTTTTTCTCAATATTTTAAAGACTTTTATGAAGCATCAGTTCCAACAAAGCCATTTTTCAATTTTTCAAACTAACAGTGGCTCACCCTGTAGATTTGCAATCGAAATTGACATGTCTCATGGTGTAAACATAGATGCATAGTATTTCTATGCATCTATGTGTAAACCATAGAACTTATAGTACATATAAGTAGTATAAGTTCTATGGTGTGAACTCTAAATTGTAATATTAATGCCTAATTTCAGTTTGATTTCTTGTGAAATGCGCATACTATGAGAAAAACACTGCAATATAGCGCAAAAACGTTTCTAGTTACCACGAGATAGGAATCTACGACATCAAAGCTATGGTAGACCACATTCTGAAGACAACATCAAAGAAAAAACTCTACTACATCGGACATTCACAAGGAGGGACCGTCTTTTACATCTTGAATTCAATGAGGCCGGAATACCAACAGAAATTCGTCCAAGCATCTCTACTGGCACCAGCAGGTTTGATGGGTAACTACAACAATTCTCTGACGATGCCGTTGGTGAAACGTGAAAAAATGATAATGGTAAATTGACATTTCGTGAAAAAATAATGTTGACAGGAAGAGAAATCATTCAATGACTACAAATTCTCGAATATCATTTCATCTTCGTCTATAATACAGATAAATAGTTGAATACCGAAATTCAATCAAGTGGATGAGATTAAGACAATAATAAGATATATACATAGTTAATTATCCCAAAGAAAATAATTGAGCACTGAAATCGAGATGACACAACCATAGAAGGAAGTTAAAATTCACGGAGTTTTCCTTCAGAAAACTGTACGATTTTGTCTGTGTTCAGGATTCGGTCGACCCAACGCCTTCGCCATTTCGTAACTTCCTAGAAATAATTCTTTTTCGTCTTTATTTTTCTCTAACAAATTCCCTTTTTCACTTTCCTTGATTTTCACAATTATGAGAATTTTCAAAGATTTTTCAATTCGGATTTTATTTACAGCGAATGATTGAAAACGCAAAAATTGCAGAATTTCCTCCAAAATGGTTCAATTTGTCCGAATTTGCATTTGGAGCGTGTACTGAAACACCCTTAAGGGTTCTCTGTCTAAGCTTCTACGACACATTTGCAGGCGGCGATTCTGGCGAGTTTTATGCAGTAAGTAAAAATTAGGATACCTTCGATTTCATATACCAAAAATATCTTCTGTGTGCCAAACCCATAGAATTATAAATAGCATAGAATCAATGGTATACAGTGCGAGGGAAAACGGACACAGAACATCTACTAAATACGGATCTCTCTGTCTCTCCCCTTTTTCAGCCAGTGAGAAAGAGATCCGAATTATTAGATGTTCTGTGTCCGTTTTCTCTCGCTCCACTCCGAATTGGTAAAACCGAATGCGCCTATATTTTCAGCCCTTAATGACGCAAATTGTGAGGTTCGTTCCTACTGTAGCTGTAAAACAACTGTTCCACTTCATGCAAAGCATTAACTCAGGTTAGTATACCCCAAAAATCATGGAGTTTGGACATTTTATGGAAGATCTAGGTACAAAATATACTGAATTTTGTTCACTGAAAAGCTACCATTTATTCTAGACTTTTATTAAAACTTATATCTTCGCTTTCTCCAAATCTCATGGCATGATTAAATTATCCTCTGTTAACAAAAATATTCTCCTAATGCCAGATCGTTTCGCTCAGTGGGATTATGGAAAGAAGAAGAATTTAGAAGTCTATGGAAAGCCGGAGCCACCTGAATATGCCATTCAATCGATCCAAGTGCCTATAGCCTTGTACTACGGCCTTGGTGATACTCTGGTTGACCCAAAGGTACATCGCAAGATGAAATAAGAAGTACGTACATCATACTCCCTAAATATTTTTCAGGACATAAGAAGGACCTGCAGCGCGCTTCCGAAATGTACCAAGCTTTATTTGATGCCAAATCCAAAATGGACGCACCTGGACTTCATATTCTCTGTAAACTTAATCAAGGAGCTGCATGAACCTGTGATAACGTATATGGATACGTTCAAATCTGATGATTGATTTTACCATAATTTTATTTTTATAACTAAGGTCAAAATAATAAACAATTTCCTCTATATTCTTATGATCAATCTACCACAGAGAATAGGTTTTCTATGATCAAGATGCATAGAATTCCTAGGTGGTGAAGACCACGGTTAAGATGCCTAGAATACTGGTGTAAGCACTCGTCAAATTTTGAATGGAATGACGTTCGACCAAATTGAGAATATCGGCAAGATTTCGTTTTTTCCACTTCAGGTGGCGCTCTTCACTAATTATGTCATACAACGTCATTACGGTCCTTTTTCCCTTGATCGATTTGATTGTTTAATCAACAGCTGATCTGCCAAAGTCATTATGACTTGACCATAGAATGACATTTTTATATGGTGAAAGTCTTATACTTTTCCTGATATAAATTTAAATGTCAAGAATATATTCCCAAATTATTGCTTGACAAAATTATTGGCTATTGACACAACATGTTCACCAGAATAAATTCGAATATTTGAAATAACTAATAAAAATCAGTCATAATTAGTGAAAAGCGCCACCTGAAGTGGAAAAAACGAAATCTTGCTGATATTCTCAATATGGTCGAAACAAAATTTAATCAGTGCAATCACCATGTGTTCAGTCATCGAAACCACGGTCTTTGGAATATTATCGGCCGCGGTCCAAATAACATCAAGAACAAGTGTCATAGAAAATCTCTCAAATCGACTCAAGCGCCATCTTCACGAAACAGGTTGATATCCCGCTACTTCGATCAATTTCGACTATTTCAAGTATCCTTTCCACTCATTGACCTAGAATATAGGATTCTAAATCAATGTTTCCACTAAATCGCAAAAATCGATATAGAAATTCAGAACTAAGGTTTCAATGAGGTGAAAAAAGTTATATGAATATAGGTTTAATATTTTCTCTTATGACAAAATAAATAAAAACAATACATTACAATGATTATCAAATAATATATAATTATGTCAATGAATTAACTCTGTTTGTTTTAACGAGATCTACATATTTCAACCTGTCCTTGAAGAGTTGTTGGAGCAGCTTTTATCAAACTTTTATCATACTGACCATCACGGTCCACTTTTTCTGGAGCTTTGTGAGCATTAGCTCTAATGAAATCTTTCACTGTTTTTTTGTCAACTTTGGACATTTCCAAACTTACTCCCCAAGCTACCAGTACCAAGGGCTGAAAATGAAAATCAAATTTAACGATGCATGGAATAAAAATGAATAAATTTAGTGGTGATACAAACTAGCTCCAAATACAATCATGAAAACAAACTTATCCTTACTCTTTCATGATCCAATTCATTCAAAGCTGTTATAACATATTGGTACAAGCAACCTTTCAGTATCTTCCGCAAGATATTAACTTCATTCTTATCTGCACAAGGATGGTAAAGCATCACGATAGAACCATGTTCTAAACTATGAATCCACCTCTGCTTAGGTAAAAATTTGTACTCTCCATACTTTGGCCACAACGGCCTATGATCTCCACTAAAAAACCAATATTTAAAACAGAAAAAGAACTAATATTACCTGAAGATCATCAACTCTGCTTACAAGGTAGGAACCACTTCATCATAAATTATAGATTCATTCATGCATCGATGCCATGGCTACAACAAATAGGTACTGAATTTTGAAACCTAATATATTTTAAATTATGTGAAAACCTCACCACATAAGCTTTTGGAATATGATACTTCCTCAAAATTGAATGAACAGTTGGATCAGGCTTATAAAGAGATTTATCATTGAAGCAAGTGTAGCTCTTAGGCCCCAAATCACCATCAAAGCCTTTCGGATCCTGAATAATTTTGAAATCAATATGAAGACTGAAATATTCATAGTTTATTCTCACCTCACCCCAATCACATTTTACATTTCTCACGCCCATAGGTATTCTTCCTTTGTGATCTTTTTTCATATTTTCGTCATTGGTTATTTCATTTGGATCTGGGAACATCTTACCAACCCATTCTGCATCTAAAATATTCAATTGAAAGGTGAAAACTTATAATCCTACTATTCATCTTTGAATCGGACCTTTTCTTTTATTCGTATCAAATAAGAAAAAATGAAACTATGTACAAAAATATATCATTTAAAAACCAATTCATAATTTTAAATGAAATGTGAACATTGTGAATTAAACATACCATTAACAGTGGCTGATGAAACTACTATTTGAGTTAAAGTAATGATCCCAAGGGGGAAAAAAAACATTTTCGTCTCTCGATAATTGTATAAAAGTCTCGAATGCTCGATTGATTTGAAACTAATATGTTTCAGGAAATGATTGTAATCAATTGCGGACTATTCGTTTCGCGACATTAAAAGGCTTGATGTGATATTAAACTCGATACGCCTTTCCTTCAATTAATTGAGATCATTTTAGTTATTCATCAATATTTACAATGCTGTTCGTTTTACAACTCATTAATTAAATAGTCTTTGACTGGGAAACAACGTGAACGTAATTATTCAACAACGTTGCAAGATTGTTCTCAATCCTGTGTGTGGAATGGAAATTGAAATTTGATATGACTCATGAGTTTACTCGATTCATTGCATTTCCCTAAGAAAATTAATAATTTCCAACAACGAAATTTCATACGAAAGACGCTTCAGTAAATTATTTCCTGAGTGTAACACTTTTGTGAACACGTATTATTATTTCAGTTTTCAGCATTTATTTATTTTAGTAAATATCAAATTCTCTTAAAAATGAATAGTTAAAGGCGAATCGATATGGGAAATGGGTCAGATTGTCGCAATTCATTGAGTAATTCAACTTTTTTGCGAATTTGTATGAAATATATAAATCTCTATGAATTTCTCACAAACTTTTGATATGAGGATTTCTTTTTCTTTTCAATGTTCTGTGTTTTCAACCTTCAACCTCAAACTTGCCTAATTTCTAAAACAACATGATAGGTTTGAGATTTCATATTAATTTTCGAAGAATTTCAAGATTAATTGAATAGTATTAAGTTCATACATGAACATTAGGTGGATATGATTTTATGTACGTCTAGGATGGGAGCGCACTTAAAGGTAGATCTTCCTATACACCTAATTATTAGAAATATGTTGACAAATATCAAATCTTTAGGTGCTCAATATTCTTGTGGTCTTCGTAGCTCTCACGAAGGTAACAGCTGCACGAGAAGAGTGGGTGGATCCTTATGATTTGAACATAAAAAATCCTGCACAGGAGCATAAAATCAAAAGTTCAGAATATGATGACTCCTGCAATTGTAATTTTAATGTTTACAAGGACAGAAGTTCTCCACATCTTAGAGAAATTATTAATTCGATAATTGACATGACGCATTTCGATAGGAGATCCGAGGTTTATAAAGGTGTTATTGATATTCATCTCAATAAAGATGATTACAATTTTTTAAGGAAGTACACTTATGACAAATTAAACGACGAACATATTTTGAGACATCTGAGTGAAGTGCTGGAAAGATCACTTGTAAAAAGTTTTTACAGCACTTATTTCTTCACAATTGGGGAATACGCATATTTGCTGATATGCAATGAGAGTACACTATTGAGCTTTGGGTTGCTGGCTGCCCTATTTATTTTATGGAAACTACAACCGCACAATTACAAGATGGTCACTTTGTTCAAGCTGTATTTCCCTTTAGTATACATTTCAGACTTTTTTCTGAGATATAGAGCTAAATTAGAGGTAAGCACTAAACTTGCATCATGAGCAATGTTGGAATAATTTTTTTAGGAAGTTGAAATTGATAAATATCTACAATATGAAGGATATAAAGAATGTAATCCCGATAATTTGGGCTGGATTTCTTGGATATATGATAAATTTACTGGATGTAAGTTAAAATCACATATGGCTGCTTCACAAATGAAGCTGTTCAGTGAGAAGTGCAAGTGTTTAGTAGAGTTATTATTCCATTTTCTTTGTCAAGTAGCTTGTCCCCACAGAGCCCTCTCCTTACCGACCTCTAAATGTGTTGAATTAGTCTAAATATAACAGGCGCACTTAAAACTAAAAAGCATTGAAACATGAACCTTGTCACTTTCAACTTAACAATGTGTAAACCAGTAATTTTTCTTTCTTAAATTATCATGAATCCCTTTCAGATTGTCGGAACAACAAAAGAGAATTTTTGTTATCTCAACGAGCTTCAATCCACATTGTTACTCCTCTGGAAGTTTTGAGTGAGCAGTTTGATATTTTTGTGACTATTTTAAAGTACTTGGGGGCGGGATTTGGATCTTTTATGTGGGCTCTAATCGGTAAGTATGAAATGTTCTAAGATGAGTGGGTGCCAATTAAATTCTTCCTTTTTTTCAGAGGATGTGCCCTGGTACGTCAAACCTATTCTAGGTATTTTCAGCTCACTGTTGGTGTTAATTTTAATGCTCATGCTGGGATCTTACGTCTTCGGGATATACCCAAAATTCAATCTATTCCACTTATTTCATTTCGAGATTTCTCATGGACATTTTAGCGTAAAAGAGAACAAAAACGAAACCTCATCAGACCGCTTATCTGGCGACAATCTGAAAAATTTGTTAGAATCGAGAAATCAAAACCCAGTGTTTATGCTTGCAGGAACGAACACTCCAAAAAAAAATTCTCAGGCAACGTTTAAAACAAAACCGAAGTTGTCTGTCAAAAAAAAATTGCAGAGAACTGGGAATAAAAAAGATTTGGATTTTGTACAGGTCAATCAAGATGAGTAATGAACTGAATGAAACTTCAAGTATTTCAACCCTGAATTCGCTTAGAAAATACAGTAAAAATAATAATGCATTGTAATTTCTTTAATTTTTAATCTTTTTGCTTGAATTTTAGTGTAAAGAATATTGACCCTCCAATTGTTACTTGGTTTATAAGATATTTATGAGAAATTATTGATTCCTTATATTTTTTATACTGTTCTGTTAACTATTCCATGATCAATTTTTGAAATCTATTAAGAAATAAAAAACTTTTTTACATGTAACAAAAACTTTATTCTCACATCAAGTTGAAAAATTCCCCAAACGAAACTTATTCCACGAAGAAACCTCATTAAATACGACATCATATAATACAAATCAAAACACGGATCTCTACTATACGACTTTGGAAATGTAGATTTGAGACGAATCAGTTTATGCAGTTTAATATAAAGTAGGTACCCAAATGATCAAGTCAGTAACGTTTCGTCAAGTTCCTCTTCCTTGCCTTCGGGCTGTAGAGCCACTTTCTTGAGAACCTTGACCATCACATCGTTGAGGGACTCTCTAGCACCTTCGTCTAACGCTTTCAAACATTTGGACTGAACGCTCGTACCTTCCCTCAACTTCAAGATGGCGATTAGGGCTATTTCGGAATTCGCCTTGACGTACATGTTCTTTTCTTTAGTTCCGTTGACTAAGGTTGGGAGCACGTACTTGAGTAGGTCATCTGTCCACGTTTCTGTGGGTACGTTTTTAGCTATAAACATACAGACTCTGGCGAAATGTTGTTTAACGTCGTTGTCCGCTCTGTTCACAATCTAGAAAGGAGCAAAATTGAAGTACAAGGTGTTTAAATGTCTGTCTGATACTTCCTTTAGTGTCGCATCGAATAGCTGGATGATAAAAAAAAAACTACTCACCCTGACCAATGTAGCAAGAAGATTTTGTGGTACACTCAAACTGTTCAGCACCACATACTTTATAAGGTAGCCCCAAGTTCTTATTGCCACAATGACAACTTGTGACTCCTTATGAGATAAACAGTAAAGTAACTGCGCTGTTATTTGACTCTTGAATGTTTCCCACACTTTGTCGGGGGATTCCTTCATTATTACTGACAGAACCAAAGCTGCAGTGTGCTGATCGATGGGAGAATCCTTATCTTCACCTAAAACATAAAAAAAGGGGTCACTGAAAGCATTGACGAGCCAGGGGCTCATCCATCTTTCAGGTAGAAAACCAACAAATACAATATCTTTCGATTGGCCTGAGTTCTGGGCAATTTGGTGGATTGACCTCTTTGGGGACAAAAACCACCTCATTAGCTTCGTACCATTCCTTGGTTGCCTTGCTGTAGTGGCATGAAGCTAAATCTGGCCAAAAGATTGTTGACACATCGTCCTCACGTAAAAGTCGCTTCTTCAAGCATTCCTCGATGTATATCTTCGAGTCAACAGAGCCTTGGCCAACGAAAAATTGGCTCCTTTTCCCACAAGTGCAAATTGCTTGCCAAACCAGGAATTTTTTAGGAAACTTTGCTTGTTTCTTCACGCGAAATTGTTCGTCAACATTTCCACGAGAATCTGCAGTATAAAATTCCTGGCCAGGAAGTTGCGAGAAATCAGCCAAGACATAGGTTTCGTCGTCCATCACGCAACAGGAAAAATTTTTCAAGAAATCTTTTTTTAATTTCTTTGCTCTTGATTTCGCTTCTTGATTCATCACAGCGTTCCTGTCTGGCACTTTCTGCACTTTGTATGTTCTAAGCCCACAACTCGACTTGATTTTCTGAACGGTTGACTGCACACAACCCACTATTTGGGCCACTTTCCGTCCTGAAAGGTTAGGATTCTTCTGAAAAAGGCTGATGGATTTCTTCACTTTTTTGGGCTATAAAACCCCTTTTTCCTCCTGGTTCCTTCCTTGCGGTTAATTGTAAGATCTTCGTTGAAGCGCTTAACAACTCTTGATACCGTTTCCGGACGAACGCGAGCCTCTTTTGCGATTCTTTTGAAGCTCCATATTTGATTATTTTGAAAAAGTTTCACCACATCACAAACGAAATTGATATTTCTGTACTCACACAAGATTTCCTGCGTCAAAATCTGCCTCAACTCGTCTGAATTGAGCCACTGACAGAGCACTCCGAGGCAGCCCGCCGCGCAGACTCTGCAAACGTTGTCGTTTCTCCAGAAGTGATCGATTTGACGTAACGTATCTAAGAGTTGCTTCCTCACACTGTCCGCCATTCTGTCTCCACCGTTAGATATCACACCTCGCAGGGCGAACAACGCTGTTTCTCTGGAAAAAGAGGTCAGAATAAAAATGTAATCAACTGATTCTTTCATCTCCTATTTTTCCTCGTTCGGGAGATGTTTCTTTTCTTTATTACCTGATGGCAGTGTCGTCTGTCTTGACAACAATGTTATGTACTTCGGTGAAGAGGGGATCAGGCTTCAGATGTATCTTGATCAAATGGCTCAAGGCATTCGCTGCCTTCATCCTCACAGCTCTGCTTGGATCGCTAAGAGACCTAACGAACGTGGTTTGAAGCTGAGGCAAAAACTGTTTCATCAAGATTCCAACCTGTAATCGAACGAAATTCACGGTTACCTCAGTCTATCCATCAAAAAAATCTCAAAAACCATCACATTGAATTATCACGAGGTGTACCTTAGCCAGCAGCACGGATAGAGTCTCCAGCACGGCCATCTTGATGCTGGGCGTGAACCGGTCTCCCAATATCCGGATCAGGGGTCCGGTGATCGCTATGACGTTCTGCTGCAACGCCTGGCTGCTGGTCACCCGTATCACCTCGCTCAGGGTCTGCGTGGCCAGTTCCTTCTCGTCGTTGTCGCCGTTCAATATGGCCTCTCTGAATATCGGCAGGATGGGGGATATGCCCTTGGGCAGACAGAAGCCGGGCAGCACGTCGCTGGTGCCCTTCATGTCGGACATGGCGTAGCGGACCGCTTGACGCACGTCCGAGATGTAGGTGGGCAGTTGCTTGACGTCCATGTTCTGAAACAGCGGATGTTATCACAATTCTGACGTTTTTCCACGCCTATTTTTAGTCTATGGTCGAACCACCGAGACGAACCTTGGTAATGGCGTTCAAGGCCTCGAACGCCATCTTCAGCACCTCCTGATCGCTATCCGTGCATAGCAGGATCAGTCCTCTCAGCAGCTGCGGCACGTGCATCTGATACTGAGCTTTGGAGTTCGCGCAAAAAGCGCACAAAAGCGTTGCCGCCGCTCTTCTGTGGTTCGCGTCTTCGTTTCTCGTGTTCTCCAGCATGGTGTCTATGACTATCCTGATGCCCGACTCGTCCGTTATGGACAGAACGACTGCTTGACAATATTCCATTTGCTGCAAGAAAAATTGATATCCAGGATAACGCAAAGTGGTTAGTTGATACCTAAGACTTGAATTCTTATATCGGAGGATGTCCTAAATACCTGAGCTTCCTCCGGTGTACCTCTAGAGGAGGACAGGGCCA
Organism: Adalia bipunctata; assembly: GCA_910592335.1. Lineage (NCBI taxonomy): Eukaryota > Metazoa > Arthropoda > Insecta > Coleoptera > Coccinellidae > Adalia > Adalia bipunctata. The sequence continues at coordinate 6,044,051 of OU342951.1, forward strand.
CTTGCAGAGCCGGCAAGATCCTGGGCAGGTACTTGTTGAGGGATTCTCCAGCTACGGAAGCTAAAATCGACAACGCTTTGGTATTGGTGGGGGGCGCGGTCAGCTGGGGTACCAAATAAGGTAACACGACTCTAGATTTAATGGCCATCACCTGGCGCAGGCCGTCTAGCGTACGCTCGACTATGTCTGGATCGTCGTCATTCTGAAAGGAATCAGGAGGAGTCGGTAAAATGTCGTATTTGAGCGCTCGTTATACACGATGTTCAAATGCATTTCTGCCAAAAGCAGCCGATGGGCAAACACCTCATTTAATTTGAATGTTATTTTGTGTTACTCACTGTTATTTGATTGTTATAAGTGTCGTGTTGTCCTTTTTCTTGATAAAACACTCCTCAAAACAATGGTCTAATTGAATGCGGAAAAAGTCCAATTGAAGGCGAGAAAGTTTAATTCAATGTCGAAATGTTATAATTCAAAAAGAAATAAGGCTAATATCAATGAGGAAATAATCCAGAATACACTAAAAAATATACCGCTCCACAAGAGTTAGGGATATCGTATTCAATCGTTTTTAAAAGTATGTAATCTTGGAGAAAATCGCTGTAAAATCATTTAAAACTCAATAACAACTTGAATCGATCCAATAAAAATCACCATGAGACATTTCGTCAATCTGGTCGCCTTTTTTCTGAAGTTTGGTTCTTTGCATCTGCTCCATGAATGTTCTTATTTTGAAATGAAGTCAGTTTATCAACGGCTTCGATTTGAAACCAGTTTTCTTAAAATGCCAAGACGTAAATTAATAAACGCTGAGGCTAATAGGGCTATCGGAATGCTACAGGGTGGCCTAACTCAGGTTGTTGTAGCGGAAAGGCTCCAAGTCAGCCAAAGTGTGATATCTCGACTTTGGAATAGGTTCAGGGAGACAGGTTCCGTGTTGGAAAGACCGAGGCTTGGTGGGCGACGAAAAACAACACCTGCTCAGGATCGTTTCATCACCGTTTCGGCGAGAAGAAACCCTACGTCTACGTGTTGAATGCTACGCAATACTCTTCAAAATGCAGATGGGGTCCAAGTTTCCATCGAAACCATCAGACGACGTTTGAGAGAGGTGAATCTAGGTTCTAGACGTCCATTAAGAGGAGTTCCATTAACACGTGACCATAAGCGTCAAAGACTGGAATGGGCAAGGCAACATATCAATTGAAACGATCAATGGCGTAGTGTCATTTTCACTGATGAATCCAGATATGGACGATTTTCAGATTCTCGAAGAATAAGGATATGGACAATCCCACACATACCCCGTAATCGTCGCTATGTCCAAGAAGTCTATCCATTCCGAGGGGGTAGTGTTATGGTATGGGCCGGGATATGTTTCAACGGGCGCACAGATCTACACATTTGTCCTGGGAATATGAACGCCTCACACTATAGGAAGCATGTCATTGACAATGTTGTGCCAAATTTTCACGCTGCTATTGGTGAAACTTTTCAATTTCTAGACGATAACGCTAGACCGCACCGTGCAGCCATAGTTGAGAATGCGCGCGAGGAGCTTGGTATGCCACATTTACCAATACCTCCGCACTCACCAGATTTGAATTGCATTGAACATGCATGGGATATGATCCAAAGAAGATTAGATAATCATCAACCTACCCCAGAATCCTTTAATGAGCTGAGAGAGCTTCTGCCCCGTTTATGGAACCAAATTCCTCAAGAAATGTTCAACAACCTCGTGTGTAGTATGCAAAGAAGCTGTCAAGCTGTTATTGATGCCCGTGGAGGCCATACATTATATTGATAGTCCTAAAATGCTTGAATTCTCTGGGCATAAAATTTCGTTATTTTACTCGATTTTTCTCAACCACCCTGTATACGCTGCAGACCTACAGGCTAAAATCAATTTGCAACTTGAAATCATAATTATATTAATTTTCATCACAAAAATCTTATTTTAACTTTATTTTCTTGCGATTTAAGTCAATATCCCTAACTCATGTGGAGCAGTTTAGTTCATAAGGTAGATTAATCAGTTAAATAGCATTCATCGACATAAATATCGACAAGTACCCCGCAAATGACTGGAACTTGCCATAAACCACCATCCAGTATAATTTAGCGTAGAAAAGGTTCAATCCAATGCGTCCACCCGACCCATTTCTAAAGTTAATCTACTACACCAACTCACCAACTGATTCAACATGGTGGGCAGTATGTCGTCGAGCGCCTTGGAGCCCACCGTGGAGTGCAACGAGTCGAAAGTCCTCGCCGCGGCCTGTCTGACTTCCGGCAGAGGATCGCACATCGCCTTCCTGACCGTCGGCACGAGCGAATTGACGAAAGTCAACACCATGTCCTTGGACGTCGACGACATGATCTCGGACAGACCGATGCACACGCCCTGTCTCTGTTCCGGCTGATCCGACTGTAGCCCTTTCTCCAGTATGGGAATGATCTCGGGTAGGACCCTTTCGCCCAGTTTTCTCACCAGATCGCCCAGCGTTCGCGCCGCCACCTGGCGCTTGTCGTAGCTATCGCTAGCTAGGCATCCTGAACGAGAAAAATTCAACATAATACGAGGATGTATTGATATCTAGTTAGCCTAGACCAGTTCCATGCATAAACAAAATATTGCGATACCCTATCAACGAACAATAACTTATCAGAAGCTTCAGTGTAGAGTTCGACGTCAAAAAAGTAAACCAGAGTAACGCAATAGATTAAAACAAGATGTCCAGCGAAATTGTAAAAATCGAAAAATTGGAGTATCGAGCCATCATCAAGTACCTGTATTTAAATGGGTTAAGAGGTAAGCAGATTTACGAAGATATGCTTAACACCCTTGGTGATCAATGTCCTTCGTATGCGACCGTGAAAAATTGGACTGCAAGCTTCAAAAGAGGAAATTTTCCATTGAAGATGATGACCGATCGGGAAGGCCAGTTTCTGTGTCAGTCCCCAGAAATATCGATGCAGTTCAAGACATGATTTTATCAGACCGTCGAATTGGGCTAAAACGGATATCTGAAGCACTGAAGATTTCATACGAACGCATCATACAGTTCACGTCAATTTGGACATGAGAAAAATTTCTGCAAAATGGATCCCCGAATGTTTGAATGTTGACCAAAAGCGTGCAAGGGTAGAAGCATCGCGTTCGATCTGTGCTCGATTTGAAAACGATGTAGACTTCTTAAACCGAATTTTTACAATGGATGAGACTTGGGTACATTTCTACGATCCAGAAACAAAGCAACAATCGATGGAATGGTGACACTCCGGTTCTCCAAGACCTAAAAAGTTTCGTGTCCAAAAATCTGCTGGAAAAGTTCTTGCTTCAGTTTTTTGGGATTGCCATGGAGTAATCATGATTGATTTTTTTGATAAGGATAGAATAATAACTGGAGAATACTATTCGACATTACTGACCACTCTACGGGAAAAAATTCTAGAGAAAAGACGCGGAAAGCTATCCAAAGGTGTTTTGTTTTTACAGGACGACGCCCCAGTACACAAATCTCATGTTGCCATGCAAAAAATTCGTGATTTAGGGTTATAATCACTAGAACACCCCCCTTATTCACCAGATTTGGCTCCGTCCGACTATCATCTCTTTCCTCAACTGAAAAAAAGTTTAAAAGGTCGTAAATTTTCTTCCAACGAGGAGGTAAGAAAAGCTGTGGAGGACTGGTTTGCAGAGCAAGAAGAAACATTTTTTTTTAAAGGTCTAGAGACGTTGCAGGTTCGCTGTAATAGATGTATTCAATTAAGAGGAGAATATGTTGAGTAATAAAATATTTTGACATTGAAATTTTGTTTGGTTCTATACTATGCTAACAATTCTTCAATATATCCTCGAACCTACAGATCTCGGAACAAACACCTGGAACACCTCGCTCCTAAGTTGAAGCTGAAAATAAACGTCACTCACCCAACAACAGAGTGAACAAGGTGGGCAGAATCTCCCTCAACGTTCTGGGCGTGTTAGTGACCACCACCTTCCAAACGTGCAGCGCCGCCTGGCGTACCATAAGCGCGACGTCAGACCTGCCCATGTAGAGACCCGCCAGCACCCTGTTACGTCTCTCCTCGCCCAGCGAGTTGATGATGGCGTAGTGCGACTGCTCGGTACCGAAGTTGTCGTCTTCGCTCGCCGTTTCCGTGCTCATCTTGCCGGTCACGCCCGAGATGCGGTAGAGGAGGTCGCCCAACAACTGAACGGAACTGCGAAAAAAAAAATGAAAGATGTTGAAGATTAAAAAAAAAAATTATAAAACGTCTTTCGCCAGTAGGTTACCTGTATCGTATCCTCCAATTATCATCGAACAGTCCGTTCTCCAACTCGGGCAGCAGAAGCAGAATCGCCGAATCTGCGTACAAGGTCACCATTCTTTGACCAGCCTTCAAGGCTGTGTCTCTCACGTACTCGTTCTCATCCGCCAGAGCCTTCAGTATAGGTGTGATGATTTGGCCTGAAAACAAGATTCAATAAGTCTCCGAGCTAAAAACATCTTCAGTCAGGACCATGCTAGAAAATAATTATTAATGATATGAGTGTTAAAAGTGACGAAATACAAATGAGAAAAGACGCTGTCACTTGAATTTCGTTCCTGTCCAATTTTCGACTTGGGTTTTTAACTGCTTAATATGTTTGTCGAGAGTCCAATTATTAATAAAAGCATTGAGTTTAAATATATTTAAACTCAATGATAAAAGTAACGATTTGATTGTTCTTGTGGATATTGAAGAGTCCGCAAGAAGAGCAAATCTGGAACTCCTACCTAAAAATCTGTTCAGCAGTACGATATTGCATATAACAATTTCCTGGCCTGGTGTAAATTGAAAAATGTAGAGGGGAACTTCAGTGAACCTGTTTTCCTGGCATACTTAGAAGAAAAATCAAAAATATGGAGTTAATCTACTTTGTGGAGCAAATCTTCAATGATTAAGTCAAGCGCCCTTTTTAAAAATGGTGTGGATGTTAATAAATATTTTGAGGTAATAGCAACGGAAAAGTGAAGGATATCGTCCCAAAAAATCGAAAATTCTCACTCGTGAACAAGTTGAAAGTTTATAAATGAGGCATCAGATGAGAAATACTTGATGGTCAAGGTTGCAACTATTTTCGGATTATTTGGAGCCTGTCGGCGTGAAGAATTGTGTAATTTATCAGTGGAAGACATCGAAATAACAAAAATAAATCATTGGTTATACAACTTCCAAACACAAAAACGAAAGTCAGTCGTTCTTTCAGTATTATTGGGAAGTATGTTGACTATTTTCATAAGTACTTTGCACTGCGCCCTTCTGTCATCAAACATCGTCGTTTTTTTCCTGAAATACATGAATAATAAATGCACTGCCAATCCAGTTGGTATCAATACATTTGGTAAAATTCCATCTATTGTTGCCGAATTCCTCAAACTGTCAGAACCAAAGCAATATACAGGACACTGTTTTCGAAGATCCTCCTCTTCATTGCTAGCAGAATCAGGAGCAAATATTACGAATTAAAAAAAACATGGTGGATAGAAGTCTACGACGGTAGCCGAGGGCTATGTTGATTCCATTCCATTCCATTGCATATAGAAATGTCATTGCTGAAAAAATTCTCCCAACCTCAACAGATTTTGGATCATCATCATCCAATATTGTACTTCCGGTTTCTACAAGCACTGATGGTGCTGAGGATTCTAATAATGTGTTGCGAAGCTCCCTAACGTCACAGGGCATTAATGTTAGTAATTGTTCTAGTTTTACGATTAATATTAATGTTCATAAGTAATTATTGTTAAATATTGATAATAAAAATTTGCAATTGCTGAATTTTTTTCATTTGATTTCATCATAAGAAAATGGAGTGCTGAAAATATTTTCAACACTAATGTTAAAAATATTTTTAACACGCTTCCACGTAAACAATCAATTTTAACAACAAATGTCACTTTTAATGGCAGTTGTACAAAAAATTCTTTTCGCATACCGATATACGGGGTGAACTCCTCGGTGAACACCACCGGCATATAAATGAACATCATGATGTATCCGTCCTTGACGTGCGGCGCGATATCCGTTCGTTCAGCCGTGCTGATGATTTCGGGCATGAGTTTGTGCAATTTCTCCACGCCCAGACCGCCCACCACCTCGGAAAGACCTTGGGCAGCGCCCGAACGGTCTACAGAGCTGGATTCGGAGGTTAGCGTCTGCATCAACCAGGGCAGGAGATCCTCGAAGCTAGATTCTCCCATGCCTTTCACCATGGCGCCCAGGGCTCTCGCGCTTACACTCCTCACCTGAAAACTTGCAAATAACACAGCGTTTGCCTTAAATTCGGAAACTTACCTCTGGTACGGGGTCGAGCAGAGAAGTCTTAAGGCCGGGTATGATGGTCGGTAGATACGGCAAGAGGTCCTTCTGATCCGTCAGCGAGTACATGTTGCCGATGATCTGCGCCGCCATCTTGCGGGTCTCGGTCGAACGGTCCATGAACGCCCGCTGTACCACCGGCATTATGAGAGCCAGGGAGGGCGCGTCGATGAAATGGACGAATTTCGTGTCTAAGAGAGTTTGTAGACAGGCCGACGTCTTGTTCGATGGGTCTTGCAGCGCCTTCAAGAGGATCGGCACGATCGCTGGAAAAGAACGTCATAACCTAAAAGTCACCTCTGGAGGAAGTAAAGAGTGGCCTAGTTTCTCGTCTTCCTGTAAACAACACTTCCTTACCTTGGATCTCTGGGTTACGAATAACCGAACCGATAACTTTGAGCGCATCCGCTCCAGCCTCCTGTACTTTCATGTGAGAGTCGCTCAGGACTTCTATCAACTTAGGAACGATGCTAGGCAAGCACGACGACAGCTGCTTGGGGGCGCAGTACGCCATCGCTCCCAATAATTCCACGGAACCTAATGAAGGAAGAAAAGTTGAAATCTCTGATCCCGTTTGAAGCTTGATCAAGTTTCACTGCCTTACCGGTTTTAGTCCTCCAAGAATCTTCATTGAGTGCGTCCAACAGAGACGGCAGTATGAGCTTGACTCCGTGACCAGAAAGTTTACTCATGATAACTTTGGCGGTATCGTCTGCAGCCGTTCTCACATGCTGACTGCTGTCCCCGAAACATTGCAGCAAATGGGGCAACACGTGTACGATGTAAGGTTCGAACAGCTTTCCAAGCATTTGGAACAGCATTTCGAAGGCGAATAATGCACCTGAAAACGATCAATCTATATAAATAAAACAAAGTTGTTGGTTACACCATTTATAACTCATGATCGGATGGACTGTTTGTTATGAAATTTCATTTATGTATTCTTCTACGGCCTGGTTATTATAAAATACATTAAAAACTTTGAAAAATTCGATGAAAAATTTGTTTATGTAGGAAATGCTTTTCCTCCTTTTGAATAAGGCCACTAGGTATCGCTACGGTTAATCGCTCTCATCTAGACACTGTAGCGTAGTCGTGAAGGTACTATATTTGATATTATCGCCACTAGATGGGGATGGTAATTACGATTTGTGAAATCGATATTTATCGCTGTACCTTCTCTGAATTTGTAGTTTTTCTTGTCCTGGATGGCATCGGTGAGTTTGGTCATGATATCCTGCTGTTTGAGGGCTAAAATACCTACTCCTTTGATCATGCCGGCTAAACCGTAAGCGGCACCTTTTCGTTCACCGTATTTGTCGCCCTTGAGCAATTGATGAAGTAATTTGTTGACTATACCAGGGGCTTCGTCTTTCACCGAAGCACACAAGTAAGGCAGACACTTGGCCACTGCCTCTTGCACCTAAAACAGAAATTGAAGAAATACTTCTCTAAAAACGACAATATCAGACACTCACAAACTGAGAAGGTGTGCTGAGTGCTTGAACCAGCCTCATAACGATAGGTTTTATCCTAGGATCGTCTTGGTCCAAGTGACGCGCCAAGGAACCCATTAGAATCACAACAGCCTGTTTGACAGCATCAAAATGAGCCTGTTTTGAAGATGTTCCCATGAATTTATCAAAAACAGGCCACAGTGTTCCTACAGTTTCCTAAAACAAAAATTAGACACATCTCTTTGCGAAAGGTATACACAGAACGTTAAGACCCGAAACAAGAGAATATTACCGGTTCCACCCAGTATAAGTAAGTCTTCGACAAGTTTTATTACCTTTCCATGAAGATCTACCAGTTTTAAAGCCGCATTCAGCATTTCCGTCCTTACAATTTCGTTCCTATCCCTCAACGAAGAGTTTACGAAGAACTCAATTATATCACCAATCTGCTCGGGAGTTATGAACGGAGCTATCTCGTTTATAGCCAGGGCCACGCCCCGTCTAGGTTGCCAGGTGTCTATCGCCGGCTCTATTTCCCTTCCAAACTCGTCCATTATCGGAGGGATCATCTTGAATGAAAAAAATTCGAATGCTTTCGGAGCCGAAGTAATTTTTCGAATGTTACCTCCAATTTTACTTGATACAGCTTCAGTAGAGCATTCAAGGTGGGCTGAACTTGCTTCTTGTTCAGTTCCAGAAGAGCTGCGAGAGCTTTTGCGGCAGCAGCCTGTACAGGCTCCACACAAGTTTCCACATCAATTAGCAATTCATCGGATAACTCGGTCGGGAAGTTCATTTTTGCGAGCTGCCACAGTTCGTCGGCCAAAACGCTGAAATTTCGGTTAGAGACAAGTTTTTATTGGAAAAGTTCCTTCATTCAATAGTTCGCATGAAATATCAGTTATAGCAGTATAGTGCTCACCAATTCTCCTTCATTTCGTCGAACTTGGCAATCCAAATCCTCTTGTTCAGTTTTAAAGCGTACGCAGAGTCGGTGTCGAACGTCGGCAGACATTCGACGATAATGGTCAAGGCTCGCAGCGCAGCATCTCTGACAACGCCCTCCGGACGTTGCAGAGCTTCCAACAGGACGTCTATTTCCGCCTTGGAAGCTTCAGAACAGTCTGCCTTACCGCTCAGACACTTGGCCACTTCCAATAGGCAGGCTTCAGCGTGGGATTGCACCCTTCCGGAAGTTTGATCTAGATTTGAGGAAAAAGATTCGTACTAACTTTAATATTCCAAACCAATATTCGTATTTTTTTAACAATTAATTTTAGGATTTTCTCTAAAAATCTCAATTGAAAACCAAAATTACTTTCTTTCCAGTCGGAAATAAGGAACCCTGAAAATGAAGAAGGTGTGAAAACTTACTGATAATACGGATCAGTAGTTCAAACATCTGCTCTGTGGGCAGATACTTGGGATGGTAAACGTCCTTCGAACACTGCCTATTCTTACTCAAACTACCGTTGGAAGCGTCTCTAGGGATGGAAAAATCCGAGACTGATTGATCCATTAGCCCCTTACGTAACTTGGAGTGTTCTGCAATAATCTGCACCCCGGTCAACATGAAATCTTCGTGCTTCCTAGCGTAGTCGGAGACAAAACTGCTCTTCAAAAACGGGAAAGTGTAGCAGAAAGCGGGCGCACTCATCAGCGTCAGTTTTTTATCTTCGCTTTTCCTTTTCACCGTCTTTTCGTGAATAAGGTTCATGGTTCTCAACTGAAAAGTACACGATCGAAAATTTCAAACGCAAACAAATCCAACAAAAAATCCATCCAATCAAACGTTAGCAAGAATTGTTATTTTTCAAACTGAGGACCAAACAATCACTATCCTTGTCCAACAAAAAATGCATGAATTGTTCTTTTTTCAAATTGCAGACCAAACAATCGAGGGACTCTAGTATTTAACGAAAGAGATTCGGAGTATTTGGTGGTGAACCGATAAAGCACAAATAACTCGTTACCTACCATTGCTTTATTCAGATCCTCTTCTTCCCAGTTTGCGTCGAGATCACACTGAGGTTTCAGCAACCTCAAAGTGATGAAAGCGATGATTTCCCCTGAGGTATCGCTTTGTGGAAAAACTACGCATCTGAGATCGGTGAACAATTTGGATAGATATGGGGCCGCTAAGGGGCTCTGAAGACCTTTAATCAGTACAGGCAGAAGCGTCTTAAGGTACAGAGACACTTCTGTCGGATTGCCCATAGCGGCAGCTTTGATCATCGACACTGAATTTATAACGATGGCGTTAACCTGAAATGAATCTGTTTTAACCCTGTCCTTTGAAGGGGACATTTTTAAGACCAACCTCAGATAATCGCGCCCTTATGGCCTGCTCTTTAACCTTTTGATTGTTTATAGCTTCGATTTGTTTTTGTGTAAACTTAGGGGCTTGTACTTTACCCTCTTTCCTCTTCTTTTCTTCGAGTTCACGTCTCAGTTGAAGCTCTTCCAATTGTTCTTTATAACTATACACTTTACTCTCCCTTTTCATGTTCATTTCCTTATTCGAATCGTCTCTGAATGATTAAGTGATTTAACGTTAATGAAACAACAGAAATGAATAAAACAACAGAGATTTTCTTTATCTCGGTTTATCAAATTTTAATTACTTACCCTGGAATCACACTTTTGTCGTATAGTTCGCCCTCTGGAGTCAAAAAAGTGAAATAGTCGTCTTTACTTATTTGACAAATTCTTGAGTCTTGTAAATTGTTTATTACTGTTTCGATGAGGGGCGGTAGAATTTTTTCAGGGCTTATTTGGACTATGCTAGCTAACGCGAATTGTTTGGCCTGTAAAATTAGATAATTCAGCCAGTTTCAACCTTGGTAAAATCAAAATGAAATATGTTATTATCATCGATAGAAGTCATAACAAAAAATCCACACCAGCTTCTCCATCTTTAAATGCATAATTTCGGTGAAGCAAGGATTAAAACAAATTTCTTACTCGCAGAAATAACTATCTGGACCAACCAAAAAAACTTCATTTCACTTACCGATGAAGTATGATAGTTTTCAATAAGATCGCTCTTGAACTGCGCAATGTATTTAACTACCAAGTCCTTCGGTTGGATTCCTAAATGCTTGACTACCTTCAACCATAACCCCGGCGCGGCAGAGCTCACAACCGGATGGTGACAAGGCAGAAGGGCATCCAAAGCCAACATTTCCTTGTGTTCCAGAGATAACTTAGTCGAGGAACACAAAGTTGAAATACATTCGACTAAAGCGTGAGGGGAAATGTCAGTAGAATCAGTCTGATCTCTCAATCTCCTTTCGAAAGTGTTCTGAAATGAAGAGATCAAACGAAGTTGAAACTACTCAGTACAAATTCCTGTGATTCTCATAAAGTTTGGTTCCGAAATAAAAAAACAACAAAAAGAAAAGACACAAAACTCACTTTAACTGCAGGAGAATCCAAAAACACTGTGAACTCGTGGAAAAGAGCTCTAGCCAATGAGGAACCCCTATTGTCGTCGTTAACCATGCTTTTCAAAATAGTGAAACATGATCTTCGCACTTGAGAAGTACCGGAAGTGAGACAAAAGATAACAGCCTTGTACAGGGGTGAAGTCTTGCCCCCTAGTTTGTCCGGATAGTTGAGAAGAAGTTTTTCGCAGAGTTCCACCACAAGAATTAAACCTAAAGATCAAATAATCAAAACATAAGAAATTGTTCTTATGGATAAGAAAAAAGAAAAAAAGAGGGAAACAATATTTTTCAAGATAATTTACCATCAGGCGTAGCACTGGATAGAAACTTCTCAGACACAAAGACCTGCTTGTCCATGTCGAGAATGGCGTGCCACATGTTGTGGAACCCATTTTCCTTGTCGTTACTGAGACTGACCACGTTTAAGAGAACGCACACACCACACAGTCCTTCCGTTACAGATTGCACTTGAGAAGATTGATTAACGGCGTTTTCAACAGATTTCAGAATGACCGGAATCAACTCTTTGGGTGGTAAGAACTTGCTCTTCAATATCAGCTTGAGGTAGGTCGTTCTGACCAGGGAAGTCGCTGTCTTTGCTGTCAAACCAACCTTGGGAGAGATTTTTTTTATAACAGCAAAAAATTGTTTCTGGAAATACTCACTTTTATTGTATCTATCAATTTCTTGGAAGGTTCTGTTTCTAGATTCGAGGTCCATAAAGATAACATTTCTAAGCAGTGACAAACTGTTTTCTCTGCAACTTCAAGAGAGAGGACTTTGATGAAATAATCTATAACTTTTGGAATAAGCGCTTGCATGCTGGCTTTATCCAACTTAGTATGACAGATACTCAGTCTACCTGCACCCTAAAACATAAAAAATTCAAGTATTCTTTTTTCTAACACATTTAAATTCATTTTCAAGTGGAGGAGCATCGGCAATTGAATTATCAAAACCAGGAACAATACAAGTGAAATATCAAACACAACAATAAATAAATATGAAATAGGACTCAATTAATTCACAAACGAACCTCTAAAACACTGATCTTATGATCCACCACTGTCAACTTCCCTTGTGATCCATCAATGACAGAGAAAATCTTTTTGATGAGACTTTCAATGGCGTCACTTTTTGTAATTCCCAAGGCAAGTGCTTGTAAAGAATTTGCTGCATCATCTCTCGCTTGATCGTTCTTAGAATACAAGTTTGCTGAAAAACTCAATTTAAACATGCTCGTTTTTTAACTTTAGATATTAATTACCTATTAAACTTTCACCAATGCCCATGGCATGTGCGCTAAGATCTAGTTTGACGCTTGCATTTCTTATAATCATAGGCATACATTCTATCAATACTTCAGGACTTCTCAACATTGCCTTTTGGATGGCAGGTAATAATGATTTTTTTAAATGTTCATCAGTTATCGAGTAAAAGATTGGACTACAAGCTGCTATCAGTTCAATTGAAGGTTTAGTTTTGCAACTAATAAAGTTCTTGATGTAAGAGTCCAAAATAATGTCCTGAAATTTTTTTTTCAAATAGTTCCAGAGAATATCGACAAGGTCTACACAAATTTTTAACTTGTTCTGGAGGATATTTTGTGTTGAAAGAAATAATAGAAATAACATATTATATTTATTGAAAAATATGAAAACCGTTTTTACTTCATAGAATCACTCACCACATAGTTTTCAAAGAGACTAGTATTTTTTACAAGAGCTAATCTTTTTGCAATTGCTGCAGCAAATACTACAATAGATGGACTTTGCTCCAACTTTTTCATGGTTTCCAAATATAGTTTTTCACTTTCTGGTACCTTTTCAAAGGCAGTGTTGATCTAAAGAATTAAACAGTTGATACATAAATTGAAGAAATTCAATCAACTTTTCCCTCACCAAATTAAATGCTTTAGTAGATCTTTTAATGTTGTTTCCTGCTTCAACATTGGAATAAAGCACAGATTGTATTTCGACAATTTGGGGAATATGTTCAAGAAGAACTTTCTCATTATGTTTCCATCCATTTGTCAGTAAAATACATGACCAGTGGAGAGCATACAATCCAGTTTGGCATGTATTTGAACTGAAAGAATGGAAATGAAATCAGAATTATGAAAAACACTCCACAACTTCACAATAATCTCATATTTATTTTGTATTTTATCAACCAGAGGTTGAAATGATTGAAAGAATTCTCACGTTACTACTAAATTTTTGTGCAATTTTGCAATGTCTAACAAAATTCCACATAGTCCTTTGATGGCATTTTCAGGATGATGCTCTATTAAGGCGATGATCAAGTTCCTCACAAGTTGTTGTGATGCACTGTCTCTATATCGTGGCAAAGTTAACTGAATAACTTTACATATTCCTCGCACTATATTAATGCTTACACCTGAAAGTATTTCGTGTAATTTCTAGGATTTGAAAGGTTTAAAATTATTGTATTACCGGGATTCGGCAATACATTAATAACATTTTCCACGACTTCTTTACGCTCTTTCAAACTTGCAGTCTGCACTCTGTAGGGGAGATCCTTTAATGCTTTCGATAGCTATAAGAAATAAAGTTTCAGGGATTTTTTCAGTTTTCATGGCATTTTATGCAATTACCTCGTTGTCTTCCATATTTTCATAACAAATATTTAGTTTTCATCCATGCACAACAAATCTTCGCAAAGAGATCATCTCTTAGGTTAGATTTTAGCACAGAACATCAGTGCTACCACAGATTACTCTTAAATACAGTGTTGCCGGATTGATGATATGGAGAAAACCAACACCAACTGACTTCCGAACTGGGCCAAATTTCCAAAATTTCTTTTACCCTTGCAAAATTTACACAAAAGAACCATTTGGAAAACATGCAAACATTGACCAATGACCGTATCTGTTGCTTTCGTCTTGACAGGGCTTCCCCTAGGCTACCAAATCGTGCACCAATGCATTCTTATTTGGAAGGGTTTGAAGCACCAGAGTCAGGCACGGGGGCCCGGGCCCCCCCCCCCCCCGAAATGTCAAAAAATGCCTGCATATTTGACAAAATTGGCAATATTTACTCATTGTAGTATACCGACCCGGGTCATTTCATTCACTAATTCGAGGTCGTCGATGCGCTAATTAGGGTAATCCAGTTGTTTATACAAGTGAGATTTGGAGGTCGATTTGCGCATGCGCGAGCAGTGTCAAAACCGAATTTTGTTGCCAGATTGTGCAAATACGTTTCTTTAGATTGAATTATAAATTATCAACTTAAACTTTCAGGAATTGTAAGAGTAATTGTTATTGGCGATTCATTGGAGGGTAGCGCCACCTGAAAATATCTTCCGCATTTTTCGATTAAATTTGTCTTAATTGACGAACTCCAATTGAAAATAAATAATGAGTGTTAATAAATATTGACTCAGTCTGATGAGAAGAATGTCGGCTTTTCTTTTATATAAATTAATCTATTAAGTCTGAATTTTGAAATTTGTTATCATTTCTCAGACAATCTAATTTTTAGCCAAGTGGGACCTAACTCTCCTTCTCTACCAATGTATTCTTGGGGACATTCGTTGGCCCATCCATACATCACAATAAGAATTTGACTCAAAGTCAAATGGCTTTTCTCGAAAAACGACCCCTTCCTCAAACTCCTGCATTTTTTGCAAAGCTTACAAATCCATTGAAAACCATCAACCACTAATCTTGAATTACGGCAGAAAGTCATCGGGACACAGCAACCTTCACAATCGCAAGAATTCTTCAGGAGTTTTCTTCTAGCACACCATATTATTCCAGCCATGTGAGTTGTGAATATAATTTTTCTCATTATAATATTATCTTGTCGAAAATTACCCATCCTGCCGTTAGTTTAAATTACCGCCAAGAATCGGAGGCGGGAAATTAACGTCCCGTCAATTAAATGCGCTTCGATGACTTATTCTTCGAATGCCGGAATATTCGCTCGATCTGGCAACGTTGCGGCGAATTTGAAGGACCGGCCACCACTTCGTCAAGGTCACTTGTATAAACAACTGGATTACCAATGGTAGTACCAACTCTGAGAGTACCAAAGAGTAAAGACTATATACCAAAGAATAAAGACTATACCGTAGGGTTAAGATAGGATACATTAGAAGGAAAATAAGCACAAGAGTTACAGAATGCCGATGTAAGGCCAAACTTGACCTGCGCGCTGGCGGGTTTCTCGTCGCATCGCCAACATCTGATTTTGACACTTCGACCGCTTTGTTTATCTTTCGTCGGTCGGAAACGAAAGTAAGGATTATAAATATTTCTGAACTCTGAAATATCACCAGAAATGAATCAATCCGTTTATTGATCACTGAGGTCTTGGAAGAATTAAATTAAGAAAGTCACGTTATAAATCGTGAGCATTATTTATTGATAGTTCCAATTTTTCTGAATGTGAGAACCGATAACTGAAAATCATTTCTCAGCAGGCATTCTACAATGGTATACCTCCAAGCATTATTTTTGCTCCTTTCAAATCAGACAATAGAATTTTATATAAATGGATTATGATCAAATTGCCTTATTAAAATCTACCAGTAATAAAAGTATTCAAAATCAGAAATCTATTTAAATTCTCTCGAGAATTGGATCCAGAATTCGGTGAGGGTTTTTATGTAATTCGGGCACATTAATGAATATTTGAACTGTATATAAAATTTTAACATTAACACTGTTCAATTAAATATGACTGAAAGTACTGCATATTATTGAAAAATATAACAAATTGCCTGTGTTGAATCTCTTTCTACTTTCTATTAGAGCCTCCAATTTCATTCATTGGATTGTCATTATATTCTACATATTGACATAACAAAATATATGATTATATCTTAATCTGAATAATAACAAAGGAGCGGTGGTATATATTTATTCAATCAATTCAGCACATTATCTCATACATATCACTTCTATTGCTACATTATTCTTCCTGAAGCTATGAAATTATTGTAGGGTGACAAAATTCAATCATTACTACACCGAAATCTGCAAAGGAGTTCTTCGAAAGCATAATTACTTATGGATTTGAATGCCATTATGACCTACATGAATGCTTTGTGAAACTATACCACAAGCAAAGTGAATATTTACATACTAATTACATGTTACCTACAATTCTCAAATATTAACTTTTGCTATTTAAAATAAGGTTCAATCACTGAATTTGTCACCATTGTGCATTTTTGTCTACTTGTGTACAAATTTAAGTCCACTGTATAAATTCTAGCCATTCCATTAATCAAGCCAATATCAAACCTGACAGGTAGTAGGATATATTCATTGTGGAATATAATATTCGCCCACCTTTTTCATGAACGGTTTCTAAAACTCTACACGAAATATACCATGCGAAAGTAAATATCAATTATCTTGCGTCAAACGTTTGGAACTAAGTTCATCATAGTGACCCACATTAGTTTCAATATTCAACTGAATATATCGAGAGAGTTCGTTACAGCTGACCCCCATCTCCCTTCCTTCAACCTCTGGTCCTCCCATTATTTGAATGTCAATCCTAAAATTGAAGTAAATTTACTAATAAAACACTAACATGCTATATTAACAGTGAACAGTAACCACCAGAAGTACTAAATTTCACCGACATTCTTGAGTTGATGGACATAATCCATATATTTTTATACCTCGATCTTTCATGCTACGTTGATTACATTGACTCGTAGATAAATTATGTTCAAGTAAAATCAGCTGACATAACTCATAACATTAATAAACCAACCTGTAGTATTACTTCTTGTTCCTTAAAAAAATTATGAGTGCATTTTTCTCAAATGGATGAATAATTCTTCATGAGAGCCAAAAGATATTTAGTCCTGTACAGGGCAAAGTGGGCACTTCAAATGAATAGAATGTCTTTTTGATCAAATGGTACAGGTTCTTCATGATGAATTTTTCTCATATGCCGATTTCTTGTTGATTATCTTGAAAAATGCTCTTGGCATACGAGATACAGCAAACTTTCACTGAAAATTAATAATCAAAATGAAACCAAGTATAAATTTTTACTGATTGATGATATACTCACTCAACTTCGTCCATGCCTATTGCTTATTATAAAACAGAACTCCTTGTCAATATGATGCAGCAATTAAAATTGCTATTTGTAATAAAATTGAATTGAAATTCTGATGAGCAGAAAACAATGAAAATTTCTCAAACGTCAAAACAAATCATGGAAATAGAGAGAAGCACATTTGACGATTTTACATTAGACAAGGAAAGAGAACCGTGATGTCATGTGCAGATATTCCGTACTGTGATTGGTCAGAAATTCGGCACCGTTGGATCCTGGATCGACAGAAGTTGCAGTTGCCGGTTGCCGCTTCGGAGATTGCCGAACCGATACGAAATTTCCCGAAAGAATTTTCCTTCTAATGTATCCTGGGTTAAGATTAGTTTATTTCATATATAGAGATGATTGTTCGAATCTACTGAAAAAAAAAACGTTACTTATGTAATATGTAGATCTTTATTCATTAAATGTGCAAAGAGATATAAATGAAACTCTTTTCACAGTGATAATAGAAATAAGATATATCGAAATGGCACACCTCAAGTATGATGGTCTTTTTCATCGCAAAACAAACATTTTGTATTAAAGGAAGAACTTCTCAATAAATGAAAGTCAAGATCTTGCGAAAAAGTTTAATGGCATTCTATTATGGTTTTACCGATATTTCTCAAAATTTCAAAACTTTTTCAACTCTGGCGTAATAGTGAAGCAGCAGTATTGGTGAAGTTTTGGTGGAGTTTTGGTAATAAAAATCCAGGATTAGCTTATAGCCGCCATAAGGCAGAATTTTTGGAAAATTCGAAACATCCGGTACGAAATTATCCAAATGATAGTAGGTTCCCTAAAATAATAATGCAATATGAGAATCTAGGAGCTTCTAGTTCTAGTGAGAATTTTAAATATTTTCGAACCCTTGATATTATTTGACATAATAACACATTAAATTCTGGATTTGCTATTATGTCTATAAAGAATACTTAGAAAAAACGTTGTCAAGAAGCCTATAAACTTTTTCAGACAACCTATTTGACAAGGTTTCTTCAACTCTATTTATTTTTCACCTTCTTCAATTGACAAGCATCGATGTTACCATATTTCGAAATCATATTTTTAATTCCAAACACATTTCTTTCCCAGTTTGAGCACACATTACCATTCACAGATGTGCCGGTACGTTTATATTCACTTCCAAATAATTTATCAATACTTATTCTGAGCTGGAATGTAAGTCACTAAATTCAAATTTGAATAATATAGAACAAAAAATTCACCATCATTTTCTGATCTACAATATCGGCTGCCATTGTGAATCTAAGACAGAAGGATATGTGAGAAGAATTCAGCTTTTTCACTGTGAATTCGATTTCATCAGAGAACAGATCTTTTTGGTATGAAACCAGGTCAGCCTTTTCATGAATGATATTATAGATTTGCTAGAAAAAATTTGGTCTAAAGAGAAACTGGCTTGATATTATTGGATATACTTACATTCAAAATTGTATCAGTTACTAAAAACAATAAAACTATGGCTGAAGAGGAAACACTTGAATAAAGCATAGTGCACAGAAGGGGAACATTGAAAACATAATATTTTTGTCTTTTTTATATTGTTTTCATTAGAAGATTTTATCTTGATAAATGGACATGTAAATTAATTTTTGTTGATTAACAATCCATGAAATCCATTTTTAATTAAAGATCTATATGGAATGGTTTAATTATCCTTTTGTGAACTACAATTTCCTATTCATTATAATGAATAAGCAAAATGAGCCAGCATTCAGTATTCCACAAAATGGAACCAATGAAGGTAACAACAACTGAAGGTTCATTGGTTTAAATTGCCAAAATCATAGTATTTAATATCAATTGAATGATAAATACTTTTCATGAAATCAATATGCCTTTCAATATCTTCATACCTCACAACACCTTCTATAAAAATATAATAATTTCCCTTATAAAATGACAAATCTCCATCAATTAAAACTCTATCACCATTATTGATTTTATCAAAACTCGGTAATAGATTTTCATTTTTTCTCATATCCTCTTTGAAGAATTGATCAAATGCATAAAATTGGCTATCCTCACTAATTTCTGGACCATCATGCACAGAATTATCTACATTTATATAATCCTCCATAAAGCACTTTATTTGAGCTGTTCCGTCATCTATCACTAGCAAATTATTTCTAGATGTTGTTTGAGTTCCGATAACTGTACCAAAGATTTGCAGAGATTTGAATACAAGACTACCAAGCTTAAAAGACTCTTTATGTGGTTTTGCACACAGAGCCTGGCTTATGAACAGTGGCAAGACTTTCCCGTTATCCTTGTCTTCAGAATCGTTTTCGAAAGAGTAGGATTCATCGTCAAAATCTGATTCCAAGAAAACAACATCTGGAAGTGGAACAATGTATAGCTTGCGCCAAAACGTAAAATGCAAGATTTATACCTTCAGCATCTTCAGTAAGGTATTCAAATTTTGTATCTTCTTCTCCGCTACAAAATGTTTCACCTTCTCTAATAGGAAGCACACTGGGATGGTAGTTTATGTCATCCAGCCACTGGAAATTTGAGTCTTTATTCGTATTTTCAATAGATGATCCACTTGCTTTTTCGGATTTTTCTCTCGTTATTCTACTAAATTTAAATCCCTTTTCATCAATTTTACAAGTTATCCATAAACTTTCATCTAACCATTTTTTAAGTTGATCATCTGATTTTTCTACAGCCATACTATTTTTCACAGAACATATAATAGCTAATAGGGTAATAGCTATTTATAATTTCAGCGAATTGATTTTTAATAAATATTCAATATTTTCAAATTTGAAAATTCGAACTTAACCTCAACGTCTCCAACACCACAGAACACTCAAAACCAAAGATTATCTATAATATCTATAATCTTTGCTCAAAATGATCAGAAATAAAATTGTTCTTCCAGTTTCACGAGATCAGGCTCTAAGTTCGATGTATGTGTTGAAGCTTCGACTTTAATTTCGTTAAAAAAAAGTAAGAAAAAATATTCAAATTCATCAATCAAGGCCTTATTTCTCAACTGATTTTATTCGAAGAAAGTTGAAGGCTAAAAGAAGAAGGAGGCGAAAACTCTATGGCCTTTATGGTCAAAAGGACTTCATTTTTTTCTATGTTATTTCTTTCTCTATTTTGATCGGTTGGCGAGGTTGGAGTTCGCGTGACCTAGAGTTGTTCGAAATGAGTTCGTTAAAATTGCAAAAGAGGTTAGCTGCCTCAGTTTTGAGATGCGGAAAGAAAAAAGTATGGTTGGACCCTAACGAAACAATTGAGTTGAGCAACGCCAATTCCAGACAAAACATCAGGACTCTTATTAAAGATGGTTTCATCATCAAGAAGCCCGTGGCTGTCCACTCCCGAGCACGTGCGAGGAGAAATGCTTTGGCTCGTTCAAAGGGGCGTCATTGCGGTTTCGGAAAAAGGAAAGGTACCGCCAATGCTAGAATGCCAGTCAAGGAATTATGGACCCAAAGGATGAGGGTACTCAGGAGATTTCTCAAGAAATACAGAGAATTGAAAAAAATTGACAAGCATCTGTACCACACCTTGTACATGAAAGTTAAGGGTAACGTTTTCAAAAATAAGAGGGTATTGAAAGAATACATCAACAAGAAGAAGGTTGAGAAGAAGCGTGCCAAGCAATTGGACGACCAGGGTATTGCTAGAAGACTGAAAGTCAAGGAAGCACGTAAACGACGCGAAGAGAGACTTCAACTCAAAAAAGCCGCTGCAGTGACCAGAGGAGAAGAAGAAACGGCCAAAGTTTAAAGTTACTTCACTGATGTTGGACTGTTTTCATCTTTCTTTTCTGTGATTTAATATATTATATATTAACTGAACTGTTGTTTTACTGAAATGATGCTGCTATATATTTGTAGCTTCCTTATATTATTACCATTAAGATAAAAGTAGAACCGTAGATTATTCAGATTCAACAAAACACTCCTGAGTCACTTTAAAGGTTTAATCAATCGGTAGCACTCAAGCTATTCGGAAATTTTTTATGGGAGATATACGAAAAAATCGTCAACTCAACTTCAGTTTTAATAAAATTGTCACTTATATATTACAAAATATAATATAAATAATGCTCATTATTTCTATACATAATTCATTGACCCATGATCATTTACAAATATCGATCTTGTACTCTGAATATTTACAAAATTGTGGGTGATGGAGCAAATGAAGTGGATGCTCCGACGTTAACAGCTTCTTCAGTTTGCTGTGCTGGTGTAGACGGAATCGCCTCAGAGTGATGTGATGAAGCCGGAGGTTGATTGGGAGAGTTTGAAAGTGCGTTAGGCTTCAGATCTCTTGTTGATTTCGGTAACAGAGGCTGCTTATCATGTTGGTACTTTGAGAGTCTTTCACTGAGGGCCTTCAATGCAATTTGTCTGGAAATAATGTGTCAATTGGAATATTCACATTTTCTTGTTTCAACAAATGTCCGATGTTACTTTTTGGACTTTTAATTGATTTGCCAAAACAATGTCCTTACCTTCTTCGTTCAGCATCATGTTGATCATTTCCTGGTACAATCATGACTCCAGTTGGATTTGCAATATCATACCTTCGTATAACTTTTTGGCATATACCAATTTTGATAAGGATGCTGTGAATGCTGTTGCTAATCACTACCACTGGAGGTTGAATAACGTTAGGTAGAAAACTGAAAATGTTGTCAGTTGAATGATTAGTTCAAGCTGTAAATTAATGTACACTAATCTACCACAAAAACTAATTGTTTAATTCAGTTCAAAGTCGAAAAAGAAATAATCATAATGTTATAGAAAATAAGGTTTTCATACAAGATTAATTATTTAAGAAAGGTCATTCCATTGGGCAAACAAGATTCACTTATGGATATTAAAGTCTCAGTTTGTTGTATTTGGTTGTATAGATTTCAAGATAGTAAAATTTTTTGAGATATTCTTGCTTCATATGACAAATAAAATATTTTTGATCGATTATTATTATCAATTTATTTTTCACCTTGCAAATGTGAAACAATCTGCCATATCCCCCTTTGTTCCATTGCTATGTTTCTGATAAAACCTCAGGTACACCCAACTAACAATCAATCCACTCAAGAACATAACAGGATAGGTTCCATCCAAGAGCCCGACTAACCAGCATATCAAAGAAACGAAAAATACAGTTAATGGTATGTTTTTGTTGCTCAACTTTCCTAGCGGAGTTTTAATAATCACTAAATCGGGCATTATCTGCTTAACAGCCACAGATACACCGGCAATATATCCGGCAAGTCCGTGAATGTGAACTTCGAAGAGCAATTCATCGTTACTGGTGAACGCAAAAAGAACCATGTAAAATATCGTTGTTATGACTGCCACGCCAAAGTTGACGATTGCGAAGAAGGAAAGCATTTCCATTTGTCCCCATAGTGGCTCTATAAGCTTTCCGCACAAGCCCACTGTCACTATATCCACTATAACTTCCCAAAAATATATTTCTAGAAAACAGAAAGTGAAAGCGGTCCATAGCCAGAATCCTGGAGGCATCAAAAGCCCAGGCGTTACAGAAATTACTCGAACAGCATCGTCAGAAAAGGATAAACAATAACTGAATAGAACTATTCCGCATATTGTCTTTACAGATGCACTGGTGTTTCCTAGCAAAGCTCCGAATTGTTGACGTATGTAGGGCAAATTCCTACTTAAAGCCCTAAAAAATGACATTTTTGGTTACTAAACTAAAATGTTGGATTTGGATATGTTTTTAGGCTTCACATAATGATGGGAAAACTTAATTTTCAAGATTTGGATTGATGAGTTTTCCTATTTTCAGTTTTCACAATGTTTAGGTACTTTTTTCTGTGGTTAGAATAACTATGAGGTTAGCTTTTCTTCATCACGTAAGAGCACAGATTTATGCCTTATGGTAAGATTTAAATAAGTGTAGGAAGGGTTGTTCTTGTTAGAGGCAGGTGAATCATTCGATATTATTTGCATCCATTATATGAAAAAGCATCCAAAAATAGTGTTTTGCGGTTCTTGTGAAGTTCTAAAAGAGTTTACTCTACTTCACGATAGAGAGCAGCACCAAGATATAAACAAGTATGAAGGTGGTGAATTTTATTTCGAAATATTTTATTTGATTTTCTACGGAAGAATTGAAAAGGTAATAAAAGAAATAATATTTTAGTTTATATTCTATATTTACATTTCTATCACATAGATATAACATTGTTTCGATTCATAACATCGATTTATTAATACCATTGGATGAATATCTTTTTCTAGCCGTACGTGTACTTTCAAAATATCGACAACGAAAGCGTTTTCGTCAGTCCGATATTGAAATTAATCTACAAATAATTGAAAACATATTGACAATTCAAAAATTCGGAGAATATGAAATCATCCCAAATTCATAGAGGTGTCTTCTCGAATACCTATCGCGGACATAGAAAAAAATTGGCTCTTTTGTGACGCATTTTTATTGAAATTTTCAGTAAGATGAGCTTCTTTGAAATGAATCTGTAATGAAATCTGTTAAATAATTTGGAACTTCATGTCTTTGGAGAGTATTTTCTATTCTCCGAATATATTCGAACCTTTTTGAAGAATAAATACTAGAATTTCAAAAAAAGCTGCTAACAGTTCTGTTAGAAACCACTGAAATACATGATCAATAAATACACAAGTTCAATGTGAACTCAATTAATTTTTTGTTCAGCCAACAATGTATTTGTTCAGGTTATTCCAGCTGTAGGAGTAGTCAATCTTCAAGTGGCCGTATTTGCTCAGTCCAAAATTGTCTGGTTTTCTTATACTTCTCGGGTCATCGTAGATAGGGTAGTAAATATCTTCGTTTTGTAATTTTTCTTCCACTCTGCTGTAAATGCCTTGTTTGTGATATCCATAGGTATCGTATCTGAAAGGCAAGTACATTATTTTTCTAAACAAATTGTAATAAATGGAGGGGCTGTAGCAGGTTTCTTATTCTTATCTTACCCATCGCCATAAGCAAAACTTATGCTGCGATCTCTGTCGTTGTGCCTTCTTGTTATCGGTGGATTTTTCTTATTTTTATTTTTGTTTATGTGGTTCTTTGATGAGTTTGCGGTATTGTAGACTGGAACTCTCATTTCTGGAATTCAGTGAAGAATTATTAATTGATTTATACGAAACTGGTCATTTTTTACACAATTTATGGTTTGAACCATAGACATATTATCCTTTAAGTCTATGGTTTAAACAATCTCACAATGCAGTGCTCATAGACTGAGTTACGCCTCGGATGCGCTCACCGACCACTCGACTAAGCTGCCCATTTACTTCTTCCCATTTGAAAAAGTTGCGAAATAAAACTCCGTAATGGATAGCTCGTTCCGTCTGATAAAATGGCTAGATTATTTATCTTGCCTAGTTAACTTTCATTTTCAATGTTGGTCGCGTAGCCTAGTCGATTGACGGAGCGTAATTCTGAAAAAAAAATGCTGGAACTGGAAACCAACGATTATGGCTAGATTGTCCGTCTGCGGAATGCAGAACGTGCACTTTCCCGTATTTGGCGGAATTGCGACTATCGGCTAGGAGGGAGAAGAAAAATATCCATTAATTTTCAACGAAGTAGAGATTACCAGAAAACTCCCCAAATGTCAGTCAGCAAGAATTTATTGCGTTTTTCAGTGGTTCTCATTAAAGTTTTAGTCTATGGTATGAGAACAAAGAACTTCCTCGATAATTCACCATAGAAACTTTAAAATAAGAATTATTTCTCGGATAACATGTCACCTTTGACTTTATGACACCTAACTATTCGGACTCCATTAGATTACATTGCGAAAGAACCATAGTGATTATTATTCCTACAACCAGTATTTTTAATGAATTTGAATTTCGAATCCTCTGTTATCTTTTAAAATCATCGACAATTAATCATATTTTTTTGCCATACTTGAAATGTCACAAGGAAGCAGTTTTGTATTTTCGTTACACCACAGAGTAATATATAGAGGATATTGCGTATAAAAATTATGTTTGTTTTAGGGATCGTTCAAGTTCTAAACAACCAAGTTTGCCAAGAGAAGTTTCTTGGGTAAGTATACCTACTTTCATAATAAGTTACGCAGAAAACCTATACGCTCATTCCAATCCTCGAAAATATAACTCCCACCTTAACGTGGTTCTGTCATCTGTGCTTCATGAGCTATCTGTCAACCTTCGTTTCCTCAAAAATAACACCACAGGACTCGCATAAATCTTTGTGATATAAATAAATCAATAAGTATACCTCTCGTACTCTTTGAATAAATCGTACAACAGTCGTCATTAAGATGACAATCGTATGTGGGTCAATTTGTTTTAGGAATTCCAAACCAGTTTTTGTGTGTATGGAATAGGTGACTTTGAAAGATGTTAATCGCCAATTTATGATCTTGGAGGCCTGATTTCATGATATGTATTCTCACAGAAAAATTAATTTTTATGTACTGTACTCGTTTTTCCACCGATAGATACAAGATTACAGGCCAGAGAGTTATTTCTATGATTTAAAGCAACACAGAATAGGGATTACGCATAAAACTCATAGAGAATCATACGCTCAAACCATAGAGTTTTCGAATTACATGCATGAGCCATGTCTTTGATGGTAACATATGGCGGACAGGTGTATCTCTAAGATTTATTATTAATTCATTCACGAACGAAAACGCAATATCCGTTTTCCGAATATAGAAGTCATTTCCTCTAGTCAGAAGTTATTGAACTTATGGGTGACCATAGAAGGAAAAGGTTCATTTTTAAGCGTGTTATCTTCCGAACATTAAAAAGGATGGTACTTACTGACGGATATACATCGAATAAGTACCTCATAATCTGTAAAAGGAGCGAAGCTTGCGCACCTACGTTATGTAAATTACGAATGCATAATTCATTTTATTGTTTCATGCGTGTATGAAACGAAACTTTTGTTTTTACAGCAATATTACATAAAGAAGATTATTGTAGCATGAAATGAATCTGTGCTCGTAAAAGAAGATTCACATCGAGTATTTGAAAATTATAAAGAGTTTTATGATTGGACGAAGAGAAGCAATATTTAGGTTGATTTCAATCGTTTTTTGGTAAGTCAATTCAAATTGCCCAGATACGTCTCAATAAAAAGTACTTCGTTCTTCGTTCATATCTTTGAGAGAATTTCTTATTGTGGATGGATTTTCTCGTTTGAAACAGAACTCTATGGTAGAACTGAATTAAATAATTTCTGTGTCCATCATTTTGACTTCAATGACCTCCTGTCAAATATTTATGATTTCCCGCTTTTTGTAAACAAATAATCTCTGAAGATCGCGCACAAACTCTGTCGCAGTTAGAAAGACGTTCGCAACTCCTCAATTTCTAAACCCGCCGACCGATAAATTATCGCGGATAATGTACGCTTATGTTTGGATTTCGAAGGTAATGACGTTTCACTGATGCGAGTCCACCATAGAAGGCAATCGTCATTGAAATCCTCCGTGAAAATTCGAAATGGAAGTGGAATTAAAAAGACATCATCTATTGTGACGGACCCGCAATTAGGAGTCAAGCATCGGAACATAGAAATCAAGATCGCATTGACACACGACCGAAGATTAGATCTTAATTACTCGATTGATTAGGAGTTGCAGGGCTGATTATTCTATGCACCCCTCAACAATGCTTTCTATGGGCTCTGAAGGATTTCTACTGATAATCTGGCGAATCTTCCGCTCCTTACGCTAAATGATGTGCTGTTAGAGGCTTTAAATATTTGATATAAACATTCGATGATGTATTTTCTGTGATAAGTTACCTGAATGCCTCCCATGATGAAAATTTCTCCTGGGTGTTGCGTCATAAACAGTTTCGCTCTGTGGTCTCGATCTCTCATAGATGAGTTCGTCGATGCAAGCATAGGTCCCTTGATCCGCCAACATAGTCTCGTATTTCATGGTGGTCAAAGTGTCAGGGTATACTTTTGACGCTAATACCGGAACGTAATCGAAGGAAGATTGAGCTTCAACAAAATCCCCTAGGCTAGTCGGGCCTGACGGTATATCCGAATCCAAATGTTCTTTAAGGTAAGCGTAGTTTTCCAAGTCCCAAGGATCTACGTAAGTGCTGGAAGGGTCCAAGTGGGGTAAAGACTCATCGCTGTCCATATCTGTGGACGTGCCATAGATGTTGGACGACGGCATTGTCTGGAACGAAAATGTTCGTGTACCCAGCTCTATGGCTCATGAAATGTCAAATGAAAAAATGTCCTAGAGTATTTCTGTGGAGTTTCCTTCCAGTTAGATATCCGAAATGAGAAAACTAACGAATTCTTGTCCATTTTCGCTGAAATTTCAAGTGATTCGAGAGAAAACGAATTAATCTGCGTTGTCGTAGCAAGGGAATATGTATTTGAATTTAGTTTCAATGAGTCGAATCAGTTCGTAAAATAATCGCTACAGATCTCTATATGTCTATGAAATAATCAGTGAGCAATGCCGCTAACATACCGAAAAGGAATTCCTTCGATAAGTTAATCACTCGAAAGTGTGTTAATTACAGACGTACGTTTATAGTCGACTGGTGCAATGAAACCCAGCTTTTGTAGAATAAAAATCAACTTAGAAAGTACAAGCAATAAATCCGATAATGGCATTATTGATGGTTTAACGGCTGTAATGATAAATAGAAGTGGTAATAAGTGCGATGAAGTGAAACCTTAAATATTAAATCGCAATTACGTAGCTTAATTTCCTATATTATTTCTTATGGAGCAAGATGCAGGGGGTGCAGAGTTGCGAATTATTTAATTTCTGACCCAAATAGTTCGAATTAATATTTGGGATTGTAATGAAAAAACATTGTTTATCTATAGTTTACCGAACACGAGGTTGTTAAGCCCCGTATACAATATGCATATGTGATTATGAGTTGTCTGATTCACACTGAAAATAATCATATTTTGCATTTTCTAGATATTTTATGTTTAAGTTCAAGTTTGTAATTTTTGAGCTCCTAGAATATGGTTAACATGGCCATAAGATATTATGAAATGACGCATTGGCGCCACAGATCATTACACTCCGCCGATCAATCACTCCACCCCTGTGGTTACACGTTATTTATTTCTATGGCTTCTCACACCATCTCCCTACATTACCGAGCGCGCTGTGCGATTATCGCATAATAAATTCCCAATATTCCAAAGAAATGAGCGTTAGTGTTGAAGTAAAAGACTACAATCTGCAGTTTCTCAATGCCTGCATGAAATCGCAACATTATCATGTGAATTCTGTGCACTTAATTCCATAGATTCATCAAGTCGGCCTGAACTAGATTTACATAGACGGTTGCCACATTTCGTAACGATTCCCGCGGCGCAAAAAAATCGAATTCTATGGTTCGCGTATGAAGAGGAAGGAATGCACCTGTTGAACAAGTAATTGGATCTGATTTAATCAATTTCTATGATTAAATAAATGGTCGCTGTTCAATTCATACCATATCATGTTTGTCTTTGAATTGTATCACGTAAACAAACCGTTTCGCCATTATTATACCTATTGGTCATAAAAATTCTTCGGCCTGTTTAAAAAACAGGGGACGTTGTCATATCCGTTGAATTCGTGTGGATAATATTAAGCAGATTCTGCATACTTCGCCGATATCTGTGACGCAATATCTACATACACGCAGAAAAAGGTGGATCCCTACCTACTTATAAATGCTACATCTTCAGAATCTGACGGTTTCGTAGAAAATCGTATTGTTGATCTTAAAAATTTTCTCGAGGCTAGATTCGCAGAATGTCCGGTTGAGTTTATTTACATTTTTGGTCCGGACAATACTTAATATTCATTCAGCCTTGGCTTTTGACGATTGCTCGTAAATTGGGAAGAGCACAGAGTAGTTAAAAGTGTCAAAACTGAGCATTGGACGAATTGCTCAAGTTACAATATGGACGTCCTTTAGGAGATTTTGTAATAGGGTTTAGCATTGAAGTGGGTGATATGCAATTGGCACCTGATAGAATTCCTGATCAATATATGAATTAAAAAAATTGTAGATAAGGTGCGAGGTATAATTGGGATCCTCCTATTATTGAAATTTCGTAATTTCACAGCGTCTTCCATTGACACATAGATGAAGGCGTTTTAATTTGATATTGATGATGAATAAAATACGAGATGCACTGATAATTAAATATAGTAGCTCCAGACTATGATAAAAGGAAAAAAAGTTCTCAAATATGTAATACTGAAGACAAGCCATTTCATCAGTTCTCAATTTTTTTTCAATTTGTTTGTTTGAGAATATCTGCAGCGGCATTTTTTTGTGTAAAAATTCAGTTTTCGATTTGAAAAACATGCATGAAATCCGCGCGAGCAAAAAGTGTGGTCACTAATTTGTTTACTGTCTTGGCTTCAATCATTTTCTATTTTATTATTTTTTTTCACTTTGGTACACACTATTTTTTTTCTGTTTTTTTGCTATTTTTTTCTCATTCTCATACATGTGTATTCTTGATTTTATGTAGAATGTATATGTTAGTTTATTTTTGAGTTTAATAGGCTTTGCCTCAACTCTGTATCCTTCCTAAATAAATAAATAAATGAATGAATCTTCTAATGGCACCATGCATGATAACGTTTTTTTGAGCAATTTTTATTTCATTGATCTAGGTATGAGTTTAGGAGATTGTTAATATTTCTTCAAATTTTTTCATTCTTTCCAAAAGTCATTGTAATTTTCGGCTTTTTCTTCTCGAATCAAAAAATCACACAGTTGTTCCAACTCACACTGTCACCGTCAAAAGTCGTACCTATGATATTGAATTCTCAAAAAAGTCGGAAATTATTCTAATATAGGCATCGATAAAAAAATCAGTTTTTTGTTTTTCGACTGCCTAGGCAGTTTTTTTGTGTTTATGACTTGGGACGCTCGGTATAAAATCGAAAAAAACATGATTCACATTCCCTACCTTTCAATTTTTTTAAAACCTCCGACAAAATCCTAAAAAGTAACTCCCAGCGAGAAAAACGCTCACCATACAGTATTTTCACTCGCGTATATCGAAAAAAGTCTTCTTCCGAACCGAAGAAGAACCTGCGGCCACGACAGTGAAAGTGGTAGTAGAAGTAGAAGCTAAAACAACAGACTATCACGCCGCACTCCGGAGTTACACCGGGTGACCACCGTATTATCATAATTCTACTAGAGAAGTCAAGTGAATAAGTTACGAGTTAGAAATCGGAGTCCGAAGTTGGATGGGGCCTTTATTTTGGCATAGGTCAGGGATTGAGTCACTAGAATCATATTTTGTAAATGAGAAAAAAATATTCAGGGCGTTTTCAAAGTTATATCGATATCAAAAAATGTGACCCCCGAAAAAAAATGATGACCACGCTGGATTCTACGTAAAAATATCTATAGAAACATGTTACAACCTATTGTTGACCAATTTGACAGCAGTTGTCAAAGAATCGTGCATGAATTGTTTTGTTAATATAGAAATATTGAGAATTTTCTTTCAATAATTCACTAGAATTTTATGTGGTTTCGGTACGTAGCTGAGCACGTCAATTTCCATCTAAATGCGAAATTTCATCTCGATCGAATACACCCTGTATACTTCACCCATGTCGATGAAACGACTGCAGTCATAATTAACCAAATAAAATTTAATTGGGGGAAAGCGAGTGATATCAAAGCCTGCTCAAGGCGTCAAAAACTCTTTCTTGCTTTGGCTGGACCTCGGATATAAACAATACAGTGCCATCACTGTGTAAAAAAAAGTCAACGTTCTATTCTGTACATTTAATCGTCAATAATTGCGGAGATTACATAAAATCAGGGAAAGTTGTCAGCGATAAGATCTCCATTACTGGCAATTTGTCCATGCTCATTTTTACGGTCTTTGTATATGGTTTAATGATGATTAAAACGCTTTATGTTTCCGCTCGCAATCTCTATGTAACAACCGCAGACTAGAATAGCAAGTCAACGAGTGTTAAAAAAAATTGTCGAGGAGTTTATCGTCTTTATAGCTTTTATCAAATAAATTAATACAAACAAACTAATTGATGTATTAAAATGAAAATGCACTGACGTGAGCTCTCAATCATTCTACCACCTTATTTTGTAGGTAAATTCAGCGATGCATCCATGTAAATTCGCATTAATATCATTGAGAAATTACATCTTATTTAGGAAAAAAATTATGACAGCTGTCAAAAAAATCACGTCAAGGCCCTCTCGACCGGAAACGGTTGAATCGACATTGTGTTGACGCGCCTTTAGACGTCCCTCACCTAATTTGAACTTAATAATCAGTTAATCTACCCATTCCTTAATTTTCAGAGAGAAATAATTGTATTATGTGCTCAGTATACTATGTAGTTAATTTTTGAATTTTATTTTTTTCATTGTACAGCTGCGCGAGCGGCCATTGGAAAATCAGGGTATTCCGATCACGAAGCGATTTTATCTGCAGTGTTTATGGTACATTCAATGAGCTCAAGTCTCCCATTGAAATTCTGTATGCAGTGAAGCAGAGACAAAGAATTATTGTCCCTGCAGTGGAACTAACCACTAGTCAATGGTCGATAAATTCCTTTTTTGTACTTAATGTATTACATAAAAGTAGCCGCTGGTGTTTGGTCAAATAAATAGGACCGGCGATGTTCTTTATTCATTTTATATAGACATTCCTCAACTACCTATAACTATTCCAAAAGATCTCAGCCGTGTCTACAGAGTCTCAACGAGAAGGATGTATGTCAAAAATATTTTGAAAAAAATACACACATTATTTGTTTGAACATGCTTATTGAGTTATTGCAAACAACAAATTGTTGCAAAATTGATATTTTTCGAGTATGTAGTTTCAAAAGCTTTCAAATGTTGCATTGAATGCCCAAAATTCACCAAGAAAAAAAGAGGTAATCCTGTGCAGGAGGTACCGATTGTATCCAAATTAATTAATTCATTTCTTCAGGACATTCTGTTCATCTCAACTTTGGCTAGCAGAAAGATTCAAGGAAAAACCAAATTTTTTCGAGGTTCGCATTTTTTATTAAAAAATATAAGGGAATGAATTAAGTTCATAAAAAATAATAAAATATAACTTAGTTATAGATAGTATGTATAATATTATGATCGTTATTTTCATTTCCTATTTGAAACTGAATAAAACAAAATCTGTTAGCACTTTCATAACATAGGTCACACAAAAGACATAAACAAAAATATTCAATCAATCATAAATATGCTGAATAAAATTCAGAGTGGAGGCTAAAAAAATCATTTCAACCAGGAATCTTGACGACAAACGGAATAGGTTTCAACACAAAAAAAAAACAAAAAATAAATTTTTATTCGTTTATTGGATTCACTTACAAAACTTAAAGGAAATAGGTCCTTGGTTTACGAACAGAGAACCTATTCATAGATTTATGTTGGATACGTTTCGGCAATGGGAACCTGATCTTTGAATCGTGGAACTGTTTAACTTGTGGCCTCCTCGTAGCTGAAGCAGCAACAACTTCTACTTTGATGATCTAAAACGGAAACAATTCAACATTATGAAACGATATAAACAATGATAAAATGAAGCGAAAGTATACGTACTTGGATTGCATGGGCTCTAGCTCTGTGACGGGCACCCATATCTCTGTAGCACTGGGTTACAGCTCCGGAGACAGTTAAATCTCTGTATTCCCTGTACATGTTGTGTGTTCCAGACCTGGAATCGTATCTCAACCAGATACCGAAGTTCTTGATTTTCAATGGGGATTTCTCTGCTATCCTTTTCACGGATACGATTTCACCAGTTGACTTCTTGAATTTTTTGAGTTGTCTCAAGAAATACCAGAAACGGGATTTGGCGACGATCTGGTCGGGGGCGAAAATCCTCATTTTATAGAGGGGTGTCGTTTTTTCCTTTTCGGACGGCAATTTACGTCCAATGACTTCATATTCTTTCAGCTGCAAGTAAGATAACCTCAATATTAGAACACGTGTGCATGGATTTTATTTAGTGTGAATCGTATGTTTTTAGTTGAAACTGAAAACTATATTCAACTGTATAGCAATTTAAGATCAAAAACAAGAAAATCTATGAATAATTGAGTACGTACTTCTCCCTTAGCCTTCATGGTGGATTTTTTCACAAGCCTAAACCTCGAAAAGAACTTAAGCTTGGCCGGAGCATAAAGTAGGAATAATTTTGTGACAGCAAATTGAAGGATACTTCAAATTTTTTTTCTTTTTCTTCCCTAACTTACGAACCCTACGTTCTCAATTTGATTTTTGTCAATTTTTTATGACGTAAACAAATTACTTTCATTGCCAAAAAGCACTTTTCAACAAAAATGTCCGACGAGAAGGATTTGGATGGTCCTCCTTTGAAAGGAATAAGTAAAATTTTCAATGGAAGAACTATAAAAGGAAGGGCTCATGTTCGTATTTTGAAATTGTATGATTGAGAAAATGAGGATAATCATGATTGCAGGTAGCAATGGCAACTTACGCAGTCATGGGAGGATTAATTTATTATTTTATGACAAGACCTCCTCGACCTCCCCCTGAATCGACAAAGGAAGAAGATGATGAATGTCTTAAATTCAGTTCATATAATCTTCCCCCATTATAATTTTATCATAAAATATTAAACAAGTCAATCAAATTCACGTAGAACGATTTAAAATGAAAATTCAAAATGTTCTCAAAAAAAGTAATTTTGTCATGTTGGTAATCCCTTTCGAAATTCTGTGATTCATCATTTCCCGGCAAATGGATCATCTTGAAAATCGATCAGAATTCAGAAACAGAAACATGTTTCTTTTGTCATAATTATCATATTTATATTAATTTTCTTCAGTTTTGATATATACAACAATGATCGTTTTAAGCTATTAGTAAACTTAGACTATGATCTAAGATTATAAATGAATCTGTGATATTGATATTCTAGAACCCATAATATAAGATTGCTGAATGCAACAAAATTTCGCAGGAGGCTATGAAAGATCATAAATATCCATAAATCACAAATTGTGAACGTGAAATGCTTTCTTTGCATATATGATTTTGATTTGAAAAAGTGTTATTGCATTTAAATTAATTTGAATATAGAAGATTGAATATAAAGTAATTGATTTATTATTGAATCTGCCAGTAATGAATATTGAGCCATTGGAATAGCAAATTCTTCGTTAGATTTCAGAATGAGTGCCATAATAGAATCTCAAGACAGTGAGAGTAGTGATAAAGGAGTAAGAAAATTTGTTGATGACTGGCTTATTTATAATACTATTTTGGGGGAAGGTGCTTTCGGAGAGTAAGTAATTCAATATAATATGAAGTGAATGTTTGTTATGTATTCCTTTTATAGAGTGAGATTAATAGCAAATAGAAAAACTAGAGAGAAAATAGCATGTAAAATAATGGATGTTGCCAAATACAAGGGTAGTGAAATATCAATTACGAGAGAAATTAGAATACATTCTGTGCTCAATCATGAGAACATTATAAGATATTTTGGAATACGGAAAGAACCAAATAGAGTTTATTTATTTTTGGAGTATGCACCTGGTGGTGAACTCTTCCAACAGATTGGTTTGTATAATTTTGTTGAATAACTTGAAGTATATTATTTCCTGCTTAACTCTTATAGAACCTGGTGTTGGAATGCCTTCTCGAGATGCTCAAAATTACATGAAGCAATTAGTTATAGGAGTGTCCTATTTGCATTCAAAAGGTATCACACATCGAGACATAAAACCTGAAAATATACTTTTATCCAAAGATGGTGTATTGAAGATATCTGATTTTGGTATGGCAACGTTATTCAGGCACAAAGGAAAAGAAAGACTGCTAGATAAGAAGTAATGAAACATTCTTAATTTCATCTAATAATTTTTGGTCAAATCTTATTATTTCAGATGTGGTACAAAACCTTATTTGGCCCCTGAGATACTTGTGGGGCCTTACCATGCTGTACCCGCTGATATTTGGAGTTGCGGGTGTGTTCTAGTTGCCATGTTAGCTGGAGGTAAGGAAACAAAGTTAATGATCTCTATTACTTATGAAAGTTTGTATTTCTATAAATAAAATTTGAAAAAGTATTGAAAGTGTTATTGATCTAATTTGAATGTTTGGATGGTGACCTCTCACCTCTGCTTCGAGTTTTTGTGAAAGAAATTCAGTCTACATTATTCTTTACCCCTTGTAAATTCTTATCAATATCTGCTGTCTTTAGAGCTATTATGGAATTGCCCACACGAAGATTACCCTGAATTTGCTCAATATAAAGAGGGTAATTATCTAACGAGTAGTCCTTGGAACAGACTTGGTAACACACCCCTTAGTTTGGTGACTAGGATCTTGGATATCAATCCCATGAAGAGATTTTCCTTAGAGAAAATCCTCAAGCACCCTTGGATGACGTACAGCTTCTCATGTGGTAAGAATACTCTTTAAATTGTTAATGTAGTTTTTTTTTCTACTTTTATTGTTGTTCCTTTTGTTTTATTATCTGTGATTATTGTTTTTCATCATTGATGTTGGGGTATTTTTATAACATTTTACATGAAATTTTTCATGCTATCTATCTCTATTGTGGATTCATACTAGAGTTGTTGTTACTTTGGTACTTTGGTCGTATGATTTCTTTCCAATGCATAAAGCTAAACTACCAAAGCACCAATTTCTTCATGTCTTCGTTTAACATCGAATGCTGCTTCAAGGTGAGTAGAAAAAGTTTGAAATTGACCACTCTGTGCTGTACTTTAAGAAATTAGTGTCTTGATTAAAAGAAAAAATTATAAACGAAGATTTTGGGGAAAAAGTATGAAAATTCGATAACGATTTA
Source organism: Adalia bipunctata (assembly GCA_910592335.1). Lineage (NCBI taxonomy): Eukaryota > Metazoa > Arthropoda > Insecta > Coleoptera > Coccinellidae > Adalia > Adalia bipunctata. The sequence goes on from OU342951.1 coordinate 6,080,288, forward strand.
CAGATTGATGTAAAAGATGTTTGAACTACTTTCTCTTTTCCTACATTCAAATAAAGTTTATGATATTGTGTTTTTTTAATATTTCTTGGGAAACAATTATTTTGCGCCAATGATTTACAGATTGATGTGATAGATATTTGAACTACATACTATCTTTTCTTACATGTGTTTTGTCTGAAATATTTCTGTTTTACTATGCATTTTGTTTGGACGCTGTATTATTTTGCGACAATGATTTACAGATTGATGTAAAAGATGTTTGAACTACTTTCTCTTTTCCTACATATAAATACAGTTTATGTTCATGTGTTTTGTCTAAAATATTTCTGTTATTATTATTTTTATTATTATGAAGGAGATACAAAGGATTTAATGGTTCCAGATCAGACGGACAGTTCTACAGAAAGCAACTCCAACGGTCTACATGCTATAAGAAGAGCTTCCATGATGGAAGCTCCAACAGATAGGGAAACGCCTTATGTTACCCTTTCACAGCCAAACTTCCCTACAAGGCCAATTTGCTTGGAAGATATCGTGGATAAGCATACGAAGACCAACAAGAAGAGGGATAACGTTTGGTTCTCACAGCCTACTCACAACGAACATCTCATCATCAGTTCAGAGTTACAATTTACGCAAACTCCAATCACTAAAGTAGTTTTGAGGATTTTTTCTCTGGTTTTAGTGTATTCATTGAATTTTTTTGCAGGATAATTTCAGTGATTTGATACAGAGGATGACTAGGTTCTTTGTTACCACCCAGACTGAAGAAAAGACAGTGGAAGCTTTGTGTTTGGTGTTGGATGCCCTTCATTATACTTGGACCGTTGATGGTTCAGGAGCGGTAAGTATGGGAATTGAGTATTTGGGAAATTGTTTTGTTAATTATGCCAATTTCGAACTTTTTTATGTTAATATGCGAGTATAATCTTTTTTTTTAGATATCTATATCGACTGTGGATAATATGAAGAATCAATTAGTGTTCAAAGTGACTATTTTCAAGATGGAAGGAAGGATCTTACTAGATTTCAGATTGTCGAAGGGTTGCGGTTTAGAGTTCAAAAAGAAATTTATTAAATTGAAAGAGTGCCTCTCCCATATTGTTAGCAAAGTTTGATTTTGTTTGTTTTTTTCTAGTTTTGTTAAGATTAATTCTTTGTCAAAGTTTTTAAATAAAGTTAAAAAAACTGATGGTTTTTATTCTGAATCCTTAGTGAAAGGGATGGGTTTTTCGAAGGATTAAGGTGAATTTAAATTTATGTAAAAAAATATATTAAAAATAAAAATAAATAAATAACACACGAAAATATTAATCGAATGGACAGTCAGTGTTGGATTTGGTATCTATACAATACATTCCTCTGGCTCTGAAAAATAAGATAATTTTCGTCTCACATGGAAATTGGTGAAAGATGTATCTTACCCATACGGGGTGTCCTCGCCCATGGGGATGCCATTTCGCGAAAGAAGTCCCCAGTGGTTTCTATCCATCTTAGGGCATTCACTTCCACAAGGATAAGCTATTGAGGAATTCGTCTTTCGCACTGTATTTGCGAAGAAACAAGCGCTCTGGAAATGGCTACAACGGGCCCTTCCTTAAATTCAACAAAAAAGTATTGCATTAAACGAAAAATATTCTTGCGCTTACTCAATCTATGTCCTTTGCAACCGGGTTGCATTCTCCCTCCGTTCACGCAAAAATCCACGTGTCCGATTTGGTTCACTTCCCCCAAAAAGCCAGCGTTCGTGTGGATCACGAGAACCTGGTGGGCATCGTCTTTGGTCAACATCCACACGTTGTCGGCGTATTGATCAATCAGAGGCCTCGCAGGATCCAACCCTAGAAAAAATAATAAAATTCGAATCTTCACATTCCCCGAAAAATTCCTTTCCACTTTCTACTGATTCAAAATGTTATTTCTCGTTTCTCTCACCGACAATTCGATGCTGTTTCACGTTGAGGTGGTTGCTGATCATTCCGCAAATGTGGGCCCCCAAGGAGTGCCCCACGCACGTCGTGTCTTCAGCTGCAGCCCCGTTGTCCATCATGAAAGCGTATAATTTTGCGGTGCATTGGGCTACCAGTCTCGTGTTCGAAAGGGCCGATAAGTAGCAGGGGAATCTAGTCAAGGGCATCCAATCGACAGTGAAAACGTTGTAGTCGTGTCTGGAGAGATAGGCTGTAAAAGTAAGTCGTTATTTGCGGTGTTTTCCGATTGTAATTTTATTTCCACTGGTGTTCACAGCTGGAAAACTTTGTTTCGCGTAGCATTGGCATTTTCCATGAAGTGTTAAGTTATAGGATACTTTATATGTATTATTTAAAACAATCTGCAGTATATTCTCGAAATGGATATGTATTCAAATTGTCATTTGCCTTTATTTATATAAAATTTGAATGGGGAACAATTATTCCATCTATTCTGAAAGCGTTAAACTGGTTTTTGTTGTTCCAAGTTTTATTCTTCTGGATATGCCTAATTTGACAATTCGACAATAGGTGGCAGTGAGCAAAAATTAGGTCAAATATACCATCAAATATACCACTATTGAGTGATCGTTGCAGCTTGCCGTAAACTCATTCACATTGCATGAAGACATACATTTATAGAAAGACAACCTTCTCGATCTTCTATATTCCTAATATCCCAGAAGCTGTCATATGTCACAACAGAAACTTCTCACTGGTGGGGTAGATTTTGCCGAATGAAAAAAAATAAAAGCTCCCCCTTGGACATCGAAATTGACAAAAATCCCTTTAGTAGTGCAATTGATCCCTAATATTCAATGAAAACAATTAATTACATAATTGTTTAACTCCTATAATGTTGGTAATTTTGATTTTTTCGATAGAATCGTTCACATTTTTTTTTCTCGAAATCGGTAGCAGATACGACAAAACTTCATGGACCAAAAAGTTTAGTACAACAACAATGCTTCTTTTAACAATTTTTCGAACTAGCAGTGGTCCACCAAAAAAAAGTTCTGGAGAAAAACAAGGGACAGTGTTCCAGGAAAATATCATCCTGTAGATTTGCAATCGAAATAAATTGTAATGTCACATGGTGAGGACTCTAAATTTTAATTTGTATGCCTAATTCCTGTTGGATTGTGAAATTCAGATACTATGAGAAAAAATAAAAAAATTTCAAACTTTAAGTCATGGCCCCCTTTCTTTTGGACCTCGAAATAATGGACATAATTCCTTTATTAGTGTGTCCTATAACGTTGGTGAAGAATTTCTATCTATTGATGCACCCCCCCCCCCCCCCCTGAAAAACCGCCAATGGTACTTACCGTTTCTTAGTATCGTCATGGGAGTTTTACTTTCCGTTCCATTGAAACCATGTATGATGAGAACGTTTTTTTTGTGTGGACTCCAGCCGGTAAATTTGAGAGAATAGGGGTTCCGTATGTCTATCCTCATTCTCGTTTTACCAGTGTCGCTGTGGAATTGAAATGAATTACGGAACATCTGAGATATATTTTCAGACTTTTCGATTATTAATGATGTGAAAATACTAACTGCGTGTAGAGATAGAATTTGATGTCGTTATCTGGACATTCGTTTGTTTTTTTGAGGAGGCATCTCCAGTATTGTAAATCGTAAATGTTCCATACACCTCCAAAAACACCTGCAAAAAATGGATACCATCAAAATCTGTCTGCCAACCGAAGAAATGATATGAAACCATTCATGTACGAGGATATATTGAAAAATTCTTAGCCTACTATAGAACCAAACAAAATTTCAATGTCAAAATATTTTATTACTAAACATATTCTCCTCTTAATTGAATACATTTATTACAGCGAACCTGGAACGTCTCTAGACCTTTCAAAAAAAAATGTTTCTTCTTGCTCTGCAAACCAGTCCTCCACAGCTTTTATTACCTCCTCGTTGGAAGAAAATTTACGACCTTTTAAACTTTTTTTCAGTTGAGGAAAGAGATGATAGTCGGACGGAGCCAAATCTGGTGAATAAGGGGGGTATTTTAGTGATTCTAACCCTAAATCAGGAATTTTTTGTAAGGTACCATGAGATTTGTGTACTGGGGCGTTGTCCTGTAGAAACAAAACACCTTTGGATAGCTTTCCGCGTCTTTTCTCTTTAATTTTTTCCCGTAGAGTGGTCAGTAAAGCGAATAGTGATCTCCAGTTATTGCTCTACCCTTATCCAAAAATCAATCATGATTACTCCATGGCAATCCCAAAAAACTGAAGCAAGAACTTTTCCAGCAGATTTTAGGACACGAAACTTCTTAGGTCTTGGACAACCAGAGTGTCGCCATTCCATCGATTGTTGCTTTGTTTCTGGATCGTAGAAATGTACCCAAGTCTCATCCATAGTAACAATTCGGTTCAAGAAGTCTACATCGTTTTCAAATCGAGCACAGATCGAACGCGATGCTTCTACCCTTGCACGCTTTTGGTCAACATTCAAACATTTGGGGACCCATTTTGCAGAAATTTTTCTCATGTCCAAATTGACGTGAACTATATGATGAACGCGTTCGTATGAAATCTTCAGTGCTTCAGATATCCGTTTTAGCCCAATTCGACGGTCTGATAAAATCATGTCATGAACTGCATCGATATTTTCGGGGACTGACACAGAAACTGGACTTCCCGATCGGTCATCATCTTCCATGGAAAATTTACCTCTTTTGAAGCTTGCAGTCCAATTTTTCACGGTCGCATACGAAGGACATTGATCACCAAGGGTATTAAGCATATCTTCGTAAATCTGCTTTCCTCTTAACCCTTTTAAATACAGGTACTTGATAATGGCTCGATACTCCAATTTTCCGATTTCTACAATTTCGGTGGACCTTTTTTTTTAAATTTATTGCGTAACTCTGGTTTACTTTTTTGACGTCGAACTCTACACTGACACTTCCAATGAGTTATTATTCGTTGATATGGTATAGCAATATTTTGTTTATGCATGGAACTGGTCTAGGCTAACTAGATATCAATACATCCTCGTAGTTCCATTCTATCTATCTATACCTTTGACTATACTATATAGTCTAAGATCTATACTATACTTAAATGGTACCTCTGTTGACCGAATCGAGGGAATCTGTTCGAAAAAGTTGGTCCAGAAGAGTCTTGGAATCGCAGCGAAGCTGCGATACAGTGAGGAAATTTTTATACGGTCGAAAAGAGGAATAATTGGTTTATAAGTGTGTGAAATTTCGTTTCTCTAGGCGATGTAGAAGTATTTTTAAAAAATTCGCGAAAATCGCTAGAAAATGCGGAAAAAAAGTCAATTTTAAACTCGATAAAACTTTTTTCACAGATATCCTGGCCTGGATGTAAATACACAGATCGAAAGAGGAAAGACCAATGCAAAATATCTTGGTATTCATATTTTCCATACTTTTTCCATTTCTTCAGGAAAATGGATCAAACTTTGATATTTCGTCTATAACATCACCCGATTTATTGCCGAGTTCTACCGATAAGGATAACTACTTAAAAGGTAGATCTAGGGGCTCTACTAGTTTTATGCTCTATTTTGCCCACAATTCAAGATTGAAAACTTCACAACGACTGTAGTTTTTTTCTCGATTATAGTTCGGAGATGTCATTCAAGCAAATGTTGGATATCCTCATCCTGTACTAATCTATTATATTTTGATCATGCTATACTCTCTAATGAAAAAATTATATCAGACATGTCTGTTGTAACGAGAATTAATACCAAATTTGAACCTGAAATATTATAGTCCAGGTAAGAAATTGAACTCGCGCATCTAGCGTTGAGGTGGGGCAGAGAGAATAATTTCAATACGCGTGACGCGATTATTAAAGGTTAAACGTAGATGAGAGGAAGTTAGCAATCCCTGTGGAAGAGATTTCAAATTACACCTAGTGTGATAAGAAAATATTATCCTGGTTGCAGGTAAACAGTTCACCAGTTTAGGGTTGATAATGTTCTTCTGACGTTTTGTTTTCTGCAGACTTTTTCAGAGTTTTACTCAAGTTTTATCGAAACATTTCTTAGAAATAAACCACCAGTCATACGAGGAGTATTATTCCAACCCCTGTGTAAGAACCCATTCGTTACACTGTTAAAAGAGAACGAGAACAATTCCAAACTCACAGCCAACACTGAAACCTAAAAACACCACCAAAATCCACGTCGAGAACCTCATCTTCACCCTAAGAAGATACCACTGGGTCAAATCACATCACTTATCACAGACTCCTCAATTTTTCCATCTCGCAAATATTCCTAGACCGGCGCTAGAGTTCAAAACGCTCCGGAGACCCAGTTTATAGCAACCGTGAACTAGAGACTAGAGGGGCCGGCAGGAACTGACCAAACGGACTGGTAGATTGACTTCTTTCTCTTCTATCTCTGGTTTTTTACCGCAATGTCACAAATTCTGGCGAATGCGGAACGCACCGATTAGACCAAGTTTCGAAAGGAGATCTCAAATGTGGGACAGACGCAAGACGTATAATTTGGTCACGCTTGGGGGCCCACCGGAACTGATCCGAACAGATTATCCGCAATGAAAATGTTCATGGAATTTTCCATGATCAAATCGCAAAGTGCCTGCCCTATGTCCTCGATAGCCTCACGAATTCCATCTTTGAGGTTTTAAATTGACGCTGGGCTTTTGGCGTAGACCTATCTCCTTCACATGACTCCAAAAGAAGAAGTCGCAAGGTGTTAAATCACAAGATCTCGGTGGCCAATTGTGATCATCTCTTCGAGAGATAACACGGTCCGGAAACTTTTCCCGTGAAAGATCAATGGTTTCGTTGCTTGTGTGGCACGAAGCGCCGCCTTGTTGAAAGTAAACGTTGTCCAGATCAATACCATCCAATTCCGGCCATAAAAATCACTAATCATCTCTCGATAGCGCAATTTATTCACCGTAACTGTTGCTTCAGCCTCATTCTCGAAAAAGTAAGGTCCATTGACCCCGCCGGACCATGAACCGCACCAAACAGTCACTCGTTGAGGATAGAGAGGCTTTTTCCGAGCCCCAGATGCGATTATTTTGCTTTTTGACGAAGCCACCGAGGTAGAAATGAGCCTCATCACTCAAGATGATTTTTCGATGGAATTCCGGATCATTTTCATGCATTTCCAGGACCCAATCAGCAAAGACACGACGTTGTTGATGATCGGCTGGCTTGAGTTCTTGTGTTAACTGAACTTTATGATCAGTGGCGTATCCACGGGGGGGATAAGGGGGATATATCCCCCCCCCAGGAAGATCCATTGTCAGGTCCAAAAGTGTGGAATTTGATAAAAGCGAATTCTCGGTAAAATCCAAGAGACTTGTAAAGTTCCTGACACTATAATATAGGTATTCGCTTCGGTGACTGTATACCAAATTATTAATAAAAAATGAAAGACATATTATGAAGCCTTCCGAGTGCCGCAACTATCGCAGCGATTGGCGGCACACCAAAACAAGCGATTTAAGTGTGAATAAATCTAATTGATGTTTTTGGATATCGGGTGTGGTAATCATACATAAGTCAGATCAAGCTCTTTATTGCATCGATCCTAGCTTTCGGTCATCATTGTGACCATCTTCAGGGAGCTGAATAAATCTTATCGAGACATGACGTTTTCGGCTCCAGATCCCTTTGTGACTTTGTCGGCCGATAATACTGCGTTAAATTCGCACTTGGATCAGTAGGTGACTAGGTGATATTTTGCTTTAGAGTACTCAAAGTATTGGCTATACTGATCAGCCATATGGGTTTTCTGCATGATTCGAATGGGTTGTAGATCTTCACGTTCGAGAAACGGCTTTGGATTCGCCAGGGATTCCTTGGTGATGACAAATATGGAGTTTTTGGGGGGTCCTACCCCTTTGGCATTTTTGACCCAAAAAGTTGGGATTTTCGATATCGATTTTATGATGCTCAGAGATACTTCGGACAATGCTGATTAACAATATACAAACAGAAGGTGGATAGAGCCAAAGAAGCAGGAGCTATGACGATTTGAAATTTCGGATTTTTTGAAAAAATGCCATTTGACAGATGAAAATCTAAACTATGATAGATAGCGACTTGAATTTGTTTTTATCGAATAGAGCGCCCTCGAAAACCTACATTTTGATACCAAACATGTCCATATAGGCCTCATTATAGTCGAATTTATATTGCTTTATTTTTTTGCATTTTTCATTCTCGAGTTTTGTTCAGACGCTCAGAGTACTCAAAGTAATGGCTATACTGATCAGCTATATGGGTTTTCTGCATGATTCGAATGGCTTGTAGATCTTCACGTTCGAGAAACGGCTTTGGATTCGCCAGGGATTCCTTGGTGATGACAAATATGGTGTTTTTGGGGGGTCCTACCCCTTTGGCATTTTTGACCCAAAAAGTTGGGATTTTCGATATCGATTTTATGATGCTCAGAGATACTTCGGACAATGCTGATTAACAATATACAAACAAAAGGTGGATAGGGCCAAAGGAGCGGGAGCTATGACGATTTGAAATTTCGGATTTTTTGAAAAAATGCCATTTGACAGATGAAAATCTAAACTATGATAGATAGCGACTTGAATTTGTTTTTATCGAATAGAGCGCCCTCGAAAACCTACATTTTGATACCAAACATGTCCATATAGGCCTCATTATAGTCGAATTTATATTGCTTTATTTTTTTGCATTTTTCATTCTCCAATTTTGTTCAGACGCTGAGAGTACTCAAAGTATTGGCTATACTGATCAGCCATATGGGTTTTCTGCATGATTCGAATGGGTTGTAGATCTTCACGTTCGAGAAACGGCTTTGGATTCGCCAGGGATTCCTTGGTGATGACAAATATGGTGTTTTTGGGGGGTCCTACCCCTTTGGCATTTTTGACCCAAAAAGTTGGGATTTTCGATATCGATTTTATGATGCTCAGAGATACTTCGGACAATGCTGATTAACAATATACAAACAAAAGTTGGATAGGGCCAAAGGAGCGGGAGCTATGACGATTTGAAATTTCGGATTTTTGAAAAAATGCCATTTGACAGATGAAAATCTAAACTATGATAGATAGCGACTTGAATTTGTTTTTATCGAATAGAGCGCCCTCGAAAACCTACATTTTGATACCAAACTTGTCCATATAGGCCTCATTATAGTCGAATTTATATTGCTTTATTTTTTTGCATTTTTCATTCTCGAGTTTTGTTCAGACGCTCAGAGTACTCAAAGTATTGGCTATACTGATCAGCCATATGGGTTTTCTGCATGATTCGAATGGGTTGTAGATCTTCACGTTCGAGAAACGGCTTTGGATTCGCCAGGGATTCCTTGGTGATGACAAATATGGTGTTTTTGGGGGTCCTACCCCTTTGGCATTTTTGACCCAAAAAGTTGGGATTTTCGATATCGATTTTATGATGCTCAGAGATACTTCGGACAATGCTGATTAACAATATACAAACAAAAGGTGGATAGGGCCAAAGGAGCGGGAGCTATGACGATTTGAAATTTCGGATTTTTTGAAAAAATGCCATTTGACAGATGAAAATCTAAACTATGATAGATAGCGACTTGAATTTGTTTTTATCGAATAGAGCGCCCTCGAAAACCTACATTTTGATACCAAACATGTCCATATAGGCCTCATTATAGTCGAATTTATATTGCTTTATTTTTTTGCATTTTTCATTCTCCAATTTTGTTCAGACGCTGAGAGTACTCAAAGTATTGGCTATACTGATCAGCCATATGGGTTTTCTGCATGATTCGAATGGGTTGTAGATCTTCACGTTCGAGAAACGGCTTTGGATTCGCCAGGGATTCCTTGGTGATGACAAATATGGTGTTTTTGGGGGTCCTACCCCTTTGGCATTTTTGACCCAAAAAGTTGGGATTTTCGATATCGATTTTATGATGCTCAGAGATACTTCGGACAATGCTGATTAACAATATACAAACAAAAGGTGGATAGGGCCAAAGGAGCGGGAGCTATGACGATTTGAAATTTCGGATTTTTTGAAAAAATGCCATTTGACAGATGAAAATCTAAACTATGATAGATAGCGACTTGAATTTGTTTTTATCGAATAGAGCGCCCTCGAAAACCTACATTTTGATACCAAACATGTCCATATAGGCCTCATTATAGTCGAATTTATATTGCTTTATTTTTTTGCATTTTTCATTCTCAAGTTTTGTTCAGACGCTCAGAGTACTCAAAGTATTGGCTATACTGATCAGCCATATGGGTTTTCTGCATGATTCGAATGGGTTGTAGATCTTCACGTTCGAGAAACGGCTTTGGATTCGCCAGGGATTCCTTGGTGATGACAAATATGGTGTTTTTGGGGGGTCCTACCCCTTTGGCATTTTTGACCCAAAAAGTTGGGATTTTCGATATCGATTTTATGATGCTCAGAGATACTTCGGACAATGCTGATTAACAATATACAAACAAAAGGTGGATAGAGCCAAAGGAGCGGGAGCTATGACGATTTGAAATTTCGGATTTTTAAAAAAAAATGCCATTTGACAGATGAAAATCTAAACTATGATAGATAGCGACTTGAATTTGTTTTTATCGAATAGAGCGCCCTCGAAAACCTACATTTTGATACCAAACATGTCCATATAGGCCTCATTATATTGCTTTATTTTTTTGCATTTTTCATTCTCGAGTTTTGTTCAGACGCTCAGAGTACTCAAAGTATTGGCCATACTGATCAGCCATATGGGTTTTCTGCATGATTCGAATGGGTTGTAGATCTTCACGTTCGAGAAACGGCTTTGGATTCGCCAGGGATTCCTTGGTGATGACAAATATGGTGTTTTTGGGGGGTCCTTCCCCTTTGGCATTTTTTACCCAAAAAGTTGGGATTTTCGATATCGATTTTATGATGCTCAGAGATACTTCGGACAATGCTGATTAACAATATACAAACAAAAGGTGGATAGAGCCAAAGGAGCGGGAGCTATGACGATTTGAAATTTCGGATTTTTTGAAAAAATGCCATTTGACAGGTGAAAATCAAAACTATGATAGATAGCGACTTGAATTTGTTTTTATCGAATAGAGCGCCCTCGAAAACCTACATTTTGATACCAAACTTGTCCATATAGGCCTCATTATAGTCGAATTTATATTGCTTTATTTTTTTGCATTTTTCATTCTCAAGTTTTGTTCAGACGCTCAGAGTACTCAAAGTATTGGCTATACTGATCAGCCATATGGGTTTTCTGCATGATTCGAATGGGTTGTAGATCTTCACGTTCGAGAAACGGCTTTGGATTCGCCAGGGATTCCTTGGTGATGACAAATATGGTGTTTTTGGGGGGTCCTACCCCTTTGGCATTTTTGACCCAAAAAGTTGGGATTTTCGATATCGATTTCATGATGCTCAGAGATACTTCGGACAATGCTGATTAACAATATACAAACAAAAGGTGGATAGAGCCAAAGGAGCGGGAGCTATGACGATTTGAAATTTCGGATTTTTTAAAAAAAATGCCATTTGACAGATGAAAATCTAAACTATGATAGATAGCGACTTGAATTTGTTTTTATCGAATAGAGCGCCCTCGAAAACCTACATTTTGATACCAAACATGTCCATATAGGCCTCATTATAGTCGAATTTATATTGCTTTATTTTTTTGCATTTTTCATTCTCGAGTTTTGTTCAGACGCTCAGAGTACTCAAAGTATTGGCCATACTGATCAGCCATATGGGTTTTCTGCATGATTCGAATGGGTTGTAGATCTTCACGTTCGAGAAACGGCTTTGGATTCGCCAGGGATTCCTTGGTGATGACAAATATGGTGTTTTTGGGGGGTCCTTCCCCTTTGGCATTTTTTACCCAAAAAGTTGGGATTTTCGATATCGATTTTATGATGCTCAGAGATACTTCGGACAATGCTGATTAACAATATACAAACAAAAGGTGGATAGAGCCAAAGGAGCGGGAGCTATGACGATTTGAAATTTCGGATTTTTTGAAAAAATGCCATTTGACAGGTGAAAATCAAAACTATGATAGATAGCGACTTGAATTTGTTTTTATCGAATAGAGCGCCCTCGAAAACCTACATTTTGATACCAAACTTGTCCATATAGGCCTCATTATAGTCGAATTTATATTGCTTTATTTTTTTGCATTTTTCATTCTCAAGTTTTGTTCAGACGCTCAGAGTACTCAAAGTATTGGCTATACTGATCAGCCATATGGGTTTTCTGCATGATTCGAATGGGTTGTAGATCTTCACGTTCGAGAAACGGCTTTGGATTCGCCAGGGATTCCTTGGTGATGACAAATATGGTGTTTTTGGGGGGTCCTACCCCTTTGGCATTTTTGACCCAAAAAGTTGGGATTTTCGATATCGATTTTATGATGCTCAGAGATACTTCGGACAATGCTGATTAACAATATACAAACAAAAGGTGGATAGAGCCAAAGGAGCGGGAGCTATGACGATTTGAAATTTCGGATTTTTTAAAAAAAATGCCATTTGACAGATGAAAATCTAAACTATGATAGATAGCGACTTGAATTTGTTTTTATCGAATAGAGCGCCCTCGAAAACCTACATTTTGATACCAAACATGTCCATATAGGCCTCATTATAGTCGAATTTATATTGCTTTATTTTTTTGCATTTTTCATTCTCGAGTTTTGTTCAGACGCTCAGAGTACTCAAAGTATTGGCCATACTGATCAGCCATATGGGTTTTCTGCATGATTCGAATGGGTTGTAGATCTTCACGTTCGAGAAACGGCTTTGGATTCGCCAGGGATTCCTTGGTGATGACAAATATGGTGTTTTTGGGGGGTCCTACCCCTTTGGCATTTTTGACCCAAAAAGTTGGGATTTTCGATATCGATTTTATGATGCTCAGAGATACTTCGGACAATGCTGGTTAACAATATACAAACAAAAGGTGGATAGGGCCAAAGGAGCGGGAGCTATGACGATTTGAAATTTCGGATTTTTTGAAAAAATGCCATTTGACAGATGAAAATCTAAACTATGATAGATAGCGACTTGAATTTGTTTTTATCGAATAGAGCGCCCTCGAAAACCTACATTTTGATACCAAACATGTCCATATAAGTAGGCCTCATTATAGTCGAATTTATATTGCTTTATTTTTTTGCATTTTTCATTCTCGAGTTTTGTTCAGACGCTCAGAGTACTCAAAGTATTGGCTTTACTGATCAGCCATATGGGTTTTCTGCATGATTCGAATAGGTTGTAGATCTTCACGTTCGAGAAACGGCTTTGGATTCGCCAGGGATTCCTTGGTGATGACAAATATGGTGTTTTTGGGGGGTCCTACCCCTTTGGCATTTTTGACCCAAAAAGTTGGGATTTTCGATATCGATTTTATGATGCTCAGAGATACTTCGGACAATACTGATTAACAATATACAAACAAAAGGTGGATAGGACCAAAGGAGCGGGATCTATGACAATTTGAAATTTCGGAATTTTTGAAAAAATGCCATTTGACAGATGAAAATCTAAACTATGATAGATAGCGACTTGAATTTGTTTTTATCGAATAGAGCGCCCTCGAAAACCTACATTTTGATACCAAACATGTCCATATAGGCCTCATTATAGTCGAATTTATATTGCTTTATTTTTTTGCATTTTTCATTCTCGAGTTTTGTTCAGACGCTCAGAGTACTCAAAGTATTGGCCATACTGATCAGCCATATGGGTTTTCTGCATGATTCGAATGGGTTGTAGATCTTCACGTTCGAGAAACGGCTTTGGATTCGCCAGGGATTCCTTGGTGATGACAAACATGGTGTTTTTGGGGGGTCCTACCCCTTTGGCATTTTTGACCCAAAAAGTTGGGATTTTCGATATCGATTTTATGATGCTCAGAGATACTTCGGACAATGCTGATTAACAATATACAAACAAAAGGTGGATAGGGCCAAAGGAGCGGGAGCTATGACGATTTGAAATTTCGGATTTTTTGAAAAAATGCCATTTGACAGATGAAAATCTAAACTATGATAGATAGCGACTTGAATTTGTTTTTATCGAATAGAGCGCCCTCGAAAACCTACATTTTGATACCAAACATGTCCATATAGGCCTCATTATAGTCGAATTTATATTGCTTTATTTTTTTGCATTTTTCATTCTCGAGTTTTGTTCAGACGCTCAGAGTACTCAAAGTATTGGCCATACTGATCAGCCATATGGGTTTTCTGCATGATTCGAATGGGTTGTAGATCTTCACGTTCGAGAAACGGCTTTGGATTCGCCAGGGATTCCTTGGTGATGACAAATATGGTGTTTTTGGGGGGTCCTTCCCCTTTGGCATTTTTTACCCAAAAAGTTGGGATTTTCGATATCGATTTTATGATGCTCAGAGATACTTCGGACAATGCTGATTAACAATATACAAACAAAAGGTGGATAGGGCCAAAGGAGCGGGAGCTATGACGATTTGAAATTTCGGATTTTTTGAAAAAATGCCATTTGACAGATGAAAATCTAAACTATGATAGATAGCGACTTGAATTTGTTTTTATCGAATAGAGCGCCCTCGAAAACCTACATTTTGATACCAAACATGTCCATATAGGCCTCATTATAGTCGAATTTATATTGCTTTATTTTTTTGCATTTTTCATTCTCGAGTTTTGTTCAGACGCTCAGAGTACTCAAAGTATTGGCCATACTGATCAGCCATATGGGTTTTCTGCATGATTCGAATGGGTTGTAGATCTTCACGTTCGAGAAACGGCTTTGGATTCGCCAGGGATTCCTTGGTGATGACAAACATGGTGTTTTTGGGGGGTCCTACCCCTTTGGCATTTTTGACCCAAAAAGTTGGGATTTTCGATATCGATTTTATGATGCTCAGAGATACTTCGGACAATGCTGATTAACAATATACAAACAAAAGGTGGATAGGGCCAAAGGAGCGGGAGCTATGACGATTTGAAATTTCGGATTTTTTGAAAAAATGCCATTTGACAGATGAAAATCTAAACTATGATAGATAGCGACTTGAATTTGTTTTTATCGAATAGAGCGCCCTCGAAAACCTACATTTTGATACCAAACATGTCCATATAGGCCTCATTATAGTCGAATTTATATTGCTTTATTTTTTTGCATTTTTCATTCTCGAGTTTTGTTCAGACGCTCAGAGTACTCAAAGTATTGGCTATACTGATCAGCCATATGGGTTTTCTGCATGATTCGAATGGGTTGTAGATCTTCACGTTCGAGAAACGGCTTTGGATTCGCCAGGGATTCCTTGGTGATGACAAATATGGTGTTTTTGGGGGGTCCTACCCCTTTGGCATTTTTGACCCAAAAAGTTGGGATTTTCGATATCGATTTTATGATGCTCAGAGATACTTCGGACAATGCTGATTAACAATATACAAACAAAAGGTGGATAGAGCCAAAGGAGCGGGAGCTATGACGATTTGAAATTTCGGATTTTTTAAAAAAAATGCCATTTGACAGATGAAAATCTAAACTATGATAGATAGCGACTTGAATTTGTTTTTATCGAATAGAGCGCCCTCGAAAACCTACATTTTGATACCAAACATGTCCATATAGGCCTCATTATAGTCGAATTTATATTGCTTTATTTTTTTGCATTTTTCATTCTCGAGTTTTGTTCAGACGCTCAGAGTACTCAAAGTATTGGCCATACTGATCAGCCATATGGGTTTTCTGCATGATTCGAATGGGTTGTAGATCTTCACGTTCGAGAAACGGCTTTGGATTCGCCAGGGATTCCTTGGTGATGACAAATATGGTGTTTTTGGGGGGTCCTTCCCCTTTGGCATTTTTTACCCAAAAAGTTGGGATTTTCGATATCGATTTTATGATGCTCAGAGATACTTCGGACAATGCTGATTAACAATATACAAACAAAAGGTGGATAGAGCCAAAGGAGCGGGAGCTATGACGATTTGAAATTTCGGATTTTTTGAAAAAATGCCATTTGACAGGTGAAAATCAAAACTATGATAGATAGCGACTTGAATTTGTTTTTATCGAATAGAGCGCCCTCGAAAACCTACATTTTGATACCAAACTTGTCCATATAGGCCTCATTATAGTCGAATTTATATTGCTTTATTTTTTTGCATTTTTCATTCTCAAGTTTTGTTCAGACGCTCAGAGTACTCAAAGTATTGGCTATACTGATCAGCCATATGGGTTTTCTGCATGATTCGAATGGGTTGTAGATCTTCACGTTCGAGAAACGGCTTTGGATTCGCCAGGGATTCCTTGGTGATGACAAATATGGTGTTTTTGGGGGGTCCTACCCCTTTGGCATTTTTGACCCAAAAAGTTGGGATTTTCGATATCGATTTTATGATGCTCAGAGATACTTCGGACAATGCTGATTAACAATATACAAACAAAAGGTGGATAGAGCCAAAGGAGCGGGAGCTATGACGATTTGAAATTTCGGATTTTTTAAAAAAAATGCCATTTGACAGATGAAAATCTAAACTATGATAGATAGCGACTTGAATTTGTTTTTATCGAATAGAGCGCCCTCGAAAACCTACATTTTGATACCAAACATGTCCATATAGGCCTCATTATAGTCGAATTTATATTGCTTTATTTTTTTGCATTTTTCATTCTCGAGTTTTGTTCAGACGCTCAGAGTACTCAAAGTATTGGCCATACTGATCAGCCATATGGGTTTTCTGCATGATTCGAATGGGTTGTAGATCTTCACGTTCGAGAAACGGCTTTGGATTCGCCAGGGATTCCTTGGTGATGACAAATATGGTGTTTTTGGGGGGTCCTACCCCTTTGGCATTTTTGACCCAAAAAGTTGGGATTTTCGATATCGATTTTATGATGCTCAGAGATACTTCGGACAATGCTGGTTAACAATATACAAACAAAAGGTGGATAGGGCCAAAGGAGCGGGAGCTATGACGATTTGAAATTTCGGATTTTTTGAAAAAATGCCATTTGACAGATGAAAATCTAAACTATGATAGATAGCGACTTGAATTTGTTTTTATCGAATAGAGCGCCCTCGAAAACCTACATTTTGATACCAAACATGTCCATATAAGTAGGCCTCATTATAGTCGAATTTATATTGCTTTATTTTTTTGCATTTTTCATTCTCGAGTTTTGTTCAGACGCTCAGAGTACTCAAAGTATTGGCTTTACTGATCAGCCATATGGGTTTTCTGCATGATTCGAATAGGTTGTAGATCTTCACGTTCGAGAAACGGCTTTGGATTCGCCAGGGATTCCTTGGTGATGACAAATATGGTGTTTTTGGGGGGTCCTACCCCTTTGGCATTTTTGACCCAAAAAGTTGGGATTTTTGATATCGATTTTATGATGCTCAGAGATACTTCGGACAATACTGATTAACAATATACAAACAAAAGGTGGATAGGACCAAAGGAGCGGGATCTATGACAATTTGAAATTTCGGAATTTTTGAAAAAATGCCATTTGACAGATGAAAATCTAAACTATGATAGATAGCGACTTGAATTTGTTTTTATCGAATAGAGCGCCCTCGAAAACCTACATTTTGATACCAAACTTGCCCATATAGGCCTCATTATAGTCGAATTTATATTGCTTTATTTTTTTGCATTTTTCATTCTCGAGTTTTGTTCAGACGCTCAGAGTACTCAAAGTATTGGCCATACTGATCAGCCATATGGGTTTTCTGCATGATTCGAATGGGTTGTAGATCTTCACGTTCGAGAAACGGCTTTGGATTCGCCAGGGATTCCTTGGTGATGACAAATATGGTGTTTTTGGGGGGTCCTTCCCCTTTGGCATTTTTTACCCAAAAAGTTGGGATTTTCGATATCGATTTTATGATGCTCAGAGATACTTCGGACAATGCTGATTAACAATATACAAACAAAAGGTGGATAGGGCCAAAGGAGCGGGAGCTATGACGATTTGAAATTTCGGATTTTTTGAAAAAATGCCATTTGACAGATGAAAATCTAAACTATGATAGATAGCGACTTGAATTTGTTTTTATCGAATAGAGCGCCCTCGAAAACCTACATTTTGATAGCAAACTTATCCATATAGGCCTCATTATAGTCGAATTTATATTGCTTTATTTTTTGCATTTTTCATTCTCGAGTTCTGTTCAGACGCTCAGACTTTTGTTTACTGGTATGAAGTAGATGAGTAGACATTTTTCTATTTCATTCCTTGAGACGACCTGTAGGAATTTGTCCTGAGTTGACATTGCCTTCCATTCTTCATAATTCGTTTAATTGTAACAAAGGTGTGTTGAATTTTTTAAATAGAAGTCCAGGAAAAAATCATCATAAGTAAACAAACTTCTTTGGCGGACTTCATCAAACGAAGGAAATTTGATGAATGCGAAACAAAATCGACAAGTTCGGCTGCTGGAATCCGCTAGCCATGATGTCTATACACAGGGAATTGCCAATTTCCGAGAATGAAATTATTGATGATATAGCAAGAAGACCAAGGCGACTTTACTTTGTTTTATGATGGCAAACCAAAATTTCTGATAATAGTATATTATTCAATGAGCGGTAATGTAAGTCATAACACACGCAGATGAATTTTGCAACACGAGCCATCAGTTGAGTAATTCATCAAGTGTGTTCTGACCATTACCGCGAATCGAATACTATACTTTATCTTCGACTTCTTCAAAATTGACAACAGTTGTCAAAAGCGATCTATGTGGTCGAGAATCGAATCACGTAAAAAACATCAAAAATTCACGGTTTCCAATTGCAATTTTTGAATATTCAGACCGAAGGAAATGTAAAAACGAATGGCGAGAACGTTACCTTGATATCTGAAATAGTGTTCCCGATCGATCCGACTTTTTTTATTCATTTAGTAAACTGTTTTTCCTATTTGTATTAGAGTGAGTTATAGGCGTGAATTATCATAACTATCGGGGTTGGTTTACAGATACTATTACAGCTCGAAATCAGTAGAATAATGGACACATTATTCTATGGGAGAAGAAATTTATTCTTGTTTTGCAATTAAAAAAATATTATTATTATTATTATTAGTTTCATATCCCCTCCCAAGACGAATGTCTGGGTACGCCACTGTTTATGAGCCTTAAGACCCAAATCTTTATGCAAAATACGGTGTAATGTGGATTGCCCAATTCCAAAGAACGACGAGGAATGGACAAACCTGGGTTTTCTTCAACACTTTCGGCTACTGTAGCAATATTCTCGGCTGTCCTTGAGCGACGTGCAGGGTTTTTATTCTTCACATGCCTAACCTGTACCAACAGCTCAAATTTTGCCAAGTTTTCACCATTTTATAGTGAATCTTAATAACTTCAATGCGTTGTTGAAGCGTGTAGCGTTCCATTTTTATTAATGGCGTAGTTTCTACTTGTCAAATGTCAAAAAATGACAGCTTCAAAAGTGACAGCTACCGAAATAGCGGACTATTCAAAACAACACCACTTATTTGAAAACCCTTCACATTCAATTTTCCCTAATAAACTGCTCGATAATTTTTTACTTAAATAACGTTATTAATTGGCCATAGGAACAAGTAACACCTTGTATACCTCTGAACAGTTTAATGTCATATGTCAATCGAAGTTCTTTTCGGGAATCACAGAATATCTTCAATTTTACCATCGAGTACAGCTCTGCCCACTCATTCACCCACTTTTATTCCGACGTCTCCTAGAGTTTAGGTCTTTCCAGGAATCCGGATTCAGGAAGGCTTTCCTTCGAATGCGAACAAGCATTAAGACGTGGGCCATGATCCAGATGATCCACACCGAAGGCTCTAGCCCTTGATCTTGAAATGGCCCATTATATTCGCAATGAAGAGGCGGCGTGGGCCATTAGACACATTGTTTTTATGGTACGTCAGAGGGCAATGAAGAGATAGGGCTGATTGTTTCGCTGATTAAACGTGGCGTTTCGCCCCTTTCCCTCTATTTAAACGCACGCCAGTATTCGACAACAGGGGAATTACACGAAATCACGAAATTGTAGGAAATGTATGCGCTACCATAGAACACAAATTATATTTAAAAAAGAGATATAACTATATGGTTTTCAATATCGTTGACTGAACAATCATGAACCCTGCATCAATTTTTGACCTAACTGTCAATTCAAGATGTTTCGAAACTTTGCAAAATCCCCTTCGTATAAATCTTATTCGAAGGAAATAGTTATCCATTGTGGAAATACGTTGTTATCATCAGGTTTTACAGAACTGCCCTTACTGTATTCAGATTCCCAACAATCATTTCTATGACAATGCACAGATTTTTGTGACACATTCCGAGTTTCGTTTCTATGCACGTATAATCTCGAGCCTCCCTAATAGACCACGTTCCGTTTCTCCCAGAGCCATCCGAGGCAGCTACTCAAAGCGACAATTTATCCTTTGAACCGTAAAAATTCCCGGAAACATTCGGGCGAGGACTAGATCTAAAAAGGATTAAAGAAAGATGAGTATTGATTCTGGCATTAGGATACCTACCCATTTGGCACGCTCGCCCTCTGTCGATGTTTTCAGAGAAAAAAAATCGGAATATTTATGGGGGCTTTTGGATTTACCATTCATAAGCTAAGACCGATTCCGAAGAACGGATATCTGGTCGTGATTTTCTTGAATTATTCCGCTCGGCACGTCGAATCCGCGAAAAATAAAGCGACCTTTTGTAAAGTAAACGGCTTGGTTTATGTTTATGCGGTCTTTCTTGGTGCATTTGTGGCAACCTTTTTGCTGTATTCTTGGCAGCCCCTGTTATTTTTTTTCTATGATTCAATCCACCGAAAACCATTAAAACCATAAACTCAAAGACCCGATAATTGGAGAAATCAATCAGTTATGGAACAGAACATTCGCCGGCTTCTCATGCATTATTCTATGGCCGTAACACGGAATTATGTCGCTCGATGTGTCAGATTGACACGTTATTCTTCGCTCGTTTCATACGCGTCCAACCACATCCTCGAGGCCATAGATTATACGATCGCAAACACATATATTAGATAAAAGTAAGGATCGCTGAGTTGAATATTAAAAGTGTGATAAACAATTATAATCAAATAGTAATCCAAGTACTCTTTAGATGATATCGGTTTGCATGTATTATGACAAGGGTGATTGACCAAAGATACCTCTGAAGAAGCTACAATAAAGTTAGCGAAACGTCAGGTTATCTCTGAATTTTATTCACCTACCACTAAGTCCTAGCTGCCCACTAATTTGGCCACACAGCAAACACAGGTCTTTCAACAATAATTACAAATTTAAATGTACCCTGATACATATCTGTTGTAAGCGAGCTCTAATTTAATATGCTCGCGAATTCTTGTTTGGTATTCAGGAAGACTCCGGCCATTGTACCGTGCCCCATCCGTTTCCCGGCGCAATAATCAATCTAAAACATGTCCTGTCACAGAATATTTACATGCAATCGAATAACGATACCAACATGACAAATTGAGTTCAATTTAGTAAAACGTTGTTTGGCGCAAAATGAATAATAAATTAAGTAACGTTCAATAGGGACAAATTGAGTTTGCTGTGACGATTTAGTTTATTCGGCGGTCGTGGCAATAATTGAACGGAAAATGAAATGTTTGTTGAAATTTCTATCTGTTTTGGATTTGGGGCATCATCACAATACACAGCTCCGAATTCCGATTAATTTTATACAGGTGCTATAGTTTTGAATGCGTTAAAGTATAGGAGGTTGCTTTATGAACTACATTCGGGAAAAAACTTCGTTAAGAAAATACAGGGTGTCCAAGTTTGGCTTGAAAAAAATACAGATTTTTTCGATTAATTTTCTTTCATCTAAATCTGCATCTACTCATTTCCCCGTATTTTCCTTTCCATACGTCACCAACAGAGATAAGATTGATGAGGGAAACCTTGTTTTGACAGCCCACTATTACTCGTTACAGCCAAGAGGTCGAACGGTTTTCTTAACTCAAACTCCGAAATCTGGCACTCTCTTTAATTTACGAGCACCATTCACGGTCTATTCTAGTCCACCGCTATATGGCACCCGGGCCATCCGTCTTGTGAACGGGGCCTAATAAATCTCTCGAAGATGACCCAATGACGGCTGTAAATCCGAAACGTCGGGACAAGGACGGCGATGCCGGTTTGACATCGTCATCGGCAGAACTGCCGATTTAATTTAAACATTTTTCAGCATTTACATTCACGATTATTTTGGGTTTGCCGATTTATGTTGTCAGGTTTTTCTTGTGAATGAATATTATTTGATGATGTTGATTGATAACCAATCAGTAAATTAAAATCATTTCTCTGTTCTCGGTTCCTAAAACGTACTTTTAAATAAACTGCTCCACATGAGTTAGGGATATTGACTTAAATTGCAAAAAAATATAGTTAAAATGAGATTCTTGTGATGAAAATTCATATTAATACGATTTTAAGTTGCAAATTAATTTTAGCCTGTAGGTCTGCAGCGTATAGATACAAGGTGGTTAAGAAAAATCGAGTGAAATAACGAAATTTTATTCCCAGAGAATTCAAGCATTTTGAGACTATCAATACAATGTATGGCCTCCACGGGCATCAATAACAGCTTGACATCTTCTCTGCCTTCTACACACGAGGTTGTTGAACATTTCTTGAGGAATTTGTTTCCATAAACGGGGCAGAAGCTCTCTCAGATCATTTAAGGATTCTGGGGTAGATTGATGATTATCTGATCTTCTTTGGAGCATATCCCATGCATGTTCTATGCAATTAAAATCTCGTGAGTGCGGAGGTATTGGTAAATGTGGAATACCAAGCTCCTCGCGCGCATTCTCAACTATGGCTACACGGTGCGGTCAAGCGTTATCGTCTAGAAATTGAAAATGTTCACCAATAGCAGCGTGAAAATTTGGAACAACATTGTCAATGACATGCTCCTTATAGTGTAAGGCGGTCATATTCCCAGGACAAATGTGTAGATCTGTGCGCCCGTTGAAACATATCCCGTCCCATACCATAACACTACCCCCTCGGAATGCATGGACTTCTTGGACATAGCGACGATTACGGGGTATGCGTGGGATTGTCCATACCCTTATTCTTCGAGAATCTGAAAATCGTCCATAACTGGATTCATCAGTGAAAAGGACACTACGCCATTGATCGTTCCGATTGATATGTTGCCTTGCCCATTCCAGTCTTTGACGCTCATGGTCACGTGATAATGGAACTTCTCTTAATGGACGTCTAGAACCTAGATTCACCTCTCTCAAACGTCGCCTGATGATTTCGATGGAAACTTGGACCCCATCTGCATTTTGAAGAGTATTCCGTAGCATTCTACACGTTGATGTAGGGTTTCTTCTCGCCGAAACGGTGATGATACGATCCTGAGCAGGTGTTGTTTTTCCTCGTCCACCAATACGTCTTTCCAACACGGAACCTGTCTCCCTGAACCTATTCCAAAGTCGAGATATCACACTTTGGCTGACTTGGAGCCTTTCCGCTACAACAATTTGAGTTAGGCCACCCTGTAGCATTTCGACAGCCCTATTAGCCTCAGCGTTTGTTAATTTGCGTCTTGGCATTTTCAGAAAACTCATTTCAAATCGAAGCCGTTGATAAACTGACTTCATTTCAAAATAAGAACATTCATGAAGCATATGCAAAGAACCATACTTCAGAAAAAAAGCGACCACATTGACGAAATGCCTCCTACTGATTTTTATTGGATCGATTCAAGTTGTTATTGAGTTTTAAATGATTTTACAGCGATTTTCTCGAAGATTACATACTTTTAAAAACGATTGAATACGATATCCCTAACTCTTGTGAAGCAGTATATTTCCAGTATTAACAGAAGTTTCTTCAACATTCGCCAGATTTTTGGAATTATTGAATTCACATAATATTTTCTCAAATTTATTATTTTCCCAAAGTAAATAAACATTTCGCTAAATACGTAATTACTACGATCTCTTGCAGAAACGACAACGTTGCGTATGCATCTGACAGGAATTTGACTATAATCTAACATTTTCAAAATATATACACGGTGAAATGTGTCAGAATGTCATGGCCAACCGGGATACATTATAAAAGCGAATGGAGTATAATTGCTCGAATATATTTTTTTAACAGAGCCGAATTGGGAAAAATGGCCGAAAGTTAAAAAAGTGTCAAATTAAAGGTGAAGAAATATATTTCCGAATCACCAAAAGAAATCGAACTGAAAAAGATGAAGGGTCTGGCAACACAGAGTGTGTCTTCTTGGGACCAGCTTCTGGAAGTCGTGGATGGCTGATACGACCCTGGGAAGGCGAGGGGGTTGAAGACGCGGCATTGGCGCGCCTAGGGTTCCGAATGCGCCATCGACGTGGCTTTATTTTGAATGAAGTGACCTAGGTAACGGTCGATAAGTGAGGTGTACTAGGAAAATGTTGATTTCGAGGTGGTTGTACCGAAAGATATTCTCATCGGATATTAGCGGCAACGGTGAAGGTTGGGGATGCCCTTGTGTCATGCTGGACAAGGCTTTTGTTGTTTGGTAAATGTAATTGATCGATGACAGGGGTCTGTCAGTATAATTTTACATTATCGACGTAACATCTGTTGGTATAGTGTGCTGTAATAGATTTTCATTGTGTAGGAGTTCATATCGCAGCCATAAGGGCTTCAATTCCATTCGAAATGAGCCAAATCCATAGACTTGGGATAATATGTCTATGGCCAAATCTGACTGTTTCACGCCGCTTATAGAAATTGGGAATATTGCAATCCACATTGTGGAATTTTGCGTGAAGATTTTGTAGAGCTTTTTTCAAAAAAGCTAATGTCTTGAAGTTGCTTGGAACTGTAAGAAAGAAGCACACTGTATATCGTCCTCATCATTGAAAGATACACCTTGTTGTGTTCTCTAGCAAAACTATTTTATTCTGTGGTTTGTTCATTTGAAACTTGAATCCTGTAAGAATTAATTTCTAAATGTCAAGTTCTCATTCTGGGCGCCAATTTGACAGGAGGGCAAAAATTTCATTTTAAGTCTTCAACTCCTATAATGTTGGTGGGAAATTCCTATCAATTTATGGCCCCCCCTGAAAAAATTCATGCCTCCCCCATGAGAAACTATCTGGATCCGCCAGTGAATGGAGTTAGTTCTTTTAAGGTCTAACTGTGACACAGTTTTTGTAGTACTATACTACATTTTCATACTGGACTATTTCAAGTTGTGCAAAATGGTATTTAAATGTTTTCTGTATGCTTATTTCTTGAGAATTTTGAAAAGTGGGAATTCCATAGGTCCCTCTGTTGATTAAGAAGTTTTTCTGTCGGGATATTCGAGTAGTTTTATTCTTTTTTCGAATGAACTATCACAAAGTAACGGACTATTCTGTCCATTATTTTTCAGTAAAATTTCAACTCTCGATTCTTGATTTCCGTACAAGAAAATAGCGTAACTGAATCTTCCAACCATCTTTATGTACGTAAAGTATTTCCAGTATTAATAGAGAAAAAAGTTTCTTTAACATTCGCCAGGTCTTTGAAATCATTGAATCTACATAATATTTTCTCAAAATTATTATTTTCCCAAAGTAAATAAACATTCTGATAAATACTTAATTACTACGACCTCTATGTAGAGAGGACAACCTTGCATAGGTATCTGACATGAAAATGACTATAACCTAACATTTTCAAAATATACACGGTGAAATGTGTAAGAATGTCATGGCCACGTTATAAAAGTGAATGGAGTATAGAATGTTATTTAAATACTGATACAGGCTTTTTATAATGTTTTTTGGTATTATCGAGATTGAAAGGATCGGTGTTGTCGTATTTTTTGATGACTTTGATGTTGCATTTACTTTACTCGACCCCCCCCCCTTCCCCCTAGGGAGGACAATAATCATCCGAAAAGAGTTGTTGAAAAATCTACGAATTATTAAATCAATTTGAATGCGGATTTGACTTTAAAAAGTAACAGAAAGGTTTGAAGATTTGTTTATGTCTAAGATATACTCTGCACAATTGGCGATTGCCGTTATGTCAAGTGTCAAACAACGTTTTTGAGCGTTCTTCCGTTCTTGATAACCGTGTTGTGTTAAGTTTGTTAAGGTCACCGTTCAGAGCGAGTAGGAAAACTCAGCCGATAGAGGCGCCACCGTGCATTTTATGGAATATCTCCATAGAACTTACATTATCTCTATAAGTTCTATGTTTATCTCTCTAATTATGAATGAAATGTACAATGGCGCTCTCTCTCCGGAAATCGCTGAACTATGAAATTAGTGAATATGTGGGTAAAGCAGGAACTTTTTCCCGCCATATATTTGAATTTGGCCATTCTCTGCCAAATCCGTATTTCAAGTTGTTTTTCTGAATGAAATGATCTGTAGATTCACTTTTAATCGGAAGTTGAACTATTTTCATGGGTATTCCGTTTGAAATAAAACAGAAGCATGAGTTGGCTTACTATCTTCTATTTTTGAAAGAAAAAAAAAATGAAATAAATCTCAATTATTTCATTAAGAACTCCAACCCTTTCTGAGTTTACCCACACAATTTCAGTTCTCAAAGTTAAACTATTTTCAAATGCACTACATTTCACGCCCACCTTAACTTAGACTATAGACCTCTTTCTATGGTCTAAGATTTGAAATTTAGTGTTCTGTGACAAGTGATCCGGGATCACAGAAGAATTTGACAGCTCGTCTCCAGGGTCGATTTCAGAAAACGAATTTCCGAATGAAATACCAGACCAGCATGACACATTTCTCGAATACCCCATTTTCAGCAAGGCCCTTTCTCGACCTACCCGATCGCCCTTTTGGGCGTCACGCCCCTGGGTTCGGCGCAAGACAATCTAGCCCGGTCAATACTCCAGCGGAGAGAATCTCGGATACTGACTCCGCACGAAACGACGGAAAGTGTAGGGCCGATAGACTGAGCGTACCCGCCGTGTTGCACAAGTGTATACGCGCGATCTTGACTTAACTACCCGTTTTAATTGTCACCCTTCGGCACATGTGACCACGATCCGCCTCATCACTGATTTTTTCGACACAGAAGACGCGTCTCGATGGTCCAGTGACTCTGTGTTTCGATTCTGTGACTGAACATGTGGATGGTTGGAGTATTTGTGGCCGAGACCAGTGGCATGGGAGACCTGTGAAGCGAGCATGAGGAAAAAGTCTTCCCAGGTTTCGTTTTGGCTATTTTTCGTTATTATTGGTGAGTATGAAGAAAGAAGAGCTCTATGACAGTTACGACAAGAATTCGCGAGAATTCTATGGCAAATGGATCTTGAAAATTTAAACTGCTATGGTTTATCAATCATAGAGATATATAAGTGACATAAGTGTTAAGCAGTCGGATAAAGCCCAGGATTTGACAATGTTTGCAGTTGTCACTATCGAAACAAATACGAAAATTTCCGAATAATTTGACTTGAATTCTTTCAATACGTTACTCGAATAGATATCACTCTATCGTATTGTTATCTTCATGATGCAACTGATGAAAACATCTATGTTATCCTGAGTTATCCTCATTTAAATCTGAAATAAAATGTGTGAAATATGTTTTGGCTTTGAGTGACCTGCTAGATCAAACCATTCGTATTTTGGCCGCAATTTATCATGAAATCACAGAAAAAAATATATTGATATTGACACCAAGTCAAAAATTCACAAGCCCGCTTAGGTATTGTCGAAATTGTTGTTGGCACATTGAACCATACATTGAACTCTATACACATTTTGAGCCTCATCTGTCATTAGTTTGTTTACAGTGCTCCATTATGTCATGTTTTGCGGTTTCAAAAATGGTAAGCAATATGTAACGAAGAATACCTATATAATTTTGCGGAAGCAAGATTACATTGAGCTTAAGGTCAAATTTATCAAAAAAATGAATAGTGAGATACAATTGAATAAAACATCGCTACCGCAAAGGAAATGGTTATTGGAAATCATCATAATAGTGCCCGAAGCCCAGTGGTTACGGTGATTGACTCTGGCACCAAAAGTCGCGAGTTCAATCCCGAGGCTAGGAAAGAAATTTCATAGTCTCGGTGAGGGCCACCATTTCACTGTTGGGTCGAAAATTAACAGTGCTGTGCCTAAGGTGGCGTAAGAACACAGTAACAAAGCCTATACACAGAACACAACTGCTTCTTCACAATCACAATTTGGGTTGCTGATATTTATGTGTCTCAGAATCACTCCGTACCAAAACGTACATTATGTCCCATATAATCTAAGACAACTTATCTCGAACTTCGGATGAGAATCAACCATAGAACTTACATTGTAATGGAATGATATAAGCCTCGCTGCTCAGCTCAAGATAAAGTTGGAGGAACCTAGGAGCATAGAATTCTATGCTCCTAGAAGGAACAGCGAGATTTTCATGTTTCCATGGATATGAGCTGTCACACAGAACAGAAACACGGAAATAGTATGTCAATTACTAATTAAGGACACTGGCTTCAATAATTTCTGCAAATATATTTATTACCCAAACAGCGATTCAGAAACATTTCCAAAAGGAAGAGAAAAGATGAAAATTGACAACTCACAATTGAAACTAATCGTCAAAATCCGATGCATAGACTTTATTTATGATCCGATGCACTTGGCATTTCGGCAAAAAATTCTGTGTTTCTGTTCTGTATGACAGCCATAGAACTATAAGTTCTATGATGACAGCTCATATTCATGAAAACATGAAAATCGCACTGTTCCACCAACTTGATATGTTACCCACTTTTTGATCTGGTAATAGCATTCCTTGTTCTATGGAAACGCAACGACGTACAAGAGATGTGGCGTTGCCAGTGTAGCAAAGGGTTGCTAGAATCCGTTGCCATTTTCTTGCCCGCAATAATGGTACATTGTATTCAAAGTATGAATCTGTTTTCATGAACATTTTTGATACTATGCAATGTTGGACGCAAAGAAATAAAAAAATATTTGCGTGTTTTCTTCAGCATAAATTGACCATCTCGAGGAATGGCGCTCAGAGCGAAATATTCTTTGTGTGAGATCACAACGCGAGTCCCGAGGGGGTAATCACGAGTGGATATACTTGTACAAATTTGTGGATATACCGTGGATATGCATGGATATACTATGGATATACGTGGATATACCGTGGATATACATGGATATACCATGGATATCCATGGATATACGGTGGATATACATGGATATACGGTGGATATACCTGGATATACCGTGGATATACATGGATGTACCTCGATTCATATTCCAATGCGCATGCTCACTCCCTCGTGATTTTATAGGTTATGTTCGAGGGTATTCTTATATCTTAGTGTAGCGGATGTCATTTAATATAATTCCGTAGTTATAGTGCCTTTGATTGTTGATAAACTGGATCATAAACTGGTAAGTTCAATTTCATCTTTATTATTTCAGAAGTAAATAATAATTCCAATATATATTCAATTCAGATTTGCAATGGAAACGGTATTCGAAAACCTGATGGTGAATTTGCCAAAATACCTGAAAAATATTCTTAAATATGCGGGTTACGACAACTTGAAAATATTTGCTGAGCTATCGAATGATGACATAAATGGACTAGAGCAATTTGCACAGAATGATTTGAAATACATGCTCGAACCAACCGATAACCTTGAAGATTATTATGGACTTTTCAAAAACAATCCAGAAAATTTTAAAATCGTACCAGGGCACAGAAAAACTTTGTTTGAAAAATCGCAAGAAGCCAAAGCGTACATCCAAAAAAATGGACAAAAAACAGGTATTAAAAAGCGACAAGAAGAAAAGAGATTTCCCGAAAAAAACGATCCTGCAGATAAATTAAATTCAATTGTAGACGAATCAGAGAACGAACTGAATTCAGACCAAGCTGATAGTTCAATCGGAAAAACCGAGAGAATTTCGGAACGTATAAGGTCAACGCAAATAACTTACCTATTTAATCTATTTTCAGACCCACAGTATGACAAAATGCGCGAAAAAATAAATTCACTAGATATTCATATAGAGATCGAAGCCGGAAAATATGTGGGTTCAATATCATGTCCCTTTTGCTCTAGAATAGTAAGACTGACTTGGCAATCACAAAAATCAAGTTATAATCCAAGACCGATCTATGGAAACTATCATAAACATTTGAAAACTCATTTGGCGGCTGATTTCAAAAGAAGTAAGATTGTTCCTGAACAAAAAAAAAACAAAAACTCTCTGATCACCGCGTATATGAGAAAACCAGACAGTAGTAAAAGCAATGCTAAAAGTACCGGAAATGAAGAAATGAATAGCCATGTTTCGGAAAAATCGAAGGAGGAAAGTCCAAAAACTAATCCTAAACGTAATTTGGAAGAAAACAATTTAAAACTCATTGTTCACTCCGACGTTTTATTGAATGATCTATCAACGGTACAATCTGAAGACAATATTCAAAATTTTAATTTAAACGTGGAAAACCGTATTCTTGATCGAAGCATTTTGTTGGATGAAAGTCAATGTGTAATGAGTTCATATCCATATTATCGAAGTACAGATTTTGAGGAGGAATTTCAGGAAAAAACTTCAAAAAGCAACAGTACAGACCTGAAAAATATATGTGTTGAAGAATGCGATACTAAATCTGACAAGAAAACTAAAAGAAGCACAGAATGGTCTAAATATGATAGACAATATCGAAAAAAAAGACATTTGGAATTGAGTTCAATTGATTGTAAATTAATAACTGAGTATTATCCTGTACTGAACGAAATTGAACTTGTTATCAAACAAAATGAGATGCTTGAGAAGAATTTGTACGACAATTTGTACAAAACCCAAAAAATTATCACCTTTGGTGATACAAATATTGAAGAGTTTTCGACTTCAAACTTCTTGAAAATGCTTTGTGAGACTGCCCAGAAAAATTGCAAATACTCTAATTCTGCATCTCAAAGGTACGATGATACTTTGAAGAAATTTTCGGTTTCCTTATTTCTAACAGGTGGACGCCTAAACTATGAAACCTTACAAAAAAATTTGCCAGCTTCTTTACCCTCAGTACCTACTGTCTTGAGAACCCTGAGAAGCGGAGATATGGTTCTGGAAGGCCAATTTAGATTTGCACAGCTCAAAAAGTTTTTGATTGTTAATAATTATCCTATGAGAGTTTGGGTATCAGAAGACCAAACGAGAATAGTGAGTTCTAGGGAATATGATTCAATGAACAACAGGGTAGTAGGATTTTCTACACATTATGATGAAAATGGCTGTCCATTAGTAAATAGTTTTTCAGCTACCTCAGCAGCAACAATACTGAAATATTTTAAGAATGAAAAAGCTGCCAACAATCTATATGCAATAGTTGCACAGCCGTTGGTCCCAAATGCACCATCATTTATTCTATGTGTTTTCGGATCTGATAATAAATTTTCGGCTGATATTATTCTTCAACGTTGGAATTTCATAGAAAATGAGGCGAAAAAATTTGGTATATTGGTCGAAGGATTTTCTTCTGATGGAGACTCGAGAATTCTGAAGGCCATGAAAACTAGGCTGGCAACGCCCTGTACTGAAAAGAATCCTTTCAAGTGGTTTCAATATAGTTTCAATTTGAACCAGCCTACATCAATTCAAGATACCATACATATAGGAACCAAAATGAGAAATAGGCTTTTAACCCCTTCTATCGTTTTGCCTATGGGCTATTACGTTGCCTCAAGTACTCATCTGAAAATACTTTGTGAATCTGTATCTAAGGACAAGCATTTACTCACACTATCAGATATTGATGTACGTGATAAAATGAATTCCAAGTCTGTGGAGAAAATTACAGATCAGAGGGTGTTGGATTTACTGGAAAAGACTATTCCTGATAGTAAAGCTACAGTAGTTTATCTCAAAATCACTAGATTAATTCTGGAATCGTTCACATCAAAAGATTTGGCAACCAACGATCGGATTTATAATTTATGGTTTTCGGTTCTATTCTTGAGATATTGGCGGAAGTGGCTTTTAGAACAAGAGAATTACAAAGTTTTTGACAATTTTGTAACAAACAATTGCTACAATTGTATTGAAATGAATGCTCATGGTCTGATTCTTATAATAAGAAAAATGAGAGATGAAAACAGCGAAAACCTCTTCTTACCGTGGCTCATGAGCAGTCAGAGTTGTGAGAAGCTTTTCAGAATGTTGAGGTCTATGACAACTGTCTTCTCTACTGTGGTTAATTTCAGCATGTTGGAAGTATTACGAAGAATGTCCCGACTCGATTTTCTAAACGAAGCAACAACATTTTTAAGTGAGTATGTGAACATTTGTCCAAAAATAATGCTATTTGTATTTCAAGTATGTTATGTTTGTAATCCTTTCCATGAAAGTTATATTATATATTTTATTTTGACGATCCACTCTTCAACGCGCAATTTTCAAACATAAATAGTCAGTGAATGAAAGAAAGAATTCCATGCTTTATGCCGGCCATCCACGAGGCTACCGATTCGGGCGTTTTATGACATTTTATGAGACCAAGCGCGAAGAGAGTCTCTGTGATCGGTCGGGGGCTCATTAAATGTCATAAAAGGCCATAAAACGCTCGAATCGGTAGCCTCATAAGTGGACACTGGACACCTTTACAGTCACCGGGCTGGGGCAGCCTGGAGCACATCGTTCCTATTTTTGACTGAGTGCATCGTTCACTGGAATAATTCGGAACCTTAGATGTGATCGACTCGTAATAATTTCAGGTCAAAACGATACATTTAAATTTCCTAGAGAGAAAAATCGTAGATTGTCTGATTTACAAAGCTTATCATCTTCATCTTATACTAATCCGTCATGTATTCCTGATGACAACCACATCGAGGAAATTATAGTTAAATGCAAACATGATACTGTGGAAACCGCCCAAGCCTTAGGAATGTTTCTAAATTGTGGAGATGATGAATGGATGAATGTATCGATAAATGCAAATATGCCCCTAGTAGAAGCTCACTCAGAAGAATTGGCTGATGACGTAATGGAGGAAGATGATAATGAAACAGAAGGTTTTATATATTTTACAATTGAATTTTCCCATTAACCATGTATTCTCTTTCCAGAAGTATCTCAAGAACAGAAGCAAATTGATAACGTCCTGGACTTGATTCCTGAGGAAAGCGTGGATTCCGAGCAAATCAATAGTCTCGAAACTGATTTGAATATTGGTGATACTTTAAACATTAAGGATTATTCCACCGACCCAAAAGCGACCCAAAATTGCCAAGACGGACATTTTCTGAAACTTTTAGTTGGTGGAAAACCTATGGTAGTGAAAAAAAGCACTTTTTGTTGGCTGCTCAATAACCGTCATCCACTCAGTTCTGACAGAATGACTCGGGTTAAAGAAAACAGCGAATGTTATGTGCCACATTCCAAACAAATTCCTATCTCTACAGTTGAGAAAAAAGAAACTGTCTGCATTGGCGAATGGTGCATGTTTGAAGATCCTTTTGAAAAATCAGGGATTTCAAAAATTGATGGCCTTGAAAATATTTTATTTGGTCAAATATTGAGTTTTAACTATCTCTCCGGTAAGGGAAAATCAAGGAAGTATTCACTTAATACAGCACCTGTGAAAGCTCCTAGTCAAAGCTTTAAAGGTCGGGGAATAGGGTGCTTATGTACCTTCTACAAATTAGAAGGTGTTAGACTAATCAAGCAAAATATGAACCATACATTCATAGATATTAGGAATTATTTGGGGTCCATAACTACACCAGATAATAATGAGCTCCAATTAACAATATCCACAGAACTGATTGAAGTTATTTCACAGTATTTAAAAATTAGTAATTATTCAGTAAACAAAAATATGATAAAAAATACGAGGAATTCAACTCGGATTTTAAATACCAAAGATAAAAATACGACCAAGTGTCCAAAGACTAATGCCTGAAATATTCATTATTTCTATAGAGAGTATCTATTTTATGTTATTATTTTTTTATGTTGTTTTTTTCATAACATTTATAATGTATATTTTGAATAATGTTTTTCATGTATTAAAGTATTTTGAAAAGTTTGGATTGATTTTATTCAATTGAGAATTTTTTAATTTATTGATATCACAAAACCCTAAATGGATCAAAGGATTGATTTATAATAGTATTTTTTGTTATAAGTTCAGAATCGAGTTGGTTATTCGTGTTTATTCCTGAAGAGCAAAAATCAAAGAACAAACGGAACAGAAATCGCAGTCATTACTGGTTAATTGCTTGAAATTAATTTAGGTGTTGTAGTATGAATATTTCATATCAAGTGATTGAATACTGACATTCTGGGATCAAATTCGATATTGAAAGAGCTATAAAGCAGTCGTAGAAAAAAGTGTTTATGAATACAGGGTAGTTCGAAATGCATGGAAATACTGTGGATTTACATGGATATGCCGTGGAAATACATGGATATACCTGGATATACTTGGATGTACGAGGATATACCTGGAAATACGTGGATATACCTGGAAATACGTGGATATACCTGGAAATACGTGGATATACCTGGATATATTTATATATTTGGATATATTGTACAAAATTTTGCTCCGTGATTACCCCCTCGGCGAGTCCTTCCGCATCGCAGGGTCAATCTAAGACCGAAGTCGGCACACAAAAACGTTTCTCTTGCCGTCCATCCCCAGGGATATCGCCCGGTTATTCGATCATCTTGTTAGAGGAAAGTCCTGAGGTCTAATTGCATGAAAGGACGTCGAAGAAGCGGAACAACGGCCAGAGAACCCTCACGGACCACTCGTGATCTCTGGAAAATTCCAGTCGTTTCGTATTTTTCCTTTTTCCTTCCCACTCGGACTTCATAAACGCTGCTCCCTATTATTTCCCAGTTATTGCCTGGTCCCGTCTCGGCATGTGATTGGATTAAACTGGGTCTTTTCCAATCTCTGCACTCGGATAATTCAGCCCGCTTGTGAAAAATCGTTTTTCGAGAGGGGAAATGCAGTGATTTGAAGCTTTCGTCGGAAATAATTTGTCTTCTTCCGAGAAAAAAGGAAGAAGTAAAATCTGACCTGCTTAGAACGCACAGTTTTGGAGTAATTCCTACTTTTATCCCATAAGATTTGTCGAAAAAGTCGTAAATTCAACAATAATCTTCGATATGTCATAGATGCATAGAATATTCTATGCATCTATGATATGCCTCTTCATAGATGCATAGAAACCCTATATTCCATGCATCTATGCCTCTGCGTTTGAAATATAAGATGCATAGAATATTTCTATGCATCTATGAAATATTGAACTAAATGTCAAAGTTGACAGCTTCATGTTTGATGAAAAATGGCTCAGACATAAGAGCAGACCAAGACTACATGACTGGCACTCTTTTTCTAACATAAAACAACCTCAATGCGGTCGTTGCCATCAGTCTAAAATTGCGGAATCCACACGCCACGTTTTCCGTTCTGGAGCGCTCCACTCAGAAAATTGAATTCTGAAAGTTACGCAGGACCATACCAGAAAACGTTCGCCCGTCAGCCCGTATAATTTGTATTATTCGAAGGATATTAAAACGGAATGCCAGATTGAAATTATCCGGGAACTTCTCTCAACTTGTTAAAGTTTAATTCCGAAACTTTTGGTTGCGTGAAATCTCTTTTTTGATGTCCGGAAACGAGGTTCTATGGCTGCTTCTGGTCTCACTGGACATTTTCGCCTTTCATTAATCTTATTAGGACCGATTGCACCGTAGACAAAACTGTAGATTAAATCCAAAACTTCGATTAGTGTCTATTGATTATCAAAGAGATTAATCGAGGTTTAAGATTTAATCTACAGTTTTGTCTACGGTGCAATCGGCCCTTAACATTTTAAAAAAGTCTTTGAACGTATCAACTCGATGAATACAAATTTCTGTGACTCTTCCAAAGACTATGCAGTCTATGCTGCTACCATAGACATACTCAAAAAGCCAAATTGTGATTTTACCGCTCGGTAATGAAAAAGAGTCCATTTCTCTGAATTGGGTATCAACCATAGAACTTATTATTATTACAAGTTCTCTGGTATTAACCCTTTTATCGTGTTTTTCCGGTTCCGACCATAGATTTCGACGTATCGGTGAAAGGCCACAGACTGTACGTGGAAAGAAAAAGGTAGATTCCTTTCATTACAGGTCTCGTCTAACCGAGTGTATTATTAGCTTGTGCGGGTGATAGACGGTACTGTTGGAGGAAATGGCGTATGAATAAAAGACGAGAGTTATTTATTAGAGGTTTCTAATGGATTCCCATTCAATATCCGAGAAAATTAGATTTTCCTGTACCACCCAACTGAGCTCGGTAATCAAGGTGGCCGGGAGAAAATTGCAAAGAGTTACGACTGCAATGAATCTCGGATTCTTGGGTTTCTTCATTCACTCCGGGAGGATTTAAAGGTTTTCCTTTCTTGTCGTTTGGGGGAATGAGAAAAAGTATTGCAATAGGGCGAATTTTCGAAATTGAAAGCGAAAAACACTTTGATACGAATACTTTAAAAATAATGATCATAGATTCATAGAAGATTTCCAAGCTTACATATTTCCGCATTCCTTGTTCCTTGCTCTTCGCCCTGCTAGCCCATAACTTGGACTTGATCAATTTATTTGCATAGCTACACAGACGGGAAAATAAAGAGCTCTTTCATAAATCCACACAAACACCTGCCTCTGTGGTGTGGATATATTCCATGTTCCATTGACATAAATCGCTCCGCGGCTGGCGGAGATGCCAAGTGCAGCATACTTGACGTTGTTGACACAGAAATGCGTAGATTAACGAATATAGGGACGCGTTCCATTAGCGCTCTCGCGATGTTGCTCCGAGGAGAGCATTATTCAATTATGCAAAGATCCGAAGTAGAAAGGAGTTGAGTATGTTTATGGAAGTTGCTCCTTATTATCTAATAAATTGGATGAAAGAGAAGATTTTCTCAAAAATATCCACTTTCCTTGAATCTCAACTCTGGTGAATACACTATCTTCTGTTTGGTTTTCAGGACGAGCTAATGATCCACTTTTATGGCTCGGTAAATATTATTTTAACGACCTGATTTCGGAGCGTTACACATCAAATTAAAATATTATTCTAATGGGACACACCTACCCAAATATAATTTTTATAACCCTATCATTATCAGTAGTACACGACCATTATCAGCGATATTAAAATGCATTATCGCTATCATTAAATGAGCTCTTGTAACACGGCCAATCACGTGTGTGGGCTTCAGTTCACCATAAAAGTACCGAAGGACTATAATCAGAACGAATTTACGTATACGAACAATGCTTAGAGCTAATTTCAGAGCCTCGAGAATTCAACGCTGCATTAATAGAGTGTCAAAAACGGTTGTTTGGATTGCGCAATCGGAACGCAGCCGTCAGACGCGGTCATAGAAGAATTGTATACGTCTAATTGCGTATAACATCGTCAAGCAATCGACTCTTGATGTTTCTTTTGCGGCTCGAAATCAAAAGAGGCTGACATTTGCGTCGAACGGATAAAGAAAACATAGAATCTTCTTGTTCGAACCAAAGGGATGTCCAGCATTTCGTAAAACTACTTTAACCAGAGAACAAACATCAGGAAACTGTTCCAGCCTGAAGTTCCTATGGATGGCTTTGAGGCGTCTTGTTGAATTTCAATGGGAAAACAAACGAAACTCGTCTTGCTCTCTTTTCGGAACGTCGGGCCAATTCCTAGAAGCGTCAGTGCCCTCCGCATGGGAAGATAGTGGATGTGCATATTAATGAGATGGCCGGAATCAGAACGCTTTCTCCGAAAGGAGTATACGGATGCTTGTAGAAGGTTTCAAAACCCCTTCGTGTTCAACACTGACGCCGCTGTTCAATTTCTACTGTCTCTACTCTTTATAACAAGCCATGAACAGCGTCAACAAGGCAACACTGTGATTCGAAAAAATACGGCAACATTAATTCAATAGATCTCCCATTCAATGAAACTGCCTTTAGGAGAAGCCATTGAATGTGTTCACACTAAGAAAATTCAATACGGCGTTGCTACGTTTCATGTCTTGGAAAAAAACGGCTGTGGTTTAGTCATAGATGCATGGAATCCCTGGTATAACAACCAGTAACTGAAATATTGTGAATAAGAGTTGATGATCTGCACAGCGCTCTTGTTTTTTATTTGTATTGTCGTTCATTTCGAAAAGAAAGTCTTGAACTCTTGAACCGAATCAGAGCCAACACCAGAATTTTATAAATCTCTTTCTGGACCACAGAGTCAGAAGAGTCCAAATGAACTGGATCGAATCCTATGCCCGCCTTCACAATACGTCGTTTATCGGATAAATCTACACTACCCACTGCTCCCGAGGCACCTGCTTATTTCTATCGACCAACAAAGCCATAGCTACCTGGATTCTACGAGAATGCGTGTATTTTTACCATACCCTTCGCTTCGTAGTGGAACTTGGTGGAACGCACCTGCTGTTATTACTCTCGAACACAGAGTTGCAACACTTGACCTTGGAGACCCACAACAATCTGAATCAATGCGTTAGGACGATTCTCAAAGGACCAAATGTTCGAGTGTCCTTTTATAGGTGGAAACATTAAATCTTTACCTCTATAGGCTTGCAAACCAACATGTTGATGTGCTGAGTGAATCAATTTCGTTAACAATTTTGTTATTTCGAAAAAAAAATGGCGGGGTTGCATAGTACAGGTCCATTCGACGGGAACGCAGCCCGAAAACAAAGAGTTCTCTGATTCTCGTCTTTATTGACGAAACTTGTGTCAGCTGGCGTATGGGGAAAATGCTGGAAGAATAGAGTGGCTCATAATTTCTCGGTGATTTAAAGCTGCTATTATACTCTTCTTATCTGCTGACGTATTTTACGACGAATGATGAGGGGGAAGCTTACACATGAACGTTTTGTCAGGACTTGACGGCATACGGGAAGTTTATAAAATGAATAAGAGTAGAAAAACATTGTTCACAAAGACTGCAATCATTCCTAATTCCTTTTATTTACCAGTACTTTTAGACAATAACGTATGTTACTTGTTCACACGTAAGACCATCAAAAGCTTCGTAACAATCTTATTCTGATCAATATGCAGAATCAGTAACATCAGCAATATTGATTCTGCCTCACCTCTATCAACACAAATCTCACGCTGTCGAAAATCAACAAAGATCTCGATTACATTCCGAGTTTTTCAGCGGTATCCCAGCAACAAACATCGATGATTCAAAACCAACATTTTCTCAGAAGCCCACGAATAATAGTTATCTGTTTACACAACCCGGTGGGCCACAGATCGAAAATAGATTTCATAAATACACGAACGCACCGCCATTAATCATCGACTCTGTGTACCCTATCCATTTCCGATAACTCGATGCCCGTTGTGGTAGCGTTTATAAATTATAACGATAGTGGAGGGCGTTTGTCTTTGCGTCGCCTTCCGTATCTATGCTCGAATTCGCGATATGCTCGTGTATTTTGTGTGAATAATTTATGGTCCGTTTCTTTCGATATAGGTGCATAGAATACTGTTTCTATGCATCTATCTTTTAATACACTACGAAGGAGAATCTCCTCGTCGTTCGAGCCAGTTTGTCTATGGTTCGAGCCGTCAGTGACGTTAGGCAAATGATGTCTGTCATTAAGAATGATACGCGCTTCCTGTTCCGTTCCAGAAGTTCCATTTTGGGCCCAAACGGTGACGCTTCATCTTGACATGAAGTTTCATCTGTTTAATCCGCGTCGATGGTTCGACGGTGCGTTAAGCCCGCACAACACGAGACTCGATTAGCAGGACTTAACAGCCATGACAGGTCTAATCCGCGGGATCTATTCTATGCCGTTTCGGGCCAGAAATTATATCTCTAACCGTCGCAGCCGGGGTAGATCTCTGTTACTCCTTTTATTGTTGTTGAGGGTGGCGATTAATTGTTTGGAAATTTTGAGAGTTTCGAATAATTCTTCGAAGAAAATTACTCGTTTCTCATGCTCTATTCGCCCAGGATATTTTTCCTGAAACTAACTCAAGACGTCAAACTCAAGTAACGTCAAAACATTTCGCAGATCATGAATTGGGTTCAATATTTATTCGTTATCTGGTTGAAGTCTACTCCATACTGAAGTGTATGTGGTGACAGATTTAATTCTTATCCCATAATATGTAACCTGATACTTTCGTATAGGCATATTTCGTATTATGAATTAGGGAAAAGAAATTATTCCAAGCAGTTAGTAATTCAGTTCTTCTTTTCGAGTATAGATCGTCCTCCTTTTTATTAAATTGAATAAATCGATTATTCAGAAGTCTAAAGGAACTTATAACTCAACACCCATCATCGTGTATCGGTGAATAAGACAATCGAGAGGGTAGAACGCTCGGAATTCCCGACCTGCGTCCAGTAATCCCGGTCGTCCTTGACCTAAAGCTCCTTTAGCACCTCCACGACCTCTCACCTGACCATCCGTCCACCTGAAGCCCCACGACCTGCACAGAGAATCCCTCGGTGCATAATCCGCGATACCCGTGGGCCCCATTGTTCCACTTATCGGTGACACGTGTCATTCTGCTCCCCCCCGACTCATCACGGTTCAAGAGCGCACACGAGCCCGCTGCTGCCACCGTAATGTTTACATAACAATGCGGCATGACCGACTCCAAGAGCCTTCAGAGAGAGTTTTAAGAGCCGTGTAGGTAAACAATGAAGAATTCGGAAGTGGCGCGTAGAGATTGGTAAGGATAACGAGTTATTGTGGAGTTGAAGAGGGGAGGGAAAGTAGCCAGGAGCCCTACGCCATGTTAAGGCCGTTTCGCTCTGCATCATTAGGGAAGGTTCAATGATCCTTCAATTAATTCCTTGATATCGGTGATATTCCTGTATCACGCTGAATTGGGTTCACGTTTCGTCCCAGCTTCGCTCACAGGGCTTTTTTGAGCGAAGCCTTCCAATGACGTAGTTGTTAAAGTTGCCCGGATTGCTATGGAGTGGCACCCTCTTCCGAGCACGTGCTCAAGCGCAGTGTGTAGAGTTCTACACACGCTAGTGAACAGTGAGTCGCCACATTTCCTTTTCTTCACTACAAAATATTTCCACACTGCAATAATTTCAAGCCAATAATTGATTTTGCGAGATATCTCAAATGATTCACGTTTTATTAAAAACTAGCTGGCCCGGCGAACTTTGTTTCGCTTAAATGATACCTATATTAACGGTGGATTTCTCAAATCGTAATCACCAGTGATCGGAGATCAACGGCTTGGTTAGATTTCTGAACTGTCAAATCGAGTTGATTCTAGATCAGGCTCCGATCTCCGGTGATATGCTTTGTGAAACCCACCGTTAAAGTTGTATAAACTTACCATTGCTATTTTTTCAAGCAGGAGATACATTAGGCATAATAAAAGTTCTGTCAAATGTCATCTGTCATCTATCCACTGTCAAATACCATCTGTCAAACGTCATCCGTCAACTGTCATCTTTTTCATGGATATGAGCTGTCACACAAAACAGAAATAGAAAAATAACATGTCAATAATTACTAATTATGGGCAATTTTGAATTCAGTTATTTCCGCAAATATATTTATTACCCAAACATAAATCAAAAACATTTCAGAAATATAGAGAAAAGATGAAAATGGACAACTCACGATTGATGCTGATCGTCACAATACGATTTACTTGACATTACGGTAAAAATTCACTGTTCCACCAACTTGAGATGTTCACCCGCTTTTTGATCTGATAATGACCTTCCATGTTATTATAAGTTCTATCCAAATTACACAATAATTGTATACATCGCCATCTAGTGGCGGTAATATCAAATATAGTACCTTCACGACTACGCTACAGTGTCTAGGTAAGAGCCATTAACCGCGCGACACCTAGTGGCCTCATTCAAAAGGAGGAAAAGCATTTCCTACATGAGCAAATTTTTCATCGAATCATTCAGAGTTTTAATGTATTTTATAATAACCAGTTTATCCGATCTCGAGTTTTAAATGGTGTAACCAACAACTCTGTTTTATAATATATAGACAAGTTGCCAATTCTTTAACGAGAAACATTCAACATACGGCAACCCTGAAAATTGAATTCAAACTCAGTCAGATTCTGTCCAGAGCGTGACAAATGCCGTTGGATGGTTATCAGCCAGAATATTCGCGTTCGTGCATCCTTCAATTATCATCCTCCAAAGTTCGACAGCGTGGGCCGAGTCCATTACGCTTTAAATCCCGTCAAGCTCCACACTGACCCTTCCCACGAACCGAACCGTCAAATCCGACAGTGTCATACCGAAATGTCACTTAGCGACGACATCATTTTCGCTTCAGGACCCCTTTGTCCGCCTACGCGCGAATTTACCTCGCTACCCCGAGTAAAAACCGCGCTTTCCGCCGCGTTTGACGATCAAAGGGCGTGAACGGCTTTCCTCGGCGTCGGTTACACCAGCCGGGAAAACGTATCGCACGCGAATTTCCCGGAAAACAAGCAACAACCGTCAGGCTTCGTAACACCGACAAGTAGTCCGTAGAGACCGCAGCGATCGATTTAGAGGGGGCTATTTCGGGCGCGGCACCGATGACACCTGATTAAGAAGTCTTTATGAGCCCAAATAGCGATTTGCGTGACTTCCGGTTGGAGTAAATATAGAGGGTGGGTCCGGGGATGTTGCAGATCGTAAAAACTAGTGATTTAGAAATTTTGTCGGCTTTTTTCTTTGAACTGTATTCGGTTAACTTCAAAGAAAAATGTGCCGCTCTTTGAACCTATCTTAGAGAAATGGCATTCTCATCACAGTATCGGATGAAAAATTCATCTAAACCCCAATATTCTCCCTCAAACAGTATTTACAAGTTGTTTATCCTTGCATTGCAAGTGTGAGAAGTTACGCAATTATCCTCAAACCGTAACGCACCTGTTCCCGAATTTGAATTCCGCAATCTCTTTATAGCCCCTAATATACGCGGGTCATCCATTAATCTCGACCATAATAGCTCTCGCCATACTCCACTCCAACGAACTCATATCGTCGTCGTTTCATGCACTCATTCCAGCTTTAAATTTATACGAAACAATAAATCACTAAACGCAATTTGCCGGCTTCTCATTCGGGAATGTGTTTATTGTAGGGACCGTTTTTATCAGCGATTGTGTGCATGGGAAACTTTATACAATGTATCCTCTGTATAAACTTCGTGAGAGATAAATGGAGCTCGGTATATGGAACGAGGCTTTTTTCTGCGCCCATTTTACTAGCAGTTGTTTGCGTCTAATTGAATGCGAGGTTATTCATCATGGCGGTTGTTCTGATGGTTAAGTGGACCAAGTCAAGGACCGTTTTTCGATAGAGAATGATAAATCGTGGATCAAAACGTGAAAGATGATATTCCAATTAAATTAAGCTCAGCTGGAAGTGCTCGATCTGGGAATTTTGGGTCCAAACACTCCCGATCTAAGACCACTCTAAAAATTAGGTTATATCTCAACCTAACCCCATTTTTTCTCGAATCGCTTGCCAGAAGGCTTCGAGGCGGTGGCCGCCAAACAAACGATACACAATCTCTCGTAATTGATTTTATGTCTCTGTTTACCACATATTCGAATGATTAATCGCCCATTCTGATTGGAGAGCTGCATAAATTACAACACGATTCATTATCGTCGATTTTACGGTTATGACGAACCGCAAGAATGCATCTTCTTTTGGCGGTTGAAAAATACGGCCAGGAATCTTTCAACATCTTCACTTATCTCGCCTCGTTTCAAATCACCCAAGACGATCCTGATGGAAATGGCCCGTTTATTAATTATAGCGATGGTTCAAGAGGTGACTCCATCAGAGACACGTTTAATAGACCTTTCCAGAATACGTAGAACAAAGATGAAAGATGTGAACTAAACCAGAATGA
Organism: Adalia bipunctata; assembly: GCA_910592335.1. Taxonomy (NCBI): domain Eukaryota; kingdom Metazoa; phylum Arthropoda; class Insecta; order Coleoptera; family Coccinellidae; genus Adalia; species Adalia bipunctata. The sequence continues at coordinate 6,124,203 of OU342951.1, forward strand.
GAGAGAAGCAGGTATATTTCATGAGCAACTTGTGGGCAGCTTTAAAAGATGCGCAAACCTTAGTGCGAGAGAGAAGAAAAAGAGAGAGAGGGAAGCAATGAAATGAGATTCTACTGTTTTTATCGAACCGTGACCCTTACTTAGTAGAACAACATTGTTTCGAGGCATAATAAAATTTTGATTTTCGATAAACAATACAACAAATAACATCCACATCCAAAACGTCGACTACGTAAAATAATAATATCAATTGTCAAATGTCAACGATTTGAGGGGGGAAATTTTGACGACCAATAATATTCATTCTTAGCCCACAAAAGACGCGCGCAACTCTCACCTGCACAGGTAATTCTGGAAAGGTCTATTGTCGGTTATTGCCATCGATAAGAGAGCGAGTTATGAGAGTCTTGAATTGTTTCATTTTACAAATTGGAGAAGTTGAAGAGGAGACGCTGCGCGCTGTTTATTAATTTATTTTGGTGCGCTTCGTTGCAAATGACAACTGAATCGTGAAGTCTTCAACTGCCGACGAGATTCTCGCTTCATCAGAAAGAAATCATTTGTCAGGGATTGCTATTTACGAGGATGTATTGATATCTAGTTAGCCTAGACCAGTTCCATGCATAAACAAAATATTGCGATACCATATCAACGAACAATAACTTATTAGAAGTGTCAGTGCAGAGTTCGACGTGAAAAAAGTAAACCAGAGTTAGGTACGCAATAAATTTAAAGAAAGATGTCCACCGAAATTGTAAAAATCATCATCAAGTACCTGTATTTAAAAGGGTTAAGAGGTAAGCAGATTTACGAAGGTATGCTTGATATCCTTGGTGATCAATGTCCTTCGTATGCGACCGTGAAAAATTGGACTGCAAGCTTCAAAAGAGGTGAATTTTCCATTGAAGATGGTGACCGATCGGTAAGGCAAGTTTCTGTGTCAGTCCCCCAAAAAAAATCGATGCAGTTCATGACATGAATTTATCAGACCGTCGAATTGGGCTGAAACGGAAATCTGAAGCACTGAAGATTTCATACGAACGCGTTCATCATATAGTTCACGTCAATTTGGACATGAGAAAAATTTCTGCAAAATGGATCCCCAAATGTTTGAATGTTGACCAAAAGCGTGCAAGGGTAGAAGCAACGCGTTCGATCTGTGCTCGATTTGAAAACGATGTAGACTTCTTAAACCGAATTGTTACTATGGATGAGACTTGGGTACATTTCTACGATCCAGAAACAAAGCAACAATCGATGGAATGGCGACACTCTGGTTCTCCAAAACCTAAGAAGTTTTGTGTCCAAAAATCTACTGGAAAAGTTCTTGCTTCAGTTTTTTGGGATTGACATGGAGTAATTATATTTGATTTGTTGGATAAGGGTAGAACAATAGCTGTAGATTACTATTCGACATTACTGACCACTCTACGGGAAAAATTAGAGAGAAAAGACGCAGAAAGCTATCCAAAAGTGTTTTTTTTTACAGGACAACGCCCCAGTACACAAATCTCTTGTTACCATGCAAAAAATTCGTGATTTAGGGTAAGAATTACTAGAACTCCCCCTAATTCACCAGATTTGGCTCCGCCCGACTATCATCTCTTTCGTCAACTGAAAAAAAGTTTAAAAGGTCGTAAATTTTCTTCCAACGAGGAGGTAATAAAAGTTGTGGAGGACTGGTTTGCAGAGCAAGAAGAAACATTTTTTTTGAAAGGTTTAGAGACGTTGCAGGTTCGCTGTAATAAATGTATTCAATTAAGAGGAGAATATGTTGAGTAATGAAATATTTTGACTTTGAAATTCTGTTTGGTTCTATAGTAGACTAAGAATTTTTCAATATATCCTCGTATATCCCTTCTCAATCTTAAACTTAATATATAATAATCTAAATCTTATATAAAATAAAATTAATCCGATTAATAACTTACTGTGATGTAACAAAATACAATTGTTAATTACCACTCAAAGATTGAGTCTCAACGCATTTTTCATTCCGTTGGTGGTTAATTTTCAACGGGAGCTACCATTAGAAGCAACAGAAGACCGAAAATAATTTATAGGATGTCCGATATAAAAACGAACACAACTTCTATCGAAAAACTCTTTAATACTTCGAGGTTGACGTTCAACAGGATATGGGACACGAATTCCCGTCCTCTAAGAATCGTGGAAAGTGTATATATCAATAAAACCAATATATGTGTCGTAAAAGGTAACATAAGTTCCATAATTCTTGTGTTGGACACGCTTGGTTCCGGTTATCGCAATAAAAATTGATATACGACGCGAAATTTCATTTCCGTCTCGAACACGTCGATCTGAAAGGACGCACAAATATACGGGTTGTGATATACAGCTACAGCTTCATACATTTTCATTCCTGCGATTGCATCTCCCTCGTTTCTACGCATAATTTCGATGGACCAAGCGTTCAAAATGAAATCGAAATGTGCAGATGAAAATAATATGAATAATAAGCATGGGAGTAGCCAGAGGGGGGCAGCTGCCCCCCACCTGGAGCTTTAAAATCCCTTGAAAACTCATGAAATAGTAGCATATTATGCTACCCTTACTACATATTATTTCTATTCTGATTTTTTTTGCCATATGACAGGTAAAAATCTAAACTATGATAGATAGCGATTCGAATTATGTTTTATTGAATTCAGCGACCTCGAAAATCTACATTTTGATACCAAAATCGTCCATGTAATCCTCATAACTAATGAATTATTTCGTTTTAATTTTTTCCATATTTCATTTTCGAGTTTTGTTCCGAAGCTCATAGCAATCAAAAAAAGGGTAATATGGATCAACAAATTGGGTATTCTGAAAGATTCGAATGGGTTAAAGACATTATCGATTGAATAAGACTGTTAGATTTTCCAGGGAATTCGTTTTGATGGCAAATTAGGTGTTTTTAGGGGGTCTTACCCCTTATGCATTTTTGACCCAAAAAGTTGGAATTTTCGAAGTCGATTTTATTGTTCAAATAGATACTTTGGACAATGCTGATTAACAATATACAAGCCACATGTGGTTGTGACCAAAGAAACGGGAGCTATGGCGGTTTGAAATTCCAATTTTTTGAAAAAATGCCATTTGACAGGTGAAAATATAAACTATGCTAGTTAGGGCTTAGGAAAGTATTTCATTGAATAGAGCGACCTCGAAAACCTACATTTTTATACCAAAATCGTCCATGTAGCCCTCATAACTAATGAATTATTTCGTTTTAATTTTTTCCATATTTAATTTTCGAGTTTTGTTCTGAAGCTCAGAGCATTCAAAGTATGGGTGATATGGATCACCAAATTGGGTATTCTGAAAGATTCGAATGGGTTGAAGAAATTATCGATTGAATAACACTGTAAGATTTCCCAGGGAGTTTGTGTTGATGGCAAATATAGTGTTTTTAGGGGGTCTTACCCCTTATGCATTTTTGACCCAAAAAGTTGGAATTTTCGAAGTCGATTTTATTGTTTGAAGAGATACCTTGGACAATGCTGATTAACAATATACAAGCCACATGTGGTTGTGACCAAAGAAACGGGAGCTATAACGGTTTGAAATTCCGATTTTTTGCAAAAATGCCATTTGACAGGTGAAAATCTAAACTATGCTAGTTAGGGCTCTGGAAAGTCTTTTATTGAATAGAGCCACCTCGAAAACCTACATTTTGATACCAAAATCGTCCATGTAGCCCTCATAACTAATGAATTATTTCGTTTTAATTTTTTCGATATTTCACTTTCGAGTTTTGTTCTGAAGCTCAGAGCACTCGAAGTATGGGTGATATGGATCACCAAATTGGGTATTCTGAAAGACTCAAATGGGTGGAAGACATTATCGATTGAATAACACTGTTAGATTTCCCAGGGAATTCGTGTTGATGGCAAATATAGTGTTTTTAGGGGGTCTTACCCCTTATGCATTTTTGACCCAAAAAGTTGGAATTTTCGAAGTCGATTTTATTGTTTGAAGAGATACCTTGGACAATGCTGATTAACAATATACAAGCCACATGTGGTTGGGACCAAAGAAACGGGAGCTATAACGGTTTGATATTACGATTTTTTGAAAAAATGCCATTTGACAAGTGAAAATCTGAACTATGCTAGTTAGGGATCTGGAAAGTCTTTTATTGAATAGACCGACCTCAAAAACCTACATTTTGATACCAAAATCGTCCATGTAGCCCTCATAAGTAATGAATTATTTCGTTTTAATTTTTTCCATATTTCATTTTCGAGTTTTGTTCTGAAGCTCAGAGCATTCAAAGTATGGGTGATATGGATCACCAAATTGGGTATTCTGAAAGATTCGAAAGGGTTGAAGACATTATCGATTGAATAACACTGTTAGATTTCCCAGGGAATTCGTGTTGATGGCAAATATAGTGTTTTTAGGGGGTCTTACCCCTTATGCATTTTTGACCTAAAAAGTTGGGATTTTCGAAGTCGATTTTAGTGTTTGAAGAGATACCTTGGACAATGCTGATTAACAATATACAAGCCACATGTGGTTGTGACCAAAGAAACGGGAGCTATAACGGTTTGAAATTCCGATTTTTTGAAAAAATGCCATTTGACTAGTGAAAATCTGAACTATGCTAGTTAGGGCTCTGGAAAGTCTTTTATTGAATAGACCGTCCTCAAAAACCTACATTTTGATACCAAAATCGTCCATGTAGCCCAGTAGCCCTCATAACTAATGAATTATTTCGTTTTAATTTTTTCCATATTTCATTTTCGAGTTTTGTTCTGAAGCTCAGAGCTCTCAGAACATGGGTGATATGTATCACCAAATTGGGTATTCTGAAAGACTCAAATGGGTGGAAGACATTATCGATTGAATAACACTGTTAGATTTCCCAGGGAATTCGTGTTGATGGCAAATATAGTGTTTTTAGGGGGTCTTACCCCTTATGCATTTTTGACCTAAAAAGTTGGGATTTTCGAAGTCGATTTTATTGTTTGAAGAGATACCTTGGACAATGCTGATTAACAATATACAAGCCACATGTGGTTGTGACCAAAGAAACGGGAGCTATAACGGTTTGAAATTCCGATTTTTTGAAAAAATGCCATTTGACAGGTGAAAATCTAAACTATGCTAGTTAGGGCTCTGGAAAGTCTTTTATTGAATAGAGCGACCTCGAAAACCTACATTTTGATACCAAAATCGTCCATGTAGCCCTCATAACTAATGAATTATTTCGTTTTAATTTTTTCGATATTTCACTTTCGAGTTTTGTTCTGAAGCTCAGAGCACTCGAAGTATGGGTGATATGGATCACCAAATTGGGTATTCTGAAAGACTCAAATGGGTGGAAGACATTATCGATTGAATAACACTGTTAGATTTCCCAGGGAATTCGTGTTGATGGCAAATATAGTGTTTTTAGGGGGTCTTACCCCTTATGCATTTTTGACCCAAAAAGTTGGAATTTTCGAAGTCGATTTTATTATTTGAAGAGATACCTTGGAAAATGCTGATTAACAATATACAAGCCACATGTGGTTGTGACCAAAGAAACGGGAGCTATAACGGTTTGAAATTCCGATTTTTTGAAAAAATGCCATTTGACTAGTGAAAATCTGAACTATGCTAGTTACGGCTCTGGAAAGTCTTTTATTGAATAGACCGTCCTCAAAAACCTACATTTTGATACCAAAATCGTCCATGTAGCCCTCATAAGTAATGAATTATTTCGTTTTAATTTTTTCCATATTTCATTTTCGAGTTTTGTCCTGAAGCTCAGAGCATTCAAAGTATGGGTGATATGGATCACCAAATTGGGTATTCTGAAAGATTCGAATGGGTTGAAGACATTATCGATTGAATAACACTGTTAGATTTCCCAGGGAATTCGTGTTGATGGCAAATATAGTGTTTTTAGGAGGTCTTACCCCTTATGCATTTTTGACCCAAAAAGTTGGAATTTTCGAAGTCGATTTTATTGTTTGAAGAGATACCTTGGACAATGCTGATTAACAATATACAAGCCACATGTGGTTGTGACCAAAGAAACGGGTGCTATGACGGTTTGAATTTCCGATTTTTTGAAAAAATGCCATTTGACAGGTGAAAATCTAAACTATGCTAGTTAGGGCTCTGGAAAGCCTTTTATTGAATAGAGCGACCTCGAAAACCTACATATTGATACCAAAATCGTCCATGTAGCCCTCATAACTAATGAATTATTTCGTTTTAATTTTTTCGATATTTCATTTTCGGGTTTGGTTCACAAGATCTGAACGTTCGTGGTGTGGGTGCATCTATCCGCAAAATTAGGGATCATATTTAAGTTGTAATTTTTTAAGTCGCGCACATTTGATACGGAGAAACTGAAAGCTATGCTGATCCACATACATAATATAAATTGGAAGTGGATGCGGAAAAAAAAACGGCAGTTCTAGCAGTTTGAAATTTCCTGTTTTGGAAAAATCGAGGGCCCTCTCAAAGGAACAATTTTCTTATTTACGCCTCTCGATAGTTAAAACGAAAAATGCCCACCGTCGAGCTCTTGAACTCCAGCATAATTAACATAATTGATAAAACCAAGACCTGTCGACCTCTTAGAATGTTGATTCAGCCCCTATCAAACTGCGAAGTTTACCTAAAGACCTTTGAAGCCATTTCAGGGTCTATAATAACCCTATCTCCAGCTACTGAATCAATAAACGTGCCTTGAAAGATAGAGTGGATTATGCAAAGCGAAAAGTTACGAACTCGTATTTCACAATTATAAACACGACAGCCTACAGAGAAGGGCGAAAGAAAGATAATTAGGGTTAAAGATGAAATAAGAAAGTTTGAAGCGTTCGCTTTCCGACCTTGCATATCTGAAACTGACTACACACAGGAAAAGAAAAGAACGTGAGTGAGCCCTTGGTTTCGTTAGCCTTATTGCCTGAAGATGTGGTAAATCATACCATATCAACGAACAATAGCTTATTAGAAGTGTCAGTGTAGAGTTCGACGTCAAAAAAGTAAACCAGAGTTACGCAATAAATAAAAAAAGGGATGTCCACCGAAATTGTGAAAATCGAAAAATTGGAGTATCGAGCCATCATCAAGTACCTGTATTTAAAAGGGTTAAGAGACGCAGATTTACGAAGATATGCTTAATACCCTTGGTGATCAATGTCCTTCGTATGCGACCGTGAAAAATTGGACTGCAAGCTTCAAAAGAGGTAAATTTTCCATTGAAGATGATGACCGATCGGGAAGGCCAGTTTCTGTGTCAGTCCCCGAAAATATCGATGCAGTGCATGATATGATTTTATCAGACCGTCGAATCGGGCTAAAACGGATATCTGAAGCACTGAAGATTTCATACGAATGCGTTCATCATATAGTTCACGTCAATTTGGACATGAGATCAATTTCTGCAAAATGGATCCCCAAATGTTTGAATGTTGACCGAAAGCGTGCAAGGGTAGAAGCATCGCGTTCGATCTGTGCTCGATTTGAAAACGATGTAGACTTCTTAAACCGACTTGGTACTATGGATAAGACTTGGGTACATGTCTACGATCCAGAAACAAAGCAACAATCGATGGAATGGCGACACTCTGGTTCTCCAAGACCTAAGAAGTTTCGTGCCCAAAAATCTGCTGGAAAAGTTCTTGCTTCAGTTTTTTGGGATTGCTATGGAGTAATCATGATTATTTTTCTGGATAAGGATAGAACAATAACTGGAGATTACTATTCGACATTACTGACCACTTTAGCGGAAAGCTATCCAAAGGTGTTTTGTTTTTACAGGACAACGCCCCAGTACACAAATCTCATGTTACCATGCAAAAAATTCGTGATTTAGGGTTAGAATTATTAGAACACCCCTCTTATTCACCAGATTTGGCTATCAACTCTTTCCTCAACTGAAAAAAAGTTTAAAAGGTCGTAAATTTTCTTCCAACGAGGAGGTGATAAAAGCTGTGAAGGACTGGTTTGCAGAGCAAGAAGAAACTTTTTTTTTGAAAAGTCTAGAGACGTTGCAGGTTTGCTGTAATAAATGTATTCAGAGGAGAATATGTTGAGTCATAAAATATTTCGACATTGAAATTTTGTTAGGTTCTATACCTAGAAGGCTAAGAATTTACTCGTACATTCGAGGATATGACGTGGGCTATCTCGAATGGAGATTTTTCATAACCATTATAATAATTCTAGATTCGAGTCGAGATCAAATGCGATTAAGAATATCAAGATTTTATCTCCTTCATTATTATAAAACATGAAAAGTTCGTGTTTATCGCTATTCATCTAAAAACTCATAGCCCGACGTCATCGGCCATATAAAACGAAAGCTCACATATCCTATAAATAGAAAACGCCTTACTCTTTATCAAGCTTCATATCAAATTTCACTGGCCGTGAATTCTCTAGCTAGGGTGCTTAAGTTTTCAATTCCTCACAGTGGTTACACTGACGCCGCAGTATCACCAACTGTCTATCACTGATACCAATCGAGAGAAGGGCGTAAAACCTAAAAACACGATAAGCCCGGTGTAATTTACTTTCTTCGCCGTCTGACCGCACAAAAAAGCGACGGGAGGTCCCGGGGGAACCGCAAGGTTGGATTACTCATAGGAAAGGGTTAAGGGACTTCGGTTCCACCAGGGAAACGTAGCCGGACGTTCGAAACCGCCCACTATTCGTTGGCCGCGATGAGACGGTAATTAAAGAACATGGCGCCCACATCTGCCACGCTATATTTCATGTACGAGGGAAGGAAAAGATGGATCGCCATTAGGATCTAACGTTTCTCGTGTATTACAACTAGCTACCGCGCCTAGGAAGTGTACAGGGTGTGGCAGGGATTTTTCCCGGTTTCGAGTTTGGAATACCGACTAATGATACTTCAGATCAAGATAATGAACGAATACGGTGACAATACGCGGAAGACCAAGAGTACACACAACCAAACTTATATGGAATCACCCAGTATTAAGATGAAATATTATTTTGATATCTCTTTCGTTAGAAGCAAATAAAAAGTGCATGTGTTTACTCACAAAAACAGTTAGGTTCATAAGCACTTGATAAGATTTGGCTTTGCAGTGTCGATTTTACCATTTCGTTCGAACGTCGCAGTGAATTTATATTTTGTTTTTTTGCGAAGTTTAAAAAAAAATGCCTTATGTGGGGTTATCGGAAGTCCATCAGAGAGGAAGAATTATTACTATGGCAGAACAAGGTATGTCACAAAGATAGATTGCAAGAACAGTGGGGGTTACTGGGTTACACAAGGGGTTGTTTCAAAAACCTATGCAAGGTTTCTGGAGTTAGGAACCCGAAAGAATAGGCCGAGAAGAAGTCGTGGAAGAGTAACTACAGAAAGGCAGGATCGCTTTTTAGCCCAAACAGCAAGAAGAAATCCCGCAGTATCTCATTCAGAGCTTCAAAGGCAATTTTTGCAAGCTACAGGTGTTAGTGTTTCTGTCGAAACTATCAGAAAAAGACTTCGCGCTCGGGAATTATTCAAGAGAAGAGCGTTAAGAGTTCCAGAACTAACAAGGCAAAATAAAGTTGACCGTCTTAATTAGTGTTTAGAGCATGAAAATTGGACTATTGAAGATTGGAAAAATGTCTTATTTTCGGATGAGACCAGAATTGGCTTACGATCAGACGACCGGCGTGTTCGCATTTTAAGAGGTAGAGGGAGGCAAGCTAGGCTCCAAGCTGCAAGACCGATCCCTAAATACAAAGGAGGTACTGTAATGTTTTGGGGTGAAATTATGTTTGGTGAGAAAACTCCTTTAATTCCCATTAGACAATCTCTGACAGGGCCTAGGTATGTTGATCTAGTGCTACAACCTGTAGTGAGGCTCTGGCGAGGTGCTTTTGGAGATTATTTCCTATTTATGCAGGATAATGCACCTCCACATACCAGCAGTTGCAAAAAATTTTTTCGAAACAGAAGGTGTGACTGTTTTAGAGTGGCCTTCTTGTTCACCGGACCTTAATCCTATCGAGCACTTGTGGGATAGGATCAAAAGAAAAATTAGAGCTCGTCAAAATAATCCTGGTAACGCAGAGCAACTTATACAAGCGGCTTTAGAGGAATGGGCAAATGTTACAGAAGAAGAAATTAACAACTTAATAGAAAGCATGCCTCGTCGAATTCAAGCTTGTATCAATGCCAGGGGTGGTAATACTGATTATTGATTTGTTAAAATCGTTTTATTTGTTGTTCAATTCTCAGTTACATAAAAATTATTTTTAGAGAAATTTACACTTTTAAATTTTCTGTTCTATTATAAAAATAATCTTTTAATGATTTATATTATTTTTGTGATAAACTTGTTTTGGGAAAACTGCTCTTCACTTTTCAGCGACTTTTTTTTAATTAAAATTCGTTTTTTCCAAATAACAGGGTGATTCCATATAAGTTTGGTTGTGTGTATGTTAAAGGCGACTGAAATTAAGATCGCTATTGGCGAATCCAAAGATCAAAACGGCCTCATTCGGCTAAAAGTCCAAACTAGAAAATCAGTAATGTTTTGCGATCTAGCACAGATCCTCATCGAGCAATACCTCCAATTCAGCGTCTCCGAAAGTTTCTGGCATTCTTTTTCCGAAAACTAAACAAATTAATCCAAGATCCTTAACTTTCGACGAGCTGTTAAGGGGAGCTGGTACACGTCCGAGCTCGCGAGCTCCCTTCAAAAATTGGGCTTTTTATTTCCATGATATCTCAGTTCGTATGCGGCGTAGAACAACAATTTTTTTTTTAAATTGAAACTTTATCATTTCTCTAGAATGTGTATTACTCGCTTTTCTGTTTTTCTTCGTATATGTATTAGGAAAAAAACCTGATGAGCTGTAATTTCATGAAAATCTGGACCAACGATTTTATTTCCATGATATCTCCGTCAATTCTCGGGAAAAATGTATGAAATTTTCAGTTTACATGCGAAATAATATTTTACTGAATGTGTATTATTCGCTTTTCCGTTTTTCTGCGTATATTAGGAAAAAAACCTGGTTGAGATTATGACCAATAAAGTTCCTACTTCATAATTCATTTAATAATTGAAGGGGCAATAAACAAAAAAACTGATCAATACACATTCTGGAAAATATCATTTCGCATGTAAACTGAAAATTTCATTCATTTATCCCGAGAATCGACAGAGATATCATGGAAATAAAATCGTTTGTCCAGATTTTCATGAAATTACAGCTCACCAGGTCTTTTTCCTAATATACGAAGAAAAACAAAAAGCGAGTAATAAACATCTTAGATAAATGATTAAGCTTTAATTTAAAAAAAATTGTTGGTCTATGCCGCATACGAACTGAGACATCATGGAAATAAAAAGCCCAATTTTTGAAGGGAGCTCGGACGTGTACCAGGTCCCCTTAAGCTGTGAAGGTAAATTCCGTATGCGGGTGCCCTGAGTTGACACTCAATCAAGTATGTGATAGATGGACGATAGTTAATCATAGTTCAACTATCTCATAAACCCCTAGCACTATTTTTCGAAACAGCACTACACGCTGGCGTCCATCATCTAGGCATTACCACCTAATTCAAATTTATACCTGCCAACAGGCTGAGCCGGCATTTATGTTAGTTATAATTTATGGCGCCTCCCCCACCCCTCGGGGTCCAGTGCCCTGCATGAGCGTGCAACGGACGTTCATCACCTTCGGGAATAGAAGTTATCTCCTGTTGGCTAAATGCGTTCTGTCCTGAATGTTTTATTCTTCCCGTTCTCCTGTCAACGGCTTGCCGGTTACGTAGCCCCGGTTTCTATATCTGTCCAAATTGGAACTTTGGGGAATGAGATGAAATATTCGGCTGGGTAATTGTTGCATCTTTCGCCAACGCCGGTAAAAATCGCAGATGAATACGTGCATGCGTTTAACGCTGAAGGCCATTTTACATTTTGTATCCAGTAGAAGTAGATAGTAGACTCATCAACGGAATATGTACGAGGATATATTGAAAAATTCTTAGCCTACTATAGAACCAAACAAAATTTCAATGTCAAAATATTTATTACTCAACATATTCTCCTCTTAATTGAATACATTTATTACAGCGAACCTGCAACGTCTCTAGACCTTTAAAAAAAATGTTTCTTCTTGCTCTCAAACCAGTCCTCCATAGCTTTTATTACCTCCTCGTAGAAAGAAAATTTACGACCTTCAAAACTTTTTTTCAGTTGAGGAAAGAGATGATAGTCGGACGGAGCCAAAGGGGGGATGTTCTAGAAATTCTAACCCTAAATCACGAATTTTTTGCATGGCAACATGAGATTTGTGTACTGGGGCGTTGTCCTGTAAAAACAAAACACCTTTGGATAGCTTTCCGCGTCTTTTCTCTTTAATTTTTTCCCGTAAAGTGGTCAGTGATGTCGAATAGCAATCTCCAGTTATTGTTCTACCCTTATCCAAAAAATCAATCATGATTACTCCATGGCAATCGCAAAAATCTGAAGCAAGAACTTTTCCAGCAGATATTTGGACACGAAACTTCTTAGGTCTTGGGAAACCAGAGTGTCGCCATTCCATTGACTGTTGCTTTGTTTCTGGATCGTAGAAATGTACCCAAGTCTCATCCATAGCAACAATACGGTTTAAGAAGTCAACATCGTTTTCAAATCGAGTACACATCGAACGTAATGCTTCTACCCTTGCACGCTTTTGGTCAACATTCAAACATTTGGGGATCGATTTTGCAGAAATTTTTTTCATGTCCAAATTGACTATATGATGAATGTGTTCGTATGAAATCTTCAGTGCTTCAGATATCCGTTTTAGCCCAATTCGACGGTCTGATAAAATCATGTCATGAACTGCATCGATATTTTCGGGGACTGACACAGAAACTGGCCTTCCCGATCGGTCATCATCTTCAATGGAAAATTTACCTCTTCTGAAGCTTGCAGTACAATTTTTCACGGTCGCATACGAAGGACATTGATCACCAAGGGTATTAAGCATATCTTCGTAAATCTGCTTACCCCTTAACCCTTTTAAATACAGGAACTTGATGATGGCTCGATACTCCAATTTTTCGATTTTTACAATTTCGGTGGTCATCTTTTTCAAAAATTTATTGCGTAACTCTGGTTCACTTTTTTGACGTCGAACTCTACACTGACACTTCTAATAAGTTATTGTTCGTTGATATGGTATCGCAATATTTTGTTTATGCATGGAACTGGTCTAGGCTAACTAAATATCAATACATCCTCGTACAATCTGCAGTCTAGGTAGAATCCAAAATAAAATTCAGTCGGGAATGGGAATATTTCCCGTTTCAGGATACCTACGGGAATCACCCTTTCTCTCTCTCAAATCCAACATTTGCGAAACCAACCGAGTATTTGTTTAGTGGAGATCCGTCTCTTCCTGGAGTATTGATTGAGTAAGGAAGCGGAGTTCCTTCTACAAATACCGAATATCCTTCCGAATCGAATGTTTTCATTTCTGTCTAAACTTTATCGTCTGAAAGAAGGGAAAGAGATGACGTTTCTTATTTAATCTGGTTAAATCTAACTGACATTTTTCCTTCTTCTTCAATTGACAGGTCGATTGGCACATTGGGAAATCAACGAGAATGATAATAATAATAAAGTTTGCTTCTTCTGATTGCACACGCATAACGTTACCGGTTTTAAACCATCTTGTCAGATATTTCCCTTACCTTGCAACGTACTAAATCAAAGCTGACATAACTAACTCAGAATAACAGCAGCAATCAAAATTATTGACACCAAAATCGAAGTTAATGACACCAAATCAAAATAACAATTACACAATATAAATTACTTAAAGTTGAACTTATCTGAAGAGTAGTCCCTCGTTTGGAGGTTTCTGCATTGGAATGCTTGACCATCCCCTTCAACTTGGACTTATTTAGCAACTATTTAATTCCTGGCACGTGGAAAAGGCCCCCAAACATAATTTCATTCTTTTTCCGGAACCTCAGTCGATTTTCGAGTACAAAAAAGTTGTTTCACGCTCCTATTTTCAATATATCCGAACTGCATAGTGAATATGAGACCGAGTCCTGATACATAAGGACGTGTCTCCTCGCCACTCCTTTTGATTTACGTCGGGCACGTTCTGAATTATTGGATCCTGTTGAAGGAACGCGCTCCAACTTTGTAATTTCGAATTTTATGTTCGCGTCTTCCCAAGTTTTCCTCTGGGAGCTTTCGAAGTCTTCATAACTCAAGAAGAAGGCGGAATGGAATTATGAAGTTTTCCAAATGTGGCATATTTCACTTCTTAATGTATTCCGATATTATACACGGTGATGCATGGAAAATGCACACGGAAACCAACTGGTCAATTTTTTTTGTTTGGGGAAGTGGAAAATCCTCTCTCTCAGCAAGAATGCTACTGGATTCGGTGAAACGGTCTTTAAACAATCTTAAGAATGAGATTATCCCAGGTTGATTTCCGAATTCCAAATGAAAGTCAACAAAGTAAGTTAAGAGTAAAAACTTATTCCATTTGGAACGATAATATGGTCGTAGAATGTGAGTTTTATTCAATGAATGTCCCCCTTTTCAGCCATATAAAGCTCGCCCCAGACAGTGCTAGTCGGCAGCCAGCATTTATTTCTTTTTCGACGCCAGTCTGTCTGCGTCTGGAACCCACCCTCGATAGGAAAAAACATAGACAGACTGGAGTCCTCAAGGTTAATAAGCGGAGTGCTGAATTTGGCACAAAACTTAAATTTATATCTCCAAAGGCTCTCAGATTTGTATTCGCTGTAAATTTTATTAGTTGTCTTCATTGCGGAATCGTCACTGGTAGATTGGGAGGTTGTACTCGCAATATTGGAGCCTGGAAGACTTATTGTTCTCTCCTGGTTACGACTTTACAACTACGGTCACCGAGTCCTTGTGTACCGTATTGGAGCGACCGCTACATGACGGCGCATCAGCATCGTAGAGTTTTAGTGTCAAAGATATTAATTGAAAAAACATAGTAGATAATTTTCCAATGAATAATCTTCGAAACTTTAGATCGAAACAATGAAGGACAAAATGGAAAGCTGTTGATCGCTACACGGAAAAAAATCTATTCTCTAACCAAGTGGATAATATTTGATTGAAGTAAATGATAGATTCATATATGAGCAAGAATAAGATTTAGTTGATTCAAGTATACCTTATTCTCCGAATTCAAATAAAATAATTCTTTCGATTAAGTATATCATATACTTAAATTTAATAAATCACGTATTATTGATTCAAGAACATTCAAATATTCCTTGTGAGTAAAATGAAAATTTTGAAATGATTATTTGAAATATTTCGTCTAAGGGAAACATAATCTCAAATGGAATTATTGTACATCTTAATCGCAGTGGTTTCTTCGTTCGAAGCAAAGATACCAAATACTTGAATGAACTCAATAATTTTACTCAATCTAACATCAGAAAATTGTTGAATTGAGTATATAATATTTTCAAATCAAATTTCTTTCCATAATGGTTTTGAGTAAATATTACCTTCAGATTTAGTTTTCGGTCTACTTACAAGAAGTAAATACCTGTTTGGTCGAAACCATTTATATTCTCACTCTGAACCAATGAGATTTCTTCATTTCAGTTTTTACTATACTCAGTAGAAATGAACTTCATACTTAATTCAACTATTAATTATTATATTATTATATGTAAATGCATGTTGAAATAAGTATATTATATCAACTGAAAATTTATTTTATGCTTGTTTTGACAAATAGTGAAATTATTTGTAAAAAGATATTCGTTTAAGATTGCTGTGATTTCTGGATGAGGATTATATTCATAAAACGAGGCTTATGAGAATTAAAAACAAATTTATTATTCTTCTCAAATAATCATAAACAGACAGAAGTATAAAAGTGATCACTGAAAACAAATAGAGAAAATGCTAAATTAAACATATAATCAACTGGACTAGGTACAAATAAACACAATAATAACTGAGGTGAAAAAATAAGTACCAAAAATAAAAATTCTATTCTATATGAAAAATCATAATCCTAAAAATATTATTACATATTATACATATACAGACTGTAACAGCCAAATGGAATAAATCGATAACCAATAAATGAGGGGGTGTTAGGAAAAACGCGTCGATTTGTAATTTCAAATGCGAATATTTTTCAAGAAAATAAAATTATATAGGATGTTCCATGCGACCGTGGCCAATACCAACTTTCTTATTTCAAATGCAACCCCCTGTATATTATTTATTTTTTGGATTCTTCAGAAAATTCTAGACATAATTCATGACAATGTCCTATACCTATCTTCAACTTTTTCGGAAATATTAAGTGTTTTCAGATTTTGTACAAGAATTAACATTTTGAATGAAAATTATTTTATTGCGCAAATTCGATACATTACACTCAATACTTATTTCCCATTTACCTCTTGATATGAAGAAAGTAAGCAAAAACGCCTGAAATGTTGAGTAACGATTCTACACCAGATTAGAATGTTGCCAAGACGTTCGCGGCGAGCATTTTAAACATTTGCTACATTGACATTAATGTTTTTCTGTTTTTTTTTAATAATTAAGAAATAATCAGTTTACTTATTAGGTTTTAAGTGTAATGTACCGAATTTGTGAAATAACGTTGATTTTTGCAATAAATCTGAAAACACTTAATACTTCCGAAATAGTTAAAGATAGGTTAGGACATTGTGCATGAATTGTGTCTAGAATTCTCTGAAGAATCCAAAAAATAAATAATATACAGGGGGTTGCATTTGAAATAAGAAAGTTGGTATTGGCCACGGGGCACGGTCACATGGAACACCCTATATAATATTACTTTCTCGAAAAATATGCGCATTTAAAATTACAAATCGACGTGTCTGAGCGTTTTTTCCAACACGCCCTCATTTATTCGTTATCGAATTTATTCCATTTGGCTGTTACACTCTGTATGTACAAACAACAGCAGAAATATCAGAAGAACTACAAATAAAAAAATTACATAGGTACACACCCCTGTATAAAAACTAAAAACAGGTACTGGCACTGAAAGGGATAATTGATATTCAAAACGTAAAACAATTTGAAAATAATGTCGAATGTCTTACGTGCAGGGAAAAACTGATGGTAGAGGTTATCAACAATAATAAAGAAGTTTTTCGGTTCTAATAGAGACTGTCCCAAAACCAACAAATAGGGCTGCACTGTTCCCTTCCTTTGTATTGCTTTCTGCCTCTGCTGTTGGAATAATTTTCTCCAAACCTCTGCAAGAAAAATGCTTATAAATTCTGTATCCTCCGAATTATTATCCGCATTCTATAATGAGTGATATGAAGGGCTATTCCCCCAAGAAAAAGATACAACAGTACTGTACGAGACCATTTCAATCTAATAATTCAAAATTCGAAAGTTACATAAGAAAATATGGTATAACTGGTTGATTATCGCTGGTATAGTATTGTGTAAATCGAAAAATTATTTTTCCGTCGACCATAGAATAAAAGCTCATTTTAACGCACTCAAAATCATCCATTAATGACCTATTTTAATGCATGATTTCTTATTAATGCATGATTATCATGGCAACCGAACATAAAATATTCAGTCAGAGCACTATCGAGCTTGGTTCGAAATCAACTTCTGTCACAGACTCACAGAAGGGTATGTTGACAACTCCATTCAAAATAAAATAGACTCCAGATGAAATTTCAGGTGATACAAGTTGCAAAGTAGATAATACTTCAACCTCCATCTTCTTCATACGTTCCTTATGGGATATCATAGGTAATGATATAAATGCAAACTAAATGTGAACTATTCAGAATGTCACAACATGTCCAATATTCCCTCTATGAATTTTTCGAATTGTTCCATAGGTAGCATAAATATCAATATATCGAAATGAACATAGAAATTTACATTATGTCAAATTTGTCGATTAAGCAAAATAAAAATTCATTTCTATCGAGAATTCATATTCAATTCGAGATGAGGTCGACGGAAAAATCTTGTAATCAACACGTTTATTAATTCAGCGATTAATGGTCTCAAACATTAACGCGCTCGCTCCGCTCACGCGTTAAAATATTTCGACCATTAATCGCTGTCATTAATAAACTAGTTGATTAAATAACTATTTAAAAGTAGTAAGATCAAATTCATTTGATAAAAATAACAAATACTTATTTCACTTATCTACTTCAGAATTCATCTCTTTAATTTTCCTTGAATTCAATTTTCATTCCTAAGATAGGTATGAGATCCCAATGTAATAGGATTTTTGAAAATGAATGTTCTTAGAAATGTGATAGATGCGCACTTAGAGTATTTCAAGTATTAAATTCATTGAAAGAGAAAACAGATTTGTGATTCAAAACGTATACGATTCAAACTAGAAATTAAGTTTTTTTTTTCTAAATCTCAATATTATAGATTTAAATCAATACATCTAACATAGCTTACCTTGAAATAGCTTGATAACACTGCCCGAGCATCTCCATCCTCTCATAATTTTTCCACATTTCACTAAAAAATGGTTAAACTTTCTTCAACACACTGAACTTGAACGAAATAAGACGCGGTATGAACAAGTCGAATCAAGATCGAGAGTGATATCCCCTTTTGCGTACTGAATAGAGGGCGCTTTTTAGTATATTGTTGAATAATTTACTTGGATCTAGTGGATGGAAAAATTTATATACTTGGATTACGATAAAACCTAACTACCGGAGAATTGGCGTATTAGTATATCGCTGAATATTATACTTGGACCAAGTGATTGAAAATTTGATCAAGATTAATAATGGATTCACTTGAATTTTCAGTTATAAAGATTTATTCTACATTTTTTTTCCTTTAAAAATTTTTTAATTTCTGAATGTTCCAGATTTGATGATTTCTGTTTACATCGTTCAAGAAAAATTTTTAGGATACTTCGATATTTACCCTTACGAAAGATTACTCAAAAAGAAATATTTCATAGTACGTAGAAATTTTAATCGATGGCCAATAAGCAGGCTTCTTTCCAATGATATAAGTAACAGTAAATATCAGATATTATTTGAAATGGTACTAGAACTGTACTGAATATCGAAAAAATTGTGTACGTTGGATTCTAAATTTGAGTGTGAATTCTAAAAGTTAATGCGTGGATATGAAAACGTCATATTCATTTCGATTATAGGGATTAACACTTGATGAAGCGTGATGGTGTTGAAAAATATGTGAAAATTAGATATACTCTCTTAAATAACAAATCATTAAAAATCAAGTTGGCTTTGAAATAACCTTGAACAGGTTAAGGTTAAAACAAAATATGATAGCTAACAATTCTCACTCGAAACATATTCTTCTTGAGTTCATAGTTTTTGAGATAATTCACAGTCTCAAGTTTAATGCCTATTTATAATCAAAATCAACAAGTAAGGGTGCTATAGAGCCCTCATCAATACTAGGCCCTTTCTGGGGTTCAATACCAATACTTTATTTTCATAAATACAGAAGTAAAGAGGTTTAGCATTGTTAACCTAAAGATGGTATATTGTCGAATAATTCACTTGGATCTAGTGGATGGAGAAATTTATATACTTGGATTACGACAAAACTGCCCTCAAAACGGATCAGAGGGTTTTCATTGTTCCTCTTATTCATGCATGTTGCCTAATTACCGGAAGAAGAATTGGCATTTTAGTATATTCTGAAAATTACACTTGGATCTAGAGAATGCATATAATTTCACTTAAATTTACAAATACGATGACGGATGAAATGTTTTACAGAATGTAATAGATTTGGTGATCTTTTTTTTCTATGATGTTTTATCACACAATTTCATTATAAATCGATTTGTAAAAAGTGATTGAAATTTTCTCTCAAATTATTTTTTCATAATTTAAACTTCATATCATCCATACAATGTATAGATTGGTAACTTTTTTCAGATTTCTAACTTATCGTAGATATACATATAATCTAAAATCTAAACGTTATCCTAGCAAGTAGCAATATTTTATTCTCGATTTTATTCCATTTGCCGAAATATTCTCGAATCATTATCGATTGATTAATTAATTATTCAATACATAATTTTATGTCAATCGAAATTATTATTTTGAGAAAACCAATTTCTTGAATATAACATATGGAATGAGGATATTCCAATTCTCGAACTGAGAATATTATATTTTCGAAGTCAAGATATCATATAGTTACCTGAAATATAGAAGTACTCTCGAATTGATTAAAGTGAATAGTTTGGATTGAATAAATAATTTACTTGGATAGAGAATTTCATTCTTCAATCAAGTATATGTTTTTTGAGTAAAATAAATTCATTCCAAGTATACAAAATTTACCTTTCTACTTGTTTCGATTCTATATATACTTGAAACAACTCTAATATTTCAAGAATATTAGGATTCTTGATTTGAGGATAGATTTCTTTCCGTGTAATTGATAAATTTACGAATATTTCAAGTAATCCATCCCTCTGCTGAAACAATCGATTGTGAGGAAACCTAAATCCACAGTGTCAGTTGTAACAGAATTACTCGAACTGATGGATGAGCTCGTTCCATGTTCCATATTGAATTGGATAAACAACAATGATTGATAGGGTGGCAGAATTGTATTCGAATTAGCTAAGCTTCATATTATGCACTTACCTGGGTGAAATAATCGAATTATATTGGTACTGGTAGGTATTAATTACGTTATAATATTGACTGATGAAGAAGAGAATATAATTTCGAATCATAATTGCAATAATAAGAAATAAAAGTAACATTTTTAGACAAGCTTTCATTTACGAGGATATATTGAAAAATTCTTAGCCTACTATAGAACCAAACAAAATTTCAATGTCAAAATATTTTATTACTCAACATATTCTCCCCATTGAATACAATACAGCGAACCTGCAACGTCTCTAGACCTTAAAAAAAAATGTTTCTTCTTGCTCTGCAAACCAGTCCTCCACAGCTTTTATTACCTCCTCGTTGGAAGAAAATTTACGACCTTTTAAACTTTTTTTCAGTTGAGGAAAGAGATGATAGTCGGAAGGGGGCGTGTTCTAGTAATTCTAACCCTAAATCATGAATTTTTTGTATGGCAACATGAGATTTGTGTACTGGGACGTTGTCCTGTAAAAACAAAACACCTTTGGATAGCTTTCCGCGTCTTTTCTCTTCAATTTTTTCCCGTAGAGTGGTCAGTAATGTCGAATAGTAATCTACAGCTATTGTTCTACCCTTATCCAACAAATCAAATATAATTACTCCATGTCAATCCCAAAAAACTGAAGTTAAAACTTTTCCAGCAGATTTTTGGACACGAAACTTCTTAGGTCTTGGAGAACCTGAGTGTCGCCATTCCATCGATTGTTGCTTTGTTTCTGGATCGTAGAAATGTACCCCAGTCTCATCCATAGTAAAAATTCGGTTTAAGAAGTCTACATCGTTTTCAAATAGAGCACAGATCGAAGGCGATGCTTCTACCTTTGCACGCTTTTGATCAACATTCAAACATTTAGGGATCCATTTTGCAGAAATTTTTCTCATGTCCAAATTGACGTGAACTATATGATGAACGCGTTCGTATGAAATCTTCAGTGCTTCCGATATCCGTTTTAGCCCAATTCGACGGTCTGATAAAATCATGTCATGAACTGAATCGATATTTTCGGGGACTGACACAGAAACTGGCCTTTCCGATCGGTCATCATCTTCAATGGAAAATTTACCTCTTTTGAAGCTTGCAGTCCAATTGATCACCAAGGGTATTAAGCATATCTTCGTAAATCTGCTTACCTCTTAACTCTTTTAAATACAGGTAATTGATGATGGCTCGATACTCCAATTTTTCGATTTTTACAATTCAATTGGACTTCCTTTTTTAATTTATTGCGTAACTCTGGTTTAATTTTTTGACGTCGAACTCTACACTGACACTTCTAATGGGTTATTTTTCGTTGATATGGTATCGCAATATTTTTTTTATGCATGGAATTGGTCTAGGCTAACTGGATATCAATACATCCTTGTAAGTATACTCACAAGGAAAAAATAATCAAACACATTCATATATTGGTGTGACCAAACTTTGTACCAAACAAACATTACAAGTTGAATGAATAAAATTTAAAGTATAATTGACACAAAATGAAAGCTTGTAGATTTCGATCGGACCTTGTTTCAGTCACCAATTCCATGATTTACTTAGTTCTTCATGTAAATCTTGTCCCAGTTGGTCTAGTTTGTCAACTAGTTCTTCTTCTTCCAAGGTCCTCAACCCCAACCAGAAAAAATAAACCGTTACAACCTCTCGCAGAGGATGATAAGTCGTCCATAAACCTCCGGGCCGGAATCTAATTCTTCCGTTTCGAAAAATAATACGTTCCTGTGCTCCAACAACCAATCTTTCTCCACTTTATTGGTCGAGTTTTCTGCCAACTGCGGGAATCTCGCTCCCGAAAACTTTCGACCTGTGAATTTCCACCCTGCCCTTTCGTGCTTCACTACCATCGTCATTATTTCCTCTGTTTTGTTTGTTTTTAACATTTCGGGAGCATTTCATATTATTTGGACCGCGGGGAAGGAGGTGAAGAATGGGGTTATCTCCAGTCGGTTCAAGAACTTGCTGCAACTAGTCACGACAGCCACATATTTCATTTTCGCGATTTTCCGAGGCTGATTCGGCTTGTTGTCGGGTTTTCAAGCTCGAATCTACGAAGGCTCGCCATTTTTGTCAGTATCTGTTCAATAGGGATGTTGACTATTTTTCGGAAATGATTTTATTTTGTAGATAAGCCCTATACAAACATTATATTTTCATGGAAAAATATAGCAAATACCAAGAAAAAATGCGTAAATAAAAATAGTTTTCAAAATTCCTGCTGAAACGAAGTGATTATGATGACGTCACTATACGGTAAACATACTTCGCCGTCTGTCAAAGCGAACTGATCTTGTGTGATTTCTTGCGATCAAATCGTTTGCGTAATAACAAATAATCGTGAAATAGTTCGCTGGTGATACGTTTTACTCTTTTCTGTTCTTCGTAAGTTCGAGCTCGTGATGACAGTAAGGTTATAGGTTAGCTGTTTACCGAACAGTGACGTCACGTATTCTCATTCGTGTTTGCAGTCACGTGATAAACGGTAATAGATTACAAATTTTAAATCGATTTTATTTAATTTAATGAGAGTAATTAGATCCCTAAAATATTGTTGTAGTATTTCAAAAACTACCTTCAATGTGGAAAGCCTCAATTTATATGACTTTGTAACATGTGTCAACATCCCTATTGTAATGAGGCCCCACGTTGGGCGCCAAATTGTAACGGATCCATAGAGAATGAATTTTTATTTTAGGACGGTAATTTCAGGGACGATCCAGGTGTATTAACTTGTGATCGCATAATCAATCTCCATCTCTATCTCTCCAGGCGCTTTTTAGCAACCGGTTAACGACAACATCCAATCCGATTATCGCAATTAGGGACCAAATTGAATCGTGAGCACGATTCAAACCAAAATTCATACGATTCCCGCTACCTCGCCCGATGAAATATGAACACAAACGTTCTCCCACTCACGTTTACCATAAATCAACCCGGTGTGACGTCGGAAATGGGATCGAACTGTCTCTCCAGATTATGAGTGCTTTCCACGGTGGAAAATTGTTAGGAGGTTCTGAAGGACCGGGAAATTCATAAAGCGCGAACGGAGACAGCGGAGGCAGGATGTTAAAGTGATATTTCGTTGATCCGTCGACGGTATCGGAAAACGCATCTGGGGAATCTCACGAGGTTTGGAAGTGGATCCGTAGAAATGGGGCAACAACACGGTTCACCGAGATGTGGCCCGAATAAGTATTGAATAAGCTCCTTCATTTTTTTTTCAATTCAATACCTGCACGGCTGTGGACTTCTAAGAAGATGGTATAACCTTAACCGGCTCGAGAATACAATATTTCACCAAGAAAATGCTCAATTTCGATACAAACTACCTACTTATTAAATTGAAATTAATGAAAAATAATACGATACCTGATAATCTGTGGCGATGTTTCTATCTAAACAATATCTTCTTGGAATTTTATAATTTTGACACGGTTAAGATTATATTAATTCACTTCACATAATAATCACATTAGAACAATAATTCACTAAATGTATTCAGAACTTCACCTAATGTTTACAGTTTGTTCAGAGACTCTGGTTTGTTATTGTTTATAGTTGGCCTCCAGATAACCAATCCGTCGGTTTTCGCTCTACGCATATGTGGTGAAATTTGACGGCAAAGTCGATTTATGATGGAAACGGCAGAATTCATAGATATTCATACCACGGTATACAAGTGTATCGTGATTTATACTATGTTTCGTAAAAAATCCTCAACCTCAATGAAAATATCAGCAAGCTGACAACATCTTCTTGAAATTTCCGTGCAAAAATTCACAGAATCGATACAAATTGGATTAGGTTAGGTCGTTTAATAATAAATCTGAATGAAAAGTCTTCCTTCATGAGATTGTTTGGGAATTTCGAGGAAAAAATTAACAAGTTATTGGTGTTCACAAACTCATCTACAGAAAAATCGAAGAAGGAACTTATTTTGGTGGGATAAATGTGGCTTTTTAGTTGCAGGTATAATTCGATGAAACTGAATCATGAATCAACTGTTTTTGTTAAAATTATCGTGTTTGCAACATTTTTATTCCAATGAGGTTAGTACTTGAGTATTCCCCAAATGCATAAACTCAATTTCTATCGAGAAATATGAACTTCGCATCAATTCCAGAAGATCATTTCAGAGACGTAGTTAGCCCAATTTTTTTTAAATGGCTATATCTTTTTAACAGGGCCGAATTCGGAAAAATGGAAATGAAAAAAAGGTTTCTTTCGACCTCAATAATCTTCAGTTAAAATATATGTACAAGTCAAAGACTCACCCTGTATATCAAGTATTATATCGAGAGAAAATTCATGGTATAATAATCTTCTCCAATAATTGACGATTTATGATCCAACAAACAAACAAACGGGAGGGTAATTCAGGTGGGTCCTCCAATAAAAGAATGACAATCGTCAGTGTGTGGGGTCCATGACAACTCAACCCCATAAAACACTAGAACATAAGCGTTTTAAACGACAACAAAGGGGAATCCCGCATGTATCGATTCGCAGCGGGACCTCTTGTATTCCGGATACCGAAAATGAATGATGCTTCACCCCAGTCGACTCCAGCAGACTTTTTAATACTCTTAATGCCATTTTGTTCATCTATCATCTCCTCACAGATATAGGTTATAGGGGATGTCGCCGTGAGTCACTGCCGACGATGGGGGTGTGAAATTGTTGCGTCATCCATCGGGCGCAATCTGCCGGCAGAAGCTGCCTCTGGGGATGTTGTCCGCTAATTGAATATTTGGGCGAAGAGAGACGCATTCGGAAATGGGTAATTTGGTCTCAATGTGGAAAAACGAAGTTACCTTCTTGAAATGGGAACTTTCAGATTAATCTTCACTTACAGAAGATTATTCCAATATCTCAAACCCTTGGGCCATTCACTTTTATAATGTATCCTGGTTGGCCATGAAATTCTGACACATTTTACCGTGTATATTTTGAAAATGTTAGGTTATAGTCACTTTCCTGACATATAAATGAGCAATGTTGTCCTTTCTACATAGAGGTCGTAGTAATTATGTATTTATCGAAGTTTACTTTGGTAAAATAATGAATTTAAGAAAACATTATGTGAATTCAATAATTCCAAAGACCTGGCGAATAGTGAAGAAACTTTTTTCTCTGTTAATACTGGAAATGAGCTGCTCCACATGAGTTAGAGATATTGACTTAAATTGCAAAAAACTATAGTTAAAATGAGATTTTTATGATGAAAATTCATATTAATATGATTTCAAGTTGCAAATTAATTTTAGCCTGTAGCGTATACAGGGTGGTTAAGAAAAATCGAGTAAAATAACGAAATTTTATTCCCAGAGAATTCAAGCATTTTAAGATTATCAATACAATGTATGGCTTCCACGGGCAGCAATAACAGCTAGACATCTTCTTTGCATACTACACACGAGGTTGTTGAACATTTCTTCAGGAATTTGGTTCCATAAACGGGGCAGAAGCTCTCTCAGATCATTTAAGGATTCTGGGGTAGGTTGATGAATATCTAATCTTCTTTGGAGCATATCCCATGCATGTTCTATGCAATTCAAATCTGGTGAGTGCGGAGGTATTGTTAAATGTGGAATACCAAGCTCCTCGCGCGCATTCTCAACTATGGCTGCACGGTGCGGTCTAGCGTTATCGTCTAGAAATTGAAAAGTTTCACCAATAGCAGCGTGAAAATTTGGCACAACATTGTCAATGACATGCTCCCTAGTGTAAGTAAGGCGGTCATATTCCCAGGACAAATGTGTAGATCTGTGCGCCCTTTGAAACATATTCCGGCCCATACCATAACACTACCCCCTCGGAATGGATGGACTTCTTGGACATAGCGACGATTACGGGGTATGCGTGGGATTGTCCATACCTTTATTATTCAAGAATCTGAAAATCGTCCATATCTGGATTCATCAGTGAAAAGGATACTACGCCATTGATCGTTCCAATTGATATGTTGCCTTGTCCATTCCAGTCTTTGACGCTTATGGTCACATGTTAATGGAACTCCTCTTAATGGACGTCTAGAACCTAGATTCACTTCTCTCAAAAGTCGTCTGATGGTTTCGATGGAAACTCGGACCCCATCTGCATTTTGAAGAGTATTCCATAGCATTCTACACGTAGATGAAGGGTTTCTTCTAGCCGAAACGGTGATGAAACGATACTGAGCAGGTGTTGTTTTTCGTCGCCCACCAAGCCTTGGTCTTTCCAACACGGAACCTGTCTCCCAGAACCTATTCCAAAGTCGAGATATCACACTTTGGCTGACTTGGAGCCTTTCCGCTACAACAACCTGAGTTAGGCCACCCTGTAGCATTCCGATAGCCCTATTAGCCTCAGCGTTTGTTAATTTACGTCTTGGCATTTTCAGAAAACTCGTTTCAAATCGAAACCGTTGATAAACTGACTTCATTTCAAAATAAGAACATTCATGAAGCATATGCTAAGAACCGGACTTCAGAAAAAAGGCGACCAGATTGACGAAATGTCTCATACTGATTTTTATTGGATCGATTCAAGTTGTTATTGAGTTTTAAATGATTTTACAGCGATTTTCTCGAAGATTACACACTTTTAAAAACGATTGAATACGATATCCCTGACTCTTGTGGAGCAGTACTTTGGACGATAAAAGAAATTTTGATTTCGATATGGAAGCGACTAGGACGTAGGGAAGCCTCTTAACATCCTTATGCATTTACCCCACTGAATATTCGAGTGAATCTCCTCGATATTCCAGCATTTGTATGCACTCGTACTTCCGTTCAATCTAAAGACAAAACGAACAAAGACCGTATTCGAACATTCCATGAAAAATTCCCATCACCCACACGTGTTCACCGCCTTCGCTAGAGGCGCTTAGATTTCTCCCGGAAAAATATATTCAATCATAAAAGGGACGTGTCCGCAGTAAAATGGAGAGGAGATCAAAATCGTGGAGATGCTGCGCGTCTGGCGGAGTGTATAGAGCCCCAAAAACATTGTAAATCATTTGTTACGAACGTAAAAGCCGTCGTTCTGGTGAATATATATTACTTCCTATTCTTCGACGATGGAATCCGAGCGGAGAGACTGGTTTTATAGGGTTAGACTCGCCGTGCTACTCGGGCAGGTGAAACAGGCTTTAGTATCCCAAATGCATACTTTAGAGAGTGATCTTTACAGACCCCGAGCGTGCTACAGCGACCTGCAAATGGGGTATGTCATTGGGGCAGCTACTGAAGGGTTTTCCGAAAAGAGGTGTTATTTTGAATAGCCCGCAATTTCGGTATATACTGAGTGATCATAATTAATATTCAAACATTAACTACAAATAATGGTCAAAAACTTTCTTATTTCAAATGGCCCAGCCACTAGCCAGTATGTCTGTACCTTGTTGAACGTAAAAATTAATATCGAAACTATCATCATTGGGTTTCCCTATACGTAATCCTAATAGTTTTCCAGTAATTTTCGATTTTTAATGAGAACCGCGTCTGGGGTGGCCACCCTGTATACTTGTATCGGTGCCTTTTGAACTCAAGAGATAATTTACATAAAATAGCCAAGCTTTCCAGTAGTGACAATTATCATACCAGAGATGGAGATAGTAGACTTTGCTTCCCTAGGCACAGGACATCAAAATTCTAGTCCTCCCCTATTTACCAGGGAATAAAATCTCCCAATAGGGTATAAAAATCTTAACGCCAACCAGTTTAAAAAAGCCATAAAGAAACTTTTGCAGTGTTAGTGTTATTATACAACTTCTGAATTTTTAAAAGACGATATATAATTTAATTGTACTCTTGCTGTTTTTTATTGTGTTTTGATTGAACTTTTATCATTTTACCATGTTGTTTTTATAGATACTTCTCTTTTTCTTCATTGTAGTTTTTATGACCTTTTCTACCTAGATATATACTAGCCTAAGCCTAAAGACCCAATAAATATTATTATTATTATAGTGTTCGTTTATCACCAAATTTTAAAGGCCAAAAATGTTGATATAATCACTACAGCATTACATAAATTGAGTTCAAAAGATCCCGTATAATTTCATTCTGTCCTTTAGCTAACAATCTGCGTGCTTATCCTCTAAAGCCCTTTTCGCACCATCTCAATCATATAATTAGACAGGACATTGTAGGCCGTCAAAAAAAACGTGTCTACACAATTTTCGTTACCGTCCTTAATGTCACGTGGGCTACCCGTTGAAAAAAGTGGAAAAGCAGACGATGAAATGTAAAATGTAAACTTCCTGTCAAAGGGACTGATGCGTAGCAAGCCTCTCTGCAGAACATGCAATTTTCATTAGCGTTCTGCGGTTTAGAAACAGTCATGTTGACATAATTGTCCCTGGCGTGCGCTATGGCTATTCTGGGAGTCGCTGATTGGATTTGCGACTATGGAAGCTTCAGATTAAATTCGTATAATTCTGTGTTTTGTACATAGAGGAGGATGAAATGTGTTACAGAATCACAGAGTTGCCTTTGGAATTTGAAATTATTTCATTCAGTACTTTATATCTTTGTTTTTCTTTTTTTTCATTTTCTTTCAATTCTTTCGTTCGCTACAGCTTTTATTACCTCCTCGTTGGAAGAAAATCTAGGACCTTTTGAACTTTTTTTCAGTTGAGGAAAGAGATGATAGTCGGACGGAGCAAAATCTGGTGAATAAGGGGGGTGTTCTAATAATTCTAACCCTAAATCACGAATTTTTTGCATGGCAACATGAGAATTGTGTACTGGGACGTTGTCCTGTGAAAACAAAACACCTTTGAATATCTTTCCGCGTCTTTTCTCTTTAATTTTTTTCAGTAGAGTGGTCAGTTATGTCGAATAGTAATCTGCAGTTATTCTTCTGCCCTTATCCAAAAAATCAATCATGATTACTCCATGGCAATCTCAAAAAACTGAAGCAAGAACTTTTCCAGCAAATTTTTGGACACGAAACTTCTTAGGTCTTAGAGAACCAGAGTGTCGCCATTCCATCGAGTGTTGCTTTGTTTCTGGATCGTAGAAATGTACCCAAGTCTCATCCATAGTAACAATTGGGTTTAAGAAGTCTACATCGTTTTCAAATCGAGCACAGATCGAACGCTTTGCTTCTACCCTTGCACGCTTTTGGTCAACATTCAAACATTTGGGGATCCACTTCGCAGGAATTTTTTTCATGTCCAAATTGACGTGGACTATATGATGAACGCGTTCGTATGAAATCTTCAGTGCTTCAGATATCCGTTTTAGCCCAATTCGACGGTCTGATAAAATCATGTCATGCATCGATATTTTCGGGGACTGACACAGAAACTGGCCTTCCCAATCGGTCATCATCTTCAATGGAAAATTTACCTCTTTTGAAGCTTGCAGTCCAATTTTTCACGGTCACATACGAAGGACATTGATCACCAAGGTTATTAAGCATATTTTCGTAAATCTGCTTACCTCTTAACCCTTTTAAATACAGGTAGGTACTTGATGATGGCTCGATACTCCAATTTTTCGATTTTTACAATTTCTGTTTTTTAACGTCGAACTCTACACTGACACTTCTAATAAGTTATTGTTCATTGATATGGTATCGCAATATTTTGTTTATGTATGGAACTGGTCTAGGCTAACTAGATATCAATACATTCTCGTACATGTTATTTGTTTATTTTTGGTCAGCATTGTCTTCCTCTTCCATCTTTCAGCAACTGCTCCTTCCGAAATAAACGAAAACCGTGCACGAACTCGTCTCAATCATATAATTCGAATTCAGCTCAAGTTCTCCCTAGTTTCGTCCACGAAAAACAATAACACAGTCAATTACTCAATTATGCCTAATCAAGCAGTCTCTTGAGTCCCCCCAACAACAAAGAACGAAAAAAAAACTCCAGAGAGAAGGGGAAGAAATAGGACAGGGTTGCCTAGCCGTTCCAGCGAATTCCAGAAAAATCCATAAATATGGCAACCGCGCATCTTAAGGCCCATTTGTTCAGAATGTGACTCCCCGTATACATAATCTAGCGCCGTCGTTGAGATGGTCCACATACACTTGAAGAGTTAATTACCTCATGCTGGGGCCAGACGCTGGGAACAGCTGGAAACGCACCTACTTAAATCTGGAGGGTCGTGTAGATAGCGGAGAAGTTCTTTCGGAAGGAGGGGGGCATATCTGAATTGATAGCCGCAATGAGCTAATGAGATTTGGAAGAAAAGAAGAAAATTATTCGAATGACGATCATTGGGTTCACTCTTTCGTTAGAACAGTATTTTTCACACTCTCACTACTTTATGAATACCCCATATATCAGAAATAATTTATAAAAAACATTTATAGTGAAGTATTTACCAGTCAGTGCAACCATTTCAATCTACGAAAGTTTTGAAGCTTTGTTCGTCAAAAACCGTTTTCAGTAAATCCGGATGGAATGTTTTATGTGGCCATCCTGTATACCATTATGTATTTGACATTGTACCCAATCATCACCTCTATATAGATTGATGATGTTAACCTAACTGATTGGGAATCGTTCAAAATTGATTTTATAAATCTTATCATTTGTTTGTTGACAAAGTATTTATTTCTGTATCTACATTTTTCTATTACAATTGCAATTTTAATATGTAGTCCAGACCTAATGAACTTGATGAAACATCCCACTATTTTACGATTTTGTTGTTAATATTGTGCTTTGTGTTATTCTTGTTTTCATTTTTTCTCTGTAGCTTTGAAAGAGTCCAAATATATGAATGAATTTAGTCATGTTCTTTTCACATCTCCTACCTTCTGAAAGAACCTTAATCAGCCTGTACTAACTAGGAGACCAATTAGACTTCATTTGTAGCTTTTTCGAACATTTCTTCTCAGAATCAATTGGTAATTTAAACCATTAAAGATCAGGATGAATGTATGAAAGAGTCTGCATCTTCTAGTAAAAAAACTGTATTTTCAGTGTGTGCCTTGTATAACTCACAAAGTCTATCTCTTCCTGTATTTTCCGGTCTCAATCCAATCTTTGATTCAGCCGCCTTTGGCGAAGGCGACCAGGTGAATAAAACATAAGAAAATAAAGCAATTACCTTTCTGGTGTCCGATGGTGTGCAATTGCGGAAGTCGTTAGACCGGATATATCCCCTGTTATTTATGCTGGAGCAGGACCACCGAAGCCTACTAATCCGGAACTAATTTAGACCCCGTTCCTACCTTATTTATAGGTGGCGGATTCTGCCATATGCACGGGGAGTATCTGAAGAAATTCTCCTTATTCCCTCAGCAGCTAAAGAATCATCTGATTTCATTTCGTTCTTTGAAATGTGTGTTGTTCACCGTATTAATCGATAATTAGCACTCAACTCATCGATGTTCCTACCGACAATACAGTAGCAACAGATTCGATACACCGGCAACGCCGCACCCTCGGAATTCCGGAAGATAATAATTCTGTATTATACTAAAACGGTAACTCTGTGGTCCGGCCCGGGGAATCTGTCGAAAAAGTGGGTCCAGAAAAATCTTAAAATCGCAGCGTAGCTGCGATGAAGGAGAGAAATTTTTACACGGTCGGAAAGAGGAATGATCGATTCGTACGTGTGCGAAATTTCGATCCTCTAGGCGATGTAGAAGTATTTTAAAAAAATTCACGAAAATCACGAAAAAATTCAGCAAAAAGGGCAATTTTAAACTCGATAAAACTTTTTTCGCAGATACCCTGGTCGTGATGTACATATACGGATTGAAAGAGGAAGAGTCAATGCAAAATAGCTTGGTATACATATTTTCCATAATTTCCTCATTTCTTCAGGAAAACTGATCAAAGTTTGACATTTCTCTTATAAAATCGCCCGATCTGCAGAGATCACAGAGAACTATTTGACATTGTAGCTGTAAGCTGTCAGAGTTTCTATAGAGAAAGCCCGGAACACAATCTGACAACTGCGCTCAGATTCCGCGACCGGAGGCCTACCGATAAGGATAACTGTTTAAAAGGTAGATCTGCTGGCCCATACTAGTAAGTAATAAGCGAATTCCAAAATCCTATGTCAGGAGTGAGATTCCGCGTCCCCCAGAAAAGATCGATTCGATTTCTGTCGCTTCCAACACCGATAATGGTTATGGTCAACATCTATCCCACATCCTGAGGGTATTACCCGGCGATTTCGGTCGAAAAGTAATCGGAAAAACTCCTTCTCACGCCTTTTTGCACCTTCAATGGCGCGTCAGCATCGGTTTCCGCCGTTTTCGGGGTCGGTTTGATATTTTTCAACGTTTTTCGAGCACAGAGAGAAAGGCAGGGTGCGTTGAAATACGAGACCGGCTTCCTTCGGGTTCCGTTGATAGTTGCTTAGAGGAAAAAGGGCGGATGATCCTGGAGCTTATTACTGTTTGTCCTATTCAGACGGGAAGTGATTGAAGGAAAGGGAACAGGAGCCTTTGGGAATTAAGGTTCTTTCATGCGAACGTACCCTTTCGTTTTTTTCTATTTCTGATTCTTGAGGCATCTGAAGAGACTTACTTTCGCAAAAAGAGGTCCTTATCCACCTCATCGTAATACGAGGAATGTTGCATCGTTTGGAAGAGATGGTAATCCGAATGAGCAATGTCTAGGCTGTACGGCGGGTGGGGTAGGACTTCCCGTTTGAGCGTTTCAAGTACGTCTCTTGACGTCAGTTCATACGGCAATTTCCTACCTTTTGGATCATTCCCATTGCTTTAAACGATGGTAAATGGTGGATTGAATGACTCCAAGTGTTTTGGCGAGTTCCTCTTGCGTTTGAGATGGATCTTCATCGAGCCTCGCCTCTAATTCTTCAACCATGCATTTTGGTGGCTTTCTTCGTCTTCCAAATTTAAATTGACACTTTTAAACTGGGCAAGTAACTTCTGAGAAGTTCGTTGAGCTTGAGCATCGTCACCATAAGCTTCCACTAAAATACCATCCGCCATTCCCCGAATAGCATTTTTTACGTATCTGCTTTGAGACCGTACTTCCAAACACTGAAGTACCCTAAAACCGATCCCGAGTCAACTGAGAACCTTCCCGTTTAAGGCTTCTCCAGCTACTGCTTCTTCTTCGTTTTCCAAAGTAATTGAAGATTTCCTTTTCTCACCTAATTCATATGAAATTTTTGCGTAGTTGCAATGTTGCAAGTCCCACTATCTTAGCCTCGAATTCTCTGCTGTGGTTTGTACTTAGGGACCACTCAGTTCGTGGAACGATTTTCTGATCCGTCTGAGTTTCATGAGGAAACTTGACTCGAAAAACAATAATTTCAATCGTTATCGTCTCGCCAACATCCTGCGCCATACCGATAAGCAACTAAATAATTTACGGAGCCATGAATATAAATTTCAGAAGTCTATATTATCGGATATTTCGATTTATTCCAAAGTAACATTTCACCCCGACTTTCGGAGTGCAAAGACGATCATCCCACCTAATGCGAACGCAAACCCAACAACAGAATTCCATTATTTGGGCAAAGGTGAGGATTAGTGTCAACAGGGGACGAACATGCAGTCGGATAAACTAAGAGCTTTAACGTGTTACTGGAACCTTCCTGTCTCATTATAAACTGTTGATGCGAAGCCGTTTTGATTCCACGAGTTTTGAACAAGTTTGTTCGATTATCGTCCGTTGGGACGCAGTTTTATTCGGAAATAGGGGGAGGATCACAGAAGCACGAAAGTAAGATCTTGACAACTTGAGCAATGTACAGGGGCAATTACTGATGATTAACGATATCACGATCTGTATGTGATATTTGTGCCTCAAACCTACGATAAAACGCGTCAACCAATATGTGAGGACAGTTTGACATGGCAGATTTGGTATCTCCTTACTCATTGGTTTACGGCACGATGTTCAATAGAGGACATGCTTCGGTCCATCAACATCGTTCCAGTGACATAATACCATCAGCTAAATATATCCCCTGGAATTTATTCGCGAACCAGCGTTGGCATCTTCGGTTAGGGGACTTCTGGAAACGTTCCAAGACCAGGTGAAGCTTCCGGGATATTAGAAACGCGCTCTACTCGGCAATAATGCCGGTATCGGTTCGAAAACCCCATTCTCT
The DNA here is from genome assembly GCA_910592335.1 of Adalia bipunctata. Taxonomy (NCBI): domain Eukaryota; kingdom Metazoa; phylum Arthropoda; class Insecta; order Coleoptera; family Coccinellidae; genus Adalia; species Adalia bipunctata. The sequence goes on from OU342951.1 coordinate 6,158,911, forward strand.
GCAAAACGTAAATCATCAGTGCGTCGCTACGAACTGAACGAATTTCGCAGCGCTCGAGCGTTCCCCAGTGCCAGGATTCGACCGGAAGTAGGTACCTGAAGGCGAAGAAGGTGAATTATGTCTGATATAATATTTCACATGCCCTGGCAAGAAGATCAAGGTCGGGGAAAGCAGAAAGGAACACAATAACAGAACTATTCTCGTCTTCGTTTTACCTTACAAAATTTAGAATAGAGTCATTGAGTTTAAATATACAAACTCAAATTAAATTGTATTCAAACTCAATGGTAGAGTTCAAGCCAGACTTGCCTGGAATACGCGATGTATAAATATATAATAGCCTGCTTCGATTTTGTTGAACAAAAAGCGTTTTTTCGATATAATTATAGTGAACTCGAAAGTAAACTGCTCCACATGAGTTGGGGATATTGACTTAAATTGAAAAAAAATATAGTTAAAATAAAATTTTTGTGATGAAAATTCATATTATGTAATATGATTTCAAATTGCAAATTAATTTTAGCCTGTAGGTCTGCAGCGTATACAGGGTGGTTAAGAAAAATCTAGTAAAATAACGAAATTTTATTCCCAGAGAATTCAAGCATTTTAAGACTATCAATACAAAGTATGGCCTCCACGGGTATCAATAACAGCTTGACATCTTCTTTGCATACTACACACGAGGTTGTTTACATTTCTTGAGGAATTTGGTTCCATAAACGGGGCAGAAGCTCTCTCAGATCATTTAAGGATTCTGGGGTAGGTTGATGATTATCTAATCTTCTTTGGAGCATTTCCATGCATGTTCTATGCAATTAAAATCTGGTGAGTGCGGAGGTATTGGTAAATGTGGAATACCAAGCTCCTCGCGCGCATTCTCAACTATGGCTGCACGGTGCGGTTTAGCGTTATCGTCTAGAAATTGACGATAGCAGCGTGAAAATTGGGCACAACATTGTCAATGACATGCTCCCTATAGTGTAAGGCGGTCATATTCCCAGGACAAATGTGTAGATCTGTGCGCCCGTTGAAAAATATCCCGGCCCATACCATAACACTACCCCCTCGGAATGGATGGACTTCTTGGACATAGCGACGATTACGGGGTATGCGTGGGATTGTCCATACCCTTATTCTTCGAGAGTCTGAAAATCGTCCATATCTGGATTCATCAGTGAAAACGACACTACGCCATTGATCGTTCCAATTGATATGATGCCTTGCAGCCTTGCCCATTTCAGTCTTTGACGCTTATGGTCACTTGTTAATGGAACTCCTCTTAATGGACGTCTAGAACCTAGATTCAGCTCTCTCAAACGTCGTCTGATGGTTTCGATGGAAACTTGGACCCCATCTGCATTTTGAAGAGTATTCCATAGCATTCTACACGTAGATGAAGGGTTTCTTCTTGCCGAAATGGTGAAGAAACGATCCTGAGCAGGTGTTGTTTTTCGTCGCCCACCAAGCCTTGGTCTTTCCAACACGGAACCTGTCTCCCTGAACCTATTCCAAAGTCGAGTATCACACTTTGGCTGACTTGGAGCCTTTCCGCTACAACAACCTGAGTTAGGCCACCCTGTAGCATTCCGATAGCCCTATTAGCCTCAGCGTTTGTTAATTTACGTCTTGGCATTTTCAGAAAACTCGTTTCAAATCGAAGCCGTTGATAAACTGACTTCATTTCAAAATAAGAACATTCATGAAGCATATGCAAAGAACCAAACTTCAGAAAAAGGCGACCAGATTGAGGAAATGTCTCATTATTGGATCGATTCAAGTTGTGCGATTTTCTCGAAGATTACATACTTTTGAAAACTATTGAATACGATATCCCTAACTCTTGTGGAGCAGTATATTTCATAATACATATATATTTTTGAAATCGTTGAAGAAAGATCAATTTGGAAATATCATTTTCCATAATCGTTTCCATTTGAAAACAATGTTTTTTTGCTCAAAAATTTGAGCACGTTCAAAAAAACCAATAGTTCTGCTGGAAAGCAGTGAAAATATGATGTGTTCATTTCGAGAGCGTAGATCCTATATAATACGGAAGTTATACTTTCTCTCTATACCTCATAGTTTAGGAGTTGTAGTACTGAACCATCAAAATCTGGCCACCCTGTACAGGGTGGGCAAAATTGGTGCTACATGAACTAAAACTTTTTAACCCGTGGAGATAGAGAAAAATGAATGGCACCTTATAGAGTTCTTTTTTCGAGAAACTGATAATGCCATCAACTGCATTCCTCTATCTTCTTTCCTTTCCGAGTTATAGGCCAAAATTGAAATTTGGGCGATTTCACCTTTGGTCATTATCTCCGTTTCTGTTTTTGCTAGGATGTTGAAATAAAAACATTAGGCAGGCACTTTTTTGATAGCAATCCAGTGGCGTACTCTGATTTTTCTAAGAGGTTCATTTGCTGAGTTGAGACAAAAAGTTTTTCTTATGGAAACAGTAGTTTGAAATGACTCAGAAAGAATCGCCATTGTTTTCCCGTTTCAGAAATGTATCATATTATGTTTTAGTTCATGCAGCACCAATTTTGCCCACCCTGTACTTGGTTCTTACCAGCCCCAATCTTGGTCTTAAAACCATGTGCATACCATTTAAAAGTATTCACTGTGCAACTACTAACAATACAATCTTATTTTTTTCCAGGTTCAGCACAATGCGTCAGCGTACACTTCGAGAACAAGGACGGGGGCTTCTTCCTTCGGCAGACCGCGCGTCAGCACGTCGCCACGGAAGCTCCCTTCCTGAGCACCAACTCCGCGGCCCCGCTGTCCACCGACCGGTTCACGGTGTTCCAGAGCTCGCAACCCATCTCCATAAGGGCCACCTACGGTCCCTTCAGCACCAAACAAACGGTCCCTGCCAGATACGTGGTACCGGATCCCTTGCCAGTGAACACAGTCGGTATGACATCTCCATTTTCTTTCACATTCTCAAGGAAAACACCAAACACCTTTAAATTTTTACCCCAAGCGATTTTTTAGTGAGATTCTAAAGGGTTCTCCAATAAGAGGTGGTATTTCGAATAGCTCGCTATTTCAGTAGAAAATACTTCTCAAGCTGTCATTTTTTGACATTTGACAAGTAAAAACTACGCTATCAATAAAAATGGAACGAAACACGCTTTAACAACGCCATGAAGTTATTAAAATCTATACTAATATTATAAAAAGAAAGATTTGTATTTTTGTGTGTTTGATACGACTTGGCTCAAAAACTACTGGACCGATTTCAGAAATTCTTTCACCCTTAGAAAGCTACATTATCCCTGAGTGACATAGGCTATACTTTTCACCCGAAAAATTAAGGATACCTACTATAACTTCAATAATTACAAAAAAATCAGCCATAATCAGCTATTTTCACGTGCGCTGCAAAAACCGTAAGACTTACGTGGATACAATGTATGAGGGAAATGTACCTCTTGTATAGTTCTACAAAAAAGTCCGTGATAGCATATATCTATCTCTCAAGATTGACTTGCTCATCATCATAGTCCGGACGTCGTTCGACGTGTCCGGACTATGACTTGCTATTACCTGTTTATGGTAATCAGGTGTTTTCCAAAATTATGCACTATTTGGGAGTGCGTTTTTTGAATAGGGTATTGATCCTCATCCAACTTTGTCCCCAGTATTTCATTCAGAACGAAATTCTGCATAAAGATTTGGGTCTTAAGGCTTATAAAGAGTTGACACAAGAACTCGAGCCGGCCGATCATCAACATCATCTTTGCTGTTTGGGTCCTTGAAATGCATAAAAAAGAAGGTTAATTTACGCCTTATTGTCCAATTGTTCAGGTTCCATTCATGATTTCCTGTTGATGGAATTGAATTGAAGAAGGTAATTTTTGGAGATGGTCTCTTCTTCTGCCATCCGTCAGTGACCTATACAAAAGAGTTAACCTTAACGATGAGCCGTTACTGTTTTAAACGCTAATTATCCCCCATTTTTTCAGGACAAAGACTTTTGCTTCCGGAACCTCAAACGGAATTCGCCTCAATCCGGTAACAAGGGTTGTTTTTCCACACAATCCTCCCTTCTCATAATTGGATATCGATCTCTCTAAGCGAGTCATTATGCCGCTTCGTGGGGGGTAGATAATTAATCCAATTAGACGCTTTGATGTGCGGGTCCTTCACATTCCGCCCGCCTCGGATTAATTATTATAATCTTGACTGCCGCAGATTTGGCGAAAACCGTCCTTTTAACCAAAATCGATATCTCGGGGTTCCGTCCGAGAAATTTTGGAGTTTGAGGGGAGTACTACGCTTCTATGGGCGTGAAAGGCGTTCCGATACCGAACTTACCAAACCCAGCTTGCGAAAATTCGTTACCCAGACTTGGCTACCCAGCTCCGCGTAACGTTCTTATTGTGTCTACCCCGATCGAACTTATACGAGGATATATTGAAAAATTCTTAGCCTACTATAGAACCAAACAAAATTTCAATGTCAAAATATTTTATTACTCAACATATTCTCCTCTTAATTGAATACATTTATTACAGCGAACCTGCAACGTCTCTAGAGCTTTAAAAAAAAATGTTTCTTCTTGCTCTGCAAACCAGTCCTCCGCAGATTTCATTACCTCCTCGTTGGAAGAAAATTTACGACCTTGTAAACTTTTTTTCAGTTGAGGAAAGAGATGATAGACGGAAGGAGCCAAATCTGGTTAATAAGCGGGGTGTTCCAGTAATTCTAACCCTAAATCACGAATTTTTTGCATGGCAACATGAGATTTGTGTACTGGGGCGTTGTCCTGTAAAAACAAAACACCTTTGGATAGCTTTCCGGGTCTTTTCTCTTTAATTTTTTTCCGTAGAGTGGTCAGTAATGTAGAATGGTAATTTCCAGTTATTGTTCTACCCTTATCCAAAAAATCAATCATGATTACTCCATGGCAATCCCAAAAACTGAAGCAAGAACTTTTCCAGAAGATTTTTGGACACGAAACTTCTTAGGTCTTGGAGAACCAGAGTGTCACCATTCCATCGATTGTTGCTTTGTTTCTGGATCGTAGAAATGTACCCAAGTCCCATCCATAGTAACAATTCAGTTTAAGAAGTCTACATCCTTTTCAAATCGAGCACAGATCGAACGCGATGCTTCTACCCTTGCACGCTTTTGGTCAACATTCAAACATTTGGGGATCCATTTTGCAGAAATTTTTCTCATGTCCAAATTGACGTGAACTATATGATGAACGCGTTCTTATAAAATCTTCAGTGCTTCAGATATCCGTTTTAGCCCAATTCGACGGTCTGACAAAATCATGTCATGAACTGCATTGATATTTTCGGAGATTGACACAGAAACTGGCCTTCCCGATCTTCAATGGAAAATTTACCTTTTTTGAAGCTTGCAGTCCAATTTTTCACGGTCGCATACGAAGGACATTGATCACCAAGGGTATTAAGCATATCTTCGTAAATCTGCTTACCTCTTAACCCTTTTAAATCCAGTACTTTATGATTGCTCGATACTCCAATTTTGCGATTCTTAGGTACAATTTCGGTGGACATTATTTTTTTAAATTTATTGCGCAACTCTGGTTTACTTTTTTGACGTCGAACTCTACACTGACACTTCTAATAAGTTATTGTTCGTTGATATGTTATCGCAATGTTTTGGAAATGCATGGAACTGGTCTAGGCTAACTAGATATCGATACATCCTCGTAAACCAGACAACCGCCAAAAATTACGAGCGAATTTAAGCGAATCTGGGCCCCGATACCTACCCAGCTGTCCCATCCTTAATAACGTCCCAAAGATACGACCTTAATCAAGTTTTTACCTCGTCTCTTCCACATTACCATCGAAAAGACATTTAACGAGCGTGGTCTTCACGGAAACCCGATTTCGTACGTCCGCGAATTAACAAACTCCACGCTCGAGTTTCATTTGCAATTTTAATGGCAGCTGCATAAATATTCAGGACAGTTCACCTACACCGGCGCGCCGAAAAGTCCAATTAATACTAGAGGAGCCTTTATTTCGACGCCGAAAGGATCGGAAAGGCGTCGTCCTCATCAAATGCGCCGAATTTCAAAAGGGCGATTGCCTAATTAGAAAAGCGAAGCCTCTGTTAGGTTTTGTTGAAAGAATGCTTCCTCTATTAGGAACACTGCTCTACATAGAAATGCGCAGATAGATCTTTGTTTAGAGTGTTTAAAGGTTTAGACTATAGAAAGACGAGACGCACCTTTCAATAATATACTGCTCCACAAGAGTTAGGGATATCGTATTCAATCGTTTTTAAAAGTGTGTAATCTTCGAGAAAATCGCTGTAAAATCATTTAAAACTCAATAACAACTTGAATCGATCCAATAAAATCAGTACCTATGAGACATTTCGTCAATCTGGTCGCCTTTTTTCTGAAGTTTGGTTCTTTGCATATGCTTCATGAATGTTCTTATTTTGAAATGAAGTCAGTTTATCAATGGCTTCGATTTGAAACGAGTTTTCTGAAAATGCCAAGACGTAAATAAACAAACGCTGAGGCTAATAGGGCTATCGGAATGTTACAGGGTGGCCTTACTCAGATTGTTGTAGCGGAAAGGCTCCAAGTCAGCCAAAGTGTGATATCTCGACTTTGGTATAGGTTCAGGCCTCAGGGAGACAGGTTCCGTGTTGGAAAGACCAAGGCTTGGTGGGCGACGAAGAACAACACCTGCTCAGGATCGTTTCATCACCGTTTCGGCGAGAAGAAACCCTACATCTACGTGTAGAATGCTACGGAAATGCAGATGGGGTCCAAGATTCCATCGAAACCATCAGACGACGTTCGAGAGAGGTGAATCTAGGTTCTAGACGTCCTTTAAGAGGAGTTCCATTAACACGTGACCATAAGCGTCAAAGACTGGAATGGGCAAGGCAACATATCAATTGGAACGATCAATGGCGTATTGTCCTTTTCACTGATGAATCCAGATATGGACGATTTTCAGATTCTCGAAGAATAAGGGTATGGACAATGCCACGCATACCCCGTAATCGTCGCTATATCCAAGAAGTCCATCCATTCCGAGGGGATAGTGTTATGGTATGGGCCGGGATATGTTTCAATGGGCGCACAGATCTACACATTTGTTCCGGGGAATATGACCGCCTTACACTATAAGGGGGCATGTAATTGACAATGTTGTGCCAAATTTTCACGCTGCTATTGGTGAAACATTTCAATTTCTAGACGATAATGCTAGACCGCACCGTGCAGCCATAGTTGAGAATGCGCGCGAGGAGCTTGGTATTCCACATTTACCAATACCCCGCACTCACCAGATTTGAATTGCAAAGAACATGCATGGGATATCCAAAGAAGATTAGATAATCATCAACCTACCCTAGAATCCTTAAATGATCTGAGAGAGCTTCTGCCCCGTTTATGGAACCAAATTCCCCAAGAAATGTTCAACAACCTCGCGTGTAGTATGCAAAGAAGATGTCGAGCTGTTATTGATGCCCGTGAAGGCCATACATTGTATTGATACTCTTAAAATGCTTGAATTCTCTGGGAATAAAATTTCGTTATTTTACTCGATTTTTTTTAACCACCCTGTATACGCTGCAGACCTACAGGCTAAAATTAATTTTCAACTTGAAATCATATTAATATGAATTTTCATCACAAAAATCTTATTTTATCTATATTTTTTTGCAATTTAAGTCAATATCCCTAACTCATATGGAGAAGTTTAAATAGTGAAGCCAATTTTCAAAATCATAAGAAATTAACTGGGTAACTGTACTACTACACTTGTAATTTCATTTCCATTCTTCAATACCGATAACACCACGCCACTGGACCTTTCAAAGTTAGATTATGCAATGTTGTCACGGTAGTATCTACTGAATACTGATATTGCTATTCTTTATGCTATCTTCGTTCCACTCATTGAAAACCGTCTAAATTTTGGCATCAACAATTCTGGAATTTATTAATGAAGTGCTGTGTCTCCTCTTTCTATAGGTAGTCTAAGTATAAAGTATTTTTGTGAACTTCTATTCTGAAGCAGTGCACAAAGAACTCCGCATTCGGTTTTTTCGAACCAGAATCTGGAGCCCGCCGGATTGTCAACTTCAAAGCGGAACATAAAACTTCGTCACTCCTCACTCGTTCCCACGCGACTTCTCTCTGGTCCGACAGTCACAGAGCGCCGATTATATACGACCGGCCCGACTGTCGAAACATCTGTGCTCCATCGGGATAATTATACGTATGCGTCGAGTCCATCATCATGGAGTCAATTACGCCGGTGGCGAAAGTGAAATTAATGAACTGTTATTTCTGTCAACCGGGAGTTCTATGTTTTAATTATCCAGGATGCCATTATACACACCGCCACCCTAACGTGATAACCGTTGAAATCGGCCGGACGGGGGATGCGGGCCCCTAATAAACGCGATCTCGATGGTCCAATTAGCCGGATGCACTTCCGTGTGCGCCGGAGACTCTATGACATTTTAAATGTATGGAGTTATTACAGGAACCTTCCCAGGGAAGGTGCGCCATCCAGTAGTGGATAGCGTAACTATAGAGTCATCATATTAGAGCACTATAAAGATAGACCTGGCTCTATGGTTGATTGGGTCCAACCATAGACTCGAAAATTACAGGACTCGCAACATTTTCCTCGCCATCTATCGGGGTGATACACCAACATAAACAATAAATTTTTATAAATTTGACTATTAGATGCCGCGGCATTATTCTAACACCACGAACCTAACCTATTTCCAATGTTTTTCATGTGAGCATGCCGAAAAAAGTCACCACAAGATCTCTCATTCCGAAAATATGCTCATTCTATTGCAGATTTCATTTCTTTCGATTACAGATTTCATTTCATTCGAAGGGATCTGTAATTTTCGAGTCTATAATTGGACCCAAAATGGCAGTTTCTGGTATACTCCCCTTTATAGAGCCTCAATATAAGTTGTCACCGCGAACAGGATTTCGATCGATGGTATTTTTAATTTACTTACTGAACTTTTCTCTAGAAAAGCCGATCTTACTGTGCCCAGCATAAAATTGTCGGGAGTGACCATACCATTGAAGTCATCCATTTCGATGCTTGGCATTACTGTCGGCAGTAACCTTTCCTGGGAGAATCACGTGAGATCCATTGCTAAAAGTGCATCCCAAAAACTTGGTTTTCTGTTTCGTGCCAGGAGCTATTTCACCTCAGGTCAGCTGCTTATGATCTATAAGGCACAGATTCGACCTGTCCTGGAATACTGTTCCCATATTTGGAGTGCTGCACTTAAACACACCCTAAAACTCTTGGATTCCGTACAAAAAAGGGCAATTCGTCTCGTCGGTGATGCATCGCTTACAAGCTCGCTCACTTCTCTGGAACACCGTAGAAAAGTGGGCGATCTGTCTCTATTTTATAGATATTTCCATGGGCGATGCTCTTCTGAATTATCAGCAATCGTTCCCCCTCTGGCAGTCTCTTCCAGACTAACCCGTCAAGTTAAGTCTTCACACCCCTTCGTGGTAACTTTGGAGACCTGCAGAACATCTCTCTTCAGAGACTCGTTTATCCAACGAACAGCGAGGCTTTGGAACACATTGCCTAGGGAGGTGTTCACCGAGGCATATAACCTCCAGAAATTCAAGAAGAACACCAATTCCTACCTGCCTGCCCTTGGTTCTCACGATGTTCTCTGAACATTACAGGATATTCCTTTTCGTGAAAATCACAACATTAAAAAAAAAAAAACTGCAGTAAGGTGCCTTCATTGTTCATCCCTAATTCATACCAATCCTCAGGGCCCACGATAGACCTCCAAGACCTCACCACCCATCATCTAGACGTCTCCGCCCACATAGTACGCACCGAGATACCACGTGACTCGCCGTCGCTCCGAGTGCTGTTCCACACGGGCACCGACCCGGGCGCCAGACGTCAGGTGCTGGTAGATCGACACCACCAGAAGGTGTGCATCGTGCTTCACGCCACCATGAACCAGAAGCCTTCACTTCACGCGGCCTGCAGCCCTGATGGCGAAGATGGCGTCTGTCTGGCCCAGATCACCGTTCCCTTCTCCTACTGGCCCAATCTGCCGTCCCCGGACAAAAACGGCAGGCCAGGTAAGATGAGGAATCACATATTTGCGATATACTTATATTCATATACTAAATCTATCTCCTTTATTCTTCGATCTCATTCGTAAACATATCGTGGTCGTTACTTGACAGATTGTGGACAGATGACGTTTCGGATACGTCAACCATAGAGTATCGTTAGTTTTCTTCCTTCGAATGACCCTTCTATCTGTATTTCTCGATAGGTAAGGCGCCGAAAACTCCGCCTAGGGTGCTGCAGGTGTCTTATTCAGTGTTGGAGACTAGACCAGACGAGCAAGGTGCTTGTCATCCAGAGGTGCAGATCCAACCGAGTACGCCGATCGGAGTGGTGCATCTGGTGGTAGCGAAAGGAGCCTATAAAGAATTGAAGTTGACGGATGACATCATTATGCTGGTACCGCACCCGCCCCTGTATCCTATGAGTAGGATACACGTGCCTGTGTTTGTGGATAGACAAAAGGCCAAATTGATGACGGCTATTGTTATAAGGTAATGGATGAGTGAATACACGTCAAGCTTTTCTTCGTTCTCGCAAATTGGTGGATGCGCCAGTTATACAACATGAATATCTGATCATTGATGTTAGATCAACATTAACTACAAATAACTTAAAAAGCACTTATTCGCCCATCGAAATCTCGACATTTTCTGGCGATATCGGTTGACGCAATCGATCCCCTGTCATCGAAACCTCGTAAACAGAGATGAAAAATGGTCCGGGTTGAATGTCGGCTTGATTGAACGTTAATAAAAGTTACCCTCAAGTTTCACAAAGAACCCTAATGGACGGTGAACATTAGGCGGTTCAAGTTCTCGAACTTCCGTCCGAGTTGAAGACTCGATTAAATCTTTGCGAAATAAAAAAAAATTTAAAACCGCTTGGTAGATTGTTCGTAAAACGACCATTATTGAAAGAAACAAGTATACTCCATTCACGATTATAAAATCACAACTCTGGCCTTGGAAATTTGACACATTCCACTCTGTATCGAAGTTATGACGTTTTTCAAAATATTTTTATGTTCCAAGTCAACACTATGTTGCCCTTTCTACATTCTTAGCGTATTTTTCAGAATGTGAATGAATTGGAAAAGATGTGATGGACGAAAATAATTAACGTTTATATGAATTGATAGAAAGGATTCCTTTTCTAGTTATTTGCATGAAAAGTACAAGAGATCACTGTTGAAATATATTATTTTTCGCCATGGAAAAAAATTGCATTGCTTTCACATAATTTTCATATGCATGCTTGTGAAGATTTAATGTATATTATCCTCTAGAACTGAAAGTTCAAGACTTGACGACCTTCCATTTATTTGATCTTATGAACAAAGAGTAAAATATTCTGACTGTATAGTAATTTATTAGTTTAAAAAATATTCATACATTACTACCACAGTAGGTTTGTACAAATAAAATGGAATAGGTCAAACATATGCTTCACATTTATCATTCACCTGTTCTAAAATAAGACACAAACTCCTGGAATATGGAAAAAACCGATGTATTCTGGTTCAATATACTTCTACTTTCGGCAAAGGAATGAAAGCTCCAGTGACACATTTCAATTCATCGGAATCTTGAATGCAATATAGTCATATTTCTTCTTTTTTTTAGCTTTTTCGACGTGTTTTCTCTGAAACGTGAAAACGATCAACAATAATCATTTGGAGACCGATGATGGCCATCCAGAACCCGTTTACTCACGAAAATCGTGCAATTTCATTCTGCAAGTTCTTTCCTCATAATTCCTCGAAGATCCTACCTGAACCATATTTTCCGGTCGCTTTCGTTAGTAGATCGTATAAGGAAGCCTTTTTTGTGCATTTACACATTCCAAATAAATTTTGAGCACCAAAAACGATACCGAAACTAACCAAACTTCTGGGGGACCGCAATTTCGTTTAAAATCTTTCTAAACGGTCAGATACCTAAATCGTTATCAAGTGTAAAAAGGTCGATTAGTACTTACTTTCGGTTTATTTATGCTTATAAATCGATTTTTGGTCCAATTCAAATTTGCCGTTCGTACTCACGCCAAAAGTCGTGAAAGGACAAAATGACACTTGCACAAAATTCCTCATATCGACGGGAAACTTCTTCTGGACGACGAAGAACGAGAAAATAGGCGATTTCCTATCGATATTTCGCCCCAAAATTGCCGATCTATTCGAACTATCAAAATGTGGAATATCTTTGATACTTTAACTTTGATGTAAACAAAGGAACTGGCAACGTTGTTTTGTCATTAACGATATTTTCTGTACGCGCACAGACTTTTCATCAGTTGCACCAACTCCTGAAAACGAAACCATGACCTACTATGTGATTAAATGAAAGTGAATGGAGTATAAGTCACTAGGATGTATAATCTGAATTTTTCATTCAATTTCGACAGTTTTTCACAAAACTTGACTGAAATAGAGAAAATATCGTCTAATACTCGTTGCAGAAGGCAATTCCAACACTCATGAGTTCGAAAACTCGCTCTTTCGTCGCTCGTTTTCAAAATATACACGGTTAAATGTGTCGGAATGTCATGGCCATTTTTGTTATGTTTTGTTGAACAGGTATCAATAATGGATTTTGTTGGAAATGGATAGTAAATTCATAAAAAATATAATTCGTATCAAGTGAGAATGTGTGCGATTAAATAAGAGAAAAGTATTGCCAGAAAACAATATTTCTCGGAAAAAATGATCTCAAATAATTCTCCTGTCGAAAATACCCAAATAAGTCGAAGATAGTGGATACATTCGACAAAAGTTGAGGTATTAGAGCATTCGCAAATTTGTAACGTTTCCTAATCTCACCTAGGCTGCATTTATAACCCTTGAGAACCAACTCTACGAGAGTTCACTCACACATACCAAATTCCTCATACTCGAAAAACCCTCTTAACCTTCTTCCCCGTCTCGAATCGAATCCAATCCCACCGCATGAATATAAATCGAACAATTTTCTACAATTTCCCAGGAATCGTCGGTCGCCAACCCCCTTATCTTCCGCAATTAGTCCCACCGATGTCACCAATTTCCATTCCCTTTTTCAGGGGTCGAGTCAAGAGCGGCCTTAAAATCCTGGAAGCGACAGCCGCATCGGACGCGTCCGCCTGGAACATGACCGTGGACATAAATCCGAGGCACACGGGAGGGACCATCACCCTCGTCAGGAGGGAACCGCCGGACGCTGAAGGAGTCGGTGCGCCCTCTGGAGGAGAGTGAGTAGCCGTTTGTCTTGTTCGGACTCTAATTTGTGGGTTATGGGTTCTGGGGAAGGACTTACAGGTGTTCAATTGAGGTTGATTTACAACGTTAGGAACATAAAAAGAGAACAACACTTGGAAAAATGAAAACCAAAGAAAATAAACACAGATATAAACAACCTAGAACAAACGCAAACCAAGAACAGCAAACAAAACCAAAAAATAGATAAACAAACACAAGGAATCAAAAATAAGAAACTTTTGATTGATTTAAGGGAAGCATTGTACTTTCTCCTCATAACCTCTTTTAAGGATTGGACGGGTATAAATTCGCTATCACAAAAACGCTTATATCTTTTGAACCACTGGACCGATTTCGAAAATCAAACTCATTTTCGAATCATCTTCTAATTCTAATGAAAACTGTTTTCACAATAAAAAAAACCAAAACTATTTTTTACAAAATTCATGGATTTTTTCTGGAAATCTTCCCATCATGCTTCTTATAGTGTTCTCAGTCACTTTCTGGGATTCTGTCTTCCACTTTTGCTTGAATTCCTCTAATGTTTTCGATGATTTCTTAGTCTTCTTCAATTCTCTTTTTACCAGGGCCCAATATCTTTCGATTGGCTCGAGTTCTGGGCAATTTGGTGGATTGGCCTCTTTGGGGACAAAAACCACCTTCGTACCATTCCTTGGTGGCCTTGCTGTAGTGGCATGAAGCTAAATCTGGTCAAAAGATTGTTGACACATCGTGCTCACGTAAAAATGGTAAAAGTCGCTTCTTCAAGCATTCCTCGATGTATATCTTCGAGTCAACAGAGCCTTGACCAACGAAAAATTTGCTCCTTTTCCCAGAAGTGCAAATTGCTTGCCAAATCAGGAATTTTTTAGGAAACTTTGCTTGTTTCTTCACGCGAAATTGTTAGTCAACATTTCCACGAGAATCTGCAGTATAAAATTCCTGACCAGGAAGTTACGAGAAATCAACCAAGACATAGGTTTCGTCGTCCATCACGCAACAGGAAAAATTTTTCAGGAAATCTTTTTTTAATTTCTTTGCTCTTGATTTCACTTCTCGATTCTTCACAGCGTTCCTGTCTGACACTTTCTGCTTTTTATATGTTCTAAGCCCACAAGTCGACTTGATTTTCTGAACGGTTGACTGCGAACAACCCACTATTTGGGCCACTCTCCGTCTTGCAAGGTTAGGATTCTTCTGAAAAAGGCTGATGGCTTTCTTCACTTTTTTTGGGTTATGAAACCCCTTTTTCCTCCCGGATCCTTCCTTGCGCTTAATTGTAAGATCTTCGTTGAAGCGCTTAACAACTCTTGATACCGTTTCCGGACGAACGCGAGCCTCTTTTGCGATTCTTTTGAATCTCCATTTTTGATCATTTTGAAAAAGTTTCACTATAAATTCTCGTGTTTTCACTTCGCTTGACATTTTGCGACAGAGAATTGGAATATCTATGAAGTAAATATTCCACATGTTTCTGACGTTCATAACAAAGCTAACTATGATCAAATTTTGATTTTTTCTCAATTGGTTCAAGAGATACAGGCGTTTTTGTGATAGCGAATTTATTCTCGTTCAGTACCTTAATTTGAAGCCCGTTTTTCTGCCAAATCTCAATAATCTTCAATAACTGCACAGATGATTCAATATTCATGAAAAATCAGAATCGAGGTCATGAAATACTCCCCTCCCCCAAACCAATCGTTCCGTAATAACGCGCGTCGACAAAAGTGCCCTGGGACCTCGAACCTGCCATAAAAAACCAAACATCGAGGGCCGAGATTCATTTTATCGAAAAACGCATCGTAACTTCCGCCATAAATAGAAGCAGGGGAAGTTTCACGGCTTGTCGTACTCGAAAAAAAACGTGAAACTTCTTCGTTCCGATCGCAACATTTTCCCGAAATCCTGCGCTGAAGTTGGCGAGGAAATTGAGAAAGAGATTTAATCTGGGCAGATTTAAGGTTTCAACTTGACGCATTGTTTACCGGTTTTCCATCAGGAGAATTCCGCAGAACGTGTTAAACGGTTTGGTTTGGTCGAAATGAGGTTTTTCATGTTTGATTTTCGCCTTTATATTTATTCACCCAGCTACCATTATTCGTGATGGTACGAAATCAAAGAAAAATGGCGATTGGGTGATATCACGTGCACGGATCGAATTAATTAAGTCTTTATATTTCAAGTTTATTCTCGAGTAACGTCTTCTGTGACACAATTTCAAGGATACATGACACTTTCACACATTTTATCCTGAGTATCTGGAGCGAATGTTTGAGAGAGATCTCCCTGGATTCCCGTTAAAAATTATTGATACTTCGCGACCCAGAAAAATCGCGATTCTCTATTATAACGTCAACATTACTCGTTCCGATCTCATCGAATACCGAAATAATGCTTCTAAATAGGGTGATAAAAAAGTGACGTTCATTTCTATGCCATCGAGATCATTACCCATTTCGAGGGCAGAATTCTATAGTTGATTATTCCTCGAAACATCGACGACGATAAAAATACGTTAATGCCAGGGGATTAAATTCGATGGTGCATCGAAACGTCAACGGTGACTCCAGTTGATTATGGAAATTTATGTGCCATTTCGCTTAATACCGCGGCGAATCAACCAATCAACACGTTTAGGGGACTATTCGAATGTAGATTCCGTTGAATACAAACGCTTCTTGATATTCCATCGGAGGATTTCATTTTTATTGAGATTTTTAGGGAATTAATGGATCTCTGTTCTTGTGTCTATGGTTCACAGTTTGATACACTTCGTCGAAATGTGGAACGGCGTTGCCACAATGTATTTCATGGTTTTTTGTAAAGGCGGCTGTGCGATTGGGTCACTTAATGACGAAATTTCCGATAGTGATGATCGCTTGGCGTTTTAGGGTCTTGGAACTTTTCACGTGGCTTGTGGAAGTTAGCGAAGATGCCACAGAGTTGTACGAAGGAACTAGGATAGTGTGGACAGCGAGATACGAGCCTCATCAAGACGAGCAAGACGGCGCCGACAGTCATAGAATGGAAGGCAAGAAGTCTACTACCCGATTCGAAGTGCAGAAAGACGACATACAGGCTGTGGTCCCCATCAGTAAGGTGAGTTGAAATGGATCTAATAAATAACTGCTCGCATTGTTCACAAACTTCCTCTATGAAGAGGACACTTCTTAAGTTGACATTTAAAGCATTTAATTTGAGTAACACAGACAACTTACGAGGAACGTCATAGAATTACGAAGAGGTACGTTCCGCTTTTGCGGACGAAAAGTTTTTGCTTCTTTTGCTTGTGGGACTTCGAGCAAGCCATAATTTTCGAACGTTGCATGCCATGCGGGGCATTTTGCCGGCTCGGCAACTTTGTTTCGCTGCATCATGTGGGGGTAGATGGCAAAACCACATCTTGCCCGAGGCGAGTACAGCGCTTATGTTTTAAACTTGTTGAAAACTTGCCAACATGACATGTTAAAGTGCTTCAAAGTTGGCGAATTAGGAGCAACAATCGAAAGGCATACTTTGGATGCAGTATTAATGAGGTTTTTCAAGAAACTTGGTGGGTCACATAGGGAGGATTGAATAATGCAAGCTTCCATGGAAATTCCAGGCTGACTCCTATTCCCATGTTAGTGAAAAAAGGTCTACTCTAGTTGGTATTACAGGCGCCTTTTCAAACAGAATTAACAAAATAATGATCATGACTCGGTTAGTTGAGATAAGGCATATTTCCATGACAATACAGTCAATAATTTCTTTTTTTTGATTCCAAGCTCCATTTTTGCACACATCGAAGAGAATTGATCCATTCGTATCATTGAAATTAAAGTTTAAACGAATAAAACGTCAAATCTTTTATTTAACAATACTCCAATAATATAAATACGTAAAATCAATTTCTAAGTACAGGTATTTGCTTCAACAACTTACAATTAAAAGTGGTACTGAAATAAAACGGTATCTCGGTCTCGTTCACAAACTCCTCGAACTTATCAACGCAGTCACAAGCGATGGGATTATTCTGCAGATGCAAAGAAATAAAACTGGTACTCATCCCCTTCAAGATGTCCATGCTCAAACACGCGATTCTGTTCGAATTCAACACCAAACTGTTGACTTGTAGACTCTTAAACACGTATGGGTGCAGATCTATCATCTTGTTGTTGTCCAGCATCAGAACCAAAAAGTCCTTGTTCTTATCCACAGCTTCAGAACTTATAGAATCAATATCGTTATAGCTAAGCTTGTATTGTACCACATGATTGTCTGGAGCCGGTACAATATTGACGAAAGCATGAGGTGGTACTGTCGCTATATGGTTGTGACTAAAATCCACCAGAGTTAAATTCGGGCAGTTCTTAAACCAGTTGCCATTCAAAGATCTCAGTTTGTTTCTGTTCAAATACAGTCTCTTCAAACTTGGCATGTTGTCGAAAGCGTCTAAATCAATGTTAGAAATTTCGTTGACGCTCAGATATAAGGTTTCCAAAGACTTGATTTGATTGAAATAATCCGATTTGACGGTGGTGAGTCGATTGACGGCCAGAGACAGTTTGGTGAGCTTCGGGTTTTCTTGAAATACCAGTTTTTCCATGGTGGACACGTTGGCGCCGATGAAGGAGAGCTCTTCGAGTTCCGAGAAGAATTTCACCATCCCCTCGCAAAGTTCAGTGACGTTCGCTTTGGTTATGTGGATTATTTTGTAACCGTCCATCAGATAGAAGTCCACATCGCGGTGTTTCTCTCTTCTTCCGCTCTTCCTCCAGGTCATGGCATCTATGGTCTCTAAGGACGATACATTGCAAACGCCGAAAACGTCGCTTAGGAAGGTCGAAAACACTAACGTTAAGAAGACGAGCTTCATTTCGGTGAAGGCTGGGTTCTACTGAATTGTGTTCTTGAACATTCGTTTGGAATGATATCGATGACATTATGACCCGTTATCTATCGGGAACGAACTAAAGTAAGGAATGAGAGTATTGTTTTGTTTTGACGATATTTTATTTTGAATGGACACGAGTATAACGTCAATGTGATTATGTGACGCTTCAAAAATTCTCGTACTAACTGAAGAAACGAATTTGAGCAATATTTCACCACTTTTATAATTCATCCGGCTCAGAGGACCAATGTTTAATATCAAAGAGAGATTTTATTTTCCACGTAATCGACGTGAACGGATTTCATTCCTCGCAAAATTAGCAATTCCTGAAATTACGCCCTCGCAAAATGGATGCATACGTGGAAAACCCGCTTCATCCTGGGGATTAAGGCCGATAGAACGGACCGCCAACCATTCCGTTCTTTCGATAGTGACACGCTGACGGGTTCCGTATCCCGTTTTCGAAACAATTTCGCGGCCGATTGCCTCCGGAGATTTGCCTGCGGCTCCGGAGCGTACGTCCGGTCCGGAGCGCCCGGATAATGCGGCCTGGATATCGTCGATCCAGACGATCGGCGTCGGAAGGCGCCGCTGACGCTTTTTCGTTATGCAAAAGCGGAATTTCGGCTGATCGAGAGCTCGGTGCCCGTCGAGGCGGTTTCTATGGTCATATGAAAGCGCAGATTAATAATAAAGTGGGCATACTCGCTTAGAAGTGGCACCCATCCTTCTACTTCCTTTTGCCGTATCATTTTCTCTTCCATGTGACTTTTTTGTCGCTTTGGAACCGTTTTGCGGCACTCCTGTTTGACAAGTTAAGCCACGACCATAACTGCGGCCCGACAGCAAAATATGTTCAGTATCAGCATTGAACTTCATTGCTGAAGACGGCAATGAGCTTTATCGCTGACGGTGGCAATGAGTTTTATCGCTGACGGCGGCAATGGGCTTCATCGCTGAAGACAGCAATGAGCTTTATCGCTGACGGCTGCAATAAGCTTCATCGCGAAGAAATCGCGATCTTTATCGCTGCCGACGGCAATGAGCTTTATCGCTGACGGCGGCAAAGGGCTTCATCGCTGAAGACAGCAATGAGCTTTATCGCTGACGGCTGCAATAAGCTTCATCGCGAAGAAATCGCGATCTTTATCGCTGCCGACGGCAATGAGCTTTATCGCTGACGGCGGCAAAGGGCTTCATCGCTGAAGACAGCAATGAGCTTTATCGCTGACGGCTGCAATAAGCTTCATCGCGAAGAAATCGCGATCTTTATCGCTGCCGACGGCAATAAGCTTTATCGCTGACGGCGGCAAAGGGCTTCATCGCTGAAGACAGCAATGAGCTTTATCGCTGACGGCTGCAATAAGCTTCATCGCGAAGAAATCGCGATCTTTATCGCTGCCGATGGCAATGAGCTTTATCGCTGACGACGGCAAAGGGCTTCATCGCTGAAGACAGCAATGAGCTTTATCGCTGACGGCTGCAATAAGCTTCATCGCGAAGAAATCGCGATCTTTATCGCTGCCGACGGCAATGAGCTTTATCGCTGACGGCGGCAAAGGGCTTCATCGCTGAAGACAGCAATGAGCTTTATCGCTGACGGCGGCAACAAGATTCATCGCTGACGGCGGCAACAAGCTTCATCGCTGACGGCGGCAACAAGCTTCATCGCTGACGGCGACAGTGAGCTTTTTCGCTGACGGCGGAAATGAGCTTCATCGCTGAAGACAGCAATGAGCTTTATCGCTGTCGGCGGCTGTGAGCTTTAAGGCTGACGGCGGCATTGAGCTTCATCGCTGAAGACAGCAATGAGCTTTATCGCTGACGGCTGCAATAAGCTTCATCGCGAAGAAATCGCGATCTTTATCGTTGCCGACGGCAATGAGCTTTATCGCTGACGGCGGCAAAGGGCTTCATCGCTGAAGACAGCAATGAGCTTTATCGCTGACGGCGGCAACAAGATTCATCGCTGACGGCGGCAACAAGCTTCATCGCTGACGGCGGCAACAAGCTTCATCGCTGACGGCGACAGTGAGCTTTTTCGCTGACGGCGGAAATGAGCTTCATCGCTGAAGACAGCAATGAGCTTTATCGCTGTCGGCGGCTGTGAGCTTTATCGCTGACGGCGGCATTGAGCTTCATCGCTGAAGACAGCAATGAGCTTTATCGCTGACGGCTGCAATAAGCTTCATCGCGAAGAAATCGCGATCTTTATCGCTGCCGACGGCAATGAGCTTTATCGCTGACGGCGGCAAAGGGCTTCATCGCTGAAGACAGCAATGAGCTTTATCGCTGACGGCGGCAACAAGATTCATCGCTGACGGCGGCAACAAGCTTCATCGCTGACGGCGGCAACAAGCTTCATCGCTGACGGCGGCAACAAGCTTCATCGCTGACGGCGACAGTGAGCTTTTTCGCTGACGGCGGAAATGAGCTTCATCGCTGAAGACAGCAATGAGCTTTATCGCTGTCGGCGGCTGTGAGATTTATCGCTGACGGCGGCATTGAGCTTCATCGCTGAAGACAGCAATGAGCTTTATCGCTGACGGCTGCAATAAGCTTCATCGCGAAGAAATCGCGATCTTTATCGTTGCCGACGGCAATGAGCTTTATCGCTGACGGCGGCTAAGGGCTTCATCGCTGAAGATGGCAATGAGCTTTATCGCTGACGGCGGCAATGAGCTTCATCGCTGAAGACAGCAATGAGCTTTATCGCTGTCGGCGGCTGTGAGCTTTATCGCTGACGGCGGCATTGAGCTTCACCGCTGAAGATAGCAATGAGCTTTATCGCTGACGGCTGCAATAAGCTTCATCGCGAAGAAATCGCGATCTTTATCGTTGCCGATGGCAATGAGCTTTATCGCTGACGGCGGCAAAGGGCTTCATCGCTGACGGCGGCAATGAGCTTCATCGCTGAAGACAGCAATGAGCTTCATCGCTGACGGCGGCAACAAGCTTAATCGCTGACGGCGGCAATGGGCTTCATCGCTGAAGACAGCAATGAGTTACATCGCTGGAGATGATTTCTCGGTAAAATTCAGCCCAATCGAAGAAGTTTCGAAGCTTCGAATGTAAAAGCGGCTCAAATGCTTTAGTCGACTTCATCTTGTAAAGGGGTAAACCAATATCTTCAAGCAAAATTCACCACAACGTGGTTTAACGTTTACGACTTGAGAACTCAACACAAATTTGTTATGCCCGTTTCGGAAAATCCGATACGTATCTAATCCATCTTCTTGTTTCAGAACTGGGAGGTGTTGAACACGGCAGTGCTGACGGGGCGGCAGGTTTCCCAAGCCATGAAAATTTTCATAGTTTCCCAGGCGGGTAAGGCGGCAGACGTGACGTTCCAGGCGTCCTGTCACTCAGAGGACGACAGCGTCCTGAAGGTGAGTTATGAAGCCGCCTTAATCGTGTAGGTTGGCGGTTGGAAATCCACTCCACGTCGTTACCCGGCGGTTGGAAATATAACGAAAACGATGTAGACGTACCCGTCTAATTTTTCAACCGGGAGACTCCCCAAACGAGGGTAAAGTAGCTTCGAGTTTGGAGGAAAAGAGACGTTTGACACGTTTGAAGTGCTGCTGTAGATAAATCGAGTTTTGGCCATAAATATCCTAGTTGCCTTCTCCTCGCTAAATTCTCCACTTGTAAATGTACACCTGAAAACTCTCCATCACGTATTATATTACTCCAACATTTGGTCCTTCGGGCCGGATACGCCAAACATGATTTTTCCGCGCCGAGCGTTATTCCCGATAAAAAACGGCTTCGAGCATTCCCAGTAATAAAAAACGTTGTGTATCTTCCTTTGTCGCATCTGGGAAAATAACGACGCGCGTGTAGATTCGACTCCCTTCCGATTTTTCTTCGCGGAAAATTCATTTCCGCGTAATTTCGCGAGGATCATCCGGAACGACGCTGCGCGTCTCCTTTTTCCTTATCGCGGGGTCGTTTGGTAAATGAGCCCCGGACCGGAGACTGCGAGACGTATTTCGCAGACGATATCAGACTTCAGCGGCGGCTAATGACCGGAAACGGTGAAATGGGATCGCGTTCCAGATTAACGCTAGACGGGACGTTAAAATATTCGGCGACTGGCGGAATGGACGAATGTCGGGCGATTGAATAATCGATTCGCTAACATCAAGGAAAATTCACGATAGCAACACTTATAATGGGTACACGACGGAAATAATACGTCCCATAATAGAACCCTGAGGCACACCTTTAATATTAGACTTTATGGTCCCTTTTACCCGGAAAAATTAACGATAGCAACCTTCATAATGGGTACACGACGGAAATAAGAGGTCCCATAACGGAACCCTGTGGTACACCTTCAAAATCCCACTTTACGGTCACCTTTACCCGATTTGGCAGTATTTTCCTTTCGTAGGTATCCTCGTCTTGCAGTTCCGTGTACGTGGACGGCAGCGAAGCTAGGGGTTCCGTAAACGGATCCGTCCTCGTAAAGTACGGATCCTATACTGGTTTAGCCAGGTTCACTGTCTGGATGCCCGAGTTTCCTCTGGACTTGCAGGTGGCCGATTTCCGACTCTCCCAGATAAAATCGTGGCGAGTTCCGGACAGCCATCCCAGGTGAGTCCAGCTCCTCTTTTCCGGATAAAAAGATCGATAAGTTTCGTATTGCAGCAACCTTAAAACGAGGAGGAAGAAGAGATCCTACGGGACGTCTTGGTCGAGCACCAGCAGCGTCGGGGAAGATCTAGGAAACGTGGTGGAGAAGCCCTTCTGCAGGCTGAGGTATCAGCAGACGCCCGTGGACGTCTACGCTCATTTCATGGCCGTGGACCACGAGTCGGGCAGGGTGAGCTATCTGATCAACAGGAGGACCTGGCTGAGAGTCACGGACTTGGTGCTTCCTCTGCTGCGCGTGAGCGATTTGAGAATCGCCAGTTTGCACGGCAGGATACTCCAGGGACGCAGCATGGGACGGACAGAGGTGCAAGTGAGTACCCATACACGAAACCTGCTTAGGAATGCCACGTTCCTTCTTGGCGAGAAGCTCGGGAATCATTTGGATTCTGTTTTTCAGGTGTTGTCCCCCATTACAGGCAGGGTGATAGGCGCCAAAGAGATACGAGTCGTTAACGACAAAGTGGGCATCTCTAAATTGTCAGTAGAAGTCGTTTCAGGTCTTCAACTGAACATTTCTCCAGATAGTTCCATCGAAAACGGATACGTGGCAGAAACTAGTGTTACCAGGAAGCTTACTGCACAATACCAGGTCAGTACGAACTCAATTGGGACCACCTAACCTGAAAAAAGCAAGGATTAATGGAACTTACTTCGTAATACTCATCATACCTAAGTTTCTCATAACCTAACCTAGCATTTCTCATTATCTCAGGAAGGACTACTGGACATCGAGCTAGAATTCACGGACGGCTCCAAAACCCCACTAAGAGACATCTCCGACAACGACTACCATCTCCTGGTGGACAGCACGGATCCCGAAGTCGTAGCTTTCGCACCCATGGTCGCTTCCCATCATCCGAGAGTCATAGCCGTCGGAGAAGGTAGCGGAGATCTGCTGCAGGTGACCTTGCTGCTATCCGAAGAGTGCAGGATGTCCTCCAGGTCCAAGGTGAAGAGTTCGGGACCGCTGGCGCAGGCCTCCGCAAACGTCGTCGTGGATTTCAGCTCCAGCGATCTGCCGCACAGACCGGACATACTGCAGAACGACGGGGGGGTGTTCGGTGGGTCGAAGTTCCAGGATCTTCACGATATTTTGAAAGGTTGGTACTGATGGTTTTTTGATTGGTCATATTGAATTGATTGAATTTATAGGGAATTCTTTACAAGAAGACAGGAGTCTGGTGCCGAACGTTCAAGCACGCCAGTACAGTTCGACCAAGAATAGCAACAAGCGAAGACATGACGATATGAACCCTCTGGAGATCAGCATGTACGTTCTTCTGGCTGCCTTCTGCTGCGCCATCGTTGTAAGTGAATTTTTACAGCCATTCTGGTGATCTCAACAATACTCCATTCTATTGAGATTACATCTTTTCTCTTGAATAAGGACTGAACGAGAATAAATTCATCACAAAAACGCCTGTATCTCTTGAACCAATTGAGAAAAAATCAAAATTTAATCATAGTTAGCTTTGTTATGAACGTCAGAAACATGTGGAACACTCATAGAACTTATAGTACATGGAATGCTATTTCCAGATCAAAAAGTGGGTAAACATCTCAAGTTGGAGGAATCTCTAAATTTTCATGTTCCCATGGATACGACCTGTCACACCGAACAGAAACACAGAAATGTTTGCCGAAATGCCAAATGAATCGGATCTTGACGATTAAATTCAAAGTATTTCTGTGTTTCTCTTCTGTATGACAAATCGTAACCATGGCAACATGGAAATTTCAGTATTCCTCCAACTGGAGATGTTTATCCATTTTTTCGAGCTGGGCATCAAGGCTAATGGCATTCCATGTACTATAAGTTCTATGGGAACACTTCATAGATATTCCAATTCTCTGTCGCAAAATGTAAAGCGAAGTGAAAACACGAGAATTTATAGTGAAACTTTTTCAAAATAATCAAAAATGGAGCTTCAAAAGAATCGCAAAAGAGGCTCGCGTTCGTCCGGAAACGGTATCAAGAGTTGTTGAGCGCTTCAACGAAAATCTTACAATTAACCGCAAGGAAGGAACCGGGAGGAGAAAGGGGTTTCATAGCCCAAAAAAAGTGAAGAAAGCCATCAGCCTTTTTCAGAAGAATCCTAACCTTTCAGGACGGAAAGTGGCCCAAATAGTGGGTTGTTCGCAGTCAACCGTTCAGAAAATCAAGTCGAGTTGTGGGCTTAGAACATACAAAGTACAGAAAGTGCCAGACAGGAACGCTGTGAAGGATCAAGAAGCGAAATCAAGAGCAAAGAAATTAAAAAATGATTTCTTGAAAAATTTCTCCTGTTGCGTGATGGACGACGAAACCTATGTCTTGGCTGATTTCTCGCAACTTCCTGGACAGGAATTTTATACTGCAGATTCTCGTGGAAATGTTGACGAATAATTTCGCGTGAAGAAACAAGCAAAATTTCCTAAAAAATTCCTGGTTTGGCAAGCAATTTGCACTTGTGGGAAAAGGAGCAAATTTTTCGTTGGCCAAGGCTCTGTTGACTCGAAGATATACATCGAGGAATGCTTGAAGAAGCGACTTTCACCATTTTTACGTGAGCACGATGTGTCAACAATCTTTTGGCCAGATTTAGATTCATGCCACTACAGCAAGGCCACCAAGGAATGGTACGAAGCTAATGAGGTGGTTTTTGTCCCCAAAGAGGCCAATCCACCAAATTGCCCAGAACTCAGGCCAATCGAAAGATATTGGGCCATGGTAAAAAGAGAATTGAAGAAGACTAAGAAATCAACGGAAACATTAGCGGAATTCAAGCAAAAGTGGAAGACAGCATCCCAGAAGGTGACTGAGAACACTATAAGAAGCATGATTGTAACAATTCCAGAAAAAATCCATGAATTTTGTAAAAAATAGTTTTGGTTTTTTTATTGTAAAAACAGTTTTCATTAGAATTAGAATATGATTCGAAAATGAGTTTGATTTTCGAAATCGGTCTAGTGGTTCAAAAGATATAAGCGTTTTTGTGATAGCGAATTTATTCTCGTTCAGTCCTTATTATTTGGAGAATAATTCACGCTGGTTCCTCTTCAGGTGTTCGTCATTTCTTGCGTGGTGTACGCTTCCAAATACAAACAGCTGGACCAGAGCGTCACCCAGGGCATTAGAGCATCTCCGGTATCCCCTGGCGGCATGCAGAAAGAGTACCATCGCAAGAGGGAGACGGTGACCAACGCCCACGACTGGGTCTGGCTTGGTCGTTCCACGGTGGACAGTTCCAACAGGAATTCCACGGTCCACAACGGTCCTACAGCCGCTGAGATGCGAATAACAGCAAATCCATTGAACGCCAACTATTTCGATCCGGACGACGCTTTGGCCAACAGCTTCAGCAACCCTACGCACATCGAACTTCCGAGCGCTACCGCGCAGAGGACCATCGATAGTACCACGTACAGCAGGAGCAAAACGAGCGCGGGGTCTTCCAAAGAGGAATGCCGCAATTGGTGAGTTGAATGATCGAGAAGGAAGAACTACTCGACAAACTCATTCACATGATTTCTTTTCATTTCTTTCAGGAGTAAACCGACAGCTCCTCCGCCTCTACCTCCCCACGGTGTTCCCCTGGATTCCGCAGAGATATCTCCACCTCCCTCATACGATAAAACCGTTACTGCTTCCACATCTGAAGAGTACAGGCCTCCAGTACCACCACACAGGAACCTGTTAACGGCCAATCCTTCGATAGCTGAAACGTCGAATCCTCTCAGGAAGCACCACCACCGTCACCATCACCACAGCCGGAATTCCAGCGAGGGCAAACTACCACCGAGGATATCCAATGATAACGGTGATATTTCCTCAAGAAAACAATTCTAATACATCCTCTTCATTTATTCTATTCTGGAACACTTTATTTCGAAGAAAACCAACAATACGCCCCTTCTGTTACAGCCTGCAACGAACCCATAGCCGAATACAACAGACCATCGGACCCGAACATAGTCAACAGGGAATACGGCCTGAGAGACTTCACCCCCACCAACAGAACCAGCGAAGAAGACGTCCAAGACTTCGTGACGGCGGTGAACGGAAACCACCCTAACGCTTTTGAATTCGACGACGAGCCCAGAGAACCCGCCCCTGAAGAGGTCAGAATGAGGCCGAAACAATTGGAAAAAGAGGAGGAAGTGCAGTTCGTGCAATATCCCGGTGAAAACGACGCCAGTAAAAACGGTAGGTACTTCTGGAACCCGAAGTGCACCTTTAGTGATTCTATGACACCGTCCACAGAGTTCTTTTGATCGCAACTGAAACTTACTTTTTCCGGTACAGCTAGAAACAGTGCGGAAATAAAGAGGGCGACCATCGTGGGTAATCCGATGTTTAGCAACAGCGAGCAGAATCAAGCGAATTCTACGACGCCTCAAGCCGACCTACCCGGTCTGGACGATCTTCAATTGGACATGGATTACGATCAAATCATGCACTACTTCGAGAATCTAAAAGTAGGTGGGACAATTCCACAACAAACTATATAGAGAGAAAGTGGATCAGCGTAGATCTAATTCAAGAGTAAACCGCTAGGATAGTGCTGCCATCGGAGAATAGTAGTGACAGGCAGTCATCAGTGCCACATAACTGTGGCATAACCGGTCTGTCACTACTCTTCTTCGATGGCTGCACGATCCAAGCGGTTTCCTTTGGAATTTGTTCTTCGCTAGCCGACTTTCTCTCAATTATCATATTTTCCTAACGAAAATTAACCTTATCAAGCATCAAACCCTCTGCTGTCTTTTCCAGGAGTCGAACGCCTGAGTAGAATCGATCATTGCAAGGATCCGTGACATACTGATGTCATTCAGCGAGCAGTACCGAGCGTGCGCCCTTAACGGGAATTTAAACAGTCCCGATATTGTCGCGAACGCCAACGAGAGTTTCGAGTATTTCTTCGACTATCTGAGCGAGTCTTACGCCTAACCGGCCTGCTGTGTGAGCTATGTATGTAAAAAGAGCTTCTAGTGTTGTCTGTATCTCATCATCTATGCCCATTTACTTCAAGACTGACCTTCGATCTCGTGTTCAGCAGAAATGAAACTCTCACAGGTTTAAAGCTTTGTTCCTACGGCCATCATCGATAAAAATGAGGTCATTCTACTCCTAGAAGCCTCGCTTGAGGACGGTTAGTCCTGAATCGCCTCTGACCAGTTCCGAACAGGTTGGAACCAGTTGGTACAGGTTGCAACCAGTACGATCACGATGTGATCGTGTGAACAAAGCTTTAGATGTTGAAAATCATTTTACTCGCGTCAACTTACTTTTGAATCCATCTTGAATTATTGAAAACGCTTCATTACTGAACACTGGACCTGATCAAACTTGCATCGCCAAAGATTCTTTTGACATGAAGTTTTGTCGAAAGCGACAAAAAACGAACAGATGTTCGTTACTCTTAACTCTTCTGTTGGTCTTTTTGATACAATTTTCAGGAGCAAAAATGGGTATTAACAACGAAGTGTCTAATCATGGATAACTGCAGTGATCGTAAATTATCTAGTCAATAAACTAACTTATACTAAGCTTTATATTTTAAAATATAGTGTAATAAATGTATTCTGAAGGAATTCCCTCGATATGAAATGTTTAAATTTGCACAAATATGGTTCCTGGTATTAAGAAAGAACAATTCTATATTTGAAGTTTTCCAATCATATTCTTTGTGGTTAGAAATATGATGGAGAAATATGACTGACACAAAATTTCAGTGTTATCATGCTCTTCTTTCACGATATTATTCACATTCCCGATATTATTCGTCCTCAAAAGAAGATAATTCCGAAAAAATAAGTGAATTTGACTCACCATTGAATCTTTTGATATACAACCTCGAAAGACCGAACGAAAAGACCGTTATCAAAGACTATAGTTAGTCTTTGCCGTTATTTCAAAAATTCTGTAACTTCCGAACTACCGCTGATTCAACCTACTCTAAAAGCACAGAGTTTCGCACCCATAGAAAACATAAAATCACAGATTAATTTAGGATTAAATTAGGAGGATCGTTCTTTCCCCACATCAAAGTGATTTGAATTATCAAAAAAATTTTAAATTATTTTTAGTAACGAGAATGAAACTACGAATTCAATTATTATGTTTTCCATTTCATGAGATTTCATTTTTATAGGAAATAATTTCCGCTGCAAGCTGCAATTCAATTTTTTCTTGTTGGGATAAAGAACACAAAAAAAGGGGCTGAAATTAAGAAGTGCTTTTATTCATTTCATGAATAATTTACTTTACTTCACTTTCTCGTTCTTTCATTTCCTGATGGAATTTCTCCATCATATTTCGCGAGATATTTATTTTAGTTGTAAATTTGTGTAAACTTGTATATAAATTAGGTGTAAATCCCTGACTGATACTTGAAAAGGGAAAAGTTGGTTCTTACCAACAAGTATTACAGCTGATGCTTGAGTCGACAGCAATTTTTTTCTACTTGTATAAGCACACAAATGTAAAAAACATTCGTTTGTTCAGTATCAATAGACTGCTTAGATTATTGTATTTAAGGAAACATTATTTTCTAGTCTCGATAAAAATCTGTATGAAATATTAAATGTAGTATTACTTAACTTGAATGTTAGTAAGCTTTCAAATTGGAAAATGCTTTCATTTTGTAAAGCAATGTACGTATATTTATTCCGAATGATTCTGAATGTTCACTGATGGTTTTAAGTTTGTTTAATATTATAAAATTTTTTATACAAGAGCCAGTTCCTTCATAAATGATATTTGTTAGCGTCGACTAGTATTTTTACAGTTTCATTTCAAAATACGTATGATTTGGTTATCTTTGAATTCGGAATATATTTGAAACGGAAACGTCTTACCTATGGCTCTTTCACTTTAATAATTAGGTATTTTCTAACAGAAAAAGGGGAATTAAGAAACTGAAGATATATTCTCCAGTTTTGAAGTCTTCTTTATCCATATTCTGTCTTCAATATCAACCTTTCATTGGTAAATGTTCGATGTCTGATGTGAACATGGAATTACTCAATGCAGAATCGTAAAATTATAAAAACCACTGTTAATATATATACAAATATAACTATGTTGAGAGTATCTTGCTTGTCTACAAATTAAGTGTTAAAGTTGTAGATATATACTTAATTGCCTTTTACTTCTACATTCCAAAATTCAGATTTTTTACAAACCCAACCGAAAATTGTTGATTTCTCGATTAGTTCAGTGAAAGAATGTTAATGAAAAATAATCGTTTTCGAAACCAAACATTTTATAAATGGACATATCATAGTGGAAACTTAGTCCATTGCGAAGGAAAAAATTTAAAATGTGTATTAAATGATTTCTGCATATCATACAGGCCATAAAATATGGTTCGACTGGAACTTTTGGCAATATCCGAGAAATGAGTTTGCTTTTCCTCCTACCAATTTGATTTATTCGTATGAAACCTAATAAGGTAGATTATTTATTTCATGATGGAATTAGAACTTTAGAAACGAGGAGGAATTAATAAGTTGAAAACGAAGGCATTCGTTTAGAAAGTTCTGAGCTGTAACAGTACAATATGTAAGTTACCATGAAAATAAACTATTTGTAATTGGCGTTCCATTTTACTTATTCTTCGAACACATCTTTTTTTCTCTTTATTTCTGCAAGAACAAATGAACGAAAGGAAACTTCAAATGAAAGGTGAATAAAAAACATTCAGTTCATCAACTCAATTCTTTATTTACAAGTATTTTCCTAAAAATTTGAAATCATAGGGTGAAAGCCATCGGTGACAGCCACCCATATTATTCTGTATCATATATTTCATTGAAAATTTATTCTTGTTATTTTCCTGTTCCCATTTCTCATCTGCCTTCATTTGATCGAGGATTTCTTGAGATACTGCCATAGCTTTGAAAGGCATCTTCATGGCTACGTCTTCTAGGAAATCTTTAACTTCTGCATATTCACATTTGCCCCCCAGTTCGAAGATTATCCTACCTGAGAATAGCAAGTGTTGAAGACAAAAATTAATTATTTAAATATGGCAAAATTTTCTATGTTATTATTGCTCTATCACATTCAATAAACTGTGGTAGTGTCTCATCAACAACTTGAATAATTTGGGCTGAAATGAGAGTGAATTTTTCTAATAACTAACCTGCTTTAATTGGGGTAACATAGTGATCGATATTTCCTTTTCCTCCACCCATTCTCTGTCCCTGACCCTTTTTGGTGACAGGTTGCCAAGGTGCATCAACCCTCCAAACAGCAAACATCCTATTAGCGTCCATCTTCCTGCCCACTGTGAGCCGCATCATCTCAAAGTGGCCCCATTTCAATCTTCCACCACCCAAAGCCTATAGCACAACATTTCATTACATTACACTATCCTCGTTTCACATTTTGGTGGCATACCATGATTCCGTATTGTTTATGCTGAAGGACGTTGTGCACTTCTTCGGGTCCTCTCATGTACCTTAGCCTTTTCTGCATTTTGGGAGCCCTTATACTAGGAGGAAACTGTGGTACTTTATCGATAAACTTCAACTTTGCCTTCTCTGGTATTTCGATATCTGAAAACGTACTCGGTTTCATAAATATTTCTTGCAGTAGGAAAATTCTTACTGTCGAAATTTTTTGGTGGTGGAAAGTATTTGAATCCAGCTCTTTGCATTAGTATAATGCATGTTGCTGTAAAGAAATCATTCAATTAATGGCAGATCTAAGTGGGAGCTTCGTTCCTTACTTCTGAGGAGGCGACTGGAATTCATATTTAATTATTTCTATTTCATGAGAAATATATATAAATATTTGTTATTTCAATTTGGAACCTTCAAATTTTGTGGAAATTTTAGGTTATTCACAGAATTTTATAATTGATGTATGTCATAATTTGGTCATAGAACAGTATTTCTTTATCTTACTTGCGCGAATTCGAAGTTGTTTTAATTCTTATAAGCCATGAAGTACCATATGGCAACGCCGTATTTGTCGACGAAGTGTGGGATACTTTCGTGAACAACTGGCATCGGAATATTTCGTTACGACAATTTTCAAACAAGCCATAATCTCCAATGATTCGATTGAATACGAATAATAATAAAACGGTTCATTCCTGGTTCCGTGGTCACTAAGCCAGAAATGAATACCTAATCTTATGATTCTCCAAGTTTTTCAATTTTATCAATCGGAACATATTGAGGAAAATACGCCCAATTGATAACGAATTTGGATGGATTGCGGTTCATTTCATATTCTCATCATGTGAGGAAAATATTCTTTCCTCTATAGTCATTCTCGATAATAATTAAGTTTGTTATTGTCTTCATGAAGTTCAATGCATTTAACAATGCATTTATTCGGTTTTATTCTGATTATAACGAATGTATTTTCGTTATGCGTTGGAGAAGATGAGCTTGTAGCGGTCACAGCGGTTGGTAACATTATTTTGTTCGTGTTGTGTTAATTCTCATACAGTAAATGATTTTTTAGCTGATTAGACATGGAAAAAGGATTCCAGAATCTTTCTATCCGAATGATCCATACACCAATTATTCGTGGCCTTATGTATTAGGTGATTTAACGAATGTAAGTATACTGAATCCTCTTGTGGAGATCTGTTCATAAACAAGAAATATTAGGGAAGCCGATAAAATGTGAAATTTGGTTTAACTATGAATCATAAATTGTAAAAAGCATATTTGTTCATACTTAAAATTTAGACTTGTGTAAATCTTCGTTTGTCTGCTTCAGGATGGAATAAGAGAAATGTACGATACTGGAAAATGGCTTAGGAAAAAGTACAATACTTTCCTCTCGGAAAAGTACAATCCTGATCAAATATACGCACACGCCATTAATTATGATAGATGTATCATGACTGGAGAAGCAACTTTAGCAGGTAAGTTGTGGAACAGTTTGTGTGGCTCTTCTCACATTCGGATATTTCTCAGGTCTGTATCCTCCAATATCCGATGAAATTTGGAACCGGAAACTACTGTGGCAGCCAATCCCCATCCACGTATCGCCCCTGAACCAAGACATCATAGGAAATGCGAACTCATGCCCAAAGATTCCAGCAGAATCAGACCTTATTAAAAAAACTCGAATATACCGTGAAATAATGGCAAAATTCGGAGAGTACTTCGCTTTTATCAGCCGGAAATGTGGTACTTCTACAGATTTCGCCTCACTCTACCCCTTGTTCGATACCCTCTACAGCGAGGAAAAACTAGGGTTAACACTCCCACTATGGGCTCAAGAAATCTGGCCTGACTTCCTCCCTCTAGTCGTCCAGTACACGAAGATGGACTCCATGACCACCACCGAGAAGAGGATCCAAGTCGGCCCCATGTTGACCGCCCTGGTCAGCCAATTCGACAGAGCAATAACTGGTATTGATTTTGGTACCACCAACACCATCTACAGAAAGTACATGGCTTACTTCGTCACCGAATGGAACCTGTATGACCTCACGTACACCTTGGGACTTCCCGGTATCGGTATACCAGATTTTGGTGCTCTCTACCTGATTGAGTTGAAGAAGAAACCGGAGGGTGAGTACTACGTGAACATACTGTACCGGAACTCGGCTAAGAAGGGAACAAGGGCGGTACGCGTGGCCATGGAAGGTGAAAATGTCAATTTAGGGTACGAGAAATTCAAGAAGTTGGTGGAACCGTTTATGGTTGACAGCAAGGAGTGGAAGGAGCTGTGTGAAGATTTTACGAAAACTAAGGTTAAACTGGCAACTAAGGTTCCAATGTCCTGAAGGGTGTTTAGAATAAAGAGAGTTGTTTTAAATATATGCGTTTTGATTTAAAATTTACCATTTTACAGAGGTCTTTTGGCCAAATTTGTGAAAATGTCCCACAAAGACAAATTTCTATACTGCTTCACAAGAGTTAGGGATATCGTATTCAATCGTTTTTAAAAGTATGTAATCTTCGAGAAAATCGCTGTGAAATCATTTCAAACTCAATAACAACTTGAATCGATCCAATTAAAATCAGTATGAGACATTTCGTCAATCTGGTCGCCTTTTTTCTGAAGTTTGGTTTTTTGCATATGCTTCATGAATGTTCTTATTTTGAAATGAAGTCAGTTTATCAACGGCTTCGATTTGAAACGAGTTTTCTGAAAATGCCAAGACGTAAATTAACAAACGCTGAGGCTAATAGGGCTATGGGAATGCTACAGGGTGGCCTAATAACTCAGGTTGTTGTAGCGGAAAGACTCCAAGTCAGCCAAAGTGTGATATCTCGACTTTGGAATAGGTTCAGAGAGACAGGTTCCGTGTTGGAAAGACCAAGGCTGGGTGGGCGACGAAAAACAACACCTGCTCAGGATCGTTTCATCACCGTTTCGGCGAGAAGAAAGCCTACATCTACGTGTAGAATGCTACGGAATACTCTTCAAAATGCAGATGGGGTCCAAGTTTCCATCGAAACCATCAGAGGACGTTTGAGAGAGGTGAATCTAGGTTCTAGACGTCCATTAAGAGGAGTTCCATTAACACGTTACCATACGCGTCAAAGACTGGAATGGGCAAGGCAACATATCAATTGGAACGATCAATGGCGTAGTGTCCTTTTCACTGATTAATCCAGATATGGACGATTTTCAGATTCTCGCTATACTATCTATATGTTTTACCGAAAAAAATTTTAAATTTAAACAGCTCCTTCTGGGCAGTTTCTTTGTCAGTAAGTATATTCACAGTGACCAAGATAATGAATTCATTCCATTTCGATTTTCCACACTGTATATGTGTTCAGTCTCGAATTGCAGCCTTGTTACTGTAGTCCCGATATCTAGATTGAATATGCAGTTAATTTGATCCCATAATTCCTCGCAAAGCTTCCCCAAAATCGAAACACTCGTTCTTCAGTCAACAAATCGTATTTATCCCTCGGGAAACTCTCTAGTGGCATCTCGCAGCGCTACGAAACTAATATCCGAAGCCCGAAAACTCAATTCGCACACGTCTAAATGGCGATTGAGGGTCTTCGCTTTCAATTTTCCGGCCAGGGGTGTTGAGGGAGATGTAACGGCCTTCTAATTGAGTGTTTTAGATCCCTCAGGGCGTGTCTTTTGGCCGAGCAATCAACTGCTAAATCCACATCAATTTGTGCGAAAATTAGTTTATAGGTTTCGACGCCACTGGGCACGACGACATCGATTGGAAGGGTTACCTGGTCTGGGACCACCGGTCTTCATACACCATTTTGACCGGCATGATAAGGGAAAGTTATCCCACTTGAATGGGAGCAGAAGATACTGGAAATAAACTGCTCCAAATAAGTTAGGGATATTTACTTAAATTGCAAAAAAATATATGAAAATAAGATTGTGATGAAAATTCATATGATTTCAAGCTGCAAATTAATTTTAGCCTGTAGTTCTGCAGCGTATACAGGGTGGTTAAGAAAAATCGAGTAAAATAACTAAATTTTATTCCCAGAGAATTCAAGCATTTTAAGACTATCAATACAATGTATGGCCTCCCTTAGACTATACATAGTATAGTCAAAGCTTTCCCCCCGACGTCGTCTAACCCTTCTTTGGCCTTCATATGCACCCAAGGAGAATCGAGATTCATTAGAAAAGACGACCTGCGGACCTGATGCCATTCCTCATTCCGTTGTTGTCCTTCTCTGCACCACTGTAATCGTTGCCGGCGATTCTCAACCGTCAGGGGTAACACAAGATGGGGTCAATAATGCTGCAGTCCAAAAGACCTTATCTGGCGGTAAACCGTTCGGATAGTTACAAGATGGCTTTGTTCTCCTAATCATTCATCAGCCAAAGATCGAGTTGTCGCAAATCGGTCTCTGATGGCCATAAGTCTTAGACGTCGATCTTGAACTTCATTTGTGCCCCTTCGACGTCCGGTGCCTTCTCTTCTTCGATTTTGGGCATCATCAAACCACCCTTGACAACATCTCATGACAGTAGTTGGATTTCTGTTCGTACGGTTAGCGATTTCTCGAAATGACAACCCCGCCTCCCGTAGACCAATAATTCGACCACTTTCAAATTTACTTAGCTGGCTATAAATTCCTCGTACACGTGTTCTAGGCATTTTAACAACAACTGAACATCGACTTTGGATCTCCTCGAACAGCTATGGTTTGTTGTAAATTTGAAAAATTGCAAAAAACAACTACAATATTTAAGTACCAAAAAATGTTTACATGAGAAACCTTCAGTATTTTTTCCCCAACTTATACTCATTTACTCCTTGCTATACCCAGCTCCTTCTGGGTGTTGCAGTTTCTTTGTCAGTATATTCATTGAAAATCCCGAAACATGTCAGATTTAAATTTTAAAAAGTCATTCTTCTTCTTAAAAATGCAAACCTCTTCTTCGATCATCTTCGAAAGACAAATATCTCCCAATTTTTCAAATAAGTATGGGTCTATCATACATCGTTTGAAAGGTCGCATCATTCTCTATCCAGAAATGGAAAGGAGATCTTCAAAGTATTCACAAAGAACGCCCTTACCTCTAACAAACTGTATAAGACACGATAGGACAAACAATGTTGAGATCACCTCGTGATCTAGATTCCATATGAAAAACACACATGCCTATCTGTCAAAATTCCCCTAAAACCAGACCCTTTCATCGATTATCCCACCACCCTGTCACCAAACGAACATATGTACCCGGATCCATCCCTTATAGACAAAGGTTTGATTCTGCCTCTCTTGTGGTACAGATGCATTAACGCGCCTTGTTCCTGCCTTCCTTGTCCCAGGTGTGGTTTGGCGGTTTGCCCCCTCATCGTGTATGAGAAGATTCTCCTAATTCAATTACCTCCCGTTCATTAACGCCGAAGAGAACGGTGTTTTTCCGCTTTGGAAAACACCCACGTAAGACGCTTCTGTTCTGAGGTTGTATGAAAGGGTGGGGTGAATTTTTTTAGGTTATATCATTATTGAAGAGTAGCAGATTCAACAGGGGGTAGAACTGAAATCAACACTATTCGCCTGCCCGCTGGTCTATAAAGTGTGGGAGGAAACCAATTTCCACCATGAAAATCTGAGAACATTTAACGTCTATTTTTCGGATAGTCCAAATAGGGGCCTTAAAAATCCCCCGTTTACGGGGATCTCGTTAGCGCTCTCATCCCCGTAATACAAACGCCCGTATAAGACGCGTCGAATTTTCCATCCATAATTACATCTCGGAAAACTCCGAGAAAGTGCTGCAGCCGAAACCGTCACAAAGAAGCGAAAAGTTGTTCGGCTGAACTCTCGACGACGATGCGGATTAGGAAGTAAGCAAATTTGCAGGCACTTGAAGTTCCACAAAAATATCCGGAGTCTAATTAAAGGGCATGGTGGCGGAGAGTGGGACTTTACGGGAGGCCGATTGCCTGGATCCTCGCGACGGATTTTCTTTGAAGCTGCAAGTGCAGAGCACGCACTAATTGGTGGGTACTCGCGACGGGACACCTCGACGATAAGCACCTCCTTCAGTTGATCCGGCTCGAAGGACCAATGTTAAATATCGCCATCGGGTGAGGTCATAAAGAATGATTTCTCTTATACCAGATAGAATATCTTCTGGTCATTATTAGTTAAACATCACCAAACACCATGACTAATTAAAATCACAGAACAAACCGAAGAATGGTAAGAATACTAAAAAAAATATTAAATCAACATACTGATTTGGAAACAATAAAAAAATATTTCTTCGACATTCAAGGCCAATATGACAGAAAAATTATCATAGAAGTTCTTCAATTAGTCCAATGCTACTGTGGAATTTCATAATTTACATTGTTGATGGAAAATTATTATATTGAAGCAATCAAAAATATTTTTTTCAAATTTAAAGCAAATATGACAGAAATAGGACAAGCCGCCACTGGGAAGAAGTGGAATCTCTTTGCGTTATACATATTTAAAATCTATGGTTTATACTTCGATGACTAAACATCTTATTTTATACTTGAGAAATTTCGTTTCGTTCCTTAGTCTATGGCTAATCATAGATGCACAGAAACCATCTATGCATCTATGGCTGATCGAATAATTTATGGCATAGATTCAGATTGAGATGTCATCGAAGCATAGATCTTGGATCTGAATCTCTATGGTCGCTAGAGAAATTTCGTCAACTATCGGAATGGCGGAAAACGAGACCAGACTCTCTATTTCATATGATTCAAGCTAGCAAATTGCGATCACTCCCCCTATTTTTATTTATCATTCCGAGCTTTCAGACCATTCAGCTCGCCCGTAAACCGAGTCGAAGACGCACCCGGCAGCGACGACGCGTTCCTTTGAAGTCTGCAAGTGCAGAGTACGCACTAATTAGTAATTACTAATCTTCTCTATGAGCTCAAGTGGATGAGATTTTCCTTTGACGTCGATTTCCGCTAGGTGTTTTACTTCACGGGATTCCGCATTGTCCCGTCGCGGCGGCTTTTCAATTCGCGAGCCTCTCGAAAATTTTCAAAGCGTTCGCGTTTCTTTAATCTTTTTTTTTCGGCCTTTTCGAACGGCATCCGCGCGCGCGATCAAAGGGGAAGCCGGACAAAAACTCGCACGAGGGGTAATTTTCATCAACAGCACGGGGGCTGATGAGAACTCGCGATAATTATGAATTCTTGGGCCTGAAACGGAAAAGAGAAACGTGCGAGCCGGCGTGATTTTTCGCGTTTCGATTCGCGTTGCGACGCCGTCTCGTTTTCTGTGGTCTATCGTTCGTATTCGATGCAGATAATTCTTTATTCATAACTCTATGATTCGTTGTGAAAAGCATGCATTAGAAATAGTATTCTATGCATATAGAATTTCGAATGAGCCACAGAACACTAATAAATGTGTCAAAAACGGCATATTATGCAGTTATTCCATTCCGTAGAGGGATTTTATGGTATGCTTCCCCAGAATCCTAGATATGCTGTACTCTATTCACTTTTATAAAGTATCCTGGTTGGCCATGACACATTTCACCGTGTATATTCTGAAACTGTTAGGTTATAGTCATTTTCCTGTCAGATGCAGCAACGTTCTCCTTTCTACATAGAGGTCGTTGTGATAACGTATTTATAAACTTCTTTATTCACTTTGGAAAAATAATGAATTTGAGAGAATATTACTTGAATTCAGTAATTCCTGGCGAATGTTGAAGATACTTTTTTCTCTGTTAATACTGGAAATATTGGAGTTATGAAAACAGGTGGATTGGACATCAGTCATGGTCAGCCAGATCCCCAGACTTGAATAGTTCAGATTTCTTTTCATACTAACTTTAACAGTTGCTCACCAAAAAAAAAGTTCTGGAGGCAAACAGGTGACAGTGTTCCAGAAAAAATATCACCCTGTAGATCTGCTATCGAAATTGCCATGTCACGTGGTGAGAACTCTCAAATGTTATATCTATGCCAAATTTCAGTTGAATATCTTGTGAAGTGTAGATAACTATGAGGAAAAAATTTGAAAAAAATTGAAAGTTCAACACTCTGTATCTCGAAAACGAAACGTTTGCGAACCCATGTTTATATGACTTTTTTTTCTTGAACTTACATAAGGAATCCTCCCTTTATTGTTTTTACGTTCAATTCAGGAACACCCTGTATATGGGCATCTTTTGACTTTCAGAAAAAACATAGGCTAGAACTAAATTGAAACTACTTGCCGCGATTCTCTAATATCTGGTTAATTGGTTGATTACCAGATTATCAGAAACAAATTTGCGTTTTTCGATATAAAGTGGAGTAGGCCTACTGGGGATACCACTTAAAAACAAAACGCGCCGAGCACTCTACCTACACGGAAAAAAATAAAAGCTTGTTTCAAAGCAATACCTTTCAATTCAAGCCTATGTTAGATTTGTATACCCCCGAGAGGATATCTATTTCAATTTAGATTATCATATTCTCAAAGCCTCAGCTTCTAATGTAGTAAATGATTTTTTCAATTCAAAGATATTTGGATGCTCACGCGAAGAGTAATTTACTACTCAATCTATGAACACGTAGTCTAAAATTGAATAAAATCCAATACTCAATTGTAGTATATGGCAAATAGAATGAAGTATACTATCTGATTATTCAGAATATATGGTAGGATCATATTGAGAATATGGTTCGTAGAAGGAAATTCACAATACTTACATTGAGAATTTGAAAAGCTTGTATCAAGTTTATACATTCTCAAAGTGAATCATTGTTTTCTCTGCTCATTTAGAAATATGATTGTTTTGAGTATATTAAAGATGATTTCATTTCAATTGAAGAATATTGATAATTTAGAAATGAAAAGATATTGCTTCGATGCAAATTACTCGATATTTGAATTGATATTTTGATAACGTTCATTCTGAAATGCTAGTTAACTATATATTATCATGCATATTCTCAAAATATTTCTCTCCGAATATTTTAATCTCATCTTGAAATTGGAAAGGTGGAGAGAATTTAAGAATTATTAAGCATATCTATTTGTAGGTTAATTATTGTAGTTCAATCCGAAATATTTGGCCTTTGGCTTCATTCTGCAGATTTCGAATAAGGGGTGGCATGCTGAAAAAATCAAGGAGTACTCATCAAAAATAGAATATTCATTTGAAAAATATATTCTAAATAACATAGTTCTCAGATATAAAATTGAAGATATTTATAAAATATTCATTAGAATTATGTGCCACTGTATTCTTTCTACATTGCAGAAGGTGTTTCTTCATTTTTCTATGACGTTGGTCCAAGGTTCATCGTTAAGTTGCAGCCAAACAATATCCTCGTTATTCAAAGCTGAAAAATACAATTTTAAAACAAGCTGCACGTTGAGGCTTTCGATAATATTTTCTTTTCCCCATAAAGAAGGGGTTGCTACAGTAAATCTTATAACCATGATGAAATAAACACATTTAAATCAATAGAAAAATCCCGCAATTCTGAACTGAGTAGGTTATCTGAAATTTCCGGAATCCATAGAAAATGGCAAAGTTTAAAATTAGAAATATTTATAAATGGGTTTTCACGTCTGTGAAATAATCATAAAGCAATCGTTAGCGGCATGCATTAGAAATATTTTTTGTAAATGCAAATTTTCAGCAGAAAATTATGACTAGTTTTCGAAATGAACGTCTAATAGAGCTCTCGCAGTGAATCGCCCTAATACTCTCAGTGCGCTTGATTCAATTTGAAATTTATTTCTTGAAACTACTAAGAACATCCCTGACAATATGTTAGATTGAACAAATTCACTTACCTTTGAATACTTCAATAACCGATTCCTCACAACCCCATCAATCCTTTAGAACATCACCAATATCCACCTTCGAAGTGTTCTACATCATTCCGTGAAACGCATTGAAAATGAATAACCAGAAAAACTCAAGTTTTAAAAATTTCAAAGTTTCTCCTCCATTCTGAACTAGATAAACTCAACGTGAACGAAAGCGAAATGAATTTCGACACATGCATGCTTCGTAGCTCGTACTTCGGCGAATAGAATAAAAAGATAGGTCTGGACCTGTCCAACGATTATGCCAAGAAATATACAATATACATACTCAATTTGAGATTGGAGAACGCGATTGAATCTCAAACAGAGAAAGTATACATACAAATCAAGGGAATCAGAGAAATTTGAACTTAACTTCGAGCTTCTCATCAGAAAAATATCATTATATTGAACATTCCATTTAGCGTTATGAAGAATATTTGAGATTCAATTTG
Source organism: Adalia bipunctata (assembly GCA_910592335.1). Classification (NCBI taxonomy): domain Eukaryota; kingdom Metazoa; phylum Arthropoda; class Insecta; order Coleoptera; family Coccinellidae; genus Adalia; species Adalia bipunctata. The sequence goes on from OU342951.1 coordinate 6,200,467, forward strand.
AGTTGAAGAGTTTTGTTTTTACCACTTATGAAATGGAGTAGTGTTCTTTTAAAAATATGGTATATATGAATGGAATCTGTTGAAAACTCAGTTTGAGTGAAATGATATACTCAGAATGAGGTGTTATAGTCTCATTTAAAGAGCACGCGATTTTCATCCTGAAAATCTGTCGAAAACTCAGTTTGAGTGAAATGATATACTCAGAATGAGGTGTTATAGTCTCATTTGAAGAGCACGCGATTTTCATCCTGAAAATCGTTCATTTAACTGAATAGAGATAACCAATACTTGAATGGAATAATTTTTCAAGTTTGAATGAAACATATTTACTTGAAGTGAAAATTTATGTTGAGAAAATGAATATTCACATTTGAACATTTCAGGATTTTCAATGCAAAACTATTTTCATCAAATGAGAATAAAAACTCTCAGAACAAGGTGAAAGAAATAAGAATATTCAAATATTCCTTTTGAGCATTCACTTTTTTCTGTGTACAGGGTGGTGTGGAAACGAGTGCATTATCTATCGCGTTCATATTCCCTTGGTAGAATTCGTTCAAGTAACCGAGCATTCTACCTACAGGTGGTATGAAAACGAGTGCATAAACTATCGCGTTCATATTCCCTTGGTGGAATTCTTTCAACTGGATAATGCGGAAACAAGGTTGCGCCAAAGAATGCAGAAACAAAGTTGCGCCCAAAGATTGGGAAGAAGAATGCGCCAATAAAAATTATTTTCGTCGGAGATCGCCAAATCGAAAAATTACAAGGAAACGTGATATTTCTTTCTGGATCTCCGATTTTCTTTCGGCCATAAGGGGCTTTAATGGCATGGTTCCCCTAACCCCACATATGCTGTACGTATCTGTTTGACTTTGAGAAGAATCGTAGGCTAGAACTAAATTGAAACTTTTCCTTTCCGCCATCCTCTAATATCTGGTTAATTTGTTAATTAACAGATTATTAGAAACAAATTTGGCGCTTTTCGACATAAAGTGGAGTAAGCCTACTGGGGATACCACTTAAAAACAAAACGCGCCGAGTACTCTACCTACAGGGTGGTATGAAAATGAGTGCATAAACTATCGCGTTCATATTCCCTTGGTGGAATTCGTTCATGGAAGGCTATTATTTTCCGAATATCATTTGTCTAATTGATCCAAGACCACCTCCCCGATAATCTTCCATATCCCGACCGCACGCTTCCAGCATTCAATAAAGGATAGAACCCAAATTGACGTTGATCAACTAATAACCGAATTTTAATGGATTCTTGAGCGTTTTATTGGCGTTAAAACGTCGGAAACGAGAGCGGAGTGGTTCGGCTCGAGGAAAACCCGCTGATATCTCGCCCGATTTTCATCTGTATGCTAATACGGGGAAAATTGAACCTCCCGAACTTTCTATTTTATCAATCATCTTGATTATTTATGGTTTCCGGGCCTGGAGGCCCATTAACCTTCCCCTAGGAATAATTAAGGTTGGAGGGATGTCTCATCCAACTGCGTGCTTTTCCGTATGGCTGTCGGTGATAGCGGTTTTTGCTGTGTTGAAATTCGTCATTGTTGTTTATTAATTGGGCCTCGTATGCTCCTATAATTGATGGAATTCCAACGGCCAGCACAATCGTTTAAAACGTGTTGAACGCCTATGCATCACTTCTGTGGTTGCTGTAATGGGCCATGTCTAAGTCATCCACTATAGAGGTGATCGGCATGATTGAGTGTATCACCTTTTTGTTCTCTATAATATTCTGTTCAAATGTAAGACGGAGCAATAATAACATGTTTAACGCAGCGGTAGGAGGGCCTTCGTAAAGTTTCTTTCCGTCCAGAGTCGAATCGAGGAGATTTCACACAATCGTTCAGTTTTAACCTCGGTTTTAACTGAACTTGAATTCCATTTTTTTCAATAATTTATAGAACGTTGTTCTTTTGAATTTGGCAAACTGTCGTCATCATTCACGATTTCTAGAACTTTAGAAATCGTTGGGATTTCATTCCGGAAAAAAAACCGTGGACAATTCTTCTGATAAGGTTCATGTCGAAATCGTCAACCGAATCGATTATTTTTAACGACTGGTCTCTCCTCTTAGGTGGCGTCAATGTTTTATTCTCTTCACATTCTCTGAGAATTCTGAATAGAATCACTCACCCCTGAGGATTTTGAAACAATTCCTACTAAGTCTCTTTTCGACAAATTAGGATGTTCTTCCAATTCTTTTCGAAAAATGTTAAAAATTATCTCTTTCTCTTCAGCAGAGAAATGCGACCTTTTGGACCTTTTTCGTGGTGGTCCCCACATATCACCCTCAGATGCTGTATCCGTTTCCGAATTCGACATTGTTCTATAAACACTATATACACTTTATCAAAAGATTTTCAAACACAATACACTTTCCACAACAAAATCTATAAACACTTTGAACAGCTAGACCTTCACAGTATTTTAACTGATGGACTTGTCAATTGAAAACTTCGATATTTATGCAAATCAAGATGGCTTTAATCCATTAAAGGAAAGGACCTAAACCTGATGTTTCCCGGAATTACCTTTTCGGAATCTTGAGCAGCCGACAAAAAGTTTCGTACAAAATAATATAAAATTATGGACAGAAACTAATTATATTTCGTATATTACAATAAAATATAAATATGAACAGAGATCTTTTTCGAGTCTTGTCAATTAAAAACTTCGATATTTATGCAATTCAAAATGGCTTCACCCATAAGGGAAAAGGACCCAAATCTGGCGTTTCCAGGAATTACTTTGTCGGAATCTTGCAAGATTCCGACCCATATCTCTAAAACTCTGGTGTTTCCTGGAATTACCTTGCCGCAATCTCGAGCATCCGAAAAAAAAATTATTTAGTAGATAATAATATAAAAACAAAACGAAATAAAAAATAGGGTAAGTCGGATATAAAATGTTTATGACAGTTGCAAATCATAACAGAAATTTTGCACAAGAGTTTCTGAGGAAAAAATTTCTAATGTGGGAATCGCGGACTCAAATTATTGAATCATTTCTATCCAGTACCATCCACAGTCCGAGTACGATCCTGGCAGTCTCTTAGGGAGGTCGAAGAGAGCGTTGTTATCACCGTTTGACCAATAGGAGCTTTATTGTGCGCAAACCAGACGATTCTATTTGTTTACAAAGCTCCTTCTTATATTTGAACGGACTATAGATAGGTCCATTTGCCTGGAAACCGGGTTGGGCATGTGAGGACATTGAATCAACTGGATTCAAACATCTTGGCAAAACCATCGGATGTTATGCCAACAATCTTCGATTTCGAAACGCCCTTTGAAACAGTCATAGCTGACCGTCCTAGTGCAATAAGTTTTGTAAATCTCTTGGACAAAAGTCATCCATATGGTTTATCGATGTATCAAAGTCAGAGAGAGGCACTGGCACTGGGATATATGGACCTAAACTGAGGATATCTGAAGCCCTGGGAAGTGAACCCTCTATTTTACAGACCGAAATACTGGCTGTTTACGTATGCGCCTAGAAGTGTTTTAAAATGAAACTCAAGGAGGTGCATACGAGGATGTATTGATATCTAGTTAGCCAGACCAGTTGCATAAACAAAATATTGCGATACCATATCAACAAACAATAACTTATTAGAAGTGTCAGTGTTCGACGTCAAAAAAGTAAACCAGAGTTACGCAATAAATAAAAAAAAAAGATGTCCACCGAAATGGTAAAAATCGAAAAATTAGAGTATCGAGCCATCATCAAGTACCTGTATTTAAAAGGGTTAAGAGGTGAGCAGATTTACGAAGATATGCTTAATACCCTTGGTGATCAATGTCCTTCGTATGCGACCGTGAAAAATTGGACTGCAAGCTTCAAAAGAGGTAAATTTTCCATTGAAGATGATGATCGATCGGGAAGGCCAGTTTCTGTGTCAGTCCCCGAAAATATCGATGCAGTTCATGACATGATTTTATCAGACCGTCGAATTGGGCTAAAACGGATATCTGAAGCACTGAAGATTTCATACGAACGCGTTCATCATATAGTTCACGTGGACGTGGACATGAGAAAAATTTCTGCAAAATGGATCCCCAAATGTTTGAATGTTGACCAAAAGCGTGCAAGGGTAGAAGCATCGCTTTCGATCTGTGCTCGATTTGAAAACGATGTAGACTTCTTAAACCGAATTGTTACTATGGATGAGACTTGGGTACATTTCTACGATCCAGAAACAAAGCAACAATCGATGGAATGGCGACACTCTGGTTCTCCAAGACCTAAGAAGTTTCGTGTCCAAAAATCTACTGGAAAAGTTCTTGCTTCAGTTTTTTGGGATTGCCATGGAGTAATCATGATTGATTTTTTGGATAACGTAGAACAATAACTGCAGATTACTATTCGACATTACTGACCACTCTACGGGAAAAAATTAAAGAGGAAAGACGCGGAAAGCTATCCAAAGGTGTTTTGTTTTCACAGGACAACGCCCCAGTACACAAATCTCATGTTGCCATGCAAAAAATTCGTGCTTTAGGGTTAGAATTACTAGAACACCCCCCTTATTCACCAGATTTGGCTCCGTCCGACTATCATCTCTTTCCTCAACTGAAAAAAGTAAAAAATCGTAAATTTTCTTCCAACGAGGAGGTAATAAAAGCTGTGGAGGACTGGTTTGCAGAGCAAGAAGAAACATTTTTTTTGAAAGGTCTAGAGACGTTGCAGGTTCGCTGTAATAAATGTATTCAATTAAGAGGAGAATATGTTGAGTAATAAAATATTTTGACATTGAAATTGTGTTTGGTTCTATAGTAGGCTAAGAATTTTTCAATATATCCTCGTATCTTCATCACTAAGGAAACCCAGGCGACGCTGAGGTCCCTGAGTCAAACTGCCAGGAATCTCTGCTGACCTGACAGTGTTGTAACACCAAAGATCTACATGGCAACAGTTTCCGGAAGACAAACCGTGCCATAAAGACCCCGTTTCAAAATATGTAATAATAATAGGTCCATCTGCAGATGCTGAAAGTGAAACAGTTACCTACGTATGTTGCTGAAAGAGAGAAGACTCTTCAATAATATCCAACATCTTACTTGGATACACGCAAACCCTTACGCGCGAGCCCCCATACTTAACCCCCAAATAGATAAAACCCAATAACGCCCCCCAATAATCTCATAACCGGCGTTAGATGGACTTTTGAGCGTTTTATTGGCGGGGAAACCGATGAAAATGAGCAGGATAGAGGGCTCCGGGCCTCTCCGGCAGCAAGATAGACGGAAATGAGGCCCGGTTTTCATCTGTATGCTAATACGCAAATTGGGGGCCCCCTCGTCACTTGAACCCAGTCCGAATTGCGGTTAATACGGAATAACGACTGAGTTCATTAGGACGTAGATGTGGCTGGAAATCCGTTTCCTGGAATATTCTGCGGACTGGGGGCGGCTTACATGAGAGGAAAAGTTGGGCTGACGGCTCGATTGATGTTTCGAGAGGCGGGATTTGGGGGTATCGGCTATCGGAAGTCGGCGCTCTGATCGTTCTTTGAACACGTCGGTTTTCAATTATGGAAATCAGAATTCGATCGCTTGTGAAATTGGAGAGCTTTCTGTGAAATATGATTACATAATTTTTCAAATGAATTCAAATTAAAAAAAGTCAAGGCCGTAGCCAGGGGGGGGTCCGATGGGGTCCGGACCCCCCCTGAAATTTTTTCTAGAGCTCAGTTCAACGGACACCACCCCTCCCCCGAAATTTTTTTCTAGCTACGGCCTTGAAAAAAGTTGATGGCATTTCCGGTTAAACCGGAAGTATATTATTGACAAAAAATGTACATTAGATGCATTTGGTTTCATTGCACTTACCTGCAAATTTTCATATACCTATATATCGTTCTTTTCGTTTGAAAGATATTTACTTGGTTCCATAATTTATCCGAACCCTGTATAAAAAGGAGCATTGAGATTATTGATCAGAATTCTTCCATTTGCTCACAGCAAAATGTCAGCGATAATAAATATTCTCAATTTGAATGGAACACTGAGAATTTTTTGCAGCTTTTAGAAGATCTTGTTATTTACAATTCGTACATGCTAAGTTAAGTTGAACCAATTTTTCAAAACGATGAATAAACCCCTTTACAGTTATTACTATTACCAGGCCCGCCGTAAGCGGGCGTGCAAGGCGTGCCCGGCACAAGGGCGGCACGTCCAGGGGGGCGGCAAATCCAGTGAAATTGAATTTTTTTTTGGAGTTGACAAACAACGTGGTAAGCGGGTGGGGGAGAAGGGGGGGGTCCAACTCCAACTGCTTTAAAATTTTGCCAACTGTCATAGAAACATAGAAATTTTGCCATATGCGATCGAAACTTTGCCAACTGCTTTGAAATTTCTCCAACTCCGTTCAACATTGGGGGCGGCAAGGTCTCCCCATCCCCCTTAGAGAGACTTTTTCTTTGAAGGATCGGGAGGACAGGCGGCCAACATCGATAATTTCCGTATATCCACGGAATTCAGTGAATTCACTGCAGTGTTTCTTTCAGGTATATTTCCGGGAGGGGCACTGCCGCCCCCCGAAGTTCCGCAGGTGCCCCCCTGCGATAGAAATAACAATAATATAATATATATATAACAATAATTCAATAGGTTTTTATTTTTTTCCCACCATAATGGGGGAACCCTTTCTAGAGAAGACTCAGCATATTTAGCGCAGGGGAGTATTTACGGGGGGGGGGTACTGGGGGGTAATTAACCCATCCCCAGGAAAGAGTTTTTCACACTAAATCTTCGAATGGAAACGATCTACCCCCCACCTTCCCCGCTTTTCACTCAAGATCAGTTCAGGTCCCTCGCTAAAACTTGCCACAACCCCCTCCACCCCCCCCCCCCGTATTGCTCTCTGGATACGCCCCTGATGTAGCGCCCTATTGGGGGCGGCATAACAGTATTTGCACGCGGGCGCTCAGACAGCTAGCGGCGGGCCTGACTATTACAGTTGAAGAATTTTCAAATTTATTCACTTTAAAATAAGATTTAAGATTTTTGTGATGAAAATTTATAGATATTAATATGATTTCAAGTTGCAAATTAATTTTAGCCTGTAGGTCTGCAGCGTATACAGAGTTGTTAAGAAAAATCGGGTAAAACAACGAAATTTTATTTCCAGAGAATTCAAGCATTTTAAGACTATCAATACAATGTATGGCCTCCACGGGCATCAATAACAGCTTGATATCTTTTTTGCATACTACACACGAGGTTGATGTTGAACATTTCTTGAGGAATTTGGTTCCATAAACGGGGCAGAAGCTCTCTCAGATCATTCAAGGATTCTGGGGTAGGTTGATGATTATCTAATCTTCTTTGGAGCATATCCCATGCATGTTCTATGCAATTCAAATATGGTGAGTGCGGAGTTATTGGTAAATGTGGAGTACCAAGCTCCTCGCGCGCATTCTCAACTATGGCTGCACGGTGCGGTCTATCGTTATCGTCTAGAAATTGAAAAGTTTCACCAATAGCAGCGTGAAAATTTGGCACAACAATTTGGCATGTCAATGACATGCTCCCTATAGTGTAAAGGCGGACTCCCACTACTCGTATATTTGGCAAGTACGCAATTATTTGCGTACTTGGCAAGTAGATGAAGTTTCGAATTTGAATGACAAGATTGACAAGTATTGGCCGAGTGAACCACTCCCACTACATGCCAAATATAGGCAAGTGGCAAATATTTGCCAAATACACGAGTAGTGGGAGTCCGGCTTAAGGCGATCATATTCCCAGGACAAATGTGTAGATCTGTGCGCCCGTTGAAACATATCCCGGCCCATATCATAACACTACCCCCTCGGAATGGATGGACTTCTTGGACATAACGACGATTACGGAGTATGCGTGGGATTGTCCATACCCTTTTTCTTCGAGAATCTGAAAATCGTTCTTATCTGGATTCATCAGTGAAAAGGACACTACGCCATTGATCGTTCCAATTGATATGTTGCCTTGCCCATTCCAGTCTCTGACGCTTATGGTCACGTGTTAATGGAACTCCTCTAAATGGACGTCTAGAACCTAGATTCACCTCTCTCAAACGTCGTCTGATGGTTCCGATGGAAACTTGGACCCCATCTGCATTTCGAAAAGTATTCCGTTGCATTCTACACGTAGATGTGGGGTTTATTCTCGCCGAAACGGTGATGAAACGATCCTGAGCAGTTGTTGTTTTTCGTCGTCCACCAAGCCTTGGTCTTTCCAACACGGAACCTGTCTCCCTGAACCTATTCCAAAGTCGAGATATCACACTTTGGCTGACTTGGAGCCTTTCCGCTACAACAACCTGAGTTACGCCACCCTGTAGCATTCCGATAGCCCTATTAGAAAACTCGTTTCAAATCGAAGCCGTTGATAAACTGACTCCATTTCAAAATGGAAACATTCATGAAGCATATGCAAAGAACCAAACTTCAGAAAAAAGGCGACCAGATTGACGAAATGTCTCATACTGATTTTTATTGGATCGATTCAAGTTGTAAATGAGTTTTAGATGATTTTACAGCGATTTTCTCGAAGATTACATAGTTTTAAAAACGATTGAATACGATATCCCTAACTCTTGCGGAGCAGTATATTTCGACATATTTTTACAAAATCACTTTAAACCTTCAAAATGTTCTCTGTCTGCTTCCAAAGGATATGCAAGCCTATAATTCCGAATTCGTTTATTACCAGGTTTATTCAGGTTTTAGTCGATGATCTCGATTATTTCGGATATTCCCTGTACTAGTTAATTTTCGACATGCATCTCAGAACACATGTTCCATCATTCAATACGTCAGATTTTCCATATGCTTTAAAAGGACATATCCACTGTTTATCAGTGCTGTCTTAGACGTTGAATGAAGTCATATTTCTGTGAAAATGGCAGATGAAGAAGACCCCGTTCTACACATTGCTGTTCCTGAGATGCAAGAGTTGGTTGAACAGCTCGGAGCGTACGAATTACTTCCAGATCAACAGGAGGCTTTAGCTAATGCAATCGAAGTTTTAGATGTTGGACCTGTATATTTGAATGAAGATGAGCATAACCAATGCAATGGTGAGTAAAGTGCGATGGGAATAGGTTCTGCTATCATGAATTGTATCAGGTGAAAAAATGTTATGATTCTTCTATAAGTAGTTATTTTATATTAATATTCAGCCAAATCCTTTGAAATATTTATCAATATACTCGTAGACAATTCAATATTCCATCATACATTTTCTGAATATTTGAAGGAGATACAGAGGGTTAATTCTTGTTCAAAAGTGAGACAAGTTATAATATACACTACTCAAGAAAGCGATTGAAATTGAGCGTTTATTCAGGTATTTTTCAGATGTATTAAAGTTTGATACATTTTTGTTGATAATTTCCTTACAAAAAAGAGCCTGATGGAAAAACAAATTTCAGGTTATTTTGTCATTTATTTATTCTCATCGAGAGGAATAGAGGATTTCAGTGTTTTCGTTCATTTTGTGTATTTTAGATGTCTGGAGCGATATTGTTGAGATTTCCTACTGTGTTGTTTAGTCTTGGTTGGTTTAGAATCGTAACTTTGATGTCATTTATTGAGATAAATCGTAGAATTATAATTATTTTATTATTGAAGTTAATGTTGGTAAATACGAATCTATTTCATACTTCGAAAATGATTTAATTTCACGTTTTTGTCGAGTTGTTTTGACTTGATTAACATGTGTCTCTTTAGTTATGATTTTATGATAGCCAACACATTGGCTATGTTTCAGGTTGATCCAACAGAGTAGACGTAAAAATCAATATCAAATTCTCCCGAAAATTATTAGTTATACAAGGGGATCCACATAAGACAGTCCCACCGTTTTGTTGATCCTTTATTCTCTCTTGATATGTTGATGAAAACGTTGAATAATAGTTTGATTACTAAGGGTGAACAATTTAAAGTCTTAATATGTACTAGGGGGTTAGTTGAGAAAATCAATTATTTAATGCACACCACTTTCAACAAGTTTTTGATACCGAAATGAACGCCAGAGAGAAAGTTTTCAGCATATTCATAAGGAAAATTGCAAAACTTTCAAAATGATGTGTCACAAAAAGGGGAAATTAGCAACTGTTTTGGTTTTTCGATTATGAATAACTTTGTTACCCTGAAAGTATGTCTAAAGGCGTCAAATTTATTCAAAATAATTCTCATCTCGAGTTTGAATGAAATTGAAGGTGTAATTTTTTTCTACCTAATTGAAACCTAAAGAATAATATAAGATGAGGTAGTTTGTTTTGAAAGCATATGCGAAATATGTTCAGTTTGATTATCATGTCTTTTATTGAGTAGATCCATCTAGTTGGTAGATAAGCGTTTTCTAGTTCAAGAAACCAATTGAATGAAAATTTTGACAGCTGTCGAAAATATAAAGAATTTTTTTTGATAATTCGCTAGAGTTTTATATGATTCTGGTTATGCGATCAAGAATGAAATTTGCGTGTAGCTTGAATAAGTCATTCTCTATCAGAATGCAAAATTTCATCCCCATCGAATTCATAGCTTAGAAAATTTGAACGATCATACACTGCGAAAAAAAATTTACGCACATTCTGAAAATTTCAATTTTAATGAAAGTTAACTCTACATTGACTTTATAACTTATTTTTTATGTTCTCTCGGGAAGGTTTTGAACGAAACAAGACACATTAAATGGAAGAAGAATTCAGGATTCCACCGAATCTTATGTGAAAGAAGAGAAATGAACAATTTTCAAAATACTGAAATGCTGATAAGTGATTCAATACTTGGTATTTCAACCCCTTGCGTTAATTACAGCTCGGCAACGACAGTTCATACTCAAAATTAGTGATCTTAAAATGGTCTGATCTAATCCTTTCCAGATTTCTCCGAGTTGGATTCCTAAAAGTCATTAAGAGTAGCTGGATGATTTTCTGAACTTCTCAGCCTTCTATTGAGGTTGTCCCAAACCTGCTCAATCGGATTGGGATCTGGACTTCTTGCTGGCCATTCCATTCGAGAGACTTCAACCTCTTCAAAGTACTCCTGAACGATGCGCGCACGATGGGGTCTGGCATTATCGTCCATAAAAATTAAATTTTCACCAATGTATGGGGCAAATGGCACTACATGCTCTTCAAGAATTCTCCTTATATACTTATCAGCATTCATAGCTCCATTATCAACGACCACTAGGTCTGTGCGAGCAGTCAAAGATATTCCACCCCATACCATAATCGATCCTCCCCCGAAACCAGTAGTATTCAGAAAATTGCACTGAGCATTTCTTTCATGTGGACGTTTGTATACAAGGGAACGTCGATCACAATGATAGAGGCAGAATCTAGACTCATCTGTGAAGAGAACTCTTTCCCAATCGGCCTCTTCCCAATGGATATGCTTGCTCTCTCGCAAAATCCAAACGCGCCCTTCGATGGGCTGGGGTAAGAGCTGGGCCTCTTGCCGCGACACGAGGCCTTAAATCATATTTTCTGAGGCGATTTCTTATTGTCTGAGACCTGAGTGCTAATTTGCACCTCATGAGTTTGCTCAAGCTGATTTTGAAGGAGGCGAGCGGTTGCAAACCGTTGTCCCAACGAAGAAACTCTCAAGTAACGTTCTTGAATGGCAGTTGTTACCCGTGGTCTACCCTGTCCTGGTCTTCGGACATTCATGCCTGTCTCCCTGAATCGCTGCAACATTCTGGACACACTTGTATGAGGAACTCCAAACCTTTCTGCAATTCTTGTGTATCTCCACCCTTCTTCTCGCAAAACTACCGCTTGGGCACATTCCTCTTGGGTCAAATTGCGTGTTTCGCGTTGCATAGCGATCGAGTGTAGAAAATCGAACGAAAGAAAAACTATTGATCACTAGAATTGATCGAGAACAACTGATTTTAGAATGGAGCCAATACATTCAAAATCTGATAATATCATCTTTTTTTTATTCCTGCTGGGAGAAAACATCTGTATTGAAGAAAAACGTTGGAAGTGGATAACATATGCATGCATAATTCTGATAAAAATAATTATCATTGAGAACACCTTCAGTTGTAGAATAAATTTGAGATTTCCATAATGTGCGTTAATTTTTTTTGCGCAGTGTATTTGATCGATCCCTCGTAAATATTTTTCCATAAACGAACCTAAACTAACCTAACCTAACATTCGTGATAAGTTGTTTGAGACCATTCCAGACTCAAAATTCGAATCTTTGTTGAGAGAGGCTTGGCAATCTTGGCCAGGACCTGACATCGTCGTCACTACTAAATTTCCCTGAGAACTCTTGTGTGTGTCTGTGTTTGTCCTCCATGACATTTCTGTTACTAAAGAACACGTTTTCATCATCAGGTCATCATAAAGAACCGACAAGATTCTGCAAGCAAATCCCTGTGGTGATAGTAAACAACAATCAGGACGCGATGGACTACGTCAACGACGCCATGACACAGGGCTTCTTACCACCGAGTGGCAACACCCTCATTCACGTCGATCTAAAGCCAGATCTCTGGGTGATCCCTGACTTCTTGGCTGGAAATTCGTTCGATCCTAAGGTATTAAACCAATGTCACGGCCCTGGGACATGGATAGTGCCCAATCTTTTCAACACCTCCTTCAAAAAGGTTATTTGGGTCAAACCTCCATGGTCCGAACAATTGTCCGAGCTCCGGTACCAGTTCCAGGTCGGCAATCACATACAGTCGAAATTCATTCGCGTGAATTGCAAAGATGCCTACTTCATAGCTGATTGTTCTTATGCACCATCCGAAGTTCTGGAGTTCATCCAAACTGTTTCTGTGGACTGCGTCACTATTGGCAACGTATTGGTGGCTAGCGCTGAGGATCACGACCATTGGCGAGAGGTTTGCAGAGACAACCATACTGTACCAACAGTTCTGGACATCGATCTACAGTTCTTCAGCTCCTGCCCATTACCGGCTGTGATATTCGAATCCACAGATGTTATAGGCAAATTGATGGAGCTGTTCGAGTTTGATCTCATGATGGATTCGGCAAATGAGATTCGGGTCACGATAGCAAGGAGATCTGACCAACTAAGGGAAATAAAGGAATATTTCACCCATCTTAAGGACTACGCCGAATTACCTTTTCGTCTTGAACCAAGCCAAATCCACATCGAAGTCCAACGAATCGTCGCAGAGTTCAGGCGAATCGACTACCCAATAGAAATGGTCGACTGGGACACCCTGTACGAGTACGGCTGCGCAGCCCATTTGCCACCATCTCACCCATTCACGCCAATGGAGATGGAAGCCCTGTACGAGGCGCTGGAGAACTTCCTGGACACGCTTCTCGATCCGCCACGTTTAATAACGATTTCAAAGTCAAACGTGCAAAATTGCGACCAGATCCTGAGAAGGGTGTTGGAAATTTTGCGTGCCAAATTTAGGTGCGCTCTACCCCTTAATTTTGACATGGCTGACAACGACCCCGTCAACCCAGAAGGTGAGGTGAATGAGGATAAGGGTGATCAGCCTCCAGGGGTTCAGTTTCCAGAGCAGGTACCAGAAGACCCGGAGGATCTCCTTAGCAGCTTAGAAGACAGCAGAAGCGACAGTTATGAAATTTCAGAGGTCTGATTCAAGTTGGTGATGAAGGTATTTGGATGCTTTATCACAGAAAATTCCTTACAAAAACATGAGCCAATATTGTAATTTAATTTCAAACTCATTGTTTCATATGCGGCATATGCCGTTAAGTTTTGTTAATCAGGAAAGTGGTTATTCCCCTGCTGATGCACTCTGGAATAACCTCCCAATCAGTTGGTCTAAAATATTTTTGCTTGAACATAATATGGCTCCATTAAAAATAATACTATATTTATATGTCCTTTATCGTGTACAGTTAGTAAAATAATTATCTGTGATTATTGTGGAAACTATTGATAAGACGATTTTAAATTTGTTGTTTCATTTTACTTTTTGTAATAAAACGTTTTTACCATTGATTTGTTCATATTGATGCTTTCATATTTATCCTATTAAACCAAATTTCAAGCAGGAACCTATACTCCATTCACAATTATAAAATCACAACTCTGGCCTTGGAAATTTGACACATTCCAATCTGTATCGAAGTTATGACGTTTTCGAAATATTTTTATGTTCCAAGTCAACACTGTGTTGCCCTTTCTACATTCTTAGCGTATTTCTCAGAATGTGAATGAATTGGAAATATTGGAATGGATGTGATGGACGAAAATAATTAACGTTTATATGAATTGATAGAAAGGATTCCTTTTCTAGTTATTTGCATGAAAAGTACAAGAGATCACTGTTGAAATATATTATTTTTCGCCATGAAAAAAAAAGCATTGCTTTCACATAATTTTCATATGCATGCTTGTGAAGATTTAATGTTTATTATCCTCTTGAACTGAAAGTTCAAGACTTGACGACATTTTATTTATTCTGATTGTATAGTAATTTATTAAATTGAAAAATATTCATACATTACTACCACAGTAGGTTTATACAAATAAATTGGAATAGGTCAAACATATGCTTCACATTTATCATTCACCTGTTCTAAAATAAGACACAAACTCCTGGAATATGGAAAGAATCGATGTATTCTGGTTCAAAATAGCCTATTTCTACTTTCGGCAAAGGAATGAAAGCTCCAGTGTCCAGTGACTAGTGACACATTTCAATTCATCGGAATCTGAATTCACCTACTGTGGAATGCAATATAGTCATATTTCTTCTTTGTTTTAGCTTTTTCGACGTGTTTTTTTTCTGAAACGTATAAACGAGCAACAATAATCATTTGGAGACCGAATGATGGCCATCCAGAACCCGTTTACTTACGAAAATCGTGCAATTTCATTCTGCAAGTTCTTTCCTCATAATTCCTCGAAAATCCTACCTGAACCATATTTTCCGGTCGCTTTCGTTAGAAGATCGTATAAGGAAGCCTTTTTTTTTTCATTTACACATTCCAAATAAATTTTGAGCACCAAAAACGATAACGAAACTAACCAAACTTCTGGGTGACCGGAATTTCGTTTGAAATCTTTCAAAACGGCCAGATACCTAAAAAACTTCGTTATCAAGTGTAAAAAGGTCGATTTGTACTTACTTTCGCTTTATTTATGCTTATAAATTATGCAATTCAAATTTGCCATTCGTACTCACGCCAAAAGTCGTGAAAGGAAAAAATGACACTTGCACGAAATCGACGGGAAACTTCTTCTGGACGACGAAGAACGGAAAAATAGGCGATTTCCTATCGATATTTCGCCCCAAAATCGCCGATCGATTCGAACTAACAAAATGTGGCATATTTTTGATACTTTTTCTTTCTTTCTGGCATCGTCGTTTTGTGATTAACGATATTTTATGTAGGCGCACAGACTTTTCATCAGGTGCACCAACTCCTGAAAACGAAACCATGACCTCCTATGTGTTCAATTAAATTGAATGGAGTATATTACATACCTACTCGAAAAATTAAGTAAGTATTTGAAAATATTCATTGAGAAAACTGAAAGAAATTCCTATACAGAGTCAGCCCAATTGGACAGATTTGTATGGAAAACCTGATGCCGGTGAATAATCAGTATCAACACTAATTTATACCGTATGTATTACAATTTTAAAACTGGGCCTATTTTCAATGGGGACTTTTTTCCTCGTTTTCTTCCATTTTTAAATCTTACTCACAGTTATAAAAATCGATATTCTCAAGTGAATTTCAAGTAGTGGAATAAATTTCAACATTTTCGGCATCTCTTTTCTGAATTTGGCAATCATCAGGTGACCATTCTTTTACACTACTTATGCTTTAACTTAGGAAAAAAATAAGCAAAACATTAAGTTTTAGCTAGATCTTTATTTGAAAAAATAAAGAAATCATGATCTGCATTAAATAGCCTGTCTAGGAATACTAGGAACCAATTAGCCACCAAAAAAAGGTGGTAAAGGGTTTTTTTTGATTTTCGAAATCTCAAGGTCCGGGGATATGAAACACATATTTCTGGACCACCGAAACGTCCTCTACCCGTAGGTACCATGTTATTCACTCATTTCGCCACACTCTCTATGTAATTTCATTTACAAAATTTTCCCCACCCAGCGCATTCACCATTTTGCAAACACAAGAGGTGCAAAGCTATTTTCATTATCAAGTTGCGACCTTGAGAGATCTTTGACACATTTGTTGAGCAAACCCCCCATGGAATTTTTGCAGAGTAATTATTTTCGGAAAATTCCTCTTTGCCAAAAAATGCCCTGGATGTGGCGTAGCCTGTATAATGTCATCTTTTGATGGTGATACAAAGTCAATTTTAGGTTTTTTCAAATTGCAACACTGCCTACATTTTCGAAATCATTCAATCGATTAATTGATCGCTGTTGAAACTTTGAATTTTGGTGCAAGCTTTTGAATCGTCAATGATTAAATTCTTTTTTGGGAAACAGGGGCATAACAATTTCACTCTATAAATAGCCATTAGGAAGCTAAAAAGTACACAACTGGCTCAACAAACTTATTTTTCATTGCACCAATCAATGAATCTGATTCTGATTCATCTAGACCTAACTTCAACAGCCTGTATTTTATTAACGAATCATTTTCCGAAATAAGTCTTTATGGTTTCTTGCATCGACAACTAGACCACCCTATATATTTTCGAATTCATACCATTTTCACGAGATAAGCATACAAAATCCGTACATTATTCAAAATAACTACACAGTCACAATTGGATGGATTCAAACCTGTCCCAATTTCTGATAAGTATTCCAATAACCGTTAAAATGTTTCGTTCGGCACAGGCAAACGCTTTATCTCCTAATCCCACCGATTGTAGTCGGTCCTAATTTGAGTTTGGACGAGTAGTCAAGTTACCGGGCTTTTCCGTCATTATCGCCAGCCATGATGCGTATAATGGGCCAATGAAAACTAACGAGACAATTTCATTTTATCACTGGGCACAATCGAATTTGGACAGGAAGTGAACGTTCAATCGATATGTTGAAAAGTGAGGCTCTCGACGTGCCTTCGGGCCTGAGTCTCTCTAGTATCACATGAATGCGTAATGAACAACAGATAATTTTTTATTATCTGTCATTTATATGTATGAGGCGCTCCCCGTTGAAGGACCTGTATATTTCGAACAAACCCGCAGTAAGTCCATTCACCACGCAACAAAACAAACACTATTCATCCCAGTCAATGAAGAAGCCATGTTTATGCGCATTTGGACATGTCGAAATCCGAATCCCAATTTGCACGAGGTGCGAAATCACGCTGTGCAAGATAATAAATACACCGGATCCAAATACCCGTCGGATCCTACCCTAGGATCTAGTCGGTAAATCCGCAATATTTTCAGCCGCTCCCCGTATCTACAACGGGCAGAATAGAGGGCGCAACATATTACACGAAATGCCTATTTAATTACGCATGCATGTACTTAGTTAATATGTAAATTGAGCAGCCACACATGGGTTTATCAGATCAACTTGACTTCGACGCGTATTCTGTGACACTGTATGGCAATCTGCAATTTTGGTACAGTTTGGAGGATAGACCATCTGCGTGTTGGGAGTCTATTGCGTAAATAATCCCTTATGAAGGGGTATTATATGGTGGGTTATTGGTGTGATAACGAAAATTGCAATCTTTCATGTATATCATAGCGAATTCTCGCAAAAACTCTTAGCTGTACCATAGAAATCAAGATGCATCTTGATAGATATAATACTACCATAGATGATGCATCGATGATAGAACCACAGACTGTGCCACCGATAATGGAACCACAGGTCTGTGATAGAACTGATTGACACAGAGTTAACTAGAAAAGAAATAAAACCTGATTCACAGATTTTTATATATTCATCCTATTTTAAATCTAGAGCAATCTTATCTTGTTGGACCAGATTCATTTAGGGTGTAGGCACGAATAGAATATTTGGTATAGATACGTCAATTTGAATGGAGATGAGAGTTTTATCTATTTACGAATATACCGAAGTGGATTCAGGAGAATCCATATCCGATTCCCATCCTCAGGAAAATTCCAAAGAAAATAAACAACATCTCTTATCAGCCGCCTCACGATGTTTATTCCTACAGATCCAATCTGAATTGCAAATTCCGCTTACATTAACTCGTCTGTGCTCCAATATCTCGAATTGTCATAGAGCCTATATTCGTGGTCGTCTGTGCTATTTCCATACATTAACTCTATGCAAGCATATGTAATTAAAATTTGTTTGATATGACAACTTAGCCGAAGGGGTCCTACTAGGAAGGGAGAAATTCTTCTCGGCTAAACGTCAAAGGTTTTGACGGGTTTCCAGAGGATGAAGCACCAAAGTTGCAAGCTCAAATTGGGGCAATCATTACACTGAAACGTTCACGTTTGTGTTCATCGACTAGCAATGGAAACCTCAGTTGTCAAAGGAATAATAAAATAAAAATTTCCTTGATTCGAATAGGGTGTAGGCCAATTATATTGATGCTAATAATGCTGATCTAGCGTACTCACTATGTTCTTGAATTCGTTCAGGAACCCATTTTGGCGCGAAATCCACAGACAATTTACGGAAAAAATCACTGTTCCCAAGTCAGAAGTTCTAGACCACTTTTTCGTCCTCGTTCTACGTTTTCCGCCTTGTAGGTTGTAGGTAGATTCGTTTGCGAGAATAAGAAGGAAATAAATTTTGACACCTGTCAGAATGAAATTAAACAGTAGCTGTCAAAAAAATCTTAGATTTGCCGGATCTTTTGATCTGTGAAATGGGAAACTTCTTTCGATGATTCGCTAGAATTTTCTATGGTTCTGGCTGCGCGAATTGAACTAAATTCCGCATGTGGCTGGATTACGTCATTCTCCATCTGAATGCAAAATTTCATCAAGATTGGAGACGTTGTTTACAAATTACAAGTAAAATAAAATTTCCATCTGTCTAGGTTCGAGTGTCATCGTGTACTGACAGGATTTAATTTGACCACGGGTTCGTGATGCGTCGGACCATGGTTACGAAATAATAAAGCGCTCAAAATGTCATTATTTCATTCCTGCAAAAAGGATTTAGGAACGAAAATTGGAAAATTAACGAAGGCGGATAACCATTAACAGCTTGCCTAATATAAACAGCTGGACAGCAATAGCCCCAGGGAGCGAAATTTAACCTTTGTCCTATACAGGTTATATCTCAAATACTTCTGTCAGGCTTTACCTACCCAAAATCGCAATAAAAAGCTATTTTTCAATCGTAAAGGTCCCGAGGGTAACGACGTAGATACAGTTCATTAATTGGGTTGAATACTCGATTCAAAGAACCGGGCATGTTAGAGAAAAAGCGTGGGGATGGAAAGGAGAGCAGTGGCGGTTCGACAGGGAAGGCAAAAATGTGGACAGAACATAAGGTTTTAAATTGGGAATTGCGGAAGAAAGAGGTCGAACAGATGGTCGTCCTGTAAAGCAAAAACCTTGGCTTCACAGTGTAGTGTCAGTGTAGAGTTCGACGCCAAAAAAGTAAACCAGAGTTACGCAATAAATTAAAAAACAAGATGTCCACCGAAATTGTAAAAATCGAAAGATTGGAGTATCGAGCCATCATCAAGTACCCGTATTTAAAAGGGTTAAGAGGTAAGCAGATTTACGAAGATATACTTAATACCCTTGGTGATCAATGTCCTTCGTATGCGACCGTGAAAAACTGGACTGCAAGCTTCAAAAGAGGTAAATTTTCCATTGAAGTTGATGACCGATCGGGAAGGCCAGTTTCTGTGTCAGTCCCCGAAAATATCAATGCAGTTCATGACATGATTTTATCAGACCGTCGAATTGGGCTAAAACGGATATTTGAAGCACTGAAGATTTTATACGAACGCGTTCATCATATAGTTCACGTCAATTTGGACATGAGAAAAATTTCTGCAAAATGGATCCCCAAATGTTTGAATGTTGACCAAAATCGTGCAAGGGTAGAAGCATCGCGTTCGATCTGTGCTCGATTTGAGAACGATGTAGACTTCTTAAACCGAATTGTTACTATGGATGAGACTTGGGTACATTTCTACGATCCAGAAACAAAGCAACAATCGATGGAATGGCGACACTCTGGTTCTCCAAGACCCAAGAAGTTTCGTGTACAAAAATCTGTTGGAAAAGTTCTTGCTTCAGTTTTTTGGGATTGCCATGGAGTAATCATAATTGATTTTTTGGATAAAGGTAGAACAATAATTGGGGATTACTATTCGACATTACTGATCACTCTACAGGAAAAAATTAAAGAGAAAAGACGCGGAAAGCTACCCAAAGGTGTTTTGTTTTTACAGGACAACGCCCCAGTACACAAATCTCATGTTGCCATGCAAAAAATTCGTGATTTAGGGTTAGAATTACTAGAACACCCCCCTTATTCACCAGATTTGGCTCCGTCCGACTATCATCTCTTTCGTCAACTGAAAAAAAGTTTAAAAGGTCGTAAATTTTCTTCCAACGAGGAGGTAATAAAAGCTGTGGAGGACTGGTTTGCAGAGCAAGAAGAAACATTTTTTTAAAGGTCTAGAGACGTTGCAGGTTCGCTGTAATAAATGTATTCAATTAAGGGGAGAATATGTTGAGTAATAAAATATTTTGACATTGAAATTTTGTTTGGTTCTATAGTAGGCTAAGAATTTTTCAATATATCCTCGAAGTATTGATCTAGAGTCTAGAGATAACAACTCTAGAGTTGTGTAGGTATGCTTATATCTAATGAATTCGATTGAGTCACGGCGTTCAGATCCTCAGGTGGACTTTTTAAGGATGTACCCGCCACTGGCGGCTGAGAGATGGGGGCGGGATAATTTCAACGGCAGACCTGCTTCCGGATAAAAATTTAAAATATCAAAAGGCGGCTAATTTCATTCGGATTTTTTTTATGGAGACTGGCGATCGGAATTTTATATTCGTTCCGGCTTTTGTTCGGATAATTCCGGAACGAAATTCATTATAATATGGGAGTTGAATTCGTATTTCTTCATTCGATATCCGGATTAATTCGTTTTCCAGAGAACATTGGTCGGGATAAAAGCTTCCTTTATTGGCTTTCGTGTTCTTGAAGAAATTCAAAGGATCTTTTGAAAGGAAATTTTATAGACTGGAAGTTAATGAACAATTTTTTCGTTATAGGTTCTGAGTCTTTGTACAGTAATGGAAATTTGTCCCGATCGAAAAATAAACAAGAAAAATTCACACCGATTCTATACATTTCGGTGAAAAATAAAATGGAAATCCTGGGTTGTCTTGGCGAACGGAAATCTGAGATTTTTCCTTGACCACAATGTTCATTAAAATGACTCAATTATCGTTCCAAAAGGAAATAATAATAATAATAACAGTGATTAATCATTGTTATCATCAATAAAAAAATTATTGAAGGAAAAACATAAAACCTGACTGCAAAAACATTCAACTGAAAAGAAAAACAAATCCAGAATTTTATAGCACAATTGAATTGATCACTAAAAAATACGAACATGTGACAAGAAACCGTTTTTTCAAAAACACACATAAGTTATCATAAGTTTTTACATTTTGTCGTTAATTCGAAAAGTCCATCCTAAAAGCATCATCAACTCTACAGGGTGCCTATTATTGCGGACTTCGATCAAGCCGAAAATGAAAGGATGCCAGTCATAAAGGGGAGCCAATTAGGATAAATGACGAAATATTCCCGCAATTTAAATTCTTTTTGACGACAGAGGGGTGACAGCAAACACATTCGTGAAGGGGATTTATTTGAATTACACCCCATTTGGGAGTGAATACGTGTATTCGCAGGGTTGCAAATAGCAGAAGCATTGTTCAAACAATGGTGGATCTCAAAAGTTTCGAAAAATTTCAATTCCAAACTATGGAAAGGACCCCGCACTTTTCTTATGGCAAATGGCGTTCCGTCAAATGCTCATATTTTTTGGTATAATGTAGTACTCGACCTACAAATCAAAAGTGTCAATGGCGCCAACTCAATCCTATGACTAGTTTTTAAAATACAGGGCGTTGAAGTTGAAAATTACCCACTTTTACTACGTGCGTATCTCGAAACAGAATCGAATGAACTTTTCTGAATTTTTCTCAAGAAACATTTCATTCCATCCCCATGGAGCAACCATATGGAGGACCATGACCGAAAATCGTTACGAATACAGGGTTATCCATAATTGAATGCAAGCCCGATTTTGAAAGTATAAAATATGTCAGTTTCAGAGCGAGAACGTTCGCAAAATGAACTATTTCACTAGATATGTTGTTGTTACATCGAAAAAAACTGAAATACCAGAATTCATACTGGGTGATTCATTTTTATAGAAACTATTCACAATGAAGGTTAAGAGGACACCCTGTATTTGTGGGTTGATTTAAGGTGTTTGTTCGATTTTTTCAGAACATGTCATCATGGACTTCAAAGAATACAGGGTGATTCGGTCATGAAATAAACTGTGAACCTCACGAAAATACCCAAAAACCACCTTTTTTTCATCACCCTCTATTTCAAGATTAACTCCGTTGAAGTGGGAGTTTACTTTCACCACTGTACTTGATATAAAAACATCAATACGACTGGGAGTTTTTATCCACTTCCTATGACCAGATTTTTTTTTATGTCATATGAAAATTATTTATTTATGTTATTCTATTCGTATTCCAGCAAAAAATCTGGTTATAGGAAGTAGATGAAAACTCTCAGCCGTATTGATGTTTGTATATCAAGTACAACGTCGTGGTGAAAGAAAACTCCCACCTCAACGGAGTTAATCTTGAAATAGAGGGTGATGAAAAAAAAAAGGGGTTTGTGGGTATTTTCGTGAGGTTCACAGTTTATTTCATGACTGAATCACCCTGTATTCTTTGAAGTCCATGATGATATGTTCTGAAAAAATCAAACAAACACCTTAAATCAACCCAATGATACAGGGTGTCCACTTAACCTTCATTGTGAATAGTTTCTATAATAATGGATCACCCAGTATGAATTCTGGGTATTTCAGGTTTATTGGATGTAACAAAAACATATCTAGTGAAATAATTCATTTTTGCGAACGTTCTCGCTCTGGAACTGACATATTTTATACTTTCAAAATCGGACAAGCATTCAATTATGGATAACCCTGTATTCGTCACGGTTTTCGGTCATATTTCTCTATATAGTTGCTCCCTGGGAATGGAACGAAATGTTTTTTGAGAAAAATTGAAATTCATTCAATTCTGTTTCGAGATCCGCTCGTAGTAAAAGTGGGTAAATCTCAACTTCAACGCCCTGTATCTCAAAAACTAGTCATAGGATTGAGTTGTGGTCACGGACACTTTTGATCAGTAGGTCGAGTACTACATTATACCAAAAAATTAGAACATTTGACGGAACGCCATTTGCCATAAGAAAGGTGCGGGGTCCTTTGGATATTACGCACTACGGGCTTTTTTCGTTTGGTATTATCGAAAGTGGTTTCGATAAATCCTTCAAACGATGGAATTGACTGAAACAATGCCATAACATTCGATCGTTAATATCAAGAGAACCCCCTATTGTCGCATATGTTAACAGGGAGAAAGGCAGCTTTGGGTTTCGTACATCCAATTAGGGGTGCGAGGAAAACTTGTTGAACTTGATCCTCGAGCAAAATTTCCTTAGGGATCGAGTGCCAAGATTATATTATGCGTAGGCAGGTATCTATATTCTGCAGGGAATTCCTCAAAGTAACTCGCTACTCGATTTCTTGAAACCATACACATCATATCTGTTTCTCCTGATCTTCCCTCAATCGCTATCAATATCAAATGATCTTAGTTTATTCAGAATCATTCAAGATTAAGTTTGGTCGCTTATTACCACAGAAATATAATAAATACAGGGTGTAACTGAATAAGTGTAAAACATTTAAGGAGGTGATTCCTCATCGAAAAAAAGATAGGATCTTTCATATAAAGAAACTTCATTGGAGCATCCCTTTTTAAGATACAGCCCCTTAAAGGGGGTACATAAAATTTGTATAACAATTTTTTTCACAAGCACTGAAAAAGTTACAATATTGAAATTAACCTGACGTTTTGTACTACCAAAAAGACACTTAGCCAGTAATTTATTTGGTTTACCCCATGGTTGTAAGGTACTAACTACAAAATAACAATAAATCCAGTTCGCATTTATGACGATGTATCTCTGTAGTTGTTCGTAAAATAATGTTTTGCTGCTTACTGGTTTATTTTGGGCAAAAAACCCAAGAGACATTTTTTGTTTAGAATGAAACAGGCTATCGAAAATAAATTTTTAAATGGTAAACAAATAATAAGACAAAAAGTTACATTGGAAATAAATTTTAGGGGTTGCGTTTTTCACCCCTTACAACCATGGGGTAAACCAAATAAATAACTGGCTAAGTGTCTTTTTGGTAGTACAAAATGTCAGGTTAATTTCAATATTGTAACTTTTTCAGTGCTTGTGAAAAAAATTGTTATACAAATTTTATGTACCCCCTTTAAGGGGCTGTATCTTAACAAGGGATGCTCCAATGAAGTTTCTTTATATGAAAGATCCTATCTTTTTTTCGATGAGGAATCACCTCCTTAAATGTTTTACACTTATTCAGTTACACCCTGTATAATAAATGTTTATTATATTTCTGTGCTTATTACAGACCTAATGCATTTCTTTAGAACTGGTGTCAAGGCATTTTAACATATTTTGAGAGAGAACTAGAACAAACTTTTTAGGGGAGATTCAGCCTTCATTGTCTCCTCTGATGAGGTACCAATGTTTAAGGGGAGTTGGTACACGTCCGAGCTCGCGAGCTCCCTTCAAAGTTCAAAAATTGGGCTTTTTATTTCCATGATATCTCAGTTCGTATGCGGCGTAGACCAACAATTTTTTTTTAAATTAAAGCTTAATCATTTCTCTAGAATGTGTATTACTCGCTTTTCTGTTTTTCTTCGTATATTAGGAAAAAAAACCTGGTGAGCTGTAATTTCATGAAAATCTGGACAAACGATTTTATTTCCATGATATCTCTGTCAATTTTCGGGATAAATGTATGAAATTTTCAGTATACATGCGGAATGATATTTTGCGCAATGTGTATTATTCGCTTTTCCCTTTTTCTGCGTATATTAGGAAAAAACCTGGTTAAAATATGACCAATAAAGTTCCTACTTTATAATTCATTTAAAAATTGAGGGGGCAATAAACAAAAAAACTGATCAATACACATTCTGCAAAATATTATTTCGCATTTAAACTGAAAATTTCGTACATTTATCCCGAGAATCGACAGAGATATCATGGAAATAAAATCGTTTGTCCAGATTTTCATGAAATTACAGCTCACCAGGTTTTTTTCCTAATATACGAAGAAAACCAAAAAAGCGAGTAAAACACATCCCACAGAAATTATTTTTATAATATGAATGTCATTAAATTATCTTTCAAATAAAAAAAAATTCGGCTTCAATCTTAATTTGAATGTGTTTTATTTCATTTCAAAGTTCTATCACCCTGAAAAAACACACGATTCAATATATTAATATTTTTTGAATTCATAGTTCTAGAAAAACCTCCATTTTGTCGTGTTATTTTCATAATTACTAATCAGATTTTTTTTAAACTTCTTACGACTCGGAAAATGAATGTTATCAATTTGCAATATGACTATTTCATTGTTTCAAATGATTTGAAAATCTTTTCAATTTTTTTGTTGTTTTAGGAGTGATTGGATAGGGAGGATTAACAATTGAAAAACATTTCGAAAAATTGTACATAATTTATTTGAGAAGAGTAACATAAAATGTGTTCAAATTGATTCTTTAAAATAATACTGAGTTAGGAGATTGATCCATTTTGAAGACTCAAAACCCTGGAAAAAAACAGAGTGATTATAATCTAAAACACATTTTTTTTAGGCCTGTTCACATCAGACGGTCAGGGTAATGAAAGAATAGCAGTGACTCAGATTGGAATAAACGTGTTTTCCAGTATCTCTTTTCCAAGATCCAGTTAATGATGCAACATTATTTCTAGTTCGAGATGAACGACGAAGGACTGTCTGAAACTCTGCACTAATCATTCCTTGCATGGACAATGTGAACGCTAGGCAAAAGACTTATGAATCGATATCAAGCTCTAGCAATGTATGATGAAAAAAAATGTTTGATTGAGTCAACCTCCACTGTTATCTTTTTCTGTTCATTTATAGATTATTTCTCCATTTATTCTCCACGCAAAATTCAGTTTTTTAACAAATATAAATCGTTGTTGTCTGTCAAAGACGAACAACTTCCAGATGGGATAAAAACAGAATTATCGATCATCCAAACAGTACTGTGAAGGTAAAATTTCGGTTGGGCCACATATCTTGGACACTAAATCCTGGAAGAAATAGGGATGATCCTACGGGAAACTCCTGTTTCCTGATAGGATAATATCCCCCTCCGAACAGACTAAGTATCCAACAAATCCAAATTAGTTCTTTAATGGCTGACTCTATTAAGTTCAGAAACAGTTCAGAACTTCGGAAAACTTAGTCCTCTGGTACCTTCATCCTGATAATGATAACCGTAATAGAAAATGGAACGGTGGGACGCTTTTCCGACTGATATTATGTGAGCTCATATTGCTCGAGAAAGTCGTTTGCGAATTATTTAGGGTGTCAACTCGGAATGAAGAAGTTTCCACTTTGAAACTTGTTGAGATGTAGATACCTACGATTTTTCGTATTCAAACTAGTCAAGGCATTCCAGGGAAATCTTGTTGATGGCAAATAAGGTGTTTTTAGGGGGTCTTACCCTTTGGGATTTTCGAAATCGATTTCATTCATTATTGAGATACTTTCGACTATGCTGATTACCAATATACAAGCCTCTTGTGAATGCGACCAAAGAAACGGGAGCTATGACGATTTGAAATTTTGATTTTTTGAAAAAATGCCATTTGACAGGTGAAAATCTAAACTATGCTAGTTAGGGCTTTGGAAAGTATTTCATTGAATAGAGCGACCTCGAAAACCTACATTTTGATACCAGAATCGACCATGTAGCCCTCATAAGTAATGAATTTTTTCGTTTTAATTTTTTCGAAATTTCATTTCCGTGTTTTGTTCTGAAGCTCAGAGCACTCAAAGTATGGATAATCGAATGATAAGTATTTACCCTGTGTGATTTATGAAAGAATAACCGTATTTGATAATCAGGGTTTAATATTATTCAAAATATAATAGTATTTGGCGACGTTTCGGGTAGTACCCTTTTTCTAGCCTTTGAAATTATATATTTTAAGTTATTTCCCAACTTATTTGTTGGATGTCATTGGGGTTAGTATGGATAATAAGGATCGCCAAATTGGATATTCTGAATGAGTCGACTGGGTTGAAGACCTTATCTATTGAATAACACTGTCAGATTCTCCAGGGAATTCGTGTCGATGGCAAATACATATGGTGTTTTTAGGGGGTCTTTCTCCTTATGCATTTTTGACCCAAAAATTTGGGATTTTCGAAACCGATTTATCGTTTATAGAGATACTTTGGACAATGCTGATTAACAATATACAAGCCACATGTGGTTGTGACCAAAGAAACGGGAGCTATGACGGTTTGAAATTCCGATTTTTTGAAAAAATGCCATTTGACAGATGAAAATCTAAAATATGCTAGTAAGGGTTCTGGAATGTTTCTTATTGAATAGAGTGACATCGAAAACCTACATTTCGATACCAAAATCGACCATGTAGCCCTCATAACTATTGAATTCTTCCATTTTAATGTTTTCGATATTTCATTTTTGAGTTTTGTTCTGAAGCTCGGAGCACTCAAAGTATGGGTGATAAGAATTCGAATGGGTTGAAGACATTTTCGATTGATGGCAAATATGGTCATTAATTGTATTTCCGATATTTATAGAGAAAACTCTAAGTAGAAAAGTAGGTCCTAGAAAACTACCACAGTCAGAGAAAAAATTAAAATTTATAGGCAGAACACTAAAAAGAAAATCAGTTGAATATTTATATGTCCTAAACTACTAAAAGTCGGTATCAAGCATGAATATAACCTACTCAATAAAAGGTACCTATCTGAATATCAGCACTAGACGTCGACTGGTGAACCAAGGATCACCTCGTATATAATTATTGTGCTGTTAAATATCAATGTGATTTCGTATCGTTTAAGGATATTCACTAATAGGAAACTTGCATATCATGCAATTCATAATCCTCTGAACTTGCATGTGTAAATAATACTTACATGTTATTGAGAAAAATCCTGCCAGGGTAATGATAGCTATGTTGACTTTGGACAAGACGCACGAACTTGCTGAAATGAAAAAATTAATGGAACGGATACACCACACATACTTTCTCGCTTGTAGAATTAGAGGATCTTAATAAATTAATGCCCAGTAAGGCATCATGAGATCCAAGAACTTCTGTATTGCAAAAAACCTGTAACCTCATCTCTTAATATCAAATATCTGTACGCTCTTATCACAGGAAAACTCGTTTATTATAGATGTATGTGTTCCATCAAAACTCTTCCACTTATGACCTTCGGTCCCGAGAAAATAAAAATGGGAAATTGGATTAGGATCGAAAGCAATTAATCTGCTAACGAAATCGATTAAATTTGATTGCCCTGGAAGGCTCAGCTTGATTTCTAACTCCCTTGATTGGCTGAATGTTCAGCCCGTTAACTCACCAGTTGAAAAAATTGGTTACCATTGTTTGAGCCATAAAAAGCGTAAAAAAAGATATGCGACACTTAGAACAGTCGTTCAAACATTTGATTCGGAATTTTGTCTGATGAAAACCAGTCATATTTGAATAATTATTATAGTTATCCCTATTAGGTTTTCATTTTGAGCTAATCTGAAAGTTTTAGAGCAATTCGAGAATGTTATAAAACCAAGTTTCAAACTTACTCATAACATTGTTATTAACAATACTTGTGTGTCATATTCAAAGAAAGTTCTAAATGAAAATTCACCTAATGAAACTACAGTTCACTTTATGAAATCAGTTTTATTAGAACAATAATTAAAAAATTGATGAAAAATGAAATCTGGCCGATCCTTTGTCAGATTTCCATTTTTTTATGCAATAAAACTTAATATTTTTCTCCATTTGCTTCTATATACCAAGCAGCTGGCTTCCTCAGATTAAAACAGCTTCATTTCGATTTTCAATTTTCTCACCTGGGTAGTACACCGCTTCTTTTCTAACCGAGTAGTTCGCCTGAGGAATGTTAAGTTCGCAAGCGAACTTTTCGGGAGCTGTCAGCATAGGCATGTCTGCCATAACCTCAACGTCGTAAAGGCCAGCTCTCTTGATGATTGAAAGTATGGAATTTTCCACTTCACTGAAAAAAAAGAGTTTTTCTTCTTCTTTTTTTGCGTGGTTTACTTACGTATTATTCACATGGAGGTTCATGCTTGGTTGTGGGAAGACAGCTTCAGCCGAACATGAGATTTTTGATTGGCCGTTTCCTCTATTCTCTTGTCTCAGTTGCAAATTCTTGCCTGGTGCTGCAAATCGAAAAAAAATTGAATAATGTGGCAACAGGGGGATTGAATTTCGCATTGAAATAGTTCTATGGGCTGGGGAATCGCAAATTGTCATTTCATTGACCTTTAAGAAAGAACGTGATTTCTTAGACATAAAAAAGCTAGGTATACCTATTTATTATATCGACTAATACTTCAGAAATGGACACAACATTCAAGGTGATCTAATGACGGTAACATCGTTTTAATAAGTACCTATAATGAGTGTTTGTCGTATTTCAAATCTGATGGAAACCATGAACCATAGATGCATCTTATCATGAACATGAACCATATTGTAAAAGCATAGATGCATCTATGTAAAAGCTTAGTGCCACTTCCGATCACAGAGCAATATCATCATAGAACTTAAAGTTACTGTAAGTTCTATGAATACAATTCAAAATTCCGGAATTGGATTCTTTTGCTTCAGGCGAATTTGACTTTTCACAGCTTTAGACTCGTGGTTTGTGAATGGCGTTATTAAAAATGGGACTGAACGTGAAAAGAACCCTCTTCTGCAAAATCAGTTTTCCCACGTATAATAAGAAAAGCCGTACACCTTGCTAAAGCCTCAAAACCACCCTCAGCAACGATTAGAACGCGGTGAACTCAACTTCAACTCGCATCGAATTTTTCGATGGTATAAGATTTCCTAATTATAACTTTTTGACACTTTGCAACTCGAAAATTAGTCAGAATATAGGTGGAGCTCTCTTTACGACCCCTCAAAATAGACGAGAACCGTACTTTTAATGTATTTTTCTCCCGTTTCAGACCCTCGTTGGCGTCTGGGTATTATGAAAGGCAGGCATTGAAAGTTTCGAATTTTAGTTTAGCATTCAGAGGGCGGGTTGAAAGGGCCCTATTTTGAAACGGTTCGCTTTTTTAGTGGCGAATGCTGTATTCGTGTCGACGCATTCTCGAGTGCTTAAATAATTCATCTGCCGAATTCGAAACGCAGGTAAATTCGGAAAAAGGTATTAATTCTCATGGCGGCGATTTTGATCGGTCATAGAAATCAGACCACAATATAAAAATGGTCACTCAGTGTTGACTTGTTAATCAAGTTCATGACTTGTTATGAAGAACTCTATAGTTGAGCCAAATGAGAATAGTCAATGCATCTTCATCTATGCATCATCATTTATGCATCTTGTGCTGAACAAATGGATAACATGGATGTGTATGTTTATTTCAAGAAGTCGAACCTCATAAAGCCATAGTTTATAGTATTTCTTGACGGAGCCTAGATTAACCCGCAGATCGTCCACAATCAGTTACGTTCATAGAAACCAACTGATATCCCGAACTCTCGTAACCGCCCGTAAATCTTCGACGGCGCAACCACAGAATTTTAAATCTCAGTGCTACCAACGTTAACCGCATACGGAAAAAATCCGCTGGGGCCGTATATCTCGTTTACTGTGTCCGGTTCATTAATTACTCACCAAACACCAGCATTCTTTTCGTTTGTCTGTCCTCGCTGATGAAGCTGGAAACGTGGCACGTATAATCCCCCGAGAGGTCCGGTCCTGGCTCGGTTATGTGGAGGGCACGGTGCACGCTGTTGGAGTCCATATTAGCCGAATAGGTCAGGTTCACTCTTCCTCTCAGGATTCCTAAAAAAAACGAAATAAAAATATTCGATTAGCTGTGTGATAGAAAACGTTGAGTACGATTTCTATATTATCGATGTTTGATCTATGGTCTCAACAGGACACTGCGGCCTTAGGAAACATCTGAACACCATAGGAATAATTGAAGAACCTGTGGATTGCAGACTTTGCGGTGAAGAGGAAGAAACAGCCTCTCACATAATCTTTGAATGCGACGCCCTAGGAAGAAGGCGTCACAAAATCTTCGGAGAAATCAACCCAGAAATGGGAATGAATCCGAAAAACCTCATAAACAGGCTATTGAACCTGATAAAGGACACGAACCTATTCTCGTGAGGAACCACTGACGAAAGAGTGATACAATAGACCCAAGCTGGTCGTAGTGTCACAGGGAGGCTAAGTGCTAACCCGGTCTCTTGTCCGTCAGTTAACAAATCAATCAATCAATCAATGGTCTCAACAATTCTTCTTGCAGTTTTGCCAGGGTTCGTTTCCTGTCTTATGAAAAGGTTCGAATGCGTCAGGAATGGGCGAATAAGGGAATATCCAATCAAAACAGCAAGAGGAACACCAGGAATATTTACTAATGAAAATCAGCCACTTCCCCTATCGGTTCTATCATAGATGCATAGAATACTATTTCTATGCATCTCTGTCCTATCACAGCTATTATTTCTATGGTTTCATGAGAACCATAGATCAAGGAACCGCAGAAGACAAAGTGACGCGTATCCACGGTAGCAAAATTAATGTTCGAAAGGGGGCATTCTCTATTTTGGCCATAGAGTCCCATAGTTTAGCGATCCTGACGCGATAACGACGTGGCCTTATTGAGAATCTTCCGCCATTCATTCCCATGTCAAGCCAGACTTTCCCCCGTTCCATTTCCATAATGATTTTCTATTTGTACCTACGGATCCGGAATAGAGATCCTAATTACCAAGTTTTCCATTGTTTCGGCGGTGTCGAAGGGATTTAATAAACGTAAGCTTATGGTAAACGCTCCTAGCGCATTAGAATGGCTAATGAACACATGGCAAATCTCGTGCGGCGTCCTTGTTCTAACGGCTAGGAACTTTGATTTCGATCTTTAATGAAAGATTATGCGCCACCTTAATTGGGAACCTGTCCGGTTGAGTGTTGTGAGCTAATTTGAAGAGTTGAGGTAGACAAAGGCTGATGGTTTCATGAGTTCAATCAGGGGGATCGCTTTTAGGACGTGAAGATACGCGTTGAAAGCGTCTTCATAATATAACTCTTCTAGATATCAGCTGCTTTGACAGCTGCTGTCAAATTTTTGACAGCTGCTGTCAAATTTTATGACAGCTGTCAAAGAAAA
Source organism: Adalia bipunctata (assembly GCA_910592335.1). Taxonomy (NCBI): domain Eukaryota; kingdom Metazoa; phylum Arthropoda; class Insecta; order Coleoptera; family Coccinellidae; genus Adalia; species Adalia bipunctata. The sequence continues at coordinate 6,232,985 of OU342951.1, forward strand.
TTTTCGACAGCTGTCAAAAAAAAAATTTCGTTGGATTGCGAATCTTAGATGAATCAACTCCGTCATCTTACAATTTTTATCACTTACCTAGGGTGTTTGGTTTTTGGTTTGGTATCCATTGATACACCAACTTCTCGTTCAGAAACCATTTCAGGACTAATCCTTGATCATCTTGAGTACTAAAATCGCAATCTAAAACAGTCGGTTGTCCCATGTGAACAAGCTCAGGTACCACTAGACGGTTTATTTTAACGCAGGTAGATTGTTTAGAAGTCACTGAAAAAAATGGAAAATTTCCGTTGGTTTTCGGAATAAACAAGGGAGAAATTTGTTTCGTTTCCTTGAACGTAAACTCCAGACGTAAATTGGTAATTCAATTCAATTATTTCCTCCTGTCCACTGTACTAATACAGCCATAAATCTTTGTTCGTTTGACGGCAAGAGATTTGTTTTAATTTCGTCCAATATACGAGTTTGTCATTACCTACATTGTCTAGTCCAGTACGAGCAATCAAGAACTGAGACTTCAAAATATACAGTGTGTTTCGGTATGACTTAGCGATAATGTAAGGGTATCAAATATACCTAATTTTATCAACAAAAACACCCACATTGGGTAGTTTCCCCCCTATTTTTGGAATAGTCGCCATTTTAAATTTTTTTTTATTTTAGTTGACTCTTTCAAATGATATCGATTTCTCTGGACATAAAGGTTCTACAGATGTGACAAAAATGTTTTTTGGCATATAATACTACCACGTTTTATAAAATAAGAACAATATGAAAACATTGAACTCAAAAATGTCATAAAAAATTCTTAAAAAAAAGTTTGTCAAAAACTTTACTGATTTTTTTAGTAAATCCTCAATAGTACATAAAATAGCACATTGAAGTAATTTTTTTCAATGAACTAACACGCAAGGATATCAGCTACAAAGCGACACCCACATCATTTCTGTATGTTACTTAATTTGGGAGTTGCTGTTTGAACGTGACCCTTATGAAAATTGATAAAAAAAATAAAATCCAGTACTGTACTTTTGATCATTTTTAATGATTGAACTGACAAATTTATCATAAAAATTGCTCAAAATGGCCGTCTCTGCTTTTTAGACAGGCAGTGGCCCTCATGACGACATTTCTTGTGGCCCTGGAAATCAATGCAGTGAGTGTCTGCTCTTATTTCGTTTGCAACAGTCATTATTTTTTGCACCAGTTCATCTCTGGTGTTTGGAACTGTGGAATATACTTACCCTTTACTTCATCAATCCCCATAAAAAATAGTCCAGCGGTGTTAAGTCCGGAGAGCGTGGTGGTCAAGCAACTGTTCCACCACTGCATTGATTTCCAGGGCCACAAGAAGAGTCGTCATAAGAGTTTTTATTTTATTTCATCAATTTTCATGAGGGTCATGTTCAGACAGCAATAACTCTCAAGTTATGTAACATACAGAAATGATGTGGGTGTCGTTTGGTAGCTGATATCCTTGCGTTTAGTTCAATGAAAAAAAAATTATACTTCAATGTGGTAGTTTTTGTACTATTGAGGATTTAGTAAAAAATTTAGTAAATTTTTTGACAAAATTTTTTTTAAAGAATTTTTTATGACATTTTTGAGTTGAATGCTGTCATATTGTTCTACTCTAATGAAAGCTGGTGGTATTATCTTTCAAAAAACATTTTTTTCACATCTGTAGGACCTTTATGTCCAGAGAAATCGATATCATTTGAAAGAGTCAACTAAAATAAAAAAATTAATTTAAAATGGCGGCTTTTCCAAAAATAGGGGGGTAAACTTCCCAATGTTTATTTTTGTCGATGAAATAAGGTATATTTGATGGCCTAAACTATCGCTAAGTCATACCGAAACACACTGTATGTAAGATGGTTAACTTTCGAAATATTTCTTCCATTTGTAAATGTCATTTTTGATATATAGGAACTATAGGAATAATTAAACTTAGATATGCGAAAAGGCTCATTTTTTTTAAGAAATATTTGTTCATTAAAAAAAACTCTGTTACTGTTCAAGAATATTTTTCGTTTTGGAAAATTCGAGAAATTTATGGGTGAAAAGTCCCTGAGAACGCCAAATTGTGCAGGAAGAGAAAAGTCCTGAATCGACAGCAGAGCAACGAGTTCGCTGGACCGTGCCGAAGAAGGCAGCCACCTTGACTGAAACTTTTCATCCGGACAAAGCTACCACGTATTGAATATTCATTTCATTTCCGCAGTTAATCTATTCATTTTCAATATTTGATCTCGCTCAATGCGCCGTATCTCGAAAAAGAAAGTTTCAAGTTTTAATTTCAATTTTCATCCCCACGAGCGAACAGCCGACAATCGAAGAACTTTCTGAATCATTTCATTGGTCCTTGGGCTTCACTACATCGTTCAATACGTTTTAGAAATTCAATTTCAATATTAACACATCAATTAATAAAGAATTTCTAAAGACGAATATTTAAAATACTGGGATCCACAGTTCAGCAATTAATGACAGGTACTGAAGGGCGACAACAAGACTAATTAAAACAGAATAAAAGAAGTTATGTAAAGGAAGATTCATCCAAGTGTGAATAGACAAAATAAAAATTGAATTAAAATAGTTACTGCGTATACAAAATAGACTTAAACTCATGAATAACTTCTCTAATTTTTTTCAAATCCACCCATCAAGAAATGCAAGGAATAAATAAAGCGAAATAGTAATAAAAAATTATAATGATACTAAAGATTCCTGAGTTATTGACACATGCTTTAATAGAATGGGTGTACTTACGAAATACGAGGCACAATACAGTAAGACATTGTTGATAATTCTTCATTTCCTCATAGACTATTAAAACCAATGGTATTCACTACACTTCCAAAGGCATCTATGACAAGCTCCCATTCTTGCTTTGTTATGTAGACTTAAATCTCGACACTGCAAAGATAATAAACATTGATAAACTTTGACTTTATTCGTCTTATTTTCAACAATTCAAGAGAATCAATCAATCTTTTTTGATGTTTCATTCTTTTAAGGGCTCCGTACAACCAATGCATAAACGGAATATTTAAAAGGCATTCTGTGTGTCTTTCACAGTTTTTTTTCAATCAATTTGGCAGAAATTATTTTAATTTGGAATATAAAGTGTTCAATTTCGATTGCCTAAAACTCATTATTTTTCGTGGATGAAACAATATGAATTCATCAAATTAATTCATTTGAGTCACTAAATTTGCATTTTTCGAATTCTGAGACAGGAATGGATTCAAACGTAAGGTTTGAACATAAAATCCAGAAATTTAAATATTTATTGAAGGTTGTTGGGCCAAATTCAACTAGAGGTTCCGTAAATATGGGCGGAATTTTGTTAACAGATAAACGTTTCATGATTTTGAAAGAACTAATTCTTTTGAGGAAATTCTTGAGATTTCAGCATAATTTTCCGAGTTTATCCTAATTTAATCCGATATTGGTCGAAGAAGTAGTAAATTTCAACTCCTGGTTTGGAAGAATTGCAAGCATACGATATTTTCGATTTTATTTTTGAATTGTAATGAATATTCCAAACCACTCTAGAATATTTGGAAAAAATCTAGAAGGTAGTACCTATGTCAGTTTGTGAAACCCATCAACCATTGAACACCGTCATCCCACTCAAAACAGCTGAGATCACAAAATTTGTTTGTACTAAAAATTTTCCCGCACTAAAAACGCGCTTTACCGCCTGAAGCCCCGCGTACACTCAGTGCGACTTTTCCGAGCCAAAACGGCGACACAACTGCGGAAAACTTACCGGAAAGGCCTAAGGAAATCTAACAGCCTGTTGTACCAGACAGCCGGTGCGCGCGCGCCAGAACGCTTTCGTTTCAAATTGAATTTGTAAAAGGATCAGATGAAATTCATCCTTTACTCTTTGGTGACCTGAGTCAGCTCAGATCGCTCAGATATTATTCAGTTCATCATTTGTCCAAAGCGAATGGCAATGGGAAGAAGAAAGAGAGTTAGATTGGATAATTTAATGGGGGCGTCAGATTGGGATTTGTGCGGTTTGTAGATGAGGCTTAGAAAGAGATCTTATAACTCTAATGCTAAGAAATATAAGTGTTGTTTCTTACAATAATTTCGGTCACTTAGGACTTCAGTTAAGAATTTCCTGGGAACTATTTTGCACTATTGAACACCAGACAAACTCTTTCACGCCAAAGTGATTGATTTAAAAAAAAATCAGGAAAAAAATGTTTTGGAAAGTAAATATTCCTGAAAATGAATCAATTACCTCCAATACAACCCCTTATCGACGCCCTTGGCCTAGTGATGACGAGAACTATTAGTTGATTATTTCAAATTACCCAAAAGCAATCTATTTGTATACCCATTCGAATATCTCAGTACTACACAAAAATAACTATCACGTACGAGGATATATTGAAAAACTCTTAGCCTACTATAGAACCAAACAAAATTTCAATTTCAAAATATTTTATTAGTCAACATATTCTCCTCTTAATTGAAAACATTTATTACAGCGACCCTGCAACGTCTCTAGACCTTTCAAAAAAATGTTTCTTCTTGCTCTTCAAACCAGCCCTCCACAGCTTTTATTAGCTCCCCATTGGAAGAAAATTTACGACCTTTTAAACTTTTTTTCAGTTGACGAAAGAGATTATAGTCGGACAGAGCTAAATCTGGTGAATAAGGGGGGTGTTCTAGTAATTCTAACCCTAAATCTAAATCACGAATTTTTTGCATGGCAACATGAGATTTGTGTACTGGGGCGTTGTCCTGTTAAAACAAAACACCTTTGGATAGTTTTCCGCATCTTTTCTCTTAATTTTTTTCCCGTAGAGTGATCAGTAATGTCGAATAGTAATCTCCAGTTATTGTTCTATCCTCATCCAAAAAATCAATCATGATTACTCCATGGCAATCCCAAAAAACTGAAGCAAGAACTTTTCCAGCAGATTTTTGGACACGAAACTTCTTAGGTCTTGGGGAACCAGAGTGTCGCCATTCCATCGATTGTTGCTTTGTTTCTGGATCGTTGAAATGTACCTAAGTCTCATACATAGTAACAATTTGGTTTAAGGAGTCTACATCGTTTTCAAATCGAGCACAGATCGAACGCGATGCTCCTACCCTTGCACGCTTTTGGTCAACATTGAAACATTTGGGGATCCATTTTGCAGAAATTTTTCTCATGTCCAAATTGACGTGAACTATATGATGAACGCGTTCGTATGAAATCTTCAGTGCTTCAGATATCCGTTTCAGCCCAATTCGACGGTCTGATAAAATCATGTCATGAACTGCATCGATATTTTCGGGGACTGACACAGAAACTGGCCTTCCCGATCGGTCATCATCTTCAATGGAAAATTTACCTCTTTTGAAGCTTGCAGTCCAATTTTTCACGGTCGCATACGAAGGACATTGATCATCAAGTGTATTAAGCATATCTTCGTAAATCTGCTTACCTCTTAACTGTTTTAAATACAGGTAAGTACTTGATGATGGCTCGATACTCCAATTTTTCGATTTTTACAATTTCGGTGGACATCTTTTTTTATTTATTTATTGCGTAATTCTGGTTTACTTTTTTAACGTCGAACTCTACACTGACACTTCGAATAAGTTATTGTTCGTTGATATAGTATCGCAATATTTTGTTTATGCATGGAACTGGTCTAGGCTAACTAGATATCAATACATCCTCGTATGTTGCATACAAAAATTGTCGGTCAGTATAAAAGACGATCACTGTAATTAATATGTTATTTTGTTGACAAATTGCAACAGCATCAACAAACTAGCTGTACGTCATTTCTTCGAATTATCTTGTTAATTTTTGAAAGCATTACCTGATAATATCGAAAGCAGGTGAAAATGCATGTCAAAACAGTCCTTCAAGGAAAACACCTCAATTTTCTTCAATAAATGGATAATGTTGTTATATTCGGCTAATTGAAATCAATTTCCACAGCGTTGCTGATATAAATTATAAAAAATACTGGATTAAAATTTCGTTTCATTTAGACCCAGAATATCATCGATGACAAATTGGGATAGAGTTCACTTTCGGGGTGTTGTTCTGAAATAAAATGTTTATTTTCGGTTTCGTTTTTTGTTCAATTGCTTTCGCCAAAAGTGCTAGTTTAACAGGTGACTATATTGTTGCTTTCTTTTTTAAGTATTTTTATCACTAATTGTACCTATCATTTCAAAAGCTGTACCATAATCTTAATCGTAAAAGTCATATTTTCATTATGCCTTTGCTGTATCTCATTTAATTCACAGGAAGTTTTTAGAATATGCTCCGTTTGAATTTCTTGTGTGGATTTTGTTTAATCGACCCGAAAATTGGAAACTTGGAATTTGAACCATCTTCCAGATTCAACAATTTCTTATGCGCAATGGTATCAAATCTAATCAAAATTTTTATATGCATCAGTAAGGCACAATAGTCAGTCAATAATTCATACGATAATATTCATGAAAATGGGATGAGGTTAGCTCATGCGGTGCTATAACTCTTAAGATAAGTAGCTTTACGCTGTCAAACTGGATATATTTTCAGACAAAGAATACGTCAGGTTACCACCTGTGTTTGAAGTCGACAATTTCGATAGATGCCTGTTGTTTGAAGACGAAGCCTTATATTGTTACGTAGAATACCTTGTGGAACCTACAGATCCAAAAAACTCGAGCATAACATGGAACCAAATAAAGGTAAAAATTTATCGAACTCTCCATTAGTACCAGTAGTAGTTTGCCTACGATTAGCACCATCCTCCACACTCTACTTGCAGGAGTTGTCGTCAAACCCAAAAAACTACAGACATGACAACTTAAGACATGGTATCTGTGTACCACTCAGCTGTCCGAACATCTCGAGATCCCTGGATGATCCGGAATTGAAGAAAGATTTAGCCCACTGCATGAATAAGAAATATGAGCATTTGGGTATTCACGGAACTATAGAACATACATTCTGTCAAACAGCAGAACCGAAAAAGTTCGACTTTTACGATTGTATGGCTGCGTAAGTTTACCACTCACGAAGATGTTTTATTAATCCTTGAGAATAATCGAAATATTTAAAAATGTATAAGTTGTTATGAAATGAAAAACATAATTTTGATATATCCCTCTCGAATGGAACACTCTGTATATCCAAAAAGAATCATGAATGGGCAACATAACGTTCTCTACATGACTTCATTAGAAAAAACTCAAAATATCTGATTGTAATGGAAGTGGCAGGGAAACAAATAATTATAGGATCACCCTGTACAGCATCTGGAATAAATTGCAGTTCAGTATCTCAAATATTCTGTTCTTTTTTTAATACAAATTGTTGTAAGTTATTGAAATATCCTTTTTTTTTACGAAAAAAAATCCATTTTCAATGACTTAGACTTAGACTTTGTATACCTAGGAGATCCAACACTTCAGGAAAAGTTAATCTTTATATGTACTGATTTTCCAACAATTTCAGGATATTTCTTATTGCCTACATTCTTTTGGTCATCTTTGCGTCATTATATGAGGGCTGTGCGAGATACAAATCCCCCAAAGAGTACAAAGAAATCACATCAAGCAAATGTAAGTACCATTTTTTATTGCATTCTTCTTCTTTACGGAGAAATTTTTTCAGATGGAAAATATGTTTCCTGCTTTTCCATTCCAAAGAGTTGGGATAAGCTGAAGACTATTGAATGGACGGAAGACAATTTGAGATTCAGAGCTATACAGGGTGTGAGGTTTTACAATATGTTCATTGTGATTTTAGTGCATTCAACACTTTTATTGGTGGGAGGACCTGTCTCAAATACTAAGTTCGTTGAGGAAGTGAGTATTCATTTTTGATTTCTCGAGCCCAAAGATAATCATGAAGCATTTCTAGTATGTATTTTCACGAAGGATTCATCTAACATGAATACTTAATGTTATGTGATTTATACAATTTTTTCAGATGTACGACAAAACATTGTCCATATTCATGGCTAGTGGACCTTACGGCGTTTCCACTTTCTTTCAAATATCGGCAATGTTGCTAACTTACAACATCTTTAAACATTATAACGAAAATAGCGAGAAGAAATTTGATATGAAGACAATATTTCTCATAATACTGTACAGATATATCAGGTAAAATCTTGTCAATTGGTAGGTATATTTAGGTATATCTAGTAACCATTTTTTTCAAGAGACGACAATTTTTTTCTCCTCGAATCATTACATAGTATAAAACAAAGTCTCTTTCGCTGTATGTCCCTATGTATGCTTAAATCTTCAAAACTACTCGACGGATTTTGAAACGCTTTTTTTTAATTCAAGAGGACGGTTTATATGTATGATACATGCATAATATTGTAGAGAAACACTGATGAATTTACAGGTTTCTAATGTGATGTCGTAAATAAACACATTTTTTTGCGCTTACATTGCAAACGCTGACTGAACCCCGAGATAAATCAAAATAATGTACTCGGTATTGTACTCCTAAAAAAGGTCAACAAAAAAGTACGCGATGGTATATGTTTATCTCTTAAGGATAACCCACAATAACCATTTTTTATCCTTTACATTTTACGGGAAAAATGGCTTATTTAGGAAGTTATTTCAAGCAATACAGCATTAATCCTTATTCAATTAAGTAGCTTGAATACATTGTCCATTCAATATAGATCAATATGCCCCTTTACAGCATTTAATTTAAATGAATATTTCCGAAGATATTACAGATTTAAAATGCAGGGACCTAGCGGTGCGGCGCCGGCACTACCGTTGTTTAAAAGGATTGCATTGCATCCGTGCGAAGCCGGGGCGGGTCGCTAGTAAAATATAAACGAATGAAAACTTCAAATCATAAACTTCATAATTTTTTGTCTATATAATTTTTCAATCCTAATATTTTCAAACACAGAACGGATAATTAACGAATAAAAAATGAGTCACTAAAAGCATTGAAATTCAGGTAACTTTTTGAGCGTTCATCCACTTTGTAAGTGGATCCATCTTGTAGGTGGATTCGCATTTTCTAGTTCAAGAAACAAATGAAAAAAAATAAAAATTGACAGAGCTGTCAGAAAAAAAGGCAGCAGATGAGATATTTAGGATTTTTTCCATAGTTTACTAGTCTTTGCTAGTTTACTTGTTTCGCTCATTTCAATTGTTGGGTTTCCTTAGACTGACACCTGCCATGGCTGTCATTCTGTTGCTTCATTCTACCCTCCTGCATCACACAGGTCGTGGACCATGGTGGGACGAATGCCTAGGCATTGACAGGAGAAACTGCCGCCAAAACGGCTGGGGGACCTTACTGTACATCAACAACTGGATAAATCCATCCGCAATGGTAAATTTAAGTAAAGATAAAAAAGTTTAAATTTCGAAATAATTATCATCAGCTTTCGACTTTGTTACTCTGTGAACCAAATCGATAATAGCACAGAATACCTAACTAATGTAGTTAGGTATTATGTGATAATAGCCCTACGCTTATACAGGGGGACACAGACAGAGCTTTTTTGGGTTCTTATCTTTGCTCTTATACTAGCGTTGTTTCATACTGTTTCATCTTTTTTTGTAACACTCGCAAACACCTTACTGTATTTTCTTTTATATTAATTTCTGAGATATATTATGTTTTAGTGTTTGGTGGAAACTTGGTATTTATCAGTTGACATGCAGGCTTTTGTTCTGGTTCTTTTTCTGTTGTATTTCACAGTGAAAAACTCAAAACGTTTCTGGATATTTGTGATAACTGCAACGACGCTGAATCACATATATTGTGCCTTGCATTTATATAGAAAAGAGCTGTTCTACTTCTTGAGACCCTATCCAGAGTGAGTATCCAAAAAATTGAAAAAATTGTCGAAATTCTCAGGAAAGGCGCCTCCCATTTTTCATAATGCATGGTTGCCTGCCATCAGCATTGCTAGAACTAAACCTGTTCGAATCAGAGTGAAAGAACCTACCGGCCACGCCGGTGTTGGCATACGGCTTCTCTTCATCTATGGGTATCGCTTGTTGTTTTTGTTTACGATTCACACTCTTCATTGAGGTGGTCAATAATTAATATTTTATAGGAATGTGTATATGATTCGAGCCTTGTACATAGATGATGGAGTCTGGATTAATACTTTGAGTCACACTCCTATGAACCTATCCAGTACTTTTACAGGAGCAGCCGTAGGATATCTAATTTATAAATACAATAAAATATCATTCGACACTTCGATGGTACGAACAAATTATGAAAAAACAAGCAAAGGAAACATTATTTCGAATTTTAGACTCGTCGTGTTCTGTGGTGGCTAGGATCATACGGTTTAGGGATAGGAATCGTGGCCATCCCTGGAATGTGGCTTTTCTCGGACAATTATTACGACAGCTATTGGTTTTCTATTCCGTACCTAACGCTCAGTCCAACAATTTATTGTCTGGCTATAACCTTGGGAACCATGGGAGTTGTTTCTGGATTCGGATGTAAGGCATATATTAAAGTCATCTAAACACAATTTTTATTTAATTGAGAGATGTGCATAGAACTTATACTATAAACTATAAGTTCTATGGAGATGTGTTGTAAGGAGCATAGAAGACATTCCACGAATTGTCTTTTACAGGGATGACCAAATGGGTTTTGGAATGGCCACCCATGTATTACCTGGGCAGAATAAGCTACACTACTTACCTAGCTCATTATTCGTTAACGTTTTACCTGATGGCATCCAAAAAAAATCTGTTGAGTGCTAGCGAATTTAGCATAGTGAGTATAAAATTTTTTTGTCCTCTCCACATGCAGAAAAATTGCTTTTATTTTAGTTACTGGAATCACTCAAAATCATCTCAATGAGTTTGATATTAGGACTGATAATATCTCTTACTGTTGAGTACCCAATATCTGCCCTTTCATCGATAATTTTGAAAAAGAAAATGGTCGAAGAAAAGGATACGAATGATGTGAAGAAAAAGTCCACCTAAATAATTCCTGGTAATATTTTAGAGAAAGAATGTACCTGAACGAATTCAGTATGGAATATAAGTTTGATTTTCAACCTTGTTTTTTCGATATCTAATATCCATACCTGGATTTTATATAGTATCAAATTCTGATTGAGGAGAAAATTTCAAGTTTGGTTTTGGACGGACGTATCAGTTATTTTTCGAATTCCACTGGAGTTAATCTCTACAACTCCGGCACTGTCTTACGTGGCTGAAGCTATTTATAGTTCAAGCCTTAGAGAAATAAAATATTTATTCTTTATTATTCTGAGGTTCGGCCTTTGTTCGGAGTTTATCTATGACTCAAAAGATCTTGGCTCGCTAAACGAGCCTTTAGAAACAAATTAAGCTCATTCCTTCTAACTCCTATTAAGGTCGCCGTCCAGAGCGCGTAGGAAAACTCTGCCGATAGAGGCGCCACCGTGCATTTTATGGAATATCTCCATAGAACTTAGATTATCTCTATAAGTTCTATGAATATGTCTATCCTTAAGAATGAAATGTACAATGGCGCTCTCTATCCAAAAATCGCTGAACTATGAAATTAGTGAATATGTGGGTAAAGCAGGAACTTTTTCCCGCCATATATTTGAATTTGGCCATTCTCTGCCATTTCCGTATTTCAAGTTGTTTTTCTGAATGAAATTATCTGTAGATTCACTTTTAATCGGAAGTTGAACTATTTTCATGGGTCTTTCGTTTTAAATAAAACAGGAGCATGAGTTGGCTTATTATCTTCTATTTTTGAAAGAAAAAAAATGAACTGTTGATATTAAATAAATCTCAATTATTTCATTAAGAACTCCAATCCTTTCTGAGTTTACCCACAAAATTTCAGTTCTCAAAGTGAAACCATTTTCAAATGCAACTTGAAATAAAAACACACTACATTGAACGCCCACCTTAAGAAAGAAGATATACCAATTAAGCTCCTTCGGGGTGAGGAAAATGAATTAAAACACAAGTGTAATAGAGAATCATATTCTTTATTTCAAATAATATAATTTCAACAATGTTAACAATTAGATAGATATATGTATATATTAAACGATTCTCAATCAAAATAATTTCTTTGAAATCGAACACTTCCTACCTTAGCATTACAAAAATTGTAATAAATTGACATTCAAATTGAATTTTTCCAAGTAATGCGCTGAAATCAATCCGAAATCTTTCGCTCTAAATTTTCAAATAAAATAATATCAACAGATAGATATAACATCCCAACAAAAAATAAATAAGACAAAGTCATCAACAAACCTAAGTATCTATGTGTAAAAGGAGCAGTTAAACTGCTTCAAAAACTTAATATTCAAGGATTCCAATATCACTTCGAATGAATATCGACGAAATTCATTCACATTTCAAATTGGATTATAGGACAATTCACTTGGATTCTCCGCACATCAATCAAAATTATTCTGAATGAAAAACTGATTTGTTATTTATGGAACTTGGAGTTTGCTTTGTACTACTCCAGAGTGTCACCATTCCATCGATTGTTGCTTTGTTTCTGGATAGTAGAAATGTACCCAAGTCTCAGTCTCATCCATAGTATAACAATGCGGTTTAAGAAGTCTGCATCGTTTTCAAATCGAGCACAGATCGAACACGATGCTTCTACCTATGCACGCTTTTGGTCAACATTCAAACATTTGGGGATCCATTTTGCAGTAATTTTTCTCATGTCCACGTGAACTATATGATGAACGCGTTCGTATGACATCTTCAGTGCTTCAGATATCCGTTTTAGCCCAATTCGACGGTCTGATAAAATCATGTCATGAACTGCATCGATATTTACGGGGACTGACACAGAAACTGGCCTTCCCGATCGGTCATCATCTTCAATGGAAAATTTACCTCTTTTGAAGCTTGCAGTCCAATTTTTCACTGTCGCATACGAAGGACATTGATCATCAAGTGTATTAAGCATATCTTCGTAAATCTGCTTACCTCTTAACCCTTTTAAATACAGGTACTTGATGATGGCTCGATACTCCAATTTTTCGATTTTTACAATTTCGGTGGACTTCTTTTTTTATTTATTTATTGCGTAACTCTGGTTTACTTTTTTAACGTCGAACTCTACACTGACACTTCTAATAAGTTATTGTTCGTTGATATAGTATCGCAATATTTTGTTTATGCATGATGGGACTGGTCTAGGCTTACTAGAGATATCAATACATCCTCGTATGTTGCATAAAAAAATTGTCGGTCAGTATAAAAGACGATCACTGTAATTAATATGTTATTTTGTTGACAAATTGCAACAGCCTCAACAAACTAGCTGTACGTCATTTCTTCGAATTATCTTGTTAATTTTTGAAAGCATTACCTGATAATATCGAAAGCAGGTGAAAATGCATGTCAAAACAGTCCTTCAAGGAAAACACCTCAATTTTCTTCAATAAATGGATAATGTTGTTATATTCGGGTAATTGAAATTAATTTCCACAGCGTTGCTGATATAAATTATAAAAAATACTGGATTAAAATTTCGTTTCATTTAGACCCAGAATATCATCGATGACAAATTGGGATAGAGTTCACTTTCGGGGTGTTGTTCTGAAATAAAATGTTTATTTTCGGTTTCGTTTTTTGTTCAATTGCTTTCGCCAAAAGTGCTAGTTTAACAGGTGACTATATTGTTGCTTTCTTTTTTAAGTATTTTTATCACTAATTGTACCTATCATTTCAAAAGCTGTACCATAATCTTAATCGTAAAAGTCATATTTTCATTATGCCTTTGCTGTATCTCATTTAATTCACAGGAAGTTTTTAGAATATGCTCCGTTTGAATTTTCTTGTGTGGATTTTGTTTAATCGACCCGAAAATTGGAAACTTGGAATTTGAACCATCTTCCAGATTCAACAATTTCTTATGCGCAATGGTATCAAATCTAATCAAAATTTTTATATGCATCAGTAAGGCACAATAGTCAGTCAATAATTCATACGATAATATTCATGAAAATGGGATGAGGTTAGCTCATGCGGTGCTATAACTCTTAAGATAAGTAGCTTTACGCTGTCAAACTGGATATATTTTCAGACAAAGAATACGTCAGGTTACCACCTGTGTTTGAAGTCGACAATTTCGATAGATGCCTGTTGTTTGAAGACGAAGCCTTATATTGTTACGTAGAATACCTTGTGGAACCTACAGATCCAAAAAACTCGAGCATAACATGGAACCAAATAAAGGTAAAAATTTATCGAACTCTCCATTAGTACCAGTAGTAGTTTGCCTACGATTAGCACCATCCTCCACACTCTACTTGCAGGAGTTGTCGTCAAACCCAAAAAACTACAGACATGACAACTTAAGACATGGTATCTGTGTACCACTCAGCTGTCCGAACATCTCGAGATCCCTGAATGATCCGGAATTGAAGAAAGATTTAGCCCACTGCATGAATAAGAAATATGAGCATTTGGGTATTCACGGAACTATAGAACATACATTCTGTCAAACAGCAGAACCGAAAAAGTTCGACTTTTACGATTGTATGGCTGCGTAAGTTTACCACTCACGAAGATGTTTTATTAATCCTTGAGAATAATCGAAATATTTAAAAATGTATAAGTTGTTATGAAATGAAAAACATAATTTTGATATATCCCTCTCGAATGGAACACTCTGTATATCCAAAAAGAATCATGAATGGGCAACATAACGTTCTCTACATGACTTCATTAGAAAAAACTCAAAATATCTGATTGTAATGGAAGTGGCAGGGAAACAAATAATTATAGGATCACCCTGTACAGCATCTGGAATAAATTGCAGTTCAGTATCTCAAATATTCTGTTTTTTTTTTAATACAAATTGTTGTAAGTTATTGAAATATCCTTTTTTTTACGAAAAAAAATCCATTCTCAATGACTTAGACTTAGACTTTGTATACCTAGGTATCCAACACTTCAGGAAAAGTTAATCTTTATATGTACTGATTTTCCAACAATTTCAGGATATTTCTTATTGCCTACATTCTTTTGGTCATCTTTGCGTCATTATATGAGGGCTGTGCGAGATACAAATCACCCAAAGAGTACAAAGAAATCACATCAAGCAAATGTAAGTACCATTTTTTATTGCATTCTTCTTCTTTACGGAGACATTTTTTCAGATGGAAAATATATTTCCTGCTTTTCCATTCCAAGGAGTTGGGATAAGCTGAAGACTATTGAATGGACGGAAGACAATTTGAGATTCAGAGTTATACAGGGTGTGAGGTTTTACAATATGTTCATTGTGATTTTAGTACATTCAACACTTTTATTGGTGGGAGGTCCGGTCTCAAATACTAAGTTCGTTGAGGAAGTGAGTATTCATTTTTGATTTCTCGAGCCCAAAGATGATCATGAAGCATTTCTATGGATTTTCACGAAGGATTCATCTAACATGAATACTTAATGTTATATGATTTATACAATTTTTTCAGATGTACGACAAAACATTGTCCATGTTCATGGCTAGTGGACCTTACGGCGTTTCCACCTTCTTTCAAATATCGGCAATGTTGCTAACTTACAACATCTTTAAACATTATAACGAAAATAGCGAGAAGAAATTCGATATGAAGACAATATTTCTCATAATACTGTACAGATATATCAGGTGAAATCTTGTTAATTGATATATTTAAATCAAGTACCTAACCATTTTTTTCAAGGGACGACAATTTTTTCTCCCCGAACAAAATATGTATAAACGAATGAAAACTTCAAATCATGAACCTCATAATTTTTTGCCTATATAATTTTTCAATCCTAATATTTTTTCAAACACAGAACGAATAATTAACGAATGAAAAATGAGTCGCTAAAAGCATTGGCATTCAGGGAACTTTTTGAGCATTCATCCACATTGTGAGTGGATTCATCCAAGGTCGTAGCCAGGGGGGGGTCCGACGGGGTCCGGACCCCCCCCCGAAATTTTTTCTAGAGCTCAGTTCAACGGACACCCCCCCTTCCCCGAAATTTTTTTCTAGCTACGGCCTTGGATTCATCTTGTAGTTAGATTCGCATTTACTAGTTCGAGAAACGAATGAAAAAAATGTTGACGGCTGTCAACAAAAATTGACAGAGCTGCCAATAAAAATTGACAGAGCTGTCAGAAAAATTGACAGCAGATGAGATATTGAGGATTTTTTCGATTGTTTACTACCTACTTTTTTTGTTTCGCTCATTTCAATTGTTGGGTTTCCTTAGACTGACACCTGCAATGGCTGTCATTCTGATGCTCCATTCTACCCTCTTGCACCACACAGGTCGTGGGCCATGGTGGGACGAATGCCTAGGCATTGACAGAAGAAACTGCCGCCAAAACGGCTGGGGAACCTTGCTGTACATCAACAACTGGATAAATCCATCCGCAATGGTAAATTTAGTAGAGATAAAAAAGTTCAAATTTCTAAATAATTATCATCAGCTTTCGACTTTGTTACTCTGTAAACCAAATCGATAATAGCCCTACGCTACGCTTATACGGGGAGACAGTTTTTGCTGAGGTTTTTATCTTTGCTCTTACTGGTGTTGTTTCACACTGAATATTTTTCCTTGAATTTATATATTTGCGAAAATTCAAACAGGGTTTCCTGTATTATTTTAACAGCTCATTTTACAACACTCGCAAACACCTTACTGTTTTTTCTTTTATATTTTTTTCTTAGATATATTATGTTTTAGTGTTTGGTGGAAACTTGGTATTTATCAGTTGACATGCAGGCTTTTGTTCTGGTTCTTTTTCTGTTGTATTTCACAGTGAAAAACTCAAAACGTTTCTGGATATTTGTGATAATTGCAACGACGCTGAATCACATATATTGTGCCTTGCATTTATATAGAAAAGAGCTGTTCTACTTCTTGAGACCCTATCCAGAGTGAGTATCCAAAAAATTGAAAAAATTGTCGAAATTCTCAGGAAAGGCGCCTCCCATTTTTCATAATGCATGGTTGCCTGCCATCAGCATTGCTAGAACTAAACCTGTTCGAATCAGAGTGAAAGAACCTACCGGCCACGCCGGTGTTGGCATACGGCTTCTCTTTTATCTATGGGCGTCGCTTGTTGTTTTTGTTCACGATTCACACTCCAGCCCTGATATTTCACACTCTTCATTGAGGTGGTCAATAATTAATATTTTATAGGAATGTGTATATGATTCGAGCCTTGTACATAGATGATGGAGTCTGGATTAATACTTTGAGTCACACTCCTATGAACCTATCCAGTACTTTTACAGGAGCAGCCGTAGGATATCTAATTTATAAATACAATAAAATATCATTCGACACTTCGATGGTACGAAAAAATTATGAAAAAACAAGCAGAAGAAACATTATTTCGAATTTTAGACTCGTCGTGTTCTGTGGTGGCTAGGATCATACGGTTTAGGGATAGGAATCGTGGCCATCCCTGGAATGTGGCTTTTCTCGGACAATTATTACGACAGCTATTGGTTTTCTATTCCGTACCTAACGCTCAGTCCAACAATTTATTGTCTGGCTATAACCTTGGGAACCATGGGAGTTGTTTCTGGATTCGGATGTAAGGCATATATTGAAGTCATCTTACACAATTTTTATTTAATTGAGAGATGTGCATAGAACTTATACTATAAACTATAAGTTCTATGGAGATGTGTTGTAAGGAGCATAGAAGACATTCCACGAATTGTCTTTTACAGGGATGACCAAATGGGTTTTGGAATGGCCACCCATGTATTACCTGGGCAGAATAAGCTACACTACTTACCTAGCTCATTATTCGTTAACGTTTTACCTGATGGCATCCAAAAAAAATCTGTTGAGTGCTAGCGAATTTAGCATAGTGAGTATACATTTTTTTGTCTTCTCAACATGCAGAAAAATTGCTTTTATTTTAGTTACTGGAATCAATGAAAATCATCTCAATGAGTTTGATATTAGGGCTGATATTATCTCTTACTGTTGAATACCCAGTATCTGCCCTTTCATCGATATTTTTGAAAAAGAAAATGGTTGAAGAAAAGGATACGAATGATGTGAAGAAGAAATCCACCTAAATAATTCCTGGTAATATTCTAGAGAAAGAATGTACCTGAACGAATTATGTGAGAAATATAAATATGATTTCTTACATATTTTTTGATATACATATACATACCTGGATTTTATATAATATGAAAATTTTATGTTTGGTTTTGGACAGACGTATCAGTTATTTTTCGAATTCCACTCTGCAGTTAATCTCTACAACTCCGGCACTGTCTTACGTGGCTGAAGCTATTTATAGTTCAAGCCTTAGAGAAATAAAATATTTATTCTTTATTATTCTGAGGTTCGGCCTTTGTTCGGAGTTTATCTATGACTCAAAAGATCTTTGCTCGCTAAACGAGCCTTTTTGAAACAAATCAAGCTCATTCCTTTTAACTCCTATTAAGGTCGCGCCGTCCAGAGCGCGTAGGAAAACTCTTCCGATAGAGGCGCCACCGTGCATTTTATGGAATATCTCCATAGAACTTACATTATATCTATAAGTTCTATGAATATCTCTCTAATTATGAATGAAATGTACAATGGCACTCTCTATCCGTAAATCGCTGAACTATGAAATTAGTGAATATGTGGGTAAAACAGCCATATATTTGAATTTGGCCATTCTCTGCCATTTCAAGTTGTTTTTCTGAATGAAATTATCTGTAGATTCACTTTTAATCGGAAGTTGAACTATTTTCATGGGTCTTTCGTTTGAAATAAAACAGGAGCATGAGTTGGCTTATTTTATTCTATTTTTGAAGGAAAAAAAATGAACTGTTGAAATTAAATAAATCTCAATTATTTCATTAAGGACTCCAATCCTTTCTGAGTTTACCCACAAAATTTCAGTTCTCAAAGTGAAACCATTCTCAAATGCAACTTGAAATAAAACACACTACATTGAACTCCCACCTTAAGAAAGAAGATATACCAATTAAGCTCCTTCGGTGAGGAAAATGAATTAAAACACAAGTGTAATAAAGAACCATATTCTTTATTTCAAATAATATAATTTCAACAATGTTAACAATTAGATAGATATATGTATATATTAAACGATTCTCAATCAAAATAATTTCTTTGAAATCGAACTCTTCCTACCTTAGCATTACAAAAATTGTAATAAATTGACATTCAAATTGAATTTTTCCAAGTAATGCGCTGAAATCAATCCGAAATCTTTCGCTCTAAATTTTCAAATAAAACAATATCAACAGATAGATATAACAGCCCAACAAAAAATAAATAAGACAAAGTAATCAACAAACCTAAGTATCTATGTGTAAAAGGAGCAGTTGAACTGCTTCAAAAACTTAATATTCAAGGATTCCAATATCACTTCAAATGAATCTCGATTAAATTCATTCACATTTCAAATTGGATTATAGGACGATTCACTTGGATTCTCCGCACATCAATCAAAATTATTCTGAATGAAAAACTGATTTGTTATTTATGGAACTTGGAGTTTGCTTTGTACTACTCAATGTAACGGATTCAGGTCTTTTAAGAACACCCTCGTCAAGAATGAGAGAATATCAACTCAGTGTATGAATATATAAAACATTGTTATTGAATTCAAAACATTAATCTTCTGTGCAGAAATTATATAGTGTAGCATTTCAGCCAAAAAAACAGCCCTATCTTCAAATTTATAGTTTATATCTAGTAATTACATATAGTTTCGGATTAAGGTACTAAAGCTCAACTACCCAGGTGATGTGTCGATTTAGGACACGATCGGTTTCTGTTATTCATCCTCCGTGTCTCCATCGCTGGAATAGTCTTGTACGGGTATTGGACGTGAAAATGGGGCACCCGTCACCTGACTTTGCGAAACAGAAACTATACTGTACTATATTCGTAAGAATTAATCAAAGGTGAAGTTGGCAGATTTGGATTGATATTTATATCACTCACGCTAATCTTCGGTAATGATTCAGCCATTCCTCCACCATCTGTGCTACCAGTAGCGGCCTCTTATGAAGTAGTTGTTGAGCTACCAATATACCACTTTCCGATTCACATACGTCCATCCACTGACGTAATATTGCTTCTTCCCTACCCATCTGCAAGGAAATTTCGAACTTGATCCAAACTAATTCAAAATGAAGGTGGATGCCGACTAAACGTTAATAACACTGGTTACTAACCTCAGATTCCGTGAGGAAATGAATCGGTAACAGTTTCCTTTCTGCATTCATCAAAGGCAGAAATATGCTCTGTAACTGATCCGTTCCTAGATTGCTTTTAGGTAACCTAGATTCTATCCGACTGTAAGGTTCCATCGGAACCAGAGCTGAAAAATGTCCTCTCGTGTAACCCAGAGCGATCGGAGTCCTGATGCAAAAACTCTGCTCGCAAAGCAACGGTAAATACACACCTGTAGTAATAAAAAAATATAGAAAAGAGCCCCAACGAATCGACCGAGCAACACCGACCTTCAAACCTGGAGTATCCCAAAGCTTCACCTCGAAAACTTTTGACGTATTTAACACCATACACTATGATCGGTCGTCTTAATATGTGAGCCAAAGCGAATACATGGAGCATCTCCAGACTTGTACCAGGTCGACTCGCCAACGACAACAAACTGGTCCAATCCTCTTCCCACTGTTCTTCTTCCAGAGAGTACTGCAGGAATGAAGCGTGATTCGCTTCGTACTCTTTCCAACGTGGGTAAAATCTAGGATCGATGAAGGCACAGTCAATAAATACTCAAACACTGCAGCCTTATCTTCACCAATACCCTTTCTTTTTTTTTTCAACAATGCGTATCAATTATCAATCAAACTCACATATTACTGCCCTGATGGAGGCTCTCGGCCAGGGTTCTCCTCAGCTGGTTATCCCTATCGAAGATGCCCCACGTGGCTTGCATCACAGAATCTAAAAGACAGTCCCCAGCAGACCTATTCCACAAGGCGTGTAACCTTGACCCTAAACGGACTGTCAGCTCTAAGGACCAATTGATAACGGCAGGGGCAGATTCTAATTGAGCCTGAGCGTCCTGATCCAACAGTTCCTTAAATAGCTGCTCTTGTACAGGAGACGGTAGCTCGTCCACTTCTGTAAAGTATCAGATAAATGCAACGCTGAAAAGGGAGATCACCAAGATAATACTTCCCAATCGATTCATTATCTAGTATATTTATTCTAACCTAAATTCTGAATGACAGATGACAACTGACTTTCGAATTCTGTCAAATAATCATATTAATTCCTACTGACCTGCAGGTAGAGCGAAGGTAGGAAACTCTGTAATGTAGCAACATGGAAAGCTTCCTTTGCCATGTCGTATGGTGGAGGCAAAATGCCTTCTAATATCGGCTGCAATATCCGGGGCAATGTAGCTTGGAACTTTCTTTATACCTGAGCCTGAGCCCTCTATCTGGGTCAGCAGCACTGCCAACAAGTCATCCCTCTGAAACCTGGTTATAAATAAAAAAAGTTAAGTTGCTCCTACGTGATCCTCCGAATTCTGTTGCTACAGGATGTAAGAGAAAATGTTGAACAAAGACACTGTTATTATTAATTTTTAACCTATTCATAAGCAAAATTTCAAAATTTTCAAAATGATGTGTCGCTTGACCACTATTGCCATCTCCCTCCAGTTAAAAACCAGTTTCTGCATTTTCCGGAAGAGCTTCTACTTCCGGAATGTTCTTACGATAAATCCTATAAAATATATACAGGCATCACTCACCTAATGGCTAAATGAACTAAAGTATGACCAACGTCAAACGCAGAACTTCTATTTAGTATAGCAACTTCAGAGGCAGTTAACGTTCGTGCGGGGTCACCTCCCGATGAAAGATAGTGTTCGACAGGCACAGGATTTCCTTCAATCACACCGAGACACGCATTCAACCAATTCCAATCAGCGTTCCTCCTCATGAGCCTCAATTTCCTTTCAGTTTCACAATTATTCTCCTCTGGAAAAAAATTAGGTTAGGTCGCATAAGAAAATTGGGTACACCGAGAATATTCACCAATAATATTTGGAGGTGTTATGTACAAGTCTTCCTGATTATTGACATCCATTATTTGATTTGACGGGGATATTATGTGGCTTGAGGACGGTGGTCTGTGAGAACTTTGAGGACAATATCCGCACATAGAGCATTTTGCTGCTCTTGGCCAATTTTCATATGTACACACCTGAAAACAGTTTCAAACTCGATTAAAAATCAAACAAATAATATAAGTACATACGGTGCAGGTCCATTTGTCTAATGTCATTCTTTTTGTGTTCTCCACATTTGTTAAACTAGCAGGTGGGCTGTTATTACGTGGTTGAGATAAACTTTGAGCCAGATCCGAATGTTGTGTGATTTTCAGTGGCTGCATATAATCGTGTAAATTACTGGCAGATACAAAAGTATTTCCACACTGGGTACAGATTCGATCCTTAATAAGATTCAAAAAGGTGCAAGTTTCACATTGCCATGTATTTATGTTTTGTTTGTTATAACAAGGTCCAGCAGCAGAATTTGTTTTGTCATCATTGTTATGCAGACTGTATATATCTTCACTGATAAAGGGTCTGGGCCCTCGGCACATAGTACATTTGACTGCTGACGGGTAATTTTCATAGGTGCAATATTCACATGACCATTTCTTCTCGTTTTCACTCATCTTCACTAAAAAAAAAAGGATCATAGTTATCTCATGATATAATCTGATTCATCTACTCATGATTTCATTTTCTGTCATATTCAATTGAATGAATGCCAAAGTAGGTTAAATCGAATGACTTAAAGAATTTTTGGCTTACCAACAAATAATTTAAATACTGTAGTATGATTAATACATATACCAATCTTTGAGAGTATATTTCCTCATGTGAAATAAGGGATTTTGATTCAAATAGCAATAAGTGTCATGAATTTATCATGTTTAATTTATGAAAGTTGTATTGTAAACTTCCAATCAACTCATATTGTGAATTCAGTAGTCATACCTACAAGAAATTAAGTACACATTATGGCAACAATAATGCAGAAGAAATAAACAACGAACAGATCTTTATAAATACGTATTTTGTAAGTTATCATTCCTCAGTATATTAGGCCATTAGGGTTAAAAAAAAACTGTTCCACTGCCAATGTCAGTTCTAAATTTATTCACAATATAACAAGCTAACTCAAAATGGGGAATAATAAATGCAAAACTTTCTACGACTTGAAGGTGATTTTTCCAAATACGTAAAACGTTATGTGTTCTTTTACCTTACCTTCAAGTATTGGAACGAAAAAAATTATGAAGGCACATTGAATGCTATGTATTTAGGAAAACAAATAATTTAGATACCATTTGTGTGGCAATCGATTCACAAGATGTCAAAATATCAAATTCACATATGAAAATGCGTCAAATCAAAATAAACGTTTTCACTCCCTCCTATCACTATAATCCACTACTTTTCCTTCCGCCTTCCACTGCATAACGCAACCCATGAACCCATTACTTCTATTTTACCATGGGAATGGGACCAATGGGACGGAATGGTTTGGAAATTTGGAATTGGATTCCAGAACAGTGCCACAGAGAAAATCCTGGATTAAATTTATCAGAGAAAACTCAAATGAAAAGAAAATAGATCTCTTGCACTCTGGTGAATTCAACTACCGTTACGGAAAACACAGACCAGCATAAAAACGTCAAAGTCGTCAAATAATGCGCCGACCAGAGAAAATCCGTGATTGGAAAAGTTGGGAAAACTCTAGTTAGGCAACCCAAAATACATAGTTGCGTTTTGGGACGGAATTTCCACGGCGGAAGATTTTATGCGACAAACTTGAAAATTTAAACGATAAACTTACTTAATTAGGTAACTAAACACTACGAGCGTTCACTTTATTTTGCTGAATTTAATGATGTGAGTACAAAGTACAACCATTGCTTATAGGTACTCATTCATCTACTCCCGTGGTAGAACACTGAAAATTGCAAAGTATTGGAACAAGGAACAAGGTACAAGATAACATGTTGTATTTCGGACCATGATACAAGGAAAAATGATTTTTTAACCAAAACTGGACCATCTGAAAGAAAACTAGAACATTAAGCGGCAATTCAACCTTCTTGTGAGAATGTGAGATGCTTCCTACAAACTGGCAATGCTTTAAATAAAATTAAGGTTGAAACAAAGACTGTTGAAACGAGCATCCCCCATATTTCAATTCAGAAATATTCTCAAAGATTCAAAAGCTTTGGGTATTTTTATCACTACTACTCAAACTCATAGAAATAGATATATTGCTCAAACCACAAATGGAAATGGATCACTGATAAATGATTTTCTGTGATCGAAAATGTACAGAGGTGGTCTGAAAATATTTTTTCCGTTTGATTTCGACTGCTTGGCGGATAGTTCTTCTAAAAATTGATTAGGTTGTGACTGATATAAGAAAAAATGATTTGTGCTAGATATTTCCGTATTCAATTATTCGCTGCTAGATTAATAAGTGTACAAATCAAATTTATTATCAATAAAACAGTGAATAATTCGAAAAAATGAAACAAAGTTCTCGATATTCGGAAATAATATTATAAAAGTATATGAATATACAGTAGATATATAAAATGGATTACCTAATTACTCTAGTTATAAAAGCACAGTCACATTAGTAAGTCTTTTATTGAATCATCAAAAATTTTCATCGATTTCCTCGAAAGTACCGAAAAGGAACCATTACAACATTCCGTCCTCGTCATTGTCGTCTACCTCCATAACTCCTACATCATCATGTTCAGGTAAAGTCGGGTTCACATTCGCATTCAACTGTTGAAGTATGTTCAGCTGCTGCATGTTCGCGTTGACAGCTGCCACGATGTTCTCTTGTTGGTTCACGTTATTAGTATTGTTCGCCACACCCGCCATCTGCCGTTGGTTCTCGATAGCAATCAGTTTCTGTCGTTTTTCCTCCATCAGTCTATCTCTGTGCTTGTGGATGTAGTCGTTCACATTAGGCAGCCCGTCAATGACGCACGCCGACAAGGCGGATCGGTAAATGTTCATATCGGTGGCTTCGTACCACTCGTTCGTCTTTTCGTCATAACACTCTACGTGGTAGATGGTGGTCACGCCGTTAAAGCCGCCGATGGCGAAGATCATATCGTCTATGACTTCGATCGCGAAGTTGCTTCTCGGGTTGTACATGTCGGGTATTTGAGACCAGCTGTTGGCCTGCGGGTTGTATTTTTCACAGCTGCACATCCTGGATATGCCGTTGAAGCCTCCGATTACGTAGACATGGCCGTGGTAGGCTATACAAGAGACTCCTGATCTTCTGGAGCGCATGGGGTTGATGAGGGTCCATTGGTTCGTCTCTGGGTCGTAGACTTCCGCAGAGTGCATGCATTCTTGACCGTTGAATCCGCCTGTTATGTATATCTTGTCTGGAATAAAGAGCAGTCTACAATGGAACAACCCTGTTATCGATTTTGTTGTAAACCGTTGTTTAATAATGTGACCAAAGACTTTCATATAAGCAGTCGTTCACCAAAATG
Organism: Adalia bipunctata; assembly: GCA_910592335.1. Lineage (NCBI taxonomy): Eukaryota > Metazoa > Arthropoda > Insecta > Coleoptera > Coccinellidae > Adalia > Adalia bipunctata. Next base: position 6,258,530 of record OU342951.1, read on the forward strand.
ATTGCCCACTGATTGAGGCTTCTACAATTACCAAAATGCATTAATATTAATGAATGTTTATACTTTTATTACCATTCAGAGTGCACGCGCTCGCGTCCGACCTCTGCATATTCATAGGCGCTATCAGCGACCACTGATTGGTCGTATGGTCGTACTTTTCGGATGTGTTCTGTCGGTGATGACCATCGTAGCCACCCATGGCGTAAATCTTGTTCCTGAGAACCGACGTGCTCACGTAGCAACGACGTACGTGCATCGGCGCTATTTCCTTCCAGACCTTGCTGACCGCGTCGAAACACCTGAAAGAATGAACTCTGTTCGTGATGGCACAACTCCCGATTTGTGTACTTGAAGCTTACTTTCGAAGCTGAACAAAACCGATATCAACATCGAGTATATATTTTTGAATATGACCGCCAAATGCTGTCCCATCTTGTTGTCATATACCTACATATCAGTTACCTGCAAGAATTGAAGTAGTCCATTCCATCGAAACCGCCGATGACGTAGATGTTATAGCCTACCACGGCGGTACCATGGTAGGCCCTGGGGCCAGTTGGATCCACCTCTTCTACTCGCACCCACCTGTCGGCCCTGGTATCGTAAGTTTCGATGAAATTCGTGGGGGAACCTCCGCTCCAACCTCCAATGGCGAAGAGTATCTCATGAGGAATCCTCGGCCTTGCTATCTCCGGAGTTATCACTTCACCGTCTCTAAGGAGAAGAAGGTAATCTTCTATGATTGTCAAAGCGAGTCTCACAGAGAGCTGCATGGACAGTTTGGTGGAAGGAGCTTCAGCAGCCAGCCCTTTGGGCTCCGAACCTTACCGAGAGGTGATCATTTCCAAGTCGTACAGAAACTTCAACGTCTCGATGATCATAGGCCTGCTCTCCTCGCAAGACGTGACGAACGGATGATCTTTGACCCTCTCCAGGAAGAACTGCGTGTCCAGCAGTCCAAGCCTGATGCATTTCATGAGATCGACAATGTGCGCCTTCCTGTTGTCCGAATCGTGGTTGATCCACTTGAGTATGGTCTCCCACACCGTCTCCTCGCTCTTCACGTTCAAGTAGTCGGCGTTGATGATCTCCTGGAAGTCCTTGAGGGGCAGTTCCAGCAATTCGTCGCTCTGGATGGCCAGTTGCGGGAAGTTCTTCATGATGAATTTCCAAGCCTTATTTGCAAGTTCTCGACAGAAGTGGTTCCTGGCGAACAACGTGATTCCGATGCAGTTTCTGGGCTTCAGTATGCTCTCCAGGTAGTCGCAGCAGATGTCGAGGACCCCGAGGATGCTGAGGTAGTCGGCGGTCATGAGGACGTCGTAGACATTCAGGTCGTTGATGTCCAGCTTTCGCAGGTAGATGTACTCCAGGAGGGTTTGCATCATCTCCTTTGAAACTCCCGGCAGATGGACCCTGCTCTTGTATTCGTTGTGTAAGGGGGTGGTGAAAAGGGCCCTGAAAAGAAACGTCGGGGACTATGCATAATTTTTTTCTATCATCAAGAAATCACCAACATAAGACCTCGAAAAACTCCAAAGGTGATCATTGCTGATGATGGTTTGATACTAATCAACTTAGCTGGTGTACTAGGAAGCATTTTTCAAATGGCAAGGCTACATCACTGAAAAATATTTGATCTAACATGAAACTTGGTTTAGATTCATGAAATTTGAGAATGTGATGCTGTGTCTATGAAGTTAGGTACATAAACTGATCGTTATATCAAAAAAGGATATGGATGTTTTATTGCTCTGTAGCTCAGAAGGTAGATGAATATAATCCTGCTTCTTTTGAGTACGCCCCAGAACATACTCACCTAGTATGGACCTAATAAAGCTATGACAGTTAAGTTAGTTTTGAGAAAACTGTAATGAATTCTAAGCATGTATTCAGCTTTGGGTCGTTTGAATGTTGCATAGATTTCTAATTGGCACCTTGCACCAGCTTTCTCATTTTCTCTGGTGTCTTCACCATTGAATTCCGTACCTGAAATATGAGCTGCAGGCGCAAAAAACAGCTCTATGAACAGGAATTTCCGTGCCATCATCCAGGACAATTGTCGCATCGCAAAGCTGGTGTTTCTCCCAAAATTCGAACAGAGCTTGCATAGCCTGTATACTCATACACCTTCCATTGCCGACATTGAGGGCCCTGCCTCCACTATCAGGCTCGCCCATTTCATTGTTTTGCGCCAGATTGTTGAGATAAACTTGCAAAATTAAGGATTTAGTACACGAATAATTTAGGTATATTGGATGAAGTTTCAAAGTATGATGATGAAAAGTCAAAATTGATAGATCATAGATGAACTAATAAGTCTGTACTCAGATCGTTACGTTTGATGGAATGTGTTGTACTTTTATTACTTTGAGTCAGGTACTTGGCAGCGTTAGGGATCTTCATCATCAATATCTACAATGTTGCGATGTCATCACTGAAATTTAAAGTTAAACTTCGACAATAGAGATAATTATTTATCACTTGGATATGTGATGTACGTTTTTTGTTTTGTCAAAGGCAACGCTCTCTACTTCAAAACTCATGTCAGGATGACTTTGCTTGTCATATTTCGAAGATAGTCAAGTTTTTCTGCAAACTCATAACTGGAAATTATTTAAACCCTCACGAAACCCTTATCACTGAAGTATTGCCAAGTTTTCAACACATCAGAGTGAGACTCTGACATCTGGTTGTTGTGTACTCTGAAGAATAAGGACTTTCATCATCAGTCGTTATGATGAAGGCAGTAATTTTGTTCAAACGTCTCAAAAAGCTCAACTATTGTTGAATTTTAATTGGTGATGGCATAGAGGTTAGGACACAGGGGTTGAAGGTGATACAAGACGTATAATTTCAAATATATATTTAACAAAAACTTTTGATCTACTCTAACAATAAATAAACTCTTAAATAGTTAAATAATTTCTGGCTTCTGCATCGAGTTAAGCATCATATTATCGACAAAATACTTGCTCTTGGTGACTCCTTGGGGCAACGTAATCGAATCAAAAAACCTCATGGTCCAGGTGACCACAGTAAAAATGGCGGCATTAGTAGGAAACGCTCTGATCAACGCAGGAGATAGTCCTCGAGTCAAAACGCCGTAACCTTCGGCTGACACACTCTTCTGCAAGCAATCCAGAGCGTTCAAGTATTTGGGTTTTGAATTGAATCCATCAAGTTGTATTCTGGTTTTGACTACGTCCACTGGGTATGTCACTATCCAGGCTGCCATGCCGGCTAAGCCTCCAGCGAATATCATCATGGAGGTGGTGACATTCGATTGTCCAACCGATCTTGTTAGGTACTCGTAGGTGACGAAGTAGGCAGCGAAGGATGGTACTTCTCTCACTATGGTCATATTGAGGCCTCTGTACAGTCCTTTCACGCCTTCAGCTTCGTAAATGCTCTTGATGCATTTGGTGAGACTGAGGTTTGGCTCAGACACTTGGAGCCTCATTTTTGCAAGTTCCATAGGGCTGCAAACGAAGCTTTGAAGGAACCCTGCAGCACCCCCAGCTATGAAATGGGAGAATAGGGAGTCTTGGTCTTTGAATCTTTTTCGGGTACTTCCTTGTACCCCAAAAACGATAGCGTTTATGGCAGCTACTCCTAATAAAGGACTGGATATGCCTTTATAAACCCCTTTAAGACCTTCTTTGATCACCAGGGTTCTCACCAAGTGAATGGATCCCCTGTACTTGGGATTTTTGGCATTGTCGTTTTGAAGATGCACCTTCAATGAATCTAGAGGATGGCCAACTACCAAGCCGGCACAACCTGGAATATGTCAAAACACAAAAATGAAAAAAAAGAAATAAAATTTGATTGATGAAAGGATTGAGATAATCTTTGGATTAAGTATGAGCTAAGATAGTCAACTTTGTGATGAAACTTATGACGAAACTGTTATCTCATTTTGATGAAATTCATATTGTTCTTGACGTCAATAACGAAAAATAGCGTTTTAAATGGTACTTCTTCATGAAATTACGATAAGGAATGTTATTTATATTCAGCAGATCGACCTAGGTAACAATTATCATAACTCATTTCGCAATACATCGTGATTTGAAATCTTATTCAACACAAACATTGCAAACATATGTTTGTTGCTATTTGATTACAAATTACGAAATCCAATATTTTCGATGGATAGATGAACCCTAGACTATAACAACATTATGAAGAAAATAAATAACGAAATCAAATATTCATAATAGTTCTCTCATTCATAATAGGTTTTCTTGTCCTATTTTCTCATTTGGGAGTGAAAATTGAAATTGATTTTCTTGATGATGATAATGGTAACTCAACATCAACTCACCACCGACACATCCTGCAATGAATTCAAGAGTCATCCCCTGGACTTTCAATGTGGTAGGTGTCCAAAAAAATTGGTGATTCTAGAGGGTTTTTATTCAGTGTATATTTTTCTGGTAGCAGATCCAATTTGTTCGTATTCCTTTCCAGTTTGTATGTCATTGACTCCATGAACTTTGATAACGCTCAAAAAAACTGGAAAAAATTGCAAATATAAATTGGATTCAAATTTCTTTCGTATATATTTGTTTCTTCATAATTGGCTTTCTGAATACGAATATTGTCTTCACTTTAAGTTCAGTTGGAGACATTGATGGCTACACAAACCTTCCATCACATCTCGACCACTGTTGAATGCATTTTAGCGCTCATAAACCCGACAAAAAATTCCTTCCAAGCGAGCTTTTCAAAAGGTACTAATTATTACAGGGTACTAATAGAATTCAATAGAAACAATTCAATTTGAAATAGAACATTATCAACTATAATTCACACACCTACAATATATCATATTGTGGTTGAATTCTAAGAACTATTTTTCTTTATAAACAATGTTATGGAATATTCCGAATATTTCATTGAGAATGCTTACGAAATGAGTCGAAGTTTTGAATCATTTTTAAGATAAAAAAATCAAATCAGCAGTTTATCGATACAGCTATCTATGGTTTTTCATAATTAAAAACAAATCCTGAAAAATTCCATCAATAAACAATTTGAAAACAAGAAATAAATGAGGAATCTTATGAAAGAAGAAGTTAAAGAACAACAAAATCAATCCCTGTTTTTGTAAGTGAAGAAAATTATTAAGTTATTTATATTTATCGAGTACCTACCTATTGTGGAAAATATTGAAGATTTCTCGAGTGAATTCATATTCCCCAAGAATTTTGAATACATATATCATCATTTTTTGTAAAACAGACCAACTACATTTTGAGACTCTCAACAACTAACAAAAAAACATAAAAAACTAGATATGTTCGAGTTATACTCAAAAAATTTCAACTTCAAAAATATTTTCACCAATTCTTTATATGAAAAAATATTATTTCCTTAAAATTGGACTCCTTTCAATTCTCAAAACGAGTGCAAAAAATTTCAATAATATTTTCTGCAAGTTGAATGGCATTGAAATCTGATCTGATAAAACAAAAATTTGACCCACCTTAAAGAAATATGCTGCAGCAAAGTAACATTCGATCAGAATTACTCATAATAACAGAAAAAAAATTGGGGCACAACCTTAACAACCAAACGTGGGACGCTTTCAGGAAAGATACTGAGGGATAAAATAAACATATCGCATTTAAATCCAGATCAGGCATATCAATGTGACCCCGGATGACTTATTTTATTATACATACCAATATTTGTACATACTCATTGATCGTTAACGCATTAGCTTATTTTGGGAATATTCCTCTCAATGGAAAAATCAACGCAGGATCAGAGCTCAAGTTCGAGCAAAAGGTCAATATTTTTCTTCAATGGACAATACAGGATGCAAGAATAAAAGCTGTCAAAATTGTTGTTTTTGTTTGTTGAACTGTCAAATACGAATCTACTCACAAGGTTCTTCATTGAGGAACTTTTCATTTTCGAAAAACTTCCTTTTGGCAATTAAGTGAAAAGCTACAATATGACAGTTAGCGCTCTTGATTATTTTTGTTGAATTCAGTCAGTTCAAAAACCCACATTTTGATATCAAACCATTTATCATTTACCCCTCATAAGTAAAGAACTTTTTTGTTTCAATTTTTTCTAGTTCTGTTCACAAGTAGGTACAAACTTATCATGGTTTGGCTGTTACCGATCCAGAATATGGGAAAAAAAATTAGGGCTACTTTCGCAAAATTGGTAAATATTTCAACAATGCATATGCCTATCTCTATTATACTAATCTGAAGTGATAAGTATCCATTGTCCATATAATGTTAACCGGTGATTTTAATCATACGTTAAACAATAATATTTCCAAGTTATTAAATTGATAGAATTGTTGTTTCCCGAAGAATATTAGTGAAAAATCCAACACACTGGAATATTTTTGTAGATACCAATAGAATGATTATCAATTATGAATAATCAAACCATTAAAGAATAGCCGATAACAAAGTGAATATAGTCTATTGAATATCCCAATTGAACAATATTTAGGTTGTCTGAAATCTGAATTCATCAAATTAGGTACATAACCCAATAAGATATGAAATATGGCATCAATAAAAAGAATAGAACATATTTCTCTATTCTGTTAATTTAGCTAATTCAAATTTTTATTCAGTTTTACCACACATTAGTTTCACGTATTATTTCCCCTCAAAAAATTTGAGGACTATATCTTTGAGATTCAGAATTTCTTTTATGCAATAGATCTGACCAAAATTGTGTTTGGGAGAGAAAGATACAATACTCTGCTAATTCAGAAAAAAATCTATGTATAATCTCAAAAATTAATCTCTCTGATACCAAATAAGATTAGAATAGCTCATGAGGTACTAATGTGGAACACCCTGTAAAAACTGCATCTGTTTTTGTATTTTTTTGTGAAAATCTATTTGAGTAGATACTAGGTTTGTTCTAATCTAAGCTTTACTTTTCAAAATTTTTCTTTCGAATGAAATTTGGTCATACATACATACGTGAAGGTGCATTTGGCCATCACATTCAAGGATTTTATCTGCACATTTTTCAGTCTCACACCCACCCACTGACAGTAGCAGTTGAGCTTCTTATCCCAAAAGATATATTTATTTCTCTTATGAGTGAAGAATATATTTCCTTTCGCAAGACGAGCTATTTTTATCATGTATTTTTTGATTACATATGGAAAATTTCTGAGATGATCAGGGTTAATTGAATAAACATTGTCTCAGATAAACTCGGATTACGAAATATAAAAATTTCGATATGGGAAAGAGGAGATGCTTTCATTAATGTTTTGCATCTCAATTATTTTTTGATGAATGTTATCTTGAGGATTTCGTAGGTAAATATATGGAATTAATACAAGTTCCTAAAGAATAAAAAAGGCTACCATTTTCCTTCAGAATCTTTCGAAAAAATGTGAGTTTTTTTCCCATTTCCAGAAAAATGAGTTGAAAAATATTTCCTTTATAAAAGTTAAAATTTCGAATTTTCCCGCCTTTTTCCGATCGATATGCACCTCGTAAGCGTCACGACGCAGCCGGCGCTCGTCCCAATCAGCTGTTTTCTAAATCGAGCCACTCGATTCATAACAATTGAACCAATTGCACCGAGTCAATTGCAAATTATTCAAATCGAACAGCACGTAATGTAGCTCAATCGAATCCCAACCATTTCGTTATAAAGTTCTCAACGTCATCAAGAAAGAATGGACTCTTTCCTTCAGGTTAACAGCGGAAATAATATGTTGGGATCCCCAACAAGTGCTTGCATTCCAGACGATGTTGCATCTATTTGCCCCTTGATAACACCGTCCCCACCGACAAATGCACTCGTAAATCCTTTGCCAGAATCTCAGGACACTGAGTACAACATCAGCAATGAGTTGGTTAGTAAACTTCAGCAAGTTCAAGGTGAGCATCTACGATTTATTCGTTCTTCGATTAATGGAAATATTTTTCGGTAAAACTTGAGTTTTTCAGGTGAAAATAAAGAGGATGATTCGATCTCCTCGAATTCCTCAAATTCGACAGAACCAGCTTGTGTCCAATTGCTTAATCACAAAAACAACTCCAGCAGTTTTCCATTTATCATAAAGGATGAGGAAAATATAACTCAGGTCAGTTCAGATTACAAGACTTCCGCAATTCATTTTTCAACAACTCAAAAGCTTTGCTGCTTCTCAACATTTTTTACTGCTATGTTGCTGAGGCGAAAATAGATAATATGTTTTTCCTTTTCAAATTTTATCATGCTTCAATTAGAATACAACATTTCCATCTGGAGTCCATATGGAGTCATATGAAATAAATAAGAGCATGAATTAGACCAGTATCTTAGATTTACGAACAGGACAGACTCAAACTTTAGCAATCAAAGTAACAGGTCTAGACTTCAATGGTTGCCTACGCTATTGACCACCAGTGCTTGGGGCAACAAAATCATTGTCCTATTATTATCCCTCTCCCATCAGTTTCCTCTAATCTCTTATTATCTACATCCATAAAACATCTTTCGTTATTCGTGCGTGCACTTTCAGGAATTCAAGCTGCTTTAAATAACTCATCCCCAGATGTCATTGTTTCAGGAAGCCAATGGCAAATCCCAACCTCTGCAACTCACCTTCAGAAACCCCCCAGATAACTATTTCTTCATGTCCTGGAACTGGCCTCTAATTCGCAAGCTCTCCCTATGGACCTTTCTGGCAGGTCTAGCAGCCATGCTGGCTCTCGTGGTCGGCATGATATACTCCCTCCCCAAAGTATGCAACCCCCAAGTGGAGTGGTACCAAGGCAGCGTGTTCTACGAAATCTTCCCAGCTAGTTTTTACGACACCAACAATGGCATGACCGGAGACTTTAGAGGAATATCGAAGAATGCCGACTACATAGTAGCACTAGGAGTCAGCGTTGTGAGACTCAATAATATTTTCGAGACCCCAAGGTATCCAGAAGATTACAAAAATGTGTCAAGCCTTATTAACATAGCGAAGCCTCTCGGGAACATCAATGACTTCGAAAGTATGGTAAATCATTTGAAATCCAAGAATTTGAGTGTTGTTCTCGATCTGCCCGTGTATCCTCTGGTTAAAGAGTTATCGTACGACCAGAAGAACGATATGAGAAACTTGAGTACAGACGAGTCCTCCTTAGACTTTCTCAGAGCTTCAAATCAACGGGATCCTATTGAAGAAGCTCTACTTCATTGGTCCAGATTGGGTGTTAGAGGGTTTTACTTGAAAGGCTTGGAGAATTTAGCGGAAGACCAGAATCTTGCAGCGTTTCTCAGAAAATGGAAAAGACTTATAGGTTTCAACAGGATTTTGATCGTTAGTGAGGCCCTTTTGAAGAGAGCACCTTCAGAAAGTGTCAAGGAGGCAGTAATGAACAATGTCAATCTTATCGATATAAAACTAGATGTAGAGAAAGGTGCCAATGAAATCACAAGGAGGATGTTCAGTATAGAGAACAGCACTTTATTCACCAAAGCAGGAAACCCTTGGATCCATTGGAGTATCGGAGATTCAGACACTAAAAGATTAGCCAATAGATTACCTCATGGCAACTCGACCTTAGGAGCTCTGTTACTTAACTTGATGCTACCAGGAAGTCCATCGATATTCTATGGAGACGAAATTGGTCTGCAACAAATCTACGATCCTCATGGTGACCGAGAAGATTTGAAGCACGTCCATCAGTTGACGCCTATGGCTTGGCCTAACCTAAAACAGCGCTCTTTCGCTTGGATCCATGGTGAAAAAACCAAAGTAGACTTCGAGCAAGGTGGTCTCATCGCCAAAATGGCGTCTCTGAGGAGCACATCACCATCCATTTACATGAACTCTGTATATAAGAATGAGGTGAATAAGGCTAATGCTGAGGTGAAGTACAACAAACAAGATCTGCTGGTTATTCAAAGATGGTACCCGAGAAGAAAATCTTACGTTATAGTCAGCAATTTGGGGAAAAATAAGGTTGAAGCTGATTTGTCGACTTTGTTGTATGGGGGCGACGTAATTGTGGGGCCCAGATCGGATTCCTTGCCTGGCACTATTTCATTTAAGGAAATTGGATTGTGGCCTGGTGAATCTGTTGTGATAGAACTGGAGTAGTTGAGATAAAATAAACTCAAGGAGTTTTTTATCGTTGTTTTATTGAGTTACCTATTCTTCATCTATTCAGATGATTTAATGCATCCATATTCAACTTGAGAGGTAAGGTATCGATCACATTGTAAGTATCAAGAACACAGGAAGAAGTAATGAGGTAAGCAAGCTTTAGATCCTTTGCTGAATACTTGAATTTCCAGTAAAAGTACGAACTCGAGCAGAAAGATAATGTCAATCACGTTATTCAGTTTGAATTTGCGAAGTTAGCTCTTTCCTGATAAAGTATTTAAAAAAATCAAGTTGAAGGCTTCATTCTGGTCAAGGTCGTTTTTATCTTATGGTGATTTGAATTATGCACCATCCTTTTTTGTGTAACGATGAAATTGAACTTTGTTAACCTTGACGACAAATTTATCGTCGCATCTCTTGTGGGATGAGGTGTTGAAGAAATCAAGACCATTTCACAATGAATAATCATTTATTTATTGCTTTTAATAAAAATGATGGCAGCACCATACACTTGAATGAAGCATGAACAATTTCGATGCAAAAATAAATAAAATTAAAACAATATAATGCAATATATAATCAGTTTAAGTCTAATGTAAGTTGAGCAAGTGTATTTCATTTAATCTTCATAATTTTCATATTGTGAAAAACTAGTTGTAGTGGTAGAAAAAATAACTTTTATTTACACGCAGGGAATGGCTTCGAATCGTTGGCATTCCAGTAAATCAGCGACGAGTGAAAAGTCATAGTTTTACCAGAATGCCAAACATACATGACTTGAATTATTATTAAAATATATACTGCAATGATGGCACCCTGAGTATTAACAATCATTTGAATTAGTGGTCTCGAGTATCTTCTTCTGGAATGAGCAGAAAATAATCAAGAATGCGATTGCATAGTCTTATGCTTGGCTCTTGGATCAGTTAGTACATAATTGTTCGGAGTAGCTCTTGGAATTTCTGGCAGCTTATCTCCTGGATGCCTATGGCTGACCATAGGAGTCTTCCTGGTTGTCTTATTAATCTTGGAACTACTCAAACCTGATACAGGGTACTTTTGACGGGTAGTGCTGCAGCTCATTGACTGTCGCGGCACCAAATCACCCGGGTGTTTGGGCATCACGAAGGCTTTAGTCTGTTTTATCAGCGACCTATCATTGCACAACGCTGAAATCAACGGCAAGTCCATTTTCTTGCTCTTCTCTCTCAGAGTACGAATATCCAAAGCGGTCGGTTTGTCCGCAGAAACGCTTAACGGCACATCACACTTTCTTTCACTACTGCTACTTTTGCTAACGCTGGATTCCAGTCTACTCTCCCTCTTATCAGGCGCTGGTGGTGGAGGCGGCGGAAGTCTTCGAAACTTTGGAGGCTGATTGTCCAAAGAGTTCAAGATGTTGTCGTCAGATTGGGTCCTCATGAATCTATTAGGTCTATTTGGAGGCAAAGGAGGTGGTGGAGGGTCTAAACTACCAGTAGACGAAATGCTTGGGGCTCCATACACCGGCAGCTGGACATATGTGTCTGATAGATTTTGGCTGGAAGAGTACCTGCATAAATACGGGGTGCTTCTGTAAAAAACAGGTTGATTCTGAGCCAGTGCTGCAAGTATAGACCCTTGCTTAGCCTCCAAATACTCCTGCTTACTGATAGCAGGTTCTTTGAGAGGAAACACAACGAAATCCACATCGCTGTACATTTGTTGTTGGTATTGCTCTATCTGCGATCTTGAAAGCTGACTGGTGTACACTGTAGTAACTCCAGAAGGAGGTGGAGGCGGCGGATGTCTCGGAGCTGGTGGAGGAGGTGGAAGAAAAGTGCAAGGAACCAAAACATTAGCCTTACTGGCAGCTACATCCAAATAATTGTTAGGAGAAATTATAGCATTCATCTGCGAAGAGGACCTAGGCAATTTTGGAGGTATTGGCGGGACGATTGCACTTGGCTTCGAATAGCTGGGAGACGCATTAGCACTCACAGCGCTAGTTTGCGCCGTCAAGATACTCGGAGACCTGGTCGTTATCAATCTAGCGTTAGCTTCAGTAGACGCCGGATAAACAGGAGGTAGCACCGGCATCAGATTCTCAGGGTATGGCGGTGGATGCCTCAAACTCAAATCCAGCCGACAACTCGAATCGTTGAAATCCACGGATGCACTTCCGGAAGGAAGTTTGTTCAACTGCGCTGGATACGGCGGTGGAGGAGGTCTGAACCTAGACTCCACACTATCAACCCTCACTGGAGGCACGGGAAGATAAGACTTATAATTTGAAGGTAACGTGACGTAGTCCGAATCGGAATCTAAGGTATTGCTGACGTTCTTACAGCTCGGATACTTCCCCTTTCCCACAATAAGGTCCGATAATTCCTCGGCGGACAGCAACGACTGCTGTTTGTCTGTAGGATCGCTGCCGTCACCGTGGAACGAACCGGAGTTGCTCACATTGGAGTTTGATCGATCTCTGAACAGCCCGTCTATCTGATCCCCTTGCGTGCTGTACTGCTCACTGGAACTCAGAGTGTATACCCCGCTGGTGTGGCTGCTAGGTGCCGGACCAGAGGTGTAGACTACTTCGCGAGTGTCTAGCTCGATGCAGGTGGCGTCGCTGAGGACAGAATTTTGGGCCGTGTGCGAATATCCGAGTTCCAGGCTGCTGCTGGTAGATAGTCTCCTTCCAATGTTCGATTCTGAAAGAAGATCACAATAAGAGATGAGGAAATTGGATTTTTTTATGTTGTGGTTTTCACGAAAAGGAATATCCTGTAATGTTCAGAGAACATCGTGAAAACCAAGGGCAAGCAGGTAGGAATTGGTGTTCTTCTTGAATTTCTGGAGGTTATATGCCTCGGGGAACACCTCCCTAGGCAATGTGTTCCAAAGCCTCGCTGTTCGTTGGATGAACGAGTCTTTGAAGAGAGATGTTCTGCAGGTCTCCAAAGTTACAACGAAGGGGTGTGAAGACTTAACTTGACGGGTTAGTCTGGAAGAGACTGTCAGAGATAGAACGATTGCTGATAATTCAGAAGAGCATCGCTCATGGAAATATCTATAAAATAGAGACAGATCGCCCACTTTTCTACAGTGTTCCAGAGAAGTGAGCGAGTTTGTAAGCGAGGCATCACCGACGAGACGAATTGCCCTTTTTTGTACAGAATCCAAGAGTTTTAGGGTATGTTTAGGTGCAACTCTCCAAATATGGGAACAGTATTCCAGGACAGGTCGAATCTGTGCCTTATAGATCATAAGCAGCTGACTTGAGGTGAAATAGCTCCTGTCACGAAACAGAAAACCGAGGTTTTGGGATGCACTTTTAGCAATGGATCTCACGTGATTCTCCCAGGAAAGGTTACTGCCGACAGTAATACCATGCATCGAAATGGATGACTCCAATGGTATGGTCACTCCCGACAATTTTATGCTGGGCACAGTAAGATCGGCTTTTCTAGAGAAAAGACATGCTTGTGTTTTGTTTGCGTTAATCAAAGAAACTAGTGTCATTTAGGCTTTAAAATAGGTATAAGCATTTGGAATTAGAAATAATACTAACTTGTTTGCTTCGGCGTGACAACCACAGTACTGCAGGAAGAGCTGCACTGAGACCCTGGGCACTTCCCGCTGTTCGATTTGGTTGAACTTTCGGAGCAAGGCGGCTTGGACACATCATCTTCTTCTTCTTCCTTCAACGCGAGAGAAGCGAAAGCTGCCGTTGCCGAAGCTGCAGAAGTACGGCTACTAGCAGGCGCACTGTCCAGCAGGTGTGCTAGAGCCAAACTTTCCAACGATTGAGCAGGAGGGCTCGTAATCATTATCTCCAATTCATCTTCGGAGTGAACCCTATCGCTGACGATTCCAGAAGTGGTGTTTGAGGAGGTGGACGATATAACGGATATTCTTTGATCCCCCACCCATCTTTGTCGTTCTTCTTCTTCCTTTTTGGCCTCGTTGAGGCGAGGAGCGACAGCCATGCTGAACTGATGGGTGGCTTTGCAGAGAGCCAATAGAAGTCTACTTTTCTCATCGCTGCTGGTGTATAGAGTAAGCTTTTCGTGGCCGGTTCTAATCTCGAATTTCTTGCGTTCGAAACTGAGTTTTCCAATGGAACTCCAGAGGAATATGGAGGGGGGGTTGTTGTCTGGACAGACTCGGAGTCCGCGGGCACAAACAGCTAACAGGATGGAACCTGGAGCGGACTCGACTTTGGAAGCTTTCAATCTGAAGACGTGTGCGTTCACGGGTTCCAGCAGCTGGCATGTCTCTGCTATAAACTTGGTTCTAGCTTCAGCCTTCGACAGACCAGTGTGGCTGCGATGTGTGGTTTCGATGGCACGAAGAGCGGCAGGTCCGCGCATGTTCGGCGGCAGGTAGTCTTCAGGCCTGAAGCAGAGGGACTCGTGGTAGTCCCCGAAGTCGGCTTGAAGGGCCAACCCGGCCAGTTGGTTGGCCTTGTCTCCGGCAGCCCCCGAGGCAGCGTTGAGCCGCAGCTGCAGGTAGTAGTGGTGACGTGTGATGTCATCTCTGAGGAGGAGAGGACTGTCGACGTAGAACTGCACCCGGAAGTAGAAGGCGAGGGCTGGTCGACCGTTGGCGTCCAAACCATGGCTGTGGGAGGATCTCCAACTCTTCGGAGCGTACTTGGATAGCTTGCTATCTGGTTCGGCAAAGAGGTATTCGCCATCTGAAACCAAAAAAAATCGATTACAGTCTTCCTCCGACATTGGCACGGTTCAGAAGTGGTACCAAGTGATGCCAAATCTTGCTTGGGAATCTTTATATCGAGTATTGAGAATTCATGCTTTTGAAGGGTATAAAATGTGTGGGATCCTTGTGCCAGTTCACACATAAAGCGTTCTCTCAAAGTTCAGATAATGGTGTTGGAAATATTCTGAGCGCAGTGTTGAACCAATGTCGTAAATGTAAAGTATTTCTGCTTCGTTCAGACCTTCGATAGGTTATCGGAATGAATCGGCAGTAAATCATTCATTTTGTCGAATTCCACCAATGTTTCGAGCACGTATGCGTTCGGAACTTGAATACCGAATTTTCACATCTTTTTTTCGTCTTGGATGAATACACACAACCAAACTTATATGGAATCACCCAGTATTAAGATGAAATATTATTTTGATATCTTTTTCGTTAGAAGCAAATAAAAAGTGCATGTGTTTACTCACAAAAACAGTTAGGTTCATAAGCACTTGATAAGATTTGGCTTTGCAGTGTCGATTTTACCATTTCGTTCGAACGTCGCAGTGAATTTATATTTTGTTTTTTGCGAAGTTTAAAAAAAAAATGCCTTATGTGGGGTTATCGGAAGTCCAGAGAGGAAGAATTACATATTACTATGGCAGAACAAGGTATGTCACAAAGACAGATTGAAGAACGGTGGGGGTTACACAAGGGGTTGTTTCAAAAACCTATGCAAGGTTTCTGGAGTTAGGAACCCTAAAGAATAGGCCGAGAAGAAGTCGTGGAAGAGTAACTACAGAAAGGCAGGATCGCTTCTTAGCCCGAACAGCAAGAAGAAATCCCGCAGTATCTCATTCAGAGCTTCAAAGGCAATTTTTGCAAGCTACAGGTGTTAGTGTTTCTGTCGAAACTATCAGAAAAAGACTTCGCGCTCGGGAATTATTCAAGAGAAGAGCGTTAAGAGTTCCAGAACTAACAAGGCAAAATAAAGTTGACCGTTTTAATTGGTGTTTAGAGCATGAAAATTGGACTATTGAAGATTGGAAAAATGTCTTAGTTTCGGATGAGACCAGAATTGGCCTACGATCAGACGACCGGCGTGTTCGCATATTAAGAGGTAGAGGGAGGCAAGCTAGGCTCCAAGCTGCAAGACCGATCCCTTAATACAAAGGAGGTACTGTAATGTTTTGGGGCGGAATTATGTTTGGTGAGAAAACTCCTTTAATTCCCATTAGACAATCTCTGACAGGGCCTAGGTATGTTGATCTAGTGCTACAACCTGTAGTGAGGCTCTGGCGAGGTGCTTTTGGAGATTATTTCCTATTTATTCAGGATAATGCACCTCCACATACCAGCAGAGTTGCAAAAAATTTTTTCGAAACAGAAGGTGTGACTGTTTTAGAGTGGCCTTCTTGTTCACCGGACCTTAATCCTATCGAGCACTTGTGGGATAGGATCAAAAGAAAAATAAGAGCTCGTCAAAATAATCCTGGTAACGCAGAGCAACTTATACAAGCGGCTTTAGAGGAATGGGCAAATGTTACAGAAGAAGAAATTAACAACTTAATAGAAAGCATGCCTCGTCGAATTCAAGCTTGTATCAATGCCGAGGGTGGTAATACTGATTATTGATTTGTTAAAATCGTTTTATTTGTTGTTCAATTCTCAGTTACATAAAAATTATTTTTAGAGAAATTTACACTTTTGATTTTCTGTTCTATTATAAAAATAATCTTTTAATAATTTATATTATTTTTGTGATAAACTTGTTTTGGGAAAACTGCTCTTCACTTTTCAGCGACTTTTTCTTAATTAAAATTCGTTTTTTCCAAATAACAGGGTGATTCCATATAAGTTTGGTTGTGTGTACACCCTTTTTGGAGGCGAGAAAAGCGAAAAGTGCAAACAAAATTCGAATAAGACCTTTCTGTTCGTTTCTTCAGTTTCTGGCTTCAAGCGGTCCAAGATTTGGTGGTTCTCCGAGAGGTGAATGCATTTGAATGTATCCCTAGATGGACAAGTGACCTGTCTCAGCGACCCACACACCTGCAGGAATGCGAAGATTGTCTGCGGGACCCAACATATTCTATTCATTCTTTACGGGTTTCTCTGAAGGAATCATGCGACCGTTTCTTCGAATATGCGCTGCACGCGTACAAAATGACCCCGAGGATCGAAGCTATAGCAGCTTTATTATTATTATTTGAAATAATAGGAACTGGAATGGCGGAGCGTGAAAAAATGCGAGTCTAATTTGCCGTATCTGAATCGACGATGGTCGATAGACATCACTCTGCTATTGCGATCACTCGATCAGATAAGATACTGTATCATTTCTGGTACGATAATTTGAATAATTCGGAGCATATCCTCTTCAAGATGGCCGAAACTCTTTCTAGACCGAAGTCCAGTTCATCATCTTCAGATTTGAAGAGAATCAGAGGAAACATCAACCCGAAATTATTGCGCTATATAACAGAGCTGCGTTACCTTCAAGAAATAGTGGAGCCATATGTTCTCCCTTACCTAAACCGGCTCGAGAATCCAATATTCCAGCAGGATAATGCTCGACCTCATGTTGCCAGAGTTAGTTAAACTTTTTTGAAGCGACCCATGTGAATCTTTTGCCATGGCCGCCCAGATCCCCCGATCTTTCGCCCATAGAGCATGTTTGGGATATCATGGGTAGAAGGCTTGGAAATTTACCCCAGCCCCCACCGACTTTGGCGACACTGAGGCATGAAGTACAGGTATCTTGAGATAGGATATCTCAGGAAGAAATAAGGACTGAACGAGAATAAATTCGCTATCACAAAAACGCTTATATCTTTTGAACCACCGACCGGACCGATTTCGAAAATCAAACTCATTTTCGAATCATCTTCTAATTCTTATGAAAACTGTTTTTACAATAAAAAACCAAAACTATTTTTTACAAAATTCATGGATTTTTTCTGGAATCCTTTCCATCATGCTTCTTATAGTGTTCTTAGTCACTTTCTGGGATGCTGTCCTCCACTTTTGCTTGAATTCCGCTAATGTTTTCGTTGATTTCTTAATCAAAATTCAACTTATTCAATCCAATGTGTGAAGTATACTACATACCTTGGAATCGAAATTGATAACCACCTTAAATGGGACATCCACATGAATAAACTTTTGAAAAAGCTAAGATCGATACTGTACAGTGTACACATTCAAGCATCTTAAAAAATTTCTCAAGATACATGAACTTAAAATTCTATACCATTCACTTGTAGAATCTCATATTCAGTATGGAATATCTGCCTGGGGAGGAGTGTACAACTGTCATCTAGAACGGTTGCAGGTAATGCAGAAATACTTTTTGAAGATTATCTACAATAAAGAACGTACATATCCTACAGAAAAACTATTCAAAGAGATACCTATTCTCGAACTGAAAAAACTTTATTTTTATAAGATTCTCTGCTTGCAATATAAAGATAGAAAAGGATTGAAATACATAGAACATAAACATAACACAAGACACAAACAAGAGAAGGAGTTTTTTATAGAAAAGACTACAAAAACGATTGGTCAGAAGTCATTCTATTATACAGCCCCAAAACTGTTTTGTCAGGTTCCACAGACCATCAGAGATATAAATGATGCTTCTTTTTACAAAAAAAAAATTAGAATTTGGCTGCAAAATTTGTCTGTGGAAAACCTGGCGAAGTTTATCAATGGTTCCGTATGATTCATCATTCATCATAGCCGAGCTCAATTATGTTGGTACTTATCAATATTATTGTTAGTTAATTATGTTTCATTACTTCTATTCCACATGTTTTATTGTAATTTCTGTGTTTTACTTTGTTATTGTATATTTGGCGATTTTCTTTTATTGTTGGGTTGCTTTAAGTTTGTTTATGGTGGTGGCATTTTGTGCCTATCTTTACGTTTATACAACTTTAAAAGTTTCATTTTTGCTTTCTTACGTTTTGAAAATTTATACGTTTATATTTTCACATCTCTACTTTCTTACATTTTTGCATTTGTGCGTTTTCTGGTTCGTATTTTGTATTGTCACATCTTTAACATTTAACATTTTTACATTTACATGCTTGGATTTACTTATTTTACATGTCTTTAATTGATATAATTGTATGCTTTGTGGTTACATCATTCATTCAGCATGTGTTCATTCATTCATTGTTTCGATTTATTGGCAAGATATTAGTGTGTAAATTAGGAATGCCCACAACAAGTTTTCTTCGTGGGATATCTCCGATTTATTTTCATTTTTTCTCATCATTCATGTCCATGCCTGTAACCTTAATGAAAACAAATATTATTATTATTATAGTCTTCTACAATTCTCTTTTTACCAGGGCCCAATATCATTCGATTGGCCTGAGTTCTGGGCAATTTGGTGGATTGGCCTCTTTGGGAACAAAAACCACCTCATTAGCTTCGTACCATTTCTTGGTGGCCTTGCTGTAGTGGCATGAAGCTAAATCTGGCCAAAAGATTGTTGACACATCGTTCTAACGTAAAAATGGTAAAAGTCGCTTCTTCAAGCATTCCTCAATGTATATCTTCGAGTCAACAGAGCCTTGGCCAACGAAAAATTTGCTCACTTTCCCACAAGTGCAAATTGCTTGCCAAACCAGGAATTTTTCAGGAAACTTTGCTTGTTTTTTCACGCGAAATTGTTCGTCAACATTTCCACGAGAATCTGCAGTATAAAATTCCTGACCAGGAAGTTGCAAGAAATCAGCCAAGACATAGGTTTCGTCGTCCATCACGCAACAGGAAAAAATTTTCAAGAAATCTTTTTTTTTATTTCTTTGATCTTGACTTCTCTTCTTGATTCTTCACAGCGTTCCTGTCTGGCACTTTCTGCACTTTGTATGTTCTGAGCCCACACCTTGACTTGATTTTCTGAACGGTTGACTGCGAACAACCCACTATTTGGGCCACTTTCCGTCCTGAAAAGTTAGGATTCGTCTGAAAAAGGCTGATGGCTTTCTTCACTTTTTTTGGGCTATGAAACACCTTTTTCCTCCCGGTTCCTTCCTTGCGGTCAATTGTGAGATCTTCGTTGAAGCGCTTAACAACTCTTGATACCATTTCCGAAAGAACGCGAGCCTCTTTTGCGATTCTTTCGAAGCTCCATTTTTGATTATTTTGAAAAAGTTTCACTATAAATTCTCGTGTTTTCACTTCGCTTGACATTTTGCGACAGAGAATTGGAATATCTATGAAGTAAATGTTCCACATATTTCTGACGTTCATAACAAAATAAACTATGATCAAATTTTGATTTTTTCTCAATCGGTTCAAGAGATATTGGCGTTTTTGTGATAGCGAATTCATTCTCGTTAAGTCCTTAGACCACTTATTGCATCAATGTCAAGATGTGTTGGGGATTGAATAAATAACCGCGGTGGACAAACACATTATTGACAAATTTATTGAAAAAAATTGTGAACCCTTCGTTCTTTTTCTCCAAATTTTAATCATTTACTCCTCGCTTCCTGGCTATACTATCTATGTTTACCAAAAAAAATTAAAATTGAAACAGCTCCTTCTGGGTGTTGCAGTTTTTTTGTCAGTCAGTATATAAAAGGGTTCAAACAAGAATAAACTTTTATCATTACAACTGCTGTTAATACAGGCAATTTAGTAAAAAACAGTCTCTGCGGGTCGTTTAGTCGTTATTCATAAATGGGTGAGTCCCATGAATTCTATTGATTGTTAATCGAGTTTTTTAACCTCTCCTCTGGCAATTCATCTCCCTGTAGCGATTATGCAATGTCTAGAGGTCACATGAAGAATTTCTGAATGACAAATTATGTCGAATGTTATCGATCGAAGATTAACAGCTGTTTAGAATTTTACCTTCAACCGGTTCAGATTCCACGGACATGGGGTTGTTGCAAATTGATTTGATACTACCTTTTAGAAGCTCTTCCTTAATTGCTACATCTTTGAGGATTTTGATTAGCCAAAATTATGATGAGAATGCTAAAGATACCATGTAGAAAAACAGTGTGACCCAAAATCGAAGGTAAAAAGAAGAGAGGAGATTCCTTAATTTTAAGGAAAAAGTCCCATAAACACAGGATCTCAATCTTTTCGTTTTCGAGATTCAGGGTGGACAAGGAGTATTCGCAAATGAATTATGAATACAGGTGAATTGGACTGAATGGACATCAGTCAAGGACCGCGAGATCCACAGACTTGAATAGTTTAGATTCCTTTCTATACTAAAACTAAAATTTCGAGAGAATCGTTTAAAATTTATTTCTCGAAATCGGTAACAGATACGATAAAACTACAAGAGACCATAAAGTTTACCACAATAACAAAGCTTCTTTTTACAATTTTTCAAACTAACAGTGGCTTACCCAAAAAAGTTCTGGAGGAAAACAGGGGACAGTGATCCAGAAAAAATATCACCCTGTAGATTTAAAATCGAAATTGGCGAGTCAATTGGTGTAAACTATGAATTGTAATGTCTATGCCAAATTTCAGGAGAATATCTTGTGAATTGCAGATTCTATGAGGAAAAAACATGAAAAAAATTCAAACTTTAACACGCTGTATCTCGAAAACGAAACGTTTGAGGACCCATGTTTATTGGACTTTTTATTCTTAAAATGACGCAAGGAATCTCCCCTATTTGTTTTTACCTTCAATTTAGAAAAAAATCTGAAACGCGTTAAGGCGCACAGTCTGCATACCAGGAGGGGAATTAAATATCGGAGATCGGTTTGGCTCTATTTGGCATGATAGTACTTGGTCCCCTACTCCATCCCAACCCAACATTAAATTAAACTTATAAAATGAATAAGACAGAAAACAAACCAGTGAAGCATAATCTGCAGAATATCCTCAGCTACTGTTTGTGCTCTTCAGAGAAATGATAGATTGAGGACAGGATGAGTTAAAAAAAACATAAAGGCCCAATTTAATCCGGTCGAAAGGGTATCCTGAAAGATGGCAGAATGAAGCCAAAATGAATGAGTTCGCTTAGCTCCGCATCAATTAAGGCTGAACCCAACCAAAGTCTGCCCATTTCGGCGAGCGCATCTCGGCGGCATAATCATGTACCCAAAAATTTTAATAGGATCCCTCTCGTCGACAGCGTCGTCGTACGACTCAATGTTGCCAACCGTCCGGACCGAAAATTACAAATTTCTTTTGTTGGTCCAGGTGACGGAGATTATTCGAAATTCTGCCGCCGGATTCATATTAATTTGTCCATCTATATCAGGAGTGATTGTTGTGGTAGATATTATCAGCATGGTGGGGCTGACCGGCTGTGACGTGACTGACGAAGAGAGGAATGCGGTCCGACGATGCCACATTCCTTCCTACTGGCCCTGCTCGCTACGGCCCGGGATTGCCACACCACGGGCTTCTTCCCCAGAAATGAAGAGATTTTTCTTGAGCAGGCTTTTTTATTTCAAAGTGAACCGGCTTGCGAACACTATCTGCCAGAAGAATGATTTTTTGAATAAACTAATATCCATATCTTCGATTCCTTTATGCCACAGTAATCTTATAGGTCTTTGGTATACTTTTATGAGTAAAAAAATATGAAGACGTGTTCAAGGCCAAAAGTAGCAAATATTAGTTTTTCTCGTAAACAGTAGTTTATATCATAAAAATAGCTGGGACAAAAGTTGTAGGGAATGCAATTATCTACAAAAATTGTTCCGATACTTTTTTTCCTACGATTCACCATTCCTGAGATATAACCATTTCAAACATCGAAATATAAACAAACTTACGCCGACAAATTGGATGTCCTCAAGATATGTCAAAACTTTCGCAGTTGATTGAACATAGGAAAATAATGATAATTTATCCTATAAACCAATGTCTAAAAATGTACTCTGATGAAAATACAAGGTGTTTCAAAAAACATTTGGCTTTTCGGCGTGTACCTATTTAATATGATATTCAACTTGTGGAAAGTTTGGAATTGTTTGTTTTCTTTACATTTTTTTAATATTTGTCCGAATTTTCAGTGAAAATATCAACTAGACTGTCGCCTAATGGACACGAATTCAAAGTCAGAAATAATTCCAGCCTCTAAGACTAATATTATTTTGTCAAAAACCGAAATTACAAGAAAACTTAATTGTTGAAAATGAATCAAGCTATTCAAAATCAATTTTTCATTGTAAAATATGAAAATGGAGAAAAGTTTCTTGCAAACCAAGGTTTAGGGGTGGCTTTCTCATTAAATGCCTGTTTGATTTCATTCTTGTCGGTCTAGGAAATTCATTGATAAGACGCGGCAACCGTGCACGCGAGGCACTGTCTCTTTCTTTTCTGGTACTTTTGCCGGTGCTGTTAGGACTGTACACTCGAAGTCGAAACCGAGTCGCCTTCAAGATTTTACTACGTTTTCAGTGAATTTATTAAGGGATTTGGTGCATGTGCCGAAGACGAAGGCCTGCATTCTTCATTCATATTGGAAGTTGAAGATGCTGTACTGGATCATCTACGCCGGAGGGTTCTCATATTTCCAGAACGTATTGATAGTTGTAGGACACGAGATATGCTTTGATCTTTTCCGCCATGGTAGGTTTTTTGGCGAACAAGTACTTAGATCGTACTCAGCTTATGGAGAATCATGAGTCAATATTTAAAGAGAATACAAGGAATTGAAGAATTAGGGTGGTCTATCCACCAGTAGAGTCCGTAGATCTACCTATTGAGTAGTTATCCGGGTGATTTCATGTGAAATGTCAAAGTTTGATCAATTTTCCTGAATAAATGGGAAAATAATGGGAAATATTAATACCAAGCTATTTTGCATTGACCTTTACTCTTTCGATCCGTATATTTACATCAGCGCCAGGATATCTGTGAAACAAGTTTTATCGAGTTTAAAATAGCCCGTTTTGCCAGATTGTTTCGCGTTTTTTGCGAATTTTTTAAAAATACTTCTGCATCGCCTAGAGAATTGAAATTTCATCCACGTACGAGATATATTGAAAAATTCTTAGCCTACTATAGAACCAAACAAAATTTCAATGTCAAAATATTTTATTACTCAATATATTCCCCTCTTAATTGAATACATTTATTACAGCGAACCTGCAACGTCTCTAAACCTTTCAAAAAAATGTTTCTTCTTGCTCTGCAAACCAGTCCTCCACAGCCTTTATTACCTCCTCGTTGGAAGAAAATTCACGACCTTTTAAACTTTTTTCAGTTGAGGAAAGAGATGTTAGTCGGACGGAGCCTAATCTGGTGAATAAGGGGGGTGTTCTAGTAATTCTAACCCTAAATCACGAATTTTTTGCATGGCAACATGAGATTTGTGTACTGGGGCGTTGTCCTGTAAAAACAAAACACCTTTGGATAGCTTTCCGCGTCTTTTATCTTTACTTTTTTCCCGTAGAGTGGTCAGTAATGTCGAATAGTAATCCCCAGTTATTGTTCTATCTTTATCCAAAAAATCAATCATGATTAATCCATGATTTTTACAATTTCGGTGGACATCTTTTTTTATTTATCGCGTAACTCTGGTTTACTTTTTTGACGTCGAACTCTACACTGACACTTTTAATAAGTTATTGTTCGTTGGTATGGTATCGCAATATTTTGTTTATGCATGGAACTGGTCTAGGCTAACTAGATATCAATACATCCTCGTATAATAGGAGGAATCAATAATTAATGCTAGGATAGTTGAGAAGAAAAATGAAACAATATAGGTGTAGAATAAGTTAAAACAAATTTATTCTTCGGCATGATGTAGAAGTGATGCCTCTTATTTAATTGCAATGTTTTGTCTAACAGCGATATTTTTGTTATTGAATGGCTGTCTCTTTTTGCTTCAATCCAGAACTTCTGTCTTTCAATGACCCCTCAACTTCAAAGCTAGAATTTCTAATCAGAATCAAAACGTCACGACTGAATTGGGCAACACCGAAACAATTAAATATCATGTATTCAAATCGTTAACCCTTTCTTGGCAATAATGATACCAGCACGCGCAAATCTGACCTTTACATCAACTCTAATACGTCTTGAATGCTGAAATAATCGAATCCTGACCTGGATTTCCGATATTATCCATTAAATATTCGACTACGGAATGCGACATGCTGCCACGGGATATGACATGTTGTATAATATCGTTTTACATGCACGAAAATATTTATTGCCACAGCTATGACACTGACAAACCGGCATTTTATATCGTGTAACAAGAAATTCCATGCCATAGTCGATAGTCTGATGATATATGTGGGTGGCAATCTTTTTCAAAATCGGAATTGTAATATAATAAAAATTTATACAGGGTGGCCATTTGAAAACGAAACAGACGAGATTACAGACGAAATAAATTTTTTCGATAGAAATGCTCGGACAGGTCGATTTCTGTTTCGAGGGGGACAACTTAAGATGTAGGTTACGGACGCATAGCGCTTCAACCCTTGCTACTACAACCCTCACCCCCAATTTTTGAATAGGGAAGATGGGGTGAGTGATACCTCATTTGGAAGGTATTTTTATACTGATTTCAGCACAGTAATTGTTTTTTCATTTTATGCATTAGTTCTCGAAATATTCTTAACTAAGTATTTGAAAATGAAGTGGTGTTTTCATGGCACTTGTAGTGTTTTTTTGTGAAAAATCGACATTTTGATTAAAGATTTCTATGTCAGTGGATTGGAGGAAGGAAGCCACAGTCATGGTTGTTTTGAAGCTCAAAATGTCGATTTTTCACAATAAAACACTACAAGGGCCATGAAAACATTTCTTCATTACTTCAATACTTAGTTAAGAATATTTCGAGAACTAATGCATAAAATGGAAAAACAATTACTGTGCTGAAATCAGTATAAAAATACCTTTCAAATGAGGTATCACTCACCCCATCTTCCCTATTCAAAAATTGGGGGTGAGGGTTGTAGTAGCAAGGGTTGAAGCGCTATGCGTCCGTAACCTACATCTTAAGTTGTCCCCCTCGAAACAGAAATCGACCTGTCCGAGCATTTCTATCGAAAAAATTTATTTCGTCTGTAATCTCGTCTGTTTCGTTTTCAAATGGCCACCCTGTATACTTATTTCGAAGGGAACATCCCGAATATTTCAATAGAGCTTAAAATTCCAATTTGAAAAATATGCCATATTTGGTATTATAATGAAATCATCTCAGAAAATAAGAGGTTACAAGTTTACTCGTGTGAATCCTCTGCATACAGGGTGCGTCAGTGAGGCGTACGACTAAAATAGCGCCTAAACTGTACCGTGTGGAAAAAAACTTATATGGCATGGTTATAAGGTTGTCAACCTTACAATCATATTATATTAGTTTTTTTCGACACGGTATAACTTAGGCGCTATTTTAGCCGTACGCCTTGCTGACGCACCCTGTATTTAGAGGTTCCAAGGACATTGCAGCCCTGTAAAGTGTCCATCAAAATAGGTAGCACTTTGAGATTTCGTATCTCACGAAACTACTTTATACCAAATTTTCGTATGACCAGATTCAGAGATCGATTGCGGGACACCCTGTATTGAATGTAGCATTCATTTCGAGAAAATAACGAACTATTATAAGTTAAAAATTGGAATGAATATCATTCAGATTGCGAAACTACAAGAGTTGACCAACGACATAGGTAATTGTGTTCTAGCAAAGGTCAAATTTGAATTAACAAACATGGCGAATTCTCTCCGATGCCTGATGCAGACGGAAACTTGAATAATTTAACGACTGTTCACACCGGATGTTTCCCAAATTCCCCGAATTCTGAGAACGAAATTAGACGTTGTATTGGTAAAGCACTCCTCAACTAAGCCATAAAACCTGTAATGAGGTCCCAATCCAATTACGATCATACCGAGAGACCGTTTCGAAAAAAGCCAAATTATACGTATGGTCGTCAAATTCTCCACGAATCTCTTCATTAGAACGGCGTCATGCTACAACAACACCAAGGTATTTGTTTCTTTTGTGGTCTAATTGATGATTACAAGATACGAGATCTTTTTGGCAGTCGTCGTGGAATCTCTCGGTCCAATCAACGAAAAAATCTTGTTTACATGCTGCATGATTAGAAGAATTCCCGTATCCTATCATCATCCGTCATCAAGAATTTATAGCCTTGTATTCCTAAAAATGATCTGGGCGAAATTTTAAATTACTTCCAAGAAGTTCATTTGGCCGCAGTCCTCTCTCGGAGAGACTTCAGCAAGAATAAATTATTGCGTTCTCAGAAATGATCATGCAAGTATGTAGGCTGCGGTAACAGATCTTCCTTCATACGCGAAGGACACGGCACACTATGTCACTGAACCGTTCAGGGAAACGACTACCAAGAAATCAGTTCTTCCATGGTTCGTACTCAAAGGGCTCAGATTGGAGGTCTCACGAATCGTTTGCGTGCACTTTTGACAAGTCTATGACATCGGAGGTGCGAAAAACCATATTGTTAGGTTCGGATAATGTGGACGCCATTTTTTCAATTCGTGTCCTCGTCGACATCATGCTATTTATACTATTCTAAACTATACTAAAATTTGAGTATCGAGCCATCACCGAGGCCATCACCAAATACCTGTATTTAAAAGGGTTGAGAGCAGATTTACGAAGATATGCTTAATACCCTTGGTGATCAATGTCCTTCGTATGCGACCGTGAAAAATTGGACTGCAAACTTCAAAAGAGATAAATTTTCCATTGAAGATGATGACCGATCGGGAAGGCCAATTTCTGTGTCAGTCCCCGAAAATATCGATGCAGTTCATGACATGATTTTATCAGACCGTCAAATTGGGCTAAAACGGATATCTGAAGCACTGAAGATTTCATACGAACGCGTTCATCATATAGTTCACGTCAATTTGGACATGAGAAAAATTTCTGCAAAATGAATCCCCAAATGTTTGAATGTTGACCAAAAGCGTGCAAGGGTAGAAGCATCGCGTTCGATCTGTGACCGATTTGAAAACGATGTAGACTTCCTAAACTAAATTGTTACTATGGATGAGACTTGGGTACATTTCTAAGATCCAGAAACAAAGCAACAATCGATGGAATGGCGATACTCTGGTTCTCCAAGACCTAAGAAGTTTCGTGTCCAAAAATCTGCTGGAAAAGTTCTTGCTTCAGTTTTTTGGGATTGCCATGGAGTAATCATGATTGATTTTCCGGATAAGGGCAGAACAATAACTGGAGATTACTATTCGACATTACTGACCTCTCTACGGGAAAAAAATTAAAGAGAAAAGACGCGGAAAGCTATCCAAAGGTGTTTTGTTTTAACAGGACAACGCCCCAGTACACAAAACTCATGTTTCCATGCAAAAAATTCGTGATTTAGGGTTAGAATTATTAGAACACCCCCATTATTCACCAGATTTGGCTCCGTCCAACTATCATCTCTTTCCTCAACTGAAAAAAAGTTTAAAAAGTCGTAAATTTTCTTCGAACGAGGAGGTAATAAAAGCTGTGGAGGACTGGTTTGCAGAGCAAGAAGAAACATTTTTTTTGAAAGGTCTAGAGACGTTGCAGGTTCCCTGTAATAAATGTATTCAATTTAAACAGGAGAATATGTTGAGTAATAAAATATTTTGAAATTGAAATTTTGTTTGGTTCTATAGTAGGCTAAGAATTTTTCAATATATCCTCGTACACTCCATAAAACGAGAAGCATTCTTGTTCAGTGTTACGCCTCTGCAGAACTTTTATTGTGAAATTATATTACGAAAGTGAGTTTCAACTAATACCTCCACTACACTAGTTACATGATAATAAAGCTACGTGTTCTGTTCGCAATTCAAAGTTAACGGTAACATTTGAAACTTTCGAGCTATTCGCTCTGACCATCTCTTCCGAGCACCGGCATTCATCATTTGAATTCGCCGGCCTGAAGTACTTCTTCTCGGCTCCTGCTATCGTTTTTTGACGACATATTGACCTGACCCACTAGATTTATGTGTGAACGCTATCGGACGCCATTTCGATTGTTGAGCTCGAATTGAATGAGCAGTTAAATGTTCATAAAGCGAGTAAAGCGAATAATCGAAAAATGTGAATATTTTTTATTGGTATTATTGGTTTATTCGCCTGTAACTGTGGTAGTCATCTTCAGACGTATCTCGGTGGAAGGTTGTGAACCGATGATTGACTGCTCCGAATTGGTGCTCAAGTGCTTGAATTTCTAAGATTTGAAAAAAGCCAGTTGACTAAGATTTCGTCGGTACAAATACCAGTTTTCGTGCACGTCTATGTCAGTATGGCATCCGAGGCACGACCCCCTGCCTTTGCTCCGGACTGTACCGGAACGGGCGCATTCCCGGAGTATACAAATGATCTTGATCCCCCCCCTCTTGTGCGGCCCACTCAGAGCACAGCTACCTGTCTTTACCGCGGCTCGCCGTGCAGTTTTTTACTCGTTTTTTTACCCGCAGGCTGTCTTCATTTTTTATTGACCTGGCCCGACTGAAGAGATGCTAAGGTGCGGGCCCGCCGATCGGATTTGCGTCGGTCGAGATTGAATCCGGGACTTTTCAGTGGACCGGGAGATGTAATCCTGTGTGAATTTGAGTAGCATCATCAACGATGAGAATCAGAAATTTGATTCTATACTTTACTAAAATGGTGAATCTGTGGACCGGACCAGAGGGAGTCTGTCAAAAAAGTGGGTCCAGAAGAATCTTAAAATCGCAGCGAAGCTGCGATACATCGAGGAGATTTTTATACGGTCGAAAAGAAGAATAATCGATTCATGCGTGGGTGAAATTTCGATTCTGTAGGCGATGTAGAAGTATGTTTTTTAAATTCACGAAAATCGCAAAAAAATCCGGCAAAAAGGGCAATTTTGAACTCGATGAAACTTTTTACACAGATATCCTGGCCTTGATGTGAATATACGGATCGAATAAGGAAAAGTCAATGCAAAAAAGCTTGGTATTCATGTTTTCCATAGTTTTCCCATTTCTTAAGGAAAATTGATCGAACATTTCGCCTAAAAAATCACCCGATTTGCAGAGATCTATCGATAAGAATAACGAATAACATCTCAATAGGTAGATCTAGGAGCTTTACTAGTTAATTGAATATTACAATGACCTTCTATATGAAAGTCAATGGAATTGACATACAAAAAAAAACTAAACATACCCCCCTAATGAAAATTTATCATTCGAAGAAATGACAATAAACTTGTGGGACACATTAAAGCAGGATGAATGATTATTTTCTGCAATCTATAGGGAACCTTTATATTAGTAATTTTATTCGAAATCCCCAAAACAAACTATTCATTCAACGCAAGAATTCTACAACTCCAAAGTTGAGAACTATCGTCATTGCCTTCGTAGTATAAATTTCAATAAGAAGGAAATCTTCAAGATTATTCTTTTCGAGATCCGCTCGTCCGGCCCGTACTTTAGAAATACCTTTGGCCAGCTGAAGTGGAGCTACTACTCTTGAAATAATTATTTTATCTACGGATGATGTCTGAAGAAGAATTATATGCCCAAACCCACCTAACTACCAAGTAGTTTGGTGTTTCTTCGCATTTTTCCTTTTTTAATTTTTTTATCGACGGACTTATTAATATGGCCCCTAATTTGGGATGGGTTTTTTTGGGACTATCAATCCTAGACGGAAAATTAACTTCTGAAATTCTGGGAAGGTGCAATGAATGAAAAGTCCCGTAATGATATACACCGGAGAGAAGGGAGACCTGCTGCATCAGCAGCTTGTTTGGTAGCTTGGAGCACAATTTTGGTCCATTATTTTCGATGCTGAACTCTTGATAATTTTGGTGATTTTTCCAGGTACTCTCAGAAAGTAGAATAAATCACATTGTGTAGATTTGCATGCAAGAATCCAACAAAAAAAAATTCGACCGAAGCCTGTTGAGATTTGTTTTACTCTTTGAGAACCACCTATTTCCATAGAAGTTTTGCATCACAGCTTCCCTATTCAGCTTGAAAAAAACGTTTACTCACCGCAAATCAGCGCAAGTCCGTACAGGTCCGTATCCAGCATGCCCTGCTGGGCGAAGTGGAGACATGTCTGCTGGTAGAGCTCTCTGACCCTGGATTTGGCTTGGACGATGAAGTAAAGAGTCTGCTGGTGCAGCAGATGGAGTGCCAAGAACCTGGCTGAAGGGGGTAGCGCTGCTGCCGGGCTGCACGCGGCTAGGGGTGCGCTCACCGTGCACAGGCCGGCACGCATGACCCACTCATCTCTTCAGAGGGGTGATCTCTCACCTGGAAAAAATAAAATAGATCAGGACAAAGCGAAAACTCTATTGGTATCATTTGAACGCCTCAATTCAGATCATATCGAATGCTCTGCAAGTCAGAGCATTCCCAAGTATATCAACCCAAAAACTATTCTGATTGTGCAGCTTTCTGAAGGACCATGAAGACATTCGTCTTGATTCCCAATTCTTCCAGACTCTGCTGAAGACTTTAAGGGATGATTTTAAGTTTCCAAAAGCTATTAAGATGCTGCTGCTTTCTGGAGGATCATGAAGACATTCTTCTTGATTCATCAAGGTTCTGGTGAAGACTTTTTAGGATGACTCTAGCTATCCAAAAACTATAATGATACTGCTGCTTTCTGGAGTATTATGAAGACATTCTTCTTGATTCCCAATTCTTCCAGACTCTGGTGACGACTTCCAGATTTTGGTGAAGACTTTTAGGAATGACTTTGAGTTTCCAAAAGCTATTAAGATGCTGCTGCTTTCTGGAGGATCATGAAGACATTCTTCTTGATTCATCAAGGTTCTGGCGAAGACTTTTAAGGATGACTCTAGCTATCCAGGAACTATAATGATACTGTTGCTTTCTGGAGTATCATGAAGACATTCTTCTTGATTCCCAATTCGTCCAGACTCTGGTGACGACTTCCAGATTTTGGTGAAGACTTTTAGGGATGACTTTAAGTTTCCAAAAGCTATCAAGATGCTGCTGCTTTCTGGAGGATCATGAAGACATTCTTCTTGATTCATTAAGGTTCTGGTGAAGGCTTTTAAGGATGACTCTAGCTATCCAAAAACTATAATGATACTGCTGCTTTCTGGAGTATCATGAAGACATTCTTCTTGATTCCCAATTCTTCCAGACTCTGGTGACGACTCCCAGATTTTGGTGAAGACTTTTAGGGATGACTTTAAGTTTCCAAAAGCTATCAAGATGCTGCTGCTTTCTGGAGGATCATGAAGACATTCTTCTTGATTCATCAAGGTTCTGGTGAAGACTTATAAGGATGACTCTATCTATCCAAGAACTATAATGATACTGCTGCTTTCTGAAGTATCATGAAGACATTCTTCTTGATTCCCAATTCTTCCAGACTCTGGTAA
Organism: Adalia bipunctata; assembly: GCA_910592335.1. Classification (NCBI taxonomy): domain Eukaryota; kingdom Metazoa; phylum Arthropoda; class Insecta; order Coleoptera; family Coccinellidae; genus Adalia; species Adalia bipunctata. The sequence goes on from OU342951.1 coordinate 6,290,642, forward strand.
CGTTTCCAGATTTTGGTGAAGACTTTTAGGGATGACTTTAAGTTTCCAAAAGCTATTAAGATGCTGCTGCTTTCTGGAGGATCATGAAGACATTCTTCTTGATTCATCAAGGTTCTGGTGAAGACTTTTAAGGATGACTCTAGCTATCCAAGAACTATAATGATGCTGCTGCTTTCTGGAGTATCATGAAGACATTCTTCTTGATTCCATTTTCTTCTAGACTCTAGTGAAGACTTTCAGATTCTGGTGAAGACTTTTAGGAATGACTTTAAGTTTCCAAAAGCTTTTAAGATGCTGCTGCTTTCTGGAGGATCATGCAGACATTCTTTTTGATTCATCAAAGCTCTGGTGAATACAAAATGTTCTCCCTTGATGGAACAACCCTTTTGAAGCAGCCTACAAAAGACCAACATGATTGGCCATCCTTTAGGCACATCTAACATCAGGTTTTGATTATGTGGCATAGTTGAAAGGATGGCTGAGTCTGTGAAAATGGGATAACCAAACGCTTCAAACATCGCATCTACCTGTATACAATCATATCTGTATACCTAAGGTTTGATTTTCGACTGATGATTTCCTGTGATGATAATTACAGTTTTCAAAAACTGAACGGATATCGCAGGAAATACCTGATATGGAAATCAAAGCATTCTTAGCCTCACGAGATTGCAAAGTTATATTGTTGAATTTCAAGTTCTGACTCATTTTCATTCGCTGATTCGAAGCTCTATCCGCGTAATGCGTTCGTCATTCATTAACTACGTTATAGCGGAATTACGAGGAATATACGACAGCCAATAATCAAGAAAAATAACGTTAATTGATAGTGGCCTGATTAAAACTTAATGTTCGGCCAAATGGATAACATGAATCATCTTAGAGCAATTCTATAAGCATCCTCTACCAAGAAAACGAAGTGAAAGAGTATTCTCATCACCACATTTACTTTAAACCATCCATCTGATACAGCATACAGCAGTTTCTTCATAGTATCAAGAGCTTTCAGGATGATACCTATGGCAGCAGTCCAACGGAAACTACTGGTTCACGAAAAACAATGTGTGCCTTCCTTTTTAGAGCCTTGACTCTATAGAAACCAACCATTGAAAGATGAATGTACGAGCTGTTAATGACGAGCAGCCTGAGAAACTGGGAGTATCTACATCATGGTTGTGAGAGCCATAATCACTCACAAAATAGTCGACAAGATACAAAGACTAGCTTGTGCTTGCATCACTGGAGCAATGAGAACTTGCCCAACTATTGTACAGATAAGCCAATGAGGCCATACTCAAAATCACTGAGGAGAATCGAAAATTAGAGAGCCTGGTACTCTCTCAAGAAGCACATCTCATCAGCAAGCCTTGCCAGTGATGGAATGATCAGGAAAATGAGCATCCAAATATAATATGGCTGTTAAATTATATTATGTCCATGTATTCATCAGTCAATCATCCTCTACCCCTCTGATCATGCGCTCAGTGTTCGACTTTTGGTCACTGAAGACTTAAATAATACAAAGTGATTCTGAATGTAACCCAAATGTATTCTGATGGAATCGTTCAATCGAGGACGGAATGTACGTCAGTTTCATAAAAAATAACTAGAAATGGTATCATCTTTTTAATTTTTAATGATTATTTATCGAGAATTAACATAACGTTGTTGAACCTGAACCGATCTTGGACTTCTGGACGATCTTGAAAATACCAATAAAATGAACTAGAAAAAATGAAAATTCCTGATTTTTATATCTGCTAATGAAGCCTTTGAACATCCGTGTTCCACAGTAATTTAATGAGAATGATTGCTATTGGTATATCTTTTTATACTCCACAAACAATGGAACTCATTATCAATTAACGTAATTATGGAGGAATGTTAATAATAACAGAAAAAATTGATGACCTCAACATCTAATTACTCGAATATAAATGCAGCTCAACACTGGTTAGATTCGGAATAAATTTGTAGCTTTTCAAGTGCATTCTTGTGAAAACAAAGCGCGATCAATGTGTGAATTACAAAATGATTTTGATCTTTTTGCTTCTGAAACTCACTGATCTCTGAAACACATCTACTGACTTCTGCAGTGAAAATAACATAGATATTATACATCTCATCTCAGTTCCTCTATATTTATCTTTACTATAAAGGGTACTTGGAGGACTACAGGGTGTCCCACTAGTGCCGCAGCGGACGATATACGCGTAACGGATTGCGTTTTGCAAAATTTTTTGATGCAGACTTGATATACTACAAGAAGAGCACAACCTAAAAATATTTTCGAATATATAGGGTGGCCCACAAAAGAGGAATAGCGGGTGACTTTGTTTTTTCAAATGGGACACCCTATATTCAATAGTGTTTTTCAATTCTCTGAAACTTCCTGCATGCTTTCGTATACTTTTCACATATTTTTATTCGATAGTTTTCTAAATATTGGCCATTTTGACAAAAAAATGATACTTGTAGAGGCTATGTTATCCAATTATATTTCACGAACCCTTGCACATACCGATAACAGTTTTATATGGATTGAAAGACAAGACTTCAAAGTATCACACCCAGCCATAATAAAGCAGCTCCAGCATACAGAGTGTCCACAAAAATATTATCAACATGACGAATTTCAAATCGATTTTTCTCCATTTTTTCAAATGCAATGCATATAATTTTTTCTCATCATTGTAATCACCATTCATTTTACTTCATTTTATGTCAAATACATGATATGCATATCTCTAACGGAATAGGATTTTTGAGCGCTATTTCGTAATGTTTCCCTAAAATTCACATATACCTTCGAATTCAAATAACAGATTTGGCTTTTCTGTGGTTATTGGGAACTGTCAAATTATTCCCTTCAGAATAAGCATCATTGAAGCGTCAATTCATATTATAGCGAAATGAGGAACTAGAAGGTTTTGATGTATATACTCAAAAATGTGATGAAATCAGTTACTGAAGACAAAAACTTGCTTTCTGTACCCATTTTTCAAAATACATTTTTGATAATTTTCTATGTTTCTACTTGGAACGTCGAATCTTTCAAAAATTTCAAACAAGCTTTGAGCTTGCGAGCTCGAAGATCTGCGTGCGTGCCTGTGAAACTTATGAATATCATTTTTTCGAAGAAAGTTGTATAAGGATAAGAGCGGGGCACTTTTTTGTAGCCTGAAGTTTCGAAACTCGTTTTATTGAAGCATTCATAACTTGTACATTCAAACTCATTGGTAGTTTTTGAATTTTTACATCATTGTGTGAGTATTCATCCAATCCGTAAAAACTGATGATTTGAATTGAAGCTGCAAGCTGCAATGATGTAAATTTTGAATAGAATAATTTGACAGTCCCCAATAACCACAGAAAAGCCAAATCTCAAATCTGCTCTTTGAATTCGAAAGTATATGTGAATTTGGAGGAAAAACTCTAAAAAATCCTATTCCGTTAGAGATATGCATATCATGTATTTGACAAAAAATGAAGTAAAATGAATGGTGATTACAATGATGAAAAAAAATTATATGCATTGCATTTGAAAAAATGGAGAAAAATCGATTTGAAATTCGTCATGTTGATAGTCTTTTTGTGGACACTCTGTATGCTGGAGCTGCTTTATTATGGCTGGGTGTGATACTTTGAAGTCTTGTCTTTCAATCCATATAAAACTGTTATCGGTATGTGCAAGGGTTCGTGAAATATAATTGGATAACATAGCCTCTACAAGTATCATTTTTTTGTCAAAATGGCCAATATTTCGAAAACTATCGAATAAAAATATGTGAAAAGTATACGAAAGCATGCAGGAAGTTTCAGAGAATTGAAAAACACTATTGAATATAGGGTGTCCCATTTGAAAAAACAAAGTCACCCGCTATTCCTCTTTTGTGGGCCACCCTATATATTCGAAAATATTTTAAGGTTGTGCTCTTCTTGTAGTATATCAAGTCTGCATCAAAAAATTTTGCAAAACGCAGTCCGGTACGCGTATATCGTCCGCTGCGGCACTAGTGGGACACCCTGTATATCTACCTACTCTGAATGGAGAATAGAGAATATTTGTCTGAAAGCTCAAATACCTGATGAAAAAACACTGGAAATGAATTTTCTGAAAATATTTCGAGTTGTCCTCCTGTTTAATTTTGGGTGAAGTTAACAAAGAATGACCCTGCTTGAAGCTCTTTCGACGTACATATTTCGCAAGCAGGACCTTCATAAAAAGCTTCAATGAGGTACAAATTCAATTACTTATCGTGGTACATTACTGTAATAGGCATTTACCGTATTAGATATGCCTAGGAATTCAGGCAAGCTATTATTTTATCAGGCACAACATGCTTACATCGAAAAGACTTTAGAACCGTCCATAAAACATGCATTTCCTCTTGGAAATCGAACAAGTAGGTAAATATTTTCGAACGTAGGCGTTATCTGTGTTTCACTATTATTATTGAGTCTGTATAAGTTTTCAAGAAGATAAAGAAACGGTACAGCTGCCTAGAAATGCGTGTCGAAACAATGAATGTGAACAATTGGAATTGAATGTATGCCAGAACTGTACAGTGCATATAATATGTGACTTTCAGTAATTTGCGATACGTTATTTGCTCATAAAGTGAGAGATTTTAGTTTATCTCCAGTGTGAACTGATAAAATGAATGGTTGTTTGCGGATTGGGATGGCAAGTTTCATTCTATTCAGCTAGTTAACAATATGTAAGATCGAAGAGTCGGTCTGTAATTCATTTTTTTCCCCAAGTCAGAATTGTGTTCTAACTTTGAACATAAACATTATATCAACCTTCTTCATAATAAACGATGGAACACGCAAAGTCAAGAATAGCTCCATTTAGGGATAACAAGCGACTGAATATTGCAATTAAAACGCACCTATTACTGACATTATTGCATAGTATAGTCCATCCAAGAATGATTGACATCTCGGGGGGCTTTGGAAAATCGAAATTATGTTGGTAATGCCAATTCAGTAATATTTTGAGTTGCAGAATTCAGGTTGGTGTTGAAAATAACACTGACATTTTGTTCTGTCATTAATGTTTCGAACAAATTTGGCAAAAAATTGAACAAGTGAAATAAATATCTTTGAAATGAGGCTCTTAAAGAGTGAACAGCTGAAAAATGGAAAGCCTGCACAGAGCACGTAGAAAAAGAAATGAGAGAAGATTAGTTAAATTATGAGGAATGTCATAATATATTGCTGACAAAACCTTTCATTATGAACATGACGAGTTCTGCCCAGATGAGGACAAAATAACATGTTGTGGTTGTTGAAACAGAATAATAGGAATATTTATATTTTTCATATTTCACACCTTCATTGTTCAAAAATATTGAAAGTTACAATGTCATGACAAAATTCTTCATATATTAATAGATCCATTGGTTGAGTTTTGTTTCTATCTTGATATCTATTACAAATTTCCCAATCCATTCACATTGCAGTAACTCGCTTCAAATAATCAACTAGATTTTTTCGGTTTAGTGAAAATTCATATTGAACATTGAAAAGGACCGTGCTATTTAATCACCCACAATATTTTTCGTTATCAAACCAGAATTTCCAGGCTGTATGCTCCTATATCTAATTGATCGTAAGATCGAAAATGTATCAATACAAGATGAAAATAATATACAGCTGGTATACAGATTCACACGCTGGTAATCGTATGTGAAAATTGGGAACATTTCCATGTTCAAAGTTCCTTAATTTAAAAAAAATATCGTTCAATTTTTAGGTTATTTCTATATCTATGAAGAAAGCACAGAAAAATTTTAGTTACTTTTTTGTTACTAGAAATAAAGCTGCGACTGGACTTTCAAGGCCTGCTCTGATGTCAATCATTCTTGGATGGACTATACCATCATTCATTCATACAACCATATTTTAAGGCCGGGACACACCTGTCATGCAGCCTTCCGATCCGACTCCGGTCCGATATTGCTTAAAGAATCTGATCGGTGCGGGATCGGAAAGGGGTGAGCACACATGTCATGCCCACTTCCTGCTCTTTTCAGATTTGACACTTAGTCTACTCGAAATCGCCAGTTGAAACGGTTGCGAATATATTGCGCGAACATTTTAGCAATCGTGATTTAGCTATTGTGGCTATCTGTTTAGATGAAGAAGATCGACTTAATGCGAAGTCTTCGATGAAGAGTAGTGGAAAACGCAACTTTTTTCCACATAATGTCCTTGTACTACGAGTTTCTATATTGCTCTTGTGCCTGATCATAGAGAGCTGGAAACATTCGGACAGTTTCAATAAGCTCCTCCGCTTTTATACCCGCCATTTCACTGAATTTAACACAAAAACTGCCACCGACAACCTTCCCGCATCAAGTAAACGAATGGTCTGCAATGTCGGAGCATGACGGGATACCGGAATCGGAGACGGGTGGGAGTAGGACGGGTGGCGTGTCGGACAGGTGAGACCTACTGCATTCCAAACCATTGTTTATTCCCATATCACACAGTCGTCCCGCTGTATGACCGTAGTCGGATCGGAAGGCTGTATGACAGGTGTGTCCCGGCCTTTACTCCTATGCATGAATACTGTATGATATGGAGAAAGTTGTCGTTCTACTTTGTACCGTTTCAATATTCCCAATTGAGTTCCATTCAATTTATTGAAATTTATGGATTTACCATCTAGATGTCGACGCGAATTTAAAACTGCACGATTTTGCGGCTTTCTTGGAATCGCAAGAGATCGGTTTAGGATATCAGGCAATTTTATAGTAATTTGTGTGTATACTCTACGAAAATTGAAGCTTTGTGAACCATCCAAAACGATGGTTTCTCCTTGAACTCATTTATCCAAACTACGCTAGATTGTTTCATTGGCTAATTCATTAATGAAATTCTTCAAAGGGTACAAATCATCTTGTATTGAATGCAAAGGTGTGATATCGATTCATTATTCCATCATTACCACTGTTAGAACTGCCAAGCCATAAGACGTCTAACACATTTCGAAGGCATTCATCATTCAGTATCCATTTATTCAAACAATACTAGTGACACATAATTATCTTGAAAAATGCATGGAAATTGTTTCTCGATTGGATAGCTCATTTGAATTCGTTATTTCAAGGCTGAAAAGACTTTAATATACGTGGTTTATCTTCGAGAGTTACGGAGAAACAATAATATACAGGGTGATCCACTTTGATTAGAAGAACTTGAATAGGAAACCCCGCTTTAAGATCAAATTTCATATCAACATATGCCCACTCGCTTCAAAGACAATTTTCGAAAAAATATGCTCTACTCTTTATAAAATCTGGAGATCTTTCAATGAAGAAATATCAATTTTTATACTTCACTCATTTTTTTGAAGTTAAACTTCGATCAGTACGACTTGATTCAAGCGACTTTACGTGCTTCCACAATCTGTTTACAAAAGAAAAGTTGCAAATATTATTTTAGTAGAGATGTTTTCTGAAATCGTTAATATGAAAACTGCAACTTATGCAGTTAAATAGGAATGCTGTATATATATGTTAATGGTGTCAAGAATGGTACTGTGGTTGAGCATCCATTGTTCGATCATTTCTGAGTCAAGGTCGTACTCAAATTCTTTTGTTGAACGGGCCAACAATCATTATCAGGGTAGCTAGGAGGGAACAATAGAATCATTCCAATTTCTGCTATTAATAATTGTGGTATCAATCCATAATTATACAAGAGAAATACAAATCTCCTCAATTCATATTTTTCCAAATGGTGTTATTGTTTTATTGGTTCGAATTTTGGTCCGTCTAGACTCTGAAAAGTACTTAAAATTTTTAATTCATTTTTAAATATTTTTTTATGATATTTAAGGACAAAATTGAAGAAATGCATGGATAGTAAACTACGGTCAGAATGTCATGTGTCGAATTATGTTGCTTTTTTAAGAAGAGATGGATGAATAATGAAGCAAATCGAAAAAGGACATTGGTTTAGCGCGAAAGGGGTTTTTTTACTGTAGTTTTTCCTATAAGAGATTTGAAGACAGGATTTTCGCTACAGTTTCTTTGGAATCTATGAAATGATCTCTTAGGGCCCCCGCAGACTGCAGACTTTTTATCGGCCGATAGTTTGGTCGGCTCCTAAATCAGTATGGAGAGAAATCGCTGTAGTGTGCGCACATGCATTCCTCTCCATACTGATTAAGAAGCCGACCAAACTATCGGCCGATTAAAAAGTCTGCAGTCTGCGGGGGCCCTTAATTTAAATTTTTTCTCAATATCTTAGGCCCAGTAATTTCTTGAATATCACCTGAACTTTGCATCATGCAAATCCAAAAAAAAATTGATTTGTTGTTTCTACAATGAGAGCTTTCATATGATATACTCGATGATATAATATCACATGATATATTTCTTTTTTTATTTGATGGCACTGTAAACAGTGTAAAGTATTGTGAAATTCCTAGCCACTTTCGAGATGATGAAGACGGCTGTCCTTCTATCTATTTAGATTTAGATCTTCTCCAGGATTAGCCCGGGAGAAGACTGGTTACGATGCATGCATTGCTTGTATTCGGCTCATGCATCTTGTGCTGATGTTCCTAGAAGAACCAAGCGTTTCATTTGTGAACTTTGTCAGTAGTTTTCTAACTATAAATGGAAAAATACAGTTGCCTGTTGCCGGTATGTCATTTTGTCCATAGCATGCGAACAAAATAAATTTCGTTTATCTCAATTTATCTAAGAATATTTTATTTCTTGGTACTTTTATTTCATAAGGGTTGATTAGATTTTATGAAGAAAGGACCAAAGATCATAGGTGTAGAATATGACATTACCGTAACTGCACTACTAACAAGTTATGCCTCTGAAATAAAACCCTATGTCATTTTGTACGTACTTCCCCTACTCATGCTTTTGATACTTCGACGTTGGCAATAGTTCCATGTCCAGCAGCTTCACCAGATTTAAGTCCCTTCGATAATTAATGTGAGCTATGGTGACTGAGATATTCTTTGGGATATTTTTCGTTTGTTGAATTTAATTGATTCGTTTCAAAGGCATGATCGATTACCATGTTGGGAAGATTGAAAGCGGAAACTGTTGAGTAACACGAATTAATTAAACCATATCTTAAACAACATCGAGTGCCCAAAATCGATCGGTATCGCGACCAAACAAGCTCTGGTGTAGTTCAATCGAAAGACAGATTCTCACAGGAATCTCCTCATGCAAATTGATAGATGACATCCTGCGTAGAAGCGAATTAAGTTTGTTATTTTGAATAATGCAAATTCTGCTCCATTTTCTTTTGCGCCTGATGGGATTCCAAAGATGGATGGCTAGAATGTTTTTTACGTTGTGAGAATCGACAGCGGAAATTCCTCTGTAGACTTGTTTCTTCACTTCGTGGTATTCCGCCTTGTTTCCTAAACACTCGCTCGGACTCACTTTCCATTCGGATCAATTCTTCATTCACGCCGTACAATGATCTTTCAAACTCGTTTGATGTACTGTCTAGAGAATGCAGGAATTGGTTTAGACACATAAGGTCTTCCAGTTTTTTTTTCAATTTTCAATTCTACATCACCTGAACGGAATTCGCCCAGTTGTGATATTGAAACTGTTACACTCTTAGAAACCATTTATTGAAATAGAATTCTCGTCTATAGAATGACTATTCGAAGTATGCTATGAACACAATCTCAATTTTTTATCTTTCAAATTTTTGTGAAGAAACCTATTTTTGAAGGCTGAAATTTTCAGTTAATGCACCTGATATAGTTGAGCCCGTTGACAAGAAGATCAATTGGTCATCCAAGAGTAAAGAGTACCATAAAGAAAGCCCCACAGTGGCAAGTTATGTCGAAAAAGTGAGTCCAGAAGAATCTTGAAATCGCAGCGAAGCTGCGATATAGTGAGGACATTTTCATACGGTCAAAAAGAGGAATAATTGATTCTTACGTGGGTAAAATTTCGATTCTCTAGACGATGTGGAAGTATTTCTAATAAATTCGCGAATATCGAGAGAAAATCCGGCAAAAAGGGCAATTTAAAACTTTATAAAACTTTTTTCACAGATGTCCTGGCTGTGATGTAAATATACGGATCGAAAGAGGAAAGGTCAATGCAAAATAGCGTGGTATTCATATTTTCCATAATTCCCTCATTTCTCCAGGAAAATTGATCAAACTTTTACATCTTGCCTGAAAAATCACTCGTTTTCCAGAGATGTACCGATAAGGATTACTTCTTAATAGATAGATCTATAGGGGCTCTACTATACTCTGTTCAAATGTAAGAAAGAGCAATAATAACATGTTTGGCGCATCGGTAGGAGGGCCTTCGTAAAGTTTCTTTCCGTCCAGAGTCGAATCGAGGAGATTTCACACAATCGTTCAGTTTTAACTGAACTTGAATTCCATTTTTTTCAATAATTTATAGAACGTTGTTCTTTTGGAATTTGACAAACTGTCGGTTGATAAGGTTCATATCGAAATCGTCAACCGAATCGATTATTTTTAACGACTGGGCTCTCCTCTTAGGTGGTGATAATGTTTTATCCTCTTCATATTCTCTGAGGATTCTGAATACAGATGAATCACTCACCCCTTTCTTTTCGAAAAATGTTCAAAATTATCTCTTTCTCTTCAGCAGAGAAATGCGACCTTTTGGACCTTTTTCGTGGTGGTCCCCACATATCACCCTCAGATGCAGTATCCGTTTCCAAATTCGACATTGTTCTATAAACACTATATACACTTTGTCAATAGATTTTCCAACACAATACACTTTTCACAACAAAATCTATAAACACTTTGAACAGCTAGACCTTCACATTAGCTCTAGGTATTTTAACTGGTCTCGTCAATTGAAAACTCATTAAGGAAAAGGACCCAAATCTGGTGTTTCCCGGAATCACCTTGTCGGAACCTTGAGCAGCCGACAAAGAGTTTCGTACAAAATAATATGAAATTTTGGACGGAAACTAATATATTTCGGATATTACAAGTAAATGACCATTATAAATTTGAACAGAGATCTTTTACGAGTCTTGTCAATTGAAAACTTCGATATTTATGCAAATCAAGATGGCTTTCACCCATTGGGGAAAAGGACCCAAATCTGGTGTTTCCCGGAATTACTTTTTCGAAATCCTGCAAGATTCCGACCCAAATCTCTAAAACTCTGGTGTTTCCTGGAATTACCTTGCCGCAATCTCGAGCATCCGAAAAAGAAATTATTTAGTAGATAATAATATAAAAACAAAACAAAATAAAAAAATAGGGTACGTCGGATATAAAATGTTTATGACAGTTGCAAATCATAACAGAAATTTTGCACTAGAGTTTCTGAGGAAAAAAGTTCTAATGTGGGAATTGCTGACTCAAATTATTGAATCATTTCTATCCAGTACCATATCTACAGTGCGTTTCCAGTACGATCCTGGCAATCTTTTAGGGCGTTAAAAGGGATCGTGGTTATGACCGTTTGACGAATAGTCAGTTGGGGAACGTTTCATGAAGCTCTCTTCCGTATCTGATGTCAAAAAAGGTCCAGATTGAGGTAGATATTTCCGATCATAGCTCGTATAGTCGCTGTTTCAATTCGAACTTAAATCGCTTTTCTTTTTAATTAGAGGATGGTTGAAATTTACTCATCCATCAAGAATTCTAATGAGCCATACTTTTCACCCATCCATGGCAATTTCATGGATGAAGGTGATGCGTGGTGATAACAATAAAATGGTACCATCTCACATTCTTCAGTTAGCATGAATAATTCCTTGAAACGAATAGTGAAAGTGTTCGAGAACAGTTTCTACAATCCATCAACTTGATCATCAGAAATATGAGCAGAATTATTTGGTACAAAACGAAAATTCCTTCAGAATGATTCACAAATTCGGACTGTACGCTCTATTTAACGGCTGTGATTCAGTTCTTATGTATTTCCTGCAGGAAGATTGATGAATAGAGGCGTTTTTCAGTGAGGAATATATTTTAATGGGGAAATACTAGAAGTATTTGTTTATCGTATCGATGACTTGTATGAATTGCTACAGGTTAAAATGCGGTTGACTGAATAGAAATATTTCACAAATGAGTAAGCAGTGTCAACACTTCTGATCGTCGGCACTCATTTCGAAATGGCTTAAAATCGACAAATTTCAGGATCTCTCACATATTACGCAAAGCTCCATCAGGAAAAGCTATGTAACGAATTAAGATCACTTATACAGAACATTCTTCGGTTTCGTCAGTGATCAATGTCGATTATCGATGTATAATTGATCAAAAGTACCGGGAAATTGTTGGTAATTTAAACTAACCGAATCCGAATATTTTTTCCTTAGATCCTCGACTGAAAACTATACCAAATTCGAGCAGGAAATTTCGCATATAGCTTGCATACGTAATTCTCTTATCTGAATGCGAAATTTCTTCTCGTTCGAATATGTGGTTTTGAGTTTATCAGAAAAATTCCAAACGTCCATATATCGTTAGGTTTTCCGGTATTGGCGTTTTGGTGTTAAGTCTACTTGAGACCACCCACTTCCATTTCTTTTGTTGTGGTCTCTTTGGTAGTAGACAAACATAATAATGCCTTGCTGTTACCGTCGAGATAAATGAATAGAGAAGCAACAAAGGCGTCAAAGCTGACGGAATCACCGAAAAGGCGTTTACACGAGTCAATAATAGGTACTATCTGTATCCGTGAATACCTAGTAATAAATTGTTTGGAAAGAACACTTATCACCTAAAAGCGTTTAATGTTTAGAGATTGACATGTTCAGTCACTATCACTTAAACGGATTGACGGATGTCTTTTGGGGACAAAGCGATAGCACACAACAATGAGAGATTAGGAAGAGTCATTTCAAACAAACATTAATCTCTTTTCTCTGAGATAGAGGCATCATGACAAATTAATTCATTCTTTCCTGTTCCCCAATCGTTTGAACATTTAGATGATGAAACGGAAAATCCTCAAACATATTTCCAAAACAGCTGTGGTCCAGCGTCTTCAGAAAATATGAAGAAGAACCCACAAGAGAATTCTTCAGTTTCTGCTTCTCCAAACCATTAGAACTTAGGTTTAGGTTGACGCATATTTGGTTTGATTCTATATAATGTGTAATGACCACTATTTCATGTCTTTTAGGCTGATGAACAAATGGATAAGGATCTGGAATTAGTGCTGTCAATTATTTTTTAACAACGCAGACGACAAGATAATAAAACGAGTCATTCTTCGTCCTCATTGGTCTTTCAACACTTTTTCAGATATTCTAGCCTGTTTTGCTTCACCCTCGGCTTCACCCAAACATTTCGTATAATTAGGGCGTCCCCCATGGTTCTAGCATGGGCCATTTATTCTTTCTATACTATAATAAAATGGTAACTGTGTGGACTGACCCGAGAGAATCTGTCGAAAAAGTGGGTGCAGAAGAATCTTAAAATCGCAGCGAAGCTGTGATACAATGAGGAAATTTTTATACGGTCGAAAAGAGGAATAATCTATTTATAAGTGGCTGAAATTTCGATTCTCTAGGCGATGTAGAAGTATTTTTAAAAAATTCGCGAAAATCGCGAAAAAATCCGGCAAAAAAGGACATTTTGAACTCGATCAAACTTTTTTCACAGGTATCCTGGCCTTGATGTAAATATACGGATCGAAAGAGGAAAGATCAATCCAAAATAGCTTAGTATTCATATTCTCCATAATTCTTCTATTTCTTAGGAAAATTGATCAAACTTTGACATTTCGTCTACAAAATCATTTGCAGAGAACCACCGTTAAGGTTAACTACTAAGGTAGATCTATAGGAGCTCTACAAGTATTCATCTGAAACGCATCTACTGTTTTCCACTTCAGTAGAGAGTAGGGTAGGTATGTAAAGTATTCTTCTTTTCTGTCTTCTTGGATCGGGCTTGGCATAGTGGAATGCCAAATTTTTTATACATGTATGAAAATAAAGGCTTCTGATTTTGACATTTCAATTCATGGTTCATCAATATCATACATGGAATCAGAAATATTGACCAAAAGGTTCGCCTGAACAAGAATCAGAAAATTTTCAATGTACTGGGCACCAGCTCGATTGGTGTTGATCTAAAGAGATTAAAATAGAACAAAACTGCAAGGAAATAAACAGAAGAATGTAAGATATGCGATGCTGATTACTTCAGATTCTTCCAATGAAATTTCATCTGAGGAAAAGTTGTATTCTTATACGAAAACGCTTCAAGTATAGGTGAAAACATAAAAGCCCAATACAGTCCAGTACTGATGAAGCATTTGACACTTTCAATTGCTGTAAAGACCAATTTCCATGTACAGGAATATTTTACCTGTCGAAAATGATAACGATGCGAAGCTTATAAATAGAAATTTGAAGTACACACAACCAAACTTATATGGAATCACCCAGTATTAAGATGAAATATTATTTTGATATCTTTTTCGTTAGAAGCAAATAAAAAGTGCATGTGTTTACTCACAAAAACAGTTAGGTTCATAAGCACTTGATAAGATTTGGCTTTGCAGTGTCGATTTTACCATTTCGTTCGAACGTCGCAGTGAATTTATATTTTGTTTTTTTGCGAAGTTTTAAAAAAAATGCCTTATGTGGGGTTATCGGAAGTCCAGAGAGGAAGAATTACATATTACTATGGCAGAACAAGGTATGTCACAAAGACAGATTGCAAGAACGGTGGGGGTTACACAAGGGGTTGTTTCAAAAACCTATGCAAGGTTTCTGGAGTTAGGAACCCTAAAGAATAGGCCGAGAAGAAGTCGTGGAAGAGTAACTACAGAAAGGCAGGATCGCTTTTTAGCCCGAACAGCAAGAAGAAATCCCGCAGTATCTCATTCAGAGCTTCAAAGGCAATTTTTGCAAGCTACAGGTGTTAGTGTTTCTGTCGAAACTATCAGAAACAGACTTCGCGCTCGGGAATTATTCAAGAGAAGAGCGTTAAGAGTTCCAGAACTATCAAGGCAAAATAAAGTTGAACGTTTTAATTGGTGTTTAGAGCATGAAAATTGGACTATTGAAGATTGGAAAAATGTCTTAGCTTCGGATGAGACCAGAATTGGCCTACGATCAGACGACCGACGTGCATTTTAAGAGGTAGAGGGAGGCAAGCTAGGCTCCAAGCTGCAAGACCGATCCCTAAATACAAAGGAGGTACTGTAATGTTTTGGGGCGGAATTATGTTTGGTGAGAAAACTCCTTTAATTCCCATTAGACAATCTCTGACAGGGCCTAGGTATGTTGATCTAGTGCTACAACCTGTAGTGAGCTCGGTAGTGAGGCTCTGGCGAGGTGCTTTTGGAGATTATTTCCTATTTATGCAGGATAATGCACCTCCACATACAAGCAGAGTTGCAAAAAATTTTTTCGAAACAGAAGGTGTGACTGTTTTAGAGTGGCCTTCTTGTTCACCGGACCTTAATCCTATCGAGAACTTGTGGGATAGGATCAAAAGAAAAATTAGAGCTCGTCAAAATAATCCTGGTAACGCAGAGCAACTTATACAAGCGGCTTTAGGGGAATGGGCAAATGTTACAGAAGAAGAAATTAACAACTTAATAGAAAGCATGCCTCGTCGAATTCAAGCTTGTATCAATGCCAGGGATGGTCATACAGATTATTGATTTGTTAAAATCGTTTCATTTGTTGTTCAATTCAGTTACATAAAAATTATTTTTAGAGAAATTTACACTTTTAATTTTCTGTTCTATTATAAAAATAATCTTTTAATAATTTATATTATTTTTGTAATAAACTTGTTTTGGGAAAACTGCTCTTCACTTTTCAGCGACTTTTTTTAATTAAAATTCGTTTTTTCCAAATAACAGGGTGATTCCATATAAGTTTGGTTGTGTGTATAGGTGAAAACATAAAAGCCCAATACAGTCCAGTACTGATGAAGCATTTGACACTTTCAATTGCTGTAATGACCAATTTCCATGTACAGGAATATATTACCAGTCAAAAATGATAACGATGCGAAGCTTATAAATAAGAATTTGAAGTATGTTGTTGATAAAAACAAGTTTTTCGTTTCTTATGAATTTTAATTGAGTTTTAAATATAGACGATGAAGAAACAATTTGTATTCAGCATAAAGTTAAAAAAAGAAAAGTATAAATTTGCATTCTATAATACAGAGTGCTATTGTACATGGTTCAATGATAGAAAAGAAGAAATACAATTGGAGAAGTGAATAAGTGAGGAAACTGAAGAAGTTAAAGCGCTTGGTGGCGGAATGCAACGTACCATGTAGTTAAATAAATCACCAAGTTGACCTGGCTAATCCCCAAAACTGTGTAAATCCTTTATGGGCTAGGTTCGAACGGTCGCAAACCTGGAACCACAGCACAACACACAACACTCACTCCACGTGTTCCAAGTACCCTGAAGAACAGAACACACATCAACCGGCAGAGGTGTTCTTCAACTAAATTTCCCATTTCAGCTCTGGAGCGGTCAGGTACATTCTGAAGCAAAACATCGCTGGAATGCAGCGGACCAATTCGAAACCAACCATGAATTTTACCCGCCCGTCCGTTCACGTTCACCTCATCGTTGCGCGGCGCGTTGGTACATTCCGTCGAACAAGTTTGGCTGGTATTCAGAGATCTGGGGGCTATGCCGATCGTAGTAAATTTATGGCAGCGACTGTACGGAACTCAGGTGTGTATAGTACCTGGGTTGAGATTACATTCCTCGAGTTATGTGCTGCATTCCACGCGGTGAAAATCCATGTAACCTCGAACGGGGTTCTTTGGCGCGTTCGATTCAGTATGTAATGTTTATTAATCCATTCCTGTGGACTGGACGGGTGGTGGGGGCAAACGACAATCGTCCTTGATCATGGTCAATTCCGAAAAAATGATGATTTATCGGAAGACACATGAAGACTGAGAATTGGTGTAATTTGGCCATGGGTTCTGCAAGTCTAGCAGGCGATGGTTCT
Source organism: Adalia bipunctata (assembly GCA_910592335.1). Taxonomy (NCBI): domain Eukaryota; kingdom Metazoa; phylum Arthropoda; class Insecta; order Coleoptera; family Coccinellidae; genus Adalia; species Adalia bipunctata. Next base: position 6,307,608 of record OU342951.1, read on the forward strand.
GCGAAATACGAATGTAAATATGTAACGATCTATTTGCATAATATTGAATGGAAAGTACACTGATCCTGCTCGAAGGACCAATATTTGCCCGTTATTCAATACACATCGAACATAGTTGTACTTGAAACCAGAGACTCCACAAATAATTGTTGATCCTTAGAATTAATTGTATACACTATGAAGAACGCAATTACTCAATATGAAAACTTACCAGAATGGTAATTACATATTTTCATTGAAAATCGGATGTAAGGAGTAATAAGATAAACAATAAAGCATAATCCATGTCTACAGCATCCAAAATTGCAAGCTTTATCGCGAAGACATAAGATCAAAAGTAATATTACCTCAACATCTGCAAAATCCAAATCATAGAACACCTGATTTGTTTTTATTATTCATAACATCTATAACGTTAAATTATTTTTTCATTTATTCCCAAAAAACAATTCTCCACTCCCTAACTTTGAACAAATTCGGAATATATAACAAAACTTATCCGCCATTTTGAAGCCGACATCTTGAATTTACTGATTATGACAACATTATCATGATTTTCGATCGAACTCATAATCTTCTATTTCGAAAACTTCTACATACTCATTTTCAATAGAAACGGTCCATTATCCACAGAGATTCATTAGCCATATTGAAACCACCGTCTTGATTTTAGGAATTCTGTCAAATGATTCATAATCGCCTAGCCCAAAACCTCCACTAACTAATCATGAATGAAATGGTACTACATAACAAAAGTTATCTGCCATATTGAAGCCGCCATCTTGATTTTATTAATTTTGACAGAAAAGTCATAATCTTCGACACCAAAAACCTCCACATACCAATTCTGAAGAGAATCATACAACAAACTCAAAACTCGTCGGCCATCTTGGATCCGCCATTTTGTTTCATGACAACATTACCATGATTTTCGATCAAACTCATAATCTCCTACCTCGAAAACTGCTATCTACTCATTTTCAATAGAAAAGGTCCATTATCCACAGAGATTCATTAGCCGTATTGAAACCGCCATCTTGATTGGAAGAATTCTGTCAAAGAATTCATAATCGCCTTGCCCAAAACCCCCACTAACCAATCATGAATAAAATCGTACTACATAAACAAAGTTATCCGCCATATTGAAACCTCCATCTTGATTTTAGTAATTTTGACAGAAAAGTCATAAACTCCAACTCTTAAAACTTCCACATACCAATTCTGAAGAGAATCATACAACAAACTCAAAACTCGCCGGCCATCTTGGATCCGCCATTTTGTTTTTTGTTATTGCTGAAAAATTTCGAAATGCACTATCAAGGGTCTCAAGGGAACAATAGGTAAGCATCTACCCAATTTAGAATAAATCGGACTACTAGAAGCAGGTCAAAATTCAATTGAAAGATTTAACCTAAACATAACTTACAGATATTGCAAGTTGAATAGGAGTCCCCTGTATAAAGTAACAGAATCATTGTGACTTCGAACTAATTGTGAGAGATGTAAAGTTTGACCCAAATAGCGTCTGGGTATTTTTCTGTCGAACCTGAAAATTCTCTTCTTCAGAAAAACGTCATAATATAATAAGTGGGGTAATTATTCTTTATGGTCTGCAACTGCAGTCCGCAAATTTATTTACAGATGCTAAGAAGCCGTAAAAATGGGTTGGGTGCACAACCATTGTTGTCCAAATTTACAACTGTTTGACCTGCTGAAGACCTTATATTGAGCCATAAATTATTTGGGGGTTCTTGCCACAATAGAAAAACGCATTGCACCAATAAATAAATAGTTATTTGTCGAGCAAGTGCAAAAATCTACATATATTCAGAATCTCCTGACACACTACCATAGTAACTATACCAATATGGTACCCAAAACCACTTAATTCAGTAATCTTAATGAGTTAATTCTCACCTAGTAACTAAGACAATATATTAAATGTCGAGTACGATGAATATTCCAGTTATTCAAATGCCTAATTAACCTTTACCGCAATAAAAAAATCATCAGTAAAGCTGATAGTATTTCCTATGTAAAATTCCTGATAACATGCTTGTATAATTTGGTGAAATTAGTTGACCTTATTCTTCGATAAGGTTATTAGAACACATCGCTAATCACAGAAAATACATATCACTTATTCTTAAAATTCAGTCATTAGTTGCCTTGTTCTACTTCCTCCAGCATTGTCTTCGCCTAAAAGAACTCGACTATACCTTATTGAACATTTCCATTTAGAGATACGCTCAATATTCTAATCTGTTCACTGACCAATAACACATTCATTTTGTTATCAAGATTTTTCGTTATTCTTCAGCATGGAGCAATTTACATTGAATTTTCTCGAAAAAAGTTAAAAAAAATTACATTTCGGTGTTAAGTAGCAAGTAAAATAGCGGTTACAAAATGTAGTTTGTTCGGGACGCCACTGCTCTCTCCAAACACGCCAAGCATCTTGGATAGGCGAAACCATCATTAGTTTAGAAACAGAAACGACTTTTTACCCAATATTAGACATAATTCTTTACACGCACCAGGCTCTACTTTTCAAGACAACATTGTAGAGGATCATGACATAGGTTCTAATTTGCTGTTGATTTTTAGTCTCTCTGAAGATGATCTCTACCTACTAGTAGAAATCTCTTCAGGACAACTTCAACAATAATAATAATAATTACGGATCAGAATGAATGTCTGTGTCTGAAGTATATTTGATACTGACTCTTGATTGACAGGGTAACTTTTGTGCCCAACCTTTGTATGACTACAAAGATTCAATTTCGTTATAATTGAGTTGTCTTCTACAACAGTCCAGTCTTGCAGGCACTATAAAGCATTCAAATTACAAATATTGAAGACTTGGTGGAAGAACATCATTTTTGATGCCCTCAATTTTTGTCGACTAGCGTATATCTGCAATACTCATGTTTGCGTGGAAAGGGTTGCTTAGTTACCACCATTCTGAAATCATTTCTCCACAATCATTTCAGTATACGCTGGACATGGATCGTATGTACAAAGCCATCAGTTTATTCCGTAGAAAAAAATACGATAAATGTATAGAAAAATGCACGGAAATCTTAGACGTACAACCTTTGGACCAAGCTGCCTGGTGTCTGAAAATGCGCGCCATAACTCAAAGAGTGTACGTGGACGATATAGAAACAGAAGACGCTTTGGAAAGTGATATTTTCGATACGAATATCGTTGCCACTGCTCCTAGACCTGGAACTTCACTCAAAGCCTCCATTCCATCCACTTCTAGCATAAATGCACCTTTCAGGTAAACTTTTCCAGTAACTTTCCCACAAATAGCCAACATCCTGTCATTCCTTATTTCAGTGCAAGACCAAGAACAGCAACAGGTCGCCCTCTAACTGGTATAATCCGACCAGGAACTCAAAGAAGACCTGGATCCACCCTAGAAACGCTAAAAACCGCTCGACCTCTGACTAGCCAATCATCCAGAGCCATAAGAATAGGCACAGCCGCCATGTTATCCCAGAAAGATGGACCTTTCATCCAAGTCTCAAGGTTGAACATCAGTAAATACGCCAGAAATCCTTGCTTGTCGAAGCCTTTGTTCGAATATTTGTTTTACTGTGAAGGTGATGTGAGGAACGCTATGGAACTGGCGGTACAAGCCACTCAGCACTGCGAGTTCAAAGACTGGTGGTGGAAGGTCCAACTGGCGAAATGTTACGTCATTCTTAGTCTGCCTAGAGAGGCAGAGGAACAGTTGAGGAGTGCTTTGAAGCAGCAACCTCACGTCGAGACTTTCATCAGACTCAGCAGGGTATACACAAGGCTGGGTAAGTCTGAAACCATAAAAGTATGCCCTCTTTTTGCTTCTATACAGCTCAAAATGCTAGGTGCATTTCATGAGATTATCATTTTCAGATAAATTCCTAATTTTTAGGAGTTGTGAGCTATAAGAATGCTGTTTTCACTAATCGTCTTGTTTTGCTTATAGATCAACCGCTATCAGCTTTAGAAATATGCAAAGCTGGCTTGGATGTATTTCCAAATGACGTATCACTTCTTGTGGAAATGGCAAGACTATACGAAAACCTGGATAACAGTGCTATGTCCATCAAATTTTACAGAAGCGCTGTTATAGAAGATGCCATGAATACGGAGTCCATAGCCTGTATTGGCATGTATCATTTTTACAACAACCAACCTGAGCTGGCTCTCAGGTATTATAGGTAATTGATTTATCGAAATTGATGTCTCCTTGAACTTGAGTATTACCAATTTTTTAGACGAGTTTTAGCTATGGGGGCCCACTCTGCTGAACTCTACAACAACCTGGGTCTATGCTGTTTATACTCGCAACAACTTGACCTAACACTATCATGTTTCCAAAGAGCGCTAGATCTAGCTACAGATCCACTGATTAAAGCAGATGTGTGGTACAACTTAGCTCATACAGCTCTAGTAAGTTACTGCTTCCTTGTCCTTTCTGCTCTTTGTTTTAACTAATTATTGTGGCCTTATGATTTCAGGCAGCTGGAGATCTAGAGTTAGCCATACTTTGTCTCAACATTTGCACTAATTCAGATCCAACACACGCGTCAGCTTTCAATAATTTGGCAGTTTTACATCAGAAAATGGGTCGAAAGGATTTGGCTAAGGTGTATTTCGTTACAGCGAAAAATTTGGAGGATGATATGGAAGAAACGAATGCTAATCTCGAGATTCTGATCAAAAAATGATAGGACATACTAATTGATTTAAAATTGTATATTTTTGATTGCAAATAAAAATTCAAGGAACATTTTCAAATGAAAATACTATTCTAGCACCTCTACTTTTTAGTTTTTATGTTTGGAAATTATGAAATGAAGAATAATCATAATCATTCTTAGACTACCATTTTTTTATTAAATTCTTCAACTTCGAAAATAAGTCTGAGGGCAAACTACAGTGATGAAATTCTGGTGTAGAATAGAACATTGATTCCTCCTCCGATAAAAAATTACTAGAAGGTTCTACGAGGGAGGGATCAGAAGAAAAAGAATGAAATCTAGAAAAAAACGTTTTTTTTATTCGAGTCTTCAAAATTTTGAATTTTGAAAATTCGTAACTATGTCTGTGGGCAAGCCACAGTGATGAAATTTCGGTACATAATAGAGCATTAATTCCTCTTCAGAAGAAAAATTACTAGAGGAGTCTGCAGTGAGTAGATCAGGAGAAAAAAATAAAATCTAAAAAAAATGTTTTCATTCAATTCCTCAACTTTGAAAATTCGTGACTGTGTCCGTGGGCATGCAACAGTAATGAAACTCTGGTGTGGTATAGAGAATTCATTACTCTTCAGAAAAAAATACTAGAGTAGTCTGCAGTAAAGGGATCAGGAGAAAAAGAATAAAATAAAAAAAAAATTTTTTCATTCAAATCACAAACTTTGAAAATTCGTTACTGTGTCTGTGGGCAAAATACATTGATGAAATTCTGGTGTGAAATGGTTCATTTGTCTTCCGAAAAAAAATTACTAAAAAGTCTGCGGTGAAGGGATCAGCAGAAAAAGAATAGTTTAGAAATTTGATTTGCCATTAAATGACCCGGCTCATCCACCAATTTGATCTTTGCAGAATTAAATTTTAATTTCGAATAATGCTTTTTCATATCTGTCAATTATTGTCAATTGAGAAACGAATTATTGTGAAAGATTATGACGCAAAGCGAAGAAAAATCTTTACTTGAACTCATAGATGAAAATCAACTTTTGAAAATTCAGATCTTTTTCGATCGAGAAGATGGCAGAAGGCTTGATGAGCAGAAACTGAAGGAAGTATTGTGGAAAACCGCAAAAGTTGACTATCCAGAAGAGGAGTTCACCATTCTTTTCAATAAAATCAATTTGTCCAGGTGAGAGTGCTCAGAAATATTAAGCTAAAGACAATAATCTTGAGGCTTCTTCATCTTTTCTTTCTTCGTGAAATCTAGCCTTGCATACATGCTACAAGTTTTCAATAGAATTGAAATGTGGTTTCTCATATTATCGACATTTTATTGTTTCTGGAAGGTAACCTGCATTCTGGTGCGGTTTTTTGATGTCTCGTTTTTTTCCAGAGACGGCTTCGTAACATGGGACGAGTTCATATCTTTCCTCATCCTCACATTTCAACAGAAAGAGATACAGATCGGCTATGAATCCCTGGAACCTCCGATACCATCCTCCCCGACCATGCTCAAAAGCATGCACCGCCACCCAGTCAACACCATAGCATTCTCCCCCACCGTCCGAACCGATAGGACCATAAGTTGGAACGATGGTAGCGTCATGACTTGCAGCAAAGACGGCTGCATTAACTACTGGTCTTTGGACATGCAGCACGAGAGGCAGGTTCAATCTTCCTGCATCCTTCTGAAGGTATCTCCGACTTGGGTGCTGGCAACTGTAGTGATGCCTGACGTTAGCATAGTCTGCACAGCTGGGACGGAGAGAGATTTGAGATTCTACGATACATCTGCTAGAAAATTCGAACTGAGGGTTATGATTTCCTCGATAGATTACGCTGTATGTGCCATGCATTACGTGTTCAGTCAGAACATCAACGAAGAGTCCAAGCTTTTGCTGGGTGACCTGCACGGAAACATAAGGGTTATTTACATCCAGTCTGCTGGAAGAGGACCCTTCAAGAGTACACCAGGGATACCCTTACTCAGCGTTCGTTTCGAAAGGGTTGTACGAAACCAAGTGGAAGGATTTCGCTACGTCGATTTCGGCAGGCAACATACAGACTTTATACGACAAATTAGCTGGTATCCAACCCTCCACAGCATCGTTACTTGCGCGTCGTGTCCAAAAGTAGCCATGCTGATGAAAGACATAACTGGCGCTAAGGAAAACTACACCTACAAAATACCCAAAGGAGTGTGGTGCTTCACCGTCATCGAAGGTATCCATCTCTTCGCCACCGGTGGTCCAGACTGCCTGGTGAGGCTGTGGAATCCCTTCGTCCGAAACAAACCCACAGCCATTCTCTACGGTCATCATACTGGGATAGTACACATGGTTCTGCAAGATTCAGGAAAACGTTTGTACTCCTTGTCCAGGGATAAGTGTATCAAAGTGTGGGATGTAGCAAACCAGACATGTCTCCAGACGTACCTGGGTCTTCCCCCGGAGCTGGGGGAGTACAGCGATCTGGCTACGTTGTACAATCCGGAGAGCAGGCAGTGGATTATTGGAAGTCAGATGATCGCTATCATTCCTTTGAGTCCGAAACAGGATGGGGAGCATACTGACGGAAACACCCATGTAGGAGGTGTTTCCGTGGTGCTGTATAATCCGCTGTATAAGGTAATAATACCAAGAGGTTGCTTGCATGCGTTGAAAAGTAGCAAGTTCGTAGGAAACTCTTCGAACTGCTTTGATACTATTTAAATCCAGTGTTTTGTCAGTTAGTCGTCACCTGCGGATTGGACAGCTATATCATTGTGTGGAATCCATGGGATGGTAGACGGATGTGCGTGGTGAAAGACGCCCACACCAAATGCATGCACGGGGAAAATTTGCCGATAGAGATTACTGCCGCAGCTTTCGATCCTGGATATCAGAGACTGCTCACAGCCGCACACGATGGTACTTTGAAGGTCTGGAACTTTAACACTGGTACCTGCTTGCGCAACATGAATGTTGGAAGCGGGCAAGAGATAACATCTGTAGTTTGGGTAAGAGGAGCATTGCATATCCCCTTCTGCAATCAGCAGCTTCATGATTTCGTTGCAGGTTAAAGGTCGAATGATGGCTGTCGGCTGGAACAGAAGGGTCACGGAGTTCGCCGACGGAACAGCAGCTGTAGGACCTGGAGGAGTCTTCTGCAAGAATTGGGATCTCCGTCATAAAGAGGACATAAGCTCGGCGGTAGTAAGAGTCCCCCAATCTCTGGCAACTGCCACCTATAACGGAGAGCTCATACTGTGGCGTTTGGAGACTGGACAAGCGTACAAGCAGTTCAACGTATCCGATCCAACGACTCGAATAAAGATCCAATACAAGGTGGTGAAGGATAGGAAGAAATCTGCTGTCTTGGCCACGGTGAGTAAGAGGGCCAGGAAGAGTGTCATGCAGTCCAAGAAAGAATCGGTGGTTACTGAAGAGATGAAGATCAAAATGGCTAAACGAGGCACGATAATGGGCAGGAGTAAGTTGATCCTAAACACTCAATAAATCATCTTCTGGCAGTTTTTCCTTTCAGACATTCTAGGAGCTAAGAAGCTGTCCATGGTTATGGTACCGGAAGAGTGCGTACCTCTGAGGAAACTAGCAGTTCACTGCATGCTCTTCTTGGAACACAGAGAGCCAGAACCAAACGTTGGTACTCTGCTGGTATCTCTAGAGAATGGGAGTGTCCAAGTGTGGTCGCATCACACCAATGGAAACTTCATCACATCTTTCCAGGCTGTACATAAAGCTGGCGATTATGTGATTTCCATGTGTGCCAGTCAGGACAACGAATATCTATTCACGGGTGATAGTTATTCATGTTTTCTGTGTAGAAGGTTCAATAAATATTTCTTCTGCAGGAACATCTGTTGGATATGTTAAAATCTGGCTGCTAAAGAACTATTGCACTCCTCACAAGGAACGTATATTCATGCCCAAGTACAGATTGATATTCCCTTTTTTGTGGAAAGATGTGTTTGTCGGCAGGGCCAAGCGTGTAGTTGCAAACCAGCCTGAACCTATGCTGCTGAACAGCATCAGATGCCACAGGATGTCCACATCTGGTATTGTCTTCATCGACGAAGCTAACATATTCATAACGTAAATATATCAGGGGGTAATATATCCAATTCAAGGATAAAGAAGTAACTCCACAGATAAATAATATTATTAAACACATTTCTATCTATACAGTTGCTTTGCTTCGTGATACCAATTTACACTTAGACATTGGCTTCTTCTTTTATAGTTGCAGTACAGACTGTAGTGCTCGGATGTGGGCAATAAGTGGACGATACATTCAGACTATAGGAACATTCAAGGAGTGGAAAAAGCTAGAAGTAGGCTTACCTCCTTCGCCAGGATTTGAATTCAGCGAGCCACCTGATATAAAACGGGTAGCAAGCTCTACCACCTTCAGGGTTAGTATTTCTTCAAGTTCCACAAGAAACGTTTCGAAAATTCCTTTATGAATAACGATGGGAATTGCTACTGTTGTTAGAGAAGTTTTTGGAGAACTAAATCTAACCTAAATCTGATTCCCTCATTTTTTTTCAGGTACTTCGTGGTGGAACGTTGATCAAGCAACTCTCAAAGAAGAAATTAGCGCAGTTAGCAGCTAGAGAGTTGACAGCCGTAGATTATACAAAAGTTTATGGTAAAAGGTTAGAAGAACCAATCTTAGGTCATCACTTCAAACTGCCGGATAGGTCAGCTCTCCCTCCAGACATCAAATTCGATTCGTCCTTCGCATATGTGAGTGTTTTATAAACAAGTACCTACCAGTTATTCCTGCATTTGCGACATTATCACAAAACCAAACTAGAAACATTGATTCTGCCTTTTTTTGATGTTTCACGTAATATTGCGTTTCGGAGTATTGAGGAACTGCTTATTTTCTAAACGCAAGCCAAGGTTTGTGTTGAATACTTTATCTTTGCTGTGGAAATGAAACATTTATTCCCACCCCCATGTATGAAAGAAAAGACTATAATTTTTTTTGCAGATCCCTGTATATCAGCATCTGATAATGCCACAACCAGTGCCCCTAGCAAGACCACCTACACCACCTGCTATAAAGGATATAATGTCCATCAAAGTGGATAAAGACAAGCCCAAACACAAACAATAATTAATTCTGTAACAAAGAACAAACTAAAGAAAATAAATCTTGTTTTAAAGATTCTTAAATTTAATTTCTCAATACTCCCATCCTGTAATTATTATAATATTGGGGGTAGAGGAAAGGAATAAAACACAATGAAGAATAAAATAAATATAATAAAGGTTAAAAGTAAGTCTCATATAAAATCTATAACAAATGGAAAAGCATAAGAATAAATACTAAAATAAGCAGATAACAATGGAACCTACCTATAATAATATCTCATATTAACTCTAAAAATTCCAATCACAAAATATGAAATGTTTAAAATGCAATAAGATACATACTCTTCAAAATTCATCAGTAAAATGTATTTAAATATGAACAGCTCCTTCGGATTGTTCATCGTTAACAACAACAGTGAGAAGACGTTTTGTACTGTTGCCACTACTGTAACTTTCTCCGCTACTTCTTGTACTGGACTGCGAATAAGGGGTACCCAAATTTTTTTGAGGAGTGCTTTCTACTGAGCTACTCGGTATGTTAGGATCATAAAGAGACGAAGGGTTTGGTTCTTCTGGCGTATAATAATCAGAGTCTTCCCCTCGATTTTCTTCAGTTCGTCCTGCAATGAATGGAAAACCTGTCATTAATTTTACCAAGTTGAAATTAACTGGAAAAACTTCTAACTTCACCTTTTGGTTTCTCGATAGATGTATTCCGACTTTCTTCATTTTCCATACTGTACATTTCTAAGTCAGTCACTTCTAACTGAGTCAAATTTTTAGAACTGGTATTCCTTTGTAGTAGAGGTGAGAGCTTTTCAGTCTCACTGTCTTCATCCATCGTCTACAAAGTGATTTTCCGTCAATAAATTACACCGAACTCACTTCAATCAAAAACTTACATCTTCTTTATTGAACGCTTTCTCGTTAATCTGCTTCACGCTGTCTTTCGAACGGTACGTTTTTCCGGATTTATCGTAAAGGAATGGCAGTTGAATAGGTTCCTTTGCATCATGATCCCGATCGTACTAAAATATCTCAGTAAAAATACAATCAACACATTTTTTCTCGAAAAGTACCTCAGGACTACACAAATTCCTACTCCTAGAAGAACTTCTATCCACGTTCCGATTTAGAATCTGAGCCGCTTGAATTGCATTCTCACTTTCCGGAGTCTCCACCAAGTCTGGCATTGCAGATGGCGGTTGTCTTGGTTGACATGGCCCATTGAGTGCCTCGATAAGGGAAACTGCCTCGTATCCCGGAGGGATATTATCGCACACACCCTGATGAAGAATAAATTCATTTCACCAAAAACAATATTTTCATCCAACTAAGAAAGAAAACCTCACATATAATTCAGACTTCAAATTTTACGTTTTGGGGTCAAAAGTTTGTCGATAAATCTATTTCACTTCAAGGAGGATATAAAACTCGAAAAGTAAAACCATTTTTGTAAATTAACCCTCAGATGGAAAAATATGGCTGATAATTTGGGTAACAATATCGAAGACACCAAAAACAAATTAGATTAATATAATTTTTCAACTTACCTCGGCAGAATTGATGGGAACCAGGTTAGGTGTTGCAGATTTGTGCAGAGCTCTGATTTGCAAAAGAGCCCTGAATGGAGCCCGACATATCGGACAGTTGTTAGCTTGGTATCTCAAGGAATCTGCGCATGAATTGCAAAGACATAAATGACGACAAGGTAGAATAAGTGTATCCCTAACGTCACACATACAAATCACACATTCCGAACCATTATCTTCGATATCGTCATCTTGGGAATGCTACAAAATATTCAAGAAACCCAGTGATAATTTGCGTTGACGCTATAAGAAATAAACTTACTTTATCGTTATTCTTGTTCTCAATACCGTAGATTTCTTGGAGGAGATAGCATAAACCATCAACAAAGAGTTTCTGCTTCAGAGCTTTCAGCAAGTAGATCCCATCAGTTATTTTTTCCACTGTTGCAACTGTTGTATGGGATTGTTTCATATCTTCAAAAAAACAAAAATATAAAAATATCCTTAAAGAGAATATTGCACATGTGATTTTACCTTCAGGGCCATCAGCCACAACATGAATAGCAATAGGAATAACCTCTCTATCAACATCAAAAAGCAGCTCATCTTCAGAATAACAAGACGGATCAAATACATGGCTCATTTGACAAAATTGCTGATTAGCACCTTTTTTATAGTGATAAGTTTCTGAAACACAACTGGAATCCCTTGGTGTGTACCTAGAATGTAAAATTTCGTAATTTCGATTCAAATACATTTTCAGTATGTAACCAAATACTCACGTTACTCCATTTGGACCCAACTCTTCAGTACATAAATAATAGATGGTTATTGAACATCTTACATCGCAATCAAACGTGAATTCAATATTAACGGGTGCTCCTTTACCTGATTCAATATCTCTTATGTCTTTTTTCTGTTTATTCACTGGAAGCTTACCAATGTCTAAAGGGGCTCTAACAAATCGAAGTGATTCTTTACGTATATTAACCAAACATTTCAACGTTTTTGTAGGTTCATTAGGTTGGGGTGGGGGATATGGAAACTGAAATTCATCAAAGATTTACTTCAAATTTTGATGTAAAGTTTGTTTCAATACATACAGGAGTTGGCCTACTTCCAAGGAAATTCAAATCAGAATTTTCACCAAATAAATAAGATTCAGGTTGAGGAGTATCAAATCTTTCTCCGCCCATAATAAAGTGACTTCCGAAATAGTTTCCTAAGAAATTATTTCATTCAGTAATAATAAAAACAAATACATTATTCTTCATAGTTCATTGATACAAAGCAGACTGACAAATACCTGATCTTGGGGGGTACTTATAAGCGTGGTTGGAAATGATGTCCACTTCTTCAACTCCTGCATTCTGTCTAGTAACAAGGGCCCCCATTTTCAATTAATTCGCCAGACTTCTGAACCTTCACAGTTTTTCCATTCTCATTGTTCTTAATTTTCAAAGAAAATTAGAATTTATTATCAATTGCTTTTCGATCATTTTCTCTGGAAGTAATTGCAACTTTTCAGATATCCTCAAAGCAAACCTGAATTCCAATAAGCAAAAGCAAGTATGTTTCAGTATGTTTTTCTTGTTTCCTTTCCGTTCTTGTTATTTATTTTGACATTTCAAAGCTCTGGTTGTCATTAGTGTCAGTGTCATCTCTTGACATTTATTTTAAGGGTAGGTTTCGAAATAAAATTCAGGACACAAAACTAATAATTGCTAATCAAGGATAATTTTTTCTACCACCAAATATACCCATTTGAATCTATTTTTTCATTTCGAATGTCGAAATGATCGATAAAGCTGAATAGAATAAGCTTTCGTGAATCTCTTTGGTTGGTCAAAGTGAAAGTGCACCTTGGGGTCTACCATTTTTTATGTTGGCAATTCGTAGAAGGAATAGAAATCAAAGTTTATTAGAAATGTCGTCATTTTTACACATGTGAAAAATTTTGCAAAGAACTGTCAGTATAGGTTTTTGTGATGAACACTAAATAACAAAATTTTTAAATTTTAACGAGAATTGTTATGTGTGAAAATTTGTTATGATAAGGAGTTATCTGTGAATTAGTGTTACAAAGTATCTTTCATTCTGAGGCAAACGTCATAAGCAGTTTTAATACAAGAATCGCAAAATAATTCTTCATTATGCTTCATACGATTAATTACTCTAGAAAACATCTTTCCAAATGAATTTGATTAATATATGTAAGTATGCTGAGTGATATCGTTGGATTTAACAAAATACCAAACGAATGAGCACACCCATTCAGACACCTGCTGAATATTTCAGATACAAATTGTATGTTGTGAATTCAATTTGAACGATGTATATGTTGGAAAATTTTATGCGGGTGTTCATTTCATACCATTTACCCAATTTAATTGCATATAGTGCCAAAAACGTTTCACAATGGTACTGGACATCTGATAGTGAACTAGTTCTATTTTTAACATAGAACTCCTGAATTAGTTGCGAAAATTCTTTTTTTCTTCGACTGTCTCACACATTAGCTATCAATTTCTATCAGTATAGTCGAAGAGGTATCATCTATTTGATGATTCGTGTTCATCCTTTTGGATTCAATAACAATACTGAGTATGTATAAACTTTTTCTACTTGGGTCCATTCGAACTTGGCACTGAAAACAACCGTTTTTTAAATGATCTATTTTGATTCTGATCAATATATCCTTGACATATCAAATGCTGTATCTTTCAGCATCTTGAATCGGATGCAATTTTATTGATTGAAACAGTAATCCTTGTTGAAATTCACCTTCTTGTATGGGAATAAATATGTACATGGATTCGTTACCAGAATGTGTGAATTTTTGCAAGATGTTTTCGTAATCTTATGACTCATTGAATGCACTATGAGATCATCAGAAATATTGAAGGAATCATTTTTGTTTGGAGGCATTTTTATGACCGCCATCCAAACTTTCCTATTTGGAATTTTTCTCAATTGTTACTGTTTATATCTGTTTTGGTTTAAAAGTTTTTACAATTTCACAACTCAGAACGATTTCAAAAATACTTTTGTTACTCCTAAAGCGTACTCAAAAGTATTGTATTCGTGGTATTTTCTTGAAATTTGAATTATATCGTTTTTTCTTGATTGTGAATCAACGATAGATATTTTGAGTTGATACTAAAACTAAAGTGATATCCACAAGTTATCCCTTTCTCTAAAATATTTCTAATATTTCGGACGTAGTATGGAAAAGAGTTTTGTTGTTATTATATTATAGAACTTCTTGTCGATCCTATATTTGCCAAAATAAACGATTGAAGTTATCAGATTTCGAATAACTCTTATCTGAAACTTCTATACAGGGTGATCCACTTAATACTAGCAGGGATTGCAAGCATTTATGTACTTGGACCTTATGACCATGACAGTGGCGTATATAGGGGGGGGCCCAGGGGGCCCGGGCCCCCCCCGAAATGGATAAAGAAAACTGAACTACTATAATAAATTAAACAGGCCTAATCTAACCATTGGATCATTTGATGGTGTAAGCATCTCGGGCCCCCCCCGAAAATATTTTCTATATACGCCACTGGACCATGATAAAATACAAATATCTACTAGTACTGGCTTTAGCGAAGAAACGCGAATAATAGGACCATCGGACCATCCTGTATGTTAATTCATCTAACGTTCGGTATTTTTGTATGTCAATAGCGTGTTTAACTACATCTTCATAAACAATCCGTTTTGGAGAGCCTGAATTTTTGTAATTTCGTAAATCATCACCATTTGTACTTGTTTTGTGTTGTGTAACGTGCTTGTGTATGTCCAGGTTTGGCTTCTGGAAGTCCCCGGTAATTCTTTACGATGGACGGCATTGGCGGCAGAAGACGTATCGCTGCCAAGTCGTCAGCTGAAGACCAGGCCCTTGACCAAATTGCAAAAGAGGTGAGTGCTAGGTACGACTATAATAGTCCGTTCAAATATAAGAAGGAGCTTTGTAAACAAACTGAATCGTCTGGTTTGCGCACAATAAAGCTCCTATTGGTCAAACGGTGATAATAACGCTCTCTTCGACCGCCCTAAGAGACTGCCAGGATCGTACTCGGTCAGCAATTCCCACATTAGAACTTTTTTCCTCAGAAACTCAAGTGCAAAATTTCTGTTATGATTTGCAATTGTCATAAACATTTTATATCCGACGTACCCTATCTTTTTATTTTGTTTTGTTTTTATATTATTGTCTGCTAAATAATTTCGTTTTCGGATGCTCGAGATTGCGGCAAGGTAATTCCAGGAAACACCAGAGTTTTAGAGATTTGGGTCGGAATCTTGCAAGATTCCTACAAAGTAATTCCGGGAAACACCAGATTTGGGTCCTTTTCACTAATGGGTGAAAGCCATCTTTATTTTGCATAAATATCGAAGTTTTCAATTGACAAGACTCGAAAAAGATCTCGGTTCAAATTTATAATGGTCATTTACTTGTAATATCCGAAATATATTTAGTTTCGGTCCATAATTTTATATTATTTTGTACGAAACTCTTTGTCGGCTGCTCAAGGTTCCGACAAGGTAATTCCGGGAAACACCAGATTTGGGTCCTTTTCCTTAATGGGTTAAAGCCATCTTGATTTGCATAAATATCGAAGTTTTCAATTGACAAGACCAGTTAAAATACCTAGAGCTACTGTGAAGGTCTAGCTGTTCAAAGTTTTTATAGATTTTGTTGTGAAAAGTGTATTGTGTTGGGAAATCTTTTGACAAAGTGTATATAGTGTTTATAGAACAATGTCGAATTCGGAAACGGATACTGCATCTGAGGGTGATATGTGGGGACCACCACGAAAAAGGTCCAAAAGGTCGCATTTCTCTGCTGAAGAGAAAGAGATAATTTTGAACATTTTTCGAAAAGAATTGGAAGAACATCCTGATTTATCGAAAAGAGACTTAGTAGGAATTGTTTCGAAATCCTCAGGGGTGAGTGATTCAGCTGTATTCAGAATTCTCAGAGAATATGAAGAGAATAAAACATTGACGCCACCTAAGAGGAGAGCCCAGTCGTTAAAAATAATCGATTCGGTTGACGATTTCGATATGAACCTTATCAGAAGAATTGTCCACGGTTTTTTTCCGGAATGAAATCCCAACGATTTCTGAAGTTCTAGAAATCGTGAACGATGTCGACAGTTTGCCAAATTGCAAAAGAACCACGTTCTATAAATTATTGAAAAAAATGGAATTCAAGTTCAGTTAAAACTGAACGTTTGTGTTAAATCTCCTCGATTCGACTCTGGACGGAAAGAAACTTCACGAAGGCCCTCCTACCGCTGCGCCAAACATGTTATTACTGCTCCTTCTTACATTTGAACAGAGTATAGAAAGAGCCAAGTTGAAGGTGAAACTTTCTGCTGTCGTGGAGCTTGGTAATGAATTGATTAAGGCTAACTGCCGATTTGGGGGTTAACAAAGAAGTGGAGGATGTGGTAGAACGTATACAAAATGGCTTGAAGTCGTCCCATAATTATAATATTGTGAATATTCATGGATATTAACTATTCAATCTATATAATAGTTAAAGGGTTGATAAAAAAACCCATCAATGACCAGTTAATGCTCAACAACAAAGGTCTATTCATTTCTAGCACAAAAAGTTAACGTTTTCATGCATTTTTCTACAAATAATATTAATTTGTGCTTTACTTTTTACTCACTCTGTATGCCATTGGTCATTTAGGCCCATTCTCATCAGGTGAATCCTTATAACTTTTCCAATAACGCTCGATATTTCGATTGATCCAGTTCAGATCATCGAAGGATCTCCATTCATTGGAGGTCTCTGCGCCAACCTGATCCCGCCGAAAAAAAGAACCGCTCGCGAGGAAATCTATGCCGGCTCCTCGGTACCTACGAGACTAGAGGGGTCTTCGTTTTTTGATAAATTATGGGCTATTTTCGTATTTGAACCTTTTAGACGGGAAGTGGCTGCCGCTTATGAAGAGGGTCGCACCGAAAGGTATTTATAATCTTACGCGTAAAATTGGGCTCCAGTCGTCGTCGGGAACGCTTCTTAGCCGTTTTCCAGTCGGTTTCCTCGACCCATTTCCATCGGTCCGTGCGTGTATGTGTGTGTCTAGTGTCCCATAATGAAGCGTATGCATCCCATTCGTTCGGTATCCGAGAATTTTACCAGGGGCTCTTATTATTTATTATTTCCGAAAACACTTTGAGTAGAGTCCCAGAATTACTGGTTATACAATACTTTAATCATAATTATTCTATTCTATACTAAAATCGGTAAGTGTGTGGACCGACCCGAGGGAATCTGTCCAAAAAGTGGGTCCAGAAGAATCTTTAAATCGCAGCGAAGGTGCGATACATTAAGGAAATTAATATATTGTCGAAAAGAGGAATAATCGATTTATACGTGGGTGAAATTTCGATTCTCTAGAAGGTTTAGAAGTATTTTTAAAAAATTCTCGAAAATCGCAATAAAATCCGGCGAAAAGGGCAATTTTTAACCCAATAAAAATTTTTTCACAGATATCCTGGCGATGATGTAAATATACGGATGGAAAGAGGAAAGCTCAATGCAAAATATGTAGCTTGGTATTCATATTTTGCCTTTCAAATCATCCGATTTGCGGAGATCTACCTATAAGGATGACTACTTAAGGGGTCCGAGCTCGCGAGCTCCCTTCAAAAATTGGGCTTTTTATTTCCATGATATCTCAGTTCGTATGCGGCGTAGACCAACAATTTTTTTGATTAAATTATCGACCAAACTGTTGAATACTGTTCAAATCGGTATCGGGTAAAAGTCAAAGTTTCGGTTAGAATTTCTTTATTGTATCTTGACCAAGCTTTCGGAAATCTTCATTTCCTTCTTCAGGGTGCTACAAACAGTGACAAAATAACTAAAAGCTAGCTTACACACAAAGAAAACTTACAACAATCTCGAAATAACCACGTGCAAAAATTCATACAACAACAGACGAAATACAGGTTTTTGGTCCGGAATCATACAACCAACACAAAACCAGCAACCGGCATTAAATTCTAGCATAAAATTTTCAGCGTTTTTTATGCTAGAATTTAATGCCGGTTGCTGGTTTTGTGTTGGTTGTACAAGGTGCGGCACGGAGGGCGGACGTTTTTCAGATGGGCATAACTTTCCCCCACTGAGGACGAGAGAAGTGGGGAAGGTGCCGTTAGACTCGTGTGTTCCTAGCATTTATTTACCAGTTGTCGTCATGGAGCCTTGGACGGTGGAGCATCGTGTTTTCGCCTATGATAGTTTCGTCCGAAATAATGAGTCAGTCACGGTCGTGCAGCGTGAGTTTCGTCGCCATTTCCACATTCATCGGAATAGAGCTATTCCCTCTCGAAACACCATCCTTCGTTGGGTTGAATCACTTCGCAGACGTGGTGAACTGATCAACAGAAGACCAAGAGGACCTGTGCGAACAGTTCGAACGCCTGAAAATGTTGAACGCGTTCGACAAGCCATTCTTCGCAGTCCGTCGCGATTTTTTCTTATGGGGACACCTCAAGGCTAGAGTATACGAGACCAAGCCTCGAACTCTGGACGAATTGAAAAGGGCTATTCGCGTGGAAGTTGCCCAAGTTGAGAGAGCGATGTTGGAGAGAGTCTACGCGAACTTCCAAGAGCGCCTCCAGCACTGCATCACCGATTTCGGCCACCACATGCCTGATGTGATTTTCCACACTTGACTGTCTCAAATGCTATTTCCTTGAGAATCTGATTCCGTCAATAAATGTGTTTTTGAGTAAAAATTAACGCTTTTATTATTTTTTTAAAACCATCCATCCTCCGTGCCGCACCCTGTATGATTCCGGACCAAAAACCTGTATTTCGTCTGTTGTTGTATGAATTTTTGCACGTGGTTATTTCGAGATTGTTGTAAGTTTTCTTTGTGTGTAAGCTAGCTTTTAGTTATTTTGTCACTGTATGTAGCACCCTGAAGAAGGAAATGAAGATTTCCGAAAGCTTGGTCAAGATACAATAAAGAAATTCTAACCGAAACTTTGACTTTTACCCGATACCGATTTGAACAGTATTCAACAATTTTTTTTTAATTGAAGCTTAATCATTTCTCTAGAATGTGTATTACTCGCTTTTCTGTTTTTTTTATATTAGGAAAAAAACCTGGTGAGCTGCAATTTCATGAAAATCTGGACCAACGGTTTTATTTCCATGATATCTCCGTCAATTTGAGGGATAAATGTATGAAATTTTCAGTATACATGCGGAATAATATTTTGCAGAATATGTATTATTCGCTTTTTCGTTTTTCTGCGTAAATTAGGAAAAAACCTGGTTGAAAATATGAACAATGAAGTTCCTACTTTATAATTCGTTTAAAAATTAAGGGGGCAATAAACAAAAAACTGATCAATACACATTCTGGAAAATATTATTTCGCATGTAAACTGAAAATTTCATACATTTATCCCGAGAATTGACAGAGATATCATGGAAATAAAATCGTTTGTCCAGATTTTCATGAAATTACAGCTCACCAGGTTTTTTTCCAAATATACGAAGAAAAACAAAAAAGCGAGTAATACACATTCTAGAGAAATGATTAAGCTTTAATTTAAAAAAAAATTGTTGGTCTACGCCGCATACGAACTGAGATATCATGGAAATAAAAAGTCTAATTTTTGAAGGGAGCGAGCTCGGACGTGTACCAGGTCCCCTTCTCAGGTAGATCTACGGTCTCTACTAGTTTAGCAGTATTATCTTATGATGAGCATTAAATAAGAGGAATCGCGTTATCATTTTGGTCGAATGTCTCTAATTGTGGAATATTTAGCCGAACATTGAAGAATCTGGGAGGTTATTGAAAAAAATTCATATAAACAAAAAGACGCCTTCTTCCTTTCAGAATTTTTTTATGTTGCGACACTGGAAGTTTTCAAAAATAATTATGAGAACCTTGTTTCGATCGAAAACTCTTTGATGACCTGCAATTTTCCTCACTTGTTATTGTTCTCGATTAAAACAAGAATCCAAAGGACAATTTTTTGTACAGCTTTCACGAAAGATTGACCTCAGCTGTCAAAGAAATGGTCCATGGTCCCGGATATGTTACTGTTGAAATATTGGGATTTCTCTCATCAATTTGGTAGAATGTCATAAGATTCTTGTTACGTGATCTGGAGAATAAAATTGCCATATTTTCGGAACTCCCTGTCGAATTTTGCCCGTTAACGAAATTAAGGTCTATCTGTTCGAGAGTTAACGAGCGAAATTTGGGTCGTATCCAATCAAAAACAGAATCTTAGGAGTCTCGTTTAAATATTAAATGCTCACAACCAAAATTGACTAAATGACACGAAAGAATACCGAGACTTCAACTTGAGGTCCGTTTTACGATACGAAACGTGAAGTGGGACTACGGCTTAATGTGCATTGTTCCAAATTTGATACCAACCCGGAAGACCTATTTCGAGCTTGATCTGGTTCCTAAAATCGTGCAACGTGTTCTATTAAGAATTTACTGATTCGTCGCCAATCAACACCAACGTACCCAGATCCACAAGTTATTTTTCATCCTCAACACGAATATTCGAACAGAATAAATAAATATATTTCCAGTTTTCTCTTGGTGAATAATGACCGATGAAAGTCGCACCAAAAAACAACCCAACAGAATAACCTGTCCAAAAAGCTGCGACTTTTCAATCTGGCTGAAAATCGTAAGAATTCGTAGCGTTCCTCTTGTGAACCATCTTCGGTTTCAGAGCTACGCCTGGTAAAACTTGAAATCCCTGTTTCCCGTTCTGATTTTCTATTGTTCTCCCGCACTTCCTGTACAAGTCGTAAAGTTCATTACCATCCATCAGCTTGACGTCGCTTCGGATCGGGGTGAAGTTTCAACGCTTTTCCATATGTTCGGCTATTCTTAAAATAACGTCGCGATATCATTTCACACCTTTAATCGTTCCGGAACTTCCTCGGCCCATTAATGCTTCACTTCCGTCGTTCCTTGTTTGAAATACCATTTTTTTTGGGTATTCTCGGAACTTGGAAGTGGAATAATGAGACTTTTACCTATTTTTGTTAATGCGATTACACCATTCCTTTAAAGTCCTATTATTCTAATATACTGCTCCACAAGAGTTAGAGATATCGTATTTAATCGTTTTTAAAAGTATGTAATCTTCGAGAAAATCGCTGTAAAATCATTTAAAACTTAATAACAACTTGAATCGATCCAATACAAATCAGTATGGGACATTTCGTCAATCTGGTCGCCTTTTTTCTGAAGTTTGGTTCTTTGCATATGCTTCATGAATGTTCTTATTTTGAAATGAAGTCAGTTTATCAACGGCTTCGATTTGAAACGTGTTTTCTGAAAATGCCAAGACGTAAATTAACCAACGCTGAGGCTAATAGGGCTATCGGAATGCTACAGGGTGGCCTAACTCAGGTTGTTGTAGCGGAAAGGCTCCAAGTCAGCCAAAGTGTGATATCTCGACTTTGGAATAGGTTCAGGGAGGCAGGTTCCGTGTTGGAAAGACCAAGGCTTGGTGGGCGACGAAAAACAACACCTGCTCAGGATCGTTTCATCACCGTTTCGGCGAGAAGAAACCCTACATCTACGTGTAGAATGCTACGGAATACTCTTCAAAATGCAGATGGGGTCCAAGTTTCCATCGAAACCATCAGACGACGTTTGAGAGAGGTGAATCTAGGTTCTAGACGTCCATTAAGAGGAGTTCCATTAACACGTGACCATAAGCGTCAAAGACTGGAATGGGCAAGGCAACATATCAATTGGAACGATCAATGGCGTAGTGTCCTTTTCACTGAAGAATCCAGATATGGACGATTTTCAGATTCTCGAAGAATACAGGTATGGACAATCCCACGCATACCCCCTAATCGTCGCTATGTTTAAGAAGTCCATTCATTCCGAGGGGGTAGTGTTATGGTATGGGCCGGGATATGTTTCAACGGGCGCACAGATCTACACATTTGTCCTGGGAATATGACCGCCTTACACTATAGGGAGCATGTCATTGACAATGTTGTGCCAAATTTTCACGCTGCTATTGGTGAAACTTTTCAATTTCTAGACGATAACGCTAGACCGCACCGTGCAGCCATAGTTGAGAATGCGCGCGAAGAGCTTGGTATTCCACATTAACCAATACCTCCGCACTCACCAGATTTGAATTGCATAGAACATGCATGGGATATGCTCCAAAGAAGATTAGATAATCATCAACCTACCCCAGAATCCTCTGAGAGAGCTTCTGCCCCGTTTATGGAAACAAATTCCTCAAGAAATGTTCAACAACCTCGTGTGTAGTATGCAAAGAAGATGTCAAGCTGTTATTGATGCCCGTGGAGGCCATACATTGTTTTGATAGTCTTAAAATGCTTGAATTCTCTGGGAATAAAATTTCGTTATTTTACACCCTGTATACGCTGCAGACCTACAGGCTAAAATTAATTTGCAACTTGAAATCATATCAATATGAATTTTCATCACAAAAATCTTATTTTAACTAAATTTTTTTGAAATTTAAGTCAATATCCCTAACTCATCTGGAGCAGTTTATTCTAACCTAAAAAACTTTAATTCACACCCTTCAGTGGAACTGCACAACAGAGAGCAATGAAATAGGAGGGTGTAGACTAGAAGAATCATTAATGGTAGCAAGTCAAAGTTGACTAAAACTTCGGATTCATTCCAAGGCCCTCAATTCCACAATTGCAGACAAATATCTTGGCTCCGACATTTCGAATCGTCCGTCGTATCCGATCAAATCCGTGTGATTTGAATAAAATATTCAACGGTTAACCCGTATATCAGAAATACCAACAGTCGACGAAATACGGCTTGCAGTACCATTGGCCGATATGTCGGCCGCAATAGAGGAAAAAAAGAGTCGGCCACGTCGGGGATAGCGATTACAATCCACTTTCCTAATCGCGTACGCTGTATACCGTACGCGTAGCCTTACCATGCAGATTTTTCTAATGCACATTGCCAGGCCGCGAATTTAATCGAGTATCCGACTTAATTTGAGCGAATTATTCATTCGGAATTACTGTCATAGAAACGACGCTTACAGAGAGTCAAATACCTTAGAACTGTCGTCTACAGGATGGCCAAAATTCGATGCGCTCTAAAGGCAGTGAACTCAGGATGAAAATCGGGAATTTTTCGGAATTTCCTTCATAATGAAATTTGTCTACGTCATACTCGCATTGAGCACCAAGAAATACTAAGATAGGACTTGAAACCGACATTTCAGAACTCACATTCAACAAAATATTCCTCGAGAAAAATCTCTTTAAACTTCTTATCTTCGTTGAACCCTGTTTAGTTTCTTCCAAGAATTTTTTCCAAGAAATGGTTTAAGGAGACTGGTCCTCAATACTCCTCAGGTATATAGTTGAAGATCATAAATGTGGACCTTTTATTAACATCCTTTCTTATCAAAACTGACTTTTAAAGCCCATTAAAATGTGATTACTTGTTATACAACTTCGTTTAGAGCTCTCAATTTTGCGATAAACATAATAATAAATACCAGTCAATTATGCCTTACCAGGAATCAATATACTTCTCTTCTTTTCACCTCGGTTTTATCTACATCAATAATTTAACATCTTAAAGCATTATGTGCTATTTGATATTTTGAAAATTTTATGAAAATAACCGATAAACGATTCAAAATTTTTCGACCTCTTATATTAATTAGTCCCAGTCGATACAACGAAAGTTTTTAACTTTTCGGAAAGAACAACTATCGAATAAACTTTCTGAAGCCCCTGGTAAAATGGCGCCATATTTTGGTCGCTTCTCGTAGTATCGAATCCGAATGTATTTTCAGTGACCAAGACCGTTCTTTCTTATTGTTTGAAAATGGCGGTGATATCCGCCGATAGCCCAAAAGGTACTTTCGATTTGCTGAGAAAGCTAGCCAGATCGCCCTCGTTGACAGATTGTTGTGGCGATTACTTGCAGCCTAACATTTTTCATGTGGCCACATTAGGCGTTCACAAGAAAAGCGTAAGTATTGTTTGGATGTTGTGCTTGCTGAATTTGTTACCGTTAAATCACTACTACTACAATAGTCTAGAAAGTATCAGTATAAGGGAAATACGTACAACCATACGCCTACCATATCACACGACCCAAGTGGGTTCCATTAACCTCTGAAAACTGGAAAGTGCTACTGTAGTTCATTCGGTCGTTATGGTTGATTACAGAAATCAATAGGTCACGAGTTTTTTTTTCCTTGCGCCAAATTCTCAGAAGAAATGGCCAGTTTTCACCATTTTTTTCATTTATGTTGCATTCATTTCAAACTTTACTTATTTGTCATTGTATTCACGAAGTATTTTTTATGTTAAATATACTTTTTGTATTAATTCGATATATTTCTAGTTTTATAACGCTTTATGGACAAAATGACATATACAGTGAATGGAGAAAATGACATAGGTATTTCAGCTGAATTAACCTTATCTACCGGACAACACCGAGACCATTCATCCCAGGCTCCATCAGCAAACAGAGAGCCAGGACTTGTCTCAATACATTCATCTGCGGCTAAAAAAGGCAATTCATCTTCACCTACTCTTGCTGATCCTATGAGGAGGTTCCTACAATCCCTAAAGGACGATTCATAAGTGGACAAGGCAAACGTGAGCCGAAGACTCTATAAACGTACTTAGTTTCAACTTCTACACCTAATATGATTGCAATCAAATCAAAATATGAGCCAATACCTACTCCAAAGAAAAGGCGACAAGTCCCTAGGGCTTTATTCAAAGAAGACAATGAAGAAGAAAATTTTCCTAGCAACTTTCGAGATGATGAAGACGACTGTCCATCTGTCTATTGTTATAACCTTATTTCCCGATTTCAATCGGGAAAAATTC
The DNA here is from genome assembly GCA_910592335.1 of Adalia bipunctata. Classification (NCBI taxonomy): domain Eukaryota; kingdom Metazoa; phylum Arthropoda; class Insecta; order Coleoptera; family Coccinellidae; genus Adalia; species Adalia bipunctata. The sequence continues at coordinate 6,332,845 of OU342951.1, forward strand.
AGTCTTCTCCAGGATTAGCCCTGGAAAAGACTGGATACGATGCATGCATTGGTTGCATTGGGCTCACGGATCTTGTGCTGATGTTCCTAGAAGAACCAAGCGTTTCATTGGTGAACTTTGTCAGTAGTTTGTAACTATAAGTAGAAAACTACAGTTGTCTGTTGACGGTATGTCATTTTGTCCATAGCAAGGGACAAAATGAATTCCGTTTATCCCAATTTATCTAAGAATATTTTATTTTTTGGTTCTTTTATTTAATAAAGGTTGATAAGATTTTATAAAGAAAGGATCGAAGATCATAGGTGTAAAACCCTATGACATTTTGTACTTACTTCCCCTACTATTAAAAATCAGTTCGTATGAAAAAATTGTGTATTTGAAACTTGCATTTTTGTATCTAAAATGACTTGTAAATTTCCTAATGAATTGAATTTTATTATGAATTTATTAAATTGTGGTATGGACGCTTGCTTTTTCATCGAAGTATATAATCTCATCATTTATAAATTGAGTTAATGCATGCAGAAATAGCATTTTTTTTATCTAAGAGTTAACGACGTATATTTGCAAACAATTATCTCAAATCTGTTTTTGAACTCTACCATTGTTAAGGGATTAAGCAACGATTCTACCAATGGTTTTAGAGTGACCCTTACAGGTATAAAGGGATGAATTCTCCAAATATCTACCAGTCGTCCTTCACTTTCGTGTTGAGAACGTTCAGTAGAGTTAGCCCTCTTCAGTGTTCAACTAACTAGTGTCAAGATGCAAGAACTATTTTTTTCAAACGTGGCATCGCCTTCTTGTTTTATCAAACCGTCAAAAGTGCCTGAAGCTCCGAGGAAACTAGAAAGGGTTCCCTCTTTAAGGCAATGTGTAGTGACTTTAGAATCGAATAAATCTCAATTCGCGACATTTCCACGATCGAAAAGAGTGTCCAATCCGGTAGATGTGCAGCCCAAGAAGCCTTTCGATTCTCTGAGGAAACTAGGGAGGGTTCCATCTTTGAAGGACGTCCTCGTTACCTTGGGAAAGAATATTTTCCCCCGTTCTAAAATGGGATCAATATCTAGCGAGAGCAAGGTGAAGGATTCTACAGTGACTCTAGAAATGAAGGATATTCCAACAGTTGAATCAGAAAGGTCTTCGTTAGATTGTGTGGTGCTGACTAAAGTATCTTCGTTGATGGAGGGCGATGAGGGCTTTGAGCTGTCTGAATTAAAATTGAAGGATTCGATAGTGGTTATAGAAAGGGAAGATGTTCCTGCAGATGAATTGTCGCCTTCAGAAAGGTCACTGCATTCGTATGATTCTGTGGTGAAGACAAAAACACCTTCGTTGGAGAAAAGTAATGAGGGCTTTGAGTTGACTGATAAAAGTGTTGTGGGCTTGGAAGAACTGGGATGTGAAGAAGTGCAAGAATTGAATAGTTATTTATAATTTTTTTATTTTCTTCTCATTGTGATATTCTAATTTTTGTATTGGTGTTTTTTAGTTGTTGTTCAACTCATTGGATTTGTTAATAAAGTATTGATTTTTTTAAAGACTATTTATGATTATTTTGACCGTCCATTTCATATTCCATTACCTTGTTTCAATTATGAATATTGTCTTTCAATACAGAGTGATTCACAAGTGTGACCACTCTTTTGCCATGACCGCCCAGATCCCCCAATCTTTGGCCCATACAGCATGAAATAGGGAAATTGCCAATTATATCAGTTTTTATCGGCTTTCCAAAAAAAATATTGATCAAGTTACTTAGAGCTCAAAGATACTTTCGAATACAGTGAATCAGTATGAATATTTGGAAAAAATAGGATGGTTGATATGATTTTCATGTTAGGGCAGTGCCACAGAACCTGTTTTCTAAGGAAGTCGAACTTATGCTGCCCAATATTCCGATAGAAAACAAAAATTCGTACTGATTTACTGTATTCGAAAGTATCTTTGAACTCTAGTAGCAATAACTTGATCAATATTTTTTTTGGAAAGCCGATAAAAACTGATATAATAGGTTGAATACGTGATCAATATGAATTGCTTGTACGAAAAAGAAATATCATTTTTATGATGATGCTCAGGAACTATGATTCTGGGAAGGTTTTGAAGTTTGTCCGTAATTATTCATTTAGTTTAATTTCATTGTTTGACCTTTTTTGAATGTCCGTTAGTTTTTATCATGTTATTATTTGAATAAAATTTTCATTTGCGATATCATTTTTCGTGTCTGCTGGATGCGGGTGTTAAAATGATCCTTAGGTTACTTCTGAGAAAATGTAAGGTTTCAATTGTCTACATTATTGTGAAAAAAAAGGGTGTTCTATTCGAAAAAATGGAGAAATAATAATTTTAAGTTCTTCATATTTGGACCTCAATAACGGAAACCCTGTATATGAGACAGGTTGATCGTTTAGGAACCGTGTCAAGGCAAATCCTTCAATTAAAAAACTCTTAGTTCAAATTCATGGTACTATCGCTTCTGGAAATCGTCAGAAGACTTTTACTGAACTGCTTTTCCCTCACCTTTTTGCAGTTTTCTTCGAATAAGATCTGAACCGTTGAAAAAATGTCCCTAAGATTTTGCGTCATGAAAGAGGTAATGAAGGTCATTGAAAATATGTGAAAATATATGGGGTGATCCATTAAAAAAATCATCCATTTGTTGAATGACATTTATCGGTGACACCCTGTATATCAGAAAATAATTTCCTGAGATGCAGAAATGAAGGTACAAGAGGTTTACTTTCCAACGAAATCTCTGAGATGTCTGGTTCGGCAGCTATGGAAGAAGAACGCACTATTGCAGGACCCTGTATTATCAATTAACTCTCCGGAAAGAGAATTGGATATTGTCAGATATCCTTAGGAGATATAGATATGCTGTCGCAGACTTTTTTTTAAGTCGTTTGGAGACGTACAAAATTGTAGTACATCATTTTCAATTATACCGAACTTTAGTGGTCTTGCACACGCCTATAAAGTGGAAAACGGTTTCATCTACGAAGTTTTTCTTGGAGATTGGCTATTTGCATCTTTATTCAAGAGGGGAAAAAACTTCTATAGCGTGGCCGATGATTCAGATAACCTACGAGAGATCAACCTATTCAAGGTCGTAGTTACGAAAAATCTACAAAATGTCACTGGTCGTTCAAAGCGATAATTTTAGCATTTCAAGGCTCCTTTTCGGTATCACCTGTATATTCTACATCTCCATGGGCGCCCGCAGAAATTTTTCTCAGGGGGGGCCAAAATTTTTCTCATGGGGAGCAAAATGAAAATTATTGAAATATTGAGGGTGTTAAGCTGAAAAACGATAAGGCCATACAAATCTCAGGGGGGGCCATGGCCCCCCCTGGCCCCCCCTTCGGGCGCCCATGTACATCTCTTACGAAATTTTATTCGTTCCATAAAAATACCAATATTAAGCGTTTCGATTAACCTATCGATAATTGTCGTCGATTTCACGTTATCCAACTAATAAAATCACACTTACGTCGATACCAGAACGTTGAACGACCGGAAAATCGATGACCATACCAAAAATCGGTCCCGTTGCATTTTCCGCGGAACCACCTGACCGATTTCCACCTTCGGGCGAGGCCCTTCCACGTGACTCGTAATTGGTGCTCCATTTGCCGCCTTAGGTATCACATTCGCGTATTGAATTACTCTATTTACGCGTACAAGGAGCTCGCTGACAATGTTTACCTTGTCGTCGGGGAAAACGCCCAACTGAAACTTTTATAATTCGATACAGATAAGACTATCTTGTCGATTTCCGTCGCAGCCTTTTCTAATCGATAATGCGGAGTAGTACCTGGGACGTTTTCGAGTGAGCCATGGAGCGTTCGGGAGAGCCTTCGGACGAGGAAGAAGCGTCGTACGCGGTGGTGGCGAATCCGGTGCGACAGGTGGACGTCGCGGATAAAGTGGACGCTTCCGTTTCCGGGTCGGGCGACCAGAACGAAGCCTTGCGGTCGATTTCGGGCAGTTTGAACGACGATTTGGACGAGCTGGAGGATTCGAGAGCTGGTTCGAGTTGCGAAAGCGAAATCGACGGTTTCAGCGATGACGGCAGCGACGGTGACATCATCTCGCAGTTCATGGATGTCGCGTGCGGGGAAGTATGTGTTTTTGGTCGAGAGGCTATGCGGAAGAGTGTTTGTTTTGAGTTCGAGTCTGTTACGAAAGAGATTCATTCCACTGATTGGATCGATTTTTGAAAATGAGTATAAGATCTCTATTAACCATCCCCCATTGATCGTACCCCGATGTACAGGAGTTTTTCCTCCTAATATACAGGGTTCTCCAATAGTACGTTCTTCTTCCATAGCTGCCGAACCAGACATCTCAGAGATTTCGTTGGAAAGTAAACCCTTTGTACCTTAATTTCTGCATCTCAGGAAATTATTTTCTGATATACAGGGTGTCCCCGATAAATGTTATTCAACAAATAGATTATTTTTTTAATGGATCACACCATATATTTTCACATATTTTCAATGACCTTCATTACCTCTTTCATGACGCAAAATCTTAGGGACATTTTTCCAACAGTTCAGATCTTATTCGAAGAAAACTGCAAAAAGGTGAGGGAAAAGCAGTTCAGTAAAAGTCTTCTGACGATTTCCAGAAGCGATGGTAACATGAATTTGAACTTGAAGTTTTTTAATTGAAGGATTTGCCTTGACACGGTTCCTAAACGATCAACCTGTCATATACAGGTGTCCGTTATTAAGGTCCAAATATGAAGAACTTAAAATTATTATTTCTCGATTTTTTCAAATAGAACACCCTGTATTTTTTTCCACAATAATGTAGACAATTGAATACCTTACATTTTCTCAGAAGTAACCTTAGGATTATTTTAACCCCCGCATCCAGCAGACACGAAAAATATTATCGCAAATGAAAATTTTATTCAAATAAGAACATAATACAATTAACTGACATTCAAAAGAGGTCAAACAATGAAATAAAACTAAATGAATAATTATTGACAAACTTCAAAACCTTCCCAGAATCATATTTCCTGAGCATCATCATAAAAATGATATTTCTTTTTCGTACAAGCAATTCATATTGTTCACGTATTCAACCAATTATATCAGTTTTTATCGGCTTTCCAAAAAAATATTGATCAAGTTATTGGCTACTAGATCTCAAAGATACTTTCGAATACAGTAAATCAGTACGAATTTTTGTTTCCCATCGGGATATTGGGCAGCATGAGTTCGACTTCCTTAAAAAACAGGTTCTGTGGCACTGCCCTAACATGAAAATCATATCAACGATCCTATTTTTTCCAAAAATTCATACTGATTCACTGTATTCGAAAGTATCTTTGAGCTCTAAGTAGCAAGAATTTGATCAATATTTTTTTTGGAAAGCCGATAAAAACTGATATAATTGGTTGAATACGTGATCAATATGAATTGCTTGTACGGAAAAAAAAGTATCATTTTTATGATGATGCTCAGGAAATATGATTATGGGAAGGTTTTGAAGTTTGTCAATAATTATTCATTTAGTTTTATTTCATTGTTTGACCTCTTTTGAATGTCCGTTAGTTTTATTATGTTATTATTCGAATAAAATTTTCATTTGCGATATCATTTTTCCTGTCTGCTGGATGCGGGGGTTAAAATAATCCTAAGGTTACTTCTGAAAAATGTAAGGTATTCAATTGGCTACATTATTGTGGAAAAAAATACAGGGTTTTCTATTTGAAAAAATGGAGGAATAATAATTTTAAGTTCTTCATATTTGGACCTCAATAACAGACACCCTGTATATGAAAGGTTGATCGTTTAGGAACCGGGTCTTTTGAATGTCCGTTAGTTTTATTATGTTATTATTTGAATAAAATTTTCATTTGCGATATCATTTTTCGTGTCTGTTGGATGCGGCGGTTGAAATAATCCTAAGGTTACTTCTGAGAAAATGTAAGGTATTCAATTGTCTACATTATTGTGGAAAAAAATACAGGGTTTTCTATTTGAAAAAATGGAGGAATAATAATTTTAAGTTCTTCATATTTGGACCTCAATAACAGACACCCTGTATATGAAAGGTTGATCGTTTAGGAACCGGGTCAAGGCAAATCCTTCAATTAAAAGACTTTTAGTTCAAATTCATGTTACTATCGCTTCTGAAAATCGTCAGAAGACTTTTACTGAACTGCTTTTCCCTCACCTTTTTGCAGTTTTCTTCGAATAAGATCTGTACCGTTGAAAAAATGTCTCTAATATTTTGCGTCATGAAAGAGGTAATGAAGGTCATTGAAAATATGTGAAAATATATGTGGTGATCCATTAAAAAAATCATCCATTTGTTGAATAACATTTATCGGGGACACCCTGTATATCAGAAAATAATTTCCCCGAGATGCAGAAATGAAGGTACAAGAGGTCTACTTTCCAACGAAATCTCTGAGATGCCCGGTTCGGCAGCTATGGAAGAAGAACGCACTATTGCAGGACCCCGTATATATTTTCCCAATAAGTTCTTCTACCACATCTCGACCGCTCATATGCCCGCGTTTTCCATAAGCCGGCCGACCGAAAGCCTCACGTAACGTTTTTTTTGCTTCAGGCTGAAGAAAGGCTGCGCGTGAAGAGGCAAGCAAGGGCCGAGGCGAGGGAGATTCGCATGAGAGAGCTGGAGAAGCAACAGAAAGAACAAGAGGAGAATGCCGATCGGCAGTTCGACATGCTGGTCGAGCCGGTGGTCAGAACGGCGAGGACTAGCATCAGCAGATACATGTCGAGCAGGAGGAGCTCCGAGGATTCCCTGGAGGACGGAGGCAGTCTCAGGGAACTGAGGGTAAGCGAGAGTCGATGTCGTTCGAATATCCAATGTACAGCGTTGCTTAGGCCGCAAAAGAAGCAATGATAAACTGCTTGACCTTGTCTTTTGGACTCATAGGTGTCCATCCATGACTCTACCTGTCTACGCCTATGTTTATTGGGTATACGAGTGTCATATGAAGTATTTCAATTTCAGCATGAACTAAGAGAAGTAGAGGACAAATTTAGAAAAGCTATGATAACTAATGCTCAACTTGACAACGAAAAAGCCTCCCTTACTTATCAAATAGAACTACTTAAAGACAAGTGAGTAATTTACATTCGGCAATAGGCATACTAACAATCAAAATAGACGACAGTTTTATTCGTTGTCTAATTCTCTTACAGACTGCAAGAATTGGAAGAAGAGCAATCTCAGTTGAGGAGAGAACACAAGGAAAAATGTAGAGAACACGATCAGATGAAGAGGTTATGTACGAAGCTCAAGCATGACCTTGAAGTAACAAAAGCGGAACTAGACGAACGGGATAAACTTATTATGGAACATGGCTTAGTGATAGTGTCCGAGGAAGTAGAAGAAACCAACGGTGATATTAGTATGAATAGTATGGGTACCCCCAAAAAGTCATTAGTGAAGGTAGAAAATGCTAAGTTCTTAGAAAATGCTGGGGATGGCACATTAGGTAAGCCAAATAGAAATGCAATAAGTTAAATACGGCCTCTAACTCTCTATTTGTAGATGTTAGACTCTCAAGGTTCATGCAAGAGAAGCGAGACCTCGAAGATGAAATAAACCATTTGAAATTAGAGTTAGAAGAAGAAAAGAGCAGAAAGAGAAAATCGCACTCCATCAGTAGTACCAACGGCCCAGTATCAGATTTCGATGCAGACGGAGACACCCAAAGTATGTATTCAAATTGATTTCCAGTCATCGTTTATTCACTCAATCATTCTCTTACAGAAGACGGAAGTAGTTTGCTGGCGGACTATAAATTCAGAGCCCAGAAAGCGGAGCAAGATGTGGCAACGTTGCAAGCGACTGTTGCCAGATTGGAGAGCCAAGTCGTGAGATATAAAGCCGCATCTGAGGCTTCTGAAAAACTGGAGGAAACTCTCAAGTCTGAGAAGAGAAAGCTTCAAAGGGAGGTAGGTACATTCATTTCGATGAGTTCTCGTTCCTTGTAACTATTAGCACATTTATAATTCCTCATCTTGTATAGGCTCGTGATGCCATAAATAGGGCGGAGGAGTTAGAAACTTCGAACCTGCATTTGCTCAAAAGATTGGACAAACTGAAAAACGCAAAGTCGACACTCTTGAAGGAACTTTGACAGAAGTAACTGTGAAACGTTGGGAGTTCTCGAAAGGTTTGTCCGAACATTAATAGTTGTTCGGAAACTATTTAAAATCGTCGTTATTTCTAGAGTAACACTGAAGACTTGTACAATTGAAACAGGAAGAAACATAAACAGTTCAATGAGCAATCACAACTTGAGATTATCCCATTCCATTTGAAAAGTGTGCTTCATCATATCCTGCCGCTCATTTCATTGGCTTTCTTTGTTAGAAGTGATAGTACTTTGGATCGACTCAACAGTTAGATGTATGCGTGAAGTTTATTCTTATGAAGAATCAAATGTTGGGTGGTTACCAAGTCTGAGCAGAAATCCGAGAAATTGAATAAGGTCAAAACATTATGACTTGACTATTTTAAGCGGTTGAATAGTTGTCACATACTTAAAGTTCTTTGGATCAGAAAAACCTATCGAATCCTACCATTACGAACTGTGATATTAATTTAACTATCAATAGGTGGGGGTATGATGTCAGGTCATAATTTTTATTGAAGTTTAAACTAACAATACACCATATAGGATGCTTTTCAATCACAACAAAATGGTTGATACTGCAAAATGGAAGCAATTTGAAATTTTAAGAGAGAATACTTTTTAGAATTTCAAACCTTTTCCTCAATGAAACCTGGTATCTGCACTGATGTACCTGGGGTTTTCTCACTAATTCTTTTGTCCCATACTAACATACTCAAAAATGACCAAGCCAGATTGAATCCACTCTGTGTGGGTTCAGTAGCTTTGTTAAAGAATGTTCACCTTAGAGCACAGGAGCCAGAATACGATTTGATATTTTAAATTGTGCAAAATGAAGGTATGTCAGAAACTTAGTGCCATTTTGAAATTCATGATCTTCATTAAACTACTTGCTTTCATCGACAATTACACTCTTCTTTGTTCATGATCGATTTTAAACTTTTTGTTTTCAGTTTTATTTTGGCCTCTTACAGTGTCTTAAATTTTATTATATACCCAAGTTATTTTTTTGTGTTTTATGAATTTATTTATTATTGTAACATATGAGTCCTTATTTATTGAAGTACTTCTCTGTTAACATTGTAAATATGTAAAGAAGTAAGGAATTTTGAAACCTCAGGTTGGAAAAGATCTAATTCACAGCATTGTCCGTACTATTCAGAGTATCTTTGATGAAGAAATTATAAAACGGCTCAAAAAATTATACAAAATTTCGATATTTATAAGAACAGAAGTATGTATTTAGCTGAGTAATCAATAAATTAATACATTAATAATTGGTGTATTCTTTCAAAGGTATCAAAACAACACGATGAGTTTTTGGAGTATTTTTATTGAAATTATTTACAAGAATCTACAAGAACTCCTCTGCCTCTATTAGGAATGTCGACGAAGTCTTTGCGACCCTTTCTGGCACATAGGGTACTGGAGAACTGAATCTCCCTTTTCCTGAAAAAAAAAAGATTAAAACTTCCAAATAAATTCAACGTTGAATTGAAGAAGTGGTCATGTGGGCATAAAAAATGATCTTACTCTCTGCTTGGGAATTCCATCTCGTCTATATACACCTTTTTTATGTACAAATGATCGTTGCACCAAAGCAAGCACAACGTTCTAGGCTCCAAGACGTTCATGTCGTATTCCCAGTTCAGTTCGATCTTCTTGATGTTGCCACCAAGGTCTGCTCGGTGAGTGACAACTGTTGTATAGGTTGTGCCATGTTCGAGCTTGACATCCCCTAAAAATGTGCTCTTTATTTATCGTTTTTATGGAAATTAATTTCGTATTCACCTGAAGGAGTCAGGTCTATCTGCATTATACCGTTCGGGCTGAGAACGAAAGCCTTCAAGAAGCCTTGCACCCATTTCTCAGCTATCGAAGGCTTCGCTAATTCTATACTTATTCTATAAATGCGATCTGAAAAATGTTTCTAATAAATTATATAGGTGGCCCTTGGAAAATTGTTACATTATATTATTGCCCAAAGTCATAACAATGGCGACGAGAATTGGGTCCTAACCTAATCCAATGGACTTAGCCAGTGATGTAAACATGAGGAACAATTTAATTATGAAATTACAAGAATGAATTACTTTTTATTATTAATACATGGGTGGAAGACTTACGACAGAAAGGAAACTCTTTTCCAGTGTTCAGATAATATTTGCTACCTATAGTGTCGACGAAATGTCTGTCACTTATATCAGTCTCATCAAATATAGGACTAGAATCCAAATGATAACCCATCATAGCGCACTGCGTCGTGCCCGGTTTGCAGAGGAAGCATTTGCCTCCCATGAAGTCCTCGTAACTAGAACACTGATGTGCTGTAATAAATTTCGTAAAAAAACTGTTACCTTTCAATGCGACCGATAGCTACCTATGTATGGACACTGACTGCCGATGCTATCGATGAATAGTTTTATGGATCTTATGTGATTGCAAGCTACCAAAACTCTTGAAGCTTCTTCTAGTCCTTTCTTAATTAGGGTAAGAGGGACAAGGGGGCTTTGGGCTATCTCGCAGCCAGGCTGTTCTTTGCCGTTGTTTGGGTAGAAGTCGAAATGGCCGCAAGGTTGGGACATACCGTACCCTGAAAGTGGGAAGATGTCTGGTGATATTTAGATGGTAGTGTAGTGTAGCTGTGTGGGACAATTCGAAAAATCGTGAGGATCATTTTAATTCCAGAGAAAATCCTATTTTTCCGAAATATGCTTTATTCTTTCGAAGAGCGTTTCCTTCAACAGCCTTTGGAGTTGAATAAACACATTTGGATTCATTCAAGGTGAGATAAAGGGTGAGGATAATAACTGGACTTCTCTGAGGATTCCAGGTTTTTTGTTTAATGATTTAGAAGTTTCCAAATATTTCTGAGATAATCTAATGGTGCACTTACCTAGAAGGAGGATACCCTTTCCATCTGTATGGATAACATCTACCAACTTGGCATCAGTCGGGTCCAAACGAACATGTGACGGCATTCCCTTCAAATTGAGAGTTTACAACACAAAAATCTTTTATAGTTCATTTAGGAGGAAAAAATTGCAATAAATACCTGAAAATAAGGTTCAGCAGGGTCTAAACCTGTTATCCTCCCAATATTTGGGATCATGGCCCCTGTATATCCTGCCAAATGGGCCCCTAACGAATGTCCTATCAGGTGGACATCATCAGCCTTCAGCTCCGAGTTTTTCTGAAATTTCAATTTTTATTTTCCACCTTCAGACATGAACAAATTAAAAATAATTCCTGAAAAAAATAAACACTAGGTCTATCTTAATCTGAACTACAATGTTTTCACTGAAATTCTCTTTTAAGATTGTTCAATTTCGATGGAAGAGAAGTCTAGTTCCAAAGGGTACTCGTATAAATATAAACTCACAATTAAATAATTTAGTAAGTGAGTTAATTCTAACGCTACTAATCTTGTATTTGCAGTGGCCTGGGTGTAAAGAGGTAAACTTCCCCCTGCCCAGTCCACAAGTATCACATTTACGTCGTCATGCTTCAAGAGTTCATCTTTCATATCTTTGACCTGAAAACAAAGAATAATAAATCCGTTATTTTCTATATCTGCAACAACACCAGAAGGTGTAGACCTCAATTAACCTTCAAACGGGCATATTTTATCCCTTTGAGAATGGGTCAACTTTTTACTCACCCAGTTGGCTAGGATCGTATCGATGAAGCCATGAATGATAACTTTTGTTTTCTTCTTCGGATCAAAAATAACTTTACCCAAAGAGTCTTCGTCTGCTTTTATTTGCGTCCCCTGAATTCAAGCAAAACTATGAGAATATTACCATGAAATTTCCCAGTATTTCACAGAAAGTATTCATGATGAAAAGGTGATGTTTCAACTTTGAAAACACCCTGTATCTTACTTCAATCAATTTTCACCATGAATACTTCTCCTTGTGAAATACTTGGTGTTCGTATAGGCTCGATCTGAACTTATACTGGAGAAAATTTTACCTCCTTTGGATTCAGCCGAGTATACAGTATGAATCTTGTGTTGATCACCATCCTGGGTAGAGGAAACACATTCAGGGGACGGTTTATCAAGTGATACCAACTCCTGGTGATGTTCAGACATCCGATTTCATCGTAACATCTGGTTTCGTTTTCAACTAAAACATGAGTTGTAGCTTGTATTGGTGCTATATGCGCATTCGCCAATTCGTGACGTTAATCAAATGCGAAATTTCCACATAAATTCCTTTCAATATTAAAGCAAATTTTTCTGCATGCTACTGATAGAGTTTTATGTTACTCAATGTCGGAAATTCTTTGCTATGTTTTGAAACTTTCATCAAAGAGTTTACTAGGTCATCACTAGTTGATTTATCTTCAATCTTATCATATTGATCAGAATAACAAACCGTATATTATGTAAGATTTATGCACCAGCAGGTGTTCCACTTAGCTGACTTTGCTCTTCCAGTCATCTCAAAAATTTCCATAGGAAGTAGATCGATTTCAATTTGTGTTAATCAAGTTCTTAATTCCTCAGCTTTGTTTAAGTTCACTTAGACCAATTATAAATAAGAATCTACATTGCGATTAATTGAGAATGATTCATATGTTGATTGTTGATAGAATGCGAAGTTTTCATGGAATTAATACAGGAAAAAACCAGATGTTTCGCATGGAGTAATATCGGAAGTATTTACATGCAAATATCTAATATTGTAAGTTTTCCAGTTGATATGAAATTATGCACGGAATGTGTATTCATTGTTTCACATAAGAACGTCAGTTTGATTATTAATTGGAAAGTTAATTACAGCTGCGATTGAAGCAGATGTTGCATATCAACAAAAGGAAGGCAACTATTGTTATTTCATACACGTAAAAGAATTTAATTGATGGAATTATTGTTGTTGCAAGAGAAATAGTTAATGAATGAGGGAGCATATATCCATAAAATCATTAAATGTACTGAAGAACTAGTCACTTAGCTACTCACATGGCAGCCATGGAATGAAAGGAAGACTGGCAATCTCAATGCCAATACTATCAGCTCTAGCCCAACTGAAAGGGTCCAAAAGACCACCATGGCAGAGATTCCATGAAATATTCAGCATCACAAGTATAAACAGGCATGTATATGATAAGAACATTATCACTCAAGTACACTTTCTTCACTTTATGCATATAGATGGGTCACTTTGTACTTTTCCAGGAAATATTCTCAGGATACGTCCATGTCCTGAAAAAAGGAACTGATTGAAGCAAAGATTTAAATTATATTTCAGTCCAAAAGTCGGCATGCAAAAAACAGCCTTCATCATTAAAAGCTGCGAAATTACACAGCTAAATGTAAAATGTACCGTGTTGTTGACCCAAAGTTGCGAAAATACAGGGTGACTCCCATAAAACAGTCCAAGCTGGATATTTTCTTATTAAATGTTTTGTTGTTGTTGTTGATCCTTTGAACACACCTGAAGTGCTACGGAATGCTGATAAAACATTGAATAAGAAGTTAATTACAGCCCACAAACAGAAGATAAACAATTTGAAATGAATTAGATGTTTGCAAACTTTCAAGATTTGAATACTAATTGGATACTTCATCGTTCAGTAGCTAACTGAGAAAAAAATGAGACATTCAGTAAGAACCCACGAATCGAACTGTGTTGGCGCCTCTGATGGCAAGGACGTATCGTTAACCAGGGCATCGCGAATTGATTCACACACGAATGTGTGTTAAATAAATTCAGAACCGCCTTTATTACGAAATTCATTATTACATAATTTGAATGAACAACACGTTCCTTATTGATAATTTCTCCACTATCCAACGGAGAAATTTAGCTGCAACTTGAAATGTAGGACCAGAAGTGGTAAATGAGGTTATTGTTTTGTTTGTTGACTTGCAGCGGTTTTTTCACGAAGTTGTATAATGGCTTGTTTGGAAATTACATTAATTGATTCCTGGTAAAATAGCTCAGAGGTACAGTTGATACTTCGAAGAGAGGAATCAAATGGGAACAATGGCTAGAAAAATTGTCAGTCTTACGCGGCTTACTGTTATAGGGTACAATGTTTGCGAATTCTAGCCCAGATCTGATAGACCCTAAACGAGAGAATGCAAAGTCAGTACCTATAGTTGCTGATGACTTTTTCGAGAAATAAAAAAAGTTCAAGAAAGAGTAGTCAATGCCTTCTGTTCTCATGGAACTTGCACAATAACCTGCTGATGGGATGCAACAGAAAACGACTACTATGCTTCAGAGCCTTCTGGTTTTATTTTGAAGGAGTGCTTCAATGTTACCATGAATATTAAATACATAACATTTTTGATCAGTTGATAATTATAACAACTTTTCACAACTAATATTATCGAAATTCAGGACATTGTAATCACTGAATATTGTTCTCTGTTGTTCAGGATATACTGACTAAGTAGGTACAAACAATACATCAGTAAAGGAAGTACAATTACCACATGATTTTATCAAAATACTTTCTACTCTTTTACATTTCGCAGACCAATCTAGAGCTCCATCTATTTCCTTCATGAAAGCGAATGGACATTGAAAATATACAGGATTGCATACATTCAACTCCTCAGGTCAATTTTTAATGTAAGGGGGACTTCGCTAACGAAGTCAATTGGTATAATTACGATGCAATACACCATTTTTTAAATAAAATAATTCAAAATTTTACCTTCCAATGTTCCCAATAGTTCAGGATATCATTACCTACAGTGTTTTTAGCATTGGTGTTGTTTCAAGAACTCTGAATTAATTTAGAAATAACCCGAGAAAAAGGAGAAATAAAATTAATGAAACTTCACGTTGAATTTGAAGCTGAAGAATATGCACTGAGAAGAAGGTCAGCTTGGTCATAAATAGGAGAAAAGCAATAAATGACTGCGAGCTCGTGCTACTTCCGAAGCTATCAATGATTCTCACTACAATTCTCAAGGTTTGCAACGATTTTCTTTAATTCAATTCAATATTGCGAACCGCAATTTTCAATAATTATTATTCCTTCCAATTTGAAATCAATCAATCAGGCAACACCAATTTTCGAGAAAGAAATATAAGGCAAAGACGAAAAATCATTATCACTTTTCATTTGCTTCTATGAAAATCTCATAATGAGGAAAAATGCAGATTATCCTTATTATTATTGGCATGTTCCACCAAGAAATCATCAATTACCATACTATCCAACTATCCGTTAAATTGTAAAATACACCAAGCATTTCAAAATTTCAGATAATATTATGTGTCAACAATAAAACCTCTAGAAAGTAAATATAACATGAATACTACATTGTTTCTTTCGGATTAACGATAATATGGAATCTAAATGACCCGTGGAACTTTGCTATTGCTTCTTTCTTGTGCAGAAACAGTTTTTACGGTTCTTTTACATCTGTCATTCTTATATCTACATAAAGGTTTCTTAACAGGATCGATATGTTTCTAAAACATCATGCAGCCATGTTTTTACACTATAGCTGTACAGTTTGACAGTTAAATATAGTACAGAGTCTAGAAGATGCCCCAAAAATCAGTGATCAACCCATTCTTTGCCCTATACAGTCCTCGACATATTATTATTCTTCTGAAGTTCGTACTGAGCACCAAGTATTGAATAAATATTTCCAAACTGCCACCTTGCCGTTTGCTACCAATGCATTAATTCGGTCCGTGCACGTGATATCACCTAGATAGGATTTCAAGTCAACCAAGAATCATCAGGGGTGAGTTACCATTTTTTCTGATGCATTCCTTATGGGTTACATTCGATTCGCAATTTTTCTTTGATTTTTTTTCATGGAATTGATATCATACGATCCATTTCACAATGCATGGGTGGAATGCACTTCTGGTGAATGAATGCAAATGAAAATCCGTATCAATTACACCTAAGGTTCGGAGAATGTTAAAGACGACAAATCAAAAAAATTACACCGGTTTCTAGCGTATGCCTTCACTGGTAATTGAGCGCATTTTCGAATTTAGTCTAGATCAGAGAGAGAAAGTAGGTTCTGTTTCAAACTGAGATCATTTTTTTCCATGTCGGGAATGAAAGCTTCTTCGTATAAAGCCGTTTCTCTGTGGCATTGAGAGCTCGTAAAATTAAGGGGGACAATAGATCTCCATCTAATGGTTATTCTTTAATTCATGCATCAGGATGGGACAAAATAGGAAAATGAGAAAAATTTAACGATTAATCATTTTTGATAAATTATAGTTAATCAAGTCGTTAATGAAATTTTCAGGAATATCGTTCCATTCTTCCTGAAGGGCTAAACTCATTATCTGGATATTGTTCTTTTGGAGAAAGTTTTGAACCCTTCGTGCCTTATCATCCTGATAGATAAAATTATTCCCAAATCCGTTGCGCAGAAGAAACATTCTATTAAATAAACTGCTGCACATGAGTTAGGGATATTGACTTAAATTGCAAAGAAATATATCTAAAATAAGATTTTTGTGATGAAAATTCATACTAATATGATTTCAAGTTGCAAATTAATTTTAGCCTGTAGGTCTGCAGCGTATACAGGGTGGTTAAGAAAAATCGAGTAAAATAACGAAATTTTATTCCCAGAGAATTCAAGGATTTTAAGACTATCAATACAATGTATGGCCTCCACGGGCATCAATAACAGCTTGACATCTTCTTTGCATACTACACACGAGGTTGTTGAACATTTCTTGAGGAATTTGGTTCCATAAACGGGGCAGAAGCTCTCTCAGATCATTTAAGGATTCTGGGGTAGGTTGATGATTATCAAATCTTCTTTGGAGCATATCCCATGCATGTTCTATGCAATTCAAATCTGGTGAGTGCGGAGGTATTGGTAAATGTGGAATACCAAGCTCCTCGCGCGCATTCTCAACCTCAACTATGGCTGCACAGTGCGGTCTAGCGTTATCGTCTAGAAATCGAAAAGTTTCACCAATAGCAGCGTGAAAATTTGGCACAACATTGTCAATGACATGCTCCCTATAGTGTAAGGCGGTCATATTCCCGGGACAAATGTGTAGATCTGTGCGCCCGTTGAAACATATCCCGGCCCATACCATAACACTATCCCCTCGGAATGGATGGACTATTTGGACATAGCGACGATTACGGGGTATGCGTGGGATTGTCCATACCCTTATTCTTCGAGAATCTGAAAATCGTCCATATCTGGATTCATCAGTGAAAAGGACACTACGCCATTGATCGTTCCAATTGATATGTTGCCTTGCCCATTCCAGTCTTTGAGGCTTATGGTCACGTGTTAATGGAACTCCTCTTAATGGACTTCTAGAACCTAGATTCATCTCTCTCAAACGTCGTCTGATGGTTTCGATGGAAACTTGGACACCATTTACATTTTGAAGAGTATTCCGTAGCATTCTACACGTAGATGTAGGGTTTCTTCTCGCCGAAACGGTGATGAAACGATCCTGAGCAGGTGTTGTTTTTCGTCGCCCACCAAGCCTTGATCTTTCCAACACGGAACCTGTCTCCCTGAACCTATTCCAAAGTCGAGATATCACACTTTGGCTGACTTGGAGCCTTTCCGCTACAACAACCTGAGTTAGGCCACCCTGTAGCATTCCGATAGCCCTATTAGCCTCAGCGTTTGTTAATTTACGTCTTGGCATTTTCAGAAAACTCGTTTCAAATCGAAGCTGACTTCATTTCAAAATAAGAACATTCATGAAGCATATGCAAAGAACCAAACATCAGAAAAAGGCGACCAGATTGACGAAATGTCTCATACTCATTTTTATTGGATCGATTCAAGTTGTTATTGAGTTTTAAATGATTTTACAGCGATTTTCTCGAAGATAACATATTTTTAAAAACGATTGAATACGATATCCCTAACTCTTGTGGGGCAGTATATTATATCACCGAGATTAACCTCACAAAATTTAACTGCTGAGGAATCCCGAAGATATACCTAAGTATAAAAACTCCGGTACAAAAAGTGCGGAAATTAATATTCTATAACTATAACTGGTCAGCCACAAAAATGATAATTGCCACCGCTTTCGAACAAATCTCAATCTGTTTTGTTACGCAATGCATATTATAATGATCTATTTCCGAATGCGCAATATACAAATTACATCTACCGAGAGTTCGAATTGTGTTCAACATCGGTGAATCGGACACGATATCTGTGGGATCAGAGCTCAAGGAAAGCCATTGAACTGATACCGAATATCTGACTTGAATCTTCACTGTTTTGAAACATATAAATCCAGTTTTAATGGGGGGTAATTAGTGTTATTGAAGATATGTGATTATTATGGCTTAATTCACTTCCTAACAGTCCAGTATTATCTGTAATGAGCGCTTACAATGCAAGAATCATTCAACGCTGAGCACTGAGTTTTCTGTATTCGATCTTGGCATCTTCATACGACACTGTGGCTTCATGCTGATAATTCATACATTTTTCAAGATATTCTTGAGATTCTTCCCCGGTGTGTCCCCAAGAAGAACCAAATACACAAAAGCCCCAATGTTACGAGGATGTATTGATATCTAGTTAGCCTAGACCAGTTCCATGCATAAACAAAATATTGCTATATCATATCAAAGAACAATAACTTATTAGAAGTGTCAGTTTAGAGTTCGACGTCAAAAAAGTAAACCAGATTTACCCAATAAATAAAAAAAAAGATGTCTACCGAAATTGTGAAAATCGAAAAATTGGAGTATCGAGCCATCATCGAGTACCTGTATTTAAAAGGGTTAAGAGGTAAGCAGATTTACGAAGATATGCTTAATACCATGGTGATCAATGTCCTTCGTATGCGACCGTGCAAAATTGGACTGCAAGCTTCAAAAGAGGTAAATTTTCCATTGAAGATGATGACCTATCGGGAAGGCCAGTTTCTGTGTCAGTCCCCGAAAATATCGATGCAGTTCATGACATGATCTTATCAGACCGTCGAATTGGGCTAAAACGGATATCTGAAGCACTGAAGATTTCATGCGAACGCGTTCATCATATAGTTCACGTCAATTTGGACATGAGAAAAATTTCTGCAAAATGGATCCCCAAATGTTTGAGTGTTGACCAAAAGCGTGCAAGGGTAGAAGCATCGCGTTCGATCTGGGCTCGATTTGAAAACGATGTAGACTTCTTAAACCGAATTGTTACTATGGATGAGACTTGGGTACATTTCTATGCTCCAGAAACAAAGCAACAATCGATGGAATGGCGACACTTTGGTTTTCCAAGACCTAAGAAGTTTCGTGTCCAAAAATCTGCTGGAAAAGTTCTGCTTCAGTTTTTTGGGATTGCATTGGAGTAATCATGATTGATTTTTTGGATAGGGGTAGAACAATAACTGGACATTACTATTCGACATTACTGACCACTCTACGGGAAAAATTAAAGAGAAAAGACGCGGAAAGCTATCCAAAGGTGTTTTGTTTTTACAGGACAACGCCCCAGTGCACAAATCTCATGTTGCCATGCAAAAAATTCGTGATTTAGGGTTAGAATTACTAGAACACCCCCCTTATTCACCAGATTTGACTCCGTCCGATTATCATCTCTTTCCTCAACTGAAAAAAAGTTTAAAAGGTCGTAAATTTTCTTCCAACTAGGAGGTAATAAAAGCTGTGGAGGACTGGTTTGCAGAGCAAGAAGAAACATTTTGTGAAAGATCTAGAGACGTTGCAGGTTCGCTGTAATAAATGTATTCAATAAAGAGGAGAATATGTTGAGTAATAAAATATTTTGAGATTGAAATTTTGTTTGGTTCTATAGTAGGCTAAGAATTTTTCAATTATATCCTCCTATAAGAACAACTGGTAGTACTGGTACTGGTGGAGGCTGTTCTATCTAACAATTCTTTGAATTCTTGCATCTTTTCGATGAAAGTAGTACTCTATACTTCGCACCTTCCAATGCTGAAAACTGCATCAATTTCTCCATTGAATTCCCAACCTCGCCTCCGAGAAAGCCCGATTCCATTCAAACGAATCCGGCATAATCTGGAAACGAGCTGGCCATGCAGATAAAAATCGCCATTTCATTAGGAATTTTTTGCGGACTGGCGTATCAAAATGTCCAAGGATCCTTGGGAAAGTTGTCCGGAGTTGGTTTCTGCATAATGCAAGAAATCGCGTTTGTTCACCCTTCATTAGCGATGTAAGATGCGTAATTAGCATAAGTTCTTATCGGTAAATTCCACTGTTAGGCTCGCAATTGGTTCAGTTAATTGGACACCCGTGTGAAGACGTTCGATTTCACTCAATATCGGGAGATTTCGATGCTAATGACTCGGGGTTTTAGGCCGATTTGTGGTGGAAGAATCCAATAATTTTTGGCTAATACAGTTGTCTCACCCATAATAAGATAACTGAATAACACCTTATTGGACAGAAGGTGATATTTCCTTCATTGGTCCTTGTGGAAGTGTTTTTCGGAGCCATTTCCTTAAGAGGAAAAACGAAGAAGAAACCACACCTTCTAGACTTGTAGATTAAAGGTATTTTTGGTTGGGGTTGAGGAGAATCATTATTTTGCCTTGATCCTTTTTGGGGGTAAACCCCTGCTGGAGATTTCCCCTTTTTCGATGTGCTTCTGCTATTCCTTACCTATTTACCAATTTTCATCTTTCCAGAAAGTTTGGAATCATCTATCCATAAGAAGTTCTAATACACAGCTAGACCCACACCCCTATTATAGGGGTTGCAGGGTGAAAGTAACAGATTTCTCAATTTTTCCATTATATTTGTGTACTCATTCTAGATCACATACCAAATTTCAGCGTTCTATAGCTTCCGGAAGTACCCTATAGAGGAGCTGATCGAAGAACCAGTGATGGATGTATTTTAGGCCTCGATAAAATCTAAGGTAAGTGAGCTAGACAAATGAAACAGGCCGGATCTACGATTTTTTCTGACCAGGGCAAAAATTCATGAATGCGCCCCCCCATTTGTTTAATATTTACATATATGAATTCATAGAAAAAACAAAATAAATAATACAAATGAATAATGAAAATAAAAACTAATAATAAGGAAAATATCACAAGGAAAGAAATTGGACTTTTTTCTTCACATAGCATCACGCGGCGTGATTTTCTTTCCGCGAACGCATCTATCAGCTCCTCGAAATCTGTTTCGGAAGCAGTTTTGTATTCTATAGCTAAGATCGAGAGGCCATAGAGACTTTTTTGACTCATTAAGGAACGCAAAAATTTTTTTATTATTTTCAATTTGCTGAAACTGCTTTCACATCTTGCAGACGTGGTAGGCAATGTGCACTATATTCTATATAATGTCAGCTATACTGACATTATAGGGAAAGCATCTTTCAGATCTTGCCTGTGAAGAATTTGTAGCAGGTCTAATGAAGTCGATCTTTCACTTATTTCAGGAACCAACATTTTGAAAACCGCTTGTACCTAACAAAAATCAACTGCATTCAAGTCTCTTCAATATTTTTGCGCTAAAAGGGTCCCATTTTCTGCAGATCCATTTTTTGTATGTTTAAAAGGACATGGCCATTGAGGAATGAGAAATTCGTATGCAGACTCTCTGCCCTTTCTAATCTTTTTTTGATTTCTGACAATAATCTGTCGAAAACAATCTTAATTTCCTCGGAGAATAAACCAACTAGATCTGTTCTTGACTCATCATCGCACATTTCGTCAACCTGCTTTTTCTTCTTGGAAACACGTTTATTTCTAAGAATTGGCTCCACATCCAATTCTTCTGAAAGAAGTGTAGCTTCCGAGATCCAGTTTTCAATAAGCTTTTCTGTCATTCCTTGCAAGATCTCCATAAGACCTTGCATGAACGATAATGAACGTGAAATAACTATATCTCCTTTCTGAATTTCCACGTTGACCATATTGATCTCTCGCAGAATATTATCCCAAATTGTTAGGTTCAGTATGAATCTGAAATCCATCACAGCATGAAGCAGATGACCAGCTTCATACTTGTATTCTGCGACTAGTGAGGATTCTTTGATTTCTTCCACATCCTTCACAACTCCCGGTAAATTATTGAGCAAGGCATTAACAGCTTGATGTTTAGTCCATCTAATTTGGCTACTTCCTTTAAAATTTGTTTTCGTCCACTTTTTCATAATTGTCCATCGTGTGTGGTTGAACTAACAAAAAAACAATACAGTTTTTGTACAACACCAAATAAATTTACTGCTTCTGAACATGATAAAGACGAATGGACACCCACAAGATTCAGAGAGTGTAGAATTCTGGATTGAACTCCTTTATATATAAGCTTGTCAACTTCTAAGAAGTCAATAAAACTTTCCTTTATTTTTAGTATTATAAGTCTTTGCCTTTATCTCATATCCAGACTACGTTCTCTTTAAATATCGTATAACCTGGTTCATTTGTTCTGTGAGAGATACATCTGGGGTACAGTCGAACATAATAGTAAAATAGTTGGCCTCCTTGATCTCATTAATAATGCTATTCCGAACTTTGGTGGCCATTAAATCGATAATTTCATTTTGCATATTTTTGGGAAGATAGGATTTTTGTCCTTTTTTTGAGTGGTCAAGATGGCACTTCAGAGTCGGGTCATATTTAATAATAATATTTTTTTCCGAGAAAATCAAAAATAAAAAAAATTTAACCTCTGGTTGTTTTTAGCGCCCCCTTAAGCTGGCGCCCAGGGCAAGCGCCCCGCTAGCCCCACCCTAGATCCGGGCCTGCTTATAAGTCTTAGCTAAGAATAGAAAATTAAAAAGATGAATTTGCACTATCCGAAAATGGAGGTTTAGATTCGAATTGTCATGATACGGAATGGTACCTCTACATAATGATTGGCAAAAACCCACAAAAGCTACAATCGCCAGTAACAGGGTCAGAAACGTCCACATGTGGGTATTCATGCCCGATAGTAATTTGCAGTTGATACAAGTAGAATGGCGCCTCAAATGCCACTTCCTCCTTTCTGATTCACCAGTTCCTTTGAATATGATATAATGGGTTTATTTGAAGTTCGATTGCGATACTACTTTTCTTTCGTACCATCTACATATTATATATTATTATAATTGCACGTTATTCAATTTGTGCCTGTCAAAGACTATTTTTATACTTTCATAATGTTAGATATTTCGTTTCTATTGATTATGAGAAAGTGAGCATAGTATCACCATCAAAATTCTGTACTCGTGCTCATCAATTACACTGCTCATATTTTTCTTCCCATTCATTCCAGTTTTTTCAATTTTTTTTTTCACCATCCCTGTTAATTTTCAACTCAAAATACAGTGAAATGGTGACTAATCCTCTAGTCACAGTTTCCTTCGATGAATTCTACTTTTTCGCAATTTAAACTCATCTTGAGGCAGTGTTAAATTGGATGATTATTCCGAAAAGAGTTAACAGCATTGTTCATTTCCTCATTTCGAGTGATCACCAGTTGCCATCTTTTAGTACATCCTCTAGGTAGAATATAATGATGAAAGTAAGAATCTTAAAGTTGCATAATTCCAATGATTTATTCAATTATGATTTATATGGTCATCTTGAAAACGTGAACAATAAATTGCTGATTTGAATGTGATGCACAGCACTGAGTTCCTATGCAGTTATGCACTTAAATTGATGACAATATTGTGCTCATCTTGTAGCGAAATGGAGTGATTTGAGACACTGCAAGATCTATCTTTTTTGCTATTAGCATTCTTAGTATTCTTGACCATTTTGTGTCAGAAACCCTTATATATTCCCTCATGATTCTGATTGATTGAAAAGTTTGAAATGAAGTGAAGAAAATAACCGATTGATCGATCATTCAATATTTCCTTTTTCAGAGGAATTTATGGATAGTAATTCATAAATAAAATGAATAAGATTTCACACTATCTAATGAAAATGATTCACATTAATGTCTTAAGATTTCATACGCAATTTGCTGCTAAAAATAAACATTATGATCTCAAAATACTTTCATGTATCATTAAGTTTCTGATTAATATAGTTTTAGAAGAATAATATATGTATATGCGTCAGCACTTCAGCAGGAGGTTGATAAAATGATCGAGAATAGATAAATTAGCTTTTCTGATTCTTTTGAATGAGAAGCTGATTGAGAAAGAATTTTTGATAGAGACGTCAAAAGGATTAACTTTGGAGTTTCAAATTCCTCGTTTTTTTGAGAATAAATGAAAAGTAGATTGCGCACTGAATTCGCTGGGTATTTTGACATTTAAGAAGTGTGGTGTATGACATTTATAAAAATGGCTTCGTTTACGAAACAACAACGCGTTCAAATTGTTGAATTATTTTATGAAAATCAGCGTGAAAAGTGTTTTTAGAAAATAACGTGAATTTTATGGTTTACATAATCGTCCATCGGAAAGCACTATTGGTTGAATTATTAGAAAATTTCAAGAGGCCGGTTCGGTGGAAGACTAAAAAAGTGAAAAACACAGTCGTAGCGGTCTTCACAAGAAAATATTGATTTGGTTCGTGAAAGTGTTGCTGAAGACCCTGAAATGTCCATTAGACGACGTTCACAACAAGTGGGTCCACAACATAGCGTATTTTACACAAGGATTTAGCTCTGAAGGCATATAAGGTTCAAATAACACATGAACTGAAGCCATTTGATCATTTAAAACGTCGTTCATTTGTCAATTTCACCAATAAATAGCCAGCTGATTTTTCTCAAAAAATCATGATTTTCGATGAGGCACATTTTGAACTTGGTGACTATGTTAATGAACAAAATTGTCGTATCTGGGGCGAGGAAAATCCACGAATTATTCATGAGATACCTACGCATCTTAAACGAGTCACTGTTTGGTGTGCTTTATGGTCATGTCGTGTAATTGAACCTTACTTCTTTGAAAATGCTGCTGGTGAAGCTGTAACTGTCAATGGTGATCCATTCCGTCGGATGATAATCGAATTTTTGTGGCCTGAATTGATGAATATTGATCTAGAGAACATTTGGTTTCAGAAGGATAGCGCTACACCTCACTTTGCAAATGACACAATTGATTAATTGAGACAAAAATTTCCTGGACGTATAATCTCCAGAAACGGTGATGTCAACTGGTCCTCAATCATGTGATTTGACACCGTTGGACTATTTTCTTTGGGGTTATGTGAAAAGCCAGGACTATAAGAATAATCCACAATCGATTGCTAACTGAAGGATGAAATTATTCGTGTCATTAGTGAGATAGAGCCTCAACTATGTCAAAATGTCATTGAAAATTTAAACAAAAGAGTGGACGTCTGTAGAGCTGCAAGAGGAGGCTATTTGGCAGATATTATTTTCGTACATAAATGTCATGACTGAAACTTCGATTAGCAATAAAGAGTTTTTGAAAATAAATGCAAATTATGTGTTTTATTTATTATAAAAAAAACGCGCAATTTGAAAAACACCCTTTAGCTTTCGAAATTTAGTTTTCCTCACAATTTCAAAACTACGTATTCAATTGAGATGAAATTTTGCATTCCAATGGAAAATGACGTATTCTAGCTTTATTCATTTTGTACAGATGGCGTAACCGGAATCATAGAATTCTAGCGAAATGCACAATATTTCTGTAACAACATATACGGAATCCTAGATAATTTCTTCCACAATTGCCGTCAATTTTTTTATTGCAGCTGTCAATGTTTTCAGTTGGTTTCTTGAACTGGAAAATGAATGAGCGCTCCAAAGCCCTTGCTTAACGTCAGTGCTTTTCCTATATTTTTCAATAAGACAGTGCTTATTCACATTTTATCAATATGCCACCTTTCTGAAAAGGAAATTTGATGTTTCTCTGATCTCAAATTAAATTATCAATTGGCTCACAAGAATTTGTGATTCAACACCTTTGGATTTATTTATGTGGGAATATTTGAAATTTAAAGGCACTTCATTCAGCGAGCGATGATTTCAATCTTTTTGGTATTTACTTTATATCTATCAAAATCCCAATCCTCCTCTTTCCAATTTACAGAAAGAATTTACACTCCTTGAATTTATGTAATAGATATGAAAAAGGGTATAAGACTATTTAAGGAATTTGCAACTATGAATGTTCCGCATTCTTCCAATATTTCCTGCAGCGGCGGCCTTACCCATTGCGAGGCTCCGGGCGGCAGGTCTTTGCGAGGCCCTTTGTCTTTCGTGAAAAGTATGTGATTCGAAATTATGTCGAGTCATTTGGTATTTTGACATGTTTGACGAAAACTGCCCGAGTTTTACAAATATGTAAATAAATTTTGTGTTTTAAAATATTTTACTTAGAAAGATTCACAAATTCGGAGAAGATTAAATTTTAATTTGATGTTAAATTTCAAAATTGATGTTTGCGGCTTTTTCTCAAACTAAAATCTTCAATTAGAGCACAATAATCCAACGAATGAGCTACGCCATTTTCTCTTGAAAGAAAAGGAAAAGCAAGTGCTGAAAGCCGATCTTGTGCCATCGAATTTCTCAAATGAGTTTTGATCATTTTAAGCCTCGGAAAACTCCTTTCAGCAGGAGCAACTGTAACAGGTGTGGTGGCAATAATTCTCAGGAAAATTTCGATAGTGGGGTAAACTTCAGTTATTTTTTTCTCTTATATATTTCAGCACCGAGATAATATCATCGTTTCTGTCAAACACACTGATGAACATATTCAGTTCTTCGTATATTTCATCTCCAATCTCCATCAATATCACATGATTCTCCTTCTGTCATGGACATTTGCAAGTCGCTGCATTGCTTCAGAAGTTCACTATTATTGATTTCCTTAAATTTTTTTTATTATATAAAACCAAATATGCTCTCATGCTGTTTAAGTGCCAGAAACCTAGGATGACAGATTGTACGCAAATTGTCGACAATGACACAAAAATAATTAATTTTGCAAATCTCTTCCGCATTCATTTCATCAGCTTCATCTTCCCCTTCATAATCAAAATGCATTTTTTTACAACGTCTTCTTACTTCTTTAAACTTTCTTTCAATATCATTTTCCTCAGTTATTTCTGTCGCTGTTACAAAAGATGACAAAAGAGAGTGTACAACTTTTGTAGCAACTCAAAATAAAATTTTGCTTGGGCACAAGATGATGCTGCATCTCCTAAGATGTGATTCCAGCTATGACTCCCATAAGGTAAAAAATAAGCAAGTGGATTAATTTCAAGAATACATATTTTTGGACACCACTTCATAACATGTAGTACGACTGTTCGCAGAACAACGCCAGTCGATAGTTGACACGAACTTATCGCGAACGGCGAAATCATAGGTACTTATTGAACAATTCGAATGAAAATTTTCACTGTGAAGAAAATTTGCTTGAGTTCTTGCGCGAGGCCCCTCCAAGAGCGAGGCCCCGGGCGATTGCCCCGTTCGCCACCCCCTAAGGCCGCCTCTGATTTCCTGTGTCGGTGCACCCGACAAGGAAGTAAAAGTGCAGGCAACTCCATCCCACTCAATATTACGACCCAATAAAAAATTTAAATTAAAAGAATTAAGGACTCAACTCACCAAAAAAATCAGCACAAAACACAAAAACAGAAACACTGAGGCAGTATCTTGTTCGGCTTTTTCACTGATTTCCTCGTGATCTATCGAAATGCAACTGGCAGAAGACGAAGTCACTGTTGCTGTTAAAATGAGCGCTTTCCTTCGACCGGACTCAGCGTCCCGATATTCCGGTAAACAAAACAACTGTGTCAGTCTGAATCGCAATGAGCGAATGCCAAGGAATGCCCGGCCATCTCTAGTTGTTGTCCGTGTTAACCTTTCCCAAGCACTTGGTGGTTCTTACACAAGATATAAACATTTGTTATGCAAGGAAGAAATAAGAAATTGAGTGAAAAGCTTTCACTACTCTTGGCTGGAGTGGCTACGGTCTTATTGTAGCCAGCGGTGGAGTTTGGTACCTTCTAACGCGCTCTGGGTTCTTAGAACTGGGAATGGCAAAATCCGCGAGATGATGCATATAGAGATCTAGACAATGCCATTGTGGCAACCCCTTCTAGAATCCTCTAGAATGACGATATCATTTTCTTCTAGACATCAGCAATCAAATTCGTATTCAGTGTTTTTATCAACTTTTTCTAGCATTAAAGCATTTCAAAGGACCAACAATAACATAGAACTTTTGAACAGCAAATGTGTGTTTCAGTGCCAGGGTTCTGAAACAGCTCAAAAATGCCATTTCGCAGGTGGAAATCTAAACTATGCCAGTTAGGGCTCTGGAATATTTTTTATTGAATTCAGCGACCTCGTAAACCTACAATCTGATACCGTACTCGACCATGTAGCCCTCATAAATAATGAATTATTTCGTTTTAATTTTTTCGATATTTCATTTTCGAGTTTTGTTCTGAAGCTCAGAGCACTCAAAGTATTGGTGATATGGATCACCAAATTGGGTATTCTGAAAGATTCGAGTGGGTTCAAGACATTATCGATTGAATAACACTGTTAGATTCTCCAGGGAATTCGTGTTGATGGCAAATATGGTGTTTTTAGGGGGTCTTACCCCTTATGCATTTTTGACCCAAAAATTTGGGATTTTCGAAATCGATTTTATTGTTTATAGAGGTACTTTGGACAATGCTGATTAACAATATACAAACCTTACCTGGTTACGACGAGAGAAACGGGAGCTATGACGATTTGAAATTTCGATTTTTTTGAAAAAATGCCATTTGACAGGTGAAAATCTAAACTATGCTAATTAGGGCTCTGGAAAGTCTTTTATTGAATAGAACGACCTCGAAAACCTACATTTTGATACCAAAATCGTCCATGTAGCCCTCATAACTAATGAATTATTTCGTTTTGATTTTTTCGATATTTCATTTTCGAGTTTTGTTCTGAAGCTCAGAGCACTCAAAGTATGGGTGATATGGATCACCAAATTGGGTATTCTGAAAGATTCGAGTGGGTTGAAGACATTATCGATTGAATAACACTGTTAGATTCTCCAGGGAATTCGTGTTGGTGGCAAATATGGTGGTTTTAGGGGGTCTTACCCCTTATCCATTTTTGACCCAAAAATTTGGGATTTTCGAAATCGATTTTATTGTTTATAGAGGTACTTTGGACAATGCTGATTAACAATATACAAACCTAACTTGGTTACGACGAGAGAAACGGGAGCTATGACGATTTGAAATTTCGATTTTTTTGAAAAAATGCCATTTGACAGGTGAAAATCTAAACTATGCTAGTTAGGGCTCTGGAAAGTCTTTTATTGAATAGAACGACCTCGAAAACCTACATTTTGATACCAAAATCGTCCATGTAGCCCTCATAACTAATGAATTATTTCGTTTTGATTTTTTCGATATTTCATTTTCTAGTTTTGTTCTGAAGCTCAGAGCACTCAAAGTATGGGTGATATGGATCACCAAATTGGGTATTCTGAAAGATTCGAGTGGGTTGAAGACATTATCGATTGAAAAACACTGTTAGATTCTCCAGGGAATTCGTGTTGATGGAAAATATGGTGTTTTTAGGGGGTCTTACCCCTTATGCATTTTTTACCCAAAAATTTGGGATTTTCGAAATCGATTTTATTATTTATAGAGGTACTTTGGACACTGCTGATTAACAATATACAACCCTCATGTGGATGCGACCAAAGAAACGGGAGCTATGACGGTTTGAAATTCCGATTTTTTCAAAAAAATGCCATTTGACAGGGGAAAATCTAAACTATGCTGGTTAGGGCTCTGGAAAGTCTTTTATTGAATAGAGCGACCTCGAAAACCTACATTTTGATACCATAATCGTCCATGTAGCCCTCATAACTAATGAATTATTTCGTTTTAATTTTTTCGATATTTCATTTTCGAGTTTTATTCTGAAGCTCAGAGCACTCAAAGTATGAGTGATATGGATCACCAAATTGGTTATTTACTAAACATATTCTTGCTATTGGTAGATCGGGAATTTCTATTTGGAGTGAGTAACAAAAGAATTGATCAGTTGTACACCTAAAAATTAGCGGAATACAAATCTTACGAGCATTTCGTTAGAATGTTAGATCATCACTTTTATTCATTCTGATGTGCCAATATTCCACAATCATTCATAACCATCTTAACCCACATAAACAAGAATAAATTGACACGGAAATAAGAGTACATGAACGCAGGATTCGTCGGAACTTTTTGTTCTTCGGAATCCACAATGGAATTACGCATTCAACAATGCAGAAAACTAATTGGATATACATGGAGAATCAACAATGCATTATTTAAAGAGCGTACCACCTCAGGTTTCATAACTGAAACAACAAAGATTCCTTTGCGAGAATTTCAACCTTGTTGCCACATTCCTAGGACGAGGAACCAGACTGTCAAGGATTGCTCCCAATCGAGATAGTCAATCGTAGAATAGAAGAAGTACAAAAAATTAAAAAAAATTATACACTGCGCAAAAAAATTAACGCACATTCTGAAAATCTGAAAATAATTATTTTTATCAGAATTATGCATGCATATGTTATCCACTTTCAACGCTTTTCTTCAAAACAGATGTTTTCTACCACCAGGAATAAAAAAAGATGATATTATCAGATTTTGAATGTATTGGCTCCATTCTAAAATCAGTTGTTCTTGATCAATTCTAGTGATCAATAGTTTTTCTTTCGTTTGATTTTCTACACTCGATCGCTATGCAACGCGAAACACGCAATTTGACCCAAGAGAAATGTGCCCAAGCGGTAGTTTAGCGAGAAGAAGGGTTGACATACACAAGAATTGCAGAAAGGTTTGGAGTTTCCCATACAAGTGTGTCCAGAATGTTGCAGCGATACAGGGAGACAGGTATGAATGTCCGAAGATCAGGACAGGGTAGACCATGGGTAACAACTGCCATTCAAGAACGTTACTTGAGAGTTTCTTCGTTGAGCTGGTTTGGGACAACCTCAATAGAAGGCTGGTAAGTTCAGAAAATCATCCAGTTACTCTTAATGACTTAGGAATCCAACTCGGAGAAATCTGGGAAGGATTAGATCAGAACATTTTAAGATCACTCATTTTGAGTATGAACCGTCGTTGCCGTGCTGTAATTAACGCAAGGGGTGGAAATACCAAGTAGGTATCTATTAAATCACTTATCGGCATTTCAGTATTTTGAAAATTGTTCATTTCTCTTCTTTCGCATAAGATTCGGTGAAATCCTGAATTTTCCTTCCATTTAATGTGTCTTGTTTCGTTCAAAACCTTCCCGAGAGAACATAAAAAATAAGTCATAAAGTCAATGTAGACTGTAGAGTTAACTTTCATTAAAATTGAGATTTTCAGAATGTGCGTAAATTTTTTTGCGCAGTGTATAACAAAGATGTCTCCAATATTGTAGTTTCTTTTCGTATCACAATATAGGAATGGGTAAAATTTCATTTGAGTACATTTCATTTTATATTTTTCTCCTTATTCGGCTTATTCCTTGACTTGATGTCTAATGTTTATAATTAATGTACCTATAGGAATATGCATAAGCGGCATCGCTCAAATTAGTGACGGAATAATCTTCATCCAATCTTCCTTTTTCTCTGAAAATAAATTGAAGAGGAAGCGAATATTTATCATCGGAAGTGACGGTCATCTTCATTGATGATGATTGAAGACCATTTCGTGTGAATTACTTGGTTCATCAGCGCCCTAACTGCACTTTCTCTGAAATTATGAATAGATACTTCTGATGTTTGACGATAGGTTTCCTGAAACACTTTCGATGCATATTATCCTTCAATGTTCCGATTTAGTCCTCATATTTCCGGAAATTATGGTTAGTTTTTATTGCCTACTTCTACTTTCTACTGGAAAAGTATTTTATGTAGATATTTATCTGATAGTATGCATCTTTTTTGAAGATTTATCCTATACCTGATAGCCTGCATCTCAATATTCCGAATAATTCTCAACGTACACTTATGGAAATCTAACATTTATTCACTATCTTGTAATCAAATGATTAATTTAGCATTTATTTTTGTCCTATTTCCAATGACCTCTCTTATTCTGTAAAAGGTATCAATTTATGCTTCAATGACATGCGTTTCAACAATCAATTAATGCATTAGTGACACACGTTCAAAGGTGTTGACATCGGTGTAAGAAATGTATCTTCTGTTCGAGAACATTTTATTGAAATGTTAGAAGTTCTCAAAAGAAAGAACAATGATTGTCCTACAAAAATGAAGTAATGATTTCCTTATTGTAGACGCTTCCTTTATGGATTGTTCGAATATTAAAATGTTTGAGACCGATTCATACAAAAATGGTGAGGCTTTGATCTTCCGACCATTTCTGAAGAATAATCTTCGAAAATTGCAATTCCTTCAAAATTTCTGCATTTTATTACACCTACTACTCTGGATTCTGGGAGTTATTTATACTAACAAAATATCTACAGAAACTTTTTTGCAACAAAACTTACTTCTTGACATGTGAAAACAGAAAAATTTGAGATTCATAATTTCATATTGAACATTTATCTTGTCGATAAGTATGAAGAATATCAAATAAATGATAGAAAAATATGAAATGTGCCCATTGATTAATTTTATACCAACTTCCTTCATAATTGACCCCTTAAAGTATTCTACTCAAGATACAAAATACTGATTGAACAGTTGTGGTGAAGATCTTTCTGTCTTATCTATTTTGTACAAATACTGAAGCAGCTTGAGAAATTAGTTATTTCAACTCAAATCAATCTACGACCTTGAAAATAGTTCAAGATGTCTGAAAATCCAAAATAAAAAGCACATAATTATGTACATTATTTTCATCTTCCTAAAATGGACTGTATTCTACAAAATATTATGATTTTGAGAGTCCCAAACAAACGAAGAATCTTCGAATTCACTATTTCACAGCCCTCTCACCAGATAATCATGTCAATCATGTAGGGAAAAATAAAGGAAACAAGTTGCAAAATGGCGAATGAGCAAGTCATTGCAGTCATAATTGCACATTTTTCTTGGGGAGATCCTCAACTCAACATAAACAAAATATATGAATGGGTTTGACGTCTGTGATGATAACTAGAGAAAGAATTGTCTGCATGCCGTAAATTCGTTCTCTACTTACACAAAATCCTGTGATCTACATACGAGAATATCTGTGAAATTGGTGGATGCGCCAACAAATAAACTTACCCATAAAATGAAAGCAACCTCTGGTAAGAAATGTAAGGTAATCATTAACAGTATTCGGAAACAGTCACAGTATTAAGTCACCAGATGGTGTGCAATAACAAACGAAAAATGCTTTATTATGCCTATTATTTTAAATTGCTCAGCTTTTCATTGGTAGGTTTATGAGCGCTCGTTCCACTCAAACGAGGACTATACAGGGTGGACATTTGAAAACGAAACAGACGAGATTACAGGCGAAATAAATTTTTTCGATAGAAATGCTCGGACAGGTCGATTTCTGTTTCGAGGGGGACAACTTAAGATGTAGGTTACGGACGCATAGCGCTTCAACCCTTGCTACTACAACCCTCACCCCCAATTTTTGAATAGGGAAGATGGAGTGAGTGATACCTCATTTGAAAGGTATTTTTATACTGATTTCAGCACAATAATTGTTTTTCCATTTTATGCATTAGTTCTCGAAATATTCTTAACTAAGTATTTGAAAATGAAGTGGTGTTTTCATGGCACTTGTAGTGTTTTTTTTTTGGAAAAAATCGACATTTTGAGCTTCAAAACAACCATGACTGTGGCTTCCTTCCTCCAATCCACTGATATAGAAATCTTTAATCAAAATGTCGATTTTTCACAAAAAAACACTACAAGTGCCATGAAAACCCCACTTCATTTTCAAATACTTAGTTAAGAATATTTCGAGAACTAATGCATAACATGAAAAAAACAATTACTGTGCTGAAATCAGTATAAAAATACCTTTCAAATGAGGTATCACTCACCCCATCTTCCCTATTCAAAAATTGGGGGTGAGGGTTGTAGTAGCAAGGGTTGAAGCGCTATGCGTCCGTAACCTACATCTTAAGTTGTCCCCCTCGAAACAGAAATCGACCTGTCCGAGCATTTCTATCGAAAAAATTTATTTCGTCTGTAATCTCGTCTGTTTCGTTTTCAAATGGCCACCCTGTATATAATTTCCCCACTGTATCGCAGCTTTGTCACGATTTTTTGGTTCTTCATGGCCCAATTTAGTATAGTTTAGAAAAATAAAGCCCTTTCCTAGATATTTTTATTGGTATCTAACTTATGATTACAACCGTTAATTTCCCCGAATATCTTAAAGACAATTATTTTCAGACCCTGTTTCATTGCACCCAGACACCTTAACTGTCATTTCCCCCTCATTCTTCGCAATCTAACCCGACGCACCTGCCTGCAGTTTCGGTAGAAAGAACACCCCTTCCCTGTCTGCTCATCTTCGATACAACCATCGCGAATCCGCGAGGTGTGAAGGCCGCCCCGGGTTATTCAACTGGCACACTCTGGGTCTCCGAATTGGTCTTTCTGAAACGATGATCCGGGCTTGTTTACCCAGTCGAGAGATTCGTAGCGACCAAAAGGTAGACCGATGCAGTTCCAGGTGGGGAATGCCTAGACGTGTACCCGAGAAATGGTGTCAAGAAACGGCGTACTCTTAATACCAAGTGAAAGAACACATTCGTGCGTCAGCGCCTGTACCATTCGATAGTCGTGGTCGAGTGACAATGTGCTAAGTGCTTTAATTTGTTAACAATGTGAAGAGATCGTCCAGTTAGTTAAACGGAAAAGGTAAGTGACCATTCTCACTAATACGTCCATGAATTAAACATATGAGCAGTCAAGGGAATCTTGAAAATTTTGGAACAATGGTTTTAACACGAAATAATTCAAGATTCACCTCAAATGCGAATCTACTCCAAATGTGGATCTCCCTGCTCACTATTTAGTCGTACTGAAGTGACTGTGCCTTTGATTGATAAACATTTTACAAAAGCGCGACATTCAAATAAACTGACTGAAGTGATAGGAGATTTTTTCTGATTAACATTGAGTGTCATTATGAGAAATCCAAACAGCTGAAATGTTTATCAAAGAGTGAAGAATCTTTGAACTATCGTACTATCATAAATCATTATTTGAATACACTTTTCGCGAAAAATTTTACATAACATTTTCACTGAATGTTGTAATGAAAATTTTTCAACGATTTTCGAAATACCTACATATCGTTATGTAGTGAAGGAAATATTTGGCTATACAAAGTCGAAAATGTATGAAAAAATGTTTAAATTGAATTGAAAATGAAATATCTTCAAGACAAGCATTAAAAAGGCCAAATTCATCAATTGAATTGTCTGACAGCTTGCCCTACAACAATATACAGAGAGTAACAGCCAAATGGAATAAATTCTATAACGAATAAATGAGGGCGTGTTGGGAAAAACGCTTGGACACGTCGATTTGTAATTTTAAATGCGCATATTTTTCAAGAAAATAATATTATATAGGGTGTTCCATGTGACCGTGGCCAATACCAACTTTCTTATTTGAAATGCAATCCCCTGTATATTATTTATTTTTTAGATTATTCAGAGAATTCTAGACACAATTCATGCACAATGTCCTATACCTATCTTTAACTTTTTCGGAAGTATTAAGTGTTTTCAGATTTATGGCAAAAATCAACGTTTTAAATAAAAATTATTTTATTTCACAAATTCGGTACATTACACTTAAAACCTAATGAGTAATACTGATTATTTCTCAATCATTAAGAAAAAACGAAAAAAACATTAATGTCAATGTAGGAAATGTTCAAAATGCTCGCCGCGAACGTCTTGGCAACATGCTAATCTGGTGTAGAATTGTCTTCTAACGTTACTCAACATTTCAGGCATTTTTGCTTACTTTCTTCATATAAAGAGGTAAATGGGAAATAAGTATTGACTGTAATGTATCGAATTTGTGAAATAAAATAATTTTCATTTAAAATGTTAATTTTTGTAAAACATCTGAAAACACTTAATATTTCCGAAAAAGTTGAAGATAGGTATAGGACATTGTATATGAATTATGTCTAGAATTTTCTGAATGATCCAAAAAATAAATAATATACAGGGGGTTGCATTTGAAATAAGAAAATTGGTATTGGCCACGGTCGCATGGAACACCCTATATAATTCTATTTTCTTGAAAAATATGCGCATTTAAAATTACAAATCGACGTGTCCGAGCGTTTTTCCTAACACCCCCTCATTTATTCGTTATCGAATTTATTCCATTTGGCTGTTACACTCTGTAGGTACCTACCTATTTTAATGTTTGCAAACTTGAAACTTTAGGCGATAACCTTTTGAATCTGATATTCACATCAAAGCAACGTCTGGAAATTTAATAATTTTTTTTGTGCACTTGAACTACTTTTTTGCATTGACCATTCCCTTTTCGATCCGTATACCTATTTACATCACGGTTAGGATATCCGTGAAAAAAGTTTTATCGAGTTTAAAATTGTCCTTTTTGCCAATTTTCGCGAATTTTTTAAGAATACTTCTGCATCGCCTAGAGAATCGCCCACATATGAATTGATTATTCCTCTTTACGACCATATTAAAATTTCCATACAGTATCGCAGCTTCGCTGCGATTTTAAGATTTTTCTGGACCCACTTTTCCGACAGGTTCCCCATGGGGTCGGTCCATTTTAGTATAGTATGGAAAAAGAATTAAAGTCTTCCTAGTTTCAATTTAATTCCCTTCATTTAGTTCATTCTTCAACCCCAGGAGTAGGTACCTATGAACTCATTTTCAACAAGATGGTGTTGAATTCATGAATTTTCATGACAGTCGTGATTTTTACTCCGGAAATCCTCGCACACCAATTTTGAAGAGAATCGGACAATGAAAACATATAACCCCCCTATTCGAATTTTATTTTCCAAAAAAATTTCAGAATCTATCATCAAAAGTAAATCTTAGAACTGGAAGTGGATCAAAATTCACTTGCAAGATTTGACATAAACATACATACGATATTTTTTTATGTCAAACTTACGTTCATAGGTTGTAACAATGTAACATTGCAAGTTAAATGAAAGATTGTAAAATAAAAATAAAGTAAAAATTAAACATTGCTCTCATGAGTACATATCTATTAGTTGAACGTGTTATCATTTGTAAAGAACAGAACAATGATTTCATAAAAAAAATTCAATTGCAAATGACTGGCTCGTATAATTTAATGGTTATTTAGTTTTCTCAATTACATATTTATAGGCATATTATATCGTTTTAAAACAACAATTCCAGTTTATACACATGCTGGAATTACACGCATCGTAAATGGTACGCTTAACGATCAATGAATATTTGAATTAACCATTCATTGTTTGAACAGTGATTATCAGAAAAATTATTCGACAATTGTCGAAATATTTTTTCGTTGAATGAGAAACTTCCCATGGAGGTAAACTCCGATTTGAATAAACAGAGTGTATCTATATACACACTTTCATCTCGACCAACTATCAAGTCCATTCTTAATAGGATATTGGTTGACACACTTTACAAACATCGATTATTCATTTATGTGAGAAGTGAAAAGGTTTCTTGTCTTACCACAGAACAGATTAGATTATTGATAATTAGGAACATAAAGGGATGAGTATAGAATGTTGTAAGTAGTAAGAAGATTAAAAATTGGTTGTAGGATGCATTTCTAATATGTAGGATCATTAGGAACACTTTTGTTGACTCGTTCATCTGTTTCCTCATTTATGGAATTATAGAAAGAAAACAATTCGATTTTACCATTCCAAAATATAGAGATTTCCCATATATGAATTCTTCGCATACTAAACTGGCCAATGCAAATGAGCTTTCTAATTGTCTATGCAATAACAGGTACAAATTTAATGATTTTCAAACCATACTGAATCAAAATTGTAAACGATTTCGTGCATCGATGACAGTGAAATGTATTCTTTAAAGTTTCTCATTAATTTTTATTATGTCTATATCAGAATCTTCCACAGAGCCTCCTCTAGTGTTATACTGTGAACCAGGTGGATTTTTGGAGATTATATTTGCAGATTTAACCGAAGAATTGCCAGTGAGTTTGTAAAGAAATTCCCATGATCATTGATTATTCTAATTTCAATAATTAACTATATTATCAATCAAAAATAGAAATTGTCCTTTAGGACCACCCACTAGGATATATTAATTATTTTTATCTTAATATGTATTTGGAAAGTAAACTGACTGTTTTTGTTAATTCTCTATTTTCATCGGCATTAAAACAATATTTTGGAAATAATGAAATTGATGTTAGCTGTAAACAGCCTGAAAACATATGTTTTATATGTATACTGGGTGTCCCTTGGCTTGTATATTTTTCAACGAAACTTTTTTCCTACGCCTTATAAGAACAAACCATTAATCTTGACATTAGCATGTAGTGTGAAAAACTTTAAAGTTCTATTCTTTCGAGAAAGTTTGGTTAGTTGCCAATTTTATCTAAGGATGTTCGATTTCTACTGACCAAACCAGTAAACTTATCGAAATTGATTTGTTCCTCATTTTCTCAAACGAAGGTTATCTTGTTGACTTCTGTCCGTTACTCTCTCTGTAGAACTTGCAATGCAGGTGCATAACATTTACCACTTGGCGAAATGTCAAGTGATCACGATATCCTGAGTTGGTATTTGAATAGATTTCGGAAAACATTAGAGGAGAAGGTGGTATTATGGAACCCTGCTGTTAATATGGAACCCTTGGTTAATTCTGAACTGGCTGTGATATCTACCGTTCAAAAAGTTGAATATCCTTTGTCACTTATGGAACAACTTGTGTGGAAAACTGCAGCGTATAGTACGCAGCAGAAATCCAACAGTGAGGGGTTATGTGTGAATGGGTTAAACGAAACTTTGATGCCGTGAATTCGTGTCAACATAAAAAAGATTTAAATCTGAGTTTTATATATTTTAGTATTCTGCCAGGCTAAAATAGGGCTTTTCTGTTGAAACCTAGTAGGTGATAATGCATTCTACGAGGTTCCAGAAAATTTGCCAAGCGATGTACTGTAACATGTGTTTTTGATAATATGGAACCCCAAAGGTGATGGTACCACAACCTAAGAAAAACATGTCGAACAGAGGACGGAAAGCTTCATCTGCTGCAGTAATAACTAGCTCTCCTCACAAAATAGAATTGGAGACTTCAATTTCTGTGGATTCAGTATCTGATGTGCCATTTATGGGCACACAACGATTTTTCCGATTGGTGTGTCAAGGATGCATATACGTGTGACTTCTTTCGTTCATAATCTTATATTATGAATTATAAAATATGATTATCATAAGTGGGATTGATATTTTTTGTTCATGCACCCAAAAATGCATTTCTTTGAATATAAATTCTCATTTCTTCAAAGGGTCCATATTACCAGCCTACTTTCTTGGGAGTCCAAGTTTGAGCTTTTCGAAATAATTAAGTGTATCTTGTTAAATATTGCTAGTATTCTAAATTCGTTCAAATAAACACAAACTGAATATATATAGGGCCTATTAATACAAAAAACAAGAAGATAAACACAAATCTCTTCGGATTATAAAATGAAAACAAACTGGGGTTCCATAATACCACCTTCTCCTCTACGTTTCTCTTCTGGAAACTACATTTCTTTGAGAGCTGTCATGGAAAATATGGCTCTGTTTTCAAGATCTGTGCAAAATTTCTCAAATCAAAAT
The DNA here is from genome assembly GCA_910592335.1 of Adalia bipunctata. Lineage (NCBI taxonomy): Eukaryota > Metazoa > Arthropoda > Insecta > Coleoptera > Coccinellidae > Adalia > Adalia bipunctata. The sequence continues at coordinate 6,372,655 of OU342951.1, forward strand.
ATGAAACTGAGAAAATGCTGCACTGTAAACCAACTAAACTCAGTGTGAATATAGAGAGGATATATTGAAAAATTCTTAGCCTACCATAGAACCAAACAAAATTTCACTGTCAAAATATTTTATTACTCAACATATTCTCCTCTTGATTGAATACATTTATTACAGCGAACCTGCAACGTCTCTAGGCCTTTCAAAAAAAAATTTTTTTCTTCTTGCTCTGCAAACCAGTCCTCCACAGCTTTTATTACCTCCTCGTTGGAAGAAAATTTACGACCTTTTAAACCTTTTTTCAGTTAAATAAAGAGATGATAGTCGGACGGAGCAAAATCCGGTGAATAAGGGGGGTGTTCTAGTAATTCCAACCCTAAATCACGAATTTTTTGCATGGCAACATGAGATTTGTGTACTGGGGCGTTGTCCTGTAGAAACAAAACACCTTTGGGTAGCTTTCCGCGTCTTTTCTCTTTAGTTTTTCCACGTAGAGTGGTCGGTAATGTCGAATAGTAATCTCCAGTTATTTTTCTACCCTTATCCAAAAAATCAATCATGATTACTTCATGGCAATCCCAAAGAACTGAAGCAAGAACTTTTCCAGCAGATTTTTGGACACGAAACTTTCTAGGTCTTGGAGAACCAGAGTGTCGCCATTCCATCGATTGTTGCTTTGTTTCTGGATCGTAGAAATGTACCCAAGTCTCATCCATAGTAACAATTCGGTTTAAGAAGTCTACATCGTTTTCAAATCGAGCACAGATCGAACGCGATGCTTCTACCCTTGCACGCTTTTGGTCAACATTCAAACATTTGGGGATCCATTTTGCAGAAATTTTTCACATGTCTAAATTGATGTGAACTATATGATGAACGCGTTCGTATGAAATCTTCAGTGTTTCAGATATCCGTTTTAGCCCAATTCGACGGTCTGATAAAATCATGTCATGAACTGCATCGATATTTTCGGGGACTGACACAGAAACTGGCCTTCCCGATCGGTCATCATCTTCAATGGAAAATTTACCTCTTTTGAAGCTTGCAGTCCAATTTTTCACGGTCGCATACGAAGGACATTGATCACCAAGGGTATAAAGCATATCTTCGTAAATCTACTTACCTCTCAACCTTTTTGAATACAGGTACTTAATGATGGCTCGATACTCCAATTTTCCGATTTTTACAATTTCGGTGGACATCTTATTTTAAAATTTATTGCGTAACTCTGGTTTACTTTTTTGACGTCGAACTCTACACTGACACTTCTAATAAGTTATTGTTCGTTGATATGGTATCGCAAATTCGACGATTTCAACCAGTACCATAGCGATATCACGTATTTTCGGTGTTTTATGCACTGATCCAATTCCAATCGACCTCAAGAACTTATCGGATCAAGAATTTCATAAGACATTATATAACAGGCGGGACATTTAATATTGATCGTTATTTTTTATCAGAATGAAATTATGCATTTTGTGGTGATCGAATCTTGCAAAATACTTTTTTTCTTGACAATTTCCGGTATAACTTTTTATTAAATATTAGCCACACCATCAGGAGCATTGTAAACCTGTGTCTGGTATAGTTTGGGAGATATTGTTGAAAATAATGAAGTTGAATGTTGATCATTAAATTTGTCGCTAGCTCCTTAATAATATGCAAATTATCCTCAGTAACTTGTCCATCTCTATCTCAATTAGAGCGTAAAATACTCTCATGAGAGGAGATAATTGTTAATAATTATAATTTTTTTAAATAATAATGTAATAAAGGTGGTTTTACTCCAATCAATTCGATATTTTTAGATGAAACTAAGGACTATGCAAGATTCTCATCAATAGTGATCAATACAACAAAATTGTTTCAATAAATGTATAGACGTTGATGCATTCTTTTAAAACTGTAAAGGATAAATGTAACTGCAATTTCTCTACGTCATTTCTAGTAATTACCGTTACAAGTATTTGCTGTGGAATTTTTAATACAGAGAAATTGAATCGTGATAAAGTAGATTTTCTAAGGTGATTAGTGTGAAACTGTGACACAATTTTGCATTCTCCATATGACAAACAGTTAAAGGAATATATTACATTTAACGACAATAAATGGTTAATCAAATAGGTATTTTCTGACTTCAATGATAATCAATCATTGGATTAAATGAAGAATGTAGAATTTCATTTCGAACTTTTTCACGAAATGGGTTGGAAATCAAATGAGAATGCGAAAAATCCAATCTGCGTGATCTTCATTGTTCTGGCGAAATAATAACGTTTATCTCACTTCGGTCTGCTGCTTTCTAAGGAACAATTCTGTGATCTAGATACGAAATTGTTATTGTTCGATGAATGACAGTCAACGTAAAATGTTACGTCCGCAACTATTTTGTATTCGTGCCCGATAGGTACGATATTATGCCCGTAATTTATGCGTCGAAAGATCAGGTTAATGCTGATCGTGATCAGGAAGTTGATTGCTGTACATTTCGATAACTGCAATACACTTGCGACCGAAATTTGAGAGCCAAGCCTTCGTCTTTCAATAAGAGTTGGCCTTGGAAGTCCAAATATTCCGGAAAAAAATCGCTTTTGTTCTTATATCACTTTCCATGTTTAATATGACCTAGATTGTGTGATTTATTCGATTGAAAATGAATTGAAAAGTGTGAGTAGCTATAATGAAGGAATTTTTAGTTTGAATTAAACACAAAATTACTCTAAATAATTCTTTATTCCTCAACAATGCCAAATATCTGCACGTATTACGAGGATGTATTGATATCTAGTTAGCCTAGACCAATTCCATGCATAAACAAAATATTGCGATACCATATCAACGAACAATAACTTATTAGAAGTGTCAGTGTAAAGTTCGACGTCAAAAAAGTAAACCAGAGTTACGCAATAAATTACAAAAGAATATGTCCACCGAACTTGAAATAAGCAGATATGCTTAATACCCTTGGTGATCAATGTCCTTCGTATGCGACCGTGAAAAATTGTACTGCAAGCGTCAAAAGAGGTAAATTTTCCATTGAAGATGATGACCGATCGGGAAGGCCAGTTTCTGTGTCAGTCCCCGAAAATATCGATGCAGTTCATGACATGATTTTATCAGACCGTCGAATTGGGCTAAAACGGATATTTGAAGCACTGAAGATTTGATACGAACGCGTTCATCATATAGTTCACGTCAATTTGGACATCAGAAAAATTTCTGCAAAATGGATCCCCAAATGTTTGAATGTTGACTAAAAGCGTGCAAGGGTAGAAGCATCGCGTTCGATCTGTGCTCGATTTGAAAACGATGTAGACTTCTTAAACCGAATTGTTACTATGGATGAGACTTGGGTACATTTCTACGATCCAGAAACAAAGCAACAATCGATGGAATGGCGACACTCTGGTTCTCCAAGACCTAAGGAGTTTCGTATCCAAAAATCTGCTGGAAAAGTTCTTGCTTCAATTTTTTGGGATTGCCATGGAGTAATCATGATTGATTTTTTGGATAAAAGTAGAACAATAACTGGAGATTACTATTCCACATTACTGACCACTCTGCGGGAAAAAATTAAATACAGTTTATTGTCTTGTTGTTGTTGTTGCATCGAGTAGAGAAATTGTAGTCCAAAATCTATCGATAGTTGGACGAATAAGCTGCTCTGATGGGCGATTATAAAAACCATGAATTTCACGTGTTCTATATAAGTTTGGCGAATAGAACACTGATTTTGAACACAAATTTCAACAATTTATAAACGTTGTTGCGGCGTGAGTCTTCCCATGATAATTTGTCAATGCCTACTAAACAGAAATGCCAAAACAACATGGCTTCTACCTTCTGTCGAATCAAAGTTATCCCTATCGAAAATACTATCACTCTAAAAAAAATACCTGATACAAATATTTGATGATTCCTATTTTTATGAACGTAGAAGCAGATTTTCGATAGAAATAGACTGCGAATACAAGATGGCTTTGTTGAATATAGGTGTCTTGTAGGATATAATCTGTTTACATCATAACTTTTAATAAAGGTATTTATGTACGATTTTTAATTCATAAAAATAGTGTGGTATTATAAAAGTAAGAGTAGGTATCAAATCGGGCAAAGGATTTATAAACTAAAATCAAACACTCACTTCTTAGGATGTTCTTAATACAGTAAAATAAAGTACCTACCTTTACCTATCAGATGTCTGAATTCATATGGAAGAATTTCGATATGAAAATTCCATTTGGGATGTTGATCGAAATTAAGGACTACATATTTATGGTTGTCTACTTCCTGTATTTGTTCATTTTCACACAGTTTATATTTAGATATGGAGCCATATTTTGATTTTTTTTCCATGGCTCTATTTGATGTCAAAGCAAAATCATACTTTATTTTGGAGCATATAAAAATGAATACGTCCCTATAAGGGCGTGATCATTCTGCTTCAGCTTAAATAGCAATGCCACATTTGTTTGTTTATGTATAACATCATCTGTTGTTTTTTTTCTCGTCAACTCACTCAGAATCTCGTCTTTATTCATCGCGATAAAATGTAACAATTTAACCTTCACATCTCCTACACCCAAAGAGCAAAGAAGGAAATATTCTTTCATTGTTGTGAAGTGAACTATAAAGGTACAGCACTGACCTTCTCACAAATCGGAATTCCTTTCTCCGAGTTCGAAAATAACAGTTGAAGATCGAGGGATCGTGAAACAATCGAAATGCTATACAGACACAGAATTATAGATTCTTCTTCCATCATAGATGGAATTCTCAACAGGTGGTTTCTCACAATGACTCAAAATCTCTCTTATTTGCCATTATGAGGTTGTATCATGAACCAGATGGTAGAAATGTGGTTTAAAATGATGAATTGTCGACATTTAAAGTGGAACAAAATGAATTTCTCGCTTGAGATAGGTATAGGATTCATGTCGAATTAGCCACGATGAATTAGACGAGAAGAAAAGATAATTCCATTGGCGGAGTTGATAGAAACGCAATTTTTCTCGGAAGAAAATGATCCAGCGAGCACTGAGCGTATAATAACTGAATGCGTATCAGACGGCGGTTTCGCGCTTTGTCGATCGTCGAAGTCTCCTCGAGCTCGCTCTACTGAATCGTCTAGTCCGTTATCCACAGACGAAAATTTGTAGCACAATAATATGGGATCGTATTACGGACTAGTTTCGACCAACAGACTCGATTTGGTGTCACAATGACATCGCGGTGTGATCTTCTTTGAATGTTGACCTAGATTCGACAATTCAGACGATCCAAAATTGAGTCACTTGGTATTAATCTTTAGGTGGGTCTGTTGCTTTTGTTAAACGGAGCCATGAATTCAGCGAAAGTTTGTGGTTGATTTTATTATATTAAAATTTATTATTATTATTATATTTAAATTCGATAAAACTTTTTTCACAGATATCCTGGCGCTGATGTAGGTAAATATACGGATCGAAAGAGGAAAAGTCAATGCAAAATAGCTCGGTGTTCATATTTCTCAAAATTTTCCCATTCCTCTGGAAAATTGATCAAACTTTGACATTTCGCCCATAAAATCACTAAATTTTCAGAGATCTACCGATAAGGATAACTACTTAATAGGTAGATCTAGGGGCTTTACCGGTTATTACAGCTATATAATCTGAGGAAATTCCTATAAACTCAAAAATTATACAGGGTGAGTCTTTGACTTGTACATATATTTTAACTGTAGATTCTTGAGGCCTAAAGAAGCCTTTTTTTCATTTTCCATTTTTCCGAATTCGGCTCTGTTAAAGAGATACTTATAGCCATTTGAAAAAAAAAGTTGGGCTGAATACGCTCCTGAAACAATTCTCTGCAAACACCTCAAAGTTCATATTTTTCAATTGAAATTGATGTGATTATCAGATATTCTGGGTGATACATTTAGAAAATACTCGAGCACTAACCTTATTTGAATAAGAATGTTACAAACACGATATTTCCTAGCAAAAACGCTAAGTTTTGTTCCATAATTTCTGCAATTGAAATGCCATATTTCTCACACCAAAATAAGTTCCTTCTTCGATTTTCCTGAAGATTAGTTTGTAAACACTAATAATTTGTTCATATTTGCCTCGATACCCTGAAACTATCTTATAAAAATTAGTTTCTCACTAACCTATCCTAACTCCATTAATCAAAGTCATATGATTCGAGGTCAATGACCTAACCTAATCCATTCCTCTGTGATGATATATCATAGAATTCTAGAGAAGACGATGCCAGATTGACGATTTACTCTTCAACAATGGTATAGGCGAACTCAAGAAAGCAGAACGTCCCCTATCGTTAACGGAAGAACTATCACAGAGGCTTCTACGCATTGCTCTTTGGAAATGCCAAACGAGTAGTTCTGATTCTCGCCGATACAGCGCTACGATCTAAATTTAAGTGCGCTGCCGGCTGCGAGTGCGATGTAGCCGCCACGCAAGACAAGACAAGACGTTCTTCTGTGTCTCCACAGTACAGTCTGTGATTACAATGAACGACGCCGCGATAACCTTTCTACATGGATTCGTTTTATTATTTATTTATTTACTTGAAGTTTGCAGAGAATAAAGCAAACAGGTGATGAATGTGATGTGAAAACAGTGTAGGGTCGATTAAAAATTCCAAGAGGATATTGTTAAGAAGATAGATTTTCCTGAAGGACGGGTATCAATAAATTTTCAATAGAAACTTCTTATAAACTTTGTAATTTCATGCTTCTCGGAATTCAGTTGATAAACATTGACAACATTGTTAATTTGTTAAGAGACCAGAGAAGAAACAATATTCGATGATATTTAATCCAGGAAAGCATTCAGATTTTTTATGAAATTCATGATTTTTTCCTCAAATTTCTTCGTATACATTTAGCAATAACTCGAAAACGACGCGTTTTGTTGAGAAAATATAGGAATACTTTTATTCTCTAAAATGGTTGATTCTTTCGAAAATATGAACCGTTTATCCTTTTCAAGTGATTTGATAGTGTTTTTGCATGAATTTATGAGTCGACCACCCTGTAACTTTTAAACTAGGAGAGATATTGAATAAGTTTCGATTGAGGAATATGCACCATGAATAGAGTAACCAATGGACCAAAATTCAGTTCATTTGAAATAACGGTTCCGGAGATATGAACAGGAAAGTGTTTTTTTCGTGGATTTTCGACACCCTGTATCTTCCAAACGAAACCGAATTTTGAAAAATGGTATGGGAAAAAAGTTTTTCGTTTGATGAGGGGAATCTACAGTTAAAATATATGTACAAGTCAAAGACTCACCCTGTATACCTAGATATGAACTTTTGCACTCTATAAGCTGGTCAAAAGCGAAAATTTACTATCAATGAACTGTTTTCTTCTTTAAATTCTACTAATGCATTAATTCTTTTTGAGCTTTGGACTAAAAAAATATATCTCCTAAACAATTGAAAATCGTATAACAAGGTGATTTGGACACTCTTTAAGGTCTCTGATGGGCCCTCCTGTATAAGTAGCCTGAATAAGCAACGAATATTTTCAAACCGAATAAAAAACTGACATTGAATCTACGCTTAGTTTCTGAGATAACCTACCTGTTATTGTTTTAATTTGTGGCTGAATTTCCTGTGTGGTTTCGTAAATTGCAGATGCTTCCATTGTCGAGTGGGAGCAGATTGCATCGAGTGATTCATAGCTTTTGTGGGATGATATTTCTGCAATTTTCAATCGGTTTTGGATAAAATGTAGGATAATTTTCCGTATTTAGCAGTAGGATAATTCAATGCCATAGGAATTTTCGTAAGATCTTATTGTAATTATGCGTTGAGATAATGAGTAGGAGATGCTATTGGTTTTTCATTGAGGAATCTACAGGGTGCGTCAATGAAGGCTAAAATAGCGCCTAAACTGTAGGGTGTGGAAAAAAACTTATATGGCATGGTTATAAGGTTGACTAACATCTACAAACACGAAATTATTTTACATATACAAGGTGCGTCAGAAAAAAGTTACGGAAAAATATGCAGTTTTTTCAAATAGAACACCCTGTATTTCATGCCATAATTCATTCGAAGACAACAAGAGCTTTACACTTATACCTCATTTTTTGAATTTCATCACGGCGCTGTCACATAACATGAATTTTAGGATATTTCTAGTGTTTTAGGGGGATCATTAGAATTCTTATAGCAACCGCTGTGTTCAATCTAGATGAACGAAATTTTTACAGTAGTAAGCATAAAGAATCAGCTTCATCATTCGGTAAACATCTGAAGTTTTTTCATACAGAGTGTCTAATATAAATTCAACAATTTACTCAAATTAAATATGCGATAACTGGATTTATTCAAATGGAACACCCCGTATTTTTCTCTTTCATGAAATTTGTTTTTGGAATGTCTACCCTTTTCACAAAGTAATCGTTTTTTTAAAGGATGTGGAATATCTCAAAAAAGAGCGGTTCGAGTATGGGACATAGGTAGGTTCTTTGTAAAAAAGGTGTACACATTTGAAAAAAGAATTTCATGAAAGAGAAAAATACAGGGTGTTCCATTTGAAAAAATCGAGTTATCGCATATTTAATTTGAGTGAATTGGTAAATTTATATTAGACACTCTGTATGAAAAAAACTTCAGATGTTTACCGAATGCTGAAGCTGATACCTTGAGCTAACTTCTGTAAAAATTTCGTTTTTCTAGATTGAAAACAGCGGTTGCTATAAGAATTTCGATGCACCCCTCAAAACACTAAAAATATCCTAAAAATACGAATTAAGTGGCAACACTGTCATGAAATTTGAAAAATCAGGTATAAGAGTAAAGCTCTTTTTCTCGAAAGAATTATGCCATGAAATACAGAGTGTTCCATTCGAAAAAAACTACATATTTTTCAGTTAATTTTTTTACGCACCCTGTATATGAAAAATTATTTTCAGTTAGTACATTTTGGTCAACCTTATACAACCATATTATATAAGTTTTTCGATACGGTATAGTTTAAGCGGTATTTTAGCCTTACGCCTTGATGACGCACCCTGTATGATTCCATATTCGTGTTAAGCACCTAAAGTGATTCATAGAAATTACTTAAAAATGAATTGTTCTCAATTGTAAATTATCCAAGATGAATTAATTGAATTCGTTTGATTATGTGAGATATTTTTTCTTGATCTAGGAAAATATGGCCAGATTATTGATGTTCAAAAACTCATTTTGAGTAAAATCAATACGTACCTATCTTCATTTCATTGATAGTTTCTTCAAATTAAATCGATAACCAATAACAAACCAGATTGTTTCAACTTAATTCCCATCTCACGAAAACAATAAGACACTTTATGAATTCGTATTGTTCATCAATCTCAGATGATTCTTATTGTTTATTTATGTGTAGATGCTATAAAATCGAACAGATGAATAGCGAAGACAATTGATGAACGTAGAAAAAAAGATAGATTTGCAGTAATGAGAACCGCTCATTGTGCTATTCTTGAATGCGATTCAGTCAGATTTCTTCGATACAAAGTGGAACAAATTCTCTTCCAAATAAAAATTGAAAAAGTACTTCCATTTTCATGAAGTTAGGAACTTTTGAAATCTCACTCATCAACCTTTTAGGTTAGATTCATTCCAGATCAACAAATTGATAGAAAAAAATTTGGATAACTGTCAAAGTGACAGTAGTAGTCAAAATATTGACAGCAGATATAGTCAATGGGAAATTTCATCTCGATGGACTCCGCAGTTTTGAACTAAACAGGAAAATAAAATTTCGAATGGCCAATTTCGTCATATTTGATCGAACCTTATCGTTTGAATTTCAAAACCATTCTCGGCTCGAAATTCAATAAATACAGACATTGTGTTGAGCACTCAAAATGAATTATGACTGTGTCTGTTGGGTAGAATTTCAGTTAACCAACTGAAGTGTGGTTCAATTATTAAAGTTTAATTTTTCGAAATATAATCTTCCGAGTGAAAATAAAATAAGGCTAATGGACTGTATACGTATATGAAATTAATTGAAACCCAACACAAATGAAAGGATAATTGTACTCAGAATTAATAGAAGGAATATAGTTACCTATATATCAGCAAAACAGGATCCTGTCGATGACTCCTATTCCAATATAAGATTGCTCGAGCTCGACAAACGAATATGGAATGAAGCCAACGTGAAAATGTCAAATTGTGCACACTTATCCTGGTGGTATTATAAAATAACCACGCCACTGCTAACAGTTTTTTTTGTTCGAAATAATTCGCACAAGTGAAAGTTTTAAATGAGAGTAATTCGATGAAATCGAAATCACTAAAACTGTGAAGCACAGGAAAAAACTGAAATTTTCGAATTCACGAAAGGAAGCAATAAGCAATCAATGGAAACAGAATTATTCACGAAATCAATCAATGAACTGAATGAAAAATATGAATTACATGGAAACGAAACAAATATGCGACATTTGCTACGCTCCACAGCTGACAAGTTCTTCTTGTGCATAAAGGATAATCCATATGGGAATTCCCCAGTATGGAGAAATTAATTTAATGATTCGAATTTTGAATATTCAGAATAATTATTTTGAAATGTTCACTTGGCGTGAACATGTCCTTTTTTAATTCTTCAATCGACCAAAATGCGAAAACATAATATCAAATTGAACTTTCTCTTGCAGATGTCGACATTGAGCTCCATAAGCAGCGACAGCACGACGAGGAACTTCAAGAGGGTCCATCGGAGGTCCATGTATTCCTCGGGATCAGACATACAATTCACCAGGAAGAAACTGACCCATCAGTACAAACTAGGATGTATCATCATAGCGATTTTTTTAATTTTGCTTCTGTTCGCTGCAGGTGCAGTGTACTTCGGCTGTGAGTGTATAAGATGGTGATAATTACGATTATAATTTGTCAACAACAGTTGGTTGGTAGAAGTCACTGGACCAGTACCTACCCGTAATTGTAATGCGATGAGCATAATAGGTCTATCCATGACATGCTCGCTTGGCATAGTTAACTTTCTAACATTCTAACTAATTATTGCATCATTAGCGTGTGAAGTTTGTGTTAAATTCTCGAGGCAGTCGAAGTATCTGATGGGCACCTACATTAAGATTTACCCGAAAATCTACTAAATTTTGATTCTCAAAATAGAAATTCTGTTCATTGACAAAAAATAAAACCCTTGCAAATGACAACCCTTACTTTTCGTGTTAAAAATGGATAGATCTTTATTTCCCAGAATTATTTGGTTAGTGATGGAGTTTTTTATCAACATATTTTCCGCTTAGGGAATGTGAAGACAGTACCCACTCAATGCACTCGTTTCCACACCACCCTGAGGTAGAGTGCTTGGTGCGTTTTGTTTTTAAGTGGTATCCCCAGTAGGCCTACTCCACTTCATGCCGAAATTGGCGCATACTTGTTCCGCATTATCCAGTTGAACGAATTCCACCAAGGGAATATATGAACGCGATAGTTAATGCACTCGTTTTCACACCACTCTGTAGGTAGAGTGCTCGGCTACTTGAACGATTCCACCAAGGGAATATATGAACGCGATAGTTAATTTACTGTTTTTTGGCGCTACATGTTTCCGCATTCTGGGCGCATACTTTTCTCCGCATTATCCAGTTGAACGAATTCCACCAAGGGAATATATGAACGTGATAGTTAATGCACTCGTTTCCACACCACCCTGTAGGTAGAGTACTCGGCGCGTTTTGTTTTTGAGTGGTATCCCCAGAAGGCCTACTCCACTTTATGTCGGAATGCGCCAAATTTATTTCTAATAATCTGTTAATTAATAAATTAACAAGATATTAGAGGATCGCGGAAAGGAAAAGTTTCAATTTAGTTCTAGCCTACGATTCTTCTCAAGGTCAAACGGATACGTACAGCATATGTGGGGTTAGGGGAACCATGCCATTAAAGCCCCTTGTGGCCGAAAGAAAATCGGAGATCCAGAAAGAAATATCACGTTTCCTTGTAAATTTTCAATTTGGCGATCTCCGACGAGAATAATTTTTATTGGCGCAATCTTGTTTCCGCTTTTTGGGCGCATACCTTTTTCCACATTATCCAGTTGAACGAATTACACCAAGGGAAAATATGAACGCGATAGTTAATGCTCTCGTTTTCACACCACCCTGTAGGTAGAGTGCTCGGCTACTTGAACGATTCCACCAAGGGAATATATGAACGCGATAGTTAATGCACTCGTTTTCACACCACCCTGTAGGTAGAGTGCTCGGCTACTTGAACGATTCCACCAAGGGAATATATGAACGCGATAGGTAATTTACTGTTTTTTGGCGCTACATGTTTCCGCAGTCTGGGCGCATACTTTTATCCGCTTTATCCAGTTGAACGAATTCCACCAAGGGAATATATGAACGCGATAGTTAATGCACTCGTTTTCACACCACCCTGTAGGTAGAGTGCCCGGCTACTTGAACGATTCCACCAAGGGAATATATGAACGCGATAGGTAATTTACTGTTTTTTTGGCGCTACATGTTTCCGCAGTCTGGGCGCATACTTTTATCCGCTTTATCCAGTTGAACGAATTCCACCAAGGGAATATATGAACGCGATAGTTAATGCACTCGTTTTCACACCACCCTGTAGGTAGAGTGCCCGGCTACTTGAACGATTCCACCAAAGGAATATATGAACGCGATAGTTAATTTACTGTTTTTTGGCGCTACATGTTTCCGCATTCTGGGCGCATAATTTTCTCCGCATTATCCAGTTGAACGAATTCCACCAAGGGAATATATGAACGCGAAACTTAATGCACTCGTTTTCACACCACCCTGTAGGTAGAGTGCTCGGCCACTTGAACGATTCCACCAAGGGAATATATGAACGCGATAGTTAATTCATTGTTTTTTGGCGCTACATGTTTCCGCATTCTGGGCGCATACCTTTCTCCGCATTATCCAGTAGAACGAATTCCACTAAGGGAATATATGAACGCGATAGTTAATGCACTCGTTTTCACACCACCCTGTAGGTAGAGTGCCCGGCTACTTGAACGATTCCACCAAGGGAATATATGAACGCGATAGTTAATGCACTCGTTTCCACACCACCCAGTAGGTAGAGTACTCGGCGCGTTTTGTTTTTGAGTGGTATCCCCAGAAGGCCTACTCCACTTTATGTCGGAATGCGCCAAATTTATTTCTAATAATCTGTTAATTAATAAATTAACAAGATATTTGAGGATCGCGGAAAGGAAAAGTTTCAATTTAGTTCTAGCCTACGATTCTTCTCAAGGTCAAACGGATACGTACAGCATATGTGGGGTTAGGGGAACCATGCCATTAAAGCCCCTTGTGGCCGAAAGAAAATCGGAGATCCAGAAAGAAATATCACGTTTCCTTGTAATTTTTCGATTTGGCGATCTCCGACGACAATAATTTTTATTGGCGCAATCTTGTTTCCGCTTTTCGGGCGCATACCTTTTTCTCCATTATCCAGTTGAACGAATTCCACCCAGGGAATATGAACGCGATAGTTAATGCACCCGTTTTCGCACCACCCTATAGATAGAGTGCTCAGCTAGTTGGACGATTCCACCAAGGGAATATATGAACGCGATAGTTAATTTACTGTTTTTTGGCGCTACATGTTCCCGCATTCTGGGCGCTTACTTTTCTCCGCATTATCCAGTTGATCGAATTCCACGAAGGGAAAATATGAACGCGATAGTTAATGCACTCGTTTTCACACCACCCTGTAGGTAGAGTGCCCGGCTACTTGAACGATTCCACCAAGGGAATATATGAACGCGATAGTCAATTTACTGTTTTTTGGCGCTACATGTTTCCGCAGTCTGGGCGCATACTTTTCTCCGCATTATCCAGTTGAACGAATTCCACCAAGGGAATATATGAACGCGATAGTTCATGCACTCGTTTTCACACCACCCTGTAGGTAGAGTGCTCGGCTACTTGAACGATTCCACCAAGGGAATATATGAACGCGATAGTTAATTTACTGTTTTTTGGCGCTACATGTTTCCGCATTCTGGGCGCATACTTTTCTCCGCATTATCCAGTTGAACGAATTCCACCAAGGGAATATATGAACGCGATAGTTTATGCACTCGTTTTCACACCACCCTGTAGGTAGATACTTGAACGATTCCACCAAGGGAATATATGAACGCGATAGTTAATTTACTGTTTTTTGGCGCTACATGTTTCCGCATTCTGGGCGCATACTTTTCTCCGCATTATCCCGTTGAACGAACTCCACCAAGGGAATATATGAACGCGATAGTTTATGCACTCGTTTTCACACCACCCTGTAGGTAGATACTTGAACGATTCCACCAAGGGAATATATGAACGCGATAGTTAATTTACTGTTTTTTGGCGCTACATGTTTCCGCATTCTGGGCGCATACTTTTCTCCGCATTATCCCGTTGAACGAACTCCACCAAGGGAATATATGAACGCGATAGTTAATTTACTGTTTTTTGGCGCTACATGTTTCCGCATTCTGGGCGCATACTTTTCTCCGCATTATCCAGTTGAACGAATTCCACCAAGGGAATATATGAACGCGATAGTTTATGCACTCGTTTTCACACCACCCTGTAGGTAGATACTTGAACGATTCCACCAAGGGAATATATGAACGCGATAGTTAATTTACTGTTTTTTGGCGCTACATGTTTCCGCATTCTGGGCGCATACTTTTCTCCGCATTATCCCGTTGAACGAACTCCACCAAGGGAATATATGAACGCGATAGTTAATTTACTGTTTTTTGGCGCTACATGTTTCCGCATTCTGGGCGCATACTTTTCTCCGCATTATCCAGTTGAACGAATTCCACCAAGGGAATATATGAACGCGATAGTTTATGCACTCGTTTTCACACCACCCTGTAGGTAGATACTTGAACGATTCCACCAAGGGAATATATGAACGCGATAGTTAATTTACTGTTTTTTGGCGCTACATGTTTCCGCATTCTGGGCGCATACTTTTCTCCGCATTATCCCGTTGAACGAACTCCACCAAGGGAATATATGAACGCGATAGTTTATGCACTCGTTTTCTCACCACCCTGTGGGTAGAGTGCTCGGCTACTCGAACGATTCCACCAAGGGAATATATGAACGCGATAGTTAATTTACTGTTTTTTGGCGCTACATGTTTCCGCATTCTGGGCGCATACTTTTCTCCGCATTATCCCGTTGAACGAACTCCACCAAGGGAATATATGAACGCGATAGTTTATGCACTCGTTTTGACACCACCCTGTAGGTAGAGTGCTCGGCTACTTGAACGATTCCACCAAGGGAATTTATGAACGCGATATTTAATGCACTCGTTTCCACACCACCTTGTAGGTAGAGTGCTCGGCGCGTTTTGTTTTTGAGTGGTTTCCCCAGAAGGCCTAATCCACTTTTGACGCATACTGTTTCTACATTTTTTGGGGCAAATTCTTTCCGCATTTTGGGGGCATTCTTTTTCCGTAATAATGGGCGCATTCTTTTCCGCAATAAACCTGAAATTAACCACCACCTATATAACCCTAAAAGTCACTCACTCTTGATTGTCCGCTCTTGGTCCATCGCTAGCTGAAGTTGGGAATGGCATCCAGGAGATCCCAACTCAGCCCGGAAAGGCCAAGGGTTCTCTGGGACCTACCTTCTCTTCCGCCTGAAATAATCTGAAAAAACGAAACGCTACCGCTAACTATTTATTGCCGCATACTTGTTTCCGCATGAGTTCTCTAAGACATTTGTCCTTCGTCAGAACCTTTTCGACATTATTGTCAATATACCTGAAATTAACCACCACCTTTATAACCCTAAAAGTCACTCACTCTTGATTTTCCGCTCTTGGTCCATCGATGGCTGCAGTTGAGAATGGCAACCATGAAATCCCAACTCAGCCCGGAAAGGCCAAGGGTTCTCTGGGACCTACCTTCTCTTCCACCTGAAATAATCTGAAAAGAAGAAGTATTTCTTGGCGCACACTGGTTGCTCAGTTTTTGGCGCATTCTTTTTCCGCATTTATTGGCGCATATTGTTTCCGCATTGTCCAGTTGATCGAATTCCGCCAAGGGAATATGAACGCGATAGTTTATGCACTCGTTTTCACACCACCCTGTAGGTAGAGTACTCGGCTATTTGAACGGATTCCACCAAGGGAATATGAACGCGATAGTTAATGCACTCGTTTTCACACCACCCTGTAGGTAGGGTAGAGTGCTCGGCTACTCGACCGATTCCACCAAAGGAATATATTAACGCGATAGTTAATGCACTCGTTTTCACACCACCCTGTAGGTAGAGTGCTCGGCTACTTGAACGATTCCACCAAGGGAATATATGAACGCGATAGTTAATGCACTCGTTTTCACACCACCCTGTAGGTAGAGTGCTCGGCTACTTGAACGATTCCACCAAGGGAATATATGAACGCGATAGTTAATGCACTCGTTTTCACACCACCATGTAGGTAGAGTGCTCGGCTACTTGAACGATTCCACCAAGGGAATATATGAACGCGATAGTTAATGCACTCGTTTTCACACCACCCTGTAGGTAGAGTGCTCGGCTACTCGACCGATTCCACCAAAGGAATATATTAACGCGATAGTTAATGCACTCGTTTTCACACCACCCTGTAGGTAGAGTGCTCGGCTACTTGAACGATTCCACCAAGGGAATATATGAACGCGATAGTTAATGCACTCGTTTTCACACCACCCTGTAGGTAGGGTAGAGTGCTCGGCTACTCGACCGATTCCACCAAAGGAATATATTAACGCGATAGTTAATGCACTCGTTTTCACACCACCCTGTAGGTAGAGTGCTCGGCTACTTGAACGATTCCACCAAGGGAATATATGAACGCGACAGTTAATGCACTCGTTTTCACACCACCCTGTAGGTAGAGTGCTCGGCTACTTGAACGATTCCACCAAGGGAATATATTAACGCGATAGTTCATGCACTCGTTTTCACACCACCCTGTAGGTAGAGTGCTCGGCTACTTGAACGAATTCCACCAAGGGAATATATGAACGCGATAGTTAATGCACTCGTTTCCACACCACCTTGTAGGTAGAGTACCTACTCGGCGCGTTTTGTTTTTAAGTGGTATTCCCAGTACCTAGGCCTTATCCACTTAATTTCGAAATATGCCAAATATAATTTCATAATAGGCTGCTTCGTCCAGTTGAATGCTGAATTTATTCGAGATTCAAGTTATAATTCCTCAAATACGAAGCTTCATATTTAAATCTTACAAGAAGCAAAACATTATTAAAATAAGGAACTGAATCATTGAAAAGAATCAAGAACTTTTGTCATTCTTACACAACAAGAACTGACTCAACACATTTACAGGGAGTGTTCGAAAAAATGTTCTTCTTTTCTGATATTCTTGACATGAAATTTGAAAATTACTGATTGAGCCCTGTCCAAAATGAAATTGTCTCAGTTGCATGACGATTTTGTATTTTTTGGGAAAATCTGAAAAGTCAAAATGTTTTGTTCTAAAATAAGCTAGGCCTGATAAATGTGTGAATTGAATGTGCAACAAAATTACTGATTTTGTGAATGTTTTCACTTCGAATAACTTCCAATTTTTGTATCTTTTGTTCGAAAATTCAACGCCTCATATCTTTGAAACAAAGTGTTCATGAGCCTGAGTTGAAATTAAATTTTATTCTCCAAATGAATACTCTCGAAATCTTTCTAGTAGAAGATAGTTGCAATCAAAATATGAACACAGACATTAGAATAGTTTGGAAGATTTATTTTCCTGGTTTTAATATACAAAACATCGGTAGTACTCACAATTTTTCGAATCAGTTAATCCAATTTTCACAGCACAATATCATAAACATTCCAAACACGAAACACTAACGCACACACATAGTCCAAAGCCCGATACACTGCACAGGACCGCACTAGAATCCACGATGTTTATAGATGAAACTCATTATGGAAACTGAACAACCAGTGCCTCGACTGACTCTAATCCTCCATTGAAAAACTGTTCGTTGCCGTGAGTCAACCATTATGATTTCACAGAATGACTCGTTTCAGAGATATAGGGGCTGGCCAAAACTTTTCCGGCATTATATTTGTTCTTATATACAGGTTCTTTCACGAGGAACCTCACCCATATTTATACGGGAAACTACTGAACGTATTTTCATGAAATTCAGCACTTATAAGTATTTCACAATGCTGATGAAATCTAAAATATTTTCAAGGCATGAGCACCTCCGGTTTTTCCGGAAATGACGTCAACTTCCGTTTTTCAAATTAGAACACCATTTTTTTATTGTAGAAATAGATTCCTTAGAAAATTTCAAGTTATTTTGATGTAACATTTTTCAGTTTATCGAAAATAGAGCTCCGCTGAAACAAGAATAACTTCGAGGTTTTTGGATGGAAAATTTTCATTTTTGGGATTTTTCAAGATGTAAGATTGATGTATCCACTTTAGAAATCGAAAAAATCAACTTTTTCAAATTAGAACCCCATTTTTTTATGGCAGATATTGAATCTACGTTAAAAAATGATGTGAGTGTATGCACCACACCCTTGCCCTAAAGTGGATATTAACTCAGAAAATATCCATTTTAGGGCAAGGGTGTGATGCATACACTCACATTATTTTTTAACGTAGATTCAATATCTGCCATGAAAAAATGGAATTCTAATTTGAAAAAATTGATTTTTCACGATTTTGTCATCCCAAACTTTGAAAGCGATTTTTTCACCCCCTGTATCATGAATCGCGATTTCGATTTTTAAAGTGGATACATCAATCTTACATCTTGAAAAATCCCAAAAATGAAAATTTTCCATCCAAAAACCTCGAAATTATTCTTGTTTCAGCGGAGCTCTATTTCCGATTTTTTTTTTCGAATTTTCCCGCTCAGAGAGAATTTTTCAACCAAAACTGAAAAATGTTACATCAAAATAACTTATTATTGCGATCGAAATTGAATATTGGAAAAAAAAACGAATTTTCCTATATTTCCTGTTAAAATTTGAAATATTACTGATAGTGCCCTGTCCAAAATTGTATCAGTGTCGTGTTGAAATATTATCCATATTAAATTCTAAAATAACAGACAGCACCAAGTTATAACTATATGATTTTGATTTAAAGAAACTTCATTATTTCAGTCAGCTACTATGCAGAACAATTTCCTGGACCACTGATATATCGTGGTACTTTTAAAATCGTCGATGGTGATGTGTATACGAATGAATTAGCAGATCCTAGCAGTAAAAAGTACAAAATAAGATCTCGTGACTACAGGGAGAGGCTCAACCTTTTGTTCAGAAGAAGTTCCATCAAACATGGCTTTGGGGGCAGCGAAATTTTGGCACTCGATGGGTAAGTAAACGAAAAGATTAAGACTATTTTATAGTGAAAATATAAAGCGAAACTATATAGATTGGAGAAATTGTGAAAGGTTACAGTTCTTGACCAGAAATGGCATCAATTCAGTTTCTTTGGCATCAGCGCTGTCATCAGAATTTGCTATTCATGGTTGTCTTTTTATCTACCCTGTGGTAGACTGCGGAATCCTTTTCAATTAAATCACTATAGTCAATCTCAATCTACAACTTTTTAATTATCCAAATTTTTCTGTCTTCTTCATTATGCTTAGCAGCAGTTTTCACAGCGATCATTCCAATATTTTCCCAGGATAGAGAACGAAAATTTGGTGATTCATTTCACCATCAACGTAGACCCAGTGTACACCGAAGGAGTAGATGAACAACTCCTGGAAAACATAATACTCGAAGACGTACGACAAGGTGAAAGCATCATCTTCAAGGACCTCAAAATCGAAGAAAACAGCGTGAACATAATGCCAAACAACGACATAACCCATCCCACGTCACCATCCACCGTTATGTTCGTAGAAACCACCACCCAGCAGCCCAAACAGTCCAAAGATTGTGTGCCAATGGACCTGCCATACTGCTCGAAGATGAGCTACAAAACCACCTCCTATCCTAACATCTTTGACCACGGAAGCTTGAGGGATGTGGAGGAGAATTTGATACCTTTCAGGGAGCTGATAGACTCAGAGTGTTACAACCACACCTACCAGTTTGTCTGCAACGTTCTGCAGCCTTACTGTTTGAAGACGGACGTTAACATACTTCCTTGCAGAAGCTTCTGCAGGTATTTCATGGCGGGGTGCGGGAATAGGCTTCCGGAAAATTTGAGGCAGAAGCTGGATTGTAACAACTTCTTGGAGTACCAAGGGGACAACTGCTTGATTGAGCCAGGTAACTAGATGTCCGAAAATCTGTTTTCAGCTCTGAGCTCATTAAGGTCCTCCAGAGAAAACAAAACTGAAGATGGTAGGCAGTTTTTGGAGTTCTAAATGTGTCATCCTCAATTTTTCATGTAAACAGCTGAGAAATTTTATTAACTCAGCTTGGAAACTCCAAAAACTGCCATAATATTCGAAAATTCAATGTTCTTCAGCTACACATATCTCATCTTTCGACTGCCATCTTCAGAATATTTTCTAATTCTGACTTCTCTTTGAGTAGTAGAGTATATTGATGTACCTACATTGTCTCAAAGTCTTGAAGATACAAAAGAACACTGAAGCCTCTTTTTCATTGTGGGGAATCTATCATGTGAAAATATTGAAAACTTAAGATGGCAGTCAAAATACAGTTTTCAATATTATACCTAGCAGTTTTGGAGTTTCTAAATGTAACTTCCTCAATTTTTCATTTAAAAAGCTGAGGAATTCGATTAATTCAGCTTGAAAACTCCAAAAACTGCCATAATATTGGAAAATTTAATATCCTTCAGCTACAAAATCAATTTTCTGACTGTCATCTTCAAAATATTTTCTTATTCTTACTCCACTTTAAATAGCAAGGTTATTTGATGTAGGTACATTGTCTCGAAGTCTAGAAGACACAACTCAACACTGCAACCTCTTTTTTATGGTTGGAAATCTATTATGTACATAAAAATGTTGAAGAGGCTGTTCTAAATTCAAGATTTCCTCTCAGATTGCGGTGTCCAAAAACTGCAAAACACGCAAATCTTCACCAAGTCCGCCAACTTGGGCGACTGGCCCTGGCATGTGGCCCTCTTCAAGGACAACGTGCACATTTGCGACGGCACCTTAATATCCCCAAGCTGGATCGCAACCACCACCTCCTGTTTCCAAGGTCAGCCCAAAGCTGAGTGGATCGCAAAATTAGGTTCTGTACGCCTTTCTCTATCGCACCCTTCCGAGACAGAAAAAAGAATAATCGGCATGGTTAAATCTCCGGTGGAAGGTAGCACTATCGCTCTGGTGAAGCTCAATGAGCCGGTAATGATCACGGAGAATATAAGGCCTATCTGTCTTCCCAATAGAGACGTTGATATGACCGAGACAAGCGAGTGTAATACCGTTGGTTGGTCAAGAGATACTGAGCAGTTGAAGAGGATCCAAGTGAAGGTCTCTGCGATGAAGAAGTGTGAGAATATAAGTATAGCCAATCTCAACAGCATCTGTGCAGAAGTTGCTTATGGCCAGGAGAATTGTCACGTAAGTTACATTCCTTCAATAAACCGGACGCATAATTATTTGTTAAAAATGCATTATACCATCATTTGGTCCTTTGAGCCGAATTATCTAACTGAATATGTCCAATGAATTTGAGAGAGGGTTATTTTTCCCTTCAATATCTCTATGGTTAATTCGAAATATGAATTCATTCATATACTTATAACATTTTAGGAAGAGGAATTTGCTGGCAGTCCAGTGATGTGTGTGGATCCTGCCACCTCAACGTGGAGTATAGTCGGTGTTACTAACTGGAGAATAGCGTGCTCGAGGAATGGAATGGTACGACCCAGAATGTACGACAAAATTTCGTCCAATATCAATTGGATTCACGAAACCCTGAATTCGGACGATTACAGAAATGGGGATGTATAAATAAGGAATGAGTTTTCAAACATGTGTATATTAATGACTGTTTTTTTATATTTGTACATAAATTATTTTACATAGATTTTTATTTTACTGTTATTATATATACTTAGGTACGTATTAGAAGTAGCTACTCCACCTCACTAGTTACCGAAATATAATGAGATTACGTGTATTTTTCTTCCCTTCAGTTATCTTTAATCTTTGTTGTGAAAAGATTGTTCTAAATCATTACTTTTTGGCAGTTCATGAATTGGCAACGAAGCTGCTAAGGAAATTTCAGATGAAAAAGAAATATTCATTGTTCTGTGGAAACTGTACATTTCTACCATAAACTGTGGAATCGTTTTTGTTTCATTACCAAGCCTTCTTAAAACCAAGTAGATATAACAAGAATAAAAGCACATATTTTGTGGGTAGTTCAAACACGAGTCGGCGAAACTAGGGAGCAAAAAGAGGCACTGATATTCATAAAAATAATTTTAATCAAAAATAATAATTTAACATTCAATCAACATGTTGGTTTTTGGCAACAGAACATAACCTAGCAAGTAGACCTGACATTTGAATCAAACTACATAACCCTCCTACGATTCTCATTTGAGTTAAACCAATTTCCTGTAAAAACAAATCATTAACAATGCCTCACATTAAGTTTGAGTACCCACCTTTATGAAACCTATTTTCAAAGCTTCTTCCATATCCATAGTCTTTGTTACTTTGAAGATATTCTTTATAATGTCCTCAGCAGCATAACCTAAGTTCCACAAATGTTCTATAACCTAAAAAGTAAAAATATCTCGATAGAACACATTTCAAAGAATGGCATGAATAATTCTCACCTTATATGCCCTTCGTAAATCACCTGCAATACAACTTTTCAACATGTCTTTGATGAGCATAGGATGTGGTTCGTCACAAACTTTGAATACATTCTGAGAATTAACAACTTCGAATCCGTTATGTGTTGATTGGAGATTATTCAAGGCTTGCCTCATGTCTCCTTGAGCTGTAAAAACTATAGCTTCCAAACCATCCTCAGTATAATTCACCTGAAATAAACAAAATAGACAATATACAAAAGTTTTCCTTTTTAAGGGTTCCACAAATCCAATAAAATCCTTATATAAAATGTATACCACACTCACATTCTCTTTCTGGCATATTTGCAGAGTTCTAGCTAGTACTTGAGCATCTGATAATTTTGAGTATCTCAACACAGCACATCTCGACTGTATAGGTTCTATAACTTTTTCACTGTAATTACAAGCCAAAGCAAACCTTGTGGTGTTACTGTATATTTCCATGGTTCTTCTTAGGGCTTGTTGTGCACCATCTGTCATACTACATTAAACAAAAATATTCATTAAGATATAAAAATTTAGAATGAACGTATTTCACTTCAATGCAAGTAATATATGACCTACCTGTCTACTTCATCTAAAATAATAATCTTATGTCTTCCAGGAGGAAGAGTTACTTTCTGTTGAGCAAACATCTTGACTTTATTTCTCACAATATCGATTCCTCTATCATTTGAAGCATTCAATTCTAATACAGCATCTTTGAATGAAGCCCCTAGTAATATTTTTGCCAAACACAAAATGGTAGTTGTTTTACCAACTCCAGGAGGGCCCTACAGAATAATGATTTTGTTTGATAAGCTTTTCAAAAGGTTAATGATTTCACATACTGCCACGATAATGTTGGGAACATTTCCTTTCTTGGCAAATATGGAAAGTCTTTGGATTGTATCTTCGTTTCCAACTATTTCTTCGAAGGTGTGCGGCCTATACTTTTCTATCCTGTAATTAGTAGTTTACTTGTTTACTACATTATTTTCAGTTGATTTGGTTTGCTCACCAAGGTACACTGTTGCTTTTTTTGCTGTTACTGTCACAATTCGAGCTTGTACTGGGTTGAAAATCGGTAATAACAACATCTACTTCCATTTCTATATCAGACATTTTTTTTAAATATTTTTGTCACAACAAAAGCTCCTTAAGACCGAAATAGCAACAATTTTTCGTTATATTATAGGTTATAAAAAATTAGCGGCAAAAATTTGAATATTAATTAAAACCACAGAACACATCACATTTTACACCTTCTATGTTACTTAACCTCACACTTTGACAGTTTCAAAAAAAACCTTAACCTCAAATTTTTCCAGGCAACACACATAAACATAAGCTACTTATTTTATTTGAAAAATTACAAATATTTGTTTGCATTATGGCCAACACAACACGTGATTGTGGTTGCAAAGGATATCGTACGTGTCTGGTGTGCGAGGAAAAATTTGGAATAAGACGAGATAATGTTTTATTGAATAAAGATAATAGTTATGTGTATTGCATGTATTGCCATAAAGCATACCTTGGTTGGGATATGAATGAATGTAAAGAACATCCCAATCACAAAGGAGAAGGGATAAATTTCCCTGGTGTATTCATCTTCGAAAATTTCCTGAGTGAGCAGGAAGAAGATTACCTTATACAAAATATCGATAATGTGGTTTGGGATCCTTCACAAAGTGGAAGAAGGAAACAGAATTATGGTCCTAAATGTAATTTCAAAAAGAGAAAGATCAAACTTGGGGATTTTCGTGGGTTTCCCTTATTTTCGAAATTTGTACAAGACAAATTTCAACATGTTCCAATATTAACGAAATTTTTTACAATTGAACAATGTTCTTTGGAATATAATTCAAACACTGGTGCCTCTATTGATCCTCATATAGATGATTGTTGGGTATGGGGCGAAAGAATAGTTACAGTAAATTTATTAAGTGATTCAGTCTTAACAATGACTATAAACAAAAAATCTGATAGGTACAACTTGAGCTGTGTCAAAGATTATCCATCGGTTGTAAATGAAAAGGGTCTATATCTTAATTCAAATGAGACCTTCAAATTGAGGGATTATGGAGAGAATACTCCCGTCATTAGAATACCAATGCCAAAACGATCTTTGTTAGTTATGCATGGTTCTGCTAGATATGAGTGGGAACATCAGATATTTCGAGAGGACATTTCTGACCGTAGAGTGTGTCTAGCTTATAGAGAGTTCACACCCCCTTTTCTTGTTGGAGGAAAAGATCATCAAATTGGAAAAGAAATACTTGAAAAAGCTCAAGAATTTTTTTGATGTTACAGTGATTGTATATGATAGATATAATGAAAATATAAATTTACTCTATAAATTGTTGAATATTTCTTGAACAACCATATTTTCCGCTTTTCCTACCTATCTTGTGACCTCAACATGCAAAAATGATGGCATGTATCAACAAGGGAATTCCAATATTTTGAAGCTACATTTCCAAACCAATTTATGGGGAGTTGGTCCTCTTTCTGACTACATTTGTGTATCATGGAGTCACTGTTAATGAGACATTCTTTTGTCTAACACATATTTTATTAATGAAATAAGTCTTACAAAAGGTGAATCTTAATCTAAGCTACATATTTCTCATCCTTTGAGATGTTCAAGTTTTCTTACATCAGAAAGAAGGAAAAATATATATTTTCTATATTATACACAGCTAAAAAAAATTATGTACAGTTTTGTATATCTATATCCGAAGGAATCTGTCGTAATTCTCTATTCAAAGTTTTGAGCAAGGGATGTTTCCCACAGCCACACCTGTTTCTGAAGTCGTCCAAATCCAATGCCCATATCATTCCTCCAGCCAATCCAAGGTCCTTTATTAGATGTGACTAAAAAAACATATTCATGATAAATAATTCGTTCTCGATATTCTACTATCCTACCTTTCTCTTCATTTCTGCTATATCATCGTATGAAACCCACTGGTTACCGCTGTAGGCGTATGGACCCATTCGACCTTGAGGATCCCTCACGACGTTCCAACTTCTCCTCTTCACTCTCTCACAAATCTGCAAATGATACTTTTCTATCAGCAAGGATTCACCTTCGATTCCTCAGCGAAACATGATTTGATTCTTTCGAGGACAATAATGTGTTATGCATTATTATAAATGTTAATACTCACCTCATAGAATGCCATAAAACCACCAGCTCTCGTGAATTCCCCAGCTTCACCAGGTCCATAGGATTGAGAGTTCAATCCATTATTAGATGCATCAGCTAGAGAAAAGCTCTGACCGTACATTGGCATCCCCATAATGAGTTTACTTGGTGGAGCTCCCTTCTCTATCCAGTAGTTCATGGAGAAGTTCTGAAAAGCATCGTGTTCAAGGCATATTGTGTCGCAAAAAGATATATCTTAGGATCTCCTCACCGCATTGAAGTAATCATAGGCATCTCCTGGATAATAATACAGAGGCGCTACGTGTCCAGTCTGCTTATCCCAGTTTCCATGGAAATCGTAGGTCATCACAGCTATCCAGTCGAAATACTTGCTCAAAGCTGGAACGTCATACCCAGCATCTATGACCATCTTACTGGGCGATACTGCCGAAGACAAGAGGAGACCTTTAGGCCTGAACTGTGCACTCAGCTCTCTCACTAAGGCTGCGAAGCCTTCTTTATCAGACGATGGGCCTTTGTTGCAGTCAACCTGGAATGAAATTCAACACTGGAATCCACCTGTTTTCTCGTGACCATACAAAGCGCGGTTCAAGGTTACATACCTGCCAACACTTGGGGTATTCCCAATCCAGATCCAAACCATCAAAGCCCCATTTCTCTATAAACTGCAACGCGTGTGTCACAAACCTCGCTCTGGCTTGTGGGTCGTTCACCAATCTAGAATATTTATTACCTAAAGAGTCGTTCCAACCACCAAGAGCTATCAAAACTTTCAGTCCTTTAGCTTTGTAAGCCACCACTTTGGTGTAGAAATCTGAAAAAGTTTGCATAGATCATTCGTTTCTTGGAAAGAGCTGGACAATGACTTACTGTTGTCTATATCAGCCCATGAGTCATGTGGTTTTATGGTGAGTGAATTAGCGTCCAAAACAGCGAAGCCATAGGTTATGTGCGTACACAAAGTTGGATCTATGTCATCTGGGAGGTATTTGCCATCGCCTTGCCTGTTTGAAGATATATTTCGAGTTATTCAACATACACATTTCAGGTTTATTGGTAGAATCAGTACAAGTTGTTTTCTCACTCTCACCTGTACCACGCCCAGTTCGTGAAATAGCATACAATCTTCATTCCTCCCTCACCAGGAGCTTGGGATTCTGTGCCTGGCTCGTAAGGAATATTTGGAATCTCAACAGTGGATGGAGCATATTCTTCCGAAGACGTTGTAGTTTCTGGCACTGCTGCAGTTGTGGCGTCAGGATGACAAGCCGTATTTTCTGGCCAATCACAGTGGTCCTTATTCCAATACAAACCATGTGGACACACCTGAAGCTGCAGCTTGCCTTGGTTGCAGATGTAATAGTTCTGGCAGTCCGTGTCGTCTGCCATGAATACATTTCCATTGCACGGCATTTCTTTCGGGTACATCGGTTGACTTGGTTCTGTCGGTTGGTACGGAGGTTTCTTGGTAGATGTGGGTTTCATAGTTGGTTTTCTGGTAGGTATAGGCTTCATCGTTGGTTTTTTGTTCTCTGTCGGCCCTTTACCGAGGATACATTTAGGGGCTGGTTTTGAGTAATTCCTGAGCACCCTGTTTATGGTCCTGAGTAGGGGGTATTTTTCGCAACCGCACAAGTTTTTGAAATCGTCTAAATCCAAGGCCCATATCATTCCTCCTCCTAGACCCATGGCTTTGATGTATTGTGACTTATGCCTAATCATTCCTATGTCGTCGAATGATACCCATTGGTCCCTGAGATATGCGTAAGGACCTATCCTGCCTTTCTTGTCTCTCACCACGGTCCATCCTTTGTTGATCACATTGGTGCATATCTGAAAAGTATTTGGTTATATTATGAAGAGGTAAAGAGGTTGAAGCTTTTGGAAAAACTCTGTAATCCTCAATGTCCTTACTTCATAGTAAGCCAAGAACCCCCTAGCTCTCGTCTCTTCTCCAGCTTCTCCACCCCCATAAGTGGGAGCGTTCAATCCATTGTTACTGTTGTCTGCCAAAGAGAAAGACTGCCCATACATCGGCATTCCCATCACCAACTTCTTTCTGTCTGCACCTTTCTCGATCCAGTAATTGATAGTGAAATTCTGAAATAAATAAAAATTTTCGTCCTATTCTTCATACAATAACAAAAACTTTCCATACCGAATTTAGAGTAGCATCAGCATCTTCAGGATGTTCGTACATGGGAGCAACGTGCCCAGTGATCTTGTCCCATTGGCCATGGTAGTCGTAACACATCACAGCTATCCAGTCCAGATATTTGGAGAGGGTTGGAACATCATATCCTTCGTCAATCACTCTCTTGTTGGGCGAAACAGCTGAGGAGAGCAGCCAACCTTTTGGCTGGAAGGCAGCATGCAACTCTCTAACGAAATCTGCGAATCCTATCTTGTCTGAAGCTGGCCCTTTGTTACAATCGACCTATAAAAATGTTTGGTTCACTTCTTGCCTAGATATCAGTGGCAACACTTTATTACCTGCCAGCATTTCGGATACTCCCAATCCAAGTCGAGACCATCGAAATTGTTCTTTTCGATGAAATCGACAACGTGGCTGATGAACCTTCTCCTAGCTGAAGGGTTATTCACCAATTCCGAGTATTTGTCACCAGCTGAATCGTTCCAACCTCCTATAGCTATTAGAACCTTGATTCCTTTAGCTTTCAGAGCAGTCACCTTCTCGTAGAATTCTACAATGAAAGAGGTTGTCAACTTATTTGATTCCAACAAAATAGGGCACTTACTGTTGTCAAAATCTGCCCATGTATCGTGAGGTTTGATGATAAGTTGGTCTCCATTCAGAACTGCGAAACCATATACGATGTGGGTACATAAATCGGGATCTATGTCACTTGGCAAATATTTGCCAACCCCCTGTCTGTACCATGCCCAGTTCGTGAAGTAGCAAACCACCTTGTATTCGGAATCTAGGTCTACTGTAGGTTCGGTAATAGGTGCAATCGTCTGTGTTATTGGTTCGACGATTGGGGTGACTACACTTGGAGAATTAGGAGTATCAGTAGGTCCTTCTTCTGGGAATTCCGGCAACACCGGTTCTAAAGGTATTGAGGGCAGAATTACTGGTCCTCCAGTTCCTGGATCTGCCAGAACTTGCCTTATGGTGGTGAGTAGAGGATGCTTGCCTTCGCCGCATCTTTTCAAAAAATAATCATCATGTTACCACAGAACAAACAAAGGTGTCTTAAGGACATACCGGTTTTTGAAATCATCCAGATCCAAAGCCCATATCATACCTCCTCCTAGATCCATAGCCCTGATGAATTCGGATTTTATCCGAATCATCTCCTTATCATCAAAGGACACCCACTGATTGCCCTTGAAAGCGTATGGTCCCATCCTCCTCTTCGAGTCTTGTACAACTCTCCATCCCTTGTTTTTGATGTTATCGCAAATTTCGTAATAGGCCAAGAATCCGTTAGCTCTCGTGAATTGACCGGCTTGACCTGGACCTGGTGCCATAGCGTTCAAACTGTTTTCACTCTCTTTGGCCAGCTGGAAGGACTGGCCGTACAGGGGCATTCCCATGATGATCTTCCTCCTAGGAATACCTTCTGATATCCAGTAGTTTATGGTGTAATTCTGTGGAAATGTAAAATTTCTCACTGTTCTTGACAAAATTTGTTCTTCTATTAACTTACAGCATTGAAATACGCCACATCGTCGGTTGGGTGGTAGTACAAAGGTGCCACATGTCCAGTTTTCTTGTCCCATTGTCCATGGTAGTCATAAGTCATCACTGCCACCCAATCTAGGTCTCTTCCTATGGATGCTACGTCGTAGCCAGCATCAATTACAGTCTTACTAGGAGATACGGCAGCAGATAGCAAAAGGCCTTTAGGTTTGAAAGCTTCTCTCAGTTCGGAAACCCAAAGTGCGAAAGCAGCTTTATCTGAATCTGGACCTTTATTGCAATCAACCTATACAAAGACAAACGCAAGGTTAAATAGTGGTTTACTCAATTAAACCAGGCTACATCTTGAATGCAAGAAAGCCTACCTGCCAGCATTTGGGGTACTCCCAATCCAAATCCAAACCATCGAAATCGTGTTTCTCCAAGAATCCCAGCACATGTCTTATGAATCTCGCTCTGGCTGTTGGATTATTCACCAACCTCGAATATTTATCACCTTGCGAATCATTCCAACCACCTATGGCCAACGAAACCTTCAAACCTTTAGCCTTGTAAGCAGTTACACGCTGGTAGAATTCTGAAACACTCCGCAGTTCTAGAGGAATTCTTTACACTTCAAGAGCTCACTTACTGTTATCGAAGTCTGCCCAAGAATCATGGGCTTTGATGATCAGATTCTCGTAATCCAGGACAGCAAAACCATACACGATGTGTGTACACAGATCGGCGTCTATATCTTCTGGTAAGTATTTGCCGAATCCTTGTCTATACCAAGCCCAGTTGGTGAAGTAACATACGATTTTGAAGTAACCAGATTGTGGTTTCAATGGTTCTTCGAGTTCTGGAGGAGCTTGCGTAGATGTTGTAGCTGGCAGGGTTGGTTTCCAATCGGGATAGTAACCGGAAGTTGGCCTTTCTGTCGGGATTGTCGGTTTGTAAATGGGATCTATGGGTTTATCAGGTATTTCTTCTGGTTGGTTGTCATCAATGTCGTTGCCGGATTGGCAATTAGCGTTGTCTGGCCAGTCACACAGTTGCTTATCCTAGAATGATATGGTTCAAATAGGAAGCATGTGGTGGTGTTGAAAGTTTATCTTACGTTATTCCAGTGAAGTCCTGGCGCACAATCGTAAATCTCATATTTTCCCCATAAGCAGTGCATGTATTTGTTACAGTCACCTTTCAATGGCGCGAATGAGTTTCCTACACAAGTTGTATAGGGTTCTGGGTGGATTTCTATAAGAAAAAAGAACAATTTTATCTCCATCCACACTTTGGAGAAGTATAGTACTTACTATTTATCAAATTCTCCTGATCAGTAAAGGGTTGTGCCCATTTCTTTCTATTGGCGCATTTAACCTTAAAAGGCCAATCGCACATCTGTCTTTCCATGTTCCAGTTCAACCCAGGGGCGCAACTCTGCACTACCAGTTGATTATTGTCGCAAACGTAGAAATTGTTGCAACTTTCGTGTGGGTAGTACTGACCGTTCATGCAGGGTATCTCCGATATTTCTTGAAGAGATGCTTCGGTGCTCAGAATAGGTCTTTTTGTTGTAGACCACCAATTTTGAGTTGGTTTTGGTGTCGTCCACCAGTTTTGAGTAGGTTTCGTTGTTTCCCACCAATTTTGAGTTGTAGATGGCGGGTTCCACCATGACATCGTGGTAGTTCTTTGAGTTGTTGGTCTTCTGGTTGTCATTGGTTTTTGAGAGCCTGAAATCAGATGATGACTGAATGCCTTGAAGACAAGCCCACTAAAAATGTTCTACCTGTTTCCTTGCATCTTGCAGATGTTGGCCAATCGCAAATTCCTCTCTCCCTATTCCAGTGCAAACCTCCAGCACAATACTGCCTCTTGAGTTCGCCTAGAATACACCTAAAATATGCGTTACAGTTCGAAGCATCAGGAATATACTGCCCTGTTTGGCAAGGCTCAGCTGTATGATCCATGTCTGGCATCACTATCACAGGAGTTGGTAGTGTAGTGGATACCATTGCAGCTTCCGTGGTGGTCGACGTTGTAGTTCGTCTCCTTGTTGTAGTTCTCCTCGTGGTGGTAGAGGTAGAAGACCACCACGTCTGGGTGCTGTAGGACGTCTGCCACCAAGGAGTGGTGGAGCTAGTCGTTGTCGTTTTTTGCGTAGTGGGTGACATTGTCGTGGACCACCACGTTACTGGTTTTTTACTGGTTGTGTAATGGCCTTCATGGTTATGACTTGTGGTATATTCGGCTCCACTGTCAACCCCTGTGGTTGTAATCGGGGGTGGGGGTGTTGATGGAGGTGAAGGTTGTGTGCAGTCCTCTTGCAGTGGGCGGTTTGGTATGAGACCTAGCTCTCGGTTGAGCGTGGTAAGTAAGGGGAAGGTTCCTTCGCAGCAAGTGTTCGAGAAGTCGTCCAGATCTATGGTCCATGCCACTGCACCTCCAAAACCACTCAGTTTGATGTATTTGGCCTGAAATCAACTTTTTTGTTATGCTTCTCATAAAACCAGCAGACAGTGTGCGATTTGATGCAAATCGAAGCACATTGAAGATATCTAACTGATAACTGACCTTTTCTCTGACAGACTGTGGACTCTCAAAACCAACCCACTGGTCCTTATTGTAAGCGAAAGGTCCTGTGGTTCCAGTTGGCTCTTTGGCAATAACCCATCTTTTATTTCTTATCCTGTTGCAAACTTCGTAATAGGCCAACATTCCTGGTTGATTGGTATACTCTCCAGGCTCTCCTGGACCTATTGATGGACTTCCTTGTCCATAATCTCCAGGGTTGGCTACTGTGAAAGTTTGACCGTAGAAGGGAATGCCCATTAGGAGCTTTCGTCTAGGTGCTCCTTTAGATGCTAGATATTCCATGGTGAAATTCTGGAAGAAGAAAAGATTCAATATTTCCTGATTGTGAGGCAAACTTCAAGTACTTACACTATTGTATTGAGAATATCTGTCTCCTGGTCTATGGAACAGAGGGCTCACATGACCGGTTTGTCTTTCCCAAGCACCATGGTAGTCATAAGTCATGACAGACATGAAGTCCAAATTTTTGCCTAGACTAGGTAAATCATAAGCTACGTCAATCACTTCCTTGTATCCAGATATAGCTGCAGCCAAGACTAGAGGTGGATCCATCTTATCAAACTCTGCTCTTAATTCCTGTAGAACAGAACATGGAGCAATATAAATTATGCCCTGAGGAAAAGTAAAAAACTTACGCTTATCAGTTTACTGAAATTCGGTTTATCTGATGCTGGACCTTTATTGCAGTTACTCTGGCCACATACTGGATAGTTCCAATCGAAATGTAATCCTTTGAATCCATACCTTTTCAGGAAATCTAAGGTAGCTATCACAAACTTTCTTCTGGATGAAGCACTGCTGACCATTTTCGAATATTTGGTACCAGCTGAATCTGTCCATCCCCCAAGTGATAAAAGTGGAGTCGTATCCTTGAGGGCAGTTATCCTTTCGTATAGATCTGCGAAGGAAGTAGAAAGGTTCAATTTTAGAAACCGCATTTTTGGTTAGGATGTATCCTTGACTTGCTTCTAAAAGTCAACTCACTGTTATCGAAGTCTGCCCAAGGATCGAAAGCTTTAATTATTAAACTTTCAGGATCCAAGCTTGCGAAAGCATACACCACATAGGTGCATAGTTGTTGGTCAATATTTTCCGGAACGAATTTTCCTGAAGATTTCCTATAGAAAGCCCAGTTCGTTACGTAGCAAACCACCTGAAAACACCATGACTGTATTATCCCCATCCACTACACAGGATCTATACCCTACCTTTGGTTTGTCATAGTTGATCTGACTACTCCTCATCAAACCGTTAGGAAGAAAGTTCATCCTAACATTGCTCGATATGTACAAGGATTCGCCTGGACGACACTTTGTGCTAGGATAATTTCCACAAATTCCAGATTCTGGATCGAAAATTGTGTTAGCTGGACACGACAAATGATAATTCAAGCCATGTCTGCAGATATAATAAGCTGCGCAATTGTTTGGGTCAGAATAAAGTCCAGATTTTTCGCAAGTTCCGAAAGGACGACTGGGCATCGAGTAGTCCATTTCTTCCAAAGAGTGTCCTGGAAAAACAAGGAATAACTCAGAATAGAAAAACGTATCAATTTATAAGTACTTACTTTTGAGAAATTGATTCACTGCGCCCAAAAGAGGCCACTTCTCTCCACAAAGACCCTTGAAGTCATCCATATCTGCTGACCAAACGAAAATTCCACCAAGCTCTAGATCCTTCACGTACGTAATCTAGAGTAGAAAGAAATAAAAAGTTTGTGGCTCTCAAAAATTTCCCACCTGTTTTCTATGCCATTCAGATTCAGCTAAGAACTTGGTATTAACCTTTTTCTTTATGCTGTCGATGTTGTCAAAAGTCACCCATTGATCACCATTGACGATGTATGATGCTCCAGAAGAATCAGTGTGCATTGTCCACTCATCTTGCATCATCAAGTCGCATATTTCAAAGTAGGCCAAAAAGCCTTTGGTTTGAGTGTAGTAGCCTTCGTTTCCTGGCCCTTTTATGGGTGCTCCCATCGTTGATTGATTTGAATTCAACAGCGTGAAAGATCTACCGAAGAAGGGAAGTCCAAGAACTAGTTTGGAACGTGGTAGGCCTTTCTTCAACCAGTATTTGACTGCGTAGTCCTGCGAAAGGGAAATGTAGTCTCTGATGAATTTTTCGTTAGATTTACTCACGACGTTAAAGAACTTTTCCAAATCTTGATCGTCAGGTCTGACATTCAAACTGGCATGATGTTCTGCACCTGGCTCCTTATCCCTATGGAAGTTATAAGCTTGGACATTCACGAAGTCCACGAGACTCGCTAATTTTTCTGGTTTGAACCCATCCTCTACTCTGAACCTAGAAGCAGGAGCTGCTATGGACAACAGCCATTCTCTAGGTCTAAACAGCTCATTCAGCTCTTCTAGAAGAAGGGACAGATATTCTTTGTCCGATGTATGACCACCCAGTTCCTCATCTCCAGGGTATTGCCAGTGTATGTCCAAACCATCGAAGTTATGAGTCTTCAGAAACTGGATTACTGACCTTATGAAATTTCTTCTTTTGGTGGCACTGGAGACCATTCTCGCGAATCTGTGGGGGGCGCTCTGCTCACCTCCACCAACGGATATCATCACTTTCAGTTTGGGATTCAAGCGTTTCAATCCTGTCACGGCAGTGTATCCACCTGAAATTATCATGGATTAGGAAAACTTCGCCTCTGCTGCCAATGGATCTATTGTGGATCACTATCAGGGAACTCATCACCCTCTGGTGGCATCCTTTTTGATGAGAATGATGATTATTAATGGCTAGAGTTCATTAAAGTCCTCAAGAATCAGTTTTCTTGAGCCCAGAGGCTCAAACTTGATTATGTCTCCCGTATGGATCTCAGTATTTACATAGTTGCTACTATGGCATCTCGTCATCTTCCATTTGGATCTGCTGTCTCGAAAGTCGTTTTCTACACAAGCATTGATAATTCTGGTGGGCAAAAGTGACGAAGGCTGCAACAACTCTTCCAGTACTCCATAATCTTTAGCTTCAGTCCCTTTTCATTGAGGAAATGGTACTACCTATTCAATTTGGAGTGACTATGGTCAAGAGAGGTAGGCCTGTCGTTCTTAGTGCCCCTCCTTATGCTTGCCTATGAAGAAATCAAGTACAAAATATTAAAATCGGACTTACCTTGAATGAGATCATATTCTTCGTCATTAGGAGTTATTTGGAATGAGTGTGGATCCATAGATGCGAACGCATAAATGACGTGGGTACAAGCGAAAGGATTCAAGTCTTCAGGACGAAAAGTTTGTGGTTCTCTTCTGTAAACTGCTTGCCCTTGCACGTAACATATTATCCTTTGTCCGTTATTGTCGTTGGATAGAACTGAAAAAAATTATACAAATCCAACATTTAACTTTTTCGAAATGATCAATCAATGAGCAAAAACGAGTAAGGAATTTTTCTTTTCACCTCTACTACTCTGCGTCCTGATTTGTGGTCCACCATCCAAACTACCAGCTTGATTCCACTGATTTGGATGGACCAAAAGTTGTTGGTACCCATTGTCGATTCTGTATGGTGATGATCCCCTGTAGTCACCGACCAGAGTTCGGAATATTTGAATGGGAGAGTAGTAAGATGTTCCAAAATATTGCGGCGTTTGATAGTTACTGCTGAATGGTTGGTAATTATTGCTGTACAAGAGCTGATTGTTTGGAACGTAGTACTGGATGGTTTTGGGTGTGTTCCCTTGAGAAAATGCCCGGAGAACGTTTCCATCGAGACCATATTTTATCGGGAATTTCTTGTTCAGATCGGGTTTATCGGAAGTCTCGTCTTGGAGAATTTCTGCTTCATATGGGTCTGGTGATGGTCTCTTTTCTACGGCATCTCTTAGTGGAAGTCTCTTCAGTGTTTTGGTTCTGAAAAAACGTAGAGATATGGGACGATGATTGATTTTCCCTTCACTCTGTATTTCTTTAAGATCAAACAGTTCTACGCGATTTAAAACCGAATTTTCATTATGCCAAGACTATCTCGCAAAAGCTCATCACTTCTGACTATTGTCTAAATTGAACCCCATCCTGCATCCCACAGTATTTGACCATTTAAAAAACAACCACAAAAACCTAGAGGTAAGGCATTTTTTCGGCCCATAATTAAACTTGGTATGATGGGTTCTACGTGTGTAAAAACAAAAGCATCAAATTTAACAATGCAAATTCATTAGTCAGTCTTCGAACTTGAATGATTCAGAACCGTCTCGATCGTTGTCATCTTAGAAATTGGTGCAGGTAAACACATCCTACCGGTAATTGCGGTTGGATCTCCCCAAAACAAAGAGGTGACTTACATGTCAGGAATGTTCTCAACCGCAGCTCTCAATGGAAGAGATCTGCTCCCCAGTTCTTCGTTCACATAGGACGCACTCTTGTCCAAAATAGGAATCTGTTCTACCGCGCTTCTCTGGAAGACTGGCGATCCTGGAGGTGGTTCGTGCTCATTTCCGCCTATGGTTTGGCAGATGACTAGAAGGATGAATACCTGAAAAAATTTTTATGTTGAATATACTTTTTGTATTAATACGATATATATTTCTAGTTTCATAACGCTTTATGGACAAAATGACATATACAGTAAACGGACAAAATGACATAGGTATTTCAGCTGAATTAACCGTATCTACCGGACAACACCGAGACCATTCATCCCAGGTTCCATCAGCAAACAAAGAGCCAGGACTTGTCTTAACACTCTTAACATATTCATATCAAAATATGCATTTGCGACTAATAAAGGCATTGCATCTTAACCTACTCTTGCTGATCCTATGGGGAGGTTCCTCCAATCCCTAAAGGACGATTTATAAGTGGACAAGGCAAACGTGAGTTGAAGACTCGATAAACGTAGGTACTTAGTTTCAACTTCTATACCTAATATGATTGCAAATAAAAAAATGGGCCCATACCTCCTCCAAAGAAAAGGAGACAAGTTTTTAGGGCATTATTTGAAGAAGACAAGACAATGTTATTGGCAAATTTCGAGATGATGAAGACGATTGTCCATCGGTCTATTGTTATGACCTGTCTTCTCCAGGATTAGCCCTGGAAAAGACTGGTTACGATGCATGCATTGGTTGCATTGGGCTCACGCATCTTGTGCTGATGTTCCTAGTTCCTAGATGCCTGTTGCCGGTGTGTTATTTTGTCCATAGCATGCGGACAAAATGAATTTCGTTTATCCCAATTTATCTAAGAATATTTTATTTT
This sequence comes from Adalia bipunctata, assembly GCA_910592335.1. Taxonomy (NCBI): domain Eukaryota; kingdom Metazoa; phylum Arthropoda; class Insecta; order Coleoptera; family Coccinellidae; genus Adalia; species Adalia bipunctata. Next base: position 6,410,093 of record OU342951.1, read on the forward strand.
TTGGTACTCTTATTTCATAAAGGTTGATTAGATTTTATAAAGAAAGGACCAAAGATCATAGGTGTAGAATATGACATAACTGTATTTCACTACTAACAAGTTATGCCTCTGAAATAAAACCCTATGTCATTTTGTACTTATACTTTTATTTGACCAAAAATGATTAACTGTTATGAAGAGACAGACCATAAGGAAGGAAGTGAGTTTTTGAATTATGTCGAAAGAATCCTCAAATATAGCATCAACCATAAACTTCATATTCTGACAGCGGAAGAATTTATATTTCGTCAATACACAAAAGGACATTGATATCTTGATTAGTTAATTTATGGTTTCTATTCTGTATTTCATGTTCTCGCTGTGTAATAATTCAATCCTAGTACACTCCTGCCGAGTTAAACTATTAAAATATCAGAGGGGGGGCCATCGAGAAAAGACAGATATTCATAGGAATGAAAATGTTCCTGCTGAATACAGTGTGACCCACATGAAAGTGTCCAGCCTGTCATTTCCATAACTATGTTATCTTTGCAGGAAATTCTTCACAAGAGTTAAGAATCGTCTCCCATCTATTCTAAGAAAAATATCCCCAATTTTTCCGAATATCAGTTCCCATAAATTCGGCATCTTCACTGAAATACTATATTTTGGTTGGAATCCAATCAGAGATTCCTATCAAATGATTGAAATTAGGGATCTTCATGACTGATATCACTGGAACTGAATGTATAATTTTACTGTCATAACATCTATCAAAATAGTGATACATGATAATTGTATTCTGGTCTTCCATGAGAGTAACTAACTGTTCAGTTCTAAAAGCGTCTTATTAAAAATGCAAATTGTACATACGAAAGCGACCACTACTCAAGATCATTATCGAGGGAAATTACCTAATAAATCTCAATAACAGGTAAATATGACAAATTTCGATAAGAATTTGCACTTGTCGATTATTATTCAATTAAATTTGAGGTGGATAATTTATGTTTTCCAACTGACACCCATTAATTATGTATTCAATTCAGCGAAGAGCATTAGAAGAAAGGTCATTATCCGTGTCTCATGAAGAACGAACAAAGGAGAATGTCAAACACATCCACGCATAATTGGATGGGTTTTATCAACAAAGTGGTACGATAGGTGTTGAAAAGCACAATATTTGAAATGGCTATTGGCCGTAGATAGCCTTTTGGTGTCAAGAGTGCTATATATTTAGTGATTAAATTAATTCAAATGGTTTTTTGGGATCATAAGTTGTATATCTCTTCAAACGTTTAGCACTTTAAAGTGATAACGAATATAGCGATGCAAAATAAGGGCTGTTAGTAAAGAAAATTGAATAATTCCTCAAACTTCGGAATAATAAATCCCAACTTTTATTGGATAATATTCTACATCTTTTGGCGTATCTGTTCGTAGTACAGAACATTTTACTATCATCTTACGAACCATGCAGTTTGAAACAAATTCAAAAATATTCTTGTTGAAAATGATCTAATAATAATAGTTCTAATACCTATGAAACATTTTTTATGCAATTTTTGAGATAATAGCTTTTTTCATAAAATTTTCGATTATCAATTGGATTCTGTAAACCAGGTGCGTACTCAAGTCTTTCAGCTCAATATTCAAAGTGCAATAAACTCTGTTTCGGCATCGATAAGATCGCTTTGAATAAATTTAATCGTAGGAGTATGAGATCTCCTGAAAGACGATATTGTTGACAGTGACTGGCGAAATCTGACAACGGATTTAACTCAATTTTCGTACGTCAATGTCACTACTCTAACTGTTCCTCGCAAAAAAAAGGATCTTATGGTCAACACGTCTTTCATGTGGGCTTAAGACACTCCATCGGACGATCAACTCTGTTCAAATATGAATTACTGATTTGGTAGATTAGGAATTCGTGATATCGGGTGTCGAAAGGATTAATCCTGCTGAAGATGAAATTAAATACTCAGGAATTCTCAATGGACATTGTTTGAAGTAGGTATAGCAACGCTTTATGGATTTTGTAATGAACGGATTCAAGGAAAACTACTGGAAGATAGTGAAAATTGAAATATTCATCAAGAGTGATTTTAATGGCAACTATACTCCATTCACTTTTATTTAATCACATAGGAGGTCATGATTTCGTTTTCAGGAGTTGGTGCTCCTGATGAAAAGTCTGTGCGCGTACAGAAAATATCGTTAATGACAAAACGACGTTGCAGGTTTTTCTGTTTACATCGAAGTAAAAGTATCAAAGATATTCCACATTTTGTTAGTTCGAATCGATCGGCGATTTTGGGGCGAAATCGGCTATTTTTCCGTTCTTCGTCGTCAAGAAGAAGTTTTCCGTCGATATGAGAAATTTCGTGCAAGTGTCATTATTTCCTTTCACGACTTTTGGCGTGAGTACGAACGGCAAATTTGAATTGGATCAAAAATCGATTTATAAGCATAAATAAAGCGAAAGTAAGTACTAATCGATCTTTTTACACTTGATAACGAAGTTTTTTTAGGTATCTGGCCGTTTAGAAAGATTTCAAACGAAATTCCGGTCCCCCAGAAGTTTGGTTAGTTTCGGTATCGTTTTTGGTGCTCAAAATTCATTTGGAATGTGTAAATGGACAAAAAAGGCTTCCTTATACGATCTTCTAACGAAAGCGACCGGAAAATATGGTTCAGGTAGGATTTTCGAGGAATTATGAGGAAAGAACTTGCAGAATGAAATTGCACGATTTTCGTGAGTAAACGGGTTCTGGATGGCCATCATCGGTCTCTAAATGATTATTGTTGATCGTTTTCACGTTTCAGAAAAAAACACGTCGAAAAAGCTAAAAAAAAAGAAGGAATATGACTATATTGCATTCAACGGTAGGTGAATTCAGATTCCCATTACTTGAAATGTGTCACTGATGGAGCTTTTATTCCTATCAATCCTTTGCCGCAAGTAGAAATAGGCTATATTGAACCAGAATACATCGGTTTTTTCCATATTCCAGGAGTTTGTGTCCTATTTTAGAACAGGTGAATGATAAATGTGAAGCATATGTTTGACCCATTCCATTTTATTTGTACAAACCTACTGTGGTAGTAATGTATGAATATTTTTTCAACTAATAAATTACTATACAGTCAGAATATTTTACTCCTTGTTCATAAGATCAAATAAATGGTATATCTATAAAGCTTTCAGGAATTGACATTCTTGCTTATATAACCAAAACTCAGTTACTATTGCATTGAAATTATTAGTTTATCTGTAAACAAATTCGTTAATTTAGTTATTATGTTTATTTTCTTTGTGATGAATGAATAAAACTGTTATTTATTTGAAATAAAGAAATATTAGAAATAGAAATGTTATGCACCCTCACAATCATATCACATACAATATCATGATGAAAACAAAGCACATCGATAAATCTTCATAATCATAAATCCAAAAATTCCTTTATATGTAGAATATTGTTCACAATTTTCTGTTGTGTTCTCCACAATGAAATATACATTCTGCTAAATACGGTAAGAATGTAGAAAGGGCAACATAGCGTTGACTTGGAACATAAAAATATTTGGAAAAACGTCATAACTTCGATACAGAGTGGAATGTGTCAAATTTCCAAGGCCAGAGTTGTGATTTTATGATTGTGAATGGAGTATAGGTACGTTTGATTGATGTGTTTTCAGAAGAATCAGTCAAAAGTCATTTGCCATCAATGAAATGGACCATTCTAAGGTTCAACGTTTAGAAATTGTTGAACTTTTCTATGTTGATTTGGAATAAGGTTTTCCTTCAACAGTTAAAGTTAAATTTCATTACCTCAAAACAAATTTATGAGGGTTGCCTCAAAAGCAACTAAATTTTGAATTTCAATTCGATACATTCGGAAATTAATTCAAAGTAGGTTCCTACCATCTATTATTCATTCTTCAATACATCTCGTCGATAAATTTTCTATTTTAAACAATAACTGTCAAATACAGCGGTAAACCATATATCCAAAAAGGAACACTACTAGTCACTCACCAAAACATTCCTCCCCATAATTGCAGAGCACTCTACCGGCCTCATCACATCGAAAATCACAAAAATAGTGCACTATCTCAGCCTTAACTCCTCATCCACCTGCAACAGAAAAGAACATTTGTGTGCAATGTTGAGTAACTGAATCCAAGTTGAATTTTTCATCATACGTGAGTTCTAGTGACCAATATCGCTGGTCTTTACTACCAATTATCATTCATATCAAGTCTTTCGTTCACTTTGACACCCAGAAATTGTAATGTGAGGTCTTGATCGATAAACAATTGGATAAGGCGGTTCGGCCTTTATTTGTTCACGCGTTGAATCATCAACCAAAGATATAAGACGTGGAAAACCTTAGAAGGTCTCGCAAGGTCGGAAAACCAGGGATGAGCGGACGATAGGTAAGGTTTGCATTCATATCGCTGAAAATGATGTAATGGCAGACTAGGAAAATGTATTCAGTGATATCATGAAGCCCAAAAAGCGTTGGAGCACTGCAAACAATATCATAGGTCTACCAAAAGATGTAAGGACGTCAATAGCCAATCTTTGCCAATTATCTCAGTGGAATATCTTGAAAATTATACAGGGTCTTTCACGAGGAACCTCACCCATATTTATACGGGAAACTACTGAACGTATTTTCATGAAATTCAGCACTTATAAGTATTTCACGATGCTGATGAAATCTAAAATATTTTCAAGGCATGAGCACCTCCGGTTTTTCCGGAAATGACGTCAACTTCCGTTTTTCAAATTAGAACACCATTTTTTTATTGCAGAAATGATTCCTTAGAAAATTTCAAGTTATATTGATGTAACATTTTTCAGTTTTAGTTGGAAAATTCTCTCTGAGCGGGAAAATTCGAAAAAAAAATCGAAAATAGAGCTCCGCTGAAACAAGAATAACTTCGAGGTTTTTGGATGGAAAATTTTCATTTTTGGGATTTTTCAAGATGTAAGATTGATGTATCCACTTTAAAAATCGAAATCGCGATTCATGATACAGGGGGTGAAAAAATCGCTTTCAAAGTTAGGGATGACAAAATCGTGAAAAATCAATTTTTTCAAATTAGAACCCCATTTTTTTATGGCAGATATTGAATCTACGTTAAAAAATAATGTGAGTTTATGCATCACACCCTTGCTCTAAAGTGGATATTAACTCAGAAAATATCCATTTTAGGGCAAGGGTGTGATGCATACACTCACATTATTTTTTAACGTAGATTCAATATCTGCCATAAAAAAATGGGGTTCTAATTTGAAAAAATTGATTTTTCACGATTTTGTCATCCCTAACTTTGAAAGCGATTTTTTCACCCCCTGTATCATGAATCGCGATTTCGATTTTTAAAGTGGATACATCAATGTTACATCTTGAAAAATCCAAAAATGAAAATTTTCCATCCAAAAACCTCGAAGTTATTCTTGTTTCAGCGGAGCTCTATTTTCGATTTTTTTTTCGAATTTTTCCGCTCAGAGAGAATTTTCCAACCAAAACTGAAAAATGTTACATCAAAATAACTTGAAATTTTCTAAGGAATCTATTTCTGCAATAAAAAAATGGTGTTCTAATTTGAAAAACGGAAGTTGACGTCATTTCCGGAAAAACCGGAGGTGCTCATGCCTTGAAAATATTTTAGATTTCATCAGCATCGTGAAATACTTATAAGTGCTGAATTTCATGAAAATACGTTCAGTAGTTTCCCGTATAAATATGGGTGAGGTTCCTCGTGAAAGACCCTGTATAATGTTACTAAAGGAGAGCCCTATGAAGGTTCAGAACATGTCGTATCAATCAGTGGCGTAGTGACCAGTGTTCGGCGTGTTCGAAGAACACAGGCCCGGGCCCCTATAAGGGGCCCGGACGCTTGGGACGACTAGCGTTAATAGGGAGGGTAGGGGCCCGGAAAATATCTCGAACACAGGCCCGTGGTGGCGTTACTACGCCACTGGTATCAATGGTCGTTTCGAAAATATTCCAGTGACCATACCGTAAAGAAGATCGAAAAGGAAGGCCTATAAGGAATATCTCTATCGAAGATATCGGCAACTGGCCTGTCTTGACTCTTTCCATACCCGTCAGAATGCCACCTTATTTTTTTCGAAGGTGTGCTCTTAATATTCATTATACCATGGTATCGCTCTAAAACCGGTATCGGACTTCATTATAATAAAATAAACGAATGTGATGTCTACCTCCAACAAACATAATTTGCCCTTATACGAAATTGTACCAAACAAAGGAGTTCAGTTGAGATATAAGCAGCTTTCGAAGGATGGACGATAATAAAATGGATACCCTGATGGGTTGGTCGAATTTTTAATGAAGCTAATGATGATGCGATATTATTTTATCGCCAAGTGATGATGAGGTAAACAAATGTGGAATTCTTCAGAATCTCACCTCAAAAGGGAAGGAAGCATCAACAAGAATGAACAATTTTATTCCCAGTTGTTATTATCTATATAAAACAAAGTTGTTGGTTACACCATTCAGTGGCGCACCCAGAAATTTCATTCGGGGGGGGCTGCTCGAGAGTAATCAGGTTTTTACATAAAAAAAAAACTCGAAAACGACGAAAACAATCCTTTATTTTTGAGCTCGGGGGGGGCTGCAGCCCGACAGCCCCCCCCCCTCGGTGCGCCACTGACACCATTTATAACTCGAGATCGGATGGACTGTTTGTTATAAAACTTCATTTATGGATTCGTCTACGGCCTGGTTATTATGAAATATATCAAAACTCTGAAAAATTCAATGAAAATTTGTTTATGTAGGAAAAGCTTTTCCTCCTTTTGAATAAGGCCACTAGGTGTCGCTGCGGTTAATGGCTCTTATCTAGACACTGTAGCGTACAGTGACTAGTGGTAATTACGATTTGTGAAATTCACCGTAAGTATCATTTAGGCCAGGGTTTCTCAAACTTCTGGCTCCACGAACCCCTGTTAAAGTTTCCGATGCCGGCGAACCCCTTTACAGTACTTTAATGCCCAAAAAAAATAAAATTGCGCCTCTTATTCATCGAGACGCCATTAAGTAAATCTTGTCGCGAACCCCCTTCCGTCAGATGGCGAACCCCAAGGGGTTCGCGAACCCCACTTTGAGAAACCCTGATTTAGGCGAAACAAAGTTCGCCGAGCCAGCTAGTTATTATAATAAAAAAAGGATCTCTTGTTATTTCGGATTCAAGTCATTGGAAATACCTACAGGGAGAATTTTTGAACTTGTCCATTATTTCTAACTATCGATTCCTGAATTGAAAAAAAAAGCTAAGGGACTCAAAAAAATAACGACAAAAGAGGTCACTGTAAATACTGATTGAAGTCGGGTATTTTTGAGCGCTCTTACAGGTCATATTTGCAGGACCCCTATATCACATCGTGACATAGCCCTCCATCAACAGTCCCTGTCCCTCAAAAGTATTCCGTATTTTATTCAATTTCAATCCTTATTGAGAAACCCGTTGCATTGTTACCACCTCAAATCTCTAAAGCGTTTCAAAACAAGTCTTCGATTACTCTTCACGACTCTCAAATGGGACTTGTTGGATGGGTTGTTTTATATCAGGAGGACCAAAGAATAATCGTACTTCTGCACCAACTCGAAATAGAATAATAAAAATAAACGTTGAATGTCGGAGCAATAAATAAAGATAAAGTCGAATTTTGAATAATTTCGAGATTTCTAATCTATACATTGCACCTCTAGTGTTTATGCAAATGTCCAGTGGTTTTGTTTTATGATTTGTAGAAACTTCAAGAAATTTTATCAAGGATATTTGAATGTAAGAATTCAGTCTAGACACTTTTTTAGCTTAACCTAAGTATTTCAATGAATTCAAATACATATGAAACATACTGGATTGTTTTCTTGCAGAAACAATAATGAAATATACCGTTATTGGTTCTCTAAGCTCTATATTTTCCAGATTTGAATCCTCTCAATCATCACTATATGACACAGAACACCAGAGTGAACCTACCGTTTCAAGAAAACCAAACCTGGGACTATCCATTTTGGAATTAAGTTTTATAACAAACAAAAATATACTCAACCTACAATTCAAGAATTTTGGAATATTGATTTCAATTCATGACAGTAGTATTTGTTTGTCCGCATATTTTTCAAGTATTTGTTTTATGAAATTGTATATGTTTACATTAATTATTTTTTACCTGCTTATAATTTTATATTTTATGGTGAATAAAGTGAAACGAGACAGTGATCGTATTTTTATTTTTCCATGTTACTTATATATAACGGATCCTTAAAAATCCTCAAATACTAGAAAAAAAAACAAAATAAACAAAATTTAAAAACCCTGACCAAGAAAATAAATGGTGTAAACAATCCATAAATTAAAGAGGTTCAATGAAAAGTCATAAAGTTATCTCGGTTGATTCAGTTTTATAGCAGCACATTTACGATCTGATGAGTAAATATAAGGCAGCAATCATTTTACTCCATCAAGTAGGTACCCACACATCATTATTAAGCTGCTCTCACTTGATAATGGAGCTTGATTGAGCTTTATCCCATTCAATATCTCACGCGAAAGACGAAGCTTTGAGTCGAATCAGATTTTTTCACCTCAAACGGTGAAACTTGCTCCATATTTGGCACAAAGATCATTTTGAATAGTTGGGAAACCCAAATATACAGGGTGCGTCAGTAAGGGGTACGTCCAAAATAGCGCCTAAACTGTACCATGTGGAAAAAAACTTATATGGCATGGTTATGAGGTTGACAAAAATCTACAAATAAGAAATAATCTTATATATACAGGGTGCGTCAGGAAAAATTTATGGAAAAATATGCAGTTTTTTTAAATGGAACGCCCTGTATTTCATGGCATTATTCCTTCGAGGACCACAAGAGCTTTACACTTATACTTCATTTTTTAAATTTCATCACGGCGTTGCCAAATAATTCGTATTCTCAAGATATTTTTAGTGTTTTAAGGGGTTCATCAAAATTCTTATAGCAACCGCTGTGTTCAATCTAGATGAACGAAATTTTTACAGTAGTTAGCTTCATCATTCGGTAAACATTTGTAGTTTTTTCATACAGAGTGTCTAATATAAATTCACCAATTCACTCAAATTGAATATGCGATAACTCGATTTTTTCAAATGTTTACCAATGTCTACCTTTTTTTCAAAGTAATCGTTGTTTTAAAAAATGTGAAATATCTCGAAAAAGGGCGGTTCAAGTATGGGACATACTTTGTAAAGAAGGTAGACATTTGAAAAACAAATTTCATAAAAGAGAAAAAAAAATTTTCATTTGAAAAAATCGAGTTATCGCATATTTAATTTGAGTAGGTAATTGGTGAATTTATATTAGACACTCTGTGTAAAAAAAACTACAGATGTTTACCGAATGATGAAGCTGATACTTTAAGCTGACTTCTGTAAAAATTTCGTTTATCTAGATTGAACACAGCGGTTGCTGTAAGAATTTTGATGAACCCCTTGAAACATTTAAAATATCCTAAACATTCGAGTTATGTGGCAACGCCGTGGAGAAATTAAAAAAATGAGGTATAAGTGTATAGCTCTTGATGTCCTCGAAAGAATTATGCCATGAAATACAGGGTGTTCCATTTGAAAAAACTACATATTTTTCCGTAACATTTTTTTGACGCACCCTGTATATGTGAAATTATTTCTTGTTTGTAGATTTTTATCAACCTTACAACCATATTATATAAGATTTTTTCGACACGGTATAGTTTAGGCGCTATTTTAGCCGTACGCCTTGCTGACGCACCCAGAATATTAAATTCTTCAATTTTCTTAGTTTTCTTTGTTGATAGATATACGGAGTGACTAAATTGAAACGCTCAAAGTCCATATCTTCGGTATTCACCATTTTGCAAAAAAATGCTCGAACTAGTTACTTTTTATTCTGAATTGCTCAACTTTTCATGTATAATTGGGTATTTTTGAGATTTTTGAAATGCAATCCCAATTTGCTGTGTCTGAAATGGATAGACCTCCATCCGCTGAAGATGATTTGGCTATTGGTATGTATTTTTATCAAACCTTATATTTATATGGGGTAAAACGATTCAACAAAATAAATTCAAAATGAAAATACCAAAGATTGAAATTTTAAACGATTCTTTTCACTCACTTTATATATTTCCAATACCAAATTATACCAAAGAACATTTTATATAGAAAATTCGAAAAAATCGATGTTCTCAATTGTTATGAATTAATAAAAAATTTTTTCGGAATTCAATAAATAAATAATCAAATTCAAATTCACAAATCATCATCCATCGAAAAAGTGGATGAATTGAAAATCTTCATTAACTTCCTCAAAATTCAATATTCCACTCACTTTTCATTATACTATCACAGAAAACAGCTTTCCTTCCTGAACCAAAAACCGCCACTCAAAACGGAACCCACAGTGAGCGAAAAAAGCTAGGTTTTAGGGGGACACTGAAAACCAAATGCGTTTTGATCCCGGGGCCTCCTCCTTATAACCTAGGAGTGGGAGAGCCGCGAAGAAGAAGCATAATCATCCCGGCAAAGAAACAAAACTAGATTTGACGACAGCCAACGGCTCGAAAGGCATATTTGGGGGTCCGGCAAGACCAAAAATTATGGTTGATGATACGGCCTTAATGCACCCCTTATTTACATCTGTGTGCATCTTTCTGCGGAATGGCAACGAATCGCCTTGAACCTGAATTTCTTGAGCTACCGGACTGGTTGTATTCAATTATTTATCTATTGGCATCGATCTCGAAGTGTATCAAGGAATTTTTCAGGTGTATAGAGAGTATTTCTCTAACTGAAATCGTCAACGACGAGGTACAGAGATCAACACATTATTTATCCAGTACTTTTTCAAAAAATGCTTTCTGTGGCTTTCAATAATGAATAAATTCACACTAGGGATATATTTTAAAAATGATAAAGACGCTTTTCCTTGGATCGAGCAAATGTGACAATATATTCAGTGTGCCATTTGCCATAGCTCATCTTTGTTGCAAAAAGTACTTTGATACTCATTTTTTCTCGTAATATGAGTGTAGGCTTCACATTTGATCATGATACTTAGGTAGGTACCATCAGATATTCCCCAAAACTTCACTATTCGATTCTCATAAGAAGCATTTTTTACTCTTATTTTGATAACGCATTGTTATATCATCCTATGGACGATAAAAGTACCCAAATATAAAGAACCAATGAAAACTGACTCATTCAGTTACTTACTTGAGTTCCCACAAATATCACTTGATTAATTCGCTAGATAATATCCATAATAAAAGTCTTCATAGGATTGATACGATTTATTATTATTCGGTCATACATTCATGATATAATTCAAACATCACAGACACAACAAACTTATAATATCATATACGTCAATGAACAAAAAGAACTGTCTTATACTTTTAGAAGTTGATCGTTATCACCATTATTGTTAAATGCAATTTATATTCACCACCTCACTTCATACATCCTCTCTTTCCTGAACAATTGGGATATTATGAATGAGGAGAAGATAAACTGATGAACTTCATTTTTCTGTATGGAATTCATATCCAAAATGCTCAAGAATCTGGAAAACCAAAAAAATTCCAATATCAAGATTGAGTTTTGGTTAAACCAGTTCAATTAGTTGCCAACAACATCCACGTTCAACAGATTCAATAGATAATTATTTAATTATTAATTCTGCACTGTGGTGTTATATGCCAATAATTTCAAACTGAAATAACTCGAAAGAGATACCTTCCAAAAATTGAATAACACTGTTAGATTTTCCAGAGAATTCGTGTTGATGGTGTTTCAAGGGGATTTTCGAAATCGATTTTATTCTTTATAGAGATACTTTGGACAATGGTGATTAACAATATACAAACCCCATGTGGATGCGACCAAAGAAACGGGAGCTATTACGATTTTGAGATTTCGATTTTTTGAAAATCTAAACTATGCTGGTTAGGGTTTTGAAATATTTTCTATTGAATTCAGCGATCTCGAAAACCTACATCAAATCGACGATGTAGTTCTCATAATTCATGAACTTTTCCGTTTTGAATTTTTCGATAATTCATTTTCGAGTTTTGTTCTGAAGCTCAGAGCACTCAAGGTATGGGTGATATGGATCATTAATTTGGGTATTCTGAATGATTCGGATGGGTTGAATAGATTTTCGTCCGAATAACACTGTTAGATTTTCCAGAGAATTCGTGTTGATGGCAAATATGGTGTTTTTAGGAGGTCTTACCCCTTATGCATTTTTCAACCAATAATTTGGGATTTTCGAAACCGATTTTATTCTTTCTTAAGATACTTTAGACAATGCTGATTACCAATCTACAAGCCTCGTGTGGATGCGATCAAAGAAACGGGAGCTATGAAGATTTGAAATTTCGATTTTTTTTGAAAAAATGCCATTTCGCAGGTGAAAATCTAAACGATGCTAGTTAGGGCTCTGGAATATTTTTCATTGAATTCAGCGACCTCGAAAACCTACATTCTGATACCAAAATCGACGACGTAGCTCTCATAACTTATGAATTTTTCTGTTTTGAATTTTTCGATATTTCATTTTCGAGTTTTGTTCTGAAGCTCAGGGCACTCAAAGTATGGGTGATATGGATCACCAAATTGGGTATTCTGAAAGATTCGAATGGGTTAAAGACATTATCGATCGAATAACACTGTTAGATTTTCCAGAGAATTCGTGATGATGGCAAATGTGGTGTTTTTAGGGGGTCTTACCCCTGCATTTTTGACCTAAAAAGTTGGGATTTGCGAAGTCGATTTTATTGTTTGAAGAGATACTTTGGACAATGCTGATTAACAATATACAAGCCACATGTGGTTGTGACCAACGAAACGGGAGCTATGACGGTTTGAAATTCCGATTTTTTGAAAAAATGCCATTTGACAGGTCAAAATCTAAACTATGCTAGTTAGGGCTCTGGAAAGTATTTCATTGAATAGAGCGACCTCGAAAACCTACATTTTGATACCAAAATTGTCCGTGAGGCCCTCATAACTACTGAATTATTTCGTTTCAATTTTTTCCATATTTCATTTTCGAGTTTTGTTCTGAAGCTCAGAGCACTCAAAATAGGGGTGATTTGGATCATCAAAATGGGTATTCTGAAGGATTCGAAGGGGTCGAAGACATTATCGATTGAATGGCACTGTTGGATTATCCAGGGAATTCGTGAAGATGGCAAATATGCTGTTTTTAGTAGGTCTTACCCCTTACGCATTTTTCATCCAAAAAGTTGGGATTTTCGATATCGATTTTATTCTTTATATGGATACTTTGGGCAATGCTGATTAACAATATACAAACCTAACTTGCTTACGACGAGAGAAACGGGAGCTATGACGATTTGAAATTTCGATTTTTTTGAAAAAATGCCATTTGACAAGTGAAAATCTAAACTATGATAGATAGCGATTCGAATTATGTTTTATTGAATAGAGCGACCTCGAAAACCTACATTTTGATACCAAAATCGTCCATGTAGCCCTCATAACTAATGAATTATTTCGTTTTAATTTTTTCGATATTTCATTTTCGAGTTTTGTTCTGAAGCTCACAGCACTCAAAATATGGGTGATATGGATCATTAAATTGGGTATTCTGAATGATTCGGATGGGTTGAAGAGATTATTCATTGAATAATTGTTGTTAGATTTTTCTGGGAATGATGCATCGAATGATTTATTATTAGAATTCTTCTTAAAAATTCAATGATATTTCTGCTGCAATCTATAACTTATTCGAGAATCCTCGTATAAAATTTTCCGATAACTAGTTCCAGTATCAACTCACATTAATCATTTTGAAAGACCCTGTATATCATCGTGCATTCATTATTAATAGTCCGAGGACAGTTATTTATTTTATGTTGATTTGTCTAGTTCTTGTATCCGGCAGAACAATTCTTCACCAAAATTTCCGCCAAAAAACCATGTTATTCAAGTGATGAATGGGGCATAAAACTACTTGCCTTGACATTAACATTTATCAGATTATACCAGATTGTTCTCTTTGTTACAGTTGACGAATGAGCTATTCTGTTTGAAACAATCGATTCGGATCAGGATCAGGTCATTCACTGGTGTCACTATTTGCTAATTGGGTGATGATGTTCATTTCATCTATCATCAATAAAAATTGGAATAGGTCTTTCTATATTTATATGCTTAGAAGAATATCAGAAAGAGACATCAAGGAAGGTATTCCTTCGATCACAATCATACATTAGGCCATTAGGGCGAAAATATGAAGCTCTCTATCTAGTCCTCATGAACAAATGCTCAGAGAGTGTTGAGAAAATACCAGATGTGCGACTAAAAATCGAAGACCGCAGCTATTCTTAGGAGCAATAAGAAGAATTTAATGATTCCAGAGTAAATTTGCCAGGACGACACAGGTTACAGGTTGAAAATAAAACACCACTAATAAGACTGGAAACCTTCTGAAGATAGATGTTCCAAGCTTCCATCCGACTTGTCTGTAATTTATTATCACTCTTTATGGTCAAGCCATTCGAGTAGTGCCTGCAAGTCACGAGGAATAATTTAAACAACCTGACGATATTTTTCTGCAACTTGAGCTATAAGTCAGATTCCTCTTTACTGAACCCATCAATCCTTAGAGTTACCCATTAATAAAACATAAAGTTGCCATTAAAAATCGTCACTTACTGACTAATCGCTGACCATTCCGTGGGTTTTTAATGCTCTTCGTGATAAACCAATATTTCAGAAGTATTAACGGATTGTATTGGGGAAAATATCATAATCGTTCTCATTTGTTAAAAAAATGTCTGAGTGACTGAGAAGTCTAAAGTTTCACAATGGAACGAAATCGATCGTCGCTTAATCAACTGGTTCCAGATAATTTGTCTGTATTTAATCGGAAAATTAAGGTAGGTAATTCAATAAGGATTATGATTAAATATGATTCAGACAATAGGAATAGGAGAAAACATTTTGTCTACCTTTTCAACTCAATATTCATATAGGATGGTCCACTATTCTTTTAAATCGCTCATATTTTGCACAGATGTACTTTGAGCTATGCTGATCGATATCATAAAGTTAACTAGTTAACATTTGACAGGTGAAAATCTAAACTATGCTAGTTAGGGCTCTGGAAAGTCTTTTATTGAATAGAGCGACCATGAAAACCTACATTTTGATACCAAAATCGTCCATGTAGCCGTCATAACTAATGAATTATTTCGTTTCAATTTTATCCATATTTCATTTTCTAGTTTTGTTCCGAAGATCATAGCACTCAAACTATGGGTGATATGGATCACCAAATTGGGTATTCTGAAAGATTCGAATGGGTTGAAGACATAATAATTTGAATAACTCTGTTAGATTCTCCAGGGAATTCGTGTTGATGGCAAATATAGTGTTTTTAGGGGGTCTTACCCCTTATGCATTTTTTACCCAAAAAGTTGGGATTTTCGATATCGATTTTATTCTTTATATGGATACTTTGGGCAATGCTGATTAACAATATACAAACCTAACTTGGTTACGACGAGAGAAACGGGAGCTATGACGATTTGAAATTTCGATTTTTTTGAAAAAATGCCATTTGACAAGTGAAAATCTAAACTATGATAGATAGCGATTCGAATTATGTTTTATTGAATAGAGCGACCTCGAAAACCTACATTTTGATACCAAAATCGTCCATGTAGCCCTTATAACTAATGAATTATTTCGTCTTAATTTTTTCGATATTTCATTCTCGAGTTTTGTTCTGAAGCTCGGAACACTCAAAGTATGGGTGATATGGATCACCAAATAGGGTATTCTGAAAGATTCGAGTGGGTTAAAGACATTATCGATTGAATAACACTGTTAGATTCTTCAGGGAATTCGTGTTGATGGCAAATATGGTGTTTTTAGGGGGTCTTACCCCTTACGCATTTTTCATTCAAAAAGTTGGGATTTTCGATATCGATTTTATTCCTTATATGGATACTTTGGGCAATGCTGATTAACAATATACCAACCTAACTTGGTTACGACGAGAGAAACGGGAGCTATGCCGATTCGAAATTTCGATTTTTTTGAAAAAATGCCATTTGACAAGTGAAAATCTAAACTATGATAGATAGCGATTCGAATTATGTTTTATTGAATAGAGCGACCTCAAAAACCTACATTTTGATACCAAAATCGTCCATGTAGCCCTCATAACTAATGAATTATTTCGTTTTAATTTTTTCGATATTTCATTCTCGAGTTTTGTTCTGAAGCTCGGAACACTCAAAGTATGGGTGATATGGATCACCAAATAGGGTATTCTGAAAGATTCGAATGGGTTAAAGACATTATCGATTGAATAACACTGTTAGATTCTTCAGGGAATTCGTGTTGATGGCAAATATGGTGTTTTTAGGGGGTCTTACCCCTTACGCATTTTTCATTCAAAAAGTTGGGATTTTCGATATCGATTTTATTCCTTATATGGATACTTTGGGCAATGCTGATTAACAATATACCAACCTAACTTGGTTACGACGAGAGAAACGGGAGCTATGCCGATTTGAAATTTCGATTTTTTTGAAAAAATGCCATTTGACAAGTGAAAATCTAAACTATGATAGATAGCGATTCGAATTATGTTTTATTGAATAGAGCGACCTCGAAAACCTACATTTTGATACCAAAATCGTCCATGTAGCCCTCATAACTAATGAATTATTTCGTTTTAATTTTTTCGATATTTCATTTTCGAGTTTTGTTCTGAAGCTCATAGCACTCAAAGTATGGGTGATATGGATCATCAAATTCGGTATTCCGAAAGATTCGAATGGGTTGAAGACATAATAATTTGAATAACTCTGTTAGATTCTCCAGGGAATTCGTGTTGATGGCAAATATAGTGTTTTTAGGGGGTCTTACCACTTATGCATTTTTTACCCAAAAAGTTGGGATTTTCGATATCGATTTTATTCTTTATATGGATACTTTGGGCTGATTCACAATATACAAACCTAACTTGGTTACGACGAGAGAAACGGGAGCTATGACGATTTGAAATTTCGATTTTTTTGAAAAAATGCCATTTGACAAGTGAAAATCGAAACTATGATAGATAGCGATTCGAATTATGTTTTATTGAATAGAGCGACCTCGAAAACCTACATTTTGATACCAAAATCGTCCATGTAGGCCTCATAACTAATGAATTATTTCGTTTTAATTTTTTCGATATTTCATTTTCGTGTTTTGTTCTGAAGCTCATAGCACTCAAAGTATGGGTGATATGGATCATCAAATTGGGTATTCTGAAAGATTCGAATGGGTTGAAGACATAATAATTTGAATAACTCTGTTAGATTCTCCAGGGAATTCGTGTTGATGGCAAATATAGTGTTTTTAGGGGGTCTTACCCCTTATGCATTTTTTACCCAAAAAGTTGGGATTTTCGATATCGATTTTATTCTTTATATGGATACTTTGGGCAATGCTGATTAACAATATACAAACCTAACTTGGTTACGACGAGAGAAACGGGAGCTATGACGATTTGAAATTTCGATTTTTTTGAAAAAATGCCATTTGACAAGTGAAAATCTAAACTATGATAGATAGCGATTCGAATTATGTTTTATTGAATAGAGCGACCTCGAAAACCTACATTTTGATACCAAAATCGTCCATGTAGCCCTTATAACTAATGAATTATTTCGTCTTAATTTTTTCGATATTTCATTCTCGAGTTTTGTTCTGAAGCTCGGAACACTCAAAGTATGGGTGATATGGATCACCAAATAGGGTATTCTGAAAGATTCGAGTGGGTTAAAGACATTATCGATTGAATAACACTGTTAGATTCTTCAGGGAATTCGTGTTGATGGCAAATATGGTGTTTTTAGGGGGTCTTACCCCTTACGCATTTTTCATTCAAAAAGTTGGGATTTTCGATATCGATTTTATTCCTTATATGGATACTTTGGGCAATGCTGATTAACAATATACCAACCTAACTTGGTTACGACGAGAGAAACGGGAGCTATGCCGATTCGAAATTTCGATTTTTTTGAAAAAATGCCATTTGACAAGTGAAAATCTAAACTATGATAGATAGCGATTCGAATTATGTTTTATTGAATAGAGCGACCTCAAAAACCTACATTTTGATACCAAAATCGTCCATGTAGCCCTCATAACTAATGAATTATTTCGTTTTAATTTTTTCGATATTTCATTCTCGAGTTTTGTTCTGAAGCTCGGAACACTCAAAGTATGGGTGATATGGATCACCAAATAGGGTATTCTGAAAGATTCGAATGGGTTAAAGACATTATCGATTGAATAACACTGTTAGATTCTTCAGGGAATTCGTGTTGATGGCAAATATGGTGTTTTTAGGGGGTCTTACCCCTTACGCATTTTTCATTCAAAAAGTTGGGATTTTCGATATCGATTTTATTCCTTATATGGATACTTTGGGCAATGCTGATTAACAATATACCAACCTAACTTGGTTACGACGAGAGAAACGGGAGCTATGCCGATTTGAAATTTCGATTTTTTTGAAAAAATGCCATTTGACAAGTGAAAATCTAAACTATGATAGATAGCGATTCGAATTATGTTTTATTGAATAGAGCGACCTCGAAAACCTACATTTTGATACCAAAATCGTCCATGTAGCCCTCATAACTAATGAATTATTTCGTTTTAATTTTTTCGATATTTCATTTTCGAGTTTTGTTCTGAAGCTCATAGCACTCAAAGTATGGGTGATATGGATCATCAAATTCGGTATTCCGAAAGATTCGAATGGGTTGAAGACATAATAATTTGAATAACTCTGTTAGATTCTCCAGGGAATTCGTGTTGATGGCAAATATAGTGTTTTTAGGGGGTCTTACCACTTATGCATTTTTTACCCAAAAAGTTGGGATTTTCGATATCGATTTTATTCTTTATATG
This sequence comes from Adalia bipunctata, assembly GCA_910592335.1. Lineage (NCBI taxonomy): Eukaryota > Metazoa > Arthropoda > Insecta > Coleoptera > Coccinellidae > Adalia > Adalia bipunctata. Next base: position 6,429,099 of record OU342951.1, read on the forward strand.
GATACTTTGGGCTGATTCACAATATACAAACCTAACTTGGTTACGACGAGAGAAACGGGAGCTATGACGATTTGAAATTTCGATTTTTTTGAAAAAATGCCATTTGACAAGTGAAAATCGAAACTATGATAGATAGCGATTCGAATTATGTTTTATTGAATAGAGCGACCTCGAAAACCTACATTTTGATACCAAAATCGTCCATGTAGCCCTCATAACTAATGAATTATTTCGTTTTAATTTTTTCGATATTTCATTCTCGAGTTTTGTTCTGAAGCTCGGAGCACTCAAAGTATGGGTGATATGGATCACCAAAATGGGTATTCTGAAAGACTCAAATGGGTTGAAAACATTATCGATTGAATAACACTGTTAGATTCTCCAGAGAATTCGTGTTGATGGCAAATATGGTGTTTTTAGGGGGTCTTACCCCTTATGCATTTTTGGACCCAAAAGTTTGGATTTTCGAAGTCGATTTTATTGTTTGAAGAGATACTTTGGACAATGCTGATTACCAATATACAAGTCGCATGTGGTTGTGACCAAAGAAACGGGAGCTATGACGGTTTGAAATTGCGATTTTTCGAAAAAATGCCATTTGAAAGATGAAAATCTAAACTATGCCAGTTAGGTTTTTGGAAAGTCCTTTATTGAATAGAGCGACCTCGAAAACCTACATTTTGATACCAAAATCGTCCATGTAGCCCTCATAACTAATGAATAATTTCGTTTTAATTTTATCCATATTTCATTTTCTAGTTTTGTTCTGAAGTTCATAGCACTCAAAGTATGGGTGATATGGATCATCAAATTGGGTATTCTGAAAGACTCCATACTCGAAATGGCTATTATTGAAGATTTAAATAGTTCAAACAAATTCCACACTCAATAATAGTCTCAGATTCTGTCAATTTTTTTTTTATTGACTTATATGGTGTTTTCACCTCTTGATCATTTTTCACCCAAGAGAGATTTTTTGATAACTCATATTTTGCGCTATGAGCTAAGCTGATCGACAACATATAGATAAATAGTGGATACGATGAGGACAGAAGCTCTGACAGTTTGAAATTTCCATTTTTGAAAAAAAAGTCTGTGAAATATCTAATTACATCTCAGAATTAAAAGTTATCCACCTAAATTTTCGATAAGATAATCAGGAATTTCCGGAATCTGAATGAGCAGTAGCTTTCGAATTGCCATGAATATATTTTCTTTTATTGACGTCCTACCGATGATAGGAAGGAATGAAGTTACATCCCATATTAAAATATTCTTTTGTAATAAAAGCGCCGATATTATCAAAGAACACCACTCAAAACACGAGTCGCAGGAGTGTACCTCATTTCTCAAAGATGACACACTCGGTTAATATTTCCGATAACATTCTGTATACGAGAATTGGGTATAGGTGCGTAATCTTAATATCTTCGACTGCCTGAGGACACTGTTGAACCGGAATAAATCATTATGTTAATGGGAATCGAATGGACTTCTGGCTAATGTCAAGTTCAAAAACAATAGCGAGGATTTTGAAAAAAATCTATTATGAAACCGAAATGTTGTAATTGATTTTGTTTTCATACGCAGACACGACTTTTGAATTTTGGCGGGGCTGATTTTGTGCTTGATAACCTTTGTCAATTCACTGAAGATTAAAGAAGATAGTATATGTGTAAAAGGACACAAGAGGTCCTTGATTTGATGCTTGTTGAGAGCATCTCAAGAACTTCAACAGTAACAGAAAAAATGTTCGAAAGAGGAGAATTCAGAGAGCAGATTATATATCGAAATGAGCCTAAAAAACTATGTGGAAAAATATAGAAATATTTCTTAATTGTGACATTTTTGTAAACCATAATTTTCAGGATTATAACTTAACAAACAAGACACCATTTTTTATACTGACACAGGAAAACAAAAATAAGATACCTACCTGTAGCCTGCTCCTTGAATCGCTTTCTGAGTCCCTATTTTGATTAATGAAATCCGTCTACTTATAACCTTTAGATTTCAGAAGGTCACAAGGAGGGTATTGTAATAAAGAATGTTTCGGAATAACAATAAAGGTACGAGGTTTCAAGGAAAAGATAAGGTTTTATCCAGAAACTTTTCTTGAAAGCAGTGAAAGCACTGTAGGTAGGTACTGAAGTTCAGGGTATCTTTGCTTTGAAAATACGCTGCGCAAAAAAATTAAGGCACATCATGGAAATCTCAAATTTATTCTACAACTGAAGGTGTTCTCAATTATAATTATTTTTATCAGAATTATGCATGCATATGTTATCCACTTTCAACGTTTTTCTTCAATACCGATGTTTTCTCCCAGCAGGAATAAAAAAAGATGATATTATCAGATTTTGAAAGCATTGGATCCATTCTAAAATCAGTTGTTCTCGATCAATTCTAGTGATCAATAGTTTTTCATTCGTTTGATTTTTTACACTCGATCGCTATGCAACGCGAAACACGCAATTTGACCCAAGAGGAATGTGCCCAAGCGGTAGTTTTGCGAGAAGAAGGGTGGACATACACAAGAATTGCAGAGAGGTTCGGAGTTTCCCATACAAGTGTGTCCAGAATGTTGCAGCGATTCAGGGAGACAGGTATGAATGTCCGAAGACCAGGACAGGGTAGACCAAGGGTAACACTGCCATTCAAGAACGTTACTTGAGAGTTTCTTCGTTGAGACAACTGTTTGCAACCGCTCGCCTCCTTCAAAATCAGCTTGAGCTAACTCATGAGGTGCAAATTAGCACTCAGACAATAAGAAATCGCCTCAGAGAAAATGATTTAAGGCCTCGTGTCGCGGCAAGAGGCCCAGCTCTTACCCCAGCCCATCGAAGGGCGCGTTTGGATTTTGCGAGACAGCATATCCATTGGGAAGAGGCCGATTGGGAAAGAGTTCTCTTCGCAGATGAGTCTAGGTTCTGCCTCTACCATTGTGATCGACATTCCCTTTTATACAGACGTCCACATGAAAGATATGCTCAGTGCAATTTCCTGAATACTACTGGTTTCGGGGGAGGATCGATCATGGTATGGGGTGGAATATCTTTGACTGCTCGCACAGACCTAGTGGTCGTTGATAATGGAGCTATGAATGCTGATAAGTATATAACGAACATTCTTGAAGAGCATGTCATGCCATTCGCCCCATACATTGGTGAAAATTTCATTTTTATGGACGATAATGCCAGACCCCATCGTGCGCGCATCGTTCGGTAGTACTTTGAAGAGGTTGAAGTCTCTTGAATGGAATGGCCAGCAAGAAGTCCAGATCTCAATCCGATTGAGCAGGTTTGGGACAACCTCATTAGAAGGCTGAGAAGTTCAGAAAATCATCCAGCTACTCTTAATGACTTAGGAATCCAACTCGGAGAAATCTGGGAAGGATTAGATCAGAACATTTTAAGATCACTCATTTTGGGTATGAACCGTCGTTGCCGAGCTGTAATTAACGCAAGGGGTGGAAATACCAAGTATTAAATCACTTATCAGCATTGCAGTATTTTGAAAATTGTTCATTTCTCTTCTTTCACATAAGATTCGGTGAAATCCTGAATTTTTCTTCCATTTAATGTGTCTTGTTTCATTAAAACCTTCCCGAGAGAACATAAAAAATAAGTTATGAAGTCAATGTAGAGTTAACTTTCATTAAAATTGAGATTTTCGAAATGTTATTTTTGCGAAGTGTAAAAGGAGAATGCAATGCGTGATCTTAAAAATACTTAAATGCATTTCAAAGTTGTTCCAAATTATTTTGCGTCGATGAAGCTTACTGAATAAATCCAAAGACATTAAATTCCAACAAACAACAATAATACATGTTTATTTATTCGATCGTTTTGAGATATAGATTTCAGGATTAAAATATCACCATTAGGCGCAGGTTGATTGTCCCAACTTAAAGATCACAGTATTTAATTGGTAATTATACCCGTTCCTTATTTAAGGTTTTTGACATGCCGCTGTTGACGGCCTTCAAGGATATCGAGTGTGAAATTCTCGTTCAAATGTTCCACAGGTAGACACACCCTCATGAGAAATTTATCTAAAAAGCACGGACATAAAAATAGAGGATTTATTTCGAAGCCAGTGCTATCGGGTGTTCAGCTGCTTTATATGCGATACGGGCATGGAAGAATCGGGTTTGCCATTTTTTTTTTGCACTTCGAATATAGGAAAAATTTCGTGATAAGGACTGAACGAGAATAAATTCGCTATCATAAAAACGCTTATATCTTTTGAGCCACTGGACCGATTTCGAAAATCAAACTCATTTTCGTATCATCTTCTAATTTTAATGAAAACTGTTTTTTTCAATAAAAAAACCAAAACTATTTTTTACAAAATTCATGGATTTTTTCTGGAATTCTTCCAATCATGCTTCTGATAGTGTTCTCAGTCACTTTCTGGGATGCTGTCTTCCACTTTTGCTTGAATTTCGCTAATGTTTCCGTTGATTTCTTTGTCTTCTTCAATTTTCTTTTTATCAGGGCCCAATATCTTTCGATTGGCCTGAGTTCCAGGCAATTTGGTGGATTGGCATCTTTGGGGACAAAAACCACCTCATTAGCTTCGTACCATTCCTTGGTGGTCTGCTGTAGTGGCATGAAGCTAAATCTGGCCAAAAGATTGTGGACACATCGTGCTCACGTAAAAATAGTAAAAGTCGCTTCTTCAAGCATTCCTCGATGTATATCTTCGAGTCAACAGAGCCTTGGCCAACGAAAAATTTGCTCCTTTTCCCACAAGTGCATATTGCTTGCCAAACCAGGAATTTTTTAGGAAACTTCGCTTGTTTCTTCACGCGAAATTGTTCGTCAACAATTCCACGAGAATCTGCAGTATAAAATTCCTGACCAGGAAGTAGCGAGAAATCAGCCAAGACATAGGTTTCGTCGTCCATCACGCAAAAGGAAAAATTTTTCAAGAAATCTTTTTTTTATTTCTTTGCTCTTGATTTCGCTTCTTGATTCTTCACAGCGTTCCTGTCTGGCACTTTCTGCACTTTGTATGTTCTAAGCCCTCAACTCGACTTGATTTTCTGAACGGTTGACTGCGAACAACCCACTATTCGGGCCATTTTCCGTCCTGAAAGGTTAGGATTCTTCTGAAAAAAGCTGATGGCTTTCTTCACTTTTTTTGGGCTATGAAACTCCCGGTTCCTTCCTTGTGGTTAATTGTGAGATCTTCGTTGCAGCGCTTAACAACTCTTGATACCGTTTCCGGACGAAAGCGAGCCTCTTTGCCCTCTTTTGCGATACTTTTGGAGCTCCATTTTTGATTATTTTGAAAAAGTTTCACTATAAATTCTCGTGTTTTCACTTCGCTTGACATTTTGCGACAGAGAATTGGAATATCTATGAAGTAAATGTTCCACATGTTTCTGACGTTCATAACAAAGCTAACTATGATCAACTTTGATTTTTTCTCAATTGGTTCAAGAGATATGGGCGTTTTTGTGATAGCGAATTTATTCTCGTTCAGTCCTTATTTGAAACTTTCTTCGAAGAAGAGACCATTTCATGGGATCAAATAAGAACACCTTGCTTTTTTATTTTATTAGAATTGAATATCATGTTATTATAATTATGTGTTGTGAAAATGTTCTCATGAATAAGGTTAAAAGTACAGTCATTATAATAAATTGTAGTTTGTCCATTAATTCAATCGAAGCATGTTGGTTTTTGGGAGGAATCATCTGGAGCATATGGTCACCATTTTTGTAATTTTGAACATTGAATGGTCTCGAAAGTCAAACGATGATGTTTATTGGCTCGCTAATGACTAATTCGTAGAAAAATTAAATTATTTCTGTCCATCCGGCCGTCCGTAAACATGCTAACTATCGATCAAAATTAAATTTTTTAGATGTAGAATAACGGGAATCATATAAAATTCAATATTTCATTCATTTGACAGTTTATGAGTCCAAACCACCCTTTGAATGGATACCTTGTTAAAAATTTATAAGATAATAAGCAAATCCATTATCGAGCTCTAATGTTTTATGAGATCTCTTCCGCATTATATGTATTCGTTGAGTTCATTAAATACGCATCTTTTGTCTTCTGATCTTGCTAATTTTAATCGGATGAATATTGATGAAGGGATATGAAATATCGTTGTTACTAATCACTCATCCGTACACCGACAAGTAGGTAAATCTTGTTTCTTAGTCTGCAATATTCAAACAGAATATTCAAGTTTATTTGGGGTCCATATTATCTACATATCTGGTGGTTTTATTGCATTCAGAACTTCCATTCTAGATTCTGAAGTAGCTTCTTGTTTTTCACTAATTTTTCTATTATATTTCGTGAGAAAATTTGTAGTATTTTGAGTATGGAATAGAAAGCCGTAGCCACGAAACTGCTTGATAAAGAGATGGACCTGTTAGTTCTGAACGAAATAAATTAATTTGAATTTAACACGTGAAAAATGTTTCTTCAACCTACATAAAATTGAACTTGATATATTTGATTCAAATTGCAAAAACCGAGGGACTGGTTTGTATTGAAGACAGGAAATGACTCCAAACAAAAGTGGTTCGAGAAAGAAAGCTTCAAATGATGAAGTCCTGGGGATTTATGGCAAATTAGCAACATTAATAGGTGATTGGATTTTTCCTATTAATTTAGGGATCAGAGGAAAAAAATAATTAATAAATAGAATTAAACTTGATTGAACCTAGAAATTCATATCAGATTCAAAGTGTGAATCTTACATAAAATTTGTAGATAAACAGAAAATGCGATTGTTTGAATTCATTGTTTGTTTATTGCTTGCTCCATTGCAGAAATAAAGGAAAACAGTGTGGATAGATTGAGGCCTTTGCTTCGTTGCACTTATGAAATGGTTTTGAAAAAACCTGTCAAAGTCTGGTTCGTTTGGGTGTTTGGTCAATACATTTTCGCGACAATTTTGACCATTTACCATTTGTTGGCAACGTTTAACACCGAAGAACTAATGAAGCATGGCTCTTTCTGTGGAATTCAGATTTTCGTGAGTATTTCTCAACTCAACCTTGAGTTATTTTCTAAATACAGTGGTGGCCTCTTCGTTTCCTCTGTGACCAAGAAACCAGACTAAAGAGACAACGGTAGTGCCGGCGCCGCACCGCTATGTCCCTGCATTTCAAATCTGTGATATTCTTTTAAATTACATGCTGTAAAGGGCCATATTGATCTATATTGAATGGACAATGTATTCAAGGTTCTTAATTGGATGAGGATTAATGCTGTATTGCTCGAAATGAGCCATTGTTTCCCGTAAAATGTAAAGGATAAAAAATGGTTAGATATTGTGGGTTATCCTTAAGAGATAGACATATACCATCACGGACTTTTTTGTTGACCTTTTTAGAGTAGGTACAATACCGAGTACATTATTTTGATTTATCTCGTGGGGTTCAGTCAGCGTTTGCAATGTAAGCGCAAAAAATGTGTTTATTCACGACATCACATTAGAAACCTGTAAATTCATCTGTGTTCTTCTACAATATTATGCATGTATCATACATATAGACCTTTGTCTTGAATCACTTCATCTATTAAAAAAAAGCGTTTCAAAATCCATTGCGTAGTTTTGAAGATTTAAGCATACATAGGGACAGACAGCGAAAGCGACTTTGTTTTATTTTTATACTGTGTAATGATGACAAAGAATATTTTGTAGGTCCTCTTCAATATGGGGAGCTTATTATACGTATTAGAATTTTTGACTGCATTCTTCATAAAATATGGAGACGCCATTCTACCTATCGAAATACTGGATGAGAAGGATTCAAGGAATATCCTCCTTGGTATCAAATTATTCAAACTGGTAGCAGTCCTCGACATGACTTTTGCATTATTATCAGCCTTTGGGTTCATAGCAGCTCCAGAAGATTTCGACCAGAAAAAATATCTATGCGTTTGGATACGTGAAACTTTTCCTGATTATTCAAACTTTATGCTGAAAGTGGTGCATACGTCATGTATACCCGTTGCTTTGTCGCTGGCTGGAAGTGTTATTGGATGGTCTTATGGCAGTTTGACAGCGATCGTTCAAATCTCGATTCTGCACCAAATGATTTCTTCTATTTCGAAAAGTGCGCTGCCACAAAACTTGAGGAGAGACTCGAGATTGTATCAAGAATGTGTCAAACAAAAAATGATTATGTCTATAAGGACCCATGAATACACAGCTAGGTGAGACAAAGATATAGATTGATTTTTGCTATATCCCAAAAAAATTATCCTCACAAAGTTCTGATAAAAAACTTCCAAGTTCTATTAAAACTCATAGACCAACTTAACGAGATCACCTTGATTTTATTTGCCGTGGGATATAATAGACCGTAAGCTTTGAATTTTAGGTTTCAAATAATGTTCTCAGAAGTCATAGAAATACCGTTGCTGCTATTGGCTTCAAGTAGTATAGTATTAGGAGGAGCGTTGATGCTAGAATTCTATGGTGTAAGTACATCTCTCATTTACAAAATTACAAATGAGGAGTACAAATGAATACGGTAGGACAAAATTATAATTGTTTTTGGAAAATAAATTTGTCATAACAAGAGAACTATTCGTCTTATAGACTTCTACCTGTGCCTAAATTAAACCTTTTTAATTTATCCATAACTTTCTCAGAGAACTCTCTTCTCCTTTTCAACATTTGAAGGAAATATTATCTAGTTCAAATTTGGTACGTTAAGTATCTTTACTGAAACTATTATTTCCACTGTTCACAGAACAAAGACAGAAAAGTATCTCCTCAATTCGGAATGCATGTTGCCATTTACTGTTTCACCATTGCTGGTGTAATTTCGGCTCTGTCTTATTTTATAATTGGACAAATCCTCAGAGAGAAGATGAGCCATCAGATTTCTAATTCCTAAATTTATTTTTCATCCACCTTCTAGATAAATCTGCACATTTTTCAGTTCAAGAAATATATTGAAGAAATTGTTTGACAGCTGTCAAAAAAATCACAGGAGTTGTCAATGAATATTCAATTTTTTTTTCGACCATTCGATATACTTTTCAAGGGTTCTGGCTATGCGATCTGGACAAAACTTAGCAAGTAGCTTGCATACGACATTCTCGATCCGAATGCAAAATTCGAATCGTGGTTTTGAAATCACCAGCAAACAAAATTCGTTTGAGATCATTGTCTGCTCATAATTCGAAAAATACAGACAAAGTGGCGAAATAATATAACCCTCGTGCGAGTAGAACGAAGGCTCAAAATGAAGGGGGCTCTTTTCTGTTTCAAGTCAGAAGAATGCAATCATAAACTGTGCGAGCTACCTTGGTATGATATGAATGAAGAGAACAAAAGGATCTATTCGATATTTTTGGAGAGATCAAAAAAGAATATGGCAATATCGAACAGCATCATGCAAATTGATTACGATCTGCTTGTCAGAGTGAGTACATCGTTTTTCCACTTTTTGGTAAATTTCTCACTTCATTAAAATACTCGCAACAACTTTGAATGTTACATTTATTCCAATTTTTTCGGAACCTAATTTGCTGTGGATCTATAATGTTCAATAAAAAGGTGAAAACATTTATAGGTATTTAATTATCGGATTATTTCAAATACTCCTTATTCTTTTTTTTTCAGATATGCAAGTCTTTATATTCAGTGTTTACAGTTATGTCACGCTTTACATCTTCAGACGTATGAAAATAAGAACCTGATGCCAGTTTAAGGTCGATCATTGAAATGCCAGTTCCTCACCGATGTTCAATTCTTATACAAAAACAATGAAAATTTTCAAATAATTCCTGAATTCTTTTTTACCTAAGGTTTTTATCTTAAATGAATAATTGTCACCACATTTCAATAAACAACTTCAAAATGCAAAATAATTGTTGTTTCTATTCACACTGGATCAAATTCTTCAAATAATTCCTGAATTCTTTTTTACCTAAGCTTTTTATCTCAAATGAATAATTGTCACCACATTTAAATAAACAACTTCAAAATGCAAAATAATTGTTGTTTCTTTTTACACTGGATCAAATTCTTCCCAATACCTGAATAGAAGAACTAACAGCATAGTCTTGAAACTGTTACTTTTGATTGCGACCAGAAAATCATAAATGGAATGGTTATATGTAGAAAATCCCACTGAAACTGTTCCTGAAACTATTATATTTGATCTTTTTCGGCGCCATCAACGCCCATAATGGTGTATCATTTGATATAATGCTTATCGCAAAGTGGGTACAAAACTTTTGACCATTTTCATTTATTGAATACTGAAGTATCGAAGTTTTTGTAGTTCCTGAGGAAATATGATCCCAGTCGTTTCTTTTGAAGAATATGGTATCTAACGATGTACTTGGCGACACTGCTTCTCGCCATGAAGGTTTAGGTGTTTTTGGAAAAATGGCCACATTGAGAGGTGATCTTATTACTGAATTTTCACAGATATCGTCTATAAAAAAATTATATCACGATCCAGTTAGTTGAGTTGGTGGGGAGTTGAATAATTTTCGATAAATTGCAAATATTGAATTATTTGTTGGCGCCCAATACGACAGAGGAAGGACATTTTTCCATTACTTCAGCCATTTCTGGATGTGAAATTCTTTCAAATCTCATCCTTTTTCGGTTTCCTCCTTCTTATGAACCTCTTCAATGAATGTGAATTTTCCTATACCACAGATAGATTCTGGACGGTATTCTCCAAAATTCCCATTACTATTAAACAAATTGACCTCAAATCAATTGATATCAAAGAATGCGATCTACCTAATATACCTAATAATCAATTCTTTACAGAAAGAAAGTTAAGAGAAAAGGACAGATTGACGGTTTTAGCACGATACAGTTTTCATCAAGCTACCCGTCTACCCGTCAGGATTTGTTTCATCTACGTGTTTTGTCAATACTTTTTTGCAACATCTGTGACAATTTACCATCTACTGAGTACGTTCAACCAAGAAGAATTATTGAAGCACGGATCTTTCTGCGGCATCCAAATCTTCGTGAGTATTCATGTTGAAATCCTCAACTACCAAAAATTACTACTACTATACTATACTATACTATACTATACTATACTATACTGGTTTTTTTTCAGGTTTTGATAAACCTGGCACCCTTGGTCTTCACTATCGACAACATTACCAAATTTTTGAAAAAATATGCAGACGTTGTCCTTCCGTTGGAGATGATGACAGAGGACAAGGCAAAAACCCTTTTGTTGGTTTTCAAACTGGTGAAGGTGATATGCGTGGTCAATATGATTTTGGCTGTTTTAGCGGCCGCTGGATTCATAGCTGCCCCTGATTACTTCGACAAAAGGACGTATTTATGCGTCTGGATACAGGAAACTTTTCCTGACTATTCGAATATAATGCTGCATGTGGTCCATTGGACAAGCTTGCCGGTTGCCTTGGGTCTTGCAGGTGCCTCTGTAGGGTGGGCTTATGGAGGCATGCTGGTAGTCACTCAAGTCTTGATCTTGCACGATATGATTTCCTCAATATCGGATTCTGACCTGCCAGAAGATATGAGGAGAGATTCGAAAGTTTACCAAGAATGCATCAAACAGAAAATGATTATGTCTATTATGACTCACGAGTATACTGTGAGGTGAGGCTTTAAATTGAAATAAAACACATTCAAATTAAGATTGAAGCCAAATTTTTTGTTCGTAAGATAAAATTTATTTTGGTCGAAGTCTGGTTTTGAATTTCAGATTTCAAGCGGTGGCTTCGGAGATTGTAGAAGTACCAATGATGACGCTTGCTTTGGGCAGTTTAATATTAGGGGGATCTCTAATGTTGGAGTACTTCAGTGTAAGTTCATTTTCCTCCTGAAATGAACTGAAGAGTCTACCTTATTTCCGTTACAGAATCAGGACCAAAATTTCGGTGACCAATACGAAGTGTATATTGGGATTCTATGTTTCACATGTGCTGGTGTTATTTCAGCGAACATCTATTTGATTCTTGGACAAGTCATCAAGGATGAGGTGGGCATTCTCTCTCAATTCTATCGTAGATGGAGAATACGATGAAGAGTGCAACACAACCCATTAAATATTCTCTAATTTGCCTAATTTTGGATGAATTTAAAAAGTTATTTCCTCTTTTCAGTCAACAACCTGCAATTACAAACTTTGCCAGCTGCCTTGGTATGAAATGAATAAAGAGAACAAGAAGATTTATGCCATATTTTTGGAGAGATCTAACAAGAACTTGGCCATATCAAACAGTCTCATGCAAATTGATTATGAGCTACTTGTGAGGGTTAGTGCATATGAATTGAAAGTTTTGTAGGAGCTTCAAAATTTTCTGAAAATAATTCCTACAAGAAATGTTTTCACAAATTTCCTCCAGTTTTCCCAGTAATTAACTAGTCAAGAAGTCAGCTTAGAGAAACTGTCATATTATTCTTATCGTAAGGTTTGCACAACAGTCCTCTATACTGAAGAGGAGTCTTTGGCATTAAGTTTTTTTCCGGTGTTCCATTTTATTTTCCCAAGATCAAAATATCGAATATTGCATTTAACTTTATTTTTTTCAGATTTGCAAGTCTTTATATTCTTTGGCTGCAGTTATGTCACGATTTGCCTCTCCTGGCGAAAATGCAGGATAGAACCACGATTTTTTATAAAGGAAACAAGCATTATTGGGTGAAGCGAATTCGTTCTATCATTTTTTCGTAGAAGACTTAGGATTTTCGCTATACAGTTCTCCTTTTATTTTATATTTAGTATTCTCTATAACACAATAAAAATAAGCTGTTCTTCAAAATAATAAAGAAGTTTCTTCAATCTCAGATAATTTGTGTCTTATCTCATTTGGAAAACACATATTCCCTTTATTACCAGTAGATTTACAGAGTTAGAATTAAACATGGCAGGCGCGTATTCAGGGGGGGCTATTGGGGCTCTAGCCCCCCCCCCCCCCCAAAGCCTTTGGCCTCAAGCGAAAGTCTCATTCTCATTCACCACAAAGAACTTTCAAGTAGTATAAGAAAGCCCACTAACTGAAAACTAGTCAACTCTTGCATGCTTTAATATTTTCTTATTTGTTTTTTATAATTCCTTATAGTTAAACATTTTTTTCCTTTACTGGATAAATGCCCCCCCAACACACCTTTCTGGGTACGCGCCTGAAACATGGAAACAAGTAGATATACACTGCACAAAAAAATTAACGCACATTCTGAATATCTCAATTTTAATGAAAGTTAACTCTACATTGACTTTATAACATATTTTTATGTTCTCTCGGGAAGGTTTTGAACGAAACAAGACACATTGAATGAAAGAAAAATTCAGGATTTCACCGAATCTTATGTGGAAGAAGAGAAATGAACAATTTTCAAAATACTGAAATGCTGATAAGTGATTTAATACTTGGTATTTCCACCCCTTGCGTTAATTACATCTCGGCAACGACGGTTCATACTCAAAATGAGTGATCTTAAGAAGTTTCGATCTAATCCTTCCCAGATTTCTCCGCATTGGATTCCTAAGTCATTAAGAGTAGCTGGATCATTTTCTGAACCTCTCAGCCTTCTATTGAGGTTGTCCCAAACCTGCTCAATCGGATTGAGATCTGGACTTCTTGCTGGCCATTCCATTCGAGAGACTTCAACCTCTTGAAGGTAGTCCTGAACGATGCGCGCACGATGGGGTCTGACATTATCGTCCATAAAAATTAAATTTTCACCAATGTATGGGGCAAATGGCACTACATGCTCTTCAAGAATGTTCCTTATTAACTTATCAGCATTCATAGCTCCATTATCAACGACCACTAGGTCTGTGCGAGCAGTCAAAGATATTCCACCCCATACCATAATCGATCACAATGGTAGAGGCAGAATCTAGACTCATCTGTGAAGAGAACTCTTTCCCAATCGGCCTCTTTCCAATGGATATGCTCTCTAGCAAAATCCAAACGCGCCCTTCGATGGGCTGGGGTAAGAGCTGGGCCTCTTGCCGCGACGAGGCCTTAGATCATATTCTCTGAGGCGATTTCTTATTGCATGAGTGCTAATTTGCACCTCATGAGTTTGCTCAAGCTGATTTTGAAGGAGGCAAGCAGTTGCAAACTGTTGCCTCAACGAAGAAACTCTCAAGTAACGTTCTTGAATGACAGTTGTTACCCGTGGTCTACCCTGCCTGGTCTTCGGACATTCATACCTGTCTCCCTGAATCGCTGCAACATTCTGGACACACTTGTATGGGAAACTCCAAACCTTCCTGCAATTCTTGTGTATGTCCAGTGTCCACCCTTCTTCTCGCAAAACTACCGCTTGGGCACATTCCTCTTGGGTCAAATTGCGTGTTTCGCGTTGCATTGCGATCGAGTATAGAAAATCAAACGAAAGAAAAACTATTGATCACTAGAATTGATCGAGAACAACTGATTTTAGAATGGAGCCAATACATTCAAAATCTGATAATATCATCTTTTTTTATTCCTGCTGGGAGAAAACATCTGTATTGAAGAAAAACGTTGATAAACGTGGATAACATATGCATGCATAATTCTAATAAAAATAATTATCATTGAGAACACCTTCAGTTGTAGAATTAATTTGAGATTTCCATAACGTGCGTTAATTTTTTTGCGCAGTGTATTTCAAACGAAAAGGAGGCTATTTATGAAACCCCGTATTCAGGACCTCTCCACCATCACATTTCCACGTCAAAACAAGCTTTTATTAATTCAACCGATGAAAACACACAAAAACTCATGTTCAGTGATCAATAGCATTTACATAAGACGGATGTACGTAGGGAGTAAACGGTTTCCGGATACATTCGTGTGGGATGAACATCTTAATTGATAAACCCGAGGAATTTGTCTGCAGAATATGCATTTTATTGACACTTTGATTGGTATTTTATCTGAATCGCGGATGCGTTTCAGATTGGGGTAATTTCTTGGAGAAATGTAACTGTCGGAAACACATGACTTAGGGGATGGAAATGAGGGTATTTAAAGGGTTACCCGGGTTATTTCATTTCAGTTGAAAACAATAACTGTTTCAATCCGGTTGTGCTAGCAAGTCAGTATGAGGTGAGTTTCCAACAATATTATTCGATTTATTGTTGATATTTTCTGCAAATTGTTAAGATCATTTATATGCACCTGTAGTGAATTGAAAAGAAGAAAAAGACTTCTAAAATTGAAAACTATGAAACTATTCTGTAGATATATGCGTCTCACAGTATCGTGAAATTTGTTTGTACCATATTATGCATGATATGGAGTCATACTTCAATTTTATTGTCTTGTGCTCATACTAGGTTTTTTTCGTTTTTACTTCTTGTATCTGTCTAGTGTCTATGCTTACTGTCAGTAAGAAAGTTTTCAATTTGAATGCAATTTTCTGTACGAAGAAAGTAACGCAAAGTGGCCTTCTTTTCAAAGACCTCTAGGAAAGTAATAAACAATTCCGTCACAAAATGCAGTCATATCATATTTTTCCAATCGTTGTATTATGATTTTTTCTTGAAATTATAATGTTTTCAGGTGGTTGTCATTGAAAGAATGTCGTTTCTCGTTGATGTGTCCCCTGGTATTAGTAATTATATTCGGTTCTTCACTTGCATACCCTTCACCTGGAGAAGACTATATACTGACTGAAAAAGAAGTGAGTATCCCTTGAGTTATTACTTATAGTAAAGGCCAAGTCGAATAATTTGGTTCGGTCATATTGCCCTGATATTTTGGGCATTTTACAAACTGCCCGGTCATTACTGATAATTCCGGATTGATCTCATAACCTTCAGCCTACCTTTTTCTTCTTCTACAATCTATTTTGCAATGGATAAATAAATTATTTATTTGAAAGATTGTTTCTCAGTATTCTAGCCCAGGTGCCCATCAGTTGGCTAGTTGGTTGACTGCTCAGAGACGTCCAAAGGAGATAACAGTTATAAAGGACCTCCCAGTCATTCCCTATCGTCTGCCTATACAGGGTAAAAGGAACTCTGAAGTGACAAATGCCATCATCAGATCTGAAGAAACCCAGAGGATGTACAGGGAAGGAAGAAAATAAGAAACTATTTTGAAATATTGCCGTTTGCCATTGTAACCATAGTATAAGAATGTTATCCTTACGAACTCGTATAATCTCAAAGGAGATAGTGTAATTCACTATTCTCATTAAATATTGTAATGTGTATATAAAATAAATGAGTATTAAATATTTGTTGTCTGTTATTCTTTGTTCGAAATTGTGTTACGTGAGATAAATTTCAGAAGGAACAATGCGAAATATGCTATAGGATTCAAATATTCAGTTTTTTTCTTATGTAGGCAGGAAGTGCCATAAGAAAATTTTAGCGAATAATCTAAAAAAATTCAAATATTTCTTTAACAAATTATTTTAAAACAGTCCAAATTTTTCTACAATCTATTTCTTGAATTCCTGACAAAGTCATATGATTAAAGTGACCCATTTTTCAAAATGAATAAGTCCATTTATTCAATTCATAAGTAAAAGCATGATTCGAGCTATTTGAGCTATTTGAAAAAGCTGTTCAAGATAAGGTAATGAACTATAAATATCGAAATTCGTTCCTTCAATCATTCTTTTACAAAAACTGGACTTCATTTCCTGAGCAATCTGCTATATTATTCAAATCTTATTATCCAGTTCTTGTCAAGATAGGTAATGGCGTTTCTTAATTTATTCAATGATTCATCTCATTTATCGAAATACATACAAAATAAGTTTTCAGATAAATGGAATCGTAAAAAGTTGAAAGTATGATGATGGTTTTTGATTGATTCTTGAGGTGCAATTCACTTCTGGGAACAGTTAACTTAATATAGTGATATCTCTTCAAGAAGTACAATAATGTTCCACTAGACTGATGGCCAAAAACTCCATTTAGGTATTTCAGAAAATCAACAAAAAAATGTATATCGACTATTCCTCTATTTATTGATTTCCGTATTTTTTAAGCATGAATAACTATTGAGCAAGGAGAGCTTGATCCGTGAAAACTTCTGGACCGAAATTTTCAAAAATTTCATCAATTGATTGTTCGATCTGTCAAATGCGATACTACCTGCAAGGAGGATCAACGAGAGGTCAAAAGCTGGTTTATGGTGCATCTAATCAATGTAGGGTTGGTATTGTGTATTAGGTACACCAACAAACAAAAGTCCCATTTCATAGGTGCATTTAATTGATTACAATAAGAAGTGACATCAGAAATATACAACATACATTTCAAAATACGAACATAACTTATTCAAGACTAATTATGTTTACCATGGGAGGAAACAAATTGAGCAAGTAGAGCAGCCATTGAGTAGAGTGCCTTGCAAATCTGAAAATAAATAGTACATTTTCTCATTGTTTAATTTTTTATCAAACTGAGACTCAGATCAATAAGAAACGTATAAAGTTGTTGAGAACAAGAAAGAAAAATCGAAGCATAAACTGATATTGTGGTCGTCAAATACTGAACGTACGAAAAAGTACTAAGCGTACAAAAAAGTACTAATTTCTACTCTAAGGCCGTACAAAAAAGTACATCTGTGAAGTCAACCTTCAACATTGTGGACTGACCTTAGTAAATTCCACATTATTCATTATTCTTCAGTAAATATAAATTGACGTCCGATACACGATACATATACTAATTTGCGGCGCTGCCGGATTTTTCACTTCGTGGTTTGTGTGTGGAGAGGGCAGTGTATACTCACTTTTACGAGAAGGAAATAATCCATATCCATGAACGGGCTGGAAATGACGATGGGTTTCTCAGTTTGGAACACAAACATTGCGTAAATTTGTTTATTCTCCTCGTTCATGTCATACCATGGAAGTTGTCTAAGTAAGTAATTGCATCCTTCTGCCTAAAATATGATTTATTCGAATATACTAAACTAATTCTTTTTCCTCATCAGCGTGTATCAAATCATATGTAATAGATACAGTACCTAATCCAAAGTTGCTTATTAGAAAATAGAACAAAAGGGCGAAGGGAATAAGGGATTATCAAATTAATCAAAAAGACTCGTCATAATACTGCAAGAAGAAACAACACAAATCTTATTTGGCTTTTCAAAATTCGTTTCCATTGAAAAAATTGCTGCAGCAAATAAAAAAATAGTATTTAATGTGTATTCAACGAAGAAATTATGCCAGGAGAAGCAGTATTATTCTGCAATTTCTTCTCTGTAATGGGGGATATTTTTGGTAGTGCGTTCATCAGTTTTCCAAAGCATAGGAGTCGTTTTCCTTTTGCATTAAAGCAGACGATCCTTGTAAGCATATGTTACAGATATGGAACTTTCATCCAAGAATTTTTCATCTAAATTTCAGCTCTTGAAAATTTTTATGTGCGAGTGCCCTTGGCAATCTTGCAACAATATGAAACTTATCATTAATGGGGGATATTAATGTTCCTCGATCTAGATGGTTTGTTATTTCGACGAAATTAATTTTTAATGAATTCATTCAAATTAATTAAAGTGGAGGTAATCAACTCACTTCATCTTTGACGGCTTGTGCAAGACCCAGATAAAGATTTGCAGTAATCACACTAGAAATGATGAAAGAGAAGATACCAACATACATCGCATACATGGAATCTCCAAAGTTTTGTTCTTGATTCTAAAACATAGGAAAATGCTATGATCTAAAATATACAGTATATTTCGACAGAAGGATGTTATCCAACGTTTCGGTCTGATCGATTCGACCGTCTTCAGGAAAACAATGAGAGGATTGTCACGACCTTATTTGACAGCACACTGAAGGATAAAGGACATTACATACACTGAAAAATTCAAGCATCAGAGATCCTCCCAAAATCAAACTGCCCAATGCAATTGATGTTATGGGAACTTGCAGTGTCTTACGTGCCAAATTTTTAAATCTGCAAAGAGATCTTCGTGATTATTTTCCTCTATAAATCAAGCAAATCATACAATAAGTTTAATCGTGATTGTATTTTTGAGAAGTCAGGTTGATTTCAAACTCCATAAGTTTGTATATTCACAAATTATTAATATTCTTCAGTAAAAATGATCATTACTGCAGAAATTTCAGGAATTCAAACAAAACCAGGAGAATATCTATAGGTAGGTACTAATATTATAAAGAGGAGGATTTTTATTTTTGTGTGTTTGATACGAATAGGCTCAAAAACTACTGGACCGATTTCAGAAATTCTTTCACCCTTAGGAAGCTACATTATCCCTGAGTGCCATAGGCTATACTTTTCACCCGAGAAAATCAAGGATACCTACTATAACTTCAATAAATACAAAAAAATCAGCCATAATCAGCTATTTTCACGTGCGCTGCAAAAACCGTAAGACTTACGTGGATAGGTAGGTATAATGTATGACGGAAATGTACCTCTTAAATAGTTCTATAAAAAAGTCCACAATAGCATATATCTATCTCTCAAGATTGACTCGCTATAACCTGTTTATGGTAATCAGATGTTTTCCAAAATTAGGCACTATTTGGGAGTGTGTTTTAATGAATTGGGAATGGATCCTCATCTAAGCTAATACGTTATTTATCCTCAGTATTCAATTTAGAACGAAATTGCTTTTTACATCATACAATTACAACGCGTTTCGCGTACATCAAAAGATATGGTAGGTTGAAGTGTTGAAGATGAAACCGCCGCGTGAAACAAATTTCTACCCGGGCGAAGCTGGGACGGCCTGCTTGTATCCTTATATTTTGCCGTCACATAGTTCAGTCACTAGGGGTAAATCTGTAGAATGTATGATTATAACTTCATTCAATATCCCACCTAGGAGACACAGAGATATAATGTCTTAAAAAAAAATTTAAGAAATCATTGTATAGTTTTATTTGGGATTGTGAACCCTATAGTTTAGATGAATTTAAGGAGTGTTGTAAGAGGTGAATTATGTTTTAGCTCTCTGTGTGATTTATTTGACTTGTTTTATCTTTTATTCCAATCTGGTGTAACTTTTTGAGACCATAATAAATATTTATTATTATGTATTATTATTTTTTTGTTTTGTCATGTTTCCCACTAATTCTTCTTCATTTGGCAAAAGTGATACCCGGCAATTAAATTATTAAGAATTTAATTTATATTTATTTGATTAGATTTTCTATGCGCTCTACTTTTGGGTCTAATATCCGTTGGCTTCCATAATCATTTATGTTAAATAGTTTTTAGTTTCAAGTCCATTAATTTTGATAAATACCGTTTCGTATGAAATATTGTTTATTCAAGTATTTTCCAAGCAAAATCATGCCCAGTAAAACCTTACTTAATCGCTTCCTGGTAGCATACACTACAGATTATCATCTTTTGTTTGACGATCTCTTGGTACACCTTACATTCTCTCCTCATCTTTCGTGGTATCGATGAATTCGGAATTGTCTCAATCAATTCCCTGAAGAAGTACAACGAGGTTAATGCATAGGATATTGCGTAAGCCCATGCAACAGGACAACCAGCCATGACAAGAGAAACTACTATAGTCATCCAGTGTACCACCCTCAGCATCCAAGAGGCATGAGAAGGAAATGTGCTCTTTATCCATACGCATATATATGCCTTTTCATCAAAGTACTCGGTTTCCATTATGAATCCAAGTCCTGCCAGAAATCCGAAGAGCATATTCAGAAAACATACAACTTTAAGTAGACGACCCTGAGTCAACACTTTCTTGAAATTGGCTTCATTCATCATTTCAGCAGGAAATATCGCCACCCTGTATTTTTCCAAAAATTCGTAGAACGTGTCAGCCATGAATGCAATCGTTCCCACGTTAATTGTCCCCTACAACAAACAGCTTTCAGTTTGTTCTATTTCTATTTTTTTTTCTATACTAGTATGGGCCAGCAGATCTACCTTTTAAGCAGTAGGCCTCCGATCGCGGAATCTGAGCGCAGTTGTCAGATTGTGTCCCAGGCTTTCTCTATAGAAGGCTGTGGCCAAACTCTGACAGCTTACAGCTACAATGTCAAATAGTTCTCTGTGATCTCTGCAGATCGGGCGATTTTATAGGAGAAATGTCAAACTTTGATCAATTTTCGTGAAGAAATGGAGAAATTATGGAAAATATGAATACCAAGCCATTTCGCGTTGACTCTTCCTCTTTCGATCCGTATATTAACATCACTGCCAGGATATCTGCGAAAAAAGTTTTATCGAGTTTAAAATTGCCCTTTTTGCCGAATTTTTTCGCGATTTTCGCGAATTTTTTTAAAATTCTTTTACATCGCCTAGAGAATCGAAATTTCGTCCACGTACGAATCGATCATTCCTCTTTACGATCGTGTAAAAATTTCTTTCCTGTATGGCAGCTTCGCTGCGATTTTAAAATTCTTCTGGACCCACTTTTTCGACAGATTCCCCGAGCCGGACCATCTTAAACTCGATAAAACTTTTTTCACAGATATCCTGGCCGTGATGTGAATATACGGATCGAAAGAGGAAAAGTCAATGCAAAATAGCTTGGTATCCATATTTCCCATTATTTTCCATTTCTTCAGGAAAATTGATCAAACTTTGACATTTCGCCTATAAAATCACCCGAGTTCTACGATGAGGAAAACTACTCAAAAGGCAAATCTGCTGGCCCATACTAGTTTATCACTATTCAAAAAAGACCAGACTATGGCAGGATTGGGAGAAAGATGTTCCCTACCTAATTCAATTTTATATCCAACACAGAAAAGAATTGAATTATACATTCTTATTTATACTCACGAATAATTCTATACCACAAAACGATCCATATTTCAATAAAGTTTCCGAATCGAATTTATCCAAAATGTGATAAATCGCCAAACAAGATGCAAATAGGTATTCACAAAACACAATGTTGATGAGCAACCTTATTGGTGGAAGGTTCATCAAATCGAGAGTCAATGTCATCAGTAGTTTCAATCGATCAACAGGGTACTTCTTGCGAAATTCTAAAATGAGTATCAGTAAAATTAGAGGATGGCTTCAATCTTCATCAGGAGGAACTTTGTGTGGACCCAAACTCGAATAGTTCGAAGAATGCTGGAACTTGATAGCGTCGCGGATGAGGAATAGGTCCGCATTTCCTAATAAAATGAATATACGTCGAATATCGCTATTTTGAGAGTTTCATATGGGCGATTATTGATGAAATCGATTAATTCAATGAATACTGATCTTTTAACCTTTCAAACACAATGTTCCAGGAGCTATTTCGTGCTACTGATTGATAAATATAAATTGCATACCTGTAATATGGGCGAGATTGCCATATATTCCTAAAGTTTCCTTTTCAGGATGCATTGCTAACTGACCCTTTCTGAAAGCAGATGTAATCTATTCTATTCATTCCATGATGAAGACATTTGACTTCACCGGAATAGGGAGGTTCATGAATATTTCAAAAACGTTAAAAAAGGTGCGTAATGAGAAAAAAATTCTGGAACGACTTAAAGATGTTTGAAAATGTGCATAATAATGTTAGACATTCAATGATTGAATATTTATTTATCTACACTTCAACTAGATGGGAAAAGGTGCGTTTTATTTAAGTCGAAATATTCAATCGATAGATCGTAAACGCATCAAGGTGTTTTCATTTCCATCAAATGAATGAAGAAAGTAGGCTGTTAAACTAAACGACGATTAGTAGGGTGTTTTGCATCAATTGTATCACTAGCACTTACTGCATTAATATTTTTCAAAATCATAAGTTCAGAACCAACAAACAGAAGTCTCATTTCAAAGATGCATTTAATTTATAAAAAGAAGAAGTGACATCAGGAATACACAACATACATTTCAAAATACGAACATAACTTATTCGAGACTAATTATGTTTACCATGGGATGAAACAAATTGAGCAAGTAGAGCAGCCATTGAGTAGAGTGCCTTGCAAATCTGAAAATAAATAGCACTTTTTCTCATTGTTTCATTTCTTCTCAAACTTAGACCCAGATCAATAAGAAACGTATAAAGTTGTTGAGAACAAGAAAGAAAAATCGAAGCATAAAGTGATTTTGTGGTCGTCAAGTTCTGAACGAACGAAAAAGTACTAAGCATACAAAAAGGTATAGTTTTGTACTCTCAGGTCAGACAAAAAATAACATCTGAGAAGTCAAACTTCAACATTGTGGAATGACCTCAATATATTCCACATTTTCGGCATTTGCGGATGAAAATTGTATTCAGTAAATATGAATTTACGTCCGATACAAAAAACATATACCAACATACGGTGCTGCCGGATTTTTCACTTCGCGGTTTGTGTGTAGAGAAGGCAGTGCTTTGAAAATTGTTCCTTATTGATCTCAACGCTATCTGGATTCAAATCGAGGAAAGTATACTCACTCTTACTAGAAGGAAATAATCTATATCCACAAAAGTGCTAGAAACAGTCATAGGTTTCTCAGTTTGAAACACAAACATTGCGTAAATTTGTTTATTATCCTGGTTCATGTCATACCATGGAAGTTGTCTAAGTAGGTAATTGCATTCTAATGACTGGAAAATGATATTTTGGTAATTTTCTTTTCATCAACGTGTATCGAAAGATTTTTCTATAATTTTCTCTTTGTAAATAGATCATGCAAGTTCACTGATTAACAGACTCACTTCATCTTTGGCAGCTTGTCCGAGCAAGAGATACAAATTACCAGAAATAATACCTGCAATGGAGAAAAAGAAGATACCAACATACATCGCATACATGGAATCTCCAAAGTCTTGTTCTTGATTCTGAAACATAGGAAAATGCGATGATCTTTAATATTGCCTCTTTGATGATAACTACAGAATAATCATTATGAAGCTGCTTAAGCTATCACTATATTTCGACTAAAGTATGTTCCCCAACGTTTCGTTCTGATCAATCCGACAGTCTTCAGAAAAACATCGAGATGATTCTCACAAGAAGTGATAGTTTAATAAAAAAGGTACATAACAACGACAAATATATATTGTTCCACAAGAGTTAGGGATATCGTATTCAATCGTTTTTAAAAGTATGTAATCTTCGAGAAAATCGCTGTAGAATCATTTAAAACTCAATAACAACTTGAATCGATCCAGTAAAAATCAGTATGAGACATTTCGTCAATCTGGCCGCCTTTTTTCTGAAGTTTGGTTCTTTGCATATACATAATAATAATTATATAGTTCATTCTGTTGAATTACAGGTATAAACATTAATCACAGAGACGTGAGCCTGTACTTCATGAATGTTCTTTTTTTTTAAGTAAAAACAGTTTAACAACGGCTTCGATTTGAAACGAGTTTTCTGAAAATGCCAAGACGTAAATTAA
Source organism: Adalia bipunctata (assembly GCA_910592335.1). Taxonomy (NCBI): domain Eukaryota; kingdom Metazoa; phylum Arthropoda; class Insecta; order Coleoptera; family Coccinellidae; genus Adalia; species Adalia bipunctata. Next base: position 6,453,370 of record OU342951.1, read on the forward strand.
CAAACGCTGAGGCTAATAGGACTATCGGAATGCTACAGGGTAGCCTAACTCAGGTTGTTGTAGCGGAAAGGCTCCAAGTCAGCCAAAGTGTGATATCTCGACTTTGGAATAGATTCAGGGAGACAGGTTCCGTGTTGGAAAGACCAAGGCTTGGTGGGCGACGAAAAACAACACCTGCTCAGAATCGTTTCAACACCGTTTCGGCGAGAAGAAACCCTACATCTACGTGTAGAATTAAGTCCATTAAGAGGAGTTCCATTTACACGTGACCATAAGCGTCAAAGACTGGAATGGACAAGGCAACATATCAATTGGAACGATCAATGGCGTAGTGTCCTTTTCACTGATGGATCCAGATTTGGACGATTTTCAGATTCTCGAAGAATAAGGGTATGGACGATCCCACGCATACCCCGTAATCGTCGCTATGTCCAAGAAGTCCATCCATTCCGAGGGGGTAGTGTTATGGTATGGGCCGGGATATGTTTCAACGGGCGCACACATCTACACATTCGTCTTGGGAATATGACCGCCTTACACTATAGGGAGCATGTCATTGACAACGTTGTGCCAAATTTTCATGCTGCTATTGATGAAACTTTCCAATTTCTAAACGATAACGCTAGACCGCACCGTGCAGCCATGCCATATTTGAGAATGCGCGCGAGGAGCTTGGTATTCCACATTCACCAATACCTCCGCACGCACCAGATTTGAATTACATAGAACATGCATGGGATATGCTCCAAAGAAGATTAAATAATCATCAACCTACCCCAGAATCCTTAAATGATCTGAGAGAGCTTCTGCCCCGTTTATGGAACCAAATTCCTCAAGAAATGTTCAACAACCTCGTGTGTAGTATGCAAAGAAGATGTCAAGCTGTTATTGATGCCCGTGGAGGCCATACATTGTATTGAAAGTCTGATAATGCTTGAATTCTCTGAGAACAAAATTTCGTCATTTTACTAGACCCTGTATACGCTGCAGACCTACAGGCTAAAATTAATTTGCAACTTGAAATCATATTAATATGAATTTTCATCACAAAAATCTTATTCTAACTATATTTTTTTGCAATTTAAGTCAATATCCCTAACTCATGTGGAGCAGTTTAGTTCAAGAAAGGTGCCCTCATTCGACAGCACACTGAAGGATTGAGGACATTACGTACACTGAGAAATTCAAGCATCAGGGATCCACCCAAAATCACACTACCCACTGCAAACATCGTTATGGGGATGTCTAGTACTTCACACGCCAAACTTTGATATCTGCAATGAGATCTTTCTGATTATTTCGTTGTATACATATTTATATCATTAAGGATGCCGATTCATTCACTTCGTTTCTTTTATCTACCTTCAATTTTCCAATGACGACGCAATTTGACTAATGACTCTTTGCAGCGGCGGCCTTACCCATTGCGAGGCTCCGGGCGGCAGGTCTTTGCGAGGCCCTTCGTCTTTCGTGAAAAGTATGTGATTCGAAATTAAGTCGAGTCTTTTGGTATTTTGTCATGTTTGACGAGTTTTACAAATAAATAAATTTTGTGTTTTAAAATATTTTACTTAGAAAGATTCACAAATTTAATTCAAAAAATTCGGAGAAGATGAATTTTAAAATTGATGTTTGCGGCTTTTTCTCAAACTAAAATCTTTAATTAGAGCACATTAATCCAACGAATGAGCTACGTCATTTTCTACTGAAGGAAAAGCAAGTACTGAAAGCCGATCTTGTGCCATCGAATTTCTCAAATGAGTTTTGATCATTTTAAGCCTCGGAAAACTTCTTTCAGCAGGCGCAACTACAGAGTGTAACAGCCAAATGGAATAAATTCGATAACGAATAAATGAGGGGATGTTAGGAAAAACGCTCGGATACGTCGATTTGTAATTTTAAATGCGCATATTTTTCAAGAAAATAAAATTATATAGGATGTTTCATGCGACCGTGGCCAATACTAACTTTCTTCTCAGAAAATTCTAGACATAATTCATGTACAATGTCCTATACCTATCTTCAACTCTTTCGGAAATATTAAGTGTTTTCAGATTTTTTACAAAAATTAACATTTTAAATGAAAATTATTTATTTCACAAATTCGATACATTACACTCAATACTTATTTCCCATTTACCTCTTGATATGAAGGAAGTAAGCGAAAACTATTACTGAGAACTGAGAAGAAATTAAAAAAAAAAACAAAAACAGATTAGCATGTTGCCAAGACGTTCGCGGCGAGCATTTTGAACATTGACCTTAAATTTTTTATTTTAATTGAGAAATAATAGTATAACTTATTAGGTTTTAAGGGGAATGTACCGAATTTGTGAAATGAAATAATTTTTATTTAAAACATTGATTTTTGCAATAAATCTGAAAACACTTAATTCTTCCGAAATAGTTAGAGATAGGTATAGGACATTGTGCATGAATTGTGTCTAGAATTCTCTGGAGAATCCAAAAAGTAGATAATATACAGGGGGTTGCATTTGAAATAAGAAAGTTGGTATTGGCTATTTTTACTGTGAAGAAAATTTGCTTGGGTTCTTGCGCGAGGCCCCTCCAAGAGCGAGGCCCCGGGCGATTGCCCCGTTCGCCACCCCCTAAGGCCGCCTCTGACTCTTTGAAGTACTATTTCTTTTAGTTGAAGATGCAACGGCACCTTGAAACCTTACCTGACTCCTGTCGTATAAAAGGAAGCGCACATTATCATCTTTTGTTTGACAATCTCTTGGTACACTTCAGATTCTCTCCTCATCTTTCGTGGTATCGACGAATCCGAAATAGTCTCAATCATTTCTCTTAGGAGGTACAACTCGAATAGTCCATAGGATATTGCGTAAGCCCAGGCAACAGGACAACCAGCCATCACCATAGCAACTACCAAGCTACTCCAGTGAACCACCCAGAGCATCCAAGAGGCATGAGAAGGAAATGTGCTCTTTATCCATACGCATATATATGCCTTTTCATCAAAATACTCGGGTGCCATTATGAATCCAATTCCTGCAATAGTCCCAAAGGCCAGGTTCAAGAGACATATCACTCTAAGTAGGTTACCCTGAGTCACTACTTTTTTTAAATTGGGTGCACTCATAACTTCAAAAGGGACCACCGTTTTTCTGTAGTCGTTCAAGTAAACGCCGAACAAGTCAGCCATGAAAGTTATCGATCCCAAGTTTATCAGCACCTACAAAAATTTCAAGTAGCCAACTAAATCATCACAGTTTTTCCAAACATTGAAGGGAGTGGCCTCTACTTACGAATAATTGTATTCCACAAAAAGAGCCATGTTTCAGTAGGGTGACTGAGTCGAATCTATCCAACAAGTGGTGTATTGCCAATATGGTCCCGAAGGAATATTGACAAAAAACATACGTTATGATCCATTTAACTACTGGAAATCTCAGCATATCGAGGGTCAATGTGATCAATAGTTTTAGTCGATCATTGTTTGGATACTCTTAAAGGAAGTTCAGTTGAATTAGACAGTTTCACCTTCTTTTACTTGAATATTTGTCCAAACTGTTATTTACGAATATTTCTTTTCGAATATGACGAAAATACTGAGATCATAACTGAACTGGAGGACAGTCTAGAAGACTATTTCAAAATTCGTGAGGATTTCTTGGAATCCTACTATTTCATCAACTTTTTAACAAGAAATCAAATTTGAGTTTTATTTTGAATATACCTATTCGTGTTACGAATAGAATGAATCAATTTTTTTTACCTGGCAGTCTAGCAAGATTCCTATAAATTCCTAAAGTATCTTTCTTCGGAGGCATTTCTCCAAAAGTCCAACTGCCTTGTTCCTAAAGCTGTAATATCTATGATCTATACATATATACATTTCATGATGAATAAGGAGGTTCATTTTTTTCGATCACCAAATAAATAAAAATTGAGTTTCAAACAAATAGGCGAGTAATGAGAAGAAATTTTCTGAAACTACTTGTGAATGTTCGAAAATAGCACATAAATGTTCCGAAGAACTTGATATTCAATATTCAACATTATCAAATATTTATTCCAAAAGGCCTTCGTCTCTATATAACCCTTACTTTTTATGTCAGAAATGGATAGACCTTTTGTTGCTGGGAATGATTATAATGATTATTTTTCATTATCTATTTGTTTAATCAATTCTCTTAATTTCATTAAGTTATGATGGGTGCTTCTATTCGAGGATTCGCTTTTTTAGTGTCGATATTTTGCTGTGTTGATATTTTCAGAATCCAACCTCACACTTGCCTGTAACTGAGGCATATATGGTGTTCATTTAAGAGTGATAGAACATCAAATTGAATTGAAACACAAAAATTTCTTGGAAAAACTAATAAGCGCATCATAATCTACGACCTCGAACTAGTAAATGAAATGACCCCGGTCGCTATATTACAAAAAAAAATTTTTTCATCGGACTAGGATAGAGTCCGATCGAAATTTTTTTTCTTCGGAGTATATCGACCCGGGTCATCACATTCACTAATTTGGACACGTAGATTACGAATCTGTGATTAGAATTCTACTGTGACGCGTATTTTGGGAAATAATCGACCTTGAATCGAAAAATCGCGAAAAATACGTCATTTTTGGACTGCCGTATTTCCCAGAAAAATTGATTTATACAGATGCTGATTTTTTGCACATATATTGATCCTTTGTGAATCAAAAAAACCAATTTTCATCCATCAGAGTCGAACAGTTCAGATTTTCTGATTTTTTTCGCGAAGGTCCAAATTTTTCGATTTTTCATCGAATCAAACATTGTTTTCCTCACGGAAAAACTGATTGGATTTTCTTAATCTACGTCCTCGAATTAGTAAATGGTGTGAGTTTGAAGTCGATCGGAGCCAAAAAAATTTTTTCGAAACATCGAAATTTTTCCATACCTCAGTATGGGATATTTCGCCAAAATTCGAATCTCGCCTATCGATACGAAATTTTCACCCTTTATTAATTCGATGCCGTAGATGAGGAAAATCCAAACAGATTTTTTCTGAGATTAATTTTTTTTAAATATGGTTGATGGGAAATCGGAAAAATTGGACCTTCGCGAAAAAAATCAGAAAATCGAAACTCTTCGTCTCAGGTATATAAAAAATACTCCATTTTATTCTTGAAGAACCAAAGTATAACCAAAAAAATCAGCTCCTCTAAATTCTAATTTTTTTTTAAAGTTACGTCCCTCCAGAGTCGACAAATTTTTCGCCAATTTTCCACTCAAGATCGAATATTTCCCGAACCAAAAATTTCTCGGAAAAACTAATTAGCGCATCGTGATCTACGACCTCGAATTAGTAAATGAAATGACCCGGGTCGATATACCACAAAAAAAAATTTTTGATAGGACTTTAAAAAATTTCGATCTCGACTCCGCCATCTTGTTCGAAATTTTTCGATCGAAAATTTTTTTCTACGGAGTATATCAACCCGGGTCATTTCATTTGTTAATTCGAACACGTAGTTTACGAATCTGTAATTAGAATTCTTCTGTGACGCGAAGTTTGGGATCTTGAGTCGAAAAATCGCGAAAAATAGGTCATTTTTGGACTGCCGTATTTCCCAGAAAAATTGATTTGTATACTCCATTCACTTTTATAAAGTATCGCGGTTGGCCATGATTTAGGTTTATCAAGTTTTTTCCCCTCCTAGAACAGACGCAGGTTGGCACTCGTGAAAATTAAGCGACATTGCCAGGTCTACTTTCTATTTACTCTTTTTCAACTTTGTAAATGGAGTTAGTTCTTCGAAGATTTAACTGTGGCGCAGGTTTCGTAGAACTACTACATTTTCATGCTGGAGTATTTCAGGTTGTGCAAAAATGTATTTAAATGTCTTCTGAATTAACATAATATTTTCTCAAATTCATTAATTTCCCCAAGTAAATGAACATTTTGATAAATACGTAATTACTACGATTTTTTAGCAGAAACGACAACGTTGTGGGCGTATCTGACAGTGCAATGACCATAACCTAACATTTTCAAAATATACGCGGTGAAATGTGTCAAAATTTCATGGCAAACCGCGATACTTTATAAAAGTGAATGGAGTATACAGATACTGATTTTTTGCATATAGATTGATCCTTTGTGAATAAAAAAAAACCTATTTTCATCCTTCAGAGTAGAACAGTTTAGATTTTCTGATTTTTTTCGCGAAGGTCCAAATTTTCCGATTTTTCATCGTTCGTAAATCAAAAACTGTTTTCCTCACGGAGGAACTGATTAGATTTTCTTAATCTACGTCCTCGAATTAGTAAATGGTGTGAGTTTGAACAACATGGCATTAGTCCTCTAGAGTCTAGACGAATGAAGAAACCAATTGCTTTCAAACATTTTATTGGTGATCAAAAAAAAAAAATTGACAATAAGAGGCATAGTTTGCAAATATTTCATCTCACTGCGGCGGTCCTTGAGATGAGACAAATTGAGCCAACAATGCGGCCATAGAGTACAGTGTCTTGCATATCTGAAATTAAATCGGAATTCATTTTTCACACTTTGAATTTTCTTACTTTCTTGTTGCGCAGTCATTTGATATTGATGAGTGAATGAACGATTAAAAGAGAAATACTCACTCTCAAAAGTAGCAAATAATCTATCGAAACGAGACTGTTTTGAACGAATAAAGGTTCCTCAGTTCTCAACAAAAATGATAAGTAGACCTTTTGATTCTCTTCATTCATGTCATACCATGGTAGTTGTCTCAGGTTGTAATTGCATCCTGTTGACTGAAAAAATGTGGAATTTTCAAGTAATTCACTGCTGAACAATGTGTACACTTTGTGCAGTTTTATAGTATATAACATTACTAGCAAGGTAAGAGGGTTTTTACTGGCGAATGGAGGATATAACTAACGAGCCGCAGGCGAGTCAGTTACCTCCTTGAGCCAGTAAAACCCGTTACCTTGCGTGTATTGTTTTATATTTTATTTGTTTCTCATTTGTAAAAAGATAAATTCAAAATAATCTCAATAATTTGTCGCAAATGTCGTAAGCTATGGAAGCGTTGCCATGAACATGTCTGTTTATTTTTCTTTACATTTGTTTTGGCGAAAGCGAAAATGAATGTACCAAAAGAAATTATTGAGGCAGCCAGCAGTGTAGCTTCAAGTTTATTACCTGCAAAATCAGCTTCAAGGTACGAGCGAGAATATGACGACTTCAAAAAGTGGCAAAACAAAAATAGTGTGATTGGGGTAACTGAAGATGTTTTGTTGGTCTACTTGAATCAACTATCAACTAGATTCAGCCCTAATACTTTATGGGCAAAATCGTCTATGCTGAAAAGCTGCTTGGAAATGAAAGAAAATGTCCCTGTTCGCAGGTTTGTTTTCCTTAAAAAATTTATTGAAAAATATGACGTTTAGTTCATTTGCAGATTTCAAAAGGTAATATAGCGTTTCTGAAACGAAAAAATGAGCGTTATACGCCAAAAAATGCCAAGGTATTAAAGCGGCCCCTAGACGGTCAATCATGAATGACAGTCTGACTGAACAATAGGATTGTCAATCCTGCCTTCAATCTTGAAGCCCCTACACATATCATTCAAACTGACAGTCTGATTGAAATGACTTCAGCTCAGTTGAAATTTAAACACCAAATAGTACGCTTCTAATTATTATTAGTATAATGTCTCCAAATGAAAAAAGTAAAGATAAGGCTTGTTTGGCCATTATCCTTGCATTGGGCACCAAGAAGACAATAAAACGTCTTTCACTGTGGCATTTGGCTTTATTTCTTTATATATGTTGAGGAATTTTCCCAATGCAACATTTTTTTATATTTATTCATGTACCTGGGATGGGATTTATTCCACAGTTCGGGGAAAGATTCATAAACACTTTGAACCTTTGAAGGCAGTTTCGATCGTCAACCCTTTGATTGCATTAATAAGACCGAGGAAAAGAATGATAGAATCACTACACCACCATTCAGACTGTCAGTCTCCCCTCCACTAAACGTGATTGAACCTCGGATTTTAAAATATTTGGAAATTCGTCAGTCCATTCATCATTCCATCAGTATAGACCTTACACCTTCAATCGGAATGTCAATCTTCGCTCTGATTGTCATTCCGAATGATCGTGTAGGGGCCCTATAAGAAAACAAGAGGATGAACAATTTCTTTTATAGGGCCCCTACACGATCATTCGGAATGACAATCAGAGCGAAGATTGACATTCCGATTGAAGGTGTAAGGTCTATACTGATGGAATGACGAATGGACTGACTGATTTTCAAATATTTTGAAATTCGAGGTTCAATCACGTTGAGTGGAGGGGAGACTGTACTGATTCTTTCATTCTTTTCCTGTCTTATTAATGCAATCATGGAGGACGGATGCTCGCAAAACTTTAACGAGGATTTCGCTGAGTGGCCCCAAAGGGTTGACGATCGAAACTGCCTTCGAAGGTTCATAAGTGTTTATGAATCTTTCCCCGAACTGTGGAATAAATCCCATCCCAGTTACATGAATAAATAATATAAATATAAAAAAATGTTGCATTGGAAAAATTCCTCAACATATATAAAGAAATATATCCAAATGCCAGTGAAAGACGTTTTATTGTCTTCTTGGTGCCCAATGCAAGGATAATGGCCAAACAAGCCTTTTCTTTACTTTTTTCATTTGGAGACATTATACTAATAATAATTTGAAGCGTTCTATTTGGTGTTTGACTTCCAACTGAGCTGAAGTCATTTCAATCAGACTGTCAGTTTGAATAATATGTGTAGGGGCTTCAAGATTGAAGGCAGGATTGACAATCTTATTGTTCAGTCAGACTGTCATTCATGATTGACCGTCTAGGGGCCGCTTTACATGCTCCTGATGACCAGTGGTTGCTGGCGAAAATTGTAACAATATTTTGGATTTTTGGATGTTGTCGATGTGACGAAATTCTCTCCTTAAACATGAATGATGTAGAAGATATGGGAAAATACGTTATTGTGACATTGCGGCAAACAAAAAATTTTAACAACAAGAAGATTCACCATAACCGATGATGGCTGCAGCTTCAAGCCCTGCATGTTATACAGAAAATATGTAAATCTTCGGCCTCCTGGAACAGAAAGCCTAAGATTTTTTTTGACATACCGACATGGAAAGTGCATTTCCCTTAATGCTGGCCAGCACACTATTGGTGGTGTCCCAAAGCAAATAGCGAAATATTTAGGTTTAAAAGACCCAGAGTTATACACCGGCCACTCTTTTCGCAGAACTGGAGCCACTATGGTTGCGGATTCGGGTGGAGATATTTTAGCACTAAAGCGTGCAGGAGGGTGGAAGAGCACCGAAATTGCGATGAGTTATGTCGATGAATCAGTCAACAAAAAAATCGAAATGTCTAGCAAATTATTTGGTAGTAAGGAGAGTACAAATGTTCTGCAGTCCTCGGGTTCAGCAGTTTCTGAGTCAACAGATGGTTCATCATCATCAGTATCAAATCTTTCATCATCAAAAATCTGTGTTACTGGAAATAACAATTTGTACTATGAATTTCAACATATATGACGATAAAACAAAATTTTCTAATATAAATAATACTACTAACTTGTAAAAATTTTGCAATTTAACTGTCAGTTTTACAAGTTAGTGACTTGATAAAATAAACTTTCTTGAATAATATTGTGTTTTTGGAAACTGGCGTTTACAAATGAGAAACAAATAAAATCATTAATATTCTTATATTACCTCATCTTTGATGGCTTGTCCAATCAGGAGGTACAAATTAGCAGAAATTATTCCAGCGAGTGAAAAGCAAAAGATTCCGATATACATTGATATCGTAGAATCTCCAAAATCTTGATCCTGATTCTGAAACGAAAGCGTTTTTCAAGAATGTTTAAGAACCCTTCGAAATCGGGGAGTAGGTACTAATGAGACTCATCATAAAAACTACTTGACCGGTATGTCTTACATACACTGAGGAATTCAATCATCAAAGATCCGCCCAGAACTATACTTCCTACTGCAAACAGCATCAGAGGAGCTTCTGCTATGTCACACGCCGCGTTGATGATGCTGAAATAGAAAATTACTTTTTCAGCAATCATTGATTTCTTAGCCTTACCTCACTGCATTTTCGTAACTCTGAATGCTCAAAATCATTTTCTGTTTAACTTGCTCCTGATAAATTCTCGAGTCGAGCCTCATCTTTGGTGGTATGCCCGAAGTCATTATCCCGGCAATCATCTCTTCAACCACGTAAATCTGAGTCAATACATTGCTGGCTACGTAGGTCCAGGCCACAGCAGTGCCAGCCAACACCTCAGCGACTACCAAACTGGTCCAGTGCATCACGATCAGCATATATTGCGAAGCTACCGGAAAAGTTTCTATGACCCATATACAAAAATATGTCTTTCGGTCGAAGTACTCGGGGGCCAATATGAACCCTAGCGCTGCTATGGTGGCCAAGATCATGTTCAGAAAGCAGATCACTTTGAGTATGTTGCCCACAATGACCACTTGCTTGAACTTTTCCTCCCTCAGTAGCTCGGCAGGAAAGAAGATCTTTCTCATGCATTGCAAGTACGAGTGGAACATATCAGCCATGAATACTACCACTCCCATGTTCATTAAGACCTGGAAATAGTACTTACATTGTTTACCGGGTAGGAAAAGCCTTACATTCCTGGACGATTGTGAAGATTGCTAAGTCGAGGCGTAAGCCTCGACTTAGCAACACAGAGTCCAGGAATGTGGCTTTTCCTACGAGGTAAACATACTATTTTTCCGCAAATCGTTTGAAATTCGACAGATTTCAATCAATTTTGAAAAAAATTGCGAATTATTGCATTCATAAATATAAATTGAGCTTTGAAATTAGGAATGGAATTGGTTGCGTTACTATGGACACGTATTAATGCTGAATTGTCAAACTTAACGAATATTAATTTAATTGCTGGTCTTTTCGAAGACAAAACAGTGTAAAATGATAATTGATGATGAATTTTTGCAATTCTGGAACTCCCCCAGAGATGGTTGAGGCTCAACCGCCCCTGTGGTTGAGGCAGTGAATACTGACTGCTTCATTAGAATTATTGCCAAAGAAATCTAGAAAGAAGTACGAATATGCTTATGAAGAACATTGACAACTGTAAGGAAATGAATATTTCCTATCAGTTGGGAAATCTTGACTTTTCAATGACAAATTTTGTTAGGAATGTCAAAATTTCCTAGCGATTTGCGGAAATAGTACATTGTTTACCGGTTAGGAAAAGCCTTACATACCGCCTGGACATCACAGTGTCCAGGAAGGAATGTGGCTTTTCCTACGAGGTAAACATACTATTTTTCCGCAAATCGTTTGAAATTCGACACTCGACAGATTTTAATCAATTTTGAAAAAAATCGCGGATTAATTTCCTAGCGATTTGCGGAAAATCTTATTATTCCTTTATTTTATCACCAGCTCTCGAATAAATTCGTTGCGTAGGGTGTTGTGTACAAAAGCTGTGCGAACTGAGATGTCACAGCACACTTGACCACGAATATATTTGAACGCTCGTTATAATACTCCATTCACTTTCATAATGTATACCGGTTGGCCATGTTTTTTTACTTGAAACTAACTCAGGTTGGTACTCGTTAAATGTCAAATGATTCTCAGAGACGTTGCCAATGCTTATTTCTATTTACTCTTTTTTAACTTTGTGAATGCAGTTAGTTCTTGTAATTTTTTACTGTGAGATAGGTTTCGTAGTACCTACTTCTACATTTTCATACTGGAGTATTTCAAGTTGTGCAAAAATGTATTTAAATGTCTTCTGTAGGCTTTTTTCTTGAGAATTTTGAAAACTGGGGAATTCCATAGGTCCGTCTGTTCGTTTAGAAGTTTTTCTGTCTTGTTTATCGAGTACTTTTATTCTTTTTTCGAATGAACTATCACAAGTAACGGACTATTCTGTCCATTATTTTTCAGTAAAATTTCAACACCCGATTATTGATAGCAAAACTGAAACTTCCAACCATGTTTATACGGGGTCTTTCACGAGGAACCTCACCCATATTTATACGGGAAACTACTGAACGTATTTTCATGAAATTCAGCACTTATAAGTATTTCACGATGCTGATGAAATCTAAAATATTTTCAAGGCATGAGCACCTCCGGTTTTTCCGGAAATGACGTCAACTTCCGTTTTTCAAATTAGAACACCATTTTTTTATTGCAGAAATAGATTCCTTAGAAAATTTCAAGTTATTTTGATGTAACATTTTTCAGTTTTAGTTGGAAAATTCTAGTGAGCGGGAAAATTCGAAAAAAAAATCGAAAATAGAGCTCCGCTGAAACAAGAATAACTTCGAGGTTTTTGGATGGAAAATTTTCATTTTTGGGATTTTTCAAGATGTAAGATTGATGTATCCACTTTAAAAATCGAAATCGCGATTCATGATACAGGGGGTGAAAAAATCGCTTTCAAAGTTAGGGATGACAAAATCGTGAAAAATCAATTTTTTCAAATTAGAACCCCATTTTTTTATGGCAGATATTGAATCTACGTTAAAAAATAATGTGAGTGTATGCATCACACCCTTGCCCTAAAGTGGATATTAACTCAGAAAATATCCATTTTAGGGCAAGGGTGTGATGCATACACTCACATTATTTTTTAACGTAGATTCAATATCTGCCATAAAAAAATGGGGTTCTAATTTGAAAAAATTGATTTTTCACGATTTTGTCATCCCTAACTTTGAAAACGATTTTTTCACCCCCTGTATCATGAATCGCGATTTCGATTTTTAAAGTGGATACATCAATCTTACATCTTGAAAAATCCCAAAAATGAAAATTTTCCATCCAAAAACCTCGAAGTTATTCTTGTTTCAGCGGAGCTCTATTTTCGATTTTTTTTTTCGAATTTTCCCGCTCAGAGAGAATTTTCCAACCAAAACTGAAAAATGTTACATCAAAATAACTTGAAATTTTCTAAGGAATCTATTTCTGCAATAAAAAAATGGTGTTCTAATTTGAAAAACGGAAGTTGACGTCATTTCCGGAAAAACCGAAGGTGCTCATGCCTTGAAAATATTTTAGATTTCATCAACATCGTGAAATACTTATAAGTGCTGAATTTCATGAAAATACGTTCAGTAGTTTCCGGTATAAATATGGGTGAGGTTCCTCGTGAAAGACCCTGTATACGTGAAATATTTCCAGTATTAACAGAGAAAAAAGTTTCTTCATTATTCGCCAGGTCTTTGGAATCATTGAATTCGCATAATATTTTCTCAAATTCATTATTTTCCAAAAGTAAATAAACATTTCGATAAAAACGTAATTACTTCTATGTAGAAACGACAACGCAGCGTATGTATTTGACAGGAAAATGACTATAACCTAAGATTTTCAAAATATACAAGGTGAAATATGTCAGAATATCATGGCCAACCGGGATACATTATAAAAGTGAATGCGGAGTAGGTATACTTCATCGATTTTACAAATTTGACATAATAATAGCGAGAGTCCTGTAAGTGTAAGTCCTGTTATGAACAGAGTACCGAGTACTCACGAATAACTGAATCCCCCCAAATGATCCGTGTTTCAGCAGGGTTTCTGTATCGAATTTCTCCAACAGATGGTATACTGTCAAAAAGGCTCCGTACAAAAACTGAAGAAAAGTATAGATGATGAAAAATCTGCAAGGTGGAAGAATCATGGCATCGAAGGTTAAGCGAACCAGAACATTTAGTCTATCTTTGCTGTTTTTCTTATATTCTGAAAGAGATATCAAAATTCTCTGTAAGGGAGGTACATTCATACGTGCAACTAGATGTCGCTAGTTGTTAGATCAAACCATAGACTTATTATCCTAATTTTGATAAGTCTATGGACCAAACTGAGTAATTCGCGACTACTTGCTTTATGGTGTATTCGAAGGTCAAAAAGTGTCCATAGAAAATTATTGGTAATTATTGGACGGAAGCTGTTTACAAAAAACTGCTTTGGAAAAAGCAGTATGTGAGTACCTGAAAGCGTAGCCAATTTTCTGTATATTCCAAGAGTATCTTCTTCAGAGGCCATTTATCACCTTGCAATGTGGCTTTTCTGTTGAAATCTAAATGAAATGAATTCATGACGATAAGTTTCGACCTTTGTGTTAATCTTAAATATTCTTTCCATTATCATTACTCATTTGAATACCATCGAAAATTCCCGTCAAAAAAATTGGGTAATGATGAAAGTTTTTGGGTGAAGAAGAGTAGATATCTAATGGGGAAATTTCATGAAGGGAAATGGTGCCCAGATAAAGTTTAGTACTCAGCAGAAGCACTTCCATTTTATTAGGTGCTTATCTCTAATACTAATACACAGTTTAAAGTACCTACATTTCACCCTTATATTGTGAATGACACGTCATTTCAAATCGACGGATTCCAGAGACAATCGAATTGTCTCTGATTGGTTCCTACAGCAAATTATTCATTTTAGGTAGTTGATTTAAAGTACAATAATTCGAGAAAAATTGAAGGTTTCGATGAAAACTCGAAATGGAATTCGGCATGTCTTCCTTCTATAGGGTATAGAATGTTTTCGTGAGAATCATAGTGAAAAACGTTCTGCATGGCCCCAATAACAGATCCTGAACTTTTCATCTTTCTTACGCTAAAGGGCATCCCGAACATAGAATAGGAAATACCTATCTCTGGAATGCATAGAAATTTCAGTGAAAATGAAGTGATATGATCAAGGTCACATCTTAATTCGAAGGGGAAAACCATAGATGCATTTTCTATGTATCTATGGAAAACCTAACCACTTAGGCTTAGGCCCACTTGCATAAGTCCAGTTAAAAATTTGAATTCTTTCATTTCCCCCATTCAGATTCAATTAGCTTCATTCAAGAGAATGAGTGAATGAAGCAGCTTGCTTTCAATCATGTACCTATCTGCTTTCAATGAAATTGCGACACAGTGGTAGTTTGTAGTAGTACTCAACTAGTGTAGACAATTACGTTTTTAATCCCGCACTTCCGTTTTACTTCATGACGTCATAGGTCAATGTCCTTCGAGCATGTGTGCAAGAAGAGACGCAAAATCATAAAATCAACCGACAACGTTCGAGTTAACGAACGTGGGGGTTGCTATGTCAATGATTCGAAAAATACCTTACTAATCCGAACGATTTGTAAGAAAAATAAGGAATTGTAAATTATAGTAATTTAGAAATATGAATGAAATTATTCAGAATGAAACTACGCAGTTTTCCCCCTCCACAAGGAACATCGGACATCCTACCCTCAACAACGTAAAACGCATGTGTGCAGACAATAGCTATGCTGCCAGTTCTTATCTTCCATACCTTTTTTCGAGAAAAGATAAAATTTTTCTCTGCAACGAATAAAATATATCAACTAGAGTAATTAAATTTTAAACTTTTTTTTTCATTCAGTTGTCCTTCTATTCGTCGAGCAAACTGAAATCATGTAGTACTCGGGTTATATCACTTTTTATTTATGTATTTGCAGATGAAGGGAAAGATTGAGTTTTATCCTGAATAAAGAATGTAGATTCATTTTATTTCGAAATACAATACCATGTACCATAAAAATTTTAACAAAAATTGCGCGTTAATTAATAAGAACTTCAAATTTTAGTACATCTCACTTTTGAAAGCCGATGCCGAATAAAATATCTCTTTATGCAATTATGGATGAAGCTTCCAATATCGAATGGATTAATTATTATAATGAGACTCTTCAATCGAAATGCCTTCAAATGCACATTTTTAAATAAATTCTTATGATAAAAAATTGTGAAAATCGAATTCTTAGCGTTTTGAATCTGGCAACTAAGCTAATAGGGGGTCGATGAAAAGGACGCTGTAGCCTCCATTTTGGAATGCACTGAGGTTATGTTGACGCAAGGAGTGCTAGATATTTTGCACGTGTACTGCGTAAAACTGCAATTTTAGGTGATATTTTGTTTAAAAATCATTACTCCAAATGGCGAAATTCAAACTGAGTAAGTAAATATCGAGTTTATTTAATATATCAGTCATTTAATTTGTTTTAAAATGTTGGAGTACAGGAATGCGCTGCACTTCCTCACGCTTGGGTTCAGTGCCTTCGGTTTTTAACATGGGCATTAAATATTTTCAGAAAAACCGTCCAAAAGGCAACCTGCGCGTCAGAGATATAAAATTGAGAAAAAAGTTAGGGAACATAATAGAAAACTGAGAAGGGAAGCAAAAAAAAATCCGAAGAAGGGTAGGAAATCCTTGATTCAAATACCGAATATAATCCCCTTCAAGGAGGATATATTGAAAGAAGTAGAAGAAATGAAGAAACATAAAGCCGAAGAATTGGAAAAGCAGAGGGCTGAAGCTGCATTACGAAAACGGGAGTCTGAGAAGCCAGCTGAAACTCTAGAGAGCATGGTAAGCTCAACTCATTTATTTAAGTGACATGAAGCTAAAGTATTCTTCTTAGATAAATAGGGCGGAGATGCAAGAGAAGTTACATGAGAAATCCGTTATGCATACTTCTGAGAAAAATATAAAACTTGATCAGTCATTGAAACAATTCCACAAAGAATTTTCTAAAGTTATTGAAGCTGCGGATGTTATAATCGAAGTGCTTGATGCACGTGATCCCTTAGGTACAAAAAATAAGCATGTGGAAGAAACGGTTCGAAATGCTCCAGGCAATAAGAAGTTGCTGATTGTCCTCAACAAAGCAGGTTGGTGATTTGAATATTTTTGGTTCACTTTGAGAGCATGTTTGATTAATTTTCGGACAGGTGTTGTATGTTCAGTTTTTCACACCATGAGGTCGATCATGATAAAACTGTAAACTTCCTAGACTCTTTTAGAAAAATAAAGTGGCAGTATAGGTTCACAAAGATCTAAGGCGAAACATATTTTAGTATATGTATCAGATTAGAAAATACATAAATTATGAAGAATTCTATTCTGTTCATAACATTTTTTGGGAACCGATAAGGTTGAGAACGAATGAATTATTTTAGATTTAGTACCAAGGGAAATACTGGATAAATGGGTAAACTACCTTAAAAAGAGTTACGCTGTTGTCCCATTCAAAGCTTCGACTCAAAATCAAAATAAAAGATTGGGACATAGAAAGATGTCCAAAAATCAAAAGGGGACTCAGGGATCTGCTTGTATAGGTGCCGAGCTGCTTATGCATTGTTTGGCCAATTATTGTAGAAATAAAGACATTAAAACATCAATCAAAGTTGGTGTTGTTGGTCTCCCGAATGTAGGCAAAAGCTCGGTGATAAACAGTATGAAAAGATCCAGGGCATGTAATGTGGGAGCCGTACCTGGTGTAACAAAGTGAGTATTTGTACTCAAAAAATCATTTTGTTTTATAATTGAAACCAATTCCAGAACAATACAGCAGGTTCATTTAGATTCGAAAATAATCTTGCTTGACTGTCCCGGTATTGTTTTTGCATCAGGGTCAGATTCTACAGCCACATTGAAAAATGCAATTAAAATTTCATCTTTAGAAGATCCAATCGCACCAGCCAAAGTTATTTTACAAAAATTCACTAAAAAGGTGATGATGGAACTGTATGATGTCAATGAGTATAGCACTCCGGAGGTAAGTTGTATTGAATAATATAAAAATCGACTAGTTCTCATTTTTGTTTTGTTTTTAGGAATTTTTAAGCTTGAAAGCAATAAGGTACGGTAAGTTCAGAAAAGGTGGTGTTCCAGATTTGGAAGTTGCCGCAAGAGGGCTGTTAACTGATTGGAATAGGTATGTCTTCATTATTTTGGGTGTAACAATTTGAGAAACTTACAATTTATATTTCAGTGGAAAAATTAAGTACTACACACTGCCCCCGGAGGACAGTCAAGATGTACATGTAGGCGCTGAAATATTATCGCAAGAAGCTAAAGAATTTGATATGGATAGCTTGGAACTCATGGAAACCACTTTTGCCAAACCAACTGAAACTGCAAAGAGCTTCCTTGTTGAAAGTTTGGCCACAAACCAAACTGAAGAAGAAAAAATGGAAGAGGATGACAAACCAGTGGTGAGTTGAAGCGGTTCTATTCCGTATTGAAGCAATGTTTTTATCCATTATTTATTTTTTACAGCTTGAGGACAAAGTTATTCAAGTGAGACCGAAAAAGAAACAAAAAGTCGATAAACAAAAAAAAGATGAAGAAATGGAACTGGACGGAAATCAGAAATTGAATAAACTGGTCAAATTGAAATTCAAGAAAGAAAAGAAAAAGAAAAATCGATCGGAGAAAATGGCTACTAGGTTATCTGATCAAATGAAAACTGTAGGAATACAGGGAAATGACGATGATTATTCATTTGACGATTTTGTTGATGCTTAAATTTTCTAAATTTGTTATTTATTGAAACTAGTTTTAATAAAGATTTTATTATTTGAAAATAGGTGTACAAAATTTAAAATTACGTAAAACTAATCTTCATAATTCAGAAGGCGTAAAATCAGGTAGAATTTCAAGGACTTTCATTCTCCACTTTTGTTTGCGTTCTTCTTTGACTTTCTCCATCTTCAAAACGAGTGGCAGAGACTTCCAGTGGAAAAAGGAGGAAAATAAAAGTTTTCTCCGATGATGATAGCAAGCTTGTTGCTGTTTTATGTCTCTCAAAATTTTCTCCTTCGAAGTGTATCCATATAAACATCTTAAAACTTTCCTTTCTATTCGTAAATCGTTAAAATCTTCCGCCACTTGCCACATTCTTATTCCATCCAGGTGATTCTACGAAATAAATATCAAAAATGTAACGACAATCATTTTCAGGTTCTTTTGTGGCTTGGGGCGCTCATCAAGCGGTTGTGAAATGCTTCTTCATTATCATATCACAGCCAGCTTTGATGATAGTTTCGATATCATATTTCTTCAGACAACACGCTAAATATACAGTATGTACATCCTTGGGCTCATCATCTGGATGTGGAATGTAGTTTCAACATATCACAGCCAGCTTTGATGAGCGCACGTGTGTATAAAATCACAACTAAGGTTATTATGACAAAAGATGTGTTCTTCGAACTAAGAGATATTTACTTGCGTTTTTGTTTTTTTTTTCAACAGCAACTTCAAGTGTGTTTTATCAAACATTTTATTTAACCCGATACTTTTCAGATTATCCTAATTTTTTCATTTCAGGTTGTTAAACGGTTCCTGTAGCACACATCAAACTGGTTGTGAAACGGTGATTCAAGCATGTATCACAGCCAGCTTTGGTGAGTGTTATTGGTAACATTTTCAACGGTCGAGGCTGCTTTCGTTTTGTACATCTTTGGGCTCATCATCTGGATGTGAAATGTAGTCAAAGCATATCACAGCCAGCTTTGATGAGCGCAAGTGTGTATGAAATTCCATCTTGGAATGTTCCGTTATGGATTGTGTTTGTTGTGTAGGTAGTGCCGATTAAAATAAAAGATAGTGAAAAATCTTATGTTTCATTCATTTCCTTCTAACAAATAGATATTTTCAAGAAGAAAATTCCCACACAATATCCTGGATTTAGAATAAAAGTAATTTGGTATGAAGAATTTCTAGCTAGATTCCCCCAGATTAGTTCAGTAAAAATATTTACCTTTTTAAAACCTTGCCAGCTCTTCCTCAGCAGTACCTTCTTCAAAAACCCATCTGCTATTTCACATTTCAATAAATATTTGGAATATACAATATCTAATAGAATCTTAAAATTTTTCTCTAAAACTTTCCGCTTGTAATACTCCTCGCTCATCTTGAAATTGTTGAGGGAAGAAATATATTCACACTTCCAGTTTGAAAATGTTCTATTTAAAAGTTTATTCTCATAAAATAGTACAGCTTTGTTTAAATTCCTTAAATATGCTTCTTTGTTTATCAGTCTCGTCTTCATCCTTTCTTGTTCTTTTCTATGTCTTTCATTCAGCATTTCTAAGTTTTTCAATCTTTCTTCCTCTTCCATTTGGTGTTTTCTCCGCAAATTTTCCTCTTGAAGTTGTTTCTTGGTTTCCTCCAGAATTTTTTTTCTTTCTTTAATGATCTCTCTATATTTCATTCTCTCCAAGGCTCTCCTTTCCAACTCCTGCACTATTTTTGGAGCTGACTGTGTTTTAACAAGTAGATCTTCGTTTTTTGGTAGGTATTCTAAGGGGACCTTGCCTAGTAATTTCATTCTACAATCATGAAATAGCTCGCTTATTTCATACTTATCACTTTTCCGAATATCATCTTTTGTTAATATTCCCATTTTTAATTCATTAATCATTTTTTCCTGTTCCATTAATCTGGACCTCTGCATTTCGATTATATTTTTCTGTGCCAAAAAGCGATTCTGAAACGATGCCCCATTATTCTTCTGCTGATTATCCACAGTCTTCCCTTTCGATTCTTTCTTGATTTCCCGTTTCAATTTAATGCCATTGATGAACCTTTGAACTCTTTCCCTAGTACTCATGTTATTGGAAACTGATCCTAATATTTCTTTGCAATTTTTCTTGTTCGCATTTTTTGAAGGACCAACGGACAGATTTCCCTGTGAATCTGAAGATTCGGATTCAGTTTTATTCGTCGATGAATTCGTACCCGAGACGGACAACATTTTCTCAAAATTATATTCATCAATAAAATTTTCTATGCCGTTGCAACGAATATTTCTGTTGTCACCTTCGACATTGTCAACAAATCGTTACTTGGCAACGCTCTTTTAACTAATTTATTATCGAAAGAACCGCGAAATTTAATTTTTTTATGGCTCGTTCTATAATGCTGTTGTAGGGCACCTTGCCGGTAGATTTGCATTTGCCAGTTCTAAAATCCAATTGGCAAAAAAAATATGACAACGGCCCTGTTGAAAAAATATGGTTCTGGTTACGGATCTGTACAAAATTCTTGAAAACTTCCATTTGATAATTCTTTTCAATGTTCAAGCAATGGTTGAATCATTCCTGAGTCCAAGTCCGTGATTTTCTTGAAAACATATTCCGATACAAAAAATAATAAATTTCTGCATGACACAATAAATTTTTTTTACGATTCAGCAGGTATTGCTGATCTCATATTTATATTTTAAAGTTTACGGATCTGATTTTTTTTTTCTTACTGCTCATATGAGTTATTTAGGTAAACAAAACGGATTAACATCATAAAAAACCTATCTACAATTTCCACAAACTCAGAAACAACATAAAATCAGATATAAGAACCATATACATGTCATATGTGTCGAAATTTTTCATACACTTTATTTTCGATGACTGAACACATGGTGATTGCACTGATTAGATTTTGTTTCGATCAAATTGAGAATATCGGCAAGATTTCGTTTTTTCCACTTCAGGTGGCGCTTTTCACTAATTATGACTGATTTTTATTAGTTATTCCAAATATTCGAATTTACTCTGGTGAACATGTTGTGTCAATAGCCTATAATTTTGTCAAGCAATAATTTGGGAATATATTCTTGATATTTTAATTCATATCAGTATGGAGGTAAAGTATAAGACTTTCACCACATAAAAATCTCATTCTATGGTCAAGTCATAACTGACTTTGGCAGATCAGCTGTTGATTAATCAATCAAATCGATCAAGGGAAAAAGGACCGTAATGACGTTGGATGACATAATTAGTGAAGAGCGCCACCTGAAGTGGAAAAAACGAAATCTTGCCGATATTCTCAATTTGGTCTAACGTCATTCCATTCAAAATTTGACGAGTGCTTACACCAGTATTCTAGGCATCTTAACTTTATTATTTGGAATCTTTCATATTCGAAGAATTTTCCGATAGAAACTAAAAGTTTCCCTTCAAACCCATTGTCTAATTGGTTGCGAGTATGCGAATTCTCTTCGAATTTGGGAAGATTGCCATTTATTTATTCATCTATCGAAAATCTACGAAAAAATAAATTATCCGATAGAAATTTTCAGAAGCCATATTAGATTTTATTTTAGACAAACAAAAACAAAAATATTCAACCTAATTGAATTTCCGGATGACCCACAGAAAGTAATCATCTTTTTCCCTGTTGATATCATGTTCTAGTTTAATTCTCATTTTTCGCAATCAAATCGAAATATTTGTGCTAAATTTTATAAGAACATTTCGGAAATAATGTTCATTTAGAAGTTTTTCTTTTGATTTCAGGTAAAAATTTGAATAATCCCACATTCAATTCTGATATTAATAAATATTTCCATAGAAGAAGAAGAACATATGTGGAAAAGCGACCCCTTTTTAATCCGAGTGAAGCTCTGAACCGGAAAACGGATACGGGTTTGAGATTATCGAACGAGAATCTTAGCTACGTTTCCTTTGTTTTGCATTGAATATGGCTGCCATGTTTAGTTTAGATGTCTGTTTTCAATTGAAAAACGGTGGCTAGTGAAGAATATTCGTTATAAATATTATCGAAAGGAGTGAATTGAGTGAGAATAATACGATTTATTCGTTTCTACATAATGGACATTATGTTTCCAGTTGACTTTCCGTACTTTAATGGAAAATGTTACTGTTTACATCGGTGATTGAAAACTTTCCTCCGTTCGATGTCGTTTTAAGGTAATTTCTCGAAGTAATTCCTTATTTTGAAGAATCTCTATCGATATAAATTGTTCAGAATCTCTAAATGATTGAAAAAAACCTACATCTTACCGCAGTATGGAAATGAAATTTACGAGGTTCTCTGATATCGGTTAAAACGATGTACAATTTTTAATTCTGACGTATAAACGTAATACTATATATTTCCATGAATATGTTTCTTTGGAAAAGGTTGAGAAAATCCTTTGAGAGATGAAAATATATCATTTTAATTCTCAACATATTCATAGGAAGTATCCATTTTTTTTATAGTTTTCCAATATATTTCAATGTGATTTCCTTATGCAAAGTTTATTCTATTGAAAATGAACACTAGTTTAACGAACGAAATTTCAATTCATGATATATTTTGTTCCGAAACTATCAAATGAAATGAAACTGTGATATTCTGATCTATTTTTAACTGATCGCGTATTTATAATACCTTGTTTCAGTGAAATGTTCGATATAAATTGAAACATTCAACTTTTCTATCGAATTTTCCAGAGGAAAGGACCTCGATTCACTTTAACTTCATTATATTGAAATGTTTATAATTCCTTAGTGTTGGATTTTCATTCGTAATAGTGAGAAGTAATGCTGTTATGAAAATCCTCCATCGAGTCGGGAAAACTTATGTTAAATTGGTACTTCAATTACCTATTTGTTTATAATGTTACATAACGAGGATGCGAATGCCCAGTCATTATTATATGGGACGATTTGGTTCATGCATCCCTTAGTTTATTTATAGGGGTATCTTGTGGGGCTGTTGATTATTAATTTCACCATTATTTTAATTCCTTTCGAAAACGCCCACAAGAACAGAACAATCGATACTTCTTAATGTCACTATTGCCCCAAAGATACGATGCATTGCAGCTAATATGCTTGTTCTCCTTTCATGGGCCTCCTATATATGTGTTAGTAACACGCGTGCGCGCTTGCGGAATTTCGCGCAGTCGTTTAATAAACAAAGTAAATTGATGTAGCTTTCCTGAATTTCCGCAGTTTGTAATATTGAATTTTATCAAACGGAAGAAAAAATTATGTTTATTTTCACCAATCCGTTGTTATCCATCGCCCTTTTCATTCATAATTTATTTATGGGTAATAAGATGTAAGTGTTGTAGTTCTATGATTGGGTGGTAATATAACCTAAAAGTTGCAAGTTTTGCTGATCTTTTGTTTGCCATTCTGTTATTTATAAAATTTGGACCCAGTGCAATGTTTTTAAAAATTTTCTCGTGTATATTTGTTGAAATTATCTATACCCAACATCAAAATGAATTTAAAGAGAAGAGGTAAATTTCGTCTAAATATTGAAATATTTTCGTTTTTTCTTAAGATTTATCAATTTATGTCGCCAATAATATTCCATGCGGTTGCTCATTTATTGTTATAGAGAATTTCACAAAATATTCATTTGTTTCTTTCAGTAAATATTGTTGAACTGGCATCACAATTCGATATAAACCAAGATATTGGTGGAACTTCCACCAAGTTACTCCATTGCCTGCAAAATGTTAAAGACATGAGTCTTTGCTTAGGTAAGTAAATATTAGATACTTTTAGTAGTACAACAAGAGTGATGTGGAAAGTTATTAATTGATCTATTTTTTTTAGACAGCAATAATGTGCTCGCCAATCAGGTGAGCACAGCATCTGCAATACAAATTCCTGAAAATGCAACTATACTAACAACATCCACTACTCCAATATCTAGTCCAATTGAGTTGAACGACACACAGCAGCAACAATTGTTGCACAAAAAACCTGTTACCAAACTATTAGTCTCGAATCATTCAGTCATAGGAAATGTATCTCCAGTGCTACAGAAAATATCGAATCCCCCAGTGATAACAGTTTTGAATTCTGCTGGAGGCCCCTTGACCGTATTGAAGACAATATGTGTTACGTCGGGGGTATCTAGTACACCTCATTTCTCGTTGGTGAACAATCAATCATTGACTGTTACCAATGCAGTTGGGAAGACTCCAACCATAACATTACTCAACACTCCAGTTACAGTCGTGAAAATGACCCCTCCTCATCCTCAAAACATTGAAAACAAGCCTTTAGATAATGCGAATTGTCCAGTGAGTACCCAGAATGTGTCGACAATAATAGAAAACAGAGCACATAATGTCTTTGTGAAAAATACGTGCTCTGATTCTTCAGTATCTGATCTATCTCAAGGTCATAAATTTCTGACTGCTAACAACTTTTCCCAAACAAACGTGAGTAATTTTTTCAATGTTTGTGTGTAGTCATTGTTATTTTCCTATGTATTTTAGGTGTTGACTAGTATTCCTACTACCAGTGGAAAGGCTGTTAATAATCAGAGGGGCAAATTAAAAATTCTCAGTAATGTGATGGTACCACCTTCGATGTCAAGTAGTTCAAATATCCAGCAAACCACAAACCAAGTTGTGACAAAACCGAACTCTCAGTCTCAACAACAGAGGATAGTTCCAAGACAGAAGGTCTTAGGTCCTAACGGGAGCCAACCAAAATACATAAACAAATTACAGAACACGAATATGCCAAAATCTATATGTAGTCTAAAACAGAACACGGAAAAGGCTCAACAACAAGCTAAAGTGATGTATCCCACGCATAAGAGCCAAATCAAAACATTACCACCGGTTAACAACTATGTGCCTAAACCGGGCATGAAATCATTGAATTCTCAACAACCAAAGAACATTCCCGCTCAAGTCCAAAGGACAGGTTCGGGTTTAAGGACGATACCACCTCAGAGACCGCCTAAACTACCCAACAAGTTGAATTACATAGGGAAGCACGCGGTTCAAGCTCAAAAAGTCAAAGCCGGACAGAGTCGATTCCACAAGCCTTTAAAACAGGTGGGGCCTCCTTTTTATAACGCTTGTGGTCCGCCGCCTCACGCCAACAAACAGCTGGCCTTTAATCAAGCTTTGACGGCTGAGATTTTAGAAACTTTGGGCAATAAGACTGGTGGCCCGACTACAAGCTATCAGAGTAAGGGCTACGAGATATTGCCTAACAAATATACTACGCCTTACGAGGAACAAACGCTGTAAGTAATTCGTTTTAGGAGTGTTATTTGGTGGATTGTTGTTTAGTCGTGTGGTTTGTTACTTGATGTATTTTTTTTATTTTGGACACGTGGATTTTGTTTTTAGGGAACTTATGAAATACGAGGAAAAGCCTAAGACGAATCTGGATACTTTATCCTTGATTTGCCAGGCGGTTTTGTTGGATCATAATTATAACGCGACGTTGCCGCCAGATTCTCCGACAAGACTGGCCCCTCTTTCGAACAACTCTCTACAAGCTAACGGCATGTCCTCCAATTCCATGCTGATATATTCGCCAGGATCCAGCGCCAAAACCAAATATCCGCCGGAAAGAAGTGAGATTATTCGATCCGGATCGGGTAATTCTGACCTGACAACGTTGTCTGTTGTAGAAAGAACACCGTCTTGTTCGAACCCGGTGTCAACCAGTTCCAGCATGACTAACATCTCTTCGTCGTTGCCTAGCAACAGTACATCGTTAGTTAATCTTCAGGACGACGATGCAGCATCCGATATCAGCGATTGTTCTGACAGAAAACACGATACTGAGGGAGAAGAAACTGATACAGCTCCCGAAGCTGAAGCGGTCACCAACGAAGAACCTTATGACCATTATGGAGATTACGTCACAAGGTGTATTTGGTGAGTGGAATTTCGAATTTTGTAGATGAGTAGTTTTGATTAGTTTTTTAGTTTTGGGATTTTTTAGGATTGAATATTTCGGGATTTGTTTTTGTTACTAATTTTTCAGCGTTTTTAAGTCGAGAATGGTCTCAAATGATAAGGTTCGGTTGACTGATGACGAATACGTGGTCACATTCAATTCCGTCCTGCTGTCCATCAAAACGACAATTTTCGGACGAAAAAAGCTAGAACTTGAATTTTGAATCACCAGAAAATATGTAGTTTCATATTTTAAAAGAATTTCAAAAACGTTAAACAAATTTGCATTTGAATAAACACAGAATACTTGGGATACTGAAATTGCTTATTGACAAAACCAAACATGGAGAATTTTTGGATTGAATCCACTGTTTTCTCCAAACTTCCGTAGAGCCCAAACGGAGAAGTTTCAGTACTTTGAATAATCAAGATTCTTAAGTTCCCAAGTTAATTTTTTTTTGTAGCTATCGAAATTTTCGGTACTTTGACTGGTCGCTTGTCTCAATGGTACAGGAACATTCAAAAGTGACTGGCAGGACGAATATTACAACCCAATATCACTATCAATGTTTAACTCCAGAAAAATTACCTTTAGCAATACTAACAAGAAACATTACATAGTTTTGGGATTTTTTAGGATTCAATATGTTGGGATTTGTTTTGTTGATAATTTTTTAGCGTTTTCGAGCCTGAAATGGTCTCAAATGATAAATCTTGACTCGCTGATGAAAAAAACACATTCAATCCCGTTCTGCTGTCTATAGAAACTCTCATAAGGAAAAACCATGAACTTGTATTGTAAATCAGCGGGAAATATGTAGTTTCATATTTTATGGATTTCAATAACGTTAAACAAATTCACATTCGAATAAAAACATTGAGACTTGAGATTTTCGACTGAAATTGCTTTTGGACCAAAATGAAGAATTTTTCGATTTAATTCAGGGTTTTCTTCAAACTTCAGCAGTTTTAGCGCCTCAAATAAAGATGCTTAATTTATCGAGTTAATTTTTCTTTGAAGCGATCGAAATTTTCGGTACTTTGACTGGTGTTTCTTCTCAATGGCACAGAAACATTCAAAAGTGACTGGTAGGACGAATATTATAACCCAATATCACTATCAAAGTTTTACTCCAGAAAAATCACCTTTAGCAATACTAACAACAAACATTACAGTATCTGATGAATTTTAGACGTATTAACACCATTAGACAATTACTAGAGAGGGTAGATCCACCATATCTGCTCTCGTCGTTCATTAATTCGTAACGTGTCTTCCACAGAGTCAATCGTGAAAAGTCGACATAGGGATTCGCCCGCGCATGAGAAAAAGTCCGTTGAATAAAAGTGATAGAAGTTTATTTTTTAGCGGTTTCCAACACGACGATGGTTACATGGTTGAGTGCGACGAATGTAAAGTTTGGCAACACGTTCAATGCGTTGTAAAGAATAAACAAGTGCCAGATGAGTATCTTTGTGAAAAGTGTAATCCTTCGAAACCGGTGGATCCGCACAAAGCGCGACTGATACAACAGCAGTGGCTCAGAGAGAGGCAATTGCCCGAAATGAAGAATTTCAAAAAAGACGCCAAATTGAAGGAAAACCCTAAAATAAAGGAAATACTAACGGACAGTGATTCATCTGATGCAGAGAATCCGAGTAAGTGGAAAATATCGATTTATTTCTTCGTTTATTTGATTTCTTGTTTTGTGTCTAATTTTTCATACATTTTTTGATTGAACACTGGGTTAATGTTAGCAAACATTTTTCCCGATTTCTTTCTCATCAGCTTCATCAGGTAACTTTATAATTTATTGTGGTATCAATATCAAATTGTAAACCTACCGTTAGTGTAGAATCAGCGAATAAAAAACTAACTGAATCTCAGGGGCGTTAACAAACATCCAAGTTTTTCCATGGACTGTCAAACCTGGATTTTGTAGGCTCCAAGAACTTACCTCCATGCTACGAAGGCACCCGAAACTCTTGTGTTCATCACATACAATCTATTAACGCTAAAAACAGGGAAGTTTAAAGGTATTGGAAATAGTATTTGTATTGTACCATTACCATTTTAGGCATCGAGGTGCCTGTCTTGAAACACCCCAAAAGCAAACGTTTTTTTAAATAACAAGGTTGATTTGAGAGTGTGCACATTGAAGGCCAGAGAAGGTATAGAAATGGATATAGAGGGACCAGTTCTGCCTAGAAATAATGAAAAGTTAGGAGAATTAATCAACATATCGAATATTCCTTTGTTACAATGGAAAATTGCATTCCGATTGGAATTTATCTGTGGAACTGTTGAAAATCACACATTGGGCATTTCCTTTTTTCTTATCACCTTGACTCTCATTGTGAGACCATCATTGTGTTGATTCGTTTTGAAAATTTCGGAGATTTTATGGGAAATGCCCATTGTTCAGTATTTATAGGTTGGATCTCTATATATTTCAGCCTATGAGGATTCACAAGGTCTTTAAATTTAAAGGATGTACTTGGAAATTGGCAAAAACGACACCTCTAAGTGAGGTAGGAATTCGAAGTGTTTCAATTAAAAATGTATATCGATACACCAAATTTTCTAATTCAGTCATCTCGGAAGGAAAAAACTGAATAACACCGAAATTTACCTTGATTTCGAGTGAGGTTAATTTTCTTGAATTATTATTTGCTTTATTAATATCTACACCGATATGATGGAAACCCAAACTGAATACATCTTTTACAAGAATAATCACACCCGAAAGATGTATTATGGAGTTTGCAAAAAGTTTAAAGCAGAATGGAAGTTAGTGTATAGGTATTTTTCAGCAGTACATTGATTCTACACGTCTGGCAACATTACGTAAACTCTTTGGGAGTTCCTTAGGCAAAATCGCTCAAAATGAGATCCCTCATTTTCGATGCATATGGGCGAATGTGAGGTAATTTTACTTGGGCGACATGTATTTATCTAAAAATGTTTGAGATTTTTCACACAACGTAAATGTTGGGAATTTAGAGAAATCTTTCAAGGTATCATCCTGTATTTGTCCACGTAGAACATCATCCAGCACCATTAGGTGCAGTATTATCATGGAACAAATAACTAGATGAATGTGGTAGTGTTGAATATTATTCTAACTTTTAGACACGTAACAAGTATTCATTAACCCCTCATCAATATTGTAAGGATAAAACACTTTCCGAATAAATGGTTTGTGGGTTCATTTAGTTGACAAATTGAAATTTGAGGTTCATCAATCTGTATTATTATTCAACTTTGTTGATAACGGTGTCTTTTATTTGCTGATGAGTTTGATCCGACTAGATTGTTTACTCGCAAAAGATTCATTATTTAGACCAGTGTTAGTTTAGTCAAGCAGTTTTTTTGGTACAATTTGCCCCATTTCAAGGTTTCAGCATATTTAACGTTCTTTACAGGAAATAACAATACAGTTATCACCAAAGGAAGAACGCCCTTGGCCCAACGGAAGAAGTCCGATAAACAATTGACCAAGCATAAGAAGGAACTGAAAGAATCGAATATACAAAGAAAAAGTTTCAAAAAACGCGAGAGGAAATTGATACGAAGAAAGGTAAACCCCGGAAAAATTAAATACTCGGTTCTCATTCGGTAATTCAAGATTGAATATTAATTCGTGTAATTTCAGAGTAAATTGCAATCGAAGAAAGAAGAAGATGAAAACCGCGATTCTGTAATTATGACCCAGCTGCCTCAGTTGAGACAGTGGATCGAGAACTACGAGGAAGCGGTTACGAATCATTATTCCCCGGAACTTCGAGCTCGAATCTCCAACATTAGGGTTAACGGATCCCAAAATATCGATACTTGCGTTCCGTTCGATCCCGCAGTCAACAAGTGCAGAGTTCACACTCTACCCTTGACAGATCTTAAATACCTGGTAGCTACTGTTGATATTTCTCCGGATTCTTCCATCATCGAGCTGAGGGGAAAGTACATGTTGAGCATTCAACACAGAAGTCCGGGAGCGAATCTGAACACGCGACAACACGCCCAAAGACCCGGTCCATTTTTATTTTTTTACCGCTTGAACAAAGACAACACAGAGGTGAGTGATTTTCGCCTATTTTTGCTATTTCGTTTGATAACATCGTTTTTTTTTTCGAAGGTTTGTGTCGATACAAGGACGTACGGAAACGTAGCGAGATTTGTGAGGCGTTCTTGCAAACCTAACGCGGAGTTGAGACACTGCATCGAGAAGGGAGTCTTGCATTTGTTCATCGTTGCCATCTCGATAATCGAAAAAAGTGCCGAGATAACAATAAAACACGAATCTCACGATCTGGCCGCCATCGGTACAACTCAAATTTCTTGTTATTGCGGCAACCCCGGCGATTGCAAATTGAACAAGAGCACCGTCAAGAGAAACGGCGAAAGCGTATCGGAGATGTAAGAAGAGAAAAATTGTTTTTATAGATTCGGTCTTGATTTTTCTTTTGTTCGTAGGTGCAGAAAGAAGAGGGGAAGAAGAACCGTATCCGTTTCTACACATTCTGAATCTGAATCGACACCGGTGTCGGTGAAAGAGGAAGCTGCGGTTTGTGAAGCTTTGCCTCCAGTGGTGCCAACACCTGTGCCTCGCTCTCCGAGCCCGGTGAAGATAAAGATTGAAAAAATGGAGGAGGAACTGAAGGAAGAAATAAAGACCGAAGAAATCGAAATTCACGAAGAGATCTTGGATATCAAAGATGTAAAACCCGAATTGGCAGCTGTTAAAGTAGAGAGACCACTTACACCAGTCGACGACTCGTCGGCACTTGCCGAGTCTTCCGAAACGGACGATAAAGAAGTTATCAAAAAAGAAGAGAAGGAAAACGAATGCAAGAAGAGTCCCGGTTCTGTTTCTACCAGAAGGTCCTCCCAACACAAAGGAGAAAAGGAGAAGGACGACGACAAACCGGTGTCCAAACAAGGTATTTCACTTTTTGACGAATTCTGCCTTTTATTTCTCTTGCAGTTACAGTAGAATAGCTGCCTCTTTAACTCTAGATTCTAGAGTCGATGAAACCGGCAGTAAGGACTGAACGAGAATAAATTCGCTATCACAAAAACGCCTATATCTCTTGAACCAATTGAGAAAAATCAAAATTTGATCATAGTTAGCTTTGTTATGAACGTTAGAAACATGTGGAACATTTACTTTATAGATATTCCAATTCTCTGTCGCAAAATGTCAAGCGAAGTGAAAACACGAGAATTTCTAGTGAAACTTTTTCGAAATAATCGCAAAAGAGGCTCGAGTTCGTCCGGAAACGGTATCAAGAGTTGTTAAGCGCTTCAACGAAGATCTTACAATTAACCGCAAGGAAGGAACCGGGAGGAAAAAGGGGTTTCATAGCCCAAAAAAGTGAAGAAAGCCATCAGCCTTTTTCAGAAGAATCCTAACCTTTGAGGATGGAAAGTGGCCCAAATAGTGGGTTGTTCGCAGTCAACCGTTCAGAAAATCAAGTCAAGTTGTGGGCTTAGAACATACAAAGTGCAGAAAGTGCCAGACAGGAACGCTGTGAAGAATCGAGAAGCGAAATCAAGAGCAAAGAAATTAAAAAAAAATTTTTCCTGTTGTGTGATGGACGACGAAACCTATGTCTTGGCTGATTTCTCGCAACTTCCTGGTCAGGAATTTTATACAGCAGATTCTCGTGGAAATGTTGACGAACAATTTCGCGTGAAGAAACAAGCAAAGTTTCCTAAAAAATTTCTGGTTTGGCAAGCAATTTGCACTTGTGGGAAAAGGAGCAAATTTTTCGTTGGGCAAGGTTCTGTTGACTCGAAGATATACATCGAGGAATGCTTGAAGAAGCGACTTTTACCATTTTTACGTGAGCACGATGTGTCAACAATCTTTTGGCCAGATTTAGCTTCACGCCACTACAGCAAGGCCACCAAGGAATGGTACGAAGCTAATGAGGTGGTTTTTGTCCCCCAACGAGGCCAATCCACCAAATTGCCCAGAACTCAGGCCAATTGAAAGATATTGGGCCGTGGTAAAAAGAGAATTGAAGAAGACTAAGAAATCAACGAAAACATTAGCGGAATTCAAGCAAAAGTGGAAGACAGCATCCCAGATAGTGACTGAGAACACTATAAGAAGCATGATGGGAAGAACTCCAGAAAAAATACATGAATTTTGTAAAAAATAGTTTTGGTTTTTTTATTGTAAAAACAGTTTTCATTAGAATCGGGAGATGATTCGAAAATGAGTTTGATTTTAGAAATCGGTCCAGTGGTTCAAAAGATATAAGCGTTTTTGTGATAGCGAATTTATTCTCGTTCAGTCCTTACCTTAATTTCTTCGTGAACCTACCATTCCTGATATTTCAGAAAAGAGCAAGAACAAGAAATTGAGCCGAGAAGAGAGAAAACTGGAAGCCATCCTAAGGGCCATCGAACAGATGGAAAAAGCCAACCAGAGGAAACAAGAACACAAACAGACAAAACATGTTCAGAGAAGGGAATCTGAGCCATCTCCGTACTCAAAGGAAGAAGAGAAAACTGTCGATTTGAAACAAAAAAGAAAGCGGTAAGTTCGAACTTTCAATTTTGTGATATTCCAGGTAATAAAACCATTTTTTTAGAAGAAAAGGGAGAGCGAGGACAACGAGCACCCATAGCACCAGACGAGACAGATTAAACTCCGGCGATTCGTATTTCACGTCTGGAGACGAGAATCTGCTCTCACCAAACGACGGGATGCATCCTAAGAAAGCCGAAGAACCTGCTGGTGAGATAGCGAGAAAACGGTTTAAGAGGAATCCGGAAACTCACGCCGGGTTTATTTCAGACGACAGTACTTCCGGAAAGCACGAAGGTTTCCTCTTGACTTTCTCTAACAATGACGAGGCGAGCAAACGAGACAAATCTCCCATCAGGGAGAACGACTCGAACTCCAATTCTGTGCATTCCTCGCCGGAAACTCCGCTGTCTCTGGCCTGTTCGCTGGTTCAGGCGGCCGTGGAGCCTCTGGAACCCGGTTTCAAGTTTCCAAAAACCAAAAAGGTACAGTCTTTCGATAAACTGAACGTAACATGAAGGTAATCGTCCATTTTTCAGGGTATGATGAACGAATGGCTCAACAAGACTCCGGAATCCGTTCAGCCCTCTTCAAGTCCTTTGTCGTTACATATCAACAGTGCAGAAGTCGAAACGAACGCCAATTCCAACACTCCCACAAAGATCGTTTCTACGGAGTCTGGACCGAAGGGAAGCGCCAAAAAACGATGGCTCAGGCAGGCGATAAGCGAGGACAAGTGCGACAGTCCCCAAGGTGAGTCTTGCTTCGCAAAGGGGAAAAGTGAATTTGTGCTTGATTGAATTCGTTTGAGGGAAAATTAGGGAGTGGAAATGGCTTTGTAGTTTTTAAAATAGTCATTAAGGGTCTGATATACCTTTCACAAATCTAAGTTAACCAAAGCGACAAATAAAGTTTGGCCATCTTTCAGCAGAAACTTGACATATAATGGACTTTGACCGAGCAGATGGTTGTGAAGTAGCAAAACATCTCATCACAAAACACCAAACTATTTGAAACTATTTATTACCTGGATGTCGACCTTCCTTGTTTCCCAACATATGCGAATTACTGTTTATTTCTCCCGTACCGTTTATTATTTTTTTCAGCACCTCGATTCGAGTATTCTTTCTTCTCTTTCTGTCAATATAGTTTAGCTGAGAGAGGGACTCGTTTATTGAAAAAAAAATAATCTTCATCTATTTCATAACAGGCATCATCTAAAATCAAGAATTTTCGGGAACAATTGCGTAGTTGGATTGGAATAAATGAAATAAATACCTGGCTCCATTATGTGAAATCTATTTCTATATATAAAACAGAGTTGTTGGTTACACCATTTATAACTCGAGATCGGATGGACTATTTGTTATGAAACTTCATTTATGGATTCGTCTACGGCCTGGTTATTATAAAATACATCAAAACTCTGAAAAATTTGCTTATGTAGGAAATGCTTTTCCTCCTTTTGAATTAAGTCTTCAGGTGGAAAATTGAGGGCGTGAACTCGGAAAATTAAAAGGCACTTTTCGAAGGGAGAATCGGTGCCGTCGGCCAGAGTATAACGTACTCTTAAGGTCGATACATTTCTGCATGCGTTTGAACCAATTTAGGCCCACGCAATATTTCACATTGAACGTTTGTTTATACAGAATCTCCACCGATCAGCGACATGGTAGCGCCGCCGAAGAAGAGGAGGCTGCCGAGGGAATCCATATCAAACGACAATACCCCACCGACCACCCCGACTAGTGTAGTGCCCCCAGAAAATGTAGGTGATTGCCTCGACTCCTCTTTCACTTTCGACTTTTCTAACTTGCTTGCTTTTTAGCGGATGGAGTGTGATGCGGGGGGCCCCGCTCAAGAGCCGCGTTCTTTCCATCTCTTGTACGAAGATTGCGTCGATAATCAAAAGGAACAGTTAGAATCGGATCATATTTTAAGGGAAAGAGCGGCGGAAATGAAACAAGAATTCGGCACGACGTTAATGCAATCCGTAACAACCGAAATAAGTCAACGTCCGGACACCCTGTCTTTCGGGTGTCTGATGGATCCGAGATTGAGAAACCACAGTTTCGCGAACAGCGAGCATCTGGTCGGGACCGTCGAGAAAACTCTGAGTATTTTAGGTTTCGAGGAGAGGAAGCCGGAAGTCGTTCAGCCAATAAGACGAAAGGTTAGTCCACAATTTTTCGTTTTATTTCAGGTATTTTCATCAGGTAAAAAATGGAGGATAATGTCCTAAGGACTGAACGCGAATAAATTCGCTATCACAAAAACGCCTATATCTCTTGAACCAATTGAGAAAAAATCAAAATTTGATCATAGTTAGCTTTGTTATGAACGTCGGAAACATGTGGAACATTTACTTCATAGATATTCCAATTGTGTCGCAAAATGTCAAGCGAAGTGAAAACACGAGAATTTATAGTGAAACTTTTTCAAAATAATCAAAATTAGAGCTTCAAAAGAATCGCAAAAGAGACTCGCGTTCGTCCGGAAACGGTATCAAGAGTTGTTAAGCGCTTCACCGAAGATCTTACAATTAACCGCAAGAAAGGAACCGGGAGGAAAAAGGGGTTTCAAGGCCAAAAAAAGTGAAGAAAGCCATCAGCCTTTTTCAGAAGAATCCTAAACTTTCAGGACGGGAAGTGGCCCAAATAGTGGGTTGTTCGCAGTCAACCGTTCAGAAAATCAAGTTGAGTTGTGAGCCTAGAACATACAAAATGCAGAAAGTGTCAGACAGGAACGCTGTGAAGAATCAAGAAGCGAAATCAAGAGCAAAGAAATTAAAAAAAAATTTCTTGAAAAATTTTTCCTGTTGCGTGATGGACGACGAAACCTATGTCTTTGCTGAATTCTCGCAACTTCCTGGTCAGGAATTTTATGC
This sequence comes from Adalia bipunctata, assembly GCA_910592335.1. Taxonomy (NCBI): domain Eukaryota; kingdom Metazoa; phylum Arthropoda; class Insecta; order Coleoptera; family Coccinellidae; genus Adalia; species Adalia bipunctata. The sequence continues at coordinate 6,489,084 of OU342951.1, forward strand.
TGCAGATTCTCGTGGAAATGTTGACGAACAATTTCGCGTGAAGAAACAAGCAAAGTTTCCTAAAAAATTCCTGGTTTGGCAAGCAATTTGTACTTGTGGGAAAAGGAGTAAATTTTTCGTTGGCCAAGGCTCTGTTGACTCGAAGATATACATCGAGGAATGCTTGAAGGAGCGACTTTCACCATTTTTAAGTGAGCACGAATCTTTTGACCAGATTGAGCTTCATGCCACCACAGCAAGGCCACCAAGGAATGGTACGAAGCTAATGAGGTGGTTTTTGTCCCCAAATGGCCAATCCACCAAATTGCCCAGAACTCAGGCCAATCGAAAGATATTGGGCCCTGGTAAAAAAAGAATTGAAGAAGACTAAGAAATCAACGGAAACCTTAGCGGAATTCAAGCAAAAGTGTAAGACAGCATCCCAGAAAGTGACTGAGAACACTATAAGAAGCATGATGGGAAGAATTCCAGAAAAAATCCATGAATTTTGTAAAAAATGGTTTTGGTTTTTTTATTGTAAAAACAGTTTTCATTAGAATTAGAAGATGATTCGAAAATGAGTTTGATTTTCGAAATCCGTCCAGTGGTTCAAAAGATATGAGCGTTTTTGTGATAGCGAATTTATTCTCGTTCAGTCCTTAGGACATAGCATAATAAACGAGGGAAATGGACTAGTCTGTCATTATCCTCCTGTTGTGGCCCATTTCCCTCTTTTTCATCAGCTGTTTCCCTTTACTTTACAATTTTTGATGCCGAAACACTTTTTTAATTCAATTTATTCCTCTGTTGGTAATACTGAAGATTCTTCTAGATGTCGATCTAACCTAATAATATTGTAGATTTCGATTCTACTTGAAATTCCGTGCTCATTTCAACTTTTAATTGATATTTAGTACATTTTCATGCACTTTTTGATTTCTAAATTTCCTTTTTTTTGCATTTTTCGGCGACAGGTGAACATTCGATACTTCTTGAACTGCTTTTTCAAAAAAGGCGTCCAAACGGTAAATTTGAGTTTTTTGCGATTATCAAGCTTCTTACGATATTTTGTCATGAACAGGACCGGTTTTCTGAAATTTAAAGTTTTCAAGAAACATGTTATGGTGTGAATCAACGTCTCCTATACTCCATTATTTCACAATGTATACCGGTTGGCCATGATTTAGATTTATCAATTTTTTTACTTCAAACTGATGCAGCTTGGTACATCGAATTGAGTCACCCTGTAAGTTTACAGAGTGACGACTCGGAGACGGCTTACTCCCTTTTCAAGATTGCGGCCAAACAATATCAGTTCTCATCATTTTCTTCTCATATTCGGTTGAGAATGCCTACAATGACGCGTTTCATTTTAGCTGTCGATCACGGAATACCGACAGCGCAAGAAGCTCAACAATAACGAGATGGGCGACAAATCGGACGAGGCGGCCAACGCTGAAGAAGAAATCGAAGAGAACAATTCCTCGGAGTCTTTCCAAATGGCGTGCGCCCGTCCCAGACTGAACAGTCCGAGCAGTTCTAGTTCGTCTTCGGACGACGAAACGTCTGTGATAACCGAACTACCGGCCAAAGGTGAATAATTCGCATTCATAATCATCGTCGGCGAATATATCTAATTTTTTTTCCACTACTTAGTTCCAGCTTTCAATTCCGAACCGACGGAATTGGAGAGACAGAGAGAGATGCAAAGTTTGAGATTGAAGAAAGCGTTTGGACTATCAATCGACGTGGAACCTAAAAAACCAGGTGGGGTTCGATTCTGTTAAGGTTTTTTCACAATTTTGTTGCCTGCACAATGTCACCCCATCCAAGAAGCTTCAGTGTGTGATTTATTTTCATCTATTCATATCATTACGCATCTTCTATACGAATAATTTGTCCCTAACTGGGTGTAACTTATATTTCAGCCCTAACCGGAGAATCGATCTTCAAGAGCGAGATCACCGTTCCGCCCCTAATCAAATCGTTTTCCGTTCTCGATAGTCCAGGCTACCCCGCCCCATCTAGCGGCGAAACGTCCGAATTAAACAAGTCGACCGTGAATTCGCCGAGACTTCACGCGATCTTAACGCAGACGGATCGTCCCGGTCTGTCGCCGACGGTCGCGGAACCCGAGAAAGAATGCCCGGTCGAGACGATCGTACCGGAAGTTACGCCCACCCTCGACGAAGAGCAACCGGAACAAGTCGTCGTAGCGCCACCTTCCCCCGTTGAGGAGATTCTGGAGGAGAAGGAATCGCCCGAAATCGAAGACACCGCGGATTTCGAGGCGGTTCCGGAGGAGGAAGTGGAAGTGGAAAAGATGGAGGAGGAAGATGTGAAACCTCACATGTTTTATACTCCCGACGAAGAGGAGGAGATCGAGGAGAAGGAGTTTGCGGAGGTCGAGAGCGTCAGTTACGTACCGCCTTTCAACAATCCGATCTATCCGAGTGTCAATTACACGTCAGTTATTGGTGAGTTACTTTTACAGTCTTGGGAAATTCGTCCTGTTGGCTCTAACGTATCTGCATGTTAAAAGCGGACATTTTTCTTTCTAACGGTGAAGGAATTGAAGATTTGTGGAACTTAAAGGCTCAGAATCCCTCGTAAGTTCCTCCTGAATAGTTTGAATGGTAACAATTCTGTACTTTTCATTTAATTGCACAGAATTCAACTTGTAGGGTAACTTTGTCTTCTTTGATGTGTTTACAATGAATATCAATCTTACATCGTAAAGCAAAAATGTTTTATCTGAACTCATCCGCAATAAAATCATCTGATGAAAAGTTCAAGCTGTCCACAAAGTATTAGGTTTGGAAAAACGTTTATCTAGGTTTTTCCAGAAGAAGAATTTGAATTAATGCATGAACTTCAAGAGGAACGAAGAAAAATAATACGAAGAGCAAGTCAAGAACTGTTGAAATATCGGCTAAATATAATAAAGGTAATGTTGTTATCATATCGTTGTCTTTCAGATGAAGAAGGTAGGTACGAGGGTAGAAACCCTTCGCCGCCTCCTTCCCACTTGGAGTCGGAAGACATGGAGAACTAATCCCAAATCCAGAATTTCTAAACAGGAGGAAGTGTGCAATCAAGATTTGTTCCGAATAGCGAATAATCGATATTTAGGAACAATGTAAATAGTTGTTTTATTTTCGGAGATTTATTTTTAAATATATATAAGTGAAGAGAGAATTGCTAAGATATTATGGTCTGACTATAAACAAAGTGTATGAATATGGTTCATTTAAGTTTTTTAATCGAGTCGCTTTATTTTTGTAGATTATTGTAAGAAATGTAAAGTTTGTAAATAAGTCTTTGTAAGGAAAATTATGGAATTAGTTTCTTTGTTTGGTACAACATTTCACAAATGGCATGAAATATTTATTTTGTTGATGTTATTATTTATTTATTTCGAAATTGATGTTGTGTATGACGCATATGCGAGGTGTTTATTAATTTTTGAAAAATTTAACCAGTGATATATGGGCCATTCAGATGTATATAAAATTTTTAAGAGGTTCTTTCTTGCCACTTGTGGAACAACTGTATAAATGTTTATACATGTTATAAATTTAAAGTACAAAATTGGTTTAAGAGTTGATCTCGTCTTATAAGAGTAGAAGAAGCTTTTTTATTTTTTCTATAATTAGAGAATTACAAGAATAATTTTTAATTCGTATTGTTAAGAAAACAGGTGTTAACACGACTCTGTCAAAGATGGGAATCGTTTTAGTTCGTTCTTTCAACAAGGAGTTTTTATTTTAATTTGACGTTGTTTGTGTTTCAAACAAAGTGTTTGGTGATTAATTTGAATTTTTCGTTCAATGTTTCTTATGGATTTTTGTATCAACAGGAGGACTATCTGACATTCAAATTTCGATCGGATCGTTAACCACTAATACAGGTGTCTCCGAATTTTTTTGGTAGTAGTTTTTCTTCTTAAAATTCTCGTTAGTATTGATTGATGGTTTTAATGTTAATTCATTGCATATAAGAATTTTTACATGCAATGTAATTCTGTTCCGTATTCAATCCTTAAATTGAAGGTTTTTAGTTTGAAATCAATCCGACTATGCAGTTCTTTTTCAAGCATTTCGACTATTTCTGATTTTCTTCTATCTTGATTGTTCCCAATTCCGAAAACCTTCAAATTACTGCATGCCGATCGATTATTTAATCATCTAATTGGAATTTGAATTTCACATATTGAGATCTACCTTTGAAGGCGTATGAGAATGGTGATTTTCCTTTTTTTAAATTTTCCTATCTTTTAAGTCGTGCTATTTCTCTCTTCTTGAAAATTATTTCGGTTCTAGATAAATTTCAATTAACCTTTTGTGGACAATTTAATTATGAAGCTTCCTCAACCAAGATTGTTCAACGTTTGTTTTTCTAGTTGTTGTTGGTTATTCAAAGTAATGTTTAAATACTTCCAATCGTTCCAGTACCTTGAATTCATTTCAATTATTTGTTAGTGATAAGGAATTGTCTAAACATCACAAAAATTTTATGGAAGTCGTTGATCCCAGTGTAAATAATTATTGTAAATATATAATATATTTATATATGAAACTGTAAATTCATCTGTACTACTTGACAACTGAAATTTAATCCTAGTGTTCTTGTTTATTACTAATTTATTTATTTTTTCTGCGACTAATGAAGGAGTGTTGGAGGGTCGTCCTTGAGTGTGTAAATATCTACAACTGTCTTACTTCCGTGAAAAGCATTTTTCTATGTTTGGTACAGCATCAAGTGTGAGCTGTAAAGAATTTAATTATGCCTTAGAAGTAAAATGTAGAACTCAAGTTACACGAAAATGCGTCTGATATCAATTTTATTATCCTGAATCACATTTTTTGAACACATGCTCGAGTGAATTAGTTCAAGAGGATCGGTATTGTTCATTTCCGATGAAGAAATGTTGTGGCGATGATAAAAGCGATATTGACGTAGTTCAAAGTAGCAAGTGTCATTCAACGATATAATTAAGATATAGATTATTTTAATATATATATATTATGATACAGCTGTAAATAATTCATAATTTGATGTTAGTACGAACTTCCGTACAATTAATATTAAATTGAATTAATTTGAATGATGCTTTTTATTTATTTCTCACCTACACAGAGAAGAATACCACAATTATTTGATCTGATGATTATTCGACACATTTATTTTTCAACAAACAAGAATATAATACCGTTTTTCTTCACCCGTTCTATAATAATACACTTATATGCCCATAATCCGTTTCATAATGAGATCTATTATGATACAGATTTTTAATCAATAGAAACCCATTATTTTGCAATCAAGCGGCCCCGGGAAGGAGAAGAACGGCGTCCCACGGTGGTGTTTTGTATTTTCTCTGCGATATCGGAAGAAATTTTTGGTTCGGGAAATATTCGACCTTGAGTGGAAAATTGGCGAAAAATTGGTCGACTTTGGAGTGACGTAACTTCTAAAAAAATTGGAATTGAGAGGAGCTGATTTTTTTTGGTTATACTTTGGTTCTTTAAGAATGAAATGGTGTATTTTTTATATACCTGAGATGAAGGGTTTGGATTTTTTGATTTTTCTCGCGAAGATCCAATTTTTCCGATTTTCCATCAACCATATTTAAAAAACAATTAGTCTCAGAGAAAATCTGTTTGGATTTTCTTAATCTACGGCATCGAATTGATGAATGGTGAAAATTTCGTATCGATAGGCGAGATTCGAATTTTTACGAAAAATTTTTTTGGCTCCGATCGACTTCAAACTCACATCATTTACTAATTCGAGGACGTAGATTAAGAAAATCCAATCAGTTCTTCCGTGAGGAAAACAGTTTTTGATTTACAAACGATGAAAAATCGGAAAATTTGGATCTTCGCGAAAAAAATCAGAAAATCTAAACTGTTCGACTCTGATGGATGAAAATTGTTTTTTTTGATTCACAAAGGAGAATAAAATGACCCGGGTCGATATACTCCGAAGAAAAAAATTTTCGATCGGAAAGAAGTCGAGTGGTTGAGATCGATAAAAAAAAATTTTTTTGTTGTATATCGGGTATACCGGGTCATTTCATTTACTAATTCGAGGTCGTAGATTACGATGCGCTAGTTAGTTTTTCCGAGAAATTTTTGTGTTTGAGTATCCGTGGGTTAACCCATAAAAGTTCATGACGTCACATGTTGCACTCAGTGTGCACTGATGAAGCAGAAAACGCTCAAGGTTGCAAAGCACGTGACCTATAGCGGGGAACTAAATTGAGCTAGTGCCAAGTCTTGTTGGTCTTTGGTATGAGCACAGTATAGACACCAACTGGTGTCTATACTGTGGTATGAGTAATCACCCTGTACAACATGAACCATTCGATTTCTGTAAAAGACATTAATATTATGTTCTGTGGTTCGCCCTAACCTATAAAAAATCTGACGTTTTTCTCCACGTACGAAAGTAAATTACTAAACAAAACTGAAATTAATCAATTCATTCTGGCGAAATATACATCTGCAATGAGAAGAAACCACGCTGGTTACAGCTATGAGCCTTTACCGCAAAGAAGTAACGAGATCGAGGACGAAAATGAAAAGTTGACGGAAGAATTGAGGGATAAGGTAAATGTTTTGAAGTCCTTATCCATTGATATTGGTAACGAAGTGAGATATCAGGATAGGCTGATGAATGATATTGACGATGACTTGGAACGTACTGGAGGCTTTCTCGGCAAAACTATCAATAATGTAATGAGGCTATCTAAGAGTTCGCATAATTGTAACATATTGCATATCATACTTTTCTCTGTTGCTTTGTTTTTCATCTTATATATTGTTCTTAAATTCAGGTAATTTCCTAATCGCAAAAAAATTGAGTAATTCCACCCATCAATTGTTGAGCTCCATCACTGATGCTAAAGAGAGCAATTGGCCACATTAAGAAATATTGATCTTATCAAGTTATAACTGAATAAGAATTGTGTAATGTACGTGAAGTATTATAATATTTTTCTAGGGTTATGGATGTTTTATTTGTAATAAAAAAATTGATTTACTATATTAATTATATTACTTTTTCCTCTAACAATCATAATATTGGGTACAGATTCATAAATGTATTCAATGCCTTGGGATCTTGGATATCATCGTACTTTGCGTCTGCTTATTTCCAGAAAGGACCACAAAAGCAGATTGGCTCTCTTTTTGTTTTGCTTGTAGCATGTTGAGTGTTCCTAGTGGAGTATCCGTTGAACTCATTTTCTTCATCAACTAGAAAAAAAATTGTTAGATACATAATTCCAAAATGAATAAAAACAATCTTTACCTGTTCTTGCACATTCTTTTTGATTCTCTTCTCTACCTTATTCTTGCCTGGTCCTTTACCATGAAATTTATGCGATAAATATCTGAAAATATTCATAAAAGCTTTACATTTGGTGATGTAGGATCTTTCAAATAATACAATGAGACTTTTGTCGAAAAAGACTGAGATAAGGTGTGTTTTGCATAATTCTCACCTGAAAGCTTCTTTTGAATTCAAAATTCTTCCGTCATCATCAATGTATTCCAACTTGACGTTGGGCTTGAATCCATCTTTCTCCTTAAAATCTTGTATAGGTCCTGCATACCTCTCTCCTCTTCTACCCCCACCCCTTTCTCCATCTTCTCCATAAACTTTATCTTCAATAGAATAATGCTGGGCTTGTAAATGAGCCAGCCTAGAATTACTTGGCCGATTATTGATTTCTTTTTCAAGATAACCTGAAACCCAAAATAAATTCTATTATATCACCATATAGACCTAGACAATTATGGAATAAGAATGTATTTAATATTTATTTGGACGTTAATTTGAAGTTTCTTCATACACACTCACGTTCAACAAAGCTGGCTGTGATATGAATAAGAAACATTCCACATCCAGATGATGAACGCAAGGGTTTACGAATTTCATGATTAAACTTTGTCACCCATTGTGAAATAATACACTAGCGAGGATTCCTCTTTGACCACTAACTGTTGGCAGCCTTCATAACAGTCTTCTAATAACAGGATGCTGCGATAGGCCGAAAAAACAGAAGACAAATGAGATGCCGTATTGCTCTACAAAGCTGGCTGTGATATGATTTTTTAAAACATTTCACAACAACTTTGCTGAGAAACACAACACCACCAAATCCACCTGAAAATTTGTCACTTAAAGGAATAAGAATGAATAACTTGCCTTTGCTCATCGCGACCTTAAGGGCAGCTCCCATCCCCTTACTGACATCAGGCTCCTCGTCCAAGATTTGAACCTCCTGAGGCTGAGCATCAGCAACTTTAACTACAGCATTGGGGTCTATACTGTTCCATCCTGTAGTTTCGACAATTTCACAATCTTCATCGGAGTTATCCTCTTTTACATTATTCTCAAACTCCATGTCCAAGTCTTCAGTTTCGTCCCTGTTTCCAGCTTTTCCATACGTTGGAATATCACCTGAAATTTTCCACATGTTAAGGTGAATCTTTTTCAAGGAATAACTAAACGAAATGATGAGAAACGCAAAGTCTCACCCAAAGTTCTACAGAATTCAGCAGTTGTATTCAATACAATACTGCCGTTATCAACTGGTTCTTCTTTAATCTCAGTTTTCACAATGGTATTTTGAATAAGTTCCGCCACAACATTCTCTTTCTGTTTTATCTTTCTAGCTCTATGAATAGCCTGTTCTAATTCGTCATCTTTTTCATCTATGCTGAAATCGGTCGGGATATTCATTTCTGAAAATAATGAAGCAGGTATGAGGTAAATTCAATGGATACAATATTAGAAAATCGTTAATTTTCACTCACCAGGTGTATCATCCAAATTCAGGTCATCCAATTTGATCTTAGGCTTCTTCGAATCAGCATTCTTAACATCGTTGTTCATATTCTCCAAATCGTCAGCAGATAGCAACTTTCCCTTCTGTCTGATTTTCCTCACCTTCTTCTTGGGTTTCTTGAATTTGGCCAATTCGGTCTCATCGTAATATTCAGACGCTAACTTCAATTCTTTCTCTGCAATCTTTTCCAATTTCTTTTTCGTTTGGTTAGCTCTTTCTGCTTCGCTAACGGCTTGTTGTTTCCTTGCTTCGAAAGATATATCCGAACCAAGGGTAAAGGTTTCTTTCTTTTCACCGTGGATTTCCTCATCATATTTTGACAGCACGGTCTTTTCTATCGGATTACCGAATTGATCGAATTCTTCTTCGATAGGATTGAACAGGCTGCGCTTTTTCCTGTTTTCTAAATTCTGAAAATGAATTCAATATCCCCTAAATATTTAAGAAAAAGTTTCAAGATTCAGGTAGTTTTCTAGCATGAGTATTCAAAATACCTATTTACATTTTTCACAACATTCAATAGATATCAAGGCACAAATACAAATTAGTAGTTTGATAAAAAGGAAATTACCACATTTTAGTGAATATCAATCAATAATAATCATAAAATGTCAGTGAAATCATTCATTTTCAAATCAGATAATATAATAAGGAAAAATTTACCTTTTTATGTCTCTCATCATCTACCATATTCACATTAACCAAAACGTCGTCTTCCTCCTCCAACACACCCTTATCTTTAAGGGTTAGAATAACATTTTTCTCTTCAGCGATATCATCAATGTTATGATCGACTTTCAATCCTTTGAGGTCTCTGGCCGAGTACTTATGTCTTCTTCTGTCCCTCACTTCAGATTCAATGATTTCGCCAATTCCGAATTGTGCATCTAATTCTTCCAAAGCTTTTGCCTTAAATATTTTTATTTATACATTGATTATCTTGACACATTGTGGACAATTTCAGATACTTTTGTGCATGTTCATTATTAAAAATATCTGTGATAACGATAATCAATTCAATTGATGCTATAAAATATGAAGAATTTATCCCTTCAAGAACAGATTGAAATACTACAATAAATAAATATTGTTATAAACCTCTGGACAGTACTGGAAAAATATTGTACATTTCTTAAAATCTCTGTAAGTTATGACATTGCTAATTTCCATCCCTAGTAAATAGAAATTTCTTAGATTCCACAATAACGCACTTGTAAAAACATGAGGTCACTTACCTTCTTAAATTTAACTCCTTGCAAAGCACTTACGTTACTGCCACCTTAAGAGTCTTCCCAAATATGGCCGAGATATTTCCAACTCATAAATCTTAACACAGATATTATTTAATATTAAACATTACAATGCAAAAATCAATACTCACCCTTCTTTCAGCATCCTTTTTGGCTTGGTCTAACTGACGACTTTTATCTATCCAAGCAGTGGTGTCATCATCACTGTCACTCTGCCCTAAGGATTTAATCTTGGAGTATCGATTTTGAATTCTCCTCTTTTCCTTCTGTTCAGTCAGTTTAGCTCGTATTTTTTCTTGCTTTGCTTTGTCAGACCAATTTTCTGCAGGTTTGTGGTGAAATTCACCCCAATCATCCTTGTATTTATTTTCATTTTCTGATAATGATTCTTTAGATTTATTAGGCGCAGAAGATGATCCAACTTCAAGTGGTTTCAAACCTAATTTAGCTCTCAGTTTATTTGTTTCGTCAATTGACAAACTATCAACTGAAGCACTATTATTTGCCTCTTCTGAATTACTACCGCTTGGTCTCTCGGTAGATTTATGTGTACTTTCTTCAACTTGAACTTCAACTACATCAGAACCTGAAAATTATGAAATTACTAGAACCTTTTACAGGTGGATAAAATTGTGCTCTTCTCACCATCACTTGAATAATTTGATTTCGTCTTTTCTCTTCTCCTTTCCTTGTCTTTGCGATGCTTATGTTTATGATGATGCTTATGCCTTTTTTCTCTGGGAGAATCAATTTCCTCTAAATCTGATGGTGGTCTTCGTTTCCTTGATTCACGATCTTTATGCTTCTTACTACTTGAACCCATTACTCAATCAAATTGTTACTTGTTAGGAATATTAGTTTGTTATGTTACTAGCAAACATTGAATTGAAAAGTCAGTGATTTCTTGAAGTTGCTATTTTCAATTATTCGATTAATTACGTTCTTATGCGTTCGTATAAAAATTTTCACTTGATTGCACTCGCACAAACACCGCACATATGACAATTGACAACTGACAACCAGAACACAGAACACCTGACAAGTGACTTCCAATCATAGATAAACCAATTCCAAAGATTATTCTCCTCTTTGCCATTTCAGAAAAAAATGATATTTGCTGAAATATTACGATTCGTTACGTGTTTTTAAAAAGTTTCCAAATATCTCATTTCACAACTTGATATAAACAGGGACAACCCGATAAAAATACAACAAATTTATCTTTTTTTCATGTTGAAATGCTCTTTTTTCTGTCTTCTGTTTCTGTTCTGTTTTCTGTGCTGTCATCAACGGGCTGTCATCTGCGGTGTTGTGATAATTTTCATAACATGTAATGTTTTTGTCGGTTATGGAAAATTTTCACATTTTCAGTGAATAATTAATATTATTGTGGATGGCATTCTTGTTAATATCGTTGACAGACGTTTAATTAATGCTTTTCTGAATAGTGATAATAAATTTTAATTAATTCGGTTGAGTTATGGTATGACGAATGGTATTACCCTTTAAATAAATAATTTTCCCATTTCAACATGGAGGATTTAGAAAAATGTAATTTAGACTCGCAAGGATTGTCGCATAACTTGGAAAGAACTAAACCAGAATGGTCCAATAATTCTGTGGTTTCATCAAGTTCGAGTAATTCTACGTTGCTGTACATAGCAGTAAGTAGAATATTCCATTTGAACTGCCATATTTAATATGATACTTACAGGTTGAATATGTTAAAGATGAATTTAAAGAAGATTCAAACCCGAATGTGTCATGTGATAACTATATGACTTTGCAACAACATCTTAGCTCTTTCGATCCCGATGTCAATTCAGTGGAGGATTATGCTCCGTTTTATGATGACGCTAATAATTTGAATCAGGTTCAAATTATTCATCAATTGGTTTCTGATCCCATGGGAGAGAATAATGCTTTCGTTAATACACAAGATACTAATTCTACTCTTGAAGGTATTCCTACGGTTTTATATGGTACGGGTATAGATAATGTTGAAGATCAATATTTACAAATTGAAAATTCAGCAAATATTTCGAATGACCAACATTTATCTGATGTGAGTAAAGAACAAGGAGTTGAAATACTTATAACTGATCAAGCTACAGGTGAGTATGTGGAGATATTGTCAGACTTTGCTAAAGGGCTTTAAATTAGTTACAGTCAAAATGTGAAACAATTTGCCAAGGTGAAGCAGAATCCCATCTTTGCAATCATGATTTCTTTTTAATCATTCTTAGAAATGTTTTTTTTCTGTCTATTTTGAGTCTGATAGTTGACAGTATTCAAGGTAGAAGCTTGACAATAATTTCAATTTTTTAGGTATTTTATATAGTGTCAACACCCAAGAATTATTAGTAAAACAAGAGCAGCTTTTGAATTCCATATCGTCTAATCCTTTGTTGGATTCTGAATTGTTAACAATAGATGACAGTATATTGAAGAACAATTTGCCTGATGCATTGATCAATGGTAGTGTTGACTCAAGTGACGACAATAACATTGAAAATTTCATTTCTGATTTTGCCGAGGAGAAATTAAAATTTGGTACTGATGAAGATGAATCGGATAAAAAGACATTACCTGATGAGTTGGAATGTGAAGATAAGTTATGTGAGTAATGATTTTCAGTCTTTATTCTATCTATTTTTTTCTTTTCTTCATCTCATTTTTATTTCATCCATCAATGGAATTCGAAGGTAGTTTTCATTTTCCTTAAGAGAGAATGCAGTTTCACACTTTTATCCCTTATTGTTTGTTGGTTTAGAATGGCTGTGTTCCTATTTTCATTGTGATTTTGATGAATTTTGTAGTTTGATTCATTTTTTTTTATTATGGTTCCCGTGAATTCGAAAGCTTTGTCTTGTGATCTTGGTTCATAACTATGGTTGTATGATAGATGATTTTTTAGTGTCAAGGGTATTCAATATCGTTGATAAACCAATTCCATCTAGAGCAAAGGCAACTCTTCCTGAAACATATTTGAAAATTTCTAAGGTTGGAGAAGGTAAATATCTCTTGAATTCATATCATCCTTGTGATTATGTAGAATTTTCTTCAGATTGGGCTGTATTTGCTAAAAAATGTATCAGGAAAAGGACTCAGTTTGGGCCAGTGCAAGGGGTCCTAAAAAATAGGGAAGGAGTTTTGAAACAAAATAATAAATTAGAACTTTTATTGAAGGATAATGAAGATAGAATCTTTGGTTTGGACATATCAGATGAAGGTTTGTTTGCATTTTGGAAATGCATATATTAAAGTTGGGTTTCAATAAATTTAATTTTCAGAACAATCGAACTGGATGTGTTTTATAAGAAAGGCTGAGTCATATGAAGATCAAAATCTTGTGGTAAGCCAACAAGAAAACAATCTTTATTTCACAGCCATAAGGAACATTTTGCCTAAGCAAGAACTCAAGGTAAGATATTCTATTCTTGAGAATATATCACCATTTAAATCCTTTAAAGGTTGGTTACAGCTTCACATATGCTAACCAATATAATCTCACTGTATTGGAGAAGAAAAGAGAAGAGGAGAAAAATACAGAAGGAGAGCTGTATATAGATGAGCAGTGGCCTTGTTTCGAATGTAGTGAGCAATTTTCAAGCTCTCAGGACCTCCAAAACCATTTGAATGTTCATGAGGAAAACGATGAACCTGTCAAGAGCAAAAAGAAAAATTGGAAAAGTAAAAAGCGGCTTCTTAAAGTTGCCATCAGTCAAGCAAGGCAATGTAAAATTTGCGACCAAGTTTTCAACCCTCCAAAGTACGGTGCACTCAAACAGCATTATTTGGTTAAACATAATGGATCCGATGATAATATAGAAGAAAACTTCATACTGATCAGGTAATTGTGTCAATTGCATCGTCTTCAAAACTTTCTCAATTTTACTTTCCAGGAATTACAAATGCGAGAAGTGTTCCCTGGTTTTTCATACGGAAAACCTTTATAATATTCACAATATCCTACACAATCCAGATGCAAATGAAGATGACGAAAATGAAACAAGTCACATTTGTCCGTCGTGCAACCGAAATTTTCCATCACTCGAACTTTTGGTTTCTCATGTTTCTATCCACTCCCTTCCGAAATACAAGATAATTCCGGAAATGTTTCAGTGTCCCATTTGTTTCTCATCATATCCACTGAGGGAAAGACTTCAGGTGAGTTTTTTCTTTAATTTATTTTCAGTCTCCATTATTATCTATTGATATGTTCCAGAGACACATGCTTATTCATGGTCCAGAAGAATCCAAACCCCTCCAATGCAAGGAATGTAAAAAAAGATTCATGAACAATTCGGCGTTGATCTGTCACTTGAAGACGCACCTTTCCGGCCGAAAAATATACGAATGTCCTATTTGCAAAGATAGGTTCGATCATGTGCCTAAACTAAAGGAACATGTTCAGAAACATTGCGTGAACAACACATACACTTGCCCCCATTGCAACAAAAAATTCAAAATCTACAGCATCATAAGAAAACACATACGAGCCTTTCACAGCGACCAAAAGCACGTCTGCCAGCATTGTTCCAAGGTTTTTCACACCATGGACAAATTGAAGATCCACCTTTTGAAGTATTCGGATCACAGGGAGTTTTTGTGTTCCCATTGCGGGAAGCAGTTCAAAAGGAAAGACAAGTTGACGGAACATTGTAAGAGGGTACATTCGGAGGAGAGGGAGAACAACAGGCCCAAAGGGATGCAAGGGGAAGAAAGCGAAGCGAAGAATTTCTTACCTAGAGTCGAGCCTACCGATTTTCATAGGTTTATATACAAGTGTCATCATTGTTTGATTGGTTTCAAAAGAAGGGGTGAGTAACTGAGTTATAATTTATTTTCCCTTATCATTGTCTGTCCCGAATTCTCTCAGGTATGCTGGTTAATCATCTGGCTAAACGCCACCCAGACATAAGTCTGGACTCGGTGCCCGAACTAAATCTGCCGATACTGAGGGCCACCAAAGATTACTATTGCCAATATTGCGATAAAGTTTACAAAAGCAGCTCCAAAAGAAAGTTGCACATCTTGAAAAACCACCCTGGCGCCGCTCTACCGGTAAGCAACAGAAAACAAGTGTACCAGGAACATGCTGGGGTGCCGAACCTATCTTTCTCCCAAACGGTTGGCAGCGTGACCACCTCACCGCAAAATTGTAACTGGTGTCATAAGCAATACGCGAGTAAGGCGAAATTGTTGCATCATCAGCGAAAAGAGCACGTCGGATATCTAAACGAGGAAGAAAAAGGGGCCCATAGCAAACACGAAGAGAATGGGGTTAGATCTGATACGGACCTTAACAGCTCTGCGGAAA
This sequence comes from Adalia bipunctata, assembly GCA_910592335.1. Taxonomy (NCBI): domain Eukaryota; kingdom Metazoa; phylum Arthropoda; class Insecta; order Coleoptera; family Coccinellidae; genus Adalia; species Adalia bipunctata. The sequence continues at coordinate 6,504,496 of OU342951.1, forward strand.
TGAGGGAAAGTGAGGATCAGGAATTCCAGATTTATAAGCGGGCCGATTTCTTGGTAAGAATTTTATGATGAAATTTTGTTCATTCAAAACACCATTAATATGCAGGTGAACGATAAAGTCTTTGACGCAAGTGTCGCCGAGGAGTTTATGGATGACCCAGAACCTGAAAATCATTTCAACGATTTAGAAAACATTGCTGATAATGAAGTATTTGACCAAAACGATTCCTTTGTTCTTCCAAACTCGCATTTGTATCGGCTTCTCACAGACGCCAACAGTAAGCATTCTCAAAAGGAATAGAATAGCAGCGAATAAATCATATTTTTTATTTAGACATGGTGCCACCTCGTTGAAAAAACTCTGGAACTGGACTGACACGCTATTTCAATCACGATTTGAAGAAAGGTGACTAATTGTCTGATGACAATAAAAAGGTTGGTAATTTCGCCAAAGAATGGAGGGTGATATTGTTGATACTGGAATTTGGATTTTAATGTTTTCTCCTTGGTATTTTCTATCTTTGTCTCAACAACTGCTTCGTCAAATTTGACGGATAGGCTTGAAAATGTAGTGCAATGATATTGTTCACACATCGCTGCTATTTGGGACGTGAAAGATTGATATTGAAAATTTTCGGATATTTATTGTGTCTGTATCGTTTTAGATATTGAATTCTTCAGATCGGCAATATTTTGTTATGCCTCTTGTTGGACTAATGATTACTTGAAGAATTCATTCGCTCTTCCAGTTATTATGAGATAATAAAGTGAATAATTGACTGATTTAGGGTCGTTTTAGTTAAATGATTTAGTTTTGAGTAAATAGACTGCTATTTTTCGTGATAGATAAATTTGTATTTTCTCTCAATACTTTTTCTAGGTAAACCACCTTTGACAACATAAACAAATCAATAAATTTATATCAATATCGAAAATCAATCCAAGTGTCCAAGGGCAAGCTAATAGTTTACCTGGACATGTTCCAAACTTTTTGGGGTAAAATATCAGTTTGAATTTTTCTATTCTATCGTTATATATTCGTTGATTTATTCAGATTGTGGCATTACCCAGAAGAGGATCAAGAGAAAATATTGTTTTCTCAAAAATGAATTTCGGGACAAGTCATAATTCCTTATAAACTACTAGGTGACTTAATCCCGTAAAGTTGAGAACTCCATTTTAAATGGGATTTAATGGATAATATTAAAAATAGAAGAAAATAACGAAGCTATTTTTAGGTGACAGCCTACTTGTATTTGTTTTTGTATCTAATAACAAATCACACTATTTTGTGGAAGTGTTGAAATTTTCTTTTGAAAGGTAGTTTGACAAAAATTGTAATGCAGTCATATCAGATTTTGAAAATAAAAATGTTCTTGGAAAACAACAGATGGAGGTTTTTATGTTCCTTCAATTGTAATTTGTGATCTTGAGTAGGTATAAATAAATTCTACTGAATGATTATGTTGTTGGTTCATATATACAGTCTGCATACCAAAAGTCGTCCTAATTTCTTCCAGGTTCAGATGATGAACGTTATTTTGACAATAACTTTAAGCTGTAAAAATAGTGAAAGCAGGGTGGTGAAGTGAAGAGCTTTCAAGCTTTTACGGACGAATTGAATTGAATTTGACGTCGGATTCATCAATCTCATAATCTGAAAAATACAGACATCATGATGACATGATATATAGACCTCGTTTCAGCTCAAAAATAGGAAAATTGAAAGACGTTTGCTTTATTAAATGAATTTATAATAACACATTAATATAACATATATGTTTGGTGGAAACAAACTGAATTAATTATGGGTTTCATTTATTATTTACACGAATTTATATTTTCATTCAGCATAAAACACAGCTTGGGGACTTAATTTTCAATATGGTAACAAATTTCGAAATATCTACGTAATTTTTCGGTTGTGATGTATTGCACAAGGGTTCAAACTACTCGTGAATTTACGAAGTCATCAAACACTGTGTTTTCCATGATGAAATTGTGAAAGGGAACACAAAACACTATTAAAGTCATTATATCACTAGCAAAGTATAATATATAAAAAAATTAACAGATTTTATTGCACTAACCGAATAATTAAAACGATTCAGTATGTCTTAATCAGCGTTTTCTGTACAAATTGATCAACAAAGAGACATATTATATGTTTTGAATAAAAACAATTCAAATACTTACACTTGAATGATAACAGAACGAAAACAGTATTTACAATGCAAATATACAATTTTATTCTAAAACAGAGTTGGTATTTTTCTTTACACTTTTTTCAGTACATACCTATTTACAAAAGATCACATTTTATGAGTACGTACAAAGAGTTATTCTAACGAATATGCTAACTGAATATTCGAACCAATTGTTTCCAACGATTAGTATATTCTAACATCGAACATTGCTTCCAGATAATAACCCAAACGTTCATGTTGTAATTAAAAAACACATGCAGTGTGAATGCAATGGAATCCTTATTTGGTTTTTGTTTCATGCCCTAACAGAAACTGCTTCAATGCTAGTTGGGATCTTCTTTTAAAATACTCGATAATCATTTAGGGATATTGAAATTCGCCAATTTTACGCAAAAACAGCTTTTCATTAATTTGTTGCGTTAATATTTTGAAGTAGCCTGTATATAAAGTGGAAATATGGATTTCAAAGTTTCAAACGAGACATCTGTGGGCTGACCGCTGATTTACATGTCAGATTTGGTGCTTTCACCATTTATTTTGTGAATTACTACCGATAATGCATCCACCAATTTTAAAACGAATTGAAACAAAAATCGGTGACACCAATTGAATAATTTGGATCAATTTTCCAACAGTGATTCACAATTTTAATGAGGGGTTCATGGAATTTATAATTGTTTCAAATAACATTCGAATCATTCTATTGATGTCATACCGAATTTTGTTCCATTTCATTTTGAAATTGGCGGACGCGCCGCCGAATATTGATTTACTGACGTAAGTCCTTTTGCAGTATTTTACAGTTAAAGTATTATAGTGATTGATATGTATTTTCCATGAGGAGATGCTAGTGTATATGATTTTTACTGCAATAAAGAAATTTATTATTATTATTATTATATTATTTGGTGGATGAGCTGTCTGATTTCCAGTAAAGGCTAAGATTAATTGTATCAATTTTTTTCCCTTCATATTATATTCTCTGTTTTCACTTACCAAACTCGGGAGCTGTTAGATGATCTGTGATTGAAGCAATTTCTGTGTAAGAATCAAAAGTAAATATGAAAATCAGGAGGGCATAGAGCTTAGATCGGCGTGGGTAACACTGTGAAATCTTGTAATGCACATTTAACAGTTTCGTAAAGGGGCCGACTGTCTTCGTTACAGTAGGATTCGGGGGTACAGAGGGTTTGTAGTTTAGTGAGATAAGAATCGAAGTTCTCCTGGCCGATTTTCTCCGGGTTTGGTCCGCCACCAGGAAGACGAACGTGCTCCAGGAGTGTGATGACATTGTTCCTGAGACTCTCGTAGTATTCATTCAGATTGTTGTTCCTCTGGGCCATCGACTGGGTTTCCTAATGGGAAATGGTAAGTGATGTAGGCCAATTGTTTTTACGAAACCGCTGGTAAATACGAAACTAATTAGGCGAAGCTACCAACGAGACACAAGGTGTTGGCATTTCGAAAACATATTCCTTTAGGATGAAAGTCAGTATCAAGTTATAAAATCTGAGATTGTGAGAAATTTTTTTATTATTTGAATGAAACTTTTAGAAACATCCAAGGCTCCAAAACTACAAAGCTCAGGGATATTTGAATAATTATTTCCGAATCCAGTGAGTGCGACCTCTAGCGGCATTAAATTAAACTACTGAACGAAAAAAAGTTACAATGTTGTTGTTTGTTTTCAGTCCACTACGATCAACACCTTGCGTTCTTTTTCTAAAATTGACAACACAAGAAAACAAAATGGGATTATTCCAAGTTTTATGAATTTTTTTCCTTTTTTCGTGGTCCAAGAATCCAGGGGTAGAGATCTCCGTTTTTTTTCTAAGCAGGCGACATCTAGTAGAGAGATTCTGACATTGATATTATCATTATGGAGTAAGAGTAGAAAACTGCAAATGAACACAAAATAGGTGAATCGAAGACGAATTCAGACATATATGTGAAATATGACTGTGATAAACTAAGGCTATTTATGAATCAAATGAAACCATTCATCATTGAGCTCAAAAATAAAAATGGACTTGATTATGATTTATTCGGAAAAAGCGTTAGTTGGTTTGCTTATTCATAGGTGTCGCTACCGGCAGTTTTAGCTGGTTTGAATCTCAGAGTGAGTATAAACGAATAGTTCAGGAAAAAAATTGATAAAATTTGCGAATTTTATGGGTGAGGTAGTGGTGTTCATGAACTCACCTTTTCACCGTGGTTGAGCTGACTTTCCATGGCATTTATATCAGATTTCAGCCTGATCATTTGAGATTCGACTCTCGCATTTTCTCTTTGCAGTTCGGATATTTCAGCCTCCAGGGTCATGAGATCCTCGTTATTGCCATTGTTTTCCATGCCTGGAAATTCCATTCGCAAATGTTTCCGAGGCACTCTCAACTTTTATGTTCTTTCTAATGATTATTTTACGGAGGAAATGATTTGGATTTCGTTTTGAAGTCAGCAGCCACAATAAGAATAAAGAAGTGAAGAATAAAAACACTTAGGTAATTTCGAATTGAAAATTGTCTCGGGAATTGCATTTTCTTTTTCTTTCTACGGGCAACTTCAAATCATCTCCATCTTAGTCAAATTATATGTTTTCTCTCCATAATATCTTGAGAAGTAGTTAAAATTATCATCAATCAGCATTTCCTCTACAAATTAATCAGAATGACTACTTTTTCCATCAGTACACTACAACAGTCAGGATGAAAATGAAACAAATTCAGGAAACATTGTTTAAATTCTCTGTATATCCAGTTGTCTCCGTTTATGCACACCTTCCCCGAATTTGTTTCATTTTCACCGTCGAAATCGTTTATTTTCCTACCTGAATAATTTTTGGAATAAAACGAGGACATATCGTCTGGGTATTTCGACTTTTTGACACCTTGGCCGGCAACCGGACATCCGCTCAAGGATCTGTGGGTCAGGAACGATCCGTTTATGTGTCCAGTGCCGTCGCAACCTGGGGTCGGACAATTAACCCCCTCGAATTTCATAACAGTCGCCGCAGCAACTGCCGCTTTGTGCTGGTCTACAGATCCTCCACTTTCCAGGACCCTCATCTTGTTCCTGTTGGCAATTGGACAACCGGAAGCGCTGCAAAACCGATTATTTAGTCGTGTGGAAGAATTGTATGAAGGAAAAAGGTCTGTTTGAAGTATTCGACGGTGGAGGTGACCACTTATAGAGTTATATTACCTTCGGTGCGACAAAAATTTTCCTGTCGCATGACCTGATCCATCACAACCTGGTATAGGGCATCTGACAGCATGAAAATTATTCCTTGATATAGAAAGGTTTATTCATACAACAAAAGCTTAGTCATGCGTTCTAACCGATTTCTTTTGGAGGTTAAGCGACAAAGGGGCAAATGAAAGAATAATCACCTGAGTGGTTCCGAGTCTTGGCCATCTCTGGGTTTGCTCTTTGGCTTGTTCGCTCTGGGACAGCCCGAAAGGCTTCGGTGGGACGAGTAATTGCCAGTCACGTGACCTGAACCGTCACAGCCTGGCGTCGGACATTTCAGCTCTTGAGAATGGGCCTGTATATGCGTTCTGTCCGTCCTAGGACAACCGGAAATGCTAAAAACGAAAGTAAAAGGGGTGTGAATCCCTGAATCGGTAGACCCCTTACTGACATCTATGTCAACTTCGAACAGCGATCGGATCTTTAGTATTTCCTTGGAAGCTGTTCACAGGCCCGGATCTACGATTTTTTCTGACCGGGGCAAAAATTCATTATTGCGCCCCCCCATTTGTTTAATATGTACATATATGAATTCATAGAAAAACAAAAATAAATAATACAAATGAATAAAAAAATAAAAACTAATAATAAGGAAAATATCACAAGGAAAGAAATTGGACTTTTTTCTTCACATAGCATCACGCGGCGTGATTTTCTTTCCGCGAACGAATCTATCAGCTCCTCGAAATCTGTTTCGAAAGCAGTTTTGTATTCTATAGCTAAGATCGAGAGGCCATAGAGACTTTTCTGACTCATTGAGGAACGCAAATAATTTTTTATTATTTTCAATTCGCTGAAACTGCTTTCACATCTTGCAGACGTGGTAGGCAATGTGCACTATATTCTATATAATGTCAGCTATACTGACATTATAGGGAAAGCATATTTCAGATCTTGCCTGTGAAGAATTTGTAGCAGATCTAATGAAGTCGATCTTTTACTCATTTCAGGAATCAACATTTTGAAAACCGCTAGTTCCTAACAAAAATCAACTGCATTCAAGTCTCTTCAATATTTTTGCGCTAAAAGGGTCCAATTTTCTGTAGATCCACTTTTTGCATTTTTAAAAGGGCATGGTCATTGAGGAATGAGGAATTCGTATGCAGACTCTCTGCGCTTTCTGATCTTTTTTTGATTTCTGACAATAATCTGACGAAAACAACCTTAATTTCCTCGGAGAATAAACCAACTAGATCCGTTCTTGACTCATCATCGCACATTTCGTTAACCTTCTTTTTCTTCTCGGAAACACGTTTATTTCTAAGAATTGGCTCCCTCCAATTCTTCGGAAAGAAGTGTAGCTTCCGAGATCCAGTTTTCAATAAGTTTTTCTGTCATTCCTTGCAAGATCTTCATAAGACCTTGAATGAACGATAATGAACGTGAAATAACTATATCTCCTTTCTGAATTTCCACGTTGACCATATTGATCTCTCGCAGAATATTATCCCAAATTGTTAGGTTCAGTATGAATCTAAAATCCATCACAGCATGAAGCGAATGACCAGCTTCATACTTGTATTCTGCGACTAGTGAGGATTCTTTGATTTCTTCCACAGCCTTCACAACTCCCGGTAAATTATTGAGCAAGGCATTAACAGCTTGATGTTTAGTCCATCTAGTTTGGCTACTTCCTTCAAAATTTGTTTTCATCCACTTTTTCATAATTGTCCATCGTGTGGTTGAACTAACAAAAAAACAATACAGTTTTTGTACAACACCAAATAAATTTACTGCTTCTGAACATGATAAAGACGAATGGACACCCACAAGATTCAGAGAGTGCAGAATTCTGGATTGGACTCCTTTATATATATGCCAGCTTGTCAACTTCTAAGAAGTCAATAAAACTTTCCTTTATTTTTAGTATTATAAGTCTTTGCCTTTATCTCATATCCAGACTACGTTCTCTTCAAATATCGTATAACCTGGTTCATTTGTTCTGTGAGAGATACATCTGGGGTACAGTCGAACATAATAGTGAAATAGTTGGCCTCCTTGATCTCATTAATAATGCTATTCCGAACTTTGGTGGCCATTAAATCGATAATTTCATTTTGCATATTTTTGGGAGAATAGGATGTTTGTCTTTTTTTTTGAGTGGTCAAGATGGCACTTCAGAGTCAGGTCATATTTAATAATAATATTTTTTCCGAGAAAATCAAAAATAAAAAAAATTCAACCTCTGGTTGTTTTTAGCGCCTCCTTAAGCTGGCGCCCAGGGCAAGCGCCCCTAGATCCGGGCCTGGCTGTTCACATCTGACCGGCTTTTGTGTTTTCTCCAATTCGAGTCAATTTTTTTGATCTTATCGTAGGGATGTCAGTGTTATTCGCTTGGTGCCTACCTTCCGTCTTTACTCGACGACTTGTCATGTTGCGACAATGAATGTTGAGGAGGTGGCATTGAATAACAAGGGTTTGGAGAGTATCCTCCGGGAGGAACAGGATATCCGGTGGTGACTGAGCCAGGGTACCCGCCCGTGCCACATCCATATCCACCTGGTCCAGGATAGGGTGCCGTGTAAGGATTCGAAGGGTAATCGCTCCCCACTGACGTCATTCCGTAGCCTGGGTGCGGACTCATAGGGGTGTAACCTGAAAATTAAATTAATTGAATGCTGAAACCATTTTTTCGAGCCTCACGTTGAAATATTCTTCTGTAACGACGAAGAGGGTAAAATTCTCACCTGAGGAGTCCCTGTAGGCGTCCATATAGTGCGACCCTCCGCTCTCCGGTGACGACTCCCTGCTGTAGCCGGATCCGGGTGCCAGAATGGGTCCGGCGAATGAAGCCACCGGTCGGACGCCACTGAAATTAACGGGTTCGTTTGCCGTTGAGAAATCGACCGGTTCTGTCTGTTCATCACGGGGGGGACCTATGAAGCCGGGGGGCACCGGCATCGAGCCTTCTCTGGTTTGGTACTGGGGACTTGCGTTGCTGCAATTCGGGACATTTGCGACATTGATTTAGACGCCAAACCATTTTTAGACGCGGATTAAAATAAGGCTCAGTAAAAGGGGGCATGTCGAATGAGCTTTCGAATTTTGCGGGGCTCATGAAACCAGAGAAAACGCGTCGTTAGGAAGACCCGGAACGGTAATTTTTCGATTTTTCGGTACAGGGCGAGTCTTTGACTTGGACATTTCAACTGTAGTTTCTTGCGATCAAAAGACAATGTATTTATTCTACATTCTTCCGAATTCGGCTCCGTTGAAACGATATTTGGGCAATTATGTCCCTGATAATCGAAAGCTAACCAAGAATCTATTCTATGGCCTCCAGTGTTGCCATATTTCAAAACTCAAGTAGCAACCTGGTTAGTAGGACTTTCAGTAGATAAGGACTGAACGAGAATAAATTCGCTATCACAAAAACGCTTATACAAGGTGCGGCACGGAGGGCGGACGTTTTTCAGATGGGCATAACTTTCCCCCACTGAGGACGAGAGAAGTGGGGAAGGTGCCGTTAGACTCGTGTGTTCCTAGCATTTATTTATTGATCAACAGAAGACCAAGAGGACCTGTGCGAACAGTTCGAACGCCTGAAAATGTTGAACGCGTTCGACAAGCCATTCTTCGCAGTCCGTCGCGATCTGCTCGGAAACATGCTGCTGCACTACGCCTCAGTGATCGTTCGGTGAGGCGAATTTTGCATATGGATCTTCGCTTTCACCCCTACAAATTGGCCATTGTGCAACAGTTACACCCCGGAGATTATGCACAACGAATGAACTTCGCACGTGAGATGGAAGCACTGATCGATCAAAATGAGAACCTCATTTTGTTCATGAGTGACGAAGCCCACTTTCACCTCAACGGCATGGTTAACCGGCAGAATTGCCGTTATTGGGCTAATGAAAATCCGCAACACTTACACGAAAGACCGCTGCACAGCCCACAGCGCCTCCAGCACTGCATCACCGATTTCGGCCACCACATGCCTGATGTGATTTTTCACACTTGACTGTCTCAAATGCTATTTCCTTGAGAATCTGATTCCGTCAATAAATGTGTTTTTGAGTAAAAATTAACGCTTTTATTATTTTTTTTAAAACCATCCATCCTTCGTGCCGCACCCTGTATCTTTTGAACCACTGGACCGATTTCGAAAATCAAACTCATTTTCGAATCATCTTCTAATTCTAATGAAAACTGTATTAGAATAAAAAAACCAAAACTATTTTTTACAAAATTCATGGATTTTTTCTGGAATTCTGCCCATCATGCTTCTTATAGTGTTCTCAGTTACTTTCTGTCTGGGATGCTGTCTTCCACTTTTGCTTGAATTCCGCTAATATTTTCGTTGATTTCTTAGTCTTCTTCAATTCTCTTTTTTCCAGGGCCCAATATCTTTCAATTGGCCTGAGTTCTGGGCAATTTGGTGGATTGGCCTCTTTGGGGACAGAAACCACCTCATTAGCTTCGTACCATTCCTTGGTGGCCTTGCTGTAGTGGCATGAAGCTAAATCTGGCCAAAAGATTGTTAACACATCGTGCTCACGTAAAAATGATAAAAGTCGGTTCGTCAAGCATTCCTCGATGTATATCTTCGAGTCAACAGAGCGAAATTGTTCGTCAACAATTCCACGAGAATCTGCAGTATAAAATTCCTGACCAGGAAGTTGCGAGAAATCAGCCAAGACATAGGTTTCGTCGTCCATCACGCAATAGGAAGAATTGTTCAAGAAATCTTTTTTCAATTTCTTTGCTCTTGATTTCGCTTCTTGATTCTTCACAGCGTTCCTATCTGGCACTTTCTGCACTTTGTATGTTCTAAGCCCACAACTCGACTTGATTTTGTGAACGGTTGACTGCGAACAACCCACTATTTGGGCCACTTTCCGTTCCTGAAAGATTAGGATTCTTCTGAAAAAGGCTGATGGCTTTCTTCACTTTTTTTTGGGCTATGAAACCCCTTTTTCCTCCCGGTTCCTTCCTTGCGGTTAATTGTAACATCTTCGTTGAAGCGCTTAACAACTCTTGATACCGTTTCCGGACGAACGCGAGCCTCTTTTGCGATTCTTTTGAAGCTCCATTTTTGATTATTTCGAAAAAGTTTCACTATGAATTCTCGTGTTTTCACTTCGCTTGACATTTTGCAACAGAGAATTGGAATATCTATGAAGTAAATGTTCCACATGTTTCTGACGTTCATAACAAAGCTAACTATGATCAAATGTTGATTATTTCTCAATTGGTTCAAGAGATATTGGCGTTTTTGTGATAGCGAATTTATTCTCGTTCAGTCCTTATGCCAGAAAAGAGAATCTATCAATGCCGAAGACTTTCCAGCAACCGGTTAATCGCAACTTATTCGAACGAACCAAACATCAAATATAAACTTCTCCAGCCCATACAAACTTTAATTTTCCCAAGGCCCTGAACACGTCCCGTCCGACCTACACATATTTACCCAACTATCACAAACTATACCGTCAAAGTGTACACAAATTGAACCCGGACCCGTCGTTTTATGCGGTTATGAACTTTAGAACGCCGCCCCAATAAATAACGGGGGGGTCAACTCACCTGTGGGACAGCCGGCTGATGCTGAGGTCCAGCGTCTGTCCCTGCGGACTCGGAACTTGCGGACTGGCTGATAGATGAGGGCTGGTCGCGGCCTGCGGACTTCCTCCGACTCGTTGGCCCCCGTAATGAGGTGAGTTATATGCCACCTGCCGACAAAGATGATTATGTGTGCGGAAACTGGCTCAGAAGTTATATACGGCCGCTGTTACGGGGTATTTAGCGTGGCTTTGCGACCTCGAGGACTCGGAATTTACTGGGGTTGGTTCAAAGTCCGCCCAAAATCGACATTTCAGTCTACGACGATATTTCAGTCTTCGACGAAAGAATACGTATTCTTAGCCATGTCTATGACTTACAATTGGCTTTCGTATCGGCACAAACTTAAATAGTCATAATATTTGATTATAAAAAATATTTATGAACTTATCGTTTGATTCCAAACAGAAAAGGTCCTTTGAGTCTTTCCTCTACGACTCATCGTTTTTGAGTAAAAAAATAAAGACTATACATAGGTATGCCTGCCGAAATATTAATGCCATTATTTAAATCGAAATCTGTTGATCTTGATATTTTCGAAACAGATTGAGACGATCCAGTGAAATTTAGTACATAGATAGAACTTTAAATGTAAATTATTTCTAACATAAACGAAGATTCAGATAACAACAGTGGCGTGCGTAAGGTATTGCTTCACGTCAAACTTCAACACCCTGTATTTTCTTCATGGTGCATTTTTGGACCATAGTTTATAGGACAAACTATTATTATATTTCATGCGGAATCACCAGTTAAAGTTTCGGACACATCACAAAGAATACCCTGAAAAAGCGGCATCAGCGTGGTAATTAGTAATTTCGAGGTTTGAAATGGCGATATCTCAATAATGGTGCTTTGTAGAAAAAAAGTTTTGGGGAAATTTTTGTAGAAAATTGTGCGATCTACAACTTTTGTCTGAACTATTTTTATGATAACTCTCACCGTTTACGAGAAAAATGCAAAAAACCGATATCGGCGTGTATAGATTTTATTTTTTCCAGTCGACTAAAAAGTGAATGTAGCAGTAAACTCTACACCTAGCGTCAAATTCTGCATATTTCCGAACATTTCAAACAGACTTCTCTTCAACTGGACCATCCAAATTCCCATAACTTAGATTTGAATCGATCTACGCGGATTTGTGTAGTATAAGTAACTCACCTGAGGACTGGTGGTAACACTCGACGTGGAAAGATCGATAACAGAACCCCCTGGAGACGTATGGGGCCCTGCACCCTTCATTTGAGCCTGGGTCGTCACACATTTCACCGAAAGGTTGATGGCCGAAAAACCCACGGGCAGAGGACCACTCGAAGCTTGTTCGTATTGATACATGGGCCTGCAAATTAATTTTTTCAATTTCAATTTTCGCTCCCTCGGCCGAGGTGCTAATGAAAAATTATCCCTTGATGGTGACCTTTCCCATATCGAATAAATACGGGGAGACGCACCGAGAGAATTGGACGATTTTAGCCAAAATCAAATTGAGTTTTTTTTCAATATTTGGAGGATAATCTTACCTTGGGTATATAGGAACTGTGGGCTCCTGGGACTCCGTTTTGATCATACTCTGCGAAACGGCAGCCATGTGCTGCTGCGTCAACGTCGATTCCTGCTGATACCTCTGCTCCTGCTGCTCCGCCATACCACCGTAGCTGTACAAGTTTTGCGAAGACGAAATCCTCTGCGGCAAAGGCTGCTGTACACACTGATTGGGCTCGTACCTTTCAAACGCAGTCGGGGTGGCGGTACCAGGGTCGTAGGGTCTGTGACTGGTCGAATTCATGAGCCCAGAGTCATAAGGTCTCATGATATCGTTTGAATAAGTTACGATCGGTCTAGCAACCGTGGAACTCGTCATCGATTCTGTCATCTCAGAATAGGCTCTATCTCTGTGATAGATCTCTTCAGAAGATGGATGGTGATAAGGCGATCGTTGGGGCATGTGGTTCTCCAGGCTGTACGGAGAATGCTGATTGTGGTGGGGTCCCACAGGGTGCGGTAATTGGTGCGGGTTGTTCCTGGAGTTCGGAGCCTCCATACTGGATATGGAAGACGAGTTCGAATCTTGGTTTACGTAAGGTTCGTAGCCCATTCGAAGACCGGACGAGGGGGAACAGCAACTGCTCGGATTCTCCGTCTTAGGGACTAGAAGTTCAGGCTGGTTTTGCATCCCGCAGCAACTGCTGGTGTTGACTTCGCTCTTTGGTACTTTGAGTTCGGGTTTGAGCTGATTGATTTCGGCGTTATAAAACTGGTCGTAGGTTTTGGTTGACGAGGAATCTGTGCTGCTCGAGTTGTAGCCGACTGTGTAGCCGGGCTTGATTTCGTCTGTGATCATTTGCGGCTTTTTCGGTTCGAAGGACGTCGAAGAGAAGTCGTCTGGAAATATAGTATGACGTTTTGGATTTGGGTTTTTTCAGGATAAATAGGAAATTGAATCTGAACAAGGTCTCCGAAAGAGTACTTAAGGAGTGAACGAGAATAAATTCGCTATCACAAAAACGCTTATATCTTTGGAACCACTGGACCGATTTCGAAAATCAAACTCAATTTCGAATCATTTTCTAATATTAATGAGAACTGTTTTTACAATAAAAAAACCAAAACTATTTTTTACAAAATTCATGGATTTTTTCTGGAATTCTTCCCATCATGCTTCTTATAGTGTTCTCAGTCACTTTCTGGGATGTTGTCTTCCACTTTTGCTTGTATTCCGCAAATGTTTTCGTTGATTTCTTAATCTTCTTCAATTCTCTTTTTACCAGGGCCCAATATGTTTCGATTGGCCTGAGTTCTGGGCAATTTGTTGGATTGGCCTCTTTGGGGACAAAAACACCTCATTAGCTTCGTACCATTCCTTGGTGGCCTTGCTCTAGTGGCATGAAGCTAAATCTGGCCAAAAGATTGTTGACACATCGTGCTCACGTAAAAATGGTTGAAGTCGCTTCTTCAAGCATTCCTCGATGTATATCTTCGAGTCAAGGGAGCCTTGGCCAACGAAAAATTTGCTCTTTTCCCCACAAGTGCAAATTTCTTGCAAAACCAGGAATTTTTTAGGAAACTTTGCTTGTTTCTTCACGCGGAATTGTTCGTCAACATTTCCACGAGAATCTGCAGTATAAAATTCCTGACCAGGAAGTTGCGAGAAATCAGCCAAGACATAGGTTTCGTCGTCCATCACGCAACAGGAAAAAATTTTCGAGAAATCTTTTTTTAATTTCTTTGCTCTTGATTTCGCTTCTTGATTCTTCACAGCGTTCCTGTCTGGCACTTTCTGCACTTTGTATGTTCTAAGCCCACAACTCGACTTGATTTTCTGAACGGTTGACTGCGAACAATCCACTTTCCGTCCTGAAAGGTTAGGATTCTTCTGAAAAGGCTGATGGCTTTCTTCACTTTTTTTGGGCTATGAAACCCCTTTTTCCTCCCGGTTCCTTTCTTGCGGTTAATTGTAAGATCTTCGTTGAAGCGCTTAACAACTCTTGATACCGTTTCCTGACGAACGCGAGCCTCTTTTGCGATTCTTTTGAAGCTCCATTTTTGATTATTTTGAAAAAGTTTCACTATAAATTCTCGTGTTTTCACTTCGCTTGACATTTTGCGACAGAGAATTGGGGAATATCTATGAAGTAAATGTTTCACATGTTTCTGACGTTCATAACAAAGCTAACTATGATCAAATTTTGATTTTTTCTCAATTGGTTCAAGAGATATAGGCTTTTTTGTGATAGCGAATTTATTCTCGTTTAGTCCTTATTGTTTTCCAGCAAGATTGGAGTTTATTTTTGACCCATGCGGCAGTTCGAGTCCTCTTTGAGAGACCGTTCAGGTCTTCAGAAATCCCGATTGCGGGCTTGCCGGATCACGAGCGTAGGAAAACAAATTAGCGTGGGACTTGGAAACAATTAGTGATACTCACCAAAATGCGGTGGAGATTTGGAACTGCCGGACAAATTGGATTGATATTTTTGTTCTCGGGCTGCTTGTTTATGGGCGGCCGCAATCGGGCAACCGGAAAGACTCCGGTGCGTGTTCCGGTTCGTGCTCACGTGACCTCTCCCGTTGCATCCCGGCGTGGGGCATTTTAGGATCGTTTCATGCATTGCCAGTACTGAATCACATCAACAGAACATCATATTGAGTATAAGAACGGTCTCAATTTAAGGATATCGTCAATGATTCGCGATCGGGAAATATATACGAGGGTAGAGAGTCTGAAAAGGTAGACAGAGATATTTCGAACTGAAGGGTTTTATACTCAATGTGATTTACACTGTGGAGGTGATTCATGAACGATACGTTTGAATGGGGGATTGAGGTGATGATAAGCGTGGGTGGTGGATTTAAGCGATATCAAAGCTGAACGAAAATTAAAATGCTCTCTACCCCTTAACAAGCCAACATAAAAAGCAAATTCAGCAAAGAACAATAACTCGAAAAGAGTACAAGTTTCGTAGAGTTATCTAAGAATCGTAGAATAATGCCATTGAGTTCAAATATACCTAAGGACTGAACGAGAATAAATTCTCTATCACAAAAACGCTTATATCTTTTGAATCACTGAACCGATTTCGAAAATCAAACTCATTTTCGAACCATATTCTAATTCTAATGAAAACTGTGCTTACAATAAAAAAACCAAAACTATTTTTTCACAGAATTCATGGATTTTTTCTGGAATTCTTCCCATCATGCTTCTTATAGTGTTCTCAGTCACTTTCTGGGATGCTGTCTTCCACTTTTGCTTGAATTCCGCTAATGTTTTCGTTGATTTCTTAGTCTTCTTCAATTCTCTTTTTACCAGGGCCCAATATCTTTCGATTGGCCTGAGTTCTGGGCAATTTGGTGGATTGGCCTCTTTGGGGACAAAAACCACCTCATTAGCTTCGTACCATTCCTTGGTTGCCTTGCTGTAGTGGCATGAGGCTAAATCTGGCCAAAAGATTGTTGATGTTGACACGTAAAAATGGTAAAAGTCGCTTCTTCAAGCATTCCTCGATGTATATCTTCGAGTCAACAGAGCCTTGGCCAACGAAAAATTTGCTCCTTTTCCCACAAGTGCAAATTGCTTGCCAAACCAGGAATTTTTCAGGAAACTGCCAGTTTCTTCACGCGAAATTGTTCGTCAACATTTCCACGAGAATCTGCAGTATAAAATTCCTGACCAGGAAGTTGCGAGAAAACAGCCAAGACATAGGTTTCGTCGTCCATCACGCAACAGGAAAAATTTTTTAAGAAATCTTTTTCTAATTCCTTTGCTCTTGATTTCGCTTCTTGATTCTTCACAGCGTTCCTGTCTGGCACTTTCTGCACTTTGTATGTTCTAAGCCCACAATTCGACCTGATTTTCTGAACGGTTGACTGCGAACAACCCACTATTTGGGCCACTTTCCGTCCTGAAAGGTTAGGATTCTTCAGAAAAAGACTGATGGCTTTCTTCACTTTTTTCGGGCTATGAAACCCCTTTTCCTCCCGGTTCCTTCCTTGTGGTGAATTGTAAGATCTTCGTTGAAGCGCTTAACCACTCTTGATTCCGTTTCCGGACGAACGCGAGCCTCTTTTGCGATTCTTTTGAAGCTCCATTTTTGATTATTTTGAAAAAGTTTCACTATAAATTCTCGTATTTTTATTTCGCTTGACATTTTGCGACAAAGAATTGGAATATCTATGAAGTAAATGTTCCACATGTTTCTGACGTTCATAACAAAGCTAACTATGATCAAATTTTGATTTTTTCTCAATTGGTTCAAGAGATACAGGCGTTTTTGTGATAGCGAATTTATTCTCGTTCAGTCCTTAATGCCATTGAGATTTGAATATACCTACAGGAACAACGTCATTGAACGAATTGAAGGCACTTTGATTTGTAGTTCCTTCTTACGGCCAAAAATTTCAACTTCAATTCTTTCAAGGGCGTTGTTCCTCTAGATATATTTAAACTGGATGGTAATGCCAAGAAAATAAAGGGTGAACACTTTTACATTTATGTATTATGTTGATATCTTTACACATTAGTATTCAGCATTATTCTACAACTCCATACGAAAAAAAAATAAATATAGAAACAAAATATACATAGTCGTCTTTCTTTTTATTGAGACTCACTTTCTGGGGTGACTTTATCCTTCCTAGGGCATCCAGACAGACTGTTAAATTTTTTATTATTCATTTTTTGAAATCAAGGTTGATATTCCGAAGTAAATGAGTTTTGATATATAAAAAAAAACAAAGTACCTACCTTCTGTGATGTGAATAGAGTCCTGTGACGTGTCCTTGTCCTGTACAACCAGGGGTTGGGCATTTTGCTCCTTCTGAAAATTGGAAGAAGAAAATTTTGCTTAAGAGAGGATTTATTTTTAATTTTTTCATAATTTTTAATGATCATCAATTTTAAAATAAGGAAGGTTTCTGAATTTCAATTGGACATATCTTGTAATATTCTGGAATATTTTTTATTGCGAAATATTAGTGCCAGTTCTTAAAAAAATATTGGATATAGGGGATTGAAAAGATCCAGAATGTTTATCGATATCTATTTCTATAGTCGCTTCAGAGTCGTAAGATCTTGCTAAGATCTGTTCCTGTTGAAAATTCTTTGTTTCTGTGAAACCATCTCTGAAACTCTTTTCTACGTATGATTCAATGGTGATTCTTTTGAAAGATTGAAGAGGAAACATTTATGTCCCCCCATTTTTTTGGTTGCATCATTTCGAATGAACTGAATTTTGGAGAAGTGTTTTTTTCTCATAGTGCACATTTCTCAATAATTATTTTGATAAGTTAATTTTATCTTGGAAATCATCTTTCTTTTATATTTCTGAAAAAACAAAGTATTTTGGAAAATTATTGTATTCTTTCTTGGATAAAACACGTCCTTTTCAAGTTTTTCTAAATTTTAACGATCAGCTGGTCTAAGCTAAAGTCATTTACATAAATTATATATGAGAATGAATAGTTTTGAATAAATGAAACAAATGAATTAATCGAAAGCCCTTGCTTATCCGATACTTTTGGGCTATCAAAAATCATCTTGAGAAAAATCGGAGGGAGATGTATTTTCATGAAAAATTATGCTTTTTCACTGAAGAAATAATGGAAAAAACTTTGTCATTTGGAAAATAAAGATTCTTTCAATCTCAACAATCTACAGTTAATGTACAAGTCAAAGACTCTCCTGAGTAGGGAAATACAGGGTCTTTCACGAGGAACCTCACCCATATTTATACGAGAAACTACTGAACGTATTTTCATGAAATTCAGCACTTATAAGTATTTCACGATGCTGATGAAACCTAAAATATTTTCAAGGCATGAGCACCTCCGGTTTTTCCAGAAATGACGTCAACTTCCGTTTTTCAAATTAGAACAGCATTTTTTATTGCAGAAATAGATTCCTTAGAAAATTTCAAGTTATTTTGATGTAACATTTTTCAGTTTTGGTTGGAAAATTCTCTCTGAGCAGGAAAATTCGAAAAAAAAATCGAAAATAGAGCTCCGCTGAAACAAGAATAACTTCGAGGTTTTTGGGTGGAGAATTTTCATTTTTGGGATTTTTCAAGATGTAAGATTGATGTATCCACTTTGAAAATCGAAATCGCGATTCATGATACAGGGGGTGAAAAAATCGCTTTCAAAGTTAGGGATGACAAAATCGTGAAAAATCAATTTTTTCAAATTAGAACCCCATTTTTTTATGGCAGATATTGAATCTACGTTAAAAAATAATGTGAGTGTATGCATCACACCCTTGCCCTAAAATGGATATTTTCTGAGTTAATATCCACTTTAGGGACCTCGAAGTTATTCTTGTTTCAGCGGAGCTCTATTTTCGATTTTTTTTTCGAATTTTCCCGCTCAGAGAGAATTTTCCAACCAAAACTGAAAAATGTTACATCAAAATAACTTGAAATTTTCTAAGGAATCTATTTCTGCAATAAAAAAATGATGTTCTAATTTGAAAAACAGAAGTTGACGTCATTTCTGGAAAAACCGGAGGTGCTCATGCCTTGAAAATATTTCAGATTTCATCAGCATCGTGAAATACTTATAAGTGCTGAATTTCATGAAAATACGTTCAGTAGTTTCTCGTATAAATATGGGTGAGGTTCCTCGTGAAAGACCCTGTATATGTCGACAAATGAGACACCTACATTTTTCAAAAAGAAGTTGAAATTAGCATCCATGAGTGTTACATTTTGAATATTTTCCTGAAGTCATCTTTGAGACGAAGAGATTTCAAGTTTTGTAGATGTTTTTTGTTGGAAACAAGTAGGAAGATGCAGAAAACAACTGTAAACATTTAGTTTGAATTGGAGAACATATGGCTCTTATTGGAAATATGCTGTGATAAATAGATACAAGCAGAGAAAATACTACAACATTTTCAAATAGAGCTAACTTTCTAGGATTTTTCTTTTCGTATATCCAATCATCTTCTAGCTTTCGTGATATTCATGTTGAATCCTAATTATCCTTTCATATCAAGAAAAACTTCATTCTTCAGTTGAAAAAATTGAATACAACACAAAAGGAACAACATCAACTTTCGAAATTTCATAACTTGCAGCATCAACTGAAAGGGTTCAAGAAGGGCTGAACTATTTATATATTCATCAATCGATTCGACATACCAACTTGAGAAAAAAAAACCGCCTGGAACTTTTCAAATTACGTGTTTAGTTTTTCATCTCAATGGCATAATATTCGAAGCGAAAAGGGGGGAAGGGCGGGCTGGAGGGGGGTGGAAATAGAGCGTAGCCCCAGATGATTAAACGGTTCTCGAAAGGCACACCTATGATCCCGTTTTTTCCCCGTACATCCAAAATGTCTGACGACGAATTCCAGTACACGAACGGTACGTGAGCCGGGAGAGGACGGACGAAAGGACGAAATAAAGTTGCCGGGTGCGCGCCAACTTTCCGGAGCGTTCCGGAGCAATAAAACCCCGCCCTACAGGTCGATTAGCCTATCCTGCAATAACGGGTGGAGACTCTGGAGAAAAATATTTTTTTTCGAAAAAAGAAACCGCATCTGTGAGTGGAGGGCGCTGCGGGTGCGCGATAACGGTCACCGCACCTGCGAAGTAGGCGCCGACTTCGGAGGCCACCCACTCCAGGCGGAGGCGGTTGCTCGGAGCCGGACGACGAGGACCTCGACGACGCGGAGGAAAAAAGCACGGACGTCGGTATCGAACGAACGACGACGATCGGTCATCCCGGGGAGGAGGTGGGCGTGTGGGCGAGCTCGCGAGGAATTTTCGAATTACGCCCTTTTCCGGGCGTAGGAGGAACGGGGGGGTTTTCTACTTCACTCTGCTCCTGGTATCGGGACTCGTCCTCACCAGGATTGCGAGGGTATTTCAAGGAACTCGGAAATCCTAGAAAAATCCGTGCAAAATTCGCCTAAAACATAATTCATTTTCCTCACAAAATTTTCCTCCACTTCATGAAGAAAATACTAGGAAGGTCACCCCAGTTTTGAGATATGGCAACACCAATTTTATTATGTCAAATTTGACATTGCCATCGTGAAGTTTGACAGAATTCGCGGAACGTTTTACGAATGTGTGCGTCTTCAAGTCCACTAATTTGCTTTGGTAAATTTATTTTCCTTTCCTTGAACAGTGTGGTTCTCCCTAATTTCGCGTAGGTACCATTCTTCTTGAGATAATGAAGGAATCTCGAACTTTGTCCTCCAACAATCCTTATCATGGTAACTGGGTTAATTTCAAACCTTTTAAAACGGTTGAAAAGCAAGATTTTCAAAATACCGAATCAAATCTCAAGATCATGAAAGTTGTTCCTAATGCCTAATTTACATCAGGAGATAGTCATGAAGCATTCATTTTTTTTGTTAACTTATACCAAAAAAACAATTTTATAAAATTTTTTTTGAGTTAAGAAAGGGAAATGCTAAATATCGGTGGGAGTACCGGTGTCAAATGGCAAAAGAGTTCGATACGTTCTTTCAAATATTATTTGGAAGCTTAATTGTAGCTTGTAGACTCCAGATTTATAATCTTTTTTTTTGTTCCTATTGCCTTGATAAAAACACTACATACTGAAAATAAGAGATTAACACTTCTAGAATCACTAAAAAGTATCAGGCACAATTCCCTGAAAATCTTTCAAATGAGAAAAGAGTTGTAATAAATCTCTTTTTTTGATAATCTTATGATAGAGAGTGCGGCAACTAATTCTCCCACATTTGAACGAGCTGTTAAAAAAATACGAAAGAAGATATTGAAAAAAATTTTTTTTATTTTCAAAGCCTACATAATCAAGTTTGTTTTCATTTATGTCTTGAACATAATATCATCCAAATGACGGCCTCAACAAGCGACGCACATGTGATGTCTTTCGAGGAAGTTTTCCATTACTCTTCTCAGCATAGCGGTCTCAATTTGGATGATTTCCTCCTCCATTGCCTCTTTCAAGTCAAGAATGAAGACCTCAAGAATGAGGTCTTCAAACATCGCCCTAGGACCCTTGGGAGAGGCAACCAACTTGATTATGTAGGCTTTCAAAATAAAAAAGAATTTTTTCAATATCTTGTTTCGTATTTTTTTAACAGCTCCTTGAAATGTGGGAGAACTAGTTGCCGCCATCTGAAGCTTGGGAATTTGACAGACTCCAATAAAATTTACCACTGTTTTACTGTTTCTTTTCTTGTCAACATGTTTAGTGTTTGTATATTTGAAACGATGTTTATCTAAATGAATCAGTTCAAAATATGATGTGACATTGGCGAAACAATTGTTGTTCAATAATATTAAATTTTGTGGGAATTTAACTTTGCTATTGATATGGTGGACCATATTCGAAAATTTTGAAAAAATATTTATTTTTTCAATGGCAGTAAATAAGTTAACTAAAACCCATTTTTTCTTTCTTATATTAATCTGTAAGTGATGAAAAATAAAATTGTGATATAAACGATATGAATTAGAATGACCCCTGATGTATAGAACATACGATGTGTTTCATGTTCGAAATTTCGAAATCAAGTTCAAGTTCCGACATTCAGAAATTCCCCATTCACCACTTTATCAACAACTCCCATTAAAAAGTTAACTTCGAACAGTAACTTTTTTGAACGCAGCGATGACCAAGTTGCAGCACAACTTTTAAGACTTCTCAAATAGTTTGTCTGGTTTGTTTCTGTAGTAGACAGCCTATGAATGGAGGTCACCCACTTATTTTCCAAAAGTTTCCCGCCACAGAAAAGTTGGTATAGATTCAACGGCGTCATCGTGTGGTGTTGAGGTTGACTTATGGGTACTCTACCTGGGGCACAACAGTAAAGATACCTTATGGTTCTTCTGGATAGTCTGCGAATACTTCTAGATCTAATGCTAGGAGAGGAAGAATAGAAAAACTAATATATATCTGCAAAATTTTCACTTTGTTTGATGGAATGCTATGCCATTCTGACCGAGCTTACCAAAACACACTCGTTTTACCCTAAAATATTACAGACCTACTCTTAGGCTCCTTACATTTTACAGGGCTTTCAATATTGGAAGCTAGAATTGGAAGATTATTTTCTTGCATGTCTTTTTCAATACCAATTTTATTTCTATCTTCTGGGCTTCTCTAAATATTACGAATGAACAATAGTATTATACAAACTTCCTATTACGTCTTTGAATCTGGATACAAGCCTGAAGTAGGGTTACACTGTTCGAAACCAAGTCACGTTATTGCTAGAACAGCTTATAACTTGTTACAAATAAAGCCTTGCTAATGCTAAAGACGTTGTGGAGACGACGAAACAGGTGACAGCTACCTGCCCTATAATTTATCGCGCCATTGGTCCTAGCGGTTTCATAATTTATAGAGCCTCGATTTGAGGCTACGAGAAATTGTGGGATTTTTATACAGAGAATTATTTTTCATTCTGAATACATTGGAAGATATCGGACTCACAAAAACGTCTGGAAATTTTGCATTGAACACAAATGGAGAGGTGCAATTATGACGTAGGCAAGAACCACATGGTCTCTTAAAACTGGGTTCCTGGTCATTTTGAAATTGAAGAAAACGAAGGGACCAACGGAACTGAAAGAACGAAGAGTTCTCTGGATCTCCAGGAAGAATAAGATACGCATCTTCACTGGTTCCCTCAGAGGACATTGTCGGCTTAGGAAGCATATGATGAGAATAGGCTTCTCAGAAACTGACGGGTCACTGACTTGAAGAGGAGGAAATTCCTCTTCACTTGGTGGCACAATGCTCCACCATTGCAAGCCTGCACAAATGATGTCTTGGACAAGAGAATTATAGGAGAAACCAGGATTTAACCACCTTGAAGCCCTCTCAGATACTGAAGTTCTTTGCAGCTCTGGAGCTGGAGGACAAGCTGTTGGTACGCAGTTGTAAATTTTTGTTTTCAACTGTACGATATTGCACATTGAAAGCTCTGGTCTCGAGGAAAATTGATAATGATAATAATGATCTCAAACAATATCACGAATGGATCTTCCCCATCCCCTAAAACCCTTCACATCCCCGCTAATTCCAAAACAAATTGAACTCACCTCTTCCTATGCTGTTCGGCGACCAGGCTCCCCCTGCAACTGTCACAGCCTTCCCCACGGGGTTGCTCGACACGTTGGACGAAGATCCGCTAACAGCGGTCGCCCTCCCTTCTTTCGACGTCTCCTGCATCGTGTTCGCAGCCCTAGACCCCAACGTGGCGGGCTGAAGGATCGTGTATTGCTTGTTGGCGCCCTCCGGTGACTTGTTGGACGTCGTCTCCGGGCCTATCTCCGCGGGCTTGAGCACCGGATGTTTTCCTTCGTTCGAAGGCGACGGGACTCCCAGAGGATCGGGGTAGCCTACGAAAGTGGCCTCGGCAGGAAAGGGACCCAGGTTCCCCAAGGTGGTCCCTTTGGTCACGTGCGGTGGACGAAAGGCTGACGTCGAAGAGAACGGCGACGATTGGGCGGTTTTGAACCCTTCGAATTTCTTCGAGTTGGAATCGTCGTCGCTTTTATCGGATTTGGTCCTGGTTTCGTTCTTCTCCGAAGCCGATTCCGACATGTCTATCTCCAGCTCGTTGGAGGAGTCGTCCACCAGCTCGTTGAAATCGGGAGGTTTGTACGAATCGCCGTCGTGCCTACTCCTTCTGTCGATTCTCGCCTTCATACTCTTATCTCCTAACTTTTCTTCTTCCTCGTGTTGATCTCTTAAAGTTATAACATCTTTTAAAGACGAAGCGTTGTCTATACTGCTGTTGGATGAAGAAGAAGGCGACATCTTCACGTTAGCCTTATTCTCATCGAACAAATTCTCGAAAGCGGGCTCTTCTTGTTTAACATACGAAGATCCCCGTGGTCCAGGCCAGCTGCCCGATAGGTTCTTCAGTGCAGCTTCCGTTTCTCTTATAAGATTCTCATCAGCAACGCTCTCGTCTGCTGATGAGTTTTGCGAAGGTACTTTTTGTAATTTCTTGGCCGGACTGTTGGTGGATGAGGCGGGAAGAGCTCTTTTCTTTTGTGGAAGGACTAGTGGTTTTAGACATTCGTCGTCTATCTTTTTTCTACGTTTGTCTTCGATCTGGTCTTGTTTGAGAGGCGGCTTGACGGTTGTGGACATGGTAAATGGGTTTCCTGGCTCTATTTTTCTCTTTTTCACTTGGGCCAATGGATATTGCCGGTTGGACCTGCAAAGGAAATGTAGCAGGTCAGTTAAGCTTGGAAATTGGAATGTTGTGTGGTGTTTCTTCAGTACCAAGTTGTTCACGAGTGGTTATTCTTTCTTTTGTTGCTTTCTAACTTTTTTAGGTTCAGAGTTAATACACACTGGAAGATGAGTAACGAAACTTCGAAGAAATATACTTAATATTCATTTGAAAAATACCACAAAGTAGAAATAGATTTTAAACAAGAATATAAAACATTAGATGGAACCTAAACTAGATTATTGAATATAGTGATAATCGAATAGTAATGAGACAACTATAAGGATGTAATTATTCATCAGATTGAACAATACATAGTGATCTCATAAGGTACCAAGTGGACACAACCAAAAACTGTTCCTAATGAAAAAATTAGGCAATATGTGTAGCGTTTTCTCAATAAGCAATGAAACTGTGCACTACACTTTTTTATGTCATTGATAATCATCATCTATAGTCCTTTGATAAAAGTTCAGTACTTTTTTTATGCAGTTATTTTGTTGCTTCTTCATTTGGCTATTAGTGTGTTTAGTTAATATTCTGTTGAGGCCCAATAATTTTTTGTTATTTTCTGAGGGACTTTGTTCCTCCTATCGAAGTTTATATCCACATCTTGAAGGACCAATGTTTCGTTTTACTCTTATTTTAAATGGACTCCAAACAATTTTATTAATTAAGCACTGGAATTTAAGGTTTTTCGATGAAATATTAACGAAAAAGTTTATTGTTGATGGCAAAGAGATACAAACGAAGTCTATACGAAAGGGGTGAGATGAAACAGTAAATGCTGAACATGTCACGCATAAACAGACAATGGGGTTGAAAATACCCCATCGAATATGCTTCCACAGTCGATAGGGAGCAAGATTTTTCGGGATTTATCTGAAGATGCCTACGGCAGACGAAAGAAACGCAGCCAACATTATCGTAGAGAGTTTGTTAGCTCGCAATCAAGCACAGGACGGTCTGAAATATCGCTGATTTAATTTAATACCCTTCGGAAGTTCCCCAGATTGAATTGACCACCTTGAGCGGATTAATTTCGAGACAATCCAACTAGGATTTTACAGATACCGGACTCGGCAGGAGCGCACCCCCGCTCGCTAACCAGAGGGATAAACCGGTTTATCCTTGTCTAAATCAAACACTCCAGACTTTAAAACGATCCCTCATCTGGCGTCATTCGATATCGAAGAGTTGATATAGAGAAAGGGGCGCTGTTTTGGGGGAGGATAAGAAATGCCTGTTTAGACTGAGAGATGCTTCCAATACGATCTAAAATATGTTTAAATGAGTTGACTTTGGTGTATAACATTTAATATTTAAGGGGAATAAATGAAATTTGAAGAAATCATAAAATTTCAACATGGTAGGTACATCAAAATGAGAAGAAACTTGGAAGTTGGAAAAATCAAAGTGTTAATCTGATTGTTCATGAAACTGAAATTGATGGCCCTTCTTTAAATACTCAATAAAAGAAACCGAATTGTTCGTGGAGAATAAGTTTGTTGAAATTTTTGTGTAATTTTCGATGGAATCTTTCGAAAATATTATTTTATTGTATTTTTTGTTGCCTTAAGGTCAGCAGAAATATCTTTGAATCTGTAAAATCGATGTTCTCATTTTATTTTCAATTTTGATATGTTTAGATTCGTATATTTATACTTCGGCTTATCCGAAGAAGACTTTGTTAAAAAATTGCATTCACAAAATATTAATTTCTCATTTTCATTTCATTTCTATTTTTGAAACAGCATTAATCATAGTTCGTTAATGAAATAAAAAAGTCATACAAACAATCGAAAAATAACAAACTACCAACTAATTTCGTAATCGAAAAATGCTGTGATGGATTTTGTTATGATCTAATCTAACTGCTCCATGATTGAAGTAGGTTCTGAATTTTGAAATGAAAAAGTCTTGAAATTTTTTTTTCTTGAACTTCTCTATCAATTTTTCGAAAATCTTGTTGTGAATTGTTTTACGAACCAGAATGAGATTTTAATTCGTCTTCATTTCTCCAACTAGTAACTGAATTGATATCTTTTTCGTTTATATCTCAAAATATTTTCCGAAAGAATGATTTATGCTGAGTTCTTATTTCATTAATTTCAACTGCGTTTTATATGGAATTTTTCGAATTCTATAATTGCATATCAGGAAATTTTCTCATATTGAATTATTAAGCTCAATCAGTAATAATGATTATGATACTATTTGTAGTATAGAAAATTTATTCTTCATCAAAGTGGTATACGATTCTGAATATCGTATGAAATATTGATAAATGGATATAAAATTTTTCGTCGTTTGAAATATCAATTACGCTCCATTTATTCGAATACTCCGAATGAATTTCTGACAGGCATGAATATACAATAAAAACGTTTTTCACATGAAAATATGAGACCTATTTTGAAACGATGAATGAATATTATCAATGTGTGTAATTTTACCCCCTATTTTAATGTTGGATATTCAATCTTCTACAATTTTGGTGAAAAGATAAAAAGAAGATAAAATAATTCTGAGACTTTATATCTTTTATTTATTTCTTATAGAAAAAATTATCGCATTTGAACTCTCTGAATGCATTCCTGTGCCGCTAAAACTATACGAGTGATTTTTACGAATAAAGAAATTTTTTTAAAACGAGAATTTTTTGCTTTCAATCAAGAAATTCCACATAATTCTACGATGTGAAATCATTCTTCAGTCTATATGTTTTTCGAAAGAAACCTCTCTAACATTTGGTCCATTGAGCCGGAGTTAATTATAAAATATCTAAGTAATATGTTCTTATTATTTTTGATGCCTATGGAAGACATGAAATCCTTATTGGAGGTAGAATTTGGAAAACTGCAATTAATTGAAATTCGCATATTCCCGTTAACACTGTTTTTCGCGACTTGGAATTTTCTGCTTTCACTTAATCCTCACTTTAAAAACTTCTCCAAAATCATCACCTACCTATTGACGACTGTTTCGAGCATCTCAGAGAGCACCTGCACCTTCCGAACTGACAACTGCGAAAGGCGAACAAACTTTCAAAAGTCACAAATCATCCCTTACACCCCCAATAGTCACGATAAGATCGCAAAAGGGCGCGTATATTCGTCGGCACGCATCTCACACGCAAAAAGCTCTGATCGACGAAGGTGCGTGTACGCCACACGCACGAAACTGCAACTGAGCGGTGCAAAAGTCGTATCTGCCTCCGCTGCCGTCCGAAACGACGCCGCGGATCGGCGCGTCGCGACGCCTGCCGTCGGTGCAAGCGCGCGCACTCTTCAAGAATGCAAAATCGTCTTGAGAGGACGTTTTGAGGGCTCGGACCACCTTCCTTTCGCCGCGCTTAGGTCGGGCAGGGCACAGATGGCGCTGCTGTGGTCAGTCGACGGTTTTTCGGTTGGCAAGCTTGGAAAATTGCGGACTCAAAAAAATAAATACTCTATTCTGACGCTACTGTTGACATTTTGATTCGCATAGCTCTCACGAGAGGGGGGCTTTGCCTTTCAGTATTTCATGGGACACCCTGTATAATTATAAAAGGTAATGGGATGCTGAGTAATTCATATAAGACGCTGACATATGAATTCAATACGGTAAATCAACCGTTCGGTTGGGTTACTGGATTGAAGCATGAATATATCACTTACCGCAATTCGTTATGTCCGATTGGATGAGTTGTAAATTCAGCTTCTATGGTTTCTGCTGAATTAAATTTTGGTGAAATATCCCCGAAATATGCGAGCAATTCCGATTTCAATTGATAAACAACAGCAACCAATCATAAAAGCTCTCAATTCAAACTAACTCTCCAGCGAAACTTTTCCGCGAAAAACGAGAATTTAATTGAAATATCCGAGCGATTATGGTCCATCGAGTCATGAAATAGGCGACGAATGAAGTGTCGCCACGTTTTTTGTCTGCAAAGTTTTGTTTTCACCCGCAAGTGTAGCCAACTTCGGTAATTCGCTCAAAATTTTGGGAATCGCGAAAGTTCAGAACTCCTCTTCCTCTCTCTCAGTTCGAAGTTTGAATAGTTAACTTTCCAAGGTTCCCGAGGAAAACTCACGCTACAAGTGGCGAAATGAAAGACCCAATTTTTTCAATGCCACATTCGATTTTGGGCGAGGAGAAATCTCAGAATTTTCTTCAATTGAATATAATAAACGACAGGGGAATTTTGACGTAAAAGCTGTCATATTATAGTTATACAATTGGCGCCCAAGTCGGCTCAAGGTAAATTTCCCAATAATCTTTAGTGAATATTTTTTGTGGTCTCTAAATTACATCCTGAGCGACTCAAAAATTAACGTGAAAATAAGGCTACCTGAAATCGTTGAACATTTAATATTTTTCAAAGAAACAATAATTTTGGGAAATTAAATTGATCTGCTTTTGGATAAAACTAATTCTCTAGTTATTAATAATTTAATTCGATGAGTTTTAAGGGAACAGTCGTGAATTATATTGGATCCGCCTCTGATTTTGAAGTAGAGGGTTTTCCAATGGGCATTTTCAGTCATATTCAGAAAAAATATATTTTGACATATTGGATTCTCACGTAATTCCTGATTTTTTTTTAAATTTTTTCTTCATCAATTTATACCCTTAAAACCCTTTCAAGCTTAGTGGTATACTAGGCATACCACAACTATAAGATTCATTCTCGATTCAAAGCAGAATCGAAAATGAATCTTATGTTAATTAACTATAAGATTCATTCTTGATTCAAAGCAGAACCGAGAATAAATCTTATAGTTGTGGTATGTCTAGTATTAAGCTGAGCTTGAAAGGGTTAAAAAATATTGGAAACTAAAAAATATTCTACCGAATTCAAACGATCAGAAGAAGCGGGAAATCGTGTTACGTCAGTGGCTAGAGAGATTTTTGATTGGTTGTACTCGTCAAGACGTGCTGCTGATATAAAAATGACAAATCACAAAAAAAGAATTAGCCTGAAAAAGCCCTTGCTTTCACTTTCCTAATAATATCATGGTATAATGTTGATTTCGAATGTTTTTCTTTTATCATCATGACATTTTCATTTGTACTCCATAAACTAATATCATTCAATTTACGACCTCCTAATTGAAGATAAAGAGGGTTCAAGTAAGCAGATAGGTGGGAAATTCAATTAAAAATAATTATCCCTAGTCTACACAGGTAAGAATTGTTATATATAGGCCGGTCTTCTAATTTAGGAAGCATTAATAATTATTTTCATTTTGAGAAGTGCAAATTAGTGGTAAGAATAATTATTGATTTGGCAACTGTGCATAGGGACCATCTGGTCGTCAGTCGTTAACTTAACCTAGGAGTATAGAATATAGAGTAGAGAATACTCCTAGACTAAACTGTAAGAAACGCCATTCTATAGTACGCAGAGAAGACGTCGAAATGTCGAATAATGACAAATAAGAAGGTTATGTTTCTATTTATAATTTGTAGGCGTGGTTGCCACATCATGATTTGTATTTTCAGAGAATGAGTATTATATCAACTTTAATGAAAATTAAGTTGTTATATGACAATGTTTCAAAAACATTATAGTGATCACATCAAATATAATACGATTACTGAATATATTCATGAATAAATTCAGAGATTTTACAAAGACTTGACAACAGCGGCGTGTCTCTCAGTTACTCTGGGCTTTGTCTCCTCCATCACAAACTTCAACCAATCATATTACAAATTGAGCCACTGACGTTACAGCAGAGGGGCGTTTGAATTCACACGTGTTGAAATCACATTTTCAATATCGAATAATTAATCAGTTCTTCAAAATTCAGAATGAATGAATGGTTACAAATGTGTTATAAACTGCCCACCATTACGTCATGTGAAAAAAAAGACATATTTTGAGGTACTGGAAATCCCCATTGTAATTTTGAATAGCCCGCTATTTCGATAGATGTCACTTTTGAAGCTGTCATTTTTTGACATTTGACAAGTCGAAACTACGCCATTAGTGAAAACGGAACGATACACGCTTTAACAACGCATTGAAATTCTCAAAATTCACTGTGAAAAATGAAACCCGTGCACGTCGCTCAAGAACAGCCGAGAATATTGATGTTGTAGCCGAAAGTGTTGAAGAAAACCCAGGTTTGTCCATTCCTCGTCGTTGTTTGGAACTGGGCATTCCACAAACGTCCTCACACTGTATTTTGCATAAAGATTTGGGTCTTTGGGCTTATGAAGTTCAGTTAACACAAGAACCCAAGCCAGCCGATCATCAACAACGTCGTTTCTTTGCTGATTGGTCCTTGAAATACATGAAAATTATCCGGAATTCCATCGAAAAATCATCTTGATTGATGAAGCCCATTTGCACCTCGGTGGCTTCGTGAACAAGCAAAATTGCCACATCTGGGGCTCTGAAAACCCAAGAGTATAATATCGAGCAGAAATTCGTCAAAACATTCCTTTGATGAATTGACAATCTCATCTCGTTCTTCGAAATATGAGTTGATAAATACCCCGAAGGTTCACCGAACACTGATTTCTCATTACCCTGCTTTCGTTCGAAATATTTCAAAACTGACATCGCAAGTAGTAAGAATATTGATATTGATTATACTGATAACTCCTAGGTCTCCCGAGGAGACTCTTCAAAAGCTCGTACCTTGTGCGAGTTAGGAGAATCAGTTGTGTTCTGTGTAGGCTTTGTAACTGTGTAGACTTTGTTAGTGTGTCCTTACGCCACCTCAGGCACATCACTGTTAATTTACGACCCAAGAGTGAAGTGGTGGCCCACTACCGAGACTAGAAAAATTCTTTCCTAGCCTCGGGATTGAACTCGCGCCTCTCCGCGTCAGGGTCAATCTCCTAAACCACTGGGCTACAAGGCACTTCATGAATATAACTGAATCTATGGCTTTACTCAAAAGTCAAAGGCGGTCATAGAAATTATATCAGTGCGAAATTTTTTACAGAATTTTCAAGGTTCTCCTGAAAAGTTTACGTATTGACGTATAAGTCAGCTCAACCACAGAATACCTAACTACACAGAAGCGTCACTCCGCCTTCCCGCCAAAAATTTATTTGATGACGCTTGTGCCATGCTAGGTAGTACATATGTCAACGTGAAATTTAAAATTCCCCCTGTACCCATAGAATCATAAATATAGTATAGAAATATGTGGCTGGACATCTCAAAAATGACATATGTACTACCTAACCGAAATTGAAGGTCACGAAAATTTGCCCCTTGAAGATCAAAGTGCCGACGCCAAGTGACGCTTCTGTGTAGTTAAGTATTCTGTGGCTCAACCTTCTAAAGTCGATACAAACATCACATAAAATGAAATCTCATAACTTATTTCATCGGCGACTACCACAAAGACCACCAGCCATTTAAACGAACTCGTTTATTACGTAGAAGGAATGTCCCGCCTTGGTCCCATCCGCGTCGTATTTTTAATGAAAATTTAATCAAAAGTATGAACTGTCAGTGCATGAAATTTGTGTGTGTATGGGTGCGCGAAGTATTCACGGTTTCCGCTGCCTCCGACAAGGGTCGCTCAAGGGTGGCGGCAACAAGAGAAATCATAACAGACTGGCCGCTGCGACCGCAGACAGTTTAAAATTATTGTATGCTTCTTTTCCTCTCCCGATTTTTACGCCGCTCTGACGAAAACAGACGTCTTTCATTTAGAGTGAGTGAGGACGGTTTACTAATGGACGTCAGGGGGTCCTGGCTGAGCAATGTGTTGTCCTAGCCTGGATTTATATCGGCTTTGTCCTTTTTTCTAATGGAATTCTCGTTACTACAGCATTTTTGAAAATTCAGTTTCTCAACTAGACTGAATTTTCGAAAATCCAACGAGTGGAAATTCAGAAGCTCAATGCTCAAATCATAACACCCTCTAAGCTTTAACGTTCGAAAGAAAGCTGTTGCAAACCAACTAAAACGCTGATAAGTGTTTTCGGGGCTTGGATGAGCCAGGGGTCACTGAAGGATTTTTGTGAAGGTCATTTTTCATTTCATGCAAGCGCAAGGAAGTCGACGTCGCGAGGGAAAAGACGATTATGATCGGGAGTACCCGTGTCAATTGGCAATAGAGTCTGGTCGGTTCTCGTTGATTTTATTCGAAATTAAGGTGCTCATGGAGATCTGCAAATGCTTTTGCTGAGTTCCACTGGGTGTGGAACAGAACGATAACCCACTATTTAATTGTAAACTCAAAAAATTCAAGGAGATCTAACAGATCAATCAGGCCCGGATCTACGATTTTTTCTGACCGGGGCAAAAATTCATGATTGCGCCCCCCCCATTTGTTAAATATGTACATATATGAATTCATAGAAAAAACAAATATAAATAATACAAATGAACGATGAAAATACAAACTAATAATAAGGAAAATATCACAAGGAAAGAAATTAGACTTTTTTCATCACATAGCATCACGCGGCGTGATTTTCTTTCCGCGAACGCATCTATCAGCTCCTCGAAATCTGTTTCGGAAGCAGTTTTGTATTCTATAGCTAAGATCGAGAGGCCATAGAGACTTTTCTGCCTCATTGCGGAACGCAAATAATTTTTATTATTTTCAATTTGCTGAAACTGCTTTCACGTCTTGCAGTCGTGGTAGGCAATTGAAACTGCTTTCACGTCTTGCAGTCGTGGTAGGCAATGTGCACTATATTCTATATAATGTCAGCTATACTGACATTATAGGGAAAGCATCCTTCAGATCTTGTCTGTGAAGAATTTGTAGCAGGTCTAATAAAGTCGATCTTTCACTTATTTCAGGAACCAACATTTTGAAAACCGCTAGTTCCTAACAAAAATCAACTGCATTCAAGTCTTTTCAATTTTTTTGCGCTAAAAGGGTCCCATTTTCTGCAGATCCTCTTTTTGCATGTTTAAAAGGGCATGGCCATTGAGGAACGAGAAGTTCGTATGCAGACTCTCTGCGCTTTCTAATGTTTTTTTGATTTCTGAAAATATTCTGTCGAAAACAACCTTGATTTCCTCGGAGAATAAACCAACTAGATCCGTTCTTGACTCATCATCGCACATTTCGTCAACCTGCTTTTTCTTCTTGGAACACGTTTATTTCTAAGAATTGGCTCCTCATCCAATTCTTCTGAAAGAAGTGTAGCTTCCGAGATCCAGTTTTCAATAAGTTTTTCTGTCATTCCTTGTAAAATCTTCATAAGACCTTGCATGAACGATAATGAACTATATCGCCTTTCTGAATTTCCACGTTGACCATATTGATCTCTCGCAGAATATTATCCCAAATTGTTAGGTTCAGTATGAATCTAAAATCCGTCACAGCATGAAGCAAATGACCAGCTTCATACTTGTATTCTGCGACTAGTGAGGATTCTTTGATTTCTTCCACAGCCTTCACAACTCCCGGTAAATTATTGAGCAAGGCATTATCAGCTTGATGTTTAGTCCTTCTAGTTTGGCTACTTCCTTTAAAATTTGTTTTCGTCCACTTTTTCATAATTGTCCATCGTGTGGTTGAACTAACAAAAAAAAACAATACAGTTTTTGTACAACACCAAATAAATTTACTGCTTCTGAACATGATAAAGACGAATGGACACCCACAAGATTCAGAGAGTGTAGAATTCTGGATTGGACTCCTTAATATATATGCCAGCTTGTCAACTTCTGAGAAGTCAATAAAACTTTCCTTTATTTTTAGTATTATAAGTATTTGCCTTTATCTCATATCCAGACCACGTTCTCTTTAAATATCGTAAAACCTGGTTCATTTGTTCTGTGAGAGATACATCTGGGGTACAGTCGAACATAATAGTGAAATAGTTGGCCTCCTTGATCTCTTTAATAATGCTATTCCGAACTTTGGTGGCCTTTCAATCGATAATTTCAGTTTGCATATTTTTGGGAAGATAGGATGTTTGTCCTTTTTATGAGTGGTCAAGATGGCACTTCAGAGTCGGGTCATATTTAATAATAATATTTTTTTCCGAGAAAATCAAAAATAAAAAAATTAAACCTCTGGTTGTTTTTAGCGCCCCCTTAAGATGGCGCCCCGCTTGCCCCACCCTAGATCCGGGCCTGAGATCAATAGTGAAAAAATTTTGTAAACTCATCAAGTCGACGAATTTTTTTCCAGCGCCAGCGGCTGGATTCGAACCGTGGGACTCAGAAAAGAGGTATTCATATCGGGTTAATAAGTTTGCGTTTTCGTTTCACCCCTATTCGAGGGGCACTCGCAAACGACGTTATGTCAGTCATTCGGCATTACGGCTCTTCAGAAACACACAGTTTAATCTTTTTAAAAATAACGGGGTTTAGTCACTAATTAAGGACCATTTAAACATCATTTTTCACTCGGGCTCGCTGCGGCGTTTTTTTGCGATTGTGTTAAATTCCTCACCACGCAAATTAAGCCCTGTGCATGGTGAATGAGATCTTTTTTCAACACGCATTCGTTTTTATGACATTATATTTTTATTCGTATGAAATAAGTTTTACGACTTCAAAACTCCAAAATTTCTTATCTGCACTGTGAAAATTTAGTTTATGTCAGATAAGCACCCTAAAGTCGAATATCAAAAGAAAAAAAACAAAGAAATTTGTTCTCGAGACGATATACAGAGTGAGCCACAAAAAACAGTCCATCCTGATATTTCCGTTTTTCAATTTTGAGAATTTCTATGTGGTGGAGTGAGAGAATATTGTCTGGTGATTT
Organism: Adalia bipunctata; assembly: GCA_910592335.1. Taxonomy (NCBI): domain Eukaryota; kingdom Metazoa; phylum Arthropoda; class Insecta; order Coleoptera; family Coccinellidae; genus Adalia; species Adalia bipunctata. The sequence goes on from OU342951.1 coordinate 6,539,896, forward strand.
TGCGATGAAATTTCACAAGATTTTGAGGGAGTGTTGTAAATACGTTGTTGCATTAAAATCTAATCATGCCTGGGAGATATTTGAGATGGGGATTATTAGAACTTTGCATATTTAGCACATACCTTATCGAAAAAACCAATTTATGCTCATTGTGTCTAAAAACTTTGGCATTTTTCGAAATTCGAAGGCAATTTACATAAAACTTATTTACAGATGATCAGGAACGAAATCCAAGAAATAAGAAATGATTCACCTGCAGTGAAGATTCCGCCCAACAGCTGGAGGATACGGTAAGAGTATAGGTGGAGGAATTAAAATTTCGTTCGAAATCGAATCGTTAAAAACTTTTTCCCATTTATATTCGACCCGATTGAGTGGAGACCTACCCCACGCTCCTCGCAAAGTCCTTTCCACGGGTTAGAAAGAAAAAGACGACAGGAGCCAAGTTTTCCTAGTGAAGTTTCTGACTCAGTTAACGGCAGTTCAGAATTGAATCCAAGTTTTCTCGAGGTAGAAATCGATAGTGTTTACAATCGAAATATAACGGAACTACCTATAGGTAGTTGTGTAGTTGCTGGGAAAATGTCTTCAATAATTGATGATTTTATTCTCATTCTGTTTCAGTTGATACAAATCTCACAGAAATTATAGTTTTATATTTAAACCATTTTCAGTTTGAAATTTATCTACTTATCGATGATAGTTCTCACAACTTGGATATTATTTGTGTTTGGAGATTTTTTTCTTTTCAGTTCTTCAGTATTCAAGATGTATTTGTTAAATGAATTAAATGACAGATATTATTATGAATGCTGATTCCTGATTTTTTCTTCTTGCTATTAGTTTCTTTGGCAATATTGACCTCTCGATTACTGTAGCCATCTTCAGACGTAAGAATGTCATTTGAGATCATCTTGAGCCTGTGCCTTGTCTCATTTGATGTAATATTTTTTTCGAGTTTTTAATGTTCCTTGATATAACTTTCTCCAGATAGCAGAATGGGGGTTTAAAGACAATTTCCTTGACAGAAATTTTCAGGAGTAATATCCCTAGGACCTTGATAATAGTTGAGATAATTTTATGAACATCGAAAGCTCGTTCATTGGCTGTTACCAAGCAACGAGCTTGAGATATTGGTTATAAAATTATGAGGCATTTATCAATGTCTAAGGAATATTCGGCAGAAAATTTTTTGACAGAATGTATAACTCAACACAACAAAACATTTATTTATTTATTGAAAGTACAATTAGTGAAAGTGCAATTCGTTAAATTCAACCCAACATTAGATTCGTTGCTGTTCTCTTGTATAGAAGATCTATTTCCACGCATAATATTTATTATCTTGTTGTGGTGTTCTTGATCGAGGTTTAGGTATGGTTTGATAGAATTTTGATTGCTATGACCAGTAATCTTCAGCAATTGTTGTTCCTCTACACCACTTTTTGCTAATTGACTGACAGCTGCTGATCTATTTGAATGATTCGTTATCTTTTTGTCTTTGACATTCAAGCCAATTGCGTCGGCAGCATATTTAGTCCATTTATTTATGGTATTCCTTCCAACAGGTACATTATCGTACCATTTGTCAGTTTCATTTTTTCAATATCGATTTGGTTTCAAGAATAGTCGTGGTGAGGTAATATTTTCGCCTCGTTTTGATATTAGTTTATGAAAAAGACGTACAGGGCAGCTTTGTCTCTCACTATTGGAAACCAACCATTTACTACTTGTACAGCTTTTAGAACCACCTTGGCACGTTTTACTGAATACCGGATTGTATTCAATGCGATTTGTTGGAGAACCATAGTTATTCTTCTCGATTTGAAAAAAATTCACCAAACAAGCAACTGCCTCTCCTCCTCGCCTCGCTAGTTCTACTGCAGCAATATGATAAAATTTACGCATAAGACCTTCAGGAGTATTTTCATTCCATAGCAATATTATTCCGTTAACTTCAGACAAATTTAACGAAACTGAACTGGATTTACGTTTACTTGGGTCTGCTTGCAATTTTTTTTTTGATTGCATCTCGGGCATCTCGGGCTGGTTTAAATATTATATTATTCAACGGGTCAATCATTGTTGTAGACGTTATAATACTTTTCTTGTAAGAGTTTGCTCGAAACATTTCACATTGTCTTTACCGTTGCTTCTCTGAATTCTGTTCCGTCTTTTTTTCTCATATTGACAGCCCAATCTTTAAGTATAAACGCCAATTCTTCCAAGCTTCTGCGTTCATTCAATTCGTATGATTGTTCGTAGCAAAATTCCATAAATATTCCCCAAATATATGTGTGGCTATTGGAAGTATTTCTGGGAATGTTTTCTTTGATAAGCTCATTTATATTTTTAACATTACCAAAACGTGACATTTTGAAATTTGTTTGGAATGATGTTGCCATGTAACTATTATATAATTTTATAAGACTCTATCGTGTTATCATTGGGATTGAAAATTGCATTGGATGTAGTTTTCGATGTAATGTTGACTGAAATGGTTCCATATGATACAAAATCATAAAATTGGATTTGTTGTTAGAACTGTCAAAAAATTTTCAATCGAACATGTTCAATATTGAGAATTGAGGCGACTTAGAAAGGAAACGCGACGCACCTCGCCGGAAAACTATGATATTCCGATTTCCTTTCGACGCAGTCGAATACCGGCGAAATTTACGATTTGATTAGACCGTGCACTTTGAGGCCCCCCCGAATATGAAATATGCCTACTAAATTACGGGCGGTAGTAAGAAAACGTTGGAAAAACGAGGGGCAAAAAGCGCCCACCCCATCGTGTCACTACAGTTTGTGCGACCCTGAGAACGGTATGGCAGGGCACTGATTTATCGTTAAAACGTGATATACCCGGTGATATACGGCCAGATATATCTCGAAGAAATTCGGCATAGCTCCGATATCTGCGACCGATCTGAGCAGTGGCGAAGCCTGGAGTGGGTTAGTGTATTTAGGGGGGTATGGAGTGCTTGAGCGGGAGTTTATTGCGGATATAACCACAGCCTTTATGAGGTATCGCCTGAATTTGGAGATCTGTTTTCCGCATCCAGATGACGTTTCATAATTGGGAAATTCCTCTTCATACATGGGCTTTTGTTAGGTTCGCAGTGTGCTAGATGCTTCGGATGATATTCGAGACCATTTCTATGCTCACAAGTCTTGATATGTTTGTAAAAGTGCCAAAGTTTAAAGTTTCTCTACTTCGTTACAAATTGGCGTAGGCGAAGGTACCTAAAAATTCCATATTCGGTCACTTGGATGGCTTTGAAAGTATCTTTTCGGTTCATTTGACTTCTATTAGAACCAAAATATTGAACCAACACCTTCTGAGATATCCGTTATTGATAGAATCAATAGAACAATGGAAAAACAGAAAATCGTGCAGTGAATGAAAATTAATTAGGTATACTGATCTATGAGTCGTGGGATCGGAATAGGTTGGAAATGAGACACTATTTCATTCCTTTGAGCGACGTTTCGCAACTAATTTGTTGCTTTTTCAAGCTCTATAATAAAAAACACACATGGTTCAACAACATAGTAAAAACATTATAAGCACCTCAAAATTCACTTTATTACCTCGGAAGCAGTTAATGTCCTGTCAATTCTTCCATATAAAATCATGAATTCGAAGGTTGCAGATTATTAAAATTAAAATTCAAAAAGGTGACGGATCCAAACAAAACAAATCGGTACGTGTCGCAGGCGAACATATGAATGGAATGCCTGGTGTCTGGTCCATAGATAATTAATAATTACAGAAGACCGGACATCACTACCTCCGTGCAACTAATGGTCAAATCACACATAATATATACAAGTCTTAAAAGTAAAACAAAACAAACAGCTCAAAACAGAATAATACAAATGCACACAAAAACGCTGTCACACAATATTCAGGTTCCTGTTTCTAGAGTAAAGGTCAATAATGTTATGATAAATGTTGCTCAAACCCAAACAATCCGTTCTCAAATTAATGTTATTCGTTAACTGAATCTGTATCATCTCGCCTATATTTCGTTTGAACCAATTGGCTTCTCGATCTAAAATAGTTGTTTCCTCAAACTTGAAGTTGTGTCCAGTTTCGAAATGATGTGAAGCTAAAGCTGTTTTATTTAATTTATTATAATTTTGATTTTTACAATCGTACTTATGCTGTGCCACTCGCGATCTCAGGTACTGTTTAGTCTGTCCCACGTATGACTTTTCGCAAGAGCATGGTATTTTATATATCACATTCGATTGATCACTGGATGGTATTGGATCTTTTAATTTCGTGAAGAGATAGTTAGTGGTCTTTACACTGTAGTATGCTAATTTGACTTCACCATTGAATACTCGGTTAATTTTTTGTGATAGACCCTGTATGAACGGAAATCTGAAATACCTACTTTCCGATGGTGTTCTTAAACGGTTTGCACGTCTGTGATCCGTGAGAAAAGAGGATATACATTGATTCGTGAAACTTTTTGGGTAGTTGTTCTTTTTCAGAATGGTTTTGATCTTATTTATGTTGAAATCGTGATAGGAATAGTGACTCAAATTCATCATTCTGTTCAATAGTCCTTTAACAGTACTTACTTTATGACTGATCGGATTGTTTGAATGATAATTTAGTATTCTACCTGAGTTCGTAGTTTTGGTATACCAGTTAGTCATCAATCCGCCACTCTCAGTCCTGTCGACTTCTACGTCCAAAAATGAAATCTTATTATTAACTTCCCTCTCAAGGGTGAACTGTATATTGGGATGGAATCGGTTGAAACAGTCGAGAACGATGTCATAGTATCCATCAGGTATCGCTGTAATAGAGTCATCAACATACAAATAGAAAAAGGGCATCACGAAGTTCAAGTTCCCAATCACGGAAGAGACTAGTTCGTCCATAACAATGTCAGCCAATACTGGACTTACAGGGTTTCCCATGGCACCACCTTCAAGTTGCAGATATACTACACCTTTGAACTGAAAATAGCTGGACTCGAAGCAAAACTCAACCATTTCCATGAACACCTTCTGCGGGATGCTGGTGTAAGCTGAGATGAATTTCCATCTTTTTCGCAATATGCTAAGTACTAGATTTTTTGGTATGTTCGTAAATAATGATATAACATCCAAAGAAATCAATCTGTAATTCGGTGGCAAGTGTTCATTTTCTAGGTTTTTCACGAAGTCGAAGGAGTTTTTTATTTTATATGTGAATGTTGTTGTTAAAGGCACTAGGATTTGGTGTAGAAATACTGCCAAACCATATGACGGGGAGTTTATACAGCTAACAATGGGTCTTAGGCTAAATGAATCCTTGTGGGTTTTTCTGAGTCCATAAATTTTAGGTGGAACGGAGTTGTTGATTTTTTTGAACTTGTGTCACAGTTAAACCTTAAAAGGACTAACTCCATTTACAAAGTTGAAAAAGAGTAAATAGAAATTATCATTGGCAACGTCTCCGAGAATTATTCGACATTCCACGAGTACTAAAATGCGTGAAAAAACTTGATAAACCTGGATCTTGGCCAACCGGGATACTTTATAAAAATAAATGTAGTATAGTTATCAGAGTTTCAAAAATAAACGCGAAAATTCTCATTAATCTCTTTTCGTACCATTTTTCCAATCTGTCCTCCTCCCCAATCCGAAAACTACCCACTCGTCGCCACTGGCTCGCGAACATAACCGGATTTATACCCCTCCGGCGCCTTATAGACCTGCCGGATTTACCTACCGGAGTTATTCACTATCGGTGACCGAATAAGGCACTTTTCCACTCCGCCAGACTTTTCTAATTACGAGAACGTCACTCAACGTTCAGCCTATTTGATTTAGAGGGTCGTGGCAAGGAGGCATATCGGTTCCTGCGATTCCTTTCTTATGCGTGTGTGTGTGAGATGCCGAAACTAGATTTATGAAGTGGAATATTGGATGGGCTTACGAGATTGCCGGCCCACGGGAGGAATGGAAGATTGTGACTGAATCGTCGGGATTTATTTTTTTTTCGGTTGATGATATCGTGGATATTCGGTACTTTTTGGCAGGAATTGATAGCCAAGATTGTTTATTTTGAGGCTACGATATGATCAACTTCAAGCTTCTCTTGAAGAGCTATGGATTTCGTTGTGATATTTGGAAACTTTTTTTTTCTGTACAGCTTCAATCATAGTTTTTTCGAAAACTCCAGATTAGTAGTGATATTAACATTGCCGACAAGCTGCTTCATTCATAAATTCGTTTTCGGTATTGATGTTCGTTTATATTATTGATATCATATAGATATAGATATTTTTAGAATGAACTATTTATAGGCACTCAACTTACCTCGTTAAATCGAAAGCCCTAGGTATGCTCTTCACAGTATCCACCTGAAAAAAAAATCGAGTTGTACAGAACTGCTGGATATAATTATAAAATTTCTATTTTCGAAAAAATTCTACTTAGAAGGTGAGAATCTGAACTATGCTAGTAAGGGCTCTGGAAGATTTCTTATTGAATTTAGCGACCTCGAAAATATAGATTTTGATACGAAAATCGACCATGTAGCCCTCATAACTTATGAATTTTTTCATTTTAATGTTTTCGATATTTCATTTTCGAGATTTGTTCTGAAGCTGGGAGCACTCAAAGTATAGGTGATATGGATCACCAAATTGGGTATTCTGAATGATTCGAATGGGTTGAAGACGTTATAGATTGAATAACACTGTTAGATTTTCCAGGGAATTCGTGTTGATGGTAAATTTGGTGTTCTTAGGCTCTTACCCCTTATGCGTTTTTGACCCACAAATTTGGGATTTTCGAAATCGATTTTATTCTTTATCGATATACTCAATATAAAATATACAAGCCTCATGTGGATGCGACTGAAGAAACAGGAGCTATGACGGTTTGAAATTCCGATTTTTTGAACAAAATGCCATTTGACAGGTGAAAATCTAAACTATGCTAGTTAGGGCTCTGGAAAGTCTTTCATTGAATAGAGCGACCTCGAAAACCTACATTTTGATACCAGAATAGTCCTTGTAGCACTCATAACTCCTGAATTATTTCGTTTTAATTTTTTCCATATTTCATTTTCGAGTTTTGTTCTGAAGCTCAGAGCACTCAAAGTATGGATGATATGGATCACCAAATTGGGTATTCTGAATGATTCGAATGGGTTGAAGACGTTATAGATTGAATAACACTGTGAGATTTTCCAGGGAATTCGTGTTGATGACAAATATGGTGTTTTTAGGGGGTCTTACCCCTTATGCATTTTTCACCAAGAAATTTGGAATTTTCGAAATCGATTTTATTCTTCATTGAGATACTTTGGACAATGCTGATAAACAATATACAAGACAAATGTAGTTGTGACCAAAGAAACGGGAGCTATGACGGTTTGAAATTCGGATTTTTTGAACAAAATGCCATTTGACAGGTGAAAATCTAAACTATGCTAGTTGGAGCTCTGGATTATGTTTCATTGAATAGAGCGACCTCGAAAACCTACATTTTGATACCAAAATCGTCCATGTAGCCCTCATAACTAATGAATTATTTTGTTTTAATTTTTTCCATATTTCATTTTTGAGTTTTGTTCTGAAGCTCAGAGCACTCAAAGTATGGATGATATGGATCACCAAATTGGGTATTCTGAATGATTCGAATGGGTTGAAGACGTTATAGATTGAATAACACTGTTAGATTTTCCAGGGAATTCGTGTTGATGACAAATATGGTGTTTTTAGGGGGTCTTACCCCTTATGCATTTTTCACCAAAAAATTTGGAATTTTCGAAATCGATTTTATTCTTTATTGAGATACTTTGGACAATGCTGATCAACAATATACAAGACAAATGTAGTTGTGACCAAAGAAACGGGAGCTATGACGGTTTGAAATTCCGATTTTCTGAACAAAATGCCATTTGACAGGTGAAAATCTAAACTATGCTAGTAAGAGCTCTGGAAAGCATTTCAATGAATAGAGCGGCCTCGAAAACCTTAATTTTGATACCAAAATCGTCCATGTAGCCCTCAAAACTAATGAATTATTTCGTTTTAATTTTTTCCATATTTCATTTTTGAGTTTTGTTCTGAACCTCATAGCAGTCATAGCACTCAAAGTTTGGGTGATATGGATCACCAAATTGGGTATTCTGAATGATTCGAATGGGTTGAAGACGTTATAGATTGAATAACACTGTTAGATTTTCCAGGGAATTCGTGTTGATGACAAATATGGTGTTTTTAGGGGGTCTTACCCCTTATGCATTTTTCACCAAAAAATTTGGAATTTTCGAAATCTATTTTATTCTTTATTGAGATACTTTGGACAATGCTGATCAACAATATACAAGACAAATGTAGTTGTGACCAAAGAAACGGGAGCTATGACGGTTTGAAATTCCGATTTTTTGAACAAAATGCCATTTGACAGATGAAAATCTAAACTATGCTAGTTAGAGCTCTGGATTATGTTTCATTGAATAGAGCGACCTCGAAAACCTACATTTTGATACCAAAATCGTCCATGTAGCCATCATAACTGAAGAATTATCACGTTTTAATTTTTTCGATATTTCATGTTCGAGTTTTGTTCTGAAGCTCAGAGCACTCGAAGTATGGATGATATGGATCACCAAATTGGGTATTCTGAATGATTCGAGTGGGTTGAAGACGTTATAGATTGAATAACACTTTTAGATTTTCCAGGGATTTCGTGTTGATGACAAATATGGTGTTTTTAGGGGGTCTTACCCCTTATGCATTTTTCACCAAAAAATTTGGAATTTTCGAAATCTATGTTATTCTTTATTGAGATACTTTGGACAATGCTGATCAACAATATACAAGACAAATGTAGTTGTGACCAAAGAAACGGGAGCTATGACGGTTTGAAATTCCGATTTTTTGAACAAAATGCCATTTGACAGGTGAAAATCTAAACTATGCTATTTTGAGCTCTGAATTATTTTTCATTGAATAGAGCGACCTCGAAAACCTACATTTTGATACCAAAATCGTCCATGTAGCCATCATAACTAATGAATTATCACGTTTTAATTTTTTCGATATTTCATGTTCGAGTTTTGTTCTGAAGCTCAGAGCACTCGAAGTATGGATGATATGGATCACCAAATTGGGTATTCTGAATGATTCGAATGGGTTGAAGACGTTATAGATTGAATAACACTGTTAGATTTTCCAGGGAATTCGTGTTGATGACAAATATGGTGTTTTTAGGGGGTCTTACCCCCTTATGCATTTTTCACCAAAAAATTTGGAATTTTCGAAATCTATTTTATTCTTTATTCAGATACTTTGGACAATGCTGATCAACAATATACAAGATAAATGTAGTTGTGACCAAAGAAACGGGAGCTATGACGGTTTGAAATTCCGATTTTTTGAACAAAATGCCATTTGACAAGTGAAAATCTAAACTATGCTAGTTAGAGCTCTGGATTATGTTTCATTGAATAGAGCGACCTCGAAAACCTACATTTTGATACCAAAATCGTCCATGTAGCCATCATAACTAATGAATTATCACGTTTTAATTTTTTCGATATTTCATGTTCGAGTTTTGTTCTGAAGCTCAGAGCACTCAAAGTATGGATGATATGGATCACCAAATTGGGTATTCTGAATGATTCGAATGGGTTGAAGACGTTAAAGATTGAATAACACTTTTAGATTTTCCAGGGATTTCGTGTTGATGACAAATATGGTGTTTTTAGGGGGTCCTACCCCTTATGCATTTTTCACCAAAAAATTTGGAATTTTCGAAATCGATTTTATTATTTATTGAGATACCTTGGACAATGCTGATCAACAATATACAAGACAAATGTAGTTGTGACCAAAGAAACGGGAGCTATGACGGTTTGAAATTCCGATTTTTTGAACAAAATGCCATTTGACAGGTGAACATCTAAACTATGCTAGTTAGGGCTCTGGAAAGTCCCTCATTGAATAGAGCGACCTCGAAAACCTACATTTTGATACCAAAATCGTCCATGTAGCCATCATAACTAATGAATTATCACGTTTTGGTTTTTTCGATATTTCATGTTCGAGTTTTGTTCTGAAGCTCAGAGCACTCGAAGTATGGATGATATGGATCACCAAATTGGGTATTCTGAATGATTCGAATGGGTTGAAGACGTTATAGATTGAATAACACTGTTAGATTTTCCAGGGAATTCGTGTTGATGACAAATATGGTGTTTTTAGGGGGTCTTACCCCTTATGCATTTTTCACCAAAAAATTTGGAATTTTCGAAATCTATTTTATTCTTTATTGAGATACTTTGGACAATGCTGATCAACAATATACAAGATAAATGTAGTTGTGACCAAAGAAACGGGAGCTATGACGGTTTGAAATTCCGATTTTTTGAACAAAATGCCATTTGACAGGTGAAAATCTAAACTATGCTAGTAAGAGCTCTGGATTATGTTTCATTGAATAGAGAGACCTCGAAAACCTACATTTTGATACCAAAATCGTCCATGTAACCATCATAACTAATGAATTATCACTTTTTAATTTTTTCGATATTTCATGTTCGAGTTTTGTTCTGAAGCTCAGAGCACTCAAAGTATGGATGATATGGATCACCGAATTGGGTATTCTGAATGATTCGAATGGGTTGAAGACGTTATAGATTGAATAACACTGTTAGATTTTCCAGGGAATTCGTGTTGATGACAAATATGGTGTTTTTAGGGGGTCCTACCCCTTATGCATTTTTCACCAAAAAATTTGGAATTTTCGAAATCGATTTTATTCTTTAATGAGATACCTTGGATAATGCTGATCAACAATATACAAGACAAATGTAGTTGTGACCAAAGAAACGGGAGCTATGACGGTTTGAAATTCCGATTTTTTGAACAAAATGCCATTTGACAGGTGAAAATCTAAACTATGCTAGTTAGAGCTCTGGATTATGTTTCATTGAATAGAGCGACCTCGAAAACCTACATTTTGATACCAAAATCGTCCATGTAGCCATCATAACTAAAGAATTATCACGTTTTATTTTTTTCGATATTTTATGTTCGAGTTTTGTTCTGAAGCTCAGAGCACTCAAAGTATGGATGATATGGATCACCAAATTGGGTATTCTGAATGATTCGAATGGGTTGAAGACGTTATAGATTGAATAACACTGTTAGATTTTCCAGGGAATTCGTGTTGATGACAAATATGGTGTTTTTAGGGGGTCTTACCCCTTATGCATTTTTCACCAAAAAATTTGGAATTTTCGAAATCTATTTTATTCTTTATTGAGATACTTTGGACAATGCTGATCAACAATATACAAGATAAATGTAGTTGTGACCAAAGAAACGGGAGCTATGATGGTTTGAAATTCCGATTTTTTGTACAAAATGCCATTTGACAGGTGAAAATCTAAACTATGCTAGTTAGAGCTCTGGATTATGTTTCATTGAATAGAGCGACCTCGAAAACCTACATTTTGATACCAAAATCGTCCATGTAGCCATCATAACTAATGAATTATCACGTTTTAATTTTTTCGATATTTCATGTTCGAGTTTTGTTCTGAAGCTCAGAGCACTCAAAGTATGGATGATATGGATCACCAAATTGGGTATTCTGAATTATTCGAATGGGTTGAAGACGTTATAGATTGAATAGCACTGTTAGATTTTCCAGGGAATTCGTGTTGATGACAAATATGGTGTTTTTAGGGGGTCTTACCCCTTATGCATTTTTCACCAAAAAATTTGGAATTTTCGAAATCTATTTTATTCTTTATTGAGATACTTTGGACAATGCTGATCAACAATATACAAGACAAATGTAGTTGTGACCAAAGAAACGGGAGCTATGACGGTTTGAAATTCCGATTTTTTGAACAAAATGCCATTCGACAGGTGAAAATCTAACTTATGCTAGTTAGGGCTCTGGAAAGTCTTTCATTGAATAGAGCGACCTCGAAAACCTACATTTTGATACCAGAATCGTCCTTGTAGCCCTCATAACTACTGAATTATTTCGTTTTAATTTTTTCCATATTTCATTTTCGAGTTTTGTTCTGAAGCTCATAGCACTCAAAGTATGGGTGATATGGATCACCAAATTGGGTATTCTGAATGATTCGAATGGGTTGAAGACGTTATAGATTGAATAGCACTGTTAGATTTTCCAGGGAATTCGTGTTGATGACAAATATGGTGTTTTTAGGGGGTCTTACCCCTTATGCATTTTTCACCAAAAAAATTGGAATTTTCGAGATCGATTTTATTCTTTATTGAGATACTGTGGACAATGCTGATCATCAATATACAAGACAAATGTGGGTGTGACCAAAGAAACGGGAGCTATGACGGTTTGAAATTCCGATTTTTTGAACAAAAAGCCATTTGACAGGTGAAAATCTAAACTATGCTAGTTAGAGCTCTGGATTATGTTTCATTGAATAGAGTGACCTTGAAAACCTACATTTTGATACCAAAATCGTCCATGTAGCCATCATAACTAATGAATTATCACGTTTTAATTTTTTCGATATTTCATGTTCGAGTTTTGTTCTGAAGCTCAGAGCACTCAAAGTATGGATGATATGGATCACCAAATTGGGTATTCTGAATGATTCGAATGGGTTGAAGACGTTATAGATTGAATAACACTTTTAGATTTTCCAGGGATTTCGTGTTGATGACAAATATGGTGTTTTTAGGGGGTCCTACCCCTTATGCATTTTTCACCAAAAAATTTGGAATTTTCGAAATCGATTTTATTCTTTATTGAGATACCTTGGACAATGCTGATCAACAATATACAAGACAAATGTAGTTGTGACCAAAGAAACGGGAGCTATGACGGTTTGAAATTCCGATTTTTTGAACAAAATGCCATTTGGCAGGCGAAAATCTAAACTATGCTAGTTAGAGCTCTGGATTATGTTTCATTGAATAGAGCGACCTCGAAAACCTACATTTTGATACCATAATCGTCCATGTAGCCATCATAACTAATGAATTATCACGTTTAAATTTTTTCGATATTTCATGTTCGAGTTTTGTTCTGAAGCTCAGAGCACTCAAAGTATGGATGATATGGATCACCAAATTGGGTATTCTGAATGATTCGAATGGGTTGAAGACGTTATAGATTGAATAACACTGTTAGATTTCCCAGGGAATTCGTGTTGATGGCAAATTTGGTGTTTTTAGGGGGTCTTACCCCTTATGCATTTTTCACCAAAAAATTTGGAATTTTCAAAATCTATTTTATTCTTTATTGAGATACTTTGAACAATGCTGATCAACAATATACAAGACAAATGTAGTTGTGACCAAAGAAACGGGAGCTATGACGGTTTGAAATTCCGATTTTTCGAACAAAATGCCATTTGGAAGGTGAAAATCTAAACTATGCTAGTTAGGGCTCTGGAAAGTCTGTCATTGAATAGAGCGACCTCGAAAACCTACATTTTGATACCAAAATCATCCATGTAGCCCTCATAACTAATGAATTATTTCGTTTTAATTTTTTCCATATTTCATTTTTGAGTTTTGTTCTGAAGCTCATAGCACTCAAAGTTTGGGTGATATGGATCACCGAATTGGGTATTCTGAATGATTCGAATGGGTTGAAGACGTAATAGATTGAATGACACTGTTAGATTTTCCAGGGAATTCGTGTTTATTTGGGGAAAAACGTTCCTGCTTTCTCCTGCAGAAGATTGTCTGGAATTCTATTCCATACTGATAGTTTATTCATATTAAGAGCTCTATCGTATTATTATAGATTAGCATAAATATTCCATTCGAGAAGTTCAGTTTCTAAATATTGTCCCAATTTTGTAGAAATCCACATCATTATTTATTTCACAGCAACATTTTTACCGGTTCCGCATTCGATCAAATACCGGAAACATCTTCCACGCTCCCCGCTTGCCATAAACATAAAAATCAAACAGAATCGAGTCAGTTTACCTAATTCTAACAGCATGTTCTTGAACAATAAGATTGAATGAACACTTTGACGGTGTCTGACACAAAGCCCTCTGCTTCATTATTATTTAATGGCTCCTTTAATAGAATAAGAAGAGCCATTCAGAGGTGCTCCTTCTTTCATCTTCTCTCCGCGATATCCAGGGACTTTTGTGGAAGATGTAATTGTGGCAAGAGCTAACAATTCAAGTGGAACCGTTTTCTTGAATGGGGGTTTTAATAACACCTGTTGAACGATTGTTATTCGATCACTATTCGTGTTTTACTCGCTCAGATTCATACCGAGAGAACAAGCAACAGAGATCAGTTATAAATTGTCAAACAATCAACTGACAACTGACTTACTTTGTATTCTTCTTTCTGGAAGGAGCAATCAAGTCAGGGTTAATTTTCTGAGCTGACTTAGCAAGAGATGCAGCTTCACCTTATTTACGAGGGTGTATTGATATCTAGTTGGCCTAGAACAGTTCCATGCATAAACAAAATATTGCGATACCATATCAACGAACAATAACTTATTAGAAGTGTCAGTGTAATTGTAAAAATCGAAAAATTGGAGTATCGAGCCATCATCAAGTATTTAAAAGAGTTAAGAGGTAAGCAGATTCACGAAGATATGCTTAATACCCTTGGTGATTAATGTCCTTCGTATGCGACCGTGAAAAATTGGACTGCAAGCTTCAAAAGAGGTAAATTTTCCATTGAAGATGATGACCGATCGGGAAGGCCAGTTTCTGTGTCAGTCCCCGAAAATATCGATGCAGTTCATGACATGATTTTATCAGATTTTATCGAATTGGGCTAAAACGGATATCTGAAGCACTGAAGATTTCATACGAACGCGTTCATCATATAGTTCACGTCAATTTGGACATGAGAAAAATTTCTGAAAATGGATCCCCAAATGTTTTAATGTTGACCAAAAGCGTGCAAGGGTAGAAGCATCGCGTTCGATCTGTGCTCGATTTGAAAACGATGTGGACTTCTTAAACCGAATTGTTACTATGGATCAGACTTGGGTAAATTTCTACGATCCAGAAATAAAGCAACAATCGATGGAATGGCGACACTCTGGTTCTCCAAGACCTAAGAAGTTTCGTGTCCAAAAATCTGCTGGAAAAAATCTTGCTTCAGTTTTTTGGGATTGCCATGGAGTATTCATGATTGATTTTTTGGATAAGGTTAGAACAATAACTGGAGATTACTATTCGACATTACTGACCACTCTACGGAAAAAAATTAAAGAGAAAAGACGCGGAAAGCTATCCAAAGGTCTTTGGTTTTTACAGGACAACGCCCCAGTACACAAATATCATGTTGCAATGCAAAAAATTCGTGATTTAGGGTTAGAATTACTAGAACACTCCCCTTATTCACCAGATTTGGCTCCGTCCGACTATGATCTCTTTCCTCAACTGAAAAAAAGTTTAAAAGGTCGTGAATAATCTTCCAACGAGGAGGTAATGAGAGCTGTGGAGGACTGGTTTGCAGAGCAAGAAGAAACTTTTTATTTGAAAGGTCAAGAGACGTTGCAGGTTCGCTGTAATAAATGTATTCAATTAAGAGGAGAATATGTTGAGTAATAAAATATTTTGACATTGAAATTTTGTTTGGTTCTATAGTAGTCTAAGAATTTTTCAATATATCCTCGTATGCATTTATTTTAGTGACTATTTCATTTCATATTTCCTTGTGACCAACGTTATTTGAATTGAATAGGCTGAATGGAGCGACTTTGAATAACTTATGAACTACGATACTACGTGAGCTCCCATTTATTCATTATTCATTTTCACGAAATCTCCCAGGATATCAATCCAAGAAACACTCATGTCAGCCAGGCATAATGCGAACATTTCGTCGACGGAAAAATTCATTTCCCTAGCCATTTATGGTCTTCAATAATCATTTGTCAGGGTAAGATTACATGCATAGCTAAGTGTGCGATATTTCAACGTCTCTCGTAGTCGGCGTTATCGTTACGATCGTCATGTTTTCGTAATCCGACAAACCACAAGTGTGACATTCCCTCCTCATCTGTCTTGGCGGGCATAACTACGTGAGATTTCCCCACCCATCAGTCACACGATTGATTCGGAAGCTGAGAAAATTCAATGGGATAATTTGTCTCTTTTTTCGGCAGTATGGGATCGTGATAGGTCCTATTTTCAGTTTTGGCACTTTTACGCAGGAAAAGAACTTATTCTGAAACAACGTCTTATCCCAATTCCAAAACAACCTAAAACTATTACTCTTCTAATTGTTCATTACCCGTATTCGAGGAAGGAATTCTGATACAAATTCAAGGTTCTGTATTTTTGTTTAAAGTACATGAACTTAAATTGTAAAATATTTTCAAGCGAGATCTACTTCCGGTTCTACCGGAAACGAATATAAACTTCGTTATTTCAAATGTAACACCCTGTACCTATACAGGGTACAGAGTCTTTGACACATATTTCTCGATTGAAATTGAGTTTATACATTTACACACAAAAAAGACTGTGCTAACGGCAATAGTAGATATTTTATTGACATCGTTTCAGTTGGCCCAATAAAACTTCTTCTTATATCAATAAATTACTTTTGAATTAATTAAATTCAGATAATTCATTGAATAATACGGCTGTCATTCAATTATAGTCAGAATAATATTGAAATAAGGAAGAACTGCATATTCGTTAAATAAGACTTCTATTTGAATGAATCGATCAGAATAATATTGAAATAAAAAAGAACTATATTTGCTTTGAATACAATCTATATTTGAATGAATTGATTCATTTAATTCAATAGCTAAAAATAGTAACGGAACAATAACTAGATTTATTCCAATGAAGCCTATGATTGATTCAAAAATAGTAAATAAAGCTACGAAGACGACTGCATCAAGACAAGACGCGACAGGATTTTGATTTAGTATTTAGTTGCGTGTTGCGTGTGTGTGTTACTGCGAAGAAAGAGAAAGAGTGTGAAAATGGAAGAGCCTATTATATAAGTGGGGAATGGAATCTCTAGTTCCACATTTTCAGGGTAAGTACCTTCATATTCATATAGAAATGTCTCAAAGCCTACCGTTTTATATGTGAATGTGTGCCATAAACGAAAGACAATCTAATAATGGTACTAATTTTACCGATAGTTGCTAGGATGTTAGTTATTTCACTATTTCAACCCCTTAAGTTGAAACTTGGTGCACCATCGCTTTCGAAGGAGGGATATCCAATTTCAAGATTGAATTGAACCAAATCTTAGTGGTTGCTTTTGATATACCTGGGCCTGTTTCATAAAACAAGTTATAAGTTAACAGGCGAATATTCTACGAGTTGTAAGTTTTTTGTCCAATCTCCGCTCCATAAAAATAACTAACTAAGAACTGAGGTAACAATACCGATTAAATTAATTCGTAAAATTGTAATCCAACTAAAAGTGGGAGCAGTATTTGGTGAAATTCACTTGTTTTCAATGTGCATTACAAGTACTTTTACTTGTAAAATTGTAACTTGTTATTTTATGAAACTGGGTATTGATCATAATTAGTTCATGTCCCACAGTTATCCACTACTTACAGAGTTTGATGTTAGTAAAAATTTTATCAAGTCTAGAACATTCATTCCATTTTCAAACAAGGTTTTGATTATGTAGTTTTTTGAGGTTTAGAAAATCGAAAAGAAAAATATCCCTTAGATCCCTATTTAATATTGTCGCTTATTATCACAGTACCATAACTATGTTCAAATTAGAGGAAATAAGTTATTGTTTTGTTATGAATATTAGTATGTTACTGTTTACTTATTGTTATTGTGTTCTTGAGACAACATTTATGATTTTGTTGATAAAATAATAAACAAATGTGAAACATTCAAAATAGTTTCATTTGATACATCTTATCATTCAATCAATAAATTAAAGAGTTAAATTAACAATAATAAACTTTCAATTCAAATATGGTAAAATATTTCTAACAACTGCATCATATTGATTCAATTGATGTAGTTTCTTTCCTCAATATGAAGTTTATTTAAATCAAAATCAAGCATTCATTCTTTTTATAGTAAACTATCTTTCAAGAAATAACATCTTGTTTCAGTTTTAATATATCCTACATTTAAAACAATCCAAATGTATAGTTATTCAATAATATATTTATTTTCCTGAAATATTATAGTTAATTGATAGAAAAAAAGTTGGGTTTGTTTTAATTGTATTCTTTCATTGAAACTACCTAACGCTTTTCTTGTCCCAATTATAGCATTTCATTGAATACTTTTACTGCTTAGATAAAATCAATGAGACCTATAATTGAATCAAAAATAGGCAGCATTGGCATAGGAAGAACAAGATAAGCATTGAATTGAATATAGTAATCATTCAGGAATAGGGAATACAGTATATCATTGATTCAATGGTTATGCCATTGTTTCTACTAACAGTGTTTTTTGTGTGTAGGGAATACTCAATTACTAACCTTATTGGAATAAAAATGTTGCAAACACGATAATTTCAACAAAAACAGTTAGTTTCATCGGATTATATCTGCAACTAAAAAGCCATATTTCTCCCACCAACATAAGTTCCTTTTTCGATTTTTCTGCAGATTAGTTTGTAAACACTAATAACTTGTTCATATTTTCCTCGAAATCCTCAAACAATCTCATGAAGAAAGGCTTTTCATTCAGATCATCAGAATTTATTATTGAACAACCTAACCTAATCCATTTTGTATCCATTCTGTGAATATTTGCTTAGAAATTTAAAGAAGATGTTGTCAGCTTGCTGATATTTTCACTGAGGTTAAGGATTTTTTACGAAACATACTATAAATATCTATGAATTCTGTCGTTTCCATCAGAAATCGACTCTGATGCGAAATTTCACGACGCATGCGTATAGCGAAAACCGGCGATTATCTTTAGAGGCGCTGACGACTATAAACAAACTGTAAACATTATATGAAGTTACTAATACATTCAGTAAATTATTGTAATAATGTGATTATTATGTGAAGTGAATTGATTTGATTATAACCGTGTGGTGTCGAGTTTATAAGATTCCAATAGGATATTGTTCAGATAGAAACGTTGCCACAGATTATCAGGTATCATATTATTTTTCATTAATTTCAATTTATTACGTGGTTTGTATCTAGATTCATCATTCATATCCGAATTTTTTATTTCATCGACATTTAACTTCAATATGGACCAGTAACAATAAATTTTTGATAGAAACTGTGCGTATTGAATGCTCCTTGGTGTTCAATTTTATCTCCCACATTTGTGGGATTTTATTATTAAATATCTTTACATCAACGTTTTCCATCATTTGAATTTAAGTCTCGACAAAGTTGATAAATATTCTGACAACATTGTTAACTCGTTTGAAGACCAGAGAAGGAATAATATTCGATGATATTCAATTCAGAGAAGCATTCAGATTATTTTTGAGATTAATGATTTTTTCGTCAAATTTTTCCGGGTAAAATTGGAAATAACTCGAAAACGACGCGTTTTATTGAAAAAACATAAGAATACTTGTAGTTTCTCAAATGATTGATTCTTTATCTTCTTAAAGTGGTTTTATGGTGTTTTAGCGTGTATTGATGAGTCGACTACCCTTTAACTTTTATACTAGTAGAGATATTGAATATGTTTTGATTGAGGAATATGCATCGTGAATAGAGTAACCAATGCACCAAAATTCAGTTCATTCAAAATAACGGTTCCGAAGATATAAACAGAAGAGTGTTTTTTTCATATGGATTTTCGACAATATTTATACATATTTGAATTCTTTATTCAATTTTGCACTGATTTGATGTATGATATGCGCAACCACTTCAAGCGATTGTTGAGTTATAGCCTGATTGTCAAATTTGTTGATAGAAAGAGAAAGAGTGTCACCAATTAGTGTTCAGATCTCCAAAATCGCTAATTGAGAGAATTTCTTATTGCAACAGTGGAACAAAAGAAAGTACGTTGATACGGCTACCTGTATAAATTATGAGGAAATATTATACAGGATTTTGAATTTGTATCACAATTCCTCCATCGAATACGTCTAATGAAACACTTGAAAAATCACCCTGTATAGTTCACATTAATTGGCCTTATTACAAATGGTGACAGCGATGGGATTGAATTAATCCTCTTTGCCATGGAGAATGATTGTTTTATGAAAATATCTGATTTTGTGCCGAATAATCGGCATTTGCGGGTAGTGTTGATTTTCATCTTTCATTCGAAAAAAACGACGGCTGATTGGATGACGCATTTCATGGGAAAACATCCGCCAAACTTTGGAAATATCTATCCGAATGGAAACGGCTTCCTCCACTCCAAAGCGGCGGGAAACGCAAGAAAAATTTCAGAAATAACGACGAAGGGCTGTCCAAACCTCAGGCAGCCCTGAATGCTAATCACTGCCGCAGCTTCGCTCTTTCGAATAATTAATTAGCATTCTTTCCTATATTTTACGTGCCTCTTTTTCGCGAATCCTCCGTCCACCCCCCGCCTGTATCCGCATTCGCTCATTACATTAAAATTAGATTTAAAAATGTGGAAATTGTATCGTTGATTGCAATTTTGCGGAGCCGAGCCGGCGTTCGTAAGTTTAAAGTGGATTTTCAATTAACCATTGAATATAATGTATTTAAAACAGCGAACAAGGTATTTGTGTGCTGAGGGAGCTTTCAAAAGTTACGAGTTTCGACAGAGTCGGGAGGGGTTTTTCTCTTCGCATCTGACGGTATGGATGGGCATTATCTGTCCTGTATTGTGCAGGTACGGATGGGTGGGGTTCGAATGGGGGTTATTGGGTTTGTTCCATTTTTTCGCGGTGAAAGGATATGACGAGTTGGACATGAATGTGATTGTCCTGGTTGAAAGCCATTTTTCTCCTTCGGAACAGAAGGACTTATAGACACAGCTTGACATGAACCACGCTTAACTCTATGTAGATCTACACTGCGCAAAAAAATTAACGCACATTCTGAAAATCTCAATTTTAATGAAAGTTAACTCTACATTGACTTTATAACCTATTTTTTATGTTCTCTCGGGAAGGTTTTGAACGAAACAAGACACTTTAAATGGAAGAAAAATTCAGGATTTCACCGAATCTTATGTGAAAGAAGAGAAATGAACAATTTTCAAAATACCGAAATGCTGATAAGTGATTTAATACTTTGTATTTCCACCCCTTGCGTTAATTACAGCTCAGCAACGACAGTTCATACTCAAAATGAGTGATCTTAAAATGTTCTGATCTAATCCTTCCCAGATTTCTCCGAGTTGGATTCCTAAGTCATTAAGAGTAGCAGGATGATTTTCTGAACTTCTCAGCCTTCTATTGAGGTTGTCCCAAACCTGCTCAATCGGATTGAGATCTGGACTTCTTGCTGCATTCCATTCGAGAGACTTCAACCTCTTCAAGGTACTCCTGAACGATGCGCACACGATGGGGTCTGGCATTATCGTCCATAAAAATGAAATTTTCACCAATGTATGGGGCAAACGGCACTACATGCTCTTCAAGAATGTTACTTATATACTTATCAGCATTCATAGCTCCATTATCAACGACCACTAGGGGCACTAGGTCTGTGCGAGCAGTCAAAGATATTCCACCCCATACCATAATCGATCCTCCCCCGAAACCAGTAGTATTCAGGAAATTTCACTGAGCATATCTTTCATGTGGACGTCTGTATACAAGGAAACGTCGATCACAATGGTAGAGGCAGAATCTAGATTCATCTGTGAAGAGAACTCTTTCCCAATCGGCCTCTTCCCAATGGATATGCTCTCTCGCAAAATCCAAACGAGCCCTTCGATGGGCTGGGGTAAGAGCTGGGCCTCTTGCCGCGACACGAGGCCTTAAATCATATTCTCTGAGGCGATTTCTTATTGTCTGAGTGCTAATTTGCACCTCATGAGTTTGCTCAAGCTGATTTTGAAGGAGGCGAGCGGTTGTAAACCGTTGTCTCAATGAAGAAACTCTCAAGTAACGTTCTTGAATGGCAGTTGTTACCCGTGGTCTACCCTGTCCTGGTCTTCGGACATTCATACCTGTCTCCCTGAATCGCTGCAACATTCTGGACACACTTGTATGGGTAACTCCAAACCTTTCTGCAATTCTTGTGTATGTCCACCCTTCTTCTCGCAAAACTACCGCTTGGGCACATTCCTCTTGAGTCAAATTGCGTGTTTCGCGTTGCATAGCGATCGAGTGTAGAAAATCGAACGAAAGAAAAACTATTGATCACTAGAATTGATCGAGAACAACTGATTTCAGAATGGAGCCAATACATTCAAAATCTGATAATATCATCTTTTTTTATTCCTGCTGGGAGAAAACATCTGTATTGAAAAACGTCGAAAGTGGATAACATATGCATGCATAATTCTGATAAAAAGAATTATCATTGAGAACACCTTCAGTTGTAGAATAAATTTGAGATTTCCATAATGTGCCTTAATTTAACGGTAAATTCTGAAAGAAACATGAGATAGACGTTTGATTAACTAAATGATAGACTTCAATACTAAAAGGAAAAAACACAAAAATATTTGTTCGTTTTGATGGTGGAAATATTACAAAATAACCAAAAATGATGGGGAATATCCTTTCATTCATTCAATACTTATAAAATATTTTTTTATTATTTTTATCTTTATACACTCATACATTATCATCAATTTGATAAAAATAAATCGTTTCTGACTCTCTCTTCTTCAGGGACGTAGACCCTCAACAGAGCACGCTTATTGATAATGAAATCCAATGATTTGCATGCTTTTTTTGTTTGTAAGACGATTCATTGTTAAATTGAAGACCAAAATGAAGATGTTCGACAGTGACACAAAACACTTAACGTGCGTGAGCTATCAAAATCAGTGTTGCCTAAAAAAAATTGTTAAAAAAACAACCGGTAATATAAGATTTACTTATAATTGAATCACATGAACCTGCTGATGGGCATTTGAGGTATCATTATGGCTGGAAATACGAATTGATTGATTGATTATTATTATACTGATCACTCCTAGGTCTCCCGAGGGGACCCCTCAGAAGCTTGTAGCTTGTGCGAGTTGGGATAATCTGTTGTGTTCTGTGTAGGCTTTGTTACTGTGTGTCCATGCATCCCCTAAAGGACAGCACTGTTAATTTTCGACCCAACATATCTGGTTTCTGCAAAATTATTACTTCTGAATGATTTTTTCGAACTCATTACAAATGGCGACAGGGATGGGATTGAACATCCGTTATCTGAGGGTGACGCTATTATTTCTTGTGATTCTGATCTCTTATTTTTCGTATTGCCTCATATACGAAAACTTGTGCATTTACTCTGTCCCCTAGACAATCTATATTCGAAATTCGCCCGCTAAGTGCGGCATTTCTTTTCGGAATATTCATGAAGGAAATATAATTGCTCCTTCGGAATCACGAGGAGCCTTTCTCTCCGAGTCAATTATGATCTAACTCATTTTGTTTTCGGCGGCAATAAAGGCCATTATTCTATGTAATGGAAATATATCCATCCATCGCGAGATGAACGGTTGGTTGAAAGTGCGCCAGTGAGGTTTCTCCTGTCAAAGCTCCGCTTCAAGCCCCGGTCTTTCGGGAGATTATGATTTGATTTGGATTTGGTTATTAAATTTCGGATACAAATTAGACGTTTCCGCGAAGAAAGACGAAACGAAAGAAGGGTGGGGGGAGGAAGAGGCGGCGGTGGTGGTGGGGACCCGAATAAATTAGTGCCGAAACTGGGATATAAAATTTTGAATATGAATGGGGAATTTTGCATTCGTAATAAGCCTTTTGAGAAACAAAGCGCAGCTGACGGGAACATATGTAGATGAGGAAGGAGTTTGGGACCGCGTTACGACACAGTTGTTGGAGATGTGTATACTGCTTATTTTCAATATTAATATGGTAATCTTCCATCTATCGTTTTTACGATCGACGCAGGCCGACGGAAAATTGGGCCTTCGGTGCTGGATCAATTCATCCCCGGAAATCTGCTCGTTCTCCTCGATTTGAATCCGTTATCTGTAGGATTCTTCTTAAGGGGAGGTGGTACACTCCGAGCTCGCGAGCTCCCTTCAAAAATTGGGCTTTTCATTTCCATGATAACTCAGCAATTTTTTTTTTAAATTAAAGCTTGATCATTTCTCTAGAATGTGTATTACTCGCTTTTCTGTTTTTCTTCGTATATTTGGAAAAAAACATGGTGAGCTGTAATTTCATGAAAATCTGGACAAACGATTTTATTTCCATTATATCTCTGACAATTTTCGGGAAAAATGTATGAAATTTTCAGTTTACATGCGAAATAATATTTTTTTGAATGTGCATTGATCAATTATTTTGTTTATTGCTCTCTCAATCTTTAAATGAATCATGAAGTAGGAACTTTATTGGTCATATTTTCACCAGGTTTTTTCCTAATATACGCAGTAAAATGGAAAAGCGAATAAAACAGATTCTGCAAAATATTATTCCGCATGTATACTGAAAATTTCATACATTTATCCCGAAAATTGACGGAGATATCATGGAAATAAAATCGTTTGTCCAGATTTTCATGCAATTACGGCTCAACAGGTTTTTTTCCTAATATACGAAGAAAAACAGAAAAGCCAGTAATACACATTTTAGAGAAATGATAAAGCTTTACTTTAAAAAAAAAATTGTTGGTCTACGCCGTATATGAACTGAGATATCATGGAAATAAAAAGCCCAATTTTTGAAGGGATCTCACGAGCTCGGACATGTACCACCACCCCTTAAGCTTCTCATATTCGGGTAATTCCAGTAGCTTCTTCATCCTATCATCATTTTCTGACGTCCCAAGGACCACCGTTGCCATTACCTGCGTCTGCTGATCGACTTATCATCATTGAGACTTCTTATAACTTGACGTTCTCTGAGCGTTATGTTGCTTTTCGTCGTTTCTGATGGTTTCAGCCATGATCTCTGGTAAAAAGAGTATAGCCCGGAATCTTCTTATTTTGTAATATTAGCTGAAGCTTTGTTGTGCTTTGTTATTTTTATGAGTTCGTGTGTTAAAATTAGTCGTATTGCATTTCACTTCGCGCAACATCTGTATAACATACATTCCGTCTTCTTTGTTCACCACAAAGGAGCTGTCACCTTTTAAAAACGTTGTATTGATTTTAACTGTATGAGATCGAACCCTTGAACTGCAATATTGTTCCATATGCCTCTTGTTACAAATCTCGTTATTCGTTTAAAATTAACCCTTGCAGTAATTTATGGTCCGCTATTGAGAAGATTCTCAACCCAAGAATTTGGGTTGGGTTTAGGAAATTCATCTGGTTGTTTCGGAGAAAATAACCATGTCTTCAACATCCATTCTTTCTCTCATCAGTAGACCAACCAGAAGCAGTGCAAGTAAACCATTATTCTGATAAAACAATCAGGGTACAAAAATAAAACTAGAACAACCTTGGTAAACTAACCTAGGTACAAAACACGTCGTATGATATTTTGATGGAGACAAGGAAAGGAAATCAGTACCTAATGCAATGAAAGATTAAAAATAAAAACCCAGATTCAAGTGTTCCATCACGCACACCTATTACTAATTTGGGAAAGTAATGGTAACGATCTTTCCATAAACCTAAATAATTACGTTTATGCATGACTAACATGACGTCATTATAATAAATATGTTTTATTTGTTCCGTTCCAGAGCAGGCTAGTATTTTGTAATCGACGACATGGAGTATTCCCGGTGCACCATGATTGATAATCGATATAAATGACATATTAATATGAGTTTTCCACACCTCGGAGCAGGTGGAGGGTAACCCGTACTCGTTCAGCAACTTCGGAAAATGTTTCGGATATTACAAATTCAATTTTACTAATGCGGCGATTGTGAGTGCCCGTAATATCGTTATTGGGTGCGATTGATTCGTTTCGTTCTTTTGGAATGAAAATTAATGAATCAATTGTCAGAAACGATGATAACAATATTAATGTGACGGAATTTTCCATTAGAACGACATGTTTAACACACTCCTTCGGCCAGACCTGTATCCTGATTCAAAATTGCGCGTTTCTGATTGGTGGAAATTAAGACGAGGGAAATAAATTTCATTACTTTCGAATACAGTAAATCAGTATGAATTTTTGTTTCCTATCGGGATATTGGGCAGCATAAGTTCGACTTCCTTAAAAAACAGGTTCTGTGGCACTGCCCTAACATGAAAATCATATCAATAATCCCATTTCCAAAAATTCATACTGATTCACTGTATTCGAAAGTATCTTTGAGCTCTGAGTAGCAATAACTTGATCAATATTTTTTTGGAAAGCCGATAAAAACTGATATAATAAGTTGAATACGTGATCAATATGTATTGCTTGTACGGAAAAGAAATATCATTTTTATGATGATGCTCATGAAGTATGATTCTGGGAAGGTTTTGAAGTTTGTCAATAATTATTCATTTAGTTTTATTTCATTGTTTAACCTCTTTTGAATGTCCGTTAGTTTTTATTATGTTATTATTTGAATAAAATTTTCAGTTGCGATATCATTTTTCGTGTCTGCTGGATGCGGGAGTTAAAATGATCCTGAGGTTACTTCTGAGAAAATGTAAGGTATTCAATTTTCTACATCATTGTGGAAAAAAATACAGGGTGTTCTATTCGAAAAAATCGAGAAATAATAATTTTAAGTTCTTCATATTTGGACCTTAATAACGGACACCCTGTATATGATAGGTTGATCGTTTAGGAACCATGTCAAGGCAAATCCTTCAATTGAAAAACTTTTAGTTCAAATTCATGTTACTATCGCTTCTGGAAATCGTCAGAAGACTTTTCCTGAACTGCTTTTCCCTCACCTTTTTGCAGTTTTCTTCTAATAAGATCAGAACTGTTGGAAAAATGTCCCTAAGATTTTGCGTCATGAAAGAGGTAATGAAGGTCATTGAAAATATGTGAAAATATATGGGGTGATCCATTAAAAAAATCATCCATTTGTTGAATAACATTTATCGGGGACACCCTGTATATCAGAAAATGAAGATAAAAGAGGTCTAGTTTCCAACTAAATCTCTGAGATGTCTGGTTCGGCAGCTATGGAAGAAGAACGCACTATCGCAGGACCCTGTATACCTGCGGTGCCTCGCGCATTCACCATTTTGCAGCATTATTCTTTCATTTGCCCTTCCCCTCCCAAAAAAACGTCGTCACCGCCCCTGTTGTTATAATAATTCGAAAGGATGGTAATGATTGGTTGAATTATATGTCAAACACAATATTTCATGGATATATCATGTGTAATAATCGAATTAAAGGTTTTAAAATGGTAGGTATATTTCATGTAAATTTCAAAAATTAATATCTTCTAAAATAAAGCTTTCCACAACTTTAGAATAGCACTGATAGATTTTTTATGGCAAAATGTACCTAGAAAAAATCGGGAAGAAAATCCGCTGCTGGGCATAAAGTGAACAGTCATAATGTCATAACCACATGACATAATGTCTGTCAAACATGCGCGGATGTAACGGAATCTCTGAACAAAGTTTTCACCAACTTTAAGGGGACCGATCAAGTCGACAATTTGCAGACGTATCAATAACCGATGAATGAATATTGCAACGTTTCGATTCGATTTTTCGGCAATGCCCAATCATCATTTTCGCACCTGAAAACCTGCAAGTATCCACATTTCCAAAAGCGATGTTTCAACACCCTCTTCCGAAAGAAGTACATCCCTTCCCATTGTCTTATCACGCGGTCAATGTTCGATTTGTCCCACCGCTCGTCCGTCTAAATTGTGATGGAGTGTGTGCTTCGAAGGCCCCCGACAAGCTTTCGGGAACCGTGGGCCGATCCTCCTTCGCCTCCTTGCCCGCCACAAAGCCAGTCTCGTGGTCCCTAATGCATCAGACAACCTGATGAAGACGACTCACCCGCCTGGGACCGCGCCGTTCCCGGTTTCGAAGCCGGGATGGCCTTGCCGTTCCACTGCGGACGGTCGCATCAACATGCCCCGATATTAATGTTTATTTGTTCGTTCCCAACTACTCGTTTTTCCGTTTGCGGACGGTCTGATGGTTTGGTTGGTGAGATATCGCTTCGGATTGTCTGGCGTTTCGGACCGGAAGTGCCGCAGCATTCTTCGTTACGAGCCACGAAATGAAAAATTGAATCTGGGTGATCCTGTTACGTATACTCCATTCACAATTATAAAATCACAACTCTGGTCTTGAAAATTTGACACATTCCACTCTGTATCGAAGTTATGACGTTTTTCAAAATATTTTTATGTTCCAAGTCAACACTATGTTGCCCTTTCTACATTCTTAGCGTAGTTCTCAGAATGTGAATGAATTGGAAAAGATGTGATGGACGAAAATAATTAACGTTTATATGAATTGATAGAAAGGATTCCTTTTCTAGTTATTTGCATGAAAAGTACAAGAGATCACTGTTGAAATATATTATTTTTCGCCATGGAAAAAACACAGACTTTTCATCAGGTGCACCAACTCCTGAAAACGAAACCATGACCTCCTATGTGATTAAATAAAAGTGAATGGAGTATAAGTATTGATAACTCTGAAACGAAATCCTGCAATTTCTTGGCATGAGCCGCCCTGCGATATTTTAGATTTTCAATACACCTGAGTAGACAGGATCAATCATTTCCATGACCTTTCTTGTGCGAACATAAACCCGGGCACGAAGGCCAAATCACGCCGAGGGAAAACGAGAAAATTGTCTTCCTGGCCGAAGCAATTAGAAGAGGTGATATGGCATGTGCCTGCGACTGGGAATAGAAGCGCAGCCTTTCCAAATAAATTCGAATGATTACAATTCCCCGTAGAAGCGGAGGGAATTGAAGTAAATGTCGAATTTCTTAACGTGGGACCGAACGCCCGGGCGTTGAGTTTCGTCCCCCCCATTCGGAAATCGGGAACGGACCCGACGGAGAACAAAGGCGCCCTTAATTAAGATTTCTTTATTTTGGTTAATCTGCCAAAGTTTCATTACGACTATAAAGTCTTATGTCGAATCTGTTCGGAAGTTCCGGCGGAAAAGAACGTCCGGACTCATTTCGATAATTGAAATTCCGACTTATATCCAGAAAGAACACTTCGCGTTCATTATTTTCGATAATGAAGGCTCAGATTTGAGTAGGGAAAAATTCGGCTCCTCTATTTTACATTCCATTATCCCAAGATTCTTGTGATAACATTCACAATTGAGTAATTGCCCCTGTGCATTCGCCTTAGTTATCCGAGGAACGTATATGCACTATCTTTACTTTCCTGATAGGTTCAATAGCTCAACTCAACCTCATCTCCAAGGAAGCCTCCTTCAAACCACGGCATATAGAGACGATATCTGAACTAACAAGTATTTTCTTTTTGGCAACTCTGATTTTGACAGCTCACGTACGTTCAGACGTTTTCGATGTAACAACAACATATCTAGTGTAAAAGTTCATTTTGCGAACGTTCTCGCTCTGGAACTGACATATTTTATGTTTCCATATTGCGCATGCATTCAATTATGGATAACCCTGTATTCGTAACGATTTTCGGTCATATTCCTCCATATGCTTGCTCCTTGGGGATGTAATGGAATGTTTCTTGAGAAAAATTGAAGGTCATTCGATTCTGTTTCGAGATACGGGACTAGTAAAAGTGGGTAATTCTCAACTTCAACGCCCTGTATCTCAAAAACTAGTCATAGGATTGGTTTGGGGCCATGGACACTTTTGATCAGTTTAACAGCCAAAAGTGTCACGTTCATCTTGGGTACAATATAAAGCGTTCCACACACGAAATTCAGAAATGACAGAGATATTCAACAAATATGTACAATTGATGGGACTGAAATCCAACAATTATGTATTTTTTTAAACATTTTCTATGGTATTCAAAAAAATCACCGATTATAATAATAAATTGATTTGGAAGAAGATTGACACAACTTTGTTTCATCACATATTCCGGGAACGAGTTTTACATTGTTCGAATCTGTCAACGAAATCACGTGAAAAATCGTTTCCGATCTCATACAGAGCGATCAGCCCAATCGAAAAGCTCTCTACGAAATATAATAATGCAGATGACTTTTTCACATTACTTCCCGTCTATTTTCGATTTCAAACACATAGACGACAGTTGCACCGATCGAGTAGTCGACAAATGATAGGTCTCAAACACGCGAATATGCATTTCGAGCAATATACCTTTGGCGGCCCCCCTTCACCGAATTCGCCCCCGACTTGTCCCTTTTATTAGGTCGGAATCGACATAGGTATAATGGCTATAATTTGGTGAAGTGGAGATGATGGGAAATTTGAATTTGGGTAAAATACCTGTCTATCGTTCCGACGTCTCTATTATCTTCTTCGTACAATTGACGGCGTTTCAGAAAAATAATAATTTATATTATTAAATGTATTAAAGTTGCTAACCTGAGGCTACGTCTATGATTTAGGAAGCGGAATGATATTATTGGTTCTAGACACGACAGTTATCGGTATTGTCGTTTAGCAGTGTTCACAGCAATTGCCTGGGTGGTATTGCTACTTCTCTGTATAGCGATTATCTGCATGAAACGTCAGCAGTATCGCATTTTCTCATCGTTTCACTATTTTTCAAATACTCGTGAACGAAAAATCAATATTTTCCGGGATCATCCGAAAATGTCGAGTTTTTCAATTGGCAACCCTGACTTTTGGTGTCAGAAATGCATAGATATCTTGGTGCTGAGTATGATTGGTAATTTATGGTTTTTTCAACCTTTTATTATTACAGGGATGACATGGTTGAACCTATTGAATTCAGTACTAGTATTGCAGATGGCAGGCAACCATGAACTATGAAAAATAGAAGTCTCTCATTTTCTGGTCATTTTGTTTTTGTGCTTATACGAGGATATATTCAAAAATTCTCAGCCTACTATAGAACCAAACAAAATTTCAATGTCAAAATATTTTATTACTCAACATATTCTCCTCTTAATTGAATACATTTATTACAGCGAACCTGCAACGTCTCTAGACCTTTCAAAAAAAATGTTTCTTCTTGCTCTGCAAACCAGTCCTCCACAGCTTTTATAACCTCTTCGTTGGAAGAAAATTCACGACGTTCTAAACTTTTTTCAGTCGAGGAAAGAGATGATAGTAGGAAGGAGCCAAATCTGGTGAATAAGGGGGGTGTTCTAGTAATTCTAACCCTAAATCACGAATTTTTTGCATGGCAACACGAGATTTGTGTACTGGGGCGTTGTCCTGTAAAAGCAAAACACCTTTGGAGAGCTTTCCGCGTCTTTTCTCTTTAAGTTTTCCCGTAGAGTGGTCATTTATTTCGAATAGTAATCTCCAGTCATTGTTCTACCCTTAAACAAAAAATCAATCATGATTACTCCATGGCAATCCCAAAATACTGAAGCAAGAACTTTTCCAGCAGATTTTTGGATACGAAACTTCTTAGGTCTTGAAGAACCAGAGTGTCGCCATTCCATCGATTGTTGCTTTGTTTCTGGATTGTAGAAATGTAACCAAGTCTCATCGATAGTTACAATTCCGTTTAAGAAGTCTACATCGTTTTTAAATCGAGCACAGATCGAACGCGATGCCTCTACCCTTGCAGGCTTTTGGTCAACATTCAAACATGTGGGGATTTATTTTGCAGAAATTTTTCTCGTGTTTCGAAGCTTGCAGTCCAATTTTTCACGGTTGCATACGAAGGTCATTGATCACCAAGGGTATTAAGCATATCTTCGTAAATCTGCTCACCTATCAACTCTTTTAAATGCAGGTACTTGATGATGGCTCGATACTCAATTTCGATTTTTACAATTTCGGTGGACATCTTTTTCTTTTAATTCATTGCGTAACTCTGGTTTACTTTTTTGACGTCGAATTCTACACTGACGCCAAAGTTCGAATATACTCTAGTTTTCTTCCCAAAGTCGGACCTCGTTACATTCGTACCTAAAAGTGTATTCGTCAAGTGAGATAAGGACTCTACGCGGTACAACACCTACGAAAGCAGACAGAAGCAGATACGTAACTTTTAAATCTGAACAACCGTAAGTACCATTTCCTACAGTGTTTACTTTGTGGTATTTATTTCTTTAATTCTCGTGGCGACAAGAACTGGTACGCCAGTCCATTTCTTCTCTCCAAGAGAGCTCCTGTATTTTATTCACTCGTATATTTCTGTGTACATATTTTGTTATGTTTTTGCACTTTTTTGAATATATCTTGAAAGGAGTTTTATTCTGGGCCGATCTGCCGTTGTGTAGTGAAAAAATAACGCTCGAACGTTGGCGTTCTCGAGCGTCGTTTCCATCCACGTCAATCGATTACCGACGCGAATATCAGTAGGTACCGTCGCTCGCCCCCCATAAACCGTAACCGATATTTCCGATTTTTATATCCGCCTGGCAGCGGGTAAAAGCGACCGGCGGACCGCAGTCATTAGAGGCAACACCTGTGGCACGCAACTTGCTCATTATTCTCGCCGAGGCAGATAGCTATTGAGCGGAATTAATAGCCTTCGATCATTTTCTCAGTCAACACGTACATTACAGCAATCCTTTCAGCCTTATTGACAAGAAAACCGGGCCCGGAAAAGTCATTGTTTGTGCTGCGATACAACGCTGACAACGCGTCTGCTACCTATTTATTTTATGGCCATTTGTACATTGGATTTTCCGTCTGAGGTATTAATACTTAAAAGGTCGTTAAGGCTTATTCGATATTAGGTCACTCGAGGTAATTCCGGTCGACTTATGCCGCTAGAACCGCAGCCTACGAAACCCTAATGGGATAATTGTGATACGTTTTGTTGTTCGGAGTTAATGACGCCGACTCTAATGGGGCATTCTTGTCATTGCCGACCACCAAGAAAAAACGCCTCAATAGCACTATTTTAGAAGTAATATTGTTCTACTTCAGTTGAAAAAAAATACAAAATTCAAAAAGCAATTTGAATTCACCTCATCAAATGCTGAGGCCATGTCTACTTTAAAGCTCTATACTCTATAGCGTAGATCAAATGCACCATTTATGATTAAAACTCGATGCTCCAATGACACCTCCCTCTTACCAATCTAGATCTTTTAGATATGACCTCTTCAAGCTCTAAAATAAGCTACCATATTGTTCTTGATTGACAAATCTAACGCTGTATAAACACGTGTGTTTGTGTTTTTGCGTTGCCCACTGTTATTAAAGAAGTCGTTAAGAGTCTTCAGCCTTCGAAATAAGAAACGTATACCGCCAGATGGCAGTGCAGTGCTTTAATTTTTATTTATTGGATTATTCATCTTGCATAGAACAAATGTTGGGGCGCAGGAAATATAACAAGAAATTCTACCCTAAACTAAATCTCACACTGGCTGTATAATACTCTCTCTTTCCTTCACCATCATCTGGGAGGAGATGCCTGCGGGGCGTGTCATTTAAAAGAAATTCAATTCCATGTTAGAATCCACAATTGTAAGAAACAATTAATTTTTACTAATCGACGGCTAAAACAAACCTAAATAAATTGTCGTTGATAAAAATGGATATTTATCATTTCGAACAGAAATCTCAAGGAAATAAACTTCGCGAAAACCACACATTGTTGTAATATTGTTTACAAAAAAACGGTAAATTCTGAAAGAAGAATGAGATAGACGTTTGATTAACTAAATGATAGACTTCAAAACTGAAATGAAAAAACACAAAAATATTTGTTCGTTTTGATGGTGGAAATGTTACAAAATAACCAAAAATGATGGGGAATATCCTTTTCATTCATTCAATACTTATAAAATATTTTATTTATTATTTTTATCTTTATACACTCATACATCCCTTCATCAATCAGGAAAAAATAAATCGTTTCTGTTCCTAAATTGAACGTACAAACGAAAAAGGGAGATTCCTTAAGTGAGTTCAAGAAAAAAAACGTCCTATAAACATGGGTTCGCAAACGTTTCGTTTTCGAGATACAGAGTGTTGAACTTTTAATTATTTTCAAGATATTCAACTGAAATTTGGAAAAGATATTATATTTGAGAGTTCTCACCACGTGACATGGCAATTTCGATAGCAGATCTACAGGGTGATATTTTTTCTGGAACACTGTTTCTGTTTGTCCCCAGTACTTTTTTATGGTGGGCAACTATTGATTTGAAAAGATGTAAAAAGAAGCTTTGTTGTTATACTAAACTTTTCGATTCCTTGTAGTTTTGTCGTATCTGCTACCGATTTCTAGAAAAAAATTGTGAACGATTCTCTCGAAATCCTCAGAAAAATCATAATTGTCGTGGAAATTAATTAAGTAAAAAAAATCTAAACTATTGAAGTCTAGGAATCTGGTGGGCAATGAATGATGTCCAATCCGTCCAATCCATCTGTTTTCACAATTTTAGTTCAAATACTAGTACACCCTGTATCTCGAAAAGATATAAGAGATATTTCAGTTGGATGAACGAGGGCTAAATAGCTTCTGACTTCAAGATCATTTGGGATGATACTTTTGAAGTTTTTCTGTGTACTAATTTTTGGTCGATCTTCATATTCTTTTAAGTTATTATTTCCTTCAGAGGAAATGTTTATTATATTGAGTGACCTATCAGTTTCATAACGACAAAGTTCACAAAAATGATAAAAAAAAATCTTAGTTAAATTGAAAAATACTCACTTTACTGGTTTCGCCGTATTTCGAGCAGGTATTTATCCTAAAGTCTGTAACAGAAGAAAAATATTTCGTGTCAGGAACTATTAAATAAATAATAATAAGACGACTTTATTGAAATTACATTTTTCCAAAACAAAGTAAAAAAAAATATAATGAATTCATGAAATGAAGTAAAAACAATCTCATGGCGGAGTTCAGATGGTATGCAAAGATACCTTTGATCTGCCACCCAAACCCTGATTGAGAAAAATAACATTAAATCGATATATTAAAAAAAAAAAACAAAAACCCATTACAATGTGAAACCATAGCCATCAATCAAAAGATTAACAATCGAACTAAATGATAACCATTGAGGCATAAAATAAACAAACGGAACAATGCCATACATGATAAAACAATAAATTACAAATTATAACTGGAGGTTGAAAGATCTCCCAAAGATGACCAAACGATGTTGGGTTTCATATTTTAAAAACTATAACACTGCCTATTCACATTAATGAGTAGTTTAATACAATCAATATTGAATATTTGAGGTAGAACATGATTGAAGTTCCACAATTATCTTGTAAAGAGTGTGGTGAATGTACTATTTGAAATCCCGATCCATGTTTATTTTTGCGCGGAAGTTCTATTCAAAAGAAAAAAAATTTCAATATTGCAACAGGTCCAGGATGATAGACAATTTCTTCGACCACTGCTGGTAAATTGTTTCGACAGCCGTCCAACATCTTTCTCATTAGGTCCTTTGGGCTTTGAACAAGAAAATGTAGTCGGTGCATTACCAATTCATACTTTGACAAGGGCGTCCCCAGCCTTTGAGCTAGGGGGAGGGGCAAAAAAAATTAGAATAGAAATAATGAACTGATTTTCGTATTTTATGATATTATTTCATGAGGGATTCTTGAGCTCCAAGGGGGGCAGCTGCCAACCCCCCTTGCACCCTCCTGGGGACGCCCATGTACTTTCACATCCGTTTAGTATGGAAATATTTAGTTTTAACTGATTCGTTTGTGTTGTTTTCATAAAAAGGTTCTTTAATTGGCGATCCAGTAATAATCACCACTTCGAATACAGAAATCGAACCGAATTCGCAGAAATTCGTATCAAACCGAGGTGGAAGTTCTCGGGAAGTGTATCGTAGAAAACCCCCTCAATTTCCTGGAGCCTGCATCGAATGCCGAACGAAAGGAAAGGATTCCGGGGCCTCCATAATTAAAACTGTCTAATCGAACCTAGACGGAGGTAGGAGCAATTAAACAGTTTCGAAAGGGCGCTGCAAATACGCAGCACTAGTTATGCATTCACGAGTGATTAAATCGATGGAGTGAGTGCGCTTAGGAATGGGGTGAAAATTCAGGAGTAAGGAGAGCTTGATGTTTTATCGCTAAGGGTTGAAACATCGTATGGAAAATTTTCAGATGAACCATGGATGTTGCGAGTAATACACACAACCAAACTTATATGGAATCACCCTGTTATTTGGAAAAAACGAATTTTAATGAAAAAAAAGTCGCTGAAAGTGAAGAGCAGTTTTCCCAAAACAAGTTTAATACAAAAATGATATAAATTATTAAAATATTATTTTTATAATAGAACAGAAAATTGAAAGTGTAAATTTCTCTAAAAATAATTTTTATGTAACTGAGAATTGAACAACAAATAAAACGAAAACAAATCAATAATCAGTATTACCACCCCTGGCATTGATACAAGCTTGAATTCGAAGAGGCATGCTTTCTATTAAGTTGTTAATTTCTTCTTCTGTAACATTTGCCCATTCCTCTAAAGCCGCTTGTATAAGTTGCTCTGCGTTACCAGGATTATTTTGACGAGCTCTAATTTTTATTTTGATCCTATCCCACAAGTGCTCGATAGGATTAAGGTCCTGTGAACAAGAAGGCCACTCTAAAACAGTCACACCTTCTGTTTCGAAAATTTTTTTTGCAACTCTGCTGGTATGTGGAGGTGCATTATCCTGCATAAATAGGAAATAATCTCCAAAAGCACCTCGCCAGAGCCTCACTACAGGTTGTAGCACTAGATCAACATACCTAGGCCCTGTCAGAGATTGTCTAATGGGAATTGAAGGAGTTTTCTCACCAAACATAATTCCGCCCCAAAACATTACAGTACCTCCTTTGTATTTAGGGATCGGTCTTGCAGCTTGGAGCCTAGCTTGCCTCCCTCTACCTCTTAAAATGCGAACACGCCGGTCGTCGGATCGTAGGCCAATTCTGGTCTCATCCGAAAATAAGACATTTTTCCAATCTTCAATAGTCCAATTTTCATGCTCTAAACACCAATTAAAACGGTCAACCTTATTTTGCCTCGATAGTTCTGGAACTCTTAACGCTCTTCTCTTGAACAATTCCCGAGCGCGAAGTTTTTTTCTGATAGTTTCGACAGAAACACTAACACCTGTAGCTTGCAAAAATTGCCTTTGAAGCTCTGAATGAGATACTGCGGGATTTCTTCTTGCTGTTTGGGCTAAAAAGCGATCCTGCCTTTCTGTAGTTTCTCTTCCACGACTTCTTCTCGGCCTATTCTTTAGGGTTCCTAACTCCAGAAACCTCGCATAGGTTTTTGAAACAACCCCTTGTGTAACCCCCACCGTTCTTGCAATCTGTCTATGTGACATACCTTGTTCTGCCATAGTAATAATTCTTCCTCTCTGGACTTCCGATAACCCCACATAAGGCATTTTTTTTAAAACTTCGCAAAAAAACAAAATATAAATTCACTGCGACGTTCGAACGAAATGGTAAAATCGACACTGCAAAGCCAAATCTTATCAAGTGCTTATGAACCTAACTATTTTTGTGAGTAAACACATGCACTTTTTATTTGCTTCTAACGAGAAATATATCAAAATAATATTTCATCTTAATACTGGGTGATTCCATATAAGTTTGGTTGTGTGTAGATTCTTTGATACTGGTTCATAATGAAGCTTGTATATTGCACCATTTTCCTAAGCTATTTTTCAAAATGGTGCTCTTCTTCCCGTTGTAATTTTTAAATATTCCTGAGGATCTGAGCGCCGTGACTTAGTTGGTTCAGCTAGTGCGGACTGTGAAAGGCGTGGAGATTACTCTAGCGGAAATAATGATGCGACAGTATCAATAACAAGTCTGTGGTACTGTTATGCAAGCAATTCCCACCTGAATATTCACAAAAATTGCATATGAAGACAGAGTAATGCAGTTTCACCCTAATTTCTTCGATATTATGAATTTATGGATGCGTCATTACCATCCCTGGCAAACGCTGCAGCTGGGTTGAAATCAGAAATAAGGAGCGTTCGATATTTTATTAGTCTTTCGCGGCTCATGAATTAGAGAAAGAAAGCAGAAGGAAAATACACCCTTCCCGTTCGATAATGCCAAAAATAATTAATTACTAGCCATCGAGCGGGGTGTCAGCCAATTTTTCAATAAGAAGCTGTCAGTTCTTCGGAAGACTAACGAAGCCGAACCGAGATGCCTGGAATTGCGGGGTAACTGCCTATTCACCTTCTCCTTCGTCATTACCAGTGTGTATTAAAGCCCCCCCTTCTCGACGATGACTGTCAGTTTTTCCCGCCAAATTCGGAAAATTAAACGGAATACAAAAAAACGCCAGAGTTGCTGTCGACATCTTCGCATACTTGAAATATTTTGAGTACAGGTTCATTGAAGTGTAGCTAACTATCTAGAAGCATTTCTCACTCACAAATTCCATAAAGCTTTGGATTTCGTACACAGAATGTTTTCGTTCCAACTCGGACTCGCCAGAGCGTGGATAGTGAATTTTTGCATAAAAGCCAATTTACTGTCGCATTGGATCGCACCAAATAATCAATAAATGAATAGCTTAGGAACATCTTCGAGTTCACACTTATCAGGTGGATATCCAACAAATGGATAGACATATTCGAGTGAAATTAAGATTAAACCTGAATTTTTCATTTGAAAGATAATTTTATGACATTTATGTAGGTTCGTTATTGCTACTTTTCGAATAGATACAGATAACTATATCGACGTCCCTCAACTCTGGCGCAGATAAATATGAAGGGTTGAGGGAGCATCATCACTTGAAGAATTATCCGGAAATTTTAATTACGCAATCAAAACCTCAAGTTTCCTCCGAGAAGAGGAATTTTAATGAAACAAGCGATGAGCCAAGGATCGCAGTTAATTACTACTGAATTTAAGAAATGATTAATCGAGTCCATCAAGAAATAACACTGGATAGAACGATTCGGGCAGATATTCGATTTGGCCCTCTTTTTACCACTCACTTGGCTTCAATACGAATAACTATACAGGGTGTTTCATTAGGAATTGTCTATTTGGTAACTGAAAAAACTTCAGCACAAAATACCTGAAACACTCGAATAAATTATGCGATTGTCGATTCTTTCGATTTTTTTCAAGTAACTAATTACGAGGATGTATTGATATCTAGTTAGCCTAGACCAGTTCCATGGTTAAAAAATTTTTTGCGATACCATATCAACGAACAATAACTTATTAGAAGTGTCAGTGTAGAGTTCGACGTCAAAAAAGTAAACCAGAATTACGCAATAAATAAAAAAAGATGTCTACCGAAATTGTAAAAATCGAAAAATTGGAGTATCCAGCCATCATCAAGTACCTGCATTTAAAAGGGTTAAGAGGTCAGCAGATTTACGAAGATAAGCTCAATACCCTTGGTGATCAATATCCTTTGTATGCGACCGTGAAAAATTGGACTGCAAGCTTCAAAAGAGGTAAATTTTCCATTGAAGATGATGACCGATCGGGAAGGCCAGTATCTGTGTCAGTCCCCGAAAATATCGATGCAGTTCACGACATGATTTTATCAGACCGTCGAATTGGGCTAAAACGGATATCTAGAGCACTGAAAATTTCATACGAACGCGTTCATCATATAGTTCACGTCAATTTGGACATGAGAAAAATTTCTGCAAAATGGATCCCCAAATGTTTGAATGATGACCGAAAGCGTGCAAGGGTAGAAGCATCGCGTTCGATCTGTGCTCGATTTGAAAACGATGTAGACTTCTTAAACCGAATTATTACTATGGATGAGACTTGGGTACATTTCTACGATCCAGAAAGAAAGCAACAATCGATGGAATGGCGACACTCTGGTTCTCCAAGACCTAAGAAGTTTCGTGTCCAAAAATTTGCTGGAAAAGTTCTTGCTTCAGTTTTTTGGGATTGCCATGGAGTAATCATGATTGATTTTTTGGATAAGGGTAGAACAATAACTGGAGATTACTATTCGACATTACTGACCACTCTACGGGAAAAAATTAAAGAGAAAAGAAGCGGAAAGCTATCCAAAGGTGTTTTGTTTTTACAGGACAACGCCCCAGTACACAAATCTCATGTTGCCATGCAAAAAATTCGTGATTTAGGGTTAGAATTACTAGAACACCCTCCTTATTCACCAGATTTGGCTCCGTCCGACTATCCTCTCTTTCATCAACTGAAAAAAAGTTTGAAAGGTCGTAAATTTTCTTCCAAAGAGGAGGTAATAAAAGCTGTGGAGGACTGGTTTGCATAGCCAGAAGAAACATTTTTTTTTAAAGGTTTAGAGACGTTGCAGATTCGCTGTAATAAATGTATTCAATTAGGAGGAGAATATGTTGAGTAATAAAACATTTTGACATTGAAATTTTGTTTGGTTCTATAGTAGGCTAAGAATTTTTTAATAGATCCTCGTACGACAAAGTGTTAGTTTCCTATTTCGATAAAGCCTCCCGGTGCGAATCGATATTTTTCCGACATTTCGATCCCGGCAGAGAACGTGATATTTCAACCCCTAGTAATTAACTCCATCCTGGAGATTTCAACGAACTTCAGTAAGACTTAGGCGGGCTTAAAGTGAGTGAACAGAATGTCGCGGACCTCGCTGTGGCAATTCGCACTCAGGAAACCACATCACGTAGGAATCTTCGTTTGCGGCCTTGACAACAGCCCTGTAGATGTCAGAAGGGATTTTAATTAACGTACTGCAAAAGTCGTCTACTATTTAATGGATAGATTTTAAGTATGCCGGAATTTACTGCGATTGCCGGAGCAGTTTGTGGGCGTTTCACGTCACCGGTAGGGTTGGAGGGTCGGGTTAAATTGTGGAATGGGAAGAATTGCGACATTTCGAATAGCGGATAGGTTGGGAGTTATAAACCTATGTTATATCACAAGACCAATAAATTCAATCGATAAACCCACTTGAATATTTTTAGCATGAATCTGCTGATGTATTTAGGGGGGTCATCATGCGCTTTGATTGTTTTCACCCAGAAAGTTGACATTTTCGAAATCTATTTTATCATACCCAGAGATACTTTGGACAATGCTGATTAAAAATATACAAACCTAATTTAGATACAATAGAAGGAACAGGAGCAATGACGATTTGAAATTTCGATTTTTTGAAAAAATGGCATTTCGCAGGCGAAAAT
Organism: Adalia bipunctata; assembly: GCA_910592335.1. Classification (NCBI taxonomy): domain Eukaryota; kingdom Metazoa; phylum Arthropoda; class Insecta; order Coleoptera; family Coccinellidae; genus Adalia; species Adalia bipunctata. The sequence continues at coordinate 6,581,058 of OU342951.1, forward strand.
CTAAACTATGCAAATAAGGGCTTTGGAATGTTTCTTATTGAATTCAGCGACCTCGAAAACCTATCTTTTGATACCAAAATCGTCCATGTAGCCTTCATAACTACTGAATTATTTCGTTTTAATTTTTTCGATATTTCATTTTCGAGTTTTGTTCTGAAGCTCAGAGCTCTCAAAGTATGGGTGATATGGATCACCAAATTGGGTATTCTGAAAGACTCGAATGGGTTGAATACATTATCGATTGAATAACACTGTTAAATTCTCGAGGGAATGCGTGTTGATGGCAAATATAGTGTTTTTAGGGGGTTACCCCTTATGCATTTTGCACCCAAAAATTTGGGATTTTCGAAATCGATTTTATTCTTTATAGAGATACTTTGGACAATGCTGATTGAACTATGCTAGTTAGGGCTCTGGAATATGTTTCATTGAATAGAGCGAACTCGAAAACCTACATTTTGATACCAAAATTGTCCATATATCCCTCATAACTACTGAATTATTTCGTTTTAATTCTTTCGATATTTCATTTTCGAGTTTTGTTCTGAAGCTCATAGCACTCAAAGTATGGGTGATATGGATCACCAAATTAGGTATTCTGAAAGATTCGAATGGGTTGAAGACATTATCGATTGAATAACACCGTTAGATTTTCCAGGGAATTCCTGTTGATGGCAAATATGGTGTTTTTAGGGGGTCTTACCCCTTATGCATTTTTGGCCCAAAATGTTGGGATTTTCGAAGTCTATTTTATTGTTTGAAGAGATACTTTGGACAATGCTGATTAACAATATACAAGCCACATGTAGATGCGACCAAAGAAACGGGAGCTATGACGATTTGAAATTCCGATTTTTTGAAAAAATGCCATTTGACAAGTGAAAATCTAAACTATGCTAGTTAGGGCTCTGGAATGTGTTTCATTGAATTGAACGACCTCGAAAACCTACGTTTTGATACCAAAATCGTCCATGTATCCCTCATAACTACTGAATTATTTCGTTTTAATTTTTTCGATATTTCATTTTCGAGTTTTGTTCTGAAACTCATAGCACTCAAAGTATGGGTGATATGGATCACCAAATTGGGTATTCTGAAAGATTCGAATGGGTTGAAGACATTATCGATTGAATAACACCGTTAGATTTTCCAGGGAATTTGTGTTGATGGCAAATATAGTGTTTTTAGGGGGTGTTACCCCTTATGCATTTTTGGCCCAAAATGTTAGGATTTTCGAAGTCTATTTTATTGTTTGAAGAGATACTTTGGACAATGCTGATTACCAATATACAAGCTACATGTGGTTGTGAGCAAAGAAACGGGAGCTATGACGATTTGAAATTCTGATTTTTCGAAAAAATGCCATTTGACAGGTGAAAATCTAAACAATGCTAGTTAGGGCTCAGGAATATGTTTCATTGAATAGATCGACCTCGAAAACCTACATTTTGATATCAAAATCGTCCATGTAACCCTCATAACTACTGAATTATTTGAGTTTTAATTTGTTCGATATTTCATTTTCGAGTTTTGTTCTGAAGCTCGGAGCACTCAAAGTATGGTTGATATGGTTCAAAATCACGCATAAAATATGTTCACAAGTAAAATTGACAGAATTCAACGTTGAATCCCCTGAATAAATAAGGGATATTCTCACAAATCTGAAACGTTTCCACCGGATGAATAATTCAAATACCCTCACATCCCGAGCAATAATGGACCTGATTTCTTTTTTATTACACTGACATCGCGGTAATACAGTCAATGGCAAGGTATACTAAATTATCACCCCTTGGTAACCCTTTTACAGCCCATCTGGGACCGATGAATGCGGGCTTAAGAGCTCTTGATAACTGCTGTTCGCATGGTATCATTTCCTCCCTGGAAATTCTGAAAACGATTCGATTATGGAACGGTTTTCGCTTCTTGAATCTGAAGTCGAGGTTTGTTTTCCCCGGATGATATCCGGATCGCCGATCTGCGGAAGCCGACTGGGGGGCCCCCTTCATTATGTAATTGACTCGAGCGGAATCGAGATGTCTCATTTGGCCGCCGCGAGACGCAAATATCAGGAACGAATTTAAAAGTTATTTTGTTTCCGATGGGGCCGTCTGGATCGGGTCGTTATTTATTCATGTTTTTTCGAGTATCGATTTGGGGGATCAGGTTAATTTGCGATTTTAAGGACTCTCTCATAAGGGGGAGTTGGAATTGCAGAAAGAGCTTCGAATATTTTCGGTGAATTCTCGATTATTCCACCTGAAGAATCATCAATGGGCATTTCCAGTCATTTTCGTAAAAAATATATTTTGACATATTGGATTCTCACGTTAGTCGTGATTTTTTTTAATTTTTTCTTCATCGATTTATACCCTTAAAAAAATATTGAAAACTCAAAAATAATCTACCGAATTCAAATGATCAGAAGAAGCGGGAAATCGTGTGACGTCGGTGGCTAGAGAGATTTTTGATTGGTTGTACTCGTCATGACGTGCTGCTGATATAAATGACAGCATTGCCAAATCACAAAAAAAGAATTAGCCTGAAAAAGCCCTTGCTTTAACTTTCCTAATAATATCATAATATAATGTCGATTTTGAATGTTTTTCTTTTATCATCATGACATTTTCATTTGTACTCCATACAGCTTCATTACATCATTCAATTTACGATCTCCAAATTGAAGATAAAGAGGGTTCAAGTAAGCAGATAGGTGAGAAATTCAATTAAAAATAATTAAACCTAGTCTACACAGGTAAGAATTGGTATATACATAGGCCGGTCTCCTAAATTAGGAAGCATTTATAATTATTTTCATTTTGAGAGGTGCAGATTAGTGGTAAAATTAATTATGGATTTGGCAACTGTGTATAATCGTCAGTCGTTGACGTAACCTAGGAGTATAGAATATAGAGTATAGAATACTCCTAGACTTTACTGTAAGAAACGCCATTCTATAGTACGCAGAGAATACGTCGAAATGTCGAATAATGACAAATAAGAAGGTATTTGTATTTTCAGAGAATGAGTATTATATTAACTTTGATGAAAATTAAGTTGTTATATGACGATGTTTCTAAACATTATAGTGATCACATCGAATATAATACGATTACTGAATATATTTATGAATAAATTCAGAGATTTCACAAAGAATTGACAACAGTGGCGTGTCTCTCAGTTACTCTGGGCTTTGTCCCCTCCATCACAAACTTTAACCAATTATATTACAAATTGAGCCACTGACGTCACAGCAGAGGGACGTTTGAATTCACACGTGTTGAAATCACATTTTCAATATCGAATAATTATTCAGTTCTTCAAAATTCAGAGAATAAATGGTTACGAATGTGTTATAAACAGCCCCTCATTACGTCATGGGAACAAAAGTGCATATTTTGAGTTACTGGAAATCCCCATTACTCAGGATCAGCTCCTAAACTATGAGAGATAGAGGAAAAGTAATATACATGAACTGATGGCGCTGTATGTGGTCGTTGCTGGACAAGTAGCACGAGTGTGTTTTTACTGGTAGAATCTTTGAGGGATTCTGGGTGATTCCTTCAGATCACAGATTCGAAGAAAGTGGGTAAATATTGGAATTTTAAAGCTTAAAACAGACTTCTTCGAACAGCTTCATTTTTGGGAAAAAATGCAAATTGTCGAGAATGCCTTCCACGAAGACAAAAATGGAGAAAACGTTAATATGCAAATACACACGAGTGAAGCCCCGCTGTCAGCCCAAAATACGGCACATCTGTTGGTCCGGACATGGTGATTTTCTTTCTTGGACGGCAGGATCAGGCGGTCGCGGAGGCAGTGCTAATTTTCTCACTAGAAAGTCATGCGCATGCAAACAGAATGAGCGCGGTCGGCCAAATAATAACTCGTCCGTCCTCGTCCGAAACGGCGTCTGTCTTTTTCTCGCCCGTCGGTTCAACCGACTTGATCAATATCCCTCCTTGGATCCCCCCGTCCCAGTCTTAATTAGGAGTTGGAATCTGTGGCGGACACACATAAGGGACCCTAGACCAATATGCAGGACCCTCAACTTCAGGAGATCGCCCCCTAAACCCATAGTCCCTGCTGCTCGCCCCCCCGCTTTTATATACGTACGGATACTTGCCGCGCTGTTCATTTATGAACGATTCATTTTCAGTTTCTGGGGATAACATTATTAAAATATCACATTAATACACGAAATCGCATTTGCGTTTCGAATGGAAATAAACGACGCTTTGGTCCTGTTTCAGTCTCTGGCCGTGCATGGAGTGGAGGACAATAATGAAGGTATGCAGATGCTGAGATTAAACATTTTTCTTTCCTTCCCTATTCCCCCATGTGCTTGAGAGTGTCAATTAAGGCTCCAGCGTAAGGTTCCTGCGGGTTTTGACCATGCTGTGAGGTTCACCAGGAAATATTCACATTTTGGGAGAAGCACAGGTCTTTTAGAATTCACACAATCTGGTTGTGACTCTTCAGTATGCTACTTGATAGTTTAACTCTTTGTGGAAATTGTTGGTTCCTGCATTGGAAGGTTCAGGTCTTGGTCTTTCTCCAAATCATGCTTGAAGATACCAAAGGAAATGGTCTCTTTTCTAGAGAAGTCGTGCTGGTATGATCCAGGGCTTGAAGTCCGAATGTCTGCCAGCCCACCGAAATCATCCAGAGCATTCTGATTGAAGAAGAAACTCTAATCTTGACCCTTCTGCGAGTATCTTCCAGAGAAGCCCTCGAGGACGAAGGGCGAATGAAACCTTTGTTCGATGGAGGTAGTCTGGAGCTTTCGAGAATGGAAGGAAATCCAGAGTCAACTTCTCTAACCGCTTGACTTTCAGACCTCCGAGAACAGCAGGCTATGCGAATCTTAATGCACTCTTAACTGCACCAATTCGTCAATTATCCACGTCACTTTGAAAACCAATTTGTTTCGTTCTAAACAATGCTCTCTAGACGAACAACCAGCAGATAGAAATTCCAGTCCATACATCAGCTTTGAGTATCAGTATCTCATCAGTCCATTTCTTCTTTCCAAGATGCACGTTTTATGCATACGTCAAAGTCACTCGTTGAACACCTCGAGATTAATAACTGATCTTTTATGGAGCCTAGCAGTGGATGAGCTGCTCCACATGCTGCCTGAGCTTGGCTACGAAAGCACAGGCTATGCTTTGGTCAAAATGGAGAGCACTTTGGACAATTCAGTGAAGAAGAGCCTCACACTTATCGAGCAATGTGCTTGGCAGTGTCATTAGGAAGCTTTTACTTGGATGCCAAAAGTAGATTTGGTCGTATTTAGTGAAAAAAAAACTGCTAACCTCAGGTTATTGTCTTCACAAATTTCCACATCCAAAAAAGATTACGACAACATCAACAAATCGATTTCATCAGGCCGAAATCCTGGGATCGAACAGACTCCAAACTGTCGACATAAATTTCACTCGATATCGACCCGAGTTCATGTAGACTCGCCGACAAAACATTGGAAGTTTGACGCTAGTCAAAATGTTACCGGGATTCACACCAAACTACAGTAGTTTATAAGGATATGCCATAACTCCTGAACTATTCGTCGCAGAACTTCAACTAGGTAACATCTTCGAAAACTTTCGAGGTCAAATCTGTTGAAAACTCTGCTAAACTTCTGCCGAATGTTGAGATAAGATTTGGAAATGGGATCCTCCTTGCGATCGAGGTGCTATTTCGGATTGGTTTCGGAGGAAATCTGCAACACGTAGATGGAAAAGGCTGGGCTGATTCAACAGTCAGCATCAGAAGCTTGCAGAGGAGTTTATATCCTTTGAATTTCATGTTAAATTCAAAGATTTTGGTATTATTTGGGAGCTATCGATTTTGTGCCAGGAAAACAAAATTATAAAGCCGGACCTGCAGGAATTCATTAGTCTCGGCCAGTTGTGGACCCTCTTCATTAAAAATCTGATACGGTTCCCTAATAAGAGTTCCATTTAAAATCATATTAAGGGTTTATTCTCGATTTCGGCGATAAGAGAAACATTCTGGTTTGAATATTGTGGATTACGAATACAATAAACTTTATGAATATCTCATTTGAAGGCAGTTATACTGTTTTTGAATATGTTAAGCATTCACCATAGTATGATTGACTTTGCATTCGATGGTTTTATCTATACCTACTCTGTTCAAATCTAAGGAGCAATAATAACACGTTTCGCGCATCGGTAGGAGGGCCTTCGTAAAGTTTATTTCCGTCCAAAGTAGAATCGAGGAGATTTCACACAATCGTTCAGTTTTAACTGAACTTGAATTCCATTTTTTCAATAATTTATAGAACGTTGGTCTTTTGAAATTTGGCAAACTGTCGTCATCATTCACGATTTCTAGAACTTTAGAAATCGTTCGGATTTCATTCCGGAAAAAAACCGTGAACAATTCTTCTGATAAGGTTCATATCGAAATCGTCAACCGAATCGATTATTTTTAACGACTGGGCTCTCTTCTTAGGTGGCGTCAATATTTTATTCTCTTCATATTCTCTGAGAATTCTGAATACAGCTGAATCACTCACCCCTGAGGATTTTGAAACAATTCCTACTAAGTCTCTTCTCGATAAATCAGGATGTTCTTCCAATTCTTTTCGAAAAATGTTCAAAATTATCTCTTTCTCTAAAGCAGAGAAATGCGACCTTTTGGGCCTTCTTCGTGGTGGTCCCCACATATCACCCTCAGATGCAGTATCCGTTTCCGAATTCGACATTGTTCTATAAACACTATACACTTTGTCAAAAGATTTTCCAACACAATACACTTTTCATAACAAAATCTATAAACATTTTAAACAGCTAGACCTTCACAGTAGCTATAGGTATTTTAACTGGTCTTGTCAATTGAAAACTTCGATATTTATGCAAATCAAGAAGGCTTTAATCCATTAAGGGAAAAACCCAAACCTGGTGTTTCCCGGAATTACCTTGTTGAAATCTTGAGCAGCCGACAAAGAGTTTCGTATAAAATAATATGAAATTATGGACCGAAACTATGAAACTAAATATATTTCAGACATTACAAGTAAATGAGCATCATAAATTCAGAGAAAAACAGAGATCTTTTTCGAGTCTTGTCAATTGAAAACTTCGATATTTATGCAAATCAAGATGGCTTTCACCCATTAGGGAAAAGGACCCACATCTGGTGTTTCCCGGAATTACTTTGTCGTAATCTTGCAAGATTCCGACCCAAATCTCTAAAACTCAGGTGTTTCCTGAAATTACCTTGCCGCAATCTCGAGCATCCGAAAAAGAAATTATGTAGTAGAAAATAATATAAAAACAAAACAAAATAAAAAATAGGGTACGTCGGATATCAAATGTTTATGACAGTTGCAAATCATAACAGAAATTTTGCACTAACGTTTCTGAGGAAAAAACTTCTAATGTGGGAATTGCTGACTCAAATAATTGAATCATTTCTATCCAGTACCATCCACAGTCCGAGTACGATCCTGGCAGTCTCTTAGGGCGGTCGAACCAATAGCAGCTTTTTTGTGCGCAAACCAGACGATTTTGTTTGTTTACAAAGCTCCTTCTTATATTTGAACGGACTATAGTGATAGATCAGGAATCTGTAGTGAATCTAAACAAGAGGAGCCCGGAAATAGTAATGGACCTGAATTAGAACCTTGGGGTATCCCATGCAAAAAAAATCAGGAGCTTCTGCGGGAAGAAAATAAAGTTTCTGCAAGGGGTGTATCGGGTTCATTGGTTGGCCGACATCCTCCTAGCAAATGCATGTTCGTATCGATTCGGCAGATCGAACACAACGGCGGCTCTTGCAGCCACCTCGAACTGGCGGAATGGCACAGAACGATTAAAACGACATCGCAATATCTTGCGAAACATCGACACATTCAGAATCGAATTCAATCATGGCAGGCATTGACTGAGTCCGGCAATCATCAAGCGCAGCCATGGCATCCATTCAGTCGGTGTGTGTATGAAGTTGGTCACGTTGCAGAGCCCCATTGTGAGACGGTCTCTCTGCAGTTACATCTATTCAGAAAGGCACTAACTTCGCAGGTGTTTCATGAATGCTTATTGGAAATAGACGCCGATTTCGACGTCGTGGGCGTCGTTGTGTGCAAAAAGGGTACTTGGAAATTCCGGTTCGGTTAGGACCGACAATTAAATCTTGCATTTCCTGGGAGCAACATTCAGTAAAGGCATAAAGGCGTGCTTTGAGGTTTCGCCCATTTGAAGATATCAAGGACTTGGATTGTCAGTCCAGTTTGAACAGAGAATTATGCACAATAGTTATTTCTGTATTGAGTGCGTAAAATGAGAGTTTTTCCCATTGGACACTCTCATATGCCATGAAAACACGTTTACAGATTCAAATTCGGATTATATTGACATATACCTCAAGTATAGAGCACTACGGCCGCCTCAAACAAAAAGAAATAGACTATTTTTGAAATATTCGAGAGGAAAATGTGTCAATCAACATGTGGAAATAAAAAATAGGAGAAATTCCAAGCTTGATTGCAAAATGGCTTGGAAAAGAGGTCACTGTTACAGGAGAAGCTCTGTAACTCTTTTGGCCAATGCAACATTACATCGATAAAACGTCACGGGAGCTGGAAATCTGCCTCCGTAGCAGAAGCATATATACGAGGATGTATTGATATCTAGTTAGCCTAGACCAGTTCCATACATAAACAAAATATTGCGATACCATATTAACGAACAATAACTTATTAAAGTGTCAGTGTAGAGTTCGACGTCAAAAAAGTAAACCAGAGTTACGCAATAAATAAAAAAAAGATGTCTACCGAAATTGTAAAAATCGAAAAATTGGAGTATCGACCATCATCAAGTACCTTTATTTAAAAGGGTTAAGAGGTAAGCAGATTTACGAAGATGTGCTTAATAACCTTGGTGATCAATGTCCTTCGTATGCGACCGTGAAAAATTGGACTGCAAGCTTCAAAAGAGGTAAATTTTCCATTGAAGATGATGACCGATCGGGAAGGCCAGTTTCTGTGTCAGTCCCCGAAAATATCGATGCAGTTCATGACGTGATTTTATCAGACCGTCGAATTGGGCTAAAACGGATATCTGAAGCACTGAAGATTTCATACGAACGCGTTCATCATAACTATACGTCGATTTGGACATGAGAAAAATTTCTGCAAAATGGATCCCCAAATGTTTGAATGTTGACCAAAAGCGTGCAAAGGGTAGAAGCATCGCTTTCGATCAGTGCTCGATTTGAAAACGATGTAGACTTCTTAAACCGAATTGTTTACTATGGATGAGACTTGGGTACATTTCTACGATCCAGAAACCAGGGGCGGATCTAGAAATTTTTTGAGGGGGGGGCGATTCCAAAGTAACACAGTAATAATTCTCGGATAAACCAGCAAAAATTATATTATCCCGGAACGAATTATAATCCCGAGGGGGGGGCGAAACCACCTTCGCCCCCCCCCTAAATCCGCCACTGCCAGAAACAAAGCAACAATCGATGGAATAGCGACACTCTGGTTCTCCAAGACCTAAGAAGTTTTTTGTCCAAAAAGCTGCTGGAATAGTTCTTACTTCAGTTTTTTGGGATTGCCATGGAGTAATCATGATTGATTTTTTGGATAAGGATAGAACAATAACGAGATTACTATTCGACATTACTGACCACTCTACGGGAAAAATTAAAGAGAAAAGACGCGGAAAGCTATCCAAAGGTGTTTTGTTTTTACAGAACGACGTCCCAGTACACAAATCTCATGTTGCCATGCAAAAAATTCGAGATTTAGGGTTAGAATTACTAGAACACCCCCCTTATTCATCAGATTTGGCTCCGTCCGACTATCATCTCTTTCCTCAACTGAAAAAAGTTCAAAAGGTCGTAAATTTTTTTCCAACGAGGAGGTAATAAAAGCTGTGGAAGACTGGTTTGCAGAGCAAGAAGAAACATTTATTTTGAAAGGTCTAGAGACGTTGCAGGTTCGCTGTAATAAATGTATTCAATTAAGAGGAGAACATGTTGAGTAATAAAATATTTTGACATTGAAATTTTGTTTGGTTCTATAGTAGGCTAAGAATTTCTCAATATATGTCCTCGTAGAAAATATTTTGAAAGCTTGAATTGAGATTTCAAACGAAATATTGAATTGCTCATCTACTTCCAAAAAAATATCTAATAACACTGTGGAATCAACTATTTACGAAACATCTAACGCGGCTGATCAGAAGCAACCTGAAACATCTTTGGGAATTCATTTTGGAAGTAATTGTTCACATTGCACATCAATTAGGTATTGTTCCAATAAATGAAAATGTTTAATGTAGTAACAATTGATAGGGAAGTTCGAAAAATTACTTCTAAAACATATATTCCTGAAGATGTTCCATTATTTATCATCAATAATTGACTCTGTAAGAAATAAGTCTTTCAAAAGTAATATTTCATGTTTATCGTGTGAATTATTCTTCTTCATTTAATCACCGTTAAAAAGAGATTTTCTTTCACGGTGAAAAAAAGTAATCATTTACGGATCCATAGTGAAGAAGAAATGTCAACTATTTTGGACAGTTGTACAAAAAAGATTATTCTGAAAAAAGGCACAGGGGTGACCGATCTGCATGGGTTGTAAATGCGCTGATGTAGATCAATGGTGGAGGATCGCCTTATTCAATCAAACGAGTTCGAAAAATCCTAAACCCACTTGGGATTGTCTTGGAAATCAAGAATCTCGTACTAGAGATGACGTGGCGAGATCCTCAAATCTTCGGAAACGAAACCAAAGAGAACACAATCTCTGAAATGACCCGACACCCTCAGATTCCCCATCGAACTTCCCGGCCGTACAAATTCCCGAACGAAAGAACAAATGGAGAATCCGCTCCGAAAAAAGAGGAGCGGAATCGAATCAACTTAATGTCTACAGAGATCAAAAAGATTTAAAGTGATAACCCACAAATGACGTTGACTTGGCAGACGGGGCGAGTGAATCAAGTGTTTGTGTCGGTGACACCCTTTTGGAATCAGATTTTCTCACTTCTTTTCATCAAAGAAAGGCGGCCCGGCGGGGTGTCGAGAAGCAGCCGGGCGGAGGAAAAAACGCGGCGCTCCTTAATAAGTCGCATGGAAGAAATTCCGTTTTTATTGTGTTCCTCCTTTTCCCATCATTAATCAACAAGTGTGTTTCGAGGAGAGGGCGAACGTCTTTTACAGATAAATTAGCTCGTGTGGGGATAGTTTATCCTGTTTAATCCTGTACGGCTGGGAAAATTGAGACACATTTTCCGATAACGTCAGTTCGAACGGTCTTTGACTTGTATATTTTTTTAAAGGTAGATTCTTGAGGTCATTTCTTGATTGAAATTGAGAGAACACATCCAGGAAATACACTAACACTAATCCTTTCGAATCCAAAATTTTGGAAAAACGATATTTCGTAACAATACCTACATGTGTCTTTCCCCTGAACAAATCTCTTCAAGGACCTCTTCTTATACCTATGGTTCTAAGCCACTATAGAACCAAAGAAAATTTCAAAGTCAAAATATTTTATTACTCAACATATTCTCCTTGAATACATTTATTACAGCGAACCTGCAACGTCTCTAGACGTTTCAAAAAAAATGTTTCTTCTTGCTCTGCAAACCAGTCCTTCACAGTTTTTATTACCTCCTCGTTGGAAGAAAATTTACGACCTTTCAAACTTTTTCCAGTTGAGGAAAGAGATGATAGTCGGAAGGGGCCAAATCTGGTGAATAAGGGGGGTGTTCTAGTAATTCTTACCCTAAATCACGAATTTTTTGCATGGCAACATGAGATTTGTGAACTGGGCCGTTGTTCTGTAAAAACAAAACAGCTTTGGATAGCTTTCCGCGTCTTTTTTCTGTGATTTTTTTTCGTAGAGTGGTCAGTAATGTCGATTTGTAATCTCCAGTTATCGTTCTACCCTTATCCAAAAAATCAATCATGATTGATCTATGGCAATCCTAAAAAACTTAAGCAAGAACTTTTCCAGTAGATTTTTGACACGAAACTTCTTAGGTCTTGGAGAACCCGATTGTCTTCATTCCATCGATTGTTTCTTCGTTTCTGGATCGTAGAAATGTATCCAAGTCTCATCCATTCGGTTCAAGTCTACATCGTTTTCGTATCGAGCACAGATCGAACGCGATGCTTCTACCCTTGCACGCTTTTGGTCAACATTCAAACATTTGGGGATCCATTTTGCAGAAATTTTTCTCATGTCCAAATTGACGTGAACTATATGATGAACGCGTTCGTATGAAATCTTCAGTGCTTCAGATATCCGTTTTAGCCCAATTCGACGGTCTGATAAAATCATGTCATGAACTGCATCGATATTTTCGGGGACTGCCACAGAAACTGGCCTTCCCGATCGGTCATCATCTTCAATGGAAAAACTATTTTGAAGCTTGCAGTCCAATTTCACGGTCGCATACGAAGGACATTGATCACCAAGGGTATTAAGCATATCTTCGTAAATCTGCTTATCACTTAACCCTTTTAAATACAGGTACTCGATGATGGCTCGATACTCCAATTTTTCGATTTTTACAATTTCGGTGGACATCTTTTTTTGAATTTATTGCGTAACTCTGGTTTACTTTCTTGACGTCGAACTCTACACTGACACTTCTAATAAGTTATTGTTCGTTGATATGGTATCGCAATATTTTGTTTATGCATGGAACTGCTCTAGGCTGGAACTAGATATCAATACGTCCTCGTATTTATTGCAACAGCCAACGGTGTGGAATACTATTTCCAGGCAAGAGGCTACCCACAGATCTACTCATCACAGCCAAAATAACTCCATATTAAATACTGCGAGTTTATGTAAAGTTCTATCAAAATAAGAATCCTGTAGCCGAGGACCAAGCCAGTCCTTCCTTTCAATTCGAATCAAATCGGTCGGAAAAATATACCCCCGAGTAAATTTATCACCATTTCGATCAGAACGCGTCTTCAATCACTCATCCAAGACCGAAAACTTTTTCCAGTCACTTCTTCACTCCATAAATTGGACTAATGAGATATTCCATAACAGATGGAAGATCCTGAAGGAACGGCAGTAAGTGGAAGACCAAAATCGGGACCGTTTTCCTAGATCGACGTTGGCGGTATGCAGATGAACAGATGGATGAGCTTGTAGAGGGGGAAAGCAGCAGGAAAAGGCGAATGGCAGAGGATGATTGATCGGACCGCTAATTGGATGATCGATGGCCTCCAGTTCATCAAGTATCGCGCGTTCTCCGGTTTTCACTGGGACCATACGCGTCAAATCTCGCAATTTATTTTCGGCAAGTGCTGTTTGCGTGGTGTTCACGTCCATCTGTGGCGAGTGCCATAACTCTTCTCTAACTGACTTTCTGTGCTTCATTATTGGACTCTTTTTCGCTTTCAGTTTATCAGGCCGATGTGGTGACTAATTGGCCTTCATGAGGGTTTGTGGATTCTGGAATCCTGAACTGTGTAAAGCACTACGTGTTTTTGCCACTCGTTATCTCCGTAATTTGTTTATTTTCGAATGAATAACTCTGTCAAATCTAAAAGTTGACTTAAGAAGATCTATTGGTTCTTTCAGTAATTCTGTGTGTTTGAAATCGCATGAATTAATTCAGAATATTCGATAGCACGAATTTAGTTCTAAAAGTGGCAAAAGTATCTTGCATTCAAATCGGTTTCATCCAGTACGCCCTATTAAAACCAATGAACAAAACCCGCATTAAATAAGTCGTTTATATTGTTACATTTCCAAGCCTCATTGAATAAAACATTTTTAAATCACGGACCCAAAGTAAACGACTACGGATTTTACCAAATCCTCTTAAAAATAATTTTTACACGGTTACACTGGCGAAATCCACCACCAAAGTTCCCCCCTTCTCCGAGGACGGACGGTGTTCAAAAATACAAGCACTCCCAACTGTCCGTGTTCTTGTTGTGCATTGTTAAATTACTATAAATTATGAAGTGCGTCCTGTATGCGGAGGGAGAGTTGCTTTTAAGGGTTGGATCGGCAAAGTAGCTGACGGGAAAAGGAAAGCGGGAGAGCATCAGCGTCCTTTTAATGCTCTTACCCGCTTTCAGGGACAGGGATGACTCTCCCAGAAAACTGCGGCACGAAACTGCTTTCATGTCAACCCCACAATCCTATCTATCGACTTCTAATGCGTATCTCAAAATTAAAATAAATCACCGAGCGCGTTTCTCGTTAACGGAATACTCCTCGCTACGTATTTTTGAAGCCTTTTATGCTCTCATCTATGGTTAGGCATCGGGACGTCGTTATCGTTTTGTGGGGAGATATTGGGGGTGAGTTGGACTTGGAGGGGCTGGCACGTTGAGTGTCATTCAGGATCGAATTGTTCAAACTCGACATCAAAAATTCAAAGCTCCAATAACAGGAATTTGTTAAATTCGCACATTTCGAAACTGACAACCACATATACATAAACTGAAATTACGAGCATTTGAACCTTATGGTAGAAATCTTTCTGGCAATATTAGTTAGTTTGAACTACTCCTAAAAGGTCTTAGCCCTCTCTTATGGGTGCCAGGGCACTCCAGGGTTATGAGAAGGCTAAGGCACCCTTTGGACATGAAATCTTCTGTCATCTTGGAAAGGACCACTTTAGGGCAGCGTTACAGCTATGGGAGATTCAAAACATGACATTTCTCTGGAGAAGATGTTAGGTTATAATCTACAAATCTCATCTGCTGACTTTACCATACTGTACAAATGATGTTTGTACCGACAGCCCCGTCAGCAGAACTTTATCATCATCCGAAGCTCAGCTCGCGACAGCTTTAGATCAGTGGAATCATCAGTCCAGGTGTGTTTCTCCAGAGGGTTATTCTGTTATCCAACTCCTATTGTTGGACCGCTTCCATATATTAGTCTTTTCCAACTTTCCAAGTCCACAGAAAGGCTCAGGTCCTGCGGGTGTAAATCTTGATGCACTTTCTGCAAGCTCATCGACTTTTCCATTTCCTCCAACACCACAATGCCCTGGCAATAATAGTAGAGTCACTTGATGGCTTCTGGTCAGTTGCACCATAAAGGTTATACGGCACTCCCAGGTCAACAGAGATCCCTGGTAGTTTGATTCCAGGGACTCTCAACTTGCACCTGTCAGCCTTCGTCACGTAGATTATTATTATGGTCTCCCGGAGAAGACCTAGAATGCCTCCATATGAGGAAGCAGCACACACCAGTTCGTAACGCGAAAAAAATTTGTTTACATTCGATGGACAAGTCTTCGATCGTTTCAAACCTCTTTGCCGACCTGGAACATTGCATCGTCACACGTTGCGCCTTCGATGCATTTGCCTAGCTGAAATTTAAGACATTAGAAGCAGAAACACCAGTCTCAAGGCATTCGGAACGGAGTAATGGACCCCCTGATGTGAATCAATCCGGCAACTGATTGCATCCAGTCAGTCCTGCTTAATGGGATAGAGAATCCCCGATTTAGCGGCTGAGCCAGACGCAACCGATTCGATAATTTACTATCTCCCAGGATAACACTCTTGCAAGATTGTTATTTTGGCTATACGCGAAAATGGAGGAGACAGTCTCTGCGGCTTTGTTGCTCGTGGATGGTCGATAGTGTACCTAGGAGAGGTGACACGTTCCAGACCGACGTAAAATTGAATCGTCGTACAATTGTTCTGGACAGTTCGATAAGTTTGGATGAAGCAATATCTCACTGATCCTTCTAGTTATTTCTAGTTATCCCTAGAATCGCGAGGTGTGGCCTCATTCAAAAGGAGGAAGAGCATTTACTACATAAACAAATTTTTCATCGAAATTTTCAGAGTTTTAATGTATTTTATAATAACCAGGCCGTAGACGAATCCATAAATGAAGTTTCATAACAAACGATCCATCCGATCTCGAGTTATAAATGGTGTAACTAACAACTTTGTTTTATATATATATAGATTGATAAGTTGGTGATTTTTTTTGTGCCAAAAACGTCCATTTTCATCTTAAATCTTCAATTCAAGCGACCTATATGGTTTGAAGTAAAATCAAATTTATAACAAAGTCTCTCTTCATAGTCTAAGAGCTCCTTTACAGTTCATTTAGAGAATACAACTCTTTGATCGCAGCTGAGAATTTCTCAACTCAATTTTGAGTCATTTAACGTGAAATCTCTTCCGAGAAAACTTTTTTCCCAGTCAGAAATTTATGGTATCCCATTAAAATCATGTCCTTTACGATCGATGTCCCCAGTTTGAGGGAATTCCGACTTAAGGACACAATTTCTTCAGCCAGGATCTGCGAAACAGGACCCGGGGGACGAATAAAGAAATTGCAGGAACAATGGAATTCGAATTGGATGCTGGAGTTCTCCACTCTCAAAGGATGCGAACGAAATTTCTGAGTCCTGCCTTTCCATTCAATCCGTTAATGAATTCGATATTTATATTTAATCCTAACACCCCATTATTCGATTCGATGTTAGTGGGAGAATGATAATTGATTTCTCAGCTCATCTAATGGCGGAGCTTATAATCCACCCCAAATAAGTAGGAAGAAGATTTTTTCAGTTAAGAAAATGCTTGAACTTTTGTCTTATTTATGAACTGCATTGGAATCAACTGTGACTTGAGGATGTGATGTTGTTAACGAAGGGAAGTTCTGTTATAGCGAGAAAAATTTCGAGAGACAAAGCACCAATTTGATCCGTTTAAACGCTCCAATCCGTCTTCCCCCTTTCACCCTTTTTCTGACACCTTCCCTTTACATAAATCGGAAGTGATCCTCTTAAGAGGGAAGAAAAACTCCAATGAGGATAAAAATCGTCGGATGAGATAAACAAACTGAAGTGCAATTAGCCAGCCGTGCTTTCAATGCTCATTTCAAGAAAATCCCAATGACTCTTCATATCTCCAAGGCACGCTTAAAAAACGCGAAAAGAGGGAGGATTTCTTGGGGCGCTCCCCGACTTCTCATAATGCGTATAGGCTCCTTATGCGGATCACAGGAAGTCTTAATTCCATTCTGAAAAAAGGGGAGATGGTTATCACTCCCTCTAATTTACTTATTCTCAGCTTTAGATCTATTCTACAACAATGGCGCACGTTACAGGAAAGGAAAAATTAAACTAGCGACGTTTTTAATGGGTCGTTTTCAGGATTTATGCGGGGCCGGTATTTATTTAATTTATTTTTATTGTTTCCACCTCGGAAATTCCGATGTGATATGGAAGGAAATGTTATGAAAGAAGTAGGAAGAATTATGAACAGGATAACACTGAGTAGTTAAACATCGACAAAATGAAAATTTTCATTGATCTTCTTCTCTACTATCATTTCGGAAAGTGTGCCAAAGAATTCATTAAGCTGAATTCGTCAAGTGGAGAAGACATCTTTCATGAGAATTATGTATATGATCGACCCAAGTGTCGAACCCTGCGGAACACCAACATTTAACTTTCTTCCTCTTATAAATTGTTATTTCGTCAGAAATCACCTCACTTCGTTCAAGTATAGCGTTGAATGAAATTTTTTATAGACAGAAATAAACTAATATTAGAACTACACAGAAAGAAGAAACTAAGATAGCGAGAGGGATAAATTCTATCACAATCCAAGATATTTCATGGATTATTTTAGAATATCCATTAAAAAAGTACATTCTACAATAGAACAACACGAGAAAAGTTCTCTCCAAAAATGATGTACAAAACACCGGAGAAATTAGAGTCTGAGATTGTGAAAATATTTGCAATAAAGATAAAAAATTACCTAAACGATGAGATCACTGGACATAGGTTAATATTGACAGCACGGAGATATTAAACAGGGACCAAAATGGAAATTAGAGAAGTTTGAACGATATGATACAGATAAAGAAGAACAAGACATTGAATTTTAGGGTAGACTACAAAACTTGAGTTCCATATACAGAGTGTTACAAACTTGAACGTACAAACGAAAAGGGGAGATTCCTCAAGTAAGTTTAAGAAAAAAAGTCCCATAAACATAGCGCAAACGTTTCGTTTTCGAGATAAAGAGTATTGTTTGAATTTTTCAAAGTTTTTTTTTTTGGTGAGCAACTGTTGATTTGAAAAAATGTAAGAAGAAGCTTTGTTGTTTTAGGACCAATTGCACCGTAGACAAAACTGTAGATTAAATCCTAAACCTCGATTAGTGTCTATTGATTATTCTATACTATACTAAAATGGTAACTCGGTGGACCGGCCCGAGGAAATCTGTCCAAAGGTGGGTCCAGAAGAATCTTAAAATCGCAGCGAAGCTGCGATACAGTGAGAAAATTTTTATACGTTCGGGAAGAGGAATGATTGATTGATACGTGGGTAAAATTTCGATTCTCTAGGCGATGTAGAAAAATTTTTTTTAATTACGCGAAAATCGCGAAAAAATCCGATAAAAAGGGCCATTTTGAACTCAATAAAACTTTTTTCACAGATATCCTGGCCGTGATGTAAATACACGGATCGAAAGAGGAAAAGTCAATACAAAATAGCTTGGTATTCATATTTTCCAAAATTTTCCCATTTTTTCAGGAAAATTGATCAAACTTTAACATTTCGCCTATAAAATCACCCGAGTTCTACCGATGAGGATAACTACTCAAAATGTAGATCTGCTGACCCATACTAGTCATAGACACTAATCGAGGTTTTGGATTCAATCTACAGTTTTGTCTACGGTACAATCGGCCCTTACTGAACTTTTCGGTGTCTTGTAGATTTGTCATATATGCCACCGATTTCGAGAAAAAAATTTTGAACGATTCTCCCAAAATCCTCGGAAAAATCCAAATTATTTCGAGAGAATCGTTCGAAATTTTTTTTCTCGAAATCGGTAGCAGATACGACAAAACTACAAGGCACTGAAAAATTTAGTATAACAACACAGCTTCATTTTCCTTTTTTTCAAATTAACAGTTGCCCATAAAAAAAGTTCTGGAGGAAAACAGGTGACAGTGTTCCAGAAAAAATATCACCTTGTAGATCTGCTATCGAAATTGCTATGTCACGTGGTGAGAACTCTCAAATGTAATATCTATGCCAAATTTCAGTTGAATATCTTGTAAAGTGTAGATGCAATGAGAAAAAAATTTGAAAAAACTTAATAATAAACTTTCAACACTCTGTATCTCTAAAACGAAACGTTTGCTATCCCATGTTTATGCAACGAGCTCCATTCAAAAATTGGGCTTTTTATTTCCATGATATCTCAGTTCGTATGCGGCGTAGACCAACAATTTTTTTTAAATTAAAGCTTAATCATTTCTCTAGAATGTGTATTACTCGCTTTACTGTTTTTCTTCGTATATTAGGAAAAAAACCTGATGAGCTGTTATTTCATGAAAATCTGGACAAACGATTTTATTTCCATGATATCTCCGTCAATTTTTGGGATAAATGTATGAAATTTTCAGTTTACATGCGAAATAATATTTTTCAGAATGTGTATTATTCGCTTTTCCGTTTTTCTGCGTATATTTGGTAAAAAACCTGGTTGGAAATATGACCAATAAAGTTCCTACTTTATAATTCATGTAAAAATTAAGGGGGCAATAAACAAAAAAACTGATCAATACACATTCTGGAAAATATTATTTCGCATGTAAACTGAAAATTTCATACATTTATCCCGAGAATTGACAGAGATATAATGGAAATAAAATCGTTTGTCCAGATTTTCATGAAATTACAGCTCACCAGTTTTTTTTCCTAATATACATACGAAGAAAAACAGAAAAGCGAGTAATACACATTCTAGAGAAAGGATTAGACTTTAATTAAAAAAAAAACTGTTGGTCTACCCCGCATACGAACTGAGATATCATGGAAATAAAAAGCCCAATTTTTGAAGGAGACTCGAGAGCTCGGACGTGTACCAGGTCCCCTTAAGGAATCTCCCCTTTTCGTTTGTACGTTAAATTTGGGAACACCCTGTATAGGGGCCTCATTGTGTGAAAGATTAGTGTCTTAAATTGCTGATTGTGTTGTTTGATTGTTTTTGTTGTGTTGAAGTAATAGATAATGATTTTAAGGCAATTGCCTTTGTTGTAACAACAATTTTGGAAAATAAAAGTTCTAATCCCTGATAGTTGTCTTTTTATTGTCGAAAATTCAATTCCAAAGGTTCCTCATTTGAAATAATGAAAATTGCGGTTGAGGTATTCGAAGGTTGGAGGATGTGATGTAACTCAAGTCGTACGGCTTCGATAAACAAAAAGAAAACACATACGTATCCCGCAGAATACAAGAAAAGTTCGAAGGTCTCCAGGAATGGCTTTATAGCCCTATATGTCCCGCCGAAGAAGCCCCGGTCTAACGACCATATTATGCATTCATGATACGAAAAGTGTCTGGTCCCGCATTATTCCCTCCCTCGGCTGTAAACTAAAGCAAGACAATAAAAATGTTCCAAGGTGATGAGTCCCGCTGTAGCCACATACTGAATAAATCCGAAAATTTGCAAGTTAAATGCCATAAACGGGCACCGAAATAAATTCTTTGTTTCATTTTTTATCATTTCACGTGGACTCCCCCACGGAATCTGCGCTTCTTATCGTTCGTTTTCTTTTGCGAGACCCTCGAGTTCCTCCTCAGATTTCCCATATCAACATCGCATTAGGTTTCTTTTATTTCCTCCTTTACTGGCAATCATATCAAACCGAAATAAAGTTGTTTGTAGTCTGGGGAGTAAACAAAATCGCGATGGATTGTTGGGGATAAATGACCCGGAAATTATGTGGTTAAATATATTTTCATCCGGTTATATTTTATGCGTTTTCTATGCCACACATTGTAGGAGGATACTGCCTACTGGTTTCATCGATCAGTGATATATGATAATGGTAATAATGCTTCTTCCCCGCACTTCTCCACACGAGTGGATGAACATCTCGGCTGGAATATGCTGCATTAAAAAAACACACAAGACTTCACCTAATTTTAAGAGAGATAACATGAGTGTAACAGCCAAATGGAATAAATTCGATAACGAATAAATGAGGGCGTGTTGGGAAAAACGCTCGGACACGTCGATTTGTAATTTTAAATGCGCATATTTTTCAAGAGAATAATATTATATAGGGTGTTCCATGTGAACGTGGCCAATACCAACTTTCTTATTTCAAATGCAACCCCCTGTATATTATTTATTTTTTGGATTCTTCAGATAATTCTAGACAGAATTCATGCACAATGTCCTATACCTATCCTTAACTATTTCGGAAGTATTGAGTGTTTTCAGATTTATTGCAAAAATCAACGTTTTAAATAAAAATTATTTTATTTCACGTATTCGGTACATTACACTTAATAACCTAATGAGTAATACCTACTGATTATTTCTTAATTATTGAAAAAAAAAAACAAAAAAATAACAATAATGTCAATGTAGGAAATGTTCAAAATGCTCGCCGCGAACGTCTTGGCAACATGATCATCTGGTGTAGAATTGTCTTCTAACGTTACTCAACATTTCAGGCGTTTTTGCTCACTTTCTTCATATCAAGAGGTAAATGGGAAATAAGTATTAAGTGTAATGTCTCGAATTTGTGAAATAGAATAATTTTCATTTAAAATGTTAATTTTTGTAAAAAATCTGAAAACACTTAACATTTCCGAAAAAGTTGGAGATAGGTATAGGACATTGTACATGAATTATGTCTAGAATTTTCTGAAGAATCCAAAAAATAAATAATATACAGGGGTTGCATTTGAAATAAGGAAGTTAGTATTGGCCACGGTCGCATGGAACACCCTATATAACTTTAGTTTCTTGAAGAATATGCGCATTTAAAATTACAAATCGACGTGTCCGAGCGTTTTTCCTAACACCCCCTCATTCATTCTTTATCGAATTCATTCCAATGACCAATGACAACGGTAACAAACGTACAGATCTGATTTACGTGTTAGGTCACACTTCTAAGATGGTGTAAAGCTGCGTACAGATGTGCGAGCCGAACCTATCGCGAACCGCTCGCGAAGTGTTCGTGTCATGTTCGTTAATTTCACGTACACACTTGCGATCCGCTCGCGAACCAATACCAACGACGGCTTACGAATTTACACTGGGCTCGCGTTGTGTTCGTGAAAAGCTGCGTATACATGTGCGAGCCGAACCTATCGCGAACCGTTCGTGTCATGTTCGTTAATTTCACGTACACACTTGCGATCCGCTCGCGAACCAATACCGACGGATTAACGAACTTACACTGGGCTCGCGTTGGGTTCGTGAAAGGATCCGACTATCGATGGATCGGCGCGAACGGTTTGCGAGCGGCTCTATAGAGGTTCGACATGCCGTCCAAATAATTGTCGCTATTGGTTCGCGAGCGGTTCGCGATAGGTTCGGCTCGCACATCTAGACGCAGCTAAAGAACCCGACTATCGATGGTTCGGCGTGAACGGTTTGCGAGCGGCTCTATGGAGGTTCGACATGCCGTCCAAATAATTGTCGCTATTGGTTCGCGAGCGGTTCGCGATAGGTTCGGCTCGCACATCTAGACGCAGCTTAAGGTTACAGGCCTTGCTATCTCACGTACGAAATATGCAGGTTGTTCATAATGATACCTACTACAGAGAGATAACATATAGTCCCTAACAAATGACGATTAACATTCCAACCACTGACAAATTTCTGTGATATAATATTGTAATATTATTAATTTAATGGTGGAATTTATAGATATTTCCTATGAAATCCACCAAAAATCACTTTCCATAATTCCAGAAATAGGTCAACAGAATATGACTTCATTGACGTTACAAAGGTTAATGGCAGAACTGAAAAGTCATCATTATTTCGGATTCCCCCGAAAAACCTCATTGGAAACATTTTTTCCCACACCTCAATGAATGAATGAACTGACGCCTTCAATCTGAAGGCGTCGATCTGAAGGCGGTATCGAATATCCATCCCATCTTGTTAAAAAACACACCGGGAGCTACTAAATACCCAGAGACAAGCGTCGTTGCGGCAGAAAGAGGAAAAAGGAGTAAAGTATGGCGAGTTAAGACTTCCTGATCCCGTCTAAGAGGGATAAACGTGATCTCATTATACTCCTTAAGAAAGACGATCCCCTGTGAAGTCGACACTCTGGAGCGACACCCTTTGCTTTATTCCTTGCCTTGCTTCGTGATGTAACGAGTCTTCTTGTACACATCGAGCTTCACACCGTCTTTGTTGTCAAAGCGAGGAAATTCACGCCGTCAATTTGCCCATAGAATGGACCACTTGACGCGATTTAGAATCGATTAGAACGCGTTGGAGATTTTGATTTCACCTTAAGGGTAGTTCCGGTTACAGGCAGGGACTTTATGGCCAGTTGTTCAAGAGGCTATTTCATCATTGTTGATTTTGCTGAATTAAATAACTTACGAGGATATATTGAAAAATTCTTAGCCTACTATAGAACCAAACAAAATTTCAATGTCAAAATATTTTATTATTCAACATATTATCCTCTGTATTGAATACATTTGTTACAGCTAACCTGCAACGTCTCTAGACCTTTCAAAAAAAAATGTTTCTTCATGCTCTGCCAACCAGTCCTCCACAGCTTTTATTACCTCCTCATTGGAAGAAAATTTACGACCTTTCAAACTTTTTTTCAGTTGTGGAAAGAGATGATAGTCGGACGCAGCCAAATCTGGCGAATAAGGGGGGTGTTCTAGTAATTCCTACCCTAAATCACGAATTTTTTGCATGGCAACATGAGTTTTGTGTACTGGGGCGTGGTCCTGTAAAAACAAAACACCTTTGGATAGATTTACGCGTCTTTTCTCTTCAATTTTTTCGTGTAGAGTGGTCAGTAATGTCAAATAGTAATCTCCAGTTATTGCTCTACCCTTATCCAAAAAATCAATCATGATTACTCCATGGCAATCCCAAAAAACTGAAGCAAAAACTTTTCCAGCAGATTTTTGGACACGAAACTTCTTAGGTCTTGGAGAACCAGAGTGTCGCCATTCCATCGATTGTTGCTTTGTTTCTGGATCGTAGAAATGTACCCAAGTCTCATCCATAGTAACAATTCCGTTTAAGAAGTCTACATCGTTTTGAAATCGAGCACAGATCGAACGCGATACTTCTACCCTTGCACGCTTTTGGTCAACATTCAAACATTTGGGGATCCATTTTGCAGAAATTTTTCTCATGTCCAAATTGACGTGAACTATATGATGAACGCGTTCGTGTGAAATCTTCAGTGCTTCAGATATCCGTTTTAGCCCAATTCGACGGTCTGATGAAATCATGTCATGAACTGCATCGATATTTTCGGGGATTGACACCAAAACTGGCCGTCCCGATCGGTCATCATCTTCAATGGAAAATTTACCTCTTTTGAAGTTTGCAGTCCAATTTTTCACGGTCGCATACAAAGGACATTGATCACCAACGGTATTAAGCATATCTTCGTAAATCTGCTTACCTCTTAACCCTTTTAAATACAGCTACTTGATGATGGCTCGATACTCCAATTTTTCGATTTTTACAATTTCGGTGGACATCTTTTTTTTTTAATTATTGCGTAACTGTGGTTTACTTTTTTAACGTCGAACTCTACACTGACACTTCGAATAAGTTATTGTTCGTTGATATATTATCGAAATACTCTGTTTATGCATGGAACTGGTCTAGGCTAACTAGATATCAATCATCCTCGTAAATTATCTATTTATTTCTCATCTGGAGTTCTAGAGATCAAAAACTTATTATTTCCACCTCCAACCTCTTCAGCTCCAATGTGGAAATTCCGCCAAGAATTACAAATTACAACGTCAAACTTCGAAGAAACTCCGGAAAACCGAAGCGTGGAGATTTTATATAGAACCCCTTTTATCGATAAATAATAACAAATAATTAATTTCGAATCTAGCTTCACTTAATTAACATCGCGGCCTCGATGTGAAGTATGAGGAATGAATGAAGGTAAGCAATGTCTTGAAATATTAAAGAAACGGTGCGGAGGGGAGTGCGGAGGAAAGGGGGATTTAAGATACGACCGCGCCACTCTTACCTTAATTCCTCCCTCATGAATAATATAGCTTTCTGATTTAAAGCCGCGGCTACTGATATTGCCCGAAAAATTTGGAAAGTTTCACCATGAAGAGAGAGAGAGAGGGGGGGATGCTTGACTAATTAAATATAACATTTTTTCCGTATCGACCTGTACTTACAGGTTCAGTTTTTGACTTGTACATTACTTTAATCGAACACAAACCTTTGTTCCCTCACCAATTTCCAAAATTCTTCGTTTCATAGATCCAAAATATCGAGAATCATTGAAAGAATGACTTTTTTCGGCAACCGTCCGGGATGTACCCACTTCCCGGACGATTTTTCTTTTAGAAAGTATCATTTTCCGGCCTAGTCCGGAAAGTACGTACTTTCCGGACTAGGCCGGAAAAATTCATGTCGTTGTTGTCATGATCATCACAATAGACTTTTCCAGAATACGTAGAACAAAGATGAAAGATGTGAACTAAACCAGAATGAGAGAGAAACAGGTATATTTCATGCGCAACTTGTGGGCAGCTTTAAAAGATGCGCAAACCTTAGTGCGAGAGAGAAGAGAAAGAGAGAGAGGGAAGCAATGAAATGAGATTCTACTGTTTTTATCGTACTACTAAGTGAGGGTCACGCCCTCACTTAGTAACACAACATTGTTGAGGCATAATAAAATTTTGATATTCGATAAACAATACAACAAATAACATCCACATCCAAAACGTTGACTGCGTAAAATAATTATATCAATTGTCAAAGATTTAAGGGGGGAAATTTTGACGACCAATAATATTCATTCTTAGCCCACAAGTGACGCGCGCAACTCTCACCTGCACAGGTAATTCTGGAAAGGTCTATAGCATCGAAATAACGGATGACAATTCTGTTCTGTTTAAGTCAAATAAGAATCAAAATGTATAATAAAGAAATGTGTCGTCTCATTGATTCGTAATTCTACACGGTTGCCGAAAAAATATTGTACGCAACACGCCCGAAAATAGTTTTTTTGGACTCACAGACTTTTGTCTATTCGTCCAAAAAAACACTATTTTCCGGACTTGTTACGTAAATTACTATTCTGTCGATATCTGCATATTTCTCAATCAATACTTATCCAATATTCTCACTGGCATCGAAGTTAAATCCTATTCGACTCATAAGTCCACGAAAAAATACTATAAGATTTCTTGAGAACTTTATCTAAGAAGACCTAGATATGTGGTCGTAGGTCTATTATCTACGGCTACGTTAGAGTCGTTTTTAAGACAGCTATGGTGTTAGGGGATAAAATAATTGGCAACTATTGTGTATCCTAAATGTGACAGAAAGAAATTAGACAGTGTATTGAGATTCTACTGAATTAGAAATTATTTGCGATAAATGAATGGAAACGTTTCCTCATAAAATATTTCTCGGTTTTTAAAGCAAATATGAAAGAATTATTAATTTTATCTACTCACATAGAATAATATATCCATTATTCAACTGAATTTGATCTTTAATAGGCTCTATAAACCAATAGTGTGAGGTAATAATAACTCACGCCTATAACTCACTCTAATACAAATAGGAAAAATGTAGCTTACGAAATGAATAAATAAGTCGGGTCAATGGGGAACTCTATTTCAGACATCAAGGTAACGTTCTCGCCATCCATTTCTACATTTTCTGAGGTCTGAATATCCAAAAATTGCATTTGGAAAACGTGAATTTTTGACGTTTTCTACGGGATTCGATATCGATTCGATTTTCAACCACCGAAATCGCTTTCGACAACTTTTGTCAATTTTAAAAATGCAGATTAATTCGAATTTTACTGAAGGAGTCGAAGATAAAGTATAGTGTTCAATTCGCGGTAATGGTCATAACACACTTGATGAATTACACCCATCGCCTGTCGGCTCGGGCTGCAAAATTCATCTGTGTGTGTTATGACTTACATTACCGCTCATAGAACAATATACTATTATCAATTTGTGGTGGCGGTATGGTTGTAAAGGGCAAACCTTTGACTTGTACATTTTGATAATTACGAAACTACATATTCGATTGAGATAAAATTTTATATTTGGATGAAGAATGAATATTTAATCTTGAATCTTAAGATATACGACATATTTGCAACTGCAAGCTGAGACTTTAATTATTCCTTCATATTCACGTTATTTCCCCTTGTAAAATCATTTCAAACTGGTACATATACTGCTCCACCAAATAACTCAACTTGAGAACGACTCGAAAGTTGCCGATGAGAACAACGAAGTCAAACAAAATACAAAATTTCGTCCAAAGCGCGTATGTATGGTGTATTTTAAGGTGAGGCAGATGGTAGAACTCATCAAAATAAGTCATTTTACCAAAAATTTTTATATGAATTATGCCCCCGTTTCGAGAAAAAAGGGCAAGAATATTTTCTAGTTTCTAGGTGAATCTGAAAATTCCTCTGTCAGACCCTGCTCCCTCGCCTGCTCCTCCGTAGATATCAACATCTCTTGTTTTTTGTCTTCTTATCTAACAAATTTGCAAAAAAATTATAGTGCGTAGAAAATATCATTTTGCCATATGCCGTTTTTTTATGAATTTTTCAATTGAACTTTTCATATTAGAAATTTTCGGTGAAATGACTTATTCTGATGAGTTCTATCACCTTGTCAAAAGAAAAGCCTCACCTTAAAATACATCCTGTAGATAAAATTCTGAAGAATTACTAAAAAAAGTCCAAGATTTCTATGAAAACATACCCGGGATCAAAAACGAATTCTTTGAGAGTTGCCAAAAAAACTTCCCTCAAATTCTAGAATGCGAATCTATCTACTAGATGTATTTTGTTACAAGAGCTCCTGATTTTACATTCGTTCTTCAGAGGTACCATTTTTTTATCGAATATTGTGGAGAAACTACGGCAAAACTGCAATCGCAACTTGTGAGAGAGGAAAGACCATGGCGCAGTTGATATTTTATGTTCAGGTCAAGTCTCGCCTTGGATTATTCTGGTGAGACTGGTTAAAGCTGTTACTCTTAATGGAGTCAGATTAGTGCATACGGATGTTCCGTATGTAAGTGGAGAACGATGTTTATCTGAAGGCGGGACGTGTTTTATCTCTTTTTGCTCCTACTGTAATACTATTATTATTCACTTGCATTCGCTCCATTATAACATCGTTCTAACAGATTACGAAAATTCTAGAATTATAAGAGAACTTTTCTCGTTCCATCATTTCCGGTTAGTGCAGTCCGTGTGTCTATTTTCAGATTCAGAAAGGAAATAAAGATGGAACGAGCTCGTTACTTTATATGCGAATGCAGACTTTTGTTGTGACCAGATCCTTCACCAATTTGCAACACGCGGTGAATTTTTCCCATAAACAATTTTTCCTGGTTCTCAGATAAATGGTGATTTATATCCAACCCAATTTTCTGATAAAAACCGCTCGATTCAAAAACATCCCGCATATTCCTTCATAGATACGGGATCTGGTGTCAAAAGATATTTCCCCAACTACGATCCATATTTTTCGACGGGTAAGATTAGAGAGAATCAAATTTTACCACAAGCCCCCTCTCTGTACCTAGTGATCATTTTACCTGTCGCGAAATATGATGGATTAGCATGTATCGAAACGGATACTTCAAACACTTTATCTGTGAGCCAGGAGCGCCTAATTTCGAGTTTGTAAAGTTTACACTCCTGTCAAGTTGTGTCGATAGCGTAGGTGGTGGAGCAAATTCACTCTCTTTGTTGACGAAGGGGATCAAATCTTAATATCAGAGCTGAAAGTCTCGGGATATTGTTGTATGTCGTAGGATGAGCAGCTGCGAAAAATAACCGTCTTATGCTGCATCAAGGGCAGGACGGTTTGAGCCAGAAATCGTATGTCCTAGTTGAAAATTACCCTTTTTCTATTGTATTGTCATTTATGGGGTATGAATTATTGGGTCCAAGAATAAGGGACCAATTTGCAACCATTGGTTTGCAAATTATCGCCAAAGTGTCATTCAATCACCGGCGCATACACCATTTTGTACCACAGCTACAGGAAATCTACGAAGCGACTGTTCACATTACAGAAGAATTTTTCATACAAGCGATTTTGATTTCGCTGTATAAAGAAAAAGATCTTTTTTGTACAACTGCCATTAAAAGTGACACTTTTAATGACAGCAAATAATGTTATAATTGATTGTTTACGTGGAAGCGTATTAAAAATATTTTTAACATTAGTGTTGAAAATATTTTTAGCACTCCATTTTCTTATGATGAAATCAGATGAAAAAAATTCAGCAATTGCAAATTTTTACTAGCAATATTTAACAGTCATTACTTATGAACATTAATATTATTCGTAAAACTAGAACAATTACTAACATTAATGCCCTGTGTTGCTTCGCAACACATTATTAGAATCCTCAGCACCATCTGTACTTGTGGAAACCGGAAGTACAATATTGGATGATGATGATCCAAAATCTGTTGAGGTTGGGAGAATTTTTTCAGCAATGACAATTCTATATGTAATGGAATGATCAACATAGCCCTCGGCTACCGTCGTAGACTTCCATCCACCATGTTTTTTATATCCCGTAATATTTGCTCCTGATTCTGCTAGCAATGAAGCGGAGGATCTTCGAAAACAGTGTCCTGTATATTGCTTTGGTTCTGGCAGTTTGAGGAATTCGACAACAATAGATGGAATTTTCCCAAATGTATTGATACCAACTGGATTGGCAGTGCATTTATTATTCATGTATTTCAGGAAAAAACGACGATGTTTGATGACAGAAGGGCGCAGTGCAAAGTACTTATGAAAATAGTCAACATACTTCCCAATAATTTTGAAAGAACGGCTGACTTTCGTTTTTGTGTTTGGAAGTTGTATAACCAATGATTTATTTGTTATTTCGATGTCTTTTACTGATAAATTACTGTATTCTTCACGCCGACATGCTCCAAATAATCCGAAAATAGTTGCAACCTTAACCATCAAGTATTTCTCATCTGGTGCCTCATTTATAAACTTTTCAACTTGTTCACGAGTGAGAATTTTCGATTTTTTGGGACGATATCCTTCACTTTTCCGTTTCAAATATGCTATCACCTTAAAATATTTACTAACATCGACACCATTTTTAACAAGGGCGCTTGATTTTATCATTCAAATTTGCTCCACAAAGTTGATGGACTCCATATTTTTTATTTTTCTTCTAAGTATGCCAGGAAAACAGGTTCACTGAAGTTCCCCTCTACATTTTCCAATTTACACCAGGCCAGGAAATTGTTATATGCAATATCGTACTGCTGTACAGATTTTTTAGGTAGGAGTTCCAGATTTGCTCTTCTTGCAGACTCTTCAATATCCACAGGAACAACCAAATCGTCACTTTTATTGATAATTGGACTCTCGACAAACATATTAAGCAGTTAAAAACCCAAGACGAAAATTGGACAGGAACGAAATTCAAATGACAGCGTCTTTTCTCTTTTGTTAGTAATCATAACGTTTGCCATTCATAACAACGTTTTGATTATTTGAATATTTAAATTTATTTTGAAGTTTATTGTCATTTCAAATTCGCCCATTTCATTATCAAAATAGGGCAGTTGTACAAAAAACATTGTATGGGATTTGTGTGGAAAGTGATTTTATTTTGTTCGTGAAATTGTTCAAATCGCTCCGCTCATTTCACAAACTTTTTCACTCACAAAATAAAACGTCACCTTCAACACTCATATCTTGAATAACTATTATTTTAATTGTGTCAAAATACTTTCGTGGGGCAGCATATTTCGTCTGACAAATGCCCCGTCTGGGCAGCTTCGATACTTACGAATTCAGTACGACCATAACGGGCATCCATTGATTCAATTAACCCTTCTCGTGTGTCAAAGGCTAATATTGAGGTAACCTATAAGCGTCTTATTGATGTTTGCCGATATACATCCGCAAGGGAGGACGCGCTGTCGTAGAACATCTTATTTGCAGGTCGAACGGGTTCTATTTTGCTTCCGGTCACTTTATTCGCCCTTTATGTCGACCCTCTCAATGTCAATATATCACGGTGCACACGCCACGTTGCTCGCTCTATTTGCCGACCACGTCCCGGGAGAGGTATCCACGCTTTTCCGACGTATGACGACAAAATGAAAAATTCGAAAAGTTCGTCGCCGCTTGTAATTTGTGATATCGTATTCATACCTTCGGGTGGGGGTCGTTTTTGGGATATTGTTCTGGAGGTGAGGTCATTATTTATGGATCAACAGGAACGAATTCTCTGCTTGAGCCGTTTTTGTAGTTTCGGTGGATGAAATGACATGTGACGATGTTGACCGCCTTTGGCTACAATGCTGTTTTGATGGCGGAGGTAAAATCATTGTTTAATATTCAGTCACTGATACGAAATCACCATGGCAAGGTAGACGATTGACCAGCACGTCCAAATGGCAAAGTTCATCCAAAAAAAAAAGATTCTTGTTGTCCAGATTCAGATCTGGAAGTCTGTAAAGTATTCTTATTTATCATTTTATTCGCGAAGATTTTTTATGTTAAATATACTTTTTGTATTAGTTCGACATATTTTTAGTTTCATAACGCTTTATGGACAAAATGACATAATGCCGTGAACGGACAAAATGACAGGTATTTCAGCTGAATTAACCGTATCTTCCGGACAACACTGAGACCATTCATCCCAGGCTCCATCAGCAAATGAAGAGCCAGGACTTGTCTTAACATATTCATAACAAAATATTCGTCTGCGGCTAATAAAGGCAATGCATCTTAACCCACTCTTGCTAATCCTACTAGGAGGTTCCTCCAATTCCTAAAGGGCGATTCATAAGTGGACAAGG
The DNA here is from genome assembly GCA_910592335.1 of Adalia bipunctata. NCBI lineage: Eukaryota > Metazoa > Arthropoda > Insecta > Coleoptera > Coccinellidae > Adalia > Adalia bipunctata. The sequence continues at coordinate 6,612,937 of OU342951.1, forward strand.
CAAACGTGAGCCGAAAACACGATAAACGTATACTTAGTTTCAACTTCTACACCTAATATGATTGCAATCAAATCAAAAAGTGAGCCCATACCTCCTCCAAAGAAAGGAAGACAAGTCCCTAGGGAATTATTCAAAGAAGACAATGAAGAAGAAAATGTTCCTAGCAACTTTCGAGATGATGAAGACGACTGTCCATCTATCTATTGTTATGACCTCTTTCCCCGATTTAGATCGGGAAAAAACCAGTCTTCTCCAGGACAAGCCCTGGAAAAGACTGGTTAAGATGCATGCATTGGTTGCATTGGGCTCACGCATCTTGTGCTGATGTTCCCAGAAGAACCAAAAGTATCATTGGTGAACTTTGTCAGTAGTTTCGTAACTTTAAGTAGAAAACTACAGTTGCCTGTTGCCGGTATGTCATTTTGTCCATAGCATGCGGACAAAATAATTTCATTTATCCCAATTTATCTAAGAATATTTTATTTTTTGGTACTTTCATTTCATAAACGTTGATTAGATTTTATGAAGAAAGGACCAAAGATCATAGGTGTAGAATATTATATAAGTGTAATTCACACTATCAAGTTATGCCTCTGGAATAAAACACTATGTCATTTTGTACTATTCCTGCTTGGCTTATTGGTTGGTTGAAGTCTAAGAATAGTTGAAGCAACTTTTTCTGAGGTGTCAATTTAGAGGCTCAGTTGTAAATTAACTTGGAAGCTTTATTGAAATAGATCATTATTTTATCGGTTTTTTGATCAGTAACTGCCTGTAATTTTATTGCTAGTGTTGCAAGTAATTCTCGAGTATTCATTTCATGCTTCATTTCAGAGAGCAGACGTTCAGGAGACCTGATCAAAATCGATTCAAGCCGATAGGATAACTGGCTTGATGTCACTGTCGTCGATGATGTTGTGTTTTATATTCTAACAGCAATGATGTCTCCAGAATTCCAACTTGAATAGTTGAACCAGGTAGGTGTTGAAAATATATTCATGATGAAAAATGAGAAGGCTCTGATCGAATTCCAGAAAATCAATATAAGTTCAGCGGCTAAGATCTTGTATTGATTTTCACATTTTCAAGTGAGTTCATTTGATCTTTCAATTTTGACTCCAGTTATCAATTGTCGAAGAGTGATTTAGAGCTGGTAGGACAAACTGTTCAGTAGTATGAGACGAATACATTTTGTTCTTTTTGCTGTCGTAAGTCAGAATGAACAGATCGATTGATACCGCAAAGCCCAACAAAATCGAAGCACCTCCCCGGCTTCAACTCGGTTAATCTTAATTCGATCTCCTGAAGTTTCGTTACTTAGTGTCTGGCGGTGATCCTCATTTATAACTTCGCAATATAATAATGAATCTTCATAGAGAAAGACGTTGCGGCACCGGAGAAAATTCCCGCAAGACGACCCATTGTTTAATGCTAGTTGGCGTTTTCCTAAAGTGAGACGGCAAGCGCGCCGAGTCGTTTTCATAAATCACGAATCATTTTCGCCTTAATTCTGCGGCGGTAGAGTAGTTAGTCTATGCGGTAGAGCGCAGAACGAGGGGGGTCGGAGCGAGTGTGAAGCCCGAGCTAAGAACTCATATTGGCTACTTCCAGCTCCCCCGACACAGATTAAGTCGGCTCCGTTGTTAAATATTCATGCGCCAGAAGGGCCGATAAAAATAAAAACGGAGCACCGTCTAAGTCGCTCGAGCAGTTGGCGAGTAAACACCAGAGAATATGATAGGATAAGGTGACAAGCCCGAGGGACGGCGCATCCTGGAAAAAGTACTGAATGTTTCAGGAGATACGAGAGTCCCGCGAAATGGAAATGAGCATCGGTTTGGTCTATGTGCTCTTCCCATATCCCATTTCTTCTAAGAGTAGGTAAAGAATAAAAGAAAAATAGTTATTTATGATATGAGTCTTAAAAGTGACGTTTTATTTTGTGAGTGAAAACGAACAAAATAAAATCACTTTTAACACAAATACCATACAATTTTTTTTGGAAAACTGCCCTATTTTGATAATGAAATAGGTATGCGAATTTGGAATGACAATAAACTTCAAAATGCATTTTAATATTCAAATAATCAAAAGGTTGTTGTGAATGGCAAACGTTGCCAACGTTATGATTACTAACAAATGAGAAAAGACGCTGTCATTTGAATTTCGTTCCTGTCCAATTTTCGTCTTGGGTTTTAAACTGCTTAATATGTTAGTCGAGAGTCCAATTATTAATAAAAGTGACGATTTGGTTGTTCTTGTCGATATTGAAGAGTCTGCAAGAAGAGCAAATTTGGAACTCCTACCTAAAAGATCTGTTCAGCAGTACGATATTGCATATAACAATTTCCTGGCCTGGTATAAATTGGAAAATGTAGAAGGGACCTAAAGTGAACCTGTTTTCTTGGCATACTTAGATGAAAAATCAAAAATATGGAGTTCATCAACTTTGTGGAGCAAATTTTCAATGATAAAGTCAAGCGCCCTTGTTAAAAATGGTGTGGATGTTAGTGAATATTTTAAGGTAAAAGCATATTTAAAACGGAAAAGTGAAAGATATCGTCCCAAAAAATCGAAAATTCTCACTCGTGAACAAGTTGAAGAGTTTATAAATGAGGCACCAGATGAGAAATACTTGATGGTTAAGGTTGCAACTATTTTCGGATTATTTGGAGCCTGTCGGCTTGAAGAATTGTGTAATTTATCAGTGAAAGACATCGAAATAACAAATAAATCATTGTTACACAACTTCCAAACACAAAAACGAAAGTCAGTCAACGTATTATTGGGAAGTATGTTGACTATTTTCATACGTACTTTGCACTGCGCCCTTCTGTCATCAAACATCGTCGTTTTTTTCCTGAAAAACATGAATAATAAATGCACTGCCAATCCAGTTGGTATCAATACATTTGGGAAAATTCCATCTATTGTTGACGAATTCCTCAAACTGCCAGAACCAAAGCAATATACAGGACACTGTTTTCGAAGATCCTCCACTTCATTGCTAGCAGAATCAGGAGCAAATATTACGGATATAAAAAAACATGGTGGATGGAAGTCTACGACGGTAGCCGAGGGCTATGTTGATCATTCCATTGCATAAAGAAATGTCATTGCTGAAAAAATTCTCCCAACCTCAACAGAATTTGTGACACTTTTAATGATAGTTGTACAAAAAAGTCCTTAAAATCTTTGGAAAAATATCAATTTCCTTTGAATTGAGGAATCTACATTATCCTATATATCAGGAAGAGGTGCCAGATCTGCCATCAAATCATACGAGGAACTCGAAAAACATAGACTTCTCTGCGAGATCTCTAAGAATCGAAAATTATCTTATACGATGTCCCAAAGATCGTTATGTTCCTTTCGCGAGTTCTTAAAGTCTCTCAAACTCAAACAGAATTAAAAATTCTTATTGCGAGTTCTCAAAGATATCACGAATGTAACCCAAACAATAAATTCTCAAAGCGAGCTCCCGAAGATATCGCGAATGCCTTTTGGATAAGAAATACCCATTGCAAGCTCTCAGACTCAGAGATATTCTGAGTTCAACCAGATTTAGAAATTCATATTGCGAGTTCCCAAAGGTATCGCTTGCTTGGAGTAATCCGGTGGCGGAAAATTGGAGTAGATGTAGAGCTCCGACCTATCCAAGAAGTAGTTTATATTTTATAGTTAATAGTTTGGCAAGGGGGTTACATTCTTCTTCTACCTCAATGTCTATTGTGCCCTCATCAAGGCTATTTCAGCATTTGCGCTATCTACAGCTCGTTCTCCAGCTCCATAGCTCCAATGGGCTCCAGTAACTGAGAGGGCTCCAAAGAGGTTGAATCCTTGTTCCTCCTGTAATTCTTTTGTACAATACATTTCTTGCACAGGCTTGAGAGGGCGAGGCACTCAAAGAAGTAACAAATAGCTTCACAGTTTCCTAAAAAGAAGTCGCAGAGCAATCTATGGAATCTCTTTATGTTGCCTGAGCATCGATCGAAGCAATAGAGCCAGCTCTTGACTGGAAACACATTTAAGCCACGATACATTCTGTAGATCGTAAAAAAATCTAATGAAAAACTGGGAAAGCTTCAATGAAGGCTGAATATACAGGCTTTTTAAGTTGCGAACAAAATTCACAAATGGAGTGAATAACTCGATAATCTTTAAATGCTGACTTCCTTCGAATAAAATTTCCTGGATGCCTCCCTGAAGACATTCGGTTGGACGATGTTATGAATTTAATAAAACCATCACCTTCCCCATAATAAATACTCAAAGGAAAGAAAACACCTGGAGGAAACAGTTTAAACAGGCTGTTTTTATATCAGATTGAACAAAGGAAATCAGGTGATTCTTGTGAGAGATACAAAGGTTCCCCTCAAAGGGGGCCCCCAATAAAAATACAATGAAAGTCGTTGCCGCAGATTCTTTCGGCTCTTTTGCTCACTCGAACAAAAAGAAACGTTTAAAAGGGACTGCTTAATTAAATTATCGGCTGATATTTAAAGCAGCTCCTGGTTGCCGAACAAACACTTGATCTCGACAATCCCCTCGCCAAGAAACTGAACCCAAGTCCTCTTCAATACACTCCACCTCGGATGGGATTATTTTCATTGTTTTGGAAATTAATTTTTGGGGAATTGTCTGGGGACGAGAATTCTTCGAATTGGAGCATTCGTTTCAGCAAGAACGAATCGTCATGGGAAATACGGAGGGTGATTGGAATCAAGCGACTCAGATTATATGGAATTCTTTACTACTTAGAATAAATTTCTAAATCCCCCTGTACTGGGTGTGCTACAAACACTGTGACATTCATTGGCAGTTGAACTATCGCTTCAAAAATATAAAGTCGAAAATATCCACTCAATGCATGAAATATTGCTGAGTATATATGAATTATCCACCCTATTTTTAAGAGTCTGAGGTTTCATTCATAGGACTTCTACTCCCCTTCATAAAATATATACTACCACCATTAACCGTTTAAACTGAATATTCTTTTCGATTGTAGGTATTCATTATCGTAACGACACCTTAAATTGTGTTCGTCCAAATATTGTGTAATGAGAAGAAAAATAGCTGTAGAACCATCAATTTGATGAGGTAAAAATGGAATTTCGTTACAAAAGATATAGTGTCGTTATCGAATGGTAGAATTTACCAAATGATAGTTCCCTGCTGTTTGTTATCGAATAGCAGGAACGGTATGATTTCCTGGTAATGATTCTGACAGAAACATACTATTAGGAGATACACAATCATTCTTTTCTACACCAGTTGTAGTTATTTCGTGTACTTTCACAATTTTGAAATAGAAGGGTGTCTTGATGAGGAGGAACTCTCCGGAATTTTTTTGATTCGAGGACAAGAAAAGAATAGATTCAATTAGTCAACGGACTCTAAAGTCGTGACAAACCGTTCACCTAAAATACATAAGCTGTGGTGGAGCGGACCAGCTGTCTGGAGGGAAATATGCAAACATGATGGAAAGATCAAACTTTTTCTTCTTGAGGTGACAAATATGGAATTTGCATTTAAATAGGGTATTTCCATCTGTGATACGCGCATATTGTGCCTCTAGACCTTCTGCCGAGAAATCTCTTAACTTCCTCCCCGCATCCTAAAAATTAAACATCTGGTTGGGGGGGATAATTCGAAGGAATATTTTCATCTGCTGTCCTCTCTCCTCGCCTATATCGTTCTCGAATGTGGAAGTTTGGATTTCGTTGGAGAAGGATTTTAAAATTGAAATTTTTCTCAGTTGACAAACCAGAGTTTATTGAGTTGACTGATTTAGAATCTGCATTGCAGTAAACATTTGTTTTCGAAACGTTCATTTTTTTCATTTATATAAATAATTATACACTGCGCAAAAAAATTAACGCACATTCTGAAAATCTCAATTTTAATGAAAGTTAACTCTACATTGACTTTATAACTTATTTTTATGTTCTCTCGGGAAGGTTTTGAACGAAACAAGACACATCAAATGGAAGAAAAATTCAGGATTTCACCGAATCTTATGTGAAAGAAGAGAAATGAACAATTTTCAAAATACTGAAATGCTGATGAGTGATTTAATACTTGGTATTTCCACCCCTTGCGTTAATTACAGCTCGGCAACGACGGTTCATACTCAAAATGAGTGATCTTAAAATGTTCTGATCTAATCCTTCCCAGATTTCTCCGAGTTGGATTCCTAAGTCATTAAGAGTAGCTGGATGATTTTCTGAACTTCTCAGCCTTCTATTGAGGTTGTCCCAAACCTGCTCAATCGGATTGAGATCTGGACTTCTTGCTGGCCATTCCATTCGAGAGACTCCAACCTCTTCAAGGTACCCCTGAACGATGCGCGCACGATGGGCTCTGGCATTATCGTCCATAAAAATGAAATTTTCACCAATGTATGGGGCAAATGGCACTACATGCTCTTCAAGAATGTTCCTTATATACTTTCAGCATTCATAGCTCCATTATCAACGACCACTAGGTCTGTGCGAGCAGTCAAATATATTCCACCCCATACCATAATCGATCCTCCCCCGAAACCAGTAGTATTCAGGAAATTGCACTGAGCATATCTTTTCGGACATTCATACCTGTCTCCCTGAATCACTGCAACATTCTGGACAGTTGAACACACTTGTATGGGAAACTACAAACCTTTCTGCAATTCTTGTGTATGTCCACCCTTCTTCTCGCAAAACTACGCTTGTGCACATTCCTCTTGGATCAAATTGCGTGTTTCGCGTTGCATAGCGATCGAGTGTAGAAAATCAAACGAAAGAATAGCTATTGATCACTAGAATTGATCGAGAACAACTGATTTTAGAATGGAGCCAATACATTCAAAATCTGATAATATCATCTTTTTTTATTCCTGCTGGGAGAAAACATCTGTATTGAAGAAAACCGTTGAAAGTGGATAACATATGCATGCATAATTCTGCTAAAAATAATTATCATTGAGAACACCTTCAGTTGTAGAATAAATTTGAGATTTCCATAATGTGCGTTAATTTTTTTGCGCAGTGTATTTCATATTATTCGGTCGCAATGATTGTGATGCTTTTTTACCTATTGGGTTTTATCTGATTAATAATACTTGCTGTATCTTGACCAATCCAAATAGAAAATCAGTTGATTAATGAAATCAGGAACAATCATAGACGAATAATATTCATAAATTCAAAATGGAAAGTGACGGAGATATTGAAAATTGATCCAATTCGAATGAATGCGTATGAAGGTAGAGAAAAAAATAACTTCAAGGTGAGCGAGATGTAGTATTTTCAATAAACGTAAGGAAGAGAGGAGAACGCCTTATTGACTTTAGAACGAGATCCAGAGTAAGGGGAAAACTAGTTAGGGATGCCCCTTGTGTAGAAGGGACCGACAAACCTATATTAGAAAATGCGCATCATAATTAAAGTCTTTAATTAAAAATCTGCCCTTTCAAGTTCGCCCAGGTTTTTTATTTACATCCGGTGAAGGATTGTTTAGAATTTTACGATTTTTTTCTGAAAGGGCTCTTTTCGATGAAAATATTCTGATAGGGTGAAAATATTAATTATTGAGGGTAGAATACAGGGTGTTTCTGAATTGGAGGCAACAACAAAGACAGGGTGATTACTTGGATGATATCTCATATTTCCGGTCTGAAACTCTCATAGCTCCTCTACTTTGGGGTAGTGAAAATTTGTATTTTAGTTTTTGTGAGTTTACTTCTAGAAAACAGCTGAAATTTATGAATGAGTCCGAAAAGTCACAAAACTCCCATCGTTCTTTCCCCCTTTTGCTGCTATCTGAATACCGCCTGCCTTTGAGGCAGCAGTCCTGCTTTGAGGTCCAGAACGGGTCACTCGAATCATTCATTTTTTCCGATCCCATATACATATACGAGCGCGTTTATCAAATTCACATGGAAGGAAGCCGGTATTTCTGTTTTCGGTGCTTATGAAATTTACGGCGTGTTCCTACAGCCATTTCTCGTCCCCTCCCCGGTATTTCCAGGCGAATTTGCTTTCGATGATTTCTCTGCCGTAAATTCCTGAGGCTCTTCAGGACTGGGCATATGTTACGACTCGGAGGTTGAGCTCGAAAATGATGTGCATTCCATGCATGTCGATATAAATGCCCTCATATGGATAGAAGATTGGATGGTTTAGTTTTTCAGAGCAAAAGGTTCGCAATATGTGGATGATAGCTTCGCGATTTTCGAGTCATGAAGCCTTGAGACCATATCGAACAAAAAAAATCATACCATCGTAAATCATTTCCAAAATTCGTACTGCATGGATGCCTGCCATCCTCGAAACTAGAACAAAACCTGTCCATTAGGGGATGAACCGACCGACCACGCCGATAGTGGGGCTACAGCTATAAATACAGTGCTCGATTCGGTATCATAATAAATACGGAGCAATCAATAGTCGAGTTTTCTGATGAAATATTTCATGCAGGATCGACTTTTTGTCTTCAGAAAGAAAAAAGTACAAAATTAGGAAAGATATCAGAGTAATAACGACAATTCTGAATTCATCGGGAAAAACTTCGGCTTCAATCCTGACCAACCGACAAAATGCCAAAGGGTTATCAGAGTTACCTGAGTCCTTGTCGGGCATTCCGAGCAAAATACCCCCTTCAATCTTGTTTAATATTATTCATTTTTCTCTGGAGTAATGTCTCCGAATCCCATCGACGGGCAGTATGAAAAAATGCGACAGAAATGGAAAAATGGCGATCGGATCCGACTGAGCTCGGCTGCGGGACGAGTGGCAGAGGGGGAGTCACTCAGCTAGCACGCTAATTAGTTGATTTGTAGTGGCTCAAGGGGTCTTATTCCCTCTAATGCAATCTAAATTTTTCATTCGGCTGCTTTTCTCCCGGGGAGCAACGGAAAGAATCGTTCGCAGCAATGCGAAATCCAATTTCGGCATCCGATTTTTCTGCGGATTTTGAGGGGCTTGATGTCTGCCGCAGAGGAATTTTAGTTCGCAATTGCAGCTGAAAATTAGGGGGTCTTACCTCTTATACATTTTTGACCAAGAAATTTGGGATTTTCGAAATCGATTCAATTGTTTATAGAGATACTTTGGACAATTCTGATTAACAATATACAGCCCTCATGTGGATGCGACCAAAGCTATGATGGTTTAAAATTCTGATTTAAAAAAAGAATGCCATTTGTCAGGTGAAAATCTAAACTTTGCTGGTGAGGGCTCTGGAAAGTCTTTTATTGAAAAGAACGACCTCGAAAACCTACATTTTGATACCAAAATCGTCCATGTAGCCCTCATAACTAATGATTTATTCCGTTTTAATTTTTTCGATATTTCATTTTCGAGTTTTGTTCTGAAGCTCAGAGCACTCAAAGTATGGGTGATATGGATCACCAACATGGGTATTCTGAAAGACTCAAATGGGTTGAAAACATTATCGATTGAAAAACACTGTTAGATTTTCCAGAGAATTCGTGTTGATGGCAAATATGGTGTTTTTAGGGGGTCTTACCCCTTATGCATTTTTGACCCAAAAAGTTGGTATTTTCGAAGTCGATTTTATTGTTTGAAGAGATACTTTAGACAATGCTGATTAACAATATACAAGCCACATGTGGTTGTGAGCAAAGAAACGGGAGCTATGATGATTTTAAATTCCAATTTTTTTGAAAAAATGCCATTTGACAGGTGAAAATCTAAACTATGTTAGTTACGGCTCTGGAATATGTTTCATTGAATAGAGCGACCTCGAAAACCTACATTTTGATACCAAAATCGCTCATGTAGCCCTCATAACTAATGAATTGTCACGTTTTAATTTTTTCGATATTTCATGTTCGAGTTTTGTTCTGAAGCTCAGAGCACTCAAAGTATGGGTGATATGGATCACCAAAATAGGTATTCTGAAAGACTCAAATGGGTTGAAAACATTATCGATTGAATAACACTGTTAGATTTTCCAGAGAATTCGTGTTGATGGCAAATATGGTGTTTTTAGGGGGTCTTACCCCTTATGCATTTTTGACCCAAAAAGTTGGGATTTTCGAAGTCGATTTTATTGTTTAAAGAGATACTTTAGACAATGCTGATTAACAATATACAAGCCACATGTGGTTGTGAGCAAAGAAACGGGAGCTATGATGATTTGAAATTCCGATTTTTTTGAAAAAATGCCATCTGACAAGTGAAAATCTAAACTATGCTGGTTAGGGCTCTGGATTATGTTTCATTGAATAGAGCGACCTCGAAAACCTACATTTTGATACCAAAATCGTCCCTGTAGCCATTATAACTAATGAATTATCACGTTTTAATTTTTTCGATATTTCATGTTCGAGTTTTGTTCTGAAGCTCAGAGCACTCAAAGTATGGGTGATATGGATCACCAAAATGGGTATTCTGAAAGACTCAAATGGGTTGAAAACATTATCGATTGAATAACACTGTTAGATTTTCCAGAGAATTCGTGTTGATGGCAAATATGGTGTTTTTAGGGGGTCTTACCCCTTATGCATTTTTGACCCAAAAAGTTGGGATTTTCGAAGTCGATTTTATTGTTTATAGAGATACTTCAGACAACGCTGGTTAATCATATACAAGCCACATGTGGTTGTGAGCAAAGAAACGGGAGCTATGATGATTTGAAATTCCGATTTTTTTGAAAAAATGCCATTTGACAGGTGAAAATCTAAACTATGATAGTTAGAGCTCTGGAATATATTTCATTGAATAGAGCGACCTCGAAAACCTACATTTTGATACCAAAATCGTCCATGTAGCCCTCATAACTAATGAATTATCACGTTTTAATTTTTTCGATATTTCATGTTCGAGTTTTGTTCTGAAGCTCAGAGCACTCAAAGTATGGGTGATATGGATCACCAAAATGGGTATCCTGAAAGACTCAAATGGGTTGAAAACATTATCGATTGAATAACACTGTTAGATTTTCCAGAGAATTCGTGTTGATGGCAAATATGGTGTTTTTAGGGGGTCTTACCCCTTATGCATTTTTGACCCAAAAAGTTGGGATTTTCGAAGTCGATTTTATGGTTTGAAGAGATACTTTAGACAATGCTGATTAACAATATACAAGCCACATGTGGTTGTGAGCAAAAAAACGGGAGCTATGATGATTTGAAATTCCGATTTTTTTGAAAAAATGCCATTTGACAGGTGAAAATCTAAACTATGATAGTTAGGGCTCTGGAATATGTTTCATTGAATAGAGCGACCTCGAAAACCTACATTTTGATACCAAAATCGTCCATGTAGCCCTCATAACTAATGAATTATCACGTTTTAATTTTTTCGATATTTCATATTCGAGTTTTGTTCTGAAGCTCAGAGCACTCAAAGTATGGGTGATATGGATCACCAAAATGGGTATTCTGAAAGACTCAAATGGGTTGAAAACATTATCGATTGAATAACACTGTTAGATTTTCCAGAGAATTCGTGTTGATGGCAAATATGGTGTTTTTAGGGGGTCTTACCCCTTATGAATTTTTGACCCAAAAAGTTGGGATTTTCGAAGTCGATTTCATGGTTTAAAGAGATACTTTAGACAATGCTGATTAACAATATACAAGCCACATGTGGTTGTGAGCAAAGAAACGGGAGCTATGATGATTTGAAATTCCGATTTTTTTGAAAAAATGCCATTTGACAGGTGAAAATCTAAACTATGCTAGTTAGGGCTCTGGAATATGTTTCATTGAATAGAGCGACCTCGAAAACCTACATTTTGATACCAAAATCGTCTATGTAGCCCTCATAACTAATGAATTATCACGTTTTAATTTTTTCGATATTTCATTTTCGAGTTTTGTTCTGAAGCTCAGAGCACTCAAAGTATGGGTGATATGGATCACCAAATTGGTTATTTTAAATGAGTAGAATCGGGTGAAGACATAATCGTTCGAATAACACTGTTAGATTTTCCAGGGAATTCGTGTTGATGGCAAATATGTTGTTTTTAGGGGGTCTTACCACTTATGCATTTTTCACCCAGAAATTTAGGATTTTCGATATCGATTTCATTCTTTATAGAGATACTTTGGACAATGCTGATTAACAATATACAAGCCACATGTGGTTGTGACCGAAGAAACGGGAGCTATGACGGTTTGAAATTCCGATTTTTTGAAAAAATGCCATTTGACAGGTGAAAATATAAACTATGCTAGTTAGGACTCTGGAATAGGTTTCATTGAATAGAGCGACCTCGAAAACCTACATTTTGATACCAAAATCGTCTATGTAGCCCTCATAACTAATGAATTATCACGTTTTAATTTTTTCGATATTTCATTTTCGAGTTTTGTTCTGAAGCTCAGAGCACTCAAAGTATGGGTGATATGGATCACCAAATTGGTTATTTTGAATGAATAGAATCGGGTGAAGACATAATCGTTTGAATAACACTGTTAGATTTTCCAGGGAATTCGTGTTGATGGCAAATATGGTGTTTTTAGGGGTCTTACCCCTCATGCTGATTAACAACATACAAACTTCATGTGGATCGGACCAAAGAAACGGGAGCTACGACGATTTGAAATTCCGATTTTTTGAAAAAGTGCCATTTGGTAGGTGCAAATCTAAATTATGTCGGATGAAGCCTTGGATTTATTTTTATTGAATTCAGCGTCCCTGAAAACCTACATTTCGATACCAAACTTGGCCATATAATTCTTCTTTGTGATTCTTTTGAAATTGGTTAAATTTCTTCATCTCTGGCCAGAAATGGATAGACCTTCTGTTGCTCAGAATTATGTGGACATTGAGGGGCAGATCTACTCATAAGGTGGATGAACGAGCTCTCAAAAGAGTCTGATTTGAAGTCAGTGCTCTTGATGAACCATTTTGTATGTTAAATATACATAGAGCTCTCTTGGAAAGAAGAATGGACTGATAGAACAATAGATTATCATCAGAACGAAAATTAAAGAAAAAAAATAGTGTGAGATGAAAAAATATACCACAAATAAAAATGAAATATTGAGAAGATGAAAAATTATGATAGTGAAATGAGAAAAAGTATAAGTAAGAAGCAAATAAAAGTTCAGCTGACAACTCAACTTCGTGTAGGATGAAACCCCGTGTTCGGGCTAAGGAATGCGAATTCACGATTGGGAATAATTCCATTCGAACCTCGAAGGAATCCACCCTTTCTCCAGCAACCGAAATAAAGCCGAAGAAATTGACGCAACTGTACTTTCGAGAGAGGAGAAATGAGGGGAGTTTTGAATCAATATTTGATTGCGGGAATTAGTGCTTTATCGGGATTCAGCAGACCTCTCCGGCTTGATGAAGGTTTCCTGATTGTTTGACAGCGGCCATGTATACGCGTGAAGAATTAACGAGGGCTCCAAAGGTGGCCCGGTCACTGGAGATGCCCTCTCGGTCATCCAGGAACAAGCTAGTCATTAACTATTCGATCTATTGACGCCGCGAATAGATTGCCCACAAGAATCCAATTTCGACTTGGACGGATCCCTTCTGCGTGTCTGGAAAATTTGCCACTACACGAATTGTTTGTTTGGGTCCCTGACCCGAACGTATGGGGCGTCCATGGTGATCGGGGGGCCCCGTTAACGACGTCGCACCGATGGTTTTCTCTTGTAGGGTGTGTCCACCTCGGCTTTTTGATGAGGATCTAGCACCGGTGATGGAGATGGATTCAGACTATGTTGAAAGAGTTCTTGAAAGGAATGAGAACAGATTTCGACGTGGAAATGTCACACAGACGTGACTCGACTCAATTTCAGGACAGTCATGTCTTCTTCACCAGAATAAGGGGGACAACTGAACTAAATAAAAGTGGTACATCTTGAAAGCTTGAATCCATTATAGAGAACCCTATTTACGTTCATTATACAATGAATAGTTGGAAGACTCACCCTGTATATCACAGAGTAAAGATTATAAAAAAAACCATTCAGTTCTGGGGTGACTTCGCATTCGTATTGGAATAGGAACCCATTCTGCAACTAGTTTTAGAATATACTATTGTGGTATCAAAAAATGAAAATATGAATTTTGAAAAGTGACTTTTCGCTGTTTAGAACATGAAACTTCTTTATCTAAGTACACACAACCAAACTAACATGGAATCACTCTGTTATTTGGAAAAAACGAATTTTAATTAAAAAAAAGTCGCTGAAAAGTGAAGAGCAGTTTTCCCAAAACAAGTTTATTACAAAAATAATATAAATTATTAAAAGATTATTTTTATAATAGAACAGAAAATTAAAAGTGTAAATTTCTCTAAAAATAATTTTTATGTAACTGAGAATTGAACAACAAATAAAACGATTTTAACAAATCAATAATCAGTATTACCACCCCTAGCATTGATACAAGCTTGAATTCGACGAGGCATGCTTTCTATCAAGTTGTTAATTTCTTCTTCAGTAACATTTGCCCATTCCTCTAAAGCCGCTTGTATAAGTTGCTCTGCGTTACCAGGATTATTTTGACGAGCTCTAATTTTTCTTTTGATCCTATCCCACAAGTGCTCGATAGGAATAAGGTCCGGTGAACAAGATGGACACTCTAAAACAGTCACACCTTCTGTTTCGAAAAAATTTTTTGCAACTCTGCTGGTATGTGGAGGTGCATTATCCTGCATAAATAGGAAATAATCTCCAAAAGCACCTCGCCAGAGCCTCACTTCAGGTTGTAGCACTAGATCAACATACCTAGGCCTTGTCAGAGATTGTCTAATGGGAATTAAAGGAGTTTTCTCACCAAACATAATTCCGCCCCAAAACATTACAGTACCTCCTTTGTATTTAGGGATCGGTCTTGCAGCTTGGAGCCTAGCTTGCCTCCCTCTACCTCTTAAAATGCGAACACGCCAGTCGTCTGATCGTAGGCCAATTCTGGTCTCATCCGAAAATAAGACATTTTTCCAATCTTCAATAGTCCAATTTTCATGCTCTAAACACCAATTAAAACGGTCAACTTTATTTTGCCTTGATAGTTCTGGAACTCTTAACGCTCTTCTCTTGAATAATTCCCGAGCGCGAAGTCTTTTTCTGATAGTTTCGACAGAAACACTAACACCTGTAGCTTGCAAAAATTGCCTTTGAAGCTCTGAATGAGATACTGCGGGATTTCTTCTTGCTGTTTGGGCTAAAAAGCGATCCTGCCTTTCTGTAGTTACTCTTCCACGACTTCTTCTCGGCCTATTCTTTAGGGTTCCTAACTTCTGAAACCTTGCATAGGTTTTTGAAACAACCCCTTGTGTAACCCCCACCGTTCTTGCAATCTGTCTTTGTGACATACCTTGTTCTGCCATAGTAATAATTCTTCCTCTCTGGACTTCCGATAACCCCACATAAGGCTTTTTTTTTAAAACTTCGCAAAAAAACAAAATATAAATTCACTGCGACGTTCGAACGAAATGGTAAAATCGACACTGCATAGCCAAATCTTATCAAGTGCTTATGAACCTAACTGTTTTTGTGAGTAAACACATGCACTTTTTATTTGCTTCTAACGAAAAAGATATCAAAATAATATTTCATCTTAATACTGGGTGATTCCATATAAGTTTGGTTGTGTGCATATTCAAGTCTGGGTACGCCTTGTTTTTCAAAAAATCTTCATGCAATTTGAAATCAATGTAGAAAATAATAAATAAATGGTGACTTGTTTTGTGCAGTCTCGAAGAAGAGAGTAATTAACTGAATAAGCCGGAGGATACTTTAATTATCATAATTGCTTGCTTCTTGAAACCGAAATGGGGCCATTACGACAGTTTGTGTCTCTCACAGGTGGTCAAAATTAATGCTTCTTTCACACTTGTACACTTATTTTGTTCAGATGACAACATGAATAATGGGTCAGATTTCTTTTTGGTATGGAAGAAAAACTACTGTTTATACTATACAGGGTGGGTCTTTGGGTTGTACACATATTTTAACTGAAGATTCTTGAGGTTAAAAGAAACCTTTTTTCCATTTTTCCGAATTCGGCTCTGTTAAAAAGATATAGCCATTTGAAAAAAAAATTGGGCTTAATACGTCCCTGAAACGATCTTGTAGAATTGATGCAAATCATATTTCCCGATTGAAATTGAGTTGAAACATTTAAGAAATACTCCTTTACTAACCTTATTGGAATAAAAATGGTACAAACACGATATTTCTTTTTTGGCCATGGCCAAAGGTTATTTCTTTCAGAATCTTTCAGTTTGCTGCTGTATCTGTTATCTCATTCTTTAAACTCATTGATAAGAGGTTGGTACTTTCTAGTCACCCTTATCTGAAATATATTCCTCCGAATGTGCAGGGCCGATTCCAATATACTTGGGTATTCACGATCATCAGACAAAATTCCTCGCTCGAAACTTTCAACCGGGACGTCTTACACCCCCTACCCCACCCCCTCCGCGGATACTCAATCAGGATTCAATCTCCAGCTCGTTTGTATTCCAAAATAACCGAACGTTTTACGTGATCACACACAACGAAACGGCTGTAGCGGTTTCTTCATCTCCTGTATCAAACGTTGACACTTAATTTCCTTTCGCTTTCTAATTTTGAATCGCTACAGCGAGGGTTCATCATCCCTTTCCTTGCATTCTACATCTCCCGAGTCGCATTCGTCGAAGACATCAACCCCTTGGTTGTTTGCGAAGTTGGATGGTGCAGCTGCTTCTTGGAGGATGATTGCCTAGCTAGGAAATAATGACTCACTTTTTCCGCTAGTGATCTCAACTGGAAATCAACGAAATAATGGACTATTATGCAAAGAAAATACGAATATCTATCATTCAGATACACTGCGCAAAAAAATTAACGCACATTCTGAAAATCTTAATTTTAATGAAAGTTAACTCTACATTGACTTTATAACCTATTTTTTATCTTCTCTCGGGAAGGTTTTGAACGAAACAAGACACATTAAATGGAAGAAAAATTCAGGATTTCACCGAATCTTATGTGAAAGAAGAGAAATGAACCATTTTCAAAATACTGAAATGCTGATAAGTGATTTAATACTTGGTATTTCCACCCCTTGCGTTAATTACAGCTCGGCAACGACGGTTCATACTCAAAATGAGTGATCTTAAAATGTTCTGATCTAATCCTTCCCAGATATCTCCGAGTTGGATTCCTAAGTCATTAAGAGTAGCTGGATGATTTTCTGAGCTTCTCAGCCTTCTATTGAGGTTGTCCCAAACCTGCTCAATCGGATTGAGATCTGGACTTCTTGCTGGCCATTCCATTCGAGAGACTTCAACCTCTTGAAGGTAGTCCTGAACGATGCGCGCACGATGAGGTCTGGCATTATCATCCATAAAAATGAAATTTGCACCAATGTATGGAGCAAATGGTACTACATGCTCTTCAAGAATGTTCCTTATATACTTTCAGCATTCATAGCTCCATTATCAACGACCACTAGGTCTGTGCGAGCAGTCAAAGATATTCCACCCCATACCATAATCAATCCTCCCCCGAAACCAGTAGTATTCAGGAAATTGCACTGAGCATATCTTTCATGTGGACGTCTGTATACAAGGGAACGTCGATCACAATGGTAGAGGCAGAATCTTGACTCATCTGTGAAGAGAACTCTTTCTCAATCGGCCTCTTCCCAATGGATATGCTCTCTCGCAAAATCCAAACGCGCCCTTCGATGGGCTTGGGTAAGAGCTGGGTCTCTTGCCACGACATGAGGCCTTAAATCATATTGTCTGAGGCGATTTCTTATTGTCTGAGTGCTAATTTGCATCTCGTGAGTTTGCTCCAGCTAATTTTGAAGGAGGCGAGCGGTTGCAAACCGTTGTCTCAACGAAGAAACTCTCAAGTAACGTTCTTGAATGGCAGTTGTTACCCGTGGTCTACCTTGTCCTGGTCTTCGGACATTCATACCTGTCTCCCTGAATCGCTGCAACATTCTGGACACACTTGTATGGGAAACTCCAAACCTTTCTGCAATTCTTGTGTATGTCCACCCTTCTTCTCGCAAAACTACCGCTTGGGCACATTCCTCTTGGGTCAAATTGCGTGTTTCGCGTTGCATAGCGATCGAGTGTAGAAAATCAAACGAAAGAAAAACTATTGATCACTAGAATTGATCGAGAACAACTGATTTTAGAATGGAGCCAATACATTCAAAATCTCTCAATATCATCTTTTTTTATTCCTGCTGGGAGAAAACATCTGTATTGAAGAGAAACGTTGAAAGTGGATAACATATGCATGCATAATTCTGATAAAAATAATTATCATTGAGAACACCTTCAGTTGTAGAATGTATTTGAGATTTCCATAATGTGCGTTAATTTTTTTGCGCAGTGTACATCGAGTATCCAGGTTCTAGTCTTATTCACGTCGATTATGAGTTACGTTGCTCTGTTGAGATCTAAACAGATCGAAACCTACGTCAGTATCTACAGGAATTGAACAAGTCTAACTTGGCGTTTGTTGATATTTCTGTCGATGAACAAGATGTATCCGATTATTCGAAACTTGAAATAATGTTCATATCACGTTCTAAAAGCTCGTAAAGGTTTGGCCGGGTGGAAAAGTGAGCCAAACAAAAAACTAGGTTATGATATTCCTTATCGGAACGGCGACGATAATCGTAACTCCAGACCTAGCGGAGCCTCGAAATATCTCTCCTGCAGGGCCAACAAGTCAAGCTGTTTGTGACAAGGCAACGTATCTACCTGCGAGGGAGTTCTCTCCCCCTTCGAAAATTTATTTTTCATCTTGGCGAGCGAAATCGTATTAATTTAAAAAAAGGAGGACGGCGAGAAGCGAACGCTCCTCGGTATAATATTCCGACATGGTCGCTAGCCGGGCGCGTTTTATAATTAAGTAAGGTTAGAGAAAGACACCATGCTAATGCTGTAGGTGAATTCCGTCTCCCCGCATTTAAATCCGCGTCTCCGGAATGGCTCCGGGCCCGTCGCCCGGTTTTTGTTTTTCACCGCCGCCCTGAGATTTCCTTTATCTGGTGATTAAAACTTCATCCTGTCGCGGCTCTGTGGGCACACACTTTTAATAAAAGAACGCATACGCGCCACTCCCGGAACATTGTTTCCGCCACGTCCTGGTTTTAATTTTTAATGTAATTACTCGGATACAAAATGGGCAGACGGCGCTGGAGGAAACTCCTCATTGAAAACGCCGCGCGTGGTAATAAGAAAATGACGTTTTCAGGTTCGCACCTTTCGCTCAGGTCCCAACAGGATGTGTTGGTTTTGCTGCTTCAGTTAATTGAGGAAGGATGGGTTTATGTTGTGTTCACTCACGTGTCGGATTTGGTATTCGTTTAAATATGCTACCCACATTAGGCCAGCACAACCATTACGTTACAAACGATCCAACAGCTTATAAGGTACTTTTTTGCACTTACCAATTTGCCTGAGAAGCTAGCCTATCAAGGAATCTCTGATTTACGTATCGGAAATATTTCTAAGAGACAAAACACGTCTTCTCGTAGATTGTCTTACTCGAGCTGGTGAAAAGTCAAAGTTAGAGAACAACTGGATGTAGTTGTCATGGACAACCCTCTAAATCCTGCGATTGCCAATTTTTTCTTGGAAAAATTCGAAGAGAAAGCCTTCGAAACAGCCCAAAAGAAACCCAGGGCCGGATTAAGACCACTTGGCGCCCGGGGCACAATATATTTTTTCGCCTTCTCGATTTCAGCGATTTCCGTATGTAATTAGTAACTCAATGAATTCGCCCCCAATTCTGAATTCGCCCTGGGCAATTGCCCTTTTTGCCCTGGGGTTAATCCGGCCCTGAAGAAACCATCCGAATGGTTGCGATATGTAGATGATACTACATGTGAATTGGAGTTATGGTGAAGAATACAGAATACCTTACTGCCTTCGTTAAATACCTCAAAGGAGAAAATTGGTAAACTTCTGATCATTCGATAATCTAACACAAAATAACGTATTGAGGTCGCAGTTCAGAGCGAGTAGGAAATCTCATCCGATAGAGGCGCCACCGTGCATATTTTATGGAATATCTCCATAGAACTTACATTATCTCTATAAGTTCTATGAATATCTTTCTAATTATGAATGAAATGTACAATGGCGCTCTCTATCCAAAAATCGCTCAACTATGAAATTTGTGAATATGTGGGTAAAGCAGGAACTTTTTCCCGCCATATATTTGAATTTGGCCATTCTCTGCCAATTCCGTATTTCAAGTTGTCTTTCTGAATGAAATTATCTGTAGATTCACTTTCAATCGCAAGTTGAACTATTTTCATGGGTCTTTCGTTTGAAATAGAACAGAAGCATGAGTTGGCTTATTTTCTTCTATTTTTGGAAGAAAAAAAATGAACTGTTGAAATGAAATAAATCTCAATCATCTTATTAAGAACTCCAATCCTTTCTGAGTTTACCCACAAAATTTCAGTTCTCAAAGTTAAACCATTTTCAAATGCAACTTGAAATTAAAACACATTACATTGAACGCCCACCTTAATCGGAATGTTTACTTTGGGAAAACAATGAATTTGAGAAAATATTATCTGAAATCAATAATTCCAAAGACAATGTTGATGAAACTTTTTTCTCTGTTAATACTGAAAATATTTCGCGTCTATGAACATGGTTGGAAGATTCAGTTGTGCTATTTTCTTTTACGGAAATCAAGAATCGAGTGTTGAAATTTTATTGGAAGATAATGGACAAAATAGTCCGTCACTTTGTGATAGTTCATTCGAAGAAAGAATAAAAGTACTCGAATAACCCAACAGAAAAACTTCTAAACGAACAGAGGGACCTATGGAATTCCCCACTTTTCAAAATTCTCAAGAAATAAGCCTATAGAGGACATTTAAATACCCTTTTGCACAACTTAAAATACTCCAGTATGAAAATGTAGTACGAAACATGTGTCACAGTTAAACCTTAAGAGAACCAACTCCATTCACAAAGTTGAAAAAGAGTAAATAGAAATTAGATATGGCAACGTCTCTGAGAATTATTTGACATTCACAAGTACCTGCCTTCTGATCATTCGATAATCTAATACAAAACCTATTCTTGAAGACTGCCAGAGAACCGTATCCACTTTCTTAAGCTGAAGGTTATAGAATATCTTGCGACTGCAGAAATGTTTTTATTGGGATTACTAAGAGGAATATTTATACACGCATTGAAGAACACGAACGTTGTTGTCGGCTTGTATCGAACAGAGAAATTTGCAATCACGGGACACGGAACTTGTTTTGATAAATGGATATAACTTTTTTTGTCATTTCCAACATAGAATGTTATTATCCAAGGGTGAATATGAGGACCATCGTAATCTATACTAATACTAGCTGGCCTGGCGAACTTTGTTTCGCCTAAATGATACCTACTTACGGCGGATTTCACAAATCGTTATTACCATCGCCATCTAGCGGCGATAATATCAATTATAGTACCTTCACGACTACGCTACAGTGTCTAGATAAGAGCCATTAACCATAGCGACACCTAGTGGCCTTATTCAAAAGGAGGAAAAGCATTTTCTACATAAACAAATTTTTCATCGAATTTTTCAGAGTTTTAATGTATTTTATATTAACCAGGCCGTAGACGAATCCATAAATGAAGTTTCATAACAGACAGTCCATCCGATCTTGAGTTATAAATGGTGTAACCAACAACTTTGTTTTATATATATAGATTATAAAGAGAAAAGATTTGTATTTTTGTGTGTTCGATACGAAAAGGCTCAAAAACTACTGGACCGATTTCAGGAATTCTTTCACCCTTAGAAAGCTACATTATCCCTGAGTTGAGGCTATACTTTTCACCCGAAAAAATTAAGGATACCTACTACTTCAATACTGACAAAAAAATCAGCCATAATCAGCTATTTTCACGTGCGCTGCAAAAACCGTAAGACTTACGTGGATACAATGAATGACGGAAATGTACCTCTTAAATAGTTCTACAAAAAAGTTCGCGATAGCATATATCTATCTCTCAAGATTGACTTGCTGTTACCTGTCTATGATAATCAGATGTTTTCCAAAATTATGCACTATTTGGGAGTGTGTTTTTATAAATTGGGTATTGATCCTCATCCAACGATTTATCCCCAGTATGTAATTTAGAACGAAATTTACAATTACAACGAGTACATCAAAAGATATGGCAGGTTGAAGTTCAAGATGAAACCGCCGCGTGAAACAAATTTCTACTCGAGGGAAGCTGGGACGGCCTGCTTGTATAATATACAGGGTGGGCTTTTCAAAACGAAACAGACGAGATAACGGGCGGAATAAATTCATTTCGAAAAAATGCTCGGACACGTCGATTTTTGTTTCGAGGGGGACAACTTTTAAGGTCAAATTCACAACTATATCGCTCCAACCCTTATTGTTAGAACACCAACCCCTAAATTTTGAATAGGAAAGATAGGGTGAGTGATACCTCATTTGAAAGGTCTTTTTATTTTGAATTCAGGGTATTGATTTTTTCTTCATTTGATTCATTGATTCTTGAGATATTGAGATTTGAAATTGAAACAAAGATGGTATTGTCGTCAAGCAAGCTGTCTGAATCAATCGAATTTATTATTCATTCATTCTGTATATTTGATGAAACTCCATAACTGCCATACACAAGACATCAAAATACAAAGTTAAAATTTTAACAATGAATAATTAGTCACTCAAAAAAATATCAAAATAAATGTTCAAAATGCCAAAGAATAAACCATTTTCATCTCATTTCTTGAAGAAAGTGATTACCAATAATAATTATTTCGTTGTTTAATGTTGACAATTAACGGTTACCATCATAACCACAGAATGAATTAGTCAATTAATTGATGAATTCACATAGCATGGTTAGCGGAATGAATGGTACTATACGAAATTCAAAATTGAATATCTCGAAAACGAATGCGTTAAATGAGAAAAAAATTATTACTCTGAATTCATGATAAAAAGGCCTTTTAAATGAGGTGTCACTCACCCTATCTTTTCAATTCAAAATTTAGGGGTTGGTGTTTTAACACTAAGGGTTGAAGCGATATAGTTGTGAATTTGACCTTAAAAGTTGTCCCCCTCGAAACAAAAATCGACATGTCCGAGCATTTTTTCGAAATAAATTTATTCCGCCCGTTATCTCGTCTGTTTCGTTTTGAAAAGCCCACCCTGTATGCACAAGAGTTGAACCCGATTGTTCACAGTGCATAGTTGCCTGCCATCTGCAATTCTAGAGGAAGGAGATATCGTCGGATTACAAGTGTGAAAATAGTCATCTATTTTCCCCCATTGCTACCATGGGAGTGCCAAACACACGATTGATAACGTTAAACACGTAAACCGAAACCGCGTTTTCTGAACGACTTTGCCCGATTTACGTCCTGAATCAACGAACGAATACGCTCTAAGAAGGAAGCGGCAACTGTATTAGGAACTCGCAGATGAGCATCCGAGGAAGACCGGTTAAGATTACACTTGAATTATGGGTACAAAGATATCTAATTGTAGCCTTCGGGCTGGCAAGAGGGGCGCAACTTGACCCCGGCTTACCCCCGGCGTCAGGGGGATGGAGCGGTTTCGTCTCACACTCCTTACAGGCCATTTACCGCCTCACTACATTTGCCAAAACGGCGGCTCATTATTAACGCCACCGCCGCCGCCATAGCTAAGTCAACGTTTGCTGAGGTGCGCTGCTTACTAATTTCAATAGATTAACCGTGCACATTTAACCCATTCGCCTAAATCGAGTTATTTGTAATTAACTGGCTTCCATTCGTGTTGCTCTCGCCGTTTCCGCATCCTTGCAGACCCGCACCGGCAACGGCTACGTCTTACCGCAGCCGCAGATTAATGCTCATTACCGAAATATCGGCGGGAATGCCGCTCTGCATGTGTCGGAATCAAGGTGGCAGATGCGGGGAAAGGGCACTCGCGGTTTTGTTATTGAAGGGGAGATCGATCTTGTGCGGTCTTGTCGGCCAAATCTTAAATTCACCACTCAGACATTGAAATTTGATCATTCCGCTGAAATAATTTGGTGGCTTCATTCTGAGCTCAGAAAAATAATATCTTGAACGGATCTGCATCGCCCTAGCCTTCCTGTTCCTCTTGTAGATGGCGCACGCTCCTATTCCATCCGTGGAGAACCACCGCGTCGGTTATGAGTAACCGCACAACACGTCTAGAGAGCAGGTTCCTACCATGCTGTATTGATAAGAGAATTGTGGTACCTCACAAACATCCACTCCGAAAACCCCAAATTTTAAAGATCCCTCTTCTTTATAGTCCAAAAGAGGTTTTCTCAGTATGTTCGCAAGGTTCCCGATTACGCTGATCAAGTTGAAGCGATTTGTACAGACTTCCAGAAGGCCTTTGACAAGTTTAAGCATATACAAGTTTCTCATGGGACTCAGACGATATCAGAAAATCGTTCTACGAAATCGGTAGCACTGAATGCGCACGATAGCAGAAAAATTCGAGGCTGAAATCGTGGGATTTGCAACGTGGCAGTACCCGAAAGTTTCATGGGAAACTACGTCATCCTTTCAGATCCCACCCACGGGAGGTGGGAAGAAGGAAAATCTTTAATTTGATTGGTTTGTAAAAACGAAAAAGGAAAATATACAGGGTGTTTGGAGGGTGAGTAGCCATAGGTAAATGGTGGATAGGTGATGCTCTTGGATACTTGTTGCGCCTAATAAAATAACATTTTGCCCAAAGTTCAAAGTGTTATAATTTTTTTGCCATTTTTCTAGAAAGTTCCCATTTTTCCCATTAAAATCTTGAATTTTTTAAAAATTAATGCTCGAGGTGCCTATAAAAATTTTTTAGTCTAGTCTTATCTTATTTAGATTGATTCATAATTTCATACAAACGTCTTCAAAAAACCTGACAGCGTCGTATCAAACATCAAAATGAAAAAAAATGTTGTGTCCACTTTACAAAGTGAAATAAAAAAAAAATTTACATAGTGTGGGGTTTTAATAGTTATTTAATCAACTAGTTTATTAATGATAGCGATTAATGGTCGAAATATTTTAATGTTAATGTTTGAGACCATTAATCGCTGAATTAATAAACGAGTTTATTACAAGATTTTTCCGTCGACCTCACCACGAATTGAATATGAATTCTCGATAGAAATGAATTTTTATTTTGCATAATAGACAAATCTGACATGATGTGAATTTCTATGTTCATTTCGATATATTAATATTTATGCTCCCTATGGAACAATTCGAAAAATTCATAGAGGGAATATTGGACATGTTGTGACATTCTGAATAGTTCACATTTAGTTTGCATTTATATCATTACCTATGATATCCCATAAGGAACGTGTGGATAAAGTGGAGGTTGAAGTATTATCTACTTTGCAACTTGTATCACCTGAAATTTCTTCTGCAGTCTATTTTATTTTGAATGGAGTTGTCAATTTACCCTTCTGCGACAGAAGTTGATTTCCAACCAAGCTCGATAGTGCTCTGACTGAATATTTTATATTCGGTTGCCATGACAATCATGCATTAATAAGAAATCATGCATTAATAAGAAATCATGCATTAAAATAGGTCATTAATGGATGATTTTGAGTTTGTTAAAATGAGCTTTTATTCTATGGTCGACGGAAAAATGGTTTTAAAAACTTCTCTAGTTAATACTCTTTGCAATGGTATGTAACATGTACCATTAATAATCAGATAACTCAACAAAAAACCGTTTTGTCTTCAAGGATGCCTTAAAAGGGTGACGACAAAACTATTCCATTGAGCAGGTAAAATCTTTTCTCTCATGAAATTATGATTCAATCTGAATAAGAAAGACTAGACTAAAAAAATAAATCATTTTATAGACACCTCGAGCATTTTAATGAGAAAAATGGGAAATTTCTAGAATAATGTCAAAAAAATCACGACACTTTGGGTAAAATGTTATTTTATTAGGCGCAACAAATAGCCAAGAGCATCACCTATCCACCATTTACCTATGGCTACACACCTTCCAAACACCCTGTATAATTTGATTGGTTTTTAAAAAAGCGAAGAAGGGAAATCTTAATATGCTTTGGAGACAAAAAAAAACTGGATAAGCCCTAAACGGGAAGGTTCTCAGTGTACTCGGGATACGGTTCGGAAATTAAGAGTAAATGGAGAAGCCTTAAACGAGAAGGTTCTCAGTGTACTCGGGATACGGTTCGGAAATCAAGGGTAGCTGGGGAAGCCTTAAACGGGAAGGTTCTCGTTTGACTCGGGTTCGGTTTTAGGGTAGGTACTTCAGTGTTTGGAAGTACGGTCTCAAAGCGGAGACGGAAAAATGCTATAAGAGGAAAAGCGGATTCAAGTTGGGAATCGGAAGAGGAGTAGCTGGAGAAGTCTTAGACGGGAAGATTCTCAGTTGACTCGGGAACGGTGTTAGGGTAACTCATTTTTGATTCTTTTGGAAGAACGGTCTCAAACGGAGACAGAAAAGGGTTAAGTCAAAAGTAGAAGGTTTTTTGAAATAACTAAAATTATTTAGATTGCGTCTCGTTGAAAGACCGGGAGTGAGATCTGCGAACAGCGAATTAGTGACAGGTTTCTGTGTTTCTTAAGTTTTTCAGGATATTTTCATCATTCCTAGCCCTAGAACCACAACGTGGCGTCCTATGCGACCGCGCAGATCTAAAAATGCATACTACGCTCTCGCTAAACATAGCAGATGATTGTGCCTCTCAATACCTTCCCAGTTAGTACTTTGCAAAACGTGGGCAAGACAGTGGATTTCATAAGGAAATATTTATTAGGTGAAATTGCCGATTTGGTCGTATACGATGCCACGTTGTAGTTTATGTCAAAAAAGCATCGCCTTAGCATTTGCATAGACTGCAAATTTTTTTTTACTCCAGGATTGTTATTAGACGTTGTTTAATAACGTGTTGCTCAGAGAACTATGTTTTTTTTAGTTGCGTTTTGTTTTGAATATATTTAAGTTCGATATGAATTTATCATTGATAAAATCACAGGTTTATACTATTTTTGTTATATTTTATGGAATATTGTCAAAAGCTGTTCTTTTTGAAAAAAATTACAACAAACAATAAGAATATATTATCCAGAACTATGATTATAATTCACCTAAAAATACATAGAGTGTAGGTATATAGCTTTTCATTGTGGAGTCGTATGCGACGCCACGTTGTGGTGAATGTAACACAAATTCCACGTTGTGGTTCTAGGGCTAGGATTACCTGCACGAGGAGAAAGATCAGGTATTTTTGTGTATGCTTAGCTTGTTTGGGTATTGTTAGAAAGCTGCATAGCGTGTGTAAAAGGAGTGCTTTTCACAGCTGGATAACAGAAGCCTGGTTTCGCAAGACTTTTGACCTCTTTCATCGAACGTTCAACAATATTCCTGATGATTAAGATGCATCCGGCCCGAACCTCGGTAATCTTGACTAGTGTCCCGATAATATCGAGATGGGACTCCCCAATCTCCCCGTTCATTAGTGTAGTAGCAAGAGCAACAAATAAAGCCCCCGAATGTGGGAGAGACTCGGCGAACGAAGAAAATTTTATGTCTCCTCACACTGTATGTCCTCGGCCGCAGAGGGAAGTCATAATCGTGTATCTTGATTAGCGCTGTTTGTGTAGAAGAATCTCCCCACTTGCTAAATATTCGGCTTCGCTCCGACGCCTCCCCCGGCTCCTTACCGCCGCCCCCCCTGCGCCCTCTTCACCCGTGAAATTAGGAAATATTCAGCGTTAAGCCGACTTCATGAATCATAAATGCCGATTAGGGAATTTTTCCGACCATGTCAATTTGCGCCAAGTGTATAAAAGCCGGTTATTTCCTGTGAGGATCGGATGTTGAAAAATTTATGGGGAGATATTGATATTGGTTCGGTCGGGTGGCTAAATTTGTTTGTTGGCATCGTTACGGGTTTATTGTATGATTCGAATGGGTTGAAGACGTTTCCGATCGAATAAGAACTTGTTTAGGGGGTCTTACCCTTTTGTATTTTCCACCCAAGAAATTGAAATTTTCGATTTCGGTTTCATTTTACATAGAGATACTTTGGAAAATGTTGATTAATAATATACAAGACTCATGTGGATGCGCCCAGAGAAACGGGAGCTATGACGATTTGAAATTTCGGTTTTTTTGAAAAAATGCCATTTGACAAGTGAAAATCTAAACTATGATAGATAGCGATTCGAATTATGTTTTATTGAATAGAGCGACCTCGAAAACCTACATTTTGATACCAAAATCGTCCATGTAGCCCTCATAACTAATGAATTATTTCGTTTTAATTTTTTCGATATTTCATTTTCGAGTTTTGTTCTGAAGCTCAGAGCTCTCAGAACATGGGTGATATGGATCACCAAATTGGGTATTCTGAAAGATTCGAATGGGTTGAAGACATTATGGATTGAATGGCACTGTTGGATTATCCAGAGAATTCGTGAAGATGGCAAATATGCTGTTTTTAGGAGGTCTTACCCCTTAAGCATTTTTCATCCAAAAAGTTGGGATTTTCGATATCGATTTTATTCTTTATATGGATACTTTGGGCAATGCTGATTAACAATATATAAGCCTCATGTGGATGCGACCAGAGAAACGGGAGCTATGACGATTTGAAATTTCGATTATTTTGAAAAAATGCCATTTGACGAGTGAAAATCTAAACTATGATAGATAGCGATTTGAATTATGTTTTATTGAATAGAGCGACCTCGAAAACCTACATTTTGATACCAAAATCGTCCATGTAGCCCTCATAACTAATGAATTATTTCGTTTCAATTTTTTCGATATTTCATTTTCGAGTTTTGTTCTGAAGCTCGGAGCACTCAGAGTATAGGTGATATGGATAACCAAAATGGGTATTCTGAATGATTCGAAGGGGTCGAAGACATTATCGATTGACTGGCACTGTTGGATTATCCAGGGAATTCGTGAAGATGGCAAATATGCTGTTTTTAGGAGGTCTTACCCCTTACGCATTTTTCATCCAAAAAGTTGGGATTTTCGATATCGATTTTATTCTTTATATGGATACTTTGGGCAATGCTGATTAACAATATACAAATCTAACTTGGTTAAGACGAGAGAAACGGGGGCTATGACGATTTGAAATTTCGATTTTCTTGAAAAAATGCCAATTAACAAGTGAAAATCTAAATTATGATAGATAGCGATTTGAATTATGTTTTATTGAATAGAGCGACCTCGAAAACCTACATTTTGATACCAAAATCGTCCATGTAGTCCTCATAACTAATGAATTATTTCGTTTCAATTTTTTCGATATTTCATTCTCGAGTTTTGTTCTGAACCTCACAGCACTCAAAGTATGGGTGATATGGATCACCAAATTGGGTATTCTGAAAGACTCAAATGGGTCGAAGACATTATCGATTGAATGGCACTGTTGGATTATCCAGGGAATTCGTGAAGATGGCAAATATGCTGTTTTTAGGAGGTCTTACCCCTTACGCATTTTTCATCCAAAAAGTTGGGATGTTCAATATCGATTTTATTTTTTATATGGATACTTTGGGCAATGCTGATTAACAATATATAAGCCTCATGTGGATGCGACCAGAGAAACGGGAGCTATGACGATTTGAAATTTCGATTTTTTGAAAAAATGCCATTTGACAGGTGAAAATCTAAACTATGGCAGATAGAGCCTTGAATTGTTCCTTATTGAATTCAGCGTCCCCGAAAACCTACATTTTGATATCAAACTTGGCCATATTGGCCCGCTGTACCTTGAATTTTGTTTGTTTTATGTTTTCCATATTTCATTTTCGAGTTTTGTTTACGAGCTCAAGACATTCAGAGTTTGGGTGATATTGATCAGAAAATTCCTTGGTCAGCATATACCCATCGCTATCTATCTATCTAATCCATCTATCAAATCTATCTATCTAATCTATATATCTAATCTATCTATCTGATCTATCTATCTAATCCATCTAACTTATCTATCTATCATATCTATCTATCTAATCTATCTATCTATCTATCTATCTATCTAAGGACTGAACGAGAATAAATTCGCTATCACAAAAACGCTTTTATCTTTTGAACCACTGGACCGATTTCGAAAATCAAACTAATTTTCGAATCATCTTCTAATTCTAATTGAAACTGTTTTTACAATAAAAAAACCAAAACTATTTTTTAGAAAATTCATGGATTTTTTTCTGGTATTCTTGCAATCATGCTTCTTATAGTGTTCTCAGTCACTTTCTGGGGTGCTGTCTTCCACCTTTGCTTGAATTCCGCTATTGTTTTCGTTGATTTCTTAGTCTTATTCAATTCTCTTTTTACCAGGGCCCAATATCTTTCGATTGGCCTGAGTTATGGGCAATTTGGTGGATTGTCCTCTTTGGGGACAAAAACCGCCTCATTAGCTTCGTACCATTCCTTGGTGGCCTTGCTGTAGTGGCATGAAGCTAAATCTGCCCAAAAGATTGTTGACACATCGTGCTCACGTAAAAATGGTAAAAGTCGCTTCTTCAAGCATTCCTCGATGTATATCTTCGAGTCAACAGAGCCTTGGCCAACGAAAAATTTGCTCCTTTTCCCACAAGTGCAAATTGCTTGCCAAACCAGAAATTTTTTCACAAAACTTTGCTTGTTTCTTCACGCGAAATTGTTCGTCAGCATTTCCACGAGAATCTGCAGTATAAAAATCCTGACCAAGAAGTTGCGGGAAATCAGCCAAGACATGGGTTTCGTCGTCCATCATGCAACAGGAAAAATTGTTCAAGAAATCTTTTTTTAATTTCTTTGCTCTTGATTTCGCTTCTTGATTCTTCACAACGTTCCTGTCTGGCCCTTTCTGCACTTTGTATGTTCTAAGCCCACAACTCGACTTGATTTTCTGAACGGTTGACTGCGAACAACCCACTATTTGGGCCACTTTCCGTCCTGAAAGGTTAGGAATCTTCTGAAAAAGGCTGATGGCTTTCTTCACTTTTTTTGGGCTATGAAACCCCTTTTTCCTCCAGGTTCCTTCCTTGCGGTTAATTGTTAGATCTTCGTTGAAGCGCTTAACAACTTTTGATACCGTTTCCGGACGAACGCAAGCCTCTTTTGCGATTCTTTTGAAGCTCCATTTCTGATTATTTTAAAAAAGTTTCACCATAAATTCTCGTGTTTTCACTTCGCTTGATATTTTGCGACAGAGAATTGGAATATCTATGAAGTAAATGTTCCACATGTTTCTGACGTTCATAACAAAGCTAACTATGATCAAATTTTGATTTTTTTCTCAATTGGTTCCAGAGATATAGGCGTTTTTATGATAGCGAATTCATTCTCGTTCAGTCCTCATCTAATCTATCTATCTATTCTTTCTATCTATTCTTTGTATCTGATATATCTATCCAATCTATCTATCTAATCTATTCAGATTAAGAATTCGTAGCGATCTTCAGAATGAAGATTCCTATTACGTTCAGGAAGAAAATGCTCAGATACATATCTACATATACCCAAAAGAGTGATTTTTAAACACATTTCCACCCCAACCCCTCTATAAATGGAATAACAGTACATTTCGACCTCTATAAGTGGAGCCTCTGTAAATGAGACCACTATGATTTTGAACCTTTCTAATTGGAAAACTGGATAAATGAGAACCTCTTTAAATGGTACGAAAACTTTGGTCCCTTGAGATCCCAATTAACCAGGTTTCACTGTAGTACGAATTAAAACAGGATTTCACTCCCTTGATCGCTATCTATCTAAATTGATTTAAATCCTGTTTAGAATCGTCCTATGTGAGCATTTTATTAATGGATGTAATAGAAATTTCATTCTGAAGATCGATGCAAATTGGCGAAGGATCTGGTTCGTATTACAATGTAGGTACATATTGAAATAATCATTTTTGGTTCGTCCTGGTGATCCAATCCTACCCGTATTGCTAGTCTTATTGAAAAGTGATAAACATTCAGAAGATGGAATTCGAGCCTGATGTGTGGATCGAATATGAACGAAAACGAACCTACATGCAATACACTTCCTCTTCCTTCAGAACCTTCCGTTTCACTCTTGTGCCTTCCTCACTGGCCGATATCGAACATTCCGCATTTATTCAGAGTAAATACCGACGGGACCCCTTCAAAAGGCTCCCCCCCCATATTCCCCAACCGCGCCGGTTCGCTTTGATGCGTTCATCTGACTAATTCTACGGTTCGTGATTTAAGGCAGTTCTGAAAACGTTTCCTAATTAAGCTTCTGTCGCAAAACGACGTTTGGCTTTTTCACAACTTTAATTTTTAGCATCTCGAAAAACCGCCCGCTAACTGGGACCCGATGGAAATGCCCCCCCTTACGCCGTCGCCATGGCGACGTCTGAGACCTTGGCGCGCAATAATTCGGCAACGATTGGATCGGCTGCGAAAAAGTTAATTTTCCAATGAAATGAATAATTTGCATTCAGGTCGGCGAAAGAAATATCGGAAGGGTTGCTTCTATCAACATTGAGAGGACAGGGAGACGGGGTCGCTGAAAGGGAAATATTAGGGATATTGCTTGTTATTCAATTCGTCGCCAATTCGATGACTTATCTCCTTTTCAATTGTTAATTTTTTATAGAAAAAGAATTGACATTATCAAAGAAACACGTGATTGCCCGCCACCGGCGAATAAAACGTCTCTGGCTGTCGTGAACACGTGACAGATTATTAATATTATTGGCAAGGCATGCTGTCACTAGGAGAATAGGAGTTTCTTTTTCCTCTCCACAGAATATACATTCTTCAGTGTCCGATAAATACATTCTTACCAGATACTTCCTGAGGCTACAATGTCCTCTAATGAAGCCGGTGAGGAGGTGTAGCTGGTTATTATTGAGTTCCAGATACCTTCTGGACCTTGCAGTTTCAAAATTCCAATGGAATTTTTTGGGGTGATATATTCCTGGGAGATTCCGCGAGAAAACCGAAAGAGTATTCTCATTATCCGAAAACTCTTGCTCTTGAATCTTGTCGTTCTTGGCAACTCCATATGGCACAGGTTCCGTTTCCTAGACTCTCACACCAGAAGCCGTCCAATTTTTCGGCACATCATTATGCCGAGAATCCACTTATTCCACATTCTGTGTACCCAGCAATTCACGAATAATCTTTCCGAATATTCTACATAATAATTAATATATGCGAAAAATAACAAAAGCGGAATGGCGGAAGACGGGCGGAATCTGAGGGGCGTGCAAGGTGGGAGGGCGAAATCTTCGCATCCGATTGCCCTGATATATTCATCCATACAAAATGAGTTCGACACTCGCAGCCTGCTCGGAGCGCACGCGAATATGTAAAGGATATTCCGAATGCATCACATTTGGCTTGATAGTTTATCTCTCTGAGTACCTTTTTAGTTCAACTTTATCCCTGGAAAAGTTGACGTGGAGCAGCTGACGACGGGTATGCAAATGGCGCGAGGTGTTATGTGCCTTCGCTCTTATAGAAAACGGAGTGGAGGCCCCTTTGGAAATGGAAATAAGATGAGCAGCAGGCAGAGGTGGATTTGGGGGCTGCCGCCCCGCCGAGGGTTGCCGAGTATGTCGAAACCGGTTTGAGTTTTTCGTGATTGTGGAATAATAGATTGGACTCCATGAGGCAGATTAAGTATGACCTCTAGAGCTGCTGTGAGAGTCGTTTTTCCGACTCCAGTTACACCTACACAAACAAGCCGTTGCAGTGTCTGCAGACGATTGATGTGGTGGTTTTTTCCACCATACTAAAGATGCAATGGTGATAATGGAGCATACCAACATTTTGTATTAGTCAATTTGCTTCCATCTCAATTCAATTTTGAAGATTATCTTGAGTAAGGTTCCAGTCTAGCTACGAGGGTGTATTGATATCTAGTTAGCCTAGGCCCTAGACCAGTTCCATGCATAAACAAAATATTGCGATAACATATCAACGAACAATATCTTATTAGAAGTGTCAGTGTAGAGTTCGACGTCAAAAAAGTAAACCAGAGTTACGCAATAAATTAAAAAAAAAGATGTCCACCGAAATTGTAAGAATCGAAAAATTGGAGTATCGAGCCATCATCAAGTATTTAAAAGGATTAAGAGGTAAGCAGATTCACGAAGATATGCTTTATACACTCGATGATTAATGTCCTTCGTATGCGACGCGTGAAAAATTGGACCAAAAGAGGTAAATTTTCCATTGAAGATGATGACCGATCGGGAAGGCCAGTTTCTGTGTCAGTCCCCGAAAATATCGATGCAGTTCATGACATGATTTTATCAGACCGTCGAATTGGGCTAAAACGGATATCAAAAGCACTGAAGATTTCATACGGACGCGTTCATTATACAGTTCACGTCAATTTAGACATGATAAAAATTTCTGCAAAATGGATACCCAAATGTTTGAATGTTGACCAAAAGCGTGCAAGGGTAGAAAAGCATCGCGTTCGATCTGTGCTCGATTTGAAAACGATGTAGACTTCTTAAACCGAATTGTTACTATGGATGAGACTTGGGTACATTTCTACGATCCAAAGCAACAATCGATGGAATGGTTCTCCAAGACCTAAGAAGTTTCGTGTCCATGAATCTGCTGGAAAAGTTCTTGCTTCAGTTTTTTAGAATTGCCATGAAGTAATCATGATTGATTTTTTGGATAAGGATAGAAAAATAACTGGAGATTACTATTCGACATTAGTGACCACTCTACGGGAAAAAATTAAAGAGAAAAGTCGCGGAAAGCTATCCAAAGGTGTTTCGTTTTTACAGGACAACGCCCCAGTACACAAATCTCATGTTGCCATGCAAAAAATTCGTGATTCAGGGTTAGAATTACTAGAACACCCCCCTTATTCACCAGATTTGGCTCCGTCCGACTATCATCTCTTTCCTCAACTGAAAAAAAGTTTAAAAGGTCGTAAATTTTCTTCTAACGAGAAGGTAATAAAAGCTGTGGAGGACTGGTTTGCAGAGCAATCAGAAACATTTTTTTGAAAGGTCTAGAGACGTTGCAGGTTCGCTGTAATAAATGTATTCAGTTAAGAGGAGAATATGTTGAGCAATAAAATATTTTGACATTGAAATTTTGTTCTATAGTAGGCTAAGAATTTTTCAGCATATCCTCGTAACTTCCTCGTGATGAAACCTGGATAAAGCTAAACAGCTAGAACAATCCAGACCGTCTGCTTGACACATAAAATTTTGCAGGTCACTCTTCAGTTATGATAGTCTGTCGTAAAGCGTCAAACGCTGTTCTAACCATACGAAAATTTAATGAATGAAAAAGCCTGAACCAACTCTTGGAAAAAATGCCAAATTATCCAGATTCAGTGACGAATGACGAATTTCGAAACCTTCCCTTCCGTCGAAAACCGCATCGTTCCCTGTCATCGAAACGCAAAATCCATCTAATTCCGACCAATTTGTCATTTCTGTGTGTGTGTGTTGTTAGGAACGGGGTAGTATCTCTCTTTGACGCAAAACAGTCTGTCGCGGTCTGGTACATTCGGAGGCACCTTCAATCAGCCAACAGATGCGGGTTTACCGCATCGCAAACCCCGCTGATACCGCTACCTGAGCCATTATGTTCGCAATAGTCGACATGCCGCCTTCCATCATCACCTGATGAGTTAAAACGCCAACGTGTGCCGTCGCCAGAGAGAGGAGCGGTGATATACAAACTGACAATCCCCGGTGCCGCGTGTCGAGCACGTCTTCCAGATTTCCTTGTTGTCTAATTGGGCCGATAAACTATCTCATTTCGAGGCTGAATAAACGCTTACGTCTTTGCGGGTCGTGGCTTTCGGTTTGGGAAGGAGAGAGGAGAATCCGAGATGGAATCATTAGTTCTTTGATTTTTCAATTGGAACTGAAGCTGGACATTTCGAGCAATCTTAAGATTTTTCATTAGTTTTTTATAAATGACTAATGGGCCTGTAGTTTTATCAGTGCTTATAGATAAAGTTATAGTGAAAAGGGGTTACAGTCCACTGCGACCTTAAGGTCTATTGTGCCCCCTGACAGAGCTGTTATCATCGCGCCTCCTACAGCTCGCCCTCCAGTTCCAGAGATTTGATGAAATCCAGTATCTGGGACGGCTTCAAGGAGGATATCTCCCCACAAGTTTCTTGTCCAAAGCACTCTTTCTTTTGGCTTGCAATGGCATAGCATTCCGTAACCAGGTTACCAGAATCTACACTGGTCAGTGTTCGATAAGCCCATTCTCAACAGATGCTTCTTTAGGCGACAATGTCCTGTGAGAGAGCCAGTGAGTAGGTGAAGTTGGTTCTTAACGAGATCCAGATACTTTTGGATCTAGCAGTTTCAAAGTTCCGGTGGAACTTTTTGGAGTGATCCATCCCTGGGAGTTTTTCCCTTTCGGTTTTCTCCTTCATCATAAACTCCTTCTTGTAGGTGCATTTTCCTATACCACAGATGAGTTCTGGGCCAGTGAGTGACGTTTGTGCGCTCTTTCTGGCCAGTGTATTGGCCTCTTCGTTTCCTACGATTCCTGAATGACCGGGAGCCCATATTAAAAAGACCTATTATGTTCGACTGAACCCCAGATGTATCTCTCACAGAACAAATGAACCAGGTTATACGATATTTAAAGAGAATGTGGTCTGGATATGAGATAAAGGCAAATACTTATAATAATAAAAATAAAGGAAAGTTTTATTGACTTCTTAGAAGTTGACAAGCTGGCATATAATTATATAAAGGAGTCCAATCCAGAATTCTACATTCTCTGAATCTTGTGGGTGTCCATTCGTCTTTATCATGTTCAGAAGCAGTAAATTTATTTGGTGTTGTACAAAAACTGTATTTTTTTTTAATTCAACCACACGATGGACAATTATGAAAAAGTGGACGAAAACAAATTTTAAAGGAAGTAGCCAAACTAGATGGACTAAACATCAAACTGTTAATGCCTTGCTCAATAATTTAACGGGAGTTGTGAAGGCTGTGGAAGAAATCAAAGAATCCTCACTAATCGCAGAATACAAGTAGGTATGAAGCTGGTCATTCACTTCATGCTGTGATGGATTTTAGATTCATACTCAACCTAACAATTTGGGATAATATTCTGCGAGAGATCGATATGGCCAACGTGGAAATTCAGAAAGGAGATATAGGTATTTCACGTTCATTATCGTTCATGCAAGGTCTTATGAAGATCTTGCAAGGAATGACAGAAAAACTTATTGAAAACTGGATCTCGGAAGCTACACTTCTTTCAGAAGAATTGGATGTGGAGCCAATTCTTAGAAATAAACGTGTTTCCAAGAAGAAAAAGCAGGTTGACGAAATGTGCGATGATGAGTCAAGGACGGATCTAGTTGGTTTATTCTCCGAGGAAATTAAGGTTGTTTTCGACAGATTATTGTTAGTAATCAAAAAAAGATTAGAAAGCGCAGAGAGTCTGCATACGAATTTCTCATTCCTCAATGGCCATATGCCCTTTTAAACATGCAAAAAGAAGATCTGCAGAAAATGGGACCCTTTTAGCGCAAAAATATTGAAGAGACTGAATGCAGTTGATTTTTGTTAGGAACTAGCGGTTTTCAGAATATTGGTTCCTGAAATAAGTGAAATATTGATTTCATTAGACCTGCTACAAATTCTTCACAGGCAAGATCTGAAAGATGCTTTTCCTATAATGTCAGTATAGCTGACATTATATAGAATATAGTGCACATTGCCTACCACGTCTGCAAGATGTGAAAGCAGTTTCAGCAAATTGAAAATAATAAAAAATTATTTGCGTTCCTTAATGAGTCAGAAAAGTCTCTATGGCCCCTCGATCTTAGCTATAGAATACAAAACTGCCTCCGAAACAGATTTCGAGGAGCTCATAGATGCGTTCGCGGAAAGAAAATCACGCCGCGTGATGCTATGTGAAGAAAAAAGTCCAATTTCTTTCCTTGTGATATTTTCCTTATTATTAGTTTTTATTTTCATTATTCATTTGTATTATTTATTTTTGAAGTAAATGAACAAAATTCCTCTTCGATGTGACACCCCGTGTTCGAATCGTGAGATCGGCTTCGAAATCATCAATTCAGCTAATGCTGTCAACCGCAAAATCCCCGCCGCCGACCCCTCCTAACCTGGAGCCGAGCATGATATGATGCGATATACCCACTCCGGTGTATCCCCCCGAAACCGGAGGAAATAGCAATGGTTCGATAATTTTATCTTCAATCCGTATTCGTGGGTCGAGCATACGGAGCAAATAATTAGGATGTTGCGATCTGATTTCGGGGGTAAGCGATTCCATACAAATGCAATTTATTGGACGCCTCTAAGCGTTCACTATAAATCAGAGATATAAATTCATTATTTCCGTGTTCACCTGTTCATAAATACGGGATAAACGGAGTAAATTATACCGGCGGAACTGATTCGCCCGCTCCGGGCTACGACCACGTGTTAGCGATAATTTGTGGCCGCTTTTTCGGGGAAAAATTCATATAAGGGCGTGAGTAACGCGGCAACTTCGTATTTACGATATTAATTTCCTTTCTGAAGGAAAGATGGTAAGAGCGACGACCTGTGCTACTATGTATATCTCCTTGGTACCAAAATCTGATTTTATTTTGAGAGATTTTGGCTTCGAAAACAAAAAGGCCCAAGTTTTAACAAAACGTGACCCTTTCTGAATCGAGACAAATTGGTGAAGGCGCCGGTATCCAAGTATGATGACAAAACTACGGATTCGATTGAGATCAAGAATTTTGCATTTTGCTCCTGATTTCACGTCAGTTCTTCAGGTGTTCCTCGTTAATATCTTATTATTTTTCTAGTTTAAAGCCACGGTTTGAACAATCAAAGTAGTTTTCTGAGTTATACCCAACTAGCGACCCGCCCCGGCTTCGCACGGATGCAATGCTAAATAATATACCTACCTACTACAAAATGTCCTTATAAACAACGTTAACAGCTTTTTTGTCATTAAACAATACAAACATATTTTGTGTAGAAGTTACTCTTGAAAGAGCGACACATAATTGACCATGAGAAAAACACTCAACGTTTGTATGTCCCTGCATTTTGAATCTATATCTTCGGAAATATTCATTTAAATTACATGCTGTGAGGGGCCATATTGATGTATATTGAATGGACAATGAATTTAAGGTACTTATTTGGATAAGGATTAATGCTGTATTGCTTAAAATAACTTCTTAAATAAGCCATTTTTTCCCGTAAAATGTAAAGGATAAAAAATGGTTATTGTGGGTTATCCTTAAGAGATAGACATATACCATCGCGGACTTTTCTGTTGACCTTTTTTAGGAGTACAATACCGAGTACATTATTTTGATTTATCTCGTGGGGTTCAGTCAGCGTTTGCAATGTAAGCGCAGAAAAAAGTGTTTATTTAGGACATCCTATTAGAAACCTGTAAATTCATCAGTGTTTCTCTACAATATTATGCATGTATCATACATATGAACCTTCCCCTTGAATCACTTTATCAATTAAAAAAAAGCGTTTCAAAATCCGTTGAGTAGTTTGGGAGGTTTGAGCATATATAGGGACAGACAGCGAAAGCGAATTTTTTTTACACTATGTAATAATTTTCAAATAATAATAACAATATAAGTAAATTCATTCTAAGAATCACTACAAAAGGAAAAGGAGAAACCCTTATGTAGAAAAGTGAAGGAAACCTCGAAAGTATGATCAAAGAATTCTAGAATCGTGGAAGGTTCAATATCTACATATAATCAAATTCGCAATGTTTTTTTTGAATACTTCCTATGGTACTTGGTAACGCGTTGTGAACTTCAATGCAGATGTATCTAGCGCTTTTCTCTGTCAATGTCAGTCCATTTCCATCTTCTTCTATCGACGTGACGAACTTATTCCATGTAATGTGGATTATTGCTCAAAAAAATGGTGAATATTCACCATTGTTTGTACCTTGATTAGTTTACCAAGGTGTTCTGGTTTTATTTTTGTACCCTGATTGTTTTACCAGTATAATAGTCTTCTTGACTGCTTCTATTTTGTGGTATTCCGGAAAATCCTATTAATCTGAATGATTTAAAATGTTGTAACTCCACAACCGATGTGAGGGGGTATACTTAACTGTAAGCACCCTACGGTAATCTTAATGGTCACTGCGATAAGT
Source organism: Adalia bipunctata (assembly GCA_910592335.1). Classification (NCBI taxonomy): domain Eukaryota; kingdom Metazoa; phylum Arthropoda; class Insecta; order Coleoptera; family Coccinellidae; genus Adalia; species Adalia bipunctata. The sequence goes on from OU342951.1 coordinate 6,653,045, forward strand.
TGTTATCTGTACTTAGATAACAACTGCGAAGAGGATGAGAAGATGGTGAAATTTGAACACACTACTAACAAACAATAAATTGTATTTTCTTGTTACTTCAACGTAGATAACAAGCACGAAATAATTATACAAGTAATATGTATACATACAATTATGAAATAGACCTTCTATATGAAAATGTAGAGCATGGAAGCATAATGATCTGTTGTGAATTATAGTTATAGTGAAAAGGGGTTACAGTCCACTGCGACCTTGAGGTCTATTATGCTCCCTAACAGAGCTGTCAATTACGAATATGTATGATTTACTAGCTGTAGACTGACCAAAATTGATAAACGACTAACTTACAACCTACAACTGATCGACTACTGACTGAGTAGTGAGTACCTGACTAAGTACTGACTGCTTGTCTCTGTAAAAAAAAAGGGAGGTTCATTTCTTCTGAGTTGCTAAGCGACAAAAATGCTCTCGTTTGTCATTTTTCATTGAAGTGGGAAAAACAACCCATTTCTTACGTCTACAGACCAATGAAAACATCCTTGGACTTAGGCATTGGATGTCTGGCATGGGTTCCTCAATTCAAACTCGTCCTGCAATGAATGTGTCACCAAATGTTAAGTTTTATTAGCTTATTCTGAGAAACTCTCGAAAAACCAGATGGATTTCCCAAACATGACCTAACTATCTTGGGTTGGGAACACTTTCAATAAATGACCCATAAATCAGTCTGAAGGGTGCTCAAACAAGAAACGAAGATTTTTAACCACGGCAACAACCTATTTTGAACAAGACGGCTCAATTTTTATGGCCAAAGGAATTTTATCCTGCACAGTTGTAGCCGTAGTGAGACGCAACAGTCCAGAATTGGATTTGATAAGTGGCAACACCGAAAACATGTGTCAATTGTCAATCATCTAATGTTTGATTGACATTTGGACACTTTACTGTGAATAATGTCCAACGAATACAATTATTCAACCTTATCTAACCAAATTATATGGTTGCGAAGCACAACAGCGTTTTGCCAAAATCTAACCACCCCCATTCCACAGGACGTTTTAGGAGCCCTGATTTTTGCCCCTGCTCTGAAGAGGCCGACTCCGAAGAGCCTCATCCCCGCGCTACCTCCATACACAAATCACTGAATATTTAAATATTTTATCCGCTAACGAAAACACCAAAACCAGAATCGGATGAATAAATCATGCGAAAAAAGGGGTAAGACCCGGTGCAGAACGAAACATATTCATTATGCCGGAATGGAAAGAATTCCGCATAGAGAGATACGCGCGGCGAAAAGGCACTCGTCGCCTTCGGAAGGGCCGTCGACTGACAAATATTTTTACAAATGATTCCACTCATTCACCCCAGCAACACTCGCTACGCCACACGCTCCACGCATTCACACGAACATATAGCCATTGAATTTTCCATGGATCCTACGTCGGCTTTTCCGACCCCGCAGTTTTTCAGGAAGGACGTTCTACAGGTGGCCCTCGACATAGATAGGATTTTTTAGGGGCCCTCTTATTCTTTCGCCGACGAGCTACTTCGCATTCAGGGGGCGAGGCGGCAGCGATTGCCACGTTCTCACACGTAGACCATTTAATTTTCGCGTTACATATCTCGGAAAATTATTTTCGGGCGGAGTGGATAACATAAATTTTCGAGGCTTTTGGAGGCGAAGAAATGCGACATATGTTACTGCTTTATGCCCACTTTATTCCTGTCCCATTCTTGAATGTTTCCATGTGTTCTGGGCTGAAACACTCCAGGGATTCTGGAGTTAAGTTGATGGCGGATACGTTGTGATTTATTTTCGATGCTAATTTCAATCAATTGTTTTGATGTTTCAGGAGGTACTTTGGACAATGCTTACAAGCCACATGTGGTTGTGACCAAAAAAACGGGAGCTATGAAGGTTTTTTTAAAAAATGTCATTTGGGAGGAGAAAATCTAAACTATGCTAGTTAGGGCTCTGAAATATGTTTAATTGAATAGAGCGACCTCAAAAACCTACATTTTGAAACCAAAATCGTCCATGTAGCCCTCATAAATAACGAATTATTTCGTCTCAATCTCAATACCATAAGTATTGAGTTATTTCGTTTTAATTTTTTCGATATTTCATTTTCGAGTTTTGTTCTGAAGCACATAGCACTCAAAGTATGGGTGATATGGATCATCAAATTGGGTATTCTGAAAGATTCGAATGGGTTGAAGACATAATAATTTGAATAAATCTGTTAGATTTTCCAGGGAATTCGTGTTGATGGCAAATATGGTGTTTTTAGGGGGTCTTACTCCTTATGCATTTTTGACCCAAAAAGTTGGGATTTTCGATTTCGATTTCATGCTCGATATGGATACTTTGGACAATGCTGATCATCAAAATGCAAACCAAAATTGGATACGACCAAAGAAACGGAGGCTATGACGATTTGAAATTTCGATTATTTTTGAAGAAATGCCAGTTGACAGGTTAAAATCTAAACTATGATAGATAGCGATTCGAAGTATGTTTTATTGAATAGAGCGACCTCGAAAACCTACAATTTGATACCAAAATCGTCCATGTATTCCTCATAACTAATGAATTATTTCGTTTTAATTTTTTCGATATTTCATTTTCGAGTTTTGTTCTGAAGCTCATAGCACTCAAAGTATGGGTGATATGGATCATCAAATTGGGTATTCTGAAAGATTCGAATGGGTTGAAGACATAATTATTTGAATAAATCTGTTAGATTTTCCAGGGAATTCGTGTTGATGGCAAATATGGTGTTTTTAGGGGGTCTTACCCCTTATGCATTTTTGACCCGAAAAGTTGGGATTTTTGATATCGATTTTATGCTTGATATGGATACTTTGGACAATGCTGATTATCAAAATGCAAACCAAAATTGGATACGACAAAAGAAACGGAAGCTATGACGATTTGAAATTTCGATTTTTAAAAAAAAATGCCAGTTGACAAGTTAAAATCTAAACTATTATAGATAGCGATTCGAATTATGTTTTATTGAATAGAGCGACCTCGAAAACCTACAATTTGATACCAAAATCGTCCATGTAGCCCTCATAACTAATGAATTATTTCGTTTTAATTTTTTCGATATTTCATTTTCGAGTTTTGTTCTGAAGCTCATATCACTCAAAGTATGGGTGATATGGATCATCAAATTAGGTATTCTGAAAGATCCGAATGGGTTGAAGACATAATTATTTGAATAAATCTGTTAGATTCTCCAGGGAATTCGTGTTGATGGCAAATATGGTGTTTTTAGGGGGTCTTACCCCTTATGCATTTTTGACCCAAAAAGTTTGGATTTTCGATATCGATTTCATGCTTGATATGGATACTTTGGACAATGCTGATTATCAAAATGCAAACCAAAATTGGATACGACAAAAGAAACGGAAGCTATAACGATTTGAAATTTCGATTTTTTTAAAAAAATGCCAGTTGACAAGTTAAAATCTAAACTATGATAGATAGCGATTCGAATTATGCTTTATTAAATAGAGCGGCCTCGAAAACCCACAATTTGATACCAAAATCGTCCATGTAGCCCTCATAACTAATGAATTATTTCGTTTTAATTTTTTCGATATTTCATTTTCGAGTTTTGTTCTGAAGCTCATAGCACTCAAAGTATGGGTGATATGGATCATCAAATTGGGTATTCTGAAAGATTCGAATGGGTTGAAGACATAATAATTTGAATAAATCTGTTAGATTTTCCAGGGAATTCGTGTTGATGGCAAATATGGTGTTTTTAGGGGGTCTTACCCCTTATGCATTTTTGACCCAAAAAGTTGGGATTTTCGATATCGATTTTATGCTTCATATGGATACTTTGGACAATGCTGATTATCAAAATGCAAACCAAAATTGGATACGACAAAAGAAACGGAAGCTATGACGATTTGAAATTTCGATTTTTTCGAAGAAATGCCAGTTGAAAGGTTAAAATCTGAACTATGATAGATAGCGATTCGAATTATGTTTTATTGAATAGAGCGACCTCGAAAACCTACAATTTGATACCAAAATCGTCCATGTAGCCCTCATAACTAATGAATTATTTCGTTTTAATTTTTTCGATATTTCATTTTCTAGTTTTGTTCTGAAGCTCATAGCACTCAAAGTATGGGCGATATGGATCATCAAATTGGGTATTCTGAAAGATTTGAACGGGTTGAAGACATAATAATTTGAATAAATCTGTTAGATTCTCCAGGGAATTCGTGTTGATGGCAAATATGGGTTTATGCATTTTTGACCCAAAAAGTTGGGATTTTCGATATCGATTTTATGGTTGATATGGATACTTTGGACAATGCTGATTATCAATATGCAAACCAAAATTGGAAACGACCAAAGAAACGGAAGCTATGACGATTTGAAATTTCAATTTTTTTTTAAAAATGCCAGTTGACAGGTTAAAATCTAAACTATGATAAATAGCGATTCGAATTATGTTGTACTGAATATAGCGACCTGAAAACCTACAATTTGATACCAAAATCGTCCATGTAGCTCCATAAGTATTGAATTATTCAGTAGAATGTACAGAGAAATTCTCAATACCTTATCTTCGGGAAACTTTCACGTCCACTCAACGATTAAAATTCTGAATGATTCTACAGGGGACACAGCCCGAATCGTCGGAGCCCGGTCCGACCAAATTGAGCCAATTTCCGATACACAATCAATCATGTCTTTAGGTAATCAGGTGCTACTATCCGTCACTCGAATTATGGGAAGCGAGAGCGTCAGTAGGACGAGCAGCCCTTATGGCCTCGAGTAGCGGCGAGGAACCCAGTGTTACGCCCGTAATGACTGTATTAATGTTGCCGGCGGCTCTCTGTAATTTCTTGCTGAAACTTTACCTAATTTATGCGTAAGATATTTCATGCTCTTAGCGACCAAGGGCTTTCGCAGGTCCACCGTAGTTGGATCTACAAATTTACTAACCTATAAGGGGTATCCCTCTATTTGTACATGCTTAGCTATGCCTGTAATATAACATTAGGGAATTTATTGCCGAGATTGTGTGTGCTCCGCCTAATTCATTGGGACGTCAGGGGGCTTTATGGATATATAACGGTGGTGCTTATTGTAAATTGAATACGGAATTTTCTTCGAGGTGGATGTGTGTGCTGTTTATCAGCGATTGCGGTGAAATGTGTCACGTGTTGTCTGATTCGCTCCTATCGCCGTGAAAATAGTGCTTTCGAAAAATGATTCCCTGAATTTGGAAATACTGTGAGACCTTTTTCAGAAACATATGGTGGAAAAATTGAAGACAAACAGAAACAAAGATAACATTTTCCCCCACAAAGAATAAAACTGTATCACCTTTTGTAGGAAAGGATAAAAACACCACGAATTGACCTTTTACCGTTTCCTCTACTACCTCGATATGGGCTAAACGCCCCTTATGCTTGAATCCGAAGCTGAATGAACAGTTATTACACATTTCCTTTCTCGTTGACGAGCTCTTTTTGATCCACCTTCTGAAAAATATGGGTATAATGGAAAAGAACGAGTGGTCCAGCTTGAATTGTGTTGGGGATGGTGCTTAGAGAAAATTCGATTGATGCGTGAACTGAATGGGTTCGAAGAGGATCTTTCTGTTAATTTTGGTGGAAGTAGGATGGGAACTTTTTATTTCTTTGGGTAGATAGACAAGAGCTTCAGAATGAATATTAACTTAGGTTTATTGTTAAGCAAGGTTGAAGACAATGTGGAACGTTCCGTGCAAACTCTTGCAAGAAAAGTGCCATAATGACTATTCTATGATGATTGATCTGTTTAACAATATGAATATGAGAATAAATTCGCTATCACAAAAACGCTCATATCTTTTGCACCACTGGACTGATTTCGAAAATGAAACTCATTTCCGAATCATCTTCTAATTCTAATGAGAACTGTTTTTACAATAAAAAAACCAAAACTATTTTCCACAAAATTCATGGATTTTTTCTGAAATTCTTCCCATCATGCTTCTTATAGTGTTCTCAGTCACTTTCTGGGATGCTGTCTTCCACTTTTGCTTGAATTCCGCTTATGTTTTCGTTGATTTCTAAGTCTTCTTCAATTCTCTTTTTACCAGGTCCCAATATCTTTCGATTGACCGGAGTTCTGGACAATTTGGTGGATTGGCCTCTTTGGGGACAAAAACCACCTCATTAGCTTCGCACCATTCCTTGGTGGCCTTGCTGTAGTGGCATGAAGCTTAATCTGGCCAAAAGATTGCTGACACATCGTGCTCACGTAACAATGGTAAAAGTCGCTTCTTCAAGCATTCCTCGATGTATATCTTCGGGTCAACAGAGCCTTGGCCAACGAAAAATTTGCTCCTTTTCCCACAAGTGCAAATTACTTGCCAAACCAGGAATTTTTAGGAAACTTTTCTTGTTTCTTCACGCGAAATTGTTCGTCAACATTTCCACGAGTATCTGCAGTATAAAATTCCCTACCAGGAAGTTGCGAAAAATCAGCCAAGACAGGTTTCGTCGTCCATCACGCAACAGGAAAAATTTTTCAAGAAATCTTTTTTTAATTTCTTTGCTCTTGATTTCGCTTCTTGATTCTTCACAGCGTTCCAGTCTGGCACTTTCCACACTTCGTATGTTCTGAGCCCACAACTCGACTTGATTTTCTGAACGGTTGACTGCGAACAACCCACTATTTGGGCCACTTTCCGTCCTGAAAGGTTAGGATTCTTCTGAAAAAGGCTGATGGCTTTCTTCACTTTTTTTGGGCTATGAAACCCCTTTTTCCCCCCGGTTCCTTGCTTGCTTGATACCGTTTCCGGACGAACGCGAGCCTCTTTTGCGATTCTTTTGAAGCTCCATTTTTGATTATTTTGAAAAAGTTTCACTATAAATTCTCGTGTTTTCACTTCGCTCGACATTTTGCGACAGAGAATTGGAATATCTATGAAGATAGATGCATCTTTCTATGGAATAAATCTTCCAAATATTTCTGACGTTCATAACAAAGCTAACTATGATCAAATTTTGATTTTTTTTTCAATTGGTTCAAGAGATATAGGCGTTTTTGTGATAGCGAATTTATTCTCGTTCAATCCTTATAGTATGTAAACCTGAACGAAATGCTCACCATCCATGTAAAATTGAATCCAGTTCAGTTTCGTTAAATTAACAAAATAAGTAATATAGCTATCGGAGCAAAATACTCCTGAAGGTCCTATGCGTACATTTCACCATATTTTATCTATAAAATTATCGTGGTGAGGAAGAGAGACAGTTGCTTGTCTGTTGGATTCTTTCAAATCGAGGAAAATTACGATAACTCTCAAACAGATCGCATAGAAAACAATACGCCAATACGGTGTTCAATAAAAGGTGTTAAGTTGCATCTTAAAGCTGTACTAGTAGTTAATTGCTGGATTCCAATAGTGAAGGATAAAGCTGACCTGTACGTCTTTTTTATTATGATATAAAAACGAGGCGACAATGTTACCCCGCCACGTTGGAAGAAATACTATAAATGGATGGACAAAATCTGCTGCTGGGGCAATTTACTTGAATGTAGAGGACAAAATGATGAAGAATCACTCAAATAGACCTACTGCTGTAAAAGAATTGACTGACCAAAAGTGGTGTAGAAGAATAACCACTGCTGAAAATTACTGGATATAGCAATCAAAATTCTATAGAACCATCCTTCTTGAATCTCAAGCGAGAAAACCACCACAAGATCATAAATAATATGCGTGGTAATAGATCTTCTATAGTAGATAAATGCAACGAATCTAATGTTTAGATGAATTTCAATCATTGTACTTTAACTACCAGTACTTTCAACAAATTCATGTTTCGCTGTGTTGAATTAACTTATAAATCATAATTTTATCGCACCACAAGATCCAAAACCTATCCTTCCGGCGAAAAACAAACAGAAATTTCTTACATCCTGCTTTCCAAGGATACACACAAAGTTAATGAAGACTGCCGCATCCTGGTTCTTGAATACTCCGCTCTGTTTTTCCATAATCAAGAAATTCGTTGGTGCCCAAGTCAGACGAAAAACAAATATTTTAATTGGAGAACGCAATGGGCATACGCCTCTTAGACGGAATTGCCGAGTGTGTACGTTGCGGCTGGGAGGTAAAGGGGTGGAGAGGCATTCCCCGACCCCCCTTTCGAGACCCTTCCAGCCTGCAGCGCGAAGGCTGTTCTCTATGTATTTATTCATATCTACAAGCCAGATGATGATATAAATAGCTAGGAAAGTCGCGTTTTCTATCTAAATCATGTCGACATATTGCTATATGTGGCACTTCGGAGTGCGCCATAAATTAAGCCGAAATTATATTGCTCTCCCTTAAATATGCGGGACGTTAAGCGTACGTCTGGATGAAACGGTTCCACTTGGGTATTTCCTTTTTATACGGTCACATCGGTTACTTTAGGGCTCAGTTTGAAAACCTGTGGATTCTCTACCACATGTTTCATTCTATTCAATGTTTTTGTCGACATTTTGTATCACTCCTTACAGTAGAGTTGATTAAAAGTAACTAGATCCTCCGTCAATTTGTAACGATGCATTCCAAGCAACACAAAGAGCTTCTTTTTACGATATTGTGACGCCTTTGTTGCTTCTGGAGGAGCATAGGAGCTGTATTTTAACTTCTTAGAAATGTTTCCAGGGTTCACTAATTATTTTTCATTCAATATCCATCGGGTGTGTTTTTTAGAGTGATAGAACTTTAAATTGAAATAAAATACATTTGAATTGAGATACAAGCTAATTTGTTTTTATCTACTCCCATAGAATAATATATCCATTATTCAACTGAATTTGATCTATAATAGTCTCAATAAACCAATAGTGTGAGGTAATAATAACTCACGTCTATAACTTTAATACAAATAGGAAAAATGTAGCTTACGAAATGAATAAAAAAAGTAGGATAGATCGGGAACTCTATTTCAGACATCAAGGTAACGTTCTCGCCATCCATTTCTACATTTTCTTAGGTCTGAATATCCAAAAATTGCATTTGGTAAACGTGAATTTTTGACGTTTTCTACGGGATTCGATATCGATTCGATTTTCGACCACAGAAATCGCTTTTGACAACTGTTGTCAATTTTGAAGATGCAGATTAATTCGAATTTTACTGAAGAAGTCGAGGATAAAGTATAGTGTTCAATTCGCGGTGATGGTCATAACACACTTGATGAATTACACCTCTCGCCTGACGGCTCGGGTTGCAAAATTCATCTGCGTGTGTTATGACTTACAATATACTAATATTCGACTATTTCTCTCGTCTTAATTTTCACCAATCAGAAACTCGCAATTTTGAATTACAAATGGTTTCTAGATGGAAAAACTGTATGGCAGCAGCTGTTAGCAGTTTTTTCGGGTTTACCCGCGGCAAAACTTGACAGTTGTTGTCAACGAAATTCAATAGTACATAATGCATCCAGAATAATCTGTTGCTCATGAAATAGTCTTGTCAAATACCATTCGGGCATCTAATTTTTCCTGTGACTATTCCACTCATTCCATTTTTAGTGAGGAATTGTCCTTAGCAACACTTGTTTCTCATCGATAAAACATGGTAACGGGCAAAATCAACAACTTGGTTTTTCAGCGACAAAATTTTTGACGTTTCTCAAATTCATAGATAGCTTCAGGAATGATTACCATAGAGAAAACAAACAACGTTTAGTTAATCTATGATGAATACTTATTGGTCAAATAGCGCAATAAAAGCAAAATGTGACCATCTTCAGACACATTTTCTCGAGAAATAGTCATTTCGAATACCACTCGAGATGAAATTTAAGCAGGTAAAATTTCTCTCTTGTAATATTCAAGTTTGTTGCTTCTCGGCAATTTCGGCAATTTCCGAAAGCAACAAACTTTCATTTTACAATCGAGAAATTTTGCCGGCAAAATTTCATCTCTAGTGGTATTATATATGAAAAAATTCGAAAAAACACAATGCAAAGTAATATTTTTTTTTGACAAAAAGCATTCGTGGAGGTGCAAAAATCCTCGTCTTCGACTCGGATTTTTGTTGCCACCAGCACTCATGCTTCTTGTTAAAATATTACTTAGCAACGTGTTTTTTCGATTTTTTTCGGAAAAATTGGATGCTCTTATGAAATTTCTCAAGAAAAATGATTTCATGGCATTTATGTTTTGAAAATAATTTTCGGCATATGTCCACAATATATGACCAGACCAATTTTCGATTAATCAATTGTAACGGTAGCAGCATGAGGTGTAGCACCATCTTGTTGGAACCAAAACACTTTTGGGTAGATACCATTCAAATTTTGAAACGAATAATCATTGATCCTCGATTTGTAACGAGCACCATTCACTGTAACATTAGCTCCAGCAACGTTTTTAAAGAAATATGGACCAGCTTGTTAAGCACGCCTAACAGTACATTTTTCAGGATGCAATGGAACCTGCAGAACTTCTTGTTTTCACTTCTATACAACAATTTTGCTTGTTTTTGTAGCCGTTCAACCAGAAATGAGCCTTATCACTGAACACAATTTTTTGTTAAAAAAGTATATCAACTTCAAGCTGTTCTAGCTAGGGCCCAATCAGCCAAAAAACCAGGCTTATTATGATCAAGTGGCTTTATTACTTAAACCAGTTGGATCTTGTATGGGTGTAGACCAAAATCTTCACGCCTAATTTTCCATGTGGTGGATGCACAGAGTCCAACTTGTTGTGAATGTCGACGAATAGACAAATCTGGATCTTCATCAACACTATCACTTACAGCAGCGATATTTTCTTCTGTACGTACAGTTCTTTGTCTTGTTGGTGTTGTTGCATCGAGTAAAGAAAATGTTTTTCGAAATCTATCGATAGTTCGACGAATAAGCTGCTCTGATGGTCGATTATGTAAACTATAAATTTCACGAAGTGCTCTATAAGTTTGGTTATTAGAACACTGGTTTTGAAAATAAATTTCAACAATTTGTAAACGTTGTTGCGACGTGAGTCTTTCCATGATAATGTGTCAATGCTTTCTGAAAAGAAATGTCAAAACAACTTGGCTTTTACCTTCTGTCAAATCACAGTTATCCCTATCGAACATTCTATTACATACCAGATATACCAATTTAGTAAATATTCAGAATTTCCATAAAAATATCGAGTATTACAATTGGCGACAAGTATGGGATTCGAACCCATCTATTATGAGAATTGAGTGAGGTAGTTCGATCTAAAAAAAGGGGAATATTCCGGGAATGGTCCGCTAGGAAGTTCTCGATTCTGGCCGGTCCACACCGCGCCGAAATAAAAATTTGGCTCCGGCCAAAGTTGGAGAATGTTTCCGAATTAATCGGGACCCCTCTCGGAATGCGAAGAAACCGTACCATCGGGGGATGAATAATCGGACAGGCATGTGTCCATTGTACGCGTGGGCTGCCCACACCTCTTCCGGCCCGGCATGTATGCGTGGCATACCCGGAATAAGTCGCTGCGGCTGAGGCTGGCAAACAGACCCCAGAGCTCCTCTGCCTCCACAACGGAGTAATAGTGAGCCAGTGTTCAATATAATAACGAGAGATTCCTCGGCGACCGCAGCCCGCGTGCGCTGGCTGCTTCTCTCCTAGGCCAGCGTCTCGAAACCGCACATTCAACCCCCGAGCCACCCCCTTTAACCCCATCCCACCCCCTCACTACACTCTTAACGGCGGCGGGGGAGCGTTTTACTGTTTTATTGATTAATTGAGTTCAGCCGAATTTCTCTCGCTTTTATTACGCTTTATAGTTATCTTTATGGCGCATTTTTTCTGTCACTGAGCTTTACGATTTTAATGTTTACTTCATCGCGGTTTATTGTTGGGATCGCATCCGATTGCTCTTATTTTGCCATAAGAGCGTATTAATAACGTCGTTAATTTTTATGTTACGATTATAATCTTATAGACGGTTAGCTAAGTTGCTACTAGATTCGTTAAGGGATGAGACACTGTAGTTGTCTCTTCAGCTACTGCTGTTTGCCAACAGCAATTTGGAATTATGGATCTTTCAGGGATGTCGTTGTATCAGAATTTGAAGTTTACAGATTTAAATAGCACGCTTTGTTAAAACTTCCCTCAGGAAATGGGCTGTGATTTTGTAAAAATACAGAATTGTGTTACTTTTCTTCCACATTCAAAATATTTTCTTCAAGATGACATTAATTAATTTTGAGAGATTCAGTAATGTTTGACTCAGCATGAACATTCCATGTAGAGAAGATGGTCAAGACTAATAACCAACACATAATTGTGAAAAAGTGATCAGATCTCATGAAAAACAAAACCCTTCACTGTAACAGCTCTAACTCAATAGAACCTACATTTTGGTTGCAAAGTAAGGTCCAATTACACCACCTGACAAAAATGCACAACAAACGGTGACTCATTCAGGGTGCGTGGGTTTCTCATGAATAATTCGTGGATTTTTCTCACTCCAGATAAGACAATTCTGTTTATTAACATAGCCACCAAGTTCATAAAAAAATCAGGTGGTCCTTCATTGCTGAAATTGACAAATGAACGATGATTTAAATGATCTAATGGCTTTAGTTCCTGTGTTATTTGAACCTTACGAGGATATATTGAAAAATTCTTAGCCTTCTATAGAACCAAACAAAATTTCAATGTCAAAATATTTTATTACTCAACATATTCTCCTCCTAATTGAATACATTTATTACAGCGAACCTACAGCGTCTGTAGACCTTTCAAAAAAATGTTTCTTCTTGCTCTGCAAACCAGGCCTCCACAGCTTTTATTACCTCCTCGTTGAAAGAAAATTTACGACCTTTCAACTTTTCTTAAGTTGAGGAAAGAGATGATAGTCGGGCGGAGCCAAATCTGGTGAATAAGGGGGGTGTTCTAGTAATTCCAACCCTAAATCACGAATTTTTTGCATGGCAACATGAGATTTGTGTACTGGGGCGTTGTCCTGTAGAAACAAAACACCTTTGGATAGCTTTCCGCGTCTTTTCTCTTTAGTTTTTCCACGTAGAGTGGTCGGTAATGTCGAATAGTAATCTCCAGTTATTTTTCTACCCTTATCCAAAAAATCAATCATGATTACTTCATGGCAATCCCAAAGAACTGAAGCAAGAACTTTTCCAGCAGATTTTTGGACACGAAACTTTCTAGGTCTTGGAGAACCAGAGTGTCGCCATTCCATCGATTGTTGCTTTGTTTCTGGATCGTAGAAATGTACCCAAGTCTCATCCATAGTAACAATTCGGTTTAAGAAGTCTACATCGTTTTCAAATCGAGCACAGATCGAACGCGATGCTTCTACCCTTGTACGCTTTCGGTCAACATTCAAACATTTGGGGATCCATTTTGCAGAAATTTTGGTGATGACTAAATTGACGTGAACTTTATGATGAACGCGTTCGTATGAAATCTTCAGTGCTTCAGATATCCGTTTTAGCCCAATTCGACGGTCTGATAAAATCATGTCATGATCTGCATCGATATTTTCGGGGACTGACACAGAAACTGGCCTTTCCGATCGGTCATCATCTTCAATGGAAAATTTACCTCTTTTGAAGCTTGCAGTCCAATTTTTCACGGTCGCATACAAAGGACAATGATCACCAAGGATATTAAGCATATCTTCGTAAATCTGCTTACCTCTTAACCCTTTTAAATACAGGTACTTGATGACGGCTCGGTACTCAATTTCGATTTTTAAAATTTCGGTGGACATCTTTTTCTTTAATTCATTGCGTAACTCTGGTTTACTTTTTTGACGTCGAACTCTACACTGACACTTCTAATAAGTTATGGTTCGTTGATATGGTATCGCAATATTTTGTTTATGCATGGAACTGGTCTAGGCTAACTAGATATCAATACATCCTCGTATATTTCAATACCTCGGTACAGAAACCCATGTTTTTTTATTGATCACTGAAATCTTGCGCTCTAATTGAAACACCCTTTGTGATTTGGTCATGTCTATTTCTTATTGATTTCGCAGGTGTGTTATATCAAGAACGAGCGCTCAAAAGCTGATGAATTCACATCAGTGCATCATTTTTCTGATTCAATCTTATTTCATCTGAGTAATTTCAGTTTGATTACCATTCTTGGCTGATTTTGCAGTTTTTCAATTATTGTCAAATAAACCAAAGTAATTTGTCGATATTGCCGATTTTTTTTACCTTCGGATCCGAAAGCTGAAACGAATCAAAAGTTCTGTACATTCCTGAAAAGTCTAATCCTTTCAGTCGGAGAAAACGGGCACCTGGAATGCCATCTCCGACTTATTCGTCTCTCTCCGCCGAACACGAAAAGAATCCCGGAGAGATTTTTCGTAAACAATCCCGAATTTTAATATTCAAAGGTGAATCTGAGGAAAAGAACGCGGCGCAGAATGATGAGCGAGCGCGCCTCATCAGGCGAGCTTTTTAAATAACGGAATTCCTTGTTTAGTAAGATTGTTATCTAAAGTTTCGTAACTTTCGAGATGAAATTTCACAATGAAGGTATACACATTCTTTTCTCGATTTTTGTAATCCCTCAGTCAAGGCAAAAATGAAGTTTCGAAATGAGAATGCGAAATAAGCCCTTAATGCTATTACACGGGTACAGGGGAGAGGGGAAAGAATTCGAGAATAGACAGGTACGTCGGGGGAGGAATCAATAATGCGGAAAAAATTGTGTTTCGGTCTACGGCTTAATACTCACCTTCTGTTCGGGAAGAAGAGCTTTCCTGGACGTGGTGATGGGAGCCACGAGCTCGGGGATATATCTGAAAAGAGAATGTCTCATTGAGTTTCAGAAAGGATTAGATCATTTTTCCTTGCCATCTCACTATCTAACGCTCAAATGGTCATGTGAAAACATTGAAATCCCTCAAAAAATAGAAATGGGACAGATTGGAAATCTAGAAAACGCCCAAATATTTTTCAATAGCAACCGGTTCAACGAAATCTAATTAAAAGGAAGTTGTTCACGATATTTCTGTCCAAAACATCGAAATTCTGTGCTGTTCGTCAGGATCGTAAAAAGTCTTGCCCCCCTATCAACATCCACTCTCAACTTATCGAATGTAACATGACAATTTTATGTGTGTGGACTCTTCAATATCTCATCATCATATTCCACTGAACTTATTGCAACTATTTAGTTACATCTTAATAGATTCAATTCATTTTAAATAACAGCTTGAAAAAATTTGGTAATAATTGATTTTCATTCATAAGGAATATTCAAATTCCACAGAATAATGTATTGGACTTATGCATTTTTCATTGTAAGCCGACGATATTATGTACTTTCCTTTTATCATTAAAAGGCAACCTTCGCATTCACCATTTCGTATCTCCCTTCCAATTATCATTTTTGATGACCAGTTATTTTACCAATACAAATATTGGTAGTAGGTACATGTTTTCATCGGACATAAATCCTATTGAGCACGTATGGGATTACTTAGGGAGAGCAACATCCAATGGCCAAAACCCACCTTCAACTTTTCATGAAATGAGTTCAGCCCTTCAGGAAGAATGGAAAGATATGCCTGAAAATTTCATTATTGACTTGATTCGTGAGATGCCTGGGTGTATTCGGCAGTTGTTTGAAAGAAGAGGTGGTCATACGAACTGTAGAATTTGGATTCAGTCGTGGAATAACTATAATTGACCAAATTAATGAAAAATCGATAAAAGTTATTTATAATATGAGTGTTAAAAGTGACGTTTCATTTTGTGAGTGAAAAAGTTTGTGAAATGATCGGAGCGAATTGAACAATTTCACGAAAAAAATAAAATCACTTTTAACAGAAATACCATACAATGTTTTTTGTACAACTGCCCTTTTTTGATAATGAAATGGGCGAATTTGCAATGACAGTAAACTTCAAAATGCATTTTAATATTCAAATAATCAAAAGGTTGTTGTGAATGGCAAACGTTGCCAACGTTATGATTACTAACAAATGAGAAAAGACGCTATCATTTGAATTTCGTTCCTATCCAATTTTCTTCTTGGGTTTTTAACTGCTTAATATGTTTGTCGATAATCCAACTATTAATAAAAGGGACGATTTGGTTGTTCCTGTGGATATTGAAGAGTCTGCAAGAAGAGCAAATCTGAAACTCCTCCAAAAAAATCTGTTCAGCAGTACGATATTGCATATAACAATTTCCTGGCCTGGTGTAAATTGAAGAATTTAGAAGGGGACTTCAGTGAACCTGTTTTCCTGGCATACTTAGAAGAAAAATAAAAAATATGGAGTTCATTAACTTTGTGGAGCAAATTTTCAATGATGAAGTCAAGCGCCCTTGTTAAAAATGGTGTGGATGTTAGTGAAAATTTTAAGGTAATAGCTATTTAAACCGGAAAAGTGAAAGATATCGTCCCAAAAAATCGAAAATTCTCACTCGTGAACAAGTTGAAAAGTTTATAAATGAGGCACCAGATGAGAAATACTTGATGGTTAAGGTTCCAACTATTTTCGGATTATTTGGAGCCTGTCGGCGTGAAGAATTGTGTAATTTATCAGTGAAAGACATCGAAATAACAAATAAATCATTATACAACTTCCAAACACAAAAACGAAAGTCAGTCGTTCTTTCAGTATTATCGGGAAGTATGTTGACTATTTCCATAAGTACTTTGCAGTGCGCCCTTCTGTAATCAAACATCGTCGTATTTTCCTGAAATACAATAAATGCACTGCCAATCCAGTTGGTATCAATGCATTTGGGAAAATTCGATCTATTGTTGCCGAATTCCTCAAACTGCCAGAACCAGAGCAATATACAGGACCCTGTTTTCGAAGATCCTCCGCTTCATTGCTAGCAGAATCAATAGCAAATATTACAGATATAAAAAACATGGTGGATGGAAGTCTACGACGGTAGCCGAGGGCTAGGTTGATCATTCCATTGCATATAGAAATGTCATTGCTGAAAAAATTCTCCCAACCTCAACAGATTTTGGATCATCATCATCCAATATTGTACTTCCGGTTTCTACAAGTACTGATGGTGCTGAGGATTCTGATAATCTGTTGCGAAGCTCCCTAACGTCACAGGGCATTAATGTTAGTAATTGTTCTAGTTTTACGATTAATATTAATGTTCATAAGTAATGATTGTTGAATATTGATGATAAAAATTTGCAATTGTTGAATTTTTTTCATCTGATTTCATCATAAGAAAGTGGAGTGCTAAAAATATTTTTAACACGCTTCCACGTAAACAATCAATTTTAACATTGTTTGCTGTCATTAAAAGTGTCACTTTTAATGGCAGTTGTACAAAAATTTATATTTTTTCTTATTTTTTTCTCTTTTTTCTCATTCCGCATAGAGCAAAGACTAACAAACAAAGATGTTCTACCAAATATATTGCAGTTGGAATTGAGGAAAATATTCATCTCCTTTCCGAGACGTATTTTGACGACGTATGTATGATGATACTCTTTTAATTCTTCCGTGCTCGATGGTGATCTAATTTTCCAGACGACGAGATCACGGACAAGAAAGATTGATCTCCCCCCTTCCGACACCCCAAACATGAACCTCGTCTGCCGAAATCCGGAAGATCGATCTCATCAATAAATTCAAACCGGTGATACCGCGACTATCTTGTACACCCCAGAAAACAAAGTCGGTGAAACCAAAAGAAAAACATAGAAATTCCATTAACGATATTGACGGACGCAGCTGCGTCTAATTCCGTCCCTTCGCACGACGGATCCCGCACCACCAGCGCCGCGACGCCCATAAATCGGGATCTAGCTCCTCTCTTTTCGACTTTGAATTCTAATTAACATTTGGTGCTCCCATTAGTGTAATTAAAGTGCCATTTCATAACCTAGCGGTACCTTATCTTATCGCCCGCCGCTGCCGGTGGTTTGGGGGGCAGCGCGGCCCGGTCTCTTGTTCGTGGCTGATGTAGAGGGCCCCGGGCTATCGTCGGGGCCCTCCCGCGAATTTCGCAACGTTCGGAGGAGCCGACGACGACTCACAATGCTTCCTTTCAACCCTTTGCGCGAGGGCGAGGCACACACTCCGTCTTCCGTTCCTCGATGCCGACATAAATTCGGCAGATGATGGGATTAGAATTGAATTTTACCCCGTTTATGGCTTCGGGTGAAGGCGTTGACATTTTCGAGTTGTCACAGGTTTGTTCAAATGGGTGCTACACGAAGTGAGTCTCTTACTTCTCCTTTTTTCAACTGAAAATCCTTTAAAAACTCAACTCAGAATCTGTTCCAATTCCCAAAGTGTTGATTCACTTCAAATTTTATTTGCATTCTTCAATACCGATAACACCACGCCACTGGACCTTACAAAGTTAGATTCTGCAATGTTGCCACGGTGGTATAAAATGATATTGCGATCCTCTATGCTATTTTCGCCCCACTCATCGAAAACTGACCAAATTTTGGCTTCACCAATTCTCGCATTTATGAACAAGATGCTATGTCTCCTCTTTCTATGGTCTGAGAGGGAAACCATTTGTTTAAATTTGAAAATGGTGATGTACGTTCATTGCTCTAAAGTTTTTTATCGGAATCCCATCTGCTTTCATACCAAACTGCAGTGTTTGTGAAGCCTCAAAGAAAATACAAAGAGTCTAGAAAAAAAACATTCAAGAAAAAAGACTGACAGAATATGGTAGACTGTAGATTTTACTTTTTACATGACTTGAAATACTCCAGTATGCAAATTAAGCAGAAATATGAAACCTGTGTCGCAGTTAATAATAATAATGACTCTATTTTCCACAATGTCGATTAGTCCTCCCTGCTCTACTTAACCACAAAGTTAAACCTCAAAAGAACTAACTCGATTTACAAATTTAAAAAAGAGTAAATAGAAATTATCATTTCACGAGTACCAACCTGCGTCAGTATCAATCAAAAGAACTTGATAAACCTTGAACAATGCCAACCGGGATACTCTACAGAGTGTAACACCCAAATGGAATAAATTCGATAACGAATAAATGAGGGCGTGTTGCGAAAAACGCTCGAGCACGTCGATTTGTAATTTTAAATGCGCATATTTTTCAAGAAAATAATATTATATAGGGTGTTCCATATGACCGTGGCCAATACCAACTTTCTTATTTCAAATGCAACCCCCTGTATATTATTTATTTTTTGGATTATTCAGAGAATTCTAGACACAACTCATGCACAATGTCCTATACCTATCTTTAACTATTTTGGAAGTATTAAGTGTTTTCAGATTCATTGCAAAAATCAACGTTTTAAATAAAAATTATTTTATTTTACAAATTCGGTACATTACACTTAAAACCTAATAAGTAATACTGATTATTTCTTAATTAAAAAAAAAAACAAAAAAAAACATTAATGTCAACGTAGGAAATGTTCAAAATGCTCGCCGCGAACGTCTTGGCAACATGCTAATCTGGTGTAGAATTGTCTTCTAACGTTACTCAACATTTCAGGCGTGACTGATCTAATCGCAAGCGTGATTCGGTTTTTTAGGTCGTCTAAGTTTAAGGATTTCGTATACAATACTTTTGACATATCCCCACAAAAAGAAGTCTAATGTAAAATTGTAAAAAATCTGAAAACACTTAATATTTCCGAAAAAGTTGAAGATAGGTATAGGACATTGTACATGAATTATGTCTAGAATTTTCTGAAGAATCCAAAAAATAAATAATATACAGAATATTTGAAATAAGAAAGTTGGTATTGGCCACGGTCGCATGGAACATCCTATATAATTTTATTTTCTTGAAAAATATGCACTTTAAAAATTATAAATCGACATGTCCGAGCGTTTTTCCTAACACCCCGTCATTTATTCGTTATCGAATTTATTCCATTTGGCTGTTACACTCTGTATAAAATTGAATGGAGTACTCATATTTCAAAGAACGAGATGAAATTGTCAATTCAATAGCAAGGCACTCACGAAAGGGAAATCTGTGAGATCTGATCCGCAGTCCAGACCTGTAACAGATCTGGACTGCGGATCAGATCTCACAGATTTTTTTCGTGTGTGCCTTGCTATTGAGGGAATTTTCGACTAATTTTTTTCCCCCAAACGCGAGTGTATTGAAAATATGATTCTATGAATTTACTGATATCAGTTAGTATTGATTATAATTCAAAAATCAAACTGATAACAGATTTTCGATGCTGTATGGTGTCTCATGCATATATTCAGATCGAAACCCCGAAAATTCCTCTATCCCATTATTTCGAGAGACAGTAGCATCGGAGTACCCACAAAGAAATCGACAAAACATGTCCAACGTTCGAGAATCGATTATCCCGAGTTTCTGTGCAGTCTGGACGGCTATTATTCACGCTTTATCAACGTATCACAGCTAGACATCTTGTACCATGCAGTTTCCACGCTATGTTTTCCAGAGCATGGCTATTACGGGAACACACAAATCATACTCCCCGTTGGGGCCGACGAGGAGCTTCGTTTTCGACAAGGTTTTGCCCGTTGAGTAATTAATTTGTTTTTGATCGAGCCTTTTAGGCCCGTCGCGGAGCCATATTCGGGACCGAAGGAGATCCAGGCGTCCCTTGTTCCAGGACCAATATCCTCCAGGGAAGAGCATGGGGCTCAACTCGTGAGGATCTTGGTATTTATCTTGTCATATAACTAAATTACTTCATTAATATGTGGTGGAAGGGGGATGCCGGTCGAATAATGATTTTTTCCGGCTTGGTGATCGAGAATACTTCTTTGGGAGACAGCAGGAAGACAGAGAAAGTCGAACACCATCGATTGAAGCCTTCATCCTATTTGTAAAAAGGGGATGTTTCGTTTAAAGAACCAATTGAAGACTTGAGAAGAACGTAATCTTCATGTTCCAGTGAATTTACTACTTTTGGCTTTAACAAATTGAAGAACCTACAACATGAAAAAGTCTTGAAAATTTAAAGCGACATTGTCCAAAGATGATGATGAAATATGTTATATGTTGAAGGTTATATGTGAAATATGTTTAAATTCGAAGAGTTTTTGAGAATCGAAATCTTCACAAAATATCCAAGACCCTCCGCTTAGCGGAACGCTCGACTGGCACGTCAATAGAAAAATATCGTTATTGAAACCCAACCCTGCTCTGACTCTTCGATATTCACACAAGGAATGAAATATTAGCCCGTGCCATTCGGGTTCAATGGATTGTAACGCCCAATATCTGCTTGACGCCTTGTCGAATGACTATATCATGTGCTTCTCCATTTCACCCCCTAAGCTTTCGCAGATCGGACAGAACATTGACCATTCACCCTTGCCTGACCTCTGACATCAATTTGCTACCGATTCAGAGCTAACCTTCACACAAGGGTTTCCATTGATTCAACCACCCACACATAACAGGTGATTCGGCCAGGGTAAAGGCCAAGAGAGTTCATTAATTCGCCATTATGTTTGCAAGAGGTAAATTATAAAAATATGGAAAATGATATCAACATAAATTATTGTTTTGAACTCATAGAAAAACTAAATATCTTCGTATGTGATTGAAAAGGTCTCATTTGCTATTCAATCTACATCTTCACCTCTTGTAGTAAGTTATAACCAATAATAATAGTTACTCTCCTGTATAGAGCAGTTCTTCGCATACGGTGACTATCTGACATTTGACTTTCGGGTAAGCTTGGATTATTGGCAAAAGTTTCACAGGCGAGATGCGGTGAAATCTTCATTCTCTGTATACTTAGACTTTATCATGAACTGACGAAGGTTGTTGGTACTCGTGAGATGTCAAATAATTCTGAGAGACGTTGCCAACGCTTATTTCTATTTACACTTTTTTAACTATGTGAATGCAGTTAATTCTTTTGAGTTTTACTGTGACACAGGTTTCGTAGTACTAACTACATGAAAAGTGGGAAATTCAATAGGTCGGTCTGTTCGTTTAGAAGTTTTTCTGGCGGGTTATTCGAGTACTTTTTTTTCGAATGAACTATCACAAAGTAACGGACTATTCTGTCCATTATTTTTCAATGAAATTTCAACACTCGATTTTTGGTTTCCGTAAAAGAAAATAGCATAACTGAATCTTCCAACCATGTTTATATACGTGAAATATTTCCAGTATTAACAGGAAAAAAAGTTTCTTCAACATTCGCCAGGTCTTTAGAATTATTGAATGCACTTATAATATTTTCTCAAATACATTATTTTCCTAAGGTAAAGAAACATTTTGATAAATAACTAATTACTACAACCTCTTTGAAGAAAGGACAACGTTGCTTATTCATCTGACAGGGAAATGACTATAACCTAACATTTTCAAAATATACACGGTGAAATGTGTCAGAATTGGCGAACCGGGATACTTTATGAAAGTGAATGGAGTGTATGAACTTCGGTCATTGATTAAATCAATGTTTATCGAATTCTACTGAAGGAGATCATAAATTCGTCATCTTAGTTTAAGATTACTTTGAGTTAATCTCATGTGGAACCTATATAGGATCAACCTCCCATTTGTCTATCTGCCTCTCTGTTTGTCAGTCACAGTAAATTTTTTCACTGTGAAATTATCTTTTTGTCTCGATTTGTTGTTAATTATTGCATCTCCTCTTTCCTTCAAGCAGCAGTTATAGATTGAGGTTCACATTACTTGACAATGACGAGAAGAGGTTCACTATTTTGGGAAATACCTTGGTAGTGGTTAAAAGTTTGAGCCAGATGTTGCTACTGAACGAAAACGTTTTTTGTTTTGCGATGAAGAGGACAACTTTTATTCTTGTCTCGTGCATCCCAGGCACTATAATCAAGGAGCGAAACCTTTTCTCACATCCATCAGCTCCTTCTCCAAACTGTTCGAGAAAAGTTATCTCGCTGGACCCTCGCACGAGGCGACTGTTTCATCTTCGTGTCATCACGGCCCGTTAAAAATTAAATTTCATTGTGACAGCCATCGGAAACGTCGACCGCACGTCGTCTGAATGCTAATGTCGCGCCAGACGAGGGAGAACAAAAAGAAGCGCGTCCGCAGCAGCCGCCAGAAGTGGACAATGGCCGATGGATCTTATTTGTCACGAAAGTTCTGGCAGTTTGACGCCACATGTTAGCATGTTTTCCCCGCTTGTTTGTATACACGAATTCCTCAAAAATTGAAAAATAGCTCGCCTTCCCTCGCCGCCCCCGTCTGATTTATAAGGCAGGGCACGCACTCATATTGAAAAGATAAGTCCGGTTGTCAGATTTATATGTCCGGCCAGCGAGGCGGACGTTCCGGTTCCGAAGGAATTATAGGGGGATGTTGAAGGGACGGAACGGGGGGTAATTGATAATCGATATCGAAAAATGCGGATGATTCACTGATATTTCCTTGTTGGTATAGGCCATAAGGCACTCTGAAACATATCATTTTTTTCAGTGAGACGGCAGCAGAAGTCATCAGTCTAATGCGGATTACTGCATGTATTTAATCAACATCACCGAAGCAGTACTTTCGGTTTTTGCCCCACCAAATGAGGCGTTTTGCAATTGCAGTTCATTTTTCAACTGTAGGGTCAATGATATACCCAATATAAGTCACCATACCGTTTAAATCATCCATCTCTAAGCTTGGTATCACTGTTGGCCATAACCTTTCTTTGGTGAGATCAATGGGGATTTCCAGTACCTCAAAATATGCACTTTTCTTCCCATGACGTAATGAAGGCAGTTTATAACACATTTGTAACCATTTATTCACTCTGAATTTTGAAGAACTGATTAATTATTCGATATTGAAAATGTGATTTCAACACGTGTGAATTCAAATGTCCCTCTGCTGTGACGTAAGTGGCTCAATTTGTAATATGATTGGTTGAAGTTTGTGATGGAGGGGACAAAGCCCAGAGTAACTGAGAGACACGCCAATGTTGTCAATTCTTTGTAAAATCTCTGAATTTATTCATAAATATATTCAGTAATCGTATTATATTTGATGTGATCATTATAATGTTTTGAAACATCGTCATATAACAACTTAATTTTCATCAAAGTTGATATAATACTCATTCTCTGAAAATACAAATACTGATGTGACAACCACGCCTACAAATCATAAATAAAAACATAACCTTCTTATTTGTCATCATTCGACATTTCGTCTTCTCTGCGTACTATAGAATGGCGTTTCTTACAGTTAAGTCTAGGAGTACGCTATACTCTATACTCCCTTAGGTTACGTCTAAGATGCCTAGAATGTGTTCAGTCATCGAAGTTACGTCAACGACTGACGATTATAGACAGTTGCCAAATCCATAATTATTCTTAACACTAATCTGCACTTCTCAAAATGAAAATAATTATTAATGCTTCCTAAATTAGAAGACCGGCCTATATATAACAATTCTTACCTGTGTAGACTAGGGATAATTTATTTTTGATTGAATTTCTCACCTATCTGCTTACTTGAACCCTCTTTTTCTTCAATTAGGAGGTCGTAAATTGAATGATTTTATGAAGCTTTATGGAGTACAAATGAAAATGTCATGATGATAAAAGAAAAACATCCAAAATCAACAGTATATTATGATATTATTAGGAAAGTGAAAGCAAGGGCTTTTTCAGACTACTTTTTTTTGTGGTTTGGCAATGCTGTCATTTTTATATCAGCAGCACTTTATGACGAGTACAACCAATCAAAAATCTCTCTAGCCACCGACGTCACACGATTTCCCGCTTCTTCTGATCGTTTGAATTCGGTGGATTATTTTTAAGTTTTCAATATTTTTTCAAGGGTATAAATTGATGAAGAAAAATTGAAAAAAAAATCACGAATAACGTGAGAATCCAATATGTCAAAATATATTTCTTCTGAAAATGACTGGTGACTGGAAATGCCCATTGCTGAATGTAATCCAAGAATTCTGGTTTTCTTTTCCTCTTTGAAAACCCGCAGAAAATCTCCTTTCGAAAACTGGTTCATCCAGCGAACAGCGAGGCTCTAGAACTCATTGCCTAGGGAGATGTTCTTCGTGGCATATAACCCATAGAATTAAAAAAAAACACCATTTTCTCTGAACATTTAAAAGCACGAAATTAGAATATAAAGTTCAAGACTTACTCTCTTAGCTGTTCTTGATGGATAGATTGATTTCTGCCATTGCAAAATCAAAGTCTTCAACAAATCTTGTAGAACATTCTTTCATCCCTTTTCGCCCTTTGAAATATCCGAACCATTGAAAACCAAAGTAGTAAATATCGCATTGATTCGTATTCATCCTCATCGCGAACGACATCCCCGAAGAAGTTGGTCCAGTTCGGTGGCCATTTCCATGAAAATATCGGCGGAAATGCCTTGTAAATAATTCAGAGTGACCCCTAATAGAGGCTTCAGATCCCAATACTTATAAATTGTAGGCTATGCATCCCTTCTGATGCGACGTCGCATTTACATATGGGGGTAAACACGCCAATTTTTCCCTTCCTCCACCGGACATTCTGGAATAACGTGTCGGAATGGCCTTAGAGGCTGCCCTTCGATGCACGAAATTGAATATCGAATGGATACGACGGACGTGAATGGGGCCCAATGTTGTGTGTGGGGTGATATGTTAAATATCTATGGCGCCACCTGTCATACAACAAACCAGTCGAGAAAAAATGGCTTTTGGCTTGAAGGACTATGATTGAATATGATGGTCTTAACTGGCATGCCATCATCACACTGGAAATTTTGCTATCCTTAAGGACAGTGGCCCAGTTAGTCTACAAGCCAGTCAAATACTGGCCTAGTGTAAATAGATGCTTTCGATGCTTGGCATTACTGTCGGCAGTAACCTTTCCTTTCACGTGAGATCCATTGCTAAAAGTGCATCCAAAAAACTTGGTTTTCTGTTTCGTGCCAGGAGCTATTTCACCTCAAGTCAGCTGCTTATGATCTATAAGGCACAGATTCGACCTGTCCTGGAATACTGTTCCCATATTTGGAGTGCTGCACCTAAACACACCCTAAAACTCTTGGATTCTGTACAAAAAAGGGCAATTCGTCTCGTCGGTGATGCCTCGCATACAAACTCGCTCACTTCTCTGGAACACTGTAGAAAAGTGGGCGATCTGTCTCTATTTTAACGATATTTCCATGGGCGATGCTCTTCTGAATTATCAGCAATCGTTCCCCCTCTGGCAGTCTCTTCCAGTCTAAACCGTCAAGTTAAGTCTTCACACCCCTTAGTGGTAACTTTGCAGACCTGCAGAACATCTCTCTTCAAAGACTCGTTCATCCAACGAACAGCGAGGCTTTGGAACACATTGCCTAGGGAGGTGTTCCCCGAGGCATATAACCTCCAGAAATTCAAGAAGAACACCAATTCCTACCTGCTTGCCCTTGGTTCTCACGATGTTCTCTGAACATTACAGGATATTCCTTTTCGTGAAAACCACAACATAAAAAAAGATACAATCCACAGTGCCATCAGCTGTCCTGTCTTTGAGGTTTTCCATCATCAGGAGATTGAAGTAGGCTAACCTAGAGGTGTCAGTCTATGAGCCAAAGCAATCGCTGCACGCTTGAAAATCTTATGGGAGTGCCAGAAAAAACTCAATGGACTATGTGAGATAACCTTAGATTTGAGGAGGGGCGTTGAGTCTAAGCTAAGCCTCGCAAACACCTTGACCTAAAGATCTATTGTGCAACCATGCGCTGTTTACCGATTAGGTAGCAAAGCCTCTATGAACTTCACTACCTTTCTCGATTGAAAGCTCATTACTTGTTCCGGTTTCAAGACTTTCAAGATGCCGCAACTTTTCCTGAAGAAGATGAAAGTCTTATAGTAAACGAGACCAATACCCTAGCCAGAAAAAGGGAATGAACGCCCTACATTGGACAGAGCCATTCTGTAGTATGGAGAGTTTCTGAAGAAGTAGAAACTGAAAGAATACAGCCTGCTGGAATATTGCCGGCCTGGATCATATTGCCACGGCTTCCTGGCAAAACACTGCCCCCTCAGGAAGTACCCTCAGATCAGATGATTACAGAACCCATTGATATTACAGCGATGACAGATCTGTTACAATGAACTTTGAGATCGCAGTGCATTGCAACCTTTTCATGCAGTCCACAATCTTCAAAGTTGGATTATTTAAAGACATCTTGTGGGTTGTCATTATCAGATATCGTCATCGAAATTCAGTATGGATTTTATGGAATTATTCGGGATGTCTTCGAACTCAAAGACGATTCATAACCTACAATGAATACAAACGATCCTCAACTCAGGGCTCGAATGCACAGCCCGGAACCCTCCTTGCTTCTTGTCCTTGTAATACGTCAGGGTAAACATGTTAAAGAAGGCAAACCGCGTGTCGAGCAGAGGCGAGAAATGTAGACATTTTCGCCGAGTCCTTCCAAGGGGCGTCTTGAGCAGATTTATGGCATTGTAATGGGGCCAAGTGCTTCACAAGTCGCCATGCCATCACCATTTTGTCGCCTCGAAAGGACTTCTTGTTGCCGCATCAAATAAATTGGGTTTACTCCAGAAATCTCTCCTCCTGCCTGTCTATCCTTTCTCTCTTTATTTGGAGGGACGGGAGACGACGGCATTAAACGAAAAACGAGCCTGTTTTATGGCATTATTACCTGTGATTGTTATGTTTGGGGAGATTTATACGTGATGGGGAAGAAGGCCGTGCGATGATACTACTTTATTTCATTTTGCTCCGGATTTATGCCGGCTACGGATTTTTATAGTGTTCTATTTTTGTTTACACTTTATTTAATCTGTTTCCGTTCCGCTCCATTCGATCGGGAATGATTCAGTTGTTTTCGCGAAAATGGACACGTTAGGAAGTCGGATTGTAATTTTCCATTTGTCTAATTGAATCGTCTCTCGATGTGTTTTTCATTCAGTCTGTTAGTCTATTCTGATTTCAGTATTCGGATTCAGCTCTGCAGTTTCAATCTGAATAATCTGGCGAGTATCAGATACCAATAAAACTTCCCCATTGAAGGGTGCAAACATATCATCGGGAAATATACTTTGAGACCTGATTTACTGATGTTCAGTACAAGCTCATGTTCTGAATGCTCTAAGTAATATTCTACCAATTGATTGTGGTGGACTTGCTTTGTAACATGTAATTCCATCCAACTATATGCCAAGGATTTTTTACCTTGGGTATCCAACTATGTGTTGGACCTCGTTCGTTTTTATCCCTTAAAAGGCAGTAGTTTTCACGAACCACTCCTCTGAACCAATAAATGTGATTTCGTCAATTCTTTACGTGTTTCGTTGAGTTAATTCCGTTAGTGAGAAAAAATCCCTATACAGTGTGTTTCGGTATGACTTAGCGATAATTTGAGGGCATCAAATTTACCTAATTTTATCGACAAAACACCCACATTGGGGAGTTTAACCCCCTATTTTTTTATGACATTTTTGAGTTGAATGTTCTCATATTGTTCTACTTCAATAAAAGGTGGAAGTATTATCTTTCAAAAAGCATTTTTTGCACATCTGTAGGACCTTCATATCCAGAGAAATCGATATCATTCGAAAGAGTCAACTAAAATAAAAAAAATAATTTAAAATGGCGGCTATTCCAAAAATAGGAGGTTAACTCCCCAATGTGGGTGTTTTGTCGATAAAATCAGGTATATTTGATGCCCTTAAATTATCGCTAAGTCATATCGAAACACACTGTATAATTCATGCAAAATATAGGAAAACTAGCTGGCCCGGCGAACTTTGTTTCGCCTAAATGATACCAACTTACGGTGGATTTCACAAATCGTAATTAGCATCTAGTGGAGAAAATATCAATAATAGTACCTTCACGACTACGCTACAGTGTCTAGATGAGAGCCATTAACCGTAGCGACACCTAGTGGACTTATTCAAACGGAGGAAAAGCATTTCCTACATAAACAAATTTTTCATCGAATTTTTCAGAGTTTTAATGTATTTTATAATAACCAGGCCGTAGACGAATCCATAAATGAAGTTCCATAACAAACAGTCCATCCGATCTCGAGTTATAAATGGTGTAACCAACAACTTTGTTTTATATATACAGATATACATATTTCGATCGAAAGATTAACTAAGACGTTGTGAGTGTATCGCCCCCTCCTTTCCAGCAAGGTACTTGCAAGGAATGCCTCGTGAAATAAAAAGAAATCCGCTTATCTACGATTGAAAACAGACGTCTTCGGGGATATTCCTCCAATTCGCGGGAAAGCACCAATCGCCGTAACGATTCGGCAAAACAACGCGAAAAATAAAACGATACCTATCGTGGCCCGAGTCGGTAAGCTGTAACCGA
Source organism: Adalia bipunctata (assembly GCA_910592335.1). Classification (NCBI taxonomy): domain Eukaryota; kingdom Metazoa; phylum Arthropoda; class Insecta; order Coleoptera; family Coccinellidae; genus Adalia; species Adalia bipunctata. The sequence goes on from OU342951.1 coordinate 6,682,323, forward strand.
ACGAATTTTACACCTATTTAACTTCGAACGGCGCTAAGAAAAGAACAGAAATAGAGAACGGAGACCGGTCTCTATCCGAGCCAGGATACAGGACAATGGAAGGATATGGCGTGTCTGGGACTTGATCATGTTAGAAATTATTTCGGATCCATTTAACATTCTGTTTTTCGCAGTCACGAAAAAACTTTCGTCGAACTCGAACCATCGGAGGGACTTTTTCTTCTTCTTCTTCGGGGGGGAATCGATAGGTGAGGTGGACCTTTTCCCCACCTTGTGCCACCCTCCGGGTCCCTAGCGATTCGACGAACGTTGTCGTGTTCCTCACAAACTTTCGGCGTTCATTTTCGGGAGTTGCCTTATTTTCCACCGACTACGACGCTGATTTGACCAATTTCGGACGGATTATTAAAAAAAATAAGGGATGACGGGTCATCTCGGGCACGGGCCATTCGACGGAGAGATACGGAAGAATGTTCTTCGTTTTCAGACCTTCCCCCAACTTTTTCCTCTGTTTCCTAACTGTTTACATCGGCCTTTTCGATTTACTCAATAAATGGTGGAATACAGGAAATACGGTTATATGTGACAAATTGTTTGACAGGTTTGTACGTACACTCCATTCACTTTTATAATGTTTCCCGGTTGGCCATGATTTAGGTTTATCAAGGTTTTTTACTTAAAACTGACGCAGATTGGTACTCGTGAAATGTTGAATGATTCTTAGACACGTGGCCAATGCTAATTCATGTTTACTCTTTTTTAACTTTGTAAATGGAGTTGGTTCTTTGAGGGTTTAATTGTGACATAGCTTTTGTAGTACTACTACATTTTCATTATTGTGCAAAAAGGTATTTAAATGTCTTCTGTAGGCTTATTTCTTGGGACTTTTGAAAAGTGGGAATTCCATAGGTCCTTCTGTTCGTTCAGAAGTTTTTCTGTCGGGTTATTCGAGTACTTTTATTATTTTTTCGAATAAACTATCACAAAGTAACGGACTATTCTGTCCATTATTTTGCAGTAACATTTCAACACTCGATTCTTGATTTCCGTAAAAGAAAATAGCATAACTGAATCTTCCAACTATGACTTTATACGTGAAATATTTCCAGTATCAACAGAGAAAAAAGTTTCTTCAACATTCGCCAGGTCTTTGGAATTATTGAATGCACATAATATTTTTCCAAATTCATTATTTTCCCAAAGTAAATAAAAATTTCGATAAAAGTATATTGTTCTATGAGCGGTAATGTAAGTCATAACACACGCAGATGAATTTTGCAGCTCGAGCCGTCAGGCGAGGGGTGTATTTCATCAAGTGTGATATGACCATTACCGCGAATTGAACACTATACTTTATCTTCGACTTCTTCAGTAAAATTCGAATTAATCTGCATTTTCAAAATTGACAACAGTTGTCAAAAGCGATTTCTGTGGTCGAAAATCGAATCGATATCGAATCTCGTAGAAAACGTCAAAAATTCACGTTTTCCAAATGCAAATTTTGGATATTCAGACCTAAGAAAGTATAGAAATGGATGGCGAGAACGTTACCTTTATATCTAAAATAGAGTTCCCCATTGACCCAACTTTTTTATTCATTTCGTAAGCTACATTTTTCCTATTTGTATTAGAGTGAGAGTGAGTTATAGGCGTGAGTTATTATTTATTACCTCACACCAGGTAAAGGACAGGGAAGACTGTAACCTAACATTTTCAAAATATACACGGTGCAATGTGTCAGAATTTCAAGGCCAACCGGGATACATTATGAAAGTGAATGGAGGATAGATAAAATTATCATAAAATAAAACAACGTTTTGAAATTATCACAATTCATTTTTAAAATCAAAGCTTTATAAAGGCAACTTGATGCAAACTATTGCATGTCTTGGTCTCTCAATTCAAAAAAACTAGTTTACTGGGTAGGACATATGAGGATGCTGAATGGAATATTCTCGAAGCTATTGACAGCTTTCAAACAAGAAATTTCCTTGTGTTCTCCAATGAGAATCTAACAACAAGGTGGATCTTGTTGCAATGTTGATTAACGAGCGCTCTAAAGCTCTTTATATCCACAAAAAAAACTTGGAGAAAATTTCAACTGTGCAGATATTAAACAAACCTCATATTCCGGAATTAAGAGTGGGCAAATCGTGAAGGAGTGCCCCCAGGAAGGAGGTAAAGGATATAGAACAATCCGGACACGGATTGAAGAATAAATTATCCTTCGGGCAAATTATCGGGTTATTAATGCGCATATTAAGAGCTGCTTAGCGGAGTACCGGGAGGTAGTTAATCAAACCCCCTTTTCTCCATTCCGCCGTCCTAATTTGAAAAACCAATCCGCTTACCGTGTCTGCCGTGAAGCATAAGGCGGCCAACAATGGGACTAAGGTTCTCTCTTGTTCTCCACTTGTTTACATGAAAGTTTATGAACCGAGGGTGGCCCTTGGCTATCTGGCCGGAGAGAACAAACCCAACCACCTCAACAGATGCTCACAATTTCATTACTTCAGGTTGGCTGGACGTAATAACATCCTCCTGCGAAATATACGGCGACTTATACCGGAGGCACGGACTTGATTGGAGAGATTGGCGGCGAAAAGCAAGCTGGTTTTGGTGACAAGACGAAGGGATTCATCACGGGTGATTTCTCGATCGTTTTAGACATTTGAATTCTTCATTAACCGAAGTTGAAATTGTTGCGTTTCACTTCGCAACATCCGGAATAGATAAATTCCTCTCCTTTGTTCACCAGAAAAAATATCGTTCCTTATGTTTCTCTGTTACAATGCGTTCTTTGTTCAAAAATACTCTTTTTCCCAATTATGGTCTTATTGAAAAGTTTTTCAACCCAAGAATTAAGGTCAAGTTTAGGAGATTCGTCCGGTTTTTTTGTGAATAACCATGTCAGATGAACCTTCATTTAGCTCGCCGTAAAGGCTCATAAACTTAAATATACGGTGAATTTATGGCCGTTCCAGCTACATCTGGGAAATATGTACATGTCAGGAGAGAGTAGCAAATCGTCGAAGCGTCCTCATTGGTCTGTAGACTCGAGATTTTTCCCATTATAGTCAAAATGGTAAATGAAAGCACTTTGCTTGCTTAGCGGGGCGTTGTTCGATTCCACACATTGTTGATTTTTCCCAATTTATTCAGAGGAAATGAACCTCCCTTATTTTTGAGCTTGTTAGAGAGACAAGCAATCAGAAAAGTAATAGTATTCGTAATCATAACACCTTTGCTCCCTTGCTATAAATTATCATATAGAAGGTAGATTCATACTGGTATACATAATATTTGTATAATCGTTTGGTGCTTGATACCTAAGTTGGGGCAAAAAGAAAAATACAGCTTATTTGTTGTTGAGAGTGCGTTCACATTTCACCACTTATTCGTCCTCTTCGTATCAAGTACTGATAACAACTTATCGCAGTAATCAGTGTGTGCTGTTTATCATTTTCTCTCATGTAATTTGTGAAAATTGTACCAAAACTTCTCGAACCAACCCTTTTCAAGAATCTAGAAAACCGTCCAGGCTGGATTTATGCCATTTACCCCCCCTTTTCCACCTGGACGAACTGCATACGATTAACGCCCCTGCATCAAACTCACCTCGTTCAGCATCAATAAGAATAAGCATACGAAATTGCCGTTGAGTGAGGAGAAGTTTAAATAGAGCAAGAAATAATTTCGGAGCCGGCAACAAATTAGCAACTCCTCAAAGCGACCGCCAACTTATTCAAAGGCAACAGTTCTGTTAACTGCTCTGGCTTATTCTTACCGGAATACGCCCGCCAGCTCCTTCGGCCATAAGTAACACTTTGATATTTCTGTTTTCAGCCTCCGCGGGGAGATGTATGGGGTATTGTTACGTAAGTTTCATGTGGTTATTAGGTTCTTACCTTCGGGGTCTGTGCTGAATAGTTATTGTGTTACGTGAAGACTTTTGAAAGCGAAACCTTTTCGGAAACTCTAGTGTTACACGTCTTTTATTTTCTATACACCCAAAATTCATGATAAACAATCCTATTTCATTCGAATTTATCAATGATTGTATTGAACCCATACACCATTCACTTTTATGAAGTATCCCGGTTGGCCATGACATTCTGACACTGTGTATATTTTGAAAATGTTAGGTTATAGTCCTTTTTCTGGTTAGATAACTACACAACGGTGTCATTTCTACATAGAAGTCGTAATAATAACGTATTTATCAAAATGTTTATATACTTTGGGAAAATAATGAATTTGAGAAAATATTATGTACTAGAAATATTTCACGTATGTAAACATGGTTGGAAGATTCAGTTATGCTATTTTCATGTACAGACATCAAGAATCGAGTGTTGAAATTTAACTGAAAAATAATCGACAGAATAGTCCGTTACTTTGTGATAGTTCATTCAAAAAAAGAATAAAAGTACTCGAATAACCCGACAGAAAAACTTCTGAACGAACAGTTGAATTCTTCTTTTTTCAAATTTAAAAGAAATAAGCCTTCAGAAGACATTTAAATACATTTTCGCACAACTACACTGCGCAAAAAAATTAACGCACATTCTGAAAATCTCAATTTTAATGAAAGTTAACTATACAAGACACATTAAATGGAAGAAAAATTCAGGATTTCACCGAATCTTATGTGAAAGAAGAGAAATGAATAATTTTCAAAATACTGAAATGCTGATAAGTGATTTAATACTTGGTATTTCCACCCTTTGCGTTAATTACAGCTCGGCAACGACGGTTCATACTCAAAATGAGTGATCTTAAAATGTTCTGATCTAATCCTTCCCAGATTTCTCTGAGTTGGATTCCTAAGTCATTAAGAGTAGCTGGATGATTTTCTGAACTTCTCAGCCTTCTATTGAGGTTGTCCCAAACCTGCTCCATCGGATTGAGATCTGGACTTCTTGCTGGCCATTCCATTCGAGAGACTTCAACCTCTTCAAGGTACTCCTGAACGATGCGCGCACGATGGGGTCTGGCATTATCGTCCATAAAAATGAAATTTTCACCAATGTATGGGGCAAATGGCACTACATGCTCTTTTGAATGTTCCTTATATACTTATCAGCATTCATAGCTCCATTATCAACGACCACTAGGTCTGTGCGAGCAGTCAAAGATATTCCACTTCATACCATAATCGATCCTCCCCCGAAACCAGTAGTATTCAGGAAATTGCACTGAGCATATCTTTCATGTAGACGTCTGTATACAAGGGAACGTCGATCACAATGGTAGAGGCAGAATCTAGACTCATCTGTGAAGAGAACTCTTTCCCAATCGGCCTCTTCCCAATGGATATGCTCTCTCGCAAAATCCAAACGCGCCCTCCGATGGGCTGGGGTAAGAGCTGGGCCTCTTGCCGCGACACGAGGCCTTAAATCATATTCTCTGAGGCGATTTCTTATTTTCTGAGTGCTAATTTGCACCTCATGAGTTTGCTCAAGCTGATTTTGAAGGAGGCGAGCGGTTGCAAACCGTTGTCTCAACGAAGAAACTTTAAAGTAACGTTCTTGAATGGCAGTTGTTACGCGTGGTCTACCCTGTCCTGGTCTTCGGACATTCATACCTGTCTCCCTGAATCGCTGCAACATTCTGGACACACCTGTATGGGAAACTCCAAACCTTTCTGCAATTCTTGTGTTTGTCCACCCTTCTTCTCGCAAAACTTCCGCTTGGGCACATTCCTCTTGGGTCAAATTGCGTGTTTCGCGTTGCATAGCGATCGAGTGTAGAATATCAAACGAAAGAAAAACTATTGATCACTAGAATTGATCGAGAACAACTGATTTTAAAATGGAGCCAATACATTCAAAATCTGATAATATCATCTTTTTTTTATTCCTGCTGGGAGAAAACATCTGTATTGAAGAAAAACGTTGAAAGTGGATAACATATTATGCATGCATAATTCTGATATAAATAATTATCATTGAGATCTCCTTCAGTTGTAGAATAAATTTGAGATTTCCATAATGTGCGTTAATTTTTTTGCGCGGTGTATGAAAACGTTAGAGGTAAGTACTACGAGAGCTGTGTCACAGTTGAACCTTAAAAGAACTAACTCCATTCACGAAGTTAAAAAAGAGGAAATAGAAATTAGCATAGACAACGTCTCTGAGAACTATTTGACATTTCACGAGTACCAACCTGCGTCAGTTTCAAGTAAAAAAAACTTGACAAACCTTAATCTTGCCCCACCGTGATACTTTGTAGAAGTAAATGGAGTATATACCTATATGATTAACATAAACATCAAAATTCTTTGAATATTTCACGTCCTTTCGCCGGCCATAGATATGGAAGATTTTCGAGCCTATGAGAAAGTTGCCAATAATCCAAGTTTCGAAATATCAGTTCTATCTTGCGAAATGTATAACTGGAGGTATGTTTCTGGTATATTTCTTTGCTACTTTAATAATGTGGAGAAATATTCTGCAGTTCCACGATTCTGCTTCTGGTATTATTTTCCCAGCATCAACATTCAAAAAGCTCCCATCTCGTCCCAGATCACCCCCAATTTTAATCCGCCCCAATTAAGCCATCTTCCTCCTCATATTTATCACTATCGTCATCGCCAAGTCCCCCTTCCCTGCCCTGGAGACGCATAAGAAATCGCTCCGCGGAGAAAATAAAGGAAAGTCCCCCCCGAAGGTTGTCTATCACATATCTTAGCCCGCGGTATTGTTAATCCCATTAGTCGAGTTCAACCAAAAACCTTTGTTCGTCGCCATTGTGGATGTCTTCGAGGAAGCAACGGTCGGACCAGGACCGTGACGCCAGTAACACGTCGCTAACTTTGAATTATGCCGCTGCTCCTTCCCCGTTGCCGCTGCTGAGACTACCCACCGTACAGAAACTTTATTATCCCCATCCGAATGTAAAGAATAACCCCAAACGAGATTTGCTTGTTCGAACCGGTATGGTTCGGCTATGAATTATGGTCAGACCGAAAGGGTGGAGGTGATCGCTTTGTCTTATTTCTGCGGAGGGCCGGATTATTGGAGTATGGACATTTCTAGCCGTAATAAAACCATTCGGTTGGACTTATTCGGCTTATTGCGGGAGTTCGATGCAGTTCCTGGTGGAGATTTCAGGCAACAAAACCGTGAAGACTGAATTTCCCTTTTATACAGGGGGTTTCTGAATTGATGCAAAAGGGTGATTCCTTGTTCGAAATAAGGGTAGTTTTTTATATAAATGTTGGGTCAAAAGTCAAAATTTAGGGAGATATCGCGGTTCAAAGATGACGGAAAAATGAAATTTGAAGAAAAACTTTGGCAACGTCTTGGGTACCTACAATTAAAATCGGATAACCTGGTTTGATTAGAAACTTTTTCCTCTCTTGTATTTTTCTCGTAAAATATATCGTTTGGGGCAGGAAGACCTCGGTCGATAGCCCTTCGAAAATTTGTGTTTTCAATAAAGTTCTCTCTTCCTCTCTCTATACCGTTTGGAAATAATAAATAAAATGTCGTTATGTGTCGAGAAAGGGCAATTTATTTCAGAACTGAGTTACATTTTATTTTTTCACTAGCTGGCCCGGCGAACTTTGTTTCGCCTAAATGATACCTATACCATTGCCATCTTTATCTTAAAAAGGCCGTGTGGATTTCACAAATCGTAATCACCAGTGATCGGAGATCAACGGCTTGGTTAGATTTCTGAACTGTCAAATCGAGTTGATTCTAGATCAAGCTCCGATCACCGGTGATATGCTTTGTGAAACCCCCGTTTAAGTTGTATAAACTTACCATTGCTATTTTTTCAAGCAGGAGATAAATAAGGCATAATAAAAGTTCTGTCAAATGTCATCTGTCAAAAGTCATCTGTCTACTGACAAATGTCATCTGTCAAATGTCATCTGTCAAACGTCATCTGTCAGATGTCATCTGTCAAATGTCATCTGTCAACCGTCATCTGTCAACTGTCATCTTTTCCACGGATATGAGCTGTCACACAAAACAGAAATACAAAAATAATATGTCAATTACTAATTATGGGCAATTTTGAATTCAGTTAGTTATTTCTGCAAATATATTTATTACCCAAACATAAATCAAAAACATTTCAGAAATGTAGAGAAAAGATGAAAATGGACAACTCACGATTGATACTGATCGTCAAAATCCGATTTACTTGACATTCTGGTGAAAATTCACTGTTCCACCAACTTGAGAACTTTACCCGCTTTTGATCTGATAATAGCCTTCCATGTTATTATAAGTTCTATGCAAATTACACAATAATTGTATACATCGCCATTCATACTCTAGTCTAAACCATTTCTGAATTTCCTAGCCTTCAAGAAAATGAAATGCACCGTTGGCAGACTACTTCATGGCTTATATCTTCACAACGTTCTTTTTTATTATTGCATTTCTATTTAATACCGTGGAACTTCGTTCTACTACTATTAATCTCCATGGAATATTCTTATACCGTTGGTAAGACCTACTGCACTTTTAACTATTCACTTGACATGCGATTCTGTGGAAGAAAAACTAACCTCCTTTGTCCAAATGTCAAAACCTATATAAGTACTCTATGATTGCTCGATTGGTGGTAACACATAATTCTATGGGTGGTAAGAAAATGGAAGGCTTTTTTTTCTTTTCTGTAGGATTTTTTTGGGAATATTTTGTTATATAAACCTTGCCCTAACAATAATAAACACAACAAAAAAAGAATTGTCCAATTTGGTACGATCGTTTGAACAATATGGCATTTCGAAGTTTTGAACCAACCATAGATCGCCTTTTATTAATATAGATTTCAAAACGGTACATTTTACGAGAAAAATACAGTCGATAAAGAAGTTTATAACTGAATCAAGCTATGCGAATTTAATTCTATCCAAGTCGTAGCGTAAGTTTTTCTTCAAGTTGAGGCAACAAAAATAGTTTGGGTAGTCTACTTCAACCGCCTCCACTCATTCTAAGAATATGAAAAAATATTAGGAGAGTGTGTTTTCATAATAGTAATACTTCCATGAAATATCATTGTTCTATCGCTTTTCGTTTTTAAGATACAAAATAAAAACATCATTTTTACCCCATCTTCAAACCGTGATATCTCCCTAACGTTTGACTTTCGACCCAACAAACTCCTATATTTTGAACAAGGAATCACCCTTTGAAATTTTTCACATCAATTCAGAAACACCCTGTATATATCTCGTGAATGTTAATCGAAAACTATTTCTTTCGATGACATGAGCGATAGGTACGAAATGGCGAATGCTCTGGTTATGTGGCCAGTGCAAGGAATGTTCTTTTCCCATGACTAGTGGCCATTTTGAAGAACGATGGAATGGAATATTTGATAGAAAACTGAAATAATGTCATTCTGAATTCTTCATGTTGTTGATTAAGCTATTTCTTTTCAGTTTTCTCAATTTGGAGCAACATATTTCGAAGGTATTCTCGAATCTACACAATGCAACTCATTAAAGTGTAGACTTTTCTGCCATTTTGATGATATATTTCATTGGAGGTATACAGAGTGACCCAGCCGGATATTCCGTGAGTTTTACAAAGGTCAATGTTTATTTGGAAGGGGGACTTTGATTTTGAATTGAAAAGTTGGACGAAATCTCAAGACTTGAATAGAATTTTATCTGTGCTCACACCACGGTTTCCATGCGCTCATCCATCGATCAATTTTTTCGAAGTTATTGGTGGAAAAGTAACGGTATAGCGATATCAGACTCGTTCTATTTCCTCATAATATCTGGAGAAAACCCCAACGGTTGTCAGCTTATTAGTTTAAACCATGTATGCGGGATAAGAAAGATTTTCAAAGACGTTAGAGCAAGGAGGGCTGCTGAAAACTTGCTTGCTTGAAATATTTCGCATTCAGAGACACCCTGTATATCGCCTGGCCTAATATCGTTCCCGCAATTTGTGAATCCGCTACACTCAAAGTTCCTCCAGAACATCCTTCCGCCAGTGCACTATCCAGTATTTAAATACACCCCAAAGTGAAGGAACGGTCCATTTGCATAGGTTTACATATTGGATTTGATACGGTATGCTTTATAAGTCAAGAAAGGCATCGAGAGAGCCGTATACTTCGCATTTACATACAGGACAGAGGTCGGCGTCAGCTTGGTCAACATAAAAAGACTCGACTATATTCAAAAACGAGACAGTGTCCGCAACCGCTGTCACCATGAAAGAAAACGCATACATATGCGGACCGGATGAAAGGAAATTGGAAGGAGTTCTCCCCAGGTTCCCATTCATTATCGGAAGGCGATTGGAGCTGAGGGGGTTTTTGAGGGCGAGTTCGTCGGAATGTTCTTCAAGCTCTGACAAATTTTAATATTGCATATAAACTGCTCGCCAAAAGTTACGGATATTGATGCAATACTTCAGGTATCCGCAGCACAGCTTCAGACAGATCTAGCACAGCTCTGGACCACTCAGCTGAAAGCTCCAGCGCAGCTTCAGAAAACCCTAACTATCTCTGTTTTGGTACCAGAACTGTCATCGAATGAAGTAGCCAAGAACAACACTGTCTCTTTAGGCTGGGTTCCTGGTATCTCAGGAATCACAGGAAACGAAGAGGCCAACACACTAGCCTGTAGTGAGCACCAAACTGATCTAACCCCAAAATTCCTGGTCCTCTTGACCGAGTGTATAATATATTTTCACTTCCTTCCGGAACTCTCATTGCCCTTTTTCCCATGTGCATATTTCGTCAGAAAATTGAGGTTTTCTTGAGAGAAAACACAAAACATCCCACACTTCTGACTGTCATTTCTGTTCGAAAGTAACAAGAACCCGAGCAAGAACCTAAACATATTGATTTTCGAGGCTCACTATCAAATTCCGAGGTTGATCCAGAGAATCGAATCTTTCATATAAACTACCCAAAAAAATTAACGCACATTCCGAAAATCTCAATTTTAATGAAAGTTAACTCTACATTGACTTTATAACTTATTTTTTATGTTCTCTCGGAAAGGTTCTGAACGAAACAAGACACATTAAATGGAAGAAAAATTCAGGATTTCACCGAATCTTATGTGAAAGAAGAGAAATGAACAATTTTCAAAATACTGAAATGCTGATGAGTAATTTAATACTTGATATTTCCACCCCTTACATTAATTACAGCTCGGCGCAACGACGGTTCGTACTCAAAATGAGTGATCTCAAAATGTTCTGATCTAATCCTTCCCAGATTTCTCCGAGTTGGATTCCTAAGTCATTAAGAGTAGCTGGATGATTTTCTGAACTTCTCAGCCTTCTATTGAGAGACTTCAACCTCTTCAAGGTACTTCTGAACGATGCGCGCACGATGGGATCTGGCATTATCGTCCATAAAAATGAAATTTTCACCAATGTATGGGGCAAATGGCACTACATGCTCTTCAAGAATGTTCCTTATATACTTATCAGCATTCATAGCTCCATTATCAACGACCACTAGGTCTGTGCGAGCAGTCAAAGATATTCCACCCCATACCATAATCGATCCTCCCCCGAAACCAGTAGTATTCAGGAAATTGCACTGAGCATATCTTTCATGTGGACGTCTATATGCAAGGGAACGTCGATCATAATGGTAAAGGCAGAATCTAGACTCATCTGTGAAGAGAACTCTTTCCCAATCGGCCTCTTCCCAATGGATATGCTCTCTCGCAAAATCCAAACTCGCCCTTCGATGGGCTGGGGTAAAAGCTGGGCCTCTTGCCGCGACACGAGGCCTTAAATCATATTCTCTGAGGCGATTTCTTATTGTCTGAGTGCTAATTTGCACCTCATGAGTTTGCTCAAACTGATTTTGAAGGAGGCGAGCGGTTGCAAAATGTTGTCTCAACGAAGAAACTCTCAAGTAACGTTCTTGAATGGCAGTTGTTACATTCTGGACACACTAACTTGTATGGGAAACTCCAAACCTTTCTGCAATTCTTGTGTATGTCCACCCTTCTTCTCGCAAAACTACCGCTTGGGCACATTCCTCATGGGTCAAATTGCGTGTTTCGCGTTGCATAGCGATCGAGTGTAGAAAATCAAACGAAAGAAAAACTATTGATCACTAGAATTGATCGAGAACAACTGATTTTAGAATGGAACCAATACATTCAAAATCTGATAATATCATTTTTTTTTATTCCTGCAGGGAGAAAACATCTGTATTGAAGAAAAACGTTGAAAGTGGATAACATATGCATGCATAATTCTGATAAAAATAATTATCATTGAGAACACCTTCAGTTGTAGAATAAATTTGAGATTTCCATAATGTGCGTTATTTTTTGGCGCAATGTATATAATACAACAAAAATCGTTGAATTAACCTTCAAATTCATCAGTTCTCGAAGCAGAACATTCCATATTGCCCGGTGAACAGTCGCGAACAACAAAATTCCATCATCAACTCGAATTTCCATCAGACGATAACGAAGGAACGAAAACAAAAACTCCATCCGCGTTTCAATCCCGACGGATAGTTTTCGCAACGAGAACTACAGAAACGGCCCATTGTACGGAAACGGTAAGGAAACAAAACGACATGACGTGAACAATTCGAAATTTAATCACGCTAATTGAAATCAATTGAAAGCGCAATTGAAAAAGTTGGAACTCTTTGTGTCGGATGGAAGGAGATCTACGGAAACTTCGGATCGGGGCATAAGGATTTCTCGTTCGTTTTGAATAACACATAAAATTGAATCGAAATGAGCGTTTCTTTTTCCTTGGAAGGTACAATTGGTCAGCCATTCCGTTGGAAATTCCGGGTGCATAATTGGAGGAAACGACCCAATAGGGTAGGGCGAATGGTATTATTGAAGTCTGAATCCATTCTGTTGATTCAACCCTAAAAGAGTGCAAAGTTTGCAAAATTTGGATACTTTCAACTTGTCCCAAACACGTGTGAATCTAAATTTTAGTATAACTCACTGATTCTCACTTCTCCTCAGCTTAGAATTCGTGAAACTGAACCGAAATATCGATACCTCAAATACCTTCTAATTTGAAGACGAAAATGCTCTCTTTCTGCCCCTCTCCCTTGAGAATCCAGAGATGACAGTGGCTTGGACTGTCCCTCTGGACCCCACCGTGAAAGCCCTTGATATGTCAATGGACACAAACATTTATCTGTGGAATTTGTTGGTTTTTCGTCACAATAGAGTCACCCCTGAATCGACCCTGATTACTGATTGATTGGGAAAACCTTCGTGGAAAATAAAATGTGGAAGGAATGACAAGGGCATTTCGGTATTCATCTCAATCCTAAGAATGGGCATTTGCAGTCATTTTCAGAAAAAATATATTTTGACATAATGGATTCTCACGTAATTCGTGATTTTTTTAAATTTTTTCTTCATCAATTTAAACCCTTAAAAAAATATTGAAATTTCAAAATTAATCTACCGAATTCAAACGATCAGAAGAAGGGGGAAATCGTGTGACGTCGGTGGCTAAAGAGATTTTTGATTGGTTCTACTCGTCATGAAGTGCTGCTGATATAAAAATGACAGCATTGCCAAATCACAAAAAAAAAGTTGGCCTGAAATAGCCCTTGCTTTCACTTTCCTAATAATATCATAATATAATGATGATTTTGGATGTTTTTCTTTTATCATCATGACATTTTCATTTGTACTCCATAAAGCTTCATAATATCATTCAATTTACGACCTCCTTATTGAAGATAAAGATGGTTCAAGTAAGCAGATAGGTGAGAAATTCAATTAAAAATAATTATCCCTAGTCTACACAGGTAAGAATTGTTATATATAGGCCGGTCTTCTAATTTAGGAAGCATTAATAATTATTTTCATTTTGAGAAGTGCAAATTAGTGGTAAGAATAATTATTGATTTGGCAACTGTGTACCTAGGATTATAGAATACTCCTAGACTTAACTGTAAGAAACGCCATTTTATAGTACGCAGAGAAGACGTCGAAATGTCGAATAATGACAAATAGGAAGGGTATGTTTTTATTTATAATTTGTAGGCGTGGTTGTCACATCAGTATTCGTATTTTCAGAGAATGAGTATTATATCAACTTTAATGAAAATTAAGTTGTTGTATGACGATGTTTCAAAAACATTATAGTGATCACATCAAATATAATACGATCACTGAATATATTTATGAATAAATTCAGAGATTTTACAAAGAATTGACAACAGTGGCTTGTCTCTCAGTTACTCTGGGCTTTGTCCCCTCCATCACAAACTTCAACTAATCATATTACAAATTGAGCCACTGACGTCACAGCAGAGGGACGTTTGAATTCACATTTTCACATTTTCAATATCGAATAATTAATCAATTCTTCAAAATTCAGAGTGAATAAGTGGTTACAAATGTGTTATAAACTGTCCTTCATTATGTCATGGGAAGAAAAGTGCATATTTTGAGGTACTGGAAATCCCCATTGGGTGGGATGAAACTGTATTTTCCGTTTTATTGAAGACTATATCACTTCGATGGTCAATGCAAAGTTTTCAGCTTCTAGATTCCGATAAGATAAGATAAGGTAGCTTTGCTATGATTGAGTCTTTCACAACTGCAATCTCTTTCGATCTTTTGATCTAATAAGGCTAGATCAGAGTTAGACTCTGAATACTTCACAATTCTATCAATTGATAGTTCAGGATTCGAAATGAAGCATGTTGAATCCTACTCCATCCCCCCACATAAAATCGAGAATTTTCGAGAGGGACGAACACTTCAAGCAAGGACCCCGGTGAACAATGAAGCCCTCAGAAAGGACGTGTTGGGGAGACGAAGGCTGTCATGATAAACATGAGTGGAACTATTATGAGCGCAGCTACCTGCAAATAGCCGCCGGTCCCAAGAGTGACCATGATCAGAAGGGAGTTTATTTCCCCATCTTTGCGACCTAACGAGAATCCTTTGTGCTCCAAGGAGCCAGGAAGTGGTCAATGTTCCAGATGCAAACTACCAGAAGGCACATTTGATTACGGTGAGATTGTTGAATTATTAAGATATATGGAGCTATGCGAACTCTGTTGCTATGCCTCGAAAGCATAGAGGGGGTTCGTAGTTGAGTTCGTAGTCTTAAAGAGTCTTTAGCGTTCAAAATAAGAAACGTATACCGCCAGATAGCAGTGCAGTGCATTCATTTTTATTTATTGGATAATTCAGAATATCTAAAAGAACAAAACTTGGGGCGCAGGGAATATATCAAGAAATCCCACCCTGAACTAGATCTCACATTGGATGCATAATACTCTCTCTTTCCTTCACAAGTCATCTGGGGGGAGATACCTGCTGGGCGTGACATTCAAAAGAAATTCAATTACACGTTAAAATCCACAATTGTAAGAAACAGATAATTTTCACTAATCGACGGATAAAACAAGCCTTAATAATTAATTAATAATAATTGTCGTTGATACGAATGGATATTTATCATTTCGAATGGAAAATTTCACGGAAATAAATTTCGCGAAAACAATACATTGTTGTAATATTATTCACAAAAAAACGGTGAATTCTAAAAGAAAAATGAGATAGACGTTCGATTAACCAAATGATAGACTTCAATACTGAAATGAAAAAAAAACAAAAATATTTGTTCGTTTTGATGGTGTAAATGTTACAAGATAACCAAAAATGATGTGAAATATCCTTTTCATTCATTCAATACTTATAAAATATTTTTACACTTTTAATGACAGCAAACAATGTTAAAATTGATTGTTTACATGGAAGCGTGTTAAAAATATTAAAAACATTTGTGTTAAAAATATTTTCAGCACTCCATTTTCTTATGATGAAATCAGATGAAAAAAATTCAGCAATTGCAAATTTTTTTATCGATATTTAACAATCATTACTTATGAACATTAATATTAATCGTAAAACTAGAACAATTACTAACATTAATGCCCTGTGACGTTAGGGAGCTTCGCAACACATTATTAGAATCCTCAGCACCATCAGTAACTTGTAGAAATCGGAAGTACAATATTGGATGATGATGATCCAAAATCTGTTAAGGTTGGGAGAATTTTTTCAGCAATGACATTTCTATATGCAATGGAATGATCAACATAGCCCTCGGCTACCGTCGTAGACTTCCATCCACCATGTTTTTTATATCCGTAATATTTGCTCCTGATTCTGCTAGCAATGAAGCGAAGGATCTTCGAAAACAGGGACCTGTATATTGCTTTGGTTCTGGCAGTTTGAGGAATTCGGCAACAATAGATGGAATTTTCCCAAATGTATTGATACCAACTGGATTGGCAGTGCATTTATTATTCATGTATTTCAGGAAAAAACGACGATGTTTGATGACAGAAGGGCGCAGTGCAAAGACCTTATGAAAATAGTCAACATACTTCCCAATAATACTGAAAGAACGATTGACTTTCGTTTTTGTGTTTGGAAGTTGTATAACCAATGATTTATTTGTTATTTCGATGTCTTCCACTGATAAATTACTTAATTACACAATTCTTCACGACGACAGGTTCCAAATAATCCGAAAATAGTTGCAACCTTAACCATCAAGTATTTCTCATCTGGTGCCACATTTATAAACTTTTCAACTTGTTCACGAGTGAAAATTTTCGATTTTTTGGGACAATATCCTTCACTTTTCCGTTTTAAATATGCTATTACCTTAAAATATTTACCAACATCTACACCATTTTTAACAAGGGCGCTTGACTTTATCATTGAAAATTTGCTCCATAAAGTTGATGAACTCCATATTTTTTATTTTTCTTCTAATTATGCCAGGAAAACAGATTCACTGAAGTTCCCTTCTACATTTTTCTATTCACACCAGGCCAGGTAATTGTTATATGCAATATCGTACTGCTGAACAGATTTTTTAGGTAAGAGTTCCAGATTTGCTCTTCTTGCAGACTCTTCAACCAAATCGTCACTCTTGGCATACTGTCCAACATGCGGCATTCGTAAATGAAGTTCTCAGAGAATGATCCTTGCAACGAAGTGAGAAGAGACTGTCTCCAGGAGCCTGGAGCACTGAACTGAGTTCAATCTTTCATGGTGTAAGATCATATCCAGAGTGAGGGCAGCAGGTGCTTTGCCATTCCGAAGTTCACGAATGCCCGGTTGTGGATTCCATCCGCCAATGTATCTTCGGGCCAGAGCCATTATAATTTTACACGGGCAGCTAACACATGTCTGCGAATTCGGATGTCAACTTGAGTTAGTATCGGCATATCTCTGGCTCTCCAGCCTCATTATTTCGCGTCCGAATATCCGAAAAGCTCTTTAATCTTCCCGACTTGAGTAGCTGAGGATTACTTCGTCAAAGTTATGACTAAATCCTAGAGAATAATATTGCCTTCTATCTACGATTCCCGCCTTCAGCCCCTCGCCGCCCCGGATCCCACTTTCTCCCTCATCATCCTTTATCTTTCGTGACTTCGGGTTCGGCGGACGTGATTTTTGTGGTAATTAGTTGATTGCTGCGTTTTGCGTAGCAATTTTAGGGCGCTGGGGTACGGCAATATGTTTTATCAGAACGGATGATATTTCGCAGGGATGGTGGTTGATGCTCGAACGTAGGGGATTCTATGAATAATTTTGAGGAGTTATTTTGAATAGCCCGCTATTTTAGTAGATGTCACTTTTGAAGCTGTCATTTTTGACGTTTGACAAGTTGAAACTACGCCATTAATAAAAAGGGAACGATAAACGCTTCAACAACGCATTGAAATTATTAGAATTCACCATAAAAATGATGAGAATTTGGCATGTTTCCCCCCTGAGATTTGGATGGCCTTATAGTTTTTCAGCACAACACCCTCAATATTTCAATAATTTTTATTTCGCCCCCCCTGAGAAAAATTTTGGCCCCCCCTGAGAAAAAGTCCTGCGAGCGCCCATGGATACCACCCAAGCGCTTAATAGTTAATTATTATATGAGTGTTAAAAGTGACGTTTTATTTTGTGAGTGAAAAAGTTTGTGAAATAAGCGGAGCGAAATGAACAATTTCAAGAACAAAATAAAATCACTTTTAACACAAATACCATACAATGTTTTTTGTACAACTGCCCTATTTTGATAATGAAATGGGCGAATTTGGAATGACAATAAACTTCAATATGCATTTTAATATTCAAATAATCAAAAGGTTGTTGTGAATGGCAAACGTTCGTTGCCAACGTTATGATTACTAACAAATGAGAAAAGACGCTGTCATTTGAATTTCGTTCCTGTCCAATTTTCCTCTTGGGTTTTCAACAGTGGCGTGGTGACCTGTGTTCGGCGTGTTCGAAGAACACAGGCCCGGGCCCCCCAAGGGGCCCGGGCGCTTGGGACGACTAGCGCTAATAGTGAAGGTAGGGGCCCAGAAAATATCTTGAACACAGGCCCGTGGTGGCGTTACTACGCCGCTGGTTTTCAACTGCTTAATATGTTTGTCGAGAGTCCAATTATTAATAAAAGTAACGATTTGGTTGTTGTTGTGGAAATGGAAGAGTCTGCAATAAGAGCAAATCTGGAACTCCTACCTAAAAAATCTGTTCAGCAGTACGATATTGCATTTAACAATTTCCTGACCTGGTGTAAATTGGAAAATGTAGAAGGAAACTTCAGTGAACCTGTTTTCCTGGCATACTGAGAAGAAAAATCAAAAATATGGAGTTCATCAACTTTGTGAAGCAAATTTTCAATGATAATGTCAAGCGCCCTTGTTAAAAATGGTGTGGATGTTAGTAAATATTTTAAGGTAATAGCATATTCAAAACGGAAAAGTGAAGGATATCGTCCCAAAAAGTCGAAAATTCTCACTCGTGAACAAGTTGAAAAGTTTATAAATGTGGCACCAGATGAGAAATACTTGATGGTTAAGGTTGCAACTATTTTCGGATTATTTGCAGCCTGTCGGCGTGAAGAATTGTGTAATTTATCAGTGGAAGAGATCGAAATAACAAATAAATCATTGGTTATAAAACTTCCAAACACAAAAACGAAAGTCAGTCGTTCTTTCAGTATTATTGGGAAGTATGTTGATTATTTTCATAAGTACTTTGCACTGCGCCCTTCTGTCATCAAACATCGTCGTTTTTTTCTGAAATACATGAATAATAAATGCACTGCCAATCCAGTTGGTATCAATACATTTGGGAAAATTCTATCTATTGTTGCCGAATTCCTCAAACTGCCAGAACCAAAGCAATATACAGGACACTGTTTTCGAAGATCCTCCGCTTCATTGCTAGCAGAATCAGGAGCAAATATTAAGGATATAAAAAAACATGGTGGATGGAAGTCAACGACGCTAGCCGAGGGCTATGTTGATCATTCCATTGCATATAGAAATGTCATTGCTGAACAAATTCTCCCAACCTCAACAGATTTTGGATCATCATCATCCAATATTGTACTTCCGGTTTCTACACAAGTACTGATGGTGCTGAGGATTCTAATAATGTGTTGCAAAGCTCCCTAACGTCACAGGGCATTATTGTTAGTAATTGTTTTAAGATTTATATTAATGTTCATAAGTAATGATTGTTAAATATTGATAATAAAAATTTGCAATTGCTGAATTTTTTTCATCTGATTTCATCATAAGAAAATGGAGTGCTAAAAATATTTCTAACACTAATGTTAAAAATATTTTTAACACGCTTCCACGTAATCAATCAATTTTAACATTGTTTGCTGTCATTAAAAGTGTCACTTTCAATGGCAGTACAAAAAATAGTTTATCTAAGGGACCAGAAACATGGCTGGTGAATGTTATATTGAATAAAATGAATCAATCATCAGTAGGAGCAAAGTGTGGACGGGCGATGTAGAAAAATTGTCGGAGCCTCATCTCCGGATACAGCATCAGAAAACTCGGTCCAGGCGCCCCGATAATTTCCACCGGGGCGATTAACGTTAATTCAATCGATACGCGATAATTGCGACGTCCCACAACTTGTCAGAGATCTTTACGAATCTGATGAATGGCAGAAAAAGGTCCCCGCATTATTGCGCTATTAAATATCACGAAGAGAAGAGCGGCCAGAGACTGGAGCCCTAATGAATTGAATTCAGTACTGGGGCTGAGTACGTGTCAGGATAAGGCTCCGGGAAAGTTGTTAGAGCTCAGAAACGGCGTTGCCTTAATGGCCTGCCGGTAATTGATGTCGTATTGTGAGGAGACACGCAGTCCGGGATGTGTATGTTGCCTGGACACACCCATCCACCTTTTATCTGCACCGCGAGAACGCCGCGAAGTTTCGGGATGGGGCGAGCGTGATTTGTGTCCCAAGTTCTCGTCGCCACTGATGACATCAATAATAACAAGGGGGCGGGGGTGGGGGTAAGACGACGATTTGGAAATAAAGGAAGAATCAGCATCGTCCCCAGCCCGTTCGTTTGTTCCGCCGTATGAATGCGGGAAGAACTTCCAGCCCCATTGTTTTCTCGTACTTAATAAATTATCTGGGTGGAAATATAATAAATTCGATTATGGCAAAACAACTCCACCTACAACGGGTTCGCTTATGGGGAAAAATTTATAGCCGACTCCGTTTTGAATAAGAATGAGGAAGAGCATTGAATTGTTCATCCACGTATTCCCAAAAAGGACGACAACGTTCAAAAATTGAACAATGAGCACTATTCCCTTTCGATTTTCGAAACTCAAACCGGACATTTATACCAAGTGTTACATCGTAAAGTAGATAACTCAAATCGGTATTGTTGTCCCCGCCACGGGCGAATGGAACCGGGAATGGAACCTCTCTGGCTGTCTTAAACACGTCACAGATTACTATTACCTAATACTTCTGCCGATCCGGATTTGAAATCGCGTCTAAATTTGCACCATTTTCATCTGTTAGTTAGATGTTGTCAGATGAAACAATAAAAGATTAAACTAACAACTTCATCTGTTATCAGAACCGAACTTTATTTGAATACAGGGTGAGTCTTTGTCTTGTACATATATTTTAACTGAAGATTCTTGAGGTCAAAAGAAACCATTTTGTCATTTTCCATTTTTCCGAATTCGGCTCTGTTAAAAAGATATAGCCATTTGAAAAAAACTATTAGGCTGACTACGCCTCTGAGATGATCTTCTGGAATTGATGCAAAGTTCATATTTCTCGATAGAAATTGAGTTTGTACATTTAGGGAATACTCAAGTACTAACCTTATTGGAATAAAAATGTTGTAAACGCGATAATTTCAACAAAAACAGTTAGTTTCATCGGATTATATCTGCAACTAATAAGCCACATTTCTCACACCAAATAAATAAGTTCCTTCTTCGATTTTCCTGCAGATTAGTTTGTAAACACTAATAACTTGTCCTCGAAATCCCCAAACAATCTTATGAAAAAAGGCTTTTCATTGAATTCATCAGAATTAATTATTAAACAACCTAACCTAATGCATTTTGTATCGATTCTGTGAATGTTTGCACAGAATTCTCAAGAAGATGTTGTCAGCTTGCTGATATTTTCATTGAGGTTAGGGATTTGTTACGAAACATAGTATAAATTACAATACACTTGTGTACCGTGGTATAAATATCTATGAATTCTGCCGTTTCCATCATAAATCGAGTTTGCCGCCAAATTTCACCACGCAAGCGTTTAGCGAAAAACGAAAGATTGGTTAGGTATCTGGAGGCCAACTATAAACAATAAAAAACCAGAGTCTCTGAACAAACTGTAAACATTATGTGAAGTTCTGAATACATTCAGTGAATTATTGTTCTAATGTGATTATTAGGTATGTGGAGTGAATTAATATAATCTTAACCGTGTCGGGTTTATAAAATTCCAAGAGGATATTGTTTAGATAGTAACATCGCCACAGAATATGAGGTATCATTTTATTTTTCATTAATTCCAATTTAATAAGTAGTTTGTATCGAGATTCATCATTTATATCCGAATTTTGTATTTCATCAACATTTAACTTCAATATGGACCAGTAACTATAATCAATAGAAACCGTGCGTGTAAAATCCTTCTTGGTATTCAATTTCATCTCCCACATTTGTGGGATTTTATTATTGAAATATCTCGACAAAGTTGATAAATATTGTGACAACATTGTGAACTCGTTTAGACCAGAGAAGGAATAATATTCGATGATATTTAATTCAGAGACGCATTCAGATTATTCTTGAAATTAATGATTTTTTCGTCAAATTTCTCCGGGTGAAATTGGAAATAACTCGAAAACGACGCGTTTTATTAAAAAAAATAAGAGTACTTTTAGTTTCTTAAATGATTGATTCTTTCGAAAATATGGACCGTTTATCTTTTCAAAGTGGTCTTATGGTGTTTTAGCGTGTATTGATGAGTCGACTACCCTGTAACTTTTATACTAGTAGAGATATTGAATAGGTTTCGATTGAGGAATATGCAACATGAATAGAGTAAAAACTCAACCAAAGTTCAGTTCATTCGAAATAACGGTTCCGAAAATATAAACAGAAAAGTGTTTTTTCATGTATTTTCGACACCCTGTATCTTCGAAACCAAACCGAATTTTGAAAAATGGCATGATGAGAGGAATCTACAGTAAAATATATGTACAAGTCAAAGACTCACCCTGTATATTTCCATTCAACCATAAAAAGAATTGAATAATACACGCATTAGCGGCGGAGGTAACCAAAAACGAAATAATTGCGCCTCATAGGGTTCAGGGAAGCACACGGTATTCCGTCAAGGCATTTCCTTATTAAACCCTCTAATCGCAAGCATCTTATGAGAAACCTTGATCGAAGAAGGGAGAAACCACATAAGGGAGAAATCTCCCATGGTCTGTAAGTCACATATAAGGAACTTTGCATGAAGCTGATAAAATCCCTTCTAGGTTCCTATTGAAGGAACTTGGAGCAAGTATTTATAATATACCAGGACGCAGTCTTTGACAGTTTCCTCTTCGTGTACACAATGTAGGAATCCTCTCTGGCCATCCTTAGGGGTTAATCGGTTCAGAGGCTTTTCATTACGCGATCGATACGACTTTATCCTTTAAGATTACAAGAATTAAAAATACACGTTTCTCCCTTTCGAACTGAATTGAGCATTCCATTTAAAATCAGAGTTTTTGAATATGTTAAATGAAGACAACGTTTTGGCGAACTGTGTAACACATACAGAACAGATATAATATCCCTGGGACATAAATTTATTCGTTTTGAAACTTCCTATCCGAAGTATCGACCGAAACAGTTTCGCTGTGAGGTGTTTCCTATCCTGATCAACAAACTTCTGCCACGCTTCATGCACAACGCATACGGCAACTTTTTATCTGAGCTGTTATCTTGCAACAATAAATACTACACCGAATAGAGCGTTTCTTACAATGTCGGCTTGCTTATCGAGCACAACTGACAGGAGATAAAACGATAGAACCATACATAAATAGGCTGCCCCAGGCAGAGAATCTCTGTTTTTACTACGTTTTAACATAAGCTCGGAAAGTCGGTTTATTGGTTGTTTAGGGCGGTGTTTTATTAGTATGTGCCCGCGGTAGTTCCTCCATACCTTAATCACTTCCCTCGAAATGGCTCATAAATACGAATCACCCATAATAAGCGTGAGATCCTTCACTCATAAGTGCAAAATGGCAAGAATCCGATCGGTTCTCAAATGGGTATTTTATTAATGATCACCAAGCAGGAAAAAATAGACTGAATCCGAAAATTCTGCCGCATAATCAAGAGATAAACTAAGATATTTACATGCAAGATATAAAATACTCTGACCCAAAAAATAAATAAGCCGAAAAAATGTCGGTCGCCTCATAATTGAATACGAGAGACGCTCTCTATGTAGATGAAGGAATTATATTTGTATTTAAGGTTCAAATATATTGCATTATAGTGTGATTAGCCTCTCCTTTTGTTACGGAATAATCACGAGCTACAGGCACGTCAGCTGTGTTGGATTTTAATACGAGTGAAATTAAAATTCGGGGCTGATTTGCATCTTGTAATAGGAAAAAAGGAGGAAGTTTTTCAAGAACCAGGAGTGTCCTTTGTCGGATGATGGTGAATCAATTTCATGTAAGACGAACCACAAGGAGAATAAGAACACGCTGAAACAGAACTGTAAGCAACAACGTTGTCAGTTTGATTGTGCCTATAATCAATACCAACTGATGTTGAAAACATTCAAAAACGGACACCGACATGAACATAAATTGGAATTGATTGTGATACGAGGATGTATTGATATCTAGTTAGCCTAGATCAGTTCCATGCATAAACAAAATATTGCGATACCATATCAACGAACAATAACTTATTAGAAGTGACAGTGTAGAGTTCGACGTCAAAAAAGTAAACCAGAGTTACGCAATAAATTTAAAAAAAAATGTCCATCGAAATCGTAAAAATCGAAAAATTGGAGTATCGAACCATCATCAAGTACCTGTATTTAAAAGGGTTAAGAGGTAAGCAGATTTACGAAGATATGCTTAATACCCTTGGTGATCATTGTCCTTCGTATGCGACCGTGAAAAATTGGACTGCAAGCTTCAAAAGGGATAAATTTTCCATTGAAGATGATGACCGATCGGGAAGGCCAGTTTCTGTGTCAGTCCCCAAAAATATCGATGCAGTTCATGACATGATTCTATCAGACCGTCGAATTGTGCTAAAACGGATATCTGAAACACTGAAGATTTCATACGAACGCGTTTATCATATAGTTCACGTCAATTTGGACATGAGAAAAATTTCTGCAAAATGGATCCCCAAATGTTTGAATGTTGATCAAAAGCGTGCAAGGGTAGAAGCATCGCGTTCGATCTTTGCTCGATTTGAAAACGATATAGACTCCTTGAACCGAATTGTTGCTATTGATGAGACTGGGGTACATTTCTACGATCCAGAAACAAAGCAACAATCGATGGAATGGCGACACTCTGGTTCTTCAAGACCTAAGAAGTTTCGTGTCCAAAAATCTGCTGGAAAAGTTCTTGCTTCAGTTTTTTGGGATTGCCATGGAGTAGTCATGATTGATTTTTTGGATAAGGGTATAACAATAACTGGAGATTACTATTCGACATTACTGACCACTCTACGGGAAAAAATGAAGGAGAAAAGACGCGGAAAGCTATCCAAAGGTGTTTTGTTTTTACAGGACAACGCCCTAGTACACAAATCTCATGTTGCCATTCCTAAAATTCGTTATATAGGGTTAGAATTACTAGAACACCCCCCTTATTCACCAGATTTGGCTCCGTTCGACTATCATCTCGTTCCTCAACTGTAAAAAAGTTTAAGAGGTCGTAAATTTTCTTCCAACGAGGAGGTGATAAAAGCTGTGGAGGACTGGTTTGCAGAGCAAGAAGAAACATTTTTTTTGAAAGGTCTAGAGACGTTGCAGGTTCGCTGTAATAAATGTATTCAAGTAGAATATGTTGAGTAATAAAATATTTTGACATTGACATTTGTTTTGGTTCTATAGTAGGCTGAAAATTCTTCAATATATCCTCGTATGAACCAGTTTGCACTAATCCTAAAAGACCTCAGATAGATCTTCGGCCACCTCAGAGGTGCCTTTAAGACGGCTGTAGCCAATGTTCAGGATGGTTACAATGTCAAAGAAATCGAAGAAGTTTTCTGGCGGAAGAAATATTGCTTTTTAATGACCATATCTTTTCAACAAAGCCGAATCTGAAAAAAATGGAAAATGCAAAACGAATTTCTTCTGTCCTTGAAAATCTAGAGTCACAAAAATGAACAAGTCGATGACTGACCCTGTATGAGGGGTGAAAGATGAGTACTGTAGGAAAAATGGTCCATCTGTCTCCTGTTGAATCCTCGTCAAGTGACGACGCCATATTCTTTTTGTCTACAAGGTATAAAAAGCTGGTTATCGAATTATCGCCAGCATAAACTATAATTTATATTCGATTGCCAGGGTTTGCCGTCGGGTGCTTATCGAAATCTGGAATGGTTCATTTGCGAGGGTTATAAACAGGATTGGTCCCTTGAAGGTCGTAGTCTAATGTCGCCATCAACTATATTGCCCTTCTCGGGACCAGACCTCCGTCGATCCTTTTCCGTCTCTCCACAAAAACTTTTCCCTAACGCCACGGTTGTTATGGCAGCTATTTCTAATCAAGTAGTACTTTGAATTACATGTGGAAGTAGTCTTAAAGAAGGATATCTCGAATCGATCAGAAAATGGAGATATTCTTTGATCATTTCAAAATTTCTATTGCTCGAAAGTCGAATTGTATTTTTTGAGTATATTGTTTCGTTGAGATTCTTATCGTTTGAAATCTGTAAGATTGAAAATTTTTTACGAATTGAAATATTTTCCTGACAAGAGGGCACCGTATACATAGCACGATTGTTGAGAGAGTGGACACTGTGAGGACAACGTTGATTTGCGACGCGTCCAATCGATACCAACCGAAATGACCAACTTCTCCATCGAAACTATTCAGTTATGATTCCCCGGGGCCTTTAAATATTTAACGACGAGTTAGAGTTATTCCGGCTCACCCTCATCTCCAAGAAACTCCCCATTAGAGGGGTGACGACCACCCTCGCTTCCCTCGGCAGAGATCGAAGACAGATTTTTAAAATTCACCAATTGAATTTCCAGGAATCGCTCGAGTCAACATTTACATTGTTGTCATCTACAAGCTAATTAATGGCGTTTTGACAGATCATTTTTTAATTAATTTCCAGTCGGACATCCCCATCTGGGGGATGAGCTTCCGATTGGGGTCGACAAATATTGGATTTCTTGAATAATAATGTTTTGTCTGGAAAAGGACATGATTCGGTTTCGTAATGAGCTATCAGGGAAATGGGGGTGCCAGATAGAATTTCGATGATGGAAATTCAATATTCTTGGTTTGTGGAAGATGTGCAGATATCAACGATGTTGACGAAAGCGAAATTTTGGGAAAAATTTCGATTGGAACAATACTTCGCCATTACAATTTATGTAAAAACAGTTTGTTTCAGAAATTGTGATTTCTCACCTTCCTTCTATGGTTCACCTCTTCAGGATCAAACAAAATTGAGGTTTAATATGTGTGAAACTGTTAATAATATACAGGGTCTTTCACGAGGAACCTCACCCATATTTATACGGGAAACTACTGAACGTATTTTCATGAAATTCAGCACTTATAAGTATTTCACGATGCTGATGAAATCTAAAATATTTTCAAGGCATGAGCACCTCCGGTTTTTCCGGAAATGACGTCAACTTCCGTTTTTCAAATAAGAACACCATTTTTTTATTGCAGAAATAGATTCCTTAGAAAATTTCAAGTTATTTTGATGTAACATTTTTCAGTTTTGGTTGGAAAATTCTCTCTGAGCGGGAAAATTCGAAAAAAAAATCGAAAATAGAGCTCCGCTAATTTGAAAAACGGAAGTTGACGTCATTTCCGGAAAAACCGGAGGTGCTCATGCCTTGAAAATATTTTAGATTTCATCAGCATCGTGAAATACATATAAGTGCTGAATTTCATGAAAATACGTTCAGTAGTTTCCCGTATAAATATGGGCGAGGTTCCTCGTGAAAGACCCTGTATATCTCGTTAATACTAATCGAAAACTATTTCTATGGACAACATGAAAGAAAGTAACTGAATGGCGGATGCACTGGTCTCATTGCTAGCTCCAGGAATCATTTCACATGCCCAAATTGAAGAATGAAATATAAAGCACTAAAATAATTGTCTTTCAAAATCCTTCATCTTGTTGAAATCGATAAGAAACATCATTCCTACATCAAAAGAAGGGTTGATAAAAGAAGAATCCATCAATGACCCGATCATCCTCAGCAACAAAAGGACTGTACATTTCTGCGACAAAAAGTCAAGGTTGCCATTCGAAAAAATCCAACTTCTCAATAAAATTTAAAATAAAAATTGTCCTGTTGAAAAATAAAAAAATTAAATGTGAATCATTACGTATCGAGAAAGGGGAATTTATTTTAGAACTGATTTACATTTAATTTTTTCATTTCGAGACGGTACATTTTACGTGCAAAATACAAAAAATAAAAAAGTTTCTAACTAAATCAGGCTATGCGAATTTAATTCTATCCAAGTCGTAGCGTAAGTTTTTCTTCAAATTGAGTCAACAAGAATGATTGGGGTAGTCTACTTCAACCCATTCCACTCATTCTGAAAATATGAAAAAATATCAAGAGAGTGTGTTTTCATAATAGTAATACTTCCATAAAATATAATCATTCTATCGGTTTTCGTTTTTAAGATACAAAATAAAAACATCATTTTTACTCCATCTTCAAACCGCGAAATCTCCCTAACGTTTGACTTTTGACCCAACAAACTCCTATATTTTGAACAAGGTAACACCCATTGAAATCTTTGACATCAATTCAGAAACACCCTGTATATATCTCGTGAATGTTAATCGAAAACTATTTCTTTCGACGACATGAGCGATATGTACGAAATGGCGAATGCTCTGGTTATGTGGCCAGTGCAAGGAATGTTCTTTTCCCATGACTAGTGGCCATTTTGAAGAACGGTGGAATGGAATATTTGATAGAAAACTGAAATAATGTCATTCTGAATTCTTCATGTTGTTGATTAAGCTATTTCTTTTCAGTTTTCTCAATTTGGAGCAACATATTTCGAAGGTATTCTCGAATCTACACAATGCAACTCATTAAAGTGTGGACTTTTCTGCCATTTTGATGATATATTTCATTGGAGGTATACAGAGTGACCCAGCCGGATATTCACGTGAGTTTTACACAGGTCAATGTTTATTTGGAAGGGGGTCTTTGATTTTGAATTGAAAAGTTTGACGAAATCTCAGTCTTGAATAGAATTTTATCAGTGCTCACACCACGGTTTCTAGCGCCTATCCACTGATCAATTTTTTCGTGGTTATCGGTGGAAAAGTCACGTGGTTCTGGTTGCCTACTTACTATAACCTAAACTAACCTATAGAACAGATGCGGTGTATGGTGAATCCAATACTCGAAGCAGGTGAGCTTGGATGAGAGGCGGGATATTTCCATAACGGTATAGCAATATCAGACTCGTTCTATTTCCTCATAATATCTGGAGAAAACCCCAACGCTTGTCAGCTTTAATTAGTTGAAACCATGTATGCGGGACAAGAAAGATTGTCGGAGACGTTAGAGCAAGGGGGGCTGCTGAAAGCGGCGGCAGCGATCAGGAGCAGGTTTGTTTTAATAAGTGCCTACTCCTGCGAACGAAGAACGAAACAGCTTGACACTCATCCTTTCTCCTCCAAGACGAGAGTGGGTTAGGATTAGGCCAATATTTACAGATGAAAATTGACTAAGAATGGGAAACGTAGAAAGCTTTTTCGGCCGGATTATGCCGTGAAACCCTCATCCGTTCCAGATTTATATACTTCTTGCGTCTTTCCACACTCCTACCCCCTTGTCTTCCCCCCGTCCCTCTCTCCGTCCCGCATGGGGGCGATGCAGGTGTAAGTTATACGTCTTTGGAAATAAAATACGAAATATGGTCTGAAACGTCTGCTTGTTTGATTTATTCGGCGGGTGTTCGTTAAATTCGGCTTGCTTTTCACTTGCCGCGGCGTTAGTGAGCTTCGTTATGTATTATCATTAAGAAATTTTACTGCCGCAGCTTTCTGAAGCAGATGCCGCTGGTGGTGCGGTAAAAAATTCCGAATCGCTCAGTTAAAATTTACGCGGAAGGATTCCGCACCGGTCGGGCTGAATGAAGAATTATACCCCTGGATGGAGGGGACAGGTGATGGGGGGTATCGAGAATTTCTTTTTTATGGGGGATTCTGGAGATTTATCGGAGGAATACAGAGTTGAGTGGAGATTTCTGGGTGAATCTTCATGATTCTTCTTCGAATTTTTGAGAAGTGATACTGTTTGAGTCTGATTCTACATCGGAAAAGTTGGTTTACATTTGGATTGGGTCCAATGAATATCACCGTCATCGGATGAAGAAGAACGAAATGGCACATCTCCAATATCAGCTCTTCTGTGGCCTTGGAAATGAGCAGCGTTACAGCAAAACATAACACTCCTCTGATCTGATCAGAAAGCTTAGGAGTACTATTTTCTCAATTGTTCGTATACCTTTCCAAATATAGTAATTTTCAGATCGGTAGGTACCACTTTTGTTATATTCCTATACGGTGTTCCTAAATTGAACGATCAGATAATTTGAGACCTGAATAACTAAAGTATGTAATGAGAGGAACGGAAGTTATGACAGTTTGAAATTTCCAATTTTCCGAAAAATGCCATTTGACAGGTGAAAATCTAAACGGTGATGGTGAGGGCTTTGAATTATTTCTTATTGAATTCAGCGACCTCGAAAACCTACGTTTTGATACCAAAATCCCCTATGTAGCTCTCATAAGTAATGAATTAATCCAGTTTGTATTTTTCGATTTTTTATTTTCTGTTCACGAGCTCACACCACTCAAGGTAAGGGCGCAGTCGATCCGCAAAATTACTATTATTGAAGATTCGAATTGGAAGAATAACTTACGAATTCAATAACAAGGTTAGATCCTCCCCAAATATATTTTTAATTGACAAATATGGTGTTTTTAGGGGGTCATACCCCTTTGGCATTTTTCACCAAAAATTTGAGATTTTTCAAATCGCTCATATTTTGCACAGAGATACTTGGAGCTATGCTGATCAACATATTATATATAATTCTTGGCGGCGATGAGAGGGACGGAAGTTATGATAGTTTGAAATTTCCAATTTTTCGAAAAATGCCATTTGACAGGTCAAAATCTAAACGGTGATAGTGAGGGCCTTGAATTATTTTTTATTGAATAGAACGACCTCGAAAACCTACATTTTGATACCTCAATCACCTATGTAGCCCTCATAAGTTATGAAATATTCATGTTTTTATTTTTCGATTTTTCTGTTTCGAGTTCTGTTCACGAGCTCACACCACTCAAGGTAAGGGCGCAGTCGGTCCGCAAAATTACTATTATTGAAGATTCGAATTGGAAGAATAACTTACGAATTCAATAACAAGGTTAGATCCTCCCCAAATATATTTTTTATTGACAAATATGGTGTTTTTAGGGGGTCATACCCCTTTGGCATTTTTCACCAAAAATTTGAGATTTTTCAAATCGCTCATATTTTGCACAGACATACTTGGAGCTATGCTGATCAACATAATATAAATAATTCTTGGCGGCGAAGAGAGGGACGGAAGTTATGACAGTTTGAAATTTCCAATTTTTCGAAAAATGCCATTTGACAGGTCAAAATCTAAACGGTGATAGTGAGGGCTTTGAATTATTTTTTATTGAATAGAACGACCTCGAAAACCTACATTTTGATACCAAAATCACCGATGTAGCCCTCATAAGTAATGAAATATTCATGTTTTTATTTTTCGATTTTTCTGTTTCGAGTTCTGTTCACGAGCTCACACCACTCAAGGTAAGGGCGCAGTCGATCCGCAAAATTACTATTATTGAAGATTCGAATTGGAAGAATAACTTACGAATTCAATAACAAGGTTAGATCCTCCCCAAATATATTTTTCATTGACAAATATGGTGTTTTTAGGGGGTCATACCCCTTTGGCATTTTTCACCAAAAATTTGAGATTTTTCGAATCGCCCATATTTTGCACAGGAATACTTGAAGCTATGCTGATCAACATAAAATAAATAATTCTTGGCGGCGATGAGAGGGACGGAAGTTATGACAGTTTGAAATTTCCAATTTTTCGAAAAATGCCATTTGACAGGTCAAAATCTAAACGGTGATAGTGAGGGCTTTGAATTATTTTTTATTGAATAGAACGACCTCGAAAACCTACATTTTGATACCTCAATCACCTATGTAGCCCTCATAAGTTATGAAATATTCATGTTTTTATTTTTCGATTTTTCTGTTTCGAGTTCTGTTCACGAGCTCACACCACTCAAGGTAAGGGCGCAGTCGGTCTGCAAAATTACTATTATTGAAGATTCGAATTGGAAGAATAACTTACGAATTCAATAACAAGGTTAGATCCTCCCCAAATATATTTTTTATTGACAAATATGGTGTTTTTAGGGGGTCATACCCCTTTGGCATTTTTCACCAAAAATTTGAGATTTTTCAAATCGCTCATATTTTGCACAGACATACTTGGAGCTATGCTGATCAACATAATATAAATAATTCTTGGCGGCGAAGAGAGGGACGGAAGTTATGACAGTTTGAAATTTCCAATTTTTCGAAAAATGCCATTTGACAGGTCAAAATCTAAACGGTGATAGTGAGGGCTTTGAATTATTTTTTATTGAATAGAACGACCTCGAAAACCTACATTTTGATACCAAAATCACCGATGTAGCCCTCATAAGTAATGAAATATTCATGTTTTTATTTTTCGATTTTTCTGTTTTGAGTTCTGTTCACGAGCTCACACCAGTCAAGGTAAGGGCGCAGTCGGTCCGCAAAATTACTATTATTGAAGATTCGAATTGGAAGTATAACTTACAAATATAATAACAAGGTTAGATCCTCCCCAAATATATTTTTTATTGACAAATATGGTGTTTTTAGGGGGTTATACCCCTTTGGCATTTTTCACCAAAAATTTGAGATTTTTCAAATCGCTCATATTTTGCACAGAGATACTTGGAGCTATGCTGATCAATATAATATAAATAATTCTTGGCGGCGAAGAGAGGGAGGGAAGTTATGAAAATTTGAAATTTCCGATTTTTCGAAAAATGCCATTTGACAGGTCAAAATCTAAACGGTGATAGTGAGGGCCTTGAATTATTCTTTATTGAATAGAACGACCTCGAAAACCTACATTTTGATACCAAAATCACCTATGTAGCCCTCAAAAGTAATGAATTATTCCAGTTTTTATTTTCGATTTTTTATTTTCGAGTTCAGTTCACGAGCTCACAGCACTCAAGGTGAGGGTGCTGTCGGTCCGCAAAATTGCTTTTATTGAAGATTCGAATAGTAAGTACAACTTGAAAATTCAATAACAACGTTAAATATTTCCCAAATATATTTTTCATTGACAAATATTGGCATTTCAAATCGCTCATATTTTGCACAGAGATACTTGGATCTATGCTGATCTATATTATATAAATAATTCTTGGCGGCGATGACTAGCAGATACGACAAAACTATACAAGAGACCGAAAAGTTTAGTATAACAACAAAGTTTTTTTTTACACCAAAAAAAACTTGAAAACAATTCCACACTCTGTATCTCGAAAACGAAACGTTTGCGACCCCATGTTTATGGGACTTTTTATTCTTGAACTAACTTAAGGAATCTCTCTTTTTCGTTTGTACGTTCAATTTTGGAACACCCTGTTTAGTGATATTCGATTAATCGTATTCTGAATAGTCCATCATTACCGGATAGCACTAGGAACATGCTCACACACAGGCAGACAGCATTATTCGAGTTCATTACATAGCATGAACTCCTAGAGATTTCCGACGTCTATTCTGGTTTTCGTTCAATTAAAGCAAACAAGACAAACCGACCCGAATAAACGCGAAACGTTGCTTATTCTCCCATTCTCCTCCGAATTATAATTTGCGAGCTGCAGCTATTATGGACTTTCGCACCTGAACAACCGGCCAGAATACATTTTTATGGTGAGGAATATTGTGTAAGGTGGAAGTGGATTGAGACAGAACATGTCTATATTTCGTCACTCATCTCGTAAATTTCTCTGAGCACGATAAATCGGTGAAATTGTCATTCCCCAATTAATCGTTGGTTGGATTTCCTAATGTTCGGAAAATTATTCAGAAATCGCGGTATCCTCAGTGAATTTACGACGTGAAACAGAAAACCAACCGAGGGACTCAGACCATAACTAACACCAGATTCAATGTTTGCGAAAGCTCTAATGTGCCTCGCCGAGCTGACCAGAACGGTGGGTTCATTCCCGACTAATTAATCATAACAGCGCTATTTCGTTTCAATAAACAATGAGGGGGTTTGCCTAGATAAATAGGTTCATATATGGGCCCGAAATTTGGAGCCCTTGTTATCGCCAAGAGAAATAAGTTTAAGATACGGTGGGGCCGGCCTGAGGGGTAATTAACGTTCCTTATTCAAACACAATCCTGTATACAGGGCTGACAAATAAAATTCATTCTGGAAATATAAATAGCAACTGACACTTTCACTGCTAAGTTTCTTCACTGAATGTGACATTGACTTTGTTTTATGCTGACAAAAAATACTAGAATCAGACTTCAGTTTCTCATGCGGTGAATAAAACCATACACCCGACAATTAGAGATATGAAACGATGAAACTATATCGAGCTAGATGGTTGCATTTTTTATAAATATTGCCGTTAAGAAGTGGAGTTATCAGCAGATTCTAATGTTCCTGCAACAGGTGAAGAATTGAAAACTCGAGCCAGTTAGACGAAATACAAAATGGTCTCTATACTAAAGGAATTGGCCATTTTCATCGAAACATGAATAATAAATCGGGAAAGTCAAAGGAAACCTGGTGTGTTCCTTGAGTCCCTGCCAGACGTTCAATAATAAATGAGCTCAGAAAGTTAATATGTCAATACGAGACTCGAGGGTTGAATGATTTATGACTGATTTAATGGTGATTATGCCAAATTTGTGGGTACGTAATTGGTGGTAATTCGGGGTTATAATGTGCCTGCGCCACTCAGCGTTACATCTCCTCGTCAAGACGAATATATTGCTGAAATTTTCCTGAAGAAATCATTCAAAAATCAGTAGACGTTGTATTTTTTGAAAACCGACAACTCAGTAAATTTGTAAATATGAGCTTTTCATTCCAAACCATTTTTTGTATGGTTGGTTCAGCCTTGTTTTTTTTTGCTGCAGAATACTTTTGTCCTGTTTGGTTCAACAGTACCTACTCAATAAAATTTTATATAGGGATTATTAGTGGAACCAGTAGATTTGAGCCTTCAAGTTGGGTATCAATACATTCCAAATTTATTCCGAATTAAGCGTCAGATACAAGACTTGCTAGATTGAAATCTCCAAAATCTTTCTGGATCAATGATGAATAGTGCAAATGAAAGACATTGACGATTTCCCTCAGTAGAAGCATAATTCCAACGTTGAATATTCCGAGTACTCGAATCGATACGAATAATCACATTTTTATGGCGTAAACTCAAAGTAGCTTTCAACCAGACATGCTTTCAGGATCCACCGCAACCAAAGCCCAACTCCGAAGATTCAACCGGTAATTCTCCTCCTTTTAATATTCAGTAATTAATTTCCAGTAGCGGTAATTGCAGGTTGCGTGCTCCGGAGTTGGAGGCCGTATGGTCTTTATACCTTTTAATGAGCCGTTATATAGATCGGTTGATCAAATAGTCTCTTCCTCGATTTATAATTCATTTAGTCGTTACCGCACAACAACGTTACTGAAATACATTGATAAATACCGGTAATTATGCCGGTTTTCCAGAAGCCATTAAGAAATATTAAGGGGTTTCGTCTTGCATTCGATAGGTTTTTCCCAATTCCTCAATCCAAACACTTGGAGGGAAACTTTTCCATTAAGAGCACTGAACATTAACGATTTTCGAGCTGGAATAACTCACTTTTGGTTCGGAGGATTATTTCGTTTATTAACGCACATTGTAAACGGTTAGCAAGTCAAAATGAATCGTTACGATGTTCTATGTTGAATATTGAGCAAGAATCTCTACACCAACTGTAATGGTGCCTTTATTTGTATTTCAAGTCCAAGTATGTTGATATTTTCGAGAAAAATGGCTCAAAGGCGTTCATATATTTTAAATTCTTCCTGTGTTTCGAGTGCTCTTTATTTCTTACTCGAGTAAAAACTAGTATTTTTGGGCTAAACAATCAGAATTTATGCCCAATTTCAAAATTGCATACGTACGAGGATATATTGAAAAATTCTTAGCCTACTATATAACCAAGCAAAATTTCAATGTCATAATATTTTATCACTCAACATATTCTCCTCTTAATTGAATACATTTATTACAGCGAATCTGCAATGTCTCTATAGACCTTTCAAAAATAATGTTTCTTCTTGCTCTGCAAACCAGTCCTCCACAGCTTTTATTACCTCCTCGTTGGAAGAAAATTTACGACCTTTTAAACTTTTTTTTAGTTGAGGAAAGAGATGATAGTCGGACGGAGCCAAATCTGGTGAATAAGGGGGGTGTTCTAGTTATTCTAACCCTAAATCACGAATTTTTTGCATGGCAACATGAGATTTGTGTACTGGGGCGTTGTCCTGTAAAAACAAAACACCTTTGGATAGCTTTCCTCGTCTTTTCTCTTTAATTTCTTCCCGTAGAGTGGTCAGTAATGTCGAATAGTAATCTCCAGTTATTGTTCTACCCTTATCCAAAAAATCAATCATGATTACTCCATCGCAATCCCAAAAAACTGAAGCAAGAACTTTTCCAGCAGATTTTTGGACACGAAACTTCTTAGGTTTTGGAGAACCAGAGTGTCGCCATTCCATGGATTGTTGCTTTGTTTCTGGATCGTAGAAATGTACCCAAGTCTCATCCATAGAAACAATTCGGTTTCAGAAGTCTACATTGTTTTCAAATCGAGCACGGATCGAACGCGATGCACGCTTTTGGTCAACATTCAAACATTTGGGGATCCATTTTGCAGAAATTTTTCTCATGTCCAAATTGATGTGAACTATATGATGAACGCGTTCGTATGAAATCTTCAGTGCTTCAGATATCCGTTTTAGCCCAATTCGACGGTCTGATAAAATCATGTCATGAACTGCATCGATATTTTCGGGGACTGACACAGAAACTGGCCTTCCCGATCGGTCATCATCTTCAATGGAAAATTTACCTCTTTTGAAGCTTGCAGTCCAATTTTTCACGGTCGCATACGTAGGACATTGATCACCAAGGGTATTTAGCATATCTTCGTAAATCTGCTTACCTCTTAACCCTTTTGAATACAGGTACTTGATGATGGCTAGATACTCCAATTTTTCGATTTTTACAGTTTCGGTGGACATCTTTTTTTTAAATTTATTGCGTAACTCTGGTTTACTTTTTTGACATCGAACTCTACACTGACTTATCTAATAAGTTATTGTTCGTTGATATGGTATAGCAATATTTTGTTTATGCATGGAACTGGTCTAGGCTAATTAGATATCAATACATCCTCGTATCATTATTTTCTTTGGAAAATCAACTTTTTTCTCCACCTATTTGAATAATTTTCAAACCTCGTCATTTTTCGCCGATTCGAATACTCGCAATGTCTTCAATCAACCTTCAAGTTTTATTCGACACTATACTTTTGTGGTATAGTTATGAAAGACAACCAACCCAAAATCGTACTCCGTTAGATGCGGAATGCATGCTTAACTCTGATGAAGTTGTCGGAAAAATTAGGTCAGGGTTCGAAACTCTTGTTCGAACTAATCCAAAAGTTGGGTAGTGAAAAGTAATGGTTCAAAACTTTGTTTCGACTTGGTAGACTCATTTAGGACTTCGATATCATTCATGCAATTCCGCTTTCATGACTGGGGGTGGAGTGTGCATATGAATTTCCGACAGCACTGTGATTATTTCGAAAGATCAACTTGAAACTGGCCTCTCATCCAGAAGAATTTGGAAAAGTTAGTTGAAAAATGGTCGCATTCAAATCTATTTATATGGAAACATTGTTCTTCCTTCAATCAATCAACGATATAAATTTTATTCATCATCAATAAAGCCATTCGAAATTTTCTTTTCCTGATATTTTTTCGAAAGGAGCGATTCCATCGACACGATATTTTGCACTTAGAATGAAAATACTACATGCGAAAAAGATACCAATAGTTCTACAACTTCTTCCTAGTCGTATCTTCATTTCTGAAGAGTCGTGACATCATGTCTATGAACATTGACGAATTAAATGTCTCTATAACAACAGATGCTGAATCATAAATGGTTTCTAAATTTTTTTATGTTGTGGTTTTCACGAAAAGGAATATCCTGAGAACTAAGGGCAAGCAGGTAGGAATTGGTGTTCTTCTTGAATTTCTGGAGGTTATATTCCTCGGGGAACACCTTCCTAGGCAATGTGTTCCAAAGCCTCGCTGTTCGTTGAATGAACGAGTCTTTGAAGAGAGATGTTCTGCAGGTCTCCAAAGTTACCACGAAGGGGGGAACGATTGCTGATGATTTAGAAGAGCATCGCCCATGGAAATATCTATAAAATAGAGACAGGTCGCCCAGTTTTCTACGGTGTTCCAGAGAAGTGAGCGACACTGGCGTATTTAGGGGGGGTCCAGGGGGGGCCAGGCCCCCCCTGATGTACCTCTGGCCCCCCCTGAAAGATTCTAATCAAAAACTACGTATAGGTATCACAAATATACCAGGGGCCGCGGCCCCCCCTGAAAACTGAGGCTAGATACGCCTATGGTGAGCGAGCTTGTAAGCGAGGCATCACCGACGAGACGAATTGCCCTTTCTGTACAGAATCCAAGAGTTTTAAGGTGTGTTTAGGTGCAGCACTCCAAATATGGGAACAGTATTCCAGGATAGGTCGAATCTGTGCCTTATAGATCATAAGCAGCTGACTTGAGGTGAAATAGCTCCTGGCACGAAACAGAAAACCAAGTTTTTGGGATGCACTTTTAGCAATGGATCTCACGTGATTCTCCCAGGAAAGGTTACTGCCGACAGTAATGCCAAGCATCGAAATGGATGACTTCAATGGTATGGTCACTCCCGACAATTTTATGCTGGGCACAGTAAGATCGACTTTTCTAGAGAAAAGACATGCTTGTGTTTTGTTTGCGTTGAATTCTACCAAGTTATTAGATCCCCATTCAAGAATTGTTGCCAAGTCCATATTTATGTTGTTAACATTTCTTCCTCGTTCGTTTCTGATTTGGCGGGCTGGTATTGGAGCCCTAGAAGAAAAGACGCGGAGCTGTGCACTGGACACGAAGTTGCTTCCAGCAAATCGTTGATGTGAAGTAGAAATAGTGTTGGAGCCAGAAATGATCCCTGCGGAACACCAGCATTTATGGGAGTCAGATGAAACTCCATCGACCACTACATGGAGATGGCATGATAGTGGCACTAATTTTTTGGCAGCTGACAAGTTTTTTTCAATTATTTTCTTGGGTTGGCAAACGAGAATCTACTTGCCAGAGATCCAGCATTCAAAAATTGCTGACTCAACCTTAGTCCGCTCCGTTTTATATTTTTGTGATTCAAGCTACTAAATACATCTCAAATCTCACTCGTGCATAGAAGACATTGCGCCTCAGCGCGAAATGCTCTCGCTAATCTTGTGCCAAACAAATTGGATACGTTGTCCCGAAAAGGCTGAAATGTCAACTTGTTCGCGTAATTCAATAGCAGTTGAATTCGCATCTTCAGTTTGTAATCTACGTGGCAATCGCTGAATTTATG
This sequence comes from Adalia bipunctata, assembly GCA_910592335.1. Lineage (NCBI taxonomy): Eukaryota > Metazoa > Arthropoda > Insecta > Coleoptera > Coccinellidae > Adalia > Adalia bipunctata. The sequence goes on from OU342951.1 coordinate 6,721,710, forward strand.
ACAATTTCTAAGGTGTTCATTCAGGCGCAGTTAATTTGGATCTTTGCTCCGTTTTCTATGTACATTCGGGACAATGTGTTATATGCGATTGCCACCTTTGTTGTCTTTGTAAAGGGGAACATGGGATATTACATTTGGGCTTATTGGAAACGCCGAGAGACACAGACTTTACGACGTATTACTCTGGGAATTGTTGTTCCACATCCCTCCAATACTGGAGTCGAAATTAAGGATTTCTTAAGAATACCTGAGCTGAAAGGTTGAAAGCGAGATTAACCTAAAAAATGAAAACTCGTCTCATCCAGGGATAGTTCCACCCCTCGGATGAAGTTAATTAACTTCGCTGCCATGTAAGAAATCCGCAACTTCTTAAGATACAGGAGAAGTTGTTGTGAAGTGTGTAATTAATCCGAAAATACAGGTAATTTATGCAAGGAATGTTTATTGGAGCCTAGGAACTAATTTACGGCCCGTCACCACATAGATGGACGCTCCCGGGACGGGGTGCCGAAAGGAGAAGGGGTTGGAGGGTAGAAGAGCTTGTTGATTGTTTCGACTCCTACGAAGGTAGCATTTGACTCGCTTGGGGCTTTGGAGACAGGGTTGTATTACGTTGGGTTGACATGTGTCGGGATATTGTGCACTGTTGACGTTGCTCAGAACAAATTACCCCCACGGCGATAGTAATTAACTCTTCTGGTGGTTTACTCGTCATTGAAGAATTTCCAGGGCACGTCGACACTAATTCTAGCTCTTTCACTATAGTCGAATAATGCATGTGTGGAAAATACTTGATTGCAGTCTTTAAAGGCCAAACTGAGATCTTTCAAAAAATGAGTCGGACTTTTGAGGGTCAGATGAAGAAATATTGACTACTTCCAAAGTTCCAAACCATTTAAAGTCCATTTCACACCATCAGTGTTCCACAATCGAATTCTAACTATACTGCTCAACAAGAGTTAGGGATATCGTACCTATTCAATCGTTTTTAAAAGTATGTAATCTTCGTCTTCGAGAAAATCTCTAAAATCATTTAAAACTCAATAACAACTTGAATCGATCCAATAAAATCAGTATGAGACATTTCGTCAAACTGGTCGCCTTTTTTCTGAAGTTTGGTTTTTTGCATATGCTTCATGAATGTTCTTATTCTGAAATGAAGTCAGATTATCAACGGCTTCGATTTGAAACGAGTTTTCTGAAAATGCCAAGACGTAAATAAACAAACGCTGAGGCTAATAGGGCTATCGGAATCCTACAGGGTGGCCTAACTCAGGTTGTTGTAGCGGAAAGGCTCCAAGGCAGCCAAAGTGTGATATCTCGACTTTGAAATAGGTTCAGGGAGACAGGTTCCGTGTTGGAAAGACCATGGCTTGGTGGGCGACGAAAAACAACACCTGCTCAGGATCGTTTCATCACCGTTTCGGCGAGAAGAAACCCCACATCTACGTGTAGAATGCTACGGAATACTCTTCAAAATGCAGATGGGGTCCAAGTTTCCATCGAAACTATCATCCGACATTTGAGAGAGGTGAATCTAGGTTCTAGACGTCCATTAAGAGGAGTTCCATAAACACGTGACCATAAGCGTCAAAGACTGGAATGGACAAGGCAACATATTAATTGGAACGATCAATGGCGTAGTGTCCTTTTCACTGAAGAATCCAGATATGGACGATTTTCAGATTTTCGAAGAAAAAGGGTATGGACAATCCCACGCATACCCCGTAATCATGTCCAAGAAGTCCATCCATTCCGAGTGGGTAGTGTTATGGTATGGGCCGGGATATGTTTCAACGGGCGCACAGATCTACACATTTGTCCTGGGAATATGACCGCCTTACACTATAGGGAGCATGTCATTGACAATGTTGTGCCAAATTTTCACGCTGTTATTGGTGTAACTTTTCAATTTCTAGACGATAACGTTAGACCGCATCGTGCAGCCATTGTTGAGAATGCGCGCGAGGAGCTTGGTATTCCACATTTACCAATACCTCCGCACTCACCAGATTTCAATTGAGTAGAACATGCATGGGATATGTTCCAAAGAAGATTAGATAATCATTTACCTACCCCAGAATCCTTAAATTATCTGAGAGATCTTCTGCCTCGTTTATGGAACCAAATTCCTCAAGAAATATTCAACAACCTCGTGTGTAGTATGCAAAGAAGATGTCAAGCTGTTATTGATGCCCGTGGAGGCCATACATTGTATTGATAGTTGCAAAATGCTTGAATTCTTTGGTATTGATTTAAGTATCTTTCATATTAATTTTAGCTTGATTGAATGTCAAAATACGAAGCCATGAGATTTAATATAACCAGAAGCATCCTATAAATTGAGATTTCATACAGGCATGAGCTGAAATATCCAGAGCTTGAATAGGGGGAGTAAGTAAAAGGGTTAGAAAGAGGGGTTCTCAATTGCAATTTCTGACATCTGCAATGAGGTTGGAAGCCCTAGATTAGGCGGTTTATGGAAAATCAATATGAGAACAGGGTATGAATTATTTACAGAAAATAAAATCTCAATATCATCTGTCAACATGCGAGATAAGATTATGTTGGATTTACTAATTTCTGTAAAAGGGACATGATCCTGAACCAAATCTGACGAAGGAATAAACATATTCCGAAAGCTCGAGCTCAAAGAAAAAAGAGTACCTACTCTTTGTTTTTTGACTGCCTTCCCAATAAACCCTTAAGGGGACCTGAGATATCATGGAAATAAAAAGCCCAATTTTTGAAGGGAGCTCGCGAGCTCGGACGTGTACCAGGTCCCCTTAAACCAAGGTCAAATCTGACGTTCATATAGATTTCTTCTCTAAAACTGAGAAGATAAAGAAAATATTCATTTTCACCATGGAGGAATTGAAATATACACAGTGCCCACTAAGTTTTAGTGAACATCATACTGGGATTGCTAATTTGACATACACCAACACTTATGTGGAAATGTCCTACCTCATATTGTCATCGTGAAGTTCTACTTGTTTAATGCTGAATGTTATCAGAAGAAATTTCTTTTTCTTGATTTCTGAACCAAACGGATAGCTGTCAAGTGGCACTCGCGTAACAGATACCCCCCTCAGCTCATTCATTTTCTCCGTTTTATCTCAATTAACCGTACTCCTGCTCTATCAACCCCTTCCAGATAAAGAGACCGGGAAACTCTAGAGCATAATGAAAATTGGAAGAAGTATATGTGCAACGTGTCAGATACGGTATAAATAAACGGAAAAGTTGATAATTGTTAAGACGGAAAATCGTTACCGGGCTAGACTAGAATGGAAATATAATTAGCAGGAAGTGTAATGCTAGACTAAGACCTATTCGTCGTTTTGAGGGTTTTCGCCTTTTCCTTTACGCCCGCATGCATCCGGGAGCACAGTCTAGAAAGTTTTACTTTAAAATATCGACAAGCAATCGTGGAGTTAATCATTTTCAGGCGGATGCTCTATGAAGGGCCTTAATTTTCAGTTCCATTTCATTCTTCGGCTTGATTAGGTCTTTGCATAAGAACGGGAAAGTTTCATCTCTGGAATAGATGGAAATGAGGTTTCGCCAAATGAACGGGGAACAGGGCAGGGAAATACTAATTCTGCATCCACAAACCCACAACTCATGGTTCGATATAGCGAATTATTCAATTGATAAATGAATGTTAGATCGGGATTCAGGTTCAATTGTATTTTGAAACAATTGGGCATAAAACAGATGTACCAAAAAATGCATGTCAAATACAAATCATATTGTAGAGTAAGTTTAGAAAGGGAAAATCGAATGGAGAAACAGAGCAACACTTACATCTTAATTTTTTCTGTTTCTGAGGCAAAAAATTGGCTTGTAAATCCCTTAATTGGACCTATCCAGAATATACCATAAAAATAAAGGATAGGTAGACATCCGTCCAGATTCCGTGAAAAACAAGATCATAATTCATCTCAACGATAGCGGCTCAGTATAATATACCTAATAATTTGGCGCACTGATCAAATGGTTCGTATGATGCGCAGAAAATAACAAAATCTAATTTCGGAAACTAGAATAGATGGAGCTATGTTGTGTGACACATTAGGGAAGACTCAATCGGACACATGGTGCGTGTATCCTGCCAAAAGTCCCATGCTAGATGAACGCACGATTTACCCTCAGTCCTAAATTATACATGAGCGGGCACGTAGTGGGGGGTTGAAGGCTTGAGGAAATATATTGGTTTTCTTGATATGTGCAAGGAAAGGAGTCGCCCTGGAATATTTCTTCAAGTAGGTGACAAGGGACCTGAGATTCATCCTTAAAATCAATTAATTTCTATTTCAAATGAGAAAATTCGATTTGTTATATCATCATTAAACTCTTCCTTCATAATATTTTCTTCGAAACATAAAATTTTAGTTAACACCGAAAGAATATTGACCCTTATACCGTTCCTTGAGGTACACCTGCCTTCAGTACATATCCAGGGCTGATTTTCGCACATAAATAGTTATTGACCACCATTTTATAGTAATTTCGAGGCTCCAGGTAGAAATGAATCTATCTTAAAAATATACAGAGTGTGTCGAATCGATTTCTTTCATAATCATCGACAGCCTTAACTACTTTCGATTCCTGAATTGATAATTCAATGCTCATCATATCCTGGGGAACGGATGAGCATGCGGCACAGGGGTTCCGCACCACAATACGGATTTTATTGTTTGTTCCTAAAATGGAGGCAGGATTCGAAATTAGTTGACGGACAGAGTGAAAGGCGGTTTATGAAGTTCGCCGCAGACCACATCAAGAGCTTCTTGCGCTGTTTACCAGCATCGATCGCAGACTGAGTGGGTTAGACCGCACAACCTTTGACTAAATATTATTTGAAGACGGTAGACGTCATATTGTGCCTGGAGGTATTTTGCGGGATACTCCACAAATATGCGCTAAGAGGTATTTTATTTCTGAGTCGGCAAACGGGAAAGTTCGGTTTGGAGGCCTAGAACTTTTCATCGTACCTCAGGGCTAAATTCTACGTATACAAATGAATGACAATGATTTTTTGACATAGCGCGAAAAAGTTTATTCGGTCAACCAACTATGGCAGTTGGAAACTGAGATAATTTGAAATATTTTATCATCAAGAAGTTGAGATTTTCATATCGCTCATATTTTGCACAGAGATACTCTGAGCTATACTGATCAACATAAAATGAATAATTCTTGGCGGCGATGAGAGGGACGGGACTTACGGCAGTTTGAAATTCCCGATTTTTGAAAAAATGCCATTTGACAGGTGAAAATACTAACGGTTATAGTTAGGGTTTCACATTTATTTTTATTGAATTCAGCGACCTCGAAAACCTTAATTTTGATACCAAAATCACCAATGTAGCCCTCATAAGTAGTGAATTATTCCTGTTTTTATTTTTCGATTTTTCATTTTCGAGTTCTGTTAACGAGCTCACACCACTCCAGGTAAGGGTGCTGTCGATCCGCAAAATTGCTATTATTGAAGATTCGAATAGGATGTACAAATAACAAATTTAATAACAGGGTTAATCCTCCCCAAATATATTTTTTATTGACAAATATGGTGTTTTTAGGGGGTCATACCATTTGTCATTTCTCACCCAAAATTTGAAATTTTTCTAACCGCTCATATTTTGCACAGAGATACTTGGAGCTATGCTGATCAACATAATATAAATAATTCTTGGCGGAGATGGAAGGGAAGGAAGTTATGGCAGTTTGAAATTTCCGATTTTTCGAAAAAATACCATTTGACCAGTGAAAATCTAAACGGTGATAGTTAGGGCTTTGAATTATTTTTTATTGGATAGAGCGACCTCGAAAACCTCAATTTTGATACAAAAATCACCAATGTGGCCCTCATAATTAGTGAATTATTCCTGTTTTTATTTTTCGATTTTTCATTTTCGAGTTTTGTTAACGAGCTCACACCACTCAAGGTAAGGGTGCTGTAGATCCGCAAAATTGCTATCATTGAAGATTCGAATAGGATGTACAACTTACAAATTTGATAACAAGGTTAGATCCTCCCCAAATATATTTTTTTTTGGCAAATATGGTGTTGTTAGGGGGTCCTACCCCTTTGTCATTTTTCACCCAAAATCTGAGATTTTTCAAATCGCTCATATTTCGCACAGAGATACTTGGAGCTATGCTGATCAACATAATATAAATAATTCTTGGCGGAGATGAGAGGGACGGAAGTTATGGCAGTTTGAAATTTCCGATTTTTCGAAAAAATGCCATTTGACAGGTGAAAATCTAAACGGTGATAGTTAGGGCTTTGAATTATTTTTTATTGAATAGAGCGATCTCGAAAACCTACATTTTGATACCAAAACCACCCATGTGGCCCTCATAAGTAGTGAATTATTCCTATTTTTATTTTTTTATTTTTCATTTTCGAGTTCTGTTCACGAGCTCACACCACTCAAGATAAGGGTGCTGTCGCTCCGCAAAATTGCTATTTTTGAAGATTCGAATAGGAAGTACAACTTCCAAATTCAATAACAACGTAAGATCTTCCCCAAATATATTTTTTATTGGCAAATATGGTGTTTTTAGGGGGTCCTACCCCTTTGTCATTTTTCACCCAAAATCTGAGATTTTTCAAATCGCTCATATTTCGCACAGAGATACTTGGAGCTATGCTGATCAATATAATATAAATAATTCTTGGCGGAGATGAGAGGGACGGAAGTTATGGCAGTTTGAAATTTCCGATTTTTCGAAAAAATGCCATTTGACAGGTGAAAATCTGAACGGTGATAGTTAGAGCTTTGAATTATTTTTTATTGAATAGAGCGACCTCGAAAACCTACATTTTGATACCAAAACCACCCATGTGGCCCTCATAAGTAGTGAATTATTCCAGTTTTTATTTTTTGATTTTTCATTTTCGAGTTCTGTTCACGAGCTCACGGTACTCAAGGTAAGGGTGCTGTAGATCCGCAAAATTGCTATCATTGAAGATTCGAATAGGATGTACAACTTACGAATTTGTTAACAAGGTTAGATCCTCCCCAAATATATCTTTCATTGGCAAATATGGTGTTTTAAGGGGGTCCTACCCCTTTGTCATTTTTCACCCAAAATTTGAAATTTTTCAAATAGCTCATATTTCGCACAGAGATACTTGGAGCTATGCTGATCAACATAATATAAATAATTCTTGGTGGAGATGAGAGGGACGGAAGTTATGGCAGTTTGAAATTTCCGATTTTTCGAAAAAATGCCATTTGACAGGTGAAAATCTAAACGGTGATAGTTAGAGCTTTGAATTATTTTTTATTGAATAGAGCGACCTCGAAAACCTACATTTTGATACCAAAACCACCCATGTGGCCCTCATAAGTAGTGAATTATTCCTGTTTTTATTTTTTGATTTTTCATTTTCGAGTTCTGTTCACGAGCTCACACCACTCAAGATAAGGGTGCTGTCGCTCCGCAAAATTGCTATTTTTGAAGATTCGAATAGGAAGTACAACTTCCAAATTCAATAACAACGTAAGATCTTCCCCAAATGTATTTTTTATTGACAAATATGGTGTTTTTAGTGGGTCATACCCCTTTGGCATTTTTCACCAAAAATTTGAGATTTTTCAAATCGCTCATATTTTGCACAGACATACTTGGAGCTATGCTGATCGATATAATATAAATAATTCTTGGCGGCGAAGAGAGGGACGGAAGTTATGACAGTTTGAAATTTCCGATTTTTCGAAAAAATGCCATTTGACAGGTAAAAATCTAAACGGTGATAGTAAGGGCTTTGAATTATGTTTTATTGAATAGAGCGACCTCGAAAATCTACAGTTTGGTACCAAAACCACCCATGTGGCCCTTATAAGTAGTGAATTATTCCAGTTTTTATTTTTTGATTTTTCATTTTCGAGTTCTGTTCACGAGCTCACGCTACTCAAGGTAAGGGTGCTGTAGATCCGCAAAATTGCTATCATTGAAGATTCGAATAGGATGTACAACTTACAAATTTGATAACAAGGTTAGATCCTCCCCAAATATATTTTTTATTGGCAAATATGGTGTTTTTAGGAGGTCCTACCCCTTTGTCATTTTTCACCTAAAATCTGAGATTTTTCAAATCGCTCATATTTCGCACAGAGATACTTGGAGCTAGGCTGATCAACATAATATAAATAATTCTTGGCGGAGATGAGAGGGACGTAAGTTATGGCAGTTTGAAATTTCCGATTTTTCGAAAAAATGCCATTTGACAGGTGAAAATCTAAACGGTGATAGTTAGAGCTTTGAATTATTTTTTATTGAATAGAGCAACCTCGAAAACCTACATTTTGATACCAAAACCACCCATGTGGCCCTCATAAGTAGTGAATTATTCCTGTTTTTATTTTTTGATTTTTCATTTTCGAGTTCTGTTCACGAGCTCACACCACTCAAGATAAGGGTGCTGTCGCTCCGCAAAATTGCTATTTTTGAAGATTCGAATAGGAAGTACAACTTCCAAATTCAATAACAACGTAAGATCTTCCCCAAATGTATTTTTTATTGACAAATATGGTGTTTTTAGTGGGTCATACCCCTTTGGCATTTTTCACCAAAAATTTGAGATTTTTCAAATCGCTCATATTTTGCACAGACATACTTGGAGCTATGCTGATCGATATAATATAAATAATTCTTGGCGGCGAAGAGAGGGACGGAAGTTATGACAGTTTGAAATTTCCCATTTTTCGAAAAAATGCCATTTGACAGGTAAAAATCTAAACGGTTATAGTAAGGGCTTTGAATTATGTTTTATTGAATAGAGCGACCTCGAAAACCTACATTTTGATACCAAAACCACCCATGTGGCCCTTATAAGTAGTGAATTATTCCAGTTTTTATTTTTTGATTTTTCATTTTCGAGTTCTGTTCACGAGCTCACGCTACTCAAGGTAAGGGTGCTGTAGATCCGCAAAATTGCTATCATTGAAGATTCGAATAGGATGTACAACTTACAAATTTGATAACAAGGTTAGATCCTCCCCAAATATATTTTTTATTGGCAAATATGGTGTTTTTAGGGGGTCCTACCCCTTTGTCATTTTTCACCCAAAATCTGAGATTTTTCAAATCGCTCATATTTCGCACAGAGATACTTGGAGCTATGCTGATCAATATAATATAAATAATTCTTGGCGGAGATGAGAGGGACGGAAGTTATGGCAGTTTGAAATTTCCGATTTTTCGAAAAAATGCCATTTGACAGGTGAAAATCTGAACGGTGATAGTTAGAGCTTTGAATTATTTTTTATTGAATAGAGCGACCTCGAAAACCTACATTTTGATACCAAAACCACCCATGTGGCCCTCATAAGTAGTGAATTATTCCTGTTTTTATTTTTTGATTTTTCATTTTCGAGTTCTGTTCACGAGCTCACACCACTCTAGATAAGGGTGCTGTCGCTCCGCCAAATTGCTATTTTTGAAGATTCGAATAGGAAGTACAACTTCCAAATTCAATAACAACGTAAGATCTTCCCCAAATATATTTTTTATTGACAAATATGGTGTTTTTAGTGGGTCATACCCCTTTGGCATTTTTCACCAAAAATTTGAGATTTTTCAAATCGCTCATATTTTGCACAGACATACTTGGAGCTATGCTGATCGATATAATATAAATAATTCTTGGCGGCGAAGAGAGGGACGGAAGTTATGACAGTTTGAAATTTCCGATTTTTCGAAAAAATGCCATTTGACAGGTAAAAATCTAAACGGTGATAGTTAGGGCTTCGAATCATGTTTTATTGAATAGAGCGACCTCGAAAACCTACATTTTGATACCAAAACCACCCATGTGGCCCTTATAAGTAGTGAATTATTCCAGTTTTTATTTTTTGATTTTTCATTTTCGAGTTCTGTTCACGAGCTCACGCCACTCAAGGTAAGGGTGCTGTCGGTCAGCAAAATTGCTTTTATGGAAGATTCGAATAGAAAGTACAACTTACAAATTCAATAACAACGTCAGATCCTCCCCAAATATATTTTTATTGACAAATATAGCGTTTTTAGGGGGTCTTACCTCTTTGGCATTTTTCACCCAAAATTTGGGATTTTTCGAATCACTTATATTTTGCACAGAGATACTTGGAGCTATGCTGATCAACATAATATAAATAATCCTTGGCGGCGATGAGAGGGACGGAAGTTATGACAGTTTGAAATTTTCAATTTCTCAAAAAAATGCCATTTGACTATTTAAAATCTAAACGGTGATAGTTAGAGGTTCGAAATATTTTTTATTGACTAGAGCGACCTCGAAAACCTACATTTTGATACCAAAATCATTCATGTAGCCCTCATAAATAAAGAGTTTTTATTTTTGGATATTTCATTTTCGCGTTTCATTCACAAGCTCAGACGGTGCTGTCAGTCCGCAAAATGCCTATTAGATCATCCCCAAATATTCTTTTTATAAAAAAAATGGTGTTTAGGGGGATTCTTCCCTCTTGTTCCTTTTCCATCCAAAATTCGAGATTTTTCAAACAGCCCTTATGTTTCACATAGAAACTTTTAGCTATGCTGATCAACATGATATAAAGAGGAACGGAAGCTATGAAGTGATGACAGACGAAGAGTAATGCTTGGAAGATATAAGAATTTCTGCAATAAACTGCTTTGGTTGTTCAATTTAGGCAGCTGGACAGAAAATCATTCGAAATTGAGGAAATAACTCCATCGTACGACTGAAGTTAGCGTAAATTAGGTCAATCTCACTTGCAAATTGAAAATTCCATTCAGGACAAATGGAATTGGATCAGAATATCTGTCCCCTTTAAGCGTTATCAAGTTTATTTCTTCCGCACATAGCGAAATCGAATTAACGATGTTTTTACCTACAAAACCATTCGGCGAAGTGCATTTAATTGTTCCTCGTTCATCGAATTAACATCCTCTTAAATCACATTTATATAAAGTACTGCAGAAACGGAAGACTACGCTGAAGCCTGATCTCGTTAACGGCCTTATTTACCAGAGATACAGGCACTAATTTGTATTAATTATTGCACTAACAATTACCCTCTTTTATAATTTTGCCTCTCCCCATCCAGTCGACATCTCGGCTAATCGAATCTCGTGGATGTATCTCCGATCTTGGCCAGCAAATTGTGGAATTTCAAGAAAATTTGAAATGGATTTCAGTTCACTTGAAGGGTATTTGATGCATAAGAACCATTAAAATTCACGATGTAAGTTTATTCACGTTGCAACAGTCTTTCTTACTTCGCCTAAATTCAGAATCATTATCAATTAAGACTTCTATCTACACTACGCAAAAAAATTAACGCTCATTATGGAAATCTCAAATTTATTCTACAACTGAAGGTGTTCTCAATGATAATTATTTTTATCAGAATTATGCATGCATATGTTATCCACTTTCAACGTTTTTCTTCAATACACATGTTTTCTCCCAGCAGGAATAAAAAAATATGATATTATCAGATTTTGAATGTATTGGCTCCATTCTAAAATTAGTTGTTCTCGATCAATTCTAGTGATCAATAGTTTTTCTTTCGTTTGATTTTCTACACTCGATCGCTATGCAACGCGAAACACGCAATTTGACCCAAGAGGAATGTGCCCAAGCGGTAGTTTTGCTAGAAGAAGGGTGGACATACACAAGAATTGCAGAAAGGTTTGGTGTTTCCCATACAAGTGTGTCCAGAATGTTGCAGCGATTCAGGGAGACAGGTATGAATGTCCGAAGACCAGGACAGGGTGGACCACGGGTAACAATTGCCATTCAAGAACGTTACTTGGTAGTTTCTTCGTTGAGACAACGGTTTGCAACCGCTCGCCTCCTTCAAAATCAGCTTGAGCAATTTCATGAGGTGCAAATTAGCACTCAGACAATAAGAAAACGCCTCAAAGAATATGATTTAAGGCCTCGTGTCGCGGCAAGAGGCCCAGCTCTTACCCCAGCCCATCGAAGGGCGCGTTTGGATTTTGCGAGAGAGCATATCCATTGGGAAGAGGCCGATTGGGAAATAGTTCTCTTCACAGATGAGTCTAGATTCTGCCTCTACCATTGTGATCGACGTTCCCTTGTATACAGACGTCCACATGAAAGATATGCTCAGTGCAATTTCCTGAATACTACTGGTTTCGGGGGAGGATCGATTATGGTATGGGGTGGAATATCTTTGACTGCTCGCGCAGACCTAGTGGTCGTTGATAATGGAGCTATGAATGCTAATAAGTATATGAAAAACATTCTTGAAGAGCATGTAGTGCCATTTGCCTCATAATTGGTGAAAATTTTATTTTTATGGACGATAATGCCAGACCCCATCGTGCACGCATCGTTCAGGAGTACCTTGAAGGGGTTGAAGTCTCTCGAATGGAATGGCCAGGAAGAAGTCCAGATCTCAATCCGATTGAGCAGGTTTGGGACAACCTCAATAGAATGCTGAGAAGTTCAGAAAATCATCCAGCTTCTCTTAATGACTTAGGAATCCAACTCGGAGAAATCTGGGAAGGATTAGATCAGAACATTTTAAGATCACTCATTTTGAGTATGAACCGTTGTTGCCGAGCTGTAATTAACGCAAGGGGTGGAAATACCAAGTATTAAATCACTTATCAGCATTTCAGTATTTTGAAAATTGTTCATTGCTCTTCTTTCACATAAGATTCGGTGAAATCCTGAATTTTTCTTTCATTTAATGTGTCATGTTTCGTTCAAAACCTTCCCGAGAGAACATAAAAAATAAGTTATAAAGTCAATGAAGAGTTAACTTTCATTAAAATTGAGATTTTCAGAATGTGCGTTAATTTTTTTGCGCAGTGTATTTGTGAAACTTTTCTATCAATTTTCACATTTTAAATCCACGCTAACAGTTTCTATTTTGAAAATAAAAAAACTGCCATTCACCAGCATCATTTCTGCAATAATGAGAAGCCATCCGATGTGAGAGATTTTGATTTATTCGAATCATCCTTGGTGGCATGAATTAATATTGAATTTTGGGATCCATTAAATGTTACAGAACATATAAATTTTGATAATTTGACAATCGGCATCGGTTTTGAACTATTATTGAATTCATTTTCAAAACAAAGTTTTATTTGAGTTTCTATTCAAAGCATTTGATACAATTTTGTACTATAGTTTCGATAAAGCCCTTATAAGTGTCTTCAGGTTTGCTGAAACGTATTTGACAGCCCTCAAAACCCGAGGTCAGTACACCCTGAACAATCTCACGTCGAATTCGCGTCTAGCTCCGACTAACTGTTACACACTTGAACTTCCTGGCCCCGCTGCATAGCGCTAATATCGGTGATACCCAGTGCCAGGGCGAAAACCACCCCCTGCGCCCCCATCGGCTTATCCCTTCTGTCTAATTAACCCCGAACGATGCACATTATGCACTGCTGTCGTCGCGCTTGAACACATTAAAATTCGAAATGGCTGGTAATGTCCATACGTCTGCGAAGAACCTGGGCTGCACGGAACGCCGCTGGCTGGATTTTCTTATCGAACGGAACGCGGCTTCCGAGACGTCTCATTCAGCAGGATAATCAAAGGATTCCATGCGAGGGATCACGTTTGATTCTAATTGAAATGTTTCGGACGATTTTCAGGAGTAGATGCCAAGACAACATCTTTTTTCGATCCATATGGTGTCCTATAATATTCTAGAATGTCTCCATAGCTTCTGTATTCCTTATGCAAGAAAAAATGATTCGAGAGATGGTGGAAGAATATTTTTAAATGTTGAAGTGGTTGATTTTTCAAAACGACACGTTCTATATTGAATATGTCTTTGATAAACATAACTGGCAGCAACACCAGTAGTTTTAAAGGGTATTCCAGTAGATACTTTGACAGTCAGAGCAGGAATTGAACCTTTTCCATCATCACGTTTCCTGGTACATAAATACGAAGAAGCTACCCATTACTCCCTATCAGAGGTCAGCAAAACAAGTCGTTCCTGCCGAATATCACTGGGAAGATACTTCAAGATGGGGTATCCAGATTAAATAATGTCTATTACCCTCCAACAGGGGCAGATAAGACTGCTGATATCTCCCAAAATCGTGCACAATAAGCAACGTATGATGTTTATGTGGTTTAATTTCCCAGATGCCATTAAAATCCGACGCACGACGTTCTAATACGTCGAAGATCAGGACGTCGCGCATAAAATTCATCAAGCCGGATAGAATCTGGAAAAGAGGCACGCCAGAACCGGATTTACTGGATAAATCCGGGCAACGGTGGAATTCGAACTCAGAGATTCTTCTCGGTATATTTATTTTTGGGGATAACGGAATTCATTACAACTTTCTCGATGAGCATATGAAGGAATACACGAGGAAAAACCATTCGAAAAAACCATACGAATGTTGAAAATATGGGTCACCTACAGCACTGAGCTTTTAAGCACACCTTCAACCATTTTGTAAGTAACTCTTCTCAACAAAGTCAAATTTCGGGAAAAGATGAGAGTTTTATTTGGCCTTAAGAATCTATAGTTGAAAAAAAAAGGACGAGTCAAAAACTCAGCCTGTATCCATACAGTCATCTCGTATATATTCTTTCGAAAGAGAGTAATATGGACTTCAAATCAAACACTATGACATGTGTGAAGCAATGGCGACAAGGAATAGATCGTATATAAGAGAAGTTGGATCTAGAAATCTGAGCAAAAGCCTGATTCTCTGTATGAGTGTGGTGATATTGAATTTGCAGAACTGAAAGAAGATGAAAAAAACAAGACATAAATAAGAGAGAAAAGATCGATGAAGAGAAGAAATAAATAAATAGAAATGAACATCAAGAGAACAGAGAGAAAATAAATTAAAAGCAATACAAAAGAATGCAGAATATTATTAAAAGATTGAAAGAAATAAGACACAAATCATTTCCCACTGTAAACAATGAAAAATGAAATGTGAATACGAACTAGTTCTCCGATACTGTTCACCCCATCAGACCGAATGATCCAACGTCAACTGAGAATCGCACCGACTGCAGTTTCGTCCTATTTAGGACTCATCAGGGTGGAATATCCCAAAGTCGACGCTGGATGGAAAGTCTTTTCGTCAAGATATGGATATCGATATCCATATCTTGACGAAAAGACAAGTATCGGAGACCTAGTTCGTATTCACATTTCATTTTTCATTGTTTACAGTGGGAAATGATTTGTGTCTTATTTCTTTCAATTGAATAGGTAGCGCCTTACCGCTCAAATGATTTTATATCATTATTTATCATATTTATACTTTTTTGGGTTTTGAGAAAACCTACAAACTGCGAACGTCTCCGCGCTTCCCAGGTGAATTGATGGCGTTCTTAACGTTGAAATTCACAATCTGGTGTTGCAATTTGGAAGAAAGTTTCCTTTATTGTTCATTCAATCACCGAGGGGGGTCTTTTCTGAAGGTGGATAGATGTCGCTCATTAATAGTCATCCGACATAATGCACGGCCGATATCCATATCTTGACGAAAAGACTTTCCATCCAGCGTCGACTTTGGGATATTCCACCCTGATGAGTCCTAAATAGGACGAAACTGCAGTCGGTGCGATTCTCAGTTGACGTTAGATCATTCGGTCTGATGGGGTGAACAGTATCGGAGACCTAGTTCGTATTCACATTTCATTTTTCATTGTTTACAGTGGGAAATGATTTGTGTCTTATTTCTTTCAATTGAATAGGTAGCGCCTTACCGCTCAAATGATTTTATATCATTATTTATCATATTTATATTAAAAGAGATAGAACCAAGTCAAGGATTAATTAAGAAATACAAATAAAAATCATTATCAATATCTTATAGAGAAAAAAAGGGATTTGATGAAATGGGTGGCTGTAAATCCATTGAAAAAACAGTATTGACAACAGACGAGTATCTTTGCATTCTCAAAAATTGGCCCCCAAATAGATTCCGTTATTTTCCATGAATGCTCTTATTCATTGGATGAAAGGGTGAGCATCTATCTCCTTCATAATTCAACCCCACGAAGCCTTATTTTCAGGCCCACAATCTCGCATAGCAGCTGATGCAGGTCGATATTGCAGATGTCACAAATTACAATCAGCCATGAATTCACAGAATTCAACCCTTCCTTGATTCCTTCTATTCCTTCGCCTCTAAATTGCGTGGGGGAAGGGTTAATATTACGCTTTCGGATACAGCTGATCGACTGCTTTCATATAACAAGGCAATATTTCCATTGTCGAAATTTTTGCCGATTTGAATGCCTGTCCATCGGAACCATTAACAGTTTTGGGAATTGTTCATCTTGAAGTCGTAATGAGAGAAAAGTTGAATGAGGGTATCGGAAAGAGATTTTTCTCCTGGAGACAAATCAGGACAAAGTGAGATTCTCGCTTCCATTGTTCTGTTCAATTTTTATATTATTGGTGTCGAAGATAATGTAGAACAATGCATATGGATCACTTAGCTGTGAAAGGAATCTTGTTCATGTTTTAAACCTGTAAAAGTTACAGTCCAGAACTCAGAATAGTGATATCCTCTGGAACATTAGATTCAACTTTTTTTTGCAAATTCTAGTTTTTGTTATTGAAAATTTTTGATTCTGTTGAGCAAAGAGTTTTTCTCCTTTATTTAAGTTGAATTGTTCGAGAACGAATAGACAGATTTCCAAATTTCTTTCCAGAAATCCCCTCTGTTCTTCTATGGATATGCAAAATTGCATACACTTGAAAATAATTTCTTCTGTATCTTCATGTATCGAAAACAAAAATGGAGTAAACCATCACCAGTAGGCCTTACTGACCTAGCCTAAAGGAAAAGTATTAGGTCTCTTCATTTCGAGAAAATTTCTACAGCAAAGTTGGCCAGAAACTGGTACAGAAAGTGAAAGGAATCGATTAAAACCTTGAAGTTACAAAAAACTTCCATCGAACTGTCTTGAACTTGGAGTTCGCCATCGACCCGTCGCGGTATAGCAAACTTTTCGAAAAACTGAGTCATTTCAGGAAAAGTTCTGAACAAATATTCATAAATTGTGAGTTGGTGCGAGACTCATTTCATTTGTGGATGAAAATAAAGTAGGGAATGTTCACGCAAACGGAATAGTAACTGGAAAGTTTCAGAAGGTCATGGGATCTATTTTGGTAACTAGATACCAAATAGAAGAACGTAATTTGATATTTTTTGGTCATAATTAGATACAGAGTGTAACAGCCAAATGGAATAAATTCGATAACGAATAAATGAGGGCGTGTTGGGAAAAACGCTCGGACACGTCGATTTGTAATTTTAAATGCACATATTTTTCAAGAAAATAATATTATATAGGGTGTTCCATGTGACCGTGGCCAATACCAACTTTCTTATTTCAAATGCAACCCCCTGTATATTATTTATTTTTTGGATTCTTCAGAAAATTCTAGACACAATTCATGCACAATGTCCTATACCTATCTTTAACTATTTCGGAAGTATTAAGTGTTTTCAGATTTATTGCAAAAAAAACGTTTTGAATAAAAATTATTTTATTTCACAAATTCGGTACATTACACTTAAAAGCTAATAAGTAATACTGATTATTTCTTGATTAGAAAAAAAACATTAATGTCAATGTGGGAAATGTTCAAAATGCTCGCCGCGAACGTCTTGGCAAATGCTAATCTGGTGTAGAATTGAATTTTTTTTCAATTTCTTCTCAGTAATGGTTTTTGCTCACTTTCTTCATATCAAGAGGTAAATGGGAAATAAGTTTTGAGTGTAATGTATCGAATTTGTGAAATAAAATAATTTTCATTCAAAATGTTAATTTTTGTAAAAAATCTGAAAACACTTAATATTTCCGAAAAAGTTGAAGATAGGTATAGGACATTATACATGAATTATGTCTAGAATTTTCTGAAGAATCCAAAAAAAAATACACCCTATATAATTTTATTTTCTTGAAAAATATGCGCATTTAAAATTACAAATCGACGTGTCCGAGCGTTTTTCCCAACAAACCTTCATTTATTCGTTATCGAATTTATTCCATTTGGCTGTTACACTCTGTATACTCATATTCGAATACCCTTCAATGAATAGACCAGTGACATTTTCAGGATATTCTTAGGAGTTTCGGTCTAGTAAAGCACGTATTTTGACTCTCATGAATCGTAACCTGCTTGTAGAAAGATTACGTCCTAAATTGAAGATTGACAGATGATTGCACGGTTTGAATTTGGGAGGGAATATTAAAATCGACATTCTGTGAGATAGCAGTACCTACCTGGAATGCTACATAAGCATGCCATTAAGAAAATACCGAAAATATAGGGGAAGTACGTACAAAATGACATAGGGTTTTATTTCACAGGCATAATTTGTTAGTAGTGAATCACAGTAAAGTCATATTCTACAACTATGATCTTTGGTCGTTTCTTCACAAAATCTAATCAACCTTTATGAAATAAAAGTTTCAAAAAATAAAATATTCTCAGATAAATTGGAATAAACGAAATTCATTTTGTCCGAATGATATGGACAAAATGACATACCGGCAATAGGCAACTGTATTTTTCTACTTATAGTTACAAAACTACTGACAAAGTTCACCAATGAAACGCTTGGTTCTTCTAGGAACATTAGCACAAGATGCGTGAGCCCAATGCAACCACTACATGCATCGTAACCCAGTGGCGGCTCGTGACTTGTTGAAGAGGCAGAGCTGCAGAGTATATACATAGATACATATATGTATGTATATCGATAATAAAGATTCGAACACTTTTTTTTATAGAATATAAATAATTTTTTTTATAATATAATATATTTTTATATAATTCTTCGTAAAGAATTTTTTTCGATAAACGTAATTAAAATCTAATTAAATTATGCAATTTCGTTTGAAAACAAGGTCTATACGCTTGAATGAACCGCAAAACTTAATAGCTTCTAAAATTTTGGACACAAGGGATCTGTTTTAGGCGAAATTCTCGTTATGAATTGAGATGTTTTTCCGATATGCATTGTCCAGCTTTTCTTGTATTGACTTTCGCAATAAAGTAGAATGCATTTGATTCGTCAGATGTTGTTTGGAAATTCCATGCAATTTGGCTTTCTCAGCGAGATGTGCCAAATCATCAAATCGTTAATAGTCTTTCACCCCCGAAAAGTAAACAAACAAAACAGAAAAGTCCGATTTTTCATTTCACAGCCACAGATCCACGAGTATTTATCGTAAATATTTCTGTCAAATTTCCTTGTATAATTTTTTCCCCGACTTGTAGAAGAAACTTCGAAATTGAGGTCTTGCATAGGACGTCCATTCCGTTTAATTTCTACTTTTTCTTCAAGGCTTAGTCTTGAAAAGTTCTTATATTTTGTAATAAGATCCATTCATTCTTTCTTAAAAAAAAGCACGATCGTAAAAAACAACCCTCGCGCTTTCCGTCGATCGTCAAATTTAAATCAGCTCCTGGGCTGCGTTTGTCTGCAGATCGGTCTGTTCACGTCACGTTCTAGTTCAAACTATTCCGCCTTGCTGTTTCCATATCCAAATCTCAACTATGATTGGTCGGTTCAAGGTCAAATACTGTAGGAAGCCGAGCTGTGCCGGGCTACAGCCCGGCTGTGCCCGTAGTACGGAGTACGAAGATGCAACTTATCTCAATCAGCAATAGGTGTCACTATTTCAGTTAACTGATTTGAATGAAGAACTTTGTTCTAAAGTTTACTGTAATGTGTGTGGCCATCTGATGGCGTAGATTGATAAGTATAATACTTTGAAAACCAAAACAAATGGTTTTTGCTTATTGATTCATAATGAATAATTTATGGAGAAAATTAGTATCTTGTTCTCATTTGAAAACAGGTGCTGCAGCTCCGCAGCTCCTATACACCAGCCGCCACTGCGTAACCAGTCTTTTCCAGTGCTAATCCTGGAGAAGACTGGTTTTTTCCCGATCTGAATCGGGAAAAAAGGTCATAACATTAGACAGTTGGACAATCGTCTTCATCATCTCGAAAGTTGCTAGAAACCTTTTCTTCTTCATTGTCTTCTTCAAATAATGCCCTAGGGAATTGTCTCCTTTTCTTTGGAGGAGGTATGGGCTCATTTTTTGATTTGATTGTAATCATATTAGTTGTAGAAGTTGAAACTAAGTATAAGTTTATCGTGTCTTCGGCTCACGTTTGCCTTGTCCACTTATGAATCGTCCATTAGGGATTGGAGGAACCTCCTCATAGGATCAACAATGCATCTTAATACATTAAGATGCATTGCCTTTATAAGCCGCAGATGAATATTTTGTTATGAATATGTTAAGACAAGTCCTGGCTCTTTGTTTGGTGATGGAGCCTGGGATGAATGGTCTCGGTGTTGTCCGGTAGATACGGTTAATTCAGCTGAAATACCTATGTCATTTTGTCCGTTCACTGTATATGTCATTCTGTCCATAAAGCGTTATAAAACTAGAAATATATCGAATTGATACGAAAAGTATATTTAACATGAAAAAGCTCCGTTAATACAATGACAAATAAGTAGAGTTCGAAATGAATGCAACATAAATGAAAAAAAAAGGTGAAAAATGGCCATTTCTTCCAAAAATTTGGCGCAATAAAAAAAACTCGTGACCTTTTATTTTCAGTTATCACTCATAACGACCAAATGAACAAGGGTAGCGCCTGCGAGTTTTCAGAGGTTAATTGAACCCACTCGGGTCGTGTGATTCGGTAGGCAGTTACGCATTTGATACCTCCAAACTCAAATTATGATGCCTATGTCATTTTGTCCATATATGTCGTTTTGTACGTATTTCCCCTACATCTTTATTTCGACATTTTCTTGTCGCCAAGATGGCATTCCTGACCTCTATAATCAAGCGAAACTTGAGAGTTAATTGTCATAATAGCGCGAAATCGTACAAGCAAAAAGGAATCAAAATAACTCGCACCTCCACCATTTCGTAACTAAAAGTGGTCCAAAATGATTTGCGATGAAAAAGGCGTAATATTCCAGCATTGTTGTTCTTTATCTTCCAAAGGTGCTCAAATGTTACATAAGGCTTACTGCTTAAAAACACATGCGAATATATTAATGCATAATTTGTAAGAATCAGTCATTCAAACTTAAAACAGTAGTTTTACTTTGCAAATCTGAATAGAAATGGATAGTTTGAAGATCGAAAAGGTAATCTGACGCATCATTTTCGAAATTTGCGGAAATTGCTATGAGAAGACGATGGCTATTCGAAAATTTCAAAATGTCATCACAGGAAGCCGCCATCTTTGTCATAACTGTTCAATCCTGAAGAAAAAAAATGGACATCCAACATGAAGTTTTGATTTGATAGATTCTCAATTTGGATTGGTATTTATGGCTTTATTCAAGCAAATTCGAATTAACGAAAACAGAACAAGTTTTGTACTGCCTGACAACGAACGCACAAGCGACACTTGCAGCGTTCCTCAATCGCTCCTACCTTGCGTCGCCTCCAAGCCTCCGGACGCAGGACCCCGTCCACCACTCTCCCGGCAGGGAGAACCTCCAAAAACCGAGCCTGTCCGACCGACGCCGAACGCGTCACGAGAGGAGGTACTAGGACGCCGACGTCTGGACGTGGCAAGCGACTAGCACACTTTGCGGATCCTGAAGGAGATGTGGGGTGGACGCTAGGACGGCCCGCCCGCTCCGACAAGGACCGCCAGATCCCCGGCTCTCCTCCAGCTATCGATTCGGAAAACTTTCGCGAAGTTTGGAAAAAGTTGTTGTTCCAATTTTCCAACACCGCGTCGTAGTCGACGGCTGGATGATGGCGATGGGAAATTCGACGGAGTTTTGTGTTTTCACCTGAATTATCCGGGCGTGTTTAACTCTGTATTTTTTTCTACGCGTTGGTTTATTTAGAACAAATTGGGAGGATTGATTCAGATCGCGTCCAGAACTATGGACTGAACGAGAATAAATTCGCTATCACAAAAACGCCTCTATCTTTTGAACCACTGGACCTATTTCGAAAATCAAACTCATTTTCGAATCATTTTCTAATTCTAATGAAAACTGTTTTTACAATAAAAAAACCGAAACTATTTTTCACAAGATTCATGGCTTTTTCTGGAATTCTTCCCATCATGCTTCTTATAGTGTTCTCAGTCACTTTCTGGGATGCTGTCTTCCCTTTTGCTTGAATTCCGCTAATGTTTTCGTTGATTTCTTAGTTTTCTTCAATTCTCTTTTTACCAGGGCCCAATATCTTCCGATTGGCCTGAGTTCTGGGCAATTTGGTGGATTGGCCTCTTTGGGGACAAAAACCACCTCATTAGCTTCGTACCATTCCTTGGTGGCCTTGCTGTAGTGGCATGAAGCTTAATTTGGCCAAAAGATTGTTGACACATCGTGCTCATGTAGAAATGGAAAAAGTCACTTCTTCAAGCATTCCTCGATGTATATCTTCGAGTCAACAGAGCCTTGGCCATCGAAAAATTTGCTCCTTTTCCCACAAGTGCAAATTGCTTGCCAAAGCAAGAATTTTTTAGGGAACTTTGCTTGTTTCTTCACGCGAAATTGTTCGTCAACATTTCCACGAGAATCTGCAGTATAAAATTCCTGACCAGGAAGTTGCGAGAAATCCGCCAAGACATAGGTTTCGTCGTCCATCACGCAACAGGAAAAAGTTTTCAAGAAATCTTTTTTTAATTTCTTTGCTCTTGATTCCGCTTCTTGATTCTTCACAGCGTTCCTGTCTGGCACTTTCTGCACTTTGTATGTTCTGAGCCCACAACTCGACTTGATTTTCTGAACGGTTGACTGCGACAACCCACTATTTGGACCACTTTTCGTCCTGAAAGATTAGGATTCTTCTGAAAATGGCTGATGGCTTTCTTCACTTTTTTTGGGCTATGATACCCCTTTTTCCTCCCGGTTTCTTCCTTGCCGTTAATTGCAAGATCTTCGTTGAAGCGCTTAACAACTCTTGATACCGTTTCCGGACGAACGCGAGCCTCTTTTGCGATTCTTTTGAAGCTCCATTTTTGATTATTTTGAAAAAGTTTCACTATAAATTCTCGTGTTTTCACTTCGCGTGACATTTTGCGACAGAGAATTGGAATATCTTTGAAGTAAATTTTCCACATGTTTCTGTTCATAACAAAGCTAACTATGATCAAATTTTGATTTTTTCTCAATTGGTTCAAGAGATATAGGCGTTTTTGTGATAGCGAATTTATTCTCGTTCAGTCCTTATCCCAATCACACACAAACAAACCTCAAACCGTTTTGTTCAGATTTTAAGCCTCTAGGTGTAGCTCAAGAACATGTAGAGTTCGGTGTCAGTTTTCAAATTCACGTATTTATCAGTTTGCTGTTTTCGAATGGAAAACTACTCATATTTCAAAGAACGAGATGAAATGATATTTTCGTTGAGGGAATTTTCTGCAAAGTAATATTTTTCAACAAAAAGCATTCGTGCAGGTGCAAAAATCCTCGTCTTAATTCTGGAGGTGTTTAATCGATTTCTTCAAACATAATTCGCGAATTCAATGCGTAATTATAAATTATTTCAAAATTCGAAAGATACGATTCAAATGCCGTAATCTGTCAATTTTCGTAACAGTCACACCAACTGCCAAGATACAATACATAAGTCACTAGGATGTATAATCTGAATTTTTCATTTATTTCGACAGTTTTTCACAAAACTTGGCTGAAATAGAGAAAATATCGTCTAATATTCGTTGCAGAAGGCAATTCCAACACTCATGCGTTCGAAAACTCGCTCCTTCGTCGCTCGTTTTCGAATTTCGCATACGTGTTGGAATAGGAGCCCATTCTGGAACTAGTTTTAGAATACATATAGGTACTATTAATCCGAATCAGAATCTGACAAGGGACAATAAATTACTGCATTCAAATGGACCAAATTGTTAAGTTATTGAATTTATCGAATTTGAGGGTAGATTCACTGACTCACATTGTAAATTGGGGTGACTTATAGATGAATCATCATTAAATTTCGACGATCACAAGATTATGGTGAATATAGCAACATATCTGATATTCAAAATTTCCGAGAATTTTTAACGAAGAAGAAGCGAATTTTCCTCTTCCAAAACACCGTTTTAGAAAATCTAATCAACCACTCCGCTGACGAGGAATTAGTTGAGCAGTCCCATCAGATGATATCAGCATCAAAACCTAATCAGTTTGAAATTTTAATTCCACGGGGACCTTCCTCGCTAAAGTTCGTCTGGTGACTCTTCCTCATTTCCATGGATTCGTTCTATCTACAATTACATCAGTTAGTCTTAATCCTTTTTTATCCCGATCTAACCTTCTGAGCAGGAATTCGGTACAGATATTCCTGATGGAAATATGGCAGTTGGCGGATTCAATCTTGAAATTGAGGGATGAGTCGAAGTTGGAAATTCCTCGGAGGCAGAAATAAACTCAATGAGTTCCCGGCAGTTAAAAGTAATTACATTCAAAACATACAGACACCACTGATTTCTGAAATAGATACCATAAGAAATGACCACACTTCAATTCCAATCCATAGCATCCTTTGATCAGCGAGACTCAAAGAACAAGTTGAAAATTCTCATTCGAGTAGACTCATCAATTTCGATATCGAATATCTCTGCATCCTTCCTCGCATCTAATGAAACTAGATCGATTTATCAATGCGAGAATATATCTCATTTTCTCAAGCTTTAAAAACAGATCTCTGGGAGGCTCCTTCTGCAAGGAAAAGGGAATCGAGAAATGGAACAACAACCTCCTTGGAAAGTTTTCCAACTTTGGAAAGTTCTTCGAATCGATAGCACTGGGGATGGCGTTCTTATCGAACAGCCAGCTAGAACCACCGAGAAAGAGAGGAGAGGATTCCTCGTAGTCCGAGTTGTGACCTCAAATTTTCTCGAAGGTTTTCATTCCTTCAATATCGTGTCATTTGAGTGCAGAAGCAGAAAATGAGATATATCAACAATCTTTCGAATGTCTATTTCACACCGGATAGAATACGAGGATAAATTGAAAAATTCTTAGCCTTCTATAGAACCAAACAAAATTTCAATGTCAAAATATTTTATTACTCAACAGATTCTCCTCATTATTGAATACATTTAATACAGCGAACCTGCAACGTCTCTAGACCTTAAGAAAAAATGTTTCTTTTTGCTCTGCAAACCAGTCCTCCACAGCTTTAATTACCTCCTCGTTGGAAGAAAATTTACGACCTTTTAAACTTTTTTTCAGTTGAGGAAAGAGATGATAGTCGGGCGGAGCCAAATCTGGTGAATAAGGGGGGTGTTCTAGTAATTCTAAGCCTAAATCACGAATTTTTTGCATGGTAACATGAGATTTGTGTACTGGGGCGTTGTCCTGTAAAAACAAAACACCTTTGGATAGCTTTCCGCGTCTTTTCTCTTTAATTTTTTCCCGTAGAGTGGACAGTAATGTCGAATAGTAATCTCCAGTTATTGTTCTACCCTTATCCAAAAAATCAATCATGATTACTCCATGGCAATCCCAAAAAACTGAAGCAAGAACTTTTCCAGCAGATTTTTGAACACGAAACTTCTTAGGTCTTGGTCCTTGGAGAACCAGAGTATCGCCATTCCATCGATTGTTGCTTTGTTTCTGGATAGTAAGAATGTACCCAAGTCTCATCCATAGTAACAATTCGGTTTAAGAAGTTTACATCATTTTCAAATCGAGCACAGATAGAACTCGATGCTTCTACCCTTGCACGCTTTTGATCAACATTCACACATTAGGGGATCCATTTTGCAGAAATTTTTCTTATGTCCAAATTGACGTGAACTATAATATAATGAACGCGTTCGTATGAAATCTTCAGTGCTTCAGATATCCGTTTTAGCCCAATTCGACGGTCTGATAAAATTATGTCATGAACTGCATCGATATTTTCGAGGACTGACACCTAAACTGGCCTTCCCGATCGGTCATCATCTTCAATGGAAGATTTACCTCTTTTGAAGCTTGCAGTCCAATTTGTCACGGTCGCATACGAAGGACATTGATCACCAAGGGTATTAAGCATATCTTCGTAAATCTGCTTATCTCTTAACCCTTTTAAATACAGGTACCTACTTGATAATGGCTCGATACTCCAATTTTTAGACTTTTACAATTTCGGTGGACATCTTTTTTTTTAATTTATTGCGTAATTCTGGTTTACTTTTTTGACGTCGAACTCTACACTGACACTGGTCTAGGCTAACTAGATATCAATACATCCTCGTATGTGGATAGTCGGAGGTAATATCACAAGACTATGACAAATAGCCGACTATTATTTTCGGCCTAATTCAATCGAGAGCGCCTTGTATTTCGACAATTCAATAAGGCCATATGAACATTAATAATCTGAATAACTCCCGAGAGCTTTAGCTCGAGGGAGTTATTCTTTGATTATTAATGTTCATATGGTCGAATTGCATTGTCTTGAAATACAAATTGCTCGAGATGAATTGAAGAAAATAATAGTCGCTTTTTGATATAGTCGAGTGATATTCAGGAAGATTATTTCATGAACACGTTCAGACAAGGGCAGAAGAAGGCATCTATTTATTTTATTCAATGTTCAAATGTTTCGCTAAGATTCCTGTCACTTTCGCTGAAGTGAAAGCAAACCAATTCATAAACTTCTATCATTTAATTACACTCACTTTTTACAACTACGAATTAAAAATTAAATTAATCATCAACAATAACTAAAACTCAAATATATAATAATGGATTATTTGAAATTGCAAACGCATCAATTATCGTAAGTGATATTTGCACCAGCACCATAGATAAGTCCTGTAGGTGTCACTATTTCTATTTTTTCTTGTATGACCTGTGCAGCTGAAGTTGAAGGCTATGTTTCTTCAAACTGTCGCATTCTATTCATAATTTTGTTGTGGTGTTCCTCATCGAGCTGAAGGTAAGGTTTTATGGATGATGAATTGCTGTGGCCCGTTATTTCAATCAGTTCCTGTTCCTGCACGCCAGCCTTTGCTAGTTGTGAAACGGCTTTGGAGCGACTTGAATGATTGGTTATTTTTCTTTTCTTTTCATCCATACCAATACGTTCTGCACCTTTTTCCATCCATCCCGAGTATTCATTTTTCCTGATGGGACAATTTTTGTACCATGCAGATTCCTGTTTCTGAACTTTCCTTCCTCTTTTGAGGACAACTATGCAGGGTTCGCATTACGCGCATCTCTGGCACCTTGGAATTCGATACATTCGAATGGATTCACCTTTCTATTATGTTTGGTGAAGTATAATTCCTGCAGAGATTTCGCTACTGAATTCCACATCAATTTAACTGTATACTCTTTATATTCTTCACCATTTTCTTTGCGTATATTCCATGCCCAATCTTGAAGAATTTCGGCTATTTTGGAAGTTGGGGTAGTCGCACAAAATTTGTAATTTTTCTGCCGACGAAAAGACATAAATTGTCTCCAGACAGACTCCTTACTTTTTTTTGTATTTTTCGGAATGGATTTAGATACATTTTCACTAATTTCCGTAGTGGAACATGAACGAAAACGCAACATTTTCAATTTTGTATGAATGTTATGTCAAACTTCGACACTTTATCATAGCACACATATGCAATCGAAATAAATAGCCGCTGATATTTCTCTGTTTACCTGAATATCCGAAAATATTGCATATCGCGTGACTAAATTCGTGACTTTTCATTGGCGGAGCCATGTGTGAATGAAATAATCTGTAATATTTCTTTTGAGTGCGAACAATTAAGGAAATGGTTTTTTCAGAATGGTCATAATTTTTTTTACGTTATTACCATTAGGTATGTATAAGGCTGCAAAATGGTGGAGGCGATGGTCCGCTTTCATACAGATATGGTTTCTGACCGAAATATTAGCTGAAAACTCTGCAAATTAGGGTCCGCGTAATATTTGTCGTGGACAAATGCCATGTTAGGGTTTGACTTATCGGATCTTATGTTTAACATGGCTGAGCTGAAAGGGTTGGGCAGCATCAGAAGCTCCTTGGCTGGAATCTATTAAGCGGATTAGGTCCCGATGAAGCCGTCATTCCGATGCCCCGCACCCTCGCTGTGTGTATCTAAAGAGTTGGGCTTCTTCATTATCTGCGGTCGCAGAGCCTTCGCCCTGCGGATATCCCTTCTAATCGGCAGAAATATAAAACGAACAGTGACCTTAAATTAGAATAATACATTCGCTGGGTAAATATTGTCGACTTCGTATCTGATTCAGGGGATTTCGGGCGAGAAAGTTGGCCCCTGATTAATCGAAGTGTGTGTATGTGTGGGTGGATGGGATTAGAGCGGAAAGAAAATGAAAATTGATGGTCGATGTCGTTGATTGTGTTTCGGAGTGTTTATGGGTCTTAGAGTATTGTTTATTCGGATGGCTTCGTTTATCGGAAATCCCGATAACTTTCTTCTATCAAGTTATTTTTGTTGATTGAATGAGAATTCTAATAAGGCTGCAAATAAACCCACAGGATCTCCAGATCCAAATGTTCAAATATCGGGTGTTACTTTTACGGTGGGTTTCACAAAGCGTGATCACCGGTGATTCGAGATCAACGGCTTGATTATCTGATTTTATAACTGAAAAATCGAGTTGATTCTAGATCAAGCTCGGATCACCGGTGATCACGCTTTGTGAAACCCACCGTATGGAATTTTCGATAGGGATAACTGTGATTTTACAGAAGGTAGAAGCCATGTTGTTTCGACATTTCTATTCAGTAAGCATTGACAAATTATCATGGAAAGACTCACGTCGCAACAACGTTTACAAATTGTTGAAATTTATTTTCAAAATCAGTATTCTATTCGCCAAACTTATACACTTTGACTTGTACATATATTTCAACTGTAGATTCGTGAGGCCAAAAGAAACCTTTTTTTCATTTTCCATTTTTCCGAATTCGACTCAATACGTTCCTGAAATGATACTGTGGAATTAATTCAAAGTTCAAATTTCTGGATTGGAATTGAGTTTATACATTTAGGGAATACTCAAGTGATAACCTTATTGGAATAAAAATGTTGCAAACACGATAATTTCAACAAAAACAGTTAGTTTCATCCGATTATATCTGCAACTAAAAAGCCACATTTCTCACACCAAAATAAGTTCCTTCTTCGATTTTTCTGCAGATTAGTTTGCAAACACTAATGACTTGTTCATATTTTCCTCGAAATTCCCAAACAATCTCATGAAGAATGAGTTTTCATTCAGATCATCAGAATTTATTATTAAACAACCTAACCTAATCTATTTTGTATCGATTCTGTAAATGTTTGCACAGAAATTTCAAGAAGATGTTGTCAGCTTTCTGATATTTCCATTGAGGTTAAGGATTTTTTACGAAATATATCTATGAATTCTCTCTCTCTCTCATCTATGGCTTCTGCCGTTTCCATCATAAATCGAATTTGCCGCAAATTTCTCCACGCATGCGTATAGCGAATACCGACGGATTGTGTGGTTGTCTCTGGATTAGTTATCTCAATTACCCTTACAGGCCAACTATAAACAATAACAAACTCTAAACATTATTTGAAGTTCTGCATACATTCGGTGAGTTATTGTTCTAATGTGATTATTATGTGAAGTGAATTAATATAATTTTAACCGTGTCGAGTTTATTAAATTCCAAGAGGATATTGTTCAGATAGGAACATCGCAACAGATTATAAGGTATCATTTTATTTTTCATCGATTTCAATTTAATACGTAGTTTGTATCGATATTCATCATTCATATCCGAATTTTGTATTTCATCGACATTTAACTTCAATATGGACCGGTAACAGTAAATTTTTAATAGAAACTCCTTGCTCCTTGGTGTTCAATTTTATCCCCCACATTTGTGGGATTTTATTATTGAATATCTCTACATCAACGTTTTCTATCATTTGAATTTAAGTCTCAACAAAGTTGATGAATATTGTGACAACATTGTAAACTCGTTTGAAGACCAGAAATTTTTCGTCAAATTTCTCCGGTTAAAATTGGAAATAACTCGAAAACGACGCGTTTTATTGTAGAAAAATAAGAATACTTTCAGTTTCTTAAATGATTAATTCTTTCGAAAATATGAACCGTTTATCTTTTCAAAGTGGTTTTATGGTGTTTATAGTGTTATGCTTTTATACTAGGAGAGATATTGAATAGGTTTTGATTGGGGAATATGCACCATGAATAGAGTAAACACTCAACCAAAATTCAGTACATTCGAAATAATGGTTCCGAAGATATAAACAGGAAAGTGTTTTTTCATGGATTTTCGACACCCTGTATCTTCCAAACCAAACCGAATTTTGAAAAATGGTATGGGAAGAAAGTGTTTCGTTTCACGAGAGGAATCTACAGTTAAAATATATGTGCAAGTCAAAGACTCACCCTGTATATAGAGCACTTCATGAAATTTATGGTTTACGTAATCGTCCATCAGAGCTGCTTATTCGTCGAACTGTCGATAGATTTCGGACAACATTTTTTCTACTCGATGCAACAACAACAACAAGACTAAGAACTGAACGTACAGAAGGAAATATCGCTGCTGTGACAGTGTTGATGAAGATCCAGATATTTCTATTCGTCGGCGTTCACAACTAGTTGGACTCTGTGCATCCACCACATGGAAAATTTTGCATAACGATCTTGTTCTACACCCATACAAGATCCAAGTGATTCAAGAACTAAAGCCACTTGACCATAATAAGCATCGTTCGTTTGCTGATCGGGTCCAAGAACAGCTTGAACTTGATTCTTCTTTTTTATCGAAAACTTTAGTGATGAAGCTCATTTCTGGTTGAACGGCTACGTAAACAAGCTGAATTACCATATTAATAGTGAAAACAATCCTCAAGAAACTCTGCAGGTTAGTTTGCATCCTGAAAAATGCACTGTATGGTGTCCTTTACACGCTGGATGCATTATCGGTCCATATTTCTTTGAAAACGATGCTGGAGCTAATGTTACAGTGAATGGTGCTCGTTACGAATCGATGATAAATGATTATTTGTTTGAAAATTTAAATGGTATCGACCAAGAACTGTTTTGGTTCCACAAGATGGTGCTACAGCTCTTCGTGGTCTTAGAACCATTTTACGGTATTTTCTTGAAGATTGTAGTGGGTGTATTCCCGTTCCCAAACTTCTCTTTGGCTCAGCATTGTACTGAAGTTTTTCTCAGTGCTTATTTTCGCGATCATCACATCACTAGGAAGGTTTGCAGATGAGATGTAGTCGTTCGAAGAGGACCAGACTCCTGGAGGTTGTACACTGAAACATTCACTTCATACTAAACAGTGATCAGCTTCTTGCATTTCCGTCTGACCAATAATACAAATCATAATTGGAAATGGGGTCATAATGAACAGAGGGATCGAATTCTTCAATATCTAATACATATCAAGAAACGAAACTCGAGCTGAGCATCCTCCAGCCAGCTTTCGATATG
Organism: Adalia bipunctata; assembly: GCA_910592335.1. Lineage (NCBI taxonomy): Eukaryota > Metazoa > Arthropoda > Insecta > Coleoptera > Coccinellidae > Adalia > Adalia bipunctata. The sequence goes on from OU342951.1 coordinate 6,753,166, forward strand.
TTTCTCGTCAGAAAACAAGCCAAACTTTAGGTGGAGTCGTGGTAACAATTTGCCATGGTAACCCATACTTTATCATATAGACTAGTGTACGGAATGAGCATCGGTGTACTTTTAATGAAGCCGTGTTTATTAAACTTGATATTATTCGTGGAATAATACTATATGATACTTCAACAAATTTCCCCTTATGTCAAAACAATACTTATGAGCAATATTAGAAATCGGGTAGGTGGATCGTCGCAAATTACGAACACAGGATACTGTCGGATGATCCGAGATGCCTTATTGTCTGCGAGCTTTCGGGAATTAATTTTCCATCCATCTTTCAGGTCGTAGTTCACTCCATACGTCCTGATTGGTGTATCGGTTTGAGATATATTATACCTGAAACAAAGATTTCGACATCAAAATTCCATATAGATTTTTCTGATATGAGTATTCTTCAAAGCCTTCTTGATTACTGAGCCTTGGGATGTCCAAGAAAATTTAGACATAATTTCTCTCACGATAATTGAATTTTCAAAGCTTTTTGATTAATCCTTCTGAATTTACTGGATCCTATGAGTAAGGATTATTTCTATGTGTGTTTATAATGAACCAAATTTGAAATAACTCCTCCTAAAAAAAGGTCAGGAAAACATGTAAATATGGAAACTGACTAGATGAATTTTTATTTATTTTTTCTATGACGGTTCGAGTCTGGTCAACGTTCAATAGAACATTCGAACCGCCCGAATCAATTGTGAAATTATACATAATAGTTATGATTAATAACAAATGAGAAAAGACGCTGTCATTTGAATTTCGTTCCTATCCAATTTTCTTCTTGGGTTTTTAACTGCTTAATATGTTTGTCGAGAGTCCAATTATTGATAAAAGTGACGATTTGGTTGTTCCTGTGAATATTGAAGAGTCTGCAAGAAGAGCAAGTCTGGAACTCCTACCTAAAAAATCTGTTCAGCAGTACGATATTGCATAAATAACAATTTCCTGGCCTGGTGTAAATTGAAAAATGTAGAACGGAACTTCAGTGAACCTATTTTCCTGACATACTTAGAAGAAGAATAAAAAATATGGAGTTCATCAACTTTGTGGAGCAAATTTTCAATGATAAAGTCAAGCGCCCTTATTTAAAATGGTGTGGATGTTAGTAAATAGAAGAAGAAGAAAAGTTTATTCACGGCCGTTAGTAAATATTTTAGGGTAATAGCATATTTACAACGGAAAAGTGAAGGACATCGTCCCAAAAAATCGAAAATTCTCACTCGTGAACCAGTTGAAAAGTTTATAAATGAGGCACCAGATGAGAAATATAAGATCTTCGTTGAAGCGCTCAACAACTCTTGATACAGTTTCCGGACGAACGCGAGCCTCTTTTGCAATTCTTCTGAAGCTCCATTTTCGATTGTTTCGAAAAAGATTCACTATAAATTCTCGTGTTTTCACTTCGCTTGACATTTTGCGACAGAGAATTGGAATATCTATGAAGTAAATGTTCCACATGATTCTGACGTTCATAACAAAGCTAACTATGATCAAATTTTGATGTTTTCTCAATTTGTTCAAGAGATATAGGCGTTTTTGTGATAGCGAATTTATTCTCGTTCAGTCCTTATCATGAGCGCCAAGGATATGGCATCTATCGGTCATTGTTGCTGTTACTCTATTTTTTTTGCCCAACTGCATCATATTTTTTAATATATGTCATTATAAAGTGAAGTTGCTTTAATACTTAGGTACCTATTTTATTTTTCTTGCCTACCTCATGGAGCTTTCTCAGGAATTCCCAGATTTGAGTCAGTTAAATTGGTCGGTCCTATAAAATTTGTAGTCCACAGAGTTGAAGAGAGTGGGTTTACCACTGAGGTCTTTATCTTTTTCGTTCCCGACGAAGTCCAGTCGCAGTATCACTTTGTGGCATCGAGTATAAATAAAAATACGAATTCTGTACAATAGTAGAAGTGAAGTAAATGTGCTGTCAGATAGAAGGTTTCGTGTATTTGTTGTATAGAAAGACTTCTGGTGACAATAATTTTTTGAAAATTGATCGAAATGTTATGAAATAAAGAATTTTTGCCATTTAAAGTGAAACACGCTATAGATCGAAGAGAAGGCGTAAATTATAGGTCAAAACGACAGTCATAACACTACAGAACCAAAAACGAACCAGCACGAACGAACAATTAAAGTTTCAACCCCAATACGTCCACCTGATGTGGAACGATGGAAAAGCGTAAAATCTTCGGGTTACCTCCAACGCAAGTAATTCTATCTCCGTCAGAATTTTCTCCCACATCCCGCCCCTCACGCAATTACCCGCCAAACTTTCCTGTCCTCATTATTCTGGACGGGGAAACATAATACAAACATGATGAGTGCAGTGTTAGAGTAATTTCCGGAAAAGATGAGAAAACCAGTCGATTTTTATTCGTAGGCTAATTTCCACGTCGCCCAAGGGCACGGCGCCACTTTAAATGACAAACGAGAGTGGCTTTTTCAAATTTCCACCCTCATTCCTTAGGTATACACTCTCACGGGGCGAAAAGAACGAATTATACGAAAAATAAAAAACCCGGGGAGGGACATGAAACAAAAGGAGAGATCAAGGCGAGAAGCCAGCTCCATCTAGTCGCGGGCGTTGATTGCTGCGTCAGGGAGGTAGGAGGAGGGGGGCAATGAACGGTGCTTCAACACCTACTAAAGAACCTGTTTAAAAAAGGTAGGGGCAGAGAGGGCGATTCGCAGAACAACTCGGGTAAGAGGGTGTTTGTTTTTAACGAGATTTCAGCATAATCATTGCTGCCACGTTTTATGTACTTCGAATGCCTTTTTTCGTACACAATGAGAATGAAAGAAGGCAGGCATTAAGCGAAACATTATTATGGACTTCCAGTAGAGCTTGTTTATTCGCGATTCATTTGCAGGCATTAATTTAACGGGGCTTGAGTGTAAAGTACGCTTTTCGTACAATTAAAATTCGAGCGGTTTTAAGCCCAGGATACCGAAGCTGTAGAATTCGCCTCTGTCGCGGAAAGTTTTACCGGACGATTACAGCCCCAGTTCGTGAATTCCATCAGATCCAAACAAAAGAGTATTTTTCAGTATAATTCAAGTAGATTCACCAAAATATAGTTTCAGCACATAATACAAGAGTTAACGTTCAATCGGAAATCATTTCATTAGGTACTTATACGTATTTCAGAAGGGATCTCCGACAGAAATACTTCAAGATTCTACCGAAATGGTCCTCACCATGAAACACCATAAGTGCCTCAATATCCTCAATAACGGAATTTCCATTAAACAATGAAAATAAAAACAATATATTTGTCATCAACGCGGAAACCCTGGAAAATTTTGAGTTCTCATTCAATCGAAAATGTCTTCAATCCGTTCCAATCATTAAATAAATCCATTTTGCTGACCCAAAACACCCAAACTCTTAATGCATTTAGTTTGAGAACAAAACTCGAAATTGAAGCATGGAAAACATAAAACACTAAAAAGTTTTGAGAGAGAAGGATTATATGGCCAAGTTTGGTATCAAAATGTAGCTTTTCGGGGACGCTGCATTCAATAAAAACAAATCCAAGGCTCTATCTGACATAGTTTAGATTTTCACCTGCGAAATGTTATTTTTCGAAAAATTGGAAATTTTAAATCTTCATAGCTCCCGTTTCTTTGGTCGCATCCACATGAGGGTTGTGTATTGTCAATCAGAATTGTCCAAAGTATCTCTATAAACAATAAAATCGATTTCGAAAATCCCAGATTTTTGGGTCAAAAATGCATAAGGTGCAAGACCCCCTAAAAACACCATATTTGCCATAAACACGAATTTACTGGAAAATCTAACAGTGTTATTCAAACGATTATGTCTTCAACCGATTCGATTCTTTCTAAATACCCAATTTGGTGATCCATATCACCCATACTTTGAGTGCTATGAGCTTCGGAACAAAACTCGAAAATGAAATATCGAAAAAATTAAAACGAAATAATTCATTAGTTATGAGGGCTACATGGACGATTTTGGTATCAAAATGTAGGTTTTCGAGGTCGATCTATTCAACAAAAGACTTTCCAGAGCCCTAACTATTATGGTTTAGATTTTCATCTGCGAAATGTTATTTTTCGAAAAACTGGAAATTTCAAATCGTCATAGCTCCCGTTTCTTTGGTCGCAGCCACATAAAGGTTGTATATTTTTAATCAGCTCTGTCCGAAGTATCTCTATAAATAATAAAATAGACTTCGAAAATGCCAACTTTTGGGTCAAAAATGCATAATGGGTAAGACCCCCTAAAAACACCATATTTGCCATAAACACGAATTCCCTGGGAAATCTAACAGTGTTATTTGATCGATAATGTCTTCAACACATTCGAATCTTTCAGAATACCCAATTTGTTGATCCATATCACCCATAAATTGAGTGCTATGAGCTTCGGAACAAAACTCGAAAATGAAATATGAAAAAAATTAAAACGAAATAATTCATTAGTTATGAGGGCTACATGGACGATTTTGGTATCAAAATGTAGGTTTTCGAGGTCGCTGAATTCAATAAGAAACATTCCAGAGCCCTAACCAGCATAGTTTACATTTTCACCTGCGAAATGTTATTTTTCGAAAAATTGGAAATTTCAAATCGTCATAGCTCCCGTTTTTTTGGTCGCATCAACGTGGCGGTTGTATATTGTAAATCAGCATTGTCCGAAGTATCTCTATAATTAAAAAGTCTTGGCAAAGATGGATTATATGGCCAAGTTTGGTATCAAAATGTAGGTTTAAGGGGACGCTGAATCCAATAAAAACAAACGTCTCTTGAATATGTCAATCAATAGAATTCAAACATTCTGTTGAGACCTTGAGGCTATGGAAACGAAATTGCCTCTTTTCAAAATCTTATTGTTCGATTCAAATTGAACGAATTTAAAATTCAGTCAAAACAGATAATTTAGGACGAAATTTGTTGCTAAGGCAAAGGAATTAATAATGTCTCTGTTCGACAAGCCGACAGCATGCGGCGCAGAGTAGTAAGCAATATCATCCAGTACATAAGTATTACTCCATTTAGATAATCGCCTCCATACCTCCAAAATGAAACAACTTTTCCCACTGGCGGAAGCGTTTAGTATCACGTGGTATACACAACAACGGCCGCAAATGAAAGTTGCCGAAGTAATTTACAAAGGGAAACTTGACAGGATCTTCTTTGATTATATTCGCGTCATTGTGTAAAGCGGTGTTGGTCAAGTCGCCTGCTGTTGCCGCAAGATTTTCACGGACCACCCGGATCCATTTATCTATCCCGGTTAATGAAATTATAGTAGGCGTTAGGCCGTCTAGCCGCAATCTTCACAATTTCTCTTCTGGACGTGCGAGGTCCAGAAATTACGGCCAACCCCAGTGTGTCAAATTTGTTTCTTCTGCTGCTCGTTAGGTAACCTCATTTGTTTTGTCGGGGGGGTCGTTTATGTTTCGTGAGATGGATTATGATGGGTGCCGTCGAGAGATATGGATTCGATGGGTGTTCATAGAGAAATCAGTCAATGTACAGAGCTTTTGTCGCAAGTGTGAAAGCTAATTGGAGAGCACAGACCCAATTTAAGACAACGCTGGGGCTCTTCATCTATAAAAATTATTGTGACCCATATAGAGAGTGTCAATAAGAGCGCAAGATATGAATTGAGCGCCATGTTTGACAGTAATAATGTCAAAATGATTACGACGTGACAGATGGAAAGTTGACAAATGGGAAAACATGGAACATTACACAGTAGAACAACGCGTCCTGGTCAAAAAATGGAGTAACGGTGAAAAGCGAAAGTTTAGTGTTATGATAACACAGTTTCCTGTGCCTCATTTGGAAGTTAATGATCTTGACGACATGTGGCTTATATACAGGGCCTCGCTAATCAAACTGCCCTCCTTGGTAGGAATCCAATTTTCAGCTCTAACATTACAGCACTAGATAGACGAGAACTGATCTCTGTGTTTGAGGGCCAATTTCATGAGGACCTCATAGAAAACGCGAAAATCTATTTCATACTGAAGAAGTGAAAAGAAAACTTTGCAGTTGAAATGGACTTTTTTCTGGTATCCATCTTTCTAGAAAAGTTTTGTCTTTTGAATCGTCTTGGAATGGAAAAAAATTATGGCATGGTTATAAGGTATAAGTTTTTTTCCACACGGTCCAGTTTAGCCGCTATTTTAGCAGTAGGTACGCCTTGCTGACGCACCCTGTAGAACGATTTTTAAATGGAATTTCATTGCTAATCCTAGTTATGAGTGATGAAAATAAGCAAAATTAGGTCAAGAATTCTTCAGTGGTTCAAATCTCAAGATGATTCTGAGGTTTTCCATTCCCTGAGGCCATGAGAGCATTTTTCCCGAAAATTCAATAGATCAGAAAAACCAGATCTTCATAGGAAAACAATGAACTATCGGCAACGTCTTCAACAAAAACGGCTATCATAACTCACACAACCGATCGAATCAAAGAACCCTTTTCCGATCGAAGAGCAATTTTCCAACTCCGATATCGATTCGGCCGTCTCAGCATCCTTTCTCCGCGTCCCCCATCGAAGAGCCTGGACACCGATGATGAAGTACATTATCTTGTCTGAACAGCTAATTACAGCTATGATGCCACATTAGCCCTCGGGGCGGCCCGGCCCCCGATAACCTTCGCCCGCTCCACGGACGAACCGCCCCCGGCCAAACCGAGCGGTTTGCATCCGATCTGAAGACGGCGAGGCCGCTGTGGCTGCCGCTCTCCCGAATCTGCCCCTGCAGACACAGAAGTTCGACGGATTTTAAAAGAGGACCCGCTATCTTTCCGAACGTTAATGCACCGCTCCTTCCGCAAAACTCTGGAGGCGGCCACGATATTTCAATTAAGAGGACCGGCCTGTAGAGCGGAAACCGAATTTGAATATACATTTTCGGCAACCGCCGCTTATGATGAATTTTGTATTGGATTCGAGGTTGTCGCTGTTAATAAGTACAGTCAGGGGTTATTCTGAAAGGGGTGAGATCACTACTTCCGATTTTATCTTTCATTCTTTAGCAGTTATCCTGATTAGCGAATTAATATTCCATATGAAAGTTGAAAATTATGTGGATTAAGTAATCAGTTCGAGCTGCAATGAAATATGTAGCAAGATCAAAATATATCTACGAGGATATATTGAAAAATTCTTAGCCTACTATAGAACCAAAGAAAAATTCAATGTCAAAATATTTTATTACTCAACATATTCTCCTCTTAATTGAATACATTTTTTACAGCGAACCTGCAATTTCTCTAGACCTCTCAAAAAAATGTTTCTTCTTGCTCTGCAAACCAGTCCTCCACAGCTTGTATTACCTCCTCGTTGAAAGAAAATTTACGACCTTTTAAACTTTTTTTCAGTTGAGAAAAGAGATGATAGTCGGACGGAGCCAAATCTAGTGAATAAGGAGGGTGTTCTAGTAATTCTAACCCTAAATCACGAATTTTTTGCATGGCAACATGAGATTTGTGTACTGGGGCGTTGTCCTGTAAAAACAAAACACCTTTGGATAGCTTGCCGCGTCTTCTCTCTTCAATTGTTTCCCGTAGAGTGGTCAGTATTGTCGAATAGTAATCTCCAGTTATTGTTCTACTCTTATCTAAAAAATCAATCATGATTACTCCATGGCAATCCCAAAAAACTGAAGCAAGAACTTTTCCAGCAGATTTTTGGACACGAAAGTCCTTAGGTCTTGAAGAACCAGACAGCACTGTTAATTTTTGACCCAACAGTGAGAATGGTGGCCCTTATCGAGACTAGAAAATTTCTTTCCTAGCTCGGAATTGAACTTCGGACCTTTGGGTCCTTATTCCATAATTGCCTTCACCGCAGATGAATATTTTGTTATGAATATGTTAAGACAAGTCATGGTTCTTTGTTTGCTGATGGAGCCTGGGATGAATGGTCTCGGTGTTGTCCGGTAGATTCGGTTAATTCAGCTGAAATACCTATGTCATTTTATCCGTGCACTGTATCTGTCATATTGTCCATAAGACGATAAAAAACTAGAAATATATCGAATTAATACAAAAAGTATTCTTCGTGAATACAATGACAAATAAGTAAAGTTTGAAATGTATGCAATAGAAATGAAAAAATGGTGAAAACTGGACATTTCTTCTGAAAGTTTGGCGCAATGAGAAAAAAACTCGTGACCCATTGATTTCTAGAGTAGCGCTTGCGAGTTTTCAGAGGTAAATGGAAGCCACTCGGGTCGTGTGATTTGGTAGGCAGTTCCGCATTTGATACCTCCAAATTCAAGTAATGATGCCTATGTTATTTTGTACATATATGTCATTTTGTACGTATTTTCCCTTCAATGTCCCACTTAGCGGTTAAATGTCTACGCTTCATCCTAGAGGTACCTTTCAAAAACTAGGTGTCTACGTACATTCGTCTTTCCCTATGGTGTTTCGCAAGTACTCATGCATTGTACCGTGGGATTGAATACGCCCGGTGGTTGACTTCGGGAACTCGATCTTTGCTAGTCCATTTCTTTTATTTATTATGTCCTGAAAACGGTCTCAACGGAAGTGATCTTTTATTTTTGACATCGTCAAACTTCTGCAAGTTCCAACTGCGATTCCAACAATATAAATGCAAACTCTCGATGGAATGAACTCAAACATATTCTCACAGAATATCTACCTGACGCAAAAATGAGAACAAATCCCCAATCTGTGATCCCAATTGCAGCAGAAACGTAAAACCCAGGAACTACATTCCCAACGAAGTCCTTTTTTTTACAAGAAATAATTTAATAAGTTCCCCTCGTTCCACAAGCGGGTCTCGTTGCGGCCTCTTACCGCAGGGCTCGTTCATCCCCCACTGACGGCGGTGGAGATGTCAGTCGCACCCCGTCGAAAGACAACGGGAACGCCGAAATATTCATCTAAATATGCCGGGAATGATTCGGGATGGAAGCGATGGAGTCATTTCGGTTCATTAGGATTTTCAGGTGGACGCCAGTAGCAGATTTCGGGAAGGAAATGAAACAGGTATGATTACAATTAAAGGAGGTTTGATCGTCATTCGTCATGAGAGCCCAAAGCCGTGAAAACAGGGAGAAATTAAAAGTGCCCGACGCCTCCACCATTTTGCAACTAAACGGTTTACCTTGAAAAGGTCACGAAACATCCTGTTTGATAAATGGATAATGAATATTCGTGAATTTTGAATCGGTATAACCCGTTTAATTTCAACTCATCGAAAATTCTCTCCCAAGTGCAGCTGCTCAAAGTAGATAAGCATAATAATCAATTGAGGCTCCTCTAACCCACTCTTTCTAGCGGAGCATCCGGAGATTAGCACTAAAGCCCTTATCACGCCAATTTCAAGAAAGCGGGAAAGGCGGTTGAGCAATTCATTATCTACCAGATCATGGGGATGTTATCATGGCCCGGAGTGATAGTGCCGAGAGAAAGAGATAAAAGGAATGATTGCAAAAGTCGTATGGATGTCGCTTAATCCACGCACAAACAACAAACAAGCGATATAAACGACTGATTTACGACGAGGGGATTCCTTAGGACTCGGGTATTTCTTTCAAGGACTATTGATTCATCGGATGGTTATTGAAGAATTCTGTGTTACACTAAGTTGAAGTCAGAATCATCTTGTTCCTTCACCTTGTGCAAATCTCAAAATTTGAAAATTCGTAATAGTGTCTGTGGGTGAGCTAGAATGATGAAATTCTGGGAAAATATAGTGCATTGATTCCACTTCAGAAAAAAAATGGCAGGGGGAGTCTGCGGTGGAGAGATCAGGAAAAAAATTCAAATCTGAAAAAATTGTTTCTTTTTCATTCAAAACTTTGAAAATGTGTAACTGTGCCTGTGGGCGAGCTATAGGAATGAAATTATAGAGCAATATAGAAAATCGATTTCTCTTCAGAAAAAAAATCACTAAGATAGCCTGCGGTAGTGGTATCAGGCGAATAAAAATGAATTCTAAAAAAAAGTTCCTTTTTCGTTCAAATCTCAAACTTTGGAAATTTGTAACTGTGTTCGTGGGCGAGCAACAATGATGAAAAGGGCTGTAAAGAGCAAAAGATTCTTCTTCAGATACCAAATTACAAAACAAAATCTGCAGTGAGGGGATCAGTAGAAAAAAATGGAATCTGAAAAAAAAATATTCTTTCGAATCTCAAACTTTGAAAATTCGTAACTGTGTCTGTGGGCGAGCTATAGGAATTAAATTGTAGAGCAATATGAAGCATTGATTTCTCATTGGGAACATAGACAACTTAATTGGGAAATTTGACTGTATTAACATTATCAGATTTATCAGATTCTTCTGTGTTGCATGTTAACGAATTTCAGGACAAGCAAAAAAAGCGAAGATTCACGAGAGAAATAAGCAATTTATTACCTCAAGAAAAACATAGATACGAAATATGATACGACGGTAGGAATAGTAAGAGGCATCATTTTTTTTCCGGGACCCTCTTTCCTTCCGGCGTCTCAATAACACGGACCACCACAGGATGGAAGGCGCGAGAAGTTTCTGCATATTTGTTTTGATATCGAATCGGTCTTGTAGGAATCAAAGATCCATGATGAATGGCGACGTTTGGGAGCGAGTATATTGAAATGCTTCGCTGGCTACCGGTCTCCGGACTTTGCCAAACACGAAGGGGGAAGAAAGTTTCTTTCGGAGATATCGCGTCTCAATTTCCGATTATGCCCTTAATATGGAGAGATTTTATTGGAGAAAACGTCTCATTTGTCGGGGATTTTCTGATATATTGGCTCCGAGGAGCATACACAAAGTAAGTCCTCAGGAATTTTCGTGATCACGACTTGAAATAAGGTCTCGTCGAGTCATTCTTTCTTCACCTCGAAGTTCCTGGTCCTTCAACCTTAGAAGGATGAAATTTTCAGGAACTGTTACTGAAGCCATGTTAAACGTTTGTCACTCATACTTCGGCGAAAAAATTAAACAGGGTATTCGCGAATATAGGCCTTTACTTGAAAATTCTCGAGATATTTAAGAAATAACATGTTTCTGAGGTAACTAAAGGCTTAGGTTTACCGAAAACTCTTTTTGGCAGAACTCCTTCTCAACTGTTCAACAAAATTCTCACAATATCTGCATACTCATTCGGAATCAGAAGCATAAAAATGTCTGTGTACATGAAGACAATCTGCTCGATTTTAAATTGCATTGCCAAGATATTCTCCAGCTAATGTTAGGTTTCCGATGTCATCTCATCTCGGGCCCCAAAGATGACCATGGAACCCCACGGTGAGGTCCTGATTTGCATGAAGTAACGAGCTTGAGGCCGCAATCACATGGATAGTGGACACGTGACCCTATCCGCGATAACACACCGATAAGAGCAGGGTGCTAGTGAGCACAGGAAGAAGTCAGGTCCGGCTCCAATCGATTTCTTGATTTCGACATTATTTCTTCTCCATCTCACTTGAATTTCGTTATTACTGGGCAAAGAAGCTCGTGAAGTATTCAGAGTGATTTCGGGTTGAACTTCTTCAGGTTTTTGAGACCTTTACACCTCTCTCTTCAGTGTACCAGCAAAGCTGGATCTGCTGGAGTTCTTATTGACATGCACTAGCTCTTAGCTTAGCTTATCAACGTTCGAAAATCTTATACGAGTTATGATTAAGACTGAACACTTTTTACGGATATTGAGTGAAGATAGGCAGGAAAATATTGAGATGAAAACTTCAGAAAATGTTTCGGCGTATTTTTTTCGTACGAGCAACCTGTATCTCAGGAAATTTAGCGTGTTCGACCAGATATGTTCCTGGAAGTAATCCGCAGAGCTCCTTCGTGACGATGCCAGATAAACAAACGCAGGGTAGCGGTACCTGCCTAATTATATATGAATTTCTTTAATAGTCGAGACACCCCAGCATGTCACGTACGTAAAAAGTGGCACGCATAGGATTTCCAGATGGAATTGCTGACGGGTTTTATTGTCCCGAAGTAGGCTTAGTAATTCCCTTCTGGAAAATAGTTCGAAACTCTCCAACGATTTTTAAAGCACCCTTTACGTAACTGATTCATTAGAGGTGAGGAGAACTGGCAGAGCCAACTCCATCGAGAGAAGAAAAGCCTTTTAATGGTGCTGCCCAAAATCTATCCTTTATCAAGACTTTGTCAACAGAAGAATTGACCAATACATTCATCAAAATTTGCTTATTCTGTATACCTACCTATAATATTCTAACAAAATCTGCTCCCGTATGAATCGAGAGGCGGAAAAATATAAAACTCCATCATATTCCATAATAAAATAATTACATAGAGAGATTTTCCGTCTTCCTTCCTCTCTCGATGCTCCTGCATAAATCCTCGTGTAAGTGATCGGTTAACGCCGACCCCAGTTCAGGGATTTTTCTGCCCCAAGCGCGGCAGCGACTCGCAATCTCTTTCTTTTAGATTTATGAATGTAATCGCCGAAGTAACAAGTAAAATCCCCGAAAAGTTTTTTATATCGGACCGATATTTTTCACCGTGTTCGCCCTCCGGAGAAGAGGGATGTCAGTTGTAATTCCTTCCAGGTCTCTGTTGTGTGATTTTTACGATGAACGGAAGGAGAAATATGAGTTCATAATTTGTATCTCATTCGTCAAAGTATTGGGGTCACTGCTTCCAGATGAACTCAAGAATTAAAAGCGTTTGATTGTACACAAAAATATCTACAACGTTCAGTGTTATTCAATCAAACAAAGCATGATTGGAGAGCCCCAGAAAGGCTCAGAATGACTCAATTTAAGTAATCCCCTTCTCCGAAAAGATATCTTCCATCTGAGAAAAACCTGGATAAAACACAAACACGAGCCTGTGGAGGACTGACAGAATCTTTAACTATACAGCCTGGTCTTCACAGAGCAAGTGCACTTCATCAGCAATTAGGAAAGGAAAGGAAAGGATTAAAAGATCTTTCGACCAAGTCCGATCTTCCTAGCGATGATTCTTCTGTACTCCAGGTGTATGAGGAAACCAACTGGCCTTTTCTCTTGGGGTATCAGCTTCCATAAATTTGTACATATTTCGATTGAAAATGAGCAAAAACCAGGAGCACTTTCAAAAACCTCCCGACACTCAATACGCAAAAAACAAACTCCCGATGAAATCATCGAACCATCAAATTTCCACAGCCCCTAAATTGATTGTCTATATCTTCCCCGTTCCAAATCCCATTTCCAATAGAATTTCCATCGTATTCACACTCATATTCCCAGCTGAATATCAAATGGCTTCATGATCGAACCGACGAGAAAAATCTCATAAGTTTCTTCTCCGTTATAAATCACCTATTTGTGAATTCACCTCAGCATCAGTCGCCAATTGTGGAGGTAACTAATTTTCAATTTGAATCTTTTCTTTTCTTATCGTGTCGGGGCCAGGAGAGACAGACTGTCGCGCGAAGAACCTACATTATTCATGAAAACTGCAGCCGAACTCCACATTTATATCTCGTAAAGACTTGCCAGACTTCAAGGGTGCATTATAAAAGAAACCGCTTTCAATCATGTGCACTGTTTTTTGACGTCTAAAAACCCCTTAGGGGGCTCGGTGTCGTGATATATGAGGGGGAATGGGAATTTTTCGATTTATACCAATTTGGATTTCATTTTTGTTTTGATTTTTTTTCCATGTTTGATATTGGGAAACAGGAATATAAAAGGGAAATTTCGATGTTTGCTATTTCAATAAATCTCCACATCTTACAGGAGAGACAAAAAATATTACGGCTCATCCCTAAGGTGATACATTCAATCATGCTCTTAACTTCCTTTGGATAAGAGTTCTCTGCATCAATCGATAATAATTTTTTGTACAACTGCCATTAAAAGTGACACTTTTAATGACAGCAAACAATGTTAAAATTGTTTGTTTACGTGGAAGCGTATTGAAAATATTTTTAACATTAGTGTTAAAAATATTTTTAGCATACAATTAACCGCAAGGAAGGAACCGGGAGGAAAAATAAATTAAATAGCCCAAAAAAAGTGAAGAAAGCCATCAGCCTTTTTCAGAAGAATCCTAACCTTTCAGGACGGAAAGTGGCCCAAATAGTGGGTTGTTCGCAGTCAACCATTCAGAAAATCAAGTCGAATTGTGGGCTTAGAACATACAAAGTGCAGAAAGTGCCAGACAGGAACGCTGTGAAGAATCAACAAGCGAAATCAAGAGCAACGAAATTAAAAAAAGATTTCTTGAAATTTTTTTTCTGCTGCGTGATGGACGACGAAACCTATGTCTTGGCTGATTTCTCGCAACTTCCTGGTCAGAAATTTTATAGTGCAGATTCTCGTGGAAATGTTGACGAACAATTTCGCGTGAAGAAACAAGCAAAGTTTCCTAAAAAATTTCTGGTTTGGCAAGCAATTTGCACTGGGAAAAGGAGCAAATTTTTCGTTGGCCAAGGCTATGTTGACTCGAAGATATACATCGAGGAATGCTTGAAGAAGCGACTTTTACCATTTTTACTTGAGCACGATGTGTCAACAATCTTTTGGCCAGATTTATTTTCATACCACTACAGCAAGGCCACCAAGGAATGGTACGAAGCTAATGAGGTGGTTTTTGTATCCAAAGAGACCAACCCACCAAATTGCCCATAACTCAGGCCAATCGAAAGATATTGGGCCCTGGTAAAAATAGAATTGAAGAAGACTTAAGAAATCAACGAAAACATTAGCGGAATTTGAGCAAAAGTGGAAGACAGCATCCCAGAAAGTGACTGAGAACACTATAAGAAGCATGATGGGAAGAATTCCAGAAAAATCCATGAATTTTGTAAAAAATAGTTTTGGTTTTTTTATTGTAAAAACAGTTTTCGTTAGAATTAGAAGATGATTCGAAAATGAGTTTGATTTTCGAAATCGTTTCAGTGGTTCAAAGGATATAAGCGTTTTTGTGATAGCGAATTTATTCTCGTTCAGTCCTTAGAATGCAGACCTTGCCTCTTTAGAATTCAATAACAGTAGAGATAATTCCGGCGAACTAGGTGGTGAGTTCAGCAGGTTCCGTCCAGACTTGATATACGATGTATGTCCAGCCCCTCATACTTCAAACGAAAGTATATTCATCATTTCCGTATCCCGAATCTAAGAGGGGATATTAGCCGACAATCTGGATGCCGATGTAAACATAACGATATATCTAACCGGTGTTTACCTCCCCGTAGCGTGAACAGGGGATGACAAATTGTGAGTAAAGGTGCCCGGTGATAAACGACGACCGTTTAGCGCCGGCCAGTGGGCAGCTAATGATGCCCCTGCACCGCCCCCGGCTCTCTTATTGCCCCTTTGATCTAGTGCCGACACGGTGACGTCCTCAGGCGTGAAAGGACAAGGCACACACTTTGGATTCGTTATGAGATTCAAGATATACCTTCGGGTACTCAAAACAGAAGATTGGTGGATACTGGGCGGGAGCTTTGTGGTGATTTTCTGCAATTTCGAAAGGTTCTGATATTTCATATTTTCACATGAAGTTTCCTATCGAGTGTTGAAGTCCTGCTAGCATGGTGCTCCGCTTTGGGGGAGTGCAAACGGTGAAGCTGGTGCAGAGAAGAAAGAAGAAATCCTGCTAGAACACTGCGTGTATATCCTTCATCCACCTAAAGGGTTTTCCAATGAGAGATGTTATTTTGACATTCAAAGAAAAATGCCATTTTGTTAAATAAATGATCGGATTATCATCTAAATATAGTTGTTGGTTACACCATTTATAACTCGAGATCGGATGGACTGTTTGTTATGAAACTTCATTTATAGATTCGTCTACGGCCTGGTTATTATAAAATACATTAAAACTCTGAAAAATTCTATGAAAAATTTGCACAATTTTTTAGTGAATTTCAATGCGTTGTTGAAGCGTTTATCGTTCCATTTTTATTAATGGCGTAGTTTCTACTTATCAAATGTCAAAAAACACCTCTTATTGGAAAACACTCTACTTGAGACCACAAAATTTGATTCCCCCAACGAACGTCACAAATGACGCCTACGCTTTCGAGTTCACAAGGAAACATCCCATCCTTCTTCTAGATTCCCCATTCACGACGCCGAAGAAAGTAAAACACGGAAACGACACTTTCATTGTCTATTCGGGGCAATTTTCAATTTGAATAACGATGATTTTATTTATTTTATGGGGTCTAACGATTTATATCTCCCCCGCATGCGGAAATAAGATCGGTACAAAGTTAAACTCATGAATCTGTAATAAATCTGACTTTTTCGGCGCGCGAGGCACACAAGGAACGGAGCCTGCTTGTTCCAATATAATGTAGATAATGCAATATGGGATCCGTATGCACACAATATGAATTTAAAAGGCTTTCGCAGACTCCGTCCTTGTCGTGCCTTATTGGGGATGTGCACCGAATTGTTCCTCAGCAACGGGGTTACATGTGAATTTCTATCAGCCACTTTGTGGATGTTTCTAGCGGTTGATTCTTGAATCAATCACTTTCTACATTCTGCAATCTAAAGTTCCCACACACAAAAAAAGAGCAGCCAATACAGAACCAACCAGTAATTTGGATCGATTAGCTTTCAAATCTGGCCGTTACACACCAAACGTGGATTCAAATATTCTTTCGGAGCAATCAGGAATCCAAATACAGAACTGCTAACTGCTAAACTTGCTTTCACTTTTTACTTTAGCTTTCAATTTTGTTGTCACCATTATAATTCTTCCTTTTCTCAATATTTCCTTTTCTTCTTTTATTTCTCCAAAT
The DNA here is from genome assembly GCA_910592335.1 of Adalia bipunctata. Lineage (NCBI taxonomy): Eukaryota > Metazoa > Arthropoda > Insecta > Coleoptera > Coccinellidae > Adalia > Adalia bipunctata. The sequence goes on from OU342951.1 coordinate 6,769,947, forward strand.
GAAAAGATGCATTTTTCCGGCGGAGAAAGTTCAACATTCGTTTTTTTATCCTTATTCATAACTGTCTCAACTTCTACACCTAATATAATTGCAATCAAATCAAGAAAGGAGCCCATACCTCCTTCAAAAAAAAAGAAGACATGTTCATAGGTCATTATTCAAAGAAGACAATGAGAAAGAAAATGTTCCTAGCAACTTTCGAGACGATGAAGACGACTGTGCATCTGTCTATTGTTATGACCTTTTTTCCCGATTTGGCGATTTAGATCGGGTGAAAACCAGTCTTCTCCAGGATTAGCCTTGGAAAAGACTGGTCACGATGCATGCATTGGATTGCATTGGGCTCACGCATCTTGTGACGAGCGTTCCATTGGTGAACTTTGTCAGTAGTTTTGTAACTATAAGTATAAAACTATATTTGTCTTTTGCCGGTATGTCATTTTGTCCATAGCATGCGGACAAAATGAATTTCGTTTATTCCAATTCATCTAAGAATATTTCACTTTTTGGTACTTTTATTTCATAAAGGTTGATTAGATTTTATAAAGAAAGGACCAAAGATCATAGGTGTAGAATATGACATTACTGTAATTCACTACTAACAAGTTATGTCTCTGAAATAAACCCCTATGTCATTTTGTACGTACTTCCCCTACGTTTATCGAGTCTTTGGCTCACGTTTGCCTTGTCCACTTATGAATAGTCCTTTAGGGATTGGAGGAACCTTCTCATAGGATTAGCAAGAGTAGGCAAAGATGCGTAGCCTTTATAAGCAGCAGATGAATATTTTGTTATGAATATGTTAAGACAAGTCCTAGCTCTTTGTTTGATGATGGAGCCTGGGATGAATGGTCTCGGTGTTGTCCGGTAGATACGGTTAATTCAGCTGAAGTACCTGTATATGTACCACTGTATATGTCATTTTGTCCATAAAGCATTATAAAACTAGAAATATATCGAATTAATACAAAAAGTATATTCAACATAAAAAAGCTTTGTGAATACAATGACACATTGAGTAAAGTTTGAAATGAATGCAATATAAATGGAAAAAATGGTGAAAACTGGCCAATTCTTCTAGAAGTTTGGCGCAATGAAAAAAAATCGTGACCTATTGATTTCTGTTATCACTCATAACGACCAAATGAACTAGAGTAGCGCTTGCGAGTTTTCAGAGGTTAATAGAAGCCACTCGGGTCGTGTGATTTGGTAGTAGGCAGTTCCGCATTTGATACCTCCAAACTCGAATTATGATCTCTATGTCATTTTGTACGTATTTCCCCTACCTACATCCTTGTCAGCACAATTGATGAAAACATTAAAAAAATTCCCCAAATAAGGACGAACAAAATAACTCTATCGGGGTCTGTGATTTTGATGTGCTTTGATACAGAATGCACACATGCTGTGAGTAGTTGAGGGTGTTCTGGAACCTACACCAAACGCTATAGCCGGAAGATTCGAGTCTCAGAGTCCTGCAGGCTCCGATGATTACCCCTGTTCGAAGTGCCCCGACAAAGCCACCGGGCTGAGCACAGAAAGGTGTATTTATTATGCGGCAAGTTATTCACAGTCGTCAGTGATTAGTCTAGACGGGGTACCTGGAAAGTTTAAGTGGTCAAAAGCAAGGAGTGTGGAATGGAAATGGCTCCATTCGAAATGAATCTGTCCGTTCCAGCTGTTCCCGCACTTGGGAACCATTAAACTATACGTCGCAGCTCCCGCTGCCCTCTGCCAAGGCGAGCTAACTTATTTATTCGCCTATAATTACGATGCAGAACGGACTGGAAACTTGGCCGAAGGGGTGAGTAGTCGGTGATTGAATTGTGCGAGTGCGGCGAACAGATTCCACGATTTTATATTCGAACCGTGTAAAATGCTCGACTTTGTTGCGAAGCTGGGGCTGGCTCATGCACTATCTCAATTATTTTCCTTATGGACTTCAAGACAGCATTTCAGTTTAAAAGAGTGATAGTTCAATAAAGCAGCACTCGAACATATATGAAGGCATTCATTAGATCCATGCACGTGATAACACCCAGCTGCCATGAAGCAATCAAGCTAGGATTTCAAGGCGACCAAAAGACCAACAGTAGGTTACTATTGTTTCTGCAGTTCTATTGTGTTACATTCTATTCACATATTACGATTTCTTGGATGATACAACAAGTCCTTAGTTCTGACGAGAAAGATCCTATTTATCTAGAACAACCTAGACTGAAAAGTGGTCTAGCGAATTGTGTCAATAATCTTAAACTTTGATGTTAAGTTGATGGAATATTCAATTACGAATGCTGACGAAGAAGATCCTTTAGTTTAGATGTACTGTTTTTTTTGCGACTGCTCATTTCGTCGAACGGTCCGCAAATACAGGAATTTCCCTTGATGGTACTGCATTTAATTACATTACAAGATGTGTGATGTTTTAATCATCATAAGTAGCTGATACCTACTATTCAATTAAGCTACTTTATTTGTTTTCGTTCTTCGCGACTCGCTGCTTCCACAGCCGGTTCTCTTTCCGGATTATCTTGATTAATAGCAAATATTTTGACAAATATAACTCACACATAAATTAGAAATGCGACGAAGGAAAATAGAGACTCGATTTTTCGACCCCTCCGTTGATATAAATTCTATATCGGATAATTGAGGCGTCGATATGATCGAGGGAAACCATTCGTTACTTTGCGCGATGAAGATGTAATCGAATATTGGAATCAACAGTGGAGGGAGGTTTTTCGGTGGTGGGTTTGTGGACTTTTGGTCCTGTTGATGAAGTCAGAAAAAAGTCTCGATTATAGTTCGGAAACTAGGACTCTGATCAATCGAAAGATAATAACTCGTTGGAAGAAATTTCGGAATTGAGTCCATCAGAAATTGAGTTCGCAACTAATGAACTGCCCTGTGGCGACTTTGTTACAATTTCTGGCACCATTGACGATCCTAGTGAAGTCTCGTAAGGAACACACCTTACGCTTTTGTTCTTCTTCTGATCTCTAAGAACAACTGAGTTAGGCTTCAATTTGTTGAAATTTGCGATATCCACGACGCCAAAGAACTTCCCATCCGCATGTACAAACCTCTTGGTGAACCACACAAACTAGCTTGGAACTACTAAGTTCAAAACCCGCCTTCGATAAGCTCAAAGCTATTATCACTCCTGATTTACCACAGCACTCAATTCTTCTTGCCCAAACTTGGGTTACATCGCTTAGGCAGTGAAGACTTATACTTGGCTACGATACTCATGGTGTCTCTCTGAAGTCATTACTCTCTAGGTCCATGAAAAAGAAGGTAGATGAAGGGTATCAGGTAGACATGTCTGTCTATTCACAGGGAATTATTGCTTACTGTTATACCAGAAAGTTCTGATGAGGAAATAAAATCACCATCACCTGGTATCAAATGCAAGTTGGTGGGCTGCTCCTCACCATTTCCGCTTACAATTATCAAAGTGTACCAATCTGCATATGCATATTGAATTCATCACATCCCACATCCAACTCTCAGAAATCTGACATGTTTGCATCTCCCCCAGGCCGATTATATTCTTAACAATCGTAACTAGGTATTCGTTTCGAGCCGCTTGATGATCGCATGAAAAGTGGAAAAGCCGCGCGAAGGCCCTCGTCATCAATTATCGTTAGCCAGCAATGTGTTCTTGTCAAATTTTCATAATTAGCTTGAGTGGCATTGTCGCGAAGCGTTGCCGAAGAGTTAGTTTCGTTGGGTTGCTCCTTTTCAATGAGCCGACGATGGTGCGATGCCTCTGAATCGTTTTGACGTCGCTAATTAGTCCTGTGTAGCTAACGGGACCGAACTATGGGATTTCGGTCGGATTGTACTAATTCATTCGGAGGTGTAGCTTGTTTTTGACGGAAATGTAGATGGCGTTACTTCGTTGTTTTCGAGGAGAATGCGGGAAGTGTAATTAGGATCGGTTTTGATCGGGCCAGGGACAAAAGAAGCCTCTGGAAACGTTAATTTATTTGCGGCTTGTGATGAGAGCGCGATTGGCAGAGAAAACATTTTTTTGTGAAGGAAATCCAAAAATTGAATGGATGAATTCAGGTCCTTGTGGACTCCAATTATGCACTGTTACCCAAAAAATTTTTGGTAATCAGAAGATGCGGATTATAATCTGATTTACCGCTGTTTTTGTTTTCCAGTGTCTGGAATGGCTTCATGTGAGTTACACCTTTGCTTTAAAAGCATTCTTGTCCAAAGCTTTTTTGCGTTGGCTTGCTTCGGCGAGGTATTCTATAACCAGATGATTGTTAGCTTCTCACTGCTTCTCTAGAATCTACACTAGTCAGTTTCCCCTACACCTATTCCCTTGACATGCTTCCTGAAGCTGGCAATGGTCAGGAAGACAATAAGAAGATGTAGCATATTGGTCTTCAGATAAGGATACTTTTGAAATCTCGTAGTTGTGAAGTTCCGAAAGAACTCTTTGAAAAGATCATGTCCTGGAAGAATCAGCCAGAATGTTGCTTTTTAGGTTTTCTAATCCTCTTCTTGTAGATGCTTTTTCCTATATCACAGTAAGGGTCTGGACCAAAAGAGGCATTCCTGTTCTGGCAAGGGATTCCTCCAAATTTCGAGTTTCCAGGCAACCGGATCATTTGATGGTCTCTCTTCAGAAAATCTGAGTCGTGGATTTCCTTTTCCAGTCTTCCTACTCAACATATTAGTGAAGCTTATCATCTTGACCATTTCGTCACTGAAAAGGCTGCTGATAACATGTTTTTGGTTAGACAGGACCAGGCTCTGTAATTTCTGATTATCTTGTTTTCTGTATCTCACTTAGATATTCTGCAAAATGATCTCTTTGGCCAATCTGTCGAGCACTACATGAAGATGTTTGAGATCTCTGATGATTTCGTCAACTGATAGGAAGATTAACAATTGACGATTCAGTTCATACTCACATTTCATTCGTGGATATTTATACCGACAGGTCATTCCTAGTATGTTGTGGACTATTAGAAGCCTTCATTATTAACAACACTTAAGGTGGAGCTCATCATTTGGAACTTAATACTACATCAGTGCTCTATACTTTCCGCTAATCCAACAACCAAATTGCTTTATATATAAGAAACGCGTATACACGTCACGTCTTGTCGATCATAAAAACGGGGAAAGCTCATCACGCTTCAGATTACACATGTTACATATCGTAGCGTAAGTTAGAGCCAAGATATCATGCCGAGATTAGCTTATATGACATCTAGTCGATCGCAGAAGGAAAACAGAGTGGAGATATGGCAAGTTAACACGTCTGTACAAGTAATCTGCGGCGACAGCTTGAAGCGTGACCAGAAAGCATCATGGCAGTAACATAAACCAGCAAACTTATCGCATGTACTCGAATAATACTATTAATCATCGCGATGTGACGAAGCGGATTCGTGAAGTATAAATTTCGGGGTTATTTACTCGGGCCGTCCGCATTTTATTGCTCATGGGTTTTGACTGCCGAGCATGCCATCATAACAGCCATAATGCACACTCTCATTTAGAGATTTTCAATGCAATATTACCATACACGCCGTAGTCTTAAAAAGCTATAATGAAAAAACATTTTTCGAGACAAGCTTTTATAATTACAACATCCGCCTTTTTGAAGCCGCCATCTTGAATTCCTCAATTTTGAAGAATCGCAATTTCCGACCCAGAAAATTCCCAGATACCAATTTTGAATAGAATCGGATCATAATCACAAAACTCGTCCGCCATATTGTTGCCACCTTCTTGAATTTTCCAATTTTGACAGAAGAATCCAGGCCCGGATCTACGATTTTTTCTGACCGGGGCAAAAATTCATGATTGCCCCCCCCCCATTTGTTTAACATGTACATAATATATGAATTCATAGAAAAAACAAAATTGAATAATACAAATGAATAATGAAAATAAAAACTAATAATAAGGAAAATATCACAAGAAAAGAAATTGTACTTTTTTCTTCACATAGCATCACGCGGCGTGATTTTCTTTCCGCGAACGCATCTATCAGCTACTCGAAATCTGTTTCGAAAGCAGTTTTGTATTCTATAGCTAAGATCGAGAAGCCATAGAGACTTTTCTGACTCATTAAGGAACGCAAATAATTTTTTATTATTTTCAATTTGCTGAAACTGCTTTCACATCTTGCAGACGTGGTAGGCAATGTGCACTATATTCTATATAATGTCAGCTATACTGACATTATAGGGAAAGCATCTTTCAGATCTTGCCTGTAGAGAATTTGTAGCAGGTCTAATGAAGTCGATCTTTCACTTATTTCAGGAACCAACATTTTGAAAACCGATAGTTCCTAACAAAAATCAACTGGATTCAAGTCTCTTCAATATTTTTAGGTTAAAAGGGTCCCATTTTCTGCAGATCCTCTTTTTGCATGTTTAAAAGAGCATGGCCATTGAGGAATGAGAAATTCTTATGCAGACTCTCTGCGCTTTCTAATCTTTTTTTGATTTCTGACAATAATCTGTCGAAAACAACCTTAATTTCCTCGGAGAATAAACCAACAACGTTCTTGACTCATCATCGCACATTTCGTCAACCTGCTTTTTCTTCTTGGAAACACGTTCATTTCTAAGAATTGGCTCCACATCCAATTCTTCTGAAAGAAGTCTAGCTTCCGAGATCCAGTTTTCAATAAGTTTTTCTGTCATTCCTTACAAGATCTTCATAAGATCTTGCATGAACGATAATGAACGTGAAATAACTATATCTCCTTTCTGAATTTCCACGTTGACCATATTGATCTCTCGCAGAACATTATCCCAAATTGTTAGGTTCAGTACGAATCTAAAATCCACCACAGCATGAAGCAAATGACCAGCTTCATAATTGTATTCTGCGACTAGTGAGGATTCTTTGATTTCTTCCACAGCCTTCACATCTCCCGGTAAATTATTGAGCAAGGCATTAACAGCTTGATGTTTAGTCCATCTAGTTTGGCTACTTCCTTTAAAATTTGTTTTCGTCCACTTTTTCATAATTTTCCATCGTGTGGTTGAACTAACAAAAAAACAATACAGTTTTTGTACAACACCAAATAAATATACTGCTTCTGAACATGATAAAGACGAATGGACACCCACAAGATTCAGAGAGTGTAGAATTCTGGATTGGACTCCTTTATATATATGCCAGCTTGTCAACTTCTAAGAAGTCAAAAAAACTTTCCTTTATTTTTAGTATTATAAGTCTTTGCCTTTATCTCATATCCAGACTACGTTCTCTTTAAATATCGTATAACCTGCGTCCTGGTTCATTTGTTCTGTGAGAGATACATCTGGGGTACAGTCGAACATAATAGTGAAATAGTTGGCCTCCTTGATCTCATTAATAATGCTATTCCGAACTTTGGTGGCCATTAAATCGATAATTTCATTTTGCATATTTTTGGGAAGATAGGATGTTTGTCCTCTGGTTGTTTTTAGCGCCCCCTTAAGCTGGCGCCCAGGGCAAGCGCCCCGCTTGCCCCACCCTAGATCCGGGCCTGCCTCATCTTCTTCGTTATCGACGCAGTCCATTCGCAGTATCAACTTTGTGGTACCTACCTAATTGTAGCGGGTTGTCAAGATTATTACTGCCTCTACTGAAAGATTGTCATAGTATATTAGAATATTAGTGAAGATTTACTGAACCACAGGGATTTAATGGACAAGTGTGTTGAACATTTTCATGTTTTTCCTCTAAATCAGCAGTTAATCCTCCAGACCATCCACTCTCCTGGCGGATAATAAAAATACCATCGAACGAGCGCGACAGCGAAGGAGAGGACCTCAGCACCGTACGAGAAATGACGAAAATCTCCAAGTAATTGCATCTGAAGGCATTAGTATGTAATAGGGTGTACATCTTAGGATCAGCGTTGGCCTGGCTTGATCCAGGGCTACGCACGCCTCGACTTAATGTGTTGCACTCTAATGACTGGGGATGGCCTCGGATCCCTTCGGGGGGACGTCCCCGACCCCTCCGGCCGACTTCCTCCACGGCTTACTATTAATGCCGGCCGCGGTGTCCTGCACGTCTTCTGGATCCACGGAATGCCTCGGTACAATAATTATCGCACGGGTTTATTGTTTCACATACCGGATTTCGCCAAGGGCGTACGAGCTGGGGCTCATTTGACTTGGAGATGGGGGAGCAACGAAAATTCATAAATGTTGGGATTTGGGGTATGAGCAGGAATGTATGATGTTCAATATTCAATATGAATTCAACGGGAAGGTAATGGATGTGGAGGATGGGAGGAAATTACACCGCGGAATTGTCCAAAGGATTTCATCGTTGAGATAGATCGAGGAGGTACGAGGATATATTAAAAAATTCTTAGCCTACTGTAAATAGAACCAAACAAAATTTCAATGTCAAAATATTTTATTACCCAACATATTTTCCTCTTAATTGAATACGTTCATTGCAGCAAACATGCAACGTCTCTAGACCTTTCAAAAAAAATGTTTCTTCTTGCTCTGCAAACCAGTCCTCCACAGCTTTTATTACCTCCTCGTTGGAAGAAAATTTACGACCTTTTAAACCTTTTTTCAGTTGAGGAAAGAGATGATAGTCGGACGGAGCCAAATCTGGTGAATAAGGGGAGTGTTCTAGTAATTCCAACCCTAAATCACGAATTTTTTGCATGGCAACATGAGATTTGTGTACTTGGGCGTGGTCCTGTAAAAACAAAACACCTTTGGATAACTTTCCGCGTCTTTTCTCTTCAATTTTTTCCCGTAGAGTGGTCTGAAATGTCGAATAGTAATCTCCAGTTATGTTCTACCCTTATCCAAAAAATCAATCATGATTACTCCATGGCAATCCCAAAAAACTGAAGCAAGATCTTCTCCAGCAGATTTTTGGACATGAAACTTCTAAGGTCTTGGAGAACCAGAGTGTCGCCCTTCCATCGTTTGTTGCTTTGTTTCTGAATCGTAGAAATGTACCCAAGTCTCATCCATGGTAACAATTCGGTTTAAGAAGTCTACATCGTTTTCAAATCGATCACAGATCGAACACGTTGCTTCTACCCTTGCACGTTTTTGGTCAACATTCAAACATTTGGGGATCCATTTTGCAGAAATTTTTCTCATGTCCAAATTGACGTGAACTATATGATGAACGCGTTCGTACGAAATCTTCAGTGCTTCAGATATCCGTCTTAGCCCAATTCGACGGTCTGATAAAATCATGTCATGAACTGCATCGATATTTTCGGGGACTGACACACAAACTGGCCTTCCCGATGGGTCATCACCTTCAATGGAAAATTTATCTGTTTCGAAGCTTGCAGTCCAATTTTTCAAGGTCGCATACGAAGGACATTGATCACCAAGGCTATTAAGCATATCTTCGTAAATCAGCTTACCTCTTAACCCTTTTAAATACAGGTACTTGATGATGGCTCGATACAATTTTTCGATTTTTACAATTTCGGTGGACATCTTTTTTTTTAATTTAATAAAATTAATTAGAATAATAAAAATTAATCTAATAAGTTATTGTTCGTTGATGTGGTATCGCAATATTTTGTTTATGCATGGAACTGGTCTAGGCTAACTAGATATCAATACATCCTCGTACATGGATATTATGGAACTGGAACCTTACTGTTACATAATGTGGACATAATTTGTTTACATCACAGGTATATAACAATGATCGTAACTGTTACATAGCTGTTACAGAAAATTGATATGTAATAAAGTTATCTATTCACTATGAATAATAATTAATTATCTAAATCTCAATGACCATTCCAAGTGTAATTGGGAAATTCTCCCGTTTACAGATCGCACAAAATTTGGGCAGTTAAAGCGTAAGGTCCTTTCAAGGATGTTCATAAGTCACATCACCCTGAATTCAACGATCTAATCCGGCTGACAAAAAACCCGAGCTCCAACAGGGCGCAAAAATCAAAAAAGGCCCGGACGACAGAGGCAGCCGAATTAACAGTCCGTTAATTAAAATATAAAACGCATTTCCGTCGTTCTAAAGCAAACCACGTCCTTTGAGGTTTTCAGATTTCCCGTCCGGCTGGAGCGCCTTAATCGAGTTGGCCGAGTGTCTGGAGTGACGTCGTGACGTTTCCGGCGTACATCAGTCGGCATGAAATTGAATAGAGTCTTTTCTTTTACATAATTACCCCTTCAACTTTGCTCTTCTGGCGGCCATCGTATGTGAATTAACCCGAGTCGGTTTCAGTTGATCTAATTATTCAATTCGTAGGAGCGCAGCACTAAGCCAAGCTGCTTTGAGCAGCCTCTGATGGAGGGCATCTTTAATTCGACGGCAGGAGCAGGCATTAGGTTTCCCCGCCAGGGTAGATACGACGCAGTATAACCCTTCCGCAGACTTTCTGATTCTTGCCCTCTCCGGTAATCTCATTTTTGACGATGCGGATGTATGATCTGGATCTAATGAAGACATTCAACGTTTCGTAGAGCCTTATTTCGGATAGTCGTTTGCTGGCTTTATCAGCTCGGATTGTGTAGGCTTCATCATGTTACTTTTTGTACTTTGAACTACTTGCTATGTTCACATCTTGTCTCTAGTTAGTTAGTTTATCTGCTGGCTTTTAACTAAGCCAAATTCCTCAGAAATGTTTTGAGAAGTCGGAGATTATGAGTTCAATAGAAAATACAATAATTCGAATAAGGACTGAACGAGAATAAATTCGCTATCACAAAAACGCCCATATCTCTTGAACCAATTGAGAAAAAATCAAAATTTGATCATAGTTAGCTGTGGAACATTTACTTCATAGATATTCCAATTCTCTGTCGCAACATGTCAAGCGAGGTGAAAACACGAGAATTTATAGTGAAACTTTTTCAAAATAATCAAATTTGGAGCTTCAAAAGAATCGCAAAAGAGGCTCGCGTTCGTCCGGAAACGGTATCAAGAGTTGTTAAGCGCTTCAACGAAGATCTTACAATTAACCGCAAGGCAGGAACCGGAAGGAAAAAGGGGTTTCATAGCCCAAAAAGAGTGAAGAAAGCCTTCAGCCTTTTTCAGAAGAATCCTAACCTTTCAGGACGGAAAGTGGCCCAAATAGTGGGTTGTTCGCAGTCAACCGTTCAGAAAATCAAGTCGAGTTGTGGGCTTAGAACATACAAAGTACAGAAAGTGCTAGGCAGGAAAGCTGTGAAGAATCAAGAAGCGAAATCAAGAACAAAGAAATTAAAAAAAGATTTCTTGAAACATTTTTCCTGTTGCGTGAAGGACGACGAAACCTATGTCTTGGCTGATTTCTCGCAACTTCCTGGTCAAGAATTTCATACTACATATTCTGGTGGAAATGTTGACGAACAATTTCGCATGAAGAAACAAGCAAAGTTTCCTCAAAAATTTCTGGTTAAAACTATGGTATTGAGTCTTCTCTAAACATATAATGGTCTTCACCGTAATCGGAATACGAAGGGCTTGGCGTCCAAATCGCCGATAATTATTTTCAGTATTTCCACCAATGCAAAGTCTAGCATCATTCCGTTCTCAAACAGAGCGCCTCGGACCTTCGAGGGCCCTTAACCGATATCTCATCGCACGAAGATCAAACATTTCCTAGGTTGCTAATTCCTTCAGATGGGGAGACCTGATTATTCCATCTTTCTACTATGCATTTATTTGACGAGGCTAATCCCTAGTAACGAACTCAGAAAACCTTCCATCGTTCGTTAGGTCACGTCTCCGAACGTTCCATCACGAGATATTTTTGATTCCTCCTCAAATTGGGAAACTAATTTAACAACTCGAATTTTGGGAGTTACCAAGGTAAGAGTTTATGCCACAAAGTAGAAGGGCTGTGCAGTATGTCTTTCATCAACAGTATATTTCGATGACACCCTCTTTATAGAAAAGATGAATATGCTGAGAATACAGATTATATTTTCCTATTTTCCCTCTCCTCTAGAGAAAATGAATTATGTCTGGGCGGCTCTCTGATTCGCATCTATATCGAACGTATATGAGCGATAAATCTATTGATGTCAAGAAACATCCCCCAGGAAACATATCAATAAAGAACGTGTAAAACCTGACATAAATGTGGAAGCACCTCTTCGGATCCGCCATAAATTTTATTGCAGACGTCGTGATTTTATCGAATCATAACCTGGTCTTACAAAGTACGCGATGATCAGATTACTGCACGGATTCCAAATATCAACTTCGACGATTTTAAGAGAGTGTAACGCCAAGAATTATTGCAACATAACCTTAGAATATGCAGAACCAGATTTCTGCTCCATATTACTGAACAAACTTTGTTATTGGCATTGATCAACGAACTGGAAGCAGAAACAAACAAAAAAAGACTGGAGTGTAGTCTGGAGCTTTTGAGCGCTCCTTCAGCCACCTTCAGAAGACCCACTTTGACTCTGGTAACTATGTTACAGAACCGTTTTGTCATGAAAATGTAGCCTGTGATCTATGTTCTGCCACGAAATTCTCAAAATATTATAGTGATTTTTCACTCCTTGATCTCAAAAGGATACATCACAAATATGGAACAAAGTGCTTTATATGTTACATAGATATTATGGAACTGGATCATCACCGTTACATCATAATATGGACATAATTTGTATACATCACAGCTATGTCACAATTATCGAACCAGTTACATAGCCGTTACAGAAAACTGATATGTCACGAAGTTTTTCATTTGATCTGCCCACATTCATTCGAGAATTATTGATCATCAATAATTGACTCCGTGAGAAATAAATCTTTCAAAAAGTAATATTTCATGTTTATTGTGTGAATTATTCTTCTTCTTTCTTTCACTGTTAGAAAAAAGACTTTTTTCACACTTATACGCATCCATAGTGATGTAGAAAAATCGAGTTTTCTTGATAATTGTACAAACATCTATGGAGGTTGATCCTCTTGTATCATACGTAAAATTGTATGGTGACCCAATTACTTCCTTCTACTTATAGGTACTGAAGTATTTTTTTCGAGAAAAAAAAGGATTCTGCGATGTTCTCGCTAAAAATCTCAGATATTCCACCCCCGGCGATTCGAAGATCAAAGCATCGTCAAAATTCAATCGCAAGCCTTACAAACGCCCACTCATTTCCTAACCCATATAAAAAATTAACTCTCGCCAGATTCGCGTCAAATTAAAAACTCGACGACCGAAAATAATTAAAAATAATTACGAGTTCGCTCCTCCAACGATGCTCATTTATAACAATAGACGTCAGCCGGTCAGCCTTAATTTCAATTGAGTTATTACTGAGGGCCCGGAGAGAAAAATGAAAAATGGCCGGGACAATGGGGCAAGAGTTGAAAAACACCGTGTATTGCACCTTCAATTAGTACGTCAGCGAGCTTCGGACGCGGAATAAAAGACGGCGGCACGCCTCAAAGCGACGGGGGGTTTCCCAGGAACAACGAAGAATAATTACCGACGTCAAGTGGTCTGTGAAAAAACAAACGAAAACACAAAACAAATGGTGCTTGATATTCTGCGGTGGTAAATTGATAATTTTGAGCGGCAATGAGGCGAAAATATGGGCAGTTATTGCTTTTGTTATTGTGAACGCGACAGGACCGTAACGGGAAGATTTACTGATATCAAAACTGTTGAACGATTTCCAGATACAAGAACTTTTCGTCTTGAAATATTCCTAAGAAGTTCGTTCTCTTACTAAATTAACAACCTGTATAATAAGTTGATTTTTTTTTTTTTGACGGAAAAGATCTTGGGTAATACCACAAAATCATGGAAAATATTCGACTATCATTCACGATTATACAATTCGGTCAAGAGCATTTTGTATTTTGACAATTTGACGAGAACATGTGGACATTGATAATCGAGTTTTTGCAACGTTGTGACGTTCTTTGAATTTTCTAATAAATAAACTCTCAATTGAATTGATTGAAAGATACTTTAGATTGAAATTCATTTACTCATTTGTACGTGAATTTCAGTAATGAGTATTTGTTTCTTAAATATTGTGCATTTTCACAATACATACAAGGTGATTTTTTGCATTGTGCTTGATCAATGAAAATCAAGTGAGAATGACAATATTCCTATAGCCTACTTTGAAATAGACTAGAATACCACTGGATTTGACTGAATTTCACGACTAAAGCCAGGTTTGGCTCAGTTAAATTCAGTGGTATGCTCGACTATTTCAAAGTAGGCTATGTTAGGAATTGTTATTCTCAATTGATTTTCATTGATCAAGCACTATGCAAAAAGAGCAATAATAAAAAGGTACACTAGAATGATATATCAAAAGTCTGTTCTCTATTTGCGGCGAATGTGACAAATGAACAAAGCAGATAATGAATGAGGACCTAATAAAAAACTAGTTTTTGACGAGGAATCGATCGGTATTACAAAATTATATGGTTCCCATTTGTGAAAAATGAGATTTCATAGTTTTATTGAAGCCCTGTTCCACACACCCTGTATAATATTTCCGCATAATTTATTTATACATGAAGCAGTATCAGCGTACTTCCTCTTGTTCCACTGTGGCGAAAAAAATTTTTTGCAATGAGGGACTTTGGAGATATTAACTCTAATAATTTGTAACACTCTGTCAACAAATTTGTCTGTCTGGCCATAACACAACAATCGCTTGAAGTGGTTGCGCATATTATACATCGAATCAGTGCAGAATTAAACGAAGAATTCGAATATGTATAAATATACAGGTAGATTCTGATTAGGCATCGTATGGCAGCACCGTTTTCTGAATCTGTAGCCAGTTCATTCATGGATTTCGTATCGCTATTTCAATTTTGTGTTACTAATGGCGTTTTGAACAGTGTTTTCATCACGATATCGCGTATGAAAAGTGAGGTTTGGATTTATTTTTGAATATTAATAGTTCGTATGTATCTTGTTTGTGGTAAAAATACTTGTTGATCCTGAGTTGAGTTTTCCAGGTATGTTCTACTCTTGTCATTCTAAGTTACAGTGGCGTAGGTTTCCCGATTTTCGTGATTTCGCTTCTCAGATTTCCTTTTGATATTGAGAGGAGGAATACTTTGTTATCAATTCTGAAAATAGCTGACTGTGTTTACCTTACTCGGAATTTGTTGCAATGTTCGGAATATTGATGGATGAATTCGTCAAAAAGAGTTGATTCACTTGTAATTTTATTTCTATTTCTTCAATACCGATAACACTACGCCACTGGACCTCTCAAAGTTAGATTCTGCAATGTGGCCACCATAAAGTAAAATTACAATCCTTTATGTTATCTTCGTCCCACTCATTGAAAACGGACTAAATTTTGGCTTCAACAATTCTCGAATCCATGAATCAGATGCTGTGTCTCCTCTTTCTATGGCTGAATCGCTTTTTGTGGATTTTATTCAAATTCATAAAAAATGGCCTAAGAAACAGGGCCCCCGCTACCATGTGTGCAAAGTGTGCAATGCACACGGGCGCCATCCTTTTAGGGGCGCCAAAATCCTGGGTCAAAAATCGAAAAAATATTTGCAAAAGAAAATAAACAAAAATTAATGCTAAGTAAAAATGCTTGTATTTGATGCGTCTCTGTAAACGTTCTTCAACGCACAGGTAGGTACGCTTTCCTCGGACTGTCAATCTCGTTTTTACGAATTTATCCAACCAATGTAGTTGTTCTCATTACCTGATGATACTGACCCATTAAGTATTTTACAATAAATATTTGAAAACAATTTATTCTCGACCCTCTCAAACCTAAGCATTTCAATAAGAATCCTTCTGACATTGCCTGTATCTGTAGCTTCTGGCGAGCCATCTTTCTCAAAATTAAAAATCATAAAAATTATTTAAGATTGACAATGCTTCAAGAAAGATTGTCTGGACTAGCAATATTAGCACTTGAATAAGAAATTCTTGATGGTATCAATATTAGCGATATAATTGATGAATTTGCAACAGCCAAGTCTAGGAAAATATCGCTACTATGTATAATAGCTATTTTTTATTTTTCTACTGTACCTAGCTTTCTTTCTTGATTTTATGAGGAAGATATGAGGAAGGGTATTTTTTAAAGAAGTACCTGCATATTTTTCAAATTACCTAAGTATAAGTAGAAAGTGATACTTTTATATGAATATATATGGAATATATGGAATAAATTCGATAACTAATAAACTAGGGCATGTTGGGAAAAACGCTCGGACACGTCGATTTGTAATTTTAAATGCGCATATTATTCAAGAAAATAATATTATATAGGGTGTTCCATGTGACAGTGGCCAATACCAACCTTCTTATTTCAAAGGCAACCCCCTGTATATTATTTATTTTTTGGATTCTTCAGAGAATTCTAGACACAATTCATGCACAATGTCCTATACCTATCTTTAACTGTTTCGGAAGTATTAAGTGTTTTCAGATTTATTGCAAAAATCAACGTTTTAAATAAAAATTATTTTGTTTCACAAATTCGATACATTACACTTGAAACCTAATAATTAATACTGATTATTTCTTATTTATTAAAAAAACAAAAGAAACATTAATGTCAATGTAGGAAATGTTCAAAATGCTCGCCGCAAACGTCTTGGCAACACACTAATCTGATGTAGAATTGTCATCTAACGTTACTCAACATTTCTTCTCAGTAATGTTTTTTGCTAACTTTCTTCATATAAAGAGGTAAATGGGAAATAAGTATTGAGTGTAATGTATCGAATTTGTGAAATAAAATAATTTTCATTTGAAATGTTAATTTTTGTAAAAAATCTGAAAACACTTAATATTTCCGAAAAAGTTGAAGATAGGTAAAGGACATTGTACATGAATTATGTCTAGAATTTTCTGGAGAATCCAAAAAATAAATAATATACAGGGGGTTGCATTTGAAACAAGAAAGTTGGTATTGGCCACGGTCGCATGGAACACCCTATATAATTTCATTTTCTTGAAAAATATGCGCATTTAAAATCACAATCGACGTGTACGAGCGTTTTTCCTAACACCCCCTCATTTATTCGTTAACGAATTTATTCCATTTGGCTGTTACACTCTGTATGTATACATTAGCCAATATTTCTGTTTTTTGTTCTTAAAAAAAATGTGATTTTTAGTTTTTGGTTATTTTCATAGTATTTATCAACAGAGTGTCTGTACCCTACTAGTCAAGGAAATGCTTCAAAGTGGTTGTGAACAAGAATTTATTTCGAGTTATTTATTTCGTTATGATTTTATTCTGTTTTTTTGTTCTGTTGTGTTTTGTTTGTTTTATATTTCAGTCTACAAAGAAATATCTAATTTTTGACTCCTAAAGTTCAGTTTTTCGATTTATTTCAAGCACCTAGCTACCTACCCACCTAATAAATAAAAAAATCCAATATGCCTTAAGGGGCACCAAAATTCTTTTTTGCACACAGGCACCAGTAGCCCTTGCGGGGGCCCTGCTAAGAAATTTGTCGATCATCCCCATAGAACAAAACTAATGAGCAGCCTCAAAGGTACCGCGGCCAAGCAAATTGATTTATTCTTATTGAATATGCAACATTCCCGGGTAATCTGGAGAAATTCCGCGTTCATTTGTGTCCGTAATAAAGGGTTAGCTTGCTTGGACGTCATTAATACCTCGAAATCCTCTAATAAATTCCGTAGGCAGGGTCTTATTCATAAAGGTTCATTATTCGACGTTGGCGGAGATTTTAATTTTAATTAACATCGTTTCTTTTGTATATCGGCTACATTCGAAGCAATTTCCCCGGGATTCTTGGGAACGGGAGTCACGCTTGGCCGCTTTCTCGTCCGAAACAAAGACCAGCACCTTATTGGACACAATGCAGCGAGGCGCTTCCGCCACATTGTGGCTGTGCGTTAAAGGGTGGATAATGCGGAGGATAAAGCGTATACCCGGTTTCCCGTGTTCTCTCTGTTCTAGCCCCAGAAACTGAGACGGAGTCGCTTAAAGAAATTAACAACGTCATTTGTCGTCATACTTTGCGATACGCCCGCAGCCTTCCATTATTCTCCAGAAATTTGACGCCAGGACGAGCTGGAAATTAGTCCTCATGGTTTCATGCATAAATACATACACTGTGTCTCATTGGAAGCGAATAGGATGCCTTTTCGGGTGGAAAAATTATAATTAGGAAATTTTTTCTATACTATACTAAAATGGTAACTCGGTGGACCGGCCCGAGAGAATCTGTCGAAAAGGGGGCCCAGAAGAATTTTAAAATCGCAGCAAAGCTGCGATGCGGTGAGGAAATTTTTATACGGTCGGAAAGAGGGATAATCGATTCATTCCTGGGTCAAATTTCGATTCTCTAGGCGAAGTAGAAGTGTTTTTGAAAAATTTGCGAAAATCGCGAAAAAATCCGACAAAAAGGGCCATTTTGAACTCGATAAAACTTTTTTCACAGATATCCTGGCCGTGATATAAATATGCGGATCGAAAGAGGACAAGTCAATCCAAAATAGCTTGGTATTCATATTTCCAATAATTTTCCCATTTCTCTCCGATGAGGATAACTACTAAGGTAGATCTGCTGGCCCATACTCAGGCCCGGTTTTAGGGTGGGGCAAGTGGGGCGCCAGCTTAAGGGGGCGCTAAAAACAACCAGAGGTTAAATTTTTTTTATTTTTGATTTTCTCGGAAAAAAATATTATTATTAGATATGACCCGACTCTGAAGTGCCATCTTGACCACTCAAAAAAAGGACAAACATCCTATCTTCCCAAAAATATGCAAAATGAATTAATTATCGATTTAATGGCCACCAAAGTTCGGAATAGCATTATTAATGAGATCAAGGAGGCCAACTATTTCACTATTATGTTCGACTGTACCCCTGATGTATCTCTCACAGAACAAATGAACCAGGTTATACGATATTTAAAGAGAACGTAGTCTGGATATGAGATAAAGGCAAAGACTTATAATACTATAAATAGAGGAAAGTTTTATTGACTTCTTAGAAGTTGACAAGCTGGCATATATATGAAGGAATCCAATCCAGAATTCTAAACTCTCTGAATCTTGTGGGTGTCCATTCGTCTTTATCATGTTCAGAAGCAGTAAATTTATTTGGTGTTGTACAAAAACTGTATTGTTTTTTTGTTAGTTCAACCACACGATGGACAATTAAAAAGTGGACGAAAACAAATTTTAAAGGAAGTAGCCAAATAATTTACCGGGAGTTGTGAAGGCTGTGGAAGAAAGAAATCAAAGAATCCTCACTAGTCTCAGAATACAAGTATGAAGCTGGTCATTCTGTGATGGATTTTAGATTCATACTGAACCTTACAATTTGGGATAATATTCTGCGAGAGATCAATATGGTCAACGTGGAAATTCAGAAAGGAGATATAGTTATTTCACGTTCATTATCGTTCATGCAAGGTCTTATGAAGATCTTGCAAGGCATGACAGAAAAACTTATTGAAAACTGGATCTCGGAAGCTACACTTCTTTCAGAAGAATTGGAGGGAGCCAATTCTTAGAAATAAACGTGTTTCCAAGAAGAAAAAGCAGGTTGACGAAATGTGCGATGATGAGTCAAGAACGGATCTAGTTGGTTTATTCTCCGAGGAAATTAAGGTTGTTTTCGACAGATTATTGTCAGAGATCAAAAGAAGATTAGAAAGCGCAGAGAGTCTGCATACGAATTTCTCTTTCTCAACTAGCGGTTTTCAAAATGTTGGTTCCTGAAATAAATGAAAAATCGACTTCATTAGACCTGCTACAAATTCTTCACAGGCAAGATCTCAAAGATGCTTTCTCTATAATGTCAGTATAGCTGACATTATATAGAATATACTGCACATTGCCTACCACGTCTGCAAGATGTGAAAGCAGTTTCAGCAAATTGAAAATAATAAAAAACTATTTGCGTTCCTAAATGAGTCAGAAAATTCTCTATGGAATACAAAACTGCTTCCGAAACAGATTTCGAGGAGCTGATAGATGCGTTCGCGGAAAGAAAATCACGCCGCGTGATGCTATGTGATATTTTCCTTGTTATAAGTTTTTATTTTCATTATTCATTTGTATTATTTATTCTCGTTTTTTTCATGAATTCATATATGTACATATGCCAAAATCAATATTCCCAGAGACGGATTCAAAATAATCGTAAAATTTACATTTAATTTTTGAAGATCTTATCGGATAAAATTAGAAACCTCTCTCATACGGAGACGTATTTTGAGAAAGCCACAAATATATGCCGAATTCCTCCTCACGTATCTCAGCCATGGGTGCCCTTTGTGGAGTATAACAAGGTGCCCGCCACCGAAGCCCTTCGAATGAAGAACTAAAATCAGATTTATGCATTCACAATTCCTTGGCCGAGTCCGAATCTACATATATTTGTAGGAAAAGGTTCTCGAAAAAGGTTAGGAGCCGGTCTACGTTCCAATTCTCTTCGTTATGAAGTTATTCATAGAAACCTTCGGCGCTTGGACGGAATATGGAACGCGAATCATGAAAATCATAAAAGTGGGGACCGGCATTCGGCATTCACTCTCGGCGAGCCGACGGACAGAAGAGTTCTTTGCAAATACGGGGCTTCGTGCTGGGGAGGTAATCCGATATTTTCGACAACCAAATACTTTATGACTATTTTAGTGGGCTGTGGAAATCCTAAAATAATGCTCACCCGGTGTACTATATTAAGATTTTTTTTTTAATATGTCGGCCCGTTACGAAGTGAAGAGTTGTCGCCACTTGACGTTAAGCACTATGTATACCAGATTTTAGTTCATTCTAGATGTTGTACTGGGTGTCCCAAATTCGTTGTCTAGTGAGGGGATCTCAGAAACCCGATGAGCTAGAACGAAATGAGTGAAACATTTTCGGGCTCGATTTTTGAGAGAATTATTTTGGTGAAAACCGCAACCTTCTAAGTCAAACGGTTTCCGAGCTGGTAGAGAAAATTGGAAAATGGCGTCAAATGAAAAATTCTCATAACTTCTTGATTACTGGTGCTACAAATATGAAACAAAAACATTATACAGGCACTTTTTTCAGTAAAAAAAAAGTTTTTTGAAATGTAAACCATACAAATCTCTGCGATAGTTGAAATTGCTTTTTTTCCTTTTCAAAACTATATAACATGATATATAAATTTCCATATGGAGACAAATATACGAGGATGTATTGATATCTAGTTAACCTAGACCAGTTTCTGTGTCAGTCCCCGAAAATATCGATGCAGTTCATGACATGATTTTATCAGACCGTCGAATTGGGCTAAAACGGATATCTGAAGCACTGAAGATTTCATACGAACGCGTTCATCATATAGTTCACGTCAATTTGGACACGAAAAAATTTCTGCAAAATGGATCTCCAAATGTTTGAATGTTGACCAAGAGCATGCAAGGGTAGAAGCATCGCGTTCGATCTGTGCTCGATTTGAAAACGATGAAGACTTCTTAAACCGAATTGTTACTGTGGATGAGACTTGGGTGCATTTCTAGGATCCAGAAACAAACCAACAATCGATGGAATGGCGACACTCTGGTTCTCCAAGACCTAAGAAGTTTCGTGTGCAAAAATCTGCTGGAAAAGTTCTTGCTTCAGTTTTTTTGGATTGCCATGTAGTAATCATGATTGATTTTTTGGATAAGGGTAGAACAATAACTGGAGATTACTATTCGACATTACTGACCACTCTACGGGAAAAAATTGAAGAGAAAAGACGCGGAAAGCTATCCAAAGGTGTTTTGCTTTTACAGTACAAAAATCTCATGTTGCCATGCAGAAAATTAGGGATTTAGGGTTAGAATTACTAGAACCCCCCTTATTCACCAGATTTGGCTCCGTCCGACTATCATCTCTTTCCTCAACTGAAAAAAAGTTTAAAAGGTCGTAAATTTTCTTCCAACGAGGAGGTAATAAAAGCTGTGGAGGACTGGTTTGCAGAGCAAGAAGAAACATTTTTTTTTGAAGGTCTAGAGACGTTGCAGGTTCGCTGTAATAAATGTATTCAATTAAGAGGAGAATATGTTGAGTAATAAAATATTTTGACATTGAAATTTTGTTTGGTTCTATAGTAGGCTTAGAATTTTTCAATATATCCTCGTCGAATTATACTTTACTAACAATTGAAATGAATTCATCATTTTTATTTTAAATTATATTGTCTTTTCCAGATTAACAGGATCACAGAAGAGTGGTGAATTTTGTGGATGGTACAGATGACTTCGAGGTTAGTTTTTTGACAATTTCTAAAGGGTTTCCGAATATAACTCAAACCAAGAGCATTCCTCCAGAAATATTTCGACGACCAAGTCTGATCAATGCTAATGACAAAACTAGTGTAAATGTCAAGCATGTCAAGACGTGACCCCCTCCCCCCGAAGACGACCTAAATCACGCCACTGGATCCCACTAGACCCGTGATCCGACTGGCGGAATGCCTTTTCATCCTGCTACGAATCTCAGAAACTTCGGATGGCCATTCACTTGGACCGTGTCTATTTGCTTTCGGGTTGCTAATTACGGAGTCTTAAGAGACTGATACGCAGCAGAAAACTGCAGCGAAGCGAAAGGGACGGTTGGATGATTCGTTAAGCTATTCCGGACCGGCGGAATGTTTGTTTTAATTAGTTTCTTGGACCGACAACGACCGAAAAATGCGTTTATGTCACTCTTTGGCGTAAATACGGCTCTGCCGTTACGTGCAATGAGAGTTCATCATCTTGGTATCGAGGTTGATGGGATGATTAGAGGTACTGGTGAATATAAGCAAAGGTCTGTTTTTCGTAGTCTATGACAATTGTTCCAATTTGGATTCAAAACCTTCATTTTGTTTGGGAGTATATTTGTGCATCCTTTTTTGGAAATCTTGCATTTGCATGACAGGTTTCTCGTGAAATGAGCCATTTCAAGTTCCTCATATCATTTGTAATAAAAATCGAGTCGATAGCTTCTATAGAAAAGGAGTTACAGAGGAAACGCTCACTCCTGGATTTCATTGTATTCATTTGAGGATGTATCATTGAAAACGGAAAATTTCACCATCTAACTCACATGTGTTATTCCATCTAAGATGGAGAAGAAAAATTTTCCGATCTATTTCGGAATTGGGACGAAAATTTCTTCTGACATTAACAGGGGGGCATTTCAGCACTGGCGCATTCACCAATTTGAGTCTTATTGCTAACGGCGACGTGCGTCGTAGAAGTACATATTTATACTCCATTCACTTTTATTTAATCACAAAGGAGGTCGTGGTCTCGTTTTCAGGAGTTGGTGCACCTTATGAAAAGTTTGTGCGCGTACAGAAAATATCGTTAATGACAAAACGACGTTCCAGTTTCTTTGTTTACATCAAAGTAAAAGTGTCAAAGATATACCACATTTTGTTAGTTCGAATCGATCGGCGATTTTGGGGCGAAATATCGATAGGAAATCGCCTATTTTTCCGTTCTTCGTCGTCCAGAAGAAGTTTCCCTTCGATATGAGAAATTTCGAGCAAGTGTCATTTTTTCCTTTCACGACTTTTGGCGTGAGTACGAACGGCAAATTTGAATTGGACCAAAAATCGATTTATAAGCATAAATAAAGCGAAAGTAAGTACTAATCGACCTTTTTAAACACTTGATAACGAAGTTTTTTTAGGTATCTGGCCGTTTAGAAAGATTTCAATCCAAATTCCGGTCCCCCAGAGGTTTGGTTAGTTTCGGTATCGTTTTTGGTGCTCGAAATTTATTTGGAATGTGTAAATGGACAAAAAAGGCTTCCTCATACGATCTTCTAACGAAAGCGACCGGAAAATATGGTTCAGGTAGGATTTTCGAGGAATTATGAGGAAAGAACTTGCAGAATGAAATTGCACGATTTTCGTAAGTAAACGGGATCTGGATGGCCATCATCGGTCTCTAAATGATTATTGTTGATCGTTTTCACGTTTCAGAAAGAAACACGTCGAAAAAGCTGAAAAACGAAAAAATATGACTATATTGCATTCAACGGTAGGTGAATTCAGATTCCGATGAATTAAAATGTGTCACTAGAGCTTTCATTCCTTTGCCGAAAATAGAAATAGGCCATATTGAACCAGAATACATCGGTTTTTTCCATATTCCAGGAGTTTGTGTCTTATTTTAGAACAGGTGAATGATAAATGTGAAGCATATGTTTGACCTATTCCATTTTATTTGTACAAACCTACTGTGGTAGTAATGTATGAATATTTTTCAAACTAATAAATTACTATACAGTCAGAATATTTTACTCCTTGTTCATAAGATCAAATAAATGAAATGTCTTCAAGTCTTGAACTTTCAGTTCAAGAGGATAATGAACATTCACAAGCATGCATATGAAAATTATGTGAAAGCAATGCAATTTCTTTCCATGGCGAAAAATAATATATTTCAACAGTGATCTCTTGTACTTTTCATGCAAATAACTAGAAAAGGAATCCTTTTTATCAATTCATATAAACGTTAATTATTTTCGTCCATGACATCTTTTCCAATTCATTCACATTCTGAGAAATACGCTAAGAATGTAGAAAGGGCAACATAGTGTTGACTTGGAACATAAAAATATTTTGAAAAACGTCATAACTTCGATACAGAGTGGAATGTGTCAAATTTCCAAGGCCAGAGTTGTGATTTTATAATTGTGAATGGAGTATATGTATTTGTCAAATTGAGCTTGAAACAGAGCACTTGCTAAGGACAATTCACCTCAAAAAGTGTATGATACCGGCGAGATTTTTTTAAACAACAAAATCATAAGAACTACTAAAAAGTATACCCTTCCACAGTACTACAAATTATTGCTCAAATATCTTTTTTATGGAGGGAATAGACTGATTCATTGGTCCTATTTTTTGAGCAAATCACATCTCATAATCTAAATGAATAAGTTTGAATGTTATTGTTAGTATCGGTTGTGTTCCTTCAGAGTAATAGAACTTTAAATTGAAATAAAACACATTTAAATTAAGATTGAAGCCAATTTTTTTTTTATTTGAGAGATAGTTTTATGACATTTATGTTTCGAAAATAATTTCCGGCATATGTCCACCACGACTAACTCTGAAAAACCGCATTCGACCAGACCAATTTTTAGTAAACTGAAAGTATCCATTCTGCACCTTGATAGA
The DNA here is from genome assembly GCA_910592335.1 of Adalia bipunctata. NCBI lineage: Eukaryota > Metazoa > Arthropoda > Insecta > Coleoptera > Coccinellidae > Adalia > Adalia bipunctata. The sequence continues at coordinate 6,795,027 of OU342951.1, forward strand.
TTTTCTCAATTGATGAATTTTTGTTGATTTAAGTTGTGGAATCAAGAAGAGGAATACAAACTTCTGGTCTAAGTCTTAGCCAAAGATGAACTCATTTTTTAGCCACATGTTTCGGAACGCCCTGTATAAATGACGCATGATTCCACAACCATTCCGCTGTGAGCTCCCGAAAATATAGTCGGGATATTCTCAAGACTCCCGTTTCAATTCCGTCGGACACCGAATACCTCTTTCATCCGAAATTTGAAAAGTTAAATTCAACCCTCCGTCCTGAATAATTTCGGAAGCGTTTTAAATTCATCTCGAACCACGCGTCTCCTCCCGTAACCCTTCTTATCCCGAAAACTGCTAATTGAAATATGCTGTACATAATATGAATAATGAGATAGAAAGGAAACGGCTTCAGCCAACTTCCTCCACTTCCTTTCTTGGATGTGTCACACGGTATCGTGCGGAAGGCCGGCGAGTTGACGAGGATCAAAAATTCAGGGGTGTACATGGAACGCTTTCTGGATTCATTATAATTTCAGGATACCAAGTTGGATTATAGATATTGGGGTCTTGGGCTGGTAAGTTGTACTTTTGGATGTGTGCTGCGGTAGTTTATCGATCGGTGGGGTGGAATTATGGATGAGAATGTGTCTTTTTCGAATGTGGGGTTCGATGTATGGGACGGTCTAATGAGGGGTTTCATGTCGTAGGAATTCATGCACTTATTCCATTTATTCTGGAAGTTTCAGGAAAAAATTATCGTCGAATTTCTTCTAGTTCAATAACTTGAAGAGTAGATGAAATTATTGGTGTATAATGTGTATAGTTATAGTTTGGTAAGGGGGCAGACCCGGATCTACGATTTTTTCTGACCGAGGCAAAAATTCATGATTGCGCCCCCCCCCCCCATTTGTTTAATATGTACATATATGAATTCATAAAAAAAACAAAAATAAAAAATACAAATGAATAATGAAAATAAAAACTAATAATAAGGAAAATATCACAAGGAAAGAAATTGGACTTTTTTCTTCAAATAGCATCACGCGGCGTGATTTTCTTTCCGTGAACGCATCTATCAGCTCCTCGAAATCTGTTTCGGAAGCAGTTTTGTATTCTTAGCTAAGATCGAGAGGCCATAGAGACTTTTCTGACTCGTTAAGGAACGCAAATAATTTTTTATTACATATTTTCAATTTGCTGAAACTGTTTTAACATCTTGCAGACGTGGTAGGCAATGTGCACTATATTCTATATAATGTCAGCTATGCTGACATTATAGGGAAATCATCTTACAGATCTTGCCTGTGAAGAATTTGAAGCAGGTCTAATGAAGTCGATCTTTCACTTTTCTCAAGAACCAACATTTTGAAAACCGCTAGTTCCTAACAAAAATACACTGCTTTCAAGTCTCTTCAATATTTTTGCGCTAAAAGGGTCCCATTTTCTGCAGATCCTCTTTTTGCATGTTTAAAAGGACATGGCCTTTGAGGAATGAGAAATTCGTATGCAGACTCTCTGCGCTTTCTAATCTTTTTTTGATTTCTGACAATCATCTGTCGAAAACAACCTTAATTTCCTCGGAGAATAAACCAACTAGATCCGTTCTTGACTCATAATCGCACATTTCGTCAACCTGCTTTTTCTTCTTGGAAACACGTTTATTTCTAAGAATTGGCTCCCTCCAATTCTTCTGAAAGAAGTGTAGCTTCCGAGATCCAGTTTTCAATAAGTTTTTCTGTCATGCCTTGCAAGATCTTCATAAGACCTTGCATGAACGATAATGAACGTGAAATAACTATATTGTCCCACCCTAGATCCGGGCATGTAAGAGGGTTACATTTCACTGTGACACTATTGTGTCCCCCATCATCCTTTCTAAGGCGACAAGGTCCTGTGGGGAAGCCAGTAAAGAATTATATTATCTTATTCTCCCTAAGATGTGAATAATTCTTAGCTCCTAAAGTTTCAAAGAAAAGGTACGTTTTGGAATTATCCATTCCTGGAAGATTCCTAAAGAGTGATTCTCTTTTAGTTTCTTCCTTCTCCAAAAACTCCTTTTCAGGTGCTTTTGCCTCTTCCAGTAGATGTACCATTCAAGTGGACTCCTTGTCGCCCTCTTCCCACTCTCACACCCCTCCCCATTCGCAATCTCTGACCCAAAGGGACAAGAATCAATAAGTTTCAATCAATGGACCCTTCTTCGCCCACCAATTTAGGATATTTATTTATAGATATGGTAATTACCGGCTGCTTTCCCAAGGACCCCTGTCACAGCTTTCGGTCCTGGCGTTCCACAAAGAAACCTGAGGTCCGTTGGCCAGCAATTAGGGCCCGCTAAGGTCTTGTCCGAAGGACTTGGCAAGTATTTTCAGATTCCGAGAGGTTAATGACATTAGTGAATATCGGATGGGACAAATTACTGCGCTAATGCTTTCCCGGAGGTAGTTTTGGAGACCTAAACGGAATTGAATGACCAGATCGTGGGGCAAACATGGCGGTCAGATGAGTAATTAGTTATGATTTTGCGTTGCTATGGCCTACCTTCGAAGGTAGTTTGTCGAAACATGGGCAGTGTGACAGGTTCGAGTTTGTATCGAATTGACGTTGATCTCTATGAAGGTTGCTTTCAAATAAGAAGTTTTTGGATAGGGTCATTCATTTCAAACCAAATTCACAAAGCATATATTCAAGTATGGTGTTCAAAAGATGAGATGTGTAGCTTTTTTCAAGGGAGCAGCGTGGCACTGGGGTAAATACTTCTCCAGGAAAGAATTGCCAACACTTCATCCTTGTACTGACAACAGGATTTGTTGTAATGCGAAACAGAAGTTGCCTCGGACTCAACAGCCATATTGGGCCAAATTCCAAGTCTATACACGCTTCCTTTCAGCAGTTTACGCATTGAAGGAGAACCTTGGCAGCAAAGTATTTTGCATGATGTGGTGGGCAAGGGAAAGGGGGGGTGGATGCTGAGACGGCAGAGAAACTTGCCGAGTTTCTAGAGTTTAATGAATGACCGCACACTGCAAACTTCACCGATGTTGATTTGGTAATTAGAGGATGCAGGTAATTTCTCAGATCAGAAGGGATTCTTCGGAAGTTGCCAGTCAGGTGGATTGCCGACAAATATCTTCATGTCGATGCCTAAATGATCAATTTCATGCAACTTTTGTAATTTGAGATTTGGACCAGCACTTCGTTTTCGAAATGGAAAAAGACCTCGTCATTTTCAATCTTCGAATGTGAATATTCTCTCTATTCAACGATGTATCAGGTGTTTCTTTTAGAGTGATAGAATTTTCGATAGGGATAACAAATTGATATGGAGAGACTCACGCCGCAACAACGTTTACAAATTGTTGAAATTTATTTCCAAATTAAGTGTTCTATTCGCCGAACTTAAAGAGCACATCGTGAATTTTATGGTTTACATAATCGTCCATCAGAGCAGCTTATTCGTCGAACTATCGATAGATTTCGGACAACATTTTCTCTACTCGATGCAACAACAACAACAAGACAAAGAACTGTACGTACAGAAGAAAATATCGCTGCTATAGGTGATAGGGTTAATGAAGATCCAGATTTGTCTAATCGTCGACGTTCACAACGAGTTGGACTCTGTGCATCCACCACATGGTGAATTTTTCTTAAAGATCTTGGTCTACACTCGTCCAAGATCCAACTGGTTCAAGAACTGAACCCACATGACCATAATAAGCGTCATTTGTTTGCTGATTGGGCCTTGAACAGCTTGAAGTTGATCCACACCAATTAATTGGCCTCCATATTGGTTCACGCTGATACAGCAGAAACAATAGACGCTTTTGAAGCCAACATAACTCGTGTTATTGCTGAAATAAGGCCTGAATTACTCGAAAAGGAGGTCCAAAATTGGTCTGGTCAAATAAGGTTCCTCCGAGCTAGTCGTGATGGCCATATGCCGGAAAATATTTTCAAAACATAAATGCCAAGAAATTACCTTTCAGAAAAAATTGGCTTCGATCTTAATTTAAATGTGTTTAATTTCAATTACTCTAAAAAACACCCTATAGTTATTTCCAAAATTTATTGATGAAAAATATATTTAAGATCTAGAAAAACACATATTTTCAAAGTATACGAGGCGCAAATTATGGTTTAGAAACTGTGTTAACCGCAGTTAAAACTGCATTATTTGTGAATGTGGATAACTAGTGTAACTTTCATGTGCACTGGTATAAAATTGAGTCTCATTCAATGCAAAGTTTGATGTTAATAGCTCAAAAAATACTTCGACACTTTATGAATCTGATTCAAATGACGAATTTTCATTCCGAAGCTTCAATATTTTTCTTTGGAGCTGTGAAAAATGTAAATCAAAAAGTGTAAATGTTGCAAACTGGTGGCATCGTGCAACGGATATACTCTTACTGCACTTGTTGCACAAAATGTGCTTAGTGCATCGACTACTTTTCCATGAAATGAATATTTAGAAAGAATGATTTTTGCTGGATATGATCCCTGGTCTTTTAAGAGTTCCCACCAGCGTTCCCCACGCAGTTTCGTAGGAGGAATTTTTCTCCGGAAGTGACCGTTCCCTACGCCGAACACGATTTCTCCGGTATTTTTTCGAGCGTCGCTTGCGTCGATGTGAACCGCCCAGACCCACCGACGCCCGGCGTCATTGGCGTCCCGAGCGCCGCCTTCGGTCTCCCAGCCGGCTGTCTGCAATGCGTGGGTGTAATCTCGCACAGATAACGCCTCCCATGCACCTTTACGCGCTTTTTCCGAAAAATCCCGGTGCATTTCGAAAAAAAACGGCATTTTTGGGACGTTTTCGAACTCTAAATAACGAAATTCCCGAGTCCGAAACTGTTCGGTGCAGTTTTTGCCGAGTTGCCTCGAAGTTAATCGACCCCTCGGAAAGTTCCGGAAACTTTTTCAGCATTGAAATTTGTAGGGAAAGTTGGGCGAACCGAAATGTTTGCCTGAATTTTTGCCGGGATAAGTTGGATAATATATTATTTCGTGATTAATATGATGAATATGTCGCATCTGAAACGGGATCGTTTTTTTTCTGGCCGGAAGTATGTCAGTCGCGTTGAAACAATTATTTTCGAATCAAGCGGAAATAGAAAATGAGAATTTTAACCTTCACCCATTCATTTCATTGAAATGTGTTAAATGGTCTTCTTCAGAAAAAATATATTTTGACATATTGGATTCTCACGTAATTCGTGGTTTTTTTTTAATTTTTTCTTCATCAATATACCCTTAAAAAAATATTGAAAACTCAAAAATAATCTACCGAATTCAAACGATCAGAAGAAGCGGGAAATCGTGTGACGTCGGTGGCGTGAGAGATTTTTGATTGGTTGTACTCGTCATGACGTGCTGCTGATATAAAGATGCAGGATTGCCAAATCACAAAAAAAAATAGTCTGAAAATTCCCTTGCTTTCACTTACCTAATAATATCATAATATGATGTTGATTTTGGATGTATTTCTTTTATCATCATGACATTTTCATTTGTACTCCATAAAGCTTCATAATATCATTCAATTGACGAGCTCCTAATTGAAGATAAAGAGGGTTCAAGTAAGCAGATAGGTGAGAAATTCAATAAAAAATAATTATCCCTAGTCTACACAGGTAAGAATTGGTATATATAGGCCGGTCTTCTAATTTAGGAAGCATTAAAATTTATTTTTATTTTGAGAAGTGTCGATTAGTGGTAAGAATAATTATGGATTTGGCAACTGTGTATAGTCGTCAGTCGTTGACGTAACCTAAGAGTATAGAATATAGAGTATAGAATACTCCTAGACATAACTGTAAGAAACGCCATTCTATAGTACGCAAAGAAGAGGTCGAAATGTCGAATAATGAAAAATAAGAAGGTTATGCTTTTATTTATAATTTGTAGGCGTGGTTGTCACATCAGTATTTGTATTTTCAGAGAATGAGTAATCAGGATAAACAATATATCATATCATATCAACTTTAATGAAAATTAAGTTGTTATATGACGATGTTTCAAAACATTATATAGTGATCACATCAAATATAATACGATTACTGAATATATTTATGAATAAATTCAGAGATTTTACAAAGAATTGACAACATTGGCTTGTCTCTCAGTTACTCTGGGCTTTGTCCCCTTCATCACAAACTTCAACCAATCATATTATAAATTGAGCCACTGACGTCACAGCAGAGGGACGTTTGAATTCGCACGTGTGGAAATCACATTTTCAATATCGAATAATTAATCAGTTCTTCAAAATTCAGAGTGAATAAATGGTTACAAATGTGTTATAAACTGCCCTTCATTACGTCATGGGAAGAAAAGTGCATATTTTGAGTTACTGGAAATCCCCATTGTCACCTGTAAAGATGCGATTTGAAAAGGCATTAAAAATCAATTGAAATTGACTACGATAAAATCACTATACTGGGTGTATCATAAGGAAACGTAGGAAGGAACGAACTTGAACAGAGGGGAGGTTCTAGATATAAAGGGTTTTCCAGTAAGAGGTGTTATTTTGACATTCAAAGAAAAATTCCACTTTTTTAAATGAATTATCATTTCATTATAAAGAGGAAAGTTTGCCGTTAAAAATGGAAAATAACATTAGACAAATGACCATTTTAATAATTTCAATGCGTTGTTGAAGCGTGTAACGTTCCATTTTCATTAATGGTGTAGTTCCTACTTGTCAAATGTCAAAAAATTACAGCTTCAAAAGTGACATCTACCTATCAATCCAGTAGCTTTTGAGCTCTTCTTCATCCATCTTGTAGAGAGATTCGAATTTAAAAACCGAAAATATGACAGCTGTCAGTAGATGTCCAAAAATCGTTTATGATTCCGGATCTGTCAATACAGAATGGCATAATTCAAGTTGTCCAAATTGTAAAAAGAAGACAACGATCTAAAATTCACTAAAAAGCCTCTAACCTAATAGGCTTAAATGATGTAATTATCGAGTACCTATTAATACCTGAATTTGTGAATTCCACTTAGGGAATCCTCGGTTCGAATCGAAGACGACACCATGTCTTTAGCAGACAGGACGTTCACTCCTAAAAGATTAGCATAGTCCTATTTCAGGACTACCATTAAACTAAGTTGTTCAGAAGTAAAAGTTATGGAGTAAGGGAGGGAACTTTTAAACAGTTTCCTGAAAGTATCCCAAGTAGGAGTTAGATTCTCCAGACAGACTGTTTTATATTTATGAAAGTGCAGAAATTATTTCTGAAACCGGCTCTTGTGTTACTGCGGCTTAGGAAGTGTTCATTACTCGGAGGAAAATGCATGTTAATGGATAGAATTAATATGGTGAATTCGTGGATTCTGATATCCACTACGGTAGCCGTTAAGAGTGCTTTCCGTTGAGAAAGATTTTTGCAGTTTTCATTGTTATGAATGAGTTATTGGAAGATATGGAAGGGAACAAAATCGAGATTTTTAAAATCGCTCATATTTGGCAAGGAGATACTTTGGGATACGCTGATCCTCAAAATATAAACAAATAGTCGTTAGGACAAGAGGGACGAAAGCTATGACAGTTTGAGATTTCCAATTTTTTTAATATTGCACAGGTGAAAACCTAAACTATGCTAGTTGGGGTTCTGGATTTTTAATCGAATTCAGCGACCTGTAAAACTTACATTTTGATACCAAAGTCAGCTATGTAGGCCTCATAAATAACGAATTTTTTAATTTTTATTTTTCGATATTTCATTTTCGAGTTTCGTTCTCAAGCTCAGACCTTTCGAAGTAAGGGTGCTTTCGGTCCGCAAAATGCCTGTTATGGAAGATTCGAATGGTTCGTACAACTTCCTTATTCAAAAACAACTTTAGATCCTCCCCAAATATTTTTATGGGCAAATATATTGTTTTTAGGGGGTCTTACCGCTTGATCATTTTCCATCCAAAATTTGAGATTTTTTTAAATGGCCCGTATTATACAAAGGAACGTTGAGTTATGCTGATGAACATAATATAATCAAATAATGGACAGTTTGAAATTTAGATATTTTTAAAAACTCCATTTGACAGGTAAAAATATAAACTATGATAGTTAGGGCTCTGGATTATTTTTTATTGAATTCAGCGACCTCGAAAACCTATATTTTGATACCAAAGTCAACAATGTGCCCCTCATGAGTGAAGTTTTTTTTTGTCTTATATTTTCAAATTTTGTTCAGCAGCGTAGGCTATCCAAATTATGGGTGTTATCAATTCGCATAATGACTTTCATTAAAGATTCGAATGGTTCGAACATCTTGCCTATTCAATAACACCGTTAGATCCCCTCAAATATATTATTTTCTCTATTTCAGTACCGTAATGAGTTCATTACAGTACTAAAAACAGTACTGTAATGAACTCATTAAAGCATTGTTTTCAGTTATATTTTTCGTTTTGTGGTTGTCAGCACTGGCTTCCGATCCTATCCACTTTCCTGGTATTTATTTAGAACTGAAAGAATCGTATTTGAAAAGTGAAAAAATTGGTACTCAGTAAGTTTGGGTTCCAGATTACGAAAATGATAACGAGAAGTCGGCTACCCTCTTAGTTTTCGCAAAAAAAAATCCCAAAGTTTCCGTTTGGAAGGTGAGGTTATACGTAGTTCTATAGCTAGTTTTCTTCTATTTTCTCAATCAATACTCGTTGGAAATGTTTTATTTTCCAATTTCTGAGTCATACTGCGTTACATTGAATAAGTTCACCATAATGTAGAACATTATATAAATGTCCAAATTCATAAATACGTTATTCAAAATACGCTAACAAAAATTATCTGAAACTGAAATAACCGAATTCTCTTCAGACCACTTCACAAGTTTTTCGTATTCATTTTCATACATGGATTAGGATTTTTGAGGTATTAATTTATTCGCAACATTATTTGCAATTTTTCTTAATTCTAGAGGTGTTTAATCGATTTCTTCAAACATAATTCGAATTCAATATAAATGTGAGATTCAAATGTCAATTAACAGTCACACCAACTGCCTAGATACAATACGAAAGTCACTAGGATGTATAATCTGAATTTTTCATTTAATTTCGACAGTTTTTCACAAAACTGGACATAAATAGAGAAAATATCGTCCAATACTCATTGCAAAAGGCAATTCCAACACTCATGCGTTCGAAAATTTCGCATTCGTATTGGAATAGGAACTAGTTTCAGAATATACTATTATTGTCTTATACCCATTACCCCTTGATCATTTTTCACCCAAAACCATTGGAAGTATAACTAATATGAAATATTTGAATGGTTTTAATAATTTTCCCATTCAATAACTCAATGAGACTCCAGATTTTCTAGTTGTCTTTGGTATGTTCCACTTGTTTAGGGACAAATGACAAATTGGCGAATGCGCTAGTTATTCACTAAGAAAACTACCAGCAGTGAGAATCATCCACCGAATCCCGGGGACGCCAAGAGAATATCCTGTATATGACCAAACAAAGGCCTCGACATAGGGCTTATTCCGAGTCAGAATTGCAACAGTTATCGATGCGGAAAAGACAAGATTGACGAACGATGTTCCGAATCGGCAAGCCAGACTTCCATTGTCACATATTAATGCGTCTTTCCGAGTGAAATGGCTCCTCTCATACGAATCAAAGATTCCTTTCTCACTTGCTTTCGGAGTATATCGAGCGAATAACGAAGCGGCGGCTAGCAAATATAAAAAAGAAAACGAATTGAAACATTCGCTGGGGTCTTCCCTAGGAATAATGCGGTTTATAACGGCCTAAGTGCGGTTGAATGATTAATTGACGGACTGTCAGCTCCAAGAATTTGTCACTGTCTGAGGTCGCCCCTATTTCAATTCAGGGAATAGTGCTGAATTTTGGTACAGGTCTATGGGGCACGATAGTGAAATATCAAAATCAATTCGAGAACGCTTTGTTATATTGATTTTGTGGTCGTCCAGAGGTTCAAAAAGTATTTTCTTGTCTTCAGACTGAATCAGCATCAAAGTAGGAGAAACGTTCCAAATCGAAACAAATAAAACGCAATGAATCGTAACGAAATCGCTGGAAAATCTTGAAATCTCTCGCAGAAGCAGAACGTGAATCTCTTTGAAGAGATCGAAAGCCCTTTATCTCCCACTTGGAGGTTTTATTGTTTTTCCCATCCTCTATACATCATACCAACAATCAGAGTATTCCAGTACAATATGTGTGCCTCCTGTGTGAAGGGAAAACACGAGAATGAAGTTACTCTTGTGGAACCCTCAAACATTTCAGGTTTTGGCCGAAAATATAGCGGAATGAAAGGGATGCTCTCTTGTTTCAGCCCCCATTTCGCCATATATTCTATGATTCGTCTGAGGGTTCTTTGACGGACAGATAAACTTCTGTAGTGGTAAACCCTTTGTCCGTGAATTTCAGCCGAGACAATAGAAATAACGAACGAGTACGATAAGGTGAACGGAACGATGTTATCAGGTCTTTATTCGGTAGAACGGAGCTCTTCCTCTGACACTAGCTTTGAGGCCGGCTCGAAATTTCAGCCAATAAGGCAGGAGGAGATTTTGCTGCACTTGTTCCTAGCAGAGAATCAGTTTGTAAAGTTGTCGCTTGCTCTTTTACCATTTAAAATAAATAAAGATTGAACGAGAATAAATTCGCTATCACAAAAACGCCTATATCTCTTGAACCAATTGAGAAAAAATCAAAATTTGATCATAGTTAGCTTTGTTATGAACGTCAGAAACATGTGGAACATTTACTTCATAGATATTCCAATTCTCTGTCGCAGAATGTCAAGCGGAGTGAAAACACGAGAATTAGTAGTGAAACTTTTTCAAAATAATCAAAAATAGAGCTCAAAAGAATCGCAAAAGTGGCTCGCGTTCGTCCGGAACGGTATCAAGAGTTGTTAAGCGCTTCAACGAAGATCTTACAATTAACCGCAGAAAAGGAACCGGAAGGAAAAAGGGGTTTCATAGCCCAAAAAAAGTGAAGAAAGCCATCAGCCTTTTTCAGAAGAATCCTAACCTTTCAGGACGGAAAGTGGCCCAAATAGTGGCTTGTTCACAGTCAACCGTTCAGAAAATCAAGTCGAGTTGTGGGCTTCGAACATACAAAGTGCAGAAAGTGCCAGACAGGTACGCTGTGAAGAATCAAGAAGCGAAATTAAGAGCAAAGAAATTAAAAAAAGATTTCTTGAAACATTTTTCCTGTTGCGTGATGGACGACGAAACCTATGTCTTGGCAGATTTCTCGCAACTTCCTGGTCAGGAATTTTATACTGCAGATTCTCGTGGAAATGTTGACGAACAATTTCGCGTGAAGAAACAAACAAAGTTTCCTAAAAAATTCCTGGTTTGGCAAGCAATTTGCACTTGTGGGAAAAGGAGCAAATTTTTCGTTGGCCAAGGCCCTGTTGACTCGAAGATATACATCGGGGAATGCTTGAAGAAGCGACTTTTACCATTTTCACGTGAGCACGATGTGTCAACAATCTTCTGGCCAGATTTAGCTTCATGCCACTACAGCAAGGCCACCAAGGAATGGTACGAAGCTAATGAGGTGGTTTTTGTCCCCAAAGAGGCCAAAATGCCCAGAACTCAGGCCAATCGAAAGATATTGGGCCCTGGACAAAAGAGAATTGAAGAAGACTAAGAAATCAACGAAAGCATTAGCGGAATTCAAGCAAAAGTGGAAGACAGCATCCCAGAAAGTTATTGAGAACACTGAAGCATGATGGGAAGAATTCCTGAATTTTGTAAAAAATAGTTTTGGTTTTTTTATTGTAAAAACAGTTTTCATTAAAATTAGGAGATGATTCGAAAATGAGTTTGATTTTCGAAATCGTTCCAGTGATTCAAAAGATATAAGCGTTTTTGTGTGAATTTATTCTCGTTCAGTCCTTAGTTTTGCACATTAAGGCCAAAATTTATTTTTAGTGGACTAAAATAAGAATGGTTTCTCATATTCAGAACCTTTTCCTATATATTTCATGGAAAAATCTTAGGAAGGATCAGAAGAATGAAGATCAGGTTTCATAGAAGTAGAAGTAAACCTACCTTAAGTTTCAGCCCAATCCCTGCTGCCGAAAAAACATAATCGCTATTGTTCTCTCGTCGGCAACCATTTTAATCGGGCAGAGTCCAGATGAAGCCCACATTCATCATCTTCCCGCATAGAAAACTCAATTAATGGCTTACCGCGTCCCGAACAACTCTTAATGAAATCTTGTCAGGTACAGGAGCAAACTTTGGATCTCATTCAGAGCAGACTTGGGCCGAAGTTTGCACAACAGGTATACCGTGACCATTTCCTGAATACGCGGCTTATGTTCCGCCACTAATCATCCTCACAATATAACGGAGAACGATAACGGTCCAGAACAATTCCTAATATGCGATAAAAATGATCTCCACGATATTACCTGACAATATCCGAGGATTAATGGAGGAATATTGTTTCAATAAACGCCGCTAAGTGCCTCCTATCGTTTCTCTAATTATGGGTTTGGCTGGGCTGCTCCAGAATATGCCAGGGGATATGGATTCTGCCATTTATTTCGATGAACAATTGGATCATTCCAGATTGGAATTCGGGGTTCTACATAATGGATGAGATTCGGGACAAGAGGTGCAGTGAGGTTTCTGGGAAAACGTCGTTACACAGGAGGTATTCTAGGAAATTCGAACTCTTCTCGAAAGAATGAAGATCAAAACATCAATTATGTTCATTTCATTTCAATTATCCAGTTTTCTCTCCAGCATTTTCCTCAAAATCAAAATCCTATTCCAAATATTGGGGATTATTGTCGCTTTTTCTTCAAACTTCCACAACGTGATTGAGAATCGACACACGTCGAAAAGACTTACTCTGTATAGTGCATTTACTTTTATAAAGTATCCCGGTATTAATCGTTCGATATTGTTACTGATATGAAGAAACACATGAATTAGAATGTTTTCACAAAAGACATCATGATTCGATTCACTCTTTCTTCACGGAAAAACGATGTCCTTCATCCCAATCGATTTATTTTCACATCCGCAATATGCTGAGGAAGTTGAGGAACTCGGATTGGAGGGAATGAGCAGGAAACAGCATGAAGTATGTATTAAATGTAGCGGAAAATAATGACGAATCGATGCTGTCTACTGCTCATAACAGCTAATATGGAAGTCGTTTATTAATTTTGAGAGCTCGGGAGTTCCGGAAACTCCGGAGTTCATTAATATAAGTCTCACCTCACACGTTTCCCGTCGGTGTGTATGACTGTCTGACGAACTGACGTGTGTAGCCCCCGTTTCGTGTTGGAGGGAAATGTCAGAAAGAAGGGACGTTTGCGTCATTTTCGTGATCTTTGTTGCAAACTGGACTGATGGTTTGAGTTAATTTTCTCTCAATCCCAGCCAGTAAACCAGAATTTGGTTAATTCACCTGTTAAATCAGAACAAACCATAAAATACGAGGATATATTGAAAAATTCTTAGCCTAACCAAACAAAATTTCAATGTCAAAATAGTTTATTACTCAAGATATTCTCCTCTTTAATGAATACATTTATTACAGCGAACCTGCAACGTCTCTAGACCTTTCAAAAAATGTTTCTTCTTGCTCTGCAAACCAGTCCTCCACAGCTTTCATTACCTGCTCGTTGGAAGAAAATTTACGACCTTTCAAAGTTTTTTCAGTTGAGGAAAGAGATGATAGTCAGACGGAGCCAAATCTGGTGAATAAGGGGGGTGTTCTAGTAATTCTAACCCTAAATCACGAATTTTTTGCATGGCAACATGAGATTTGTGTACTGGGGTGTTGTCCTGTAAAAACAAAACACCTTTGGATAGCTTTCCGCGACTTTTCTCTTTAATTTTTTCTGGTAGAGTGTTCAGTATAATGTTAAATAGTAATCTACAGTTATTGTTCTACCCTTATCCAAAAAATCAATCATGATTACTCCATGGCAATCCCAAAAAACTGAAGCAAGAACTTTTCCAGCAGATTTTTGGACAAGACACTTCTTAGGTCTTGGACAACTAGAGTGTCGCCATTCCATCGATTGTTGCTTTGTTTCTGGATCGAATAAATGTACCCAAGTCTCATCCATAGTAACAATTCGTTTTAGGAAGTCTATATCGTTTTCAAATCGAGCACAGATCGAACGCGATGCTTCTACCCTTGCACGCTTTTGGTCAACATTCAAACATTTGGGGATCCATTTTGCAGAAATTTTTTTCATGTCCAAATTGACGTGAACTATATGATGAACGCGTTCGTATGAAATCTTAAGTGCTTCAGATATCCGTTTTAGCCCAATTCGACGGTCTGATAGAATCATGTCATGAACTGCATCCATATTTTCGGGGACTGACACAGAAACTGGCCTTCCCGATCGGTCATCATCTTCAATGGAAAATTTACCTCTTTTGAGGCTTGCAGTCCAATTTTTCACGGTCGCATACGAAGGACATTGATCACCAAGGGTATTAAGCATATCTTTGTTAATCTGCTTACCCTTTTAAATACAGGTACTTGATGATGGCTCGATACTCCAATTTTTCGATTTTTACAATTTCGGTGAACATCTTTTTTTTAATTTATTGCGTAACTCTGGTTTACTTTCTTGACGTCGAACTCTACACTGACACTTCTAATGAGTTATTGTTCGTTGATATGGTATCGCAATATTTTGTTTATGCATGGAACTGGTCTAAGCTAACTAGATATCGATACATCCTCGTATGTATACAAACAGGGTATTTCTTTCTTGAACTCCCCTTTTCATTAAAATATTTCGGTTAGTACTCCCTGAGATTTTGGATGAGTTATAGAAAGAATAACCCTGTACTGGCCCCTAAGAAATTCCCTACGGTTATTGACTACTTTTTCGGAACTGGAAACTAAATTTGACTACAAAACCCAACAATTATGAAACGAGTTCGCATTATTTATTAACGACGACTTTTCTTGTGGGGCAATCCAAAAACAATTCCGTATCGGAACGCACAAATACCTGAACCTACGCCAAATAAACATACAAACCGTCTCACTTATTCATAAAGCCGAGGGGTGAATAAAAAATGGATCGGAAAGTATTTTATTCGCTCTCAAATTATGTTGGGTATGAGATTTTTTCCGGGAAAATATAAAACGGCTCATGAACTCCTCTATTTATGGGATTTCCTGAGGTCGTCGGGTTCCATTCCCCTCGCACTCGATCTGGATACAAGGAGAGCCAGAAAGAGGGACGATTCAGTAGCGCCAACCCCTAAGAGATCAGCTTCGATAAGTGAATAGTTTCCGCCAAATATTGGAAATAACACGGGGATGAAGAGAGGAATACTTAGACGGATTCTTTTTGATTTACCGTTTTCAATAAGCATTGTACAGAGTGATCCATGGAAATTTTCGTAAAGAATGCAAAATACAGTGCAATATCCTCGACCTACGACTATTTTACTCCATTCACTTTTATTTAATCACATAGGAGGTCATGGTTTCGTTTTCAGGAGTTGGTGCACCTGATGAAAACTCTGTGCGCGTACATAAAATATCGTTAATGACAAAACGACGATGCCAGTTTCTTTGTTTACATCAAAGTAAAAGTATCAAAGATTTTCCACATTTCGTTAGTTCGAATCGATCGGCGATATTGGGGCGAAATATCTATAGGAAATCGCCTATTTTTCCGTTCTTCGTCGTCCATAAGAAGTTTCGTGCAAGTGTCATTTTTTCCTTTCACGAGTTTTGGCGTGAGTACGGACGGCAAATTTGAATTGGACCAAAAATCGATTAATAAGCATAAATAAAGCGAAAGTAAGTACTAATCGACCTTTTTACACATGATAACGAAGTTTTTTAGGTATCTGGCCGTTTAGAAAGATTTAAAACGAAATTCCGGTCCCTCAGAAGTTTGATTAGTTTCGGTATCGTTTCTGGTGCTCAAAATTTATTTGGAATGTGTTAATGGACAAAAAAGGCTTCCTTATACGATTTACTAACGCTAGCAACCGGAAAATATGGTTCATGTAGGATTTTCAAAGAATTATGAGGAAGGAACTTGCAGAATGAAATTGCACGATTTTCGTTAAGTAAACGGGTTCTGGATGGCCATCATCGGTTTCTAAATGATTATTGTTGATCGTTGTCACGTTTCAGAAAAAAACACGTCGAAAAAGCTAAAAAAAAGAAGAAATATGACTATATTGTATGCGACGGATTCAGATGAATTGAAATGTCTCACTGGAGCTTTCATTCCTATCAATCCTTTGCCGAAAGTAGAAATAGGCTATATTGAACCAGAATACATCGGTTTTTTCCATATTCCAGGAGTTTGTGTCTTATTTTAAAACAGGTGAATGATAAATGTGAAGCATATGTTTGACCTATTCCATTTTATTTGTACAAACCTACTGTGGTAGTAATGTATGAATATTTTTCAATTTGATAAATTACTATACAATCAGAATATTCTACTCCTTGTTCATAATATCAAATAAATAAAATGTCGTCAAGTCTTGAACTTTCAGTTCAAGAGGATGATAAACATTAAATCTTCACAAGCATGCATATGAAAACTATGTGAAAGCAATGCAATTTTTTTCCATGGCGAAAAATAATATATTTCAACAGTGATCTCTTGTACTTTTCATGCAAATAACTAGAAAAGGAATCCTTTCTATCAATTCATATGAACGTTAATTATTTTCGTCCATCACATCTTTTCCAATTCATTCATATTCTGAGAACTACGCTAAGAATGTAGAAAGGGCAACATAGTGTTGACTTGGAATATGAAAATATTTTGAAAAACGTCATAACTTCGATACAGAGTGGAATGTGTCAAATTTCCAAGGCCAGAGTTGTGATTTTATAATTGTGAATGGAGTATAGTTTACATTTGATTAACTTTGATTTCGATGGTACGAGAACTTCTGGTCTTGCTTTTCGCTGTGTTGCCTTTGCAGCATCACATAATCAAATTTGTCGGCCAGCCCTCCACCGGTGCATCCGGCAACAGCGAAAATTCCCATGGCTGGTCGAAAATCTTCCGGTCACTGCATAATGAAAATATCCGGTAATAAACACATGTCTTTTGGGATGATAAAAGGTGCTGGGAGAGAAACTCACTATGAATACAATATTTCATCAGAGTAGTAGGACACGGTGGCGCGCAAGAATAAATCTCAGAGTCTGGGTCCCTTACGGCACCCTCGGGTCAAATTCAACTATCCCCGGAATGGCTACGCGTCCACGTCCAGGACACGTTTCTGTATTCTCCTGGTAGTTAGCGGAACACCGGAATAAAATCCGTTAATGAAAGTTCCAAACACTTTATGGCGTTGTGGCGGAGAAAAAAATAGGGCTAGACTGCCTCATCTAGCAGGGATTCCTCTAGCTGTAAGAACGAATTTGAGGAAGATGAAATGAACGATTCAATGAAACGCCAATAAATTCACCGCAGAGTCCCAGTTTTTCCGGGCCGCAAGCTTACATGACACTGTCATATTAATGCCGTTATAACGTGACATTTTTACCATCCGAGATACTGGGGCGGATCATAAATCGTAATAGAGTTCTCAAACAAACTCATTTAGTCTTCTACAAATATACAGCAATCACGCATTTCCACTTTTTTATGTAAACTTTGATTATGTCTTATTCCGACGTTTCCAAGAGGCGTGACTGAAGTTGTTTCGGGCTTTTCTTTATTGTTTCCATTTTAATCAAGTTATGTAGGGCTCGCGAATTTCTTTGGAGAAAAATAATTTGGTTGCGCCACCAAGGATCTATCAGGACGGGGAGGTTCATTTGGGAAATTGCTCTCGCCGCCGGAAAACGCGATTTTTATCGCCACGTTCATTATTTTGTACGTCGAAACTTGTTTTACATTTTGTTAGAGCTGAGATTGATGTTTGTGATGTTCCAGTCGAACTACTTTCTATCAAGGTCAACGAAGCTATTCGGACATTGAGAATCATAAAACTAATCGAATATTTGTGGCAGAGTTTGATCTCTCATTCTCGATCTTAAAACACAAATAAATAGGAGAGTTGATATTATCGATCTTCAGCAAAGTTTTAACAACACCGGCGTATCCACCATTTCGCAACCAATTCGAACTTGTTAATAGCCCCTGTCAAAACGTTTTTCAATGAGTGGAAACCATGTTTTTATGAAGATTTAGATATCTAGATTTGAGTAAATCTATCAGGAATAATTATTTCCAAAAATTCTCACATTCAGCATATAACATAGGATCCCAAGGGCTGCTCAAATGTGCTGAACTGGGCGAGTTTGTCCAAATCAAATATAACTCCCTCGTTACCTAGTGCTGGTATGGACGAAACAACTCTCTGAGAAACTTGCCTGTGTTTGAATTTTCGCCTCAATGAAGGGCAAATACATGCGGGCGGATCTTAGAACAAGGGAAGGTTGAGCATGCATCGTCCCTCAGCTTCAGTTTCTCAGAACGAACGAATCAAAAATGAACAGAAAAGTATTGGGTACACTCTTTGATTCATTTAGTCGTCATATTCGACGTCAATGCGACTAGTTCGAGTCTGGTCTATGAAGAGAGAATGAGAACAGAACATCGAATGATGTTTTACATATTAACATTATTAAACAGTTCAAGTATTACTCTATTGTATAGGGTGAATATTATTGATTCCTTGGAATTGAGCTTCAATCTCTTTACCTACAACAAAATTTGATGATAGTTAGCTTTGTTATGAACGTCAGAAACATGTGGAACATTTACTTCATAGATATTCCAATTCTCTGTCGCAAAATATCAAGCGAAGTGAAAACACGAGAATTTATAGTGAAACTTTTTCAAAATAATCAAAAATGGAGCTTCAAAAGAATCGCAAAAGAGGCTCGCGTTCGTCCGGAAACGGTATCAAGAGTTGTTAAGCGCTTCAACGAAGATCTTACAATTAACCGCAAGGAAGGAAAAAGTGGTTTCATAGCCCAAAAAAAATGAAGAAAGCCATCAGCCTTTTTCAGAAGAATCCTAACCTTTCAGGACGGAAAGTGGCCCAAATAGTGGGTTGTTCGCAGTCAACCGTTCAGAAAATCAGGTCGAGTTGTGGGCTCAGAACATACAAAGTGCAGAAAGTGCCAGACAGGAACGCTGTGAAGAATCAAGAAGCGAAATCACGCTGTTGCGTGATGGACGACGAAACCTATGTCTTGGCTGATTTCTCGCAACTTCCTGGTCAGGAATTTTATACTGCAGATTCTCGTGGAAATGTTGACGAACAATTTCGCGTGAAGAAACAAGCAAATGATCCTAAAAAATTCCTGGTTTGGCAAGCAATTTGCACTTGTGGGAAAAGGAGCAAATTTTTCGTTGGCCAAGGCTCTGTTGACTCGAAGATATACATCGAGTAATGCTTGAAGAAGCGACTTTTACCATTTTTACGTGAGCACGATGTGTCAACAATCTTTTGCTCAGATTTAGCTTCATGCCACTAAAGCAAGTCCACCAAGGAATGGTACGAAGCTAATGAGGTGGTTTTTGTCCCCAAAGAGGCCAATTCACCAAATTGCCCAGAACTCAGGCCAATCGGAAGATGTTGGGCCCTGGTGAAAAGAGAATTGAAGAAGACTAAGAAATCAACGGAAACATTAGCGAAATTCAAGCAAAAGTGGAAGACAGCATCCCAGAAAGTGACTGAGAACACTATAAAAAGCATGATGGGAAGAATTCCAGAAAAAATCCATGAATTTTGTAAAAATAGTTTTGGTTTTTTTATTGTAAAAACAGTTTTCATTCGAATTAGAAGATGATTCGAAAATGAGTTTGATTTTCCAAATCGGTCCAGTGGTTCAAAAGATATAAGCGTTTTTGTGATAGCGAATTTATTCCGGTTCAGTCCTTACAAACATTCTAATACGACTTTTTTAAAGTACCTAGAGCCAGTATGTCAAACGAATTACTTCGAAACGATTGCTCGTTGTAATTCAATTGATTGCTTAGACAAACAGGGCTCTCAAAGAGAGCCTGGAAGCATGGTCATTCTGACATTCTACCGTCCGGGGTCCAGCTCACGAAAGGGCACAAAGGCATTCCTTCCCCAATCGTCATTAATTAAATTCGGAGATTTGTTTTTCTCTCTCTGCTTTCGTGCTCACAACGTGGTATTTGATTTCTGGGGGAATAAAGTATCGGCATATTTAGAGTTCCTTCGAGTACTGGGTGAATGGATTGTGCAAAGATGTGAAAGAAATATATAGATCAGTCCAGTTCAGCTTAGTTAAACAAGTGAACAAAATAATGAAAATACCACTGAAGGTCTTATGCATGCCTAAAGACCATATTGCTACTGTAGAATGAACTTGGCGACGAGGATGGGCTGGTACTTGTCTGGTGGAGTTTTTCCTTATTCAAATCCACAGAGAAAAAGTATACTGATACTGGCACTGAGGACTCTCGGGTATAGAGGGCGCTGAACCAAGATCAATACTTAACAGTACCTACTGTCACTAAATAAATGTTTTGTTGTGTTGAGTATTACATCCTTTTGTCGAATGCCTCATAATTTTATGAGAACTTTCTCAAACTACCGGAAATTCGCCCATTTCTGATTCCAAATGACTTAATTCTGCGCTAATGCGTCCCTTCAGATCTCGGTAAGCCGGTTTTGTTTGGACCCCGGTAATTTCCACTATATCATCACCGCGAAAAGTTCTGAGACGGGGTGAAGGCAGGCAGGACACATCCCGCATGTATTTATGCAGTCTGCCGAAGCACGTCTTCGGCGGCGGGGTACGAGACGGAAAAGGAAACGCACAGAAGCTGGCGGACAAGTCGGGGCGAAGTCTTAACTTGCTAAGACGCTGGGCTCAAGGCGGCTGCGGTCGGAATAGTGATCAGGTAGCTAGATCCCTTCCTTTGAACAAGTTCGAATAGGAGCCACGCGGTCTCTTAACGCACTTTGTACCACCTTTGAGTCCGATTTCTTATGCTCGGACACCGAAACCGCAGCTTTCTCTGCATGATTGGAATATGAGACGCTGTCTGAGGTCCCTTGGGGGGCTGGGGGATCTTCGGCAGCCCCGTTGTACCGCTAATGGCTAGAAGTTTGGGAGGATGAGGTGATCTTACTGGAATATCCCATCGTGAATCAGTTCAGTGGGTTCTTACAGTATGAATAGTCACTGCATCTCTGTCCAACAGCCTTTAATAGTTGGACCGATTAAGTCACGGCGTCCAGATCCTCAGGATCGTCTGAATCGTGCCCCATAGAGTATTTCCTAAGAACTGAATATATACTCCATTCACTTTTGTAATGTATCCCGGTTGGCCATGAAATTCTGACACATTCCACTGAGTATGTTATAGTCATTTTCCTGTCAGATACCTAAGCAACTTTTTTCTCTGTTTCCTATCGAAAAAAAATTGGGCTTATTACGTTCCTGATACAATTCTCTGGAATTGATTCAAAGTTCATATTTCTCGATTGAAATTGAGTTTATACATTTAGGGAATACTCAAGTACTAACCTTATTGAAATAAAAATGTTGCAAACACGATAATTTCAACAAAAACAGAAAGTTTCATCCGATTATATCTGCAACTGAAAATCCACATTTCTCCTACCAGAATAAGTTCCTTCTTCGATTTTTCTGCAGTTCAGTTTGTAAACACTAATAACTTGTTCATATTTTCCTCGAAATTCCAAAACAATATCATGAAGAAAGACTTTTCATTCAGATCATCAGAATTTATTATTAAACAACCTAACCTAATCTATTTTGTATCCATTCTGTGAATGTTTTCACAGAAATTTCAAGAAGATTTGATCAGCTTGCTGATATTTTCATTGAGGTTAAGGATTTGTTACGAACCATAGTATAAATCACGATACACTTGTGTACCGTGGTATAAATATCTATGAATTCTGCCGTTTCCATCATAAATCGACTTTGCCGCCAAATTTTACCACGTATGCGTAGAGCGAAAACCGAAAGATTGGTTATCTGGAGGCCAACTATAAACAATAACAAACCAGAGTCTCTGAACAAACTGTAAACATTATGTGAAGTTCTGAATACTTTCAGTAAATTATTGTTCTAATGTGATTATTATGTGAAGTGAATTAATATAATCTTAACCGTGTCGAGTTTTTAAAATTCCAAGAGGATATTGTTTAGATAGAAACATCGACACAGATTATCGGGTTTCATATTATTCTTAATTAATCTCAATTTAATACGTGGTTTGTATCGACATTCATCATTTATGTCCGAATTTTATATTTTATCGACATTCAACTTCGATATGAACCGGTAACAATAAATTTCTGATAGTAACTGTGCATATTAAATGCTCCTTGGTGTTCAATTCTATCTCCCACATTTGTGGGATTTTATTATTAAAATATCTCTACATCAACGATTTCCATCATTTGAATTCAAGTCTCGACAAAGTTGATAAATATTCTGACAACACTGTAAACTCGTTTGAAGACCAGAGAAGGAATAATATTCGATGATATTTAATTCAGAGAAGCATTCAGATTATTCTTGAAATCAATGATTTTTTCCTCAAATTTTTCCGGCTAAAATTGGAAATAACAAGAAATCGACGCGTTTTATTGAAAAAACATAAGAATACTTTTAGTTTCTTAAATGATTGATTCTTTCGAAAATATGAACCGTTTATCTTTTTAAAGGGGTTTTATGGTGTTTTTGCGTGTATTGATGAGTCGACTACCCTGTAACTTTTATACCAGGAGAGATATTGAATAAATTTCGATTGAGGAATATGCACCATGAATAGAGTAACCAATGAATCGAAATTCAGTTCATTCGAAATAACGATTTCGAAGATATAAACAAAAAAGTGTTTTTTGTTCATGGATTCTCGCCATCCTGTATTTCCAAACGAAACCGAATTTTGAAAAATGGTATAGGAAGAACGCGTTTCGTTTGATGAGAGGAATCTACAGTTAAAATATATGTACAAGTCAAAGAGTCGCCCTGTATAAACATTATTGGAATATTCAGTTATGCTATTTTCTTGTACGGAAATCAAGAATCGAGTGTTTAAATCCCACTAAAAAATAATTGACAGAATAGTCCGTTACTTTGTGATTGTTCATTCAAAGAAAGAATAACCCGACAGAAAAACTTCTAAACGAACAGACGGACTTATGGAATTCCCCACTTTTCAAAATTCTCAAGAAATAAGCCTTCAGAAGACATTTAAATTCCTTTTTGCACAACTTGAAATACTCCAGTATGAAAATGTAGTAGTACTTCGGAACCTGTGTCACAGTTGAACTTCAAAAGAACTAACTCCATTTACGAAGTTAAGCGAGAGTAAATATAAATTAGCATTAGCAACGTCTCTGAGAATTATTTGACATTTCACGAGTACCAACCTTCGTCAGTTTTAAGTAAAAAACTTGATAACTTGAATGTAGTATGGAATATGTAGGTACTCGACTCCGTATGGAAAACACAGAACGCGGTGTACACACATTGAATACGATATAGGGACAATCGTCCATCGAAAATCACCCGGATTTATTGCCTCCGTCCGCCGAGTGAAATATTGAAATGCGGCCGACTTCCAATAAAAGAATCCGGTTTATTCCGACCTACAATGAAATGTAAAATAGAATCGGGGGCAAATAATAAAACCGCAGAATCAATCGCTGCTTGTGGACACAGCAAACAGATATTAATATTTAACAAGGGGCCGATACGCCCTCGACGAGAGGACCGCCGTTCAAACAAGGCCCCCTCCGATATCATCGATTCGTGTATTTAGAACTTGGAAATAATTCAATTTCTTTTTATTAGCGGTCCCCCCGATTCATGATCCGACCGACCGAATTTGAATGTAATGAGTTCTGACCGGAATTCAAGATTTTTTCGTTCATTCCGGTCCGACAGTTTGGAATAACAGCGGTGTTTTGGGGGTCGGTGGTACGCTGATCGATTTGGGGCGATGAAATCGGCAAAGTGAAGAAATTCGAGAAGTGGTTAATTCGCCCTCACGGTGAAACTGGTTCGAAGGAGGATTTCTGTTCGTACGGTTAGCGATTTCTAGAAATGAGAACCTTGCCTCCCGTAGACCAATAATTCGCCCTTTTTCAAATCCACTTAGCTGGCGATAAATTCCGCGTACACGTGCTCTAGGCATTTTGACAAACAACTAAACATCGACTTTGGATCTCCTCGAACAGCTGGTTTGTTGTAAACTGTGTTATCATAGCATGATAATGTTCACCATTCACAGTTGCTGCATTTTTTGATCAGGACGCGTTGTTCTACCGTGTTATGCTCCATGTTAACCAACTCCCATCTGTCAACTTTCTATGTGTCACATCACAATCTTGTAACATTATAACTGTCAAACATGGCGCGCTCTTATTGAAACACTCTTTATGAAGTAAAATAGATATTAAACTGTATAGGGCGTTATTTACAGAGACTGACCATTATTTACATCGAACCTTAGCTTTCTTCAGCTATGATAATACGTCATAACACTGCTAATTCAAGGAACCATAGAGCAACCAAAACTCGCGAAAATTTTTAATCACCACTTTCCTTGGCCCATAACATCCTTCATCCCTATTCATGATAGAAATTACTGGTCCAGGTTATAATTTAATATAACGTTTTTCATACCTAAAGGGGTCGGGGTAACCGTGGAGATTAAAGAAACCCTTCTTTCTTACAACGCATATACCATAGCTCAACACCGGACGAAATTTAAATTGATCCTTGTTCCAAGTGCTTAGCAGAACAAAAACGGGCTTAACTTTATTAAAGTTAAAAGGAAGCGGAATTCATCACATCCATAATGACTTTAGGTGCCCCGTAGTCCTGAGGGCAAGCTACTGTAGCAAGCCCTTAGTTCTTGCAGGATGGCATCGCGGTGCGTACAAGGACGAGGCAGGGTTGCATTAGCCCCTTATATTTTGAATGAGAAAAACTTCAAAAGCTGCTTTATTGAAGGAATAGAGTAATTATGTATAAGCTTGGGAGATATGGACGCAATCGCAGCATAATGAATCCAAATATATTGTGGATAGGATGTTATGTCTTTGAAAAATTATATAGAGTGTTCTACAAGCTATATGAAGAGCTTTGGCAGTCGATAACGTTCTATTCGAACAGGAAGTGACAAAACACAGATGCAGTATGGATGAAAATTAATGCTAATATCCAAAAGTGTCCCCAGCCCATCTCAAAAGAAAACTCGAGTTGCGGAACTGTTCCACTCTCAAAAAGCAGAAGCTCCGACAAAAGCAATTGGGAAAGGCATGTTTGTTTGGGGGCGAGGATGAAATGAAGCATTTCTTTACGGTGGGCTCTAAGTGCTCGTAAAGTCCACTTTATGATGATAATTATCTAACGTGCCCTCTGCAAACGTATGCCGTAAATCCCGGGCAAACATTTCACGCTGTAGCTACATAATAAATGCATTTCGCAAGAGAAAGGATGGTTCTTTGAATTAAGCAGATAATCAGCAGACAAGAGATTCACTTTTAGAGAGTGTTCGAGAATTAACCACAAGGAGGTTTCCCTGCCAGTCATCAACTCTTTATTCTAGATATTTTAGGGTCTATACATCCTGTATTACTACCAATGTTGCAAAATGGTGAATGCGACGGTTTCCTCGAATAACAATCCTCTCAAATCTCACTCAAATAATAATCTCTCAAACTCAAAGTGATATTACAGCTCCTTCTATAATTGATGGCGTCTTTAATAGTGTGAAGTACATTAAGTAGGATTGATAATATTCTATGAGGCAAGAACGGACTTCAAAACTATCCAGTTTTTAAGGAAAATTAAAAGCGTGTTTAGCTACATTGGCTTCGACAATTATGTTCACAGAATCATAAATAGAAAAAGTGTCAACCAAGTTTAATCAGCATGTAAATGCCACCGTTAAAGAAACAAAGGTTCTGATTATGTGCAGAAGTCTAGCTGGGGACTGTAGCCCTAAAATACTGCGGAAGAACATCATGATTTTAAGACCCATACTTACTCATAGTGCAATAGTCTAGCATGCCAAATCAAGTCAGAACATCACGACAAAATCCTAAAGAAGATACCATATATCTAAGGACTGAACGAGAATAAATTCGCTATTATAAAAACGCTTATATCTCTTGAACCACTGGACCGATTCCGAAAATCAAACTCATTTTCGAATCATCTTCTAATGAAAATCATTTTTACAATAAAAAAACCAAAACTATTTTTTGCAAAATTCATGGATTTTTTCTGGAATTCTTCCCATCATGCTTCTTATAGTGTTCTCAGTCACTTTCTGGGATGCCGTCTTCCTCTTTTGCTTGAATTCCGCTAATGTTTTCGTTGATTTCTTAGTCTTCTTCAATTCTCTTTTTACCAGGGCCCAATATCTTTCGATTGGCCTGAATTCTGGACAATTTGGTGGATTGGCCTCATTGGGGACAAAAACCACCTCATTAGCTTCGTACCATTCCTTGGTGGCCTTGCTGATGTAGTGGCATGAAGCTAAATCTGGCCAAAAGATTGTTGACACATCGTGCTCACGTAAAAATGGTAAAAGTCGCTTCTTCAAGCATTCCTCGCTGTATATCTTCGAGTCAACAGAGCCTTGGCCAACGAAAAATTTGCTCCTTTTCCCACAAGTGCAAATTGCGCCAAACCAGGTTTTTTTAGGAAACTTTGCTTGTTCCTTCACGCGAAATTGTTTATCAACATTTCCACGAGAATTTGCAGTATAAAATTCCTGACCAGGAAGTTGCGAAAAATCAGCCAAGACATAGGTTTCGTCGTCCATCACGCAATAGGAAAAATTTTTCGAGAAATCTCTTTTTAATTTCTTTGCTCTTGATTTCGCTTCTTGATTCTTCACAGCGTTCCTGTATGGCACTTTCTGCACTTTGTATGTTCTAAGCCCACAATTTGACTTGATTTTCTGAACGGTTGACTGCGAACAACCCACTATTTGGGCCACTTTTCATCCTGAAAGGTTAGGATTCTTCTGAAAGAGGCTGATGGCTTTCTCCACTTTTCAAGAAAAGTGCCCAAGGGCTATGAAACCCATTTTTCCTCCCGGTTCCTTCCTTGCGGTTAATTGTAAGATCTTCGTTGAAACGCTTAACAACTCTTGATACCGTTTCCGGACGAACGCGAGCCTCTTTTGCGATTCTTTTGAAGCTCCATTTTTTTTTTTTTTTTATTTAAGCTTACCGGAGTCCTTTTCAGGACTATACAGCTATACAGTAATGAATTAAATTACATTCATATTAGCACATATGATACAAATTCACTTAGTAAGTTATATAACAACAAATTGAAATTTTTTTCTTTTATATATTCAAATGACAGTCCTGAAAAAATTTAAAAATGTGTTTCATTTGGTCTATTTTCAATTCTGATAAAAAAGAGTTAGAGCAGAAGGGAGGATACTGTTTTGATTTTCTCAAATTATTGTCTAATAGTACCCTCTGGTTATTGTACAAAGGGCATTGCCAAAGTACGTGATCTAGGTCTTGAAATGTGTGACCGCACTCGCATGATGAGTTCGCGATAATATCAATTCTTGCCAATGAGGCAAGCTCCATTTTTGATTATTTTGAAAAAGTTTCACTATAAATTCTCGTGTTTTCCCTTCGCTCGACATTTTGCGACAGAAAATTGGAATATCTATGAAGTAAACGTTCCGCATGTTTCGGACGTTCATAACAAAGCTAACTATGATCAAATTTTGATTTTTTCTCAATTGGTTCAAGAGATATAGGTGTTTTTGTGATAGCGAATTTATTCTAGTTCAGTCCTTAATCTTTTTATTTTGTATCTGTTATACTATTTGAACAACTGTACGATGAATTTATTAAGTTAACTTTTGAAATCAATTTGTTGGATCTGAAACCCACAAACAAACTCGAAGGACCTAAATTGGTCCATCTCGAAAGTATACAACTAGGGCCCTCTATCCATGATTCAGCGAAAGGCCTTTCGACCCCTGCAGGATACTTCAGCCCTAAATATCGCTATTTCCTTCTCCCCTACATTCTCCTACACTCTGAAGGACCGACAGGATTTCATCCTGTGATTGTGTAATAATGGTGATTTAAATCGACTCGGAATGTAGGTTTTCCAAGGATTGTTAGTGGATTCGCCAGAAGATTTGAAACGAAATACGGGGTCCTTTGTCTAAACTCATCCAAAATTATATGACGAATATCAAAACATTGGTTTTTGATAATCTATGATGAAATTTTCTGTTGAAGGAAACCTGATTTTTACTGATAAAAGGAGAAATTCATTTGTTTGGTGGCTGTTTTTTTTATTCCATAATTAATTATTATATCTTCAAACTGTATTCAAGTGAAGGACACAAAAAATTGCTCAAAAAACGATGATGCAAGTACGTTTTTGTGTCTCAGAGTTTTTATCAGAATTCCATCAGCTTAAATACCAATAGACGTGTTTGGAAATTCTCAAGAAAGAGGAAAAAAATTCAGAGATATAAGACCCTTGTCATAGATTTGTTAAACGTACAAGCAACCAACTGCGTTCATTTCACGACGTAATCAACATCTATTCCGTCAAAAATTGTTCAGTTCATCCAACCAATTTTTCCAGGCCGCAACACTAACATAAATTGGGGAAAACCCTCATCATATCGAAAGTCGAAGTGAAAATGCTGCACTATACCTAATTCGCAAGTTTGGCACTCACCTTTTTCGCGAGCTTTCCATGACCCTCTCCAACAATCTCATCTCTCTTAGCTTCGGTCTTCGGTAGCTGCAACAGATGCTCGATCGTATGCATCTGCTTCTTCTGCCTATTCGCCATCACCGATAAAATTTTCACTGCTGAAAGAAATGGAGGAAATGAGAGGAGGGCTCATTGTGCACAAGCTGGGGCAGGAGGAAACTTTCCAAGTTGGAAATCGATACCTTATTGCTAAAGTTTCGAGGCAGCTCGAAAACTCTTACAAATAAGAGTTTCCGATACCGTTGTAAACAACCTAATACTGATTGAGGACGGTAGTGTGTGGTGTTATCATTTCAATCGTGTTGGGAAAGGGTTTTCTTGTATAATTCTTAGTGTTCATGGACTAACAACGACCATGAGATAGCAATCTTGATTGGTTGGAAATCAATTGATCATGCGATGGCATAACCAAACTTTAAACCCATACTATTTCCTGAAAATCATCTTCGTTTGAAAGCTACTGAGTGTCAAAAATCCATGAGGAAACACCGAGACCATTCATCCCAGGCTCCATCAGCAAACAAAGAACCAGGACTTGTCTTTACATATTCAACAACAAAATATTCATCTGCGGTTAATGAAGGCAAAGCATCTTAACCTACTCTTGCTGATCCTATGAGGAGGTTCCTCCAATCCCTAAAGGATGATTCATAAGTGGACAAGGCAAACGTGAGCCGAAGACTCGATAAACGTACTTGGTTTCAACTTCTATACCTTCTACACATCTACACTATACCTCCTCCAAAGAAAAGGAGACAAGTCCCTAGGGCATTATTCATAGAAGAAAATGTTCCTAGCATCTTTCGAGATGATGGAGACAACTGTCCATCTGTCTATTGTTGTTTTTCCCGATTTAGATCCGTAAAAAACCAGTTTTCCCCAGGATTAGCCCTGGAAAAGACTTATTACGGCACATGCATTGGTTGCATTGGGCTCACGCATCTTGTGCTGATGTTCCTAGAAGAACCAACTTTGTCAGTAGTTTTGTAACTATAAGTAGAAAACTACAGTTGCCTGTTACCGGTATGTCATTTTGTCCATAGCATTGGACAAAATGAATTTCGTTTATCCCAATTCATCTAAGAATATTTTATTTTTTGCTACTTTAATTTCATAAAGGATGATTAGATTTTATAAAGTACCAAAGATCATAGGTATAGAATGTAATTCACTACTAACAAGTTATGCCTCTGAAATGAAACCCTTTGTCATTTTTTACGTATACTTCCCCTAGGTATAAAACTACGGTTCATATTTTTGGAAGAAATATTTGTGATGCTGCCCTGGAATTTCAGATTGTTTGAAATATCATCAGAACTTATGCACCAACATTGCCAGTTTGATTTTTGAATTGCAATCAATACTGGCTGATGTTTAAAACGATCATTTCAAAACTGACACCTACATACGCATAAATGGAAATAAGGACCATTTTAACCTTGTGATACTTGTCAATTTGAACGTTAGAGCCATCTTTAAGACGGCTGTGGCCACGCTGTTAGAAGATAAAACGAAAGAACCGGCAACGTTATCTATACTAATATTATAAAGAGGAAAGATTTGTATTTTTGTGTGTAGGCTCAAAAACTACTGGACCGATTTCAGAAATTATTTCCCCTTAGAAAGCTTCATTATTCCCGAGTGACATAGGCTATACTTTTCACTCGAAAAAATTGAGGATACCTACCATAACTTCAATAATTACAAAAAAATCAGCCATAATCAGCTATTTTCACGTGCACTGCAAAAACCGTAAGACTTACGTGGATACAATGTAAGACGGAAATGTACCTCGTAAATAGTTCTACAAAAAAGTCCACGATATCATATATCTATCTCTCAAGATTTACTTGCTATTACCTGTTTATGGTAATCAGATGTTTTCCAAAATTATGCACTATTTGGGAGTGTGTTTTATGAATTGGGTATTGATCCTCATCCAACCTAATACGTTATTCATCCCCAGTATTTAATTTAGAACGAAATTGCCCTTCGCATCATACAGTTAGAACGAGTACATCAAAAGATATGGCAGGTTGAAGTCTGAAGATGAAACCGCCGCGTGAAACAAATTTCTACCCGGGCGAAGCTTGTCGAATAATATAACTTGAACGCTGGTTTATCATAATTCTGCCACAGAGAGAAATGAATATGGCAGTGTGGGCGCCTTAGCGCCTACAAACACAAATCTCCTCCATGAGCGAACAAAACGTCGTCGTGCCTTCAAACTCGCAACCCAAATATAAGACTCCACCGGCGGCATTTTTCACCCGTTCGTTAATTAAAAGCTGGAAACAGGAAGTTAGCGATTCCGAGCCGATGAGTCCGGAAAAGGTAGGGTAAATAGAAATTACCTCATCCGTTCCTCGAAACCATGTAAACACAGCCGAGAACGCGAAACCGGTAGCGTAAGAAGTTGCCGATGGAGCCGCCGAGACGCGCAAACTTTCCCAACTTTCCCGTCTATATATCAGGAGGAATAAACGGCCACCTCCGCCGGGATAAAGTACAAGAGTGTATCCGGAAAATGGATCCGGGACCGAGTTATTTCCCTCAGAGATAAGAGGTTCGGTATCGAGCAGAGGTTTGTAAATCAGCGCTGAGTAATGTCCAGAATCTTCATGGAAATAATCCACCCATGTCGTTCATTACAAGTCATTTACAAGTATCGGAGTATTCGGAATGCATCCCAAGAAAAAGAAGACAATTATCTTCGAAATTCTGTGGATACCCACATCTTCTAACAGTCCACTTCATTGAAACTTTAGTATATTGTTCTATGAACGGTAATGTAAGTCATAACACACGCAGATGAATTTTGCAGCCCGAGCCGTCAGGCGAGGGGTGTAATTCATCAAGTGTGTTGTGACCATTACCGCGAATTGAACACTTTACTTTATCTTCGACTTCTTCAGTAAAATTCGAATTAATCTGCATTTTCAAAATTGACAATAGTTGTCAAATGCGATTTCTGTGGTCGAAAATCGAATCGATATCGAATCCCGTAGAAAACGTCAAAAATTCACGTTTTCCAAATGCAATTTTTGGATATTCAGATCTAAGAAAATGTAGAAATGGACGGCGAGAACGTTACCTTGATGTCTGAAATAGAGTTCCCCATTGACCCGAAAGCTTACGAAATGAATAAAAAAGTCGGGTCAATGGGGAACTCTATTTCAGACATCAAGGTAACGTTCTCGCCATCCATTTCTACATTTTCCTAGGTCTGAATATCCAAAAATTGCATTTGGAAAACGTGAATTTTTGACGTTTTCTACGGGATTCGATATCGATTCGATTTTCGACCACAGAAATCGCATTTGACAACTATTGTCAATTTTGAAAATGCAGATTAATTCGAATTTTACTGAAGAAGTCGAAGATAAAGTAAAGTGTTCAATTCGCGGTAATGGTCACAACACACTTGATGAATTACACCCCTCACCTGACGGCTCGGGCTGCAAAATTCATCTGCGTGTGTTATGACTTACATTACCGCTCATAGAACAATATACTATTATTGTATAATGCACATATTGAGGTTATGTTGAGGTTTATAGTTGCCTTTGAACCATGCTGACGAACGCCATAAAAATATCGAGCGGATAAGTTGGAAGGAACGATAGCTCTAAAAGTTTTGATTGTTTGAAATTTCCATTTTTTCCTTCCATTTGGCAGGTGAAAATCTGAACAATGGTCAATGAGGAATAAGACTCTGGATTGCATTTTATTGAATTTAGCGCCCTTGAAAACCTTTATTTTGATATCAATCTCGAACATGGAGCATATACAGGGTCCTGCAATAGTGCGTTCTTCTTCCTTAGCTGCCGAACCAGACATCTCTGCAGAGATTTCGTTGAAAAGTAGACCTCTTGTACCTTCATTTCTGCATACCCCGATAAATGTTATTCAAAAAATGGATGATTTTTTTAATAGATCACCCCATATATTCTCACATATTTTCAATGACCTTCATTACCTCTTTCATGACGCAAAATCTCAGGGACATTTTTCCAACAGTTCAGATCTTATTCGAAGAAAACTGCAAAAAGGTGAGGGAAAAGCAGTTCAGTAAAAGTCTTCTGACGATTTCCAGAAGTGATAGTAACATGAATTTGAACTAAAAGTTTTTAAATTGAAGGATTTGCCTTGACATGGTTCCTAAACGATCAACTTGTCATATACAGGGTGTCCGTTATTAAGGTCCAAATATGAAGAACTTAAAATTATTATTTCTCGATTTTTTTCAAATAGAACACCCTGTATTTTTTTCCACAATAATGTAGACAATTGAATACCTTACATTTTCTCAGAAGTAACATTAGGATTATTTCAACCCCCGCATCCAGCAGACACGAAAAATGATATCGCAAATGAAAATTTTATTCAAATAATAACATAATAAAAACTAACGGACATTCAAAAGAGGTTAAACAATGAAATAAAACTAAATGAATAATTATTGACAAACTTCAAAACCTTTCCAGAATCATACTTCCTGAGCATCATCATAAAAACGATATTTCTTTTCCGTACAAGCAATACATATTGATCACGTATTCAACCTATTATATCAGTTTTTATCGGCTTTCCAAAAAAAAAATCAGATCGTGGATAAAACACCACATAAGTATAATGTTCTTGGGTTATGGAAATAGGGGTTTGATATTCATTCTCTAATTATTAAGGTTAGGTCTTTCCTAAAACAGGCATTTCTAGGTTAATAATTGAGACAACAGTATTTTCCATACGAACTAAACGGAAAAAATATTATAAATGTCTTCAATAAATCAAAAACTTTCCAAGGTTGAACTTTCATAAAGAAAAACAAAGAGAGATGGAAACAACAAATCTTGGACTGTGTTCATTCAATTCATGTGGAAAACAGAAGACCTGAATGGATTTTTCTTCTACATTTCCCAAGAACACGATCAGAATTCTTTTATATAGACCTCAGGACTATTTGTTACAGATTCGTGGCTATTTCAAGGATGACCTTCCGAGAAAAAAGGACAGGTTGTCGCCAGATTTCCCCTACGTCACACAACATAACCTAACCTAACAACTCGAGATCAGATGATAAACAGAGCGAGCGCATGCATCCAGAAAGTTTGAAAACTAAGACTCACCCCGATTTCCGACAATTCGAACCTCACACGACCATTTCGACACTTCGGAAAATCACACAGGACGAGCGTTTTTCATTTTCGAGTAGTTAGGAAAAGTTTATTGAAGAAACGCAGCGTTCAAACGCGTATAAAAGTTTCGGAATCGGCATACTGGCGGGCATGATCCAATATGGGGTAGCACCGTGCTGAGGGGTTCCGCGCAAACCCTCTTAAAAATCAATAATCTTATGACTTGCTTGATAAAGTTTTTATGCCTTATTAAAAGTACTTCGGGAAGTTTGCGGAGTTGTAATTGGGAACTTTGCGGAGATCTCGGATGCTGCGATCGGAGACGAAGTATGGGGTGATTCGAAAAATCACTATGGTCGAGTTTAAAAAAAAAAGGAAAACTCAAATTCAAAATTAGATGTTTACAGTGCACGAACACTGATACGCCACTGACATGTGAGCTTTTTTTAAGGATTCTTGAATATTATTCCTGCAAAATGGTACAGAAAGCAAAGTCGTTAATATCTATTTCTAGTGGCTTTGAACACTTTTGTAATTCAGAAATGGTAATCTATAAAGCGGTTTCTGTTTGCATTGTTTGAAATGGAACGGGCTAGATATATCGATATTTGGGTTTTTATCAATAGGTTGGATGACCAGTACAAATATTAATTAATTATGATAAATTATAAATAAAAGCGAAAATCATTATGTGTCTTGTTGTTTATTTCTGTTAGTTTGTGATTGTATTTGTTACTTTGTGATTCATTGTTTTTTTTAATTTCATTCGTTCATTTCTTTTTGTTGGTTTGTGTTTTTTTTTTCATTTTTGTTTCTTTCTATCTGTTTTTGATTGTTTCTGTTCAATTTTTCTTGTTTTCGTTGATTTGCATCTGCTTTTGTTGTTTTGTATGTTTGTATTTGAGGAGCACAAGGAAACTCACTGAGATTTTGATGGCCATATCGTTTTTCAGCACGATACAACCATATTACTTTCTAATTCTTATTTTGCCCCCCCTGAGAAAATTTTCTGCGGGTTTCTGCGGGCTCCCATGGATTTGGTTATGGAAAATTTCATGAAAAGGTCCTGTAGTCGTGGTCGTAGTGGTCATTTGGTTGATGTAAAAATACCACCTCTTATTGTAAAACCCTTTAGTTACCTTGGATGCTTTTTCAACGCATTTTTGAGCTCTGAGAAAACTATTTTTTCTCACTTTCGTCACATCAGAACATTCAAAGAACCGCTTCTAACTCAATACTGAAAAATATCTAAAATACCTCGTTATTCCGCTTCGGCACTATTTTGTTTCTGTAAGTTGTCGTTTGTTACTGTTTATTTATGTTTTTACTAATGAATAGGTTTTGTTTGTTTCTTCTTTATTCTTTCGGTTAGTTTTGATTTTTTTAAACTGATTTTGTTTTTTTTTTCTTCTTGAAAATAAATTCTTCCATCAGTGTGTCGACTGATTATACAGGGTGGCCAAGAGATTGACGTCAAAAAGAAAAAAACAGGTCCCTCGTGTCATGGGCTATTCGAATCACCCCCATGTATGTCATGCGATTTTTCACGGTTTTCGAGTTATGAATTTTTTTATGAACTTTGAGAATTTTCGACTTGATCATCTTAAAAAAGATATTAAAAAAAGTACAGGACTTCTCTGGGAGATTCTTTCGTAACTTAATCTCCATGAATTGTACTTTTATACATAAAAAACCAGATTCGTTACTTTGATAAAAATTATGAAAATGTTGGTCTCAAGTGAAAAATTAAGCGTGTCCTAAGAAAGAACAGCGAAGGTTTTATGCGATTAAAAGAAAATTTTCTAAAAAGGTGTAGAATGTGTATTGAGGCTGAAGGTGCAGGCCACTTTGAAAACCTGCTGTGAATTTTTATAAATAAATTTCTTTTTATTTACATTATGATGTGTGATTCATTGCCATACCTTTTTTTTTATCTAGAACTTTTCTTGGCCAACATCTAAAGCTAATTTTCATTAATTTTCAGCATATTCTATCATAACTTGATCAGAAAAATAATTTTGTAGTAAATGTCTAGTTCTTTGATTTTTTCCACCTCGATGACTTTGAAGGCTAATTCTAGCAAAAGTAGAGTGTTAAGTACCATTTTTTATCAATGATTCTAAAAGCTGACTGTTGAGCGCAGTTTTTAAGCATACTAAGAAACCGTGAATTAGCCTTTTTACATTTTTAATTTTGATTCGAAAATTCAGATCATATTCCAATTCACGTAACTTTTTCACTTGAAACCAACATTTCCATAATTTTTATCAAAGTTACGAATCTGGTTATTTCATGTATAAAAGTTCAATTCATGGAGATTGAGTTACAAAAGAATTTCACAGAGAAGTCTTGTACTTTTTTTAATATCTTTTTTAAGATGGTCAAGTCGAAATT
Organism: Adalia bipunctata; assembly: GCA_910592335.1. NCBI lineage: Eukaryota > Metazoa > Arthropoda > Insecta > Coleoptera > Coccinellidae > Adalia > Adalia bipunctata. Next base: position 6,831,290 of record OU342951.1, read on the forward strand.
TCTCAAAGTTCATAAAAAAATTCATAACTCGAAAACCGTGAAAAATCGCATAACATACATGGGGGTGGTTCGAATAGCCCATGACATGAGGGACCTGTCTTTTACTTTTTGACGCCAATCTCTTGGCCACCCTGTATAAATGTAATAAATGAGAAACACACTGTTTTTTATATTTTTATTCTATAGGCGATGTTTTTGTTTGTTTCTATTAATTTTTGTTCATTTCTATTTGTTTTGTACGTTTTATAGATTTTCGTTCATTTCGTTTGTAATTGTTTTTATTCTTTTTATACTTAGTATTGATTGTTATGGTTGTTTCCGTTCGTTATGTGTTATTCGGTTGTGTTTGGTTTTATTTTTAATTGTAAGTATCTGTGTGACTTGTTGATTTGTTAGATTTTTGTTCGTTTATATTCATTTTGATCGGTTTGTGTATTTTTTTGATTGTTCTTACTGTTTGTCAGTTTTTAGCTATGTTTTACGGGTAAACGGAACTGTAGGAGGTAGTGAAGTGTGCAATTGATCCATAGTATGTTCCAATTTTCATTCAATTCTGTTCAGTATATTAGAAAAACTGTAAGTGTGACAGACTGACGGATGGACAGTGAACCCTGAAAATCAATCAAATCCATAATTATAACCGCCATTCCCAATCAAAAGAAGCGACATCTCGAAAATAAGAGAAAATGCAGAAAAATATCCGAGAGAAAAGCGACGATCCATCACATATCCCACCAGCTCGCCCGTGAACTTCGAACCCTTTTGCCCTGAGGGACGTCTCGGAGAAAGGGGGAGAACTCCCCACACAGCCGTCGCAAATACCGCAAAATAAAACGAAAAACGGACAGCGGATGACCCGCGGCACGGGTAGGTATATGACGAGCATGTGTCCTGACCGCCAGATTTGTAACTGTCTGAACTAATATGCATATAGAAAAGCACAGCCGGATCAAATCAGGTATTCACGAATTTCCTCGGGAGAAATCTGAATGTGATTGGATTGCGATATCCCTGGGGAATCCACGGACAATTCTAGTTTTAAACTTTCTCGTGTGTGTAAACCCACCCGCAGGCGGCTTCTTGTTGCTAGGACTTTCTCGACCGGTGCAGGTAGCGATTTTTGCTCGGAAATTAAAACGAATATGGAAAAGTCGAGATAATGTCCAGGCACCAAGTGGACGAATTTCAATGTTAGAGCCTCAATTCGGAAATCTCTAAATGGCATGTACTGGTTTAGTATGTGCTCCTCATCATTTTATGCGGGGTCTGCAGGATGTTCTCGTACAGTGGCGTAGTGACCAGTGTTCGGCGTGTTCAAAGAACACGGGCCCGGGCCCCTATAAGGGGCCCGGACGCTTAGGACGACTGGCGCTAATAGGGAGGGTAGAGGCCCGGAAAGTATCTTGAACACAGGCCCGTGATGGCGTTACTACGCCGCTGTTCTCGTAGAAGTCTTCAACTCCCTCATATCAGACGCTGATGGGCCATTCGAAACGATATTCATAGCGATCAAACCAACCATCATAGCGATCAAAATCACAATAATAGGATCGAAACAATAATAGTAGCGATCAAAACAAAAAATATAGCGATCAAAACAAAAAACATAGCGATCAAAACAAAAAGCATAGGTAGCGATCACAACAATAACCATAGCGATCACAACAACAATCATGGCGACCAAAACCACAATCATAGCAATCGAAACAATCATCATAGCGATCAAAACAGTATTCATAGCGATCAAACCAACCATCATAGCGATCAAAATCACAAAAATAGGATCGAAACGATAATAGTAGCGATCAAAACAGAAAACATAGCGATCAAAACAAAAATCATAGCGATCAAAACAAAAAGCATAGCGATCACAACAATAATCATAGCGATCACAACAACAATCATAGCTATCAAAACCACAATCATAGCGATCGAAACAATCATCATGGCGATCAAAACAGTATCTAATCATAGCGATCAAATCAACAATAACAGCGTTCGAAACCGGGTGTCCTTCTTTATCAAGGAATGGCTTTCAATGCAAAACACAAACGCTAAAAACTCATTCATTCCCTGGTCCTTGACTTTCCTTCCGGCCATCAATAAAGCATAAGATTCTATTTCGCAGAAACAAAGCGTCGATGTCACATCCACTCATCGTCCTACCAATCCAGGGGCATCCCAGATGAATTGAAGAAGGAGAAATAGTTGCATCAAAAGGGGTCCCCGTGGGAAATATTCGTCCGGCCATTAGTTATCGACAAGAACGACATCACGTTCTGGTATCCAACCCTAGCGGCTCCTTTTCCTGACATGGAAAACACCTAAGTGGACAAGGGATCGATCTTCCCATACGCTGGAGGACTAATACGGTCCGTCAAAAGTGTCACTGGAGAGGACCTTGGGCTGATTGACCCCCGGAAGTATCGCACTTTCGAGTGGGTCGAAGAAAAACGACAACCAAATTTCCCGTTTTCAAGGAAATTGGATGCAGTGAAAAGACGAAAAGGTAATATCGAACCAAGAAACTGAGTAGCGAAATACAAATCAACTTGGACGAGCCGCATATTCGTAGAAATTAATGGGTAATTGTAGTCAAGGGAGTAGGGACAGGGTCTTAGTGCATCAGTCAGTGTTGTGGGTAACTTTCAATTTTCAGTATTTTCCCACCAAAGATCCCATGCATCTGTATAGGTTCAGGTTCTCACTTAATCTTCAATTATAGAACTCGCAAGTCTTTATCCCCGTTTTAAACTTTCTACAATTCCTCCTCTCCAAGTCCTCAGGGAACAGTAGAAGACTTCGTAGGTCCTCCTCCTATCTTTCGAGCAATTTATGAACAAACAAACGAAATATACGACGTTATGTCGTCTCTCCAGTTTTCCTTTTCGGAACGGTTTGTAGGGCCTTTGCTGAGTTATGTAACCGTTGTAGGCTCCTCCTAGGTGACATTCCAATTGGATCAGACACCTGACTTGAATGGCTATGGGTCATTAAACTAACTTCATCTGTTTTATGGTCTCAATTCCGATGGATTTGTACTTTTTATGGGGACAGTGTTCAGCCCCTCGAATTGCTTGCTCTCTTGAAAGAGTTATTATACAGAAGGGGTGACAAAACGAAGTGAGGGTGATGTGAATTTAAACGTGGTGCGGAAGGAAACATTTCGATGAAAGATTGTTGGAAATGTGAACATCGAAGATAGGTTGTTTACAGAGTGTGGCAAAAATGCAGGAGCATATCTCGTGAAGAAACCTCTTCTCTGCTTTGAGAAAAAATTCCTAATATTTCTCTAACAAATGATTCATGGCCATTAGACGATTTCTTTGACAGCGGTTGTCAAATTTTGTTCTGACAGCTGTTGTCAAATTTTCTTTTGACAACTGTCAAAAATTATTTCCAAACTTCAATTCGTTCCTAAAACCAATTCTTAATTTTACTCCAGTGCCTGAAATGGGGAATCGGGTTGAAAAAATAGAAGAAATATTCCTGAAACGTTTTATTCAGTACATTAATCAAAATGAAAATTTCAATTCAGAATATATCACAATCAAATTCAACCTTAATACTAATAAAAATCACACTCATGAAAATCATTCTTAAAATAAAACAGCCAAATTACATAACTAATATCACATCAAAGTTATCGATATCTACAAAAAATCTGCAGTTCGATGGCTCTAGTCTATTGTGATGATGTCTGAATTATTTGGCCAATATTCTGGATCACTTTCAACCTCATGTTCTGAAGCCAGGGTGCTTTGAGAAGGATGCGATGTTCCCCCTTCACAAGTAGTGTAGTAACTTTCGTTTTTGGTATTGGATAAACTGGGCATTAACATGTTAAGACATTCGGCAGCTCTATGATTGGTGGGGTCCAATCTGAAACAATTTGATTTTGTCTTGATCTTCTTATAAAACGATCAAATCATTTTAAAATAAATACAATTATCCTTCTATTATTCACCTGAGAGCTGCAGTATAACATTCAAATGCATCTTCTTCTTTGGCTAAGTTAACGTAACAATCTCCCAAAAGTTGATATAATCTAGAAGATGGCTGCAAATTAATCTGTTTTAGCAGCAGCTGTTCAGCATATTCATACTGCTGTTGTTGTAGCAAAAAGAGAACCAAGATTATCACAGTATTAGATGAAGAACCATGAGGGATAGATACAGCTTTTTCCAACATTTTCTTTATGGCTTTGCTGTTTCCAGTCGGATCTTTCAACAGAACTTTTGCGTGAAGCTAGAGGGAAAAGAATGAATATTTTTATGTTCTTCTAAGGTTAGGTAATTACCTTCAAAGCATGAGGAGAATTATTGATTTGTTTACATGCATTCAAAGCCATTGCTTCAGCATCCCTTAGTCTATTCATTTTCAGGTAACTATCCACAAGAATTCTATGGACATCTAATCTGAAAATATATGGGGTAAAAAAATCTAAGTTTCCCACCTTGATTATCCAAGTCTTAAATACCTGTATGGGCAAATTCTGAGAGCTTCTGAACAGATTGTGACTGCATCTTCATATTTTCCTGTTTTAAAAAAGCAGAAAGCTTTCACAAATAGAACTTCCACATTGTTTTCTCCCCCTACCATCCAAGCCTTGTGGGCAAACAATCCTGCTTTGTCATAATTCTTACAATTACACATATAATTAGCAAACACAATCCAATGTTCTGGATACCAGCAATTCATATTTGTTTGGGGTATAAGGCTCTCCAAGAAATCAGATTGCATTTCATCATCTGTATCCACTAATAATGTGGAAAGTAAATCTAATCCTTGTCTCATATTAGTATCTATTTTATATGCCTAAGAAAAAGTCTATGTATAAAAAGATCAGTGTGATATATCTAAATTACTCACTCTTTGTAAAACTTCAATAGCCTTTTGGTTCTCACATAAATAGTGATAGCAATAACCTATAGAGACCAACAAATGTACATTATCCTTTAAAAAATGTGGAACATCTAGTTGTTTGAGAGTTTCAATTGCATTCCAAAAATCTTTAGTGAAAAGCTGTGCCTGAGCTTTTAACCATATTTGTAACCAACCTACATCATTTGTTGCTTCTATTGTCAAGGAGTTAACATCAGCACCCTATAAAGCATTTTCATGAAAAATATGCAAACTTTGATGTACCAAAAAACTATCATCCAACATCTTAATGACGCCAGTTACTAATAATGCAAATTTTTACCTTGACACCTAGTTTGAGTAAATTTTCCGCTGCTTCAATAGCAAAAGGACATTCCTTCAGAACATCTTTGAATGCAATGGTGGCAAGACGATCATTCCCTGTTTCCATTAATAAGGTCCCTAAAGCCATGTTCATTTTGGCATTTCTGTGTTTGCATTTTATACTTTGTAACACTTCTAAGGCTTCATTTCTTTGCTTTAGAGACAAAAGACACATATGAACCTTGAATTTCAAATCTGCATCTTTAGGAAGATCATTACATCTTTCAGAAGACTTCACGAGTTTGTTTCTAGATATATTTTTTCTCAATGCAATACATTTCTTATAATACTGTTCGGCTTTGGAATATTGACCAAGTGCAAATAAGGAGTCTGCATGGTAACTGGTCAAATGTAATTCATCAAAATAATCCATCTTTTTGTCTCCTGCTGATAAAATTAAATCGCACTGGAAAAAAACAGGGATAGAATATGTAATTTTTCTAAATTAATTTTCCATTCAATAGATACATACAAGTTTGACCACATTGGAGAAGAGCTCCTTTTCAAATAAACTCTGTATTTTTTGCTTTATGGAACTCATTTTGATATTTATTGAATGCTTTTGTTTAAACAACCTATCCTATTTTAAAATAAATTTTTATTTTGGTATAAATATTTTGGTCATAGGTTAAGTCATAGAATTATTAATATGTCATAATAATCAAATCCACCTTTTTCCTTCTCGTTTTAATTACTGTAGTGATAGGTTTATGAATATTATAAACAAATAATATATAGTTTTGTAATTTCAATACAACAATCGTTTTCTGAAAGGCAAAGTACACTATATTTTTTTCTTTTTCCTTCTATATTTATGATTCTGTGTTTCCGATTGTCAAAGATAGCAAAGCAAAGATCGATAAAATAAACACAACAAAAGGTGAAATGTTATCCATATTTTGATAAATATTTTTGTATTATATTCCATAGCTTGTTTCAAAGACTGCCAAGTTTTATTACTATGTCTACCAATGCTGAGTCTTCGGAGTCTCACAAAAGTAAAAAACCAGCAGGTAATATCCTTGTATGTGTAATCAATTTATTGATTAATAATTTTTATATATGCGTCGATGAAAAGATATTGATATTTAATCACTTGTACTGGGAAACGAAATACAATCAGTTCATAGTTTCAAGGTATTCTCAGCTTTGAATAATTCAGTTTATTGATCATGAAATCAATAAATCATATTGAATCCATCATTTTACAATTGAATCTAGTCTATACTGGTTCTCTTATGCATTTTTTCATCATGGTTAACTGGTGTATGTTTTAATTTAAGATGACCAAAGTAACCAAAATTTTAATTTTATAATCATATTTCAGACAGTGCATTCAAACAACAAAAACTACCAGCTTGGCAACCTATACTTACTGCCGGGACAGTGCTCCCAACCTTTTTCGTTATAGGTATTGCTTTCATTCCAGTTGGAATTGGACTGCTCTACTTTTCTGATAAAGTTAAAGAGCATGTTATCGACTATACCTTTTGCAATGAAACTGATAAAGGTCACTTGACAGGGAGAATATGTGCTGATGTTGTGAAACAGAATTCGACAGATTCCTGCACATGTAATATTATTTTCAATTTGGATCATAACTTTGAAGTAGGTACATTATTCCACTTGGAAACGATGATATTTCAATCTATGATATTATTTCAGTGAAGGGAATTTTATGAATGTTGTTTTAGGGAAAAGTATATATGTATTATGGTCTTAGTAACTATTATCAAAACCATAGGAGGTATGTGAAATCTAGAGATGACAATCAGTTACTAGGAAGACTAGATAATCCTGTATCTACTGATTGCATGCCTTTTCACAAAGATAATGGAGTACCAATTGCTCCATGTGGGGCCATTGCTAATTCCATGTTCAGTGGTTAGTAGGAACATTAATTTCTTTTTCCACCTAATTAATCTGCCTGAATGTTTTAGATAAATTCACTTTGTACCGCTATGATAAAAGTAATAAGGTTCAAATTCAATTATTGAAAACTGGAATTGCTTGGGACTCAGATAAGAATATCAAATTTAGAAATCCTCCAGGAAATTTAGAGGAGGCTTTCAAGGGATATGCTAAGCCTAAAGCTTGGAAACAGCCTATTTATAAGCTGGATGAGGATAATCCAGATAACAATGGCTTTCAAAACGAAGATTTCATTGTTTGGATGAGAACCGCTGCACTTCCAACTTTCAGGAAGCTCTTTAGGAGAGTGAACCATAGCCAACCTGGTGTTGCTAATGGTTTAATCAAAGGGAAGTATGAACTGGAAGTGGACTATTGTAAGTGTTATTTCTTTTACGATTCAATAAACAATGTTAGAATACTATTTTTTGCAGCTTATGACGTCTCAGAATTCGACGGTACAAAACGGATGATCCTGAGTACTACTTCCCTACTCGGAGGTAAAAATCCGTTTTTGGGAATCGCCTACATAGCGATAGGTTGTATTTGCCTACTTTTGGGCATCATTTTGCTTTTTGTCCATATAAAATGTGGGAAAAGGTAAGAATTTTAGTATTTTTCGTTATGTATCTAAAAATAATATTTCAGCACAAGCGAGATGATAAATGTCAATCCAAGGACGCCTTATTGATGTTTCATCAAAATCCAAAATTTTTGTTGTTGATCATTACGTTAAGCTTAAAATATATATTGGTCGTTGTTTGTTAGTTCTCACAATACTAAAATTGTTTGAATGCGGGTCTTCACCTAAGGAAGTTATAAAATGGATTCAGTTTGTTGAACTTGATTTTGATGTTGAAAAATACTGCACTCATTGTGGCCGACTGGATTTCTCATAACATCAGTAATTTTAACATCCATGTTTTGTTAAAGGAGTAAACAAAACAAATTTAAAGGACAAATTAGTGTATACTTTCAGATTTTGGATTAAACCATGTGAGGAAATGAAATAAATATGTTTTTTTTACATTCATGTATTAAACCATTTATCAGTATTTATTGTGATGCACAATTTCGTTTCACTAAATTATTAGTTTTTTTATTAATGCTAAGCGGCTTTACTATTATAGTTACGAATATGTAGTTTACTTTGTGATATTTCAGTTGCTTTAAAATATTCTGATATAAAGTTGTTTTTTTATTTTCAATAGGATATTTTATTCTTGAATTTAATAGATTAGCATTACTTCAAAGTGCCTTGATGTCATTTAAAGTTATTTTTGGTATTCTTCACCTAAAGGACAGGCAGTGTACTTAGTAAGCTGGTATTTACTAGGATCAATCATTACATTATTTGTAATCTATATGGTATTAAAGTGATCGGACTCTGTCCAAGTAATTTGTTGTTTACTTTCTTAGGAGGAGAATGAAATTTTGCATTTACATGGAAATTGACTTATTCAGTCATTTATCAAAGAAAGCTCCAATATTCGGTCAATGAGTAGAAGCGGGATGATGGATAATTTGACAGATGTCAAAATTTAATGTTAACTTACTGCTTTCAACGTTCATAACCACGGATACTCATGTTTGAGTATGAGTGGTTCACAACACACATTAAGGTTATTACCGCAAGTTGTCCCAAAACTTGGGAATTGATGAAAATACAGCAATGTTTTCATTATATTCAATAAATCCCATGTCGGATTTTTATTTGTCCATCCAAATAGTTTCAAGGTAAAACTACTCATCAAGAGTAGAAAAATAATACACAACTGTTTTTAATTTTTTTATTGTATTTAACAGATTAGAACCTCAATTTTTGGAAGAACCACTTGTTCTTGCCCTGCTTGTATCTTTCTTCGAATTTAACCCTAGTTTGGAACCTAATCTTCTTCCTCTTCATTGGGTCTTTCAAGTCTTTAGGCGTAACTTTCAAGTCTGAGGTCAAGTCAACACTATATCTGGTTGGCATAATATGGTTGTAGTTGATTACCTGGAATTAAAAAAATAAGGAGTTATTGACTTCAAAACACAGGGTTGACCTTAATAAGACAATACATTTATACATATACAGTTGTAATTCTGGAGAAAATTCGAATAAGAACTCACAGTTCACACTGAGTATAACTATCATTCAAAATGGATTAATTACAAAACAATTTGCACCATAAAAGTGGGCTAACTGAATCTAGTTCATAATAGTTTTATAACATTGACTGGGCTTACCTTGACGAAAGGCTTGATCTTGGACCTCTTGTGCATTTTACCTTTGCCCATACGGCTGTGGATTCTCCTTGGGTACCTATCAATGCCAGCCACCAAAGCATGTCCGTACTGTTTTTCGGATGTTCCATCATCGAAATTTTTAACGATTACGGCTTTTCTGCCGGCGTACCGACCCCCAAGGATCAGCACGACTTTGCCAGATTTCATTATTTTACCCATTTTTATATCCTGAAAAACGATACCTTGAATAACTAGAAACTATAACATTACCTCTTAGTCTACATCAAAAATTTGAAACTGAAATCATAAGTTTTTTAATTCGATTTTCATCGGAATACTACGAAAATATTAAACATTATTAACTAAAGGAAATTTTCCATACAATTATTTATTGAAATCAATAGTGATTACACAAATTTATTAAGATTTACTTACGATTTGGTTAAATTTTAACCAAAACACGACACAGTTCCCTGTTCCCGACTAAAGAGGAAAGTCATAGAAGAGCATCGAATAAATGTCAAAAATGACAGGACACAGAGGATAGATTTTTCACTACGATTATTAAATGGTCTACTCATATTGAGAAGATTTTTTTTCCATTTCAGATGAGGCTGTATGAAACGAAATCATTAACTAGAGAAGATTTCCATTGAAAAAAACCTGCGGTCCCTAGATTATAACTTTCTGAAGTTCGATTCCTAAAAAAGGGAAGGAAATTTTATCACAGATAGGTCTTTGATTTTATCATAAATTCCACCGAAAAACTGCCTTCCCCGATTTCCTAATTTTTCGAGGGAATTCATAGTAAATTTCTTTGAATTAAATCTATATACTTTCATAGGTTCTATTTTACCAACCCTCGTATATGATCAGTATCAACTTCATAAGCAAGAACAAAATCCTGTTTCTATGATATACGAAATGTCAAAGAAGTTAGCGTTTCTTTAATTTCTTTCACAGGTTATATTGGAAAGTCACCGCGTGTTCCTGAAATTATCGTAAGTTTTGAATTATCTGTTACGATTTAACTTCAGTTTTGTAATTGTAATTTATTACAGATTCTAACATCAATCAAAATGGAAAACGACTCTGGAGAAAAAGTTGATCTTTACTGCCCAAGGAAATGGTGAGTGGACACGTGTGTTATGATGATAGAGTAACTTTAATCGGTTAAATTTTTTGTAGTTCCGCAAGCAACAGAATTATCCACGCTAAAGACCATGCCTCCATTCAGCTGAGTATTGCTGATGTTGACCCAGCTACAGGCAGAGCAACAGAAACATCCAAAAGTTATGCTCTCTGCGGAGCTATCAGACGTATGGGAGAATCTGATGACTGTATTGTCAGGTTAAGCAAGAAAGACGGTATTTTGGCTAAGTAAGTCATTCACGAATCCTCTAATGACAACCTATAATATTGCCATATTTTCAATTCACAAATAATGGCATTCATCTCTAGTAAATCAATTGACGTATAATACAAGTTAGTCTCCTACTCTCAAGTCTGTAGAGACCGCTTGATCTGGTTTTAACCAACACTTGTTGCTTCAGAGAGCTTAAATATTTTATTTACGAAACGTTGGCAATGTATTATTGAGGAATTAAATTAAAATTGTCCAAATTCCTGTTAAAAGTTATTTCACTATTTAAAACATGGACGTCACCAATCATCAATATTTTATTTACATTTTAGCCATACAATGATATGTATATCGTAGTATGCATCATAAAGGAAATAAATTTTATTCCACTTATTTTTTCAATAATGCTTTGATGAAGTGATTGTGAAAGGTGAATTATGTTGAAATTTAAATAAGGAATACTGCTTTGAAGACATAAATAACTGTTTTTTTTTGTTACAGGAATTTCTGAGAAGTTGATATCCAAGGTCAATGTTATGATTAAGATAATAAAATATTTTTAAAAAACAATCAGTATTATGTATTTGATCATCCCCTCATATTCAATATAGGTTTCATAATAGCTAATGAATAGAATTAGTATCATCTATTGATGCATATAAGTAAAATATTTGCAAGTAATTTCAATAGGTGCTTAATTTTTTTGCTAGTTTGAATCAAAGCGTTACATGAACTACCCAAAATATGTACTTTTTCAAAAGTACCCAATTATCATCTAAAAACTTCGGTTGTGATTTTTATCTTTCCGTCTATCGAAATGAGCCAAGTTTAGTGCTGAATTCAGGTATATAATTATTCGAGTCTCCTCGGTCGAAAGGATTATAGAAACAAAGGCAAAATTAACCTCTGTATGGTAAGTGAGGAAAAATATTAGAATAATATAAACACGAAAAGTAAAAATTAAGAAGGTATTTTATTCAGAGCGCAAGCACCTGTTCAGGCCTCGAGAGACCAAGAAAAAGAAAGGATCATGCGTCAAATTTGTCTTGTCTCGAGTCACGACAACAAACAATTGTCAAAATCTTGAGGAGTGATTTGATCTGCATTTTTGTAAATATGTAAATATTAAAGTTTACATTTTGTGTGGACCTTATATGTTGTTCTGTTAATGCATGCATGCATCAATGTTTTTTGAATAAAATGGCTGAATGTTTTGTTAGTGAATTGAATAAAAATATTAATGGTAGTTCCAAACAGTCTAGTGATGTGCCTAGTTGTCAGGAAGTTAAGACTGAAGAAGGTATTGTCATTTTTATTGTTTTACAGCTTTATTCATTGTTGTTCTGATAGATGTCTAATAAATCCCTAATTCCTTGAACCATATTAACTTGTGCCTAAAACATAAATGCATTAGAGGTTAGGTATGAATCATTTACATGAATGCATTTCCTTGTAAACTACCTTCTTGAGAAAATTTTCTAAGATCAGGGCATATCGTTCTTGAAATTTCGTATAGTCATTAGTGGACCTTTCATTTCAGTGATGGAGCCATTACTTTTGGAAGATTTTCAGAGGAGTAATATTCCTAAGAATCTAATTAATCTTATGAAAGTTTTTGAAGAGCAAGGACTGAAACCTAGTAAGAGTGATTTCTTAGTAGGATGTGTTTATGTCTTCATGTTGGAATATGGATTTATTCCCCAAGGAAAAGAGAGTGCCTACAGTGACTGTGAGTTCAGTTGTAAAAGAATAAGAGAACTAATACAAGTACAGGGGTGGAAACAAACTGAAGAGAATACCTTCAGTTTATCACTCATATTGTCCCCTCATGAATTATATGTTTGTAAGATTTTATGTATGAAAATGGGGGATGATCTGGTGATAAATGCCTTTGTTCGTAACATTGAAGATGCCCATTATACCATTATGCTAGACATTCTGTCATATTATACCGATGGAGTTAATACGAATGCAGATTTGAATAAATTACAGAATCTCAAAGCCATGTCCACATTAGTCAAAAACCAAATTGCATTTCCTATAAAACACAATGTATTGCAAGCAATAGGACAGAGACACCCTTGTCTGGAAGATTTACCGCTAGAAATTATATACTACATTTTCAAATATATCCATGGTACTGATATAATCAGATTAACAACTACCTGCAAACGATTTTACACAATCAGACAAGAAGCAAAATTATGGGAATATCTCTTGAAGAGAGATTTCAATGTTTCCATGAAGAAGGACGATTATAAGGAACTCTTCGAGAAATATGGACATGCACGTAGACGCAAGGCTCGACAAAACCCAGAAGAAATTTGGACATCAAGATATACCTATAGAGTTTCACAGTTTCCTATGTATTGATTGTTAGTAGTAAAATAAATCTAGTTGTTTTAAGGGAATTCACACTTTTTACAAGGAAATGCATTTGTGATGATTTTTGTTGCATACATTATTATTTTGAACATTATTTTGTTTATTGAAGTTGCAATTATATGGTTCTTTGAGAAGAAGCAAGTTATTTTTTGGTAATTATTAGATTGGTAGAATATTTACTGATTTATAATTGGTAGAAACTCATTTTCAATCATGTAAGAAAATTATTATTTACTGGATTGAAATTAGTTCTATGATAGGTTCTTGAAGTTATACCACTGGACTGTAATTAAAAGCCATGAATTTGTTCACAAATTGAATGATTCAAACTAAAGAAGAGTAGAGAAAATCGTCTTGTTGGTTTTCATAAAACTAAACATTTTGAAGAGGAAGAATTCATAGTAAGTAAAGGATCTTATCAACCCCCCAAAGGCCAGTGTAAATATTTCCACTATCAATGTTCATAAAGATCTAGAAACATTGATTCACATCAAATCAACACTTGGATCTCATTCAATGTAAATTGATAGTATAAACAGGCACTAATAGTTATACAGAAACATAACGAGTGCAGGTCAATAATTTTCGAAGTATAGTGTGCTGTGTGACATTTAACTGAGCACAACTTTCTTACACAAAAGTTTAACTAGGAAAGGATTGTCTTTTTTTTTTTCATATTTCGATTATTCTGAAGATACGCATTTTTTTATTCAGGTATTTCTTGATACAAAATAATGGTGAAAGCACTCTGTAAATAATCCGTATTTGAACTTGCAAGGAGAGGATTATCATTATCTTCGATTCAATATTTGCACACACATATTTATACTCATAAATTCAAATAAACACCAATATTATCCTTTTTGTCTCATTTATTGGAGATCACAACACACCTTGAAAAATGTCCGTGAAAATAGGTCATATGCTTACATCTCTTTTTTGTTTTCCCAAGCCTTAATAATTGGTTTTAATGGAAGTGCTGATGTAAATGTCAATAATGTAGGGTGGAAAAAGCTCGGAAAACTCCGTGATTTTGTATAGCAAACAAAATTCCACTTAAATTTTTTCCTCATGTGTTATTCATTCGGAAAAGAAATATTTGTTGGATGAAAATATGTGCGAGGTTGTATTGATATCTAGTTAGCCTAGACCAGTACCATGCATAAACAAAATATTGCGATACCATATCAATGAACAATAACTTATTAGAAGTGTAGAGTTAGACGCCAAAAAAGTAAACCAGAGTTGCGCAATGAATTGAAAAAAAATAAGACCACTCATGTTGCCATGTAAAAAATTCGTGATTTAGGATTAGAATTACTAGAATACCCCCTTATTCACCAGATTTGGCTCCGTCCGACTATCATCTATTCATCTCTTCCCTCAACTGAAAAAAAGTTTAAAAGGTCGTAAATTTTCTTCCAAGGAGGAGATAATAAAAGCTGTGGAGGACTGGTTTGCAGAGCAAGAGGAAAAATTTTTTTTTGAAAGGTCTAGAGATGTTGCAGGTTCGCTGTAATAAATGTATTCAATTAAGAGGAGAATATTTGTTTGGTTCTATAGTAGGCTAAGAATTTTTCAATATATCCTCGTATATGCAACAAGCCTTAAAAAAACGACTCGAATTAAAAAAATAATAAGAACATGAAAAATAATAATTGGATATTATTGAAACTGTTCAATGCATTCTGAAATAATTCATCGTTTTAAAATACAATTATTAAACAAAACTAGAATATTAAGACCACGACCAAAGCTAAAAAGATTCAAACTACAATAAATACTGAAAATGTCCTCAATAGAAATCAGTTAAATGGATAAACCTCCCTGTGTCTCTGAAAAATGAATGTGGTGCTTTAATCGTCGTTTAAGTAGGTATTTCCGTGTCCCCACACACTGTATAGAAGAGTATTTGAAATTAGATTTGAACTTGACCAAGTAGAAAATAGATAGGTTCCGCATGAGAAATATTAAAATCATAAGTATGCTCCAGTTATTCTTCAGATGCATATTTGTCTTACATTTTTGCAGGAAATGAACAGAATCAGGAAATACCACAGGCGACCTCTACGGGAACGACAGGGAGTCTACTCAATTCCCCAAAGCTCAATAAGGATAAAAGTAAGTTTAAACTTTTTCGTATCGAATATTGAAGTTTTCCTCTCTTGAATAGAGGCGCAAAAAACAGAAAGGGATCAACTTACTGATCTTTCCGAGAAGAAAAATTGGAAAAATTGTTTTCATTTCGCGAACTATCTTTTATAAGAGTGTAAAGGCTATTTGCATTTTTATTAGAGTGTGAGAAGAGCCTCTTATTTGTATATGATGCTTGGCATAATTGTGTTAATTCCTAGTTCGTTTCTTTGTATGATGTTTCGGAAAAATTAAATTTCCTTGCGTCATAGTCCCAGAAACCATACATAACAAATGAGATTAGGACTATATCCTATTTTACCGCACCGATTGATTTTTTTTCGAGACTGCCTCTCTCCTCTCGATTCATTCCCAACGCGAATCTTCCCGGATCCTTTTCCCGATGTCGGGAAAATTTTCAATGAACGAACGAGAACTGTCACCGCCGGCACAGAAAAATAATTTGCTGTTTACATTGGAGATAAGGACGATAAGATTCCATTACTTGAAAATAATCTGGATGGACGGCATTCAGCAAAAGTGTATTGGCCCCGGCATGTCGACGCCGTTCTAGAAAATCCCGCGATGATGTCGTTTTTCCGACGGATTTCCCGAACGCGCAGTAGAACCGATCTTAAAATTCGCGACGGTGAACTCGTGTCCGCGAGCGATAGCGCGGGCGAACTTCAAACTCAAAGTTCGGCGAATTTGAGGAGTGGAAGTGAGGACGATGAGGGTGACGGAGGTGGTGGGGGTATGTTGTAATCTGTCAAGTTTTCAATTATTTATTTTCTTTAGTTATGGTCAGATTCTCAGAGAGATCTTTGTGGACAAAAATTTGCACCAGAAATTTCTTCTCCTGAAATTTTCTCGAAATTTTTGCATGAAAATTGGGGAAATTTATTTCAGTATATACAGGGTGTCCCACGGTCGAGTGTCTATCAAACGTTTCTGGAGAACTGGATATATTTGAAATCCGAAAATTGGTATTATGATATTGTTGGAAATTCTCTACAAACCGAAAATATTTTTGGAGCTTGAGCACTTCCGGTTATACCAGGAGTGAAAATAAATTTGTTCAAAAAATATTTTTTTCGATATTTTCGTTTCTGATATGATTGAGTATTCAATGGTGAATACATTTCTGTTGAAACCATTGCATTCATTCGAATAGTTTTCAAAATATCGAAAAAAAACCTGAAAAAAATGTCAAATATTCATAGTCAGTGTTATGTTCATTATTTTATTCTTATTCTGAACATCCCGAGTGTGAACCGTTCTCACAACGTCAAAGTAGAAGAATGTGGAAAGGTCATTCATCTTTTGAATTTCATAAATATCATCACAGGATGTTTCAAAGTTTGTGTCGAAAACTGTGATCGAAAATTGGCCATAACTTCTGTTTTTCAAATTAGAACCCTATTTTTTTATGATTGCGTTGGATTCTGCTAAGAAAAATAGTGATAGCATTCTCAGATGTTTTTGCTCCTAAATTCAGTAATTCCCGAGATGTTTGAGCTTTTCTGGATTCATGTTATACGTAGAGTCAAATTCATCTTATCTTTCGCATGAGAATATTATGTGACCATAGAAGAAAAATTATCCCATTAATAATTCTCAAGTGACAGGTCTTATTTTAGGCCTTAACCTTACTTCTCGATTTTACTTCAATGGTTACTATGGTTTCATAAGAATAGTCATCGAATCTGTTGGCATGAGAATATTCTGTGACCATAGAAGATGTATGATCCCATTTATAATTCACAGGTGTCAGCTCTAATTATTAGTTGTTACTATGGTTTTATAAGAATATTCATCGAATCTCTTCAGATTCGATCCAACGCAATCATAAAAAAATGGGGTTCTAATTTGAAAAACAGAAGTTATGGCCAATTTTCGATCACAGTTTTCGACACAAAATTTGAAACATCCTGTGATGATATTTATGAAATTCAAAAGATGCATGAACTTTCCACATTCTTCTACTTTGACGTTGTGAGAACGGTTCACACTCGGGATGTTCAGAATAAGAATAATGAACATAACACTGACGGAATATATAAATATGGCCGCTAATGGTGATGACGTTTTACTGACGGCTCCGGTAAAACCGTGTCGAAAATGCAACAATATCCCTGTAAAGGGGTTGAAGTGTATTAAATGTGGTTCCTTGACTCACCCTGGATGTGCGAAATATATAAAGTCCATTTCATGGCTTAAGGATGACATGATAATTTGTTGTAGTGCACAATCGGATGGAACAAACTCTTCTGACGTTTCTTTTGACAGTGCTAATAGTGTATTTGCAAACGAGGAGGACTTAACAATACAGGAGAATATTTCATCAGGTGAGCTGAAATATGTCAGGGCACTTCTCCAACAAAAGAACGAAACCATCGAATATATGCGAGAATTAATAACTTCGTTAAAAGTACAAATAGATTTTCTAAATAATTCCTGTAAAAGAAGTGTTGATATCAATGATAGAGCGAGCACGGTACCGTCGGCACCATCTGCGGAGGATTCAATGAAAAATTCAGTAAATGAATCAAATCGAATAAATGATTCAGTGCCACCTGTGGGAAATGCAAAGAGGAAGACTAAGTTAACTCAGGTGGAATCTGTTTCAAAAAAGAGGAACACTGTACCACTTAAACAAAACACAGATAGTAATCCCGAGACAACATCTGCGCAGAAAGCGACCCCAAAAAACAATCCGAAGAATAACAATAGTAAACAAGCCGAAGTCAATTTGACTAAAGAAAACAGCGTATCTAATAAAGAGAACATCCCCGAAGTCAAAATAAATTTAGTTTCTTCTGATGAAAATGAATGGCATACACAGGAAAATCGAAAACGAAGATCAAAACCTATAATTGGGACCTCTACGACGAGTAGCAAGCTGAAAGTGGCCCCCAAAAGGGTATCTTTGTTTGTATCCAGGCTTGCACCGACCACAAATACTAGTGATGTTCTGGACCACCTGGACTCCTTCATGTCTGGACCCAAACCGACGTGTGAACAAATTCCATCAAAGTTCCCTGAAGAGTACTCCTCATTTAAGATTGATGTCGATGAGTATCAGTCGGAGCTGGTAAAAAATCCTAATCACTGGCCTAAGGGTACAATCTTGTCAAAGTTTTTTCGTTGGCTCCAGAAGGTACACCCGAAAAATTGACAGTGACGTCACTTCCAAACATCGACGAACATAAAGCTATCTCAGGGAATTTTCTATCACTCAACTGCCAGGGTCTGCTTGGGAAGCCGGATCTGATGATTTGCGACCTTTTGGAGAATGGTAGATTTGA
Source organism: Adalia bipunctata (assembly GCA_910592335.1). NCBI lineage: Eukaryota > Metazoa > Arthropoda > Insecta > Coleoptera > Coccinellidae > Adalia > Adalia bipunctata. Next base: position 6,849,866 of record OU342951.1, read on the forward strand.
AGTTCTGTGCATTACAGAGACATGGTGTTCGGATGCAAGTGTTGCTAGTGTGATATTTCCCGGATTTTATAAGTCATCGAGTTTTTGTCGTTCTGAATTCAAGCGTGGAGGAGTGGCAATTTGGTGTTGTGATCAGTTGAAATCAACTGAAATTAATCTTTCGAAATTTATTGTCGAAAAGGAATTCGAGGTTTGTGCTTCTCTCATCAGAGGTAAAACTATCCGCAACTCTAGTGATGAAGTTTTAGTGATAAACTGTTACAGATCTCCTGTGAGTACTGCCTTTAATTTGTTTTGTGATTGTCTGTTAAAAGTTTTAGATAAGCTCTTTAAACCCAAAAGAAAGATAGTTGTGACTGGAGATTTTAACGTAGACCCAAAAAGGGACTCGAATGATTTCCAAATGCTTTGTAATTTACTTAAGTCGTTCAGTTTGAAAGTTTGTCCAACTGGTCCAACTAGAGGACCCAACACATTGGACTATTTGTTTACCAATATAAGAGAGTCTGTAGCTGACACATATGATGTAACTTATTCAGATCATAGAGCCTTGATTGCTGACGTGGGTTTTTGTAAGGTTGACTCCTGCAATGTCGAGATAAAGAGAGACTTTCGTGCGGAAAATTTGAATCTTTTTCTTGATTACTTAAGACGAGAACAATGGCATATTGGTAATAATTCAAACATTGACGAATCTTTCGATGATTTCTACAATATTTTTCTTTTTTACTTTGACAAATGTTTTCCCAAGGGGAAATTCTATAAGAAGAAACGGCTGAATAACTGGGTGACTCAGGAGGTGAGAGAGTCTGGTTCTGATTTAAGGTATCTTTTCAGATTAAATAAAATGTTTCCTTGTTTTCGCAATGAATATGATAGGGAGAAGAGGAGGCATTTCGAACTGATTTCTAAGAGAAAGAGGGAATACTTTCAAAGTAAATTGATTGAATCTGACAATCGTTCAGGTTGTGCATGGTCAATTGTTCGGCAGTTAACAGGAAATGTTAGAGATGGAGCTAATATTGCTATTAGGGAAACTTCGTCATCGAGGTTGGAATGTGATCCGAGTAGGGTCGCAGATTTGTTCAATAGTTTTTTCGTGGATGAAGCGCGGAGGGTGGTTGAGGAAACTCCGGCCACTCAGGGTTCACGAAGGGATATAAAAGAGCAGAGTTTCAGTGGTAGCATGTTTTTGAGACCATTCACTGATGACGAAATACATAAACTCCTGCATAAGAGACTCAAAAGCAAGAAATCTTATGGTTTTGATGAGATTCCTACCTTTCTGCTCAAAAAAAGTCTTGATTATATTGTGAAACCCTTGACTGAGTTGGTGAATCTCTCGTTCACTAGTGGCACATTCCCGGAGAAATTAAAAGTGAGCAAAATAGTACCTCTTCATAAGAAAGGTGATGCTGAGGATATTCATAATTACAGACCTGTGACGTTGACGTCCTCTTTTTCGAAGATTTTCGAATATTGCTTCGTGGACAGGTTGATGAATTTCTTCTTGGGTCATAAATTAATGGTTGAAAACCAATTTGGCTTTTTGCCTGGTCGTTGCACATCGGATGCAATTTTCCATTTTTTGGAGCGGGTTTACTTGTGTATGGAGGATGGTCGGTGCCCTGCTGGGGTTTTTTGCGATCTCAGTAGGGCGTTCGACTGTGTGTCACATGAGAGGCTTTTCGAGAAGCTTGATGGTTATGGTGTGCGAGGCAACGCCCAGCGATGGATCCGGAGTTTTCTGAAGAATAGGTTACAATATACAACTATTGGTAGTGTAAGAAATAAGATAAGGGGGCAAGTATGCTCAGATAAAATCCCAATTGATATTGGAGTTGCACAGGGATCCATTGTGGGTCCGTTCCTATTCCTAGTGTACGTGAACGATATGAATGCGAGAGTTGATTCGCATTTTACCATGTATGCAGACGATTCTGCTTTTATCGCTGATGACCGATCTTTGAATCTTCTTGAGGGGAGATGTAATTCGGAGTTGTCCAACCTAAAGGAGTGGTGCAGTGACAATAAACTTTTCCTGAATCTGTCCAAAACGAACTACATGGTCTTTCATAATCCTCAGCGAACAGAGGATCTTAACTTGAAGATAGGTATTGATGACGTCAATATAGCCAGATCCCATAGTGTTTCTTTCTTGGGAATTATTGTTGATGACTCTCTCACTTGGAGATCCCACTGTGAACACCTCACGTCTAGGATCAATAGTGCATGTTACCTCTTACGCAGTCTTAGGAGTGTTCTGGACCAAAGTGACTTGATTGGTCTTTTCCATGCACAAGTGATGTCGAGACTTAGGTATGGTGTCTGCTTTTGGGGAATATCGGCGGAGGCGGGCGGCGTATTTAGGGCGCAGAAGCGTGCTCTTAGGGTGATGGCTGGGATTAATTCGCGGGCATCGTGCCGAGACCTCTTTAAGAGATTATCAATTGCCACTCTGCCTGGACTATATATAATCGAGTGTGGTGTGTATGTGCACAAAAACAAAAATGAGTTTGTCACTAATGGATTTTGTCATGATTTTAATACCAGATCACGAAACAACCTGAGAATACCTGCACATCGACTTTCGAAAACCCACAACTCTTTCCTCGTAATGAGTATAAAAATTTATAATACGATACCAGTCGATATAAGAAACATCTCTGATCTCGAACGTTTCAGGAGGAAACTCAGTAGACTTATTGTTGGTCAATCCTTTTATAACTTGGATGAATTCTTTGTAGCTAAGCTTTGAACAGAGAGACTGTTTATTACCAAGCTAATTTTTTCATTGTTTTTTGTTTGACTTGTTCTATACCAAAGATTTGGTCGATGGAAAATAAAGGCATTCTATTCTATTCTATTCTATGAATATTTGACATTTTTTCAGTTTTTTTTCGATATTTTGCAAACTATTCGAATGAATACAATGGTTTCAACAGAAATCTATTTAGCATTGAATACCCAATCATATCAGAAACGAAAATATTGAAAAAATTATTTTTTGAACAAATTTATTTCCCCTCCTGGTATAACCGGAAGTGCTCAGGCTCCAGAAATATTTTTGGTCTGTAGAGAATTTCCAACAATATCATAATTCCAATTTTCGGATTTCAAATATGTCCAGTTCTCCAGAAACGTCTAATAGGCACTCGACCGTGGGACACCCTGTATAGAAAATCGCGGTGGACAAACACAGTATTAACAAATTTATAAAAAAAATTGTAGCCCTTCGTTTTTTTAAAGGTTTCTTTTAACTTGCAATTGTTCTCCCAATCATACACTCCTTGATACTATTTTCACGAATTTTTTAAAAATACTTCTACATCGCCTAGAGAATCGAAATTTCACCCCCTTTTTTCGACCGTACGAAAATTTCCTCACTATATCGCAGCTTCGCTGCGATTTCAAGATTCTTCTTGGTCCACTTTTTCGACAGAAACATTGTACCGCTGCAACATGAAAACATTGAAACGCACATTGCCCCTTCAATTATTGTTCCGACGCAGTATAATAATAATCAAATTGTATTTTGCAGACAACCCGTCAGATGAATGCAGAGATAACGATGGTAAGTCCACCCAATAAATATCCTTGTTAACTCTTAATAAAATACATTCCATCTCTATTGTTGGAGCTTTGTCAGTCAATGCGTTATAAATAGATGCATCCTGTCGCACTCGGTACGCTAAGGTCAGTTTTAATAATCGCACAGTTAGGATTGCATCCTTGACGTATATTTATTTCGTCCTCGGGAGCAATTTAGAACCACCATTTCGAACTACCAACTTTTATAAGGTCCAAGTTTCGAGTTTCTACGACCGACTTCTGGCGTCCATTGAAGATGCTGTATCGTTTTCGGTAAAGGTTTCTAAGAATAGAATTCATTTCATTCAATGAATCTTTCTCGAGTTCAGGAGAAAACAGGATTCTGAACTTCAGAGTATTTTATAATTTTCCACGAGCACTCTAAGTACTACTACTTTCCTTCTGAAGACATTTTCTACTTTACAAGAACTACCTTATTCGTTTTTCCATTTTATGTCCGATGTTACTTTCGGAATATTCCGAAAGGCACGTAGGTACTCAAGCTCTTGGTATGACATAAGGACTGAACGAGAATAAATTCGCTATCACAAAAACGCTTATATCTTTTGAACCACTGGACCGATTTCGAAAATCAAACTCATTTTCGAATCATCTTCTAATTCTAATGAAAACTGTTTTTACAATAAAAAACCAAAACTATTTTCTACAGAATTCATGGATTTTTTCTGGAATTCTTCCCATCATGCTTCTTATAGTGTTCTCAGTTACTTTCTGGGATGCTGTCTTCCACTTTTGCTTGAATTCCGCTTTTTTTTGGTTGATTTCTTAGTCTTCTTCAATTCTCTTTTTACCAGGGCCCAATATCTTTCGATTGGCCTGAGTTCTGGGCAATTTGGTGGATTGAGCTCTTTGGGGACAAAAACCACCTCATTAGCTTCGTAACATTCCTTGGTGGCCTTGCTGTAGTGGCATGAAGCTAAATCCGGCCAGAAGATTGTTGACACATCGTGCTCACGTAAAAATGGTTAAAGTCGCTTCTTCAAGCATTCCTCGATGTATATCTTCGAGTCAACAGAGCCTTGGCCAACGAAAAATTTGCTCCTTTTCCCACAAGTGCAAATTGCTTGCCAAACCAGGAATTGTTTAGGAAACTTTGCTTGTTTCTTCACGCGAAATTGTTCGTCAACATTTCCACGAGAATCTGCAGTATAAAATTCCTGACCAGGAAGTTGCGAGAAATCAGCCAAGACATAGGTTTCGTCGTCCATCACGCAACAGGAAAAATTTTTCAAGAAATCTTTTTTTTATTTCTTCACTCTTGATTTCGCTTCTTGATTCTTCACAGCATTCCTGTCTGGCACTTTCTGCACTTTGTATGTTCTAAGCCCACAACTCGACTTGATTTTCTGAACGGTTGACTGCGAACAACCCACTATTTGGGCCATTTTCCGTCCTGAAAGGTTAGGATTCTTCTGAAAAAGGCTGATGGCTTTCTTCACTTTTTTTGGGCTATGCAACCCGTTTTTCCTTCCGGTTCCTTCCTTGCTGTCAATTGAAAGATCTTCGTTGAAGCGCTTAACAACTCTTGATACCGTTTCCGGACGAACGCGAGCCTCTTTTGCGATTCTTTTGAAGCTGAAAAGGTTTCACAATAAATTCTCGTGTTTTCACTTCGCTTGACATTTTGCGACAGAGAATTGGAATATCTATGAAGTAAATGTTCCACATGTTTCTGACGTTCATAAAAAAGCTAAATATGATAAAATTTTGATTTTTTATCAATTGGTTCAAGAGAATTTATTCTCGTTCAGTCCATAAAAACTTGTTTGTCCATTTCCCGGTCGATAATTTCACCACCTCTACTCATAATTATGGTTAATTCTGATGTTGTTCATGAATCCACTACGATATTCAAATAAGCCTGCATGCATTACTCGATTTTCGCAAATATAGATGTTTTTCCACTTAATCATTCGCATTTATCAGACATTAACGAGTGTGTACCTACGGTTATGAATCACCCGACGATGGATTGGTTCGTATTTTTTTCGATAAGTATGCCAGATAAATATTAATAGAGTCGTTTTGATTTGATGAGTTTTCCTGGTGAAAAATTTATGTGATTAACTATACGATTTATACGAACACTCTTGCTGCATTTTTAATGCGTGTCGCGCAGGCATACAGTCCGCTTCGTCATTGTATGGTATTTTTACATACAGGGTGGTCCACATGCAAAAGTTCAACTTGATATTTTTGTGGGTCGCTTTGGGACATCCCTGTTCTATTTAAGCAATTAAGCTACTTCTACCTTCTTCTCATCTTATAATCCCACACATTTCTTGAAATAATTCGAAAATATTTTTTACAATAAATAAATAAATCAACAACGAAAAATAATCATATTAGTTTTTATAGATCAAACAGTTCTTGCCAGTAAAAAGACATTTTTTTGCGAATTATTATTTTCAGAGAACAAATTCTTATGTCTGCAAAGCATTGCGTGATCCATTTAATTTTGGTCGTGTGTAGTTGGAACATCAACAAAATGGTGAATGCGCCAATCCTGTTTCAATTAAACGTATGTTTATTTTCTCTTGATCCTTCACGGTTGAATAACTTTCGACAACCAGATCCTAAAGAAATCCATGAATATGAACGAATAAAGAAAATCTAACCAAGTCGTTTGGCAAAGTAGATCCAAACTTGTAACATTACGTTTTTTCGAAATAATAATGAATCGCAATTGTGAGAATGAAAGAATAGTAGTTATATTCTAAAACTAAAATTAGTTGCCTTCTGCAACGAGTATTAGACGATATTTTCTCTATTTCAGTCAAGTTTTGTGAAAAACTGTCGAAATTCAATGAAAAATTCAGATTAAACATCCTAGTGACTTTTGTATTGTATCTTGGCAGTTGGTGTGACTGTTACGAAAATTGACATATTACGGCATTTGAATCGTACTTTTCTAATTTTGAAATCATTTATAATTACGCATTGAATTCGTGAATTATGTTTGAAGAAGTCGATTTAACACCTCCAGAATTAAAAAGATTGCGAATAAATTAATACCTCAAAAATCCTAATCCATGTTTGGAAAAGAATACGAAAAACTTGTGAAGTGGTCTGAAGAGTATTCGGTTATTTGAATTTCAGGTAATGTTTTGTTAGCGCATTTTGAATAACGTATTTATGAATTAGGACATAAATGTTCTACATTATGGTGAACTTATTCAATGTATGGCAGTATGGCTCAGAAATTGACGAATAAAACATTTACAACGAGTATTAATTGAGAAAATAGAAGAAAACTAGCTATAGAACTACGTATAACCTCACCTTCCAAACGGAAACTTTGGGATTTTTTTTTGCGAAAACTAAGAGGATTGCCGACTTCTCGTTATCATTTTCGTAATCTGTGACCCAAACTTAGTGAGTACAAATTTTTTCTCTTTTCCGACACGATCCTTTTAGTTCTAAATAATTACCATGAAATTGGATAGGATCGGAAGCCAGTGCTGACAACCACAAAACGAAAAATATAACTGAAAACAATGCTGTAAGGAGTTAATTACAGTGCTGTTTTTAGTAGGTACTGTAATGAAGTCATTACGATACTGAAATAGAGAAAGAATTGTATCTTGCCCAAAATCTACCTTGCTCCCAATTTTAGTGAACAATTAACGTTATCTACAATTTTTTCGTAGTCTCGCTTTATTAGGAAATGTGACCTTTTATGCAATATTGGGGTTATCTTATCATAAGATCTAGGAAAATACTCGAAAATTGTTCTCGATTATGAATATGGATAAGGAAATGGACTAAAAGGGACATACAGGAGATCTGTTGCCACCTGTGATAAGTAGTTTTTTTAAGATAATTTTTGTTATAACGATAACCTTTTTGATACCGTGAAAGTGACCTGTTGTCGTTCATGAACTATCAAGTGCAAAAAATCGATTTTTTTCGGCTTCCATATTTTTTCTCAGCGCTTTTTTTAAGATTGAAGCATATTTCATCCATTTTCCAATAAAAGAAGTTATCGAGAAAAAAATTTCATCGACAGCTGCTGTGAAAGTTTTTTGAGAGATGTCAAAACTTATTCCAAAGTTATGGAGCCAATGATGGATTTCACTGGTAGTATAATAGGAAAATAAATAACTCATTGAATACCAATTTGATTCAATTTGAGACGAACTCTGTTGAATTTCCTGCCTCGAAAACTTCTGACAATTGCAATGAATAATTCGTAAGTGAACAACCCTTCACCAACCCCGACAGAACCGCCCTTGCCCGAAACCCGCGGGAGAGGGGACCAACCAGTGGCCAAATCCCAGATTTCCGCTCGCGATCCGGCAACCTCGCACTCCGTGAATATTCCAAATCGAGCAAGCTGCGAGTCGATCTCCCACAGCAAACAAAAGCCTCTCAACTGGCAAGCAAGCTATTCCGGCGTCGTTGGCTCTTTCCCGTTCTCATCTCGCACAGAGCCCATCAATCTCCACGGTTTTCCTCTTCTTCCGTGCGATGTGAGTGAAACCGTCAATCGATACGGAACCCCAGCGTGCTCTTCGACGGCTGCCCCGAAAGCCATGAGACCGAGGGAGAAATAACGCGTTTTCCTTGTGTTTTTGCGCGAAAAATGATGACCAAAGAGGGTCCCCAGTCGCCGGGGAAGGTGAAACCCAAAGCCGTGGCTATAGTGGCACCGCAGCGTAGCAATAGTCTGGATTATCTGAATTTCCAGGAGAAAAGGGAGCTCATCGCCTCCTCTCTGTCCATCTCGGATTTTTTGAACGTGGGAAGCGAGACCACCAAGGAACTGAAGGAGACCACAAGTCTGATCATAGGTAAGGACGCTGCACTTGACCATTATACACCTGCCAAACCAAAACACCGATACAGCCTCCATCTCGAACCAGGCAGGTTCGAGCCGTGTATTTTCCAAGTGGAAATACGGTTCGTGATATTTACCAATGTTAAGGAATTCGAGGAATTTAGGTGCCTTCAAATTTCTGAACTTGAACGTTTGCCAACGGCTCTTCCAATGCGAATCTGCTGTTGGAAGAGGCAGAAAGGAAATTCCCGCATATTTATTGTCGAGAGAATCAATTTTCGTGATTCATTGATTGCCACAGAATCCTGTTCGATGCACATTTCGATTGCTGAGTTGAAATGTTGAAAGCCAGAGAAATTGATGCAAAAATGCTTGATTTTTCTTTGGATGAAATTTGGAAAGATTGACCTGTATGTTTCAGGAGAAGATGAAATTGATTAGCTTCATTCATTGACATTACCTATTCGTTTTTCGAAGAAAAATACCTTTTTGTCGACGATAAAGCTGATTCTCACTTAGAAGGTCTCTAACAGGTGGTTTTTAAATTGTTCAAACTGAATTAATTTGTTTGTTTACCTTCAAAAGAAGAACTGAAGTCAAGTTAGTAGAACTCGATTGGAAGAGGGTTTCATGCTATATGATTTTTTGTTCGACGCTTTATTCTCACATGTTCTCAAATGAATTCGGTACGCCTAAGGGAATTTACAAAAAATTAAAAATCGAAATTTTTTTCCACCGAAAAATTTTCCGAACTCAAACAAAAATTCATATCTTCGGAATTATTGAGCCTACTGAAATAATTTTTTCACCGCAACGTCGATAACAAAATGCTCTATTCTCACATGTTCTCATATGAATTCGGTGAACCATTGGGAATTTACAAAAAATTGAAAATAGAAATTTTTTTTCCACCACAAACTTTTCTGAACTCAAACAGAAATTCATATCTCCGGAACTATTGGGAATACTGAAATGATTTTTTCACCGCAACGTCGACAACAAAATGCTCTATTCGCACATGTTCTAATATAATTTCGGTAAGCCATACGGAATTCACAAAAAATTAAAAATCGAAATTTTTTTTTCCATCGAAAAATTTTCCGAACTCAAACAAAAATTCATATCTTAGGAACTATTGGGCCTACTGAAATAATTTTTTCACCGCAATGTCGACAAAAAATGCTCTATTCACAAATGTTCTCTATTGAAATCGCTTAGCTATAGAGAATTTACAAAAAATTAAAAATAGAAATTTTTGTCCACCAAAAACTTTTCTGAATTCAAACAGAAATTCATATCTCCGGAACTTTTGGGCCTACTGAAATAATTGTTTCACCGCAATGTCGACAACAAAATGCTCTATTCACAAATGTTCTCTATTGAATTCGCCAAGCCATAGGGAATTTACAAAAAAATAAAAATAGAAATTTTTTTTTTGCCAAAAACTTTTCTGAACTCAAACAGAAATTCAAATCTCCGGAACTATTGGGGCTACTGAAATAATTGTTTCACCGTAATTTCGACAACAAAATGCTCTATTCACAAATGTTCCCTATTGAATTCGCTAAGCTATAGGGAATTTACAAAAAATTAAAAATTGAAATTTTTTTTTCGCCAAAAACTTTTCTGAACTCAAACAGAAATTCATATCTCCGGAACTATTGGGCCTACTGAAATAATTGTTTCACCGTAATGTCGACAACAAAATGCTCTATTCACAAATGTTCCCTATTGAATTCGCTAAGCTATAGGGAATTCACAAAAAATTAAAAATAGAAATTTTTTCCACCAAAAACTTTTATGAACTCAAACAGATATTCATATCTCCGGAACTATTGGGCCTACTGAAATAATTGTTTCACCGCAATGTCGACAACAAAATGCTCTATTCACAAATGTTCCCTATTGAATTCGCTAAGCTATAGGGAATTTACAAAAAATTAAAAATAGAAATTTTTTCCACCAAAACTTTTCTGAACTCAAACAGAAATTCATATCTCCGGAACTATTGGGCCTACTGAAATAATTGTTTCACCGCAATGTCGACAACAAAATGCTCTATTCACGAATGTTCTCTATTGAATTCGCCAAGCCATAGGGAATTTACAAAAAATTAAAAATTGAAATTTTTTTTTTCGCCAAAAACTTTTCTGAACTCAAACAGAAATTCATATCTCCGGAACTATTGGGCCTACTGAAATAATTGTTTCACCGCAATGTCGACAACAAAATGCTCTATTCACAAATGTTCTCTATTGAATACGCTAAGCCATAGGGAATTTACAAATTAAAAATAGAATTTTTTTTCCAGTTTGGAAAATTGGTTGATGAAAAAACCTTTCGGTTTGTGAAATCCTCTTGGCGTAAGGAATTCATTTCAGGGGAAGTGTGAATAGGGTATCTTGTGGACATTGCGGTGGAAAAATTATTCGAGTAGGCCCAATAATTCCGGAGATATGAATTATCAGCAATGTGGAGTGGAACCGGTCCGTCGTCAGGTTAACTTTTTGTTTCAACTGTAAAGAATTTATTTCGGACGTGATATCTATCATATTATCAACCTATTGTTTCTTGTTTAGAATCTAATGAACGACATATCTGGTATCCGTAATGAAATTAATCGAATGTCGATATCATCGTTGCATGGACTTATCATTTGCATAATGGAACATTTAACAGTCGAGTCCTATTTGGATGTTGGTCAATAATTGCGTTACTTTTTCGACATACGAACGAAGTTGAATATTTCGTTGGTACTAGATGTGAGAGCAATTTTCTACCAATATGGTGGTCAGAGTGATCAAACGGAGTGAATTATGGCAATAAGCCTTTCTCTCACTTGAATGTAGGTGTGAATTATCATTGTGATCTGATTAACAACCAATCGTCACACATTTAACTGATAAAGTTCTGGTCTTATTTCGACAATAAATGCGCGAATATCACTGACAATAGATGATATTCCTCTGGCAGTGATATTAGTTCGTAGGTATACAAGTGACCACCCCTGTACATCTGTTTACTTGAAATAATCGACATTCTAGACCAATTCTAGAACTCCTTTACTTTCAAATATCAACGAACCTTTCGAACAATATCCTGTTTTTAGCGATAAAGAAAATATTTTCGTTTCTATTTTTATCGAAGGAAATACTTTTATGTACCTACATGGAATTCGACAGATTATGGATTCAAAGAAAAGGCAACGAATGTACTTAATTTTCAGTAAACATTCTTATGTCTCACGCTTTCATCTGTACGTTCAAAATTAAGCAATCTTTATGAGAACATTCCGAACTATATGAAATACAAAAGAATCTTGTTTTATCAGTGAAAGTCATATATTTAAATTTAAGATTTCGGATATGCGTTCCAACTGAGCAAGGTAACTGAGCTAAATTTCTATTCCAATAACTTTCGTTGAAAATTATTGCGTAATCTAGTCAGAATTTGATCAGTAAAGGTTTGTTGTTCTTATAATTACATCTCGAGGAATGTTCCGTTTGATGTAAAAATATTGAGATTTCCCATATAATTCTATTGTTTGGTGAAGAATTGATGAGAGATTTGTAGATATATGCAGTATGTTTTCAAGAAATGGCATTGCCGTTCTACCGCTGCGGAATCATTTATTTGTGAAAATTCAACTGAAGATTGCTTGGAGATTTGTGAACCTTAAGTGAGGAAATCACATAGAAACATAACTTTGAAAGAAATTTGATCTCAAAGCTGAGAAACGACGCTTACAAAAGTTTCCAACTTATGTACCTGTGGTGGACTTTAGGAAGTAGGCGAATTCAATTTATAAATGTGATTATACTTCAAGAGTTCAAGACAATATTAAAAGTTTCGAATATCTCAAATGATTTGCGTTTCATTTAAAAAAAAAGTTATCAAGTCCTCAATAGATATGTACTTCTAATTGTCCAAAACTCATTGTGACTCAGATATTAAGACGTCTGTGGCTCGAGTATGAAACATAACTGAGGCAACTACGTAACGAAGGATAAAGTGAAATCTCATCCAGAAAAATGGGAATTATTCACGTAATGAATTCTTCCACTTTTCAATCGGCTGGATTGCAGTTAAGAGAGTGGGATAACCCCAACAATTCTGCCTGCTGTCTGGGAGGTTTAGGGATTCAAATTATTGATTTTCGTCCCGTTTAAATGCATCCAGACGGCACGCCACTGATGGCCGCCTCATTATTCAACCTGAAGCCCCTAGTGCATGTTACTTCTTTTTATGCGCCTTTCCCCCCGTTTCGTTCTCCCACAACGGCCATCGTCAGGTGTAACGAATTTTGTACCTGATTCTTGAACGGTCACGAAGATCATTTTCGTTTTACAGTCTCCTAGCGAGGAAGGATGGAGCCTCAGTCCATAAAACGGGTATTCTTTCGTACAAAGGCCGAATGTTTTCTTTGGAACTTTTAAATGTCCTGTGATGCTTCCGATTAGCTCTTTTCAACTTCACCTCTTACACCATGCGGCGGTGTTGCCCGACTTACGGAATTCCTCAGGATGTGGGGGAGATTGGTTATTTACCGTTAACGATAAGTCTGAGTGTTCGTTGAGGTATTCAAGTGGTTATTATAATTATATTTATAGAGGAAATAATTTCATGGATTGACTGCTTCGGTTTGATAATTTTTTTCTGGGGGAGAACCATTGGTTTTTTGTTAACGGTTTTCTGTATGAACTGCGTGCACGATTGACAAGTCTATGCCACACCTTGTATATAAGTTTGAATAGCGTGCACCCAAAATGATTCATCGCATACCGGAAACAGAAAAAATAACGGAAATCCAAACAAAAACTGCGAGTCCAAAGAGACCCTTCTTTCTTCTTTTAAAATTAGATTTCTTGATTGAAACCGATGGCGATGGAATGAAAAACTGTCACATTAATCTTGCAGAACATGTACACATACATGAACTTAGAGCTATTTAAGGATCTCAATACTTTGTCGCTCATGCCATTCTTAATTTAACCAAAAGGGGCCCCAAATAATGGGAAAAAAGTTTGGAAATAGAAGGTTGAAGATTTGGGGAGCACTAAATCTGTTTTATTTCTGCTCATGGTTAAATTAATACAGCATTTCTTGGAAGGAAAGCTGTTGTAGATGAGGACTAATGCCCATTATACAGGGTGGCCCCCACAAAAATAGTTCAGCCGAGATCTCTTCAAAAATGGCTTTTTATTTCCATGATATCTCAGTTCGTATGCGGCGTAGACCAACTTTTTTTTTGAATTAAAGCCTAATCATTTCTCTAGAATGTGTATTACTCGCTTTTCTGTTTTTCTTCGTATATAAGGAAAAATACCTGGTGAGCTGTAATTTCATGAATATCTGGACAAACGATTTTATTTCCATGATATCTCTGTCAGTTTTCGGGATAAATGTATGAAATTTTCAGTATACATGCGGAATAATATTTTGCAGAATGTGTATTATTCACTTTCCCGTTCTGCGTATATAAGGAAAAAAACCTGGTTGAAAATATGACCAATAAAGTTCCTACTTTATTTAAAAATTGATGGGACAATGAACAAAAAAACTGATCAATACACATTCTGGAAAATATTATTTCGCATGTAAACTGAAAATTTCATACATTTATCTCGAGAATTGACAGAGATATCATGGAAATAAAATCGTTTGTCTAGATTTTCATGAAATTACAGCTCACCAGGTTTTTTTTCCAAATATACGAAGAAAAACAGAAAAGCGAGTAATACAGTAATGTATGAATAATCCGAACAGAAAGTTGTCAGGGCCCGTTCGGTTTATCAAATCATTCGGATTATAGAAATCATACTGAATGATGTCTATAATCCGAACACGTTCGGATTATAGAGGGTGTTTCAAAAAAAAGTGACCCTCTGTCTCTAGGATAGCCTGCTAGGTAGAAAACTGAAAAATAATTGGGGTCTGCTCAGTGGCGTAACGTTCCTCAGCCAGGCCTCCCCCCAATGTTTGTCCCCGGGCCCCACTCCTTCTTCAGCTCCTACCACAATACACCTAATTACCCATTCTCTTGTACCATCTTTTAATTAATTATCAACGTCAATTCTATATTATAGGTTTACCTCAATCCTGAACCATTTATTTTACAGGGTGGCCAAGAGATCGACGTCAAAAAGAAAAAAAAACAGGTCCCTCGTGTCATGGGCTATTCGAATCACTCTCATGTATGTTATGCGATTTTTCACGGTTTTCGAGTTATAAATTTTTTTATGAACTTTGAGAATTATCGACTTGACCTTTTAAAAAAAGATATTAAAAAAAAGTACAAGACTTCTCTGTGAAAATTTTCTGTAACTTTCTACATGAATTGTACTTTTATACATAAAATAACCAGATTCGTAACTCTGAAAAAAATTATGGAAATGTTGGTCTCGAAGTGAAAAAGTTACGTGAATTGGATTATGATATGAATTTTCGAATCAGAATAAAAAATGTAAAAAGGCTAATTCACGGCTTCTCAGTATGCTTAAAAACTGCGATCAACAGTCAGCTTTTAGAATCATTGAGAAAAAATGTTACTTAACACTTTACTTTTGCTAGAATTAGCCTTCAAAGTCATCGAGGTGGAAAAAATCAAAGAATAAGACATTTACTACCAAATGATTTTTTGCCGTTTTAATATTTTTCTGATCAAGTTATAATGGAAAATGCTGAAAATTAATGAAAATTAGCTTTAGATGTTGGTCAATGAAAGTTCTAGATAAAAAAAAAGAAAAAGATATGGCAATAAATCACCTCATGTAAATAAAAAGAAATTTATTTATGAAATTTACAGTAGGTTTTCAAAGTGGGCCTCAGTACAAATTCTACACCTTCTTTTAATCGTATAAAACCTGCCCTGTTCTTTCTTAGGACACGTTCGGCTTCTCTAATTAACCAAACGAAAAATCGATGGGATCAAGGTCTTTTCTTGACCACCATCTGAACAGTGGCGTAGTGACCAGTGTTCGGCGTGTTCGAAGAACACGGGCCCGGGCCCCTGTAAGGGGCCCGGATGCTTGGAACGACTAGCGTTAATAGGGAGGGTAGGGCCCGGAAAATATCTTGAACACAGGCCCGTGGTGGCGTTACTATGCCGCTGCATCTGAAGCTAATTTTCATTAATTTTCAGCATTTTCTATCATAACTTTTTTCCACCTCGATGACTTTGAAGGCTAATTCTAGCAAAAGTAGAGTGTTAAGTACCTATCATTTTTTATCAATGATTCTAAAAGCTGACTGTTGAGCGCAGTTTTTAAGCATACTGAGAAACCGTGAATTAGCCTTTTTACATTTTTAATTTTGATTCGAAAATTCATATCATAATCCAATTCACGTAACTTTTTCACTTGAGACCAACATTTCCATAATTTTTATCAAAGTTACGAATCTGGTTATTTTATGTATAAAAGTACAATTCATGGAGATTAAGTTACAAAAGAATTTCGCAGAGAAGTCTTGTATTTTTTTTAATATCTTTTTTAAGATGGTCAAGTCGGAAATTCTCAAAGTTCATAAAAAAATTCATAACTCGAAAACCGTGAAAAATCGCATGACATACATGGGAGTGATTCGAATAGCCGAGGGACCTGTTTCTTTCTTTTTGACGTCAATCTCTTGGCCACCCTGTATATGACTGTTCAACAATTCATTTGTTGGTGAAACATCGTAGTCTATTTTGCAGAAACTATCAAAATGTCCAATGAACCAACTGCATCAATTTAAACCGATATACTTTAACGATTTCGATATAATTAACATTTTATAAATTGAATGATTTTTACCCCGCGGGCCCCTAGACCCCGCGGGCCCCCACCCAACGGGGGGTCTGGGGGGGTGTACGTTACGCCACTGGGTCTGCTTTGTGTAGAACTTTCTTAACGCCATTCGTTCAAGATAAAGGGTGTTGAAGAAGAAAAAAGTAATACACATTTTTACGATTTTGCCTAAACTACTGGCAACATTGTAATAAAATTTTATACGAATATGTTTTGGAAGCTGATACATCCAATGAATTTGTTTTTATGACTCTCATAGAGGGCGCTTGTTACACGGTTCGTAGCAAGTAGTATTGAACATAACTTTTTTAATATTAGATTTATTGAGCAAAATTTCAAATAAACTTAAACATCCTTCAATCTTACACAAAAAGGTACTCCTGGTAAAACTGGATACTGTGTACCGTTTTCGGAGTATTTTGATTTGAAAATTATGAAGCAATAACCGATGCTGTTATAAAGTAATGAAAAATGCATTACTTAATTAAGAAAAAATTACAAATGAGAATTCAGAAAAAGGGTAATAACATAAAACAGAATTCAATTAGAGTAGATGTTCAAAATGTCCTCCGAATACAAAATAATATACTTTTCTGAATAATCCATTGCTTCTAAACGGTTGGAATTCAGCTATGAGGTTATTAAAAGCTACTCCGAAAACGGTACACAGAATCGAGAGTACCTTTTTGCTATAAAATTAAATGATGTTTGAGATCACTGGAAATTTTGTGAGTGACATGCCATTATTTGAACTGAATATGTACGCAAATATGTTTAGCGTATACCTACATCTCGCAAAAAAAAAACAGTTCGGAGTATACATATCATTTTACCAAGTGGGGCCGTTCGGATTATAGGGTACTTCGGATTATCCGGAGTTCGGATAATCCATACATTACTGTACACATTCTAGAGAAATGATTAAGCTTCAATTTAAAAAAAAATTGTTGGTCTACGCCGCATACGAACTGAGATATCATGGAAATAAAAAGCCCAATTTTTGAAGGGAGCTCGCGAGCTCGGACGTGTACTAGGTCCCCTTAAGTCCTGGTAGTACAAAGTTAGCCACTCTGTATCATAAACCACATTTCAATCGTTCACTAAATGCCTGATGGCTTTTTTATTCTGACCCCGTTCTGAGGAAATCCATTACCCGGAAAAGTCGCACAGTGAATTTTTCGTTCGCGAAAGTCAGAACAAGATGAAAACAAAAGAAGAATCTTTTCCTCGACTAATTGGCCTAGACGGCGTTTGATTACGAAAGTTTTAGAAAAGTTTCCTGGAGTAGATATTTCTCATGTTCTCAGTTGATGAAACCAGTAGCATCTTTCGGTGGTGGCAAGTTAGTAAAGGATCTTACACGTGCCTTGCCTGTTCATTTTTTTTACAACTTTGATGCCGGTCTAACTGATATAAATGGGAATAACTTGAAGAAGTTTACCGCATTTGTATTTTCAGGAATGAATTTTGTGTAGCTCAAACTAATTTGGTTCGGAGATAATCTTCAATCACCTTATAATAGGATCTTTCAATGTGATCAACCTGACTGTACCTCAAAACGCCAATTTAGGATAAGTCATTCGCATAACTTTCAATCGCAGGTTAATTCCAAGGAAATACGCATTCTTTCAAATCTAAATATGCCGACAAGTACATTCTCTATCTCGATCTGGCTCCATCAGACCATTTTTCAATGTTACCACGCTCTCGACAAAGGGAAATACTTTCACTTTTCCGATTATCCGATTTTGAATCTAGGTTTCAAGCACCTGTTTTGTGTTACATTTTGGCAATGAACACCAAAACACGAACCTATTAGATTCGGAATAAATTGCTTGTATTTATTTAGAGCGTAAGTTCGTTGAACATGAAACGGTAGTAGTTAGTCGTTAAATCGAAGCTGATAAAAATGCTGTAAAACGGATTTTTAGCGAATGATAAGAATTATTTTCGAATCTAAGAGGAAATTGACGCAAATATTCAGTATAGTTGACTTGTTCCACTAGTTTTGCCTCACCTGAAAACGCAGTATTTTAAATGAGTTCTGAGGAAATTTCACAGTGGCTAATAAAATTTGCATTCTTATCTATGCTCTCAAGGTGCTTTAACTCTGACCACTCCTTCGAAGTAATGTTCAGAAGAAATGGCAAAACGCCCATGAAATAATAATATCAATAAACTTTTCTCTACTTTGAGGAGTGCGTTAAATTGAGATTATTGAAAAATAATTAATCTCCTCTGAGACTTCCATTACTGAGAAAACTACGCAGTTTAACTTGAAAGACGAAGACGAGAATTATCCTCGGAATTATCCGATACACCCTGGTGATTTCCAAGACCGTTCTCACAGATTCTTCGGTTCGAATCTCTAGAATTATCCGAATCAGCACGGAACCGGATTAGAAGATCGTTTACTTCCAATAACCCGATTATATTCAATTGAGAAAAATCACCATTTCAAATTGACTTCCTCACACTCTACAAAATATATGATAATATAATGGGGCTCAATTATGATGGACTTAGAAAGTAGGATACTGTGGAAACATTCTCGGATTTTCATTTCTTCATTCCGTTAAATTAAAAGCGAATTTCTCGATGTAGGTGATGATAATTACTTTTCCGTTTAGTTGACATTGATACAGCCAGTGATTACTGATCATTAAGATGCTATTCATCACCGAATATTACAGATTTAGTAGGTTCTTGTATCCTGGTGGATATTTTTTCTAGTTTTCTGTTAGGAATATGTGCAGAATTATCAATTTTCGAAGTAATATAACTATTTTCTAAGCGTGTACATATTCCCTTATTTTCTTGGAGCAGTTGTCAGGTCAGAATGAGGATTGTGTTTTTCCCAAAAAGAAGGAAAAAGAAAAAGTTACCATTTCCGCACCTTCAAGCCATATACACTGCGCAATAAAATTAACGCACATTCTGAAAATCTCAATTTTAATGAAAGTTAACTCTACATTGACTTTATAACTTATTTTTTATGTTCTCTCGGGAAGGTTTTGAACGAAACAAGACACATTAAATGGAAGAAAAATTCAGGATTTCACCGAATCTTATGTGAAAGAAGAGAAATGAACAATTTTCAAAATATTGAAATGCTGATTAGTGATTTAATACTTGGTATTTCCACCCCTTGCGTTAATTACAGCTCGGCAACGACGGTTCATAGTCAAAATGAGTGATCTTAAAATGTTCTGATCTAATCCTTCCCAGATTTCTCCGAGTTGGATTCCTAAGTCATTAAGAGTAGCTAGATGATTTTCTGAACTTCTCAGCCTTCTATTGAGGTTGTCCCAAACCTGCTCAATCGGATTGAGATCTGGACTTCTTGCTGGTCATTCCATTCGAGAGACTTCAACCTCTTCAAGGTACTCCTGAACGATGCGCGCACGATTGGGTCTGGCATTATCGTCCATAAGAATGAAATTTTCACCAATGTATGGGGCAAATGGCACTACATGCTCTTCAAGAATGTTCCTTATATACTTATCAGCATTCATAGCTCCATTATCAACGACCACTAGGTCTGTGCGAGCAGTCAAAGATATTCCACCCCATACCATAATCGATCCTCCCCCGAAACCAGTAGTATTCAGGAAATTGCACTGAGCATATCTTTCATGTGGACGTCTGTATACAAGGTAACGTCGATCACAACGGTAGAGGCAGAATCTAGACTCATCTGTGAAGGGAACTCTTTCCCAATCGGCCTCTTCCCAATGGATATGCTCTCTCGCAAAATCCAAACGCGCCCTTCGATGGGCTGGGGTAAGAGCTGGGCCTCTTGCCGCGACACGAGGCCTTAAATCATATTCTCTGAGGCGATTTCTTATTGTCTGAGCGCTAATTTGCATCTCATGAGTTTGCTCAAGCTGATTTTGAAGGAGGCGAGCGGTTGCAAACCGTTGTCTCAACGAAGAAACTCTCAAGTAACGTTCTTGAATGGCAGTTGTTACCCGTGGTCTACCCTGTCCTGGTCTTCGGACATTCATACCTGTCTCCCTGAATCGCTGCAACATTCTGGACACACTTGTATGGAAACTCCAAACCTTTCTGCAATTCTTGTGTATGTCCACCCTTCTTCTCGCAAAACTACCGCTTGGGCACATTGTTCTTGCGTGTTTCGCGTTGCATAGCGATCGAGTGTAGAAAATCAAACGAAAGAAAAACTATTGATCACTAGAATTGATCGAGAACAACTGATTTTAGAATGGAGCCAATACATTCAAAATCTGATAATATCATCTTTTTTTATTCCTGCTGGGAGAAAACATCTGTATTGAAGAAAAACGTTGAAAGTGGATAACATAAGCATGCATATTTCTGATAAAAATAATTATCATTGAGAACACCTTCAGTTGTAGAATAAATTTGAGATTTCCATAATGTGCGTTAATTTTTTTGCGCAGTGTATTTTCATTTATAACAAAAGCAATTACATATTTTCTATACACCCAGTCTAAAATGAATTATTACATCATGGTCAATCTTAAATCATTCATCTATCATTAGGTACCCGCTAATAATTCACATAATAGTTGAATAAAAATCATTACCCCTTACCTAGGAATCAACCGACTTGAACGCAAAACCAGAAATTCATGAAAAATACCCATTAAGATTCATCTTAAGATGTTTTGGTATCTTTCGTAACTAGGCAATTTTCAAAGGTGATCATTAAATCTTATATCAAGATGTTATGTCCTATCTTTGCTCATCAGGAAACGGAGTAATGTATAAAAGATCGATGGATTTAACTGTAAACTGTTGTTTGCGTGTAGTTAATGCATGACTGGATCTAGGCGTTAAGACAGTTTGAATAGATTGCCTTGATCTTGATATTGCTCGATAATTAAAGCTACAGATGACGAAACTAAGGAACGGCGTATGCATAGGCTCTACTATCTTCATCACGAGGCGCGAACCAATATTTATACAAAATAACAACACAAACAGGGAGAAGCTCTTCAAAACAATGGCCATTAATTTTTTCGCGTACACCCTGTACTTCCTCACCTTGAATAACACAGGTATATCGCGAATCGAGTGGCAGCTTATGAATTGCAGGCAGAAAAAACTTAATTGCAGTGCCAAATTGCAGTAGGAATGGCTTGATTGGCTGAATGGTAGCCCAAAAAATACTAATAACGAGTTACGTCATTCCGTTCATGGAGTAGATGGAGGAACAGCTCACGTAATCGTTTATTACTTCTCGTAATTATTCGCCATGATCGTATGACTCACACGAGCAACATCCACTAGAAAACAACATCCCATTTAAGCGACTGGACGACAGCAACAAATAACATTGCTAAATATTGAAAGTTCAATGGTTCAGGAACTTGGGTGGAGATCATGGGCCTCGAAACGGTCGAACCCACGCATCATCTCAATGTTGCGTTCCTGAAAATTATTTTTCGTCGACAGACCTTCATTGACGCCTCTAGATTTTGTTCAATTCGTAGAGCTTATTTGAAATGATTAAACGCATTAAATTCAAACATTAGCATCAGAAATGCCTTTATAAATACGAAATAGCCTTATGAAGGCAAGTCGAGGAATAATATCCGCATAAGATGCGAAGAGAGAAACATCCATATTCATACAACATAAATTATTCATGTGCTGAATGCCTGTGAGATTTCCCGTTCATATAATTCCTGCAATTATTATTTTATTGTCATTTCAACATTCCCTAACGTAATTTTTGCTTGTCTCCTCTCATTTTACCATTTCAACCTTGAAGTATTCCCAAAATTGTTGAATAAATGATAACAACACCATGGTAACTCCTCAAAGTCACCTACCTGATTTTCTCTTCTTTTTTTCAGCTAAGAAACAGAATGGTTCGGCCTTCCGGACGAGTAGCCTAGGAAGTGGAGGTGGAAGAACACCTCCTCTAGAAAGAAAAAGTAAATTTTCCATATCCAAGCTCTTGAGGCCGTGGAAATGGAAGAGAAAAAAGAAGTCAGAAAAGTTGGAAGCCGTCTCTAGAAGTAAGTTTTCTCGCCTTTGTTACTGTAGAAAAGAATGTTCAGAATGTCCTACACGAACTTGCTGTCACGCCTAAAAAGAGCCAATACGGATGTTGGAATGGGACCTGAATTTTCCTTTCATACAGTTCCGTACTTTTCTCGTATCGAAAGAAATTCTAGCCAAACATTTTTTTTTCAGCCTTAGAAAGAAAAATATCTGTCCGTGCGAACAGAGATGAATTGGTGCAGAAAGGAATTCTTTTGCCTGAAAGCCCTCTCAGTCCAATAAAATCCGAGCCAGGTGAGTCTCTCATTTTCCTCATATCGCATTAGGCCAAAGGTTTATGTAGGAAATAAATACGAGTGTGAGATTATTATACACCTACCTCCCGAAGGATATACACACAACCAAACTTATATGGAATCACCCTGTTATTTGGAAAAAACGAATTTTAATTAAAAAAAGTCGCTGAAAAGTGAAGAGCAGTTTTCCCAAAACAAGTTTATTACAAAAATAATATAAATTATTAAAAGATTATTTTTATAATAGAACAGAAAATTAAAAGTGTAAATTTCTCTAAGAATAATTTTTATGTAACTGAGAATTGAACAACAAATAAAACGATTTTAACAAATCAATAATCAGTATTACCACCCCTGGCATTGATACAAGCTTGAATTCGACGAGGCATGCTTTCTATTAAGTTGTTAATTTCTTCTTCTGTAAAATATGCCCATTCCTCTAAAGCCGCTTGTATAAGTTGCTCTGCGTTACCAGGATTATTTTGACGAACTCTAATTTTTCTTTTGATCCTATCCCACAAGTGCTCGATAGGATTAAGGTCCGGTGAACAAGAAGGCCACTCTAAAACAGTCACACCTTCTGTTTCGAAAAATTTTTTTGCAACTCTGCTGGTATATGGAGGTGCATTATCCTGCATAAATAGGAAATAATCTCCAAAAGCACCTCGCCAGAGCCTCACTACAGGTTGTAGCACTAGATCAACATACCTAGGCCCTGTCAAAGATTGTCTAATGGGAATTAAAGGAGTTTTCTCACCAAACATAATTCCGCCCCAAAACATTACAGTACCTCCTTTGTATTTAGGGATCGGTCTTGCAGCTTGGAGCCTAGCTTGCCTCACTCTACCTCTTAAAATGCGAACACGCCGGTCGTCTGATCGTAGGCCAATTCTGGTCTCATCCGAAAATAAGACATTTTTCCAATCTTCAATAGTCCAATTTTCATGCTCTAAACACCAATTAAAACGGTCAACTTTATTTTGCCTTGATAGTTCTGGAACTCTTAACGCTCTTCTCTTGAATAATTCCCGAGCGCGAAGTCTTTTTCTGATAGTTTCGACAGAAACACTAACACCTGCTGTAGCTTGCAAAAATTGCATTTGAAGCTCTGAATGAGATACTGCGGGATTTCTTCTTGCTGTTTGGGCTGAAAAGCGATCCTGCCTTTCTGTAGTTACTCTTCCACGACTTCTTCTCGGCCTATTCTTTAGGGTTCCTAACTCCAGAAACCTGGCATAGGTTTTTGAAACAACCCCTTGTGTAACCCCCACCGTTCTTGCAATCTGTCTTTGTGACATACCTTGTTCTGCCATAGTAATAATTCTTCCTCTCTGGACTTCCGATAACCCCACATAAGGCATTTTTTTTAAAACTTCGCAAAAAAACAAAATATAAATTCACTGCGACGTTCGAACGAAATGGTAAAATCGACACTGCAAAGCCAAATCTTATCAAGTGCTTATGAACCTAACTGTTTTTGTGAGTAAACACATGCATTTTTTATTTGCTTCTAACGAAAAAGATATCAAAATAATATTTCATCTTAATACTGGACGATTCTATATATATAAGTTTGGTTGTGTGTATTTTACGAAAAATCAAATACATATTTCAGATATTCATAATTGTATACACCCTTAATACAAAGGGTATCAAGAACTGCTTCTCATCTTTCATTAGTGAATTAAACAAAATTATTGAACAAATACAAACAAATCTTTTTGAATTACTGTCTAACATCACTTTCAGAAAGTTCATATTAATACTTTATTTTGAAGCTAAAGCACCTTTATTACACCATTTCCAAGGTCAAGGACATAAGACCGAAAAGAATAGACCATTATCCTACACAAAGTATTGCTGCTTTAATGATTGGATCTCCTTATCTGAAATTGTTTGAATTGGTACCTAGTATTTTTCAAGTATCTCTGAAATTTCTCAATTTAAGACAATCTTTGGCGATTAATCTTCTGTCTTGTCGTTGGCACGGGTACAACAATCACTTGATCGTGTTTAATGTTGTTTCTGGGCGAAGGTAAGGTTGCGTAATTATTTATATTAGTTCACTAATTGTTAGTGTCTGAAACTGAATGGAAATGGTTGTTTATAGCGTGAGAATGTACGATTTTGTGAGTAATGAAACGTGCCACCTTTGGGTTGTTTATAATCGGTCTATTGATTGCAGATGAGAGGCTTTTTTAGGAAACCATATAAAATGTTTTACCACTCTTCGTTTCCAACAACTATTAGAACGGAAATTCCAAAAAAATATAGGATTCATTATTCAATGTACATATGTTTAATTTCTCAAATTCTGCTCCGAATTTTTGTGAGAGCCATTTTTGGGATTTGGGAATTGTGCAGTCCTAAATTTGAAAAAAATTTTTTCAGAAGAAAATGTCACATCCACTTGCTATACGACAAACAGCTCCCAGACCCCTCCCCACCATCCGGCCCCAGTGTCCAGTAGTAGCAATTTGACAGTACCTCAGGGACCACCACCTGCTTATTCTATGTCACCGCTTGCGATGCACCACCACATGCAGATGAATCACCAGATGCTGCAAAGGCAACTGTCCATGAATCCGCAGTTCGCGCAGGCCAATGCTGCCCACAACAATGGCATGGGTAAGTCCAACAATGGAACCAGCAAAGGACTCACCCTTGGTTCTGGTCATACTAAAAAATGTAGCTCTTCATGAAGTACTCATGGACCATGGTTCAGCATTGTCCCAATGCTATTCTGTCTCTCGTGAGGGAACTTTGTTATTTCTAACCGCAATTTGAAATCCAATGTACCGGATATTTATACATTCCAGTGAACACTTAATTCAGATCCGGCTTGTGTAAACTGATGTTTAGGATTCCCCAAAAAACAAGGGGATCCGTAAAAAGCTGGGATAATTGAAATATTCGACTCAATCGAACCTATGTAAACACCAGTTAAATATAAACATCTGTCGACGGGATAACATAATTATGTTTGTTATTCAAATTTGAGCGTTTGATACGGTTGGAGATGGCAGGCTTCCAGCATGGCGCTACGGATTACGAAATAATGGAATGACTAATTTTCCTACAAGGTCTCCTGTCACAATTCATTAGGATCCTTCTGTGATGAATCCTAGATGGAAAGTGCATCTTGCTGAATATAACCATTAATAGTTTGTCAAGGTAAACAACGTTAAATGTATTGATCTTAATATAGAGTATTTTGAGAAAATAATAAAATCATTACCGATTATAAATATTGGTTTTTATTTCTCAAAACTTAAACAGCCTGGCCACGTACAAACGCATTCATAATCAGATGAAAATTGTTCAGCGTTCTAATTAGAAGCCCCAAGGGTTTTAACAGGAGCAACGAGGTTTTTGGACCCAAGACAATTATAAGAAGTTGGGAAATTTAATCAGGCGATGGTGTGATTAATTTTGTTGGTAAAAAGTTTTGTATTCTCGAACTGAGTTGGCACGAGCTTGGAATAGCAATTAGTTCTGATGGAAAAAATCGTCCACACTGGGGTATTGGATACGGGGCTTTATGTGGGTGGAAAAAATTATAGCTCAATAAAAACAGCGTCGCCAAAATGTTGGTAGTTCTTCAGGACCTTCCTGAAAATATTTTTGTTCGCAATGCAAGGAATAAAAAGAAGAAATGAACCATAATACAATGTCCATTCAGCCTGCGCGAAAAGATTACTTGAGTGATTTGGATCCTTTGATGTGTCGTTCAGCGAAGCTGATATCTTGACAATATTTTAATACGCAGTTAAGAACTCATTTGCTATCTTGAAAGTGGAGCACTTTGAACGATAGCAGGTACGAAATGTCCATAAAATCTCTGCTAACCTACGTTTAAGTATGATGGTTTTTAAATATGTTCCGAGGAAGATTATTGAAATTCAACATCTTCATCGAAAGATTTTTATCATTTTATCGACTTCTCTTAAGGGGTCCTGGTGATGTGATGTGTATCCGAGCTCGCGAGCTCTCTTCGAAAATTGGGCTTTTTATTTCCACGATATCTCAGTTCGTATGCGGCGTAGACCAACAATTTTTTTTTTAAATTAAAGCTTAATGATTTCTCTAGAATGTGTATTACTCGCTTTTCTGTTTTTCTTCGTATATTAGGAAAAAAACCTGGTGAGCTGTAATTTCATGAAAATCTGGACAAACAATTTTATTTCCATGATATCTATGTCAATTCTCGGGATAAATGTATGAAATATTCAGTTTACATGCGAAATAATATTTTCCAGAATGTGTATTGATCAGTTTTTTTGTTTATTGCCCCCTCAATTTTTAAATGAATTATAAAGTAGGAACTTTATTGGTCATATTTTCAACCAGGTTTTTTCCTTTTTTTTTTTTTTTTTTTATTCAATTTGTGTGTCTCGACTGCAGAGGTCATTGACACGGTTACAGTCTAATCAAATCAATATGTGACAATATTATATGGTTGTACAGTTGAGTTGCCTTAAGATAATTCATCAGGTTTTCAAAGTTTGTGGTGTTGTGTAAGATTTCTTTTAGGTTTAGCTCAATTTTGTGGATTCTTCTTTGGTTTCCGTATTGCGTGCACTCTACTAGGAAGTGGGGAATCGTCTGTGGGGTGTCGCAGTGGGAGCACATTGGGGGGTCTTGGTTGCTCATAAGGTAGCCATGGCTGAGTCTACAGTGTCCAATACGAAGTCGTCTAAGTACAGCTTGTTCCTTCCTTGTCATTGCTGGTAATTGGATGGTGTTCCATACGGAGTCTTGTATACTACGCAGTTTTCCTCTGGAGCTGCTCCATTGTGCCTGCCATTGTGCGTTGACTGATCTTCTGAAGTGTGAGCTGAGGTCTTGTGGGAGTTGAATGTGCTCTGTGCAAAGGTTGGAGTTTGAAGCTTCTTTACAGGCTCGGTCGGCGATTTCGTTGCCCTCAATTCCCACATGAGATGGAACCCAGATTAAGACAATTGTTGATCCAAGTTGTGTAAGTTTGTGAGATTGGAATTGAATTTTGTCAACAATAGGATGTTGGGAGTAGGGGTCCGATATTGAATATATAGAGGCCAGAGAGTCAGTGCATATTGCGACCTTTTTAGAGGTGAGGTGAGGAAATTTCAAAGCTTGTAGGATGCTAAAAAGTTCGCCTGTTTGAACACATGATATTGCCGAGATCCGCGATTGTTTTAGGATATTGTTTCGGTCAGTAACTGCGCATCCTACCGAGGTTACAGATTTGGAGGCATCTGTGTATAGGACTTTATCGAACGAGTATTTCTCTAGTATTTCTTGGAAGGACTTTCGAAAAAGTTCGTTTGGAACATCATATTTTTTGTGCTGGCTAAGTGATATGTCAACGATTGGAAGGAACTTTATCCAAGGGGGAGTCTGAGAGATAGAGAAGGTAGTGGTCGCAGAGAAAGAGATGGATGTTGATAAAGTTTCAATTAGTGCTGGAAGAGATGGGCATCGTGTGCTGCTTGCTGTTAATCTCTCTGGGGAATTAATTAATGTGTAGACAGGGTTACTTGGGTTAGCTGATACTCTGGCTGCATATGTTAAGAGCAGTTTTTGGCGTCGAAGTCGGAGAGGAAGTTCATGAGACTCACAGTAGAGACTCAATGCTGGACTTGAGCGGAAGGCTCCGGTGCAGATTCTTAGGGCAGTATTGTGGACGACGTCGAGAGATCGGAGAGTGTTTTTTGAGGCTGTAGTGTATATTATGCAGCCGTAATCCAGTTTTGAACGAATTAGGGCTCTATAGACTCTGAGAAGTATTCTTTCATCGGCACCCCATCGGTAGTGGGCCAATGTTTTGAGGATGTTCATCTTCTTCAAACAGCTGCCTTTTAGTTTTTTTGTATGATGTTTCCAGGTGAGCTTTGAGTCGAAGGTCAAGCCCAGAATATTTATGTTGTTCACTGTGGGGAGAATTAAACCGTTCAGACAGATGGAAGGATGTTGCGAGCTATTGCGTCTTCTGGAGAATTTGATGACCTTAGACTTGTTGGCAGCGAACTGGAATCCACTAGATTTCGACCAGAGTTCGAGTGCGTTAACAGCGTTTTGTAGGAGGGTACTGGTGGTATTTGTGTTCTTTCCATGACAATAAAGATAGAGGTCATCAGCAAATATCGAGAGCTTGACGGGTGAAGAGATTGATTTGTCTATATCGTTGATGGCAATTAGAAATAGGGTTGTACTAAGTACAGAGCCTTGGTCGAGTCCGTTCTCAACATAAAATGGTTTGGATATTTTGCCATTTGCAGTAACTGAGAACGATCTGAAGGAAGTGAATTTGATCAGGAACTGTAGTATATTTCCAGAGATTCCGATTTTTTTGAGATTTCTTGAAATGGTGGAGGACTTCGTTGAGGGGTAGGCATTCTCGATATCTAATGCGACCGCGATGACATCCTGATTGAGGTGCAGCGAGTTTGCTATGTGGGTTTGGAGAGAGAACAAATTATCCATAGTGCTACGATGAGTTCTGAAGCTCGATTGATATTTGTTCAGGAGTTTGTGTTTTTCTAGGTACCAGAGGAGCCTGCGGTTAACCATCTTCTCCAACAGTTTGCATAGAGTACATGTGAGTGAGATCGGCCGAAAGGAGCTTGGGCAGGAATCAGTGACACTTCTTTTTTTGATTGGAATAATGTTGGATATTTTCCAAGAGGATGGAAATTTTTGGGTAGACCATATGGAATTGAATAGTTTCAGAATTATCTCTAACGAGTTGTTGTGTAGGTATTTCAAGAATATTACAGGAATATGATCTGGACCAGCTGCTGAGTTTTTAAATGAATGAAGGGAATAAGTGAGTTCATTCATGGTGAATGGCAGGTTCAACTCCTTGCAGTCAGAGGATGGTGGTGGGAAATATTCATTTGGGTCAGGAGATTCGGCAGATGTCGGGTTGTCGACAGATCTCGAATGAAAGTATTGCCCAAGGATGTCAACAATGCTTTGACTGTCTGTGTGGATAGTGTTGTGATAATTGACTGCTGGAATTTTGTATGCAGTTCTTTTCCCTTGAATTTGGTGGATTTTCTTCCATACTAATTTGGACGGTGTATTCGGTGTTATGGTATTCACATAAGAGGCCCAGGAATTTTTCTTGCATTCTTTGATTGTTCGTCTGCATTTAGCTCTAAGTTTCTTGAAATTTAAAAGGTTTTCTTGGCTGCGAACTCTACGGAATTTATTTAGTGCAGTTTTGGATTTCCTCACAGCTTCCGCGCACTGGTCATTCCACCAAGGGACAATCCTTTTGGAGGGGTCAAACGTACACTGCCTCACATATGTTTCTGCGCCGGAAATTATGATGTTAGTCAGGTGTTCCACCGCTTGGTCGATGTCAGAGGGAAGGACAGATTCATTTAGTTGTACATTTATATGTTGGCTAAATCCGATCCAATCAGCCTGTTTTATTCTCCACTTCTTGATGTTTTGTGGGGTTTTCGGAATATTATTTGAAATAAATATCGGGTAATGATTACTGTCATAGAGGCAATCTAGGGTGTTCCATGTGAGGTGGGAGCCGGTACGTGCATCACATAGGCTGAGATCAATGCTCGAGAAGGTAGAAGACATGTTGAAGAAGGTGGCACTGCCCGTGTTCAAAAGGTATAGATCAAGGTTATTTATGATTTCCTCCACTATATGTCCTCTGCCAAATGTGGTAATGGAGCCCCACATTGTATTATGGGCATTAAAATCTCCGACCAGTATGAAAGGTTCAGGTAGTTGGTATATGAGGTCCAGAAGGTCTATTCTTGTGAGATTGAAGTTTGGGGGTATGTATACGGAGCATATTGTCATTTTGTCAGGAAGGAAGGCTGTTGCTGCGACTGCTTCCAAGTTGGTATGTAGGTGTAGTTGAACTGAGTATATATCATCTGAGATGAAAATAGAGGTACCGCCACTAGCTCTCATAGACTCTGCTCTAATATAATGATAGGAAGTGAAGTGTTTCAGGTTATTCAATTTATCCTCTCTGAAGTTCGTTTCTTGCAGGCATAGTATGTCCGCAGATGTCTCAGATATAATTTGATGTAAGCGCTCTAGTCGAGGAAAGAAACCGTTACAATTCCACTGTAGTAAGTTGAAGGTGATGGAATGTAATTATTGGGATGGGGATACAGGCTGTTGGGAAGAATCAGAAGGACATTCATCATCACTAGTGTCCAACGGTGTAGATGGCGTGACACTGGAAAGACTATCTGTTTCAACCAAGTTGTCAGCAAGTTGTTCCTTGATCTTTTTAGATATTCGAGTGAAGCGATTTTTCATGGATCTTTCAGAAAGATGGGGATATATTAAGTGCATGTCCTGTAGTAAGCCTCGGATGTTGTTAGTGAACTTGAGAGCTTCTCCGTGAGGGTTACTAGAACCGTGAGAGTTTTCTAAGAATGCGAAGAGATTGTCTTTTGGAAGAGTGAGAGCGTTGGGATAGACGTTGTATACTTGCATAATGTCTGCTTTTATTTGATTGGGAAGGGAAAACTCCGTTGCCGTTTCTAATTTTCTCTTCTTTTTGTTTGGTTTTTTTGAAGATGAATCAACAGTTGAAGGTTTTTTTGGTGGAGGCATTTCTGCTGTGTCCTCGTTCAGGAGATCGGGAATCTTATCAGGCATGCTGGTGACATCGCTAGGGGAGTCTACTTGTGAACGTCCTCTTTTGTGTACTATAGGATGATCATCGTGAGATTGGGTGTCTCGGGCGGGAATTGGTTGTTCGAGCCGTTGTGGGTCCGGTGAAGGAAAACCGTTTTCATTTTGGGAGGATAAGCTGAGGGTTGGAGGATTGGGACAGGAGTTGGCAATATGGCCTGGCTGTTTACAGAGAAAACATTCCATTTTATCTGTTGAGAGAAAAATTCTGTATTCGGTGTTTTCGAATGAGATAATACTGGATGTCTGTAGTTCAAATCTTTCTGAATTTACGTGGACGTAAGCTTGACGCCTAAAGCTCAGGATGTGACTAAATTCATCCCCTGGGATTCCAGCTTTCAGGAACGATATGGGTGATGATAGCTGTAGACCATGGCTCTTGATGGCTCGTTCCACATATTCGTGTGGGATGCATGGGGAAACATTCGATATGACAATTCGTTTTGTAGGTGAGATGAGCCTTCGAATCGGAACTTGTGTGTTTTTAACATTAATTGTTGGATGGGATTTGATGAGACCGTCGACTATACTCAGACTTGAAAGATAAATGCATATTCGATTGTTCGAAATCCTAGATGCGTAGGTTATCGATTTGGCACCAACTTTTTGGCTTACGGCTCGAACGAAATCTTGTAGTTTCAGGTTGTCATCAGTGTGGAACACTATCGCTTGATCTTTTTTCGGGTATGTAATTTTTGGAGCTGCCTTAGCTGCCGATGAGTAGGTTGGATTGGGTTGAGAACTATTTGAAGAGAGGGAGGAAAGCGGTTGTGATGGATTGGTCAAAAACGGTCTGGAATCTGCTCCGCTCTCGTAGTCAAGAGCGTTGCACGTTAACGCATCTGCCATTTTGGCAGATGCAATTTTGATGTCTGCCTAGATCTAGAAGCGATGCTTCGGAAATTCGATGTTTTTATCTTGACACAGATAAATGTCAATGTTGTCACTGTTCACAATTATTATTACTGAAACACTATAATGTTCAAAGGATATTGGGTTCTTTATCACCAGAGGTTAATAAGTTCTACATCTTCAGGATGGTTCACATCATTTTCCACAAAAGAATCTCTTTATGCACAAAAATTCACTAAGAATCGGGATGTATGAAAACACGTCTATGCAACTCGATCTCTATGGAAACTCTCCAGGTTTTTTCCTAATTTACGCAGAAAAACGGAAAAGCGAATAATACACATTCTGCAAAATATTATTTCGCATGTATACTGAAAATTTCATACATTTATCCCAAAAATTGACGGGGAGATATGGAAATAAAATCGTTTGTCCAGATTTTCATGAAATTACAGCTCAATAGGTTGTTTTCCTTATATACGAAGAAAAACAGAAAAGTGAGTAATACACATTCTATAGAATCTAGAGAAAAGATTAAGCTTTAATTTAAAAAAAAATTGTTGGTCTACGCCGCATACGAACTGAGATATCATGGAAATAAAAAGACCAATTTTTGAGGGGAGCTCGCAAGCTCGGACTTGTATCGTGTACCAGGTCCCCCTTAACCAGAATTATACGTTGAACAACTGTGATATCTACGATAAAATTCTGCAGTTTATTCACGAAAAATGTAATATTTTTATTTCAGTTTTCATCAAAAACTTTTCTATTGCAAACGGGAACACAAAAAATTGTGTTCCTTCTTTGTTGGACACTTGCAGAGCTCATTAACCGTTGAAGCGGAATTATCATCTGCGAATCGTGGCATATGGATACCATTCACTTCTTTTACTTTCAATGTTCTCTCAGTTCCTTCAATGTCAGTTGGTATTCTTTGAAAACAGACACACCTTTCTTGTTGTCTTATTCTTACCGCTTACTACTTTTTAAAAATATGTTATGGCCATTGCAGACGATTATATCCGCAATTATGAGTTTTTCCGCAAAATGTCACAAAGATTGCAAATTTGTGGATGCATGGTCATCCCCCAAGCGAGGGGGCAAACCCTAAGAATCTCAAATCAGTCCAGTGACACATTACTTTGAAGGTTATGCTAAAGCATCTCTGTTTTCTCGAGTATTGAGATGCTGAAATTGTTTACCATTTGCTCCTAGGCAGTAATTAAATTGTTATTCAATGATTTAATCGGCATTTCGTAGCACTTCAGGTGTAATCAAAGGATCAACAATAACGACAAACTTATCAACTGAAATAAGTGTTTTTCATAATCGTATGTCTATTATGAAGTGCGGATTGTTTGAATATGTTTTGATTATCGTCGAGATCGAATTCGAATCTACTAAAACTTCGTTTTGTTCTTTAAAAACGTTGACCTGAATAGAGTCACGCTGAGTACCAGAGTCTTACAACCTGCGACTGGCAATTTTTCTTCATTTCCCAGAGCCATATGGGACCTTTTCCATTTCCGCCGAGAAGAACGAAAGAGAAGGCGACATATCTCCGATAACTAAAATTCATGGACCGTCACATCTTTCGGACCTTATTTACGACCCCAAATTGAAATAGCCGCATGTGTCGTTTACGATCTTGCACGACAAACCACAGGGACAGGCTTCGGCGTCTGCAAGAAGCAGGAAAACGGGCCACTAAACCTGCGTCGATGCGCGGAAAACGATTTCCCGTTGTTTCCGTGCAGTTTCACGAATTGCGGAGATCCGATCGGAACCTCGTGTCTGTAAGGGTCCCTTTATTCGCGGTCGAACCCCTAAACAAACCCTAATTACCGAATCGGCGCCGATAATCGGTAAAGAGGTCGACGTTTGATCTCGCCGCCATGTAGTGAACGGAGGTCGGAATATGTAAACGGTGACGGAAAGGCGTATGGGGCGTTGAGGAGTAATTCACCTGTACGGATGGGGGCTCCAAGCCGCTTCCCGATCGTCGAACCACTCGGGTTCGCATGGCCCAGGCCGTGCAGTCCTCCAGTCATCAATGATGGGCTATATTATGGGCTGTACATGCTTTAAAGGTACCCTCTCACCTCGGCTTAGAACGGCCTGATCGATATCTCCGCTAGAACATTCCCTATTACGTAAACATCGCGCTCTGATTTTCAACTGGTGGAAAGAATCTCGGGCAGATTATCCCAATATTTCGTGGTATTGAAATCGGTTCCGTTTCGAAGGTTTTATCGGGTCATAAAGCTGGCTTTATGCGCGTCTTCGATTTTTCACGCAATTTGCATGTGGAATTGGTTGTGATGTAATGGTTCACGGTCTCGCCCATGGAAATCCATATGATTCAGCTTTGGTCACAACACGAGGAATCGTATTGTCGCTTTCGTTGGTTGATTTTCCTTCATGACAACTAATGTGTTTTGATTTGACAATCTATTGTCTTCTTATTAAATTCAACAAAATCCCTCTGTATAAGAGGAAATATTCAGGCAGAAAGAAATGTAGAATATAAGTGGAATTCGGATTTCTGGGAGATTCAGTACAGAAACTTAATGCCTTAGAAAAATTACGCAAATTTAAATCTTTTATAAACTGACCACTGCAATAATTCCGCTCATTCTCTGATTATAGAGGGTGTTTCAAATTGAATAAATAGAACACATAATATGCATTAATTCTCATAAACTTTTTATTGGTTATTGAAGTATCAGTTATTAAATTTATGTACGAAAAATAATATCTGTCAAATGGCCTACTCTTGCAGCTCTACAGACGTCCACTCTTTTGTTAAAATTTTCAATGACATTATGAGATAATTTAGGATCTATCTCACTAATGACACGAATAATTTCATCCTTTAGTTCAGGAATCGATTGTGGATTATTCTTATGAACCTGGCTCTTCTCATAATCCCAAAGAAAATAGTCCAACGGTCTCAAATCACATGATCTTGGTGGCCAATTTTCATCTCCGTTTCTGGGGATTATTCGTCCAGGAAAATCAGTTGGTTGTTCATTGATAAAATTGACAAATGAGCGTTTTAAATGATCTAATGGCTTTAGTTCCTGTGTTATTTGAACCTTATATGCCTTCAGAGCTAAATCCTTGTGTAAAATACGCCATGTTGTGGACCCACTTGTTGTGAACGTCGTCTAATGGATATTTTAGGGTCTTCAACAACACTTTCACGAACCAAATCAATATTTTCTCGTGAACGACCGCTATACGAGTGTATTTTTCACTTAATGGTTTTTCCACCGAACAGGTCTCTTGAAATTTTTTAATAATTCCACCAATAGTGCTTTCAAATGGACGATTATGTAAACCATAAAATTCACGTATCAGTATCTTAACACAAGGATTAAAAAAAACTGTACCCTGTAGAGTTTGTCAAGCGCAATGTTTTTAGCAACATTGACGAACAAATAAAGTCACCACTATATAACATACAGAGTGTAACAGCCAAATGGAATAAATTCGATAACGAATAAATGAGGGGGTGTTAGGAAAAACGCTCGGACACGTCGAATTGTAATTTTGAATGCGCACATTTTCCAAGAAAATGAAATTATATATGGTGTTCCATGCGACCGTGGCCA
Organism: Adalia bipunctata; assembly: GCA_910592335.1. Taxonomy (NCBI): domain Eukaryota; kingdom Metazoa; phylum Arthropoda; class Insecta; order Coleoptera; family Coccinellidae; genus Adalia; species Adalia bipunctata. The sequence goes on from OU342951.1 coordinate 6,885,471, forward strand.
ATACCAACTTTCTTATTTCGAATGCAACACCCTGTATATTATTTATTTTTTGGACTCTTCAGAAAATTCTAGACCTTTAAGTATACCTTTATTCACAGCGAACTGTATAAGACTTAAAAAAATATTACCCCGTTTTTCATGGAGCCAAACAAGTCTTTTCAAGAATCTGATTGTGGAAAATACTAGTAATCTTTTTAAATATCGATGACCCTCTTTCCCATCCGTGGTTTGTAGATCAGGAAATTCAAAACAGAATGATTTGTTTCAGAACCAAAAAAAGACAAGACTGATGGATTAAACCAGAATGGTGCCCTATCCCCGAGTTCAGAAATGCCAATGCATGTTCAACAGTCCGCTTATGACGAAAAGCCTGAAAGGCCGAGTACTCTCGGCCATGGAAAGCTCACCAGACGGTTACTTTGCTACCATAGTGAACATTGTAAGTGTTCAAGATCTTTAAAAATGTCTGAGGTTCGAACACATCTGCGTCACACGAAAATTAGTCCATTATTACACGAGTTTTCTTTTTATCCCATTACTGAGGCGACTCCTGGAATGAAACCATACAATAAATGTTAATTGGGACATTTTCCCCCGGAAGCTTATAATTTTCTTCCGTGCTAAAATCCAGAGAGTCGTTATTGGAAATAACGACCCAAAGTTGGACAATTTTCGGTCATTTGGAACATTTCAAGTTTGACCTTTTCTCGCCCTTAATTGTGGTCTGAAGGGAAGTAAATGGTGTTGGAAACGTATTCCGTCGATTCAAGATTCAATATAGTTAATTCAGTTAACGCTATTCTTTCAGTAAAATGAGTTGGAAAAGTAATAAATTTTGAATGCGTGTTAAAGAACATGTGAAGTTGTGCAATAATATTCAAATCATATAATTCAAATCATTATAATTGGGGAGCGTCTAATGATGACTTATTACATTTGTCGTGGAGCAACAAATTTCACTCAGGAAAAATCATATGCATACGGAAAAATGCTGAAAATTTCATGTTTTTCGACGGTTGCTAGATAAAACTGGTTTCCTATAGGACTAGGGCAATATAATAGAAACACTGAATAAAAATTAATTCAACTCCTATGTTTACCACAAAAATGCAGATTAAACACTAGTGATAAAATATTCCACGCAAACTACAATTTCGTCAACAATCTACACACTTACTACCTTCGCGAATATACAATACAACACAAGAATAATGAAGTAACTTGAAATATCGATTTATCAATCTAAGGATTTATCTGCTGGATAATTTGAAGAAAGAACTGACAGATGAAAAGCACACTCATCTCTATTCAATGTGTCATTTCCAGTCAATGATAGGGAGCAACAAACATGCACTCCACCTATCCAACAAGACCACCACGGGGATCATCTGCCCCCGCCTCCCTCGCAGTCCGGATTCATTCTGCCAGAACTGCCAGAGCCGCCCATACCGTTGTCCGAGATTGGGCCCATACCGCCCCCGCCCATGTTCAGTTCCCCGAGTCCGATGCCTCGTCGACAAGTAACAACTCCACCAATCATCAATCAACATATCGACTACGATTATGAAGGTAAACTATTTGAAAACCCAGCCCAAACCCTTCGACCCGCAAAGCTGAATTTGCAGAGGTTCCTTTAATGATACATCCAAGAAAAATAGTGAATTTTTTTTAAATTCTAACCCTAGAAATGTGAGAAAGGGGATAAAATTGTTATTTTGCCTTACGGTCCACTATAGAAGTTTTAATATGCACTAAAAGAGACCTGCAGTTCTTCTCTACAATTTTGAATATCCAACAGATGCAGAGGAAGACGAAGACGACATCAACAATGCCGTTTTCGACGATGATGATGACTCTGAGGAGCATGTTTCCTACATGTTCCGAATGCCCAGGCCCGATCCTACCATCGATACCAATCGGATAGACGAGATTCCGGCTAAAGAGCCTCGCTTCAACGCGGTGCCCCTAAAATCTGCCTTGAAGAAAAAACCCAGCAACAGCAGCTCTACCGGTACTCCTCAGAGCACTCCAACCCAAGAAAATAGATCTGTCTTGAAGCATGGTATGGGCGATTCGAGCTCTAGGTGAGTTGAACCTCTTTTTCGTAAGCGTAAGATGACTTTGTCATTAATGCAAGTCCAAATGTTTCTACAATATTCCCATCACTTTGGTGTTTGCAGAATCATTACCTGACTACTCTATTTTAACATGTTCAAACTATTTTTCATTATCAGTTTTAGAGGGTCGCAACAGAGAGCCCGGATAAGATTCTGGTAATTATTATAACATTCTTTTCAGAAGTTCGATGACATTTTTAGTATTTTAGTTATAGGTATCATCAGATATTCATATTCAACCCTAACTCACACACTTTGCAAAGGAGTTTTCTCACGAGTTTCACATATTGTAAATATCACTGCTCATTTTCATTTGGGAAAATTCCATAATTCGAGATTATCACAAATTTGCTCAGTTCATCTGCTTCTTGCAATCATTAATTGCATGGTTTTAAAAACTCAATGAATCTATTGTTCCTATGAATCAGAATAGGTAAAATATCATAACAATTAAAATAAAATCAATTTCGCCAAACGATGCACGGAGTGAAATAATTCATATGTTGTATTCAGAACACTATGAAAAATGTTTAGAGCTTTATATTAAAAATAGGTTGAATTAATCAGAACCCTTTCAACTTGATCCATTCAACAGACTCATTATTCAAAGACAGTTGTACTTGATTCAAAACCATGAATATGACTTCACCTAAGATGATACTTGGTCTAGAGATTTCTTTTGTTTTTCATATGAACTTCATTGAATGTGTTTTTGTGAATGTGGTTTGTCAATTTTATTATTTCCAGCGTCGTTACCTTTTTTAACCTTTTCAGTACAAAGCCGGTTACATTTTCCATCGGTTTATCATGCACGGTGGAAAATAAGGAAAACACCATCATTATCACTGAAGACAACAGTGACAGTGATTCCAATGACGGTCCGATCCACTACAGGGACGACAGCGATCTTTCTTCAGCCGATAGGTTAGCCTTGAAGATTGCTAGGAAGGAGAGTCTTTCATTGAAGTTGTCACTGAGGCCGGACAAACAGGAGCTTATAAACAGGAACATTCTCCAAGTACAAAGCGAGAATGAGAGACTGGAAGCGAAAGAAGCCATTGGAGCCAGGCTGATTAGAAGATTAAGTATGAGACCAACAGCTGAGGAACTTGTTGATAGAAATATTCTCAAAAGTAAGTGAATTTTTTCAACAATCACTTTATGTCTTGAAGAAAAAGGATAAAAATTTAAAAAACTAGGAAAGAAAAGAAATAACACTAAAATATCAAGTCTTTAAACAAATTGAATTCAATTTTAACTCTGTTGTATCTTTTTATTTCTACTTTCAATAATTTCAAGTTTTTCTATGTATTTCATTGAAGTTGGTCTTATATTTCTTATATTTTATTCTGACAAATTCATTTCTCTTTCAGCCCAAACGCCGGCAGATTTGAAAAAGGAGAAGGAAGAAAAGAAAAGATTCCTATTGCGTAAACTGAGTTTCAGACCTACAGTGGAGGAATTGAAAGAAAAGAAAATTATTCGTTTCAACGATTACATCGAGGTAACGCAAGCGCACGATTATGATCGGAGAGCCGACAAACCTTGGACAAGATTGACACAAAAGGACAAGGCGGCCATCAGGAAGGAGTTGAACGAATTTAAGAGCGCTGAAATGGCAGTCCATGAGGATAGTAGACATTTGACAAGGTATGTTTATTCTCTTATTATCTTCTGGATAGTGTGATCAAATGAACCTATTAAATTCCACCTGCTCGGGCGCCAGTTACACGCTAAGTGGAATGAAATGAAAATGAAATTAAACGATCTTTAATCAATTTCACAGTTCGAACATTGAACAATGAACAGTTCGAATCGAATCAGAATGAATCCTCTTCAAATAATTTACTGAAATTTAGGTAAAAGAAGGGCGCTTTATTACAAAGTAATGAACCATAAAATCACGAACTTCAAGCATTTTGTGGTACTGCATAGTAGCTTATTTTGGTTAGTAAGTACTTCATTATTCCTTATTGGTTCTAGGTTCCATAGGCCTTGACAATTGAGAAAGTTAAGGAAGAATTCTATAAACACTGTGATGAAAATAGAATTAGCAATCTTCAAGTATACCCCTTGTTTGCGCTTGTCACAAAACCACGATTGATTAACACAGTACCATTGATTTAATACTGCATTGCGTATACCTGTGATTGTGTAGGTTTTATTTGTTAATTTTTGTACATAAGTGATGTTTTTTTTACTCAGTTCATGTGACTCACTACAGTTATTTTAGGTACCGGATGATCTCTTTTGAAGAGAAAATGATTGATCAAATTAAGTGTATGTGCATAACATGTATTATATTGTCAAATACATTTTGATGTGCAATGTAGCATATGAAAATCAGTCCAGAGAAAATTGAGATATACTGCGATTGTATATAAGGCGTTCCAACTGTAATTTCTCATACTTAATCTTTTATGACTTATTGAAAGTAAAAAAATATAATGGGAAAGTATTCCTTGAAAAAGCACCTCCACAATTTTACAAAAAAAAATATTTTTATTAGAGAATTGCGTTGAGAAGAGTGTATGAGAAAATAAATTTGGTGAAGCCTCTCTTTTCTCTCTGAATATATCAGAGATTTTAAAATTTTGTATATGAAGTTTATTGTTTAAATGTTTTTATATTTGATTGTTATCATACCACAGTTGTTTTCGTCTCAGTTATTTCTGGTTGGTCATGCATCTTAGATATTGGATACTCATTTGTGAATATCATCTATTATTTGAATAATATCTAGATAGATACTAGCAGAGTAAATAGAAAATATGATGATCTTAATTAAGAGCGTAACTTCACGACGTTAACTGAGATTTGTTTGGAAATATTTCTTGCTTCTATTCTTCTTCTAGGTGAACTGTGATAATTTTTAGTATCATGATTGTTTTAGCAATTCCACTGTAGTGTTTTAATTTTGAATCTTTGTTGTAATAACAAACATTAGGATCATGATCTCAATGCAAAGATTTGATCCAATGATGAGAACATTTAATGAAATAATTTGAATTGTTCATGAATTCGGAGATATAATTATATATAATTTTTTCGTGTAAAAGAATAACATGAAATATTTCTGAATTTCATGATGAAAAAAGTAGCTTAGAAAATCTTAGGAAGATCATCAGAAGTAAATATCATAATAGCAGTTTGACCGAGATGAATGTAAAAACACCAAAAGTTTTCGTAAATTTCCCGAACTATTATGATCAAACGTGCTTTATTGAAATAACCATTTTCCTGATGTTGCTCTATAGTTTAGATATTTTCAATTGAAAATAAATGTTGAAAGCAACTCAGTTGCATTGAAGTTCAAAGTAATTTTGTTGAATAGATGATTTTCACCATTTTTTCAGAGTTTTATGTGAGTTTCTGAAGGATTTCACCCAAAGTGGTCTCTAGCACTAATAACGACATAATTTAAATTAATTATCTGAAAAAAAGCATACAATAAAGATAAAATAAATATTTTCAAATATTCAATCCATTTTCTTGAGTGAATAATACCATTTTACCGCATTTTAAATTATAATAGTTGTCCTTCAGCAACTCAAATTTGTATTGTACATAGGTGAATTTGTATATATTTCTCCGAACACTGAAATTTTTCTACACTTATTTAAAACGAATGTATTGAAGAATATGTTCCCATATACTTGAAATAAAAAATTTCCATTACCTATTCCGTTGTATTATTCGAAAATGCCAAGAAATAGTTGACCCTTTTTAACGGGAAGAACAAAATATCAAAAGTTCAGTATGATATATAAATGGAATTTAGCGTCTGTGAGAATAATTAGGGAAAGATTTAACGGCATGCAGTATGATCTTTGAGAAGGTTTTCGTATGCTTATGGTAGAAAAAAACTTAATAAATCATAGAATATGAACGCGATAGTTAATGCACTCGTTTCCACACCACCCTGTATAGGTAGAGTGCTCGGCGCGTTTTGTTTTTGAGTGGTTTCCCCAGTAGGCCTAATCCACTTTTGGCGCATACTGTTCCTGCATTTTTTGGATCAATTTCGTTCCGCATTTTGGGGGCATTCTTTTTCCGTATTTATGGGCGCATTCTTTTCCGCAATAAACCTGAAATTAACCACCACCTACATAACCCTAAAAGTCACTCACTCTTGTTTTTCCGCTCTTGGTCCATCGCTAGCTGAAGTTGGGAATGGCATCCACGAGATCCCAACTCAGCCCGGAAAGGCCAAGGGTTCTCTGGGACCTACCTTCTCTTCCACCTGAAAAAAACTGAAAAAAAAAACGCAACCGCTAACTATTTATTGCCGCATCTTTTCGCATGTATTGGCGCATGTGTTCTCTAAGACATTTCTCCTTCGTCAAAACCTGTCCGACATTATTGTCAATATACCTGAAATTAACCACCACCAAAAACCCTAAAAGTCACTCACTTTGACGCTTCAAACTCTTGATTGTCCGCTCGTGGTCCATCGCTAGCTGCAGTTTGGAATGGCATCCAGGAGATCCCAACTCAGCCCGGAAAGGCCAAGGGTTCTCTGGGACCTACCTTCTCTTCCGCCTGAAATTATCTGAAAAAAAGAAACGCTACCGCTAACTTTTTTTTGGCGCACATTTATTGCCAAATACTTTTTTTCGCATGTATTGGCGCATTCTTTTTCTGCATTTATTGACGTATATTGTTTCCACATTGTCCAGTTGATCAAATTTCGCAGTTTATGCACTCGTTTTCAGACCACCCTGTAGGTGGAGTGCTCGGCTACTTGAACGATTCCACCAAGGGAATATATGAACGCGATAGTTAATGCACTCGTTTTCACACCACCCTGTAGGTAGAGTGCTCGGCTACTTGAACGATTCCGCCAAGGGAATATATGAACGCGATATTTAATGCACTCGTTTTCACACCACCCTGTAGGTAGAGTGCTCGGCTCCTTGAACGATTCCACCAAGGGAATATATGAACGCGATAGTTAATGCACTCGTTTTCACACTACCCTGTAGGTAGAGTGCTCGGCTACTTGAACGATTCCACCAAGGGAATATATAAACGCGATAGTTAATTTACTGCTTTTTGGCGCTATAAGTTTCCGCATTTTTGGCGCAATCTTTTTTCTGCTTTTTGGGCGCAATCTTTTTTCTGCTTTTTGGGCGCATTCTTTTTTCCGCATTATCCAGTTGAACGAATTCCACCAAGGGAATAAATGAACGCGATAGTTTATGCACTCGTTTTCCGACCACCTTATAGGTAGAGTGCTCGGCTACTTGAACGATTCCACCAAGGGAATATATGAACGCGATAGTTAATGCACTCGTTTTCACACTACCCTGTAGGTAGAGTGCTCGGCTACTTGAACGATTCCACCAAGGGAATATATAAACGCGATAGTTAATTTACTGCTTTTTGGCGCTATAAGTTTCCGCATTTTTGGCGCAATCTTTTTTCTGCTTTTTGGGCGCAATCTTTTTTCTGCTTTTTGGGCGCATTCTTTTTTCCGCATTATCCAGTTGAACGAATTCCACCAAGGGAATAAATGAACGCGATAGTTTATGCACTCGTTTTCCGACCACCTTATAGGTAGAGTGCTCGGCTACTTGAACGATTCCACCAAGGGAATATATGAACGCGATAGTTAATGCACCCGTTTTCACACCTCCCTGTAGGTAGAGTGCTCGGCTCCTTGAACGATTCCACCAAGGGAATATATGAACGCGATAGTTAATGCACTCGTTTTCACACTACCCTGTAGGTAGAGTGCTCGGCTACTTGAACGATTCCACCAAGGGAATATATAAACGCGATAGTTAATTTACTGCTTTTTGGCGCTATAAGTTTCCGCATTTTTGGCGCAATCTTTTTTCTGCTTTTTGGGCGCATTCTTTTTTTCGCATTATCCAGTTGAACGAATTCCACCAAGGGAATAAATGAACGCGATAGTTTATGCACTCGTTTTCCGACCACCCTATAGGTAGAGTGCTCGGCTACTTGAACGATTCCACCAAGGGAATATATGAACGCGATAGTTAATGCACCCGTTTTCACACCTCCCTGTAGGTAGAGTGCTCGGCTCCTTGAACGATTCCACCAAGGGAATATATGAACGCGATAGTTAATGCACTCGTTTTCACACTACCCTGTAGGTAGAGTGCTCGGCTACTTGAACGATTCCACCAAGGGAATATATAAACGCGATAGTTAATTTACTGCTTTTTGGCGCTATAAGTTTCCGCATTCTTTTTTCCGCATTATCCAGTTGAACGAATTCCACCAAGGGAATAAATGAACGCGATAGTTTATGCACTCGTTTTCCGACCACCCTATAGGTAGAGTGCTCGGCTACTTGAACGATTCCACCAAGGGAATATATGAACGCGATAGTTTATGCACTCGTTTTCACACCACCATGTAGGTAGAGTGCTCGGCTACTTGAACGATTCCACCAAGGGAATATATGAACGCGATAGTTTATGCACTCGTTTTCACACCACCATGTAGGTAGAGTGCTCGGCTACTTGAACGATTCCACCAAGGGAATATATAAACGCGATAGTTAATTTACTGCTTTTTGGCGCTATAAGTTTCCGCATTTTTGGCGCAATCTTGTTTCTGCTTTTTGGGCGCATACTTTTTTCCGCATTATCCAGTTAAACGAATTCCACCAAGGGAATATATGAACGCGATAGTGTATGCACTCGTTTTCCGACCACCCTATAGGAAGAGTACTCGGCTACTTGAACGATTCCACCAAGGGAATATATGAACGCGATAGTTTATGCACTCGTTTTCACACCACCATGTAGGTAGAGTGCTCGGCTACTTGAACGATTCCACCAAGGGAATATATGAACGCGACAGTTAATGCACTCGTTTCCACACCACCCTGTAGGTAGAGTGCTCGGCGCGTTTTGTTTTTGAGTGGTTTCCCCAGTAGGCCTACTCCACTATATGTCGGAACGCGCCAAATTTATTTCTAATAATCTGTTAATTAACAAATTAACCAGATATTAGAGGATCGCGGTAAGGAAAAGTTTCAATTTAGTTCTAGCCTACGATTCTTCTCAAAGTCAAACAGATACGTACAGCATATGTGGGGTTAGGGGAACCATGCCATTAAAGCCCCTTGTGGCTGAAAGAAAATCGGAGATCCAGAAAGAAATATCACGTTTCCTTGTTTTTTTTCGATTTGGCGATCTCCGACGAAGATAATAGGTTTTTGAAAGGTGTCCGCATTTTTTGGCGCATACTAGTTCCGCATCTATTGGCGCATACTTGCTCCGCATAATCCCGTTGGACGAATTCCACCAAGGGAATATTTGAACGCGATAGTTTATGCACTCGTTTTCACACTACCCTGTAGGTAGAGTGCTCGGCTACTTGAACGATTCCACCAAGGGAATATATAAACGCGATAGTTAATTTTCCGCATTTTTGGCGCAATCTTGTTTCTGCTTTTTGGGCGCATACTTTTTTCCGCATTATCCAGTTGAACGAATTCCACCAAGGGAATAAATGAACGCGATAGTGTATGCACTCGTTTTCCGACCACCCTATAGGTAGAGTGCTCGGCTCCTTGAACGATTCCACCAAGGGCGCTATAAGTTTCCGCATTTTTGGCGCAATCTTTTTTCTGCTTTTTGGGCGCATTCTTTTTTCCGCATTATCCAGTTGAACGAATTCCACCAAGGGAATAAATGAACGCGATAGTTTATGCACTCGTTTTCCGACCACCCTATAGGTAGAGTGCTCGGCTACTTGAACGATTCCACCAAGGGAATATATGAACGCGATAGTTTATGCACTCGTTTTCACACCACCATGTAGGTAGAGTGCTCGGCTACTTGAACGATTCCACCAAGGGAATATATGAACGCGATAGTTTATGCACTCGTTTTCACACTACCATGTAGGTAGAGTGCTCGGCTACTTGAACGATTCCACCAAGGGAATATATGAACGCGATAGTTTATGCACTCGTTTTCACACCACCATGTAGGTAGAGTGCTCGGCTACTTGAACGATTCCACCAAGGGAATATATAAACGCGATAGTTAATTTACTGCTTTTTGGCGCTATATGTTTCCGCATTTTTGGCGCAATCTTGTTTCTGCTTTTTGGGCGCATACTTTTTTCCGCATTATCCAGTTGAACGAATTCCACCAAGGGAATATATGAACGCGATAGTGTATGCACTCGTTTTCCGACCACCCTATAGGTAGAGTGCTCGGCTCCTTGAACGATTCCACCAAGGGCGCTATAAGTTTCCGCATTTTTGGCGCAATCTTTTTTCTGCTTTTTGGGCGCATTCTTTTTTCCGCATTATCCAGTTGAACGAATTCCACCAAGGGAATAAATGAACGCGATAGTTTATGCACTCGTTTTCCGACCACCCTATAGGTAGAGTGCTCGGCTACTTGAACGATTCCACCAAGGGAATATATGAACGCGATAGTTTATGCACTCGTTTTCACACCACCATGTAGGTAGAGTGCTCGGCTACTTGAACGATTCCACCAAGGGAATATATGAACGCGATAGTTTATGCACTCGTTTTCACACTACCATGTAGGTAGAGTGCTCGGCTACTTGAACGATTCCACCAAGGGAATATATGAACGCGATAGTTTATGCACTCGTTTTCACACCACCATGTAGGTAGAGTGCTCGGCTACTTGAACGATTCCACCAAGGGAATATATGAACGCGATAGTGTATGCACTCGTTTTCCGACCACCCTATAGGTAGAGTGCTCGGCTACTTGAACGATTCCACCAAGGGAATATATAAACGCGATAGTTAATTTACTGCTTTTTGGCGCTATATGTTTCCGCATTTTTGGCGCAATCTTGTTTCTGCTTTTTGGGCGCATACTTTTTTCCGCATTATCCAGTTGAACGAATTCCACCAAGGGAATATATGAACGCGATAGTTTATGCACTCGTTTTCTGACCACCCTATAGGAAGAGTACTCGGCTACTTGAACGATTCCACCAAGGGAATATATGAACGCGACAGTTAATGCACTCGTTTCCACACCACCCTGTAGGTAGAGTGCTCGGCGCGTTTTGTTTTTGAGTGGTTTTCCCAGTAGGCCTACTCCACTATATGTCGGAACGCGCCAAATTTATTTCTAATAATCTGTTAATTAACAAATTAACCAGATATTAGAGGATCGCGGTAAGGAAAAGTTTCAATTTAGTTCTAGCCTACGATTCTTCTCAAAGTCAAACAGATACGTACAGCATATGTGGGGTTAGGGGAACCATGCCATTAAAGCCCCTTGTGGCTGAAAGAAAATCGGAGATCCAGAAAGAAATATCACGTTTCCTTGTTTTTTTCGATTTGGCGATCTCCGACGAAGATAATAGGTTTTTGAAAGGTTTCCGCATTTTTTGGCGCATACTAGTTCCGCATCTATTGGCGCATACTTGCTCCGCATAATCCCGTTGGACGAATTCCACCAAGGGAATATTTGAACGCGATAGTTTATGCACTCGTTTTCACACCACCCTGTAGGTAGAGTGCTCGGCTACTTGAACGATTCCACCAAGGGAATATATAAACGCGATAGTTGATTTATTGCTTTTTGGCGCTACATGTTTCCGCATTTTTGGCGCAATCTTGTTTCCGCTTTCTGGGCGCATTCTTTTTTCCGCATTATCCAGTTGAACGAATTCCACCAAGGGAATATGAACGCGATAGTTAATGCACTCGTTTTCACACCAACCTGTAGGTAGAATGCTCGGCTACTTGAACGATTCCACCAAGGGAATATATGAACGCGATAGTTAATGCACTCGTTTTCACACCACCCTGTAGGTAGAATGCTCGGCTACTTGAACGATTCCACCAAGGGAATATAGAAACGCGATAGTTAATGCACTCGTTTTCACACCACCCTGTAGGTAGAGTGATCGGCTACTTGAACGATTCCACCAAGGGAATATAGAAACGCGATACTTAAAGCACTCGTTTTCACACCACCCTGTAGGTAGAGTGCTCGGCTACTTGAACGATTCCACCAAGGGAATATATGAACGCGATAGTTAATGCACTCGTTTTCACACCACCCTGTAGGTAGAATGCTCGGCTACTTGAACGATTCCACCAAGGGAATATAGAAACGCGATAGTTAATGCACTCGTTTTCACACCACCCTGTAGGTAGAGTGCTCGGCTACTTGAACGATTCCACCAAGGGAATATAGAAACGCGATACTTAAAGCACTCGTTTAAACACCACCCTGTAGGTAGAGTGCTCGGCTCCTTGAACGATTCCACCAAGGGAATATATGAACGCGATATTTAATGCACTCGTTTCCACACCACCCTGTCGGTAGAGTGCTCGGTGCGTTTTGTTTTTAAGTGGTATCCACTCTCCACTTTATGTCGGAACGCGCCAAATTTATTTCTAATAATCTGTTAATAACAAATTAACCAGATATTAGAGGATCGCGGGAAGGAAAAGTTTCAATTTAGTTCTGGCCTACGATTCTTTTCGAGGTCAAATGGATACGTACAGCATATGTGGGGTTTTAGGGAACAGTACGAAAAAAGTCCCAGAAGCTGAATGTGCATATATTAAATTTTCAAATTTTGTCAGAATTAAATTTTTCAGCCACAATAATGGAACAATTAGCTGAAGTGGGAAGTGTAATTGTTGTGGCCCTGGTCAAGAGTGATCCGGAATTAATATAGAGAAGAAATTGGAATATATTTCCTGAAAATTATTTTCACGTTGAAATTAAGAACAAACTTACAGTTTTTCGAATAAATTAATCCGTTTTTGGCAAACAGAAATCACAAAGGTCACTTATTTTTATTGAAGCTCAACACGCACTACACTAAAGCCCGATACACACGACAGAAAAGCGCGCACTCATTATATTTTTCTTTCGACTGGAGAGCAACTGACCGTTCTTTGTTTCTTGTTCGTATTATTTCAGGAAACCAGTGTTTCAGTGTGACAAATCAAAATTATATAACAGAACAGACAAGGCGAATATTGGAAACCGATTCGTCATGGTGTGGGTATGTAGGGGAAGGTGAGGTATAATGATCCCCTTAAGGGAAAAACATAACTTTGGCTCAAGTTGAAGGCAAAATCGCAAGATTTCTATTGTTGGGGATAGTGAATTTACTTAACTTTGTAACTGCATACTTATTTTTTATTATATGTATGTAGTTTTTTTGTATGAGAGGTTTTTCTTGAAGCTTTGTGAAGGATCATTTTATACACACCTATGTCCAAAATGATCCCTAGGGTTGGGGTAAAATAATCCCAGGGATCATTTTATACCATGAGTACCTACATGAATATCAGTGAAATAAAACAGTCAGCTGTTTATTTAAATCATATGTTTTGTTCATAACTCATAATTAATAAATAGACCTATAGACTCAATTTTCTCTACTCCCGCACAAGCCTCATGTTCCCATTTAAGACTGGCAACGCACCGAATCCTCCCTTCGCCCTTATTGTCTTTGGGGTAGCTTTCAGAACAGAGACATTCGGTATCACTTTCCTCTCCAGAAGAATCTGACCTGTTTTGCTTTTCTTCGCCTTTTCTCTTTCCGCCTCCCTCTCCTTCCTCGACTCCTTTTCCTTTCTTACCACCTTTTTCTTTATCGTTTTTTTTGTTGGTCACTGTTTTTTTTATTTAATTCGCTTCCTTGATAGCTTTCCTTTGTTCTACATCTAGTATTTTTTGTAGGGTGTGCTGGTCACTACTGATGTGTCTACTTTATTTTTACCTTTGGCTCTTAATTCTTTTTGATGCCATCACATGGACCTTAAACTCTCTAATTTCGGTTTTGTAAGGTATACCATCTCTAACGGCATCTAATGCCTTTGGTTTTTCTTCTTCAGGCCAACATAGGCGGTTAGTTTTGAGTATATATGTTCTGGGCATGATCAGTATCAACAACAAACACGTATGAGGTAAAATGATTCCAGGGATCATTTTAAACACACTGAAAGGGATCATTTCGCCCCAAACACCAAATTTCAAGATATCGATCAAAACACAACCTTCAAATACCGTGTATAGTGATCGAACATTGCTCAAATATTAGCTAACAAACTGCTAAATACACGCGAATAACAGCATTTCAATAAACACGAGGATGTAAAAAGTAATGAAAGTCCAAAAACAGGATCACTTTAGATCAGATCCACACTTTTTGATTATTTTTTAATAAAATCACACCAAGCACTCGCACTGCCAGAACACTTGGTGAGGCAACCGGCGGGGGTGTGGGGGACATGTTTCATGCGCATTTGGATATATGGAATTAGTTGTCTCTGATTTACAGCGGGGGATCATTTGACCTCCAGGGATCGTATTACCTCACCTTCCCCTACGGGGTGGATCAAATTTCTATTTCGCTTTCCTGATATTATATTATTATTACTATTATTATTAAAAATTATAAACACTACAAACACATAAGGAAACAATGGAAAAATCTAATTATTCACAGAAAACATGAACCGAACAATAATTGTTCATGTTCTAAAATATAACTTTTATACCTAGAGGCTACAGGTTGGTTCACTTTCAACTAGCAAAACTTTAGCAATCAATAGAAAGACTCCAATTCCAAAAGAAAATTTTTTCGTGAATGCCGAAATACAAACGCATTATTGCAAAATAAATCTGACAAGAAATGATGGATTTTTCTATTTTCTGAAATATTTCGCAATATTCAATGAAATGCTCGAGCTCAATAATCAATAACAAACATATATTTCAATTTGTTTTGTACTTGAAAAATATCAATATCCTTGAAATTATTCGTGATTTCTAATTTTACGAAGCATTTCTGAATCCGAAAATGCAATTTTTGAACTATGTCATGAAAATTCTCGTGATATGAATTGACCATGTTCGAAATAATTTGAAAACACATAGACAAATTAATTCAAAAGTAATCCGGAATTAATAGAAAAGAAATTGGAATATATTTCCTGAAAATTATTTAAACGTCGAAATTAAGGACAAACTTACAGTTTTTCGAATAGATTAATCCGTTTTTGGCAAACACAAATCACAAAGTTCACTTATATTCATTAAAGCCGAACACGCATTACACTATAAAGCCCGATACACACAACAGAAAAGCGCGATGTTAATTCGATCGCGCTTCGGAAGCAACTGACCTTTCCTTGTTCATCGATGTATTATTTCGAAAAACCAGTGACTCAGTGTGACAAATCAAAATTATATAACGGACTAGGCGAACAATTGAAACCGACACGTCATAGGTAGGTATAGAGGGTGGATCACTGGCGGATACAGGGAAAAGTGGGGCCTTGGCCCCCGAAATTAACAATAATCCCTGTAGTTCAATCGATCCCTAATATTCTCATTAAAATAATTTCATTTTAAGACGTCAACTCCTATAATGTTGGTAGAAAATTTCTATCCCATCCAAGAAAAACTAGAGTCAACACTCTTCATGCAATTTCTTAACAAGCGTGACTATAGAAAAGGATGAGTGATGAATCAGATATTAAAATTTCTCTTGTTTTCATATTTGCGACAAATTTGAAAATTGTTTATGGTTTGTTCCAAAATAGCAATAATTCTCCATCACGATAGAATAAAGCCATAATGATAGCGAAATTAATTTGAAAGCGTAAAATTGCCTTCAGAGTGCGCAGTTTCAATAACGGAATCAGAAATTTTTTTTCTGTTCAAGAATTTTATATTAATTCCTGAAGGAAAAGGAACCATTTGTTTCATTTAAATTTCAATTCTTGTAGATATTTATATTTGGGAAAACTGTTATCAGTTAGATGATTGAAAGCCACATCTTATTTATAATAACTATAAAAGTGGCTAGAAAGCACTATAGGAATACTGTTGGAAAAAGGGGACAAAGAAACATTTAAATAAACACTTTATTGTCTCAGGAAGCTGTAGGAATATTTGTTTGAATAATAAATGCGAACATTTTTCCAGATATAAAAATTTAAAATATTAGATCTTGTAACAGTTATTCATGAAAAAACTAACCTACTTCTGGAAGATAAAATTGGGTACAATTTGATTCTAGAGATTGCACATAAAATTAATTTCACAACTGATTAAAAATAATCTCGAATAACAGCCATATTCAACATGTCGATGTCCAAATATTTTCCGGATAATTTTAATTGAGAGTTCATGTACCCAAATTGCACAAATAAATAGAACAAATATATATGTATTTACAACATTACGAAAATAATCTTTAAACTTAATTTACTATAATTCCGTTGTTCATGATTTTTTCTTTTGTAGAAACATACAAAAAAGTTTGAGGATCTAAATATATCATTAAATTCCCATTTTCCCACCTCCAACTTTGATATCAAATAATTTTCTGACGAAATATACCTGTAGGGATGATGCGATTAAGATTACAACTATCTGTATAACAGACCAAACCACGACATAAGAATTGTTTGCTTTGAGGATATTGTGATCCCATTGTTCACGTCCCCTACTGTGATGTTGGAATTGAAGCATGTCGTTTATATTTTTCTCTACTGTAACAATGGTATTCTGAAAATGAAAAATGAATACAATGAAGAAATCTTCGATAGAATCAGATTTTGGAATTTTTCTGATTAGTCAACACAATAAATGAGCCCTTACTGTGAAATTCTCCATGTTAACATTGAGCTCTTCCACTTCTTTCGTGTATTGTTCCCATAAATTGTACCTGACAACCGTCATATAAATATTAACCAGTTTACCAGCAAACCTAGAAAATTGATTGTCTATACAAACGGAGTAATATCCGCCAGTTGATTTTTCTTCTTGATATTCACTGCTGGGCTTCCACTGATAAGGATGGACAATAACTGCTTCGGGATTTCGTACTGCAAAACCAGCCATTCCATCACCACCTCTAACTACCTGTAAAAATATATAAATAAAACCTTTTATGTTTGTAACTTCCCTAAAGGAAATCCTGATTGTTTACTTCAAATTTGACCAAATAGACCAACAGAAATAATAAATATCTACCTGAAAGCTAACATAAAAAGCAGCACCTGGATTCACATATTGATAATAACAATCTTCCTTGCCAGGATCAATGTGTACTTTATAATCCATTGCCACAGCAGGCAAGTTTTCATACCATGGCACAGTGGTTTCTTGGGTGTCAGTTTCGATAAAAAAGCATAAAATGAAGAAACATATCACACAGTAGAACAAACTGCTGGAGCACATATTTGCCATTTTTAGTAGAATTATATCGAAGATTTTTCGATTGATCTTGTTTGAAAGTCCGCTAAACAAAGGAATAGTTTTCAACCGAAGATTTATTCATGGTTTTATTTAAGATAATTTGGTTTTTGCAAAAAATATCGAGCCTGTTTGAAAATTTGAATTGACCTCTATTTTATTAAGCTCCAGCTGCGCTGTCAGTGCCACGCAGTCAGTTGATTTCTGTCAACTTTCACTAACCTCAATATTTATTTATGTTCCTCTATGGTTCTGGCAAAGACTTTGTTCTATTCTATGCCATAAATAGCATAACCTTGAATTCATCGGTTAATGACCTAAACTTCACCGACCAAATACGAAATTACGAACTTATTTTTCGCATACCTACCTGTCTTCAAACGATTGAAATTTGTTATTTCTTTTATTAACCGAAATAAAAGAAAGCCTATTCACTCTATTGAAAGAATTATACTAGATGCCTCTGATTATACGAATAAAATAGATTTCTGTTGATATACTTATAAGTTGCTTTTAAATTTTAAGTTTGCTTCTGCACTTGGAAGTCTGTTAATAATAATTACATAATAATTTTTTCAATTTATTCAAATATAAGGAGTATCAACTGCCAGGTGAATCAAAATGTCTTGTAAAATCTTCTTAGATAGAGGTCCTCATCTTTCTGGTGGGAATGTTCAAGGGAGACTCGAATGTTCTTTTCATGAATCCGTCAAAATAAGGGGTATCAAATTACGCGTTTTTGGTGAGGAGCATACAGAATGGATGGATACTAAAGAACAGTATGATGACAACACAAAGAGATATGAGACAGTAACTTTTCCTTGTACTGGAGATAACAGTTTAATGAATTTTGAAATAATGCTCTTTGGGGGCAGAGGAGAGACGCATTTTGGACCAGGTAAACAATTGATATCTCAACAGTTCAGGTTTTGTTATGAAAAATAGGTTGAAATATTCATAATATTCATTTTTAGGGAATTTTGCTTATCCATTTAGTTTCCTATTGCCTCCAAATTTACCATCTAGCTTTTCGAATGAATATGGATATATTCGTTATGGGGCAAAAGGTATCGTAGATATTCCATGGGGACTGGACTATGAAGATGAAGTTTACTTTGAAGTAGATTCTCCAATTGACTTAAACACTTTTCCCATTGAATGTTTTCAACCTGTCTCAAGATCTGACAGTAAAACTGTTTGCTGTTGGTGTTGTGCACAAGGTGATATCACTCTTGACATAAATATTAATAAAACAGCTTTTGTACCCGGGGAAAAAATAAAGTTGTTCATGACCCTCACCAACATGTCAAATTCAAATGTGGAAGAAGTGTCTGCTAAGTTTATGCAGTGTCTTAAAAGCAAAGTAGAACATCCAAATCATGATTCTAAGCAAAATAAATATGAATTCGGGACAGGCACCTGGTCTGGGGTGGGAGCACACGGTAAGAGTGATATCTCAATGATGATTTCGAATAAGTACCTGTAATTTTTCAGGTGAGAATAAGTATGATATGGAAATATTAATTCCTCCACAATCCCCCTTTCCAAACTTGAATCGTAGTAGCCTCTTTGAGATCTCTTATGATGTGGAAATATGTGCGGCTCTTGATGGTTGCCACGCAGACATGGATCTCAGTTTCAGTGTAGAAATCGGTCAGATCCAACATAACAGCCAATATGAGAGTATCACACAACCTGAAAGACCCATTACTACGCTTCCTGCTACAGCACCAGGATATCCATATCCTGGAATGGCACAGCCTAATGCACCGATCATTGGAGGACCGGATGCAGGTATTTGAGTTTTCCTTGAGTTGTACTGTGAAAATCTCTATTGTAGCTCTTTTCACCCAGGCATCATTTCAGGTTCCTCATATCCCCAAGTACCACAAATGTCTCAACCTTATGGACCAGAGTATCCTGCAGGATCTAATGCGGGAATTGCACATCCCCCTGACTATAAATCTGTTTATCCAGGAGGTCCAATTCCAATGTCTTCGCCAATGAATCCAAAGGAGAGAGAAGCTTTTGGTGAAGGCCATAAGGCACCGTCAGCTCCTCCAAGTTCAGAGGAACTTCCTCCATCTTATGAGGATGCTTCGAAAAACGAAAGGAAATAAAAATATGAATCTAATATTTCATGATTCAATATGATGTATAATTCTACTCATTTGGCAGGTATTCCCCTTTTTTATAGTTCTATTCCAATACTTAGGTATTATTATCGATCTGAATGACATCACACATGTTTATCATTTGACCCATACGTTATTTTTTGTTATATTCGTTCGAATTCTGTAATGGTGCTATAAAAACAAATAAGTATATGAATAATATAACAATTTATAAATGGATTTACATAGTAAGTATTTTTCCCGTTTGTGTTTTCACTTGTTTACTGGAACATAACTGTTTTAAATTTTTTGTTTCATCTCTAAATTTTATAGAATGTTATTGGTTAATCTCTCATTTCAGCCAGTAGAATTTAGGTAAAATCAATGCCTTATTCATTTTCAGCTTATGCCCTCAAGTTATCAAAATATAAAACTATATTGTTTCTACTGAAAGGTAAAATGTGATAACAATAAAGTATGCTTTCATCATAATGATACAACTCGACATAGTTTAAAGAGAACTTTATTGGTTCAATATAACTTTTGAGTTTTTGCAGCTGAAAATTTCTAATTTCACGATATATTTGTATACCTAGATGATATTTTAAATAAAAGCTATTTTATATTCGACTTTATACTGTAATTTTTGAAATGATCAATTATATGTAGCCTTGTTCAATTTGTGAACTATTAAAGTTTTTATCAAACAAATTTGTTATGTTACTTCGTTATCCATATATATTTAATTTATTTTATATGCTCACAAATCGTAAATTTATATTTTCGAATCTGATAATGATATGAAATCGGGAAATACAAGAGGGATAGGCACTTCGAATATTATGACAATTTATATTTTACTTATGATTCGCCGATTTGAAGATTCAAATGAAAATAAAATAGAAATATAAATAAATAGTAACAATTCAAATGACATTTTTACTTGTTTCATCAGTCATCATGTTATTTGGCAACGCTCACGCTGTATCTACCAATTATTTTTAGGGTATGCTGGTTTTAGAAACGTTGGTGATAATTGAACCATTAACAGAATATGTAATTTAGCGAATTATTAGAATGAGTTTCACTTATATCTGTATCAACAATATGCTAGAATTAATCGGGAGATAGCAGTGCGCCAAAAAAGTTTTTCTTGACTTTATACCGTGGAGGTCACAGATTCCTGAAACTTGATTGGAATTAGTAAACGGTATTCTATGGTTGAAACTTGCATACTTGGCATTCCTTAGGCCATGTTGATATTTCCATCTTTGTTTTACCTAATGTGCTGAAAGAAGAGGGGAATACGTCAGGAGCGCTTAGATCTAATTCTGGAACACAGTATTTGTTTGATGCTTTCACTTTTGTCTTTGGATAACGCGTCATGATTGCGATATTATGCTTAGAGTTGTGATAAAAATAAAGAAATGCAAGCCCAACTAAATTAAGCAGTAATTCTAGTACTTCCAACAAATCTTGATTCAAATGTGGGTCCAACATTGATGTGTATTTTTCGCGAAAATATTCGAGATATGTTAGTAATCCAACATTCCTAGCATTCTTAGGTAGGTATAATGCACCATTTTGGATGAATGAAATTCTTACTTGAAAGTTTCAAAAATTTCAGTTCCCGCAACTTGATGTTGATTTTTGATTTTCCGTTTTAAATTTCAGACTGGAAGAACAAAAGGCCATCCCATTGTTGGACCATAAGTAGGCTACTCTTCATCCTTAGAGGTCAATAAATTTTTTTTCAACCTGTGTAACTGCAACTAACAAAATTTCGTCTCCGTGGACTCCAGTTACAGGCCCCGCCGATACAAAGGCGGGGGCCCCAGATGGAAAAAATCTTGATGTTGGTGATATGAGTGATGATGAAAGAGATTTAGCGGCCGCTGATGCGGAGGGGGTATGGAGTCCAGATATTGAACAGAGTTTTCAAGAAGCCCTAGCAATATACCCGCCTTGTGGAAGGAGAAAAATTATCCTATCGGATGAAGGAAAAATGTATGGCAGAAATGAACTCAT
The DNA here is from genome assembly GCA_910592335.1 of Adalia bipunctata. Taxonomy (NCBI): domain Eukaryota; kingdom Metazoa; phylum Arthropoda; class Insecta; order Coleoptera; family Coccinellidae; genus Adalia; species Adalia bipunctata. The sequence goes on from OU342951.1 coordinate 6,906,950, forward strand.
TGCAAGATATATCAAACTTCGAACTGGCAAAACGCGAACAAGAAAGCAGGTTAGTTCACACATTCAGGTATTGGCTCGCAGGAAATTACGTGAGATTCAAGCAAAACTCAAAGTGCAATTTTGGCAGCCTGGCTTACAGCCAGGAACCTCTCAAGATGTCAAACCCTTTACACAAGCAGCTTATCCTACTAAACCTGCAACAGCTGTATCAGCAGGTGAAGTTGGTGCTCTTCAAGAACCTCCACCCCCAGTTTGGGAAGGCCGTGCAATAGCTACTCACAAATTAAGACTTGTTGAATTTTCTGCATTCATGGAGTCTCAAAATCGCGAAGAAGCATATCAGCGTCATCTCTTTGTTCACATAGGTGGACCTGCTCTATCATATTCGGATCCTTTATTAGAAGCAGTCGATGTAAGGCAAATATATGACAAATTTCCAGAGAAAAAAGGAGGACTGAAAGAGTTATATGATAAAGGTCCTCAAAATGCCTTTTTCCTTGTCAAATTTTGGGCAGATCTCAACTCTAATTTCCAAGATGAGGCTGGTGCCTTCTATGGTGTTACAAGCTCATACGAAAGTAATGAAAACATGATCATTACATGTTCTACAAAAGTTTGTTCTTTTGGGAAGCAGGTTGTCGAAAAGGTTGAGACAGAGTATGCTAGATTCGAGAATGGTCGTTTTGTATACAGGATTCACAGGAGTCCGATGTGTGAATATATGATAAACTTCATTCATAAACTGAAACACTTGCCGGAAAAATATATGATGAATAGCGTATTGGAAAACTTCACAATTTTACAAGTGGTGAGCAATCGTGATACGCAGGAGACTCTCCTTTGTACAGCTTATGTATTTGAAGTGTCCACATCAGAACATGGAGCCCAACACCATATCTATAGACTTATTAAAGATTGAGGGGCCAAAAAATTGGGGCTCTTTAGATCCCTGCATAATCTGAGAGTATTGAAAAATTTCGTTTTTTTTTTTGGTTCTGACATTATTGGGTAGCTAAATGGACAAATGTTTGTATTGTACAAATTCCCTGTTACGACTTATTTTATTAAGTATTTTCTACCTTGAAAAATTTGAGAGATTGTGTGGGGTGCTCCTTTTGATCAAAGAGATGCTCCATTCACTTCAGTGCCTACACTAAACTAGTATTATTAATAATGTAAACATAAGTATAGTTTTGAACAGAGGATGGAATTCCTTTTGTCTTCTCTCTTAAAGCTTTATTGCCAATTGATAACCAGTGCATCCATTTTTCTTATATGAAGAACGGACTGACTTCATAAAGAACAGAAAACTGATTTTCAGAAATAGTTAGGCAGCAGGTGTTTTAGTTTTAACATGCTTTATTGTTGACAATAGGCTCAAAGTATACTTGAATGTTAACGAAATTGCAACTATATTTTCAGATTATTGAAAAAAAGGTATTTTAAATAGTGATGTTATTTATAAAATTATATTTTTACCTTGTGTGTAATCTTTATTATTATATACTTAAGAGATCTTTATTTTATTTGTATATTTGATTTTTAATGAATAATTTTAATATTATTTATTTTTGCCAGTAGAGTTTTTTCTACAAAGCAGCTAACTAAAATCTAAGCTTATATGTATACTAACAAACAAATCGGTGATTATTTCGAAAATTCTCATCTTGATAATCTTATGATTAAATGTACAGTATTGAACAGAATAGGTTCTTTATTCATGACACTGTTTTCATAATTAAACTTCTGTTTTTTCAATTGGAAATGCATTGGATGCAAAAGAGGGATTTTTTCTTTTAATTAAGAGTTTCTTTTACTTCATAGCTTTAGACAATTACATCTTGTATTAATCTAGCAGATTTTTTTGATTAATTTCGATGTCACAAGTTTGCTGTTTTTTTTTTGTGGATAGATTTAGGAAAAATCCCTTTTAAATATAGATAATATTATGTGTAATGGAAATGTGTGTGACTTGCGACATATTTTCTATGAGTTGGGTGATCTCAAGGTGCTATAATATGCAATCCCTGAAAAAATCATATCCAATAAGAAAAATATGAAGTTTTGAGAGAAGACTGTGAATTTCGTTTTCAGATTCATGTACTTTCTCTGAGAATCTGAATCTACATACTTAATTATTTGAGTGCATTATAATTTTATTATTTCATAGGCTATGTTGCAATATGAAAACATTTTTCCCAAGGGTTCTCATAATATTTTATTAGATTTTCTGAATTTCAGAATGATTTTTCCTGAATTTTATTTGTCTGATGAAGAAATATTTTTGAATACTTATAATGACAATAATGTTCAAAACAGTTCTCAAAATGTATTATATATCAGAATTATCAAAAACTTGGTTATTCAGGTTTTCTGAATTTTTAAAACTTTAACATCAGCAATCATCTGTTATTAAATTTTTTTTGTCAAATAAGTAGATCATCAATTTGTTGTGTATATAAAATTTAGTCAAATGTTATATTGAAATTAATAAAAATTTTTATTTTATCAATCCTTGGGTTAGATGTTACATTGATTACAATAATTGAATGTAATTTAAATAAATTAGTGATTTTTGGAAATTGCCATGTGATTTGTATAGCAAATGCCTGATATCTTGAAAAAAGGTGGCTGCAAATAAAGTTTTATGGAAAATCTACAAGTTTATTGCTTTCAAAATCGTCACTTTATACCCGAATATTTTTTGATTGAAAAGTAAGTAGCATTTTTGGATACGGTTGGAGTTTTCTAAGTGTACAAAATTATTGATACTGCACTTATGAGGAACGTTTTAAGAAACAAGCTTTTCACAGACGAAACGAACGAGAATTTAGCATTTTATAAATAGAATCGGAAAACCTTCAAAATGTTATCACTCGTCCCCTATCATCATTTAGGGTTCTTGAGGTGGTTGTGACCTTGCTCAGGGGAATAATTATCAAAATAAATCTCGGTCTAAACTGAAATTGACCCTTCACTGCGTTTTCAAAATAATTCATACTTGGGAAATGTCCAGCTGAACTGTTTTATATGTGGGTCACCCTGTAAGCTTTACGCAACGGAACCTGCCTAAACGGCCAAGTAATAAAACCAGTTTTCACCCTATGAGTCATTCGTCTATCCTGACATTATTTCTACCTGACTTTATTACATCTGAAAGCTTTCATAACAAAGGACGGACGAAATGAAATGTATCAATATAATGGATGAGTCATTCATAATTAGGAGGCTGCTTAAGATTTAATGTACCTAATAATAAAACCATTGTTTAAACAATGATATAACCTATTCATAGGTCATGTCCGCGAAATAGAGTAATTTCTCTGGTTTACTAATTGCTTTCCAATAGACTTTCTTGGTGAATACTCATATTTCTTATAGTAGTTATAGTTTCCAATTATTACCTTCATAATCTCTCTTGAACATAATTATATGGTGCAATAATTTAAATTAATAGGAAAATCATATTTGTGGGTACTAGGTTCTACTATAGGTATTGAAAATACTCAAGGAAAAAGCTATTATATTTGGTAAAAATAAAGGTTTTTTGGAAATATGAACAACATTGCATCAATCAAAATTAACCAAAATGTTGCAATGATGGTACATCATGTGTAATTTTAATAAATAAGAAATTATTTATTTGTACTGGGAAATCCGATCAATTGAAAAACACTCCCACTACATGACCTTACAACCAATAAAAATAACCAAGACATGCGCTTTTATATAAAACAAATTTGCACCACCAACTAAACGTCAAACGTCATTTCATACTCATCTCGGTGAGTTGACGAAAACTTTGATCGCCCGAAAAAATCATGATATTGAGCTTTAACAATAATATAAATATAGTTCAATGTCAAGAGTGCAGTATAAGTGACAAAATAAGGAACAGTCTACCTTCTTGATCAAGTGTTAAATTAGTCGTTTTATTTAGCAAATTTACGAGTGCCGTCAAGTTTATTTTTCAATATGCCGAAAGGAAAACGTCGGGGAAAATCTGGTAAGTTTACTCATCGCTATTGTTTTGTCGATAATCATTCGCTTGTTAAATATTGGTCATGCTAGAAAAACAAATTTTTGCCTCGTGCTTTCCACCATCATTGACATTTTCACCTTAATTGTTCAATATTCAGGGGGAAAATATTATCCTTTTTTCGCCTAATAACAGAATGTTAGAGTTTACTCGCTTATCTTTGCTGAAAGAATTCTGAATTACACTTCCATATGTTTCGATCTAAAATATCAGGTGAAATTGCGCAAGTTTTTGTAAATTCCTGATTGTGTAATTCAAGGCCGTTCTATTTTATCAGACAATCGAGGAATGCAAGAACAAGAGGTATCATAACAAGTCTGAAGATAATGAAACCGTTTTGGGCTGGTTTCCTCCAATATAATTATAATTGTTGTATTTGTCCATTTTTAAAGTGCACCATGTGCTTTCTCCAGATGTCAGAAGTGAGAGCCCCCGCAGACTGCAGACTTTTTATCGGCCGATAGTTTGGTCGGCTTCTTAATCAGTATGGAGAAGAATCGCTGTAGTGTGCGCACATGCATTCCTCTCCATACTGATTAAGAAGCCGACCAAACTATCGGCCGATTAAAAAGTCTGCAGTCTGCGGGGGCCCTGACACTGACAGCTCATGTTTACCAATCTTCTGGTTCTGAAAGCATTTATTTGAATTACATGAAATCATTACTATTCTCGTCTGTTTATAATTTATCCAGATGAATTTGTCGAGAAATATCCTGCCATTTGGATTATATCCGATTGTTGATGAGCAATTTTCGAAATGGAAATCTATCATATCATTTTTTGAATTCTTTTTTTAAGATTTTATAACTTTGTTTTTATTGAGAATTTTATTACAATGATACTTTAATTTTTTCTATCATCGTTTCAATTTTTTTTTGGTACAAATTGATCCATATTTCATAATCACAGAGTAAACATTTGTTGTAATAAATTTGCTAAATGGTCCAATTAGCAAATAGCAATGGTCATATCATTTTCATTCCAGAGCGTTATGAGAGTGCAATGCAAAACTCAGATGACGAATCTGTCGACAATGCTTCAATATTCAGTTCTGAAACAAAAAGTGTCAGCGATGAGTGCGAAGATGAGTTTCTGCAAGATCAGTTCGAAGAAAAACTGATGGAATTTATGGATGGCCTCACACAGAAGTCTTCCCAGGGCAGAACCAACTGCTTGCAAAACATCTCCAAAGCGCTGGTTTCCAAATATGTTCCTACTTTCGTTTCAGACAGGTAAGTTACTTCCACTGTTCAAAATGACCTAAAAAACCAAATGATACATTTTTGCAGACATTTTACTTTATGTGATGGTATTGAGAGATGTTTGAAGAAAGGTTCCACTGCAGAGAGGAGCGCAGCTAGCGAATTGGCATCTATTTTGTGCGTTCAGTTGGGTGCAGAACCTGGATGTGAAGAAGTTTGCAAAGCTCTCAAACCTGTCTTGATGACCACTGCTGCTGATAATTCTGTCAATCCGGCAGTCAGAGGAAAAGTAAGCAACTGAAACTTGATAAATTTTGAGGTTAGAAATTTCCATTGTATAACATGCTGAATGAATTGAAAAAAGCTGAAGAAAATGAATTTGTTCATTTTTCCAAAATTTTTAATGGAAATATAGCAGATACGTCTTATTCTAGTGTTGTGCTACTCTTGGTCTGATCAGCTTCTTGGCCAACTCGGAGACGGGCGACATCTTGAGTTTAATGCGCCAATTCGAAAGTTTCTTCTCTGGAAGCTATCATAAGGGAGACGGAACTAATAATCTTGTAAATCCAGACCAGGCCAATTTTCATGCTGCAGCCCTGAGCGCTTGGGGCCTACTTTTAACTACCATAGATTCTAGTTCTGTTGCTATGATGATAGAGACTAAATCCTTGATGTAAGTATGCCTTAGGTAATTAGGCATTTGAGGCTGATAGGTTAGGTTTGGTCAGTGAAATGATTGTCAAATTGTGGAAATGAAATTGAATTATTAATTCTGCAATTTTCGAATAAAAACTATTCAGTTGATTCTATTGTGCAGATCTATGAAAAAACTTGCTGAACTTTTGGAATCTCAACATTTGGAAGTGAGAATGACCGCAGGTGATGTCCTTGCTTTACTCTACGAAGTTGGTAAATTGGAACCAGATGATTTCGAAGAGGATTTCGATGACATTATTGCCACATTGAGGAGTTTGGCTACGGATTCCCACAAATACAGAGCCAAGAAAGACAGAAAACAACAGAGGGCTTCGTTCAGAGATATCTTGATGTATATTGAGGTGATTAAGATGTTGCCAACTTGACAAAAAAAATGTTGAAACTTAGTGATATGACATCAAACACAGAAAAATCTAAGGGATTGACGGAACTTTTATTTTCACAGGAGGATGTTTTGCCGGATGTTCGTGTGAAATTTGGCAAAGAAGTGCTTGAGTTAGACTCATGGTCTAAGAGAAAACAGTATGACACCCTTTGCACAGTCTTGGGTCCTGGTATCAATATACATTTAGCTGAAAACTATTTTCTCAGGGACTTATTAGAGATATCTGAACCAATTATTGCTCCTGGAGCAAACAATCATCATGCTCAAAATCAAATGGAGAGGTTTAGGAGGGTAAATATATCAGTTATATCTTTTACGGTCATAACTTTTTTTTGGTATACGGGAAAATTCTAATTTCTAACATTTTTCGTTACAGAAATTGCAGAACGCAGCCAATTTCAAAGCAAGATCTATAGCCAGAAGAGTAACAAGGGATAAACGATTAGAATTTTGAAAATGAAGAAAGAATTTGTTAATGTAATGAATTTTATTTTAGCCCCGAAACAAGACAAATATATTTTCTATTTGCTAGTCTTGTTTTTAATCTTAGATGTAAATATGTTTTGTTGAAATATAATGAATAAAATGTGTGGAGACAAAAAGACTTTCAGTTTTCCAATCCTCGATTCCAAATGAATAATAAAGTTCTGCAATAAGAAACCAAAATAAATCCAACTAATTTGAGTTATTGCTTTACCTGGTTCTCGAGCTAGAAGCAGTTAATGTAATGATAGGAGCTGTGAGCTATAAATTTGGATAGTTATTCAATTCTGAAGACAAACTCCAACGTATGTCAAATGATTTCATCATTTACGTTTTGGAATTCATAATTTTTTCGAAATAAAATAATAAAAACGTCAATATACGAAATGTTTATTCACAGATTCATGTTTCAACCATCGAGGTAAAAGTTTCTCCTGCCTCCATGGCTATATCTGTGGTTCTAAGATACAGAGCATAGGACATACATAGAGCATACAAATTGAACTCATAGAATATGTTCTACACCACAGAACGATTATTTATACATAGATCGAATGAGTTTTATCTCTATGGTTCTATATCATAGAGATAGCTTTTCTTCCATCTTTTATAATGTGCCTGGCTGGTAGCCTTCTCTACCCCAAACTCTTCACCTAGTGTTTTCTTCTGGTTGTTCTTATTTAATTATCAACTCTTCTGTTACTCCAATATTTTCGATAATGTAACAATTGATACTTTTTCCAGTCATGGGCAACATGATTTCTCATTATAAAATACTGTCACAAATCCCGACTTTCACGTCATAAACTTTTTCAACACCCATTTCGGTTAGCAAGTTCCAAATTCTAGTGAAACAAATCAATCTCATTTCATTATGGGATGCTTCGGCGGTTGCTGTGTTGGTAGTTCCGCCTGCGGGCCATATTGCCCGCAACATCCTCTTTGTGGACGATTCAAAGGACCTGCCCTTCGTATCAACGACGTAACGACGGAATGCAACCCTTTTTGTTGTTATCTTCCGCGGCCCAAAGGTAAGGCGGTTAACAGAGCGACCTTGTGGGCGAGAGGTTACCACCAACCGCCCAACTACTGTCCCAGTTACGTTGAAAGGATCATTTCGAGGATAGATCTGCAGTCGCCTCACCGGCAAATACCCTTCAATCCGATGGGCCCGTGTTTTTGCAACAAGTGATGCTGTTTTAACGATTGTTAAGTTGAAGTATCTCAAGTGGAAGTTGATGTAGTTGTTATTTCCAAAAGTAAAGAAATTTGACACAGAATCGTCCTTTAGTTGGTATCAGAGCTCGAAAGTTGTATGTAATAGGTGTAAATAGATCGAAGGAATATTATATTGAGCTGTGATCCGGAGTTTTTGCCTCTTCCCCACAATTTACGCTTCCTGAGGAGGTATCTCACCTCCCCTCCTTTAATGCACAGAGTCCAACTTGTTGTGAACGTCGACGAATAGACAAATCTGGATCTTCAGTAACACTATCACTTACAGCAGTGATATTTTCTTCTGTACGTACAGTTCTTTGTCTTGTTGCTGTTATTGCATCAAGTAGAGAAAATGTTGTCCGAAATCTATTGATAGTTCGACGAATAAGCTGCTCTCTATAAGTTTGGCAAATAGAACACTGATTTTGAAAATGAAGTTCAACAATTTGCTAACGATGTTGCGGCGTGAGTCTTTCCATGATACGGGGATGTACCACTATAGGGCAGAGTTACAGCAATGGGAGATGCAAAACATGACACTCCTTCGGTACCAATATTGTTGGACTTTGTGATGACCGATCGGGAAGGCCAGTTTCTGTGTCAGTCCCCGAAAATATCGATGCAGTTCATGACATGATTTTATCAGACCGTCGAATTGGGCTAAAACGGATATCTGAAGCACTGAAGATTTCATACGAACGCGTTCATCATATAGTTCACGTCAATTTGGACATGAGAAAAATTTCTGCAAAATGGATCCCCAAATGTTTTGATGTTGACCAAAAGCGTGCAAGGGTAGAAGCATCGCGTTCGATCTGTGCTCGATTTGAGAACGATGTAGACTTCTTAAACCGAATTGTTACTATGGATGAGACCTGGGTACATTTCTCCGATCCAGAAACAAAGCAACAATCGATGGAATGGCGACACTCTGGTTCTCCAAGACCTAAGAAGTTACGTGTCCAAAAATCTGCTGGAAAAGTTCTTGCTTCAGTTTTTTGGGATTTCCATGATTGATTTTTTGGATAAGGGTAGAACAATAACTGGAGATTACAATTCGACATTACTGACCACTCTACGGGAAAAAATTTAAGAGAAAACACGCGCAAAGCTATCCAAAGGTGTTTTGTTTTTACAGGACAACGCCCCAGTACACAAATCTCATGTTGCCATGCAAAAAATTCGTGATTTAGGGTTAGAATTACTAGAACACCCCCCTTATTCACCAGATTTGGCTCCGTCCGACTATCATCTCTTTCCTCAACTGAAAAAAAGTTTGAAAGGTCGTAAATTTTCTTCCAACGAGGAGGTAATAAAAGCTGTGGAGGACTGGTTTGCAGAGCAAGAAGAAAAAATTTTTTTTGAAAGGTCTAGAGACGTTGCAGGTTCGCTGTAATAAATGTATTCAATTAAGGGGAGAATATGTTGAGTAATGAAATATTTTGACATTGAAATTTTGTTTTGGTTCTATAGTAGGCTAAGAATTTGTCAATATATCCCCGTAATTTGTCAATGATTACTGAACAGAAAATAATGTCAAAACAACATGGCTTCTAGCTTCTAACAAACCACAGTTATCCCTATCGAAAATTCTATCACTCTCCAAAGACATCTCACGAATAGAAACCTTGAGGTGTGCGTTAGCATACTCCCTAAAGAACAATAATCATCTCCCTGAAAGTCACCAAACAACTTCGACCCAGTTCCAAAACGATACCCGCTAAACGGAGGGTGAAAAACCATTACTTCCAATAACCCCAATCCGGCTCTGGTCTTTATGTCGGATAGCACCATCCAAGTAATTCTCTTCATCCTTATTGGATGTCTCATCTCTCCACTTTTCGGTGCAACATGACAATTGAATTTGAAACAGATCGATAGAGATTTCACTCTCGATCTCACCCCGCTGTTGTTTCGTGGTTTTGTCGCAGACGCCATGCCCACTCTGTCGTGAATCGTGATGATGCTGAGTCCATCGATCTTATACGACTGGAATACGGAATCCCTATCCCACCTAATGGAGGGAACCTAATTAGGTTTTTTGCGGAAGGTGGAAATCATTACGAGGAAATATTGAAAAATTCTTAGCCTACTATAGAACCAAACAAAATTTCAATGTCAAAATATTTTATTACTCAACATATTCTTTTCTTAATTGAATACATTCATTACAGCGAACCTGCAACGTCTCTAGACCTTTCAAAAAAAATGTTTCTTCTTGCTCTGCAAACCAGACCTCCACAGCTTTTATTAACTCCTCGTTGGAAGAAAATTTACGACCTTTTAAACTTTTTTTCAGTTGAGGAAAGAGATGATAGTCGGACGGAGCCAAATCTGGTGAATAAGGAGGGTGTTCTAGTAATTCTAACCCTAAATCACGAATTTTTTGCATGGCAACATGAGATTTGTGTAGGTACTGGGGCGTTGTCCTGTAAAAACAAAACACCTTTGGATAGCTTTCCGCGTCTTTTCTCTTTAATTTTTTTCCCGTAGAGTGGTCAGTAATGTCGAATAGTAATCTCCAGTTATTGTTCTAGCCTTATCCAAAAAATCAATCATGATTACTCCATGGCAATCCCAAAAAACTGAAGCAAGAACTTTTCCAGCAGATTTTTGGACACGAAACTTCTTAGGTCTTGGAGAACCTGAGTGTCGCCATTCCATCGATTGTTGCTTTGTTTCTGGATCGTAGAAATGTACCCAAGTCTCTTCCATAGTAACAATTCGGTTTAAGAGTCTACATCGTTTTCAAATCGAGCACAGATCGAACGCGATGCTTCTACCCTTGCCCGCTTTTGGTCAACATTCAAACATTTGGGGATCCATTTTGCAGAAATTTTTCTCATGTTCAAATAGACGTGAACTATATGATGAACGCGTTCGTATGAAATTTTCAGTGCTTCAGATATCCGTTTTAGCCCAATTCGACGGTCTGATAAAATCATGTCATGAACTGCATCGATATTTTCGGGGACTGACACAGAAACTGGCCTTCCCGATCGGTAATCATCTTCAATGGAAAATTTACCTCTTCTGATGCTTGCAGTCCAATTTTTAACGGTCGCATACGAAGGACATTGATCACCAAGGGTATTAAGCATATCTTCGTAAATCTGCTTACTGCTTATCTCTTAACCCTTTTAAATACAGGTACTTGATGATGGCTCGATACTCTAATTTTTCGATTTTTACAATTTCCGTGGACATCTTTTTTTTTAAATTTATTGCGTAACTCTGGTTTACTTTTTTGACGTCGAACTCTGCACTGACACTTCTAATAAGTTATTGTTCGTTGATATGGTATCATATCATCCTCGTATTTCAAGACCCAGCATGCAGATAATTCTGATAATTTGGAACATATCTATCTTGGACAATAAGGAGCTCCATTGAATCACAAGCGCATTAACTGTCTGATGTTGAAAGGGAGCATTTTCAGCCCTTAGATGTCTGCATCTTTGCTGTGGCTTCTGCGCTGGCTTTGTTATTTATTGGGTATACTGGCAGTGATATTCAGACAGGAGAAATTGGGGAGAATGAACTGGGAAACGTGATTGTTCCCGATTTATGCAAAATATCGAGAAAGGCGTCCGAAAGTGAAAGTGGCCCTTTTGTGGTTTCGGCGGGTTGTTGGAACATGATTTAGGGATGTTTATCGTCGCTTGGGGTGTGATACAGGTGTGGGGGAAGCTCTTGAAATTGAGAGAGTGATTTATTCATCCATCGCTCTACCATGAACGTACACAGTGGGCGGAATAATTTCTGTATTTTGATTCAGCGCTGATGCGAGAGCCTGAGACCTCAATAATTAATTTTGCTACCAGCTTCACCTGAAGTTATATTCGCATCTGTTGAACGAGCGCTCAAAAAAAAGTATTCATGTTAGATTTCAATTGTATGTACGAGGATGTATTGATATCTAGTTAGCCTAGACCAGTTCCATGCATAAACAAAATATGTATTGCGATACCATATCAACGAAAAATAACTTATTAGAAGAGTCAGTGTAGAGTTGGACGTCAAAAAAGTCAAACAGAGTTACGCAATAAATTAAAAAAAAGATGTCCAACGAAATTGTGAAAATCGAAAAATTGGAGTATCGAGTCATCATCAAGTACCTGTATTCAAAAGGGTTAAGTGGTAAGCAGATTTACGAAGATATGCTCAATCTCAATACCCTTGGTGATCAATGTCCTCCGTATGCGACCGTGAAAAATTGGACTGCAAGCTTCAAAAGAGGTAAATTTTCCATTGAAGATGATGACCGATAGGGTCGATAGGGAAGGCCAGTTTCTGTGTCAGTCCCCGAAAATATCGATGCAGTTCATGAGATCATTTTATCAGACCGTCGAATTGGGCTAAAACGGATATCTGAAACACTGAAGATTTCATACGAACGCGTTCATCATAAAGTTCACGTCAATTTGGGCATGAGAAAAATTTCTGCAAAATGGATCCCCAAATGTTTGAATGTTGACCAAAAGCGTGCAAGGGTAGAAGCATCGCGTTCGATCTGTGCTCGATTTGAAAACGATGTAGACTTCTCAAACTGAATTGTTACTTTGGATGAGACTTGGGTACATTTCTACGATCCAGAAACAAAGCAACAATCGATGGAATGGCGACACTCTGGTTCTCCAAGGCCTAAGAAGTTTCGTGTCCAAAAATCTGCTGGAAAAGTTCTTCATTCAGTTCTTTGGTATTGCCATGGAGTAATCATGATTGATTTTTTGGATAAGGGTAGAATAATAACTGGAGATTACTATTCGACATTACTGACCACTCTACGGGAAAAATTGAAGAGAAAAGACGCGGAAAGCTATCCAAAGGTGTTTTGCCATGCAAAAAATTCGTGATTCAGGGTTAGAATTAATAGAGCACCCCCCTTATTCACCAGATTTGGCTCCGTTCGACTATCATCTCTTTCCTCAACTGAGAAAAAGTTTAAAAGGTCGTAAATTTTCTTCCAACGAGGAAGTAATAAAAGCTGTGGAGGACTGGTTTGCAGAGCAAGAAGAAACATTTTTTTTGAAAGGTCTAGAGACGTTGCAGGTTCGCTGTAATGAATGTATTCAATTAAGAGGAGAATATGTTGAGTAATAAAATATTTTGACATTGAAATTTTGTTTGGTTCTATAGTAGGCTAAGAATTTTTCAATATATCCTCGTAGGTTTTTTTACGATTTTTGTACATTTCTCAGACTATATCTTCTAGAAAAGTTGTTGAGGAATCTACCACATAATTACAACAATGCTTTTTGCGAATTTCTCCTCTTGTGCGGTCACATAGTCGAGGTACTCGATGAAAAAAATTGCTGTAATGAAGATGTCTTGTAAAGATTGTGAAGCATAGCGTGCGAAGATCTCATTCATCTTCTGGTCTTCTGCTAATGGATAAAGTACCTACAGTAATGCGGTTATTATAAAAGTGAATGCATTCCAGGTAACTACACTGCTTAAATGAGCGTGATTATGGAAGTGGAATATAATTCGCACTCATTTTCACTGCGTTCATTGCAACATTGTGATCGCTGTGACTTTTTCATACAAAAATGCTGGCGGAAAATTATCAACAGTTTCTTTTCGTGGGAATGGCTAATTACTCATCATGATATTTTTTCCAGCTAGCAAAACATCCCAGGTGCTAGAAAATTCATTGTTTTTCTTCAAGAAGAACCTATCGACCTGAAAACACCGAGTGTTGAACAAAATGAAGAAATCGAATTCTTTAGAGCGATTTTTGCAAAACGAATCTAATGTTGTCATTATAAGATCATAAGATCATAAGACTAGTAGGTCTGTATCAATTTACACAAAAAATGCCCTGGCGAATTTTTCAAAATAAGCGCCATGACTATAACCCAACATTTTCAAAATATCCCTCAAGAATACCTGGATATAAAACACAACTTAAAAGCACGTAAAATAATAATAAACAACAATAAACGTTTTCTAGGTTGGAATTTCATAGCATTTCCATTGATGAAAACATAAGAAAACAAAAATTTATAGCTTTTGATGAAGACCTCCGTGACATCTAATATTTTCAGGATACACTACAGCTTTCAGGTAAAAGTTGAATTATTGCGAAAAAAAGGGAAGTGCTTTTTAGCTTTTTTCAAACAGTTGGCCAGCATGAAGGAACTCCTCTATTGAGGTATAATGGAAGCATAGCGCAAACCCTGTCGAGAGAAATGAAAAGCAGGACAAATACTCAGATTTTTTATCGACAAGAAAGTCTCAAACAAAATCTGATCACTCCCAACACCAGGTTTTCTATGCATCTATGATCCAAGATATCTAGATAATATATCGAAACACAGTTTCTCAGTTTGACAGGTTCACCTGTTCCGACACGCAAGTGTCAAAACATTTCAGCAAATAAATCAAAATTCTAGTGTTAAAGAACCATTATCCGATATGGGAAGACCCACAGGATGCGGCTACCATCGTACTTGTGATCCATGCTGCCTAAGAACCAGCTGTTACGGACTAGCAAAAGGAAAATCCTGCTGGCTGAGGGTAGCCCCCAAAGAATGCAAAGGAAGGACGAACTGCGTCATAAGGACAATTATATCCAGGTTAAGCTTGTACGAACCTCACAGGATAATTCCTTTCAATCCGGCAGGACCAAATTTCGTCAATAAATAGTTTTGTGTTTTCGTTATTTTGTTGGGTTTTCAACTGAATAAATGTTTGGATAAAATGATTAATTGCTCTACCTTTCCAATTCCATGCTCATTTTCCGGAAATTGATGTTCAATTTTGGACAAAATGAGATCAATTGGTTCCTGTTTCCAGTCGTTCAATCAAACAATGTCTCTGATACGTCAATAAATAAAAATAAAACGAAACAATTCCATATAAATATTGGAATATGATATTGCTGTTCAAGTAATATCTAGAGATTTTTTTCAAAGTTTGAGAACAATGAAATCAATTAGTTTTCTCGCTAGAAATTGAGTGGACTTCTGTCCAATATAACAGGTGCAGGGGCGGACACATTAAAATTTCCACCTAACCTTATGCCATGAAACAACATGAGAAATAGACATTGTGGTACTTTTCACTTCCTACTAATTGATAATCAAAGTTTTTCACCCGATGGAGAACACAAAACTATCACAAAGTAACGGACTATTCTGTCCATTATTTTTCTGTGAAATTTCAACACTCGATTCTTGATGTCCGTACAAGAAAATAGCATAACTGAATCGTCCAACCCTGTTTATATACGTGAAATATTTCCAGTATTAACAGAGAAAAAAGTGTCTTCAATTTTCTCCAATTTATTATTTTCTCAAAGTAAAAAACATTTTGATAAATACGTAATTTCTACGACCTCTATGTATGGAGGACAATGTTGCGCAGTTATCTGACAGGAAAATGACAATTACATAACATTTTCAAAATATACACGGTGAAATGTGTCAGAATTTCATGGCCAGCCGGTATACATTATAAAAGAGAATGGAGTATACAGACATAAACTTCAGCTACAAAATGGTGAATGAGCCAGTTATAATTTTCGGCGAAAAATAATAGAAACAATTCTCTGATCACTCTGCAGTTGAAATTTCTGAAACGATCAGAATAGAATTCTGATTAAGATCGAGCATGGGATGTTAAACAAAGAACACAGTTTGAGTTGATCACAGAATCAGCTTATTCTTGCACGTCTTTGGATTGTCATTGTTGGAAAGAATATTTTGATTTATTTCGGCACTTTATATTAAGAGTGCCAAGTCATGTTTTCTTGAATTCACTGAGATAATACAGGGTATTCAGATGGCGGAGGTATTGTGGAAATACACTGTGCAAAAAAATTAACGCACATTCTGAAAATCTCAATTTTAATGAAAGTTAACTCTACATTGACTTTATAACTTATTTTTTATGTTCTCTCGGGAAGGTTTTAAAAGAAACGAGACACATTAAATGGAAGAAAAATTGAGGATTTCACGGAATCATTATGTGAAAGAAGAGAAATGAACAATTTTCAAAATACTGAAATGCTGATAAGTGATTTAATACTTGGTATTTCCACCCCTTGCGTTAATTACAGCTCGGTAACGACGGTTCATACTCAAAATGAGTGATCTTAAAATGTTCTGATCTAATCCTTCCCAGATTTCTCCGAGTTGGATTCCTAAGTCATTAAGAATAGCTCGATGATTTCCTGAACTTCTCAGCCTTCTATTGAGGTTGTCCCAAACCTGCTCAATCGGATTGAGATCTGGACTTCTTGCTGGCCATTCCATTCGAGAGACTTCAACCTCTTCAAGGTACTCCTGAACGATGCGCGCACGATGGGGTCTGGCATTATCGTCCATAAAAATGAAATTTTCACCAATGTATGGGGTAAATGGCACTACATGCTCTTTAAGAATATTCCTTATATACTTATCAGCATTCATAGCTCCATTATCAACGACCACTAGGTCTGTGCGAGCAGTCAAAGATATTCCACCCCATACCATAATCGATCCTCCCCCGGAACCAGTAGTATTCAGGAAATTGCACTGAGCATATCTTTCATGTGGACGTCTGTATACAAGAGAACGTCGATCACAATGGTAGAGGCAGAATCTAGACTCATCTGTAAGAACTCTTTCCCAATAGGCCTCTTCCCAATGGATTTGCTCTCTCGCAAAATCCAAACGCGCCCTTCGATGGACTGGGGTAAGTGGGCCTCTTGCTGCGACACGAGGCCTTAAATCATATTCTCTGGGCGATTTCTTATTGTCTGAGTGCTAATTTGCACCTCATGAGCTTGCTCAAGCTGATTTTGAAGGAGGCGAGCGGTTGCAAACCGTTGTCTCAACGAAGAAACTCTCAAGTAACGTTCTTGAATGGCATTTGTTACCCGTGGTCTACCCTGTCCTGGTCTTCGGACATTCATACCTGTCTCCCTGAATCGCTGCAACATTCTGGACACACTCGTATGGGAAACTCCAAACCTTTCTGCAATTCTTGTGTATGCCCACCCTTCTTCCCGCAAAACTACCGCTTGGGTACATTCCTCTTGGGTCAAATTGCGTGTTTCTCGTTGCATAGCGATCGAGTGTAGAAAATCAAATGAAAGAAAAACTATTGATCACTAGAATTGATCGAGAACAACTGATTTTAGAATGGAACCAATACATTCAAAATCTGATAATATCTTTTTTTTTATTCCTGCTGGGAGAAAACATCTGATTTGAAGAAAAACGTTGAAAGTGGATAACATATGCATGCATAATTCTGATAAAAATAATTATCATTGAAAAAACCTTCAGTTGTAGAATAAATTTGAGATTTCCATACTCTGCGTTAATTTCTTTGCGCAGTGTAAATTGTGCATTCACCATTTTGTATTGTACGGATATTTCTCATTGTTTTACAGGATTTTCAACTAGATCCTGATCCTTGAGCGATTAAATACTCAAATAGGTTCTCAAGGAAGATGAAATTGAGATCCCTGAGTGAATTAGGGGTCAGCAGTTTCCAAACGGTCCAAAATAGGGAGCATAAACTTCGCGAGAGGAAGGATCCCAAATACGGTCCTGCGGGCAAGGATGAAGACATATCCAAGCTATATCGGCTCAATATAGGGACCGACTCTGTGACAGAATAGCACTGTGATGGCAAGACCCCTACTTGTGCCGCTACTTCGTCCGCTATACAGTATAAACCGCACACAACTCCACTTGCCACTTAGTTTATTCTGCTCCTTCTCCTGCTGATGATTGCAGCGCGATTTGAGCGGTCCCTGTTTGCACAGATTCAGAATAGAGATCGTAGTAAGCTACGTCTCCTCCGTTCCGTGGCCAAACGCGTGTTTTCATTCATTCGCGTGCGAGTTCAAAGACTCGCATAAAAACAGTTCTTTTTCTACCTTCGAATTGTGCTCGGTTTGTCGCGTGTTGGTTGTTTATTTTTTTTTCGGACTGGCTTCAGTTGCACATAGATGTACTTGAGTTGTCTGGAGGTCTTGCCTTGAAAGATGAAATATTTGGCGATTGTTGTCGGTGCAGTGTTGACGGTGAGTGATTTTGTTATTTTCTGTGATCGCACACTGATTATTTCACCATGATTCTTCTTCTTCAAGTGATTTACATAATTCAAAATCAGAATTTATATGCTCATTGGCCACTTGTTAACTGAGAAAAGAAGGTTGTTTTGGAATACTCCTGCTGTATTGAAAAGAACGAAATGTTTTTATGAGTTTTCCACTTCTTTCTCATATACATTTTTTGATTCTGAAATTATAAGAACAAGAAACGTAAATTTTGCCTGATTCGGTAGAATTCACGCTTGTAAGAAACACCCTGTATTTCATGGCATAATTCCTTCGAAGACAACAAGAGTTTAGGATATTTTTGTTGTTATACGAGGTTCATAAAAATTCTTATAGCAATCGCTGTTTTCAATCTAGATAAACCTAATTTTTACAGTATTTAGCTTAAGGTATCAGCTTCATCATTCGGTAAACGTCTGAAGTTTTCTTTATACGGAGTGTCTAATATAAATTTACCAATATACTCAAATTAAATATGCGATAACTCCATTTTTCAAATGGAACAGCCTGTATTTTTTTCTTTCATGAAATTTGTTTTTCAAATGTCTACATTTCTTACAAAGAATGCCCTATACCTAACTCGCTTTGTTTTTGAGATATTCCACATTCAATTATGGGACATACTTCTTAAAAATGTGGACATTTGATATACAAGTTTCATGAAAGAGAAAAATACAGGGTGTTCCATTTGAAAAAATCGAGTTATCGCATATTTAATTTGAGTAAATTGGTGAATTTATATTATACACTCTGTATAGAAAAATCTTCAGACGTTTACCGAATTATGAAGCTGATACCTTAGGCTTACTACTGTAAAAATTTCGTTCATCTAGATTGAACACAGCGATCGGTATAAGAATTTTGATGAACCCCATAAAACACTAAAAATATCCTTAAACTCGAATTATGTGGCAACGCAGTGATGAAATTTAAAAAATGAGGTATGAGTGTAAAGCTCTTGTTGTCCTCGAAAGAATTATGCCATGAAATACAGGGTGTTCCATTTGAAAAAACTACCTTTTTTTCCATAACTTTTTTTTGACGCACCGTGTATATATAAAACTATTTTTAGTGCGTAGATTTTTGTCAACCTTATAACCATGCCATAAATGTTTTTTTCTACACGGTACAGTTTAGGCGCTATTCAAGCCGTAGGCCTTGCTGACGAATCCCGTATGAAAATGATCAGAAAACTCGTAATTTTCCATATTATGTATCTACTAATTTCGTCTTCAAGACTATATGTGATCAGAAAGAAACAAGCAATAAGTCGCGGTTTGTAGGTGTCATGTTCATTCTTGAGTCCCTGCATGGAATAATATTAACAGCACTTCTTCATCCTTTGAAATGTAAAATTCGCCAATAAATATTCATAAGGTTCAATGAAGGCGTCAGAATTTTAAATAAACTCATAATTCGTCTTTATGCAAGAATTTCGTAGACGAGAGGAAGAATGCTAATGATTCTCGATTATTCTATCATATTTGATCAGTGTGGAATTTCCAGAATATATTTAATTATTAATATTGTACAGAAATAGTGGAATCGAGTATTGGTTCAGCTAAATTTAACTTAAAAAAGGAAATCTATGATATGAAAAGAAAAGATTTGATGGGTTTATGGACGAAAATTACATTTTCTGTAGTATTATGAAGGCATCAATAATATACAATTGAAATATGCTCATATTAGACAAATTATCAGTAAATTATTAAAAGACATGAATAAGATCAGGGTAGAAAACGTAAAAAATCGACATCTATGACGAAAACATATTAAATAACGAATGATTAATTTTTTTATGAAAGAGGCTTTAGTTTCTATTGTTTACAAGCAAATCAAACTTAAATTTTTAATTGGACGATATCACTTCGCTTTCTTCAACTCCATGCAAGAGTACGATCATTAGAAACTGCACATATCAATTACAATTTTGCTCGGATTATCTGCTTGAATGGCAGGGGTCCCCCCAGTGGAATAGCCATGTGGATTAACTCTTGACTCCTGCCACTACTTCTTGCAGGAAACGCTTAGGTCGTAAACTCAGAAATATTCAATTAATTCTCGATTTCATTCAGAGTTTTCATCTAGAATTATTCGATCAGTGTTCTAATGATGTTTACTGTTTTAAATGCAAAACAGACCTTTTTACTTAGTCTGTGATATACTGGCTACATCTCATATCGATTATTCATTAGGCTTCCTATATTTCTTTTCGATGATAAGGGGTTGTAATACATTTCCCGCAGTGGTAGATCATATAACTAGATATGGAAGGGGTGTGAAAGTGGAGAGTTAATTTCCTCTCCTGCACTATCTAAGTTGAGGGTAAGATTTACCAAGGAATAGGGACGTTTTTGGAAGTTATCGGTATTACTCATACTGCGAAATATGAGACGCGAACAGCTTGTAACTGAGGGTTAATTCAGTTGACGTTTTGATCATTATAGAATGATTTATTGAAGTCAATATTTCTGCTGATAAGTGAAAATTAAAGATTATGATGAGAAAATCTGTAAATTTTCTTTTTTTTTGAGATATGGCAACACTTATTAGAATATGTCAAATTTGACATTGACATCGTAAATTTCGACATTTTTAATGGAGAAAATGTCAATGTCATACGAGTTCTATTTGTGTTCTTCCCAAATTCAAGTTTCAATGTTCATCTGCTCGAGGGTTATTGGTAAACGACGCTCAAAAAGATCATAAAAAAAAAACTACTTCATATCAAGCTGAAAATTAGATGTCAAAACTCTTCCCCACGACAATACAGAATGAGATTATCCATTATAGCCATACCAAATCATTTGGAAACAAAGCGACAAACCTGCTTTATGATGGAAACGCTCCATAATTAATTTTACATCATATTCGATTCTGTTATCAGCTTGAATGGGGATGAACAGATGCGCTGGCCTGGCAGGGTTATGTGTCACTCCCAAATTCTCTCCACCCCCTCATTTCGGAGCTTTATTACCGTATTCTACATATAAACATCCGACAATTGCGTTTCAGACAATGACCACAAGCCTCATTCGTTTTGACGAAAATTCACAATGCCCATGAGATTTATTCCGCGCCAAATGTTAGATTCTGGCTGATTAGAGAGGAAGCTAGATTGGAAGCAATAAGGTCAATATTCTTTCTCAACCTCCCCAGAATTACAAAGATATATCGAATCAGTGAGAATGAATTTCATGAAAATATCCTGAGTATACTCCATTCACTTTTATGATGTATCCAAGTTTGCCATGAATTTCTGACCGTGTATACAGGGTCTTTCACGAGGAACCTCACCCATATTTATACGGGAAACTACTGAACGTATTTTCATGAAATTCAGCACTCATAAATATTTCACGATGCTGATGAAATCTAAAATATTTTCAAGGCATGAGCACCTCCGGTTTTTCCGGAAATGACGTCAACTTCCGTTTTTCAAATTAGAACACCATTTTTTTATTGCAGAAATAGATTCCTTAGAAAATTTCAAGTTATTTTGATTTAACATTTTTCAGTTTTGGTTGGAGAATTCTCTCTGAGCGGGAAAATTCGAAAAAATTTATCCACTTTAAAAATCGAAATCGCGATTCATGATACAGGGGGTGAAAAAATCGCTTTCAAAGTTAGGGATGACAAAATCGTGAAAAATCAATTTTTTCAAATTAGAACCCCATTTTTTTATGGCAGATATTGAATCTACGTTAAAAAATAATGTGAGTGCATGCATCACACCCTTGCCCTAAAGTGGATATTAACTCAGAAAATGACCATTTTAGGGCAAGGGTGTGATGCATACACTCACATTATTTTTTAACGTAGATTCAATATCTGCCATAAAAAAATGGGGTTCTAATTTGAAAAAATTGATTTTTCACGATTTTGTCATCCCTAACTTTGAAAGCGATTTTTTCACCCCCTGTATCATGAATCGCAATTTCGATTTTCAAAGTGGATACATCAATCTTACATCTTGAAAAATCCCAAAAATGAAAATTTTCCATCCAAAAACCTCGAAGTTATTCTCGTTTCAGCGGAGCTCTATTTTCGATTTTTTTTTCGAATTTTCCCGCTCAGAGAGAATTTTCCAACCAAAACAGAAAAATGTTACATCAAAATAACTTGAAATTTTCTGAGGAATCTATTTCTGCAATAAAAATATGGTGTTCTAATTTGAAAAACGGAAGTTGACGTCATTTCCGGAAAAACCGGAGGTGCTCATGCCTTGAAAATATTTTAGATTTCATCAGCATCGTGAAATACTTATAAGTGCTGAATTTCATGAAAATACGTTCAGTAGTTTCCCGTATAAATATGGGTGAGGTTCCTCGTGAAAGACCCTGTATTAAAGTGAATGGAGTATAGTTCTGAGTATGATTTTGGGTGAGGTAAAGTATCACCCTGTAGAAAATGAACCACATCTACTTAAAACTGAACCGTATGAAGAACAGAAGCGATAGAAGGAACGGGAGTTCTGGCTTTTGAAAATGACAAGTGACGAGTAAAATAATGAATTGTTGACAAATGACATTTCAGCCATATTAAATATGGCTGCCAGAGTGCTCTTCATAATATTCGAATTGTTGGAATATTGATTTTTTTCTGTCCCGTCGTTTTGGAATGTGTACCTTCCAATTATCGAACCTATTTCCAATCAATCAAATACCAGCTACCAAATATGGATGCGGGCATCGAATGATTGAAATCCGGCTCGTTCTAATCCGTCCAATCGGATCCACAAACCGTTACGGTAATTGATATTCCGATCTCCGATACAATGCATGTGCCCCCCCTCGATATTTGCATGACCGCCGAGACTGGTGGTTACTAGTTACTTTACTACGGCATCCTTCATTCATAGGCCACGAGTTCAAAGACTGAAGAAGAGAACGCATAAGGAAGCAATGGGTTCTTGATTTGCACCTAGCAGGAGCATCAACGTGCACTTAATTTCATATTCCCCCATTATTATGGCTCAGTGCAGACTGCCTTCCTAGCATTTTAATTGTTTTGTGAGATTTATCAGATGCAATGCAACTGTATTGTATCTCCCAGTTGTTGAAATGCTACCGATTTCAAAATCCTTTCTTATATTCTCAGTCTATTGAAACTCGGAACTTTTGAGCAACCATTATTGAATAAAAAATGATTCATCTGAAAGCTATCAATCGTTCGAAATGATAACTCTAATGCCGTTAAGTTTTCAGTGGTTTTTTGCCCATTTTGTTCATTTCTATTCGACACTTGATACAACTGGAAACTGAATAAAACCGAAACTGCAAACGGTATTCGTAGACGAATACCATATTCCACAAAACACCAAAAAATGTACAAAGTTTGTTGAACCCATCATTAGCATACTGACTACTTCGAATAGCTCAACAACAGAAGGCATTTATATTCAGATAATATTCTCCTCGGCGTTAAAGTTATGTAACCACAGTCCACACAAATCTCTATCCTTGTTTAACCAACAAATCCAAAAAGCAACTGTAAAGTAAGTGTGTACTAAGCGGAAAAGAATTTGAAAGCCATATGGCAGGTTATCAAATTAAGCAGACTCATCAACGTTATTGGAAGAACTGTTTTGTGCTCAATGAGGTATTTGTTGAGATGAACCATGAATGATAAGCTTTTGTTTCCTCTTTTGTCTTCACATTGCTAGACAGATTAAAATTGCCCCATACACCTAAAGGTTGAATTCCCCATAAGACAATTTTGGGATATCGTCATAGAGACTGCTCCTTCATTACACTACGCAAAAAAATTAACGCACATTCTGAAAATCTCAATTTTAATGAAAGTTAACTCTACATTAACTTTATAACTTATTTTTTATGTTCTCTCGGGAAGGTTTCGAATGAAACAAGACACATTAAATGGAAGAAAAATTCAGGATTTCACCGAATCTTCAAAACACTGAAATGCTGATAAGTGATTTAATACTTGGTATTTCCACCCCTTGCGTTAATTACAGCTCGGCAACGACGGTTCATACTCGAAATGAGTGATCTTAAAATGTTCTGACCTAATCCTTCCCAGATTTCTCCAAGTTGGATTCCTAAGTCATTAAGAGTAGCTGGATGATTTTCTGAACTTCTCAGCCTTCTATTGAGGTTATCCCAAACCTGCTCAATCGGATTGAGATCTGGACTTCTTGCTGGCCATTCCATTCGAGAGACTTCAAGGTACTCCTGAACGATGCGCGCACGATGGGGTCTGGCATTATCGTCCATAAAAATGAAATTTTCACCAATGTATAGGTCAAATGGCACTACATGCTCTTCAAGAATGTTCCTTATATACTTATCAGCATTCATAGCTCTATCATCAACAACCACTAGGTCTGTGCGAGCAGTCAAAGATATTCCACCCCATACCATAATCGATCCTCCCCCGAAACCAGTAGTATTCAGGAAATTGCACTGAGCATATCTTTCATGTGGACTTCTGTATACAAGGGAACGTCGATCACAATGGTAGAGGCAGAATCTAGACTCATCTGTGAAGAGAACTCTTTCCCAATCGACCTCTTCCCAATGGATATGCTCTCACGCAAAATCCAAACGCGCCCTTCAATATGGGCTGGGGTAAGAGCTGGGCCTCTTGCCGCGACACGAGGCCTTAAATCATATTCTCTGAGGCGATTTCTTATTTTCTGAGTGCTAATCTGCACCTCATGAGTTTGCTCAAGCTGATTTTGAAGGAGGCGAGCGGTTGCAAACCGTTGTCTCAACGAAGAAACTCTCAAGTAACGTTCTTGAATAGCAGTTGTTACTCTTGGTCTACCCTGTCCTGGTCTTCGGACATTCATACCTGTCTCCCTGAATCGCTGCAACATTCTGGACACACTTGTATGGGAAACTCCAAACATTTCTGCAATTCTTGTGTATGTCCACCCTTCTTCTCGCAAAACTACCGCTTGGGCACATTCCTCTTGGGTCAAATTGCGTGTTTCGCGTTGCATAGCGATCGAGTGTAGAAAATCAAACGAAAGAAAAACTATTGATCACTAGAATTGATCGAGAACAACTGATTTCAGAATGGAGGCAATGCATTCAAAATCTGATAATATCATATTTTCTTATTCCTGTATTGAAGAAAAACATTGAAAGTGGATAAAATATGCGGGCATAATTCTGATAAAAATAATTATCATTGAGAACACCTTCAGTTGTAGAATAAATTTGAGATTTCCATAATGTGCGTTAATTTTTTTGCGCAGTGTATTATTAGACAAACACATTCATTATTGTAATGGAGAATGCAGTTCAACAGAGGTCATCAAAGGTGACCAAAAGCTTGGTCACCTCTTTCGCCGGATCTAAATCCTTCAGATTTTCCTTTGTGGGCACATTTGAAGCAGTTTAAACGTAGTTCTGACACAAACAAGCTAATACAGAATAAGCACACGTAACGCTTGACAGAGTTTATCGAAGAGCTCATACACACCCTGTAGGTATTTAGGAGAAGAGCAGATCGGATAATTTCTTCATACCTCGATGCCAAAGGTTCATTACCGAAAATAATGAACTAACACTGCAATCCCCAAATAAAAACTGACAAACCAGGTCTCAAAAGTTGTTGAAATTTTAAACCGTCCTTGAATAACATAATCGATCATGGTACACACTGTAAACCGCGGTTCTCAGCACCCCAACCGACGGCGAATCCCTGCATTTGACACGCGTAATTTCGTTGAACAAAAAGCAATTTCTTTTCCATCTTCGTTCCAAGATTGAATCAGTAATCACTTTCGTTATCCATCAACAACCCTAAACCATGTCATTCGACACACGAATTTACCGGAAAATACAGAAGAGGAAAGGAAGACATCCGGCTCGAAGGACCATTTTTTGGAAGAGCATTCTCGCCCTATACAATTATTGACACTATACATGCAGATAGCATCGTAATAAAGTTATTGAAGATAAAATTTTATAATCTGCATGGGTCCAACCTAATCGCTTGACATTAAAGACATTTGGGCGAAACGAAAACTCTCGTTCCTGAAACAAACCAAGATTATGATAGATTGATCCACAAAAAAAGAGCATGCCTCGAAAAACGTGTGTCCTATAAAAGTCACGTAGGCAGCGATAAAAATCAGGCGTAGGTACTTTATTACAGAACTTAGCGGTAACAATATCTTGGCATGAACCGACAAATTATTCAAATTCATAATAACCCACGATCGAAATGAAGACGTAACAAATAGCAGACGGCTATAAAATGTGGTTCACTATGGTTAGAATCCGCTATTTTAACAGTTGTCTCGACGGCCTCTCTTGGTACTGTACCATTTGTCGGTAGGCGCAAGGAAACTTGTTCACCTGCATTTCACAGAGTAACGTTACGTTTATGTCCATACTGAAAACTGGGTGAAGTCCTACAGCTCCTGGTTACGCATCTCACGCGGCAGGAAATCGTGCTTTATGCATGGCTACTGCTGAAAGGTGGTATCATTGATATTATGGTTCTCTAGGGTATGTTTATCAAAGAGGGTCGCTTCAAGGACAATGGTTGGCATGAATTTCGCTACAGCATATCGTGTACATTGGTATAGATAGTATAACAAGGAGTAAGTGATTAAAATTTGGAGAAGAAAACGAAGGGTTTGAAATTTTTTTTTGATAAATTTGTTAATAATGTGTCTGTCCACCGCGATTATCTATACACGCCCCAACACGTCTTGGCATTGATGCAATAAGATGGTCTATTTCTTCTTGTGGAATACTATCCCAAGCTACCTGTACTTCATGTCTCAGAGCCGCCAAAGTCCGTAGGGGCTGGGGTAAATTTCCAAGCCTTCTACCCATGATGTCCCAAACATTCTCTAGGGGCGACAGATCGGGGGATATGGGCGGCCATGGCCAAAGATTCACATGGGTCGCTTCAAAAAAGTTCAAACTTACTCTGGCAACATCAGGTCGAGCATTATCTTGCTGGAATATTGGATTCTCGAGCCGGTTAAGGTGAGGGAGAAGGAGAACATATGGCTCCACTATTTCTTGAAGGTAACACAGCGCTGTCATGTTACCTCGAATAGATACTAAAGGTGATCTACTTGCATGTGCAAAAGCACCTCATACAATAACGCCTACTGTCCGGTGTACATGACGCTCAAAATCAAACTAAGATTCACGTCTTTCTCCCCGACGTCGTCTAACCCTTTTTAGCCCATCATGTGCACCGAGGAGAATCGAGATTTATCAGAAAAGACGACCTGATGCCATTCAAATTCCAATGTTGACGTTCTCTGCACCACTGTAATCGTAGCCGGCGATGCTCCACCGACAGAGGTAACACAAGATGGGGTCGATAATGCTGCAGTCCAGAAGACCTCACTGTAACTGTTCGGACAGTTACAGGATGGCCTTGTTCTTCTAAACACTCATCAGCCAAAGATCGAATTGTCGCAAATCGATATCTAATGGCCATAAGTCTTAAACGTCGATCTTGAACTTCATTTGAGCCCCTTCGACGTCCGGTGCCTACTCTTCTTCGATTTTGGGCATTATCAAACCACGCTTGGCAACATCTCATAACAGTAGTTGGATTTCTATTCGTACGGTTAGCGATTTCTCGAAATGACAACCCCGCCTCTTTCAAATTCACTTAACATTTTATGAGTATCTAAATTTACCCACGATGCGAATAGATGTTTTTTTTTCGAGCACTGAGTAAAGCGGAATACCCAGAACGCGTTGTGGGTAAATTATATAATCCACAATGCGAATCCAATTTTAGTACGCTTTCATTCTGCGTTGAGGACAATTCATTTTACCCACGTCGCGTTCTGGGTATTGCACTTCACCCAGAAAGCGATGAACCAGAATTTGTCGTCGAAGTCAGTCTGCTGTAGATTGTGTACTGACAGGTACGAGTAGCGAGTATTACGAGTAGCATGAATAGATTACTTACCACAGTGCTTGGATAAATTGTTATTTCTTGAAATTGGTTTGACTGTGTTTTGGTTTTAGTGCGTGTTTTCGAAAATATTTCAATATGAAAGCTGAATTCGAACCAAAATTAAGTGAACAGGTCGTTGTTATTATCAGACGAAGGTTATTCAGAGATTATATATGAAACCAAAGTGACACTACAAAGAAAACGGGATGGACTTGAACTATCATTCAAAAAATATCGTAGATTGAAGCGGTTTGATTCATTAATAGTTGGAGAAATAGATAAACTTGTTCACATAGATCACTTAGCAAACCAATCTGGCCAAATTTTTTAATGTGCTGCAAGTGAAATGTATGATGTAATATACAGACATTTCATTGAAAATTGTGGTTCATCGCTTTCTGGGTGAAGTGCAATATCCAGAACGCGACGTGGGTAAAATGAATTGTCCACAACGCAGAATGAAAGCGTGCTAAAATTGGATTCGCATTGTGGATTATCTAATTTACCCACACCGCGTTCTGGGTATTGCGTTTTACTCAATGCTCGAAAAAAAAACCACCTGTTCGCATCGTGGGTAAATATGGATACCCATAACGCGTTGTGAGCAAAAATTTCGGACAGTGGCCGATTTCGGCTATTGCGAATAACATATACATATCTATATCACACTTAAAAACGTATCTAACCCACCAAGAATTATGAAGGTCTCGGATTAATTTTATTCGAGAGACTCCAGCCATTAGGACAGAAAGGGTGCATTAGGAGCATTACGATGACCATTGGCAATTTAGTAACATCGCATAAACCGCTAACCTTAATTGCTTTCGGAAGATTATTCTGCGGTAAGTTCACCTCGTATAATTCAAAATAATTCTCTATAGATTGGTATTTGTGTTCCAACAGTGTTTCTCAACCAATTGGACTGTTGGAGTCCAATTTCACGGTTATTCTCTGGTCTTCCCTCAAATGATCGGTTGAAATAAATTTCGTTCCGCAGTATACAGGGTGGATCTTAAGTCTTATTAGGAGATCCTCCAATTTTCCTTCCAACGATTTTTTCACCGTGATAACAAGCAGCACCAGGCGATCCGATCTAATAGACATGGACCAATCGCATCATCCAGTTATACCAACATGATCAGCGTCGTGGCGAAACGAACTTATTGGACGATATGATTGCACGGAGCAAGAATAAAGCAGCACTTCCTGGACGCGATAATAACGGCCTTAGTGACCAAACGCCGAGATCATTCAGCTAGCTTCGATTCGCGTCGTAAATCAAATTCCGCAATACTCTGGTTATCCTAATAAGATGATTGGTCCTTGGAACGCCCACATTTTATTACTTTGCTGAATTGACCGATCATTAATGTCAGATCATACGTTTTACGCTACGACGAGCTGTGATTCCGCTCTACCAAATATTCGCATTACCAGTGAGTTTAAAATATACCTAGAGACACAACGTCATAGTGGCGCTGTTGTGTTTCAGAGAATCGAAATTTTTCACCCTCCCATCTGGCGGTCAGTAGCTGATACGTTCAATAATTTTATCTTCAATTCGTTCAAAGACGTTGTTCCTCTATGTAACTCAATGACATCACGGAGGGTAGGACCACAAGGAGTATAATATTCGTTGTATTCCAGAGTATTCATCCTCAAAAACATTTATTTCTAGTATTAACTCTTGGAAGAACATAATTCTCTAAAACCTGCATATTGCCTAATGGCACTAATGACTCAGTATCCTTGACGAAAGAATTGTTCAATTATCTCTTTCTCGAATTCGCGAAATCATCCAAAAGTACAATAAAGGGGGCATTGTCTTCTTTAACTTCAAGAACGTGACAAGATAAAGAGACAACTCATCCCAAAATTGAGTTATTATTTAATTGAGTTGGGAAGAACCATTCCAATTATTTTAATTGGAACATGTACTTAATCTCGAATTGATTTAATCAAACACTCATTGTATAAGTCTGTTTTTTTATGTGAGATTTATAATTAAAACGAATTCACAATGTCTATGAGATTTCATACATTGACCAAATAAGGATAAATACTGTTATTTTCACAGAAAACTGCAAATGATCGGAATCTGAAAATTTTGCCTGGTAAATCTGATACTAAAAGACATACCTAGCAGAATCAATGAAGATGTTCAATTGACTACTTCTCCAACAATGCAAACTATACATATTCAAAATTATAACACCAATTTGACTCTGAATCCACTCAATATCCTTTTTTTCTTATTTCAGATAAGTCAGCATCTTTACGTCGATGGAACAATGCTAGGAGATGAGTGTAACAGTGATTGGGAATGCAAAGAAAATATTCCAGGATCAATTTGCAACAGAGGAAGATGCTCCTGTCAATCATTTTACGCCAGGGTTAATCAGACTACCTGTATACAATGTGAGTGAATTTCCTTGGAAAAATGGTCATATTTTTGAGTGAATACCCAAAAAATATATATTGCGTTTGACTGGGAACTGGAAAAAGAGTCAATAAGTGAAGAAGCAGAGACAAAGTATCAGGAAGTGCTTTGTAGAATTGAAATCTGCTTATTCTGATAGAAACCCTGATAATTTGGAATCAACCGCTTCCAAGTTAAGAAATATGTTCTTCCCAATTCAGTGTATCATTCACATAGATTCCCAAGAACTTTGTAAATGGAGTTAGTTTTTTTGAGGTTTAACTGTGACACAAGTTTCGTAGTATTACTACATTTTTATAATGGAGCATTTCATGTGGTGCAAAAAGGTATTTGAATGTCTTTTGAAGGCTTATTCCTTGAGAATTTTGAAATGTGGGAAGTCCGATAGGTCCTTCTGTTCGTTTAGAACTTTTTCTGTCGTGTTATTCTAGTACTTTTATTCTTTTTTCGAATGAACTATCACAAAGTAACGGACTGTTCTGTCCATTATTTTTCAGTAAAATTTCAACACTCGATTCTTGATTTCCGTACCAGAAAATAGAATGACTGAATCTTCCAACCATGTTTGTATACGTGAAATATTTCCAGTATTAACAGAGAAAAAAGTTTCTTCAACATTCGCAGGTCTTTGGAAGTATTGAATCCACATTATATTTTCTCAAATTCATTATTTTTCCAAAGTAAATAAACATTTTGATAAATACGTAATAACTACAACTTCTATGTAGAAAGAACAACTTTGCTTAGTTATCTGACAGGAAAATGACTATAACCTAACATTTTCAAAATATACACGGTGAAATGTGTCATGGCCAACCGGGATACTTTATAAAAGTGAATCGAGTATGGTATTTTTGCTCCATCCTTGGTACTGAGTTATTTTACATCAGGGAGGTATATCGAAGAATCTTTCCATTGTTTCAGCTACCTTGTTAGGCTACGACTGCATAGTTCCCGAACAATGCTCGATGAAGGTATCTAACAGCAGTTGCATAAACGGTTCCTGCCGCTGCGTTGATGGTTTCCTGCAATTCCGGAAGCATACCTGTCTGGGACGTGAGTAAACTCTTATTTTTACCGTACTCTATTCCAGCTTCGCAACCTATCATAAACTAAAACGGAAAATGAATGATTGTATGCTTGGAAACACTGCCATTTCCTTGGGCTCATTATACGCAGCCGCCTAGAAGAATGTTAACGATTTCAGAACCATCATCACCCCAGAAATACATCTACAAGATCTGAAACTGCTCGAAAAAATATGACGGGGATAATTTCCCAATCTTCTAAGGGCACGATACTAACGATCCAAGTGTTTCTTCCGAATTCCAAGAGGATCGTATCCTCAGAAATCCTCATGGAAACGTTTTTTAATATTCTGTGTAAACTTTTAACGTATTAGGTTGGATGAGGATCAATACCCAATTCATAAAAACACAGTCCCAAATAGTGCATAATTTTGGAAAAAAACCTGATTACCATAAATAGGTAATAGCAAGTCAATCTTGAGAGATATATGCTATCGCGGACTTTTTTGTAGAACTATTTAAGAGGTACATTTTATGCACGTAAGTCTTTTGGTTTTTGCAGCGCACGTGAAAATAGCTGATTATGGCTGATTTTTTTGTAATATTGAAGTTTTAGTAGGTATCCTTAATTTTTTCGGGTGAAAAGTATAGCCTATGTCACTCAGGGATAATGTAGCTTTCTGAGGGTGAAAGAATTTCTAAAATCGGTCTGGTAGTTTTTGTGCCAAGTCGTATCAAACTCACAAAAATAAAAATCCTTCCTCTTTATAATATTAGTACCTATAGATTGGGGTGTTTGGTAATTCGACGTGAACCTTGAAAAGGGATATACTAGACGTCATTTGCAGTGAATTGCGTCGAGTAAAGCATGGTCCGAAAATCTATGGTTACGAAGATATCGCGATTTTTCAACTTTTTTGAAATTTTCTGCTTCGTTATCGAAAATAATTAATTTTGTGAAAACTACTCGACTCTAAATATTCAATGAATATTTTTTTCAAAGCTGAGAAGATGGTCCTCATTTCTTGCGAAAAATTATTCTCTAAAAATTCAGATAACCCGAGATATACAGAATCATAAATGGCTGCACCTGTTTTTCTCATAAAATCTTGATAAAACAATTGAGAATTACTTGAGAAAAGAACATGCTGTAAAAATGTCAAGAAAAACTTCCTTATTTCATCACCTTTCCAAAAAGGTACATTATGTCAATAATTCCTTCATGCAATCAAAAAATATGGCCGGAAAACCAAGCAGACAACAGACTTTTTCAAGCCATTCAGATATCCTATTAGCCTTTATTTCACTCGGCGTGATTCGTAAGC
This sequence comes from Adalia bipunctata, assembly GCA_910592335.1. Classification (NCBI taxonomy): domain Eukaryota; kingdom Metazoa; phylum Arthropoda; class Insecta; order Coleoptera; family Coccinellidae; genus Adalia; species Adalia bipunctata. Next base: position 6,939,765 of record OU342951.1, read on the forward strand.
CGTAAGCGGGCTATATGATTCGATATCTAAATGACTAGAAAAAGTCTGTTGTCTGCTTGGTTTTCCGGCTATATTTTTTGATTACATGAAGGAATTATTGACGTATGTACCTTTTTGGAAAGCTGATGAAACAGGGAAGTTCTTCCTTTCATTTGTACACCAAGTTCATAGTACTTTTTTCGAGTAATTCTCAATTGTTTTATCAAAATTATATGAGGAAAACAGGTGCAGCCATTTATGACCCTGTATATCACGGGTTATCTAAATTTTTAGTGAATATACTTTTTCGCAAGAAATGAGGACCATCTTCTCAGCTTTGAAAAAAATATTCATTGACTATTTAGAGTCGAGTAGTTTTTACAAAATCAATTATTTCAAAAAAGTTGAAAAATCGCCATATCTTCGTAACCATAGATTTTCGGACCATTCCTTACTCGACGCAATTCACTGCAAATGACGTCTAGTATATCCCTTTCCAAGGTTCACGTCGAATTACCAAACACCCTGTAGATAAACATCCGATCATTAATCTAAAAAAAATGGTATTTTTCTTTGAAGGTCAAAATAACACCTCTTATTGGAAAACCCTCAATGATCTGATGGCCGAGACGAATGCTGAACGCCATCTACAAAAACCGATCCCAGGCCATTAACACCTATTATCACGTATTGGTAATACGATGCCGTAATAACAATAATAATGGACGACAATATCCGGATCATTCACGGAATATTCATGAACAACGGGACTTCATGGGACCGCGGCTAAAATTCCCATCGAAAAGTGTGAACGAATGTGATACTTATAAGAATTAGAATATACCTTTTTATTTCTCGGCTGGAATAATTCGATCTAACGGTCATTAACAGAGCCATTCATGTCCGTTGAGAATATCAAAAAGATGACACGGTTGAAGTGAATGACGGATGAGGTAACTGAGAATGCTAAAGAAGCGCCGGGAATGTTAAAATTTCATCGAACGATGAAGAATTTACGGTGAACACTCCGTTTCGCGGTACTATTTCGCATCCTTTTAGTTTTATGGTTGGAGCTTTTCCAACAATGAACCTACAATAATGAGTTCGTGTAGTGACATCGAAAGTGGAAAAAATTCTTTTGAAAATCGCTCATATTTTGCTCAGAGATACTTTGATCTAGGCTGATTTATATATTATGAATAAAAAATGGATGCAGAAAAAAGAAGGGGAGCTCTGAAATTCGATTTCTTGAAAAAATGCCATTTGACAGGTGAAAATCTAAACTATGCTAGAAAGGGCTCTGGAATATATTTCATTGAATAGAGCGACCTCGAAAACCTACATTTTGATACCAAAATCGTCCATGTAGCCCTCTTAACTAATGAATTATTTCGTTTTAATTTTTTCGATATTTCATTTTCGAGTTTTGTTCTGAAGCTCAGAGCACTCGAAGTATGGGTGATATGGATCACCAAAATGGGTATTCTGATTGATTCGAATGGGTTGAAGATTTTTCCGATTGAGTACCACTATTAGAATTTCCAGGAAATCCGTGGTGATGGCAAATATGGTGTTTTTAGGGGGTCTTACCCCTTATGCATTTTTGACCCGAAAAGTTGGAATTTTCGATATCGATTTTATTCTTTCTAATGATACTTTGAACAATGCCGATTAACAATATACAAACCCAACTTGGTTACGACGAGAGAAACGGGAGCTGTGGCGATTTGAAATTTCGATTTTTTGAAAAAATGCCATTTGACAGGTGAAAATCTAAACTATGATAGTAAGGGCTCTGGAATATATTTCATTGAATAGAGCGACCTCGAAAACCTACATTTTGATACCAAAATCGTCCATGTAGCCCTCTTAACTAATGAATTATTTCGTTTTAATTTTTTCGATATTTCATTTTCGAGTTTTGTTTTGAAGCTCAGAGCACTCAAAGTATGGGTGATATTGATCACCAAATTGGGTATTCTGATTGATTCGAATGGGTTGAAGATTTTTCCGATTGAGTACCACTATTAGAATTTCCAGGAAATCCGTGGTGATGGCAAATATGGTGTTTTTAGGGGGTCTTACCCCTTATGCATTTTTGACCCGAAAAGTTGGAATTTTCGATATCGATTTTATTCTTTCTAATGATACTTTGAACAATGCCGATTAACAATATACAAACCCAACTTGGTTACGACGAGAGAAACGGGAGCTGTGGCGATTTGAAATTTCGATTTTTTGAAAAAATGCCATTTGACAGGTGAAAATCTAAACTATGCTAGTAAGGGCTCTGGAATATATTTCATTGAATAGAGCGACCTCGAAAACCTACATTTTGATACCAGAATCGTCCATGTAGCCCTCTTAACTAATGAATTATTTCGTTTTAATTTTTTCGATATTGCATTTTCGAGTTTTGTTCTGAAGCTCAGAGCACTCAAAGTATGGGTGATATTGATCACCAAATTGGGTATTCTGATTGATTCGAATGGGTTGAAGATTTTTCCGATTGAGTACCACTATTAGAATTTCCAGGAAATCCGTGGTGATGGCAAATATGGTGTTTTTAGGGGGTCTTACCCCTTATGCATTTTTGACCCGAAAAGTTGGAATTTTCGATATCGATTTTATTCTTTCTAATGATACTTTGAACAATGCCGATCAACAATATACAAACCTTACTTGGTTACGACGAGAGAAACGGGAGCTGTGGCGATTTGAAATTTCGATTTTTTGAAAAAATGCCATTTGACAGGTGAAAATCTAAACTATGCTAGTAAGGGCTCTGGAATATATTTCATTGAATAGAGCGACCTCGAAAACCTACATTTTGATACCAGAATCGTCCATGTAGCCCTCTTAACTAATGAATTATTTCGTTTTAATTTTTTCGATATTTCATTTTCGAGTTTTGTTCTGAAGCTCAGAGCACTCAAAGTATGGGTGATATTGATCACCAAATTGGGTATTCTGATTGATTCGAATGGGTTGAAGATTTTTCCGATTGAGTACCACTATTAGAATTTCCAGGAAATCCGTGGTGATGGCAAATATGGTGTTTTTAGGGGGTCTTACCCCTTATGCATTTTTGACCCGAAAAGTTGGAATTTTCGATATCGATTTTATTCTTTCTAATGATACTTTGAACAATGCCGATCAACAATATACAAACCTTACTTGGTTACGACGAGAGAAACGGGAGCTGTGGCGATTTGAAATTTCGATTTTTTGAAAAAATGCCATTTGACAGGTGAAAATCTAAACTATGCTAGTAAGGGCTCTGGAATATATTTCATTGAATAGAGCGACCTCGAAAACCTACATTTTGATACCAGAATCGTCCATGTAGCCCTCTTAACTAATGAATTATTTCGTTTTAATTTTTTCGATATTTCATTTTCGAGTTTTGTTCTGAAGCTCAGAGCACTCAAAGTATGGGTGATATTGATCACCAAATTGGGTATTCTGATTGATTCGAATGGGTTGAAGATTTTTCCGATTGAGTACCACTATTAGAATTTCCAGGAAATCCGTGGTGATGGCAAATATGGTGTTTTTAGGGGGTCTTACCCCTTATGCATTTTTGACCCGAAAAGTTGGAATTTTCGATATCGATTTTATTCTTTCTAATGATACTTTGAACAATGCCGATCAACAATATACAAACCTAACTTGGTTACGACGAGAGAAACGGGAGCTGTGGCGATTTGAAATTTCGATTTTTTGAAAAAATGCCATTTGACATGTGAAAATCTAAACTATGACAGTAAGGGCTCTGGAATATATTTCATTGAATAGAGCGACCTCGAAAACCTACATTTTGATACCAAAATCGTCCATGTAGCCCTCTTAACTAATGAATTATTTCGTTTTAATTTTTTCGATATTTCATTTTCGAGTTTTGTTTTGAAGCTCAGAGCACTCAAAGTATGGGTGATATTGATCACCAAATTGGGTATTCTGATTGATTCGAATGGGTTGAAGATTTTTCCGATTGAGTACCACTATTAGAATTTCCAGGAAATCCGTGGTGATGGCAAATATGGTGTTTTTAGGGGGTCTTACCCCTTATGCATTTTTGACCCGAAAAGTTGGAATTTTCGATATCGATTTTATTCTTTCTAATGATACTTTGAACAATGCCGATTAACAATATACAAACCCAACTTGGTTACGACGAGAGAAACGGGAGCTATGGCGATTTGAAATTTCGATTTTTTGAAAAAATGCCATTTGACAGGTGAAAATCTAAACTATGATAGTAAGGGCTCTGGAATATATTTCATTGAATAGAGCGACCTCGAAAACCTACATTTTGATACCAAAATCGTCCATGTAGCCCTCTTAACTAATGAATTATTTCGTTTTAATTTTTTCGATATTTCATTTTCGAGTTTTGTTTTGAAGCTCAGAGCACTCAAAGTATGGGTGATATTGATCACCAAATTGGGTATTCTGATTGATTCGAATGGGTTGAAGATTTTTCCGATTGAGTACCACTATTAGAATTTCCAGGAAATTCGTGGTGATGGCAAATATGGTGTTTTTAGGGGGTCTTACCCCTTATGCATTTTTGACCCGAAAAGTTGGAATTTTCGATATCGATTTTATTCTTTCTAATGATACTTTGAACAATGCCGATTAACAATATACAAACCCAACTTGGTTACGACGAGAGAAACGGGAGCTGTGGCGATTTGAAATTTCGATTTTTTGAAAAAATGCCATTTGACAGGTGAAAATCTAAACTATGCTAGTAAGGGCTCTGGAATATATTTCATTGAATAGAGCGACCTCGAAAACCTACATTTTGATACCAGAATCGTCCATGTAGCCCTCTTAACTAATGAATTATTTCGTTTTAATTTTTTCGATATTTCATTTTCGAGTTTTGTTCTGAAGCTCAGAGCACTCAAAGTATGGGTGATATTGATCACCAAATTGGGTATTCTGATTGATTCGAATGGGTTGAAGATTTTTCCGATTGAGTACCACTATTAGAATTTCCAGGAAATCCGTGGTGATGGCAAATATGGTGTTTTTAGGGGGTCTTAACCCTTTTGCATTTTTGACCCGAAAAGTTGGAATTTTCGATATCGATTTTATTCTTTCTAATGATACTTTGAACAATGCCGATCAACAATATACAAACCTTACTTGGTTACGACGAGAGAAACGGGAGCTGTGGCGATTTGAAATTTCGATTTTTTGAAAAAATGCCATTTGACAGGTGAAAATCTAAACTATGCTAGTAAGGGCTCTGGAATATATTTCATTGAATAGAGCGACCTCGAAAACCTACATTTTGATACCAGAATCGTCCATGTAGCCCTCTTAACTAATGAATTATTTCGTTTTAATTTTTTCGATATTTCATTTTCGAGTTTTGTTCTGAAGCTCAGAGCACTCAAAGTATGGGTGATATTGATCACCAAATTGGGTATTCTGATTGATTCGAATGGGTTGAAGATTTTTCCGATTGAGTACCACTATTAGAATTTCCAGGAAATCCGTGGTGATGGCAAATATGGTGTTTTTAGGGGGTCTTACCCCTTATGCATTTTTGACCCGAAAAGTTGGAATTTTCGATATCGATTTTATTCTTTCTAATGATACTTTGAACAATGCCGATCAACAATATACAAACCTAACTTGGTTACGACGAGAGAAACGGGAGCTGTGGCGATTTGAAATTTCGATTTTTTGAAAAAATGCCATTTGACAGGTGAAAATCTAAACTATGCTAGTAAGGGCTCTGGAATATATTTCATTGAATAGAGCGACCTCGAAAACCTACATTTTGATACCAGAATCGTCCATGTAGCCCTCTTAACTAATGAATTATTTCGTTTTAATTTTTTCGATATTTCATTTTCGAGTTTTGTTCTGAAGCTCAGAGCACTCAAAGTATGGGTGATATTGATCACCAAATTGGGTATTCTGATTGATTCGAATGGGTTGAAGATTTTTCCGATTGAGTACCACTATTAGAATTTCCAGGAAATCCGTGGTGATGGCAAATATGGTGTTTTTAGGGGGTCTTACCCCTTATGCATTTTTGACCCGAAAAGTTGGAATTTTCGATATCGATTTTATTCTTTCTAATGATACTTTGAACAATGCCGATCAACAATATACAAACCTAACTTGGTTACGACGAGAGAAACGGGAGCTGTGGCGATTTGAAATTTCGATTTTTTGAAAAAATGCCATTTGACAGGTGAAAATCTAAACTATGCTAGTAAGGGCTCTGGAATATATTTCATTGAATAGAGCGACCTCGAAAACCTACATTTTGATACCAAAATCGTCCATGTAGCCCTCTTAACTAATGAATTATTTCGTTTTAATTGTTTCGATATTTCATTTTCGAGTTTTGTTCTGAAGCTCAGAGCACTCGAAGTATGGGTGATATGGATCACCAAAATGGGTATTCTGAATGATTCGAATGCGATGAAGACTTTTTCGATTGAATATCACCGTTAGATTCACCAGGGAATCTGTGTTGATGGAAAATATAGCGTTTTTAGGGGGTGTTACCCTATGGCGATTTGAAATTTCGATTTTTTGAAAAAATGCCATTTGACAGGTGAAAATCTGAACTATAGCAGATAAGGCCTTGGACTATATTTTATTGGATTCAGCGTCCTCGAAAACCTACATTTTGATTCCAAAGTTGACCATGTACCCTTCATAAGTAAAGAATTTTTCCCGTTTTATGTTTTCCATATTTCATTTTCGAGTTTTCTTCTCGAGCTTACAGCATTCATTGTATGGGTGATATGGATCATCAAAATGGCTATTATGAAAGATAAGAATGATAAGAACAACTTCACCGTTTAATAAATAACACCGTTAGATCCTGCCAGTTATTTTTCTCACCGGCTAAGGGTGTTTCTGGAAGTCATACCTCCTTTTTTTTAAACTCTCATACATGTTACATAGACAGTTTTAGTGGACTTATAATATTAACAACCTCAGTCGATCTGAAACATTATAATCTTCCTTTTGCAGCTGCAAGACCAGGAAATGTGTGCTACAGCAACGCCCATTGTCGTCTCTGGACTGTGGACAGCCACTGTGATTTCCTGATACCAAATCTGTTCGGTAGATGCCAGTGCAACCCTCCACTCAAACAAATTGGAGACTCATGCGTCAGGGAAGCCTTCCAGAGTACAACCACCACAGCAGTGACACCTACCTCGTCTCCAGTTCCTTCTAGTACAGAGCTAGACATCAGTGCGAATTTGATTAATAAGAATGCAGGCGCAGAATCTTCAAAGGATGAGAGCAGTACTGTCCAAGTGAGTCTCAGCAAAGGCTATAACTCCAGCCGTTGGGCATCATTTAGCCCACCCTGTCAATGTATGTCGACTTATGTAGAGTGACAGATCTTCAGAAGCAAGACTTAGGGAGAATTGATTACTCTCTTAACCTCTGGTTCCAAAAAACGATATCGAATTAAAAAAAAACTAGCGCATTCGCCATCTCGTATCATTGAAATCGGATTCATTTCGAGTCTTTTCCACTGCAACTGAAATTTATGTGGATAGACGTTTTGATAATATTCAATTACCAAAAATAACCTTCCCAGATCTATATCAGATTTCTGTGACATTTTGTACATTCCAGCGCGAATGATAAAAAAACGAGCGCATTCGCCATTTCGTGCCATTTAAATAGAATTCCAATTCATTTTCGGTTATTTCCAATACAACTAAAATTCCTGAGGATGGAAGTCTCGATAATATTCATTTATCAAATGAACTTCCCCATTATCAGATTTCTGTTACATTCTAGGCATTCCAGCGCGAGAAATCGGTATTTCTGATTCCTTCAACGTAATATCTTCTTCCAGGTGCCACCAGAAACCACTCAGTTTTTTTCTTCATCGACGCCTTCAAGTACGACAGTCGATGAAAAAACCATGCAGCCAATCGATACAACGACAAGGTTATCAACGATGAGAGCAACATCCCTTGAGCCAACAGCTTCTCCTATATTGGATGCTGTCTCTTCGACTACTTCAAGTGAGCATCCTTAATTTAGGTTTTTTTATCAGCAGCCGCAATTTCTTCGGATATTCACATACATAATTAGAATTCACCAAATAGAAAACGCTCTTGAAAATATGTTTTTGAAGCCTCATGTCCCATAAGCAATTTACGTTGCCAAATCGCAAACACATCGAGATTCCTTAGGGATTTCAACTCCGAAATTTGTATTAGGAACACAAGAGCTCGAAGCGGTAACAACCCATCGAAAGATGTTCATATGAGCTTGAGACATCTCTGGTCGAATCCCGTGCTTCCCCTTTTTGTTCGTGGTGCCATCTACCAGTCAATGCAAAAAACCCGTCTGTAGAAAGCGCCACAAGTGTACATTCGGAGTAGGGACTTTCGCCAATAGATGACAGGACCTATTAGAATGCAACATGGGTTGCCTAATTTTAATGCAGTATGCTCCCTTTCCAGTGTTATCTCTCACAACCGGAATAAGGAATAGACTAGACGACGGTGAAGGGGTGAGTTTGGGGCTACCATGCGTCACAGATATGCAATGCAAGGCTACAGATCCATTTTCCAAATGCGTCAACGGAGTTTGCGACTGCATCCTCAGGTTTAACAGAACATCAGCATGCTCTGCGAGGAATACAAGGTGTCTTCCTGGTACCTTCCAGGTCAGTTGATATCTTTAATCTCATCTATTCCATCGAGATCAGTATTAAATGGAAATTTATTCGTTCTTTTAATCTTGAAATGTTCTCGACTTTCAGTGTAGAAGCAGTGGAACCTGCATTAGCTGGTTCTTCGTCTGTGATGGACGTAAAGATTGCATTGATGGTTCAGATGAAGACTGCTCTTCAGGACAATGCCCTGCCCAAAGTTTCTTCTGCAAATCATCAGGACGATGCGTTTCGAAGGCCACAAGATGCGATGGAGTCAAGGACTGCCCCGAAGGTAAGAATCATCCAATTTTACAACAGCTTTCTTGTCGCTTTGGACAAATGGATCTCACTTCCTCGTTCCTGCAATGGTGATATCCCTATTCGACATGAGTGACTGAATTTCTATGTTTCAGGTGAGGACGAAGCCGACTGTCAAGCGTCAGGAAAAAAGGGCTGTCCACCGGATACCTTCCAATGCGGCGATGGTAAATGCCTTCCAGAATACGAATTTTGCAATGCAATCATAAGTTGCAGCGATGGAAGCGATGAGCCTTCACATATTTGTCGAGGAAGGGCTAGAAGAAGATTGTCGGAATATTGTCCACTCAGATGTGGGAATGGTAGATGCAGATCTAGCGCGGTAGCTTGCTCTGGAAGAGATGGTTGTGGTGATGGAACAGACGAACGTCGATGTTCAGTTTGCAGTAAGTGATTATTTATAAACATATACTTTGTGGGTATTTATTTCTACAGTAAAGAAGAAATGTAAGAAGAATTCTTCATTCTTGAATTGCAGAACTCTAGAACACCGATTACAGATTTCTATACATTCTTAGTAAAATAAAATCCTTACCAAAATATGTTGAATTTGTTCTGATTCGTTTTATTTTCTAGGATGTCCGATTATTAAAGGACGACGATTATTATAGTTCGAGAAGGATCGATATCAATCAACAGGGAATGCCAAACTTTGTGTATATCATTTTCTTCAGTACCTATGTGATTTTTAGTATTTTATAGTTGATAAGTTAAGATTCTGTACTGCTCAAGAATATACTATTGTATTTTATATTTATATTTGATCTGGAGAATCTGAAGTAGATTAGTTAATAAATACATTCCAATCAAATCATCGCAAATCTTTTATTTGCCTGAAATAACGAAAATATTTCAATATTGACCATATTGAAGAAATTATACAAGAAATGGTGGATGCGTCAGTTACTTTTGAACTATTTTTTGAGAGAATCTATAATTCGAATGAAAAGACTTACAGTGTTGAAATTTTCTGGGTATGCTTGAGGTCAAAATGCCTCGGGTAAGCCCGTGAATCGGTCCGATGGTTTCGCAGTTATCATTAAAAAAATTACCAATAATTCGAAAACTACATAACGTAGTGGGTTGAAATTTGTTAATAAGCTGTATAACACCAAGTTCCAAGAGTATACGAGCTTATGTGAAGATCGAGTGATCGGAAGAATAAAAAAATTACAGAACAGCGGGAAATTGATATTTTATCTGGAATCCACTTTTGGCGACCGAATTTCAGTGGAATGTGCTGACAAAAATACTTATCCCGATACTCATCTGCCTTTTTTCCTACGTCCTATTCATTATTTCGGAGCTCAACTCATCCTGTTGGCCCATTTTCGTCCAAATGACTCCTAAAATATTCATTATGATCCGTAAAGGTAAAGGTGGGTTTCTAATCTTGTCTGAAATCTCCACTGAAACAGCGTCCTTTCATAAATGCGAGATTTCGAATTCAAAAGGAAAGATTTCCTACATTCTTTGTGTTCACCAGACCGGTTAGTATTTATGAAATGTTTCGTACGAGTGTTTGAAAGGTGCGAGTGAGTTTGGACGTAAATTTATTTGTAACGAATTCTTGAATTTTTCTCAAATTTCAAAATTCGGATGTGGGAAATGATTTTCACTTCTATTTTCGAAAGTTTATTTCTCTGCACTTAAAAAATGAGTCAACAAATTTACAAATTATGTGTACGCAACTTTGCAATTTTATTCTCCATTGTTTTCTATCAATATGATCTGACTGTCTAGGAGCATAGAATATTCTAAGCTCCTAGTGACTGTCTCAAGGGCAATTTTATCACAGAATACCTGTGATTTTATGGGGAATTCATAGAAATTTACTCTGAATCCCCACATTCCACCGAAAAATTACGTCTTCTTCTTTCAGGGGTTCGATTCCTGAAAGTAATTTCAAATGTTGTCTTGATTTGAAAGAATCTAGGATTTAATCGATCTCCTATAGTTGTTACCAGATGTTCCAAGGTGATTACCCTTTACTTAGATGCGTCTCTTGCTCTTGTAACTACAGAAGGACGCCATTCAATCACTCGATTGCCGAGAATAATCTGGTGGAGCTCCATCATTAGCCTCTAATATGGTGCAACTCAAAATCAACAGGTGTAAGGTATTTTTCAGAGGATAAATGAATGCTTTCAAGCGGGCCAAACATGGGCGTAACCAAGAAAATTGGTAGACAGCTGCCTCTCTATGGGCGAATCAACATATGTTTCTTTTCTCTGTTCTGCTTGACACGATAACTTCTCTCTTTTGTCTATGGTTACTACCGAAGTTTGGGTTTGGTTTTCGTCATTTGTGGCATATTGTGTCGCTGTAGAAATATGATTTTTGTTGTCTTGAACGCTGCAAACTTTCACACGAAGTTATACAAAAAGTTACATCGATGAAACTTCTTGGTGAGAAAAGGGGAGAACATGACAGAATAGAAAAGTTTCTTACTTTTCCGTGTGTTTCTATGGCATACTTCAGCCATTGTTTTTTATTATTGTTTTTTGATCTCCCACACATTCCTCTATAGAGGAGGCATCTAAATTCAAGTCATAGAAGCTTCGAAATCAAGTAAAATTTCATAAACTTGTCTCGACCATAGAGATTTTCGAAACCGACTTCATTACTTATGAGCACGAGTGCTCTGTGGAGCATTGTCGAGCCGAAAACAAAGCACATGATCATTTTAATTGTCTGAACCAAGTGAACTCCTTGAATGCAATCCCCTGCTCCAAGCATCCCTGGAAATGCCATCTCATTAGCTTTGTTGGCGTTTCACCTACCTACCCTTCTATTGAACCAGCCGGTGCACTTAAAAATTATACCTACTTCCGTTATTCGCAGACCGCCTGAAGAGCCCCACATCTTTGGGTCTCGAGAACCGTGGAGGAAAACGTACGGGTGAAAAGCTCGAGCGAAATAATCAGAAACACGAGATCCGACAGCTGCAACCTGCAAGGCATTCGAACACAAGAAGCGAGCAGCTTTCGAACGCACGCGCAAGTCCGAAAAGTTGGAGTAGTTCATTTGGTGCATGCGAGTTCGGGGTAACAGTTCTCCGGTGCTGTGAGGTCCTTATTTTCTTTGTGTACATTTGAAAACTTCAAATAAACAGTTTGCGCTTTGATTTTCCTTGTGTTTGTGGTTTTGTTTGTTTTTTTCTATGCGTCGACTTCATTCAACCACCGATTCCTGGGACGAAACATTCTATGCTTGAGTTTTGAAAAAAGTTTACCTGTTATATTTCGAATTATTGGATATAAGGATTATTTGCTCGGATAATATTATGCTAAGTGGTAAGTGCTAATTCAACATTTCTTCTTTTTATTCGCCCATAAGGGATCCTACTTGTCCGACTTGTAATTTCACAGAATGAACCGTGAATACTTGAGTACCTGCTGCTCTTTTTTGTGAACAGGTAGGCTTTTTCTACTGCTGCTGGTGTCTTCAAGAGAGTCTGTTAAGTCGCGTGTAATAATGTGTGTAAAATAATATCAACTATCGGATATTTAATCGAAGCCTTATTGGATTCGGCGGTACCATCTTTGTGCAACTTTAGATCTTCGCAGATGTCAACATTTTACCGTAATTTATTACACGAACGAACCAAATATACGTAATTTAATTTTGTAAGTGATGAAAGTGAATCATTTCACATTCACTTTCAAATGCCAACCCAAGTGTGTCTTCGATATTGGCATATCGGATTTTTTGTGGTTTGCAGTTAACTATTCTAAATTCTTGCACGTTTTGCCAAAAGCTGGTGTCGACACTGTTGGAGACTTGATACTTTATTTTCAGAATATCGCTATTTTTTCACGTTTCCAATGGAGTATCAGAATGTTAATGAATAGATTCGTTCTGTTATTTGAAATTGGCAGTTGAATCTAAATGATGGGTGCTTGAAAAGTTTTTATTTTTATTAACAGGAATTGCAACTGTTGCAATTAATGTATCTGCTTGTATTTCTCTCGAGTATATTCTGCTCATTTTGTTAAATTCAATCAAAAGTTACATTTGAAGAAATTGAAAAGACAGTTAGTAGATGAGATGGGAATATTTCAAGTTGAATATAAGCATTGGTAAGTATAACAATTACATATCTGAGCTACTTATTTCTGTCAATATTCACAAAGAACATGAGTTCCTATTGAAAACATGAATTATAATTTGGACGATGAAAGTCTTCTAAAATTCTTGTGTTCACAATAATTTTTATGGGAGAACAGGCAAAACAGAATTCTTCCTCATCAATCAACTATCCCCACTGACAACTCTGCACTATATCATCAATATATAAATAAATAATTCGTTTATGAAACTATAATGATATGATATCCAAGAGATTATTCCTACAGATCATCAGGCATAATCAAGAACGTATTAACCATTTACTGGGACGAACTCTACCTATGCCACAGATTCTTAATAGATATCACATTCCATGCTATAATTAATAAACATGATGTTTTTCCTTGAACCAAACCCTATGTACACATCGAACAATGTTTTCCAATTTCCTCATCGACCAATCTCACGTTTTATGTGGAAAATATTGGATCGATGATCTATTTTTTCCCATCTGACCGAGATGAGGCCTGTTTATGGGTGTAAACAAACCTTTATTTTATTATTCACATCCTGACTTACCCCAAGTTAGGGTGATGAGAAGAGCACGTGCCTCACACATGGCTTTTTGAAGGTTAATAATTCATTTCGGGAATAAAATAAATATTTTCGACAATAGGTAGGGGTCTCATTGTGTCTGAATTTAACGGGTATCAATTTATCGTCTATCTTCAATCGTCAAATTATTTGGAATAGAGCAGGAATAGTCTCGGGAATAGTTTTGTTGGGAATATCGGTTGGTGCTCGTACCATTTAGGCTTTTGAAGGGATACCATAAGAATTCTATCTACTAGCGTAGAAAGATCTGAAAACTTTGTTGACGAATACAAAAAAAGGTTTGGTTTTATCATGAAAACGTCAAACGCCGCATGTCAAAACTCGCAACCAGTGCCGCCCATTCCGGATAAACCCCCAGGTGTGAGTTGTGAATTTTTCGGATATAATAAACCATTGTCCAAAATTTACTGCCCCTTTCGAGTAACCATTTCTTTATGGCATTATTTATCATTTTTGACACCTTGTTGTTGATTTCGTTCGCCTTTGAAGATGCCTACCATTCTGGTTATGGTCGAAATGAACATTTCTTGGTGCTTTTCAAACCGCAATGTATGAAGATAAAATCTCTAACTGCACAAATCGTTAAATCTTCAATTTTAAGTTCTTTTAATCGAAACGCATTCAATTTGAGTTTATCTGTTTTAATTTCAGATTCTTGTAGAGGAATTCCGGGTGTATTAAAGTGGAGTTTGTAAATTTGCGCGATAAACATGCCACCGCAGTAATTCTTTCATTACACGCATAATAATGAGGTTTATGCCAACAAATCTCGATTTCAATCATAATTCCTCGAATGCTTTCGAGAGGTTTATGGATTCTTGCGCGGAACTACCTGATCTTCGGGTTCCTATTTAGATTGCTACTACTGTTGTTGAGAGTTCAACGTTTCTTTTGACACAGTTCAGCCTTGGGAATATAATTGTTCGTAAAATTTATTACTCGAAAGAACCCGATTATGGCTGAAAATATTTCAAACTCGAACGGTTTAATCTGGGATTATTGGCAACAGTTGCGGCATTTTTACGGAATAACTTTTTATGCAATATGTTGAATAATGTGAAGTATGAGAAATTGTGCTCAATCTTGAAGAGCAATGAATAATAAGTTTATTTGACTTCACATATTTTCAATCGAAACAAAACTAAGTAAACGAATTCTATAGATACTACTGATTAAAATTGGAAGCAATGTACTTGCTAATAGACACCATAGCTAGTAAGAGGTAGGAAAAGCCATACAGGGTGTGGGTTTCAGGACATGAATCTCTCAAATTGCGAGTATGGCTGATCTTCGTGGAATTTCGATCAGACGCAATCTTAAGGTACATTAGAGACGGAATATTTCAATTATCGAATAGTTATTTATCTCCCATCCATCTGAATCACGGAGCGCAAATAATAACGAGACAAATGGGCACTCACACGGACGAGGCATGTTCAACCTTATTTTTATCTAATTTGAATCTTTTCATTATTAACGGTTAGGTACTGCCCGGCAACTTTAATGGGTACTTTAGCACCGACTTAGGCACTTGCTCATCGTCTGTGGGGTCGCTTGACAAGAAGAACTGGTTGGTGTTGAGGCACCGGCTCACTTTGTACTACCGAAGAACGAGCCGAAACGAATCGTTGATATCGAAATATCCTGGGCTCTTTGGCCTAGGGATGCCCATTGGAAATGAGGATCGATGTTTTGGGTTTACCTTCGATTTTCAGTACGAAAAAATCGTCAACCTGCTTATCTGTATATCGAACGAAAGGTAAGGACTGAACGAGAATAAATTCGCTTTAACAAAAACGCCTATATCTCTTGAACCAATTGAGAAAAAATCAAAATTTGATCATAGTTAGCTTTGTTATGAACGTCAGAAACATGGGGAACATTTACTTTATAGATATTCCAATTCACTGTCGCAAAATGTCAAGCGAAGTGAAAACACGAGAATTTATAGTGAAACTTTTTCAAAATAATCAAAAATGGAGCTTCAAAAGAATCGCAAAAGAGGCTCGCGTTCTTCCGGAAACGGTATCAAGAGTTGTTAAGCGCTTCAACGAAGGTCTTACAATTAACAGCAAGGAAGGAAATGGGAGGAAAAAGGGGTTTTATAGCCCAAAAAAATTGAAGAAAGCCATCAGCCTTTTTCAGAAGAATCCTTACCCTTCAGGACGGAAAGTGGCCCAAATAGTGGGTTGTTCGCAGTCAACCGTTCAGAAAATCAAGTCGAGTTATGGGCTTAGAACATACAAAGTGCAGAAAGTGCCAGACAGGAACGCTTGTGAAGAATCAAGAAGCGAAATATAGAGCAAAGAAATTAAAAAAAGATTTCTTGAAAAATTTTTCCTGTTGCGTGATGGACGACGAAACCTATGTCTTGGCTGATTTCTCGCAACTTCCTGGTCAGGAATTTTATACTGCAGATTCTCGTGGAAATGTTGACGAACAATTTCGCGTGAAGAAACAAGCAAAGTTTCCTAAAAAATTCCTGGTTTGGCAAGAAATTTGCACTTGTGGGAAAAGGAGCAAATTTTTCGTTGACCAAGGCTCTGTTGACTCGAAGATATACATCGAGGAATGCTCGAAGAAGCGACTTTTACCATTTTTACGTGAGCACGATGTGTCAACAATCTTTTGGCCAGATTTAGCTTCATGCCACTACAGCAAGGCCACCAAGGAATGGTACGAAGCTAATGAGGTGGTTTTTTGTCCCCAAAGAGGCCAATCCACCAAATTGCCCAGAACCCAGGCCAATCGAAAGATATTGGGCTCTGTTAAAAGGAGAATTGAAGAAGACTAAGAAATCAACGAAAACATAAGCGGAATTCAAGCAAAAGTGGAAGACAGCATCCCAGAAAGTGACTGAGAACACTATAAGAAGCATGATGGGAAGAATTCCAGAAAAAATCCATGAATTTTGTAAAAAATAGTTTTGGTTTTTTTATTGTAAAAACAGTTCTTATTAGAATTAGAAGATGATTCGAAAATGAGTTTGATTTTCGAGATCGGTCCAGTGGTTCGAAAGATATAAGCGTTTTTGTGATTGCGAATTTATTCTCGTTCATTCCTTATAAGTGACACTTGAGTGACACACGTATTACAGACAAGGTTAGTCTTTTAAACATGGATTCTTGAGGTTTATATTGAGATTGAGCCGTTTCCACAACAAATGGTCGATTGGGTCCATATCATCCAATAAAAAAAAAATTGTCAGCTCGACTGAATCAAAATGTTTCCCGGCCAAGCTGTGTTTTACGGGTCCACTGTGGGCACCCGCGCCATTCGTCGTCTGGCGAAATTGTCTTGAGTACGGGTCCAATGTACATGGAGTGTATCGCACTTATTTTACTCCGAGTTCTAAGAGATATCGATCAAACCGATGAACTAAATCGGAAATATCGACGCGAATCGACCATCCCTAGCTATACGATCGGTTCGCACGCTCGAACGATCTTCGATAATTCGTCTGTACGAAACGACGGATTTACTACGTTTCACTTTATTTACGTAACCCACCGGTGCGGACGTCGTCGACCAAGAAGGTTCGTTGCTGACGAAACTTTTTGTTTCCTTCCATCGAAATAGGAAATTCTTCTGTAATCGAGTTCGAACTGAATTCGATTTCTCCACGGGGTATGCGACAGATTGGATGGAAACGATGATGCATCGAGTTTTAAGTAACTTCATGTCAACTGTTCAATTTCTTAGATTTTCCATTCGCACAGCCTTCTCTGCTTCCAAGTCGCGAACCATCATAAATTTATGCGACCCAAACATCAAGGGATGATAGTCTTGCATCGCTGGTTGCCTGCATGGTTATCCAAATTGAAACTCTTCTCTATTTTATAGATATTTCCATGGGCGATGCTCTTCTGAATTATCAGCAATCGTTCCCCCTCTGGTAGTCTCTTCCAGACTAACCCGTCAAGTTAAGTCTTCACACCCCTTCGTGGTAACTTTGGAGACCTGCAGAACATCTCTCTTTAAAGACTCGTTCATCCAACCAACAGCGAGGTTTTGGAACACATTGCCTAGGGAGGTGTTCCCCGAGGCATATAACCTCCAGAAATTCAAGAAGAACACCAATTCCTACCTGCTTGCCCTTGGTTCTCACGATGTTCTCTGAACATTACAGGATATTCCTTTTCGTGAAAATCACAACATTAAAAAAAAAAAATCAGGTGGTATCGGTTTAGCTCCAATATCTTTATGTGAGTTTGGATAATACAAAGTGCTTAGCAAGTTCAGTAAGATCTCTTTCTATCTGTTAAAGAGTTTATTTCATTTATTCAAATCTATATTTATTCAGGTGTGGTCCTGAGTTGTGAACCTATTCTGAATGTTTTTCAGTACGATGAATAGAATAAGTTCATTCATCACACTTATTTACATTCTATAAAATTCCATTCGCTCGGAAATAATAACACTCTCATTATGGCGCTAATGTAGCCACATTAGATCTCGGATAGACGTTCCCGCTTGTTATGGCACCTAAAGCTACTTTCACACGTTACGTCAGCTTGACAAGTACGCATATTTTACAGATGTTACGGATAATAACACTATGTTATCGTTCTTATTTTTGTGATTTGAATTCCGCGCCATGTTTGACAGCCATATTGTCACATGATAATGACGTGACAGATGTAAAGTTGACAGATGGGAGTTAGTGAACATGGAGCATTGTACGGTAGAACAACGCATCATGGTTGTCAAAAATGAGGTCGAATTATTGGTCTACGGGAGGCGGGTTTGTCATTTCGAGAAGATCGCTAACCGTACGAACAGAAATTCAACTAATGTTATGAGATGTTGTCAAGCGTGCTTTGATAATGCCCAAAATCGAAGAAGAGTAAGCACCGGACGTCGAAGGGGCACAAATGAAGTTCAAGATCGACGTCTAAGACTTATGGCCATAAGAGACCGATTTGTGACAACTCGATCTTTGGCTGATGAGTGGTTAGGAGAACAACGCCATCCTGTAACTGTCCGAACGGTTTACCGCCGGATAAGGTCGTTTGGACTGCAGCATTATCGACCCCATCTTGTGTTAACTCTGACGGTTGAGCATCGCCCGCAACGATTATAGTGAGGCAGAGAACGACAACATTGGAATGTGGAATGGCATCAGGTCGTCTTTTCTGATGAATCTCTATTCTTCTTGGGTGCACATGATGGCCGAAGAAGGGTTAGACGACGTCGGGGAGAAAGACGTGAACCTCAGTTCAATGTCGAGCGTCATGTACACCGGACAGTAGGCGTTGTGGTACGGAGTGCTATTGCACATGCAAGTAGGTCACCTTTAGTCTTTATTCGAGGTAACATGACAGCGCTGCGTTACCTTCAAGAAATAGTGGAGCCATATGTTCTCCCTTACCTTAACCGGCTCGAGAATCCAATATTCCAGCAAGATAATGCTCGACCTCATGTTGCTAGAGTTAGTTTAAACATTTTTGTAGCGACCCATTCGAATCTTTTGCCATGGCCTCCCAGATTCCCCGATCTTTCGCCCATAGAGCATTTTTGGGACATCATCGGTAGAAGGCTTGGAATTTTACCCCAGCCCCCACGGACTTTGGCGGCTCTGAGACATGAAGTACAGGTAGCTTGGGATTGTATCCATGTTTTTTTGCTCCAAATTTTAATCATAAACTCCTTGCTATACTATCTTTGTTTAACCAAATAAAATTTGAAAAGCTCCTTCTGGGTGTTGCAGTTTCTTTGTCAGTTAGTAAATTTCGTTTCACACATAATTCCCAAATGTATATTTTCTGAATCAACAAATATTTCAATACGTTGCTAAAGAAATCCATGTTTTATTGAACACTGAAATCTTGAAACCTTTAGATCTTGACATATCAGGTGGAATGACAGCTGTGGCTTCAACAATATGGGCGCTGTTAACTGTCGAACTTCGCAAGACCCTTTATGTTGAATACTCATCGATGAAATTCTGAAATTGAAACTCTGGGGTTGTCACTGGAAACATCCTTGTCGAGTAACGTGTGTAATCGCCTTTATATTCCATCCTCGCCAAGACCGGCCGATAAAAGTATCAACAGCGGTTGAGAAATCTCGATTCTCGAAGGTAAGAACCAAAAGCGCAGTAATTGACGAATCGGTAGTTCTCTTCCACCTTATTCGCCCGATGTCGTAATGTTTAGTACCTTTTGTTGACCGGATAAATTAGGAGGAATTCCGAAAAGTCTCTTCGGCTCACGGTCTAGTAGTTTGTTCCGCGCTCGCCTCGAAACAAACAACAATTATTCAGTTCTCTCGAAATTGAATTATGAGACAGGTAAAATTAATACTAATAGCCGTGTGTATAATGCTTCATTGTGAGAAACTGGTTCTGGTTTTCGAGGGAACCTGTACACAACCGATATTTAACTTTGACTGGGACGTGCGTGAAGACAGTCATTTTTGTTTCGTGCAAAATCGCCGGGTGGTCAATAACTAATTAAAATATGGGGATTTATCTTGAAGACTCCCATCGGAAACTATACCTTTTCAACTTCAAATTGGGATCTATCAAAATCAAATTGGGAATTAACATTTTCAAATTGGGAATAAACACATTCAAATTGGGAATAATCAATTTCAAATTGAAACGGAATTCGTGGCTATGTATATCAAGATCAGGCATGATCAGAATATCTTTATATTGATGAAACATGAAGAAAAACTGTTAATATATATTTGAACTTATCAAACATTCAAAAAGTGTAAGAAGTACACAAATTTCATATTTGTGCTCAAACTCTTATACCTATCAAAAAAGGTCAAAACATCAGGTATGAACCTCTGGATATGAGCCACATATCTTGTACATGATGTACAGGTACTAACTGTAATGGTTCATGGTTGATAATTTTCTTCTTATCAAATTTTCCGATCTTTGAAGACGAAATTCTGTCTGTGTTATGTTTCCATTGCATACCGAAATTACCTGCTCCTTCATTGAATCTGCAGCTTTCTTTTTTGTACAAGGCATGATTATGAAAAAGAAATTGTAGACTTATCGTTCGTTACTTACTTTGGACAAATTTGAGAGTTAATTACATATCGAGTAATTCAAAGATCTGATTCACATGGATGTCATTCCAATTTGAAATTGATTATTCCCAATCTGATTTTGATTATTCCCAATTTGAATATGTTAGTTCCCAATTTGATTTTAATAGTTCCCAATTTGAAGTTGAAAAGGTATAGATATACTCACTGACAAAGAAACTACAACACCCAGAAAGAGCTGTTTAAATTTTGATTGGGATGGTATCCCTCAAGAAGAAATAGACCATCCTATTGCATCAATGCCAAGACGTGTTGTTTATTAAAAAAAAATTGTGAACCCTTCGTTATTTTCTCCAAATTTAATCATTTACTCCTTGCTATACTATCTATGTTTACCAAAAAAAAATTTAAAATTTAAACAGCTCCTTCTGGGTGTTGCAGTTTCTCTGTCAGTTAGTATATACAGTGTGGGCTTTCAAATACCTCATTATTATTTCGGAAGATCGTTTGATTGATTATATTATCAACCAATATTTCTCATGCCAAAATAAACATTCTGAAGACATTAACAGTGGACTTACTCACGAGATTATCGACAGCGTTACAATATTCATATCGTTTAAGATACGAAAACGAAATTGTAAGGCCTTATTGTTCGCTAATCATTCCCGTTCGATACAAAGTTATTCTCTGTGCTAATCAAGAACCGAGTTCATTATACGTTTATCGACATTTTGCTTATTCGTTCAAAAACGAAACATCTGAAGCGATCCTCTTCTGAGTATAGTTCTTTTGTGATGAAATAACAATTTTCCTTCCGTGAATTGAGTGCTGTCAGATACACTCTGGAAATGTGGACTTGAAATAAATGGACCGAAGGGTCTCGTGTCTTCGGGAGAATATATGGGCTCTCGAAGATAAGATTTTATGTGTTGGACTCTTCTGGGCTGAAAGGTTTCAGTTTCTTTGTCAGGTAGGTGAAATTGTTTCTGATATCTGCTGAAAAATGACCGGAAAATGCTCTGGATGAGGTCTTTTGATTGTTCTTTTGCGATCAGCGATTATTGAAGGGCTTTCCAATAAAAGGTGTTATTTTGACATTCAAAGAAAAATGCCATTTTTAGTTTTCCCTAGTGTTAAAGAATGAACCTGACCTGGTGCGAATGCAGCATTAGATGGCTCTGTTTAATCATTTACAGATTTCCGGATTCAGGCATTTTAACCCAAGTATGTATTCTATCCGGAAACGGCATGATGCTAGCAATTTCCGTTGGAAAATGAGTTGGCTGAGGCGATATAATCAGTAGGTACCCATCATCGTAAATTAATAAGATAATGGATTTTCGGCATTGAAATCGTTCTGGGAATATCAAACGGTCACAGGCTATCAATTTCTGATTCATCTTTCAGGAATTTTATACTTTTACCATTCAAGTTTATGGGTTGAGGAATGGTTTTCATTCGTATTCCACGGTTTAAGATTTGATCATTCGTGACTGAATATTTGTAAAGTTCCAGGAAGAAAAAGTTCGTTAGAAATGGAGATTTTTCCAACTTGCAATTTATTTCGGAAATCATATTGATCTGATGTACAGGGTGTGCAAAATATTGGCGAATATACGAGATACAAAAGTTATCTTCTCGGCACCACTATAAACAATAAATATCTGACTAACAACCCATAAATCGTACTCAATATGTATCAGAGAAGAAAAATCATCTCCTTGAAGTATCGCATAAACAGAATCGTCCAATTATGATTCAATTTTCGATTCATCGAACCCAACTGGCACGAATTGATATAAACAACGGATACAATAAACACATTGGTATTGATGGCGTTCTCACGCGCATAAATCACTAATAAATTGGGTGCAACTGACATGGTGGTATCATTTACAATGGGACCATACAATTGCTAGTTACACATCCAAGAAGGCCCTTTCATTTTATCTGTACAGAGCGTGTCATGTTTTCGTAGTCGTTTTTTCGGGATTTAGAGGGCAGAATAAAAGATCTGTAGATTTTTTATGGACCTAAAATTTTACACCACGTCTGTTACACCCTGTATATATATTGGTGGAATTGAACTTTCTCTGACACCTCTGTCATTTTGTGCTACCATGCTGTTATATTCTGTTCGTCCAAAAATAAGGAAAAATTACGAAGATATATTGAAAAATTCTAAGCCTACTATAGAACCAAACAAAATTTCAATGTCGAAATATTTTATTACTCAACATATATTCTCCTCTTAATTGAATACATTTATTACAGCGAACCTGCAACGTCTCTAGACCTTTAAAAAAAATGTTTCTTCTTGCTGTGCAAACCAGTCCTCCACAGCTTTTATTACCTCCTGTTGGAAGAAAATTTACGACCTTTTAAACTTTTTTTCAGTTGAGGAAAGAGATGATAGTCGGACGGATGCAAATCTGGTGAATAAGGGGGGTGTTCTAGTAATTCTTACCCTAAATAACGAATTTTTTGCATGGCAACATGAGATTTGTGTACTGGGGCGTTGTCCTGTAAAAACAAAACACCTTTGGATAGCTTTCCACGTCTTTCCTCTTTAATTTTTTCCCGTAGAGTGGTCAGTAATGTCGAATAGTAATCTCCAGTTATTGTTCTACCCTTATCCAAAAAATCAATCATGACTACTCCATGGCAATCCCAAAAAACTGAAGCAATAACTTTTCCAGCAGATTTTTGGACACGAAACTTCTTAGGTCTTGGAGAACCAGAGTGTCGCCATTCTATCGATTGTTGCTTTATTTCTGGATCGTAGAAATGTACCCAGGTCTCATCCAAGTAACAATTCGGTTTAAGAAGTCTACATCGTTTTCAAATCGAGCACAGATCGAACGCGATGCTTCTACCCTTGCACGCTTTTGGTCAACATTCATAGATACATTTGGGGATCCATTTTGCAGAAATTTTTCTCATGTCCTAATTGACGTGAACAATATGATGAACACGTTCGTATGAACTTCATTCTTCTTCAGTGCTTCAGATATCCGTTTTAGCCCAATTCGACGGTCTGATAAAATCATGTCATGAACTGCATCGATATTTTCGGGGACTTACACAGAAACTGGCCTTCCCGATCGGTCATCATCTTCAATGGAAAATTTACCTCTTTTGAAGCTTGCAGTCCAATTTTTCACGGTCGCATACGAAGGACATTGATCACCAATGGTATTAAGCATATCTTCGTAAATCTGCTTATCTCTTGACCCTTTTAAATACAGGTACTTGATGATGGCTCGATACTCCAATTTTTCGATTTTTACAATTTCGGTGGACAATTTTTTTTTATCTATTGCGTAACTCTGGTTTACCTTTTTAACGTCGAACTCTACACTGAGACTTCTAATAAGTTATTGTTCGTTGATATTGCATCGCAATATTTTGTTTATGCATGGAACTGGTCTAGGCTCTAGGCTAACTGGATATCAACACATCCTCGTACATATTCTTGATTTAAATTTTTTTAAATCTGCATCATTGAATAGTGATTCGATTGTTTTCTGCTTTACGATGTTCTGTTTTATTTCAACGAGAAGGCAATCAAGATAGTTCTACAATATTAAATCTTATCTCGGTTACGAACATAAGCTTGTCTTGAGCCCACACACAGGAAATAGCCTTTAGCGGTTAAAATCCGTTGTGTTGTCGAATGACACTTTTCGATAAAAACCAATCCGGGTGGTTCTTAATCGGCATTGTTAAAATTGAGGTTTCAAAGACTATCTCACATTGTAATGATATCAGAAGATAATGCATACATGCCCGACTGCAAATGATATTATTATGATATGGCGCATAATAATTTGGACTTTGAATTCTTCATTTCCTGAAATATCTCTCACTTTATTATTGTATCTCTCACTTTATTATTGTATTTGTTCAATCACAATGTTCCTTGAGAAAGTTCAATAGTTATTTTTGAGTCGTTCGAATCGCACATGTTTTGAAAGATTGGAATCATTCTTAAGAAAATTCTCGTTGTTCGTATAATGTTGAAGTAGTACAAGGCGAGGTACAAGGATTAACAAGTTCAGCTTTTATCTTCATTCCGAGGTTTCACAGAATAACTTATCGAATGTTTAAAATTACACTTGATTAGCAATTTTTATTCACAGAGAGAGCCTTTGACTTGCCCATTTTTTCAATTGTAAATTCTAGAGATCAAAAGAAATCATAATTTCATTTCCCGAATTCGGCTTTTTCGAAATCTTGAATAATTTATAATTCAAAACAATAACAATGCACAATAGTACATACATATTTAGAATATACCATAGAATGTAAAGGGTGTTTCAAATTGCCCGGTTTTTTTAAGGATAAATAAAATACAGATGGCGCACTGAATTGATCTGGGTATTTTGACATTTGAGAGGAGTCATGTACTATGACATTTATAAAAATGGCTTCGTACACGATACAACAACGCGTTCAAATTATTGAATTATTTTATGAAACCATCGTTTTGTGAAAGTTGTTTTCAGAAAATTACGTGAATTTTATGTTTTACATAATCGTCCATCTGAAAGCACGGTCCTTTCTGCTGCAGATGTAGAGTGTGAACGGTTCTGTGCGGGTTCTTTGAAGCGCTCGAGCCGCCACGAATGTTTATACGAATTGGACGCCACAAAGAGCAAATAGGTCCTTCGTATACAACGAAATACTGCCAACTGAGTGACCTCAAATAGAATTATTGAGAGAAGCGAACAAAATAGGAAATTCCCTATAAATGACCCTTTCCCATTTCGCCTATCGACATAAGGCGAAATGTCAATTGACCGGGGTCTTTCAGCCTCTACTAAACAATTAAAATTGACGCTCTACGAACAGCTGGTTAGGCCCCGATCCCCACGGTTGTTATGATGATCGCATGTGTGGTCTCTTCTCGTGATCCCCTGAACTACATGCTTGCACTAAATATACAGTGTGCAGTTTTTGCTGGACTACGAAGACAGAGACGAATCGAGAATCCGTTGATATCCAGGAAATTTTTAAATAAAAGTCCTTAATGGCTTCTGTGACGTTCGCCTATTAGTTTTATCGTTTAACATTCCTACTTTATTGAGGCGGGTCTGAAGATTACTGGTTGAATTGACAAAGAATTCCGGACTGTTATCGTCGTTGAATTGACCATTAAGTCTTCTGGGACCACGACCTGTCGAAAATTAGTCGGTTTTACTCTATCCGTTGATTCAGTTGTTGAAGGTGCAATTCAAAAGAGATCCAGATGATTTAAAAAATTGATCTTTTTGGGTTCGATGTTGATAAGCAAATCGACAATGTGGGGTAGTTATTTCTGGTCACCAATGTATTGATTTCGAACTGATTGCATTTTAATTGCTGTTCTGAGTCGGGAAACGACGGCGTTTTAAAGTATTTGCTTTAAATTCTTGTAATCCTACTTGGAAATATCATTATAAAATAAAACACAACACAAATTGTGATAATGGACAATGCATTGTCGAGATATTAATGGATATTAACTCAGAAAATATCCATTTTAGGGCAAGGGTGTGATGCATACACTCACATTATTTTTTAACGTAGATTCAATATCTGCCATAAAAAATGGGGTTCTAATTTGAAAAAAAATGATTTTTCACGATTTTGTCATTCCTAACTTTGAAAGCGATTTTTTCACCCCCTGTATCATGAATCGCGATTTCGATTTTTAAAGTGGATACATCAATCTTACATCTTGAAAAATCCCAAAAATGAAAATTTTCCATCCAAAAACCTCGAAGTTATTCTTGTTTCAGCGGAGCTCTATTTTCGATTTTTTTTCGAATTTTCCCGCTCAGAGAGAATTTTCCAACCAAAACTGAAAAATGTTACATCAAAATAACTTGAAATTTTCTAAGGAATCTATTTCTGCAATAAAAAAATGGTGTTCTAATTTGAAAAACGGAAGTTGAAGTCATTTCCGGAAAAACCGGAGGTGCTCATGCCTTGAAAATATTTTAGATTTCATCAGCATCGTGAAATACTTATAAGTGCTGAATTTCATGAAAATACGTTCAGTAGTTTCCCGTATAAATATGGGTGAGGTTCCTCGTGAAAGACCCTGTATAGTAGGCTAAGAATTCTTCAATATATCCTTGTATTTACTGTTTAATGCCAGTTCTTCATTATTGGAAAGATTGAATCAATAATCCGGTTACCATTACATATTTATGAGTCCATCGTACTTTCAAAGAGCACTTAATCATAAGCAACATGATTTTCCTTTCTGTTTATTGGAACAGATGATTCATATCGATTAATATACAATTCAAATCATACACACATCGGGTTCAGAGCTACCAGCATTAATGCGAATTACCAAGTTGGAAATCCACGCCATCCAACACAAGAATGACCGCTTACGCATTAGGTCGTACAAGACCATTTCAAGTTTTGAGGTGTGGTACAAGAACTTTCAATGATTTTTGAAAAATTCAATTCATTTTCATGAAACAGTTCACGTTCACAAGAGTCAAACTGAAAACAATGGCATTGTTTATAAGGGCGTTAATGCTTACAGTGATCATCTATTGTTTCTCTAAATGAGTTTGTTAGTTCAAATTAACAATCATTGTTATTTTTTACTGGCCTAAATGTAACGGAAACATCAACCTCTAATTAATTTTAATTGATGTTCTGTCACTCTGTGTGCTACCATTTCTGATGGCATGAGGGGGTCTATATTGGTGATCAATCTTTTATTGAATCGTGCTGCATTTTTGCATAG
This sequence comes from Adalia bipunctata, assembly GCA_910592335.1. Classification (NCBI taxonomy): domain Eukaryota; kingdom Metazoa; phylum Arthropoda; class Insecta; order Coleoptera; family Coccinellidae; genus Adalia; species Adalia bipunctata. The sequence continues at coordinate 6,967,181 of OU342951.1, forward strand.
GCTGGTTCATTTTGAGAACCTGAAAAAGCTCATTGTTAGGTTGATATTTCCGATGTTAAATTATCGTTCGTGAAAATCGAAATTCTGCATTGTACATCGTCAACGCATTCATGCGACAACTCAAGACGAGAACAATAAGCAGAGTCGATTGTATGCAAGAAACGTATTGTAATTGAAATCAGGATCGAGTCACGTTCACGGGAAGTCAATTATTCCAGATAGGATCAAACAAGCAGAAAAATGTCTTCCTTTGGACGAAAAGCGACGACCTTAGTTGTCCACCTGAAGAAGGAGACGCGGGAGTGAATTTCATCGATTCAAATTCGCAACCCTTCGTGTTGTAGGGTTTCGAGGTGATTTTTAAAGCTTCCGAAGAGGAAGTCGAGCAGATGTGTGCGAAGGGGATGTTGGCACGATATCACAGTTGAAATAACAATGAAAGAGTAAAGTAAATGCTTAATAATGTGATGCCGATGTGCTTGAACAAATAAAGCCTATTTTTGTGGCTACGGTTGAGTCAGGCTGACTAAAACTGTGAAAAGAGAAAGATGCAGAAGGTAGTTTTACTCTAAGCTGAGCAATTGAACTCCTGTTGCTACAAAACTTTACTTTGTTCCAATATTTTCCAGAATAGTACTTATGTTAACAATAAACTTCAGTTCTAACTTTCTGAGCCAACTGCTAAAGCTTGGAAAAAAATGTTGTTTTTTGCCGAACCGATTATTCAAAATTGATATTTTGCCCAACTCTTACTGACTCTCACAACAACCTTGCTTATCTAAGTGCTTTATTTCTTGAAACCTGAACTTGACTTCCTTAATTTTCACTGGATTATTCTTTACTTGTTTTTCTCATCTGTTCATGCTTTCAGCAGCTCGTTTTCTTCATTCTTTCCAGTGTGATGATTTTTCACAATAAGAACACCAAGGCTTTTTCTTCATATTGCTCGAGGTGAAAAGTGCTGAATCGATAGATTTTTGTTCTTTATTCTTATCATCTTGAATTAGCTTCTGTCGTTGGGATAAATTTAATATTTCCTTTACATATTCTTCCATGGACTTGAAGTTAATCAAATTTATGTTGCACAGACGTCTCAGCAATTTCAAACGACTATACAGGGTGTATTTAAAGGTGAGGCTTTTCTTTTGACAGATGGTAGAACTCATCGAAATAAGTCATTTTACCAAACATTTTTTATATGAATTATGCCCCTGTTCCGAGAAAATGAAACTAGAATATTTTCTACTTTCTAGGTAAATCTGAAAATTCCTCAGTCCGAACCTGCTCCCTTGCCTCGTAGATGTCAACACCTCTTGTTTTTTGTCTTCTTATCATACATGACTCAGAATATCGATTGTGATCAGTACCTATATCATCTATCGTGTTACGGCGAGATTTATGTTTCGAAAATGCCGCACGTTTATTCAAATAATGAACTTGTTGATATGCTTTTAATTTATGGTGAATCAGAACAAAATGCCAGTTCGGCGTATAAGTTGTACAGAACAAGATTTCTGCTCAGAAATCACCCAACATAGCGGATGTTCATAAACCTGGTGCAGAGATGTAGAGAGATGCAGGCCAGAGTAGTATTAAGGTATTGATGCCAAAAAAATTTTATAAATTTTTTAAATTCATTTCATATTAGAAATTTTCGGTATAATGACTTATTTTGATGAGTTATATCACCTGTCAAAAGAAAAGCCTTCCTTAAAATACACCCTATATAGACTTTGGTCATCATGAGCTTTTGAAAGCGAATCCCATGCTTATTTAGCGTTTTGTGCTTTTATTACCAGAGGAAGCACACATCTGTCAACACTTAAATTGATTTTTGCAAGGGCTTTTTCATCACGACGTCTTCGAACGTCCTCAGTTGTTTTATCGTCTGCTGCATAACCAACAAGGGCAGCCAATAGGTTGTCCAATGTCAAAATGTTTTGGTGTTGAAATTTCCATTCATGGTAATTTTCTTTACCTTTAAACTTTTGTGCTGGTAGTATTTGTACTAAATTCTCACCCATATTTAATGTTTAGCTTCTAAGAGTTCTGCTGAGCCCATAACCTGTTATATTTGATGGTTTGGGTTGTTTTGAGAATCAAAATCGGTACAATTGAACACAAATTAAATCTTATTCTGTAGTATCGCTTATAGCAGCTTTTGTGATTGGATATGATGTCTGATCATATAACATATATGTATATACATATGGAAGGGCTCGATCCTGTTTAACATTCTTTCACTACAAGAAGAAATAGCTGCCTTGTTTTCAACTGGCTACTCCAACGAGTTGTCGGAGTTTCCTAGCGCCTAAACTATTCTGTTTAAACTGTAATGAGAGTGTGAACAGATCGTCTTATTATATCGAAAATGCAAACTCTCAAGTCTCTTTCTCATTCCAGATAAATGTGGCAACCGAAACATCGCAAGGGACAACCATGTCAGATGGAACTCGTTCAAACCGCTCCCCAGGCCCACCTAACCCCATTCCATCGTCCCGACAAGCAGCACAACCTCTCCACCCACAGATGCACGTCCCAGACCCTCCATCATCGCGACCCATATTTAAAATTCCCTCCCCCACCTAATTACCCGCCTCCCGAACCCTCTCGCCAGCTCCTCAGCATGGAGGAAAACTTGCAGGCGACTCCAGGGCCCTCGGCTCGTCGCACCCCCCAAGAGCACGCTTGGGAGATGCCTAACGACTATTCCTACGCTTATTACGAACCCGGCCCCCCCACGAGGCACACGAACGTGCCCCGTAAGGGCACCAGGTACAAGGAGGGTTCCTACACCACGCATCATACCTACGTCACCAGGTACGGAACTGAAGAGAACATATACGAAGAGATTAGCGACATGGCTAAGGCTAGGCTTCTGGCCCCCATCCGCCAAAGGCAGGAGTCCATGGCTTCCATCAACCAGAGCTTGGTGGAGGAGGAGGTTCGAAGGGTCCAGAGCGGACATAGAAGGGTTCTTGGCGAACTTAACCTAGCGGTCGAAGCCATGCTGATGCCTTCCAACTCTCGCGAGGGTAGTGACGATACGGACCGCGAAAATGACGATCAGCTCGCCGATCTGTTGACGGTGGGTCCTACGGACGATCTCCTCTCCCCAGTGCCCATGATGGACTTGGACAGTGGTTTTAGTGGTAGTTCCAGTGGTGCTAGCTATAGGAGCGCTGGGGGGAGTTTGAGGAGGGGTTTTAACAGGCCCAAGTCGTCGAGCGCCTGCGTCGCGAGGTCTTCGACGCCGGTCGAGAGTGGCGCGAGTGGGGGGAACAAAGGGTTTTGGGGGAAGAAGGCTTGGAAGAAGATCACGTCGTTTCCTTCGAATATCAGCCTGAACAAGCAGAAAGGTGAGTGAATTTATGCTTATTGTTCAAGTTTCATACTGTAATCAGGTAAAAATGTGGCACAGTCAGACAAAAATGTGGCACAATCAGACACAAATGTGGCACAGTCAGACAAAAATGTGGCATAATCAGACACAAATGTGGCGAAATGTGGCACAGCCAGGCGCAAATGTGGCACAACCAAATCAAACAATTCCGATGAAGAAAACTAGAGTTCTGGGCTCAATTTTTCGGAAAATTATCCAGAATTTCTGAAACTTTTATCGGTACAAGTCAGCTCACGCGTAGGATAATTCTTTTCACTCATTTTTTGAGAAGTTCTGGTACAACTTTTCTCTTAGTTCCTGATTTTTCTGGACATTTGAGGGACTTTGAGGAATATTCGAACTCAGTCCAAGAATAACACAATCTTGAGAACCATTTGCTGCGACAACTTCACACACCCTCTTCATTTTTTTACTGGGAATGAACAACTGACTGAAACATGCATTGTTGAATTGTCAGATGGAATTCTATCCATAATAATCCAACTAAACAATGGTAGTTTTATTTAGGCATCGTGTTTTATATAAATTAAGGTGACGACAAGCAAGTTCATAATTATACATCTGAGTATTTATGAGAATAATCTAGATCCTCCACACATGTAAGTAAAATAAGCATTTTTTCAAAACGCTGACAGTTTTATAGCTCATCATCGCATTCGCTGGGTTCACAACGTCATCCTACTGGATCCGTATCCACCTATAAAATTTTTAATTATGTGCTGTATCCTGTTTTATTTTCCTGTTACATCAGACCAAGTCTGGTAGCATTTGAATTTCAATTATTTCATTGCGAAAGGAAAATGAAACAATCTGAATCAATGGTTCGAAAAACAGTTGAATAGTTTCAGAAAATACCGTATGTTCCCAAAAAACATTGTCGCTAGCTCGGTCGCTAGGCAGATCACGTCGGCAAAAGCAAGTAAATAAGAATGCAGATACTTGTGATAATAGAAAAAATCGACATGAGGCTTTATTGTGTGTGGGATTCAAAATGCATGTTTTTCATGGTATACAGAACGCTTGATCATTGTTCTACTTTCTAGAATAAATCCATTAGCCATTGTTCATTATGATGGAATATGTAGAGGCTCTTGATTGACAGCAAGAATTCATTGACTTTATAATTAATTCGATCTTGGAATTATTCAATGCGACAACGTTGATGAGGAAGAAAATTCATACGTAATATGAGGAAAAACATTAGGAGATTCGTCAAGTTAGCAATACAACTTCAGCGGACAGCTCAAAATTTTGCCGTTATTATTCATTAAAAGAAATTTTTTTTAGATACCTATTACATGTTTTGTCTACTTTGCTTCAAACAGAGGTTGACATTTTCGAAATCGATTTTATTATGCCTAGAGATACTTTGGACAATGCTGATTAACAATATATAAACAAAAAGTAGATATGAAGGCTGCAGCGGGAGATATGACGATTTGATATTCGAAAAAATGCCATTTGACAGGTGAAAATCTAAACTATGATAAATAGAGCCTCAGAATATTTTTTATTGAATTCAGCGTCTTCGAATACCTATATTTTGATACCAAACTTGTCCATATAGTCCTTGTTTTACTAGATTTTTTCTTGTTTTTTGTTTCGTATTTTTCATTTTCGAGTTTTGTTCAGAGGCGCACAGCACTCAAAGTATAGGTGATACTGATCGTCCTAATGGGTTTTGTGAATGGCTCAAATGGGTAGTAGATCTTCCAGATTGAAGAACGCCTTTAGATTCGCCAGGGATTTCTTGGCGACGAAAAATATGGTGTTTTTGGGGGGTCTTACCCCTTATGCATTTTTCACCCAAAAAGACATTTTCGAAATCGATCTTATTATGTCTAGAGATACTTTGGGCAATTCTGATTAACAATATACAAACGAAAAGTGGATACGTCCGCAGGAGCGGGAGTTATGACGATTTGAAATTCGAAAAAAAGTCATTTGAAAGAGAAGCCCATATTATAACATAAAATGTGGATGGAAAAATTAATTGAGACGTGAATATACTACCCATTTTCAAAATGTCAGCGCGCTCACATGACCTAGACCTCGGAAGTCTTATTATCATACCCTAATTTCGAATTCTAGGGTAATTTCCACATTAATATATCCATCAATACATCGAAAAGGTAGATCCAAATTGATTCATGAAGAATAGGGTCATGATGGAAACAATGTGAGGACGAAAAATTATCGTCTAAAGCCCATTTATCACGGCCCAGTGGAGCGTATTCAAATACTCCAAGTAATAATTTGTATGAGTACTCCGAAGTTAACACAATCACTAATATCGGTGATTTATCGCTATGGTAGTATGGTTACACCCACATTATCATAAATTCGTAATTTTAGAACAAACAAAAGAGTGGGCGTGAACAGAGAAATGGGTTCACAAATTATTCATTCCAATGAATGACTTTTTATCGTTGTTTGTTGTAAGTTTATCAAAGAGGCATTGAGCGAGGTTAAGAAAGTTCGACAATGAAGCGAATGAAGGCGATAACATTCGGTTTCGAGTTGTCACAATAATTGCAATTTTCAACACTTCCAGGCTTCCGAATAATCCCATTTCAACTCGGAAGTTTCCAACTTCTTCGATTGAATGGTCTCAATTCAATGAGAGTGTTGAATATTTCACGTTGTGGCGTCAACTAGCTGTTGTCTCTGAAGTGGCAACAACTTTGATACAATACCCTGTATATCATAGCATGATGAAATCAAAAAATGGATCGATGCATGGATAGGGCCCAAAGAGCCTGCTTTTTTTGGCCATGGGATCCGTCAATTGCCAGAGAGATGAAAAAAGTAATGCCCAATACTCTGAATATTGAATGTATGGGAGTTTTTCCACAATAAAGCTTCAATTCTCGAAAAGAACCGCACAAACTTATACTCCTGATACAAAGCTTCATAAATAAACTTTGACACCTGTCAAAAAAATATTGTGTACCTAAATGGTAATGGGAAAGTTACAATTCGATATTGGCCAGACATTTCCCAAGAAAATACCCAATTCCTGTTCCACTTTTCCGTAGAATTTATTAGGATCTCTCCAGTCATTTTCCCAGCGACATGTTACGAAAATAAATCGGAATGTTTTTTTTTCACGCCCCATTTGTCTTCAATCTAATGAAAGAAGATGTCGGAAATTTTCCCATTTGTAACTTCGAATGTCTAAATAGCATTCGTACGTCTGGAACGGAATGCCGTTCTGACAGCGCGGATGAACGATGCTGAAGAATGATCCAAGTTAACGGGAAAAGTTTAGGAATGGGAGAAAGGGATTCTCGTGAAAAATATCGTCGGAAGTCGGTACCGCGAATTGACATTTGAGATATTGAAGAAAATCTCGAAAAATTGAGGCTGAATTGAACGTATTAGTTGACGGGATGTAAAGTTTGCATTGAAGACGTGACATAACGAAGAATTGCTTGAGTGAGCTCAAAGGACCAATGTTTCAAAATTCCGGGTACTTTCGAACAAACACAAATGGGTCAGATATTCCTTGAAATCATCCTGATGCCATTAGAGCTACCATAGAGCTTGAAGAACGCCCTGTATATGTCCATGATACTGTGACCATATAAATAAGATCACATCACATTCAATGAATTATTATTTTATCTCCGAGATTTTCCAGAACATTTCTCACGTCACCACAAGATATCTAAATTATGACAGTAGTTTTGAATTTATGTTTCAAAACATTCCTTATTTATTTCGAGATTATACGCCTTCAACATCCGAAGAAATGGAATATATTTAGTTTGTAGACTATAATACATAATATTTCCTAATCCTCCTCATTGTCCTCCCAGACAAATTTGACAGATGGTCCCAGAGCGCGACTAGACTACTGTAGACAAGAAAAAAATGAAAAGGAATAGGTCAAGCGATGTGTCACATCCAGCGTTATAAATATTTCCAGTCTTTAAATATCTTAAGTCACATAACGCTTTCACAGTTGATATATTTCGAAACTTAAAACTTCTATATGAGCAGTTAAGCTTTCATGTGAAAAGTCATTATCTGGTCGGAAACGGTGGATAAATATTTATACGTATATACCCACTTCGACAGTGATGTTGATCTAGTGATTTTTTTTTCACGAATGGAATGAATGAATCACACTTTCAGACGACCTATATTCGCGTTAGCATCAACGAGATCCTTTAAAATCTATAGCGAAATTCTTTCAACACTTCTGGAATTCCTATTTCGAAAAATGGTGCCATGCTCTTTAGTCTTTTGTTAACAAAGTCGCTTTTTTTGCCTACTCCATAATATCAATGTTTTCTGGACTTGAACAATAATGCAGTGGTCAGTTAGACTTAAATCTATACCATATTATGCACAGAAATATAATATTTGTTAAAGAATTTTTGTCTATTTCTGAATAAGGACATGATTTCGTTGTATCTAGAGTCTATTATGGCATTACTTCGCAATGAAAAAGCATTTTTCGCTGTTGATGAATTGAGAATACAAGAACAAATCGAATGTATTCATTGAAAAAAATCAAGATATTTGTTCGATATATTGTTCTTCCAACATAAAGCATAATGTTAATCTAACAAACACCATTCCAAGTTAACACTATCTGCTTGAAATAAACGCCACTGAGCGATGTCGGCAACACACAATACTAGGATGGCAATGGTATGTTGCATACGTTCGTTGACTCTAAGCTGCTCTTACACCAGTTTAAATATAATAGCGCAGCCTCGAACTTTTTATAATGAACAGGTTACGCATTTGAATTGTTTATTGAATTACCTTCAATTTTAAGTATCACAATGAATGCCGCGGACTGTTAATGGGCAGAAATTCAGTTTTCCTGATAATTTGGAAACTACGGATTATATCAGATCCAGCATTCAGATAGATAATTACGTATTCAAACTGCGTGCAAAGTTATGTCCAGATCGACTAAGCATAAGAAAATAAAATTCGTGTAATTCACATTCAGTTTGTAACGTCAAAGTGTTTCAGGACTTTTTTAAAGAAACAACGCATCAGAGAAGCTTTTCACAAGCCTTCATTTAACCTTTCAGGTTTAATGTTTGGGTCAAAAGGAATTTTGGCCTGAACTATTCGGAATTTGGTTGTGTTTGACAGTCAAAATGTCTCTTATGACGTGACAGATCGAAAGTTGACAGATGGGAATAAGTAAACATGCGGCATCACACGGTAGAACAAATATGATATTACAGTTTTTTGTGCCTCATTTGGAAGCTATTGATCTTGACGACATATACTAAGGGTCTACGTCCCTGAAAAAATGGAAGTCAGAAACAATTTATTTTTTTTCTGATTGATGAAGGGATGTAATGAGTGTATGGAGATAAAAATAAAAAAAAATATTTTATAAGTTTTGAAAGAATGAAAAGGATATTCCCCATTATTTTTGGTTATTTTGTAACATTTCCCCATGGGCGCCCGCAGAAATCCGCAAAAATTTTTCTCAGGGGGGGCCAAATTAAGATTATAGAGCAAAATTGAGGGTGTTGTGCTGTAAAACACTGAGGCCATCAAAATATCAGGGGGGGCCATGCCCCCCCCCCTGGCCCTCCTCTGCGGGCGCCCATGCATTTCCCCCATCAAAACGAACAAATATTTTCGTATTGAAGTCTATCATTTAGGTAATCAAACGTCTATCTCATTTTTCTTTCAGAATTTACCGTTTTTTTGTAAACAATATCACAACAATGTGTTGTTTTCGCGAAATTTATTTCCTTGAATTTAGCTATTCGAAATGATAAATATCCATTTTTATCAACGACAATTTATTAAAGTTTGTTTTAGCCGTCGATTATAGTGAAAATTAATTGTTGATTACAATTGTGGATTCTAACATGGAATTGAATTTCTTTTAAATGACACACCCCGCAGGTATCTCCTCCCAGATAACTGGTGAAGGAAAGAGAGAGTATTATACAGGCAGTGTGAGATCTAGTTCAGGGTAGGATGTCTTGTTATATTCCCTGCCCCCCAACATTTGTTCTAAGCTGAATAATCCAATAAATAAAAATTAATGCACTGCACTGCCATCTGGCGGTACGTTTCTTATTTTGAAGGCTAATAGTATATTGTTCTATGAGCGGTAATGTAAGTCATAACACACGCAGATGAATTTTGCAGCCCGAGCCGTCAGGCGAGGGGTGTAATTCATCAAGTGTGTTATGACCATTACCGCGAATTAAACACTATACTTTATCTTCGACTTCTTCAGTAAAATTCGAATTAATCTGCATTTTCAAAATTGACAACAGTAGTCAAAAGCGATTTATGTGGTCGAAAATCGAATCGATATCGAATCCCGTAGAAAACGTCAAAAATTCACGTTTTCCAAATGCAATTTTTGGATATTCAGACCTAGGAAAATGTAGAAATGGATGGCGAGAACGTTACCTTGATGTCTGAAATAGAGTTCCCCATTGACCCGACTTATTTATTCATTTCGTAAGCTACATTTTTCCTATTTGTATTAGAGTGAGTTATAGGCGTGAGTTATTATTACCACACACTATTGGTTTATAGAGACTATTACAGATCAAATTCAGTTGAATAATGGATATATTATTCTATGGGAGTAAATAAAGACTCTTAATCAATAAATATTTCAATACTTTTCTATAGATAACTATGTTTTATTGGACACAGAAGTCTAGTGCTCTTATTGAAACACTTTCGGTAGTTATGGTTATTTTCTTCAAAATTGATGTGTGGGGTTTTTTGGGTCGAAAGTTGTATTAATATACATTCAAAATGGCTGCTTGAAGAAAGACAAGTTTTGTAAATATTGTCCGATTTCTTTAAAAATTGGTCAGAGGGTCGATTTGAAGATTTTTTTCCAAAATTCCTAAAAAGGAGATGGCGGAATCGATATGGCATTCGAATTTTTGGATAATGGGTAGATTCTATTGAAAATGAGTATGGAGGTATGACAGGTGTCCCTTGACCTTGAGACCATATTGGTCTGTCATCATTAGACACTGATAAAGCTTTTTTCTTCGAGGAATCGGAACTGACTTGAAGTTACGTTGGATAATAAATGGCGTTTACTGACGTCATCAGGCTGTTAAACATGGTTGTCGAAGATATCGTGCGCCCTTCAGTTGTTTCCGCCTTGACAGTTTCTCCAATAAATTATTGATCTACTTTTGTCATGCAACAGGAAAACAAAGGCGCATGGTCATGAATAATCAGCAAAATTGGTGGACAATCGTTTGTTCACGCTGCTTCCTCTGTTACAACGGTATCATCGAAATGAACGTCTGTTAAATTAACAAACTCTCTTAAACAAATTTCCATTTCAAATCGTCCATTACCGTTACTGCCGCAATTAAATAACATTTACTAAAACGTCTGCCGTGTAATCGTACGTTGACGTCTGGCCCCCTAACACCGCCCAAATTACATAACTTCTGCTCCGGCGAGCAGCAACCTCGATTACCATACAACACGATATCCGTTCTTCTTACTCCGATGACCACCCGCACCCCAGTCCCAACCGTTCGTCGCCGTATCTTATCTAATTCCGACGAAGAACCGTCCGAACAAACAAGCTTATCGGGGCGAATACACAGTCAATATCGCTGCCGCGAGTTGAGTTAGACTACTTTCGTTCACCCGGTTGCGCCTAAATCGCTTTAATTATAAATTTTAAAAGGTAAACGGCTTCTTCCTGTTATTCACGAACAATGCACACTGACCGACCGGTCCCCGAGCCTCAGGTATAGGTACCGACCATTAAACGGACGCCATTGTTGTACTCGACCACCGCAGTGCCCCAACGTTACAGAATCTCGGATTGAACCGCAATTTTCCGTATCAATTTCAAAGTTCCGATTATTGGTCCTTCGAGCCGGATAGCCGTGTGTCGCGAGAACTTGAGTATGGACGTAAGTAACCTTCACCCCCGCGTAAGCGTTCAACGGCCTTTCTGTCGGGTTTGTTATTGTTGTGTAGTGAGAGTGATGTGAACTATTTCGACGATTATTTCGGATAATATGGATACCGCTTGCGACGGGGTCGTTCTCATCAAGTGTAAGTTTTCCCACCGTTCTTGATTCAACGCGGTGTTTTTTGAGACAGGAGGGATAGCAGGAATGCGCTTCAAGGTTTGACACAATCAAGTGGGACCGAACGATTTTCTATCGCGATATGAGTCTGGTTTTGTGCGAACCATTAGATTGAGCGACAACGATTTCCTTCTAAGAATACGAATTTATTTTTCTGATAATTCCTGCATTATTTTACTGAAACATTGTATCCTAATGCCTGTCGGTCCGCAGAATTGCTATTATTGAAGATTCAAATGGGCAGTACAACTTCCAGATTCAATAATAACGTGAGATCCTCCCCAAACATATTTTTTATTGACAAACATGGTGTTTTTAGGGGGTCATACCCCTTTGTCATTTTTCATCCAAAATTTTAAATTTTTCAAATCGCTCATATTCTGCACAGAGGTACTTGGGACTATGCTGATCAACATAATATAAATAACTATTGGCGGAGATGAGAGGGACGGCAGTTATGACAGTTTGAAATTTCCGATTTTTTCAAAAAATGCCATTTGACAGGTCAAAATCTAAACGGTGATAGTTAGGGCTTTGAATTGTTTTTTATTGAATGGAGCGGCCTCGAAAACCTACATTTTGATACCAGAATCACCCATGTAGCCCCCATAGGTAATGAAATATTCAACTTTTTATTTTTCGATTTTTCATTTTCGAGTTCTGTTCACGAGCTCACACCACTCTAGGTAAGGGTGCTGTCGGTCCGCAGAATCGCTATTATTGAAGATTCAAATGGGCAGTACAACTTCCAGATTCAATAATAACGTGTGATCCTCCCCAAACATATTTTTTATTGACAAACATGGTGTTTTTAGGGGGTCATACCCCTTTGTCATTTTTCATCCAAAATTTTAAATTTTTCAAATCGCTCATATTCTGCACAGAGGTACTTGGGACTATGCTGATCAACATAATATAAATAACTATTGGCGGAGATGAGAGGGACGGCAGTTATGACTGTTTGAAATTTCCGATTTTTTCAAAAAATGCCATTTGACAGGTCAAAATCTAAACGGTGATAGTAAGGACTTTGAATTGTTTTTTATTGAATGGAGCGGCCTCGAAAACCTACATTTTGATACCAGAATCACCCATGTAGCCCCCATAGGTAATGAAATATTCAACTTTTTATTTTTCGATTTTTCATTTTCGAGTTCTGTTCACGAGCTCACACCACTCTAGGTAAGGGTGCTGTCGGTCCGCAGAATTGCTATTATTGAAGATTCAAATGGGCAGTACAACTTCCAGATTCAATAATAACGTGGGATCCTCCCCAAATATATTTTTTATTGACAAACATGGTGTTTTTAGGGGGTCATACCCCTTTGTCATTTTTCATCCAAAATTTGAAATTTTTCAAATCGCTCATATTCTGCACAGAGGTACTTGGGACTATGCTGATCAACATAATATAAATAACTATTGGCGGAGATGAGAGGGACGGCAGTTATGACAGTTTGAAATTTCCGATTTTTTCAAAAAATGCCATTTGACAGGTCAAAATCTAAACGGTGATAGTTAGGGCTTTGAATTGTTTTTTATTGAATGGAGCGGCCTCGAAAACCTACATTTTGATACCAGAATCACCCATGTAGCCCCCATAGGTAATGAAATATTCAACTTTTTATTTTTCGATTTTTCATTTTCGAGTTCTGTTCACGAGCTCACACCACTCTAGGTAAGGGTGCTGTCGGTCCGCAGAATTGCTATTATTGAAGATTCAAATGGGCAGTACAACTTCCAGATTCAATAATAACGTGAGGTCCTCCCCCAATTTTTTTTTATTGACAAACATGGTGTTTTTAGGGGGTCATACCCCTTTGTCATTTTTCATCCAAAATTTGAAATTTTTCAAATCGCTCATATTCTGCACAGAGGTACTTGGGACTATGCTGATCAACATAATATAAATAACTATTGGCGGAGATGAGAGGGACGGCAGTTATGACAGTTTGAAATTTCCGATTTTTTCAAAAAATGCCATTTGACAGGTCAAAATCTAAACGGTGATAGTTAGAGCATTGAATTGTTTTTTATTGAATGGAGCGGCCTCGAAAACCTACATTTTGATACCAGAATCACCCATGTAGCCCCCATAGATAATGAAATATTCAACTTTTTATTTTTCGATTTTTCATTTTCGAGTTCTGTTCACGAGCTCACACCACTCTAGGTAAGGGTGCTGTCGGTCCGCAGAATTGCTATTATTGAAGATTCAAATGGGCAGTACAACTTCCAGATTCAATAATAACGTGAGGTCCTCCCCAAATATATTTTTTATTGACAAACATGGTGTTTTTAGGGGGTCATACCCCTTTGTCATTTTTCATCCAAAATTTGAAATTTTTCAAATCGCTCATATTCTACACAGAGATACTTTGGACTATGCTGATCAACATTATATAAATAACTATTGGCGGAGATGAGAGGGACGGCAGTCATGACAGTTTGAAATTTCCGATTTTTTCAAAAAATGCCATTTGACAGGTCAAAATCTAAACGGTGATAGTTAGGGCTTTGAATTGTTTTTTATTGAATGGAGCGGCATCGAAAACCTACATTTTGATACCAGAATCACCCATGTAGCCCCCATAGATAATGAAATATTTAACTTTTTATTTTTCGATTTTTCATTTTCGAGTTCTGTTCACGAGCTCACACCACTCTAGGTAAGGGTGCTGTCGGTCCGCAGAATTGCTATTATCGAAGATTCAAATGGGCAGTACAACTTCCAGATTCAATAATAACGTGAGATCCTCCCCAAATATATTTTTTATTGACAAACATGGTGTTTTTAGGGGGTCATACCCCTTTGTCATTTTTCATCCAAAATTTGAAATTTTTCAAATCGCTCATATTCTGCACAGAGATACTTTGGACTATGCTGATCAACATTATATAAATAACTATTGGCGGAGATGAGAGGGACGGCAGTTATGACAGTTTGAAATTTCCGATTTTTTCAAAAAATGCCATTTGACAGGTCAAAATCTAAACGGTGATAGTTAGGGCTTTGAATTGTTTTTTATTGAATGGAGCGGCCTCGAAAACCTACATTTTGATACCCGAATCACCCATGTAGCCCCCATAGATAATGAAATATTTAACTTTTTATTTTTCGATTTTTCATTTTCGAGTTCTGTTCACGAGCTCACACCACTCTAGGTAAGGGTGCTGTCGGTCCGCAGAATTGCTATTATTGAAGATTCAAATGGGCAGTACAACTTCCAGATTCAATAATAACGTGAGATCCTCCCCAAATATATTTTTTATTGACAAACATGGTGTTTTTAGGGGGTCATACCCCTTTGTCATTTTTCATCCAAAATTTGAAATTTTTCAAATCGCTCATATTCTGCACAGAGATACTTTGGACTATGCTGATCAACATTATATAAATAACTATTGGCGGAGATGAGAGGGACGGCAGTCATGACAGTTTGAAATTTCCGATTTTTTCAAAAAATGCCATTTGACAGGTCAAAATCTAAACGGTGATAGTTAGGGCTTTGAATTGTTTTTTATTGAATGCTATTAAAATCTGACCCCTTCCTCGGATAAATCCCAGTTGCGCCTCTGAGGGAACGGAGATCTGAAACGTGCTGGTGGTAAAAATAAAATACCTTGGCGTTGATAGTCGTCATGGTAACATTACTAGAGCTTAGACTCGAATTTGAACTGTACGTATTCATGATTTCAATCGGGATGAAAACGAGTATTTTGTCGAATTTTTCAAAGCGTGGTATTGGACAAGGGACACCGTGTAACAGTTGAGAGATGTGTTGGAGTTTGATAGGTTTCAGTGATACCACAAGATGTCGAAGATTTGTGATGATGTAGTTCTTATCAAATGTAAGTTGATGTCGATATTTTTGTAAGTTTGTTTAGCTTAAATTATTCAGTTTTTCATTAATTGTTTTTTTTTGGCATTGACTGGAAAAGAACCAGCAATATGTACTTTCTATATGGAATTCCTTCAACCCTTTATCAAGATAATATGATATTGATTCAATAATCCAATACATAAACAGTTTTCCTCATCCAATATCATTTTCACGTGAATTCGAAATAAAAAAAAATCAACTTAGATCAACATTTCAACCCCTGGTTATGAACTGTCTTCTGACCAAGTTAAAGTTCGATCCTTGAAGAATTCACTTGTGGAATTCCATCAATTTAGTCATGTAGGGTGGATCCACAGTTTTAGTAAATTATTTCCATAAAAAAGACTACCCACTAGGGTATCCATACAAAAAAGTTCAGGGTATCCATGCCAATGAATGGACTTATTAATTAAGATTTCTTGGTCATCTTCTAAAATCGCATTGTCTTTCGGACCACCTTCAGAGTGATCCGAAAAACTGCAGAAGACTTGAAAACTCTTCAGTAATTCGATAAAAAAAAATCATTCATTCGTCTCGAACGGTTTTCAAGATATGATCTCTAGAATCAACCCCCATAGCACTATTTACTTTCTCTATAGATGTGAGGTTTGCCTCTGATTCCTCTTAGAAGCCATTCGAGCTAAAAATTAAGCGTGTCTCTTCTCAAGGCACCAAGTTCCAACCCTCTGGAGTCATTTCTTTATTCCGATGTCGAAACAAAGTGATTGTTGGTTTACCTCAAAACTACAAAAACGCACAAATAGGCAAAATTCCCAGAAACAAACGTGTTGTTATAAAATCTGCATGCACACCACAAATAGGATATTTCGACGCTTTTAGAACATGACCTCTGCTCAGGCATGCGGTTGAACAACGCAGGGGATCTTGACCTTGGTCCCGAGCTGTATCAACAAACGCGCTGAGCAAAAAAAAAAGTTGAAACTGGATCGCAAAAATTTCCTAAGCAACTATTCAATTCATACATGAATACGTTCATGTGGGTTTGAAAGTGAGCAGGATGCAGATTCGAGCCGGTATCAGTTTATCGGAGCATTTCCAGAAAATCCTGAGGAAACCTGGTTGGGCAACCTCTACTGGCAAAAATGACGGAACATTGAAGGCTGAATAAATGACAGTTGATTTGACAGGTGTAGCTTCATCAATATGGCCGCTATCAACTGTCAAAGTTCGAAAGTCCCTTTAGTAATGTAATTTCTAAGAGAAAAGGTCTTTCTTTTCATTCAGGAGGTGGAGTATGCAGTGCCTACTCTTTTTTACACGTGAAACTTCCAGGAATCCCTGCTGAAACTCGAGATTCAACTCGAGGGCTTCTGATTCCTCGTATCCACTCGGATACAAGTTTCAAGAACAAACTCTATTAATGACCCCAGTCCGAAAATATCCGACACATGGCAAGCCGTATTATCGAAAGCGAAAATAGTTGAATGTTTGAAGTGGCGGACGTACAGCTCTTGAACCGAAGGTTTCGAACATGAACAGCTCATTACTATCTTCCACGTAGGTCACCAGATTAATCTTCTTTTACCGACAGATAAGAATGTTCCGTATAAATTTCGAAAGTGTATGTCTGGATCGTTTTGTTTTCTTATGTAAATTAGGTGTATAGTCGTAAAGATTTCACTCTCCCGAATTTAAGAGCTATGCATCAAATTTTCTCAGAATTCCTCATGTCAGTAACAGCACAAATACTCAGAAATTCATAACTTATATGCAGTTTCAGACATCCCAGCAGATATCACTTCTTCTGGCCACCATTACCACTTGAATTGCCGAACTTGACCTCGAAATTAAAAAAATTGGTCATAAATTTATCGCACTGTAAAAATTTGTACATTCGCCATCCTAAAATACAATGGGAGCCGCACCGTGAAGGTATGGTGTGCGAGGATCATCACCAGGACTAGACCTTCCAAGAAACTGTTGCTTTGACAATAAATGCAAACATTCAAAGTTCAAGAAAACGGAAAAGGAATGCTTTTCGTGCATCAACCTCTCAACTCTGTTATACGAAACGAATACTAATGAATCTAGGGGGCAAAGGATGTATCTGTTTGTGAATAATTGAAGTAAATACGAATAAAAAGCAAACTTATCTTATTGGATAAGTTATAATATGTCAGAATGTCATTCAAGAATCGAAGATACATAAATCATCTGAATAGACTAAATAACGAGTCTCCAAGGAAAAAATTGGTTGGGTAGGCTTAGGATATTTGAGATTAGGTCTTAGATGAATCAACCAACAAGAAAGAAGGAAATGGGATAAACCATCTTAGAGCAATTTGGCGGATGCGCTGATGAATAGCTTTCAGAGGTCATTTAGAATCTGGCCTGTACGAGGATATATTGGAAAATTCTTAGCCTACTATAGAACCAAACAAAATTTCAATGTCAAAATATTTTATTACTCAACATATTCTCCTCTTTATTGAACACATTTATTATAGCGAACCTGCAACGTCTCTAGACGCCAAATCTGGTGAATAAGGGGGAGTTCTAGTAATTCTAACTAAGATGTTCAGTCATCGAAATTCTAACCCTAAATGACGAATTTTTTGCATGGCAACATGAGATTTGTGTACTGGGGCGTTGTCCTGTGAAAACAAAACACTTTTGGATAGCTTTCCGCGTCTTTTCTGTTTAAAATTTTTCTGTAGAGTGGTCAGTGATGTCGAATAGTAATCTCCGGTTATTGTTCTACCCTTATCCATAAAATCAATCATGATTACTACATGGCAATCCCAAAAAACTGAAGCAAGAACTTTTCCAGCAGATTTTTGAACACGAAACTTCTTAGGTCTTGGAGAACCAGAGTATCGCCATTCCATCGATTGTTGCTTTGTTTCTGGATCGTAGAAATGTACCCAAGTCTCATCCTTAGTAACAATTCGATTTAAGAAGTCTACATCGTTTTCAAATCGAGCACAGATCGAAAGCGATGCTTCTTCCCTTGTACGCTTTTGGTCAACATTCAAACATTTGGGGATCTATTTTGCAGAAATTTTTCTCATGTCCAAATTGACGTGAACTATATGATGAATGCGTTCGTATGAAATCTTCAGTGCTTCAGATATCCGTTTTAGCCCAATTCGACGGTCTGATAAAATCATGTCATGAACTGCATCGATATTTTCGGGGACTAACACAGAAACTGGCCTTCCCGATCGGTCATCATCTGAAGCTTGCGGTCCAATTTTTCACGGTCGCATACGAAGGACATTGATCACCAAGGGTATTAAGCATATCTTCGTAAATCTGCTCACCTCTTAAACCATTTAAATACAGGTACTTGATGATGGCTTGATACTCCAATTTTTCGATTTTCACAATTTCGATGGACTTCTTTTTTTTAAATTTATTGCGTAACTCTGGTCTACTTTTTTGACGTCGAACTCTACAGTGACACTTCTAATAAGTTATTGTTCGTTGATATGGTATCGCAATATTTTGATTATGCATGGAACTGGTCTAGGCTAACTAGATATCAATACATCCCCGTATTAAGTGTTGCAGTTTGGTTTGGTTTCTCAGCATTATCTTCAATAATAATCATTTTACCTCTTCAAACTTGTTATTATTTTTACATTATTTCTTTTAGAAATTCAGCCATTTTTCTGTAAGTCGGTAACTATGTGGCCAAAAATATGTTTAACCAGAGTTTTACCATAGTTTAACCATAGAAGGAAATGTTCTTCAACTTTCAAAATTTATACTTTTTGTGACTACAGATGGCTTAAAATTTCCTTTTCCATATGTCTGATGCATTTCCTAATTTAGACAAACATGTCCCATAGAAAAACGTATTACGTAATGCTGCATTGACGCAATCATTGATTCCATAAAGCGAATATTTGTATAAAATCTTGCGGTTCGCATTAGCCACTTGATGCGCCAAGTGAAAACCTCTTCGCTAGCAATCCAACGCATTAAAAGTGTTGAGGAGGGTTCATGTTAAGCAACCCATATTTTGGAAGACTATGAATTAAAGTGATTCATATGGTGATTATGAAATACTGGGTGTAACATTACGAGGGGGCGTAAATGCTACCTATGTACGAGAGCTCGAAAAACCGGTTCAATTAACATAGCACTTAGGCGATCATGATTGTATTCATCATAGAAATTTATAATGATACTTCGTACTAAAGGATAAGGACACCAGGTTTGCTTAACGATCTCTAAGGAGATTGAGGAAACGCAATTGGATTCTGAAATGGGACAACTGCATTGAGAGTGAAACTTTTTGCTTGAATAATGTGGGTAGAAATATCTAGGACCAGTAGGTACTTCCGGTTCTCGTCAGCCTAGACTCTAGGTCTTGTAGGTTCTCAGAAAATCAATGGATAGCAATGAGCAGATCGCCTTTAGTTCTTCACCATTTGGTATGCCATTGCCATGTTTTCATATTGAAACGTTAGACGTGGAACTTTGATGGAATCCTCCCAATACCAAGGATTTCCGATCTGCCCAAATCCCAAAAGTCTCAATTCACTTTCATCGGCATTTAATATAATAAACTGCTCCACAAGAGTTAGGGATATCGTATTCAATCGTTTTTAAAAGTGTGTAATCTTCGAGAAAATCGCTGTAAAATCATTTAAAACTCAATAACAACTTGAATCGATCCAATAAAAATCAGTATGAGACATTTCGTCAATCTGGTCGCCTTCTTTCTGAAGTTTGGTTCTTTGCATATGCTTCATGAATGTTCTTATTTTGAAATGAGGTCAGTTTATCAACGGATTCGATTTGAAACGAGTTTTCTGAAAATGCCAAGACGTAAATTAATAAACGCTGAGGCTAATAGGGCTATAGGAATGCTACAGGGTGGCCTAACTCAAGTTGTTTTAGCAGAAAGGCTCCAAATCTACCAAAGTGTGATATCTCGACTTTGGAACAGGTTCAGGGAGACAGGTTCCGTGTTGGAAAGACCAAGGCTTTGTGGGCGACGAAAAACAACACCTGCTCAGGATCGTTCAATCACCGTTTCGGCGAGAAGAAACCCTACATCTACATGTAGAATGCTACGGAATACTCTTCAAAATGCAGATGGGGTCCAAGTTTCCATCGAAACCATCAGACGACGTTTGAGAGAGGTGAATCTAGGTTCTAGACGTCCATTAAGAGGAGTTCCATTAACACGTGACCATAAGCGTCAAAGACTGGAATGGGCAAGGCAACATATCAATTGGAACGATCAATGGCGTAGTGTCCTTTTCACTGATGAATCCAAATATGGACGATTTTCAGATTCTCGAAGAATGAGGGTATGGACAATCCTACGCATACCCCGTAATCGTCGCTAGGTCCAGGAAGTCGATCCATTCCGAGGGGGTAGTGTTAGGGTATGGGCCGGGATATGTTTCAACGGGCGCACAAATCTACACATTTGTCCTGGGAATATGACCGCCTTACACTATAGGGAGCATGTCATTGACAATGTTGTGCCAAATTTTCACTCTGCTATTGGTGAAACTTTTCAATTTCTAGACGATAACGCTAGACCGTACCGTGCAGCCATAGTTGAGAATGCGCGCGAGGAGCTTGGTATTCCACATTTACCGATATCTCCTTAGATTATATATCCCTGAAAAGATGAGTAACCAGCCCGTATTTGTTTGTAACCATCATCTTCTCCCTTCCATGACGAAGGAGGGGAAAGTAAATATTTTCGCTGGTTTGCATCCTATTGGTTAGTTCAAATACGCGCGCGTCGTATTTTAACGACCATATCCGAAAGCAACACGAGGAATGTCATTTCGTACAACACGTGTCATTTACTGATTCATCTGATCGTGGTTTTCGCTGTTTTTTCGACAATTTCAAAGTGTTGAAGTATTGAAGTAATACTCAATTGCTAAAATGACCAATAAGTGCTTAGTTTGTGGCTATAGGAGCAGAGCTGGAGAAGGTTTATCCTTTCATAGGTATGTAAACAAAATAACCACGACCTATTCCATAGGCGGCACATAGAAATTTCTTAGATTATATATCCTTGAATAATTCAGGGATATATTATCTAAGAGAAATTCATTGCTGTTTCAATTTGTCAATATTTTTAGATTTCCTGATAATATTCAGAGGAGGCAACAATGGTTGAATGCATTGAATTTGGAACACGCCAACAAGTGGCATTATGTTTGTGGAAAACATTTTCAGCCATATGATTATGAAGAAAAAAAATCTGGGCAGAGGATACTAAAACGGGATGCAGTTCCTGTTTCCCATGAGTTTGGTCCAATGTAAGTAGTTTGTAATGTACTATCTACCTCTTCATTATTTTCTCCAAGGCAGATATCTTGATATTTCCAACACCAAATCAAGAATCCTTGAACTATTTTATTTTAATGAAACAAAAAAATCAAATTTATTATAGTTCTTTATCAATTAGTATAGTTTTTTAATATAGAACTATACCATTCATAACTAATTATTTTTAGCCAAGAGGAGTTATCAGGAACTGTTGAGGAAGAAGTAGTCCTAATGACAGAACCAAGTACTTCTAAGGACCAAGTAATTGAATCCATAGTTGCTCTTCCATTTACGAGGTAAACAGGCAAATTAAATTTTAATCATATCAGATGAAATCAAAGCAATTGTGCTAGGCTGCATGATAAAGCAGATCCTATTTGTACATATATTGTATCTATTTTGATTATGTATTTATTTTTTAGGACAATTTCACAGACTACAATATCCTCTGAAAGAACCATCACTGCGTCTGATTCTGAAAGTTGTACACTTACAGCTTCAGAAAGTTGTACACTTACAGCTTCAGAAGTTGCAGATGGGTCATTTGTAGAGACAGATGAAGTGAATGAATTTAAAATTCCAGAAAGTAGGAAGTATGGTTTTTCATGAAAGGTTTTTGATTTTATAACTTTATGATATTTTGTTTTTAGGCGAAAAAATGAGTCATCTATACTCCATTCACAATTATAAAATCACAACTCTGGCCTTGGAAATTTGACACATTCCACTCTGTATCGAAGTTATGACGTTTTTCAAAATATTTTTATGTTCCAAGTCAACACTATGTTGCCCTTTCTACATTCTTAGCGTATTTCTCAGAATGTGAATGAATTTGAAAAGATGTGATGGACGAAAATAATTAACGTTCATATGAATTGATAGAAAGGATTCCTTTTCTAGTTATTTGCATGAAAAGTACAAGAGATCACTATTGAAATATACCTATATTATTTTTCGCCATGGAAAAAAATTGCATTGCTTTCACATAATTTTCATATGCATGCTTGTGAAGATTTGATGGTTATTATATCCTCTTGAACTGAAAGTTCAAGACTTGACGACATCATATGTTGATTCTAATCAAGAATTCATTAAAAAAATCAACCCAAAGATATAAAATGAATTGATGGGTAATTACAAGAATCAAGAATAATGGAACATGATTGTGAGGGTGCATAACATTTCTTTTTCAAATTTTTTTTATTTCAAATAAATAACAGTTTTATTCATTCATCACAAAGAAAATAAACATGATAACTAAATTAACGAATTTGTTTACAGAGAAACTAACAATTTCAATGCAATATAAATTGATAAGCCTGAAAGCTTTATAGATATACATTTCATTTATTTGATCTTATGAACAAGGAGTAAAATATTCTGGCTGTATAGTAATTTGTTAGTTTCAAAAAGATTCATACATTACTACTACAGTAGGTTTGTACCTACAAATGAAATGGAATAGGTCAAACATATATGCTTCACATTCATCATTCACCTGTTCTAAAATAAGACGCAACCTCCTGGAATATGGAAAAAACCGATGTATTCTGGTTCAATATAGCCTATTTCTACTTTCGGCAAAGAATTGATAGGAATGAAAGCTCCAGTGACACATACATATTTCAATTCATCGGAATCTGAATCGTTGAGCACCAAAAACGATACCGAAACTAACCAAACTTCTGGGGGACCGGAATTTCGTTTGAAATCTTTCCAAACTGCCAGATACCTAAAAAAACTTCGTTATCAAGTGTAAAAAAGGCGATTAGTACTTACTTTTGCTTTTTTTATGCTTATTAATCGATTTTTGGTCCAATTCAAATTTGCCGTTCGTACTAACGCCAAAAGTCGTGAAAGGAAAAAATGACACTTGCACGAAATCGACGGGAAACTTCTTCTGGACGACGAAGAACGGAAAAATAGGCGATTCCCTATCGATATTTTGCCCCAAAATCGCCGATCGATTCGAACTAACAAAATGTGGAATATCTTTGATACTTTTACTTTGATGTAAACAAAGCAACTGGCAACAATGTTTTGTAATTAACAATATTCTCTGTACGCGCACAGATTTTTCATCAGGTGCACCAATTCCTGAAAACGAAACCATGGCCAGAGTTGTGATTTTATAATTGTGAATGGAGTATACATCTAGCCCCTCTAGTTCAAAATCCAGTTCCAGTCCAAACAGGGGAAGTATATCTGATAGCACATTACCACCAACAAAATCTGACAGTACAAGAGTTCCTTTGACCAAAAGGTATTACATTTCTTGAAATATAGTGAGCATTTGAATCCATAAAATATATTGCTTATGTTTAATGGATGATATAAGAAATTGGTTTTAATATTCATGTTTTTTCTAGAAGGAAAATAGTGCGTAAGTCCTATTTTGGTGATATTAATAGTGAAGACTTAGCCAGTCCATCGAAAGCTAGAAAAGCATTTGGTATTGCACGAAAAACTATTTCCACCTATAGAAGAAAAATGCATTCTCTTCAACAACAGAATAGAAGAAGAAAAGCTAGAGTGATGAATTTAAAATCTTTATTGGATCACCTTCTTCATAAAAAACTCTTGTCTAATTCAGCATTGGAATCTATTGAAGTAAGATTTATGAAAAGTTACTAAATTATTCAGAAAATGGCTAGGGTTGAAAGAAAATATTTAATGGCTTTTGTTGAGATTTTCATAGATAATTTCACATGTCAAACCCCTTTAAGTTTTTAATATCTCAACATGTGTTACACCAATATTTTCCTAAGAATTTTCATCTTGTCTGGATGTACCCTACATTGTATATTTTTTCAGGCTTCATTACCTGTGCCAGTAGCTGACATTGTAAAGAGAATTCTGAAAGGGTCTAAAAGTGAACAATACTCACCTTCTCTTCGGGCGTTTGCCTTAACATTGCACTTTTATTCCCCTCGAGCTTACAACTATGTAAGAGAAACATTCAACAAATCCTTGCCACATCCCTCAACTGTCAGTAAGTGGTATCAAAATATCAATGGAAGTCCAGGATTTACTACAGAATCATTGGCAGCTATTAAGGATAGAGTTGAACAAAACAAACTTAAGGGAAAGGCAACTTTCGCCAATTTAGTGATGGATGAAATGTCCATACGTAAAAAGGTGGAATGGGTGGAAAATAGGTTCATTGGTTTTGTTGATTTTGGTAGTGATGTTGACAGCGACTCACTTCCAGAGGCAAAAGAAGTCTTAGTATTTCTTATAACAAGTGTGAATGGTTGCTGGAAAATACCTGTAGGCTATTTTTGTATAGATGGTTTGTCAGGAACTGAAAGATCTAATTTGGTGAAAAATTGTTTGAGATTTTTACACGAGTCAGGGGTTATAATTACGTCCCTCACATTCGATGGTGCTGCCTCCAACATTGCCATGGCAAAACAGTTAGGTGCTGATTTCAGCGATGTGAATAATTTGAAAACTTATTTCGATCATCCAGTTACTAAACATAAAATATTCATTTTTTTGGATATTTGTCATATGATGAAGTTAGTTCGTAACTGTTTGGGAGATTTCAAAATTTTAAAAACTACAAATAATAAAACGATAAATTGGCATTATCTTGACGAGCTAGTCAATTTACAAACTACAGAAGGTCTAAGTGCTGCTCCAAAAATCAAGAGACGTCATATGCAGTATGCTAAAGAGAAAATGAGGGTGAAAATTGCAACCCAAACATTTAGTAAGAGTGTGCATGATGCTTTGATATTCTTGGAGCATGACTTGGGTTTGAATAATTTCAGAGGTGCTGAATATACAGCCAATTTCTGTTTAATTTTTAATGATGTTTTTGATATTCTTAATTCTAGAAGTAAGTTTGCTGCTTATATTTTCAAGAGAGGATTTTCTTCTGAAACAGAAACCTTATTTTTGCAAAAATTCAAAGAAATGAAAGAATCTATTTTAAGTTTGACTTTGAGGGACGTACCAGTTATAACAAGTTCTAGGAAAACTGGTTTCATAGGGTTTTTAGTTGGGATGGAAAGTTTCAATGGAATTTACGAAACGTATGTTAAATCGGGAGAATTGAATTTTTTATTAGGCTATAAATTCAGTCAGGATCACTTGGAAACATTTTTCAGCTGTGTGAGAAGTATGCATGGCTTCAATAATAATCCAAGTTGTAGACAATTCCAATCTGCGTACAAAAAACTCCTTGTATCTAAGGAAGTTAGAGGAGCAGATACTGGAAATGCTATCAATCTTGACAATACATTAATTTTACATGTATCAAGTAGAAAGATCACCATTAATGATGATAAAGAAGATATTCAAGCATCTGCTGAATATAAGAAACTGTGCGAGGATTTGGATAACCATGATTTCTTTTCTTCAACAGGTTGGCAATTATCTTCATTTTTAGAAGATGTAATCACATATATTTCCGGTTTCGTGGTGAAATCTTTGAAAAAATGCATAACATGTGGTAAATGTTTAGCTCTTCTGGAAAGTGGGGAAACAACATCCTTCTTACAAAAAAGAAAATCTTTTGGCAATCTAATAAAAGCTTCTTCATTTGTTACCAGCATATGTATGCATGGAGAACGCACTATTCGCCAAATGGGGGATCGTATATTTTCTCCAAAATATAAAGATGTAATGAATATTATTATAAATAAGACCATTTCAGATCTACCTGATAAAATATTTCGTCAGTTTGGGGATCATGTATATGATGGTGAATTTTTAGATAACCATCAAGTTTCTCTAGTTAAATTAATATTGACGAGATATTTCACTATAAGGATGCACCACGAAACAAGGAAAAGGAGTGATACTATTAAAAATAGAGTGAGAAGTGTACTCACCCATCTCATTTTGTACCAAAATCAGTAGTATTTAGTAGACCAATTGTGCAATTTTTTATCACATTGTATTTGTTTGACATAACCTACGTTTTTGTATTATTTTTATATCTATATTAAAATTGAAGTAAAAATATTTGTTTATTTTATTTTCTATATAAAACACCCAAATTAATAAGTGCTCTTTAAGGTTGGGCATTGAATAAAAAACGAAAGACTACTTTATTGAGAATTATAGAATTTCGTCCCATTTTGTGTATTCAGTTCATTACTTATTAGAATAAAAAACGAAAGACTACTTTATTGAGAATTATGGAATTTCGTCCCATTTTGTGTATTCAGTTCATTACTTATTAGAATAAAAAAACGAAGACTACTTTATTGAGAATTATAGAATTTCGTCCCATTTTGTGTATTCAGTTCATTACTTATTAGAATAAAAAAACAAAGACTACTTTATTGAGAATTATAGAATTTCGTCCCATTTTGTGTATTCAGTTCATTACTTATTAGAATAAAAAAAAGAAAGACTACTTTATTGAATTATAGAATTTTGTGTATTCAGTTCATTAATTATTAGAATAAAAAACGAAAGACTACTTTATTGAGAATTATGGAATTTCGTCCCATTTTGTGTATTCAGTTCATTACTCATTAGAATAAAAAACGAAAGACTACTTCATTGAGAATTATAGAATTTCGTCCCATTTTGTGTATTCAGTTCATTAATTATTATTGCACTCAATTATTATATAGCATTTTGCAATTTACATCGTTTCTTTAGTTATCCAATTAACAGGATAAAAAATATTAATAATATAGCAACTCGTTTTATTCGTAATGCGTAATTTGACTAAACATAGATCATTCATTAATATAAATCGAAACTTCGTAAATTAAAAAGTCACGCCGCCACTGACAACTGTTTTGGTTTGGAAGAATAAACACCCCCCACCACCATTTCGACCGTGTTTATCTTGGGCACACTTCCCCTACCGATTTTAGTTAGGCGTTACTCATCTTTTCAGGGATATATAATCTAAGGATATCTCCGCACTCACCAAATTTGAATTGCATAGAACATGCATGGGATATGCTCCAAAGAAGATTAGATAATCATCAACCTACCCCAGAATCCTTAAATGATCTGAGAGAGCTTCTGTCCCGTTTATGGAACCAAATTCCTCAAGAAATGTTCAACAACCGCGTGTGTAGTATGCAAAGAAGATGTCAAGCTGTTATTGATGCCCGTGGAGGCCATACATTGTATTGATAGTCTCAAAATGCTTGAATTCTCTGGGAATAAAATTTCGTTATTTTACTCGATTTTTCTTAACCACCCTGTATACGCTGCAGACCTACAGGCTAAAATTAATTTGCAACTTGAAATCATATTAATATGAATTTTCATCACAAAAATCTTATTTTAACTATATTTTTTTGCAATTTAAGTCAATATCCCTAACTCATGTGGAGCAGTTTACAACAGCCTGTTGCCAAATTCTTCGCACGGCGTTTTGGATGCTCGTTCCCATGAACCATACCGTAGATGGTCAACCCGACCAAAACGGTCGAAGGCATAGCAGGGGACAAAGAGTGCGCGCTACGGGTTTCGCGACACGGCCAGCTAGCCAGAGGCAGTCTCTCGA
Source organism: Adalia bipunctata (assembly GCA_910592335.1). Lineage (NCBI taxonomy): Eukaryota > Metazoa > Arthropoda > Insecta > Coleoptera > Coccinellidae > Adalia > Adalia bipunctata. The sequence goes on from OU342951.1 coordinate 6,995,315, forward strand.
TCACATGAAGAGGAGATCCTAGTCATCTAAATTGCCATTTCGCGGGGAACATCCAGTGCGCGATTCGACTCAAAACATCGAAAACCGTGCTCAATTTTTTTTTGTCGCGAATTCTGTAGGTGGAACGACGGTGATCTTGTGCTAGTTCGGTGGTGATCTCGCGATTGGTGCTTTTTTATCGGAAACAGGACAAGTTTATGGAGTATTTATGAGATCGTTCTTTGTTAGAAAGCAGAGTGTCCCTTTACGTGAGTTCATTTGCTTGCTTATAAATATCCGGTACCTTGGTTCGTTTGAAACAGAGAATGAACGTTTGAAGGTGTGTTCTTGGAGTAGATTTCTTGAACGGATACAGCTAGAGGGTTGAAGTAAACAAGGGATAAGTTTTTCTGCAATAACTTTGAAAAAACTGGGACAATTTCATGAGGAATTATTTCAAAAAACAAGTTGTAACTGTGATATTTGAGAAATATATAAAACAATATCGAAAACCTTGTTTTATCTGTAAAAAATTCACAACATTTGTTTTTCGTCAGACGTGCTAACTAGATCTAAATCAAAAATGAATTTATTTTAGTCAAAAAATAACAAAACGCCTCATAGCGAGGAGAATTAATGAATTCTCGAAATATTGCCTAATTGGGCATTCTTAGCCCTTTACTGCGGAGATACTTGACCTTAGATTTCGAAACAAATATAAAATAACGACACGAAGATTTATGCATAATTTTGTGAAAATCGTATCACTAGAGTGACTAGAAGAATAAAAAAAATGTATTCAGGGGCCGAACAGCGTTGGTACCTACAAATACAAATTATAATCGACCTTCCTATTTTCTGATCTTTGGAATACCCATCAATTTATTTATTCATCTTTGGAATTTAACAAGTAATCGTCATTACTGGTAACCTAGTAAACTTGTTAATGTTATTCAAACAACCGTCGAGTAAATTCTTCTTCATTCACTAATTGCGAGAACAAATAATCAATATTTGATTATCTCATGATGAACAGTTGAACAACTGATCAATGCTGAACTTCCCCTTCATATTCAGCATGCAAGTTAGATTATGTACGAGGATATATCGAAAAATCTTAGCCTACTATAGAACCAAACAAAATTTCAATGTCAAAATATTTTATTACTCAACATATTCTCCTCTTAATTGAATACATTTATTAAGGGCCGATTGCACCGTAGACAAAACTGTAGATTAAATCCAAAACCTCGATTAGTGTCAATTGATTATCATAGACACTAATCGAGGTTTAAGATTTAATCTACAGTTTTGTCTACGGTGCAATCGGCCCTAAAGCGAACCTGCAACGTCTCTAGACCTCTCAAAAAAAATGTTTCTTCTTGCTCTGCAAACTAGTCCACAGCTTTTATAACCTCCTCGTTGGAAGAAAATTTACGACCTTTTAAACTTTTTGAGGAAAGAGATGATAGTCGGACAGAGCCAAATCTGGTGAATAAGGGGGGTGTTCTAGTAATTCTAACCATAAATCACGAATTTTTTGCATGGCAACATGAGATATGTGTACTGAGGCGTTGTCCTGTAAAAACAAAACACTTCTTAGGTCTTGGAGAACCAGAGTGTCGCCATTCCATCGATTGTTGCTTTGTTTCTGGATCGTAGAAATGTACCCAACTCTCATCCATATAGTAACAATTCGGTTTAAGAAGTCTACATCGTTTTCAAATCGAGCACAGATCGAACGCGATGCTTCTACCCTTGCACGCTTTCGGTCAACATTCAAACATTTGGGGATCCATTTTGCAGGAATTTTTCTCATGTCCAAATTGACGTGTACTATGTGATGATTCATGAATGCGTTCGTATGAAATCTTCAGTGCTTCAGATATCCGTTTTAGCCGAATTCGACGGTCTGATAAAATCATGTCATGAACTGCATCGATATTTTCGGGGACAGACACAGAAACTGGCCTTCCCGATCGGTCATCATCTTCAATGGAAAATTTACCTCTTTTGAAGCTTGCAGTCCAATTTTTCACAGTCGCATACGAAGGTCATTGATCACCAAGGGTATTGAGCATATCTTCGTAAATCTGCTTACCTCTTAACCCTTTTAAATTCAGGTACTTGATGATGGCCCGATACTCCAATTTTTCGATTTTTACAATTTCGGTGGATATTCATCATTGAGGCATTTATTGAGGAAAATATCGGTGTATATTCTTTGGCCGCTGGTTGATGAAAACAATGAAATCGTCTCGCCCATTGTGTCCCTTATTATCTCAATTAATGAGGCTTCCATTCAACTCGAGACACAAACAGAGTTACCGAGAAATTCAATTACAAATTTCCCTTGAACTAATTTTCTACTCACTCGAAATTGAACAGGCCAGACCATTTATCGGTCGATATACAAAGGTAAAGTGCACAACGCTTATTCAGGGAACATACATAGTGTATGGTAAACTAATTTAACTTTGAAGCTGTTACGACATCAACTCAAAAAATAGAGGATAATCAAAAAGAGGAGACACTAGACACAGCATCTCATTCATAAATTCGAGAATTGGTGAAGCCAAAATTTAGTCAGTTTTCAATTAGTAGGACGAAGCAGCATAAAGGATAGCAATATCGTTAGATACTGCCGTGGCAACAATTCAGAATCTAACTCCAGTGGCGTGGTGTTATCGTTATCGAAGAATGGAAATAAAAATGGAGGTGAATTAACTGTTTTGACGCATTCATACAATGAACATTGAAAAAGATTCTGAGTTAGGTGAACAGAATTCAAATAGTACTCTTCATTTTGATTGAGAGTTTATTCTTTAGCAAATTCAGAGAACGTCGCAACGTTGCCAAAATTTCTACCACATTTTGATTCCGTAGTAGTACAGTTACCCATTTTAGTTTTGATGATTTTGAAGTTTAGCTTCACTGTTCATTATTGAAAGGCGCTTCTGATTTCATCCAAAACCTTCGACCAGTGGTGTCAATTTCTCGAATACCCGATCTGCGGTACATGAGAAACAATTGGTGTTTCATCACGCGCAATGCTTTTGAATCATCTAAAGCCGGATGTGGCCGTTTCAATGGTCGCCGTGTTCCGAGCTTCCTCTGTTTTCAATTAAGTCCTCTCTGTGCGACTCGCGGCAGAATTGGTCAATTATCTCATCCCGGCATTTCACGTATTCATATTCGTTCTAAGTGCATATCTTAATTTGCTCTAATTGAAGCGGTCTGTTTTAATCGGTAGCGAGAGCGTCATTAGCAATTAAAACATGTCTGCCTCGTTTACAGCTGATACGGCTGTACGAGGTCGCATAGGAAAAAAGGACAATCTTTGTTTGTTTTAGGGTTATCTGGGGGGACGCATTAGGTTCGAGTGGAATGTTCAACAACGTTTCGTCGCTTCCACTTCTGCAATCTGATTAAAATATTGACACATTGACAGACGATCGAAATCGATAAGCAACCACTGAAAGAGCTTTAACTGTTCCGTAAATGATTCAATAAGATCAGTTAGAGATGTACAAAAGGGCACCATTTTCCTTATAAGACGACGCGTGTGTGGAAGATCTGAAAGGTTGTAAATCCACAGTTAAACGTTTATGAACAGATTCTGTTAGTTTTGAATAAATTCATTCCTCCCGAACTAGACATGTCTATGTCTAACATATCTATACAGGGTGCGTCAGTAAGGCGTGCGGCTAAAATAGCGCCTAAACTGTACCGCGTGGAAAAAACTTATATGGCATGGTTATATGGTTGACAAAAATCTACAAACAAGAAATAATTTTACATATACAGGGTGCGTCAGAAAAAAGTTGCAGTTTTTTCAAATGGAACACCCTGTATTTCATGGCATAATTCCTTCGAGGAGAACAAGAGCTTTACACTTATACCTCATTTTTTTCAATTTTATGACGGCGTTGCCACATAATTCGCATTTTTAAGGTATTTTTAGTGTTTTAAGGGGTTCATCAAAATTCTTATAGCAACCGCTGTGTTCAATCTAGATAAACGAAATTTTTACAGAAGTTAGCATAAGGTATCAGCTTCATCATTCGGTAAACATCTGAAGTTTTTTTTATACAGACTGTCCAATATAAATTCACCAATTTACTCAAATTAAATATGCGGTAACTCGATTTTTTTCAAATGGAGCACCCTGTATTTTTCTCATTCATGAAATTTGTTTTTCGAATGTCTACCTTTTTTACGAAGTAATCGTTTTTTTGAAGAATGTGAAATATCTCAGAAGAGAGCGGTTCAACTATGGGACATACTTTGTGAAAAAGGTAGACATTTGAAAAACAAATTTCATGAAAGAGAAAAACACAGGGTGTTCCATTTGAAAAAATCGAGTTATCGCATATTTAATTTGAGTAAATTGGTGAATTTATATTAGACACTCTGTATGAAAAAAAACTTCAGATGTTTACCGAATGATGAAGCTGATACCTTAAGCTGACTTCTGTAAAAATTTCGTTTATCTAGATTGAACACAGGGGTTGTTACAAGAATTTTGAGGAACCCCTTAAAACACCAAAAATATCCTAAAAATACGAATTATGTGATGAAATTTAAAAAATGAGGTATAAGTGCAAAGCTCTCGTTGTCCTCGAAAGAATCATGCCATGAAATACAAAGCGTTCCATTTGAAAAAACTACATATTTTTTCGTAACTTTTTTTTGACGCAACCTGTATATGTAAAATCATTTTTAGTTGGTAGATTTTGTCAACCTTACAACCATATTATATAAGTTTTTATCGACACGGTATAGTTTTGGCGCTATTTTAGCCGTACGCCTTGCTGACGCACCCTGTATAATAAACGGAGCAAATAGTTCATTAACCATAAAAAATCCCTCAAATTGTTACAAATGCGAAGTTATGCTCTCAATGACGTCATTGGACAATTAGAAGCAAGCGTGGGGATATATTTTATGGGACATTTGATTTACGAGCAGCCTGGCTCGATAAAGCCATCAAATTTGCTGACATAGGATCAAAGAATAAAGTTTTGATTATTTAAAAAGTGTTAAAAGCATTTTTCGGTCGATCCGAAATGAACGCACCAAACAGTTGTTGACCACGAGGTACAAGATTAACTACTGTATATTCCTAAATTCCACCAACTGCCCAAAACCATCAATAACGGAGTTCGAAAATAGTAAGTAAGAAATATTTCAACAATTAATATTCGCCTATTTATTTGTACACTTGCATCATGAATTTATTCGAATAACTACCAAAGAAGAGACTTAATAGACCTAAAATACTAGGACTAGGACAGTAAATAGTAAATCAAGTACATCAAGAAAAATTGATCATATACAGGGTCTTTCACGAGGAACCTCACCCATATTTATACGGGAAACTACTGAACGTATTTTCATGAAATTCAGCACTTATAAGTATTTCAAGATGCTGATGAAATCTAAAATATTTTCAAGGCATGAGCACCTCCGGTTTTTCCGGAAATGACGTAAACTTCCGTTTTTCAAATTAGAACACCATTTTTTTATTGCAGAAATAGATTCCTTAGAAAATTTCAAGTTATTTTGATGTAACATTTTTCAGTTTTGGTTGGAAAATTCTCTCTGAGCGGGAAAATCCGAAAAAAAAATCGAAAATAGAGCTCCGCTGAAACAAGAATAACTTCGAGGTTTTTGGATGGAAAATTTTCATTTTTGGGATTTTTCAAGATGTAAGATTGATGTATCCACTTTAAAAATCGAAATCGCGATTCATGATACAGGGGGTGAAAAAATCGCTTTCAAAGTTAGGGATGACAAAATCGTGAAAAATCAATTTTTTCAAATTAGAACCCCATTTTTTTCATGGCAAATATTGAATCTACGTTGAAAAATAATGTGAGTGTATGCATCACACCCTTGCCCTAAAATGGATATTTTCTGAGTTAATATCCACTTTAGGGCAAGGGTGTGATTCATACACTCACATTATTTTTTAACGTAGATTCAATATCTGTCATGAAAAAATGGGGTTCTAATTTAAAAAAATTGATTTTTCACGATTTTGTCATCCCTAACTTTGAAAGCGATTTTTTCACCCCCTGTATCATGAATCGCGATTTCGATTTTTAAAGTGGATACATCAATCTTACATCTTGAAAAATCCCAAAAATGAAAATTTTCCATCCAAAAACCTCGAAGTTATTCTTGTTTCAGCGGAGCTCTATTTTCGATTTTTTTTTCGAATTTTGCCGCTCAGAGAGAATTTTCCAACCAAAACTGAAAAATGTTACATCAAAATAACTTGAAATTTTCTAAGGAATCTATTTCTGCAATAAAAAAATGGTGTTCTAATTTGAAAATCGGAAGTTGACGTCATTTCCGGAAAAACCGGAGGTGCTCATGCCTTGAAAATATTTTAGATTTCATCAGCATCGTGAAATACTTATAAGTGCTGAATTTCATGAAAATACGTTCAGTAGTTTCCCGTATAAATATGGGTGAGGTTCCTCGTGAAAGACCCTGTATTGCTACAAGTCAAATATACTGACGGTAAAATGAAATGAATCAAAAGTAGTTCCATTGTCCCTAAGAAATCGTGATCAATTCCTCTAACACAACGTATAAATTTCAAGCTGAAGCAGCATTCGCAATTTCAATGGATGCAGTTTGCATCCAATTATTCCTTGACGTAGTAGATATGCAACATTGAATTTAATGATAGTAGCATTGGTCCAAAGGTTTCCGTTGTTGAAAGGTAATAGCCTCCGCTAAAAATATAAATCTACACAGAAGTCTTGAGAGACCATGAAATGAAATACAGCAGATGCAATTCGAATGAAGAAAATTCTAAATTTCCAGCGCGTTCTGTCAACAAATACATTTCAAGTTGTTTAGATGAAGTTTACACTGAAAAATCTGCATATTTGCAGCAAAAATTAAAATTCAACAGGTTATTTGCCCAGGACTTGAAACTAACCACGTTTTCTCTCTTACAGATGAACCTCGTATGCAGTCCGGTCTATGGGAAGATACATCATGTGATAAAAGGGTACCTCTGACCCATACGGGTCATGGTCATAATTTTCAACGTAACCTTTCCCAAAGGAGCTCAGAAGAGAGTTGGTGTTCCGGTTCGGAGCATGAGCTCTCGTCCGATGACGAAAGTGATAGGAATAGGTAGGATGCCCTGATTTCAATCCTTAAACATTCAAAAATAATGAAGACAATTCCTATTTTACCCATATGTCCCCTGTTTTCAATGTAAACATTCCATTTGTTGATTGGATTGTATTCTTCTTGCTTCAATCATAATGGGAATGATAATCCAATTGTCCAAATGATTGAGCCCCCTTCAGAGCCTCAATTGTCCCGTACGATATTCGGGCCCCAATGACCAATGGAACACAATACGACTCTGAGGTGCATTTAGGCGTTAAAGCCTGTTCCTTGTGGAACTATCCGATGATGAATCATTCAGGCCACTTTGAATGCATCCGAACGCTTTGTTTGTTCAGTAATTTATTCATTGACCTTGAATTTCAAGTGCGTTTTCGATTGAGGATAATGGCTATCATATGCTAATCGCTCAGGAGTAATCTATTACGGCACGTTCAATAATTTCACTCTCTATTAATAACACATAACAGATTGATCAAATGGTTTGTGGGTTTAAAGGACTTTAAGTAGGGGTCTCTTCAGGGCAGTTAATGACTCATGACAGTTTTCAATATTGCTGCAGCATTAAGTTCAGCTGAAGATTTTCAATTAGTTTTGGAGACTGGTCACTGATGAGTAAAATAATACTTCGCCAAAAATGAATCAGTTTATCAATAAGAAAGTTATCTCTTAGACCTCCTTGGACATTTTCACCAAATCCGCAATAAGCCCAAAAAAATCATGTTCCAATGACTTGCTTTCAGGACCAATGGACAGCTTAGAAATACCTTCAACAAGGCTCTCACCCTCTGTGATAAATTAAGGGGTGGATCCTCCAACGGACACCGTCTTTCGTTAGATGGTACACTGCCAGTGGATCCTAACAACCAAGGCCGCCTCTCCAGGTGGTTTTCTATAAGGAGAGGGAGCTGTCATCAGTATGACATCGAAAATGTGGAAGTTCCCAACATACCAAAATCACCACAACCTAGGCATAAGATGCCTCTTTTACCTGAGGCAAGTACTTATTAAAACCTCAGCAGTGTTACAAGGTTACGAACATTATAACCTGAGTTCTGGTGTTAAATCATGTTATTTTTATAGGTGGAAGAGGAGAGCTGTTTCCCAAACTGTACCACCCAACAAAGAAGGCAACAACCGCCTAGTTTGCCTTCACCACCTCCACATTTGAGCCAGCAACAAATCAAGAGGAGGATGATAGTAGCTGCAATTGTACATAGTGAAAATTCGTATGTTGCTACTCTTCAAAGGCTTGTGAATGTAAGTCGTCCTCATTGAATAGGTTTTCTTAATTCTGTTTGGTGTTTATTTCCTTTCAGGACTATAAAAAACCTCTTGAGGAGAGCAATCCACCGATCCTCAGTAATTCCAAAATATCAACCCTGTTCTACCGACTTTCAGAAATACTACAGTGCCATACGTTATTCAGGATAGCCCTATCGGAATGTATAAAAAATTGGGATATGGAAGAAAAGATCGGAGATGTGTTCATAGCTTCATTTTCTAAAGCTATAGTCTTAGATATCTATAGCGGTTTCATCAACAACTTCTCTATAGCCATGGATCTAGCCAAAATGGAAGCCAAAAGGAAATCGGCCCTAGCGGATTTTCTCAAAGTGAGCTTGATTTAAAAATATACTGCTCCATAAGAGTTAGGGATATCGTATTCAATCGTTTTTAATCTTCGAGAAAATCGCTGTAAAATCATACTCAATAACAACTTGAATCGATCCAATAAAAATCAGTATGAGACATTTCGTCAATCTGGTCGCCTTTTTCTCAAGTTTGGTTCTTTGCATATGCTTCATGAATGTTCTTATTTTGAAATGAAGTCAGTTTATCAACGGCTTCGATATGAAACGAGTTTTCTGAAAATGCCAAGACGTAAATTAACAAACGCTGAGGCTAATAGGGCTATCGGAATGCTACAGGGTGGCCTAACTCAGGTTGTTGTAGCGGAAAGGCTCCAAGTCAGCCAAAGTGTAATATCTCGACTTTGGAATAGGTTCAGGGAGACAGGTTCCGTGTTGGAAAGACCAAGGCTTGGTGGGCGACGAAAAACAACACCTGCTCAGGATCGTTTCATCACCGTTTCGGCGAGAAGAAACCCTACATCTACGTGTAGAATGCTACGGAATACTATTCGAAATGCAGATGGGGTCCAAGTTTCCATCGAAACCATCAGACGACGTTTGAGAGAGGTGAATCTAGGGTCTAGGTTTCATTAAGACTGGAATGGGCAAGGCAACATATCAATTGGAACGATCAATGGCGTAGTGTCCTTTTCACTGATGAATCCAGATATGGACGATTTTCAGATTCTCGAAGAATAAGGGTATGGACAATCCCACGCATACCCCGTAATCGTCGCTATGTCGAAGAAGTACATCCATTCCAAGGGGGTAGTTTTATGGTATGGGCCGGGATATGTTTCAACGGGCAGATCTACACATTTGTCCTGGGAATATGACCGCCTTACACTATAGGGAGCATGTCATAGACAATGTTGTGCCAAATTTTCACTCTGCTATTGGTGAAACTTTTCAATTTCTAGACGATAACGCTAGACCGTACCGTGCAGCCATAGTTGAGAATGCGCGCGAGGAGCTTGGTATTCCACATTTACCAATACCTTCGCACTCACCAGATTTGAATTGCATAGAACATGCATGGGATATGCTCCAAAGAAGATTAGATAATCATCAACCTTCCCCAGAATCCTCAAATGATCTGAGAGAGCTTCTGCCCCGTTTATGGAACCAAATTCCTCAAGAAATGTTCAACAACCTCGTGTGTAATATGCAAAGAAGATGTCAAGCTGTTATTGATGCCCGTGGAGGCCATACATTGTATTGATAGTCTTAAAATGCTTGAATTCTCTGGGAATAAAATTTCGTTATTTTACTCGATTTTTCTTAACTACCCTGTATACGCTGCAGACCTATAGGCTAAAATTAATTTGCAACTTGAAATCATATTAATATGAATTTTCATCACAAAAATCTTATTTTAACTATATTTTTTGCAATTTAAGTCAAAATCCCTAACTCATGTGAAGCAGTTCAATTTAAAAATATGTTATTCTCATCGCAAAGAAATGTCTTAAATAGTCCATTTTCACTTTACCAGGTCAAACAAATCAGCTCTCAGGATCGCTTGTCATTTTTTGGACTGATGGTCAAACCAGTGCAGAGATTTCCACAGTTCATACTGTTTTTACAGGTAAATGTACAACAAACTTCTACTGCCACGTGAAAGAAAATGAGGGGAAATTTATGGAGTGTATTTTATTTGTTCTTACTTTTTGCAGGATCTTCTGAAGCATACGCCAAAAGGTCACCACGATCGCATGTCTCTACAGTTAGCTCTCACGCAATTGGAATCATTGGCAGAAATGCTGAACGAGAGAAAGAGGGAATCGGAACAGTATCAAGCATTCAAAGAAATGCTCAGAAATATCAGCGGAAAATTCTCGGCAAGACCTTTATCTGACGGGAATCGGTACTTGCTGAGGGAAGACAACGTTACTCAAATAGTAAGTAGTCTCTCCATCATCAGTATCCAGCAGTATGTAATTCGTTCTTGATTTTGCAGGAATACAACCAGAACGGAAGCATCATAAAGGCAAAGAGAAGGAGACTTCTACTTCTCAACGACTTGGTGGTTTGCGTATCAGTATCACCAAAAGTCTCAGACGACTTTGGATCTAGCGAAAGACTGAGCCTCAAATGGACGAGTCCAGTGTCGGACATCGAGATAATAGATACGGGCACTTCCCCAACACTAAGCAGGGTCCTTGCCGGGGGTCTCAACAAAGGGGGAAGTTTGAAATCCAACAATTCGTACGATGGGTCGCAATCACAAGATGTGACAAGCTTGTGCGCCGAAATGAGCAATCTGATGCATGATTACGAGATAATGAGGAGGGTGGCCGATTTGGTTGGTACCCTAAAAGGTTCTTATCCTAACATGACGGTGGATAACGCCAGGAGGATCTTGCACAACATACAGAACTCCATACAGGCCAAAGATGAAGAGATCGCTTGGATGGACTCCTGTTGTTTGCAGCTAGTCGTCAGAACTAAGGGAAAAGAGGAAAAATTAACGTTTCAAACGGAAAATTCTTCGATTAAGAGCGACTGGATAACCGAACTGAGATTGGCGCAGTTGGCTATGGACGCGAACAATTCGCCCGCGTGGGAGATACCGGAGCAGGAGCATAGGCCGTCGACGAAGATGCCGTTATTTGTGAGGTCTCATTGTATATACAGATCACAGCATCAAACAGAGGTAAGCACCATGTCCTACCATATCAGACCATAAATGAGTTACTGTTTCCATATAGAATTTGCAGCGATTCTGCTATTTTACTATGTTTTCCTCATAGTTGTATCCTTTCATTTCAGGTTCGTTGTGGATGCTACTTCACTATAAATTTACCAAAGACTACCAAGAGGAGGCATTACCAAAGTTACTTGTGGACTAGTACATGGAATGGAGCAACTAGCCATATCACAATAATGGCGCAACATCAGCAACAAACCGGCAATTTCAAAGAGATCGCCTCATTTCCGTTGACGGAAACCGAAGTGGTGTCCATGGAATTCGTCAAAGGCAACAATACTCAACAGTGCGACACCGTTTGGATAGGCACGAAAAGCAGAAGGATAATTCTTTATTCTGCTGACGATGCTGAAAGATTGGAGGAGATAGGAAACACAACTGTTTTAGATGCAGTGAACGAGATCAAATATCACTACGATAACGTTTTCGTAGCCTTGAACAACGGAACATTGCTCATCTTTGGAAGGGATTCCAGTACCTTCATGTGGCAGCTACAAAATCCTCAAAGCTTGACTTTGGGCACCGAACCAATAAGCAGCCTTCTACCCATCAATTCAAACATTTATGCGTCGTGTGGGAACAAAGTCTTTGTTTTGAATGCCATGTCCGGGGAGGTTCAAAAGAACTTCCACGTTCATGAACATGCAGGAGCTATCAATTTGATGGCCCACAGTGGAATAGGTTTATGGATATCATTGAAACATTCGAGCACCGTTTGTTTGTATCACACAGAAACTTTCAAGCATTTGCAAGACATAAATATAGCTTCCAACGTTACACGAGTTTCAAATTTGAACGGAAGATCTCAAGTATACGTCACTGCCTTGTTAGCTTGTAAAGGTTTATTATGGGTCGGTACCAATGTAGGAATTATCTTAACAATACCTTTACCAAGACTAGAAGGTGTTCCAATCATAAGCGGTAGGGTCAATATTTCTTATCACGCACATTTCGGACCAATATCATTTTTAATATCTTTACAACCAAAGAACTATAGCAGCCAAATCAAAACATTAAAAGAAATGAAGAAAGAGGAAACGCAAGATGAAGAACTCGCATTAGACAAAAACACAGATGAGATAGCGCCTGAACGACCAAAAATCGAAAAACAACTATCTGACACATCGGACAAAAGCTCTAAACTCAACTATAACACATCCACAAGTCCTGTTGTGTTGCGCAGGAGGAGATCCAAGGAAAGTGACGTGTCAAGACTTTCTAAAACGTTACCGAGAAGTTTTGGCAACGTTGGATCCATATTCTCAACAAGCAGTGCTTCATCCCAAAGTTCCGGAGATACTTGCGACGTATATGGATTATACGGAGAATTGATGTATATTAAAGGTTATGAAGAAGAAGAAAATATGTTAACAGATGCAATTTATGAATCAGCTAGAAGAAGTGATCCAGAACTGGCAGCTATACCAAATAAAGTTAGTACGCTGGACCGTAGACTGAAAATGAAAGTAAGCAGGCCGAGATCTTTGGATTTATCGAATTGGTCTGTGGATTCGAAATCTTCCAGCATTTTCACTTCTTCGGGAAGTGAAGAAAGCATGGCGATCAAACATGGACAAAGTGTTTCACGAAACAATTCAAATGCAAGTAGACAGTTAGATGACGTTTGTGAGCACAATACCGTAGATGAAGTTAGAGAAATTGAGAATACACAAACTGCTGTGGTGAATAAAAACCCTAGTTTTAAGATTTGCAATAATAAAGGAGCCAGTTTGAAAACTTCGTCTAAAAACGTTGTAGATAGCAATACTCGTAAAACTGTTATTACCATAATGGGCGGTAGAGGTTATGTCAACTGGAGACAACCCTGCTGCTCAGTTGATAAATCTAAAAATGCATCTATTTTTAGGGATACTAATAGTACAGATGCTCATCTTGTGATATGGGAGTTGAAATTGTGATTGAAAATAATCAAAATTTGTCATTGATGTTTGAATATTTTAAGTCAGTTCGAAATGTCCACAATTTCTTTAAGGATTCGCATACCCTATTTTTAGAGATTTTTAGATATATATTTTAACTTATTTGTTACAAGACTATATTTATTTATTTTCAGCATTTCGAAATTTCGATACAGATATTTGTAAGAAAATATTGTATATTTTATAATAAATATCATGTTGAATGAACCGTTTTCGCAATTATTCCAGGTAACCGATCATAAGTCCAAATCTGGATCATTCCTAAAGTTTTAATTTCCTTATAACATGAAAACCAAAAATGACTCATCGAACATTAACTTATGTTGAATGGGTACAATTATGGTTTCATTTCTCATTGTATGTTGTCAAGGAAGATTGTATTTGAATATATAAAAGGGTAAGAATTATTCAACAGATTCTAGAAAGATAACTAGACCAAGTGGTTTTGATGTAATAGTTTCAAGTGTTCAGTTCTTATTTCAAATTTCCATACTATAAAATACGTAAAGTACACCATCTCCCACTTTGAAATCAGTTTCACTTACATGCATAAGTACACTTATCAAATAAAGAACTATTGAAATGAATTCCACTTTTTTTTCAAATTACAGTAACGGTATATTTAAATTTAATCCTATGGAAGAAACTTAACTATAGAAGGCTGACTAGGAGAAAATCAAAGAAGATATAGATAAATCTATGATCTTGCGCTCCATCTGTCATTCATTTTTCAAATGGATAGCTCAAAGTTTTTGAATTTATTGTTTTTGTTTATTAAAATATTAGTCTGATTATTATAGTTTTATTTGCTATGGGTGGTAGAAAGTGTTTAGTTTGTGGACAAAATAATGCTTCGGGTGAAATATCCTATCACAAGTTTGTGTATTTTTTATCTGCATTTTTGTAATATTATACCCTCAGAGTAATAAAAGACATGTATTTTATTACTCTGATTATATACCTACATATGCGACACTAGTTTTCTCAGGAACAATTTTAAAATCAATGAGCAATTTCAGATTCCCCAAAAATAATACAAAGTTGAGGAAGTTTTGGTTGAGATCATTGAAATTGAATGAGAACATGGTATCAGCTAATGCTTTAGTATGTTCTTATCATTTTCTTGCCGAAGACTTCGTAGCAGCAGGTGTGAAAAGATTTCTACGTAGGCATGCAATTCCTTCTTTACCTTTGAAATCAACACCAATGTGAGTAGCCACCAATTATGATTGTTTTTCTCCTAAAAATATCATATTACTCAACAGAAACAGTGAGAGCGTAAACAAAGGGTCAGATGGATCTTCTGTAGTATATATTAAGGATCCTATAGTTGCTACAAACGTTATTGAAAGGTTAGTTCCCCAAGTGACATTTTGAAAGTAAGAATGTAAAACATAGAAATGTTCTGAACCCTAATTTTTCAGTTCATCACAAGAAGCGTTGACAGCTTCTGAAACTTGGGAATTTGATGATAAAATGTAAGCTGATTTATTTCACATTACTACTTTGGTGTTTCTCAAATTATGCCTTTAAATTCCAGTTCACCATCGTTAACTTCTTCAGATCCTCTCTCTATTGATAATGAGGTGAATACTCAAAAGAGAAAGTATGTATGGGGATTAAATATTTTATATAGGATGGAGGATTTAGTTCAATGGCCTAAATTTAAAATGTATGTCATTTACGTGAATATGATATTTTCAGACTATCAGTAGTATCTCAGGCACTGGACATAGGTATCGTTAAAAAACATAGGAACACTAGCAACATGACTTCTACACAACCACACCAAACCTCTAAAAGGTGGGTCTTTGTCTCCATCACAAGAATGATTTCTGTATAAATTTATAATTATAGTTATCGATATTTCGGAGATTTCGAAAGAGAGGATTTGGAGGATCCAGCAAAACTTGATGCATTTTGGACCATCGCCAAAAATACTGTTCTAATGCAAAGAAATAAGATTATATGCCTGCAGAAGCAGAATAGGAAAATGACAGATGAAATTAAGTCATTACAAGAGCTTGCAAATCACGTGAAAGTGGAGAATGTAATTTATGATAGTACAGAAAATAACTGAATGTGAGTTCAATTGTTGATTTCAAATAATTTCCAAGTATACCTTGTGATCCTCACTACAGACTCTTCGTTTGGCTGGTAAAAGCTAAATAAATCAAGGAGAGTTGGCAAATTTCACAATGACGTGCAGCTAAGTATAAACTTCAAGAATGTGTCGTTCTAGATGAGAACAAAATGTCCAGATGTTATTCGAATATGAAAGAGGCAACTGAGGTTTAAAAAAAAATTAGATATGATAAAATCTATTTTTGATGTGAATTCCACATGATCTCAAAATATGAATAAATAAACATATTCCTGAAAGTGTACCTGTTTTCATTCAATGTTTCCATTTTATTGGCGGCACCGTTTTGGTTGTTTTACAGTAAAAACAAGTCGTCCCAAATATCTAATTGAGAAAACTTGAACAATACTGATTCAAGTGTGAAATGAGACAAGATCCTTTGTCAAAATGACCAAATTAATGTTTCAAGTTGCAACATCAGAAATATTGTTTGTCACTGGAATTTGTTGCTGAGCTGTTATTTCACAAATTGAGTATTCAGCTTCAAAGATAAACTTGACTACAAAGCTTTGTTAACCAACTGAAGCAAATACTAGCCTAGTACTACCACAGTGTAAGGTAGAGGTCCACATTATAGAGTGATACTTTCATAAATAAATTTTATATATGTACAACAATAACCATTTCATTTGAAAGCACAACTTTTTAAGTTGGGGTAAAAAAATTCAAAACTCATATCTTCATGATTTTACTTCATTATTATACATGAAAATAAAAGAATCAATAATTTTTTCAAATTGAACACCTGTTAACAGGTCATTTATACGCTGCCATACTACGAGTTTCGAAAAAAATGGTGTGGAATTCATTAATGTAAACAATGCACATATTTGAATTAATCTACAGTTATACGATATATGAACAATGGTTCAAAGTACTATCCCCAAAACCAGACAGGTTCAGAATTCCAATTAAATGGATAAAGTCAAGACTAGACTAACAAGTTTCCTGTAAAACTAATCATTTCTGATTTCCACTCATCCTTATTGGAACAAGGGTTTCTTGTGAACTTGTAAGAATCCGAAAATCGAATAAAAATCATTTTAAAATTTGGCAAACAGTAAAAGTAAAAGGTTCTGGAAAAACGATCAATAAATCATGATAATATCAGAAGTTTTTATTGAGTTTATAAAAGTACAATAAATCATGTCGCTGGTAAGTACCTTTATGGGTATATTTAAAAGTGAACACAAGTGCCCACTCTGATAAAAGTGTTAATATTATACAACGAACCTATTTACAAACATAAGTGATCAATGTAACGCATGAATGAATCATCATGAATACGCTTTTGTAGTTGGTAATTAAACTAATTGAGGTGTTACGTTCGTTTTCAAATCTTGAATACATTTGGAGGGTTCCCTCCTAATGTACCTTTATTTACATGTCTCAGTTTTCATTCAACTATATACCCAAAATGATCGGCCTTTCGATAACATACGAAGTCGAAAAAGCCCATGATTCATACCAAAAGCTGTAAAAGTTCACTTTAATCGATATTGCGATTAATAATGAACGTCAGGCCAGTGCTTTAGCCATTCAATTACAATACGCATGCGATTAAAGGCCGCTTCACACGGCACTTAGTTACACAAAAACATTGCGACAAATATGATAGTTTCAAGAATTCCTGTTTTTTTTAATCACGAAGGTACTGAATAAGGTAATCTTATAGTCCATGCAAATTCTGAGAGGAATAAGATGAAACCATTTTGTTAGATAGTGAATTGCAATACAATTCAAAATAGGAAAGTTTTCGTAAAACTTTCGAAAACAAATGAACTCAATTTTGCTGTTCAAAGCTAGTTTTGGTGAGTTCTTTTGAAGTTATTTTGGGCATTGGAAAACATAAACAAATCTAGATGCTTTTAATCCATTAAAAATCAAAAAACAAAAAAAATGAGTCCACTTACAGTCTTAATGAGTATAATGATCGTAGTAAACAGAAATTTTCAACTCCGACATAATAATATGAAAAAAAAAAAACAAAATTATAAATACACAATACGTCAATACACAACAAATTACGTATTTTGCTTATGAAATAGTAGGGAGCATAGGGAGCTATGCGACATGGAAATTTAATTCACATCTGAATTCCATATCGTTCATCTGAGGGGAGATATTTTCACAGTAGATTGATGTGGCACCTGTTATTCTCGAATACATTCGCATCTGAAGCATAAATTCTCATCATCATGTAAATTATGGGAAATTCCTTTCATTACATTGACTCGAGGAGAGTTCAGTACACGGAGGAAACGCCGTGTAAAACGGGCTTAAGCTCACGTTTATTTGTAATTTACAGTTGTTGTGGTTGTGCCGTGTCATAAAAAAGAAAGAAATGAGGTGCTGAATTCGTGCAATGGTCTGTGAGAAAAGAATATGGGATTCTCAATAGGATTACCCTCTGAAATCTATAGTGAAATGAATAATTGTTGATTTCATTTCACTAAACAGACGTCGGGTCAGAATCCATTGTTTATATCGAGAGTGCTTATGGGGTGACGTTTCTTTGCATTTGTATCGGAATGGATTCGCTAAGAAGAGTTATTCAGTGAGTTCCTTTCTCTTAGCTAATTTTAAGGCAAAAGGGACATTTTTTCTTCTAATTTACGAACTTTTGTAGATTTGACTGGAATGTGCCAACATAATCTGATTGAACCAGCAATGCATGCATTTGATGAATCTAAAAAAATTAACCAAATAGGTATGTTTCCCAGTTAAAATTAGCTAGTTGCCTAGCTTATTTTTAGAGCACAATTTCAGTCATCGTTCGACACAGAAAAGCAACAAAAACAGATGGAAACTTACTTTATATCAATCACAAAATACCTATTTCAATCATTGCTAAATTTATTACTTATCAATAATTTGAATCTTAAAATTATTGTTAACTTCAAAACGCCAAAACTATCACTATGATTCATTATTTATATTGTAGATATGTAGACATCGCCTCATTTCGTGGAATTTCTGCTTAATTTTGCATAAGATTGCTCATCCAAGAATGTTATTTTTTGTCATCTATTTTGATCTCAATTAATTTAAGATTCAAACAAGGATTAAACAAACCAATTTGATTAATGACAGGGAATAACTATTCTCCACTCATTCACATACTCTCCTTTAATGTATTTTCTTATTTCTCCTCTATTTGAATGTTTTTTTGTTCATCTTTTATTCAGCTTATGTTACTAAATTTTTTGCTTATTTCTGTATTTGATTTTGTAGAAGCTTGTAGTAATTATATGGATTCCCTGGTACATTTTGTTTCAATTCTACATATCTATAGGGTAATAAAGTTTTCACAAAAATTTTATTTATTTTCATCCATAATGTTTTTATATTATTTTTATAGCAGTTACCACTTATTATCTGATCCATTAAGCTTCTTATACCTGTCTTGAATTGTTAGTATATTCATGTCAAAATGAAGATATAAACACTTGAAAGTATTATGATAGGTCTGTTTCTATTTTCTCTTTTATACATTGTATTAAAAAAATTCATATTTGAGTGCATGTTCAAGTACCCTATATATTCAAAGGGTCATCATTCTGTCTAAGGTCATTCAGCAAACTATTCATTTTTAAAATTGAGCATGTTTCAGTAATTTTTTTCATATTACAAATACACATTCAGCATGTTTCCTCTGCAAATTGAAAATGATGCTTTATTATCAGAAATTCGAATATTCTGAGTTATTCATTTATCTGGAACACATAGAATATAGATAATTGGATAATCAAGCAAATGTGATAAAATAACAATACTCAATATTGATAAAGGTTTTCACAGCCAGATTCAATTAGAAAATTCCAGGCTTTGTGAGAGTTTCTCACAAATGTGTTCAAACTTCTTCAATCAAAATGAGACATTATTTATATGAAACTCTTAAAAACATTCTTCATTATCTTTCATTGTCTTTAATAAATTTTAGAACCAGAATTGGAGAAAGGATGACTGGAATGAATTCTACTTTAGTTGAAACAGTGAGCATAAATTATGAAGATTTCAATGAAAGTTTTTTAACTTGTGGTACTTGTTTATGTAAGTTTATATTTCTATCTTTTTATGTGTTAATTTTACTGAATTAAAAAAAAAAACAGTTCTCTTTTGAATACTTTTATTTGTAGGTGTTTATGACGGAGGGGAACACACTCCTAAACTCCTGCAATGCTCTCATACAGTGTGCCTCCACTGCCTCACCAGAATAGCTGCCTCTCAAACAAGAGATACAGGCTCTTTCAGATGCCCGATATGCCGAGAATTAATAACGATACCAAGGGGAGGTGTGGCAGCTCTACCACCCTCTTTCTTGGTCAACCAGTTGCTGGATCTCATGTCTAGGCAGAGGAGGGAGGTTATACCAAAGTGTTCAGTCCACATAAATCAGGAATTGCTATTTTGTGAAACCTGCGACACAGTGTTCTGCACAATATGCACGAAAGGCTCTCATAATGAATCTGCGGATACTTGTGAACACACAGTTATCCCCTTTTCAATTGCCATAAAGAGGATGTCGGAAATTTTGTTGTATAAAGCGAATGAATGTATATCTAAGGTTAGGCATTTGTTTTTTTAGTGTCAGTTGTCACTTCAAGTCAAGTTTGAAGTGTCAGCTAAATAATAATAGGAAGGTGTTATGGTATATAATTTGGTCATTTAATTTTGATGGTTACTGTTTTTCTACAGTTGAATAAAGCACAAGAAAAAGTGAGGAGTGAGCTGCAAAGGCTAGATTCTGCAAGAGAAGCAAATCTGGAACAAATAAGTATTATATTTCAACAAATACAAGCACTAGTCGATAAACGTAAGCAGGAAATGATTGAAAATGTCAATTCCATCTGTACAGAAAAACGCAAAATTTTGGAGGAGCAACATTCACTCATTGAATCTGAAAAAAATAAGGTATTACATACAATTTTTTTATTCATTCGAAGCCGATTTTGAATCCAATTATTTTAAATATGTAGGTAGAAGGGGAATGCCAGGGTTTACAATACCAAGTGGAAGTAAGAAACATAACACAACGAATTGAAAGCTTGTCTGAAAAACTCGATGTTGCCATAACCCTGAACGATCCAAGAGAAAACGCATTTCTTACCTGCGATTTCAAACATAACGACACTATCAAAACTATTTCACAACAACTGAATAGCTTGGGTCGTGTAAGAACAAGCACTACTTTTCCGAGTTTGTGTACTGCGGAAATGGAAACTGAAACTATCACTGTAGGAATTGAATCTCATATAGTGTTGACAACCATGGATTATCATGGGAATTCCCGAAATTTCGGTGGAGATCCTGTAGAAGCAACTTTGGTTTTAGAACCTCCTGACGGTTCAGAGCCAACGGTTTTAGAAGTAATTGACTGTGATAATGGTACTTACAGGTTAGTAAACCAGGATATATGGTTTTATTTTCGTAAGTCTTGAATTTTTATGCTTATTGTGATAGTCATTAACGAATAACCGATAAATTTGCGTATTTTTTTTCAGAATTAAATTCAGAGTAGCAAAAGCTGGTATTTACAATATCAAAATAACTATATTCGATCGCCCGATCAAGGAATATCCAATTTCTTTTGAAGTGACAGAACACAATAATCCAGTGACGATGTTTGGAGCGAAGGGAAGTGGAAAAGAAGAATTTATGCAACCAGTGGCGGTAGCTGTGGACGAAAGCGAAAATATTATCTATGTTCTGGATACCGGGAATTCCAGGATAAAAGTTTTGGATAAGAACTTTTCGTTCATCAAACATATAACCAATGAAGGTCTTCTTGGTAGGAGTTGTACAGGTAGAGGAAATCATCTTTATCTCAGTTTTTCTTCTAATTTGAACTCACAACACTTGAATATGAACATTTTCAACTTCATTGCGGAGACTTAACTTTAGTCGAGAACTGTCAGATGCGCTCTATGATTTTTTCGAGAAAAGTCAAAACTTCGAATCGAAATATTTCACGAATGCGGGCACACTCGGAGTAATGAATACGCTTACATGACGTGGTTGAAAAAAGCTTTTCAGCTTGGACAGAGATCTCGTTCCTCCAATTATGCGCATTATTATTATTTAATCAACCAGAATATTACTGAGAGCGATTATGTTTGAGCTCAATAATCTATAGCCGCTAGATGAATACACAAGTTGATAGCAAAATATTTTCTATCGACCTTATTCCTAATGAACTTACGAAATTCCATATCGAAAAATATTCACTCAACAAAATGGAACTTACAAATTTGACTTAATGATCATCATTCTGTGTTCAATTTGAATAAAATTCAATTCGTTTTCCTCTATGGAATTTAAAGAAGACACAGATCCAAGAGGCAACTTCACAGTTCTTAAATTCTTCTATGACAATAATTAATAGGGATCATAGATAAACATAGGGATTCAGATGTTCTGTATTCGATGCATCTATTTCTGTACAATGAACTGACATTGGTATTTTCGGGAACATGAGTTCTTTCTGCAGTTCTCACTAATATAACCTGTGATCTTTATGTAGTCATTATTACAAATTATCTCTAGACTCAACGCTCAATAGTTGAATGTTCTAACTAGAGGTAAGTTGTAGTAATTTCGGAATTTGACGAACATATATCTCTTTGAGGAATTTCCTTGTCGCACGATGGACTTGTGGTTATAAATTGGAGGACAAAATGCATCACAGAAATGACTGTAGATGGAAATACAGTTCGAACTTTCACACACGGCAGTTTTTCGGAGCCTATCGATATCGCAGTTGACAAAACGTATGGACATATTTTGGTAGCTGACAATGGTACCAGTTGTATATTCGTTTTTGACGAAGAGGGAAAATTTTTATTTCAGGTATTATAATTGAACATTTCAAAGACGTCACTCCCAAGCAGTTGAATACAGGCCTCTTTGGAATGAAATATTGTCTTTGTAGGTAGGAAGCAAAGATGTTTTCAAATCGCTATCTTCTGTAGCCATTGGTCCCAATGGGGAAATCGTGGTAGCAGGTTCTGACATAAAAGTGTTTTCTGCTAAAGGAGATTTCCTCAAAGTTGTTTCAGATAGAGGAAAAGGTACCTTAGTCTTTCAAGTTTTTCAGTGCATTCACACAATTTTTTCCTCAGGAAAAGGTCGTTATGGAAGTATATCTGTAGATTCCGAAAACAGAATATTGGCCAGCAGAACAGACCAAAAAGGAAAAAGTTACTTACAAATTTTATCTATGATCGATGAGAATTTGAACAGCTACATCGATTCCCAGAACAGCAAGTTGAAAAGACCCAGTGGTGTGGCAGTAACTAACGACAATCATGTCATTGTTGTAGACCTGGGTAATAATTGTATAAAGAAATATCGCTACTGGTAGTCATTTTCGCGTTGTTTTGTCTGTAAAAGCTTTGAGTGTATATATCGCTAAAACCTTAAATTATTGTCATCAGTAAAGAATACTAATCTAGATGAGATCTATTAATTTCTCCTCAAGATATCCAATCCTCATTTCTGGTTTTCAAAAAAAAATCGTAAAATTGAAAATATATTTTTATTGATTGTATAACTATGATTTGAATCATTTTATTGTTTTTCTTCTCCTTCTCGTTTTTCTAGGCTCATCTGTTGGATCAGTATCTTCTTCAGAATCTGATTTATTGTCTTCTGTTTTTCCAGTTGCCGATTTGGATTCCTTAGCTTTATTATTCCATTCTTTTTTTAATTCTTGTAGCATATTTGGTGTCAGAATTCCTTGCGCTAACAACCTCTCGGTCAAACGTCCAGCACCCAAGGACGATGGTTTTGCTTCTGAAATCAAATGTTATGTTGGTAAGTGAAGAATAAAATATCATGCCAGCACAACATACCTCTCAAGTAATTCTGCTTTTGTTGATTCAAAGAGAAGTCATCTTCAGCAGCGACTGCCGAGGGAAAACCGGAGCTGATGAAATTTTCAGAATTTTTCAACAGTCTAGTGATCTGTATCACTCCCTGTTGAATTATGGCATCCAGTTCTTTCTGCATGTCCCTAATGAGATTGGCATCGATGAAGAGATCCATGAAGCGGTAACTGAAATTTTCGAGTGTTTAGAATATTCAGTATTCAACTTGCTAACGAATTAATGAACAACAGGTTATGGGACCAGGTTTTCTCACCAACCTTAGCCACAAATACAAGTCCAAAACGTCAAACACAGCTTCGAGGTGAACTAAATCCATGATAGTTTTCGGTGTCTGTAATGGCCATCCGATATTTCTGCACAACCAATCGAATGTTATTTTGTCGTTTCTACTATACTGCCTTGCAAACTGAAAAAATTGAGGAAACGATGATGGGTTGATTCAATTTTAGTTGGAATTCGGTTCACCTTTAAAAACATAGTGCAGACGAAAGGCATCTTTTTATTTATTGGAGCACAGCAAAAGACGTATCTAGCTCTCAACGGGAGTGGCACATGCTGAATCATGTCTGCTAAAAATTTGAAATCCTCGACGTTACACATGAAGTATAAGGAATCATCTACCGTTGATAAGCTGACAAATATATCCTGAAATTCGTAAAATAATAATTATTCTTACCTGAATCCTCAAAACCAAGTTCAAAATTTTGAATTTGGTTATTCTCAAACTATTTTAAGTGTTCTTACCATCAGATTGCTCAGTGTTGAATTCGGTAAATGGTAAGCATACAATTCGATTTGATCTGCGGTTGGATGCAAACCAGCCTGTAGTATCGGTTCTGGTTGGGAGGCCAATAAATTTTTCAAAGTTTTTAAGTCTTCAGTCTTGAATGTTGTCACTTTCCCCTCTTCCCATTGGGTTCCATAACTGAAAAAAGGAAATTAGGGATTTTTCTAAGCTTATAAACACCAGACTCACCGTCCTGCCCGACCAGCTATCTGCAGAGCCGAAGATACTGATAATGTGTCCATTTCTTTTTCTCCCTTGTCATTCATTGTGGGTTTTATCAGAGAGTAAAAAATTATCCTTCTTATACTCCTGAAAGACAAAGAGTACGATACACAATTATGGTGAATGACTCCATTAACAAAATACTACATACAAATTAAGCCCCATTCCAATGGCATCTGTGGCAACCAAGATTTTACAAGCATTTTCTGGATCATTGAACTTTGCCGCTTGGGCAAGTTTGGTATTGGGTGGAAGACCTCCGTATATTACAGCTACCTCTTTTCCTGCAGCTTCAATGCCTCTTGAAACCGTATAAATGTCGTTTTTGCTGAAACAAACAATGCAGTCTCCAGGTTGGACGTTGTCCAAAGAACCTGTTGAAAAAGAATGTTTATAACCAAAAGAAAAACTTTCAAAGAAAACGATGAAGCATTTTTTGTCCCTATAATATTAACTTCAACCTGAATGAGCAGTTTCACTTGCCTAATGCTTGATCTTCGATATTGAGCTGTGTGAGTCTCTTATAATTCCTTATTTCTATATCTTCTCCGGTTGTTAAACACAATTGCCTCAATAGATCTGCAGTACCAGCCTCACCACATATGTGAATTTCCTCGGCTATTATACCTAAAAGTGCCCTAGTCCAGGCCCAACCTCTCCCTGGATCTTTGACCATTTGAATTTCATCAATCACAGCAACTTCATCTGCAAAATTCCACTTAAAAGATTGTCGAGGTCTTAAATAAACACTTACTTACAAGGAGTATTTACTGACGTCATTTCTACTGTACATGATACATGAGCAGACGGTGCTCCAGAAGGATCTGCGTAGTTCCTTTCCTCACCTGTAACTAAATCACAAGGAGTGCCCTGAAAAAATTACTGGTATAAAGTGGAAAATTTTTTATAGCTGACTGTGACATACACGTTCATTTGCTTTATTGAATACTTCCACAGCTAACAACTTGAGTGGACCACAGTACACCCCAGATTTTGCTGTGAAAAATCTCTCTAAAGCATGGTATGTTTTGCCGGAATTTGTAGGACCTGCATGAAAAATTATTTTTCTGTTTACGGCTCTTGCTTCGGGATACCAATTCGCTGGAGTTCTCAAATCAGAAATTTTTTTCAAGTCGTCCATACATTCTAAATGAGGAAACATTTGTTTAGCATGCCTCACAAAATATGGAAATATATCTGTAACATTTCCAGCTCCTTGCAAAATATCACTTACAACTACATGCAAATCAACCGGAAGAGTATCTGCTTCCAAGCAATACCTTCGGAAACTCACATAACATTGATGTTGTAAATAATCTGAAAATTGATGTGATGAAAATAAGGAAGAAGCAATAATTGAAATGTTTACTGTCTAGGCCATTATCAGTCAGTAACTGTTTAATTTCTTGTTTTTGGTAAAATTTGTTCAGTAATTTCAATAATTCAGCCTTATTGAATGAACCTGTTAACTCGGCTCCAACATTTATATCATCGGGACTAGGTTTTACGGACACTGGCATGAATAGTGATGATATTTTTGAACCACTCTTTTTGGTACGTCTTTGCATATAATTTGTTACATGTTTACAAACGGTTTCATCGCTTATTTGCAATTGCTTGGGAAATAGGTCTTTTAAGCGAGGACGACAACATATTCTTTGGACTTGGCTTCTAATTTGCAACATATTATTTGTTTCAAAAGATTTTAGCGTTTTGATTTTTTTTGAACCAGTTCACAGCTGACAAACATTCGGGACCTAACCTCGTCCTCAAGTAAGGTTAAATTGGGAAGACAACAATCAAGCAAAGAAAAATGTTTTTTCTTTGATGGAATTCAATTGTAAAATGAAATGGACTAAAATAACTCATGTTGAAACCGAATCGTATGGATATCAAAATCGATAGTTTTTAACATTATTCCACAAGTATGGATGGAGTGGTGTTAACTATTAAACTTGTATTTACCGAACGCAACTTTTTGATGTGACCCCGTATTTCAAGTAAAGATTCTTTGGTTCAAGTTCATTGTTCTCTGTGCATGAAGAAAGGAAAATTTGTTTTGACGTTTTTTTGTGATGAAATTTTGAACGATAACACGTCAGTTATCTAGATTTTTCATGTCCTTTCCTCTTCTAGCATAAGATTTTAACATTTCCGTAGTTAATCACGCCAGTGCTGATTATTTACATAGACAATGTCGAGAGTAACAGAAAACGTAAATACATCTGGGGAGACTAATAATGGAGATCAGAATCCTGAATCTTCTAGATCCACTGAAGAGGACAGTAAAGAGGACAAGACATTTGAATGTAATATTTGTTTAGATACGGCGAAAGATGCTGTTGTTAGTTTGTGCGGTCACCTGTTCTGGTGAGTTAAGGCCTCCGATACGATAGTAAACACATTGTCCACCAGTGTAAATATATTAGAAATCACATGATATAGGGATAGTTGAAAAATTGATAATTCGATTGTGGCAATTTCGAATTCCAGAAATTCAGAAACTCAACTCAAATCATGTGCCCTTATATCACAAAATTTATTCAGGATTTCTATCAAAAAAGTATGAAAAAGTTCGGAAAACTTGTACTACACTGAAACGTACTATTGTTGTTATTAAATTTTCAGCTGGCCATGTTTACATCAGTGGCTAGAAACAAGGCCAACAAGGCAGGTGTGCCCGGTTTGTAAGGCCAGTATAAGTAAGGAGAAGGTTGTACCTTTATATGGTCGGGGAAGTACCAAACAAGAGGATCCAAGAGAAAAAGTACCTCCTCGACCAGCTGGGCAGAGAACAGAACCGGAACCAGCATCTTCATTTTCAGGTAGACTCTTTTATTTTATTCTCAATGAAATAATAGAATATGAGTTTAGTTTCATGAAAAGAATGAAATCCTTTTTTCTGCGATATTCTAGATTGGTAGATTCAATTTGAATTGGATTAACCTATTAACACTTTATAAGTCAGTGCATTTCTGGTATGTGGTACTCTAAAAACGTGTTTTATTAATTTAGGGTAATTGGGTCGGGAGACTTAGTTCTCTCTGAAGCATGTAAAACGCTAAATCGAATAATACATATTTAACCTTAGACACCTCAGCTATCCTGCTGTGTCTGATTAAGCATTCTTCACAATCACATAGAGAACCCTCTTTAATGATTAACATTTTTAGTCTTATTAAGAATAGTTGATACACACAATAATGAAAAATGTCCCTTGTTCATATTAAGTCTGAACGGGATTTTAGGTTTCGGTTTTGCTGACAATGGTTTTCATATGTCCTTTGGAATAGGAGCCTTCCCCTTTGGATTTTTTACTTCTTCTTTCAACTTCGTGGATGGCAGACCCTCGCCGGCAGCAAGAGGTACCCAGCAACAGATCGAGGAGCAATTTCTGTCGAAAATATTCTTGTGGATGGCGATCTTGTTCGTGGCTTGGCTGCTTTTGGCGTAGACGACTTTGTTGATGGAAAAATTGATGTGTATATAAGAGTTTCTAGTTTATTTATATGTATGTGTTTTGTTCAAATCTATCAATTTTCTTTCCAAGGGCACCTAATTATATTGGATATTTATCAGGAAGTATACAAACTGATTTATACACAGCAAATAAAATGGTTATCTTCGGATGTATATATTTAGAATTTGAAATAATATAACCAAAGAAAAAATGCCTGGTGTTTGTGGTGAAAGTTTCTGTGTCTGATCTTTAATTGAAAATGAAGGAGGTTAATTATGTTTAGATATTGCAAAATGAGTTTTTAATAAAAGACTTATCTGAAATGTTCCAAGGAATTCCATTATTTCTAACTTTCTTCCTATTAATTTGAAATGAATTTAGTGTTAAACCCATAGAATTATGAATATAGAATTTGAGAATAGCGTCTTATAAATATACAAAAGTGTAGGCCTTGTTCTTCCTATATCCGGCGACAATTATCGCTATACGCATGCGTCGTGAACTTTCGCGGCCTATATAAGGGACATTATGTATCTGTGGTTGCCATATGTGGAATTTTTCTTCGTGCTGCCGATTAACCTATTATTATTATAGCAATATTTCCTTGATATCCAACTCCTAGCCACTCCCCCTTTATCGCACATGCGCAAAAGTTCTCGCTGGTGTTTGGCAGAAGCCACTAGATGTTTCAGTTTTTATTTCAAAGATCAAATTAGTAATGTGAATTAACCCATATTCTATCTCTATGGTAAGGGGGACTTCTACTTGTTGGATCACGCCTTCGGGTTTGAGTCTCTAGTATCACATTAATGCGGTATGAGGCCCACGTTTGACTGCCCATGGTCCATGGGCGCCGCATAGTTAGAGAGAAGATATATTAAGGGTTTCATTTGGGTATATCAAATTCCTACGTTGGTGAAAAATTGCATTATTCACTATGAAGGGTAGATTCGTGTTTATGCGTCATAAATTGTGATATCTTTCATTTTACGTTGAGTTACATGTTCACATAAATGTTAATGTGAAACTGCGTTTTCAGAAAATTAAAATGACTCGTAATTCTGTCGAACATTCAGTTCATTTCGATTCAACTACTTTTTATTCATAAATTCGAATTGGGATACATCACAACCTACAATAATTCATTATATACAAAAATAAATGCAACTGTTTATGAAGCACTAAGAGTCTACACACAATTTCTCTTTGCTGTTTTTCTCACGATGCGAGTTGAGAGTGCACAAATTATTTCTAAAAAATGTTGAAACATATAATACAGTTTTATTTTCATTTGAGTACATTAATTTATATATACATATGCAAAATATTTTGTTAATGAAAAATGGTATAAATATTATACAAATATACAAACATACCAACAACAATTCTGGATGTTTCTTTTATACTTTCAAATTATATCAGCCTTTATCTCTAGTAAGTAATGAGTCTTTCTTCTTTTCTTTCTGCACCCTTTTTTCTTCAAACTCACATTCTTTAAATTTGTTTTTCGTGTTATTTTTCTTCGTTTTTTAAGTTTGTTAATTGATGGAGTCTTGTGAGTTTGAGTGATAGGGTGGAAAATCCTCAAAACCCTTCACACCATGGAAAAGTTACTTGTAAGAAATAAATTATTACAATAAATAATATAATAAATTAGGTTATATAAAGCTAAAGATTACTTACAATAATTCTATAAAAAACTAGTGACTTCAATAAGGACATCGCACTCTGCTCCATATTCTCCGTAAGCAAGACTTAATAAGAATTATCACCATAGGGATAACAGGTAAGTCTCTTACGATCAGTGTAGTAGCCAAATCTCCGTACCTTACCCTACAATTGAAAGACAACTAACTGCATCCAATACGTTTGTCTGTCTCAGTCTTCTTTGGTTGATAGGTAATTAATAGGTACTTTTCTGCGACTGAGCAGAAAAGCCCATTTTCCTAAAGACCCCATGCATCTCCTTGTGTTCAACTCGTTGGTACTGTGGTCCGGTGATTTTTCTTATGTTTGAACCTCCGGCAATCTTTGACTGAACAGCAGTGCTCTCCCGTTTGTAATTTCTTGTTTTTTCTCGCCTTGAACATTTTGTCGCATGCCGCCTTATCGCAGGGATTCCTCTTGCAGGTTTGTTTACCTCTCTGCAAATGAAACAGTCACATTGAATTGGGAAACCTAAATAATTCGATAGAATTCTATCTGATCATTGTCATCAAGTTTCAAACACATATGTACATTTGTGGAATACTCACATTACATTTGCAGGTTACACATTTGTAGAATCCAAGAGAATCGATGTACGGAAAGTACTCGGAGCCGTTCTCGTGCGGTTTATTCGGATTGTTCAGATTCCTACACCCTCCATCCTTCATGACCTGATCAGGAGTCTTGGTGGGCCTCTCCGTTTTTCTGTGCGGGTTCCTTATGGGCATTTCATCGGCCGGATAGCTCTCGTTCACGTCGAACTCCTGCCTGCTGCAGTTCTTGCAGCAAGTCCTTTCGTTCCTGTTCCTCACGCACTTGATCTCGAGGAAAACTGGATCGCACACGCATTCCGTGCAGGTGTCGAATCCGGTCGGTAAGAGGAACGGGTGGAACTTGCTGCCTCTGGAATGCGGTTTGCCGTTGAAGAGGCAGGTGTTCAGGGTGTTCCTGTGGGTCTGGCTGACCATAGGGAAGGTTTTGGAGGGACAGGACGGGCAGCATTCGCCTGGGTTCTTGATCCTTAATCGTTCCTCGCAGTCTGGCTCGGGGCAGGTCATGGTGTCGCATTTCTCTTTGCCGTTTTGGCAGAAGCACATGGTGCAAGGGTCTCTGCTGGAGGTCCATTGGGCTTCTTCCTGGTAGAATTTGCCCTCGTAGTAGCAGTCTACACTGGGCTGGTCGCCGTTGTTGTCGTCTGGAACGGGAGGTACTTCGTTGTCGGAGTTGTATGGTTGTCGGCAGCCCAAAGGTATCTGCAACTGAAACAGAGACTGAATAAGTACAATTTGGGTCAACAGAACAGTAAACTTGGGGTTTTATGAGCAACTAGGTAGTTATCCTTACCTGAGTTACTGTCGCAGTAAGAAGGGTACTTTTTTCTTCCATGATCTTAATGATTCCAACACCTGTATCAAGTTTACTCAATTCATCCTTCGACAGTCCTTCCACTGGACTATTCTCCACTTGGTTCCCGACAAAACTATCCAAATGCTTCGTTATAACAGGTGCACCAGGAGCCAGCATAGGAAGAAGGTCCAAGTACAGGTCCAGCCTCCTGTTGTTGAAGCCCAAACCGTTCAAAGAAACATCGTAGTGAATATGGCAATCGTGATCTACGCTTAACCAAACTAAACCTACAGCCGTTGACGGTAAGGTGTAGTTCTCCCTCTTCAACAATATTGGAGCCTTGGAGTTCCTAGCATCTGCTACTAGTTTCGAGACCAGTTTCCCCTTGATGACGGTTGAAGTTTTCTCGATGGAAATGTTGATGCCGATGTTTCCGAAGTAGAAAGGCTCCAAGAATTTAGGGCTGATCTTATCTATCGTTCCATTCGCCCAACCGTCCTCGAAATAAGGAGTCAAATCTTCCAGTTCCCTTCTCTTGGTACTCAAGTCGATCAAGGTGACGGAGTTTGGAATTTCGGTCTTGAGGTTATCCACTTGGACGTTGTAGTTGAGGCTGCCTTCGTTCGTCATGTAGAACCAGCCCAAACCTGTTATAACGTTCGCGTTGTGCTCGTTGTTGCTGGTTAGTAAGGTTTGGAAGATTTCGCAAGATGCCTTGGATACTATATGCCCGTAAAGCCTCATGTTGACAGGGTTTTTGACGGAGTGTATGCCTATAGCTAGTTTTCCTCTTGTTAGGGCTCGCATCTCTTGGTTTTCGAGGACGGCGCTGGTCTCCACCAGGTTGATTTCGTTGGACGGTTTTTTCACTGTGACTTGCTGCAAAGAAACGAATGAGCCATTTGATAAAATGAGAGGCAACAAGAAGGGGGACTTAATGAGGCGATGCTAATGGAGACTAAATCGAATATTCACCTTTTGCACAATCTTCTTCTTGTCCAAATAAAGAGTGATGTTGAGTGGTACGTCAGCTATTTGATCGATCTCGAAGAGACCGTTGAAAATGACAGAAATATAAACAGATGGGTTTATAGCAGTTGAAACTGAGATGAAAGCAGTTCCACCGGAACCATTCATCACATCCGGATCACTGTTAGCCGCTGGTTCCATTAAAGAACTGAACATTTCCTTGGACAAAAGATTGTATTTGGTGATCAATCCACTGATGGTGAACTCTGTGTGATCCTTGCTACCCCACACCAAAGCAGCGTACATCTTTTCCTGCTTCATCAATCGCCTGTAAGACCTGGGAATCCTCTTCCAAGACCCGCATACTTTCCTGGTCGTCTTCTGGTAGAAACCAAGTGGGGACCCTTGAGCCTGCAGGGTGAATTCTTCCAGGATATTCCCGTCGTTGTCTATAAACTGGAGCATTCGTGGTCTTTGGGCTCTATCGGAGAAGACGAAGGAGTAGTGCAAGTTCTTCTTGTGGAAAGTGAATCTGCCGGTCGCGATTATTTTGTTTCGGTTCCTCTCGTTGGGGGAAAGTTTGAGGAAGTCGTTTTTGAGAACCAGGGAAGATCTGCCGGTGAGAAGAGCTGCGTAATCTGGAATTGGTGTTTTTGTTAGACGGAGGTACTGAGGGTATTTGGTGGGTTTTAATGGTGAGATTTCTTACGTTTTGTTGTTTTTTCGTCGTCTTCTAGGGAGTGCTGGGGTATGATGTCGATGTCCTGGATATTGTCTGGGTCTGAAAAGAAATATTAGGACGTGAGATACAAGGAAACATTTGGAATATTTGGATAGTTCAACCATGATGATTAGATCTGAAACTTTTTGGTTTCTCGTGAGTTGCTCTGGTATTCATCGACTGTACCCTCGTAACGTTAGTCTGCATGATACTCGTTATATCCGGTTGATACGCGAATCGTTCAATTAACGTTGACACTTAAATTCAAGAGTTGACTCCGTGCAGAATCGGAAGATCGGAACGAAAGGCACAAGGATGAACAACCTCCGTCGGAAAGTTTCATTCATAAAGTCGTATTAAGAATTCAACGTCGATAAAAAATGCGTTTTCTAACGTTATCATTATCGGCCGTAAAATAAAACTCATCTGAATTACAAATGCCGTTGCCATATTTGCTCAGTTATATTGAACCACTAATTATTCAGCCCGCCCACCGTCCAGTCTGTATCAATGCCGCCTGTTCTTCAGACGACAGTCCTGGAGGAATGACGCTTCTCGAGACTCAATTCGCGAGTATGTAGGTGAGGACAGCTTGAAATTTACATTGTCGTATCGAAAAAGCCGCGAATTCATATGAATTTTTATGTCGCGGATCATTGTTCTTCGTTTTTACAAAGTTCGTGCCTGATTTAGTTCACCTTCGGTGTGGATTTCTCTTCCTCGCCATCTGTTGGATCAGTGGTCACAGAATTAGGCAATATCACTCATAGAAGGCACCATCTGCTTTACTTGCATCCACTCTTACCTTTACATTACTAGTTATTACATTTCTATGGTTCACATGTGTCCTCTATTAGTATAGATATATAATATACTATATTTTCGATGACTGAACATTCTAGGCATCTTAAGTATATTCTAAAACTAGTTGCAGAATGCGCTCCTATTCCAATACGAAGGCGAAATTCGAAAACGAGCGACGAAGGAGCGAGTTTTCGAACGCATGAATGTTGGAATTGCATTCTGCAACGAGTATTAGACGATATTTTCTCTATTTCAGTCAAATTTCGTGAAATACTGTTGAAATTCAATGAAAAATTCAGATTATACATCCTAGTGACTTTTGTATTGTATCTTGGCAGTTGGTGTACTGACGAAAATTGACATTTCCGCAACTTGACGTGTGTTGAAAATTGATAGGATCGGCAGTCATTGTTGACAACCACGAAACCAAGAATATAACTGAAAACAGTGCTGTAATGAATTCATTACAGCACATTGAAGTTCATTCGATTCTGTTCCGAGATATGGGCGTAGTAAAAGTGGGTAATTCTCAACTTCAACGCCCTGTATCTCAAAAACTAGTCATAGGATTGAGTTGGGGCCATAGACACTTTTGATCAGTATGTCGAGTACTACATTATACCAAAATTTTAGAAAATTTGACGGAACGCCATTTCCCGTAGTAAAAGTGCGGGGTCCTTTATTAAAAAAATTGTAAACCCTTCGTTTTTTCTCCAAATTTTAATCATTTACTCGTTGCTATACTATCTATGTTTTACCATAAAAATTTGAACAACTTCTTCTGGGTGTTGAAGTTTCTTTGTCAGTATAATTCTCTGTTTTATAATGTTCATTTTGAGTACCTGAATAAATTCTTCTGAATACGTTATAAGGAAAAAAAAGGATTCAGAAACGATTTATTTTTTCTGATTGATGAAGGGATGTATGAGTGTATAAAGATAAAAATAATAAAAAAAAATTTATAAGTATTAAATGAATGGAAAGGATATTCCTCATCATTTTTGGTTATTTTTCAACATTTCCACCATCAAAACTAACAAATATTTTTGTGTTTTTTCATTTCAGTATAGAATTTACCGTTTTTTTGTAAATGACATTACAACAATGTGTTGCTTTCGCGAAATATATTTCCTTGAATTTTTCTATTCGAAATGATAAATATCCATTTTTATCGAAGACATTCTATTAGGTTTGTTTCAGCCGTCCATTAGTGAAAATTAATTGTTCCTTACAAATGTGAATTTTAACGTGGAATTGAATTTCTTTTAAACGACACGCCCCGCAGGTATCTCCTCCCAGATGACTGATAAAGGAAAAAGAGAGTATTATACCAAATTATACAGGCAGTGTGATATCAAGTTCAGTGTTGGGTTTCTTGTTATATTCCCTGTGCCCCAATATTTGTTCTATTAAGCTGAATAATCCAATAAATAAAAATTAATGCAATGCACTGAGCACTGCCATCTGGCGGTATACGTTTCTTACATTGAAGACGAAAGACTCTTAAGAGTCTTTCGCCTTCAATGCAAGAAACGTATACCGCCAGATGGCAGTGCATTGCATTAATTTTTATTTATTGGATTATTCAGCTTAATAGAACAAATGTTGGGGCACAGGGAATATAACTAGAAATACTACCCTGAACTAGATATCATACTGCCTGTATAATTTGGTATAATACTCTCTTTTTCCTTTATCAGTCATCTGGGAGGAGATACCTGCGGGGCGTGTCATTCAAAAGAAATTCAATTCCATGTTGAAATCCATAATTGTTATTAACAATTGATTTTCACTAATTGACGGCTAAAACGAACCTTAATGACTTGCCTTTGAGAAAAATGAATATTTATCATTTCGAATAGAAAAATTCAAGGAAATAAATTTCGCGAAAACAACACATTCTTGTAATATCATTTACAAAAAAACGCTAAATTCTGAAAGAAAAAGGAGATAGACATTGCATTAACTAAATGAAAGACTTCAATACTGAAATGAAAAAACACAAAAATATTCGTTAGTTTTGATGGTGGAAATGTTGAAAAATCACCAAAAATGATGAGGAATATCCTTTTCATGCATTTAATACTTATAAAAATTTTTTTTATTATTTTTATCTTTATACACTCATACATCCCTTCATCAATCGGAAAAAATAAATCGTTTCTGACTCCCTTTTTTTCAGGAATGTAGACCCTTAAGGTTCTGTTTTCATTTTCCGATAGATCGAAAGTTTGTTTATTGTTTGTTTGTTTATGTTTATACTGATTACTCCTAGGTCTCCCGAGGAGACCCCTCAGAAGCTTGTAGCTTGTGCGAGTTAGGAGAATCAGTTGTGTTCTGTGTAGGCTTTGTTACTGTGTCCTTACGCCACCTTAGGCACAGCACTGTTAATTTTAACCCAACAGTGAATGGAGGCCCCTACCGAAACTAGAAAATTTCTTTCCTAGCTCGGGATTGAACTCGGACTTGCCGGGTGCGAGTTCAATGTCCTAACCACTGGACCAGGAGCCCTATAAGTGCTGCTCTATTTTCAATATTCCTAAAATTTGAGCACGTGTGTATCAGTGTATGTTAATTTCATTATTTTTCCTTGATCGAAGGTCAGCATTATGTTGAGAACGTAGGGAAAAGAAGTAGTATTCCTTTCGGCGTGTTTTTGAAGATCCTTGTATTTTTTCATGGCTGTTATTCTTCTCTTCCCAATGGTGTTATTTATTTTTTTTCGAATAAATTAAGTCGAAATTCGCTGACGCACGTCGTATCGACAGAAAATTACAAGGGAAATTTGTCAAGACCCGCAAAAAACGATGCTTCAATTAGGGCCAAATGGTTATGATTAGCGCTAATCAAATGGGGACTTGTAATATTCTATTCCGATCCAAGCAGCCGAATATACATTCCGGTCCGATAAATATAAGAATTAAGAATTAGGCATGCAAATTCATACGACCACACCTCCGTGGAAGGCCGGCAAAAAATTCATCCATTTATCCGATATTTTATTGTTACAACGAAAAAATAACCGTCGCGTATGCACATTTTAATTGATTGTGGAATAATCAATGAGTTTATGGACAGGTTGTCGGTGATGAATGCCGACTCTTAACGCCAGACTGGCGCCCGCTAGGTGAGACAATGTTATCGCGTCTTCTGCTCGGTCTCGGATGACGCCTAGACTCCGATCCGGCCGTATGGGACTCGGCGGAAGGACGAACGGTCGTCTTTCACCATTTTCCGCCTTTTTCCGAGCCGTCCGTCGCCGGCGGCTGTCGCTTTTCCGGGTTTATTAGACGGAATTAGGGACAGATGGCGGTCCCGAGCGCGCTATATCCTTATATGCAGCGTCGTTCACGATTCACGTTTATCCTTTAAACTTTCTATTTCTTTCGATTGTCGGCCGCCGATCTCGTATCTGCCGGCTAAAGGCGCGCACACATCGCCGGACTTTTTCAACTCGTCTCTACTACACAGCGCAAAAAAATTAACGCACATTCTGAAAATCTCGATTTTAATGAAAGTTAACTCTACATTGACTACTACATTTTTTATGTTCTCTCGGGAAGGTTTTGAACGAAACAAGACACATTAAATGGAAGAAAAATTCAGGATTTCACCGAATCTTATGTGAAAGAAGAGAAATGAACAATTTTCAAAATACTGAAATGCTGGTAAGTGATTTAATACTTGGTATTTCCACCCCTTGCGTTAATAACAGCTCGGCAACGACGGTTCATACTCAAAATGAGTGATCTTAAAATGTTCTGATCTAATCCTTCCCAGATTTCTCCGAGTTGGATTCCTAAGTAATCAAGAGTAGCTGGATGATTTTCTGAACTTCTCAGCCTTCTATTGAGGTTGTCCCAAACCTGCTCAATCGGATTGAGATCTGGACTTCTTGCTGGCCATTCCATTCGACAGACTTCAACCTCTTCAAGGTACTCCTGAACGATGCTCGCACGATGGGGTCTGGCATTATCGTCCATAAAAATGAAATTTTCACCAATGTATGGGGCAAATGGCACTAGTACATGCTCTTCAAGAATGTTCCTTATATACTTATCAGCATTCATAGCTTCATTATCAACGACCACTAGGTCTGTGCGAGCAGTCAAAGATATTCCACCCCATACCATAATCGATCCTCCCCCGAAACCAGTAGTATTCAGGAAATTGCACTGAGCATATCTTTCATGCGGACGTCTGTATACAAGGGAACGTCGATCACAATGTAAGAGGCAGAATCTAGACTCATCTGTGAAGAGAACTCTTTCCCAATCGGCCTCTTCCCAATGGATATGCTCTCTCGCAAAATCCAAACGCGCCCTTCGATGGGCTGGGGTAAGAGCTGGGCCTCTTGCCGCCACACGAGGCCTTAAATCATATTATCTGAGGCGATTTCTTATTGTCTGAGTGCTAATTTGCACCTCATGAGTTTGCTCAAGCTGACTTTGAAGGAGGCGAGCGGTTGCAACCGTTGTCTCAACGAAGAAACTTTCAAGTAACGTTCTTGAATGGCAGTTGTTACTCGTGGTCTACCCTGTCCTGGTTTTCGGACATTCATACCTGTCTCCCTGAATCGCTGCAACATTCTGGACACACTTGTATGGGAAACTCCAAACCTTTCTGCAATTCTTATATATGTATGTCCACCCTTCTTCTCGCAAAACTACCGCTTGGGCACATTCCTCTTGGGTCAAATTGCGTGTTTCGCGTTGCATAGCGATCGAGTATAGAAAATCAAACGAAAGAAAAACTATTGATCACTAGAATTGATCGAGAACAACTGATTTTATAATGGAGCCAATACATTCAAAATCAGATAATATCATCTTTTTTTTATTCCTGCTGGGACAAAACATCTGTATTGAAGAAAAACGTTGAAAGTGGATAACATATGCATGCATAATTCTGATAAAAATAATTATCATTGAGAACACCTTCAGTTGTAGAATAAATTTGAGGTTTCCATAATGTGCGTTAATATTTTTGCGCAGTGACAAATCAATTTTCTATATTTAAAAAAAAATTCCATTTGGATAGGCGATTAAGTAATGCAAAAAATAATGGAAATACTGAAAAGACTTCCAGAAAGTGTGAAATCGCAGAGAACTGTCTGAAATTCCAGGAGAATTAAAAAAAAAATCGAGCTTTCAAGTGGAAAATTGAGGGCGTGAACTTGGAAAAATGAAAGGCACTTTTTGAATGGAGAATCGGTGCCGTCGGCCAGAGTAAAACGGCCCGTTAAATCGTAATCTGTTCATATTTTCGAAAAAAGATTAAGATAATTATATGAAAATTAGTAGACAGGTGAAACCCATAAAACTGTTTCCAATAAGAACGAAGTTTTCAATATCAACAGAGGCGTACATACAGTTTGTTTTTTCAAACATCAACACCCTGTACTTTCTTCACACTACATTTTTGGACTATACTTAATAGGACAAACTATCATTATTTTATTATGTAGAATCACCTGGTAAAGTTTGGAGATTCATTGCGGACAGTTCGTATAAGCGGCGTACTCTTGCGTATTAGTATTTTATGTTTGATTGTCGATATCTCAGGAATGGTGATTCGTGAAGAAAAAAGTATCGGGACAATTTTGGTAGACAATTGAATGATCTACAACTTTTCTCTGAGCTTTCTTCATGGTAACATTCACCGTTTCCGAGAAAAATGCAAAAAACGATATCTGCGCCTTTTGACCTTGGATCCATTTTTCAGAACACATCTGGGTTTTAACTGAAAAACCAACCCCATCCAGTTTTTGAAACGGACTGCGGTCATCAAGACGAGGTGTTACAACTTAAAAACAAAAACCCAGGTCAAACAACGAGTAATCTGCCGATGAGTGTCGGACGTGTTAGTTTCGGTCGGCCCCCGTACACGACGTGCCGAAAGGAATTCACGTCGATTTCCCGCGTCTGGAAATCGGCATCGTTTCTCGGTAATCGTTAAACAAGGCGAATTTGTCTCGTAATTCGTTACGGTGTCAAAGTCAACGGAACAGTTGCTGGCACTAGAGCAAAAATTATGACAAAAATTCTATGCTATTATTAGCGGTCGGGATCGGCATAATACGGTAGTACGTCAAGTTTCACTTTTTCCCATCGGGACGCCCTTGAATATCGTGAAGGCAGACGGTGTGAAAAAAATAGAAGCTGCCGACAGGCGGTGACACGACGTAAAATATATTAGCCGTAAAGTTATATCTAAGACCGGAGATCGGCATGCCACGACCCACCGGCACAACCATTTCGGATCGTTCCCCGCATTCTGACCGAAACAAAACACCCAATTTTACTGTCCGGATCACGGCAGGAATTTGTGTTCAACAACCGAAAGGTACATCTTGATAAGATATCAATTCGAGCCACACCACCCCGTCCGATGTACGGGAGCAGGCTTTCGATTGGGGCCCGTGCCCGAAACCAGCTTTCTGAGAAGAACATCTCTGAATACAACGGAAACCGTGAAAAAAAAACGGTTAGCTTCTTGGATTCTCTTGAAATCGCGGATACTTGTGAGATCGCGGATTCTCTTGAAATGACGGATTCTCTTGAAATGACGGATTCTCTTGAAATGACGGATTCTCTTGAAATGACGGATTCTCTTGAAATGGCGGATTCTTCTGAAATTGCGGATTCTCTTGAAATCGCGGATTATCTTGAAATCGCGGATACTTGTGAGATCGCGGATTCTCTTGGAATGGCGGATTCTCGTATAATCGCAGATTCTCGTGGAATCGCGGATTCTCTCGAAAAGGCGGATTCTC
This sequence comes from Adalia bipunctata, assembly GCA_910592335.1. Classification (NCBI taxonomy): domain Eukaryota; kingdom Metazoa; phylum Arthropoda; class Insecta; order Coleoptera; family Coccinellidae; genus Adalia; species Adalia bipunctata. Next base: position 7,035,560 of record OU342951.1, read on the forward strand.
TTGAAATGGAGATTCTCGTGAAATCAAGGATTCACTTTTGATCGCGGATTCTATTCAATCCGCGTATTCTCTGCAGTTCTCGGATTCTCTTCTTCGTGTATTTTCTTAAATTCGCGGATTTCTCTTCGATACAGGAAGATTTGTAAGAAAGATTCTCTCATAAACACGACGTGGAATAGCGTTGAAAGATAAATTCTCTTGAAATGGCGGATTCTCGTATAACCGCTGATTCTCGTGGAATCGCGGATTCTATTGGAATGGCGGATTCTCGTGAAGTCGGGAATTCTCTTGAAATCGCGGATTCTCTTGAAATGGTGGATTCTCGTGAAATCAAGGATTCTCGTGAAAACAAGGATTCTCGTGAAATCAAGGATTTTCTTTTGATGGCGGATTCTCTTCAATCCGCGTATTCTCTTCACTTCGCGGATTCTCTTCTTCGTGTATTTTCTTAATTTCGTGGATTTCTCTTCGACACAGGAAGATTTGTAAGAAAGAATCTCTCATAAACATGACGTGAGAAGGCGTTGAAAGATGAATTCTCTTGAAATCGCGGATTCTCTTGAAATGGCGGATTCTCGTGAAATCGCGGATTCTCTTGAAATGGCGGATTCTCGTATAATCGCGGATTCTCGTGGAATCGCGGATTTTCTTGAAAAGGCGGAATCTCGTGAAGTCGGGAATTCTCTTGAAATCTGGGATTCTCGTGAGATCGCGGATTCTCTTCAATCCGCGTATTTTCTTCTCTTCGCGGATTCTCTTCTTCATGTATTTTCTTAAATTCGTGCTTTTCTCTTCGACAAAAGATTTATAAGAAAGAATTTCTCATAAACACGACGTGAGAAGGCGTTGAAAGATAAATTCATGAGAAGGAGAGATACTCTCAAATTCGCGAATTTATTTTAACACAAGAAGCAAGCCTGGAGAAGAGTGGTAAAAACATGAGAATGAGAATTGTTTTCATTGATGGATCTTCAAGAAACAACCTAATTTAACAGGAGATGTAAAAAATGCAGATTCATGATAAGAAGATGAATTCTCTTATACCCGCAGATTCCTCTCAACGCCTAGAGACGGATGGCATCTTCATATGAGAATGAAAACGGTATTCCGCGTATTCTCTTGATATGTCGGATTCTCGTGAAATCGCGGATTCTCTTGAAATCGCGGATTCTCTCGAAATTGCGGATTCTCTTAAATTCGCGGATTTCTCTTTACACAAGAAGCAAGCCAGAAGATGAGTGGCAAATACATGAGAACGAGAAATGGTTTTATAGATAGATGTGTGAGAAAGAACCCAGTTTTACAGGAGAAAATGTAGATAAAAGATTAAAAGAAAGTTTCTGTTGTATCCACGGATTCATCTTATTCTTTATTTGAAATTGAAAATAGTTAGATGAGCTGGATTTGTGAGGAAGAATCTCTAATCATAAAATCGCGGATTCTCTTACACTTGCAGATTCTCTAGAAGTCGCGGATTCTCTTAAATTCTAAAGACTAGAGAAGATGGTGCTAGTAGATAAATCCATGCAGAGAAAAGAGGTCGACAAGAAGGTTTTCTCCCGTACCTCGGGCCCATTACGAGACCCGCCTCGAATCGTCAAACCCTCTTCCTATCGGCCGAGATCGCGATTGTAGAATTCGAAAAAGGTGACTGATGGAGAACTATCCCGAGGTGCATTTTTGATGCTGACAAAAATGGTAATAGCGACCCGTTTCGCGAACGAGAATAAAACGAGCTGAGGTATGAGGAGAGGGCTGGAAGAATTGATTCTTTTTCGCTTGCGTCGCAGAGTACGTGACGGGCGACCGCGAGAACGGGGGTTCCGTACCGTTACGAGGTCCTGAACAATGAACATTGATCACGGTGAATTACATGCGTAAGTGATTTTTTTTTATCGATAATTGGTATCTATTTATATCTTGGTCATCGCTGGAATCTATATTTACTAATGGTTGATAGTCTAGGAGGCGGCGTTGCATTTCGTATCGATTGATTCATTTTGGACGGTTCTATAACTTCGTGGTTTGTGCAGGTGCTTAAAGCATTTTAGGGCATGCTTAAAGTATAATACGATCGCGTAACTAGATTATCTAAAGCAATATGAAATGGCAGAACAGAACAGAATGGCCACAAACTCCATAGGTACAAATGCTTTAAAAAGATGTAACACCAAGAAATAAGCAACCAAATACAGGTACATCAGGTCGTTTCTTAACTATGAAAGGGGAAAAGAATATATCTACGAAAGCAAGTAATGTGGACTTCACTGAAGCAGTCATTAAAAATGCAAACAGATCTCTCCATGTAGTGGTCGATGGAGTTTCGTCTGACTCTCTACCCATAAATGCTGGTGTTCCGCAGGGATCAGTTCTGGCTCCAACGCTGTTTCTGCTTCACATCAACGATTTGCTGGAAGCAACTTCGTGTCCAGTGCACAGCTTCGCGGATGATAGTACCCTCCATACCGCCTTTTCTTCTAGGGCTCCAATACCAGCCCGCCAAATCAAAAACGAACGAGGAAGAAATGTTAACAATATAAATATGGACTTGGCAACAATTCTTGAATGGGGATCTAATAACTTGGTAGAATTCAACGCAAACAAAACACAAGCATGTCTTTTCTCTAGAAAAGCCGATCTTACTGTGCCCAGCATAAAATTGTCGGGAGTGACCATACCATTGAAGTCATCCATTTCGATGCTTGGCATTACTGTCGGCAGTAACCTTTCCTGGGAGAATCACGTGAGATCCATTGCTAAAAGTGCATCCCAAAAACTTGGTTTTCTGTTTCGTGCCAGGACCTATTTCACCTCAGGTCAGCTGCTTATGATCTATAAGGCACAGATTCGACCTGTCCTGGAATACTGTTCGCATATTTGGAGTGCTGCACCTAAACACACCCTAAAACTCTTGGATTCCGTACAAAAAAGGGCAATTCGTCTCGTCGGTGATGCCTCGCTTACAAGCTCGCTCACTTCTCTGGAACACCGTAGAAAAGTGGGCGATCTGTCTCTATTTTATAGATATTTCCATGAGCGATGCTCTTCTGAATTATCAGCAATCATTCCCCCTCTGGCAGTCTCTTCCAGACTAACCCGACAAGTTAAGTCTTCACACCCCTTCGTGGTAACTTTGGAGACCTGCAGAACATCTCTCTTCAAAGACTCGTTCTTCCAACGAACAGCGAGGCTTTGGAACACATTGCCTAGGGAGGTGTTCCCCGAGGCATTTAACCTCCAGAAATTCAAGAAGAACACCAATTCCTACCTGCTTGCCCTTGGTTCTCACGATGTTCTCTGAACATTACAGGATATTCCTTTTCGTGAAAACCACAACATAAAAAAAAAACCATCATCACAGATGCTGCTCTTACCCCAACCATAAAGTGCCACTTTTAAAAAGCCAAACGAAAAATAGGTCGTGCTGAAAACCATGTTTTCGTGAAAAATAAGTAGGTACGTAGATGGAATCATCACCTGAATACAGATTCATTCAGATATGAATTATCTTTTCGTCATCAACGTAGTCCTTCACCGACGTGCGTATTCTCACATATGTCCGAATCATTAGTATGGACAACAAAGTACGCTTTGTAGCTTTCACTAATTAATGTAAATGTGCACTTGTTTATGCGAATTTTCTCTGGACTCGCCCGTTGTTGATTAAGATACGCTGTGAGGTAAGAAAGAGGTGGAAATTTACTTACTGTTGTCACCTGGGCATGTTTTGCAGCATCTTCCCTTTTTGAGAACGGGCTCGCTGCATGTTGGCTCGGGACATTCCTTTTGGATATTTCTGCATTGCACCTTGGCCACGATTCTCCTCTTGCGCTGGAACTAAACAAAGATTAATTATACTTGCACAAAACGGGAATATTTGAGTGAAATTAGAGAATATACTCCAGCTGTTCGAAGAGATCCAAAGTCCAAAGTTAAAATGCCTAGAGCACGTGTACGCGGAATTTATCGCCAGCTAAGTGAATTTGAAAGGGGTCGAATCATTGATCTACGAAAGGCGGGGTTGTCATTTCGAGAAACCGATTTGCGACAACTTGATCTTTGGCTGATGAGGTGAAAAGGCCATCCTGTAACCGTCCGAACGGTTTACCGCCGGATAAGGTCTTTTGGACTGCAGCATTATCGACCCCATCTTGTGTTACCTCTGACGGTTGAGCATCGCCGGCAACGACAACATTGGAATGCGGAATGGCATCTCGATTTTCCTTGGGTGCACATGATGGCCGAAGAAGGGTTAGACGACGTCGGGGAGAAAGACGTGAATCTCAGTTTGATTTTGGGCGTCATGTACACCGGACAGTAGGCGTTATGGTATGGGGTGCAATTGCACATGCAATTAGGCCACCTTTAGTCTTTATTCGAGGTAACATTACAGCGCAGCGTTACCTTTAAGAAATAGAGGAGCCATATGTTCTCCCTTATCTTAACCGGCTCGAGAATTCAATATTACAGCTGGATGATGCTCGACCTCATGTTGCCAGAGTTAGTTTAAACTTTTTTGAAGCGACCCATGTGAGTCTCTCGCCATGGCCACCCAGATCCCCTGATCTTTCGCCCATAGAGCATGTTTGGGACGTCATGGGTAGAAGGCTTGGAAATTTACCCCAGTCCCCGCGGACTTTGGCGGCTGAGACATGAAGTACAGGTAGCTTGGGATAGTGTCCCTCAACTCTCAAGAAGAAATAGACCATCTTATTGCATCAATGCCTAGACGTGTTGGGGATTGTATAGATAATCGCGGTGGACAAACACATTATTAACAAATTTATTGGAAAAAATTGTAAACCCTTCGTTTTTTTCTCCAAATTTGAATCATTTAGATACTCCTTGTTATGCTATCTATGTTTTACCAAAAAAAAAAAAATAAACAGCTCCTTCTGAGTGTTGCAGTTTCTTTGTCAGTAAGTTTATGTCACAAACTGAGTTAACATCCCTGGCGTTGATTGTAAACCCATTTAAGAAAAGCGATCTGTGTGGACCCGAGTGAAATAAAATAAGTCATGGCGGTTTCAGCTCCCACCCGGCAAAGGTCAAAGCTCGCGTTTTTGGGTTAGGTCATCAACAACGCCATTGAATAAGAAATGTCAAACGTATTACTAATTTTTGAATATAAATGAATATGACAATCGAATAAATAGTATGACATCATTAAAGAAGAAGAGCTTTCTAGTCGATCGGTCCCAGATGGGGGCGTCCAATGGTAGAGGTCAAGCGGGTCGGTGACCGGCAACTGTTTCTGTTTCACATTCTGCCGTGATCAATGTGATATACCGACACCTTTCGCATCTGTCTTGGTCGTTCTCCCACGTCGTCCCATTTCGCTGCCCCGTGCATAATACAGGAAATGTTTTTTTGGGAGATAATTTTAATACGGCTATTGATGCAACGCTCTCGGTTCGGCGTCCCAATAAAGGCGGTAAGGGGGCGGTTAATCTCGATAATCTAAATGTATCTCGTTCTCGGCATTGCGTCATTGCGCTATCATCCTGAATTTTAAATGAGGACCCGTCGATTGAAATCGTTCGCATCGATCTCATAGACAGTTCGGCTTCGTTTAGAGATTGCCGGCCGAAAAGCCACTCGCTGTGAAGGAGTATCATCGAGATGCGCATGATCTAATATGTCCAACTGCTGGGACCGTAAGATCAAACGCAGTTCGAAGGTTCGAACACTTCGAACCAGAAACGAAGTTTGAGCCTTTTGCCAACAGTTTGAACATTGAAACCATCGATTCTAGTTCTATATTTCTATATTATACTAAAACGGTAACTCTGTGGTCCGGCCCGGGGAATCTGTCGATAAACTGGGTTCAGAAGAATCTTAAAATCGCAGCGAAGCTGCGATACAAAAAAGAAATTTTTACACGGTCGGAAAGAGGAATGATCGATTCGTACGTGGGCGAAATTTCGATCCTCTAGGCGACGTAGAAGTATTTAAAAAAAAATCGTGAAAATCGCGAAAAAATTCGGCAAAAAGGGCAATTTTAAACTCGATAAAACTTTTTTCGCAGATATCCTGGCCGTGATGTAAATATACGGATCGAAAGAAGAAGAGTCAACGCAAAATAGCTTGGTATTCATATTTTCCATAATTTCCCCATTTGTTCAGGAAAATTTATCAAAGTTTGACATTTCTCCTATAAAATCGCCCGATCTGCAGAGATCACTGAGAACTATTCGACATTGTAGCTGTAAGCTGTCAGAGTTTGGTCACAGCCTTCTATAGGGAAAGCTCGGAACACAATCTGACAACTGCGCTCAGATTCCGCGATCGGAGGCCTACCGATAAGGATAACTGCTTAAAAGGTAGATCTGCTGACCCATACTAGTAGGTTTACTAACTGACAGAGAAACTGTAACTCCCAGAAGGAGCTGTTTAAATTGAATTTTTTTTTGGTATAACATAGATAGTAGAGCAAGGAGTGAATGATTAAAATTTGGAGAAAAAACGAAGGGTTTACAATTTTTTTAATAAATTTGTTAATAATGTGTTTGTCCACCGCGATTATCTATACACTCCTAACACGTCTAGGCATGATGCAATAAGATGGTCTATTTCTTCTTGACTGATACTAACCCAAGCTACCTGTACTTCATGTCTCAGAGCCGCCAAAGTCCGTGGGGGCGGGGGTAAATTTCCAAGCCTTTTACCCATGATGTCCCAAACACTCTATGGGCGAAAGATCGGGGGATCTGGGCGGCCAAGGCAAAAGATTCACATGGGTCGCTTCAAAAAAGTTTAAACTATCTCTGGCAACATGATTTCGAGCATCATCTTGCTGGAATATTGGATTCTCGAGCCGGTTAAGGTAAGGGAGAACATACACTGTAACATTTGCCCATTCCTCTAAAGCCGCTTGTATAAGTTGCTCTGCGTTACCAGGATTATTTTGACGAGCTCTAATTTTTCTTTTGATCCTATCCCACAAGTGCTCTATAGGATTAAGGTCCGGTGAACAAGAAGGCCACTCTAAAACAGTCACACCTTCTGTTTCGAAAAAATTTTTTGCAACTCTGCTGGTATGTGGAGGTGCATTATCCTGTATAAATAGGAAATAATCTCCAAAAGCACCTCGCCAGAGCCTCACTACAGGTTGTAGCACTAGATCAACATACCTAGGCCCTGTCAGAGATTGTCTAATGGGAATTAAAGGAGTTTTCTCACCAAACATAATTCCGCCCCAAAACATTGCAGTACCTCCTTTGTATTTAGGGATCGGTCTTGCAGCTTGGAGCCTAGCTTGCCTCCCTCTACCTCTTAAAATGCGAACACGCCGGTCGTCTGATCGTAGGCCAATTCTGGTCTCATCCGAAAATAAGACATTTTTCCAATCTTCAATAGTCCAATTTTCATGCTCTAAACACCAATTAAAACGGTCAACTTTATTTTGCCTTGATAGTTCTGGAACTCTTAACGCTCTTCTCTTGAATAATTCCCGAGCGCGAAGTCTTTTTCTGATAGTTTCGACAGAAACACTAACACCTGTAGCTTGCAAAAATTGCCTTTGAAGCTCTGAATGAGATACTGCGGGATTTCTTCTTGCTGTTTGGGCTAAAAAGCGATCCTGCCTTTCTGTAGTTACTCTTCCACGACTTCTTCTCGGCCTATTCTTTAGGGTTCCTAACTCCAGAAACCTTGCATAGGTTTTTGAAACAACCCCTTGTGTAACCCCCACCGTTCTTGCAATCTGTCTTTGTGACATACCTTGTTCTGCCATAGTAATAATTCTTCCTCTCTGGACTTCCGATAACCCCACATAAGGCATTTTTTTTAAAACTTCGCAAAAAAACAAAATATAAATTCACTGCGACGTTCGAACGAAATGGTAAAATCGACACTGCAAAGCCAAATCTTATCAAGTGCTTATGAACCTAACTGTTTTTGTGAGTAAACACATGCACTTTTATTTGCTTCTAACGAAAAATATATCAAAAACATATTTCATCTAAATACTGGGTGATTCCATATAAGTTTGGTTGTGTGTATGGCTCCACTATTTCTTGAAGGTAACGCAGCGCTGTCATGTTACCTCGAATAAAGACTAAAGGTGACCTTCTTGCATGTGCAATAGCACCCCATACCATAACGCCTACTGTCCGGTGTACATGACGCTCAACATCAAACTAAGCTTCACGTCTTTCTCCCCGACTTCGTCAAACCCTTCTTCGGCCATCATGTGCGCCCAAGAAGAATCGAGATTCATCAGAAAAGACGACCTGATGCCATTTCACATTCCAATGATGACGTTCTCTCCACCAGTGTAATCGTTGCCGGCGATGCTCAACCGTCAGAGGTAACACAAGATGGGTTCGATAATGCTGCAGTCCAAAAGACCTAATCCGGCGGTAAACCGTTCGGACAGTTACAGGATGGCCTTGGTCTCCTTACCACTCATCAGCCAAAGATAGAGTTGTCGCAAATCGGTCTCTAATGGCCATAAGTCTTAGACGTCGATCTTGAACTTCATTTGTGCCCCTTCGACGTCCGGTGCCTACTCTTCTTCGATTTTGGGCATTATCAAACCAAGCTTGACAACATCTCATAACAGTAGTTCAGGATTTCTGTTCGGACGTTTAGCGATTTCTCGAAATGTCAACATCGCCTCCCGTAGACCAATAATTCCACTTTCAAATTCACTTAGCTGGCGATAAATTCCGCGTACACGTGGTCTAGACATTTTAACAACAACTAAACAACGACTTTGAATCTCCTAAAACACCTGGTTTGCTTTAAAATTTAAAAAATTCGCGAAAAACAACATTTGACATCATTTGGAGGTATTGCTCGATGAGGAACCTTGCCAAATGCAAGGAGAGCTGTCTTCAGCATTAGGAGTTACTCGCCAAGCCATGTCCAAGTGACTCCATGCGTTGGGAATGATTCAAAAACAGGGAATTTGGGTTCCTTATGAATTGAAGCCAAGGGACGTTGAAAGTCGTTTTATCGGCTGTCAACAACTGCTCCAGCGGCAAAAAAGAGGGGTTTTCTTCATCGTAACGTGACCAAGTGATGAAAAATCGATCTATTACAGCAGTCCAACGAGAAGAACCTCATGGTGGCAAAAACCGATCCATAATCAAACCTTTCATGAACGGGATCGACATGATATGCTGTGTCAATAAGTTTTGGCACTCTGTATATTGTGTCGGTGCTACTTTTCGCCAATCACATCGAACATAGTATTTCTCGAAAAAACAACAACTTGCGTATTTTCAACGTCCACAGATCACATCCATTTCCGATAGCACAGCGGACTGGTTTCGATTTTTCGAATTATTCATACATCTGGTGCGATCTCAGTTGCTCACCTGTTCTAACGTCGAACCTCATTGACGCTTTTCAGTCAAGTCGGCAGCATCGAACGAGGAGACAACCTTGGAATCATTGTCCAATTTAAGAATCGTTCCGTGGGATGATATCAGAGTTCAAACGTCGTATGATTCGGATTCTTTCAAAGTCGAATTTTCCGTTTCGAACTTACATAAGTCCCCGATTAAGTGCAATTTAGTTGCTCGCTCGAGTAGCTGTGATTTATATTTTCATCCTAGCGCAATTCGAAATTTATGGAGCTGCCAGCGGACGTAGAATATTCTGGAGGTTGACCTAGGAGTGGAAGGTCAATTTTCGACTTCACTATTCGGTTTTTAAATGCGTAGAAGAATAGAATCATTTGACTTGGTGTTCATACTTTGATGCTCCTTCATTCTATTCGCTTCGTCACTGTCAAAATGTTCTATGGTTCGTCATCACACAATGTGAATGCCCTGATAACAAAGCATGTACTTAACCATATTGAGAGCTCGCAAAATATACGAACTTCTACGTTCAGGTAGTTATGACATCTGAAACTCTTTATATTGGATTGTTTGCGTCAAATGAAGTCTTTGGAACTGCCATTTGAACTATCTAGAATATCGGAATTATCATAAAGCTCAAATCTTTGTTCATTTTGTCTTCATTACGTGAAAAATAGATATTGAATCAACATGGATCACAAGCAGTGAATCTTTCTAGATGCACAATAAACGGAATTTTTGTTTGAAAATGAAGTACCACGTCAATTGAAAGGAAAATGACGAATATTAAACGCAGTTGCTGAAGGTCTCTTGGTCGATGACCATTTGGTTACAGGCAATAAAAAACTGTTACTACTACCACTATATGGAGCGATAACAGCATGATAAGCATATTTTTTTCATATTTTCAATGGCTTAGAGATAATTAGAAAAAGACTTGACTTTTCTCTGATACACTGCGCAAAAAAATTAACGCACATTCTGAAAATCTCAATTTAAATGAAAGTAAACTCTACATTGACTTTATAACTTATTTTTTATGTTCTCTCGGGAAGGTTTTGAACGAAACAAAACACATTAAATGGAAGAAAAATTCAGGATTTCACCGAATCTTATGTGAAAGAAGAGAAATGAACAATTTTCAAAATACTGAAATGCTGATAAGTGATTTAATACTTGGATTTCCACCCCTTGCGTTAATTACAGCTCGGCAACGACGGTTCATACTCAAAATGAGTGATCTTAAAATGTTCTGATCTAATCCTTCCCAGATTTCTCTGAGTTGGATTCCTAAGTCATTAAGAGTAGCTGGATGATTTTCTGAACTTCTCAGCCTTCTATTGAGGTTGTCCCAAACCTGCTCAATCGGATTGAGATCTGGACTTCTTGCTGGCCATTCCATTCGAGAGACTTCAACCTCTTCAAGGTACTCCTGAACGATGCGCGCACGATGGAGTGTGGCATTATCGTCCATAAAAATGAAATTTTCACCAATGTATGGGGCAAATGGCACTACATGCTCTTCAAGAATGTTCCTTATATACTTATCAGCATTCATAGCTCCATTATCAACGACCACTAGATCTGTGCGAGCAGTCAAAGATATTCCACCCCATACCATAATCGATCCTCCCCCGAAACCAGTAGTATTCAGGAAATTGCACTGAGCATATCTTTCATGTGGACGTCTGTATACAAGGGAACGTCGATCACAATGGTAGAGGCAGAATCTAGACTCATCTGTGAAGAGAACTCTTTCCCAATCGGCCTCTTCCCAATGGATATGCTCTCTCGCAAAATCCAAACGCGCCCTCCGATGGGCTGGGGTAAGAGATGGGCCTCTTGCCGCGACACGAGGCCTTAAATCATGTTCTCTGAGGCGATTTCTTATTGTCTGAGTGCTAATTTGCACCTCATGAGTTTGCTCAAGCTGATTTTGAAGGAGGCAAGCGGTTGCAAACCGTTGTCTCAACGAAGAAACTCTCAAGTAACGTTCTTGAATGGCAGTTGTTACCCGTGGTTTACCCTGTCCTGGTCTTCGGACATTCATACCTGTCTCCCTGAATCGCTGCAATATTCTGGACACACTTCTATGGGAAACTCCAAACCTTTCTGCAATTCATGTGTATGTCCACCCTTCTTCTCGCAAAACTACCGCTTGGGCACATTCCTCTTGGGTCAAATTGCGTGTTTCGCGTTGCATAGCGATCGAGTGTAGAAAATCCAACGAAAGAAAAACTATTGATCACTAGAATTGATCGAGAACAACTGATAATATCATCTTTTTTTATTCCTGCTGGGAGAAAACATCTGTATTGAAGAAACACGTTGAAAGTGGATAACATATGCATGCATAATTCTGATAAAAATAATAATCATTGAGAACACCTTCAGTTGTAGAATAAATTTGAGATTTCCATAATGTGCGTTAGTTTTTTTGCGCAGTGTATTTCGAGAACCCATCAAGGATTTTATTGTGGATATGATTTTGCTCTACTGAGTGTGATGTTGACTGACTCTCATATATTCCCATTCGTAGGCATCATCTAGAAAATCTAGAAAAATCATAATAATTCTTATGGAAAAGATAAATGCCTGAAATTTACACTTGCGCATTCACCATTTAGTATATCCCAATAATTGAGTATGAAAGTAATAAGAGCACTACTCTCAAGTAAGAAGCTTTAGCGCCTTTGTTCGAATTACTCGCCATAGCAGTCCCCCATTCAGGTACTGAATCCGCCAAACATTGCTTGGCTTTCAGATAAATCTTTTAATTGCACCATTTCTGGGGAGTAATTTCTGATGGATTGCCTCCGAAAATTTCATTAAAATTTGTATATACCCAAAAGTCGGTATTTTACAGCCTAGTACAAAATTTTAACACAAAATTTTAATTCGATCGGATCTGTAGTTTCTGAAATATGGAAACAAGAAATTTCAGAAAGAAATAACTCCTAAATCATTGGTCTGATTTTGCCCATTTACGAACTCAACTAGCGCATTTCGACGTCAAAATTTCACCAGTTTTATTCATCAGATTTAAGATTTAAAAGTCGAAATCACTACGCTGTTCGAATATAAAGACTGCTGCACTTCTGGTACGCCACTGGTGCCGACAAACAAGGCATAGATAAATGTTACATTATCAATTCCGAGCCTCCCCCCTTTCCAGAATCAATCGTATGTAAAGTACGGTTTTTATACTTCTGTTTGTGAATTCCAAGCAGTCTTTTTTTGCGTATTTGAAAACAGAATTCCAATAACATTGAATGATTCTAAGTATTTCAGGTATGGAAGATTTATTTTTATTCATTATGGAGAATCGACTCCGGAATGAACACGTGAGCCTTGATTGTTAATACCACAAAGTGAATCGAACAGGTTGATCTGTATTAGTTCATTTCTTGTTTCGAAAATGTTCAGCTTCATTGTGTGCATCATGACAGTCTTGTCACGCACATTTTGTAGGAATTCGATTCCATAATTTATTCGGACTACGCCATGGCTGACATCTTTCCAGCAATATGATATATACAGGGTGTTTCACAACAATAACTTGAAATCGATACTCCTCAGCAGTTTTTTTTATGTGAATTGATACTGGGTAATCCTCATATTCCATTGGGCATTGGCAATCTAATGGGGGTAGCTCTTCCAAATGGGACCAATAGAACATACTTTTTTCGTCCATCAAGAACCTGTTCTACAATTTCAGAAATTTGAGCAAAATGAAAACGTTCTTGTCCATAGGAAAAAGCGCACAAAAATATAATTCTGTCAAGAATATCCTAAGGAATGCATTGAGAGTTCATGTTGAAAATCATTCATCTGTAAGAGTTCAAAGCATGTAGCAAATCTGTTTATTCAATGCTGACTCGAAGAAAGAATTAAACTTGACATTCATTAAAATTTATAATTGAATCTACGAGAAGTGTATAGCAATATACGACGTCGTTTTTTCTAATTTATTACCAATTCGTAGTGAAAATACCTATTGGAAATTCCAATTGCCAATGTACTCCTGCTGTTTCTGCATTATGTATCTCTGTAGTTTTTTTCTGATTTGTATTTGTATTCTTTTCTAGTGGTTTCACAACAATGCGAGACTGGAGATAAAATCTTCGTTTTTTTCCACAAATCATTTCAAAAACTTAACACATATCAATTTCAAAAAGAGAGATTTTATAATCGGTTTATTCTTTTGCTTCATCCACAATAAATTGTCCAAAGAAGCTTGGTGTACACACAACCAAACTTATATGGAATCACCCAGTATTAAGATGAAATATTATTTTGATATCTTTTTCGTTAGAAGCAAATAAAAAGTGCATGTGTTCACTCACAAAAACAGTTAGGTTCATAAGCACTTGATAAGATTTGGCTTTGCAGTGTCGATTTTACTATTTCGTTCGAACGTCGCAGTGAATTTATATTTTGTTTTTTTGCGAAGTTTTAAAAAAAATGCCTTATGTGGGGTTACCGGAAGTCCACAGAGAAAGAATTATTACTATGGCAGAACAAGGTATGTCACAAAGACAGATTGCAAGAACGGTGGGGGTTACACAAGGGGTTGTTTCAAAAACCTATGCAAGGTTTCTGGAGTTAGGAACCCTAAAGAATAGGCCGAGAAGAAGTCGTGGAAGAGGCAGGATCGCTTTTTAGCCCAAACAGCAAGAAGAAATCCCGCAGTATCTCATTCAGAGCTTCAAAGGCAATTTTTGCAAGCTACAGGTGTTAGTGTGTCTGTCGAAACTATCAGAAAAAGACTTTGCGCTCGGGAATTATTCAAGAGAAGAGCGTTAAGAGTTCCAGAACTATCAAGGCAAAATAAAGTTGACCGTTTTAATTGGTGTTTAGAGCTTGAAAATTGGACTATTGAAGATTGAAAAAATGTCTTATTTTCGGATGAGACCAGAATTGGCCTACGATCAGACGACCGGGGTGTTCGCATTTTAAGAGGTAGAGGGAGGCAAGCTAGGCTCCAAGCTGCAAGACCGATCCCTAAATACAAAGGAGGTACTGTAATGTTTTGGGGCGGAATTATGTTTGGTGAGAAAACTCCTTTAATTCCCATTAGACAATCTCTGACAGGGCCTAGGTATGTTGATCTAGTGCTACAACCTGTAGTGAGGCTCTGGCGAGGTGCTTTTGGAGATTATTTCCTATTTATGCTGGATAATGCACCTCCACATACCAGCAGAGTTGCAAAAAATTTTTTCGAAACAGAAGGTGTGACTGTTTTAGAGTGGCCTTCTTGTTCACCGAACCTCAATCCTATCGAGCACTTGTGGGATAGGATCAAAAGAAAAATTAGAGCTCGTCAAAATAATCCTGGTAACGCAAAGCAACTTATACAAGCGGCTTTAGAGGAATGGGCAAATGTTACAGAAGAAGAAATTAACAACTTAATAGAAAGCATGCCTCGTCGAATTCAAGCTTGTATCAATGCCAGAGGTGGTAATACTGATTATTGATTTGTTAAAATCGTTTTATTTGTTGTTCAATTCTCAGTTACATGAAAATTATTTTTAGAGAAATTTACACTTTAAATTTTCTGTTCTATTATAAAAATAATCTTTTGATAATTTATATTATTTTTGTAATAAACTTGTTTTGGGAAAACTGCTCTTTACTTTTCAGCGACTTTTTTTTATTAAAATTCGTTTTTTTCCAAATAACAGGGTGATTCCATATAAGTTTGGTTGTGTGTATATTACATATTGACAGCTATTCAAGTTGCAAATTCTTCAATACAAACGTCATAATAATCTTTACCAGAGGCGTGCATACGACCACTAACTTCAGTAGTTTTCCTTTTGGAAGTACGGTACGCCAATAGTTTTTTGACGAAAGAAAATTACTTTCGAATCAATTTTGAAAATGAAATCTCTCAGGAGTTGTCTTAACATTAACTTTTTGAATTTGTTGCGTTCACTCCACTGCTCCTTAAAGTTACTAAATTAACACCCTGTATCTACAGATAATAATAAACTCACCGGTACGCATTCACATTTCATGCAATACAAGATTCCGAATGGTACTCCCAAATTTGGTATCCATTGTGATCCAAGTTCTCGTACTTCATTGCCAAACACACATTCTGAAAAAGAAGAGGTTTCGTCAGTTGAATCAGAGAAATGTGCAAGAATAAATATAACAGATCACTAAAAGCATCCTCCTATTAGAAAACCTGGAAATTGTTTTTATCTAGACGCCAAGCAGCGTTCGTATTTGGGCTATACGAATTTGAAAAAGTGGGCCAAAGATTTAATTCATGAATTCACAACTCAAGAAAACGAAATTGATTTTTGATAATGTTTAACGTTTCTGTCGATAACACATACCAATGTTTTTCAACGAAACAGCCTGTATATGAGTTATTAAATGATAGTTCGAAGCATTATATTGGAATAGAGGCGACATCTTTGGGTTCAAATATAGATTTTCATTGGAAATATGATAATGACAGTCCTGCACCAGCAAAACCGTGTATTTCCACCCTTATTCCACTTCGAATCAATCACTAGCAATTTAGGCCCGACTGAAAAAGTTCCCTACATGCTCTACAGAGAAACGAGGACAGCTAGTTGCGATTTTTCTGTAGAATTATCGACATCGATGAGTGGAATTTCATGTTCAAAACACACCTATTCGTGTCTTTAATAGTAATTGATTTGACATTTAACTATGAACGGACCCGATGTGATTTGGTTTCATTCAATCCTGAAAACTGTTAGTAAATTAGTAGGTGAAGTTATTTCATTTTCAATGACTACCTATACGCTTTATGTGCACAACTAATTTTACTGCGGTCAGGAGAGCAAAACAGAAAGTATATCGAATAAAGGCAGTATGTTTCTTAATTAAATCAAATACAAAATATTTGAAATGAAAGCGAATCTTTGTCGGTGTCAGAGTTGCCTATGGATGCCAAATATTCATCTCAGAAGGCCATAGAAAAAGTATATTCGTGGATAGCTCAAAAACAAATAGACATCGAAGGAATCAGGACAGCGAAATGTATAGATGCATTCAAAGCCAAAAAGATCTACAAGTCTACAGCATAACATGGCTGGTCGACTCTATAAGACGATTAAACCTGAAATAATGGAAGAAACATAATCATTCTCTTCGAATCCACGAAAAGAACTTTTTATTGCCATATTTGGTCCGTTCCATTTAAGTAGCCGCCAAGCAAATTATTTATGCACAATTCATCAATGCTGATTATATGATATGGCAATGGAAGCTCGGAACTTTGGATGTTTTAACTACCACTCGCTTCGAACAATTTTTTTCGAATTTATCGCTTCATAATTGATGAATATGCTTAATCGATAGAGGGAAAAGTGATTGTATTTCCAATTGACTGGCTTGGACGATGAGCATCAAACATATTGTAATTGTAAAGGGCAAGTTGAATTGCGCGTCATGTTTGACAGTCATAATGCCACATGATTATGACGTGACAGATCGAAAGTTGACAGATGGGAGTTAGTAAATTTCTTCAAAAAAGAACGAAGTTTTTAAATTCATAACTTCAGATGTTGCTGATTCTTCTAGCTTGGAAAACGTCACGAATATCGTCGAGAATACGAGTGATATCACTTGACGATTTCATTTCAGACAATGCCAATTTCATGGCAGATTATCCATTCGAAATGATAATTCAATTAATAGCTCTTCGTCGAACCCATATATTCCCTAATGAAGTTGTAAGATAGATATCGTATTATAGCTGTTGAAATGTTGAAATTGATGATTATAAGCCTGAAATGTGATACCTACGTTAAGATATTATTATTTGCCATTGTGATTTTTCACGGGCATGACTGAATAGAATGCGTATGATGATAGAGTAGGCTATTCGATATCGCGACGTATATTATTCAGAACGAATGCTCCTTCAATAATTACAATAAAAAATATACCTATAGAATTCATTACATCTGTGGAATTCCGGTGGAAATTCTTTCGGAGATATGTAATCGATATAGGTTCGTGCATTCCGTGGAAATGACTCGCCATTTTCATCAACATTTCATTGATTCAATTCTTTAACGATCGTTCGTACGATTTTTTATTATTGCTTCGAATTTTGATTTCAGAAATGAATTCACAACTCGAGAAAATAATGATCACACTTCAAAATGACGGTGGTGCCAGAGAAACAATGGAATAACAAAGGAATTATAGGTTAGAATTCAAAGACAATTAAATTCAGGTTAGTGCTTTTATAAATTCAATTAAAATTTCGTGTTTCAATGGGGATTTCCAGTAACTCAAAATATGCACTTTTCACCCCATGACGTAATGAAGGGAAGTTTATAACACATTTGTAACCATTTATTCACTCTGAATTTTGAAGAACTGATTAATTATTCGATATTGAAAATGTGATTTCAACACGTGGGATCTCAAACGTACCTATGCTGTGACGTCAGTGGCTCAATTTGTAATATGATTGGTTGAAGTTTGTGATGGAGGGGACAAAGCCCAGAGTAACTGAGAGACACGGCACTGTTGTCAATTCTTTGTAAAATCTCTGAATTTATTCATAAATATATTCAGTAATCGTATTATATTTGATGTGATCACTATAATGTTTTGAAACATCGTCATAGAACAACTTAATTTTCATTAAAGTTGAAATAATACTCATTCTCTGAAAATACAAATACTGATGTGACAACCACGCCTACAAATTATATATAAAAACATGACCTTCTCATTTGTCATTATTTGACATTTCGACGTCTTCTCTGCGTACTATAGAATGGCGTTTCTTACAGTTAAGTCTAGGAGTATTCTATACTCCTAGGTTACGTCAACGACTGACGACTATACACAGTTGCCAAATCCATAATTATTCTTGCCACTAATCTGCACTTCTCAAAATGAAAATAATTATTAATGCTTCCTAAATTAGAAGACCGGCCTATATATACCAATTCTTACCTGTGCAGACTAGGGATAATTATTTTTAATTGAATTTCTCACCTATCTGCTTACTTGAACCCTCTTATCTTCAATTAGGAGGTCGTAAATTGAATGATATTATGAAGCTTTATGGAGTACAAATGTCATAATGATAAAAGAAAAACATCCAAAATCAACATTATATTATGATATTATTTGGAAAGTGAGAGCAAGGGCTTTTTCAGACTACTTTTTTTTGTGATTTGGCGATGCTGTCATTTTTATATCAGCAGCACGTCATGACGAGTACAACCAATCAAAAATCTCTCTAGCCACCGACGTCACACGATTTCCCGCTTCTTCTGATCGTTTGACTTGGGTGGATTATTTTTGAGTTTTCAAAATTTTTTTAGGGGTAGGTATAAATTGATGAAAAAAAAATTAAAAAAAAAACACGAATTACGTGAGAATCCAATATGTCAAAATGTATTTTTTCTGAAAATGACCGGAAATGCCCATTGAAAAATCGTTGTGATAAGACGAATCTCGATGATTTCGAGAAGATCCACGGCCGACGTCAAAGCTTCACCCATTATTAGAACGTTGACTTCCACACATAAATCCAACACTTTCATTTCGATATTACTCTCGCATTTGGCGTCTGCCACTGGACCAAAATGAATCAGAATCACCAGATGAAACTACAAATTTAAATATAGAATTTATATTGTTGATTTATCGGCAGCTTGCTGCTCGATCGGGCCTCACAATTCCGATTTCATTGAATTCGCTTCGGAGTTTTTTCGGCTGAAAAACCTACAAGTCCAAGGGCCGGCTACAAAAAATCTCAAATTCACTAAAGATGGGTGGTATCGGTGATCATGTACGTTAGGAACCTCTGATCCTCAATTTACTAAGGGCTTGTTTCACCACTTGCAGATAAAGTATCCAGTGGATAAAATATCTTCCGGATAAATCTGTCAGGTCTCGGATAAAATATCTACCAGATAACTATCTCATAATTTAATGGTTTACTAATTCTAAGTTTTGAAGAAACAGATTGCATCATGATTATTATAAAAGGATCTCCATACATTAAGCTGAAAAGAATTCCGGACACACATCGAGATGTGACGACAATATCGAACCAAAATCGCGATTTCGCACACAGTTTACGTGCCAGAAGTTAAGTCTAGGGGCCTCAGGATATGTTAGTCATGATATGTCGAACTTGATACGAATTCAATGTCGTTGCTGACACACCTCTCAATTCAGGATGGAGCTTCACACGTTATAATCGATGTGAAATGACGATCATCATTCGACGTTTGTTTGATGCCAGCATACGACTGCACGATTAATCAATGGTCTGTATAGTTTATACGGGGTCATGAGGAAATTCTGACGACTCTCTTTCGAACCAATAACTGAAAAACAGTTAAATAGAGCTATCTTAGGTCATTTAAGTGCTTTAAGTGACCTATTCTTTGTTGCCACTGCACAATTCAAGGGGTGTACAAGATTTTTGATCTTCATATGAATACCAACATAAAAAGTAATCAATTTCCAGTAAGTCAGCTTTACATAAACTGCAATTTCCTACTCTACAGGTAAGTGTAGACCATAATTTCATCAGAATGCGAAAACAAAATGATCTTCCTCATCATATGTTTGAAAAACAGTTCACAAACTCACAAGTTCAACCTTCAACAGTTTGTGGAAACTGAATTTCAGTTTGATTTTACTTCTTCGGATGAAGGTTGTGAGTTTATGAAAAACAAACACCATGCAAATATTACAAGAATTCATCGGTCATTATTACCTGATTGAAATTCCAGGTCACTTTCAGAGTTATATTCTCCCATCTCCAGTGGTAGATCTACAATTGATGGTAATTTTACTATTTTTATCGTTACATTACATACAGGACGAGACGTAATCTGTTTGCTGAAAATTATTCATGAATGAATGGTCTTTCAGTCTGATAATGCTGCTTTTGTGCTACTGCCTGAGTTTTTTGGGAAAAAATGGATAAAGCAGACATAAAATTCTTTGATTTGTTATCATGGAGTCAGAAAGAGAAGTAGAAATCGATTTTTTGGGCCATTTCGATCTAAAAATCATTAATATTGGACATTATGAAAGAAAAATAATAAGATAAAAAATATAAACACATTGTCCCTTAGTAAAGAGCGGTAAAGGTATAAATATCTTCGAATTTGAAAAAATGAGTAATTGAGTAAGCTTTTGCTGAACATAATTTTCAATTTTCTGATCAGGCTTTCTTTGCGGAGGTGAGGAATTATCTCTTAATTACGCCTCACCCTGTATATCACTCAAACTACGAAGACTTCAAAAATACAAGAATGTATTATTATCAAATTGTAACAAGCCATTCTGATACCAATAAAATATTAATACTTTTGAACTTTTCACTTGTACCCAAAAAAAAACAGTAAATATACCAATTGAAGACCTTGGTAATAGTTCGCATTATCTAGAAATCGAGTGAAATGTACATTTTGCATCATTGAATGAATTCTTCAACTGAAACAATAACATTGATAACAGATTTCTTTCAGTAAACTGTTTACAACCGATGTGAGCACTGAGAGTAAACATTTACATTGACATTGTTGTTATTAACTATCTCTCCTAAATTTAGAAGATTAAGTAATGCAGGTAGAATTGAAAAATTCACCTTATCACACAAGCAATTTCTATTTTGGTATGCCATGTTCTGCCTTGTAATGTCAAAAAGAAATGTTGAAATATGAATGGATATATCGAAATAAAAATTTATTTAGTAGTATAAACCATGAGAGATCGCAACCAGAAGTGCATTCATATGATAAATTGAAACGAAACTATTTCATTTTGTTCTAAAACGAGAGCTGTTACAATCTGATAATAGAGAAAACCAAATGAAAAATTACATGATTTATAACATCACCAGATGAAGAAACCACTGTTAAGATGGAATGAATTATTTCACTGTATTGTGTGATTATTTGAAATATACAGGGACATTTTTGGTAATCTTATTCAGCATTATAAGGATAACATTTTATGAAATTAATTCTGTGTGTATTTGTGTGGCATGGTGGATAATCCACTTGAAATCATTGTTTTTCATTTATTGAGAATTATTCATAAACATGAACTTGATGCTACAATAATAAACAAATTAGTTCTCATTAATATAAGTTGGGAATGATTGCAGAAATCTATGGGCATTTACCCCTGATAAGCTACGCTACTGTATAATTATGATCTATCCTTCCACAACAACGTTAATATTATGTTATTTACGTAGAATTTGATTTTCAATTAATGGCACTCGAAGAATGGTTATTTATTGCGAAACAGTCATACATATCAAATAGGAATGCGAATTTACTAGTCAAATTATTGCAACGCGTGCTCTGTAAGTGCAACTATTCTACAACATATTTTCTGTTTATTAATCCATTCGTTACCATCAAGATTTTTCGAGTCTGAGTAACTTTCCTTTATTTATGTCCTGATTTAAATATAGAGGAAGGGAACCTAGAGATAGCCGACTGCAAATTTCGACAATAAATGTAGGTATTGAAAACAGTTGTGCAGTAGGAACGGAATTTATTAGTCGTAAATCGAGTTTTGGCTGAATTTTGATCTGATCCTGACAAGCTTTTTGGATCTATTTCTAGAGCACGTGTCAGTGATGACAAAGATGGATCGGGAACTTCATAGATAAGATAAATATTCAGATTCGACGATTGACAAGGATCTAGAACTCGATTCTTGAGTAAATAATATTTGTGTGTTCGTGGTTTAACATTGATCTGAAATGGAATCCAATAACGAGGGGATCTGTCACGGTCAGGTTCTAGTTAAATATTGTTCTTTTAGGATCCGGATATGCATCATTTGTCAAATTAGTATTTCTAATCTAAACATTTCTAAGATAGGCTTTGGTTTCTCGATTCATATAAATTTGATTTATGAGACCAGTGTTTGAGCCAGGGCTCATAAAGAACCGTAGCAATTCTCAAGAAATCGGCCTATTTGCCAAATTATTCTGGAGTCCCACAAGGTCTATGTTTAGGCTTCTTCTATATATTTTACTATAGATCTGGGAATAATTATTGTAACTCTGACGAATATAAGATTTGAGTCCTGATGAAATAAGAATCTCAACGTCCTCATGTTATTCATTTACAAAAATTGGGCAAATTTTTTTTTTTTAAAGCTTAATCATTTCTCTAGAATGTGTAGCACTCGATTTTCTGTTTTTCTTCGTATATTAGGAAAAAAACCTGTTGGGCTGTAATTTCATGGAAATCTGGACAAACGATTTTATTTCCATGATATCTCCGTCAATTTTCGGGATAAATGTATGAAATTTTCAGTATACATGCGGAATAATATTTTGCAGAATGTGTATTATTCGCTTTTCCCTTTTTCTGCGTATGTTAGGAGAAAAACCTGGTTGAAATTATGACCAATAAAGTTCCTACTTTATAATTAAGTTAAAAATTGAGGGGGCAATAAACAAAAAACTGATCAAAACACATTCTGAAAAATATTTTTTCGAATGTAAACTGAAAATTTTATACTTTTATCCCGAAAATTGACAGGGATATCATGAAAATAATATCGTTTGTCCAGATTTTCATGAAATTACAGCTCACCAGGTTTTTTTCCTAATATACGGAGAAAAACAGAAAAGCGAGTAATACACATTCTAGAGAAATGATTTAGCTTTAATTAAAAAAAAAAAAATGTTGGTCTACGCCGCATACGAACTGAGATATCATTTAACAATTAGTTCATATAATTTTCAACAAATGTCGTGTGAATTTCAACATTGCGAGTCGAAGAGCCTCTGGTTTTGGATTCCGTACAATTTCACAAATAGTAACAACTGGAGAAATTCAACTTATAAATACCTAGCGTTTGGATACGGAAGTTCTGAATACTTGTTGAAGTGCAATCTAATTTAATCATTTTGCTGTTCCGCTTTGTTCTCGATTTAGAACAATTTCCACGACAATTGAGATAAATTCAATTGAATAATTTTCAGGCACTGCTCCGGCATTTCAGGAATACGCTCAAATGAGTTGATTTTTGTTGCCTTTTCTTTTATTTTGTATTTTATGTTTTATTCATGTTGGGTAAAACATATGTATCTCAATCGCTTCATATCGTCTATACAGGGGGTCCTGAGGATGTACAAACTAGAGGGGAGATCCTCGAATAATTTTGAGTAATAAAAGTTCCATAAGCATGGGACCGTATCGTTTTGATTTCGAGATACAGGGGGTTAAAGTTTGAGTATTTCTCTCGAAGTATCTGCACTTCACAAGATATTCAACAGGAATTTGGCATAGATATTGATTTGAAATGTCAAAACTAACAATGAATTCATTGATCACAACTTACTAACTGGTTTTTTTTGACAATATAGATTTTTCTGAGGATTCCGAAAGAATCGTTCAGAATTTTTTTCTCGAAATCGGTAGAAGATACGACAAAACTTCAAGAGACCATAAAGTTCAGTTTGACAACAGAGCTTCTTTTCACAATTTTTTAAACTACCAGTGGCTCACCAAAGAAAAGTTCTGAAGGAAAAAAGGGAAAGTGGCGGTGTCAAAAGAAAAGAGTGTTTCCCCCATTCAATAAAAATCGACAGGGTCGAGCTTTTTTTAGATTGTTAACCAAGTTCCTTGAAATGGCTCTTTTTCGTTTTCACTCGGTCCTTTCGCATTTCTTCATTCAACCAATTGGAAGCAGGACCTGCCCAATAGATGACATTCCATATTGGCGTTATGGTCGTTTTAATAGCCGACATTACGCACGCCTTGGCTCATAAACAGCATTTCCTCCAACTAACGTAGACGGAGTTTGAAATATCCACGTACATTCAGCTGTTAACCTACATCGAAGAAATTTAGTTGTTTTTATCGTACAGCCGATGTGATTTATGTTCTATCTGGTAAAATGGTTCCATTATCGTCTTCTGACCGCAGTATCGAGATATTTACGGTCATAATTGCTACCGTGGTACCATCCATAAATTCTTTAGATTTTCACGAGCAACAGACTCGTTACGATGTAGTCAGAGACGGTGTCAAAGTTGCGTCTAGGATAATAAACGTTTAACTGGACATGAAATGTCAATCAACGGGACATAGGTGAAACCATTCAGCTTTCCTTTAATTTCTTATAGCTCAGCTGCGTGCTAGCAACCCAATAAAACCTGGGGACAAAATTCGCGTACGATTCGTCTACACGCGAATGTAGGGCCCGCATTTCTGTTCAATTTTTTCAAGGGGGGGCCATCAATGGATAGGAATTTTTTACCAACGTTTATAGGACTACTAATAAAGGGATTATTATCCATTTCGAGGTCCAAGAAAGGGGGCCATGACTTGAAGTTTGAAATTTTTTATTTTTTTTCTCGTAGTATCTGCATTTCACAGTTCAACTGGAATTAGGAATACAAATTAAAATTTAGAGTCCCCAGCATGTGACATTCCATTTTTTTTGGTGAACCACTGTTAGTTCGAAAAATTGTTAAAAGGAGCATTGTTGCTATACCAAACTTTATGGTCTGTTGTAGTTTTGTCGTATCTGCTTCCGATTTCGAGAAAAAAATTGTGAACGATTCTATCGAAAAAATCAAATTCCCTTTATGGGAATCATACAGAGTGTAACAGCCAAATGAAATAAATTCGATAACGAATAAATGAGGGGGTGTTAGGAAAAACGCTCGGACACGTCGATTTGTAATTTTGAATGCGCATATTTTTCAAGAAAATAAAATTATATAGGGTGTTCCATGCGACCGTGGCCAATACCAACTTTCTTATTTCAAATGCAACCCCCTGTATATTATTTATTTTTTTGATTCTTCAGAAAATTCTAGATATTATTCATGTACAATGTCCTATACCTATCTTCAACTTTTTCGGAAATATTAAGTGTTTTCAGATTTTTTACAAAAATTAGCATTTCAAATGAAAATTATTTTATTTCACAAATTCGATACATTACACTCAATACTCATTTCCCATTCACCTCTTGATATGAAGAAAGTAAGCAAAAACCATTACCGAGAAGAAATTAAAAAAAACAAAAACAGTAACGTTAGAAGACAATTCTACACCAGATCAGCATGTTGCCAAGACGTTCGCGGTGAGCATTTTGAACATTTCCTACATTGACATTAATGTTTTTTTTGTTTTTTTTTATTAAGAAATAATCAGTATTACTTATTAGGTTTTAAGTGTAATGTACCGAATTTGTGAAATAAAATAATTTTTATTCAAAACGTTGATTTTTGCAATAAATCTGAAAACACTTAATACTTCCGAAATAGTTAAAGATAGGTAAAGGACATTGTGCATTAATTGTGTCTAGAATTCTCTGAAGAATCCAAAAAATTAATAATATACAGGGGGTTGCATTTGAAATAAGAAAGTTGGTATTGGGCATGGTCACATGGAACACCTTATATAATTTTATTTTCTTGAAAAATATGCGCATTTAAAATTACAAATCGACGTGTCCGAGCGTTTTTCCCAACACGCCCTCATTTATTCGTTATCGAATTTATTCCATTTGAATGTTACACTCTGTATAATTTTCTCGTCACCCCCAAAATTCATCGTGAAATACTCCCTTACTGAGACCTTATTGAGAAAATATTTTTGGAATAATGGATAATTTGGAAGTGCTTTCTGATCTTCGAAAAATCTTGCTGAAAATAAGCCCCTGATAATGAAGTGACAAAGTTGTTTTGTTCCCTATGGGAAGTAGTATAAAACTGTAGAGCCAAGATTGAACAATAGATAACGTTTTCGAATGAAAGCTGTACGCAGAGATAAGATTTTTCACCTTTTTACGGAGTTAGGTAATTTGAGATAAAGTATGTGTATGTAGTTCAAGTCTGGTGACCTATAGTTCATTAAACATGCGAATCAGTGAATCTCAAACTGCGTGAAATGGACAAATGAAATTGCCGAACGGAGAAGTGTGAATGTTTAATTCATATCATTCCAATCATAACAGAGAACACCCAGTGGCAGACCACAAGCGCTCGTACTGACAATGACGAAGTTCAAACGCATTATTAAAAATGCGTTGCAGTATCTCATGTTTTTCGTGCTCATTTCCCCACTAAGAAGAGACTTGGGCAAAAATGCCGACAATAAACAGATCGTTCAGCACGACGTGGAATATTTTTCGGATTTTATAGTTCCATCTCTTTCGGCAAAAATCCTAAACATTTCATTCACAGTATATTCGGATTTTGATGGGACGACGATGAGTTTAAACATCTCGCGTACGCGAATAATGCATCCGATAAATTTGAGAACCTCTGGGCAGAATGCGTATATTAATATTATTCCGTATGACTGCCTAGAGTGCTAAGTTTCAACAGTCTAAGGCGCCAGATAATTATAGAAACAATAACAAATAATAAAGTTTCAGTCAGCAAAACAAACATTCAATGCGAAATCGTTATTGCCGAGAACAGGAAGGTATTTTTATTTGCACAGTGAACCGAAAATAATCCATCGCTACGTTTCTGCTATTTCTGCACACGGGTCAATTTCCATTCAGCAGATGAGGGACGATGACTTCCAGAAAAAAATCCCGCCACTCGGGCCGATATGCTGGACCAAAGAAGCTGAAACTAAGATCCGATAGTTTCAAAGCTGCTCTAGGGTTTTAATTTTGCTACCATAATGCAAAAAGTTACTACTTTACATTCGAAATTTGGTGAATACCCAAAATTTCAAAACTAACACCAACATAAGCATAAACCGAAATAACGAACATTTTGACCTTGTAATGACTAGTAAGTTTGAACTACCCCTTTATAGATGATAGAAGTATTTACTGCCACAACTCTCACAACAGAGTCGTCTTTATAAATACGGTTGTGGCCACGGTGTCAGGGTTGAAAGTTTATGTACAGGATGTCCCAAATTCGATGATCACTGAGAGCATCTCGAGAACCTTAAGGGTTAGAGAAAAACTGTTCAAGGACTCTCTTTTTTCAAAATAATCAATAGCCAGCAAACAAATCCCAGATATCTGAATTGGTTCTCAAGTTACAGGCCGTTTCTGAAAAATTGCTGTTTCAAATGTTTCGCTATATCTCGTTTTATGTTGAAGATATCACGAAAATTCCAAGAAGTTTTCTTTTGTTATTTATGAAATTTTACTGGCAATAATTTTTTGAATTCAAAAATAGCACTCCTTTGACGTATTTAAGAGTCTTCATGACGTTTGACACATTGTCACATTTCTGACGAGAGTATTGGAAAAAGTTCTTTATGAATCATCTGCCTGTATTCGGTTTACATAAAAATATCCGACAAGGTATAATTGAATACAATTCGGATTCTAATACCCTGCTTTTGATGGAGATTTGTATCCGTTCTTTGATCTGGCAACGGCGATCCATACAAAACAGCTTCTCCCGGTTTGCTACACATGATTTGAATATGCACATAAGTGTGGTATGTGCCAGAAATATTGCTCCGTTTCCAAAAATACATAATCTTTCTATAAAATCTTTGATCTGGCCGATCTAACATAAATTCGGCGAGAAGAGGCAGAATTCTCGTTTTGCAAAATATAGGCAAGTTTATTCTTATTCTGGAACAGCTCATCGTGGAAATATGTATTTCAGATTTATGAAAGTTAGTGGACAACAACTTCATAGCTGCGAATTGTAGTGAAATAACTTTGATAAATAATTCGGAGTATGCAGGATAAGTCGCAAATAAGGAGCAGGAACATTGGCGTAAACAACTCAATTCTAGTGGGTACAAATGAAGGGTGTTCCAATAAGAGCGTAAGATTTCAGTGTTCAATAAAACATTGGTTTTCTGTAGCAAAGTATTGAAATATTTATTGATTTGGAAAATATACATTTCCGTTGTTCTACCGTGTGATGCTCTATGTTCGTTAACTCCCATCTGTCAACTTTCGATCTGTCACGTCATAATCATGTGACATTATGTCAAACGTGGCGCTCCTATTGAAACAACCTTTATCTGGTCCAAAACTCGAAATATGTATTAACCTCAAGTACCTACAATCGATGTACTATCGTATGGATGGAAATAGACAGAAATGACACCGACAAGAGCGAGGCGGATCCAAAACGACAACGCGGCATCAAATTAAACTAGTGTTCATTATTACGGGGTCTGTTGAACGTCGCGACGAGCTATTTGAGGCTGTACTCGATTGAGGTCGTCCACTCCGATAGAGTACGTTATAAAATAAGTGCAAGCCACTTCTTCACGATGCGTAAAATTATTTTGTTTTGATTCTCGCGTCTCGACTTCAATGAGCCGAGACTGATTCGCGAGCGCTCAATGCAAAGAGCCTGTTTCCTGATGCGTCGTCTTGACGTTGACGGCTCGTCGTCCTCGCCTTTTAGGAATTCGAATTATCGATGATTCGTGGCAGAACGAGACAAGGGCGGATTTAGGGTACAATCTCAAAGGAAAATTTGGCAATAAAACCAAAAATAAATTTTCAATAAGAGCGCAAGATTTGAATTGTTTGACAGTCTTAATATCACTTGATTATGACGTGACAGTTGGGAGTTAGTAAACATGGAGCATTACACGGTAGAACAAGCGTTGACTGTCAAAAAAGCAGTAACCTAGACTGGAGAATGATACAATAAAAATCCGGCTCAAAGGACCAAAAATTGATGTTTCCGGCTGAATCTCTTTGACGAATGAATGAATAACCGATCTTTTCTCCGCCGTCTGTCTGAGTACCATTAGACTATAATGTCGTCGTAGAAGAAGCAACACGGCGCAAATATTCGCACTTTTAAAATACCAACAATGGCTCCGCATTTTTAATGGATCGTGATGTTGGTTCTCGAACCGCGTTCAAAGCACCTACATACTTTAACTAATGCGGAACACCCTAGAACTTCATTAGCATTCAATAAAATGTATTCTATTTTTTTCGGTCGGTACCGCGGCATCTTTGACGGATTCGAAATCGAATTTGTATGCCAAGTCGTCTTCACAATGAGATCAGATTATATAATAATCCTGCCTACACCCATTCGCGATTTCGAGAAAGATAAAAAATGATTGGTTTATGCTCTGACGGATTGAGCGTTGTGACAATGGAATAATTTTGTTATTTCCATTTGTGTATTCTTCGTGAAGGATAAATTTGCATTATTTGTTTCCTTCCAATGGTCTACGATTGTCGATAGTACACTGCGCAAAAAAATTAACGCACATTATAGAAATCTCAAATTTATTCTACAACTGAAGGTGTTCTCAATGATAATTATTTTTATAAGAATTATGCATGCATATGTTATCCACTTTCAACGTTTTTCTTCAATACAGATGTTTTCTCCCAGCAGGAATAAAAAAAGATGATATTATCAGATTTTGAATGTATTGGCTCCATTCTAAAATCAGTTGTTCTCGATCAATTCTAGTGATCAATAGTTTTTCTTTCGTTTGATTTTCTATACTCGATCGCTATGCAACGCGAAACACGCAATTTGACCCAAGAGGAATGTGCCCAAGAGGTAGTTTTGCGATAAGAAGGGTGGACATACACAAGAATTGCAGAGGGTTTGGAGTTTCCCATACAAGTGTGTCCAGAATGTTGCAGCGATTCAGGGAGACAGGTATGAATGTCCGAAGACTAGGACAGGGTAGACTACGGGTAACAACTGCCATTCAAGAACGTTACTTGAGAGTTTCTTCGTTGAGACAACGGTTTGCAACCGCTCACCTCCTTCAAAATCAGCTTGAGCAAACTCATGAGGTGCAAATTAGCACTCAGACAATAAGAAATCGCCTCAGAGAATATGATTTAAGCCTCGTGTCGCGGCAAGAGGCCCAGCTCTTACCCCAGCCCATCGAAGGGCGCGTTTGGATTTTGCGAGAGAGCATATCCATTGGGAAGAGGCCGATTGGGAAAGAGTTCTCTTCACAGATGAGTCTAGTTTTTGTCTCTACCATTGTGATCGACGTTCCCTTGTATACAGACGTCCACATGAAAGATATGCTCAGTGCAATTTCCTGAATACTACTGGTTTCGGGGGAGGATCGATTATGGTATGGGGTGGAATATCTTTGACTGCTCGCACAGACCTAGTGTTCGTTGATAATGGAGCCATGAATGCTGATGAGTATATAAGGAACATTCTTGAAGAGCATGTAGTGCCAATTGCCCCAAACATTCGTGAAAATTTCATTTTTATGGACGATAATGCCAGACCTCATCGTGCGCGCATCGTTCAGGAGTACCTTGAAGAGGTTGAAGTCTCTCGAATGGAATGGCCAGCAAGAAGTCCAGATCTCAATCCGATTGAGCAGGTTTGGGACAACCTCAATAGAAGGCTGAGAAGTTCAGAAAATCATCCAGCTACTCTTAATGACTTAGGAATCCAACTCGGAGAAATCTGGGAAGGATTAGATCAGAACATTTTAAGATCACTCATTTTGAGTATGAACCGTCGTTGCCGAGCTGTAATTAACGCAAGGGGTGGAAATACCAAGTATTAAATCACTTATCAGCATTTCAGTATTTTGAAAATTGTTCATTTCTCTTCTTTCACATAAGATTCGGTGAAATCCTGAATTTTTCTTCCATTCAATGTGTCTTGTTTCGTTCAGCTTCTATAACAAGTTCATTTAGCTGGAGCATCGTCACCATAAATTTCCACGAAAATACGATGACTTTCGCAGCCTTTTTCCCATATTGAAGAAGTGAAGTGGACATTTTCAGAGTACAGAGTTGTTTTTTACGATTCGGTGACTGTCGAATAAAATTTGGATCAGTTCTTATCTTGTAAGCTGCATCCCGAATGCATTCCACTGACTGCTGATGTGTGCGACATTTTAACACGGTCGACAAGCTGCTGGCTGCACAAAAAGTCGCTGATAGTATTGTTATTTACCGGAGCTTCTTCAGAAATGCACGACACCACCGAAATATCACAAAAGGAGGTAGAATTCTTGTCAATCGTTCGATGTTCCACTTAGGTTATAATTTTCTCATAAATACAAGGTTGTTCTAGAGGCCGTTCTGCAGATCGGCTCTTTTTGCGATCATGGCATATATACCGGCTTGTAGCGCTCGTCATTGTGGTGCAGATCACGTATCTGCAGTTTGCTCGCAATGAACGCTTATCGTCTGATAAGCCTTGCGAGCGGTATGAAATCAAATAACCGCCTATGTTGAATTTATTTCATACGCCAGCCTCCTTCAGTGCATGCCTTCCATATCTCTTCTTGGTGCATCGTCATTTCTCTTATTGTCGCTTATTTGCGATTTTTCAAATTTGGATAAATCAACGGAGATGAATTATCTTGGGAACTTGGCGTTTCAAGATGACATCTCGACGTATTTTGATAACCGATACGTAAATATGTGATTATGATTTTCACCCTGTGTATGTCTACCTTACTTTTATCATCACCCTTTTCCGAATGAATTAGAAGAAAAAATTCCGAATCTCACTGGAACAGAAAGCTTAAGGGGACCTGGTACACGTCCGAGTTTGCGATGATATCTCAGTTCGTGTACGGCGTAGACCAACAATTTTTTTTTAATTAAAGCTTAATCATTTCTCTAGAATGTGTATTACTCGCTTTTCTGTTTTTCTTCGTATATTAGGAGAAAAACCTGGTGAGCTGTAATTTCATGAAAATCGGGACAAACGATTTTATTTCCATGATATCTCTGTCAATTCTCGGGATAAATGTATGAAATTTTCAGTATACATGCCTAATAATATTTTCCAGAATGCCTATTGATCAGTTTTTTCGTTTATTGCCCCCTCAGTTTTTAAATGAATTATAAAGTAGAAACTTTATTGGTCATATTTTCAACCAGGTTTTTTTCCTAATATATCCAAGACTCCAAGACTATAAGTAATAAACGGAACATTCGACCATTTTCTGTTTCATTCGGTCTACTAACTATCGCACTCACACCATCGAGTCAGTTGCGCAAACGCTTAACGTGTGGCAGGCGTGTTTTGTTTTGTTGTCGCGAAGAAAATTTCAAAAGGTAAGTAGTAAATGAGTATTACCAGCTGTTATGTTTGTATACATAAGTGTTATACTATTTAGTATATCGGTATTATGTTCATTTCACCATTTTGTGATCTTTTGTCATTAAAGTATTGTGACTTGAAAAAATATTCAGAAGAATTTGAACTATGTAGTATAAAAATTTAAATATGGACAGTCGTCGGTGTCTAATTATGGAATATGCTTGATGTGTGGGCTCTGGGCACATTATGATTGTGCTGGTACAGAGTTCGATACTTGGATCTGTGACTTTTGCAAGTAATTATGTAACTTCTTTCATTTATCACGATATGTTATATTCATTTAATTGATCTCAAAGATATTAATGTCCATTTTTGTTATTGTTATGTTGATTTGAGCTTATATTCCATAAAGGATTCCTATTCCATATTTGGTTACTCATTTGTGATTTTGTTTTTTGTGTTAGATTTTAATTAGATAACTAATATATTTGATTAGAGGCTGTTAATTACTACATATAAATGTATGACTGATTAGTATGAACATTAAACTGATTTAATTAATATGAAGTTTTTTCTTTATATCCCAAAAACAAAATGGTATTCCATATTTGGTGACTTTCCTCTACGCAGAAAAACGGAAAAGCGAATGATACACATTCTGGAAAATATCATTCCGCATGTATACTAAAAATTTCATACATTTATCCCAAAAATTGACGGAGATATCATGGAAATAAAATTGTTTGTCCAGATTTTCATGAAATTACAACTCACCAGGTTTTTTTTCCTAATATACGAAGAAAAACAGAAAAGCGAGTAATACACATTCTAGAGAAATGATTAAGCTTTAATTAAAAAAAAAAATTGTTGATCTACGCCGCACACGAACTGAGATATCATGGAAATAAAAAGCCCAATTTTTGAAGGGAGCTCGCGAGCTCGGACGTGTACCAGGTCCCCTTAATGTCTTCGAAAACACGAATAAACTTCGATTGTTATGAATACTCACAGGAGACATATCTCAAGATGTTTTATAAACAAACACAATTAATTCTAAACATCTACGTCGTTTTCGTACCAATAAGTGCGCCAAAAAAATTAATAATCGAGAAAAGAGTAAAATTTGGGTCCCAACTGAAATGTTTATCAAGAGAGAGTTGTTCTGGATGTTTTTATTTTATCAATGAGCACCTAATAAATCAGTCTCGAATTTTTGGCACAGGTATCGCCGCAAAATTGTTACCGTTTTACCGCACTCATAAACGTAAGAATTTGTCACGGTTGTAATAATGATGTAATTTCCTGTGGGAACAGTCTCGTCATTCAGGAATACGACAGAGGAAGGACACTCCGGGATTGAAAAATACACAGGGACATTTAGAAGGAAATATGGATACTCAAAACCGTAAGATGCAGTCATAATATAGCCTATTTGAAGGCGATATTCCCTGGTGAAGAAGGTGACCCTCAAGGAAGGAACCTTGGGCCAATAGTGTTCTCGATATGATAACGAACCTCTATTTCCTAGAATATTTGTCGAATTCACAAGGTTATGGCATCGTCTAATTCTAGTTTCTATATCAAACAGAATCAAAATGAACAAAATTCTTGGGAGGTGGGTTCTAAAACTGTGAATACTACCGAATGCGGCTACATCTGGTAATGTTAAAGGACGTAATTCTAAAACCACGCATAATTAATCTTACAGCGCATTCGAAACGATCAAAATGCGATCCTAGTTGAGGAATCGCAATTAATCAAATTTTTTTCATCTGCTCTAAAAATAATCGAGCTAGTCGCCAAAAATCACGTGATATGAGTGAATCATTTATTTGTGCTCCACTTTTAGCTGCGTAAATTTTGCGTTCGTTATGCTGTAATTCGCCGAAAAAAATAAACAACTCGAGGAGGTATCCCATTGTTTTTTCCTAGATTATGGAAACTTACAAAGATTGATAATGTCTCTTATTAATAGGGCGATTGGCGTGTTGTTTGGTCTTATTTGAAAATATCGTATTATAAACGATAATGAAATTTTTAGATCAGTCGATGATAATGATGATGTTTATTTGCGGAAGGAAAACATAAATTTGGCTGAATTTACTCTTTCTCTAACGCAGATTCAAGAAATACACTATACCTATATTAGTATATTACCCATAAATGAAGATTATCGATATGTTGAATATTCTCGAGTTGAATTTTAATTTTACAAAATCTTAATTTTTGGGTAAACTGCTAGTTTTACGGTCCTAACGGACGTGAATTCCTTATTTTGGTTACTTGAGAGTTTCTTCGTTGAGACAACGGTTTGCAACCGCTCGCCTCCTTCAAAATCAGCTTGAGCAAACTCATGAGGTGCAAATTAGCACTCAGACAATAAGAAATCGCCTCAGAGAATATGATTTAAGGCCTCGTGTCGCGGCAAAAAGCCCAGCTCTTACCCCGGCCCATCGAAGGGCGCGTTTGGATTTTGCGAGAGAGCATATCCATTGGGAAGAGGCCGATTGGGAAAGAGCTCTCTTCACAGATGAGTCTAGATTCTGCCTCTACCATTGTGATCGACGTTCTCTTGTATAGAGACGTCCACATGAAAGATATGCTCAGTGCAATTTCCTAAATACTACTGGTTTCGGGGGAGGATCGATTATGGTATGGGGTGGAATATCTTTGACTGCTCGCACAGACCAAGTGGTCGTTGATAATGGAGCTATGAATGCTGATAAGTATATAAGGAACATTCTTGAAGAGCATGTAGTGCCATTTGCCCCATACATGGTGAAAATTTCATTTTTATGGACGATAATGCCAGACCCCATCGTACGCGCATCGTTCTTGAAGAGGTTGAAGCCTCTCGAATGGAATGGCCAGCAAGAAGTCCAGATCTCAATCCGATTGAGCAGGTTTGGGACAACCTCAATAGAAGGCTGAGAAGTTCAGAAAATCATCCAGCTACTCAGGACTCAGGAATCCAACTCGGAGAAATCTGGGAAGGATTAGATCAGAACATTTTGAGATCACTCATTTTGAGTATGAACCGTCGTTGCCGAGCTGTAATTAACGCAAGGGGTGGAAATACCAAGTATTAAATCACTTATCAGCATTTCAGTATTTTGAAAATTGTTCATTTCTCTTCTTTCACATAAGATTCGGTGAAATCCTGAATTTTTCTTCCATTTAATGTGTCTTGTTTCGTTCAAAACCTTCCCGAGGAAACATAAAAAATAGGTTATAAAGTCAATATAGAGTTAACTTTCATTAAAATTGAGATTTTCAGAATGTGCGTTAATTTTTTTGCGCAGTGTAATTCAACTACAACGAATGATTCTTGTGTCTACATGGATAATTCATCATTCGATGAAGCTGGATTTCACCGTTTTCGTCATCAAGATTGACTTTAATGGGAGTTTCCATTCAAAATTGCCCACCCTGTGCTTTTAAGTGAATAATGATTAGACTGTTCTGAATTAATATAAATGAGGACCAGATGGACCGATTGCAATGGTAGGAGGTTCTATTCGCGACCTCTGTGATCATATGACGTATGCGAGTAGCTATTTCATAGAAGAATATAGTTCATAATTCGCCAGATGTTCGCTGACAAAATCCTAGCAACAATCTCGCTAATTATCCATCTCCAAATGAATGAAATCATCTCTTTCAATAGTGAGAGGCCAAACAGGATAAAAACGATTCGCGAAACCGTCAATAAGAAACAAAGAGCGCATAATATTTACAACTGCGATCTCGCCGAACCAGCTAAATCATGCGGAAAGAAAGGACAGAACATTGGAACAACATAATAGTCATTCTGAATGAACCCAGCGACCGAAATCAATTCATTATGCGAAATTCGGCTATTACGACTTGGATGTCAAAGGTGATTGCGACTGGTCCACCAGACTGCTAGGATCTCTTCTGATTATCGACCGTAGTCTCAATGGGTGTAAAACTCGTTCCTCCGGAGATTTATGCTAAACCGAAACCGCCAATCTGGATATCGTGGGATCGATGTGTGTATGTGTGTGTAGTTTCTGCCTTTGCAGCGGCTACATTTGAATATGTTGAAATTTCAAATTCATTCTTCTCACGCTACGACACTACGACGCTACCACTCACTGATTCACTTGGACGTTCAGGTTTCACATTGTGCTGATGCCACACAACAGTTTTCAAGAAAAAGAACACATAATAAAACGGCCAACCCACTCAACGAACCCTTCAATGTGATGTGGTTGTTTCCCAATTGGGAATACGTGAAAAAAACCTCTACGCAGAGCCCGAATTACCGGTAGGTACTGTCTTCGACGAAAAGATTAATCCACCAAGTGCATAATTTTTCATTGACCCCCTGTACCAATTCCTGGTTACTCCTGGCCAATATAAGCTAAGGACTGAACGAGAATAAATTCGCTATCACAAAAACGCCTACATCTCTTGAACCAATTGAGAAAAAATCAAAATTTGATCATAGTTAGTTTTGTTATGAACGTCAGAAACATGTGGAACATTTACTTCATAGATATTCCAATTCTCTGTCGCAAAATGTCAAGCGAAGTGAAAATACGAGAATTTATAGTACAACTTTTTCAAAATAATCAAAAATGGAGCTTCAAAAGAATCGCAAAAGAGGCTCGCGTTCGTCCGGAAACGGTATCAAGAGTTGTTAAGCGCTTCAACGAAGATCTCACAATTAACCGCAAGGAAGGAAACGGGAGGAAAAAGGGGTTTCATAGCCCAAAAAGGTGAAGAAAGCCATCAGCCTTTTTAAGAAAAATCCTAACCTTTCAGGACGGAAAGTGGCCCAAATAGTGGGTTGTTCGCACTCAACCGTTCAGAAAATCAAGTCGAGTTGTGAACATACAAAGTACAGAAAGTGCCAGACAGGAACGCTGTGAAGAATCAAAAAGCGAAATCAAGAGCAAAGAAATTAAAAAATGATTTCTTGAAAAATTTTTCCTGTTGCGTGATGGACGACGAAACCTATGTCTTGGCTGATTTCTCGCAACTTCCTGGTCAGGAATTTTATGCAGATTCTCGTGGAAATGTTGACGAACAATTTCGCGTGAAGAAACAAGCAAAGTTTCCAAAAAAATTCCTGGTTTGGCAAGCAATTTGCACTTGTAGGAAAAGGAGCAAATTTTTCGTTGGCCAAGGCTCCGTTGACTCGAAGACATACATCGAGGAATGCTTGAAGAACTCAGAAGAAGCGACTTTTACCATTTTTACGTGAGCACGATGTGTCAACAATCTGTTGGCCAGATTTAGCTTCATGTCACTACAGCAAGGCCACCAAGGAATGGTACAAAGCTGATGAGGTGATTTTTGTCCCCAAAGAGGCCAATCCACCAAATTGCCCAGAACTCAGGCCAATCGAAAGATATTGGGCCCTGGTAAAAAGAGAATTGAAGAAGACTTAAAAATCAACGAAAAGATTAGCGGAATTCAAGCAAGTGACTGAGAACACAATAAGAAGCATGATGGGAAGAATTCCAGAAAAAATCCATGAATTTTGTAAAAAATAGTTTTGGTTTTTATTGTAAAAACAGTTTTCATTAGAATTAGAAGATGATTCGAAAATGAGTTTGATTTTCGAAATCGGTCCAGTGGTTCAAAAGATTAAGCGTTTTTGTGATAGCGAATTTATTCTCGTTCAGTCCTTAGGCAGAGGTCCTTACCAAAATACCAAGATACAAAAATTGAGTTATGTTCCTCTGCCTGGTCTCAAAAAACGCCCGAACGTACCATCGAATTTGGAACGCCCTGTATCTAGACCGACACAATCGCAAGGAAGGCAGGTGCGACAGATAAGACGGGGTCATGTTTGATGTCGAAAAAATTACGAATCCTCCACATAAACAACATTGTGTCACAATGAAGTAATTCCTATACAGCTATCTCAACTAATTTGCGCTATCTCATAAATCGTATGCTACCATGACGGTCGTCGACAAATTGGAGTTTATTAAGATGTTGCTAATTCGCTTGTGCCCCCTGCGAATAATATAAACAAACATTGAATTGGTACATAAATGAGGATGTCTTTAAAAATAGAAATTGTGCATGCGGATCCACTGTTCGAGCAGGACGAGGGGATAATAAAGCGGTGTTACCCTCAAAATGATCAAACAATCATGTGAGAACTTATTTATATTTGTAGGAAAACATCTGATTGATCGATACCTCATTTAAGCTCAACGAATTATTTTTTCCCCACCAATGGGACAAATGTTAACACAATACGAAGAAATTGAAACAAATATTTGCGTGAAATTTTAAAAATTCGAGCTTTTAATTCAATTGGAAACTTTAGAGTTTTAATCATCCATAAAATTCAAATAAGAATTGGATCATAACATCAATGACAAGACTTATAGATAATACCATATTCCTAAGACAATGTTGCTATATTTACCCATATCTAAATATATACATAGTTTCCATATAAAATAATCATCATATAAAAATTTTCGATTTTATGTAATGTCCAAAATAAGTGCAATAACAAAACCATACATTAGAAATGGAAACAATTACTATTCAAATGAATTTTTGGTGAAATTGTCCACTCCTCATGGTCAATATGATTAAATTATTGCAAAAACATGCCTCAACCATTTTTAATACAGATTGTAAATTGAGGTTTTATCCTTTTGTTAGGCACATTTTCATGGTGTCTTCTTGTGAAGTTACAGGCTTTGCTAAATTTCTTTCCAATTTTCAGTTTCGACCCATAACTGATGAAATGTATTTTGTAATGGGACCATTTGGCTAGCATATTTGTTGTGAATCGGAATACATTCAATACTTCATTCGAATTGTTATTGCCTATTCCATTTACATTCTTTCAGATCATATCACTAACGATTTTTTTTTGTTGAACTAATCATCGAATTTTCATAAAGATGTGTGCTCCATTTCAATAAAAGGTAGCAATGAAATGAAGCAAAAATAATAGGATTGTATTAGAAACTTTGTGGGAACCGTGTATGACCAATATTTTCATGGTTTTTCAACGAGATAAAATAATATTTCACAAGGTTAGGGCTCAATATTCACCTATTTCTTTTATTTCAAGAATACTCTTTAATGAAAAATACGAAATATTTTGTAGATTTAATTGAACATAGATAGGACTAATATTGAGTTCTGATTTTTCTTATGTTGTTCAAACCATATTGAACATGTCTTTTTTAATTTTTGAAGTTCCAGCGCTAATTCCTTTTAATATAGAAAAAGTGTTGACTATCTATTGATTCATTGTTAATGTCTATACAAGTGTGATAATGATATACATCTATTGTAATGTCTTTATGGTTTAATTTCTTCCCCTTTTTATGAAACTTTATTGATCCTTCATCAAGGGAGGATAAATAGGACTTAGTGTAAAAGCAGGCAAATTTCTGAGAGCCACATGGTTTTTCAAAACGTAAATCAGATGATATACTGTGGTTTTCATTTTCAAAATAACAACCTTGTAAATTTTAGTGGTAATATTAGAAAATATTTGGGTCGAGACGAGATATATTTTTCGCTGAATGATTTATAGAAAAACAGCTATGAAAAGTAGTCAAATCTGTAAATATCTGAGCCTGCTCCGACCAAATGTTTGTCATTGAAATACGCTTTCTTTTTGTGAAGAAATTAGGAATGAATCTATGAGAATTAGAGCGAAAATTACGGTATGTCTTCGCGAATTCCATAAAGGCCCTCGTTTGCTTCTATATTTGAAGACAATGTTATTTTGGATTGCCGGTTACTACAGCAACGGTCAGACGCTTTCTGTTATATATAAATTTGAAATGGTCCAGACTGAACCGCACTTAGAAATTCTTATCGAGATGGAATGAGAGCTTGTCTAGGAACAATTTCATGTGTAGATCGAGGGTGCTGTGGTGAATAGCTAGAAAATGGCAAGGGGGAATTTGTATTTTTGGCGGAATGTATTCTCGGCTGATCGATGTTCAGGATGTATGCAGTTTGATAAAAAAAGGTGTTAGTGGATGTTGAAACCATCGCCATACAAAAAAATCGACTCACCGGCGGCCTTATTTCTGATCCTGTTATTGTCGTCCGTTATCAAGGGTGGTCTATTCCTCGACTCGGCAAAGACGACGACCGTGCTGAGCACAAAAAAAATCTGAAAGACCGCGGGTGCCATGTCCGCGAAACGAATACAGTCCACCAAAATATCACAGTAACTTCACTTCGGTTCGAAAAAAATCGTATTGTTCTTATCTGAAATGCAGCATGTTTGAATTGGACGAGATTATATTTATGTAAGAAGGTGACACTGAATGACGTTTGCAACGTTCGCGCTGCTTGTTTAGTCGGAACTGTGTCCCGTGAAAGCATACAGTACGACTTTGTCGACTATGTACTGTTCCCCTACTCTCTATTCTTCCTTTACGCTCATCGTCCTTACTGCAGGATCTCTATTAGATCAATCCATTAGATGAGGATGTTCGCCAAAAGCTCCTCGGCCAATGGGGGCGCTCTTTGGTGCTACTGGTTCGTTATGATTTGAAAAATGAACATTCTTTCTTGGTGGGGGTTTTCGCACTTTGAAGTGGATTTTGTTCGGTGATATCGTTAGGGGAAGGTTCCCAGTGAGGTGTAGAGCGAAACAATCAATACGAATATGATAGATTTTGAAGGATTCCCAATGGACTTGTGAGTTTTGGTGTTCACAATGGGTTTGGAACATAAATGAGCTTAATTTAAATAGAAGATTTAAAAATAGGGTTCTATCTAAAGTTCCATTCACATAAGTATTATGACGATCAAGTGGCTTCAATTCATTATTTCCTATTGCACCGTTGAATGAATTTACAGTAATATCCATTGGTTATTTTAGGCCAGTCGGAATCAAAACTAGTAGAGCTCCTAGATCTACCTATAAAGCAGTTATCCTTATCGATAGATCTCTGTAAACTGGGTGATTTTATAGGCGAACTGTCAAAGTTTGATCAATTTTCCTGAAGAAATAGAGGAATTCTGGAAAATATGAATACCTATACTCCATTCACAATTATAAAATCACAACTCTGGCCTTGGAAATTTGACACATTCCACTCTGTATCGAAGTTATGACGTTTTTCAAAATATTTTTATGTTCCAAGTCAACACTATGTTGCCCTTTCTACATTCTTAGCGTATTTCTCAGAATGTGAATGAATTCTAAAAGATGCGATGGACGAAAATAATTAACATTTATATGAATTGATAGAAAGGATTCCTTTTCTAGTTATTTGCATGAAAAGTACAAGAGATCACTGTTGAAATATATTATTTTTCGCCATGGAAGAAAATTGCATTGCTTTCACATAATTTTCATATGCATGCTTGTGAAGATTTAATGCTTATTATCCTCTTGAACTGAAAGTTCAAGACTTGACGACATTTTATTTATTTGATCTTATGAACAAGGAGTAAAATATTCTGATTGTATAGTAATTTATTACATTAAAAAATATTCATACATTACTACCACAGTAGGTTTGTACAAATAAAATGGAATAGGTCAAACATATGCTTCACATTTATCATTCACCTGTTCTAAAATAAGACACAAACTCCTGGAATATGGAAAAAACCGATGTATTCTGGTTCAATATAGCCTATTTCTACTTTCGGCAAAAGGAATGAAAGCTCCAGTGACACATTTCAATTCATCGGAATCTGAATCTGTTGAATGCAATATAGTCATATTTTTCTTTTTTAAGCTTTTTCGACGTGTCTTTTTTCTGAAACGTGAAAACGATCAACAATAATCATTTAGAGACCGATGATGGCCATCCAGAACCCGTTTACTTACGAAAATCGTGCAATTTCATTCTGCAAGTTCTTTCCTCATAATTCCTCGAAAATCCTACCTGCACCATATTTTCCGGTCGCTTTCCTTAGAAGATCGTATAAGGAAGCCTTTTTTGTCCATTTACACATCCCAAATAAATTTTGAGCACCAAAAACGATACCGAAACTAATCAAACTTCTGGGGGACCGGAATTTCGTTTGAAATCTTTCTAAACGGCCAGATACCAAAAAAACTTCGTTATCAAGTGTAAAAAGGTCGATTAGTACTTACTTTCGCTTTATTTTTGCTTATTAATCGGTTTTTGGTCCAATTCAAATTTGCCGTTCGTACTCACGCCAAAAGTCGTGAAAGGAAAAAATGACACTTGCACGAAATCGACGGGAAACTTCTTCTGGACGACGAAGAACGGAAAAATAGGCGATTTCCTATCGATATTTCGCCCCAAAATCGCCGATCGATTCGAACTAACAAAATGTGGAATATCTTTGATACTTTTACTTTGATGTAAACAAAGCAACTGGCAACGTCGTTTTGTCATTAACAATATTCTCTGTACGCGCACAGATGCACCAACTCCTGAAAACGAAACCATGGCCTCCTATGTGATTAAATTAAAGTGAATGGAGTATAGTTATTTTGCACTGACCTTTCCTCTTTCGATACGTATATTTACATCACGGTCAAGATATCTGTGAAAAAAGTTTTATCGACTTTAAAATAGTCCTTTTTGCTGGATTTTCACTAAATTTTTAAAAATACTTCCACATCGCCTAGACTCCTAGAGAATCGAAAATCCACCAACGTAAGAACGATTATTCCTCTTTTCGACCGTAAAAAAAAATTTTCACTGTGTGGCAGCTTTGCTGCGATTTCAATATTCTTCTGGACCCACCTTTTAGACAGTTTTCTTCTGGTCGGTCCACAGAATAACCATTTTAGTATAGTTTAGAATAAAATTACATGCAGAATGAAATTTGACGTTCTTTTATACTGTTTTCTCTATTTGAATCTGTGAATTCTTCATAGGGAATCATTCTAATTTTTTGTAAACTTACACTTATGCACATGTAATCCACTGAGTTTGTATAATTTGTGTGTTGTCTAAGAGCTTTTTTCTGTGATAATGTTTAGGGGCTACTAGAGTGACTATTTCCCTCGTCTTAATTTCCACCAATCAGAAACGCGTAATTTTGAATTACAAATGGTTTCTGTATGGAAAAAATGTATGGCAGTAGCTGTCAGCCTTTTTTTCGAGTTTACCCGCGGCAAAAATTGACAGTTCATGTCACCGAAAATTACATTAACTAAGTTTATTGTATTTTGTGATTAAATAAATTACCTGTTTTTCAGTTTTCAAAATTAATACTAATATTTAATGCATCCAGAATAATCTGTTACTCATAAAATAGTCTTGTCAAATACCATTCGGACATCTAGTTTTTCCTGTGAAAAAAAACCGAAAAAACACAATGCAACGTGATATTTTTTAACAAAAAGAATTCTTGCAGGTGCAAAAATCCTCGTCTTTGACTCGGATTTTCGTTGCCACCAGCACTCACGCTTCTTGTTAAAATATTACTTAACAACGTGTTTTTTCGATTTTTTTCGGAAAAATTGGACGCCCTTATGATATTATTTACGAATATCGAATGATTATTTGAAAGTCCTTTTTTTTGTTCATATGCACGTATTATGCAGGACGAGTTTTAGATCCTTCAGGAAATTTTCAGGGAATATTTTCTTAAAGTACCTTCAAGAACCAAGGAGAAATCCAGATCCATGTCTGAAAACTTTGGTTGTTTTTGTCTTTCGTAAAAAATTCGATCTGTGTATAGTTTTTTCGATTTTCGATGAAGAATATTCAAACCTCAGCAATCAAGGAGGAAAACTGCTAAAAGATTTTTCCTAACACTTATGTGGGAATTTCAATCAAATAATGAATTTCAGTAACCGAAATCGTTTCACCAAAAATTACCTATCCATAAAAGTTTCAATACAATTATGGATAAAAAGGTTTTCTAGCTGGGGCAAAACCAAACAAGTCAAGGAATATAGGGGAGCATTCATAATCTCTGAAATTTCTAACCTTTTATTGTCAAACAGGGTTTTTCGGTGCCGACTAAAGCGTAATATTCACTCTGGGCTGTCCAGCATTCTCCTACGACAGTAATGCATTTCTATCTGTATTATAGAACAAAGAATAATCCTCTGTTCCTATTTGAAGTCACGTAGAGTTACAACAGATTAACTAACCTACCTAAGTTTGAAGTCTGGCAGGCCAGTAGCACCAGTGTTAGATGGTAAATGAGACCATTATCTTCGGGAGTCAGAGGTATTAGATTGACCCATTCGCATAGCATAATCACAACGCCATCTGGTACCTTCAAATCATTCTCAATCCCTAATGAATTGAAGAATTCGAAGAAAAGATTGCTTGATGTTATCACCAATATGATCGTTACTTCAGGAATTAAATAAAGCATCCAGTGCATAGAAACAGATTACATAGAGACAAAATCATTCTGAATCTTCGACTTCCGAAAGTGATTCTGCGAGAACAAAATTCCCAACAGCGTAAGACTCCCAATCAATCTGTTTCAAAGCCTCACCATAACGTTTTTTGCTCCCATTCAGAAATACCGAGAAAAAGTATCAAAAACC
Source organism: Adalia bipunctata (assembly GCA_910592335.1). Classification (NCBI taxonomy): domain Eukaryota; kingdom Metazoa; phylum Arthropoda; class Insecta; order Coleoptera; family Coccinellidae; genus Adalia; species Adalia bipunctata. The sequence goes on from OU342951.1 coordinate 7,080,336, forward strand.
ATCGTGATTTTCTATTCATTGTCAACCCATTTCTCGCCTTAAAGGCGCCGCGTTTTTTTTTTCAAAACTGTCGTATTCACAATTCGATAATTTATATGAATTGACTCACTCGTTCTTGGAAATAGACGAGCATCAGCCTTTAACGAGACGACTGTGAAGAATGGGAAGATGATGAAGATACACAAATCATTAGGGATTATTCTCTCTGAACACCTTCAGTGAATCATTAGTGGCCAATGATATTGGATATAGGTGGAGAAGACTGTTGCAGGTAAAACTGTTTTTGATTTATATCAATACACCGTGCCTTATATCATAATTGCTTATTGTTGCCTTGCCTATCACTTTTGACAGCGGGTTTCATATAATTTGCGGCCACACTGATCTTTATTCAATTGTATCTTTTTTACGATTTTTCACATCAACCTCCTATGCATTAATAACACTGGGCTTCTGAGGGTTTTCACGGAAACCTTGGGAATTAGTATATGTTTTCTGCAGTGAAACAGAAAAGTGAAGGCATCTCTCAGAGCGTGACACTGTCTTGCAGTAAAACAACAAAATTATTCCGAGTGACATGAGAACTTCATTAAATTGTTCAGGTTCTTTTACGAGTAGTATTTTCGCACTCATTGTCGGTGAATATTCTTTGTACCTTCACCTACCAAAGTTTATGAGGTGTTAGTCCATAGTTCTTGTCACGTACTAAAGCATGGTAACTGACTTCAATAAACAGTAGCGGTCAAAATGAGTTTTTATCTGGAGTCACTTAGTCGGCCATAAAATGGTCAACAGGGAAGTTATTCATGATATTTATGGTTCACATGGTTCTGGCGTAATAATTCCTGAAATTTTACCTGGGATAGGGAAAGGTGAAAAGGAAGATACATCTTTAGAGAATCGGATAAATTTTCACCTGTAATGGCAGATTGAGAAGTACAAAGATTCAATATTTCAGACAGCTCAAAATTACTTTTCATGGTCATATCAGAATGATTTCAATTCATCTGAGATTACGAGATATAAATATAAAATCCTAACTCTCCTTGTATGAATATTCATTCTCATATTTTCTGTGTGATACAATTTTCTTCGTAACGTATTTGTTTCCTTTCACCCATTGGTATCTGCTTTACGACACTGAACGTTAAAATAATTTAATGTTTCAATATGGTAATATTGTTATTGTTCGAATTCTAAGTACATGTATCGTGGTATTTAAATTAATGGCGAATATAAAACGAAAATTCCTCGTTTCTTCACGATTAAAAGTTATTTTGTGGATATGAGAACCAATTCACTTTTAATGGCACAGAAATGATTACAATTTCAGATTTGCTGACAGTGTGAGAATTTTTTCGCCTCATGAACACCCTGTAGAAAAAAACGCGATGATTCGACGAACTTTTAGAAATGAACTGTTGATGAACAAGTGATGAACTTTTCAGAAACTGGTTTTTACCAGACCCAAATCGGCCTCATCAGATCAAATTTTGGCAGTACGGTCCTGATAAAGTTTCAAAGTTTTTTTTACCTGTTATTTTTTTCTGAAATACTGAATTCGAAGACAATCGTTCGGACAGTTTTGAAGATCAATAAACGATAAATATTGATAATTTGAATTTTTTTGAAGATCTACTAAAACCAAAAAAGAGTTTTCTTAGATCCTAGATCCATCGTTCAGAAAATTCAACATTATTGTCAATTTTTGCCGTGAAAACAAATTCATACTCTTAAATACTAAATAATACAAGGATATATTGAAAAATTCTTAGCCTACTATAAAACCAAACAAAATTTCAATGTCAAAATATTTTATTACTCAACATATTCTTCTATTTGAATGCATTTATCACAGCGAACCTGCAACGTATCTATACCTTTCAAAAAAATGTTTCTTCTTGCTCTGCAAACCATTCCTCCACAGCTTTCATTACCTCCTCGTTGGAAGAAAATTTACGACCTTTTAAACTTTTTTCAGTTGAGGAAAGAGATGATAGTCAGACGGAGCCAAATCTGGTGAATAAGGAGGGTGTTCTAGGAATTCTAACTCTAAATCACGAATTTTTTGCATGACAACATGAGATTCGTGTACTGGGGCATTGTCCTGTAAAAACAAAACACCTTTGGATAGCTTTCCGCGTCTTTTCTCTTTAATTTTTTCCTGTAGAGTGGTCAGTAATGTCGAATAGTAATCTCCAGTTATTGTTCTACCTTATCCAAAAAATCAATTATCATTACTCCATGGCAATCCCAAAAAACTGGAGCAAGAACTTTTCCAGCAGATTTTTGGACACGAAACTTCTTAGGTCTTGGAGAACCAGAGTGTCGCCATTCCATCGATTGTTGCTTTGTTTCTGGATCGTAGAAATGTACCCAAGTCTCATCCATAGTAATAATTCGGTTTAAGAAGTCTACATCGTTATTAAATCGAGCACAGATCGAACGCGATGCTTCTACCTTTGCACGCTTTTGGTCAACATTCAAACATTTGGGGATCTATTTTGCAGAAATTTTTCTCATGTCCAAATTGACGTGAACTATATGATGAACGCGTTTGTATGAAATCTTCAGTGCTTCAGATATCCGTTTTAGCCCAATTCGACGGTCTGATAAAATCATGTCATGAACTGCATCGATATTTTCGGGGACTGACACAGAAACTGGCCTTCCCGATCGGTCATCATCTTCAATGGAAAATTTACCTCTTTTGAAGCTTGCAGTCCAATTTTTCACGGTCGCATACGAAGGACATTGATCACCAAGGGTATTAAGCATATCTTCGCAAATCTGCTCACCGCTTAACCCTTTTAAATACAGGTACTTTATGATGGCTCGATACTCCAATTTTTCGATTTTTACAATTTCGGTGTACATCTTTTTTTTTTATTTACTGCGTAACTCTGGTTCACTTTTTTGACGTCGAACTCTACACAGACACTTCTAATGAGTTATTGTTCGTTGATATGGTATCGCAATATTTCGTTTATGCATGGAACTGTTCTAGGCTAACTAGATATCAATACATCCTCGTAGAGAAATTCAACAGTTGAGACTAGTTTTCAAATTGCTGAAACAAGTAACAATATAATGAAAAAATAATAATGTCTCTGAGACTTGTGTGTCAAAAAATGTATTGATTTGAGTCGATTCAACTGTTCATGAGTGCATTCTTTAAAAATAATGAAGATCGCGTTCATTAGAAGCCAACTGGTATCATAGAGCCTGGCGCATTCGCCATTTAACAACCTGAAATATAGGATCATATAAAATGACCATCTGAAAAGTCGTGTATGGACCATGAAATAGATCACTGAGATGTACGATTTCAATATGAAACTTAATTGAATTTATTTCACGTAATATCTGTAGATAATCAACTGTAATATTCGTAATAGGTGCATTTAGTGGTGAATTGAATAATTATTTTTCGAAAATTGTCAATTTTGGTTTCTTCTTGTTCTGTACACAGTGAGTCACCCAACTGATTCATTGGAGGTTTTAAAGTGTCGTTTCATTAGAATAGAAACCCTCCATACAATAACCAGATTGTTTGGATATTCTTTTTCGGACCTTCCTATTTCTAAATTATCGACCATAAAGTTTTTGAAACAACGAAAGAGAAATTCTACTTTTTATTGAAATGATACATACTTTGCCACTTTCAGTCTATGCCTTTTGGTCCAGTAAACAAAATTCATGAATTCCACGTAGAATTTAGAAAAAGAATAGTATGCAGGGTGTTCTATTCGAAAATAGTATATTTCATTACTAGTCCAGAAAGTAAGCTTTTTCCGTGCGGGCGCGATGTGTTCCCGTGTGAGGCGGAGCCGAACACGGGAACTCGTGCAAGCACGGAAAAAGCCTTTCTGGACGTGTAATGATCGATATTTTTCATTACACCTATCTGAAAACAATAACACGGGAAAAATTTTCAACCGAAAGCATTTCGATATTGTGAAACAATAATTATTCAAAACACTGACATCTACTGTCACGCAATCGTTGCTCTGTGTCTCAGCATAGGAATCATAGGATGCATCTATGCCTCAGCGCACCGCAAAAGTTTTTGCGGTGCGGCCGCACGGAAAAGGGTCATTTTCGATGTTCTAAATCTACATGTTTTGATAGGGTTTTCAGTGCGGTGTAATGAAAATAATATTTCCTTACAGTTGTCAGTGTTGTACATAAGCATGTTCCTACTTTTCTCTAGATTTCTTTGGCAATAATTCTAATGAATCAGTATTCACCGCCTCAACCAGCTCTGGAGGAGTCCTAGAAATGGAAAATTCATCATCACTCATCATTTAACACTGTTTTGTCTTCGAAAAGACGAGCAATTAAATTAATATTCGTCAAGTTTGACAATTCAGCATTAATACGTGTCCATAGTAACGCAACCAATTCCATTCCGGATTTCAAAGCTCCATTTATTTATGAATGGAATAATTCACGATTTTTTCAAAATTGATTAAAACCTGTCGATTTTCAAATGATTTGCGGAAAAATAGTATGTTTACCTCGTAGGAAAAGCCACATCCCTGGACAATCGTCCAGGAATGTAAGGCTTTTCCTACCCGGTAAACAATGAACATTTTCCCCACAGAAATGACATACATATTTTTTATTTCCAATAGTTCTTGAAGCAAAATGATTGTTTCTCCCATAACTGGTTATATTGGCAGGTTTTTAATGCATACTTGAGAATTGTCCCTTTAGTCTTTAGTCGATCGAATATATGAAGGACATTAATTTCCCCATTGTTGCAATATCTGCATACGAAAATATTCTAATAATTTTCCTGCGCCCAAATATTACGTCACCCAGAAATGTTAAACGTCGAATAAAAAGTATCTCGCATGCATATACCTGAATCGGATCGTGAAGTTTTTGACTTCTATTGTAGCAATTCCTCATGATTTGATTATAACTTTGGTTTTTGTTTGAGGTCAGCTGAATGTAGTCTAGGTGTATGTAATGCATTATGTATTTCGCAATTGGCATATAAATCAAAACGCCAGTGCGGAATTGTAAAGGGAACAGAGGTATGACTGTTGTTTTCAGATGGAGATACATGAATATCATGGAGATAGAATGAAAAAGTTTATGCGGATAAAACTTGAACCTTGGATGCAGTTTTTCGGAATCCTGTTGCAGTAGGGGAAGTACGTACAAAATGACATAGGGTTTTATTTCAGAGGCATAACTTGTTGGTAGTCAATTACAGTAATGTCATATTCTACAACTATGATCTTTAGTCCTTTCTTTATAAAGTCTAATCAACCTTCATGAAATAAAAGTACCAAGAAATAAAATATTCTTAGATAAATTGGGATAAACGAAATTCATTTTTCCGCATGCTATGGACGAAATGACATACCAGCAACAGGCAACTGTAGTTTTCTACTTATAGTTACAAAAATACTGACAAGGTTCACCAATGAAACGCTTGGTTCTTCTAGGAACATCAGCACAAGATGCGTGAGCCCAATGCAACCAATGCATGCATCGTAACCAGTCTTTTCCTGGGCTAATCCTGGAGAAGACCGTTTTTTTCCAATCTAAATCGGGAAAAAAGGTCATAACAATAGACAGATGAAGTGTCGTCTTGATCATCTCGAAAGTTGCTAGGAACTTTTTCTTCTTCATTGTCTTTTTTGAACAATGCCCTAAGGACTTGTCTTCTTTTCTTTGGAGGAGGTATGGGCTCATTTTTGATTTGATTGCAATCATATTAGGTGTAGAAGTTGAAACTAAGTACGTTTATAGAGTCTTCGGCTCACGTTTCCCTTGTACACTTATGAATCGTCCTTTAGGGATTGTAGGAACCTCCTCATATGATCAGCAAGAGTAGGTTAAGATGCATTGCCTTTATTAGCCGCAGCTGAAGATTTTGTTATGACTATGTTAAGACAAGTCCTGATTCTTTGTTTGCTGATGGAGCCTGAGATGGATTGTCTCGGTTTTGTCCGGTAGATACGGTTAATTCAGCTGAAATACCTATGTCATTTTGTCCATACAGCGACATAAAACTAGAAATATATCGAATTGATAAAAAAAGTATATTCAACATAAAAAAGCTTCGTGAATACAATGACAAACAAGTAAAGTTTGAAATGAATGCAATATAAATTGAAAAAATGGTGAAAACTGGCCATTTCTTCTGAAAACTTGCCCTACGTGTTCCTACAAGATCATTATGATTTGGTCCAACTGTCTGTCGAATTTTGGGACGAAAACTGTCCGTCTGGCCTGATCTGGAAATTTGGCTACTCTTGTCATCTTTTGTTGTCCATCAAAGCCAATTGGCATGGGGGTCACTTTTCGAAAATGCACTTTCACAGAAAACCCCCTAACACTAAATCTATGATTCACTGGCATTTTTTTTGTTTATCTTGTTTATAAATGCGATTTCACATTCAAATGTGTCCAATTTGGCCCACTCTGTACTTTCGGTGAAAATGTCCATGGACCCCCTGAAAAACTCTTCAGATTTCTTGCGTCTTTTTGTCTTTGTTGGATTTTCTTGTATTGTGTAAGCCCCCAGATGAAAATTTACATTCCTCGGACAACCGAGTCAAAGTTCCTGATTCGAAAACTGGCCAGCAATTGAGCAGCAATTTGGTATCGTTTTTTAAATCCAATCAGCTGTTTCCAAGCGGGAATCTGTTCGCGAATTATTGACAGGCATGTGATCCGGATCACTTTGCCGCCATAAGTTTTCCCGCTGGATCTAATAGCTCGTTCTCTTCCAGAAATATTGATGATCTCATTCGAATTAGTTCAAAACTGTCCCTTTATTGTTCTAACTCGATTCGAATGCAGTTAAAAATACCCATTAAGTCAACCGGTAACAATGCAGTTTTATCTGATATGTTAAATCTGGGTTATTCATAAAAATGACACTTAATTATGATTTGCATAAAACGATTAATTATCCATCCTGGATAGTGATTATGTCGTCCGTATGCAATTGTTTTTAATTGAGAAATTGCATTTTCAAACGATACAGTTGGCCGGTGACATGATTCATTTCTGTAAACGGATTAATCAATCATTTCAAAGGATCATTAGTCATTCCCACACTTTATCTGCAAGAGTTCGGATTTTGAAGTTCATTCTTCAAGAGATTAAAGGTTTCAGACTGAAGTGTTGTAAGTTCAAACCTTTCTCATGACTCTTTTTTGTATTGTTCATGTTGTAGATATCGCAACAGACTGTTCTGGATGTGGCACTCGGCAATGTCAAAATAATTCTCAGAGAAGTTGCCAATGCTAATTTCTGTTTACTCTTTTTTTACTCTGTAAATGGAGTTAGTTCTTTTAAGGTTTAATTGCGACACAGCCTTCGTAGTATTACTACATTTTCATACTGGATTATTTCAAGTTGTGAAAAAAGATATTTAATTATCTTCTGAGGCTCATTTCTTGAGAATTTTGAAAAGTAGGGAATTTCATATGTCCGTCTGTTCGTTTAGAAGTTCTTCTGTCAGGTTATTCGAGTACTTTTAACTATCACAAAGTAACGAACTATTCTGCCCATTATTTTTCAGTAAAATTTCAACACTCGATTCTTGATTTCCGTATAAGAAAATAGCATAACTGAATCTTCCAACCATGTTTATACAGGATGAGTCTTTGAATTGTAGATATATTTTAACTGATGTAGATTCGTGAGGCCAACAGAAACCTTTTTTTCATTTTCTATTTTTTCAAATTCGGCTCTGTTAAAAAGATATAGCCATTTGAAAAAAAAAAAATTGGGCTTATTACGTTCCTGATAAAATTTTCTGGAATTGATTCAAAGTTCATATTTCTCGATTGAAATTGAGTTTATACATTTAGGAAATACTCAAGTACTAACCTTATTGGAATAAAAATGTTGCAAACACGATAGTTTCAACAAAAACAGTTTGTTTCATCCGTCATCTGGTTTCATGTGGCTTTTAAACTAAAAAGCCACATTTATCCCACCAAAATAAGTTCCTTCTTCGTTTTTTCTGCAGATTAGTTTGCAAACACTAATAACTTGTTCATATTTTCCTCGAAATTCCCAAACAATCTCATGAAGAAAGATTTTTCATTCAGATCATCAGAATTTATTATTAAACAACCTAACCTAATCTTTTTTGTATCTATTCTGTAAATGTTTGCACCGAAATTTCAAGAAGATGTTGTCAGCTTGCTGATATTTTCATTGAGGTTAAGGATTTTTTACGAAACATATTATAAATATCTATGAATTCTGCCGATTCCATCAGAAATCGACTTCATTGTAAACTCGTTTAAAGACCAGAGAAGGTATAATATTCGATGATATTTAATTCAGAGACGCATTCAGATTATTGAATCTTGAAATTAATGATTTTTTTCTTCAAAATTTTCCGGGTAAAATTGGAAATAACTCGAAAACGACGCGTTTTATTGAGAAAACATAAGAATACTTTTAGTTTCCTAAATGATTGATTCTTTCGAAAATATGAACCGTTTATCTTTTTAAAGTGGTTTTATGGTGTTTTTTCGTGTATTGATGAGTCGCCAACCTGTAACTTTTATACTAGGAGAGATATTGAAAAAGTTTCGATTGAGGAATATGCACCATGAATAGAGTAACCAATGAACCAAAATTCAGTTCATTTGAAATAACGGTTACGAAGATATGGACAATAAAGTGTTTCTTTTTCATGGATTTTCGACACCCTGTATCTTTCAAACGAAACCGAATTTTGAAACATAGTATAGGAAGAAAGTGTTTCGTTTGATGAGAGGAATCTAAAGTTGAAATATATGTGCAAGTCAAAGACTCACCCTGTATACGTGAAATGTTCCAGTATTCACAGAGAAAAAAGTTTTTTCAACATTCGCCAGGTCTTTGGAATAATTGAATTTCCATAATATTTTCTCAATTTCATTATTTTTCCAAAGTAAATGAACATTTCGATAAATACGTAATTACTACGACTTCTCTGTATAAAGGACAACGTTGCTCATTCATCTGACAGGAAAATGACTATAACCTAACATTTTTTAAATATTCACGGTGAAATGCCCATCTGTCAACTTTCGATCTGTCATTCCATAATCATGTGACATGATGACTGTCAAACATGGCGCTCAATTCAAATCTTGCGCTCTTATCGAAACAGCCTTTATAAGACGTAATTCGTTACACAATCAAATTGTGTCATCCGAATTGCCAGTGAATGGAATGCGTCAATACGAAATATGAACGCTCATTAATAAATTTACGAGTAACAATTTCCATATCAGACGCATAAAATAAACGTTTCAATTCGGTTTTATTGAAAATGGATAGGAAAAATGGGTACAAGGCACAAATCGGGTATTTATAGTAATGTGAAAATAATCGAAATGATCGCCAGAAGAAATGTTCGCTCGTAAATCACGGTCTGTTATTATTGAATATCTTGTCGTGAATTAGAAATAAATGGGGATTGGCGCCGTTTGGTGTGAAAACGCCAAACAAAACAGCTTAAATGATGTCTGAGAGATGTATGTTTTCGCACTAGAGATAATGAAGCTATTTCGATATTCTATTGGAAATACTCAATGATTCTCCGATAAGTATTTACAGACATCTTGAGCGTACGAATTCCTCTCATTATGATCACCACTTCCTCTTCCTATACACAGGGTGTCCAGCCACACGTGCCATATTTCGAGATCCGAAGCATCAAGAACTCACGAAATGATATTATGATTTGATACGGTAGACCGTATTAAAAACATAATCTCTACAAAAAAATATCACTCCTAGAGTGACGATTATGACTATCTAAGATAAAAGATCTTGAAGGGTTTTAATCTCAGTGTATTTTCTTTTAGACCTATTAATTATAAATTCCTTTTTAGGTTCATAAGAGATATAATATTGTTATTATACTTCATTATATGCAGTTTATAAAATGTAGTTTATTTTTTACTGAATGATGTGAGTTTTATACTCACAGTGTATCGATTTGACATTTGAAATTTAGAAAAAAAAATTTCGCAGGTGAAAATCTAAACTATGGCAGATAAAGCCTTGGATTATTTTTTATTGAACTCACATACCCCAAAAACATATATTTTGATACCAAACTTGACGATATAATACTTCTTTACGAAAAAGTTTTTATGTTTTCCATATCTCATTTTCGAATTTTGTTCGCAAGCTCAAGGCGTTCAGAGTTTGGGTGTTATGTGTCAGCAAAATGAGTTTATTGAAAGATTGGAATGGGTTGAAGACATTATCGATTGAACAACACTGTTAGATTTTCCAGGGAATTCGTGTTGATGGCAAATATGGTGTTTTTAGGGGGTCTTACCCCTTATGCATTTTTGACCCAAAAAGTTGGCATTTTCGAAGTCGATTTTATTGTTTGAAGAGATACTTTGGACAATGCTGATTAACAATATACAAGCCACATGTGGTTGTGACCAAAGAAACGGGAGTTATGACGGTTTGAAATTTCGATTTTTGAAAAAATGCCATTTGACTGGTGAAAATCTAAACTATGCTAGTTAGGGCTCTGGAAAGTCTTTTGTTGAAAAGAGCGACCTCGAAAACCTACATTTTGATACCAAAATCGTCCATGTAGCCCTCATAACTAATGAATTATTTCGTTTTAAATTTTTCGATATTTCATTTTCGAGTTTTGTTCTGAAGCTCAGAGCACTCAAAGTATCGGTGATATGGATCAACAAATTGGGTATTCTGAAAGATTCGAATGGGTTGAAGATATTATCGATTGAATAACACTGTTAGATTTTCCAGGGAATTCGTGTTGATGGCAAATATGGTGTTTTTAGGGGGTCTTACCCCTTATGCATTTTTGACCCAGAAAGTTGGGATTTTCGAAGTCGATTTTATTGATTGAGGAGATACTTTGGACAAAGCAGATTAACAATATACAAGCCACATGTGGTTGTGACCAAAGAAACGGGAGCTATGACGGTTTGAAATTCCGATTTTTTGAACAAATGCCATTTGACTGGTGAAAATCTAAACTATGCTAGTTAGGGCTCTGGAAAGTTTTTTATTGAATAGACCGACCTCGAAAACCTACATTTTGATACCAAAATCGTCCATGTAGCCCTCATAACTAATGAATTATTTCGTTTCAATTTTTTCGATATTTCATTTTCGAGTTTTGTTCTGAAGCTCACAGCACTCAAAGTGTGGGTGATATAGATCAACAAATTGGGTATTCTGAAAGATTCGAATGGGTTGAAGACATTATCGATCGAATAACACTGTTAGATTTTCCATGGAATTCGTGTTGATGGCAAATATGGTGTTTTCAGGGGGTCTTACCCCTTATGCATTTTTGATCCAAAAAGTTGGCATTTTCGAAGTCGATTTTATTGTTTGAAGAGATACTTTGGACAATGCTGATTAACAATATACAAGCCACATGTAGTTGTGACCAAAGAAACCGGAGCTATGACGGTTTGAAATTTCGATTTTTTGAAAAAATGCCATTTGACACGTGAAAATCTAAACTATGCTAGTTAGGGCTCTGGAAAGTTTTTTATTGAATAGACCGACCTCGAAAACCTACATTTTGATACCGAAATCGTCCATGTAGCCCTCATAACTAATGAATTATTTCGTTTTAAATTTTTCGATATTTCATTTTCGAGTTTTGTTCTGAAGCTCAGAGCACTCAAAGTATGGGTGATATGGATCACCAAATTGGGTATTCTGAAAGATTCGAATGGGTTGAAGACATTATCGATCGAATAACACTGTTAGATTTTCCATGGAATTCGTGTTGATGGCAAATATGGTGTTTTCAGGGGGTCTTACCCCTTATGCATTTTTGATCCAAAAAGTTGGCATTTTCGAAATCGATTTCATTGTTTGAGGAGATACTTTGGACAAAGCAGATTAACAATATACAAGCCACATGGGGTTGTGACCAAAGAAACGGGAGCTATGACGGTTTGAAATTCCGATTTTTTTAAAAATGCCATTTGACTGGTGAAAATCTAAACTAAGCTAGTTAGGGATCTGGAAAGTTTTTAATTGAATAGACCGACCTCGAAAACCTACATTTTGATACCAAAATCGTCCATGTAGCCCTCATAACTAATGAATTATTTCGTTTTAAATTTTTCGATATTTCATTTTCGAGTTTTCTTCTGAAGCTCAGAGCACTCAAAGTATGGGTGATATGGATCAACAAATTGGGTATTCTGAAAGATTCGAATGGGTTGAAGACATTATCGATTGAATAACACTGTTAGATTTTCCAGGGAATTCGTGTTGATGGCAAATATGGTGTTTTTAGGGGTTTTTACCCCTTATGCATTTTTGACCCAAAAAGTTGGGATTTTCGAAGTCGATTTTATTGTTTGAAGAGATACTTTGGACAATGCTGATTAACAATATACAAGCCACATGTAGTTGTGACCAAAGAAACCGGAGCTATGATGGTTTGAAATCTCGATTTTTTGAAAAAATGCCATTTGACAGTTGAAAATCTAAACTATTCTAGTTAGGGCTCTGGGAAGTCTTTTATTGAATAGAGCGACCTCGAAAACCTACATTTTGATACCAAAATCGTCCATGTAGCCCTCATAACTAATGAATTATTTCGTTTTAAATTTTTCGATATTTCATTTTCGAATTTTGTTCTGAAGCTCAGAGCACTCAAAGTATGGGTGATATGGATCACCAAATTGGGTATTCTGAAAGATTCCAATGAGTTGAAGACATTATCGATCGAATAACACTGTTAGATTTTCCAGGGAATTCGTGTTGATGGCAAATATGGTGTTTTCAGGGGGTCTTACCCCTTATGCATTTTTTACCCAAAAAGTTGGAATTTTCGAAGTCGATTTTATTGTTTGAAGAGATACTTTGGACAATGCTGATTAACGATATACAAGCCACATGTAGTTGTGACCAAAGAAACTGGAGCTATGACGGTTTGAAATTTCGATTTTTTGAAAAAATGCCATTTGACAGGTGAAAATCTAAACCATGCTAGTTAGGGCTCTGGAAAGTCTTTTATTGAATAGAGCGACCTCGAAAACCTACATTTTGATACCAAAATCGTCCATGTAGCCCTCATAACTAATGAATTATTTCGTTTTAAATTTTTCGATATTTCATTTTCGAATTTTGTTCTGAAGCTCAGAGCACTCAAAGTATGGGTGATATGGATCAACAAATTGGGTATTCTGAAAGATTCGAATGGGTTGAAGACATTATCGATTGAATAACACTGTTAGATTTTCCAGGGAATTCGTGTTGATGGCAAATATGGTGTTTTTAGGGGGTCTTACCCCTTATGCATTTTTGACCCAAAAAGTTGGGATTTTCGAAGTCGATTTTATTGTTTGAAGAGATACTTTGGACAATGCTGATTAACAATATACAAGCCACATGTAGTTGTGACCAAAGAAACCGGAGCTATGACGGTTTGAAATTCCGATTTTTTGAAAAAATGCCATTTGACAGGTGAAAATCTAAACTATGCTAGTTAGGGCTCTGGAAAGTCTTTTATTGAATAGAGCGACCTCTAAAACCTACATTTTGATACCAAAATCGTCCATGTAGCCCTCATAACTAATGAATTATTTCGTTTTAAATTTTTCGATATTTCATTTTCGAGTTTTCTTCTGAAGCTCAGAGCACTCAAAGTATGGGTGATATGGATCACCAAATTGGGTATTCTGAAAGATTCGAATGGGTTGAAGACATTATCGATCGAATAACACTGTTAGATTTTCCATGGAATTCGTGTTGATGGCAAATATAGTGTTTTTAGGGGGTCTTACCCCTTATGCATTTTTGACCCAAAAAGTTGGGATTTTCGAAGTCGATTTTATTGTTTGAAGAGATACTTTGGACAATGCTGATTAACAATATACAAGCCACATGTAGTTGTGACCAAAGAAACCGGAGCTATGACGGTTTGAAATTTCGATTTTTTGAAAAAATGCCATTTGACAGGTGAAAATCTAAACTATGCTAGTTAGGGCTCTGGGAAGTCTTTTATTGAATAGAGCGACCTCGAAAACCTACATTTTGATACCAAAATCGTCCATGTAGCCCTCATAACTAATGAATTATTTCGTTTTAAATTTTTCGATATTTCATTTTCGAATTTTGTTCTGAAGCTCAGAGCACTCAAAGTATGGGTGATATGGATCACCAAATTGGGTATTCTGAAAGATTCCAATGGGTTGAAGACATTATCGATCGAATAACACTGTTAGATTTTCCAGGGAATTCGTGTTGATGGCAAATATGGTGTTTTCAGGGGGTCTTACCCCTTATGCATTTTTTACCCAAAAAGTTGGAATTTTCGAAGTCGATTTTATTGTTTGAAGAGATACTTTGGACAATGCTGATTAACGATATACAAGCCACATGTAGTTGTGACCAAAGAAACCGGAGCTATGACGGTTTGAAATTTCGATTTTTTGAAAAAATGCCATTTGACAGGTGAAAATCTAAACTATGCTAGTTAGGGCTCTGGAAAGTCTTTTATTGAATAGAGCGACCTCGAAAACCTACATTTTGATACCAAAATCGTCCATGTAGCCCTCATAACTAATGAATTATTTCGTTTTAAATTTTTCGATATTTCATTTTCGAATTTTGTTCTGAAGCTCAGAGCACTCAAAGTATGGGTGATATGGATCACCAAATTGGGTATTCTGAAAGATTCCAATGGGTTGAAGACATTATCGATCGAATAACACTGTTAGATCTTCCAGGGAATTCGTGTTGATTGCAAATATGGTGTTTTTAGGGGGTCTTACCCCTTATGCATTTTTGACCCAAAAAGTTGGCATTTTCGAAATCGATTCTATTGTTTGAAGAGATACCTTAGACAATGCTGATTAACAATATACAAGCCACATGTGGTTGTGACCAAAGAAACGGGAGCTATGACGGTTTGAAATTCCGATTTTTTGAAAAAATGCCATTTGACAGGTGAAAATCTAAACTATGCTAGTTAGGGCTCTGGAAAGTCTTTTATTGAATAGAGCGACCTCTAAAACCTACATTTTGATACCAAAATCGTCCATGTAGCCCTCATAACTAATGAATTATTTCGTTTTAAATTTTTCGATATTTCATTTTCGAATTTTGTTCTGAAGCTCAGAGCACTCAAAGTATGGGTGATATGGATCACCAAATTGGGTATTCTGAAAGATTCCAATGGGTTGAAGACATTATCGATCGAATAACACTGTTAGATCTTCCAGGGAATTCGTGTTGATGGCAAATATGGTGTTTTTAGGGGGTCTTACCCCTTATGCATTTTTGACCCAAAAAGTTGGCATTTTCGAAATCGATTCTATTGTTTGAAGAGATACCTTAGGCAATGCTGATTAACAATATACAAGCCACATGTAGTTGTGACCAAAGAAACCGGAGCTATGACGGTTTGAAATTTCGATTTTTTGAAAAAATGCCATTTGACAGGTGAAAATCTAAACTATGCTAGTTAGGGCTCTGGAAAGTTTTTTATTGAATAGACCGACCTCGAAAACCTACATTTTGATACCGAAATCGTCCATGTAGCCCTCATAACTAATGAATTATTTCGTTTTAAATTTTTCGATATTTCATTTTCGAGTTTTGTTCTGAAGCTCAGAGCACTCAAAGTATGGGTGATATGGATCACCAAATTGGGTATTCTGAAAGATTCGAATGGGTTGAAGACATTATCGATCGAATAACACTGTTAGATTTTCCATGGAATTCGTGTTGATGGCAAATATGGTGTTTTCAGGGGGTCTTACCCCTTATGCATTTTTGATCCAAAAAGGTGGCATTTTCGAAATCGATTTCATTGTTTGAGGAGATACTTTGGACAAAGCAGATTAACAATATACAAGCCACATGGGGTTGTGACCAAAGAAACGGGAGCTATGACGGTTTGAAATTCCGATTTTTTTAAAAATGCCATTTGACTGGTGAAAATCTAAACTAAGCTAGTTAGGGCTCTGGAAAGTTTTTAATTGAATAGACCGACCTCGAAAACCTACATTTTGATACCAAAATCGTCCATGTAGCCCTCATAACTAATGAATTATTTCGTTTTAAATTTTTCATATTTCATTTTCGAGTTTTCTTCTGAAGCTCAGAGCACTCAAAGTATGGGTGATATGGATCAACAAATTGGGTATTATGAAAGATTCGAATGGGTTGAAGACATTATCGATTGAATAACACTGTTAGATTTTCCAGGGAATTCGTGTTGATGGCAAATATGGTGTTTTTAGGGGGTCTTACCCCTTATGCATTTTTGACCCAAAAAGTTGGGATTTTCGAAGTCGATTTTATTGTTTGAAGAGATACTTTGGACAATGCTGATTAATAATATACAAGCCACATGTAGTTGTGACCAAAGAAACCGGAGCTATGATGGTTTGAAATCTCGATTTTTTGAAAAAATGCCATTTGACAGTTGAAAATCTAAACTATGCTAGTTAGGGCTCTGGGAAGTCTTTTATTGAATAGAGCGACCTCGAAAACCTACATTTTGATACCAAAATCGTCCATGTAGCCCTCATAACTAATGAATTATTTCGTTTTAAATTTTTCGATATTTCATTTTCGAATTTTGTTCTGAAGCTCAGAGCACTCAAAGTATGGGTGATATGGATCACCAAATTGGGTATTCTGAAAGATTCCAATGGGTTGAAGACATTATCGATCGAATAACACTGTTAGATTTTCCAGGGAATTCGTGTTGATGGCAAATATGGTGTTTTCAGGGGGTCTTACCCCTTATGCATTTTTTACCCAAAAAGTTGGAATTTTCGAAGTCGATTTTATTGTTTGAAGAGATACTTTGGACAATGCTGATGAACGATATACAAGCCACATGTAGTTGTGACCAAAGAAACCGGAGCTATGACGGTTTGAAATTTCGATTTTTTGAAAAAATGCCATTTGACAGGTGAAAATCTAAACTATGCTAGTTAGGGCTCTGGAAAGTCTTTTATTGATTAGAGCGACCTCGAAAACCTACATTTTGATACCAAAATCGTCCATGTAGCCCTCATAACTAATGAATTATTTCGTTTTAAATTTTTCGATATTTCATTTTCGAATTTTGTTCTGAAGCTCAGAGCACTCAAAGTATGGGTGATATGGATCACCAAATTGGGTATTCTGAAAGATTCCAATGGGTTGAAGACATTATCGATCGAATAACACTGTTAGATCTTCCAGGGAATTCGTGTTGATGGCAAATATGGTGTTTTTAGGGGGTCTTACCCCTTATGCATTTTTGACCCAAAAAGTTGGCATTTTCGAAATCGATTTTATTGTTTGAAGAGATACTTTGGACAATGCTGATTAACAATATACAAGCCACATGTGGTTGTGACCAAAGAAACGGGAGCTATGACGGTTTGAAATTCCGATTTTTTGAAAAAATGCCATTTGACAGGTGAAAATCTAAACTATGCTAGTTAGGGCTCTGGAAAGTCTTTTATTGAATAGAGCGACCTCTAAAACCTACATTTTGATACCAAAATCGTCCATGTAGCCCTCATAACTAATGAATTATTTCGTTTTAAATTTTTCGATATTTCATTTTCGAGTTTTGTTCTGAAGCTCAGAGCTCTCAAAGTATGGGTGATATGGATCACCAAATTGGATATTCTGAAAGATTCGAATGGGTTGAAGACATAATCGATTGAATAACACTGTTAGATTTTCCAGGGAATTCGTGTTGATGGCAAATATAGTGTTTTTAGGGGGTCTTACCCCTTATGCATTTTTGACCCAAAAAGTTGGGATTTTCGAAGTCGATTTTATTGTTTGAAGAGATACTTTGGACAATGCTGATTAACAATATACAAGCCACATGTAGTTGTGAACAAAGAAACCGGAGCTATGACGGTTTGAAATTTCGATTTTTTGAAAAAATGCCATTTGACAGGTGAAAATCTAAACTATGCTAGTTAGGGCTCTGGAAAGTCTTTTATTGATTAGAGCGACCTCGAAAACCTACATTTTGATACCAAAATCGTCCATGTAGCCCTCATAACTAATGAATTATTTCGTTTTAAATGTTTCGATATTTCATTTTCGAATTTTGTTCTGAAGCTCAGAGCACTCAAAGTATGGGTGATATGGATCACCAAATTGGGTATTCTGAAAGATTCCAATGGGTTGAAGACATTATCGATTGAATAACACTGTTAGATTTTCCAGGGAATTCGTGTTGATGGCAAATATGGTGTTTTCAGGGGGTCTTACCCCTTATGCATTTTTGATCCAAAAAGTTGGCATTTTCGAAATCGATTTTATTGTTTGAAGAGATACTTTGGACAATGCTGATTAACAATATACAAGCCACATGTGGTTGTGACCAAAGAAACGGGAGCTATGACGGTTTGAAATTCCGATTTTTTGAAAAAATGCCATTTGACAGGTGAAAATCTAAACTATGCTAGTTATGGCTCTGGAAAGTCTTTTATTGAATAGAGCGACCTCTAAAACCTACATTTTGATACCAAAATCGTCCATGTAGCCCTCATAATTAATGAATTATTTCGTTTAAATTTTTTCGATATTTTGACCCAAAAAGTATGGATTTTCGAAGTCGATTTTATTGTTTGAAGAGATACTTTGGACAATGCTGATTAACAATATACAAAGTCGACTATGTACCCTTCTTAAGTAGGGAATATTCATTTTCGAGTTATGTTCACAAGCGCAAAGCATCCAAAGTATAGATGTTATAGATGAGCAAAATTTTTATTCTGAAGGATTCGAGTCGGTGGAAGACCATCTCCATCAAATAGCACCGTTAGATACTCTGTAAGATACTTATTATTATTCTTATTCAACGATCTTTATCAATATTTCGCAGCAATTCTTGCAGTTCATTAGTATGTTGTTATTGCTCATCCTTCGATAGAGATCGCTCGAGTTGATAGAAACATTGAAAAAGAATTCAATTAATTTGTCAGATAGAAGCAAGTAATTTCATCCGATTCTAGAAAAACGGCCAAAAATATTAATTTAATTTTCTCATAGCGACTTTCGTATGGAGAAATTCGAATTATTTGAGACACGCCATAAATCATAGCGAAGTGGACCCTGCGAATCCCTGCCAACAGTGCCAACTCCTTTCTACTTCCTGCATCGTCCGTCTAGTCTGGGATCCATGGGTTTATATTACTCAGTAAATTAAAAATACGAAAAAATTCCAAGAAACCGCTTCTATTATTTTTCTTGGCACGAGATCTCCACAGGCGGATTTCTCGGACACCTGTACATTTTACACTTCAATTCAATCCGCTCGGACTTTCTAAAATAATAATTATATCTGTTACGTCATCGGCCAGGCTCAAATGAGTAATGTTATCGCCAGGATTTGAGGATATTAGTCATAATAAAAAAATCCTGGGCCCTTTATTCACCAGAAAACACAAAAGCTAAGAGCTACTCGTTGTGTCGAAACTTTGGCCAAATTGATTAGGGTGATTTTATATTGAAATCTCAGTATATTTTTTTTAGGCCTCAGTACCTTTCCACGAAAGCGTTTCCTTGACCATAATCTTCATATATTTCGAAATCGTTCATTTCAAAAAGTGAGAATATAGCATACAAACTGAATTCGCAAATAAATATAAAATTAGTCGTTTTCTCCTATTAAAATAAAATAGATGGTTCTAGAAAATTTTCCAGATATCAAACGAAGCGTGGATGGCTATCAACAGATGTATGTTTCAATATTTCTGTCACTGTAACATCTTTTCAATCGTTTTGAATCGAGAAACTGGGCTAGACTGTCAACACCTCAGATTTGCGTGATAATTTGGTTGAAACATTTATACAGATACAGTAGTCTGATCTTCCTTTCTTTCCAAGAAAATGAAAATCTGACGAACACGATAATTTCATTGAAAGGATTCATCAATTTTTCTTACGAAATATTGTGTTAACTTCTAAATCTTCAAGATATTCATAAAAATGAGCTACTTTTAGTACAGTACCTATAATGCGAGCTGAAATGATCGCATTCAAAGTGCATTTGGATTAATTTCCTGCACAAATTACTGAATAAAATTTTGCTGGCGCCGACTGTGATGCTAATATTGGTTTAACCTACATGATTTTGTAGCGAGATATCCTATCAATGAAGGACAAGGATTAAATATTGAGTAAATCTTGGAATTGTCCCGCACCCAATCTGTGGGTAATTACGGAAGCTGATTAAATTTTAAATTGCGAAAAGTTATACATGGTGATTCACATTACTGATTCTGAGAACTAAACGAGACATCAATCTCAAATTCTGGTGGCTGCCATGGAATGAACAGATCTATTTGTTTCCATGTTTCCATTTGGCATAATCAAATTTTTCCTATCACACATATATACATACATTTTGATCAGAAAGATTTATTTACCACTTCTCTCTAGTTTTTCCTTCTGTTTATTTATTTCAAATGAGGAAATTATGTTGCAAGAAGAAAAAGCCTTGCAACTTGAATAAGTCAGCTTATTCTGTATATAAATTGATGATACATCCTCGTATATTTTGAAAAATTCTTAGCCTACTATAGAACCAAACAAAGTTTCAATGTCAAAATATTTTATAACTCAACATACTCTCCTCTTAATTGAATACATTTATTACAGCAAACCTGCAACGTCTCTAGACCTTTCAAAAAAATGTTTCTTTTTGCTCTCCAAACCAGTCCTCCACAGCTTTTATTACCTCCTCGTTGGAAGAAAATTTACGACCTTTTGAACTCTTTTTCAGTTGAGGAAAGAGATGATAGTCGGACGGAGCCAAATCTGGTGGATAAGGGGGGTGTTCTAATAATTCTAACCCTAAATCACGAATTTTTTGCATGGCAACATGAGATTTGTGTACTGGCTCGTTGTCCTGTAAAAACAAAACACCTTCGGATAGCTTTCCACGTCTTTTCTCTTTAATTTTTTCCCGTAGTGTGATCAGTAATGTCGAATAGTAATCTCCAGTTATTGTTCTACCCTTATCCAAAAATTCTATCATGATTACTCCATGGCAATACCAAAAAACTGAAGAAAGAACTTTTCCAGCCGATTTTTGGACACGAAACTTCTTAGGTCTTGGAGAACCAGAGTGTCGCCATTCCATCCATTGTTGCCTTGTTTCTGGATCGTAGAAATGTACCCGAGTCTCATCCATAGTAACAATTCGGTTTAAGAAGTCTACATCGTTTTCAAATCGAGCGCAGATCGAACGCGATGCTTCTACCCTTGCACGCTTTTGGTCAACATTCAAACATTTGGGGATCCATTTTGCAGAAATATTTCTCATGTCCAAATTGACGTGAACTATATGATGAACGCGGTCGTATGAAATCTTCAGTGCTTCAGATATCCGTTTTAGCCCAATTCGACGGTCTGATAAAATCATGTCATGAACTGCATCGATATTTTCGGGACTGACATAGAAACTGGCCTTCTCGATCGGTCATCATCTTCAATGGAAAATTTACCTCTTTTGAAGCTTGCAGTCCAATTTTTCACGGTCGCATACGAAGGACATTGATACCCAAGGGTATTAAGCATATCTTCGTAAATCTGCTTACCTCTTAACCCTTTTAAATACAGATACTTGATGATGGCTCGATACTCCAATTTTTCGATTTTTACAATTTCGGTGGACATCTTTTTTTTTAAGTTATTGCGGAACTCTGGTTTACTTTTCTGACGTCGAACTCTACACTGACACTTCTAATGAGTTATTGTTTGTTTATATGGTATCTCAATATTTTGTTTATGCATGGAACTGGTCTAGGCTAACTAGATATCAATACATCCTCGTATCTAGACTTATACGAGGACATAGACGTTTTGTTGATGTTTTCTGCTCTTTCAGCATCCTAGCTCATCCTGTATGAATTATTCAATTCAAAATTATTCTTGTTTGTGTCTATCGACAAAATCGTTATTATTTGCAAATTTGAGGGTACATTTGCGATCTAAACCCCTCGGTTATGTTTCTAAATGGGCAAAATTAGTCCACTGGGTTTGAAGTTAGAAATTTTTCTCCAGACCTAAATGTATTTCCTCTATAAACTTTCAACATCTAGTAGTGAGTAGTAAGTTGGAAATTTGGTAAAAATTAAAACTCAAAATTTGTCACGATTTCAATAATTGACTTTCAGTAACGAAAAAAAAAGGAGAAAAGAGGGACGCACACTATATACTAATTTATTTTTAATTTTGTCAACGGGGATATAGCTCAGTGGTAGAGCATTCGACTGCAGATCGAGAGGTCCCCGGTTCAAACCCGGGTGTCCCCTATCTTTTTATATTTTTTCAATAATTTTGAGACTTCTTTACTGAGTTTCACACAACATAAAAACTGGACAAACTTTTCTACGTATCTGGCACCCAATTTTTTTTATTTATCTTATTGCTGGCGGTTGGGTTGTACTTTCACCGGGATCCCAAGCATCTGGTAGAGCCTTCAACAGTATTAAAGCCTTCAATATTCGAATTCAATTGAACAGAACGAACGAATCAGAGTCATGAATGTGATGGAAAATATTGTCCATGCTTCATACGAGTCTTGAGAATTGTCGAGAAGTATCATTTACGCAATAAAATATGCAAATTTCGGAATGAATCTCGGAAATTTTCCTTCACCAGGTGCATTATGCAAATCTTCAAATGCATTAGTGTAATTGAATTGAAAACCAGTACCTAGCTGGGGTTTATACTGATCTCCATGGAGATTTATCGACCATAAATCAATAAAAGTGATGTTTACAATGAAACTGAGAAATCTCTAATATGAACGCGGCATTTTTGATAGTTCAAGATGCTGAATGATGAATATTGCTTGTAGGAATTACAAACATGCAATGAACATTTGCTGTTTACAAGGTGCAAAGTGAAGTAATCGATTTTCATTATGAATATTGCGGCATGTTATTCAAATCAACATGGAAAACAGCATCGAAAAATAAAATAAATTGAATTTGAAGCATCCTAAATTTCGGTTCCTCAAAAACAGTGTGGACTCAATTACATGAGTTTTATCGTTACATGATATGTTACTGTTCAGTTGATGATATATAACACATCTTGTATACAGGGTAGCCCCCATGAAAGAGTCCAATCGGATATTTCCGAAAACACCGATGCAGGTCAATTTTTATTTGTAGGGAGATATCTTTTGATTGCAATTATAATAGGGGTAGTTTGAATATTTTGGCATTCTATTCATGAATAGGTATGCTAAAACATTCGTGTTCGGACTTCGTTTTGGTGTGGAAAAACTGGTTTAGAGTATGGTCTCGATGTCACTGAGAGTGTGAAGACCATAATAGTCAACCATCACAATGATGAACGAATTACAGGAATATCATCATCATTGTTTCCTCTAAACGCTGTCGGGTAGCTTCAGCTGTATACTGTCACTCAGGTGGTCCCCCTTAGGGTTCTGTTTATGTACACTCATTCCGAAAAAACGCCATTATCGGACCTGAACAGACAGGATGGCATTAAACGGCAGTTAGGTGTGAAATCCATCATAAATGGCCGGCCCTTTTGTGTTACTCGAGGTGCGTAAGAATAGTACTCTATTTCTAGACGAATCTCCATTCAGTTGCTACAATGACCGAAGAATGCGATCGGAGGATCCTGAATGGACCAGATGGAGACCGGCGCCAGCGTGTCCACTCCTCATCCCTATCGGTCTGGCTTTGAAAGCTGGTGCTACAGAAGCCCTTTTGAAATGTTCAATGGGAATTATCTGGGGTGGGCATTTGGTCCAAGATTACACACGAGGGGAGTTTCGATAAAGAGATCTGTGTTTCGATATGGGATTATACAGGATGTTCCTAAACTGCAGCCGTAATTGCAATAGAAAATGGGGCACCCAGTATATCGAAAACGGAACGTTTGCGGTTCCATGTGCGAATAAGGGTGATTCCTTGTCACAAAATTGGGTGGCTTTTTCATATTAATTTTTTTTTTTGATTCCCATATACAGAGTGGCCACTTTTTCAATGGGATTGTATTGGTAACTTTTAAACCATAAGTGTAAGAAGGTCGGTCAAATGGAGAAAAAGTTGCATTCATAGAAGCATTGTCAAGCAGTTCGAACAAATCGAGATTATCAGGGCCGGTTATTGAGATATCATAAGGTAAATTCTGACTTTTTGATTTTTATTTATTTCCCACTTTATTTCAAATATTATCGAAAAATGTTACAGGAATTTTTTATTCGACAGTAAATTATCCTCAAATTGACACAATCAGATTTCGTATCCAACGTTTCGTACTCTCTGGGCCACCCTCAACCTCATTTTTTTCAATACGGACCTGCATGTTTTATGACACTTTTTGAAATAACTTTTAACGCTGAATTCAACGATATATCATACAATGTCATTCAAAGTTGATTTTACAAAATGGTGGACATTTCTAACACTTACTTCATTAATGTCCATCATTTACTTTCGAATAATCCTGTAATTTGTCTTTCATTAAATGATAGTTTCGTTTAATTATTATGAATTAGGTTTTTCACCTCTTGAGATTTGTAAATGATTATAACTTGTTTCCTGCTTTGATTCTATTACGTAATAATTATTTACAAATTTCAAGAGGTGAAAAACCTAATTCATAATAATCAAACGAAACTATCGTTCAATGAAAGACAAATTACAGGATTATTCGAAAGTAAATGATGGACATTAATGAAGTAAGTGTTAGAAATGTCCACCATTTTGTAAAATCAATTTTGAATGACATTGTATGATATATCGTTGAATTCAGCGTTAAAAGTTATTTCAAAAAGTGTCATAAAAAATGCAGGTGAAATGGTGGCCCCTACCGAGATCAAAAAATTTCTTTCCTAGCCTCGGGATTGAACTCGCGACTTTCCGGGTCAGAGTCAATCGCCATACCCACTGGGCTACGGGTACTACATGAAGTATATTTCGTGTGGCCATTCCTGGGCCCAGTCCTGCCCTTTTCTCGGTAGTCACGGTCTCTCGAGTGACCGTTCCTGGGCCCTGTCCTGCCCTCTGCTCGGTCCTCAGGCCGGCATTTTTTAAAACGCGGAAAGGGGTGTTAAGTGTCAATCAGATTAAGAATCGGATAACTCAGACCGAGACTGATGAAGAATGCGATCGAGGTAAGATCTGTACAAGGTGACAAATGTGCGCTGACCGAAGAATGAAAGAGAACCGCATCGTGGCAGGCGAGGTGTTGCGTACAAAGGTTCGGACTGGCTGGCGCCAGTCTCTTTTCATTCATTCTTTCCCGTCCGATATGAATGCATTCTTTGGCTTTTGTTGCTTTTCCCGAGAAATCTAGTAAAATTCGTACACGTCGGCTCAGGTACAAAACGGAATGCGTGGTTGTTCAAGAGACACCTGTTGGATGAGGCCGAGGGAAACTGTTAATGAGCCCCTAAATTTCAACACCACGATACTATAGTACGTGGAAGGAATTTGAGGGTTGCCCAGAAAGTACTCCCATAGAACATTGGTCCTTCGAGCGTTCACATTGAATCAGAGAAGAGAAAATGTCCTCTGAAGGAAGTATTTCCAAGGAATTCTACAACGAAGAACTCTGTAAGAAAAATGAAAATACAAGCAGAAATCGAAGCACAAATAAAATTGGAAAAGATAGAAGAAAAATAAAAAATAAAGATACGACGACTAGGAAGAATGCGGCGAAAAATAATGTTAGAATAGGAGTTGAAAAATGTTATGGCATCAGACGAATCTGAATCCAATGAAGAAAAATCTAATATTCATTTCGATGAAGTTGATAGTCAATTCAAACATAGTCAAGTACTAAAATGAATTGATAATGTATCTATGAAAATTTTGAAAAATACGAAAAAGGGGAAAGGATTGACAAACAGGAACTTACTACAAGAAGAAGCCCAACAGATGTGAAGAACGACAAATTACACATAAGCCCGAAGAAAAACAATGGTCATTTCCAGTCATTTTCAGAAAAAATATATTTTGACATATTGGATTCTCACGTCATTCGTGATTTTTTTTCTAATTTTTTCTTCATCAATTTATACCCTTAAAAAATATTGAAAACTCAAAAATAATCTACCGAATTCAAACGATCAGAAGAAGCGGGAAATCGTGTGACGTCGGTGGCTAGAGAGATTTTTGATTGGTTGTACTCGTCATGACGTGCTGCTGATATAAAAATGACAGCATTGCCAAATCACAAAAAAGAATTAGCCTGAAAAAACCCTTGCTTTCACTTTCCTTATAATATCATAATATAATGTTAATTTTGGATGTTTTTCTTTTATCATCATGACATTTTCATTTGTACTCCATAAAGCTTCATGATATCATTCAATTTACGACCACCTAATTGAAGATAAAGATGTTTCAAGTAAGCAGATAGGTGAGAAATTCAATTAAAAATAAATATCCCTAGTCTACACAGGTAAGAAATGGTATATAGGCCGGTCTTCTAATTTAGGAAGCACTAATAATTATTTTCATTTTGAGAAGTTCAAATTAGTGGTGAGAATAATTATTGATTTGGCAACTGTGTACCTAGGAGTATAGAATATAGAGTATAGAATACTCCTAGACTTAACTGTAAGAAACGCCATTCTATAGTACGCAGAGAAGACATCGAAATGTCGAATAATGACAAATAATTAGGTTACGTTTTTATTCATAATTTGTAGGCGTGGTTGCCACATCATTATTTGTTTTTTCCGAGAATGAGTATTATATCAACTTTAATGAAAATTGAGTTGTTATATGATGACGATGTTTCAAAAACATCATAGTGATCACATCAAATATAATACGATTACTGAATATATTTATGACTAAATTCAGAGATTTTACAGAGACTTGACAACAGCGGCGTGCCTCTCAGTTACTCTGGGCTTTGTCCGCTCCATCACAAACTTCAACCAATCATATTACAAATTAAGCCACTGACGTCACAGCAGGGGGACGTTTGAATTCACACGTGTTGAAATCACATTTTCAATATCGAATAATTAATCAGTTCTTCAAAATTCAGAGTGAATAAATGGTTGCAAATGTGTTATAAACTGCCCTTCATTACGTCATGTGAAGAAAAGTGTATATTTTGAGGTACTGTTCCCCATTCTTGGAAAAAATCATAACCAGGCAATATCTCAACAAAGATCCCCCTTATTTCACCGGAAATCCCCTGATTTATGCCAGTTTTCAGATAGGGAAAACATTGGAGTCATTCAACCAGCCATTCGTCATATTTCGAGAGAAATGGGCACGATCCGAAAGGAAAAAAATTGGGTTCCGTTTGAACTGTGTGACACCCCTTAATCCGATAGCCTTGCTGTCGATAAGTTTCGAAAACGTCGACCCAAAGTTGTCATCCCTACCGATCAGTACAGATCGAATCGCATTTGTGAAGGTGTTAAACGAAGAAAAAAAAATCCGCATAATTTATACAACCGAAAATAAATGTAGAAATTTGATATTGTGAATCGAGCCACAAAATACGAACGGATGGGAATTTATGGCGATGAGTTTCACATAAATCTGGCGGAGAGAATGAAAAATATTAATGGTTATGCCTTAAAAGGCGACGAGTCGACAGAGATTCGCTAAGAATGGGGATTCGCTCGATGGTCCTGTCGTTATTCTCTGAATGCGAACGATTGCGTCAAGTTAAAACCAGAAACATGTCTAGGACAACCGGATTTCATTCGAATATTTTCATTAGAAAGACAAAACAAAAATTGATTGAATGTTGGATGGAAGATTTTAAATTTGCGGGATTTTCATGTGTCCATAGATATGACCTGTTACAAGGAACAGAAACACAGAAATTTTTGCCGAAATGCCAAGTGAATCTGATTTTGACGATTAGTTTCATAGTATTTCTGTGTTTATTTTCTGTGTGACAGGTCATATCTATGGAAACATAGAACTAGTATAAGTTCTATGGAGGAACAGCGAGATTTACATGTTTCCCTAGATATCAGGTGTCACACAGAAATTATATGTCAATCACTATCTATGGGCAATTTTGGTGTCATTATTTTCTGCAAATAGATTCTCTTCACGAACAGCAATTGATTATTGAAAGCTCATAACCATGGTAACATAAAAATCCCGCTGTTCCATCAACTTGAGATGTTAACCCTCTTTTGATCTGGTGATAGCATCCCATGTTTCTATGAGTTCTATGATTCTGCCATAGTGTCCTGTCAAATTATACTGAACCACTGAACGTAAACACAAATGACAGCAAGTGTCCTGGCTGCCTTGTTGTTTTAATAGCATAGCTTCCATTTTGGGAAATCCTCTACTTATGCAAGATTGATG
Source organism: Adalia bipunctata (assembly GCA_910592335.1). NCBI lineage: Eukaryota > Metazoa > Arthropoda > Insecta > Coleoptera > Coccinellidae > Adalia > Adalia bipunctata. Next base: position 7,108,661 of record OU342951.1, read on the forward strand.
AATATTCATCATACTTTTTCCATCTAGTTATTCTAGTTAGACAAACAACAAACGAATGAATGATGATTTTTTAATTCAACAAAAACAAAATAATTATTTTACGTCCACAGATGTTCTACTATTCCATTGATGAATACTATTCCTCTAGCTGATAAATAGAAACCTCCTCAACGACCACACGGTGCAGTAGGTAGGTTGAGTAAAAACGTGAAAAATTCGCCCACGTCCGAAAAACAGGCCAAGTTAATTACTTTATTATACAAAAGTGAACTAGCGAAACTACTGAAATACAAATTTTAGCACAGGCCAAATATGGCAATTGTAAAAAGACCGTTTGTGCATTGCAATGAGAGAACATCGACGCCAACGCCAGTCGAAGAAAGAAGACAATCGACAGATCCGTATTCTATGTCTTCGATATTTATCCTATTTCCATCGATCTACCGAATGCTGATCATTTTGGGACTGCGTTCCAAACGGAAATCATTTTGACCACGGATTTGTAACCATCACTGTATTCTAATACAGACATACGAGGATATATTGAAAAATTCTTAGCCTACTATAGAACCAAACAAAATTTCAATGTCAAAATATTTTATTACTCAACATATTCTCCTCTTAATTGAATACATTTATTACAGCGAACCTGCAACGTCTATAGACCTTTCAAAAAAATGTTTCGTCTTGCTCTGCAAACCAGTCCTCCACAGCTTTTATTACCTCCTCGTTAGAAGAAAATTTACGACCTTTTAAACTTTTTTTCAGTTGAGGAAAGAGATGATAGTCGGACGGAGCCAAATCTGGTGAATAAGGAGGTGATCTAGTAATTCTAACCCTAAATCACGAATTTTTTGCATGGCAACATGAGATTTGTGTACTGGGGCGTTGTACTGTAAAAACAAAACACCTTTGGATAGCTTTCCGCGTCTCTTCTCTTTAATTTTCTCCCGTAGAGTGGTCAGTAATGTCGAATAGTAATCTCCAGTTATTGTCCTACCCTTATCCAAAAAATCAATCATGATTACTCCATGGCAATACCAAAAAACTGAAGCAAGAACTTTTCCAGCAGATTTTTGGACACGAAACTTCTTAGGTCTTGGAGAACCAGAGTGTCGCCATTCCATCGATTGTTGCTTTGTTTCTGTATCGTAGAAATGTACCCAAGTCTCATACATAGTAACAATTCGGTTTAAAAAGTCTACATCGTTTTCAAATCGAGCACAGATCTAACGCGATGCTTCTACCCTTGCACGCTTTTGGTCAACATTCAAACATTTGGGGATTCATTTTACAAAAATTTTTCTCATGTCCAAATTGACGTGAACTTCATGATGAACGCGTTCGTATGAAATCTTCAGTGCTTCAGATATCCGTTTTAGCCCAATTCGACGGTCTGATGAAATCATGTCATGAACTGCATCGATATTTTCGGGGACTGACACAGAAACTGCAGTCCAATTTTTCACGGTCGCATACGAAGGACATTGATCACCAAGGGTATTAAGCATATCTTCGTAAATCTGCTTACCTCTTAACCCTTTTAAATACAGGTACTTGATGATGGCTCGATACTCCAATTTTTCGATTTTCACAATTTCGGTGGATATCTTTTTTTTTAATTTATTGCGTAACTCTGGTTCACTTTTTTGACGTCGAACTCTACACTGACACTTCTAATGAGTTATTGTTCGTTGATATGGTATCGCAATATTTTGTTTATGCATGGAACTGGTCTAGGCTAACTAGATATAAATACATTTTCGTATTTCATTCATAATCTCAAAGCAGGGGCCCTAGACGGATAGATCTCGTTTATTCCAGATTTCTAAAGGTTCCTGAAAGTAATTGGTTTCGACATAACCCTCCATTGACAAAAGGTGTGAAGCCATTCATGGATTCCATTCAGGTGCGAAAGCGGCGCCTAAGGACGGTTTTACAATAACAATAAAATGAAAATATTTGTGTTAAATAGCCCGACTTGTTGAAGTCGAACAAATTTACAACCGTTGCCGACAAACTATCGCCTTGTATATTCTGATTTTTACGACTTGGTGCAGTCGAGTTTATAGAGGGCATATAATCGAAGTCAAATACGTGCAGTGTTTACCTAAATATGGAATTTATCGATGAACGTCTCCTGTTTGATCACGTTGAGTGAAAAAATGCAGAACGTGAAAGCGAAGCCGTATTATTTTGAAAAAGAAACTTCGCTCTCAAAACCAATTTCCAGTGTTTACAATCAAACAACTTGGTTCCTCTCGTCAGAATATTACGAAAAAGAAATTTATTTTATTTTAGAAGTGTGCAAATAACAATATTCCGGATGACTTCTAGACCACTTGTAATTTCTTGACTGTTATTTATGATAATCTTGATCCGTAGGTACTTCTGAGCTGGTATGACGCCAGGGTAAAAGCTCCTACGAAGCTCCTAGCATTTCTTTATGTACTCCAGAAAGTAAATTAAGCTGAACAGGTATTTCACTGAAATAGCACGTACGAACGATAATAAAATTTAAATTTATTCAAGGAAGACGTCAAAATCAGAGCATCGGAATAGTCTAGAGCTAATGGCTGTCATAAATCAAGATTTCAAAAGGTCCCTAATTTTTTCGTTGTCTCTAGCTAATGCTTTGAAGATTCGGACAGCTGCATATGAGAATGAATTGTTTTTTCTTTAGATTTGTGTTATGAATATTGTGACATTCAGAGTGTTTAGTTTATTGGACAAATAAGGCGGAATTCACACCTATGAAACCGGTTTCATTAATCTGTATTGATTGATTATCAGATTTTCTTCTGCCCTAATGTGGCATTATTTCAATAACATTGCAGAATCTATTGTAGAAAAAATATTGTAGGGTTCTTTCTCTTTCTAATTATTACAAGGATTTAGTTTTGAAAGCTTCGTGCTTCGTCACAAAATGGCGAATGCGCCGAGGAAATATTTTCTGTTTTTTCGGATTTTGTTTGAAATCATTCATGAATATGCGCTCCATATATTTCAAGAATACTATTAGTGAGTACTCTATCGAATTGTGTATTGAAAATCGATTCAGAAAAATTGTGCTTTCTGGTACTTGAATATTTGTCTGAGTTGTCGGAAAAAACAGCACAATTTCTTTTTCTCTGAATATCTGATACTATTGGAAAAACTGTTTGTTCGATATCTTGGCAGCTCGATTTATTTGTATTTGTTGTGAAGATCCAAGTGTTTTTGAGCGCTCGTTTCACTTAAACGACGGCTGTATATTTTCGTCAGTACGTCTGTATTTTCGACTATAGGTTCGGCTTACTGATCAAGAATTTCTGGTAAATTTCAATTCTATTCGGTGTTAAGTTGAGTGTTTCGTGAATATGGCTGTTCGAAATTTAGTTTTACTGGTAATTTTCAAGCTGTGAATTCGATGGGAATAAAATTTGGTGTTTAGACAATGACGTATGCAAGCTATTTGCTGAACAGATCCGGGATCATGATCAATTTCTTTGAAAGAGCTGTCGTCGATTTTCTTGACAGCTGTCAAAAAATACTTCGAATGGATTTCAAAATGCGAATACAAGGAAGATGAATGAGCGCTTTAAAGTTCCTGAGTGATCTGAGTGTTTTTCTCAGAAATTCGCTAAACCTGGGAATCCTATGAGTTAAGGGGACCTGGTACACGTCCGAGCTCGCGAGCTCCCTTCAAAAAATGTGCTTTTTATTTCCATGATATCTCAGTTCGTATGCGGCGTAGACAAACAATTGTTTTTTTAAATTAAAGTTTAATCATTTCTCTAGAATGTGTATTACTCGCTTTTCTGTTTTTCCTCGTATATTAGGAAAACAACCTGGTGAGCTGTAATTTCATGAAAATCTGGACAAACGATTTCATTTCCATGATATCTCTGTCAATTCTCGGGATAAATGTATGAAATTTTCAGTTTACATGCGAAATAATATTTTCCAGAAGGTGTATTGATCAGTTTTTTGTTTATTGCCCCCTCCGTTTTTAAATGAATTATAAAGTAGGAACTTTATTGGTCATATTTTCAACCTGATTTTTTTCCTAATATACGCAGAAAAACGGAAAAGCGAATAATACACATTCAGTAAAATATTATTCCGCATATATACTGAAAATTTCATACATTTATCCCGAAAATTGCCGGAGATATCATGGAAATAAAATCGTTTGTCCAGATTTTCATGAAATTACAGCTCACCAGGTTTTTTCCTAATATACGAATAAAAACAGAAAATCGAGTAGGTAATACACATTCTAGAGAAATGATTAAGCTTTAATTTGAAAAAAATTGTTGGTCTACGCCCCTTACGAACTTTCATATCATGGAAATAAAAAGCCCTATTTTTGAGGGGAGCTCGCAAGCTCGGACTTGTAGCAGGTCCCCTTAAGAGTACTTTCAAAGACCTGCTAGTACAAATTTGCAAATTTGGCGAAAGGACAAATTACTGATTTATTTTATGATACCAGTCGCTTATGAGCACCAAAAAACTTAAATTAAAATCGACTTTGGAGGACCACGGTCCTGCTCGAACGGGCTCAGTCCGTGCCTGTCCCACACGCCCACGGATTTATGGTCGGATATGGATTGTTGACCTCACATGAGATCGCCGTTGTGCGTATACCTGAGGAGTATGGTGCGTCTTTATCTCGATCTCTTCGAATTCAAAAGCCGCGAAAAAAACTCTTAATAACCAGTGTCTATATGGGCAAGCGAGGCAATTGGCGCCTTCGGGTGATAAGGGCCAGGAACTATTTAATCCTTAGACTATATATCGGGTATAGTCTAAGATTTAATCGCACCTATTACATCAAGACTGGATGAACGAACGTCTGTGGGGAGATTCTCATCTCTTTTTGCGGCGACGCGATCTGGTCTGGTTTGTCGGACTTGAACAGATGTAGACTAGTTTATCTGAATTTGCGAATGTTGTGAGGAAATTTGAGGAGGACCCTGATTTGTAGGCGGAAAGTTGGGGACGAAGGATGAAATGTGTCCACAATGAGAAATGCGAAATTTACGGATCTAGTGAAGAGAGCGCTGAGATTATTTTTGGGTAAATGCTCATTTAAGATTAATTAATATGAGGTATATGGGAGGTTTAAATTGATTAGTTAAAGTGGGCCGATCCCGGAGGTACTGCAATACCGGGCCAACCCGTGACGGCGGTGGAGCAAGCCCCTGACCGCCGTCTGTTTCCAAAAATCAGTTTAATATACTGGCCCCGCATGCGGGGCGTATCAGATATTAAGCTGATAAGAACAGATACTACACTTTGATCTTAGCCATAGGGCCGAGAAGCGATAACGTTTTTAAATTTCCGAACATATTTGAAGGCTAGAGGACCGCACTTGTGAGTACAATCTACCGGTACCAGGTATAGGGGTTGTTTCAACATCCCCTACTTCCACAAAGCTCAGGTAGAGGGCTAAAGCTCTGGTTTCCTACAGAGCGCTTACGCCATGTAACGGCCATAATATAACAGTGAGTGACGTCACATAAATGTTCTATGGCATTCTTGTATGCGAATCCAATTTGGAGCAAAACTTCAGACACTAATTACAAAAAACTACAGCGACTTCAAAACAAATTTTTAAGAATCGTACTCAACAAAAATAACACTTCAATCAATCAACTTCACGAACATGGACGCACTGAAACCATCTACGAAACAATAATCAAACAAACTAATGAAGTTATCAATCTTACAGCAAAAAATCTAGACAAAACAAAATATTTAGGAACGACGACATCCCAAAACACAAACATCGAATTGAAACATAGACTGATTCTCCATTTATTACTGACATGACCAAACGACTAAACAGTCAACATTTATCCTACCAAAGAAGAATATGTTTTTTATTAACTCCACACAACTCTTGTGCAAAATTGAACAAAAATTAATTTAGAAATCGAACAGTGTACACAATCATAATATTAGATAAGATCAATGATCAGGGGCTAATACACGCAACCTATAATTTAAGCAATTACCTCTTGTATATTTCCCCTTGTAAACAGCCTTGTATGTATAGTTTAGAAAAGTTTATAATGAAAACGCTGAAAAGCCAAAAATAAATATGTTTTTCTCCAACCATCAAAAAATGTTGACATTTTTGTACCATTTTCAGGTGCAAAAGCCATCAATTCCCTTACCGTACAAAAATTTGCTCGTTCCTTAGCAACACTTTTAATCCTAGGATTAAAAACGCTACTTTTAATCCTAGGACTAAAAGTCATTGCATTTGAGCTCTCTAAATGTTTGAAGCCCACTGACGTCTACTTGACAATCAATATTTACCAACAATATCAGATATTTGACTAGGTTGGAGAAAAAATAGTATATTTCATACGGACTAAAAGTGCCTATTTTTACTCGCAATTTTGCATTCGCTCGGCTGCGCTGCGCTCCGCCTCGCAACTGCAAATATTGCTCGTAAAAAAAATATGCACTTTTAATCCTTATAATATAATATACTATTTTTTCTATTGTTTCCAAGAGAATGTTAATATAGATTATAGACCGTCACGTAAGATAGCGCTGTCGTCACATTTATAGCGGTAGCGTGTGACGGTGGAGAACTGTTCTGTAACTGTACTGTATATCAACGTTATCTGGAGTAGATAGCAGGAGTTAATATTGGTTTAATCGATAATCTATTTATACTTATTCTAAATTAATATAAATTTACCTGCACCGTGTATAGGTGCTGTTTTTACATCCCTTACCACTCCAAGACATATGAAGAGGGATAAGCTCTGGTTTCATACAGAGCTAGAGTCATGTAGCGGTCGAAATATGACGGTGACTGGTGTGATATGTCACAAAAATGTGTTCTATGGTATGAGGGAAATTTTTATTGATTGTTTGAAGTGGGCCGATCCCGGAGGTACTGCAATACCGGGCCAACCCGTGACGGCGGTGGAGCAAGCCCCTGACCGCCGTCTGTTTCCAAAAATCAGTTTAATATACTGGCCCCGCATGCGGGGCGTATCAGATATTAAGCTGATAAGAACAGATTGATAATTTATTAATAAATATTCTTACAAAATAGGATGTTTACAGTTATTGCATATTATATAGTATCCCAGCCGTTTCCGACTGGGGTTGACTTATAGTAGTATAAAATAGAAATATACATAGAGAATATCATCAAACAATAAAATAACAGTGCAATCTGATGAATAATCCGTCAGGCGTAGGCTCACGCTTATTAAATTTGTCAGAATGTATAAAACAAAGGTACATAAATTACAAAAGTGTATATCAGGACAATATGTGTATATAAAAAAAAACAATTCAACAATATGACAGACCGTATCACAGACGTTACAAATAAAATCGATACCACAGTACGCATCACCAAAAGTGGGGGAGAGTTTTAGGTGTATTGTCTCTCGCCAGTGACGTGCTCCACATAAATGTCCCGCGACCACCGTATCAACTCACTGCACCTAAGGCGCCGCATGAGGGTGGCATAATATGGAGACACAGCACATCTTTTGAGAACCGCCTCATTCGCTTGGTCCCAGGAGCCCAGCGCGCCCACGACGAAGGCGTCCACTGTGGTCTCGTAACCCCCGGCCCTGAGCTCCTCCGCCAAACTGGCGTATTTTTCGCATTTAAGTTCTCTGGCTCTTTTGAGGGCAGGTAGCTGATTTTCGAAGGGGACAGTGACGTCAACTATTGTTATCCTGGCGTCCGCCTCGTTGACGACGACGATGTCGGGCCGCAGGCCGGACTCCGAGTGGGGAACTCGCTGGTTCACTCTGATCGTGCCCAGGCGCTCAGGAATCGCCCTCACCAGCCGATCTTGCACCGCATTATGTCTCCTCTGCCACGCCGCCGAGTGCATCCTGCAGTGGTTGAGGACATGTGGCAGGGTCTCATCGTGCTCCCCGCATCTGCGACATCTTTTGTCGCCGTTGCCAAATCTTTTGGTGGCATTGAGGGGGACACAGTCCAATCTGGCCCTGTGTATGAAGCGCCAGTCGCAGAAGCGGGTGGCGAATCCGCCTCTCATAAAATGATTGCTAGCCGCGCTAGCAGAGAAGCACCTGAATGTTTTTCCCTGGTCAGGCTTCCGAGAGAGAGACGCCGCATACAGGTTTCTGATTGCGTCCTTAAGTTTCCATTCCAGATTTTGGCGGGAAATCGTGTTGCGGTGAGACTCGGGGGCGCCAGCCATGCCCAGTCGAACCGAAAGGGCCCCATCCTCAGCCATCCATTTGATTTCCAGTCTTCCAGCGAGCCGCCGAGTCGCATTACGCGCTCTCGTCCATATGGACGCGATGTCCCCAGCGTCCCTACCAAACTCATCGCTGAGGTCACCTGAGAGGTAGCGGGCCAGGTCTTCGGGTGTTGGGTGGCGGCCAATTCGACGCCGGGTGACCTCGAACAGCTGGAAGTTGGCGATGTCGTGCACGCGAGTCTCGGGGCAGGTCAGCATCTTGTAGGCCTGGACCACTGTCGCCACCTCCACCAAGTCCGCCATCGGCAGGATACCAGCTCCTCCTTTTTTCATAGGGAGATATACCATCTCGGGGCTGGCCCTCTGGGGAAGGTTCATCCAGGCCTTGACCGCGCTCTTGACTCTTCTGTCAAGCGCCTTCAGAGGGGTCTTTTGGACTTGGCAACCTCTGAGCACAAACGAGATCTTTGGTAATATGAACGTGCTCAGGGCATCGATTTTCTGCCAAGGAGCCAACAGAGACTCATCCAGCTTCTCTAGCTCACTTCTCATTCTTACGATGGTATCCTCAGGAGACTGGTCAACATGGTAGCCCGTGGGGATGCCCAGATGTTCATAGGCCTGACCTTCGGCCAGGGCTGGGAATCGGTTGCCCTGCTCCAGGGCAACCGATTCCCCTGCTGTACTCCAGGCTGCGACAGTCGTTCCGGTGGCGGCAGTCGAGGGTGAGGGACGCACATTTGGCAGGTTTGAAGGTTAAGCCACATGCGGCCGCGGCGTCACCCACGCGATCAAGGACGATCTGGAGGTCCTCAGGTGTCTCAGTCACCAGCACCAGGTCGTCGGCATAGGCCAGCACCGAAATCAGGTGATCGCCAAGTCGGAAGCCTCTCCCCTCCATCTTTGCAGCTCTCAGGACCGGCTCCAGGGCCAGGTTGAAGACGACCGGGCTCAGCGGACAGCCCTGGCGCACCCCTGAACTGATCGGGAAGGGCCTCGACTCACCCTGCGGGGTCCTGATGGTGGATGACCCCGCTCTATAGACACCCTCGATCATGGAGACGGCACGCCGATCCAGTCCCATCGTCGTGAGGGTTTCCAGGACGTGGTCGTGCGGGACCGACGAAAAGGCGTTCGCCAGATCTAACCAGGCGAGAGCGCAGCGCCTCCTGCGTCTCCGGGTGTCGTCGAGGACGCTCTGTAGGAGGAAGTTGTGCTCGTAGCAGCCCTCGAATTGGCCGAACCCCTTCTGTTCCGGCGAGATGACGTCACCGTCCGCGGCCCACCGAGAGATTCTCTCCGCCAGGCATGAAGTGAACAGCTTGTAAATGCATGAGCATAGTGAAATGGGACGCCAGTTGTTCGGGTCGTCTCGGGCTCCTTTTTTATGAATCATCACAATAGTCGCCGTGCTCCATGCCGACGGGATGTGTCCGAGCTGAAGGACCCTGTTGAAGAGGGCCATCAGCATCAAGCAGCCGGGGTCGAGCTTCTTCAGGGCCGCATAATAAACTCCGTCCCTCCCAGGGGCTGTGTTTGAAGTTCTTCGCACACTTTGATCTTAGCCATAGGGCCGAGAAGCGATAACGTTTTAAAATTTCCGAACATATTTGAAGGCTAAAGAACCGCACTTGTGAGTACAATCTACCGGTACCAGGTATAGGGGTTGTTTTTACATCCCTTACTTCGTTACTTCCCCAAAGCTCAGGTAGAGGGCCTCATTTGACATGCAGCTTGTAGCACACAGATAAATTCATCACTTTCAGATAAGGCAACAATTCCCAACTCAATAGATTATTTGGAGAATTATTTTCTAACAGAAAACCAAGTCGGAAAAAATTAAGAGGTGAAAAACTTTCAAGTACCGAGTCTCTATTTTTCTTACAGCAAAGTCACACCGACATAAAAATTCTACTTCATGAATATTCTCATCAATAAAATATTTAAAAATTTCTATTATAAGTCATAAGAATCCTTGTTTTTCCGAGGATAACTAACACCTGAGAAATATATCTGCTTTCCACGCTTCTGAACTCAATGTTACGATAGCAAACTTCTTCGCATAATCCACTCCGTTGAGTATGCTATTTGAGTTTGTAACATATTTCACCCCACTCAAAAACTGTTCTATTACCTAGATTTCATAATAATTAATATCTATCCTATTCGCACAATGTATGCGCTGCTAAGTCATTCAAGCAGTTGAGATAAGTGTAAACAATTCCCCCAAGTCGGTACCACATTTTCGAAAAAATCCTTTCCTGATTCATCGTCCATATCAGAAGAGATAATGAAACAACCCATTCACGGCGTTTCATTCATACGGAAATTAATGGATTTGGCGCTGTTCCTAACTAGTTTTCACTTGGAATCGGATACGCAACTTCAGAATTTGATTTATCGAATGCAACAACACCTACGAAGTAACGAAGAATTGAAAAATCAAACTCGTTCCATTCTGTCGAGTGAAATATGGCACTGTTGAGTTTGCTCAAGCGTTGAAGGAGGCTTTTTCGCAAAAATTATTAGAAAACAGTGGGATATTCGCTTCAAACGAGTTCTTGGTTATTTCTGTTGACAGGGGACACATCATCGATTGTTGTGGAGTTAATTGAAGTCGTTTGCATTGCGAGAGATTCTCAATACGAGGCTTCATATCGAATAGACACATTGGTGAGCTTTTCTTTACAGAAATGTAAGAAGACGGGCTTACAGCCTCGGCTTTAACATTTTTCAGAATTGGAGTAGCTGTGAACACCTCTGTGAAATTCAATTTGTCAAAACGATATTTCGAAATTGCTGTTTTTTGATTATCAAAATTCGTAAAGAATGAAAAAATATATAAATTCCAAAAAATTATACTTTCATTGTTTGTAGCTAACAAAGAGTAATTGTGCGTCCTCATCGTCTTGCGGCTCAAATTATGCATCCTATACTGATGCAAGATGTGCATTACTCGAGAATTCATTGTCAAGATTTTATCAGATTTGCGATTCTTGAGTCATACCCAAGCGAGCTTGTTACTTGATCCTACTCGTATGAATGAAATGAATGGAATGATAAGGCTTTCGCGATGGGCGATTCTTTTCGGGACCACCCGCGTTTATTGCGGAGCATTTAGTGAAATTTAAACACAATGAGAACGTTACTTATAAAAATTCACTGGAACGAGGTCAGCAGCATGGCCCGGATCCTCCATTTAATGGCTGTATTACAATCTCACATCGTATTGATACATATTCCAATTCCACATAGGCTGTGAAAGACGAAATGATTTAATGCAACTATTCTGCAATCGTACAAATTTTCTCTTAGTCATTGAACATTCTGCATGTACAATTGGATAGCATTGACCGTGAAGAATGAACGAATTCATCAAAACCACATTTGTATCTCTATTAAGATATTCAACAATACTTTCGCGGCGATGAAAATGATTTAGATGGATACAGCATTGATTCCTGTCCAAGGAATCAAATCTATATATATATATATATAAGAAAGTTTTTGGTTACACCATTTATAACTCGAGATCGGATGGACTGTTTGTTATGAAACTTCATTTATGGATTCGTCTACGGCCTGGTTGTTATAAAATACATTAAAACTCTGAAAAACTCGATGAAAAATTTGTAGAAAATGCTTTTCCTCCTTTTGAATGAGGCCACTAGGTGTCGCTAAAGGTTAATGGCTAATAATTTGTGAAATCCACCTCAAGTATCATTTAGGCGAAACAAAGTTCGCCGGGCCAGCTAGTTTTCAATAAAATCGTACCTCCTGTTCTTCGTAAAAGTCTAGGGTACCATCAACCTTGTATATCACACTCTATGTTATCAAAAAAATTCTATAGAGAACGCAGACTATGAGGAAACATGACTGGAACCTTCAAAGTGTTATTGATAGAGTGACCTCGGCATCTTTTTTCCAAACAGCATGCTGATAATAAGTTGTACTACGACCCCTATGTAGAAAGGGCAACGTTGCGTATGTATCGGACAGGAAAAGGACTATAACCTAACATTTTCAAAATATATAAACTCTGCATTTTGGTCAATTCCTGTTAGAGTAAAGGATAGAAATAAGACCGCATTCGTCACACAACAAGGACATTGGCAATGGAAGTGTTTACCCTTTGGACTAAAGATTGCCCCTGCCATTTTTCAAAGAATTTTGAGTAGTATCATCAGAAAAAATAATTTGAATGCATTTTGTATTAATTACATAGATGACATTTTGATCTTTTCTGAAACATTTGACGAACATGTGGTTCACCTGGAGAGACTTTTGAAGGCAATTTATGAGGAAGGCTTCAGATTGAAACTCCTAAAATGTAATTTTGCGAAAAATTCCATCAAATATTTGGGACATTTGATTGAAAATAACAAAGTTATGCCAATGAAAGACAATTTGGTGGCTATTCGGGAATTTCCGAAACCAAAAACAAAAAAAAATATACGTCAATTTTTAGGTAAGATAAATTTTTACCATAAATATATACAGAATAGTACAAAAATTTTAGAGCCTTTGCATAATCTTTTGAGAAAAAATACTGCTTTCGTTTGGAACGAACAGTGTGAAAAATCGTTTCAGGAAGTGAAAAACTATTTATGTGCTGCGCCAATATTAACAATTTTTGATAGAAACCTGCCTATTTACATCTATACAGATGCAAGTATTGAAGGGGTTGGGGCAGTATTGAAGCAAAAGCAAGAAAACGAAGAAATTATGCCGGTTGCTTATTTTTCTAAAAAGCTGAGTGCTTCGCAAAAAAAGAAAAAGGCGATCTATTTGGAGTGTCTAGCTATTAAGGAGGCTATAAGATACTGGCAATACTGGTTAATTGGCTCGAAATTCATAGTATTTTCAGATCATAAACCGCTCGAAAACTTAAATATAAAATCCCGTACTGATGAAGAGTTGGGAGATTTAGTTTATTATCTGTCCCAATATGATTTTGTCGTTAAATATGCCCCAGGGGTAACCAATTTGGAGGCAGATTGTCTCTCTAGAAATGCGGTGATTGACCCTACTGAAAATTCGTATGATGCTCTGAAAATTGTGAATATGATTGAATTGATAGATATTCAAAAAGACCAAAAAAATATTGAATCTTTCTTGAAAAAACAAAAAAAAGTTATCACTAAAAACGATCTATTTTTCAAGCAATTGAAAGGAGTAGATAGAATTTTTATATCGGAGGAATTAGGAAGAATACTGGTTGAAAAGATTCACAAATGTTATGGTCATATAGGAAGTCATCATATAAATCTGAAGTTGCGTCCATTTTATTATTTTAAAAATATGGATTCAATAATTAAAAATTTCTGTAAAACATGTGATATTTGCTTGAAAAATAAATCACGTAGGGAGCAAAAATATGGTTTTCTATCGCATTTGGGCCCGGCAAAAAAACCTTTTCAAATAATGTCTTTGGATACAATTGGGGGATTTGGAGGTAGCAGGTCCACAAAAAGATATTTACATTTACTAGTAGACCATTTTACTCGATTCGCCTTCATACATACATACTTCGAAAAATCAGACTTCTTCGGATTTCATTCGATTGTTGGAGAAAATATCAGAACAAAAAATTGATATTTTACTAACTGATCAATACAGTGGTATCAATTCAACGGAATTCAAAAATTATCTGATACAGAGAAATATCGAGGTGGTTTTTACAGCGGTTAACTGTCCTTTTTCTAACGGATTAAATGAGAGATTAAATCAAACTATTGTGAACCGAATTCGATGTAAAACAAATGAAGAAAAGAAAAAGAGAGCCTGGTCAACTATTGCAAAGGAATGTGTTGATGAATATAACAGAACCATACATAGCGTTAGCAAGTTTTCTCCTCAGTATTTATTATATGGAAAGGATAGTTCCATAATCCCCATAGAATTGAAAGAAAAAGAAAACTTAGAGAATGATAGATCCATAGCATATAAAAATTCCCTCGAATATCATAATAGAAATAAATTAAGGATTGATAAAAATAGAAAAGTTGCAAGGTTTGAAGAGGGTGATTTTGTATATATAGAAAATAGTAATAAGTTGGGTAGGAAAAAACTTGATGAGATTCGTTGTGGTCCTTATCGTATTTCTAAAAAAATCTCAGATTCTATTTTTGAAGTTGATTCTGGTCATAAAAAACATGAATCAAATTTGTATCATGTCACGAAATTATTACCATGTCAGGAAATTTGTTTTTAACAATTTACTTGTCGGTAAATTGTCACCAGGGAGGGTAGATGTAATATAATTTTGTGTCATGTTTATATTTCTGTGGAAAGTTTGTGTGTAGTCGCATCCTCTATGTTAATTGTTAATTGTCATTTTGTTCGCGTCTGCTCATAATTGTATAATAAGTATTCATCGTTGTAGATTGTGAGATATAGGTATAATAGACTTATTGTTTCGATTCACTTTGCAGGTAATGTTAATATTTGGTTTATCTATTTCAATGAGATTAAATAAAAAACACTTTGCAGTGCATCGAAGATAAGTTGTTTACCTTCCCAAAAATCCCAAGGAATCATATAAGAAAATTATAAATATACACGGTGAAATGTGTCAGGATATCATGGCCAACCGCGATACATTATAAAAGTGAATGGAGTATCTTCTTCTAGTTAGAGCGATACTCACTGAGTGTATTTATTTGACATTCCTTGTGAAATTTTGAGGGTAATTAATAAATTTGAATTTGACAAGAATCAGCATATTTAATTCGCCAGTATGAAGTCAATAACAAATTCACACATTTTGTCAGAGTTTCTGAACAATGTTATCAATGTTATAACTTTAAGTTTTTAACCAGGATTCCTTTCTTTTTTGATTATTTTTGACCCCCCCTGTTTGATCTTGATGCAGAAAAGAATCTGCTAGGAATTTTGTGTATAAATTACTCGATGAAAATCAGTAATTCTTAGAAAATTTGTCCACATCACCATAAAAGACATGAAAATGAATCGAAACAGTATTTTTTATCAAATTCTCTTCATTCAAAGTTCCTAAATAACAATTTGCAATAACCAAAAAAGGACCAGATGTTACGTAGAGGATGGATAGCATTATTGAACGGTAGCGGGGTAAGCATAGAGAAAGGATTTGCCGCAACAACAATAGTTGATTCAGATTCAACTTGTTGAGAATCTTCTGGACAGAAAGGTCGGATTTGAGCTCGAAGGACCAATGTTATGCTGTGCATCCACACCGAACACACTTCCAATTCCCTTCGGCACGTTTCAGGCGTCACATAACCATATTTACCGGAATTTCACCGTATTCCCACGTACGTCGGATATCTGTGGATTTTTGCTGAAGGTAATTGCTGAGAGATCCCCATATAATATCTGTGAATGTGGCGCTTGTGGGCTCGATGCAGACATGACCGACAAAAGGTGAGTCGTGGGTGTAACGAAACTTGCTTCATTCAGGTTTCTTTTTATTTATGTCGTTGATTCAACTATGTTTAACTTCGTACCCTGCCTACCTTCCAGCTTAATAAACAAATATAAATGTACCCACACTTCCTGCAAAATTATTTATCTTCGGAGATATGCACAAATAACAATTTAGAAAAAGATGTTCGTTCTTCTCTTCTGGTCAGCATGGAGTTGAGACTTCTAATCTTTGTACAATGTTGCAGATGTTACGATATTTATTGAATATCTGAAGGTGCCTAATATCGCAATAGAGAGATGATTCATGATTTTTTTTATGGCCAGAATTGGATGGGATTGATCTGGACAACGTTTACTTTCAACAATTGGCTTCTCCCGGGTAGAAATTTGTTTCACGCGGCGGTTTCATCTTCAACACTTCAACCTGCCTTATCTTTCGATGTACTCGTTGTAATTGTATGATGTGAAGTGCAATTTCGTTCTGAATCAAATACTGGGGATAAACAACGTATTAGGTTGGATGAGGATCAATACCCAATTCATAAAAACACACTCCCAAATAGTGCATAATTTTGGATAACATCTGATTACCATAAACAGGTAATTAGCAAGTCAATCTTGAGAGATAGATATAAACTATCGCAAACTTTTTTGTAGAACTATTTGAGAGGTACATTTCCGTCATACATTGTATCCACGTAAGTCTTACGGTTTTTGCAGCGCACGTGAAAATAGCTGATTATGGCTGATTTTTTTGTAATTATTGAAGTTTTAGTAGGTATCCTTAATTTTTTTGGGTGAAAAGTATAGCCTATGTCACTCAGGGATAATGTAGCTTTCTGAGGGTGAAAGAATTTCTGAAATCGGTCCAGTAGTTTCTGAGCCTGGTCGTATCAAACACACAAAAATACAAATCTTTCCTCTTTTTAATATTAGTATAGATAGATAAACATTCAATCCTGCATCTAAAAAAATGGCATTTTTCTTTGAATGTCAAAATAACACCTCTTATTGGAAAACCCTATACCATCACATACGTTTCATCAAAAGAAAACTCAATAAAACCGTCGCCAGGATTAGAATTGTATAAAAATTAAAAATCTATTCCCCCTTTAATCCAATAAACTTTTTCCTATGAGAAACCAAAGATTCCTACAACTCCTCCATGGTTCTGAATGGATACGAAACTCATTCATACGAGTCAGATTCATCGTTCGAGTCCATTCAAGTCTCTTGTCGTTAAACGATGCTGCCCACCTACTTTCAACACCATTACACATCTAAGATGATCGTTATCTATTTGATATTAATGAATGAAAAGGAATATGAAAGTAATTCTGCCCACGTGGGCATTAAAATTAATATTCTCCATAACCAACCGTACAGTAACGCCTTCAAGTGCTAGAATATCTTGAATGAGTTTTTTGAATGGATTAAATATACTCTAGGAACTAAGGCTCAGAAGTCTTATAGAGTAAGAAATTTACTCTAATAATTCTTTAGCACCATCGAATCACTTCAATCATTGAGTCTAAATATACCTAGAGGGGTATCAGTAGCTTCTGTATTTATCTTTTCTGCTTCTGTATTTACACTGCGCAAAAAAATTAACGCACATTATGGAAATCTCAAATTTATTTTACAACTGAAGGTGTTCTCAATGATACTTATTTTATCAGAATTATGCATGCATATGTTATCCACTTTCAACGTTTTTCTTCAATACAGATGTTTTCTCCCAGCAGGAATAAAAAAAGATGATATTATCAGATTTTGAATGTATTGGCTCCATTCTAAAATCAGTTGTTCTCGATCAATTCTAGTGATCAATAGTTTTTTTTTTTCGTTTGATTTTCTAAAATCGATCGCGATGCAACGCGAAACACGCAATTTGACCCAAGAGGAATGTGCCCAAGCGGTAGTTTTGCGAGAAGAAGGGTGGTGCAGTTTCCCATACAAGTGTGTCCAGAATGTTGCAGCGATTCAGGGAGACAAGTAGGAATGTCCGAAGACCAGGACAGGGTAGACCACGGGTAAAACTGCCATTCAAGAACGTTAGTTGAGAGTTTCTTCGTTGAGACAACGGTTTGCAATCGCTCGCTTCCTTCAAAATCAGCTTGAGCAAACTCATGAGGTGCAAATTAGCACTCAGACAATAAGAAATCGCCTCAGAGAACATGATTTAAGGCCTCGTGTCGCGGCAAGAGGCCCAGCTCTTACCCCAGCCATCGAAGGGCGCGTTTGGATTTTGCGGAGAGAGCATATCCACTGGGAAGAGGCCGATTGGGAAAGAGTTCTCTTCACAGATGAGTCTAGAGTCTGCCTCTACCATTGTGATCGACGCGACGTTCCCTTGTATACACACGTCCTCATGAAAGATACGCTCAGTGGAATTTCCTGAATACTACTGGTTTCGGGGGAGGATCGATTATGGTATGGGGTGGAATATCTTTGACTGCTCGCACAGACCTAGTGGTCGTTGATAATGGAGCTATTAATGCTGATAAGTATATAAGGAAGATTCTTGAAGAGCATGTAGTGCCATTTGCCCCATACATTGGTGAAACTTTCATTTTTATGGACGATAATGCCAGACCCCATCGTGCGCGCATCGTTCAGGAGTACCTTAAAGAGGTTGAAGTCTCTCTAATGGAATGGCCAGCAAGAAGTCTCCGATTGAGCAGGTTTGGGACAACCTCAATAGAAGGCTGAGAAGTTCAGAAAATCATCCAGCTACTCTTAATGACTTAGGAATCCAACTCGGAGAAATCTGGGAAGGATTAGATCAGAACATTTTAAGATCACTCATTTTGAGTATGAACCGTCGTTGCCGAGCTGTAATTAACGCAAGGGGTGGAAATACCAAGTATTAAATCACTTAACAGCATTTCAGTATTTTGAAAATTGTTCATTTCTCTTCTTTCACATAAGATTCGGTGAAATCATGAATTTTTCTTCCATTTAATGTGTATTGTTTCGTTCAAAACCTTCCCGAGAGAACATAAAAAATGAGTTATGAAGTAGAGTTAACTTTAATTAAAATTGTGATTTTCAGAATGTGCGTTAATTTTTTTGCGCAGTGTATTTTCATTAAATTCTACACCCTGGAAGTTACATTAGCAAACCAATAGAAATATTCTGAAGAATTAAAATAAGACACAACGAAGAAATTCAACTACTTGATACCTTGCTCTTGCAACGGCTCCTACCCGTTGATGACAAACCAGCATCCCACGCATTTCGAAAGAAGATGTAGCCATAATGTTCGACAACCAACAGTTAGTCAAACTGTGCGTTGTTATCTCCTTAGCACCTGTACCCGAAAAACTACAACCCGAAGATAATAATGGCCAAAAGCCGTTACAACCACAGACGTAGGTAGATCGATGGTCAGAATTAGAAGCTCATCGATGCCCGTTCAAGAGATATAAATAGATATGAACACGGATATTTTCAAGATGTGGTCAGGAAGTCTCCATGCATTTTAAACGGACTACGGGCGTTGATCGAAAAACTGGGGCTCCAATGGGTGACTGGGCCCAGACGATATACGACTGTCGCTTTCAGGGAAGATATGAGACAGAATTCTTGGGAAAAACTTTTCTCACTTGGAGGTGGGACTATAAACCATCGGTGTTGATTGCTGGAATGGAAAGATTTTTGCTTGAAGAGTTTTCTTTGTTGCGACAGGGTATATTTCTTGCAGTTTGCAGACGATGGATATGCCAATCCTTTGGTTCCCAGGGGGGGGGCAAGTGGCTGCATCCCCCCCCCCCCCCCCGAAATTCAAAGCGTTAGAAGGAAAATTTCTGCATAACGAAAACTACCAATGATTTTATATCTTGCATTTCGATTCAGCCCCCCCGAAATTTAATCCTGGGTGCGCCCTTGTGCCTATCTGATTGATTTCAAGTCCAACGATTATTGTTACGAGGATGTATTGATATCTAGTTAGCCTAGACCAGTTCCATGCATAAACAAAATATTGCGATACCATAATATCAACGAACAATAACTTATTAGAAGTGTCAGTGTAGAGTTCTACGTCAAAAAAGTAAACCAGAGTTACGGAATAAATAAAAAAATGTCCACCGAAATTGTAAAAATCGAAAAATTGGAGTATCGAGCCATCATCCAGTACCTGAATTTAAAAGGGTTAAGAGGTAAGCAGATTTACGAAGATATGCTCAATACCCTTGGTGATCAATGTCCTTCGTATGCGACCGTGAAAAAGTGGACTGTACGCTTCAAAAGAGGTAAACTTTCCATTGAAGATGATGACCGATCGGGAAGGCCAGTTTCTGTGTCAGTCCCCGAAAATATCGATGCAGTTCATGACATGATTTGATCAGACCGTCGAATTGGGCTAAAACGGATATCTGAAGCACTGAAGATTTCATACGAACGCGTTCATCATATAGTTTACTCAATTTGGACATGAGAAAAATTTATGCAAAATGCATCCCCAAATAATTTAATGTTGACCAAAAGCGTGCAAGGGTAGAAACATCGCGTTCGATCTGCGCTCGATTTGAAAACGATGTAGACTTCTTAAACCGAATCGTTACTATGGATGAGACTTGGGTACATTTCTACGATCCAGAAACAAAGCAACAATCGATGGAATGGCGACACTCTGGTTCTCCAAGACCTAAGAAGTTTCGTGTCCAAATATCTGCTGGAACAGTTCTTGCTCCAGTTTTTTGGGATTGCCAAGGAGTAATCATGATTGATTTTTTGGATAAGGGTAGAACAATAATTGGAGATTACTATTCGACATTACTGACCACTCTACGGGAAAAAAAAATTAAAGAGAAAAGACGCGGAAGGCTATCCAAAGGTGTTTTGTTTTTACAGGATAACGCCCCAGTACACAAATCTCATGTTGCCATGCAAAGAATTCGTGATTTAGCGTTAGAATTACTAGAACACCCCCCTTATTCACCAGATTTGGCTCCGTCTGACTATCATCTCTTTCCTCATCTGAAAAAAAGTTTAAAAGGTCGTGAATTTTCTTCCAACGAGTAGGTATTAAAAGCTGCGGAAGACTGGTTTGCAGAGCAAGAAGAAACATTTTTTTTAAAGGTCTAGAGACGTTGCAGGTTCGCTGTAAAAAACATATTAATTCAAGAGGAGAATATGTTGAGTAATAAAATATTTTGACATTGAAATTTTGTTTGGTTCTATAGTAGGCTAAGGACATTTCAATATATCCTCGTATATCGAGGAAAGAATATAGGGAAATATTATTGAAAGAAATGATTGTAATGGTTAATTGTTATTTTTGACGAGAACTTAGATTCCTTTCATGAATCTAAGAAAAAACTGTTTTGTAAAGATGGGACCGCAAACGTTTCGTTTTCGAGATACAGGGTGTACTATAGGTGTATAGGGAATATTAAAACGAAAATAATGAAAACAGTTGGATTAGACGGAGTGGACATCAGCCATGGCCCGCCTGATCCCGAGACTTAAATAGTTTGGATTTCTTTTTATACTTATTAGATTTTTATGACAATTTTGATTTTTCTGGGGATTTCGAGCGAATCGTTTAATTATCATTCTCGAAATCAGTGGCAGATACGAAAAAACTACAAGAGGCCTCAAAGTTAAGCATAACAAATAACAACAAAGCTTCTTTTCACAATTTCCATATTTAGAATGGTAACTCCGCGATTCGAATCAATTAATTGATCTTCCTTCTTCATTTACTTAACTCAAATGGGGAAAACATAAATTCTCGAACCTGATCGGTTTCCGATTTGTCTAAAAAACGTCGATGATAACTCTGGCCATGAACATGTTGTTCGACACTAATTCTCACAAATGCAAACAAGCATTAAAAACATGTTTTGAAAATTGGGCTCCATCCCGCATGGGTGCGTCTGAGTACCGGGCGCCAGTGGCGGAATGTTGCGCCGATTGGAGGAGAATTATGTGAGAATTATGGGAATGGCGCCTGGGGCAGCTACTTCTAGCAGATAGTGACATCGGCGGCGGTGCCGGTGAAGACGGCGCCTCTAGCAGCGACCGCAATGTTGGATGTTGTCGAACAGATGCTCGCATTCATTTCGGATGTGTTACGTTTTCTGGATCGAAAGCGAAATTGGGGAAGTCCTTGGATGTGGCGTGGAGAGTGGGTCAAATCAAATCTGGTGATTTGTATGCCTTCTGCGTGAAAAAGTTCATTTTATCTACTATCATCGAGTGATTGAGTATCCAAGTGAGATGAATACCCAATGTTTATATTTATATTTATAGATGTTGAGTTGTTAAATTCTTGCCTTATATGGGATTGATGCTACAAGCTGCATGTCAAATGAGGCCCTCTACCTGAGCTTTGTGGAAGTAGGGGATGTTGAAACAACCCCTATGCCTGGTACCGGTAGATTGTACTCACAAGTGCGGTCCTCTAGCCTTCAAATATGGTCGGAAATTTTAAAACGTTATCGCTTCTCGGCCCTATGGCTAAGATCAAAGTGTAGGCCAGTCCAGGCCTACAAGATGCTGACCTGCCCCGAGACTCGCGTGCACGACATCGCCAACTTCCAGCTGTTCGAGGTCACCCGGCGTCGAATTGGCCGCCACCCAACACCCGAAGACCTGGCCCGCTACCTCTCAGGTGACCTCAGCGATGAGTTTGGTAGGGACGCTGGGGACATCGCGTCCATATGGACGAGAGCGCGTAATGCGACTCGGCGGCTCGCTGGAAGACTGGAAATCAAATGGATGGCTGAGGATGGGGCCCTTTCGGTTCGACTGGGCATGGCTGGCGCCCCCGAGTCTCACCGCAATACGATTTCCCGCCAAAATCTGGAATGGAAACTTAAGGACGCAATCAGAAACCTGTATGCGGCGTCTCTCTCTCGGAAGCCTGACCAGGGAAAAACATTCAGGTGCTTCTCTGCTAGCGCGTCTAGCAATCATTTTATGAGAGGCGGATTCGCCACCCGCTTCTGCGACTGGCGCTTCATACACAGGGCCAGATTGGACTGTGTCCCCCTCAATGCCACCAAAAGATTTGGCAACGGCGACAAAAGATGTCGCAGATGCGGGGAGCACGATGAGACCCTGCCACATGTCCTCAACCACTGCAGGATGCACTCGGCGGCGTGGCAGAGGAGACATAATGCGGTGCAAGATCGGCTGGTGAGGGCGATTCCTGAGCGCCTGGGCGAGATCCGGGTAAATAAACAAGTTCCCCACTCGGAGTCCGGCCTGCGGCCCGACATCGTGATCATCAATGAAGCGGACGCCAAGATTACGATGGTTGACATCACCATACCATTTGAAAATCAGCCAGCTGCCCTTCAAAGAGCAAGAGAGCTGAAGAAGGAAAAGTACGCCGGTCTGGTGGAGGAACTGAGGTCCAGGGGGTATGAGACCACAGTGGACGCCTTCGTGGTGGGTGCACTGGGCTCCTGGGACCAGGCAAATGAGGCGGTCCTCAGGAGGTGTTCGGTCTCCACATACTATGCCACCCTCATGAGAAGACTGATGTGTAGTGACGTGATTCGGTGGTCGCGAGACATATATATCGAGCACGTCACTGGCGAGAGACAATACACCTAAAACTCTCTCCCACTTTTGGTGATAACTGTGATATCGACTTTATTTGTAACGTCTGTGATACGGTCTGTCATATTGTTGAATTGTTTTTTTTTATATACAAATGTTGTCCTGATATACACTTTTATGGTTTATTTACCTTTGTTTTATACATTCTGACAAATTTAATAAGCGTGAGCCTACGCCTGACGGATTATTCATCAGATTGCACTGTTATTTTATTGTTTGATGATAATCTCTATACTTCTATTTTATACTCCTATAAGTCAACCCCAGTCGGAAACGGCTGGGATACTATATAATATGCAATAACTGTAAACATCCTATTTTGTAAGAATATTTATTAATAAATTATCAATCTGTTCTTATCAGCTTAATATCTGATACGCCCCGCATGCGGGGCCAGTATATTAAACTGATTTTTGGAAACAGACGGCGGTTAGGGGCTTGCTCCACCGCCGTCACGGGTTGGCCCGGTATTGCAGTACCTCCGGGATCGGCCCACTTCAAACAATCAATAAAAATTTCCCTCATACCATAGAACACATTTTTGTGACATATCACACCAGTCACCGTCATATTTCGACCGCTACATGACTCTAGCTCTGTATGAAACCAGAGCTTATCCCTCTTCATATGTCTTAGGGCCGGTATTATAAAAGTTGAACCGAGGATTCAACCGTGCGCCAACAACCAAATGCCTTACTATCTGGTAGTTGGCGCACGGTTGAATCCTCGATTCGACGTTTATAATACCGGCCCTTAGAGTGGTAAGGGATGTAAAAACAGCACCTATACACGGTGCAGGTAAATTTATATTAATTTAGAATAAGTATAAATAGATTATCGATTAAACCAATATTAACTCCTGCTATCTACTCCAGATAACGTTGATATACAGTACAGTTACAGAACAGTTCTCCACCGTCACACGCTACCGCTACAAATGTGACGACAGCGCTATCTTACGTGACGGTCTATATTAATATTCTCTTGGAAACAATAGAAAAAAAAACATATTTTTTTGGCTTTTCAGCGTTTTTATCATATATTTTCCTAAACTATACATACAAGGCTGTTCACAAGGGGAAATATACAAGAGGTAATTGCTTAAATTATAGGTTGCGTGTATTAGCACCTGATCATTGATCTTATCTAATATTATGATTGTGTACACTGTTCCATTCCTAAATTAATTTCTGTTTAATTTTGTACAAGAGTTGTGTGTAGTCAATAAAAAACATATTCTTCTCTGGTAGGATAAATGTTGACTGTTAAGTCGTTCGGTCATGTCAGTAATAAATGGAGAATCAGTCTTTGTTTTAATTTAATGTTTGTGTTTTGGGATGTTATCGTTCCTAAATATTTTGTTTTGTCTAGATTTTTTGCTGTAAGATTGAAAAATTCATTAGTTTGTTTGATTATTGTTTCGTGGATGGTTTCAGTGCGTCCATGTTCGTGAAGTTGATTGATTGAAGTGTTGAGTACGATTCTTAAAAATTTGTTTTGAAGTCGCTGTAGTTTTTCGTAATTAGTGTCTGGAGTTTTGCTCCAAATTGGATTCGCATACAAGAATGCCATAGAACATTTATGTGACGTCACTCACTGTCATATTATGGCCGTTACATGGCGTGAGCGATCTGTAGGAAACCAGAGCTTTAGCCCTCTACCTGAGCTTTGTGGAAGTAGGGGATGTAGAAACAACCCCTATACCTGGTACCGGTAGATTGTACTCACAAGTGCGGTCCTTTAGCCTTCAAATATGGTCGGAAATTTTAAAACGTTATCGCTTCTCGGCCCTATGGCTAAGATCAAAGTGTAGTGTAGTGAAGTGTGTGATTGTTAAGTGTTGTGATGGAGCATCATGTTCTACCGTATCCATTGCCACAGACGATCACCTGCGAATACTGCGAGGTTGTCCCTCCTAGGACGTACCAAAACCATAACGATTTAAATAAACACCTAAAGAGATACCACAGTCGATCGATCACCTTCAGTTGTGGAACATGCCAGTTAATTATTGGCACCATCAAACAGGTGAAGAAACACCAGGCTACAAACCATCCACCGCCGGAGGTCCCCCAGGGCCAGGAGTCGTCGAGTTCCGCACGTGAGGATGAACATCCTGTCCCTCCGCACAGCGCGACGTCTAGACCGCTCAGGAGGCGTGCCCGAGTTGCGGCTGCGCGTACCCCCACCAGTCCCGATGTCCCGGCGACGTTGCCGGTTGTGTTGCCGCCGTCCCCCCTACGGGACGCCACGCCGGAGGAGGACGCTGCCCCCCGGCGGAGCCCACCCACGCAGACTCACCTTCCCACCCCGCCCGTGCCCGCGGCTATCAACCAGGCACCACACCCTGCCAGATCTCGTGTCCCCACAGACATGCAGAAGAGATGGCTACAATGGCTGGCCGACGTCAGGGACGGCGACGACCTCTCCGCTGCAAACGACCGCATCTCAAGCGAGATCGTGGAGGGGTCAGCTCAGGCGCAAAGAGCGCGAGGTGGGGCGGCGAGACCAACCTGCCCCCCACCCAGACGGACAAACATGCCGACTCGCTACGACCCCGAGGCAGCGGCGTCCATCCAGAAAGCCTACCGCATAAATAGAACCAAGGCGTTCAAGAGGATCACCAGAGAGCAGGACACCACGTCCGAATTCTGCTCGATAGACCCGGAGCGATTGATAGCCCACTTTGGGGGCACATCCCCGGATGCCGGTGCCCATCGCCCGCCCCACAATGTGGAATTGCCTCATGCCCCAGACAACGGGGAAATAACAGCCCCTTTTGCGGCTCAGGAAGTCGTCAAAAAACTGCGAAGAACTTCAAACACAGCCCCTGGGAGGGACGGAGTTTATTATGCGGCCCTGAAGAAGCTCGACCCCGGCTGCTTGATGCTGATGGCCCTCTTCAACAGGGTCCTCCAGCTCGGACACATCCCGTCGGCATGGAGCACGGCGACTATTGTGATGATTCATAAAAAAGGAGCCCGAGACGACCCGAACAACTGGCGTCCCATTTCACTATGCTCATGCATTTACAAGCTGTTCACTTCATGCCTGGCGGAGAGAATCTCTCGGTGGGCCGCGGACGGTGACGTCATCTCGCCGGAACAGAAGGGGTTCGGCCAATTCGAGGGCTGCTACGAGCACAACTTCCTCCTACAGAGCGTCCTCGACGACACCCGGAGACGCAGGAGGCGCTGCGCTCTCGCCTGGTTAGATCTGGCGAACGCCTTTTCGTCGGTCCCGCACGACCACGTCCTGGAAACCCTCACGACGATGGGACTGGATCGGCGTGCCGTCTCCCTGATCGAGGGTGTCTATAGAGCGGGGTCATCCACCATCAGGACCCCGCAGGGTGAGTCGAGGCCCTTCCCGATCAGTTCAGGGGTGCGCCAGGGCTGTCCGCTGAGCCCGGTCGTCTTCAACCTGGCCCTGGAGCCGGTCCTGAGAGCTGCAAAGATGGAGGGGAGAGGCTTCCGACTTGGCGATCACCTGATTTCGGTGCTGGCCTATGCCGACGACCTGGTGCTGGTGACTGAGACACCTGAGGACCTCCAGATCGTCCTTGATCGCGTGGGTGACGCCGCGGCCGCATGTGGCTTAACCTTCAAACCTGCCAAATGTGCGTCCCTCACCCTCGACTGCCGCCACCGGAACGACTGTCGCAGCCTGGAGTACAGCATCCAGGGCAACCGATTCCCAGCCCTGGCCGAAGGTCAGGCCTATGAACATCTGGGCATCCCCACGGGCTACCATGTTGACCAGTCTCCTGAGGATACCATCGTAAGAATGAGAAGTGAGCTAGAGAGGCTGGATGAGTCTCTGTTGGCTCCTTGGCAGAAAATCGATGCCCTGAGCACGTTCATATTACCAAAGATCTCGTTTGTGCTCAGAGGTTGCCAGGTCCAAAGGACCCCTCTGAAGGCGCTTGACAAAAGAGTCAAGAGCGCGGTCAAGGCCTGGATGAACCTTCCCCAGAGGGCCAGCCCCGAGATGGTATATCTCCCTATGAAAAAAGGAGGGGCTGGTATCCTGCCGATGGCGGACTTGGTGGAGGTGGCAACAGTGGTCCAGGCCTACAAGATGCTGACCTGCCCCGAGACTCGCGTGCACGACATCGCCAACTTCCAGCTGTTCGAGGTCACCCGGCGTCGAATTGGCCGCCACCCAACACCCGAAGACCTGGCCCGCTACCTCTCAGGTGACCTCAGCGATGAGTTTGGTAGGGACGCTGGGGACATCGCGTCCATATGGACGAGAGCGCGTAATGCGACTCGGCGGCTCGCTGGAAGACTGGAAATCAAATGGATGGCTGAGGATGGGGCCCTTTCGGTTCGACTGGGCATGGCTGGCGCCCCCGAGTCTCACCGCAACACGATTTCCCGCCAAAATCTGGAATGGAAACTTAAGGACGCAATCAGAAACCTGTATGCGGCGTCTCTCTCTCGGAAGCCTGACCAGGGAAAAACATTCAGGTGCTTCTCCGCTAGCGCCGCTAGCAATCATTTTATGAGAGGCGGATTCGCCACCCGCTTCTGCGACTGGCGCTTCATACACAGGGCCAGATTGGACTGTGTCCCCCTCAATGCCACCAAAAGATTTGGCAACGGCGACAAAAGATGTCGCAGATGCGGGGAGCACGATGAGACCCTGCCACATGTCCTCAACCACTGCAGGATGCACTCGGCGGCGTGGCAGAGGAGACATAATGCGGTGCAAGATCGGCTGGTGAGGGCGATTCCTGAGCGCCTGGGCACGATCAGAGTGAACCAGCGAGTTCCCCACTCGGAGTCCGGCCTGCGGCCCGACATCGTCGTCGTCAACGAGGCGGACGCCAGGATAACAATAGTTGACGTCACTGTCCCCTTCGAAAATCAGCTACCTGCCCTCAAAAGAGCCAGAGAACTTAAATGCGAAAAATACGCCAGTTTGGCGGAGGAGCTCAGGGCCGGGGGTTACGAGACCACAGTGGACGCCTTCGTCGTGGGCGCGCTGGGCTCCTGGGACCAAGCGAATGAGGCGGTTCTCAAAAGATGTGCAGTGTCTCCATATTATGCCACCCTCATGCGGCGCCTTATGTGCAGTGAGGTGATACGGTGGTCGCGGGACATTTACGTGGAGCACGTCACTGGCGAGAGACAATACACCTAAAACTCTCCCCCACTTTTGGTGATGCGTACTGTGGTATCGATTTTATTTGTAACGTCTGTGATACGGTCTGTCATATTGTTGAATTGTTTTTTTTTATATACACATATTGTCCTGATATACACTTTTGTAATTTATGTACCTTTGTTTTATACATTCTGACAAATTTAATAAGCGTGAGCCTACGCCTGACGGATTATTCATCAGATTGCACTGTTATTTTATTGTTTGATGATATTCTCTATGTATATTTCTATTTTATACTACTATAAGTCAACCCCAGTCGGAAACGGCTGGGATACTATATAATATGCAATAACTGTAAACATCCTATTTTGTAAGATTATTTATTAATAAATTATCAATCTGTTCTTATCAGCTTAATATCTGATACGCCCCGCATGCGGGGCCAGTATATTAAACTGATTTTTGGAAACAGACGGCGGTTAGGGGCTTGCTCCACCGCCGTCACGGGTTGGCCCGGTATTGCAGTACCTCCGGGATCGGCCCACTTTAATTAATCAATAAAAATTTCCCTTATACCATAGAACACATTTTTGTGACATCTCACACCTGTCACCGTCATATTACGACCGCTACATGACTCTAGCTTTGTATGAAACTAGAGCTTAGCCCTCTTCATATGTCTGGGAGTACTAAGGGATGTAAAAACAGCATATATACACGGTGCAGGTAGATTTATATTAAATTATATTTAATTTAGAATAGCTATAAATAGATTATCGATTAAACCAATATTAACTCCTGCTATCTATTCCAGATAACGTTGATATACAGTTAGTGTACAGTTCTCCACCGTCACACGCTACCGCTACAAATGTGACAACAGCGCTATCTTACGTGACGGTCTATATTAACATTCTCTTGGAAACAATAAAAAAACATATTTATTTTTGGCTTTTCAGCGTTTTCATTATAAACTTTTCTAAACTATACATACAAGGCTGTTTACAAGGGGAAATATACAAGAGGTAATTGCTTAAATTATAGGTTGCGTGTATTAGCCCCTGATCATTGATCTTATCTTATATTATGATTGTGTGCACTGTTCGATTCCTTAATTAATTTTTGTTTAATTTTGTACAAGAGTTGTGTGGAGTCAATAAAAAACATATTCTTCTCTCGTAGAATAAATGTTGACTGTTTAGTCGTTTGGTCATGTCAGTAATAAATGAAGAATCAGTCTATTTAATTGGATGTTGTCTTTCCCAAATATTTTGTTTTGTCTAGATTTTTTTCTGTAAGATTGATAAATTTATTAGTTTGTTTGATTATTGTTTCTTGGATGGTTTCAGTGTGTCCAAGTTCTTGAAGTTGATTGATTGAAGTGTATCTATTTTTGTTGAGTACGATTCTTAAAAATTTGTTTGGAAGGCGCTGTAGTTTTTTGTAATTAGTGTCTGAAGTTTTGCTCCAAATTGGATTCGCATACAAGAATGCCATAGAACATTTACGTGACGTCACTCACTGTTATATTATGGCCGTTACATGGCGTAAGCGCTCTGTAGGAAACCAGAGCTTTAGCCCTCTACCTGAGCTTTGTGGAAGTAGGGGATGTAAAAACAACCCCTATACCTGGTACCGGTAGATTGTACTCACAAGTGCGGTCCTCTAGCCTTCAAATATGTTCGGAAATTTTAAAACGTTATCGCTTCTCGGCCCTATGGCTAAGATCAAAGTGTAGTATCTGTTCTTATCAGCTTAATATCTGATACGCCCCGCATGCGGGGCCAGTATATTAAACTGATTTTTGGAAACAGACGGCGGTTAGGGGCTTGCTCCACCGCCGTCACGGGTTGGCCCGGTATTGCAGTACCTCCGGGATCGGCCCACTTTAACCAATCAATTAAAATCTCCCACATACCTCATCATAATTTACCTTTCCATGTTCACACAGAAGACAGTACAGCATTTCCCAAAAATATTTTGTGCACTCTCTTTCCTAGTTCCGAATTTCTCCTTGTGGTTACACTTTCATCCTTCGTCCCTTACTTGTACATTCAGATCCCATCTCAATTTATCTCTCCATGTTCACTAAGGTCAACCGAAAAGTGGAACCATAATCCTTGACAAGTCAAACAAAATCAAACTTCTAATTACTGAAGAATGGGATGCCACCGATCCCTTTCCTTTATTCCCCCAATGCCAATATCGCCGGATATCAGACGGAGGATCTTCCTCTCTTCTCTTTCGAGGCTCGTAGCAAAACGCGCGCGAAAGTCCTCACTTTATTATTAATAAAAATGAGCATAAATAATCGCGCATCGGAGGGTGTTAAATTTGACGTTCTCGGAATGGTTCAAAGGAAACTTGGACACCTCTCCGACACCCCGGGTCGGTCCGGGCTGCGAAACGATCATAAATCATCAGCTGGCGCTGCGAACATTTCGGTCTTGAACGCCCACGTCACCACAGTTGATCATGGTGGTAAGGTCCATTACTCCACTCAGTCCACTCTTGCGGAATGTTTTGCCTGCGTCAGGTACCTTGTATTTGTTTGTAATCAAGTGGATGAAAAATATCGAATCATTTATCAGCAATATTATGGCATAATATTCGAATCTTAAGGCTGGAAACTGAGAACATTTTCAAAGTTTGTGAATTTAATGAGAATTTTTATTGTCATTTCTATTCCGTTTTTCCCCTGATCTTACACTCGCGTACTCTCGTAGCAATTTCTTTCCTGGAGAGCAATAAAAGCTCTATATTCCATCAGATTTTGATCATTGAAGCTTGCCCACAGAGACCGCTACGAATTTTCCAAATTTGTGAATTGAATGAAAAAAATATTTTTTTTCTTTTTTCATTCTGTTTTTACCCTGAATTCACAACCGTAGACTGTCCCTGTAATTTTTTTCCTGAAGAGGAATGAAAGCTTTATATTCCACTGGGATTTAATCACAGTAGCTTGCCCACAAAGACCGCTACGAATTTCCAAAGTTTGTGAATTGATGAAAAAAATATTATTTTTTCTTGTTTCATTCTGTTTTTCTCCTCATCTCACAACCGCAGGCTCTCCTAGTAATTTTTTTCCATAAGAGCAATGTAAGTTTTATATTCCACTTGGATTTGATCACAGTAGGCTTGCCCACAGAGACCGCTACAAATTTTCCAAATTCGTGAGTTGAGTGAAAAAACTTTTTTTTCTTGTTTTATTATGTTTTTCTCCCGATCTAACAACCGCAGGTTCTCCTAGTAATTTTTTTCCTGAAGAGCAATAAAAGCTCTATATTCCGTCAGATCTTGATCACCGTAGCTTGCCCACATAGACCAGTACGAATTTTCAAAATTTGTGAATTGATGAAAAAAATTGTTTTTTCCTGTTTCATTCTGTTTTTTCCCTGAACTCACAACCGTAGACTGTCCCTGTAATTTTTTTCCTGATGAGGAATGAAAGCTTTATAATCCACTGGGATTTGCTCATAGTAGCTTGCCCACAGAGACCGCTACGAATTTTCAAAATTTGTGAATTGAATGAAAAAAAACATTTTTTTCTTTTTTTATTCTGTTTTTCTCCTGATCTTACAAGCGCAGGCTGTCCTTGTAATTTTTTTCCTTGAGAGCAATGAAAGCTTTATATTCCACTCGGATTTGATCACAGTAGCTTGCCCACAGAGACCGCTGCGAATTTTCCAAATTCGTGAATTGAATAAAAAAACCTTTTTTTTTTTGTTTTATTCTCAGTTTCTCCTGATCCCACAACCGCAGACTGTCCTAGTAATTTTTTTCCTGAAGAGCAATGAAAACTCTACAATTCCATCGGATTTTGATTACAGTAGCTTGCCCACAGAGACCGCTACGAATTTTCAAAATTTGTGAATTGAATGAAAAAAACGTTTTTTTCTTGTTTTATTCTGTTTTTCTCCTGATCTTACAACCGCAGGCTGTCCTCGTATTTTTTTTCCTGAAGAGCAATGAAAACTCTACAATTCCATCGGATTTTGATCACAGTAGCTTGCCCACATAGACCGCTACGAATTTTCAAAATTTGTGAATTGAATGAAAAAAACAATTTTTTTCTTGTTTTATTCTGTTTTTCTCCTGATCTTACAACCGCAGGCTGTCCTCGTAATTTTTTTCCTTGAGAGCAACGAAAGCTTTATATTCCACTTGGATTTGATCACAGTAGCTCGCCCACAGAGACCGCTGCGAATTTTCCAAATTCGTGAATTGAATAAAAAAACCTTTTTTTCTTGTTTTATTCTGTTTTTCTCCTGATCTTACAACCGCAGGCTGTCCTCGTAATTTTTTTCCTGAAGAGAAATGAAAACTCTACAATTCCATCGGATTTTGATCACAGTAGCTTGCCCACAGAGACCGCTACGAATATTCAAAATTTGTGAATTGAATGAAAAAAACGTTCTTTTCTTGTTTTATTCTGTTTTCCTCCTGATCTTACAACCGCAGGCTGTCCTCGTAATTTTTTTCCTGAAGGGCAATGAAAACTCTACAATTCCATCGGATTTTGACCACAGTAGCTTGCCCACAGAGAACGCTACGAATTTTCAAAATTTGTGAATTGAATGAAAAAAACGTTTTTTTCTTGTTTTATTCTGTTTTTCTCCTGATCTTACAACCGCAGGCTGTCCTCGTAATTTTTTTCCTTGAGAGCAATGAAAGCTTTATATTCCACTCGGATTTGATCACAGTAGCTTGCCCACAGAGACCGCTGCGAATTTTCCAAATTCGTGAATTGAATAAAAAAACCTTTTTTTTCTTGTTTTATTCTCAGTTTCTCCTGATCCCACAACCGCAGACTGTCCTAGTCATTCTTTTCCTAAAGAGCAATGAAAACTCTACAATTCCATAGGATTTTTATCACAGTAGCTTGCCCACAGAGACTGCTACGAATTTTCAAAATTTGTGAATTGAATGAAAAAAACATTTTTTTCTTGTTTTATTCTGTTTTTCTCCTGATCTTACAACCGCAGGCTGTCCTCGTAATTTTTTTCCTTGAGAGCAATGGAAGCTTTATATTCCACTTGGATTTGATCACAGTAGCTTGCCCACAGAGACCGCTGCGAATTTTCCAAATTCGTGAATTGAATAAAATAACCTTTTTTTTCTTGTTTTATTCTGTTTTTCTCCTGATCTTACAAGCGCAGGCTGTCCTTGTAATTTTTTTCCTTGAGAGCAATGAAAGCTTTATATTCCACTCGGATTTGATCACAGTAGGCTTGCCCACAGAGACCGCTGCGAATTTTCCAAATTCGTGAATTGAATAAAAAAACTTTTTTTTCTTGTATTATTCTCAGTTTCTCCTGATCTCACAACCGCAGACTGTCCTAGTAATTTTTTTCCTGAAGAGCAATGAAAACTCTACAATTCCATTGGATTTTGATCACAGTAGCTTGCCCACAGAGACCGCTACGAATTTTCCAAATTCGTGAATTGAATAAAAAAACCTTTTTTTTTTTGTTTTATTCTCAGTTTCTCCTGATCCCACAACCGCAGACTGTCCTAGTAATTTTTTTCCTGAAGAGCAATGAAAACTCTACAATTCCATCGGATTTTGATTACAATAGCTTGCCCACAGAGACCGCTACGAATTTTCAAAATTTGTGAATTGAATGAAAAAAACGTTTTTTTCTTGTTTTATTCTGTTTTTCTCCTGATCTTACAACCGCAGGCTGTCCTCGTAATTTTTTTCCTGAAGAGCAATGAAAACTCTACAATTCCATCGGATTTTGATCACAGTAGCTTGCCCACATAGACCGCTACGAATTTTCAAAATTTGTGAATTGAATGAAAAAAACAATTTTTTTCTTGTTTTATTCTGTTTTTCTCCTGATCTTACAACCGCAGGCTGTCCTCGTAATTTTTTTCCTTGAGAGCAACGAAAGCTTTATATTCCACTTGGATTTGATCACAGTAGCTCGTCCACAGAGACCGCTGCGAATTTTCCAAATTCGTGAATTGAATAAAAAAACCTTTTTTTCTTGTTTTATCCTGTTTTTCTCCTGATCTTACAACCGCAGGCTGTCCTCGTAATTTTTTTCCTGAAGAGAAATGAAAACTCTACAATTCCATCGGATTTTGATCACAGTAGCTTGCCCACAGAGACCGCTACGAATTTTCAAAATTTGTGAATTGAATGAAAAAAACATTTTTTTCTTGTTTTATTCCGTTTTTCTCCTGATCTTACAACCGCAGGCTGTCCTCGTAATTTTTTTCCTTGAGAGCAATGAAAGCTTTATATTCCACTCGGATTTGATCACAGTAGCTTGCCCACAGAGACCGCTGCGAATTTTCCAAATTCGTGAATTGAATAAAAAAACTTTTTTTTTCTTGTATTATTCTCAGTTTCTCCTGATCCCACAACCGCAGACTGTCCTAGTCATTCTTTTCCTAAAGAGCAATGAAAACTCTACAATTCCATAGGATTTTTATCACAGTAGCTTGCCCACAGAGACCGCTACGAATTTTCAAAATTTGTGAATTGAATGGAAAAAACGTTTTTTTCATGTTTTATTCTGTTTTTCT
Organism: Adalia bipunctata; assembly: GCA_910592335.1. NCBI lineage: Eukaryota > Metazoa > Arthropoda > Insecta > Coleoptera > Coccinellidae > Adalia > Adalia bipunctata. Next base: position 7,143,495 of record OU342951.1, read on the forward strand.
CCTGATCTTACAACCGCAAGCTGTCCTCGTAATTTTTTTCCTGAAGAGCAATGAAAACTCTACAATTCCATCGGATTTTGATCACAGTAGCTTGCCCACAGAGACCGCTACGAATATTCAAAATTTGTGAATTGAATGAAAAAAACGTTCTTTTCTTGTTTTATTCTGTTTTCCTCCTGATCTTACAACCGCAGGCTGTCCTCGTAATTTTTTTCCTGAAGGGCAATGAAAACTCTACAATTCCATCGGATTTTGACCACAGTAGCTTGCCCACAGAGAACGCTACGAATTTTCAAAATTTGTGAATTGAATGAAAAAAACGTTTTTTTCTTGTTTTATTCTGTTTTTCTCCTGATCTTACAACCGCAGGCTGTCCTCGTAATTTTTTTCCTTGAGAGCAATGAAAGCTTTATATTCCACTCGGATTTGATCACAGTAGCTTGCCCACAGAGACCGCTGCGAATTTTCCAAATTCGTGAATTGAATAAAAAAACCTTTTTTTTCTTGTTTTATTCTCAGTTTCTCCTGATCCCACAACCGCAGACTGTCCTAGTCATTCTTTTCCTAAAGAGCAATGAAAACTCTACAATTCCATAGGATTTTTATCACAGTAGCTTGCCCACAGAGACCGCTACGAATTTTCGAAATTTGTGAATTGAATAAAAAAAACATTTTTTTCTTGTTTTATTCTGTTTTTCTCCTGATCTTACAACCGCAGGCTGTCCTCGTAATTTTTTTCCTTGAGAGCAATGGAAGCTTTATATTCCACTTGGATTTGATCACAGTAGCTTGCCCACAGAGACCGCTGCGAATTTTCCAAATTCGTGAATTGAATAAAATAACCTTTTTTTTCTTGTTTTATTCTGTTTTTCTCCTGATCTTACAAGCGCAGGCTGTCCTTGTAATTTTTTTCCTTGAGAGCAATGAAAGCTTTATATTCCACTCGGATTTGATCACAGTAGCTTGCCCACAGAGACCGCTGTGAATTTTCCAAATTCGTGAATTGAATAAAAAAACTTTTTTTTTCTTGTATTATTCTCAGTTTCTCCTGATCCCACAACCGCAGACTGTCCTAGTAATTTTTTTCCTGAAGAGCAATGAAAACTCTACAATTCCATCGGATTTTGATTACAGTAGCTTGCCCACAGAGACCGCTACGAATTTTCAAAATTTGTGAATTGAATGAAAAAAACGTTTTTTTCTTGTTTTATTCTGTTTTTCTCCTGATCTTACAACCGCAGGCTGTCCTCGTAATTTTTTTCCTGAAGAGCAATGAAAACTCTACAATTCCATCGGATTTTGATCACAGTAGCTTGCCCACATAGACCGCTACGAATTTTCAAAATTTGTGAATTGAATGAAAAAAACAATTTTTTTCTTGTTTTATTCTGTTTTTCTCCTGATCTTACAACCGCAGGCTGTCCTCGTAATTTTTTTCCTTGAGAGCAACGAAAGCTTTATATTCCACTTGGATTTGATCACAGTAGCTCGCCCACAGAGACCGCTGCGAATTTTCCAAATTCGTGAATTGAATAAAAAAACCTTTTTTTCTTGTTTTATCCTGTTTTTCTCCTGATCTTACAACCGCAGGCTGTCCTCGTAATTTTTTTCCTGAAGAGAAATGAAAACTCTACAATTCCATCGGATTTTGATCACAGTAGCTTGCCCACAGAGACCGCTACGAATTTTCAAAATTTGTGAATTGAATGAAAAAAACATTTTTTTCTTGTTTTATTCCGTTTTTCTCCTGATCTTACAACCGCAGGCTGTCCTCGTAATTTTTTTCCTTGAGAGCAATGAAAGCTTTATATTCCACTCGGATTTGATCACAGTAGCTTGCCCACAGAGACCGCTGCGAATTTTCCAAATTCGTGAATTGAATAAAAAAACTTTTTTTTTCTTGTATTATTCTCAGTTTCTCCTGATCTCACAACCGCAGACTGTCCTAGTAATTTTTTTCCTGAAGAGCAATGAAAACTCTACAATTCCATCGGATTTTGATGACAGTAGCTTGCCCACAGAGACCGCTACGAATTTTCAAAATTTGTGAATTGAATGAAAAAAACGTTTTTTTCATGTTTTATTCTGTTTTTCTCCTGATCTTACAACCGCAAGCTGTCCTCGTAATTTTTTTCCTGAAGAGCAATGAAAACTCTACAATTCCATCGGATTTTGATCACAGTAGCTTGCCCACAGAGACCGCTACGAATATTCAAAATTTGTGAATTGAATGAAAAAAACGTTCTTTTCTTGTTTTATTCTGTTTTCCTCCTGATCTTACAACCGCAGGCTGTCCTCGTAATTTTTTTCCTGAAGGGCAATGAAAACTCTACAATTCCATCGGATTTTGACCACAGTAGCTTGCCCACAGAGAACGCTACGAATTTTCAAAATTTGTGAATTGAATGAAAAAAACGTTTTTTTCTTGTTTTATTCTGTTTTTCTCCTGATCTTACAACCGCAGGCTGTCCTCGTAATTTTTTTCCTTGAGAGCAATGAAAGCTTTATATTCCACTCGGATTTGATCACAGTAGCTTGCCCACAGAGACCGCTGCGAATTTTCCAAATTCGTGAATTGAATAAAAAAACCTTTTTTTTCTTGTTTTATTCTCAGTTTCTCCTGATCCCACAACCGCAGACTGTCCTAGTCATTCTTTTCCTAAAGAGCAATGAAAACTCTACAATTCCATAGGATTTCTATCACAGTAGCTTGCCCACAGAGACCGCTACGAATTTTCAAAATTTGTGAATTGAATGAAAAAAACATTTTTTTCTTGTTTTATTCTGTTTTTCTCCTGATCTTACAACCGCAGGCTGTCCTCGTAATTTTTTTCCTTGAGAGCAATGGAAGCTTTATATTCCACTTGGATTTGATCACAGTAGCTTGCCCACAGAGACCGCTGCGAATTTTCCAAATTCGTGAATTGAATAAAATAACCTTTTTTTTCTTGTTTTATTCTGTTTTTCTCCTTATCTTACAAGCGCAGGCTGTCCTTGTAATTTTTTTCCTTGAGAGCAATGAAAGCTTTATATTCCACTCGGATTTGATCACAGTAGCTTGCCCACAGAGACCGCTGCGAATTTTCCAAATTCGTGAATTGAATAAAAAAACTTTTTTTTCTTGTATTATTCTCAGTTTCTCCTGATCTCACAACCGCAGACTGTCCTAGTAATTTTTTTCCTGAAGAGCAATGAAAACTCTACAATTCCATTGGATTTTGATCACAGTAGCTTGCCCACAGAGACCGCTACGAATTTTCAAAATTTGTGAATTGAATGAAAAAAACGTTTTTTTCTTGTTTTATTCTGTTTTTCTCCTGATCTTACAATCGCAGGCTGTCCTCGTAATTTTTTTCCTGAAGAGCAATGAAAACTCTACAATTCCATCGGATTTTGATCACAGTAGCTTGCCCACAGAGACCGCTACGAATTTTCAAAATTTGTGAATTGAATGAAAAAACATTTTTTTCTTGTTTTATTCTGTTTTTCTCCTGATCTTACAACCGCAGGCTGTCCTCGTAATTTTTTTCCTTGAGAGCAATGAAAGCTTTATATTCCACTTGGATTTGATCACAGTAGCTTGCCCACAGAGACCGCTACGAATTTTCAAAATTTGTGAATTGAATGAAAAAACATTTTTTTCTTGTTTTATTCTGTTTTTCTCCTGATCTTACAACCGCAGGCTGTCCTCGTAATTTTTTTCCTTGAGAGCAATGGAAGCTTTATATTCCACTTGGATTTGATCACAGTAGCTTGCCCACAGAGACCGCTACGAATTTTCAAAATTTGTGAATTGAATGAAAAAAACATTTTTTTCTTGTTTTATTCTGTTTTTCTCCTGATCTCACAACCGCAGGCTGTCCTCGTAATTTTTTTCCTTGAGAGCAATGAAAGCTTTATATTCCACTTGGATTTGATCACAGTAGCTTGCCCACAGAGACCGCTGCGAATTTTCCAAATTCGTGAATTGAATAAAAAAACCTTTTTTTTCTTGTTTTATTCTCAGTTTCTCCTGATCTCACAACCGCAGACTGTCCTAGTCCTTCTTTTCCTGAAGAGCAATGAAAACTCTACAATTCCATCGGATTTTGATCACAGTAGCTTGCCCACAGAGACCGCTACGAATTTTCAAAATTTGTGAATTGAATGAAAAAAACGTTTTTTTCTGGTTTTATTCTGTTTTTCTCCTGATCTTACAACCGCAGGCTGTCCTCGTAATTTTTTTCCTTGAGAGCAATGAAAGCTTTATATTCCACTTGGATTTGATCACAGTAGCTTGCCCACAGAGACCGCTGCGAATTTTCCAAATTCGTGAATTGAATAAAAAAACCTTTTTTTTCTTGTTTTATTCTCAGTTTCTCCTGATCTCACAACCGCAGACTGTCCTAGTCAATCTTTTCCTGAAGAGCAATGAAAACTCTACAATTCCATCGGATTTTGATCACAGTAGCTTGCCCACAGAGACCGCTACGAATTTTCAAAATTTGTGAATTGAATGAAAAAAACATTTTTTTCTTGTTTTATTCTGTTTTTCTCCTGATCTTACAACCGCAGGCTGTCCTCGTAATTTTTTTCCTTGAGAGCAATGAAAGCTTTATATTTCACTTGGATTTGATCACAGTAGCTTGCCCACAGAGACCGCTGCGAATTTTCCAAATTCGTGAATTGAATAAAAAAACCTTTTTTTCTTGTTTTATTCTGTTTTTCTCCTGATCTCACAACCGCAGACTGTCCTAGTAATTTTTTTCCTGAAGAGGAATGAAAACTCTACAATTCCATCGGATTTTGATCACAGTAGCTTGCCCACAGAGACCGCTACGAATTTTCAAAATTTGTGAATTGAATGAAAAAAACTTTTTTTTCTTGTTTTATTCTGTTTTTCTCCTGATCTTACAACCGCAGGCTGTCCTCGTAATTTTTTTCCTGAAGAGCAATGAAAACTCTACAATTCCATCGGATTTTGATCAGAGTAGCTTGCCCACAGAGACCGCTACGAATTTTCAAAATTTGTGAATTGAATGAAAAAAACATTTTTTTCTTGTTTTATTCTGTTTTTCTCCTGATCTTACAACCGCAGGCTGTCCTCGTAATTTTTTTCCTTGAGAGCAATGAAAGCTTTATATTCCACTTGGATTTGATCACAGTAGCTTGCCCACAGAGACCGCTGCGAATTTTCCAAATTCGTGAATTGAATAGAAAAACCTTTTTTTTCTTGTTTTATTCTCAGTTTCTCCTGATCTCACAACCGCAGACTGTCCTAGTAATTTTTTTCCTGAAGAGCAATGAAAACTCTACAATTCCATTGGATTTTGATCACAGTAGCTTGCCCACAGAGACCGCTACGAATTTTCAAAATTTGTGAATTGAATGAAAAAAACGTTTTTTTCTTGTTTTATTCTGTTTTTCTCCTGATCTTACAACCGCAAGCTGTCCTCGTAATTTTTTTCCTGAAGAGCAATGAAAACTCTACAATTCCATCGGATTTTGATCACAGTAGCTTGCCCACAGAGACCGCTACGAATTTTCAAAATTTGTGAATTGAATGAAAAAAACATTTTTTTCTTGTTTTATTCTGTTTTTCTCCTGATCTTACAACCGCAGGCTGTCCTCGTAATTTTTTTCCTTGAGAGCAATGAAAGCTTTATATTCCACTTGGATTTGATCACAGTAGCTTGCCCACAGAGACCGCTGCGAATTTTCCAAATTCGTGAATTGAATAAAAAAACCTTTTTTTTTCTTGTTTTATTCTCAGTTTCTCCTGATCTCACAACCGCAGACTGTCCTAGTCATTCTTTTCCTGAAGAGCAATAAAAACTCTACAATTCCATCGGATTTTGATCACAGAAGCTCGCCCACAGAGACCGCTACGAATTTTCAAAATTTGTGAATTGAATGAAAAAAACATTTTTTTCTTGTTTTATTCTATTTTTCTCCTGATCTTACAACCGCAGGCTGTCCTCGTAATTTTTTTCCTTAAGAGCAATGAAAGCTTTATGTTCCACTTGGATTTGATCACAGTAGCTTGCCCACAGAGGCCGCTGCGAATTTTCCAAATTCGTGAATTGAATAAAAAAACCTTTTTTTTCTTGTTTTATTCTCAGTTTCTCCTGATCTCACAACCGCAGACTGTCCTAGTAATTTTTTTCCTGAAGAGGAATGAAAACTCTACAATTCCATCGGATTTTGATCACAGTAGCTTGCCCACAGAGACCGCTACGAATTTTCAAAATTTGTGAATTGAATGAAAAAAACTTTTTTTTCTTGTTTTATTCTGTTTTTCTCCTGATCTTACAACCGCAGGCTGTCCTCGTAATTTTTTTCCTGAAGAGCAATGAAAACTCTACAATTCCATCGGATTTTGATCACAGTAGCTTGCCCACAGAGACCGCTACGAATTTTCAAAATTTGTGAATTGAATGAAAAAAACATTTTTTTCTTGTTTTATTCTGTTTTTCTCCTGATCTTACAACCGCAGGCTGTCCTCGTAATTTTTTTCCTTGAGAGCAATGAAAGCTTTATATTCCACTTGGATTTGATCACAGTAGCTTGCCCACAGAGACCGCTGCGAATTTTCCAAATTCGTGAATTGAATAGAAAAACCTTTTTTTTCTTGTTTTATTCTCAGTTTCTCCTGATCTCACAACCGCAGACTGTCCTAGTAATTTTTTTCCTGAAGAGCAATGAAAACTCTACAATTCCATCGGATTTTGATCACAGTAGCTTGCCCACAGAGACCGCTACGAATTTTCAAACTTTGTGAATTGAATGAAAAAAACTTTTTTTTCTTGTTTTATTCTGTTTTTCTCCTGATCTTACAACCGCAGGCTGTCCTCGTAATTTTTTTCCTGAAGAGCAATGAAAACTCTACAATTCCATCGGATTTTGATCACAGTAGCTTGCCCACAGAGACCGCTACGAATTTTCAAAATTTGTGAATTGAATGAAAAAAACGTTTTTTTCTTGTTTTATTATGTTTTTCTCCCGATCTAACAACCGCAGGTTCTCCTACAGAGACACAGACACAGAGAATTTTCAAAATTTGTGAGTTGAATGAAAAAAACATTTTTTTCTTGTTTTATTCTGTTTTTCTCCTGATCTTACAACCGCAGGCTGTCCTCGTAATTTTTTTCCTTGAGAGCAATGAAAGCTTTATATTCCACTTGGATTTGATCACAGTAGCTTGCCCACAGAGACCGCTACGAATTTTCAAAATTTGTGAATTGAATGAAAAAAACGTTTTTTTCTTGTTTTATTATGTTTTTCTCCCGATCTAACAACCGCAGGTTCTCCTAGTAATTTTTTTCCTGAAGAGCAATGAAAGCTCTATATTCCGTCAGATCTTGATCACCGTAGCTCGCCCACATAGACCAGTACGAATTTTTAAAATTTGTGAATTGATGAAAAAAAATTTTTTTTCCTGTTTCATTCTGTTTTTTTCCTGAACTCACAACCGTAGACTGTCTCTGTAATTTTTTTCCTGATGAGGAATGAAAGCTTTATAATCCACTAGGATTTGCTCATAGTAGCTTGCCCACAGAGACCGCTGCGAATTTTCCAAATTCGTGAATTGAATGAAAAAAACATTTTTTTCTTGTTTTATTCTGTTTTTCTCCTGATCTTACAACCGCAGGCTGTCCTCGTAATTTTTTTCTTTGAGAGCAATGAAAGCTTTATATTCCACTTGGATTTGATCACAGTAGCTTGCCCACAGAGACCGCTGCGAATTTTCCAAATTCATGAATTGAATAAAAAAACCTTTTTTTTCTTGTTTTATTCTCAGTTTCTCCTGATCTCACAACCGCAGACTCTCCTAGTCATTCTTTTCCTGAAGTGCAATGAAAACTCTACAATTCCATCGAATTTTGATCACAGTAGCTTGCCCACAGAGACCGCTACGAATTTTCAAAATTTGTGAATTGAATGAAAAAAACGTTTTTTTCTTGTTTTATTCTGTTTTTCTCCTGATCTTACACCCGCAGGCTGTCCTCGTAATTTTTTTCCTTGAGAGCAATGAAAGCTTTATATTCCACTCGGATTTGATCACAGTAGCTTGCCCACAGAGACCGCTGCGAATTTTCCAAATTCGTGAATTGAATAAAAAAACCTTTTTTTTCTTGTTTTATTCTCAGTTTCTCCTGACCCCACAACCGCAGACTGTCCTAGTCATTCTTTTCCTAAAGAGCAATGAAAACTCTACAATTCCATAGGATTTCTATCACAGTAGCTTGCCCACAGAGACCGCTACGAATTTTCAAAATTTGTGAATTGAATGAAAAAAACATTTTTTTCTTTTTTTATTCTGTTTTTCTCCTGATCTTACAAGCGCAGGCTGTCCTTGTAATTTTTTTCCTTGAGAGCAATGAAAGCTTTATATTCCACTCGGATTTGATCACAGTAGCTTGCCCACAGAGACCGCTGCGAATTTTCCAAATTCGTGAATTGAATAAAAAAACTTTTTTTTCTTGTATTATTCTCAGTTTCTCCTGATCTCACAACCGCAGACTGTCCTAGTAATTTTTTTCCTGAAGAGCAATGAAAACTCTACAATTCCATTGGATTTTGATCACAGTAGCTTGCCCACAGAGACCGCTACGAATTTTCAAAATTTGTGAATTGAATGAAAAAACATTTTTTTCTTGTTTTATTCTGTTTTTCTCCTGATCTTACAACCGCAGGCTGTCCTCGTAATTTTTTTCCTGAAGAGCAATGAAAACTCTACAATTCCATCGGATTTTGATCACAGTAGCTTGCCCACAGAGACCGCTGCGAATTTTCCAAATTCGTGAATTGAATAAAAAAACTTTTTTTTCTTGTATTATTCTCAGTTTCTCCTGATCTCACAACCGCAGACTGTCCTAGTAATTTTTTTCCTGAAGAGCAATGAAAACTCTACAATTCCATTGGATTTTGATCACAGTAGCTTGCCCACAGAGACCGCTACGAATTTTCAAAATTTGTGAATTGAATGAAAAAAACGTTTTTTTCTTGTTTTATTCTGTTTTTCTCCTGATCTTACAACCGCAAGCTGTCCTCGTAATTTTTTTCCTTGAGAGCAATGAAAGCTTTATATTCCACTCGGATTTGATCACAGTAGCTCGCCCACAGAGACCGCTGCGAATTTTCCAAATTCGTGAATTGAATAAAAAAACTTTTTTTTCTTGTATTATTCTCAGTTTCTCCTGATCTCACAACCGCAGACTGTCCTAGTAATTTTTTTCCTGAAGAGCAATGAAAACTCTACAATTCCATTGGATTTTGATCACAGTAGCTTGCCCACAGAGACCGCTACGAATTTTCAAAATTTGTGAATTGAATGAAAAAAACGTTTTTTTTCTTGTTTTATTCTGTTTTTCTCCTGATCTTACAACCGCAGGCTGTCCTCGTAATTTTTTTCCTGAAGAGCAATGAAAACTCTACAATTCCATCGGATTTTGATCACAGTAGCTTGCCCACAGAGACCGCTACGAATTTTCAAAATTTGTGAATTGAATGAAAAAAACATTTTTTTCTTGTTTTATTCTGTTTTTCTCCTGATCTTACAACCGCAGGCTGTCCTCGTAATTTTTTTCCTTGAGAGCAATGAAAGCTTTATATTCCACTTGGATTTGATCACAGTAGCTTGCCCACAGAGACCGCTGCGAATTTTCCAAATTCGTGAATTGAATAAAAAAACCTTTTTTTTCTTGTTTTATTCTCAGTTTCTCCTGATCCCACAACCGCAGACTGTCCTAGTCATTCTTTTCCTAAAGAGCAATGAAAACTCTACAATTCCATAGGATTTTTATCACAGTAGCTTGCCCACAGAGACCGCTACGAATTTTCAAAATTTGTGAATTGAATGAAAAAAACATTTTTTTCTTTTTTTATTCTGTTTTTCTCCTGATCTTACAACCGCAGGTTGTCCTCGTAATTTTTTTCCTTGGGAGCAATGAAAGCTTTATATTCCACTTGGATTTGATCACAGTAGCTTGCCCACAGAGACCGCTGCGAATTTTCCAAATTCGTGAATTGAATAAAAAAACCTTTTTTTTTTGTTTTATTCTCAGCTTCTCCTGATCCCACAACCGCAGACTGTCCTAGTCATTCTTTTCCTAAAGAGCAATGAAAACTCTACAATTCCATAGGATTTTTATCACAGTAGCTTGCCCACAGAGACCGCTACGAATTTTCAAAATTTGTGAATTGAATAAAAAAACCTTTTTTTTCTTGTTTTATTCTGTTTTTCTCCTGATCTTACAACCGCAGGCTGTCCTCGTAATTTTTTTCCTTGAGAGCAATGAAAGCTTTATATTCCACTTGGATTTGATCACAGTAGCTTGCCCACAGAGACCGCTGCGAATTTTCCAAATTCGTGAATTGAATAAAAAAACCTTTTTTTTTCTTGTTTTATTCTCAGTTTCTCCTGATCCCACAACCGCAGACTGTCCTAGTCATTCTTTTCCTAAAGAGCAATGAAAACTCTACAATTCCATAGGATTTTTATCACAGTAGCTTGCCCACAGAGACCGCTACGAATTTTCAAAATTTGTGAATTGAATGAAAAAAACATTTTTTTCTTGTTTTATTCTGTTTTTCTCCTGATCTTACAACCGCAGGCTCTCGTAGTAATTTTTTTCCTTAAGAGCAATGAAAGCTTTATATTCCACTTGGATTTGATCACAGTAGCTTGCCCACAGAGACCGCTGCGAATTTTCCAAATTCGTGAATTGAATAAAAAAACCTTTTTTTTCTTGTTTTATTCTCAGTTTCTCCTGATCTCACAACCGCAGACTGTCCTAGTAATTTTTTTCCTGAAGAGCAATGAAAGCTCTATAATTCCATCGGATTTTGATCACAAAAGCTTCCCACAGAGACCGCTACGAATTTTCAAAATTTGTGAATTGAATGAATACGCATATTTGATTAATTTTGTGAATTTACTTTATTTCAACTTGTAAATAATAGAGATGTATTCAAGGTTATTTTAAAATAAAGTTATCTGTTATTGCTATCGTTCTGTTTCATTCAAAAATCCTTGAAAAAAAGTGTTACTTAGGGCCGGTTTTATAAAAGGCGAACCGAGGATTCAATCGTGCGCCAACTACCAGATAGTAAGAAATTTGGTTGTTGACCAACGGTTGAATCCTCGGTTGGCCTTTATAATACCGGCCCTTAAAAGCACTGACGAAGTACGCATAACGCAAAAGCGAGAAATTTTTTCTACGTTTTGCATAAGGATCACAGGAGCTCGAGGAGATATCATGAATGCTCCTTGAAAAACGCAGGTAAACTATCCTTAAAACACGAGTATGTGAGATGTTCTGTCCAGCACCACCTCAAAAAGGCGTACTTCGGATACTCGAACTCATCTGTAAAATATCCGGAGAACCCCTTGAGAATGCGAGGTAGGCTATCAACAATACACGGGAGCGTAAGGTGTGTTGCCTAACTCCGTCTCGAGAAGGCGTTCTCTGGACGCCTTGTCAAGACGAGTTAGGCAACACACCTTACGCTCCCGTGTATTGTTGATAGCCTATCTCGTGAAGATCATCAGAGTTTTCATTAGCACAGGCATAGAATATAAAATAATTCTTTATTTTAAGAACACAGGAGTGCCCCTTGAAAATCACAGGTAGACTTCCTTCAAAACACTATTATGTAAGGTGTGCCTACCTTCACCTCAACAAGGGTACTCGAAATACCACCTCAAAGAGTCCCTGTAGGCAGGGCTTATTTGCCTATTGTCGCCACTGTCTCTTATCAAGTCACTGTAATATTACCTAGAGCAGTGATATTATTTTATGCTCCTAGCTCAAAAACTCGTATTTTCACGATTATAGATTAAGATCGAGAGAGTTCGAAGAGTTATAAGGTGCACGCCTCGTTGCAGTGGAGGTAGGCAACAAACCTCATATAATCGTGACTGAGGGAAATTTACCTGCGTTTTTCAAGGGGTGCTAATGAATACTCCTGCGATCTTCATGAGGTAGGCTACCAACAAAACACGTCGTGACAAGGCGTCCGGAGAACGCCTTTTCGAGACGGAGTGAAGCAGCACAACTTACGCTGTTGTGTATTGTTGGTAACCTACCCCGCATACTCAAAGGGGTCTCCGGATAGTTGACACCTGAGTTCGAGGAGGTATCCGTACATCGGATAATGTACGCCATTTTGAGGTGGTGTGGACAGCACATCTCACATACTCGTGTTTTTATAAATTTTTTTAATCTATTCTCAAACTTTGAAAATTCGTAGCGGTCTCTGGGGACGATCTACAATGATGAAATTCTAGTGAGAAATGGAGATCTTATTCCGCTTCAGGAAAAAAAATACTAGGAGAACCTGCGGTTGTAAGATCAGGAAAAATCGAAAAGAATAAAAAAATAGTTATTTTGTATCTAGTGAGCGAAATGCTACTTTGGTGATCGAGAACTGATTTTTTTTTAACGAGGCGCATCCGAGTTAAAAAAAAATAGTCGAGATCACCAAAGTGTTTCGCGCATGAGATGCAAACAAAATTTTTTCTGCAAACCTGCACCATCAATGGTAACATTGTAAATAATAAATAAAATTAGGTAGTGTTAAATTTTCTCACAATTTGATAGCCTTAATTATCGTTATACATCAATAAATAAAAGATTTCTTGGATTTTTGCTTGATTGAGGAACATGAAGGTTAAATAAAAAAATGTATTTTTTTATCAATTCACAAACTTTGAAAATTCGTAGCGGTCTCTGTGTGCAAGCTACAGTGATCAAAATCTGATGGAATATAGAACTTTTATTGTTCTTCAGGTAACTTTACTTGAAGCGCCCTGCATCTAGAATGATTCAAAAAGGTTAATTTCAATGAAGGATCTCAGTTCTCGAATACAATTTAATTATGCATAATATAAATTATAGACAATAATTTTAATAGTATATCCATTTGAAATACAGCATGATAAACGGGAATGTCAACGAAACTAAATCAGCCGAAATAATACAATCCAATGTTTTAATTTAATTACTCCATCCATAATATATTCTTGAGTAATCAGAATTTCAAAATGAGGACAAACTACCAGAAATCTTTGAAAGTTCAATTTTTTAAATTATTTTAATTCCAATTCGAACAACGAGATAATCTTACATTGAGCTAAGCTCTTTGTTGGGCACAAAATTTCATACATGATTATTATAAATAACTCCTTTGAAGGTGTCAATGCGTTAAAAACTCAGTCTTCCGGTCTCGAATCGCAGGTCCGGAAGTTCACACCTTAAAATACTGAAAGTGAAGTTGACTAATGGAAAAAAAGATTCCCTGGGAATTTGACATTACGTAAAATCTACCAATTTCGGGTTTGATGCAGTACACAAAATATCCACACTTCTAAATCATTACATTTTCCTGATTTCCAGAATTTTGTTGGACAATTCCATTGAGTTATTTAGAATGAAAAATGTACGTTAACTGCCCATCAGTGAAAAAATCAGGGAACCTACCATATGTTACAGACATACCTTTTCAATGGCTTTTATTAATACAAATAGAGACTGTACAAGTGTCTTATACAAAACCTAAGATGTACAACGTAAATCTTCATTACCAAAATAAATATAAAATACGATAGTGAATAAAACTAGAGTTAATCTAAGCATACTGTTTGACCACATACACATGCACTAGAATTAATGAAAAAAAAGGCCTAACGATAATGTTATAATTTTATTGACCAAGGAAGTATGTTGGCAAACAGTAAGGAGATGGTGGGTGATTGGTTGGAGGAAAACAGTCGAATTGCAACATATGGTAAAGTAACACTTAAGTCTGATACACAATCACATTATTGTGATTGAAATGAAACACTGCACTAATGGTGGGCGTTCTTGAGCTGATTGGAAAGCCAATCTAGACCTTCGTAGAGCCCATCGCCACTGGTCGCACAAGTTGCTTGAATGTACCAGTTACGATTTCTCAACGAATGAAGACCCAGTTTGTCGGTGATTTCGGCCGCGTTCATTGCATTTGGCAAATCTTGTTTGTTTGCGAATATAAGTAGAACAGCATCTCTGAGTTCGTCTTCCGCCAGCATGCGCATCAGCTCGTCTTTTGCTTCACCTATACGCTCTCTATCGTTGCTATCGACTACGAAAATTAGGCCCTGTAAAAGATTTTCGAAGAATTCGTGAAATAAAAGTTACCACGTCTTCAGAAAAAATCAATCAGAACTGCCCACTAGTTTAGTCACAACAGTAACTGAATATTCTTGGCATTGAGTTTAAATATACAGAGGAACAACGCCCTTAAACGAATTGAAGCTGCTCTCAGTTGTAGTTCCTTCTCCCGTTCATAGTGGCGCAGTTGTGATTCAGAGAATCGAAATTTCTTATCATCGCATCTGGCGGTGAGTAGCTGAACCATAGGGCACTATTTTCTAAACGGTCAGGGCACGAATGCGTGATTTATTATAATTCATATAATCTACATGTTCTCATAACACATGCTATTGGTTTATAGATACTGTTACAGCTCAAAATCACTTGAATAATGGATATATTATTCTATGGGAGTAGATAAATGAACATTTTTATAAATACGTAATTACAACGATCTCTATGTAGAAACGACAACGTTGCGTATATATCTGACGGGAAAATGACTATAATCTAACATTTTCAAAATATACACGGTGAAATGTGTCAGAATGTCATGGCAAACCGAGATACTTTAATGGAGTATATGTGCCGCCACTTCACGGCCAAAAATTGTGCCTTCAATTCGTTGTTTCTCTAGGTATATTCAAACTCAATGACCTTGGTCACAAAACCTATAAATTTGATTGTTCACAGTACATTTTGAGCATGGTTTTGATTGAAAAATAATTGGACGTACAATATTTTAATAAAAGCACGAGATAGTCAACAGCTTTTATCAAAATTATTGTGCATAAAACTATTTGCCAAACAGCAAAATCATGAGAGAATTATTGACAGTTCGATCCATTTAAATTCATAGGAAAAATAATATGGAAGTATGTTATTTCCCGATTGACTTGGACTGAAGCCAACGACAAAAAATATTGTTGAATTGAAGAAGCCTTCATCTTTAAAGCATACGTCGCATTTCAAATTCTGACAAATTTGTCATCAAAAATAGAGTTCTTACCGAAAAAAATCCATATACGCCTAAACAACTTAAAATTTTAAGCTCTTCCATACAACCAAGAATTTGAAGAATATGTGCTAACAAAAACGAATATGGAGGACAAAATTTAACCGCAACTGAAAATTTCTTAGGATTTAAGCACTCATCGAACCAGAATTCATTCAAAAAAATGGTGATTGGTCTTACTTCATAATGTGGGAAATGAACACAAACTTTCATCCAAAATTCGAATAATGTCAACCCTTATTATAATGATAGAACCTATAAAAGTAACTTGAAGAGAACATGAATTTTATTTATTGCATGTGGTGTCAAAGCTTAGAAATTCCAAACGAAAATAGAAACAGGATTGTGTTTAGATTATGAACATTTTTTTGGAACAACTGGTTTACAGATTCTGTATTCTTAATCTGAAGGGAAAATCATAAAAGAATGCTTGACAAACAATCAAAAAACCAATAATATTCAGCTTGCACTTTGGAAGACATTTGGAAAATAGATATGAATCAATTATCACTTCCCAACTGAAATATATTATGTATCTATAACTTGTTGTCAATTATTGTCATTAGTCAATCATTACTTTCAATTATCGCAACTCTTGTATCCTTCCTTATGCGGAATTTCAATCATAAATTCAACATGGCTTAAGTTACAATTTTTTTTTACCTGTGTGTTTTGGAAGTAGTGTCTCCACAATGGCCTGATTTTGTCTTGACCACCAACATCCCATACAGTAAAACTAATGTTCTTATATTCTACAGTTTCAACATTGAACCCTGAAAAAGAAAGAATCTTCATGTTGAAATAATTTAAATTATCAAGACATCAAACCAAAATTCGCACTATAAATTTTTTTTCATAGACCTATCACAGTTTACAATATGAAATATTATCTTTTTGACACATCTACTAAAGATAAAAAAGAACACAACATGAAAGGCCAACAAAATGATTTAATTTCCTCTACTTATTCCATCACCCAAGCATAACTAATGTTTTCATTATAAAGGTGAATGAAATTAAATATAGCAAGTTGATTTGAAAGATGTGAGAAATATTTCATTTTATTATAGTTGGCAAATGAAGTTCTTAACAAGAATAACTCGTAGGTGTTTTTCAGGGAGGGATGTTGAACTTTCAACATATGATGTAAATTTTCATATTATTCGAAGACGAAATCTTCTTTGAATGATGATGTGTCAAAATGCTTTAAAATTCAAGTGTATGAATGAGTTCTTCAGAATAGTAAAACTATCTAATCCCCTCAAAATTGAAGATAATATCAATAGTTTTATCTAATTAAAATATATGAAACTACACAAAATGGAAGAAACCTCATTAATAAATTATATGTTCCTCAACAGGAAAATTGGTAAACAATAAAACTTACCGATAGTGGGGATTGTAGTAACAATTTCTCCTAATTTTAGTTTATATAAAATTGTGGTTTTACCAGCAGCATCTAAACCAACCATCAATATTCTCATTTCCTTCTTCCCAAAGAGACCTTTAAATAAATTCGCGAAGACATTGCCCATTTTAACAATATTTATAAAGTTTCCTGAAAATTGAAGATATTATTAGTTATTTCCAGCTGCAGCAAACACTCAATTCGACAGATCATGGGCTAAAGAAAGTATTCTTATACAATGGTGTGATGTTTCTATCAAATTTACTGTACTGACATATTGATTTAATATTTGACCAAACTGACATCATCATCTCGTACTTTACGCACCAAAATTAACCTCGAGCTTAGAATTATTGAATCTCCCAAATAGATTGATAGCATAAGAAGTGAATTGGTGCAAATTTTATACGAGGAAGTATGATGAAAATTAGAATGCCGACACGTCTTGTCAGTTAACGTGTACTTTGTTGATAATGAGAAGGTTTTCATATGAATCATCACAGTATAACATGCCACCTATGTGGCAAACACTCGGTACATATCTTCTTTCTATTTTTTACGTACCCTTTTATAATAACACACTATAATAAAAGAAAAATTCACACATCCACTAAACCTCCCAAATTCTTGTCGAATGTCAATATGGCGGAAACAGAAGGAGAATTTGTACTTTGTGCCACGTCTTGACAGAATAGAATTCCAATTGGCGCGGCGGGGTCACGTGAGACCAAAGTAGTTCAAAAAGCTTATGTGGATAACCTAAAAAAATGAGCAATCAGTTCAAATTTTGATGAATTGGGCCAAATTTGTTGATGTATTTTGTTGAGTTAGCAAACGGAAGCAAGTTTCTAAGTTTCAGGAATACAATATTATTATGCCGTACCCTGAATCCCCATTTACTGAAAAGCTCAACACAAGGTTGCTTTATGAAGCGGAAAATGATTCATCAGATTCGTCATCAGTCAAAACGGTGATTTTTCTGTGGTATGTAATTCAATTGTCTATGTTTTCACCCGCGGTAATTTTCAGAATTCAAATTTCAAGGAATCTTTCGATTGGCTATGTACATCTCCAAAAATAACTTCTTTTCGCGTAAACAGTCTTAAAGCTACAAAACAAACGATTTTTGAAAGCTTGAAGGAGCATTTGTACCCGGTAAGTTTTTAAAAGAATTAGAATTTCCCTAAACTGTAGATTAATTAAAGGTTGAAAAAAATGGAAATGCGGAGTGCAATATTTATGACAAAGTAGAGGATACTTTGGTCATACGATTTTCTGCAAAACCTTTGAGAAATGTTCATCTCAAAGAAGTTATTGTTGATACAGATTGTGGAGCAGCAGTTCTCAGAGGTGCTCATATTTTTGCACCTGGAGTTCTAGGGCTGGTGAGCGGTATGTACCAATATGTTACCCTTCTTCATGAATTTGAAAGCTTTATTCTTCAACAGAACACATGGCAATTTATGCGAAACTCATTTGTTGTTGTGATTATTTTGACTCTTAAGAGTCAAATGTATAATTAAAGAATACACGATGTTACCATTATTTAAATATATGAATTCATAGGCTGCCAAAAGGGTGATGTAGTAAGTATTTATGTAGATCTAATGAAACAGTGCAAAAGAGGACTTCAGAAAATATTCCCTGGATTAAAGTTTCACATAGGGAATGGTATTGTTCAAATGCAAAGATCAGATCTTTATGGAGCTGACTTAGATCCTAGGTGCAAAATCGATTAATCAATGTAAAAACTCGATTTTTGACTTAATAATTTACAGGGGTATAGCAGTGCAAGTGACAGAAACAATATCAGGTTGTCCACAAGTTTCTGAAAACATTTTTCCATCTGGAACAGTTCTTCTGCAAAATATACCTTCTATTTTTTGTGTACATACGCTTGACCCACAGCCAAATGAAGTAATTTTGGATATGTGTGCGGCACCAGGCCACAAAACTTCTCACATTGCAGCACTCATGAAGAATCAGGTAATTATGTAATGTGTGTAATCAATGAACTTCGTTGTTGGTATGCAGCTGCATTGATTCTGAAGGAAAAAACGTTTTTCTTCTTTTTACCCCGAGATTTCTATTACTTCAGATGTTGAAATATTCCAGGCTGCAGAAAACAACGTCGTAAAGCAAGCGTTTGGATACAGACGTGAATTAATGAAATTTTTTATTCGAATTTACAGGGTACGCTTATTGCCATCGATAAAACTCCAGGAAAAATTAAAAATCTCACGGAACACTGTGCACTTTTTGGCGCGAAGGCTAAAATTTTTTGTGCTGATTCCACGAAAATCTTCAGTCCAGCCTCTTCTGCGGAAAATGCAGATGGATTAACTTTTACCGCCGAGTATTTCGACAGAATATTGCTAGATGCTCCGTGTAGCGCTCTGGGAAAACGGCCTCAATTCCGAAACGACATCACAAATAAAGTCTTGCAGTCATATCCGGCTCTACAGAAGAAGTTGTTCAGTACGGTGAGTAATAACATCTGTATTTCGAAAAATATAATGTAATTAAATATAACTGCTGTGAAATTAGCAGCCTCCAACAGACTCTTTCGATCCGAACCATATGTTTGACCTGTTGGATCGGGTAATTCATTTTATCGTGATTTCCAAGCACGAAAATTCGACGCGTTGTTACGATACGTCATTTCCGGTTGTGCACGTCATCTATAACCTCGAAAAACCATATATCTACTAATACCTATATGGCTTATACGCCTGCTAATCTGAGTCTGAAAGTGAAGCCAGATCTTTGGTAACGATTGATTTGTACGCATGCGTCAACTCGAAATTCGAAAATGACAATAGACTTGGAGGTTATGTTATTTATTTTAGACTTCGAGATTTTCTTGCATAGATATGTCTTGCATGAAAACGTTCTACTAAAACATTTCCATTTTAGTTTTCACAAAGAAATAAATGTTATAAGATTTCAGAAAACTATTAGATTCATCGTATCGAAAGGAATGCATTCTTTTAGCCGGAATAAATATTGATAATTCAATTCATGTATCAAGGATTTATCGAGAAATTTTCGTCAGAGGTTTAATGGAATTCCGATGAAATAATACGTAGGTATGCCTGAACATCATTGCTGTGAGAATTAAGGTTGATAAAATGGTAACTCACATAGTTAAATAAACTCTCGTTATCAAAGTAATGTAGAAGTCAAAAAGATTCTGTGTTTTAGGTTAATTGAATAGTGAATATTTCATTGCTGAAACAAAATTGAAATGTGTTTTTTCAGTTAGGTATTCAAGGATATGTTTATTTGCAATGTTGCATCCCAATAGTTGTTCTCTTCACATTTTTTTTTTGATAAGAAGTCTACAATTTTTGTCTCGTTTTGTTGATCTACTTGCTCAGGGTTCGATGAGGTTTCAATTCTGAATGAAAAATTCTTTCTTTGCTTCAAACATTCCTTTTTAAGATCCCACTTATAGCAACTATTGAAGATAATATCAAGTAGAGGCCATAAACATTAATTATTTAAATTTGCAATTTCTTTAAATGATGTATTCAATCATTCTTCTATGTAATAAAACAAATAATAACTATTTTACAGTTTATTTATACATTTTTTCATAACAACTTCATACCGAAAATTATTGTTAAGGAAGAGAAAAAACAAGTTTACATGCTGAGGTAGGTAGAGTTGGATGAACTTATTCTTAATTGAGACATATGACGTTTTGTTTACTTTGGTGGATTGGAAAATATGGGGCCTCTTCGATAAGGTTTTTTGGGAAACAAGCTTTCATGACATATTCAATATGAGTAAAGTATTAGAAAAGTTTGAATCCTCCTCCAATTTTAAAATGGTACATGAAATTAGAAATATTTTCTTACTATGAGTTTTCAGGTAAACTATGAATTTTTAGTCCATGATCCATATTATAATTGCTTACATAGTAAGGGAAATAGCCGTCAGATAAGGGTAAATCCAAAATTATTCTCAGAAGGGCACTTTTGAGAACAAGTTGAACTTTTCTGATTGGATTATTATGCGTTTTGGATTATGGCATGAAAAAGGAGTTTGTTGGTAGTACCCTCATAGAAATGTGCAATTTTTTAATAACCCAGGGACTGCATGTTCCATTAAAATTGAATGAGAGGCTATTATTATGACAAAGTGAGAACATGAGAGTGGAGGTAGCAGTACATACACTAAGTAATACAGTATTGCAAAAACACTGTTGCTTTATTTTGTTAAATTTTCAATAATACCATCTGAATAGTGAGTAGGAGGATAATATGTGATCTAAAAAGACATACCGTTGATTGGAAGGAAGATAGTGGATTGTCTGTAAACAGTGGAAGATTAAAATCATGCAAATTTTTTGCTAAAACAAGATGAGTACGTAATGTTGTGGTGTATAAACCTAGAGTGGAACCTCAATATAACACATTTTAGACCAATATCACCTTAGTTTAATGAATTACTTGTTATAACGAATCTCTACTGGTTCCCCACCGATTTGTTATATCAAGGTTCCACTGTGTTTATATGACGTAATCAAAAGCCAAGGCAAATTTACTTCTCAATATGATGAACATAAATACAGAACCCAGATAATATGTGACAAATAATTTATCAAGTTTCAGAATGCATTTATTCTAGAGTCAGTTTAACTGACTGATTTCATTCATTTGATGAAAAGAAAAACGCACCCAATATGTGTGTTACAGTTTTTTCACCTAGAGGTACATTGCCATTAAAAACTTAGAGCCAACCCTTTCAGTGGGTTACTATTCAAAAAGAGATTTATACTTTATAAGATGTCCTCCATCCAAACCAAAATTGACTTCTCTAAGTGTTTTCTATTAGTACCTTTCCCTGTAAAATAACTTTCAACAAAATGTCTTCCTCAAATCCTCATTTATGCGACATCATTATCAGCATTTATGTGACATAGGTAGAGCCATCCATTGAGATCTTTGCAGGTGATTCTTAGGGAACCTGAAAATAATATAGTGGTAAAGGAGAAAGCATGAACGTATAACAGTAGTATTTGAATGTTTTACCTGCGATATGAATTCGAGCATGTAGGGTCACAAATGTAACATTTGTAAGTAGAACTCCTTCAAGACATGTTTAATTCCTTATTGAATAAAGGAACAACAACAAAATTTTCGAATAGATATAAGTATTATTCGGACCAACTATAACTATAAAGACTAACCAACTCAACTAGGTAAAAATACTTCGATTATATTGAACGCGAAAATTAACAATAACAACAACGAACAGAATGAAAAAACGAACGAGAATTTAAATTATTAACAAACCATGAATGTTCAATAAGAGCGGAGGGTAGAAACGGAACGCAAACGGATCAAACTGGGGAAACAAACTTCGATTATATCATTATATCAAACACGAAAATGAACAACAACGAATAATTTGTTTGGTTATGAGCGTAAATATCCACATGAAATAATACATCACATTATTAATTTTACGTCTATGACATAATAAAATGTGCCAGAGAGAGATAGAATAACCACGTTATTTTTATTCTTAATATTTCTGCACATGCGCAGATCTGGATCGTTACCAAAGCCCAGCTTCAATTTTGATTGGCCTATTACCTATATAGGAATTATTAGATATATGCGAAAAACTTAGATCTTTCTTCAACTCGTGACTTTTTGTTAATTTCCTTCTTCTTTAATGGCAATTCTTTATAAAAACTTTGATTTCGGCTACCATTTCGGATATTTTCATTCATTTTAGGCTGTAAACCTGCTTAAAAGCAATGGAATTTTGGTATATAGTACTTGTACAATAACTCTGAATGAAAATGAGGGTATAGTTGCTTGGGCCCTGAAAAAATTCGATTTGGAATTGGTGAAATCGAAAGTACACCTAGGATCTCCAGGATATGAAGGAACTTCATTGAAAAGAACGGATTTGCAGTTAGTTCAGAGATTTGGTCCGCAAACTGGGATTGACTCGATTGGATTCTTCATTGCTTGTTTCCGGAAAAAATCTCAGCTCGATTCGGAAAAGTGATTTTTGTATGAAAAAGGCAGAATATTTTCTGGAATACGTTTCGACATAAGACTCATGAAGAAATTGTTATTATATATTGTATTATTGAATAAACGTAAAGTTATACGAAATTGCGGTTTTATAAAATAGTCGGGAATCCCTATTCAATCACCGGTGTTTGTTCTAATAGCAAATGTCCATCGGATTTCTCCGAACCACCGAGGATTGGACAGCTGTGAAGAATGAGTAACAAAATAATAAAAATGCTACCATCGTTTGAGAACATTTTATTTTATTCATGGCTGAAAGGCAAAATTATTCACATCAAACTTTTCATTTTGAATACCATAACCATTCATGGCCACTTCCAAGTAGCATTGCGGTACTTTCGTCCTGATGATTATCGATTCTTGATAAAAATTATATGCCCTAAAAAATGAAAGTTTGGGGTAATTCATCTAGTTCAGCCTTTGGAAAAGAATCATAATTCTTCGTTTCAATTCGGAGAACTGATTGATTGAGGTATTAAATAGAATATTGCATGTTTTTAATGCGAATATTCCACATATTTTATCCGGATTAGAATCATCTTCAACTTACGCTGGTGTAAAATATACGACAATATCGAAAAACGATCGGCTTAGGCCGACTCCTTTTGGGATTATTCCACTTTTTGGCCTGACCATGAATTGTGGCAAATTTATGGATTGCTCGATCTCGAAGGCAATGTCGACTTCTAGAAAATAGTTAATAGTGTTTGACATGGCAGGATAATTAATTTTCGCCGAAATATTAAGGTCATCTTTATTTTTTGTAGAATTAACATTGTATACTTTGGAAACTGTTTGTCCTTTTTTTTATAATAGAAGAAATACTCACTTGTGCTGTTGTACAGATGCAGGAAAAGTTTTTTCTTGCTTCCTATTCTGACATGCTCAAATTTCAAGAAAGCTGGACTTACTTCGATTCGTGGGTAGTATATCTCGCAGAACAGAGGTACTGACTAGAATAAAGTGCTTTTATTCTTTATTTAATTTGACCATAACCTCACAGAAGCTCAGGTTTGAACATCCTAAGTTGAACCAAATGAGGAGGTTATGTCCACTTGCCATGAGTTCCAACGATTTTATTCGCATTGAACGAGTTGTAGAAAGAGTGCACAATTGAGAACGATTTTTTTGGCGGACCTTTACCTGTTCTAACACTCCGCGTTGATGAATGTTCAGATGACGACACAAAGTAACGACTTTGGTCTCGGGACAAATTTTTTCTCTCTCTGGTGGACTACCGCTGTACAGCCAATTTCCCATCTCTTCTATAAAATCCGAAGCAATAAAACATTCAAGCTCGATCTGGGAGAAAAAGAAGTAGCCAGGGACAAATTGTTGTGACATTCCAGCTGGTTTATAAGCAGATCTCACCTCTAGAACATCGCCGGGCTTGATGACGGCGTTGTTGACGTCTTTCACAAAGTCGTAGTCCCTCATAAAAATATGGCCGATCGAAAACGGCGCTTCAACGTGGAAAGTGACGAAAACTGTCGTCAAATTGCTGTTCTGGAAGGAAAGCTTTATTTTATTGCATTCGGTTACGCCTTCTATAACTTCGGTAGCGTGCATGTGCGTTTTGGGCTTGCCGCAAATCAAATTCAATTTCAACAACGGCATGGCGATGGTCGCCACGAGCTCGACGTGTAGCGGCTTGAGATCTTCGGCTGATCTTCTGTAGAATAAGTTCGGACGGTTTCTGGAAGGTAAGGAGTGGTTTTTGGTTACGCTACTGAAGTCGGCCTATGAATATGGGGATTTCTAAAGGGTTAAAGAGCTCACTTGTGTTCTTCCTTGACGAATATGTACCCAATCAAGTGGCAATTGATATCGGTATCCTTGAAATCTACCGGGAAATGATTGGGATCCATTTTTATCTCCACAGAGGAAGACTCATCAGAATCCAAATCTATACTGTTTGGGAGAACCTAAAATAATTTATTCTTCATGCAATAACAAAAACCGAACCGATGGATTCATACATATCGATTTTTGGGTTCATGTTAGGTTTTGTAGGGCCAAACAAGTTGTAAGAGAGAGGGATTTCGAAAGAAATGGAAATGATTCTTTGAATAAATATTGTTGAATTTTTCTATCACTTTGTATTACGTAGTCATAATTTGGAAAGTGTTCAGTAAAATCGAAGAATATACAATAAATTTGGCAGTTCACCTGCAAGAAACTGGTATTCTGCTCTCCATAGTTCTTATTCGACAAAAATAACCGCAGCTTCCCTTCGGACGATCTGAATTTCTTGTCGATCAAGTCCAGAATCAGATTGAAGGGCTGTGTTTCGTTTACTTTATTGGAAGTGTCGAACAAGTACCATTGTATGCTCAGAGGTATGCAGGAAATGTTTTTTATGTGAAGAGTTCTCGAAACTACATCCGCCATGTATGGAATGTTGCCGAATCTACACAAAAACGATCTGGATTCGTTTATTGATAAAAAAAACGAGAACACCGATGCACGTGAGATCAAAAGCAAATAAAAAATGGCTGCGAAGATGTGAATCAGCAATGAACACAAAGAATTCTTTTTTGCGAAGTAGTAGGTACCTTAATGTCGCATAATTCCTTATGGTATTTCTCGCAATAGGAAATTCCACAGGCAATCCTGTAACCTCTATGAATACATTGAAATAATAGGGCGTTATATTGTTAATATTTACAACCATTTCTTCAGTGTATATTCCCCAGGTTGTCGCATAGATCCATACATTTATCTGTATGACTTCTCCGTTGTTTAGTGTCCCTTTTTCTATATCTACAACGACAACAATACCATGCAAAGCACAGGCTTTGTCCCATAATGCGTCTAAAAAACAATAATTCGCTGAATTTACCTCAATTGTTCGTAAGTAATCATATTTCTGATCATAGAGGATAAGTGTCTATTTGCCCAAGCAGTATGACTTACGCATTCAAACAATGCAAAATACGCAAAAGTTTATGACAGTATAAGGAGAAGGTACTGTTCCAATTTTGTTACTCACAAACAGAGTCCGGATATAACATTGTGATTGCGTTCAGCATACTTGTTTCCGTTTCGATACAAGGTTGAAAATTGGTAGTTTCTATGAGGAAATTTGCGTCGATAGGTGTCACATTTTCTATGTAAAAAGAAAACTTTTGAGCTGAAAAAATAATAAAAGTAAATTTGTGGTTACACCTTCTATTCTATGATTGTATTCGAAAATCTTCCGTTCTGTTCAAGATGCATCCTGGTTCTGTTTCTATATTTTCGAGAAGCAAGAAAATTTTTATCGCCAATTCGACGTTAAATCTATTTTTCACGATGCCTTCTAAACGCTTATTAATTTCTTGTAACGTCTACAATTCTATGACTAATAATGGTTTCGGGATTAGTTGCATAGAAACATCTCTTTTTCGCTAGTCGAATTATTAGTTTTCTGTGGCGAAAAAACAGAAAACTTCAAAATTCACAGCTGTCTACGTCTACGAGTACGTTAGAATCAGGTTTGTATACTCACGTTTCCTCAAAGGCACGTCTCTCAGCTCGACCACATAATCCTGTTTTATGAAATCGCCTTTGCAACGATCCTTCAGGAAATCCACCAAGGAAACTATATAGGAATTGGAGCTATCGTTGGTGAAGGGTGTCAGCTCTGTATCTTTGGACACCAAAGGGTCGGATAGGACGGGACAGAAATCAGGATCGGTATTTTCCAAAATTTCGTCGTTGTGACAGTCGTAAGCGTAGTCGCATTCCTGTTCGCTCCAAAGACGTTCTGTCGACTCCTGAAGAATAGACAAAACACGAAATAACTACCCAAACAAAAGAGCCATCATTCCAATATGGCTCCACACACTTTAAAATAAATGTTATACCACAGATTCAGATCAGTGAAGTGAGAGAATACTCATAATTTGTCTGTGACTAACCTCCTTGATGTGTGAATAGTGTTCTGTGGTTCGCACATGGAAATTCAAACTTCAAATTAAAAGGTTATGTGATGTCTAGAATCAAGTTTATGCAGGTACGTTATTTATTTCTCTTGATTTGTATGCTGTTCGTGATCTGCGCATGAGTTCAATTGGTAATACTTCGATACAACCTACATAATCCTGACATAAGTAGTATACGAACCATTTGTTGAAAATCCACCTCGTTTAAAACCTTAGGTGGCCAAAGTATCTTGTCATACCCTTCAGCCTGGCTAGGGATATAGAAATACACATTCACATCATCAATAGCTGCCAGAATCCTTATCATAATAGGCGGACTGTATTTGCTGATGAAACAAGGCACGAAAATTTTCTCGATTATCCCAGTCTCTTTCGGCACCACCCTGACCACAACCTTCACCTTTTGGCCAGGTCTGATCATACCGAATTTCGGGTGAAACTTGAGGTCCATCTTGTCCACCTCTTCGCCAATAGGCGGTAGCAACCAGAAGCACCCCAGGATAGGGGTGAAGTTTTTTATGAAAAACTGCCACGTGTACTCAATTCCCACGTAGTGGAGCTGTAAGGAGCACACAATAGGGAATTGGGACACATCCGAGTAAATCCGTATGTCCCATTCGACCACTTCGAAGGTCACCATGCACATCGAATTGAATTGCAACTCTTCGACGGGGCTTCCGGTGAAGAGGAGCAGCATCGAGACCCAGCGTATTGGTTTCTGGAAGAATATGAATAAGCTGCGATTGAAGAGGCACAGGAACTGGTTTCAAAGATGGCGTTGCGTTGGAGCACCAACCTTCGAATCAATGCGGTACTTCAAGGTACACTCCTGATCGGTAAGGAGTCCTTCCGACTCGTCCAAAGACGAAGTACGAGCAGCGTACATTGAGGGTCTGGCGTCTATATCGTAAATAATTTCTCGTATAACCCAGTTGACGTGTTCTGGCGTTGTTTTTTGGATGCTTATCTTCCTCTCGATGTCCAGTCCTATCGGGATGACGCCAAAGTCCATCATGTCGGTGGAAAACTTCACTTTTGATGCGGTCTGATCGACTGGCTGGGGGCAGTCGCATCTAAAAAAGATGAAGTGGGAATAAGGAAAGATCTATCGAAGTTCTTACAGCTTATACTTCTTCGAAAGAGGTAGGTCAGGTTTTCCATCTTCATCGTCGGCAAGGAAGATTTCACAACCGATCTCTACATCGAACAATTGAATATCTAGAAACTGTAGAATTTTAATGAGAAAAGGCTTATATTTTGAGTCAATGGAGTTGGAAAAACGCAAAGAAGGTAGTTTAATTATCCAAAAGTCAGTTCAAAATGTGTTTATTTGTACCAACTTGTAGCTTCTCATGTGTGTATGTACTCAACCTACTCTTATATCATCGAATTCCTCTTCCTTACGAACCATGAACTCCTCACCTTCTTGCAAGGCATTTGCCGGTATTTTTTCGATACAAAGTCTGAAAATCCTTTGATTTGCATCTTAACGTTTTAAATACGAGCACGTGGTAGCATGTTTGTACACTTCCTTACCCAATAATTATGCTATAATAACCTGGTTCAGCTGCCTGTGGCCTGATATCGAAAACAAAGTCAGACGTTGTATACGGCATCAAAATGTTTTGATCTATGTTTCTCATGCAGATCCAATCCAAGTCAAGATCATAGACCTTGGTATCGTTCTCTTTTTTTCGAAAAATCCAGTGGAAGTTGAACCTCATCGCGCTGAAATTCAAATATAACTTATCTTCGACAAAAAAAAACAGAATGGAACCTATGAGTTATGTGTAAAAACACATTAGAAACAGGTAGGCATTAGGTGTGAAAACCACATTTGAGAACTGTAGATCCTTATAAGTCCTCCTAGAAACAGAAAGCATTCAACGAAGGAATTGCCCATAGTAACGGATATGAGTTATGTGTAGAAACACAGCAGAAACTATAAGTCCTCATTGAAACAGGAAGCATTCAACAAAGGAATTGATGCTTATAGAAACGGATATGAGTTATGTGTAGAAACACACTAGAAACAGGTAGGTCTTATATACATTTGAAAACTATAGATCCTTATAAGTCCTCATAGAAACAGAAGGCAACTGGTACTACACTGGGACATTGACTGCCATCAATGACAAGTACGGGAGTGTGGACTTATTAATCTTTGCGGATTACACGTTACTGAGTAGGTATATTTTCAAGAGTACCTACCTCCTATTATTCACAGTAAAAGTAATCACATTCGACGACATATTGGGTATACATCCCAGAAAGTAACAATGCCTCTCCGGTACCTCTTCGATCATGGTCTCAGCCTCGCCGATCTTGGCCACATTTTCAAACTGACGAGACCACAGGTGAATCTGTATCATATTCCTGGAAAAATACAAACCGTCTCCGATGATTTCGACGGCTTTCGCTGTGTTGTTGTCGGAAACCAGGTAAAGCTTCTCCACTTGCAGTCCTGGACTGTTGGGGGTGAATGTGACGCAGATATCCGCCACTTCGTCTTTGTCCACCGTGATATAGCTTGGGAATATCTTGAAGCAGTCTTTGATGAATTGCATTTTGTTGTCCATATGCTATAACATGAGATTACCAGTCGAAATAATCATAGATACCTTCAGCATCCTCTATGTAGGCTAACAAATGGATATCCATAGAGAATAATGTCAGTAGGTCAAATGGACCACAATCTAAGCTCCACCAAAAAGACTTTGGCTCCACTCACACTGACGCTTCCAGAAATCCACTCGTCTTCGGTCAGCAGGAAAAATTGTCCTCTACTTCCAACATTCCCTACCAGCAGCGATAAGTAATTATAGTTTCCGATGAAGCAGTGGCCGCAATCGATTGTGTCGTTAAGCGCCGTACATCTCTTCTCCCAAAACTCGAAGGTGCCTGGGCAGTTGTCGTGTAGCATATGTTTCGAAGACCTGAAGAGGTACACCCTCAGATGAGGCGGTTTCCTGAAGCTGGTGACCTTGAGGACAGTCTTGTATCCTCCGGAAGTGGAGAACGCGATGTCGATGCTGTAGTTGTGGTAGATTTTGGTGCAGTAGGACACTTGGAAGTCGACGTACATTCCTGGTGCTAGAAACTGGACATTGGAGGTGGGTTTCAAGGTGAAGGGGGAGTTTTTGGGGTAGTTGTAGAAAAATGGTCTTTTTCGCTGGGAACAATTCTGGAGACGAACTTTCTTCTGAAATAAACGTTCCTCTACAATCTAGGAATGTTGAGTATTTCCTGGAAGGAAAACCTACTAGATCATCTGATATGTTCCTTCTTGTTCTTGTCGAAGGTGAATTATGTTGCTCTGACGAAGGCTCTAACAAGACTGAAACCATGGTCAGCATCTACTTTTATTCGACAAGAACGGAACTTCTGTTTCCTAAATAATGGTATGTCTAGTTCTTTTCAGGCTTTACATTCGTTGATATTCACGTCGATGAATGCGATGTATCTGATTACTTTGTGTATTAAACAATCATTACCTTATAAATCGTATCGACTTCAAAATCTTCGAAAAGTATTTCTTTCGGTTCTAATCTGATTGGTTCATCAAGGTCTTCTTTTGGTTGACTTTCCACGCAGCATGTGTTTAATTCGAATCTAAGGGAAAAGTTGTTGCACAGGGTGCGCCACGGAAAACATATGTTTTAAGCATATATAGTACTCGGCAATTTTATCACCAATACCTCTCAGAATTCTTTGGTTCCTCCTCTAGTATTCTTTTCCTTTGTTCATCGTGTTTTACATCGTACTTGCACCCATGAAGATCTTTTTTATAAACGAATTCTATGAAAGAGGAAATCCTTGGGTAATGTTTGAAAGTAATATTACATTAACAGTTCTTTATATCGAGGAGCAGAAGAAGTCTGTGTAATTTCAATTTAAAAATGGCTGAGGACAATGGCTTAATCAAACTGAATTGATACCTAAAGATTGTTCCACGTTATGTGGCAGTATGTCGCTCCTATCAATCAAATTCAGATCTTTAATGTTGAACTCATAACTAGTAAAAAACCCATCTCTCTTCAAGAGAATATCTTCTCTAGCTCTAACATCTTCTTCTATATTCTTCTCGAGAATCATATCTCTGCCTTGCTTCCTCATAATATCCAACTCCAAAGACTGCAAACCTGCATGCTCCTCACTTGCCTCGTCTGCAAACTACAACACTTTTTCGATACCCTAAAGGTATATCCATTATCTTATCGTCCATTACCTGTTTGACTTCGTATCCATACTGCTGAAGGAGTGCATAATCCGAATCGATATTGTTTTTCCTCAATCTCTCAGAGATTTCGTTAGGAAGAATGTAACTCTTTATTGTATCTTCGAAAGATTCACTGAGAATGTGAGCGACATCATGGGACGTTGTTGCATTAGGTATCAGCGGATTGCAATCCATTTCATCTGGTAGATTTCACAATTGAAATGTCAATGATGACAGGAAACTCCAAAAGCAGTCATTCACAGAATGAAGTCTACTTTAAGAAATGAATCCTGGTGCTGAAAATGTTGTATCTGGTAACGGACCTATGAATGGGTATCCAGCGATAACATATGTTTATATATTTCACCATCTATATATATATATATAAAACAAAATTGTTGGTTACACCATTTATAACTCGAGATCGGATGGACTGTTTGTTATGAAACTTCATTTATGGATTCATCTACGGCCTGGTTATTATAAAATACATTAAAACTCTGAAAAATTCGATGGAAAATTTGTTTATGTAGGAAATGTTCTTCCTCCTTTTGAATAAGGCCACCAGGTTAATGGCTCTTACCTAGACACTGTAGCGTAGTCGTGAAGGTACTATATTTGATATTATCGGCACTAGATGGCGATGGTTATTAGCTAGTAAATAAATAAAGTATGGAAAAACAATATTGCGTACCCAAAATAAATATACTTTCGGCGGCTTTCAAAAGGTACATGCCTACCTAAACACCAAGGGATCAGAAATCCGCAATTTCTCTGCGTTATTTTATTTTTACGTTGATTTCATAAAGACCGCATTCATTTTTGTTACTGTTGGTTTGGGGCCCAATTATCGAAGTCCCCATCGCAGTCAGATACAATTTCAAGTTCAATCTACGTTTTACTTTTCTCCAATACTAGCCGCGTTCGGCATTGACATCACAGATCAGAGAGATTTTTTAGCACGTGACTGCAGATATGTCTGACAAATTTGGAATAATCGAACGATCTAGATAAAAAATTGACAAGTATTTGTTTACAACTACAAACGTCATTTTGAAAGATTTCCCGGGACGGTCTTGTTATATGAGGTTTTTATTGTATTATGGCTGGAAGTGGAATTAAAAGGGATCTTAAACTTGCCATTCTAACAAAAAATGGCAAATGGCAATTTTTTGTTTGATGAGGATGAAGCTGTAAATATTAAAGAGAAAGTCAATAATTTTGCTGAACTGATCGTGCCTCGGTACGCTGGCAGGGCTTGGGCATTCTATCAGAGACAGTTTTACACTGCCAATAGATGGTGTTTCAAACACATCTAGAATTAAATAAATGTTTTATGAAGCTATTGGCATAAGGTTGGTTAAGTGGATGAAAAGTTGAGTACTTGAATGCCCAAAAATAACAATCTCTTCTTAGCAATCTTTAAAAATGCTTCAGAAAAACAAAAAGTGACAAAGTTGAACTCATGAAAATTTCAGATTGTGTTACTAACTAAAAATAAATTGAAAAAAAGGGCTACTCTGTTGTTGGCTGATAGCCAAAAGCATATTTTTCTTTCTTTTAATTTATTGAATTGGGAATAAAATGCTAGTGGCAATTGGCGAGGTCGACGATTTTTTAGTTTCTGTCTACCCTCAAAAGCTGCTCTTCATCCCGCAGTACATACACGGGGAGACGGAGTTTTTTCAGAGGTTTTTATCTGTTCTCTTGTATCATACGCAGAATTTTATGGTACCCCGTTCACATTCCCTCTGCTAGCACATAGATTCAGAGCAGGAAAAAGATTTTTTTAAAACCATCTGTTCCTTGTCGCCATTTCTTCACACATGCCTTATGCCATATATTGTTCGATTTGTATTACTCTCTTTCAAAAGTATATATTTATATTTAAAAAGACATCTCGATATCAATAGTTAGAAATTAGAATACCCAGCAAACAAAATAATAAAATCCTGAACCAAAACTGTCATCTGCTGACATTAACCGAATAATCTGTTCGATCCGTCTTTCGAGGTCGAGCAAAAAGATTTCATCCGGATACTTCAGACGTCAATTGCCGAACGATACAGATTTACCTCCCCTACATCCAGACGTAATTATCGAACGATAAAATTATGTCAGACGAATCCGATCGCAATGCCGAACGCGACTACTGTTTCAATTCGCGAATAGAAAAAACGGACATTCAAATCAACAATTGCGGATTCAGCGAAGTTAAGTATGCGCAAAAAATTGTAATTTGAAGAGGAACTTACAATTAAGAAGAACATTTCAGGAAGAAGATATACTGGATAATTCTCGTCTCCTGCACTGAAAAAGTGATAGAAAAAATTACTTTTTATTCAGATGGGAAAGGTTTATATCTAAAATAAATTCGATAATAAAATTCATTTCACTTTATTTATTCATCATTTGAATAAATCAGCCTCATATGAAAGAGCTAATTAAAAAACATAAAATAAATAAAGTAGGATAATAGATTTAAATGGAGAACTTATAACATGATTCCTTACATATACTATATACATTTTTTTTTGAAAAATATTGCATTTCTTTGAGTCACAATAAATGCATAATTATATTCCAGGTATAAGTGAAAATATGAAACAAATTTTCGTAATAAATAAACTATTCAATCCATTCAAAGATTTGCTCCAGGTGAAATTCACAAACTATTAATATCTTACATTATAATAACAGTACATAGAAAAAGAATAGCTACAACTACTTCTCCAATTCTTGCCAACTCGCGTATTCTTCAGCTGAAACAGGTGTAACTACAAGATTACCATCTGGTAACATAACCATAACCTTAGGAGTGCCCCCTGTAACAAAATTAAAAACTTATTAACCTTCAACCGATGATGCTTACCTAGGATATGGAAAACTCTCGAAAGGGAAAATCTAGAAACTTCAAGTTCTCAGGATAGGTTCGGATCTCGAATGCCGCGGACCACAGATTTTTTTGACAGCTGTCAATTCTATTTGACAGCTGTCAAAAAAATTATTGGGTTTCTTGGAATGGATAAGGCGAATCTATCTACAAGGTGTATGAACGATAAGTTAAAAGCTCACGTTGGTGCTTTTAGTGACCGATTTTTCATACTTCACTCGATACTAACGACACAAATAGTTCTTCAACTAACCTGGACTGGGAGGTACAGCTCTGACGAATTGTGCAACAACTTCGGAGTGCGTCTCAGGCTCGGTCTTGATTGTGAGCGGTTCCTGTACGTCCGTATGCGTTTCCGCGATAGCATCGGTCTCCGCAAGGCCTTCGGCTTGGATCATGGGCAATTCGGCGGCCCCTTCCATCATCGTTGCCTCCTGCGCAACACCCTCATCTTGACCCTCTTGGGTTTCCTCAGTGCCGGCGGTTTCGCTGGTGACCAGCAGACATTGCTGCTGCCCATCTGGACCTTGAGTGATGAGGATGGTCTGGCCCTGTTCGTTCTGACCTGCCACTTGGTACACGGTACCATCGTCGCCGGTTATGAATATGGGCGAGTCTCCATCCGCCAAGGCAGCAAAGGACGAAATATCCGCCTCCGTGTTGGGCGCCGAAGCAGCGACTGACATCGCGGCTTCCGGGGCTTCTTGCGGCATCTCGACCTTCTGGATCATCTGAACGTTTTCCGGTACAGGT
This sequence comes from Adalia bipunctata, assembly GCA_910592335.1. Classification (NCBI taxonomy): domain Eukaryota; kingdom Metazoa; phylum Arthropoda; class Insecta; order Coleoptera; family Coccinellidae; genus Adalia; species Adalia bipunctata. The sequence continues at coordinate 7,177,885 of OU342951.1, forward strand.
TGAACGGGTAGATCGTCGTCCATCAAGGATGGCATGTTTATGACGGGCTTCGGACTTTTTTGGACCACCGTCCTCACCGTAGGCGTAGGTTTTCTGACGACGTTCGACCGCGGGAAGACTTTGGGAGATCCGGCCATCTGCTTCTGCTGCGACGACTTCTTGTATATCGAGGTACCGCCAATGTTGCCTACCCTTTTGTTCACGTTAGGTTTCTGATGGTAGGTCTGCTTGATGAGACCCTCATTCATTTTACTGTTTGGAGTGGACACGTATACCCTTTGCTGCTTGGGGTATATCGACTTAGGTTTAGACGCATACGAGTTTCGCATGCCCGAGTTCGATCTTACCAAGGGAGAAGTCAACTTGGGGGTCATTGCTGAATGTATAATTCTTTGTGGGGACTTTGTGTAAACTTGTCTCGAATAGCCTTGAGGGGATTTGCCCATTGGTCTAGGTGCCACCAAACTCCTTTCCAAAATCGTCGCACTTCTTATGTTGGGAGAAATAACGAATCTTTGTTGCACCTTAGTCACCGGAGGAATTTCTTTCTTGATTTTCATTGGTTCCATTTTGTGCACTTCGGTTTTCTTTTCTTCCATGTTCATCAGAGTTTGAGGTGCCATCACATCCGCACTTACATCCTCACCAAGGTCCGATTTCAAATCAGCCTCGGTTATATCTGCCGCTGCTAATTTCACGATGTTATCTAATGTGTTTTCTGAATTTTCTTTATTATCTTCCGTTGTTGATATTCCTGGTTCAGGATCGGGATATTCCATACCAGCTATCTTTCCGGTTGTTGGATCAAGCGTGAATTCTCCTGGAGGTTCTTCCGGTTCCGGTGGAATGATCTCAGCAGGGAATTCCAACTCGGGAAGCCCACAGTCAGAATCGTCGTCTGGAGCAGATTCTTTCATGTCGTCTATTTCTGATAGCGAATTTTTCTTTTCATCGTGTTTAGATTCCACCTTCACTCTGGCCGATGGATTTCTCACAAGTTTAGTCACTTTATGAGTTACCATTGACCTCGGATTGATAGCACTTTTGGATTTTTGATTCATCTGGATAACTCTATTCGCAGTGCCGCCATCCTTTTTAACTATCCTTATGTGAGTTTGTCCAATTCTCGGAGCAACTTTTACAACTGCTTGTCCACCACTCGCTGCTATTTTCGATGTTTTCGAGTCTAGTTTAATGATTCCTGCAGTTTTTGACATAATATATACTCCCGAACTCAAAGAAGGTAGCTGCTTCTGGTTGATCCGCACCACGCCTTGAGCATCTGGTATCAGAACATTGTTCGGGAGTTTCTTTCCAGCCAGTCCATTTGAACTGTTGTGCTTCATCATCGAGGTCTTTCTTGGTCTTTCATCATCATCGTCATCTATACTGTCATCCGAATCCTCTTCCAACTTCATCCTTTTTTCAAAAGACATATCGTCACTGTCCTCATCCAAATGTAACCTCTTTCTGCTGCCCTCTTTGGAATCTTCATTATCCGAGCCACCCTCGCCTAACCATCTTTTGACTTGATGTAAGGCTTTCTTTTTGCTGCTTCTCTGAGGACGCCTACAAAGAAAATATTATAACTGGCTCAACAATTTTTTTTTATGAACGTACCCGCCAAGTCCATAATCTACAGATTCGTCATCAGTTTTAACTTCAGTCTTAACCTTTACCTTGGCTAGTTTGCTTGATTCTTCAGCCAACTTTTTCTTCTCTTTTTCCATTTTCAGTTTGTCTTCAAAAAGGTTTATGAGAGCTTTACAACCAGATAGGTGTTCCATGGGTTCCCAAGAACACTGTGACCTAAAAAATGGATTATAAAAAAATTGCAAAACAACCTAGGGCTCATTATGGCAAACTCTTCGCAAATCACTTGATTCTACAAAAAAATATAGCAGAATGATTGAAAACTCTAATTTCACTCACTCGTCCCAATTTTCCCATTTAACTTTATATTCCCAATTCTTCTTCTTTGTATTGAACCTTTTTCCCACTATGGATTCCACCACATATTCGTTAAGCTCTTCTTTAGGAGATTCCTAAAAAAATTAACACTCATTAACCTTAATATTCTACATACCTTCTTCATTGAACATACGTTTTCATTGGCAGCAGAATCACCCAATTTAGATCTGGAGAAAGCTTGTTTATTATTGGTGGTTTTTGTTGGTTCTGGAAATTAAAACATGAAATGATTCATCTTAAGTCATATTAATATTATACAGAATTGAAATCGATGAATTTGTATGAATGATTTGGCACCTTCACAAGCTTTATTGTCAGCAACAGGATTTTCTTCAGTTTTTTCCTCTAAAGGTGCTTCAGAAGATTGGAAATTCAAATCCACATCCATTTCACAATTATTTTGGTATATCGAATTCAAATTAAATAAGACAGGTACAAAAATAAAAGTATCAAAGTTGCATAGCAACCAATTCATATGCTACTTGAAATCCATTTTAAAAATGATTATAAGGAAAATTGGAGATGCAAATTTCAACACATAGGGAAACAATAGTTAAAATTCAATAAAAAACCCAGTGTTGGTTTCACCTAGCATTGATCGGAGAATTGTGTTTGATTGATCCTCTGTAAACACTGTGGAACCCATTCATGATTAAGCTATTACAAATTATCATAACTCTTATCAGCTATGAATGATAAAAAATATATCACCTTAATAGATCTTCTAAATGTAGTTGCATTCAATAAAACTATATTCAATATCTTTCACCCCATTTACAAATAAAATACCATAATACATCACACTAAATTTGAAAATCATCTGCGTCTGGTTTCAATCTAATAACCTTAGCATTAAAATCAATTCAGAACGAAATTTGTTCAAATACCAAAAAAAAAATTCAATACTAATAAACCAAATTTTATTTCCAATTTTATTATACCAAATACCTTTATCATTAGGTAGATTGACATCACTTTCTGTAATATCTAATGGATCCTTCTCTTCTTCTCGTTTCTAAAAATTGAAACAGTGTAAAAATGTTGGATATGGAGCAAAATTAAATAAGTTACTCACCACTTTGAATTTTACTTCTTGCATCTTAGCAATACGAATCTTATTCAAACTAAGTATTGTTTGGCCCCCAGCAATCCATAAATCCTTCTCTTCTTGTGGTAATTTACACCACTTTTGATACATTTGCCACATCCCGACGATATCATCTTTTTTCTCTCTATTTTTCCATAAACAGAATGCCCAAGTGAAGGCTTTATCCTCATTTTCACATTGTTTAGTGAGTTCAGAATCTTGGCAATTGTTGCCTTTATGGGTGTTATAGTCTTCAATAAAATGGAAAACCGTATGACATGTGCCACAAATGAGAACGTCAAGTTTACCAAATTCAGACTGAGCATCTGTAATGTATAAATATTAGAGTAAATTGCAAATACAAAATGTAATGTATGTGTTATAGATATTTCAAGATAACTTCTCAACTTTCAAAGAGTATGATGGTGAAAGTCTAGAGAATGTTTTTGGAGCCACAAGTTCTATGACCAAAAACAATGGTTTTTGAATTCATTATGCAGAAATAAAAATGATTTTGCGTAATATACAATATATGTTGGAAGACCGGCATGCATGGCTAATTGGTCAACAAGTTGCAACAATATTATCACTTCTTTTACCTTTAATCAAGGTAGCATCTTTGGCTAAACTGAGTGGGTCTGCCAACCCTTCTTCCATTTTCTTGTTATTACGTTAGCCTGTAAGGAAGAAATCGTTCTTTTCAACACAAGTAATAATATAAAAAATTATTGTAATTGTTTAGGTATTATCATATTCTTTCATTAAATTATCAAATTTAGCGCCAAAAAATCTTTACCCTCCACATGAATATAGGAACGAAGCCTACAAAATGGCTGTTACTCTGTGACAGAAATACAGCAGAATTTTCTGCAGGTAAGTCATAATTTACCAACTCATGAAAAATGTTTTTATTTGATTAAATTAGTGTTATGTCGTTAGCATTCAATATAAAATTTGAACCTTTCAAAAATACAGGACATGTATAAACACGGTCTACACTTGATTAAACTGTCACTATCACAAATCCAGACTGCACTTTATCAAATACTCACGATAACCACGTTCAGAAAGAAAAGCAAAAACGATTGTGCTGCCACCAAGTCTGTCAAAAACAGATAAACTCGAATTTATCTCTTTCGTGAAATTAGGCGGCAATTTATTCTGGCAAGATCGAAAAAGAAAGATTTAAATTTAAAATTTTCAAATGTCATAAAAATTTCGTAGTTCCATGTAATAATGCAAAATTCAAATTGAAACCGATAAAAACGTCGTAGTAATTTCCGACATCTACCGAGAACACACGACAAATTATGAGAATTTCATTGGTCGAAGGTTGAAATTATTATTATAAATTAGAACAGTCATCATTAATATGCTCCCGATGTTTAAATCTTTTCGGGGTAAAACATCTAAATCTAAAAAACTGTAGATCCTTCCATGTCAGTTGCTATGCTATAATAAAAATTATCCATATCCGAATGTTTTCAATTCCATCATTTTCCTTTTCCGATTATGTAATATTACGATAGAGTTGATTTGATCAAATATTTTTTTCTCAGGCAGCTTAATATAACAAGCCAACTGGTATAAATCACTAGAAGGATGAATGTCAAAATTCGATATATTATAAAAAGAAAAAATTGTACTTCATATGTATATTTCAATTTAATCACAGATAAGTGAGAGTATTTGTAAATTTAGAATGAATATCTCTATAAGAACTTCAATAAATCCATACTATAAAAATGATATGGAATTATCAATTACCTTCTTTCTGCAAGGGGAATAAATACTTTCAACATCAATTTTATATACTTGGACACATCAATTCAGGGAAAAAAATTTCAACACAGTTGAATAACATAAAACTTCTAGTATCAGTGTCTATACCAACTGAAGTATATTTATAATTCCTTGGCTATTTGCAGCTACTATAACATTTGAATTCTGCTTCCAACACACAGCCGAGACAAACTCGTTAACATCATCTTCTCTTCTTTCTTGTTCTAAAACTCCTTGCACAGAAGTAAATTTGTACTTAAAAAGCATTTGACTCAACCCTTTATAATAAACATAAAGAGAATTGTTTTCAGAGCCACAAGCAACATAATCACCATTTGTTGCAAGACCAACAAAGTTTTTCTCATTAATATGACCCACAAAAGATCTTGTACAGTTTGGAGCATTTATATTCCACATTTTCAGTTGAGAATCTGTGGAAGCCGATACAATTTCATCACTATTCAAGAACTTCACATAACTTACAGCTTTCTTATGACCTTTAAATACCATCAATGCCTCTTTCATGTTCCTCAAGTCGTAGTAATGTACACAATGATCAGCACTGCCAAAAGCAAGATTCCTGGAGCTTTTAGGATGAAATTTCACACAGCAGACATTCGCTTTGGCCTCCAAGGTAGCAATTGAATGCTCACTGTTTAGAGAATAGAGTTTTACTCTTGCGTCATCAGAGCCTGAAGCTATCAATCTAGTATCCATTTCATTGAAGTCTACACTCCAACACCTTTTTTCATGTTCTTGGTATGTTTTTGTTCTCTGTCCAGTGGACGAATCCCATATTGTTACAGTACCTTCATAATCACTCGAAGCCAAGGTACTCTTATGGTAACTATTCCAACTCACACAGGATATTTTGGATTTACAAACCATCTCGATGCAGGGATAATGTATGTCTATTGTATCATTCAGAATAGAATTGTAATCAAAGACTTGTATTCTTTTGGTAACTCCGGCAATGGCAAAAAATTCGTTATCTTTATCAAACTCAATACTCGAAACAATGGATGGGTTGCAAAAAATTTTATTGGAGTAGTCAATAGAAGTAAGTAGGACTAAAGAATTGAACCTTGAAAATTTGATAAGATTTTCCCTGAACTCGTCCAGACCTTTACTGAATTCACTACTACTTCTGGTGGATTTGTCAGTGAAATCTTTACCAAAGTAAACTTCTTTCAATCTTGTTGCAAAATAGCTACCAACAAAATCATCAAAATGCGAATACATTCTTCTCCTTCTAGCGGCTAATGAACTACCGACATTGCTAGACGAACTATCAAGAGGAGCAATTTTTTCATGGCTTGATGTGGAAGTGGATATATTATCAATCAAACTCATCATTTCCTTTTTCATAGCATTCACTGCAGCAGGGGTTACATTATCCGAAGCATTTGACACTGTCCTCTCTACATCTTCAAAAGTAGGACATTTTTTATGCACCTCATCCAATTTCTTTATAACTTCTTCCACATCAAGCTCAATTGTAGCAATTTCTTTAATGATTTGATCTTGTTGTTCTTTTTTCTGCTTCAGGAGATGTCTCAAGAACTCGAGTAACAAACGGTTCTGTGCTGCACACGACTCTGCTTCAAGTAACTGCTTTCTTTGCGTTAAAACTTCCAACATCACATTGACATCTGGCAGTGTTAAATTTTGTGATTCAGCAGCAACAAAATCTCTTAAACCATCTGCTGAAAATTCAGTTGAGCTATGGTTTGAACCTACAGATTCTAATCCATTAATTCTTAATTTGTGCTTTTTTATCAATTCGCTAAGTGCAAAGTTTGGAAATATCATTTCTAAACTTGTGATTGAGTTGTTACATTGAGGACAACGTTTACATGATTCAATAGACTTGACTATACAATCATAACAGAAAGTGTGGCCACACTTGGTTATGTGAGCTTCTTCAATTAAATTCAAACAAATCGGGCAAGATAAATCTGGGTTACGTTCTTCTTGAAATCGCTGTCTTTTTGGGGTACGTAGGGAAGGACGATGTGAAGGAATTCCCGATCCCCTCTGACTTGAAGGTGAGTTGCTACCATCATAATTTGTTGCCATCACTTCTGCAAAGACAATTATCCTCTGTACTTTGTATTGAATCGGATAAACATTTAATAGATTTGTAACTATTTCACCGGATTCTCCGAGATCATTTGAAAGTGTATAAGAGCGAGTAAAAACCTTATATTTCTATGTAATGATACAGTACATTTTGTTTGTTGATAGATGTTGGAAATTCTTGTAGTTGTATGAAATGGAAGAATTTATTGCAGAACTTGAGAGAAACTATCTCACCTCACAGCAAAGATGTAGTTCCACTCTGTGAATTATGTTCAATCATTTATCTTGCAACAAATAATAGATATTGAAATTTTCACAACACCTACATTTCAACTTATCTGTGAAGAATAAATCAACTGATTGACTAAAAGGATATTCTTCACGACATACAATCTCGAATACGTCCCTAAATTAAAATATTTCATTATTTTTTTCCAACAATTTTAAAATAAACATAGTATTAATTGAAACACCGACTTATCAGGGCAAATTAGTGAACTTGACATAATTTTGTTGGTGTTGAACACAGAAAAGAGTGAAAAGACTCGTCCATAGATTAAAGAATTATATAGATTCGACACCCCCCCACTAATAGGCGGAAAATGGTTGAGCGCTATTTCGCGGCGGATGCGATCAGAACTTTAGCAGTATATAAATAGAGATATAGAAATCTACTTTATCGATGAATGGCGCGAAAATTTGAATTTGCCTTTGGGTTCTTGGTGGTAAAAAAATATCTTGAAGTTGGTAGAAATTCATTTTCAATGTAATCAACAAACTCCAATTTTGTTGAAGTTGTCTAAATTACATTGAGAATGAATTTCTAATAGTATAGGTGGAATTTTGAATAGTAAAGAAAATTGCTGTTAATAATATAATTATTTATTCATTCATAATGATACAATCGAATACAAAATTATGATTTTCACTTATATAGTAAGTTGTATACATTTCAATTTAATTCTACATTTCTGATCATCAACATATTGTAGCGTCTCCTGAAGAAAGCTTAAATAAAGCCGAAAGCTTGACAAACTAGGAAAAAAGAGTGTTTCTTTTATTACCGACTGCTAAGCCAAATTAAGTCAACTAATTATGTATATATATAAATATAGGAAATGAATATCTGATACATATAATTTACTGTAGTAGGAACATTCTGAGAACAAACAGTCTCTTCTTAGAAGCCCTAGAGGAATCAATACTCGGATCATTAGACTTTTGTAATGAGGACTTTACAACAAGGCACTATATAAATTAGAAGTCCAACATGAATACCCTTAAAAAATAATATATGATGTTGACAGATGATATCCTACAAGACTTCTATACTCATCAAAGGCACCTAGTGTACAAAATATATTCATATCAAAAATCTGCTCCTCGTTCATGAAAATTTGAATTATTCAATGATTGTAACTTACATATCAATCATATTTCTTTCTGTTAAAGTAAAAAACTTATAATTGCATGTGATACATACAGATGTTGAGCATCTAGGTATCGTTGTTGATGAATAAATAAATAAATTGATAAGCCTAATTTCTTAAAAAATATTTTGAGAGCATTTCTCTACCTACGTTTCCTTCTTGAATCGAAAGAATTTTTGGCTTGCACCTTGATTGGATCTATCAAGTGTTTGTCTGGATTACTTGAGAGAAATTTGAAAAATTTTGAATCGCCTAAATTAGCAATTTTATTTATTTGATTACACCACCAAAACAAAGAACACCTAACAATTGTTTCACACATCACTTCGTCAAGGTTGTGTGTTGGGCATTTAATAATTTTTTAAATTGATATTTGTTAAAAGGATTTTTTGAAGTAATTTTGAAATATTTTATGTTTCGCAAATTCTAGGGATTAAAATAAATAAAACAAATAATTGAATGAATGAGTGAATAGGAAAGAAGTGCATTTGCTTGGTTTGATAAAATGCCCAACCTCATACTCTCTACAATCAATAAAATCTAGATCTGTTCCCAATTCATTATTTCTGAGCAGGTTATTCCTACAAGATTCACAGTCCTTAATGAATTTATTTTTTAGAAGAATCTTGCAAATTGCACCACTCATATAAACGAGAGTGCATCTTCCAATTTTACTTCTTTTATAAAGTGCTACGCTTGGAGGAATAACTGCAGATTTTTTACCAACAGTTGATGGGGCACTAACTGCTGATGGAAAGATTCAGTTTTTGTGACATCTGAAAAAACTTCCTCTTGACCTGAGTTAGGATCTATTACATTCCACTGATCTCCATCTAAAAAAAAAAGGTTTTTATCCAGAGCATTTACATGGTTGGATCATTTTTTTCGTATGACTTCATAACTACCAGAAACAACCTATTGTTGGAATAATATTACAAACCTTTAAGTGCTTCCTCCTCTGTAACCTGCATCGCATCAGAACATGTTGGCTCATCAAAATAAACAGAAGTAACCCACGTATGTTCTCCTCAACAGTCAACATTAATTGCTCCAGAATATGTTGGTTGATCTAACGAAACATAATCATCTTTTAAAATAAACAATACAATTGATGAATTTCAAAGAAATGAATATTGTTCTTGTAAAACTTACAAGGAACATTTATAGTAGAGAACGCATCAACTGTAAGACCCCTTCTAAATTCTGGCAAACTATGAGCCTCAGAAAAATGTGCATGGCAGACATAATACCTGCTGACATCTGGTCATCTGTTAAATTTTGCCAATTCAGAGGTTTAATAATTTCTCTCCATCTTTTGAACAAAATTGGATTGCTCTTAGGAAAACGATGTCTTTTGCTCACATCGTCGTTGCACCCAGGTACACAGCATTTCCTTATTCTCGACGGCATTTTTCACTATATTATTGTAGTTGACTAACTTAAAATTATCAAAAATTCCACATGTTCAAGAGCAATGTTTTAACCAAAAACCTCAAACGGCTCAAACCTCAAACGCTGAAATCAAAACAACGAAAGAAACAAGAAACGACATATACAGCGCCGTCTACAGGCGGCTGAACTTATTAAAAGCGTATGCAGCGCTCCTGGTGTATGCCCACATAAATAAAACTCGTTGAATGGTGGGGGAAAGGAAGTGCCAGGACCCTGGACTCGTCAGGGGGGTGGCACTCTCATACAAAGCACAAATCATAAATAATCTGAGTTACACCAGCGCCCTCTGAAGTGTATCCCGGATGAACAACCTGATAATTCAATGCCGATAAATAGGATTCTTTCCTTATTGGAGAGCATGTTCCGTCATCCATGTCTGTTAACATTGTCAAAGTCAAAGAGTACTTTTGTATATAAACAATAAGAGCTGTCATTATAAACGCCTGTTATATGATATAATTTCAATGCTATAAATATATTTTTCATATTATTATAATATATAATTCATTTGTCTGAAGGGGCATGGTAATCTCTTGGATCTGCGAAGAAGTGGAAATGAAGAAGATTGTGAGGTTATATTGTTCTTTGATTTTTCAAAAAATTGTATGTACCATTTCGAACAAAATGAAAACCACCTTTTTAATTTCCAATCCGTGCAAAGCACAGTTCGAAATATTAGTTTTTTCCAAAGTTTTTTAAGAATGTCTCCAAGTATAAGAAACTGTTCTGTTCCTGGTTGCGTAGATAGGACTAGTAAGAGGTAAGTTACTGTTGTTTGCTTCATGATCATTTCTACAATTTATACTCAATATTTGTTATGTGTTTAGGTATACAATTCCGACTCATAAGGCCTGCAAGCAAACTTGGTTGGAGAGAATAAAAAATCCCAAATTGTCGAGCATGGAACTGGACTTGGTTGGTACGCAAATATGCTGTTTGCAAAAGTCATTTCAATCCATATTGCATTCTCGAAAGTGGTGATAAACTCAAAAAATTTTCTTTACCAACACTGAATTTGCCAGGTGAGTAATATTTACTTTATACCTTTCATTTGAATTAGTTTGAGAAAACAAAATTGATTTTATTTTTATTTTATCTCTCTGAATGTTTGAAAATTGAGTTGCCTTCTTTTTCAGATTATGTTCGTGATGTAGACGGAAGAGATATATTTTTATGTAACTGAAACTCCAACAAATGTGAAGCCACCTGTTTATCCCACAGAGGAGTACAAAACGTGTGAAAGCAATGCAGACTTGGATTTGGCCAATTCTTATGTGGCAGGGTATTTGGCAAAAAAAAATTTGAAAGATACTAATAAATGTTCGAGCTGTTTAGAAATAATGGAAGCATATGATGAAGTGCCTTCCAATGCCTTAATTAAAGCCAGAGCATTCAAAAATTGCAAGATGTTCAATCCATCTCGAACATTTAATACGATCTTTCACAATTTTACCAAGTCTGTCATTGGGAATATTCCATTATTTTTCAATAGTTGGAATATTAAAAGAAAAATAATGGAACGAGTTAATACTGAAGAGGTGAAGATGTTGTTCTGCAATAAGCTCAAAGATGTGCACCGGAAGTTCATCAATGTGGGTGTTAAATTTATTTTATTGTTTTACATAGGTGAAATAAACAAAATATTATCTGGAAAAACCAGTGTCGAAATTCCATCTGACGCCATCGTTAAAATGGCATTGGTTAAATATGATAAAAGGAGATGGAACCGATAATAATTTTGTTTATTCAATCAATAATAATATATTTTTAATATTCATCATTGAAAACCGGAATTGTCAAAACAGATTTGAGTAAAATATTTTTGTGTGTTCTCTTGAGTGGAATAATATTGTTATTGATATTAATTCATGTGGATATTTATAAACATATGTATAAATAAATAATTATTAACTCCTATATAAGACTTTGACTTTTATCCTTGATGTTTTACATTTCAAGCTTTTTATTAGATTTGGCGATTTCTCTTTAATACAAATAATCATCGTATCTAATAAGAACTTGAAATTTGAAAAATATTTTTATACAAATTAATAGTGCATAAGACGATGCCCCTTGTTTTTCTATAAAAACCGCTAGATGGCGCCTCTGTCATTTTACGCCGATATCGGCTGTTAGTACGAACGACCAAATATAGATGGCGCTGACGTAATGAACATAATTTGGATTAAGAGTTGCCTATCTATAGTTAGTCTATGGGGGTGGCACTCTCATACAAAGCACAAATCATAAATAATCTGAGTTACACCAGCGCCCTCTGAAGTGTATCCCGGATGAACAACCTGATAATTCAATGCCGATAAATAGGAATCTTTCATTATTGGAGAGCATGTTCCGTCATCCACGTCTGTTAACATTGTCAAAGTCAAAGAGTACTTTTGTATATAAACAATAAGAGCTGTCATTGTAAACGCCTGATATATGATATAATTTCAATGCTATAAATATATTTTTCATATTATTATAATATATAATTCATTTGTCTGAAGGGGCATGGTAATCTCTTGGATCTGTGAAGAAGTGGAAATGAAGAAGATTGTGAGGTTATATTGTTCTTTGATTTTTCAAAAAATTGTATGTACCATTTCGAACAAAATGAAAACCACCTTTTTAATTTCCAATCCGTGCCAAGCACAATTCGAAATATTAGTTTTTCATTCAAGTGTCCAAAGTTTTTTAAGAATGTCTCCAAGCATAAGAAACTGTTCTGTTCCTGGTTGCGTAGATAGGACTAGTAAGAGGTAAGTTACTGTTGTTTGCTTCATGATCATTTCTACAATTTATACTCAATATTTGTTATGTGTTTAGGTATACAATTCCGACTCATAAGGCCTGCAAGCAAACTTGGTTGGAGAGAATAAAAAATCCCAAATTGTCGAGCATGGAACTGGACTTGGTACGAAAATATGCTGTTTGCAAAAGTCATTTCAATCCATATTGCATTCTCGAAAGTGGTGATAAACTAAAAAAATTTTCTTTACCAACACTGAATTTGCCAGGTGAGTAATATTTACTTTATACCTTTCATTTGAATTAGTTTGAGAAAACAAAATTGATTTTATTTGTATTTTATTTCTCTGAATGTTTGAAAATTGAGTTGCCTTTCTTTTTCAGATTATGTTCGTGATGTAGACGGAAGAGATATATTTTTATGTAACTCATCAAATACAACTATTGCTGTAGCACCAGAAGTTCTGAAAGGTATTTATGGCATATATTAGCATTATTCAGTTCATGCATAAATAAAATTTTAAGACATTAAAAAATTATTATCAGGACCTACTGGATTTTCTAAGAATAGTTTTAAACAATTGCCGACGTTTTATCCAGGCATTATGACTGGATGATTGGTCAAATTTTCTCTTCTCAAAGTACAATATTTGTGAATATACACTAACCAGCCTCGAGAAAGGGACAAGTAGTTCCAGAAACATGGGCAATTGTTTAAGACTATTCTTAGAAATATAATATCCAGTTACCTGATAATGATTTTCTAATTTCGAAATTATGGATGAGAACCAACACAATCTGAAATTTTAAGGTTCAAGTGGAAGAAGGTGCTTTTTGGAGGAGAAAGAGGAACTGAAGGTCCTGAAGCCAACAAAAACATATGGAAGAAGAAAGTGTGGAAATCTGATGAACACCTCATCAGATCTTAATGTTGTTGATGCTGGTGAACTGACTGTATCGAAACCCAATATGTTAACTGGTCTGTTTTCCTTCAGTGAAGACCCAAAAGGTCTTGTTGAAAGAGAATCAGATCAGTTATCAATTCCATTGATGGATACTAAGGAATCTAATGTTGGTAGAAACCAAAGAGGTATTTATATTCACTTCATTTCCATATTTATATTCCTTTCTAATTTACATTTTTTCAGTACCGATTAATAAGAAAAAATTCAAGAAAATGACTCCAAGGGAATCTGAAATGGCAAAGGAACTGAGGAAAATGAAGAAAATATTCAAGAAGGCAACTTCCAAGATAACCACTCAAAAAAAACAGTTGGAAGCACTTGGAAAGACAAAATATTTTGATAGTCTCAAAAATATTAACCGAACAACTCTTGACTTCTTCATGTCCCAGTTAAGGAATCAAAAATTTAAACCAAGGGGTCGTCGTTTCACAATTAACGATAAAATTTTTGCTCTTTCTGTTTACAAGCAGAGCGGTAAGGGATACAGGTATTTATCTAAGATTTTCAGTTTACCTTCCAAACGCAGTCTGTTGAAATTATTGAGTAATGTTTCCCTGAAATGTGGAATAAATGCTCAAATTTTCAACAGTCTGCAAAATACGGTTGAGAAATTGGAATTACTAGATAAATATTGTGTCCTCATGTTTGATGAGGTTTCTCTAAGTCCAGGAATTTCTTACAATTTTTCTGGAGATTTTTTGGAAGGAATTGTGGACTTTGGGGGTAGTGAACGTCGAGTGGCCTTTGCAGATCATGCTTTAGTATTTATGCTGAAAGGTATTTTCAAAAAATGGAAACAGCCTGTATGTTTCTATTTTTGTGAAAATACCACACCAACCGTTGACTTGGTACGCATTATAAAAGAAGTAGTAACACATGTTCGTCAAACCGGATTAGATATTGTGGCTACAATATCAGACCAAGGATCAACAAATGTAGCTGCAATTAATAAACTCCTAGGAGAAACAAATGAACATTGTTTGAGAAAACAAATGGAGAATAAATTCAGAGGATATTTGGTGAATGAACAAGAAATTGTTCATTTATATGATCCTCCACATTTAATAAAAGGTATAAGGAATGCTTTCTTGACAAAAGATATACACTTTTGTCAAGATGGCATTCAAAAAGTTGCTTCTTGGTCTCATATTGTAGATGTTTATCGATTAGATAAAATTTTGAACAGCTATAATATGCTACATAGACTGACAGATGAACATGTGATACCAAATAAAATTAAAAAAATGAAAGTTAAAAATGCCACCCAAGTCTTCAGTCGGTCCGTAAGTTTGTTGATGAATTTAATGTCAAAGTTCAGTGCAAATATTAGAGACCCATCTGTAAGCCCATATTTGGATCCCTCGGCTTCACAAACTGCGGATGTTTTGCTTTTTTTTGATGAACTCTTTGATAGCGTTAATGGAAGTTTCATAGAAGCTCCTCCAACCAAACCCCTGCTGGGTGTCGTGAAAGCCACTTCCCCACATCATAATTTCTGGAATCAATCTATAGAAGTTTTGACTTCCATGAAGTTCCAACATGCATCCACCAAATCAGTTATCACTCCTTCTTTGAAAAATTTCATTTTGACACTCCATGGCTTTTTATATATCTCAAAAACTCGGCATTTCGATCATTTGATTCAGCGATCTTTCAATCAAGATCCTCTTGAGAATTTTTTTTCTTTGATAAGAAGTCATGGAGTGAGAAATATTAATCCTACCTCTTCATCGTTAATTTCCTCTTTTAAATCCCTCCTTATGAATAATTTCATGGCATCACACTCACCTGGTTCGAATTGTGAGGAGGATGCCTCTTGTGGAGCTCTTGAGACGCTAAAGAAGTTTTTATTGAAAAAAATTGAAATACCCGAAACTCCAACAAATGTGAAGCCACCTGTTTATCCCACAGAGGAGTACAAAACGTGTGAAAGCAATGCAGACTTGGATTTGGCCAATTCTTATGTGGCAGGGTATTTGGCAAAAAAAATTTTGAAAGATACTAATAAATGTTCGAGCTGTTTAGAAATAATGGAAGCATATGATGAAGTGCCTTCCAATGCCTTAATTAAAGCCAGAACATTCAAAAATTGCAAGATGTTCAATCCATCTCGAACATTTAATACGATCTTTCACAATTTTACCAAGTCTGTCATTGGGAATATTCCATTATTTTTCAATAGTTGGAATATTAAAAGAAAAATAATGGAACGAGTGAATACTGAAGAGGTGAAGATGTTGTTCTGCAATAAGCACAAAGATGTGCACCGGAAGTTCATCAATGTGGGTATTAAATTTATATTATTGTTTTACATAGGTGAAATAAACAAAATATTATGTGGAAAAACCGGTGTCGAAATTCCATCTGACCCCATCGTTAAAATGGCATTGGTTAAATATGATAAAAGGAGATGGAACCGATAATAATTTTGTTTATTCAATCGATAATAATATATTTTTAATATTCACCATTGAAAACCGGAATTGTCAAAAAAGATTTGAGTAAAATATTTTTGTGTGTTCTCTTGAGTGGAATATTATTATTGATAATAATTCATGTGGATATTTATAAACATATGTATAAATAAATAATTATTAACTCCTATATAAGACTTTGACTTTTATCCTTGATGTTTTACATTTCAAGCTTTTTATAAGATTTGGCGATTTCTCTTCAATACAAATAATCATCGTATCTTATAAGAACTTGAAATTTGAAAAATATTTTTATACAAATTAATAGTGCATAAGACGATGCCCCTTGTTTTTCTACAAAAACCGCTAGATGGCGCCTCTGTCATTCTACGCCGATATCGGCTGTTAGTACGAACGACCAAATATAGATGGCGCTGACGTAATGAACATAATTTGGATTAAGAGTTGCCTATCTATAGTTAGTCTATGAGACTCGTTCCAGAGATAATTCCCTGCATTCCCAACTAATCGTAGGTATTTGGCAACATGGATGACGTCTCTGCTTTCTTGCTTTCCAATTCCAAGATGGCGGCTGAAATGTGTCAAAAGCATTGACGTAGAATATTCTACATCAATGGTCAAAAGGGGGATTTATGGCGCAATGGCGGTTATTTTGATTGTAAAGAATTTTTATATTGTTCGTTAGTCATGACAAGATAATACTGAGAATCGTTGAGATCATGTATCGATTGATCACTTAAAGTCAGAATCTGAAAAGTTGTTCCTCAAGAAAACAATTTTTTTTTCCGAGATTCCATAGAATACTGCAGGACAAGACAGTGTTTGCCGAGTATCAGATCCGTACTCCATATTTCAGGGGATCAAATTCGACTTTAGATGAAATTCAGGTTGGAATGAAAGAAATTGTAAAATAATAATCTCTATTTTTATAACATTTTTTATAAATATTCTCAAAATGATGCCATCTTTGAAACATTAATGTGTTCACTTTTATAATGAATGCTGATGTCATCCAAAATTATCAGATATAAAAATTGATGATATTGAAATTAGGCTAAAATAAATTTGTTACGAGTCAGAGGTTTTCAGAATTGGCATTGTTTGTATTAAATAAATCTAAGTATGTACAAATATAACAAGATCTCAATAATTTTTTTCTAAATATCAAACTCAATTAATTTTCTATATACAACTGAATAAAATAATTGTACATATATTACAATTATGCTAAATTCATTTGTCGATTTGAAGTCTTTTTCATGTTTATTATGCAAAAGAAAGTATTCTTTTTCATCATATGATTTCAACCTTTTCAGTATCAAAAGATCGTGAATATCTCATATAAAGAAAAAAGCTTGGAAGATAAGGATATTTTGAAAACCAATCATTTACAAGTAGACACATGAGAGGAGCATCTTTCTCAGATTGTAAACTCAACTTTCAAGTTAAGACATTTATCAGACATAGGCAGTAGCCTGGGCATTCTGCGCCACCGGTTCAACAACATTCTCTATATGCCTGTACTTCTTTATCCTTTTCCATTCACCATTGTTGTAGTTCATCTGAAAATGAGTTTCGACCATCATCGTTAGATATGTCTCGTCGGACTGAAGCACATTTTCCTGATCTTCGGAAAGCTTTATCGTCACTATGTTGCCTAAATGTGGACATGGGTTGTCTCGGGAACCTGCCATAAATCCAAGAATGAGGGCCTTCTCTGGACGTGTAACTTTGTTGGCAGTACGGAACATATCCTGGGCCTCCAACATTTGCTCTCGCTTTGGAAAAATATCAAGTAATTAGCGAAACAAAACACATTCGTCAGGTAGTTTTCCATCAAAGATGGCTAGAATTATTTCAATTTTGTAGGTTAGAATTTAGTGAGTACATTTGGCAACACTGTCTAGATTTTGTATCACTATTATGATGGCGGAAAAATATGCAATTGTTTCAGTGTTCACTTGATGGATATCTGTTTGAAATGTTTGCGTTCTTCAAATATGTTAAAACAAAGCCATTTTTAAAAGTTTGAGGTTCAAATAAGATGCAACACTAACAGTCAAAGCCAATCCTCTCTTCTGCAGAGCGCTAGCAGGCTGTTGCGGTGTGTGGATGCGGATGTGCGTAACAGTGGATTGGTTCTGTATCGGCCTCTGCGTCACAATGTTCGGAGTAGGTATCTGCCCAACCACTGTGAAGGTCTGTTGGTCCGCCACTATGGTCCTCTGCCCCACCGGCGTCGTGGCCAGTAGGGGCGGTACGGGTCGCAAAGTGGAGGCGGTGGAGAATTGCGTAGGGGCGGGAAGAGGGGGAGTACTCTGAACAGTAACGGCAGCTTGTACTTGTGAGACTGGCACCACCACTGTAGGTTGAGCGGTAACCTGGGGAGTCGCTGGTGCAGCTGATAAAGAAAGAAGTTTATGTGAACTGTATTCATGTTCATCCTTTTCATGAGCAGATCCAATGACAAGGAATTCGAAATATTTCTTCTGAATAGGGCGGTGTTAAAATTTTCCAGATTCGAATATGCCATATTAGTTGAACATAATATCTTGAATGACAAAATGTGAAATATCCCACCTGATGGTTGCACTGTTGGCTGAGGTGTGGCAGGAGCATATGACGGAGCTGCGCCCAAACCAGAAGCATAATCGGGTGTAGAACCTGCGGTAACAGGAGGACTTTGCACAGCTGGAGTTTCGACTGCCACTTTCTTCGCGCTTTCCATTTCTGAAATCAGAATAGATAATACCAACCCCAATTTCACAAAAAATATGAACAAACCTTGCAGCTTCTTTCGTTTTTTGGCCGTAGCAAAGCCAACAGGTTGATCTGCGATATCTAACATTTTTACACCTCCTTCTTTCCTTCCAGCTGGAGGCCTAATAGGCTGCGGTCTGTTAGCCAAAGCTGACGATATTGGCCTAAATCCAGTTGAAGGAACTCTACTCGGTATGCCTTTCAGAGGTGCTGAAAAAAACATCATACACAAAAAACTTTTCCATTAGGTAAAAGCTACATATGTAGAAGTTATCTCACTTGTGTCAGTCATTTTCCTTGGCATTCCTCTTGATCTCACAGGTACAACTGGAGCCGATGATTTTTTGAGATTCGAGGCAGCATCCATTGATTTTTGCAATAATTCAGTCCGTAACACAGCAGATTTCTGCTTTTTTCTAAGTGTAAAATGTTTCAAGGGTTCTGGTCTGTTTCCAACCTAAATATACACGTTATTGAACACACTCTGCTAAAATTTTCAAATTCATACATACCACAGATACAAGTGCAGATTTGTTTAAGTAATGGCATTCCATTGGTAGCATTACAGTTTCCAACTGTTTTCTTATCAATTTCCGAAGATCATTCACTAAATCTGTTACAATTGGTTTGACTTCTTCCAAATCCGATATTTCTGTATTCAATGAACCTGTGGAGGGATAAGTTTTCAGGGATTCTGCTAACATTGCCACCCATAATTCTGAATCTTGTACTGCTACGTCAATTATAGATTCAAGCTCTATTTTCCACTGAAAATCCAATATTTGAGAGAATTTCACAAAGATATGAACTTGATATGCAACAAAAAGAAAAAAAAACATTTATAAAGTTGTTAACAGGAACATCTCAGCAGCATTCAATTTGATAATAACCTTTGCTGTCAGTGCGTTTGAAACGCATTGTTATTGAATACCAAGACTCAATCAACATATAAATAAACAAATGTTTGTACCTCTTCCAAATTCCTACGCGGGATGTGAAAGAAACTGAGCAATAATTTCAGTTTAACTTGTGTCTGGAGATCTGGAAAGCAGTCTTTTATGTTTCGTAAAACTTCCACGTTCAGTTGTGAACATATCGAGCCCCCCGTCCATGAATCGTTTGAAATTCCGAGTTTATTATGTAGCCACAAACTCGTATCACTATCACGCACATTCGCCATCTTGACAATTACTGAAGGACAGAATAACAAACCTAACCTCTAAATCACTGCTCATAGAGTTAGGGCCGTAGCCAGAGAAATATAATAAGCTATGTGCTTTATCGAAAAATATGCTCTTCACTCAAGGATTTTTCGTTTGGTCGCAAAAAACAAACATTTTTCTGAATCGCCTACTAATCAAATGTTGGGGATTCATTTACATAAAAAGTTTTCATCATTTTGAGCATAACCAACAAGCCATGAAATAGGGTCAACTAGACAACACACAAAGAGCAGTTGAGTAATTCGAAAAAAGAAGGAGGCATTTATTTGATTATCAATTCATTTATTATCTTTATCCATTGAATGTACTTTTAAGTAGAACTCTTTTTGAGCAACAGTATTATTTTGTTATTTCCAAGAAGAATTTAAGATATTTAAGAGCAATCAGCCATCAGTATTTGAATTTTGTCAACTCAACTTCTCCATGTGATATAATATTTAATACATGAGAATAGGTTTCCTTAATAATATTTAATAATCGATAACACATATTGGGAGATAAAACTTCTAGATATTTCACGTATGAGATAATTTATATAAGATAAAATTAATAATATCACTGGGTATATAGGTAATGAAGGCAGAGAATGCAGAGATACACGTACACTGATTTAATTTTGGATATCTCCTTTGAATAAATTGCTATAAGACAATGAGAATAGGGGCTTCGAATCGTCTTTTCGACCAATATTTATTTATTTAATATACGGGTTGAGTAAATCACAACAGCAAATACTCTGTTAGGATGCAATAAATACTTATCGAGAACAGGTTAGAGCAGAGATCTAGGATAACCAGACATATTCAAATTTTTTATGCAGAATACGAGATTACAACAAATTACTTAATATATATTCAGTTATGTTACGTATAAAAATGACCTTGAGACCAAAATATTTCATATATTATTTTTTGTGGTCGTTAGAATTTGCCAGATAATAACTGGAATACAGCTGAGTAGGTGATATTTTAAGTTCTATCATCATACTATTATTGCGATTCCTGTACCAGAGTAATAACCAGATTTCTGATTCTGATGAAAAATTTGCCACATCAGATCATTTGAATAGCAAAATGAGGTTTGTGACTATATGACCATAGGCGTACGCGTACATTGAAATTTCTCCATATTATGGAAGATCTTAGCTTATGCTAGTCAACTTTGAATGGTATTCAATCACCCAATTCTGCTCAAAATTTCTTATAATACATCGATGAAATAGATAAAATGAGTTAGCATGGTGCCATTAGCAAATCGGGATTTTTATGTTTAAGCCAAGCAGTGGGTGAGTGGTGGACATGTTGACTACCTAAATGCTGACTGGGAGACTGTTCTGGCTGATGCTTTAGAGTTTAGGATATTGTTTTTTTTGGTTTTTTCTGCTTTTATAATCAGATTATAATTAAAAAAAAATTATGCATCCCGCTGTTGCGCTACTGGGCAGAGCACCTATTGGCGCGCACATCGAACGCATGTCTCCTGCATATCAAGCTGATTCTGTGGTGGGGAAACAAGTTTCTCATTTATTATTGCGCTGGCGAGAGCGTGGTGTCATCCGTGTCCTAAATTTTCGTATTATTTTAACAGAAAACATTCTAGAAAAAAGTGTCAATCACGGAAGGGGACGGAATCGCACGCTGTTTGAGTCAGAATAAAAAATATAAATAAACAAACATGAATCCTGACGATTATGAGGTTCTTCCAACAAATAATGTAGTTACGCATATGACTGCAGGTGCCATTGCCGGAGTTATGGAGCATTGCGTAATGTACCCCTTGGATTCAGTGAAAGTGAGTTTAAAATACGATTTTCGGGGAATAAGGTCCTCCTTCCATCAAAATCTCCCAGTTTTCTAGTAGGAATGGAGCTGTCATTAGACTTTTTGAAGGTTAAGTTGAACGCGATTTCCATTTTTAGGTTAGGATTTGTCAAAAGTCTCATTTTCGGATAATTACTAGAAAAACTTCAAGGCGAATGAATTATTACCTACTACAATTGATTCGATAATTCCTTTACCGGTCTTCATTCACTTCTGAATAGCTGTCATCAATTAAGAAGCACGACGAAATGAATAAGATCGACCACTTCCTATCAGTAATCACATTCTATATTCTAGTTGAAATCGAAAGTTGTGACGACAGAAAAGAATAATCAAATGACTTTCGTGTTATATCATTCAAAGTTGGAATGCAAATTCGTGTAATTTTTCACTTACATCTTTGGGAGGACTCTAATTGAACATATTGATGTAGTAATATAAACAATGTTGATTTTAAAATATAACCAGCGAATCTAAACCGCAAATCTTTCATTTGAATAAAATAGATTAATAAGGTTTTGTGACATCCTTCATAACAAAAATATTACCATATAATCGAAAATTATCTGAGATATCCATCAAAATAAAACTGAGATAATGGAAGAATGTAAACAGCACCAAATAAAAATATCTCCTTGAATAAATTATGTTTATTTTTTGTGTTGAACAAGAGCAATGCTAGAACATTAAATGATTTACAATCAATTTTGTTTTGATATTTCTTTATAGACTCGAATGCAGTCCCTTTCCCGAACAAATCAACATGGTATTATAGACACATTCTACAGAATGGTAAAAAAAGAAGGACTCTTTAGGCCTGTGAGAGGTATGTCAGCTATGGTTGTAGGAGCTGGACCCTCACATGCCCTATACTTCAGCACATATGAATACATCAAAAACACTCTAAGACAGAGAACGAATAGCGCTCGGTATGATCCAGTCATTCATGGTGAGTGCCATTAATATTAAATCATAATCATCTTTATCTAATGGGGTTTTAATGATTCTAACACAAAAGCATTGTATTATTTTTACCAGTCATTCTTGCCATCTAATGGTCCTGGATGTGATAATGCTTATAGGGTGGTCACTATTTTGTGCTAATAGAAACAAATAATCTAATTAGAAATCTTGTTTTACTAGAACTAAGTTAATTCATCCCATGTGTATAATATAGCAATTTAATATTGTACAAATGTATTGGTACAATTAATTTTCCACAATCATATTTTGCTCAATAATTTCTGTGTGTATCTTGCACTCTGATTATTCCATTTCAGATCAAATATTTGTTCTACATCTAGTGTGAAGTACTATCTTTTCCAGATAACAAACTGTACATGACATTATAATGAAATACACAATAGTTGCATGTTTATGGTTGGGATTTTCTAGAATATCTGATTTTAATTGCCTTAGATTGAACAAAATGGTTTACCATTAAACTGAAAAGACATTCATGTGCATAATTTGAAACACTTCAACTACACCGTTTTTAATGGCTGTTTTATAGTAATTTGACTAATTTGAGTATAAATTGGATATTATGTTTATCTTCATCGACTGATTATAAACATAGACTTTTTCTCTTTTTTAATAACTTGAAAAGTGTCCTTCATATAATCATTTTTCTGGTTTCAATTGAATCTCTGCAGAGAATTCTTAATTTTTTATCTCGGAAAATGCAATTTTTTTGTAAAGTGAAAAAAAATTTTTTTTTTAAGATTTCCATTTCGTTCACGGGATCTTGAAGTGATTTCGCTGTGAACTGAGTTTATATTCATTTATTCTAGGAATCGAGTATGCTATTCTAATATCGTATTTCGCATCGTATGGTGACCTTGACATTACCTAATTGTTTGTTGGTTCTTCTTTTGTCTTATTTAAAAACAATGCTCGGGTTATTTGCGATTTTGATCCGAAATGTCGCATTACAATACACCGAGCGAGCGTTTCCGTCTGCACCTGCAGATTCGAGAGAATTCAAAATGGCGACTTGGGGCGTAAGCACCATTCGAAAATTGATCGAAATGAATGAATGTCCGTAAAAATAATTGTATGTAAGTCAGGTAAGCGTCAAGTGTTAAACGTATTCACGATCCGCAATTGTAAACGGCATTTCGCATACGATTTTCCACTATGACGTCACATGCCTTGTTAGTTACAACTCCAATGGAAAATGGGAAAGCCAAATGTGATTTTTCCACTGTGACCTGAATTTATTAGTGGGGATTGATATGGGGAAATCCTCCGATTCGAGGTCGATGTGGCGGCATGACATATTTATTGTGGAGTACCATAAAATTATCAAATATGTAATTAAAAAATCAAAATGTCCCGACATCGCAACGCAAGGTGGACCATTAAGGGGCCGTTATACTCTGGCCGACGGTTAAGGCACCGATTCTCCATTCAAAAAGTGCCTTTCGTTTTTCCAAGTTCACGCCCTCAATTTTCCACCTGAAAGCTTGATTTTTTTTTAAATTTAAGTTAAAGGATGTCTTGAGGGCACTCCAATTTCTTCTCTTTGATGAAATTATTTTTTCGCATGAAAAAATCGGCTAGGGCACCGATTCTCCATTCAAAAAGTGCCTTTAATTTTTCCAAGTTTACGCCCCCAATTTTTCACCTAAAAGCTTGATTTTTTTCTTTAAATTGAAGTTAAAGGATGTCTTGAGGGCACTACAATTTCTTCTCTTCCAAAAAAATATTTTTTCGCCTGAAAATATCGGGTTGAATTTGAAAGTCGATGAAAATTGACTTCATAAACGTTTTTCGGCGGTTGTTCATCAATTTTTTTTAGAAAATTCATTGGAATGCCCTCAACAAATCAATTTTCTATATTTAAAAAAAATTCCTTTTGGATAGGCGATTGAATAATGCAAAAAGTGATGGAAATATTGAAAAGACTTCCAGAAAGTGTGAAATCGCAGAGAACTGTCTGAAATTCCAGGAGAATTAAAAAAAAATCAAGCTTTCAAGTGGAAAATTGAGGGCGTGTACTTGGAAAAATGAAAGGCACTTTTTGAATGGAGAATCGGGAAACGGCCCCTTAATGTGAAATATGTCTCTCATCAAATGATTCTTTCAGTAAATTAATTGTATCTCGCGCAATGTGGCATTTTGCTCCGTCTTGTTGGAACCACATGTCAGCTAGAATAATGTGAGCCAATTGCGGTACGAAAAAGTTGACTGTAACATTCTGCCAATCGTCGTTTTTGAAGACATATGGACCAGAGGTTCCGCCGATCTATACGGCGCATCATTAGTGAGTTTCTCTGTATTTTATGGCTTGTGGATTATCTTTACTATAATTTGTGAATTCTGTTTTTTAACATACCTAGAAATTCATCTTAAGAGAATTTTCGTTCAATTTTTATTCTTCGAATAATTCGATTAAAAAGAGGGGATGACGTCGAGAAAAAAAGCCCATACAAAGCTATTTGATAGCTCCCAAATAACGGGACCTTTTACTAGTATATTCCGATTGAATAAGACATGGGGGTTCACTGTACCTGAAGCTGCCTTGACCACCATATATTTCAATAACCAATTCACGGATGAACTTGAAATAAGTATCGATTACAGAGCCAACTCTAAATATTATATAGTCACGACATTCGTCCATTTTGAATTCGATTACAAGTTCAAAAATAAACTGTGATCATTATTGTCGGTATTCCTACAGTGTAGCAGAATTTCGTAACTTGATAGGTAAATCTGAAAATATTAACCTATATTCGGCCTTAGGATTTTTTAACTTTTGTTTAATTCTGATATTCTTTCTTTTCAGGGGCGGCTGGTTGCTTTGCGACGTTGCTACATGACGGATTCATGAATCCTGCAGAAGGTAAGATCACGCTGATAGTTTGTTTTCGTATGAACCGTTGTTGATTATATTTGTTTCTCCTCACAAATCATGACCTTCAATTTCTTATAAAGCGTTACTGTGTCAAGTTCACGGGAATCTCATGTTTTTAATTTCAATGCGATGCATAGGTAATATTTAATATTGTACATGAAAAATCGTTATTAATTTCAATGGTTCTTATACTTATCTGAGGTATGTGTTAGGTGCTATCGATTGGCCCAAATACACCCTCATGGTGAAAGGGAAAAAAACCGATGCTCTATTTTATACAGGTTGTTACAAAGTGCAGAAAGTGCCAGACAGGAACGCTGTGAAGAATCAAGAAGCGAAATCAGGAGCAAAGAAATAAAAAAAAATTTTATGAAAAATTTTTCCTGTTGCGCGATGGACGACGAAACCTATGTCTTGGCTAATTTCTCGCAACTTCCTGGTCAGGAATTTTATACTGCAGATTCTCGTGGAAATGTTGACGAACAATTTCGCGTCAAGAAACAAGCAAAGTTTCCTTAAAAATTCCTGGTTTGGCAAGCAATATGCACTTGTGGGAAAAGGAGCAAATTTTTCGTTGGCCAACGCTCTGTTGACTCGAAGATATACATCGAGGAATGCTTGAAGAAGCGACTTTTACCATTTTTACGTGAGCAAGATGTGTCAACAATCTTTTGGCCAGATTTAGCTTCATGCCACTACAGCAATGCCACCAAGGAATGGTACGAAGCTAATGAGGTGGTTTTTGTCCCCAAAGAGGCCAATTCACCAAATTGCTCAGAACTCATGCCAATCGAAAGTTATTGGGCCCTGGTAAAAAGAGAATTGAAGAAGACTAAGAAATCAACGAAAACATTAGCGGAATTCAAGCAAAAGTGGAAGACAGCATCCCAGAAAGTGACTGAGAACACTATAAGAAGCATGATGGGAAGAATTCCAGAAAAAATCCTTGAATTTTGTAAAAAATAGTTTTGGTTTTTTTATTGTAAAAACATCATCGGTCCAGTGGTTCAAAAGATATAAGCGTTTTTGTGATAGCGAATTTATTCTCGTTCAGTCCTTAGTAGCGATTACAAAAATAAAAAGAATATGCTTTACTTTTTGTTTTTTTGTGCAGTGCGTTTTCATTCTAGATTAATCATTTTTTGTCAGAGTGAATTTTCAGAAAATCACCTATGAACTCGCAAAATTCGTGAGTCGTGTGAGTAATACCATTGTTTTCAGGTAGAATTTCTTTGAACAATGATGATGAATTCAATTATTTCCGGCATTTATTTGAATCTTTTATTAATGCTGAAACTGTTTGAATTTTATTCAAAAAAGTACGTCTCCTTCTCCAGATGATACAACCACCTGATAATGGTCGATTGTTCTTGGTGCAGATTTTTTATGCTTGCTACGAAAATTGAAAAGTTTTTTCTCTGAAACCACTCTAATGGTTTAGCCAAACTTCCTTCCAACTGTCCTAATATTTTAAAGTAATTATTTCAATATATTGTGCCTTTCTCTCACTTATTTTGTGCCAGTAGATATTTATAGTATTGAACGTCTATCAGAAAGAAGAATAAAAAAATCATCATCTAAACACTGCAGCGACATGAATCACTCTGTAACTGCAAGCCGATTCGTCCTCTCTCATTGCCAACCTGATAAATGGAGCACCACTAAGGTGCTGTACTGAGCGCTCCGATCCAAACAAACCCTTATTTCTTCCAGTGATAAAGCAGCGACTCCAGATGTCAAACTCGCCCTATAAAACCGCCCTCGAATGTCTCGTCAGGGTATACAAGACGGAGGGACTGGCCGCCTTCTACAGGTCGTACACGACGCAGTTGACCATGAACGTGCCCTTCCAGTGCATCCACTTCATCGCCTACGAGTGGATGCAGAAGCAGATCAACAAAGAGGGTAAATACAACCCGCCGGCGCACATGGTGAGCGGGGCGGTTGCGGGAGCCTTCGCTTCCGCCATCACGACGCCCCTGGACGTGTGCAAGACGCTGCTGAACACGCAACAGGACGCCTCTGCGACGGGGATGGTGCACGCTGTCAAAACGGTCTACAGGTGAGTGAGAAAAGGCGCTTTCTGTCATATTTGGGGCGTAAACTATACCCTGTTCAAATGTAAGAAGGAGCAATAATAACATGTTTGGCGCAGCGGTAGGAGAGCCTTCGTAAAGTTTCTTTCCGTTCAGAGTCGAATCGAGGAGATTTCACACAATCGTTCAGTTTTAACTGAACTTGAATTCCATTTTTTTCAATAATTTATAGACCGTTGTTTTTTTGAAACATGGCAAACTGTCGTCAACATTCACGATTTCTAGAACTTCAGAAATCGTTGGGATTTCATTCCGGAAAAAAAAACCGTGGACAATTCTTCTGATAAGGTTCATATCGAAATCGTCAACCGAATCGATTATTTTTAACGACTGGGCTCTCCTCTTAGGTGGCGTCAATGTTTTATTCTCTTCATATTCTCTGAGAATTCTGAAGTCAGCTGAATCACTCACCCCTGAGGATTTTGAAACAATTCCTACTAAGTCTCTTTTCGATAAATCAGGATGTTCTTCCAATTCTTTTCGAAAAATGTTCGAAATTATCTCTTTCTCTTAAGCAGAGAAATGCGACCTGTTGGACCTTTTTCGTGATGGTCCCTACTTATCACCCTCAGATGCAGTATCCGTTTCCGAATTCGACATTGTTCTATAAACACTATATACACTTTGTCCAAAGATTTTCCAACACAATATACTTTTCACAACAAAATCTTTAAACACTTTGAACAGCTAGACCTTCACGGCTTCACAGTAGCTCTAGGTATTTCAACTGGTCTTGTCAATTGAAAACTTCGACATTTATGCAAATCAAGATGGCTTTAATCCATTAAGGGAAAGGACCCAAACCTGGTCTTTCCCGGAATTACCTTGTCGGAATCTTGAGCAGCCGACAAAGAGTTTCGTAAAAAATAATATAAAATAATGGACCGAAACTAAATATATTTCGGATATTACAAGTAAATGACCATTATAAATTTGAACAGAGATCTCTTTCGAGTCTTGTCAATGAAAACTTCGATATTTATGCAAATCAAGATGGCTTTCATCCATTAGGAAAAAGGACCCAAATCTGGTGTTTCCCGGAATTACTTTGTCGTAATCTTGCAAGATTCCGACCCAAATCTCTAAAACTCTGGTGTTTCCTGGAATTACCTTGCCGCAATCTCGAGCATCCGAAAAAGAAATTATTCAGTAGATAATAATATGAAAACAAAACAAAATAAAAAATAGAGTACGTCGGATATAAAATGTTTATGACAGTTGCAAATCATAACAGAAATTTTGCACTAGAGTTTCTGAGGAAAAAAGTTTTAATGTGTGAATTACTGTCTCAAATTATTGAATCATTTCTATCCAGTACCATCCACAGTCCGAGTACGATCCTGGCAGTCTGTTAGGGTGGTCGAAGAGAGCGTTGTTATCACCGTTTGACCAAGAACAGCTTTATTGTGCGCAAACCAGACGATTCTGTTTGTTTAAAAAGCTCCTTCTTATATTTGAACGGACTATAGTTATGACGGTATGGACCTTACATGACGCTTCTTTGATTTGAGAGATCCCTTCTGTTTTTCCCTATAGGCTGGGCGGCCCCACCGGCTACTTTAGAGGAATGCAAGCTCGCGTAATGTATGTAATGCCCTCGACCGCCATCTGTTGGTCCACGTACGAGTTTTTCAAATACCTTCTCCAAGCCAAGACCATAGGCGCTCCTGCGGTAACTGTTCTGGCCGAAGACGAGAACAGCAGTCAGTCATCAGCCAAAAACGTTTACCAGACTGAACCTCCCACTCCCGAAAAAACGACAATTGTAAAACCTCGAGAACTGCCCTCTATAGCCGCAGGTACGGGTCTGTACGGAGCCCTAACTTTTAACACAATGCACACCTCAGAGGCGAACTTCAGCAGCAGGAGTAAGGGCACGGTGCTGGACTGTTCCCACACCTAGTTGAAGGATTCCCTTTTTATTTTTAAATTGTATTGTTAAGACATGTGAGTATCCATGCCATTGATCGATTATATTTTTGTTTTGTTGATTCTTTCGAGAGGAATGTTGAGCGAAAGATGCTGGTTCATCTAGTTTTATAGACATTCACGATAAAAAGAAATCTTCGACAATATTAAGATATTAATGTTTGTTTTGTTTTTCGAGAAACCTTCGAAAATTGACTGCTATTAATCCGCAAGGGAAAATTGTTGTTCGGACAGTTTCTGTGTCGTAATGAAGTGAATTTTAGGTTCAGACCTAACCAGGCAGTGGAATTTGGTACAAAAACTGTCATTTCAAATCAAGTTATTGGATTTTACTAACTGAATGAAGCTGTGATGTGTTAAAATTTCTATCGGAAAGTGAATAAGACATAAAATCGTTGATTTAGTACAAGATCTTTATCGAAGCGACCTAACCTCATCTGATTAAATAAGGGAGCATTTTTGAAAAAAAAATTGTTTATGTTTGGAATACATATCGATAATTCCTAGGTATTTACGTTATACTTTGTCTTTTGACTGCTCATCACAATGTTATGAAAATGAATGTGGTTTCATCATAAATTTGTAATTTTTTATCATCTTCAGAGAGATGGTTTGGTCGAAAAGATTGATCTTGTACTGGTGTTGTGGAGGCCAAGAAATACAAGATGCTTCATACAATTCGTTTGGGAACAGATTTTTAGATCAACTGAAACTCAGTATCATCATAATCCCTTCATTCTGAAAAGAACAATATTAATGTGTTTCCTTAATTCGGATTTGTAAAGAATTTGACTAAGCGGCTATCCTGTTGGTTTCCCCACTGAATGTGAAATAAGGAAACTGCCTTGAATGAATTGAGAGAAACATTTTATAAATGCGACATAAATCTTATACGATTCGCATGATCATGATGAAAGAATTTGAAGATTTCGCTATATAATTTCAATTACTTCAATGAAAAATTATTTTTTATATTGAATTAGGATGAGTATACTTGGGTCAGCAAACCAAAATTGCGGGTGATGAGAGAATGGCATTCATTTAGCTGAGGTTGAGCAACAAGACACTGTCCTAGGTCATTCATCACATGTTTTTCTTTTTAATTTTGGAAATTGAGACCTAATCGGACAATGAGTCAATTTCGAAAATATCGATGTTTCAAATGAATATGGATAACAGTCGAATAAAAGAGAAGATATTTTTATATGGTAAACGAACATTGGCAGATTCTGCCTGCTTCGAATGAATTAAAAACCAGATTGTCATTCGAAAGATTCACAAACCTTTAATATTAATTTTTCACAGTTTTACTCCTAAGTTCCAAGCCAAATGAACGTTACTCTTTTCGAATGAAAATCTGGTTCAAGCTTGTAAAATTTCCAGTGAACTCTGTATATACTTTTCAGGAAAAAGAAAAATTCGAATCTTATCGTTTCGTCAACGGACATGGGCGAATAAATGAGTTTGTTAATGAACGAAAAGCATTGTAGTCATATAGCTATATATTATATAAAATATTTTGATTTTTGTTAATTCTGTCATTTACGAATGACATTTACTAGGCTGTGATAAAGTCCTTATCAACTTTACGTATGATATTGACTTCGTTCAGATGGGAGTACTATCATATAGTGTTTTAAATTATTGTTCAGGAACGACGTGTTCAGATCGAGTAGGCGGCCTGTGGATCTCTAGACTTGTAGTTCATTTTAAACTGTTTAACGTGAATAGGGTATTTCTTTAAAACTGCCATCTAAAATAAGTGTTCGTTATTTTTCAAATATATAATCCACATTTAGGGTGGCATTTTCAACTTATTCGTTCCAACTTGATGTTTAGAAAGCCTAGAAACCACATTAGTACGCCTGACCACAATTTTTCTTTTTTGAAAATATTCTGAACACATGTTTTCTACATCCATTGTGATAAGAGACATTGTCACTATATTATGAGTACATTGTACATATTCAGTTTTGTCATATTTTTGTTTTAAAATTGTATGGATGAAACCTCATTAAATCTACTGAACGTTACTCTGCTTTTTATTTCCTTAATTACTCGACAGTTGTTTTGACTTTAGTTATAGACAATTGAATCATCTGGGAATATTTCTGGCTGTACAGATCTCCAAGCCGCAAACATCACCTGGCTTGGGGATCTAGCCACCTCTACACTGTCAGCCATATCTGACAGCGCATAGACATAACCTGAAAAAATGATTAAGTGTCATATTTGCTTATCATCGTTCTGAAATATTACCTGGGAACCAAGGGGGAGGCTGTGAACCCCTCAGTTGTACCCTAGAACAGTATTGTAGAGGATTACAGTCTATGTAGTACTCGATCCCTTTGGCCACTTCATCATTCATGTGACCTTCTTGAGTGGTTTCCTTCACGTTTGAAGCGTCCATATTTTCCCTTGGCACAGCTCCAGCAGCTTCGCTGGCTTCTGCCATATCTAGAATTTCAATCAAGTGGAAGAATACTCTAAAATGGATAGTTGTGATGGTTCAATGTAAATCTTGATGGTTCACCATCAAGTTAAACTGAATTTCCTCTACCTTGTTGCAACCATGGAGGTTCTTCTTCAGCCAGTTGTTTATAAGGTTTTCCCCACTGCTTCCTTTCTGCAAAATATTGAGCCGAATGAAATTGCGTGATATTATAACGTTGGTTTGAGGAAACCTCTTTTCTTTGGCGGTTGAGGCGTCTTGAAAGAAAATGAAAAATCGGGAGGTTTCTCCTCGGCAACTTCGACAATGACAGCCTGTTCTTCCATTCTTTGACTCAACATCTCTTCTTGTATAGCCTCTGGTACTTCGTCCACGGGCACGACAATGTCTCCGAGAGGCCCGGGGGCAACCGAACTAATAATAAAAAAAAGTGTAGGAATGGACGGGATAAATTGTGTAAATTACTACCTTATATTCATCATAGCGGAAGCAGCTTCATCTGTACCGCCTTCGGTGAACAGGGTGTTAAATGTAGCTTCTGGATCTAGTTTTGGTTGCATGCTTTTATCCAGGGCATTGATCACTTTTGCCATCACTTCTGGTGACGCTTCTGGCAAAGGTTCATCCGCTGATATTGGAGGTTTAATCACCGACTGAAATTTCAATTCATTAGGTATCTATGGACAGAAACATTTGGCTGCTCCAGAAAATTGAAAGTAGATTCGACATGCCGAGAAGGTACCAATAGTTGGCGTGCTAATTCTATACTACCTGTTCCAAAAGTGCGATATTCTCCGGACTCAACCTAAGCGCTTGAAGCCGTTTTTTCAAAGGAAACCTCTCAGGAGATTGATTCACCAGCTCCGGAGGATTTATCCTCAGAGCGTTCTCCACATCTTCTTTCTCCTCCTCCACCAACTGCGAGACTTGCTGGGGATCCATGCCAAGTCCCGTATCGAGCTGAAATAATCTTTGAGTAATTTTTATTCGGTAACTAAAAACTGCACAACCTTTGTAGTTTCTCGTATGATATTCTCGGTGGTCGCTTCGAAAGCAGCTGTTACATTTCTTTCGCTCACCACTGTTACTATTTCTTTTATCGGACCCTACAACAAACTCGTAAGCGTTCTGTTTTTAAAGCGGATTTCGACCTACAAACCGTTGGTACTGGGAAATCCGGGTTGCTGAAAGAAATCCAAGTGAATTAAACCGAAAAATTGTTTAGGATGCTTTATTTACAGCTTCTGCACTTCCTCCTCAACTTGGGTGGTCACCCCGGTGCAAGGGTTGGTCTCTATAGTTTTTATATTCCTAGAAACCACCTCGCCTTGCTTGGATCTTTCAACCCTCTTCTCAGTTATCACCTTCTGCAAGACCTGCTGAGGTCCAGCTGGAGTCATTATAACTTCCATAGGTGGTACAGTAGTTTTCTGGGATGCTGTTGCTGTTATTCTAGATCCTAGAGGAGCTTTCTCTGCTGCTCCTTTCACCTGCAGACCCACCTGCTTTCTCAGAACAGACGGGGGAGCTGGAATGACAAGCTCAACTCATTGCGTTATTTTTGTTATCAGTCAGATCAACTCACGTATTGGAACTGCCGCCTGAGATTTTTTCGAACCTACAGGTGCTCCTGAGGGAAGGGTTTGAATGATATTATTGATATCTTATTTGATAATCGCAACACTTACCCATTTTTGGTTTTGGCGCAGTTCCAGAAGCTGAAATAATTGCAAAGTTTAGTGAGTAATTTCAGTTCGCGAATATCTAACCTTTAGGAACTACGCTTTGGTCTGTTTTGACTGCCGTTGTTCTTTGTCCAGCTCCTTTTGTAACAGTAACTCTTGTTGTCGAAGCGATTTCTCTAGTTCCTGACGATCCAGGCCTTAAATAAGATATTGGAATTCATTTTCGAAAGCATGAGTAAGAGAGATTACCTTGATGACGGGCCAGGTATGTCCTGTCTCGGACTAACACTTGGCGGCCTTAAACCAGTCCCTGGTGGCCTCAAACCTGTTCCTGGAGGCCTCAAACCTGTCGCTGGAGGCCTCAACCCTGTTCCTGGAGGTCTCAAACCTGTTCCTGGAGGTCTTAAGCCAGTAGCTTGAGATGTGGGAGCGGGTCTCTGAAGGCCAGTTCTTGGTGGTGGTATACCTGACGACTGCGCGGCTATATTGCAAATTTGATGAGTTACTCATTAACGCACACGTTAAATAATATCATCGGTACAAACCTGGACCTGCTCCTGCTCTTGGTATTCCAGATCTGGGTACCGGCAAACCCGTAGATCTAGGTAATCTCGACATTGTATAAAGAAACTGGGAATTTTAAATTTTGAAACCGAATGCGATGTCCGTCATTTATTAAATTCAAATTGTCATTTTTCATCATCTTACTTGATGCACAATAGAATTTTCATCAACTTTCAATCCATTCCAAAAATATCGGAATGTCAGACTTCATATCCCGTTACCATTTTCTTGAAATTTGCGGAATCTAAATGCTAAATTTCATTGCTGTTGTTATATAATGTCAAGGCTGTTTCAGCCTTCGGAAGTACGAGATCGAAAATCAGCTAACCAATATGGAATATCCAGCAGAACATTTGAAGCTTCGTTTCCTTCATCTTCAGCCCAAATACCGGGTATAACTACCATATTTCGAATATATGTGGATTATATGGCAGATTCTGCATCAGAATTCACCAATTGTTTGTTTTTAAGGACGTGTAGCTTCAAGAATATCTAAACTGAGACCATCATCTGCTGCTATGGACCCACAAAATACTCTAACTGATATGGATATCACTTCAAGGTAATTGAAGAGAAATTTAAACATTTCTCGTGAAAATCCTTCATATTTCAGACCTTCCACCACTCAAAGAATTGTTAATTCAAACACTAGAGTAACAGTAACTTCGAAAACAGGAGAAAAGAAAGTCTTACAAAAATTGGACAGCTCCGTTAATATTCGAGGTAAAACTTCAATTCATAGATGTAATTTTTGGGTATGTTTGCTGAAAATGTCTGAAATTTTTTCCAGCATCTCATGCCATTAAAAATTCAGCAGTTGTTCCTATACGTAAGTCCTATAAGTAAATATGAATATTTGTTGATAACTTGGAAAAATATTGGGAATTTCAGCTCCACCATCCATCCTCAGAAAAGAAGTGTCTCTCCATGTAAAAAATATGTGTTCGAAAGCCCCAATTGGCTCGAAAGTTACTGCTATTGGATTCAAGAAAACCAAAGTATCTGCATTGGAGGAAATAATTACCCCTTCTGGTCCAGAGCAGGTTCTCCATAAAGTAATTACAGAAAGGAAGGTAGAAAGAACTAAACATGGCGAAGTAGTCGCAAAAAACATAAGAACCATTGAAAAGGAATCTGCTACTGGGGAGACTGTACAAGTTGAAGAGGAGTTCCAGATGCTGTGAGTAAGCAAACCAGTACTCTCACTCTGTATAAGTCGAGGCTGTTGCAGTCTTTATTGAAGAATACACGTGCTCCTATTCATTGTATTCGTTTCTGCCAGATTGAAGATCGATCCTTTTTTCCAGAAATCCAGAATATCCACTTTCAAAGGTATCGCCAAGAAATCCTAGACTCAACAAAAATAATTTGTGTAAAATGTTCTCAGGGATCAGTCAAAGAAATCGTTTCTATTGTGAGTGAAAGGGACATAACAGCTTCGTATGTAACGAGTAGGAAGAACATTATAAAGGAAACGAACAAGGTATTCTTCTTCAAAATTACGAATATCTATTTAGAAATATATATTTTCAATGCAGTTGGCTTTGGACTTAGGCATAAACAAGGACAAGGTGGAACTTCTTGTTAAGGAAGAGACAGAAGACGTCTCTAATATCCTCAATAAAATAGCCCCTGAACTGGTGAATAAAGCTTCTGAATTATTTTCTTTGAGGAAACGTCTTCAACAACTGAAGCTCAGTCCAAAAGGTGCAGGGATACTGGAAGAAGTACGAAAATGTTATCACCATTTCACTTTTGACACTATCTTACCGCTCTCTTTAATTCTTTCGCAGTCTGTTGCATTATCTGCCGATTTACCGACAGTGGAAGCATCTCCAGAACTGATTGCGTCGATAATGGTTGCATCTGAACAAGCAGGAATAACCACAATACCACCAGAACAAATCTTCAATTCGCTGTTTACGAAAGTAGATGCTGGCCCTGTCGCGGTTTTGAGGTAAACATTTCCGTTGTTTCCGACCTGTCCGCTATTGAAAATACAGTTCTGCATCTCCAGGGCCTCTGGAGAATGTGGTGATACCAATATCCTTCGAGGAAGGCGTTCACGAGGAGATGTTGAGTAGAGAAATGGAGCAAGTGTCAACTTTGGTTCACTTCACTGATAATATGCCTTCTCAAGACGGATATGTGAAGAAGCTACCTGTACGACCAAGAAAAAGAGGTATAGGGAGAAACATTTTGTCAAGAATTTGAGATTAAATAATTAATAATTGATAGGTAGAAGAAGGCGACCATATAACTCTCTATCAGATGAAGATCCTCCTTGGAGCGAGGAAGGTGTGAGTTCAACGAATTCGAGAATACTGAAGTAATAATTTTGATGTTTCTACAGCTTTGCTGATATCAATGGAGGCAGTTGGCGCCCATCCATCATTTTCAATGCACGCGTCCAATATTTCACATTGTAAAACACGAGGAAATTTGTCTAAAGAAACAGCTAAAGGGGTGGAATACATGGTGGACTGCCAGCCACTCCAGCACTTTTCCAGGGTACAACTTAGGGGTTCTCAGCCACCTTCGTGGTTCCCAGGTTTAAGTTTTACACAGAGAAAGCTTATTAACCTTACTTCTCCTCAATTTATAGGTTATATGGTGGCGCTTTCTAATATGCCCGATTCTGTAGAATTGGCCAAGTCCCCTAGTGAAGTCTTGTTTTCCGCTTGGAAATCTGTACAGCCTGATGTGTTTGCAGATGATTCTGTAGTGTATAACTGAAATATTGAAAGGAATTCGGCAACTGAGGAACATTGAAAAGACTAATCGTTTATTGATTTTTATTAAACAAAACGTTAACCAATCACAACACTTCATTATTGTCGATATTGCTATTCTCAAGAATTCGTTTCGAATTTTGGCTCTTCATAGTCCTTTATTGAAAAAGACTTCTGTGGGCGGCTTATTCTTGAACCTACGCATTAGGTCATCCTGCAACATTATAAAATTTCATGTAGTATGTATAAGAAAGTATGAAAAAATTTAAAAATGATGCGGAAGCTCTCATACAAATTGATGCAAATATATAACCTGAGCTTCGCTGTCCAGTTCTTCAAATTCCATTCTTTGGCATTGTTTGAACAAAGCACATGCAGCTGGATTTGCAAAAATCAAGCATAGTCCCAAAAGTCCTGTTTGGGTGGGTAAAGCAAGCCAAGGATATCTACACAAAGTGCCTCTTTGTTCCATCCAATTCATTATTATGGGAGAAAACACTGTGAAAGGATGGGATATTTCAAGGGTGGGATATACATTAGGAGCTGCGTTGGTAAATGCATTTTGCACTGAGAAATGGTTTTTATGTTAATAATTCATGCTTGTGAAAGTAAGGGTTAGGAAAAACTGTAAACACAACACATTATGCCAGGAATATGAAGAGAATGTATCAATGAAATGGTAATGTGTGCCACTACTGTTTGATTGGAACCAATTATGCAAGATGAGCAAAGACAATCTTGTCTTTCTGCAATGAAGGTGGTATCTCCGTTATCCACTCACCCTGAGTTCAGTTTCTAATTTGTCGAAGGGTATCACAGCGTATTGCTTATAGAGGGCGCATCCTACAGGTGTAGTGACTATGATGCAAGCCCCTATTAGTGCTACTTGCAAGGGTAAGGTGATCCAAGGCATCTTTCTAAGAAGGCCTTTCTTTTCGAAGTGGTTCATCACGAATGGTGTGAACACTGTAAATATCTCACGATAGTTGTTTCTCTGTTCTTCAATACAGATACTTTAAGCACAACCTCCTATATAGAGGCTGTTCTTTAAGTGTCTTCTCATTGAAATCGCCAATGTATAACTTTCAAGATTTTGGAGTTAACGTTTCCCTTGAAGTCGAGATTGGAACAATTCAGGGGTGACAAATCCTGGGCAGTTCCGGTGCATGAAATACCAAAACGAAAGCGCCTCTTATTGAGCTTGTCTACAAGATTTTCGTGTACAGGGAGTGTAAACAAAATTCGGCGCAGAGGGCGATTATATCCGCGAATATTTTTTATGCTCCAATGATTCATGCATTCAAGTATAGGTTTTGGAAAGCTGCATGACATATCAAAAGAGAAGTGCGAATTTATGCGTATCACTAACATTTTTTTGAAATATAACAGTAAAATATGAAAAGTAAACAAGATGCACATGCAGAATGCCTGATATTGAACGAGTAAGTCCGATATCAACTCACCCTGAGATCAGTTTCTAATCGGTCGAAAGGTAACGTTGCGTTTTGCTTATAGAGGGCGCACCCTAAAGGTGTGGTGACTATGAGGCAAGCCCCTACTAGCGCTACTTGCAAGGGTAGGGTGATCCAAGGCATCTTTCTAAGTACACCTTTCTTTTCGAAGTGGTTCATCACGAATGGTGTGAACACTGTAAATATCTCACGATAGTTGTGTACTCATTCTTCAATTGATACAGATATTGGCATACATACAAGAATTGGCTTAATTTTACTGGGTGATTCGATAGGATCGTTATTTTTTAGATGAAGACTTCAGTTGTTAAAGATATGGAAATAACTTCAAGAGAGTAAACAGGCTTTAAGGCGTTGATGTATTTTCCTGAGACCATTATTGGTCTATATCTTATTTTGAAACTTTGTATGTTATTGAAAAAACTGTAGGTACCTAACACAAACAGAATATGACTTCAAGTAAACATCATCTGCTGAAAATACGAAAAAGGTTATTTCACTACTCACACATTCCGGGTATTGCCATGAACACTCTGCTTATAATAACCTGAGAAATACCCTTCTGAGCAGCAGCTTTCGAGTATCCCACTTTATTATTCTCGGCATCGTAGATGGCAGTGCCACATTTCAGTTCTCTAGGAAGATAAAAACAGCCAAATGAACCCTTAAACATTGGTCCTTATACTTACTGAGCTCTCATGAGTGGAATGTTGATACAATTGGCGGCAAACACAGCGAAAAAGGGCACCATCCTTTTAACTACCGGTGGTGCTTTCTACAAGAAGAAATCGAGAATAAGTGGAATTCTGCAGTGGCGGGTTTAGCTAGTGCGTTCTGAGTACCCTTATTCACTGAGTTTGATACTGACCTTAAGGGCTTTGTTCAGGCCGACAGCGGTCACCACGGCTCCACTGGTAGCCAGGACGTAAGATTGTGCTATCTGTCTAGAGGTGGAAGGAAATATACCCATTACTTCGATCTAACATGAACATATTTGTTGTGAACATTGTATTGTTTGTGAAAACAATTGTTGGATCAGTGAGTAAAATTCGAATTAGAGCTTAACTCACTCGTTGGTGAAAGTTGCGTCTCCGCTTCTATTGGTAAAATTCACCAAGGCATTGAAAGACTGGTTGATCCATTGCCACAGAAAGACCTCCAGGTTGGACGTGTAGAAAGTCATCATGCCACCGGTGATGAGCATGTTGCATGGCACCTGGGCCGACATTCTACCGATGAGGTTCATTTTTTGTCCGGTTTCAGGATGAAAAGCGGAGTCGTACAGAATTTTCGCTCTTCGTAGCTCACCTTCAGCGATATCATCTGGCAGAGGTTTTTTTTCTCTATAAAAAATCCAAATATGGCTTGTTTCTGTGAGATATTCTATTGATGTTCACTTACCTGCAAGCAATAACTAAGTCTTTAGCCTTCTCCAATTCTTCTTCGCTGACCAGAAGGTTGAGTGGATTGGTGATTTCGAAGA
Organism: Adalia bipunctata; assembly: GCA_910592335.1. Taxonomy (NCBI): domain Eukaryota; kingdom Metazoa; phylum Arthropoda; class Insecta; order Coleoptera; family Coccinellidae; genus Adalia; species Adalia bipunctata. Next base: position 7,217,915 of record OU342951.1, read on the forward strand.
AGTGTTTGCATCGTCCCAAAAAAGTGTCCAAATCATATACGGATTTGTCTATGTCTATTGGTGCAACTTGTGCGAGTGTCCTAACGAACAAATTTGTAACTCTTGTCATAGCTCATTGAGACTTGGCTATAAGAACACATTCCAAATTTTATTTTCCCCAAAAATCGTACATACATGCCCTTTGGGAGGTGGTGAATCCATTGTTACGAAATAAATTGCGTATAAACAAAAGGATTTAATAAAAACTTCTTTTAAGCCTTGTACCCTTATTTCTCAATAATGAAAAGGAGTTATTTCATGCAATCATTTTTGAAATTAACTCTTTTCTGTTTTATTATAAATTTAAGAGATGATGAAATGAGGAATCTAGGGGTAAAGTCCTTCTGGTAAGAACAAGGACTGTGCAAGGACGAGAAGATCCTGTATTTTTTGTTTCTCATATTCTTGTACTGTAACGGTAATTTAACACCTTTTGATTGAATATTTCATGATTCAATTGCTCTGACATGGAAAATTCATAATGGAAACATATACTTCTTATCTTTCGAGACATTTTCATTGAATAGTTTCTTCAGATAAGATAAAACGAAATAGGCAAATCGAACTTACATATTGATTGTAAATTGAGCTGTTTCTCCTATTGTTAACTATGATTCACTAAAATTTGGATTGAACGATATCACTGTAAGTAATCCGGTGGTATTTTAATTACAACATTTTGAAAATTCCTCCTTGCGTCACTGTCCTTTTGACAGTTTCGAAAAGTGGGAGACAATTTTATCTCTTATCAAATGCCGGAAGATAAACTTTTAACTTTCGAATTTAAAACCATCAGTGCAGGACTTTAGTATTGCTTATGGAGAGAACACACTGATAACAGGGTGTTTGGAAATGGATTAATTTTGAGAACGCAAGCGCGTCATATCAATCGATCATTGTGTGTTAATATTCCATTGGGATTTCTGGGAGTATTGTTCTGGATTTGCGTAGGTGGGCCCCCAAAAAAAGGATTCAAACAGGTTCTGATCAATCGGAACTGCTTATACAATCAACTGGTCTCCAATCCTCTCTGCATAGGCGTCTCGATCTTCGAGGTATTGAGAAATAGGGGAACATAAAATTGGCAAATTTCAAGAGGTTGACGAGATGGAAAGCTTCCATTCCTCTTATCTCATCGCCAGTCAGTCTATTGAAATTTCGAAAACATCTGTAGGAGGCCTATCTATAGATTATAGGAAGACAAATTAAAATCCAAGCGAGTTCTTCTCACTTGACCCTACTTTTTGAGCGCTCGTTTCTTTTTAAACGAGGGCTATATCATTTCGTTACGATGTCCGTATTTTTAGCCGAGAATGGTTCTATGTTGGACCCACTGATCACGAATCAGTGGTCAAATTGAATTCTGACCGGTCGGCCTTAATCACTAAAGGAAGAACCTGGGTTCCATAAACGTGGCCGTTCGAAAGTTTGTTTTACTGATAACTCCAAAACTATGGATTTAATCGAGATTAAATTTTGCATTTGGGTAGAGAATGGCGTATCCAAGCTACATGCGAAGTTTTGTCTAGATCCATGCACATTTCAAGCTATTAACGAAAAAATTCACATTTCACGAATGATTCAGGATCATTGACGAATTCTTCGATTGCTTCTGTCAAATTCATTTGACAGCTGTCAAAAACGTCTTCCAATTTATTTCTTGAACTGAAAAAGTCGTTTATACCTAAAACTTGAATCAATGAGCGCTTGAAAGCTCGTAGCTTCAATACTAGACCTATTTTTCACTTGATTCTCTATAATCAAGAATTCATTGATAAAATCGATAGAAAAGTCAATAGCGTTAAAAAAATTCGTTTAAAAACTGAAATTTTCCGTAGAAATCGAAATGTGATCGAAAAAACTAACTTTTTCCACTTGACTTTTAAAACAAACCTATTGTTGCATCATGTTTATTTTTTCAGGGAATCCACTTTTTGAATAACAAATTCCCGCAGTTTCTTGAAATAATGGAGTTAAATATTGAAAATGGGTAAACAAAAACCAAAATTTTGTATGGATATGGATGTTGTATTTAAAAAAAAATTATAAATAAACTCGCAACAATACACAACCTCACAGAATGAGATGATCAATATGACAAAAAATATACAATGAGAAACAATATATTTTTTCAGTATTTATTACAAAATCTGAGTCACATCGTGACACTTTCCATATTTCCTATTTAGAAAATTATATCAACCATTGTACTAAAAACTTAATGTATACAGAGCGTTGAAACAACAATTTCATTCCGGATCCAAGAATTAAATATTTGATAAGTCTTATCAAAAGTCCCAACTCAAAATCTAATCCGATACTTGAATCAAGTACAAGAGCTAACAATCAGGTAATAAATAATTCTCCAACACCCTGTATACCACTACAGTTGATATCACACAGAATTGCAGCAGCAATTACAAATTGCATCAAGGATAATTTGTTAAAACCTAAGTTTAGAACAGCAAGGTACCCATGCCGCCAGTCTCACTTTGTTCTTTCACGAATATCTCGAAGTATTGGTAGATGATGGTCACAGCCAACAAGATACCTGTACCCGAGCCGATGGCTCCTAGGAAATCGGCCAAGACTGACAAGGCCCCGATGCAAAGACCCCCAAAAGCGGCCGCAGTTGGAATGTACCTGAAATGGAGAAATTTTCGAAATCCAATTTTGAAAAAATATAAAAAGAAGAAGTTTTAAACTGAGCAGGGTTCTTTATATGAAAAAACAACGACTTTTGACATATGAACAATGAAATAAAGACTGCTAACATTTTTTTTGCGTGAATTTTGAGCTTAGATACAAATTAAATATCCTTATTGAATTATATCAAGTTTACTTCCGAATGGAAAGAATCATAATTTACCTGTTGAGCTCGTGAATCATAGAGTTGTCTCTGTGTCCCCTCATGACCATCTGTTGCTCTTTCAATTGTTTAGCAACATCCTTGGCCGAACTTCCGGAAACTTCGATCCACGTCTTGGAGAAGAAGGCACAAGAGCCCAACATGAAGACAATGTACAAGAGAGCATGAACTGGATCTTCGAGAATGTGACCTACGCTTTCAGGAGGCGAAAGGTAGTAACACAAACCTAGACGAAAAATAAACGGTAAAGCCTAGTTCACACTTTCACCATTCCCGAACTCACCTCCAATGGGGTAAGATCTAGCTGGACCGCCGCCTCCAACATCAGCCCAAACACCCAACAAATTGATCAAGAAGTTTCCTTGGAATTTGACAGCCAACATCTGGGAGATGACGTACAAATTGGAGACGAGCGCAGACTGAAGAATGATTGGAATATTCGAAGTGTAGAAAAGTTTGATTGGATAGCTCGAATACTGGCCTCTGTATTTCGCGCTCTTGATCGGTAGATCAACTCGGAAGCCCTAAAAACGAACAAATCCGTTCTAGCATATCTCCTCAATTTCACGAAACTGAAAAGCTCATTTCACTTTCTTACCTGGAAGTATATGACTACAGCAAAAACGAGAACAGTAGCAAGCAAGTTCATCAAATTAGGTAAATTTTGACGGTAGAAAGCTTCCCTGAGCCCCCTAATTTTATCTTGACGAGTGCTGAGGAGATGGAATAAGGCAATGACCGCTCCTTCGAATTCTGTTCCTCTACCGGTGTTAACAGTCGCTGGAGAGAATGCTTTCCAGATGATTGTTTCACAAATGTTGGTAGCAATGAAGAGGGAAATACCAGAACCAAGACCGTAACCTTTTTGTAATAGTTCGTCGAGTAACAGCACAATCAGACCGGCAACAAACAATTGGATAATGATCAAGAGGCACACTCCTGCCCCGATTTCTGCTGGATCTCCGTACATTCCAGTCATGACGTAAACAATAGCCTGACCTACTGTGATGACCATACCGAATACTGGAAAGATATGCCCAATGAATCTAAAGCTCCTCATAATTGTGAAGAGAATTCGAAAATAAATTGCAATAAAATTGAAAATGTTGAATGAATACAATTCAAAATAAAAGCAATTCTGAAATGGCTCCTATCACTCACTTAAATCAAGACATCGAATAATTTTTTTCACCATATTGTAACTCACATTTTTGTGCCCCATTGAAGAGTGCCCTGTCTTTTGGAGTATCACCTACTTCAATGATTTTTGCTCCAGCGAGAAGTTGCATGATCAATCCAGATGTTACAATTGGGGATATACCCAACTCCATAAGTGTTCCTCTGTTCGAAGCAAGGATAACACGGATCCAGTAAAACGGATCGGCTGAATCTGAGCTCATGATTCCAAATAGAGGAATCTTGAAGAATAGACACATACTTAATTGTTGTAATTTTCATTTACAAGTCAGTACACTCACCTGACAGCATACTAAGAAAATAAATAGAGTTATAGCTGTCCATAATACTTTTTCCCTGAATTGGATCTGAAAGAAGTAGATGAGACTATTTAGAATTTATTTGGTTCATGAGTTCTATGTGTGCCTCATAACATGAAAATTAAATTTCCATGTGTGGGTAGATTGAAGACAATATGCACCCCAAAAAAGAATCATAATTCACTATTTTACCTTTCTTTCTGGCTTCGCTATTTCTGGTAATATACTACAAAACGGTTTGATAACTTCCAAGAATTTAACTGAAACAAAAAAACATATTTCAGCCAAGTTTTACACTCGGAATTTTTTCATATCAGAAAATTAAAAACTATCGGCGTGAAAAAGGTTAGATATTTAGAATTAAATAAATTTCTGTACTTACTCCCCATCTTGAAGGGTTATGTGAACTATTTTATTTATAAAAACTAATTAAACCCGCATGCACTATCCACAAAATGTTTGTTGCTAATGTGGAATGCCAGTTCATCAAGGAATTTACGGTACTTTCCAAAGAGATTTTGGCCACTCGCGTACACGTAGCAGACGTCGTTGGTCACGTGACCGATGATGTTGGCGTTTATGTTGATGACATCCGAGATCATGACAGCAATGTCATTTTGATAAGAAAAACGGAGATTGTGGTTATGGAGAAATTGATTTGAATATCTTCAATTTTTCGAAAGCAATCAGACCAATCCTGCACCTACTAATATTTCAATCACAAAAATACTTCTTCCTTGAAGTTCTAATGCTTAAAAATTCTAAGTGCTACTTTATCTGAAACTGCATACGTAGGCAACATGTAATACGCGTGTGAGCTCTCAACTTGCATGCTTGGTTGCATACCTCATTGGAATTAAACCGATGTTTAGGCAATCCTGAATACAATACTTTAAAATATTACCGTGTTTAATTGGTTGCCTAACAAATACATTACGTTGACTTTGAGAATTTATTTCTTAAATAAAGAAAAAATGTTTTTCGTCGCTCCAATGTTCATTCTTTCTATTCATTCTGAAATTGTTGAGTGGAAAATTATCATTTCTCCTTGGCATGATTCATAAGTCTAAAATATTGTCTATAAAATCATGATTGATGATGAATGATGAAAATTGATATGAAATATCAGGACATTTTGCAAAAAAAAGTCAAAACTGCTTCTAGAATTGAATAAAATGTTACATGAAACACCTTCCTCAATAATTTGTTTTCTTGTTGAGCAAAAATCAAATTGAGAAGTAAATCCATTAAATTACATAGTTTTCGTAGTAAATGACAAATATTTATCGTATATCTGAAGATAGGTAAGACCTCTGACCCAAAGCTCTGGATAATTATGAAACAATTCTTTCCAACGCTTCAGTTCATGTGAAATCAGTCAAAGAGTTGAGATATCGTTGAGTATTCGCAATTAATGTAAAAAATGTACAGCAGAATATTGTTAAAAGTGAATAGACCGTTTAGATCAAGTTTGAGTAAAGTGCTGAATGTGAGGAATTTCAGTGCCACTAATGTACTTAGGATTGATGAAAATTTGTACCCTAAAAAAGATGAATTTTCAAGTCGTCACATTGGACCTAGGGATAGGGACATAATTACTATGCTAGATAGCTTAGGGTTCAAAGTAGGTTGATTCCTTGATTATAATTGAATTGCTGATTTCGGTGTTATTTTATGTTTCCTCATTCTATTTGGGGATGAATTTGTTCATATTGTAACATTAAATCTTATTCACTTCTCATTTTGTGTCATTTAAAAAAGAGCCAAATGATAATTGGCTATGAAAATCTATAGAGAAGGGTGCTGAATGAATAATAACGATATTATTGGAGCCTAGAGGGGAATAGGATTCGATAGAGAATGTTTTGACATCTTGATAATCTGAGAATTTCGATTTTCTAGAGCTTAGATGAATTAACTAACAAAGCTGTACCTGAGAGAATAAGATTGAATAAACCACTTCATATTGAAGAACCCTTAGGTGAGTAACCAATCGAAACAGAAAAAGACACCTTTTTTCATTCATTTCATTCGCTAAAAAACTACGGCCTGTCCATCTTCTACCAGAACAGTTCTTGAGTAGTTTTGACGTTTTTCGCTTCATTTTTACAGTTTTTAGTAAACCGTTTTTATTGCAGTAGAAAGAAAAATATCAATAACAGTTTGAAACTTCTTGAAATGACCTAATTCTATTTTTTCTTCACATATTCCGAAGCATTACGATATTTGTTGCTAAATCTCCATTATCAGCTACTCTTATAAATAAAACCTATCTTACGAAATCTCAAAGGAATAACTCTCCAAAATACTCCATAACTTTCCACGAAGATCCCCTGCAAAGAGTTTATCTCATTTAATTTATCGATAATATTGACATTGAAGGCCAATAGGTCAACGCACAATAATTTGTTTTTGTATTTACTCTATACCTCATTGCTGGGGATCATTCTTTCAAACAATATTCCAGGAGAATACGAGTTAATCAAGAAAATAACAGAAATTGCCGAGAAAAACCAGATATGGAGGACTTATATAGGTATGGGGTATCACAACTGTTGTGTGCCCCATGCACTGATGAGAAATATCTTCGAAAACCCTGGATGGACCACATCTTATACGCCATACCAACCAGAGGTTCGTACGGAATATATTTTTGCGATAAAAGAAGCTTAAAATTCACCATAAACAATTACCATCTCACTAGATTGCCCAAGGACGACTAGAGAGCTTCTTAAATTACCAGACTATGGTTTCTGAACTCACTGGTTTGGACGTATCCAATGCTTCCTTATTGGATGAAGGCACTGCTGCTGCTGAAGCTCTGTCTTTATGCTACAGACACAATAAGAGAACGAAAATGCTTCTCTCAGACAAACTACACCCTCAAACCATCTCTGTGGTGGAAACAAGGTCAAAATCTCTTGGTATCGAGATAGAAGTAGGCAATGTTTTCAATTTTGACTTCACCAACCACGATATTGCTGGAGTTCTTTTCCAGTATCCGGATACTGAAGGAAATGTTATGGATTTCTCTAAAGTAGTTGAGGATGCTCATGCCAACGGTAAGTACCTACTCAAGTGGCATTCTTATATGAAACTAAAACTACGAGTATTACCCTTTAGGAACTTTGGTTTGTTGTGCTACTGATCTCCTCAGCCTCACTCTTCTTCACCCTCCAAGTGACTTTGGGGTAGACATAGCAATAGGCACTTCCCAAAGGCTGGGGGTTCCATTAGGTTATGGAGGCCCACACGCAGGTTTTTTCGCCTGCAATCAATCTTTAGTGAGATTGATGCCAGGGAGAATGGTTGGTGTTACAAGAGACGCTGCCGGAAGAGATGGTTACAGGCTAGCATTGCAGACGAGAGAACAACACATTCGAAGAGACAAAGCTACCAGTAATATCTGTACAGCTCAAGCTTTACTGGCTACCATGTCTGCCATGTTTGCTGTCTACCACGGTCCCCAAGGTTTGAAAGATATCGCTAGTAGAGTACACAATTTGACATTGGTGAGAGTAGACGTTTTATTTTCGAAACAATCCACTAAATTTTCAAATTTACTCAAGGTTCTCAATCATGGGCTGCAAGAGGATGGAAATCAACAGGCCAATAAATTATTCTTCGATACAATCAGAGTATATCCCAGAATAGGTCTAGAAGAAGTCAAGAGGAGAGCCGAGGAGAAAAAAATCAATTTGAGATATTTTGACGACCAAGCTTCTGTTGGAGTATCCCTGGATGAAACTGTTACTGTCCAAGATGTTAATGACCTATTTTACGTTTTTGGAAGTAGTCATACTGTGGAGGAACTCACTGGAAACAAGTAAACCTTACGAAGTTTGTTTTTATCACGTATCTTTCATTGAAATTTCAGGGTGAATGATCGTTTGAAGGAGCCCTCAATCAACAATAGTCCTTTCAAAAGGACATCTCCTTTCCTCACTCATCCAGTATTCAATTCTCATCATTCGGAGAACAGAATTGTTCGGTACATGAAGATATTGGAGAACAAAGACGTGTCCTTGGTGCACTCCATGATACCTTTAGGGTCTTGCACTATGAAACTCAATGCTACCACCGAAATGATGCCATGTTCTTTCAAGCATTTCACCGACATACATCCATTTGTTCCTGAAGAACAGGCGCAAGGTTACAAACAGCTTTTTGAAGAGTTGGAAAGGGATTTATGTGCAATAACAGGATTTGATAACATAAGTTTCCAACCAAACAGTGGGGCACAAGGTGAATATGCTGGATTGAGAGCCATTCAATGTTACCAAGAAGCCATAGGTGACGGCCAAAAAAATATCTGTTTGATACCAGTTAGTGCCCATGGTACAAACCCAGCTAGTGCTCAAATGGCTGGAATGAAGGTTAGTTTCAGAAAAAGTGAATTCCAGAATCATGTCAATCTTCTTTAGGTCGAAGCTGTAAGGGTGAAACAAGATGGTTCCATCGATATGGACGATTTGAAGAGCAAAGCAGAAAAGTACAGTGGAAGACTTTCGTGTTTGATGATAACTTACCCTTCTACTTTTGGAGTGTACGAAGAAACTGTAGCAGACGTCTGTGATATTATACATAAGAACGGGGGACAAGTCTATATGGATGGAGCCAATATGAATGCACAAGTTGGACTGTGCAGACCAGGTGAGTTGAATTGTGGACTTCATTTCTGCCATAGAAAGGATGATATTGGGTGAAAACTTGAATCTTCTAGGTGACTATGGTTGTGACGTCTCGCATTTGAATCTGCACAAGACATTCTGCATTCCCCATGGAGGTGGGGGTCCAGGAATGGGACCAATAGGTGTGAAATCCCATTTAGCCCCTTACCTTCCCGGACATCCTGTCATAAATCCCTTAGGGGATGATAGCATCACCAATGGAGGAGCTGTCAGTGCTGGACCATACGGTTCTGCAGCTATACTTCCCATCTCTTGGGCATACATAAGAATGATGGGTGCTAGAGGTTTGAGGAAAGCTACTCAGGTTACTCCTTCAACGAAGTCTCCTGACTGAAGCTCATTGATCGATTTTTAGGTGGCTATTTTGAATGCTAATTATATGTCCAAGGTTTTGGATCCTTACTATGTGACTTTATTCAAGAGCCCTACCACTCAGTTGTGTGCTCATGAGTTTATTTTGGATATAAGGGAGTTTAAGAAGACTGCACACATTGAGGCTCATGATATTGCTAAAAGATTGATGGATTATGGATTCCATGCACCTACAATGTCTTGGCCAGTAGCTGGTAAGTACCAATGAAGAATTCAGAGACTTTTTTGATCGCTCCAAGGTACAGAGACAACGGACTTTTCGATTTCTGTCTCTATTATTAAATTGTTTTAACCTTTATGGGAGTTGTGACATCATTCTGATGTTTCAAGGGACACTGATGATTGAACCCACCGAATCGGAGGATAAACAAGAACTAGATCGATTTTGCGATGCCATGATCAGTATAAGGCAAGAAATAAGAGATATAGAAGAAGGTAGGATGGACATCAGGATCAATCCTTTGAAGATGGCTCCTCACACTCAAGAACAAGTCATCAGCTCAACATGGGAAAGGCCATACTCAAGGGAACAGGCAGCTTTTCCTGCACCATTTGTTAAACCAGAGGTTAAAATTTGGCCAACAGTGGCTAGGATAGATGACATTTATGGTGACAAACATTTGGTTTGCACTTGTCCGCCAATTCTTGATGAATATAGTTATTAGGTTTTGAAATTTAAACTATTTTAATTGTGTGTATCAGGTTTTGAAATCTCTTTTGGACTTTGTAAATAGGTTATTGAGATTTTAGTTTTGAGGTTCAAGTATGGATTGGTAAGGATGTAAATAATATATGAGATGGATATTTGTGAGGTAGGGTTTCAAATTATGTCCAAGAAAAACTTTCGAATAAAAAAACTATTTATTGGATTATTTTCAACAACTTTTTATGGAAATATATCATTCGCTAACATTGTTTTTCAGAACGGATGTGGCACAGCGCTTTTTTATGGAAAATACCCAACTTCTCTATGAATCACAAAGTATATGCAATATTTAATGTTCATTTATAATTCACGTAGATGTTGTTGTGAATCAATGAAACGAGGACGAGATACTAAGAATGAAAAAAAAAAATTTCAAATGTAGATGAAGATTGAATTATTCATAAGAAAACGGTAGTCATTCCAATTTTGTATCCGTAGAATTGACGAGATATTTTATCTGGAAAAACGGTTTCATCTAGCGAAGAATAAAGAACACACATTAACTGTGGAAGTTGATCAAAATTTCAACATGATCGAAATTTGAGAATCAAGCTTACATCTAGAGGCGTAAAATTCAAGCCTTCTTTCGGTTAGAACAGTGGAAAATACATTTGCAGAACATTCAGTATTTGAAACATGCCTCACACAGATTTCATCATGCTTCTCAGTCTTCTCGAATGTCTCTACAATTCAAAAGGACATTTCAATGTGAAAATTTCTGGAGTGCCTTATTGAAAAAGTGCTGAACGTTAAACATTTCGATAAAGATTCTTCATAAAAAAATTGAAGCTTACATTCGAAATATGCCGGTAATACTGAAATATAAACGGCTTCTTTCGAATTGCACAACCACTATAATCTTTTTCAAAAAATAAAAATATCACTTTATCTTACCACACAATAACAAAAATCGGTCTTACTTTGTAAATATTCAGTAAAATAAATAATTATACGACGCTTTTTACAGCATCAACGACACTATGCTATGGGCAGTCTTTGAATAATCGAAAAACACTTTAGGCTAATAAAATTTTTCACTTCTTATACAGACCAAGCTTCACTCCGATCTCCTTGTTCTGCCTAGAGTTCAACGGAACTGGAAAAGGATTGAAGACTTTATTTGGAGATTTAGGGGAAAGGCTATCACGTGCTCCTTCATTTCTCAACAAAGGAGAGGACCTGGATGAGTAGGAACCAGTATCAGGCTTCGGAGATATTGAAGATCTGAATTTGTAATCATCATCTTGAGCATAACTCTTTTTGGCGTCTTGATTCTCAACAAATAGGCTCCTCTTCCCTAACTCTTCATGCGTAAGAGAAGAATTACGCAAGGGTGAACAAGATGAACTTCTAAGATCTAGATTTCTAGAGTAAGTTTTTGGCTCTTCCAAACGTTTATCTGGAGATTTTAAACTCTGGCTACATGAAATTCCTTCCAGGGATGAGTGAAACTCTTTAGAACTAGAGCCTATATTTTCACTAGAGGACGAGAAATCTTTTGAGCTTTGTTCAACTGGATCCCCATAAAGTTTTCTTTCTATTCTATCTTTAGATTCCCTATAATTCCTATATTCGGAACTATTCCGGGGATCTTCTACCAGTTCGAAGGGTTTTTGAGGTGATTTACTCCTCCTCATATCTGTAGTTTCTTCGAACAAGAATTCTCTTGTATCTTCTTTCGACGAATTGTAAGTTTTTCTTGGAGATAATCTCTTGTGAATCTCGTAATCCCGTTCTGGAGAAGGCGAAGTCACTCGGCTCGAAATAGAGATGCTGGATTCATTTAGGGGCGAGGTCAACTCTCTGGAATTGCTACTACTGAGTCTTGATCTTGAAGGTGATGAAGTGTAACCTTCATAAGGAATATCTGGCGATTTTACAGTTCTTCGGTATCTTTCAAGACAATCTTCCTTTGTTGGATCTCTAGATGGCGAAGAAGTCCTTTCCATTGAGTTGGTGGCTGATAAACTTTTTCTCTCGTTTACTTTCTCAGTTTTGTCCACAGAATTAGTCGCTGATAAACTTCTTCTCTCCGAAATTCTATCTGCAGAAATAGTGTTTTGGGACTCGAGTTTTGAAATGAATCCAGAAGGAGTGGCTTCATTCCCATCTGTCCCCTTCTGTCTGCTCAGCAAAAATTTTTTTGTCCATTCGCTATCTACATTATTTTCGTTCTCTGAGTTTTTCCTGCTTCCGGAAAAGCTCACAATCATATCTGGAATAACCTTTGGTGGTTGATCAACCTTTACTTCTGAAGATGTTCCAGTGGAACCTGTGATGGTTTTGAAATCATACGAGAAGTTTTGTTGGGGTGTTAGGTCTTCCGCACATTTTATATCCTGGGGATATTCCGTGTTCAGATTGAGGTCAATTGTTTCCAGCCAAGGTCTTATTTTGTTCTCGTCATACTCAAAATCGTTCGTATACGTCTTCTTTTCGCTGCAATCAGAGGTGAAATCTATCAGTTCATCTTGGTTAGTGAACGTTTTAGATTCTGGTAGTCGTTCTTCTAATTGGGCAGGTATATAACTTGTATTGAAGAGACCGTCACATTTCTCGTTGAGGCTCTTGCTTTTAGTCAGAATGTCCTGGTATTTGGATGGAAAGCAGTATTCGTCTTTGGGAGTTTTTGGCAGATCGTAATCAGAAATATCTGAATGGACCTCAACTTTCCAACTGTCACTCTGGCTTTCTCCTTTTGCGTTGAAAATCGAGTCTGAGCAAGATGCAGACTCCGTTTCATCTCCTACAGGATCTTGGAACTTTTTAGATGCGCTTTCTTCATCTGGGTCATTTCCAGTTTCAGTACTAGGGGGTGACAGACTCAATCTTGACTGGCACTGTAGAATCCTATGAAGAATAAGCGAATTTTCCTGAATTATCTGCAGAGCTCTCTCACTGTTCCTCCTGGACAAGGTCACCCTTTTATCCTCTCCATCTTTCAAACTTTTGACACGATCCTCGAGAAAAAGTTCGAAGTCCGTGGAGTCATCTTCAGAGTCAACGTCCGCAATTTTGGCTACACCGAATTCACTATGAACTAAAGTTTCCAAAATATCACTTTTTTGATTTCCTATATTGTCTGTGGCCTCAACACAGGCCGGTGGTTTTTGAATGTCATCTGCGTCGATTGTATCACTTGGATTCAGATTGTCTTCAGGTAAATCAGGCACCGGTGACTTGCGATTCAGTTCTTCGTCCGATGAGTCACTTGGTGGATTGTTATCGTCGCATAGCTCAGTGTCGGACGAAGATGAGCTGGAAGTTTGCTTGGTGTCCTTCCAGTGGAGTGTGGTAGGCACTCTGGCTGGAGGGATGCTTCCTGAAATATGGCAGGGAGTTTGAGGAATATCAAGGGACCCAAATGGGAACATACCTTTAGGAGGTCCAAGTCTTTTCGAGGGTACCAAGGCACTTTTGCCGAGAAGAAGGTGATTCATTGCTACTGGCGCTTTAGATGGGGGTTGTCTGTTGATGGCTGCTGAGAAAATGATGTGGGCTTGTCGCTGTCTCTGCCTCAATTTCATGTATTGCTTCTTGAGAGTGCTGATGTCCAGAGCGATTCTAAAACCAAGCAATGAATACCATATTTCTAGTCAACCTCTTATAACCTCACCTTTCCTTTGGGTATATCTTTAACTGCTTATCGGATATGCCCAAATTAGTCGACATAGGACCAAGTGGATTGATATTATAAAGGTAGTGGTCTCTCAAACTCTTCAGTTCAGTGAGTGGGCCAACAGAAACAACGGCTTTGATCAGAGAATTGGCATCTATGAGATTGTTTTCGAGCAGCTCAGTAGTGAGAAGACCCATTATGCAGTAAAACTCATCAGCAGACCTTACCCTTAAAATTTTTTCAGCCAGGGTTTGCCATATGGCGAGAGCTGTTCGTAACAAAATTTCGTTTCCTTCCAGCAGTATCAAGTCCCATACTCGAAGAACAGATGGTTGAGGAAGACAATTACAAAAAAGTGTGAGGAACCTACAGAAGAAAGTGCCTCAAGTGAATTACGACTGAATTTCCTTTAAATTCTTAACTTACCACTGCATGGTGAAAACATTTGTGAGCGGGGGTTCGTAGCTGGTGGTTCCTTCCTTGGACAAGTTCTGCAGGAGGTCCAGGTGTTTGGATAATCTAGGCAACCTCGTCCTCAACAGTTCTCTGAAAACTGCCATGTCTACAGACAGGCCACGAAGACTGTCAGCGAAATAAGAATCAGGCAGGACGCCTTCTATGAGGTAAATCATGAGCTTCAGTGCGTCGGTCTCACTCTTATCGACCACTTGAAGGATCAGGGCTGCCAACATGTTGAACCCCTGGCAGTATCCTGAAAGAGATGGGAGAAAAGGTCTATAGGGCCATTCTACCCAATATTTTTTCGGGTTCTTATCTGCGTTTACGGTCGGACAGAATTGAATGTGACCACGAATTTTCCATCAGTGTTTTTTTTTATGTTTTGGTTGTCACGAAAAGGAATATCCTGTAATGTTCAGAGAACATCGTGAGAACCAAGGGCAAGCAGGTAGGAATTGGTGTTCTAATTGAATTTCTGGAGGTTATATGCCTCGGGGAACACCTCCCTAGGCAATGTGTTCCAAAGCCTCGCTGTTCGTTGGATGAACGAGTCTTTGAAGAGAGATGTTCTGCAGGTCTCCAAAGTTACCACGAAGGGGTGTGAAGACTTAACTTGACGGGTTAGTCTGGAAGAGACTGCCAGAGAGGGAACGATTGCTGATAATTCAGAAGAGCATCGCCCATGGAAATATCTATAAAATAGAGACAGATCGCCCACTTTTCTACGGTGTTCCAGAGAAGTGAGCGAGCTTGTAAGCGATGCATCACCGACGAGACGAATTGCCCTTTTTTGTACGGAATCCAAGAGTTTTAGGGTGTGTTTAGGTGCAGCACTCCAAATATGGGAACAGTATTCCAGGACCTGTCGAATCTGTGCCTTAGAGATCATAAGCAGCTGACCTGAGGTGAAATAGCTCCTGGCATGAAACAGAAAACCAAGTTTTTGGGATGCACTTTTAGCAATGGATCTCACGTGATTCTCCCAGGAAAGTTTACTGCCAACAGTAATGCCAAGCATCGAAATGGATGACTTCAATGGTATGGTCACTCCCGACAATTTTATGCTGGGCACAGTAAGATCGGCTTTTCTAGAGAAAAGACATGCTTGTGTTTTGTTTGCGTTGTCCAACGTTATTGTTATAGATAGACATTTGGAAGGAATGAAAACTGGCTTGTCCTTAGGAATGAGCGAGCAGAAAGCTGAAAAAAGGAAGGTTTTGTCCAGAAGAAGGAATTTGAGGCTTCTGGATACGTAGTTTTCGTTTCGTTTCATATTGGCGGGACGTCGTTGAAGTGCTTGTCGAGCCGAATTGATTTTATTGGTTCCGCAAATTGAATAAAGATACGGATTTTACGATAATCCCAGGCCATAAATTGGACTTAACGACTCGCTTCGACGATTCTTTAATGTTTTCCTCATCTGAAGGGAAAAACGAAATGCTCCAGTGGAAGAATACTCTTCATTTTTTCTGGATTCCAGTAAATAATCTAGTTCAGCAAGTTAGGTAATGCTAAAAATATCCTTTTTTTCCAAATGTCG
The DNA here is from genome assembly GCA_910592335.1 of Adalia bipunctata. Classification (NCBI taxonomy): domain Eukaryota; kingdom Metazoa; phylum Arthropoda; class Insecta; order Coleoptera; family Coccinellidae; genus Adalia; species Adalia bipunctata. Next base: position 7,233,706 of record OU342951.1, read on the forward strand.
AAATTGTCGACTTCATTAACGCCAGTTGATTCGATAAGCGGATAAAGTTCCATGTTTTATTCGCGGTAATAGTATATAACATTACTAGCAAGGTAAGAGGGTTTTCACTGGCGAATGGAGGATATAACTGACGAGCCGCAGGCGAGTCAGTTACCTCCTTGAGCCAGTAAAACCCGTTACCTTGCGTGTATTGTTTTATATTTTATTTGTTTCTCATTTGTAAAAAGGTTAGATAAATTCCAAAAAAATCTCAATAATTTGTCGCAAATGTCGTAAGCTATGGAAGCGTTGCCATGAACATGTCTGTTTATTTTTCTTTACATTTGTTTTGGCGAAAGCGAAAATGAATGTACCAAAAGAAATTATTGAGGCAGCCAGCAGTGTAGCTTCAAGTTTATTACCTGCAAAATCAGCGAGAATACGAAGACTTCAAAAAGTGGCAAAACAAAAATAGTGTGATTGGGGTAACTGAAGATGTTCTGTTGGTCTACTTGAATCAACTATCAGCTAGATTCAGCCCTAATACTTTATGGGCAAAATGGTCTATGCTGAAAAGATGCTTGGAAATGAAAGAAAATGCCCTTGTTCGCAGGTTTGTTTTCCTTAAAAAGTGAGCGTTATACGCCAAAAAAGGCCAAGGCATTAAGTAAAGAAAAGGCTGAACAATTTCTTTTACATGCTCCTGATGACCAGTGGTTGCTGGCGAAAATTGTAACAATATTTGGGATTTTTGGATGTTGTCGATGTGACGAAATTCTCTCCTTAAACATGAATGATGTATAAGATATGGGAAAATACGTTATTGTGATATTGCGGCAAACAAAAAATTTAACAACAAGAAGATTCACCATAACCGATGATGGCTGCAGCTTCAAGCCCTGCATGTTATACAGAAAATATGTAAATCTTCGGCCTCCTGGAACAGAAAGCCTAAGATTTTTTTTGACATACCGACATGGAAAGTGCATTTCCCTTAATGCTGGCCCTGGCCAGCACACTATTGGTGGTGTCCCAAAGCAAATAGCGAAATATTTAGGTTTAAAAGACCTATATACACCGGCCACTCTTTTCGCAGAACTGGTGCCACTATGGTTGCGGATTCGGGTGGAGATATTTTAGCACTAAAGCGTGCAGGAGGGTGGAAGAGCACCGAAGTTGCGATGAGTTATGTCGATGATTCGGTCAACAAAAGAATCGAAATGTCTAGCAAATTATTTGGTAGTAAGGAGAGTACAAATGTTCTGCACTCCTCGAGTTCAGCAGTTTCTGAGTCAACAGATGGTTCATCATCATCAGTATCAACTCTTTCATCATCAAAAATCTGTGTTACTGGAAATAACAATTGTACCATGATTTTCAACATATATGACGATAAAACAAAATTTTCTAATGTAAATAATACTATACTAACTTGTAAAAATTTTGCAAGTTAACTGTCAGTTTTACAAGTTAGTGACTTGATAAAATAAACTTTCTTGATTAGTATTGTGTTTTGGTAAACTGACGTTTACAAATGAGAAACAAATAAAATTACTTTTTGTGGCAAACTGAAGACTAATATGTATGTCGCCACAGTAAAACTTTTACAAACAAATGGAGCCTTTCTTCGTAATTCCAGAATTCCTCCCTTCCACAAACAAACATCGGCTTCTGCCTGTTGGATGCCGCATATTAAATTAGGTATATTCGATAGGAAAACGACTGCCATCAAGGAAATTGGGTCTGAACAAAGTCGTCGTTTTGATGAGATCCGCGCAAATTTCGTTAGGTTGCATTTCCAGAATATCCTGCTACCGAAATCGAACAGGAACGGAGGCTGGTTCTTGCCGATATCAGCGGTGTCGGGATAATTCCCATTTCGTGTGTCGGTCTGATTGATTTTCGGGCCCTTTGGCCCGTCTGTCGATTTTGCTCATTTCGAATGATTCAATTTATGTATAAATAGAAATGATACTCGGTTTCGTTCAAATATGTCTTCATCTTATTACAATAAACACATATTCTCAAAACCAAATGAGGAGAACATGGCCGAAATAAAGAAAAAGGTTCTCCTAATTTTGTTTCGAGAATCTACGACCAAATTTTGCCTTGATTTCGGTACAACTGGAATTTAGAGAATGCTATGAAACTATAATTGCGAAAACTAGAGTTCAAACATCTCACCTACAGCTTTGTTCCATCTAGCGTAAGCCAACAGGACCTTCTTGAGCAAAGCCTGGTTCTCCTGGCCGCCTTCTCCGCAGAACAGGCTGCAACCGGTCCTGTGCAGATCCTTCACAATCTGCACGCCTAGTTCTCCGTCTTCTGGATGGGCCCATTCGCTGAAGCAGGTTCTTTCTACCTTGTTCCAGTCCACCTGCAAGGATAGTATTCTTGGAAGATCCTCTATATGTCTATTACACCTGGTTCATTGCGAAAAGTTACTAAAACTTCAATTTGATCTAGCTTGCGAAGTCCTTATAGACCTTTGAATGATTGTCATTGAGCAGAAGACAACTTGAAACTTTGAAAATGGAAGGTCAACACTTCGAAATTGCTAAAAGTCGCTACAAAATTGTTGAATAATGGTAGTTTCCCTTATAATTTGGATTAGATTGAAAAAGATTTACCCGTTTATAGATTAAGCGGAACTTCATGTTAATCTACGTGGTTTTATGCCTAGATAATGAGGATTTCACGTTGACGACATTTTATCAGTATACGCTTTTCTATTGATCGACGAAAGGACAATAAGGGGGTTATAAAGCGATATTTTCCGGTTACCGGTTGCAATTCCCATGCATGCATGGTTCAACGAAATATTAGACTGCAAAATTTGCACAATGCCCAAAGGAAAGCCATAAAAAACTAGTGAGGGACTCAAAAGAATTTCTAATTAAAAATTGTTCGGTAAACGAGAATATTTTCTTTCCTATAGCTTTTTGTTCGAACAAAGATTGATTGACTGAATCGTTCTCCATTTTGAAACCTGTTGAAAGCGGCGTACCTCAGGGATCGTTGCTGGGCCCTCTCTTTTTTTGTATATGATCTACCTGAAATGCTAACATAATTGTTGTATGTATTCCTCCTCTGAAGGTGACCACAACAAGATCTGCTCAGTATTCAGCAGTGGATACCTCAAGCACCAGAAGATTGCTTTATATCACAAATCAGCAAGGGCAACCTTACACTAAGGCATTGATGATATTCACTTGCTCTCTGCTCTAGTCTAGCGAAAACTTTCTTACAAGCCGTTCAGCCCTATGGGTTGCAGAATGGTGCAGGAACCATAAAATGGTATTAGCTCTTGTGCTTATTTCTTGGCTTCTTAGTTATTTTTTCCAAGTACCCGGCTATTCAAATAGCTGCCTTGCTTAGCAGCTCTTTATCTTGTGTGAATTTTGAATTGCAAGATCCTAGGATAAATTTCCATCCATCCTGAGTGTGCCTTTCAAGATTTGAGTTTTTTTTTATGTTGTGGTTTTCACGAAAAGGAACATCCTGTAATGTTCAGAGAACATCGTGAGAACCAAGGAAAACGTAGGAATTGATGTTCTTCTTGAATTTCTGGAGGTTATATGCCTCGGGGAACACCTCCCTAGGCAATGTGTTCCAAAGCCTCGCTGTTCGTTGGATGAACGAGTCTTTGAAGAGAGATGTTCTGCAGGTCTGCAAAATTACCACGAAGGGGTGTGAAGACTTAACTTGACGGGTTAGTCTGGAAGAGACTGCCAAAGGGGGAACGATTGCTGATAATTCAGAAGAGCATCGCCCATGAAAATAACTATAAAATAGAGACAGATCGCCCACTTTTCTACGGTGTTCCAGAGAAGTGAACGAGCTTGTAAGCGAGGCATCACTGACGAGACGAATTGCCCTTTTTTGTACGGAATCCAAGAGTTTTAGGGTGTGTTTAGGTGCAGCACTCCAAATATGGGAACAGTATTCCAGGACAGGTCGAATCTGTGCCTTATAGATCATAAGCAGCTGACTTGAGGTGAAATAGCTCCTGGCACGAAACAGAAAACCAAGTTTTTGGGATGCACTTTTAGCAATGGATCTCACGTGATTCTCCCAGGAAAGGTTACTGCCGACAGTAATGCCAAGCATCGAAATGGATGACTTCAATGGTATGGTTACTCCCGACAATTTTATGCTGGGCACAGTAAGATCGGCTTTTCTAGAGAAAAGACATGCTTGTGTTTTGTTTGCGTTGAATTCCACCAAGTTATTAGATCCCCATTCAAGAATTGTTGCCAGGTCCATATTTATGTTGTTAACATTTCTTCCTCGTTCGTTTCTGATTTGGCGGGCTGGTATTGGAGCCCTAGAAGAAAAGGCGGTATGGAGGGTACTATTATCCGCGAAGCTGTGCACTGGACACGAAGTTGCTTCCAGCAAATCGTTGATGTGAAGTAGAAATAGTGTTGGAGCCAGAATTGATCCCTGCGGAACACCAGCATTTATGGGTAGAGAGTCAGATGAAACTCCATCGACCACTACATAGAGAGATCTGTTTGAGAGAAAACTAGCTAGCAGAGAACATAGCTTTGGGGGCACGCCATAAAATGGAAGCTTGGCGAGGAGTCCCTGATGCCAGACTCGATCGAATGCCTTGGAGATATCCAGTGCTACGGCTAGGGTTTCACCATATTTCTCGATAGATAGCTTCTGATACCATATTTCTTCAAAACATCTAATGGTACAATCCCTGTCTCTTTTGTTACGCTGCCTTTTAATACAGTTATTCTGTGATTTCGTCTCTAGGAAGATATAGAGATAGGATCCTTTTCGTCAGAGATCTACATAACTCTGAATATGTGGTTCTTTCATTTTTAGGCCCATTCTTATAGAATGTAGCTATAATTCCATGCGCTGCTCTCTTTAACCAGATGAATTAACAATCTCTATCCCCGAGTATGAAGAATAAACAGAATAATAAACTAAAAACTGGATGTTCAATTATCCACGAATTAATCTGGGAGTTTTATTTTCGGGGTTGTTTTTCTTTCTAAAAATAAACGAACCAAATTCGGCAAATGCATGAATATTTAACTCCAAAATTTCGCGTTGGATATCTACGAACATTAAAGGAAAACGTATTTGGCAGTTTACGAATCCAACGTTATAAAAGCTCTAATTTTTATTGGCGATTCGATTAAGAGAGATCGGATATGAAGTTTATGCTCGTCGTATGAGCTGTTTTAATGTGTATGAAGAAAATCTTGTTTTAATGCTCGGTTTAATATATGGTATAGCTCACTGATTTATATGAGAAATTTAGGGTTAGTTTGTGTAATTGTCAGTTATAACCTCTAGGGCTTGTTGCATTAACAATAACTTAATTTGTTTCATCTCCCTCTGCCAAAATAAAATCTGAATCTTATAAAATTTCGGGAATGTTATTCCAGAAGTTCTTCTCTATATTATCCATAATTTGGTCATTTCTTCAGCATGTGGTTTCACATTTAATCACAGCGATCTTTTTGCTCCAATTGGTCAGCACCTTCATTGCCATTTGCTGCATATTCGTGCCACTTACAGCTTCTCTCCCGAGCAAAAATTTGCAGCAATGCAAGAATCTGCTCAGTCGATAGCATCAAAGTCTTTTCCTTTGTCCCAGAACAATTTAATGGAAAATCTTAACAAAATATCCACCATCTCACTGAAGAGCTCCTTCAGCATGTGTAATCTTCACTTCAGAATAGTGGATGCTGTAAAGCTATTGTAGCTACGCCCTATGACATCGACTTTCACAGGACTACAGGACCTCTATATCTTAATTAATGCTATCTTTCGTTTCTACAACGTTGGCCGGGAGGAGTTTTCAAGTGGGAATTTCCTGGAACTCTTACTTTATTATCGCTGACGGAATTAGAAAACCGTGGCTGCTATGTTTTATGAGGGTTTTCAGCGAATGGTTCATTATAAAATTTAATGGAAGATGATACTTATATATTTTTTTTTCGAGCTATTAGACGTGATCAGAAAAAGTTTTCTCGTTGAAGTTTCCGATGCTTTTAACGAAGTGGAGGGGGGAAAATATAACACCGAACATAATTCCCATAACGATCTATTTGAAATACATATTTTCTCCCCGAGAATTCTAAAATTGACTGTACTTACCCCCTTCGAAGCGAGATGCTTTTCTGCCATGGTCAGCCACAATCTCTTCCTGAACTCTGGTGGAATTCCACCTGGTAGTTGGGCCACCATTTTCATAGCTGAAACCCATTGCGAAAACCCCGATTCTCCTGCTTGTGGATTTACAGTGAAACACATTTCTTCTGAGCTGTTCGGCAGTACTGAAAGTAAAAGAATGGGTGTGAATTGAAGGAAATTCAGCATTCGTACGTAGTTCATTACTTGTTCCAATAATTCCAAAACGAAGCTTCGAACTGATTTCTTACAGGGGACAAAGAATAAGGAAAATGGAATAATGCATTGGAAAATTAAAACTTGGAAACATAGACACCAACAAAATTTTCAGGGTGGAATGAAAGGTGTAGCTATCTTTTATATCTCTGATATTTTTATTTCGTATTCGCCTCAGGTGTACCCAACTAAAGGAATCTATTCTAGGTCTCGTTGTGTTCTTTATTTCAGTAGTAATGCATTATTCTGGATTTACAGGTTGAGAATATGTGAAAGGAAAATAAGAACAAAGAAATTGACGTAAACCAACTTATAAGCGAGAGGGTGAAATAGATGAAGTGATAAAGAGAGTAAAAATGAATTCTAACGAATAGATCAACTAGAAAAATTAATGAATCAAGACTCGTTGAGTTGGTGAAGTAGGTTAAAAGAAAAATACGTTCATAGTATCGAGTAAAATAATTCGAATTCATTCAAAAATTGGCTCACAACTCGTTCGAATTAATGAACACCATTCACATGGATCAGAATGGATATGTATGCAGATTAACTCAAATACTATGATTAACAAGATTATTTACACGCATTATATCGACACCTACCATATGTTCCCCCAAATTTGCAATTCTAATGAAGTATTCCCCCTGTATGGGTTTCCAAATGAGCAATATACCATGAATGTTATCATCTAGACCGTTTTTATCGGAAATATAAGCTTTTTAGGTCTTTGAACCTTCAAAACTTTCAACAAAAGCGAAATCGGATATAACCAAAAAGTCTGAATGAAATCCAACCCTTAAAACTTCAATTAATCTCTCGAGAAAATTCGCTTACCATAACTCGACCCACTCGCAGCTTTCATCAAGGAATTCAGAAAAGCACTCATATGGATACGTTACTTCATACATCTCTGAAAGTGAACTGCATGAAACCCTGTCACTCTGTCACTTGAGGACCTTATGGCTAATAATCGCTTTTTATCAGACGTGATTCAGATTTTCTTCATCTGATACAAAGGAGGGAAAGCGTTGGAGGGTTCCGACGTGAAAATTGGTTGGATGTTGCTGGGGATAGAGGAATATCGATTTTCCTGCGATGTTGCCGTTTCGGGAATCTGGGCGTAGATTTGGGGATCAGGTATCGTGTCCTATTTCGCAATAATGGATATAATTTTGATATGCGGCAAGAATATTTTATGTGGGCCATCCTGTATAGGCGATCCGTGGTAAAATAATTCATAAGGAGTTTTACCTTCTTTCGAAAAATATATATCTTTTGAAACGCCCTGTAAAGTGAACCACACAGTATTCAAAACGATTGCCGTATTATAAATAAGCGTTGACCCAAATGGAAAACACTTAATTTTCAATATATCTACACCTTAAACTAATCAGTTGTACCAATCAGAATACATTTTGATCTATCAAAACCACCTTAACTTTAATTTACCCATCTTTAAATTCGCATTGTCCCACTTTGGAATCGAAATCTAAATTGGTTCGATGGACCCCGTTCAATTAAACTCAAGCAGTCTCCAGTTCATAAAAGGAATAAAAACAGTGAAAATTGGCTACGAATCATTACTGATTTGCAACCCCTGAAAAATTCCTGACATTCCTTGAAAACCGTCCAGATTAGACAACAGCGTACACTTACGTTTCTTCAGCTGACAGGTAATGACGTCGCAGTTAGCTTCCTGCTGGCGTCGTAGGGCCTCGCGGCGCTTAAGGCGTCTAACCAACTTGACACCGACTCGTTCAATCTGCCCTCCCAGCAGGACCACGAGAGCCGATAGATCTTCTATGTCTGAAATTGGAGAATTTTGGGGTTGATGAGGGTGCCATATTGAATGTCAAGGGTTAATGGTAACCAAACGAAGGGTAGGTGCTGTATCGTATGGCTTTCAATGAAGAAGCAGGAATTAGAATGAAATAGAAGTGGAAGCATTATTTCTTCTTTTCTCATGAAAAGTATTGGATTCATCTGCTATTTCATCAGCTATTTCACCTCAGGTCAGCTGCTTATGATCTATAAGGCACAGATTCGACCTGTCCTGGAATACTGTTCCCATATTTGGAGTGCTGCACCTAAACACACCCTAAAACTCTTGGATTCCGTACAAAAAAGGGCAATTCGTCTCGTCGGTGATGCCTAGCTTACAAGCTCGCACAAGCTCTGGAACACCGTAGAAAAGTGGGCGATCTGTCTCTATTTTATAGATATTTCCATGAGCGATGCTCTTCTGAATTATCAGCAATCGTTCCCCCTCTGGCAGTCTCTTCCAGACTGACCCGTCAAGTTAAGTCTTCACACCCCTTCGTGGTAACTTTGGAGACCTGCAGAACATCTCTCTTCAAAGACTCGTTCATCCAACGAACAGCGAGGCTTTGGAACACATTGCCTAGGGAGGTGTTCTCCGAGGCATAGAACCTCCAGAAATTCAAGAAGAACACCAATTCCTACCTGCTTGCCCTTGGTTCTCACGATGTTCTCTGAACATTACAGGATATTCCTTTTCGTGAAAACCACAACATAAAAAAAAAACTCATTCAACCAGCGCTGCTTTCGATTTGGTACCGATCTTTGGGTTGATTGTCTCTTTTAATTGTAGCTTTCGATTATTTAGAATTGCTATTCAAGAAGTATTCGCGTTTGAGCAAAGAGACACGTTGACTGGGAGTCATCAGAACAGCGGAGTACCTAAACAGGTACCTGTGGTACCCCAGAGAAGAATTGAATGATCCATAGGTGAATAATGTTATTTGGATCTCTTTTGAAAGCTTGGAAATAAACATATTCTCTTCATGAGATACAAAAGTAGTTTTAGAGCAAGCTTTATTACTTCGACAATATCATATTGGAGAAGGGATAACTCCATCTTTTGATGAAAACTATTTACAAATTGAACCAAACTTTGGAAAGAATCAAAACAAGTTATGTAGACTTGTGGAAAAATTGATTACCAATGAAGGCAAATGTGGATGAATTAAATTTGGGATACAGTCTCAGTCAAGATTAGGAAAGCCTAGATCAGATCAGTTTGTAAGTTAATCCAGAGTTATGTAGGGGAGTCTTCATCTGAAAGTGAACCATAATTGAAGATTTACTTGACGGTGAATGCATTCCTATCCCTTCAGTTAGCCTAGACCAGTTCCATGCATAAACAAAATATTGCGATACCAGGTACCTAAGCAGATTTACGAAGATATGCTTAATACCCTTTGTGATGAATGTCCTTCGTATGCGACTGTGAAAAATTGGACTGCAAGCTTCAAAAGAGGTAAATTTTCCATTGAAGATGATGACCGATCGGGAAGTCCAGATTCTGTGTCAATACCCGAAAATATCGATGCAGTTCATGACATGATTTTATCAGACCGTCGAATTGGGCTAAAACGGATATCTGAAGCACTGAAGATTTCATACGAACGCGTTCATCATATAGTTCACGTCAATTTGGACATGAGAAAAATTTCTGCAAAATGGGTCCCCAAATGTTTGAATGTTGACCAAAAGCGTGCGAGGGTAGAAGCATCGCGTTCGTTCTGTGCTCGATTTGAAAACGATGAAGACTTCTTAAACCGAATTGTTACTATGGATGAGACTTGGGTACATTTCTCCGATCCAGAAACAAAGCAACAATCGATGGAATGGCGACACTCTGGTTCTCCACGACCTAAGAAGTTTCGTGTCCAAAAATCTGCTGGATAGGCTCTTGCTTCAGATTTTTGGGATTGCCATGGAGTAATCATGATTGATTTTTTGGATAAGGGTACACCAATAACTGGAGATTACTATTCGACATTACTGACCGCTCTACGGGAAAAAAATTAAAGTGATAAGACGCGGAAAGCTATCCAAAGGTGTTTTGTTTTTACAGGACAACGCCCCAGTACACAAATCTCATGTTGCCATGCGAACAATTTGTGATTTAGGGTTGGAATTACTAGAACACCCCCCTTATTCAACAGATTTGGCTCCGTCCGACTATCATCTCTCTCCTCAACTGAAAAAAAGTTTAAAAGGTCGTAAATTTTCTTCCAACGGAGAGGTAATAAAAGCTGTGGAGGACTGGTTTGCAGAGCAAGAAGAAACATTTTTTTTAAAGGTCTAGAGACGTTGCAAATTCGCTGTAATAAATGTATTCAACTAAGAGGAGAATACGTTGAGTAATAAAATATTTTGACATTGAAATTTTGTTTGGTTCTATAGTAGGCTAAGAATTTTTCAATATATCCTCGTATGCACCTTCTGAAAACCCCTCAATTCAATTTTGAGGCCCAAAAGCTGACTTACCTCTCTTCCAGAGATCGTGGGACATCTGCCTGCTGTATTTCTGCGACGACCTACCGCTCGTGGTCGAATTGTAATCCGTCGTGTGTTGGATGCTGTTGTGGATGTCCAGCAGCAACTGGTCCACCAGCATCGACGCCCTTCTCCTCTCAGCCTCCATCATGTGCCTCCTCACTATCTCTTCCGGCGTAGCCACCGGTTTAACCGTGATAGGCACCGGTTGAATCAGCGTTTTGGGCATCTCGCTGGCGTAGGTTGGGCATGTGACGATGAGGTTACCGAACATTTGCTTGTCGCAACACTCCAGCTGTCGAACGCGGTAGCGTTCTTTGTACATGGCCTGGACGATCTGCTTCTGCTCGGCGAAAAGCCACCACTTTTCGACGATAAGGTGATATCCGGTTGTTTCAGATATGAGTTGCACCTTTGTGTGTAGTACGTGCTCTATTTTTATTTGCGGACGTTCTGGAAAGGAACGTAGTCTGGTTTAGCAAGTGGAGGAAGTTCTGGAAGGGTTCGAGGTTTTCTGAGATCAAAGAAAAAAGGCCTTGTGGTCCCAACAATCTATAAGATCTAAACTACTCGAATTCAATAATTCCCTTTTCGATATTACTCTACAGAGAATGAAATTTATACGTGATTAACAACTCCTACTATAAGACAACTTTCCTTGGTGCTTCAAGGAGCAAAAATAACCCATTTCCTTTGGAATAAGTGCAGTTTTCTCACGTACCGTGGTTTTGATGACTGAACGAGAATAAATTCGCTATCACAAAAACGCCTATATCTCTTGAACCAATTGAGAAAAAATCAAAATTTGATCATAGTTAGCGTTGTTATGAACGTCAGAAACATGTGGAACATTTACTTCATAGATATTCCAATTCTCTGTCGCAAAATGTCAAGCGAAGTGAAAACACGAGAATTTATAGTGAAACTTTTTCAAAATAATCAAAAATGGAGCTTCAAAAGAATCGCAAAAGAGGCTCGCGTTCGTCCGGAAACGGTATCAAGAGTTGTTAAGCGCTTCAACGAAGATCTTACAATTAACCGCAAGGGAGGAACCGGGAGGAAAAAGGGGTTTCATAGCCCAAAAAAAGTGAAGAAAGCCATCAGCCTTTTTCAGAAGAATCCTAACCTTTCAGGACGGAAAGTGGCCCAAATAGTGGGTTATTCGCAGTCAACCGTTCAGAAAATCAAGTCGTGTTGTGGGCTTAGAAAGAACATACAAAGTGCAGAAGGTGCCAGACAGAACGCTGTGAAGAATCAAGAAGCGAAATCAAGAGCAAAGAAATAAAGAAAAGATTTCTTGAAAAATTTTTCCTGTTGCGTTATGGACGACGAAACCTATGTCTTGGCTGATTTCTCGCAACTTCCTGATCAGGAATTTTATACTGCAGATTCTCGTGGAAATGTTGACGAACAATTTCGCGTGAAGAAACAAGCAAAGTTTCCTAAAAAATTCCTGGTTTGGCAAGCAATTTGCACTTGTGAGAAAAGGAGCAAATTTTTCGTTGGCTAAGGCTCTATTGACTCGAAGATATACATCGAGGAATGCTTGAAGAAGCGACTTTTACCATTTTTACATGAGCACGATGTGTCAACAATCTTTTGGCCAGATTTAGCTTCATGCCACTACAGCAAGGCCACCAAGGAATGGTCCGAAGCTAAAGAGGTGGCTTTTGTCCCTAAAGAGGCCAATTCACCAAATGGCCCAGAACTCAGGCCAATCGAGAGATATTGGGCCCTGGTAAAAAGAGAATTGAAGAAGACTAAGAAATCAACGAAAACATGAGCGGAATTTAAGCAAAAATGGAAGACACCATCCGAGAAAGTGACTGAGAACACTATAAGAAGCATGATGGGAAGAATTCCAGAAAAAATCCGTGAATTTTGTAAAAAATAGTATTGGTTTCTTTATTGTTAAAACAGTTTTCATGAGAATTAGAAGATGATTCGAAAATGAGTTCGATTTTCTAAATCAGTCCAGTGGTTCAAAAGATATAAGCGTTTTTGTGATAGCGAATTTATTCTCGTTCAGTCCTTAAGGTGTTTCAAGTTTATAGGATTGTGTTCGTTGACCCTTGCCTTCAAATGTGTCCCCAGAAAAAAATCGCAGGGTCCCCTATGCGGCGGATGACATGGGGGCCAGAAAAAGCTTTCAATTTATCAGCTGGTGCTGTCTTGTTGAAACCAAACCTCATCTAAGCCTTCTTAGCCAATCTCTGGCTTGAATTCTGAGAGTCTGAATGAAAAAGTCCCTGAACATGGCCACACAGCGGTGAGAAACTACTACAAAACTTGTGGGTGCTAGAGGGCTGAAATTGTGGAAGTAGTATTTACCTCTGAACTTTTTCTTGTGATCTATTGAAGCTTCTCATTTTCCACTGAACTCCTTTTCTTTTTCACTTGAAACTTACACACTTAATAAAACTTGAGTAAAAATAATCAGATTAAACTGGAATATTCCAACGGATTCATTATATCGCACCAGAAACTTCCGTTTTCACACAAACGAGCATAGATGAGGCGTGATCAAACTGTGGAAAATAGTGAAAAATTAACTGCACCGATTGACGTTATCGACAGGAAATAATGACACTCAAAGGTACCTGACATTTCTAAATCAAATGGGGTGATTGATATGGGTACTTCGCACTAGTGGTAAACAGGAAAATGATTATATTTCGGTTGAATGACGATTCAAGGCGTATAACAATACTGTTGGGCTTGCGGCCAAAGATTCAGAGATAACAGCTTTACAGCTGACGAAAATGAGGGCGTCCATTAAATTTATCGTTTTAATTTATTCTAGCAATCAATGCTCGATTTAATTGGTGCTAATTTGAATTGGAAATTGAGGTTTTTATGGAAGGAATAACGTTATCTCATGACGAAAATTTTGGTTAATGCATTTTTTTCAATCAAGACTGATTTTCTGCCCAATAAGTTTGATGCCCTTCTTAATAGCCCCAGCCATTTATGTTTTTATTCACGCTTGTTTAAGTGTTCGGAGTATTCGAGCATTTGCCACTACTAAATTGATCTGGAAACACTTTTCGTAGACGAGCTTGAATGGACTTTGGTGACCTACGACTTGTATTTTGTTGAATGAATTTTTTTTCGAATTTATTGTTACAATTAATTTAAATGAGAATCAACGAGAAAGGTGCATGAATCGGTCCAATAGAGGAATAACTGTATTACATACAGTAGATCTGAAATTGTAGCAGGTAAAACCCAATAGATAGCGCTACATGTACTGATCCTTGTACTGGTTTGATTTAAACAGAAATAACACATCAAAGTTGGGATTTCATTAATATCATCTAAGCGATGCATCAGCCTGTATACACAACTGATTTTTCATCAAAAGGGCTCAAAACTGGTTACGTCAATTGTGACTAAATGAACCTGCCTATCAATGAAGTGATTCTTATAAGAGTTGAAGAGGACGAAATTTACCTTGGATGAGACCAATTTCTTCGAAAATCCGTATATACGTAAAATGATAGTTTTTCAAAAGTGGCTATTCCATTTGTTCAAATCTTAAATCCTCATTCGCTTTTCACTTTTGTCAGTACAGAACTAGGCTCAAACATTCTCAGGGCTTCTAAATATTCATCCTTTTTTATAAAATTTCAATTATTCCTGCTGTAGGTCTCAAGCAATGCTCCAACCTGTTTCTTAAAACAATAGGAGGTTCCACTCAGCCAGTGATAATAGCCCATGGTTCGGACATGGGATAATCCCATTTCAAGAAGCGAAAAAAAAGACGAGATGCCCATCTGAAACCTAATTTATATTCAGACGAATACTTTTGTTTTGCACATATTTCATTCTGGGTTCAGTCGGACCCCAGGTGTGGCAAATTTGAATTCAACCCGCCGTTTCGCTTGATCATTCGTCAAAGTAGGCGTAGCCTCATGCCGTGAAATTTTCAGAGAAATTGTGATTGTTATCTGCACTCGAGATTCTGAGGAATATTGAATAATGTCAGAGGAGACACGATTTCAAGGTAATTCAATAGAAACACATCGTAAAAATTGGACAGTATATCTATTTCAAGGTTTTTTGTGTAGCGCACCCACCATATATAGCAGACATCATTTTTTTTCGCGGAAGACTGTATCTAGGAAGGCTTAAAATAGTTTTGGTAAGTGAAGAAAATGGGATATAATTCGTCTCTGATAGTTTTATGCTTTGAATAACCTCATCAGAAGAGCTTTTCGATCCTAAAACTCCAGCTCAAAGGACCAATGTTGTATTAAATGAAACACTTCTCATTATTTCATTCCTTATAATTTGTTTCCATTGACATAGTACTATACAATACGTTCTGCTCTAATAACTCATTTTAGGCGCTAATTCTACAATACAACCGCTTTATGCAAACCTTTCCTGGACTCACAACGATTACAACGAGAATACTGCCAATAGATCGATTCTTTCATATTCATACTGAGCCTCAATTAAATATAGCACGATTATAATATTGTTACTGGTTCATGTTTTCCCAAAACCAAAACACACTCCTCATCAAGGATCATTACAATCGAATCATTAATTCATCAGCTGCGATATGCAGAGTTTACGTCAGTGAAATGCATATAAATCCCGAATGGAATGCCATTTGAGATAAGAAACCTCAAATTCGTTCAACTATAACTGTAAAAATTCAATCGATTGAACATGATTCATGACTGAAGATATGCATTCATTTAATATATTACAATATTTTCACTAGAAAAATGTGTAAAATGCAGGCAGATCAATCAAACAGTCGAGAATCTTAACTTTTACAGTTTCACATGAGATAATGGCTCCCTTTTTCGAGGTTATGTCGACCGTTTGACAGATCCTCATGTCAAGCACAGATTCACGAGAATAATTTCAGAATATTACATTTTTCGATTATATCCTTAACATGTTCCAACCGGCATATTGCTCGCATATGGGAAAGATATGAATTCTATGCAAATCGCATATAATTTATTTACACTACAAATAGATAACGAAGAAAAATGACGCAAAATCAACAAACATTTGTGCCTGGAAAACTAGAAAATTGTAGAGTTCTAAACTGCAGGATTCAGCAGGTTCGATACTGGGATATGTTAAGTTTGTAATTTTCATATTTTGTTTAAAATATTGCGCAGGTCAAAATTTTGTTGATCCTCAATCCTGCTCCATCGAAGTTCAAGTTGAAAAGTCTTCAATTTTCAAAGTTTTCATTAACTACACACCGAATCAACAGTAGATACGAATACAATAAAATATATGTAATTAAATTAAATTAACGGATTAGAATAATATTTTCAATTGTATATTTACATTGACAACATTTTTTATCACTTTGTATATGAGTAAACACACCCAGAAGCTTCATTATATAAAGTTGAGGCAACATCGATATCTATATTATGAGTAAAATCTACCATTTTCCAATCAAGTGCAAAACCTGTTCTATTTCGTATAAAATTTTCTAAGAATTTTGTTCATGTGACCAGGCATTCCTATATTTTTCAATGAATACTTAGAAATAAGAATTAGTTGAGTTTTAGGTTAACAGGAATATCAGAAATTTCGAAAAACACGATGAAGACAAAACAGTATATTTCATCATTTCGAAAAAATTACCGATAGAAATTTCGAGGAAGAATATTATATTTTTCGAATGGTTTCGTTGTTCTGACATCGTTGAACAACACGTAGGTCACCTATATCAATAAATAATTTAGTGCAAACTCTCTAATTTTAGTTATATTGTCATTAATCAATATCTAATCATATCAACCCGATACTCTTTCCATAATCTTTAACAGAACTCATAGGTACTAAGAACTATATTGCCATATCTAATATTTTCAACGTATAATTCAACAATTTTTTATGAATACAACAATGGCACTTGTAATGTACCAGCCTCAGGCAGTGGAATCGCTCTTCTCACGTATTGCTTGTTTGAACGTGAAAGAGATGGAACTGAAACAAGTGGTAACTCGATAGAAAAAATATAACCCTGCTCATTGAGATCAGTATCCGAAAGATATCGGGCCTTTCTCCTTCAGCTATTCGTGGAGTTCATATTATATTAGGCCAAGGAATGCGCCCTGAGGAAGCCCGCCCGTTGGAGTAATCAGATGAAAGCGCTGTTTGAATTTGATGTCCAACTGGCCATGAAAGTATTTGGGGAAGATATTGTTGTCTGTGTGGAATAGTTTTCGGTCTCAACAAGCAGGTGATTTCTTAGTTGACTATGGGGAAAATTGAATTCATTTGATATCATACTATCACTGGAAGAAGTAGTCGACTGAATTGATTTAATTCCATAGTTTCTTAGACTCCTCGACTAAGGTATTTCAGTTGAAAGTATGATAAGTTCTGTGTTGCTAATATTCAAATTTTGTACCAAATCTATAGAAAATTATATGGAATTGACATGAATCTGTTCTCAATGATTAATTTGGAATTTCATGAGGGTCATCTAAATTATAGGTCTTAGTCCAAACAACTCGTTTTCCAGTTTACTCCTCCTGAATCTTCGATCTATTTTAACCTAGATAATTTTGTCTTTGTTTTAATTTTGAGCTTTTTAAACCATATTATTTCAGATATTTCACTAAGACTTTTTGGGGATTGATTCAAAGATCAGGAGGAGTGAAATGGAGTATTTGTTTGATCTTCTATCTCTTGAGTTTACATATCTCCAAATATACCAGCGAAAGTTTTCCTGAGGTTTTTCATGGTATCTTCCGAGTCTTCTCCTGGAGGATTAGACTGTTGACTACCTTGACGTTGGAAAGGTCTTGGTGGAGGATCTGGAAGACGACCAGAGCTCACTGTGCTAGTCTGGGAAGCTGAAAAAGAATTCAATTCAGATGAGCAATTTCGAACTGAAGTTGAGGATAACTCACTTTGGCTTTCTCTTCTGCCAATGCTAGACAAAGAGATCGAATCAGGAGCTGTTGGTGGAGGTGTTTCGGAATGTGTCAAACTACTCAGACTACCTAAAATACCGCGGGGTCCCACAGGGGGCGGTACTGGATCCTCCATGTTACCCGGAGGTGTCCTTGGTCTACATATTGCTTGCATTCTCGATGTTACCAGATCGGCAATGTGGCGTCTATCGTCTTCTTGGGAGTCTCCCAAGAGGGTGAGGGCGCTGTCATTGACTTCGATGATGAATTCTCTACCGTCCTTGCCAACTACAACCTGGGAAAGGAGAAGTTAGTACAAAAAGGGGATGTTATTTTGAAATCCTTACCTCTAAAGCGCAGATGTCTAAGCCACCGAACAGATCAGACACCTCATCGATCCACATCTTGTATCTATCAGGCATGGTGATCTGCTCCAGCATCGCGGAGCCTATGTTGGTCTTCCAAGAACCAGAGATGGATTTCCTCATGAAAGCCTTGTAGTTCGCTCCGATCTTCTGCACGTGAATGTCGTACTTTGAGTCGATGTAAGGCTCGACGGTGCAATAGGTGTCGGATACGGCCACCACGCTGGCCATGTCTTGGAAATCGTTGATGTTGTCCACTTTCACCTTGCCCAGACCGCTGTGTGCGTGGCCGATCTTGATAACGACTGGGAACTTGGTAGCCATGATCTGGAAGAAGAAGATTTTCAAAATGCAGTCATTGACTGGGTTTCTCACAGGACATTGCCTTAGGAAGCATAAGATGAGATTGAGCATCTAGTTACAGAATGTCTTTGGGGCTGTAACCCAAAAATACTGCGATGGATGTATGTCATGATTGTAAGACCTATAGTCACATATGGGGCAGTAGCCTGGTTTGCTAAGACAAGTCAGGTAAGTACGAGGAAAATGCTCGACAAAGTATAAAGGCTTGAGATCATCACAGACCCCACACCTCTACATCTAGTGATTGAAAGGGTAGCCCATGAGGCCATCCTCAGAGTATCTAAAGAAGGAGCAGGCAATGAGAGAGTCAGGTTTCAGAGAGCTTGGTCCTCTCTGAATGACTACACCTCATCTGCAAACCTTCCTAGTGATGTAATGATCAAGAAAGTAAGCACTGAGAAGAACTTCAGTACAATGCAAAAGAGAGGATTGGGAAAGGGAATACACCAACTACAATCTCAAAGAAAATGCAATGAAATGGTGTACAGATGGTACTAAAACCGCTACAGGAGCTGGCGCTGGGATTTACGGGACAAGTACCAAGTGTGCACTATCGTTAGGCTCCTGTACAAGCGTCCTTCAAACGGAAATACTTGCAATAGGAAGATGTCTAGATATAAATTTAGAAAGAAACTATCAGAAGTGCGATATAGCTATTCATACAGATAGTCAAGCTGCTATTAAAGCACTGAGCTCCTACGTCATTGACTCAAAGCTGATTTGGGAGTGCCGAAACAAACTCAATGAGATAGGCAAGAAGAATAAGGTCTTTTTAATCTGGGTTCCCGGTCATTCGGGAATCGTAGGAAACGAAGAGGCCAATAAACTGGCCAGAAAGGGCGCACAAACGCCACTCACTGGCCCAGAACCCTTCTGTGGTAAGTATAGGAAAATGCACCTATAAGAAGGAGTTTATGCTGAAGGAGAAAACCGAAAGAGAAAAACTCTGGCGGAATCTCCCAGGGATGGATCACTCCAAAAAGTTCCTCCGGAACTTTGAAACTGCTAGATCCAAAAAATATCTGGATCTCAGTAAAAACCAACTTCACCTACTCACTGACTTTCTCACAGGACATTGTCGCCTAAAGAAGCATCTGTTGAGAATGGGTTTATCGGACACTGATGAGTGTAGATTCTGTGGGGAGGAGGAAGAAACTCCTATTCACCTGGTTATGGAATGCTATGCCATTGCAATCCAAAGGGTGCTTTGGACAAGAAACTTGTAGAAAGTGGGGAGTTATCCTCCTTGAAGCTGTCCCAGATACTGGATTTCATCAAATCTCTGGAACTGGAGGGCGAGCTGTAGGAGGCGCGATGATAACAGCTCTGTCAGGGGGCACAATAGACCTTAAGGTCGCAGTGGACTGTAACCCCTTTTTACTATAACTATATATATACAGAATGTCTTGCGATTGCTGGTCTGCACAAAGAATGTCTTGCACAAGAGAACGAGGACTATCTTTCTCGATGCTCTCTGAGATACTGGAGTTCATTGGAGTTTTGGAGCTGCAGGGTGAGCTCTGGATAGGAGGGCACTATGAACCTTGAGGAAGCAGCAAAATGTTATTCCTCTACCAAACTATCAACTACTTGCTCATTCAAGAACTAATCACTGACTAATCTCCCCATAGAGCTGCATATCAGTTGAATTTCAGAAAAAAAGCTAAATCAACTCTCTTTCTTTTCTCTATAGGTATACTTAATATAATATAAATTCACTTGGGTTCTTCAAATCTACTACATGAGCTCTGACCAGTTTCAATCAAGCAGATAAGCAAGAATGAAGATAAATTGACATAAAGGTTCTTTTTACTTTCACTCGCGAAACGGTATGAAATTGGTTCAATAATATGTCAAACCAGTAGGCACCAGTAGGTCTGGTAGCCGCTATTACTCATAAAGATCGTGGTAAACCCAAAGCTCCCATTGTACCATCATAATGACTGGTTCTCAACATCCACTGTTATGAATACAAAACGACAATTTGCTCTTCATCGATCCGAATGAACCCACGCTGAATATCAATCATCATCACTAACCCTACGCAATCCATGACTAACTAGATTAACATCGTGGTCGGTACCCAGAATCGCATTTTTTTCGTCTCGCCAAATCACGCTCGTAAACTCTATTTACTACTCTAACATCGCATTCCTGACCGTCTGAGTCATCCTTATCAGGAGCTAGTGAATGATCCTGCATCCATCTAGTATCTAATAATAAATTCATTCAGAGCGAAAACCGAAGGAATCCTCCATTCGGCACGCATCATGTGTGGGATGGAATTAATTCAGAAGAAGAGAGGAATCTGACGCAATTTCCATTTTTGGAGGTTAGGTCGAGGAAAGGATGAGGTAATCTGTGACGTAGGGAGTTTGGGAATCTTCATTCCTGTAAGTCGTAACGTAGGCATATTTGCGGACGTACAGGAAAAGCGTGTTTTCTGGGAACTGAGGAAGTGTATGGGATGTTGACGGATTTAGATCGCACTTGCTGATTCTGACTATTACTCATGATCAACAATGCTCATCATCTTCTTGCGTTTGGCCCTGATCCTCATCGAGAAATACCCCCAACTCACATTTTTTTTTATTTTTTATGTTGTGGCTTTCACGAAAAGGAATATCCTGTAATGTTCAGAGAACATCGTGAGAACCAAGGGCAAGCAGGTAGGAATTGGTGTTCTTCTTGAATTTCTGGAGGTTATATGCCTCGGGGAACACCTCCCTCGGAAATGTGTTCCAAAGCCTCGCTGTTCGTTGGATGAACGAGTCTTTGAAGAGAGATGTTCTGCAGGTCTCCAAAGTTACCACGAAGGGGTGTGAAGACTTAACTTGACGGGTTGGTCTGGAAGAGACTGAAAGGGGGGGAACGATTGCTGATAGTTCAGAAGAGCATCGCCCATGGAAATATCTATAAAATAGAGACAGATCGCCCACTTTTCTACGGTGTTCCAGAGAAGTGAGCGAGATTGTAAGCGAGGCATCACCGACCAGACGAATTGCCCTTTTTTGTACGGAATCCAAGAGTTTTAGGGTGTGTTTAGGTGCAGCACTCCAAATATAAGAACAGTATTCCAGGACAGGTCGAATCTGTGCCTTATAGATCATAAGCAGCTGACCTGAGGTGAAATAGCTCCTGGCACGAAACAGAAAACCAAGTTTTTGGGATGCACTTTTAGCAATGGATCTCACGTGATTCTCCCAGGAAAGGTTACTGCCGACAGTAATGCCAAGCATCGAAATGGATGACTTCAATGGTATAGTCACTCTCGACAATTTTATGCTGGGCACAGTAAGGTCGGCTTTTCTAGAGAAAAGACATGCTTGTGTTTTGTTTGCGTTGAATTCTACCAAGTTATTAGATCCCCATTCAAGAATTGTTGCCAAGTTCATATTTTTGTTGTTAACATTTCTTCCTCGTTCGTTTTTGATTTGGCGGGCTGGTATTGGAGCCCTAGAAGAAAAGGCGGTATGGAGGGTACTATCATCCGCAAAGCTGTGCACTGGACACGAAGTTGCTTCCAGCAAATCATTGATGTGAAGTAGAAATAGTGTTGGAGCCAGAATTGATCCCTGCGGAACACCAGCATTTATGGGTAGAGAGTCAGATGAAACTCAATCGACCACTACATGGAGAGATCTGTTTCAGAGAAAACTAGCTAGCTTTGGGGGCACAATATACGAACAAAAAGTGGAGACGACCGCAGGAGCGGGAGATATGACGATTTGAAATTCGAAAAAATGCCATTTGACAGGTGAAAATCTAAACTGCGATAGATACAGCCTTGGAATATTTTTCATCGAATTCAGCGACCTTGAAAACCTATATTTTGATACCAAACTTGTCCATATAGTCCTTCTTTTACTCGATTTTTTTCTTGTTTTTTGTTTTGCATTTTTCATTTTCGCGTGTTGTTCAGATGCTCACAGCACTCAAAGTATAAGGGATCCTGATCGTCCTAATGGGTTTTGTGAATGGCTCGAATGGGTAGTAGATCTTCCAGATTGAAAAACGCCTTCAGATTCTCCAGGGACTTGTTGGCAAGTACAAAAATGGCGTTTTTGCATTTTTCACCCAAAAAATTGAGTGAAGTAAAGATACCATAGCGAACAGCATCCAGCGTTATCGAGTTAGCGGCAAGACCGTTCCACTTCCGCCTTCTCAAGACGGCGTAAATTCCTCGCGAGTGCAGCGCTCGTCGCTCAGGCCGATCTTCCGAAAATAGGTTACGTCTTGCCGGTCGCTCAAGTCGTCGTGCTCCTGCTCGGTGATAAGAATAACCGATTTTGGCACGGCTCAATTGTTATCGATGCGTGTGCTGATGTTTACAGTACGGTAAGGCAATAGGTGGCAGAGTCGCTTATGGTGGGAAGCGACTGAGCACGTTGTGCGCGTCGTAATCTCCGCTAGAAGGCTCAATATACCACTCAGTCATATTTGAGATCGCGACGAAATAGCTGGTGCGGATTTTTTGTGGTTCAGTTTGGTGCTGTGCCGGCTTTCGCGAGCCTTCAGAGGGAATTTTTGAAAGGTAGCAGCATAGAAAAAATTCAAGTGAGTGTTTTTTCATTTTCTGCCAGCTTTTATGTTACTGAGGATGACTTTTCGAATTTTATTTTAGGAGGAACTGAATTTGCAGGGGTGTTATATAATAACCGAAATTGGAAGGTTGATTTGGCAATCAAAAACTTTCTGATGACGAAATTATTTTTTCAAATTTCGAGTTTGCAATAAAAATTCGAGGTGTGAAAATTTTTAAATATTCTAGCTTTCAAAATGTCGTATTGTCAATGTTGAAAATGCATCTATTTACATTCCAAAGAATACCCAAAAAAAAACAAAAAAAAATGGGTAATTTTTTTATATCAAAGCACTCATTTAGTACAACATGATTAGGGACAATTTTGGTATCCTAAGTGCATTCAATCAGGTGGTTGCATTTTCTTTTCAAATATAATTTGATGACGAGAAAATTCATTATCGAATTTTGCATATTTTCAATATCAACTTTTACTGAAATTAGTTCAGTATTTTTTTATCTTGCTTAGTTAATTTAAGATTCACCACGCTCTCCGATTCAGGCTCAAGTACTTTCTCCAATTCGCCTGGCGTATTCTACCGACAAGGTACTACAATACAGCGAGTTCAATATATTGAGATCTATTTCAATCTTATGTTTTCTCTTATTATTTTTATACAGTCATATCGGTGACTCAATTGCGAAGGAAATGCTCAAGTAAATAGAAAACTAGCCTAAAATTTCCTTTCAATGATTCCAATTAAATGAAGAAACTAAAATAAAAATAGCAAAAAAGAAAAAGAAACAAATCGAAAAATTAGTTGGGTATGGTAAAACTGCGTTGAAAGGAAACAAAATAAATGTTCGGGACTTTTTATTATTATTGTTTCATTCAAAGTCTATCATTTTCACCTTCTTCGTTCATATTTTCCCTCCTCATTGCACAGACCAAATAACCCTTTCCAGAAGGATAACAGCTTTAAAAAGAACTTCATTATTCTGATCGTTATATTCGTTATTATTCCTCCGTCTCTTTGGATCATAGTTAAACAATCAACAATGTCAGCAATGATATAAAATAGGCGATATAATTAATTTGGATGAATAATTTTGTGTTTCTGTTTCATTGTACGATTCTTGGTACTTCTTTGACACAATAGTATTATTTCAACTGGATGACTTGAAAATTCTACAATTCTCGAACTTTTTTGTATATCGAAAATTTTTTCGGCTTGATCAATTGTAATATAAACGAGAAAATCAATGTATCATGTTTTTGGCTAGGTTATCTCGAGGACAAAAATGTGATGAGAATGTAACGTTCCAAACACCTTTCACAGCAATAACGAAGTAAATTCGGTTTCAAAAATTTCCTCCTCGATAAATAGCAATTATGTCAAGATCAAGAACTATAATATCACATTATGAGAAATAACGGCATGAAAAATTGTTTGTCGGTTCAAACTTTCAACTTCACACGTAAAACCTTGCGTAAGCTACTAATTTGATCCTACTTTTCACTTTTTTCTCGCTTTTTCGGTACACGAAATCCAACGCTATTAAATACCACACCAACTTGATACTGAATACGTTGTAACATTGACTTCGTTCATGATTTCCACATCAATAATTTTTGATGGGATTATAACATTTTCTGGTCTGTTTTGGTCAAAAAGAATAATTGCTTGCAGGCCAATCAATTGGCAGAACAGTACTTTTGAAGCGGGCAGTTTTCATCATTAAAATAAGGATTCTTAAAAAATATCATTGGATCTTGAAGAAACACCTCTAATCTGTCACCAACTTGATTCAGAAACATTGAACCATCAATATTCATGACTTCCCATCATGGACAATCCTCAAGCTTCTTTCCTCTTTCAAATCAGATGCAATAACTCAAAAATGCACATATTTATATTGTCCATTCTCCAACTGTCATAAATATTCATTATGACCGATTCACATTTCACAGGAAGACTGGACAAGGAATAAAATAACCGATCGATCAGGTAGTTTGAATGGGACCTCGTATTTTCAGTCATGATCACGTATTTGAGAATTAAACACGTTACAATAAAACCTTGATTGACAGTTTAGTGGTTGTTACTAGTAAGATAAGGAAAAGTTGTGTTTAAGACTTTATTTGAATGGATATCCTGAATGTGTGGGGGCAGTTGCTTCGTTTTGTAAACAGAACTACGACGCATTGTCGATAATAAATGCGGCATTCGAGATGAAGACCAACTCATGACCATTATAACTTTGCCAACTCAAATACAGATACTACCATTTGGAATCTGACTACCTTGATGTTCGCAACCACTCCTATTGAGAACCTTTTTCTTCTTCACTGTGAAATGATTACCTACTCTTTGATTCAACTCCCGAAAGACATCCTGTATATCTGGCGGTTAAACCTACGATCTCGATAAAAAACCGCAATCATTTAATCCTTCTTAATACACCGATTTAATTACGGTCGATACAATCGATCAATACCAAGGACTCGAGTAGCAAACTTTCGGGGAGGAGCTCTATATCCCAAAAAGGCAACGCTTACCATACGAGAGAAGCTAGCAATTACTATGAGATTAATTTGATCGAAACGCAAAAACAACCTTCGAATCTTGCCGACAGTCTGGTACCATTGAAAGGCCGATGTGGTTGTCATAAGTTTCCCGATTCGTTGTATACAAGCACATAGAAATCGATGATTTATCTAACATGAAGGTTGAAAGGTTGCGAATCCAAGTTGACAAACATGAGATTCAATACTGGGAAAGTTGATGAACTAACAAGACTCAATATACTAAAAGAGCTCACAATTGGGTGCGACCCTGCATTCAGTACTGCGGTGTTCCGCAAGGATCTATTCCAATGCCACTGATTTCTCACAAAACCAAGAGGGTTTTCCAGGGGTCAATACTGTTACCCTTGAAGTTCCTACAAGCCCTGATTATTAAAGATTTCTTATAGTTAAATGCATCAGATGTCGAGAAATCGACCCGAACATGTGTAAACACCCTGTCTAGTGAGTTCAGACTCGTTCCCACAGGTTCTCCGTAAAGGAATATAAAATCGAAGTGTCGACACTTCTCTGGTTCATCAGTAAACTCATTTCTGATTACTCAATGTTTTATTATCATCTTAATTAGAGTATGAGCCTATACCACAACATCTTACTTAACGATTCAGCACTTTTGGCGAGTTGAACGAACGGCATATATCATAATAAATTACAGTGTGGTTTATTTTTTTTAACGTTCGTATCTTGGAAAACCGAGGCGATATCCTGCTCAATATTGGGCAATTGCTGCGATGCATTGTAAACGATCTTAAATGGGCGTCAACCCACAATTTGGGTGCATGGTGCGATTCTTTGTTGAGAGGAGAATATAAATTGATGAGTTGTTATTGTGAAATTGATCGAGTAAGGAAGTTCTTCACGACAGCTCTATCTACAGGGTGTTTTTGAAGTTGAGTCTTTTTCAGCAGAAGCAAAATGAATAAAGCTTGCTTTCTAGGGATATTTCCAGATATTCAACTCCAGACTTCTATTCTATGATATCTCTTTATTTCCAAACCAGTTTATTTTCTCGAGAAAATGGCATAACTGTCCCTCTTGTAATAACTCGCACAAGGTGCTCTCAAATTAGCCTCTTGCTATAGACAATGCCATCAGCAGAGCCCATACATCAGAAGCCAGCAAGAAGATTCTGATGGAACTTGGTAATACCAACACACGACCAAATAAGCATTGCCTTATTATTCTCTTTTTCTTTAAGTGTGATCCACAAGTCCTAAAGTTTGAGCATAATGTCTTCTTGAATTTGCATTGTCCTGAAATGATATTACTGCTCTAGTTCAAGATTTAATGATGTGGACCAGATGAAAAACCAGTTTCTGTTCCCATGCTGTAAACAGCACTTTTAATGTTCGACACTCTACTGTTTGTCTTGAAATACGATAGATCCCATCGTAAACAAAGGTAATGCTAGCTTCTAATTAAGCTCCGATCCATGTAATGAGCCAATACCAATAAAGATTATTAATAACTGTCCAGAATTCCTTTAAGCTCGTTTAAGCTTCACAACTCTCGCACTTTGCTTTCCTTATATGCTGGCTTATTGACCAAACGCAATAACAGCACTTTACTCAATTCGTCTAATGTTAATAATAGATTACTTCAAATGTACGCGCAGTACTTCGAGGCCAGAACAAACAATAAGGCCGGGAGATGTCTAGAGTTTGGTAAACAACGCTTCTTTTGAGAACACCGTACCAAATTCGATTTTTTTCGGTAATTTTTTCTCATGCTCAGAAGATTCGGAGGACAATAGTGTAAATAGTGTCATTTTAGGACATCCATGAGGTGAAGTAAATAGAAGTGGAGAATTTGAAGGAACACCAACGCATATAAGTTGTGTAATTTTGGGTTTCAGATTTGAAAATTGTTTCAAATTGGTGATTTCATGCTTTTTATTCATGCCGATCTGAGAGGAATGCGGCCTTGACCTAAGGTTATGATTGTTTGCGAGACTTTGAAGGGGACTGACAAATTTGTTGTAAACATAACTCTGATAGTGGTTATCTCCAAATTTGGCAGAAATTGTTGTTCATTTGAGCACAGCCTTTCTCTAAATCATGCTGTTGGATTTCCTTTGAAAGCACTTAAGGCACCTTCACACTATGGCGCCTAACACAAAGAGCACTTCGTGAAATTAATGGTTTGCATAATCGTCCATCAGAGCAGCTCATTCGTCGAACTATCGATAGATTTCGGACAACATTCTCTCTACTAGATGCTACAACAACAACAACAAGTCAAAGAACTGTAGCTACAGAAGAAAAGATCGCTGCTGTAAGTGATAGTGTCAATGAAGATCCAGATTTGTCTATTCGTATTTTATGTAAAGATCTTGGTCTACACCCATAAAAGATCCAACTGGTTCAAGAACTAAAGCCAATTGAACATAATAAGCGTCGTTTGTTTTGTTGATTGAGCCCTAGAACAGCTTGAAGTTGATCCACTTTTTATCGAAAAAATTGCGTTGATGTTGTGATGAAGCTCATTTCTAGTTGTCTAGTTGAACGGCTACGTAAACAAGCAAAATTACGGTATATGGAGTGAAAACAATCCTCAAGAAGTTCTGTAGGTTCCATTGCATCCTGAAAAATGCACTGTATGGTGTGCTTTACACGCTGGAGGTATCATCGGTCCATATTTCTTTGAAAACGATGCTGGAGCTAATGTTACAGTGAATGGTGCTCGTTACAGATCGATGATCAATGATTATTTGTTTCAAAATTTGAATGGTATCGACCCAGAAGTATATTGGTTCCAGCAAGATGATGCTACACCTCATGCTGCTACCGTAACAATTGATCTATTGAAAGAAAGATTTGGTGATAACATTATTTCGTGAACTGGTCCAACTAATTGGCCTCCAAGATCATGCGACATTCCTTCAAAGGATTATTTTCTTTGAGGTTATGTCAAGTCATTGGTCAGAAACAATAGACGCTTTGGAAGTCTACATAACTCGTGTTATTGCTGAAATAAGGCCTGAATAACTCGAAAAAGTTGTCCAAAATTGGTCTGGTCGAGTGAGGTTTCTCAAAGCTAGTCGTGCCGCAAATTATTTTCAAAACATAAAACTGTCTTTCCAATAAAATGAAAATTTGCTTCAATCTTTGTTCAAATGTGTTTTATTTCAATTTAAAGTTCTATCACTCTAAAAAAAGACACGATACTTACGTCTGCATTTGTTTTACAGTATGGACGTTTGAAATTGTCGATTTTAAACCACTTTTTTGTGTTTCGATTTTTTGGTCTTTGGGATCAAGGGAAGGAAAGTGAGTGATCATCAAGGTTGTAAATCTCCTGATGTAGAATAGATGGTGATTCGGTTTCAACTCATGGAAGGAAACATTCTTAAGGAGACCTGGTACACGTCCGAGCTCGCAAGCTCCCTTCAAAAATTGGGCTTTTTATTTCTATGATATCTCAGTTCGTATGCGGCGTAGACCAACATTTTTTTTTAAATTGAAGCTTAATCATTTATCTAGAATGTGTTTTACTCGCTTTTCTGTTTTTCTTCGTATATTAGAAAAAACCTGGTTAGCTGTAATTTCATGAAAATCTGGAAAAACGATTTTATTTCCAAGATATCTCTGTCAATTCTCGGGATAAATGTATGAAATTTTCAGTTTACATGCGAAATAATATTTTCCAGAATGTTTATTGATCAGTTTTTTTGTTTTTTGCCCCCCTCAATTTCTAAATGAATTATAACGTGAGAACTTTATTGGCCATATTTTCAACCAGGTTTTTTTCCTAATATAAGCAAAAAACGGAAAAGCGAATAATACAGATTCTGCAAAATATTATTCCGCATATATACTGAAGATTTTATACATTCATCCCGAAAATTGACGGAGATATCATGGAAATAAAATCGTTTGTCCAGATTTTCATGAAATTACAGCTCACCAGGATTTTTTCCTGATATACGAAAAAAAACAGAAAAGCGAGTAATACACATTCTAGAGAAATGATTAAGCTTTAATTTAAAAAAAAAAGTTGTTGGCTTACGCCGCATACGAACTGAGATATCATGGAAATAAAAAGCCCAATCTTCGAACGGAGCTCGCGAGCTCGGACGTGTACCAGGTCCCCTTAACGTCCAGATTCATTTTATACTGTCAAACACGCTTTAACAATTTTTTTCGGTCGGTGACAGCGAAATACTATTTCATTCATGGCATGTTATAGAAGGCTGCGAGTTGTGAAACTCAATGCTGGGAATACGCTTGGGTGGAGTTCTGGGAAGTTTAGATGTTTTCGCCAAAAAATATTGGAAGTGACTCACGCCTTAGACCTATTACTTATGCCAAATATTGGCATGGTCCAAAACCCACGCTGGACTGTATCTCAGGCCTGGTTTCCGTTCCCAACACCCGAAAACGCCCGTTGTTTACCCACGACCACCTCTTCGTCGTTCCAACAATAGCCTTATAGCCCATAAAAACGGAAGCGGGTGAAAAATGCAACGATTCCAGATGCACCGTCTTACATCACCATCAGGCCGGTTGATACCTAACCTAACTAATTTGTATATTTTCGAATCGAAATCGTTTATTTTTAGCGGTGTAATCTTCACGCCCACGCGATCGTCTATTAATACGAGATAGGGCCGCCCGATCAAAACATTTTATTATTATTTTATGGTTCGCTTTGAATTATCTCGTTTCTTATTTTCGGTGATCCGGATAAAGACGTCGCAGACGCCGGTCGTTTCACTCGACGCCCGATACGCCCGGTGACAGAGAGCGGATACTGCGGAATTGTCGGATTTTTAGGTCTTGATTTATTGGGGAGTATTTTTCCTGCCAACATATCTTTCAGGAAGGCGATTCATTTAATCTTTAAGGATTTGACGGGTCTTCAATCAACTGGAATCTTCCTAAGCGCGTTTGCTTTTTCATAACAACGTGTTTGTGTAAGTTGCAATTTCTTATTAATGACAAGATCAATCCGCATGATTGAAATTGGAAAATGAAGAATTTTCCAATGAGAGGTGTTATTTCGAATAGCCCGCTATTTCGGTAGATGTCACTTGTGAAGCTGTCATTTTTTGACTTTGACAAGTAAAAACTACGTCATTAATGAAAATGGAACGTTAAACGCTTCAACAACGCATTGAAATTATTTAAATCATTACATAGTATAAGGACTGAACGAGAATAAATTTGCTATCACAAAAACGCTATATCTTTTGAACCACTGGACCGATTTCGAAAATCAAACTCATTTTCGAATCATCTTCTAATTCTAATGAAAACTGTTTTTACAATCAAAAAACCAAAACTATTTTTTACAAAATTCATGGATTTTTTCTGGAATTCTTTCCATCATGCTTCTTATAGTGTTCTCAGTCACTTTCTGGGATGCTGTCTTCCACTTTTGCTTGAATTCCGCTAATGTTTTCGTTGATTTCTTAGTCTTCCTCAATTCTCTTTTTACCAGGGCCCAATATCTTTCGATTGGCCTGAGTTCTGGGCAATTTGGTGGATTGGCCTCTTTGGGGACAAAAACCACCTCATTAGCTTCGTATCATTCCTTGGTGGCCTTGCTGTAGTGGCATGAAGCTAAATCTGGCCAAAAGATTGTTGTCACATCGTGCTCACGTAGAAATGGTAAAAGTCGCTTCTTCAAGCATTTCTCGATGTATATCTTCGAGTCAACAGAGCCTTGGCCAACGAAAAATTTGCTCCTTTTCCCACAAGTGCAAATTGCTTGCCAAACCAGGAATTTTTTTGGAAACTTTGCTCGTTTCTTCACGCGAAATTGTTCGTCAACATTTCCACGAGAATCTACAGTATAAAATTCCTGACCAGGAATTTGCGAGAAATCAGCCAAGACATAGGTTTCGTCGTCCATCACGCAACAGGAAAAATTTTTCAAGAAATCTTTTTTTAATTTCTTTGCTCTTGATTTCGCTTCTTGATTCTTCACAGCGTTCCTGTCTGGCACTTTCTGCACTCTTTGTATGTTCTAAGCCCACAACTCGACTTGATTTTCTGAAAGGTTGACTGCGAACAACCCACTATTTGGGCCACTTTCCGTCCTGAAAGGTTAGGATTCTTCTGAAAAAGGCTGATGACTTTCTTCACTTTTTTTGGGCTATGAAACCCCTTTTCCCTCCCGGTTCCTTCCTTGCGGTTAATTGTAAGATCTTCGTTGAAGCGCTTAACAACTCTTGATACCGTTTCAGGACGAACGCGAGCCTCTTTTGCGATTCTTTTGAAGCTCAAAGATGTAGTCATGGTCGTGGTGGTCATTTGAGTATTTGACTGATGTTATTCTTCAATATTAACGGCATACCTTCTCCTTTATAATGAGATAAACATCCGATCATTTATCTAAAAAATTGGCTTTTTGTTTCAATGTCAAAATAACACGTCTTATTGGAAGATCTTTAATAAGTCTAGCAAAACATTCTGAATCCATTAAACGCTGTAAGGCTCAAGACGAAACGGCAGACCTTCTTGCCACTGATTATACCTTTCAACTCCGATCCTACGCCAACAGCCCATGCCATAATTCCATTCCTTTCGGCAGACATCTCAACAATCTTCTCAAGAATACAATACGCATCCGCCGTTCACTTAACCAACCGAAAAACTAACCGCCTTATTTTCCAAGAAAACAATACCCTGGAACGCGTTAGATATACATCAATTGGACAGAAACCATCAATCACTGCTAATCTTCATATTCCAATTCGCTCGCGGCTTCTCAGCCGAAGGGTCAGGAATTTCAGAAGCAGAGCAGCAGGCAATAGATGTGCCAAGGTCGCACGCTCGACTGCCCGAGTGACGTAAGGCAGAGTCTGTTTACAAATAAACATTTTGGGCGGTCAGCCACGATTTATCATCATTCACGAGGTTACCAGTGAATTTTTTTAATTCGGGCTGGGACGGGGGTCTCATTTTTCATCTCGATTATTGTCGGGCCCTCCCACGGCCGTCTTTGGTGCAGGAATTTTAAGATATGCGTGCCCACGAGATGCACCGGCGTGATGGGCAGAAATTTCATTCAAGATACGGTTTTGGTTCGCAGACCGTGTTTGGGCAGCGTGACCGGGTTTGTGATCGATTTTGGGTGCTTGGGTTGCTCTGAATGAGATTATGGTTGCCCATAGAGCTCCAAAAATGGAGATTGAAGCTGCCATCCTACGAGCGGAAAAATGAAAATTGAAGTAAAAGCCCATTGACAAGAAAGTAAGCACTGAGAAGAACTTCAGTACAATAAAGAGTAAAAGTAAAAGAGAGGATTGGGAAAGGGAATACACCAACTACAATCTCAAAGAAAATTCAATGAAATGGTAAACAGATGGTTCCAAAACCGCTACAGGAGCTGGCGCTGGGATTTACGGGTCAAGTACCAAGTGTGCACTATCGTTAGGCTCCTGTACAAGCGTCCTTCAAACGGAAATACTTGCACTCGGAAGATGTCTAGATATAAATCTAGAAAGAAACTATCAGAAGTGCGATATAGCTATTCATACAGATAGTCAAGCTGCTATTAAAGCACTGAGCTCCTACGTCATTGACTCAAAGCTGATTTGGGAGTGCCGAAACAAACTCAATGAGGTAGACAAGAAGAAAAAGGTCTTTTTAATCTGGGTTCCCGGTCATTCGGGAATCGTAGGAAACGAAGAGGCCAATACACTGGCCAGAAAGGGCGCACAAACGCCATTCACCGGCCCAGAACCCTTCTGTGGTATAGGAAAATGCACCTATAAGAAGGAGTTTATTCTGAAGGAGTAAACCGAAAGAGAAAAACTCTAGCGGAATCTCCCAGAGATGTATCACTCCAAAAAGTTCCACCGGAATTTTGAAACTGCTAGATCCAAAAAATATCTGGATCTTAGTCAGAACCAACTGAACCTACTCACTGGCTTTCTCACAGGACATTGTCGCCTAAAGAAGCATCTGTTGAGAATAGGTTTATCGGACACTGATGAGTGTGGATTCTGTGGGGAGGAGGAAGAAACTCCTATTCACCTGGTTACGGAATGCTATGCCATTGCAAGCCAAAGGAAAGAGTGCTTTGGACAAGAAACTTGTGAAATTGGGGAGTTATTCTCCTTGAAGCCGTCCAAGATACTGGATTTCATCAAATCTCTGGAACTGGAGGGCGAGCTGTAGGAGGCGCGATGATAACAGCTCTGTCAGGGGGCACAATAGACCTTAAGGTCGCAGTGGACTGTAACCCCTTTTTACTATTACTATAACTACCTGCACCTTCCTTAGACATTCTAAGGATGGCCTGATGGGTTTCCCTATCAATTACTACTTACTAGATGTAAAGGTGTGATATCTGTGATGATCTCAAGTGCCCTAGTTCGGCACTTTCTCATAACTCCCATGATGCACATGCAGACAATCATATGCACTTAGTCAAGCATTTTCCTCTCACTTACCTGACTTGCTTTAGAAAACCAGGATACTGCCCTATAAGTGATCATAGGTCTCACAATGCATCCAACGCCGTATTTTTGGGTTACAATTCCAATTTCTGCATCGGCGCCTTTACTGAAATGGATGCTGTTGCCACAAAAGTGGCCGCTGACCTTACGTCAATGATTCTTTATATCTTACGGAGCTACCTTGACATCCTATAAGTCATCTGAGGAACAAGAGAAGAAAGAGAACTTCTCATTCAAATCTTTCATCCCTAACAAGCCTTCAGCTGCTTCCAGCTATCCCTCCTATATCGCGTCGTCACCTTCAACCCAGCGCTCTCATTATTCAGATTTATCGCTTTTTTATTATTCCAGAATCCTCAAATCCTCACCCCTCCAAGCCTGTCAAACAGACTCCCGACCCAATAAAACCGAAATCCCGACCTGAACGAATTGCGGCAGCTGGTCCTCCAATTCCCGTTCGAGACCAAGAAGCCGATTAAAGCTCACAACAACAGCAACGTCGGCGGCAGGCTTTAAACCGCGCATTCATCTCAATTTGGGAGCCGGTCTTGAGGTTTCGAAGAAAGTGAAAGTGCCGCACCGAGACGAATCGTCGTATTTTCCGTGTCGAACCAACGATCTGGTTCTGGCAACAAAAATAGGGAGAATTGGGTCCGAGAACTACGAACTACGACGTTCACCTGGAGCCGATAAATTTCTTAGTTGCCGAGAGTGGTAATTGGACAGGGCTGTCGATGCCGTTACTTTGGGGTTTCTTGTTGATCCAGGATCGTTTGGCTGTCGCCATTTGTTTCGATATTGTTTATCCGCCGATTTAACGAATGGGAAGAAGTTGTTGAGTAGGAGTTCCCATTAATATTCCTTATTTTACCGTCCGTCATGTACTCATAGTGCACGACACTAATTTTCCTGTACTATTTTCTTGACAATTTCGAGGTTTTCTTCAATTCAGAACGGGGCAGAACTTTGTACGCTTCACAGTCACTTTTCAATTATGTATACTGGGTCCTGCAATAGTGCGTTCTTCTTCCATAGCTGCCGAACCAGACATCTCAGAGATTTCGTTGGAAAGTAATACCTCTTGTACCTTCATTTCTGCATCTCAGGAAATCATTTTCTGATATACAGGGTGTCCACGATAAATGTTATTCAACAAATGGATGTTTTTTTTTATGCATCACCCCATATATTTTCACATATTTTCAATGAGCTTCATTACCTCTCTCATGACGCAAAGTCTTAGGGATATTTTTCCAACAGTTCAGATCTTATTCGAAGAACTGCAAAAAGGTGAGGGAAAAGCAGTTCAGTAAAATTCTTTTGACGATTTCCAGAAGCGATAGTAACATAAATTTGAAATAAAAGTTTTTTAATTGAAGGATTTGGCCTGACATGGTTCCTAAACGATCAACCTGTCATATACAGGGTGTCCGTTATTAAGGTCCAAATATGGAGAACTTAAAATTATTATTTCTCGATTTTTTCAAATAGAACACCCTGTATTTTTTTCCACAATGATGTAGAAAATTGAATAACTTACATTTTCTCACAAGTAACCTCAGGAATATTTCAACTCCCGCATCCAGCAGACACGAAAAATGATATCGCAACTGGAAATTTTATTCGAATAATAACATAATAAAAACTAACGGACATTCAAAAGAGGTTGAACAATGAAATAAAACTAAATGAATAATTATTGACAAACTTTGAAACCTTCCCAGAATCATACTTCCTGAGCATCATCATAAAAATGATATTTCTTTTCCGTACAAGCAAAACATATTGATCACGTATTCAACCTATTATATCAGTTTTTATCGGCTTTCCAAAAAAAATATTGATCAAGTTTTTGCTACTTAGAGCTCAAAGATACTTTCGAATACAGTGAATCAGTATGAATTTTTGGAAAAAATAGGATGGTTGATATGACTTTCATGTTAGAGCAGTACCACCGAACCTGTTTTTTGACGAAGTCGAACTTATGCTGCCCAATATCCCGATAGAAAACAAAAATTCATACTGATTTACTGTATTCGAAAGTATTTTTGAGCTCTAGTAGCAATAACTTGATCAAAATTTTTTTTGGAAAGCCGATAAAAACTGATATAATAATAATGTACCTACTCGGTATTGTACTCCTAAAGAAGGTCAACAAAAAAGTCCGCGATGGTTTATGTCTATCTCCCAAGGATAACCCACAATAACCATTTTCTATGCCGGGGCGGGTCGCTAGTATTCCATATTATGGATAAGGGAACAGAAATGATTCCTTTTAAGATTTTATTAAGTTTATTCAGCTCTTTTCTTCGAGTATAGATCGACTTCCGTATTCTTAAATTGAATAAATCTAATATTCATAATTCTGTGTTTGAATGAAATCAAGCCTGAAGGAACTTATAATTCAACAGATCTCGAATTCATCAGTGAGCCCAATCTAATCGTTTAAAACCATATTGTGCTCAAAAATGACATTATAGCTGTAGGTACAAGCATCCAAAAATGCGAAGCAAATTTCTGAAAGTATCAGTAGGGTATTGCTTGTTTCCGAAATGTTTCTTCATTAGAGAGGAAAGATATGTTTTTCACTTTATCATCACAGTTACGAACAGGCACGTAGCCAGGATTTTGTTTCGGGGGGGGCCCACAACTTTCGGGGGGGGCCCACAATAAGTAAACATTGCAAATTTTGTCAAATATACAGGCATTTTCTGATTTTTTTGATATTTCGGGGGGGGGCCCGGGCCCCCGGGCTCCCCCCCTCGCTACGTGCCTGGTTACGAAGGAAAGAGTCCAGACAGAGCCGAGGAAATTCAATCAACCTTTCCACTGTTGAGCCCACTTCATCCTTTCTCAACAGACCTACTATCAAGAGATTACATCCTCATATTTCTCGAATTAATTGGCAAGGAAATAATATCGCCCGATACGGCAAGAAATATGAGGAAGAATGTCCCGATATGATATCAGCTCCATAGATCATTCAGAACCATTTATGTCCTATTACTTTTTCGTTTCCCTTCTGGACAAGTGATTAAAGTGAAGCTTTGAAAATTAAGGAAGATCATTAAGATGATTTATACTCTCTGAGGTGAAAAAGTCTATGTACTGAGAGTAGGAATTCTAACTAATTTACAAAGCATTACGTTCTCTTTAAAATAAGAATTATTTATATTCTGCCTGCAGGACCACTCATGATGTTTTATAATTTGGTATTCTCGAGGGAGCTTCAATATTACCAAATACCTTCACAGAAGTCCTTGGGTAATGAATGGTAATTTGTTATTTTGAAATGAGTTTTCGGAAATCAAGCAAGGGAATGCCCAAAGAAACCTCGACATGTTTTGAAACTATTTATGACTTGAGAAATGTTTGGGAGCAGTAAAACATTTCGAATGAAAGAAGTTATCTATGAATTGATTGAGATTGACAGCTTTCGCAAGAAGATCCTGTATAATTGGATATTATTTTGATGTCGACCAAGTCTTGGGTTCATTTCACCACGTGCCTCCTCTTTCTCAACGTCTTCGTAAACTGCGACACTGTCAAATGAATGCTTGCCAAATTCCTGAACCTTGCCCCTTTCAAAATACTAGAAATCGATCCTTTATTTATTTCTCGCATTCCTATCTATGTACACTCGTCGACTCCACGTTCTATTGGACTTCGATCTCGGTACTGCAAATTTTGCAAAGACGCGATAAAAACAATACAATTTTAGCGGAGCTGACTGGACGAAAAAATGATAAATGCTATTTTTAACGAGATCAGGTATCGCGAATTCGTTTGCTCAGGGAAAATAATCTCGGCTTTATTCACTTGGGAGAAGGAAAAATGGTGTTTGGGAACATAAGCCGAAGATCAAAGATTCAGGTGATAACATCTGCGAGGAAATGGAATTATTGCCAGTTTGGCGGTTTTCCATCGTATCGAGAATATTGGACGATGCAATATGGATTTAGATCTGATTGAAGTAGGCAGTGGGAGCGTGCCTTTAAAAATCGAGTTTAGGGGATCTGTTTCTTGAGAATTTGTGAAAGAGTTTCAAGTAAGTTATGTTCATTCACAATGATTTATTATTATCCAGTTCGTACAGTTCTGATAACAGATTTCGCTACTAGTTTATTATTTCATTGTTTTATACGACAGCACTGTCATTTTGAAGTGTCATCATAGGGCTTTCTTTTTCAGTATCTGTTAATTAATGCTTGTACATTATGTTTCTTCATTTTGCCATTTTTAAACAATCTTTACTCTAATTTTGATTGTCAATTTCTTGGAAAAATCGACACATTACCTATTGTTCATCCTTCTTGAGTGTTGTCTAGCCCTGCATAATAATGATTTCCTTTCAGCTTTCAAGTTTGTTTTGAATGAATTTCTGATCTGATATCTCACACCTTTGGATACTTTCAGTATCTTTTAATAACATAGTTTCTGCTTATCCATTATGTTTCTTCATTTTGCCATTTTTAAACAATCTTTACTCTCATTTTGATTGTCAATTTCTTGGAAAAATCAACACATTATTGTTCATCCTTCTTGCGTGTTGTCCGATCCTGCAGAATAATGATTTCCTTCTAGCTTTCAAGTTCGTTTTGAATGAATTTCTAATATGATATCTTACAACTTTGGATACTTTCAGTATCTGTTAATAACATAGTTCCTGCTTGTACATTATGTTTTTTCATTATGCCATTTTTAAACAATCTTTACTCTAATTTTGATTGTCAATTTCTTGGAAGAATCAACACATTATTGTCCATCCCTCTTGAGTGTTGTCCAGTCCTGCATAATAATGATTTCCCTCTAGCTTTCAAGTTTGTTTTGAATGAATTTCTTATCTGATATCTTACCACTTTGGATACTTTCAGTTTCTGTTGATAACATAGTTCCTGCTTGTACATTATGTTTTTTCATTTTGCCATTTTAAAACAATCTTTACTCTAATTTTGATTGTCGATTCATTGGAAGAATCACCACATTATTGTCCATCCTTCTTGAGTGTTTTCCAGTCCTGCATAATAATGATTTCCTTTTAGCTTTCAAGTTCGTTTCGAACGGATTTCTAATCTGAAATTTTACAACTTTGGATACTTTCAGTATCTGTTAATAACATAGTTCCTGCTTGTACATTATCTTTTTTCAATCTGACATTTTTTAACAATCTTTACTTTAATTTTGATTGTCACTTTCTTGGAAGAATAACCACATTATTGTTCATCCTTCTTGAGTGTTGTCCAGTCCTGCATAATAATGATTTCCTTCTAGCTTTCGAGTTCGTTTTGAATGAATTTCTAATATGATATCTTACAACTTTGGATACTTCCAGTATCTGTTAATAACATAGTTCCTGCTTTTACATTATGTTTTTTTATTTTGCCATTTTGAAACAATCTTTACCTACTCTAACTTTGATTGTCGATTTCTTGGAAGAATCAACACATTATTGTCCTTCCTTCTTGAGTGTTGTCCAGTCCTGCAGAATAATGATGTCCTTTCAGCTTTCAAGTTCGTTTTGAATGAATTTCTTATCTGATATCTTACCACTTTGGATACTTTCAGTATCTGTTAATAAAATAGATAGTTCCTGCTTGTACATTATGTTTTTTCATTTTGCCATTTTTGAACAATCTTTACTTCAATTTTGATTGTCAATTTCTTGGAAAAATCAACACATTATTGTTCATCCTTCTTGAGTGTTGTCCAGTCCTGCAAAATAATGGTTTCCTTCAAGCTTTTGAGTTTGTTTTGAATGAATTTCTAATCTGATATCTCACCACTGCGGCGGTTATAGTCACAGCGGATTTCATTCATCGAAACGATCAAAATGATGCACGTCCGTTAAATAAACATTATCGGATCAATCAATCAGCTCGTTCATGATTGTAGACATCATTGAAGCAGACGATCCGAGCATTGTAATGGGCTGATGATGGGTACTGAAGCGCGACCACTAATGAAACTATTTGTAATTCCTATAATTTGAAAAGATGTAAAGTTACGATGCTTTCATCCTTGCGAATTATACTTAGCAGTGACATTCGACTTTGCTTGTTTGAAAATAAGGCGTTTTGCAGGAATAAGACAGGTGTTTGGTTTGAATTATAATGCGTTAATCATGAATATTCAGCGTGGAATATATTTCAATTCGAAATAGCTGTGACTGGTAAAATGGTGTTCTGAATCTTTTGCTGTAATTTTACGACTGATTGTCTGGGTTTTATGGACTGTGGCAGAATTGTCTGTTTTTGTTGTTGTTAGCGTTCACAAAACTTGACTAGTTATTTAATCGTTAGACGATGTAGAGGGTTTGTTCGAAGAGGA
This sequence comes from Adalia bipunctata, assembly GCA_910592335.1. NCBI lineage: Eukaryota > Metazoa > Arthropoda > Insecta > Coleoptera > Coccinellidae > Adalia > Adalia bipunctata. The sequence goes on from OU342951.1 coordinate 7,273,847, forward strand.
AGATATGATCTGGAAATTAAATGAGATACAAAATATTCCTTCTTGTCGTTGACTAATGAACGAATGAACCATTCCAACACTTACATACTCAATCTCAAGATGCTACCCTGTCCCAAATCAATACCACTCACCTTTGAAATTACGCGTTGAAAGATTATGCTTATTACTTAAAATCCCAAAATTATTGTGAACGTTGTTTATGCAATGATTTAAATACCATAAATGTTTTCGCTATTCGTATCAAGATTGTTTAAACAATGATCGTGCATTCAGAAATTTTGCATTGTGTGTCAATAATGTTAGAGAGTATGTGGAAAATGCGAAAATGTTTATTTATAGGCATTATATTTGGTTTGATATGTGTTATTATTTTCTGACAAGACGTTGTTGAAATAGAACTTGACATTTCCATTTTTAGACTTGCGGTTAGGCAAAGTTAGTTGAAAGGCGACACAGGTTACAAAATCTGTTTAATCATCAGAAGAATCATGTTATATGGGATGCAAGAGACGTTGCACACATTGGATTGCTGACAGTCGTCAGGATTTCTAGTAATAACAATCTTGTTTTATGTGATTTAAATACAATATGATAGTAGTTTATTACTACTGGAGGCTTCACAATCCCTTTCTTCGAGCTGTTACAGTGACCAGGCTTTGAAATCTTGCTCCTATATACTGCTGATTATAGTAACACAATTTGGGGTCCCTTTTGTGAAATTCAATCTGATAAAATGATATTTTGCAACTGTTTTCTTTCATTATCAAATCTCACAGTCATAAAATCAATATTTTCAAGTTTTAAAATAAAAGAAAAATTTATTGAAATACCACTGGCCTATCACAAAATGGAAAACAGAAGGGGTTGTTCTAGAAAAGATTTCGCCCTGTAGATTTTCACGACAATGATAAGTAAATTGATTTGAACCTTGAATTGTAATATTTTTGATGAATTTCAACTGGATATCTTGAGAAATGCAGGTGATACGAGGAAAGAACTTTTACGAAAAAAAAATGTTTATGCGGATAAGGATGATTAAACTTCTATTTTTGGTATCTTCCAAGTGATCACTTCTCGGATTCTACCTTCAATTTTCGCAAAGAATGTTATTTCCAATATTTATCCGATGTCCATATACAGGGTGCGTCAGTAGGGCGTACGGCTTAAATAGCGCCTAAACTGTACCGTGTGGAAAAAAACTCATATGGCATGGTTATAAGGTTGAACAAAATCTACAAACTAAAAATAATTTTACATATACAGGGTGCGTCAAAAAGAAGTTACGGAAAATTATGTAGCTTTTCCAAATGGAACACCCTATATTTCATGGCATAATTCATTCGAGGACAACAAGAGCTTCACACTTATACCTCATTTTTTAAATTTCATCACTCGTATTTTTAGGATATTTTTAGTGTTTCAAGGGGTTCATCAAAATTCTTACAGCAACCGCTGTGTTCAATCTAGATAAACGAAATTTTTTCAGAAGTTAGCTTAAGGTATCAGCTTTATCATTCGGTAAACATCTGAGGTTTTTTTCATACAGAGTGTCTTACATAAATTCACCAATTCACTCAAATTAAATAAGCGATAACTCGATTTTTTCAAATGGAACACCCTGTATTTTTCTCTGTCATGGAATATGTTCTTCAAATGTCTACCATTTTTCAGAAAGTAATCTTTTTTTTAAAGAATGTGAATATCTCAAAAAAAGAGCGGTTCAAGTATGGGACATACTTTGTAAGAAAGGTAGATACATATTTGAAACACAAATTTCTTGAAAGAGAAAAATACAGGGTGTTCAATTTGAAAAAATCGAGTTATCGCATATTTAATTTGAGTGAATTGGTAAAGGACCCCGCACTTTCTTTATGGCAAATGGCGTTCCGTCAAATGTTCTAATTTTTTTGTATAATGAAGTACTCGTCCTACTGATCAGAAGTGTTCCTGGCGTCAACTCAATCCTATGACTAGTTTTTGAGATACAGGGCGTTGAAGTTGAAGTTGAGAATTACCCACTTTTATACTACACGCGTATCTCGAAACAGAAACGAATAAACTTCAATTTTTCTCAAGAAACATTTCATTCCATCCCCAGGAAGCAACCATATGGAGGAATATGACCGAAAATCGTTACGAATACAGGGTTATCCATAATTGAATGCATGCCCGATTTTGAAAGTATAAAATATGTCAGTTCCAGAGCGAGAACGTTCGCTAAATGAACTATTTCACTAAATATGTTGTTGTTACATCGAAAAAACCTGAAATACCCAGAATTCATACTGGGTGATCCATTATTATAGAAACTATTCACAATTAAGATTAAGTGGACACCCTGTATTTTTGGGTCGATTTGAGGTGTTTGTTTGATTTTTTTAGAACATATTATCATAGACTTCAAAGAATACAGGGTGATTCAGTCATGAAATAAACTGGGAACCTCACGAAAATACCCAAAAAACACCTTTTTTTTTCATCACCCCCTATTTCAAGATTTACTCCGTTGAGGTGGGAGTTTTCTTTCACCACTGTACTTGATATAAAAACATCAATACGGCCGAGAGTTTTCATCTACTTCCTATGACCAGATTTTTGCTGGAATAAGAATAGAATAACATAAATGAATAATTTTCATATAACACAAAAAAAAATCTGGTCATAGAAAGTGGATGAAAACTCTCAGCCGTATTGATGTTTTCGTATCAAGTGCAGTGGTGAAAGAAAACTCCCACCTCAACGGAGTTAATCTTGAAATACAGGGTGATGAAAAAAAAAGGGGTTCTTGGGTATTTTCGTGAGGTTCACAGTTTATTTCATGACTGAATCACCCTGTATTCTTTGAAGTCCATGATGAAATGTTCTAAAAAAATCAAAGAAACACCTCAAATCGACCCAAAAATACAGGGTGTCCACTTTACCTTCATTGTGAATTGTTTCTATAGTAATGGATCACCCAGTATGAATTCTAGGTATTTCAGGTTTTTTCGATGTACAAACAACATATCTAATGAAATAGTTCATTTTGCGAACATATTCGCTCTTGAACTGACATATTTTATACTTTCAAAATCGGGCATGCATTCAATTATAGATAACCCTGTATTCGTAACGATTTTCGGTCATATTCCTCCATATGGTTGCTCCCTGGGGATGGAATGAAATGTTTATTGAGAAAAATTGAAGTTTATTCGTTTCTGTTTCGAGATAGGCGCGTAGTAAAAGTGGGTAATTCTCAACTTCAACGCCCTGTATCTCAAAAACTAGTAATAAGATTAAGTTGGCGCCATGGACACTTTTGATCAGTAGGTCGAGTACTACATTATACCAAAAAATTAGAACATTTGACGGAACGCTATTTGCCATAAGAAAAGTGCGGGGTCCTTTATATTAGACACTCTGTATGAAACCAACTTCAGATGTTTAGCGAATGATGAAACTGATACCTTAAGCTAACTTCTGTAAAAATTTCGTTCATCTAGATTGAACACAGCGGTTGCTATAAAAATTTTTATGGAACCCTCAAAACACCAAAAATATCCTAAAAATACGAATTATGTGGCAACGCTCTGATGAAATTCGAAAAATGAGGTATAAGTGTAAAGCCCGTGTTGCCCTCAAAAGAATTATGCCATGAAATACAGGGTGTTCCATTTGAAAAAAATACATATTTTTCCATAATTTTTTTTGACGCACCCTGTATATGTAAAATTATTTTCAGTTTGTCGATTTTTGTCAACTTCACAACCATATTATATAAGTTTTTCTCGACCCGGAATAGTTTAGGCGCTATTTTAGCCGTACGCCTTGCTGACGCACCCTGTACAGTGTACATAATAAGTGGTTGTGAGTTCAATAATATACAAAAACTGGAATCGAATATCTGGCAACTTCATGGGGAGCAAGGCTTTCGAGACAGTGCTGAAAAATGATCTCCTGCAGGTCGATTCAGAAGAGAGAAACTTTTCGCAACCGATGTCGATGGCGCCAGCCAGAACCAGGCCGAATAAAGTTCACCTTCGAAATTGTTTACATACGCGCATAACTTTGTCTGTTTTCGTTCGGATTCGCAAACAAAAATCGGCCTGAAATTACATTCTAGATAGCGAGCGCGTCTGGATTTATTATAAATGTCTTCGGATATAATTGTTCAATTATCGGACACCGTGAATTATTCGATCCGAGATATCCGATATTGCGCGTCGCTGTTTTTTTTTATTCGATTTATCCAGTCGCCGTATCTGTAATTGCCGATTATTACTGTGCGGTTATCATTGAGTTTTAATTATTTCTCGCTTGCATTTAATTCCTGACCGTAAACCCAATTGTCGGTTCGTTTGGAGAAATGTCGGCGCCGCGATCGGTGTGAAAGCGGCCTAAGTTATTCCTTGGGCCCGTAGGTGAGTTTGGAGACCTGGAAATGGGTCAGTTTCATTTAATTCGATTTTGAGTAGAAAGCGTGTTCTCCAGACCTGTATAAAGAGTATAAGAGTATAATATCGCCCTTCTCGTTTCAAAAATATTCAGTTGGCTTTACTTTATCCCAAGTGTGAAACTGGTGTTAGGGATTTATGTCTCCCCCAAGTGAATGAGCTCCAAGGGTGGAATAATGCCTTCGTTGTGAATATTTTCAAACGAGATTCTTTCGCTGACCCAACTTTGGTCCTTTGGGCCCTACTTCACCCCAGACCAGAGGTCGAATGGCCGAATGGTTTCACCTTTACGACCTCCTAAATCAAACGCCGCACGACAGAGGGAGAAAGACGAGACCGAGAGATTAAAGTCGCAAAATCGATTGGCCAGTTCTGGCTGTAAATCTCTCCAGGTGTGGGCTTTCACCGGCTCGCTGACGGATTATGGGGTCCGGTCCGAATCGGACAATCGAAATCGCACGCCAAAACGCATTGTCTGGGGATTATTGTAGCCCAAAACCCGTTCGCAAATCGGGTTTATGACATGCTAATAAGATCCCCATCTTGAAGCAAGTGATATATTGCTGGCAATGTCGGGGTTCTTGGTCTTGTTAATGTTTGGGGATCAGTTTAAAGCGAACGCAGTTTCGAATCTGAACATCTCTGATCTCTTAAGGCGAAGACTGTTAGAGGATTTAGCGCCTTTAGCGGTAACAAGATTAAAATTGAACTGCATGCATCAGCAGCGTGAATGAGAGAGTCAGCTTTCAGAGAGCTTGGTCCTCTCTGAATGACTACACCTCATCTGCAAACCTTCCTTGTGATGTAATGATCAAGAAAGTAAGCACTGAGAAGAACTTCAGTACAATGCTAAGTAAGAGAGATGATTGGGAAAGGGAATACACCAACTACAATCTCAAAGAAAATACATACAATGAAATGGTATACAGATGGTTCTAAAACCGCTACAGGAGCTGGCGCTGGGATTTACGGGACAAGTACCGAGTGTGCACTATCGTTATGCTCCTGTACAAGCGTCCTTCAAACGGAAATACTTGCAATCGGAAGATGTCTAGATATAAATCAAGAAAGAAACTATCAGAAGTGCGATATAGCTATTCATACAGATAGTCAAGCTGCTATTAAAGCACTGAGCTCCTATGTCATTGACTCAAAGCTGATTTGGGAGTGCCGAAACAAACTCAATGAGCTAGGCAAGAAGAATAAGGTCTTTTTAATCTGGGTTCCCGGTCATTCCGGAATTGTAGGAAACGAAGAGGCCAATACACTGGCCAGAAAGAGCGCACAAACGCCACTCACTGGCCCAGAACCCTTCTGTGGTATAGGAAAATGCACCTATAAGAAGGAGTTTATGCTGAAGGAGAAAACCGAAAGAGAAAAACTCTGGCGGAATCTCCCAGGGATGGATCACTCCAGAAAGTTTCTCCGGAACTTTGAAACTGCTAGATCAAAAAAAATATCTGTATCTCAGTAAAAACCAACTTCACCTACTCACTGGCTTTCTCACAGGACATTGTCGCCTAAAGAAGCATCTGTTGAGAATGGGTTTATCGGACACTGATGAGTGTAGATTCTGTGGGGAGGAGGAAGAAACTCCTATTCACCTGGTTACGGAATGCTATGCCATTGCAAGCCAAAGGAAAAAGTGCTTTGGACAAGAAACTTGTAGAAGTAGGGAGTTATCCTCCTTGAAGCCGTCCCAGATACTGGATTTCATCAAATCTCTGGAACTGGAGGGCGAGCTGTAGGAGGCGCGATGATAACAGTTCTGCCAGGGGGCACAATAGACCTTGAGGTCGCAGTGGACTGTAACCCCTTTTCACTATAGTTCAGCAGCGTGACCATACTGAAATGATAAAACTCCAATTTGCAGCTCTCAAGACCTAGTCCAACAAACTTACTTCACTTAATACTCGACTGAAACAAGAATCTAAAGGGTTTTCCAAAAGAAGTGTTATTTTGACATTCAAAGAAGAATGAAATTTTTTTTAGATGAATGATCGGATGTAATTCATTTTACAGAGGAAGGTATGCCGTTAATAGTGGAAAATAACATCAGCCAAATCACCACCACGACCACAGGACCATATTCTTATTATGAAATTTTCCATAACAAAATTGCAAAGCGGCTGCCCATGTTCCCGATGCCCTCACGAATTCAATCTTTGAGGTCTTGAATCGACGCTAGGCTCTTGGTGTAGACCTTCTCTTTCACATGGCCCCAAAGGAAGAAGTCGCAAGGATTTGAATCCCAAGATTTCGGTGGCTAATTGTTATCACCTCTTCGAAAGATAACACGGTCCGGAAACTTTTTCCCTACAAGATCAATGATTTCCTTGCTTGTGTGGCACGTAGCGCCACATCCTGCTGCTTCTAGAGTCACAGCAGACTCCTACGACACATGTACAAACTAGGTATTAGTACGGATCCAACTCTGTTTGGAATATGACGAGACTACAAAGCACACGATGTAGCTAAGAAGACAGAACCCAATATTCTACCATTTCGTCACCCGTTGAAAGACCAACTATTCAAGCATCATACCACTGATCTCATATTGCCAGGCTATGGACCCATTGGCAGAGGATAAGTCAATCTCTTGCCATTGCCACACTTTCACCATTCGAGCATATTCAGGAAGGTAAAGAGAAAAGGCTGAGGACTTTTTTACATCTTCCAAAGATGCTACGAGCTCCTCAGCGTGTTGCTTAGGACAGGGCATCTCGAAAGTGGAGCACATGATAGAATTGATGCTGTCTCGTTGAAGACAGATTTCAATTCTCTCTTGCCATCCATTTCGACCTAATATCGTCGTGCTCTTGTTCTGCACCCTGCAATGAGAGCTTTTGAAGTTTTTCCATAGACCATGTCGTGAATTTCTTAATTGAGCCTCTCGATAGCAATCAATTACTCGATGAATACATTACCGTCTCCGTCTCCAAGAAACTGCGAACGTTAATCGACCAGCAAGGAAATGCAAATAACCTCAATGGCACCTCCGTTCTACCCATCCTTGAGCCGAATGAGATCGACAATTTATCCTCAGCGGACACCTCAAGAATATCCGTCAAAAAATCTCGCCCATAGCGTGATATGCATCTGGCGACTTTTTCGACCTCGTATGCAAAACGGCGAGCTGCAGTCTCTCGGCGGCAATGACCTCTTTCTTTTCATACTTCATCTCTTAAATCGAAACTATCGGAGTCGGTATTGGCTGCCGTCAAACGTGACCGTTTAAGTTTGTACGTGTTGAGATAAACGGAGACTGGGGTCCGGCGAAAAAATTAGAGGAATCGACGTGGTATTTCGAAATGCGTGGGGTCGATTGGGAGAAAGACCGGTCTGCGGTCGGCTCCCATGGGATTGACAAAACAGAAGCCCAACTTAACGCAGGCTGATAATGAAGACACACGTCATATCTTCAAAGTGACAGTATTTTTCAGGAACAACACCACTCGGTTTGGCTTTATTCTGAAAAACAATAGCTTTCCCTTGAAGCCTTAAAAATCCACTTTTAAGAGGGGTTTATACCGTTCGACGTTCAGTTCAAAACGCGATTCGGGATTTCTCACGATAGAGACCACCGATTTTTATGAGGATTTCACTAATATTCAATTCGAAGAGTTCTTCAAGTGGGAAAGTTCATAACTTTTTTTTTCGTCGAAAAAAACATTAATTTTTTTTTCACTCGAAAAAAAAAAGTTATGAACTTTCCCACTTAAAGAACTCTTCAAATTGAATAATAGTGCAAACCTCATATAAATCGGTGGTCTCTATCGTGAGAAATCCCGAATCGCGTTTTGAACTGAACGTCGAACGATATAGACCCCTTCATTCGATTCTGTTTCGAGATTCGCGCGTAGTAAAAGTGGGTAATTCTCAACTTCAACGCCCTGTATCTCAAAAACTAGTCATAGGATTGAGTTGGGGTCATGGACACTTTTGATCAGTAGGTCGAGTACTACATTATACCGAAAAATTAGAACATTTGACGGAACGTCATTTGCCATAAGAAAAGTGCGGGGTCCTTTCATGAAAAGGATATGGTCCTGTAGTCGTGGTCGTGGTGGTCATTTAGCTGATGTTATTTTCCATTATTAACGACAATGCTTCTTCTTTATAATGAAATAAACATCCGATCATTTATATAACAAAAATGGCATTTTTCTTTGAATGTCAAAATAACACCTCTTATTGGAAGACCCTTTAGATGATCATAGGGATTATTATCTCTAATTCAACCACTACTTGGCTGTTGGAGACAGACAGTTTGGGGTTTTCAAGTCGTAAATAACAAGTACACGACGTTTCGTAACTATCGAGCTATTTTTGTGGGAGCCGACCACAGCGAACCACCTGATCCGCTAGATGCATTCAGCACGGTGGCTGCTGAATGATCGCCGGCCTCCAACTCCAAACCTCCGCAACGTACATACACACACATAAACTACGAAAATAAATTTGTCGAGCGGATGACATCATTGAGATTTTTACGAGCCGAATTTCATTGTTTGCAGATAGAATCGTTTGGAGAATTCCACTTTTATGGCGCGCGTGTTTTCCTTGCCGGAGACAATGTATTTGGAATTGATGTGAGGAAACCTGTGTGGGAGGGATGTTGTCATGCTGAATGGAGAAAGAAGTGTTTTTTAAAGCTAAATGGTTGGAAAAAAGAGATGCTTCTGAAGGTATTCTTAAGACGAATTTGGCTTGTTTCATTGCAAAGTTTCCATACAAAGGTATACAGGGTGAGCTTTTCAAAACGAAACAGACGAGATAATGAGCGGAATAAATTCATTTCGAAAAAATGCTCGGACACGTCGATTTTTGCTTCGAGGGGGACAACTTTTAAGGTCAAATTCACAACTATATCGCTTAAACCCTTAGTGTTAGAACACCAATCCCTAAATTTTGAATAGGAAAGATAGGGTGAGTCATACCTCATTTGAAAGGTCCTCTCATCATGAATTCAGCGTAATAATTTTTTTCTCATTTAACGCATTCGTTTTCGAGATATTCAATTTTGAATTTCGTACAGTACCATCTGCTAACCATGCTATGTGAATTCATCAATTATTTGAGTAATCATTCATTGTTAAAATTTTAAGTTCGTATTTTGATGTCTGGTGTATGGCAGTTATGGAGTTTTATCAAATCAACAGAATGAATGAATAATAAATTCGATTGATTCAGACAGCTTGCTTGGCGACAATACCATCTTTGTTTCAACTTCAAATGTCAATATCTCAAGAATCAATGAATCAAATGAATAAAAAATCAATATCCTGAATTCAGGATAAAAGGACCTTTCAAATGAGGTATCACCCACCCTATCTTTCCTATTCAAAATTTAGGGGTTGGTGTTCTAACACTAAGGGTTGAAGCGATATAGTTGTGAATTTGAATTTGAGTTGTCCCCCTCGAAACAAAAATCGAAGTGTCCGAGCATTTTTTCGAAATAAATTTATTCCGCCCGTTATCTCGTCTATTTCGTTTCAAAAAGCCCACCCTGTATACTTATACATCATTAAATATCGTACTGGCGCAGTAATACCATTTCAGAACAATACAAATTCAAGAAGATATATATAGTTATAGTTATAGTGGAAAGGGGTTACAGTCCACTGCGACCTTAAGGTCTATTGTGCATTGTATCAGAGCTGTTATCATCGCGCCTCCTACAGCTCGCTCACCAGTTCCAGAGATTTGATGAAATCCAGTATCTGGAAGGGCTTCAAGGAGGATAACTCCCCACTTCTACAAGTTTCTTGTCCAAAGCACTCTTTTCTTTGGCTTGCAATGGCATAGCATTCCGTAAGCAGGTGAATAGGAGTCTCTTCCTTCTCCCCACAGAATTTACACTCATCAGTGTCCGATAAACCCATTCTCAACAGATGCTTCTTTAGGCGACAATGTCCTGTGAGAGGCCAGTGAGTAAGTGAAGTTGGTTTTTACTGAGATCCAGATATTTTTTGGATCTAGCAGTTTCAAAGTTCCGGAGGAACTTTTTGGAGTGATCCATCCCTGGGAGATTCCGCCAGAGTTTTTCTCTTTCGGTTTTCTCCTTCAGCATAAACTCCTTATAGGTGCATTTTCCTATACCACATCAGAAGGGTTCTGGGCCAGTGAGTGGCGTTTGTGAGCTCTTTCTGGCCAGTGTATTGGCCTCTTCGTTTTCTACGATTCTCGAATGACTGGGAACCCAGATTAAAAAGACCTTATTCTTCTTGCCTACCTCATTGAGTTTGTTTCGGCACTCCCAAATCAGCTTTGAGTAAATGACGTAGGAGCTCAGTGCTTTAATAGCAGCTTGACTATCTGTATGAATAGCTATATCGCACTTCTGATAGTTTCTTTCTGGATTTATATCTAGACATCTTCCGATTGCAAGTATTTCCGTTTGAAGGACGCTTGTACAGGAGCCTAACGATAGTGCACACTTGGCACTTGTCCCGTAAATCCCAGCGTCAGCTCCTGTACAAAGGTATGAACTTTGCTAAAACTTCCCCTCACATTCTGGAGCATTTCGGGGACAAAACTTTTGCCAGAGAATCTTTTTCAGGCCTAGAAGCATCCAGGAGTATCGAAAAATGCACCAACAAGAGAGAGTTTCGGAAGAAGGAAACCCAAAGAGAAAAACCCTTGCTTTATTTTCCAGAGCTGGATCATTCATTCGGAATAGGAAATATCGTCTCCTAAACTCCTCTAATAGTCAGAGGATGCCAGAAAATGAGTGTCATCGAACAACCTGGTCGCGTGTCGACATTCAATCCGCCAAAATTACCTAATACGAGGTTGTTGGCATTTCTGTCCATGCGGATCATCCACCCAGGAAATGAGATACAATGGCCAATAAATCTGCTCGGTGTACGTCGATCGGACCTCGCAGAAAGTGAGGAGTCAAGGCAAGAGTTCAACTGTGCACGGCGTGGCATCAGACACGCGGAAGAAATTCAAACAACCACGGCCCGACGCGGTAATATACCGTGCTCTTTGACACGGAGTTCGCGGTTGGTGCCAGGATTGGACCCAGGCGAATCCTGGGTCTCTGAGACCCAACTAGAGGAAGTTTTGATGTATCCTGGCATTATTCCTCGATTTAGTTCACGATTTTCCAAAAAAGATCGTATTTGGAGATTTTGGTGTCCCTCAAGGTTCTTTCATTGTGTTTCTCGCTATGGAATTATAATTTTTAGCATTGCTCCTTAATTTCGTTCACAATTTTCAATAGAGGCTATTTTGAGACAAACCCTGAAGATGTAGAAGTCCCTCAAGGTTCATTTATTGGTCCCTAGATGTATAATGACATATTCAATCACCCAAATCACATAGCTACCTCTCGTTCTGTATATGTATATAAAATTAATTGAAACCCAACACAAATGAAAGGATAATGTACCCAAAATAACAGAAGAAATATAGTCTTACCTATATCAGCAAAACAGTCAACCGGATCCGATGACTCCTATTCCAATGTACAGAGTGATCGAGCTCGACAAACATGGAATCAAGCTGATGTGAAAATCCGTTGCTAAAAATGTCAAATTGTGCACACTTATCCTTGTGGTTTTATAAAATAACCAATGCGTTGTTGAAGCGTGTATCTTTCCATTTTTATTAATGACGAAGTTTCTACTTGTCAAATAATGACAGTTTCAAAAGTGACATCTAGCGAAATAGCGGGCTATTCAAAATAACACCTCTCATTAGAAAACCCTTCACTTGAAGACGATTCTGGCTGGACCCTCTGCTGATGATGGCAATCGCTAAGAGCCAGCCAACGATGTTATGGATGTTGCTAAAACGTGATACAGTTGTAATCGGGCCGTGTAGTCTCTGAGGAATGTTAAATGCAACAGCTTTCATGCGTGTCGTGCCTGGGACATTAGATATTTCAGTTCCTCAATCCATCCTTTGGAGAGTCTGCAAGTAACCTGTGGAAACCAACTTTCGAACTGTCGAATGAACGTTTCCTACATACAGACTGGACGGTAATGGTAATCCGAAGTACCTACACTTCCGATCGGACTGTCACATGGGAGAAGATGAACTTTATTCTACCCATGGAATACTTTCCGATCGATTTTGGAATGACGATTTCGTTCAGATAGATGTACGAGGATATATTGAAAAATTCTTAGCCTACTATAGAACCAAACAAAATTTCAATGTCAAAATATTTTATTACTCAACATATTTTCCTCCTTATTGAAAACATTTATTACAGTGAACCTGCAACGTCTCTAGACCTTTCAAGAAAAGGTTTCTTCTTGCTCTGCTAACCAGTCCTCCACAGCTTTTATTACTTCATCGTTGGAAGAAAATTTACGACCTTTTAAACCTTTTTTCAGTTGAGGAAAGCGATGATAGTCGGATGGAACCAAATCTGGTGAATAAGGGGGGTGTTCTAGTAATTCTAACCCTAAATCACGATTTTTTTGCATGGAAACATGAGATTTTTGTACTGAGGCGTTGCCCTGTAAAAACAAAACACCTTTGGATAGCTTTCCGCGTCTTTTCTCTTTAATTTTTTCCCGTAGAGTGGTCAGTAATGTCGAATAATAATCTCCAGTTATTGTTCTACCCTTATCCAAAAAATCAATCATGATTACTCCATGGCAATCCCAAAATACTGAAGCAAGAACTTTTCCAGCAGATTTTTGGACACAAAACTTCTTACGTCTTGGAGAACCAGAGTGTCGCCATTCCATCGATTGTTGCTTTGTTTCTGGATCGTAGAAATGTACCCAAGTCTCATCCATAATAACAATTTGTTTAAGAAGTCTACATCGTTTTCAAATCGAGCACAGATCGAACGCGATGCTTCTACCCTTGCACGATTTTGGTCAACATTCAAACATTTGGGGGATCCATTTTGCAGAAATTTTTCTTATGTCCAAATTGACGAGAACTATATGATGAACGCGTTTCTATGAAATCTTCAGTGCTTCAGATATCCGTTTTAGCCCAATTCGACGGTCTGATAAAATCATGTCATGAACTGCATCGATATTTTCGGGGACTAACACAGAAACTGGCCTTCCCGATCGGTCATCATCTTCAATGAAAACTTTACCCCCTTTGAAGCAGGAAGTCCAATTTTTCACGGTCGCATACGAAGGACATTGATCACCAAGGGTATTAAGCGTATCTTCGTAAATCTGCTTACCTCTTAACCCTTTTAAATACAGGTACTTGATGATGGCTCGATACTCCCTTTTTCCGATTTTAACATTTTCGGTGGACATTTATTTTTTTTTATTTATTGGGTAACTCTGGTTTACTTTTTTGACGTCGAACTCTACACTGATGACACTTCTAATAAGTTATTGTTCGTTGATATGGTATCGCCATATTTTGTTTATGCATGGAACTGGTCTAGGCTAACTAGATACATCCTCGTAGATAGAATTATTTCCTTACTGGGTTTTCATGAAGAGATCAAACAGTACTAAACAGACCGAGATACAGAATTATACATACAGGGGGTTCCACGATGAGTTGGACTAACTTGGGATGAGTTAAGAGGGTATCCAGGTGAGCAAGGTGTAATTTTTCTGACCTCTCTTTTCGATTACACCTGCTCGAGTTTAATTTCAAGCTCGTTCATTTTGCAACCAACGAAAACAAAAGGATTTGGTGGATGATAATCATCAAACGTTCGTTGGATATGACACGAGATAAAGCGATTATGTGTAGTGATATGATATGAGATATGAGACAAGATGATAACATGGAATTATTGTTCATTCAAGTGCACACTTATTGATGTGACTCCTACATGCATAATCTCAAGCAATTGGGGAATGCAATTTGCTCTCTGGAGCTGGAGGAGATAAGTTTTCGAGTGGGTTTATTTGCGATTCATATTTTCGTATCGCAGGAACGCAAGATATGCTTGGATTCGTCAAAGTAAGAAAGTTGGGAGATGCGTCCCATTTTGAACTGGAATCTCGCATAGAGAAGCTTGCTCAGTGAAAACTTAGACTGTATGATGACTCTGGAGGTTTATTCAATTCATCCAAACATTCCAAACTTATTCAGCACCAAATCTGAAGAGAATAATTGGCGTGATGTTCCTTCCATTATATTTCATCATTAAAAGTTGAGACATTCTGACTATGCGTTCTATAGTCACCAGGATATCGATCAAGAACAATACCTATTGGAGATTAAATATAAAAAATATAACGGTAAAAGATATCGGTACAATGCCTCCTTTGTTTCATTCCTCGGTAATAGCGATGTATGAATCTTTTCAAATCGTCACCTGCAGGTATCATTTGAAAGTCTTTGTATCGATAGCTTTCTTGTATTCGAGGTGCACACCTTGCAGGTTGAGACAGTGAGGGACAAAATGACACATATGTACCTACAAAATGACAGGCATCATAATTTGAGTTTGGAGGTATCAAATGCGGAACTGCTTACCATATCACACGACCCGAGTGGGTTCTATTAACCTTTGAAAACCCGCAAGCGCTACTCTAGTTCATTCGGTCGTTATGAGTGATAACAGAAATCAATAGGTCACGAGTTTTTTTTTTCATTGCGCCAAATTTGTAGAAGAATTGGTTAGTTTCCACCATAATTTCCATTTATTTTGCATTCATTTCAAACTTAACTTGTGGTCATTGTATTGACGAAGCTTTTTTTATGTTGAATATACTTTTTGTATTAAGTCGATATATTTCTAGTTTCATAACGCTTTATGGACAAAATGACATATACAGTGAAAGGACGAAATGACATAGGTATTTCAGCCGAATTAACCATTTTTACCGGACAACACCGAGACCATTCATCCCAGGCTCCATCAGCAAACAAAGAGCCAGGACTTATCTTAACATATTCATAACAAAATATTCATCTGCGGCTAATAAAGGCAATGCATCTTAACCTACGCTGATCCTATGAGGAGATTAATCCAATCTCTAAAGGACGATTCATAAGTGGACAAGGCAAACGTGAGCCGAAGACTCGATAAACGTACTTAGTTTCAACTACTACACCTTATATGATTGCAATCAGATCAAAAAATGAACCCATACCTCCTCCAACGAAAACGAGACAAGTCCCTAGGGCATTATTTAAAGAAGACAATGAAGAAGAAAATGTTCCCAGCAACTTTCGAGATGATGAAGACGACTGTCCATCTGTCTATTATTATGACCTTTTTTCTCGATTTAGATCGTGAAGAAACCAGTCTTCTCCAGGATTAGCCCTGGAAAAGACTGGTTACGAAGCATGCATTGTTTGCATTGAGCTAACGCATCTTGTGCTGATGTTCCTAGAAGAACCAAGCGTTTCATTGGTGAACTTTGTCGGTAGTTTTGTGACTATAAGTAGAAAACTACAGTTGCCTGTTCCCTGTAAGTCATTTTGTCCATAGCATGCGGACAAAATGACTTTCGTTCATCCAAATTTATCTAAGATTTATTATTATAGAATATTTTATTTTTTGGTTCTTTAATTTCATGAAGGTTGATTAGATTTTATCAAGCAAGGACAAAAGATCATAGGTGTAGAATATGACATGACTGTAATTCACTACTAACAAGTTATGCCTCTGAAATAAAACGCTACGTCATTTTGTACGTATTCCTCCTACAGAAGTAGAATATGATTGGATACCTTCAAAATTGACTGAAGAATAATATCTCTACCAACGATAGCGTCAGTTATAATGGGAGATAAATAATTTAATGAGTTGATTAGTCTTTCATTGAACTCATACCTTTTCAATCATTTTTGGTGTGTAAACAATGAATATTTGTTGAGAACTTCGACCAGATCTACAAATCTACAATCATTTCATCCTGAATCAATAGTTAATCAGTTCTGCTGCCCATAAATGTTCCAAAGAGCTACCGGCTTTTCACGGTTCAATTCTGTATAACTGATTTCAGAAATGCATATTGAATTATTCCTTATCTTACTTGATACAACTACGATTTGAAAATATGAGAAGCCCCAAGTTAGAAAGTAAAATATATGCAACATGAGGTATGGGATAACTCATTAAGCCCCTCAAAAGGTTTCTAAATTCTTATTCCACGAGACAAAACTCATATCAACAAATCATATCACTTCGGCTGACCTTAATTTTGCGGTCATGCATCATTCGGCAAAGCAGAATAGGCGGCTTATCCATAATTCCTAGGATAGATTAAATAGACCATTTGCATAAATCGTCAATGCACTCTTTATGGACGCTATTCAGGTCGGCGGCGCACAGAAATGCATTCGGGATGTTTTGTGGCTTTGTAGCCGTCAAATCGCGAATTTTGAGGCCGACCATGGCGCCAGACTTGATTATGATGCGTTTTTTATCGACGTTTTAAGTGGGAAAGGAAGTCGTAATTTTCTTGTCGGCTGATAAGATTTCAATCGGGAATTCCTCTATCAGGTGTTGTTAAAATTACGAAGTTTTCGAGTAATATCGGAAAGCTGTTCGACTCAAAAGTTGGCAGCAGCCGCCGCAACTGATTTGTCGGTTGGTAACACCCGGAGTGACATTTTCCAGTCCAACAGCGCCGAAACATTCGTAGGCTCATAAGTTTAACGAGCATTTCATGCAACGCGGAGCAATGAGCCAGAACACGAATTCCCCGAATATACGACCCAATAAAATTAAAAATTCCGATGCAAAGCCTCCCGCGATATGGCACAAGGTCCCCTTTACTCGTTTCCATCCGCGATACCGTGTTTGCTTAGTAAATGTAGGTATAATATTGTGTGATTAATTCTGATACGGTTATCTATCGCGAATAATTCCCTTATCAGCTGCATTTTTATTAAATTCCAAAGAATGGAACAGTTATCGCACTTGGAGAATAATAACATTTTGAGGGGAATTGGTTTGTGAGTCAGCGGGATAAATATTGGTCCTGCTGAGCCGATTTGTTTGACTCGAGCACGCGTTACTAATTGTTTGTCTTGCAAATTTTTCGTGCACATAAATGTCAATCATTCCTGGTTGAAAATACGCTTTTATGGTGACTTAGTAGATTCCTCTGTCAAGGTTTAGTTACCTACAACGATAGTGCTCCAACCGCAGCACAAATGAGATTAATATTCTAGGAAAATGCATTATACTCATGATTCTATAAATAAGAAATAAATGGATCCAGGCTAGGCCCTTGAGGCACACCATAAGATTCCTCTATTGCATAACTAACTGCCAACAAATACACTGCGCAAAAAAATTAACGCACATTATGGAAATCTCAAATTTATTCTACAACTGAAGGTGTTCTCAATGATAATTATTTTTATCAGAATTATGCATGCATATGTATTCAATACAGATGTTTTCTCCCAGCAGGAATGAAAATATTATCAGATTTTGAATGTATTGGCTCCATTCTAAAATCAGTTGTCTCGATCAATTCTAGTGATCAATAGTTTTTCTTTCGTTTGATTTTCTACACTCGATCGCTATGCAACTCGAAACACGCAATTTGACCCAAGAGGAATGTGCCCAAGCGGTAGTTTTGCGAGAAGAAGGGTGGACATACACAAGAATTGCAGAAAGGTTTGGAGTTTCCCATACAAGTGTGTCCAGAATGTTGCAGCGATTCAGGGAGACAGGTATGAATGTCCGAAGACCAGGACAGGGTAGACCACTGGTAACAACTGCCATTCAAGAACGTTACTTGAGAGTTTCTTCGTTGAGACAACGGTTTGCAACCGCTCGCCTCCTTCAAAATCAGCTTGAGCAAACTCATGAGGTGCAAATTAGCACTCAGACAATAAGAAATCGCCTCAGAGAATAGAAATTAAGGCCTCGTGTCGCGGCAAGAAGCCCAGCTCTTACCCCAGCCCATCGAAGGGCGCGTTTGGATTTTGCGAGAGAGCATATCCATTGGGAAGAGGCCGATTGGGAAAGAGTTCTCTTCACAGATGAGTCTAGATTCTGCCTCTACCATTGTGATCGACGTTCCCTTGTAATTAACGCAAGGGGTGGAAATACCAAGTATTAAATCACTTATCAGCATTTCAGTATTTTGAAAATTGTTCATTTCTCTTCTTTCACATAAGATTCGGTGGAATCCTGAATTCTTCTTCCATTTAATGTGTCTTGTTTCGTTCAAAACCTTCCCGAGAGAACATAAAAAATAAGTTATAAAGTCAATGTAGAGTTAACTTTCATTAAAATTGAGATTTTCAGAATGTCTCTATTTTATAGATATTTCCATGGGCGATGCTCTTCTGAATTATCAGCAATCGTTCCCCCCCTGGCAGTCTCTTCCAGACTAACCCGTCAAGTTACACCCCTTCGTGGTAACTTTGAAGACCTGCAGAACATCTCTCTTCAAAGACTCGTTCATCCAACGAACAGCGAGGCTTTGGAACACATTGCCTAGGGAGGTGTTCCCTGAGGCATATAACCTCCAGAAATTCAAGAAGAACACCAATTCCTACCTGCTTGCCCTTGGTTCTCTGAAAATTACAGGATATTCCTTTTCGTGAAAACCACAACATAAAAAAAAAAATTTGCGCAGTGTAGGTTATTCTGAGGCTTTGTGTACTTTTGAGTTGATCAGCTACGTTCAATATACGCCAAATACTAAATAGGTTCTCTCTTTTGTTACAGACATGCAACATACCTATATGTTACCAGTAGTGGTAGTGGTGCTGATCGCCATCTTTGCAGATCATGCGGAATCATGTTCCTGCAGGTATACACATCCGCAGGAGCACTACTGCAATGCAGATTTTGGTGAGTTTGGCAAGTTTGAGTAAGGATCACTTCATCGAAAGAATTTGGAAAGATGTGGGCAACTTTTATCGAGTTTGCCAATCGAAATGCGAAATGCAATGAAGACATAAAGAAAGCGTGAACTTTGAGCATAAGAAAATGCAGAAATGTATGGAATTTCTAGCAAAAAAGCTGTGTCGATAACTAGATTTTCTCAAGGAATTCCTTCGATGCCTATTTAATTATCTCTAACAGTTTCTTTCGAACTCCATTCCACTCCATCTACTTCTTCAACATATTGAAAGTACCATAACACATACCTTCGCGTATTAGAGAACAGCGATAAAAGCTTTAGTTTTCCATTTTTTACTGTCCATAACTAAGCGCAATATGCATCGAGCCATTTGGCAAACGTACAAGCATATCCTAATAAACTATTCCTATTGGATTAGGCATCAAGTGGTAATTGTCAATATTAATGTTTCCGCACCACTAGTCGTAGTAGACTAGACGTCAGATAAATCATTGTTTTCCGGCCCGGACACTGCTAAGTTGACGATAATTTGAAACGACACAACGCTTCGACTAATCTGTTGACAGATGACAGTCGGGGCTGTGGCGGCTCAGTGAGATCTGTCGTAGAATTTCCTATGCGAATATATCGGGATTATTGAATTGTTCTGTCGGCTAAGCGGTGTGAGAGAAGGGCAGGGATGGCCCAAGGGGACTTGTTTGGTCCCACATTTTTCTCAATGGAAGGATTCTTCGTTGAATTGAGAAAAGGAGTCCAAAAAATTATGCTTCTAGGCAAAATATGGGGATAATTTCAGCGTGGAGCAATAGTGAATAAGTTGTGCTGGCAAAAATGTGTCATAGAGCTACAACTCTTCTCTATTCAATTCTGTTGAAGAAGGAGCAGGCAATGAGAGAGTCAGGTTTCAGAGAGTTTGGTCCTCTCTAAATGACTACACCTCATCTGCCAACCTTCCTAGTGATGTAATGATCAACAAAGTAAGCACTGAGAAAAACAGTACAATGCTAAGCAAAAGAGAGGATTGGGAAATGGTATAGACACCAACTATAATCTCCAAGAAAATACAATAAAATGGTATACAGATGGTTCCAAAACCGCTACAGGAGCTGGCGCTGGCATTTACGGGACAAGTACCAAGTGTGCACTATCGTTAGGCTCCTGTACAAGCGTCCTTCAAACGGCAATACTTGCAATCGGAAGATGCCTAGATATAAATCTAGAAAGAAACTATCAGAAGTGCGATATAGCTATTCATACAGATAGTCAAGCTGCTATTAAAGCATTGAGCTCCTACGTCATTGACTCAAAGCTGATTTGGGAGTGCCGAAACAAACTCAATGAGGTAGGCAAGAAGAATAAGATCTTTTTAATCTGGGTTCCCGGTCATTCGGGAATCGTTGGAAACGAAGAGGCCAATACACTGGCCAGAAAGAGCGCACAAACGCCACTCACTGGCCCAGAGTCCTTATGTGGTATAGGAAAATGCACCTATAAGAAGGAGTTTATGCTGAAGGAGAAAACCGAAAGAGAAAAACTCTGGCGGAATCTCCCAGGGATGGATCACTCCAAAAAGTTCCTCCAGAACTCTGAAACTGCTAGATCCAAAAAATATCTGGATCTCAGTAAAAACCAACTTCACTTACTCACTGGCTTTCTCACAGGACATTGTCGCCTAAAGAAGCATCTGTTGAGAATGGGTTTATCGGACACTGATGAGTGTAGATTCTGTGGGGAGGAGGAATAAACTCCTATTCACCTGTTCACGGAATGCTATGCCACTGCAAGCCAAAGGAAAGAGTGCTTTGGAGAAGAAACTTGTAGAAGTGGGGAGTTATCCTCCCTGAAGCCGTCCCAGATACTGGATTTCATCAAATCTCTGGAACTGGAGGGCGAGCTGTAGGAGGCGCGATGATAACAGCTCTGTTAGGGGGCACAATACACCTTAAGGTCGCAGTGGACTGTAACCCCTTTTCACTATAACTATATACATATTCAATTCTGTAGAACTGAGTCTTCCCTTTGGTTATTGAAAATTCAAAACTGTTGATGTCTTGGTGGACTTTATTATGACTTATGCTGTTTTTGCCAAAGAACATGCTTTATTATTGCAGATAATTATCGATCAGCTCTAGCAATTTGGACAATGGCCCTTTCATCTAATTTTTGGCATCCTGATATTTGAGGCCTTTCTGAGAATGTTTCACCCTCGTTTGAAGATCATAGACTTGTTGAATTTGCTGTCTATATGGGGCCCACTATAGTTTTCACCAAGCTTGACACTACCCTGATGGGCTTCTCCAGCAGCCTTGAGCCAGAGCTTTTTGATGACTGCTTGGTTACTGCCCTTGCTGTACCACATGAGATAGATGGGACATTCACAAGCTCGGCCAATTAAGAAAAACAAGCCAAACATAAAGTAGACTCTCATGTAAACATAGACCAACGAACAAAGACAGAGATCAGGAAAACTATTCTTTGGTCTAAGAAATCTTCGTCTTCAGCTAAGGGGAAGCTTGGATCTTGGGTTATGCCTTTACTAGATACTCGAGATACTGCAGTAGGTAATATTCGATAGGAAGTTGAAAATAAGAGAATACCATCCTGAAGAGCTCGTTTCTATACCGTTAAAACCATTAACTTCCTCAGATCAAGCAAACCGTCACCGTCTTGATCATAGATAATGGGTTTCAAATTCTATCCCCAGGCGACAATCTATCGACGATGGATTAGAGGTGTGTCACCCTCGGAGCCTTACATCGAGAGATGTTTATCGAAAAATTGGCTAATAGAATTGAGGCCCAGTATTTACATAATCTGCATCTAGTCCTACCGGGATGTGGGTTAGTAATGATTCCACGACCCGGTGATTTCATAGCAGATTGGCGGTTGGAACGATCAGCGACCGATTATAAATATCTCGGTGCACATTTAGGCATTTTAATTTCTTCGTAATTTATTAGTCAGTGTTGATCGAGAAGCTGTCGCCTTATATATGATAATTGCGTTTTTTCAACGCTAGCTTTTATGGCATGATGGAATCGGTATCAACTTTGTGGGTATGTTTGTGTGGACGAAAATGAGTCAACAATAATCTAGAGGAGTGGGCTGGGTGCATTCGGATCGAGAAATCAAGTTGTCAATCCTACCCCATTCACCAGAAAGCCGGATTTTCAGATGTGATGAATGATGCAGTCAAACACTCCTCTATAATATGACATGGAAGCTCAGAGGGACCAATGATTTGAAAAGGGGTCGAATGAGGAGACTTGGGACCTGAAGCCCAACGGGTCTGCCTTAGCAACAATATCCCAATAAGTTATGGATGATATGTTTGAAGATTTCGACTTCCACATGGAGTGGATATTGAATATCTTCTAGCTCCTCAAAGAAAAATAAAGCTTTTATTTGTTTCTCATTTGTAAACATCAGTTTACAAAAACACAATTTTAATCAAGAAAGTTTATTTTATCAAGTCACTAACTTGTAAAACTGACAGTTAACTTGCAAAATTTTTACAAGTTAGTAGTATTATTTACATTAGAAAATTTTGTTTTATCGTCATATATGTTGAAAATCATGGTACAATTGTTATTTCCAGTAACACAGATTTTTGAAGATGAAAGAGTTGATACTGATGATGATGAACCATCTGTTGACTCAGAAACTGCTGAACTCGAGGACTGCAGAACATTTGTACTCTCCTTACTACCAAATAATTTGCTAGACATTTCGATTTTTTTGTTGACCGAATCATCGACATAACTCATCGCAATTTCGGTGCTCTTCCACCCTCCTGCACGCTTTAGTGCTAAAATATCTCCACCCGAATCCGCAACCATAGTGGCTCCCGTTCTGCGAAAAGAGTGGCCGGTGTATAACTCTGGGTCTTTTAAACCTAAATATTTCGCTATTTGCTTTGGGACACCACCAATAGTGTGCTGGCCAGCATTAAGGGAAATGCACTTTCCATGTCGGTATGTCAAAAAAAATCTTAGGCTTTTTGTTTCAGGAGGCCGAAGATTTACATATTTTCTGTATAACATGCAGGGCTTGAAGCTGCAGCCATCATCGCTTATGGTGAATCTTCTTGTTGTAAAATTTTTCTTTGCCGCAATGTCACAATAACGTATTTTCCCATATCTTCTACATCATTCATGCTTAAGGAGAGAATTTCGTCACATCGACAACATCCAAAAATCCCAAATATTGTTACAATTTTCGCCAGCAACCACTGGTCATCAGGAGCATGTGAAAGAAATTGTTCAGCCTCTTCTTTACTTAATACCTTAGCCTTTTTTGGCGTATGACGCTCATTTTTTCCTTTCAGAAACGCTATTACCTTTTGAAATCTGCAAATTACAACTAAACGTCATATTTTTCAATAAATTTTTTTAAGAAAACCTGCGAACAGGGGCATTTTCTTTCATTTCCAGGCAGCTTTTCAGCATAGACCATTTTGCCCATAAAGTATTAGGGCTGAATCTAGCTGATAGTTGATTAAAGTAGACCAACAAAACATCTTCAGTTACCCCAATCACACTATTTTTGTTTTGCCACTTTTTGAAGTCGTCGTATTCTCGCTCGTACCTTGAAGCTGATTTTGCAGGTAATAAACTTGAAGCTACACTGCTGGCTGCCTCAATAATTTCTTTTGGTACATTCATTTTCGCTTTCGCCAAAACAAATGTAAAGAAAAATAAACAGACATGTTCATGGCAACGCTTCCATAGCTTACGACATTTGCGACAAATTATTGAGATTTTTTTGGAATTTATCTAACCTTTTTACAAATAAGAAACAAATAAAATGTAAAACAATACACGCAAGGTAACGGGTTTTACTGGCTCAAGGAGGTAACTGACTCGCCTGCGGCTCGTCAGTTATATCCTCCATTCGCCAGTAAAAACCCTCTTACCTTGCTAGTAATGTTATATACTATTGTAAGTAAGAATAGTAAAACACTAAGGAGTAAAGTTGACAAGACTTTGCAGAATGTTCTAGGTGTTTGACGAGTGGAAAACACTATTGAATGCTTGCCAAAAAAGTCCCTTGCGTTCTTCAGTGTGGAGAAGTGTTCAGTTTCAAGCCAATGTGACGACAAATTGAAGACTTGAAGAGAGATTGCTGAATCGTTCATCTTAACGTTCCAATTCGTTTTCTATCGTTCCCAAGCTGAAATTTCATTAAGATGCACATGGCAATTGGCCTCCAAGGCTACGCGATGTAACACCATTAGATTTATTAGGAGTTGCGATAGCAACCGGCTTCCCGAAACCAGCAGTCGATACGAAATTCATTGTCCTATTTCTAAACCGCAGATTTGACCTCAAACTTGACCGGCACAGCTTCCCGACCAATCTCCGCCTTGCCAGTTCATCAAAACACAACTTGGAATGTGGGATCCACTCCCGGCACTGTTACAAAATTGAGGTCAATCGGCGAATGTAGTTTTCCCATTTAAGATCGCCATATTCCGATCTACATCTTCTTCCTTGTAGTTGCAGTAGTCTGCACGTCAACACATTGCCACAGATAGCTAGAATCTCTGCTATCATTTAACGCCAATTTATTCCTGATTTATATATTTATTTTTATCGGTCTTTATTGTTTTCGCGATGATTTAAACGCTTGTTCTTTCATGTAATTAGAGATATAATGATAATATCTATTATATTTAATGGGCATATCTTTAGGTAGTAATTGATGGCATATCTGTGCTTTATGGCAGACAGAGCAGCTGATTAAAATAATTGAATATGTCCTGATATTGTATTGTATGGTAAAGAGCAAAGCTGACATTCAAGTCGAGAATGAATTATCACTGTCTGAAAATGGACTGGCTTCTTGTATGTTGTTCACATAGTTTTCAACATCGTACATATTTGATTTCTCTCGAAATTACCGTTGTTTTCGAATACAGGGTGTCCCAGGATTATTTCTTTCGGAATGGAAACAGTAAGATCTATTTTAATGAATTTGGATCCATGGAACCTGGTGGATATCTAATGAACATTGTTTTCTTTCTTGACTGTCGTGTCCATGTTTCCTCAAACTGTAATTCTGAGAGTCAGCTCGGAGCCAGGAGAATTAAACTCACTTGGTGAATGACAGTTGCACCCGTTTGAGAAACTGTGGGTAATCTGCCAGTGACATCTTCGAAACTTATTTCAGGGGTTGAATTTTGGTTGGAAGAGGCTTGCTCTAAGTGCTATACCACCAAACAAACCATCGTTTTATTGGAGGAGCGGTTTGGTGGAAACTTGGCAATTGGCAAGTTCATCCCTTCTGTCAACTTCCCTTTCGATGTTCACTGTATGAAAGCTTCTTTTGCGAGAACAACAGGACGATTCTGTTGACTAGTTTCTCCGAAAAGCCCACGGGACCCTTCAATTCGATCGTTCCCAAGTCCAAATCCAGCGTTGATCTAATTCCAATCCATCATCTCTAGACGGTTGGAATTCGGTGCATACACGCCAATATCGATCGGTTTAATGGGTTTGAACATTCGGTTTTTGTTCCACACACCTCCCACGCTGGAATATATAACGTCAGCTACCGTACGTCCATTTCAAGAGGTGCACCCAGGAATTTTTGACGTG
This sequence comes from Adalia bipunctata, assembly GCA_910592335.1. Classification (NCBI taxonomy): domain Eukaryota; kingdom Metazoa; phylum Arthropoda; class Insecta; order Coleoptera; family Coccinellidae; genus Adalia; species Adalia bipunctata. Next base: position 7,299,617 of record OU342951.1, read on the forward strand.
GATATTTATTTTAGCGATGAGCGCAAACCTCATTTTAAATTCGAACGACATTGAAATATTCCCGGCTGAAATTGGGGATTTGAGACCAAATTCTGGATTTTTGGTTTGACGATGACAGTTTGTAGGTAGAAGTAGTTTTAGGAAAATTCACCATAAAGCGACAAATGGATGTTTTAACTTGTGTCTAACGCTTCTTCAGATATTCGAAGACCGAATATAGGATACGAGGACAAACTTTGAATAAATTCCTCGGAAACCATATCAATTATATCACACAAGGATCAGTTATAAACAAATTTCGATTTACATAATTCCATCTTTCATGTCAATACGTATAAGGCATGTTAGATGAGGTAGCAGTATTAGCTAATACGATAATGGTACAGAGTATGCATATCCATCTAAGGAAAATTTGAATTGGCCAATCTTTCATGATTTTATGATTTTGGTTACAATGATACTTCAGTCAATCGGATCTTAAGTCGCCTTGGATTTTTGATGTATGGTGAATTTCAAGATGAGAAAATTTGAATTCTTTGGCAAGGCTCTTGAAACTAGCTTTGCTGCATGCTGGTCTGTGGCACTAAGGTCTCTTATTATGGCTAATGAAAGACCACTCCACAAAATTCAAGAAAGAATTCTAAATCTATTCCAAACGATGCCAGATGTTCTTCACTCTACGAATGTATACAGGGTCCTGCAATAGTGCGAAAATCTTCCATAGCTGCCGAACCAGACATCTCAGAGATTTCGTTGGAAAGTATACCTCTTGTACCTTCATTTCTGCATCTCAGGAAATTATTTAATGATATACAGGGTGCCCCGATAAATGTTATTCAACAAATGGATGATTTTTTTAATGGATCACCACATATATTTTCACATATTTTCATTACCTCTTTCATGACGCAAAATCTTAGGGACATTTTTCCAACAGTTCAGATCTCATTCGAAGAAAACTGCAAAAAGGTGAGGGAAAAGCAGTTTAGTAAAAGTCTTCTGACGATTTCCAGAAGCGATAGTAACATGAATTTGAACTGAAAGTTTTTTAATTGAAGGATTTGCCTTGACATGGTTCCTAAACGATCAACCTGTCATATACAGGGTGTCCTTTATTAAGGTTCGAATATGGAGAACATAAAATTAATATTTCTCGATTTTTTAAAATGAAACAACCTGTATTTTTTCCACAATGATGTAGAAAATTGAATATCTTACATTTTCTCAGTAGTAACCTCAGGATTATTTTGACTCCCGCATCCAGCAGATACGAAAAATGATATCGCAACTGAAAATTTTATTCAAATAATAACGTAATAAAAACTAACGGACATTCAAAAGAGGTTAAACAATGAAATAAAACTAAATGAATAATTATTGACAAACTTCAAAACCTTCCAGAATCATACTTCCTGAGCATCATCATAAAAATGATATTTCTTTTCCGTACAAGCAATACATATTGATCACGTATTCAACCTATCATATCAGTTTTTATCGGCTTTCCAAAAAAAAATATTGATCAAGTTATTGCTACTTAGAGCTCGAAGATACTTTCGAATACAGTGAATCAGTATGAATTCTTGAAAAAAATAGGATGGTTGATATGATTTTCATGTTAGGGCAGTGCCACAGAACCTGTTTTTTAAGGAAGTCGAACAAAAATTCATACTGATTTACTGTATTCGAAAGTATCTTTGAGCTTTAGTAGCAATAACTTGATCAATATTTTTTTTGGAAAGCCGATAAAAACTGATATAATTGGATGAATACGTGATCAATATGAATTGCTTGTACGAAAAAGAAAAATCATTTTTATGATGATGCTCAGGAAATATGATTCTGGGAGGGTTTTGAAGTTTGTCAATATTTATTCATTTAGTTTTATTTCATTGTTTGACCTCTTTTGAATTTTCGTTAGTTTTATTATGTTATTATTTGAATCAAATTTTCATTTGCGATATCATTTTTGGTGTCTGCTGGATGCGTTGGTTAAAATAATCCTAAGGTTACTTCTGAGAAAATGTAAGGTATTCAATTTTCTACATTATTGTGGAAAACAATACAGGTTGTTTTATTTGAAAAAATCGAGAAATATTAATTTTATGTTCTTCATATTTGGACCTTAATAACGGACACCCTGTTTATGACAGGTTGATCGTTTAGGTACCATGTCAAGGCGAATCCTTCAATTAAAAAACTTTTAGTTCAAATTCATGTTACTATCGCTTCTGGAAATCGTCAGAAGACTTTTACTGAACTGTTTTTCCCTCACCTTTTTGCAGTTTTCTTCGAATAAGATCTGTACCGTTGGAAAAATGTCTCTAATATTTTGCGTCATGAAAGAGGTAAAGAAGGTCATTGAAAATATAGGAAAATATATGGGGTGATCCATTTAAGAAATCATCCATTTGTTGAATAACATTTATCGGGGACACCCTGTATATCAGAAAATCATTTCCTGAGATGCAGAAATGAAGGTACAAGAGGTCTACTTTCCAAACGAAATCTCTGAGATGTCTGGTTCGGCAGCTATGGAAGATTTTCGCACTATTGCAGGACCCTGTATACAGAGTGTGGCGCAATGGATGTATAATATTTACCTGCAGCTAGAGGACTTCGTGGCGGCTTAGAAAAATATGTTTCAAGTTTAGTGGAAGTCTCCAAATATCCGGCATTTTTAAAAATGAAACAGCAGACACCCTTGGCCATTCTTTTCGGTGGCAAGACTCCAAAAGAAGGAATATTTTCAATCTGTTTATTCTGATTTAAGAGAGTTAAGTTACCATAAACGAAGTTATCAGACTCACGCTGTCGACACTTCCCTAGATACGAAATAATAACGCGACACACACAATTTAATGAGCCTCTATTCAGAAACAATGAGCGGCTCCAGGCGGTAGCCGATTCTCTGCTAGGGTCGATCAATCGCTTGCAATTAGGTTAATTAGACGTTTCGCGGTTTGCATATGATCTGTGAGGAGATATGCGGCTCCGATTATCAATTAGGAACGCGACTGATGATTGTGGAAATGCAAGAATTTCCGCAATCTCTTCTGGGAACAGATAGGTGGAGGCTGGACTGATAAAATGCGTCTGCGACCCAAACGGCGCCTATGAGTCGTAGTAGGCTTATTCTGAAGGTCAGAGGTTCACAATGAGAAGATTTGAAAGTTCATTCAGAAGTACATTTGATTAAATTTGTCCAGCGTTGTCTCATTTGGAGCCCAAACCCCAATTGAGAGAACACTGGGGCCCTGCATCCATAAAAATTATTGTAACCTGTACAGGTCGCTTCCATAAGGATTAAATAAGGCAGGTCATATCAAAAAAGCGCCCTGACCATATCGAATTCCTCGATTTAAGCCCTAGAAATCACTCTTTCGAACGTGCTCCTCGATGGTGTTCACGCATTTGCTAGACGCTGAGAAAGAACTAGACGTGTTTATTTCCACATTCTCTAGAAGCTTTTACCTTTATTAGATTGAATTGAATCCACTGGCACGTTGATAAGAGACTACAATACTGACCCTCTGGGATTGCCTTTCTGCTATTTTTATGACGAAACCAGTGTTCGCCAGAAAAATAGGACTCATCAAATTAGTGGTAGTCTTCAATGCAGACCTCTGTAATAGCATGAGTATGCCGTTTTCTGAAGTTCCGTTACTCTTGTTACTGCATCACCAGATTCAATGCAAAATTCCACAATTAAACGAATAATTCAAACTAAAGTGTTCTTTATATTTGTTCGAATTCTTAAGACGAAATGGACTTATTCAATCAATTGGTTTCAGTGGTCCTTGCCAGGATAAAGAGGCACAGAGTCGGCAACGATTCGATAGTCTACAAAATAAGGATACGTAAGGACTACAAGCTGTCTGAAAAGGCTTACGTGGCCTTGAAGTCAGGAAGAATCATCACCCCAAGGTACGATTCTATGTGTGGTCTACAGTTGGAGGTTGGGAAGCTCTATGTGATATCAGGTAAGATATCAAAGCCAAAGGGACAAATAATACTTTCTCGAATGCACATTGTCTAGATTGTACTAAATAATGCTTTTCACATTCTTAATTTGTATATATATTCTCTCTCAACATCTTACGAGTAAATGCTTCTTCACTGAAACATTCGCGCCAGCTGACTCAGAACCGAAAAAAGTCAGATATATAACTGTCATATTATCTGACTTTGCTTTTAGGTCGTGTCTTGTCGCTTCGAGCCCATGTCAACATGTGCGGGTACGCAGAAAAATGGGAACACATTACAAGACGACAAAGAAAAGGCCTGAGGAAAATGTACGGGTACGGTTGTACTTGCAAGATAAAGAGATGCAGCTCGCAACACTGCATGAAGAACGTCAACACTTGCAACTGGACCAGCAGCTGCCACGTTCAAGAGGTAAGTTGAATCATTTTTCGTACCACGAAAGTGGTACGAGTACTAATTCCGGTGCTGGTATTCGTAACCAGCCTGTCAGTTGAAACGTTTCTTCTAAACAGTTTCTTCCACAGGGTATTTGCCTGAGACAGGCCAACAACCACTGCAACTGGACGCGTAATGCAGCTTTGAGCAAGTGCTTAAAGAACGAGAAAGAGTCACTCACCATTTCCCGATGGTCCGGATAGAAGGTCTGGTCGATAAGTGGGAAATTCTCCTTTCCAAGCCTTCTCTGTAGTTGGACCAGATGGCCGAAAACCCATGGCTTATCCTGAAAGTGAAAAAAAAGTAGTTGAACTCAAAAGTTACAAAAAGGCCTACCGTTTAAATAGTTCGATAAGCGTCACTTCATCGGTTCGTACAAGAAAGAACAAAGAGAGAACAGAAAGAATATGCGACAACAGAAACATGCAAAATGAGCTGTTGGTTCAGAGGCCTTTAAGAGCGAAGAAGTGAAAGTGCAAATCGTATTTCGAAATCACAGAAGTGATGCTACGGATCTCTGAGATCTCCATCCCAAATCTGTATCTTGTGTAAATATTGTTGCATTATTTTCGTGAATTGTTACTTGTTTTTGTGTTTGTATCAATTTCTTTTAGACTAGACGTTAGGTCGAAGAGAATCAGTATTAATCTACTCCTAGAATGGTAGAGAATTAATTTATGTATTTATAGAAGTCCCATCTGAACTTTTTCCAATTTCTAGTTCATCTATTTTTCATTTCTTCCAGCGATGTATAAACGAGTTTTCGACGTGGCGAGTGGCTGAAAGAGGAATTGCCAGTTTTCTAAAGTTTTTCCGATACAGGAATTGTTGGCTTGATTAGTTTTCTGACACTCGTATTTTATAAACAGGGTAAAAAGCACTCCAGGGTAATTGCATTGTTCAATTGTATCCTGTTTTAGAGCGTTATTGCTGAGAATTCCCATACAAGATAATTACTTCATTAGCGTTAGACGGCTATATTCTCTGCCCATGATATTGGTATAAATTATTTATTGTCCGTTTAATAACAAGGGTATTTATGTCCAGGTACTCATTTTCAATTTTGAACGGAAGGTTGTAAAGTTTTTGCTGGTTTAAGGATTTAATTCTGATAATTCCTATAATTGATTGCAAGAATTAATCTGGCGTTTCGAATTCGTTCATCGAGGTCTATTCTAATTAGCTTTCGTTGGCTTTGATTGCATTTTATTGCATTCTTACATTATTGATTGTTTTTTTCCAATCACACTATATACGAATGGCTCCTTTTCATTTGTCGTCGTTGAGAGGAAACAGATAAAGAATAGTGACAAATTTTGATTTCAACGGCGTAGTGAGAAACCTCGTTGTTTCATATTTCAGAACACGAAAAATTGAATGAAATGATTCTTCTCCTATCGACAGAATTCAGTTCAACTTGGGAGTTGTGATATTCTAAAGTTCATTGATTTTTTATAAACCATCCAGCAGTGCAATTCTCTGAGTTCATTGCTCCTCGCCAAAGTGGAAATATGACATCCATCACCGTAAAAAAAGATACCCGAAATTATCCATATAAACAGCTTTTATGGCCAACGATGTTATTCTGATTGAAAACAAGACACATCAGTGCAGTCGGTGAAATTTTGGAACGCAAAGTATAAACACGAAACACATCGGTTGATGATGTAGCTTTTGGGGACTATTCTTGCCATTGCCAAAACAACAAAGCGGTTTATGACACTCCAACAAGGATTAATTGAAGCTTAGTGGTCCTGGGATTCAGCTGTGATAGATTTGTTTCTGGTTGAATGGGGGGTTATTGATTGTCATCATATGGGATAATATCCTGTTGCAAGTTTAAATAGTTGTTTCTAGGGTTGAACAGATGACATGATCTTTTACAATTCAAATACATATCTTCGAAAAATTTGTTTCATTTGAAGTTTTTAGATCTCATGAAAAAAATTGACATGCTACATCCTAGCATGAAGCTTTCAAAGAAAAGTTTTAGAACGCAAAATTCATTTGATTTTTTTTCGAGAGTCACTCACCTGGAAATTATAGATGGAATTAAGATTATTGATGCTAGGCACACCTCCAAACTTCAGAGCCAGCAGTAACTTCTTGTAGTCCTCCCCTGCATCTCTCAGATTCTGCCTGACCTGAAAAAACAAAAATATGCCCATTAAAAACCAACATTCGGGCTTTAAATGCATCATGCGTAAGCCGGCAAAAATAACCGATGACCCAAATTGAAAAGGTATGTCAGGCTATTTTTTCGTAGGCGGCGCAGTCGGGAGTTACTCGACAATTTTTGCCAAGGGAATCATAATTTGTCATCAGGACTGATTTACGGGACAACCGTGAAGTTCTGAAAGCTGGGAATTCCTTTCAATGTCACTTGTTGATTCGTTAACATTCTTTTCGACTGCGGCCTTGTATCTTGCATCAATCCTATGTGCGAGGTTTTTAACTATTTCGTTTCAGTTTAAGATGGGACAAATTGAGAAATATGTATATAATAATGATAATATGTAACATAGTTGGTAGCTTAAGATATTCCTTCGAAATTTGGATTATATTTTGTACTTGATTCATGACTGATTTATTTATTAATAAAATTTTATTATTTTATGTCGTTTTTGTTTTTAATTCATCGGAACGAAACAAAATATCCTAAAATCCTCCAAAAGGGTTCAACGAAAAAATGTATGGGAGAAATAGTTCACATTGTGAGCAGTTTATTTATTAAATTCCACCAGTCGTGCTGCTTCGAGATATTGATAATATTTATGAATTTCAACCATGTTTTTACATTACATCAGGTACAACAATAACAGAAGAAATAGGTCTAGAAGGAAATTACCACATAATAGTTCCATAATTATGAAAAACCCACTGTAGACCATGTGGCAACTTGATTTGGAAATCTGTGTGAAACTTTCTGGGGTATGGGATTCTCGAAATCGATTTCATTATGCCTAGAGATACTTCGGAGAATGCTGATTGAGAAAAAAGATACAAAAGGATGATGTGACCACAGGAACGGGAGCTATGGCGATTTGAAATTTGAAAAAATGTCATTTGACAGGTGAAAATCTAAACTATGATAGATAGGGCTTTGGCTTCGTTTTTATTGAATTCAGCGTCCTCGAAAACCTATAATTTGATACCAAACTTGTCCATATCGGCCTTCTACGACTTGAATTTTTTCATATTTTATTTTGCCAAAATTCATTTTCGAGTTTTGGTCACGAGCTCATAGCTCTCGACCAATGGGCGTTATTGATGGGCCAAGTGGGTATTCTGATAGATTTGAATGGGTTGTAGAACTTCTGCATCGGAAAACAGCTAATAGATTTCCAAGAAATCCCCGGTGACGCGATATATGTTGTTTTTGGGGGGGTCTTACCCCTTACGCATTTTTCACCCAAAAAGTTGGGATTTTCGAAATCGATTTTATTATGCCTAGAGATACTTTGGAGAATGCTGATTGAGAATGTAGAAACGAAAGGTGGATGCGACCACAGGAACGGGAGCTATGGCGATTTAAAATTTGAAAAAAATGTCATTTGACAGGTGAAAATCTAAACTATGATAGATAGAGCCTTGATTTTGTTTTTATTGAATTCAGCGTCCTCGAAAACCTTTGATTTGATACCAAACTTTAAGATTCTTCTGGACCCACTTTTTTGACAGATTCCCTCGACTCGAGTTACCATTTTTGTATAGAACGGGAAGAATTAAGATCTAAGGTCATCTTCATAAACTTTATCTAGTGCTCACCAAGAGGAAGTCTGGCCTGAAAGATCTCCCCACCCTTGTTCCTCCCCTCATAACAGCCATGGAAACACTTGCAGCTTCCGCTGTGGAGGTGACCGTTATCTCCCTAAACTCAGCTTGTTCCACTCTGATCTCGTACTCCCCAATTCTTCTTCCCCGGAAGTACTTCGACCAGTCTGTGTTCTGATCGTCTATGACCAGAAGCGTTAAATAACGACCTGATACTGACGAAGTCACTCTTGTTGCACTGGACACTGCAGCACCTGAAATTGAGGATTCAAATATCTCCGCGAAAAGAAAGGAGCATAAGAATTTCAGATCAGTTTAGGAAAGGATGAAATATGGTAATGATAAAAAACTGAAACCTGCCTAAACTTCGGAGTTGGGATTTTTCAAAGTTTCCAGGCATTGACGAGAGAAGTTTGTATGACTGGGTAACTTCGAGTGGGTAAAAAATTGCGGAAATCGTATTCCATCTTGGCTGAAGCCTTATTTACATTAATGCTTTTTCTTTCTTTTAATTGGAATGAATAAAACTGAATCCTTATTCAAATTGTGCCACGTTGTGGATTCTGATCAATCTTTCAAGGTCTAATTAATTATTTGGTGGACACAAAGGCAGTCCTTTCATTTCTTTGAAATCGAAAACTGTGACAGGAAATCAGCGCACAATCTGGACCACGTGATTCAATAACTGTATAATTCATTCTGGAATTAGAAATGGAAAGGAGCGCTCGAAGAGATCCAAATCTGATTAACTGATTCTCACCAATAATCGAAGCGCCTTGATCTCTAGCTTGCCCAGTCAGCGACTGGACCCTTTGCAGCAAGGATTCTCTGGACTTGGCTGGACTACTTGGCGCACTGGTGGTCTTTGATCCGCTCCGTAGGTTGAGGGAGAGGTCCGATCCAGAAGAAGCAGACCCTGATGTTGCTGTCGATCCAATGCCAGAGCTGACAGATCCGCTACCGGTGCTGACAGATCCATGACTAGGAGGCGGAGGGGGAGGTGGAGCCTATAAGAAAATGGAGGAAATTCAGTGATGCTGTTTAGGCTAACATTTACGTTCAAAGATACAAATCTGCCAAAAACGTAGAATACAATGAGAAAATGACGTTCCTGCAGCAGAGTTCAACCTTCAAGCTACCATCAAATCAGTTCCTGATAATAGTAGGGGAAGTACGTACAAAATGACATAGGGTTTTATTTCAGAGGCATAACTTGTTAGCAGTGAATCACAGTAATGTCATATTCGACACCTCTGATCTTTGGTCCTTTCTTTATAAAATCTAATCAACCTTGATGAAATAAAAGTACCAAGAAATAAAATATTCTTAGATAAATTGGGATAAACGAAATTCATTTTGTTCGCATACTATGGACAAAATGATATACCGGCAATAGGCAACTCTATTTTTCTACTTATACTTACAGAACTACTGACAAACTTCACAAATGAAACGCTTGGTTCTTCTAGGAACATCAGTACAAGATGCGTGAGCCCAATGCAAGCAATGCATGCACCGTAACCAGTCTTCTTCAGGGCTAATCCTGGAGAAGATCTAAATCGGGAAAAATGTCTCATAACAATAGATAGATGGACACTGGACAGTCGTCTTCATGATCTCGAAAGTTACTATGAACATTTTCTTCTTCATTGTCTTCTTTAATTAATGCCCTAGGGACTTGTCTCCTTGTTTTTGGAGGAGGTATGGGCTCTTTTTTGATTTGATTGCAATCTTATTAGGTGTAGAAGTTGAAACTAAGTACGTTTGTTGAGTCCTCGGCTCAAGTTTGCCTTGTTCACTTATAAATCGTCCTTTAGGGATTGGAGAAACCTCCTTATAGGATCAGCAAGGGTAGGTTAAGATGCATTGCCTTTATTAGCCGCAGATGAAGATTTTGTTATGAATATGTTAAGACAAGTCCTGATTCTTTGTTTGCTGATGGAGCCTGAGATGGATTGTCTTGGTTTTGTCCGGTAGATACGGTTAATTCAGCTGAAATACCTATGTCATTTTGTCCGTTCACTGTATATGTCATTTTGTCCATATAGCGTTATAAAACAAGAAATGTATCGAATTAATACAAAAATATATTCAACATACAAAAACCTCCGTGAATACAATGACAAATAAGTAAAGTTTGAATTGAATGCAATTTGAATGAAAAAAATGGTGAAAACTGGCCATTTCTTCTTAAAATTTGGCGCAATAAAAAAAAACTCGTGACCTATTGATTTCTGTTATCACTCATAACGACCGAATGAACCAGAGTAGCTCTTGCTAATTTTCAGAGGTAAATTGAAGCCACTCGGGTCGTGTAATGTGGTAGGCAGTTCCGCATTTCATATCTCCGAACTCAAGTTATGATGCCTATGTCATTTTGTCCATATATGTCATTTTGTACGTATTTCCCTACAAATCTTAAACCTCCTAAGTTCACTGCTGACTCAGAGCATGGATTGATTCAAGTGTCTTCAGACATCTATCATAGAAGATCCCAGTTATGATCAGCTCAGAACAGGATAAGTAGTCATAAGGAGCCAACGAGAATAAAGCAGACATTATGAGGAAATGAGATTGAAAACAACCCAGTGAAGAGTTTGAGATCAGACAACGGAAGACAAAGTTCCTTTTAGCAAAAAAATTATGATTCTTTCATAATAAACATTTCGAGTTTTTGTCTTCAGAAATCCATCTGCATTCGTCCCTTTTCTATGATCCACTAAAACGAAAGATGAAATTTCTAGTATCACTCCCAAGACATAAAATTAGGTAATTACAGCCTTCCAAACGGAAGTGATGAGAGCTGCAACGTCTCAAAGCTTTCTCGTGATGCAATCTCCAAGAGTTGGCGAATGCAAATGGAATTAAAGAAAATTTAATTACCCGTTCAGTCGGGATTTTATGTCGGACGCAATCATGAGCGAACATACAATGGCTGGAAGGACAAAACGAGACAACAACCTTAGATGATAATAGAGATTAATTGATGTAATTCCACAGGCTAATTTAATACCCTCCTATCACCTGATCCTATCTCAGTTTCTTGACAGGAGAGGGAAACCTGTAATTACTCAACGGAAGTCACCGACATTGACATAATGGTTTAAATGTTCGAGATTGCCATTTTGGTACATCGACTCAGTTGGAAGTTGGAGAGATCTAATGTGTGTTCACAGAGAAGCTTCCCTTCATACCAATGGGAACCTTTAATCAAGTCACATTGAAAGAGCATCCATAAAAATTATGAGTAAACCCTCACTCTACGAATCAGGACTGGAAGATCGTAGGGACGATTTCAGGAAGACTTGATCCTCCAGCAACCATACCTTGGAAGTGGTAGAATGGCAAATCACCTTTGGTTTCTCTCAGACCAACTTCCGTTAGTTTAGACTTGAACAGATATCATTTATCAGTCTACCAGAAGACATTTTGATTCACTCTAGTATCTAGAATGATGATAAAAACATCTATACTTCAGGGTGTTGACGTATTTAAAAACTATCATGAAGGGATCAGGAATAGGAAATGGTAGAGACGATTTCTGGTTTTGTTTGGCCAGATGATAAGACGACCTGGAGGAAGGCCTGATTCTCGAATTGCTCTGGTTAGCGATGGTACCTTGGGAGTATGGTGGGACAGCTATGCTATAGCTCACAGCAGAAGATCACCTCTGGTTTCTTCCAGCCTTACAATGCCATTGGAAAACGGTGTCATCTTTATTCTAGCGAGAGAACAGTGGAATCTTCTTAGTTACCTGGGGCTGCGATGTGACCGGTGGCGTTTTCCTGGTGTAGGGGTCCACCGGAGCCTCAGTGTCGTCGCATTCCGAGGACAGGTCCCCGGAGCTGAACCTTCGTTTCAAGTAATTGACATTGGAGGTTAGAGACTGCCTGAAGCTGCTGAAAGACAGGGTGGGGCCGTTAACTGCGGAGCCTGTGGGGCCGCAGTACTTGCTGCAATCGGTTATCTTGAAGCCGTCCTGGGGTAGGGTAGCCGGGGGCTGGTAACTCCTGCAGCCCCTGACCTGATGCGTTGAGGGTTGAGGGGGGTGGAAGGCTGAAAAGAAGGAGCAGGTGTTGAGGAGCAGTTGAATCTACCTCTGGGAGGTTCTTCTGCATCTAATCGACCCCATGATATAATAATAATGATTTTATTCCTCCCGATGAGATCTGTTCAGATTTTCATCCAATTAAACAATATTGAAAGTGTAAAAGAATGGTGTGATGATCATGAATAAGCTGGTTTATTTAAGTTGGATTGCTTTTTCTACTCGAAACCAAAGATCCTGTGACATTGAATCTGAGGAAATAAACAGCAGGAAAAATTGCAACTGCTGAAAATCCCTCTCATGGAGTTCTACTCTGATCAGTAGAAATACAGAATAGTCATTAAAATTGTACCTGAATGGAATTTTGTTACTGGAAAAATCAAAAACTGTTTACCTATTCTTTGTTCTACTTATTTCAAGCCCACTGTTGAATCTTGATTCTTCACTAGAACTAGCTTTAGGATGTCACACTGGGATTTCGTTAAATTTTCAATTCTCCAATTCGACCTATTCCATTACCTAACAATGATGTTATTTAAGGGCTATTGAGGCGAATAGTCCAATATTGGTGCAGAACGAAATAATATGATCATTGACCAGTGAATTTCTACCAATCGTGTTTCCAATTCCCATGAAGCCAAATACTATTATGGATTGAACGAATTTACTTTGTGTCCACACACAAACATGAAGTTATTAATGGAATATTAGATCGGCAGCTAGAGCAATCATCCGTTGCTATTAGCTATAAATGCATTAATTTATGCTGGTTTCAAAACATTCATGAAAAAAATCTTGTTTTTTTCCAAACCAGTTTTTACTGAATAAATGAGATACTGAAAAAATATGTCTTACTCGATAGAATTTCATATGTTTCGATTGTTTTCATTAACTACCAGAAATCCGTTTGGTTTTCAGCATTCTTTTTTCCAGGGCACACTTTTCGAAGTATTTTTTCGATGCTGGTGTGAAGGGGAAATATTTCTTCTTTAGTTTCGTAAGAGTATCAAGGTCTTTGTCGCAAAAATCAATATCTTTCACAGAACCAATTTTAGCATAACTACTTCGTATAAGGTTCGTTAGGATATGTGTTGAGTCATTTCCAATCAGAAAAAGGCGACTGAAAAAATCTAGCATGACAAGCACACTCAATAAAAATAGGACACATACGAACTTCTGTGGGGGAAGAACTAAATTATGCTTGGGTTTTCTTTTAATTACTCGTTTTCTGTTCTCTACACTCACGACCTCTTTGATATGTTGAACCTTGAACCCCTTGTGCTACATAATTGTCAGAAAATTATTTCTTTGAAGTTTCTCGATTTTTTTTACACATTTTTCCTGCTTAACAGTGTTTTTTCATTGTCCTACAGCTTTGTGTATTTGATGTTTGGATTTGTATTATTTGCAGTCTTTTTAAGTATATTGAGTTCCAGAAAATTATAATTGAGTATTTTATGTGAAATTATGATAATGGGGCCGATTTTATTCTTTTGTTAATACGTTTTTCATCTTGATCTTGATTTATGACCCTTTGAATTTGATTTTTCTCAAAGTGGCACAATTTTCTTTTTTAAAACGTTGTTATAATACAATTTACTCTACTACTCCAATCTTGATTGAAATAATTTTATTTTCACATAAAATTCAAGTTCTATTGGTAGAAATGTAAGAAAGCTTTTAGTTATCAATAGAGCACAAAGTAAACACAAAATCGAACAAAACTATTTATCCATCAGTCAAAAGAAGCAGTAAAACACACAATCCATTAGAAAATGAAAGGGAAATAAAAGTCATTTTCACTTATTGATTTATTAATGTGATTTAAATATCAGAAAACTCATCACGATAAATTAGGTTGAAGAAACAACATTAATTATATTTATGTCATAGGTTATTGAACTCTTTAGTGGAGATTGAGAAAAACACATAACGAAGGTTCTTCTTTTTCGAAGGCAGTTTCTTCCTAATATCAATTAAAAATGGAAAAACTCTGAAAAATGATTGAATTTCCGAATCCAGTCCATCAAAACGGACATAAAAGCGCTCTCTGGCACTCTGAGTGTTAAAATGAAAGAAGCAGCTTGTGCAAACTGCTCAATTTCCACCTATTCCAATTCTCATTCCGCTGCTCCAATTAGTGAAACTCTTGAAGAAATTAATTTTTAGAAGACGACGTGTTTGCAAAAAATCAATACCCTACAATGAGCGATTGTCACACTTTCAAAGCTTTCAGGAAACCGAATTTTCCAAAAGGAACATATCAATCACCATCTGTTCCACAGAAAGCAACCCCTGCTGAATTATGTAAAGCACTTACCTTATTTGTAGATTAAAAAAAACGTACTTTTCAACAAGTTCACGCCGCGTAAATGTATTTCGTGAATCGTTGTTGGAATTGAACTGATGCTAGTATCAAGAAAGGGCGAATTTCCCGCAGGGTTGTCAGATTTTCCGGCTAGACTGTGTCTTGAATTTTCCGATCGTTGCGGTTTTGCGTTTTACTTGAGGGTGTTCTCGGAGAAACAAGAGCAATCAATGAAATTCCGCTATGGATGGAGAATGTTTGCGAAATTCAATGATGCGTGTTCAACTCGAAGATTGAACTTTGGCAGAGGTCAATTTTGGTCGATACTCATCAGTGTATTTTCCTTCCAAGACGCACATAAAGACTTCACAAAAAGAGAATTTTTCGAAAGGTCTCAGCTTCGAGAGCAATACAATGAAAGTTAACATTACCTTGAAATGTTGAGCTAATAACACATTTTTTAGCGGTGGTTTGATTTAACCAAAGTTTAACTGTCACCTGAAGTTCACACTGAACCTATACAAATGGACCTTAAGAGTAGACATGTATGTCAGAGGCCAGGTTTTTTGTTTATAGTGGTTGCAAGAAAGCTATTTTTCAAATTCTATTAGATTCAGATAGGGCACACAGGATGGCCATCGAATCCATTTGGTCACTCAGGAGTTCTTTTCTGATGTAAACATTTCTTAGCATTCTCATGAATTTCTTATAATTTTTGTAACAGTTACATTGAAAGATTGTTCCTCAACTTTTTGTATTCCAAATCGATTGTTATCGCTGGAGATCTTTTCCGGAAGATTTTCCAGAAATCCCTAAACATTGTACAACATTGCCCTCTTAACGGCGCGTGGAGTAATACGCTCAATCGATATCTGAGCGCGCGCATGTCTTAAAGGGTTTGGATTTGAAAAACTTTCAGGTTTTTAGTTTTTCGAATTATAAACAGAAGAAATTCTGAAATATTGTTTTTCCTGTGTAACAAAAATATCCCTCTGAAATTCAAAACAGATTTCCTGACCAAAAAGTGAAAAAGAACTGCAGTCATTTCAAACCCAAGGATAATTTTGTGAATTCACATGCAAAAAAAGTTTTGAAGAAATGTTTGTATTGGGATTATTAGGAAATAAGTATCATTTTTGATTAAGAGATACAATCATTTGAAACAATTCATATTCTTGACACAGATATTTGTTCAAAATTTGAACATTACAACAAACTCATTTGAAAACTAACAACGAGAATTTGGATGAATTTAAATAAAGTATCTCAACATTATAGAATTTTTCTCGATTTTTCTTCGGCTTGATTTTGGTTGAAGAGATGTGATTTCCACATAATGGAAAAGCTGCTTCGTTGTCCTCACCAATAAAATCTTAGGATTGAGATATAAAATTTCCCATGATATATAAAATCATAATTTATGATAAATGAATTGTTCGTTCGTTGGCCAATGGCTAATCGAATAATTGACATTTATGCAACAGTACAAGCATCAAACTTATTTCATAAATATAGAATCTGAATCTATATTTTTGATCGCTGAAGAAACTTCGTCGCCATTTTTGTAACTATTTGCATAGTGGGTATAACGGGGACAGACTCTGCCTTTTGGGGTTCTATACTCTCATAATATATTCGCGCGCCATCTATTATTTGATACCAAAGTTGTAATGGACGAATTTTCCGAGAGGATTTCCATCGTGAAGTAGATTGTCGGTTGTTTTCTACATGAGAAAGGAAGATTTCTCTAAATATCGTAATGATATGAAGCTGAGATTCCTGTTCAATCCCTGGAAAATATTTCTTTAATGGTATACTCAATTCCAGAAACTATCTCTTCAGTTATCTACCTAAAATTGGGGGTTTCGGAAAGCTGTAGAACTGTGTAACTGTAGAAATGCAAGAGATTTCAGACTAGAAACGCCCAATTTTTCTTTTGAGTTAGAAAATCTTTCTAAGAAGAAGATGAATACTGGTATTTTGTTAAGGAGCCTCTTAACTTCATTAATATCAATTTGCAGCACCAAAAATTGCAATTATAGTTTCCACAGAATGTTCGATATTTGAAAATATTTTCTACTTCATCAGATACCTTCTATCGTGAAAGGTTTTTTTTAACTACCCCTAGATGTCCCTAGGTTTATCTTGTTTGAAATTGAAGAGTTGCTAATTTACGTCACCGTGACTAAGAGAAAAATTTAGAAAAGTAAAAATGTTTAACAATGTAAGAACTTCTTTTTTCATGTCAACTGCTAGGCATGTGAAATTAATTGACTTATCATGAGATTTTTTTCGCAAGGACCCAAGCTGAAAAAAAAATCGCCAATACTCAAATAATCTTTATTTGGTTACCGTAATTATTAATAATCAACACGACATAGTTTCATTAAGCATAAATTGAGGTACTTATTTATTTACAACAGTTATTAATATTCATCCAACACAGTGAGATTACATGTATGGACATTTTTTAACTATGACTTATATTACATATCTAATCGTTTCAACAATAACTGTCTTGACAATTACTAACCCCCTTTATATCACAATTTGAGTTCACCTCTTCAGGAAGATTATAATACGCCTGAAGATTTTTGAACTCTTTGTAAGAAAGTAAACGTTTTAATGCCCTCAAACAAATTTTAAACATTCACAGCTACACGGAAGTCCAAGGAAAATTCAACAATATATCTACACTAAAACAAACAAATATCTCTTATTTCACTTATTCTATATGTTAAATATAATTCTCACCCTTTCTTATTTACATCATGGAAATATGTTAAAATTTCAAGAGAATCCACTATAAGTTATATTCGCACCCTGCGATTCGCTTTGAGATATTCCGCTCTGCATATATTACAATATATAGGCTCAATTATATACTGTATATACTTCGAAAGCAAGAATATGTATTAGAAACACCAATATTCGGCTCATGATAGCTTCTAGTTAGTGTTTTCTTTGAACAACATTTATGTTACAATTTAAATAGGAACTCAAATAAGCAATTGTTGGAGTACATTTACCTATAAATTTAGTCTAGTTTTGAAGGGTACATCGAGATAACAGATATATAAAAATATAAAAAATTTTATTTACATTTGAATATTTTCGATGGGGATCACCAAGAATCTTTACTTGAAATTGCCATGTAAAAGCTCTTCTGAATTTATTTTAGTCGAAAGACGCTACTCAAAACTGCCCTTAGAACATAGATATGATTTTTTTTAAGTAGTATGTGAAAAGGGTTTCATAAAGGATCATTTGAATGCCCATCTTGTACGTAGATCCACCCTGTAGGTATTACTATATGATCCAGACTTTAGGTAGCAAGGAGTGCAAGGACTATGCAAGTGATATCAAAACCAGTTGTGAATATTTTCGGAATGTGCAAAATTAAATGGTCTGAGATTATTTATTGATATATGAACACGCAAATATTTCATTTTAACACGAAGAAATGCCTTGAAAATTTGTACAGCTAGTTTCAATATTTTCTATATTCATGATTACCCAAAGAGGAAAAAAATATCTTATAGAGTTCTCCATCCAAAATACTGATTCAAAACAGGCTTATCTCCTAAAAATACATATATTAAGTTCGTACTTATATGTGAGGTATATCCATATTGAATTCATTTTATACATAAATATTAACATTTTAAAGACGAGAACTTGGATATGGAAGGAATCTCCATTTTCGTTGTTCAGTGTTTTTCATTTGGACAAATGTATAATGATCAAGAATATAAACTCAAAAGTATTTGTTTTCGAATTATTTTTTCGCCTCATCAAAGTCACCGAATAATTGGAAGTTGAATTTTCTCACACTGCAAATAAAACCAGACGTTATTCAGCATCACAAAATGTGAAAACTTCAAATGGCAACATTCAGGAAAACTTATTTCTAATCAATTAAACATTCTTTGGCTTCTGGCTTGGGTTGACTACTGTGTGAACTATGTTTGTATATGCATGTGGAAAATGGATAAAGTAAGGAATTTCTCGAATGGACTTTGGTATAATATACCAAGAATTGTAGTATATAATGAGTTCATTTCCATTCTCAATTTCATGAAGATTCCTTCATCCTGAACTGGCTTGTTGACCTCTCATATTCTTCCCAATGGCACTTGATCTGTCAGCTGGAAATATGATTGCAGTTAAGCACATTGTTCCCTTCTTTTCAGAGCATCATGGAAGATGCACCGACCTTGAAACATTGCAATCAACTCAGAGTTCCATAAGTCTCGTTATTCAAAGAATTACCCTCACAACAATGAGATACAACAGGCAAATTATAACGGAAAATCTAAGAATCGTATTGTACTAAAAACTAACGCTGCATTTCAGACTTCGCTTAGTTTTCGGGTTTCAACTATTCATAGAAAGACAATGTAGTGTATTCGAGAACAAAACTCCTTTGTCCCGCTTTTCAACTGTACAAGTGAAAAAGTCGGAAATGATGTCGCCGAATTGATACTTGGTGCGTCGATAAGTCGAAGTTTGAAGATTGATTCTAGGGTAATTTTCGCTTGTTATCTTGGTCTCACCAAGTTCCGAGACCTCCACGCCAATTTTTTTTTTTGGGGGAATAATAATTATTTATACAACAATATAAAGGACCTTTTTTTGTACGCAGAAGTGCAACCCAGATTATTTCCATACTTTTTTCATAAAAAATGAAAATATATTTTATTTTAAACCAACCATTCATCCCTTATAAGGATCTTCCCTGTATACGAAACAAAATGTAAATTAACATATATCATAAAACCTTATTCCCTCGTTAGAATTTTGTAGACCGGAAGGAATCCAATAATGTACGTGATTATCGCTTCAGTGCCTTTAGAACAATAATATTATATCACAACTTTCTTTATTTCCATTAAATCTCAAATATAAATGCATGAAACGCCACGTGATAGTGAAATGCGTCGTAAAACTGCCCCTTATTCTGGAAGATTTGAGCTTTTCTCAAACTGAAACGATTATGAAAACGATATATTCCAGGGAGCGCACATTTCATGTAATAAACCGCATTCAAGGAACTTCATGACTGAAATATGTACATTCTGTCAAGAAAGTATAATATAATATTGATATAATATTGTTTATCCTGATTACTCCTAGGTCTCCTGTGGAGACCCCTCTGAAATTACAAGCTTTGAAGCTTGTAACTTGTGCCGAGTTCGGAGTAA
Organism: Adalia bipunctata; assembly: GCA_910592335.1. Taxonomy (NCBI): domain Eukaryota; kingdom Metazoa; phylum Arthropoda; class Insecta; order Coleoptera; family Coccinellidae; genus Adalia; species Adalia bipunctata. Next base: position 7,319,373 of record OU342951.1, read on the forward strand.
GCAGTTGTGTTCTGTGTAGGCTTTGTTACTGTGTCCTTACGCCACCTTAGGCACAGCACTGTTAATTTTTGACCCAACAGTGAGAATGGTGGCCCCTACCGAGACTAGAAAATTTCTTTCCTAGCTCGGGATTGAACTTCGGACCTGTGGGTCCGAATTCCACCGCTCTACCACTGAGCCAGGGGCACTCATACCGGGAATTATCGGTTTAAATCTGGCGGGGCATTGAGGCAGGTAACATTTTTTTTTCCTAGGTTGGTACCACTGTCTTCAATTACTATGCCAAGCTTGAGCGGGATCTGTCAACTAGTGTGTTTGCAACAGCTGGTTAAGTCAGTCGATGTCAGAGTGCGTGCCGATTTTGACTATGGGTGATTACGTTGAGCAAAGGATTTGTTTGAAGTTTTGTGTTGCAAATGAATTTTCGTGTGCCGATGCATTGAAAATGTTGCAAAAGGCCTTGGGTGATAATGCTCTATCGAAAACTCGTGCATATCAGTGGTACAGAGCCTTCAAGGACGGTCGTGAAGTGGTCGAAGACTTGCCTCGTTCCGGACGCCCATCGACGGCTTCGACCGAAGATAACGTCGATAAAATTAAGGAAAGGGTGCTTGAAAACCGTCGTACCAGCTTGAGAGAGATAGCACATGATCTTAAGATATCCCACGAGTCCGCACGTACGATTTTGATTGATATTTTGGGCATGAGAAAGGTGGCCGCACGACTCGTACCGAAAGACCTGAATTTTCAACAAAAACGTCATCGCGAACAGGTTGCTTCAGACATGCTGGATCGCTGTAATTCCGATTCTACATTCATGGAACGCATTATAACTGGTGATGAGACCTGGGTCTACGAGTGCGATATGCAAACAAGCCAGCAATCATCGGAATGGGTAGCAAAAAATGAGCCGAAACCGAAAAAACCACGCCAAAGCCGCTCGAAAATGAAGGTGATGCTCATTGTTTTCTTCGATATCCGTGGCGTGGTGCACTACGAATTCGTTCCAGAGGGTCAGACGGTAAACGAGGAGTATTACCTAGGCGTTATGAAACGTTTGCGTGAGCGTATCCGTAAGAAGCGGCCAAATTTGTGGGCGAACAACTCATGGATTTTGAATGACGATAACGCGCCTTCTCACCGAGCTACGATTGTGACTGACTTTCTCGCCAAAAACTCAACAAACGTGCTTCCGCAACCACCGTATTCGCCGGATTTGGCTCCCTGCGACTTTTTCCTCTTCCCAAAACTAAAATTGCCCCTTCGTGGCACCCGTTTTGAGTCGATTGAAGTCATAAAACGAAATTCGGCGCGCAAGCTAAAGTCCATCCGGAAAGCGCCTATAAAAAATGTTTCGATAATTGGAAGTGCCGTTGGCATAGACGTATTGGAGCAAATGGAGCCTATTCTGAAGGCGACCCAATAAATTTTGACGATTAAATGTAAAAATGTTGTTTTAATTGAAAATTCCCGGTACTTTCTTGACAGAGTAGTATGTGCATAAAAACACGATGAAACGTAGCATGCTAAATTATAAGATTTGAAGTCAGCATCTCTGATCGATTAAAGAGAAAATCATTTTATTTGTAGTCAGTCGAAATCCGAAAAAAACTTTCGCTTCGAGCGGGAATCGAACCGACGTCTTCAGATTACGGGTCCGATGTGTTACCCAATTGAACTATCGAACCCTTACCTCTCCGAAATTTCGATAGTTCGATAGGCTAGAACATGGGATCGGTAATGTGAGGATTAGTGGTTCTAGTCCCGCTCGAAGTGAAAACTTTTTCTCGAAGCATTTTGAATCGCGATGAATAAATTAAGGGTTTGAGAAAATCAGCGACATCAGTCTGATAGATAGGTAGGAAATATTATGCAGGTGCATGCTCTAAAATTCCAATCCCATTCAGACTTGATACTTTATTCAGCTGATAACCTTATTTGCTCTAGGAATACGCCGATCCTTTCAACATGATATCGGAACTCTTGCATTTTTCACGTTCTATCCTGGATCTTTACCCGAGGGAGATCCGAAGTAAACTTTGCAATTCAGGAAAGTTTTACGTCACATAAAAAATGGCACAAGTTTCACCTTCAGAGGCTGCAGAGGTAACTTCCCCCTGAATTTCACTTGGCGGAATTGTTATTCGCTCCAGTATCAATTCGGTTTTTGCATTAAATATATAAGAATCTAAACAATAAGGTGAGCTTTTATCTCATGGATCTCATGTTCCTACCCCTCCTCCTCCTACCGCATAATATAACTTTGAACGCCTGTCTGAATTCAGGATTGAAAATTGTGTACAAAACTGGGTTCAAAGCTGAATTGAAATACCCTAACCAGGAAGCGAAAATCATCACATAGTCACTTATATTACAATTGTCCTTGCAAAGAGGCATCACCAAAGCTAGAATGAAAAAAGGCAGCCAACAAACTACGAAAGCCCCCGTTATGATGGCCAAAGTCTTTGCAGCCTTCCTCTCTCTTTTAGCCTCCAAGGTCTCTTTCTTCTCTCTCTTAGTTGGCAGCAATTTGTCCACAGGAGTTGGACACTGAGCAATTTCCTTAGTGATTATTTCTACCCTACTCAAATCACTGATGTGGCTCTGGTGGCTGGCAGATCCGTTGTTAGTGGTGGCTGAGGATTTCTCAGGGGACACGTTGTTGGATACGAGGGGTGCCTCAGAGTTCTGTTTGGGGGTCGCTGAAGGTTTGGAGATGGTAAACGCGGTGGTGTCTTCCGACTTCTCCTCGCATTCTTCCTCCACAATCTCCATGGTGGTGGTGGATTGCCCCTCCATGGTCACCAGAGAGCAGGCTAAGGTCTCCGCGATTTTTTTCTTGGCACCCTTTCTGATACGGATGCGTTTTATTATGAAGTTCTTGGGGGTTTTGCTGTTGTTGTTGGTCTTTGACTCTATGTTGATTTTGCCTCCTCCCTTTAGCTCTCTTCTTTTTCGTATTTGTTTACGGGCAGCCTGGAAGATCTTCCAGTAAAGTATGAATATCATGAACAGAGGAACGTAGAATGTTGAGCTGGTGGCGAATATTTGGTATTTTAAGTCTTGGCTGACGATGCATTGTTTCCTCTCTTCTATTCGCATTATGTAGTCTGGGTCTCTGAACTGAGGGATCTGGGGTGCTAGGGAAACTATGAGGGCTATACCCCATATAATCACTATCATGATGCCTATTCTCCGACTGTTTCTTGTGTGTATGTAGTCTACATTCGTAACAGCCCAGTACCTGAAAGAAAAAACATATCAATTCGATTTTCTTCGAAGTGGAAGGCGCTTATTGAATCAGAAATCTCTTTGTCAATCATGAAAGACATAAGTAAATAATGAGAAAAAGTTTGGTGATGAGTACAAGTCGATGAGTTGAGAAGTGTGAACTCCTCTGGCAACCCTTCTATCTCCGTTCTTTACACCATTAAATCCCTCGTGAACAAGGGCTCCCAGAAATAATCATCAGAATGAGAGCTATCTGCATCGAAAAGCTATAGTTATAAAGTTACTGTCGACATAAAAAACTCGCACATCGACATAGTCGGCGTGAAGCAATTCGATTATAGCGAAAATGAGCTTGCTTACACTGGTTGGCTGGTGGTCCAATTTGGTTAATGAGAATTTACGGCATAACTGATAAGCTTAAATGGAGTTCCTGATAACGTTAATTGAATATGGTAAATAACTCGATTCCGAACGCCACTGATTTTTGATCCACTTTCAGCCGCCATTTATGCAAAACTATTCTGGATACAATTTGGGTTCGAGAATTTAGCTGACAAAGAATCATGATTTTGCGTTAGTGCTCAAAATTTATTTACTTATTTTTTATAACATGCACAAAGTTCATACTGCAAACGTCGGTAACAAAGAAGACCCTGAGTTCTATGATTTACCCACATTCTTCGACTCTGTGCACTGAAGTTCCAAAAAGAACCCCACAAAATATTCATCCTCCTTATCACACTCTTACTACTCGTCTAGCAACGGATATGAGTAAATTATATAACAGCATCCTGATGGCAGTAGTGTAGTGACCAGTGTTCGGCGTGTTCGAAGAACACGGGCCCGGGCCCCAATAAGGGGCCCGGATGCTTGGGACGACTAGCGTTAATAGGGAGGGTAGGGGCCCGGAAAATATCTTGAACACAGGCCCGTAGGGGCTTTACTACGCCGCTGGGTTGAATTGACACGGATATTCATTTTATTGACAAATATGGTGTTTTCAGAGGGTCTTACCCCTTTGGCATTTTTCACCAAAAATTTGAAATTTTTCAAATCGCTCATATTTTGCACAGTGATACATTGAGGTATGCTGATCAAGATAATATAAATAACTTTTGTCGGAGATGATTGGAACGGAAGATATGAGAGTTTGAAATTTGCAATTTTTCAAAAAATGCCATTTGACAGGTCAAAATCTAAACTATGATAGTTAGAGCTCTGAATCATCTTTCATTGAATAGAACGACCTCGAAAACCTACATTTTGATACCAAAACCACCCATGTAGCCCTCATAAGTAACGAGTTATTCGGTTTTATGTTTTTCGATTTTTCGTATTCGACTTTTGTTCAGGAGCTCAGGCTACTCAAAGTATTTCTGATATCTTCGGATGGAATGGCTTATATGGAAGATTCGAAAGGTTCGCATAATTTCTCGATCGAATATTACGGTTGAATTGACACGGATATTCATTTTATTGACAAATATGGTGTTTTCAGAGGGTCTTACCCCTTTGGCATTTTTCACCAAAAATTTGAAATTTTTCAAATCGCTCATATTTTGCACAGTGATACATTGAGGTATGCTGATCAAGATAATATAAATAACTTTTGTCGGAGATGATTGGAACGGAAGATATGAGAGTTTGAAATTTGCAATTTTTCAAAAAATGCCATTTGACAGGTCAAAATCTAAACTATGATAGTTAGAGCTCTGAATCATCTTTCATTGAATAGAACGACCTCGAAAACCTACATTTTGATACCAAAACCACCCATGTAGCCCTCATAAGTAACGAGTTATTCGGTTTTATGTTTTTCGATTTTTCGTATTCGACTTTTGTTCAGGAGCTCAGGCTACTCAAAGTATTTCTGATATCTTCGGATGGAATGGCTTATATGGAAGATTCGAAAGGTTCGCATAATTTCTCGATCGAATATTACGGTTGAATTGACACGGATATTTATTTTATTGACAAATATGGTGTTTTCAGAGGGTCTTACCCCTTTGGCATTTTTCACCAAAAATTTGAAATTTTTCAAATCGCTCATATTTTGCACAGTGATACATTGAGGTATGCTGATCAAGAAAATATAAATAAATTTTGTCGGGGATGATTGGAACGGAAGATATGAGAGTTTGAAATTTGCAATTTTTCAAAAAATGCCATTTGACAGGTCAAAATCTAAACTATGATAGTAAGAGTTCTGAATCATCTTTCATTGAATAGAGCGACCTCGAAAACCTACATTTTGATACCAAAACCACCCATGTAGCCCTCATAAGTAACGAGTTATTCGGTTTTATGTTTTTCGATTTTTCGTATTCGACTTTCGTTCAGGAGCTCAGGCTACTCAGAGTATTTCTGATATCTTCGGATGGAATGGCTTATATGGAAGATTCGAAAGGTTCGCATAATTTCTCGATCGAATATTACGGTTGAATTGACACGGATATTTATTTTATTGACAAATATGGTGTTTTCAGAGGGTCTTACCCCTTTGGCATTTTTCACCAAAAATTTGAAATTTTTCAAATCGCTCATATTTTGCACAGTGATACATTGAGGTATGCTAATATGAATAACTTTTGTCGGAGATGATTGGAACGGAAGATATGAGAGTTTGAAATTTGCAATTTTCCAAAAAATGCCATTTGACAGGTCAAAATCTAAACTATGATAGTTAGAGCTCTGAATCATCTTTCTTTGAATAGAGCGACCTCGAAAACCTACATTTTGATACCAAAACCACTCATGTAGCCCTCATATGTAACGAGTTATTCGTTTTTATGTTTTTCGATTTTTCGTATTCGACTTTTGTTCAGGAGCCCAGGCTACTCAAAGTATTTTTGATATCTTCTAGTGGAATGGCTTTCTTTAATTCTCGTGGTAGAGCGTACAGCAGTTCATACTTCTCTCCAAGAGAAAAAAAATCAATATTAATATTCTCCATTTCCATTTTTCATGGAACATATTTGAAAATTGTAAGTATCATTAGTGTTCACTCTGAATGGTTAATGAATGAGGTACTCAACGACGAGCTTGGCTTAGAATCAGGTGAACCAAACCTAATGTCATGGTTATACAGGGTGCGTCAGCAAGACGTACGGCTAAAATAGCGCCTAAACCATACCGTTTCGAAAAAAACTTATGTAATATGGTTTTAAGGTTGAAAAGAATCTACAAACTAAAATAATTTTACATATACAGGGTGCGTCAAAAAAAGTTACGGAAAAATATGTAGTTTTTTCAAATGGAACACCCTCTATTTCTTGGCATAATTCTTTCGAGGACAAGAGCTTCACACTTATACCTCATTTTCAAATTTCATCACGGTGTTGCCACATAATTCGTATTCTTAGGATATTTTTAGTGTTTTAAGGCTCATCAAAATTCTCATAGCAATCGCTGTGTTCTAGATAAACGAAATTTTTACAGAAGTTAGCTTAAGGTATCAGCTTCATCATTCGGTAAACATCTGAAGTTTTTTCATACAGAGTGTCTAATATAAATTTACCAATTCTCTCAAATTAAATATGTCATAACTCGATTCTTTCAAATGGAACGCCTGTATTTTTCTCTTTCATGAAATTTGTTTTTCAAATGTCTACCTTTTTTACGAAGTATGTCCCACACTTGAACCGCTCTTTTTTGAGATATTTCACATTCTTCAAAAAAACGATCACTTTGTGAAAAAGGTAGACGTAAAACAAATTTCATGAAAGAAAAAAATACAGGGTGTTCCATTTGAAAAAATCGAGTTATCGCATATTTAATTTGAGTGAATTGGTGAATTTATATTAGACATTCTGTATGAGGAAAAACTTCAGGTGATCACCGAATGATGAAGCTGATACCTTATGTTAACTACTGTAAGAATTTCGTTTATCTAGATTGAACACAGCGGTTGCTATAAGAATTTTGATGAACCCCTTAAAACACTAAAAATACCTTAAAAATGCGAATTATGCGGCAACAACGTGATGAAATTAAATAAATTAGGTAAAAGTATAAAGCTCTTGTTGTCCTCGAAGGAATTATGCCATGAAATACAGGGTGTTCCATTTGAAAAAACTGCTTATTTTTCCGTAACTTTTTTCTGACGCACCCTGTATATGTAAAATTATTTCTTGTTTGTAGATTTTTGTCAACGTTATAACCATGCCATATAAGTTTTTTTCCACACGGTACAGTTTAGGCGCTATTTTAGTCGTAAGCCTTACTGACGCACCCTGTAGATGTGATGTACATCAAAATTAGTCTGTTCGTACAGAAAATCTAATGTTTTATTAACCCTTGAACCTCATGTAGGATGAACTCAACACGTATATTCCGCTGTACCTTTTTCGAATAATTGTTGTTAATTTATCGGATTTTAATGCAGTTTTATAAATGTGAGGTTGTAATGTAATATAAAACGTTTCCAAGCCAATTGTCCGTTGACAGCAACTTGATATACAGAGCTAAAAACACGGTAAAATGAAATTGGGACACTCATCAGATGTGGAAGCATGAAACATTGATTTTGTGCCATGTTTAAACTAGTTTGTATAGGGACTCACCGATCTACTGCTATAGCCACTAGGTGTAAAATCGATGCAGTGCAACAGAGGACATCTGTGGATGTCCACAAATCACAGATTTCGGGACCCATTATCCAGTTATTGCTTATCTGAAACAAGTATTTTTATCAGGATAAGGGATGCAGAAGGGATCACAAGGATTTGTGATTCAGATAGAAGTTTTTGGCAGTGTGATGAGTGTCAAGTGTTTTTAGGAACACCCTATATGTAGGGTTGATGTAGAAGTATCGCACAATTCCAAATCATGATGTAAATGTGTTAATTTTCTTGAGTTCATCGAATGAAACCAACGTTAGATCATTAGGAGTATTCTCAAAAAAATTCCGCTCCAGAATTATCCACTGGAATAAATTCCAATTACCAATTTGCACAGGATCAGGAATCTTCCTCCCCAAAAAACAATCTCTCCAAATTTCCTTCCGAAAACCGACCCAACTTAGTCGAAAAATCAGGAGCCCTCCCACGACTCACCAAAGATTTTTCAACGAATCCATAAATATTTCATGAGCCAAATCCTATTTAGCGCGAAAAATTTCACGACTGTCAGAAGTGTCCGCCTATCGAAAAACCCTCCAATTTAAAGTTTGCCAAACTCGATTTTCATATTGCAATCGAGAAGACGAATCAGGCATTAACCTAATTTGATCCCAAGTTTGAATATCCAATTGTCGCTTCCTGTTTGGACCGAGATTAGATAAAACAACCGAAGGGTCGTTCTACGGGCAGAGAGGGACCTTGTGGGGCTAAATAAACGGAATGAATTGGATGTGGAAAATGCACGTAGGGAGTCATTCCCGGAGAATTTGAGAATTTGGAGTGTGTGGATTGACGCGATATGTTGATAAAATGGGTTCTTAGCTGGAGATGCTGCGGTTATTGTTTATGCCAGAATTTCCCTGTGGTGTTTTTCCAGAGTTGGAATGGACTGCGATTCATCTCCGATAGCTACGTTTAAAAATTAAGGATAATAATTCACTGTTCCACCAACTTGAGATGTTCGCCCGCTTTTTGATCTGGCAATAGTCTTCAATGTCTTCCATGCAAATTATACAGTGAACATCGCCATCTAATGGCGATAATATCAAATATATTACCTTCACGACTACGCTACAGTTACAGTGACTCCAACAAGTTAGCTTGTTAGAGTCACTGTAGCTACAGTGTCTAGATGAGAGCCATTGACCGTGGCGAAACCTAGTGGCCTTATTCAGAAGAAGGGAAAGCATTTCCTTCATGAGCATATTTTTCATAGAAGTTTTCGGAGTTTCAGTGTTTTTTATAATAACCAGGCCGTAGACGAATCCATTAATGAAGTTTCAAAACAAACAGTCCATCCGATCTCGAGTTATAAATGGTGTAACCAACAACTTTGTTTTATATATAAAGATTAGGGATGGATTGAACTATAAAGAGATTTTTGTCAATTTCGATCTCCAAAGGGCGGCCATGCCCCCCCCCGTATCCGCAAGTGCACTGGCCCGACATTTTAACGGGAAAACAAAACATCTTATCGCTGTATCCCAAAACGACCTTGCCGTCAAATGAATTCAGCTCGAGGGAAATGAAGTAGGGTAGGAAAAACGTTCTGGCACTAATTTGATAATCCGAGAAAACTACCGACCGCGTCCCACGGGGTTAAATCCTTAAGGATTTATAATCAGGGAGAAATAAAACGTGAAGTGTACCGACTTAATGACCAGGATATTGTTGCCGAACGAATCCGTGCCTCGAATTAAGACAGGTCGTTAAACATTGAAATTGCAGTTTTTACAGTTGCTGCAACCCTAGACGTGAGCGACAGGGTGGAACCTCTTAATGAAAACAAACGCGTGTTGAATGGATTCTCAGGAGTTCGTTGAGATCTTGCGATATTTTTAACGTATTCCATTCGTTTGCAGAAATGTTGCAGAGATCCATAACACCTGGGATAACTATAACCATTTTATCTATTATACGAGAATATATTGAAAAATTCTTAGCCTACTATAGAACCAAACAAAATTTCAATGTCAAAATATTTTATTACTTAACATATTCTCCTCTTGATTGAATACATTTATTACAGCGAACCTGCAACGTCTCTAGACCTTTCAAAAGAAATGTTTCTTCTTGCTCTGCAAACCAGTCCTCCACAGCTTTTATTACCTCCTCGTTGAAAGAAAATTTACGACCTTTTAAACTTTTTTTTCAGTTGAGGAAAGAGAAGATAGTCGGACAGAGCCAAATCTGGTGAATAAGGGGGGTGTTCTAGTAATTCTAACCCTAAATCACGAATTTTTGGCATGGCAACATGAGATTTGTGTACTGGGGCGTTGTACTGTAAAATCAGATCACCTTTGGATAGCTTTCCGCGTCTTTTCTCTTCAATTTTTTCCCGTAGAGTGGTCAGTAATGTCGAATAGTAATCTCCAGTTATTGTTCTACCCTTATCCAAATATCAATCATGATTACTCCATGGCAATCCCAAAAAACTGAAGCAAGAACTTTTCCAGCAGATATTTGGACACGAAACTTCTTAGGTCTTGGAGAACCAGAGTGTCGCCATTCCATCGATTGTTGCTTTGTTTCTGGATCGTAGAAATATACCCGAGTCTCATCCACAGTAAAAATTCGGTTTAAGAAGTCTACGTCGTTTTCAAATCGAGCACAGATCGAACGCGATGCTTCTACCCTTGCACGCTTTTGGTCAACATTCAAACATTTGGGGATCCATTTTGCAGAAATTTTTCTCATGACCAAACTGACGTGAACTATATGATGAACGCGTTCGTATGAAATCTTCAGTGCTTCAGATATCCGTTTTAGACCGTCGACGGTCTGAAAAAATCATGTCATGAACTGCATAGATATTTTCGGGGACTGACACAGAAACTGGCCTTCCCGATCGATCATCATTTTTCATGGAAAATTTACCTCTTTTGAAGCTTGCAGTCCAATTTTTCACGGTCGCATACGAAGGACATTGATCACCAAGGGTATTAAGCATATCTTCGTAAATCTGCTTACCTCCTAACCCTTTTAAATACACGTACTTGATGATGGCTCGATACTTTTATTTTTCGATTTTTACAATTTTGGTGGACATCTTTTTTTTATTTATTGCGTAACTCTGGTTTACTTTTTTGACGTTGAACTCTATACTGACACTCCTTATAAGTTATTGCAGGGTGTGAACAAACAGTCCAATTACTCTGCAAGATGTTGCGTAGAAGTAGGTACATACCTGGATCTTCTTTCATCATATCCAATACATATGGAATGCAGGATATTTATTTTTCGTACTTTTGAAAGTCGCCACACTTTGAATGTTTTTCGCCCTATATCTTCGAAACAAAGCGCTTTTTCAAAAATAATTAAGGATTGGAATATCCTTGAAATAATGTGAGGAATGACCTCTTGTATTTTTTCCTCATTTCATATTTCTCGATATTCTCCATTTGTGGTTGGAAGGTTTTATTTTATTCCCAAGAAGCAGATTTTTTTTCATCTTAGAGATTAATAACTTAAGTCGATACTTGATTCAGGAAATCTGACCGAATCCATGTTTTTTCACATCCGAGAACAGACTCCGTGACCAAATCGAATTGCCATACGACCTCTAGAAAGAATCAAGATGCCAAGAAACTCCTCGGAACAATATCGCAACGATTTATTGGCGGAATCCAGAGAAAGTCGACGAAAAGACCTGTATTTCTTCTATCCCTCGTTTATTTCATGATTTATTTTTATTTCCCGGTAGGTAGCAAGTAGCCATTTCTATGAAACGATACGGATGCTGGCGGAATTGAATTATGATAAGGGAAAGAATGGAAACAAAGTTGGCGCTCATGAACAATCACCAGGTTCTTATGATGATATTTAATCATGGAGTTATGGGTTTGATACTAACTCGGTCCTCGATCTTACAAGATCGTAAAAGTTATACGACTAGGCGTATATATGTATTTAGAAGACGCATTACTTTGTTCGAGGCTTAAGGGATTGAGTTTGCTGTTTTTTCTATCACAGCGAAAAGGAATTGTGTAAAAATTTCTTTTTTGTACAACTGCCTTAAAAGTGACACTTTTAATGATAGCAAACAATGTTAAAATTGATTGTTTACGTGGAAGCGTGTTAAAAATATTTTTAGCATTCCATTTTCTTATAATGAAATCAGATGAAAAAAATTCAGCAATTGCAAATTTTTATTATCAATATTTAACAATCATTACTTATAAACATTTATATTAATCGTAAAACTGGAACAATTGCTAACATTAATGCCCTGTGACGTTAGGGAGCTTCGCAACACATTATTGGAATCCTCAGCACCATCAGTACTTGTAGAAACCGGAAGTACAATATTGGATGATGATGATCCAAAATCTGTTGAGGTTGGGAGAATTTTTTCAGCAATGACATTTCTATATGCAATGGAATGATTAACATAGCCCTCGGCTACCATAGTAGACTTCCATCCAACATTTTTTTCAATATCCGTAATATTTGCTCCTGATTGAGCTAGCAATGAAGCGGAGGATCTTCGAAAACAGTGTCCTGTATATTGCTTTGATTCTAGCAGTTTGAGGAATTCGGCAACAATAGATGGAATTTTCCCAAATGTATTGATACCAACTGGATTGGCAGTGCATTTATTATTCATGTATTTCAGAAAAAAAAAGACGATGTTTGATGACAGAAAGACGCAGTGCAAAGAACTTATGAAAATAGTCAACATACTTCCCAATAATACTGAAAGAACGACTGACTTTCGTTTTTGTGTTTGGAAGTTGTATAACCAATGAATTATTTGTTATTTCGATGTCTTCTACTGATGAATTACACAATTCTTCACGCCGACAGGCTCAAAATAATCCGAAACTAGTAGCAACCTCAACCATGAAGTAATTCTGATCTGGTGCCTCATTTATAAACTTTTCAACTTGTTCACGAGTTAGAATTTTCGATTTTTTGGGACGATATCCTTCACTTTAATTCGAAATATACTAACATCCACACCATTTTTAACAAGGGCGCTTGACTTGATCATTGAAAATTTGCTCCACAAAGTTGATGAACTCCATATTTTTCTTCTAAGTATGTCATGAAAAAATTTGTATTCCATGAAAAATTGGAGATTTTATGCTCCCATACCCTAGAAAGTGAATTTCTTGAAGGACCTCCCCAAATCCGATTTTTTTCAAATCAATTTTGTTGAAACGAATTCCTCAATTCGAATGGGAAATTGGGGTATTTTCAGTAAAGGAAAATAATGAAAATTGGAGAGGAGTTGGAAAAAATTAACTGCAACACCATATGAACTTTTTGAAAAATTAAATAATACTAAATAATAGTTAGTAGTGAATCACAGTAATGTCATATTCTACACCTATGATCTTTGGTCCTTTCTTAATAAAAACAAATTAACGTTTATGAAATAATAGTACCAGAAAACAAAATATTCTTAGATAAATTGGGATAAGAGAAACTCATTTTGTCCACATGCTATGGACAAAATGACATACCGGCAACAGGCAACTGTAGTTTTCTACTTATAGTTACAAAACTACTGAAAAAGTTCACCAATGAAACGCTTGTTCTTCTAGGAACATCGTAACCAGTCTCTTCCAGGGCTAATCCTAGAGAAGACTGGTTTTTTCCCGATCTAAATCTGGAAAAAAGGTCATAACAATAGACAGATGGACAGTCGTCTTCATCATCTCGAAAGTTGCTAGAAACATTTTCTTCTTAATTGTCTGCTTTGAATAATGCCATAGGGACTTGTCTCCTTTTCTTTGGAGGAGGTATGGGCTCATTTATTGATTTGATTGCAATCATATAAGGTGTAGAAGTTGAAATTAAGTTCGTTTATCGAGTCTTCGGCTCATTAATGTCATTTCTCTATTTTTTTTTCTATTTTTACCCCAGATAGCAGCTGATTTATAACCAAATCATCCCGATCATGTTCTAAACCCATTCGATCGAACATGTCCAGAGGAAATCGCTCCATCGGGACTCATATCCAAGGGTTTAACTCATTTTACTCAGGATCTCGTTGACTGAGACTGAGATAATCCCGGTTAAAATATGAGTATCCCTCTAGGAATGTTCGAGTATTAAACACCGGCAAATGTCGATATAGAGCTATGATGATGGATTGCCTTCAGTTATGACCTGACTGTCTGAATATTGTAATTCAGAACAGGCGCATACTTACAATGTAGGTCCCGCATAACTTGGCTCATAACAGGCTGAAGCATAGCTATTTATCGAATTAGTAGTTTGATGTTGGAATTTGTGGTGGGGATAGTGGTCGTGCTCTGAATTGATAAAGAGATGAGGGATTTGGACAGAGCTTAAACAGCATCGATTGAAATCCATTCGACTACCTCCCTATATGCATTCGAATTTCTATAACCTTTAGTGATTAAAAAAAAATAAAATATAAATTATTCAAGGAAGAAGGCCATCGAAATGTATAAGCGCAAAGGATACATGAACACAAAGAATAACGAAAAATGACTCTTATTATTGAACAACATTCTTCAGCGGATCTTCATTGGCAGTTTCAGAGACCAGTTAGAGATGCTTCATAGAACGCAGATTTCAGTATCACCAATCGAAGTCACTTTGAACACCTTTTGTAAAATTTAATTAATTGAAAAAAAACCTATCGATTGATTGTAATTGAAATTTATTTTGTAGTTTATGCTGGGAATTCAATGAATTACACCTTTACGGAATCTCTATGATACTGGCATGTTTCTTATCATAGGCCAGGGTGATCATAAATTTTTTACACCACGCAAGGTTAAACTTAGGAAAAAAATAAGCACAACATGAGATTTGAGATCCTTGTTTGAAAAAATAACTATGATTGCGCCCCGAAGGTTATAGTCCACATTCGACAGCGCATCTATCCAGGAATACTATCCAAAAAAATTCCTTCATTTGGAGTCTTGCCCCCAAAAAAAGTAGCAAGTAGGTGTGATTTTTATGAATTTTTGAAAATGACGAATATCTCGAAAACCACTCATACTGAACATATAACAATTTTTTCAAGCCGCCACGACGTCCTCTACTTGCCGCTACCAAATTATTCTTCTATTACGCCAGACCCTGTATATCCAAACTCAACCTCATTGATTCCGGGAGCATTTGGATTGCAAAATGGTGAAGGCGCTTGTACATATAAGAAGGCATTCATGAGGATTCGGTCGTGCTATGCTGTAGATTATTAGTATTACATCAGAAAAACGCGGGAGCCATCTGATTGAGTTTTCAACTCTTTGATGTATGCATTCGTTCATTGATTTATTCCTAGAAAAACAAGATCCGAACCCTCAAAATTAAATAAGATCAATATGACACAATTTTTGAACTCCCTCAATATTCGTTTTGAGATTTCATTTTTCAAAAACTTCTAACTACTAACAAGTTATGCCTCTGAAGTGAGACCCTATGTCATTTTGTATGTACTTCCCCTAAATATAATTGATGGTATCTATTTAAATGGACGCAGGAGCAAGTTTTGATATAAATAGATTCCGAATTCTAGTTCCCTTCGTTTAGGATATAATCTCTTAACATTATATACAAATTTTAAAAGATATATTCATGTACGATTTCCAATTTATATTATGTGTTATTATAGAGTCCTCCCCACACAAGTATATCTACCATATCGGAGTATTGATTCAATCAGGGATTTATAAACAAAGATGATTGTTCGACAGGAATTGTTGAGACAAATGAGGGGCCTATAACACAAATTTGTATTATGGCATCATCTAATATTAAGATCGATTTTCCTTGTATTCGAATGGAGAAATTTCATCTCCCTCATTCAATTACCCAGCTTAATATTCCGACCTTATTTCAACGGAGATAAAACCCAACCAATAAAGCCAGTTAAATGGAGATAACGGGATATCTAACGAACTGATTCAATAGCTCCCTAGCCATCGAGAAAACGAACTCTTCCTTATCAACTCGAGTGAAATTAAGAAGGGGACAAAAGACCATAGCGTTCGCATTTTGAATGGGCCCAAATAACCTTATAACCTCGATAACAATCCGCATCTCCTCTGAAGAAAATAACCCCCGGAAACTTGTTGTTGCTACTCATTTTCCACTAACCCCCCTCCCATTTCTTCTACCCCATCCCTCAGGAGATAATCTCGTAAGGGTTTATTTGTGTGCATTTCTTCTCTCTGAAACGCGGATGGAGGCAAACAATTCCGGGAAGAGAGCGAGATCAATCATAAGAGCAAAAACGTGACATTTCCAATTATCCCCAGATGTTCCGTAGTATCCGTTGTAATTATGTGAATTCGGGCACAAACGTTGCCGCAGATCCATAAAGTTTTTATTGTTCCGTTTTGATCTCAAACAATACATTCCTCTTCGTGAAACGCCATCCAGCTAGGATATATTTCCCAGTTATAATAAAAACGGACCGTTCGCAGCTTTTTATGATTGGCGAAAATATTTGATGGCAGATTGCTGATTTTATTTGAGACGTGTTAATGGTGCATGGATTGTTCGGAATCGTTCTTTGAAGCTCGGGGTGAAGTCACTTTTTCAGTTATACAATTTTTTGTCAGAGACAAAGCCTGATTGTCAAAGGTTTGCCCGTCATAAGTTTGGCATTTGTCCGTAAACATAGTGTTTCCTCCTAGATGCATAGAAACTTTGGTCTAACGACTCCTAAATGAGAATCGTGATCAAAAATTGTAGATCAAAACGGCACTCTAGATTGCCGATCGGGTCCTATTTCCGGAATAATCCGCAATATTTCAAGGTTGTGGCGCCATTGCGGCAATGAAAAATAGCGCGACCCCTCTCGAGAGAAATGAAAAGAAGGACCCCATCATAGATTTTCGATAGACAAGAAAGTCCTAAACAAAAGTCTTATGGAAGAGAACAATAGAAATAAAAAATAAAAAACATAATTCGCATTCATTTTCAAAAACTTTCAATTGATATTTGAAGTATCGGTTATGACATTTCTGTGCGAAAAATAATATCTGCAAAATGGTCTCATCTTGCAGCTCTACAGACGTCCAATCTTTTGTTGAAATTTTCAATGACATTATGACATAATTGAGGATCTATCTCACTAATGACACGAATAATTCCATCCTTAAGTTCAGGAATCGATTGTGGGTTATTCTTATAGACCTGGCTTTTCACAAAACCCCGAAGAAAATAGTCCAACGGTGTCAAATCACATGATGTTGGTGGCCAATTGATATCACCGTTTCTGGAGATTATTCTTCCAGGAAATTTTTGTCTCATTTGCCAAGTGAGGTGTAGCGCCATCCTGCTGAAACCAAATGTCCTCTAGATCAATATTCATTTATTCAGGCCCCAAAAATTCGATTATCATCGGACGGTATCGATCACCATTGATAGTTACAGCTTCACCAGCAGTACTTTTGAAGAAGTAAGGCCCACTTACAACACCTGACCATAATGCACACCAAACAGTGGCTTATTCAGGATGCGTGGATTCCTTACCCCAGATACGTCAATTATGTTTATTAACATAGCCGCCAAGTTCCAAATGTGCCTCATCATTTTCTGAGAAAAATAAGCTGGTTGTTCATTGATGAAATTGACAAATGAACGACGTTTTAAATGATCTAATGGCTTTAGTTCCTGTGTTATTTGACCTTATATGTATTCAGAGCTGAATCTTTGTGTAAAATACGCCATGTTGTGGACCCTCTAACTCCACCTTGTTGTAAAGGTGGACATTTCAGGGTCTTCAGCAACACTTTCACCAACCAAATCAATATTTTCTTGTGAACGATCGCTACGACTGTATTTTTAACATTTTTGGCCTTCCACCGAACCGGTCTCTTGAAATTTTTCAATAATTCGACCAATAGTGCTTTCAGATGGACGATTATGTAAACCATGAAATTCACGTAATTTTCTAGAAGCACTTTTCACAGAACGCCGATTTCCATAAAACAATTCAACAATTTGAACGCGTTGTTGTATCGTGTACGAAGCCATTTTTATAAATGTCATACATCGCACTTCTCAAATGTCAAAATATCCAGACGAAATCAGTGCGCCATCTTTATCTTATTTATTCTTAAAATACCTACATAATGATGTTATGATCAAAAAGCAAGCCCTTACTAAACTATAAACTGAACCATCTCTGATAAGTAGTACAACACTCATCAGAAAACCCAATCTTAAGGGGACGTTATACTCTGGCCGACGGCACCGATTTTCCATTCAAAAAGTTCCTTTCATTTTTCCAAGTTCACACCCTCAATTTTCCACCTGAAAGCTTGTTTTTTTTTAATTCTTCTGGAATTTTAGACAGTTCTCTGCGATTTCACACTTTCTGGAAGTCTTTCCAGTATTTCCATGATTTTTTGCATCAATTAAGCCTATACAAATGGAATTTTCTCTAAAATATAGAAAATTGATTTGTCGAGGGCCCTCCAATGAATTTTCGGAAAAAAATTGATGAACGACCGCCAAAAAACGATTATGAAGTCAATTTTTATAGACTCTCAAATTCAACCCGATTTTTTCATGCGAAAAAATAATTTTTTCATACGAAAAAATTATTTTTAATTTTTCTGGCATTAGCCTTGCTGCTCAGCTTGAAATAATGGTTAAACATCTCAAGTTGGAGAAATACCGAAATTATTAACTGCTAAATATGTTTTTCGAGAGTCCAATTATTATTAATAAAAGTGACGATTTGGTTGCTCCTGTGGATATTGAAGAGTCTGCAAGAAAAGCAAATCTGGAAAAATCTGCTCAGCAGTACGATATTGCATATAACAATTTCCTGGCCTGGTGCCCTGGTGTAAATTGAAAAATGTAGAAGGGAACTTCAGTGAACCTGTTTTCCTGGCATACTTAGAAGAAATATCAAAAATATGGAGTTCATCAACTTTGTCGAGCAACTTTTCAATGATGAAATCAAGCAAGCGCCCTTGTTAAAAATGGTGTGGATGTTAGTGAATATTTTGAGGTAATAGCATATTTAAAAGGGAAAAGTGAAGGAAATCGTCCCAAAAAATCGAAAATTCTCACTCGCGAACGAGTTAAAAAGTTTATAAATGAGGTACCAGATGAGAAATACTTGATGGTTAAGGTTGCAACTATTTTCGGATTATTTGCAGCCTGTCGGCGTGAAGAATTGTGTAATTTATCAGTGGCAGACATGGAAATAACAAATGAATCATTGGCTATACAACTTCCAAACACAAAAACGAAAGTCAGTCGTTCTTTTAGTATTATTGGGAAGTATGTTGACTATTCTCATAAGTACTCTGCACTGCGCCCTTCTTGGAGAAATGAAAGGTACTTTTTGAGAGGAGAATCGGTGCCGTAGCCGATTTTTTCATGCGAAAAAATAATTTTATCAAAGAGAAGAAATTGGAGTGCCTTCAAGACATCCTTTAACTTCAATTTAAAAAAAATCGAGCTTTCAGGTGAAAAATTGAGGCGTGAACTTGAAAAATGAAAGGCACTTTTCGAATGGAGAATCTGTTTCATCAATCATTTAGTTACCATTGATATTTCTCAGAGCAATGACTTTTCAATTGCTCCCTATTTCCAGCTGGGAACCTGTGGCAGACCAATACGATCTACATCCATAACTGTTGTCTGTAAACTTCTCCACTAAAAACCCAGCCAGTTGATTGTTCCAACCAGTCATTTCCCCATTTTACCAGCCATCTCGCCTGGATGACGCACTAGTACAGACAGGACGTTAAACTCCCGAAAGTTCCCCTTTTGTATTCGTTCCCAGTCTGTTTGTTCATCCGTTCATTTTTCGCGAAACTGCGAACGAGATTGTTTTTACTCCGGAAACCAGCGGCAGCAAAATGAATAAACAGGACGCTCTGGAAACCATGACACCGCAAGTGAAAGAAGAGTTCCACCTCATATTGTCTGCTCAAATTGTATTAGCAAACAACAAACGGAACGAGTTCGTCAAAGTGGTGAGTTTTGTGCGGAAAAGTTGGAAGTATTGCGTCGGGATTAAATGGGGAACAGGTGGGGCACTTTGCCTGAGTGGTTCTAAGTTATGTGTACACGATTCGTGCGCGGAAGTTTGGAATAGTTGGCCTGGGACAGCCGATACTCGTGAGGCTAATATTGAGTTTGTTTTGCATGGAAAGTTTTGAATGGGGAGTTTTATTTTGGGTACGGATTGTTACCGATATTTCACAATCATTTTGCTGGTAAATTTGGGATTTATCAGAATGCCCTAGAACTTTTTAGTTGGTATTTTTGTATTCCATCAAGGAAATCCACCTTTTCAACATCGGAATTTATTTCCATGTGCCGTGAATTCGGTTGTATTGTAGGCACAATGAACTCTAAAGCTTTCAGAATCCAAAGTTTCCAAGCCTATTCTTGAAACTTGCAAATTGATAATGAAAACATTCGTTGGTGTGTACCGACGCCTTCGCCAATTTGCATAGCGATTTTCACATAATGACTACAAACCTCTTGATTCCTACGGTCTTTCCCTTCATCTCTTGACAATTTAAAATATAACAATTGGTGCTACAAGATACATGAAAAAAGGTTTTTGAAAATGTGCTCATATGCAATTTTAAGGAAAAATCAAATATACTGCTCACCAAGAGTTAGGGATATCGTATTCAATCGTTTTTAAAGGTTGTAATCTTCGAGAAAATCGCTGTGAAATCATTTGAAACTCAATAACAACTTGAATCGATCCCATAAAAATAAGTATGAGACATTTCGTCAATCTGGTCGTCTTTTTCTGAAGTATGGTTCTTGGGATATGCTTCATGAATATTCTTATTTTGAAATGAAGTCAGTTTATCCACGGCTTCGATTTGAAAATAGTTTTCTGAGAATGCCAAGACGTTAATCAACAAACGCTGAGGCTAATAGGGCTATCGGAATGCCACAGGCTGGCCTAACTTAGGTTCTTGTAGCGGAAAGGCTCCAAGTCAGCCGAAGTGTGATATCTCGATTTTGGAATAGGTTCAGGGAGACAGGTTCCGTGTTGGAAAGACCAAGGCTTGGTGGGCGACGAAAAACAACACCTGCTCAGGATCGTTTCATCACCGTTTCGGCGAGAAGAAACCCTACATCTACGTGTAGAATGCTACGGAATACTCTTCAAAATGCATATGGGGTCCAAGTTTCCATCGAAACCATCAGACGACGTTTGAGAGAGGCGAATCTAGGTTCTAGACGTCCATTAAGAGGAGTTCCATTAACACGTGACCCTGAGCGTCAAAGACTGGAATGGGCAAGGCAACATATCAATTGGAACGATTAATGGCGTAGTGTCCTTTTCACTGATGAATCCAGATATGGACGATTTTCAGATTCTCGAAGAATAAGGGATATGGACAATCCCACGCATACCCCGTAATCGTCGCTATGTCCAAGAAGTCCATCCATTCCGAGGGGGTAGTGTTATGGTATGGGCCGGGATATGTTTCAACGGGCGCACAGATCTACACATTTGTCCTGGTAATATGACCGCCTTACACTATAGGAAACATGTCATTGACAATATTGTGCCAAATTTTCACGCTGCTATTGGTGAAACTTTTCAATTTCTAGACGATAACGCTAGACCGCAGTCATAGTTGAGAATGCGTGCAAGAAGCTTGGTATTCCACATTTACCAATACCTCCGCACTCACCAGATTTGAATTGCATAGAACATGCTTGGGATATGCTCCAAAGAAGAGCTTCTGCCCCGTTTATGGAACCAAATTCCTCAAGAAATGTTTAACAACCTCGTGTGTAGTATGCAAAGAAGATGTCAAGCTGTTGTTGATGCCCGTGGAGGCCATACATTGTATTGATAGTCTTGCTTGAATTCTCTGGGAATAAAATTTCGTTATTTTACTCGATTTTTCTTAATCACTCTGTATACGCTGCAGACCTACAGACTAAAATTAATTTGCAACTCGAAACCATATTAATATGAATTTTCATCACAAAAATGTTATTTTAACTATATTTTTCAGAAGTGTCATAATTTATGCAGGTCCGCATTGAAAAAAATGGGGTTGGTGGCCCAGAAAGTACGAAACGTTGGATACGAAATCCGATTATGTCAATTTGAGGATAATTTACTGTCGAATGAAAAATTCCTGTAACATTTTTTGATAATATTTGAAATAAAGTGGGAAAAAAATTAAAATCAAAATGACAGAATTTACTTTTCTTATGATATCTCAATAACCGGCCCTGTCCTGATAATCTCGATTTGTTCGAACTGCTTGACAATGCTGCTATGAATGCAACTTTTTCTCCATATTTGACCGACCTTCTATCTCTTATGGTTTAAAAGTTACCAATACAATCCGAATCCCAAAGAATCTCTCCTACCCACTAAAAGTGCTTATGAAAATTTGTATGCGGCCTATAACAAGTGGTGTGAAACGAAGAAAATTGCAAAATCGAGAGAAAACTGTGACAGTTGAGTCCAGTAAAGTGGTGTCCAATAAAGTAGTCAATTATGGACACTAAACGAATTCATAAATCAAGTGTTCATGAAGCAGTCGAACATAATTAAGAATTTGCGTTCCAATAGAAATGGTGAAGGTCATTGAAAATACATTCACAAAACTAGTCGTTTGGTGAATATCTTTTTTGGGAACACGGACCATATTTCCCTTTCTTCAGCAAGCACTGAAGATGGCTTATAGTCGAAGGCGCTTTGCGTAAATCCTCATTAAATATAAGAAATACAAGAAGTAGTTTGAATAATGCTATAATCTCACAGGTATTACGAGGAAGCGTATTGCATAAACAAAAACGTAGCATCATCAACAGAGAACTTAAATTCCTTTTATACTGCCAATTTCGGAAATTCGATCCTTTCCCTAGAAGTCTCTTCCGGATCGAGATTCGAGATATTCGTTAGCTTCGCCCCCCCATCCATTATAACAACACAAATCCGAAGCTTCTTCAACGACCGTGAAGCCCCACAAAGGACCGAGAATAAACCCTCTTCCTAACCTGGTTATTTTCTACACAATACATCTCCCACCTAAGAGAGCCGCGTCGAGGCTCATTCCCTTGAACTACGTTGTTCAATCAACCGTTTTCGACCTTAGGAAACGAATCTTCTGGCCAGTGAGCCCCAGGAAGTCGGGCGGGGGGTGCACGGGGTAAAAATGTTCTTTAATTCAACAAGGAAGGAATAATATGGGTACGGCCCTTTCTCTCCATCTCTGCCGGTCCTCATCAAATTCCATTAGCAGAATGGACTTTCAAAACACATTCCCAAGGCGAATGAGCCGGGCCAGGGGCGTCTCGGGCAATTTCGGGGGGCTAATCGTGCAGAAGGAGGTTTACGCTTCGTTATCCTCCAGGTTTCGAAAGGAAGAACGGGGCTATTCGAGAAAGGAGTGAGGAAAATCTCGTTTTTTTGCTGACTTGTTGACGTTCTAAACACTATTTTTTCTTATCGAATCATTTATTCAGTCTGTAGAACTACTTGAATTCTGAATCGTTGTCCTATCCTATGATTATGAGGTCATATTGCTCAGTTCAGGAATTTCAAGACAGTTTCCAATTTTTTCACCAATTTTTCAAATTTGAGAAACCTAAAAGTTCCTTATCCAAATCATTCTTTTTCCATTTCTCAATAAGTTTCACAGTTCAGGAGAAAATTTATTCTTGTTTCAGTAGTACCAACCAGTGGCGGTTCCTGACAGTTTAAGGTGGTGAGGCACATAAAAAAAATCCTTGTCGTGGCTTTGCCGAGAAAAAGGCTGTTGCAAAACTGATGATTAGGATAATGCTTTATCGCAAGCATACTCCAGATCATCTATTAAGAGGAACATTTTGCTTTGTAAAATATTCATTTCTAGCGATTAAGAATTATTTTACTCGAAAACTTAACATTTTAAAGGTTGTGTATAACAAGTAATTTGAAGCCATTTGAAAAAAATGAGCATCCCTGTTGAAATTCTTCAATTTTTAGATCTTGTCAAGAACATCCTCTACAAGGAGATCGCTATCTATCATATTATCAGATTTGAAACACCGATTAACCAGAAAATTGAGAACATTGAAGTTTATATCACTCTGATAATGAAGCAAAATCTTCCACTTTCCAAAATTTTTTCGTAATACTTATACTAATTTGGCACTAAACGATGAAATAATATGAAGGGGTTACCATAAGAACAAACCAACCTAATTCTAATACCTCTTCAAACGAACGCCCTGTATATTATTTAGGCATTATTGCAAAACAAATTTCGAATCAAAGTTGATCGTAAGAACGTAAAACAATAACTGATTTAAAATTCTTAGAAACGCAAACGACAAGAACTTGCCTGAAACTGAAGAACGAGGAGCAAATGAACCATTTCGATGTAAAAGAGTAAATATACTGCTCCACAAGAGTTAGGGATATCGTATTCAATCGTAAAATTAACAAACGCTGAGGCTAATAGGGCTATCGGGATGCTACAGGGTGGCCTAACTCAGGTTGTTGTAGCGGAAAGGCTCCAAGTCAGCCAAAGTGTGATATCTCGACTTTGGAATAGGTTCAGGGAGACAGGTTCCGTGTTGGAAAAACCAAGGCTTGGTGGGCGACGAAAAACAACACTCAGGCTCGTTTCATCACCGTTTCGGCGAGAAGAAACCCTATACATCCACGTGTAGAATGCTACGGAATACTCTTCAAAATGCAGATGGGGTCCAAGTTTCCATCGGAACCATCAGACGAAGTTTGAGAGAGCTGAATCTAGGTTCTAGACGTCCATTAAGAGGAGTTCGATTAACACTTGACCATTAGCGTCAAAGACTGGAATTGGCAAGGCAACATATCAATTGGAACGATCAATGGCGTAGTGTCCTTTTCACTGATGAATCCAGATATGGACGATTTTCAAATTCTCGAAGAATAAGGGAATGGACAATCTAACGCATACCCCATAATAGTCGTTATGTCCAAGAAGTCCATCCATTCCGAGGGGGTAGTGTTATGGTATGGGCCGGGATATGTTTCAACGGGCGCACAGATCTACACATTTGTCCTGGGAATATGACCGCCTTACACTATACGGAGCATGTCATTGACAATTTTGTGCCAAATTTTCACGCTGCTATTGGTGAAACTTTTCAATTTCTAGACGATAACGCTAGACCGCACCGTGCAGCCATAGTTGAGGTTGCGCGCGAGGAGCTTGGTATTCCACATTTACCAATACCTCCGCACTCACCAGATTTGAATTGCATAGAACATGCATGGGATATGCTCCAAAGAAGATTAGATAATCATCAACCTACCCCAAAATCCTTAAATGATCTGAGAGAGCTTCTGCCCCGTTTATGGAACCAAATTCCTCAACCTCGTGTGTAGTATACAAAGAAGATGTGCAGCTGTTATTGATGCCCGTGGAGGCCATACATTGTATTGATAGTCTTATTGAAATGCTTGAATTCTATGGGAATAAAATTTCGTTATTTTACTCGATTTTTCTTAACCACCCTGTATACGCTGCAGACTTACAGGCTAAAATGAATTGGCAACTTGAAATCATATTAATATGAATTTTCATCACAAAAATATTATTTTAACTATATTTTTTTTGCAATTTAAGTCGATATCCCTAATTCATGTGGTGCAGTTTATTTGATTTCTCATTAATCAATATTTGTTGGACAAGAATCGGCCCCTTTTGAAACGGCAACAAAATTTCAAACTTCCTCAATTTTGCTAGAGCAGTTCATTCAAAAACTCATTTTATTATTGTTGTGGATAACCAAGAAGAACGACATGAGCTTTATTTTCCGTGGAATCAGAAAAACACTTCAGTCCTGTAATAAGGGCAGCACTGCATAAAATAGTGAGAGGAAATCCTGTTAAACGAATTCCTCCTCCAACCTTTCAACCAAATCAGATGAATCCGAACTATTTATTCTCGCTGAGGAATCTGACGCTATCTTTAAATTTCATTTTCTGTGGAAGGCGTCTCCAGGAATTCCTCCCAGTCGGAATTTTATTCGACAGCGACTCTTTTTCCGAAAGAAATTCTAATTCATTTCGTGACAGCAAAAGTTCGGCAGAAAGCCTGGAAGTCATTCGGGTAACTAGTTGAGGGGCTTTTTTCGATTTCTTCAAAACGCGAGATGAGATCGACTGAAATTGTATCGTCGATTTTAGAGAACTTTGAATCGAAATAAAACACATTCGAATTATTATTGAAGCCGAATTTCTTTATTTGAAAGATAATTTTATGACATTAGTCTCACTAACCAACTTCTGGACAAAATAAATTCCATATCCATTGTCCACAAGAAATGAGATGTCTCCTTTGAAAAGATTGTATAAATTGATTTTTCACCATATGGGATCGATCACTTGAACTGCAATATTTGTTCCATATGCATTGATTTACAATTCTCGTTCTTTGTTTTAAAACACCCCTTGGACTGATCTATGGGATACCTATTGAAGGCGCTCTCAACCCAAGAGACTAGTTCAAGTTTGGGAAATTCGTCTGGTTTTTCGAAACAATAACCATGTACTGCGAACCTTCATTCATTTTCTTAGCATAAGCTCATAAAACTAAATATATGGTGACACATTTATTGCAGAACAAGTTGCATTAGAGAACACAAGCCAAACATCGAATACCCCAAGTCCAAAGATTCTCTCATTGGTCTGTAGATTCGAGAAATTTTTTTTCCCACTATAGTGAAAAATGGCAAATGAGAGCTCCTTTGTGGCTTGGTAAGGCGTTTTTTGATTCTGACACCCAATCGAGTGTTGATCCTTCCCTCTTTTGCTCAAAAGAAATGATCTCCCATGTTTTCTCCAGCTTGCCTTCAAAACCCAACGTTACAGAGACAAGCAGCCAGTAATTCGTCAGTAGGTACTTAGTCGTAAGTTGTTATCCAGTACTTTGTCAGTTTTCGTTCGTCAATTTGTCGGTAAATCGCTAGTAAACCATACATATTCATAGATTACAACTGATCGCTTTGCTCCCTTGCTATACATTTTCATATAGAAGGTACATTCCATAATTCAATACATATTACTTGTATAATTATTTCGTACTTGTTATCTGAGTTGAGGTTACAAGAAAATACAGTTTGTTGAGCGATTATCAAGATCACCATAGGGTGCTTACAGTTAAGTATACCCCCTACATCAGTTGTGTAGTCACAACAGTCTCAATCATCGAGATAAACGGGGATCACCAGCATCCTACCAACTAGACAAATCTGGAGCTTCATTAACACTATCACTTACAGCAGCGATATTTTCTTCTGTTCGTACAGTTCTTTGTCTTGTTGTTGTTGTTGCATCGATTAGAGAGAATGTTGTCCGAAATCTATCGATAGTTCGACGAATAAGCTGCTCTGATGGACGATTATGTAAACCATAAAATTCACGAAGTGCTCTATAAGTATGGCGAATAGAACACTGATTTTGAAAATAAATTTCAACAATTTTCAAACGTTGTTGTGGCGTGAATCTTTCCATGATAATTTTTCAATGCTTACTGAAGAGAAATGTAAAAACAACATGGCTTCTACCTTCTATCAAATTACAGTTATCCCTATCGAAAATTCTATCACTCTTGAAAGACACCCGATAGTGAATGCAAACGTGAAATAACTGATCATTCAGATCATCAGTCAATAGGGAAGTTGACTATTTTTTGGAAATGATTTTAATTTATAGATAAGCCCTATGCACACACGAAAAAAATATTTTCATGGAAAAAATATAGCAAATACCAATAAAAGACGCGTAAATAAAAATAGTTTTCAAAATTCCCGCTGAAACGAAGTGATAATGATGACGTCACTATACGGTAAACAGACTTCGCCGTTTGTCGAAGCGAACGGATCTTGTGTGATTTCTTGCGAACAAATCGTTTTCGTAATAACAAATAGTCGTGAAATAGTTCGCTGGTGATACGTTTTACTCTCTTCTGTTCTTCGTAAGTTTGTACTCGTGATGACAGTAAGGTTATAGGTTAGCTTGTTTACAGTACAGTGACGTCACGTATTCTCATTCGTGTTTGCAGTCACGTGATAAACGGTGATAGATTACACATTTTTAAACGATTTTATTTTATTTAATGAGAGTAATTAGAACACCAAAATGTTTTTTTAGTATTCCAAAAACTACCTTCAATGTGGAAAACCTCAATTTATATGAATTTGTAACATGTGTCAACATCCCTATTCTCAAAATCATCGACGAAATCTCTGTTTTCGGATAATTCTTCTCTGTCTGTCCCTAATTATTCGCTTATAGGCCTACCACACGCTCAAGCTTCACCACAGTTTGGCTTGCGCAAACCGGCTTGAACACTGAACACTGAGGGAAACTGTATACAATTCTCCCAACCACACGCTCAGTGTTCAGTGTTCAAGCCGGTTTGCGCAAGCCAAACTGTGGTGAAGCTTGAGCGTGTGATAGGCCCATTAGACCTTAGTGATTGACGCAATAAAGAACACTTGACACTTTACAACAAACTGCCAAAAATAGATGCATAGAAACCCTCGTGTAACGACTCCTAACTAAAAATCGTGACCAAAAATTGTAGATCAAAAACGACACTCTAGAATGTAGTACGGGTCCTACTTCGGGAATAATCCGCAATATTTCGAGGTCGTGGCGCTACTGCGGCATGAAAAATAGCACGACCCCTTTCGGGAGGAATGAAAAGTAGAACAAATCTAATCAGTGCAAACGCCGGGTATTCTATGCATCTATTGCCAAAGATTCTATCGTTACCTGTCGAAAAACTATGGATCCTTGAACTCGAAAAAGGAACAGGATATCTAATCTGGACCAGATATTCACCTGCTTCACCAATGAATATCGAAAAGAACGAAGAATAGGAGGAAACGACATCGTAACCAATCAGTTGTGAAATCGGAACCTCCGAAAACTTTTCCATGTGTACGAAGACACGGTTTTTGTCATTTCGAACCGAATATCTCCGGTTCGAGTCCTATTCAACAGATGCTGGAGCGTGAAAGGTGAACCAGAGATATCTCATAAAGTATGAAGGGGATCCGGATGGCATTGTAGGCCTGGCCGGTTGAATTCGGTTTTCATTACCCCAATAAAAAAACGGCTTGAGCGGAAACCGAAAAATTCGCTCCTTTCATCCAGAAAACAAGGGATGAAAATTAGATGAATGATAAAGTTTTCACTTGGCCTGACCTGTCGTTTCCCATGATTCACTCGGTTCTGATGAAGATTTTCACGATATCAAAAACAAAGGTCACGAATTATTGATTGAATTATTTGAATATGTGAGTGAGTTAAGTATTGTTGTAACTAGTAGAGCCCCTAGATTTGCCTATAAGTAGTCATCATTATCGGTAGGTCTCTGCAAATCGGGTGATTTTATAGGCGATATTTCAAATTTTGATCAATTTTCCTGAAGAAATGGATAGATTTTGGAAAATTTGATTACCGAGCTATTTTGCACTGACCTTTCCTCTTTCGATCCGTATATTTACTTCACGGCCAGGATATCTGTGAAAAAAGTTTTATCGACTTTAAAATTGCCCCTTTTACCGGATTTTTTCGAGATTTTTTTGAGTTCTTTAAGAACACTTCTATGGGGTGTTTTTCTCAGAGTGATAGAACTTTAAAAAGAAATACAACACATTTGTTTGAATTAAGATTAAAGCAGAATTTATTTTATGACATTCATGTTTCAAAAATAATTGCCGGCATATGTCCCCCACGACTAGCTCTGTGGAACCGCATCCGTACAGACCAATTTTGGACCACTTTTTTGAGTAATTCAGGCCTTATTTCAGCAATAACACGATTTATGTTGTATTCCAAGCGTCTATTGTTTCCTGTTTATCAGCATAAACCAATGACTTGACATAACCTCGAAGAAAATAATCCATTGAAGTTATGTTGCAATACAGGGTCTTTCACGAGGAAACTCACCCATATTTATACGGGAAACTACTGAACGTATTTTCATGAAATTCAGCACTTATAAGTATTTCACGATGCTGATGAAATCTAAAATATTTTCAAGGCATGAGCACCTCCGGTTTTTCCGGAAATGACGTCAACTTCCGTTTTTCAAATTAGAACACCATTTTTTTATTGCAGAAATAGATTCCTTAGAAAATTTCAAGTTATTTTGATGTAACATTTTTCAGTTTTGGTTGGAAAATTCTCTCTGAGCGGGAAAATTCGAAAAAAAATCGAAAATAGAGCTCCGCTGAAACAAGAATAACTTCGAGGTTTTTGGATGGCAAATTTTCATTTTTGGGATTTTTCAAGATGTAAGATTGATGTATCCACTTTAAAAATCGACATCGCGATTCATGATACAGGGGGTGAAAAAATCGCTTTCAAAGTTAGGGATGACAAAATCGTGAAAAATCAATTTTTTAAAATTAGAACCCCATTTTTTTATGGCAGATATTGAATCTTCGTTAAAAAATAATGTGAGTGTATGCATCACACCCTTGCCCTAAAGTGGATATTAACTCAGAAAGTATCCATTTTAGGGCAAGGGTGTGATGCATACACTCACATTATTTTTCAACGTAGATTCAACATCTGCCATAAAAAATGGGGTTCTAATTTGAAAAAATTGATTTTTCACGATTTTGTCATCCCTAACTTTGAAAGCGATTTTTTCACCCCTGTATCATGAATCGCGATTTCGATTTTTGAAGTAGATACATCAATCTTACATCTTGAAAAATCCCAAAAATGAAAATTTTCCATCCAAAAACCTCGAAGTTATTCTTGTTTCAGCGGAGCTCTATTTTCGATTTTTTTTTCGAATTTTCCCGCTCAGAGAGAATATTCCAACCAAAACTGAAAAATGTTACATCAAAATAACTTGAAATTTTCTGAGGAATCTATTTCTGCAATAAAAAAATGGTGTTCTAATTTGAAAAACGGAAGTTGACGTCATTTCCGGAAAAACCGGAGGTGCTCATGCCTTGAAAATATTTTAGATTTCATCAGCATCGTGAAATACTTATAAGTGCTGAATTTCATGAAAATACGTTCAGTAGTTTCCCGTATAAATATGGGTGAGGTTCCTCGTGAAAGACCCTGTATATCGCAGTTCGTATGCGGCGTAGACCAACAATTTTTTTTTAAATTGAAGCTTATATACTCATTTCTCTAGAATGTGTATTACAATTTTCGGGATAAATGTATGAAATTTTCAGTATACATGCGGAATAATATTTTGCAGAATGTGTATTATTCGCTTTTCTGTTTTTCTTTTTATATTAGAAAAAAAACCTGGTGAGCTCTTATTTCATGAAAATCTGGACAATCGATTTGATTTCCATGTTATCTCGGTAAATTTTCGAGATAAATGTATCAAATTCTGAGTATACATGCGAAATAATATTTTGCAGAATATTTATTATTCGCTTTTCCATTTTTCTGAGTATATTAGGAAAAAAACCTGGTTGAAAATATGACCAATAAAGTTCCTATTTTATAATTAATTTAAAAATTGAGGGGGCAATAAACAAAAAAACTGATCAATACACATTCTGAAAAATATTATTTCGCATGTAAACTGAAAATTTCATACATTTATCCCGAGGATCGACAGAGATATCATGGAAATAAAATCGTTTGTCCAGATTTTCATGAAATTACAACTCACCAGGTTTTTTTCCTAATATACGAAGAAAAAAAAAAGCGAGTAATACACATTCTAGAAAAATGATTAAGCGTTAATTTAAAAAAATTGTTAGTCAACGCCGCATACGAACTGAGATATCATGGAAATAAAAAGACCAATTTTTGAAGGGAGCTCGCGAGCTCGGACGTGTACCAGGTCCCCTTAAGCCTCTGCGACTATAAGAAACAGAGCTACGAGAGTAGAAATAGATGATGAATAACCGTCAAGTTTCTCCTCCACTTAGATAATGCCAAGGTGAAAATTCATCTCATTTAATTAACAACATGATAAATCCGACAAAATTTCATGACGACTAATCTCACGAAAACTAGCTATCAAGATTACTCAATTTTAAATTCAGATTAGTTTCAAACCTACTCCTGTATCGGGAGCGATCCTCTTAGACACGGTTAACTCAATTTGGCCGAATGAGAACCTAAATGTATACGAGATAACCTGGTTAGAGACAGATCTTTGAAGTCGACGTCTTGGCTGCTCTGCAGGAATAATGAAATCTACTCGACGCCATATCTATCACGAGAGATAAGACCGATATTATTGTTGCTCTACTAATGAGGCAGGAATATATGGAAATCGTTGATAAGTGGAGATAATGTGCTTTGATGTGAAACTAAAGCCGAAGGAGAGGAAATTGAGCACAGGTTGTTGGTATTATTGTGTGTTGTTCAGAGTGGGTCGTCAATTAGTATTGGGATATTCGATGTTTGGATTTCAATGATATAAAAAGATGACAATTTGGAAAAATTCGATTTGGCAGTTGAAAATTCGAAGGATGATAGTGAGAGCTTGCCTGATTTTTTATTGAAATCAGCGACCCTAAAAACCTATATTTTGATACCAAACTTGGCCAGAAAATCCTTCTATGCCAAGAATTTTATATGTTTTATATTATCCATATTTCATTTTCGAGATTTTTCCACAAGCTCAATGCATTCAGGATTTGGGTGTTATGGGTAAGCAAAATGGATTTATTGAAAGATTTAGAAGGGTTGAAATTATTTCTGTTCGAATAAGAACTTTAGATTTTCCAGGAAATCCGTGTTGATGAAAATGAAGTGTTTTAAGGGGATCTTACCACTTATGTATTTGTCACCCAGAAAGTTGAGGTTTTCTAAATCGATTTTATTCTTCATACAGTTACTTTGGGCAATGCTGATTTATAATATATGAGCTTCATGTAGATGCGATCAAAGAAACGGGAGCTATGACGATTTGAAATTTCGATTTTTGAAAATTTGGCAGGTGGAAATCTAAATTACGGCCGATAGAGCCTTGGATGATATGTTATTGAATTCAGTGTCCTCGAAAACCTACATTTTGATACCAAAATCGACCATGTACCCTTCATAAGTAATGAATTTTTTCCGTTTTATGTTCTCCAAATTTCATTTTCGAGTTTTCTTTCGAGCTTACAGCATCCAGAGAATGGGTGATATGGATCATCACAATGGGTATTCTGAATGATTCGAATAGGTTGAAGACCCTTCCGATTGAATATCACTGTTAGATCTTCCAGGGAATCCGTGTTGATGGCAAATATGATGTATTTAGGGGGTCTTACCCCTTATGCATTTTTCACCCAAAAAGTTGGAATTTTCGAAATCGATTTTATTCTTTATATAGTTACTTTGGGCAATGCTCATAAA
Organism: Adalia bipunctata; assembly: GCA_910592335.1. Lineage (NCBI taxonomy): Eukaryota > Metazoa > Arthropoda > Insecta > Coleoptera > Coccinellidae > Adalia > Adalia bipunctata. Next base: position 7,352,502 of record OU342951.1, read on the forward strand.
CAATATATAAGCCTCATGTGAATGCGAGCAAAGAAACGGGAGCTATGGCGATTTGAAATTTCGATTTTTTGAAAAAATGCCATTTGACAAATGAAAATCTAAACTGTGGCAGATAGAGCCTTGAATTATATTTTATTGAATTCAGCGTTCTCGAAAACCTACATTTTGATACCAAAGTCGACCATGTACCGTTCATAAGTAATGATTTTTTTCCGTTTTATGTTTTCCATATTTCATTTTAGAGTTTTCTTCTCGAGCTTACAGAATTCAGAGTATGGCTGATATGGATCATCAAAATGGGTATTCTGAATGATTCGAATAGGTTGAAGACCCTTCCGATTGAATATCACTGTTAGATCTTCCAGGCGTTGATGGCAAATATGGTGTTTTTAGGGGGTCTTACCCATTATGCATTTTTCACCCAAAAAGTTAGGATTTTCGAAATCGATTTCATTCGTTATATAGTTACTTTGGGCAATGCTTATAAACAATATAGAAGCCTCATGTGGATGCGATCAAAGAAACGGAAGCTATGGCGATTTGAAATTTCGATTTTTTGAAAAAATGTCATTTGACAGGTGAAAATCTAAACTTTGGCAGATAAAGCCTTGGATTATATTTTATTGAATTCAACGTCCTCGAAAACCTACATTCGGATACCGAAGTCGACCATGTAGCGTTCATAAGTAATGATTTTTTTCCGTTTTATGTTTTCCATTTTTCATTTTCTAGTTTTCTTCTCGAGCTTACAGCATTCAGAGTATGTGTGATGTGGATCATCAAAATGGCTATTCTGAATGATTCGAATAGGTTGAAGACCCTTCCGATTGAATATCACTGTTGGATCTTCCAGGGAATCCGTGTTGATGGCAAATATGGTGTTTTTAGGGGGTCTTACCCCTTATGCATTTTTGACCCAAAAAGTTGGGATTTTCGAAGTCGATTTTATTGTTTGAAGAGATACTTTAGACAATGCTGATTAACAATATACGAGCCACATGTGGTTGTGAGCAAAGAAACGGGAGCTATGATGATTTGAAATTCCGATTTTTTTGAAAAAATGCCATTTGACAGGTGAAAATCTAAACTATGCTAGTTAGGGCTCTGGAATATGTTTCATTGAATAGAGCGACCTCGAAAACCTACATTTTGATACCAAAATCGTCCATGTAGCCCTCATTACTAATTAATTATTCCGTTTTAATTATTTCGATATTTCATTTTCGAGTTTCGTTCTGAAGCTCAGAGCACTCAAAGTATGGGTGATGTGGATCACCAAATTGAGTATTTTGAAAGACTCGAAAGGGTTGAAGACATTATCAATTGAATAACACTGTCAGATTTTCCAGAGAATCCGTGTTGATGGCAAATATGGTGTTTTTAGGGGGGTCTTACCCCTTATGCATTTTTGACCCAAAAATTTGGGATTTTCAAAATCGATTTTATTGTTTATAGAGATACTTTGGACAATGTTGATTAACAATATACAACTCTCATGTGGATGCGACCAAAGAAACGGGAGCTATGGCGATTTGAAATTCCGATTTTTTTGAAAAAATGCCATTTGACAAGTGAAAAACTAAACTTTGGCAGATAGAGCCTTCAATTGTATTTCATTGAATTCAGCGTCCTCGAAAACCTACATTTTGATACCAAAGTCGACCATGTAGGTACCCTTCATCAGTAATGAATATTTCCCATTTTATGTTTTCCATACAGTTTCTCTAAATCGATTTTATTCTCTAAAGAAATACTTCGGGCAATGCTGATCAACAATATACCATGTCAGATAGAGACTCGGATTGAATTTTATTGAATTCAGCGACCTCAAAAACCCACATTACGATACCAAAGTAAGCCATTCACCACTCAAAATTTGAAACATTATCCTTTTTTATGTTTTCTTCTATACATCATCAAGTTTTGTTCACAAAAAGGTACAGACCACCTATGGTAAGATTATTATATAAAATATGTATAAATTATTATTTTCATTCGTCTATCTTCAAACTTGAGTAGCAACTAACGTATCGGTTCGAACCGAACCATCCCCAGAATGAACTAGAGGTCAGCTGCTGGTACCATCTTCCCCTTTCCGCATCCCTATACTAGATTTCAGCTCGCAACATATTTCAATCGATGCTTTCAAACTTCCCCTTATCGTAAAGTGTCCATTTTCCCATTTATCACCCAGATTGACTGCTTTCCACATCGTCAAACTCATGAGTTGCGATCCCGAAACGCCATCTGACAATTTCACGGCAAGTCCGGCCCCGGACTCAACAAATCCAATACCGGTGCACTCAACACTCGCCAAAGAATATCCCCTGAAACTGAAAAGATAAAAGTTTCCTAAAAGCATCCAGAGGGCGTCAAGCGTAGAAGCCCCATCTCCTAATGACTGCAGCTTTAACTCGAAGAGGTTTCATCCGTTAAAATTCGCGGTTAGTCTTTATTTGAGGGGATTATGCAAGGAACGTTGCAATTAGAGTCACGTTTCTGTCATTATTCTGAGCGAGTGGAGAAGGTATTTTCTCACTTCCGAATTTGGAGGAGGTTTTTTCGTTTACTAATTGGAATTGTTACCTACTGATTCAATCCTATCGGAAGTGAAACATTACCCAATAGGGAGATACAGTTTTGAAAACAATCAGTGAAAGCGAATCTATCTACAACAGTTTGAAAGCGAGATAATCGTACAATCGTAGTCTGCTTTCACCATCAATGGTACTCTCAACTATGCTGATAATTCATGACTTAGGGCCGGTTTTATAAAGGGCACGTTCAATCCGAGGTTACTCAAACGAGGATTGGAAGTCAACCCTCGGTTGAAAAAAGTTCGGTATTATAAACGTCTTTATTGCGGCCTCGGTTGAACAAACTCGAATTGAGATCGCTTTTTTTGGATTGGCTAACCTGAATCTTATGTCTCGAAGTATTTTGGCACGTTTTTTCATACCATGTTTGGATTAATTCAATAATCGTAGTCTAATAAAGACAAAACAAGAAGCTAATTCGAATATTCCCGTGTTTTGTGAGGGTCACGGCAGAGAATTTAGAGAAATATGATTTCCTACATCAAAACAAATTATGTAATAAAAAAATTCGTAATTTATGAAATGGGGACAGACTTCGTACGAATTTTTTCCACTCGAAGCTATTGCCAAATACGCTTTAGTCTTTATCACTTCTGTCAACTAATTTGACTCGAATGATCTAAGTTTGTACTATTTTGATATACTGAAAAGTCTTATCTCAAACTCTTATGCCAAGTAACCAAATCAAAGCTAGGACAATACAAAACATCCAATGAAATTGCATTAACATTCAGTCGTACGAGGATGTAGTTATATTTAGGATAGGAACAAATCATTCTTGATCTTGTTTGATTGAGTAGGTACATGAAATACACATTAAATTTAAAGATAGCATTTATCATTAACTATTCAGGTTGAGAGTCAATCTGTCTAGCAATATTATGCAGGACTCCGCAAGTCACAAAAATAATAGTTGTTTTCAAATGTTATCAGATCCCGAATAAAAGAATGGGAAATGTTCTTTCACACGCCAGAAAGTCTTTGAATTAAATTCATAGTGCATATGTGAGCTTCATTGAATAATTGATCATCCATTGATCTGCGAGATAGGATCGGTGTCATCAATCATTTCTTTAGAGTATATTAAACATTTTCTATGATGAGAATTACCAAATTTATAAGCTTAGCAACTTGGAAATTTGAAGAATCTGAAGCATTCAGCATTTACACAACCTATTAAAATAAGCATGCACCTGTACTTGTAATGATAATCAAGAAATCCTTCTAGAACGGTTAGTAAGCTCCAGCAACACGGTTCTAATACACCCAAATTTGGTCAGTCAATACAACCTTTCCCTTGTTAGTTGCTATTCCTGTTGATTGCTTGGCATTTTGATAGAATGATAAAATTAGCACTAGAATACTTTTTGATAATGTCCAAAGTTCTAGACATTTCACAACGTTCTGACTTTTTTCTGATGTTGATTTATGTATACCACAAAAATCTTCGAAAATGTTAACAACTCTGAAAACATTCAGCTTATTCAGAGTAATTTCATCCACCCGATAAAAGAGTTTTTTTATTTGACCAAAATCTCTTCTTCGTGCCATCTTCGAAGTGGTCGAAAGGAAATGTGAAATCATTCGATTGGTATCTTTCTTATTCACTATCGTTACTATCTTTTGAATGCCTTGCAGTTATTTCATTATTATCATAACTAGAGTCATTTTCGATATAATATTCACACAGGAACCTGGCAGTTCTATCCCTCGAAGATAAGGCACAAAAATTCAGTTTCATTTTAGGAATATTTTTCCGAACACCAAAGATGAATTATTAATACATAGCAAACCTACAGAAGACTGTGATTAATATCAAGCATTCTATCAATATAATATCAAATAATATTTTCATTCCAAGTAACTTCAATGTTCAACAAAACAAGTGATCTTTCAATTGAGCTATAGCTCACTCCCGATTTCCTATTGAGAATTTAGGGGTGATAGCCCCTACACCAAGGGCTGAGGAGATTTCGGCTTACAATTCTGCTCAAAATATGTCCCCCTACGAATAGAAATTGACCTGTTCCGGCATTTTCTCTGAAATCATCCTTGTCGTGACATAATTGGACTGGCAAGTTTTCAAATTGTCCCCCTGTATGTCTTGGAATAACTATTCCGTCCTATACTATTCACAAAGCCACAAACCCAATCCACTCCAGAAAGCAAGGACTGGGGCTGCATTCAACCGACCTTCAGAAACATGGATGCATATAAATTTGTGCAGCCCTACTCCATGTCACCCATACCCATATTTCATCGCTGAACTGTAACATGCAGAATGAATAAGCTTTTCCAGTCACTTCCCTGGAAACTTGCCTAACTCCCTAATGTAATATTAAGGATATGGAGCCATACTTGGACGCATACCGGGTATGGAAGTTGCAGAAATAATCCAATTTGATAAAGACAGCGAGCGAATACTACACCTGTAGCCGAAATGGTTAACCGCCAAGGCAGCCATAATTAAATACATCCACCCTGACACTTTTGGAAGTTTGCGGGTTTATTTGGTTCAGGATGGTGATTCTGGAAGAGCGATACGACTAAGAAGAAGACACATATATCTCTGGCGAATGCGATCCTTGAGAAAATAGCATAGTTTGAAGGTTAACAGATCATAACTTTGCTGGAGTATTTTGAGCCATTTGAATGGTTGGAGTGGTGTTGAGTTGTTGTTTTTGGCACAGGATTTCATTACGTTTTCGATTTTATTGCTGATATTTTCTTTGTGAAAGTTTTCTTACTGTTATATGGAATTTTCCAAGGAGTTCATTATAACCTGAAAGGCCTTTAGAGCACCTTGGGAGTCAGAAAAATATTATCCATTTTTGGGAGGTTTTGTGGTTGTAAGATGGAGTTATAATCTTTTAGTTACTGGTTGTGGACTTATGTAGTCTATGAATAATCAAATTCCTGTTCAATGAATAATATGGTCCTTGGCATTTATAACTCACCACATAAAAAGCACCCAGGGGCATGACCAGGCAAGCTACCATGAGATCAGCCACAGCCAAAGACACAACAAGGTAGTTGGCCACGTTTTGCAGGTATCTTTCAAGGAGGATGGCAGCAATCACGAAAACATTTCCTGCAAAAGAAAATTCTGATGAAACTCTCATCGTAATCCTTTCGCTTTTGAAAGGGATTGAAGAAATAATAATTTACAAATTTTCATAAGTTATCTTTCGTTCAATTATGACAGCAATTTGACAAATAGTTTATTCATTATTCCCAAGAAATAATTTTTCTTCAGGCCTTGCCTTGAATCAGATTTCTTGAGCATATTCCCCAATCTGACCCTAATTCAACAAGTTCAGCTTGAGCGTTGAAAAAGAACGGACTTAAACAATCGTATGATCCCTCTGGAAAAAGAGTTAACCTCAACAGAATCAACTGTAATTGAATTCTTGATAATGGTAGTCCCACAATTTGTCGGAATTTTAACTCGAAAGTAATTTGGAAATGGAACAGTTCCAGAGAACGACCGGGGGAAATGGAATAATAATAATTTTAATCGTCTTATCCATGAATTCATCTGGTATATTACTGTCGTTCCGGTTGAAAGAATATTTAATTTCGAAAGAAAACTCCACGCCGACAAACAGTGGAACCATTTTTTTTCCTGCAAATTCGAATGCTGCTGCGAAGGAGAAATGCTTCATAAATTATGCCAGAGGTATTCAGTTGTTGGTGGAATTTAATTGCTTCTATTTCCTTGAGGGCAACGCAAATATTGATTACGTTTTATACGAGGATGTATTGATATCTAGTTAGCCTAGACCAGTTCCATGCATAAACAAAATATTGCGATACCATATCAACGAACAATAACTAATAAGTTATATATCTAATAAGACGTGTCAGTGCAGAGCTCGACGTCAAAAAAGTAAACCAGTGTTACGCAATAACTAAATAACAAGATGTACACCGAAATTGTAAAAATCGAAAAATTGGAGTATCGAGCCTGTATTTAAAAGGGTTAAGAGGTAAGCAGATTTACGAAGATATGCTTAATACCCTTGGTGATCAATGTCCTTCGTATGCGACCGTGAAAAATTGGACTGCAAGCTTCAAAAGAGGTAAATTTTCCATTGAAGATGATGTTTCTGTGTCAGTCCCCGAAAATATCGATGCAGTTCATGACATGATTTTATCAGACCGTCGAATTGGGCTAAAACGGATATCTGAAGTAGGTACTAAAGATTTCATACGAACGCGTTCATCATATAGTTCCGTCAATTTGGACATGAGAAAAATTTCTGCAAAATAGATCCCCAAATGTTTGAATGTTGACCAAAAGCGTGCAAGGGTAGAAGCATCGCGTTCGATCTGTGCTCGATTTGAAAACGCTGTAGACTTCTTAAACCGAATTGTTACTATGGATGAGACTTGGGTACATTTCTACGATCCAGAAACAAAGCAACAATCGATGGAATGGCGACACTCTGGTTCTCCAAGACCTAAGAAGTTTCGTATCCAAAAATCTGCTGGAAAAGTTCTTGCTTCAGTTTTTTGGGATTGCCATGGGGTAATCATGATTGATTTTTTTGATAAGGGTAAAACAATAACTGGAGATTACTATTCGACATTACTGACCACTCTACGGGAAAAAATTAAAGAGAGAAGACGCGGAAAGCTATCCAAAGGTGTTTTGTTTTTACAGGACAACGCCCCAATACAGAAATCTCATGTTGCCATGCAGAAAATTCGTGATTTGGGGTTAGAAGTGCTAGAACACTCCCCTTATTCACCAGATTTGGCTCCGTCCGACTGTCATCTCCTTCCTCAACTGAAAAAAAGTTTAAAAGGTTGTAAATTTTCTTCCAATGAGGAGATAATAAAAGCTGTGAAGGACTGGTTTGCAGAGCAAGAAGAAACATTTTTTTTCGAAAGGTCTAGAGACGTTGCAGGTTCGCTGTAATGAATGTATTCAATGAAGAGGAGAATATGTTGAGTAATAAAATATTTTGACATTGAAATTTTATTTGGTTCTACAGTAGGCTAAGAATTTTTCAATATATCCTCGTATGTGATGGACTTCGTGTCATTTTCAAGTAATAAATATTTTTTTTCCTCAAACACCGTGGACTTTTGGAAGAAGTTGCAAGAGACTTCATTTGTTGAGAATAGATGAAGCAATTCCAAATGAATTTTTCAACTGTAAAATTGTCTGATCCATATCGATGTTAGTTTTCGTATCTTCTAAACATCAGAACATTCATTCAGAAAATTTTAAATACATCTGAATAAAATTCGAAGGAACAATTTTCCACGAAATTGAAGTAATTTTCATTCCCGCACAAGTTCTCGCGTAACTTTACGCTAGAAATTCCTTGCAAACTTCCGGAGTTATAGAAGAATAAAGAAAATACCCCATCCAACTTTTTCGCTCCAACAATACCGTCCAACTAGTCGAAAGCGCTTAACTCGATACGTTTCGGTCATTTTGTGATGGAACAATACTCCGGCGATATTCAACAAGTTTTCCAGGATAAACTGGAGGAGGTTCCTCCTGGGAAGGTAGGGTTTCTGGATCGAGGTCTTATCAACTTCATTAAGACAGCCATTAGACGGAATGTATCACTGAACCCTCCGTTACTCCGGGAGTGCTCAGAAAACAATTATCCAACTTAAATAGGTCTAACCTGGGTCATATATCAGTGGGTATCGTCATCTAGGAGGATTTGGGTGCATTTAGGGTCGTCTGATCCTTGGGTAACCTGGGAGTCATTACTCGGGGTAATTGGGACGATTTGGAAATTGGCTAAATTATAATTTACTATCGGCTCTGCTGACATTATCAAAAATTATATTTTGAAGGAAATGAAATTAATTAACATTCTCTGCAAAAAAGGTCGAGGATACAACGAGGACCTACAGGGCAGCAGACGTACCCTTTGGGAGTCTGAAGAGCTGATCGAAGTAGGTGTGTTTTCAGCAGCCTAGTACCTACAGTACTATTCATCTACTGTTTCATTCGAATCGTAATGTGAATCCCAGATAGCACCAGAAATTCTAAGAATGTTTCCTGAACGTGCAAAATGGGATAGGTGTATTACGGAGTTTCGTAGAATATTCGTGGGATATTTATGTCCTATGTAGCATATTCCATACGAGTCATTATTATTATTATATGATGGGATCTATTGGCAGTAAAAGTAAAAACTAAGATTTATCATTTTTTTTACCGATAGTGCCCTGTCAACGAGATTTCTACAAATCTTTTCGCTTGTTTTAGTCTTGGAGATCCTCTCCAGGGAAGTTGCATGTTGAGCATCTCCCATTGCTGTTACGCTGCCCTATTGTGGTCTAGAGGGCTTCATGTCCAATAGGCTTAACCTTCAATGCAATTTTCGCTAGTGCCTTAGCCTTCTCATGACCCTCAAATCCACAGTCCATAATACTATATATACTATATACAGGGTCTTTCACGAGGAACCTCACCCGTATTTATACGGGAAACTACTGAACGTATTTTCATGAAATTCAGCACTTATAAGTATTGCACGATGCTGATGAAATCTAAAATATTTTCAAGGCATGAGCACCTCCGGTTTTTCCGGAAATGACGTCAACTTCCGTTTTTCAAATTAGAACACCATTTTTTTATTGCAGAAATAGATTCCTTAGAAAATTTCAAGTTATTTTGATGTAACATTTTTCAGTTTTGGTTGGAAAATTCTCTCTGAGCGGGAAAATTCGAAAAAAAAATCGAAAATAGAGCTCCGCTGAAACAAGAATAACTTCGAGGTTTTTGGATGGAAAATTTTCATTTTTGGGATTTTTCAAGATGTAAGATTGATGTATCCACTTTAAAAATCGAAATCGCGATTCATGATACAGGGGGTGAAAAAATCGCTTTCAAAGTTAGGGATGACAAAATCGTGAAAAATCAATTTTTTCAAATTAGAACCCCATTTTTTTATGGCAGATATTGAATCTACGTTAAAAAATAATGTGAGTGTATGCATCACACCCTTGCCCTAAAATGGATATTTTCTGAGTTAATATCCACTTTAGGGCAAGGGTGTGATGCATACACTCACATTATTTTCTCACGTAGATTCAATATCTGCCATAAAAAATGGGGTTCTAATTTGAAAAAATTGATTTTTCACGATTTTGTCATCCCTAACTTTGAAAGCGATTCTTCACCCCCTGTATCATGAATCGCAATTTCGATTTTTAAAGTGGATACATCAATCTTACATCTTAAAAAATCCCAAAAATGAAAATTTTCCATCCAAAAACCTCGAAGTTATTCTTGTTTCAGCGGAGATCTATTTTCGATTTTTTTTTTCGAATTTTCCCGCTCAGAGAGAATTTTCCAACCAAAACTGAAAAATGTTACATCAAAATAACTTGAAATTTTCTAAGGAATCTATTTCTGCAATAAAAAAATGGTGTTCTAACTTGAAAAACGGAAGTTGACGTCATTTCCGGAAAAATCGGAGGTGCTCATGCCTTGAAAATATTTTAGATTTCATCAGCATCGTGAAATACTTATAAGTGCTGAATTTCATGAAAATACGTTCAGTAGTTTCCCGTATAAATATGGGTGAGGTTCCTCGTGAAAGACCCTGTATTCGAAGAGAAGTTATTTTTTTAATGAGATTTCCAGATAGCACCAGATATTCGTTGAATATCCTCTGAATGTGCAAAATGGGTTGGGTATATTCCGAATGTTTTAGAATATTCATGGAATATCAATATTCCATGTAGCATGTTCATACGAATATTCAAGGCAAGGGTTCAGGTCCAATAGCTAGGCACACACGAAAGGGAAATCTGTGAGATCTGATCCGCAGTCCAGATTTGTTACAGTTCTGGACTGCAGATGGGATCGCTCCCGCCGATCTGGTCTATCGGGATCATTGAGATATATGATCCGCGACAGACCAGATCGGCGGTAGCGATCTCATCCGCAGTCCAGATCTGTAACAAATCTGGACTGCGGATCAGATCTCACAGATTTCCCTTTCGTGTGTGCCTTGCTAATAGGTTTTACCTTTAATGCACTTCTCGCGAGTGCATCAGCCTTTTCATTAGCCTCAATGTCACAGTGCCCTGGCACCCATAAGAGAGTTACTTTGTTGTTCGTTGCCAGTTGCTTTATGGTATTGTGGCATTTTCAGAAGCTCTAGCAGTAAGATCCCAGGGCTGAGAGCTCATAGAGCTAGAAGAATATTTTAATATAAATAGTTCCTGTAGAGTGTAGACTATTCCCAGAATATTCGTAGGACATCCTAAATTGAATATTCTTCATGGGAAATCTCAGGAATATAGTCATTTCTCACTGAATAGAAAATGTTTCGTTTTCGACATCAATCCAGAGTCACACCGGGTCTAGATCCTAAGAAATGGAAGTGAATTTTGTTCTTTCACATGCGATAACTTGACTACTTTTTCGCATCAGAACCTAAACCCATATAAAGCATGATCAGAAAAAAATACTCTACGTATGTATATGCAGGAACATTCTTCATGGAATATTCCATGATTAACTGAGGAGTTTCCATTCACACATTCATGGAATATTCGAATACGCCAAAACGTATATTCATGGAATATCAATGATCAATCCAAAGGATTATAGGACTTAATGTGATGTTGTTTCGATAACCATTAAAAATAATGGAATTCAATCGCGAAGATTTTCATGAAACAGATGCTGATTGCATGTAAATGTCCATCACCCTCAACACAGCCGCCTCTCCAGGAAGTAACACTCATCAGGACAATAAAAAACCTGACTAATGACCCTTGAGAGACGAAACGTTATCCTGATTTATCGATTGCCAACAGCTTCCGTTCTCTGTCCAATAATGGAAAAGCCGTTCCCAAATTGCATCATCCAGTGCCGAATGTTGTTCTAAACCGGAAAATCCCGTTTAACATAACGGCATAATGCGGGGAAATTTTATCCAGTTGGGAAATTTTGTTTCTCCCTTTATGCAAACAGGCGTCAGCGTTATGGTTGTGGATGTTAAATTGAATTGAAGTCGAATATCGCGCCTCGTACATTCTTTCGTCGCTGATTTGCATAGCAGACGAGGCGTGCAGCAAAAGCAACGGTGATCATCATACAGCGAGATGCAGATCAACTCGGAGGTTGAATATTTTGTCACATATTCGGGGAGGGGCTTAGGGGACGTTGGGGAGTTATGAAAGAATATATTTCGGATTTTAATATTGTCATGGAGTGCAAGGATGGCCACAGGATTGCACATCCTGAATTAAAGGAAGCAGAAGTTGCTAGAGAGTTGCTGACGCTGGGCAGATTTTCCTATTTCGGTTTCCTCATTTTGATGAAACTCTTTCTTGATGAGGACTCAGTGCTCAGTTTAATTTGGTAAAAGGGTTACATTCTACTGCAACCTCAAGGTATTTTGTGCTGTTTTTGCAACTGCTCCATCTACAGCTCGCCCTCCAGTTACAGAGCTACCCAAGGAACTTCAGTATCTGAGAAGGCTTCCAGGAAGTTAAATCCTCGTTCCTCCTACGATTCTCTTGTTCAAGACTTTCTTTGTGCAGGCTGGCAATGGTATTCTATAATCAGGTGAATAGGAGTTTGGTCCTCTCCTAAAAGAATCACCACTCGAATGGGGTCCTAACCATAACGTTCTCTTGGTTCTTGTCCCGTATACTCCAACACTATCCCCTTTTGTGATTTTGGAACCATCTGTATACCATATAATGGTATTCACTTTGAAATTTTGGACGAGCATTGCTTTTCCTATTCTTCTTATTCAAATAGCATCATGTTAAAGTTCTTCTCAATATATTGATGATGGCTTTCTTCTCAACGTTTGCTTTTTCAATCAAAACAGCAATAGGTAGGTTAGATGATGGTATACACTTGTTCAGACAGGACCAGGCTCTAATAGCTCCTTCTGAAACAGTTTGACCGTCAAAAAGGATCGTTACGTCCCATCTCTACAAAGTATTTCTGCCTGGAAGACGCTGGATCATAAGCCCAATGATCGTGAGTGTTTCAGACTCGAGTCTTTCTAGACAGATCCTCACAAAGCTTTGGCAGTTTAAATCTTTATCGTCTTCATCACCCAATGGTCGTACAGAGGACAATTTATGATAGGCCTTCTTCATTGGCCGAAGAATGACTGACACCTCATTATTATCTTCACAGAATATAGGGTCAAGTTCATAACACCCTAGACAACAGAAGCATACATCTGTACGGATTAATAAACTGCCCACAGCCGAATCGACCTTTTCCTCTCTACGAAAATAATTATGGGCCACTCATTCCAATTCCAATTGTGCTTTCGGGTGTATTTTAATTGCTCGCGCTGCGTTTTCCGAGATATATGAGCCCGTAAGCGAGAAAATTCACGTGTTGCAATTGTTTTCGGAGAAGCGGAAAATGAACGGGTTGTGATAAATTCTGAAAGGATGGAGCTGTGGAGATTTCCACCTTATTTTCGCAGATTGATCGAATTGGCGAGCGTTTTGTTCTGGAAAAATTATTTGAGAGATGTTTAGACGTAGTTCGTTGAAATTTTCCGCTTTATAGACAGATACTTATGCTCCATTCACTTTTCTAATGTATCCCGGTTGGCCAGGTTAATCAAGTTTTCTTTTTACTTAAAACTGACGCAGCTTGGTACTCGTGAAATGTCAAAAAATTCTCAGGAACGTTGCCAATGCTAATTTCTATTTACTCTTTTTCAACGTTGTGAATAGATTTGGTTCTTTTCTGTGATACAGGTTTCGTAGTACTACTAGGGGAAATACGTACAAAATGACATATATGGACAAAATGACATAGGCATCATAACTTGAGTTCGAGGGTATCAAATGCGAAACTGCCTACCACATTACACGACCCGAGTGGCTTCAATTAACCTCTGAAAATTAGCAAGAGCTACTCTGGTTCATTCGGTCGTTATGAGTGATAACAGAAATCAATAGGTCACGAGTTTTTTTTCATTCTGCCAAATTTTAAGAAGAAATGGCCCGTTTTCACCATTTTTTTTCATTCAAATTGCTTTCAATTCAAATTATACTTATTTGTCATTGTATTCACGGAGATTTTTGTATGTTTAATATACTTTTTGTATTAATTCGATACACTATTTGGGCAAAATGACATATAGACATATACAGTGAACGGACAAAATGACATAGGTATTTCAGCTGAATTAACCGTATCTACCGGACAAAACCAAGACAATCCATCTCAGGCTCCACCAGCAAACAAAGAATAAGGACTTGTCTTAACATATTCATAACAAAATCTTCATCTGCGGCTAATAAAGACAATGCATCTTTACCTACTCTTGCTGATCCTATGAGGAGGTTTCTCCAATCCCTAAAGGATGATTTATATATGTGTTATTACGCCATACGATAAATAAATAAATATAGGTGAACAAGGAACACTTGAGCCGAGGACTCGACAAACGTACTTAGTTTCAACTTCTACACCTAATGAGATTGCAATCAAATCAAAAAAGAGCCCATACCTCCTCCAAAAACAAGGAGACAAGTCCCTAGGGCATTATTTAAAGAGGACAATGAAAAAGAAAATGTTCCTAGCAACTTTCGAGATCATGAAGACGACTGTACAGTGTCCATCTATCTATTGTTATGAGACCTTTTTTCCCGATTTAGATCTTCTCCAGGATTAGCCCTGAAGAAGACTGGTTACGGTGCATGCATTGCTTGCATTGTGCTCACGCATCTTGTGCTGATGTTCCTAGAAGAACCAAGCGTTTCATTTGTGAGCTTTGTCAGTAGTTTTGTAACTATAAGTAGAAAAATACAGTGGCCTATTGTCGGTATGTCATTTTGTCCATAGCATGCGAACAAAATGAATTTCGTTTATCCCAATTTATCTGAGAATTTTTTATTTTTTGGTACTTTTATTTCATAAAGGTTGATTAGATTTTATAAAGAGAGGACCAAAGATCAGAGGTGTCGAATATGACATTACTGTGATTCACTACTAACAAGTTATGCCTCTGAAATAAAACCCTATGTCATTTTGTACGTACTTCCCCTACTACATTTTCATACTGGAGTATTTCAAGTTGGGCAAAAAGGTATTAAAATGTCTTCTGTAGGCTTATTTCTTGAGAATTTTGAGAAGTGTGGAATTCCATAGGTCCGTCTGTTCGTTTAGAAGTTTTTCTGTCTGGTTATTCGAGTACTTGTATTCTTTTTTCGAATGAACTGTCACAAAGTAACGGACTATTCTGTCCATTATCTTTCAGTGGAATTTAAACACTCGATTATTGATTTCCGTACAAGAAAATAGCATAACTGAATCGTCCAACCATGTTTATATACGTGATACATTTCCAGTATTAACAGAGAAAAAGTTTCTTTAACATCCGCCAGGTCTTTGGAATTTTTGAATGCATTTAATATTTTCTCAAATTCATTATTTTCCCAAAGTAAATAAAAATTTTGATGAATACGTAATTACTACGACCACCATGTAGAAAGTACAACGTTGCTGAGATATCTACTAGGAAAATGACTATACCTAACATTTTCAGAATATACACGGTGAAATGTGTCAGAAATTCATGGCCAAGCGAGATACATTATAAAAGTATATCATAAAACATTCCTCAGAAGTAGTGTCAATTGTTTCTAGCCATCATAAAAGAACGATATCAATTCTGCAGTTGTTCCAGTCTCCACAATATCCTCGTCTTCCAAATATTCGCCATTGAAACTTTCGGATGTCCCCCTCGAAGACCGAATTTCAGCAAAGTTTTCACTCAGCAGTCAGTCCAGGCGGAAAGTTTTCAAAAGTTCTTGATTATTTTTTCTTGTTGTCAGGAATCCTAAGGGCTTGGACTGAAGACATCTCGGAAAAAGGGCTGGGCTATTCATTTCGTAACGCAAGTGCGTTCACAAACGAATGAAAAAAGTTTTCTTTCGAACGAAACTCACAGTAGAATTTTCTCTAATTGTTCATCGAAGATGGATCAGATCTCAATTTTGAAAATGTTTTCATATGATCATAATGCTTCGGATGCTTCATGGAATGTTGAAATTGAGTCTCTTTATTTATATTCATTATTATTCAACTTGTTTATAGTTAGTCTTTCAATTTCCAGTAATGCGACTAATTAAATAAATTAAATGAAATGAAAAGTGAGCTTCTCCTTCAAGACCAAGCTGAGTTAACTTCTCTCGAGACAATTTCAATGACGCTTACTGAAGGGTACTTCAAATTTGTGTGAATCTAGGATTCATTTGGAAGGAAAATAGGAAAAGGAAATTATGGAAAAACTTCATTTATTTGTGAAATGTTTATTAGTAGAATAGAGGGTGGCCATTTGAAAACGAAACAGACGAGATTACAGACGAAATAAATTTTTTCGATAGAAATGCTCGGACAGGTCGATTTCTGTTTCGAGAGGGACAACTTGAGATGTAGGTTACGGACGCATAGCGCTTCAACCCTTGCTACTACAAACTCACCCCCAATTTTTGAATAGGGAAGATGGGGTGAGTGATACCTCATTTGAAAGGTACTTTTATACTGATTTCAGCACAGTAATTGTTTTTTCATTTTCTCGAAATATTCTTAACTAAGTATTTGAAAATGAAGTGGTGTTTTCATGGCACTTGTAGTGTTTTTTTGTGAAAAATCGACATTTTGAGCTTCAAAACAATTATGACTGTGGCTTCCTTCCTCCAATTCACTGACATAGAAATCTTTTATCAAGATGTCGAACAAACAAAGCGTATCGCACATTGATTGTTTGCAAAAAAAAAGTGGAATTATTTCCACCCGCTCTGCAATTGAATAAACCATGTCGAACAATGAATTAGAACACAATATACAAGTCTCGATTCAAAACTAGGAATAATTCACATGTCAAAGAACCAGTCAGCCAACTTAATGATCTGTTCGTAATAAATAAAAAATTATCGATTCTCATTTTTTTGAAAAAGATATTAATTCAATAATCAACAAAATGAAAACATTATTGAAGCCAACTGAGAAAACACTTCATTATTAAGTAGGAAATCGTTTCACGAATTGGGACTGGAATATTTCTGTGGCATCATTAATGATTTGATTTTCTTACCTGGTAATCTGATTAGAGATCTGTACGTATTTGGACTTTTTGAAGATTTCTATCAATCAAGTGTTACCGCATGTTATTGGAAATACTGCAAATTATATCGAAGATAATTTAGATTGAGTTTCAGCAAGATTGAGCTCCTTCGCAATACGCTTTGTTTGTTCGACATCTTGATTAAAGATTTCCATGTCAGTGGATTGGAGGAAGGAAGCCACAGTCATGGTTGTCGATTTTTCACAAAAAAACACTACAAGTGCCATGAAAACACCACTTCATTTTCAAATACTTAGTTGAAAATATTTCGAGAACTAATGCATAAAATGAAAAAAACAATTACTGTGCTGAAATCAGTATAAAAATACCTTTCAAATGAGGTATCACTCACCCCATCTTCCCTTTTCAAAAATTGGGGGTGAGGGTTGTAGTAGCAAGGGTTGAAGCGCTATGCGTCCGTAACCTACATCTTAAGTTGTCCCCCTCGAAACAGAAATCGACCTGTCCGAGCATTTCTATCGAAAAAATTTATTTCGTCTGTAATCTCGTCTGTTTCGTTTTCAAATGGTCACCCTGTATAATGCGATTAGACATGAACCAATTCATCAACTTCTCCACCAAGTTCGTCAGATTTTATAGCTTCATTTCGAGCTACAATTGAATTAGATTCAAACCATTCCTCAAAGTCGCAAAAGCACATACGCTTTCCACCATTCGGTTCAATTTTTATAATGAAAATTTTATTGCTTCCCTGTGTGGGAGCTTCACCAGACGAACTGACGTAGAAAATATCAAATTTCCTCTTTATTATTTTAATATCCATCCAGTACTTAGGACCTATTTGCTCTGCAGAAATTTCATTTGAAATTCTGGATGGAACAAAACTGCAATCATGACATATTTCAGATTTCATCTCCTATCCAGAGCATCATTTTATCTCGACTAGAGAGAGTTTGAGAAAATGGTGCTCTGAAAATATGAAATGAACATATGCAGATTGGTGCCGGAATTTACTACGTATAAACTTTTATGTACGTGGAAAGGATCATGAAGTGTTATCACCCAATTTTTTCGTTAAATGTCGTTGGAGCTTTTTGGCATAGTGTCAGTTATGATGATATAAGTCGACTGTGAATATAAAAGTTTTATGGACACGGCGTGATATTATGGAACGAGATTTGGCTACATACAGATAGGAGAGTAAGGAACTTTGAAATTTAATGATTTTGAGAGGGTTTATGCACTATTTATTATACCCAGGTTATTTAACAGGTCAACTGTACCAGTCGTAAACTTGGTTGGATACATTTTCGAACGAGAATTCAATCTTCCACAAATATTTGTAGTGAGAGTCTAACCTGGATGCTCTCTAACATTGTACCAAATTTATTTGAGACCTTGAGGGCAGAATTTTCAGTTTCAAGGCCCTAAACACGATCTATTCGTGTATTTTCCGACATAACACATTGCAAAAACTGGAGACCGTTCCACATAAGCAGGAAACCTAATAATGAGCCCATTCGTACGATAAAAAACGGCAATAAAGTTCCAAGCACGATTGTCCTGAATGGCAATGACTGGGAAGATGGAAGTTTGTCCAGAAAACGTGTCCGCTCCAGACGTTATTGTTTCGGAACTGAAATTGAAGAGGATCAAATTGCTAAATTCTATGCAATTTATCGGGTATGTCGGTCTGTGAATATTGATTCAGGCTGAACATATGGGTCAGATGTCTCTTGGATCCTAAATTGAACGTACAAAAGAAGAGGAGATTCCCTAAGTAAGTTTAAGAAAAGAAGTCTCATAAACATGGGGTCGCAAACGTTTCGTTCTCGAGATACAGGGTGTACTAGGTTTATTAGGGAGTATTTGAAAAAAAATTATGAATACAGGTTGATTGGATTGAAGAATCCAAAAAATGAATAAAATACAGCGGGTTGCATTTGAAATAAGAAAGTTGGTATTGGCCACGGTCGCATGGAACACCCTATAAAATTTTGTTTTCTTGAAAAATATGCGCATTTAAATTTACAAATCGACGTGTCCGAGATTTTTTTATTCGTTATCGAATTTATTCCATTTGGCTGTTACATTCTGTATATATGAACAGAACGAGCGAAGTTAAAAGTCTACTCTTACACTTAACTGACTTAACCCATTAGTTTGCTGAACATCAAACAGATTTTTGAATTAGATGGCACTGTTTACAGCACAGACATGAGATGCAGCAAAAAAAGAAAAATGGAAACGATTAGACAAAGCACAGGCGGCGAAACAAGGAAGACTATTGCACACTGTACAATAAAGATAGATATCAACAAAATACGACAAGTGCCGACACGTAACTATTGTGGAGCACATAAAAATGTTTTCACGCTTGCCTTAAACTTTTCCGAATTTTCAATATCTTTGAATTTTTGTGGTAGACAATTGTGAGCTTCAATATTTGTGTAGCTACGGGGATGTGCATGAAGTTTTCTGTATAATATTTTATCCTTTATATAACCTGGGGTTATGGATAACTTTATGAACGAAAACACGATTTTGGAACTTTTGAAACAGATTTTGTAGGGGTTGATTCCCCACGCGTAAATTCCGAATGACAGACAACAAAAGGAGCTGAAAATGGTCAAGGAGGACCCATTGAATCCCTCGAAATATAAAGGGAACATTCCCAGCAACAATCCAACATAACTCTTTGCCCCTAAACATCACAATTAATTTATAAAGCCATAATGAAGGCAATGCTTCCAACTTGCCGAACGATGTTTACTCTTGCAAATTCGTCATTCATGACTTCGAGCAGACGTTCCGCAGCCGCAAGCAAATGAAAGCTTCCCGACGATATATCAGGCTGAATTAATGAAACACAACACCGCTAAGCTAAGTTATGAGCTGCGTTATTAGGGATGGTGTGGCGTGTGGCATTGTTTTGCTCCATCCGCATTTTTGGTCCTTCGCGGTTCGTTTTTCGGCTGATGTATAGTGTTGTAGTCTTCCGGAGACAAATTAACAGGATTTCTTCTATTTGTGTCGGATTACAAGGCTCTGGTATCCGTTAGAAATTTGCATGTTAATGAGAATGTGGTCTTGCGTGTCAAATGAGTTTTGGTGTCGTATAGTATGAGTCATAGGGGAAATAGGGAAAGAGAAAAGGAATAAGAGCCAGGAATCTGTAGCAGTGATGCAGTTTCACGAATACTAATTCACCCTCTGCGGCCTTGGAAAGGACCATTATAGAGGTTCTTCTAAGGACTAAACGAGAATGAATTCGCTATCACAAAAACGCCTATATCTCTTGAACCAATTGAGAAAAAATAGAAATTTGATCTTTGTTATGAACGTCAGACACATGTATGTGGAACATTAACTTTATAGATATTCCAATTCTCTGTCGCAAAATCTCAAGCGAAGTGAAAACACGAGAATTCATAGTGAAACTTTTTCAAAATAATCAAAAATGGAGCTTCAAAAGAATCGCAAAAGAGGCTCGCGTTCGTCTGGAAACGGTATCAAGAGTTGTTAAGCGCTTCAACGAAGATCTTACAATTAACCGCAAGGAAGGTACCGGGAGGAAAAAGGGGTTTCATAGCCCAAAAAGAGTGAAGAAAGCCATCAGCCTTTTTCAGAAGAATCCTAACCTTTCAGAACGGAAAGTGGCCCAAAAGCGGGTTGTTCGCAGTCAACCGTTCGGAAAATCAAGTCGAGTTGTGGGCTCAGAACATCCAAAGTGCAGAAAGTGCCAGACAGGAACGCTGTGAAGAATCAAGAAGCGAAATCAAGAGCAAAGATATCAAAGAAAGATTTCTTGAACAATTTTTCCTGTTGCGTGATGGACGACGAAACCTATGTCTTGGCTGATTTCTCGCAACTTCCTGGTCAGGAATTTTATACAGCAGATTCTCGTGGAAATGTTGACGAACAATTTCACGTGGAGAAAAAAGCAAAGTTTCCTAAAAATTCCTGGTTTGGCAAGCAATTTGCACTTGTAGAAAAGGGAGCAAATTTTTCGTTGGCCAAGGCTCTTTGACTCGAAGATATACATCGAGGAATGCTTGAAGAAGCGACTTTTACCATTTTTACGTGAGCACAATGTGTCAACAATCTTTTGGCCAGATTTAGCTTCATGCCACTACAGCAAGGCCACCAAGGAATGTTACGAAGCTAATGAGGTGGTTTTTGTCCCCAAAGAAGCCAATCCACCAAATTGCCCAGAACTCAGGCCGATCGAAAGATATTGGGCCCTGGTAAAAAGAGAATTGAAGAAGACTAAGAAATCAACGAAGAAATTAGCTGAATTCAAGCAAAAATGGAAGACAGCATCCCAGAAAGTGACTAGAAACACTATGAGAAGCATGATGGGAAGAATTCCAGAAAAAAACCATGAGTTTTGTGAAAAATAGTTTTGGTTTTCTTATTGTTAAAACAGTTTTCATTAGAATTGGAAGATGATTCGAAAATGAGTTTGATTTTCGAAATGAGTCTAGTGGTTCAAAAGATATAACGAGTCCTCCTGCTAAATTCATTAATTAACCTGATTTATACACACACACGATTCTCTATTTCTAACCCCCTCAACCATCCCTCCCCCAGCCTCCCAAATAATTCATCTGTTTTCCCTGCCGAACCTAATTTCAAACCGCCGAACAAACCAAATCCAACATGAGCACTGGTTGACGCAACGCAGGCACTGCGACATCGAATGCACGGAATCTATGAGATCGACCACCGAAATGTAAATTCACTTAGACAACAATCCCGCATTGAAATAACGTATTGATTGTAATTGGTCCGAACTCTGCATGTAGTGCTTTCCTGAAATATTCATGAGCGCTCCCGCCAGCCTACAGACTGGGGGAACTTGTTGCGGCGTGATTTAAAGTAGGGAAGACACGCTGAGACGGGTTCCGATAATGAATTTCGCGCTGGGGAGGAATCAGGTAGGTCCGGATGCAACTGAAGCATTGGCTTCAGGGTGGAATCGGATCTCGGTATGATTGTTATTGTTATTTTATTCAGGAGGCTACTCAGAAAGGGCAGACAGGTTTGCGACACTAGCACGAAGCAGAATTACGACTATTGTTCTGTTTGTTTTAAGTTCATAAAACTTATGTACAGTTTACTGTCTCTACGAGCTTATCAGTTGTCTGGATTCTCATCAATCACCTCCACACACACTTCAAGAACTCTGCTTTTACTGCAACTTTGGAGAGAATCTGATCGAGGCTTCAATAATCTGATTGAAAGTATGCAAAGACGTTGTCAGGCTATGGTTGATACTCGAACAGGCCATACTCTTTACTGGTGAGAATTGGTGAAAAAAATGCAAAGTTTTGAAGCAGTCTCTGAACTTCTTCAACTTTGTGGGGTAGTATACTGGGTGAGTCTTTGACTTGTACATATATTTTAACTGAAGATTCTTGAGGTCAAAAGAAACCTTTTTTTCATTTTTCATTTTTCCGAATTCGGCTCTGTTAGAAAGATATAGCCATTTGAATAAAATTGGGCTGACTACGCCTCTGAAATGATCTTCTGGAATTGATGCAAAGTTCATATTTCTCGATAGAAATTGAGTTTATACATTTAGGGAATACTCAAGTACTAACCTTATTGGAATAAAAATGTTGCACACACGATAATTTCAACAAAAACAGTCAGTTTCATCGGATTATATCTGCAACTAAAAAGACACATTTCTCACACCAAAATGAGTTCCTTCTTCGATTGTTCTGCAGATTTGTTTGTTAACACTAATAACTTGTTCATATTTTCCTCGAAATTCCCAAACAATATCATGAAGAAAAACTTTTCATTCAGATCATCAGAATTTATTATTGAACAACCTAACCTAATCTATTTTGTATCGATTCTGTGAATGTTTGCACAGAAGTTTCAAGAAGATGTTGTCAGCTTGCTTATATTTTCATTGAGGTTAAGGATTTGTTACGAAACATAGTCTAAATCACGATACACTTGTGTACCGTGGTATAAATATCTATGAATTCTGCCGTTTCCATCATAAATCGACTTTGCCGCCAAATTTGACCACGCATGCGTAGAGTGAAAACCGAAAGATTGGTTATCTGGAGGCCAACTATAAACAATAACAAACCAGAGTTTCTGAACAAACTGTAAACATTATGTGAAGTTCTTAATACATTCAGTCAATTATTGTTCTAATGTGAATATTATGTGAAGTGAATTAATATAATCTTAACCGTGTCGGGTTTATAAAATTCCAAGAGGATATAAGATAGAAACATCGACACAGATTATAAGGTATCATTTTATTTTTTATTAATTTCAATTTAATGAGTAGTTTGTATCGAGATTCATCATTTATATCCGAATTTTGTATTTCATCGACATTTTACTTCAATATGGACCGGTAACTATGAATTTTCAATAGAAACTGTACGTATTAAATTCTCCTTGGTGTTCAATTTTATCTCCCACATTTGTGGGATTTTATCATTAAAATATATCGACAATGTTGATGAATATTGTGACAACATTGTAAACTCGTTTAAAGACCAGAGAAGGAATAATATTCGATGATATTTAATTCAGAGATGCATTCAGATTATTCTTGAAATTAATGGTTTTTTCGTCAAATTTCTCCGGTAAAATTGGAAATAACTCGAAAACGACGCGTTTTATTGACAAAAAATAAGAATACTTTCAGTTCCTTAAATGATCGATTCTATCGAAAATATGAACCGTTTATCTTTTCAAAGTGGTTTTATGGTGTTTTAGCGTGTATTGATGAGTCGACTACCCTGTAACTTTTATACTAGTAGAGATATTGAATAGGTTTCGATTGAGGAATATGCAACATGAATAGAGTAAAAACTCAACCAGAATTCAATTCATTTGGAATAACGGTTCCGAAGATATAAACAGAAAAGTGTTTTTCATGGATTTTCGACACCCTGCATCTTCGAAACCAAACCGAATTTTGAAAAATGGTATAGGAAAAAAGTGTTTCGTTTCATGAGGGGAATCTACAGTAAAAATATATGTACAAGTCAAAGACTCACCCTGTATATTTATCATATTTCATTTTATCTTCATATAGAGTTTCCTTTTCGAAACAAACTCCACACAAGGAAGGAAAAATTCTCAGTTTATGACCCTCATGAAGCATCGATTCAAAATAGCGCTTTTAGATTCTATTGAAACAAGCTAACCGCATAACCCAAAGTTGGAGTAATTTTTTCTCAAGTCCCATCTGCTAAATGAACTTTCCCAACGTTGCTCCATACAATTCCTGCGGCAGAATACGTGCAGCATGATGAATGAAAGCAGGTGCTGGCAGGAAAAGAGATTCGTTAAGATACACTCACGTCACGTCAATTTTCTTGCATCGCATGTTTTGAAAGTGATTTGGAAGAATCGTTTGGAGGCATATGAAGGCGAGGGTTTTAGGTATCGCTCCAGTGATAAACTATCGACGATTTGTGTCACGTTCACCTTATTGAATTTCCAAGAAGATGTATGGTATGCTGAAAATATTGGAAGTCGTTTCTGTGTTCGAGATTACTCACTCTGATGATGAGTCTTAACTTTTCCCTTGAATCTTCATCTATGCTCATTTAAAATTGAACTTTCCCCACTGTTCACTTGTTTCTACAAGTTTCCTAAAGACTATTACCATATCTCACTAAAAGAGCTCAAAGAAACTGAAACTGTGTATTAATATCAAAACTCAAAACGGAACACAACATTGATTTCAAGAACATAAGGTTTTTTGATCTTGATCGCTCAAGTCTTCACTTTCCGATGAACTAAAGTAGAGCCTTCTGGATACCCTAGGACTTGGAGAATGCATTGCAGAGTACCTCTTCCTAAGAATGTGCAACAGCTCCGTTGGAACCGTCCTTTTCTCAGGCAAAGACCTCGTACCAACAGGTTTCAGCATCACTTTCTCTAAATCCCAAAAAGTGAAACCACTCTGAGCCATCGACACGTTTTCGGCCAAATTCGGTGGTAAGGGAGGTGGTGGAGGAGCAACGAAGGCGTCATTGAGGTCCAGGTCATCTTCAAGGTCCTCCAACTCGTACATTTTGCGGCATTGTCGACAACAGTAGTCCTTGTTGTCGTTGGCCTGTGATTTGGCTCGTTTGGCTTGGAGACTCAAACGATTACCTTCTACTATTTGCTCGTTGATCACCACCCTGTATGTTGGAAAGAGTTGCTTGGGCAGGCGCATGAGTATCTTGATCATGAAGTCTCTTTTGGTGAACTCTTTGAGGAAGTCTAGGAAAAACATGGTGAAACTTTCTATTGCAGGCATTACGTTTCAAAATTGACGGTTACTGACGTAGGAAAATAGAAACCACTGAGGTTAAGAACAGAATTCATTTCTATATTTGCGATTTTGTTATCTCCTTTCCTCTGTTACACTGCGTTTCATTACATCTGATATTTTCGACTCGCATCTTGATATTATCCAGGAGAGACCAATATTCTCCGGGATATTGCAGCTGAAGCAGAGTTTCCTTTGCGATTCTGTTCCATTAGGCCGTTTTATCGTATTTGCCTGCGTATATAAAGCGTTTCTGTTTCACAGAGGGGTCCTTTGCAAGGCACTTGAGTTCTTGGATTCGTAGGATTACAGAACCAGTCCACTAACATCGAGGACTTTATGTATTCTTACCTCATATTGAAGCCTCGACGATTTCCGTAATGGTTTTCTTGAGTGTTTCGTGTATCGGTTTGATTGTTCGTATTCGAATAAATATCAGGAAATGGTTAGAAGGGAATTGGACACACAGGGTGTCCTACATAAAAGACTACAACCTTAAATTTCCGTTAGTATCAGTTTTTATGGGAAACGCATATGAAGGTCGTTTAATATTTGGAAGGGAACATCTTTTCCAGCATTCAATACAGAATATATTCCTATAACAATGGATCAAGAATCGAGAAAAGAAGCTGTTGACTCATTGCAATAGGAATTTCTTCTGTTTTGAATGCTGCAAATACCGTAAGTTATACCATTTCGTAATTTAAATGAAACCGGCATGTACAATGCGCAAAAAAATTAACGCACATTCTGAAAATCTCAATTTTGATGACTTATTTTTCATGTTCTCTCGGGAAGGTTTTGAACGAAACAAGACACATTAAATGGAAGAAAAATTATGGATTTCACCGAATCTTATGTGAAAGA
This sequence comes from Adalia bipunctata, assembly GCA_910592335.1. Taxonomy (NCBI): domain Eukaryota; kingdom Metazoa; phylum Arthropoda; class Insecta; order Coleoptera; family Coccinellidae; genus Adalia; species Adalia bipunctata. The sequence continues at coordinate 7,378,343 of OU342951.1, forward strand.
AGAGAAATGAACAATTTTCAAAATACTGAAATGCTGATAAGTGATTTAATACTTGGTATTTCCACCCCTTGCGTTAATTACAGCTCGGCAACGACGGTTCATACTCAAAATGAGTGATCTTGAAATGTTCTGATCTAATCCTTCCCAGATTTCTCCGAGTTGGATTCCTAAGTTATTAAGAGTAGCTGGATGATTTTCTGAATTTCTCAGCCTTCTATTGAGGTTGTCCCAAACCTGCTCAATCGGATTGAGATCTGGACTTCTTGCTGGCCATTCCATTCGAGAGACTTCAACCTCTTCAAGGTACTCCTGAACGATGCGCGCACGATGGGGTCTGGCATTATCGTCCATAAAAATGAAATTCTCACCAATGTATGGGGTAAATGGCACTACATGCTCTTCAAGAATGTTCCTTATATACTTATCAGCATTCATAGCTCCATTATCAACGACCACTAGGTCTGTGCGAGCAGTCACAGATATTCCATCCCATACTATAATCGATCCTCCCCCGAAACCAGTAGTATTCAGGAAATTGCACTGAGCATATCTTTCATGTGGACGTCTGTATACAAGGGAACGTCGATCACAATGGTAGAGGCAGAATCTAGACTCATCTGTGAAGAGAACTCTTTCCCAATCGGCCTCTTCCCAAAGGATATGCTCTCTCGCAAAATCCAAAAGCGCCCTCATGGCTAGGGTAAGAGCTGGGCCTCTTGCCGCGACACGAGGCCTTGAATCATATTCTCTGAGGCGATTTCTTATTGTCTGAGTGCTAATTTGCACCTCATGAGTTTGCTCAAGCTGATTTTGAAGGAGGCGAGCGGTTGCAAACCGTTGTCTCAACGAAGAAACTCTCAAGTAACGTTCTTGAATGGCAGTTGTTACCCGTGGTCTACCCTGTCCTGGTCTTCGGACATTCATACCTGTCTACCTGAATCGCTGCAACATTCTGGACACACTTGTATGGGAAACTCCAAACCTTTCTGCAATTCTTGTGTATGTCCACCCTTCTTCTCGCAAAACTACCGCTTGGGCACATTCCTCTTGGGTCAAATTGCGTTTTTCGCGTTGCATAGCGATCGAGTGTAGAAAATCGAACGAAAAAAAAACTATTGATCACTAGAATTGATCGAGAACAACTGATTTTAGAATGGAGCCAATACATTCAAAATCTGATATCATCTTTTTTTATTCCTGCTGGGAGAAAACATCTGTATTGAAGAAAAACGTTGAAAGTGGATAACATATGCATGCATAATTCTGATAAAAATAATTATCATCGAGAACACCTTCAGTTGTAGAATAAATTTGAGATTTCCATAATGTGCGTTAATTTTTTTGCTCAGTGTATTTTTTTAATATGGAACTCTGACCCTAGTTTTTATACCACGATAGGTTTAACTTGAATAAAAAATTAGCAAAATATGAAATTTGAGTACCTAAGATCTTTATTAAAAAAAACTATGGGAGCGCCGAAAAACAAAGTCTACATTCGACAGCGCAACTATCCAAGAGTACTTTCCCAAGAACAAATTGAAGAAATGCGTTGATCTGGATTCTTACTACCACAAAGAGTGGCAAAGTGTGTAGTATTTTTGACGCCACTCCCTGTATATTCTAATCAAGGTTTTCTCTTTCGGATTCTTGCTTGTTCGCAACATGAAATAATTGTAACACAACCTATCAAAAAATGATGGAACCTTAGAGATTGCCCTGAGGAATACCTCATCAATAAGGAATATCTCGAATTTTACGTTCTCTGAGATTCGAAATGGCACTTACCGATGATGGTGACCAGAATCATAAGACCCAGAAAAACAGACAGGAATCCCAACAGAATGATGTTGGCCAGAGGCTCTTCGGCGTAAAAGTCGAGCGAAGATTTATTGGTGAGATTTCCCGCAGTTCCATTATCCGGTATCAGGCATAGTTGAGAAGAGCAGTTGTTGAAGCTCTCGGTTGTAGAGTTCTCGGGGGTGAGGAACCGGTAAAGAACTGGAAAAAATAAACCATCATATCAGAATTCTTTTACCGGGGCAGATATTCGCGTTTCTCATGGAACACGTTTTTATAGCGCTGTTATTCCATACGTTTTAATATTTATGATTTGTCTATGAAAAATGCAGGAGAATTGTTTTCGCTGCGAAAATTCTATTTGCGATCTGACTGTGATTTTTATGACTTTGAGTGTTTGGAATGGAAGCATTCTAATAATTCTACTCGTCGAAAATTGAGAATTACGATTTGTTCAGTAGAAAATAAAGAAAAACTATGTTTATTGCATGTCAGCAATATTACACGTGAAATGTGATATTTCGCAAATCCTGAAGCGTAGGACTGGAAAAGGATGTTTTCCAGTGCCTTTATTTCGGACGTATTAAGCTCAGCAGTAAAGTTTTATCCGTTTATGGGGTGGGAATTGCTGAGGGGATCTTGGAGATAAGAACTATAATAGGGATTTATGGCAGGTTGTATACATACGGAATAATGTGATATTGTGTCTACCTGTAAATTTTCATCAGGATTTTATATCCGGATTAATCTGGTATGTTCGGGGTTCTGGACGGAAATTGAATCTTTATCATAGCCTTTATTGCTCGCAGCAAATGACATTAAGAGAAACTCGTACCACAATAAAGTCGCCATAGAAACATGGACACACAAGATTTATACTGTTCCTGTTATGGAGGAGACCCAAATACAGACATCGAATTGCTAAACAGGCCTAGCTGAACTTCGTACTGAACATATCCGGGCTGTATTTTGGGTATCTCCAATCAAAAACCTTGTATTTTATGCTCATAGTTAAACGTTTTCCGCTATTTAGTTAGAGTTTGAAGATATCCATCAATTTTGAGAACATTAATTCGATCCATGCACGTGAAACACCTATGCGTCAGCAGTGAAGACGACCAAGCAGAATAAGTAAGTGAACATTGTGTCTGTATTTTTTGTGGTAGGTATATTGGGATATTCACTGACTTTTTTTCGAGTTCCTCTCAGTTTATTTCGCTATACCTATACTCCATTCACAATTATAAAATCACAACTCTGGCCTTGGAAATTTGACACATTCCACTCTGTATCGAAGTTATGACGTTTTTCAAAATATTTTTATGTTCCAAGTCAACACTATGTTGCCCTTTCTACATTCTTAGCGTATTTCTCAGAATGTATATTTCATTTTGGAGAACACAACAGAAAATTGTGAACAATATTCTACATGTAAAGGAGTTTTTGGATTTATGATTGTAAAGATTTATCGATGTGCTTTGTTTTCATCATGATATTGTATGTGATATGATTGTGAAGGTGCATAACATTTCTATTTCTAATATTTCTTTATTTCGAATAAGTAACAGTTTTATTCATTCATCACAAAGAAAATGAACATAATAACTAAATTAACGAATGTGCTTACAGAGCAACTAATATTTTCAATTCAATAGTAATTGAGTTTTGGTTATTTTTGGTTATAAACTTATAAGCAAGAATGTCAATTCCTGAAAGCTTTATAGATATACATTTCATTTATTTGATCTTATGAACAAGGAGTAAAATATTCTGACTGCATAGTAATTTATTAGTTTAAAAAATATTCATACATTACTACCACAGTAGGTTTGTACAAATAAAATGGAATAGGTCGAACATATGCTTCACATTTATCATTCACCTGTTCTAAAATAAGACAAACTCCAGAAATATGGAAAAAACCGATGTATTCTGGTTCAATATAACCTATTTCTACTTTCGGCAAAAGATTGATAGGAATGAAAGCTCCAGTGACACATTTCAATTCATCCGAATCTGAATTCAACTATCGTTGAATGCAATATAGTCATATATCTTCTTTTTTTCAGCTTTTTCGACGTGTTTTTTTTCTGAAACGTGAAAACGATCAACAATAATCATTTAGAGACCGATGACGGCCATTCAGAACCCGTTTAGGTACTTACGAAAATCGTGCAATTTCATTCTGCAAGTTCTTTCCTCATAATTCTTCGAAAATCCTACCTGAACCATATTTTCCGGTCGCTTTCGTTAGAATATCGTATAAGGAAGCCTTTTTTGTCCATTTACACATTCCAAATAAATTTTGACCATCAAAAACGATACCGAAACTAACCAAACTTTCGGGGGGACCGGAATTTCGTTTGAAATCTTTCTAAACGGCCAGATATCTAAAAAAAACTTCGTTATCAAGGGATTAGTACTTACTTTCGCTTTATTTATGCTTATAAATCGATTTTTGGTCCAATTCAAATTTGCCGTTCGTACTCACGCCAAAAGTCGTGAAAGGAAAAAATGACACTTGCACAAAATTTCTCATATCGACGGGAAACTTCTTCTGGACGACGAAGAACGGAAAAATAGGCGATTTCCTATCGATATTTCGCCCCAAAATCGCCGATCGATTCGAACTAACAAAATGTGGAATATCTTTGATACTTTAACTTTGATGTAAACCAAGGAACTGGCAACATCGTTTTGTCATTAACGATATTTTCTGTACGCGCACAGACTTTTCATCAGGTGCACCAACTCCTGAAAACGAAACCATGACCTCCTATGTGATTAAATAAAAGTGAATGGAGTATACAAGAAATCGTAGATTTTCTTGAATTGAACTGATTTGAGTGTGTGAAAAAATCTAGGAATTCATTGTTAGGCGTGTTGTCCACATCACAACAGAGTTAGAACCACTTAGCGCTTTTCGAAGTTTTGGGAGACAAGAATTCCTCATGTGGTTAAAAAAAAGATATCTCCTCGAGATCACATAAACATGTTTTCATGTGAGCGTCAGACACGAGTTCACTCCAACTTCCATATTAGCATTTTGCGAGCTTTGCCTTTGAGCGAACAAAGGGGGTCGGAATGAAGGAACGGGAGAATCCTGCGTGTAGCGTGTTATATTTTTATACACCTGACCCAACCCCTGTACTGAATATACCCTTTGTTTTTTGCACGCATGTTGACTTTATATGCCGAGATAAACTACGATGTGTTTTTATATTGCTCCATCCCCTCTGACGAAAATAGAGATGATGTGGTTGGGGCAGATGCAGAGAGGTATTCTGATTCATTGAGATTCTGAATTTTCAGGATTTAATATGAAATAGATTCCTATTACAATGAGTCAAGAACGTATAGAGATCAGAGTGTTTATAATTTTCAGCCATTCTGTGATATAAAAATCCAGCTTATTCTTGTGATTTTTATTTTTTCGTCCAATTTTATCGAGTAAAATTGAAAATAACCCGAAAACAAGGCGTTTAATTGATTAAACATAGACATATATTTTCTAAACTGATTGATTCCTTCGAAAATATGAACCGTTTATTTTTCTCAATTGGTTTTATGTTATTTCTGCGTGGATTTATGAGTCGACTACGTTGTAACTTTCATTTCAGGGAAAATATTGAATAAGTTTTGAATGAGGAATATGCTCCATTGATAGAGTGAACAATAAACCGAAATTCAGTTCATTTGGAATAACGGTTCCGAACGTATGAACAGAAAAGTGTTTTTTGTACAACTGCCATCAGAAGTGACACTTTTAATGACATCAATGTTGAAATTGATTGTTTACATGTTAGCGTATTTAACAAGCTTTTTTAACACTAATGTTGAAAATATTTTTAGCACTCCATTTTCTCATGATGAAATCAGATGAAAAAAATTCAGCAATTGCAAATTTTAATTATCAATATTTAACAATCATTACTTATGAACTTTAATAGTAATCGTAAAACTGAAACAATTACTAACATTAATGCCCTGTGACGTTAGGGAGCTTCGCAACACATTATTAGAATCCTCAGCACAATCAGTACTTGTAGAAACCGGAAGTACCATATTGGATGATGATGATCCAAAATCTGTTGAGGTTGGGAGAATCTTTTCAGCAATGATATTTCTCTATGCATACAATGGAATGATCAACATAGCCCTCGGCTACCGTCGTAGACTTCCATCCACCATGTTTTTTTATATCCGTAATATTTGCTCCTGATTATTCTAGCAATGAAGCGGAGGATCTTCGAAAACAGTGTCCTGTATATTGCTTTGGTTCTTGCAGTTTGAGGAATTCGGCAACAATAGAGAATTTTTCCGAATGTATTGATACCAACTGGATTGGCAGTGCATCTATTATGCATGTATTTCAGGAAAAAACGATGATGTTTGATGACAGAGGGGCGTAGTGCAAAGTACTTATGGAAATAGTCAACATACTTCCCAATAATACTGAAAGAACAACTGACTTTCGTTTTTGTGTTTGGAAGTTGTATAACCAATGATCCATTTGTTATTTCGATGTCTTCCACTGATAAATTACACAATTCTTCACGCCGACAGGCTCCAAATAATCCGAAAATAGTTGCAACCTTAACCATCAAGTATTTCTCATCTGGTGCCTCATTTATAAACTTTCCCGTTTTTAATATGCTATTACCTTAAAATATTCACTAACATCCACACCATCTTTAACAAGGGCGCTTGACTTTATCATTGAAAATGTGCTCCACAAAGTTGATGAACTCCATATTTTTGATTTTTCTTCTAAGTATGCCAGGAAAACAGGTTCACTGAAGTTTCCTTCTACATTTTTCAATTTACACCAGGCCAGGAAATTGTTATATGCAATATCGTTCGTGAAATTGTTCAATTCGCTCCGCTCATTTCACAAACTTTTTCACTCACAAAATAAAACGCCACTTTTATTACTAATATCATAAATAACAATTTTTTCATTGATTTTCGACACACTGTATCTTTCGAACAAAATCGAATTCTAAAAATTGGTAAAAGAAAAAAGTGTTTCGTTTGATGAGTCGAAGACTCACAGTAGGAAGTAGAACTCTTCATAATAAACCATTTCACTAAAAGTTCTTTTTAATTACAAAAAAATAAATGAACTTACTTGGGTTAGTATCTGCGATTTCTGCTGAGGCAGCCAAGAAAAATGTGGACAGTATGCTGATGAGAAGGATAATGATGTGGATTTTTTTGGTTTTCCATCTTGTTCGGTTGGGACCATAATGTGGTACGAAATTGCTACCAGGGGGTATGTCCATCACAACCAACTTGAGATCAAGGGTTAGATCTGAAAAAAGGTTCATTTCATTCAGTGAGGGAAATTCACTCTTGAGGCAACAATATTTGAAGTATATGAAATATGTACGATAAATACGATATGACTAAAGTCCATTATTTTTGTAAGAACATTGGGAACTTGAATTTAGTTACTCTGTTTCTGTGCTGAATGAAATTAATCCCAACCGGTGAGATACTTGGTGGGTCGAAGACTCCCTTTCCCTTTCTCATTATGAATACCTACCACACAACTCCAGCCCATCAAAATAATATTACCTAGAGGAATCTTCCAACATCTACTCGAATAAAATATCTTTGGGGTATTTCTTGGTTCCCCTCACACTCTTGAGCATATTTACTAAGGGAAATGAATGAGCTTGAGCATCTGTATAATTCACGACGAAATAATGTTATATTATACCACCCAGGTTGAGAGAACGTCATAGAAGATCCTTCCATTAGTCAAAATTAAATTTATATCTTTCTGGATGCTGGGTTCGCTCTATGGAATACCCTTCCAATGTGGAGAACAGTTTCTAATCGAGATAAGAAAATGTTTCCCCCTTCTGCTCAGGGAGAAGTTTTCATTATCGTCCTCTGTTAAATTTGAAATAAGAATCTGAAGAGAAATTCATGAAAATGTTTATTTTGACTCCGAATAATGAGGGAGGACCTCGGTATCTGAGATGAGGAATTATCCTCAAAATCATCATAATTTTCGTGTTGATGGATCAGCCCAAGAATTTTTTTTTATGTTGTGGTTTTCACGAAAAGGAATATCCTGTAATGTTCAGAGAACATCGTAAGAACCAAGGGCAAGCAGGTAGGAATTGGTGTTCTTCTTGAATTTCTGGAGGTTATATGCCTCGGGGAACAACTCCCTAGGCAATGTGTTCCAAAGCCTCGCTGTTCGTTGGATGAACGAGTCTTTGAAGAGAGATGTTCTGCAGGTCTCCAAAGTTACCACGAAGGGGTGTGAAGACTCAACTTGACGGGTTAGTCTGGAAGAGACTGCCAGAGGGGGAAAGATTGCTGATAATTCAGAAGAGCATCGCCCATGGAAATATCTATAAAATAGAGACAGATCGCCCACTTTTCTACGGTGTTCCAGAGAAGTGAGCGAGCTTGTAAGCGAGGCATCACCGACGAGACGAATTGCCATTTTTTGTACGGAATCCAAGAGTTTTAGGGTGTGTTTAGGTGAAGCACTCCAAATATGGGAACAGTATTCCAGGACAGGTCGAATCTGTGCCTTATAGATCATAAGCAGCTGACCTGAGGTGAAATAGCTCGTGGCACGAAACAGAAAACCAAGTTTTTGGGATGCACTTTTAGCAATGGATCTCACGTGATTCTCCCAGGAAAGGTTACTGCCGACAGTAATGCCAAGCATCGAAATGGATGACTTCAATGGTATGGTCACTCCCGACAATTTTATGCTGGACACAGTAAGATCGGCTTTTCTAGAGAAAAGACATGCTTGTGTTTTGTTTGCGTTGAATTCTACAAAGTTATTAGATCCCCATTCAAGAATTGTTGCCAAGTCCATATTTATGTTGTTAAAATTTCTTCCTCGTTCGTTTTTGATTTGGCGGGCTGGTATTGGAGGCCTAGAAGAAAAGGCGGTATGGAGGGTACTATCATCCGCGAAGCTGTGCACTGGACACGAAGTTGCTTCCAGCAAATCGTTGATGTGAAGTAGAAACAGTGTTGGAACCAGAACTGACCCATGCGGAACACCAGCATTTATGGGTAGAGAGTCAGATGAAACTCCATCGACCACTACATAGAGAGATCTGTTGATTGATGATTCATCTTCAAACTTCATTTGCGAAATTTATTGATAAGCGAACGGAGTTGGCGAAGAAACATACAAACTTTTTTTTTATCAATCCGTTGATTTGATACGAATCTTGTCGAGATTTTGTGTATTCTAGATATGCTCAAGTTTAATTTTCATGGAAAAACATCACTGTCATATTTATGACTTCATCACAAATCTCATGCCTTCGCAATATCCATAAATATCCATGGATCGACTATTCAATATTTCATCGAACAATATACATTTTACGACTGTCTCAGATGGAAATGGAAACATTCTTCTGCATGACGATGAAATTTTTATCAACATCTCTTCCATCCAGTATTTTCAACGGGGAAAAACGAGCTCCACCCCATCATAATTTCATTGATTCGAAGCATGTATCTTCATTCCTTGTTATACTTGAACACTAGCATGTCGATAGCATGCTCCAATAAATCCGGCAGCTATTGCATATTTCACAGAATATACGTTCGGCACAGATGTCATTCCAATTTGTCAATGAATGAATATGGCCTATAATTCTGCTGGAATATTCGTGTAGTCCACGGTTTACTCTCGGCAGATGTTAAGATGATTTTACAGGAAATTGACGATCGGACTGTTCTCGTTATTTGATGGGACATGCAAAATATTGCATACGATAGGGATGATATGAATGTAGGACTATTTTCGATTTGAAACGTATCGTTCCATAAAATTCTCGGATATTGGGGGAGCATCGTACGCAATGGGGTCTTAGGTTATATTATTTACAACCTAGCTCGTGACGTTTTTGGACTCCTTTAAGATACCATTGGGAATTCAAGCTAAGATATACGAACTCGTTTTTAAGACGCTTTCACAATATGCATGTATTGGAATCTTTCAACTTTTCACCAACTTACAGAGGTCCGATTGAATTGAAAATGTATCAAGGATCGCTGAAAATACGATAATTTTCCTACTCTGGTCTAATATTATGACCAGGCTCACGAAGATAAAGAAAATTGTTATTTCAAAAGAACTGGATCCTTCACCATTTTGCAACCATGATCCAAATTAATTCACATTCATTTCTAAAAGGGAGAGAGATTGAATTCTAAGTCCCTTTATTCGTTCAACCTATATCATTCCATTCTATGTATTAATTTGTTGACATACTCTTCAACTTCAGTGCTACACATTGAGTTGAAAATTCTCAATCTTATTTATCACCGAACTGCTTCTGCTTCTTGAGATAATTGGAAAATTCGAAAAACTATTAATGATTTCATCCTCATAAGGTCTCCCTAAAACAGAAAAACTCGAATCCGATAAGAACCATAGGGAAACCTGGGTTCTTTGAATAAAAACTAGTAGATGTTAGGAATATAGGTTGTTCAATCTAATATAGGAATAGAACAAACATAATAGGTCTCTTCAGTGTTCAACCTGAACTGGGATGAACAGCATACCATCTAATTGCCTTTTCAACATCCTAAAGTGCCACAATCGTACATAAATTCCAATTATAATCGATTTCCAAAAACATTCGAGTAAAAAATTAAAAAAAAAAATGCTACCTAGTTTCCACAATCTTTAAGAGATCAGATTGAATTGAAAATGTTTTTACGAATCAGATACCTATGACACTACAGACTACAATAATTCTTCCACTTTGGCCTGATGCTCTGACTAGACTCGACAGGATAAAAAGAATTATCTTAAAACAACCGGTTGCTCAGCCAATTTGGCATTTCTTTCGTTTCACCCGTATCATTTCAGTCTATGTTAACGGAATCGTTCAACGTTAATTTCAACTCGAATACTTGAAAATAAAAACTTTGATTTCAATTAGTGAATTCCAAGAGAGAAATTACTTTGAAAATTCAGAAGTTTTTTTTTTTGGAAATCTTGTCATGTCCTGCGAAGAGACAAACTTTTGCGAATAATTTGATGGGGCAAATGAGCGAAAGACAGAAAGAGATCGAACTGACAGCTTATCTCAAGTAAGTTCTTTATTCAGCGGAAAGTAATATTCTCCCACCTCTTCAAGAGGATTTACGTGTCTACCGAATGGAAAAATTCATCAATCATAGTGAACCTACTAGAGGGATTTTTCTGGGACGATTTTCCAGGAAATATAGTGCACAAATTCGGGGACCTGTGATGAATAGACTCACTTTATGTGAATATGAGCGTGAATAAAACATGAGGAATACATTTAATAAGACAGGGTCTTTGAATTTTTTCCGAAGTATTAATAAGAGGTTATATTGCGTAAGTTTTTGAATCTGAATTCTCAAGGAGAGTATGCGTAACATTCATTCAAATTATGCGTCAGACAAAATTTTGAAAATTCGTTGAATATCCAGTTCAATTCAAAGGACTATATTATTAAGGCAGCAGGATCCTTAGAATTGATGATTCCTAAGAATTCAACGCCAAACATTTCGAATAATCTCATGAAATTTGATTTCTAGAAATGGCTCGGCTTCTGAATTCATTAATCATCTCTCTTTGGAAGCCCTATACATTTTGATTCATCATTGTATCCCTCAAGGAAGCAATCTCTGGAACGAATTCTATTCCAGTCCCTATCTTCTATCTTCACAGTACCTACCTAGCTTACTGTTTCCCGAAAAAAAGAAGAGCCTAATGTGAAGTTCTAGATGCGGAAATCCTATTGTCTAAACACAATGGGGAATTTCATTTTCTTTCTTGTTCTCTCCTGATTGAGTTTCGATGCGATTGGTTCCAGAATTGATGGTCAATTCAAGAGAAATTCGATTTATTCAGTTCAGTATGTTCGTGCTTTTCACGGTATTCTGATACGAGAATATTCGGCGAATAATTTTCTAAAAACCGTTACTTATCTTATCTACAACAGTTTCATGTCCCACCTATTTCTTGAAAAGTTCATTTATGAGTTTTGCTTCGTTGAATTTGACTGAAATTAGCAATATTATAGGAATCTTGAACCTTCAAGAGTATTTCCATCCCGTAGCAATATTAATTATTAATTGCTTCCGATTATCATAAATTTGTCTTGTCGTCCATCAATCCTAGGCACAAATTCACTGATAATTCAAATGGAAACTCATAAAATGGATAAATGCAAAGTCCTTTTGCACATTATATTAAATCCTCCAGGATACGTATTCCGATTGAATAGCTCCGAGGATATTAGACAGGAAAGAGGCTGTTTAAATCTTATGTACCGGAGGCAAGTCACGAATGAAAATGCATATTAACATACATTAAATTCCCAAGACAAGGAAGTTCAGGAGAAGTCCCCACACTCTCTGAAGGCTTCAGATGTTGCCCAGGAACTGGAAGATTTGTGACTTCCTTTTGCTCTGGCTGTAATTGGAGTTGCCGAGGAGTTGTTTCGTTTATAGGTGATTCAGGGTTAGGATTCGAATAGATCATCTGCATTTACATTTCCTGTATTTGAACGGGGTCCTTCTGATCAATATACTTCCGAAGTATTCAAATCATTGGAAGAAATATCGAAATATCCAACCTGTTTGAAACGAATTTATTGGCTAATCATAAAAAAGCAGTGGATCCAAATTAGAATACTAATCAAACATGCAGGCAACAAGAGAAATATGCTATTTCTAATGAGTGTTGATACAGAAATATGTTTCCCCAGAAAAAAATTACAATGCAACTCCTGCCTCCACACTGGAGTCCAATTAAACTCTACATGATTTCCTGCTCTGTGTTTTCCTAATGGGTTCAAATGATGTTCGTATTTCATCGTTGCTGGTGGTTTTTCCAGCAACTCCATTCGCATTAGCATGTATATTTGAATAATTAACTTGAATAATATGTAATAGTGTAGAGAGATGCATGGTTGAAAGCAGAAAGCAGGTTTATTTATAGCGTTCCAAATTTGATTAAAACGCACATTTCGCAATAATATATTTCGATATGACCGGAATTTATCGTGAAAATCAACAGGAAAATTGAATAAACACGTCGGGGTGCTTATAGCGGATATCCAGTAATACGTGGTTGTGATTATTGCAATTCTACCAGTTTAGTTGTTGGCTAAAACTTTCATGAGTATGGAATCAGAGGTGCGATACCGAATTCCACAAATGATTCATGAAAATATCACGATTAACTATTGCCAACCCTATTCCCAAACAATGTAACCAAACAAGAATAAGAATCTCATTGCGAGCTCCCAGAGATATCTCGACTCGAATAACCTCGATTTTGTGAGCTATATAACTTCGTTGCGATGTCTGTAGTTTTCGAATTTTGAGCTTGAAATGACCTCAAACAATGAAGTTTACTGCGGTTAGAATAAACATACACGATTTCTTATTTTATTTTATTTTACAGCTGTCAAAATGTTTTCCAAATGGTTTCTTAAACTGGCAAATAGGATGCTATCTAAAAGTGGATGAACTCCTGACTTCCTGTCGTTGCTTTTAGTGGCTCATTTATTTTTCACCCCGCTACAAATGAAATGTTGTCGCCCAGAGAAAGAGAAGATAAATTCCAATCAAATCTGACCCCGGCTGTGTTCCAGCAGCCAGCTTGAAATGCCAGGATGGTACGCGATATCTCCCTGTCCAAAAGTGCATTTCAGCGACAAGATTGCTTGTCAACCTAAGAGATTAGGAATGATGACAAACATCTATCTACGTAATAGGTTTCAGAGGATCCATTCGAGGCCCCTCAAGGCTTGAAATTATACAAAAGGTATTTCCGCCAGTAGACGAGAAAGAAGATGTTGCATTTCTGTAAAGGGGTGATTCATTGCCGTGTATGACAAGCTGAGAAGAGGCAGACTCTCATTGAAATTAATGTCTGCGCCATTGGGGAGGAGTGTTCTGGAAGCTCACAAACAGATACTCAACACACAAAGTGTGTTGGGAGATTCTGACGTGGATGGAATGAGAAAAGGCTATTCCTGAGTACAGGCAAAAATCTCCGGAATTAGCTGTTTGCTTGACGACGAAAAAGTGGCAGCTTTGTTTGAGCAGGGAGCCAACATTTCGAATAACGTATTCAAGAATAAATCAGATCTGTCATTGGGCTAATAAGCGAGCAATGTAATGGGAGAAAATACAACAGAAATCTACTGAATCTAATTACAACCCATAACCTTTTCAAATTACAGATGACCAAGGAAAATATGGGCCATATTCTATTTGAACTTGAAGAACCTACAGGAACATTCAAGTCGATCATTAAGCAACTTGAAAACTAGTAGAAATGTTTCGATTGAAACCATATGAAAAAAAGTATGTACAATTTTCGAGCAACTGTAGCTGAAACTTTCTTAGTTGTGAATGATATATGATAATATGTCTATCCTCCATCCAACCAGAAGCCTGCAGCTTTCTGCAAGATCTCCAGACTCAAATAATTCAGCATGCTTGGGAAATGTTGGAGGTGTGAGCCATATCCCAAACTTTGTTGGAAGGGTTTGTTCAGAGTAGCAAGTTAGGTCAAAAATGAGACATCATTAACCTAATACAAGGGCTGAACTCACTAGATAATGCATAGGATTGAAAAGAAAGCAATAGTTATCGTAAATCCTCCAATATTTCTAGGTTTCAACTTGGACTGATCGTTTTGTATTTCCCTTTGATCTGTTGCCTTATGGTCTGTTCGATTTCAATATTTAATGAGCACCAGTGGCACCCAGGCGTCGTATTGTCTTTTAAGATTTATTATTAATTGAAATTTTGAAGAGAAATGACGTATTTCCATTTTGGCAAAGGAATTATCAGCTGTAGGCGTATTATTTTTGTTTCATAACAGGAATCGATCCCTCTTTATTTATTGAACACCGTTGAAATTCCCAGCTACCGATTCAATGAATATATCAGGCGCAATTCAAGGCTCTATATTTCATCAATAACGATAAAGCAGCGAAATACCAGCAATTCCTGATTTACAGTTTCGCTCTCGTAGTGAAGTTTCCGATAATATTTTTAAAGCTTAGGGATGCGGAACCGACGAAGGTATGAAAACCATTGATCCACTGAACTGAAATGATTCACAGGGATTGTTCAAAGAGAACATCACGTATCGAGTACGCAAATAGAAGATTTGATCGGATTAGTGGAAACATTGAATTTGACGGATGTGTACCTTTCAGGATCGATAGTGATACTCTGCAGCTCCTTCAGCAAACATTGCGATTTTGCAGAGTGCTAAATACAGGGTATTCTGAAGGAACTCGTGGTTCAAACAGGGCTCTTGACTTATACAGGATGGGACTTTGACTTGTACATATATTTTAACTGTAGATTCCTCTCATCAAAAGAAACACTTTTTTTTATGCCATTTCTCAAAGTTCGGTTTCTTTTGGAAGATACAGGGTGTCGAAAATCCACGAAAAAAACACTTTTCTGTTTATATCTTCCGAACCGTTATATCAAATGAACTGGATTTTGGTGAAGTATTCACCCTCTTTATGATGCATATTTCCAAATCAAATCTCAGTCAATACTCCTTCCAGTAAAAAAGTAACAGCGTAGCCAACTCATGAATCCACGAAAAAATACTATGAAACCACTTGAAAAAGATAAACGGTTCATATTTTCAAAAGTACCAATCATTTTAGAAAATAAAAGTATTCCTATGTTTTTTCAATAAAACGCGTCGTTTTTGATATATTCCCAATTTTACCCGGTAAAATTTGACGAATGAATCAAAAATTATAAGAATAATCTGAATGCTTCCCTGGCTTTTCAATATCACAGAATGGCTCAATTCAATAAACTCTATACAAGGTAACAATGTTGTCAGAATGTTTATCAACTTTGTCAAGACTAAAATGTCAATGGAATATTCGGATATTAATGATGAATATGTCCCATACAAACCACGTATTGAATTGAAATTAATGCAAAATGAATACTCAACACTACACGATCTGTGGCGATGTCTCTATCTGAACAATACCCTCTTGGAATTTTATAAACTCGACACTACACGGTTATTATCACATTAATTCACTTTCACTGAAAATCTTTTCACATCAACTGTTCGCATTCTTCACTGTGAATAAAAAAATAACAAATCGACAAATCTCCATCAAGCCGCTATTCGCATGCTTCGTCCATCAACCACAGACCAACTGTTCGGTCTATGGAACAACGGTTTGTCTTGCGTAACGTTATAGGCGACTGAAATTAAGATCGTAGCGCTCTATCGGCGAGAATCAGAAAGAGGCACGACAAGACGCCATCAGCCAAAAGTAAACAAACCTAGTGCCTTTACGTTAGTTCATCCGTTAATGATAGAGGACGTACTGCTTCCTTGTTTGAAGAGAAAATCAACACAATCTGGCATCGTCTTCTTAAACGTTCTATGATAGCTTTCATAGAATATGGTTAGATGGGTTAGGATAGGTCATCGACCTCGAATCCTTTGACGTTATTTAATGGAGTTATGTTCGATTAGTGTAAAAACAATCTTTTTTTGAGATAGTTTTGGGAGATAGAGGAAAATATGAAAAAGTTATAAGTGCTCACAAACTAATCTCAATGAAAATCGAAGAAGGAACTTATTTCGGTAAGATAAATATGGCTTTTCAATTGCAGAAATAATCGGACAAAACTTAGTGTTTTTATTGGAAAATATCGTGTTTTTAATATTCTCATTCGAATAAGGTTAGTACTTGAGTTTCCCATAGATGTATCAACTCCATTTCAATCGAGAAATATGAACTTTGCATCAATTCCAGAAAATTATATCAGAGACGTGATAAGCCCAATTTTTTTTAAATGGCTATATCTTTGAACAGAGCCGAATTGGGAAACATGGAAAATGAAAAAAAGGTTTCTTTTGAACTCAAGAATCTTCAGTTAAAATATGTGTACAACAGTGGCGGCTCGTCAGGGACGGCAGGGTCGGCAATGCCGACCCTATATATTTTATGTCCAGCCAAAATTTAAATTACTCTTTCTTCTGTTGAATTACCAAATTTATTATAATTATTGTATTTCCAAGACCTGTGTAAATAAAATTCTATAAATCATATTTGTATATCACTGATATATTTCAACTTCTTGGAACTACGCTCTTCCAATCTCAACGCCGCGCCGTTTCCGTCTACTCAAATCAGTCCGAGACTCCGAGAATTGAAATATGTACGGGAAGACGAGAGCGCATCGAACGCTTTCTAGCGACCAAGTACGGCATGCCGGTCCTGATTCGACGTTTCAATGAAATGCGAATACGAATGAGGCGAAATAATTTTAACTCGACTGTTTTCTGTTGGAATTTTATTCAGATAATGATGAATATTATATTCGCCTCCTAGTTAATGCTTTTTCAAAATCGAAAATGCGATGTTTTCGTTGTTCGTTCCACCTCACAAATTTTAAGAGATAAATGTTGCTTAAAACGAATTTTTGTCGTATTTCGTACTTTTATAGACGAGGATATCGAATATGATAGTACTTATATGAATTTCCTCCCATTTCCACTATTTCCCGAAATTTTTAGCCGAGAAACAAAATGCTGAACAGTAGCCGCTAAACTCTTATAGCAGGCTCAACACATCTCAGGGTCGGCAAATGGGATTATGCCGTACCTGAAATGCCTCGACTCGTAGGACACGAGGAACGATCGGATCGGGGATTGTTTTCGTTTGTATTGCGGGATGCGGCTACAGGAGCCTTCAGTGTTCGTTTGTTTGGCTCTTAACGGGGTGAGTGGTTGGATCGTTTCTTCCAGGAAATTAATTATTTTACGCGAAGTCAAAAAATTCCTATTCTGTTAGAGATGTGCATAAATCATGTATTTGACAAAAAATGGAGTAAAATGAATGGTGATTATAATGCAGAAAAAAAAATATGCAAGGCATTTGAAAAAATGAAGAAAAATCGATTTGAAATTCGTCATGTTGATAGTCTTTTTGTGGACTCTATATGCTGGAGATGCTTTATTATAGCTGGGTAGAATACTTTGAAGTCTTGTCTTTCAATCCGTATAAAACTGTTATTGGTATATGCAAGGGTTCGTGAAATATAATTGGATAACATAGCCTCTACAAGTATCATTTTTTGTCAAAATGGCCAATATCTCGAAAACTATTGAATAAAAATATGTGAAAAGTATACGAAAGCATGCAGGAAGTTTCAGAGAATTGAAAAACACTATTGAATATAGGGTGTCCCATTTGAAAAAACAAAGTCACCCGCATTCCTCTTTTGTGGGCCACCCGATATATTCGAAAATATTTTTAGGATGTGCTCTTCTTGGAGTATATCAAGTCTGCATCAAAAAATTTTGACAAACTCAGTCCGTTACGCATATATCGTCCATTGCGGCACTAGTGGGGCACCCTGTATATCTGCCGACCCAAGATAAAAGTTTACGAGCCGCCACTGGTGTACAAGTCAAAGACTCACCCTGTATAATAAAAATAATAATAGGGTACTCTATTTTGAGAAAGAAATCATCAATTGAAGTTTGTCCTAACTTAGGGACGTGACTATGATCATCCTTTTTCGTTGTCTAGGAATGTGACTGAATCTTGTTTATTCTTGTTTTTGTATTTGTTCTATTAGTTATTTTGAATTTCATTTTGTGTTGTTTGTTTCTGTTCATTCTGTTTACTTCGCCTTTTATTCTATACCTATTGTTTTTTCTCCGTTTATTCTTGTTTTCGTTCGTTTTTTGGGGGGTTTGTTTCCAAAAATACCTCAAACAACTTATCAGCATTGTCATTTCAGTCCTGGCAAAAAACTTGGCCTGGTGAGACAAGCAGGAAAACACAAATAAATCAGATAATCGTATAGAATATCAATCCGAAAATAAACGCCGGGATTGAATCTTCTCTCCCCTCCTTATCGAACAATTAATCCGAGCGTCGAATGTCAATGGCTTAGCTGCTCCCATCTAGAATCAGAGATCGAACCTGATCCCTGAATTAAGATTCCTTAATTAAAAATCATCCAAACTGGAAGCCTGTTGCTGTTATCTGAGATATTCGGGGTCATTATCAGATCGTTCGACGATAAATTGAATTGATCAATCGGATGCCGGAGCGGATATTAGGAAACATGATGAGCTACCGGAATTGCTCAGATTGGAGGAAGAATATCGGGACTTGTGCTCGATCCTCTGAAACAGAATATTCTGTCGATATGGGATCTATCGAGATAGAATTTAACATATTTGGTTTGCATTTAGAAACTAGAACTAAGGGAGTGCATATCATTGCCGATGAAAAATATTCATTTGAATTGGGAAGAGTTAATGCATGAACCACATCTAGGACGAAATCATCCTCAGCAACGAATTCATGGTTCCTGGTCACTCAGAAACTAAAAGAAGCGAAGAGACCAAAATATTTGCCAGAAAATGAGCACAAACGCCACTTGCTGACCCAGAACCTTTCTCTGGTATAGGCAAATGCACCTATAGGAGAAAATGGATTAAATATACAGGGTGAGTCTTTGACTTATACATATATTTTAACTGTTGATTCCTCTCATCAAACGAAACACTTTTTTTCTATACCATTTTTCAGAATTCGGTTTGGTTTCGAAGATACAGGGTGTCGAAAATCCATGAAAAAAACACTTTTCTGTTTATATCTTCGGAACCGTTATTTCGAATGAACTGAATTATGGTTGAGGTTTTACTCTATTCATGGTACATATTCCTCAATCGAAACCTGTTCAATATCTCTACTAGTATAAAAGTTACAGAGTAGTCGACTCATCAATACACGCTAAAACACCATAGAACCACTTTAAAAAGATAAACGGTTCACATTTTCGAAAGAATCAATCATTTGAGAAAATAAAAGTATCCTTATTTTTTTTTCAATAAAACGCGTCGTTTTCGAGTTATTTCCAATTTTACCCGGAGAAATTTGACGAAAAAATCATTAATTTCAAGAATAATCTGAATGCGCCTCTGAATTGAATATCATCGAATATTATTCCTTCTCCGGTCTTTAAACGAGTTTACAATGTTGTCACAATATTTATCAACTTTGTCGAGATATTTTAATAATAAAATTCCACAAATGTGGGAGATGAACCAAGGAGGATTTAACACGCACAGTTTCTATTGAAAATTTATGTTTACCGGTCCATATTGAAGTTAAATGTCGATGAAATACAAAATTCGGATATGAATGGTGAATCTGGATCCAACCTTCATATTAAATTGAAATTAATGAAAAATAAAATGATACCTTATAATCTGTGTCAATGTTTCTATCTAAAGAATATCCTCTTGGAATTTTATAAACTCGTCACGGTTAAAATTATATTAATTCAATTCACATAATGATCACATTAGAACAATAATTCACTGAATGTATTCAGAACTTCACATAATGTTTACAGTTTGTTCAGAGACTCTGGTTTGTTATTGTTTATAGTTGGCCTCCAGATAACCAATCTTTCGGTTTTCGCTCTACGCATGCGTGTAAAATTTGGAGGCAAACTCTATTTATGTTGAAAACGGCAGAATTCATAGATATTTATACCACGGTACACAAGTGTGTCGTGATTTATACAATGTTTTGTAACAAATCCTTAACCTCAAAGAAAATATCAGCAAGCTGACCACATATTCTTGAAATTTCTCTGCAAACATTCACAGAATCGATACAAAATAGATTAGGTTAGGTTGTTTAATGATAAATTCTGATGATCTGAATGAAAAGTCTTTCATCATGATATGAGTTTGGGAATTTCGAGGAAAATATGAACAAGTTATTAGTATTTACAAACTAATCTGCAGAAAAATCGAAGAAGGAACTTATTTTGGTGTGAGAAATGTGGATTTTTAGTTGCAGATGAAACTGTTTTTGTTGAAATTATCGTGTTTACAACATTTTTATTCCAATAAGGTTAGTACTTGAGTATTCGCTAGATGTATAAACTCAATTTCTATCGAGAAATATGAACTTTGCATCAATTCCAGAATATCATTTCAGAGGCGTAGTCAGCCCAATTTTTTTATTCGGATGGCTATATCTTTTCAACAGAGCCGAATTCGGAAAAATGGAAAATGAAAAAAAGGTTTCTTTTGACCTCAAGAATCTTCAGTTAAAATATATGTACAAGTCAAAGACTCACCCTGTATAAAAAGTGTGATTCAAAATGAAATTCATCTATTTGAGCATTTTTCTTCAAAATAGCTTGCCCGCAAGAGGAGAAGTTAGCAACTATCCACTCAGAGGATTCTCTTAGCGAATAGCAAATTCGCAAATGACTCGATACTCTTTCTTCTAAGCGCGGCACATTGTTCTTCCAAGTCGACAAAACCCTACTTTTGATCTCGCCGACCGCGTTGGCGGCTTCCCCCTTTCCACCTCCCGGTGGAAACTTTAAGCGCACAGCAATGTGCCCCCCCCCGTTTCTTGCCTGTTTGTCTATTTGTTTGCGGAGAACTTCTAGACCGCTGATCCGACTTTGGCGGATTCACAGGCGGACTGTTCGAACGGCGAAGTTAGGAATTGGCCGGGGTCTTACTGTAGACACGCCATCAGGTTGTACAAGCCGCCGGAAACCCGAAAATAAGTGGTGTTGTTGGAATTTTGTCGTCTTGGAAGTTAACAGCCGGATTGGGGTGTCGAATTCTGTTTCCGATCAGGGATTTCGAGCTGTGCGTGATTGCTCTGGTTCGCAGCGAAACTGCAATGACTTTTCAGTTAATAGAATGGGGATAAAGGCCACCATTCTCACTGTTGGGTCAAAAATTAACAGTGCTGTGCCTAAGGTGGCTTAAGGACACAGTAACAAAGCCTACACAGAATACAACTGCTTACTCCGAACTCGGCACAAGTTACAAGCTTCGAAGCTTGTAATTTCAGAGGGTTCTCCACAGGGGACCTAGGAGTAATCAGGATAAACAATAAACAATATATATCATATCATGCACTTTTCTTCCCATGACGTAATAAAGGGCAGTCTATAACACATTTGTAACCATTTATTCTCTCTGAATTTTGAAGAACTGAAATAATTCGATATTGAAAATGTGATTTCCACACGTGTGAATTCAAACGTCCCTCTGCTGTGGCGTCAGTGGCTCAATTTGTAATATGATTGGTTGAAGTTTGTGATGGAGGGGACAAAGCCCAGAGTAACTGAGAGACACTCCACTGTTGTAAATTCTTTGTGAAATCTCTGATTTTATAAATATATTCAGTAATCGTATTATATTTGATGTGATCACTATAAGGTTTTGAAACATCGTCATATAACAACTTAATTTTCATTAAAGTTGATATAATACTCATTCTCTGAAAATACAAATATTGATGTGGCAACCACGCCTACAAATTATAAATAAAAACAAAACCTTCTTATTCGTCATTATTCGACATTTCGACGTCTTCTCTGCGTACTATAGAATAACGTTTCTCACAGTTATTTCTAAGAGTATTCTATACTCTATATTCTAGGTTACGTCAACGACTGAAGACTATACACACTTTCCAAATCCATAATTATTCTTACCACTAATCTGCACTTCTCAAAATGAAAATAATTATTAATGCTTCGGCTTCCTAAATTAGAAGACCGGCCGGTATATACCAATTCTCTCCTGTGTAGACTAGGGATAATTATTTTTAATTGAATTTATCACCTATCTGCTTACTTAAACCCTCTTCATCTTCAATTAGGAGGTCGTAAATTGAATGATATTATAAAGATTCATGGAGTACAAATGAAAATGTCATGATGATAAAAGAAAAACATCCAAAATCAACATTATATTATGATATTAGGAACGTGAAAGCAAGGGCTTTTTCAGACTACTTTTTTTCTGTGATTTGGCAATGCTTTCATTTTTATATAAGCAGCACGTCATGACGAGTACAACCAATCAAAAATCTCTCTAGCCACCGACGTCACACGATTTCCCGCTTCTTCTGATCGTTTGAATTCGGTAGATTATTTTAAAGTTTTCAATATTTTCAAGGGTATAAATTGATGAAGAAAAAATTAAAAAAAAATCACGAATAACGTGAGAATCCAATATGTCAAAATATATTTTTCTGAAAATTACTGGAAATGCCCATTGTTGCGGTTCTCTAGGATATTGAGGATTT
Organism: Adalia bipunctata; assembly: GCA_910592335.1. Classification (NCBI taxonomy): domain Eukaryota; kingdom Metazoa; phylum Arthropoda; class Insecta; order Coleoptera; family Coccinellidae; genus Adalia; species Adalia bipunctata. Next base: position 7,401,298 of record OU342951.1, read on the forward strand.
AAGTATTTGGATCGAATTACGGCAATGATTCAATGTGTGTCGTTTCTGGATATCCAGTATCATCAATATCGAATTAGTTGTTAATATACGCGACAGAAAAAAATGACCTTGCGATCCACAGGCAGCTGAAAAGAAGAACGATGCTCTAAACATTCTGAGACTTCACGCCACCCCTGTACAGCAAAAACTGTAACACGAAATTCAACGAGATGGAGTAGATCCACCCCGAATAATTCTATAGAGTCGAAAATACTGCAGTAGGTGCGATCAACGCCAATTTCCATATCGGATTTTAAGGTTCAAAGGGCCCGCGCTGGTCTAATATCAAAGGCTGACGTCTATGCCGGGAAAATGAGACAAGCCGTCCCGGTTTTCGGCGTTTTTTGCCGTCAGCCTCTCCAAATTGAATGCCAGAAATGGATAAACTGAGTCGAAACGTCGCTTCAGGTTGTACATTTGGTCTCGAGGAAATCTGCGACCCAGAGGTTATTTTTCATGCCTGATCTCGAAGAGATGAGGGCTCGGGAATATCAGATTTTAATATTGCTGAAATATGGGGATTCCGAATTATCTTGCATAGCATGTTTTGATCCTTTCGATGTTATTTATTCGCTCGTTGTTATTCTTGTTCTGGTCTCATATTGTTCCCGAGAATATTCGAGAGATGAAAGTATCACCAAAAAAATGTCTTCGAATAAGTGGTGCGGAATGGTAATATTTAATAACGCACTGATGCTTACAGGAATTTTTTAATGACTGAATGGCGATGCTAATCAACATAATATAAACAAATACTGGATCGACAAAAGAGACGGCAGCTATGAGAGTTTGAAATTTAAAATTTTTTCAAAAATGCCATTTCACATGTGAAAATCTAAACTATGATAGTTAGGGCACTGGATTATTTTTCATTGAATTCAGCGTCCTCGAAAACCTACATTCTGATACCAAAATCAACCATTTACCCTTCATAAGTAATGAATTTTTTCCGTTTTATGTTTTCCATATTTCATTTTCCAGTTTTCTTCTCGTGCTCACAGCATTCAGAGTTTGGGTGATATGGATCATCAAAATGAGTATTCTGAATGATTCGAATAGGTTGAAGACCCTTCCGATTGAACATCATTGTTAGATTTTCCAGGGAATCCGTGTTGATGGCAAATATGGTATTTTTAGAGGGTCTTACCCCTTTATGCATTTTTCGCCCAAAAAGTTGGGATTTTCGAAATCGATTTTATTATTTATAAGTTACTTTGGGCAATGTTTATTAACAATATATAAGCCTCATGTGGATGCGATCAAAGAAACGGGAGCTATGGCGATTTGAAATCTCGATTTTTCGAAAAAATGCCATTTGACAGGTGAAAATCTAAACTATGGCAGATAGAGCCTTGGATACTATTTTGTTGAATTCAGCGTCCTCGAAAACCTACATTTTGATGCCAAAGTCGACCATGTACCCTTTCATAAGTAATGAATTTTTTCCGTTTTATGTTTTCCATATTTCATTTTCGAGTTTTCTTCTGGAGCTCACAGCAATCAGATTATAGAAGATATGGATCATAAAAATGGGTATTCTGAATGATTCGAATGGGATGAAGACTTTTCTGATTGAATATCACTGTTTGATTCTCCAGGGAATCCGTGTTGATGAGGAATGTGGTGTTTTTAGGGGGGTCTTACCCCTTATGCATTTTTCACCCAAAAAGTTGAGATTTCTCAAATCGATTTTATTATTTTAAGTGATACTTTGGATAATTCTGAATATCAATATTTATGTGTCATGTGGATGCGAGCAAAGAAACGGGAGCTATGACGATTTGAAATTTCGATTTTTTGAAAAAATGCCATTTGACAAGTGAAAATCTAAACTATGATAGATAGCGTTTCGAATTGTTTCTTATTGGATTCAGCGACCTCAAAAACCTATATTTTGATACCAAACATGACCATACAGTCCTTGTTCATCATGAAATTTTTCGTGTTTTTGTTTTCCATGTTTCATTTTCGAGTTTTGTTTACCAGCTTACAGCAATCATATTTCATGTATTATGTATTAGTAAAATGGGAATTCCGAATTATTCAAATGAGTTGAAGACTTGTCTCATTGAAAAACTCAGTTAGATTTTCCAGGGAATCCGTGTTGATGACAAATATGGTGGTTTTAGGGGGTCTCACCCCTTATGCATTTTTCGCCCAAAAAGTTGGGATTTTCGAAATCGATTTTATTCTTTATATAATTACTTTGGGTCCTGCTGATTAACAATATATAAGCCTCATGTGGATGCGATCAAAGAAACGGGAGCCATGACGATTTGAAATTTCGATTATGTATTTGTAAAAATGCCATTTGACAGGTGAAAATCTAAACCATGATAGATAGCGTTCCGAATTGTTTCTTATTGGATTCAGCGACCTCGAAAACCTATATTTTGATACCAAACATGATCATATAGCCCTTGTTTATCATGAAATTTTTCGTGTTTTTGTTTTCCATGTAGGTACATTTTCGAGTTTTGTTTACCAGCTCGCAGCATTTATATATTATGTGTTATGGATCAGCAAAATGGGCATTCTGAATGATTCAAATGGGATGAAGACTTTTCCGATTGAATATGACTGTTTGATTTTCCAAGGAATCTGTGTTGATGGCAAATATGATGTTTTTAGGGGGTCTTAACCCTTATGCATTCTTCCCCCAAAAAGTTGGGATTTTCGAAATCGATTTTATTCTTTAGAGAAATAGTTTGGACAATGCTGATCAACAATATACAAGCCTCACGTGGATGCGTTCAAAGGAACGGGAGCTATGACAACTTGAAATTTCGATTTTTTGAGAAAATGCCATTTCTCAGATGGAAATCTAAACTATGATAGTAAGAGTTCTAGATTGATTTTTATTGAATTCAGCGTCCCCGAAAACCTACATTTTGATACCAAAGTCGACCATGTACCTACATAAGTGAATAATTATTTTCGTTTTAATGTTTTGCATATTTCATTTTCGAGTTTTCTTCTCGAGATTACAGCATTCAGAATATGGGTGATAATTCTTCAAGGAGATACTTTGGGTTAAGCTGATTAATAATATACAAGCCTCATGTGGATGCGACCAAATGAACGGGAGCTATGGATATGACAAGAGGAATGGAAGCTTTGACACACAGTAACTGGTGAGGCAATCGATCGTCCCAATTCCAAAAACAAGCCATATCCCTCTTACAAATTATAACTACAAGATATCAGGAAATGTGTCCTGAAACTGTATAAACTCCCAAACATTTTTTATTGAAAATTGAAGTAAATTTATTGCAAACACGATCCCAAAACATCCAGTTTGACTGACTGACGATTCGGCAACTGCCAACATTCGATTCGAAAACTCTCCAGAACATTTTATCGACCATAACATCACTCCTAGAATAGAAAACTTGGAAATCCCTTCGAGCAAGGAAAACCTCATTTCGGCAAACCGTAAAATTGAACGTATCACACCTGAGAATTGGAATTTTAATTCAACCCCAGACGGACATGTTACTTGTGGACGACAGCTCAATTCTCCCCTACACTTTAACACTTTTGCGGAGTTCGTGCAGTTCGTTTCAGAGGTAACTGTGAGTTCGAAATCTGCATGGGCGTAGCTAGCCTTTTTTCCTGGGGGGGGACTGAGGGGGCACAGTGGAAAACGAGCAAGGAAAAACAAATGTGTTTTTCAGTTCACGGGGGGCACCGTGGATTCTGGGGGGGCCGTGCCCCCCCAGGCCCCCCCCTATCTACGCCCATGGAAATCTGAACTTAACCCCAGAGATTTCAACTCCTACATGTATCCATATCAGAATTTGAATATTTTTTTCACTCGACCATCGATGGAATATTGAAATTCTATAAATATTCAGCGCCTCATTCATTCAAATATGACCTGTTTATTCTGTATACCCATGCATTCGAAAACAAATGTGTCCATTGAGTCTACTTGTTCAGCATTTATTTTCGCATTACAGTTTTTCACCCAGATTTTCAAGGTATATTGCAATTCAACTAGATAATTCGATTCAGTATATTGTGAACAGATGCTGTGAGCGTAAAAACATGTAACGAATTGGAAAAATTTCCGGATATGCGTTTTTCACGGTTAATTGGTTTTCAGTATCATTCAATTTTTTGGTTCGGTTCGGCAATTAGTGACAGTTCCCGACGAATATTTGTCTGATTGGTAAACAAACACATACTGCATTTCATCGATATTGTTGAGCAATGAATTCGATGAACAGTTGCGCTTTCTCCATTTTGCAATCCATTTTGAAATATTGTTCGAATGAAGGATTTTGTTTAGAAAACGAGTCATTCTTTCGATTGGGTTGTATTTCCAGATCGGAGTAGGTAGATCACTATTTGTTTTCACAGTTGGTTTTCCATTTCACATTGGAGTATGCTTTTTTGTTTATCGATAAAGCGATATGCTCCTTTCAATAACTGAACAATTTTTATGTTCTAAATAGGTGGATATTTTGGTTCTTTTCTCTCAGAGGTTGAAAAATTTCATAATCACTTCAAATCCAAATGAAAAAATAATCGGTAGATAGACAACAACTGCGCATCATGAAACTCAAAGATTTGAAAATGTTTCTCCATAAAGATTTGTAAGCTGTCGGTTCTGATTACTCTCCATCCCCTAAATATAAACAAACCTCCTTTATGGACCGGCTGCTCAGTTGAAGTCGACATCAAAGAGACCGAATTCGAGCAAAAACACCTGTTGATTCGTCGATAAGGAACTAATGCACCAGGAAGGTCAGAGATTGGATATGAAAAATTCATCTGCCCTGAAATAGAACCGTACGGTATCTGTATCGTTTCATGGAAATATATTCGGAATGCCTGAGAATTATATGATATTGATATGTTTTGTATCTGTTCGTCCAACCGATCTGTATCACTGGCTGATTGGAGTGCATTGTGTCAGTTTGATGAGAGTTTGAACGATTGTATGAAATTTCGTACGGGTGAAGAACCTTTTATTGCAGGCCAATGAGTTTGGGTTTATTAATTTCATGGAGTTCAGGTAGCCTTCTTGTGAACCATCAGTGATATCGAGTAAAAGCTTATTACATTCAATACAATTTTAGTAAGTACCTAACTAGCTGGCCCGGCGAACTTTGTTTCGCCTAACTAATAAATGATACCTACCTACGGCGGATTTCACAAATCGTAATTACTATCGCCATCTAGTGGCAATAATATCAAATATAATACCTTCACGACTACGCTACATTGTCTAGATAAGAGCCATTAATCGTAGCCACACTAGTGGCCTTATTCGAAAGGAGGAAAAATAATAAGCAAATTTTTCATCGAATATTTCAGAGTTTCAATGTATTTTATAATAACCAGGCCGTAGACGAATCCTTAAATGAAGTTTCATAACAAACAGTCCATTTGATCTCGAGTTATAAATGGTGTAACCAACAACTCTGTTTTATATATATAGATTTCCCTTTGGTACGAATTGGCGGAGGATCCGGTTCTTGTTGCAATGTAGGAAAATGTCCCGAAGATACGAAATGATTCACTGGTAGACAAGGAAACGATTGCCATTCTCTTAAGTTCAGAATCTATTGTAAAAGTTGCACCGCGTAGAGAGAAAATCAAGTTAGCTAATAATAAAGTGCTGAACTTTTAATGGACCTATAGAATGAACTCCAAGAAGTTCCTTATTAATTTTACCCATGAGAACAGCGTGGATTGCTATTTTAGTTTTGAGATAGACGAAACAAAACAAATATCTACAGGGTGAGTCTTTGACTTGTACATATATTCTAACTGTAGATTCCTCTCATCAAACGAAACACTGAACTACTGAAATAGTAGAATAGCGAATAGTAGATGTATATCCAGCTCGTTTAAGGACCACTTTATATACCAATTGGATGAAGGAAAGCAATCGCTCCTTCAAGAGTCAATTTTTTCGAAATACTTCTAGGTGTTACAAGTCTATATATCAAACATTCTAGGAAAAAAGTATTCAAGATGGCGACATAGTTCCTATAAACTCTCCACTCGAAGGCCCCAGAAGTTATTACTAATCATCATCATCGCTGTCTACTGAGATATACCTAGCACTTGTATTCCAAATACCTATTCCGTCAGTCAACATTCAGCTAGGGTAATTCATCAACTTCTCATCCCATAATCCGGATCTTGCAAGCTGATCCGGCAGGCCCAAGCGAGTAGTAGCATGTGAAGGGTCCGCTAAATAAACCAACAAACTCAATTTGCATTGACTAGTACCCACATTGTAAACATCTTGTGTAATAATTATCAGGGCTGTTTACTGAGCTCCAACTTCGCTGCAAGAACTTCCAAACGATTGTCAGTGGATAGCTGGCAGTTTGGTTCTGTTCAACTTGCCAATTATCCAGTTTATCCATGAATATGCTATTAATGAATCCATATACTTTTTTATTTCTGCTCGCTAATTCCTAAGGCCTGAACGAGAATAAATTCGCTATCACAAAAACGCTTATATCTTTTGTCTTTTTGAACCACTGGACCGATTTGGAAAATCAAACTCATTTTCAAATCATCTTCTAATTCTAATAAAAACTGTTTTTACAATAAAAAAACCAAAACTATTTTTTTTAAAATTCATGGTTTTTTTCTGGAATTCTTCCCATCATCTTATAGTGTTCTCAGTCACTTTCTGGGATGCTGTCTTCCACTTTTGCTTGAATTCCGCTAATGTTTTCGTTGATTTCTTAGTCTTATTTAATTCTCTTTTTACCAGGGCCCAATATCTTTCGATTGGCCTAAGGTCTCGGCAATTTGGTGGATTGGCCTCTTTGGGGACAAAAACCACCTCATTAGCTTCGTACCATTCCTTGGTGGCCTTGCTGTAGTGGCATGAAGCTAAATCTTGCCAAAAGATTGTTGACACATCGTGCTCACGTAAAAATGGTATAAGTCGCTTCTTCAAGCATTCCTCGATGTATATCTTCGAGACATCAGAGCCTTGGCCAACGAAAAATTTGCTCCTTTTCCCACAAGTGCAAATTGCTTGCCAAACCAGGAATTTTTTTAGGAAACTTTGCGAAATTGTTCGTCAACATTTCCACGAGAATCTGCAGTATAAAATTCCTGACCAGGAAGTTGCGAGAAATCAGCCAAGACATAGGTTTCGTCGTCCATCACGCAACAGGAAAAAATTTTCAAGAAATGTTTTTTTAATTTCTTTGCTCTTGATTTCGCTTCTTGATTCTTCACAGCGTTCCTGTCTGACACTTTCTGCATTTTGTATGTTCTAGGCCCACAACTCGACTTGATTTTCTGAACGGTTGACTGCGATCAACCCACTATTTGGGCCACTTTCCGTTCTGAAAGGTTAGGATTCTTCTGAAAAAGGCTGATGGCTTTCTTCACTTTTTTTGGGCTATGAAACCCCTTTTTCCTCCCGGTTCCTTCCTTGCGGTTTATTGTAAGATCTTCGTTGTAGCGCTTAACAACTCTTGATACCGTTTCCGGACGAACGCGAGCCTCTTTTGTGATTCTTTTGAAGCTCCATTTTTGATTATTTTGAAAAAGTTTCACTATAAATTCTCGAGTTTCCACTTCGCTTGAAATTTTGCGACTGAGAATTGTAACATCTAATAGGGCCCCTACACGATCATTCGGAATGACAATCAGAGCGAAGATTGACATTCCGATTGAAGGTGTAAGGTCTATACTGATGGAATGACGAATGGACTGACTGATTTTCAAATATTTTGAAATTCGAGGTTCAATCACGTTGAGTGGAGGGGAGACTGTACTGATTCTTTCATTCTTTTCCTGTCTTATTAATGCAATCATGGAGGACGGATGCTCGCAAAACTTTTAACGAGGATTTCGCTGAGTTGCCCCAAAGGGTTGACGATCGAAACTGCCTTCGAAGGTTCATAAGTGTTTATGAATCTTTTCCCGAACTGTGGAATAAATCCCATCCCAGTTACATGAATAAATATAAAAAAATGTTGCATTGGAAAAATTCCTCAACATATATAAAGAAATAAATCCAAATGCCAGTGAAAGACGTTTTATTGTCTTCTTGGTGCCCAATGCAAGGATAATGGCCAAACAAGCCTTTTCTTTACTTTTTTCATTTGGAGACATTATACTAATAATAATTTGAAGCGTTCTATTTGGTGTTTGACTTCCAACTGAGCTGAAGTCATTTCAATCAGACTGTCAGTTTGAATGATATGTGTAGGGGCTTCAAGATTGAAGGCAGGATTGACAATCTTATTGTTCAGTCAGACTGTCATTCATGATTGACCGTCTAGGGGCCGCTTATGAAGTAAATGTTCCACATGTTTCTGACGTTCATATCAAAGCTAACTATGATCAAATTTTGATTTTTCCTCAATTGGTTCAAAAGATATAGGCGTTTTTGTGATAGCGAATTTATTCTCGTTCAGTCCTTAGAAACGAGATAATGGACATTGGTAATTTCAGTCTCTTCTCTGAGTGAAAAGCAGTCTTCTGCATCATTCCATGGTTCATCACAAGGCATTATCACACTATAGGGAGGAATATTCAAATGCTACCGGAATAAATTAGTAATAATATACCGCAATATCCTTTCAACTTTGCCGTAACCTCCTAATCAAGGAGCTCGACGCAGAATAGCAAATAACAATTAATTTCACCTCTAGCCAATAAAAGCAACCGATATTGCTTCCCTGCACATTCGAGTCTACTTTGCATGGACTTACTATTCGAGTTGTTTTCGCCAGCACGCCATTATGGGAAACTCTAAATTGGCGAATAAATTAGGATAACCGAAAAGTTGTGCGTATTCATTGATCCACCTGCTAAAGTTCTGAACAATATCGTACGAATTTCGGCATCAGATCCGCGATTATTCAAAAGTTACAGTCGTTAATAAATAATTCAGGCGTCGTCGGTTAATAAAAGACCAGCAGTCTTCGACCATTTGCATAATTTGATTATTATTAGGGTTTTCGCCTCGATCCCGACAATTTTAAATTGTTTTTTTGAGGAGTGGAAGGTCACAATTTTATTCGCATTAACATAACCTTCCAGTTTCTGTTGAATCTGGGAAACACTCCAGGGAAGGTAATTGCAAGGATATTAAACTGCTCCACATCCACATGAGTTAGGGATACTGACTTAAATCGCAAAAAAATATAGATTTTTGTGAGGAAAATTCATATTAATATGATTTCAAGTTGCAAATTAATTTTAGCCTGCAGGTCTGCAGCGTTAAGAAGAAGAATCGAGTAAAATAACGAAATTTTTACCCAGAGAATTCAAGCATTTCAAGACTATCAATACAATGTATGGCCTCCACGGGCATCAAGAACAGCTTGACATCTTCTTTGCATACTACACACGAGGTTGTTGAACATTTCTTGAGGAATTTGGTTCCATAAACGGGGCAGAAGCTCTCTCAGATCATTTAAGGATTCTGGGGAAGGTTGATGATTATCTAATCTTCTTTGGAACATATCCCATGCATGTTCTATGCAATTTAAATCTGGTGAGTGCGGAGGTATTGGTAAATGTGGAATACCAAGCTCCTGGCGCGCATTCACAACTATGGCTGCACGATGCGGTCTAGCGTTATCGTCTAGAAATTGAAAAGTTTCACCAATAGCAGCGTGAAAATTTGGCACAACATAGTCAATGACATGCTCCCTATAGTGTAAGGCGGTCATATTCCCAGGACAAATGTGTAGATCTGTGCGCCCGTTGAAACATATCCCGGCCCATACCATAACACTACCCCCTCGGAATGGATGGACTTCTTGGACATAGTGACGATTACGGGGTATGCGTGGGATTGTCCATACCCTTATTCTACGAGAATCTGAAAATCCTCCATATCTGGATTTATCAGTGAAAAGGACACTACGCCATTGATCGTACCAATTGATATGTTGCCTTGCCCATTCCAGTCTTTGACGCTTATGGTCACGTGTTAATGGAACTTCTCTTAATGGACGTCTAGAACCTAGATTCACCTCTCTCGAACGTCGTCTGATGTTTTCGATGAAAACTTGGAACCCATCTACACGTAGATGTAGGGTTTTGAAACGATCCTGAGTAGGTGTTGTTTTTCGTCGCCCACCAAGCCTTGGTCTTTCCAACACGGAACCTGTCTCCCTGAACCTATTCCAAAGTCGAGATATCACACTTTGGCTGACTTGGAGCCTTTCCGCTACAACAACCTGAGTTAGGCCACCCTGTAGCATTCCGATAGCCCTATTAGCCTCAGCGTTTGTTAATTTACGTCTTGGCATTTTCAGAAAACTCGTTTCAAATCGAAGCCGTTGATAAACTGACTTAATTTCAAAATAAGAACATTCATGAAGCATATGCAAAGAACCAAACTTCAGAAAAAAGGCGACCAGATTGACGAAATGTCTCATACTGATTTTTATCGGATCGATTCAAGTTGTTATTAAGTTTTAAATACGATATCCCTAACTCTTGTGGAGCAGTATATTTCGTATGGAGTTCAAAACACCCCTATTGAAGACTGGGAGAAGAAGTTGATTCACAATTGGAGATTTTCTGGAAAATAAGAATTTTCAACTTTTACGGAGCACTATTCATTTTGTCATTTTTCTTCGATTCAATTTTAAGTTAGTAACTTCATGAGGTTGGCAGGAAGATATCGCTTTGCGATATGCCCACCTATTGCACTATATGATATCACCATGTAATGTAACACAGTAATATTTTGGCAATAAAGGGTTTATTATTATTATTATGATTGCCATTCTGCAGAAGATCCTACAGAACAAAACCATTGTCGATCGATTCCTGACGTCGATAGGGGATTTTGCTAGAGAATTGCTCTCAATCTTCATCAAACCAGATGCTTTTGAATATTTGGTAGATAAATAATCAAAAGTTCGTGAAGCTTGAGAACTGAATTCTTTACCTACTCCTATCGACTTAGGATATTCGATCCTGATGAGTCCAAATGAGGACGAAACAATGGTCGATATAGAAGCCTACTGGTTGATAGTTTGAAGTAGGCTGATTCTTATTGATCCTGCTGTCTTTCCGACTTATTCATTTTTCTTTTGGTTTATTTTATATCTTTTTTCGTTTCGCTTCTCGCTTTACTTACTGGAAGACTTTCCAATAAGAGTTTGAGGTCTTGAATCGAAGCTGGGCTTGTTGACAATTTTGCTTGTTGACGAAGCCACCGAAATGGAATTGGGCCACATCACTCAGGATGATTTTTCGATGGAAACATTTTCATGCATTTCAAGAACCCAACCAGCAAAGACACGACGTTGTTGATGATCACCCGGAATGAGTTCTTGTGTTGTCTGAACTTTAGGAGCCTTAAGGGGACCTGGTACACGTCCGAGCTCGCGAGCTCCCTTCAAAAATTGGGCTTTTTATTTCCATGATATCTCAGTTCGTATGCGGCGTAGACCAAAACATTTTTTTAATTAAAGCCTAATCATTTCTCTAGAATGTGTATAACCCACTTTTCTGTTTTTCTTCGTACATTAGTAGGAAACCTGGTGAGCTGTAATTTCATGGAAATCTGGACAAACGATTGTATTTCCATGATATCCCCGTCAATTTTCGGGATGAATGTATGAAATTTTCAGTATACATAAGGAATAATATTTTGCAGAATGTGTATTATTCGCTTTTCCGTTTTTCTGCGTATATTAGGAAAAAAACCTGGTTGAAAATATGACCAATAAAAATCCTACTTTATAATTCATTTGAAAATTGAGGGAGCAATGAACAAAAAAACTGATCACAACACATTCTGGAAAATATTATTTCGCATGTAAACTGAAAATTTCTGAATTTATCCCGAGAATTGACAGAGATATCATTGAAATAAAATCATTCGTCCAGATTTTCATGAAATTACAGCTCACCAGGTTTTTTTCCTAATATACGAAGGAAAACAGAAGAGCGAGTAATATACACATTCTAGAGAAATGACTAAGCTTTAATTTAAAAAAAAAATTTTTGATCTACGCCGCATACGAACTGAAATATCATGGAAATAAGAAACCCAATTTTTGAAGGGAGCTCGCGAGCTCGGACTTGTACCAGGTCCTCAAATCTTTTCAGGGAGTCCTTCCAACTGGCGGAATTTACTGATTGTTTTAGATGCATTTTGGTGTGAAAAGATCTCGTGGGGTGGAAATTATATGGAGAAGTATGTTCAGAGTTCCTTCACCTCATTTTTAAGTTTTTTTCGATAAGTCACTAGGATTTAATATGGTTCTGGATATGCGACCTGGACAAAATTTGAAGGAGTGTCCAAACTGCCATATTTAAGGTATCCTTAATCGAATTTTGACCTCAGAATAATTCCAAAGATTTCAATTATGCCTAATATTTTTAATTCCGAGATTCCCTCCCAATTACATCAAAGTCCAAGCCCCAGCAGCAGCCTGTTCAACCATAAAATAATACATCAATCTGCAACAAACCCCTCCTTCCGTCTTCGAGTAAAACGGAACCTACCCTTCGCAACCATGACCCCGATTTTCGCCAAATGGAATAATAAATATCACGGAGGCATATCGATTAAATTAGTAAGATGAAATCTCCAATTGAATTCAAACCGCAGCACCCTAAGATATCAATCTAGGGACGGTATGTGAGCTCGATCTGGGCGTTCATTTTGCCTTGGGGCACGTATACAGGGACAGCCGGAAGTAGCGCAAAACGTGCGCTCTATTTAAGACGGAAAAGGCCGAAATTGGATGGAAGTTTCTTAATTTTAGGCTTTGAGAAGGGTGAGGTCATTGAATGGAATAGCTGGGAATTTGATAACAACAGATATTCACCTCTCTTCCTGAATATTTCAGAGAATTTTATCGACCAGGATTTCGGAGATGTTCACATTTGTATTTGATCTTTTTCTGTATGTCACCTTTGCGTTATGCCCTCCAGTCATTAGAGACCTTTTTGATGACTTCGTGCCAGATGAAGCATTGTCCCCTTGCTCCTTTCGTTGGAAAGATGTGCTGCAATTTGAATTGAAAGCTTTCCTTTGCTGCTCATCAGCTGGGAATTGTCGCATCAGGGAAAAACAGTTTTTTCCAAAAGGAGATAAAGCGCAAGGCTCTTGGTAGTTAATCAGCCAACTATTTCGACTTCAGACCTGGGAACACGAGAGGGAGTAAACGAGTCCTTTTCCCATTCTTTTCGTTTCACGTGGATGCAAGTATAATGGGTATAATTTTCTATAGGACAAGAGGGATGTTGTTGCTCGGGACTAATCAGCGAAATGTGTTTTCTGTTTGAACTTTGTGTTTTGATGTCAAAAATTCGCTAAAATAATACTAGGCTTCGCCATACCTTTAGATATCGTACCCAAATCTGAAGGGTTATCCAATAAGAGGTGAAATTTTGACATTCAAAGAAAAATGCCATTTTTTTCTGGACGATTGATCGGATGGTATGCCGTTAATAATGGCAAATAACTTCAGCCAAATGACCACCACGACCTCGACTATAGAACCATATCTTTTTCATGAAATTTTCCATAACAAAATCGCAAAGTGGCTGCCCTATGTCCTCGATCGATAGCCTCACGAATTCTATCTTTGAGGTCTTGAATTGACGCTGGGCTCTTGACGTAGACCCTCTCTTTCACACGGCCCCATAGGAAGAAGTCGCATAAGAAATCAATAATCATCTCCCTAAAGCACGATACACCTCTTATTGGAAAACCATTTACCTATTCCTCTGATTCATATGCTCCAAAAGTATATCTACTAGCTCGCTAGTTCCACCCACTGAATGTTACCCCTTCACGATCATCAATCTAGGAATTCCAAAAATTCCTGTTCCCCCGCAGGAATGACCGCAAATCAAAATGAAGCGCCAGAAAGATGAATGATGCCAGACTGCACAGAATCCCGAAATTGGGAAACTTTTTTCAACCGCTCCTATATGGGAGCAGTCCGAACGATTGCCAATTATTGAGTTTTAAGTTAGATGGATGGCGGATGGACAGAAAAACGGAATAACACATCTGTTGTGGAATGTCGGAATTCTCATGCTTTTTCCCTGTTTCGGTTTGAGCTGATGCTGCTGAGTTGAGTGGACGACGGGACGTAATTGGTGTTGAACAATGTACGTCGAAAGTGATTAACTATTTGGGAGGGATTCTTCGCCGTGATGGAGTACAGTTTTTCAATCTACGAATATTTCTCCACCAGTCAACTGGAAACTAAAAATCCGAGTACATTCGTAATGATGAATGACTTCGAAGCTCTGATTCAGTCGGAATTTCATTGATTTCTGCAGCATTTATCAGGGATTTCGCAGATTCAAAAGAGGCTCAAAGTTCTTACGAATGAATAGCGAAAGTATTCATCTCATAGTTGAAAAGAAGTGCGATATGAGATTTAGGAATAAGATAAATGGACCAATTTAGACGCAAGTGTTTTCTTTGTAGCTAATCATCCCTAGGTGGCCTCGGGACACCAGGATAGGATAATTTATGATGCTTAAAGATGCACTTGGCACTTACTTATTTCATTGGCTTAGGTCGTACAAGAAGTAAAACCTCATTTCTCAAATGCAAATTGGGGGTGGAACCGGGAATTAACGTTAAGGGCATAATTGGGGTAGTGAGATCAGTTGTCAGTTGGGTACGGAGTTAGTTGTTGGTCGGGAAGTCGGTAGATAGTTGAGACGGAGGTAGTTATGGCCATTAGAGACGGAATTAGATGTTCAAGACGGTACCATATCGGCGGTTCAAGATGAATTCATTTGCTGGGCGTAAAGACGTTTTCTATCTCACCAAGTTCAGTAAATGCGGATAAATCGTAACTGAACGTGTGTTTGTCAAAAGTAATAAGTATAAGACGTATAATCTAGAAATGTAGATTTTTGCGCAGAATTAACTCTGTAAATAAACTGTATACAGGGTGAGTCTTTGACTGGTACATATATTTTAACTGAAGATTCTTGAGGTAAAAAAAACCTTTTTTTTTCATTTTCCATTTTTCCGAATTCGGCTATTTTAAAAAAAAAATGGGCTAATTACGACTCTGATATAATACTCTGGAATTGATGCAAAGTGAATTGAACTTGAGTTGATAAATCTAGGGAATACTCAAGTACTAACCTTATTCGAATGAGAATGTTAAAAACACGATATTTTTCAATAAAAACACAAAGTTTCGTCCGATTATTCCTGCAATTGAAAAGCCATATATTTATTCCACCAAAATAAGTTCCTCCTTCGATTTTCATTAAGATGGAGTTTGTGAGCACTTATAACCTCATATTTTCCTCTATCTCTCAAAACTATAAAAAGAATTGTTTTTACACTAATCGAACATAAATTAACCTAACCCATCTAACCATATTCTATGGAAGCTATCATAGAACGTTTGAGAAGACGATGCCAGATTGTGTTGATTTTCTCTTTAAACAAGGAAGCAGTACGTCCTCTATCATTAACGGATGAACTAACGGAAATGCACTAGTTTCGTTTACTGTTGGAGTCTTGTCGTGCTTCTTTGGAAATGTTCTGATTCTCGCCGATAGAGCGCTACGATCTTAATTTCAGTCGGTGCGCAAGACAAACCGTTGTTCCATAGACCGAACAGTTGGTCTGTGGTTGTTGAACGAAGCATGCGTATAGCGGCTTGATGGTGATTTTACGATTTGTTATTTGTTCATTCACAGTGAAGAATGCGAACAGTTGATGTGGAAAGATTTTCAGTGAAAGTGAATTAATGTGATGATAACCGCGTAGTATCGAGTTTATAAAATTTCAAGAGGATATTGTTCAGATAGAAACATCGCCATAGATCGTGTAGTGTGAGTATTCATTTTGCATTAATTTCAATTCACCACGTGGTTTGTATGGGATATTCATCATTAATATCCGAATTTTGTATTCCATTGACATTTTAGTCTTGACAAAGTTGATAAACATTCTGACAACATTCTTACCTTGTATAGAGTTTATTAATTTGAGCCATTATGTGATATTGAAAAGCCAGGGTTGCATCTAGATTAATTTTATGATTTTCGATTTTTTCGTCAAATTTTATTGGGTAAAATTGGGAATAACTCGAAAACGACGCGTTTTATTGAAAAAACTTTGGAATACTTTTATTTTCTAAACCGATTGATTCTTTCGAAAATATAAACCGTTTATCTTTTTCAAGTGGTTTTATAGTATTCATGAGTTGGCTACTCTGTAACTTTTATACTGGGAGGAATATTGAATAAGTTTTAATTTGGAAATATGCATCATAAAGGGACTGAATACTTCATCAAAATTCAGTTTATTTGGAATAACGGTTCCGAAGATATAAACAGAAAAGTGTTTTTTTCATGGGTTTTCGAAACCCTGCATCTTCCAAACGAAACCGAATTTTGAAAAATGATAAAGGAAAAAAGTGTTTCGTTTGATGAGAGGAATCTACAGTTAAAATATATGTACAAGTCAAAGACTCACCCTGTATAGACAGTTTTACTTTTATTGGTTCTTGGGAAAACTGTAGAAAGCGATAAAGACGTTAAATATTGGTTTGGTAGCCAATGCAAAGGTCATATTCCTATGTAGTTGTATCTAATAGACATATCGAAGAAAGTGTCAACGATTAGTTGACAAAATTCAACAGGTGAGTTCTAATCAAGGTAGCAACGGTATAATATGTATAATCGTGTATTACACGAATGTGGTGGCGATCCATCGGGGGTGAACTCCGTCCAACAATAAAGCTAACCGAGGCGATCTCTGGTGGCCTCTTTGCTCGACCAGCCTGCCGTCAAACTGGAATAGATGGCTCATCTTGCGGTTTGATGAATGTACCAGGACCAGGGCGTTATAAATCCGCCTGGGCTTTCGGATAACGAGTCTTCGGGCGCGTACGCAAATTACTCGACCGGCTGGAATAAACTTGTTCCGCCATGATTGATTGGGGCGTCCGTCATCGGTCATCAATTTGGCTGTGAGGATAGAGATATCGCTTGTCGGACACATCGGGTAACTTTTTTCGACACTCCTTCACAGGGATGTGATGATGTATCGTTTATTCTCATTATTATACGGGGCGAGTCTTTGGCTTGTTCGAAATCAGTTTTTTCTTCTCTCTTTTTTTCGAATTCGGTCCTGGTAAAATGCATTTTTCCAAGAATATTCGGGCTAATACATTCCTGGTACGAATTTTAGGTTAATTAAAGATGTAAACACCCCAAAATTGCCATTTGCTGATAGGCACTGAGGAAATACATTCAGGGAATACATATACCTTCCAACGAAGATTCTCGAGGAGATAACATTAGATAAGTTCTGTGGAATTCTAATTAATTAACTTCTTGGGAAGGTTCTCACTACATTGCCCAAAAAATCAACGCACATTATGGAAATCTAACATTTATTCTACAACTGAAGGTGTTCTCAATGATAATTATTTTTATCAGAATTATGCATGCATATTATGTTAACCATTTTCAACGTTTTTCTTCAACACAGATGTTTTCTCCCAGCAGGAATAAAAAAAGATGATATAATCAGATTTTGAATGTATTGGCTCCATTCTAAAATCAGTTGTTTTCGATCAATTCTAGTGATCAATAGTTTTTCTTCCGTTTGAATGTCTACACTCGATCGCTATGCAACGCGAAACACGTTATTTGGCCCAAGAGGAATGTGCCCAAGCGGTAGTTTTGCGAGAAGAAGGGTGGACATACACAAGAATTGCAGAAAGGTTTGGAGTTTCCCATACAAGTGGGTCCAGAATGTTGCAGCGATTCAGGGAGACAGGTATGAATGTCCGAAGACCAGGACAGGGTAGACCACGGGTAACAACTGCCATTCAAGATCGTTACTTGAGAGTTTCTTCGTTGAGACAACGGTTTGCAACCGCTAGCCTCATTAAAATCAGCTCGAGCAAACTCTTGAGGTGCAAATTAGCACTCAGACAATAAGAAATCGCCTCAGAGAATATGATTTAAGGCCTCGTGTCGCGGCAAGAGGCCCAGCTCTTACCCCAGCCGATCGAAGGGCGCGTTTGGATTTTGCGAGAGAGCATATCCATTGAGAAGAGGCCGATTGGGAAAGACTTCTCTTCACAGATAAGTCTAGATTCTGCCTCCACCATTGTGATCGACGTTCCCTTGTATACAGACGTCCACATGAAAGATATGCTCAGTGCAATTTCCTGAATACTACTGGTTTCGGGGGAGGATCGATTATGGTATGGGGTGGAATTTCTTTGACTGCTCGCACAGACCTAGTGGTCGTTGATAATGGAGCTATGAATGCTGATAAGTATATAAGGAACATTCTCGAAGAGCATGTTGTGCCATTCGCCCCATACATTGGTGAAAATTTCATTTTTATGGACGATAATGCCACACCCCATCGTGCGCGCATCGTTCAGGAGTACCTTGAAGAGGTTGAAGTCTCTCGAATGCAATGGCCAGCAAGAAGTCCAGATCTCAATCCGATTGAGCAGGTTTTGGACAACCTCAATAGAAGGCTGAGAAGTTCAGAAAATCATCCAGCTACTCTTAAGGACTTGAATCCAACTCGGAGAAATCTGGGAAGGATTAGATCAGAACATTTTAAGATCACTCATTTTGAGTATGAACCGTCGTTGCCGAGCTGTAATTAACGCAAGGGGTGGAAACACCAAGTATTAAATCACTTATCAAGCATTTCAGTATTTTGAAAATTGTTCATTTCTCTTCTTTCACATAAGATACGGTGAAATCCTGAATTTTTTTTCCATTTAATGTGTCTTGTTCAAAACCTTCCCGAGAGAACATGAAAAATGAGTTAAAAAATCAATGTAGAGTTAACTTTCATTAAAATTGAGATTTTCAGAATGTGCGTTAATTTTTTGCGCAGTGTATATATCCAGAGGAAGTTGGGAATTCTGAGTTGAATAGGGGTTGTATAAATAAATGCGATAAATGTTTGCTTCCATTTTATAAACCTAGATATGTCACAGACACCGAAACATTATAACCGTGTTTTCTTCTATCCAGATTTTTTCCAGACGGTCTCTCATAGAACTTATAGTACATGGAATGCTATTACCAGATCAAAAAGTGGGTAAACATCTCAAGTTGGAGGAATCTCTAAATTTCCATGTTCCCATGGATACGACCTGTCACACCGAACAGAAACACAGAAATGTTTGCCGAAATGCCAAGTGAATCGGATCTTGACGATTAAATTCATAGTATTTCTGTTTCTATTCTGTATGACAAGTCGTAACCATGTCAACATGGACACTTCAGTATTCCTCCAACTGGTGATGTTTATCCACTTTTTTAAGCTGAGCAGCAAAGCTAATGGCATTCCATGTACTATAAGTTCTATTCGGTCTCTTCATTAAAATCAATATCGTACCATGAAAAAAGGGGTTGAAATTGTAACCCCATGAAGTTCAAAGCCTCCCAAATCCTCCAAAACATTCCACAGTATAGCGACGCCTTTCCGCTGCTTTCTGGCTTTCAGACACACTTTTTGTCACAGAACTCAATCCTTTTCACCTCTCAGGTTGAACCTCTATAAGATGACACCTAGATAACTAGAGTATCAGGCTTCACGAGGGTTTGCTCACCTACGAGCTCTCGGAATCGGATTCGGATATTTTCTGTAAATCCCTGGAACCAGAGAATCAAACAAGTCTTGACTTCGTTTTAAGTGTGCCTTTATACGGAGGGTATGATGGGAATTCTGCGGGTTTGAAACGTTGGAGAGGGTGGGATCGGGAATGGAAATGGGGTGGAGGGATAATTTGATCGAGATGACATATTGATACGGCGAAATGGAGTACGGGATTATTCGAAAGGAATTGTATAACTTCCACTGCGACAGATGTTATGAATGTAATCAGGATAATTCGTTATTTGTGTATTTGTCAAACACAAATACTGTAAGAAATTTTTTACTATTCACCATAAGAAAACAAACGCTGTGAAAAGAACATTTTTGGCACCAATTGGGTTTTATTTTCCTTTCACAAAAACGCTTATATCTTTTGAACCACTAGTCAGATTTCGAAAATCAAACTCATTTTCGAATCATCTTCTAATTCTAATAAAAAATGTTTTTACAATAAAAAAACTAAAACTATTTTTTACAAAATTCATGGATTTTTTCTGGAACTGTTCGCATCATGCTTCTCATAGTGTTCTCAGTCACTTTCTGTGATGCTGTCTCCCATTTTTGCTTGAATTCCGCCAACGTTTTCGTTGATTTCTTAGTCTTCTTCAATTCTCTTTCTACCAGGGCCCAATATCTTTCGATTGGCCTGAGTTCTGGGCAATTTTGTGGATTGGCCTCTTTGGGGACAAAAACCACCTCATTAGCTTCGTACCATTCCTTGGTGGCCTTGCTGTAATGGCATGAAGCTAAATCTGGCCAAGAGATTATTGACACATCGTGCTCACGTAAAAATGTAAAAGTCGCTTCTTCAAGCATTCCTCGATGTATATCTACGAGTCAACAGAGCTTTGGCCAACGAAAATGTTGCTCCTTTTCCCACAAGTGCAAATTGCTTGCCAAAGCAGGAATTTTTTTAGGGAACTTTGCTTGTTTCTTCACGCGAAATTGTTCGTCAACATTTCCACGCGGATCTGCAGTATAAAATTCCTGACCAGGAAGTTGCGAGAAATCAGCCAAGACATAGGTTTCGTCGTCCATCACGCAACAGGTAAAATTTTTCAAGAAATCTTTTTTTAATTTCTTTGCTCTTGATTTCGCTTCTTGATTCTTTACAGAACTTTCTGCACTTTGTATGTTCTAAGCCCACAACTCGACTTGATTTTCTGAACGGTTGACTGCGAACAACCCACTATTTGGGCCACTTTCCATCCTGAAAGGTTAGGATTCTTCTGAAAAAGGCTGATGGCTTTCTTCACTTTTTTTGGGCTATGAAACCCCTTTTTCCTTCCGGTTCCTTCCTTGCGGTTTATTGTAAGATCTCCGTTGAAGCGCTTAACAACTCTTGACACCGTTTCCGGACGAACGCGAGCCTCTTTTGCGATTCTTTTGGAGCTCCATTTTTGATTATTTTGAAAAAGTTGCACTATAAATTCTCGTGTTTTCACTTCGCTTGGAATTTTGCGACAGAGAATTGGAATATCTATGAAGTAAATGTTCCAAATGTTTCTGACGTTCATAACAAAGCTAACTATGACCAAATTTTGTTTTTTCTCAATTGGTTCAAGAGAAATAGGCGTTTTTGTGATAGCGAATTTATTCTCGTTCAGTCCATAATCCGAAAGAATGGGTTTAGGGTCATCTTATTATTCAATTATAAGGATGGAAGAATTCAAGAATACACACTGGAAGGGAACTTAGAAAGTGCGGATCTGAAGGAATTCCATCGTACAGTCCTTCGATCCTGGGAGAACGGACGAGAGAAAATATGAGAAAGTGATGTCCTTCCAAGAATTTATGAATTCGAGATGGTATTTGTTTGCAATATCCTAGGAGAGTCAATAGTGGATTTGGAATTTCCATCGACTTCTGCGGTGGTTTCTTTGGATGCCTAAAGATTTCTCAGTAATTCTCATCGAAACCCCCTTTTCGAACGACTCATCCCAAATACCTTCAGCTGAATCCGACTGTGCAATTCCCCTCCTAGCAATCATACCCTTTGGCAGAAGATTTGCATCCCAAAATCCAAATTCCAACCTACCTCAAAAGGCCGTGTAAGCACCTCCATAAAGCAAAAGAAAATGGGGTTAAATGTGGTAAATCTGCTGTCACTCCTCCACCCAAGAAGATCTAGAGGTCTGACTCAATGAAATTGCTGAAATGGGCAATCGAACGTTTGATTCGATGAAATGGAATAGACTGCCGATTAATGTGTCTCACAAGGCGGAGGAATCCGTTCTTTGTATTCGAATTGATCCCAAACTACCTGATATATGTCATTTCGCCTAGTCCTATTGGGGTTTCATCTTTGTGTCGAATTCGGAATCCGTCTCGACTGGGCAGTGGCTTATTGGATGAAGAGCACAAAGGAGGAATTCCGAAAAAAATTCTGCCTACCGAAAGAATCCCAGGAATTGCTGGAATTGGCAATTGGATTATAATGGCTGGAGATTTAATTCTCGTTATGTTCCGGGGATAGAATTTCAGGAAGAAGGCGATATGTAGCATACGTGATAAAACTTCAAAACCTTGGGATTTAGTAGAGTGAAGTTCTCCAACTGTGTGCCACATTTTGCGAGTTTCCAAGGCAATATTTTGGAACTGAATTTTACTGTTTGAATCTGACCCATTTACCAGTACCTGGAGATTTCAAAAAAGTTTTTTTTTATCTGAAAAGACAGCACAGGTTAATGTGAGGAAGTGGGAAAAGGGCATTTAAAGAGAAATGTTCTATAAAATTTCTAAATAAAAATTCACAGTTGCACAAATACGAATTTACTACAAGGCCATCTGAACCTAGAGGAATGTAAAAATTTGGAGAAACAATCAATTTTCTGAAGAAGCTTAACTTACAGAGGGTAGCAAATTTATTCCTATCCAACAAAATTTCTTTTTTTGGCATTTACTTCGAAACCTTTCTGTTTCTCTCCTAGTTGACATTCGTCCTCATAAATGAGAACACTGCTTTTATTTGAAGGCTTTTTTTGGTGTTTGAGGAAATTTCAATGATTCAGTGATCAATTCAAAGGCTTTCTTTCTTCAACCTATGGATAGAAACTGTGGAACAAGCAAATTCTGATGGAGATATCGAAAACCTTCCATAAATCTCGTATCGAATATGATAAAACCCACACCGCCGAGGAAGTGATATCATATAAAAATGAACCAAGCAGAGAGAAAGATATAAATTGTATATTTTATATCTACAGGTTCCAGACCGAATAATGTGAAATAGAGGAACCTGATATCGGCTCGATTGGGTCTCCTGGAGTTCTGGAAGAATTCCCACCTGAGATATATGAATAAGTTATGGAGGTGTAGATTCAAATCTTCGAAATACAGGGATGCGAATTTAGAATGGAAGTGTTCCATTTCATGAACTGAATGGAGAAATATAAATCATTTCGAAAGAATAATACCTTTTGGCAAGGAAGGAGTTTGAAAAGCACTTCATATGAATTATGATGATTTTATTCAAATGAATATAGCATCGATACAGGAGTTCCTCAAGGGTCGGCATTGAGGCTGTTCTTTTCACTCACCTTTGAAATAATAATAAACATTAACGAACTCCTTCATTGCAGTAGCGGGCTTATCTTGAGCTTCCAGAGAGAACATGATCCACTCAATTCCAAATGGGTAGCAAACCTGCTGACCTACATTCTCAGAATTGTTCCTTTCTTCCGAAAAGAGATAGTTAATTATGAAGTGGAGTTTCCAAATCAAAAGAGCCACCCTGAAGAGATTTTCCGAGTCGAGTACATGCATATATCAAATAAGCTCAAATGCCTGTTCTTTCCAAAGTTCATAGCTGCCATTTCTTCATTCTGGACCATAGAATCAAGCCTTATTCAGTCTCTCTAGTGCTCGGATTGAGCCAGGGAGAAGAGAGACGGAAAACTCGGAGTGAGAGCGGCTCCGAACGTTCGGATTTTCTTTATGCTCCTTCAAACTTCCGAATTTATTCGTGCCTTGTTAAATTTCAATTTGGAACTGGCATTTTCCTTCTAATGAATTGCCTCAGCTCCTCTATCTCCGGGTGCATTTCTGAAGTTATATTCGTAATCTACTCTTATTAATAATATGGATAGAGCATCCATGCTCATGATAAATTGTCTGCAGCGATAACATGAAAATGGTTCGAGTAGGATGGAAATTAATGTTCGAATTTTCAGAGTTCGAGTAACAAGGCGTGTTTTCATTTTATTCTCGTCAGGTCTGGAGTTCAGGGTGTCAAAAGCATTTTTTCATCAATATTGATCATCTCTCTTTTTGAGTTGTACCCTTAAATACTGTGATGGATGTACGGCTTGATTGTGAGACCGATAATAACTTATGGGGCAGTAGTCTGGTTTGCTTAGGCAGGGCAGACAATCACATGTAAAATACTTGACAAGGCACAGAGGCTAGCCTGTTTTTGCATCTCTGGAGCTATGAGGACGTGCCCGACCACTGGTCCAAAACCTTTCTGTGGTATAGACAAATGCAACTATAAGAGATAGTTTTTCGAGAAGGAAGGAATTGAGAAAGAAGAACCTTGCAGAAATCTTCCAGGAATGAATGATTCCAAAGAGATATGGTGGACATTTGCACTCTGATGAAAGACATTTTCTGGTTCTCTATAAAACAGTTTCATTCCAGGGAGTTTGTGAATTGTTTACTATTGGAAGTGAATGATATTATCCTTGAGATGACAGGATCTCGACACGAATGGTTCTCTCGCAGATTCCGGCTCAAGTTCAGAACGTGTCAACCACTGATCGTAGATTCGTAGAAGAAATGCGATATACTCGCGCTGAAATATTCATGGTTAATTCCAAAACCCTGGAAACCTCAGGAGAGTATAATGGCCATGGCGTGACTGCAATATAGCATCGATTGCATCAATTCACAACCTGGTGGTGTCCCACTTTCCGGATGGGGAAAGTATGCAGGATTTTTATAATCGAATATCAGTCGAGAAGGTCATGGTCAGTTCTCGTGGCGATTATATTGGTGAAGGATTTTATCGTCCCTAATATGTGTATTTCATCGATTTAGTCGACTGCACGACAACTTCCTAATGACTATAATATCCGATGATAGTTCGATGTCGATGAATTGACCCATACACCCCTATAATGGCACTTACGAGCGCTTGGCGTGGAAGAGAAAATTTATTACCCAACGTTTTCTCGATAAGTTTTTCCACGTGTCGAGGAAATGACTGGATATTATCGTGATTTATGAATTTCAAAATACACCTAGGTTTCTAACCTTCATGTTTTATTTGCACTATGCTGAGATAAGTCTCTAACTGTAGAAACCGAATTTTCTCTGCA
The DNA here is from genome assembly GCA_910592335.1 of Adalia bipunctata. NCBI lineage: Eukaryota > Metazoa > Arthropoda > Insecta > Coleoptera > Coccinellidae > Adalia > Adalia bipunctata. Next base: position 7,426,264 of record OU342951.1, read on the forward strand.
TTATTAATATCATTTGATGAAGTCGGTTGGCTATAGAAGAACATTCCAAAACTGCACGGTAAGATTCTAGTTTTAAGTGCTGATTGAAATATTTTTGCACGCCTCTCTGAGGTGTCATTTCCAATACAAAACGGAAGGTTCTTGTCCTATTGACACTACAAGTTTCAGTGTAAGACCATACTCTCATGCCAGGTCGGCTGCTTTTGATTAATCTCTGTACCATATGGATGACTTTTGTCTATTTGATTCACACAGTCCATCTGGATTTCAACCATATGGGATCGAACCCTTGAACTGCAATATAGTTCCATATGCCTTTAGTTACAATTCTCATTCTTTGTTTAAAAATACCCTTTTCCGACTGATTTATGTTCAGCTATTGAAAAGATTTCTCAACCCAAGAATTAAGGTCAAGTTTGGGAAATTCATCTGGTTTTTCGAGACAACAATCAGGTCCGGTGAACCTTCATTCAGTTTCTCCGTATAAGCTTATGAAACTGAATAATATATGGTGACATTTTTATTGTAGTTCAAGTTACATTCGGAAACACATGGCAGGATTGAATACCAAATCGTCCAAGTTTTCTCTCATTGGTCTGTAGATTCAAGAAATGGGTTGTTTTTCCCACTATAGTCAAAAATGGCAAATGAGAGCACTTTCTTGGCTTAGCGAGGCGTTTTTCGATTCTGACACCCAATCAATTGTTGATCTTTCCCACTTTTATTCAGAGGAAACCTCCCTTATTTTCCAGCTGGTCTTTGAAACCCTCTGTTACAGGGACGAGCAGTCAGTAAAGTAAAGAAAAGTAATCGAACAGTGATGATTCTGTTGTAATTCAAAATCGTCGGTAATTAATAAGTTGTAAATCGCAACAACACCTTGCTATCTTGCTATACCTACATTTTCATATAGAAGGTACATTTCATAATTCCTCCTTGCTTTACATTTTCATATGGAAGGTTGAGTTTATAATCGTCGGTCAATTACTAGCTGGCAATAAGTAATTAGTTATTTTTTGTAATGAACAACGAAACTTTGCTCCCTTGCTAAACATATTCATATAGAAGGTACATCATAATTCTCCCTTGCTTTACATTTTCACATGGAAGGTGGAGTTTATAATTTTTTGCATATCATCAAGGTACAAAACAGCATGAAATAATAATTTGTATAGTATCATCAATATTTGTAGCATTGTGAGTAGCAGAATCAGTATTAGTATTGGTAGGTACCTATAGTTGAATAGATTGAAGACTCACCTTGTTTGAATGCAGGTGCTGTTCCTATAAAAGAAATGACTGTTAATGAAGGATTCAATTCACCACTTTTCATTTGTAGGTTGTAAAATTAATTACTCAAGAGCTTTGATTGGAGAGTATTCTCTACTTTTTTGGTATATAAGAACTGCCTAACATGGAATATCTCTTTTTGATTTCACGAAAGATATGGAAAAATGGACCTACTCATTTCTCATATCGAATGAGTGAACTAAGCCACATTAACCTCTACGAAGCAGAATGAGAACAAATATATCGGAAGCAAAACGTAACATGAAATACTCGGTACCTTCTCTAATCCCTCCTGTAAATTCAGCCTAATTATTCATATGTGGAGTGAATAATCCAGAGCTCTTGCCCTGTATTTTCTATCATCCATTTTTTATATGACTTCTGCCGCCAGTTTAAAATGCATGGCCCGTTCGTTCCCAGCGTTTTGTATTTGCATTTTCTTCAAATCCGGAGATTATGCAGGACGTTTTTATCCTTTTCGTTGCCAGCATATCTCGATATTTGCCCTCTGCATTTTGCCATGTCAAGTATATTCGAAAATGTACTTGCCTGTTCTACTCCTCTATTGAATAAAATGCTGACAGCTGCCAGAGAAATGTTCAATGATCCCAGATCTATTGTGAAGGCAATATGGGGATTTTCCTTCAGCAAAGATTTTTATATGGTTAAAAGTAAAGACTTTTTGCGTGTTTTGTCAAAATCAATTCTTTGAATAAATGCTTTTTCAACATAAAAACCTCAAAAACACCACACATATCAAACACTCACGTCAAAGGAGCAGGAGAATATTTCAGAAGTACTCAGTTTTGTTATTGTTAGCACAAACACTCAACAGGAGACTCAAAACACCTCAAGAATTCCCACAAGTCCATCTTATATTCACATCTTTTTCCTGCTGACATAGGGCACATTATGAAAGCACCCCTTTCACCTGCACCCTTCTAAATTCCATGCTCGTTCCCTTGTGAAAACACCCCAAAGAGCCCCACATTTCATATCTCCCATTTCTCTAACCCTACGTAAATAACATCCACCGGACCAGAGCCGGTCGCCTCTAATTCCCTTATCTCCCATCATTTTCAACATCGCACACCAGTCCTGAATCGGATTCAATTATATCTGGATCAGGAGCACCGTCAGTATTCAACCTGACGAACGGCCGAGGGAATAATTGAATATAACATCTTCCTGTCACCTGTCAGACGCCAGTGACAATTAATGGTGGTAGGATTCTTCAGGAACATGTCGGGATGAGACTTCTGTGGGGAATATGCATAGTATTTTTCGCAGTTATTGCTTTTATTTGTTTCTCATTTGTGAACGTCAGTTTCCAAAAACACAATATTAATCAAGAAAGATTATTTTATCAAGTCTGACAGTTAACTTGCAAAATTTTTACAAGTTAGTAGTATTATTTACATTAGAAAATTTTGTTTTATCGTCATAATATATGTTGAAAATCATGGTACAATTGTTATTTCCAGTAACACAGATTTTTGATGATGAAAGAGTTGATACTGATGATGATGAACCATCTGTTGACTCAGAAACTGCTGAATTCGAGGACTGCCGAACATTTGTACTCTCCTTACTACCAAATAATTTGCTAGACATTTCGATTTTTTTTTGACCGAATCATCGACATAACTCATCGCAATTTCGGTGCTCTTCCACCCTCCTGCACGCTTTAGTGCTAAAATATCTCCACCCGAATCCGCAACCATAGTGGCTCCAGTTCTGCTAAAAGAGTGGCCGGTGTATAACTCTGGGTTTTTTAAACCTAAATATTTCGCTATTTGCTTTGGGACACCACCAATAGTGTGCTGGCCCGCATTAAGGGAAATGCACTTTCCATGTCGGTATGTCAAAAAAAAATCTTAGGCTTTCGGTTTCAGGAGGCCGAAGATTTACATATTTTCTGTATAACATGCAGGGCTTGAAGCTGCAGCCATCATCACTTATGGTGAATCTTCTTGTTGTTAAATTTTTTGTTTGCCGCAATGTCACAATAACGTATTTTCCCATATCTTCTACATCATTCATGTTTAAGGAGAGAATTTCGTCACATCGACAACATCCAAAAATCCCAAATATTGTTACAATTTTCGCCAGCAACCACTGGTCATCAGGAGCATGTAAAAGAAATTGTTCAGCCTCTTCTTTACTTAATACCTTGGTCTTTTTTGGCGTATAACGCTCATTTTTTCGTTTCAGAAACGCTATTACCTTTTGAAATCTGCAGACAACTAAACGTCATATTTTTCAATTAATTTTTTAAGGAAAACAAACCTGCAAACAGGGGCATTTTCTTCATTTCCAAGCAGCTTTTGAGCATAGACCATTTTGCCCATAAAGTATTACGCCTGAATCTAGCTGATAGTTGATTCAAGTAGACCAACAAAACATCTTCAGTTACCCCAATCACACTATTTTGGTTTTGCCACTTTTTGAAGTCGTCGTATTCTCGCTCGTACCTTGAAGCTGATTTTGCAGGTAATAAACTTCAAGCTACACTGCTGGCTGCCTCAATAATTTCTTTTGGTACATTCATTTTTGCTTTCGCCAAAACAAATGTAAAGAAAAATAAACAGACATGTTCATGGCAACGCTTCCATAGCTTACGACATTTGCGACAAATTATTGAGATTTTTTGGAATTTATCTAACCTTTTTACAAATGAGAAACAAATAAAATATAAAACAATACACGCAAGATAAAGGGTTTTACTGGCTCAAGGAGGTAGTAAAAACCCTCTTACCTTGCTAGTAATGTTATGTACTATTTAATGACAATTCATGTTATTGTTGATGAAACTTCGATTAATTTTCGTTAGAAAGAAGGAACAAACTTCTGTTTATATGGTCCTGATATTTTTGGTAGTTTTGGAGCAGAATGCTCTTTCTTCAGCTCGGATCCAGTATTCCCCTTGAGTCAAGAATCCATATTCTCTCGTTTTTCATAGAAAAAGAGACAATCCATCCCGCTGTTCAAACAGCAATGAATTTAGCAATTATGACCAGTAGCAAGAAAAGTAAACGCATAAACGTTCGAATTCTGCCAAATCGTTCTCATTTTCCCCCGAAAAGGGTCTAAAGAATGCTTGTAAAACATGCGGAAAGCAGACTTGTTTTTGTCGAGTGTGTTTTTCCACAACGACAAAAAATTGGTTAGCCCCTGAGGAAAGCTTGTAACTATAATGGCTACGTATTCACATAAATCTCCTTTTTTCTGGAAGGGTCGTATTCACCAGCTAATTATACAAAACATCGTTACTTTCTGACATCAACGTCGTGTGGGGTTAGGAAATTAATTAGATAAATTCCTTGATGTTACATTGTGAAATGTAGTATTCTTCCTCTTTGACATTCATTGCCCACGATTCTCCTTTTTTGGTTTAGTGCCACAAAAAGGATGCAGAAAAAACACCTTTCGAGAGAACATCCTTCGAAATGGTCATTAAAATACGTCTCGGTTTGATTCAATTCGAAACATGACAACATGAAATGTTGTCTCGTCCCTGAAGTGAAAGATTTGAGAATTCCTTTCGAACTGAAAATAATTTTGATCCATCAATCATGGCAAGGGTGACTTCTTTGACCACGAAACCATGTAGTTGATTTCTTGAAAATGATTATGAAATGAAAAAGATAAATTGCCTTCAAACTCATTTCCAACTCTGACAACACGCAGCAAAATTAAATCTGGAAGATAATCGTGTTCTTGAAGTTTCATCCAGATGATTTTCTCTTCAAAACGCATTGAATTCCATGGTCACACTATGAAAAAGCAGTGGAATATCGGTCAAACCCGCAGGACTATCCGATCCCCAACTCTGATCCCACTGAATGGAAAGCAAGTCAGGCCGATTCAGGGCAGATTTGAAGGGCTGAACAAACGGAATCGGAAAACTCATTATTTTCCACTCTCCTCCGTTTTCCGACCCGTTAATAAAGATAGAGTAGCGTGACTTAGTAAATTAATTCGAGGTCGAATTGAAAACTTCCCACAGGACATTATTTGAAGTAGGTACAACAATTCATATTCTACGGAAACAGAATTCTGCTTTCTGGGGGTGTTCTCATCGAGGCACTCTTACTTTATTTACTTTTCAAGATTATTGGTTTTGTTTAAGGAGTTGTGAATATTTGAGTGATATTTAATATCTTTCTTCCACAATTGTTCAGATATTCCATTTAATCTTCAGGAATATTAATATTATTGAAGGAGAGTGGATATCTTTCCTCAGCACTTGTTCAGTCGACATTGAAGATTCATTATTGCAGAAAAATCATCCAATTAAAAAAATTTAGATAAAAAGATTGAAACCATTTCAAAAGATTTTCATTAAAATAGCTTGTGGCTTGTGTTCTGAAGGTATTTTTATATTGTGTTGTGAATCAGTGGAGTCTTCTAAACTTTTTATAGGTCTCTATTGATTTATCTTCTACGTTGTGATTATGTTTTCAAAAGATTTCTTTCTTTATAAACTCAGATTTTGTTCAGATGAAGTACTAGTTCAACTATTCCCCTGAGTGTTGAGTATTTCGTTGATTTGTTAATTTTTGTAAAAAATCTGAAAACACTTAATATTTCCGAAAAAGTTGAAGATAGGTTTAGGACATTGTACATGAATTATGTCTAGGATTTTCTGAAGAATCCAAAGAATAAATAATATACAGAGGGTTGCATTCGAAATAAGAAAGTTGGTTTTGGCCACGGTCGCATGGAACACTCTATATAATTTTATTTTCTTGAAAAATGTGCGCATTTAAAATTACAAATCTACGTATCCGAGCGTTTTTCCAAACACCCCCTCAATTATTCGTTATTGAATTTATTCCATTTGGCTGTTACACTCTGTATATTTTTCAACCATGAAATTAGAAATAGCAATTATTCTTGATCTCTAGTTGGATATCACAGCGCTCTCAACATTGCTCACTTCCAATTACCCCCAAAGACAATCCCCATTGTGCCCAAAGCACAAAAACGACGAACGTCCCAATTTCCTGTCGAAATCTCACACATGCACCCCTGCCCCCTCGACACCCTTCCACAGCCTCACGCGAGGAAGTGTCATTCAGTCCCATTGTGCCGGATTCCTTCTTACATGATCTTCAAGATGTCGACTCCTTCGAGAGTAACGACTGACGTGGATAGATAACGCTTTGTTCGAAGTAATTGCCCCCTATTTGATAACCGGGATGGGTACTTTGTCGACGGGCCACGGGGACAATATGGGCGTTTTCGGTCCATATTAAAGCTATCTCGAACACTCCAGAAGCTACAATCAGCCCGATTGGATGCCTCATTGAAACAATGAACAATGAGTGCAGAATTAGCTAATGTTTACTAGGGCGAGAATCGAAATTAGCAATTGTGATGATGGAGCATCCGATGAAGGGGCCCGTCGAGCTCCGTGAGACTGCAGGGTTCTTCGGGGGTTGAGGATGGGATGGGAGTTGGCAGCTCTCGAGGTTCGATGCTGGATTACGTGAGAGAATTGGAGGGTTTGGAGACACAGGTCTATCATTGCAATGAGTTTAGTTTTTCCTGAAAAAATACACTTTCTGCAATGTTGATTACTTGACTCGCGTAAAACCTCCATCTAATCGTAGGGATAAAATTATTATTTGATTCAGAAAATCTAGAAATCACGTTTTGAAGAATTTAGAGGAAACCAAACTGTAGCCTTAGGAAGAAACTCAATTTTCCGCCCTAACAGTGGTCAACTCTGTAGAGAGCAAAAATTTAATATTGACTAATCTGCTCCTATCATGAATCCTGCAGATATCCAGAAAATGAAACCTTAAATTATACCAACTACTTTTTTTTCGATTTCTTCTTTCGGTAAAACAATTGCTTTCTTTCCTTTATTACACCAACCAGAGATCATTTCGGACATGTATGAAGTCATCCGTCACCTAACATTGACCAAAGTTCATTTTTATTTGGACCCTGTAATTTATTTTCTCTATTTCAGTATCGTAATGAGTTCATTACAGTACTGAAAACAGTGCTGTAATGAACTCGTTACAGCATTGTTTCTAGTTATATTTTTCGTTTCGTGGTTGACAACAATGACTGCCAATCCTATCAATTTCCAACACACGTCAATTTGGAAATGTCAATTTTCGTAACAGTCACCAACTGCCAAGATACAAAACAAAAGTCACTAGGATGTATAATCTGAATTTTTCATTGAATTTCAACAGTAGGTATTTCACGAAAATTCACTCAGATAAAGAAAATATCGTTTAATACTCGTTGCAGAATGCAATTACAAAACTCATGCGTTCGAAAACTCTCTCCTTCGTCTATCGTTTTCGAATTTCGCATTCGTATTGGAATAGGAGCTCATTCTGCAACTAGTTTTAGAATATACTATTCTCTATTTCGGTATCGTAATGATTTCATTACATTACTAAAAACAGAACTTTGATGAACTCATTAAAGCCTGGTTTTCATTTATATTTTTCGTTTTGTGGTTGTCAGCACTGGCTTCCGATCCTATCCAATTTCATGGTAATTATTTAGATCTAAAAGAGTCGTGTTGGAAAAGTGAAAAAATTTGTTGTAGTTTGGGTCCTAGATTACGAAAATGATAACGAGAAGTCGGCAATCTTCTTACTTTTTGCAAAAAAAATTCCAAAGTTGAGGTTATACGTATTTTTAGCTATTTTTCTTCTATTTTTCCAATCAATACTCGTTGGAAATGTTCCAGTTATCAATTTCTGAGCCATACTGCGTAACATCGAATAAGTTCACCATAATGTAGAACATTTTCAAGTCCTACTGCATAACTTTACGTTATTTAAAATACGCTAACAAAACATTACCTGAAATTCAAATAACCGAATTCTCTTTAGACCACTTCACGAGTTTTTCTTATTTTTTTTACATGGGTTAAGATTTTTGAGGCATTAATTTATTCGCAACATTATTCGCAATTTTTCTTAATTCTGGATGTGTCAAATCGATTTCTTCGAACAAATTTCAATACGTAATTATGAATGAGTTCGAAATTCGAAACGTACGATTCAAATACCGTATTCTGCTCATTTTAGTGACAGTCACACCAACTGCCAAGATACAATACATAAGTCACTAGGATGTATAATATGAATTTTTCATTTAATTTCGACTGTATTTCACAAGACTTGACTGAAATAGAGAAAATATCGTCTAATACTCGTTGCAGAAAGCAATCCCAACACTCAATTTCGCATACGTGTTGGAATAGGAGCCCATTCTGCAACTAGTTTTAGAATATACTAGGTATTATTCGCGAGATCGAAACAAATTGGTGGAGGATCCGGTATCGAAAGAAGAATTTTTCTCATCGTCGTGATTCTGTTGGACCGAAGTTATGAAATTGATGCATTCCAATCTGTTCTTAATAGGTGTGTAAATTTTGTAGATAATCTCTTATTTGTGTTTAAAGTATCGAATTTTCATGTTAAATTCTTGGGTATTTTTCTTGTTTTAGACGAATTTTCCTTTGGTATTTCAATTTTCTGCCTTCCCCTAAGAAACAGCCTGATAAAAGCTGTGAGTATGTAGTCAATATCGGCAAATGCCCAGGAAATGAGTTTCCTTATGCCGATTCGCCACGCAGTTCTAAATCAAATAATATGATCGTTCATAATTTGGTCCCCCCACTAAAATTTCAGGACCATAAAGTTGAAAACTTGATTAAGACAATTCAGCTTGATGAAGGTCCCGACGAAAATATCAAAAACAGAATTTATGACCTATGAATAATAAAACTCTAATTCGAGTTCTAATCAGGAAGGGGATTAAAAGTTTGTGGTGAATTCGACGTTATAATCTGTGGTATTTCGAGTAAGTACAAGGAATATAAAATGAGATTAAGGAGATTAAGATCAATGCAACATGCTGCGGCATTTGAATTGAAAATGAAAAGTTTGTTGTGTTGCTTGGATAGTACAGGGCGGCCAGATTTCGATGGTTTAGTAGATTCTGAGAGGACAAGAGACCTATAGAGGGAATGAAGAGTTAGCCTCCTTGAAGCCCTCTCAGATACTGGAGCTACGTGAGATAGGTATGTGAAAAATGTGTACTGAATCATCACATGTTGATTTTTCGGTTGGCAAATGTTGTGTGGCCAGAGTGTCCTTATGCCAACAGCTTTCCTCACAACCTGCCGCATTAGGTGTTTCATATTGAAATTAAATGAAAGTTTTCATTCATAATAAAAAAGATGCATGCTCCACATTAGTTAGGGATATTGACTTAAATTGCAAAAAAATATAGTTAGTTAAAATAAGATTTTTGTGATGAAAATTCATATTAATATGATTTCAAGTTGCAAATTAATTTTAGCCTGTAGGTCTGCAGAGTATACAGGGTGGTTAAGAAAAATCGAGTCAAATAACAAAAATTTATTCCCAGAGAATTCATTAATGCCTCCACGGGCATCAATTACAGCTTGACATCTTCTTTGCATACTACACACGAGGTTGTTGAACATTTCTTGAGGAATTTGGTTCCATAAACTGGGCAGAAGCTCTCTCAGATCATTTAAGGATGGTGGGGTAGGTTGATGATTATCTAATCTTCTTTGAAGCATATCCCATGCATGTTCTATGCAATTCAAATCTGGTGAGTGCGGAGGTATTGGCAAATGTGGAATACCAAGCTCCTCGCGCGCTTTCTCCACTATGGCTGCACGGTGCGGTCTAGCGTTATCGTCTAGAAATTGAAAAGTTTCAACAATAGCAGCGTGAAAATTTGGTACAACATTGCCAATGACATGCTCCCTATAGTGTAAGGCGGTCATATTCCCAGGACAAATGTGTAGATCTGTGCGCCCGTTGAAACATATCCCGGCCCGTACCATAACACTACCCCCTCGGAATGGATGGACTTCTTGGACATAGAGACGATTACGGGGTATGCGTGGGATTATTATTATTATTATTATTATTATTATATTAATTACAAGAGTAAAGGTAAACCTATAAACTCAAAATTGAAATACAAAAATAGAACTGAGAAAGTTTTCAAGAAGTGAAATAAAGAAAAGTTAAATAAAAGTTAATAAATAATGAAATTAAATGGACCGATGCTGTCCTCCAGACCAACCAGATTGTCCATACCCTTTTTCTTCGAGAATCTGAAAATCGTCCATATCTGGATTCATCAGTGAAAAGGACACTACGCCATTGATCGTTCCAATTGATATGTTGCCTTGCCCATTTCAGTCTTTGACGCTTACGGTCTCATGTTAATGGAACTCCTGTTAATGGACGTCTAGAACCTAGATTCACCTCTCCCAAACGTCGTCTGATGGTTTCGATGGAAACTTGGACCCCATCTGCATTTTGAAGAGTATTCCGTAGCATTCCACACGTATATGGTTTCTTCTCGCCGAAACGGTGATGAAACGATCCTGAGCAGGTGTTATTTATCGTCGCCCACCAAGCCTTGGTCTTTCCAACACGGAACCTGTCTCCCTGAACCTACTCCAAAGTCGAGATATCACACTTTGGCTGACTTGGAGCCTTTCCGCTACAACAACCTGAGTTAGGCCACCCTGTAGCATTCCGATAGCCCTATTAGCCTCAGCGTTTGTTAATTTACGTCTTTGCATCCTTTAGAAAACTCGTTTCAAATCGAAGCCTTTGATAAACTGACTTCATTTCAAAATAAGAACATTCATGAAGCATATGCAAAGAACCAAACTTCAGAAAAAAGGCGACCAGATCGACGAAATGTCTCATACTGATTTTTATTGGATCGATTCAAGTTGTTATTGAGTTTTAAATGATTGTACAGCGATTTTCTCGAAGATTACTTTTAAAACAATTGAATACGATATCCCTAACTCTTGCGGAGCAGTATATTTCCCAAGGAAATCTCCCTAACTGTTTGGAAGATATCCTGAAAGCAGAGAGTGAAATGAATCGAGAAGAAATTCTTCCCTAGCAGCCGAAAATTCATTTCGCGTCTCCGTCAAAGCACAAAAGGAAAACTGATTTCTTTTCATACTTCCATCAACGAAACGCTGAAATACCAAGGCATTATCCGTCTCAGTCAGGCTAGTAATGAATGAACAATGTCGGCCTCGAGAGATATTTCGATATAAACAATTCCAAATCTTGACTTTCGCTAAATCCCCGGAATTATGAAAAGAGCCGACTGGTTAGGATGAAGGGTTTCGGATCGGATCCCTAGAAGGTTATCCAGAAACTATGAGCGATTAATTATTTGTAGCGTAACCGCGCTGCCACGGCATGATCTATATCAAATAATGATCTTGGGAGAGAATGGGAGGAAGCAGGGCGTTTGGAGGAATTTGGGGAGCTATATATTATTTTCGGTATTCGCCATTAATTTTCCCTCAGAAAAACACCCTGCGGACTTTTGGGAAAGAAAATAATAGGTTTCAATCTCGTGGTTGGGAAGTGAGCGTTTTCAATTCCACTTGGTGTCAGGGATGTATTTTCATGAGAAGCTTATGTCTGAGGAAAACGTGATGCCATACTGAAGGATTAACAATATGGAAGATGTTTTCTTCAAGCGTCGCATTTGAAATGGTGAAAATAGCTGTCACTTGCGAAAAATTTGTTTCTGTTTAATCTCCGATGTTTTTCTTTCTGTTTCGATAGGTGACACATACAGGGTGGGACATGATCGATGGTACCCTTGAAAGGAAATTTTATTATCTTTCAACACATCTTAGATCAACAGGTTATTACATTTGAGAAGTCATTTTATTGTTTTAGTATGTCTCGGAAAAACCTCTGATTATGAACAACTCCGTATAATTGGGACGTTTCTCATCATACGTTGATGATGCACAGAATATTGGCAACCCATACCCAGGATTTCAAATTTCTAGGATTCCCAGAATCGAAGTAATCATTGTTGAATTGAAGCTGAGTTTTGCACACAAAAATGTAGGGGAAATACGTACAAAATGAAAAAGGTATCATACCTTGAGTTTTGAGGTATCAAATGCGGAACTGCCTCCCATATCACAAGAACCGAGTGGGTTCTATTAACCTCTGAAAACTCGCAAGCGCTACTCTTGTTCATTTGGTCGTTTGGAGTGATAACAAAAATCAATAGGTCACGAGTTTTTTTTCTTTGCGCAAAATTTTTAGGAGAAATGGCCAGTTTTCATCATTTTTTCATTCATATTGCATTAATTCCAAACTTTACTCATTCGTCATTGTATTCACGAAGATTTTTTATGTTGAATATACTTTTTGTATTAATTCGATATAAAATGACATATACACAGTGAACGGGCAAAATGGCATAGGTATTTCAGCTGAATTAACCGTATCTACCGGACAACACCGAGACCATTCATCCCAGGCTCCATCAGCAAACAAAGAGCCAGTACTTGTCTTAACATATTCATAACAAAATATTCATCTGAGGCTAAATGAAAGCCATGCATCTTAAACTACTCTCGCTGATCCTATGAGGAGGTTCCTCCAATCCCTAAAGGACGATTCATAAGTGGACAAGGCAAACGTGAGCCGAAGACTCGATAAACGTACATAGTTTCAACTTCTACACCTAATATGATTGCACTCAAATCAAAAAATGAGCCCTTACCTCCTCCAAAGAAAAAGAGAGTCCTAGGGCATTATTTAAAGAAGACAATGAAGAAGAAAATGTTCCTAGCAACTTTCGAGATGATGAAGACGACTGTCCATCTGCCTATTGTTATGACCTTTTGTCCCAATTTAGATCGGGAAAAAAAACAGTCTTCTCCAGGATAAGCCTTGGAAAAGACTGGTTACGATGCATGCATTGGTTGCATTGTGCTCACGCATCTTGAGCTGATGTTCCTAGAAGAACCAAACATTTCATTGGTGAACTTTGTCAGTAGTTCCGTAACTATAAGTAGAAAACTACAGTAGCCTGTATGTTATTTTGTCCATAGCATGCAGACAAAATGAATTTCGTTTATCCCAATTCATCCAAGAATACTTTATTTTCAGGTACTTTCATTTCATAAAGGTTGATTAGATTTTATGAAGAAAGGACCAATGATCATAGGATTCATAGGTGTAGAATATGACAGTACTCTAATTCACAACATCAATTAGTACTCAGATTCCTGATGGGGATGATCCTCCTAAAATCGCCTCCAAAATAGAAACATCCATTACATATCCATCCCCACAAAACCTGATCCATCATTTTCACCATACATACCAAGAAAGATCCCAATACTTCTTTATTCGCGCCCGTATTATTCTCCCAGACTCCGGGACATATTCCGGACCCAGTCCAATCCCTACACGGCAGAATATCAGGGGAAACGAACCGGAAACACCGTAATATTTCCCCAGGACATTTCATTTTTTCTTACCAGGTTAAATTTCACGGTTTCGCAGTTTTGCAATCTCCAACGATTGTTGGTGAGACTGCAGTTGCGGAGACAACTTAGGACAGTATTTTAGCTGGTAGAGAGGTCCTAATAATCACCGAGGATATCCTGGTGGATATCCGGTATGTACCAGAATTGAATATGTTAGACTTTAGTTTCATAAATATCGTGAACTGTGGCATGGGATCAAGGAACTCCTAAATGTTAAAATTCCTAAAAAACGATATCAAAGAACACATATCGGATCTTGTGACGAATATGTGGACCATGGTTTTCTTTTACCTGACAAATTTTATCAAAAAATACACGCATTAGTTCAGAAAAAATAATCTGTTTAGGCCAGCCCGAAGAGATTGTGTAAATACACACAACCAAACTTATATGGAATCACCCAGTATTAAGATGAAATATTATTTTGATATCTTTTTCGTTAGAAGCAAATAAAAAGTGCATGTGTTTACTCACAAAAACAGTTAGGTTCATAAGCACTTGATAAGATTTGGCTTTGCAGTGTCGATTTTACCATTTCGTTCGATCGTCGCAGTGAATTTATATTTTGTTTTTTTGCGAAGTTTAAAAAAAAATGCCTTATGTGGGGTTATCGGAAGTCCAGAGAGGAAGAATTATTACTATGGCAGAACAAGGTATGTCACAAAGACAGATTGAAGAACGGTGGGGGTTACACAAGGGGTTGTTTCAAAAACCTATGCAAGGTTTCTGGAGTTAGGAACCCTAAAGAATAGGCCGAGAAGAAGTCGTGGAAGAGTAACTACAGAAAGGCAGGATCGCTTTTTAGCCCAAACAGCAAGAAGAAATCCTGCAGTATCTCATTCAGAGCTTCAAAGGCAATTTTTACAAGCTACCGGTGTTAGTGTTTCTGTCGAAACTATCAGAAAAAGACTTCGCGCTCGGGAATTATTCAAAGAGAAGAGCGTTAACAGTTCCAGAACTATCAAGGCAAAATAAAGTTGACCGTTTTAATTGGTGTTTAGAGCATGAAAATTGGACTATTGAAGATTGGAAAAATGTCTTATTTTTGAATGAGACCAGAATTGGCCTACGATCAGACGACCGGCGTGTTCGCATTTTGAGAGGTAGAGGGAGGCAAGCTAGGCTCCAAGCTGCAAGACCGATCCCTAAATACAAAGGAGGTACTGTAATGTTTTGGGGCGGAATTATGTTCGGTGAGAAAACTCCTTTAATTCCCATTAGACAATCTCTGACAGTGTAATAGGAGAGATAACTTGGAAGTAATAAAATGAATATCCTTTTAAAATTAGGACTCGAACATTTTCTTTTCCATAATAATTCACCGGTATTTTCAACACCCTTCATTTTATTCGGGAAATCTTCCGAAAGAAAGCGCAATAATTTAATTGATCGATTTAAACTTCTGAAATTTAATAGCCTCGTGTTAGAAAAATTATTGGATCGTTTATCAAGCCCACACAGGATCTCTGTCGAGACGTTAACGACCGAAATTGTTGATTTTCAGTTTAAGTTTATTTAGAGAACTAAATGATAAATTATAATTGTCCCACGAATTTGGTTGCAATTACTGCACACGATGACAGAGATAAAATTCAACGCAGGCATTGTTGAGAATTGTCACGTAGCGTTTCCCAAGGTGGGAAGCAGAAAAAATCTTTAATTTGATTGGTTCATAAAAACAAAGATGGAAGAAGTTTTGGTTTGATTGGTATTGAAGTACTGACGAAAGAAAAACCTTTGATTTAATTGGTTTCTAAAGGAACAAAGAATAAGGTAGCCGGGGAAGTTTCGGACGAAAGTGAGTTCAGTTATTCGGGAGACGAAAACGGCAGTTGCTGGTTAAACCTTAACGGGATAGGTTGCCAGGGCTCGCGAATATGGTTCGGGTACTAGGGTAGTACGGTTTCAGTTTAGGTACTTGAGTGTTAAGAAGTACGGTTTCAAAGTGGAAACGAAAATAATTAATGTTGATTTTTGAAGTCGAGGAGTAACTGCAGAAGTCTTAAACGGGAAGATTCTGAGTTGACTCATTTAATATGTGTTTGATTGTTTGATATGGTTTTAAGGAAGGCTTAAGGATTAATTTAGTTTCGTAGTTATTCGGAAGACGGCGATTGGATAACTCGTTGGTTTTTTTGGTTTCTTTTAAAAGTTTTGATAAGTCAGTCTCAAGCTGGGACATATATAAGAAGTGTTAAGTCGAAGTCAGTAAAGTTTCTAAATTATTTGGAATTATTTAGTTCGCGTATCGTCGGTATATTCGGGAGTGAAAGTCATTTTGGCGAAAACGTGTGGGTGTTGTGTTTCGCACATAATCTGTCTGTTTCAGGAAAGAAGCAACATCGTAGAACATCCTCCTAGGTTCATCATTTTTGGGATTATTGGTCCAGGAAAAAGGTCAGATAAATTGTTTATGCTTAGCTTATCTTGAGAATTAGTAGACAGCTGCATGTCCGCCCAAATTATATTTATAGTCCAGAGTCCTGAAATCTTCTAAAAGTCATAGTTTCATAATTTTTTGTATCCTCTTAAAGCGTATTATTATTTTTGTAATCACCCTTAAGTAGTCGAAGGTTTAAGTGGAGTTTTCTGTTGAGAAAACTCAGGTTCATTTGAAAGTTCACGAGGAAACTATTGTTGAGTTTCCCTTTGTAAACTTAAAGTTTAAGAAGGATTATTTTCCGTCATATCATTTGGATATAGAAAATCTATCTTATACTGTAAATTCTTTCGAGATTGTTCATGATCATTATTTCTGGGGTCATTTTGACAAACCCTTTTCATTTTTGTTGATAATTTGAATTCATTTTTATATGATTTGGAATTCACATATAACTAACCAGTGTAAATTTGTTTGGGTTTTATTTGAATTTAATATACGTCTTAAATTTAATCTAAAAGGTTTCATTTACCATCCCTCTCCCTAGAAAATAATTTTAAACACTAAGACCCGACCCAAGTGCGTTGGGCCGATCCCACACTTTCTTCCGTCGGAAGAAAGAACTTCAAAATTTTAATTAACATCTTTTAATTTTCTTTAAGTAATAACACCCTTGATTGGTGGAAAGCCGCTCTTCTGTCCAATCACGAAGAGGGTGCTTTTTACATATGGTGACAGCGGTGGGATGTGTTTAATTTTCCGGGGAAGAGTTTTTCTTTTGTGATACGTTGAATTTTCCGGTAGATAAAAGGTCCTTTTGGTTTTGTGTATGTTGCATCAGTGTGAATATAAAGCTTACTAGAGTTAAATGTGTTAAATTTCCCAAGGGAGGTTTTTTTGGAGAGATTTTTGAGAAATTTAGAGAAATTTTGAGATATAAGGAAATTTTATCCTGTTGTTTTGTGGGTGATCGACGTAGTGTATACTGACTTGTTGGAAGATTTCTGGATGAAGGTTTTCAGGTACCTATTGATTTTAATTTGAATTGGATTATTTTCTTTTGAATGTATACTTGTGCCTATGAATTCGAGTTTATGTTTTAAAAATTGCGATTAGTAGGAACAGAGTTCAGGTTTGAATTAAAGTAAAGTAAAATTACTGATCTAAAGATTTTTGTTTTTGAGATATTGAAGAATTGAGTAAATACAGTTGGTTTTTTCTTTGAATAAATTCAAGTTTTCTTTTTTTTGGAATTATTATAGAACAGTTCATATTTCTGTGATGTTCTATCATTTTATGTGAAGGATTTTTGATAGAGCCAAGTTGATATCGAGGTTTTAAGACTTTAAAGAAGTTTTAGGTTCATTGCGGTTTTATAGGGAAAGAAGGTTTTCTTACAGGACATTTATTTTTCTTCCGGACATTGTTTTTCTTTCAGGACATTACTTTTCTTTTTCAGGACGTTGAATTTTCTGATTGTTGAATGTACATGATAAAGTTTTCTGTTTCAGGAGGGTTATGAATTTTTCTTTTGAATTTTGCTTTAATTGATTGCTTTCAGTGAAAATATTGATTGAAATTTTTTGATTGATTTTCTTTCAGGGCGTATTGCGTGAAATTTTTTTTTTGGTTATTTTATCCACTGTTCCGATTATTCGCGATTTCGTTTGACGATCGAAAAAGTTCGCTTTTATAAAATAATATCATTTGGTTTTGTTTTGAGTCTGACTTGGAGAATAATTGAACTTAGCTTTCTTTGCTCCAAGTCGAATTTGAAATTTTGGAAAACATTTTGATAGAAGGAAAATTTTTTTTAATTTTATTCAAGTTGGGTTTATTTTGATGGTTCAAGAATCGGGAAGAGTTTAAATTTGGTTAAAATTTTAGTAAAAGAGCCGCTGATCGTGACCTTTTGAATCTTAGAAAAGTTAAATAGAATCATTCTTTATTTCAGGAGGTTTTGTGTACTTTCTTTTCAGGAATTCGACACTTGGTAATTTTCTCGTTTTTTTTTTGGTGTGTTGGTCTGTTGTTGAACTCGTTTTCAGGTGATTTGTTTTATTTTGGGTGTTTCGAGTAAGACTGTATGAATCGGAATTGTTAGGGTATCATTTTGCTATTTTTTTTTATTTGAGAAATTTAAAGTCGTAATTTTGAGCGTATTTCAGTCCTGTTGAAATTTAAAGTTGAAAATTTGGAATTATTCATTGATTTGGAAAGTAAATAATTTATTGAATACATTAAAAAAAAATCATATTTTGGATTAAGTTAATTGGGTTTTGGTTAAATTTTTTGAAAAATGGCTCAACCAGCTGGTGCATCTAACACAAATGACCCTGCGGGTCAAATAACACCTATGTATTCACTAGGTATGCTCTCGACTACCTTGGAGAGTTTTTCCGGGAAAGACGCAATGAGATACTTTGAAAAATTAGAGTTACGGTCAAAATTATACGGATGGGACGAGAAGGATATGCTTCTCCTTCTCAAACTTAAGCTTGAGGAGGATGCCTATAATTTTTTCAAATCCGATGCCACCTTGGACATCTTGAGCTATAAGGAATTAAAGCAAAGGCTCGTTAAGAAATTTACGATAGTTAGGTTGCCGGGAGAAAACCAATGGAATTTGAGTCGATGCTATCAGCGACAGGACGAGGATGTGTCCTCGTTCTGCACTAGATTACGCACGGTGGGAACAAGTTTACTGAGCGAGGATCTGGCCGGAGCGTTAAGGGATGAAGAACCTGGAATAAGGAAGAAGAACCGGGATTTAATGCTGAATCAATTCAAGATAGGACTAAGGAAGGACGTAATGAAGGAAATAGGAATTTTATTATTGAAGGAAGAAAACTTGGATCTGGAAAAGGCAGAAGAACTAGTCAGGCTGCAGGAGACCACTAGAAGGATGTTGCAAGGGAGGTTGGCAAATATGAGGGTATCGACGGTTGACACCGAAAAAGTGTGTCAATTTTGCGAAAAGGAAGGTCACACCGCGAAGGAGTGCAGGAGTATAAGGCAGAACCGAGGGAGTGGAGAAAGAAGTAATGCAAGGACATGTCACTCTTGTGGTCGGATAGGCCATTTCGCGAGGGATTGCCGGAACAATAGGCAAAACGGATCAATGACACAAGGCGCGTGTCATAGCTGCGGCCAACAGGGACATTGGGCAGGGGAGTGCCCTAGCAGGGGTTCGGCTGGATGGCGGGAGCCAAAGGTCGAATTGTTAAGGAAGGAGGATATAGAGGAACAAACCTGTATGGAAGGTGAGGAAGTAGAGGAGATTACCGGAATGGTACAATGGGGAAGGCAGGCTCTAGGAGGCCACTTCCCCAGGGAAGACTGTCGTGAGGATAGTGGGAAAAAGGAACGTTTTTACGTGCAAGGGAAAGTCCGGGAGGACATTAAGGAAAAAGTAGTAAAGGTCGAAGCATTTAGGGAGTCCGGTACCCAGATCGAAGGTCCCTATGAAGTTAGGGATCTCATTAGGACTGGTAGGAGGAATACCAGTGTTAGCACCCAAACGGAGGGTGCAGAGGGAGCCGACAGCAATGGACTGTCGAAGGGTGACACCATAAGGGAATGGAATGGTGACGTCACCGGGACGAATAAGGAGGATAACGAAGGGGAGCTTCGTTGGGATCGAAATTCACTTTCGACACTGGGTACCGATGGGAACAGGAAGAAGGGCGGAGACTGCGCCAATGGATTAGGAACAAAGGTACACGATAGAAGGGAGTTAACCATAGAGGAAGATCGTATCTGGGAAGAGGTAGAGGCCAAATTGAGGAAGGTAATGGAAATTATACCATTACGACGATCTTGGAGGGCAAGGCGCCCTCCGGACCCAGGGAAGAACACTTTAGGAAACGGGTAGCGAGAAGGCAACTCCTCAATTGCCTTCCAGGAGAAATGAATCGACTCCTGCCCATTTCGTTAGATTCCAAGGATAAACTAGTCGGGAAACGGGTAGCGAGAAGGCAACTCTTCAATTGCCTTCCAGGAGAAATGAATCGACTCCTGCCCATTTCGTTAGATTTCAAGGATAAACTAGTCAGGAATTCGGGTAGCGAGAAGGAAACTCTTCAACAGCCTTCCAGGAGAAGCGAATCGACTCCTGCCCATTTCGTTAGATTCCATGGATAAATTGGACCGGAATTCGGGTAGCGAGAAGGCAAGTCATCGACGACCTTCTAGGAGACATGAATCAACTCCTGCCCATTTCGTAGATTCCAGGGGCTCACTGGCCCGGAGAGCCACCGTCTGAAAAGGGTCCCTGTTCTGGGTTACGAACACCCCCCCCCCAATCACTTATCACTTTTCGAATTTCGAGGTCTTTAAGTTTTTTTTGTAGTTTCGTTTAGCATTAAAACAAGTCCAACTCACAATTATTAAAGTTGGTTTAGAATAATCTTCGGAGGGATCTTGGTAAGATTTGCATTTTGTATTCCACAACAAAGGCAAATAGGTATGATAAATTGAATTCGTGGTATTCTTCCTCGGATGATTATGAACGAAACATGTAACTTATCATAGGAGGACGAATAAGGGAAAATAAGGAATTCATGTTTTATGTTAAGTCTTGTCTTAAGGGTGAACGGATCTTCATAATAATTAGAAAATTGTGTGAGTTTAATTTTTTTTTATGTTGTTGTATTTGTAAATTTTATGTAAAACAGGTTTCAAGAGGATCCAAATCAATTACCAGTATGGAAAAGGTACTGACCTAAGCCAGAGGAATGACCTTATTCGTAAAAGTAAAAAGTGCTGAAACGCTAATCGCGTACGCGTGTGCGAAGATAAACATTGAGATAATCGCGGCGTCTATACGCGAATCCGAATAAGTAACAATTAAACAATCTGTAGACCGGCAGTGGCGGCAGTTTCGAGATAACTTGAGTGATTACGCATTGCGGGATGCATAGACGTAGCTTAATCATGGCCGAGGGTACGATAAGCTTTATTTACTGTTTAAAAGTCGTGGAGAACACCAATCAATGAATGGAAAACGTCATCGACGTGTAGCAGAAATGGAGACTTTGGAGACACCGACGAAATGAAAGAATTGGCCCACAACATCGCCAGACAATTATGGGGATGGTTTACCTACATCACCTGTTCATGGACGAACTCATGGGATTTCCATGCGATATTCCGAATCATAAAGTACGGGATAGGAGTCATATCAAACGACTGCACCTATATTATAAGGTATTTGGATATGAAATGATTCCGTTGGCCAGCCTGTGGAATACTTTGACATTTATTGGCCTGTGCTTCAACTACGTGGATTAGGAACCGATACAGGACCAGACCAGGGAACCTGGGAAGAAGTAAGGACGCAGAGGCGGACGTAGGCTACGACAACAAAGACGTACTACACTGAAAGTGAAAACGGAAATATGTGCAATGTAAGGGACATTTCTCGCGATATCAGATGGACTGTGCGCTACGCTAACGTAAACATTGACATCGAACTCGAAGTGCGAATCGCTGATTACGGTAGACTATATAGGCCGTTGTGTATTTTTGGAAGGTCGTTCTCGAGGCGAAGGTCAGTTCCGATTTCAGAGGAATGAAACATATGGAGATGGTCAGAGCCGGACTAAGGAAATTTTGTTGTGACCGCGAGTGAAATTTGGAATTCGAATAAACAATTATGAACTCCTAGGGAGAAGTGTAGTGAAAGGCAGGATTTGTTTAATTTTTCTTTTTTGAAGGACTTGATTTATGAGCATTATGTTTTGCTGCATTGAGCCTTGAATTTTTTTGATATTGTTTGTTTTGGACTTGGACTAATTAGTTGAGTAAAAATGATATGTAGATTTAAGGCATGCTGCATGAGAGTTAAGAGTTTTAAGTTTGGTATATTCGAGTTGTATAACTGTTAGAATGTTTTTAACGGAAGACAAGGGACTATTGGACTATTAAGGAATAAGGGTAAGGGAAAAGTTATGGCAACCGATGCCAAAACTTTTTCAAAGGGGAGGATATTTGTAATAGGAGAGATAACTTGGAAGTAATAAAATGAATATCCTTTTAAAATTAGGACTCGAACATTTTCTTTTCCATAATAATTCACCGGTATTTTCAACACCCTTCATTTTATTCGGGAAATCTTCCGAAAGAAAGCGCAATAATTTAATTGATCGATTTAAACTTCTGAAATTTAATAGCCTCGTGTTAGAAAAATTATTGGATCGTTTATCAAGCCCACACAGGATCTCTGTCGAGACGTTAACGACCGAAATTGTTGATTTTCAGTTTAAGTTTATTTAGAGAACTAAATGATAAATTATAATTGTCCCACGAATTTGGTTGCAATTACTGCACACGATGACAGAGATAAAATTCAACGCAGGCATTGTTGAGAATTGTCACGTAGCGTTTCCCAAGGTGGGAAGCAGAAAAAATCTTTAATTTGATTGGTTCATAAAAACAAAGATGGAAGAAGTTTTGGTTTGATTGGTATTGAAGTACTGACGAAAGAAAAACCTTTGATTTAATTGGTTTCTAAAGGAACAAAGAATAAGGTAGCCGGGGAAGTTTCGGACGAAAGTGAGTTCAGTTATTCGGGAGACGAAAACGGCAGTTGCTGGTTAAACCTTAACGGGATAGGTTGCCAGGGCTCGCGAATATGGTTCGGGTACTAGGGTAGTACGGTTTCAGTTTAGGTACTTGAGTGTTAAGAAGTACGGTTTCAAAGTGGAAACGAAAATAATTAATGTTGATTTTTGAAGTCGAGGAGTAACTGCAGAAGTCTTAAACGGGAAGATTCTGAGTTGACTCATTTAATATGTGTTTGATTGTTTGATATGGTTTTAAGGAAGGCTTAAGGATTAATTTAGTTTCGTAGTTATTCGGAAGACGGCGATTGGATAACTCGTTGGTTTTTTTGGTTTCTTTTAAAAGTTTTGATAAGTCAGTCTCAAGCTGGGACATATATAAGAAGTGTTAAGTCGAAGTCAGTAAAGTTTCTAAATTATTTGGAATTATTTAGTTCGCGTATCGTCGGTATATTCGGGAGTGAAAGTCATTTTGGCGAAAACGTGTGGGTGTTGTGTTTCGCACATAATCTGTCTGTTTCAGGAAAGAAGCAACATCGTAGAACATCCTCCTAGGTTCATCATTTTTGGGATTATTGGTCCAGGAAAAAGGTCAGATAAATTGTTTATGCTTAGCTTATCTTGAGAATTAGTAGACAGCTGCATGTCCGCCCAAATTATATTTATAGTCCAGAGTCCTGAAATCTTCTAAAAGTCATAGTTTCATAATTTTTTGTATCCTCTTAAAGCGTATTATTATTTTTGTAATCACCCTTAAGTAGTCGAAGGTTTAAGTGGAGTTTTCTGTTGAGAAAACTCAGGTTCATTTGAAAGTTCACGAGGAAACTATTGTTGAGTTTCCCTTTGTAAACTTAAAGTTTAAGAAGGATTATTTTCCGTCATATCATTTGGATATAGAAAATCTATCTTATACTGTAAATTCTTTCGAGATTGTTCATGATCATTATTTCTGGGGTCATTTTGACAAACCCTTTTCATTTTTGTTGATAATTTGAATTCATTTTTATATGATTTGGAATTCACATATAACTAACCAGTGTAAATTTGTTTGGGTTTTATTTGAATTTAATATACGTCTTAAATTTAATCTAAAAGGTTTCATTTACCATCCCTCTCCCTAGAAAATAATTTTAAACACTAAGACCCGACCCAAGTGCGTTGGGCCGATCCCACACTTTCTTCCGTCGGAAGAAAGAACTTCAAAATTTTAATTAACATCTTTTAATTTTCTTTAAGTAATAACACCCTTGATTGGTGGAAAGCCGCTCTTCTGTCCAATCACGAAGAGGGTGCTTTTTACAACAGGGCCTAGGTATGTTGATCTAGTGCTACAACCTGTAGTGAGGCACTGGCGAGGTGCTTTTGGAGATTATTTCCTATTTATGCAGGATAATGCACCTCCACATACCAGCAGAGTTGCAAAAAAAATTTTCGAAACAGAAGGTGTGACTGTTTTAGAGTGGCCTTCTTGTTCACCGGACCTTAATCCTATCGAGCACTTGTGGGATAGGATCAAAAGAAAAATTAGAGCTCGTCAAAATAATCCTGGTAACGCAGAGCAACTTATACAAGCGGCTTTAGAGGAATGGGCAAATGTTACAGAAGAAGAAATTAACAACTTAATAGAAAGCATGCCTCGTCGAATTCAAGCTTGTATCAATGCCAGGGGTGGTAATACTGATTATTGATTTGTTAAAATCGTTTTATTTGTTGTTCAATTCTCAGTTACATAAAAATTATTTTTAGAGAAAATTTTAATTTTCTGTTCCATTATAAAAATAATGTTTTAATAATTTATATTATTTTTGTAATAAACTTGATTTGGGAATCTCCAGAGTGCACTTTTCCCTACATTATCACCATTGTTTATGAAGAAACAATCTCAATAAACAATGCTTTTGTACTCAAGCACGCTTTGGTGAAACATTGGTACTTTCGCAATGATAACACCAAAAATCAATAACTGTGGAAACTCGTGCTTTTAAAGATAATATTCTACTTGCAATCTTCGTAAAAATGAAAAGGGGCGAAACATCGAAAGATCCTGAGGGGCCACTATTTTGATATCTCTGAAAATCTGGAAAATTCTATTAGCTAACGAACGTTTCTGTCGTCCCATGCAATCAAATTCATCGGAGTCCAACCTGTGGCTTGGAAGTGGAGCAAAGTTAACGTTGACACTTTGTTATTATAAGGGTACAATAGAAAAATATTGCTGCTGGCGCAAGAGAAGAAGCAGTCAGCTGTAAGCCCAGTTGATATGTCAACTGGAATAACGTCCACTAGCGAATTTCATCCGAAAAAGGCGGTATTTTCTTGGCGGTGGAACACAGCCTCCGGTTATTCATTTCGGATAGGAAAAAAGTGACTTGTATTGTAACCAACGGTTCGTTATTTCTGAGGAGTATGGGGAAGAAAAAAGCAATATTCACGAAGTTCACCACTAAATCAACACTGTCGGAAATACGAACATTTGTAGAAACAGGTCACATCTGAATTCAGGACTGTTTTGGCCAAATCGACATTTTTCATTTTCGAGCATGTGACTCGTTCTGTATAGATATCACTGGTAAATATCGAATACGAGGCCAAACAAATAACTCTCTGAATGTGAGAATAACTCTGATTATGATGGTTGGACTGTTTATTCAAAAATTGGCAGTTCGTTATTACCATTGAGTCCCATTTACACATTGTACACAACCGTGCATAACCTATTAGTATTGGTTTTAATGTTACACATCTAAAAATCCTAACCGTTAGGTGATTTATTCAGAAATAATTCACGAACGTTTTTAGACTTTCAGTTCACCGAAAAATAAAGGTTGGAATGAAGTTCAGGGTGGGGCATACGAGGATATACTGGAAAATTCTTAGCCTACTATAGAACCAAACAAAATTTCAACGTCAAAATATTTTTTCACTCAACATATTCTCCTCTTGATTGAATACATTTATTAAAGCGAACCTGCAACGTCTCTAGACCTTAAAAAATGTTTCTTAATGCTCTACAAACCAGTCCTCCACAGCGTTTATTACCTCTTCGTTGGAAGAAAAGTTACGACCTTTTAAACTTTTTTTCAGTTGAGGAAAGAGATGATAGTCGGACAGAGGCAAATCTGGTGAATAAGGGGGGTGTTCTAGTAATTCTAATCCTAAATCACGAATTTTTTGCATGGCAACATGAGATTTGTGTACTGTGGCGTTGTCCTGTAAAAACAAAACACCGTTGGATTGCTTTCCGCGTCTTTCCTCTTTAATTTTTTCCCTTAGAGTGGTCAGTAATGTCAAATAGTAATCTTCAGTTCTTGTTCTACCCTAATCCAAAAAAATCACTCATGATTATTCCATGGCAATCCCAAAAAACTGAAGCAAGAACTTTTCAAGCAGATTTTTGGACACGAAACTTCTTAGGTCTTGGAGAACCAGAGTGTCGCCATTCCATCGATTGTTGCTTTGTTTCTGGATCGTAGAAATGTACCCAAGTCTCATCCATAGTAACAATTTGGTTTAAGAAGTCTACATCGTTCTCAAATCGAGCACAGATCGAACGCGATGCTTCTACCCTTAAATATCCTAAAATCATGTCATGAACTGCATCGATATTTTCGGGGACTGACACAGAAACTGGCCTTCCTAATCGGTCATCATCTTCAATGGAAAATTTACCTCTTTTGAAGCTTGCAGTCCAATTAGTCAAGGTCGCATACGAAGGACATTGATCATCAAGGGTATCAAGCATATCTTAGTCAATCTGCTTACCTCTTAACCGTTTTAAATACAGGTACTTGATGATGGCTCGTTACAATTCCGGTGGACATCTTTTTTTCAATTTATTGCGTAACTCTGGTTTACTTTTTTGACGTCGAACTCTACACTGACACTTCTAATAAGTTATTTTTCGTTGATATGCTATCCCAATATTTTGTTTATGCATGGAACTGGTCTAGGCTAACTAAATATCAATACATCCTCGTATACTGTTTTTTTTAATAAAGATCTTGCTCAAATTTTATGTACACAACTGGCGCCCAACGTAGGGAAAAAATCCAGAGCAGAACCCTGTAATATCTTACTTCAACTAGGACTCAACTTCTGTATGCTTCATCTCAATGAAGTGCATACCCTCGAAATTGCAGTGGAATGCCGTGTTTTTGATATTCCGAAGCCTCCAATTCCGTCTTCTCGAATCAACCACTCTCTCCTCTCAATTCCATTTCGTCCAATAAAAAATTTAACTTGATTCCCTCCACGTCAACCCCCAAATTTCCTCCACATTCGACTCGAGACATCAATCCACCATTCGACCCACTTTACTGCAATACTTCACTCAAAGGGTGGCTTCAACTGTCGTAAATATTTTACAATTCGAATCGTCGCAATTCATTACGGAACCTCCGATTTTATTTGCCCTCCCGGTAAGCCCACCAATCATGTTGTAGCGCCACATCCTGCCGCTACAATTCGGTTACAGCAGGGAAAGACTTCATCACAACGGTAAGGCTTCGCCTCTTTGTTTCGCTGACTTGAATGTCAGGTGAAACCGTGCTGATGGATGGTAGGTTTTGGGGGAGTTTGAAGGTAATTTATCGATTTCTTGTTTGGATGGGGTAATTTCGAAAATTAATTAGTAGTTAAGCGGATCTGAAGACAATGTTTTATCTAAATAAATATTCATCATACAGGGTGCGTCAGCAAGGCGTACGGCTGAAATAGCGCCTTAACTATACCGTGTCGAAAAAAACTTATATAATATGGCTGTAAGGTTGACAAAAATCTACTTACTAAAATAGTTATTCATGATATGAGTGTTGAAAGTGACGTTTTATCTTGTGAGTGAGAAAGTTTCACGAACAAAATGAAATCACTTTTAACACAAATACCATTCAATGTTTTTTGTACAACTGCCCTATTTTGATAATGAAATGGGCGAATTTGCAATGACAATAAACTTAAAAATGCATTTTAATATTCAAATAATCAAAAGGTTTGTGAATGGCAAACGTTGCCAACGTTATAATTACTAACAAATGAGAAAATACGCTGTCATTTGAATTTCGTTCCTGTCCAATTTTCGTCTTGGTATTTTAACTGCTTAATATGTTTGTCGAGAGTTCAATTATTAATGAAAGTGACGATTTGGTTGTTCCTGTGGATATTGAAGAGTCTGCAAGAAGAGCAAATCTAGAACTCCTACCTAAAAAATCTGTTCAGCAGTAGGTACCTATTTTCCTGGCATACTTAGAAGAAAAATCAAAAATATGGAGTTATCAACTTTGTGGAGCAAATTTTCAAGATGAAGTCAAGCGACCTTATTGAAAATGGTGTGAATGTCAGTAAATATTTTGAGGTAATAGCATATTCAAAACGGAAGAGTGGAGGATATCGTCCCAAAAAATCGAAAATTCTCACTCGTGAAAGTTGAAAAGTTTATAAATGAGGCACCAGATGAGAAATACTTGATGGTTAAGGTTGCAACTATTTTCGGATTATTTGGAGCCTGTCGGCGTGAAGAATTGTATAATTCATCAATGGAAGACATCGAAATAACAAATAAAACATTGGTTATACAACTTCCAAACACAAAAACGAAAGTCAGTCGTTCTTTCAGTATTATTGGGAAGTATGTTGACTATTTTCATGAGTACTCTGCACTGCGCCCTTCTGTCATCGAACATCGTCGTTTTTTCCTGAAATACATGAATAATAAATGTACTGCCAATCCAGTTGGTATCAATACATTTGGGAAAATTCCATCTATTTTTGCCGAATTCCTCAAACTGCCAGAACCAAAGCAATATACAGGACACTGTTTTCGAAGATCCTCCGCTTCATTGCTAGCTTAATCAGGAGCAATTATTACCGATATCAAAAAACATGGTGGATGGAAGTCTACGACGGTAGCCGAGGGTTATGTCAATCATTCACTTGCATATAGAAATGTCATTGCTGAAAAAATTCTCCCAACCTCAAC
Organism: Adalia bipunctata; assembly: GCA_910592335.1. Lineage (NCBI taxonomy): Eukaryota > Metazoa > Arthropoda > Insecta > Coleoptera > Coccinellidae > Adalia > Adalia bipunctata. Next base: position 7,454,838 of record OU342951.1, read on the forward strand.
AGATTTTGAATCATCATCATCCAATATTGTACTTCCGGTTTCTACAAGTAGGTACTGATGGTGCTGAGGATTCTGATAATGTGTTGCGAAGCTCCCTAACGTCACAGGGCATTAATGTAATTGTTCTAGTTTTACAATTAATATTAATGTTCATGAGTGATGATTGTTAAATATTGATAATGAAAATTTGCAATTGCTGAATTTTTTTCATCTGATTTCATCATAAGGAAATGGAGTGCTAAAAATATTTTTAACACTAATGTTAAAAATATTTTTAACACGCTTCCACGTAAAAAATCAATTTTAACATTGTTTGCTGTCATTAAAAGTGTCACTTTTAATGATAATTGTACAAAAATATCCTCAAAATGCGAATAATGTGGCAAGGCCGTGATGAAATTAAAAAAATTAGGTATAAGTGTGAAGCTCTCGTTCTCCCAGAAGGAATAATGCCATGAAATACAGGGTGTTCCATTTGAAAAAACTGCATATTTTTCCGTAACTTTTTTCTGACGCACTCTGTATAAATAAGGATTGCCTGAACCATTTCGATGCAGTATTCTCGTCAATTTGCTCTCAGCTCCCACAGTCGCTGATTGGATGAACAGGAACTTGAACCCCTAATTATTCAGCAATAAGTACTCTTCATTACTTGTCCAAATTCTAAAGTCCGAATAAAACAACCAAATTATGGCATCAGAACAATCAGAATAATACTAATACTCTAAATTCTGGAGGAGATTTCAAGCATTTCGGCATGATTTATAGTTCAATGAATCTACGACACGGAAAGAGCTTACGTATTAAATATCCACGTAAAACCTTTCTGTGTCCTCCAGACCGAAGCACAATAACTTGCGGTCAACCGTCCATTTTACGTCCATAACTTTATCACGGCCGTAACAGCCTTTTCAAATCGAATCTAGAGCCTTAAAACACTCGGTACTGCAACCCGATCCTTGTTACGAGCATTATAAATAAGGGGTTTGCTGTGAAGAAGAAAAACCATCGTAAAATACAGGTTTTATCGGACTGGGTTTCGTTCAGCCTTGGATATTCCTAGAAACCAGCGAGATAAGCTGTTGAGTAAGGAATATGCATTTTTTAAAATCGAAGTTCGCTGTTCAAACGATTAAAACAGGTTGACACACTGAAATAACAGCTCTCCATAACACCATTTATGACATCAATTAATTTATGTGATTACATATCACTCAGGTGCCTCGCAAATAGCATCGGCCCTACCCAACTAATTTCAAATATGGCCTTTTCTTCGATATTAGCTTGTCTGGAGGAGGGTCCACTGATTAATTATGGAAACCTTCACTCCAACCCGCAACATTTCACAAAAACCCTGGCGGTTATGTTGGGACATGGGAAAATCTCCGTTGTAAATTGGTTGTACAAGGGATTTATGTGAAACTTACGAGCTGAGCTCAGGAAGTGATAATGCTAGTGTTCCTTCATTCTGGATGGAAGTGGGTATCGAGAAAACATTAGACAAATGACGGCATATTTCATGTAGAAGATACCGCGCTTACGGGTTATTACGCACATAAATAGATAGGGGTTGGTGAATGGGGATGCAGAAAAATTCTAAGCAACAATGCTGAAGGTTTAGGATGGAGCATTCATCTTATATATTATGGTAATTCAACGATGCCATTATGTAACGAGAAGAAGTTGAAACTTCTTGTTACCTTTTCCTTTCCCAAATTGTTGGATTCAACTGAAAGATTCAGTTCTTTGAAAGATATTTATTCTTACTTGTTCCCAATAACCAAGAATGAACAAAATACACTGCGCAAAAAAATTAACGCACATTCTGAAAATCTCAATTTTAATGAAAGTTAACTCTACGTTGTCTTTATAACTTATTTTTCATGTTCTCTCGGGAAGGTTTTGAACGAAACAAGACACATTAAATAGAAGAAAAATTCAGGATTTCATCGAATCTTATGTGAAAGAAGAGAAATGAACAATTTTCAAAATACTGAAATGCTGATAAGTGATACAATACTTGGTATTGCCACCCCTTGCGTTAATTACAGCTCGGCAACGACGGTTCATACTCAAAATGAGGGATCTTAAAATGTTCTGATCTAATCCTTCCCAGATTTCTCCGAGTTCGATTCCTAAGTCATTAAGAGTAGCTGGATAATTTTCTGAACTTCTCAGCCTTCTATTGAGGTTGTCCCAAACCTGCTCAAGAGACTTCAACCTCTTCAAGGTACACCTGAACGATGCGCGCACGATGGGGTCTGGCATTATCGTCCATATAAATGAAATTTTCACCAATGTATGGGGCAAATGGCACTACATGCTCTTCAAGAATGTTCCTTATATACTTATCAGCATTCATAGCTCCTTTATCAACGACCACTAGGTCTGTGAGAGCAGTCAAAGATATTCCACCCCATACCATAATCGATCCTCCTTCGAAACCAGTAGTATTCAGGAAATTGGACTGAGCATATCTTTCATATGGACGTCTGTATACAAGGGAACGTCGAGCACAATGGTAGAGGCAGAATCTAGACACATCTGTGAAGAGAACTCTTTCCCAATCGGCCTCTTCCCAATGGATATGCTCTCTCGCAAAATCCAAACGCACCCTTCGATGGGCTGGGGTAATAGCTGGGCCTCTTGCCGCGACACGAGGCCTTAAATCATAATATTCTCTGAGGTGATTTCCTATTGTCTGAGTGCTAATTTGCACCTCATGAGTTTACTCAAGCTGATTTTGAAGGAGGCGAGCGGTTGCAAACCGTTGTCTCAACGAAGAAACTCTCAAGTAACGTTCTTGAATGGCAGTTGTTACCCGTGGTCTACCCTGTCCTGGTCTTCGGACATTCATACCTGTCTCCCTGAATCGCTGCAACATTCTGGAGACACTTGTATGGGAAACTCCAAACCTTTCTGCAATTCTTGTGTATGTCCACCCTTCTTCTCGCAAAACTACCGCTTGTGCACATTCCTCTTGGGTCAAATTGCGTGTTTCGCGTTGCATAGCGATCGAGTGTAGAAAATCAAACGAAAGAAAAACTATTGATCACTAGAATTGATCGAGAACAACTGATTTTAGAATGGAGCCAATACATTCAAAATCTGATAATATCATCTTTTTTTATTCCTGCTGGGTGAAAACATCTGTATTTTAAGAAAAATGTTGAATGTAGATAACATATGCATGCATAATTCTGATTAGGTATATAAATAATTATCATTGAGAACACCTTCAGTTGTAGAATAAATTTGAGATTTTCATAATGTGCGTTAATTTTTTGCGTAGTGTAATTAATTCACTATACAAAATCCAAATTCACAGCAATGGATTCAATTCCTGTTAGTAGGTATCTCTCTCAATTCACTCTGACAGTCGAAAACTACCCAGAGACATATTTCAATTCAAATTGAACCTGATGCAAGCTCTAGACCTATCCGAATAATCCATCTCGTATTCTGCCGATTGCGCAGAAACGACAGAATGATAAATACGGAATTCAAATTGATGTTCCTCCCGCCTTGTTAAAGTCACAAATTCATAAATCTGCAGGTGTAGGTATAGATTAAATTCCTGAAACTCAACAGAATACGTCGTGATTTGTTTGTCCTGAAAATATAAGGCAGCATCGCCTTGCTGTATACTAAAGAAAAAGCAGATTCTGATGGGTAGGTACTCATGCTGAAGAATTTTATTTTCAAGTTTATTTAAAAACGATTGAAGGAACCCAAGGACTCTGGCCGATTGCTTATGTTTAAAAGAAGTGTTAGTACTGTTTATTTTAAATCTTAGGATTATCCACCAGTGGCGGGGTTACTGGGCTGATATATGATGGGAAATTATATCCATCAAATTGAATATCACAAACGATAAAAGTTTTCCTTCGAAAGCGAAGAGACCCAACTGTCAGATCTACCGCAGACTAATGACCTCCACTGAAAAACTTGTTTTCATGCACAATTTCCCGATAAAACGTGGAGCGAGAACCAACCAAAAATTCATTATTATTTCAAACACAATTCTGAGCCACATAGCAAGCGGTCGGCCAGGCTGAATCCTGAATCCAATTGTTTTATAATCATTTCTCCATTACTTCACTACATGTTATCCTGATAGTTCCATGATCCTGGTCCTAGGATTTGCGTCGTTTACCTTCTATTTACGGACCCTTTGCCGGTTAAACCTCACATTAATCTTTGATGCGAGCTGTTGTTATTTCCCCTGTTTAAGGCTGGGTCACAATTAAATATGCGGGGATTGGGTTTGGAGTTCGAATTGACCTTCACACACTTGGGGAGATCAAGAATTGCCTAATTGACCCCCCCCCTGAAAAACTGTCTGAATCCGCTAGTGGATCACACGCTTAGAACATGCAGAGTTTTGGTGTTATGGATCAGAATAATGGGTATTCTGAAAGGTTCGACAGAAATGAAAACTTTAACGATCGAATATCAACTTCAGATTTCCCAGGGATTCCGTGCTGATGACGAATAGGATGTTTTTCCTTACGTATTTTCCACCCAAAAAGTGGAGACTTTGGAAATCGACTTTATTATGAATAGGGCTACTTGGGACAATGCCAATTAACAATATTCAAACGAAATAAGAATACAACCACTGGAACGGGAGGTATGGCGGTTTGAACTTTCGATTTTTTCAAAAAATGCCATTTCGCAGGTGAAAATCTAAACCATTATAGTTAGGGCTCTGGAAAGTCTATTATTGAATAGAGCGACCTCAAAAACCTACATTTTGATACCAAACATGACCATATAGTCCTTCTTTCACATGAATTTTTCATGTTTTTTGTTTTCCATTTTTCATTTTCGAGTTTTGTTCACGAGCTCAGAGCATGCAGAGTTTAGGTCTCATGGGTCAGCAAAAAGGGTATTCTGATAGATTCGAATGGGTTGTAGACATTGACGATCGAATATCAACACTAGATTTCCCAGGGATTCCGTGTTGATGACGAATAGGATGTTTTTGGAGGTCTTACTCCTTACGTATTTTTCACCCAAAAAGTGGAGACTTTGGAAATCCATTTTATTATGCCTGGGGATACTTGGGACAATGCCGATCAACAATATATAAACGAAATGTGAATACGTCCACTGAAACGGGAGCTATGGCGGTTTGAACTTTCGATTTTTTGAAAAAATGCCATTTCGCAGGTGAAAATCTAAACCATTATAGTTAGGGCTCTGGAAAGTCTTTTATTGAATAGAGCGACCTCGAAAACCTACATTTTGATACCAAACATGACCATATAGTCCTTCTTTCACATGAATTTTTCATGTCTTTTGTTCTCCATTTTTCATTTTCGAGTTTTGTTCACGAGCTCAGAGCATGCAGAGTTTAGGTGTCAGGGGTCAGCAAAAAAGGTATTCTGATAGATTCGAATGGGTTGTAGACATTTACGATCGAATATAAACACTAGATTTCCCAGGGAGTCCTTGGTGATGAAGAATATGGTGTTTTTGGGGGGGTCTTACCACTCTTACCCCTTACGTATTTTTCACCCAAAAAGTTAACATTTTCGAAAACGATTTTATTAGGCCTAGAATTACTTGGGGCGATGCTGATTAACAATATAAAAATAAAAAGTGGATCCGACCACAGGATCGGGAGCTATAACGAATTGAAATTTCTTTCTTTTTTTGGAAAAATGACATTTCGCAGGTCAAATTCTAAACTATTCAAGGTAGCGCCTTGAAATACTTTTTATTGAATTCAGCGTCCTCGAAAACCTATATTTCGATGCCAAACTTGACCATATTGTCCCTCTTGAACCAGATTTTTTTCAGTGCTTTGTTTTCCATTTATCATTCTTGAGTTGAATGGGGGAGGGACAAAAGGGCCATGGCTTCCTCCTTGGGCCTCAAAAATGACAAAATTCCCTTTATAGTTGTTCAATCGATCCCTAATATTCTCATCATGGAAAAATTCCATTCTAAGTCTTCAACTCCTATAATTTTGGGTGAGCAACTCTGTCCATCTGACAGATCCCTTGAGCCGATAACAAGGAGACCAGAAGTTGAATCCTTAACTCCCACACCTGCTCATATTTCCCAAACTCATCACCTCTTTTTCCTCAAACTGAGAAAAAACACAGAACGAGATGTTTTCAAATCTCAGCCAGCTTCTCTTCGCCTTCCATCTAAACCAAACAGACTCAGATGGATTGCCGAAATCTCTCTCCTGGCGTATTCGGATTGATGATACCCTCACGCTGACCCTTTCCCCGGATTTAATTGTTTGTGGTATTAACTCCGGGACAAGGTTCGCAAGTTTAATCGTTTTGAATTTCTTTGAAGTTCCGGATTTATAGTTGGAAAGCTGAAACTATCATTTTCCGGGAAATATATGGGGCGTTCAGAACAAGTTTGATTCGGACCATTAAGTCGCTTGTCTGAGTGGATATTATTATTGGGGTATTCACAGTTACGGAGCGAAAAGGAACGGTAGAGTGGAGTGGGAATATTAGTTCCATCTAACGGTCACGGCTGATAACGTAGCGGGTACGTAGAGTTTTTAGGTGGGTGTTATGGTGAAGAATTGAAGTTTCCATTCGCTTATATGAGGAGCACCTGGGGCATTAGGAAGGAAATAACAATGAAATTTTATGCACGCGAATGAAAGCTTCGTGCTGAGAACAGTCATGGCTTTGTTAACATCTGAACACACTTATTAGGCAACACAAGCTCGTCTAACACAAGTAAAAGAAGTTGAAAGAAGTCACAGGGCTATCTTTGGGATGTCTTTGTTTCGCCTCAGCAGGTACAAAAAAAAATTCATTCCAAGCAGCAGCCATTCAAGACAAGAATCGAGATAGGATATTCAAGATCCACTCTGTTACGTTTAGGAATTGATACGTACGAGGATATATTGAAAACTTCTTAACCTACTATAGAACCCAACAGAATTTCGATGTCAAAATATTCAATTACTCAACATATTCTCCTCTTAATTGAATACATTTATTACAGCGAACCTGCAACGTCCCTAGATCTTTAAAAAAAAATGTTTCTTCCTGCTCTGCAAACCAGTCCCCCATAGCTTTTATTACCTCCACGTTGGAAGAAAATTTACGAACTTTTAAACTTTTTTCAGTTGAGGAAAGAGATGATAGTCGGACGGAGCCAAATCTGGTGAAGAAGGGGCTGTTCTAGTAATTCTAACCCTAAATCACGAATTTTTTGCATGGCAACATGAGATTTGTGTACTAGGGCGTTGTCCTGTAAAAACAAAATACCTTTGGATAGCTTTCCGCGTCTTTTCTCTTTGATATTTTCCCTTAGAGTAGTAAGTTATGTCGAATAATAATCTCCAGTTATTGTTCTACCCTTATCCAAAAAATCAATCATGCTTACTCCATGGCAATCCCAAAAAACTGAAGCAAGAACTTCTCCAGCAGATATTTGGACATGAAACTTCTTAGGTCTTGGAGAACCAGAGTGCCGCCATTCCATCGATTGTTGCTTTGTTTCTGGATCGTAGAAATGTACCCAAGTCTCATTCATAGTAACAATTTGGTTCAAGAAGTCTACATCGTTTTCAAATCGAGCACATATCGAACGCGATGCTTCTACCCTGGCACGCTTTTGGTCAACATTCAAACATTTGGGGATCCATTCTGCAGAAATTTTTCTCATGTCCAAATTGACGTGAACTATATGATGAACGCTTCGGTATGAAATGTTCAGTGCTTCAGATATCCGTTTTAGCTCAATTCAACGGTCTGATGAAATCATATCATGGACTGCATCTATATTTTCGGGGACTGACACAGAAACTGGCCTTCCCGAAGGACATTGATCTCTAAGGGTATTAAGCACATCTGCTTACCTTTTACAATTTCGGTGGTCATCTTTTTTTTTAATTTATTGCGTAACTCTGGTTTACTTTTTTGACATCGAACTCTACACTGACACTTCTAATAAGTTGTTGTTCGTTGATATGGTATCGCAATATTTTGTTTATGCATGGAACTGGTCTTCTATCAATACAATATCAATACATCCTCGTAGGTACTCAAGCTGACAAAATAGCATTTTATTCAGATTACCTCGTCTGCCAACTTAATCTTAACATCGAGTGTTATTTCTGACCACGAAAACTAATCCTCGGTTCGATGTGAAACACAAAACCATCGTGTTAATGCTGAAAGATAAATTCGATACCGAAACCATTCGACCGCGAATACAATTCTTTCCAGGACGTCAGTTCTATGAGATACAGCAACCTATTATTATATCTCCCATAGGTCAAGCATGTGGAAGAAAGTTAAACAGTTTCATTCCGTTCGAAATGACTAGAGGTCGAGAATTTCTTTCTACGTCACTCTATATTGAGCTTCTAGAGGCTTAAAAGGCCACTCAATTCAATCAGAAGAGAAATTTTTTTTCTGCTGTTTTTTTCAATTTTATTGTTTTCAAAGTTATCAATGTATCGCAGATATACATGGAGAGTCTCTGATTTGTACATATATTCCAACTGTATATTCTTGGGGCGAAAAAAAACCTTTTTTCATTTACGATTAATTTATTTACAGAGAAGAATGCAAACAGTCGATGATTATGTGGAAACTTTCTGTGAATTGATGTGATAATAACCGTGTAGTGTCGAGTTAAAATTCTAAGAGGATATTGTTTAGAATGTTCAGATAGAAACATTGCCACAGATTATTTAGTGCTGAGTATCATTTTAATTTTAATTAATCTAATAAATAAATAAATAAATATCCAAATTTTATATTTATTGACATTTATTTTCAATATGGACCGGTAACAATAAATTTTTAATAGAAACTGTGCATATAAAATGTATAATTTCGTGCTTCTTAGAATTAAATTTTTATTATTGTTCATTATAACATATCTCTACATCAAACGTTTTTCCATCATAGAGATTTTAGTCTTGACATAGTTAATGAACATTCTGACAACATTGTTTACTTGTATAGGGATCTGAGAGTTTATGAATTTCAGCCATTCGGTGATACTATAAATCTGGAGAAGCATCCAGATTCTTGTGATTTTTTATTTTTTCGTCAAATTTTTTCGGGTAAAATTGGGAATAACTCGAAAACGACGCGTTTTATTGAAAAAACTTATAAATACGTTTCTTCGTTAAAATGATTGATTCTTTCGAAAATATGAACCGTTAATCTTTTTCAAGTGGTTTTATAGTACTTTTGCGTGAATTTATAGGTTGTCTACGCTGTAACTTTCATACCATGGGAAATTTTGAATAGGTTTTGATTGAGGAATATGCACCAAGAATATAGTGAACAATCAAACAAAAGTCAGTTCATTTGAAATAGCACGTACGAAGATATGAACATAAAAGTGTTTTTTTCATGAATTTTCGACACCCTGTATCTTTCAAACGGAACCGAATTTCGAAAAATGGTTTAGGTGAAAAAGGGTTTCGTTTGATGAGAGGAATTTACACAAATATATGTACAAGTCGAAGGCACACCCTGTATAAACTTGGAAAAACAAGTCTATCCTCATTTTCTTCGACAAGTAAAGTTCAAATGCATCACATAATTGGGAATCTAGATCGACCAAACTCTAATGTAACTGGTAATTTTGATCTTTTTATCATCACTAAGACAATAGCCGTCAAATGGCGGCATCAACAACTGATCAAGGCCTTCTATACGCTAGAAACGCCACTAAGTGCCAAAAAACCAATTTGCTGGTTCAAGAAGATGAACTTCATTCCACTGTTATCAAACTGCCCCAAAGATTCATTCCCAACAACACTGCGATTCTGGATTCTGCGATTGACGACAGTTCGGTTTTTATCGATTGGTTTCTGATTAACGCAATTTGGATGCAGAAGACGCTCATGAAGGCACGGATTGGATATTGATGGATGCCTTCCATTCAGGATACCAAATCCGACAGTTCCACCATATACCCTTCATCGAAAGGTTCGCTTGTAATGGATGTCCCAGTTTTGGTGGAATAATAGTTCGTTCGGTCCTCAATTTATTGATGATCAAATTTGCTGCATTCCTGAGCAGTTAGTACTGAATGGAATTTGGGTTATGCTATTTTTCCAAAACTTTTCCCTGTGGACCGAAGTGAAGATGGTGATACTTCGCATTTCTGTGTATCATATCTTCATACGTAAATACGCTCTTCAAGAAAAAGGGTCGTTATTTCTAACAGCGCCATACTTCCAGATAGACATCTGCCGGAGTAACTACCCCTATTATTTCAATTCATAAATATATAATTCTCGTCTTTTTAGTGTTTGCTCGTTAGGAAACTTCTTATATCTCACGACTCAAGTTTTTATACGTCGTCTTGACGCTGCAGAAGTGGCCCTTAAAACTTGAGTCGAGATGAAATTTTAATCCGAGCTTGGTCCTTGGGGTGTTTTTGGAATCGGTCTAGTTTTCATCTCAGATTAATCACAAGTCCAAACTTTGATTAACGCGCTATTATAACATGGAGTTTTGGGACTAGGAAGAAACGAGGGTGAAAATTGTCAGAGGGGTGAGCTTCAAGGTGTAACACCCCGAAAACTTCATTCATATTTATACAGGGTGTATGCAGGATGAGTCTTTGACTTGTACCTATATTTTAACTGTAGATTCCTCTCATCAAACGAAACACTTTTTTCCTATACTATTTTTCAAAATTCGGTTTGGTTCCGAAGATACAGGGTGTCGAAAATCCATGAAAAAAACACTTTTCTGTTTATATCTTCGGAACCGTTATTTCGAATGAACTGAATTTTGGTTGAGTGTTTACTCTATTCATGGTGCATATTCCCCAATCAAAACCTATTCAATATCCCTACTTGTAAAAAAGTTATAGGGTAGTCGACTCATCAATACACGCTAAAACACCATAAAACCACTTCAAAAAGACAAAAGGTTCATATTTTCGAAAGAATCAATCATTTAAGAAACTAAAAGTATTCCTATTTTTTTCAATAAAACACGTCGTTTTAGAGTTATTTCCAATTTTACCCGGAGAAATTTGACGAAAAAATCATTAATTTCAAGAATAATCTGAATGCGTCTCTGAATTGAATATCATCGAATATTATTTCTTCTCTGGTCCTTAAACGAGTTTACAATGTTGTCACAATATTTATCAATTTTGTCGGGATATTTTAATAATAAAATCCCACAAATGTGGAAGATGAAATTGAACACCAAGGAGTATTTAACACGCACAGTTTCTATTGAAAATTCATAGTTACCGGTCCATATTGAAATTAAATGTCGATAAAATACAAAATTCGGATATAAATGATGAATGTCGATAATAAAATGATACCTTATAATCTGTGTCGATGTTTCTATCTGAACAATATCCTCTTGGAATTTTATAAACCCGACACGGTTAAGATTATATTAATTCACTTCACATAATAATCACATTGGAACAATAATTCACTGAATGTATTCAGAACTTCACATAATGTTTACAGTTTGTTCAGAGACTCTGGTTTGTTATTGTTTATAGTTGGCCTCCAGATATCCAATTTTTCAGTTTTCGCTCTACGCATGCGTGGTAAAATTTGGCGGCAAAGTGGATGCATTATGGAAACGGCAGAATTCATAGATATTTACACCACGGTACACAAGTGTATCGGGATTTATACTATGTTTCGTAGCAAATCCTTAACCTCAATGAAAATATCAGCAAGCTGACAACATCTTCTTGAAATTTCTATGCAAACATTCACAGAATCGATACAAAATAGATTAGGTTAGGTTGTTTAATAATGAATTCTGATGATCTGAATGAAAAGTCTTTCTTCATGATATTATTTGGGAATTTCGAGGGAAATATGAACAAGTTATTAGTGTTTACAAACTAATCTGCAGAAAAATCGAAGAAGGAACTTATTTTGGTGTGAGAAATGTGGCTTTTTAGATGCAGATAATTCGATGAAACTAACTGTTCTTGTTGAAATTATCGTGTTTGCAACATTTTTATTCCAATAAGGTTAGTACTCGAGTATTCCCTGAATGTATGAACTCAATTTCTATCGAGAAATATGAACTTTGCATCAATTCCAGAAGATCATTTCAGAGGCGTAGTCACCCCAATTTTTTTTCAAATGACTATATCTTTTTAACAGAGCCGAATTCGGAAAAATGGAGAATATAAAAAAGGTTTATTTTGACCTCAAGAATCTTCAGTTGAAATATATGTACAAGTCAAAGACTCACCCTGTATACACCCTGAATAGTTGCGAAAAAAAGAAGGGGGTGATTCCTTGTTAAGAATGAAGTGGGTCTTCCATATTAACATTCCTTTTTGAACCCTTCTTTCGTCAGAAATCTGACAAGAATAAAATTAAGCTGACATTCGATAGGAGCGGGAAGGCACTGAAAAAAATCGTTGGTGGTGGTTTTCTATGATTGCAAGGGGTAGAAAAGCCAGCCCTTAACCGTGTTCAACAAGGAACTCAGATTTTTCGATCCAAAAATTAATTTCAAATAGCTTGATCCATTCTGAAAAAAATAAGGTCGTCTGTAATTTTTTGCTGGAGGAATTTTTCAGTACGTAGTGTTTTTCATTTTATTCACTCATCTCGAGTCGAATAAAATCATCCCCTATAGAGATGCATTCCACTCACTGTTCCTATCGATCCTTCCACAGTAAGATAAGGTATAAATGAAAGTAATGAAAACGTCTTGGAGTCGACTGAACGTTTGGCGTCGAGTAGAATCGGAAGAATAAAGAATGCTAAAATGGCTTTCTCGCGTTATGGTCACGATATAGAAAACTCGTTATCGGAAGGAAGTGTTGCTCTGCACTTTTATCTGAAATAGGCGAGGGATGAACTCCAGTCGACTAAGAGGGTGATAAAATGGTCTATATCGCAGTTTCTCCGATATCTTTTTCCCGTGAAATCTTCATATAATTCACGGTTGGAGGCTCGGTCAGATTAGAAGGGATGCTGTATTTATTTATTAGGTGTTTATCGTCTTCTAACATCACTGTCGTACAGATTCAGCCAGCACATTATATGTTAAGGCTACACCTAGATTTATAAAACTAAATATACAGAAATTGGGTAGGTATTGCTTGAAGATCCTTTTCGTGAAGGACAGCCAAAATAAACAGATTTTTTTGATAGAGGAACGTTTCATGATGTTCGGTAATATTTATTGTTAGGTTCTGAACATATTTCAATGATTTCTCTAAATGAGTGTTTCACAACGAAGACTGGGAGATATACACACAACCAAACTTATATGGAATCACCCAGTATTAAGATGAAATATTATTTTGATATCTTTTTCGTTAGAAGCAAATAAAAAGTGCATGTGTTTATTCACAAAAACAGTTAGGTTCATAAGCACTTGATAAGATTTGGCTTTGCAGTGTCGATTTTACCATTTCGTTCGAACGTCGCAGTGAATTTATATTTTGTTTTTTTGCGAAGTTTTAAAAAAATGCCTTATGTGGGGTTATCGGAAGTCCAGAGAGGAAGAATTATTACTATGGCAGAACAAGGTATGTCACAAAGACAGATTGCAAGAACGGTGGGGGTTACACAAGGGGTTGTTTCAAAAACCTATGCAAGGTTTCTGGAGTTAGGAACCCTAAAGAATAGGCCGAGAAGAAGTCGTGGAAGAGTAACTACAGAAAGGCAGGATCGCTTTTTAGCCCAAACAGCAAGAAGAAATCCCGCAGTATCTCAATCAGAGCTTCAAAGGCAATTTTTGCAAGCTATAGGTGTTAGTGTTTCTGTCGAAACTATCAGAAAAAGACTTCGCGCTCGGGAATTATTCAAGAGAAGAGCGTTAAGAGTTCCAGAACTATCAACTTTTAATTGGTGTTTAGAGCATGAAAATTGGACTATTGAAGATTGGAAAAATGTCTTATTTTCGGATGAGACCAGAATTGGCCTACGATCAGACGACCGGCGTGTTCCCATTTCAAGAGGTAGAGGGAGGCAAGCTAGGCTCCAAGCTGCAAGACCGATCCCTAAATACAAAGGAGGTACTGTAATGTTTTGGGGCGGAATTATGTTTGGTGAGAAAACTCCTTTAATTTCCATTAGACAATCTCTGACAGGGCCTAGGTATGTTGATCTAGTGCTACAACCTGTAGTGAGGCTCTGGCGAGGTGCTTTTGGAGATTATTTCCTATTTATGCAGGATAATGCACCTCTACATACCAGCAGAGTTGCAAAAAAATTTTTCGAAACAGAAGGTGTGACTGTTTTAGAGTGGCCTTCTTGTTCACCGGACCTTAATCTTATCGAGCACTTGTGGGATAGGATCAAAAGAAAAATTAGAGCTCGTCAAAATAATCCTGGTAACGCAGAGCAACTTATACCAGCGGCTTTAGAGGAATGGGCAAATGTTACAGAAGAAGAAATTAACAACTTAATAGAAAGCATGCCTCGTCGAATTCAAGCTTGTATCAATGCCAGGGGTGGTAATACTGATTATTGATTTGTTAAAATCGTTTTATTTGTTGTTCAATTCTCAGTTACATAAAAATTATTTTCAGAGGAATTTACACTTTTAATTTTCTGTTCTATTATAAAAATAATCTTTTAATAATTTATATTATTTTTGTAATAAACTTGTTCTGGGAAAACTGCTCTTCACTTTTCAGCGAATTTTTTTCAATTAAAATTTGTTTTTTCCAAATAACAGGTTGATTCCATATACTCGTAAGTTTGGTTGTGTGTATTTGATCTCGCCTTGCAAATTTTCAGCTAATAACCAGAACCTAATGACTCCCGAGCTAGATAACTCGAAGAAAAACCCTGTAATCAACTCAGTCTCAATTAACTGAAATGAACATTCCGACCCCTTCATCTTTCACCCTCTACTCATCAAGAGAACAATTAGAAAACATTTCGGCTTCTTAGCGATAGTAATTAGTATCGATATACAAAGAATGCTTTCAGCAGTTTATATTACGTCGAAAGCATCATTAAGTCCACAGTTTTTGTGTTTGAGATGAAAATCGGCCTATGGGAGACATTAAAAATTTATGGATCGTAGAGAGCCTTGAATGCTGCTCAAACGAAGTGGAACGATGCCAAGAAAGTTGATGGCGGCTAATTCACCCTCAAGTTTTTTTTTAAACGACTTACATATCGATGAAAGGGAAGTTGTTCAGGAAGATATTTACTAGATTATTTTACCATGGAAGTTCATGATAGATTCAAAGAGTAGTACGAAGAAGTCAAAAATGAATATGACAAAGCGTTGATTCAGCAAAAACGGAAACTATTGGAGAAAACTGAGAACAATTCAGGCAATAAGAACAAGACTACCTGATGGACAATAGTAAACTTCCTCCTCCCCACAGAATCTACAATCGTCAGTGTCCGATAAACCCATTCTCAACAGATGCTTCTTTAGGCGACAATGTCCTGTGAGAAAGCCAGTGAGTCAGTGAAGTTGGTTTTTACTGAGATCCAGATATTTTTTGGATCTAGCAGTTTCAAAGTTCCGGAGGAACTTTTTGGAGTGATCCTTCCCTGGGAGATTCCGCCAGAGTTTTTCTCTTTCGGTTTTCTCCTTCAGCATAAACTCCTTCTTATAGCTGCATTTTCCTATACCACAGAAGGGTTCTGGGCCAGTGAGAGGCGTTTGTGCGCTCTTTCTGGCCAGTGTATTGGCCCCTTCGTTTCCTACGATTCCCGAATGACCGGGAACCCAGATTAAAAAGAACTTATTTTTCTTGTCTACCTCATTGGGTTTGTTTCCGCACTCCCTAATCAGCTTTGAGTCAATGACGTAGGAGCTCAGTGCTTTAATAGCAGCTCGACTATCTGTATGAATAGCTATATCGCACTTCTGATAGTTTCTTCCTAGATTTATATCCAGACATCTTCCGATTGCAAGTATTTCCGTTTGAAGGACGCTTGTACAGGAGCCTAACGATAGTGCACACTTGGTACCTACTTGTCCCGTAAATCCCAGCGCCAGCTCCTGTAGCGGTTTGGAACCGTCTGTATACCATTTTATTGTATTTTCTTTGAGATTATAGTTGGTGTATTCCCTTTCCCAATCCTCTCTTTTGCTTAGCATTGTACTGAAGTTTTCTCAGTGCTTACTTTCTTAATCATTACATCACTAGGAAGGTTTGCAGATGAGGTGTAGTCATTTAGAGAGGACCAAGCTCACTAAAACCTGACTCTCTCAATGCCTGATCCTTCTTTAGATACTCTGAGGATGGCCTCATGGGCTACCCTATCGATCACTAGATGTAGAGGTG
The DNA here is from genome assembly GCA_910592335.1 of Adalia bipunctata. Classification (NCBI taxonomy): domain Eukaryota; kingdom Metazoa; phylum Arthropoda; class Insecta; order Coleoptera; family Coccinellidae; genus Adalia; species Adalia bipunctata. The sequence goes on from OU342951.1 coordinate 7,471,071, forward strand.
TGAGGTCTGTGATGATCTCAAGCGCCCTGGTTGGGCACGTTCTTATAGCTCCCGTGATGCACACACAGGCAAGCCTTTGTACTTTCTCGAGCATTTTCCTCGTACTTGCCTGACTTGCCTTAGAAAACCAGGCTACTGCCCCATATGTGACTATAGGTCTTACAATCATGACGTACATCCATCGCAGAATTTTTGGGTTACAGCCCCAATTCCTGCCGCATAGATGCCTGCATGCCATCAGAGCTTTTGTAGCTACAAGAGCTAGGGGATCATACGATTGGTAAAGATATAAGATGATCTCTTCGAGAATTGAGTCAGTAGGGTGTAAGATCAAAAAATCAATCTGGTTGCAGTTCTGTGAGGTTCTTCTATAGCCAATCGACCTCTTCATATAATAATAGTAATGGTACCAATAAAATACGATGAATCGCGTCTATGGCTACGTCTGTCGGCATCAGCAATAAAATTCCTGCCCTGTGATAAAATGTATTTACGACATCATGATTAAATCCGATTAAAATACCCATTCATTCCCTATTTCGTATTTCCAAATACGTGATTGCGACAGCCATATATCAGCATTCCGCCGGAATCCATTGAGCCAATCAACATCAGGGCTACATTTTTCATCACCAAATCCCCGTTCCACCCGGAACCCCACATAAACACGCTGAATAAAAACAACGCCAGCGATAACTAAAGCCTCGGCGTTATTCAGGAACGAAAATTCGAAAAGAACGGAACCGAGATGATGTCCTCGAAATCACGTGGGAATAGAATCGTGACCGTTCAAAAAATATATTTCCATCGGAGAGATTCATCGTCCATGACTGGTTACGACAGCCGTCTCTCTTATTTACTCTGGTTTCGGGACAAATCAAATTATTTACCCTGTTTGCGAAGCGGCATATTTTCGCATAAAGCGTTTTCCCCGTCCCGATTTGATGGACCTCCAGCCAACCGGCATGATGCATGCGACTCGTTTCTGCATCTGGTGTGGTCGATGGGAAATCCATTAGACGCTTTTCCTCTTGTGGAGCTTCGCATTCGGAACGCGGGAAATTGGTCTGGCGGGAATTAAAGGAGAAATAGGCCCTTTCGTGTGTTGCCGAGTAGTCGACAGGAAAAATTTGAATTACTGTGGGGACACGTGTTTCCCATCGAATGATGTGATTAAAGTTGGTCAAACGAAAAAATTTCGACATGAAAATCTGATATTTTAATTTTCTGCTTCGCCAAATCAACTCCCACTTCATACACATCGATATTGAGAAATTGTATGCCATATATACAGGGTCCTGCAAAAGTGCGTTCTTCTTCCATAGCTGCCGAACCAGACATCTCAGAGATTTCGTTGGAAAGTAGACCTCTTGTACCTTCATTTCTGCATCTCAAGAAATTATTTTCTGATATACAGGGTGTCCCCCATAAATGTTATTCAACAAATGGATGATTTTTTTAAATGGATCACCACGTATATGTTCACATATTTTCAATGACCTTCATTACCTCTTTCATGACGCGAAATCTTAGGGACATTTTACCAACAGTTCAGATCTCATTCGAAGAAAACTGCAAGAAGGTGAGGGAAAAGCAGTTCAGTGAAAGTCTTCTGACGATTTCCAGAAGCGATAGTAACATGAATTTGAACTAAAAATTTTTTAATTGAAGGATTTGCCTTGACATGGTTCCTAAACGATCAACCTGTCATATACAGGGTGTCCGTTATTAAGGTCCAAATATGGAGAACTAAAAATTATTATTTCTCGATTTTTTTATATAGAACACCCTGAATTTTTTTCACAATGATGTAGAAAATTGAATACCTTACATTTTCTCAAAAGTAAGCTTAGGATTATTTCAACTCCAGCATACAGCAGACAAGAAAAATGATATCGCAACTGAAAATTTTATTCGAATAAAAACATGATAGTTGATAGAAACTAACGGACATTCAAAAGAGGTTAAAAAATGAAATAAAACTGAATGAATAATTATTGACAAACTTCAAAACCTTCCCAGAAATCGAGTGGAATGGCTTATATGGAAGATTCGAAAGGTTCGCATAATTTCTCGATCGAATATTACGGTTGAATTGACACGGATATTTATTTTATTGACAAATATGGTGTTTTCAGAGGGTCTTACCCCTTTGGCATTTTTCATCAAAAATTTGAGATTTTTCAAATCGCTCATATTTTGCACAGTGATACATTGAGGTATGCTGATCAAGATAATATAAATAACTTTTGTCGGAGATGATTGGAACGGAAGATATGAGAGTTTGAAATTTGCAATTTTCCAAAAAAAGCCATTTGACAGGTCAAAATCTAAACTATGATAGTTAGAGCTCTGAATCATCTTTCATTGAATAGAGCGACCTCGAAAACCTACATTTTGATACCAAAACCACCCATGTAGCCCTCATAAGTAACGAGTTATTCGGTTTTATGTTTTTCGATTTTTCGTATTCGACTTTTGTTCAGAAGCCCAGGCTACTCAAAGTATTGCTGATATCTTCGGGTGGAATGGCTTATATGGAAGATTCGAAAGGTTCGCATAATTTCTCGATCGAATATTACGGTTGAATTGACACGGATATTTATTTTATTGACAAATATGGTGTTTTCAGAGGGTCTTACCCCTTTGGCATTTTTCACCAAAAATTTGAGATTTTTCAAATCGCTCATATTTTGCACAGTGATACATTGAGGTATGCTGATCAAGAAAATATAAATAACTTTTGTCGGAGATGATTGGAACGGAAGATATGAGAGTTTGAAATTTGCAATTTTTCAAAAAATGCCATTTGACCGGTCAAAATCTAAACTATGATAGTTAGAGCTCTGACTCATCTTTCATTGAATAGAGCGACCTCGAAAACCTACATTTTGATACCAAAACCACCCATGTAGCCCTCATAAGTAACGAGTTATTCGGTTTTATGTTTTTCGATTTTTCGTATTCGACTTTTGTTCAGGAGCCCAGGCTACTCAAAGTATTTTTGATATCTTCAGGTGGAATGGCTTATATGGAAGATTCGAAAGGTTCGCATAATTTCTCGATCGAATATTACGGTTGAATTGACACAGATATTTATTTTATTGACAAATATGGTGTTTTCAGAGGGTCTTACCCCTTTGGCATTTTTCACCAAAAATTTGAGATTTTTCAAATCGCTCATATTTTGCACAGTGAAACATAGAGGTATGCTGATCAAGAAAATATAAATAACTTTTGTCGGAGATGATTGGAATGGAAGATATGAGAGTTTGAAATTTGCAATTTTCCAAAAAATGCCATTTGACAGGTCAAAATCTAAACTATGATAGTTACAGCTCTGAATCATCTTTCATTGAATAGAGCGACCTCGAAAACCTACATTTTGATACCAAAACCACCCATGTAGCCCTCATAAGTAACGAGTTATTCGGTTTTATGTTTTTCGATTTTTCGTATTCGACTTTAGTTCAGGAGCCCAGGCTACTCAAAGTATTTCTGATATCTTCGGGTGGAATGGCTTATATGGAAGATTCGAAAGGTTCGCATAATTTCTCGATCGAATATTACGGTTGAATTGACACGGATATTTATTTTATTGACAAATATGGTGTTTTCTGAGGGTCTTACCCCTTTGGCATTTTTCACCAAAAATTTGAGATTTTTCAAATCGCTAATATTTTGCACAGTGAAATATTGAGGTATGCTGATCAAGAAAATATAAATAACTTTTGTCGGAGATGATTGGAACGGAAGATATGAGAATTTGAAATTTGCAATTTTTCAAAAAATGCCATTTGACAGGTCAAAATCTAAACTATGATAGTTAGAGCTCTGAATCATCTCTCATTGAATAGAGCGACCTCGAAAACCTACATTTTGATACCAAAACCACCCATGTAGCACTCATAAGTAACGAGTTATTCGGTTTTATGTTTTTCGATTTTTCGTATTCGACTTTTGTTCAGGAGCCCAGGCTACTCAAAGTATTTTTGATATCTTCGGGTGGAATGGCTTATATGGAAGATTCGAAAGGTTCGAATAATTTCTCGATCGAATATTACGGTTGAATTGACACGGATATTTATTTTATTGACAAAAATGGTGTTTTCAGAGGGTCTTACCCCTTTGGCATTTTTCACCAAAAATTTGAGATTTTTCAAATCGCTCATATTTTGCACAGTGAAATATTGAGGTATGCTGATCAAGAAAATATAAATAACTTTTGTCGGAGATGATTGGAACGGAAGATATGAGAGTTTGAAATTTGCAATTTTTCAAAAAATGCCATTTGACAGGTCAAAATCTAAACTATGATAGTTAGAGTTCTGAATCATCTCTCATTGAATAGAGCGACCTCGAAAACCTACATTTTGATACCAAAACCACCCATGTAGCCTTCATAAGTAACGAGTTATTCGGTTTTATGTTTTTCGATTTTTCGTATTCGACTTTTGTTCAGGAGCCCAGGCTACTCAAAGTATTTTTGATATCTTCGGGTGGAATGGCTTATATGGAAGATTCGAAAGGTTCGCATAATTTCTCGATCGAATATTACGGTTGAATTGACACAGATATTTATTTTATTGACAAATATGGTGTTTTCAGAGGGTCTTACCCCTTTGGCATTTTTCACCAAAAATTTGAGATTTTTCAAATCGCTCATATTTTGCACAGTGATACATTGAGGTATGCTGATCAAGAAAATATAAATAACTTTTGTCGGAGATGATTGGAACGGAAGATATGAGAGTTTGAAATTTGCAATTTTTCAAAAAATGCCATTTGACAGGTCAAAATCTAAACTATGATAGTTAGAGCTCTGAATCATCTCTCATTGAATAGAGCGACCTCGAAAACCTACATTTTGATACCAAAACCACCCATGTAGCCCTCATAAGTAACGAGTTATTCGGTTTTATGTTTTTCGATTTTTCGTATTCGACTTTTGTTCAGGAGCCCAGGCTACTCAAAGTATTTTTGATATCTTCGGGTGGAATGGCTTATATGGAAGATTCGAAAGGTTCGCATAATTTCTCGATCGAATATTACGGTTGAATTGACACGGATTTTATTGACAAATATGGTGTTTTCAGAGGGTCTTACCCCTTTGGCATTTTTCACCAAAAATTTGAGATTTTTCAAATCGCTCATATTTTGCACAGTGATACATTGAGGTATGCTGATCAAGAAAATATAAATAACTTTTGTCGGAGATGATTGGAACGGAAGATATGAGAGTTTGAAATTTGCAATTTTTCAAAAAATGCCATTTGACAGGTCAAAATCTAAACTATGATAGTTAGAGCTCTGAATCATCTCTCATTGAATAGAGCGACCTCGAAAACCTACATTTTGATACCAAAAACACCCATGTAGCCTTCATAAGTAACGAGTTATTCGGTTTTATGTTTTTCGATTTTTCGTATTCGACTTTTGTTCAGGAGCCCAGGCTACTCAAAGTATTTCTGATATCTTCGGGTGGAATGGCTTATATGGAAGATTCGAAAGGTTCGCATAATTTCTCGATCGAATATTACGGTTGAATTGACACGGATATTTATTTTATTGACAAATATGGTGTTTTCAGAGGGTCTTACCCCTTTGGCATTTTTCACCAAAAATTTGAGATTTTTCAAATCGCTCATATTTTGCACAGTGATACATTTAGGTATGCTGATCAAGAAAATATAAATAACTTTTGTCGGAGATGATTGGAACGGAAGATATGAGAGTTTGAAATTTGCAATTTTTCAAAAAATGCCATTTGACAGGTCAAAATCTAAACTATGATAGTTAGAGCTCTGAATCATCTCTCATTGAATAGAGCGACCTCGAAAACCTACATTTTGATACCAAAACCACCCATGTAGCCCTCATAAGTAACGAGTTATTCGGTTTTATGTTTTTCGATTTTTCGTATTCGACTTTTGTTCAGGAGCCCAGGCTACTCAAAGTATTTTTGATATCTTCGGGTGGAATGGCTTATATGGAAGATTCGAAAGGTTCGCATAATTTCTCGATCGAATATTACGGTTGAATTGACACGGATATTTATTTTATTGACAAATATGGTGTTTTCAGAGGGTCTTACCCCTTTGGCATTTTTCACCAAAAATTTGAGATTTTTCAAATCGCTCATATTTTGCACAGTGATACATTGAGGTATGCTGATCAAGAAAATATAAATAACTTTTGTCGGAGATGATTGGAACGGAAGATATGAGAGTTTGAAATTTGCAATTTTTCAAAAAATGCCATTTGACAGGTCAAAATCTAAACTATGATAGTTAGAGCTCTGAATCATCTTTCATTCAATAGAGCGACCTCGAAAACCTACATTTTGATACCGAAACCACCCATGTAGCCCTCATAAATAACGAGTTATTCGGTTTTATGTTTTTCGATTTTTCGTATTCGACTTTTGTTCCGGAGCCCAGGCTACTCAAATTATTTCTGATATCTTCGGGTGGAATGGCTTATATGGAAGATTCGAAAGGTTCGCATAATTTCTCGATCGAATATTACGGTTGAATTGACACGGATATTTATTTTATTGACAAATATGGTTTTTTCTGAGGGTCTTACCCCTTTGGCATTTTTCACCAAAAATTTGAGATTTTTCAAATCGCTCATATTTTGCACAGTGATACATTGAGGTATGCTGATCAAGATAATATAAAAAACTTTTGTCGGAGATGATTGGAACGGAAGATATGAGAGTTTGAAATTTGCAATTTTCCAAAAAATGCCATTTGACAGGTCAAAATCTAAACTATGATAGTAAGAGCTCTGAATCATCTTTCATTGAATAGAGAAACCTCGAAAACCTACATTTTGATACCAAAAACACCCATGTAGCCCTCATAAGTAACGAGTTATTCGGTTTTATGTTTTTCGATTTTTCGTATTCGACTTTTGTTCAGGAGCCCAGGCTACTCAAAGTATTTTTGACATCTTCGGGTGGAATGGCTTATATGGAAGATTCGAAAGGTTCGCATAATTTCTCGATCGAATATTACGGTTGAATTGACACGGATATTTATTTTATTGACAAATATGGTGTTTTCAGAGGGTCTTACCCCTTTGGCATTTTTCACCAAAAATTTGAGATTTTTCAAATCGCTCATATTTTGCACAGTGATACATTGAGGTATGCTGATCAAGAAAATATAAATAACTTTTGTCGGAGATGATTGGAACGGAAGATATGAGAGTTTGAAATTTGCAATTTTTCAAAAAATGCCATTTGACAGGTCAAAATCTAAACTATGATAGTTAGAGCTCTGAATCATCTCTCATTGAATAGAGCGACCTCGAAAACCTACATTTTGATACCAAAACCACCCATGTAGCCCTCATAAGTAACGAGTTATTCGGTTTTATGTTTTTCGATTTTTCGTATTCGACTTTTGTTCAGGAGCCCAGGCTACTCAAAGTATTTTTGATATCTTCGGGTGGAATGGCTTATATGGAAGATTCGAAAGGTTCGCATAATTTCTCGATCGAATATTACGGTTGAATTGACACGGATATTTATTTTATTGACAAATATGGTGTTTTCAGAGGGTCTTACCCCTTTGGCATTTTTCACCAAAAATTTGAGATTTTTCAAATCGCTCATATTTTGCACAGTGATACATTGAGGTATGCTGATCAAGAAAATATAAATAACTTTTGTCGGAGATGATTGGAACGGAAGACATGAGAGTTTGAAATTTGCAATTTTTCAAAAAATGCCATTTGACAGGTCAAAATCTAAACTATGATAGTTAGAGCTCTGAATCATCTCTCATTGAATAGAGCGACCTCGAAAACCTACATTTTGATACCAAAAACACCCATGTAGCCTTCATAAGTAACGAGTTATTCGGTTTTATGTTTTTCGATTTTTCGTATTCGACTTTTGTTCAGGAGCCCAGGCTACTCAAAGTATTTCTGATATCTTCGGGTGGAATGGCTTATATGGAAGATTCGAAAGGTTCGCATAATTTCTCGATCGAATATTACGGTTGAATTGACACGGATATTTATTTTATTGACAAATATGGAGTTTTCAGGGGGTCTTACCCCATTGGCATTTTTCACCAAAAATTTGAGATTTTTCAAATCGCTCATATTTTGCACAGTGATACATCGAGGTATGCTGATCAAGATAATATAAATAACTTTTGTCGGAGATGATTGGAACGGAAGATATGAGAGTTTGAAATTTGCAATTTTTCAAAAAATGCCATTTGACAGGTCAAAATCTAAACTGTGATAGTAAGAGCTCTGAATCATCTTTCATTGAATAGATCGACCTCGAAAACCTACATTTCGATACCCAAACCACCCATGTAGTCCTCATAAGTAACGAGTTATTCGGTTTTATGTTTTTCGATTTTTCGTATTCGACTTTTGTTCAGGAGCCCAGGCTACTCAAAGTATTTTTGATATCTTCGGGTGGAATGGCTTATATGGAAGATTCGAAAGGTTCGCATAATTTCTCGATCGAATATTACGGTTGAATTGACACGGATATTTATTTTATTGACAAATATGGTGTTTTCAGAGGGTCTTACCCCTTTGGCATTTTTCACCAAAAATTTGAGATTTTTCAAATCGCTCATATTTTGCACAGTGAATACATTGAGGTATGCTGATCAAGAAAATATAAATAACTTTTGTCGGAGATGATTGGAACGGAAGATATGAGAGTTTGAAATTTGCAATTTTTCAAAAAATGCCATTTGACAGGTCAAAATCTAAACTATGATAGTTAGAGCTCTGAATCATCTTTCATTCAATAGAGCGACCTCGAAAACCTACATTTTGATACCGAAACCACCCATGTAGCCCTCATAAATAACGAGTTATTCGGTTTTATGTTTTTCGATTTTTCGTATTCGACTTTTGTTCAGGAGCCCAGGCTACTCAAAGTATTTCTGATATCTTCGGGTGGAATGGCTTATATGGAAGATTCGAAAGGTTCGCATAATTTCTCGATCGAATATTACGGTTGAATTGACACGGATATTTATTTTATTGACAAATATGGTGTTTTCTGAGCGTCTTACCCCTTTGGCATTTTTCACCAAAAATTTGAGATTTTTCAAATCGCTCATATTTTGCACAGTGATACATTGAGGTATGCTGATCAAGATAATATAAATAACTTCTGTCGGAGATGATTGGAACGGAAGATATGAGAGTTTGAAATTTGCAATTTTCCAAAAAATGCCATTTGACAGGTCAAAATCTAAACAATGATAGTTAGAGCTCTGAATCATCTTTCCTTGAATAGAGCGACCTCGAAAACCTACATTTTGATACCAAAACCACCCATGTAGCCCTCATAAGTAACGAGTTATTCGGTTTTATGTTTTTCGATTTTTCGTATTCGACTTTTGTTCAGGAGCCCAGGCTACTCAAAGTATTTCTGATATCTTCGGGTGCCAGAATCATACTTCCTGAGCATCATCATAAATTTGATATTTCTTTTCCGTGCAAGCAATACATATTGATCACGTATTATATCAGTTTTTATCGGCTTTCCAAACAAAAATTTTGATCAAGTTATTGCTACTTAGAGCTCAAAGATACTTTCGAATACAGAGGATGGAAGAAGAACGCACTATTGCAGGACCCTGTATTTAGAATCTAAACCTAGTTTCGATGATCGCTAAGGTTTCGTCGCCAATTTTGTAGGCAATAACATAGTGGGGACACCGACTCCAAATCACCTTTTTTAAGGACCTTAAGGACGTGAAAGCTCCTCTGTTAAAATTTTCAAGGACATTTTGACATAACTGAGGCTCTATCTCACAAATGAACCGAATCAGGAATCGATTGTGGATTATTTTTATAGACCTGGCTTTTCACAAAAGCCCTAAGAAAATAGTTTCTAGAGTTTATTCGTCCATCAGGAAATGTTAGTCCCAATAAATCAAGTGTGTATCTTTTGCAAAGTAAGGTGTAGCGCCATCCTGCTGAAACCAAATGTCCTCTAGATCAATATTCATTAATTCAGGCCACAAAAATTCGATTATCATCCGACGGTATTGATCACTATTCACAGAACGCAGATTTTCATAAAATAATTCAACAATTTGAAAGTTGTTCGAAATTTTTTTTTCGAAATCGGAGGCAAATATGACAAAACTACAAGGAACCATAAAGTTCTGTAAAACAACGGAGCCCTCTTTAACAATTTTTCAAATTAATAGTGGCTTTCCAAAGAAACGTTCTGAAGGTAGGCATGGGATAAAAATGGAATATCACATAATGTAAACTTCAAATTGTAGTATTTTTGCCAAATTTCAGTTGAATATCTTTCGAAAAGCCGATACTATAAGAAAAAAAACTCGAAAAAGTGCAGAATTTAGCAACCTCAATCTCGAAAACGAAACGTTTGCGTCCCCATGTAGGTACATACGACTTTTTTTGTTGAAATTATGCAAACAATCTCACTTTTTTGTTTGTGCCCCCAATTAAAGAACACCTGTATTTTCTGAATATTGGAAGAATAATAAAGAATAATAATAAAAATGACTCGACGTTCATTTATTTCCAGAGAAATCTTCATCATTCAGTGCAATCAATTCGTCCATTTCGTGATAAAATTCAAGAATCAAAGTCCTTTGGACTCAAGGACAATGCTCTCGTTGCTAAGATCGATCGTGCAGAAATAGCAAATTTCTGGCTTGCAATATAACATTGATACTATTTCAACACTTTCCAGGATACTCCTGGATAAATCCATAACAAACGAATTGATCCCTAAGGCCCAATTCCCAATCGATCAGAATCTCGAACCCGATATATTTGCTCACAGAATTTAGCCCAAACAACCAGCAGAAATCCTTCGATCAACACCGATTTCCTCGTGAAAATTCACGGTTCCAACCAACGAAACCCGATATTTTCCAAAGTCACCGCCGCCCGTCAAGATCCCGAGGAAAAGCGCTCAGGTGTAACCGCGACTGCATTTCCCACATCAATCAGATACATTTTATCGAAACACCGCTTTCGAGAAAGTTCGGAGTGGCTTCGATAGAAACCTGATTCAGGGTAAATTCGGATGCCTGTTTAGTTTCGCTGTTGGTGCAGTTTTGAAAGAAAAGCGTCTGAAAATGCAACTTGACAAGGGTGAATTTTATTGCGGTTTGAGAGTTGGTTTATTGATGGCGGTTTTGGATTGTTGGTGAATTTTGATGAGGGGAAATGATGAAGGGTGGATATGTTGTGCATCAGCTCGATTGCTATCAAGTTCTGCACATTCAGGAAAATAATATTCTGGGGATTAGGAACGATTTTGATTACTGCTGCAATTTCATGAAATTGGGAATCACTGTATGAAAATGACGAAAAGTTATCGGAGCTAGTTTTTGACTTATGCCAGAAGATTTTTATTTAATCTTAAAATGACATATACGCCCTTAGTCCGCCCATAAAATGTGTGTTTCTGTTTCTTTCTAGATTGCTTTCAAAATTCCAAAATGAGGTGTTTCGGGATGATCAAATTTGGAGCAGAATTCGGTCAAAATAAAATTGAAACAGCGAAATTCATACTTCATACGAGAATGTATCGATATCTAGTTAGCCTAGACCAGTTCCATGCATAAACAAAATATTGCGATACCATATAAACGAACAATAACTTATTAGAAGTGTCAGTGTAGAGTTCGACGTCAAAAAAGTAAACCAGAGTTACGCAATAAATTTAAAAAAAAGATGTCCACCGAAATTGTAAAAATCGGAAAATTGGAGTATTGAGCCATCAGCAAGTACCTGTATTTAAAAGGGTTAAGAGGTGAGCAGATTTAAGAAGATATGCTTAATACCCTTGGTGAAAAATTGGACTGCAAGCTTCAAAAGAGGTAAATTTTTCATTGAAGATGATGACCGATCGAGAAGGCCAGTTTCTGTCTCAGTCCCCGAAAATATCGTTGCAGTTCAAGACATGATTTTATCAGACCGTCTAATTGGGCTAAAACGGATATCTGAAGCACTGAAGATTTCATACGAACGCGTTCATCATATAGTTCACGTCAATTTGGACATAAAAAAATTTCTGCACAAGGGATCCCCAAATGTTTGAATGTTGACCAAAAGCGTGCAAGGGTGGAAGCATCGCGTTCGATCTGTGCTCGATTTGAAAACGATGTAGACTTTTTGAACCGAATTGTTACTATGGATGAGACTTGGGTACATTTCTACGATCCAGAAACAAATCAACAATCGATGGAATGGCGACACTCTGGTTCTCCAAGACCTAAGAAGTTTCGTGTCCAAAAATCTGCTGGAAAAGTTCTTGTTTCAGTTTTTTGGGATTCCAATGATTTTTTGGATAAGGTAGAACAATAACTGGAGATTACTATTCGACATTACTGACCATCCTACAGGAAAAAATTAAAGAGAAAAGACGGGGAAAGCCATTCAAAGGTGTTTTGTTTTTACAGGACAACGCCCCAGTACACAAATCTCAAGTTACCATGCAAAAAAATTCGTGATTTTGGGGTTAGAATTACCCCCTTATTCACCAGATTTGGCTCCGCCCGAGTATCATCTCTTTCCTCAACTGAAAAAAAGTTTAAGAGGTCGTAAATTTTCTTCCAACGAGGAGGTAATAAAAGCTGTGGAGGACTGGTTTGTAGAGCAAGAAGAAACATTTTTTTAAAGGTCTATAGACGTTGCAGATTCGCTGTAGTATTCAATTAAGAGGAGAATATGTTGAGTAGTAAAATATTTTGACATTGAAATTTTGTTTGGTTCTATAGTAGGCTATGAGCATTTTTCAATATATCCTCGTATATTGCTGATTCGTTTAATGAATACAAAAATTTTCACTTAAAAGAGAACAATATTTGTCTATATCATACGAAACTTTTCAACTTTCTATTCGTCAAACTTTAAGGTTCTTAGATCCCATATTTCTCCATCAGCTTTCCTTTTCATGATAAAACTCGACAAGAAATGATGAAGTGATAACTTATTCGCTATGTACAATTCCCCTCTCGAATTGAATGAACTGCAAGCTTTGTTCCTTTTCCACATCCTAGCAACAACCGTAGAAGTACCCGAGGAAATAACGAATTGAATGCGGAAAGTCCCCCTTCTCACCTTTTTGTCACCATTACTCATCTCAGTAGAAACCGCTGAAACTCAAAAAAACGCCAGAAGTTAATTACCTTGTCCAGGGGATGGAAGTTCTCCATTAGAAAGGAATTTCATAAGCTGTAAGAAGCATTTGTCTCCAAGCAATACCGGTGCTAGTGGTAATTACTCTGTTGAGATACTAAACTGCATATAAATTACGAATTTTTCCTGTTGTTGTACTTCTGGAGGCTTGTTGATCTTGGTTTTGAAACATGATGGAATTATTATGGATGTCGAAAGTTACAGTGGTATTTGGCTAATAATTTTCAATAATTCTTGATGCTATTACCTGTAATAGATATTCAATGTGCATTCGGAATTAATGATTTGTAAAATCTCATCATTACAATTCTATCATTCATTCATATATGAAATTTTTTCGGTTTATCGAATAGAAAAGTGAAAATTAGTTTCATGAAAATATCTTGATCAGATCTTCGTGTGATTTTGAATGAAGTTGAGAAAAGACAACCCTGTATATGTGTAGGAGAACAAACTGAATCATTAATGCGGAAAAGTTTTCACGTTCACGACAAATTCTATCTAGTTTCAACGAAGGCAAATTCTAAAATACTGGCGCATTCGCCAATTCGCTTCCTACTTCCGATGTCCTTCACGATATACAGGGTGAGTCTTTGACTTGTACATATATTTTAACTGTAGATTCCTCTCATCAAACGAAACACTTTTTTCCCATGCCATTTTTCAAAATTCGGTTTGGTTTGGGAGATACAGGGTGTCGAAAATCCACGAAAAAAACACTTTGCTGTTCATATCTTCGGAACCGTTATTTCAAATGAACTGAATTTTGGTTGATACTTTACTCTATTCATGGTGCATATTCCTCAATCGAAACTTATTCAATATCTCTCCTAGTTCAAAAGTTACAGGGTGGTCGACTCATAAATTCATGTAAAAACACTATCAAATCACTTGAAAAGGATAAACGGTTCATATTTTCGAAAGAATCAACCATTTTAGAGAATAAAAGTATTCCTATATTTTTTCAATAAAACGCGTCATTTTCGAGTTATTCCTGAATGTATACAAAGAAATTTGAGGAAAAAATCATGAATTTCATAAAAAATCTGAATGCTTCCCTGGCTTAAATATCATCGAATATTGTTTCTTCTCTGGTCTCTTAACAAATTAACAATGTTGTCAATGTTTATCAACTGAATTCCGAGAAGCATGAAATAACACAGTTTATAAGCAAGTTTCTATTAAAAATTTATACCCGTCCTTCAGGAAAATATCTATCTTCTTAACAATATCCTCTTGGAATTTTTAATCGACCCTACACGGTTTTCACATCACAAATCACAAGCATCACCTGTTTGCTTTATTCTCTGCGAGTAAATAAATAAATGAATTGAATCCATAATCCATGTAGAAAGGTTATCGCGTTTAAGCGTCGTTCATTTTATCACAGACTGGCTGGCCTGTGATGAGACACCACAGAACAACGGCTTGTCTTGCGTGGCGGCTACATCGCAGCCAGCAGCGCACCGCGACTGAAATTTAGATCGGCGAGAATCAGAACTACTCGTTTGGCATTTCCAAAGAGCAATGCGTAGAAGCCTTTAGCGAAAAGTAAACAATACTAGTTCTTCCGTTAACGATAGGGGACGTTCTGCTTTCTTGAGTTCCATTGTTGAAGAGAAAATCTGGCAATCTGGCATCATCTTCTCTAGAATTCTGTGATCACTATCACATCACAGAGGAGATGGATTAGGTTAGGTCATTGATCTCGACTCGAATCAGATGACTTTGAAATGGAGTTAGGATAGGTTAGTGAGAAACTAATTTTTATAAGATAGTTTCAGGGTATCGAGGCAAATATGAACAAATTATTAGTGTTTACAAACTAATCTTCAGGAAAATCGAAGAAGGAACTTATTTTGGTGTGAGAAATATGGGATTTCAATTGCAGAAATGATGGGACAAAACTTAGCGTTTTTGTTAGAATATCGTGTTGGTAACATTCTTATTCAAATAAGGTTAGTGCTTGAGTATTTTCTAAATGTATCACCCAGAATATCTAATAATCACATCAATTTCAATTGAAAAATATGAACTTTGAGGTGTTTGTAGAGAATAATATCAGGGACGCATTTAGCACAATTTTTTTTTTCAAATGGCTATATCTCTTCAACCGAGCCGAATTCGGAAAAATGGAAAATGAAAAAAAGGTTTCTTTAGGCCTTAAGAATCTACAGTTAAAATATATGTACAAGTCAAAGACTCACCCTGTATATACATAATTCATAAAATGCAGCCGGTAGGTTTTAAAATATAGATCGTTGCATATTCATATACTTAGTAGTCCCACCTTTTGATACACCATTCATAAAAATTTCCTGCAATATTCTGTCAATAAATTTCAACGTAACAACAAAATTATTCGGGTTCCTATAGTCATACATTACAGATAATCGTCCTGAACCCTATGCATTCATACTGTCTGGAACAATGCCATTATATTAATAACCATGTGGTATGCCATTAGTACGATGGGTGCATAATCTTCTCCACTGTTATCCAATTTTCACCTCGGTGTCTCTATTGGCACAACTCCATTATCTTTGGTCAGGTATTCGATGAATACTAGGTCTCAATTCCAAACCGCATTCTCCATTATTCAGTAGGTAATTTTGCGGGATTTATCAGGAAATACCTGCACCGAAAGCAAGGATTGCATTTTTCATCGTATTCGAAATCCGGAATAGTTCGAATATCGAGTTTCTCTATTTGATCGAGGCTTATGCTAATCAATGAATCACTTGGTGAATATGGTTTCATTTCCGATCGAATGTACGAAGTTTTTAATATTTCCTCTTGGTTCCAGTTGTATGGGTGATTTTCATTTTCGAATTCAACAAAGAACCATTAGGATTATTTCAGTCTTGTGAAAGTATTAACACACTGCTAATAAATAGACATGAAAAATGCTAAACTTGGGGTCTAGGATTGTGGTCCAATTGTAAATTTTTATAATTATCCTCAATTGATTAGCCAATCACATATGTAGGTGATACATTCAATCATGAACTCTTAAATAAGCCTGATGATGTAAAGGACATACCGTGAGTAATGAGTTTCTGATCAGAGCTTGACCAAGAATTTTTTTTTTGTTGTTGTGGTTTTCACGAAAAGGAATATCCTGTAATGTTCAGAGAACATCGTGAAAACCAAGGGCAAGCAGGTAGGAATTGGTGTTCTTCTTGAATTTCTGGAGGTTATATGCTTCGGGGAACACCTACCTAGGCAATGTGTTCCAAAGCCTCGCTGTTCGTTGGATGAACGAGTCTTCGAAGAGAGATGTTCTGCAGGTCTCCAAAGTTACCACGAAGGGGTGTGAAGATTCAACTTGACGGGTTAGTCTGCAAGAGACTGCCAGAGGGGGAACGATTGCTGATAATTCAGAAGAGCATCGCCCATGGAAATATCTATAAAATAGAGACAGATCGCCCACTTTTCTACGGTGTTCCAGAGAAGTGAGCGAGTTTGTAAGTGAGGCATCACCGACGAGACGAATTGCCCTTTTTTGTACAGAATCCAAGAGTTTTAGGGTGTGTAAGTGTTTAGGTGCAGCACTCCAAATATGGGAACAGTATTCCAGGACAGGTGCCTTATAGATCATAAGCAGCTGACCTGAGGTGGAATAGCTCCTGGCACGAAACAGAAAACCAAGATCTTGGGATGCACTTTTAGCAATGGATCTCACATGATTCTCCCAGGAGAGGTTACTGCCGACAGTTATGCCAAGCATCGAAATGGATGACTTCAATGGTATGGTCACTCCCGACAATTTTATGCTGGGCACAGTAAGATCGGCTTTTCTAGAGAAAAGACATGCTTGTGTTTTGTTTGCGTTGAATTCTACCAAGTTATTAGATCCCCATTCAAGAACTGTTGCCAAGTCCATATTTATGTTGTTTACATTTCTTCCTCGTTCGTTTCTGATTTGGCGGGCTGGAATTGGAGCCCTAGAAGAAAAGGCGGTATGGAGGGTACTATCATCCGCGAAGCTGTACACTGGACACGAAGTTGCTTCCAGAAAATCGTTGATGTGAATTAGGAATATTGTTGGAGCCAGAATTGATCCCTGCGGAACACCAGCATTTATGGGTAGAGAGTCAGATGAAACTACATCGACCACTACATGGAGAGATCTGTTTGAGAGAAAACTAGCTAGCAGAGAGCATAGCTTTGGGGGCACGCCATAAGATGGAAGCTTGGCGAGGAGTCCCTGATGCCAGACTCGATAAAATAAACATTGATATGATTTTCTGATTGCTGGAAGAACTGGAAAGCAGATTTCAATCTCTCCACTTCAAATATGTCCTCTTTCAACCGTCAATCCGGATCCTTTACAGGGATATTTTGGAGGTTTTTGCGTTTATCATGTCAGAAATTCCCTTATCTGCAGTTCGTTAAAATGGCACTAAAACATGTTTGTAATTCGAGCCAGCCTGACGTTGCTGAAAGAGTTATAAAAATTTCAATCCGATGCGAATTCGAACATAAGTTATTCGCCGATTTCCATTTAGATAACGCTCTTCGACTGCCATTGAGATGGATCTATTACTGAACCCTTTGTCATCGGTCGCAGCGAGATGGACTTTTTTCAGAACGCAACAGGGGCGATGTTTTTCCGTGGCCATTCCGTTATCTCCCACTCGGTTCAAAAAATCCGCTGATCTGTTGAATATTCATGAAATTCAGTTTTAAATTCCGCATAAAATGCACATCCAGACGAAGCTGAAAATGTTTTTTCAGGCGCTTCTCTACTTGAATAGTGTCACCCGGACTTTTCAGTGGAAGAATAGAACCTGTCATTTCCTATAGCATTATGTTTCTCTCCAGTTGTGTGAACCAAGTGATGGCCTACTCTTCCATTCGAAATGTGCTCGAAAATATATTAAGATTATAATTCGATCCGTGCAGGTGATACCACACAAGCAATGGAGATATTATTCCAAATCAATGAAAAAGCAACAGGGGTTAGCATTGTTCCTGTATTTTTTCGTGGTGTATTTGTCATTCAAACAATGTTCCAACCATATTTCACTCCAGGGATTCAACATAAAACAAGGGCGGATTTACGGGGGGGGGTACTGGGGGTAACTACCCCCCCATGAGTATCCAAAACCTGAGAAAAAGGTGGTTTGTGTACCTGATTTAATGGTTTTCAATCGTTATTACCCCCCCCATGATCGTTATTACCCCTCCCATGAAAAAGAACTATAACCGCCCTTGACATAAAATAACAAATAAAGAATATTTCACACTATTCGAACTGTGGACCTAAACGAAGAACGGGAAATGTGTTAAAATACCCGATTAATCATGTAGAAATGAAATTCTACATTTGTGCGTTTTCGATTCATGTGAATGACATAATAGGTACCTATACTGATTTATTCAAGCATTAGCTAGATGACAGAATATGAAAGCGTACATAAATATTTGCTTTAGGAGCTAGACGACAATTTGAATGAGTTTAAATGAATATTAATCATGGAATTCCATAATGGTTCGAATTTTCAAAGGGAACCCTCAACATCCAGAAATGCTTTATGTTCAAAATGAACCAATTATGATTTGATGAATTCTCGCAGCCTGATAAAAATAAGATGCAGTTGGGCACGATGAATTTAGGATGAAAAACGAGCGCCCAGATCGAATAAGAGGGCGTGGAAAGTCATGGGCCATAAATGTTTTTCCCATAAATACACCGTTCGTACGCCCAGACCTGGCTTGAGCGCAAAAAGTCCAACAAAATCCCATCAATTCTTGTCCCTTCCAGCAGTTATCGAAAGTGAACCTTGCTAGCTGAATCAAACATGTCCGAAACAGCAAAATATGATGTGGAGTAAATTGAACAAATAACTTACAAAGGGTTTACTGCCGTTAGGCGAGTTCTGGCATGCTTTGGAGAGATTCGATGGTTTTTCGTATTGGACATTGTGGTATTTGTTGAAATATTTTTTGTCATTTCTTCCAAATTAAAATTTCCTTTCAACTAGACATTTCCTTATAGAAGAATGTTAATAATTATAGGTGGCAGTATTGAATTGTTAGGAAATTTTGTGATTCACGAAGAATACCTTGTTTTTGTACTTTCTCTACTCAATTACAGAAATAAACAAAATTTATTGAACAGTTGAAGATAATGAGTAACTTTTGGTGAAAACACACAAGTTTCACGAAAGTTGAAGTTCTTGAAAAATAATAAGTAAACTGAAAAAGAAGAAACTCCTTTACTAAATCAATGAAATTTTGTGTACGATAAGCAAGTGCAATAAGCAATGATTTTATCACTTCCTGAGTAGTTATGCATTATACTCACACAAAATTCATTGATTGTTCTTCCTTTTCAGTCGAATGTTTCTGCATTTGGGATTTTGATTTTCCGTCAATATTTTGTTCATTTCATTGAAGAAGGAGTTGTTCAGTAGTGGTAAGTAATAAATGAGGTCTACACAGTGAAAAAGCCAAAAAATTCAGTTAATAAAGAATGATCTTACTAGATTCTGAGCCTATTTTGTGAAACTTTCGATCTGTGCTCAATAACTACAAAATAATTCACGTTAGTTTTTGAAGTTTGAATTCCGTAGACTCTATAGGCTACGACTAAAATAATGTGAAATAGTTATTCAAACCGTTTGAATTCCTTTCATGGAACAACTCTGAAAACATGGTATCGTGTAAAAAAATTGATTTAAACTGAATGCCCAAGATCATAAGACTCGAATCACATAAACAATATTTCCACACTGAATAAAGCTTCTTCAGAAACATAGCCTTTGTCACTCTCACGACTCACACGAATCTTATGATATCTCATATGTTGAAATACATCAAGCCATTAGGGCTGTAGCGTAGAGTATTTTTTCAAGATACACATCAAAATAATGAAAGTTCTTCAGAGGTAGTTGTATTGGTTAGTGCAATAATTAACTGTCTATTTTTCTCTACGACACTTTTGCATGATTTCTGCATTTTAAGACGATGTCAAGATAACTGATTATTCAACAAATTACTGAAAAAGCGTCAAGGATGCCTCCAGTTTACGAATTTTCTTATCGGAATTATTAGGGGAGGATTCTTTTCATATTGGAACGAAGTTTTCAGAAATTTTCACAAATCTTAATCAGACTTTCAAGACTTCTAATTTTTTTTGTTAACAAGTCAACAATCAGGAATATGTTTCCAGAATTATTAAAAGATGTCAGAGCCTCATCCAATTTTCATTGTACTCAAATAAACGTGGAAAAGAATGCAATCGCAAGACTCTTTGCCAAGATTAACCTTCCATTACCTGTATCTCATCTCAATAATCCATCATCTCGCAGGCCTCCCCAACCATAACTAAAACACCCGCTTTCCAAGCCCCAAAAAGTCTCACCCGGTAAAAAATTGCCATTCACCTTCCGATCCACGCCAAAGTTTCGGCAAGGACCGCAAACTTCAGGAACGCGACCTAGTGGCTCACGATATCGGCTGTCGTATCTCGCGTGCACCTGGCCGTGAGCGACTGGATATTGGCGACCGGAGGCGCTCCTCCGAGATGAGAGCGGAGGCTGCGCGTGCGCCAGATGCCCTACCCAGGACCAGCGAGAAGGACGACGTCGTCGAGAGCAACAGCGTGACGTCCTTTTGAGAGTTTTCTCGGGTTGAAGAAGGCGATATGAAAAATTCAGGATGTCCGATATGGGAATTAAGGAGTTTCGGGCGATTGGAAGGTCCAGGGGCTTTATTGCAAGCAGTGCCTTCATTTTTGAATGACTTCATTCTCAATCGAGAGTACAGAGGTCATAATAATTCCTATTTTTGCGATTCGTGGAAATTGTTCGAAATTGAGCGTCTTTAAGGAGAACTTTTTTTGCCGAATCTAAGTAGGTATAGGGGAAGTACGTACAAAATGACATAGGGTTTAATTTCAGAGGCATAACTTGTTAGTAGTGAATCACAGTAATGTCATATTCTACAACTATGATCTTTGGTCGTTTCTTCATAAAATCTAATCAACCGTCATGAAATAAAAGTATAAAAAAAATATTCTCAGATGAATTGGGATAAACGAAATTCATTTTGTCCGAATGCTATGGACAAAATGACATACCGGCAAAAGACAACTGTATTTTTCTACTTATAGTTACAAAACTACTGACAAAGTTCACCAATGAAACGCTTGGTTCTTCTAGGAACATCAGCACAAGATGCGTGAGCCCAATGCAACCAATGCATGCATCGTAACCAGTCTTTTCCAGGCCTAATCCTGGAGAAGACTGGGTTTTTCCCGATCTAAATAGGGAAAAAAGGTCATAACAATAGATAGATGGACAGTCGTCTTCATTATCTCGAAAGTTGCTAGGAACATTTTCTTTTTCATTGTATTCTGCAAAAAATGCCCTAGGGACTTGTCTCCTTTCCTTTGGAGGAGGCATGGGCTCATTTTTTGATGTGATTGCAATATTAGGTGTATAAGTTGAAACTAAGTACGTTTATCGAGTCTTCTGCTCACGTTTGCCCTGTCCACTTATGAATCGTCCATTAGGGATTGGCGGAACCTCCTCAGAGGATCATCAGTGCATCTTAACCTATTAAGATGCATTGCTTTTATTAGTCGCAGATGAATATTTTGTTATGAATATGTTAAGACAAGTCCTGGCTCTTTGTTTGGTGATGGAGCCTGGGATGAATGGTCTCGGTGTTGTCCGGTAGATACGGTTAATTCAGCTGAAATACCTATGTCATTTTGTCCGTTCACTGCATATGTCATTTTGTCCATAAAGCGTTATAAAACTAGAAATATATCGAATTGATACAACAAGTAAATTTAACAAAAAAAGCTTCTTGTGGAATGTCAAAAAATGACAGCTTCATAAATGACATCTACCAAAATAGCGGGTTATTCAAAATAACACCTCCTATTGGAAAACCCTTCACAATTTTATTTCAGTACAGTCAGTTGAAGTTAGGGGAAATATTTATTTCCTTTACTAGGCAAAAAATTTCATTATTTTCCAAGCTGCGGCAGTTGGCTAGGAATTTAAGGTAAGAGGTCACGAATGCACTATTCAGGATAATATAGGAAAAATAAAATTGGAATAATTCAAGTTTTGTAGCAAAATATAATTTGAAAAGTTGCAATATTATGACTTAACCATGATTCCGGCTAGACGTCGACTTCTGGTGGCTCTGTATAAAATATATCCTTCGTCATTAAGCCAAGAGAAGGTTTATTTGAGTTTTGAAGCAAACCACACGTTCAAAACTAACCAGTTTTCATTAAAAGTAATTTGGAAGCGAAATGGCGAATGCGGCGGTATCATAAGATATCAAAGCCTAAACCCATAGTCTTCGGATATTTTCAGTCAAGATGCACTAACAAATTGCATATTCATTAACGAATACGTCTCTCCTATCCCACAAGCAACTCCGAAGCACATCTGGACCCGATTCATCGCCCAAATTCAATAATGAACCAGGAAACCGAACGACAGCATTAAAATTAATTCGAACAAATACAAATTGAACAACCCCGGCTGCTTCAATCCCGACAGAATTATGCTCGGACCTATCAGCATCTAGGTCAAATTTAATATAATCACCGGAACTTCCGGTCCGCTCCGTCCGTCCGGAGTGTCTCACGTGTGACGAGGCCCGGAATCGAAAATGAATACTGACGACCAAATTAAAATTCGTCATTAATCTGGAGGCTATGAAGCTGGCGTTGGATGAAGAAACGGACAAAGCGGGTTGGTTATTGCTTGTTTTTTTTGCCGGGATATGGTTCAGAGTTGCGACACTGTCGGGATGGAGTAAAAAAATCGTGAAATAGGTTTATGTTGCACTGGGGACGATGGTGGAACGTTATTCTGGTGTTCGTGAGGTCAATTTCTGACGCAAATAGAACAAAAGTGTCTGATTTAGGAAATAGGGGCATCGACATAGTTTTCAGACACCTCCATATGTACAGGGTGCCGCAACTCTTCTCTGTTCAAATGTAAGGAGGAGCAATAATAACATGTTTGGCGCAGCGGTAGGAGGGCCTTCGTTAAGTTTCTTTCCGTCCAGAGTCGAATCGAGGATATTTCACACAATCGTTCAGTTTTAACTGAACTTGAATTCCATTTTTTTCAATAATTTATAGAACGTTGTTCTTTCGAAATTTGGCATCTGTCGTCATCATTCACGATTTCTAGAACTTTAGAAATCGTTGGGATTTCATTCCGAAAAAAAAACGTCGATAATTCTTCTGATGAGGTTCGAAATCGTCAAACGAATCGATTATTTTCAACGACTGGGCTCTCCTCTTAGGTTGCGTCAATGTTTTATTTTCTTCATATTCTCGTAGAATTCTGAATACAGCTGAATCACGGACCCCTGAGGATTTTGAAACAATTCCTACTAAGTCTCATTTCGATAAATCAGGATGTTCTTCCAATTATTTTCGAAAAATGTTCAAAATTATCTCTTTCTCTTCAGCAGATGCGACCTTTTGGACCTTTTTCGTGGTGGTTCCCACATATCACCCTCAGATGCAGTATCCGTTTCCGAATTCGACATTGTTCTATAAACACTATATACACTTTGTCAAAAGATTTTCCGACACAATACACTTTTCACAACAAAATCTATAAACACTTTGAACAGCTAGACCTTCACAGTAGCTCTAGGTATTTTAACTGGTCTTGTCAATTGAAAACTTCGATATTCATACAAATCGAGATGGCTTTAACCCATTGAGGGAAAGGACCCAAATCTGGTGTTTCCCGGAATTACCTTGTCGGAATCTTGAGCAGCCGACAAAGAGTTTCGTTCAAAATAATATAAAATTATGGACCGAAACTAAATATATTTCGGATATTACAAGTAAATGACCAATATAAATTTGAACAGAGATCTTTTACGAGTCTTGTCAATTGAAAACTTCGATATTTATGCAAATCAAGATGGACCTAAATCTGGTGTTTCCCGGAATTAATTTGTCGGAATCCTGCAAGATTCCGACCCAAATCTCTAAAACTCTTGTGTTTCCTGGAATTACCTTGCCGCAATATCGAGCATCCGAAAAAGAAATTATTCAGTAGATAATAATATAAAAACAAAACAAAATAAAAAATAGGGTACGTCGGATATAAAATGTTTATGACAGTTGCAAATCAAAACAGAAATTTTGCACTAGAGTTTCTGAGGAAAAAAGTTCTAATGTGGGAATTGCTGACTCAAATTATTGAATCATTTCTATCCAGTATCATCTACAGTCCTTTCCGAGTACGATCCTGGCAATCTTTTAGGGCGTTAAAAGGGAGCGTGGTTATGACCGTTTGACGAATAGGAGCTTTATTGTGCGCAAACCAGACGATTCTGTTTGTTTACAAAGCTCCTTCTTATATTTGAACGGACTATAAATAGTTCTCCCATATTTGAAGGAGCTGTTAACAAAATACGAAAAAAGATATTGGAAAAATTCTTTTTTATTTTGAAAGCCTACCTAAACAAGTTTTTTTTTCAGCATGGCCGTTTCAATTTGGATGATTTCCTCCTTGATTGTCTCTTTCAAGTCATCATGGCTCCTAGGACGATGTTTGAATATCTCATTCTTGACATGAAGAAGCAATCAAGGAATAAATCATCCAAATTGAAACCGCTTTGGTAATGAGAATTTTGACATTCAACATCTGTCCAAACTATGGCAATATCCAAATATCGGTAGGTTTTAACAAACCAAAAGGAACCAATCCATCCATTCCATTATAAATCACTCTGTCGTATTTTTTCCGTGGCGCTGTGTCAAAACAGATTAGGGCCTCGTTACAATGGTTTTTTGCCAGATAAAGCTGGAATAAATGTCGATAGCGACAAGCCAATAATGTTGCCCTGCGCCATCTATAGCGACGTCACTTCTGGAGCAGTTGATTAATTATAAAGAGTGGTTGGAATGGACTATTATGTTCCGTCGGGACGGATGTGGATTTCACGAATTAATAGCCTGGGGACAGAGGTCGTGCGTGTGGAAAACGCGTGAAAAAGGGAGGTTGAAGGCCTGTTTTACATGGCGGTGTTGGAATTGGATGGAAAATTATTATATTCTCCCATTATTAGTTCGAAAGAAGTGAACGTTTATTATTTTAACAGTTAGTTGAGAGTTGCTGCGAAATGCAGATTCTGTGGGAAAGAGAATGAAAGTCCAGATGAACTGGAGAATGCCTTATCGTTGCGGGTCAACACAAAAATTGTACTGTAAATGGTGAAGCGAATAGATCAAGTCTGAAGAAGGCACTATACAGAGTGTAACAGCCAAATGGAATGAATTCGATAACGAATAAATGAGGGCGTGTTGGAAAAAACGCTCGGACACGTCGATTTGTAATTTTAAATGCGCATATTTTTCAAGAAAATAAAATTATATAGGGTGTTCAATGCGACCGTGGCCAATACCAACTTTCTTATTTCAAATGCAACCCCCTGTATATTATTTATTTTTTGGTTTCTTCAGAAAATTCTAGACACAATTCATGCACAATGTCCTATACCTATCTTTAACTATTTCGGAAGCATTAAGTGTTTTCAGATTTATTGCAAAAATCAACGTTTTGAATACAAATTATTTTATTTCACAAATTCGGTACATTACACTTAAAACCTAGTAAGTAATACTGATTATTTCTTAATTTAAAAAAAAAATTAATGTCAATGTAGGAAATGTTCAAAATGCTCGCCGCGAACGTCTTGGCAACATCCTAATCTGGTGTAGAATTGTCTTCTAACGTTACTCAACATTTCAGGCGTTTTTGCTTACTTTCTTCATATCTAGAGGTAAATGGGAAATAAGTATTGAGTGTAATGTATCGCATTTGTGAAATAAAATAATTTTCATTTAAAATGTTAATTTTTGTAAAAAATCTGAAAACACTTAATATTTCCGAAGAAGTTGAAGATAGGTATAGAACATTGTACATGAATTATGTCTAGAATTTTCTGAGGAATCCAAAAAATAAATGATATACAGGGGGTTGCATTTGAAATAAGAAAGTTGGTATTGGCCACGGTCGCCATGGAACACCCTATATAATTTTATTTTGTTGAAAATTATGCGCATTCAAAATCACAAATCGATGTGTCCGAGCGTTTTTCCTAACACCCCCTCATTTATTCGTTATCGAATTTATTCCATTTGGCTGTTACACTCTGTAGACTTGAATTTTCAGTGCAATGTAACTCATACAATCTTCAATCAGTTGAAGGTTCCCTTATGCCCAATCTCCGAATTTATCGAACCCAATGGGAAAATACCCCAATTATTGCCAGCAGGAATATTTGATTGACTTCTTTATAAAGGTATGGTAAAGCAATTTCCCTATCCTTCATTTTTCCCTTAGCAGCCTTAATATGACGTGCCTAGAGACCTCTTAGGTTCAGTATTGTTGACCCCAGTTCGTCATATCATTAAATTCTGCTGTCCCCTATTTTAATTATGAAACCCTTTGTCAGCCTATGGATGTTGATATTATGAAATTGTGTGTAGGCAACGTTAGTAAAAGTTAGCGGGAAATGTTTCCTCAATATACGAAGGGCAGATTAGGGATAATACTGTTTCAGAACTCTGCAGGCAACGTTCACAGAGGTCAGCAAATATGGGTAGGTACCATTTACGGAACCTTTTCGATATTAAAATTGAACTAGCGCATACGCTCAGGTTTTACCTCAGTGAGGATCTTTTTGATGCTTTCAAAATAGAAGAAATTGGGCTGATGTGGCTCTTTTCATCGTCCTGTTCAATTTTATGCAGCCAAAATAACAAATAAGGAGGACTCCTTTGGGCTTAATTCAAGTTTCAAGGCAGTGAAGCATGAATTGAGTTTCGATTCGACTCATGATTAATTCAGCTAATCAACCGAACTCAAGAATATTGGGGTCCTATAATCATCATTTTATATTGATAACATAAAGTATTAATCGAAAACTCAGTTTTCTCCCCAGAATTGCGACATGGCTGCATATAAATGTTTTCTTAAGCTCCAAATTTAAGGCATCCTTGAAATGAATTGTTTTTGCAGCGAACTTTAGATCAATTAATTTTAAGGGGTCATATTTTTGGTTCAGAAGTTCTGTTTGTTCTGGTTGCTTTGAACTTTATTGCAGTTTTCTATCAATCGAAAGAATATCGAAGGATTTTGAGATGTGGTTTTGAAGAAGGCTGTCTTATGATTTCAGTAGGAATATTTATGGTTACTGTAATTTCCAATAAGAGGTATTATTCTTCACCAAAACAGTTGAAGATAGAGAGGCTTTTCAACAATATCTCTTGGGTTTTTCGAGCTCCAGGTGCGACCTTATCGTTTTTCAGCACGACACTCCAATATAACTTTCTAATTTTCATTTATTTTATTTATTTATACAGGGTCCTGCAAAAGGGCGTTATTTTTCCATAGCTGCCGAACCAGCTATCTCAGAGATTTCTTTGGAAAGTAAACCTCTTGTACCTTCATTTCTGCATCTCAGGAAATTATTTTCTGATATACAGGGTGTCCTAGCTAAATGTTATTCAACAAATGGATGATTTTTTTAATGGATCACCCCATATATTTCCACATATTTTCAATGACCTTCATTACCCCTTTCATGACGCAAAATCTCAAGGACATTTTTCCAACAGTTCAGATCTTATTCGAAGAAAACTGCAAAAAGGTGAGGGAAAAGCAGTTCAGTAAAAGTCTTCTGACGATTTCCAGAAGCGATAGCAACATGAATTTGAACTAAAAGTTCTTTAATTGAAGGATTTGCCTTGACTTTTAGTTCAAGTATCGCTTCTGGAAATCGTCAGAAGACTTTTACTGAACTGCTTTTCCCTCACCTTTTTGCAGTTTTCTTCGAATAAGATCTGAACTGTTGGAAAAATTTCCCTAAGATTTTGCGTCATGAAAGAGGTAATGAAGGTCATTGAAAACATGTGAAAATATATGGGGTGATCCATTAAAAAAATCAACCAATTGTTGAATAACATTTATCGGGGGCACCCTGTATATCAGAAAATAATTTCCTGAGATGCAGAAATGAAGATACAAGAGGTCTACTTTCCAACGAAATCTCTGAGATGTCTGGTTCGGCAGCTATGGAAGAAGAACGCACTATTGCAGAACCCTGTATATTTTTTAATCGTAGAATAGTAATAAACTAAATTATTCAGACATTGTTGAATTTTGACAGACACAGGCTTAAACCATGTCAAATTTTTTCCTTTCTTTTAGGTTCTCCCCAAGCAAAAATCAGTATTATTCAGATCTGGTGACAGGGTGAATTGGTAACAAAACAACCCTTCCCAATAGTTATTCATCCAGCCAGAGAGAGGCCCTCTTATCATCCTGTTCATGAACCAATGAACAGGCCCCGATGGAAAATCAGTGGAAATATCCAAAAATATATACAGATCTATTCCGACATAATCTCGTTTCCACTTAATAGCTTCATTTATCGTTCTATA
Organism: Adalia bipunctata; assembly: GCA_910592335.1. Taxonomy (NCBI): domain Eukaryota; kingdom Metazoa; phylum Arthropoda; class Insecta; order Coleoptera; family Coccinellidae; genus Adalia; species Adalia bipunctata. Next base: position 7,499,710 of record OU342951.1, read on the forward strand.
TGCGTGAATAACTCATATTATTCGAGTCTGGTTTCAATGGAAGGGAATTTACACCGAATAATCAAATTAAATAAATTCACTGACATGTCGAATGATTTGATTTGATATTTTGAATTAGATATATCCTGTAAATGAAACATAACGGTAAAAAATTGTGGATGAAGCCCCAAATTTTATAGGAGTTATATAGTGTCGAGTTTCTGAAGAATGACAGAATTTGTCACGAAATCGTAAACGCCCCACGGAAGCTGAATACTCAGTCTTCCCCAAAGCTTTGGAGTCCCTCCTGTTTGACGTGAAAACGAATACAATCTCCTCCCCATCATCAACAGTTTACGAAAAAGGTAGCTAACAGATAGCTATTGAAACCAACAAGGGTTTTCCATTAGGTTTTATTATACTTTCAGTCACCTGTCGAAGGTTTTCTTTCATAGTCAACAAAGAGTATCTGAACGGAATATAAATCCGAATTTAGTACCTCTAGATATGCCATGTCAGTAAGAAACCGTGTAGTCGAATGGAAGTGAGCCATTGAGGATGTTACTGGCATATTATCGATATGTGCTGCATCGGTGTACGGTATTGTTGCTCTCCTGTTGAATTGACAGCTAAGGACCACTGTATCTCGATGTGAATACTCAATATTTCACTGAGAAAGTGAGGAACAATCTCCAGGAGCAGATTCAGTGGGTGGAAAAGTTCATATTGGATTAAGAGTTTGAAGAAGATTCTCCCCCCCTGGGATTCATTTCTGCGGGCGCACACGATTTCAACTGCTGAATATCTTCAATTAACGACAATTTGTCAACTTGAGAAAAGTTCTGTTTGAATATCTTATGCTAAGCAGCCTAGATATCAGTCATCAACGACAGGTGTTGGAATTTTCAATAAAATGTCTTTTATTCGTATTTCTATAATTTTTTGCTGAAATTGAAGGAAAAAACACATTTGGAGGATTATTCATCTGTCCCCTACGAAGCTTGCATCTTCAAATTATGTAGCCTTTTTTGATTCAATGATTCCATCCATTCCTAAAGATACGAGGATGTATCGATCTATAGCTAGCCTAGAACAGTTCCATGCATAAACAAATTATTGCGATACCATATCAACGAACAATAACTTATTAGAAGTGTCAGTGTAGAGTTCAACGTCAGAGAAGTAAACCAGAGTTACGCAATAAATAAAAAAAAGATGTCCACCGAAATTATAAAAATCGGAAAATTGGAGTATCGAGCCGTCATCAAGTACCTGTATTTAAAAGGGTTAAGAGGTAAGCAGATTTACGAAGATATGCTTGATACCCTTGGTGATCAATGTCCTTCGTATGCGACCGTGAAAAATTGGATTGCAAGCTTCAAAAGAGGTAAATTTTCCATTGAAGATAATGACCGATCGGGAAGGCCAGTTTCTGTGTCAGTCCCCGAAAATATCGATGCAGTTCATGACATGATTTTATCAGACCGTCGAATTGGGCTAAAACGGATATCTGAAGCACTGAAGATTTCATACGAACGCGTTCATCATATAGTTCACGTCAATTTGGACATGAGGAAAATTTCTGCAAAATGGATCCCCAAATGTTTGAATGTTGACCAAAAGCGTGCAGGTAGAAGCATCGCGTTCGATCTGTACTCAATTTGAAAACGATGTAGACTTCTTAAACCGAATTGTTTCTATGGATGAGACTTGAGTACATTTCTACGATCCAGAAACAAAGCAACAATCGATGGAATGGCGACACTCTGGTTCTACAAGACCTAAGAAGTTTCGTGTCTAAAAATCTGCTAGAAAAGTTCTTGCTTCAGTTTTTTGGGATTGCCATGGAGTAATCATAATTGGTTTTTTGGATAAGGGTACAACAATAACTGGAGATTACTATTCGGCATTACTGACCACTCTACGGGAAAAAATTAAAGAGAAACGACTTGAAAAGCTATCCAAAGGTGCTTTGTTTTTACAGGTCAACGCCCCAGTACACAAATCTCATCATGCCATACAAAAAAATTCGTGATTTAGAGTAAGAATTACTAGAACCCCCCTTATTCACCAGATTTGGCTCCGTCCGACTATCATCTCTTTCCTCAACTGAAAGAAAGATTAAAAGGTCGTAAATTTTCTTCCAACGAGGAGGAAATAAAAGCTGTGAAGTACTGGTTTGCAGAGCAAGAAGAAACATTCTTTTTGAAAGGTCTAGAGACGTTGCAGGTTCGCTGTAATAAATGTATTTGATCAAGAGGAGAATATGTTGAGTAATAAAATATTTTGACATTGAAATTTTCTTTGGTTCTATAGTTGGCTAAGAATTTTTCAATATATCCTCGTTTATCATACATAGGAGAGTTCCCCCATCAGATTCTACTTCAAATTCTGCAATCAATGAGCTCATAATTAAGCCATTCCCAGACATGAATTAAGGGCGAACTAATTACCACCCCCTTGTTGTTACTTCGTAATTTATTCTCAACCACATGAGGAATTCTGGAAACCTAACCTAAGATGCCGCCTTAATTTCCCAAGCGAAGGCTTATATGTGTAATTTCCTTTTTTCCGAAGATTTGCCACGGAATTGTAATTAAATTCTAGTTGGGGAAAGCTGAAGCTTACGTTAACACGAAATGTGCAGACAACGAGCAAGAAATTATTTCCAGAAGGTTAAGAACTGTGGTAAAGTGTGGGTTGATAATTAATACTTCGGAAGGACAAATAGAAACAACGTTTGACGATCCAAAATGGCTTCAATGATTTCAAAATTATGTTTTGTTGGGTTGGGATTATCTTGTAGATCCCCCATTTCAACGAGGATGGGTTCATAGAAAAACAAACGTGAACAAATGCAGTGCGTTTTATTATTCCAAAAAACTCAAAACCAATCGTTACATTTCAACCAGAATTTATAATTTCAAAACTTCAAAACACCTGTATCCTATGGTTCTCCCGATCACACACCAGTATGTGCCCGGTCTGCGACATGGCCACCCCTTCCAGACCCTTAAACTCTCCCTTTCCAGTTCCCCAGCACCCAAAGGCCCTCAAGAATGTACCGTCAGGGTGGAAGATCTGTATCCTGTTGTTGCCGGAGTCGGCCACGCAGATGTAGCCTTGATCGTCTACTGCTACGCCTCTTGGGAATTTGAACTGGCCTTCATCCGAGCCTTCAGTGCCGAATTGAGTGATGACCTTGCCGTTGACGTCGAAGATCTGGATGCGATGGTTGTTGGAGTCTGAGACTACCACGCGGTTAGTGTTGGAGACCGCTATGTAATGGGGATGCTCAAGCTGACCTTCTTTGTTGCCCATGGATCCAAACTTTCCGACAAAGGTTCCGTCGGATTGGAAAACCTGCAAGGGATTTGGCAGTGTTAGTAGAATTACGAGAATCTACAAAGCATGGAGTTGCATATGTAGTATGCTTGAGTGAAAGCCCACGGGAGCTATGTGCCCAACCAGGGCGCTTGAGATCATCACAGACCCCACACCTCTACATCTAGTGATTGATAGGGTAGCCCATGAGGCCATCCTCAGAGTATCTAAAGAAGAAGCAGGCAATGAGAGAGTCAGGTTTCAGAGAGCTTGGTCCTCTCTAAATGACTACACCTCATCTGCAAACCTTTCTAGTGATGTAATGATCAAGAAAGTAAGCACTGAGAAAAACTTCAGTACAATGCTAAGCAAGAGAGAGGATTGGGAAAGGGAATACACCAACTATAATCTCAAAGAAAATATAATAGAATGGTGTACAGACGGTTCCAAACCGCTACAGGAGCTGGCGCTGGGATTTACGGGACAAGTAGGGGAAATACGTACAAAATGACATATATGGACAAAATGACATAGGCATCATAACTTGAGTTCGGAGGGATGAAATCCGGAACTGCCTACCACATTACACGACCCGAGTGGCTTCAATTAACCTCTGAAAATTAGCAAGAGCTACTCTGGTTCATTCGGTCGTTATGAGTGATAACAGAAATCTATAGGTCACGAGTTTTTATTCATTGCGCCAAATTTTAAGAGGAAATGGCCAGTTTTCACCATTTTTTTCATTCAAATTGCATTCAATTCAAACTTTACTTATTTGTCATTGTATTCACGGAGCTTTTAGTATGTTGAATAGGTATACTTTTTGTATTAATTCGATACATTTCTAGTTTCATAACGCTATATGGACAAAATGACATATACAGTGAACGGACAAAATGACATAGGTATTTCAGCTGAATTAACCGTATCTACCGTACAAAACCAAGACAATCCATCTCAAGCTCCATCAGCAAACAAAGAATCAGGACTTGTCTTAACATATTCATAACAAAATCTTCATCTGCGGCTAATAAAGGCGATGCATCTTAACCTACTCTTGCTGATCCTATGAGGAGGTTTCTCCAATCCCTAAAGGACGATTTATACGTGAACAAGGCAAACGTGAGCCAAGGACTCGACAAACGTACTTAGTTTCAACTTCTACACCTAATAAGATTGCAATCAAATCGAAAAAGAGCCAATACCTCCTCCAGAACAAGGAGACAAGTCCCTAGGGCATCATTTAAAGAAGACAATGAAGAAGAAAATGTTCCTAGCAACTTTCGAGATCATGAAGACGACTGTCCAGTGTTATGAGACCTTTTTTCCCGATTCAGATCTTCTCCAGGATTAGCCCTGAAGAAGACTGGTTACGGTGCATGCATTGCTTGCATTGGGCTCACGCATCTTGTGCTGATGTTCCTAGAAGAACCAAGCGTTTCATTTGTGAACTTTGTCAGTAGATTTGTAACTATAAGTAGAAAAATACAGTTGCCTATTGCCAGTATGTCATTTTGTCCATAGCATGCGAGCAAAATGAATTTCCTTTATCCCAATTTATCTAAGAATATTTTATTTCTTGGTACTTTTATTTCATAAAGGTTGATTAGATTTTATAAAGAAAGGACCAAAGATCAGAGGTGTCGAATATCACATTACTGTGATTTACTACTATCAAGTTATGCCTCTGAAATAAAACCCTATGTCATTTTGTACGTACTTCCCCTACCAAGTGTGCACTATCGTTAGGCTCCTGTACAAGCGTCCTTCAAACAGAAATACTTGCAATCGGAAGATGTCAAGATATAAATCTAGAAAGAAACTATCAGAAGTGCCATATAGCTATTTATACAGATAGTCAAGCAGCTATTGAAGCACTGAGCTCCTACGTCATTAACTCAAAGCTGATTTGGGAGTGTCGAAACAAACTCAATGAGGTTGGCAAGAAGAATAAGGTCTTTTAAATCTGGGTTCCCGGTCATTCGGGAATCGTAGGAAACGAAGAGACCAATACACTGGCCAGAAAGAGCGCACAAACGCCAGTCACTGGCCCAGAACCCTTCTGTGGTATAGGAAAATGCACCTATAAGAAGGAGTTTATGCTGAAAGAGAAAACCGAAAGAGAAAAACTCTGGCGGAATCTCCAAGGGATGGATCACTCCAAAAAGTTCCTCCGGAACTTTGAAACTGGTAGATCCAAAAAATATCTGGATCTCAGTAAAAACCAACTTCACTTACTCACTGGCTTTCTCACAGGACATTGTCGCCTTAAGAAGCATCTGTTGAGAATGGGTTTATTGGACACTGATGAGTGTAAATTCTGTGGGGAGGAGAAAGAAACTCCTATTTACCTGGTTACGGAATGCTATGCCAATGCAAACCAAAGAAGAGGGTGCTTTGGACAAGGAACTTGTATAGAAATGAAGAGTTATCCTCCTTGAGGCCGTCCCAGATACTGGATTTCATCAAGTCTCTGGAACCGGAGGGTGAGCTGTAGGAGGCGCGATGATAACAGCTCTGTCAGGGGGCACAATAGACCTTAAGGTCGCAGTGGACTGTTACCCTTTTTTACTATAACTATAAGCCTACCTGTACTCTATGGTTCTCTTTGTCACAAACATAAATGAAGCCCAGCGCATCAGTTGTTATACCCCAAGGATAATTGAACCTGCCATCGGCACTCCCTTGGCTACCAAACGATCTAAGAAACCTTCCAGAAGGATCAAAAACCTGAAACATCAACAATCAATCACCATCATCTTCAACCCCACCAAGACCTAGCCCACCTGTATTCTATGATTGTACCTATCGGCGATGATGAACTGGCCGATTCTGTTGACCGCCACGCCTGCCAAACAATCGAATTCACCTTCTCCATTACCATACTGACCGAACTCTTTGATGAATCTTCCATTGGAGTCGAACACCTGGACCCTGTGGTTGGAGGAGTCGGCGACGACGATGGTGTTGTCTGGACCGACGGCCACGCCTCGTGGCCAGGTGAAACATCCGGCTTCGCTCCCCCGACTACCTATTTGAAACAGCTGCTGACACTTTTGGAGGTACTGACTTCTAGGGAAGGTACCTGCCACTGCGATACCTGCAAAACAATCCAATAAATCTGGAACGCATAAACTGAAAGGAGCTGTTTACTCACCGGCTGCTGCCGTAGCTGCTGTAGGGGTAGTGGGGGAGCCTGCCATGTTTTTTGAATCATCGTCAGAACTTGCTAATTCTGTCGAGCTCCTCAGTGGAAGACCAAGGGACAATCTCCTGGCAGCAGAAGAACTACCAGAAGAAGTACCAGACACTCCACTATTATCCTTATCTTTACCACTCGATCTATTTCCATACTTATTCTTCAAATATCTGGCCCAAGAGCTCAATGCTGCTCCATCCTTTTCCGTAGCAGTGGATCTATCCGGAGAATTTTCCCTAGATTTCAAAGCATGCGATGAGCGACTTCTGGCTAAATCATTACTAGATGATGTAGTAGAGCCATAACCTCTGCTTGCTAAGTAAGCCGAAGGATTTACTGAAGTTGGCGACATTGGTTCGTCCAGATCATCATCATCACCAAACTGCTGGCTACTTTTACTCCTCGCTAATCTCTGACGTCTGTCTTTCAAAGCCATATACCTCGATCTTCCACTGGGATATTTACTGTCATCGTCCACTTTGGACGAATATCTAGAATGGTCGTCTTCTTCTGGTGCTATAGCCGCGGAACTTTTACTCTTATTCAGAAATCTACTGGTATAACCGTATTTCGGAGGTTCCTCTTCAGCAGGTTTATATGAAGGTCTACTCCTTGTGTATCTGCTACTCGGCGATTCGTCCTTCTGATATCCATATCTGGACCTCACAGAAGCTGGCTCTTCTCTACTCGTTTTTCTAGAGGTATCACTCCCTTCTCTAGCAGTTGCACTTCTAGCTAATAAAGGTCCAATATCAGATCTAGCCATTTCCTTACTCTCAACTTTGGTTGAAGGTTCATCAGATTCTTCTTCTGACTCCGTTTCTTCCTCAGATGTTGTTTCTGTCTCATCTTCATCCTCTTCCTTCGAAGGAGGAGGTGGTGTTGTTGGAGTTTTATTTAAGAATCTACTCTGGAAAGGTTTGTGTGGTGTGGATTCTTTGTTGGAACTAACCGAAGAAACACGTGATCGTGTATCTGATTCGTTCGAACCTGAGTTACCTCTTGTGAGGTATTTATGCTTGACTTCTTCGGTCGAAAAAGGCGCACCTGTGCTTCTTATTGTTGAAGAAGCAGTTGAAGATTCCGAAGAAGCTGTAGATTCAGTACTAGGTGATCTTCCTGCCTTTTTGTGTCCTACGTCTGAGGTTCTTCTGCCAGTTGTTGCTGTTTTACTGGCCGCTGTTTTTCTTTGAGTTTGTTGAAGAGAACTCACCGATTCCTCAGATTCTTCACCATCGGATGTGGCCTGTAGAAAATTCTTCGTTAAATCGTCACAAGGGGAAGGTCTTCATGCTTAGGGAACACACAAACATTCACAGACGTATTGAGTTTTTTGGAGAAGTATCACATGCCAATGTGTAATCGGGACTAAGTGTCTTTGAACGTGTAAGCAAACATCGATCTAACATTAAACTAAATTGATTTATTCAGGTACAAGTAACTTATTGCTCATCTAGACTCACCTCAGGAGCTGGGGTTTTCCTTTGGGTGCTATGTCTTTCATCAGTTTGGGGTCTTTCGACCACCCTTTCTGTTTCAGTGGTGGATGTTGTAGCTCCTTTATTTTGTTTCTTTATTCTAGATATTTCGTCTTCCTCGCTCACCTGCCGTGTGGCAGGAGGAGGAGGACGTTTTGGGACTACTTTCGGTTGTGGTGGAGTAGGAGGAGTTTCTTTCTCCTTCTTTTTTCCACTCTCGTTCTCTTGCAACTTCCGCATAACTCTCGGGGAGTCTGCAAGTCTTGTAATACCACTTAATGGTCCCTTAGCTACATCCTCAGTATCCAACACTCTTTCTCTTTCGACTTTTTGTTCGTTGAATCTCACCCTGGAGGTCTGTTCAGTGTCTGATTCATTTTCAGGAGGATTATGGCGTCTGAATCTACTGCTGTATCTTGACCTAGCTGGTCTAGACTCAGCCTCGTAATCCTCACCATAATCATTTCCACTCCCTCTTCCGTATCTGTCGTATCTAGAACTGTCACCTCCGGTTCTCTGAGGTCTTTCCCCGAATTTTCTTCCTCCAAGAACAGTTTCGTCCTGATCTCTATCACCATAACCCCTTTCTTCGTTCTGCCTAAATTGACTGGCTAGCCTGTGGTCACTTTTAGATCTCATGAGACCTGGGCTACCACTTGGTGGTTGTAAGAGAGCGCTACTTTGACCGAAAGGATGGGTTGGAGTTGTTATATTCAGGTCACCAAAGCCTGCTACATGTAGTACGAGTTGGTTTGGGTCATGAGCAAGTACCAAACGAACTTTTCTACTGTAGTCAGTGTTCTCGTATTCGAAATTACGGATGAAATCGACGGTTTTTAAGAATATCTCTTTCGCGTCCATGAGTTCACAGTCGTCCCATATATCTGAGGTTTCTGTCATGAATTTGTCAGCTAAATCGCAATTGCTGATGATGTTGGATAGCTCTTGTTGCAGATTATCCTTCAAGGTGTTCAAACATCTAAGTTCAGTGCCTAAGTAACGTTCAATTTCTCCCCTCAAATAATCAGTTCTGTCTTTCAAAGCTTTCGATAATCTCCTATAAATTTCCTCAACTTCCTCACCAACTGACAGGCAGTTGGCTTGAAGCCCATGCGTGTTCTTCTCTATCAAGTTCAACGATTCCTGAAGCCTGTGCACACCTCTTCGTATCTGGTTGTTTATTCTGGATATCTCCCGTCTGAGAATCTCCATGTGAGCTCCTTTGCAATCCTCGCAGACTTTTTTATCACAGTGGTGGCACATGCTGCAGTAGGCTTTCTCGGAGCATACGTTGCATCTTTCCATAACTTGGCCGCTGGTAGGATCCGGTAGTTCTCCCGTTATTTCTATGTGGAGCTCCAGGAATCTTTGGAGGGTGACGTTGGTGGGGAAGCCTTGGACCCCTTGGTAAGGAATGCGGTGCTCTGCACGACATTCTGGACATTTGACCTGGAAAAATAGAGGGTTAGTGAGGAGTCTCATTAGTTATTTCGGTGGTATCCTCATGTTTAGAGACCCTTTCAAGGGGTTGGCCAAAATGTGCCATCAATCAAGCATTGGAAGACACGGAAGTTACGTTTCCAACTAAGGAAAAAGATGGTGGTTTGGACAGATGAAGAAGCCGATGATGAATCGAAAAGGAGCATTCTCCGAAATATTCGCTCATTCGAAAGTGAATAGGATGAACGTAGAGATCATCCAGAAATAAATTCGTTCCTCTGCCAATAATATTTATATCAAAAACTCGTAGTCATTTCACGTAACCGTGAGCTTATGGGTCTGGCAATACAGACTCGTTTCGTTTCAGTTTTCCCTCTCGTATCCTCATCATTGACGGCATCGGACTGACCGTGATTTCATCCTCAGAAATATATACAGGAAACTGCATCGTTTAATTGATTTGGCGTCCATTCAGGTATCAAACAAGATAAACGCTCAAATTGCCTGTTAGTTGAGAAGTTTCCAAAATAAAAGAGTAGGAATTTGGGAAAATCGAGAACACGAGTGGCATAGCCTATTTTTAAACGATTACCTAATGAATCTGCATCGAATAACTTGATAGTTCACGATAATCTCTATTAATAAACAGTCTTAAATCGATTACTGCAAATTTTTCTCCTTTGATATTTTTTGGAAACGTAAAAAAAACTACACCACGTATTTCCATGAATGGTTTAATATTTGGTAGGCCAAATCTCAGGTCGATTACTAAAGTTTGATCATCGCGAATGGTGGAAAGAATCAGTGAAATGGTCAGTATGATTAATCATACTTTTTAGCACAGCTCGAGATGTCATCGAACTCTATTTTTATATTTGAGATTTCATTTTTACTATGTATATTTAAGGAGAGATGGAATCCAACATTTATGATCTCCACATTTGGTGTTCTTCTAACCTGTCTTCGAACGTAGTCCACCAAACCCTCCAGACATGGTTCCATGCAGAAACTGTGTTGGCATGGCAAGAGTTTTGGGTTTCTATAACGGTCCAGACATATCGCGCAGGTCAGTAATTGCTCAAATTGTTCCATTGTCAGTCTGTAACAGAAAATGCAGTGTAAGTTATTCCAGTCTTCGATAAATAGCAGGCAGTTAGAAATATAAACTAGAAGTTTCAATTATAATTGCCTTCTCCAAGGAACTGATATATATAAGATGAGAAATTCCTTGGTATTTCCTACGAGATGTCTCGATACACATAAAACGAAACAGAGAAAATATAAACGATACGATTTCAGCATATTTTGACGAACCTGAGGATACATATCGATAATTCTGGATCAAACGAAAGAATCGCGTTGTGTGAGTATATTCGAATGGGATATGTGCGATCAGAATATATTTACATTTAAATTGGATAGGGAAAGAGTCAACAAAAATGTTAGCAACTGGTTTGCACTGATATTGAACCAGAACTTGCCGGTGACACCGTTTAGAGCCGGACTTTCTGCATAAAGATATATATTCTGGAAAAATTCTTGCAGGACAAGGTAGATAATTCAAATTTCACAACAATGATTTCACAAGGTGTTGAATCAAAAAGACTAGACCCACCAAAAAACAATCATGAAGTATAGATATCCTGGACAATCAAAATTTATGAAATCGCTCAAAGAAAGTAGTGTGGTTGCATTGACTTGGTCCGATAAGTTGAGATGGTCTTGAGGCTGAAAAATATCTGTGTGGCAGATAGCTGTTGAAGATGGGCAGTCCATTTATCAAATTGCTCTTTTCTCCATGAAGAGCTGTAATGAATGTTTGAGAGCTGAGCTTGCTGTTTGAATAAAGCTGAAGTGGACTTGACATGGCTTTGTACGATGAAATTGTCTTTTGCTGAAGGTTGAAGCACAGTTGGACATTGCCAGAGTTACCAGGTATAAAACTCCAAACGCAAATGGGAGCTACTGACATTTCCACCATACCAGCTGCTATGAACCAAAAACATTGCTTGTCTGTTGAGATTCCCGCATCTCGTTGACGAAATCTTCGAAGGGTCCGATATTTCCCTGAAACTATCTCTCCAAATCCCGATAGAGCTAGCCGAAACGCAGTTAATGGTGCAAGTATAGCGACCCCGTTTAACTTTGATATATGAGATCCGATATTAGGGCTTCATATTCTGGCCTATCTCCCTGGATAAAAATGTGGACTAGGACGGAGCCTGATATTAGCGAAACTTTTCATTTCCTCCTGACAAATGTAAGTATGCGTGGCCTGGAATGCCGAATAAATATTCCAGATATGGAAAAACGATAAGAGGGCGAGAACTGGGATCTTCCAGTGACCTCTTCAGGCCTGGAGATCACTTTGGGGTTTAGAAAAGCCATCATTCATTCTTGATCCAGATGGGGACGTATTGAATGGGAGAAAATGAATTCCAAAGGGTTGTGTGACAAAGGGAGACATTGGGGGTTTTGAGGTCAAAGGTTTTAGTATTCCACACGCAGTGGTTCTTTAATAATGATGAAATATGGCGGGTAAGATTATATGTAGATTGAATCTTTCCGAAAATATTTTTTTAGAGTGATAGAACTTTACATAGGGATAACTGTGATTTGACAGAAGGTAGAAGCCATGTTTTGACATTTCAGTTCAGTAAGCATTGACGAATTATCATGGGAAGACTCACGCCGCAACAACGTTTACAAATTGTTGAAATTTATTTTCAAAATCTATTCGACAAACTTATAGAGCACTTCGTCAAATTTATGGTTTACATAATCGTCCATCAGAGCATCTTATTCGTCGAACTATCGATAGATTTCGGACAATATTTTCTCTACTCGAACAAGACAAAGAACTGTACGTACAGAAGAAACAACAAGTTGGATTCTGTGCATCCATGTGCATATACTCCATACACTTTTATTTAATCACATAGGAGGTCATGGTTTCGTTTTCAGGCGTTGGTGCACCTGATGATAAGTCTGTGCGGGTACAGAAAATATCGTTAATGACAAAACGACGTTGGCAGTTCCTTTGTTTACATCAAAGTGAAAGTATCAAAGATCTTCCACATTTTGTTAGTTCGAACCGATCGGCGATTTTGGGGCGAAATATCGAATGGAATTCGCCTATTTATCCGTTCTTCGTCGTCCAGAAGAAGTTTCTCGTCGATATGAGAAATTTTGTGCAAGTGTCATTTTTTCCTTTCACGAATTTTGACGTGAGTACGAACGGCAAATTTGAATTGGACCAAGAAGGAGAAATATGACTATATTGCATTCAACGTTAGTTGAATTCAGATTTCGATGAATCATTCCTATCAATTCGTTGCCGAAAGTAGAAATAGGCTATATTGAACCAGAATACATCGGTTTTTTCCATATTCCAGGAGTTTGTGTCTTATTTAGAACAGGTGAATGATAAATGTGAAGCATATGTTTGACCTATTCAATTTATTTGTACAAACCTACTGTGGTAGTAATTTATGAATATTTTTTAAACTAATAAATTACTAAACAGTCAGAATATTTTACTCCTTGTTCATAAGATCAAATAAATGAAATTTATATCTATGAAGCTTTCAGGAATTGACATTCTTGCTCATTAATTTATAAACAAAAATAACCAAAACCCAATTACTATTGAATTGAAATTATTAGTTTCTCTGTAAAAAAATTCGTTAATTCAGTTATTATGTTTATTTTCTTTGTGATGAATGAATAAAACTGTTATTTATTTGAAATAAAGAAATATTAGAAATAGAAATGTTATGCACCCTCACAATCATATCAGATACAATATCATGATGAAAACAAAGCACATCGATAAATCTTTACAATCATAAATCCAAAAACTCCTTTACATGTAGAATATTGTTCACAATTTTCTGTCGTGTTCTCCAAAATGAAATATACATTCTGAGAAATACGCTAAGAATGTAGAAAGGGCAACATAGTGTTGACTTGGAACATAAAAATATTTTTAGAAATGTCATAACTTCGATACAGAGTGGAATGTGTCAAATTTCCAAGGCCAGAGTTGTGATTTTATAATTGTGAATGGAGTATACATGGAAAATTTCGCTTCAAGATCTTAGTCTACAAGCATACATGATCCAACTGGTTCAAGAACTAAGGCCACTTGACCATAATAAACGTCGTTTGTTTGCTGATTGGGCTCTAGAACAGCTTGAAGCTCGGCTTGAAGTTGATCCACTTATTTATCGAAAAATTGTGTTTCGTGATGAAGCGCATTTCTGGTTGAACGGCTACGTAAACAAGCAAAATTGCCGTATATGAAGTGAAAACAATCCTCAAGAAGTTCTGCAGGTCAAAACGCAGAATGAGCTTGCGAATAACGCCCCAATGCACAAAATACTCAAAAGTTTCCAGGAAAGAGTTCAAAAAAGGGAGATACCAAATTGGTGATATTTCAATTAAATTTTCTTCGGTCCCTTAGCCTTGTATTCATACTGGATGATTAATTTCCTGGAACGGAAAAGCTCCAATTCCTCATCAAAATTCACAGCCGTTTCTGACCTTCTTGTCCTCCCTTCCGAAAAGCACTGAATCCTTCTGGAATTTCAGCAGCGAGCATCCGAAATTGCTACCTTATTCACTAAATCATCGCGCTACATTCAACAGTTATATTTAGACCCTACGAATGGCCGGTATACACTCGTATATTTTCCTAATGAAGACAAGAATTCGCATTTCTTCCACTCTAATTGCATGCAGCGGACATCAATCATTCCAACGGTCCGTTTTTCTTCCAAAAAACCTCACCCTCCGACGAGAGGCAGTTTGTACTCTCTCCAACTCTGGCCTTTCGAGTTTGCAGCCGTGAGGGAAACTCAAAAACTCCATCAAACCATAGATCTCACACAAAGTGAGCCGTTGAACCAAAAATTCGAATGCAAAGGGAAACCTAGACCTGTTCAATGCGGTACCGGTGGAACCACGCAAATGGCACCAAGGATAAATACAGGGAGAATTCATTTTGTCGTTCAGAATCCATAAATCTGGTGGAAACAGCATCGTTTGCCTTCAAAACATCGCTTCCAGCATTGACATCCCTCACTCCAGTTCCTCCACGAATGCAACTCCTAATAATAGACCTCTTCTGCGATTTCGGAATTCAGGAAAGCAGACTTGAATTCTCCGTTGATGCCGAATAATCGGCGAAAGCAGAAACGCGTTCGGCAGTGGCAGGCCGTGTGAAATTTAAAATTAGACGGTTCTTTGAGAGCGTTCCGACGTCGCCGTCTATTTTGGGCGCCAATTATATTCTTCCGTTGCCACGATTCGCAAATAATCCGTTCCTGTTCTGGATAAGAAGAGATGCGATCACCATGTAGAGAATTGGGGGTGTCTGGGAGATAATTTGAAGGCTGGAGGAAATTTGAAGATTCAGAAGAATTTTCGAGTTCAATCAGCTTCTACATAGTGTACATATTACCTCAGCTTTCAGATGATGAGGAAGGATGTATGAAGAATTATATCCACATTATGTCCTAATGAATCAGAAGTCCACTTTATCAATGTTCTTTTTCTATTTCCCAATGAATAAGTCAATTCAATTACTGCAAAATAGAGCCTAATGAGGGAACAAAATGATACTATTGCCATATGAAACAATGGAATGAGTAACTATTAGCTAAAGGGTTTTCCAATAAGAGGTGTTATTTTGACTAAGCTGCTATTTCGCTAGATGTGAATACCCAAGCAAGTCATTTTTGACGTTTGAAAAGTAGAAACTACGCTATTAATAGAGATGGAACGGTTCACGCTTCAACAAAGCATTGAAATTCACATGAAAATGGTGATAATTTGGCAAACACGGTTCGTAATAAAACTCCAACATTTTTGTGTCGTCGTGAAGCACTTTGTCGAACCGCAATACAGAAATTGGTGGAAAAATTTGTGCTGTTGGGACAAGTTAGTGATGTGAAAAATAAAACCAGTGCACGTCGCTCAAGAACAGCCTAGAATATTGCTGCTGTAGCCGAAAGTGTTGAAGAAATCCTAAATTTGCCTACTCCTTGTCGTTCTTTGAAATTAGGCATTCCACAAACGTCATTACACCGTATTTTGCATAAAGATTTGGGTCTTAAGGCTTATAAAGTTCAGTTAACACAAGAACTCATGCCAGCCAATCATCAACAACGTCAAGTCTTTGCTGATTGGGTCCTTGAAATGTATAAAACTGATCCGGAATTCTATCGAAAAATCATCACGAGTGATGAGGCCCATTTCCACATCGGTAACTTCGTCAACTCAACTAAAAACTGAGTGAAGGAATACTCAATTCCACTTGCAAGATGACGTTTCCTTATAATACACTGCGCAAAAAAATTAACGCACATTATGAAAATCTCAAATTGATTCTACAACTGAAGGTGTTCTCAATGATAATTATTTTTATCAGAATTATGCATGCATATGTTATCCACTTTCAACGTTTTTCTTCAATAGAGATGTTTTCTCCCAGTAGGAATAAAAAAAGATGATATTATCAGATTTTGAATGTATTGGCTCCATTCTAAAATCAGTTGTTCTCGATCAATTCTAGTGATCAATAGTTTTTCTTTCGTTTGATTTTCTACACTCGATCGCTATGCAACACGAAACACGCAATTTGACCCAAAAGGAATGTGCCCAAGCGGTAGTTTTGCGAGAAGAAGGGTGGACATACACAAGAATTGCAGAAAGGTTTGGAGTTTTCCATACAAGTGTGTCCAGAATGTTGCAGCGATTCAGGGAGACAGGTATGAATGTCCGAAGACCAGGACAGGGTAGACCACGGGTAACAACTGCCATTCAAGAACGTTACTTGAGAGTTTCTTCGTTGAGACAACGGTTTGCGACCGCTCGCCTCCTTCAAAATCAGCTTCAGCAAACTCATGAGGTGCAAATTAGCACTCAGACAATAAGAAATCGCCTCAGAGAATATGATTTAAGGCCTCGTGTCGCGGCAAGAGGCCCAGCTCTTACCCCAGCCCATCGAAGGGCGCGTTTGGATTTTGCGAGAGAGCATATCCATTGGGAAGAGGCCGATTGGGAAAGAGTTCTCTTCACAGATGACTCTTGATTCTGCCTCTACCATTGTGATCGACGTTCCCTTGTATACAGACGTTCACATGAAAGATATGCTCAGTGCAATTTCCTGAATACTACTGGTTTCTGGGGAGAATCGATTTTGGTAAGGGATGGAATATCTTTTAGTTGCTCGCACAGACCTAGTGGTCGTTGATGATGGAGCTATGAATGCTGATAAGTATATAAGGAACATTCTTGAAGAGCATGTAGTGCCATTTGCCCCATACATTGGTGAAAATTTCATTTTTATGGACGATAATGCCAGACCCCATCGTACGCGCACCGTTCAGTACCTTGAAGAGGTTGAAGTCTCTCGAATGGAATGGCCAGCAAGAAGTCCAGATCTCAATCCGATTGAATAGGTTTGGGACAACCTCAATAGAAGGCTGAGAAGTTCAGAAAATCATCAGGCTACTCTTAATGACTTAGGAATCCAACTCGGAGAAATCTGGGAAGTATTAGATCAGAACATTTTAAGATCACTCATTTTGAGTATGAACCGTCGTTGCCGAGCTGTAATTAACGCAAGGGGTGGAAATACCGAATATTAAATCACTCATCAGCATTTCAGTGATTTTAAAATTGTTCATTTCTCTTCTTTCACATAAGATTCGGTGAAATCCTGAATTTTTCTTCCATTTAATGTGTCTTGTTTCGTTCAAAACCTTCCCGAAAGAACATAAAAAATAAGTTATAAAGTCAATGTAGAATTAACTTTCATTAAAATTGAGATTTTCAGAATGTGCGTTAATTTTTTTGCGCAGTGTATGTATCCGTAAATTTCGGAACTGAAGGCCTTCCATATTTAGTCCAAGGTTGGAATACACAGATAGAACTGAATTTAGATGTAAACAAAGACAGGTGGAGGTTCTACCAAGGTTCGCATTGTGTACTATTTTGGGAACTGCTGCTTCAATTTTGCAGCATCCCAGAAACCAAGAAATGTATTATTCGAGAATTTAATGTTTAGTATTCTTTTTTCCTGGCTATTTATTTGTACATGTTTTTTTTTCCATCTTCCCTCATCTAAGTTAGAGCAATATCACTGATATTCAAGAAGAATTAAAGAACCTACATTTTCACTGCAAAATGATCATTTTCACAATATAAAATATTCTGAAAAATTCATGAGCGATTAATAGATCTACCCGGCAAGGATAAAATTTCCATTACCAAACAATATTCGACAGTAACTTCATCATCTTATTCACATTAAAACTCCGAAAACGATCCCAGAAGTGAATTCATGAGAAGACCTTCCAGAGTACCTTTATTTACATTTAAAATAACCTCAACACAAAGATATAACGTGATATTTTTCAGAGTTCCTCCGTATAAGTTTGATAAAAGTAATCATTCCACGGTCTCTTTGAATGAGACGTAAGAAAAGTCGATTAGGGTTTCACAAAGACAGGTCAGAGGTTTACTCTACGATGAATGTTAATGAGAGAACTGCTTTCAGAGTATTCGTCTTAACTTTCTGAAGTTGGAGAAATCACTGGAATTCTAAAGATGTTTATTCTGGCCCGACAGAAAGGAAGGGAATGAAATTAAGGAAATCAACTACTGAAACGTATATTGGAGTGGAAGTTGTCGTTCAACTAATGTTCATATACAGATAAATTAATGGTACTTTCTTCACTTTGATAGTTGCCTCTTTGTCGTTTGAGAAATTCAATTCCAGGCGCTCAAATTTGTATGAATGATTTCAATTCGATTGCTGGTAGCTTACGACAGGATGAATTCACTCTTCCCCAGTAAAATCCTTGAGGATGCAAGTGTCCCGAATAAATGAGGAAATTTTTTATCAACCTACCTCCTATGAATCCTAAAATGTATGTTCTTAGTTAGAGCCTCTTCATTATGACCTTAGAAATCGGTATTTTCGAGATTAAGTTGACGAAAGTCAGTATATATGCGTCGGTTTTTGCATCTGAATATTTGATGGTTTTGTTTTTCATTTCTGGAATTTCACCACTTGTTTCAAATTTCACATTATCAAATTGGCCAGAATAGGGACACGAATATAGAGCGTGAAGCAATATAAATAGTGCGGAACATAAACTATAAATAACTCACTATGGATCCACGACTAAGATAACCGATACCAGGAAAACTTGAATTCACCTCAACAAAACATACCTTTTAAAGTTATCATTACACAAAAACACATCACAGTCTTCTAAAAAATCACCAACGAACAGCCAATACCACCAAAAATTGTACTAGAAATGCACCCAACTAACTCAGCGATCAGAATATATCTTATTTTAGACGAAGACTGTGTTCCAGAATGGAGTGTACGTACGACTTTGTGTTCCTCCGAAAGGTGGGCGATAGTTTTCTAAATTTGAAACAAAAACCACACTACGGATCGTTGACGCAGAAAAGGTGGTAAAAATAGGAATGATTTCGAGAAATATGTCCGAGCAGTCGTTTTGGAATACTTTTCTGAGTTATGCTCTGCGTATTTGTCATCGTTTTGAAAAATGTGTTTTGTCCAAATCGTGTTGTTTTGTGTTGAGTTATTTATGGACTGAGAAGGACAATAGCCGTTCATGAGGAAGTTCAGTGCCATTCAACAATGGTCCAATATGAGACAAAAGCCCTTTCATTTTGTCAGATGATATTGAAGAATTTTGAGCAAAATTGGTATAAAATTTGATTCTGTGCTCCTATTCAGTCTTAGAACTTCCTATTGTGTCTCTTTTCCGGAATATTCGGATTGAAGTTCAGTAGCGGATTAACCCGTACGCTTAGTACGCTACAGCGTAGGGCCCCGAGGTCCATAGGGGACCCTGGCGATCGAATTAATTTTTTTTTTCTAAAATGAAAATTCAGTCTGTAACTGTGAAAAAAAATAATAGTCAGACAGGTCATACTGAACTATATGTATTTATAAGAAGCTCAGAGGCAACTTGTGAATTATGAATTAATACATTCACATGAAACGCAATTGAATAATAATATGAAAATAATAATAAAAAACTCAGAGCAAAACTCAGAAGTTGGAAAAAACACACCATCCGAGATTCAGCGTACTGTCCCTAATTATTAATTATTTTGTCTGCCTGCAATGAATTCCGTCAAGGGTGGCGGCCGAATTCCAATGTTTACAATCACATCATAATTCAATAAATTTGTCGGCATTTCCTCTAAAATCTAGGAATGTGCTACAGAACGGCCGATCAGATGTTGATTTGTTTGGGGGTGTAAAGTGAAAAATACTTGTGCAGAAGTTCTTAGGTCTGCATATTTTTTTCTCACATTCATTAGTCATTTCACAAGATTCGAATAGTGTTGACAGTGACGGGCGAGTTTCGTGTAACGTGTATTATAAGATTCAAATATTGTGAAAAACTTAGAAGTGTGAATCGAACTATTTCTGTTAGGACTTTTGAATCTTTGTACTCTCATTGAACGATATAATTGATATAAAAGGTGAACTTGATTGAGATCTACAGGAACCTCACCCATATTTATACGGGAAACTACTGAACGTATTTTCATGAAATTCAGCACTTATAAGTATTTCACGATGCTGATGAAATCTAAAATATTTTCAAGGCATGAGCACCTCCGGTTTTTCCGGAAATGACGTCAACTTCCGTTTTTCAGATTAGAACACCATTTTTTCATTGCAGAAATAGATTCCTTAGAAAATTTCAAGTTATTTTGATGTAACATTTTTCAGGTTTGGTTGGAAAATTCTCTCTGAGCGGGAAAATTCGAAAAAAAAATCGAAAATAGAGCTCCGCTGAAACAAGAATAACTTCGAGGTTTTTGGATGGAAAATTTTCATTTTTAGGATTTTTCAAGATGTAAGATTGATGTATCCACTTTGAGAATCGAAATCGCGATTCATGATACAGGGGGTGAAAAAATCGCTTTCAAAGTTAGGGATGACAAAATCGTGAAAAATCAATTTTTTCAAATTAGAACCCCATTTTTTTATGGCAGATATTGAATCTACGTTAAAAATAATGTGAGTGTATGCATCACACCCTCGCCCTAAAGTGGATATTTTCTGAGCTATTCACAAAAAACTGTTTTTCGTCTTGAATTTTAAGCTATTTCTTTTCCCTTCACGCCAAAAAGATGAAATTTTCAGGAACTGTTACTTAAACCATGTTTTAGATTTTACTACCCTAATATGCAAGAGAAAAAAGTTACAGGTTATTCCTAAATAGATGGCGAATTTGGATTCGAATTTGTATCGGAAACCTCTTTATTTCAACTAATCGGCCATCGGTTTTCTCTCCAGTGATAAATAAATAATTCCTTATGAACCATATGCAAAAACTTACCATGTTTACATAGTGATCGATTTTATAACTTAATACGAATTATCACCAAATTAATAGTAAACACAAAATGCTACTGAATAAAGAGGAATTTGGCAGATGTAATTAATGATATCTATCATTGAAAAAAAGAATGTAAAACA
Organism: Adalia bipunctata; assembly: GCA_910592335.1. Taxonomy (NCBI): domain Eukaryota; kingdom Metazoa; phylum Arthropoda; class Insecta; order Coleoptera; family Coccinellidae; genus Adalia; species Adalia bipunctata. The sequence continues at coordinate 7,520,681 of OU342951.1, forward strand.
TGGTGAGTTTTTGCATATGGTTCATAAGGAATTATTTATTTATCACTGGAGAGAAAACCGATGGCCGATTAGTTGAAATGAAGAGGTTTCCGATACAAATTCGAATCCAAATTCGCCATCTATTTAGGAACAACCTGTAACTTTTTTATCTTGCATATTAGGGTAGTAAAATCTAAAACATGGTTTAAGTAACAGTTCCTGAAAATTTCATCTTTTTGGCGTGAAGGGAAAAAAAAAGCTGAAAATTCAAGACGAAAAACAGTTTTTTGTGAATAACTCAGAAAATATCCACTTTAAGGCAAGGGTGTGATGCAAACACTCACTCGATTTTCAAAGTGGATACATCAATCTTACATCTTGAAAAATCCCAAAAATGAAAATTTTCCATCCAAAAACCTCGAAGTTATTCTTGTTTCAGCGGAGCTCTATTTTCGATTTTTTTTTCGAATTTTCCCGCTCAGAGAGAATTTTCCAATCAAAACTGAAAAATGTTACATCAAAATAACTTGAAATTTTCTAAGGAATCTATTTCTGCAATAAAAAGATTTTTATTCATCTTTTATATTTTGTTTTGATATACATTCCTTGTATTTTATTAATAAACTTTATCTTTTGTTTTCAAAGAAGTGGGTTTCAATTAAAAAATCCTTTCGAAAAAAATCGAAAATGTTTCAGAGAGGGCCCCAAAAGTTTTGAAGCGTAGGGCCCCTGAAATCGTAAATCCGCCACTGTTGAAGTTAGATTCTTAAACTGCATGTTCAATACCCTGCATCTCAAAAACAGTCCATTTGATCATATTGTGCCCATTAAAATATTTGATCAGGACATTTTGAGCTACATTATACTCAATTTTCAACCAATTCGACAAGATCCATTTTCTATGGCATCATGATATCATTAAATCGGGAAATTGGTTTTCTTTTTTTTAATGCTGGTGAATGAAAATATCAGTTGGTTTCAGCTGGAATAATCGAAAATGTTTTATAATTTCTTTTGAAATTACTCTATTCACTTTTATAAAGTATACCGGTTGGCCATGACATTCCGACACATTTCACCCTGTATAGTTTTATAATGTTAGGTTATAGTCATTTTCCTGTCAGAAAACTACGCAATATAGTCCTTTCTACATAGAGGTCGAAGTAATTACGTATTCATCAAAATGTTTATTTACTTTGGGAAAATAATGAATTTGAGAAAATATGTGAATTCAATAATTCCAAAGAATGGCGAATGTTGAAGAAACTGCTTTCTCGGTTAATACTTGAAAAATTTCATGTATTTAAACATGGTTGGAAGATTCAGTTATGCTATCTTCTTTTTCGTAAGTCAAGAAGAGTTAATAAAATTAATAAAAGTACTCGAATAACCCGACAGAAAAACTTCTAAACGAATAGAGGAACCTATTGAATTCCGCACTCTTCAAAATTCTCAGGAAATAAGCCTACAGAAGACATTTAAATACCTTTTTGCACAACTTGAAATACTTACTCCAGTATGAAAATGTGGTAGTACTACTGTGTCACAGTTGAACCTTAAGAGAACTAACTGCATTCACAAAGTTAAAAAATAGTGAATAGAAAATAGTATTGGCAACGACTCTGACATTGCCGATATTTCACGAGTGCAAACATGAGTTTTAAGTAAAGAAACTTCATAAACCTAAATCTTAACCAACCAGGATATTTTATAAACGTGAATGGAGTATATTTTTCAGTCATTTCCACTCCATATTAAATTTGGCAAACTTGTACCAGCGGAGGCACAAAGAAAGAAGAGCTCAAAAACTTATTTCCCCCAACCAATCCATCGACAGCGATTTAACATTATATACACTCCAAAAAGCATCCTGAATGAACACCGAAGAATCCCCAATTCTCTCCAACAACCACCCCATCGAAAATTTTAATTCAACCCAGGTAATTCAATCGAGAAAAACAGGAAACGATTGAGTTTATTTCGGAGCTCCACGGAAAAAAGGAACAAATACACGAAACATAAAGCCGACCAGGCATTCATTAAAAAATAATTACAAAACTGATGAAAATAATCAGGAAACGAATTTTCTCGAAATATTTGAGGAGAAGCATTCAGCGCTAATTGGTAGTAGGGGTTGAAGCGAACCTCTCTGGGAGTTGAAGTGCAGTATTTAGTTCAAGCATAATTGATTTGGATCGTTTTCATCAGCGTTCAGCTTAGTTACTTGCAAATCTGCAAAAATTTAATTATAGTTCTGGAGATTGTTATTATTTCTTTGGTCTACTGGATAATGTTCCACAGAATGAATTCTTATGCATGGAACAGTTACTAAAGGGTTTTTCAATATGAGAGATGTTATTTTGACAATCAAAGAAGATGTCATTATTTTAGATGAATAATCGGATAATTATTTCATTTGAAAGAGGAAGGTATGCCGTTAATAATGGAAAATCATCAGCCAAATTGTTGAAAACTTCTTCTTAGCAATTCCTAGATTCAACAAGTTTTTTATTCAAAATTGAAAATACGAAATATTTCATCCATTCATCTCAAAAATTATTTTATCATATATAATACCACTAGAGATGAAATTTTGCCGGCAAAATTTCTCGATTGTAAAATGAAAGTTTGTCGCTTTCGGCAATTTCGCAAATGACATTTGTATCAGGCGAGTGATTTTGGAAAAATGTCATGAGCGAAATTGCCGAGAAGCAACAAACTTGAATATTACAAGAGAGAAATTTTACCTGCTTAAATTTCATCTCGAGTGGTATTCGACATGACTATTTCACGAGAAAATGTGTCTGAAGATGGTCACATTGGGCTTGTATTGCGCTATTTGACAAATAAGTATTCATCATAGATCAACTAAACGTTGTTTGTTTTCTTTATGGTATTTTTCCCGAAGCTATCTATGAATTTGAGAAACGTCAAAAATTTTTTCGTAAGTAATATCATAAGTGCATCCAATTTTTTCGAAAAAAATCGAAAAAACACGTTGCTAAGTAATATTTTAACAAGAAGCATGAGTGCTGGTGACAACAAAAATCCGAGTCGAAGACGAGGATTTTTGCACCTGCATGAATGCTTTTTGGTAAAAAAATATTACTTTGCATTGTTTTTTTTCGATTTTTTTCACAGGAAAAATTAGATGCACGAATGGTATTTGACAAGACTATTTCATGAGTAACAGATTATTCTGGATGCATTATGTATGTATTATTAATTTTCGTTGACAACAACTGTCAAGTTTTGCCGCGCTTCAATTTCGTCGTTAATGTTATTGGAAATGTAACTGATCGGTCTTGAACTAACAATACTCTCTGTTTCAACAAGTATTGTGTTCAGAAGCTCTTCGGATGGATGTTGTTCCTTAAGAATGATATAAAGAACTTTTTTAATGGATGGGATCAACCGCTCCCATACTCCGCCCATGTGTGGTGCAACTGGAGAATTGAAAATCCATTTTATTTTGTAAGCCTTAAGACCCAAGTCCTTATGTAAAATACGTCGTAATGACAAACCTGGGTTTTCTTCAACACTTTCGGCTACAGCGGCTATATTTCACCATTTTTATAATGAACTAGCTGGCCCGGCGAACTTTGTTTCGCCTAAATGATATCTACCTACGGTGGATTTCACAAATCGTAATCACCAGTGATCGGAGATTAACGGCTTGGTTAGCGACACCTATAGTAGTCTTATTCAAAAGGAGGAAAAGCATTTCCCACATAAACAAATTTTTCATTTTCAATTTTTCAGAGTTTTAATGTATTTTATAATAACCAGGCCGTAGACGAATCCATAAATGAAGTTTCTCAACAAACAGTCCATCCGATCTCGAGTTATAAATGGTGTAACCAACAACTTTGTTTTATATATATAGATTTTAATAATTTCAATGCGTTGTTGAGGCTTTTATCGTTTCATTTTTATTAATGGCGTAGTTTCTACTTGTCGAATGTCAAAAAATGACAGATTCAAAAGTGAAATCTACTGAAATAGCGGTCTATTCAAAATAACACCTTTTATTGGAAAACCCTTCTGTAGGAGATATAGCGAAAAAATATTTTGACAAAAATGTTCTGTAGTCAATTTCATTTTTTCTTCTTCCTATCCAAATTTATGCTCCGAAGAAAAAAACACGCTTCGCTCAACAAGCTCATCATCCAGGTCTAGGATGACAAACCGGACCCAAGCCATCGTAGCGAAAACCGCATCGATCCGTACGTCAATTATTTCCTACGGGACTGGTACCGGAGGACAATGGAAGCCTCCCGATTATTCCAGGCGCGGAACACTGAATTCGTCTTCTTCTTCTTCTTGACAAGGCATAATGCGAGCGACGCTAAAAGGTCAGCGCCTCCTGCGACGACAATTCTCCAGATATCAGTGTCTGCCCCCTCACCCTCCCGTCTCATCTCCGTATAACAGGACCTGAAAACATCCACGTTTCGTTGGTCTTTGTCCCCGATCCTCCCTGTAGATTCGCGGTGCTGCGAAATGCATCCGGGATAATGCCGAGATGCCGGAAAGAAGATCATGGCGTTAAAACTATTCCAGATTCCGAGTTTTCAGGCTTCTTCGGGATAATGAGTTTCATCTGGGGTGGTTGGGAGCAATCGGAAATGAGTTCGAAGGGAGGGGGGGTTAGAAAATTGGTGGGTGATAACAAAAGTCGTCGCTCCCGTTATTCGAAGAGGAGGCTTTGACTTCTCGCCAACACCTCCATCGTGACATCAAAATGGCCTCAATGTTGGTGGAAGAGTGGTGGAAGGATTTCAATTAAACTGCTCCACATGAGTTCGGGATATTGACTTAAATTGCAAAACAAATAAAGTTGAAATAAGATTCTTGTGATGAAAATGCATATTAATATGATTTCAAGTTGCAAATTAATTTTAGCCGGTAGGTCTGCAGCGTATACAGGGTGGTTAAGAAAAATCGAGTAAAATAACGAAATTTTATTGCCCGAGAATTCAAGCATTTTGAGACTATCAATACAATGTATGGCCTCCACGGGCATCAATAACAGCTTGACATCTTCTTTGCATACTCGAGGTTGTTGAACATTTCTTGAGGAATTTGGTTCCATAAACGGAGCAGAAGCTCTCTCAGATCATTTAAGGATTCTGGGATATGTTGATGATTATCTAATCTTCTTTGGAGCATATCCCATGCATGTTCTATGCAATTCAAATCTGGTGAGTGCGGAGGTATTGGTAAATGTGGACTACCAAGCTCCTCGCGCGCATTCTCAACTATGGCTGCACGGTGCGGTCTAGCGTTATCGTCTAAAAATTGAAAAGTTTCACCAATAGCAGCGTGAAAATTTTGCACAACATTGTCAATGACATGCTCCCTATAGTGTAAGGCGGCCATATTCCCAGGACAAATTTGTAGATCTGTGCGCCCGTTGAAACATATCCCGGCCCATACCATAACACTACCCCCTCGGAATGGATGGACTTCTTGGACATTGCGACGATTACGGGGTATGCGTGGGATTGTCCATACCCTTATTCTTCGAGAATCTGAAAATCGTCCATATCTGGATTCATCAGTGAAAAGGACACTACGCCATTGATCGTTCTAATTGATATGTTCCCTTGTCCATTCCAGTCTTTGACGCTTATGGTCACGTGTTAATGGAACTCCTCTTAATGGACGTCTAGTACCTAGATTCACCTCTCTCGAACGTCGTCTGATGGTTTGGATGGAAACTTGGACCCCATCTGCATTTTGACGAATATTTCGTAACATTCTACACGTAGATGTAGGAACGGTAATGGAAAGTTCCTGAGCAGGTGTTGTTTTTCGTCGCCCACCAAGCCTTGGTCTTTCCAACACGGAACCTGTCTCCCTGAACCTATTCCAAAGACGAGATATCACACTTTGGCTGACTTGGAGCCTTTCCGCTACAACAACCTGATGAGTTAGGCCACCCTGTAGCATTCCGATAGCCCTATTAGCCTCAGAGTTTGTTAATTTACGTCTTGGCATCTTCAGAAAACTCGTTTCAAATCGAAGCCGTTCATAAACTGACTTCATTTCAAAATGAGAACATTCGTGAAGCAAATGCAAAGAACCAAACTTCAGAAAAAAGGCGACCAGATTGACGAAATGTCTCATACTGATTTTTATTGGATCGATTCAAGTTGTTATTGAGTTTTAAATGATTTTACAGTGATTTTCTCGAAGATTACATACTTTTAAAAACGATCGAATACGATATCCCTAACTCTTGTGGAGCAGTATATATGGCCTGATTCATACAAACTCATTTAAATTAAATTGTATATCGAGACGGTGTCAGGGTATTTGTCTCACGACCTGGGTGGCGGGATACTGAGGCAGTGCAGAATTCAAGGTTAGAGCGCGGGAAATGCAAAAATGGAAAAAGAAAATCATTAGCTTTGGAAAACGAAGCATTGTCGGTGGCTGGAGAATTCTTAAAACAAGGTTTTCAGTTTGAGTCTTTTTCGTGAATAACCAACCCCTTTGGCGATCTGAAGGGCGAAGTTGTGAATGAGTTCTTGGTTAAAAAATCCAATTCCGAGCAGCTTGTATGAGAGATACAAATGAGCGTCAAAACTCCGAATTCGATTTCCTCGCAAATTAAAATTAATCTTCCCATTTCCATATAAAACCCCGCACTTTTCCTCGACACTGGGCCCCCCTAAACTGAGTGGAAATTGTCATTATCCCTTCCTGAATTCACCCCCGGCAAAAGCAGCTTTTCCGAAGAGAAAGAACTTGCATTTGTCAGTTGTGGGTCCTTGATGCGGAAAAGAATGTTAAAACTTGACCTTCCGTTTAATTCGGTTTCACTAATGGCTAAGACGAATCTTCAGCGATGGGGCTGATTGAAAAGTTGAGATTTTTGAGGGTTAAATGGAAATAACTCGTTCATTTGCCCATGATATTTTGTCGAGCGAAAATCGGCCATCAGAAAGTTGGAACTTTTAGTTTGCATCGTTCCAAAGTTGAATATTTCAGGGAGTAATAGCTTCGTGAGATTGTGGCGAAAGTTGAAGGTGAAGTTATTAATCTGGTTAGTTTCCGAAAAATAGGGCTGGTCTATGTATACATCAAAATTTCATTAAATCTGGCGTTGATTCTGCGTTGCGGCAAGTTGAATGTGATCCTAAAAGTTGGAAGTTGCTACTGATTCAATCTGGGATAAGTTAGGGTACAACTTTTTCAAGAATACGGCAAATAAAAGCATGCAAAACTAACGAAATCTCTGCTCCTTTTCCAGTCGATCCAAATGGAAAAACAGCGTCAAATCAGCCTCGATACAAAATGTACGAATCCACTGTTTACACTATACTCAAAAAATCTGCCGCTTTTTGGACGCTGTCTACTCACCAGATATTTCAGCAATTATCCGAGGCCCCTCTGGGCTGTGTCAATAAAAGGAGCCTGATGAAAGGTCGAGGGCCCTGGAAAATTACATCAATAATGAAAAACTTAATTAGTATTCCTCTCACGTCGATGATAAAGTCGAATTCGAATCCTATAATGCTGTTATCTTCGCTCCGTTTCGGAAGTTTTGTTTTTTTCTGTGTTGGTAACGTGTTTTTTCGTGTGGAGTGAAGCTGTTAATTGGGAAAATTGATTGGCCAGAGGACTTGAATTTTTGGGAATTAATGATTCCAAGCCTTGAGGGGGATGAGTCGTGTATACCGGGTATGGGAAAATTACTGTCGGAATATTGAATCAAATTCATTTCGGAATGTTTTTATGAAAAATCCGTTACATAGATAGGTTGATACATAGATAAATGGCACTCAAGAGAATAAAATCGTGTTTGAAACTGACCTGTCTAAACATACTTCTTCATGTCGGTTGCAAGAGGAAATATGAATTTTATTTCAATCATCGATGCAATTTGGCGGAGGATCTGGTTCGTCTGGTTATACAGGTGTTTCAAAATCCAAGCGAAATAATTCAGGAGGTGATTGCTCGTATTAAATTAAGATGGGTCTCTTCTGTAACAAAATTTCCTCAGCTCACCAGTTTCTGAGATATCACCATTAAAAAGTGGTGAGTAAGTGAAGTTGGTTTTTACTGAGATCCAGATATTTTTTGGATCTAGCAGTTTCAAAGTTCCGGAGGAACTTTTTGTAGTGATCCATCCCTGGGAGATCCCACCAGAGTTTTTTTCTTTCGGTTTTCTCCTTCAGCATCAACTCCTTCTTATAGGTGCATTTTCCTATACCACAGAAGGGTTCTGGGCCAGTGAGTGGCGTTTGTGCGCCCTTTCTGGCCAGTTTATTGGCCCCTTCGTTTCCTACGATTCCCGAATGACTGGGAACCCAGATTAAAAAGACCTTATTCTTCTTGCCTACCTCATTGAGTTCGTTTCGGCACTCCCAAATCAGCTTTGAGTCAATGAGGTAGGAGCTCAGTGCTTTAATAGCAGCTTGACTGTCTGTATGAATAGCTATTTTCTATTAGTTTTTTGCTCAATTCTCATAATTCTTATTCGTCAACATGAAAATACACAATTATGAGAGTAATTTGAAGAGACTTTCGATCATTTGCATATTTTAATCCAACAAAATCGTCATGGATTCACAGCATCAAGGCTTCATCTTCCATCCTTTTGTTTTCCAGGATGCAATGTCAAACTTTCCATGAAATTCCTAATTTTTCCTAACTTCTCGGTCGGATGAGCATCCAGCCACATGAGGGATTCCGTCTCTCCATCCCCTCGTCTCGCATATCAGGTTATCGGTATTTAAATTTTACCAGTTGGACGAGCTCAACTTCGGTGGAGTTCCAGCGTTGCTTGCTATCCAAAAGGGTTAATTCGGCCATAGAACTTGGAACGAAACTTCATCCCTGCACTTGGGGCTTGGGCGAGGGTTTTTAGGAGACGAAATATGAAAAATATCGCTTTGGGGAAAAGCTTATTAGATGCAGAGCAGTGGCGGCTGTGCCAGGGATGGTAATCAGCCTGATTTTGTGCCAAATGATGGACATTTGAGGGAAGTGATGATTTTCTTTTTCCTTCGAAGAAAAAGACGGATGAAGCACAAAGAATTGTCCAAAAAGTTTGCGGAGATGCTGCTCTACATCTCTACACGGTCTGGCTCGTCAGCAGTTCCACTCATATGAAGACATAAAAAAATGGCTCGATACGTGGATAGCCCCAAAAGATTACCACTGTTACCGTAACTTATTCGAGCTCAACTAAAGTCCGTTCAAATATAAGAAGGAGCTTTGTTAACAAACAGAATCGTCTGCTTTGCGCACAATAAAGCTCCTATTCCTACTCGGAACGGACTGTAGATGGTACTGGATAGAAATGATTCAATAATTTGAGTCAGCAATTTCCACATTAGAACTTTTTTCCTCAGAAACTCTAGTGCAAAATTTCTGTTATGATTTGCAACTGTCATAAACATTTTATATCCGACGTACCCTATTTTTTTATTTTTTTTTTGTTTTTATAATATTATCTACTAAATAATTTCTTTTCCGGATGCTCGAGATTGCGGCAAGGTAATTCCAGGAAACACCAGAGTTTCAGAGATTTGGGTCGGAATCTTGCAGGATTCCGACAAAGTTTTTCCGGGAAACACCAGATTTGGGTCCTTTTCCCTAATGGGTGAAGGCCATCTTGATTTGCATAAATTTCGAAGTTTTCAATTGACATGCCTCGTAAAAGATCTCTGTTCAAATTTATAATGCTCATATACTTTAATATCCGAAATATATTTAGTTTCGGTCCAAAATTTTATATTATTTTGTACGAAACTCTTTGTCGGCTGCTCAAGGTTCTGACAAGGTTATTCCGGGAAACACTAGTTTTGGGTCCTTTTCCTGAATATGGGTTAAAGCCATCTTAATTTGCATAATTATCGTTCTCAAGTTCTCAATTTACAAGACCAGTTAAAATACCTTGAGCTACTGTGAAGGTCTAGCTATTCAAAATGTTTATAGATTTTGTTGTGAAAAGTGTATTGTGTGGAAAATCTTTTGACAAAGTGTATATAGTGTTTATAGAACAATGTCGAATTCGGAAACGGATGCTGCATCTGAGGGTGATATGTGGGGACCACCACGAAAAAGGTCCAAAAGGTCGCATTTCTCTGCTGAAGAGAAAGAGATAATTTTGAACATTTTTCGAAAAGAATTGGAAGAACATCCTGATTTATCGAAAAGAGACTTAGTAGGCATTGTTTCAAAATCCTCAGGGGTGAGTGATTCAGCTGTATTCAGAATTCTCAGAAAATATGAAGAGAATAAAACATTGACGCCACCTGAGAGGAGAGCCCAGTCGTTAAAAATAATCTATTCGGTTGACGATTTCGATATGAACCTTATCAGAAGAATTGTCCACGGTTTTTCATCCGGAATGAAATTCCAACGATTTCTGAAGTTCTATAAATCGTGAATGATGACGACAGTTTGCGAAATTTCAAAAGAACAACGTTCTATAAATTATTGAAAAAAATGGAATTCAAATTCAGTTAAAACTGAACGATTGTGTGAAATCTCCTCGATTCGACTCTGGACGGAAAGAAACTTTACGAAGGCCCTTCTACCTATGCGCCAAACATGTTAATATTGCTTTTTCTTACTTTTGAACAGAGTATATAAAAACATGGAAAAAAGTTGGGGAATACTTTGAATGATCCATTTGTGACAATTTTTCACCATAAAGTGCCATTTTCATCGAAAAATCAGCGGGATCTCAGTTTCACACCTGCTGAAATATAAAAATTTTGCATTTATATTTTAGAAAACAGGGTGGTATCGTGTTTCACCAATTTCGGATCAGCCTGTAGGGTGGAAGATTAGTTTAGCTGATGAGCTGAGTAGAGTCGATTTCAGCCGAATTTTAATCATTTTTCTAGCCCAAAATTCTCAAGGCTTATCAACCTCTCGAGCACTTTACAATAATTTTAATGCTTGTTATGTTTCTCAAATTTCTGAATCGCAAATATTGATCCACTTCAAACACTGAATTACCTGTGAATCAGATCTCCTGACCTAACTTGTAAGAAAGCGTTAAAAATAATATCGAAGAAAAGCTTATAAAAATCTCTGCGGGAGTTACTGATTCCAGCGCTCCTAGCGGATGTGATCCAAACCAAAAACCTCACTTTCCCTCGTTACTTTTCATAACTTGTACATCATCAGAGCTTTTCCGAATGGAAAAGTGGCGAAATAGGTCAAAAACACTGGACACAAGGGACAAAGCTAAAATACCTCCGAATTAAAAACCAACCTCGTTTTCTAATAATAAACCTTCCGCTATTCCAACGCGAATAACTCGTCGGTTAATCAGTCTATTGGCAAATGGACTCAAAAGCAATTAGTACACTCACTTTTCTCCTTGTGATCGAAAACGGTGTGGCACTTTACGGCAATTTTGAATTTTCGAAGATTTTCGCCCAGTGCCGAAGGTAGCACCTAGGCGGCACTAAAATGACTGCAGGTTAATGGTTTTAGGCGAAATTTCTGAACGACTGCCAACTGGTATGTCTGAATAGCTACGAGATGAATCCGTGATAAAAATGCCCGCGGGGAACGGCGGTGACAAGCTGATTTTGTTGTCACATGTCGCGATACGGAGCGTTGAGATTTTCGAGAAAATCATAGGACCGAGAAATTATTTTTGGATTTCATTCTGAACTTTTCTTGTTTCATTGATCACCTTTTGTCGGAATTGGTGAAAAAGTTGTAGCATTTTGAAAGTTGAGTATCCTGAAAGTCTGAAAGCAAAGTTTGTCCTCTGCTTAGAGAGAATAATAGTCGAACATCCATTTCTATCAAGTTCTAATGTGCGTAAAGTTATCATGTACAGGGAGTAAAGTGGATTAACTTCACGGCTATATTCCGTATGAAAAATTGTCCTGTCTCCTCCGAGTCAACACCTGATCCTATTCCCCTCTTGAATCCTTAAGGACTCAAGCCGTTGAAAACTCCCCGTTTGCATTTACCTCACGCCTCCAAGATATGGAGAAGAAAAAAAGAAAAGTTTATTCGGACAACACAGCGGGAATACCTGAATATTTATTATATCCCATTTACCTTCAACCTCCCTGCTTCAAATGTGAGGAAAGGATACTTTCGCCCCTATGAAAAGAGGTTATAAAAAAGTAAATACCTAAGAATTCAGTCAATATTTGGTCGAAGTCTTGAATTCATTCTCTTTCTAATTACTCCGCTTGTTCCATGAACAATTTCTATTAGATACTTTCATTCATTCTCTAACTGTTAGAGGTGTGTGTTAGAGTCTAACACATAACTAGGGAAATGAACAACCGCATCAATTTTGAATCGGTTGTTACCTATAAAGATGAAATATCCATCGGGTTGAAGTCTTATTGACCCAATAAGTTTATTATATGATGCGAAATACTAAAAAACGGTTTCAATCATTCATTCTTTTCGAGCTGGTGGACAGATGGCAGCGTATATTTGAAAATGGAGATTCCTGTATACTGTAGGAAGAAATCTTCAGTTTAAACGAAAACTGCAAATTTTCCTGGTAAATCTTAGGAAGAAATCTTCAGTTTAAACGACAACTGCAAATTTTCCTGGTAAATCTTTGTTATAAACACCACGGATTTGTGCATGGAGATACTTTTACTTCCATGGATTTGTCAATATTTGGAAAATCATGCTTTTTAGTATTGAAATAGCTATTGGAGATTCTTGTTTTGGTTATTCATTGATAGATAGAGCCACAGTGACGCTTCAGTTTTATCGATTTTTGAAACCAGACGCGACATGGACTTGATGTTATTTTTAACTTAACAGTTATATTTCGATCGTTTCTGGAATCTAGCTTCTTTATTATACCTGTAGATGACACTAAGTTCAACAGCCAGTTAGATATTCATAGATCAGTAACTGATTGATAGATGGCGCTTAAATCGTATTAAATTTTTTCAAACGCAGTAGCAGCAGTGTGCAGTGACTAATTATCAGTAATTTTTAGCGTTCAAAAATGCCCATGACCGTGAGTCCCAGCTTAGTAGAATGCGTACCTACATAATGTATATTCGAAAATAATTAGTATTTTCGAGCCTGAAGCATTTATCTGATAGATGTCAGCAGCTGATTCGCTCGAATTCTTACGATTGCATTAGAATCCAAGAGATTTTTGGACAATAAAATCATTTTTAAGTTCAAGGAATAGGAAATGTTGGTAATCAAAGAACATTAACATTATGTACAATTTATTTTTATACAAAAAAACTATAATATATGAATGTAAAGGGATTTTGAATTCACACTTTTCGACTACATTCGTTACAAAATATAGTACACTTCATGAATGATAAGAAGCAGCACCAAATTCCTGATAATGAATATAACTAAATGTAGTGAAAAAGAACGAAGATAACACAGCAGTCTTCGACATATTCAAAAAATTTTAAGAAAAGAATAAAGAATATTGCACGGAAGAAATAAATGTTATGAAATTGAGACGGTTAAGAATATAAACAAAATAATCATTCTCATTTTTAGTTCGACAATAAATAGAATGAATGATGAGCCTCCATGAATTCAACAATCGAAGACGTTCGTAAGGCGTATTTTTGATCACAATTCGCTAGAAGGTTTCATTTCGATTCCAAATCTTCAGGATTACATCAGATCCATCATTTTGTTGTCTTTAACTTTTTCAGTCTATTTCGAACTCTCACTGCTTTCATATTCGGAACGGAAATGAAGCCCTTTCTCGGCACTTTAATTTTCTAGTCTCTCGGTTACTTTCGTGTTAATAAATCGGTTATTTTCCACTATAATGACTTCCTACATGCGAGGGTGGCCCCCGGTTCTTGTACCTGGAGCCGGGTCTGGAATGAACGATGGCGTAGTGATCGCTGTGAGAGGATACGGACCTGGCTGAATTCATGGTCGATCCGCCAGAGGTGTAGCCTTTGGGGTGTTGTGGGGGGCCGTTCAACGAGTACCTGAAACAAGACTGCGTGTTTACAGGGATTAATAAAAATTGCCGGACACTTTTTTGGCATTAGTCGTTAATCTGTAACAGAAGGCATGGGATGATTTAGAATAGTTCGATGAGTGAGGTTTTAGCCTTGTTTTAGCCAATATTATTCTTTGTACAAGTGACATTCGGAAGGGTATGTGCCATAGAAAACTGTATAAACTTGGACCATTTTGAACTATTTTGATAATTCACTGGTGACAGCAGGGAATGCTCATTTCTATGGATTTTTAGGTATCTATGGAATGCTCATTTCTATGGATTTTTAGATATGGATTTTAGCTGTATGGTCAATATGGCTCGTTATTAGTGGTTTGTGAATATTTTCGAAGCAGTTGTTCATGGTGCGTCTAATGAAAACATTAATATTGTTGAAATTATTGGTCTTTCGATAAGAGTTTTATGAATTCCATATTCTCATTCAGTTTACCTTGATCCATATTGACTTCCATGCCATGATCTGTAAGGATCGTAGTCTTCTATGATACTAGGCTCCTTGTCTATGATTTCGGTGCTGGTACAGGCGCAAGTCATCGCTGAGCATAGGAAGATGTTGATGATGAGCATGATGAGGAAGAGAACTCCCAGTGTTATACACAACCAGAGTAGCCAAGAAGGCCTCACCCCGCCCACATCGTCACACAGTTCGGACACCAAGGGAGCCTGTCCAGGGTCAATGACGAAGACACTGGTGGCTGCCATGAGGACTCCTTCGTCTGTTGGAAGGGGTTTGGATTTGCCATTGTTGCAGGAAGGGTCGGGGCATGCTCCTCTGCAGAGTCCAATGTCACACTGTGAATAATATGAGGAATTATACAGGCTGTTCTTGAGTTGGAGTTACAAATAGAAAGGGGAGCTTTCTTGAATAATTTAAAAGAAAACAGTACCATAAACTCGGGGCTGCAAACGTTTCCATTTCGAGATACACGGTGTGCTAAGAGTTTACTATATAAAAATGCTGAGGGCGCTTAAAATAAAGGGCAACATAATGCAAGTGTTCAGGTAGAATAATTGTGAAGAATCACATGACCGATTGAAAAGAATATGTAGTAATCCGTGACACTCCTTCAACTTAGAGTTTGAGTTTAAATTATATTTCGTTATATTCGCTTTCTGTTAGAGTTCAAATCAATAATTTGTTACGTCAGTTTCTTTGAATCTTCACGAACACAGCTTCGCATTTGAAGAGAACGAGTCGTACTTGGTTTTATTTCCAACTTCTGGTCTTGAAAAGATTGAGCTCAGGCGTTTGTTGTTTACCTGAGTAGGTACTATATTTGAAGAATATTCTATTTCGAAATTGTCGAGTCTACGTTGACTGGTCGTCAAAAATCCAAGAAATATTTCCTCACCTGAAAATGCACGTCAGATCCTTCGGAAAACCTAAACATCTTCAACTCCGCAGTGGCGTATCCTTTATTGTCGTTATACATGAACTGGCTGATGATTTCCTTGTCAGCAGGACACCCATTTTCGTCGACCAGTGGCGCGCTCGTGTTGAACTTGTTGAAGACGATGCAGTTCTTAACCCTGAACCCGTGAAGACCGTCGGGCCTGGAGATTTCGGCCCTCAGCGTGTAAGGTTTCGAGTAAACGGCCTGGGCCACCTTCCTCGTGCCGTCGAGGACCTTCAAGGACACAGATGACGTCTCGTTCTTGGCGTTCTTGAAGCTGGCTTTGCCGCAAGTGATGACGTAGAACTTGTCGTCGGCCAGCTCCAGGGTTTTGTGGATGCGGACGGCTATGGGGACAGAGCGCTCGTCGGTTCTCTGAAAAAGAAGAATTCATGAAATGTTGGACATTTATTCTTTATTCTCTAGTTGAGCACTCTTACATGTGTTCATTTGGGCTAGTGAAGATTGAGGTCCTACCCTTTCTTAGGACTTGATTTCCATTTGCATTGTTGAATTCAAGAACATTGGATTTTTTCGAACAAAAAATTTATTTTATTTGTTTCTCATTTGTAAACGTCAGTTTCCGAAAACACAATATAAAGTCGGACTCCCACTACTCGTGTATTTGGCAAATATTTGCCACTTGCCTATATTTGGCATGTAGTGGGAGTGGTTCACTCGGCCAATACTTGTCAATCTTGTCATTCAAATTCGAAACTTCATCTACTTGCCAAGTACGCAAATAATTGTGTACTTGCCAAATATACGAGTAGTGGGAGTTCGCCTTTAATCAAGAAAGTTTATTTTATCAAGTCACTAACTTGTAAAACTGACAGTTAACTTGCAAAATTTTCACAAGTTAGTATAGTATTATTTACATTAGAAAATTTTGTTTTATCGTCATATATGTTGAAAATCATGGTACAATTTTTATTTCCAGTAACACAGATTTTTGATGATGAAAGAGTTGATACTGATGATGATGAACCATCTGTTGACTCAGAAACTGCTGAACTCGAGGACTGCAGAACATTTGTACTCTCCTTACTACCAAATATTTTGCTAGACATTTCGATTTTTTTTTGACCGAATCATCGACATAACTCATCGCAATTTCGGTGCTCTTCCACCCTCCTGCACGCTTTAGTGCTAAAATATCTCCACCCGAATCCGCAACCATAGTGGCTCCAGTTCTGCGAAAAGAGTGGCCGGTGTATAACTCTGGGTCTTTCAAACCTAAATATTTCGCTATTTGCTTTGGGACACCACCAATAGTGTGCTGGCCAGCATTAAGGGAAATGCACTTTCCATGTCGGTATGTCAAAAAAAATCTTAGGCTTTCTGTTCCAGGAGGCTGAAGATTTACATATTTTCTGTATAACATGCAGGGCTTGAAGCTGCAGCCATCATCGGTTGTGGTGAATCCTCTTGTTGTTAAATTTTTTGTTTGCCGCAATGTCACAATAACGTATTTTCCCATATCTTCTACATCATTCATGTTTAAGGAGAGAATTTCGTCACATCGACATCATCCAAAAATCCAAAATATTGTTACAACTTTCGCCAGCAACCACTGGTCATCAGGAGCATGTGAAAAAAATTGTCCAGCCTCTTCTATACTTGATACCTTGGCCTTCTTTGGCGTATAACGCTCATTTTTTCGTTTCAGAATCGCTATAACCTTTTGAAATCTGCAAATGACAACTAAACGTCACATTTTCAATAAATTTTTTGAGGAAAACAAACCTGCGAACAGGGGCATTTTCTTTCATTTCCAAGCAGCTTTTCAGCATAGACCATTTTGCCCATAAAGTATTAGGGCTGAATCTAGCTGATAGTTCATTCAAGTAGACCAACAAAACATCTTCAGTTACCCCAATCACACTATTATTGTTTTGCCACTTTTTGAAGCCGTCGTATTCTCGCTCGTACCTTGAAGCTGATTTGCAGGTAATAAACTTGAAGCTACACTGCTGGCTGCCTCAATAATTTCTTTTGGTACATTCATTTTCGCTTTCGCCAAAACAAATGTAAAGAAAAATAAACAGACATGTTCATGGCAACGCTTCCATAGCTTACGACATTTGCGACAAATTATTGGGATTTTTTTGGAATTTATCTAACCTTTTTACAAATGAGAAACAAATAAAATATAAAACAATACACGCAAGGTAACGGGTTTTACTGGCTCAAGGAGGTAACTGACGAGCCGCAGGCGAGTCAGTTATATCCTCCATTCGCCAGTAAAAACCCTTTTACCTTGCTAGTAATGTTATATACTATACAACTTGAGTGGAAAAAACTCCAATCCTTAGCTAACAATAATCTTCAACCGAGAGAATATGGGGAAGAAATTTATAAGATACCTACTATGGAATAATTCTTCAGGAGAACTGAAGTACTCCCAGAAGTTAATAAAGTATTTAGTCTCAACCAAATACCACTGTGATCAGTGTGATCTATCTCGTTTTTTCCACACGCCTTTATGCTTTCAGTCATGCAACAATTTGATTGCGGCGCTTCATCTGATTACATGATCAAATTCTACAAACTTCGAAGCCTCCACTGACAATCAAAATTAATCTTCATCCCAGATAAGATCAATTAAGTTGGCAACACTGAACTCGCTCCTCTTCTAATTCCGCAAGGTACATGGTCAATCTTTGGGCGTTCACTCCAGGTCGCACCCATTTCGTGATGACATAATGAAACAATATAAATATTACCCATGGATCGCCTACCGTTAAACCTCGTTGAGGTGCTATGGCCATTTTCCGGTGCGATTTGAGGACAACTGAATACTTGATATTGCGGGTAAGGAATGAGGATATTTTTTCAATAAGTCACTTCAATGGAACTGATCACTTAGGTATGGATGATAATCATAGTGTTTCGTCGGTGCAAAGAGACCACTTTGTATTCTAGATCGTCTTGCAATTGCTGCGTTCTTGCTTTAATTTCAAGGCTATGGAGATTCACAGTAATAGGCGTTTTATTGGCAGGAAGTAATGGAATTCCGTGCCAGATTGGAGCTTGTTCCATAACCGAGAAACCCTGTAAAATTTGGGACAGCCTGAACTTAAAAAACTGCCAATGAGACATCACCTTGAAGAAATAATTCAGATTCAAATTTATTAAAAAAAAAACACATTCGAATGATAACTCGTTTTTCTTCCTTCTAGACCTCATTAGAGTGAAACAAACGAATACATACATTGTATTAACATTTTTTCCGTCTATTCAAAGCCCTCAGGCGACTGCAGAAAGAGCGCACATTTCCGAGATATTTGTTAACAATCGAACAAAGAATGTCACAATGAATCGAGAACGATAAGTAGCGGCTGGGATGTAGTCAACCTTGTAACCCACTGCCAACACACCTAAACAGTTTATTCAAGAACCTTTCTTGAATGTAAACGATTATCATTTGAATACCTTCACGGTTAATTCTATTTTCCCGAACACGTTTCACAGCCACCTGAGATCAGTCAAGTTTTAGAGTGTTTTTTGTGTGGTTGGACATTCAACTAGCTTTGCTATATCTTCTTATTTTTATTATTCTAATCTATGATTCAGCTCTAAAGTAGTCACATAAAAGTTCTATCTTTTTTGGCACGAAAAACCTATCTATCTATACTGCGCAAAAAAATTGACGCACATTCTGAAAATCTCAATTTCAATGAAAGTTAACTTTACATTGACTTTATAACTTATTTTTTATGTTCTCTCGGGAAGGTTTTGAACGAAACAAGACACATTAAATGGAAGAAAAATTCAGGATTTCACCGAATCTTATGTGAAAGAAGAGAAATGAACAATTTTCAAAATACTGAAATGCTGATAAGTGATTTAATACTTGGAATTTCCATCCCTTGCGTTAATTACAGCTCGGCAAAGACGGTTCATACTCAAAATGTGATCTTGAAATGTTCTAATGTTCTAATCCTTCCCAGATTTCCCCGAGTTGGATTCCTAAGTCATTAAGAGTAGCTGGATGATTTTCTAAACTTCTCAGCCTTCTATTGAGGTTGTCCCAAACCTGCTCAATCGGATTAAGATCTGGACTTCTTGCTGGCCATTCCATTCGAGAGACTTTAACCTCTTCAAGGTACTCCTGAACGATGCGCGCACGATGGGGTCTGGCATTATCCATAAAAATGAAATTTTCACCAATGTATGGGGCAAATGGCACTACATGCTCTTCAAGAATGTTCCTTATATACTTATCAGCATTCATAGCTCTATTATCAACGACCACTAGGTCTGTGCGAGCAGTCAAAGATATTCCACCCCATACCATAATCGATCCTCCCCCGAAACCAGTAGTATTCAGGAAATTGCACTGAGCATATCTTTCATGTGGACGTCTGTATACAAGGGAACGTCGATCACAATGGTAGAGGCAGAATCTAGACTCATCTGTGAAGAGAACTCTTCCCAATGGATATGCTCTCGCAAAATCCAAACGAGCTCTTCGATGGGCTGGGGTAAAAGCTGGGCCTCTTGCCGCGACACGAGGCCTTAAATGGCTTAAATCATATTGTCTGAGGCGATTTCTTATTGTCTGAGTGCTAATGTGCACCTCATGAGTTTGCTCAAGCTGATTTTGAAGGAGGCGAGCGGTTGCACACCGTTGTCTCAAGTAACGTTCTTGAATGGCAGTTGTTACCCGTGGTCTACCCTGTCCTGGTCTTCGGACATTCATAACTGTCTCCCTGAATCGCTGCAACATTCTGGACACACTTGTATGGGAAACTCCAAACCTTTCTGCAATTCTTGTGTATGTCCACCCTTCTTCTCGCAAAACTACCGCTTGAGCACATTCCTCTTGTGTCAAATTGCGTGTTTCGCGTTGCATAGCGATTGAGTGTAGAAAATCAAACGAAAGAAAAACTATTGATCACTAGAATTGATCGAGAAAAACTGATTTTAGAATGGAGCCAATATGTTCAAAATCTGATAATATCATCCTTTTATATTCCTGCTGGGAGAAAACATCTGTATTGAAGAAAAACGTTGAAAGTGGATAACATATGCATGCATAATTCTGATAAAAATAATTATCTTTGAGAACACCTTCAGTTGTAGAATAAATTTGAGATTTCTATAATGTGCGTTAATTTTTTTGCGCAGTGTATTTACCGATAGCCACTTTGAATGTGAACGTTTGTTGCGTCTAAATACGTTTAAAAGCTCATCTGCTTTTTTAAGAGTTGTCGTAGCTATAATGGGAATAATGAAGCAGGAACCTGGATTCTTCATTTTCTTCGATTGACATTCGTTAAGAAGATACTATGGGCAGAAAGGTGTCATAAATTTACTTAACGTGAATTATATTGACAATAAAACCCTCAAATAACACTAGCCAGGACAATACTTTGAATTATAACAACATCTATCACTCTCTGGTACTCGGAAAACATTAAAAATTTATTGGCGTGATAAATTAAGATTGCCATATTATTTGACAATGACATTCAGAATATTCGCACTCGAAGAACGGTTAAAATTTGTTAAGGTCAAAAGCTAATCTCCAACAACAGAGTTCGTTTATTACCGCAGGCATTTGATGAGATGCTTTCATAGTATCGAAGGGATGAAGAATGAAAATAAAGGGTTCCCAAATTTATCATGATATTATTTAAATTTCTAACCAGGTCTCAAAGGACCTCAAAGGCCAGTCCACCAAAAAAAAACAACTCTTGGATATGATATTCCAGAACTGACTTCAAAGAAGCTTATTGATTATCTGATGATATCCTCACTTTCGAGAAGAGGATTTTCCAATAATTCGATCTACTTCTCCAGAAGCTGCTGTTTTTAACCCATTCTTCTTGAATAAAGAAACAAACAATGTTTTTTCACTTACGTTATTTACTAATAAACCGCAGTAATCTGGAGATCCTTGCTGAGCTGACAGGTTAATATCCAATGTGACTAGCTTGCCACCATCACCATGTGACATACAGGCTGGTGACCTAAAATCTCTAGCATGTACAGCTCCGTTGAAACTACCATTGAAGGTCACTCTTATACTCATGTGCTCCTGCTTACATGTCGCTGATACTTGAGGAATGAAGTCTGAATCTATCAGTTCGCTTGAACCCTAGAAAGAAAAGAGTTTTTGTAACAACTTGTAAAAAAATCATCAGATGGAAAATTGATTGTATAAAGTTGGGAATACTCCTATACATTCGAGACGCAATTATTGTGAGTCGTAGCAATGGCCAGTTTTTCAGTGGAATATTCAAAGCAGTCAAGGCTCTGGATGATTGGTCGCCATTGAGAGTTTCATGTAGAAACATCGCTGAAGTATGATCGATAACGTGCTTAAAATATCTACGAGTGTGTTTTCGTGTTTTGTGTGCTTAGTCGTTTATTTCATAAGAAGTGTTTCGAATATACCTTATTGTTTCTTTGAAATGGACTAATCAATCTGAAAAATTGTTACTGATACGTAATGAAATCTTGTAATCACCTTCAAACTCCCGATAGTTGATTAAAGTTCAATGCAAAATTTCACAAAGTTAGATGTTGTTAGAAAATAAATAATTATAGCAAAACCTCATTTTTTGTCATTCGAACTGAATCGTTCTGGAACTAATACAAAGCCTATACTCACATCCGGATATCCATGCTGTGGAGCAATAAAGAGATCGCAGTTTTGCATATAATTCTGTTTACGGAAGAGCAGGATACCACTCTTACCAGTGGTGTCCACGTTGATGCGATCGAGGTGATTTTATGTTATCCTATCATTTTGTTCAACAAGTCTGATAGAACATGAAAGAGTTAGAACCAGTGAATAGCGTAAAACCTAGCTTTTCCAAGAATCTCAAAAAAAAAGAATTAATATGCGTTTTTCTTAAACCTTCCTTGAGTGTTCAGAGAAATAGCTAGACTAAGTTTAAGGACTGAATTGGTTGTCGTTTAGTTTTTGCTGGAGAGATAGAATCATTATGAAAAAAATTTACAAGGCTCCCTAGGTATAATGAATGATAAAATTAATCAATCTAGGAGATATGAAAATTGTTTCAGATGCTTTGATGCAAGCCTTACAACTAAACGAATTTCAACAGCTAATGCCTAATTCTCTTCGCCGCCAATGAAGTTGGAGTGCATCACTCTATTATCTGTTTCAGTGGTACAGACACAGAATCGTAATGATGATGATTATCTGCAATCGTCCGTAATCTACATACAGTTATACTAGCAGCACAGTAATATCGAGTATATTTCAGTTTTATTTCAACATTGCGTTCCAGATTAGCACCTTGGATTTAGCTGCACCTAAATGCGTCTGAGACAACTAAGACTACATATTTAATTGACTGATTTTGAGTTTATCGATTCTAGATTAAGTACCTTGTACTTGAAAACGCTTATGGCCATACATTTCCATTAGTTCTTGCATAAATAGTTTCTTTATTGTGTCTTTTTGTGATTCCCGATTAATTTGAATTTTCTGCATTTACCAATCGATTTCTTATGCATTGGGTTCTCCAAAGTTAAGAGCTTTCCATCAAGAGTTCCATTTTTGAAGAAAATTCTTCGAGAGTGTCTAGGGAGTGATTAGAGTTAGAACACAGTTTGCGACAAAATGTTTTTATTTTCATCAGTAAAATATATCGTATCATCATTTTTCATCTACTTTGAGTGGAATAGAATTCTCTGGATCATCAAATAGAAGATTAGTGATGCAAATCACTTCATTACACCGCAAATAGTCACTCATTGTCGTGCATGACTCATATATTCATTCAGACATGACGCTGATGTATTCTCAACACTCTAAATCAGGAATTTCGAAGTTTAATTTTCGGTTACTCATTTTACGAATACAAATAATCTTCCAACAAACACACCATGAGCGGATGTGTACATTTTTCATGGTACTGCATGGGAGAAGTTGCTATTTGCGTTTCTTCGAAACCATCAAAATTCCTACCTGTTCAAAACAAATTGACGCGAGTGGAATTCACAATTTGTTGTTATGGACTTCAGTGACCTCTGTATGAAGCTCACTTCTTTCAGATATTGCGGGAACAGATTTGAAACATCACTAACAATGGATAAAGAAACCATCAAATATTCAGAATATGATATTTACACTGTGAATTGTTCGACTCTTGTAGACATATTTTTATGTATTAACTGTATGATGATACTTCAATAAAATGGCACTGAAAGTGACTTGAATGATAGTGTATTTTAGAAATGAATAAAGGACAAGAAATCTTAATGTATTCAGGAAAATGAAAATGAATATTTCAGGTGAAATTATGTCGAATTGAAGTTTATATATTGTTATATGTAATATTTGCACGAATAAACATTATAATTGTTTTTATTTGAAAGATAAAGAGTGAACCTTGAAAACAAATGGGGAATATTGGATTCGCGAGTCTAAACTATAAATGTTGACTTTGATTTCCTCCAATAAAACTGTATTACATAATATGAATGATGGGCATTCAATGAAAGTTTCAAATAATAATTTTCATCCTGCATTTGAGTATGGGATGGAATTGAAAATAACTTCTACCCAATCAAACGTGTAAGAAGACCTTTCTGAATTTGTAAATTCATTTAGACTCGATTAAGCAGCCTCATTCTTCATTTCCATTGGACGAATGAAAAAAAATTATAAAGATTGAGTCATTAATATGTTGGCATGGAAAACAAATGACCTATTCAATTGAACCGCCTGAAAAATGATGGGAATCTTGCATCATACGAAACAAAACCGAAGCGAATTTAATACCGTAGTCTGATATACATATTAGGAGAGACAAGTTGGATTGTTACATTTACTACCAAATGCATAATAACTCTCACTTTCACACAATTAATTGTGTTCTGGAATCCACAGCTCACAACTTACAGGATCGGCTGAATCTACTTTGGATCGTTATCTGTTGCAGAATTAGAAATTACGATTTTATGTGAAATGATTCTCTTTCAAAAATTTTTTCTGAGCCTGTTTTCTGATATGCACATCCCAAATAAGGCTCATCTCAAGCTCAGTGATACCAAAATCCCATTCACACATATCTACAGATTTACAACCTGCAGATACAGAAGTTCTCGAACCATTTCTCAATTTGCTTTAACGATTACAGCTTTGAGCTATTCAAAGAAGGTTTTATAACGGATTCCAGACCAATGGGTCTTGCCTTCAGCATTATAAACATGTCCAACTCTTTTCTTTGTTTCTGCACATAATCGAAGGATTTGTTCTCGTATACAAAGTCCACATTATTTACGATCAGATGCAGACAGTGCCTAATACTCAAATATGTAACGACCAAGCTACACGAACCATTTGCGAATCGTTAATCCATTTATTTATGACTCTATGGAACACGATACTCCAGGAAAGATCCAAAAAAAGTTTGTAATGGTCGCTGTACCAGCCAGATTAACGAGCCAATAAAACGGCTTGAGTGTGTGTACACTCCATCATTTTGGCATGGGCAGTGGATAGGTACAGTGAGTACTTTCACCCGGTAAGTTGTACCCCGGAAGTTTAAGCGATGGGAAAAGAGAAATGGAGAGCTTTCAGTTTGCAAGCTTGGGAACTGTTCTTGTTGAAACAAGTGTCACGATGAGCTTATCTTTGGAATCATCCGAGCTTTCGTCTATTGGCAATCAGGAAGATTCTACCAGGTTATACGAGGATGTATTGATATCTTAGTTAGCCTAGACCAATTCCATGTATAAACAAAATATTGCGATACCACTTCAACGAACAATAACTTATTAGAAGTGTCAGTGTAGAGTCGTCGTCAAAAAAGTAAACCAGAGTTACGCAATAAATTTAAAAAGAAGATGTCCAATGAAATTTTAAAAATCGAAAAATTGGAGTATCGAGCCAACATCAAGTACCTGTATTTAAAAGGGTTAAGAGGTAAGCAGATTTACGAAGATATGCTTAATACCCTTGGTGATCAATGTCCTTCGTATGCGACCGTGAAAAATTGGACTGCAAGCTTCAAAAGAGGTAAATTTTCCATTGAAGATGATCGAGAAGGCCAGTTTCTGTGTCAGTCCTCGAAAATATCGATGCAGTTCATGACATGACTTTATCAGACCGTCGATTTGGGATAAAACGGATATCTGAAGCACTGAAGATTTCATACGAACGCATTCATCATATAGTTCACGTCAATTTGGACATGAGGAAAATTTCTGCAAAATGGATCCCCAAATGTTTGAATGTTGACCAAAAGCGTGCAAGGGTAGAAGCATCGCGTTCGATCTGTGCTCGATTTGAAAACGATGTAGACTTCTTAAACCGAATTGTAAGTATGAATGAGACTTGGGTACATTTCTACGATCCAGAAACAAAGCAACAATCGATGGAATGACACTCTGGTTCTCCGAGACCTAAGAAGTTTCGTGTCCAAAAATCTGCTGGAAAAGTTCTTTCTTCAGTTTTTTGGGATTGCCATGGAGTAATCATGATTGATTTTTTTGGTAAGGGTAGAGCAATAACTGGAGATTACTATTCGACATTACTGACCACTCTAAGGGAAAAAATTAAAGAGAAAAGACGCGGAAAGCTATCCAAAGGTGTTCTGTTTCTACAGGACAACGTCCCAGTACACAAATCTCACGTTGCCATGCAAAAAATTTGTGATTTAGGGTTAGAATTACTAGAACACCCCCCTCATTCACCAGATTTGTCTCCGTCCGACTATCGTCTCTTTCCTAAACTGAAAAAAGTTTGTAAGGTCGTAAATTTGCTTCCAACGAAGAGGTAATGAAAGCTGTGGAGGACTGGTTTGCAGAGCAAGAAGAAACATTTTTTTTTGAAAGGTCTAGAGACGTTGTAGGTTCGCTGTAATAAATCTATTCAATAAAGAGGAGAATATGTTGAGTTATAAAATATTTTGACATTGAAATTTTGTTTGGTTCTATAGTAGGCTAAGAATTTTTCAATATATCCTCGTAAGTAAAGATGAATGGGAATCCCATATTGTACATAGCCCAGCTCCAATTTCAATATTCTGGTTGTTAAATATACACAAAGAATGTTCTGTTCTATTCGAAACACGCTCCATTTCCCCTTCTCTTAAACAAGTATCTATTGTATTAATTCCCTGTCATAGAGCAAACTGTACCACATGCATCACAAGTGTACAAACAACATTCTCTAGGCTCCACAGAACGGACAATCCAGTCTACCTGTGTGTGGAAATACAACCGCCATTTTGCAAAACAATGCATGCATTCAAATAATTCATTTCGATATCCATAATTGGTACATCTATTCCAATTTCGATGCCGGGCTGTTACCTCATCGACCTTCGCTGATTCATACATTACCAAGAAAAAAAAGATAATTAAAGGAGGATGTGGGTAGGCTTATGATTCTGTTCGATTTTTGCGGGTTCGCAATATGTGGGAAATATGTGAAATCGTTTAATTTCAAGGTTTTATCTGATGGTTTTTGCACAGGAGGTAACGCCCTGTCATCATTTTCCGATTGATATGGGGAAGAAATGGGAAATCTGCGATAGTTATTGATTATGGAGTAGATTCTGGGTGAAGTAGATTACATTACACGCCCATGGGGGTTTCTGATGGTTGTTGTAGATAGAGAATTGCGCCTCGTGTTGATCTTTATAGATTATGAGCCAACGAACACAAGAACTACGTGTTGAAGATGTTGAGATAGGGAATTTATTCTTACTGCTCAACTTAGATCGTTAAGTGTATAAAATGTTAGGTTGTTTAGGTTAGATTGGGTTAGGTTAGGTAAGGGTAGGTTCAGGGACCAGATAAAGAGGATCAAAAGGAGGTCGCAGAGAGTCTGATCCAGAGGTGGCAAGAAAATTGGAGGTGTTCACATAAAGGTAGGTAGACATACAGGCTTTGTCCAGAGATGGCTGGATTTGAAGGTGATTACCCACTACTACCTGACCCAGTTCCTGACGGGCCATGGCAGCTTCACGACCTATCTGAAGAGGATAGGGAAAAGCCAAGACAACGCATGTATACAAGGTGTTTCACCATAAACTGGACAAACAAATATAGCCGTGTAGTTGACACCGTAAAAGTCATTTTTGCTTTCGACGCAGATACAGGGTGTTTAAGGTCAACTTTGAGCAATATTCTGTGAACTGTGGTAAGTTATGCGTGATATTTCAGATAACAGTTTCTGGTCACATCTTAGTATTTCTTAGGGCTCAATTCAATTATGTTGTAGAATTTGGAAAAAGTATTCAACCCTTTCCAGCTTAGCTTATACCTACTAGAGATACCACAAGATTCATTCTCGATTCTGCTTTGAATCAAGAATGAATCTTATAGTTAATTAGTATAAGATTCATTCTCGATTCTGCTTTGGATCGAGAATGAATCTTATAGTTGTGGTATGTCTAGTATACCACTAAGCTTGAAAGGGTTGAAATGGCGAAAAACCTGCAACGTTGGAATTTTTTTTTCTTGGTTGCCAATTTGGGAAGCATAATCTCAACGTTCTCGATTTTCTGAGATTTTCCGTGAAAAAATTTTTTCGAAATTCGAACTCAACTTTTTTTTTACATGTCCTCAGTGAAAGAAATAGTTCGCCAAAAATTTTCAGAATTTTTCATGGTTGAACTATCTTTAATTCTGAATACTTGGGTGAAAACAGAATGAAAAAACATCAATTGGTTTTCTTTTTGTAGCCTTCCGAAGATTACGCTCGGTGTACTTTCTTAATTTTTATTTGAGAAACTGGAGACCGTACGAAGGTCAAAATTGTGCTGATGGGCTACCAGAATGACTGGGATAGAAATATGAAATTATAAAAAAAAAATTCTGTCAAAAAACTTTGGTAGGAATCGAACTCTACGAGTATGAATTGGATTAATTCTAATCCTATAAGCCTCCCTTACCAAAGCAACACAAGTTATTCGAGGGTGTAGAGTTCTAATCTCACCAAAGTTTTTTGAAAAAAAATTTTTTTTTCAATTTTTCATTGTTTTTTCGAAAAAATTTTTTTTTTAATTTTACCTACATATTTTTTTCGAAAAAATTTTTTTCGGTTTATAAATTAATATTTCTATCTGGGCCATTCTGGCAGACCAGCGGCACAATTTTGGCCTTAGTACGGCCCCCAGTTTTTCAATTATGAAAATGCTCCGAGCGTAATCTTTGGAAAGCTACAAAAAGAAAACCATTTGATATTTTTTTATTCTGTTTGCACCCAAGTATTCAGAATTAAAGATAGTTCGACCATAAAAAAATTCCAAAACTTTTTGGCGAAATTTTTTTTCACTGAGGACTTGTAAAAAAAAAAGTTGAGTTCGAATGAGTTCCATAAGTTCAATAATTTCTCGATCAAGATAAGGGATAACCCTCCATAACCTAACTTAATCTCCCCAAACAAATCGTTTACGAAGATCGTGGGTCGTTTTTCACGTTTTTTACCATGCCAGACGATCCATTGTGTCTGGCTGAGTCGCGTTCTTTTTCAATACGAAAACGAAAGTGAGCCCACCTCCACGACTTGACCATTCATCTCTTCTGACGACATTATAATTGCGAAATGGATGGTTCTGGCTCGACCATTATATCGCATCGCACAAGCAGTGACTTATTGTTATTGTGTTCGATAGATAATACGCGGATTCGAGAAATGGGTAATTGAAATTAATTGTCTGAGGTATGCGAAAGGGATTTTTATCGCGAGAGCGAAAGTTGCATGAGCCGATGCATTATCCAGGTATGTTTGATGTATGGGTTTGTCGAATGAGGGTATATATCAGAATTGATTGAACGAATCCTGTGAGGCCTCCAGGGTTGCATTCTCCTGAGATTCAGTACACCTGACCATTCGTGGTATGGGTGTTATTGATCCGAAAAGAAGGCTATCATGGAAGATTGGAATATATTTTTCGAGCATTAATGCCGTTAGAATTTTCCAGATAAATTTCACATTGAGATATATGGTGTTTGTAGGGGGTCCTTCCCCATGATAATTTTTCACCCACTTTGAAAAACTTTGGAAATTTTTTAAATCGCTCATATTTTGCATAGAGATATGCTGATCATGAAAATATAGACAAATAGTGGAAACAACAAGAGGGACGGGAGCTCTGACAGTTTGAAATTTGAATTTTTTCAGAAAAAGCTATTTGACAGGTGAAAATCTAAACTATGGTAATAATGACTTTTTATTGAATTCAGCGACCTCGAAATCCTACATTTTGATACTAAAATCAGCAAGATAGCCCCCATAAGTAATGAATTTTTCCTGATTTTATTTTTCGATTTTTCATTTTCGAATTCTGTTAACGAGCTCACACCACTCAAGGCAAGAATGCTGTCGATCCGCAAAATTGCTTTTATTGAAGATTTGAATAGGATGTACAACTTCCGAATTTGATAACAAGGTCAGAACCTCCCCAATTATATTTTTCACCAGAAATTTGAGATTTTTCAAATCGCTCATATTTTGCACAGAGATACTTGGAGCTATGCTGATCAATATAATATAAATATTTCTTGGCGGCGAAGAGAGGGAGGGAAGTAATGAAAGTTTGAAATTTCCAATTTTTCGAAAAATGCCATTTGACAGGTCAAAATCTAAACGGTGATAGTGAGGGCTTTGAATTATTTTTTAATGAATAGAACGACCTCGAAAACCTACATTTTGATACCAAAATCAACTATGTAGCCCTCATAAGTAATGAAATATTCATGTTTTTATTTTTCGATTTTTCTGTTTCGAGTTCTGTTCACGAGCTCACACCACTCAAGGTAAGTGTGCTGTCGGTCCGCAAAATTGCTATTATTGAAGATTCGAATTGGAAGTATAAATTACAAATTTAATAACAAGGTTAGATCCTCCCCAAATATATTTTTTATTGACAAATATGGTGTTTTTAGGGGGTCATACCCCTTTGGTATTTTTCACCAAAAATTTGAGATTTTTCAAATCGCTCATATTCTGCACAGAGATACTTGGAGCTATGCTGATCAATATAGTATAAATAATTCTTGGCGGCGAAGAGAGGGAGGGAAGTTATGAAAGTTTGAAATTTCCAATTTTTCGAAAAATGCCATTTGACAGGTCAAAATCTAAACGGTGATAGTTAGGGCTTTGAATTATTTTTTATTGAATAGAACGACCTCGAAAACCTACATTTTGATACCAAAATCACCTATGTAGCCCTCATAAGTAATGAAATATTCATGTTTAGTTTTTTCGATTTTTCTGTTTCGAGTTCTGTTCACGAGCTCACACCACTCAAGGTAAGAGCGCAGTCGGTCCGCAAAATTGCTATTATTGAAGATTCGAATTGGAAGTATAACTTACGAATTCAATAACATGGTTAGATCCTCCCCAAATATATTTTTTATTGACAAATATGGTGTTTTGAGGGGGTCATACCCCTTTGGCATTTTTCACAAAAAATTTGAGATTTTTCAAATCGCTCATATTTTGCACAGAGATACTTGGAGCTATGCTGATTAATATAATATAAATAATTCTTGGCGGCGAAGAGAGGGAGGGAAGTTATGAAAGTTTGAAATTTCCAATTTTTCGAAAAATGCCATTTGACAGGTCAAAATCTAAACGGTGATAGTTAGGGCTTTGAATTATTTTTTATTGAATAGAACGACCCCGAAAACCTACATTTTGATACCAAAATCACCTATGTAGCCCTCATAAGTAATGAAATATTCATGTTTTTATTTTTCGATTTTTCTGTTTCGAGTTCTGTTCACGAGCTCACACCACTCAAGGTAAGAGCGCAGTCGGTCCGCAAAATTGCTATTATTGAAGATTCGAATTGGAAGTATAACTTACGAATTCAATAACATGGTTAGATCCTCCCCAAATATATTTTTTATTGACAAATATGGTGTTTTGAGGGGGTCATACCCCTTTGGCATTTTTCACAAAAAATTTGAGATTTTTCAAATCGCTCATATTTTGCACAGAGATACTTGGAGCTATGCTGATTAATATAATATAAATTATTCTTGGCGGCGAAGAGAGGGAGGGAAGTTATGAAAGTTTGAAATTTCCAATTTTTTGAAAAATGCCATTTGACAGGTCAAAATCTAAACGGTGATAGTGAGGGCTTTGAATTATTTTTTATTGAATAGAACGACCCCGAAAACCTACATTTTGATACCAAAATCACCTATGTAGCCCTCATAAGTAATGAAATATTCATGTTTTTATTTTTCGATTTTTCTGTTTCGAGTTCTGTTCACGAGCTCACACCACTCAAGGTAAGTGCGCAGTCGGTCCGCAAAATTGCTATTATTGAAGATTCGAATTGGAAGTATGAATTACAATTTTAATAACAAGGTTAGATCCTCTCCAAATATATTTTTTATTCACAAATATGGTGTTTTTAGGGGGTTTACCCCTTTGGCATTTTTCACCAAAAATTTGAGATTTTTCAAATCGCTCATATTTTGCACAGAGATACTTGGAGCTATGCTGATTAATATAATATAAATAATTCTTGGCGGCGAAGAGAGGGAGGGAAGTTATGAAAGTTTGAAATTTCCAATTTTTTGAAAAATGCCATTTGACAGGTCAAAATCTAAACGGTGATAGTGAGGGCTTCGAATTATTTTTTATTGAATAGAACGACCTCGAAAACCTACATTTTGATACCAAAATCACCTATGTAGCCCTCATAAGTAATGAAATATTCATGTTTTTATTTTTCGATTTTTCTGTTTCGAGTTCTGTTCACGAGCTCACACCACTCAAGGTAAGTGCGCAGTCGGTCCGCAAAATTGCTATTATTGAAGATTCGAATTGGAAGTATAACTTACAAATTTAATAATAAGGTTAGATCCTCCCCAAATATATTTTTTATTGACAAATATGGTGTTT
Source organism: Adalia bipunctata (assembly GCA_910592335.1). Classification (NCBI taxonomy): domain Eukaryota; kingdom Metazoa; phylum Arthropoda; class Insecta; order Coleoptera; family Coccinellidae; genus Adalia; species Adalia bipunctata. Next base: position 7,552,893 of record OU342951.1, read on the forward strand.
TTAGGGGTCATACCCCTTTGGCATTTTTCACCAAAAATTTGAGATTTTTCAAATCGCTCATATTCTGCACAGTGATACATCGAGGTATGCTGATCAAGATAATTTAAATAACTTTTGTCGGAGATGATTGGAACGGAAGATATGAGAGTTTGAAATTTGCAATTTTTCAAAAAATGCCATTTGACAGGTCAAAATCTAAACTATGATAGTTAGAGCTCTGAATCATCTTTCATTGAATAGAGCGACCTCGAAAACCTACATTTTGATACCAAAACCACCCATTTAGCCCTCATAAGTAAGTTTTATGTTTTTCGATTTTTCGTATTCGACTTTTGTTCAGGAGCCCAGGCTACTCAAAGTATTTTTGATATCTTCGGGTGGAATGGCTTATATGGAAGATTCGAAAGGTTCGCATAATTTCTCGATCGAATATTACGGTTGAATTGATACGGATATTTATTTTATTGACAAAAATATGGTGTTTTCAGAGGGTCTTTTTTGGCATTTTTCACCAAAAATTTTAGATTTTTCAAATCGCTCATAGGAAGTACAACTTTCAAGTTTAATACCATGGTTAGATCCTCCTCAAATATATTTTTTATTGACAAATATGGTGTTTTTAGGGGGTCATAACTTTTGTCATTTTTCACCCCAAATTTGAGATTTTTCAAATCGCACATATTTCGCACAGAGATACTTGAAGCTATGCTGATAAACATAATATAAATAATTCTTGGCGGCGATGAGAGGGACGGAAGTTATGACGATTTTTTCGAGAAATGCCATTTCACTGGTGAAAATGTAAACTATATGCTTGTGAGGCCTCTTGAAAATATTTTTTTGAATTCAGCGACCTGGGAAACCTACATTTTGATACCGAAGTCGACCATGTAGCCCTCAAAACTAATAATTTTTTCGTTATTACTTTTTGATATTTCACCTGAAACTCACAAAAAAATGTGCTGAAGAATGAGTTAAATGAGACCAATCGATATGGCCGAATATGGATCTCCAAACAATCGCTACGGTCCTGTCCAGTCCGTGGGATGACTCTCTTACCAATAATCCGATCTACTCTCACTTTTGCCTCACCTTATAAGGATTTTCAGTTCCCACCGCGTGCGTGTGTTCGTACTTATTGAAACTCCGTCGAAACTGCAATAAAAACGGTTCTCTCGCAATAATCTGGCCGGTTTTTGGTGTAGGTTTCGGCAGCCTTGTTCTGGCTAACCACGAAAATAAAGAAATCAACGAGGATGATTGTTGTTTGAACAATACGCAAGCAGATTGGGAGTTGCCTTCGGCCTTCACACAACCGATGGTAATTGCTCAATAGCAACAACACGCCTTCTGCTGCTTCACGAGATAATGAGCCAACAAAGATTCACAAGAATGTTCAGTTTCATTTTTCAGAAGCGCGCCTTAAAAAACCTTACTGAAGCCAATCATCCTGACAAAGCAAGACAGCACAAATCAGCTCAAACAAAACGTTTTTGGGCAGTCGAAACATCAAACTGTCTTAGTCTCCTTCAGCGATTTAGATCGTCTCATTCTGAAGAAACCATCTTCATTGTTCTACAAGTGTATCTTGAATATTGTGTTGAAAGTCTTGACAACTTTTTTCCCTATTGAAACTTCACACTAAATGTTTGCCAATCAATGCTTGTAGCTCAATCTTTCGTCTCAATTTCTTGTGATTAAGGCCATTAAAGGTTGCTTTAACTACTGCACCGATCAATCAGACATCGACCAGCCTCCGTAAAAAGATATGGCTGCAATACCAAAACGGTATCCGTTATTATAGGAATTCCAGTATTTGCTGCGAGTTCCGAGTTAATTCAATGGAAAATCTATAGTTTACTATGTGAAGGTATCGTTTATAAGTCGGTAAATGCTAACGGATGGCCTTGGGTACGAATTTATCGAGATTATTCTCCCATTTCAAACCAGACTTCATTCTCGGAATGACCTTATTGACTTTGAGCCACGATTTGATTTGTCCCGCCTGAGACAATCTTACACTCATTGATGATAAAAAATTTGGGGGGTGATTCTTTGGCATAAAATCGGGTGGACCTTTCGTATAAACTTTTTTTTCGAGTGCCCCTGCTTATTTACAGCCCCCTAAAGATAACGCCCGAAAATTGTTTTCTTCTAGAAAACTAAGAAACTAACAATAATAAAATTGGAAGGATATTTTATGCGAACAGGAAAGCACCGAAACAAATTTTTGGTGGTTGCTTGTAATTTCCTTCTGAAGTTCACTGTTTTCGAGAACAAAATACTTATAATAATCACAAAACTGAGGTAAAAGATAACCAATAACTGAATGTAGTTTCTTCGGATGCAACCATCTGTCAAGTATCACTTTCTCTGAAGAGGAAGCAGCTATTTCAAAAGCAATTAACTGAAGGAAGTCACTGGTAATAACATCTTTCCGAATTATGTTCACGAATCGTGGTTAGATTTCATCACATAGGACGATGTCCGAGGTTTTTAATCGAAAATCGGTATCGTCAGGAAATGGGAACAATCTTTATTACTTAATCGGTTTCCTCATAATTTCAATTAGTTCATCGAAGGCTATATTCGATATATTCCTTCCCATTTAAAGTTGTTCACTACTGTGTTCGATGAAGAGATGAAGTCGATGCATCTTCGTCTTATGTGCTATTTTCAAACAATCTGCTTCTGAAACTTTGAAGCAGAGTCTTTATTCGATATCAAAATAGCAAAACACAAAATGAATCAAAAAACTATAACCATTTCACAACATTCGAGTATAAAAGACACTTGTGCCAACTTAGGCCGGGTTTCACCAACGATTTTAAATCTCGTTTGAGTCAATAAACTATAATTTTCTGTGGTTTTCCAGTCAAAAATCAATCGGTTATCTCAGTTATCTCGTTAAACCAGATTAAAATGTTTGGTGAAACCGGGCCTTAGCGACGAAAAGAATTTCTCATATCAGACAATCGAGCTTTTCACAAAAAAAAACAATTCCTAGTACTTCATTGAAATAAATGTCGATTCATTAACTTAAAGAAAAAGAAAAAATGGTTTTTCTGACTTCCAAGTCCTGGGAACATCAAGCAGGACGAATAGATTTTATGGACTTGGCAACAATTCTTGAATGGGGATCTAATAACTTGGTAGAATTCAACGCAAACAAAACACAAGCATGTCTTTTCTCTAGAAAAGCGGATCTTACTGTGCCCAGCATAAAATTGTCCGGAGTGACCATACCATTGAAGTCATTCATTTCGATGCTTGGCATTACTGTCGGCAGTAACCTTTCCAGGGAGAATCACGTGAGATCCATTGCTAAAAGTGCACCCCAAAAACTTGGTTTTCTGTTTCGTGCCAGGAGCTATTTCATCTCAGGACAGCTGCTTATGATCTATAAGGCACAGATTTGACCTGTCCTGTAATACAGTTCCCATATTTGGAGTGCTGCACCTAAACACACCCTAAAACTCTTGGATTCCGTACAAAAAAGGGCAGTTCGTCTCGTCGGTGATGCCTCGCTTACAAGCTCGCTCACTTCTCTGGAACACCGTAGAAAAGTGGGCGATTTGTCTCTATTTTATAGATATTTCCATGGGCGATGCTCTTCTGAATTATCAGCAATCGTTTCCCCTCTGGCAGTCCATTCCAGACTCACCCGACAAGTTAAGTCTTCACACCCTGTAGAAAATCTCTCTTCAAAGAGTCGTTCATCCAACGAACAGCGAGGCTTTGGAACACATTGCCTAGGGAGGTGTTCCCCGAGGCATAAAACCTCCAGAAATTCAAGAAGAACACCAATTCCTACCTGCTTGCCCTTGGTTCTCACGATGTTCTCTGAACATTACAGGATATTCCTTCTCGTGAAGACCACAACATAAAAAAAGGACGAATAGATGTGAACTGAGTTATATTCATTTCCTGAAAGTGTGATCAACATTGAAATCCAACTTTTTCCGTTTTTGTTCGAACTATAACAGTTATCGATTCATATATAATTCGAAAAAGAATGTAACTCCACGTGCGAAGTCGCTCTAGAATAATACGGAAATTACATAAGTTGTGTGGGAGAATTTTTTAAAGCGTATAACGTCGTGCGAAAATAGACTTCTTCACGCACTAGTTATTCATGTGGGTTAGTTTTTGTGCGTTTTGCACTGCTTGAGATCGAATTGAGGCGCTAGCAGCTATAATTCACTATATATAGGTATATCTCGAGTTCTTCTCAAATTTTGATTAACCCATACCTATTGAAATTCAGCTCTCTTATCTCCGAAAACCAAGATATCGACAGATGTTGGATCATAAACGAGGAGGTCAAGAGAACCCGTTGACATTTCACCTAGTCCACAACTGGATTCGACTATGTTATACAAGAACTAATGGATTCTATCAGAATTACGAAATATGAAGAGGCATTTTGAATAAACATAAAAGACTATGCCGATTGACCAATACCCACTCACATTCCACATTCAAAAGATACTACCAGCGTTAGATCTTGTTCCATTTTAATGATTTGACCATCACCAAATGCGAAGAAGTTTCTAGATAAGAAAAAATCAATTTCATTGAAAGCAACAATTATCTTACACGTTCAACTATTCAAATATTTCTAGACATTGAAAATATAAAGAGTGGGTTCAAATTTAGGCACAAAATTTACATTCTCGGTGTTCTCTTTTTTGTGAAAAAAATATCGAACAGTTTTATTACATTTTCATTTCTGAACTATGCAAATTTTCATGTGTATTTGAGTAGTTTGTCATGAATCCTTCATGGGGGGAAAGTAGTTGGGGAACCCTTCACTTTTTGTGCAAGAATGGTCCTTTTGTTGCTAAGGATGATTTGTTCAGGGTGTTTTTAATCAACCCTTTTTTTATTGAAAGAATGGAGACACTATTGCCTGACTGGTAAACAGCGCGGGGATGCACAATAGATCTTTAGGTCAAGGTGCTTGCGAGTTCATATGATCTTCCGCCCCTCCTCTAATCTAATCTAATCTAATTGAAAGAATGAGATGGTTGAACTTATTGAATTCGAATTTTCAGCTCAATGCAAAGCGGCAGCTTTTATTATTTATTTAGTATTCATTTCTATTGGTTCAGATTTACAGTTAGAGCCGTTATGACAAGCGACACTCCCAGTCTTTGTTTTAATTATTGAAAAAACGACGGATAAGAATGCGGTTTGATTAACTATGTCGCTGCTGAGTTGAAAGAGATGATTAGTTATGTTTATGGTTTGCCATATAGACGTTTAATGTTTCATTTGAGGTTCAGACTGTTTTATGTCCTAGAGTTTTTTATTTTGTTGATGTATTCTGAAGCTGGGGATACAGTTACATCTCATTACCGAGAATATATGAAAAACATAAGAGTAATTCATGTTTCTGCATTGGCTAATATTTCAGAACTTTGGGTTACAAGTATTAGAAGATATAATGATATTTTATTTTTAATTTGATAATGAATAGGTATTGAGGTTTTTCTTGTGAGCATATGATTAAAGGGTATAGATATCCAACATTGTGTTGTTCTCTGCTGCCAAATATAAGTCTTTACTGAGAATGCTTCAAATAGTCGATCAACACAACTAACATAGAAGCAACCAATTAGCTATCATCATTTACACGAAACAATAAAAGTAATTCAAAGTCATTTCAATTAGTCGTTCCACCATGAAATTCCAATACTTATAAATGATCATTCATTACTGAAAACGAAAGTAATACAAACATACAATTTCCAACTGTACATAAAACCGGTAGACAGTGGCAAAAAATCGAAGAAAGTGAATTCATTGAATTGAATTCATATGAAATTCAACCAAGAGTACAAACACACTCGAAAAAACCATAAGTCGATAGAATGCATCGTTTTCAGAGAAGGTTATCACTGCGGAACAGTTTTACTAGCTTTCATGCGATGTTCAGAGCTAATTGAATACACAAGAAAGTGTATAATCGAATTGTTTAACATTACGTAAGACTTGGTGTACCAACGCCTTGTTTAAGGAGTCAATTGAAAGCGACCTATTCAGAATGACGTTACGATACTCGATATTGACTATGTTCATGTGGGCATTAGGCAGGCCTATATTTCATGATATATTAATATGATCATTCATCACCCACAAATTGATATCATTCGTGTCGTTCCCATTTTGCTCATTTTTTGCTGATCAAAATAATATGAATAACTGACGGCAGTGATAAGCGGAAGGAAAGTTGTGACAATTTCAAATTTCAAATTTTGACAAAATTCCTATATCAGGTGAAAATCTAATCTATGATAGGTAGAGTTCTGGATTATTTTTATTGAATTCAGCGACCTCGAAAACCTATTTTTTTATACCAGAGTCAATCGACAACTTTCAATAAATGAAGAATTTTCAGGTTAGTTTTTTAACAATAATTCATTTTGGGGTTTTATTCACAAGCACAGACCTCTCAAGGTATGGATGTTATTGATCCACAAACTGGCTATTATGGAAGATTCGAATGGTTTAAAATAACTCCTCTTTTCAAGAACAACGTCTGATTATTCTCAAATATTTATTTCATTGACTTATATGGTGTCAAACCTCTTGATCATTTTTCACCCCAAAAGCTCTGATATTTCAATCGCTCATATTTCATACAGACATACTGAAGGCCATTATTTATTTCGCATTTTATTTCACAAGCACAAGAGGTTTGTTTTTTCAATTTTCGATCTAGAGTGAAAAATCCACACTCAAATTAGAGGCTGTGTATGACTCACTTACTGAGAAATCTATTCGACAACTTTTCTGCTAATCCAGATGGAAGTTCCTGTGATCAATGATGTCAGAGCCTCAGAGCCAATTGGTATTATAATCAATTGCTCTTTTCCTCGGTGTTCCCAATACTTTCAACTACGAAGAAGTGAACATATATTCTGAGAAATATCTTTTCATGACTAACACAGCCATCAGTGCTCAAAAAATTATATACATATATTATTTCACGATACAAAAATTTGCAAGGATGTTTTAATAAAGAAAACCAGCACACAATTCAGGCTTATTATGAATGTTCTGTTGACCTGATAATGTTACGATAACAAAGCTATAAGGAAATAGAAATTTTCAAGGTTAATTTATATGGGTTCCACAAAATAACTTATTCATAATATTCCAAACTATAAAATATTGAGTTAACTTTGAAATTCATAAATTGGGTTTATGTATGTATAACGATAACACTTCGATGAAAACATTTTATTTTAATTCAGTTTCAGTTGTAGAAGTCTTCAGAAGAAGACAGATCTCAGTAGGTATAGGATATTATCTTATGCAGATTTTTTTGTCGAGTAGATAGTTAATTTTCAGAATGGATACAGAAAAAAGTTCATCTTCGAGAGAAAAATATCGTAAAATTGAGTTCGAGTTAACAAATAGTTAGTAGGAGTAATGCTTTGAGAAAAATCAAGAAAATGTGTGTGGAGAATTGTTCAATAATATTATTTATATTTTCAAACAGAATTTAAATAGGACACAATTTTTCAAAATCCACACATGAAAAGGTTGCTGTTCCTGAGTAGAAAATAGAATAGTAGAAATAGGAAATAGATAAACCAGGTGTGTTAATGTTACCATTCGTAATTCTTGTCAAAAAAGAGAATTTTCTTGTACCAACTATTCTTCTTTGAGAATTCAATGAAATTAATCCACCCCCAATTAATCCTCGTATTATTTAGAATCACCCTGTATATAAAACTCTGATCATTATCACTCACCTTGTCAACAAATCCAAACAGAACGAGCACAAAGAAAATCCTCACAGTTGTACCTGCACATATAGTTCTCGTCATCGTGAAAACCTCGTTTAAACCCTCCGGAAAAACACCACAACACTGGAAAACAGAATCACACTCCGCACGGGATGAATCTTCGAAAATTTGACGTTTCTAGAGTGTCAGACCTGCATTCTTTGCCGTGTTGTTTTACCGAATGAAGTTGTGAGAGCAGTTCGTCGCTTGGTTGAGCGTTGAAGTCTCCGGAAAAAAGTATCGATAAATAGGTAGATGGCGGCAACGGAGACGCGAATGGAGGTGTATCGAAACTTATTTCGACGGTTGGGTTCGCGACTCTGGCCTCTATCGCTAGTGGCACAAGGATTTCGTTTTTTGTCGGATAGTTCGATGGGTTTTCGGTAAAATAGCTCCACTGTTCGTTTAGGTACCTTTTTCGGAATTTGAAGAATCTCGATGTGGGAAAATCCGATTGGGGTGATTTTTGTTGAGACTTAGGATGATTACTTTGACGAAATTAAGAGGAAATATACCGGGTGGTCCACGTTAATATCGTCTTTTTGTAGTAGTCATTAAAAACGTATATTTGAGGTTTTCTTGTGATCAAGCGTGAAACGTTTGTAGCAAAATACAAAATTATGCTTGTATATGAAGGATGTGCCATTTGGAAGACATGAATCGGAGTTATTCATGTTTTTTTTTATAATCCCTTATACATTTTTGATTTTTCTATCACTGTTAAAAATTGATGAATTGAAAATTTTCGAAATGATTCGAAATAAAATATTTATACCTTAGAAAAAGGATGAATTATCATATCCATAGTCGATTTTGGGCAATTTCCTCATTTCTGAGACTTCCCAATAGAAATTTGAGAAATTTAAATGGCTAATTTCCATGTGATTTCAAAACGCTCATTTCATAGGTACAAATAACAATATTTGATTGAAAGCTTCATCTTCATTTTTGAGAAACACATTCATAAGTAGATTTTTTTTTCTAGCTACACCATTGAATGCATCTATCAACCGAATCTAAATAGAAACCATATTTTGGATGAGGTATCATAGAAAACTTCATGTAATACTTAGTCCACAGTTTGGTTTTGGATCGATAGCAACTCGTTTGACAACATTCCTCGAGGTGGCAGCACAATTTGTGGTCAGAGATTTATGTAGGAAACTCCCTATTTTTCATTTCGATAGAAAGAATTCCATTTGAATTCCTCTTGCTCCGTTGTTCCAGTATTGTAATCTAGATGGAGGCCATTATTACGTATTTTAAAAGACAGGGTGGGCAAAATTCGTTGTCTACTGAAGGGATGTCCGGAACTATAGCGCCTAGAAGAAAACTGATAACATATTCTCATAGATTTTGAGTTATGAATGAAAATTTAGAAATTGTCATTTCCAATAATGCTGAATAAGTCACTCGTTTAAACTCGTATTCGAAATCTGTTGTTACACTCTACAGGTACTTTTTTGAAATTAATTCAAATAGGTACAATATGATTTAATTTTTTAATTCAGCTATCCTCGAGAAATGAGAAGGATTTATTTTTTCTCAAATGTAAACTATAATAAAAAGTTTTTTTATCTAGCTACAAAATTTTTGCTGATTTCAAAAATGTATCACATGACGCTATTCACATGAATATTACAGGGAAAAAATTTAAAACTTTCGTCTTGCTTTTCGATTGACTGTTGAATTATAAGCCGGCTCGCGTTGCCATAGCGACCGTTGAATATTAATTGAATAATATATGCATAGTCTTTTTTGATATTGTTCAGTAGTAGGGGAAATACCTACAAAACGACATACCTATATGGACAAAATGACATAGGCATCATAATTTGAGTTTGGAGGTACCAAATTAAGAACTGCCTACCAAATCACACGACCCGAGTGAGTTCAATCAACCTCTGAAATCTCGCAAGCGCTTCTCTAGTTCATTCGGTCGTTATGAGTGATAACAGAAAATAATAGATCACGAGTTTTTTTCATTGCGCCAAATTTTTGGAAGAAATAGCCAGTTTTCACCATTATTTTTCATTTACATTGCATTCATTTCGAACTTTACTTATTTGTCATTGTATTCAAGAAGTTTTTTTATGTTAAATATACTTTTTGTATCAATTCGATATATTTCTAGTTTTATAACGCTTCATGGAAAAAATGACATATACAGTGAACGAACAAAATGACATAGGTATTTTAGCTGAATTAACCGTATCGACCGGACAAGACCGAGACCATTCATCCCAGGCTCCATCAGCAAACAAAGAATCAGGACTTGTCTTAACATATTCATAACAAAATATTCATCTGCGGCTAATGAAGGCAATGCATCTTAATAAGTTAAGATGCATTGATGATCCTATGAGGAGGTTCCTCCAATCCCTAATGGACGAGTAAGTGGACAAGGCAAACGTGAGCCGAAGACACGACAAACGTACTTAGTTTCAACTTCTACACCTAATATGATTGCAATCTAATCAAAAAATGAGCCCATTCCTCCTCCAAAGAAAAGGAGACACGTCCCTAGGGCATTATTTGAAGAAGACAATGAAGAAGAAAATGTTGGGCTCACGCATCTTGTGCTGATGTTCCTAAAAGAATCAAGCGTTTCATTGGTGAACTTTGGCAGTAGTCTTGTAACTATAAGTAGAAAAATACAGTTGCCTATTGCCGGTATGTCATTTTGTCCATAGCATTCGGACAAAATGAATTTCATTCATCCCAATTTATATAAGAATATTTGATTTTTTGATACTTTTATTTCATAAAGATTGATTAAATTTTGTGAATAAAGGACCAAAGATCATAGTTGTAGAATATGACATTACTGCGATTCACTACTAAGAAGGTATGCCTCTGAAATAAAATCCTATGTCATTTTGTACGTACTTCCCCTACTGACTTTTTAAATCTATTTTCTTCACAGAAAAAAGATATTTGAATAAATGTTCCTCTTTGATAATCAGATGAAAGTTTTTCACAATATCGATATATAAAAGTAATAATTTTTCGACAGTCGCTCTCCTAGCTGCTAAAGATCTCAAGATCGATAGACAACGAATTTTGCCACCCTGTATACAGCACAGGTGCCTATACCTATGGTAGAATGTATTGGGATTCAAAAGGACATTCATGAAACTTTTCTGGTAAGTAAAATGAAGCATAAGGTTTCTGATGTCATTTTTTTGTTCCTACTGCATTGATGAAAAATACTCTCAACTTGTTCGATTGAAAAGGGATATCTTGTGGATTTTCACACATTTTCACACATTTAAAAGAAATCTTGGCTTAACTGTCGTCTATATTTATTCGAAGTTTGAGGCGTCATCTTCCATTCAGTCGGTTTACAGTGCTACGAGTATATTTTGTTGATTCGTGTCAAGTGGGTTTTGCGATTCAAAAAAAAATCGAAAAGAGAATCTCTTTCGAATTTTGTGGTGCAAATGGATATTGTTGAGCGCTAAACGTTCTTTTCGAAACCTATCAACTTTTTCGCATCCTCCAAAAGTTTCACCCAAAACCAGGCTCAAACACTCTCCCCCAAGTTCCCCAAATTCAATTGCAACCCTTCCTTCCGGGGATATACGATCCAGACCCCTTTTACTCCAGACCTCTCGATAGGTGTGCAAATATTGGCGAACGGCCTCGAACAGAATCCCCTTGGAATCACCGGAGTCGTATGCCAGAACGATTATCTAGTCATCGGTTACTAATCCACCGGTCCCGGTATCCGGTCCTGAGCCAGTTTCCGTGTCAACCGGCAATTTTATACGGGACAAATGAACTCGCATATTTGCATTTTCGCGGATCGACGGGTCGACGTAGTGTGAAAAACGGGGAGCAGGATTTCCTCGATGCTCCTGTTGACTGCATGGACCTTTTTTAACCCGGAGGAGTTTCCGAGGAGATGGAGGTTTCAATGGTGAAGATTGTTGTCCGAAGTGATTCGAATGCTGTTTTATGCTCGAGTTGTTCTATCCAATACACCCATTTTCAAAGGATTAAGGAGTCTCATCGTCTTCAGTGATAATTCCTCTTGTTGTTTTTCAGATAACTCAAAGAACTTTTCTAGAGACTTATTCAATACAGGGTCTTTCACGAGGAACCTCACCCATATTTATACGGGAAACTACTGAACGTATTTTCATGAAATTCAGCACTCATAAGTATTTCACGATGCTGATGAAATCTAAAATATTTTCAAGGCATGAGCACCTCCGGTTTTTCCGGAAATGACGTCAACTTCCGTTTTTCAAATTAAAACACCATTTTTTATTGCAGAAATAGATTCCTTAGAAAATTTCAAGTTATTTTGATGTAACATTTTTCAGTTTCGGTTGGAAAATTCTCTCTGAGCGGGAAAATTCGAAAAAAAAATCTAAAATAGAGCTCTGCTGAAACAAGAATAACTTCGAGGTTTTTGGATGGAAAATTTTCATTTTTGGGATTTTTCAAGAAGTAAGATTGATGTATCCACTTTAAGAATCGAAATCGCGATTCATGATACAGGGGGTGAAAAAATCGCTTTCAAAGTTGGGGATGAAAAAATCGTGAAAAATCAATTTTTTCAAATTAGAACCCCATTTTTTTATGGCAGATATTGAATCTACGTTAAAAAATAATGTGAGTGTATGCATCACACCCTTGCCCTGAAATGGATATTTTCTGAGTTAATATCCACTTTAGGGCAAGGGTGTGATGCATACCTACACTCACATTATTTTTTAACGTAGATTCAATATCTGCCATAAAAAAATGGGGTTCTAATTTGAAAAAATTGATTTTTCACGATTTTGTCATCCCTAACTTTGAAAGCGATTTTTTCACCCCCTGTATCATGAATCCCGATTTCGATGTTGAAAGTGGATACATCAATCTTACATCTTGAAAAAATCCCAAAAATGAAAATTTTCCATCCAAAAACCTCGAAATTATTCTTGTTTCAGCGGAGCTCTATTTTAGATTTTTTTTTCGAATTTTCCCGCTCAGACAGAATTTTTCAACCGAAACTGAAAAATGTTACATCAAAATAACTTGAAATTTTCTAAGGAATCTATTTCTGCAATATAAAAATGGTGTTCTAATTTGAAAAACGGAAGTTGACATCATTTCCGGAAAAACCGGAGGTGCTCATGCCTTGAAAATATTTTAGATTTCATCAGCATCGTGAAATACTCATAAGTGCTGAATTTCATGAAAATACGTTCAGTAGTTTCCCGTATAAATATGGGTGAGGTTCCTCGTGAAAGACCCTGTATAAGATGTGATTTCAAAGGGTTTTCCAATATTGAATAGCCCGCTACTTCATGAACTTTCAAAATTTTGTTTCTTCATTTTGTTTTACATTTCAGTTTTCGATATTGTCAATCCAGTGGTTATTGTGAGTAATTTTCAGTCTGCATCAAGCATCTCGATCTCTACTTTCATCAAAGACAAACGACCCTTTCTGGCGAATGACGCCCCATCGATCCGCTACCAAACTGTAGAGCAATTTCAGTTGGGCCATTTTTGTACCCCTTTAATGACCAACCGACCAATTTAATTAAAAGGCAGACTATCGTGAAATTCCGACAAACCCGAAATAACGCTAAAGACCGAATTTATGGCTCAAATTATATATCGAATGAATTCTTTATGACGTCGGTATTTTCCGAAATTGAATTCGAAACAAAATTTGCATGGTAAGTATAAAAGTAATTGGCACCGAAACTATATGCGATTTTATGCACTCGTGTTATTCCGTTGATCAAATCCCGTATGTGTATTCGAAATTTCTGATCGAATTTATTGCTTTGAGCGATAATTGCGTTTATGAATTCGTGTTTGATAAGTCAGAAAGCGCAGAGGCAATTACGGAACCTATAGTTGGAACGGATTGGCTTTCATCAAATTTTAGTTATATTTTTATATGGATACAGAGGGATTTCACCTTTTTGAACTTTTTCCACACTGATTGGAACATATTGGCTTCCATCAGATTTCAGTTCTATTTTGAGATTTAATGAAAATGAACAGATTTTTGTTGGCAGTAGTAATATCCCTAGGCCATGAGCAATAGACGTCATCCAATCATGAGGCATTTGTCAATGTCCAAGGAATATTGGAAAATTTTAAATTACTAAAAACAGTTCTCTAATGAACTCATTACAGCATTGTTTTCAGTTATATTTTTCGTTTTGTGGTTGTCAGCACTGGCATTCGATCCTATCCAATTTCATGGTAATTATTTAGAACTAAAAGGATCGTGTTGGAAAAGTGAAAAATTTGTGTTCACTAAGTTTGGCTGACAGATTACGAAAATGACAACGAGAAGTCGGCAATCCTCCTAGTTTTTGCAAAAAAACTCCCAAAGTTTCCTTTTGGAAAGTTAGGTTATACGTAGTTCTATAGCTAGTGTTCTTCTTTTTTCTCAATCAATACTCCTTGGAAATGTTCTATTTATCAATTTTTGAGCCCTTCTGTTCACCATAATGTAGAACATTTACATGTCCTAATTCATGAATACGTTATTCAACATACGCTAACAAAACATTACCTGAAATTCAAATAACCGAATTCTCTTCAGACCACTTCACAAGTTTTTCGTATTCTTTTCCAAACATGGATTAGGATTTTTGAGGTATTAATTTATTCGCAACATTATTCGCAATTTTTCTTAATTCTGGAGATGTTAAATCGGTTTCTTCGAACATAATTCACGAATTCAATGCGTAATTATAAATGATTTCAAAATTCGAAACGAACGATTCAAATGCCGGAATCTGTCAATTTTCGTAACTGCCAGGATACCAACTGCCAGGATACAATACAGAAGTCACTAGGATGTAAAATCTGAATTTTTCATTTAATTTCGACAGTTTTTCACAAAACTTGACTGAAATAGAGAATATATCGTCTAATACTCGTTGCTAATGTTGTTGGGTAGAATTTCAGTTAACCAACTGAAGTGTAGTTAAATTATTTAAGTTTAATTTTCGAAATATAATTTTTTGAGTGAGAAAAAAATAGAGCTAGTGGACTGTACATATATATGAAATTAATTGAAACCCACATGGGCGTAGCTAGCCTTTTTTCCTGGGGGGGGCCTGAGGGGGCACAGTGGAAAACGAGCAAGGAAAAACAAATGTGTTTTTCAGTAAGGGGGGGGGCACCGTGGATTCTGGGGGGGGCCGTGCCCCCCCAGGCCCCCCCCTATCTACGCCCATGAACCGTTCACTTGGCGTGAACAAAAGTCAATTCCAACACTCATAATCGACCACAGAGATTGCTTTTGACCACTGTTCTCAATTTTGAAAATGCAGATGCAGTGAGTTTTAGATTAGCTTGAGTGATGTTTATCGTTTAGGCCGGGTTTCACCAACGATTTTAATCTCGTTCAAGGCACTAAACGATAATATTCTGTGGTTTTCAAGTCAAAATCAATCGTTAATCTCAGTTATCCTCTTTAAACCAGATTAAAATGTTTGGTGAAACCCGGCCTTAGACGTACCTACAGGATAGGTTTTTCTATGGAAATAGTTCTGACAATCCAAGATTGTGTTGAAGTTAATTGCATGATATGAAACATGAAATTGAATCTCAACTCCATTTTTATATGGAAGTAAACAGAAAGTAGTTCAACCATCGTGTATATTAGTCTATAAATCATAGTCGTAATTGATCATAAACTGTTAATAAGTTACCTCCTTTATCTTTATAGAGTAATAAATAAGAGAATTATGGTTATTCTGTAGTTCATTCGAAATATGTACAAGGAACATTTATATTTTAGGTTTATTAGAATCAATATTTTTTTTTATGTTGTGGTTTTCACGAAAAGGAATATCCTGTAATGTTCAGAGAACATCGTGAGAACCAAGGGCAAGCAGGTAGGAATTGGTGTTCTTCTTGAATTTCTGGAGGTTATATGCCTCGGGGAACACCTCCCTAGGCAATGTGTTCCAAAGCCTCGCTGTTCGTTGGATGAACGAGTCTTTGAAGAGAGATGTTCTGCAGGTCTCCAAAGTCACCACGAAGGGGTGTGAAGACTTAACTTGACGGGTTAGTCTGGAAGAGACTGCCATAGGGGGAACGATTGCTGATAATTATTCAGAAGAGCATCGCCCATGGAAATATCTATATAATAGAGACAGATCGCCCACTTGTCTACCGTGTTCCAGAGAAGTGAGCGAGCTTGTGAGCGAGGCATCACCGACGAGACGAATTGCCCTTTTTTGTACATAATCCAAGAGTTTAAGGGTGTGTTTAGGTGCAGCACTCCAAATATGGGAACAGTATTCCAGGACAGGTCGAATCTGTGCCTTATAGATCATAAGCAGCTGACCTGAGGTGAAATAGCTCCTGGCACGAAACAGAAAACCAAGTTTTTGGGATGCACTTTTAGCAATGGATCTCACGTGATTCTCCCAGGAAAGGTTACTGCCGACAGTAATGCCAAGCATCGAAATGGATGACTTCAATAGTATGGTCACTCCCGAAAATTTTATGCTGGGCACAGTAAGATCGGCTTTTCTAGAGAAAAGACATGCTTTGTTTGCGTTGAATTCTACCAAGTTATTAGATCCCCATTCAAGAATTGTTGCCAAGTCCATATTTATGTTGTTAACATTTCTTCCTCGTTCGTTTTTGATTTGGCGAGCTGGTATTGGAGCCCTAGGAGAAAAGGCGGTATGGAGGGTAGGTACTATCATCCAAGAAGCTGTGCACTGGACACGAAGTTGCTTCCAGCAAATCGTTGATGTGAAGTAGAAATAGTGTCGGAGCCAGAACTGATCCCTGCGGAACACCAGCATTTATGGGTAGAGAGTCAGACGAAACTCCATCGACCACTACATGGAGAGATCTGTTAGAGAGAAAACTAGCTAGCAGAAAAAACATAGCTTTGGGGCACGCCATAAGATGGAAGCTTGTCGAGGAGTCCCTGATGCCAGACGCGATCGAATGCCTTGGAGATATCCAGTGCTACGGCTAGGTTTCACCATATTTCTCGGTAGATAGCTGCCATATATGTGAGACGTAAGCGAGCAAGTCACAAGTGGATCTCTGATGACGGAAACCATATTGTCTATCGTTGATAATTCCTGAGTGTTCCAGATGTTTCATGAGCTCGAAGTTGATGGCTTTTTCCATGACCTTTGAAATAATTTCGTGATGCTATGAGTTTCTAGAGAATTCAAATAATGATAAAGCTTCGAGAGACCTATTCTTCCCTTTCTATTTTCCGTATTCTCTTCAAACAGCCTCAAAATATGATCTCCCTTAACCGAGAAAACATCCTGTTTTCTCAATAAAGGTACAGGATCCGCTTGCCGGCATGGCAAGATGGCTCGCATTTTCTACCACTAAACTAATTTTCACAATCTCCACCAAGTCGGGAAAGCATACCAAGGTCGTCTCGTATTCGAAAGCATTGCGGTGGCTGTGAAATATGAAAGCTGTTACTTTTACATATCCAGTTATGAGTATTACGGGCCAGAGCATAATTTAATTTCAGGCGTTGAATTTCACTGCTTCATGACATTCACGGCTTTCATCAAAGTGCAGGAGGCGCAATTTGTCAGCGTTAAAAGAGAAGGATGGGTGAGCTGAAATAGTTCGCGCTCTTTAGGTTGTTATGAGAGATTGAGGATGTGTTTAGTGAATTCACATATTTCCAAAGATTCGTCTGATTTTAGATAATACCCCTCTTATTATCGTTGAACGAACAATGACTGGAACCATCTCAGTTGAAAACTTCATCATTGTTCCTATGCGCAACGAATTTGGAGATAATTTCAATTTTCAGGATTATAACGCCCCACCACACGAAGGGTTCAAAACCTTCTTCAAAAGCAATAGCCAGAGAATGAACTGGCCAGCAAATTCACCGGACATGAATTCAATTAATCATGTATGGGATTACTTAGGGAGAGCAATACCCAATCGCCAAAATCCAAATTCAACTCTTCAGGACATTTCCTGAGGGGCTTAACCTATTGGTTAATACCCAGACTAATTCAGTGCACCATCTATATTTTATTCATTCTTTAAAAAACTCGCAATTTTAAACACCCTCTATGAAGACCTCCTTGGTTGGAAAAAATTGAACACAGATTCGTTTGCGTATTAGGAACCACGTCGAAATAATTCAATCCTTTTCGAATATCCGAACTTGATGAAGAGGTGGAGATTACATTTTAAATTTCCAGTCACCCCAAAATTCCCTTTGACACGAATCATCCCATATTACATCTCGATTGACAGCACACACAGATATCAAACCCGAGAATCATCGGATTGAATCCCAGAGCTTCCCAGATTTGCACAGCCCAGGATTATTGAGTTTGTGATCTTCGAACTGCACGTATACCTACACTTCAAGAGCCTCTCACCAGTATCTCCTTAACTTTGTTTCGGCAACTGTTAACTCGATCATTAGATCGGGGCTTGCACGCGAAGCTTACGATAATCAGGTGATACATTGGATGAGGATTTCTCAGCCTGTGTACTCGTGCGTAATACCCTCTGGAATTATAACGCGTATATTGAGCCTGGGCTGGAATTAAACAACAACTTTGGGGATGGAGGCAACCCAAGAATTCGGGAATCTAATCCAACTTCAATACTTGATCTCTACAGGATGTTTTACCTTCTGCTAAAGAATTGACAGTTTGCTTTAAAGGGGCAAGTGTACTTTATAGCTCTAAGTTCTAACTGGCCAATAATTCACTATGTAAAGAAGTGAATTCTCTTAGTTTTGGTACATTGGTTACATTTTATGACCCTCAAATGACAGAATTGAAAACTTATTTTAGGTTTGATGAAATTTGTTAGGAAAACTCGTACTGAGAAGGCCTTGAATTATTCTATTCCTTATTCATGGGTACATATAC
Organism: Adalia bipunctata; assembly: GCA_910592335.1. NCBI lineage: Eukaryota > Metazoa > Arthropoda > Insecta > Coleoptera > Coccinellidae > Adalia > Adalia bipunctata. The sequence continues at coordinate 7,571,563 of OU342951.1, forward strand.
TCCATTCACTTTTATTTAATCACATAGGAGGTCATGGTTTCGTTTTCAGGAGTTGGTGCACCTGATGAAAAGTCTGTGCGAGTACAGAAAATATCGTTAAGGACAAAACGACGTTGCCAGTTTATTTGTTTACATCAAAGTAAAAGTATCAAAGATATGCCACATTTTGTTAGTTCGAATCGATCGGCGGTTTTGGGACGAAATATCGATAGGAAATCGCCTATTTTTCCGTTCTTCGTCGTCCAGAAGAAGTTTCCCGTCGATATTAGAAATTTATTGCAAGTGTCATATTTTCCTTTCACGACTTTTGGCGTGAGTAGGAACGGCAAATTTGAATTGGACCAAAAATCGATTTACAAGCATAAATAAAGCGAAAGTAGGTAAGTACTTATCGACCTTTTTACACTTGATAACGAAGTTTTTTGGGTATCAGGCCGTTTAGAAAGATTTCAAACGAAATTACGGTCTCCCAGAAGTTTGGTTAGTTTCGGTATCGTTTTTGGCGCTCAAAATTTATTTGGAATGTGTAAATGGACAAAAAAGGCTGTCTTGTACGATCTTCTAACGAAAGCGACCGGAAAATATGGTTCAGGTAGGATTTTCGAGGAATTATGAGGAAAGAACTTGCAGAATAAATTGCACGATTTTCGTAAGTAAACGGGTTCTGGATGGCCATCATCGGTCTCTAAATGATTGTTGTTGATCGTTTTCACGTTTCAGAAAAAAAACACGTCGAAAAAGCTAAAAAAAGAAGAAATATGACTATACTGCATGCAACGGTAGGTGAATTCAGATTCCGATTAATTGAAATGTGTCACTGGAGCTTTCATTCCTTTGCCGAAAGTAGAAATAGGCTATATTGAACCAGAATACATCGGTTTCTTCCATATTCCAGGAGTTTGTGTCTTATTTTGGAACAGGTGAATGATAAATGTGAAGCATATGTTTGACCTATTCCATTTTATTTGTACAAACAAATTTGGTAGTAATATATGAATATTTTTTAAACTAATAAATTACTATACAGTCAGAATATTTTACTCCTTGTTCCTAAGATCAAATTTAATGAAATGTCGTCAAGTCTTGAACTTTCAGTTCAAGAGGATAATATACATTAAATCTTCACAAGCATGCATATGAAATTATGTGAAAGCAATGCAATTTTTTTCCATAGCGAAAAATAATATATTTCAACAGTGATCTCTTGTACTTTTCATGCAAATAACTAGAAAAGGAATCCTTTCTATCAATTCATATAACCGTTGATTATTTTCGTCCATCACATCTTTTCCAATTAATTCACATTCTGAGATATACTTGAAATATTTTGAAAAACGTCATAACTTCGATACAGAGTGGAATGTGTCAAATTTCCAAGGCCAGAGTTGTGATTTTATAATTGTGAATGGAGTAGGTATACTCAACTCTGGATCAGTGAATCGAACGTGCAATCGTTGGAGATCATTTTCGACATTTAAATAGCTCTCTTCTAAATAGAATGAGTACTCAAAAAACTTTGAAATACATGAAAAAAATAGTATATTGAAGAAAGTATTGGAAAAATCCACAACTTATTCACTGAATAGAATAAATACTACAAATGTTAAGGTTAAAGTATTAATTTCCATGAACTTTCCGCAGAGTTGTTGATGTTCGGAATTCACTAAAACATTCCCCTCACCCTGAGTGAGTGATTAATCACTATCATTTGTAATTTTGTAATTCGAACCTAAACGACGAAATAAAATATTTTCTTGTCTGGTAACTTTCACTCGCATTACATCACTGTCGAGTTGAATGGTATGAAAAATTCGTAGCGCCCTGAAGTTTTTATTGTGGCCATTTCCTTACCAGAGATTAATGTCGAAGACCATTAATTGAGAAAATGAAAAATGCGCTAGCAGGTTTTAAATTGTTTGGAAGATGTAGATAAACACGACTTTTCTAAGAAGAATTATTCATCAATATAATTCTTTTTCGTCATGTTTTTATGAAAATGGGCCACTGAAATCACTGGAGTGAAGACAGGAGCTTTGGTCAGCTGTCGAAAAAATCTGAAGGCAACTGTCGTAGTAATCGTTCATGATCTATATGGAAATATTTAAAATTTTCGATAATTCTTTTGAAATCGTTTTATTGGTACGAGCGGTCAAAAAAGCACATATTTAATATCTGATCTGAATCCTAGCCTTACTGTTCAGGTAGAGACATAAAAAAGAAAAAAATACAAAAAGAGGAGACTAGCAAAGATAAATCATAAATTATTAGGTGCAGTTTGCAAAATGGTGGAGTCGCTAGTTACAATTTATGATTGCATAAAATATTTACATTCATACAAATTTACACTAGCATCTACAGTATGGAATTTTTTGAAGAAATTCATTATGGATTATGGAGAAGCCTGACACTTCTTTGTTGCTAATTCAACTCATTGCCTGCAAGCAGGAAATTGAATTTCCAATATTAATAAAACTGAAATTAGGATTCGGATTCAAAAAAAGTAGGAGAGTTGTTTTCAAAGTGTTCCATATGATGTACCTAATGACCAGGTACTGTGGGAAAATAAAACATTGGTACCTACCCATATCAGTGTCTATATAAAATATAAAAAATAAAACCACAAATAGAAATGTTATCTGTTTATTATTTCATCAGTCAATTTTTTGTCTTTCGATGTAATTTTTTCTAATATTTCAGCTAGATAGTGATTCAAATCCGTCATTGATTTCGATATCATGAAATCCATATGGGCGAATTTGATTGTACCATTTCCTCCTCTGAATGCTTTTATATATTTCTCGGTCTCTAGGTCGTGAAAGAGTTGGATTGCATCCTGAAATAGTTAGCTCAAGATAGGAACAATGTTTTTTCTACAACCGTATTATAAAATGAAAAAAAAACAATAAATACACAGATCCATGATTGCCAGTCATAATTTTTGAGGGATGTCAAGTTCTCTTTGAAAATGTAATAATACTCAAACGGAAATCTGCATTAATAATTAGTTTGACACGGATGAAACTGCATAATTTGAAATATTCATCTAGATATATAAGTAAGTAAATTAAGAGATTTCATGTTGAAGGTATTATTATACCCAAATTCAACACATGTTATACATTAAAAATATTTTTACGTACTGGTTATCAATGACCTTCAGTCAAAAAGTACTGAAATTTGAGAATCCAAAATATTTAGGGACTAAAAATAATTCGCATAGTAATTACCTCTTCGTCTGCCAACAAATCATTTTCCCCGTAAATTATATAGCAGGGTATATTCACGTTCTTGAGGTCGTATTGCTTCGGTACCACCAAATTGTATCGCAAGAGGTTATCTCGACTTCCGAAATCAAACATCCGAAACTGGCCACCTCCACGGATTTCCTGACCGAAATGAGCTATGGACCTGGCGGAGAAACTCGCCGGGTATCTCCGGAACAAAACGGGCATCGCTTCCTTCAGAAACAGAGAATTCATTGAAAGCAACTCCATACAAGGTGAATCTACCTTCAAAGTGAATCTACCTACAAGGTGGATCTACCTGCAAGGTGAATCTACCTACAAGGCGAATCTACCTACAAGGTGAATCTACCTACAAGGTGAATCTACCTACAAGGTTAATGTACGAGCGCTCAGAAGCTCCTGACTCAACCTCAGAGTCTTTGTTTGATTTTTTTGCGAAAAAGAAGGCTGAAAAGATCTATTTTGATTTGGGCAATAGGTATATACTTACAGGTTCGAAATTCTCATCGGATCTTCCACAGAGACTTTCATAAAATCGTACACAGGCAATTATAAGGGGGTACCTACTGCACGACTTATCCACGAGTCTTTTTATTTGGGGGTACATGCCAGTACCATATAAGTCTACCATTACTAGTTGTTCCTGTGAAGTAAAGAAAATTATTAATCGTCTCCTCCTGAACCTTTTGCGATTCGCTATGGTTTCTTTTGAATACTAATGTGGTACGAGTTGCATTCAAATTATTATGATCATTATATGATGCCAATTTCTTTCTCGAGGAATTCTAAAAGATCGCCAGTGAAACAGCCCACAGAAACCATATAAATGGCTCTTGGAGTCACGGTGAAGAACACCTGAATGACTTCCTTTAACACCTCTCAAAAGCTGGCATCCTATCATTAAGTTCACCATGGAAGTTAAAGAGAGATATTGCACTATCTCACCTGAATGTTTTGCTTACTAGGAAGCCAAAAGGCAAACTAGGACACAGGGTCTAGAAAAAAATGAACCACACAAACAGATATCAACACAAGGAGTCCAATCACCATCTCCAAAAAGAACGCGGTGTGACAGAAACTTTTCGAGAGAACTTGACTTGTATAACAGCCTGAATATGTGATACAAAAGCAGGCCGTCCCAGCTTCAACATTTCAACCTGCCATATCTTTCGATGTACTCGTTGTAATTGTATGATGTGAAGAGCAATTTCGTTCTAAATCAAGTACTGCGGGTGAATAACGTATTAGGTTGGATGAGGATCAATACCCAATTCATAAAAACACACTTCCATTTGGGAGTGCATAATTTTGGAAAACATCTGATTACCATAAACAGGTAATAGCAAGTCAATCTTGTGAGATAGATATATGCTGTCGCGGACTTTTTTGTAGAACTATTCAAGAGGTACATTTACGTCATACATTGTATCCACGTAAGTCTTACGGTTTTTGCAGCGCAAGTGGAAATAGCTGATTATGGCTGATTTTTTTGTAATTATTGAAGTTATAAGGAGTATCCTCAATTTTTCGGGTGAAAAGTATAGCTCATGTCACTCAGGGATAATGTAGCTTTCTAAGGGTGAAAGAATTTCTGAAATCGGTCCAGTAGTTTTTGAGCCTACTCGTATCAAACACACAAAAATAAAAATCTTTCCTCTATATAATACAGGGTCTTTCACGAGGAACCTCACCCATATTTATACGGGAAACTACTGAACGTATTTTCATGAAATTCAGCACTTATAAGTATTTCACGATGCTGATGAAATCTAAAATATTTTCAAGGCCTGAGCACCTCCGGTTTTTCCGGAAATGGCGTCAACTTCCGTTTTTCAAATTAGAACACCATTTTTTTATTGCAGAAATAGATTCCATAGAAAATTTCAAGTTATTTTGATGTAACATTTTTCAGTTTTGGTTGGAAAATTCTCTCTGAGCTGAAAAATTCGAAAAAAAAATCGAAAATAGAGCTCCGCTGAAACAAGAATAACTTCGAGATTTTTGGATGGAAAATTTTCATTTTTGGGATTTTTCAAGATGTAAGATTGATGTATCCACTTTGAAAATCGAAATCGCGATTCATGATACTGGGGGTGAAAAAATCGCTTTCAAAGTTAGGGATGACAAAATCGTGAAAAATCAATTTTTTCAAATTAGAACCCCATTTTTTATGGCAGATACTGAATCTACGTTAAAAAATAATGTGAGTGTATGCATCACACCCTTGCCCTAAAATGGATATTTTCTGAGTTAATATCCACTTTAGGGCAAGGGTGTGATGCATACACTCACATTATTTTTTAACGTAGATTCAATATCTGCCATAAAAAAATGGGGTTCTAATTTGAAAAAATTGATTTTTCACGATTTTGTCATCCCTAACTTTGAAAGCGATTTTTTCACCCCCTGTATCATGAATCGCGATTTCGATTTTTAAAGTGGATACATCAATCTTACATCTTGAAAAATCCCAAAAATGAAAATTTTCCATCCAAAAACCTCGAAGTAATTCTTGTTTCAGCGGAGCTCTATTTTCGATTTTTTTTTCGAATTTTCCCGCTCAGAGAGAATTTTCCAACCAAAACTGAAAAATGTTACATCAAAATAACTTGAAATTTTCTAAGGAATCTATTTCTGCAATAAAAAAATGGTGTTCTAATTTGAAAAACGGAAGTTGACGTCATTTCCGGAAAAACCGGAGGTGCTCATGCCTTGAAAATATTTTAGATTTCATCAGCATCGTGAAATACTTGTAAGTGCTGAATTTCATGAAAACACGTTCAGTAGTTTCCCGTATAAATATGGGTGAGGTTCCTCGTGAAAGACCCTGTATTAGTATAGATTTGACTGATAAACTCAAGAATTATAAATAAGCAATGCATCTCATCTTAATTTCCTGTTTAAATAAAATGCAACGAACAAATTCCATTGCATAGATAAATAGCTTCAGTAATGTCCACTGATGAAAAGAACAAACATCTTTAACCTTCAATTTCCAGTGAAAATCTTATTCCTAGGTATCTATTTGCAGTGCCACGTGGATATCATTTCAGATTGTCATTTTCAGAAATCAAGGCTGATGACCCCTAATTCTGATTGAAAGGTCGGTTTCCCATTTTATTTGAACACGAAATCCCTGTAGGGATGCTCGTGAGGGTTGCCAAGGTAACCATTTTGATTAACAAACATCAGGCGTTTTGACAACCGAAGTGATACGACGAAAAAATTGGTTTTTGTGTGTCGTACTTCGAAATTTTGCCAACACCCTCCTGTGGTGTTCAATCAATACCATTTCATTTGGGAATTTGAAGTGAATTGCCATTTTTATCCTTCAGACAGAACCGAAAAAGTATATTCGTTATTCGGATATATTCTTTCATAACATGTCACTAAATCATAAGATACCTTCAAGGATGGATTCTGGAAGATGCGTCCAGACATGCGAAAAACCAATTCCGTAATTCCAACATCTCATTTCCGAGAAACGCAATATTCTACCGGAAAGGTCTTAACTCAGAAAGAAATATTACATTGACAATTTAACAGTTCAATAACTCCTGTACGGCTAGGAAATACCCGGTATGTAAGCAACTCGATGAAAAGACTTCTATTGCCGCTCCAGATGGGTGCATCTATCATCCGGGGTGACTCGGAGTTTACTCTAAAGTTTGGATTTATGTCCTACTCACAAGAAATGGAACAATTGCAGGTCGAGTGCGAGCAAATTGAAAAATCTATCACTATTGCAGGAAACGATATATTTCGTCGACGTAATCCTTCAAATTTCGACAGTTTCATGAAGCTGGTGAACAGATTTCAATCACTTATTTCATCAAGTTTATTGGTTCCTCTGAAATACAACAGAGAGCCACCTGTATATTCTGAACATTATTATACCTTCCTAGCAAAATATGTATTGGATTTTTTCATGTTTGAACCATCTTGAAAATATTATTCGCTTATGCATGAATTATAGTTTGAAGACAGAATATGCTGGAATGAGAATGAGGAATCATATCCAAATCTCGAGGTCATTCATGACTTTGATTTATGCTGTGTTTTGCAAGATCGCTATCATGAATATAATGGTTTCGAATGAATAATGTTGTACGAAGAATTAACTGAAAAAGTTCACTTCCTCATTCAGCGAGTGGTACAAAATATTCGAAAAAATATTCATGTAATGAACTCTTTATTTTTTATTACTATTGTATCTGGTTCAATAATTTTATGTGTTTCCATATAATTATATAATAGAGATTTTAAAGTTTTATGAACTTTTTTGAGTTGTTCTGTGTCAGAACTGAAATTTGTTTGAGTTTTCTTTCAAATTTGGGTTCTATTATTCTGAAAAAAACACCCGATATGTCTATAGGGTGGTTAATTATATCGGAAGAAGCTAACCAAGCAGAACAAACTTTCAACTTTGGGATATCTTCTGATAAGAAATGTAAGGATTAAATTTTTTTACTTAATATTATTCGAGATATACACTGCGCAAAAAAACTAACGCACATTATGGAAATCTCAAATTTATTTTACTGAAGGCGTTCAACGTTTTTCTTCAATACAGATGGTTTCTCCCAGCAGGAATAAAAAAAGATGATATTATCAGATTTTGAATGTATTGGCTCCATTCTAAAATCAGTTGTTCTCGATCAATTCTAGTGATCAATAGTTTTTCTTTCGTTTGATTTTCTACACTCGATCGCTATGCAACGCGAAACACGCAATTTGACCCAAGAGGAATGTGCCCAAGCGGTAGTTTTGCGAGAAGAAGGGTGGACAAACACAAGAATTGCAGAAAGGTTTGGAGTCTCCCATACAAGTGTGTCCAGAATGTTGCAGCGATTCAGGGAGACAGGTATGAATGTCCGAAGACCAGGACAGGGTAGACCACGGGTAACAACTGCCATTCAAGAACGTTACTTGGGAGTTTCTTCGTTGAGACAACGGTTTGCAACCGCTCGCCTCCTTCAAAAACAACTTGAGCAAACTCATGAGGTGCAAATTAGCACTCAGACAATAAGAAATCGCCTCAGCGAATATGATTTAAGGCCTCGTGTCGCGGCAAGAGGCCCAGCTCTTACCCCAGCCCATCGAAGGGCGCGTTTGGATTTTGCGAGAGAGCATATCCATTGGGAAGAAGCCGATTGGAAAAGAGTTCTCTTCACAGATGAGTCTAGATTCTGCCTCCATCATTGTGATCGGCGTTCCCTTGTATACAGACGTCCACATGAAAGATACGCTCAGTGCAATTTCCATAATACTACTGATTTCGGGGAGGATCTATTATGGTATGGGGTGGAATATCTTTGACTGCTCGCACAGACCTAGTGGTCGTTGATAATGGAGCTATTAATGCTGATAAGAATATAAGGAACATTCTTGAAGAGCATGTAGTGCCATGTGCCCCACACATTGGTGAAAATTTCATCTTTATGGACGATAATACCAGACCCCATCGTGCGCGCATCGTTCAGGAGTATCTTGAAGAGGTTGAAGTCTCTCAAATGGAATGGCCAGCAAGAAGTCCAGATCTCAATCCGATTGAGCAGGTTTGGGACAACCTCAATAGAAGGCTGAGAAGTTCAGAAAATCATCCAGCTACTCTTAATGACTTAGGAATCCAACTCGGAGAGATCTAGGAAGGATTAGATCAGAACATTTTAAGATCACTCATTTTGAGTATGAACCGTCGTTGCCGAGCTGTAATTAACGCAAGAGTTGGAAATACAAAGTATTAAATCACTTATCAGCATTTCAGTATTTTGAAAATTGTTCATTTCTCTTCTTTCACATAAGATTCGGTTGAATCCTGAATATTTCTTCCATATAATGTGTCTTGTTTCGTTCAAAACATAAAAAATAAGTTATAAAGTCAATAGAGTAGAGTTAACTTACATTAACATTGAGGTTTTCAGAGTGTGTGTTAATTTTTTTGCGCAGTGTAGATAGTGCTGTAGCCGAGGCTGTAGCTTTCGATTTGGTGTTGACATCTAAATTTGGTATTCTCAATTCGGATCAAAAGTTTCTGAATCATATTTTGTTATTTTAAATTTTATTGCAGCTTTTTGTAGAAACAAAAGATTATATTCTTTTGAAGAATTAAAGCTTTCATTTGGCAATGCAGGTGAGAAAAAAGTATCATGAGATTTTCAAGTTACGCATTTCATTTCCGATTTTTCTTTACAACAACGTTCAAATTCAATGCCATCCTGTATCTGCTCAAATAGAGTGGTAGACCTAGACGAGTCAGTTTATAGTTTTTACTCACCAGGACAAAATCGGAATATGGTGCTATAAGCTTAGCAACCTCAGTCTGCATGTGTTTCGTATAAACGACAGGAGCCAAAGAAACCAGAGCGTTGACATTCTCCTTGGCGTGGTCGGGCATCATCGAAGCGTAGACGTATTGGATGGTGCCTCCCATGGAATGGCCGATAAAAGTTATTTTCTTTCCGCCGGTCATCTTCCTTATGTAATCCAGGGTGGCCGGCACGTCCGAAAGGGCAATTTCGTGCCAACTGCAAGAAAAAGGTGCGTTATGGGCCATTCAGGCGATCGATTACCCAGTATGATGGAATTTGAGATGAATCCAACTGGAACTTGTCAGGGAATAATATGAGGGCATAGCCAGAACTTGGGCCCTTTCTGATGTATGTACATCAATTCCGGAAAATCTATTTGGGCTAACATGCCCGAAATGAGATTTGGCAGGGAAAAGTCACTGTCATCATAAATAAAACAAGTAATACACTGCGCAAAAAAATTAACGCACATTCTGAAAATCTCAATTTTAATGAAAGTTAACTACATTATAACTCAGTTTTTTTGTTCTCTCGGGAAGGTTTTGAACGAAACAAGACACATTAAATGAAAGAAAAATTCAGGATTTCACCGAATCTTATGTAAAAGAAGAGAAATGAACAAATTTCAAAATACTGAAATGCTGATAAGTGATTTAATACTCAGTATTTTCACCCCTTGCGTTAATTACAGCTCGGCAACGACGGTTCATACTCAAAATGTTCTGATCTAATCCTTCCCAGATTTCTCCGAGTTGGATTCCTAAGTCATTAAGAGTAGCTGGATGATTTTCTGAACTTCTCAGCCTTCTATTGAGGTTGTCCCAAACCTGCTCAATCGGATTGAGATCTGGACTTTTTGCTGGCCATTCCATTCGAGAGACTTCAACCTCTTCAAGGTACTCCTGAACGATGCGCGCACGATGGGGTCTGGCATAATCGTCCATAAAAATTAAATTTTCACCAATGTATGGGGCAAATGGCACTACATGTTCTTCAAGAATATTCCTTATATACTTATCAGCATTCATAGCTCCATTATCAACGACCACTAGGTCTGTGCGAGGAGTCAGAGTCCTTATTGTCTGAGTGCTAATTTTCATCTCATGAGTTTGCTGAAGCTGATTTTGAAGGAGGCGAGCGTTTGCAAACCGTTGTCTCAACGAGGAAACTCTCAAGTAACGTTCTTGAATGGCAGTTGTTACCCGTGGTCTACCCTGTCCTGATGGTCTTCGGACATTCATACCTGTCTCCCTGAATCGCTGCAACATTCTGGACACACTTGTATGGAAAACTCCAAACCTTTCTGCAATTCTTGTGTATGTCCACCCTTCTTCTCGCAAAACTACCGCTTGGGCAAATTCCTCTTGGGTCAAATTGTGTGTTTCGCGTTGCATAGCGATCGAGTGTAGAAAATCAAACGAAAGAAAAACTATTGATCACTAGAATTGATCGTGAATTAATGATTTTAGAATGGAGCCAATACATTCAAAATCTGATAATATCATCTTTTTTTATTCCTGCTTGGAGAAAACATCTCCATTGAAGTAAAACGTTGAAAGTGGATAACATATGCATGCTTAATTCTGATAAAAATAATTATCATTGAGAACACCTTCAGTTGTAGAATAAATTTGATATTTCCATAATGTGCGTTAATTTTTTTGCGCAGTATCAGTGGCGGCTAGTAGAGGATGGAAGCTAGGCTAACCCTCTTCCCTAAAAATTATTCGGTGGTCTTTGTCTTGATGATCCAAAAGAGGAGAGGCAAGACATCTAAAGTTAAACGCAATAAATAATGATCCCACTTACCTGAAATCCCAAAACTCTGGATTAGCAGCAGACAACTCCAAATGTCTCATAGACACTTCTGTGCCTCTAGCGTTTGATAACCAAAGATCATAGCCGATGCTTGCTAGGTAAAATGCTGTAATTTCATCGAAAAAATTGGTTTTCATGCCGGTTTCGATGCTCTGAGCGGTTCTCATGAAATGACGATGGTGTGTGATGGTGATCTATATGGAAAGCTAACAACACAATGTACATCGATGAAATGCCTCAAACTTTTACATACGTATTGAAGTCTTTCCATGCAAGTACCAGTAAGCGGCATTAGCAGCGATACCATGGTGCATTAAAATCGGTTTGTCACCAGGGGACCCGTTCAAAGGTACCACCCTGTAGAGGGTGAGGATGTAACCATCCGGTGTGATGACTTTATGGTGCTCTGTGCGAAATCCATATCGTTTGGAGATAGCTTTCTGGAAAGGTAGATTTTTTCAATACTGTTCAATGTCAGGAATTTGTTTATTCAAAATTTATTCAAACTTGAGGTTCCAAGCCTTGACGTATCACTCTTTGTATTTTCCCAGAAAATGAAGGCTTGAAATCAGTCAAACTTCTCATATAAAATCTTTGATATTGAATCAAATCGGACGACAGTATCCATAATTTATATTTCACGAAAAAAAAGTTCACTGATTAAATTAAAATTCGATAAAAATTAGTGTGAGAAGTATTTCAAGCGTAAAATTAATTTTAAGTATATTTGAGGAAATATATGATTGATTAATAACAAAATGGTAACATCGACAGCGAAAAAAAGACAGCAGAAAATCAAACCTTGTCATTTTTTCTAAAATGATTGTTTCTAAAAATAGATGTATCTTGAACATTGGGTATTGGTTAAAAAATCCAAGGTTAATTTCCCACGTTTAAATTTTCAACCAACACCAGTTTTTGCTGGGATAAACCGTTTTAATGAGAGAAAAATATATAATGAGTGATATCTTAATTTTATTTCCTTACAATACATGAAGAATAAAGAATAAACCGCAATATATTTCTAAACTCATTGACGTGTTTGTCTCATCTTTAATTTTCCATGAAATCCGATGAGGAAATTGGTATCCATTTTCCTGATATAAATGGAAAAGTTTCAGAATTCAAACGGAAGGAAATGACTAGTAAACATTTACTCTAGAAGAACCAATAATAATAAATACATGTTTGTCCTTCTAATGGACAGCAGGATGTTTTCATTGATTTAATGACTATATCACAATACACTATTACTGTAGGTATGCAAAAACGATGTTAACACAGAAATTGTTCAAGAAAAAACATATTTCCTTATTTTCTGATAATTTTCAATGTGCAATTATAAATATATAGGTAAGTTGATAGACTTAATAGAACCATAAAATAATTTTTTTTTCAATTATATGACCTTTCGAACTTATTCTTTAGATTCACTATGAAGTATAGTACGTTGGATAGTAAGAATCTTGTAAAGGAGAGGATAAAAACTGATAATTTCATCAGAAAACTACTGAAGGAGATCCAATTATTGCAGCTTCTTTTCAGTAGATCAAAATAGATTTTTGCAAGATTATAAAACTATCGAATCGAAAACGATCTGCCTAATGAACTTTAATGATTAAATGATTGTTGTTCCTTCCAGATAATTATTGAACTTGGGTATAGGTACTTTGTCACCTTCGTATTTTCATTGCCACTATTTACCAATGTAATCGATTAGGAAGAATTGGCACACGACAAGGATGAAATGCAAATTGACTGATAGGCCTGAAGATAACATGTGTTTCCAATACGGGCCAATTACGAAGTAACCTTGAGACTGGACAAAATTATAGACTGCTGTATTCGCGAGAAAAAGGTTTGCATTATAACTGAGACCAAGCTCCTTCCCAATGATATAATGTTTCGTAATTCTATGCCAATTTCTTTTATGCTCTGTAATTTTGTCGTATGCGTTCTTTGGGAAATGTCCTCATTTTTTCCTATGAAAATTCTTTCTTTGATGTTTCGTCGCCATTAAAGGCCGATCAATATTTGCCATCTAGATCTAGATCCACAGCCGTCTTAACATCCATCAAATTACGTGTCTTAAACAATATATATTGATCACCTATAACACCAATTAAATAAACAGGGATTCCCCCTGAACGGAGCGTTATCAGCGGAAGCTGTAAATGGCACCAAGGCAAGTATAATGACAGTAAAATCCCTGAATCATTTTTTATGCTGTCTATTCATACGTTCAGCCCCCTATGGTATAATTTGGTCTAACCAGAAGACACTCAGGGAAGAAGATACGGGGGTTATCGGATAATTAGTTTCCCTCTGTGTGGGTGGAAGGATCACATATCTTTCGCTATGTATGCAGGCTGAAGGACCTTTGCTAGCACCTATAAATAATCGATCGAAAGAAAAATGCATTATAGCAGTTACGAGCACAGGAGCAGAACAAATTTTCAAGGATTCTTTCGAGTGGCAGGGCTTCTGAGAGATGGAAGGAGACAATGGTGTGCAATTTAAGGGATTCAAGAGCGATTTGTATCAGGTCCGAGAGACGATTCAGGTCATGCGGAAATGTTGACTCCTGCGGTGAGAAAGGCATTAAACAGAGGAAAAATGCGAAAATGTTCCCAGTCAGAGCAAGGAGTCTCAAACTATTTTGTTGTGTGTTATCGGAAATGGTGAATTTGATATGAATTTCGATGTAGAACGTAGTTTCTGATTTTTTTCGAAAGCTTTTGATCAAATAAAACCGTAATTGTTGTTCTGATTCCTGATGATTTTTGAATATTGCATCCAAAAAAATTGAAGCAACTGAAAAAAGTACGAATTTTAGCATTTAATTGAATGCGAAATAACGAACATGTTTCAATTCCTGTAATTTGAATAGGTTTCGTTTAGCACTGTCATATATACTAATTGTACAATAATTAAATTTGTGTTATTTTCCAATTAAGCAGGTAGATTTAATGAACTACCTGGTAGTGGAATTCTCACAAATGTAATTAGTCATTTTGAAAAAAACACAAACAAATATCAAATTTATTCAGCCAATCGAAAATGATACGAGTAACTCATCTGAAAGTGACTTTAAGTTAGGTTGGCTCACTTAATGAATTAGAGATTAAATTCAGATTACGAAAAGTGTTGTATTTAACTAGAAAGTTCTACTCCCTCCGAAAAAATCAAATACACGTCATTAGGAAGTGCAGAAAAATTACAATTTTCAGAATTCCTGACAACAAGATGTAGATATTTCACTCTGAACTTGATGACCCATTTATTTCCTTTAGAGTGCGATTTCAACGCATATTTGAATTTTGTACTTTTTAGTTTTTAGAGAAAAATCTTGTTCAAATCTGTATCCTCCCTTTCAATAAGATTTGTCAACCTAATTTCTCCGCATTATGTCAAGAGTTTAAATGGATTATTCGTCATTGAATAAAGCTAAGTCCTAGCTCTTTGTCAAATAATCCCAAATTGAATTTGTATATTTCTATATCTGGATTTTTAGAAAAATTGTAATTTGCTTTCGCTTATATCTATTATTTTATCAACTATGTTGAATCATTCACTTAAGCCTCATAAATTGAATATTTTTGAGTGACTTTTCCACTCATTCCATTTTTAGTGAGGAAGTTTCCTTAGCAACACTCGTTTCTCATCGATAAAACATTCACATCGGCAAAACGAACAAGTTGGTTTTTGAGCGACAATTTTTTGACGTTTCTCAAATTCATAGATAGCTTCGGGAATGAATACCATAGAGAAAACAAACAACGTTTAGTTGATCTTTGATGAATACTTATTTGTCAAATAGCGCAATACAAGCCCAATGTGACCATCGTCAGACACATTTTCTCATGAAATAGTCATGTCGAATACCACTCGAGATGAAATTTAAGCAGGTAAAATTTCTCTCTTGTAATATTCAAGTTTGTTGCTTCTCAGCAATGTCGCTCATGACATTTTTCCAAAATCACTTGACGAAAGCAACAAACTTTCATTTTACAATCGAGAAATTTTGCCGGCAAAATTTCATCTCTAGTGGTATACACTGTGTCCGTAAAGTATGGAACAAATTCATTTTTAGCTAAACAGGTCATTTTAAGAAATAATCCTGAAACACGTCGATTTTTGATTTGAGTTTACCGTATTTTTAAATAATAATCTAATATACAGGGTGAATTACGTTCGAGTTATGACGTCACCGTCATTTTTTTCAAATGGAACACCCCCATTTTGTCTCAATTTTCAGATTATCTACTCTAGCTGAGCTGATTCCAAAAATGTATCACATGTTGATTCCAATTGATACAGGGTGGACAGAAATACAATAGTCTGCTAGACCACAAGTACCAAACATGTTTGGAAACAGCTACTTTTTATAACTCTAAACATGTAGCAAACTACGGAGTGTTACATTCGAACCAATTGTCACTAGACAATAAGTATTTTTGATGCTATTGTTAATTTACCTAATAAAGAATGTTACGCGTTACTTTATGAGCACACACAAAACTATTGTATTCTTGTTCACCCTGTACCAATTGGAATCAACATGTGATACATTTTTGGAATCAGCTCAGCTAGAGTAATCCGAAAATTGAAACAAAATGGGGATGTTCCATTTGAAAAAAATGACGGTGACGTCATTATTCGAACGTAATTCACCCTGTATATTAGATTATCATTTTTAAATACGGTAAATTATCATCAAAAATCGACGTGTTTCAGGATTATTTCTTAAAATGACCTGTTTAGCTGAAAATGAATTTGTTCCATACTTTACGGACACAGTGTATATGAAAATTCGAACACAACAATATCAGAGTTGTCGGGAAATTGGCTTGAGATAGATAGAATTTGATTTCACCGATATGAATGATGTTAATGCTCATAAGGATTATTCAATATTCAACAAAACTAAGTCCTCTCTTCGAATATTTTCGAGTCAAATTTGAGTATTGTCATATCTATTGGAAAAACTTCTTGAAATAATCAGTATTTGCTTTCACGGATATCTATTATTCTCTCAACTATGAATGAGTCCTCTCTGAATGAAATACTTCACCACCTTTCATGGAAGTTTTCATGAAATTAAATTGTATCTGCACGTTCCTCTAGATGGAATCTAGTTGATGATCAAAGTTGCATCTCCCCAGACGCCACAAGTGATGGGAAGTGACAATTAATTGATTGGCTATCGAAAACTTACCGGACTCGCGTTAACATCCGGATTGTACCAGCATCTGCTGTTAGTCCCCATCGTGGCATAGTCCTCCATGGTTGGACACACATTATTCGCCTTATTTCCTGTCGCCAGCGAAATCGCGAGCGCCAAAAACAGTGAAAACCTCAGAACCAACATTTCACACAACCGGCAACCGAAGAGTATATCGCGAATTTGGATTGACCGTCTTTAAAGGAGTAATCGGAACCAGTTTGATCAAACCTTAAGTCGCACTCTATCTTATGTTTTGTGGTCGACAACAACTCATTCCTTTTGTCCCGAGGAAATTGTTTTTTTTTCAGACATGAGATTCGAACTGTCTGAGGACGTTGGCAGTTCCTACTACTCGAAAAAATCGGTTAATTCAGTCGAATTTTCATGTAAATCATTTCGCGCACACCGGTTTCATCGTAGGTTCAGAAAGGTGGTCTTTGGTGCTTGGGAAGGTCGAGTGATTGATGATTTTAATCATTCATGTTGATTAGTTATTAATGGGAAGTTGAATGGAGGTAAAATTCGGGGAATCCGTCAGAAAATCGAAAGTTTTGGATTGTTGATATGCGAGTACATCCAAAGTCGATTTGCATATTCGCTGTGGGTGAAGGTTAAGTATTGAATATATAAAAATAGTTGTTCCGTGACTGACTTCCCTATTTTCATATTATTCTATTCAGAAATGTCTGCATGCTTTAAAACACCGAACAAACCTGTTCGATTCTTCTGATATTTCTGTTAAAACATATTCAGGATCATGGACGATTGCTTGAGCTGTCAAAACATTTTGCGTTGAATTCTTGAAGTGTAGAAGGGCATCTGATAAAAACTCAAAGTGCTTGAAGTTTGATTGTTAATTGTTTCGAAAGTAGAGACGATTTCGGCTCCGAATTGTTGACTAAGGAAAGTATCATCATTCTTTTTATTAGGTATGTTGGTTAATTTTTTCATTCAATTGAGCAAATTTCCTCAAAAAATACGAAGAAGTACAAACAAATTTGTTGCCCATTTCAAAATACGCTGCAAATTAACGGGGTAATCTAACTGTTTGCCGTTTATGCTTGAATAGATTTTATATATTGATATATCTTTGTTGATTTAGGTTGTAGAATGCGATTAACCAAAAAAAAGTATCAAGAAAATATTCTATTCCTCTACAAGAAAATGGATCAATTTACAAGATGGTTCTGCTTACAAGATGGCCAGACTTAAATAGTTTAGATTTCTTTTTATACTAACTGGATTTTCATGATAATTTTGATTCTTCTGACGATTTCGGGGGATGGTTCCAATTTTTTTTTTCTGGAAATTTGTAGCAGATACGACAAAACAACAGGAGACCTGACTTAACGTCAGTGCTTTAGGTGACCAGTTTTTGTCTACAGAATTTTCACGAATTGGACGTCTCTATCCGACTCGAAACTGAACGTTACAACACCTAAAACGAGAAAAAGAAACGTAAAATTTTCCCATTATTCCAATTGAGCCTTCCGTACACGCTGTCTCTCTGCATGCTAACCACATTTCACGGCATTTTCCGGAGTACCCCCCATAACGTTTCCGCATCAAATTTCCACCCTGCTGCCGAATCGTCCATTTTGTGTACGAGCTGGAATTCGCACCTGAAACAACGTCAAGCCTCAAGAGAACATGTACGGAATAACAGGATTCGCCTTTATGATAATGTTGGCAATGCTGGAAAATACACACCAGGAGTAACAACATAGCATTAGCTCATGTTGAACTGTTTGGATCGGAATAGAAGGGTGTTAATTTTTTCATCGTCAATCCATGTGATTTGGACGCTCGTATCCGAAGTTCAAATATTTTCGCAGATTAGGTTTCGAAGGGTTTTGATGACAAACAGCGAAATTATGCGATATTTTGGAGTAGTATGTATATTATCACGATCTAGAGAGATGTCTTTCACTCTCAGATTAATTAGTTTGCAGTGGAAGAGTAATCTTAATCATTTCCAGACCAAGAAATGATTCCGTTGGATAAACACAATTAAAAATATTGAGTTTCCAATGCTTTCCACCCAAGGATCTTCTTGGAATTTTCCAGCCCTTGAACGTTCCGATTGTTTTTCTTTCGGTTTCCTTCATCTTCTGAGATTCTTTCTTGCAAGTGCACTCTTTTATATCACAGAAAGATTCCAAATCAATAAAGTTCTGACCGAGAAAACCTTGATATTCTTGCCTATTTCATTCAGTTTTCCTTGGCATTTCTATATCTTTTAGGAACTGATGACAGGAAAACTCAGTGCTTTGGTGACATCTTGACATCCAGAATGCTACGAGGATGTATGGATACCTTGTTGGCCTGGACCAGTTCCATGCATAACCAAAATACTGCGATACCATATCAACGAAAAATAACTTATAAGCAGTGTCAGTGTACAGTTCGACGTCAAAAAAGTAAACCAGACTTACGCAATAAATTTAAAAAAAATATATCCACCCAAATTGTAAAAATCGCCAAATTGGAGTATCGAGCCGTCATCAAGTACCTGTATTTAAAAGGGTTAAGAGGTAAGCAGATTTACAAAGATAAGCTTAATACTCATGGTGATCAATGTCCTTCGTATGCGACCATGCAAAATTGGACTGCAAGCTTCAAAATAGGTAAATTTCCAGTGAAGATGATGACCGATCGGGAAGGCCAGTTCCTGTGTCAGTCCCCGAAAATATCGATGCAGTTCATAACAAGATTTTATCAGACCGTCGAATTGGGCTAAAACGGATATCTGAAGCACTGAAGATTTCATACGAACGCGTTCATCATATAGTTCACGTCAATTTGGACATGAGAAAAATTTCTGCAAAAAGGATCCCCAAATGCTTGAATGTTGACCAAAAGCGTGCAAGGGTAGAAGCATCGAATTGTTACTATTGACGAGACTTGGGTACATTTCTACGATCCAGAAAGAAAGCAACAATCCTAAAAATGGCGACACTCTGATTCTCCAAGACCTAAGAAGTTTCGTGTCCAAAAATCTGCTGGAAAAGTTCTTGCTTAAGTTTTTTGGGATTGCCATGGAGTAATCATGATTGATTTTCTGTATAAGGGTAGAACAATAACTGGAGATTAATATTCGACATTACTGACCACTCTACGGGATAACATTGAAGGGAAAAGACGCGGAAAGCTATCCAAAGGTGTTTTGTTTTCACAGGACAACGCCCCAGTACAGTACACAAATCTCATGTTGCCATGCAAGAAATTCGTGATTTAAGGTTAGAATTACTAGAACACCCCCCTTATTCACCAGATTTGGCTCCGTCCGACTACCATCTCTTTCCCCAACTGAAAGCAAGTTTAAAAGGTCGTAAATTTTTTTCCAACGAGGAGGTAATGAAAGCTGTGGAGGACTGGTTTGCAGAGCAAGAAGAAAAATTTTTTTGAAAGGTCTAGAGACGTTGCAGGTTCGCTGTAATGAATGTTTTCAATTAAGAGGAGAATATGTTGAGTAATAAAATATTTTGACATTGACACTTTGTTTGGTTCTATAGTAGGCTAAGAATTTTTCAATATATCCTCGTACTTCAAAGGCCCCTTTTTCGATCGATGAAAGACAGAAAAGAATTAGAGGATTGTAGTGAAGTTGATTTCTGAAAATGCATGAACACATTTTCTTGATAACTCGATAATTCATTGGCGGTATTGTATTGTTTTGGATTGGGACCTTCTTCGAATGAAATACAATAATTAAGTAGGCATTATTCATATTTTCATCTTGAGTTCAACTGCCCGATTCTCCGTATCCTTTTGATGCAGCAATATTTCATACTTACTCTAGCAGAGTCAGTTTTATAGATAAACCAAGCATTTTTATGTGATTATCCTCATCAGTAAAGCAGAAGGGACATTTTCCTTGAGTATTCCAGAAACTCTCCTATTATCTTATAAATAATTGTCCAGGTTCATGGAATAAACTTGTGTCTTTCTAGAAATCCCTTCTGGGATAGCTTGAGTTGGTATCAAGCCGTCAAGACCAAGGAAAAGAGTTGTTATCCCATGAAACTGTCCTTAATTGCTTTCTCTTCATTTTCGTAATCCTAGAGACTCGAAATTTTCAGGGTATCTTCGGATCCCGAATGCCGACCAGGAACTTTCCTTGGTACTTTCTAAACTACAGATTCGATCGAAATGAAATTTCGCATTTACATAGATGATGACATGTTCAAGTCACACCTAGATTTTCGTTCAGATCGCTCGACCAAAACCATATAAAATGCAAGCGTATTGTTGACAAAATTCTCAACATTACCGCAACAACCTATCCGGTTCATAGACGATTTATTTGACAGCTACTTTCAAATATTTTCTGGCTGCTGTCTTAAATTTCCTCCCGTTGATTTCTTGAATGCGTATCAACCTACAAAAGGCTTCTACTAACGTGTCTTCAAGTCAGTGCTTCATGTGACCTATTTTGGGTGTAATTTTCGCATTCATATGAATTCCTCCAATTCATCTTACCTTCAGCCTGAACCTTGTTATGCAATTTCACAGAGAATCTGCAGTATACAAAAACTGCCATAAACGTTTTACCTCATCGATTGAATTGATCGAAGTTTGTAATCGAGGTAAACAAGAGGTTTGTAATGTCAAGATCAACTCTTTAACACTTGCATCCAAGATGTTCAGTGAAGTATTCAGTGTATTTTTATTCATTTATTTTGAAAACAATTGATCATTATGAATATAACTATAAAATCTAAAATCCCACATGGTATGTAGTTTAATTATCATACATTTCAATAGCCAAAATCAGCATTTTTCAGAAGTTCTTTACCACAAGGTAAAAACGGGAAGAATAATAGCTATTTCCTCAACTCACAGTTCTCTCTTGAAAATTCTAGGAATCATTCGTATTATCGGATATATTCTCCAAAATATTATGAAATGAAACAAAGGCAAAGCTCTCAAAATACAGAAAAATGTTGCCTATAGAAAGAATAAGCATAAAAATAATTAAGGCACTCTCGAAATAGTTTGAAACCTGGAGTCACTTGATGAAAGGTGCTCCCTGTATTTGAGATTATTGGGCTGGTTCGATGCTGTCTATTCTTCCTTAATTTTGTGGTCGATCCACCTCGTTTTCATCAAGTTATACGATACTCCATAAAAGTACATATCGTATAATTGTTTCACGATATAATAAAATGCTCAATACTTTGAAAATGGGAACTAGGAAGGTCTTTGAATATGGGGTAAGGATGTCCTCAAGGTATTTCAATGGCATATGGAAGACTGGTTTATAGGTCAGTGTGGAAATGTTATAAGTTCTACTCGTCCTACTCAGGCCCGGATCAACGATTTTTTCTGACAGAGGCAAAAATTCATGATTGCGCCCCCCCCCCCCATTTGTTCAATATGTACATATATGAATTTATAGAAAAAACAGAAATAAATAATACAAATGAATAATTAAAATAAAAACTAATAATGAGGAAAATATCACAAGGGAAGAAATTGGACTTTTTCCTCCACATAGCATCACGCGGCGTGATTTTCTTGCCGCGAACGCATCTATCAGCTCCTCGAAATCTGTTTCGGAAGCACTTTTTATAGCTAAGATCGAGAAGCCATAGAGACTTTTCTTACTCATTAAGGAACGCAAATAATTTTTTATTATTTTCAATTTGCTGAAACTGCTTTCACATCTTGCAGACGTGAAAGGCAATGTGCTGCACTATTTTCTACAGGGTGGGGCAGAAGAACCTATCCGATTTCAAATCCCTTTTTCTCAGAAGAGAGAGCAGGTAGAGTAGTGGGGTAAAAACCGTTAGAAAGCTGGTTTTATGCCATTTGTCAGTAGTCAACATGCCTTGGTCTGGTGAACATCGTGCTTTTGTTATTGAGCGGTTTATCGAATGCGGCGGTTCGATAATTGCTACACAACGTGCTTTTCGAATTCATTTCGGACTCGGGCGTCATGATCCTGTTCCACATCACGCTACGATTAAAGTGTGGGTGTCAAATTTTAGACAGACGAGTTCAGCATTGAAAAAGAAGTCGCCTGGACGTCCCAGGACAGCAACAGGACCTGAAAACGTGGCCAATGTGAGAGCCGCGATTGAACGTTCCCCGCGTCGTTCGGCGCGAAAACATTCGCTCGCTTTGGGGATTTCCAACCGCAGTATTCGGCGAATTTTGCACCGGGACCTCAAAATGCATCCCTACAAAATGGTTGTTGCACAGAAATTAAGTGAAAGGGATTTTGAAACCCGTACGAACCTGTGTCGCGATCTCCGAGAACTGCCAAACGACGATGTTGTGCTCTTCACGGACGAAGCCCATAAGGACGACATTTGAGTGATGTGCTTTTCAAAACTTAAATTTAAAAATGGCATAAAATTTGCGATATTTTAATAAAAAAAATTTTTTGACAAGCTGAGTGTTTTTAATTTTATAACGTTTTGAAATCGGATAGGTTTTTCTGCCCCACCCTGTATATAATGTCAGCTATACTGACATTATAGGGAAAGCATCTTTCAGATCTTGCCTGTGAAGAATTTGTAGCAGGTCTAATGAAGTCGATCTTTCACCAAAATTTTGAAAACCGCTAGTTCCTAACAAAAATCGACTGCATTCAAGTCTCTTCAATATTTTTGCGCTAAAAGGGTCCCAATTTCTGCAGATCCTCTTTTTGCATGTTTAAAAGGGCATGGCCATTGAGGAGTGAGAAATTCGTACGCAGAATCTCTGCGCTTTCTAATCTTTTTTTGATTTCTGACAATAATCTGTCGAAAACAACCTTAATTCTTCTGAAAGAAGTGTAGCTTCCGAGATCCAGTTTTCAATAAGTTTTTCTGTCATTCCTTGCAAGATCTTCATAAGACCTTGCACGAACGATAATGAACGTGAAATAACTATATCTCCTTTCTGAATTTCCACGTTGACCATATTGATCTCTCGCACAATATTATCCCAAATTGTAAGTTTCAGTATGAATCTAAAATCCATCACAGTATGGAGCAAATGACCAGCTTCATTCTTGTATTCTGCGACTAGTGAGGATTCTTTGATTTCTTCCACAGCCTTCACAACTCCCGGTAAATTATTGGGCAAGGCATTAACAGCTTGATGTTTAGTCTATCTAGTTTGGCTCCTTCCTTTAAAATTTGTTTCGTCCACTTTTGCATAATTGTCCATTGTGTGGTTGAACTAACAAAAAAACAATATCTACAGTTTTTGTACAACTCCAAATAAATTTACTGCTTCTGAACATGATGAAGACGAATTGACACCCACAAGATTCAGAGAGTGTAGAATTCTGGATTGGACTCCTTTATATATATGCCAGCTTGTCAACTTCTGAGAAGTCGATAAAACTTTCCTTTATTTTTAGTATTATAAGTCTTTGCCTTTATCTCATATCCAGACTACGTTCTCTTCAAATATCGTATAACCTGGTTCATTTGTTCTGTGAGAGATACATCTGGGGTACAGTCGAACATAATAGTGAAATAGTTGGCCTCCTTGATCTCATTAATAATGCTATTCCGAACTTTGGTGGCCATTAAATCGATAATTTCATTCTGCATATTTTTGGGAAGATAGGATGTTTGTCCTTTTTTTGAGTGGTCAAGATGGCATTTCAGAGTCAGGTCATATTTAATAATAATATTTTTTTCCGAGAAAATCGAAAATTTAACCTCTGGTTGTTTTTAGCGCCCCCTTAAGTTGGCGTCCAGGACGAGCGCCCTGCTTGCCCCACCCTAGATCCGGGCCTGGTCCTACTTGATCGAGGCCTTTAACATCTCCTGTCTGTAATTCTCGAAACTTGAGCCTGGAATTGACTCAAAAGAGTTTCTTTCCACAGATGGCGAATATACATGGTCAAAATCAGTTCTGTCTATCCGGTTGCAAAAACTGTGAACTGTCGAACGAAAGAACCTAGAATAATAATTAATTTTTGCGCCAAACTGTTGAAAATGAAACCCCTCCTGCCTAAAGCTCGAGCTCTACTGCTAAACATCTACTCAGACTGTTTAAAAAACGGACCAGAGCTGCGACTGACCCTCCAAACCAACAAACACCGAAAATAAAAAAATAAGTCTCTTTTAACGACTGGGGAATGACACAAATTGCAGCAGGAAAACCCGAAGATCAACGGAAAATACAGCGACATATTTCACATCGTCCTACATCGACGCAACAGCAACGCTTTCTGTCATACAAATATATATAGTGTGCGACAACTCAGTCGTCCCATCATTATTTCTCGCGAAACATATGGTCGTCCGGATGACCTCTCATTTCCTGCGATCGTAAAACACTCGCCTCTTCGTCTATAAGTGACAAGGGCGGAAATTTACGGCAGGAATAAAAACGTATTGAAGATGAAACAAAATGTAATTTTTGGACGTGCTGGGAAAAGCGAGGTGGAAGATCGACAAGGTTGTCGATATCGAGAGTTTTTCCTCGAATATTTCCGTCTTCTTATTCCTCCATCAGAGCTGTTTTCACAACTACGCTATCTACAGCTCGATCTCCAGCTCCAGAGCTCGAATAATCTTCAGTATCTGGGAGAGCTTCAAGCACTGGCGGGTACAGGAGGGAGGGCTTTGGACATTGAAATTGACAAACATCCCTTTATAGTAGATACACTGCGGAAAAAAAATTGACGCACATTCTGAAAATCTCAATTTTAATGAAAGTTATCTCTACATTGACTTTATAACTTATTCTTCATGTTCTCTCGGGAAGGTTTTGAACGAAACAAGACACATTAAATGGAAGAAAAATTCAGGATTTCACCGAATCTTATGTGAAAGAAGAGAAATGAACAATTTTCAAAATACTGAAATGCTGATGTAATACTTGGTATTTCCACCCCTTGCGTTAATTACAGCTCGGCAACGACGGTTCATACTCAAAATGAGTGATCTTAAAATGTTCTGATCTAATCCTTCCCAGATTTCTCCGAGTTGGATTCCTAAGTCATTAAGAGTAGCTGGATGATTTTCTGAACTTCTCAGCCTTCAATTGAGGTTGTCCCAAACCTGCTCAATCGGATTGAGATCTGGACTTCTTGCTGTCCATTCCATTCGAGAGACTTCAACCTCTTCAAGGTACTCCTGAACGATGCGCGCACGATGGAGTCTGGCATTATCGTCCATAAAAATGAAATTTTCACCAATGTATGGGGCAAATGGCACTACATGCTCTTCAAGAATGTTCCTTATATACTTATCAGCATTCATAGCTCCATTATCAACGACCACTAGGTCTGTGCGAGCAGTCAAAGATATTCCACCCCATACCATAAGCGATTCTCCCCCGAAACCAGTACTATTCAGGAAATTGCACTGAGCATATCTTTCATGTGGACGTCTGTATAAAAGGGAACGTCGATCACAATGGTAGAGGCAGAATCTAGACTCATCTGTGAAGAGAATTCTTTCCCAATCGGCCTCTTCCCAATGGATATGCTCTCTCGCAAAATCCAAACGCGCCCTTCGATGGGCTGGGGTAAGAGCTGCGCCTCTTGCCGCGACACGAGGCCTTAAATCATATTCTCTGAGGCGATTTCTTATTGTCTGAGTGCTAATTTGCACCTCATGAGTTTGCTCAAGCTGATTTTGAAGGAGGCGAGCGGTTGCAAACCGTTGTCTCAACGAAGAAAATCTCAAGTAACGTTCTTGAATGGCAGTTGTTACCCGTGGTCTACCCTGTCCTGGTCTTCGGACATTCATACCTGTCTCCCTGAATCGCTGCAACATTTTGGACACACTTGTATGGGAAACTCCAAACCTTTCTGCAATTCTTGTGTATGTCCACCCTTCTTCTCGCAAAACTACCGCTTGGGCACATTCCTCTTGGGTCAAATTGCGTGTTTCGCGTTGCATAGCGATCGAGTGTAGAAAATCAAACGAAAGAAAAACTATTGATCACTAGAATTGATCGAGAACAACTGATTTTAGAATGAAGCCAATACATTCAAAATCTGATAATATCATCTTTTTTTATTCCTGCTGGGAGAAAACATCTGTATTGAAGAAAAACGTTGCATGCAGAAAACGTTGCATGCATAATTCTGATAAAAATTATTATCATTGAGAACACCTTCAGTTGTAGAATAAATTTGAGATTTCCATAATGTGCGTTAATTTTTTTGGGCAGTGTAGTTCAATCGATCCCTAATATTTTCCAAAAAAAATTCATTTAAAGTATTTAACTCCTTTGATGTTGGTGAAAAATTTCTATCCATTCACGCCCCCTCCTGAAAAAAATTATGCCCCCCACCCCCCTGAAAATCTGTCTGGATCAGGCAGTGCTAGCCTCTCAGTATTTCTCAATCTGTTCTGATAAGAAAAGAATGTTTTATACGAAAACATGAAGGTTGCTGTTGCTCTATGTCCCTTGAAGAGATCTGCGTGTAGAGGGTGTACCAGGAAGTCCATACGAGAACAAGATCAAAATTTCTGATTAGTACCCTATATTTTTCATAATGCTCTCGAATTCTACGTAAAATTCTAGATATTTCTTTTCCATCTTACCATACCCCAAAATTCAGTTTTTCCGAAATATTTGATCATTTTCCGCGAGAGTGTAACCTACAATGCAGCCCTATGCGATGTCGCATGTGATATTCATAAACGAAATTGTCAATTCATTCTTAAAGTTCTAATTAGAATTCTCTTGAGCTTTTTCTCCCCTACATTTTTTTCCTCACAGTTTCTCTCCACGAGTTTTTTTTTTTCAGAGATTTTTCTATCCCGAAATTTTTTCCCTGTAGAATTTACAACACCAGCATTTGTTTCCCGGGAGTTTTTCTCAACCCAAAAACTTTTCCTCGGAGTTTTTCCAACCGCGCAATTTCTGTCCCTGGAGTTTTTCCTGCCGCGAATTTTTGGTTCCCAGAGTTTTTCCAACCGCAAAATTTTAATTTGTATGCCTAATTCCAGTTGAATTGTGAAATGCAGATACTATGATAAAAAATTAGAAAATTTTAAATCATGCTTCCTTCCTTGGACCTCAAAATGGACAATAACCCCTTCATTAGTAGTCCTATAACGTTGGTAAAAAATTTCTATTCATTGATGGCCACCCCCTGGAAAAATTCATGGACCGATGGACCCCCCTGAAAAACTGTCTGGATCCGCCAATGCATGAGGAGAAGTTGACAATAATCCCTTCTAAAACATTGGTAAGAAAATTTTATTTATTCATGGCCCCCCCTGAAAAAATCTGACTAGTTAGAGTCAAAATCGATAAAAAACATTCTTTTTCATGAGTGCTCTAGAACTTTTCGGGCAGCATAGCCACAATTTGGTAATGATTTCTGATTTTCCTTGGCAACATCTAAGGATCTCGTTAAAACGGAGCTGCTTTCCTGTTTACGTTCAATAGGCTGAATTCTCGAAATAATGAACGATGACAAAACTTCAACAACTCCTCGTTTTTGAAACCATTGTGCTCTAAAGGGACCTTCTCAGCTCGCTCATTTCATCGGGTGGAAGAGGTATTAAAGCCAATCGAACGTTTTTATGATATGTGGCTCCGGGATGTTTACGGAGATAGGAGGTCATAAAAGGTTCAGTTCTTTTCAAGTGAAATCTTCGATAAGATCGGTCATTTATTTGGTTCAATGCTCTTGCTATTGGTAAAATTTCTATGGAAGAATATTTTATTTTTATTTTTTCATTACCTCATATGATTCGGTGGACATACACAATGCTATAATTTATTTACTATTTCATTACTGAAATTCCCTTTGAAAATCGTTATTATATGGTCCCAAAACTCCCAAACATCTTCATCAATATAAAGCCGGAAAACCCATCAGTGATACCTGTGAAAATTCGGAAAAATCCAAGAACAGACCGTGACAATCGCGCATGTATCATTCCTAAACTTGCGGGCGCTACGCGACCGAAAGCCGTCAGTTGTTTCTATAGCGTCGCGACGCTAGGGGCTTTAAACGTGCTACGTATCTCGACGCCGGCGACGCTGCCTATGATGTTCATTCAACTTTTTGCGCCACTTTCGCCGTACTGATCGCGCCTACTAAAGAAGATACTTTTGCTGTTTTTCATGTGAGTAGGAATTTTCATCCCTTAAAAATTATGTTCGTGATAAAATGTGTCGTATTTGAGATTTTTATGAAAATATTGAAACTTTTGATCAGATAGCAAGAAGTTGTTGTTTTTTCAATGTGCTTGCACACTTAAATGCGTTAGGGAAAATTGCGAAAATGGAAACTGAAGAACATATAGAAAAAATTCATGTCATTTCATACAGACCAATGGAACAAAACGGAGCGACACAAAATATACAAAATCACAAAAGAAAAACACAAGAAGAGAACCTTAGGCTGTAGAGAAGGTTACGTATAATCTGTAAGGCCTACTTATAAAGGTTCAGTTTAATCTTCACATGTAACCTAAACCTTCGAATTCATGAATGAAATCAAAGTTCAACAGATACTTGAAGATCAAACTGAACCCACACAAGTGGGCCCCAACCATAATTATCATAATAATACGAATACATTTATTATTATTATTAATTAATATGGCAATCGATATAGAGCCTCTTCTAATCTGAACCTGATTATTGTGGAAGATTATATGAAGTCCTATTCCTGATAAATTGGTGTTTACTCAGGGATAACTAGATCCATTTGAATGCCACCTGTTGCGTTACTATGTTATTCGCCTTCACGTTAGCGACAGTTTTGAATATTTTGGACGATTTCTTTGATGTATAATGCCCAATATTCAGTAGTTTCAATGGACCAGAACAATAATATTTCCTGGCTTGTATCCGAGAGTATTTTCTGACCAGATGCCTACGATAAGTTCGTCAGAAGTCAAGAATATTGATGTTATCCGTAACACCTTGATATTTTTCCAATACAACTGTCAGAATCAGCTAAAATTCCCAACAAATGAGATCAACAGCTGTCTCAAGATCCATCAAACCACAAAAATCACCTAAGACAAGTCACTGATGGCATTCTGTAACAAGATGAATAAGAGTTTCCTCCTCTTCTTCGTAGAATCCGTCCTCATCACTTTCTGATTAGCCCATTCTGGTCATATGCTTCCTAAGAACCCAGACTGAAGATTTTCACTAGGAAAAATTCATGAAAATAGTAATGTTGCTTTATTCACCCATAGGCAAAAAGTGCTTGTGCTGCGAATCCAAAACCTTGAAGAACTGTCCATGCATACTATCCTCATATGACTTCAATCAACATCGACTTCCTTCTCTTTTCAATTTTTGAGGAATTCCATACTCGCTTTTATTATTTTTTCTGATTCATTGTGAACGTTGAGATGAGCGAAAACTTTTTCTACGCCTCAATAACCCAAATCGAGATCGCATAGCTCCGAAGTTTATTGGTTTCCTGTAGAAAGAATTCCCGAAAGTTTTCAAGGCTTCCATCTACGCTTAGGTACGGATAAAGTGGAAGTTTGAGGAGAAAAAATTAATGAAAAAGATACTGGCTTATGGAGCGAGGAAGCTTTAATCGTTTTTTCACATTGTTCCAAAAGTTTGTGTTCGTAGATGAAAACAATTATTGCTCCATAGATCAAGAAGATACGCCAAGAATTAGCTGATTAATTACGTTCCTGATTTTTGTCCATTGCTCATTCCATTCCTGTAGCAGGCTAGGATTCTTTATGCCCAACTATTCAGGAGTTAATGAGAAAAACTCATAAAGGAGATTAATAATTTGATGTTTTCCTCATTTTGTATATTCAGGTTGACGTTGAGCATGGATTGAATTGTTTTTCGAAGATTTGGCAGCGTTCCAATATGCTTGATTCCACCTGTATACTAATCTTATTGACAGTGAACTAAAAACCTCCTCCTTCTACACCGCATGAAAATTTAAACTGCAGGAAACCATCTTCCTTTCCTCAACTCGAGTAAATCCCCAAAAAAGGGTTGGAAACTTGGGGAAAGACAAGGCACGTCATTAAGCCGAGAAAATCTATCGGCTTACATCGGGCCCGGCTAAAGGGACACCGACAAAACCTCGGGAAACTCACCGACTAATTAATTTACCTGATGGAAAGCAGTTAATACCTCTAATAATGAATTAGTGAACACCCCATTTTCAGTTAGCTCGTTCCAATCGTACTTACTAAAGACGATAGGAAGGGTGGAAAATAGGTTGAGGATTTGAGACGGAAATGCCGAAGACTAAGCCCCATCATGCACAGGGTTCCCCACTTAGAAGATTCCAGCGAAAAATAAGTTGTGAGAGATTGTCCTGAAAACGCCGCAGCAAGTGAATTTTTCTATGGAGGGTGACATTTTTCGATAGAAAATTTTCTACTTACCGAACTTGAGACTGTCCACATTGTCAGTAAGGATCACATAATATAGAATAGGAACATGTACGAGGATATATTGAAAAATTCTTAGCCTACTATAGATCCAAACAAAATTTCAATTTTGAAATATTTTATTACGCAACAAATTTTCCTCTTAATTGAATACATTAACACAGCGAATCTGCAACGTCTCAGATTTTTCAAAAAAAATGTTTCTTCTTGCTCTGCAAACCAGTCCTCCACAGCTTTTATTACCTCCTCGTTGGAAGAAAATTTACGACCTTTTAAACTTTTTTTCAGTCGAGGAAAGAGATGATAGTCGGACGGAGCCAAATCTGGTGAATAAGGGGGGTGTTCTAGTAATTCTTACCCTAAATCACGAATTTTTCGCATGGCAACATGAGATTTGTGTACTTGGGCGTTGTCCTGTGAAAACAAAACACCTTTGGATAGCTTTCCGCGTCTTTTCTTTTTAATTTTTGCCGGTTGAGTGGTTAGTAATGTCGAATAGTAATATCCAGTTATTGTTCTACCCTTATCAAAAAATCAATCATGTTTACTCCATGGCAATCCTAAAAAACTGAAGCAAGAACTATACCAGCAGATTTTTGGACACGAAACTTCTTAGGTCTTGGAGAACCAGAGTGTCGCCATTCCATCGATTGTTGCTTTGTTCCTGGATCGTAGAAAAGTACCCAAGTCCCATCCATAGTAACAATTCGGTTCAAGAAGTCTACATCGTTTTCAAATCGAGCTCAGATCGAACGCGATGCTTCTACCCTTGCACGCTTTTGGTCAATATTCAAAGATTTGGGGATCCATTTCGCAGAAATTTTTTTCATGTCCAAATTGACATGAACTTTATGATGAACGCGTTCGTATGAAATCTTCAGTGCTTCAGTAATCCGTTTCAGCCCAATTCGACGGTCTGATAAAATCATGTCATGAACTGCATTGATATTTTCGGGGACTGACACACTTCCCGATCAGAAATCATCTTCAATGGAAAATTCACCTCTTTCGAAGCTTGCAGTCCAATTTTTCATGGTCGCATTATTATTATTAGTATTAAGCATATCTTCGTAAATCTGCTTACCTCTTAACCCTTTTAAATACAGGTACTTGAGGATGGCTCGATACTTCAATTTTTCGATTTTTGAAATTTTGTTTGACATCTTTCTTTTTAATTTATTGCGTTACTCTGGTTTACTTTTATGACGTCGAACTCCTCCACACTCACACTTCTAATAAGTTGATTATGTTCGTTGATATGGTATCGCAATATTTTGTTTATGCATGGAACTGGTCTAGGCTAACTAGATATGAATACATCCCCGTATTTGGAGGTGTGGCTGATTCACTTGATAATTGCTTCTCATACGAAATATATATAAACCTGATATTTGGAGAGACTCATATCATAATATACATATCTCCACTGTCTGTAGAATTCATGCTGCAAAAACAAGGCGCACCCTATAATTCTCGTTAAAATTTCGCAGAAGTGATTAATAAACCATCCACATTACAATTTCATTATAACTCATTATTTTGTTTGTGAAACAATAACATTTATTTCGCACCTCATCAAGCTATTAAAATGTAATCAAAATCAACTAACCGTAGCAGGTCATCTCAGATGTCACGAGAATTCATATTATGATTGTTCAACTCATAATCAATAAAAAAAGCAGCGAATTAGAAGTTGGAATCTACCTTCCGTTTCCTTTGAGAAACCGCTTCCCTGAAAAAATTACAAAATTACCTTGGTGTATTAATTTAAATCTACGCATGAAGTTTAAATGAGGTTAACCATCAAAACAACAATATTTTCCAGAATTAGTCTGGAATTTTTGAATTGAAGCTTGTGGGAGTTGAGAAAATATTAACATAGATTAGTAAAACTCATTGATGATAAAAAATTACAATTCAATGACTAATAATATATATATATATATGTGAATCCAAGTATACGAGTACTCATTCGTGTGTGAATTCACAAAACGAAAAATTGAGTAGACTTCATTGTGGTTAACAACTTTTTATCTGCTCATATGCTTGTCCAATAATATAGTTTTTTTGCATCTTAAAGTTTGACGACAAAATGTTACCACCATTGAAATAGTCTCAAAGAATCCAAAGAAATTACTGCCATATGTAGATGATACCTTTGTGATCTGGAGTGATGATGAGGAACGTCTGACTGTCTTTCCAATTCACCTCTAGAATAGGCAACCGTGACGAAGTCACTATGATAGCTAGAAGCTAGATAGCTAGTCTTACAGAAAACCACAACACGAAGTTTTTAGGAATCCGAGCAACACAGACAGATCTACACAAGCCAGTTTGTCTGCCTGATAGATCTTAATGAAGTAGGCAAGAAACTGAGGTCTCCCTAATTTGAGTGCTTGGCCACTCAGGAATCAAAGGAAACCAGAGGCCAACACACCAGCCAGAAAGAGTGCACTAACGCCACTTACTGGATCAGATTCTTTCTGGTATGGGCGAATGCTTCAATAAAAGAAAGTTTTTGGGGAAGGAAGAAACTGAAAGACAAGCACTCTGGAGGGATACTACAGGAATGGATCATTCCAAAAAGTTCTCTCGGGATTTTGGAACTGTAAGAACCACTGGCTTTCTCACAGGATATTATCGCCTTAGGACTGACGTAAGCAGATTCTATCAAAAGAGGATGAAACTCCTGTTCACCTGGTTATAGCATGCCTCGCAGGAAATCTTGGACAAGATAATTATAGGAGGAGCGAGGATTCAGCTTCCTTGAAACCGTCTCAGTTACTGGAGTTCTTTGGAGCTCTGCTGAGGGGCGAGCTGTAGTGAAAACAGCTCTGATGGGGGGCACGAAAGACCTTGAGGACGCAGAGGAATGTAACCCCCTTACCAAGAATTAACCATCTGAAGCTCGCTAACAAAACGAACCCCACTAAACCAGAACAATCGATATCTGCTTATTTTTAGACCGGTCTATTTACTCTGTGAACATTACTCCGGCAGACTGCTCTCCACGATTTTTCTATTGGACAGACGTAATTAATCATCATGTTGATTTGACGAGCGATAACTGTCCCAGTTAACTATAGATAAAATGAGCAAATGCAAATTAATTAGCGTCTGCTGGAGTACGTCAATATTTTTCCGTTGGAGCAATCTGATATCCTAGGTGAACCTAATTGGAGTCAGGAGTCAGATTTTGATGTGTTCGATTTGTCTGACTGGTTGGAGTGCTGCAGGGGGATTATTTCCATTTGTGGGGGCAGCGAGGATGTCGCGAATGTTGTGGTTTTCTTCGGAGGGAATTAGTTTCGTTAGATGGGTTGCTCCAGTTAATGATAAAATTGTAGGGATGATTTAAAATGAGTGGGCGGAAAATCCTAGACGAGATAATGGGGCATCTATTCACTTCAAAAGAGGATGTGGGATGAAATATGGTATTTCGATGTCACTGAAATACAGGGTGGCCAAGAGATTGACGTCAAAAGGAAAAAAACAGGTCCCTCGTGTCATGGGCTATTCGAATCACCCCCATGTATACTCCATTCACAATTATAAAATCACAACTCTGGCCTTGGAAATTTGACACATTCCACTCTGTATCGAAAGTATGACGTTTTTCAAAATGTTTTTATGTTCCAAGTCAACACTATGTTGCCCTTTCTACATTCTTAGCGTATTTCTCAGAATGTGAATGAATTGGAAAATATGTGATGGACGAAAATAATTTACGTTGATATATGAATTGATAGAAAAGATTCCTTCTCTAGTTATTTGCATGAAAAGTACAAGAGATCACAGTTGAAATATATAATTTTTCGCCATGGAAGAAAATTGCATTGCTTTCACATAATTTTCATATGCATGCTTGTGAAGATTTGATGTTTATTATCCTCTTGAACTGAAAGTTCAAGACTTGACGACATCAATTGTTGATTCTAATCAAGAATTCATTTAAAAAAAATCAACCCAAAGATATAAGATGAATTGATGGGTAATTACAAGAATCAAGAATAATGGAACATCATATCCGTCTACTGGAATCCGAATATGTGATATGAGTGTGAGGGTGCATAACATTTCTATTTCTAATATTTCTTTATTTCAAATAAATAATAGTTTTATTCATTCATCACAAAGAAAATAAACATAATAACTAAATTAACGAATTTGTTTACAGAGAAACTAATAATTTCAATGCAATATAAATTAATAAGCCTGAAAGCTTTATAGATATACATTTCATTTATTTGATCTTATGAACAAGGAGTAAAATATTCTGGCTGTATAGTAATTTGTTAGTTTAAAGAAGATTCATACATTACTACCACAGTAGGTTTGTACGAATGAAATGGAATAGGTCAAACATATGCTTCACATTTATCATCCACCTGTTCTAAAATAAGACGCAAACTCCTGGAATAAGGAAAAAACCGATGTATTCTGGTTCAATATAGCCTATTTCTACTTTCGGCAAAGGATTGATAGGAATGAAAGCTCCAGTGACACATATTTCAATTCATCGGAATCTGAATCGTTGAGTGTCATATTTCTTCTTTTTTTAAGCTTCTTCGAAGTGTTTTAGTCTGAAACGTGAATACGATCAACAATAATCATTTAGAGACCAATGATGGCCATCCAGAACCCGTTCACTTACGAAAATCGTGCAATTTCATTCTGCAGAGTTGTGATTTTATAATTGTGAATGGAGATGTTATGCGTTTTTTCACAGTTTTCGAGTTATGATTTTTTTTATGCACTTTGAGAATTTTTGACTCGACCATCTTGAAAAAGATATCAAAAAAAAGTACAAGACTTCTCTGTGAAATTCTTTTGTAACTTAATCTCCATGAATTGTACCTTTAAACATAAAATAACCAGATCCATAACTTTGATAAAAATTATGGAAATGTTGATCTCAAGTGAAAAAGTTACGTGAATGTCGTGAATTGGATTATGATCTGAATGTTCGAATCAAAATTAAAAATGTGAAAAGGCGAATTCACGGTTTCTTAGTATGCTTAAAAACTGCGCTCAACAGTCAGCTTTTAGAATCATTGATAAAAAATGGTACTATCGGGAAGTGAAAGCAAGAGTTCAATTGAATTTTGGATGAAGAAGTGAATTAAACCGAAAAGAAACCTACATGAATTTCATATTAACGAATACAAAAAACGAAGCCTCACGCTGATGAATAACGAAGAAAAGAAATGCGAGTATTTGACGTTGCGAAAAATATTGCAGGTCAAAGCTCTCGAAGCATCTCCTCATAAAGGATACATCCCTCTCCTCCCATCTCATCTGAACGCTCTCAATTCTTGATCCCGACGAAATAAGACGTTTAAAGCCCGCTCCCGCTACTCTAAATCCGAATTCATTCATTTAATTCCTCCGTTTGCATCAAAAAGGTGGTCCTTGTTCATTCTCCTTGGATTCGTTCGGCTCAGCATCACCGTATTCAATGAAAGCTGCCTACAGAAAAAAGGTTTAATATAAGCAGCGAAAGACGGGATGTTCTTGATTGGTCCGTTTTCCCAACGCCAGCATCGGAATGACCCCGAATTTTCGAGGCAACATCTGGGGTCGTTCTTCTCGGTGCGAGAAGATGGCTCAATTTGAAAGGCGAACAATGTGTCCTAGTTTGAGATCGAATCATGACAAAATCCAGGCAATATTCACATTGATTCAATGAAAAAACCGTTCGATTCCAAGCTTTTTCCATATGGAAATAAAATCTTGAAATTTTCACGAAAATTCCAAGTAAAAAATTTGGCGCTCAAATCTTATCTACGCCACTGCAAATGTTTGAAACATCCAAGAAAAAAGTTTTGGCATCAGAGTGAGAGGTCTAGAGTATAATTCTCCTGAGTTCAGAAAATTCTGGACTGTTACAGTCGACCCTAGAAGAATTCCAACAACAAATTTCCATTTATTAATGTAGAAGTTATTGAATTAATTCTCGGTTCATATTGATTGAAAATGTATATGGGAAATTGATACTGAATGAAGTGGGTCAGAAATATTCGAAAGAAGATCGTGACATAGAAATGACTGTATGTACGTCGTAGTGAAACTTACAAATGTAGATATCGAGGAAGAAAGTTACATTTCTCATTCAAGACTCTCATTCACCTTGACCTTCCTTTATCCAATTTTCCACTCTCATTTTCCCAATAATATTCTGTAACTCCATAACGTCTGTAATTCCGGAACCGGACTTGTGGTGCTCAATCTCAGTCTAGTGCGTGCCCGTTTTACGTCCGGAAATCACAGAAGCCGTGGATGAAGGGACTTTGGGTCCGGGAAACTTTGACGGCTAATTTCCGGGGTCAATCGGATGACGAAAGAAAATTAACGGGTCGGACCAGCTGGTGGGATTAGTGGTGTTTCACCCCTCGACTCCCAGATACGCATCATGATGATTGTGTGCTCGGATGTACAGACCGGAGTAATTTGGGGGATGTTCATAAGTAATGGCTGCCCGCTTCGGCGTTTGTGAGGATCCGGAGGTGTCCGGACTGAAACTTCAGAGAACTCTTCTTAGTACACCAAATAGGTGAACATTTGCCAGGAGGTCTATTTAAAAAACCGAGAACAAACTTTTTATGAAGCCCTGCTTGTGTATTGAAACATCTTTATGTTAACTATTCGCATCTCCTTTATACAACAAAACATCAGAATCTATTCGACCGACCAATTGCTGTGATATAAAAAGTACGAAATTTCTCTGCTACTATTTTATAGTCTGCGGTCGTTAAGTCATTATTCTTCCTGTCATTCTTACCTTTCAATTTAGCTTACATCGGCGTAGTTTGCAGTTCTAAATGAAGTTGCAACCTACTGAAATTGGAGTATACTCCAAGGACCGAGACTAAAGCGTAAAATGAAGGCATCTGAGAGACAAATGGCATCCATAAATATAATATACAGTGCGCAATAAGGGAGCTTTTCTCAGTTGCAGCAGCAGACTATTATACGCTGCGCTTTTTGGTTGTTTTAGAAACATTCGGAACGCAACCTATATTGTTTCCCACATTCTGAATACGAAGTTAGGGACTTTTTCTTGAAAGGATACAAGAAATCTCCTTCTTTCGTTCGTAGGTATACCTCCAATTGAGGAACAATCTGAAATTTAACGGGAGGCTATAAATGCCTTCTCTTGCACTTCTCAATGAAGAACATGATTTCGACTCTTAAGTTCCACAGGATTCATTGCTTCGTGAAGAGTTGGGTACTGACATCGTAGTCCATTAGCGAATAGGTATTTTACCCCTATTCTGAGGTAGAATTAACAGAGTTCGAGTAGGGGAGAAATCCGCGAAAAAAACAATCTTGGGGAAATGGATACATTTATTGGAGTGCTCTTGAGAGGCAGTAAACCTGAAATTAACATTGATGTAATGCTCTTCCACATTCGGCTATTCTACCTTTTATTCGTTTTCTTTTATATCGATCATGCTGAAACGAGAGTATTTCTAGGTGATTGGTTTGATTCTTTTTGATCTCGTGGTTTGCCTTTGTATGTGAAGGAAAAGAAAGAAAATATAATATATGAAGTAATTAACAGATGTAGTTCATCTATAAAGTATACGGAAAAATGATGGACAAGTTCCTTGGTTTCTGTTTATTTTTCCAGATCAAAAATGAATGGAAGTCAACGTTTTTTGGCATCTGAAAAGTGGTTTATGCGTTCGGAGCACACGTTAAGGAAAGTCATAAATACGAGGATGTATTGATTTCTAGTTAGCCTAGACCAGTTCCATGCATAAAAAAAATATTGCAATACCATATCAAAGAACAATAACTTATTAGAAGTGTCAGTTAGTTCGACGTTGAAAAAGTAAACCAGAGTTACGCAATGAATTAAAAAAAAATATGTCCACCCAAATGGTAAAAATAGTATCGAGCCATCATCTAGTACCTGTATTTGAAAGGGTTAAGAGATGAGCAGATTTACGAAGATATGCTTAATACCCTTGGTGATCACTGTCCTTCGTATGCGACCGTGAAAAATTGGCCTCCAAGCTTCAAAAGAGGTAAATTTTCCATTGAAGATGATGACGGATCGGAAAGGCCAGTTTCTGTGTCAGTCCCCGAAAATATTGATTCATTTCATGACATGATTTTATCACACCGTCGAATTGGTCTAAAACAGATATCTGAAGCACTGACGATTTCATACGAACGCTTTCATCATATAGTTCACGTCAATTTGGACATGAGGAAAATTTCTGCAAAATGGATCCCCAAATGTTTGAATGCTGATCAAAAGCGTGCAAGGGTAGAAGCATCGCGTTCGATCTGTGCTCTATTTGAAAGCGATGTAGACTTCTTGAACCGAATGTTTTCTATGGATGAAACTTGGGTACATTTCTACGATCCAGAAACGAAGCAACAATCGATGGAATGGCGACACTCTGGTTCTCCAAGATATGAAAAGTTTCGTGTCCACAAATCTGCTGGAAAAGTTCTTGCTTCAGTTTTTTGGGATTGCCATTCGGTAATCATAATTGATTTTTTGGATAAGGGTAGAACAATAACTGCATATTACTATTCGACATAACTGACCACTCTACGGAAAAAAATTAAAGAGAAAAGACGTGGAAAGCTATCCAAAGGTGTTTTGTTTTTACAAGACAACGCCCCAGTACACAAATCTCCTGTTGACATGCAAAATTCGTGATTTATGGTTAGAATTACTAGAACACCCCCCGTATCCACCAAAATTCGTTCGACTATCGACTCTTTCCTCAACTAAAAAAAGTTTTAAAGGTCGTAAATTTTCTTCCAACGAGGAGGTAATAAAAGCTGTGGAGGACTGGTTTGCAGAGCAAGAAGAAACATTTTTTTTAAAGGTCTAGAGACGTTGCAGGTTCGCTGTAATGAATGTATTCAATCAAGAGGAGAATATGTTGAGTAATAAAATATTTTGACATTGAAATTTTGTTTGGTTCTATAGTAGGCTAAGAATTTTTCAATATATCCTCGTATATGAGTTTTGTGGAAAATTCCAATTGAATTACTCGCAAATTTCGAAGCGGAAAAACTGGAAATGAGGTTCAAACTATATCATCTTTCCTGTTTTCATTTTGACCTGGCATCCACACAATTTCTATTTTCCTCTTCTGATATTTCCTAATTTTATTTTCAATTATCGAATTCATCCATTTTGAACCTAGTTCACTGCAGAAACTCCAGGTGTGCAAAATTCCATCAGAGACAAAATGCCTTCGCAAAATTCATCAAGAGTCAGAATTTCCAACCCCCAGAGTCCCAATTAACCCCATAAAACCAAATATTTCTTTTCTAAACAGTAACACGCGTACCGTGATGGCATGCAAATGGGAAAACCTTGTCGTTAAACGACAGCGAATTAAAAAAAACCAGAGCGTCCGCAGAAAAAGCCCCACATTTTCAGATTTTCCACCGAGAGCGAAAACGTCGCTGCGCGTTATGACAGGACCAATAAATTTCCATCCCCAGAATCATCATCCCGGAACGACTTCGAATAATTTCCCAGTTTTACAAGATTATAAAAAATTGATGAGGCGAATAAACACAGAGGAATCGTCAGCTGCGTGTTAATGTTGGTGTTTTAATGGAACAATTCGAATCGACACATGCCATCAGGCTATTTATCTCAGGATATGAGTTTAGATCTCGGAGTTTTAACGAGTTCTAAACTCGTATTCGGAGAAATTAGAACTGCACATCTGAATTACCCAATTCACCTCGTTCTGAGGAAAAAAAAATATAAGTAGCATGATCCCGAAATTTACGATAAAATTTATTCTATTTGTTATTTATCTTATTTATTTCATTCATTTCAGTCATTTCATTTATTTCATTTCAATTTTTAAATACTCCATTCATTTAATCCATTTTATTCATTCTAATCATTTTGTTTTTTTTATTAAATTTCTGACATTAGTTCCAACTTACTGGGACATTTTTTGTCAGTGATAAACATCGAATTTCAATGGAGACAGAATTCATGAGTCTGCCAAAAATACCAGAGAACATAAGTTCTGAGCTTTTCTCTCCATTCAGGATCAAACAGCATCCTTCATTGAAAAAAAAATCTTTTCTGCTAACTTCTTCGAGGTTTTTACTTGCTAAATTTAAATAGTTGTGAAGTTGAACGAATGCGTAAGTTATTCTAAGTTTTCCCTCGGGCCACTTGTATTTCAAACGGCTCTTAAACACGAAGAATAAGAAAATAGCAGATTAATTTTTCTCTTGTTCTCCTCTCCAGTTGCTCACGCTAACTTATAGTCCCTTCGTGTGCATAAACTTCAGATATCGTCGATGAGGAGGGAGCGTATTCGTTAGCAACTGTGTTCCCCCTCTTGAGTCAGAAAGAAAACTGCGAAGATTGAATAAATGTTTGCAGAAGTTCGAGCAGGAGTTTCCAGCACTTCAAGAAAGTATTTTTCGTTGATTCAGACTTCAGAGATGAAACGATTTATATCCAAGGCATTTTCACCGAAAGAACGGTGCTGTTTAGCATTTTGAAATTGCAAAGAAGTTCTTCACTTTCTTGGCCATCAAAAACTGACCTCTATGATCAGGTTAAGAGTTCTGTCTCAGATCAAAAAGTCTCGAGTAAACATTAGAACAGTGCAAAATCGGAGTTTTCAGGAAAGTGGCTTGAGATAGTATAGGGTTATGATTCCACTAATGTTAATGATACTTATGTGTACATGGCTTGTTCATCATTCAATAAAGCTTTGTCCTCCTTGTCCAATATTTTCGAGTTGAATTTGAATTTTACAATATCTGAAATTTTGAGGAAACTGCTTGAAAAAATCGTAATTCTCTAAACTAAGTTTAAAATTCATAATTTACTCAAGCCTTTTCAGCAATTCATGAGGTGTACGGTTCTCTATATGGGTTTTTCATTGCTTCTTTGACGGACAGCCGTAGGCGCAGTGAAACTTTGTCGAACTGAGGGAATTCAGCTTGCATATCCGGGTTAGATTTAAGTGAATTTCATCGAATGCATTCGCGTTGACGAAGAAAAAACCCTTGGTTCGTCAACCCGCTCCAACAAATCCCGAGGGTTCAAAGCTCGGACACCGTCGATAAATCCCGCTGCATCCCTTTCTATGGAAATGATTCTCGCTTAAAAGATCGACAGGAAATTGGCAGGAAAATGAAACGATAATGAGGATAGACGGACCGAGTAACGGCAATAGAGACATCTATTCTGATGAGCGTACGTCACTTTTCTGCCATGGCGGGACGAAAAGATCGTCCTGATAAAGCGAGGGCAGATTGGGGAGCCGTGGAAGGATGATTTCCTGGATAAATAGAATACGGCGAGGGACGTTAGGGCCCGTCAGACCGAGATTATCGGCGATTTTCCCGGGGATATGGAAGTGTATCAATCGGCACTAATCGAGGGGGAGGGTCGGGGTCCGAGGAGACAACAGGTTATCTCAGTTTCTTCTGGTCCTTTGGATGCTCTTTGAATTACTGCTGAAAATATGTCAAACGATATTAATGAATTTATTCATTCGTAATAAACAGGGTGAGTCTTTGACTTGTACATATACATATTTCAACTGTAGATTCTTGAGGCCTAAAGGAACTTTTTTCCTTGTTTCCATTTTCCCGAATTCGGCTCTGTTTAAAGATATAGCCATTTGAAAAAAATTGGGCCAAATACGTGCCTGATACGATTCTCTGGAATCGATGCAAAGTTCATATTTCTCCATTGACATTGAGTTGAAACATTTAGGAAATAATCATGTACTAACCTTATTTGAATAAGAATGTTACAAACACGATATTTCCTAACAATTCCGAT
Source organism: Adalia bipunctata (assembly GCA_910592335.1). Lineage (NCBI taxonomy): Eukaryota > Metazoa > Arthropoda > Insecta > Coleoptera > Coccinellidae > Adalia > Adalia bipunctata. Next base: position 7,614,288 of record OU342951.1, read on the forward strand.
TATTCCTGCAATTGAAAAGCCATATTTCTCCGACACATAATAAGTTCCTTCTTCGATTCTCCTGAAGATTAGTTTGTAAACACTAATAACTTGTTCATATTTTCCTCGATATCCCAAAAATATCTTGAAAATAGTAATTTTTCGGCAACCGTCCGGGATTTACCCACTTCCCGGACGCTTTTTCTTTGAGAAAGTAGCATTTCCCGGCCTAGTCCGGAAAGTACGTACTTTCCGGACTAGGCCGGAAAAAAACCCTATTTTCCGGACTTGTTACGTAAATTACTATTACGTAACAAGTCCGGAAAATAGGGTTTTTTTGGACGAATAGACAAAATTCTAGGACGAGCCGGAGGCGAGTCCTGGAAGTCTGTGAGTCCAAAAAAATAACATTTTCGGGCGTGTTGCGTACAATATTTTTTCGGCAACCGTGTAGAATTACAAATCAATGAGACGACACATTTCTTTATTATAGGGGAAATACGTACAAAATGACATATATGGACAAAATGACATAGGCATCATAACTTGAGTTCGGAGATATGAAATGCGGAACTGCCTACCACATTACACGACCCGAGTGGCTTCAATTAACCTCTGAAAATTAGCAAGAGCTACTCTGGTTCATTCGGTCGTTATGAGATGATAACAGAAATCTATTGGTCACGAGTTTTTATTCATTGCGCCAAATTTTAAGAAGAAATGGCCAGTTTTCACCATTTTTTTCATTCAAATTGCATTCAATTCAAACTTTACTTATTTGTCATTGTATTCACGGAGCTTTTTGTATGTTGAATATACTTTTTGTATTAATTCGATACATTTCTAGTTTTATAACGCTATATGGACAAAATGACATATACAGTGAACGGACAAAATGACATAGGTATTTCACCTGAATTAACCGTATCTACCGGACAAAACCAAGACAATCCATCTCAAGCTCCATCAGCAAACAAAGAATTAGGACTTGTCTTAACATATTCATAACAAAATCTTCATCTGCGGCTAATAAAGGCAATGCAACTTAACCTACTCTTGCTGATCCTATGAGGAGGTTTCTCCAATCCCTAAAGGACGATTTATACGTGAACAAGGCAAACGTGAGCCGAGGACTCGACAAACGTACGTAGTTTCAACTTCTACACCTAATAAGATTGCAATCAAATCAAAAAAGAGCCAATACCTCCTCCAAAACAAGGAGACAAGTCCCTAGGGCATCATTTAAAGAAGACAATGAAGAAGAAAATGTTCCTAGCAACTTTCGAGATCATGAAGACGACTGTCCAGTATCCATCTATCTATTGTTATGAGACCTTTTTTCCCGATTTAGATCTTCTCCAGGATTAGCCCTGAAGAAGACTGGTTACGGTGCATGCATTGCTTGCATTGGGCTCACGCATCTTGTGCTGATGTTCCTAGAAGAACCAAGCGTTTCATTTGTGAACTTTGTCAGTAGTTTTGTAACTATAAGTAGAAAAATACAGTTGCCTATTCCGGTATGTCATTTTGTCCATAGCATGCGAGCAAAATTAATTTCGTTTATCCCAATTTATCTAAGAATATTTTATTTCTTGATACTTTTATTTCATAAAGGTTGATTAGATTTCATAAAGAAAGGACCAAAGATCAGAGGTGTCGAATATGACATTACTGTGATTCACTACTAAAAAGTTATGCCTCTGAAATAAAACCCTATGTCATTTTGTACGTACTTCCCCTACATTTTGATTCTTATTTGAATTGAACAGAACAGAACTGTCATCCGTTATTTCGTTGCTATTGTATGGTGATCATTACAATGACAACAACGACGTGATCTTTTCCGGCCTAGTCCGGAGAGTACGTACTTTCCGGACTAGGCCGGGAAATGCTACTTTCTCAAAGAAAAAGCGTCCGGGAAGTGGGTAAATCCCGGATGGTTGCCGAAAAATTTTTTTTTTCACTAACCTAACATAACTCCATTAACATAGGTCATAGGATTCTAGGTCAATGACCTAACCTTACCCATGTTCTATGATATTTCACAGAGATCTTGAGAATACGATGCCAGATTGTCGATTTTCTCTTCAAACAATGGTATAACGGTGACCTATCTCGCAATGCGAGGTAGCCAACGCGCAAGACAAACCGTTGTTCTTTGTCTCAAACGTCAGTCCAATGAGCGACGCATGCGTATAGCGTATATTATGATTTTGTGGCGATAACCGGCGTGATGGGCTACGATTCATTTATTTATTTACAGAGAGGAATGCAAACAGGTGTACGAACACCCAGAACAATGTGATGTGAGTGGCGTGAAATGGTCAAATCATTTCTAGAGATATGTTGTTATAGAAGGGGAAAGTGATTATTTTAGGAGTTTTTGTTTGATCTCGTGATGATTATGTGAAGACTTTCAGTGAATTAATATAATAATAACCCTGTAGTGTCGAGTTCATAAATTTCCAAGAGTATATTGTTCAGATAGAAACATCGTCACAGATTATTTAGTGCTGAGTATCATTTTGTTTTTCATTAATTTCGATTTAATACGTGATTTGTATCGATATTCATCATTAAAATCCGAATATTGTATTTCATTGACATTTATTTTCAATATGGACCGGTAACAATGAACTATAGGAACTGTGCGTATGAAATGTATAATTTCATGCTTCTTAGAATTCAATTTCATTTCCCACATTTGTGGGATTTCATTATTACATATCTCTACATCAAACGTTTTTCCATCATAGAGATTTTAGTCTTGAAAAAGTTGATAAGCATTCTGACAACATTGGTTACTTGTATAGAGAACAGAGGGTCTATAAATTCCAACCATTCTGTGATATTGAAATTCCAGGGAAGCATCCAGATTATTCTTATGATTTTTTATTTTTTCGTCAAATTTTATCGGGTAAAATTGCGAATAACTCGAAAACGACGCATTTTATTAAGAAAACATAGGAAAACTTTTATTTTCTAAAATGATTGATTCTTTCGAAAATATGAACCGTTTATATTTTTCAAGTGGTTTTATGGTCCAGAGTCCAGAGTCCAGTTCCAGAGATTTGATAGCACTGACCTTTGGTCTCTCGTAGTTTTTTGTACTATTGCAGGAAAGGATTATCTATATTAACCTACCTTCAAAAGTGACATAACATTTTAAAAACCTATCGTCCCTGTTGAAGAATCCTTTACAATAAACCAATTTTCTCATGATTTCCTCTAAGAACTCCCTTTCACCTTCCAAATCAACCGATAGGCCATGGCAATCGAATTCATCCCCCAAAAGATTGCAATCAAAAGATTGCTTCGCGAATTTCCTGCTTTGCCGACTCCAACAAAAGCCATCGACTCCTATTTCGCATTAAAAGGGTACCCGATAAATAATCCGAAACAGATGGAAGTGTCAGATACGGCTCTAACACAATAAATATTTCGGAAAAGGACCATCAGCGATTTCTATCTAATGTTCGAAAGTTATACCGAGAAAGGTCTAACAAATACCGAGCCTTCGAGGCCGGTGGATTTATCATTCGCGAAGTAGATCCTGAAAATAGGCAGTAAGATGAATGATCCGCCGTTTGAGGGAGTGTATAAGAGCCGACCTAGATATTTTCCTGTTATTTCTCACTGTAAGAGAGGTGATTCCTCAAGAGATAACCTTCAATCTAAGACAGGAAGATTGCCATCCATTTCCTTCCGATTTCATTTCGAAACAAAATTCTGAGGATCTAAACAAATCCTTGCCTCCTTCATATACCTTGCTTCGGAAAAGTATGAACATATGGAAACAGGTAACAGAAATATTGAATAAGGCGTTTCACAGCGCCCTCCATCAGCTATCATTGATGAGTCCAACAGAACTCTTGCCTTACGAAAATAGGTGACATTGAGTCCGACAGAACCACTTGCCTAAAGGCCCCACACAATTTCCTCAAAAATTCATGAACAGTGAATTCACCATCAATCAAACATAACCTATCTAAGAACTAAACATAACTATAAATACATGTGGTTTGAAATAAGGTAAATAGGTGGTTGAGGTAGGGTGTAGTATCTAGTGTCTGAAGATTAGGAGATTGAACTTGAGGGTTAAAGTAAATAGAATCGGAAACCACTCTACCTCTGAGGTCACGTGCCAGCTTAGAGTTGGAGTCCATTGGGAAATCTTTGTCTGCTGCCATGGAAAAAAGAGGTATAAATCGAATTATCTCTTTTCGATGTATTATTCATAGCATGAGGGAGAGACGGAATTATTTTTGCTATATTCTAGTGATTTATTAATAAACTTGTTGTTAGCTGTAGAAGTGGCTGTGAAGAATATGTAATGACCAAGGAGAGAATATGAATATTAAACCGAAGAGTTTTCGAGGAAATGAAGCTTTTCGGACATTTCTTCATGGAAAACGAATTTATTTTGAGGAGCTCTACGTGAAAATATGATCTTATTAAATATAAACAAGATAATGTCACTTTCAATTCATCACTAATATACCTACACGCATAATTATTTTTTGTACTATTTTTTTCCCGTTTTCATGAATATTCAGCAAAAGTAGTAAACATATCTTAACGCACGAGTGAATTTCTCATAGAATACAGTCAACAATTAATCAACATACTAAGAAATATTGTGTTGACTTTTTCTTGTATGCGAAAAGCAAAAAATTCATTTTCCAGATGGATGAATATAATATGAAATATGATATTCATACTACGTTTGAATTGGACTTATTAGGATCTTTTATTTTCAAATTGAATTGACATTGACGTTAATAAGTAGCTGTTTTTGCAAGGAAAGTCTAGGATAAAATAAAGTCCATGAATTCTGCGAAAAAAACAAGGTTCCTTGCTTTTTTAATAATTAGTAGAGTTTCCCATTGCTCTGATATCTCAGTGACTTCCTTGACTTCGGAAGACTTCAATTATTTAATGCTTTTCCGCAACAGAAACAATGCCAAGACTCAGTTCTTCTATAATTAAACAGCAGCCAAAGTCAGAGGCATTTTCTTTTGCTGAAGGTCTTCAGTTTTCTGTTTCGAATCAACTGGAGGATGAGATAATGTACATTGCTTCACGAGAGTTAACGAAATTCAGAAAAATCGAGACTGTTTCGAAGGTTTCTATTTTTCTTTCACCAATATTTTGTACTGTTCTAAATGTTTATTCACTTATCTTACTTATTCTTCCGTCCAGTTCTTTATGAGCATTACAGTTTCAAGTAAAAAAAATTTTCAGTTCACTCAAAAAATTCAAAAAATAAAGAACAGTAAAGAGTTTGGACGCCTTTGCAAACTGAAAAAATTATCGGAAGAGGAACAAGAAAACCTTTCAGATACAGGGTGAGTCTTAGCCTTGTACATATATTTTAACTGTAGATTCCTCTTATCAAACTAAACACTTTTTTCTCATACCATTTTTCAAAATTCGGTTTCGTTTGGAAGATACAGGGTGTCGAAAATCCATGAAAAAACACTATTCTGTTTATTATATCTTCGGAACCGTTATTTCGAATTCGAATGAACTGAATTTTGGTTGAGTTTTTACTCTATTCATGATGAATATTCCTCAATCGAAACCTATTCGATTTCTCTCCTAGTATAGAAGTTACAGGGTAGTCGACTCATCAATACACGCTAAAACACCATAAAACCACTTTAAAAAGATAAACGGTTCATTTTTTCGAAAGAATCAATTATTTAAGAAACAGAAAGTATTCATCTTTTTTTTTTCAATAAAACGCGTCGTTTTCGAGTTATTTCCAGTTTTACCCGGAGAATTTTGGCCAAAAAATCATTAATTTCAAGAATAATCTGAATACGTCTCTGAATTACATATAATCGAGTATTATTCCTTCTCTGGTCTTTAAACGAGTTTACAATGTTGTCACAATATTTATCAACTTTGTCGAGATATTTTGATAATAAAATCCCACAAATGTGGGAGATAAAATTGAACACCAAGGAGGATTTAATACGCACAGTTTCTATTGGAAATTAATAGTTACCGGTCCATATTGAAGTTGAATGTCGATGAAATTCAAAATTCGGATATGAATGATGAATCTCGATACAGACTACTTATTAAATTGAAATGAAAAATAATACGATACCTAACTGATAATCTGTGGCGATGTTTCTATCTAAACAATTTTCTCTTGGAATTTGATAATTCGAATGTTTACAGTTTGTTGAGAGACTCTGGTTTGTAATTGTTTATAGTTAGCCTCTAGATAACCAATAAAACAATCCATCGGTTTTTTTCTCTACGCATGCGTCGTGAAATTTGGCGGCAAAGTCGATTTATGATGGAAACGGCAGAATTCATAGATATTTATACCACGGTTCACAAGTGTATCGTGATTTACACTATGTTCCGTGAAAAATCCTTAACCTCAATAAAAATATCAGCAAGCTGACAACATCTTCTTGAAATTTCTGTGCAAACATTCACAGAATCAATACAAATCAGATTAGGTTAGGTCTGGTTAAGTTGTTCGATAATAAATTCTGATGATCTGAATGAAAAGTCTTTCTTCATGACATTGTTTGGGAATTTCGAGGAAAATATGAACAAGTTATTAGTGTTCACAAACTAATGTGCAGAAAAATCGAAGAAGGAACTTATTTTGGTGGAATAAATGTGGCTTTTTAGTTGCAGATATAATCCGATGAAACTAACTGTTTTTGTTGTTTTAATCGTGTTTGAAACATTTTTATTCCAATAAGGTTAGTACTTGAGTATTCCCTGAATGAACGTACTCAATTTCTATCGAGAAATATGAACATAAATTCCAGAAGATCATTTCGAAGACGTAGTCAGTCCAATTTTTTTTTAAATGGCTATATCCTAGCCTAATTCGGAAAAATGGTGAATGAAAAAAAGATTTCTTTTCACCTCAAGAATCTACAGTTAAAATATATGTACAAGTCAAAGACTCACCCTGTATATGAGACTCAAAATTTGATTCCTCATAGAATAACATTTGGCAGGCAAGAATCCACAACTTTTGAAAAGGTTCCTATTGTGAAACCCTTCAGTTGTCCCTATCCATCAATGCCCTTAAGTGCAACATTTCTGCTTCCTGCGAAAAGCCATTCCGTCCAGTGAACATCACACTCTCGCAGAACTAGAAACATCAGGTGTTTTAGCAGCCTTTCCACCAGAACGATAGACGGTTGATGGCCGATCAAAACGTCGAAATATTCTTTCACGCTGCCGTTTACCTGCGCGCACAAAATTTCATAGCGCTTAGACGTTTGAAGACGGCAATAAAAGCTTTTATGTCATCCCCTGATGGGGAGCTTGTGTTTTGTGTCTTGTTCTCCTCCCGCCGCAATATTTTACGGGGGATAGAATGTTTATTTTCCGTTGTGTGGGGTGATCCGATAGTTGCAGGTTTAAAGATGTGCTTATTTCGAGTCGTTCGAATGGGTGCGAATGATACAATGTGCTCTCAAAGTAGCGCGTGATCGATATCCAAACAGACTACTTCTACTTCAAGTTTTAGCTATGGGAAATGGCTGAAATCTTGATTATTTCCTGAACTGGCGCATACGCCATTTAGCAACCTCCTCAACAACCAAAGTTTTCATTATGAAATAATGAAGGATCATGTCATACCGTGTATGTAGAATATAGTGCAAAACTTTCATTTGAATGTTATCTAATTTTTTTTATTAATTTTTTTTTCGAGTTGTCTCTCACACTCTTAAATTCAATTTGAACTTTTTAATCTGGAATTTGTGAGGTGTTGTAGATAAAAAAGTAATTGTAGAAAAGTGTTACATGGAAACAGAACTCTTCACTTGGGAAACACATTTTCGTGTCCAGTGCACAGCTTCGCGGATGATAGTGCCCTCCATACGGCCTTTTCTTCTAGGGCTCCAATACCAGCCCGCCAAATCAAAAACGAACGAGGAAGAAATGTTAACAACATAAATATGGACTTGGCAACAATCCTTGAATGGGGATCTAATAACTTGGTAGAATTCAACGCAAACAAAACACAAGCATGTCTTTTCTCTAGAAAAGCCGATGTTACTGTGCCCAGCATAAAATTGTCAGAAGTGACCATACCATTGAAGTCATCCATTTCGATGCTTGGCATTACTGTCGGCAGTAACCTTTCCTGGGAGAATCACGTGCTAAAAGTGCATCCCAAAAACTTGGTTTTCTGTTTCGTGCCAGGAGCTATTTCACTTCAGGTCAGCTGCTTATGATCTATAAGGCACAGATTCGACCTGTCCTGGAATACTGTTCGCATATTTGGAGTGCTGCACCTGAACACACCCTAAAACTCTTGGATTCCGGACAAAAAAGGGCAATTCGTCTCGTCGAAGATGCATCGCTTACAAGCTCGCTCACTTCTCTGGAACACCGTAGAAAAGTGGGCGATCTGTCTCTATTTTATTGATATTTCCATGTGCGATGCTCTTCTGAATTATCAGCATTCAGCAATCGTTCCCTCTCTGGCAGTCTCTTCCAGACTAACCCGTCAAGTTAAGTCTTCACACCCCTTCGTGGTAACTTTGGAGACCTGCAGAACATCTCTCTTCAAAGACACGTTCATCCAACGAACAGCGAGGCTTTGGAACACATTGCCTAGGGAGGTGTTCCTCGAGGCATATAACCTCCAGAAATTCAAGAAGAACACCAATTCCTACCTGCTTGCCTTTGGTTTTCACGCTGTTCTCTGAACATTACAGGATATTCCTTTTCGTGAAAACCACAACATAAAAAAAAAATTTACATTTGTGTGTTTAAAGGGTAATCCTCTGTTTCAATTTATAGAGATACTAACTACTAATCGACCAGTTTGCAGACGTATTCTGACATGTTCCAGACTCAGAATAGCACCCCCATAAATTATCACATCATCATGCTTCTCTTCTGAATAATGCATCTTGTCTGGTATGGATGAGGGCAATTTCCTTTACCTACGATGATGGGGTTCATCTTCCTACACAAATGCGGATTCGATTAAGAATGCATTCAGGGCATCCTCACAATACCGGAGCATTCAAATTTTCAGTCAATAACTGATTACTCTGCTATTCTCTGAAAGCAATAACGATTCTAGTGGCATGTTCCAGATGTCCTCACAGAAATTTCAAACTAAGTTTCAATAATAAGTAAAAGCGTTCTTCATATCGTCAAATGGGGTGAACTGGATTCATGAGGCCATTTTGGAACTTGAAATATCTCCCTCCCGAAATATGGTTATAAATTCAAGTTTCAGGAAGTTGAATTCAATTGGGTGTATGCAGATCTCTGAATGACTTTAGAAAACGGCATTAACGATGAATGGGGTCATAAAAATGTCGATACATGTTCTGGAAATTTATAAGGAGAAAAGCCCATAAACATAAATTACGTCTCATGATAATAATATTGGTGCATGAGGACCATTTGGCGATGTGATGCGTTTAATAAACGCTTTATGGTTTCTCCGTGCTTTCTTAGATTGGACACTAGTTCCTGAAGCCCGCATTGATATGAATTCCATATAGGATTTCGATTTTGAGGTGTTGTAGGTGAGAATTAGGTGCCGCTCAGCCGTGCTCATAGAAAGTTAAGATTTTTTCGTACAACTGCCATTAAAAGTGACACTTGTAATGACAGCAAATGATGTTAAAATTGATTGTTTACTTGGAAGCGTGTTAAAAATATTTTTAACATTAGTGTAAAAAACATTTTTAGCACTCCATTTTCTTATAATGAAATCAGATGAAAAAAATTCAGCAGTTGCAAATTTTTATCATTAATATTTAACAATCATTAGTTATGAACATTTATATTAATCGTAAAACAGGAACAATTACTAACACTAATGCCCTGTGACGTTAACGTTAGGGAGCTTCGCAACACATTATTAGAATCCTCAGCACCATCAGTACTTGTAGAAACCGGAAGTACAATATTGGATGATGATGATCCAAAATCTGTTGAAGTTGGGAGAATTTTTTCAGCAATGACATTTCTATATGCAATGGAATGATCAACATAGCCCTTGGCTACCGTCGTAGACTTCCATCCACCATGTTTTTTATATCCGTAATATTTGCTCCTGGATTCTGCTAGCAATGAAGCGGAGGATCTTCGACAACAGTGTCCTGTATATTGCTTTGGTTCTGGCAGTTTGAGGAATTCGGCCATAATAGATGGAATTTTCCCAAATGTATTGATACCAACTGGATTGGCAGTGCATTTATTATTCATGTATTTCAGGAAAAACGACGATGTTTGATGATAGAAGGGCGCAATGCAAAGTACTTATGAAAATAGTCAACATACTTCCCAATTATAGGTACTGAAAGAACGACTGACTTTCGTTTTTGTGTTTGGAAGTTGTATAACCATTGATTCATTTGTTATTTCGATGTCTTCCACTGATGAATTACACAATTCTTCACGCCGACAGACTCCAAATAATCCGAAAATAGTTGCAACCTTAACCATCAAGAATTTCTCATCTGGTGCATCACTTATAAACTTTTCAACTTGTTCACGAGTGCGAATTTTCAATTTTTTGAGACGATATCCTTCACTTTCCCGTTTTGAATATGCTATTACCTTAAAATATTTACTAACATCCACACCATTTTTAACAAGGGCGCTTGACTTTATCATTGAAAATTTGCTCCACAAAGTTGATGAACTCCATATTTTTTATTTTTCTTCTAAGTATGCCAGGAAAACAGGTTCACTGAAGTTCCCTTCTACATTTTTCAATTTACACCAGGCCAGCAATATCGTACTGCTGAACAGATTTTTTAGGTAGGAGTTCCAGATTCGCTCTTCTTGCAGACTCTTCAATATCCACAGGAACAACCAAATCGTCACTTTTATTATTTAATAATTGGACTCTCGACAAACATATTAAGCAGTTAAAAATCCAAGACGAAAATTGGACAGGAACGAAATTCAAATGACAGCGTCTTTTCTCATTTGTTAGTAATCATAACGTTGGCAACGTTTGCCGTTCACAACAACCTTTGGATCAAAGATTATAGAGAAGGAAGATTGGAAACGAAGCGACAACATTGACGTGAGCGCCGTCTGGTGAGAAGAAAGTCCTGAGATAGATAATAGGTGGCTAAGAGAAGTGACATTATGTTACCATGGTTACCACATATGGTACAATTCAAACAGACAAATTCAAATCAAATTTAGATTATTCTCCAGTTGAGTTCGTTTAGATTAGATCTACAAAGAATAATTAATAGTTGTATTCGTTAAGTTTAAGTTTAATTGAGTTTTCGTATTGTATTTGAGTTATACAGGGTTTTCATTTCAAAACTTGCCACCCCTATTATTTCCATATATATATATTTTTTTTTAAATCGCCGAGACCCGTCAATTTTGTTTTTGAGGGGGAACAATTTTGACGTATAAATTAGCTCTCCCCCTTTAACCCCCCACCCTCCAGAGCCACCTCTACAAAAATCTTAAATGAGAAAGGGGGTCGAGTGATACTTCATTTCAAAGGGCTTTTTATTCTCTATATTTTGGCATATTATTTTTCAAATTTGGGTATTGCGTTAGGCGCAAGATCGCGTTGATGCATCGAGTGAGCTCGTACGTAGAGTGTAAGTAAGTATGCGTACGCTTATCAGACGCATGAAAAAACAACTTTTTTATGTCGAAAATATTTATTTACATGTATCGTCGAGTTACAAGAAAAACATATTCTCATTTTTTTGCTGTTTTATAAAAATAGTGTATGTAATAATAGGTGGTGGGAACTTTTCAAATTGACACACGCCTAACTCGGAACGCAACACCCAAATTTGAAAAATAATATGCCAAAATATAGAGAATAAAAAGCCCTTTAAAATGATGTATCACTCGACCCCCTTTCTCATTTAAGATTTTTGTAGAGGTGGCTCTGGAGGGTAGGGGGTTAAAGGGGGAGAGCTAATTTATACGTCAAAATTGTTCCCCCTCAAAAACAAAATTGACGGGTCTCGGCGATTTAAAAAAAAATATATATACAGGGTGTCCCACTAGTGCCGCAGCGGACGATATACGCGTAACGGTCTGAGTTTGGCAAGATTTTTTGATGCAAACTTGATACACTACAAGAAGAGCACAACCTAAAAATATTTTCGAATATATCGGGTGGCCCACAAAAGAGGAATAGCGGGTGACTCTGTTTTTTCAAATGGGACACCCTATATTCAATAGTGTTTTTCAATTCTCTGAAACTTCCTGCATGCTTTCGTATACTTTTCACATATTTTTATTCTACAGTTTTCGAAATATTGGCCATTTTGACAAAAAAATCATACTTGAAGAGTCTATGTTATCCATTTATATTTCACGAACCCTTGCACATACCAATAACAGTTTTATATTGATTGAAAGACAAGACTTCAAAGTATCCTACCCAGCTATAATAAAGCATCTCCAGCATACAGAGTGTCCACAAAAAGACTATCAACATGACGAATTTCAAATCGATTTTTCTTAAATTTTTCAAATGGAATGCATATAATTTTTTTTCATCATTGTAATCACCATTCATTTTACTTCATTTTTTGTCCAATATATGATATGCATATCTCTAACGGAATAGGATTTTTAAGCGCTTTTTCGAAATGTTTCCCTAAAATTCACATATACCTTCGAATTCAAATAGCAGATTTGGCTTTTCTGAGGTTATTGAGAACTGTCAAATTATTCCACTCAGAATTATCATCATTGAAGCTTCAATTCATATTATAGCGAAATGGGGAACTAGAAAGTTTTGATGTATCTACTCAAAAATGTGATGAAATCAGTTACTGAAGACAGAAATTTGCTTTCTGTACCCATTTTTTCAAAATACATTTTGATAATTTTCTATGTTTCTACTTGGAACGTCGAATCTTCCAAAAATTTCAAACAAGCTTTGAGTTTGCGAGCTTGAAGATCTGCGTGCGGGCCTGTGAAACATATGAATATCATTTTGTCGTAGAAAGTTGTATAAGGATGAAAGCGGGCACTTTTTTGTATCCTGAAGTTTTGAAACTCGTTTTTTTGAAGCGTTCATAACTTGTACATTCAAACTCATTGGTATTTTTTTAATTTTTATATCATTGTGTGAGTATTCATCCATCCGTAAAAAATATGATGAATTGAATTGAAGCTGCAATGATGTTAATTTTAAATAGAATAATTTGACAGTTCCCAATAACCACAGAAAAGCCAAATCTGCTTTTTGAATTTGAAAGTATGTATATGTGAATTTGGAGGAAAAACTCTGAAAAATCCTATTCCTTTAGAGATATGCATATCATGTATTTGACATAAAATGAATGGAGATTACAATGATGAAAAAAAATTCATGCATTGCATTTGAAAAAATGAAGAAAAATCGATTTGAAATTCGTCATGTTGATAGTCTTTTTGTGGACACTATGTATGCTGCAGATGCTTTATTATAGCTGGGTATGATACTTTGAAGTCTTGTCTTTGAATCCATATAAAACTGTTATTGGTATGTGCAAGGGTTCGTGAAATATTATTGGATAACATAGCCTCTACAAGTATCATTTTTTTGTCAAAATGGCCAATATTTCGAAAACTGTCAAATAAGAATATGTGAAAAGTATACGAAAGCATGCAGGAAGTTTCAGAGAATTGAAAAACACTATTGAATATAGGGTGTCCCATTTGAAAAAACAAAGTCACCCGCTATTCCTCTTTTGTGGGCCACCCGATATATTCGAAAATATTTTTAGGTTGTGCTCTTCTTGGAGTATATCGAGTCTGCATCAAAAAATTTTGCAAAACTCAGACCGTAACGCGTATATCGTCCGCTGCGGCACTAGTGGGACACCCTGTATATATGGAAATAATAGGGGTGGCAAGTTTTGAAATGAAAACCCTGTATATCGTGTAGTGTTTGAGTTTTCGTTTAATATTTGTGTTTTCGTTATAATTTAGTTTGATTCGTGCTTATTAGTATTCGTTCCTGTGTTTCGGTTGTTAAATATTTGAAGACAAGATGCCATCCGGAGCATGCTGCATGGCAAAGCAGTGTACTAATAATAAAAGGAATAATCCGAAATTATCCTTCTTTAAATTACCGAAGAAAATGGAAATGTAAGTATTGAAACTCGAAAGGGGTAACTCTGTTATTCATTGCATTAATTTTCAGTGCTCTGAAATGGATAGAGTTTTCTGGGCGAGAGGATTTAGATCTCAGCAGAACTTATACTATGTGCAGTGAGTATTTCCCTCCATCCGGGAAACTCAACCCTGTCGTCAATCTTCCTTCAAGATTTTATCAAGTGACGCTGCAGATGTAAAGATATTTTTGACATGTATTCCAATTTAAAATTGTATGTATATTTTGAAATAAAAATATGTAAGCAAATCTATTTGGTGTGTTTAATTAGTATGAATTGAATTAATATGTAGATCAAAAATATAATCCTGAGCAGAACAGAAGCCCTGCTTTTGTTGTGTCACCCTGTATATTATTGTCTGGGCTCGATAGATGGAAATCAAAATTATTACTTATGGTGGTATTCAAATTTCGCGCTCTTTCCAGTAACAGTAATCTGTAATGAAAAAAACTACAGTCACTGTAATCTGTAATGAAAACGTGAGTAAAAAGTCCCGATATATATATGCATAAAACGTAGTCGGTTTTTAGTACGAGAGATATGAGGGCGTTTCCTATCTTTGCACTCTATAATCTTTGCTTTGGATTATTTGAATATTAAAATGCATTTTGAAGTTTATTGTCATTGCAAATTCGCCCATTTCATCATCAAAATAGGGCAGTTGAACAAAAAACATTGTATGGTATTTGTGTTAAAAGCGATTTTATTTTGTTCGTGAAATTGTTCAATTCGCTCCGCTCCGCTCATTTCACAAATTTTTTCACTCACAAAATAAAACGTCACTTTTAACACTCATATCATAAATAACTATTTTCTGGCTCCCAGTATTCAACCTGTTCCGTTTGTTTCCCTGATGTTGGAGCTCCCTGAATTTTAGATTCTGATTGTAGAAAACTTCATAGAGCCTAAAGAACTTTCCACAAATCTGCATGACATTAAAACGAGATAACAACATCCCCATATGAACTTTAAAGCATATACCTACGTTGAAGCAACAGAAAATAAAGCCTATAATTAATCATAACATGTCGATCAACAAGAAAGCTTTCAACGGACAAAAAGTGAAGTTGGGCCTCATACTCCTTATAATATGAAGCCTTCCCTTCAAGTTCCGCTTAATATTTGCTTATGTATGAAGCTGAGCGAGTCATCTCACGAAAATCCGTTTGTTTTCGCTGGTTAGACGGCAACAACAATATAAACTTGAGATTGTTAGGCAAACTTCCCAAGAGCCACAACTTTGGTCCTATCCATCAAATAATCATTTTCAGCTCCCGTCTAATAACGTCAAATTTGGCGGAATGTTTTCTGGGTGCATCGTACCGTAGATGGGATGATAAATCTTTGAAGTGCTCGGAAATCCGAGGATGGAGGTTTGTCTCATTTGGTTTGAGGATTTACTCGGATGGATATTGAGTCGGGACATCCTTTTGAAAACGAGAAATGATGGGATTCATTTTGGAGAGTATTATTGCAGAAGTTCTAGGGCGAGTTCTCCGTCGAATCAACAATAAAACGTCACACATTGAAAGAGGAAAAACGAATCATTCCATATTCGAAATTTCACTACATTGATAGCAAAAAAATTTGGAATCTGGAGAAGACTGGTTTTTTCCCGATCTGAATCAAGAACAAAGGTCATAACAATAGACAGATGGACAGACGTCTTCATCGTCTCGAAAGTTGATAGGAACAGGAATAGTGCCCTAGGAACTTGTCTTCTTTTCTTTGGAGGAGTTATATGGGCTCATTTTTCGATTTGATTGCAATCATAATAGAGGTAGAAGTTGAAACTAAGTACGTTTATGGAGTCTTCGGCTCACGTTTGCCTTGTCCACTTATGAATCGTCCTTAGGGGATTGGAGGAACCTCCTTATAGGATTGGCAAGAGTAGGTTAAGATGCATTGCCCTTATTATAGGCGCAAATGAATATTTTGTTATGAATATGTTAAGACAAGTCCTGGCTATTTGTTTGCTTATGGAGCCTGGGATGAATGTTCTCGATGTTATCCGGTAGATACGGTTAATTCAGCTGAAATACATTTTGTCATTTTGTCCATAAAGCATTATTGAACTAGAAATATATCGAATCAATACAAAAAGTATATTCAACATTCAACTATTCAATATCTCCACTAGAATGAAAGTTACAGGGTAGTCGACTCTTCAATACACGCTAAAACACCATAAAAACGCTTTAAAAAGATAAACGGTTCATATTTTCGGAAGAATCAATCATTTGAGAAACTGAAAGTATTTTAATTTTTTTTTTCAATAAAACGCGTCGTTTTCGAGTTATTTCCAATTTTACCTGGAGAAATTTGACGAACAAATCATTAATTTCAAGAATAATCTGAATGCGTCTCTGAATTAAATATCATAGAATATTATTCCTTCTCTGGTCTTCAAACGAGTTCACAATGTTGTCACAATATTTATCAACTTTGTCGAGATATTTTGATAATGAAATCCCACAAATGTGTCAAATGTGTGAGATAAAATTGAAGACCATGGAGGATTTAACACGCACAGTTTCTATTGAAAATTTATAGTTGCCGGTCCATATTGAAGTTAAATGTCGATGAAATACAAAATTCGGATATGAATGATGAATCTCCATACAAACTTCTTATTAAATTGAAATTAATGAAAAATAAAATGATACCTTATAACCTGTGTCGATGTTTCTATCTAAACAAGATCCTCTTGGAATTTTATAAACTCGATACGGTTAAGATTATATTAATTCACATCACATAATAATCACATTAGAACAATAATTCACTTAATGTATTCAGAACTCCACATAATATTCACAGTTTGTTCAGAGACTCTGTTTTGTTATTGTTTATGGTTGGCCTCCAGATAACCAATCTTTCGGTTTTTCGCTCTAGGCATGCGTGGTAAAATTTGGCGGCAAAGTCGATTTTTGATGGAAACGGCAGAATTCATAGATATTCATACCACGGTACACAAGTGTATCGTGACTTATACTATGTTTCGTAACAAATCCTTAACCTCAATGAAAATATCAGCAAGCTGAGAACATCTTCTTGAAATATAACATTCACAGAATCGATACCAAATAGGTTAGGTTAGGTTGTTTAATGATAAATTCTGATGATCTGAATGAAAAGTCTCTCTTCATGATATTTTTTGAGAATTCCGAGGAAAATATGAACAAGTTATTAGTGTTCACAAACTAATCTGCAGAAAAATCGAAGAAGGAACTTATTTTGGTGTGAGAAATGTAGCTTTTCAGTTGCAGATATAATCCGATAAAACTAACTGTTTTTGTTGAAATTATCGTGTTTGCAACATTTTCATTCCAATAAGGTTAGTACTTGAGTATTCCCTAAATGTATAAACTCAATTTCTATCGAGAAATATGAACATTTGCATCAATTCCAGAAGATCATTTCAGAGGCGTAGTCAGCCCAATTTTTTTCTTCAAATGGCTATATCTTTCCAACAGAGCCGAATTCGGAAAAATGGAAAATGAAAAAAAGGTTTCTTTTGACCTCAAGAATCTTCAGTTAAAATATATGTACAAGTCGAAGACTCACCCTGTATATGGCATTTTGTATGTATTTCCCCTGAATATATCCTAGCAGAGCCGTGGGGGCAATTTATAAGATACTTTGTTTCATACATAATTTCCAAATGTATATTTTCTGAATAAATAAATATTTTAATACTCTGCTACAGAAAACCATTATTGAAACACCATTGATTAAAAGTTTAAGATGATTGACTTAGAATCACACAAGAATTCTTATTGATTCATCGGAAAAATAGATACTAAACACCATAAAGACAATTTGAGTAATAAATAAAAATTTGAGCAAATGCACAGGAGCAATCACTTGAGTGTGAATGTGAGGGTGTCTCAATCAGTATGAGTCATTCTTAGCAATGTGTAAGAAAATAAAATATCAAAATGTCTTAACGATTGATGAAAATAATCCGCAATACCCCCACACAAATGACACTTATGCTCATCCATCCACCATAAAATGTCTGATAGTATTCATCGAGAAACATCCATTATCACCCCCCAATAGCCGCCGAATCATACTTTCCGCCAGAACGGCTCGAATATTGAAAGATTTGACCTACTTGACGGGAATTCCGACGTCATACACCCGTCCCGAAAGACGGATCCGGATGACAAATCATCCCTTCGGCGAGATAACACGGTCGACTGACTAAACGAATCACCAGATAATGTTTCGCCCGAAAAAGTAACGACGCCGTCCCGAGACACGGAAACAAAGAAAATATCTCTATTTACGGGAATTTGTAGGATGGGGTACGCTTCGTCTTCGCGGGGAATTCGGGAGAGAAACGACCCCAAACTATTCCCGAATTGTGTGGCGATATATTCAACAAATGCGCCGCATAAAGAATTTATAGGTTAGGGGGATTACGGCTCGTGTGGGTTGTGGGTTACGCCGTTTAGAAATAGGATGTCGCCTAACACAGCTGTGACTTCGTTTCAGATATCTACAATATGTATTATATTAGATCGAAGAGTCAGATAATATAGGATTTGTTTATATTTTGGTACGGGGGAGTTACAGTCCACTGCGAGCTCAAGGTCTAAGGTGCCTATATCAGAGCTATTTTAGCAACTACGCTATCTATAGCTCGTCCTACAGCTCCAGAGCTTCAATGAACTCCAGTATCTGAGAGGGTCTCAGGGGTTTGGACCTCCGCGAAAAAAATCAGAAAATCCAAACCCTTCGTCTCATTTATACAAAAAAACACCATTTTATTCTTAAAGAACCTAAGTATAACCAGCTCCTCTCAATTCCAATTTTGTCAGAAGTTACGTCACTCCAAAGTCGACCAATTTTTCGACAATTTTCCACTCAAGATCGAATATTTCCCGAACCAGAAAGTTCTCGGAAAAACTAATTAGCGCATCGTAATCTACGACCGAATTAGTAAATGAAATGACCCGGGTCGATATACTACAAAAAAAATTCCGATCGAATTTTTTTTTCTTCGGAGTATATCGACCCGGGTCATTTCATTTACTAATTAGAATTCTCCTGTGACGCGTAATTTGGGAAATAATCGACCTTGAGTCGAAAAATAGGTCATTTTTGGACTGCCGTATTTCCCAGAAAAATCGATTTATACAGATGTTAATTTCTTTGCATATGGATTGATGTTTGATTGCGTTTGATGAATTCTATGTGTGAGCTTTTCGAGCTCTGAATGTGAAACCTTTGTCTTATAATTGAAAAGAATCCTTAACTGCAATACGATATTTAGCAGTTGTAGGTACCATTTCTTAGAATAAATAAGATGATTTGACCAATTTAAGTTTATTGGTATGTTATCATCGCTGGTGGCCCGATGCCACCTATAGGTGATTTACGATGCTTAAAGATGCACTTTGCTGTGGCTTATTTGATTGGCTTGAGTCGTACGAGAAGTAACGCCTCTTTTCTCAAATGCAAGTTGGGGGCGCAATCGGGAATTTAGGGTAAAGGCATCATTAGGGGGTGAGGTCAGTGAATGATGAGTCGGGAAGTTGATAGTTAGCGGAAGAGTTAATTGTTAGTAGGGAAGTCGGTAGAAAGCTAAGACGAAGGTAGTAATTGCCTTTAGAGACGGAATTAGATCTTGAAGAGGGTATTATTTCGGTGGTACAAGATCAATTCATTTGTTAGGCGTGAAGACGTTTTTCTATCTCACGAAGTCATCACCAGATCCTTCTGAATCTTCATTATCAGAGGCATTTGGCCACTAACCAATTTTGGAGGACTTCGAGGATTAGATGAAGAGTGGTTAGATCTAAAAGCAATGATCCCTTTCAGTTTTTTTCTGAGATTCGCTAAAAATACCTAATGGTTTTTTTATTATCGTTATCGGAAATCACAGATCCCTTGCCAACTCATAGGATATTCTTGGCATCACACCATCAGTAAAACAACGAAAGAAACTCGACAAATATCGAAACCTCTATTCTATCAGCATCCGCGCCTCCCGCACACCCCGTCCCTCTTTCCAATATCCCAAGCCATGAAGCAGTTTCCAACGTCACGTGTCACAGCTGCAGTGTCATTTCGGGATTCAATTGGCTAGGAATTTATGTGACACGTGTAAGAAAAATTGCTCTCTATTTCGCTCCACCGGATGGTAAGTGACACCGTTTGAATAACTCATAGTGGTCCGGCGGAGCGCCCATGTTATGGACCGGCGGGACAAAGGGTTCCTGTAGGATATCGGAAACGGGAATCCGGGAATGGGGACTCGTAAAAGACGTATGATTAGGAATGCCATAAATTCCGGGTAATGAGAACGGCATTTATGGACCTTCGGCTCGGATCATGAAAGAGATGCGCAATAAGGTAGATATGGAGAGGATTTGAGATTAGGGGATTGATAGGAATATTGGACTTTCTGTCATAAAGTAGCAGAAGATGGTAACTGGATACATCACGGATTTATCCACTCGATGCTTGTTTTTCTTATGATCCTCTCATGAAGATATCGCAGTGATAAGTATGTTGAAAATACTGCAAGTGAAGCAATAATGGCTTTGATGGCGTGCAGAAGCCTACCCGGTGAAACTTAGGATTGTAACTCTGAAACACTGCGATGAATGATTGTAAGACCAGTAGTTCCTTATGAGTAGTAGTCTGGTTTGTTAAGACAGGGCAAACAAGCCCTAGGAAAATATTTGAGAAGGTGCATGAGGTCATCACAGATCTCTACATCTAATGATCAATAGAGTAGCGCATGAGCCAGGTACTCCCTTAAGCTTATCAGCGTTATACTGTTATGAGATGTCAAGCGTGGTTTGATTATGCCCAAAATCGAAGAAGAGTAGGCACCGGACGTCGAAGGGGCACAAATGAAGTCCAAGATCGACGTCTAAGACTGATGGCCATTAGAGACTGATATGCGACAACCCGATCTTTGGCTGATGAGTGGTTGAGCGAACATGGTCATCCTTCAACTGTCCGAACGGTTTACCTCCGGTTAAGGTCTTTTGGACTGCAGCATTATCGACCTCATTTTGTGTTACCTCTGACGGTTGAGCATCGCCGGCAACGATTACAGTGGTGCAGAAAACGTCAACATTGGAATGTGGAATGGCATCAGGTCGTCTTTTCTGATGAATCTCGATTCTTTTGCCATGGCCACCCAGAAGTGAAAACATGAGAATTTATATCAAAACTTTTTCAAAATAATCAAAAATTGAGCTTCAAAAGAATCGCAAAAGAGGCTCGCGTTCGTCCGGAAACGGTATCAAGAGTTGTTAAGTGCTTCAACGAAGATCTTACAATTAACCGCAAGGAAGGAACCGGGAGGAAAAAGGGGTTTCAAAGCCAGAAAAAGTGAAGAAAGCCATCAGCCTTTTTCAGAAGAATCCTAACCTTTCAGGACGGAAAGTGGCCCAAATAGTGGGTTGTTCGCAGTCAACCGTTCAAAAAATCAAGTCGGCTTAGAACATACAAAGCGCAGAAAGTGCCAGACAGGAACGCTGTGAAGAATCAAGAAGCGAAATCAAGAGCAAAGAAATTTAAAAAAGACTTCTTGAAAAATTTTTCCTGTTGCGTGATGGACGACGAAACCTATGTCTTGGCTGATTTCTCGCAACTTCCTGGTCAGGAATTTTATACTGCAGATTCTCGTGGAAATGTTGACGAACAATTTCGCGTGAAGAAACAAGCAAAGTTTCCTAAAAAATTCCTGGTTTGGCAAGCAATTTGCACTTGTGGGAAAAGGAGCAAATTCTTCGTTGGCCAAGGCTCTGTTGACTGTATACATCGAGGAATGATTGAAAAAGCGACTTTTACCATTTTTACGTGAGCACGATGTGTCAACAATATTTTGGCCAGAGACTTAGCTTCATGTTACTACAGCAAGGCAACCAAGGAATGGTACGAAGCTAATGAGGTGGTTTTCGTCTCCAAATAGGCCAATCCACCAAATTGCCCAAAACTCAGGCCAATCGAAAGATATTGTGCCCTGGTAAAAAGAGAATTGAAGAAGACTAAGAAATCAACGAAAACATGAGCGGAATTCAAGCAAAAGTGGGAGACAACATCCCAGAAAGTGACTGAGAACACTATAAGAAGCATGATGGGAAGAATTACAGAAAAAATTCTTGAATTTCGTAAAAAATCGTTTCGGTTTTTTTTTTAAATTAAAAGCTTTTATTTAGTTTCACCTGTCCCGGTGTCTGTTAAAAGCTTTTATTTAGTTTCACCTGTCCCGGTGTCTGTCTGTCTGTCTGTCTGTCTGTCTGTAATCAAATCTTGCAAGTTGAATATGACACACTTCTAATCGTCCGATTGATTTGAAATTTGGCAGGTGTACATAATTCTGGTGACAATGCATCATGAAATATTTTTTATAGAAAAAAACAAAATGGCGGCTCCAAAATGGCGGATGAGTTTTGTAATTATCATCCGATTCCATTCAAAATTAGTATCTGGGGGTTTTTGGGTTCGACAATGATGATTCTTCCGTCAAAATTGAAAAATTCAAGATGGCGGCTACAATATGGCGGACGAGTTTTGTAATTATGATCCGATTCTATTCAAAATTGGTATCTGGGGGTTTTCTGGGTCGGAAATTACGGTTTTTCAAAATTGAGGAATTCAAGATGGCGGCTTCAAAATGGCGGATGAGTATTGTTATTATAAAAGCTTGTCTTAAAAAATGATTTTTTTATTATAGCTTGTTTATTGTAAAAACAGTTTTCATTAGAATTAGAAGATGATTCGAAAACGAGTTTGATTTTCGAAATCGGTCCAGTGGTTCAAAAGATATGAGCGTTTTTGTCATAGCGAATTTATTCTCGTTCAGTCCTTATGACCCGGGTTTCTGCTGTTTTTCCTGATACAGAGTAATAGATTTTAATCTAACGCATGACATGAAAATTCTCCTAGCACACACAAAACCATCTATCAACCCATTCCAAAAGTGCATAATTATGTTTGAACACCTCCTCCATCCGAAAGAGAACTCTGACCTCAATTCCTTCAAATAAAAACGACTAAGGTGGTCCACAGTTGCTGCACCATCATTCACTGTCGCACTTCACTGATGATGCGTTTAATATCCATCCCAAATGGACCACTATTTATATCAAATCCTCATTGACGAGAATTTTAATGGCGCACTTAAATTTAGGAATAATCTACGGATACAAGAAACATGTTTCACGTCGGAAACCGAGTAGCTCAGCGCATTTAATTGGTGCATTTAGCTGAGACTAGTGCACTGTTCGCCTGAGGTTCTTCAGACTGAGTGAATGGCACAACAGAGATTCTGGAGAAGATATCGTCGGAGTGCATATAATGTGAGATTATTAAGGTTTATACTTTGTACCTTGATTCGTACATGAACTCATTTCTATCTGTTATCTATGGAGACTTGGGGAAGAAGATAGGGAATAAGTTTTGCTCGGAGCGAGTAGGGTACTCAGCAATTTTTATTAATGTCAAGGAATGACTGCTTCAAAAGTGACATCTACCAAAATAGCGGGCTATTCAATATAAAACATCTCATTGAAAAATCCTGTAGGTACAGCTTGGATGCACTTCTTCCAATGAATCGAATAAGTCTAAAACTTCATCCAATCCATCTAGTCTCATGCTGCCCATTAATTGCTTCATTTCAGTGCATAATGGCTACGACTTAATTCGCCCCACCTTCCCTTAACCCCTCTTTTCATCATCTCGCAGAAGCGCAGTAATGCCCTTCTGAATTTCTTCATTTCGTCCGAAACTTTCGCTAAACTTTAAAGAATTATCCAAAACTTTTCCATTTTGGGTTCCTGCAATTCCCGACCCTATCCAGAACATTTATACTCGACTTTGGGGAAATAATTAAACTCTATGTATTCATGGAAAATGTTGGGTCCTTCAGGGGGCGAGGGGCATCCAATTGTTCGTGGAATTGGATGCCTACAGGGTCTTCCACTCACGATGTGCACGATATCGACTCTTCCCATAACGAGTTCTATAATAATTCAAATACACTGCGCAAAAAAACTAACGCACATTCTGAAAATCTCAATTTTAATGAAAGTTAACTCTACATTGACTTTATATCTTATTTTTATGTTCTCTCGGGAAGGTTTTGAACGAAACGAGACACATTGAATGGAAGAAAAATTCAGGATTTCACCGAATCTTGAAAGATGAGAAATGAACAATTTTCAAAATACTGAAATGCTGATGAGTGATTTAATACTTGGTATTTCCACCCCTTGCGTTAATTACAGCAATGTAATTTAATAATTTTAATTGGCAATGACGGTTCATATACTCAAAATGAGTGATCTTAAAATGTTCTGATCTAATCCTTCCCAGATTTCTCCGAGTTGGATTCCTGAGTCATTAAGAGTAGCTGGATGATTTTCTGAACTTCTCAGCCTCCTATTGAGGTTGTCCCAAACCTGCTCAATCGGATTGAGATCTGGACTTCTTGCTGGCCATCCCATTCGAGAGACTTCAACCTCTTCAAGGTACTCCTGAACGATGCGCGCACTATGGGGTCTGGAATTATCGTCCATAAAAATGAAATTTTCACCAATGTATGGGGCAAATGACACTACATGCTCTTCAAAAATGTTCCTTATATACTTATCATCATTCATAGCTCCATTATCAACGACCACTAAGTCTGTGCGAGCAGTCAAAGATATTCCACCCCATACCATAATCGATCCTCCCCCGAAACCAGTAGTATTCAGGAAATTGCACTGAGCATATCTTTCATGTGGACGTCTGTATACAAGGGAACGTCGATCACAATGGTAAAGGCAGAATCTAGACTCATTTGTGAAGAGAACTCTTTCCCAATCGGCCTCTTCCCAATGGATATGCTCTCTCGCAAAATCCAAACGCGCCCTTCGATGGGCTGGGGTAAGAGCTGGGCCTCTTGCCGCGACACGAGGCCTTAAATCATATTCTCTGAGGCGATTTCTTATTGTCTGAGTGCTAATTTGCACCTCATGAGTTTGCTCAAGCTGATTCTGGAGGAGGCGAGCGGTTGCAAATCGTTGTCTCAACGAAGAAACTCTCAAGTAACGTTCTTGAATAGCAGTTGTTACCCATGGTCTACCCTGTCCTGGTCTTCGGACATTCATACCTGTCTCCCTGAATCTCTGCAACATTCTGGACTCACTTGTATGGGAAACTCCAAACCTTTCTGCCATTATTGTGTATGTCCACCCTTCTTCTCGCAAAACTACCGCTTGGGCACATTCCTCTTGGGTCAAATTGCGTGTTTCGCGTTGCATAGCGATCGAGTGTAGAAAATCAAACGAAAGAAAAACTATTGATCACTAGAATTAATCGAGAACAACTGATTTTAGAATGGAGCCAATACATTCAAAATCTGATGTTAACTTTTTTTTTATTCCTGCTGGGAGAAAACATCTGTATTGAAGAAAAACATTGAAAGTGGATAACATATGCATGCATAATTCTGATAAAAATAATTATCATTGAGAACACCTTCAGTTGTAGAATAAATTTGAGATTTCCATAATGTGCGTTAATTTTTTTGCGCAGTGTAGGATGTATGGGTTAGTGATACATCCTTTGGAATTCCATTCAAACATGTTATCATTTTCATGCTTACTGCAAGAATCAAAATAGAAAAAAAATAAAATCGAGTTCTTGGCAAAATATGAACTTGGGCATTTCCTTGATCAGAATAAAAATTTTCCAAAGTTGGAACGACATCATTCAGAACCAGAAGTAGTTTAAAATAATTCACTTCATTGCCTCAATGAAAAAGGGGCCTATGATATGGTTTCGTACATTTTCTGTCCAAACATTACTTCTCTATTTTACTCATTGTCCCTGGGATATAATTGGTTCGGGAAATATTAATTTGCGTTTCAATTAGGCACCCATGAATACCACATCAAAGACCCCAAAAATAGAGCACATAATCCAGGAGACCTTGCAAATCCAACAAGTTTATTTGGCAACATTTACATAACTCATCTGGATCCCTCAAAAACAATGAAAATCGAATTCCACGCACATTACGATCCGATTATTTTAAAATGCGAATAGTGCCTCGGTCTGTTTGTATGCAATTCCTTCTGAAAATAAATCTCTGAATAGTCTGATCGAGTAAACATTCGCGATTTATGATATAAAACAAGTGGATGCTGTATCGATTAATTTTAGATCATTCCGATTTTAAGTCAATCAACGTTCGGCTCGAAACCAAACAGCCGAAATATATTTTATGAATTCTTCGTAAAAATAGGGTTTGATTGTTTGTGTTTTGGAGTGGCGAGAGAAATCTAGCCTTCAACGATTGTTCTTGTCTGATAAGATATTTACAAGGAATGTCGAATGATCTCTTAGCATCGACTTTCAACAAGGTTATCAACCACTTTTTGTGATGTTCTGATTGAGAATATTCAATCGGATTCTCACATCTATGCACTGGCGGATATATCCGAGGCCATGCTACCCCCCTTGAAATTGGACAATAATACCTTTATAGAACTTCAATCGATCCCTAATATTTTCAATGAAAAAATTTTAATTTCGAGTCTTTCACTCCTATAATGTTGGTAGAAAATCAATTTATGGCCCCCCCTGAAAAACTGTCTGGATCTGATAGTGGTTCACACGTTTAGAGCAAGCGAAGTTTTGGTGTTATGGATCAGCAGAATGGGTACTCTTAGAATGGAATGAAGACCATAACTATCGAATAGCAACTTTAGATTTCCCAGGGATTCCGTATTGATTAGATACGAATAGGATGTTTTTGAGGGGTCTTACCCCTTACGTATTTTTCACACAAGAAGTTGACATTTTCGAAATCGATTTCATTAGGCCTAGAGATACTCGGGGCAATGCTGATTTACAATATACAAACAAAAGGTGGATCCGACCACAGGAACGGGAGCTATGACGATTTGAAATTTAGATTTTTTTCAAAAAATGATATTTCGCAGGTCAAAATCTAAACTATTCTAGATAGCGCATTGAAATATTTTTTATTGAATTGAGCGTCCTCGAAAACCTATATCTCGATACCAAACTCGCCCATATTGTGATTTTTTCTGCAGATTTTTTTCAGTTTTATATTTACCATTTTTTATTTTCGAGTTTTGTTCACACACTTAGAGCATGTGGAGTTTTGGTGTTATGGACCAGCAAAATGGGTATTCTGAAAGACTGGAATGGAATGAAGACCATAACTATCGAATAACAACTTGAGATTTCCCAGGGATTCCGTGTTGATGACGAATAAGGCATTTTTGGGGGTTTTACTCCTTACGTATTTCTCTCCCGAGAAGTTGACATTTTCGAAAGAGATTTTATCAGGCCTAGCGATACTTGGGGCAATGCTGATTTACAATATAAAGACAAAAAGTGGATCCGACCACAGGAACGGGAGCTATGACGATTTGAAATTTCGATTTTTTAAAAATATGACATTTCGCAAGTCAAAATCTGTACTATGCTAGTAAGGGCTCTGGAATATTTCTTATTGAATTCAGCGACCTCAAAAACCTACATTTCGATACCAAAATCGTCCACGTAGCCCTCAAAACTAATGAATTATTTCGTTTTAATTTTTTCGATATTTCATTTTCAAAGTTAGGGATGACAAAATCGTGACAAATCAATTTTTTCAAATTAGAACTCCATTTTTTATGGCAGATATTGAATCTACGTTAAATAATAATGTGAGTGTATGCATCACACCCTTGCCATAAAGTGGATATTAACTCAGAAAATATCCATTTTAGGGCAAGGGTGTGATGCATACACTCACATTATTTTTTAACTTAGATTCAATATCTGCCATAAAAAAATGGGGTTCTGATTTGAAAAAATTGATTTTTCACGATTTTGTCATCCCTAACTTTGAAAGCGATTTTTTCACCCCCTGTATCATGAATCGCAATTTCGATTTTTAAAGTGGATACATCAATCTTACATCTTGAAAAATCTCAAAAATGAAAATTTTTCATCCAAAAACCTAGAAGTTATTCTTGTTTCAGCGGAGCTCTATTTTCGAATAACTTGAAATTTTCTAAGGAATATATTTCTGCAATAAAAAAATGGTGTTCTAGTTTGAAAAACGGAAGTTGAGGTCATTTCCGGAAAAACCGGAGGTGCTCATGCCTTGAAAATATTTTAGATTTCATCAGCATCGTGAAATACTCATAATTGCTGAATTTCATGAAAATACGTTCAGTAGTTTCCCGTGTAAATATGGGTGAGGTTCCTTGGGAAAGACCCTGTATATATGGTTTTTTAAGGGGGTCTTACCCCCTATGAATTTTTGACCCAGAAATTTGGGATTTTCAAAATCGATTTTATTGTTTATAGAGATACTTTGGACAATGCTGATTAACAATATACAACCCTCATGTGGATGCGACCAAAGAAACGGGAGATATGACGATTTGAATTTTCCAATTTTTCGAAAAATAACATTTCGCAATTGAAAATCTGAAACATAATATTGAGGGCTCTGGAAACCTACATTTTGATACCAAAATCGTCCATGTAGCCCTTATAACTAATGAATTATTTCGTTTTAATTTTTTCGATATTTCATTTTCGAGTTTTGTTCTGAAGCTCAGAGCACTCAAAGTATTGGTGATAGGGATCACCAAATTGAGTATTCTGAAAGACTCGAATGGGTTGGAGACATTATCGATTGAATGACACCGTTAGAATTTCCAGGGAATTCGGGTTGATGGCAAATATGTTTTTTTTAGGGGGTCTTACCCCTTACGTATTTTTCACCCAAAAAGTTGACATTTTCGAAATCGATTTTATTAGGCCTAAAAATACTTGGGAGAATGCTGATTAACAATATACAAACAAAAAGTGGATCCGACGACAGAAACTGGCGCTATGACGATTTGGAATTTCGATTTTTTGAAAAAATGCCATTTGGCAGGTCAAAATCTAAACTATTCTAGATTGCGCCTCGAAATTTTTTCATTGAACTCAGCGTCCTCAAGAACCTATATTTCGATACCAAACTTGGCCAAATTGTCCTTCTTTAAGCAGAGTTTTTTAGTTTTTTGTTTTGCATTTTCCATTTTCAAGTCTGGTTCAAACCACCGGCAGATACAGGGAGTAGGGCATGGGGTCCATGGTCCTCTCCCTCCGACCTCGAAATCGACAATTATCCCTTTATAGTAGTTCAAGCTATCTCTAATATTTCAATGAAAAAATTTCATTTTAATTCTGTAGCTCCTATAATGTTGGTAGAAAATTCCTATCGATTCAAGCCCCCCCCTGAAAAACGTTCTGGATCCGCTAGTGTTCCTATGATGATTTGAAAAAATTCTCAATACCACGAATTTTATGTATATTTCGCTTTCTACCACAAAAATTCTTTCGAATGCGTCGATTCCTTCAATGCATATGGCCATTTTTTAATCTGTTCTCTGCTTGAGAAGCTCTAGTTTTATAGTCGTAGCGATGTTCTGCTTGAAAATGTTACAATTGCATGAAATCACTTTGTCCTTATCCCTCAATTTTGAAAAGAATGAAATCTTATACATGCCAAAGGCATTCCATATCTTCAAAACCGCCATTGTCCAGCACTCAAAAGCACTATGCCCCAAAAATTACCATTTATCAGAGCCCCAAATTAATTTTCCCATCATCCGTCAAGTCCAGAGTCCGAAAACAATAAACCTAATTGCCCGAAAATCATCTTTTCTGTTCGACCATCGGAACGACTGAACAAAAAACAGTTGAGTGAAAGGAAATCCTGTTGTAGGGGGACCCTGCTGATCCTCGGTGCACAAGATTTATTCGTAGGGTGAAATGTCATACGAAAAAGGGACCGAACAATTGTGTCCGTCCATAAATGAAAAGGAAGGTAGCAGTGGAGGACGCACAAAATTACAGGGGAGTAAATTTAATGCCACACAGCAGAGAAGGTCCTAATGGCAAAGAGCGATGTGCTTGATGTATAATGTCTGTGGATAATTTAGACGACTTTTTATTGCTTTGGAATTTCAGAGAACACTCCAAGGAACTTACAATGGATCGAAGTTCTTAATGTCCACGAAATAATGAAAATTTGATGTATACACAAAACTAAAACTTATTGGGACTCACCCAGTACATTTTCACACTTCAAGAAAGAAGGATATAATCAAACTAAAATGAACTGCGTTGTTTCTTCAGAATTGCAACTGAAACATTCGTTTGCCGTCCGAAAATTCCCATTTAGCTCCATTTCACATGCACATTTCATTTCCATACTATTGTTATGGGCGATGCAAATGCAGTCCCGGAGGGCAATAATATTTTATTTCCATTCAGATCATTCTCATTCAAACGCAATTACTCACTAAATTGAACCGGGACTTCTGCTACAATATAAAACCGTTTCAATCGACCATTCGAAGAGACACAAAGTTCTTTTTGATGCTGGAATAAAGGACTGTCGTCCGCAATTTCGAAATTTACGCTCAATAAAGAAAAACTCGCATATCAAGTAGAGCACAATTTCCAATTCAAAAATACCAGCGACATGCTGCTTTTATCATGTACATAAACATATACGAGATTATCCCGGTTATGAAATGGAGACCTTGTTGGGCATTTCGGATTGTAAATCTCCAATTTTGTCGTTGAAACAAAAGCAGGGGGGTTTTTATAACACGAATGTATATTTGATGCGCCTATAAAAGGTACAAATTGGTGTTTATATGGAATGATATTCTGGAAAATGACCCAGAGTCATTTGGAGACTTTTACGTCTTTTTGTTAGGGTATAAATTGGCACATTCAGTCATTCTCGGTTTACTACAAGGTTTTTCTTCTTCTACGAATTTCCCGTCTAATTACAGATCCATAAATTCAAAAAAAAGTTCTAATTTTTGGAGGCACCACTGCAAAATCAAGTAGGAGCCTAACGATAGTGTACGCTTGTTTCTTGCCCCGTATACTTTGGCGCCAGCATCTTTGATGGTATCAGAACCATCTGCATACCATTTAATAGTTTTAACTTTGAAATTTTGGGTGCTCGATTCCTTTTCCCATTCTCCTTTCCACATAGCATCGTGCATAAAGTGACCTACGTTCCCATGTACCTTCAGCTCTTGATGTTGCCTGCTTACTTTCGATTCAAGCTAGCAGATATAATACTTTGGAATTATACACTACACACAACCAAACTTATATGGAATCACCCAGTATTAAGATGAAATATTATTTTGATATCTTTTTCGTTAGAAGCAAATAAAAAGTGCATGTGTTTACTCACAAAAACAGTTAGGTTCATAAGCACTTGATAAGATTTAGCACTGTCGATTTTACCATTTCGTTCGAACGTCGCAGTGAATTTATATTTTGTTTTTTTGCGAAGTTTTAAAAAAAAATGCCTTATGTGGGGTTATCGGAATACCAGAGAGGAAGAATTATTACTATGGCAGAACAAGGTATGTCACAAAGACAGATTGCAAGAACGGTGGGGGTTACACAAGGGGTTGTTTCAAAAACCTATGCAAGATTTCTGGAGTTAGGAACCCTAAAGAATAGGCCGAGAAGAAGTCGTTGAAGAGTAACCACAGAAAGGCAGGATCGCTTTTTAGCCCAAACAGCAAGAAGAAATCCCGCAGTATCTCATTCAGAGCTTCAAAGGCAATTTTTGCAAGCTACAGGTGTTAGTGTTTCTGTCGAAACTATCAGAAAAAGACTTCGCGCTCGGGAATTATTCAAGAGAAGAGCGTTAAGAGTTCCAGAACTATCAAGGCAAAATAAAGTTGACCGTTTTAATTGGTGTTTAGAGCATGAAAATTGGACTATTGAAGATTGGAAAAATGTCTTATTTTCGGATGAGACCAGAATTGGCCTACGATCAGACAACCGGCGTGTTCGCATTTTAAGAGGTAGAGGGAGGGAAGCTAGGCTCCAAGCTGCAAGACCGATCCCTAAATACAAAGGGGGTACTGTAATGTTTTGGGGCGGAATTATGTTTGGTGAGAAAACTCCTTTAATTCCCATTAGACAATCTCTGACAGGGCCTAGGTATGTTGATCTAGTGCTACAACCTGTAGTGAGGCTCTGGCGAGGTGCTTTTGGAGATAATTTCCTATTTATGCAGGATAATGCACCTCCACATACCAGCAGAGTTGCAAAATTTTTTTTCGAAACAGTAGGTGTGACTGTTTTAGAGTGGCCTTCTTGTTCACCGGATCTTAATCCTATCGAGCACTTGTGGGATAGGATCAAAAGAAAAATTAGAGCTCGTCAAAATAATCCTGGTAACGCAGAGCAACTTATACAAGCGGCTTTAAAGAAATGGGCAAATGTTACAGAAGAAGAAATTAACAACTTAATAGAAAGCATGCCTCGTCGAATTCAAGCTTGTATCAATGCCAGGGGTGGCAATACTGATTATTGATTTGTTAAAATCGTTTTATTTGTTGTTCAATTCTCAGTTACATAAACATTATTTTAAGAGAAATTTACACTTTTAATTTTCTGTTCTATTATAAAAATAATCTTTTGATAATTTATATTATTTTTGTAATAAACTTGTTTTGGGAAAACTGCTCTTCACTTTTCAGCGACTTTTTTTAATTAAAATTCGTTTTTTCCAAATAACAGGGTGATTCCATATAAGTTTGGTTGTGTGTATATTATACAATAATACTACTTTGTCCAATATATTTCGCTACTCTGAAAATAGTTCTTCTTTTGATTCCAGTTTATCAGGAAGTAATTTGACCATTTGTATTTCCAGATGAATACTTGCAGTCTCTTCTGATAATGGTGAGTAGTCCTACGAATTTTTTTTGAGAAATCATAGTACCTCCTCTGAAACTGACTCTAATTCTTACACTTTTCACAGTGTATATTTTGAAAATTTTCCTGTCAGATGAATAAGCAACGTTGTCCTTTCTACATAGAGGTCGTAGTAATTACGTATTTAACGAAATGTTTATTCACTTTGGGAAAATAATGAATTTGGTGAAATATTATGTGAATTCAACAATTCCAAAGATCTGGCGATGTTGACGAAACGTTTTTCTGTTAATACTGGATATATTCCACGTATATAAACAGGGTTGGAAGATTCAGTTATGCAATTTTCTTGTACGGACATCAAGAATCCAGTGTTGAAATCTTACTGAAAAATAATCGACAGAATAGTCCATTACTTTGTGATAGTTCATTCGAAAAAAGAATAAGAGTACTCGAATAACTCGACAGAAAAAGTTATAAACGAACAGTGGAATTCCCCATTTTTCAAAATTCCCAAGAAATAGACATTTTTTTGTACAACTTGAGAAAATCCAGTATGAAAATGTAGTTGTACTACGAAACATGTTTCATACTTGAACCTTAAAGAACTTATTTCATTTACAAATAGAAATTAGCATTGGTAACGTGTCTGAGAATCAGTTGACTGATCTACGTCAGTTTTGTAAGAAAAATTGATAAGCCTAAATCATGGCCAACCGGGATACATTATGAAAGTACCAGCAGCTTATAAAAATAAGTTTTCAACAAGGTAATTCCATAGATGAATGGAATGATAATCAAATCAGTATTAATTGTCGTTGTTGGCAGTACAGTTAATACTGGTGCGTAGCAATTATCCTCTACTCTGTGCGCTAAACCGAGTAGATACATCAATAATGTAAATATTGTGTTCCTGGTTTTCGGCCAAACCTGGAATATGTCGTAATTAGAAGGATAGCGAGTCCTGCAAGCTGGTATTCCGCTGATTAATCAAAGCCGCAGGTTACCACGAATTTGGCATATCCCCAATCAGTACGTTAGTTCTATGACTTCCATGAATTTCGATCAGGAAAACAGTTTAATAGCGGTCGGTATTGAACGATATGAACCGGTAGCAATATCCACATTCTGGACTACCTGATAACAAAAGTACATATTGTAAAATCGGAACAACGCAAAGCACATCGCCACATATTATCATTTCAATGGAAATTGAATTTGGTTTAATCAGTATCGTTGCTATTTTAGAACAGTGAAGTGTTTTGGAACTTGTTTCACTGGTGAGAATTCCTAAAGATATGAATTTTGTACTGGCATCTCTGAAACTATCAAGAGAGCGATATGTAGTATCCACTCACGAGGACACCGAAAGGGGACACAACTGCAAAAATTCCGCTGTTCTTCATGGGAACTCATAGCAACTGCAATCGCAATGACACGCGCCGGATTTTATGGCCCTTCATTATCTTTGCCGCTGGTGTCCCGTTTCGGTGTCCTCGTGAGTGGATACCAATAGAATGTGACTAGCAGAAAAAATGAATTCATTACAATTTTTTTTTATTGATGATGGCTTTCACTTCCGGATTCAACTTCAAAATTGACATATTGCAATGCATATCTGTGGGGTTCACCTCAACTCAATCGCTCAAAAATAGCTATGTTAAATATTGGCCAAAAGCTGTGCATGGAGCACAAACCAATCCCAAACCCCCTCTGTCTCCTCCAACGCCCCATGGCCATCAATTAGCGACGCACAATACGAAACAGTGTCTCCAACCTCCATGATCCTGGTGTAATATACGTAAAACGTTGTGCAAGTCATGTTTACGACCCGGCCCCCGCAGGATCGGGAGTAAGCAGGGGGTTTGGAGGCACGACACGATCTCCCAAGTTTCTAGTAGGCCACAATAGATCCGCAGCGCAGGAGATTACCAAATGACACCGCAATATTGAAGGGTCCTATTTCAGCCTTCGCTCGCCTTTATCTAGCGCGACATTCCCGGCAAATTTAGCGTGCGAAGTTGAGACATGTCGCCGAAGTTATGGATGGGGGAAGAGTTGAGATTTCTCGAGGATGGTGGTGTTTTGTCTTTGAGAAATTTCTTGGGGGAGTTTGGGATTTGAGGATGCGTGATTTGGTTTGGGGATCCGGACCGCAGGTATGGTTCCTTGGTTTTGCTTGTTTGTTAAGAGGGGTCTATACCGTTAGACGTTCAGTTCAAAACGCGATTCGGGATTTCTCACGATAGAGACCACTGATTTATATGAGGTTTTCACTATTATTCAAATTGAAGAGTTCTTCAAGTCGGAAAGTTCATAATTTTTTTTTCGTCGAGTGAAAAAAAATTGATTTTTATTTTTAAAAAAAGTTATGAACTTTTCCACTTGAAGAACTCTTCAAATTGAATGATAGTGAGAAATCTTTCAAAATCAGCTTGAGCAAACTCATGAGGTGCAAATTAGCACTCAGGCAATAAGAAATCGCCTCAGAAAATATGATTTAAGGCCTCGTGTCGCGGCAAGAGGCCCAGCTCTTACCCCAGCCCATCGAAGGGCGCGTTTGGATTTCGCGAGAGAGCATATCTATTGGGAAGAGGCCGATTGGGAAAGAGTTCTCTTCACAGATGAGTCTAGATTCTGCCTCTACCATTGTGATCGACGTTCCCTTGTATACAGACGTCCTCATGAAAGATATGCTCAGTGCTATTTCCTGAATACTACTGGTTTCGGGGAGGATCGATTATGGTATAGGGTGGAATATTTTTGACTGCTCGCACAGACCTAGTGGTCGTTGATAATGGAGCTATGAATGCTGATAGTATATAAGGAACATTCTTGAAGCGCATGTAGTGTCATTTGCCCCATACATTGGTGAAAATTTCATGTTTATGGACGGTAATGCCAGATTCCATCGTGCGCGCATCAATCAGGAGAAGAGGTTCAAGTCTCTCGAATGGAATGGCCAGCAAGAAGTCCAGATCTCAATCCGATTGAGCAGGTTTAGGACAACCTCAATAGAAGGCTGAGAAGTTCAGAAAATCATCCAACTCTCTTAATGACTTAGGAATCCAACTCGGAGAAATCTGGGAAGGATTAGATCAGAACATTTTAAGATCCCTCATTTTGAGTATGAACCGTCGTTGCCGAGCTGTAATTAACGCAAGGGGTGGAAATACCAAGTATTAAATCACTTATCAGCATTTCAGTATTTTGAAAATTATTCATTTATCTTCTTTCACATAAGATTCGGTGAAATCCTGAATTTTTCTTCCATTTAATGTGTCTTGTCTCGTTCAAAACCTTCCCGAGAGAGCATGAAAAATAAGTTATGAAGTCAATGTAGAGTTAACTTTCATTGAAATTTTCAGAATGTGCGTTAATTTTTTCGCGCAGTGTATAAGATAATATAATTATCATTACCATCCAGCGAAATATGAAATAATTTAAAAGAACTGGCAACATTCATCCTGAAATAAATCACACCAATGAAGAAACGCGATCAACAATTTCAAGCGTGGGAAACGACACACTGGAAGGTGAAAATTCATTTGCCGCAATAAAGAGCTGAAAAATTGAATTCGAGGCGTAAAAAGTGCAGATGATAATGGCATCGGAAGGCGCAACGGCAAAAAGAGAACCCCTGGAATTCTATCCGATTTTTTCGGTACGAGTTTTTTGGATGGGCGTTCTTAATTACGAAGCTTTTTGCCCTGTAGTCACTGAGATACGGTTAGACGCCTTGCCAGTCCATGGCTAATTGTTTTGAGGAAAGTGAAATTATTTTATGTCCTTTCAACTCAGGGAAATTTCTCAGTTGAGGGAGTGCCGAAAAATGGATTTGGATTTCTTGGATGAATGGAAGCATTTCTTCGATGGAGAGGGCGAAATAGTTAAATTGATTAGAATATTAGTTCGTGTAACATGTGAGTCCCACCAAAGAATTCCGTTACACTGAGACACCGAATAGACGACACAAAGATACACTGCGCAAAAAAATTAACGCACATTATGGAAATCTCAAATTTATTCTACAACTGAAGGTGTTCTCAATGATAATTTTTTTTATCAGAATTTTGCATGCATATGTTATCCACTTTCAACGTTTTTCTTCAATACAGATGTTTTCTCCCAGCAGGAATAAAAAAAAGATGATATTATCAGATTTTGAATGTATTGGCTCCATTCTAAAATCAGTTTTTCTCGATCAATTCTAGTGATCAATAGTTTTTCTTTCGTTTGATTTTCTACACTCGATCGCTATGCAACGCGAAACACGCAATTTGACCCAAGAGGAATGTGCTCAAGCGGTAGTTTTGCGAGAAGAAGGGTGGACATACACAAGAATTGCAGAAAGGTTTGGAGTTTCCCATACAAGTGTCC
Source organism: Adalia bipunctata (assembly GCA_910592335.1). Lineage (NCBI taxonomy): Eukaryota > Metazoa > Arthropoda > Insecta > Coleoptera > Coccinellidae > Adalia > Adalia bipunctata. Next base: position 7,651,517 of record OU342951.1, read on the forward strand.
AGAATGTTGCAGAGATTCAGGGAGACAGGTATGAATGTCCGAAGACCAGGACAGGGTAGACCACGGGTAACAACTGCCATTCAAGAACGTTACTTGAGAGTTTCTTCGTTGAGACAACGGTTAGCAACCGCTCGCCTCCTTCAAAATCAGCTTGAGCAAACTCATGAGGTGCAAATTAGCACTCAGACAATAAGAAATCGCCTCAGAGAATATGATTTGAGGCCTCGTGTCGCGGCAAGAGGCCCAGCTCTTACCCCAGCCCATCGAAGGGCGCGTTTGGATTTTGCGACAGAGCATATCCCTTGGGAAGAGGCCGATTGGGAAAGAGTTCTCTCCACAGATGAGTCTAGATTCTGCCTCTACCATTGTGATCGACGTTCCCTTGTATACAGTTGTCCACATGAAAGATATGCTCAGTGCAATTTCCTGAATACTACTGGTTTCGGCGGAGGATCGATTATGGTATGGGGTTGAATATCTTTAACTGCTCGCACAGACCTAGTGGTCGTTGATAATGGAGCTATGAATGCTGATAAGTATATAAGGAACATTCTTGAAGAGCATGTAGTGCCATTTGCCCCATACATTGCTGAAAATTTCATCTTTATGGACGATAATGCTAGACCCCATCGTGCGCGCATCGTTCAGGAGTACCTTGAAGAGATTGAAGTCTCTCGAATGGAATGGCCAGCAAGAAGTCCAGACCTCAATCCGATTGAGCAGGTTTGGGGCAACCTCAATAGAAGGCTGAGAAGTTCAGAAAATCATCCAGCTACTCTTAATGACTTAGTAATTCAACTCAGAGAAATCTGGGAAGGATTAGATCAGAACATTTTAAGATCACTCATTTTGAGCATGAACCGTCGTTGCCGAGCTGTAATTAACGCAAGGGGTGGAAATACCAAATATTAAATCACTTATCAGCATTTCAGTATTTTGAAAATTGTTCATTTCTCTTCTTTCACATAAGATTCGGTGCAATCCTGAATTTTTCTTCCATTTAATGTGTCTTGTTTCGTTCAAAACCCTCCCGATAGAACATAAAAAATAAGTTATAAAGTCAATATAGAGTTAACTTTCATTAAAATTGAGATTTTCAGAATGTGCATTAATTTTTTTGCGCAGTGTAGTTCATAGTTAGGTAAAGAGATTACATTTCACTGTGACTTCATTGATGGTATTTTCTTCGAAATTTTGGGTACTGTATCACAAAGATGCCCATCCCCAGGTATCCCTACGAATACAGATAGCATCTGAGAAACGTGACCGATACTTCCACAATGAAGAACTTCCTCAATATTATTTCCGGTTGGAGCTTACGAGTTATCTACTCAGAATCCAAACCAGCATTCGAGTAAGTACCAGATTGACCGGAATTCCGAATTTCCATCAGCTAATTCCAGACTGCGAATGCCCCATATCCACCATTAGCAAACCGATGAAATATTCACGAACACCGAAAAGCTTCTGCTTTGAAAGACACCCCTAGGCGATATTGGCGAATTCAAGTGAATATTAGCAGGGTAGTTTGGAGTATTGAAATGAACCTCAATTGGGAAAATTGTAAAGCATTCCCTGAGCAACAGAACACACCCACTAAGGGCCCATTTGATAATATTACTTCGATACTAGTTGTAATATGTTTGCGACATTAGGTATGCCTGTGTACTCACTACGAATGTTTAGAGCTCATGGCGGTTCATTATATCAGTCCAGAACGCCTGGGACGTGATGCGAATGAAACAGTGAAATGGATTCGGACTTATAATTTAGTCGAGGCTAATCATGATCTGATTTACATGAATATTGTAATAGTTTGATTATTGAGCGTGCAGCTCTATGAGAATAATTCACTGAGTAGGATATGCAAACGAGATAATTAACATTTCCGACAATAGCGAATCCTAGTGCTGAATTAATTATTGTTACTTCCACATATAGTTTCATATTTCAGCAAAAATCTGGACAAAACGCTTATACGCATATTAATTCGTGTCTGGTCCATTCAGTAAGTTTGCAGGCGGAATCAGTTATTGGAGTAGGCCCAATTAAAGGCACACCCTGATAAACACACACACACACACTTACACAAATCGGATCTTCAAATGAACTGAATTTTGGTTGATTGTTTACTCTATTCATGGTGCATATTCTTCAATCAAAACTTATTCAATGTTTCTCCTGGTATAATAGTTACAGCGAAGCCGACTCATAAATCCACGCGGAAATACTTTAAAACCACTTGAAAAAGATAAACGGATTATATTTTCGAAAGAAGCAATCATTTCTCCTATGTGTTTTCAATAAAACGCGTCGTTATTGAGTTATACCAAATTTTATCCGATAAAATTTGATGAAAAAATCAAAGATCATAAGAATAATCTGTATGCTTCACTGGATTTATAATATCACAGAATGGCCGAACTTAATGAACTCTCTGATCTTTATACAAATCAACAATGTTGTCAGAATGTTCATTAACTTTTTCAAGACTGAAATCTCTATGATGGAAAAACGTTCGATGTAGAGATATGTAATGATGAAATCCCACAAATGTGGGGGATAAAATTGAATTTATAGTTAACGGTTCATACGGAAATACAATGCGCAAAGAAAAATTACGCACATTCTGAAAATCCCAATTTTAATGAAAATTAACTCTTATTTTTTATGTTCTCTCGGAAAGGTTTCCCACGAAACAAGACACATTAAATGGAAGAAAAATTCAGGATTTCACCGAATCTTATATGAAAGAAGAGAAATAAACAATTTTCAAAATACTGAAATGCTGATAAGTGATTTAATACTTGGTATTTCCACCCCTTGCGTTAATTACAGCTCGGCAACGACGGTTCATACTCAAAATGAGGGATCTTAAAATGTTCTGATCTAATCCGTCCCAGATTTCTCCGAGTTGGATTCCTAAGTCATTAAGAGTAGCTGGATGATTTTCTGAACTTCTCAGCCTTCTATTGAGGTTATCCCAAACCTGCTCAATCGGATTGAGATCTGGACTTCTTGCTGGCCATTCCATTCGAGAGACTTCAACCTCTTCAAGGTACTCCTGAACGATGCGCGCACGATGGGATCTGGCATTATCGTCCATAAAAATGAAATTTTCACCAATGTATGGGGCAAATGGCACTACATGCTCTTTAAGAATGTTCCTTATATACTTATCAGTATTTATAGCTCCATTATCAACGACCACTAGGTCTGTGCGAGCAGTCAAAGATATTCCACCCCATACCATAATCGATCCTCCCCCGAAAACAGTTGTATTCAGGAAATTGCACTGAGCATATCTTTCATGTGGACGTCCGTATACAAGGGAACGTCGATGACAATGGGAGAGGCAGAATCTAGATTCATCTGTGAAGAGAACTCTTTTCCAATCGGCCTCTTCCCAATGTATATGCTCTGTCGCAAAATCCAAACGCGCCCTTCGATGGGCTGGGGTAAGAGCTGGGCCTCTTGCCGCGACACGAGGCCTTAAATCATATTCTCTGAAGCGATTTCTTATTGTCTGAGTGCTAATTTGAACCTCATGAGTTTGCTCAAGCTGGTTTTGAACAAGGCGAGCGGTTGCAAACCGTTGTCTCAACGAAGAAACTCTCAATAACGTTCTTGAATGGCAGTTGTTACCCGTGGTCTACCCTGTCCTGGTCTTCGGACATTCATACCTGTATCCCTGAATCGCTGCAACATTCTGGACACACTTGTATGGGAAACTCCAAACCTTTCTGCAATTCTTGTGTATGTCCACCCTTCTTCTCGCAAAACTACCGCTTGGGCACATTCCTCTTGGGTCAAATTGTGTGTTTCGCGTTGCATAGCGATCGAGTGTAGAAAATCAAACGAAAGAAAAACTATTGATCACTAGAATTGATCGAGAAATGATTTTAGAATGGAGCCAATACATTCAAAATCTGATAATATCATCTTTTTTTATTCCTGCTGGGAGAAAACATCTGTATTGAAGAAAAACGTTGAAAGTGGATAACATATGCATGCATAATTCTGATAAAAATAATGAGAGAAATGTCCCTAGGGGACGGTCCTAACGGACGCGAATTTTCCTATTTTTATTGATAAAAATAATTATCATTGAGAACAGTTGTAAAATAAATTTGAGATTTCCATAATGTGCGTTAACTTTTTTGCGCAGTGTATATTTAATCTCAATAGTAATAATTTTTTTCTACGTTCTATTAACGTCACACTTGCCACCTTTGAAAAGCGCTTCCTCATCGTGATTCTCAGCAAACTGATAAATTTTTATTCTACGTTTTCTCAATGTTGCCACCACAATAAAACATTCGTATCGTTGCACCCCGTATGTTTGGATCTCGGCGGCTCAATTCAACAGATTTTCATAAAAACCCTTCCATACAGAACCGGAAATAGCGGGAATCAACATCCGGCCATATCCGCCGACAGAAGTGACAGCCATCTCGACTGTCGTGGCCTTTCAGGTTTTTCCTCCGTCGCAATCGGACTTTTAACAGATTCCATCTAAACTTCCGGAACTCCAGACGTGATCGCATGTGAATTATGGAAGTTGGAAATCGCGCATTTCTCCGGAAAAGCGGTACGGTATTCGGGTTACGAAGAGATTGTTTGGGAGTTTCCGAATTGCCCTTATATTACGTTGAAATATTCGAAAACCGTTCGCAGGAAGCGGTTCAAACTCTGAAAACTTCCAGAATGGGTGCTTTACGATGCCCTTGGTGCGCTTATTTCGGCTTCTGATTAATTTTCATTGGGGATATTGCCTGTTCGTGCAGGTGAGGTTTGATGAAAATTTCCACCAAGTAAATAGTTGAAATTTCATACTAGACCGTCAACTTTTAAGCAATTATTCCCTTTCATTCCATTCGTTCATTTCTGGTTTTTTCAGTCTTAATACTAGTTTCGTCAAGGTTTGGTTCTATATTCTATCAAAGACTGCTTTCAACTGTTCTCAGCCAATGTGACTCAATCAGAATGAGTTCAATTCAGACTTCATCCTGTCTTCATACGCTTTGACAGTTGTAGAATCACGAGTGAACAAGCAGAACGCTTACTATCAAGAATAATTACATGTAAGTTCTTGTCAAGGCTTGCATATCCATTCTTGAGATATGAGGACATAATCAGAGGGTTGTGTGTCGAAATATCCAACAGTCCTTGAACTCTCATTGCTATTGCTTTCGAAAGGCTTATTGCCATTTGATGATGTCTTATTCTCCAGCTTGTCTTCGAACACCTTATGTCGCAGAGACAAGCCATCAATTGTCAAGCAGTAACTCGTAAGTTGTTATCCAGTAATTTCTCAGTTGTTGATCGATTTTCGTTAGTGAATTCGTTAGTAAATCGCTAGTAATCCATACCTATTCATAGATTACAACCGATCACTTTGCTCCCTTGCTATACATTTTCAAATAGACGGCACATTTCATAATTCTTCCTTGCTATACATTTTCATATCGAAGGTAGAGTTTATAATTGTTTACATAAAACTCATATAATTATTTCGTGCTTGTTATCTAAGTTGGGGTAACAAGAAAATAACAGTTTGTTGTTTGTTGAGAGTGCGTTCAAATTTCACCACTTCCTCATCCTCTTCGTAGTTGTTATCAAGTACAGATAACAAACGCTGTAAAATTATTTAAAACTCAATAACAACTTGAATCGATCCAATAAAAATCAGTATGAGACATTTCGTCAATCTGGTCGCCTTTTTCTGAAGTTTGGTTCTTTGCATATACTTCATGAATGTTCTTATTTTGAAATGAAGTCAGTCTAAAAATTGAAAAGTTTCACCAATAGCAGCGTGAAAATTTGGCACAACATTGTCAATGACATGCTCCCTATGTAAGGCGGTCATATCTCCAGGACAAATGTGTAGATCTGTGCGCCCGTTGAAACATATCCGGGCCCATATCATAACACTACCCCCTCGGAATGGATGGACTTCTTGGACATAGCGACTATTACGGGGTATGCGTGGGATTGTCCATACCCTTATTTTTCGAGAATCTGAAAATCGTCCATATCTTGGACCCCATCTGCATTGTGAAGATTATTCCGTAGCACTCTATACGTAGATGTAGGGTTTCTTCTCGCCGAAACGTTGATGAAACGATCCTGATTCGTCGCCCACCAAGCCTTGGTCTTTCCAACACGGAACCTGTCTCCCTGAACCTATTCCAAAGTCGAGATATCATACTTTGGCTGACTTGGAGCCTACAACAACCTGAGTTAGGCCACCCTGTAGCATTCCGATAGCCCTATTAGCCTCAGCGTTTGTTAATTTCAGTCTTGGCATTTTCAGAAAACTCGTTTCAAATCGAAGCCGTTGATAAACTGACTTCATTTCAAAATAAGAACATTCATGAAGCATATGCAAAGAACCAAACTTCAGAAAAAAGGCGACCAGATTGACGAAATGTTTCATACTGATTTTTATTGCATCGATTCAAGTTGTTATTGAGTTTTAATTGATTTTACACCGATTTTTTCGAAGATTACATACTTTCAAAAACGATTGAATACGATATCCCTAACTCTTGTGGAGCAGCATATTAATTTATTACCAATTCCTCAACTGAAAATGTTATTGTAGTAATAATGGAGATACCAGAGTGAAGTTAACACTTCCTAGATCCGCTAGTGGAAGTTACCACAGTTATTTCTCGATCGAATATCTCCATGCCCAACAATCCCAGTTTCTCAGCTGCTGAAACATTCAGGATCTATCGAATTCTTTATGCCGAAGGCACGTCTTTGCACCTACACCCCCTTTCAATTTATCGTTTTCGGGATCGAACTTGACCCCATAACTTCCTGACCGATTTTCCATTCGACAAGTCGTAAAAAACCACTCTCATTTCCGCATGCCATGTCGGGGTGGCCCCCAGATCTATCGGCGAGATACTGTGGCAGCAGCAGAAAACCGACTTCCTTTTTCTGGAGTCGATATTGAAAGCAAATATTCCGGCATTTCCGAAGGAGGACTGGAAAGGAGCAAGTATGCTTCGAAGCCTTGTAAATATAAACTTGTGTCTATCTTCCCGAGGTAGAATGCAGGGGCGGCACCGTAAATCTCTGAATTTCGTGGTTGGACACGTAGGGGTATCGAGTTTGTTGACTTTTCGCTGTTTCGTGTCAAGGAGAGATGTGTCAAATTCGTGATACACCGATTTTTCATCATTCCTGACAGTACTGACTTTTTCAGCATTCAAGGAAACTGGAGCTATGATATTTTTTGCTTATTTTGACCACGTTGACGACTTCAGAACGGAAAATTATTACCAGACTACACAGAATTCATTTGTTGCCATTACAAATTACTGTGAAGGGTATTTTATTAGGCGTTAACATCTTTGAATTAAAATTAAACGAAGTGTATAACTCCATTCACTCATCACACCCTTGCCCTAAAGTGGATATTAACTCAGAAAATATCCATTTTAGGGCAAGGGTGTGATGCATACACTCACATTATTTTTTAACGTAGATTCAATATCTGCCATAAAAAAATGGGGTCCTAATTTGAAAAAATTGATTTTTCACGATTTGTCATCCCTAACTTTGAAAGCGATTTTTTCACCCCCTGTATCATGAATCGCGATTTCGATTTTCAAAGTGGATACATCAATCTTACATCTTGAAAAATCCCAAAAATGAAAATTTTCCATCCAAAAACCTCGAAGTTATTCTTGTTTCAGCGGAGCTCTATTTTCGATTTTTTTTTCGAATTTTCCCGCTCAGAGAGAATTTTCCAACCAAAACTGAAAAATGTTACATCAAAATAACTTGAAATTTTCTAAGGAATCTATTTCTGCAATAAAAAAATGGTGTTCTAATTTGAAAAACGGAAGTTGACGTCATTTCCGGAAAAACCGGAGGTGCTCATGCCTTGAAAATATTTTAGATTTCATCAGCATCGTGAAATACTTATAAGTGCTGAATTTCATGAAAATACGTTCAGTAGTTTCCCGTATAAATATGGGTGAGGTTCCTCGTGAAAAACCCTGTATATACCAATAGACAATACAACAGAAAAAGAATATTTATGCATAGACAATGCTTGTGACGAAGAAAGCTCACCCCCCAGATAAAACCTTCCATATTCCAGGCCGCATTATCCGTCAACCCAGACGAATCATTACAGACGACTTCACCCTCAAAACCCCACTGGCCACACAGCAATAACTACATTCGGATCCGCTCTCCAGAAGTTTCCTGTTTTCCATCTCCCGGCTCGGAATGAGAATCGCTGCTCTTCTCCCTCGCATATTACTAAATAGCAGGAAGAAATTCCTTCCCAGACACTATTAACCTCAAGATAGAACGTGATTCAGTGAGCGAACCTGTGCATGATTGTAACTCTCAGCCGGAAACTTCGGATTTAGTGATAGTACTTGTCTGGGGCAGCAGATGGCGAAAAACCGGCGACTGGGGGCGGAAGAGTCTCCAGGAGGGAGGCAGGGGTCACGGGACGAATAATAACCCTTTAAACGCCCGCCCGGAAAGTTACCGCAATGTGTTACAAGCAGCTCGGATTTGCACAAACAGAATGAACTGGTCGGCGGTTCGGAATCGGAGTTTGTATCGGAATTGGGGAAACTGTCCTAGGAATCGTTTTCGGAACAGTAATTGCGTGATGTTGATGTTAGGATGGAAATTGCGACACTTAGGTGTGAAATGGGGTAGATTACATCGGTATCAGGAAGCGGGACCTCATTGGCGGTGTTTTAGAAGAAATAAGAACCGTTTTGGGGACCTCTAAGATGCTCGAGGAAGCATCTCGGAATCTGTGACAATCGTTATGACTTTCCTTAAGAAATTCTAGTGTTCGTTTTCACTCAGCTGATCTTAAATGGGCTTTCCTATATGGCTGTGTATTTCTGGTTTCCTTGTTGTCTACTTGAAGGATCCCTCACCCTCACCTCGAACAAGCTTCGAGCTTCTGACGGGTCTTCTCGGGAGACTAAGGAGTTATCAGTGTAATGAAAATAAACTGCTCCACATGAGTTAGGGATATTGACTTAAATTTTGTGGTAAAAATTCATATTAAAATGATTTCAAGTTGCAAATTAATTTGGGCCTGTATACTCCATTCACAATTATAAAATCATAACTCTGGCCTTGGAAATTTGACACATTCCACTCTGTATCGAAGTTATGACGTTTTTCAAAATATTTTTCTGTTCCAAGTCAACAGTATGTTGCCCTTTCTACATTCCCAGCGTATTTCTCAGAATGTGAATGAATTGGAGAAAATGTGATGGACGAAAATAATTAACGTTTATATGAATTTATAGAAAGGATTCCATTTCTAGTTATTTGCATGAAAAGTACAAGAGATCACTGTTGAAATATGTTATTTTTCGACATGGAAGAAAATTGCATTGCTTTCACATAATTTTTATATGCATGCTTGTGAAGATTTAATGTTTATTATCCTCTTGACCTGAAAGTTCAAGACTTGACGACATTTTATTTATTTGATCTTATGAACAAGGAGTAAAATATTCTGATTGTATGGTAATTTATTGGATTAAAAAATATTCATACATTACTACCACAGTAGGTTAGTACAAATAAAATGGAATAGGTCAAACATATGCTTCACATTTATCATTCACCTGTTCTAAAATAAGAAACAAACTCCTGGAATATGGAAAGAACCGATGTATTTTGTTTCAATATATAGCCTTTTTCTACTTTCGGCAAAGGAATGAAAGCTCCAGTAGTCCAGTGACACATTTCAATTCATCGGAATCTGAATTCACCTACTGTGGAATGCAATATAGTCATATTTCTTCTTTTTTTTAGCTTTTTCGACGTCTTTTTTTTCTGAACGTGAAAACGATCAACAATAATCATTTAGAGACCGATTATGGCCATCCAGAACCCGTTCACTTACAAAAATCGTGCAATTTCATTCTGCAAGTTCTTTCCTCATAATTCCTCGAAAATCCTACCTGAACCATATTTTCCGGTCGCTTTCGTTAGAAGATCTTATAAGGAAGCCTTTTTTGTCCATTTACACATTTCAAATAAATTTTGAGCACCAAAAACGATACCGAAACTAACCAAACTTCTGGGGGACCGGAATTTCGTTTGAAATCTTTCAAAACGGCCAGATACCTAAAAAAACTTCGTTATCAAGTGTAAAAAGGTCGATTAGTAGGTACTTACTTTCGCTTTATTTATGCTTATAAATGGATTTTTGGTTAAATTCAAATTTTGCGTTCGTACTCAAGCCAAAACTCGTGAAAGGAAAAAAATGACACTCGCACAAAATTTCTTATATCGACGGAAAACTTCTTCTGGACGACGAAGAACGGTAAAATAGGCGATTTCCTATCGATATTTCGCCCCAAAATCGCCGATCGATTCGAACTTACAAAATGTGAAATATCTTTGATACTTTTCTGTACGCGCACAGACTTTTCATCAGGTGCACCAACTCCTGAAAACTAGACCATGACCTCCTATGTGATTAAATAAAAGTGAATGGAGTATAGGTCTTCAGCGTATACAGGGTGGTTAAGAAAAATCGAGTAAAATAACGAAATTTTATTCCCAGAGAATTCAAGCATTTCAAGCTTATTTCAACTATATTTTTTTGCAATTTAAGTCAATATCCCTAACTCATGTGGAGCAGTTTATTAATAAGCCATAATCGTCTCTGGAGACTCAATTTTTCAGTTTAGGTACTAATCCCTAAATTACTAGATACAGAAAAGCCAACATCTGTAGAATCAATAGTGTCAACGCTGCTGATGTCTTTCCAAAGCCTTCCACCCTTGTATTTCAACCCGTCGACCTGTACACCCAGCTGGAAGGTGCCGAATAAGGCTCGCCAGAATATCCCCTTTCACTCCGGATCTAATTCAACCCCTAAATGAATATTCGTCAAATCTGACCCGACCTGACGTCTGGCGCTGTCAAAAGTTGCCGATACCGAGACCGGCAATTAATACAGCGTTAATTACGGGATTCAATTTGCAGAACTCGATGAATATTCCACCGCAAACCTCTTATTTCCAAATGCGAGGTGATTATTCGAGAGGCAAACCCTAGTTCTGGGTTTCGGGAATATCCTTTGTTGAGGCTGTTCGACCTCTGCTGCCCCGCTGTCGAAACAATGGCTGCTGTCGCGGCTGGGAAGACTGAAGGGGGTGCGGAGAATCAGTGGTAATTTATTGGTGTCGTGAATGGACCTGGAGTAATTCAGCATCAACAAATTCAAGGAGCTTCCTTCCAAGAGGAATATGGTGAAACTCTAGCCGTAGCACTTCATATCTCCAAGGCATTCGATCGAGTCTGGCATCAGGGACTCCTCGCTAAGCTTCCATCTTATGGCGTGCCCCCAAAGCTATGTTCTCTGCTAGCTAGTTTTCTCTCAAACAGATCTCTCCATGTAGTGGTCGATGGAGTTTCATCTGACTCTCTACCCATAAATGCTGGTGTTTCGCAGGGATCAATTCTGGCTCCAACACTATTTCTACTTCACATCAACGATTTGCTGGAAGCAACTTCGTGTCCAGTGCACAGCTTCGTGGATGATAGTACCCTCCATACCGCCTTTTCTTCTAGGGCTCCAATACCAGCCCGCCAAATCAAAAACGAACGAGGAAGAAATGTTAACAACATAAATATGGACTTGGCAGCAATTCTTGAATAGGGATCTAATAACTTGGTAGAATTCAACGCAAACAAAACACAAGCATGTCTTTTCTCTAGAAAAGCCGATCTTACTGTGCCCAGCATAAAATTGTCGGGAGTGACCATACCATTGAAGTCATCCATTTCGATGCTTGGCATTACTGTCGGCAGTAACCTTTCCTGGGAGAATCACGTGAGATCCATTGCTAAAAGTGCATCCCAAAAACTTGGTTTTCTGTTTCGTGCCGGGAGCTATTTCACCTCAGGTCAGCTGCTTATGATCTATAAGGCACAGATTCGACCTGTCCTGGAATACTGTTCCCATATTTGGAGTGCTGCACCTAAACACACCCTAAAACTCTTGGATTCTGTACAAAAAAGGGCCATTCGTCTCGTCGGTGATGCCTCGCTTACAAACTCGCTCACTTCTCTGGAACACCGTAGAAAAGTGGGCGATCTGTCTCTATTTTATAGATATTTCCATGAGCGATGCTCTTCTGAATTATCAGCAATCGTTCCCCCTCTGGCAGTCTCTTCCAGACTGACCCGTCAAGTTAAGTCTTCACACCCCTTCGTGGTTACTTTGGAGACCTGCAAAACATCTCTCTTCAAAGACTCGTTCATCCAACGAACAGCGAGACTTTGGAACACATTGCCTAGGGAGGTGTTCCCCGAGGCATATAAGCTCCAGAAATTCAAGTAGAACACCAATTCCCACCTGCTTGCCCTTGGTTCTCACGATGTTCTCTGAACATTACAGGATATTCCTTTTCGTGAAAACCACAACAAAAAAAAAAAGTTAACAGATACTACTCTTCTGATGGCGCTGTATGACCGTTGCTAGACAAGTAGCAGAAGTGTGATAAAAACAGATAGGACCTTTTGTGGGATTCTGGGTATCTCCCCTCAAAACTTCAGACGACAGAGAAAGTAAGGGAATCATATAGCTCCTGGTCTTCTTTGTTATCAAAAAAGTCCATTCGCAGTATAAATTCGTGGTATCAAAAATAAAAATATAGATTCAGAACACTCCCTCTGTATGTATGTTCCCGCTGTTCTTCATGAAAATGCAACTTCATTGTGAACCAATGGATATGAATGAATCATTTAAATTAAAGTATTGCCCATTGTTAGCTACAACTATCACTTTCTGTTGGAACAGTCCAATGTCCATCACCCAAATTTTTCTTTATACAACCATACCAGACAGAAGAGAACGACAAATTATCCTAACCGATAAATTCTCATAACCTTTTCAATTCGATCGTAGTCGTTTTTCATAATCACGACCATAAATGATCTGAAGAGCTAGTGCTGAAACACTTCAGCATATTCTCCATAAACGTCCTATTAATGAATGACTATAGAGATGGGCCATTTAGCACATTACCGTCGTTAGGATGTTATTACAAAGAGCGTTAGGATGATGGTGATGAAATATTTTATGGTACTGTTATAAAGGAGATCAGTTGGCGAACTAATAACGCTATTTTATCCGATGCCATTGCTGTCAAATGATGAACTTCGCTCTGCAGTCATTTAATAACGCAAAATAAATCGAGTCGTTTCACTAAATCACTTAATCTGAGATTTATATATGACTAGCGACCCGCCCCGGCTTCGCACGGATGCAATGCAATCCTTATAAGCAACGGTAGTGCCGGCGCCGCACCACTATGTCCCTGCATTTTAAATCTGTAATATCTTCGGAAATATTCATTTAAATTACATGCTATAAAATGCCATATTGATCTGTATTGAATGGACAATGTATTTCAGGTGCTTAATTGGATAAGGATTAATGCTGTATTGCTTGAAATAACTTCCGAAATAAAGCATTTTTTCCCTCAAAATGTAAAGGATAAAAAATGGTTATTGTGGGTTATCCTTAAGAGATAGACATATACCATCGCGAACTTTCTTGTTGACCTTATTTAGGAGTACAATACCGAGTACATTATTTTGATTTATCTCGTGGGGTTCAGTCAGCGTTTGCAATGTAAGCGCAAAAAAATGTGTTTACTTACGACATCACATTAAAAACCTGTAAATTCATCAGTGTTTCTCTACAATATTATGCATGTATCATACATATAATCCTTCCTTTTGAATCACTTTATCTTTTCAAAAAAACCGTTTCAAAATCTGTTGCATAGTTTTGAAGATTCAAGCATACATAGAGACAGACAGCGAAAGCGACTTTGTTTTATACTATGTAATGATATTGAATGTTAGTGTCATGAAAATGTTCAATTTGTCTTATCGAGATAGGTTTTAAAACCCGAAAATTTAGATGATTTCATTGCTTATTTCATGAAAATAAAAAGCTTTTCATAACTTTTACGCTCCTTATTTTTGTCAGAATACTGGCTTGCGATCGACTCAAATAATGTTCAAGATCAACCAGGAACAAAATGGCGGGCGCGCCGGGTACGGCACTCCAAGTCTTTCTTAGTTTTGCACGACAAAACTCCAACTGTATCTTCAATAGATCTTTCATTTATTCACAACAAAGTTCAAGACATCTATAAACATATATAAAACCTGAGGAAATTAAATATCAATAGTCTTTTTGACATTTTGACACCCTATTCTCTTCGAATAAACCGACTTTTTTTAATACACATGGAATTCATGGTGTATTTTAGTTATTCGAGTTTTTACATTAATTAAACTGGGTAATTTGTGATGTACCATTCGGTCCCGCCAAATCCATTTTGCCTTTGGGTATCCGATGGTAATTGAATTCAGTAATAAAATTAAAAGATATTTCGAACGATATCATAGATACTATACTGAGAAAAATCTAAACCTACACGAGAAACAGTTGAAACTATTCTTACAAATCCAACCCAATTTGAAAACCAACCCGAGTTCCCGATTAATCTGAACAGTGCAGAACTGCAGATTAATTGCAGTTTGCCCTTCGCGAGGGAATATCTAGATTCGAGAGGCTAGCCTCAGACTCAACGTAACATGTGTCGTTTAGGCGTGCGGTCTTCTGGCTTGCCGTCCGTTCCCTATGATTATTTCGAATGAACTGAATTTTGGTTCATTGTTTACTTCATTCATGGTGCATATGCTTCAATAGGAACTTATTCAATATCTCCCCTGGTATAAAAGTTACAGGGTAGTCGACTCATCAATACACGCTAAAACACCATAAAACCACTTTGAAAAGATAAACGGTTCATATTTTCGAAAAAATCAATCATTTCAGAAACTAAAAGTATTCTTATATTTTTTCACTAAAACGCGTCGTTTTCGAGTTATTTCCAATTTTACCCAGAAAAATTAAATTGAAATTAATGAAAAATAATATGATACCTGATAATCTGTGGCGATGTGTCTATCTGAACAATATCCTCTTGGAATTTTATAAACTCGACACGGTTAATATTATATTAATTCACTTCACATAATAATCACATTATAACAATAATTCACTGAATGTATTCAGAACTTCACATAATGTTCACACTGTTTACAGTTTGTTATTTATTATAGTTGGCACTGTTGGCAGCGCCTCCAAGGGTAATTGAGATAACCAATCCGTCGGTTTTCAATATAAGCATGCATGGTGAAATTTCGCGGCAAAGTCGATTTATGATGAAAACGGCAGATATCATAGATATTCATACTATGTTTCGTAAAAAAAACCTTAACCTCAATGGAAATATCAGCAAGCTGACAACATCTTCTTGAAATTTCTGTGCAAACATTCACAAAATCGGTACAAAATAGGTTAGGTTAGGTTGTTTAATAATAAATTCTGATGATCTGAAAGAAAAGTCTTTCTTCATGAGATTGTTTGGGAATTTCAAAGAAAATATGAACAAGTTATTAGTGTTCACACACTAATCTGCAGAAAAATCGAAGAAGGAACTTATTTTGGTGGGAGAAATGTGGCTTTTTAGTTAAAAAGCAACATGAAACCGGATGCCGGATGGGCGGATGAAACTAACTGTTCTTGTTGAAATTATCGTGTTTGCAACATTTTTATTCCAATAAGGTTAGTACGAGAGTATTCCCTAAATGTATAAACTCAATTTCAATCGAGAAATATGAACTTTCAATCAATTCCAAGTATCATTTCAGGGACGTAAATTTTTTTTTTTTTCAAATGGCGATATCTTGTTAACAGAGCCGAATTCGAAAAAATGGAAAATGAAGAAAAAGTTTCTTTTGGCCTCGCGAATCTACAGTTAAAATATATGTAGAAGTCAAAGACTCATCCTGTATATCGGCTACCAATTAGGGTGACAGTATTTGGGCAGTATTCTGGTTTCTTGAAGTTCTTTTTTTCCAAAATAAGGATAACAATCTTTCATAATATTTTCCTCAAGTGAATGAATTGTCACAGAGGAGTGATAACTTGCGCACCAACGAATCCCAGACGGAACGAACGATCCGAGGGTTCCTAGCAGCTGAATCCTGAGAGGAATAAATCCCTGAGATTCCAAAGCCCATAAAAGCTCTCTCCAGAATCCAAACTTTTCCCGTAAAAGTGAAAAACTACGTTAAATGAGTACGAGACGGATATACTTAATTATAGTGTCGAATCTGAACTCTAGACACCCCAAACAAAACGGGGGCTCCATAAATCCCAACCCCATCGCGAGGCGTCTCCGACACGGCATAAAGAACGAAACATTTCTCCATCCACCTCCCTTGTTTATGCAAAGTGTGACGGCCCCCTTCTAATTGCTCCTCTCCAGACAGTTTTTATTCCGTTGCCCTCCCGAGTGGACGAATTGAATTTTCAAATTGACGTCTACGAACTCGTCAAACAATGGGGGTGGGGACCGTGGAAATCTAGTTAAGACGATGCCTTCCTCAGCGTGGAGGCTAGAGATGAATCTTTCTATTGGTATAGTGGCGCGAAAATGATACAGTATGTGGATTATTTTATGGCCTTGTTTCTTCGAGACAGATTGATGAATCTGAATGAAATCTTCGTCTTTATGGGGACTTATTCTATCCAGAATTTATGTGAATTTTGCTCGTCATGCTCACGAAAATTCTTGTCTTGGAACATAAAATTTATTGTGAGGTAAATTGAAGTTTTAATGGAATGAGACAGAGGCGGCTGGTTCTGAAGGGCACAGAGGGACGTGCCCACCAAACAGACAAGATCAAAGGAGAGGAAATACAGAAATCAGCTGACCACTTATTAATTTTTCACCCAAAAAGTTGGGATTTTCGAAATCGATTTTACTCTTTATAGAGATACTCTGGGCAGTGCTGATTAACAATATATAATTCTTATGTAGATGCAACCAAAGAAACGGGAGCTATGACGATTTGAAATTTCGATTTTTTGAAAAAAGGCCATTTCTCAGGTGGAAATCTAAACTATGCTAGTTAGGGCTCTGGAATATGTTTTATTGAATTCAGCGACCTCGAAAACCTATATTTTGATACCAAAGTCGACCATGTTCCTTCATAAGTAAAGAATTTTTTCGGTTTTATGTTTTCCATATTTCATTTTCGAGTTTTCTTCTCGAGCCTACAGCATTCGGGATATATGTGATATGGATCATCAAAATGGGTATTCTGAATGATTCGAATAGGTTGAAGACTTTTCAGGTTGAATATCACTGTTAGATTTTCCAGGGAATCCTTGTTGATGGCAAATATAGAGTTTTTAGGGGGTCTTACCCCTTATGCATTTTTACCCAAAAAGTTGGGATTTTCGAAATCGATTTTATTCTTTCTGGAGATACTTTAAGCAGTGCTGATTAACAATATCTGACCCTCATGTGGGGGCGATCAAAGAAACGGGAGCTATGACGATTTGAAATTTCGATTTTTTGAAAAAATGCCATTTGACCGGTGAAAATCTGAACTATGATAGATATCGATTCGACCCATGTTTTATTGAATTCAGCGACCTCGAAAACCTACATTTTGATACCAGAGTCGACCATGTTTCCTTCATAAGTAAAGAATTTTTTCGGTTTTATGTTTTCCATATTTCATTTTCTAGTTTTCTTCTCGAGCCTACAGCATTCGGGATATATGTGATATGGATCATCAAAATGGGTATTCTGAATGATTCGAATAGGTTGAAGATTTTTTAGGTTGAATATCACTGTTAGATTTTCCAGGGAATCCTTGTTGATGGCAAATATAGAGTTTTTAGGGGGTCTTACCCCTTATGCATTTTTTACCCAAAAAGTTGGGATTTTCGAAATCGATTTTATTCTTTCTGGAGATACTTTAAGCAGTGCTGATTAACAATATCTGAGCCTCATGTGGGGGCGATCAAAGAAACGGGAGCTATGACGATTTGAAATTTCGATTTATTGAAAAAATGACATTTGACCGGTGAAAATCTAAACTATGATAGATATCGATTCGACTTATGTTTTATGAAATTCAGCGACCTCGAAAACCTACATTTTGATACCAGAGTCGACCATGTTTTCTTCATAAGTAAAGAATTTTTGCTGTTTTATGTTTTCCATATTTCATTTTCTAGTTTTCTTCTCGAGCCTACAGCATTCGGGATATATGTGATATGGATCATCAAAATGGGTATTCTGAATGATTCGAATAGGTTGAAGATTTTTTAGGTTGAATATCACTGTTAGATTTTCCAGGGAATCCTTGTTGATGGCAAATATAGAGTTTTTAGGGGGTCTTACCCCTTATGCAGTTTTTACCCAAAAAGTTGGGATTTTCGAAATCGATTTTATTCTTTCTGGAGATACTTTAAGCAGTGCTGATTAACAATATCTGAGCCTCATGTGGGGGCGATCAAAGAAACGGGAGCTATGACGATTTGAAATTTAGATTTTTTGAAAAAATGCCATTTCACAGATGAAAATCTAAACTATGATAGTGAGGGCTCTGGAATATTTTTTATTAGATTCAGCTACCCCGAAAACCTACATTTTGATACCAAAGTCCACCATGTTTCCTCCATAAGTAAAGAATTTTTTCGGTTTTATGTTTTCCATATTTCATTTTCGAGTTTTCTTCTCGAGCTCACAGCATTCAGAATATAGGTGATATGGATGTCCAAAATGGGTATTCTGAATGATTCGAATGGGTTGAAGGCATAATCGATTGAATATCACTGTTCGATTCTCCAGGGATTCCGTTTTGACGGCAAATATGGTGTTTTTAGGGGGTCTTACCCCTTATGCATTTTTCACCCAAAAAGTTGGGATTTTCGAAGTAGATTTTATTCTTTATAGAGATTCTTTGGGCAATGCTGATTAACAATATACAAGTCTCATGTGGACGTGACCAAAGAAATGGGAGCTATGACGATTTGAAATTTCGATTTTTGAAAAAAAAGGCCATTTCACAGGTGAAAATCTGAACCATGATAGTTACGGCTCTAGATTATTTTTTATTGAATTCAGCGACCCCGAAAACCTACAGTTTGATACCAAAGTCGAATATGTTTCCTCCATAAGTACAGAATTTTTTTGGTTTTATGTTTACCATATTTCATTTTCGAGTTTTTTTTTCGAGCTTACAGCATTCAGAATATAGGTGATATGGATCAACAGAATGAATATTCTGAATGATTTGAATACGTTGAAGAACTTTCCGATTGATTATCACTGTTACATTTCCCAGGGAATCCGTGTTGATTGCAAATATGTATGTATTGTATTTTTATAAGTATGTCCATCTATGTGACAGTCTTTCAACGTAGTTTTCATGGAGTTCAAAAAATCTGATCAACTTGGAATTTCGCGCAAGTATCACGTATCGATGACCATTCAATAATTTCATCACCTCAGCCTGATATTCTGAACAGGATCACCAGGATACAAGAATTTATTATATCAATACGCACCAGATCCTCCGCCAATTTGCAACTCCCAACCATCATCTTCATGCTTCAATTTATCTGTTACGGAACCTTTTCACAGATGATTCGATATTTAACGAAATAATTGGAAGATTCTGAACTGCAAACTCATAAACGACGATCTTTACATTCGAAAGATTAAAAACAAATTCAATCAGAAGTTTAGGGAAAATCCAGAATTGGAAGAGAGCAAAAAAATTCATATTCTGAGAAAAGTTTCGAATTGGAAGTTTCGGAACTTCAGGTTCATTCTAATTCGAAACAGACTATCCAGTTTACGTTTATCGTGTTCACGGATGGCCGGACAGATGGACAGAATTGAATCTATCCACATTTCTCTTATCAGTGAGTCCAACCTGATAGAACCAGAAAAATGATGATGGTCACAGAATAGAGAAAATCGCGAGCTTCGGCGTTTTCCTCCCGGAAATCGTATGCCGACCCCTCCATCTACACCCGGATGCGTATTAATTTCCTCTCGCGAATTTCCACCTCCGTTTTCCGCCAATATCACTTCCGGAAAAAACAAGACTTCGGCCTGAACACGACAAACAAATCATTATTTCCACAGAACGTGCCCAATAAAGCATCGCCGACACGACCTACATTCCGTGTCTGCCCCCGCGCTCAAGAGTACCTATTATTCACTCTGCGAGTTTTTTCATCGAGATAAATGTCCCCTCTGGTGTTTGTGGAGGGTATGTCGCTGGCGTAACTTTCGATTCCTGGCTCTCTTGCCATATTGACTAGAATCGCAGTTGCTAGTAGGTCATATGTATCGGCAGTTCAAATGTACTTGGTATATGGAAACTACAGTGGCTTTATACAAGACAGTGGCGACAATAGGGTCATAGAACACGTTTTGGCACAAACATGGTGGATATTTGTTTACATTTGAGTGTCGTGCTGTTTGACATTTGACTCGATTTTGAGCTTTATACACTATGACATGACAACAAATCAATGAAAGTCCGCCATTAGTGGTCGAAAACAGTCCGACCAATCAAAACGTGAACGTCTATTGTCGCCACTGTCCAGTATAAAGCCACTGTAATAGAAACCAATATTCTTCTTTGAACGTCGAGTCAATGCTAATTCTCCGCGAAATGCCTAAAGTTTGTATGAATATCCTAGGAGAACGATGCATCGTATGGGATGGAGCTTTGCAGGCATAGAAAATTCGATCCTTCACTATCCACGAAGTATACCCAGTACATTTCCAAAAGCCCTAGGAAAAAAGCCTTATGCTCCCCCGTTTTACATCTATTCGTGAATTCTGCAATATTTGAATGAGGGTCTTGATAGAATCGAGTGTCGGATGGGCTGGAAATTTGCAGGCATCGAAAATCTATAAAGTATACCCAGTTATTTTCGAAACCAATCTTTTCGCGAATTTCACAAATATGAAATAATAATTATAGTAGGCCCGTAGTTTCAACCACTCACTAGCATTATATAGGGTGAGTCTTTGATTTGTACATATATTTTAACTGAAGATTCTTGAGGTCAAAAGAACCCTTTTTTTCATTTTTTCCGAATTCGGCTCTGTTGAAAAGATATAGCCATTTGAAAAAAAATTGGGCTGACTACGCCTCTGAAACGATCTTCTGGGATTGATGCAAAGTTCATATTTCTCGATAGAAATTGACTATATACATTAAGGGAATACTCAAGTACTAACCTTATTGGAATGAAAATGTTGCAAACACGATAATTTCAACAAAAACAGTTAGTTTCATCCGATTATATCTGCAATTAAAATGAAACATTCTCCCACCAAAATAAGGTCCTTCTTCGAATTTTCTGCAGATTAGTTTGTAAACACTAATAACTTGTTCATATTTCCCTCGAAATTCCCAAACAATATCATGAAGAAAGACTTTTCATTCAGATCATCATAATTTATTATTAAACAACCTAACCTAATCTATTTTGTATCGATTCTGTGAATGTTCGCACAGAAAATTCAAGAAGATATTGTCAGCTTGCTGATATTTTCATTGAGGTTGAGGATTTGTTACGAAACATAGTATGAATCACGATACACTTGTGTACAGTGGTATAAATATCTATGAATTCCGCCGTTTCCATCATAAAGCGAGTTTGCCGCAAAATTTTACCACGCATGCGTAGAGCGAAAACCGAAAGATTGGTTATCTGGAGGCCAACTATAAACAATAACAAACCAGAGTCACTGAACAAACTGTGAACATTATGTGAAGTTCTGAATACATTCAGTGAATTATTGTACTAATGTGATTATTATGTTGAAGTGAATTAATATAATCTTAACCGTGTCGAGTTTATAGAATTCCAAGAGGATACTGTTTAAATAGAAACATCGACACAGATTATAAGGTATCATTTTAGTTTTCATAAATTTCAATTTAATAAGTAGTTTGTATCGAGATTCATCATTCATATCCGAATTTTGTATTTCATCGACATTTAACTTCAATATGGACCGGTAACTATGAATTTTCAATAGAAACTGTGCGTATTAAATCCTCCTTGGTGTTCAGTTTTATCTCCCACATTTGTGGGATTTTATTATTAAAATATCTCGACAAAGTTGATAAATATTGTGACAACATTGTAAACTCGTTTAAAGACCAGAGAAGGAATAATATTCGATGATATTTAATTCAGAGACGCATTCAGATTATTCTTGAAATTAATGATTTTTTCGTCAAATTTCTCCGGGTAAAATTTATTGAAAAAAAAAATAAGAATACTTTTAGTTTCTTAAATGATTGATTCTTTCGAAAATATGAACCGTTTATCTTTTTAAAGTGGTTTTATAGTGTTTTAGCGTGTATTGATGAGTCGACTACCCTGTAACTTTTATACTAGTAGAGATATTGAATAGGTTTTGATTGAGAAATATGCAACATGAATAGAGTAAAAGCTCAACCAAAATTCAGTTCATTCGAAATAACGGTTCCGAAGATATAAACAGAAAAGTGTTTTTTTCATGGATTTTCGACACCCTGTATCTTCGAAACCAAACCGAATTTTGAAAAATGGTATAGGAAAAAAGTGTTTCGTTTGATGAGAGGAATCTACATTTAAAATATATGTACAAGTCAAAGACTCACCCTGTATTGTGAAACCCTTGAAATCATGAAGATTTTTTTCATTCTCAGTTACATCCAACAGAAAAAAACAGAGAAATCTGGCGGTTGATTTGAGAATCTGATAGAAGTGGAAGGAGATGGCTCCTTTCTCATAATTCCCGAGAAAAACTCGAATCCCTACCCGAAGTTGTTTCCTCCTAATGAGTTCGAACATAATTAAATTCCCCGAATTAAGTTCTTCAACTTCCCGAACCAAACTTTCCCAGCTAGGGCGGTCGGCTGGTCCACCGGAAGTGAAATTGGCCGGAATCGAATTACCTACCTCGAAGAGGAAAGGGACGTTTCTACCGTGTTTGCGAATGGATTATAGGTGCTCCATTAAGATGATTAAGGTGTAAGGGTCCCGTTGCACTTGAATACGTGTCGAACCGCAAATTTGTCGGATTTATTGGACTACCGGCATTAACTGTAGCGAATTATTTGTGAAGATTCAGTTGTTGAAACTGCAATTTATATCAGCGTCGTGGGACGCACTGTATAAAGGATGGATTTAAGGGGGTGTTAAGGGTATTAGCTGGTGCATTAAGGAGTAGCTAGGGGATTTCGATGATTCGGAACGGCAATAAGGTGAAGAGACTCTGCTCCAAGAAAGCTAGCGAGTTTTATCCAACAAGAAACATATCTTCGAAAGCTGAGGGAATACCAAAATAAGAACTGTCACCGAAGCATGAAAGCACACAACTAGGGATATCATACCACTTCCTTGAACTTTGAAAACCAAAGACAGACAGTCGGCTCTAGTCCTCACATTCGAACTAGCAATAGTATATGACATTACTAGCAAGGTAAGAGGGTTTTTACTTGCGAATGGAGGACATAACTGACGAGCCGCAGGCGAGTCAGTTACCTCCTTGAGCCAGTAATACCCGTTACCTTGCGTGTATTGTTTTATATTTTATTTGTTTCTCATTTGTAAAAAGGTAAGATAAATTCCAAAAAAATCTCAATAATTTGTCGCAAATGTCGTAAGCTATGGAAGCGTTGCCATGAACATGTCTGTTTATTTTTCTTTACATTTGTTTTGGCGAAAGCGAAAATGAATGTACCAAAAGAAATTATTGAGGCAGCCAGCAGTGTAGCTTCAAGTTTATTACCTGCAAAATCAGCTTCAAGGTACGAGCGAGAATACGACGACTTCAAAAAGTGGCAAAACAAAAATAGTGTGATTGGGGTAACTGAAGATGTTTGTTGGTCTACTTGAATCAACTATCAGCTAGATTCAGCCCTAATACTTTATGGGCAAAATGGTCTATGCTGAAAAGCTGCTTGAAAATGAAAGAAAATGCCCCTGTTCGCAGGTTTGTTTTCCCTAAAAAATTCATTGAAAAATATGACGTTGAGTTGTCATTTGCAGATTTCAGAAGGTAATAGCGTTTCTGAAACGAAAAAATGAGCGTTATACGCCAAAAAAGGCCAAGGTATTAAGTATAAAAGAGGCTGGACCATTTCTTTTACATGCTCCTGATGACCAGTGGTTGCTGGCGAAAGTTGTAACAATATTTTGGATTTTTGGATGTTGTCGATGTGACGAAATTCTCTACTTGAACATGAATGATGTAGAAGATATGGGAAAATACGTTCTTGTGACATTGCGGCAAACAAAAAATTCAATAACAAGAAGATTCACCATAACCGATGATGGCTGCAGCCTTGCAGCTTCAAGCCCTGCATGTTATACAGAAAATATGTAAATCTTCGGCCTCCTGGAACAGAAAGCCTTAGATTTTTTTTGACATACCGACATGGAAAGTGGAAAGTTTCCCTTAATGCTGGCCGGCACACTATTGGTGGTGTCCCAAAGCAGATAGCGAAATATTTAGGTTTAAAAGACCAAGAGTTATACACCGGCCACTCTTTTCGCAAAACTGGAGCCACTATGGTTGCGGATTCGGGTGGAGATATTTTAGCACTGAAGCGTGCAGGAGGGTGGAAGAGCACCGAAATTGCGATGAGTTATGTCGATGATTCGGTCAACAAAAAAATCGGCATGTCTAGCAAATTATTTGGTAGTAAGGAGAGTACAAATGTTCTGCAGTCCTCGAGTTCAGCAGTTTCTGAGTCAACAGATGGTTCATCATCATCAGTATCAACTCTTTCATCATCAAAAATCTGTTCTACTGGAAATAACAATTGTACCATGATTTTCAACATATATGACGATAAAACAAAATTTTCTTATGTATATAATACTACTAACTTGTAAAAATTTTGCAAGTTAACTGTCAGTTTTATAAGTTAGTGACTTGATAAAATAAACTTTCTTGATTAATATTGTGTTTTCACTTCAGAATTTACACCTTCCAACCCGTGCCATGGTCAAACCGAAATCACCCTTTTCATTTTACGTCCACCCCAAAAGAGTCCTAAAGTATGGAAACGTCTCAAACTCATCAACTAGGTTTTACCGCCGGCATGGAAAACTCTATAATAAAAAATGAATAAACTCGAGACTGGCTGTTTATCGCTTGGACCATCAAGTCCGATGGTATATACATTACCGACAGGAAAATCTTAAAAATTTACAGTGGCCTCGTACTTTATGGCCTATAGCCGAATTTATGTCGCGGCCAGGCCCCGGAAAAAAGGGGGGAATCTGTGAATTATGTATCTCACTTGATGCAAAGTTATGGGTCGCTGACCCAGTTAGATAAAGCCTCCAGGTCCCTTGATTGGATGGCGAAGAATTACGAGTATTAGAACTGAAGAGGGGTTGGCATGAAGAGAAAGGTTTTTGAGAGATTGGTGAATACGGAGAGTGAAAACATCAATGAAAATAATCACCGTAAAGACATCTAAACTGCTCCACATGATTTAGGGATATTGACTCAAATTGCAAAAAAATATAGTTAAAATAGGATTTTTGTGGTGAAAATTCATATAAATATGATATCAAGTTGCAAATTAATTTTAGCCTGTAGGTCTGCAGCGTATACAGGGTGGTTAAGAAAAATCGAGTAAAATAACGAAATTTTATTCCCAGAGAATTCAAGAATTTGAGGACTATCAATACAATGTATGGCCTCCACAGACATCAATAACAGCTTGACATCTTCTTTGCATACTACACACGAGGTTGTTGAACATTTCTTGAGGAATTTGGTTCCATAAATGGGGCAGAAGCTCTCTCAGATCATTTAAGGATTCTGGGGTAGGTTGATGATTATCTAATCTCCTTTGGAGCATATCCCATGCATGTTCGCAATTCAAATCTAATGAGTGCGGAGGTATTGTTAAATGTGGAATACCAAGCTCCTCGCGCGTATTCTCAACTATGGCTGCACGGTGTGGTCTAGCGTTATCGTCTAGAAATTGAAAAGTTTCACCAATAGCAGCGTGAAAACTTGGCATAACATTGTCAATGACATGCTCCCTATAGTGTAAGGCGGTCATATTCCCAGGACAAATGTGTAGATCTGTTCACCCGTTGAAACATATCCCGGCCCATACCATAACACTACCCTCTCGGAATGGATGGACTTCTTGGACATAGCGACGATTACGGGGTATGCGTGGGATTGTCCATACCCATATTCTTCTAGAATCTGAAAATCATCCATATCTGGATTCATCAGTGAAAAGGACACTACGCTATTGATCGTTCCTATTTATATGGTGCCTTGCCCATTCCAGTCTTTGACGCTTAATGTCACGTGTTAATGAAACTCATTTTAATGGACGTCCCTAACCTAGATTCACCTCTCTCAAACGTCGTCTGATGTTTTCGATGGAAACTTGGACCCCATATGCATTTTGAAGAGTATTCCGTAGCATTCTACACGTAGATATAGGGTTTCTTCTCGCCGAAACGGTGACGAAGTGATCCTGAGCAGGTGTTGTTTTTCGTCGCCCACCAAGCCTTGGTCTTTCCAACACGGAACATGTCTCCCTGAACCTATTCCAAAGTCGAGATATCACACTTTGGCTGACTTGGAGCCTTTCCGCTACAACAACCTGAGTTAGGCCACCCTGTAGCATTGCGATATCCCTATTAGCCTCAGCGTTTGTTAATTTACGTCTTGGCATTTTCAGAAAACTCGTTTCAAATCGAAGCCGTTGATAAACTGACTTCATTTCAAAATGAGAACATTCATGAAGCATATGCAAAGCACCAAACTTCAGAAAAAAGGCGACCAGATTGACGAAATGTCTCATACTGATTTCTAGTGGCTCGATTCAAGTTGTTATTGAGTTTTAAATGATTTAACAGTGATTTTCTCGAAGATTACATACTTCTAAAAACGATTGAATACGATATCCCTAACTCTTGTGGAGCAGTATGATTTCCGCCAAGCACGAAACAGTGTCAGTTCCGCTTTAAGCAATACCGTTTTCTCCATAAAATCAGAGGAATGAGAGACGATCTCCCATTCTTCCGGCTCGTAAACCACGACCGCCATCAGTCAGTTTCGATCGAATAAAACGCCAGTAAATCTCGCCGGTCGTCCTAAATTCGAGCATCTGTCGAAAACCGTGAATCCTACCGCTTCCTATACAGAGCAGTCTTACCAGAAACTTTTCCGCCGATTGTAAAACGGAATCGTTGCCTCGGACGTCGAATTTCCGCAGTCTCACAACTTATTTTACGGGGCGGCCGCCGCCGCCACCGTCTTGCGGTCCTGAATTACCGATGATTTCAGCGCCAACTTAATTTCGAGTTTGAAAACTTCGTAATGCACAGTGCCCTGCTTCTCCAATTAGGTATTTGGCCGGGAGTGCATTCGTTACAGCGAGTGGACGTGAACGAACCCATTGTGGAGCTGGAGAGGTTAAATATGTGGAAAGAGCGCTTGCTTGCATAAGAAAAAATAAAAGGTCAACCTGCTTCCACAAGATTCCTCTTGAAACCGGAATTTTCGTGAAAATTCAGTCAGGAAGCTGTGGTGAATAAATTGACATACCTATGCCAAATTTCAATATCTTGTGAAGTGCGTTGAGAAAAAAATACAAACTTCAACACCCCGTATCTGGAAAACGAAACGTTAGCGGTACCATGTCCATAGGACTTTTTTCCTTGAAATTATTCAAAGAATCATCTACCCTCTCCGTTTGTAACTCTGTAAAAGTTCAAAGTGTAGTTAAATGTTTTTCGTACAACTGCCATTAAAAGTGACACTTTTAATGACAGCAAACAATGTTAAAATTGATTGTTTACGTGGAAGCGTGTTAAAAATATTTTTAACATTAGTGTTAAAAATATTTTTAGCACTCCATTTTCTTATGATGAAATCAGATGAAAAAAATTCAGCAAGTGCTAATTTTTATTATCAATATTCAACAATCATTACTTATGAACATTATTATTAATCGTAAAACTAGAACAATTACTAACATTAATGCCCTGTGACGTTAGGGAGCTTCGCAACACATTATTAGAATCCTCAGCACCATCAGTACTTGTAGAAACCGGTACAATATTGGATGATCATGATCCAGAATCTGTTGAGGTTGAGAGAATTTTTTCAGCAATGACATTTCTATATGCAATGGAATGATCAACATAGCCCTCGGCTACCGTCGTAGACTTCCATCCACCATGTTTTTTTATATACGTATTATTTGCTCCTGATTCTGCTAGCAATGAAGCGGAGGATCTTCGAAAACAGTGTCCTGTATATTGCTTTGGTTCTGGCAGTTTGAGGAATTCGGCAACAATAGATGGAATTTTCCCAAATGTATTGAAACCAACTGGATTGGCAGTGCATTTATTATTCATGTATTTCAGGAAAAAACGACGATGTTTGATGACAGAAGGGCGAAGTGCAAAGTACTTATGAAAATAGTCAACATACTTCCCAATAATACTGAAAGAACGACTGACTTTCGTTTTTGTGTTTGGAAGTTGTATAACCAATGATTTATTTGGTATTTCGATGTCTTCCACTGATAAATTACACAATTCTTCACGTCGACAGGCTCCAAATAATCCGAAAATAGTTGCAACCTTAACCATCAAGTATTTCTCATCTGGTGCCTCATTTATAAACTTTTCAACTTGTTCACGAGTGAGAATTTTCGATTTTTTGGGACGATATCCTTCACTTTTCCGTTTTAAATATGCCATTATCTTAAAATATTCACTAACATCCACACCATTTTTAACAAGGGCGCTTGACTTTATCATTGAAAGTTTGCTCCACAAAGTTGATGAACCCAATATTTTTGATTTTTCTTCTAAGTATGCCAGAAAAACAGGTTCACTGAAGTTCCCCTCTACATTTTTCAATTTACACCAGGCCAGGAAATTGTTATATGCAATATCGTACTGCTGAACAGATTTTTTAGGTAGGAGTTCCAGATTTGCTCTTCTTGCAGACTCTTCAATATCTACAGGAACAACCAAATCCTCACTTCTATTAATAATTGGACTCTCGACAAATATATCAAGCAGTTAACAAACCAAGACGAAAATTGGACAGGAACGAAATTCAAATGACAGCGTCTTTTCTCATTTGTTAGTAATCATAACGTTGGCAACGTTTGCTATTCACAACAACCTTTTGATTATTTGAATAGTAAAATGCATGTTGAAGTTTATTGTCATTGCAAATTCGCCCATTTCATTATCAAAATAGGGCAGTTGTACAAAGAACATTGTATGGTATTTGTGTTGAAAGTGATTTTATTTTGTTCGTTTTTTCACTCACAAAATAAAACGTCATTTTTAACTGACGAACATAGTTCTGAACGAAAATATTCATGAATGCTG
This sequence comes from Adalia bipunctata, assembly GCA_910592335.1. Lineage (NCBI taxonomy): Eukaryota > Metazoa > Arthropoda > Insecta > Coleoptera > Coccinellidae > Adalia > Adalia bipunctata. The sequence continues at coordinate 7,680,858 of OU342951.1, forward strand.
ACACAATATAATCAAAATAAACGAAGAGTAAAAATGAAAAACCTCCTTTCAGATGGACAGTCGTAATTTTTTTCTAATTATCCAGGCAAAATTAAACCCAGACGAGCAAAAACTACCTCGATAACTGCCCCCGCCATTTCCAGCAGTCCATTCTCGCCAACAACAAAACACGAAATGAGTTTTCATCGTCCACCTACAGTCCAATATCCATCCCAGTCGAAAATACTGATTCCGACAGCGGAAAATCCTCGCATTCATCCTGCAGAAAATCCCACAGCCTAAAAAAATGGTCCGGATGGCGCATATAATTTCAGCCCTACGTCCCCGATTTGGGGCTACCAACTCTCACTTCCGGTCTTTCAGGCACGAGAGAGTCAAAACGGCCTTTATCCACCGTTCGAAACGGCTGAAAAACTTGGGCAGGCGGCCTGAAAAAGTCGGTAACATTATAACAGTTTCTGCGATATCAAAGTGCGTTCTTGAGACATAAAAAAGCTCGTTTTTCATTCTTATTTTTCGTCCGGTGAGTGGACAGGAGGAGGGGTGGGTTTTTGGGGTGAGGAAACTGGAGAGATATACGATAACAAGATCTCGTTAGGATCCGCACAAATGGAATTCCGGCTAGTCCATAATTTTAGAACGGAAACGAAAAAACTGGTTTGCGTACTGAAATATACAGATTTTTATAAAAGTCCTCCGCTTTCTTTATTTTCTCTAATAAGAAACAGCATGGAGACAATTCACTTTTCCAGCAGGTGGACACTCGATTTCATTTCAGACAAGTGTTCTTTTAAATTTACATGTCCCTCAGGTGGTCCTCCTTGAAATGAAAATTTGAAATACATAAGATAACAGGAATTAATGATGGAATCAAGAAATATCCCTTCGAACAAGTGAGATTGGAATTATTAATCATAATTCTTAAGATTTCCAATTTCTCTAACATCTGGTTCTCATTGAAAAAGCATGAATCGAAGGAATCATGTTGATGTAGGAATATTAGGTGTGACGCAAAATGGTGGAGTCGCCAGTTCTGCCAATATTTCACTCCACTATATTCTTTCATTAAGTAAGCACTAGTTCTTGGATAATTTAGCAAAATTACACGAAAGCAGGTGTAGAATTTTATGCAGGGTCCTGCAATAGTGCGCTCTTCTTCCATAGCTGCGAACCATCCGACATCTCAGAGATTTCGTTGGAAAGTGAACCTCTTGTACCTTCATTTCTGCATCTCAGGAAACTATTTTCTGATATACAGGGTGTCCCCGATAAATATTATTCATCAAAAGGATGATTTTTTTAATGGATCATCCCATATATTTTCAATGGCCTTCATTACCTCTTTCATGACGCAAAATCTTTGGGACATTTTTCCAACAGTTCAGATCTTATTCGAAGAAAACGGCAAATAGGTGAGGGAAAAGTAGTTCAGTAAAAGTCTTCTAACGATTTCCAGAAGCGATAGTAACATGAATTTGAACTAAAATTTTTTTAATTGAAGGATTTGCCTTGACATGGTTCCTAAACGATCAACCTGTCATATACAGGGTGTCCGTTATTAAGGTCCAAATATGGAGAACTTAAAATTATTATTTCTCGAATTTTTCAAATAGAACACCCTGTATTTTTTTTCACGATGATGTAGAAAATTGAATACCTTACATTATCTCAGAAGTAACCTCGGGATTATTTCATCTCCCGCATCCAGCAAACACGAAAAATGATATCGCAACTGAAAATTTTATTCAAATAATAACATTCAAAAGAGGTTGAACAATGAAATAAAACTAAATGAATTATTATTGACAAACTTCAAAACCTTCCCAGAATCATACTTCCTGAGCATCATCATAAAAATGATATTTCTTTTCCGTACAAGCAATACATATTGATCACGTATTCAACCTATGATATCAGTTTTTATCGGCTTTCCAAAAAAAATATTGATCAAGTTATTGCTACTTAGAGCTCAAAGATACTTTCGAATACAGTGAATCAGTATGAATTTTTGGAAAAAATAGGATGGTTGATATGATTTTCATGCAGTGCCACAGAACCTGTTTTTTAAGGAAGTCGAACTTATGCTGCCCAATATCCCGATAGGAAACAAAAATTTATACTGATTTACTGTATTCTAAAGTATCTTTGAGCTTTAGTAGCAATAACTTGATCAATATTTTTTTGGAAAGCCGATAAAAACTGATATAATTGGTTGAATACGTGATCAATATGAATTGCTTGTACGAAAAAGAAATATCATTTTTATGATGATGCTCAGGAAATATGATTCTGGGAAGCTTTTGAAGTTTGTCTATAAATATAATTATTCATTGAATGTCCCTTAGTTTTATTATGTTATTATTTGAATGAAATTTTCATTGGCGATATCATTTTTCGTGTCTGCTGGATGTGGGGGTAAAAATAATCCTAAAGTTACTTCTGAGAAAATGTAAGGTATTCAATTGTCTACATTATTGTGGAAAAAATACAGAGTGTTTCATTTGAAAAAATCGAGAAAAAATAATTTTAAGTTCTTCATATTTGGACCTTAATAACGGACACCCTGTATATGACAGGTTGATCGTTCAGGAACCATGTCAAGGCAAATCCTTCAATTAAAAAAGTTTTAGTTCAAATTCATGTTACTATTGCTTCTGGAAATCGTCAGAAGACTTTTACTGAACTGCTTTTCCCTCACCTTTTTGCAGTTTTCTTCGAATAAGATCTGAACTGTTGGTAAAATGTCCCTAAGATTTTGCGTCATGAAAGAGGTAATGAAGGTCATTGAAAATATGTGAAAATATATGGGGTGATCCATTAAAAAAAAATCATCCATTTGTTGAATAACATTTATCGGGGACACCCTGAATATCATAAAATAATTTCCTGAGATGCCGAAATGAAGGTACAAGAGGTCTACTTTCCAACGAAATCTCTGAGATGTCTGGTTCGGCAGCTATGGAAGAAGAACGCACTATTGCAGGACCCTGTAGATACTTGTAAATGGAGTTAGTTCTTTTAAGGTTCAACTGTGACACAGGTTTTTTTGTACTAATACATTTTCATACTGGAGTATTTCAAGTTGTGCAAAAAGGTATTTATGTAAATGTCTTCTGTAGGCTTATTTCTTGAGAATTTTGAAAATTGGCAATTCCATAGGTCCGCCAGTTCGTTCAAAAGTTTTTCTGCCGGGTTATTCGAGTACTTTTATTCTTTTTTCGAATGAACCATCATAAAGTAACGGACGATTCTGTCCATTATTTTTCAGTGAAACTCCAACACTCCTTTCTTGATTGCCGTACAAGAAAATAGCATAACTGAATCTTCCAACCATGTTCAAATACGTGAAATATTTCGAGTATTAACAAGAAAAAATTTCTTCCACATTCGCCAGATCTTTGGAATTATTGAATTCACATACTATTTTCTCAAATTCATTATTTTCCCCAAAGTAAATATACATTTTGTTGAATACGTAATTACTACAACCAATATGTAAAAAAGACAACGTTGCGTAGGTATCTGACAGGAAAATGACTATAACCTAACATTTTCAAAATATACACGGTGATATTGAAGTATATACAGGGTCATTCTTCCATTTCCATAGCATCTTTGAAATTATATTTAGAACTAGAATCCAAGTAACCCAAATCAAACAAATCTTGTATGAAACTTTTACAGTTGTTCCAATTTCCGGAATCAAAACTTCTGGGTGCAGTGCGCTCAATCCACTTTTCTTCATTCAATTTCCCAGACACTCCGAGATGAGAGTTCTGAAGTCAGATAGAAAGAAAGATATATGCCGCATTATCAGTGCTCATTTTTGCGGAACCTCAGATATGTTTTTCGGGCGGAAGACACGAGCCATTTCGCTTTATAAATAAAACATTTGACGTTGGGAAAGCTGCTCTGTTCCGGAATTTGATTCGTTTTTTCCTGCAGTGAATTGTCGGTATGTATTGGGGATATCGGTTGTCCGATGATATTTACGTCATGTCAGCTGGGGGGAAATTGATGAATGGGGTGCAATAAATATTGAGTAGGTACATTCTGGCCAGTGGTTTTTGGTCAAGGAAATTGAGTTTCGATATCCTAAGCTATTAACTTGTCAGGAAACATCAGAGTTCACGCAGCGGAAGAATGCAATCATGGCATTACAAGATAAGATTAAATAAGTTTTATAAATCAGTGAATTCCACGAAAAATTACAGGGGGCTGCATTCAAACACTAGTTAGACTGTTACATTTTTGTTATATAAGAGCCCCACACTATTTTCTGACAAAAATCACCCCTGTGTAACATATTCTCGTGACCCTTAGTGAATAAATTCATTCGAACATATTATAAGAGCAAGTCGTAGCACAGTTGAGAATATAAAATTTCATTGGTAAAGAAGAAGATCGTAATCATTCGACGTTTTCTCTGAGTAGCAGAACGACAGCTTCATTATCCCAATTTGTACAAATCCGTTTGTTACTGAGGAAGATCCCTAACAGGAAGAAGCTGGGATTTCAGCTCTTTCCGCTCTGATGAAAATTAAATTAGAAAGACTTGATCAGAGACAGAAAACCCAGTAACGTATTTAATAGACAGACAGATAATTACTCCAATGTGAGTAACTAATAATGTTGTGAATCTACATAATTGGAGGGACTTTGTGTAATATCCATTACACTCTTCATTATTCAGGACATTTTTGTCCTTTCGTATTACGAGGATTCCGTCGTCGTATACATGGTGAGTCTTTGACTTGTACATATATTTCAACTGTAGATTCGTGAGGCCGAAAGAAACCATTTTTTCATTTCTCATTTTTCCGAATTCGGCTCTGTTAAAAAGATATAGCCATTTGAAAAAAAAATGGGCTCAATAGGTTCCTGAAATGATACTGTGGAATTGATTCAAATTTCAAATTTCTCGATTGAAATTGAGTTTAAACATTCAGGGAATACTCAAGTACTAACCTCATTGGAATAAAAATGTTGCAAACACGATAATTTCAACTAAAACAGTTAGTTTCATCAGATTATATCTGCTACTAAAAAACCACATTTCTCACACCAAAATAAGTTCTTTCTAAGATTTTTCTGCAAATTAGTTTGTAAACACTAATAACTTGTTCATATTTTCCTCGAAATTCCCAAACAATATCATGAAAAGAGACCTTTCATTCAGATCATCAGAATTTATTATTAAACAACCTAACCTTATCTATTTTGTATCGATTCTGTGCATGTTTGCACATAAATTTCAAGAAGATGTTGTCAGCTTGCTGATATTTTCATTGAGGTTAAGGATTTGTTACGAAACATAGTATAAATCACGATACACTTGTGTACCTTGATATAATTATCTATGAATTCTGCCGTTTCCATCATGAATCGAGTTTGCCGCCAAATTTTACCACGCATGCGTAGTGCGAAAACCGAAAGATTGGTTATATGGAGGCCAACTATAAACAATAACAAACCAGAGTCTCTGAACAAACTGTAAACATTATGTGAAGTTCTGAATACATTCAGTGAATTACTGTTTTAATGTGATTATTATGTGGAGTGAATTAATATAATCTTGACCGTGTCTTAGAGGAAATTGTTTAGATAGAAACATCGAAACAGATTATAAGGTATCATCTTATTTTTCATTGATTTCAATTCAATAAGTAGTTTGTATCGAGATTCATCATTCATATCCGAATTTTGTATTTCATTCATTTAACTTCAATATGGACCGGTAACTATGAATTTTCAATAGAAACTGTGCGTGTTAAATCCTCCTTGGTGTTCAATTTCATCTCCCACATTTGTGGGATTTTATTATTAAAATATCTCGACAAAGTTGATGAATATTGTGACAACATTGTTAACTCGTTTAGAGACCAGAGAAGGAATAATATTCGATGATATTTAATTCAGAGACGCATTCAGATTATTCTTGAATTTAATGATTTTTTTCGTCAAACTTCTCCGGGTAAGATCGGAAATAACTCGAAAACGACACGTTTTATTTAAAAAAATAAGAATACTTTTAGTTTCTTAAATGATTGATTCTTTCGAAAATATGAACCGTTTATCTTTTTAAAGGTGTTTTATGGTGTTTTAGCGTGTATTGATGAGTCGACTACCCTGTAACTTTTATACTAGTAGAGATATTGAATAGGTTTTGATTGAGGAATATGCACCATGAAAAGAGTAAGAACTCAACCAAAATTCAGTTCATTCGAAATGACGGTTCCGAAGATATAAACAGAAAAGTGTTTTTTTCATAGATTTTCGACAGCCTGTATCTTCCAAACCAAACCGAATTTTGAAAAATGGTATGGAAAAAAAGTGTTTCGTTTCATGAGAGGAATCTACAGTTGAAATATATGTACAAGTCAAAGACTCACACTGTATATTTAGATACATTTTTAAAAACTACCCTAAGTTAGGAGCTTTTAAGTGCTTTTTTCATTAGCACAATAATAAAGATTTTGAGTCCTGGCAAACTCCTTTACATAGAATGTTTTTGGGAGTATCAATTCTTCTGAAATTTTGAAAGGGACTCTCAATAAACTAAAAGGGCGATCACAATGTGGATTTTATCATAATGTACCGAATATATTTTCCAAAATTCATCACTATGCAAACTTTTCACAACTAAAACTTGTCACTTCACCATCATATTCGAAACAGAACGTATTTGTCGTTTTTTCTATGGCTGCATCAAATCTTGGGTTCCTTTTTGAATTCCTCCAAGCCTTGTCGAATATCCAGAGAACACCGTAAGCAATATGCATAAATAAATCATATCTAAGTGGCCAAAGGAGGAGGATTCTGTAAGGAACGGATAAAACATACTGCATTAACTTTATTTTCGAATATATTTCCGCTGCCGGCTTGTGTTCTGACAAGGGACGAAATATTGTAAGTACTCTCGAAGAGATAAGCTTTTTTCTCCTACATATGCTAAAGCGGAGGCCATTCTCTCATTTTTTCCACGGAAAGAATGTCGAATTTTCATGGGAAGTGGCATTTATAAAATGCAGAATTTGCGGTTGAGGCAGTTATGATTCTGTATATGATGCAGGAGGGATCTCGGATATTGCTTGGGTTTCCGGTTCTCCAGTTTATAATCCTGCTGAGTATGCTGTTCACTTGTTCCCATCGAAACGGCGGTTCTCCAGGATGATTCGTTCCATTCGATGTTTTTATGAGAATTTTCTCTATATCTAAGGAAAGTCGGACCCTAATAATCACTTTTCACCGTATATAAATGGTGATCCAATATATACTAACTGACAAAGAAACTGCAACACCCAGAAGGAGCTGTTTCAATTTTAATTTTTTTTTGGTAAAACATAAATACACTGCGCAAAAAAATTAACGCACATTATGGAAATCTCAAATTTATTCTACAACTGAAGGTGTTCTCAATGATAATTATTTTTATCAGAATTATGCATGCATATGTTATCCACTGCAACATTCTGGACACACTTGTATGGGAAACTCCAAACCTTTCTGCAATTCTTGTGTAGGTAACAACTGCCATTCAACAACGTTACTTGAGAGTTTCTTCGTTGAGACAACGGTTTGCAACCGCTCGCCTCCTTCAAAATCAGCTTGAGCAAACTCATGAGGTGCAAATTAGCACTCAGACAATAAGAAATCGCCTCAGAGAATAATATTTAAGGCCTCGTGTCGCGGCAAGAGGCCCAGCTCTTACCCCAGCCCATCGAAGGGCGCGTTTGGATTTTGCGAGAGAGCATATCCATTAGGAAGAGGCCGATTGGGAAAGAGTTCTCTTCACAGATGAGTCTAGATTCTGCCTCTACCATTGTGATCGACGTTCCCTTGTATACAGACGTCCACATGAAAGATATGCTCAGTGCAATTTCCTGAATACTACTGGTTTCGGGGGAGGATCGATTATGGTATGGGGTGGAATATCTTTGACTGCTCGCACAGACCTAGTGGTCGTTGATAATGGAACTATGAACGCTGATAAGTATATAAGGAACATTCTTGAAGAGCATGTAGTGCCATTCGCCCCATACATCGGTGAAAATTTGATTTTTATGGAATATAATGCCAGACCCCATCGTGCGCGCATCGTTCAGGAGTACCTTGAAGAGGTTGAAGTCTCTCGAATGGAATGTCCAGCAAGAAGTCCAGATCTCAATCCGATTGAGCAGGTTTGGGACAACCTCAATAGAAGGCTGAGAAGTTCAGAAAATCATCCAGCTACTCTTAATGACTTAGGAATCCAACTCGGAGAAATCTGGAAAGGATTAGATCAGAACATTTTAAGATCACTCATTTTGAGTATGAACCGTCGTTGCCGAGCTGTAATTAATGCAAGGGGTGGAAATACCAAGTATTAAATCACTTATCAGCATTTCAGTATTTTGAAAATGGTTCATTTCTCTTCTTTCACATAAGATTCGGTGAAATCCTGAATTTTTCTTTCATTTAATGTCTTGTTTCGTCCAAAACCTTCCCGAGAGAACATAAAAAATAAGTTATAAAGTCAATGTAGAGTTAACTTTCATTAAAATTGGGATTTTCAGAATGTGCGTTAATTTTTTGGTGCAGTGAAGTATAGCAAGGAGTAAATGATTAAAATTTAGAGAAAACAAAACGATGGGTTACAATTTTTTTCAATAAATTTGTTAATAATGTGTTTGTCCACCGCGGTTATCTATACACTCCCCAATTCGTCTTGGCATTGATGCAATAAGATGGTCTATTCCTTCTTGAGGGATACTTTCCCAAGCTACCTGTACTTCATGTCTCAGAGCCTCCAAAGTCCGTGGGGGCTGGGGTGAATATCCAAGACTTCTACCCATGACGTCCCAAACATGCTCTATGGGTGAAAGATCGGGGGATCTGGGCGGCCATGGCAAGAGATTCACATGGGTCGCTTCAAGTTTAAACTAACTTTGGCAACATGAGGTCGAACATAATCTTGCTGAAATATTGGATTCTCGAGCCGGTTAAGGTAAGGGAGAACATATGGCTCCACTCTTTCTTGAAGATAACGCAGCGCTGTCATGTTATTTATAATAGGGACTAAAGGTGACCTACTTGCATGTGTAATAGCACCTCACACCATAACGCCTACTGTCCTACTAAATTTAAAATTTAAACAGCTCCTTCTGGGTATTGCAGTTAGTATACATAAGACTGAAAACCATGACTTCAAGTCATGGTTGATATGAGATATGTGATTGACGAAAATGGAATTTTTTCAGACAAAAATTAGGAAAACAAGCCCACTTACATAGATTTATGCATTCCAAAACATGAGTTACATTTAAATTACCTTTTTCAGGTACCGAGAGTGAATCAACCTCCATTTTGAGTCAGTTGCCTGAGGTAAGATGGAGATGAAAATCTAATATCGAAAAATAATAATTTAACATTTTTAATTTCCACATTTTCTTCTCCATAAAATACCGAGTTATGAGTGCATCCTCAAGCGTTCCTCTAGGTGTTTATCTTCAATAAAATATAACTTTATTGCTCCTCTAAAAATTCCACAGTTCTCTTTTATTTATGCCTTCTCTATTATGATTGGAATATCCAAAATGGAAATCCATAAGTTATGAGTTCATTTTATTTCCATCGAAGCAGTTTCTCTGTTCGAATGGGAGTTTGATATATTCCGCCTGCATTTTCTTACTCCAGATAGTTATATTCATATATTCGTATAGAATGGGGAATTCGATCTATGAGACATTCATCTTTGCAATTGATTCTCATGCTGGAAATTGAATCATGTTGCATCTTCGGATCTCATGAATGTAAAACACTTTTGAATGACACGGAGGAACGAAATCTATATATATAAAACAAAGTAGTTGGTTACACCATTTATAACTCGAGATCGGATGGACTGTTTTTTATGAAACTTCATTTATGGATTCGTCTACGGCCTGGTTATTATAAAATACATTAAAACTCCGACAAATTCGATGAAAAATTTGTTTATGTAGGAAATGCTCTTCCTCCTTTTGAATAAGGCCACAAGGTGTCGCTACGGTTAATGGCTCTTATCTAGACACTGTAGCGTAGTCGTGAAGGTATACTATATTTGATATTATCGCCACTATATGGCGATGTATGTATACAGGGTCTTTCACGAGGAACCTCACCCATATTTATACGGGAAACTACTGAACGTATTTCCATGAAATTCAGCACTTATAAGTATTTCACGGTGCTGATGAAATCTAAAATATTTTCAAGACATGAGCACCTCCGGTTTTTCCGGAAATGACGTCAACTTCCGTTTTTCAAATTAGAACACCATTTTTTTATTGCAGAAATAGATTCCTTAGAAAATTTCAAGTTATTTTGACGTAACATTTTTCAGTTTTGGTTGGAAAATTCTCTCTGAGCGGGAAAATTCGAAAAACAAATCGAAAATAGAGCTCCGCTGAAACAAGAATAACTTCGAGGTTTTTGGATGGAAAATTTTCATTTTTGGGATTTTTCAAGATGTAATATTGATGTATCCACTTTAAAAATCGAAATCGCGATGCATGATACAGGGGGTGAAAAAATCGCTTTCAAAGTTAGGGATGACAAAATCGTGAAAAATCAATTTTTTCAAATTAGAACCTCATTTTTTTTATGGCAGATATTGAATCTACGTTAAAAAATAATGTGAGTGTATGCATCACACCCTTGCCCTGAAGTGGATATTAATTCAGAAAATATCCATTTTAGGGCATATCTGCCATAAAAAAATGGGGTTCTAATTTGAAAAAATTGATTTTTCACGATTTTGTCATCCCTAACTTTGAAAGCGATTTTTTCACCCCCTGTATCATGCATCGCGTCCATTTTCATCTATTCTCTATATTTCTGAAATGTTTTTGAATTTCTGTTTGGGTATAATAAATATATTTGCGGAAATAGCTGAATACAAAATTGCCCATAATTAGTAAATGACATTTTATTTTTATGTTCCTGTTCTGTGTGACAGCTCATATCCATGGAAAAGATGACATATGACATTTGACAGATGGTATTTGACAGATGACATTCGACACATGGTATTTGTATTGTAATGTAAATTCTATAATAAATTGATTACGATTTGTGAAATCCACCGTAATTAGGTATCGAAACAAAGTTCGCCGGGCCAGCTAGTATTCTATAGTTTCTCCTTCTAGATTGTTATAAAGATGACACTCAGCTCCATGTATCTTGTAAAGTAAATTCGGATTCAATAATATATTCGATCCCTCATCAATATACAGTCTATAATTACAACGGAGATACCTTACATTGTTGCCAAATCTGAGCCTGTAGCGAACCCAATTTATGATGTACTCGTTAAATTCAGATGGTGATTTTGTGTCACAAGCTGAGCAAGGAGATTAAACTAATGCTCCTTGATCCTCAACGTGACACACCCTTCTCCACTAAATCGGATACCCCCCAAAGACGACACCTCCTCCCAGATTCTATTAATCGGTGTTTCCAGTTAGAAATACGTGATTTTCTCATTTTCCGGCTGATTACTCAGAATTCGAATTCCTGAGCTTGGTGCCGCATTTGCATGGAGCCAGAGAGTTATCTTAATTTTAATGAAGCATGAAAGGGTTATGAATTACGATAGGTCAGCCAGTCTAAGACAAAATAGCTCAAATCAACTGTTTCATAAGAAAACTCGTTTTGATCAGAATAGATATTTTCAGAGTAACAAATCTCCTCAAAACATAACTCATTTCTCACAAAAAAAAATAGCGCCACGACCATAAAATAAAGCAACTAGATCAAAAACTGAAATGTGTGTTTGCCGAACTGGTTTCTCTACCTCTAAGCTACCGATGTTTATGATACTTTTTCCGGAATACAATGTGATGATCATATTGAATTCATCTTATACATCGGTAGCTTAGAGGTAGAGTAACCGGTCCGGCAAAAAGGGAGACGCAGGTTCGATTCCTGCTCGGTGTGTTACTTTTTCTGGAATTTCAAAAAATTATCTGCATGCTATTAACTCTTCCTCTCATTATCATAGATCGAGAAAGCAGTTGAGAACAATTTTGGGGATACTATAAGAGAAGTCGAATCTGATATAAATGATCCCCATTTTCAAAGACAAAATTGCTGTTTTTTAATGAATTTTCCTGATTTTTGTAGATTTAACGATGAATAATTCGCAACCACTTAGGTGTCACGTATGTACCTACTCTGAATCTTTGTGTATAATCTCTCAATTATCCAGTTTCACATGAGACAACATTGAAGAGTCGGTTACTCGTGTAAACTTCTGAAACGAATCGTCACAACTGGGGTAATCCCATAGAAATCTCAGGTGCGATCTTCATAATTCAGTGCGAGATCCCCCAGTAGACAACTAACAAACTTTTCCACTCAGATAATATTATTCTGCAATATGCACATCCGTAATTGAGTTGACGGAAAACGGAGGAGAAATTCCGAATCCGAAACGGAGACCAAGTTTCGTTCTAATTGAAATCTTCAGCGATCATCATGCTGAAGAGCGTTCCGGAAACTTGTTTGAACGTGCTCATCGATTCCGCGGCTACAGACGGATGTTTAAGACGAGGAGCGGTTATTTATCTTTTCGGTTCGGGTAGCAAATGAACTTTTCACAAGTTTGACGAGTAAACAGCCATAACTTTTCGATTTAACTCAGCTGGACTGATTGAATCGGGGGGTATGCTGTCTGCGAAAGGTTTTACGGGGGCGGGGAGAAGCGATATTGCGTTCAAAACGACAAATTGAAATACTTGAATCGTTGCCGTTTCTACAAAAATGAATTTTAGGTACAGAAAGAGTATAACATGGTTCTCAACCTGAATTGCAAGGTTTTCGGAATAAGATACCTACCCATAAAATGTCACAGAACATGGAAAACGTGATAATTTGACTATCAAAGTCATAGTTTTGTTGACCTTTATCAAAGGAGCATTATGTATTCAAAAAATTATTCAAAAGGACTGCAATATTCACTCGTAGAAATGGAGAATGAAAGGAATTGCTAGTTTTTCAATTATAGGATGTTTATTTCATTATAAAGAGGGTGGTATGCCGTTTATTATGGAAAATATCATCAACCAAATGACCACCACGACCACGACCACAGGATCATATCCTTTTCATGAAAGGACCCCGCACTTTTCTTATGGCAAATGGCGTTCCGTCAAATATTCTAATTTTTTGGTATAATGTTGTACTCGACCTACTGATCAAAAGTGTCCATGGCCCCAACTCAATGCTATGTCTAGTTTTTGAGATACAGGGCGTTGCAGTTGAGAATTACCCACTTTTACTACGCGCGTATCTCGAAACAGAATCGAATGAAACTCAATTTTTCTCAAAAAACATTTCATTCCATTCCGAGGGAGCAACTATATAGAGAAATATGACCGAAAATCGTTACGAATACTGGGTTATTCATAATTGAATGCTTGAATACTTTTGAAAATATAAAATATGTCAGTTCCAGAGCGAGAACGTTCGCAAAATGAACTATTTCACTAGATATGTTGTTGTTACATCGAAAAAACCTGGAATACCCAGAATTCGTTCTGGGTGATCCATTATTATAGAAACTATTCACAATGAAGGTTAAGTGGACACCCTGCATTTTTGGGTTGATTTAAGGTGTTTGTTTGATTTTTTCAGAACATATCATAATGGACTTCAAAGAATAAAGGGGGAATCAGTCATGAAATAAACTGTGAATATCACGAAAATACCCAAAAACCACCTTTTTTTCTTCATCACCCTCTATTTCAAGAGTAGGTAACTCCGTTGAGGTGGGAGTTTTCTTTCACCACTGTACTTGATATAAAAACATCAATACGACTGAGAATTTTCATCCACTTCCTATGACCAGATTTGTTTTTGTAGGTAATATGATTTTTGCTGGAATGAGAATAGAATAACATATATAAATAATTTTCATATTACAAAAAAAAAATCTGGTCATAGGAAGTGGATAAAAACTCTCAGTCGTATTGATGTTTTTATATCAAGTACAGTGGTGAAACTCCCACCTCAACGGAGTTACTCTTGAAATAGAGGGTGATGAAAAAAAGATGTTTTTGGGTATTTTCTTGAGGTTCACATTTAATTTCATGACTGAATCACCCTGTAGTCTTTGAAGTCCATGATGATATGTTCTGGAAAAATCAAACAAACACCTTAAATCAACCCAAAAATGCAGGGTGTCCACTTAACCTTCATTGTGAATAGTTTCTATAATAATGGATCACCCAGAACGAATTCTGGGTATTCCAGGTTTTTTAGATGTTACAACAACATATCTAGTGAAATAGTTCATTTTGCGAACGTTTTCGCTCTGGAACTGACATATTTTATACTTTCAAAATCGGGCATGCATTCAATTATGGATAACCCTGTATTTGTAACGATTTTCGGTCATATTCCTCCATATGATTGTTCCCTGGGGATGGAATGAAATGTTTCTTCAGAAAAATTGAAGTTCATTCGATTCTGTTCCGAGATACGGGCGTAGTGAAAGTAGGTAATTCTCAAATTCAACGCCCTGTATCTCAAAAACTAGTCATAGGATTGAGTTTTTTATCACTAGAGCGAATACTACATTGTACCAAAAAATTAGAAGATTTGACGGAACGCCATTTGCCATAAGAAAAGTGCGGGGTTCTTTTCCAAAACCAAATCGCAAAATAAGGCGCATTGACCCAGATGCGACAATTTTGCTTGTTAACGAAGCCACCGAGGTGGAAATGGGCCTCATCACTCAAGATGATTTTTCGATGGAATTCCGGATCATTTTCAAGCATTTCAAGGACCCCAATCAGCAAAGACACGACGTTGTTGATGATCGGCTGACTGCTGGCTTGAGTTCTTATGTTAACTGTACTTTCTAAGCCTTAAGACCCAAATCTTTATGCAAAATACGGTGTAATGACGTTTGAAGAATGTCTTTATCCAAAGAACGACGAGGAAACGACAAACCTGGGTTTTTTTCTACACTTTCGGCTGCAGCAGCAATATTCTCGGCTGTTCTTGAGCGACGTTAACGAGTTTTGTTCCTCACATCACTTATACTTATCCAAACAGCTCAAAATTTTTCACCAATCTCTGTTTTGCAGTCTTCTTCAAATTTTCACCATTTTATAGTGAATTTTAATAATTTCATCGCTTTGTTCAGGCGTGTATCGTTCCATCTTCATTAATGGCTTAGTATCTACTTGTCAAATGTCAAAAATGACAGCTTCAAAAGTGACATCTAACGAAATAGCGGGATATACAAAATAACATCTCTTATTGGAAAACCCTTTTTATAAATATTCCGCTCGCTCCTTCCTCCGATTTTATGCTTCTATAAACCCACTGCCACTGAAACCCACTCAACCAAAAATGAGTTTCTATCCCAGTTTATTCAAAAAGTGCACAGATAACAGCGTTGGAGTTTCGAAGTTTCCAAAACCCCTAAAGCTGCAGTGTCCCAGAGGAAAGCTCATATAATAATACGCTGAAAAGACCAAGAATCAACTCATGATGATATCAATTTAATCTTTACAGGGACGAATTCCCCATCGTGGGAGAACGATAATGTTGAAAAGATGTTACGGCTACGAAACTCCAACAGTCCCGTGATCCCGGAAAAGAAATTCAATGAAAGGAGCAGCTTCGTCTTGCAGGAAGCGAGCACTCGATAATATACTGCTCCACAAGAATTAGGGATATCGTATTCAACCGTTTTTAAAAGTATGTAATCTTCGAGAAAACCGCTGTAAAATCATTTAAATTTCAATAACAAGCTGAATCGATCCAATAAAAATCAGTATGAAACATTTCGTCAATCTGGTTGCCTTTTTTCTGAAGTTTGGTTCTTTGCATATGCTTCATGAATGTTCTTATTTTGAAATGAAGTCAGTTTATCAACGGCTTCGATTTGAAACGAATTTTCTGAAAATTCCAAGACGTAAATTAACAAACGCTGAGGCTAATAGGGCTATCGGAATGCTACAGGGTGGCCTAACTCAGGTTGTTGTAGCGAAAAGGCTCCAAGTCAGCCAAAGTGTGATATCTCGACTTTGGAAAAGGTTCAGGGAGACAGGTTCCGTGTTGGAAAGACCAAGGCTTGGTGGGCGACGAATAACAACACTTGCTCAGGATCGTTTCATCACCGTTTCGGCGAGAAGAAACCCTATATCTACGTGTAGAATACTACGGAATACTCTTCAAAATGCAGATGGGGTCCAAGTTTCCATTGAAACCATCAGACGACGTTTGAGAGAGGTGAATCTCGGTTTGAGACGTCCATTAAGAGGAGTTCAATTAACACGTGCCCATAAGCGTCAAAGAAGGGAATGGGCAAGGCAACATATCCATTGGAACGATCAATGACGTGGTGTCCTTTTCACTGATGAATCCAGATATGGACGATTTTCAAATTCTCGAAGAATAAGGGTATGGACAATCCCACGCATACCCCGTAATCGTCGCTATGTCCAAGAAGTCCATCCATTCCGAGGGGGTAGTGTTATGATATGGGCCGGGATATGTTTCAACGGGCGCACAGATCTATACATTTGTCCTGGGAATATGACCGCCATCATAGACACTAGACAGGTTGGTGGATAAACCGGACCTAAAGCTCGATTTATATTATCGCCTCATTTTCAACATATTTTTCTCCCCTAGCATTGACGTCCACGTGCCTTTTTTGTAGGTTTAGTGACCGTGACAACGGAAACTGTTATTCGCCCTTCTTTATGAACGAGAGTCAACGTATCACTTCAAACGTTGTTTTTTCGAGCAGTCTGAGAGGTCGGTCAAAAAATCATTAACGTGGAATGGACACTGCAAAATATGATCCGGGGGGTTGTGAAGGTCCAACGGCCCTATAGGGGAGGGGGAGGAGTTTTTTGCACATTGAGTGGCTTCGAGGACACGTCTTAATCAATATAATCCCGGTCGAATCCGGTTTTTTATGATGCGGCCATTTTTATCGCCGATATTGATGTCTTCAAGGACGAAATTGGGGCATTTTCCTTTCACTCGCTGTTCACATTCTTGCGGGGTTCAATATTCGTGCTGAGGGTTGGATATAATGGGATAAATCAGTTGTCAGATATCTCGGATGGAATTAAATCTCGAGGAATCAGCTCAAATTTCAATTTTTTATGCAATCTCAATAATTTCGGATGAAATATTCTACGTGCACTATGACAATTTTTTACAGTTAGCTATTTTTCAGAAGTTACCAGTTTCAAAAATGTTCCCTAATGTTTTTTCATTCAAATTTTATCACACTCGAGAAAAAACCAGTTTGTTCGCAAGTCATAGAGATCACTATTCCCTAACAGAGTAATTCAGCTATTCTGGAACAATAATTTGGGAACAATTCAAAGTTAATTCCTGGATCTAGGATAATTACACTGCCGAATAGAATTTACCAAGAAATGCTGCTGTGAATACTTCTCGCTCCTTGAAGGCTTGAATCGATCAATTTCAGGGAATTTTGCGGCAGATATTCTGGATGCCAGTCATGCCTTTCGGATACATTGGGGAACTTTAAATTACAACACGCTGGAATTAATTCAATTAGTGTCGACAGTGGGACAGCTTTCAGAATTTTGTTGTGTATGGAGTGAAAACGATGCAACGGATAAATTTCCAGTTTACAAATTATTAAATTCTTCGTTATTTGTTGTTTCATTCGAATTTGCGGCGCTTTCAGTTTCGAATCTACTGTATTAAATAATTATGACACTTTTAACTGTGCTAAATTGGACATATTTTGTGAATTGATGTTGAAAACGCTGGTTGGAGCGACGAATTCCTCATGACTTGCTTTGGTAACAACCTCCTTTTTCTTGGCACACTCGGCCAATGAAATCTTGAGATCTGAAAGAACATGAATTCTTTCGGTTTACGTATTCAAGATGAGCTTTCAGAAAGCCCGGTTTTCGGTTGCTTATATCTCTGTTCAGTCCATTTTCAGCCTTCGGGCTTGAAGACGATTCTCGAAAATAAGCAAAGAGCAAAGAATAAGCCTGTATTAGTTCCATACCCTCTGCATCTTCTCTGTGCTTGATATTTAGTAGAATTTTAATTTGAAACAAAAAAAGCGGAATAGGAAGAGAGAAGTGAACAGTTATGTTTGCTTTTGAATTTCCATGCGACTAGAATATTTGGACGGCAAATATACTGCTCCACAAGAGTTAGGGATATCGTATTCAATCGTTTTTAAAAGTATGTAATCTTCGAGAAAATCGCTGTAAAATCATTTACAACTCAATAACAACTTGAATCGATCCAAGAAAAATCAGTATGAGACATTTCGTCAATCTGGTCGCCTTTTTTCTGAAGTTTGGTTCTTTGCATAATTATGCTCCATGAATGTTCCTATTTTGAAATGAAGTCAGTTTATCAACGGCTTCGATTTGAAACGAGTTTTCTGAAAATGCCAAGACGTAAATTAACAAACGCTGAGGCTAATAGGGCTATCGGAATGCTACAGGGTGGCCTAACTCAGGTTGTTGTAGCGAAAAGGCTCCAAGTCAGCCAAAGTGTGATATCTCGACTTTGGAATAGGTTCAGGGAGACAGGTTCCGTGTTGGAAAGACCAAGGCTTGGTGGGCGACGAATAACAACACTTGCTCAGGATCGTTTCATCACCGTTTCGGCGAGAAGAAACCCTATATCTACGTGTAGAATACTACGGAATACTCTTCAAAATGCAGATGGAGTCCAAGTTTCCATCGAAACCATCAGACGACGTTTGAGAGAGGTGAATCTAGGTTCAAGACGTCCATTAAGAGGAGTTTCATTAACACGTGACCATAAACGTCAAAGACTGGAATGGGCAAGGCAACATATCAATTGGAACGATCAATGGCGTAGTGTCCTTTTCACTGATGAATCCAGATATGGACGATTTTCAGATCCTCGAATAATAAGGGTATGGACAAACCCACGCACACCCCGTAATCGTCGCTATGTCCAAGAAGTCCATCCATTCCGAGGGGATAGTGTTATGGTATGGGCCGGGATATGTTTCAACGGGCGCACAGATCTACACATTTGTCCTGGGAATATGACCGCCTTACATTATAGGGAGCATGTCATTGACAATGTTGTGCCAATTTTTCACGCTGCTATTGGTGAAACTTTTCAATTTCTAGACGATAACGCTAGACCGCACCGTGCCGCCATAGTTGAGAATGCGCGCAAGGAGCTTGGTAGTCCACATTTACCAATACCTCCGCACTCACCAGATTTGAATTGCATAGAACATGCATGGGATATGCTCCAAAGAAGATTAGATAATCATCAACCTACCCCAGAATCCTTAAATGATCTGAGAGAGTTTCTGCCCCGTTTATGGAACCAAATTCCTCAAGAAATGTTCAACAACCTCGTGTGTAGTATGCAAAGAAGATGTCAAGCTGTTATTGATGCCCGTGGAGGCCATACATAGTATTGATAGTCTTAAATGCTTGAATTCTCTGGGAATGAAATTTCGTTATTTAACTCGATTTTTCTTAACCACCCTGTATACGCTGCAGACCTACAGGCTAAAATTAATTTGCAACTTGAAATCATATTGATATGAATTTTCATCACAAAAATCTCATTTTAACTTTATTTTTTTGCAATTTAAGTCAATATCCCTAACTCATGTGGAGCAGTTTATTTTTGGTTATTTGATTGAATTCATTGATTTTTCCAAGAGTTTTTCCAGCACTGCCACCTTTGAAGAACCTCATTAAATAATACGCGTCAATCTCCTTCGACCCAAAATAAAACCAGTATGTCTATCCCCCATTCACCAGGAACCAAAATCCCTCTCCCCCGGATTTTCCACCGGAGCCTCGTCTTAACACGTCTTTACGCCGCACTTATCAATTTCCATTCGATTTCTCCCGCAACCCTTATCTCCAACGCCTTGTTCCACCCTCCCCAAGTCGAAGGTCGCGCCTTCGATATCTTGCCCTTTCGCAAGCTAACAAATTATTAGAAAGTGAGGGCGAGTAGCATTCGGTAAACACCATAATTTTTTGCGAACTAAATATAAATTAGGGAGGATCCCATTTCGCCTTTCTGTTCGTGACGTTTAATTTAGCAGTAATATATGTGTTTTTCTTCGGTGGAACTTCATGGGTAACGCAGTTTTCCTTATTTATCGGAAGCGTTTTTGCCGAAAACTCTTCTTTAATGAATTCTCATATCAAATTGCACTTAACCGTTGTGTCCTCTACGCAATTCCGCTGATGTCGCCGTATCTGGGGATGCTAAGGGGCTTCTAACTTTTTAATAGGCTCAAGAAGTTTCACAAGGGAAATGCCCTGTAGCATTTTCGGTTAACGGAGCGTTTTGCCATTTGGGGGAATATTGTGTTGGTAGGCCAGAAAACTTCGTAGTTGGGTGGAAAATTGTCTTATTGATCGTCTCTGTCCGAATTCCGGCATTCACCATAAGTATGTAAAGTATCCAAGATAATAGATTGCTAAGTAAAAGAGAGGATTGGGAAGGGAATGCACCAACTATAATCTCAAAGAAAATACAATAAAATGGTATACAGATGGTTCCAAAACCGCTACAGGAGCTGGCGCTGGGATTTACGGGTCAAGTACCAAGTGTGCACTATCGTTAGGCTCCTGTACAAGCGTCCTTCAAACGGAAATACTTGCAATCGGAAGATGTCTAGATATAAATCTAGAAAGAAACTATCAGAAGTGCGATATAGCTATTCATACAGATAGTCAAGCTGCTATTAAAGCACTGAGCTCCTACTTCATTGACTCAAAGCTGATTTGGGAGTGCCGAAACAAACTCAATGAGGTAGGCAAGAGAAGAAGGTCTTTTTAATCTGGGTTCCCGGTCATTCGGGAATCGTAGGAAACGAAGAGGCCAATACACTGGCCAGAAAGAGCGCACAAACGCCACTCACTGACCCAGAACCCTTCTGTGGTATAGGAAAATGCACCTATAAGAAGGAGTTTATGCTGAAGAACCGAAAGAGAGAAACTCTGGCGGAATCTCCCAGGGATGGATCATTCCAAAAAGTTCCTCCGGAACTTTGTGAAACTGCTAGATCCAAAAAATATCTGGATCTCAGTAAAAACCAACTTTGCTTACTCATTGGCTTTCTCACAGGACATTGTTGCCTAAAGAAGCATCTGTTGAGAATGGGTTTATCGGACACTGATGAATGTAGATTCTGTGGGGAGGAGGAAGAAACCTCTATTCACCTGGTTGCGGAATGCTTTGCCATTGCAAGCCAAAGAAAAGAGTGCTTTGGACAAGAAACTTGTGGAAGTGGGGAGTTATCCTCCTTGAAACCATCCCAGAATAGATTTCATCAAATCTCTGGAACTGGAGTGCGAGCTGTAGGAGGCGCGATGATAACAGCTCTGATAGGGGGCACAATAGACCTTAAGGTCGCAGTGAACTGTAACCCCTTTTCACTATAAAGGGATTTTTGTCAATTTTGATATCCAAGGGGGATCTATGGCCTTCATGCCCCCCTCCCTGTATCTGCCAGTGGCTGAGCTTCGTGTGATGGTAGGTCTGCTGACGGGACACTGTCGGTACAAATATCATTTGTTCCGTTCAAATAATAATAATCCAAGAAGTAGCTGAGAATTATTTGGATTTTACATTCAAACTATGTTCTCAACCTTTTCCTGTTCGTTACATCTTTTCACTCTGCATGAAATTCTGAACATCCCTTCACCGAAACCATACAAATTTTAACGAGGGTCTGAATTACCAAGATAAAGTTCACGGAATTTTGCAATTCTCCCTCAATTCCATACCTACAGCTCCATCCATGCGGACGAAAACTCAGAAAACTTCATTCCTGGCTACCCAACAAACCATCCGGACCTATAACGATTTCCATCCTTGTCATTACCACTCTGTGCGAAGCTCAAACGGACCAGCATTCATAAACACGACGTGCTGGAACACAATTTCGTTCGACCTCTGGGTACCAAAACCTCGGTTCATTGGAACAATATGATTAGGCTGGATGTGGACGTGAAAACACGAAATGTTGTTACATTTACCGGGAAACTGGAACACCTTCTCCTCGCTGCGGTTTTATGGGAGGACGAAAGAGAAGATGGGGATATGTTTGGGAACAGTAAATATTGGAGCGGAATTTAATTCGGCGTTGTTTGAATTATCACGGTGTAAAATATGACTCCTTTGTTGGTTTAGGATATTTTGCGACTTGATGAGCTCGTGATGAACAATTTTATGATTCATTAGGTGTGAGAGGGTGGAAAACGAATCCGTGAAAGAGAAGAGTTCGGATAGGTAGTTCACAGGGCCAAATTCAAATCTGTCCGTTCGCTAAATACCGGGTGATAGAACTTTAAATTGAAATAAAACACATTAGAATTAAGATTGAAGCCAAATTATTTTTTATTTGAAAGATAATTTCATTGCAGTACTGTTTTTGGTACTGTAATGAAGTCATTACGATACTGAAATAGAGAATATGTTGTCTGAAATCTATCGATAGTTCGACGAATAAGCTGCTCTGATGGACGATTATGTAAACCATACATTTTACGAAGTACTCTATAAGTTTGGCGAAAGAACACTGTTTTTGAAAATAAATTTCAACAATTTGTAAACGCTGTTGCGGCGTGAGTCTTTCCATGATAATTTGTCAATGCTTACTGAACAGATATGTCAAAACAACATGGATTCTACCTTCTGTCAAATCACAGTTATACCTATCGAACCGAAAAGCCTAGAAACTTGAAATCTTCAAGTTTGTCAATGGACAAACTGCGTCCGTTCGAAATTTTGTTATCCTGATCAAAATATTCAAGAATCGATTGACTTATGAAACTTCAATTGGAAGTAAATTGTATTGAGATTTGATCTATAGCGTATTTGCTTAAAAATCTATCTATATGCAGGGATATTGAATAGGAGTCACTGACATGGCAAATATAGAAAATCCAGTATATTTTCTTCGTCTTCTTTTGATGTCGTTCGTATTATATCCTCCTTGACTCCTTTAGCCTCAAGATGCAGAGAGGTTCATATTCTGCATAGCATATATAAAAAAGTCGAAATATTCCTTTGATATTAAAACCTGCACTAGATGAAGAAACAGATGTCCGCAGTTTGTCGTCAATAGTGTATTCTGAGACTGTTATTTCTTATTAATTGAGTTGGACTTTCAAATTACCAACATTTTCATGCGTTGTATTCGATAAAATCGTGGAGAAACCAAAATATATCTCAGAAAGTCATGAAAGATAGAGTTGAAAACTGGCAGAGCATTTCAGAATTCAATTAGTATCTTACCTGATTCAGTATTCAAAAAGTTCGAAAGTGCATCTCCGGTTCTTCTTTGCGGATAGAACACCATGAAAATTTGATGGAGTCGGGCGATCCCATCAGGAGCCTTTCTTTTAGCCATCATACAAGAACCATTATAAATTCCCAGCCAGTATTTTTCCGGAGATCAAAGAGATGTTAATTCAATGCAAATTGGTTCTACGAAGCTACATTCATGTCTGTATTGAATTAGGGAAGTTGTTAAATCAGATTCTGTTACGGCGAAAAAATTTGCTGAAGTTTCGAGTTAATTGAAACCTTACCGAATTGTCAAAGGCAAATTTTAGAGGTATTTTGGCCATTAGTAGGTTGTGCATAGAGTTGAACCGAATTTTCTGGATTGAAGTCTCTAATTAATAATCAACATGAAAAATTGGAGGGAAATATATTCAGGAAGGTCTTTCAAAACATGATAACACAGCAGACTTTCCAGTAGAGCCTAAGGGAAGGCAGATCAATGTCACTTTTTTGTCATCCAAGGATAGGAATACTGGTGGATTTTATATTGAGACAAGTAGATCTAAATACATTTCGAATAGATGGAAGCGTATTCCACTAAACTAGCACCTTTATATTTAAAAAAATTGCTCTTGACCGATTCTGAAAGAAATTAATTTTGTTTTATATGCTAGAAAAACAGTGAGTTATACGAAATCTCAATGAAGCAGCCATGGTTTTCTCTTGATTTGTAGTCTTGCCATCAGAGGGAGTGGCAGAGGGTGAATATTTTTAAAATTTCCGATATTTTCGAATATCTCAAAGAACGAGGGACCTTTACAGAACATGAAACATACACTGCGCAAAAAAATTAACGCACATTATGGAAATCTCAAATTCATTCTACAACTGAAGGTGTTCTCAATGATAATTATTTTTATCAGAATTTTGCATGCATATGTTATCCACTTTCAACGTTCTTCTTCAAATACAGATGTTTTCTCCCAGCAGGAATAAAAAAAGATGATATTATCAGATTTTGAATGTATTGGCTCCATTCTAAAATCAGTTGTTCTCGATCAATTCTAGTGATCAATAGTTTTTCTTTCGTTTGATTTTCTACACTCGATCGCTATGCAACGCGAAACACGCAATTTGACCCAAGAGGAATGTGCCCAAGCGGTAGTTTTGCGAGAAGAAGGGTGGACATACACAAGAATTGCAGAAAGGTTTGGAGTTTCTCATACAAGTGTGTCCAGAATGTTGCAGCGATTCAGGGAGACAGGTATGAATGTCCGAAGACCAGGACACGGTAGACCACGGATAACAACTGCTATTCAAGAACGTTACTTGTTTCTTCGTTGAGACAACGGTTTGCAACCGCTCGCCTCCTTCAAAATCAGCTTGAGCAAACTCATGAAGTGGAAATTAGCACTCAGACTATAAGAAATCGCCTCAGAGAATATGATTTAAGGCCTCGTGTCGCGGCAAGAGGCCCAGCTCTTACTCCAGCCCATCGAAGGGTGCGTTTGGATTTTGCGAGAGAGCATATCCATTGGGAAGAGGCCGATTGGGAAAGAGTTCTCTTCACAGATGAGTCTAGATTCTGCCTCTACCATTGTGATCGACGTTCCCTTGTATAAAGACGTCCACATGAAAGATATGCTCAGTGCAATTTCCTGAATACTACTGGTTTCGGGGGAGGATCGATTATGGTATGGGGTGGAATATCTTTGACTGCTCGCACAGACCTAGTGGTCGTTGATAATGGAGCTATGAATGCTGATAACTATATAAGGAACATTCTTGAAGAGCATGTAGTGCCATTTGCCCCATATATTGGTGAAAATTTCATTTTTATGGACGATAATGCCAGACCCCATCGTGCGCGCATCGTTCAGGAGTACCTTGAAGATGTTGAAGTCTCTCGAATGGAATGGCCAGCAATAAGTCCAGATCTCAATCCGATTGAGCAGGTTTGGGACAACCCCAATCGAAGGCTGAGAAGTTCAGAAAATCATCCAGCTACTCTTAATGACTTAGGAATCGAACTCGGAGAAATCTGGGAAGGATTAGATCAGAACATTTTAAGATCACTCATTTTGAGTATGAATCGTCGTTGCCGAGCTGTAATTAACGCAAGGGGTGGAAATACCCAAGTATTAAATCACTTATCAGCATTTCAGTATTTTGAAAATTGTTAATTTCTCTTCTTTCACATAAGATTCGGTGAAATCCTGAATTTTTCTTCCATTTAATGTGTCTTGTTTCATTCAAAACCTTCCCGAGAGAACATAAAAATAAGTTATAAAGTCAATGTAGAGTTAACTTTCATTAAAATTGAGATTTTCAGAATGTGCGTTAATTTTTTTGCGCAGTGTATTTTTCTTAACCGTCCTTCACCCTTAGGTGCCATATGATCCATTCTTTACCCTGTATATCCCGTTTCGAATTAGAATATTAAATTTCTGAAATTTTCAATTCGAAACTTTTTTCAGAATCTAAATTTTGTTGCGGTTTTCCAATTCCGATTCCGGATATTTCCCAAATTTCTTATTCCGTTCGTTTTTAATGTTTTCTACGTTAGGATTATCGATTATGAATTTGAAGTTTCGAAGTTTATGGACTCAAATTCATTTCAGAATATTTTCATATTTTCTTTTTTTTTTCTGGAATAACAGAAGCTGTTCAAACGTGAAAACATTGGGAAGAGGAAACTTTTGATTTGATCGAAAGTATTGAAGTTGAGAACTACGTTGAAAGATTTCGTTACGTGTACAAGATAAAAAGATGCATCTATAATATATACTAGCTGGCCCGGCGAACTTTGTTTCGCCTAAATGATACCTACTTACTGTGGATTTCACAAATCATAATTACCATCGCCATCTAGTGGCGATAATATCAAATATAGTACCTTCACGACTACGCTACAGTGTCTAGATAAGAGCCATTAACCGTAGTGGCACTTAGTGGCCTTATTCAAAAGGAGGAAAAGCATTTCCTACATAAACAAATTTTTCATCGAATTATGTATTTGAATTAAATGTATTTTATAATAACCAGGCCGTAGACGAATCCATAAATGAAGTTTCATAACAAACATTCCATCCGATCTCGAGTTATAAATGGTGTAACCAACAACTTTGTTTTATATATATAGATAGATATAGATTATGACGGTTGCGTGTTGCAAATTGGTGGAGGATCCGGTTCCTATCACGCCACGCCCTGTGTGAAAGGCGCGATAATCGAACTGCTCTATGTGAATTGCGGTTTTATGATCATGCTCATCCAGTTTTAATGATCACCTCAACACCATCGAGTTTCTTATTTTACCGACTTTTTATCGACGGTTTCCTTCGATTGCTCATAAAACCAAATTTTCTGGTTTATTATGTAATGATTCAAACTTTATACCACCATTCTTAACGGGTCAGCTAAATCCTGGAATGGATAAAAATAGCCAGAATCGTTAAATTGAAACAAAACTTGATTATTTTCGTTGAATCGGATGATATGACCATATTTCGATGCAGTAATAGGAATTTAAGTCATTCGATAGTTGGGGAATTTGACTCCTGCATATTCTTAGGTTCCACATGGTTTTGTTCCAGAGGAATTTGGAACGAATTGACTCAATTACGTGGAAAAAATTCGAAACAAACAAGTTGATACATATCGGATGAACCTTCATCCCTAGAAGGAAGAGAAGAATGATAAAAAAGAATGAAGATATTTTTTTCTGAATTCTATCGGCATATGGAAATGAACAACTAGGGACAGGCTGGAAAAAGTGAACAGTCAACAATTGGAACAATATCTCGGAATACAAAGGATTTTTTTAAGTCCCCCAACAACCGATCGGCTTTCGCTATGCATGAAATCATTTCGCCCTGGAATATTTCGACAGAGTTTTATGTTTTTGTCAGGAGTTCGTATCAAATAAAACAACAGAAATATAACGATGCTTTGTTGTGTAAGACGTGAAAAAGAATAACTTTTCTGTTGCTGGTTACTCCATTCCGTTCCCTTCCGCATACAGGGTGTCCTACATCAAATAGCCCAGCCGAATATTTTTTTTTTTTAAACTCCGAAGCAAGGGTACACGGCGTAATCTTCTTCTACTGGGTCTTTTTTTTTCAATTTCACCTAGCATATAGTTATAGTGAAAAGGGGTTAGAGTTCACTGCGACCTTAAGGTCTATTGTGCCCCCTATCAGAGCTGTTATCATCGCGCCTCCTACAGCTCGCCCTCCAGTTCCAGAGATTTGATGAAATCCATTATCTGGGATGGCTTCAAGGAGGATAACTCAACCCTTCTACAAGTTTCTTGTCCAAAGCACTCTTTCCTTTGGCATGCAATGGCATAGCATTCCGTAACCAGGTGAATAGGAGTTTCTTCCTCCTCCCCACAGAATCTACACTCATCAGTGTCCGATAAACCCATTCTCAACAGATGCTTCTTTAGGCGACAATGTCCTGTGAGAAAGCCAGTGAGTAAGTGATGTTGGTTTTTTCTGAGATCCAGATATTTTTTGGATCTAGCAGTTTCAATGTTCCGGAGGAACTTTTTGGAGTGATCCATCTCTGGGAGATTCCGCCAGATTTTTTCTCTTTCGGTTCTCTCCTTCATATAGGTGCATTTTCCTATACCACAGAAGGGTTCTGGGCCAGTGAGTGGCGTTTGTGCGCTCTTTCTGGCCAGTGTATCGTCCTCTTCGTTTCCTACGATTCCCGAATGACCGGGAACCCAGATTTAAAAGACCTTATTCTTCTTGCTAACCTCATTGAGTTTGTTTCGGCACTCCCAAATCAGCTTTGACTCAATGACGTAGGAGCTCAGTGCTTTAATAGCAGCTTGACTATCTGTATGAATAGCTATATCGCACCTCTGATAGTTTCTTTCTAGATTTATATCTAGACATCTTCCGATTGCGAGTATTTCCGTTTGTACAGGAGCCTAACGATAGTGCACACTTGGTACTTGACCCGTAAATCCCAGCGCCAGCTCCTGTAGCGGTTTTGGAACCATCTGTATACCATTTTATTGTATTTTCTTTGAGATTATAGTTGGTGTATTCCCTTTCCCAATCCTCTCTCTTTCTTAGCAATGTACTGAAGTTTTTCTCAGTGCTTACTTTCTTGATCATTACATTACTAGGAAGGTTTGCAGATGAGGTACAGTCATTTAGAGAGGACCAAGCTCTCTGAAATCTGACTCTCTCATTGCCTGCTCCTTCTCTAGATACTCTGAGGATGGCCTCATGGGCTGCCCTATCAATCA
This sequence comes from Adalia bipunctata, assembly GCA_910592335.1. NCBI lineage: Eukaryota > Metazoa > Arthropoda > Insecta > Coleoptera > Coccinellidae > Adalia > Adalia bipunctata. The sequence continues at coordinate 7,709,422 of OU342951.1, forward strand.
CTAGATGTAGAGGTGTGAGGTCTGTGATGATCTCAAGTGCCCTGGCTGGGCACGTTCTCATAGCTCCCGGGATGCACACACAGGCAAGCCTTTGTACTTTGTCGAGCATTTTCCTCGTACTTGCCTGACTTGCCTTAGCAAACCAGGCTACTGACCCATATGTGACTATAGGTCTTACAATCATGACGTACATCCATCACAGTATTTTTGGGTTACAGCCCGAATTCCTGCCGCATAGACGCCTGCACGCCATCAGAGCTCTTGTAGCTCTGCCAGTAGCATTATCAACATGCTTATTCCACAGAAGTTTGCTATCTAGGGTTATTCCTGGGTATTTGACTTCAGAACCCTACTCCAAGATATTTCCGTTTCACTTTTCATAAAATACAGTAAAGATCGTCGAAAGTTATAATTCTTCAATTTTTCGGTATTCCGAGACAAGGAAGCGTTTTGTGATGAACAGATTCATTATATAAGCATACAACGAGTTTCCAAGAGAGCTCCCACGCCTGAAAGCTCTTTAAATAAAGGGAAAACCGAATGGAAAATAAGGACACAGAAAAACAGGCCATTACCATGCAAAACGTATGTCACGATATCACCGGAAAAATTAGAATTCATCACATTAACTTCCACGGAAAACGCAATCCATTCACATAAGACCATTAGGGAGATGAATCAAATTTCCAACGAATACTCCCCAATTATCTCTTTTTTTATACGGGGCACACGTGGCAGCTTTGATGGTCCAAAGTGAATGACATTTACGGCTGCAGATCGTGAGATGTGAGCAGGACTCCTCTGGATCGGCAGTCAAAATATACGACAAGCCTGGAAATGACGCTCTGGGATGGAAATTCGTTTTTAATAGCTCCTCGAAATCCTGCCATGAATATGAATGTGCGTATGGTACGAACATGAAAACTTCATGAATGTATCGTGGCCTGGATGAGGGCTAAGAATGAAAATTTCGCATCTGGTCGATTGAAAGGAAGATAAGAGGGATGAAGGATACAACCCGCCCATTTTTATGGGATTCATACATGAGGAAGTGCACCAACTGAATAAAAAACAGATGTAATGAAAATAAAATATGGGAAGGTATAAAAGCACTCTAAAAATCGAAATCGCGATTCATGATACAGGGGGTGAAAAAATCGCTTTCAAAGTTAGGGATGACAAAATCGTGAAAAATCAATTTTTTCAAATTAGAACCCCATTTTGTTATGGCAGATATTGAATCTACGTTAAAAAATAATGTGAGTGTATGCATCACACCCTTGCCCTAAAGTGGATATTAACTCAGAAAATATCCATTTTAGGGCAAGGGTGTGATGCATACACTCACATTATTTTTAACGTAGATTCAATATCTGCCATAAAAAATGGGGTTCTAATTTGAAAAAATTGATTTTTCACGATTTTGTCATCCCTAACTTTGAAAGCGATTTTTTCACCCCCTGTATCATGAATTGCGATTTCGATTTTTAAAGTGGATATGTTATTCGCAATAGCCGAAATCGGGCACTGTCCGAAATTTTTGCCCACAACGCGTTATGGGTATCCAAATTTACCCACGATGCGAATAGATGTTCTTTTTTCGAGCACTGAGTAAACCAGAATACTCAGAACGCGTTGTGGGTAAATTAGATAATCCACAATGCGAATCCAATTTTAGCGCGCTTTCATTCTGCGTTGTGGACAATTCATTTTACCCATAACGGGTTGTGGGTATCGCACTTCACCCCAGAAAGCGATGAACCAGAATTTGTCGTCGAAGTCAGTGTGCTGTAGCTTGAGTACTGGCAAGTACGAGAAGCCATTATCATGAGTATCTAACGGGAATAGATTACGCACCTTGTGAATTCTCAAGTTTGATTGAAGGGCCTGTTTTCGAAATTATATCAATATGAAAACCTAATTTGAACAAAAACTAAGTGAACGTATGCTAGAAAAAAAGACAGGTCGTTGTTATTGTTATTATCGGACGAACGTTATTTGGAGTTAGTAAATTAAATCAAAGTGGCACTACGAAGAAAACAGGATGGGCTTCAATTATCATCCAAAAAATATCGAAGATTGAAAAGATATGATTTATTAACAGTTGGCCAAAAAAAACTTGTTAACAAGGAACGTTCAGGAAACCAATCTGGCTTTATAAAATGCAATTGTTTGAAAGGATGTCAAACTGAGGTGTGTGCATGTGTGAAATTGAATATAAAATATAATTCAAGATTTCATAAAAGTAGGTACCTACTTGTGACAATAAATAATACCTATTTGTTTTTAGTTCTAATAAGTTGTTGATATATCGTTTTGTTTCACCTTTATGAACTTTCAATATAAGTAAGAAGAGAAATAACGGCATGCAGACAATTGAATATTTTTTGAAAATTATTTCTCTTCTTAATTATATTCAAAGACGTTAAACTTATTCTACTTTCAATATAAGGTTTTTTGTAATCATTGTTTTACTTGAAACGTATTTTGGGTAAAGCGAAATGGACAGATAGCTTTTTCTCTTTTGTGTCCAATTTTTCAATGAGTTATCAGTATTACATCATACATTTCATTTGCTGCACATTAAAAATCTAGGCCAGATTGGTTTGCTAAACGCCCTATGTTAACAAGTTTATCCTTCTCTCCACCAATTAATACCTGTCAGTACACAACCTACAGCTTACAGCAGGCTGACTTCGATGACAAATTCTGGTTCATCGCTTTCTGGGAAAAGTGCAATGCCCAGAACGCGACGTGGGTAAAATGAATTGTCCACAACGCAGAATGAAAGCGCGCTAAAATTGGATTCGCATTGTGGATTATCTAATTTACCCACAACGCGTTCTGGGTATTCTGGTTTACTCAGTGCTCGAAAAAAGAACATCTATTCGCATCGTGGGTAAATTCGGATACCCATAACGCGTTGTGGGCAAAAATTTCGGACAGTGGTCGATTTCGGCTATTGCGAATAACAGATACATCAATCTTACATCTTGAAAAATTCCAAAAATGAAAATTTTCCATCCAAAAACCTCGAAGTTATTCTTGTTTCAGCGGAGCTCTATTTTCGATTTTTTTTCGAATTTTCCCGCTCAGAGAGAATTTTCCAACCAAAACTGAAAAATGTTACATCAAAATAACTTGAAATTTTCTAAGGAATCTATTTCTGCAATAAAAAAATGGTGTTCTAATTCGAAAAACGGAAGTTGACGTCATTTCCGGTAAAACCGGAGGTGCTAATGCCTTAAAAAAATATTTTAGATTTCATCAGCATCGTGAAATACTTATAAGTGCTGAATTCCATGAAAATACGTTCAGTAGTTTCCCGTATAAATATGAGTGAGGTTCCTCGTGAAAGACCCTGTATTATAAATATACATCACGAACATCATCTAGCATTTATACACAAATACCATCAAAAATTCCTGGTGCATCAGTTGGAAAATGAATAAATGATATTGAAATTTTATCGAAGCTCCGGCTAAATCACTGCCAATTTCAACCGAAAATACGTATTAATCCGACAACAATAAACATTCCCGCATATTTTCATGCCAGTTGACAAACAAAAAATCGCTTTATATTAATCACCTCACGTCCATGTTCCAGTTTTGTAGGATTGAACATTTAAAATTTATGCATTCGAAAACCATGTACCTGCTTATTTGGTCGATAGGCAGCTTGATCCTTTCGAACGATTGTGACCATTAATTTATGGGCTTTTGGGATAAAATTTAGAAGGATTTGGGTGATTTATCTGCTCCAGATCCTTTAAGTAATTGATTTTCTATTAATTGGCTTCATCTGAGTCAAATGGAGGATGATAATGCTACAGGATTTCATTTTGAAATGGAACCTATTGGATAAATCAAGAAAAACCCGCAATGTGAAAAACGTGGAGCTTATTCAGTATGGAATGCTGGGAATACAGTGGATTATACCATTTCCTACTCTCAATGAAACAGGCATGGATTTTCCTCAATTTGGCACTCAAATGACCAGTTTACCCTTTTTTCTATGAGCACATAAAGTTTTGAACGACAAGGCAACTGTTCACGCTGAACGTGAACGTTTCAAAATAATTATTCTGAATTTTCAAAATTCGAATTATTAAATTAATTTCTCCACTGGGGAATCCCCATATGGATCATCCTTTGTGTACAAGAAGAACTTGTCAGCTGTGGAGCGCAGCATATGTCGCATATTTGTTTCATTTTCATATTTAGTTCAGTTCATTGATTGACTTAATCGTGAATAATTCTGCATCCGTTAATTCCTAATTTTCTGCTTCCTTTTCGTGAATTCGGAAAAGTTTAGTTTTCCTGTGATTCGCAATTTTAGTAATTTCGCTTCAATCGAATTACATTCATTTAAAATTTTCATTTGTGCGAATTATTTCGAACAAAAAGACTGTTACCAGTGGCGTGGTTATTTTATAATACCACAAGGATAAGTGTGCACAAGTTGACATTTTTAGCAACGGATTTTCACGTCAGCTTCATTCCATATTCGTTTGTCGAGCTCGATCAATCTTATTGGAATAGGAGTCATCGACAGGAATCAGGATCCTTTTTGCTGATATATAGGTAACTATATTTCTTCTGTCACTTTTGAGTTCATTTATCCTTTCATTTGTGTTGGGTTTCAATTAATTTCATATATATTATACAGTCCACTAGCTCTATCTTTTTCTCACTCAGAAAATTATATTTCGAAAGTTAAATTCGAATAATTGAACCACACTTCAGTTGGTTAACTGAAATTCTACCCAACAGCAACAATAAATGCTGTATAAAATCTCATAACATATCAGATTTCTTGATTTCCTCCTGCTACCACATAAATCGACTGAATATTCAACATCCCCCATTCAACCCAACACAAGCTTTCTTACTCCAACACCATCTCATGATTAGCCAAGTGATATTTCCTTTGAGTTCATTATACCTCCTAGGAGTTCCCTCCAAATCCTCTTGTTACAAGCCAAAACAAACGTTATTTATGACTTGCGGTCTTCCTAAACCTTCTCTTGATACTAGGAGTCGAGACTGTGTTGAGTAATATTTCATTATGATGAATTATACAGGACTTGTGGCAGTCCTGAGTTGCTGGAACACCTCTCTGTGCAATTATTCATACAACTTTGTTACTTTGTGAAACTTGAGAATGGAATAATGCCTTTTTTAATTGCCTGAATGAATGATGTACTTAAGATGTATCACTCACCATCATATACAGGGTGGCCAAGAGATTGACGTCAAAAAGAAAAAAACAGGTCCCTCGTGTCGTGGGCTATTCGAATCACCCCCATGTATGTTATGCGATTTTTCACGGTTTTCGAGTTATGAATTTTTTTATGAACTTTGAGAATTTTCGATTTGACCATCCTAAAAAAGATATTAAAAAAGGAAGTACAAGACTTCTCAGTGCAATTCTTTTGTAACTTGATCTCCATGAATTGTACTTTTATACATAAAATAACCAGATTCGTAACTTTGATAAAAATGATGGAAATGTTGGTCTCAAGTGAAAAAGTTACGTGAATTGGATTATGATCTGAATTTTCGAATCAAAATTAAAAATGTAAAAAGGCTAATTCACGGTTTCTAAGTATGCTTAAAAACTGTTCGTATTTCATCCAAAAAACCGGATCCCATCTATTTTCACATATCGCCATCGTAGAAACTACAAACAACTCCCCTCTAATTTTTCCCAATTATCAGGCATTTTCCCAGCCACTCTCGAAACACTCCGAAAACCAATTGGATATCCCTCGTATCATTCAAGTTCAATTAAGAAAAAAATTGATAGTTACCCCAGCCGAGGCATCGAGGCGTTCTGGCGTGTTCAGAAATGTTATCTGCTAGCCGAAGATTGGCAATTACCCTCTTCACATCACGAAAAATCCAATATGTCGGACGCTACTATCTCTCTGGTCTTGATCACGTTTTTCTACACGCCCTGTCTAGGTATCTGTGAGTTATTAGATGAAAAAGAATAAAACAAGCTTATTCAATTTTCTGGATACCCACCCTTCATTTCCCCTGGGTTTATTGTGTGTATCATTCACTCGAAAGTGAATTCCGTTTAGGTCTGGAAACATCAGGCAGCATGTAAAGTTTTGATGAAGAGATTATCCTCAATAATGATCAGAAAATTCAACCAATTGAAAAAAATAAACGAACATAGCGGAGGAACAATTTTTTTCATTGCGAATGCTCTCACTCTGTTTTACAAATAAGTCCCTGTTCAACAATTAAAATTGTTGTCTATACTTTCGAAATATCGAGTATATCGAGTAATATAATAGGTTTGCTTTTCGTCCTGACCCCTTTCATAGGACTACACTTCAGATTGGCGCAATAAAGAGCATTGATTCTTCTTAAAAAAAAATTACAAAAGGAATCTGAGTTGGTGGGATCAGGAGAGAAAGAATAAGAAAAAAAAATTTTTGAGAATTTTCAACTTCTAAAATCCGTAACTGTGGGCGAGCTAGAGTGATGAAATTCTGGCGAAATACAGAGCAATTATTCCTCTTCAGAAAAAAATTACTAAAGGAGTCTCTGGTGGTGAGATCAGGAGAAAAAAAATATAATCTAGAAAAAAAAATTTTTTCTTAATGAATTTTTCGACTTCGCAAATTCGTAACTTTGTCTGTGGGCAAGATAGAAGGATAAATACTGGCGAAATATAGAGCTATTATTCATTCCTGTTCAGAAGAAAAATTACTAGAGGAGTCTGCGGTGGTGGGATCCGGAGAAAAAAAATAAAATCTAGAAAAAAAAAATATTTTTTGGAATTTGTCAACTTCGGAAATCTCTAACTGTGGGCGAGCAAGAGTGATGAAATTCTGTCGAAATGTAGAGCAATTAATCCTCTTCAGAAGAAAAATTACTAGAGGAGTGTGCGGTGGTGAGAGCAAGAGAAAAAGAATAAAATCTAGAAAGAAATATTGTTTTCAAATTAATTCTTTAACTTCGAAAATTCGTAACTATGTCTGTGGGAGAGCTAGGGGAATCAAAAACTGGCGAAATATGAAACTCTTATTTCTCTTACGGAGAAAAATTACTAAAGAAGTCTGCGGTAGTGGTAGTCAGGAGAAAAAAATAAAATATAGAAAAAAACTGATCAGTGCGTAACTGATTTGGGCGAGCTTGAGTAACAGAATTCTGGCAAAATATAGAGTAATTTTTCCTCTTTAGAAGAAAACTTAGGTATATTGAGAAGGTTTGAGTACCATCGGATGTCTTTATCTCTTAATTCATCCAGTTACCCAAAGACTGTACAATCCACGACTATTCTCAATTGAGTCTTCCCCAGTCAATATACTTCAGCTTAATCCAACAGGAACGCATATATGAACCATTACCCAGCACTCCCCAAATTCAAATTCCGCATTTATGGACCGTGGTCATAAAATCCCCGACAATTTCTCGTAATACCGTGTTGCTTTCACGGTCCAATCTACAACAGTGAATGTTCGTGAGCTGGATCCATAAATAACCTTCGAAAATAATATGTATGGCTACAGTGTATTTATTCTCGTTTATTGCATTGTATATCTGGATGCTTGTTGCTTTATTTCGCCAAAAAGAAAGGGCCACATGTAGCCCTTATTATTCATTTGCTGCGGTTGAATCCTTCCAAGGCTTTTGTCGGATCTTATTATTGGGGCGGAACAAAGGCTGGTATCGCAGGACCTTTCATTCTTCTTCAGATCGTTCCCTCCTTTCATATTTTGGTCTTTCATTGTTTTGTTGAAATGGCACTTCCATTTCTGTCGTTCAAAAGGCAATATCTCGTAGACAAGTATTCGACATAAAACATTCTGATGTTATTCGAAAAAAGTGAGAATGAGAATGTTTAAAGAAAAACCGGGATCAGTATAAATATCATGCAACGTTGTAAATTTTATATGTGCAGATTGGTCGCATTTATATTTCAAATCAACTTCAATATCAAGCGCAAAGCGTCTAGTATTCCACAATATTTGAACAACAAAATAAAGCAGCCCCAAAATTGTCCAATTAAAAATAGAAACGTAATTCATGGGGTATAAACAAAATAATATTGACAAATAATTCCGAATTATCATGAATTTGTATACACAATAAGTTTGCCATACCTATAAATGAAAACACAACAAATAGCTCTCCGAACAAAATAATCAGAATTATATTATTTTTCAGGAACAGGAAGCTACGAAGGAGTGAACTTTTGAGGAGAGATTGAGAAAAGGTAGGATACAAAATCATTTCTTTATTGTAGGTTGATTTCAATGTAAAAAAAGAACTGATCACGTAAAGAGAGTAAACTGCTGTTTGACACCTCTCCTGTCAATATCTGTTTCAACCTGATCGATCTCCAACCCCTCGTTCTTGAACATGTTCCTGCAGCAAACCCTGAACATTCTATCTTTATAATACAGAAGTGCAAATAGGTTTGTGGGAAAAGTGTGAGCGATACAATAGCTGAAATACATAAAATCGAACCAATAATCAACAGAATAGAAATAAGCAAGCTGAAGAGACAAGTTTGGTAACCAACAAAGACAGAACAGTGTTCCTATTGAAAGTTCCAAACCGCAATCTTCGTTACTATTGCTATGTCTGCAAAATCTGAAGATATGAATGAAGAATACCAAAAAGAAGAAGTATAGGTAGAACAGCATGGCTATCACAGTAATTAAAGGAAAAACTGATATTCCTACGGTGCACTGCATGCATATGGTGATGAAAAACGTCAGAATTATGATCCAGATGGAGGTTGAAATAAGAGTGTAGCGAGTTTTACACTGGTTAGATACTTTGTATGCTTTGTATGTTATTATGTACCAATCTAGGACTAAAACGCTGGCGAAAGCAAATAGAGATAGGAGCAAGAGCATCAAACTCTCATCAACAATGCAAACTTTACGAGCTTGAACTATATCAGCGATGTTGAATAAGTTCAAGGACATTGGTGAGAAGATGAGGTAAAGGATGTTGGATAAGCATAAGTTGACAACGTAGGCGTTTGGTCTGGTGTGGAGGACTTCGTATCTTCTCATTATGAAGACAATGAGGATGCTGGCTACAATAGAACCTAGGCCGAAGATGGTGATGAGTGTGTCTACGTGATGGTTTCGATGGATGTGATATGGAGTGTCTGGATCGAAGGTGCCATTGGCTGATATGTTGTCTATCACCTCTAGATCCATATCTGATGAGACCTAGAATGCAATAAGGGTCTCAATTGTTATGCTTGAACTTCGCGAAAAACACTATGATATACAGAAATATAATATTACGAGGCACGACGTGTGCATCACGAGGGAAAATGCGTGAATCGTAGGGAGTACCTGTGCCAATTGGAAGTAAAGTTCAGTCGGTTCTCGCAAATTTTTAATGTTACTTGAAGTTAATTGGAAATAGGGAAACTCTGAAAGTAATCTGGATGGGAGAAATGTCCAAATCAAAGACTCACCCTAAAAATTTCTCACAGAATATTGTTAGAAATCGAAATTCTTCAATGAAAGTTCCATTCAGCTCCTTATCCTATTTTCGTTTCACAAAACTTATACTTGGAAATTAAACTTTTTTCTAGGTATCAGTCAAGATTTTGTGAACACTTCAGACGCTGAATCATTTGGATTTCGGATTGCCGAAGTTTATTTCAGCTTCTTGTCGTCCTTTTGAGAACTTTTCGATGGTTTTGAAATCCCACCTTTAGAATCTGTTACCTGTAAAATAATAATCAAGCTAGAACTGTATTCGTAGAAATGTGCTATGAGAACATTAGGTACGATCCAAAGAAAGAGCATTATTACTAATAACTGTTAATGAATTCAATGCAAAACAATTTTTTTGTACGCAACACTTATTTAAGTGATCAAAAATCCAAATTCAAGAGAATGTTAGTCAGCTTTTATAATAAGTCACTGAAAACCAGGCTGCTGAGAAGATATAAACATAAACCTAAGTATACGGGGATTTTAATGTGAAATTTTTACTCCCTGGATGCATAAAAATGCAATTTATTTTCTCCTTCCTCCATAAAAACTGCATAGTAGCCAAGTATTATAGGAACCGGAAAGATTATTGAAATCCCACTCAAGAAAATGAGCAACTTACATTATTTCCACTACAATAATTGGATCCATAACATTTGAAGCTCAGCACTAAAAACTGAATATATACAGGTACTTTCTTCCCTAAGTGAAAGTATCCCTCTATTTCCTATTCAATCACCACTCAGTTCGAACAGAAATACCCGAAAAAATCGTATAAAACTAGAAATATAATCGCGAGCATTCCGTTAAGCTTCCTGTGTACCGTCATTCGAAATTATTCAATTAAATAAAGTGGTCGAGTGGACGAGAATATTCAAGCACCGAAAGAAATTATCTTGGCAATTTTGTGAATTACGAGTTATAACCCCAGATATCAGAGACGTAAAAAGTAAGAGGTCTCTCCGTATTCCGATGGAAATTATTCGGAATCTCGATTTTCAATTCATTTTTCTGCTGAGCGGGAAATTGGATGGAATTTTCGATTTTCTTGTGATGATAGAATGAATATTGGTCGTGGTAGGGAGATGCCAGTGCCTCCAGACATACGTCTCGCGGAAAAACTGATATTTCGATATTAAACAGGATGCTCTGGCAGTTGGAAATTTCCTTGAGTAAAAAAATACCATTTGGCAGGTGGAAATCTAAACTATTACAGATGGGGCCTCAGCTTATTTCTTATTGAAGCCAGCGTTCTCGAAATCCTATATTTTGATACCAAACTTGTCTATGTAGTTCTTCTTTGACTCGATTTTTTTTTCGTTTTATTTTTTCCATTTTTCATTTTCGAGTTTTGTTCAGGAGATCAGAGCACCTAAAGTATGGGTGATATTGATCAACCAAATGGTAATTATGAAATATTCGAATGAGTGGAAGATCTTTCATAGTAAGAAGAACTTTTAGATTCGCCAGGATCCTTATTGATGACCCATGTGGTGTTTTTGGGGGGTCTTAGCCTTTATGCATTTTTTACCCAAAAAATTGAAATTTTCGAAACGGTAAAATTATTTCCAGAGATACTTTGGACAATACTGATTAGCAATATGTAAATAAAAAGTTGATACGATGACAGGAACGGAAGCTATGACGATTTGAAATTTCGATTTTTTTGAAAAATGTCATTCCGCAGGTGAAAATCTAAACTATGATAGATAGAGTTCCGAATTATTTTACTGAATTCAGCGTCCCCGAAAACCTATATTTTGATACCAAACATGTCTATATAGTCCTTCTTTGACCCGATTTTTTTTCGTTTTATTTTTTCCATTTTTCATTTTCGAGTTTTGTTCAGGAGCTCAGAGCACCCAAAGTATGGGTGATATTGATCAACCAAATGGATATTATGAAGGATTCGAATAAGAATCGATATCTTCCATATCGAGAAACACTTTTAGATTCGCCAGGGTTTCCGTGTTGATAACAAATGTGGTGTTTTTGGAGGGTCTTACCCCTTATGCATTTTTCACCCAAAACGTTGAAATTTTCGAAACCGACTTGATTATTCTCAGAGATACTTTGGACAATGCTGATTAACAATATATAGATAAAAAATGACACGATCACAGAAACGGGAGCTATGACGGCTTGAAATTTGAAGTTTTTTGAAAAAATACCATCTCGCAGGCGAAAATCTAAACTATGATAGAAAGGGTCTCGAATTATATTTCATTGAATTCAGCGTCCTCGAAAACCTATATTTTGAAACCAAAAATGTCTATGCAGGGTCTTTCACAAGGAACCTCACCCATATTTATACGGCAAACTACTGAACGTATTTTCATGAAATTCAGCACTTATAAATATTTCACGATGCTGATGAAATCTAAAATATTTTCAAGGCATGAGCACCTCCGGTTTTTCCGGAAATGACGTCAACTTCCGTTTTTCAAATTAGAACACCATTTTTTTATTGCAGAAATAGATTCCTTAGAAAATTTCAAATTATTTTGATGTAACATTTTTCAGTTTTGGTTGGAAAATTCTCTCTGAGCGGGAAAATTCGAAAAAAAATCGAAAATAGAGCTCCGCTGAAACAAGAATAACTTCGAGGTTTTTGGATGGAAAATTTTCATTTTTGGGATTTTTCAAGATGTAAGATTGATGTATCCACTTTAATATCGAAATCGCGATTCATGATACAGGGTGTGAAAAAATCGCTTTCGAAGTTAGGCATGACAAAATCGTGAAAAATCAATTTTTTCAAATTAGAACCCTAAAATGGATATTTTCTGAGTTAATATCCACTTTAGGGCAAGGGTGTGATGCATACACTCACATTATTTTTTAACGTAGATTCAATATCTGCCATAAAAAATGGGGTTCTAATTTGAAAAAATTGATTTTTAACGATTTTGTCATCCCTAACTTTGAAAGCGATTTTTTCACCCCCTGTATCATGAATCGCGATTTCGATTTTTAAAGTGGATACATCAATCTTACATCTTGAAAAATCTCAAAAATGAAAATTTTCCATTCAAAAACCTCGAAGTTATTCTTGTTTCAGCGGAGCTCTATTTTCGATTTTTTTTTCGAATTTTCCCGCTCGGAGAGAATTTTTCAACCAAAACTGAAAAATGTTACATCAAAATAACTTGAAATTTTCTAAGGAATCTATTTCTGCAATAAAAAAATGGTGTTCTAATTTGAAAAACGGAAGTTGACGTCATTTCTGGAAAAACCGGAGGTGCTCATGCCTTGAAAATATTTTAGATTTCATCAGCATCGTGAAATACTTATAAGTGCTGAATTTCATGAAAATACGTTCATTAGGTTCCCGTATAAATAATGGGTGAGGTTCCTCGTGAAAGACCCTGTATTTTGATACCAAACATCTCCATATAGTCCTTGTTTGACCCGATTTTTTTTTCGTTTCATTTTTTCCATAATTTTCTATGCTTTCCTTTGAAAACATGAAAAATAACTGTGATTCGAGAATCCGAGCATAATAATCTAATTTTGTAGCAAAATAGCTCTATTTTCAAAGCAGTCTCAGCAATCCGAGCTATAAGATGATTTATCAGCTCCGTAGACTATAACTGCCCTTTCACCAGCACTCTACAAATCTGCTATATTACTGCCATCAAACTCAGTCACGAAAACAAATATCCTAACCCTTTCAGGATCATTAGTAAAGGCCTATTTCCGCCTCCTTTTCCAATTCGAAACAATTCCAAACAGCCGGATCCGACTGATAATGGCTGTATTAACCCATCTGCTTCCATTCTTCGGACCTTTGTTCCTATCCATTCATCTTGCTTATCTGGTGCGATTCCCCGATCAGCTGAATGTTCACGAATCACTGGAATAAATATCAGGCAATTTGCAAATAAACTGGATATAAATCAGAAGTTGATGCGAAGTTTCCAGAATTGGATGATTCTTTCAGGGATAAACGAAAATTCATTTGTTAATGGCACGACTAGCCTGTCCTTCCAATTGTGTTGATATGATTCAGATCAACTTAGTGTTTTTCTGCTATAGAGATCCAGAAATTCAGAACACAATTTGTCAGAACGAATACGATGGTGACGATTCAATTTCAATAATAGGAATAGGCTAACGCATATCCTTTAATGCCAGAACCATAAAACTCATTTATCAATTTTCATCAAACATAGTTTTCAGGTCTGATAATTTCAAAGCTTTTCCACCAACTTTCTTGGTATTCACCGGAACTTTTCATTTTGGCCCTGACTCATTTACACGTTAGTCAAATTTATATTGAAACATTCGTTACTTAAATATACACACAACCAAACTTATATGGAATCACCCAGTATGAAGATGAAATATTATTTTGATATCTTTTTCGTTAGAAGCAAATAAAAAGTGCATGTGTTTACCCACAAAAACAGTTAGGTTCATAAGCACTTGATAAGATTTGGCTTTGCAGTGTCGATTTTAGTGATTTTACTATTTCATTCGAACGTCGCAGTGAATTTATATTTTGTTTTTTTGCGAAGTTTAAAACAAAATGCCTTATGTGGGGTTATCGGAAGTCCAGAGAGGAAGAATTATTACTATGGCAGAACAAGGTATGTCACAAAGACAGATTGCAAGAATGGTGGGGGTTACACAAGGGGTTGTTTCAAAAACCTATGCAAGGTTTCTGGAGTTAGGAACCCTTAGGAATAGGCCGAGAAGAAGTCGTGAAAGAGTAACTACATAAAGGCAGGATCGCTTTTTAGCCCAAACAGCAAGAAGAAATCCCACAGTATCTCATTCAGAGCTTCAAAGGCGATTTTTGCAAGCTACAGGTGTTAGTGTTCCTGTCGAAACTATCAGAAAAAGACTTCGCGCCCGGGAATTATTCAAGAGAAGAGCGTTAAGAGTTCCAGAACTATCAAGGCAAAATAAAGTTGACCGTTTCAATTGGTGTTTAGAGCATGAAAATTGGACTATTGAAGATTGGAAAAATGTCTTATTTTCGGATGAGACCAGAATTGGCCTACGATCAGACGACCGGCGTGTTCGCATTTTAAGAGGTAGAGGGAGGCAAGCTAGGGGCCAAGCTGCAAGACCGATCCCTAAATACAAAGGAGGTACTGTAATGTTTTGGGGCGGAATTATGTTTGGTGAGAAAACTCCTTCAATTCCCATTAGACAATCTCTGACAGGGCCTAGGTATGTTGATCAAGTGCTACAACCTGTAGTGAGGCTCTGGCGAGGTGCTTTTGAAGATTATTTCCTATTTATGCAGGATAATGCACCTCCACATACCAGCAGAGTTGCAAAAAAAATTTTCGAAACAGAAGGTGTGACTGTTTTAGAGTGGCCTTCTTGTTCACCGGACCTTAATCCTATCGAGCACTTGTGGGATAGGATCAAAAGAAAAATTAGAGCTCGTCAAAATAATCCTAGTAACGCAGAGCAACTTATACAAGCGGCTTTAGAGGAATGGGCAAATGTTACAGAAGAAGAAATTAACAACTTAATAGAAAGCATGCCTCGTCGAATTCAAGCTTGTATCAATGCCAGGGGTGGTAATACAGATTATTGATTTGTTAAAATCGTTTTATTTGTTGTTCAAACCTCACTTACATAAAAATTATTTTTAGAGAAATTTACACTTTTAATTTTCTGTTCTATTATAAAAATAATCTTTTAATAATTTATATTGTTTTTGTAATAAACTTGTTTTGGGAAAACTGCTCTTCACTTTTCAGCGACTTCTTTTTAATTAAAATTCGTTTTTTTCCAAATAACAGGGTGATTCCATATAAGTTTGGTTGTGTGTACTCGAAATGTTTTTCTGTTTCATGATGAATACTCTCGAAACTTAAATAAAAAGACATAAATTTAAGTACTGATTTTATTTTTCATTCAATTAATTTATATCTTACAATATAGAAATTAATACTTGGACTACAACAATGTAGTGAAATGTTCATCGTTCTTATGAGAATCCTCTTCTACATTTCTCGTTTCTTCATTGAAGATCCATTTTCTCAGTGCGTTTCTGAATTTTTCATCTTTTTTATACATAAGATATAATAATACCAAAGAATGTATGTAACCAATAATAAAAGTACAAAGACCTAAGTTAACAGCTTTCCTTATAAAGCCAGCTACAGCAATCACGAAATACATCCAGTTCGGTAACCAACACAAAAAGTAGGATACCACATAACACAATTCGGTGTTCGACTTGACTTCCACCACACTTGTAATTCTTTCATTTATGAACTTCATCACGCATATTACAGCCACGAAAATGAAAGAACAAAAGTAAAATAAGATAGCGAGAAAAGCCATAAAAAGATAGAGGGAAACTCCTGAAGTACACTGTAGAAAAATGGTAATCATAAATACTGAAAGCGTAGACCACACTAAAATTAAAACTACCTTGTAACTTGCCCTACAACGAGCTGAAGCATTCAATGACTTGTAAGTCACGATGTACCAGTCTGTCAACAGTATACAAATAAAAATATAGTTGCCAAGCATGAAAAGAAAGAACAACTCATCCGAAAAACAAATGGCGGACGCGTGGATGTTTTCTGTTGCTGAAAATAGGTTGAGGATTAGCGGCGTGAAGAATAGGTAGAAGATGTTGCAGATGCAGAGGTTTACGATGTATATGTTGGTCCTTGTGCGTAGTTCTTTGTGTCTCAAGATGTTGAAGACGATGATCAGATCTGCTATGATTCCTGCTGTAGCGGCCAGAAGTATGGGCACGTCCAGGGCGTTTTGACGTTCTGAGCGGTAGCTTTCATCAGGGTCGAAAGTGCTATTGGCTGATATGTTGGCGATTGGTTCGATTTCCATGACGGCCAATCTGTGGAAGGAAATTTTTTGACAGCAGTCAACATTTCTCAAAATGATTTCTTAAGCAGGAAAAAGTCCATCTATCTAAAAGGTGGATTCACGTCAGTGTTCTTTTTATTTTAGAGGCTTTGGCTTTTTGGAAAACAGTATTATAGAAAAAACTACTCAATTTCAGTAGAAATTGTTCGAACATATTGTATATCCTAACAAAATGGAAAGCATTTCATAGATCTACAAGGATAGGAGGAAAAGGCGAAAAACGCAACATAAAACCGTCAATGAATGAGTAATCAAATTTATTGTATATTACCTCTACCAGTGGATATTCAGCCTGCAGTGTTGCACAAGAATATAACAAATACATATGTTCAAGAGAAAATGAAGAATCTATTAATAGAGACACTAGGAACGACGAATTATAATCAAGTTGCCTGAACTAAAATAAACGGTAACTGAGTTCAGAAATTTGCTATTTCTGAATGTGTTTTAGAAGAAATCAGATGGCTAAAAATTACCTGTAGTTGAGTGAAATTTTAAAGGAAATAGAAAAAGAGGAAAGGAATTCAATGCAGAAAACACTGTGCTATTTTATTGAAATTCACTGGAAAAAATATTGGATAGTTCTGAGAATGACTTCAAGAAAAATCCGACAAGAAATATTGAATTTTTTTTGGAAAAATTGAACCTACAAGAAATATAATCTTCATTATCGATAAGGATGAATTTTTCGAATAAATTAATATGAAAATAGCAAAGGCAACGTGAATTTGAGTAGCTTCAAGAAGCCTCTAACCAAACAATGCAAAATTATCGAATTGAATTCAATGACATTATCGTTATATTCACAAATGAGGATACATACATCCTGTTTTTTTAGATGTGCATCAACTATGCGCTAACAATATGAAAGAACTTACCTTGATCGAAAAAGAACCGCAAAAAACGAAAACTGCCGTATGCAACTACACGCAGAATCACAAATATGTCACATCTTGTTTGCCTTTATTGAATAAGTAGAGGTTAAAATCTCGTACCAAGCGCACCAAAGGTCACTCCTGATTAACTAATCAAGAAGGGTTATTATTTTGCCGTATGGGCGCATTGACAGCCTCCGCAGCTTTCCAGGAGTTTTATCTCGCCATTATGACGATACAGAGAATCAAGTTGCATGGGGGCCAAACCACAAGATAACGATAATAATAAATTTGTTTCTGTCCATAACTACTGAATAGACCATTCGCTGTTGTAGGAATATTTTTGTTTATACATTGAAGCCTTTCATAGAGCACGCATACGACGATTATACAGGATGTCCTGATGATGAGTCCAACCGTCATAAACAAATAATGATAGTTTGTTCTATACACCATGGTCCAAAAATGTACTCTGAAGAAAATATAGAGTGTCGAACTTTGTTCTATTTTAACTGCAACACCCTGTATCCTCTTCACGGTATATTTTGGACCATAGTTTATAAGACAAACTCTCTTTATTTTTTTGTGAATCAGCTGTTGAAGTTTGGACATTTCATTGAGAACACCCTGTGAAATGGACGTATCCATATTATAACTGTTTCAATTTCTATAGATAATTGGATAATTCTGTGGTCTACAACTCTTGTCTGAACTATTTTCTTGATGAACTCACCGTTTAGGAGAAATGCAAAAAAGCGATTTTTGCTACCTTTCACCTTGAATAAATTCACACACGATAAAAAGGTAGCAATTTCAATATTTAACTAACCAGCAGACTCTGTTTCTAATAATATGGGGTCATTATTTTCAAAAAAGTATATGAGTTGAGTTAATTGACGAAAAAATTTAAAAAACTTGTTTTTTCTTCTTATATTGTTGTCAAAAATGAACATATCTCATATTTTTCTTTTGAAAAAATTTAAATTTTCTCTGAAAAATCCAAATGTAATTCCTATTATTCGTAATATTTGGAATCTCACTCATTCATAAACTTTTTTTTCGTGCTACGCCTAGAAAGTGTGAGTTGGTCTTTGTACCATTTATTCGTGTACCAAGTATCTAGTCCTCCCCTTATTAAATTTCATGTGTTTGATTGCACACCAAGCAATTTGATATAATAATTACAAACAAATCGTCACTCTTCTGCCTTATCAATGCAAATATATTTATCCAATTTATCAACTCATTATCAAGAAATTCCATACTTACACATCATATTTATCATCTTGCCAATGAGTTCAATTCAATTGATTTGTGTTATTATGAAACCGTAATATTTGAGTAAATTGAATAATATTCTTCCAAGAATTTATTGATTCGTGTTCAGACAATCAATGAAAGCTAAAATGTTCACAATATAAAAATATTCACAGCTTTCCTTCGAGTTTTTAAAATCTTAAAAATATTTATCTACAAATTCACAATATCATTCTAACAACTTATACCTAAATGATACTAATTTTATATAAGTACTCTTACAAAATGATCACATTGATTGAGCTTAAAATTAACCTGAGTATTCAATTGGTAATCTCGTATGTATAGCAAGAAATTAGAATATCTGACCAAACACAACTGTTTGTCAACATATTTCGAATTCTAGGAAATTCCCAAAACACAATTTTTTCAATTTTGTGTCATAAATGATTCAAGGAAAGGTATTATAGAATTAAAGTAAATGAGGAAATAGTTAATTCGAGCATATTCATCATCAATTCATGATTTCATACATTCACGGTCAAATAAGTTAAATTAAATCCATTAAAATTCGTCCCCTTCGAAATATTCGTCATGTGGAGGAAAAATTCGACATTCAAATTAGGAAATTGTAGTTTACAGTTAAGATTCAATTAATAAAACTAAAAAACATTTGGGTACCCTGCTCACAAAATAATAACGAGTATTCTTCGAATAAAAAAGTAGCAATTAGTTTGAGACTCGAACTAAAAATTAAGGCTTCAGAACTCGGAATACCAAAAAAAAATCTCAATATTGCCACATATTCAAGGTCATCAGCGAAAAGAAAAATTGTCGTAACAAATCAACTATTGCTAAGATCTAACAAAAACTGTACTGTCATAGGCACAATATTACACAAGTTTGAAGAATGTACAAGTTATTTTGGATTGAAGCTTCAAGGACGTAAATTCCAGCTCAAGGGACCAATATTTCGGCCCTACTGAGTCCATTCGTTTCGCTTTGCACATTTTTCTGTCCTTCGTCTTCCACTATTTCTTCGTTGTCTGAGGCGTCGTCAAGATTATCAGCCCCATAGGTCCTCACTGATCTTTTGAAAGTTATGTCGAAAGCCATTTTGAAATGTTTGTTCCACTTGGTCAAATAGTATAGAATGAAGACAGGTGAAGGTGTGGAAAGGAACGATAATATATACTCGCATAAAAAGATTACCAGATTAACTGTATGATAAGAATATGAACTTACAAGAGACAGGAGTACGTCAAGAAGATAGATGGGTATAAAACATCCAACTGCTATCGTGAAAACCCAAAGGGCATACTCAGTTTTCAATTGCTCAGTATTTAAGACTTTCTTACGTCGTATATAATGTACGTAAACTAATGTGATGATTAAACAAGGCATGAAAAAAAACAGAATGCCTTCGATTATTCCGATATGAAACAAACAACCAATACAACTTAAAACCAACAATGTTGCGATTAAGATATAGAGAGCTGGGTACTTAAATTTATGTACTGCTCGAAATTTGTCCAGGACACCTGGTTTTAAAATAGAAATGGTCCAATCTATCCCTAGCAAAGTTGCGAAAATGAAAGAACCGAGTAAAAATGTATATTCCATCATAGAAACATAACAAAACAAATTGGGAAAATAAGGAAAACCAAGATAAAGCAATATATGAACCAATAAAAGAACAGGGGCAACAACATAAAAACACAAATTCATGATGGCATAATTGGCTATGTACAAATTCAGATTTTTTCTGAGTCTCTTATATCTAAAGACGTAATATACGATGAGAATGTCTGATATAACAGATGCGATTCCAAGAAAGAAGTTGATCAGTTCTGCTGCGAAGAACAAGTAACTTATGACCATGTAAAAATGGGATGGTTCGTGAAACGAAGGTGCTGTGATGTTTTCCGTTGGTATCTTGGCGAAAGGATCTTCCTCCACTCTGGTGAAATTGATCAGGCTCTCCTCCATTTTCAAGCTGCGATCCTGCAAAGAAAACTGATTATGAGACAAAGAAGGTTGGGAAAATGGTGCAGTTTCTAAAATTCTTATGATGGGAATGATGGATTAAAATTTTTTTTTTAAATGACAGATCCTTGAACATTAAAAGAATTAAATCAATAAAACAAAGAATATGTCAACGCAATTCTGGATGTGGTTCTGAGTTGTTTTGAGGTAAAGGATATTAATAATAATTCGATGAAGTCATATTGCAAAGGTTGAGGACGAATATGTTCTATAAGATTAATCCAAGCCAGTAGCTCTGGAGATATTTTGTGAGCCTTCATAATATTTGAACATAAATACCTAAATACTTCTCTCTGTGAATACCTCATTGTTTTAATGCTTGATTCAATCAAGAGTTATGAGAGGAATCTGGGAAAATTGCATTACGAGGTACTTTGGTTTAATAGAATTATTTTACAACAGTGTTGAATCAAGGTTAATCACGATAGCATCTTGAAAATATTGATGGAATAATTTGTTCTCGCTGCACATATGAGTGTAATAATATTGCAGATTTATTGATGCGAAAAGCCATTTCGAAATAATGTTGAGAAATGAAATACTCGTTTCTTCAGTTCAAGCTAAAGAATATTAGGGTTATCATTTGTTGAATAGACTATAACATTTGAACCTTTGTTGTATAGGGTGATTCATCTTACTTCCTAACTGATTTATTAGAGATCTTCAAACAAAGTTCCAACTCAAATTTTACTCATTTTTATTAACTAACGTGGTATAAAAAAAATTGTCACCTGAATGACAGATTAAGAAGAAATATGCCTGTTGCATTGAGATTGCGAAACTTTGTCATTTATGTTTTTCTCCTCTCAAACGTTTCTATTCATGTTTTTCTTGTTCCCGTCTTTCATTAGATTCTTCGTTTAAAAACCGTTCTTGAAGGATCAGAAGTAACACTAACTCAATGTACCTAAGGTCTGTTTTCCGTTTGATTTCACGTTCGACATTGTGATAATCATAGGCGTTGCCTGTCAGGAACAGAAGGGGTTCATTTAATTTCTGCGACATATTTTCAGAATTCTGATATCACCCACATCCTGTCAGCTTTATCCGCTTCTATCTTCCTCCATAGATCACTGAGAAAAATTAGGGGTTCTATTCCCTACTAATCTCATAAAATTCTTCCTTATCGTCCTATCGGACCCTGTGGGTGCCTCTCCGAGAAGAGATAGGAGAATACGGATATTGAGAAGACCCTACTGTTCCATTCATCATATTCCTAATGCGGATGTGAGATAGGACATAGGACGGAATCGTAAATTCAAATGAGATAAGAATTTAACAATAATTATTATCCTAGGAGAGCCAAAGATGAAAATAAAACAATATAGATGACCTTGGCATTCATCTACCGCAAGAATAAATATTGGGACCTATTCCCATTATAATCTTCATTTATATTAATGATGTAAATTCTCCATATACAGGGTCTTTCACGAGGAACCTCACCCATATTTATACGGGAAACTACTGAACGTATTTTCATGAAATTCAGCACTTATAAGTATTTCACGATGCTGATGAAATCTAAAATATTTTCAAGCCATGAGCACCTCCGGTTTTTCCGGAAATGACGTCAACTTCCGTTTTTCAAATTAGAACACCATTTTTTGATTGCAGAAATAGATTCCTTGGAAAATTTCAAGTTATTTTGATGTAACATTTTTCAGTTTCGGTTGGAAAATTCTCTCTGAGCGTGAAAATTCGTAAAAAAAATCGAAAATAGAGCTCCGCTGAAACAAGAATAACTTCGAGGTTTTTGGATGGAAAATTTTCATTTTTGGGATTTTTCAAGATGTAAGATTGATGTATCCACTTTAAAAATCGAAATCGCGATTCATGATACAGGGGGTGAAAAAATCGCTTTCAAAGTTAGGGATGACAAAATCGTGAAAAATCAATTTTTTCAAATTAGAACCCCATTTTTTTATGGCAGATATTGAATTCACGTTAAAAAATAATGTGAGTGTATGCATCACACCCTTGCCCTAAAGTGGATATTAACTCACAAAATATCCATTTTAGGGCAAGGGTGTGATGCATACACTCACATTATTTTTTAACGTAGATTCAATATCTGCCATAAAAAAAATGCTCAGAGAGAATTTTCCAACCAAAACTGAAAAATGTTACATCAAAATAACTTGAAATTTTCTAAGGAATCTATTTCTGCAATAAAAAAATGGTGTTCTAATTTGAAAAACGGAAGTTGACGTCATTTCCGGAAAAACCGGAGGTGCTCATGCCTTGAAAATATTTTAGATTTCATCAGCATCGTGAAATACTTATAAGTGCTGAATTTCATGAAAATACGTTCAGTAGTTTCCCGTATAAATATGGGTGAGGTTCCTCGTGAAAGACCCTGTATATCGTCTTTCTACTACAATCAATACCGATTGTCAAATCATCATAATTTCCATGTTCTATGAGATTTTATGGATACCTTGAACAAAATTCACCTATCTCAGTATTCCTATTGGCAAGAAAACTTGCTTTTTTTTGCGAAAATCTAACAATTTAGGAATGGGAACATGTTATATCATTTGAGAGGAATTGATTCATATCTAACTGCGCGGCGTCAATATTAGGAAAAATAATAGTTTTGACTGGTGAACACTTCTATTATCTCCTCAAATTCATTTATAAATACTGACTAATTCATTTGGCACAGTGAATAAAAGATGATAAGACTATGAGTTTGTTTCCTATAAGTTTATCTACCGTCTGATCCTAAACATTGTGTCACGCCACTGCGAAAGGAAGGAGTATTTAGCGAATCAATTATAAAGCTTGCTTGACAATGCAAATTGAATCATAAAGGTTTATAACATACTGGCGTATATTCTGAATGAGTACGGAAGGTCTCAATGTCAAAATCTGAAGGCAACATTTCGAAACTATTCATTATTGGTTTATTCATCTATAAAAACTCAACATTAGAGAATAAAAAAGACAAATTACATGAATTTTGTCGTAATTACGGCGGTACCATCCAGTACCTGAATTTCCTCTACACATTACAGAATTATAACAACGATATGAGTTTTATTACAGAAGCTACATCTGAGATAAATTGATCTTAGAAAGTTGGAGAAATGGGTTGAGTTGTTCACCTAGTTTCTTCGACGTTTCATGAAGCATGTAGCATGTCGATATATAATTATTAAAAAATTTCCTAATTCGAATTGACCTCACAGCTCAAAGGAAGAAGCCGAGAGAATCTTCATGAACTCTCTAAACAATAGATTGCAAAACGTGTATTCGAATAACTGGGAAAATTCCTACGAATTCAATGATAACATTCTCGTTTTGAGGTCGATCTTACTCAAGATGCTCAATATTCACACACTAATTTCCCAAAACATCTCGAAAAAAAGACAACTGTATTGTAACTTCAAATCATTTAGTCGAAAAATTTCATATCGAACGACCAAGTATTATCGGTGGAATTTAAAAAAAAATCTGCATGCTTTCAACTCATTTCCGAAGATAACTGAAGATATATTCGATTCGAAATTTGAATAAAAATGAAGAACAACGATAACGATTGAACTTCGCACTTTAACTGCGAAATGGTAAGTGCGTCTTCTCGCTCAGAAACCGCTATTTTAATCACAATAGTTGCGAAGACGTAGATGCAAGTACACGAAAACCTGTTTGGCGTGTTGAACTTGAGCTACATCCAAGAGTTTATTACGCAAGAACGATCATGGTACCACGAATTCAAACGTCACAGAGACTCAACCTCGCAATAAAATACTCACTTTTCAGGGAAAATCAAACAGTAAACCACTTCTTCGCACTGTTCTCTAACAAGTATCCATCGTCCTAACCTACACTATCGTCGTAATCTGTAGAGTGTAGTATTACATACCGCCCCCCGCAAACAGTGAAGACTACAGTGCAGTCGTAAACACTAACAACAATAACCGCTAACAGCCGTCTGCGATCATTAATTTGTCGGAATAATCGAGTAGACCGGCTCTAGGCTCTTTCATCAGCTTACATCGACACAACTTCGCTGAATGACAGTTGAATTGTACTGGTAAATACTCTTCGATCGATTGGTGCTTGGTACTCGTTCCTCCGTTGAGGTTTACTTAATTGTGGCGGAATTTTATCGGTTTGAATTCGCGGAATAATAATTCTGTTATCGGTTTCGAAGGATTTATGGTGATTGTGGATCCCAAGAGTAAACCTATCCAGTTTTCCTTATGCATTTTCTTATGTTGAAATAGAGGAGCAGAATAAAACCAAAATGAAAAAATAAAGACAAATTTCTATTCAAATTACATTTTGAAGAAACAATAATAAATGGAACTAACGTATAGAGCTCCACCCTTCCCAATTCATATAAAAATCTAGCGAATTGAGGAAAAAAATTCACAATATTTGTGTAACAACAATAGATTTCTTTGAATTTCCGAGTGGTTTCTTGAGCTAGCGAATGGGAAACTACCTACAATGTGGATCCTGAATGCACGTCATTGCTCCCAGTGACCTATTTTTTTCCTTCATTTGATCTTTTGAGGACTGAACGAGAATAAATTCGCTATCACAAAAACGCTCATATCTTTTAAACCACTGGAACGATTTCGAAAATCAAACTCATTTTTGAATCATCTTCTAATTCTAATGAAAACTGTTTTTACAATAAAAAACCAAAACTATTTTTTACAGAATTTATGAATTTTTTCTGGAATTCTTCCCATCATGCTTCTTATATTGTTCTCAGTCACTTTCTGGGATGCTGTCTTCCACTTTTGCTTGAATTCCGCTAATATTTTCGTTATTTCTTAGTCTTCTTCAATTCTCTTTTTACCAGGGCCCAATATCTTTCGATTGGCCTGAGTTCTGGGCAATTTGGTGGATTGGCCTCTTAAGGGACAAAAACCACCTCATTAGCTTCGTACCATTCCTTGGTGGCCTTGCTGTAGTGGCATGAAGCTAAATCTGGCCAAAAGATTGTTGACACATTGTGCTCGCGTAAAAATGGTAAAAGTCGCTTCTTCAAGCATTCCTCGATGTATATCTTCCAGTCAACAGAGCCTTGGCCAACGAAAAATTTGCTCCTTTTCCCACAAGTGCAAATTGCTTGCCAAACCAGGAATTTTTTAGGAAACTTTGCTTGTTTCTTCACGCGAAATTGTTCGTCAACATTTCCACGAGAATCTGCATTATAAAATCCCTGACCAGAAATCAGCCAAGACATTGGTTTCATCGTCCATCACGCAACAGGAAAAATTTTTTCAAGAAATCTTTTTTTAATTACTTTGCTCTTAATTTCGCTTCTTGATTCTTCACAGCGTTCCTGTCTGGCACTTTCTGCATTTTGTATGTTCTAAGCCCACAACTTGACTTGATTTTCTGAACGGTTGACTGCGAACAACCCACTATTTGGACAACTTTCCGTTCTGAAGGGTTAGGATTCTTCTGAAAAAGGCTGATGGCTATCTTCCCTTTTTTGGGCTATGAAACCTCCTTTTCCTCCCGGTTCCTTCCTCGCGGTTAATTGTAAGATCTTCGTTGAAGCGCTTAACAACTCTTGATACCGTTTCCGGACGAACGCGAGCCTCTTTTGCTATTCTTTTGAAGCTCCATTTTTGATTATTTTAAAAAAGTTTCACTATAAATTCTCGTGTTTTCACTTCGCTTGACATTTTGCGACAGAGACATGTTCCACATGTTTCTAACGTTCATAACAAAGCTAACTATGATCAAATTTTTATTTTTTCAAGGTTCAAGAGATATAGGCGTTTTTGCGATAGCGAATTTATTCTCGTTCAGTCCTCATATCATATCATCATCATATAATTTTTGAGAGGAGTATCTCTAATTCAGTTTAACATTTTGTTGGGTAAAGGGTTTTCCAATAAAGGATGTTATTTTGACATTCAAAGAAAAATGCCATTTTTTATATGCATGATCAGATGTTTATTTCATTGAGAGGAAGGTTTGCCTTAAATTATGAAAAATAATTTCAGCCAAATGACCACCACGACCACAATTACAGGACCATATCCTTTTCATGAAATTCTCCATAACCAAATTGCAAAGTGGCTGCCCTATGTCTCTATGTCTCCCGGATACCCTGGGCTCTTGGCGTAGACCTTCTCTTTCACATGGCACCAAAGGGAGAAATCGCAAGGTGTTAAATCACAAGATCTCGGTGACCAATTGTGATCACCTCTTCGAGGAATAACACAATCCGGAAACTTATCCCGTAAAAGATCAATGGTTTCGTTGCTTGTGTGGCACGTAGCGCCCTCTTGTTGAAAGTAAAAGTTGTCCAGATCAATACCATCCAATACCGGCCATAAAAATTCATGAATCATCCCCCGATAGCGCAATCCATTCACCCTAACTGTTGCTCCAGCCTCATTCTCGAAAAAATAAGGTTCAATGACGGACGCCGCAGGACCATAAACCGCACCAAACAGTCACACGTTGAGGATAGAGAGGCTTTTCAACAATAACTCTAGGGTTTTCTGAGCCCCAGATGCGACTTTTCACCAATTTCATAGTGAATTTTAATAATTTCAATGCGTTGTTGAAGCGTGTATCGTTCCATTTTTATTATTGGCGTAGTTTCTCCTTGTCAAATGTCAAAAAATGACGGCTTCAAAAGTTACAACTACCAAAATAGCGTGCTATTCAAAATAACATTGGAAATCCCTTTATATTGTCTTAATTTTTCCATATTTCTATAGCTCGAATTTCATCATATAATGAGGCGCCGAATATCGAAATCGTTTAATTATATCGTGTTATCTGCTAATTGTTTCAAGTAAATGAGATGATAAGGCAAGAGAAATAAATCAACATTATCCATACAAATATTTATTCATCAGTTGATAAAATCATTACAAAAATACTTCGTTCAAATCCAGTTGCCTTTCAACTGTTTCTTCAACTCCCTGGTTACCTTTTTCAATAATATTCTTTCTTATTCGAAATACATGTTTAAAATTCTTCTTCGAGAACGTTTTCTTGAAGGCCTTCCTAAAATACTCATTACTGATAACCAACCATGAAAACAGAACCGTTGGACTGACGCATTTAACGAAATCAACACCAAAATCGATGTAAAAAACTTTGTAATACAACGGACCTCTTTCATCGAAAAAATAGAGTTCGAAAGTGAAACACAAAATTTCTGGGAACAAGCAAATTAAAAAAGAGGTACCAAGATATAGAAGATAATCCAATTTATTTCGGTTTATTCTTTCTTCCAATTTCAACATTATGTAGTAGATGAAAATGGATAAAGTAAAAATAAGATTAAAACAATAATAAAGGATAAAATAGTAGTAAAATTTGTGAAGGTTGGATTGGTTTAAATTCCAGTAAAAGAAGGTGAAAATGGCAGGAATGAGATATGGGGGTATGAGTCCAGCAAAAATGAGCCAATCGAACTTTTGGAATAAGCTTTTTAGTGTTAAAAACAGGAACCAAAACAGTGGCAACATCGTTTGGGCGGTAATGAGTGAGATGAATAACATATAGTAGATAAAATCGAGAATTTCCAACATATTCCCGGGTAAAATCGTGATTTTCCACCGGATAAACTTGTGAACAGTTTCAAAAACGAAATTTATGGAGAAAACCACGCACAAATTTACCACCAAAGTGTTTACTTTGTTCCTGATGGCTGCATGTTTCAGCACGAAATTAATAACGGCCCAACAGCAGCAGATCGAAAATGCCCGAACCGCGGTCACTAAAACAAATTGGGCGATTTTCCAGTTTTCCATCTGATCAAGCTGCATTGACAACCGTTCCATTTCCACGTCCACGCAGTTGTTCGTCTGCATTCCCTTGAAAAACGAGCTGGCGTGGCGGAATGGAATACCAATGGTTGATATGGTACGAACAATACGGCCTCCGCTGTGCGAGCGTGGGTTCCGTACTCCTATGTCGGCCCGGCTGGTGGAAATCCCTGAAACGATTCGGAAATGATGGCACGTCCTGGCTGCGAACGATTTTGTCTGGATGCTGCAACAAACAGGATGGTCAGAGGCGGACTAAGTCCGTCGAGGGCCCCCAGCCTTCAGACATAATTTATTCATCAGCGGATTCTATGACGAACTTGATCTTGACTTGAGCTTAAGGGTGTTTCAATAAGAGAGCAAGATTTGAATTGAGCGCCAAGTTTTACAGTCATAATGTCACATGATTATGACGTGACAGATCGAAAGTTGACAGATGGGAGTTAGTAAACATGGAGCATTTTACGGTAGAACTTGGACCGTTTGTCTTCGAAAACGTATAAAGTAATATACAGAGTGTAACAGCCAAATGGAATAAATTCGATAACGAATAAATGAGGGGGTGTTAGGAAAAACGCTCGGACACGTCGATTTGTAATTTTAAATGCGCATATTTTTCAAGAAAATAAAATTATATAGGGTGTTCCATGCGACCGTGTCCAATACCAGCTTTCTTATTTCAAATGCAACCCCCTGTATATT
Source organism: Adalia bipunctata (assembly GCA_910592335.1). NCBI lineage: Eukaryota > Metazoa > Arthropoda > Insecta > Coleoptera > Coccinellidae > Adalia > Adalia bipunctata. The sequence continues at coordinate 7,738,422 of OU342951.1, forward strand.
ATTTATTTTTTGGATTCTTCAGAAAATTCTAGATATAATTCATGTACAATGTTTTATACCTATCTTCAACTTTTTCGGAAATATTGAGTGTTTTCAGATTTTTTACAAAAATTAACATTTTGAATGATAATAATTTTATTTCACAAATTCGATACATTACACTCAATACTTATTTCCCATTTACCTCTTGATATGAAGAAAGTAAGCAAAAACCATTACTGAGAAGAAATTAAGAAACCAAAAACAGATTTGTTTATTCTCATAGCCTTAGTAACACGTTGTCTGTTTGCATGACAATAAGTGATCAATGTAAGTGCTATTGTCTTTTGAATTTAGACAACTGTACGTAATAATATTAGAAAATGGTTAATTTAACAGAAATGCACAAAATAACCATTTTTCAAATGATTGGTTATGGAGATTACACACGGACACGAATGGAAGTTTCTCGCTTATTTCACGAAAAATTTCCAAATTTGCCGCCTATATCCCAAGGAACAATTAGCAAAATGGAAAAGCAGTTTCGAGAGCTTGGTCATGTGAGACAAATAAAAAAAATTGCTGCCAATGCAGTAAGTGATGATACGAAATTGGATATTATGCTTGAGTTTCAAGAAAGCCCACAATATTCTGTTCGAAAAGTAGCCCCGCTGTTCACCGTCAGCCACACGTCAATATTTCGAATATTGAAGGAAAGTAAGATGCATCCCTATAGAATGATGGCAACTCAGGAGTTCATAGAAGACGATTTCGATAGGAGAACGCATTTTTGTGAGCAAATGATGGCAATGTTAGATAACAATGTGATCCAATCAGAAAATGTTTTTTTTTCTGATTAGAGTACATTTACACTACACGGTCATGTTAATCGTCAATATTGCCGCTATTGGTCTGATGAGAAACCTCTCAGATACTGGAGTTCATTGGAGCTTTGGAGCTGGTAGGCGAGCTGTAGCGCTATCGACATCTAATAATCTCCAAGCGCTTAACATGTTTGTTATGTTCGTATGAGTTAGAGGTACATACTCGTAACATGATTCATTTACAGACTTGAGATTTCTGTTTGAGTTCAAAACAAGTCCTACATGCCTCAGAATTTCCGATACCCTCTGATCTATTGTGGAATCGATTAACTAATTATCTCTGAATATTCGAGTCTATGTGGGATCACTTTTCGAGTACAATTGAACGTCGAAACCACAAAGAGAAAGAGGTGCTTACTGGCAAACGTCGAATATTGATTTCGCTCAACAAACAGATATCATGTATATTGGATTTTCTGTTGGTTCATTAATAGTTTCCAGTGTTCCTATCACTCCAAAATTCCGTTGCAAACAGCTCTGAATTGACTGCCTAGTGAATTAATTACGAGTTTAGATCGCACCTTTGAGGCGACAACGACACGACAGCGATTTCATAAAGAACGACTCGAATTTAAACACGCTACAGAATCGCCCCACCTAATCAATGCTTTCCATACAATTCAGGGGCAATTTTATTAATCGTGTTTCAAAACTGATTCGAGAAAGTACACTGCGCAAAAAAATTAACGCACATTATGGAAATTTCAAATTTATTCTACAACTGAAGGTGTTCTCAATGATAATTATTTTTATCAGAATTATGCATTCATATGTTATCCACTTTCAACGTTTTTCTTCAATACAGATGTTTTATCCCAGCAGGAATAAAAACAGATGATATTATCAGATTTTGAATGTATTGGCTCCATTCTAAAATCAGTTGTTCTCGATCAATTCTAGTGATCAATAGTTTTTCTTTCGTTTGATTTTTTACACTCGATCGCTATGCAACGCGAAACACGCAATTTGATCTAAGAGGAAAGTGCCCAAGCGGTAGTTTTGCGAGAAGAAGGGTGGACATACACAAGAATTGCAGAAAGGTTTGGAGTTTCCCATACAAGTGTGTCCAGAATGTTGCAGCGATTCAGGGAGACAGGTATGAATGTCCGAAGACCAGGACAGGGTAGACCACGGGTAACAACTGCCATTCAAGAACGTTACTTGAGAGTTTCTTCGTTGAGACAACGGTTTGCAACCACTCGCCTCCTTCAAAATCAGCTTGAGCAAACTCATGAGGTGCGAATTAGCACTCAGACAATAAGAAATCGCCTCAGAGAATATGATTTGAGGCCTCGTGTCGTGGCAAGAGGCCCAGCTCTTACCCCAGCCCATCGAAGGGCGCGTTTGGATTTTGCGAGAGAGCATATCCATTGGGAAGAGGCCGATTGGGAAAGAGTTCTCTTCACAGATGAGTCTAGATTCTGCCTCTACCATTGTGATCGACGTTCCCTTGTATACAGACGTTCCACATGAAAGATACGCTCAGTGCAATTTCCTGAATACTACTGGTTTCGGGGGAGGATCGATTATGGTATGGGGTGGAATATCTTTGACTGCTCGCACAGACCTAGTGGTCGGTGATAATGGAGCTATGAATGCTGATAAGTATATAAGGAACATTCTTGAATTGCATGTAGTGCCATTTGCCCCATACATTGGTGAAAATTTCAATTTTATGGATGATAATGCCAGACCCCATCGTGCGCGCATCGTTCAGGAGTACCTTGAAGAGGTTGAAGTTTCTCGAATGGAATGGCCAGCAAGAAGTCCAGATCTCAATCCGATTGAGCAGGTTTGGGACAACCTCAATAGAAGACTGAGAAGTTCAGAAAATCATCCAGCTACTCTTAATGACTTAGGAATCCAACTCGAAGAAATCTGGGAAGGATTAGATCAGAACATTTTGAGATCACTCATTTTGAGTATGAACCGTCGTTGCCGAGCTGTAATTAACGCAAGGGGTGGAAATACCAAGTATTAAATCGCTTATCAGCATTTCAGTATTTTGAAAATTGTTCATTTCTCTTCTTTCACATAAGATCGCAATCGCTTCACCCTTGAGGCATTTAAATTGAACAAATGATTACGAGTATTCCACAATAGATTTGGCCACTCTATTTCTCATTCTATAGAGCAATATTCCAATATACCTTCCCCTTTCCGAATGTCGAATTTCTCTCATGGCGTTCTTATTGATATCGGTGTAAAACCAGAGCTATGGGGGATCAGTTCCTGGTTTGTTTTCTCATCAGGCATTGTAATTAAAAATATTTTCTTTGTCGTCCTGCTTTTAATTAATCCTGGGCTCGGATCTGGATAAGAATAACGGGGTGCCAACAGCAGAAAATCCGCACGAACTTGGTAATACGATCGTGAGGGTTACAACAAAAAAGATGACGTTTTTAGAGTGGCTGAAATGAAAAATTTCAGCTCTTTCGCTTCGAAGGTCACCATTGAAATTAATTGAATTGATAATGAAAGGTTTCGGAAGTGAGAAAAAGGAACTGATGGCATCCTTTTCTTCTCAATTAACTTTTGAGTGATGTACCTTAATATTGTAGATTCCTATATTTCTTGAAGAAAGAATGAACCTCAACCTTGTTTCGCATGGAACTTTTTTCAATATTCATATTCCACAATGAAAAATTAATTTTGAATAGCTAAATTCATTTCTAACAAATGAGGTCACTTGTAATTTCATGGTGGAGTTTTTTTGCAAAAAATAATGTCACGGAAGCAGCAGAGGGCATTATAAATCGAACATTTCAAGAACCTCATGGAAAAAACAGCACTCAATCGAATGAAATATTCCTTTTGTGGTTTCAAATACGTAAAATAAGGGATGATACGGTTTCCTACTAAATTAATGATTTCGGATGAATTTCTGATACTTACTCAGTTCGGGTGGAAATAATGAGATTGTTTTTCGTATGAATGTAGAACACTCCCACTGTAGTGTAGTTTACTAATAAATGTATCAGTTTACACGTAGGAAAGTAATTTATACGACGGCAACCCACTCTATTTATCGTATCCCAATGAATGAAAAGAAAATGAGATCTACATTTCTGAAACTGGAAAAAAATGACATTAATGTGAATCGCAATCTTGGAGCTTTTATTCAAAATTAAATAGTCTTGAATGCATTGGAGCTTATTAAATTCAACTTCACATTTTATTTATTGGTTTTCTTCAAATCGAATATTTGGTCGTAAATATCGAAAATGTATGAAAACTTTTATCTGAGCTTTTATGCGCTTGTTTAAATGACCATTTTTTAACGTTTAACTCATCTCTGTTGAACCTTGCACGTTTAGATTCCTTTATAGTTTCTTTTCAATATGGGTTCTTTCGTTCAAAATTAATATTCTTCTAGTAAATTTATAAGATATATGTTGAAATATTTGTATATTTTTACTTTTTCGTTTTTTTTCATCATATCGTTTCAAACTGCAATTTTCGTTGTGAATATATTGAAAAATACATAGCTGAAACCTTCGAAACTCTATTAATTTTTTCTCAAGTTCAAGGAAATTAAGTATGTGTAAAGAAAACATGACTGGTAATTTTTTGTCCTTTTTGTGAGACAAATAGAGCTACAGCTACTTCAATCAAAGGTTCAATTGAAAATGAGAAAGATTTTATTGAAAATTTTTATTCATTCCCGAATTTTCACGCGGAATATCCATTCCGGCTGTCTCTGACCCAAATAATTTCATTACCTAAAATAAATTTGTTGGAAAACTGGGGAATGAAGGGCCCTCGATTTCCGAGAGATAACATTATTAAACGACATGACCGTTCATTTCCATTCTTTGCATTATGCCTTGTTTCGAATTAATTTCGGGCTCATTGTAATTGGACTCTTTACAATGGAATATTTATAGGCTGTGGTCGAGGAAAGAGTAATCTGCATGTAAATCATGGGTTAATAGTGTGCTTCATTATTCTCAATCTCCGGAACGAATTAGAAGAAGTCAATTTATGTTCTTTGTGTTTTTTGGGGGGCTTTCAATGCAAAAATGGGATTAGCGAAACATTTTCTAGAAAAATTCACTTCGAGAGAACTTCATTTTCTTAAGTGTCATTTTAATGCAAATAATTCTTTTGGGAACTAAAATTATGACACTGACCCAGGTTGAAGATTGGGTAAAACTTGGGCTATGCAAACTAGATGTAACAGCGTTCACTTGGGGCTAGACCGATTCAGGCCTGGTCGTAAACCACAGAGTGTTCTCTGGTTCTTCTTCTTGTTCACCGAGGAAGTCCATTCACAGAATCAACTTCGTGGTATTATGAAGTATACAGGGTCTTTCACGGGGAACCTCACCCATATTTATACGGGGAACTACTGAACGTATTTTCATGAAATTCAGCACTTATAAGTATTTCAGAAATAGATTCCTTAGTAAATTTCAAGTTATTTTGATGTAACATTTTTCAGTTTTGGTTCGCGATTCATGATACAGGGGGTGAAAAAATCGCTTTCAAAGTTAGGGATGACAAAATCGTGAAAAATCAATTTTTTCAAATTAGAACCCCACATTTTTATGGCAGATATTGAATCTACGTTAAAAAATAATGTGAGTATATGCATCACACCCTTGCCCTAAAATGGATATTTTCTGAGTTAATATCCACTTTAGGGCAAGGGTGTGATGCATACACTCACATTATTTTTTAACGTAGATTCAATATCTGCCATAAAAATGTGGGGTTCTAATTTGAAAAACGGAAGTTGACGTCATTTCCGGAAAAACCGGAGGTGCTCATGCCTTGAAAATATTTCATATTTCATCAGCATCGTGAAATACTTATAAGTGCTGAATTTCATGAAAATACGTTCAGTAGTTTCCAGTATAAATATGGGTGGTGTTCCTCGTGAAAGACCCTGTATACACATATTATTACGAATTCTGATCAGTCAAACTCTAATTGTATCTGCATCATACAGGGTGTTATATGAATCATGTCGATGTCATCTTTCCTCAAATTCACCCTTGCAGATTATGCTCATCCGCAAATATTGTCCAGAACCAGAACATATCGTTTCTCATCAGAGCTTCACTCTTGAACTTTGACAAATACAACAAGCGCTTCACTGCCATATCAACTAATTTAGTCGAGTGTTTGCAGAATCCATTCGATACGTCAATCAGGTTGATTGATTAGGTGTAGTTGGTTTGTCTGCTGGAATAATTACTTATTGTGAGGTCCTCCAAGGATTCACTCACTTCCTGGGGATTTCCCTCAGAAATTCGACAGTTGGATTTGAATTTGTATCAGTTTATGGTTCGTAGTTGTAATTTTTTGATCCACCTTGATGATTTCGGTTGAAACTAGTATTTTTCATAGATAGTATGGAAAGGATTACTTTCCTTCATTCAAGGTGTCCCAGACTCCCAGAGTAAGTGTAACAGAAACTACCACGAAATATTAGAACTGTATACACTTGACAGTGAAGGAAATATTACACACATCCTTCCATTCGAAGGCTATCCTTCCATTCTTCTTCAGTACACTCTCTTTTCAAACCAAGACATTCCTGCGTGATTTATATACTTGCAACCCATTGCACACCCCTTCAGGGATACGAAATAGGTGATCTATCATAAAAAATCCGTTTTATCATGCCTCTTCCAGTTCTTACCTATGTTCACGCTTTCCCAAACCCTCATATGTCTAAAGAAACACATGTTGGTTCTTACCCAAAGACCTGACAAGAATTTACGATTTCTTCCCCTCCTCCCAGCTTCAAACACCACACAATTACATCAATCACGGAATTTTAGGCTCCTTTTGCTATCGATTAGCACAAGCCATTGATGCCGACACGTTATAAGCGAATCGTAGAGATTTGAGGTTGAAAACCTCAGAGTCTTTTATTACCCTGAGTTAAAACCGTGTGAAGGGTGCTTTAGGGGTTGATTGATGGTAGGCGTTCAGGTGTATGGAAAAACGATGAATGGAATTCTTGAATTGGAAGATTAACACATCAAAGAAGAGAGGATTTTAATATTTTCAGGAGTAAACATCTGTTTTCCAACACTTCAGCGACATCAAACTAAACTGCTCCACATGAGTTAGGGATATTGACTTAAATTGCAAAAAAATATATCTAGTCAAAATAAGATTTTTGTGATGAAAATTCTTGTCAATATGATTTCAAGTTGCAAATTAATTTAAGCCTGTAGGTCTGCAGCGTATACAGGGGGGTTAAGAAAAATCGAGTAAAATAAGGAAATTTGATTCCCAGAGAATTCAAGCATTTTAAGACTATCAATACAATGTATGGCCTCCACGGGCATCAATAACAGCTTGACATACATTATACACACGAGGTTGTTGAACAGTTCTTGAGGTATTTGGTTCCATAAACGGGGCAGAAGCTCTCTCAGATCATTTAAGGATTCTGGGGTAGGTTGATGATTATCTAATCTTCTTTGGAGCATATTCCATGCATGTTCTATGCAATTCAAATCTGGTGAGTGCGGAGGTATTGGTAAATGTAGAATACCAAGCTCCTCGCGTGCATTCTCAACTATGGCTGCACGGTGCGGTCTAGCGTTATCGTCTAGAAATTGAAAAGTTTCACCAATAGCAGCGTGAAAATTTGGCACAACATTGTGACATGTTCCCTATAGTGTAAGGCGGTCATATTCCCAGGACAAATGTGTAGATCTGTGCGTCCGTTGAAACATATCCCGGCCCATACCATAACACTACCCCCTCGGAATGGATGGACTTCTTGGACATAGCGACGATTACGGGGTATGCGTGGGATTGTCCATACCCTAATTCTTCGAGAATCTGAAAATCGTCTATATCTGGATTCATCAGTGAAAAGGACACTTCGCCATTGATCGTTCCAATTGATATGTTGCCTTGTCCATTCCAGTCTTTGACGCTTATGGTCACGTGTTAATGAAACTCCTCTTAATGGACGTCTAGAACCTAGATTCACCTCTCTCAAAAGTCGTCTGATGGTTTCGATGGAAACTTGGACCACATCTGCATTTTGAAGAGTATTCCTTAGCATTCTACACGTAGATATGTAGGTTTCTTCTCGCCGAAACGGTGATGAAACGATCCTGAGCAGGTGTTGTTTTTCGTCCCCCACCAAGCCTTGGTCTTTCCAACACGGAACCTGTCTCCCTGAACCTATTCCAAAGTCGAGATATCACACTTTGGCCGACTTGGAGCCTTTCCGCTACAACAACCTGAGTTAGGCCACCCTGTAGCATTCCGATAGCCCTATTAGCCTCAGCGTTTGTTAATTTATGTCTTGGCATTTTCAGAAAACTCGTTTCAAATCGAAGCCGTTGATAAACAGACTTCATTTCAAAATAAGAACATTCATGAAGCATATGCAAAGAACCAAACTTCAGAAAAAAAGGGACCAGATTGACGAAATGTCTCATACTGATTTTTATTGGATCGATTCCAGTTGTTATTGAGTTTTAAATGATTTTACAGCGATTTTCTCGAAGATTACATACTTTTAGAAATGACTGAAAACGATATCCCTAACTCTTGTGGAGCAGTTTAGTTATCCTATTGATTTGGATGTTTTTCGTTCAGATATCAACGTCGATTGGGCAATAAAACATCCCACTGAACCAATGATCCAGTGTGCTGATTTGGATAATGTGGACGCCTTGTTTTCAATTCGTGTCGTCGGCGACATAATTCATGGAATCGCTCGAATGTTGCCAATTCAACATTAAATTTTTTTTTACATTAAACACTCGAAATATTGATTTTTCTTGGATTGAACTCATATTTTTATCGACGAATTCCCTGTTTGAATTTTCTCAGAATTCCGAGTATATTCAGAACAAAAAAAGGTCATTCCATCCCTTAATAGCAAACCGAAGGCATGATTCGTTCAACGTGGAACAAGACTAGACATCGCAGCCCCCTTGAACCGTGAACTTTCATCTTGTTTGCATCCCGCCATATTCCACTTTGATACGCGCCCTTTTCTGGTATAGGCGGATAAAACGCCCGGAAAGTCCACATTTATAAATCTGAAACAGGGGCGAGCCCCATTCAAATTAAATTTGCGAAAGACGTTTCTGTTTACCGAATCGGGGCACCATAAATCGGATCAGATATAGCGAATACAGAAACCTGTACGCCGTCCGGGGATTCCCCGGTTTTGTTCAAACGCTGGCGCCTGTGAGAGTAGAGCGTGATTAGATGGGGTTAATTGGATCGCGTCAGAAGAAAATGGCCGCAAAGCGTATCGAATTATCAGAAATGTTCGGCATATTGTGACGATATTAGCGGTGGAATTAATGCCGTTTATAGCGGAATCTCATCAACATCCAAATGAGCCGCAGACAATTCATCGTTCAATCTGTAGTGTAGCAAGTTGGTACCTACTGCGTTTAATAGACAGTAGACAACAATCAGTAATATCTTGGAATTTGGAATCTACGAATATTGAAGATTGAAGTGGAAACCCTACATGTGCTGACACCTCTTATACTCCATTCACTTTCATAATGTATCCCGGTTGGCCATGAAATTCACATTTCATCGTGTATATTTTGAAAATGTTAGGTTATAGTCATCTTATACTGTCAGATGACTCTCTACATCGAGGTCGTAGTAATTAGATACGTATTCATCAAAATGTTTATTTACTTTGGGGAGCTAGTGAATTCGATAAAATAATATGTGAATTCAATAATTCCAAAGACCTAGCGAATGTTGAAGAAACTCTGTTAATACTGGAAAGATTTCACGTATATAAACATGGTTGGAAGATTCAGTTATGCTATTTTTTGTACGGAAATGAAGAGTGTTGAAATTTTAATGAAGAATAATGGACAAAATATTCCGTTACGAGGATATATTGAAAAATTCTTAGCCTACTATAGAACGAAACAAAATTTCAATGTCAAAATATTTTATTACTCAACATTCTCCTCTTAATTGAATACATTTATCACAGCGAACCTGCAAAGGCCCTGGACCCTTCAAAAAAAATGTTTCTTCTTGCTCTGCAAACCAGTGTTCTAGTAATTCTAATTCTAAATCACGAATGTTTTGTATGGCATGATGAGATTTGTGTACTGGGGCGTTGTCCTGTAAAAACAAAACACCTTCGGATAGCTTTCCGCGTCTTTTCTCTTTAATTTTTTCCGTAGTTTAGTCAATAATGTCGAATAGTAATCTCCAGTTATTGTTCTACCCTTATCCAAAAAATCAATCATGATTACTCCATGGCAATCCCAAAAAACTGAAGCGAGAACTTTTACAGCAGATTTTTGGACACGAAACTTCTTAGGTCTTGGAGAACCAGAGTGTCGCCAATCCATCGATTGTTGCTTTGTTTCTGGATCGTAGAAACGTACCCAAGTCTCTTCATAGTAACAATTCGTTTTAAGAAGTCTAAATCGTTTTCAAATCGATCACTGATCGAACGCGATACTTCTACCCTTGCACGCTTTTGGTCCACATTCAAACATTTGGGGATCCATTTTGCAGAAATTTTTCTCATGTCCAAATTTACGTGAACTATATGATGAACGCGTTCGTATGAAATCTTCAGTGCTTCAGATATCCGTTTTAGCCCAATTCGACGGTCTGATAAAATAATGTCATGAACTGCATCGATATTTTCGGGGACTGACACAGAAACTGGCCTTCCCCGACTTGATTATGGCTCGATACTCCAATTTTTCGGTTTTTACAAGTTTGGTGGACATCTTTTTTTTATTTATTGCGTAACTCTTGTTTACTTTTTTGACGTCGAACACTACACTCACACTTCTAATAAGTTATTGTTCGTTGATATGCTATCGCAATATTTTGTTTATGCATTGAACTGGTCTAGGCTAACTAGATATCAATACATCCTCGTAGTTCATTCGAAAAACCCGACGGAAAAACTTAAAAAACGAACAGTGAAATCCCTTACTCTTCAAAATTCTCAAGAAATGAGTCAACAGACATTTAAATACCATTTTGAACAACTTGCAATACTCCAGTATGAAAATGTAGTAGTACTACGAATCATGTGTCACAGTTAAACCGAAAAAGAAAAGAACTAACTCCATTCAGAGAGATACAAAAGAGTTAATAGAAATTAGCATTGGCAACGTCTCTGAGAATTATTTGACATCTCACGAGTACCAACCTGCGCCAGTTTAAAGAAAAAAAACTTGATAAACCCAAATCATGGCCAACCGGTATACATTATAAAAGTGACTGGAGTGTGATAGATATCTTCACCTATTCCCAATAGCATAGCCTTCAGTCAAATGTCCCCTATGAGTTTAAGACACTTCGACTTGTTATACAACCAGATCCGAACATCTACAAAGGGATATGATGCTCCAACACAACAGTCATTCCTGGATTTGACACACAGTATGCGTTCTCACATGTGCACCAAAACAACTTTATTCGACGTAACTGATTACGTAACTCTCCTCTTGTTAGCTGCGGAAGTTTTCCAGAACTGTACGAATTCTCGCCTAATAATTCAAAGACTATTCCGAAACTCCATGCGATATCATCACAGAACATATCACAGGAAATTGTACGGCGCGAGATATGAAACCATTGCTGCCAGTTACTGGGATCTATTTGTGGTGAACTTCCTGGAAATGTTAGAGCTTTATTTTCTCAAAGGAGAACTTTCGCATTTGAATACGCCGATTGAAACAGAGTTCCGGAGTTCATTATTCGTGAATTTCACTTTCTGGAATTTGGCAGAAAGTTTGGACAATAGAGCGTTGAAAACTGTTTCGCAGAAATGGCAATCAGTTTGAGCAGACTTTTCCGTTTTGACCTCGTCATGCGCATGAACTGCTATTTCAGATCCTAAAATATGGCAGGTAATAGCCGAGGTATTCTTAAAGGTCTTCTTGCCCGTGAATTTGAGGAATGCAACCGTCTCCTCATGGTACTGGTTGATCCGTCTATAGGTCCTCAAAAAATGACTTCGAAGGGCTGTTACAGATACCGTTCGATTCCTTCGAGTAAAATTTGCGATATATTGGTCTTTCCTTGCAGGTCTCTGGGTCGACCAGGCTCTGGTCTCCGGGCAACGCTGCCGGTTTCCAGGAAAAAAGTCACTATTCGCCTCACTGAAGTCCGTAGAATATTCAAACGTTAGGCTATCTGGTAGTTCGACAAAGCTTCTTGGTGTAGGGCTACTATTCTTGCCTGGTCAAACTGAGAAATTTGGCCCCCCTTTTGACATTGAAATTGACAAAAATCCCTTTGTTGTACAAGTTCAATCGATCTCTGATATTTTCAATGAAAAATTTCATTTTAGGTATTTAACTCCTATAATGTTGGTAAAAAATTTCTATCCAAACATGGCCTGTCCTAAAAATATTCATGCCCCCCCTGAAAAACTGTCTGGACCCGGCAGTGCTACCCCCTCAGTATTTCTCAATCTGTTCTGATAAGAAAATAATGTTTTAAACGAAAACATGAAGGTTCCTGTTGCTCCTTGTTTCTTGAAGAAATCTGCGGGTACAGGGTGTACCAGGAAGTCCATACGAGAACAAGATCCAAATTTCTGATTAGTACCCTATATTTCGATTTTTGCGATAGAGTCGTTCACAATTTTGTGAAAAAGTTGACAAAACCACAAGAGACCATAAAGTTAAGTATATAACAATGCTTCTTTTAACGATTTTTCGAACTAACAGTTGTTCACCAAAAAAAAAATTCTGGAGGGAAACAAGGGACAGAAAAATATCATCCCGTGGATTTGCAATCGAAATTGGAATGTCACATGGTGAGGACTCTAAATTTTTAATTTGTATGCCTAATTCCAGTTGAATGCAGATACTATGAGGTAAAAAATAAATTAATTCCAAACTCTAAGTCATGGTCCCCTTCTTTGCACATCGAAATGGACAATAATCCCTTTATCAGTAGTCTTTGGAAAAATTCATATTGATTGATTGCCCCCCTGAAAAAATTCATGGCCTCCCTTGAAAAACTGTCTGGATCCGTCAATGTTAAACCTGCATAATAGGGTGGAGCGATTTTCACAATTTTATAATCTGATGATGCCTGGTATCGGAATGAATGTCTTTTAGGGTGAGTATAGACCAAAAAAAATCTCACTCTTATCGGACTTAATCTTCAGGTTCCTAGAAGGGGGGGAAATTTCTCATTATCAGTAATTTTTTTAACTTCGAATTTTAAATCTATAACATATTTTTTTATAGTCTTTCAATCCCTTGTGTTATAATTTATCTTATTCTTTTCTGAAAACTCATAAAAACACCCAAGGGCGTCGCCAGGGGGGGCAGCTCCCCCCCTAGAGCTCAAAAATCCCTTAAAAACTCATGAAATAATAGCATAATATACGAAAATCAGTTCATTTTTTCTATTCTGATTGTATCTTGCCCCCCCCTAGCTCAATTGCCCCCCCTGGCTGGCGACGCCCTTGAAAAGACCTGTGCCACTTACTGACTTATTTTCAAATTCCTATCAGCCATTTAAATAAAATAATTTAGCTTTTTTCCACTCTCTTACTAGTATAATAATTACTTATCTGGAAAACTACTACATTACTAAGTTTATATGTTACTCAATATACATTAATAACATTAAGTTTGTTATACCTATAGGCTCTAAGTAAGATTGAGAAATTGGTCATAAAATTATGAGGCACTTGTCAATGTCCAATTTTCAATTTTTTCTAGATAGAGTAATCCGATAGCTCAGCAATCTAAAACACGTTCCTTTAGGCCTTTAGCCAAGCAACGAGCTTGAGAAATTGGTCATAAAATTATGAGGCACTTGTCAATGTCCAATTTTTTCTAGATAGAGTAATCCGAAAGCTCGGCAATCTAAAACACGTTCCTTTAGGCCTTTAGCCAAGCAACGAGCTCGAGAAATTGGTCATAAAATTATGAGGCACTTGTCAATGTCAAATTTTCAATTTTTTCTAGATAGAGTAATCCGATAGCTCAGCAATCTAAAACACGTTCCTTTAGGCCTTTAGCCAAGCAACGAGCTCGAGAAATTGGTCATAAAATTATGAGGCACTTGTCAATGTCCAATTTTCAATTTTTTCTAGATAGAGTAATCCGATAGCTCAGCAATCTAAAACACGTTCCTTTAGGCCTTTGGCCAAGCAACGAGCTTGAGGAATTGGTCATAAAATTATGAGGCACTTGTCAATGTCCAATTTTTTCTAGATAGAGTAATCCGAAAGCTCAGCAATCTAAAACACGTTCCTTTAGGCCTTTAGCCAAGCAACGAGCTCGAGAAATTGGTCATAAAATTATGAGGCACTTGTCAATGTCCAATTTTTTCTAGATAGAGTAATCCGAAAGCTCAGCAATCTAAAACACGTTCCTTTAGGCCTTCAGCCAAGCAACGAGCTCGAGAAATTGATCATAAAATTATGAGGCACTTGTCAATGTCCAATTTTCATTTCTTTCTAGATAGAGTAATCCGAAAGATCACCAATCTAAAACACGTTCCTTTAGGCCTTTAGCCAAGCAACGAGCTTGAGAGATTGGTCATAAGATTATGAGGCACTTGTCAATGTCCAATTTTCAATTTTTTCTAGATAGAGTAATCCGAAAGCTCAGCAATCTAAAACACGTTCCTTTAGGCCTTTAGCCAAGCAACGAGCTCGAGAAACTGGTCATAAAATTATGAGGCACTTGTAAATGTCCAATTTGCAATTTTTTCTAGATAGAGTAATCCGAAAACTCAGCAATCTAAAACACGCTCCTTTAGGCCTTTAGCCAAGTAACGAGCTTGAGAAATTGGTCATAAAATTTTGAGGCACTTGTCAATGTCCAATTTTCAATTTTTTCTAGATAGAGTAATCCGAAAGCTCAGCAATCTAAAACACGTTCCTTTAGGCCTTTAGCCTAGCAACGAGCTTGAGAAATTGGTCATGAAATTATGAGGCACTTGTCAATGTCCAATTTTCATTTTTTTCTAGATAAATTGGGAGAGCGGGAATGGGTGGAACCCGATTTGCAGCCACATCCCCGTGGTGGGTTCTGGGTTGGTCTTTAGCGAAGAAAACCAAGCGAAGAGCTGTAACTCGTAAAAAAAAACAAATTATTTGGTTATTTATACATTTTTATTTTACGTAAATTTTCGGGGTCATCTAGGAACCTGAAGACGTCACATTTAGGAACCCAGGTTTTGCCATTTCATTAACCACATAAAAAGACACCAATCGAGCACCCAGGTCAAAAGAAAATTTGAAGATAATTTTTTCTTGTATAAAATCGCTCCGCCCTACTGCATAATCCCGAATGAGAAACAATTTTTGCTGATTTATTGTTTTCAATTAAGTGAAAAGATAGTGAAAATTTCACACACAAAAAATTGTCATGTTCTATTCAACAAGTTGAGAGTTGGGGGCCAAAACTTATGGCGATGTGTTAATATTGGCAGTGTTAAGTCATAGAGAAATGTAGCTCGAAATTCAAACATATGGATGCGTACTCAAGCTCACTTGTGTTCCAAATAATCCCCATTTGGTACACAAGTACCTCAAAATTTGCACTTTTCTTCACATGACGTAATGAAGGGCAGTTTAAAACACATTTGTAACCATTTATTCACTCTGAATATTGAACTGATTAATTATTCGATATTGAAAATGTGATTTCAACACGTGTGAATTCAAACGTCCCTCTGCTGTGACGTCAGTGGCTCAATTTGTAATATGATTGGTTGATGTTTGTGATGGAGGAGACAAAGCCCAGAGTAACTGAGAGACACGCCGCTGTTTTCAAGTCTCTGTAAAATCTCTGAATTTATTCATAAATATATTCAGTAATCGTATTATTATTTGATGTGATCACTATAATGTTTTCGAAGCATCGTCATATAACAACTCAATTTGCATTAAAGTTGATATGATACTCATTCTCTGAAGATACAAATAATGATGTGGCAACCACGCCTATAAATTATGAATAAAAACTAACCTTCTTATTTGTCATTATTCGACATTTCGACGTCTTCTCTGTGTACTATAGAATGGCGTTTCTTACTTAAGTCTAGGGGGATTCTATACTCTATATTCTATACTCCTAGGTTAAGTCGACGACTGACAACTAGATCGTCCATATAGACAGTTGCCAAATCGATAATTATTCTTGCCACTAATTTCACTTCTCAAAATGAAAATAATTATTGAAGCTTCCTAAATTAGAACCGGCCTATTTATACCAATTCTTACCTGTGTAGACTAGGGATAATTATTTTTAATTGAATTTCTCACCTATCTGCTTACTTGAACCGTCTTCATCTTCAATAAGGAGGTCGTAAATTGAATGATATTATGAAGCTTTATGGAGTACAAATGAAAATGACGTGATAATAAAAGAAAAACATCCAAAATCAACATTATATTATGATATTATTAGGAAAGTGAAAGCAACAAGATTTCCCGCTTCTTCTTCTTCTTCGGTAGATTATTTTTGAATTTTCAATAATTTTTTGAAGGGTATAAATTGATGAAGAAAAAATAAAAAAAAATCACGAATTACGTGAGAATCCAATATGTCAAAATATATTTTTTCTGAAAATGACTGGAAGTGCCCATTCTCCCCAAGCTGGGTGCAGGGTTCCAAAAATCACCGGATAACAAATAGGCTGATCTTTTCACATTAGCCCAGATTTCCCCCGTTTCGTTAAGCCTCATTACTCCAGCTCATGCCGATCGTTCACCCCCTCGAAGTAGGCCGATCCGCTCATCGAGGCGGCAGTAACCCAGGATATCGAAGAAATTAATTCCAATCCGTCCCGACGCCCAGCGTCGTCCTTTGCGTGATTACGGTGCTGAGCCCACCTGATGGCGCCCCTTCGAAATTGTGTTGATTTAGACGTCGATTAATCGCACACCGCGATATAAACATGCCGAATTTGCATGACAAGGTCGCCGAAATTGAGTTACGGGTGTCGTGCCGATTTTTTTTTCCGGTTGGGATCGAAAGAAAATAAGGGAGAGGACGAAACTTGGGTTTGGAAGAGGATTAATCGAAATTCAGGTTTGGGATTGGTTGGGATTGCAATTCGAGAGGGTCTGGTGTGAGTTTATACTCAGGGTGCGCATTATACAGATTAAAAAAAAAAAATTTTAACTGAAATTAGTATTTATAGTGATACTTGATTATAAGGAAATACAATACATAGATCTACATGTTTGGCATGTGAACTTATTCACCTTCAGATCAGTGTTTATGGCAGATGTAAATCTTTTTGTGTGGCTATTTTGTAGTATATACTGCTCCTCAAGGGTTAGGGATATCGTATTCAATCAATTTTGAAAGTATGTAATCTTCGAGAAAATCGCTGTTAAATCATTTAAAACTCAATAACAACTTGAATCGATCCAATAAAAATTAGTATGAGACATTTCGTCAATCTGGTCGCCTTTTTTCTGAAGTTTGGTTCTTTGCATATGCTTCATGAATGATCTTATTTTGAAATGAAGTCAGTTTATCAACGGCTTCGATTTGAAATGAGTTTTCTGAAAATGCCGAGACGTAAATTAACAAACGCTGAGGCTAATAGGGCTATCGGAATGCTACAGGGTGGCCTAACTCAGGTTGTTGTAGCGGAAAGGCTCCGAGTCAGCCAAAGTGTGATATCTCGACTTTGGAATAGGTTCAGGGAGACAGGTTCCGTGTTGGAAAGACCAAGGCTTGGTGGGCGACGAAAAACAACACCTGCTCAGGATCGTTTCATCACCGTTTCGGCGAGAAGAAACCCTACATCTACGTGTAGAATGCTACGGAATACTCTTCGAAATGCAGATGGAGTCCAAGTTTCCATCGAAACCATCAGACGACGTTTGGAGAGGTGAATCTAGGTTATAGACGTCCATTAAGAGAAATTCCATTAACACGTGACCATAAGCGTTAAAGACTGGAATGGTCAAGGCAACATATCAATTGGAACGATCAATGGCGTAGTGGCCTTTTCACTGATGAATCCATAGATATGGACGATTTTCAGATTCTCGAAAAATAAGGGTATGGACAATACCACGCATACCCCGTAATCGTCGCTATGTTCAAAGAAGTCCATTCATTCCGAGGGGGTAGTGTTATCGTATGGGCCGGGATATGTTTCAACGGGCGCACAGATCTACTCATTTGTCCTGGGAATATGACCGCCATTCGCTATAGGGAGCATGTCATTGACCATGTTGTGCCAAATTCTCACGCTGCTATTGGTGAACTTTTCAATTTCTAGACGATAACGCTAGACCGCACCGTGCAGCCATAGTTGAGAATGCACGCGAGGAGCTTGTTATTCCACATTTACCAATACCTCCGCACTCATCAGATTTGAATTGCATAGAACATGCATAGGATATGCTCCAAAGAAGATTAGATAATCATCAACCTACCCCAGAATCCTTAAATGATCTGAGAGAGCTTCTGCCCCGTTTATGGAACCAAATTCCTCAAGAAATGTTCAACAACCTCGTGTGTAGTATGCAAAGAAGATGACAAGCTGTTATTGATGCCTGTGGAGGCCATACATTGTATTGACAGTCTTAAAATGCTTGAATTCTCTGGGAATAAAATTTCGTTATTTTACTCGATTTTTCTTAACCACCCTGTATACCCTGCAGACCTACAGGCTAAAATGAATTTGCAAATCATATTAATAGGAATTTTCATCACAAAAATCTTGACAAAAGAACATTCGAAACAATCATTTATTTTCATAATTTCCATCGAATTCCTCGTGAAATGTCTATCCAATAAGAAGGGAAAAAGCCAATTTCATAAACTCGACACTGCACTGTCAATAATGCATTAATTCAGTGAAATTCTTCACAAAATCATGACGAGATCGAAGAAAAATACTTAAAATAACCTTTTTTATATCAAAACAACGTAGTTTTAGAAAAGACCACTCAACTTCCTCCATGTTTCTTTACAGTTAGCAGCGCCCTCATCGGTGGTTGAAATCGCCAATACTCCACCTCCATCTGTTTACCATTTAATGGTATTTAGTTTGGATTTTCGGGTACTGTATTCCTTTTTCCATTCTTCCATTTCACATAGCATCGTGTTGAAGTTCTTCTCAGAGAGAATCAGGCTCTCTCACTTCCAATTCTCTCATTGCTTGAGCCTTCCCTAGATCTTCTCAGAATAGCCCCAAGGGCTTCCCTATTGTTCATTAGAAGTAGAGGATTGAGATCTGTGATGACCTCAAGTTCTCTAGTTGGGCACGTTCTCATAGCTCCAGTGATGCAAACACAAGCAAGTCTTCGAACCTTGTCGAGTATTTGCCTCTTGTTTGTCTGCCCTGCCTTAGGGCCGATTGCACCGTCAACAAATCTCAAACCTTAAACCAATAGACACTAATCGGGGTTTTGGATTAAATCTACAGTTTTGTCTACGGTGCAATCGGGCCTTAGCAAACCAGACTACTGCAGCTAATCACAGAGGGAACTATCTGATTAACGTCTTACTATCAAGACAATGTCATCAGCATAGGCTATACATTCAAAGCCTTATCTATTCATTACGTTAGCCCTCATTCATTACCAACGTTTTTCTCGAATTCTGATCAACTATTCAAATGGTTAAACAGTTGGAATAACATGTAGGTACCTACAACTGATTTCCAACGCGAATCGGTCGATATCGACTACAAAATAATTAACTTCTCGCTTTAGAGTTACGAGAAACACGGAAATGACGTATTGTGAGGTTTATGACCAAATTTCGGTCGTAAAACGAATTTGGCATCGCCACTAAACGGTTTTATGGCTTTAATTACGAGAGCATCCAGCAGACATGCCGTTTGATATCAGTCCTGATTTAAACAATGGAATTTATGGCTATCCTGGGGACTTTGGAAGATTTCTGGATCAGATTCGCCACACAGAGCGTCAAGGAATCCTGCAAAACATTTTTCATCAAGCACCACCACTACTGCTAAATACGAGGATGTATTGATATCTAGTTAGCCTAGACCAGTTTCATGCATAAACAAAATATTGCGATACCATATCAACGAACAATAACTTATTAGAAGTGTCAGTGTAGAGTTCGACGTCAAAAAAGTAAACCAGAGTTACGCAATAAATTAAAAAAAAAGATGTCCACCGAAATTGTAAAAATCGAAAAATTGGGGTATCGAGCCATCATCAAGTACCTGTCTTTGAAAGGGTTAAGAGGTAAGCAGATTTACGAAGATATACTTGATACCCTTGGTGATCAATGTCCTTCGTATGCGACCGTGCAAAATTGGACTGCAAGCTTCGAAAGTGGTAAATTTTCCATTGAAGATGATGACCGATCGGGAAGTCCAGTTTCTGTGTCAGTCCCCGAAAATATCGATGCAGTTCATGACATGATTTTATCAGACCGTCGAATTGGGCTAAAACGGATATCTGAAGCACTGAAGATTTCACACGACCGCGTTCATCATATAGTTCACGTCAATTTGGACATGAGAAAAATTTCTTCAAAATGGATCCCCCAATGTTTGAATGTTGACCAAAAGCATGCAAGGGTAGAAGCATCGCGTTCGATCTGTGCTCGATTTGAAAACGATGAATTTTTACTATGGATGAGACTTGGGTACATTTCTACGATCCAGAAACAAAGCAACAATCGATGGAATGGCGACACTCTGGTTCTCCAAGACCTAAGAAGTTTAGTGTCCAAAAATTTGCTGGAAAAGTTCTTGCTTCAGTTTTTTGGGATTGCCATGGAGTAATCATGATTGATTTTTTGGATAAGGGTAGAACAATAACTGGAGATTACAACTCGATATTACTGACCAATCTACGGGAAAAAATTAAAGAGAAAAGACGCGGAAAGCTATCCAAAGGTGTTTTGTTTTTACGGTATAACGCCCCAGTACACGAATCTCATGTTGCCATGCAAAAAATTCATGATTTAGGGTTAGAATTACTAGAACACCCCCCTTATTCACCAGATTTGGCTCCGTTCGACTATCATCTCTTTCCTCAACTGAAAAAAAGTTTAAAAGGTCGTGAATTTTCTTCGCTGTTAGCGGAGAATATGTTCAGTTATAAAATATTTTGACATGGAAATTTTGTTTGGTTCTATAGTAGGCTAAGATTTTTTCAATATATCCTCGTATATCTCACTGGCATTCCTAAAAAAATTGTTATGTTCCTATTAGAAAACCTGATACAAGATAATACTCATACTGTTCCACAAAAACACATCAATGGATGATGCTGGTCACTGCCACAAACATTCCTTCTGGGGGGTCTGATCAGACCCCCACTACCCCAGATAAAGAAACTGAAATCGAAATAAACCAGGACCTTTGTGGGATATCTGTCGATGAGATCTGTTAGATGTGCTATTCGAACATTGAAAGAATCTACCACTTTCGTGTCCAGATAAAGCTGTAAAACGAAACGAGCTCGTAGGGTCCTCTAGGAACTTATCTCTAAAACAGGACGTCATACGCACTAAGCGATAAACAAGGGAGGTTTGAGGGAGTTTTAACCTTTATACTCTGAATGGTGTAGTTTGGTTGCCACAAACAGAAAGATAACTTCTTTGTTGGTCGTGAAAATATTGGAGCTGATTTCGATGGCTTGGAAGTTTAGGTATACTGGGTGTTCAAATGTGAAACTTCTGAGATGACAGTGGTGAAAGTTATTGAATTAACAGATCCCAATATCACCCTAGATCTTGTGTGTTTTTCTTTATCAGAAAGCCATGTCTTGAAACTAAGCCACTAAGGTGATGACTGGGAATCAGAACAGGTAGCTACTTCGGTAACAGGTAACAGAACCGTACTACTCATTTCATTCTATCGAATTCGACATCAATGGATGATAATTCCGTCACCTTGAAAGTTTATTTGTGTGAATATCGACTTCTTTGGTTCAAAAACGATTCACATACGCAAACACCCTTTGTCTAGATGATCCAGGAAGAGGCATATACAGGGTGTCCCGTAAAGACCACGTCAAACGAAAACGGAAAGTAGATCAGAATGTGCTCTACCTGATGTGAAAGAATCGTTCATATGAAAGTCTCACAGTTTTCGAGATATTTGATGTTTTATGAAAATGTTGAATTTTTACACTTAAAATGCTTTCTCTCTTGCGGAAGCCACAATTAAATACTTTTCGAATAGGTTTTTTTTCTGTAAATATTGTTGAATGATTACTTCAATTCATGCAATGAAAAATAGCACAAAACATTATACAGGGAATGTGAAAAAAAAAATTAAAAAACATGTTCTGAAGGAAGTGTTTTTTTGTACTGAATTCTATCTGACGTGGTATAAAAAAAAGACACTAGACCTTTTCTGCATATTACGTTGGAAAGTTGCCCATTTTGTGAGGATTCCGAAAAGGTAAAATGCAGGCACCTTCTTCACGAAAAAAGATATTTGAATGTTTATCGAAAATGGAGCATTTCTGTGAAAAACTGATTTTGTCACCTTTTCCACAAATCCTTTCATTTTGCAGATTCTGCTGTAACATATTGAATAATTCTCTTGAAAAATGTCAGTTAGTCCTTAAATTACCTATAAAGTGAAATTATTTATTAATTGCAATGTATCAACAAATTTATTGTGAAGAAACTTTATAAAAATATCAATAATAAAAATTCAAGATTCTTATTAGAGCAATTGCTCAAAATGACCACCCCTTCGCTAATACATGCCCTGAATCTATTGATAAATGACCTTTTCAAACCATACAGACTTCTCCCCGTTATTTTGGCTGTTGAAATACGAATGCGGTCCCTTAGTTGTGCTTCATCTCTTATGGGATTCGAATAAATTTCATTTTTTAAAAAACCCCAGTAAAAAAATCCAGAGGATTTAAATCTGGTGAACGGGGAGGCCACAAAATTTCACCGCCCCTTCCGATCCACCGGTGAGGATATGTTTGGTTTAAATATTCCCTAACATGACATTGCCTTATATTGTGCGGATTCTCGATGTTCCAACCATGAAGATTATGCAGATTGATATACCCGCTTTGAGTACAGGAAGACTCATCAGTCCAAAGGATATTATTGAAAAAATCGGGATTATCTGTATGTTTCAGCAACATTTGTTGACAAAATTCTACTCGGGCTTGATAGTCTCTTGGTAGTAGGTGTTGAACTCGCTGAATATGGTAGGGGTGATATTTGTGTTTCTTCAGGATTCTATGGGCACTTGATTTTGATATGCCTTTCATGAGCTCTATCATTCTGGTCGATACTGAAGGATTATTTTCGACTTCATTCAAAATAGTGTCATCCTCCACGATCGAAGGCCGGCCACTACTTTTACGACTCCCAGAAACTCTTCCTTCGACAATTGGCATCTTAATAAGATTTTATTGATTTGTTGATTGATTATTTTCAGCAGGAAGTGCAAAATGAAAGTATTTATGGAAAAGGTGAAAAAATCAGTTTTTCACAGAAATGCTCCATTTTCGATAAACATTCGATATCTTTTTTTCCGAAGAAGGTTATCACCCGTATTTTACCTTTTCGGAATCCTCACAAAATGGGCAACTTTTCAACGTAATATGCAGAAAACGTCTAGTGTCTTTTTTTCATACCACGTCAGATAGAATTCAGTACAAAAAACACTTCCTTCAAAACATGAATTTTAATTTTTTTTTTTCAGAATCCCTGTATAATATTTTGTGCTATTTTTTATTGCATGAATTGAAGTAATCATTCAACAATATTTACGGAAAAAACTGATTCAAAAAGTATTCAATTGTAGCTTCCGCAAGAGAGAAAGTATTTTAAGTGTAAAAATTCAACATTTTCATAAAACATCAAATATCTCGAAAACTGTGAGACTTTCATATGAACGATTTTTCCACATCAGATAGAGCACATTCTGATCTACATTCCGTTTTCGTTTGACGTGGTCTTTACGGGACACCCTGTATAGTTATAGTAAAAAGGGGTTACAGTTCACTGCCACCTTAAGGTCTATGTGCCCCCTGACAGAGCTGTTATCATCGCGCCTCCTACAGCTCGCCCTCCAGTTCCAGAGATTTGATAAAATCCAGTATCTGGGACGGCTTCAAGGAGGATAACTCCCCACTTCCACAAGTTTCTTGTCCAAAGCACTCTTTTCTTTGGCTTGCAATGGCATAGCATTCCGCAACCAGGTGAATAGGGGTTTCTTCCTCCTCCCCACAGAATCTACACTCATCAGTGTCCGATAAACCCATTCTCAACAGATGCTTCTTTAGGCGACAATGTCCTGTGAGAAAGCCAGTGAGTATTATTATTATTATTTGAACTGGGGTCGTTTTGGCTCGTTAAGCCTTCCGAGAACTGCGACCGTGTAGATCTTTTGTTCCCTACCCTACTCATTCATGGAAACCCAAGGAGGTCGTCAATAGTGTTGATAAAATTGGCAACCTCCCTAGGAGCCTTGGCCGTGACCTCATGGGTATCCAGGACCGGTTTCCCCATATGAATGGTTCTTAGTTCAGCCAGCTCTGGACACTTGCATACCATGTGTTCAGCTGTTTCCGCTTCTGATCCACATAGCCTGCAAATCTCATCTGCTGACTTTCCCATGCGGTACAAATGGTGTTTGTACCGACAGTGTCCCGTCAGCAGTCCTACCATCACCCGAAGCTCAGCTCGTGATAGCTTCAAGAGTTTCCTGGTATAGGTAGGTGATATCGTCACGAATTTCTTGGCCTGAATAAGTCCAGGAGCGTTTGTCCAGTAGGTTATCCTGTTTTTCAGCTCCCATTGCTGGACCGCTGCCTTGTATTGGTCTTTTCCAAGCCCACAGAACGGCTCAGGTCCAACAGGTATTTGCCTTGATGCAATTTTTGCCAGTTTGTCGGCTTTTTCATTTCCTTCAACGCCATAGTGCCCTGGTGCCCACAATAGAGTCACTTTATTGCCTCTTGCCAGTTGCTTTATGGTGTTACGGCATTCCCAGGTCAACAGAGACCCCTGGCAGTTTGATTCCAGGGATCTCAGTGAGGCCTGACTGTCCGTGATGATGTAGACATGCGCTCCCTTGAGGTTCATCTTGAGACACTCTTGAGCGCATACATAAACAGCCATTATCTCGGTCTGTAGGATAGAGGGCTCGCCTCCCAGGGCTTTAGAGATCCTCAATTTAGGTCCATATACCCCAATGCCAGTACCCTTCTCTGTTTTAGATCCGTCGGTGAACCATATGGATGACTTTTTGTCCAGACGATTTACGAAACTTATTGCCCTAGGACGGTCGGTTATGACCGTTTCAAAGGGCGTTTCAAAATCGTAGATGGTTGGCATAACATCCGATGGTTTTGCCAGGAGATTTGAATCAAATTGATTCAAGATCCCCATATGTCCAACCCAGTTACCGGGTAGTAGCTTTCCGTTAAGGGAGATTCTTATAGCTTCCAGCAGGCTACATTTCCTCACATGTAGGTGTAAGGGAGGCAAATCAAGAATGACCTCAAGCGCTGCTGTAGGAGCTGTACGCATAGCTCCTGTTACCCCAATACAGGCTAGCCTTTGCAGCTTCTGCAGACGACTGCGTGTGGTAACCTCTTCGGTTTTTGTCCACCATGCTAGAGACGCATAGGTGACAATAGGGCGTACTATCGCTGTGTACAACCACAGTACCATTTTCGGTTTCATGCCCCATGTCTTTCCAAAGAGTCTTTTGCAGGCCCACATGGCCGCCGTGGCTCTGGAAAGAGTCTTATCTATGTGTTTCCTCCAGTTGAGTTTGCTGTCCAGGATAACACCTAGATATTTACACTCACTAGAGAAGTTCAGAGTCTGGCCATTTAGGACCGGAGCCCTGAGGTTGAGATTTCTTCTTCTAGTGAACGGAATCAGTGTGGTTTTCGAGGGATTGACAGTTAGCCCTTCTTCCTCACTCCACTTTTCGATGATACTGAGAGCAAGCTGCATTCGGCTGCTTAATGAGCCTTCATGCTTGCCTCTCACTGTCACCACTATGTCGTCGGCGTACGCCTGGACGTTAAAACCATCCGCTGTGAGCTTCTCCAGGAGACCGTCCATGACCAGGCTCCACAGCAAGGGTGACAGCACCCCTCCTTGAGGACATCCCCTGCATGTTAGCACGGTCACTTCAGTATCCCCCAGATAGGCTGTGACAGTTCGTCCTTTCAACATAGCTGATATCCACTTAACAGTGGAAGGTTCTACCCCTTTCCGTTTAGCTGCATTGCATATGGAAACATGTAGGGTGTTATCAAAGGCCCCTCCAATATCTCCAAACATTGCAAGTAAAATCTCCTTTGCATTGAGGGTGCCTTCCACCTCTCTAAGGAGCTGATGAAGGGCGTCTACGGTAGATCTGCCCGCCCTGTAGGCAAACTGCATCTTGTGGAGCTTAATATTTCCCCTTATGCTGTTGTCTATTATTTTCTCCATAGTCTTCAGGAGAAAGGAGGTGAGGCAAATGGGGCGATAGGATTTGGGCTCTGGGGAGCCTTTACGACCCATTTTGGGTATGAAAACTACCCTTGCCTCCCTCCATATTTTTGGAATATAACCCCTTGCAAAGCTGGCCTTGAAGAGCTCAGCTATCGGGGGTATAATGAAATCAACACCTTTCTGTAGCATGGCCGGAAAGATACCATCCATGCCTGCTGATTTGAAGGGCTGAAAGCTTTTTATCGCCCATTCAATTCTTTGTGGTGTGAATAGTCTACCAGCTTTCTGAAGATCCCGCCTAGTGGGGTTATGTGGTGCTTCCCCTTCGGGAACTTCATCTTCGATGGTTGTTTGCTTGGAGCCAGGAAAATGAGTCTCTAGCAGAGCTCTTAGGCTTTCTTCAGGATCATTCGTAAAGTCCCCACATGGCTTCTTGATTTGGCCAATTGGGTTAGAGTGATCCTTAGATAGTACCTTTTGAAGTCTGGCTGCCGGGGATGTTTTGTCTATTCCCTCACAGAAGCTTCTCCAGGACTGCCTTTTGGCTTTTCTGACCTCTTTGTTGTAGTTTGTCAAGGCCAGTCGATAGGCATCCCAGCTGCCATCTCGCTTGGCCTTGTTGAAGGCTTTCCTGGCCGCCTTCTTGAGGTTTTCTAGATGATTATTCCACCAGGGGACGTCTCTGGAGACCGTCTTTTTCCTTAGTGGACAACTGTTCTCGAATGCCCTCTTCAAACATGATGTGAAGTGAGCAGAGGCGTTTTCCAGATCCTCATTTGAGCCGATGTTGTATTTCAGTCCTTCCAGATCAGATCTTAAATGGGCTACATAGAGATCCCAGTCAGTCTTCCTGGGTATCCTGCACTCAACATCAGCTGAAGCAGTTGCTTCAACGTCGAATTCAATTGCCATATGGTCGGACATGGATGGTTCCTTTGAGACCCTCCAGTTCTTGACCATCCCCGCAATAAAAGGCGTCACCAGCGTAAGGTCAATTACTTCCCTTCTAATCGCATTCATAAAGGTTGGACTATCACCCACATTCGCTATCTCCATATTGTTAGAAAATAGAAAATCAAGCAAATCCTCACCTCTATGATTAGTGTCTGTGCTTCCCCATACTGTGTGGTGTGCATTCGCATCGCAGCCCAGAATCAGTTGTTTCTTCTCCTTGCGGCACCATTCGATGAGGCGTTGTACTTCCTCTGGTGGTGGGCTGATAGCGTCTCCTGGGAAGTAACCTGAGGCGATAACCAGCTGCCTCTTGCTGTTCCCAGCTCGCACCTCAACCAGCGCCGCAGCAAGATCCCTTGTCAGGAACTCTGTAAGTGGAAGACAGGTTAGTCCCTTCCTGAGTAGTATAATAGCTCTTGGACCTACTGACCTGTCACAGTATATCATTTGATATAAGTTGTTTGGTAGGCCTTTAACTTGGCCTCCATTAATCCAAGGCTCTTGTATCAGCCCTATGTCAATATGCCTTCTAGATGTTCTCCAGCATAAGGCACTAGAGGCTGCCTTCGAGTGCTGGAGGTTAATCTGAAGACATGTCAGACACCTGCCCTTTATTGAGGTTGGCCGTCCGCCAGGCTTAGTGGGAAGGGCCGCAGGTTTTACCCCGCCAGGCCCTCCCCTCCCACGCCCCGCGGATTAGCCCCCCTCCCAGCGCTGGTGCTCGGCGTTGAGGCTCCGGCTGCTGTGCCGGTAGGCTTCGCCGACTTCTGAGTTTCCTTTCCCCTGGGCTTCGTCGACACGGAACCGGAGGTAGAGGCCTGTTGTGCCTCTTCCCTCTTCGCCGTTGTCTTGGCTCCCTTGAGGCGAAGGATTGATTGGCCGAATTTATAGAAAATTCGCCAATTCTTCTCTCTCAGACTTTCGACCGAGCCTCTGTCGGCCGAAATAACTATTTCTAGCATGGGTCCTGATGGTCCCCTTCGAAGAACTCTCCAACTAGATGTTGAGAGTCCTCTATTTTGTCTCGCCACGAACGATAAAATTTGTTCGTTGGTGAGATGCTGACTCTCTGGGAGGTAGCCAACCAGGATCTCCGGATGAGGCAGTTCTGCCTCCTCGACAACCCTTAAATCAGCCCCCTCCCAGGGTTTCAGTTTTGGCTGAATGCTCCTAAGCCACTCAACTGTGTCTTTGTCAGAGCAAGTCAGACCCAGCCAGCCTGGCCTTGTGTGCAGTTGCTGGAAATTGGGCTTTATTGGGCCCTCTATTTCCAGCTCCATTATCTGCGTACAGATTGCTTCCTTGATGGCCTGTATCTGGTCCATTTCCAGGAGCACTTCTGGATATCTCCTATCCATTATGCCCACCTTCAGACCAGCGGCAGCCTGGCTGTAAGTGGGCATATGTTTTGCAGGAGCTTTGGAAGCTCCTGAGGACTGTGAGGCCTTCGAAACCTCTTGCCTTGCGCGCTTAGGCTCTTTACCTTTAGGCGTGCTGTCCTCCGACCTGTTCCTTTTGGACGCCTGGCCTCGTGTCGGTTTCGACCCAATTGGTTTGGAGGCTTCTTTTCTGGCTTCTTCTGGCGCCATCCCCCCCTTTATGAGGAACTTCATCCTCTTCCTGGCGGCCCCAGAGAGTCTAGGTCTCTTGACCACCAACTTTTCGAGGCCCTCGATGACCTCTTCATCGCTGCTCTTCAGCAACGTTTCTTCAGTCTTGGTGTCAGGACTTGCGCCCTGTTCCCCAGGCTGATTGAGGCTAGTTTCTTCCTCCAGTTCTGACATATTTGGGCTAATGTCAGGCCCTTTTCCTTTTGTTACTTGGTCCATAAATTGATCCCACGAGTAGCTAGGGAGAAGTAGTCACCAGGAGCAGAGCCCCGCATGCCCCTGGAAGGCTTATTGAAACCGGAGGTCACCTGGTATCCGGAGTTCGCATATTTGTGACTAGCTCTTCCCACTAGCCATGCAGACATCGGCATATGCTGTTCCACCTTGTCTTGGGGAAAGTGTTTATTGTGTCTTTCTTCCACTTGGTTCGGGCGATTAAGCCGGAACCCCCGCCATGCATCCTCCGCCCGCGAGACATGACCACGTCAGTGGAGAAGCGTGACGGTATAACAGTCATGAGGGGGTCAGACCCTTGCATGCCTGGCATCGTTTGCCCACGTGCAGTACCTTTGGCCACGACACTACAGCCAGGTGGTGGGGGTCGGTCTTGGTTTTCACCGCTCAGCTTGGACCTTATCAACCTGGAGACCCTGCCGGAGCAGTGTTCCGTTGACCTTGCTCCAAGAATCATTGCAGCTACTTAAGCCCTCACACCAGCGTCAAGGTGCCGACCATTCGTGAGGGAAGCCAGTGAGTAAGTGAAGTTGGTTTTCACTGAGATCCAGATATTTTTTGGATCTAGCAGTTTCAAAGTTCCGGAGGAACTTTTTGGAGTGATCCATCCCTGGGAGATTCCGCCAGAGTTTTTCTGTTTCGGTTTTCTCATTCAGCATAAACTCCTTCTTACAGGTGCATTTTCCTATACCACAGAAGGGTTCTGAGCCAGTGAGTGGCGTTTGTGCGCCCTTTCTGGCCAGTGTATTGGCCTCTTCGTTTCCTGCGATCCCCGAATGACCGGGAACCCAGATTAAAAAGACCTTATTCTTCTTGCCTACCTCATTGAGTTTGTTTCGGCACACCCAAATCAGCTTTGAGTCAATGACGTAGGAGCTCAGTGCTTTAATAGCAGCTTGACTATCTATATGAATAGCTATATCGCACTGACAGTTTCTTTCTAGATTTATATCTAGACATCTTCCGATTGCAAGTATTTCCGTTTGGAGGAAGAGGCATTGTTCCTACGAAGATTAAGTGGGAATAGTTCCGTTCCGAGTGGGAGATTTTGGAATGAGACAACGCGAAGATTGATCAGCCAGTATTTCATAATCGTCTATCCAATCTTGAGCCACCAACCGGAGTGAAATTGATTCCATTTGATACGACGTCATCTGACCGACATTCATGTTGTCGCTATCGATATTCCCCGGCAACTTTCAGTGATTTATGGCACTATAACAAAACGATACCATCCCGATTTATGCCCCTCATATTTCATCAATTCCATTAGTATGGCCTCTCATCAGAATAAATCCTGATACAACCCTGATACTGAGTCGACAACCCCTAAATTTCAAGGACGAACGGCGACCCGCCATTTCCATTCACTCTAGATCGCTCCATTCATTATTTTCCAGGTCATCCGTAGATTTTCCGCTTGAAAATTTCGATGCGTTGTTGAAGGGTATCGATATAGGAATTTTTTTAGAGATGGCCGCATTTTTAGCTGTCATCTGTCAAAAATGACAGCTATGGATATGCCAAAATGAGATATTCAACATAGAACCTCTCACTCTGGAAGAGCCAGTAATTTTAATAAAGGCTTCAATGGTGTGCAGAAGCTTATCCGTTGAAACTTGGGGTTGTAACCCTTGAATACTGCACTGCATGTACGTCATTGTGAGACCAATGATAACTGGTGGGGCAGTAGTCTAGTTTGCTAAGGCAAGGCAAGGTTCGCATAATTTCTCGATCGAATATTACGGTTGAATTGACACGGATATTTATAATATAGTGTTTTCAGAGGGTCTTACCCCTTTGGCATTTTCACCAAAAATTTTTCAAATCGCTCATATTTTGCACAGTGATACATTGAGGTATGCTGATCAAGATAATATAAATAACTTTTGTCGGAGATGATTGGAACGGAAGATATGAGAGTTTCAAATTTGCAATTTTTCAAAAAATGCCATTTGACAGGTCAAAATCTAAACTATGATAGATAGAGCTCTGAATCATCTTTCTCTGAATAGAGCGACCTCGAAAACCTACATTTTGATACCAAAACCACCCATGTAGCCCTCATAAGTAACGAGTTATTCGGTTTTATGTTTTTCGATTTTTCGTATTCGACTTTTGTTCAGGAGCCCAGGCTACTCAAAGTATTTTTGATATCTTCGGGTGGAATGGCTTATATGGAAGATTCGAAAGGTTCGCATAATTTCTCGATAGAATATTACGGTTGAATTGACACGGATATTTATTTTATTGACAAATATGGAGTTTTCAGGGGGTCTTACCCCTTTGGCATTTTTCACCAAAAATTTGAGATTTTTCAAATCGCTCATATTTTGCACAGTGATACATCGAGGTATGCTGATCAAGATAATATAAATAACTTTTGTCGGAGATGATTGGAACGGAAGATATGAGAGTTTGAAATTTGCAATTTTTCAAAAAATGCCATTTGACAAGTCAAAATCTAAACTATGATAGTTAGAGCTCTGAATCATCTTTCATTGAATAGAGCGACCTCGAAAACCTACATTTTGATACCAAAACCACCCATGTAGCCCTCATAAGTAACGAGTTATTCGGTTTTATGTTTTTCGATTTTTCGTATTCGACTTTTGTTCAGGAGCCCAGGCTACTCAAAGTATTTTTGATATCTTCGGGTGGAATGGCTTATATGGAAGATTCGAAAGGTTCGCATAATTTCTCGATAGAATATTACGGTTGAATTGACACGGATATTTATTTTATTGACAAATATGGAGTTTTCAGGGGGTCTTACCCCTTTGGCATTTTTCACCAAAAATTTGAGATTTTTCAAATCGCTCATATTTTGCACAGTGATACATCGAGGTATGCTGATCAAGATAATATAAATAACTTTTGTCGGAGATGATTGGAACGGAAGATATGAGAGTTTGAAATTTGCAATTTTTCAAAAAATGCCATTTGACAAGTCAAAATCTAAACTATGATAGTTAGAGCTCTGAATCATCTTTCATTGAATAGAGCGACCTCGAAAACCTACATTTTGATACCAAAACCACCCATGTAGCCCTCATAAGTAACGAGTTATTCGGTTTTATGTTTTTCGATTTTTCGTATTCGACTTTTGTTCAGGAGCCCAGGCTACTCAAAGTATTTTTGATATCTTCGGGTGGAATGGCTTATATGGAAGATTCGAGAGGTTCGCATAATTTCTCGATCGAATATTACGGTTGAATTGACACGGATATTTATTTTATTGACAAATATGGAGTTTTCAGGGGGTCTCACCCCTTTGGCCTTTTTCACCAAAAATTTGAGATTTTTCAAATCGCTCATATTTTGCACAGTGATACATTGAGGTATGCTGATCAAGATAATATAAATAACTTTTGTCGGAGATGATTGGAACGGAAGATATGAGAGTTTGAAATTTGCAATTTTTCAAAAAATGCCATTTGACAGGTCAAAATCTAAACTATGATAGTTAGAGCTCTGAATCATCTTTCGTTGAATAGAGCGACCTCGAAAACCTACATTTTGATACCAAAACCACCCATGTAGCCCTCATAAGTAACGAGTTATTCGGTTTTATGTTTTTCGATTTTTCGTATTCGACTTTTGTTCAGGAGCCCAGGCTACTCAAAGTATTTTTGATATCTTCGAGTGGAATGGCTTATATGGAAGATTCGAAAGGTTCGCATAATTTCTCGATCGAATATTACGGTTGAATTGACACGGATATTTATTTTATTGACAAATATGGAGTTTTCAGGGGGTCTAACCCCTTTGGCCTTTTTCACCAAAAATTTGAGATTTTTCAAATCGCTCATATTTTGCACAGTGATACATTGAGGTATGCTGATCAAGATAATATAAATAACTTTTGTCGGAGATGATTGGAACGGAAGATATGAGAGTTTGAAATTTGCAATTTTTCAAAAAATGCCATTTGACAGGTCAAAATCTAAACTATGATAGTTAGAGCTCTGAATCATCTTTCATTGAATAGAGCGACCTTGAAAACCTACATTTTGATACCAAAACCACCCATGTAGCCCTCATAAGTAACGAGTTATTCGGTTTTATGTTTTTCGATTTTTCGTATTCGACTTTTGTTCAGGAGCCCAGGCTACTCAAAGTATTTTTGATATCTTCGGGTGGAATGGTTTATATGGAAGATTCGAAAGGTTCGCATAATTTCTCGATCGAATATTACGGTTGAATTGACACGGATATTTATTTTATTGACAAAGATGGAGTTTTCAGGGGGTCTTACCCCTTTGGCATTTTTCACCAAAAATTTGAAATTTTTCAAATCGCTCATATTTTGCACAGTGATAGATTGAGGTATGCTGATCAAGATAATATCAATAACTTTTGTCGGAGATGATTGGAACGGAAGATATGAGAGTTTGAAATTTGCAATTTTTCAAAAAATGCCATTTGACAGGTCAAAATCTAAACTATGATAGTTAGAGCTCTGAATCATCTTTCATTGAATAGAGCGACCTCGAAAACCTACATTTTGATACCAAAACCACCCATGTAGCCCTCATAAGTAACGAGTTATTCGGTTTTATGTTTTTCGATTTTTCGTATTCGACTTTTGTTCAGGAGCCCAGGCTACTCAAAGTATTTTTGATATCTTCGAGTGGAATGGCTTATATGGAAGATTCGAAAGGTTTGCATAATTTCTCGATAGAATATTACGGTTGAATTGACACGGATATTTATTTTATTGACAAATATGGAGTTTTCAGGGGGTCTTACCCCTTTGGCATTTTTCACCAAAAATTTGAGATTTTTCAAATCGCTCATATTTTGCACAGTGATACATCGAGATATGCTGATCAAGATAATATAAATAACTTTTGTCGGAGATGATTGGAACGGAAGATATGAGAGTTTGAAATTTGCAATTTTTCAAAAAATGCCATTTGACAGGTCAAAATCTAAACTATGATAGTTAGAGCTCTGAATCATCTTTCATTGAATAGAGCGACCTTGAAAACCTACATTTTGATACCAAAACCACCCATGTAGCCCTCATAAGTAACGAGTTATTCGGTTTTATGTTTTTCGATTTTTCGTATTCGACTTTTGTTCAGGAGCTCAGGCTATTCAAAGTATTTTTGATATCTTCGGGTGGAATGGCTTATATGGAAGATTCGAAAGGTTCGCATAATTTCTCGATCGAATATTACGGTTGAATTGACACGGATATTTATTTTATTGACAAATATGGTGTTTTCAGAGGGTCTTACCCCTTTGGCATTTTTCAGCAAAAATTAGAGATTTTTCAAATCGCTCATATTTTGCACAGTGATACATTGAGGTATGCTGATCAAGATAATATGAATAACTTTTGTCGGAGATGATTGGAACGGAAGATATGAGAGTTTGAAATTTGCAATTTCTCAAAAAATGCCATTTGACAGGTCAAAATCTAAACTATGATGGTTAGAGCTCTGAATCATCTTTCATTGAATAGAGCGACCTCGAAAACCTACATTTTGATACCAAAACCACCCATGTAGCCCTCACAAGTAACGAGTTATTCGGTTTTATGTATTTCGATTTTTCGTATTCGACTTTTTTTCAGGAGCCCAGGCTACTCAAAGTATTTTTGATATCTTCGGGTGGAATGGCTTATATGGAAGATTCGAAAGGTTCGCATAATTACTCGATCGAATATTACGGTTGAATTGACACGGATATTCAATTTATTGACAAATATGGTGTTTTCAGAGGGTCTTACCCCTTTGGCATTTTTCACCAAAAATTTGAGATTTTTCAAATCGCTCATATTTTTCACAGTGATACATTGAGGTATGCTGATCAAGATAATATAAATAACTTTTGTCGGAGATGATTGGAACGGAAGATATGAGATCATCAAGATTTTATCAGATACATCGCGTCCATTGATATATAAATATCAACGACCGCCATGGATCCGACACGAACTTGCCATCATCTTCAACCAGGGAACTGCGAAAGTTCCAACCTCATCGAAGTGGGTAGAAGTCGACCTAGGTTTCGATCTTGTTCTGATCTCTTCTTACTGGAAGATATGAGAGTTTGAAATTTGCAATTTTTCAAAAAATGCCATTTGACAGGTCAAAATCTAAACTGTGATAGTAAGAGCTCTGAATCATCTTTCATTGAATAGATCGACCTCGAAAACCTACATTTTGATACCCAAACCACCCATGTAGTCCTCATAAGTAACGAGTTATTCGGTTTTATGTTTTTCGATTTTTCGTATTCGACTTTTGTTCAGGAGCCCAGGCAACTCAAAGTATTTTTGATATCTTCGGGTGGAATGGCTTATATGGAAGATTCGAAAGGTTCGCATAATTTCTCGATCGAATATTACGGTTGAATTGACACGGATATTTATTTTATTGACAAATATGGTGTTTTCAGAGCGTCTTGTTTCGTTCAAAACCTTCCCGAGAGAACATAAAAAATAGGTTATAAGGATGATGTAGAGTATGTAACTTTCATTAAAATTGAGATTTTCAGAATGTGCGTTAATTTTTTGCGCAGTGTAGATCTCGAGGTCGCATATTGATTTTGAAACTCCAAATTATAATTTTTTTATTGCTTTCTGTAGCACTAACACAGAGCTCGCTTGCTCGTTATCCAAAGACTGTTTGGAACAATGAACGAATGTGCAAGTTAAATCTGCAAAAACAACTTTCTACAGGGCTTGGAGTTGGGATATGAAGGAAAAATGAGGAAAATTACGTAGTGTTTAAATAAACAATGCTGTGATCTTCCCATCTTTTTTTCTGATATTATCAAGTTGAGTACCTATAATAATGATGCAGGAGAAGCGCATCCTCGACCCACATATACGCCCACGCAGAAAAATATCGATATCTACGTCCATTCGAGCCAATTACATGGAAGGCAATCAAGGAAAGTTCGGTAACTATTTTACATGATGGCTTGAGAGTTTTCACCGAGAATGGTCAATTCAGAACAGGCTGACGGTGCCCAAGTAGTAGCTTCACACGAAGAAGATTCCATACGAAGACATAACCCAAATGAAAGCCGAAATTTTCCTCAGAATTTTCAAGCCGACCTGCCGATCGTTTAATTTTCCAATGAACCTATTCAATTCCGGCCTAGTCATCCATCAGGGGCCGCCTTTCAATTAAGTTCCGATGAACAGAACTTGATTGCGAATATCCGGTTTTTGCCGGACTGCTTACCCCATCAATCAGGGGTTGGAGGAGTGGAATCTCGATAAAAACGAGTTATCGTACTTTTACTACCGGCGGTCTAGTGCCAGACAAGTTTTTGTTTTGTTCATCAGACTGATTGTCAGATAACGTTCAGGTTTTTCGGGAATGTAATTAAATTTTTTCCTCTCAAGTTAGTCAATGCATCACAGGCGCATACCAGAAGCCTGGATGGATGTGCGTCATGAATGTGAGACCGATAATAACTCATGGGGCAATAATCTGGTTTGCCAAGACAAGTTAGAACAGTACGAGTAGACGAGGAGAGCACTCGACATAATTCAGAGGTTATCACTGTGGCTACGGTCTACGGCTACGAGTTATGGCTACGACTACGGCTACGAGCTACGGCTACGAGCTACGGCTACGAGCTACGGCTACGAGCAACAACTGGGGGCATTTATCTATAATTTTTCATTCCTACTAGCACGTTACTGGATGTTTTTCGAAGGAAACTAATCTATATTGAACTAGGATCCTCAATGACGTATAGAAAAATCCAGATAGGGTGTTCTATCAAGTAGAACATCCCCCAATGTTTTGATTAATTTAAGATGACTTCCAAGAATTCCACGTGATTCCCATTCCGCCCTTTTTCACGAAAAATAAGGAGTACAAGAGAATCTCCCATCATCGTCGAATCCTGGGATCGCGAAATAATGGCCCTTTACCGTAAAAAATATTCACTTCACTGATTTCTCGGAGAAAACAACGATGATTGATTACACTTCCAAAGTGTCCTTAATTCCTGGGATCCACATTTCGATGCAGGGAATTCTTAGTCAGAACTTCCATAAATCTTCTTCATTAATCCTACTAAGTCCCGGCTTTCGGAAAATCAGGAGTGGGACGCGAACAGCCGTAAGTCGGGAGGTGCCCTTATTTTTTCTGCTTAGAGTCTCGTAGAGTGGAAGACGTTTGAGGTAAAAATTGGAGATTTATTTGCTTGGGGTAGCTGAGAGTCTCGGTTTTATCCAGGTGGGGAATTCCGAGATGAAAATTGCTGTCACTGTTATGCTGATGAGAAACTTCACCACTGTGGATCGATACTGTCAGTTCAGTTGCTGCCAACTTCGTTTTTCAAACGGCATGTTCGAGAAATTACACAAATTCAGATTACTTATAGGAGATCAGTGCTTTGGTAGAAGCTTGACTATCAGAATGGACCATATTATGTATCACTATACAGGGTCTTTCACGAGGAACCTCACCCATATTTATACGGGAAACTAATGAACGTATTTTCATGAAATTCAGCACTTATAAGTATTTCACGATGCTGATGAAATCTAAAGTATTTTCAAGGCATGAGCACCTCCGGTTTTTCCGGAAATGACGTCAACTTCCGTTTTTCAAATTAGAACACCATTTTTTTATTGCAGAAATAGATTCCTTAGAAAATTTCAAGTTATTTTGATGTAACATTTTTCAGTTTTGGTTGGAAAATTCTCTCTGAGCGGGAAAATTCGAAAAAAAAATCGAAAATAGAGCTCCGCTGAAACAAGAATAACTTCGAGGTTATTGGATGGAAAATTTTCATTTTTGGGATTTTTCAAGATGTAAGATTGATGTATCCACTTTAAAAATCGAAATCGCGATTCATGATACAGGGGGTGAAAAAATCGCTTTCAAAGTTAGGGATGACAAAATCGTGAAAAATCAATTTTTTCAAATTAGAACCCCATTTTTTATGGCAGATATTGAATTTTAGTTAAAAAATAATGTGAGTGTATGCATCACACCCTTGCCCTAAAGTGGATATTATCTGAGTTATTAACAAAAAACTGTTTTTCGTCTTGAATTTTCAGCTATTTCTTTTCTCTTCACGCCAAAAAGATGAAATTTTCAGGAACTGTTACTTAAACCATGTTTTAGATTTTACTACCCTAATATGCAAGAGAAAAAAGTTACAGGTTGTTCCTAAATAGATGGCGAATTTGAATTCGAATTTGTATCGGAAACCTCTTTATTTCAACTAATCGGCCATCGGCTTTCTCTCCAGTGATAAATAAATAATTCCTTATGAACCATATGCAAAAACTTACCATGTTTTACATTCTTTTTTTTTAATGATAGATATCAAGATATCATTAATTACATCTGCCAAATTCCTCTTTATTCAGTAGCATTTTGTGTTTACTATTAATTTGATGATAATTGATCGTATCAAGTTATAAAATCGATCACTATGCCTAATTTTACCAATGAAGATTATTTATTTCTCATTCTACTTCATGGAGAATGTAATAAAGTTTTAGATAGAACGATTCGACTGTTCATTGAGAGGTTTCCTGACCGACCCAGAACAACGAGAGATACCATTAACAGAACCATGACAAACTTGAGAAATGTCGGATCTTTCGTTAAGAAAACTACGTTCCTGAAAATTTCATCTTTTTGGCGTGAAGGGAAAAGAAATAGCTGAAAATTCAAGACGAAAAACAGTTTTTTGTGAATAACTCAGAAAATATCCATTTTAGGGCAAGGGTGTGATGCATACACTAACATTATTTTTTGACGTAGATTCAATATCTGCCATAAAAAAATGGGGTTCTAATTTGAAAAAATTGATTTTTCACGATTTTGTCATCCCTAACTTTGACAGCGATTTTTTCACCCCCTGTATCATGAATCGCGATTTCAATTTTCAAAGTGGATACATCAATCTTACATCTTGAAAAATCCCAAAAATGAAAATTTTCCATCCAAAAACCTCGAAGTTATTCTTGTTTCAGCGGAGCTCTATTTTCGATTTTTTTTTCAAATTTTCCCGCTCAGAGAGAATTTTACAACCAAAACTGAAAAATGTTACATCAGAATAACTTGAAATTTTCTAAGGAATCTATTTCTGCAATAAAAAAATGGTGTTCTAATTTGAAAAACGGAAGTTGACGTCATTTCCGGAAAAACCGGAGGTGCTCATGCCTTGAAAATATTTTAGATTTCATCAGCATCGTGAAATACTTATAAGTGCTGAATTTCATGAAAATACGTTCAGTAGTTTCCCGTATAAATATGGGTGAGGTTCCTCGTGAAAGACCCTGTATTCTAGGTTTGTGTCTACGCATCTTTCGATTGCAACTATTTTTGCGTTAAAAATCACTCAAGTAGGATCTTAACGATAGTGTTTACTTTGTTCACTTGCCTCGTATACTCTTGCCCTGGTCCCTATCGTGGTTTTAGAACCATCTGTATAACATTTAATGGGATTTACTTTGAAATTTTGGGTCCTATGTTCCTTTTACCCATTATCATTTTCAACAAACCTTTCGATAAAATACCTTACTATAAGAAGAAAATGTTATCAGAATAGACCCATGAGCTCTTCGGTTTGAAGACCTGGAGTTGAAATACTCAAAAAAAAAAATTGTGGATGCTCCATCTCCACAGACTATTTGACACAACAGTTAATCCCAGCAAATCACTACATAGTTTTGTGGGTTGCTGTGTTTTTGATCTGCAACTTCAATTAATTCACGGGGAAAGGAAAGTGAAAGAAAAAGTCAGGCAAATATATCACAGTTTATTTCAACCCAACTATTTGTTTTTGTCCCTGAAGTTAGCGGACACCGTTTTCAGAAAAACGATTTGTTTTGTGTTGTGTTGTGACAGTCGTATCGATAGTTTAGGCGCCGGGATGTGGTGCAGAGATAATGCGAAACAGATGTGGCGGACGGACGTCTGATGGTCTTCCAGTGGCAGGTACTCTTGATGTGGAACAGATGTGGATGATGGACGTGCTTGCTCGGTGCTGGTCGAGGGTTTTGATAAAAACCATTTAAGAATTATTGGCTGTCGTCGATTATCGCTGGTGTATTCTTCTCGAGAGCTGGTGCTTCTTGAGTGCTGGTTCTTGTGATGAATCGAGGAGATCTGATTTCTGCTTTGCATGTCGATCCTTTATATCCAATTTCTGGACAGATTTTATTTGAACCAATAAGGTTGCTCGAATGAGTTTTACCATACGAGGCGTGGTTTCCCAGATTCCACATTTTCTCTGTCCGCCGACTCTGCATTCGAAAATCATCTTATTCCTTAATATTTCTGTGGAAATTAGTTTCCCACACACTCCCCCACCAGTGACGAAGTTACGAAATCATCTGCACAAATCGCTTTGGGAAATGGACTTTTCTGCCGGATCTAGTGGTCCGCGTTTCCTGCGATGGCCTTGGATCTGTTGTGTCGGGTACTACAGGGTGTTCTCTTCTTGGCGAGTCTTTCATATTATCGTCGGTGATGACGTAGGCTGGCTTCAGTCTGTCGATCGTCACCGTCGTTTCCTTGCCGTTCACTTTTATTAGGAAATGTTTTGGATTTCGCCTTAACACTTCGTATGGTCCGTCATATGGGTTTTGCAGACCTTTCTTTGGGCCGTCATGTCGGACGAAAACGGAAGGTGAAGTTGATAGGTCCTTGAACACGAAGTTGGATCGCTCTCCGTGGTGGCTTCCTTCAGTGGGTCTTATCGCTTGCATTTGTTGCCTCAGATTCACGATGAAGTCGGATGTGTCTTCACAGTCATTTGTATTTGTCGCTAGGAATTCTCCGGGCAATCTCAGTGGTTCTCCGTACACTAGCTCTGCTGCGGTTGTCTTCAAATCCTCTCTCCAGGCCGCTCTCATCCCAAGCAGGACGGTTGGTAACGTTTCGGTCCATCGATCGTTGCTGTGGCATTTTATTGCTGCCTTGAGTTGTCGATGAATTCTCTCCACCATGCCGTTGGCTGCTGGGTGATAGGCGGTGGTTCGGATGTGATTCGAGCCAGTCAACTTACTCAACTCGTTGAACAGGCTCGACTCGAATTGTCTTCCTTGGTCCGTTGTGATCCGGAGTGGAGTGCCAAACCTCGCTATCCAGTTAGTGTAGAATTCTCTGGCGATGGTGACTGCCTCCTGGTTTTGTAGAGGGATTGCTTCTGGCCACCTGGTGAATCGGTCAACGCAAGTGAGGCAGTATCGGTAGCCCTCAGAGTGTGGCATGGTTATGATGTCCATATGAACGTGCTCAAATCGCCGTGCTGGTGGAACGAATAGACTTAGTGGAGCCGTGACATGACGAGTGACTTTGGCTCGCTGACACTCTATACAGCTGCGGGACCATTTCCTGCAGTCTGCGTTGATTGAAGGCCATACATATCGTTGCTTCACCATTTTTGTTGTTGCGTTGGTACCAGGGTGTGCCAGTCTGTGTATAGTATCGAAGGCTGCTCTACGGAATGACTTCGTCAAGAATGGACGTGGCTGTGGTGTGGATGTGTCACAGTACACCGAAATGGTAGATCCATGTGGCTTCATCTTCCTTAGCAGCAATCCTGTGTCTCCTTGTAGGTATCTCCGTAGTTCGTCGTCGTCCTCTTGTGATGTGGCCAATGCTGCATAGTCCACTGTGTGAGTGAGTTCGTCCACTCTCGAAAGGGCATCAGCAACGACGTTCTGCTCTCCTGGGACGTATCTTATGTCGGTGGAGAATTGGGAGATGTAATCCAGGTGTCGAAACTGTCTGGGCGAGCACTTCTCTGGCTTCTGCTTGAAGGCGTACGTCAAGGGCTTGTGATCCGTGAAGATAGTGAAGCTTCGGGCCTCTACCATGTGTCTGAAGTGTTTGATGGCTAGGTAGATGGCTAGTAGTTCACGGTCGTATGCTCCATAACGGGTCTCTGTTGGTGACAGTTTCTTAGAGAAGAATGCAAGAGGTTGCCATTCACTATTGACCAACTGTTGGAGAGTAGCTCCGACGGCAGTGTCTGATGCGTCGGTTACTAAGGCCAGTGGGGCGCCATCCATGGGGTGCGCTAGCAAGGTCGCTGAGGCTAGCGTTTTCTTCCCTGCTTCAAAGGCTGCAGTGGCTTCTGGGGTCCATGAGATCTTAGCCTTCCCTTTCAAGTTTGGTACGAGTAGGTCGTGGAGCGGTGCCAGTGACTGTGATGCTCGAGGTATGAAACGACGATAGAAGTTTATCATACCCAGAAATCTTCGAAGGTCTTTGGCAGTCGTTGGTTGGCTGTATCCCAGTATGTCTTGGACTCTGTCTGGCAGTGGCCTCGTTCCTTCAACTGTGACGAGGTACCCTAGGAACTTCACTTCTGGTTGTCCGAATGTGCATTTGGCTGGATTCAGGACGATGGAGTACTTGCGGAACCGCTCGAAGATGATCCGGAGATGCTCCATATGTTCCTCTTCTGATGAGGAGGCGATCAGCACATCGTCT
Source organism: Adalia bipunctata (assembly GCA_910592335.1). Taxonomy (NCBI): domain Eukaryota; kingdom Metazoa; phylum Arthropoda; class Insecta; order Coleoptera; family Coccinellidae; genus Adalia; species Adalia bipunctata. The sequence goes on from OU342951.1 coordinate 7,780,898, forward strand.
ATGTAGCTGAAGCAGAAGTCCAGGCCTCGTAGAACCTCATCGATGAACCTCTGGAAAGTCTGTGCAGCGTTCCGTAGTCCAAACGTCATGAACGGGAACTCGAACAATCCAAACGGCGTTGTGATGGCTGTCTTGGCTACGTCTTCTTCTGCCAGGGGTATCTGGTTGTAGGCCCTCACTAGGTCGAGGGTCGAGAAGATTTTCTTTCCTTGAAGAATGTGAGCGTAGTCCTGGATGTGTCTCACAGGATATTGGTCGGGAACAGTCCGGGCGTTTAGTGCACGGTAGTCTCCGCACGGTCTCCATTCTTCGGAACCCTTCTTTGGTGCCAAGTGCAGTGGGGACGACCAAGGGCTGTTGGATGGACGGGCGATTCCTAGTCTGAGCATGGCTTCGAATTCTTTCTTGGCTGCCTTGAACTTCTCTGGTGCCAAGCGTCGTGGTCTCGAAGCGACTGGTGGTCCATGGGTCGTCTTAATGTGATGCTTCGTCTGGTGCGTGATGCGTCCTGGGGCTCCTTCCGGTCTTGTGATCTCTGGAAATTGTGTTAATAGATCATGATACCTGGAGGATCCATTGACTGTCTTGACTTCTGGGATGTTACACTCAGCCACTTCGCCTTGGGTAGTGAGCTGGGTGGTTCCGTCCAAAAGTCTTCTGTTTCTGACGTCCACTAGCAGGTTGTAGAAGCTCAGGAAGTCGACGCCGATGATGGGTTTCGATACGTCTGCTATGACGAACCTCCATGTAAACGCTCGGCGTAGTCCTAGGTTCAGCGTGAGGGTGATTGTACCATAGGTTGCTATGGGTGTTCCGTTGGCTGCTGAAAGGACGTAGTCGGACTTCTCTCGTCTGCCAGTGACTGCTCTGTAGGGGAAGACGCATAAGTCTGCACCAGTGTCGACCAGGAACTGAAGCTTGGAATCCTGATCCGTAACGAACAGGCGGCGCGTCGAAGGGCTGGGATCACTGGCCGCCTCTAGTGAAGGCCCCCTCCGTTTCCCGAAGAGTAGTTACAGGGCTGCACGCACCTCGTTGACTTGGCTCCAAATCGGTCGTGGTACCAGCACTTTCCATCGACTGTGGGTCGTCTGCGACTGTGGCTTCTTCGACGCTCACTGGAACGGCCTCGGTTCCTATCTCTCCTAGGTCGTTCTTGGAATGCTGCCAGTTCCGCTTGCAGGGTTGCGATCTTCTGGTTGAGTCCTATGGTGAACCGCGTGAACTCGTTCTTGAGGGATTCCATGTCGGCCGCTTCAGCTATATGGTGGACGGGAGGTCGGGAAGCTTCCACGATGTTGTCTGCCAGGTTAGCCAAGTCCTCCAATTTCTTGTCCTTGATGATAGCCAATGACACCTCGATGTTCTTGGGCAGACGGCTCATCCATAGGGACTTCATCAGGTTCTCCGGCACTGTTGCATCTGCAAGCCCCTGTAAGTGTCGAAGAAATTGTGAGGGCTTACGGTCTCCCATTTCCTCTCGCTCCAGTAGGCGGCGGGTTTTCTCTTCCTGGGAGGCACTCAACCGTCGCACCAGCTCCGTCTTCAACTTGTCGTAGGCTTCACTGGAAGGTGGTTTCATGATGATATCCTTCACCTCCACTGCATATTTGGCTGGCAGGGCTCCTACGACGTAGTTAAACTTGGTCCGGTCCTGTGTCACGCCAGCATTGCTGAAACTCCCTTCGCAGATGGCAAACCATAATTCGGGATCCGTGACTGCAAATTCGGGCATACGGACGGCGACTCTCGATACTTGGGCTTCTTCTGTCATTGTCTTCAGGGCTTCTTTTTCAATCACGTCGGGGTCACCAATTTGTGGGTTGCTGTGTTTTTGATCTGCAACTTCAATTAATTCACGGGGAAAGGAAAGTGAAAGAAAAAGTCAGGCAAATATATCACAGTTTATTTCAACCCAACTATTTGTTTTTGTCCCTGAAGTTAGCGGACACCGTTTTCAGAAAAACGATTTGTTTTGTGTTGTGTTGTGACAGTCGTATCGATAGTTTAGGCGCCGGGATGTGGTGCAGAGATAATGCGAAACAGATGTGGCGGACGGACGTCTGATGGTCTTCCAGTGGCAGGTACTCTTGATGTGGAACAGATGTGGATGATGGACGTGCTTGCTCGGTGCTGGTCGAGGGTTTTGATAAAAACCATTTAAGAATTATTGGCTGTCGTCGATTATCGCTGGTGTATTCTTCTCGAGAGCTGGTGCTTCTTGAGTGCTGGTTCTTGTGATGAATCGAGGAGATCTGATTTCTGCTTTGCATGTCGATCCTTTATATCCAATTTCTGGACAGATTTTATTTGAACCAATAAGGTTGCTCGAATGAGTTTTACCATACGAGGCGTGGTTTCCCAGATTCCACATTTTCTCTGTCCGCCGACTCTGCATTCGAAAATCATCTTATTCCTTAATATTTCTGTGGAAATTAGTTTCCCACAGTTTGTTCCCATTTTTTCAATGGATTATCCTGTACCCGTCCTTCGAATGCTGCTCCAATCAATCGTCGACATTCGATGGTACATCTTTTTGACGGACGGAACTATTCGACCGTTATTAATGGGGGATGTCATGAAAATCGCATCCCTTTGAAAACTCGCCTGCCAATATCCGTTTCCTGTGATTGATTCGGGATGACTACGCTCTCAGTCCGGTTTTTATTTTATTTTTTCAGGACGGAAAGCGTCAACGCTGAACGAATGGAAACGGTGGTATTGTTACGATAGGGTCGACATTTCGGAAACTAGAATCAGAAATTAATTCTTGGTTCCGCACCTGCCAGAACATTTTCGATTGGATTTGGGCATCTGAAAAAGGAATCAATCGAAAAAGAGTCTTCTCATAATTCTCATAAATTCACTTTTATAAATTATCTCGTTTGGCCATGACATTCAGACATATTTCACCGTGTATATTTTGAAAATGTTAGGTTATAGTCATTTTTCTGTCAGATAACAACGCAACGTTATCCTCTCTACATAGAGGTCGTTGTGGTTACGCATTTATCAGAATGTTTATTTACTTTTGGAAAATAATGAATTTGAGAAATTATTATGTGAATCCAATAATTCCAAAGACCTGACGAATGTTGAAGAAACTTTTTTCTCTGTTAATACTGGAAATACTTCACGTATATCATCATGGTTAGAGGATTCAGTTATGCTATTTTCTTGTACGGAAATCAAGAATCGAGTGTTGAAATTTTACTGAAAATAATGTACAGAATAGTCCGTTACTTTGTGATAGTTCATTCGAAAAAAGAATGAAAGCACTGAAATAATCCGACAGCCAAACTTCTAAACGAACAGGCGGACAAATGGAATTCCCCTCTTTTCAAAATTCTCGAGAAATAAGCCTACAGAAAACATTTAAGGGGCCGTTATATTCTGGCCGACGGCACCGATTCTCCATTCAAAAAGTGCCTTTCATTTTTCCAAGTTCACACCCTCAATTTTCCACTTGGAAGCTTGATTTTTATTTTTGATTCTCCTAAAATTTCAGACAGTTCTCTGCGATTTCACACTTTCAGGATGTCTTTTCAGTATTTCCATCATTTTTTGCATTATTTATGCGCCTATCTGAATGGAATTTTTTTTGAAATATGAAAAATTGATTTGTCGAGGGCACTCCAATGAATTTTCTAAAAAAAACTTGATGAACAACCGCCGAAAAACGATTATGAAGCCAATTTTCATGGACTCTCAAATTCAACCCGATTTTTTCATGCAAAAACATAATTTTTTCGAAGAGGCGGAATTGGAGTGCCCTCAAGACATCCTTTATCTTCAATTCAAAGAAAAAATAAAGCTTTCAGGTGAAAAATTGAGGGCGTGAACTTGGAAAAATGAATGACACTTTTTGAATGGAGAATCGGTGCCGTAGCCGATTTTTTCATGCGAAGAAATGATTTTATCAAAGAGAAGAAATTGGAGTCCCCTCAAAAGATCCTTCAACTTCAATTTAAAAAGAAAATCAAGCTTTCAGTTGAAAAATTGAGGGCGTGAACTTGGAAAAATGAAAGGCACTTTTTGAATGGAGAATCGGTGCCGTAGCCGATTTTTTCATGCGAAATAGAAATTTCATCAAAGAGAAGAAATTGGAGGCCCTCAACAGATCCTTCTACTTCAATTAAAAAAAAAATCAAGTTTCTAGGTGAAAAATTGAGGGCGTAAACTTGGAAAAATGAAAGGCACTTTTTGAATGGAGAATCGGTGCCGCAGCCGTCGGCCTGAGTATAACGGCTCCTTAAATACCCTTAGCATTCATGGCAACGTCTCTGAGAATTACAGTGAAACCTGGTTAATTGGGATCTCAAGGGACCAAAGTTTTCGAACCATTTAAAGAGGTTCTCATTTATCCAGTTTTCCAATTAGAAAGGTTCAAAATCATAGTAGTCCCATTTACAGAGGCTCCACTTATAGAGGTCGAAATGTACTGTTATTCCATTTATAGGGGGGTTGGGGTGGAAATGTGCTTAAAGATCACTGTTTTGGATGTAGATATTTATTCAATACATACAATATACGTACGTACATCGGTACATAGGAACCTACATACATAGTATGTACATACAGAGTATGTTTGACTTTCCACAATCATAATCTGATGAATGCTTAAATTTTTCAGAAGCCGATAACGTGCTATATTTCCTTTTGGGCATCAAGGGCGGATATAGCTATTTTTCATGGAAGGGGTAATAACGATATCATGGTGGGGGGTAATAACGATTGAAAACCATTAAATCAGGTACATAATGTATGAAATATTTTATGTGCATCATCTTTTTCTTAGGTCTTCGATACTCATTGGGGAGATACCCCCAGTACCCCCCCCCCGTAAATCCGCCCTTGTTGGGCATTTTGTACACTTTACCTCCCTTGTTTGAAGTTCAAACCGGAGATGATACTGGCGAACAAACCACGTGCGAAAGAAATTGAAATGTTTGCGAACAAACTTTTCGAATCTTGCGGAAACCTGATAAAATGTCTCACTTATACAGGGAATTGCGCTGCGAAGTCCCAACTATAGAGGTGAATGTCGGAAAAATACTACAAATCAACTCTCATTTAACCAGGTTCGAAAAGTCCCATTAACAGAGGTAATTCGATGAGAAAGTGCCGGGACCTCATTGGAATTATCAATAATAGAGGTTTCCCATTTATCCAGGTCCCAATTAATCAGGTTTCACTGTATTTTGAAATCGCCGACCTGCGTCAGTTTCAAGTAAAAAAACTTGATAAACCTAAATCTCGGCCAACCGGGATACTTATAAAAGTGATTGGAGTATACTTGCAACCATCTCCTATTCTGTAGGATATTTTGGGAAAGAAAAAAGATCCCAGAAATCAACTAACCAGATTATTGCAAGCAAGCGAAATTGCAAAAGTAGACAATCACGTCCTCATGACAATGGAATGAAAGACAGAGGCGAAAAAATGCCATTCTCAAGAATCAATTCATGCAAGATTCGAACCCTTTAATCTCCATCGAAGAATTCCATCGAAAACCCCCCTTTATTCGTCCCAGAGTGCTGAAACCAATCTGCCCTGGATTAGAGAGCCTGATTGAAATTCAGGACGTTGGGTTGTATCAATATTTGCGAAGACCGAAACTGCCCTCGAGTCCTTACTCCAGGACTACACTAATCGTCCAGTGGTCTTTTTGTAAGGCTTCAATACGGCACGAATAATCTCGATGTAGGGATTATTACACTTGAGTTATATACCTACTAATTGATAAAGAATTGATTCTTCACGGAATGAATTTTTGTTAATTAAAGCGTGTCTTATTTTGAGTTAGTTGAATCCTTCTCAATAGCCCTATCTGCTATATTCGCACTAATTTTACGAGGATGTATTGATATCTAGTTAGCCTAGACCAGTTCCATGCATAAACAAAATATTGCGATACTATATCAACGAACAATAACTTATTAGAAGTGTCAGTGTAGAGTTCGACGTCAAAAAGGTAAACCAGAGTTAAGCAATAAATTAAAAAAGGGTTTCCACCGAAATTGTAAAAATCGAAAAATTGGAGTATCGAGCCATCATCAAGTACCTGTATTTAAAAGGGTTAAGAGGTAAGCAGATTTACGAAGATATGCTTAAAACCCTTGGTGATCAATGTCCTTCGTATGCGACCGTGAAAAATTGGACTGCAAGCTTCAAAAGAGGTAAATTTTCCATTGAAGATGATGACCGATTGGGAAGGCCAGTTTCTGTGCCAGTCCTTGAAAATATCGATGCTGTTCATGACATGATTTTATCAGACCGTCGAATTGGGCTAAAACGGATATTTGGAGCAGTGAAGATTTCATATGAACGCGTTCATCATATAGTTCACGTCAATTTGGACATGAGAAAAATTTCTGCAAAATGGATACCCAAATGTTTGAATGTTGACCAAAAGCGTGCAAGGGTAGAAGCATCGCGTTCGATCTGTGCTCGATTCGAAAACGATGTAGACTTCTTAAACAGAATTGTTACTATGGATGAGACTTGGCCACATTTTTACGATCCAAAAACAAAGCAACAATCGATGTAATGGCGCACTCTGGTTCTCCAAGACCTAAGAAGTTTCGTGTCCAAAAATCTGCTGAAAAAGTTCTTGCTTCAGTTTTTTGGGATTGCCATGGAGTAATTATGATTGATTTTTTGGATAAGGATAGAACAATAAATAACTGGAGACTACTATTCGACATTACTGACTACTCTACGGAAAAAAATGAAAGAGAAAAGAAGCGGAAAGCTATCCAAAGGTGTTTTGTTTTTACAGGACAATGCCCCAGTACACGAATCCCATGTTTCCATGCAAAAAATTCGTGCTTTAGGGTTATAATTACTAGAACACCCCCCTTATTCACCAGATTTGGCTCCGTCCGACTATCGTCTCTTTCCTCAACTGAAAAAAAGTTTAAAAGGTCAAAAATTTGCTTCCAACGAGGAGGTAATAAAAGCTGTGGAGGACTGGTTTGCAGAGCAAGAAGAAACATTTTTTATGAAAGGTCTAGAGACGTTGCAGGTTCGCTGTTATAATTGTATTCAATTAAGAGGAGAATATGTTTAGTAATAGAATATTTTGACATTGAAATTTTGTTTGGTTTTAAAGTAGGCTAAGAATTTTTCAATATATCCTCGTACATCTGATACAAAACAAATTTTTAGATCGCGAATTAAAGTTGATCGTAAGAACGTAATACAATAACAGATCCAAAATTCGTAGAGACGCAAACGACAGAAACTTGGCTGTTATCGATAATGTTTTCAAACGAGGAGCCAAAAGACCATTTAGATGAAAAAGAGTAAACATTTGATTCCTCAGAAATGAGCATTTGATGGACAAGAATCGCCAACTTTTGAAACGGTCAGATTACTGAAATTCCTCAACTTTTGTGGAGCAAAATAAATTCGAGCTCTCAAAGCCAATTCCAGAGGATACCGTACCCTATTCTGCATTCTCCTATCAATTATCCAACTCACATTTTCACAATAACTCCCTTTGAAACTGCTGCAGTAGCTTCACAATATGTCGCTCGAGATCAGTAGTGCCATTTATGCGAGTAAATTTAAATATTCATTAAACGGAACGAACGGGAGAGTTTTCGTCTAGCAATTTGCATGAATTTTCCTCGGAAAAAATAACAGCAATTAAGTGGAAGAGTTCAGAACAGAGAGCCTCAAATGGAACGTATGGAGTGGAATTATCCCAGCAGTGGAAAAGAGGAGCAATACAAAGAAAACGTTTCAATAAAGGTCCAGAGACATTCTCGACATCGTTCATTCGGGAATTGAAATTAAACGGGGATTCTTTCCAGTTTCCGGGATGAGCAATGAACAAAAAACTGCTCCACATGAGTTAGGGATATTGACTTAAATTGCAAAAAAATATAGTAAAAATAAGATTTTTGTGATGAAAATTCATATTAATAAGATTTCAAGTTGCAAATTAATTTTAGCCTGCAGGTCTGCAGCGTATACAGGGTGGTTATAAGAAAGATCGAGTAAAATAAGGAAATTTTATTCCCAGAGAATTCAAGCATTTTAAGACTATCAATACAATGTATGCAGTATGGCCTCCACGGGCATCAATAACAGCTTGACATCTTCTTTGCATACTACACACGAGGTGTTACAATATTTCTTGAGGAATTTGGTTCCATAAACGGGGCAGAAGCTCTCTCTGATCATTTAAGGATTCTGGGGTAGGTTGATGATTATCTAATCTTCTTTGGAGCATATCCCATGCATGTTCTATGCAATTCAAATCTGGTGAGAGCGGAGGTATTGGTAAATGTGGAATACGAAGCTCTTCGCGCGAATTCTCGACTATGGCTGCACGGTGCGGTCTAGCATTATCGTCTAGAAATTGAAAAGTTTCACCAATAGCATCGTGAAAATTTGGCACAACATTGTCAATGACATGCTCCCTATAGTGTAAGGCGGTCATATTTCCAGGACAAATGTGTAGATCTGTGCGCCCGTTGAAACATATCCCGGCCCATACCATAACACTACCCCCTCGGAATGGATGGACTTCTTGGACATAGCGACGATTACGGGGTATGCGTGGAATTGTCCATACCCTTATTCTTCGAGAATCTGAAAATCGTCCATATCTGGATTCATCAGTGAAAAGGACACTACGCCATTGATCGTTCCAATTGATATGTTGCCTTGCCCATTCCAGTCTTTGACGCTTATGGTCACTTGTTAATGGAACTCCTCTTAATGGACGTCTAGAACCTAGATTCACCTCTCTCAAACGTCGTCTGATGGTTTCGATGGAAACTTGGACCCCAGACCCCATCTGCATTTTGAAGAGTATTCCGTAGATGTAGGGTTTCTTCTCGCCGAAACGGTGATGAAACGATCCTGAGCAGGTGTTGTTTTTCGTCGCCCACCAAGCCTTGGTCTTTCCAATACGGAACATGTCTCCCTGAACCTATTCCAAAGTCGAGATATCACACTTTGGCTGACTTGGAGCCTTTCCGCTACAACAACATGAGTTAGGCCACCCTGTAGCATTCCGATAGCCTTATTAGCCTCAGCGTTTGTTAATTTACGTCTTGGCATTTTCAGAAAACTCGTTTCAAATCGAAGCCGCTAATAAACTGACTTCATTTCAAAATAAGAACATTCATGAAGCATATGCAAAGAACCAAACTTCAGAAAAAAGGCGACCAGATTGACGAATTGTCTCATATTGATTTTATTGGATCGATTCAAGTTGTTATTGAGTTTTGAATGATTTTACAGCGATTTTCTCGAAGATTACATACTTTTAAAAACGATTGAATACGATATCCCTAACTCTTGTGGAGCGGTATATTTCTGAACTAGTGTTTCTGTGAACCAAATCAACGAATGAATGTGGTCTTCTAAAGGGTGTTACAATAAGAGCGCAAGATTTGAATTGCGCACCATGTTCGACACAATATGGCACATGATTATGACGTGGCAGATAGAAAGTTGACAGATGGGAGTATTTTACGGTAGAAATTGGACAGTTTTTCCTCGAATACTAAGAAGGTAATGCAGTAACAATGAATGGCTATTAAAACCCTTTGAAAACACCCTGTGTGGCTCGTTTTTCATTGAAATTTTATGGCGCACATTCGTGCTGATTCCTTGCAGTACAAACAAGGCGATCCATTTGATTGCGGTTGTTATTCATCCCTATAGCACGTGCTATATTAAAATTCACCTAGCCAATTTGACAAGTTTGCACGGTTCAAGTAATTTATAAGGGCCATACACCTCTTTCTACAATATCTCGCCCCATAAACATATCTGAAAATATATCACCTGCCTGATTTACATAATATGTGTGTTTGCAAGCCGGCTTTATCGAATTCCTCTCGCAATAGAGTACCATTTTTAATTCATTTCCTTGCGCCGGAAAAATTTATGAGGTTACCTGCAGGCCATTTCGCTTCGTGAAAATCCGATTTTTCCGATCTTTGTGCACTTTCGGTGTGAAATATGCCGGAATTAATTCTTCATTTCGTTTCGAATTTTAGATGAAAGGGGCTAATTAGAGTTAGGCGTACGTCTTTTGTCTGCGGTGAATCGCTGCTTCGGCAATTGAAAAATTTAAAAATTTTCGCGGCCTGTCGGTTACGAGGTCATAAAAACGCTTTCTTTTTCAACCACTGTGGCAGTGTGAAGTGAAGAAAGAGATTTACATGGTGTCCCAATGAAAAGGATGACGAATTAGAGTCAAAAATTAAAATTCAAACAGCTCCCTCTGGGTGTTGCAGTTTCTTTGTCAGTTAGTATATCGCATAATTGACATGAATCGAGAAGTTTCAGAAGATGGCATCCGAGATGGAAATCATCAAATCTGTATGACTTCCCCAGGCGACCAAACTTACTATTGACTCTGCTCATGTTGTTGAATCGAGTTAGAACTTGTCGCAATCTGGCTCATTGTTCAACTGTTTGAACTTACTGTACAGATTCACAAGTGCTGAATCCAGATATCCCCTATATTCCTAAAGTTTATCCTGCAACTTCAGTAAGTGACCTGAATATCTGATGCAAGTTAGGACAAAAGGGGCAGTCGGTGTGTACTAACTATCTAGCTCGATACTCATCTTTTGCATTCTGGAGTCTGGAGTCGTGGAAAACTTTATTCGTTCTGCGTTTGCGAAAATGATAGAGAAGGCTGGAACAATTCACAAATCAGTTTGCAGCTTGTTTATATTGCACAGGGCTAAATTTTACCGGTATGGAAATACGTAGTAAATAATATACATTCTACTTTTTAATTGGTATAGTTTACATGGCTGTAATTTGGTGGACATGTTTCGTATCCTCTCGAACATTTCAGTCATGTGAAAAGTCCAATTATGTTTTGGCGTTGAAGCTAAACATGTATAGAAGCCTTCCAATTATGAAGGACCCTAATTACACAAGCTAGTTGGCTCCAATATGATTACAACAGTTTTCGCAAAAATATTAGAAACGTATAACGATGATGCAGAGTGTCACATTTTCACTCCCCTATCTCTGGCATCTACACTGCGCAAAAAAATTAACGCACATTATGGAAATCTCAAGTTTATTCTACAACTGAAGGTGTTCTCAATGATAATTATTTTTATCAGAATTATGCATGCATATGTTATCCACTTTCAACGTTTTTCTTCAATACAGATGTTTTCTCCCAGCAGGAATAAAAAAAGATGATATTATCAGATTTTGAATGTATTGGCTCCATTCTGAAATCAATTGTTCTCGATCAATTCTAGTGATCAATAGTTTTTCTTTCGTTTGATTCTCTACACTCAATCGCTATGCAACGCGAAATACGCAATTTGACCCAAGAGGAATGTGCCCAAGCGGTAGTTTTGCGAGAAGAAGGGTGGACATACACAAGAATTGCAGAAAGGTTTGGAGTTTCCCATACAAGTGTGTCCAGAATGTTGCAGCGATTCAGGGAGACAGGTATGAATGTCCGAAGACCAGGACAGGGTAGACCACGGGTAACAACTGCCATTCAAGAACGTTACTTGAGAGTTTCTTCGTTGAGACAACGGTTTGCAACCGCTCGTCTCCTTCAAAATCAGCTCGAGCAAACTCATGAGGTGCAACTCAGCACTCAGACAATAGGAAATCGCCTCAGAGAATATGATTTAAGGCCTCGTGTCGTGGCAAGAGGACCAGCTCTTACCCCAGCCCATCGAAGGGCGCGTTTGGATTTTGCGAGAGAGCATATCCATTGGGAAGAGGCCGATTGGGAAAGAGTTCTCTTCAAAGATGAGTCTAGATTCTGCCTCTACCATTGCGATCGACGTTCCCTTGTATACAGACGTCCACATGAAAGATATGCTCAGTGCAATTTCCTGAATACTACTGGTTTCGGGGAAGGATCGATTATGGTATGGGGTGGAATATCTTTGACTGCTCGCACAGACCTAGTGGTCGTTGATAATGGAGCTATGAATGCTGATAAGAATATAAGGAATATTCTTGAAGAGCATGTAGTGCCATTTTCCCCATACATTGGTGAAAATTCAATTTTTATGAACGATAATGCCAGACCCCATCGTGCGCGAATCGTTCAGGAGTACCTTGAAGAGGTTGAAGTCTCTCGAATGGGATGGCCAGCAAGAAGTACAGATCTCAATCCGATTGAGCAGGTTTGGGACAACCTCAATAGAAGGCTGAGAAGTTCAGAAAATCATCCAGCTACTCTTAATGACTTAGGAATCCAATTCGGAGAAATCTGGGAAGGATTAGATCAGAACATTTTAAGATCACTCATTTTGGGTATGAACCGTCGTTGCCGAGCTGTAATTAACGCAAGTGGTGGAAATACCAAGTATTTAATCACTTATCAGCATTTCTGTATTTTGAAAATTGTTCATTTCTCTTCTTTCACATAAGATTCGGTGAAATCCTGAATTTTTCTTCCATTTAATGTGTCTTGTTTCGTTCAAAACCTTCCCGAGAGAACATAAAAAATAAGTTATAAAGTCAATGTAGAGTTAGGTAACTTTCATTAAAATTGAGATTTTCAGAATGTGCGTTACTTTTTTTGCGCAGTGTATTTCATTGTCCTTTTTTTGTTCCAGGTTGAAGATGCTCCTCTGATAAATCATCAGTGATGGAAACTACAACGTACTTAAACCTATCCACCGCCATCATTGACGAGTATCAACCGCCCCCAAACTTGACGATAATCCAATGGATCCAAATATTCATCTTCGCAGTAGTGTGCATAGTAGGCCTAGTCGGAAACACTTTGGTCATCTACGTGGTCGTCAGGTTCTCCAAGATGCAAACAGTGACCAACATGTACATCGTCAATTTGGCTATAGCCGACGAGTGTTTCCTTGTAGGCATACCCTTTTTGCTGGTCACCATGATAAACAGAGGATGGATTTTCGGGAGGGTAGCTTGTAAGGCGTACATGATTTCGACTAGTATCAATCAGTTCACCAGCTCATTGCTGCTCAGTATTATGAGTGGAGATCGATACATCGCAGTGTGCCACCCCATTTCTTCTACAAGATGGCGGACACCTACCATTTCTGGCATTGTGTCGGTGTTAGCGTGGACTTGCAGCATTTTATTGATGCTGCCCATAATTCAACATGCCACCATCTTTGACCATACGAACACGGTTTCCTGCGTCATCAACTGGGACTCAGAAACGGAAAATGTGTCCTTTCTCAACGGCACAACGCAAGGTGAGACCCAAATAATAATTCTATAGTACCTAGTTACCTACTCTAATGGTGAAGAATGTACGTCACTCAAAATTCGACCAATTTTTCGATCGATTTTTTTTCTTCGGAGTATATCGACTCGGGTCATTTCGCTTACTAATTCAGATACGTAGATTACGAATCTGTAATTAGAATTCTCCTGTGACGCGTAGTTTGGGAAATAATCTAACTTGAGTCGAAAAACCGCGAAAAATAGGTCATTTTTTGACTGCCGTTTCCCAGAAAAATTGATTTATACAGATGTTGATTTTTTTGCATATAGATTGATCCTTTGTGAATCGAAAAAACCAATTTTCATCCATCAGAGTCGAACAGTTTAGGTTTTCTGATTTTTTTTCGCGATTTTTCATCGTTCGTAACTCAAAAACTGTTTTCCTCGAGGAAGAACTGATTGGATTCTCTTAAACTAAGTCCTCGAATTAGTAAATGATGTGAGTTTGAAGTCGATCCGAGCCAAACAAATTTTTTCGAAAAATCGAAATTTTTCGTAAAAATTCGAATCTCGCCTATCGATGCGAAATTTTCACCATTTGTTAATTCGATGCCGTAGATTAAGAAAATCCAAACCCTTCGGCTCAGGTATATAAAAAATGCACCATTTATTGGTAAGAATGAATCTTCCAGCCGAACTGAGCCTGTATTTGGTTCGATACAAACTTTAGGACTTCAAATTCATTTGGATATCCTTCCTGAGGGTGAAATAAAATGAAAATCCGATAAGTAATACTTAAGAGTCAGTAACATTTGTTGATATTTTATCGACAGATACTTTATGTTCTGCTTTTTACTAAATCTGATCGTTTTGCAGGTGAACCAGAGGGGCCTGAAGGAGGGGCTCTGTTCATAATCTACACTTTTGTCTTCAGCTTCGCGATACCGCTCTGCATGACCATGGTGTTCTACTGCTTGGTCATCAGAAAACTAAAAACGGTGGGACCTAAGAACAAATCGAAGGAAAAGAAGAAATCGCACAAGAAAGTGACCAGTCTCGTGCTCACAGTTGTGACGGTCTACATCTGCTGCTGGCTACCCTACTGGGTCATGCAGTTGGCTAGTTTGAACTCTTCAGACAACGGCAACGATAAGTGAGTAGACGTGAATTGTTTAGAATATTTTAGGAATTGAAGGGGATTGTGAGCAATCGAAGAAAAATAGGGAAATGAGATTGGTAAAGTATTTTTGTTCCAGCTTTTTCATCACTCTGCATCTATTGGTAGGCTGTCTCAGCTACTCCAACTCAGCCATGAATCCAATACTTTACGCTTTTTTGAGTGATAATTTCAAGAAGAGCTTCTTGAAAGCTTGTACCTGTGCTGCAGGCAGGGATGTAAATGCCACTCTCCATCTGGAAAATAGTGTATTTCCAAGGAGAAACAAGCAAGGATCAGCACGCTTCAGGTAAATAAAAGAAAAATCCATTTTCTCCCCCTCCGCAAATCGTAATGCTTTGTAGACGGTCAAATTCACAAATCAACAAATTCATCCCACGATGAGCTGTCTCAGTTTCGTCTTCATATAAGCATCCAAAATTACTTTCCAACTCCTCCCCTGCATAACCATCTAAGAAAAAAGTGTCAACTACTCTCATAGACGTCAATCGATGAAACTACCCGAGAATTCACCTTGAGCGATAGTAAATTACCTGCGGTACCGCCACCACATAGTGATTGTAGCAATAAAGAACACTTGACACTGTATTCATCTCAAAAGTTACTTGCATCAGCATACATACAGTTTTATTGATTTATAGTTTTTCTTCAAGACCTACTAGGGCAACATCTATAAACCCTAACAACGAAGACGAAAACGATATGGGCCCTTTAGTGAGCAAAGGGGATGCATCAACCTCAGCTATGACTATGACTTCGCGAACAAACTTCGCTTCAGTGGAAGACGCAAATGTTAAGTGTAGAAATGGAACAACATCACTTATTGTGCCACCTACTACGCTTTAGAACGTAGATTCTGTGTAATTCCAGGTCAATTCTGAACAATTTTCCTTGTGTGTAATTCATCTATATTTATTTATTCCCCGAAGAATTAACATTGAGAAAATAATGCACTTTTTGTAATTTTGGAGTTTTTAATATAGATCATATTTGTATAAATCATATAAAACAGGGTATTTTCGAATAATGTCCAAGTGAAGGTAGAAACTTTTGTCAAGTTGTACGATGTTTAATAAGTATTAAGTACGATTCTATTGTATGAAGCCACATCCTTAAAAGTTCCCAGATATAGAAATTTTTAATGTGACGTCAGTATTTGTATGAATATTCATGTACCCAAAAATGAAAATGCATGAGGCAAAATGCGACTCTTTCAAGATTAACTGGTGTAATTACTGTAATTGATTTCTTGCCTAAACGGAGATAACTATTTATACCCAATCATATCAAAATTGGAAAGAGAAGAATAAGATTAAAAAAGTATCATTATCAACTCACTTTTTTCAAGATTTTTTAACAGCAGTCACATGAGTGCCCGATATTGAATTATTCCTGAAATTGACTTATGGGTTCTTAATAAGCATCAATGTTTTAATGTATGATACATCATGTTTTTAATCAATGTTGAACTTACCTTTCTATGTTATGTAAAAATTGTAAGGGTTCATCTATACATCTGGAAAATTTTGTTTGAGCCCAACAAAATATTTCAGATTTAAGAATTGACTGACTAAATTTTGATCAAGAAACGAATTGTAATTGTGAAGAACAATTATTCAAAACGCATTTTCTTTGTGAAAATTAGGGAAGGAGTCAATGAGAATGTTTCAACAAGCTGCAACAGTTGAGACTAGGTGTATATAGGTTTTTATGAATTTATGTTAAAATCTGTGATATTAACACTATTGTTGAAGTGTATATTTATATATAATGTTCATAAAGATCAGCATATAGATTGCACCAATTATGCATTAACAAAGAAATCATCTAAAGACGTCAGTGTATCAATGTATTTATTTTAAGAAAACTAGAACAATTTAATAAGGTTGATTTTTAGTATTATTGTAAATCTATTGTATAAATAAACATTTATCAAAAATTTGTATTTAATAACAAGCACAACTTCCTTCCAACTCAATTTTGACGAATTCAACAAAAAATATAACAAGAAATCAGAATATGACTATCACGAAGATCCGCAACTACTCGATCTGAAAATAGCAACCGAATAATTATTTTCTGAAATTGGAGACTTCTTCTCATGGTCGACGCCTAAAAAAAAAATTGTTTGCAAAAGTGTAATTTGTAAAAAATTCATAGTTTCTCACTTTGAAGTGCAGGATCATCATAAATACATTTAGGGAAGATGGGTGTCTTAGATACAAGTACAGTAAAAATAAAAACATCTTTGTTATTTTTGCTGTTGATGAATGTGGATTTACATTCATAGATTTTTTTCTCTGGAGTTTTCCTGAAAAAATAAACATTCACCCAAAATATTCTTTAGAAGACTGGCCCAAAAATTAAATTTCACAGTGCAATTTACTGACCTCTTATAAAGTTCTTCATTTTTGGAATCCAAAACGAAGGTATTGCTAATCAGTTCTGGTTCCAACTGTTCAGAAGCTTTTACTGTCTCTTTGGTGAAAATATATTTTTGAAACACCTCATTACAGATTTTTCTGAAATTTTCATCTGAAAGCTTCACCGACTCGCCCAGATTGTTCATCAAAAATATCACATGTTCAGAAATATTATGGAGTTTACAAAGCAGACTCATTTTCTCTTTATTGAAACTTGGATCAGTCAATTCGAAGTACTTGATTTGATTAGGTGCCATTGACTTTCTTTGTAATTCCGGCGCTTTCACTTGACAATATTTGCTGAAATTACCAGTGCTAGCAGTATTATCAATTATGGTTAATAAGCAAGTAAGTACCTCCAAATCTTCTCCAGCTCAGTTTGATGCATTGTATTATGAAAACTAACAATGGCAAGGTAATCATTCTTCAACTTCTCGCACCCAATAGCTACCAAAAACTTGAGAGATTCCTGAAGAGTTAAATTCGCCACATAATCTTGAATATTGAGATCTTTAACTAATTGTACAGCCCTGTCTCTATGCATCAAATTCTAGAAATAAGGGAAATGAGCAAAGATCGGTAGAATGATAGTTTATCTCACCTCTTCTTTAACTATTCTGAAGAAGACAGTGAGTGAATTCTTCAGATCAATCAAATCTTTACAGTCTGAAAGTTGTTGATTATTTGTAATGCAAAATTATATGTTTTTATTCAATTAACAACGTTAATATGAGTTTTCAATTAATTTAACCACTTACGAATGAGTATAGACCATAACCTATCCAAAATAGTCAACTCTCTAAGGTTATGCAGCGTTAATTTTGAAGATTTTGGCTCCCTCGTTGGATTGGTGCACAAGTTATGTATATTTTCAGCAATTTTCGATGACGGTAAATGGTCATCTGAAATCGTAGTGCTATCTATTTGTAATGAGTCTTCATCATCTAGAACCCTCATGAAGGTATCCAAATGCTTGAGCTCACGCCATAGATGATAAAGGAATGATTTTTTATGCCCCGATACCATCTGGATTTTCTATTTGCAACAAATGTAATCGATTATATTCAAACAAAAAATATTATATCAATCTACACACCATTTTCATGCCTAATTCGACAATACTAGTTTCTGTTTCTACAGGTTTATTCCAACTTGTTTCTAAAGTTATAGCAGCTATATTTTCACCTATGTCTGCAGCATCCTTTATTTCTGAACCATAGATGTTATAAATTCTACGGAAGGTATATTCTTCCTGCAGAATTAAAGCCTAATTTAAAATTCAAACAGTCTTTCAAAATGGTCACTGAAGACAACCTTGCAACTTGAAGGTGTGTAAAACAAACAATAATGAACTTTCAGATCCAGAAATCGAGTAAAAAAAATAAGAACTTACAGTAGAACGACGTTTATTTCTGATCCCTTTTTTAAACATATCCCATTTCAGAAAATCACTTTCCAATGGAAACACTACATATGTATGAACAGAAATACTTGTTATAAATTCTTCAGTTTTATGGCCTCCTAAAATTACTTGTGTTTGCTCCTTATGTCCTATAATCTGCTTATCGTTTATGACACAGAAAGTTGGTATATGTGAGATATCAGTCTGACAGTGGTTTGATAAGATGTCTCTGTTGAAGATAGTTGATGAACTCAAAATACTCTGATATAAATTAAGAAACTATTGCTCACCGTGCAATAGGCTCCGTTAGAGGATAATGATATTCTTCAGTTGTAGGCTGGGTTTTAGCCTCGGGTTTTTGTTTGGGAGATTCGGCAACTTTTTCTATACTTTTATCCTCTAAATCTATTTGTAACATTCCATCACTTATCTCTTCTTCCTGTTGTTTACATTCTCTTTCTATATAATCAAGGACATTTTCTTCTCCTATGCATGCTTCATCCTCTATAGTTTTTTTTTCCACAGGTATATTAACTTCAATACTCTCATTTTCCTCCTTAGTCGAAGTAATGCTCATTGGGTTCTAAAATTCATAATGGTGATACTAGAAAATTTTGAATCGAATCCATCCAATGGACAAACCCTATATGTGAAAATAAATATATACACATGTGTATTTTTGTTAATCTTACTTGGGAATACACAATTCTACATTTTATATCCTCTGCAAAGAATTCCTTCAAGTAAGAAGGTAACCCTTGTTCCAATACTACCGTTTCTACTGTATCCATTGTAGAAGTTGACTAAACAATACAATTTAATTGAACACTTTTAACACAAAGAACAGAAATATTAACACAACATCTGTATAATGAAATTATTTATTAAAACAAAAAAAATAATCAAAAAACAAATCATTCACATATTTGAATTTTCAGGAAAACGTTACCGCAGAAACTCACAGAAAATTCAAAGTTCTACTTAAGCTAAAACTACCAGTTATTCGAACTGAAATAACCTTTTCATTTAAGACTGTTCCTCTTAGGTTTTCATTAAGCACAGGGAAACCGAAGTCCCAAACGAGCTAGGAATGAAAAATGGTAAATTATCAAAACGTGAAAAATTGTAAAAATACGCAAAACAGCTATGAAAAATCAGGGACAACATCGTTGTTGCCTACACGATTTTTAATCTACTACGATTTTTATGATTGAAGAAAACCATAATATAAATTCGAAATTTTCCTCCAAACACCTGTTTCTGATGTTTTCCTCCGATTTAATTACTATGGAAATTAGCATATTTTCATTTTCCTTTGACCTTTGTTCCTCCCACATGACTCACCATCTATTTTCTTCATTTATTTATCAGTTTTTGAGTAAACAATAGAGTAGGCGGAGTAGGTTTGATATGTGTCAAATAAAGTTGATCTCTCTTTTATGTTGAAAAGTTTTGAAGGCGAGGCTGTTCCAAACAAATTTGTTTGCTATTTGGGTTGAACACAATAAATAGAATATTTTCGAATAAGGCTCAGAGTTCCTTGTACGTCAGGAAATATTCAATTGGCGAAGTTCTATCGTGACATATTGCTTTCTTATAGGAAAAATGGCTAAGAAAACAACCGTTCAACCTGCTCTACATAAAGTTATTATGGTAGGCAGTGGTGGTGTTGGAAAATCAGCACTCACCCTACAGTTTATGTATGACGAATTTGTTGAAGATTATGAGCCAACCAAAGCTGACTCATATCGTAAGAAGGTTCTTCTCGATGGGGAAGATGTTCAAATTGATATCCTTGATACAGCAGGACAGGAAGATTATGCAGCGATCAGGGATAACTACTTTCGGAGTGGCGAAGGCTTTCTCTGTATATTTTCAATTACAGAAGATGAGAGTTTTCAAGCCACACAAGAATTTAGGCGAGTTGAATTGCATTGATGAAAGAATTTTATGGAACTGAATTCCTTCATTTCGAATTCTAGGGAACAGATATTGAGAGTTAAAAATGATGAGAATATTCCATTTTTATTAGTTGGAAACAAGAGTGATCTAGAAGAGAAAAGAAGAGTTACTTTCCAAGAGGCGAGTGATAGAGCGAAGCAGTGGGGAGTGCCTTATGTTGAAACGTCAGCCAAAACAAGAGAACATGTAGATAAGGTATGTTTCCTCCTTTTGTAGCAATCAGTTCGCAGGATTTCATAAAAATTGTGAGATGAATTTAGATCGAATGTGTTTCTTTAATGTCTGGCCAATAGTGTGGTTTGGGTATAGAAATCAAATGTCCACTTCATTGATTTACTAAATTTTGTAGGTATTTTATGACCTCATGAGGGAAATCAGAGCACGAAAGATTGAAGAAAAAACAGTAAATAATGGTAAAGGAAAAGACAAAAAGAAAAGTAAAATACTTAAATGTACCATCCTTTGAAGTATAGTAAGCTAAGTCATCCTTATTATTAGTTCAAATATTTATTGTATCCAAGATTGTAATTTTATGTATCTATTTTCGAAGAATAACAAATTAATTGAAATTTATTTAATTTTGATATAATGTATACTTTTCAATTCGTTAGACTGTCTGAACATTTTCGATATTTTCTTCAAAATATATTGCAAAATGCTAAATATTTTTACCCTGTCATGTTCTTTTATTTATTGAGGATTAATAAAAGCTATTCATTTTTTGATTATCCAAAACAGTATGAATAAATATATATTTTTTCAACCTCTTAAAATTAGTATTTTCAATGCTGGAAGAAGAAATGGTAATATGTTTACCATTTCTTCATAAAGTATACTTGATGATAACAAAAAGCAAGATTTTTTATGAAATATTAAAATTGATTTATGTTCAAAATTGAAACCAAAGTAATAATTTATTTTCTTGAGTTCCCTTCTAAACTGGAGTTTGGAAAATTCAAATGAACATTCCAATTTTATAAAATGATGTAAATGTGTGTTGTAGCAGCTTCTTCTATATTTTTTGAATTTGTACCACATCTTTTTTAAATTTCACTGGATTCTTTCATTCAGCTGAGTCTTTTGAAACAGAATCGTTAAAATTTTTTTAACTTGATATCTAATGAATGAAATGAACAGATTGGTGGAGGGAAAGGCCTACAATCATCGTTGAACTTAAAATTTTCAAGGCACAAATACTTTTACACAGGTTTATTTCAGATTAAAAAAATAATAAAATATTTATTGTATACTTTTGCTTAGTGTTGTTCTTTGATTTTGCTCATAGGAGATTGAGTGTGGCACCATCCTGTTGCATATACATCACTCAAAAAGTTAATTTTGCTGTTAAATATTACAGGAGCCGTGGAATCCTGTATACCCATTGTATTTTAAATGTAAGATTGTACTGCCTTTGCAATTTGTTTATTAAATATTGTCAACAAAAATCAGCACCAGTTTTTATTTCATGGGGACTTGGGACAAGGATGAGGTAGAATATTGTACAAGGGTGGACAGGATGCAAACAAATCTGAAAAATCATGTTTTAGCCAAATTGAAAAAAGTTTTGGACAACATTCTGAAGATTAAAAGATTTTATGAAATAAATATATATTTTTTTAAATTAGTTCAATATATTTTGAGTAAACCTTCGAATTGGTAAGGAAATGTGGATCAAAACTATCATCAGTTGAAAAATATAAAACACTGCTCATTAAGTAAAAGTGAGGTATCTTTGGTCATTGCTCATAGCCTTCAAATTCTCACCCTGGCAGAATAAAAGGGAAAGATCATAAAAAATCGATAAATATATTGAATTCACTACACGAACACTATGAGTTTAGCCTTTCATCTGTATTCGCAAAAATGTCCACACCCCGTAGGGCACATATTGTTCTTTGCTATCCACTGTTGGATGTGCCCCATATGCCCACCATGAGAGCATCCCTGGCACCAGACATACAATCCTTTCACCACTTGGTGGCACACACTACACAGGGCGTATTCAGACGAATGGCATTTGTCGCACAACCAACCTATTCTCTGTAACGGTTTGTTGCATTTGCTGCAGTTCGAGTTGATCCTTGTCGACTGCTGATTGAGCTGGCTTATACCTGGAATTGAAGATCGAAAATTGTCCAGAGCTCATTGATGAACATCACAATCATATTTTGTATATGGAAAAGATCTTCCCTTTTCAGTAGAAAAAATCTATTTCTGTTTTTATTATAGAATGTTCAGAAGATTAATTCAAAAAACTTGATATTTCTCAAATTAATTTAATGTTTTCTGAAATGAACTTGACATTTTCTCAAATCAATTCAATGTTTTCTGAAATTTGCTTGATATTTTCTGAAATAACTTGATATTTTCTCAAATGAATTCAATGTTTTCCGAAATTCGCTTGATATTTTCTGAAATAAACTTGGTATATTGCGGAATTTACTCGATATTTTCTGGAACGAACTACACAACTTTCCCATTTTGCAATATGTACCTGGAATCCACGATAACTTTATTATCCGAGTAACAATGTCCCAAAGTTGGTATCTGGTCAGCAGTTCTATATATCCAGAGAGCCACTGTTCCTGGGTGGCCTCGTCCAAGTCCAGACCTTTTCTCTGTTCCCCCAGAACTATCAATATACAAACAGAGGTCTGTATATCCCCCAAGGTCACGTGGTATCTCATGGAGTCCACCACTATGCTTCCTGGGTCCCAGGCCAACTTCCTGGGCAGCAATCTCACGGTGAGTATACCCGGAGGGGGGTCTTGAATCGAAGTAATCATCGGAAAAGGATCCTCGTGAATGTCTGGAGAATTTCTATTGGGAAACTGATCTGCCGGTGGAGATCGATCCAAGATTTCATGTCTGATCGGGAATGCTTCGCTTGGTATGGTCCAGTCCTGCTGAACCGGTATGGGTTGGAAGGATCTATAGCTATTTCTAAAATCTGAAAGAAAATCAGGAAAACCTGCAGCGTTTTTCGTTTCAATTCGATGTTTTCAATATACATGGTATTTAAGTAGGAGAAATAAACATTTTCTACGATAATGACGAGCAAAAATTCTAAAACTAATTCGATAGATTCAATGAACATGACTCACCAGATACTATGCCGTCAATCTCCATATCCAGCTCATTCTCGCCAAAAGAAAAATCTCCCTTTGGCAGACCAGTCCGATAATTGAGATAGGTTGGAAATCCATTGTTATAGATAGCAATGTGATCAACCTGATCTTCATTTTCAGTCTCGTCGCTAAATTGAGCAGCAGGAGTATCGCCGTCTAAAGGAAAGAATATGAAACGTTACCACTGGATAAAAACTACCAATATTCACCTTTCGATAACTGATCATTTGTTGAATTATCTAAATTGACTAAGGACGTTACCAAGCCGGTCATCGAATTTTCTCTGTTTCTAGGCGTGGTAACTTCTGAATTCTGTAGGAACTCTTCACCATACATTGTTTTTATAATATTCCATACTTTCGCGATCTAGAAACAACAACTTTCAGTGCATCAAGAAAAGTATCTAACCTAACCCATTTGAAATTTGATACCCCCAATTATTATGTCAGCTGTCATTATCAACTCACTGATGCTTTTCCACACTCCTTAGCAACAGCCGCATTGTGATCGCACATTTCCGACAAAGTTCTTCCGCTAAGTACGTAATTTCTTGCAAAATATAAAAATGCATCAGATTCTTGACTCTCCTGGATATTCTTCGTGAAATGCTGTAATATACTGGCAGTCTGATGGAAATAGTCAGGAGGAACACTTGTGGAACTTTTCCTTATAAGACCAATAGTGCTTTTTGTAGCCGTATTGTTGGAAAGTATTATCTTTTGAGCGAATAGTACTTCTCCCCTCTTATTCATGGACACAGCCTGCGAATTGGCTTTAGTAGCTGGTCGATCAGCGTCGTTAAAGGAATGATGGAAAAGGGTACAATCCTAAAAGGGAATCGTAAGAAACTTATACCAAATTTGTCGAAAGCTTACTCGTCCAGTGCTGAGAAAAAAGTCGGGGTCCCCTTTCCATGCAATTCCACTAGCTATGTCTTTATGTTCGTTGAAAGCCGCATATGGAATGAAAGGTCTCCGCACATCCCAAATATTTATTGTAGAATCTAAGACTAATGCACAACTAGCTATATGGTACTTCTTTTGGGGTCTCCACTTTACTTGGCCTATTGATGCTATTGTGTGGATGGTATATTCTAATGTTGGTTTATTTGTTAAATCCCACACCTACAAAATTTCCATAACTTTCCTGACCAAAATGATTTTCTTTAAAAGGACCTACCTTTATTGTTTTGTCCCTACTTGCAGTAGCCAACCAAGTCATTTCAGGGTGCCATTCACAGGCAAATATGGGGCCACTATGAGCAGTATACTGTTGTTGGTATCTGTCAGGTTTTCTTACATCCCATAGTTGAACACTTCCATTTTCAGAAACGGAAGCAAAGGCATAAGGATTATGGGGACTAAACTGAACGTCTCGAACACTTTCCGTATTGCTGAAACCAAGGAATACGTCCAGTTCCCATCAAAAGGAATAAACGAAGCTATGAAACTTACCTATAAAATATTGCAACCGCAGATTGCATTCTAATATCAAAGTATCTCATGGTACCATCTTGTGAACCAGATATCAATCTGTAAGGTTCAGAATTATGGAAATTTACTTTATTTACAGTTCTTTTGTGCTCCTGGTAATCTTGTTCCTGCATAGCCCTCCCCGTTTTAGATAAATTCCAGACACATACATGACCATTAGTTGCCGCAGTTGCCAAACAATTATCTTAAAAAAAAGAATATTTATATGTACCCAATTCTAAAGATTGAAAGATTCATGTACCATCAATAGAACTCCAAGCCACATCGTTGCAAGAAAAACACGTCCCTAAGTGTTTTGATGCACGTAAATTAAGGACCTCTTTGAATTTATCATCTTCAATGTGGTAAATTTTGAACACTAAAACATTAAATTCAATAAAAATATAGAGATTACTGCTTAATCCTCAAGATTTACCATTTCTTCCAGCTATAGCAACTTGAGTGTTGTCTTTATTTAAGGCTAAAGCATTCACAGGGCCCTCCTGGGCACAAGAAAAAGTGCTGGCCATTGGGGACGTATCCGGAGTCCGGACTACTGAGAAGGGCATTGAAACCCGTTGTTCTTATCAGAAGGCGATTATCATGTTGAAATACACATTTCTTCGCAAACTACTCACAAAAAAGACAAAATCTGCGTTGTTGGTAAACAAACTTTTAGGTTAAGATTTTTTGGACCTAGATGTCAGATGGTTGTCATGTAGAAACCGGATACGGAAACGTTTTATCGATTTGAAAATACAATCACAACAAACGAGTTTGATTTTGATACAAATAATCACATTTGAATTGTGATATATTTTCTACTTCATTTTACAAGATAAAATATTGTTAACTTATAAGATGTTCAGAGCTGAACCACGAATAATAGTGGAAAAGGATGATGAAGAAAATGAGACGAACACTTTCATTTATTATGCGATGATGGAAGATTTACTCGAAAAGTTAAAGATATTAAATTACGAAAAAGAGTTTTTGGCAGATCTCAAAATGAAACCTATCCATAGGTATTATTTTGTCATCACAAAAAACCCTGGCGAACAGTTTTATCTGTTCTCGTTGTTGGCTGCTTGGCTCATTCGTAAATCAGGAAAAGAAATTGAACAACCCCAAGAATCTCATGATCCTAACGATACAATCTCAAGCATTTTAGAACAAGTCAAAGCATTGGGAATTAAAACTGAATGTTCGGTTAGTAAATTGAAACAAGGAGTTGGGGATAGTGTAGTTTTTCTTTTGGATCAGTTAGCTAATGTCGCTCTAGAAAATACTGAATTGAAGTGGAGTCCCCTTGTACTTCCTGAAGAGAAAGAAGAGGAAATCGAGGTTATAGATGATGAATCAGAAATAAATTTAGAGAGAGTCGAAGAGGAAATGATTGCTGCATACTCCGATGACTCAGACGATGAAAATCTTTTCCATATAGGAGATTTTAACATGAGTGATAAAAATGTAGTACCAGCACAAATTCAAATGAATACAGATGAAGATAACTGGAATTTAGAGGTAGAAAGAGTGGTTCCTCGTTTGAAAATAACCATAAGAAATGATAATAGGGACTGGCGATCTCATCTGGAGCAAATGAAACAATATAGAAGTAGCATTGATCAATCGATGCCTTTGGCAAAGACACAGCTGGAGCGTCTTTATAAGGAAATATCATCAGCATTAGATAAAGTTGGGAGTAGAGAAAAGTATTTGAACAGGGAACTTGACACTGTATTAGATGATTACCGTCAACAGTTGGACAAACTTTCTAAAGTTAAGGAAGATTATAAAAGAATTAGTGGAGGAGTGGCTGAAAGAAACAGGGAATTAGCAAAACTGAACGACAGACTAGAAACTATAAAACAACAAATGGAAGAAAGAGGGAGCTCAATGACCGATGGAACACCTTTAGTGAACATCAAAAAAGCAGTTGCTAAAATTAAACAAGAGATTATTGAGATGGATGTCAGAATTGGAGTGCTAGACTGTATTTTGTTGCAATCAAGAATCAGAGATGAGAAACAAGTTGCAAATGAATTTAACACTTCTACTATTTTCTAAAAGTATTTATTTAGATTGTTGTGAAATAAAAGATATATTTCGGTTTTGTAAATATGGATGAAATAATTTTGACTGGAAATGAAACGACTAACGGTATTTCATAAAAAAATATATTTCATTGTAACAATACACACTGTAGGAATATCGAAGAGGAATAAAATTGCAAATTACAATACAAACACTATAAAATTATTTTTCTAACCTGTATCACAATCATTTGGCCATCATTGAGTTCGTTATCGAGTCTATGTTGATACATCTACAGTTGCATGCTGTAACTGGACACTCGGAGTGTTCTCTGAAAGAAATTAGTGTTTATTGAATGAAATCCAGGGTTTTGTGATTATTTAGGTTGGTACTCACTTGAACCAATGTACCATGTGAGAGGCATGGCCACCATGTCTACAAGTCTGGCACCAAGTGAACCAATTAGGAAATTCCATGACTTTCGTACTGTCAACATCAGCAGTTGGTGCTACTGTTTTAGTTCCCATATGCATCAGGCATATAGAACATCTTGGGAGAGGTTTTCTGCAATTGGGACATGCTGACATCTGCAAAAACACAATTTATCAAAACATGTATTGACCATAGAAAAAAATGTTGAGTAACCTTGAGATTGTTGGCAGCACTGCCCATCCTTGTAAACTGACCCCTAGTCCGGTTCAGTCCCTGCATGCAAGCGGAGATGCTCTTTCCACAAAAATTACAAGATACATAGACTTGCTGCGGTTGCCTTTCATTAGGGCGGAAAGAACTGAGCATTATGTCGAATTTGGCTCTCTCATTCCACAGTTGCCAAGTATCCAGTAAATTCCTGTAACTGAAAGAAAAAATTTCGAAATTAAGTTGGAGAATTTTGTTGAAATCTCACTTCTCTATCCATACTCTCACGGTATCAGGGTTGACTTCATCTGAAAATGCTTGAGTGGCGATTAAAGCTGTTGACTGAATGTCTCCAGTGACGTCTAGATACTTTTGAAGTAGTTTAATTCCATCCGATGTAGTTCCTGTAAGGAGCAATCCATCCAAATTTCCTTCTTCCGTTAGTTTTTCCGCCAACTTCTTCAAAAAGGCGTGCAGCTGCTTGTCAGGTAGGAACATGCATGCAAAGGCTATTCTGTCATCGACAGCCATACCATTTTCATTCTGCAATTTTTATTCATTGAAACTAAGGAACCTAACCTAACTTCATATTACAAGAGAAATTTGATATTTGAATGAGTTAACTCACCAGTACACTATCGTAGTTATAACTATCCGTGGTTAAGAAGGCAAATATTGCACGCAGGTAAGGATCAGATAGTTTTCCTTTTAGATTTGAGCAAAACTGTCGCCAAGTGCTATTCTTATCATCGCAAAAACCAGCCAGAGCCATTGCCACAACTTGGAGTGAAGGTCCACCAGTAACAGCATTATCAGGTGCCCTTCCTAAGATTTCAATAGCAGTCTTTACCTTCAAATTGAAGACAGCCAAAGCAGCTGCTCTGGTATACGCTTTGTCCTTCTCCAATTGCTGTAAGTGATCGATAAGAGCATTTGCTGAGCTGTCAAAGTGCCAGCTGCACAGATGCAGCGCCTTTTGTCGTTCTTCTTGCCTACAATTGGAAGATTCATCATTTCTCGAAATCAATGTCGCCAATTTAAATTAACCTGTAAATACGTATATTTCCACTGCAGTTTGGATTACCGAGGTCAGCCCAATTGAACGTTACCAATTCAGACTTATTGATAGTTGGGTCTAATCTGAGCACTGACTGTACACCTGGATGCTTTGAAAAAGACTGCCTTGCTAAATCCCTGTCTCCAAATAAGCCCTTTTCAACTAGTTTCCCACTCAGATAAAGCCAATTCCAGAGATTGGACAACATTTCATCCTCAACAATTTCGCTGTTTTTCCAAAATTCATCCTACAATTGACGACTATCAACTACCAAAGACTACAACTACTAAATAGTTTTATTGGGACCTAACCTATAAAGTCTAGGCGACCCAGGGACATGTCAAATATATTCAATAGGGGGGGAGCATGATCATGTGAACTCGATCGAAATAATATCTGAGACATACCTTCAAACCATATCCCAATTTTGCCCTTTTCTTGATGTAATAAGATATATCGTTTAGAGATGCATCTTGAATGAATTTCATAGTTTTGCAGCCATAAGTCCAAACCACATTAGAGGAAGCCCCCCAATTCAGAGTTATTCTATCAAAAACTGTAAAATCGATGATCGATCCTATAAAAAAAAATGATAAATTCCGTCATTTAGCCTTTTTCAACAAACCCGGTGAAATAAATGTCTCACCAGATAATGCAATGGTAAGAAAACGACTCTCATCTAGTAAGTGCCAAGAGAATGAGGTTATGTTGTGAGGAGAACCTGGCAAAACATTTCTCTCCAGAACTGAAGGTTCTATTTCTTCATCTCCTACAACAGTATGCTGTATGTCATATAAAGTGATGCTCGAACTGTCTTTTTGTAAAGCTCCTAATAGGTTATATCTAAAAAAATGGCATAATTGAATTGGAAATTAAAAATAACTAACAGATCTTACTTAGTAGGACACCATTCAATTTTCACCAGTGATTTAGCATGCATCAACGTAACTATTGGTTTTTCGAAATTCCTAATATCCCAAACGAATATCTGGTTATCTAAGAATGAAGCTAGATGTTTATCATTATGAGGATCCACAGTGACACCATACACAGATTTTGTTAAGTTAGAAATTACAACTTTATTTGGATCTGAAAAAAAAAACAAATTCGAGAATGTGGTGAAAGTTATTAGTTGAATGAATTCCCTACCTCTGAAATCAAGAAGTTTGATGTTCTTGTTATTCATTCCAACTGCCATTTGTTTGCTACTAGATTTGAACCAAGAAATGCTATGAGCATTTTCAGACAATCCATACTCGGCTACAGGTCTAGCTAATTCAACAGCTGGTTGAACAGTATTCATAGGCATTCTACCAGCATTCTCATTTGTCGATGGGTATTTCATTATGTCCCAAAGCAATACAGCGTAATCTGATCTATACTTTTCCAATCCTACTGCTAAGACATTGTTATCTATCGGATTCCATACGACTGTGTTACAGGGTCTGGAATGTCTCGGAACTGAAACAACAGGAATTCAATGATTTGAATGGTAAGTATGATTTGGATTATTTTCTTGTACCAAAGTCTTTTCCAGGCAATCCCTGTGAATCAAAGACTGTTGAAGGTCCAAATGTAGAGAGTGACACCTTTCCATATGTATTTCCAACCGCCAATAACAAATCTTCATCAAGTTTAGGATGAACATCTAAACATTTTATGTAATGATGATTCGTGTTTGTGGATATAAGGTTTGCACCACAGGTGCTGTTGAGTTTGATGTCTAAAAATCAAATATACAATCGTTACAGAAAGAAAGGGCAAATATTTTAGTTATAGTTACTTGGGGTTGCATTATTTCGTAATAGTTGCACCTCATACAGAGAAATATCGGAGCCCCAAGTAATGAATTTATTCAGCTGAGGTGTCCATACTATTTCCAATTTAGCAGCCATTGCTTGTACCGAAATTACAGATAAATGTATTTGGAGCTAAATAGCCATGCTTTGTTTTCTCAGAATGTTATTGTTGATTTTCTGCTTCGAATTATCAACACAAGTATAGGCCCCCTGGTAAAAATTAAGGCTGGGCCATAGGGATCTGCTATAGCTGTTATAGATATTTCAGAGTTATTCTAGAACAAGAAAGCTTTCCTCCAGTAAAAACAAATTAGGAAATTTCACCCCCCAATTACTTAAAATATACGATTTATAAGAACATCCAATGTTTAGAACCACTGGCGTGACAGGTTTGAGGTTAGGCTTAAGACAAGAGATCCCCATTTGTTGTTGATAACGTTCAAGAACCAATCAGAATGCAGCAGTAGATACAAAGGGCCTACTGCTGTAATCTGATTGGTTCTCCAACGTTAATTTATCGCAGAATTGTTTACTTGTCAAACTGACAGGAGCTGTCAGCTGACACCTCAGGTTATCTGTGGTTATCTTATCGCACAATTGAATTTTCTGATTTTACATTCTGTTCGTTCGATATTTTTTGTTTTCTCCAAAACTGGCGAAGCATTTTCAAGAATTCTTTATATCATTACTATATAATGAGGTAAATATTTGGAAAACGGTTCAATAATGATTTTAATAATCTGTTTTCAGTTTCCCTTCATAGGCAAAGATAATTGAGTTTATAGAGACAACGAGTTTTCTTTCACAATAGGTAGTAGGAATAGAAAATTCAGAAGCACAATGACCCGTCCCCCTAATGATAACTTACCCACAGTAAAACTTGTCGTTGTTGGTGATGGAGGTGTGGGAAAAAGTGCAATTACTATCCAGTTCTTTCAAAAGCTTTTTGTAACAGACTACGATCCTACAATAGAAGACAGTTATTTGCAACATGTGGAAGTGGATGGACAGTGGTGTATTCTAGATGGTGAGTTCAGGTAAATACTTGGTTGCGAAGTTATTAATCTGTTGGGTTCCAGTATTGGACACTGCAGGACAGGAAGAATTCAGTGCAATGAGAGAACAATATATGAGAAAAGGAGATGGTTTTCTCCTAGTTTATTCTGTGACAGATAAGAATAGCTATGAGAATATTGTTAATTTTCATACCCAAATTCTGAGAGTGAAGGATAGGTTTGTGAAGCTCTTTATTTTTATGAACCCTTCCTTTAATTTCCTACTTCCAGAGATACTTACCCTATGCTCTTGGTTGCCAACAAGGTGGATCTAGTACATTTACGAAAAGTATCAGAAGAGCAAGGACGAGAGTTAGCTCATAGATTGGGCATACCTTATATTGAAACAAGCGCTAAAGATCCTCCACTCAATATCGATGCAACATTTCATGAGGTGAGTTTCAACAACATGAATTAGTTTCATTCTATGCATTTATTATATGAATATTTTTTGTCACGTCGTCTATTTAGGTTGTGCGTATAATACGCAACCAACCACAAACGGAGAATGAGAAACGCAAAAAGAAGAAACTGAAGAAATTGGGTAGATGTGTTTTGATGTAAAGAGGTGTATTCTGTAATGTATACCAATTACTGAGCTTTAAAAATATTTATATTTGTATAATTGTATTTATCAATATGCGAGAGCTTTATTGAATTATAACCAAAGATTTTATTTGCTCCTTATGAAAATTCAGTGAGAACGTTTGAATTCTGGAAATTTCTATAGTTTATTAAGAGCACAAGGCCAGAATGATCAAAACTAGATATTTCTTGATCTATGAATGATGAAGACAACCAACTTATGATTGAATATTGCAAAAACCAATAATGATAGTAAATATCCCTCATTGTAACATGATTATTACATTGAATATACTTTTTGTCCAAAGAAAAATTTTTGATGAAAGTATTTGTGTTTTTTCTTCGTATTGGAAGTTGATTTTTGATTTGTTACATATTTCTTCATCTCAAATGTGGATATCAACTTTTCTAGCCTTGTACTCTTCTTATACAGGATTGCCTTCAAAAGTGATGTCTTATATCAATATATCATTGATGTTGATGGTTGTGATTGCTACTTATTTTCAAAATAGTTGTTGGAAATTATTTACTAAGCAGTGTTATGTTTACTCCTAAATTAATCGTTGTTGTTTTATTCAGCTTTGTTGAAAAAGGTTGTATATGTGTTTCAAGAAAACAGTTATTAATTACTAATGATTGACAATAATTGTGACTACCCCAAAATGTTTTCACCAAACAGTTCTAATGTCTGAGTTGCACAAATATTGAATGGTTGATTCTAATCATTGTTTCTATACATGTTTTTCAATGTTAATTTCGCAAGTATGGAGAATATTGTACTCCTATGAAATGTGTAACTGTTGGTAGAATGACAAATAAACTTTTGACAAAAATCTTTTTTTATATCCCATTCCTTCAGGAATTAATAATCCTTGTAATTTTTTTGAAGACTGTTGTTGAACATATAGCGGAGAACTCAGAATTCGTGCAGAAATATCTTGTGAGTATTCAGGAAATTTCTTTTACTTTATTACGATTTTAATTTCGATGAAATTGAAAAATTAATAACTCCGGAACCTTTGGACTGATTTTGCTGATTTCCGAACTAGACTGAGCCATTTGTACCTCAAATGTATCTGAAATTTTCAAGACTTTAGGTCTTTTATTTCGAAAGTTGTGTTTACGGAACAAGAACGCAAAAGTACGAGATTATCAGTTCCTTCAATTATTCCCTTTTAATGCTACACCCTATGACGAGGTGCTTTCATTATCTCCCGATTTATATTCATGACATCTCTTCAAAAATGCGAGCGGCCAGTTTCATCTCTCGAATTTCCACGCAACATCCGGATTTCCGGTAGCTATGGCGACGCGTATACCGCGCAACCCCCAACTCACAACGGAACGGTAGCTTTCCGATGGGGGATGGAAAATCGGAATCAATACCGCACTGGCGTGCTTTTCACCGTCGTGAAAAGCCCGCGACCTCAGTCTGCAACGCGCACCTCTCGTCGGCGACACGAAAACAAAAGAAAATCGGGAAAATTCGAGCCGACATGCGGCGATTGTTTTGGTAGTTGCTGCTAGTGCGTAAAGAGGAAAAACTTGTTTAGTGGGCTGAGCAGTGAATTTTGTTGTTTTCGGTGAGTATGAATTTTCCTGAGGCTGCTGGATAGAGAAAATCACATTTTTTGAATGAAAAACTATGTGATATGTTGTAGAAATACCCTTTGAGTATTTCCATGGAACTATGATTCAGAACAACAATATTTCAAATATCAAAGAAAAGAAATATTAAAAAAAAATCCAAAGGAGTTTAAGGAAAACCATTAAAATATGTTGTGATTCAATTTCAAAACAATCCTTCCTATACTCTTTATTGTGACGACAAAAATGACATAATATATGATCAAAAAATTTTAAGAAAAGAAAAAAACAATGAGGTAATACGGATAATGCGATCAAGGTATAAATAAGAGTTATTAAAAAAAGACACGCATATTACCTATATCATTGTTTAAACAATGCCTATATAATAATGTTGTGGGACAGTTACAACGAAAAGCAAATGAAATAAATGATGATATGTACACTTGAAAATTTCAACAACAAAATGTCAAAAATACGTAGGTAAATACAACTATGATATAAAACAGAAGCTGAAAACGAAGTAGAAATAAGGCTACACAATCAAATAAGGTCTATGTAAAAAAAAAATTTTTCTTTATTATTTACCTATTTATGCAACACTCCATAAATACTTATATGGGGGTGAAATAAGGGTGATAAAATTGTAGGCGACCCGCGACAGAGAAGAGAGGGCTATAGCAGACATGGGCGTAGCTAGCCTTTTTTACTGGGGGGGGCCTGAGGGGGCACAGTGGAAAACGAGCAAGGAAAAACAAATGTGTTTTTCAGTAAGGGGGGGCACCGTGGATTCTGGGGGGGGCCGTGCCCCCCCAGGCCCCCCCCTATCTACGCCCATGATAGCAGAATTGTAGCGTATAGGTCATATAATACGTCTCTCAGATAGGAAACATTGAACAAATATTCTCATGAGAACGATATGAAAAAATAGGATGATCTCATTGACTAACAGGAGAAACTGAAGAATTATTACATTGTACTGGAGAGATTTCTTTCCTGCATCGAAAACAATAAACAAATACAATCATTATTATAAAATTGCTTAGTTTCTTTATTTCTTCCATGAAAAGAATTAGACAAAAACTTCTAGTCAACTTCATTGCTCTGAAAAGAATTGAATTTGAACACTTTCGGGCGCATTCTCCATTTTGCAACAAGCATACCGGTGTAAATATACAGGGTCTTTCACGAGGAACCTCACCCATATTTATACGGGTAACTACTGAACGTATTTTCATGAAATTCAGCACTTATAAGTATTTCACGATGCTGATGAAATCTAAAATATTTTCAAGGCATGAGCACCTCCGGTTTTTCCGGAAATGCCGTCAACTTCCGTTTTTCAAATTAGAACACCATTTTTTTATTGCAGAAATAGATTCCTTAGAAAATTTCAAGTTATTTTGATGTAACATTTTTCAGTTTTGGTTGGAAAATTCTCTCTGAGCGGGAAAATTCGAAAAAAAAATCGAAAATAGAGCTCCACTGAAACAAGAATAACTTCGAGGTTTTTGGATGGAAAATTTTCATTTTTGGGATTTTTCAAGATGTAAGATTGATGTATCCACTTTAAAAATCGAAATCGCGATTCATGATACAGGGGGTGAAAAAATCGCTTTCAAAGTTAGGGATGACAAAATCGTGAAAAATCAATTTTTTAAAATTAGAACTCCATTTTTTTATGGCAGATATTGAATCTACGTTAAAAAATAATGTGAGTGTATGCATCACACCCTTGCCCTAAAGTGGATATTAACTCAGAAAATATCCATTTCAAACTGAGCCGAAAATGGTCTCAAAAAAACGATAAGGTTGAACTCAATGATGATGAATTCATTCTCAAATTCGAGTCTGTCTGTGCTTCTGAAAGAAAATAGGATTGAAATTTGATGGAGCTGTATAATATTCGATGTTTAAAGAAGTGTCAAAGATTTGACTCAAAACTGACAACATTTCAGAATGAATATGAGACTCTCTAGTTGGTCAATAGGTATACATGAAAATCGACAAACCTTCCTATACTCAGAAGTACATTGAAGGTAGTAGCCAACTCAAAAATCTAATTTTTCATTTCTCCCTTCCATATAATTCTCAAATCTCAACCAATCCTATTCGAGCGTCTTGAAGCCACCCTCAATAATAACTTCCACAATCAAGGTAGAGTAGAGACCGAAGACGACATCAAAAGGGATTAATTAACGCTCCCAGTTTCAGCGACAAAACGTAGTAAGCTCGCCGCAGGGATCAAAGAAAACGAAAGAGGAGGAGATTTTTCCATTTAGCATGCATATTTAAGCCGCGTCTAACCCGTTTATCTACTCCAAACTTCGTTTGCAGGTCTCCTCGAGCTCTCGAAGTGTTGCGCGAGGGCCCCCCAGGTCAGGGGGCTAGGGGGGATGTGGAACGCGGTAGCCGCCCTCGATTCTACCACACCGGCACCCTCGGCAAGGTCGAAGCATAGCGCTACCTTAGTGGGCGATTACGTGTACCTGTTGGGCGGTAGGAATGGGAATCTGCCTTTGAAGGACTTCTGGAGATATAATCTGGGTAAGTCGCTGTTTTCAGATGATGAAGGGTTTAGCGATCAGGATGGATGTTTTTGTATAAATATAACCTCAGAAAAGTTAAAGAGAACGAAAGGTTTTCGTAAGTATAAAATAAAACAATTATGTTTTGAATAATACATTATTCATCAGTAGTCCAGCTTGGCTTATTTTGTAGGACCGAATTTTAGATGATTTCCTGCATTAAAACAGGTACTTTTTCATTAATAAAGCGTCTGATGTTCTATCTTGTCTTGGTTAGAGGTTTGTTGGCCTTTATTTAGAAAAATTTGTCATCAAATTATGAGGCATTCTAGGGATATTCAAAGGAAAGTTTTTTGAAAGAAAAATTCATAACTCAACACAACGAATCATTTATTTATTTATCGAGAGAACCTACATTTAATGTTATTATATACCTAAGCCTTCCGGGATCTGCGACCTTATAGATCTTTTGTTCTCTACCATTCTCATTCATTGAAATCCAGAGGGCTCATTTCCTAGGGCTTCAGAGATCCTCAGTTCTCTAAAGCCCTGGGAAGTGAGAAGTAGGGGAAGTACGTACAAAATGACATAGGGTTTTATTTCAGAGGCATAAATTGTTAGTAGTGAATCACTGTAATGCCATATTCTACAACTATGATCTTTGGTCCTTTCTTCACAAAATCTAACCAACCTTTATGAAATAAAAGTACCAAAAACTAAAAAATTCCTAGATAAATTGGGATAAACGAAATTCATTTTGTCCGCATGCTATGGACAAAATGACATACCGGCAAAATGCAACTGTATTTTTCTACTTATAGATACAAAACTACTGACAAAGTTCACCAATGAAACGCTTCGTTCTTCTAGGAACATCAGCACAAGATGCGTGAGCACAATGCAATCAATGCATGCATCGTAACCAGTCTTTTCCAGTGCTAATCCTGGAGAAGGAGAAGACTGGTTTTTCCCTATCTGAATCGGAAAAAAAGGTCATAACAATAGACAGTTGGACAATCGTCTTCATCATCTCCAAAGTTGCTAGAAACATTTTCTTCTTCATTGTCTTCTTCAAATATTGCCCTAGGGACATGTCTCCTTTTCTTTGGAGGAGGTATGGGCTCATTTTTGATTTAATTGCAATCATATTAGGTGTAGAAGTTGAAACTATAAGTATTCGTTTATCGTGTTTTCGGCTTACGTTTGCTTTGTCCATTAGGGATTGGAGGAACCTCCTCATAGGATCATCAATGCATCTTAATCTATTAAGATCATGATGCATTGCCTTTATTAGCCGCAGATGAATATTTTGTTATGAATATATTAAGACAAGTCCTGGCTCTTTGTTTGGTGATGGAGCCTGGGATGAATGGTCTCGGTGTTGTCCGGTAGATACGGTTAATTCAGTTGAAATACCTATGTCATTTTGTCCGATCACTGTATATCTATGTCATTTTGTCCATAAAGCGTTATAAAACTAGAAATATATCGAATAGATACAAAAAGTATATTTAACATGAAAAAAGCTCCGTGAATACGATGAAAAATAAGTAAAGTTCGATATGAATGTAATATAAATAAAGAAAAATGGTGAAAACTGGCCATTATTCCTTCCAAAAATTTGGCGCAATAAAAAAAACTCGTGACCTATTATTTTCTGTTATCACTCATAATGACCGAATGAACTAGAGTAGAGCTTGCGAGTTTTCAGAGGCTAATTGAACCCACTCGGGTCGTGTGATTTGGTAAGCAGTTTCGCATTTGATACCTCCAAACTCAAATTATAATGCCTATGTCATTTTGTTCATATATGTCGTTCTGTACGTATTTCCCCTACAGTTACTGAAAGAAGAATTATAAAAATTTAACTTAATATTGGATTCGTTGCTGTTCTCTACTATAGAAGTTTTTTTTGTGGTGTTCTTGATTGAGATTTGAGTATATGGTTTCATAGAATTTTGATTGTTATAACCAGTAACTTTCAGAAACTGTTGTTCTTCTACACCCCTTTTTGTCGATTCACTAAGAGAAGTTGATCTATTCGAGATTTTTGTTAACTTTCTGGCCTTTGCATTCAAGTCAATTGTCTCCAGCAGCAGACTCGCTCGGTCCATCCATTCATAGTATTTCTTCCAACAGGACACAGGTACATTATCGTACCATTTATCAGTTAAATTCTTCTAGTGTCGATTTGGTTTCAACATCAACCGTGCTGAGGTAAAATTGTCGCCTTGTTTTGATATCAGTTTATGAAGAAGACGTACATGGAAGCTTTGTCTTTCATTATTACAAATCAACCATCAACTATTCGTACAGCTTCAAGAACCAGATTGGCATGTTTAACTTAACACCGGATTGTCTTCAATGCCATTTGTTGGAGAGCCATCGTAACTTTTTCCTGATTAGAAAAATCCACCAGACTAACAACTCATATATAAGACCTTCCCCAGTATTCTCATCCCTTAGCAATATTATTTCGTTATCTCTAGACAAATTTGACGTTTAGAAGAAACTTCTTGTAGTTTCTTCGTGATTGCATCGCTGGCATCTCGATCTCGGGCAGATTCAACCCTCATTGTTTTTTCTCGTTCGTTGTTCGAAAAATACAGACTACAGTGCTGCTAGACCACTTAATTTTGAGTCTTCTTTCAATTTACAAAAGGATTCCAGTAACGGATTCAACTTTGTGGTATCATAAAAAATCGAGAAAGAAGACTGAGCAATACTTTTATTTATTTGAGAGATGCAGCGTTCGATAGATCGCATGACCTTCTGAATTTGAAGAGGAACCTCAATGTTTCCACTCGTCTGAAGCCTGAAGATTGATATTGGCTGTCAAAGTCAACTTCGAACTTTTTGAGGATCTTGTTTCGCAGTTTTTATTACTTTTATACTGTTGGAAGTAATCATAACCTATCAATTTCGACTGAGCAAGGATCAGAACCACATCTGAAACTTCCCAAGTTGATTAAACCACGGACGTTCCTTTCGTACGTGATCATCTCATACCCGGATCCCGTTCATCGATCCTCTAAGTCCCCTGAAACCTCCGGAGAGCAGGGAAAACCCGATTTATTTAAGCGAGGCTGCAACTTCATCCAGAAATATTATACATTTTCCAGCTTCACGCATGAAATCCAGACACGTTTTAACATTTGTACGAGGGGTGAAAAACAGTAATCGACGGTAACGTATGTCTGGGCCAAAATCAATCATCGAGGATTGGCTGGGGGACCCTCAACGTGGGGAGTTTGTGGTGTCGCGTTGGAGCCTTAATTGAGGGCCATGTAGCACGATATTTAACCGATGTCTACTCAATTTGTCGAAGGGGGAACGTAAATGGGAAAATCGATACTGAAAGTTCATTAAGAACGTCTTGTTTTCTTCGTTAACTCGGAGTTGTTTACACCAAGACATCAGAAGTGGAATTGTTCGGATCTCCCCTATGTACAATGTTCCAGAAAAAGTATCACCCTGTAGAATTGCAATCTAAATTGGCATGTCATATGGTATGAACTCTAAATTGTAATATCTATGCCAAATTTCAGTTGAATATCTTGTGAAATGAAGATAATATGAGAAAAAACAAATATAAAAAACTCAAACTTTAACATCCTGTATCTAGAAAACGGAATGTTTGCGGTCCCATGTTAATGAGACCTTTTTTCTTGAAATTGTCCAAGGAATCTCCCTTTCTTCGTCTGTACCTCTAGCAACTACTTGACAGTACCTATATCCCTATACAAGGTGAGTATTTGACTTGTACATATATTTCGACTGAAGATTCTTGAGGTCGAAAGAAACATTTTTTTCATTTTCCATTTTTCCGAATTCGGCTCTGTTAAAAAGCTATAGCTATTCGAAAAAAAAATTGGGCTGACTACGCCTCTGAAATGATCTTCTGGAATTGATGCAAAGTTCATTTTTCTCGATAGAGTAAGTGAGGGAATACTCAAGTACTAACCTTATTGGAATGAAAATGTTGCTTAAACGATAATTTCAACAAAAACAGTTAGTTTCATCGGATTATATCTGCAATTGAAAAGCCACATTTATCCCACCAAAATAGGTTCCTTCTTCTATTTTTCTGCAGATTAGTTGGTGAACACTAATAACTTGTTCATATTTTCCTCGAAATTCCCAAACAATATCATGAAGAAAGACTTTTCATTCAGATCATCAGAATTTATTATTAAACAACCTAACCTAATCTAGTCATCCATTTCCTATCGGAGAAACGTGCTCGCCCAAGTGCGATAATTAAAACCCAGTCTCCTGGATAGCGTTGGCGTTGAGCCCATTTAGCGATTTTGCTGAGTGAGCCATTAGTTCGACCCGGTTGGCGTTGGAAAAAAGCTCTTTTACGTGTCGCTGAAGATGTCCTCTTCAGGGAAATTGATTAGTGCTCCGTTCGTAGTATAGACGGCCCCGACAAATATTCCTGCATACCTTCAAATGCTCCGAAAGCGTTTGAAGATGCCTACGTTCGAACTTTCGTGAGACGTGAGAGGTAGATTCCATCTCGAGTTTTTGAAGTTTAATTTCATATACAGGGTGAGTCTTGTATATATGTTTTAACTGTAGATTCCTCTCATCAAACGAAACACTTTTTTTCTATACCATTTTTCAAAATTCGGTTTCGTTTCGAAGATACAGGGTGTCGAAGATCCATGAAAAAAACACTTTTCTGTTTATATCTTCGGAACCTTCATTTCGAATGAACTGAATTTTGGTTGAGTTTTTACTCTATTCATGGTGCATATTCCTCAATCGAAACCTATTCAATATCTTTACTAGTATAAAAGTTACAGGGTAGTCGACTCATCAATACACGCTAAAACACCATAAAACCACTTTAAAAAGATAAACGGTTCATATTTTCGAAAGAATCAATCATTTAAGAAACTGAAAGTATTCTTATTTTTTTTCAATAAAACGCGTCGTTTTCGAGTTATTTCCAATTTTACCCGGAGAAATTTGACGAAAGAATCATTAATTTCAAGAATAATCTGAATACGTCTCTGAATTGAATATCGTCATTGAGTTTAAATATACGTATATATATATATATGTATATTTAAACTCAATGATATCGTCGAATATTATTCCTTCTCTGGTCTTTAAACGAGTTTACAATGTTGTCACAATATTTATCAACTTTGTCGAGATATTTTAATAATAAAATCCCACAAATGTGGGAGATAAAATTGAACACCAAGTAGGATTTAACACGCACAGTTTCTATTGAAAATTCATAGTTACCGGTCCATATTGAAGTTAAATGTCGATGAAATACAAAATTCGGATATGAATGATGAATCTCGATACAAACTACTCATTAAAATGAAAAATAAAATGATACCTTATAATCTGTGTCGACGTTTCTTTCTAAACAATATCCTCTTGGAATTTTATAAACTCGACACGGTTAAGATTATATTAATTCACTCCACATAATAATCACATTAGAACAATAATTCACTGAATGTATTCAGAACTTCACATAAAGTTTACAGTTTGTTCAGAGACTCTGGTTTTTTATTGTTTATAGTTGGCCTCCAAATAACCAATCTTTCGGTTTTCGCTCTACGCATGCGTGGTAAAATTTGGCGACAAAGTCGATTTATGATGGAAACGGCAGAATTCATAGATATTTATACCACGGTACACAAGTGTATCGTACTATGTTTCGTAACAAATCCTTAACCTGAATGAAAATATCAGCAAGCTGACAACATCTTTTTGAAATTCCTGTGCGAACATTCACAGAATCGATACAAAATAGATTAGGTTAGGTTGTTTGATAATAAATTCTGATGATATGAATGAAAAGTCTTCATGATATTGTTTGGGAATTTCGAGGAAAATATGAACAAGTTATTAGTGTTTACAAACTAATCTGCAGAAAAATCGAAGAAGGAACTTATTTTGGTATGAGAAATGTGGCTTTTTAGTTGCAGATATAATCCGATGAAACTAACTGTTTTTGTTGAAATTATCGTGTTTGCAACATTTTTATTCCAATAAGGTTAGTACTTGAGTATTTCCTAAATGTATAAACTCAATTTCTATCGAGAAATATGAACTTTTCTCAATTCCAGAAGATCATTTCAGAGGCGTAGTTTACCCAATTTTTTTTTTCAAATGGCTTTATCTTTTTAACAGAGCCGAATTCGGAAAAATGGAAAATGAAAAAAAGGTTTCTTTTGACCTCAAGAATCTTCAGTTAAAATATGTGTACAAGTCAAAGACTCACCCTGTATATTCGCAAAACCAAAAGTATATGACGCCAAATCAATCAAAAATGTGTTAAAATAGTTAGTTCACCGTCAGTGTGGTATGCAGTTGAGGTATGCACAAAGCCAGATCAACCAATTCTACGAATCAGATTTTGAAAGCTAGAACTTACCTAAAATAAGACAACAAAACTCCCCTCTGAGATACCTTAATTCTCAGCAGCGCTCTTCTAAACCTACCCCAGCTGTTCGAAAACTGAAAAACAAATGCTTGCTTTCCCGAGCACCACTTTAAGCGTCTGTTTTACCCCTCGAATGGGACTCAGATGCGCTTTTATCTTCGAGAAAATTTTATGCCTTTCTAGCCGGAGGGACTTCGGT
This sequence comes from Adalia bipunctata, assembly GCA_910592335.1. Classification (NCBI taxonomy): domain Eukaryota; kingdom Metazoa; phylum Arthropoda; class Insecta; order Coleoptera; family Coccinellidae; genus Adalia; species Adalia bipunctata. Next base: position 7,823,536 of record OU342951.1, read on the forward strand.
GTTGATGGGGAAATGCCGGTAGACACTCCAGACAATCAAGTGTCCCATTACTCCCTGCCTATCCCATCGCCCTCGGCAACAGTTCTGGGACTTCCTGACACGTCTTTCCCGATTGTGCTGAGTGTTTTGTATCAGACAAGAGGATCGAAGGACCTATTGTGCGATTGATACGATGGCACACTGATTTACGTCGATTTGAAGTGATCAACCGCTGAGAGAGTGATTGATGGGCTTTTTCCGGGACTATTTTTCTAAGAATTCAACTTGTTCGAGTTGTGGATAATGATTCCATGTGTATAAATGTGAAACAACTTGAGTTTCAATGTTAGTGATCGACGGTTTGGTTCTATCAAATACTCGATATGTTGTATGTAGGATTCAATCTCTTTCAATTACAAGATCTTCACGACCTCAGAAGACGTGAGCGTTTTATCCAAAAAAGAATTCGAATGAAAGATGCAAAATGGTGGATACGCCAGTCCTTCGTTGCTTTTAAGGTTCGCACGCTTAGATCATTAAGAGTTTTGGTGTTATGGATCAGCAAAATGGGTATTCTGAAAGATTCGAATCAGACGAAGACGTTAACGGTCGTATAATGACTTTAGATTTCCCAGGGATTCCGTGTTGATGACGAATAGGGTGTTTTTGTTGGGGGTCTTACCTCTTACGTATTTTCAACCCAAAAAGTTGATATTTTTGAGAATGATTTTATTAGGCTTAGAAATACTTGGGACAATGCTGATTGACAATATACAAACAGAAAGTGGATCCGACCACAGAAACGGGAGCTATGACCATTTGAAATTTCGATTTTTTGAAAAAATGCCATTTCGCTGGTCAAAATCTAAACTATTCCAGATAGCGCATTGAAATATTTTTTATTGAATTCAGCGTCCTCGAAAACCTATATTTTGATACCAAACTTGACCATGTTGTCCTTTTTTAACCCGATTTTTTTCAGTTTTATTTTTTCGATTTTTCATTTTCGAATTTTGTTTACACGCTTAGAGCATGCAGAGTTTTGGTGTTATGGATCGGCAAAATGGGTATTCTGAAAGATTGGAATGGGATGAAGACCTTAACGATCGAATAACAACTTTAGATTTCCCATGGATTCCATGCTGATGACGAATAGCGTATTTTTCACCCAAAAAGTTGACATTTTCGAAATCGATTTTATTAGGCCTAATGATACTTGGGACAATGCTGATTAAAAATGTACGAACAAAAATTGGACCCGACCACAGGAATGGGAGCTATGACGATTTGAAATTTCGATTTTTTGAAAAAATGCCATTACGCAGGTCAAAATCTAAACTATTCTAGATAGCGCCTTGAAATATTTTTTATTGAATTCAGCGTCCTCGAAAACCTATATTTTGATACCAAACTTGACCATGTTGTCCTTTTTTAACCCGATTTTTTTCAGTTTTATTTTTTCGATATTTCATTTTCGAATTTTGTTTACACGCTCAGAGCATGAAGAGTTTTGGTGTTATGGATCGGCAAAATGGGTATTCTGAAAGATTGGAATGGGATAAAGACCTTAATGATCGAATAACAACTTTAGATTTCCCAGGGATTCCATGCTGATGACGAATAGCGTGTTTTTGGGGGTCTTACCCCTTACGTATTTTTCACCCAAAAAGTTGACATTTTCGAAATCGATTTTATTAGGCCTAATGATACTTGGGACAATGCTGATTAAAAATGTACGAACAAAAATTGGACCCGACCACAGGAATGGGAGCTATGACGATTTGAAATTTCGATTTTTTGAAAAAATGCCATTACGCAGGTCAAAATCTAAACTATTCTAGATAGCGCCTTGAAATATTTTTTATTGAATTCAGCGTCCTCGAAAACCTATATTTTGATACCAAACTTGACCATGTTGTCCTTTTTTAACCCGATTTTTTTCAGTTTTATTTTTTCGATATTTCATTTTCGAATTTTGTTTACACGCTCAGAGCATGAAGAGTTTTGGTGTTATGGATCGGCAAAATGGGTATTCTGAAAGATTGGAATGGGATAAAGACCTTAATGATCGAATAACAACTTTAGATTTCCCAGGGATTCCATGCTGATGACGAATAGCGTGTTTTTGGGGGTCTTACCCCTTACGTATTTTTCACCCAAAAAGTTGACATTTTCGAAATCGATTTTATTAGGCCTAATGATACTTGGGACAATGCTGATTAAAAATGTACGAACAAAAATTGGACCCGACCACAGGAATGGGAGCTATGACGATTTGAAATTTCGATTTTTTGAAAAAAATGCCATTTCGCAGGTGAAAATCTAAACTATTCTAGATAGCGCCTTGAAATATTTTATATTGAATTCAGCGTCCTCGAAAACCTATACTTCGATACCAAACTGGACCATATTGTCCTTTTTTTAACCACTTTTTTTTATTTTTATGTTTTTCATTTTTCATTTTTGAGTTTGGTTCACACCACTGACTTATACAGGGGCGGACTATGGAGGCCAAGGCTCCCCTTATGGACCTCGAAATTGACAATAATCCTTTTATAGTAGTTCAATCGATCCCTAATATTTTCAATAAAAAAATTTCATTTTAAGTCTTGAACTCTCATAATGTTGGTGAAAGATATCTATAATTATTAAAAAATAATAATAGAGTTTATTGATACTACAAATATAAACTCTGGAAAACTGTGGAGTTAATCATTACAATGATAACCGTGTACAGCGTCCGCCCCCCCCTGAAAAATTCATGCCTCCCCATGAAAAACTGTCTGGATCCGCCAGTGTCTTAAGAGTCTTTCGCCTTCAAAATAAGAAACGTTTACCGCCAGATGGCAGTGCGAGTTCCCCGATCCTAACTCCGCCCGTTTTATAGCTTGACGATCACACTGCTATCAGCTCACTGTACAGGACCGAATCGGTGCTTGTTCTCTCAAATTACAAACGTGTTCGTTTTCGAAGGTAATCTGAAAGTTTTCACGAAAATTTCAGATTATTATATATTGGAATCCAGTCACAGAATGTATCGAAAATTATTCAAGGAAAATCTCTAGATTCGTTTAAAATATAGTTAGGAGGGCCGAAATAACTATTTCCAAGGCGAATTTGTTTTTAATTTGCGTAGGCATATCGATTATTTTCTTAAAACTGAAAAATACCAGATAGTCGAAGAGTTTTATGAATATGGTCCAATTCGATTCGAAATTGATATCTGGGGATTTTGGGGTCGGTGATTATGATTCTGTTGTCAAAATGTAAAAATTGAAGATGGCCCACGAGTTTTGTGATTATGGTACGATTCGAATCAAAATTGGTATCTGGGGGTTTTTGGTTTCAGAGATTATTATTCTTTTGTTAAAATTCAAGATGGCGGACGATTTTTGTGGGATATTTTTTTAGGCTCACCTCTCCCTTTATGAAAGATTTTATGATCTATAGTCTGATTCTCAGAATAATTTCATCTAAGGGTAAATGACATTTTCTCAGAATGAATGTTGGAGGAATTGTGTATTTCTAAAAGTGAATGGAAATGCAAGACATTCGACAATGAAAAATCCTCAAATCAATAAGATTTGATCGATTTCAAGGGTCTTCGTCCCTGAAAGAAAGGGAGTCAGAAACGATTTATTTTTTTCTGATTGATGAAGGGATGATATACCTATGAGTGTATAAAGATGGAAATAATAAAAAAATATGTTATAAGTATTGAATGAATGAAGAGGATATTCCCCATCAATATCATTTTGTAACATTTCCACCATCAAAACGAACAAATATTTTTGTATTTTTTCATTTCAGTATTGAAGTCTATCATTTAGTTAATGGAATGTCTATCTCATTTTTCTTTTATAATTAACCGTTTTTTTGTAAATAATACAGGGTGCGGCACGGAGGATGGATGGTTTTAAAAAAATAATAAAAGCGTTAATTTTTACTCAAAAACACATTTATTGACGGAATCAGATTCTCAAGGAAATAGCATTTGAGACAGTCAAGTGTGGAAAATCACATCAGGCATGTGGTGGCCGAAATCGGTGATGCAGTGCTGGAGGCGCTCTTGGAAGTTCGCGTAGACTCTCTCCAACATCGCTCTCTCAACTTGGGCAACTTCCACGCGAATAGCCCTTTTCAATTCGTCCAGAGTTCGGGGCTTGGTCTCGTCTACTCTAGCCTTGAGGTGTCCCCATAAGAAAAAATCGCATATGGATAAATCTGGGGACTGCGAAGAATGGCTTGTCGAACGCGTTCAACATTTTCAGGCGTTCGAACTGTTCGCACAGGTCCTCTTGGTCTTCTATTGATCAGTTCACCACGTCTGCGAAGTGATTCAACCCAACGAAGGATGGTGTTTCGAGAGGGAATAGCTCTATTCCGATGAATGTGGAAATGGCGACGAAACTCACGCTGCACGACCGTGACTGACTCATTATTTCGGACGAAACTATCATAGGCGAAAACACGATGCTCCACCGTCCAAGGCTCCATGACGACAACTGGTAAATAAATGCTAGGAACACACGAGTCTAACGGCACCTTCCCCACTTCTCTCGTCCTCAGTGGGGGAAAGTTATGCCCATCTGAAAAACGTCCGCCCTCCGTGCCGCACCTTGTATTACAACAATGTGTTGTTTTCGCGAAATTTATTTGTTTGAATTTTTCTATTCGAAATGATAAATATCCATTTTTATCAAAGACAATTTATTAAGGTTTGTTTTAGCCGTGGATTAGTGAAAATTGATTTTTAATAACAAATAACAATTATGGATTTTAACTTGAAATTGAATTTCTTTTAAATGACACGCCCCGCAGGTATCTCTCCCCAGATGACTGGTGAAGGAAAGAGAGAGTATTATACAGCCAGTGTGAGATCTAGTTCAGGGTAGGGTTTCTTGCTTCTTGTTTCTTGTGGACACACATGTCCACTGCAAGTGTATTTCCTGATAAATATACCTAACTAGATAAATTTTATAAGACCAGATTTTGTTCAACAAATTAGTTTTTTTTTAGATCATTCATGAACTATGTCTTATTGTGATCGAGATATTCTTGATAATGGAATATTTTATGAATTTGTTGAGGCTTCCGCGGCCATCGTTTGATGACATCTGATCTTGTTTCGAGCATTTCGGCCGAGAGAGGAATAATTCCTGAAGATGCCAGACACTCGATCTAGCGAAACGTCGAAATCTAATAAACCACGCCGGCCGAAATGCTCGAAACAAGATCAGATGTCATCAATGGAATATTTGTTGAAAAATTATTTGGGCTGTTTCCATTATCTGTAGATAATGTGAACTATCTCATCCTGTATTGTTGAGATTTTCTTGTACACAGTTGAGTTATTACCGTTGTTCCCGTAATTTCTATAACTCCTGTTATTCCCATTGTTCTCGTTATTTCTGATAATCCGATGTTCCTATTATTCCCGTTATTCCTGTTACTCCCGTTTTTCCCGTTGCCAAAAAACCTTATTCCGTCATCTTAATGATGATAATGAGGACGATAAAGATGAAAATACAAAGAAATAGAAACAAACATTAATACATCAATATTTATGCATATATTGGATTATTCAGCTTCATAGAACAAATGTTGGGGCGCAGGGAATATAACAAGAAATGAAGAAATCCGACCCTGAACTATATATCTCACACTAGCTGTATGAATGGTCTCGCTTTCATTCACCAGTCAACTGGGAGGAGCTACCTGCGGGGCGTGTCATTTAAAAGAAATTCAATTCCATCTTAAAATCCATAATTGTTATTAACAATTTATTTTCACTAATCGACGGCTAAAACAAACCTTAATGACATGTCTTTGAGAAAAATGGATATTTATCATTCCGAATAGAAAAATTCAAGGAAATAAATTTCGCGAAAACAACACATTTTTGTAATATCATTTACAAAAAAAACGGCTAATTATAAAAGAAAAACGAGATAGACATGTCATTAACTAAATGATAGACTTCAATACTGAAATGAAAAAACACAAAAATATTAGTTCGTTTTGATGGTGGAAATGTTGTTACAAAATAACCAAAAATGATGTTGAATATCCTTTTTATTCATTCAATACTCATAAAATATTTTTTTTATTATTTTTACCTTTATACACACATACATCCCTTGATCAGTCAGAAAAATAAATCGTTTCTGACTCCCTTTTTTTCAGGGATGTAGACCCTTAAGCTCGCATATTACTGGTTTTTGTCCTAGAGACCCACAAATTCATTAGATAATTATATTCAGGGGACACGAAAAAAATTTCGACATTAAGTGAAGATATAAACAAAAAAAGTTCCTCTTTCGAATTATTACCCAAATGGAATGTGCCCATCGAAAATAGCTTGCTCTTTCCAACGATCACGTGTTGCAAATTGGTGAATGCGCCAGGCAGTTTTCACCTCGATTATTTAAGAAATTGCTCTTTTGGCGAACCCAAATCTACGAAATGAAAAGAGTTTCTTTTCCACTCCTTCTAGGGTTTCTTCCCAAAGTATCCAACCACGGATCTACCCAAAAATATTCCCCTTTCTGTAATGCTTACAGCATACAGTTCAGCAATGAAATCTGTTAGCCTCAATGATATATTTTGATTAGTTACAGGAAAATGGGAGCAGCTCAAACCGACAGGTGACAAGCTGCCATGTTTGCAGGAACACTCTGCTATAGCACACAAGGAGAATATCTACGTGTTTGGTGGGGAGGTAGGCTTTTCAGCAGGCTCTGAGACACCCTTGTGGATCTACGACATAAAGGCGAATACTTGGAAGAAAGTGAGATCGAAGAAAGGTAAGATCTATTCAGGAGTTACAACTTTTCTTGGCTTTTTCATACACGCTATATTTCCTTCTCCAATTCTATCATTTTGAAGAATGCGATCCTACAGCGTTAAAGCTTATCAATACATTAGGAAAGCAGTTTATTTCGTTACACCTGATTTTGTTCCCAGCAAGACCCACCCAAGTCATCTTCTAAGTCAAGATTGCTAGTTGTACTTGTAAAAATACCTAATTTAGGTGTACTCCGGGACTATACCTCATGTAGATAGCAGCATGTTCTCAGATTAGTTCTGTTATGACTTTCGGACCTAAATATTAGTGAGGATCTTTTGAATTTCAATATAATGAAGAGGCAAGAAAGAGGAAGAGGAGAATGACCTCTCCTGGAGGTGCTCTTTCTAATGGAACCTCATCTGGTGAATTTTTAGACGCTTCTTCAAATGGACCAGAAGACTCAGCTTCAGCGACTCTTTCCCTCTTCACTCAGTAAATTGATTCTTTCAATTGGAGATTTTTGAGCAGATTCTATTTTTTCCTGACACGAAGACTCACAGTGAAATGCTGACCCTAGGATTGTTACCTTAGATCTCAGCTTCTGGATCTTCAGGTGTTTTGGACCAATCTGTGAACAAGCCAAGACTGCCCTTCAGCTGGACGCCAGCATTCTTCTGAGCACACTCCTCCTTGCTGGGAACGATTACTTGGAAGTTACGGTTACGACTTGTGGATTTAGACATGAGATATGGAGGCATAATTAGTGTGCTGGAAGGCTGTTACATTCAGCAACCGTTTCTTATGCGCCACTTCCGTTTATATTTTCCATTTACATAAGACCACTAAGATAAGCTTTCTCCTGTATTCTTGCTATGAATAATTCAGCAATAAGCTCCTTTTCAAGCCAATAAACTCGAAAAATCTGACCGCTGAATACCTTATCGAATGCCACCACTGTTCATGTAATACGTCATTTGCAGGTTGTGCTGCCCCCAAAGGACGTAGGGGTCACACTGCCCTAGTCTTCAAAGGTTCGATGTTTATTTATGGGGGCTACCAAGATCTGAGGGGATCATCCAGCGAGTTATGGGCGTTCCATTTTGGTAAGTTGAATTTTTTATGAAGGCCGGAATTGACGCGTTTATATCTGACAGAGATGAATCGGTTAGGAGATGAGAATGGCCGATGAGGGAGGTTTTTGTAGTTTCAGTTGACGAGTTTTTTTATGGTTATTGTCGGCGATAGTCCCCCTGATGGCGTCGTTCTTTATATGGCTTCAATGAATTTTTTCGTTTTAAATCCTCACGTCCCTTCGGCAAATGAGTTTTTTTTTATTTTTCAAGAACCAGTAGGTTTAAAATGGGATTTTGAAAATATAATTATTATCTTAGTCTTCTATACTCAACCATTTATTGGTACCTTCATTTGAGTGAAGGACTTAAATGGTGTTGATTTTGATTTGAAGAGAGCTTTATTATTTTGTAAATGCAACATCGTTTAATGAAATATTCTTCTATTACAAGCCCTTCTCTCCAAACAGTGGCCTTTTTGGGTGGGATTTAATATAGAGCCATAAAAAAATTCATCCAATGTATTCTTCCAGATACAGAATCATGGCATTTGATTTCGAGCTCTTCGAAGGGAACCAATAACAATGACGGTTTCCCAGCACCAAGACACAAGCATTCAGCCATCATACATAACGATTCGCTGTGGATATATGGAGGTATGACAGATCTACAGGTGAGCAAAAATTCCAGCAGTTATTTGACTACTGCAAAAATGCAACTCTCTGCTACAGAATTTGGTCTTCAATCCATTATGTTGCTGAATTCGCAAGCAAATTCTCGACAGACAATGCATGAACGAAATTCATTAAATCCAACCGCTTTCGAGAGTTGTTCAACAAAACAGCACGGACGAATTCGTATGAGCGAAACACGTACCTATCTGCAAAGCGACATTAATCTCTTAGTAATTCCCAGTACAAATGACTTCGGATTCAAGCCCCCTGTTGTAACATTCATCCCTTTTAATACGAACGACAACGGTACAAAGGAAGAGTAATTGTCCAAACTTCGGGTTCACATCGTTACACAAAATGGCGGCCTGCATAGCAGTTTGACGTTATAAATGATGACGATCAGGGAGAATAAGTAGCATCGTAAAGTTTCCTGTATAAAATGAATAAAAGTACTAAGAATTTTCCATCGGTTCAGTTGAAGATTGAGGGTTTTGAGGTTGACGGAAAACGAATTCAATTAGAGGAAAATAACTTCCAGTCGTCCATACAAATTTTACCTCTGAATTTTCCTTACTTCATTTTCAGTGAAAATGTGTTTTTGTACAACTGCCATTAAAAGTTACCAACATTAATAACCAGTGACGTTAGAGAGCTTCGCAACAGACCAATCCAACAAAATAGCTGATCACCTTTTTTCAAGATGGCTGCTGGAACAAACAAATAACAAACATTTCTGAAATAGTGTTTCTCTATTATAACTATCATTTTACATGGCATAATTGAAGACATTGAAGTTGAAAATTGAGAAAGCAACAGAAACTACCCTGAAACACGTACCTCGTAACTGAATATCCTCGGTTTGATATTTGTTTATTTCAGCAACCATTTTGAAAAAGCTGATCGTGACAGATCGTTGGATTGGTCTACACATTATTAGAATCCTCAGCACCATCAGTACTTCTTGTAGAAACCGGAAGTACAATATTGGATGATGATGATCCAAAATCTGTTGAGGTTGGGAGAATTTTTTCAGCAATGACATTTCTATATGTAATGGAATGATCAACATAGCCCTCGGCTACCGTCGTAGACTTCCATCCACCATGTTTTTTTACATCGCGTAATATTTGCTCCTGGTTATAAACCGACGATGTTCGATGACAGAAGGGCACAGTGCAAAGTACTTATGAAAATAGTCAACATACTTCCCAATAATACGGAAAGAACGACTGACTTTCGTTTTCGTGTTTGGAAGTGGTATAACCAATAATTTATTTGTTATTTCGATGTCTTCCACTGATAAATTACACAATTCTTCACGCCGACAGGCTCCAAATAATCCGAAAATAGTTGCAACCTTAACCATCAAGTATTTCTCATCTGATGCCTCATTTATAAACTTTTCAACTTGTTCACGAGTGAGAATTTTCGATTTTTTGGGACGATATCCTTCACTTTTTCTTCTTAAATGCTATAACCTTGAAATATTTACTAACATCCACATCATTTTTTACAAGGGCGCTTGACTTTATCATTGAAAATTTGCTCCACAAAGTTGATGAACTCCATATTTTGATTTTTCTTCTGAGTATGCCAGGAAAACAGGTTCACTGAAGTTCCCTTCCACATTTTTCAATTTACACCAGGCCAGGAGATTGTTATATGCAATATCGCATGATGAACAGATTTTTTAGATAGGAGGTCCAGATTGGCTCTTCTTGCAGACTCTTCAATATCCACAGGAACAACCAAATCGTCACTTTCATTAATAATTGGACTCTCGACAAACATATTAAGCAGTTAAAAACCCAAGACGAAAATTAGACAGGAACGAAATTCAAATGACAGCGTCACTTCTCATTTGTTAGTTATCATAACGTTGGCAACGTTTGCCATTCACAACATTTTGAAGTTTATTGTCATTTCAATATTAAAATGGGGCAGTTGTACAAAAAACATTGTATGGTATTTGTGTTAAGAGTGATTTTATTTTGTTCGTGAAATTGTTCAATTCGCTCCGCTCATTTCACAAACTTTTTTGCTCACAAAATAAAACGTCACTTTCCACACTCATATCATAAATAACTATTTTCTTAGGAGCGCTCTGATCTTTGGAGATGGGACTCAAGGACCAGGATTTGGACCAACGTGAAGACGAAAGTGAACCCTGGGCCTTTACACAGCCATGCCTCATGCAGATTCCCATCTTTCATGATAATATTTGGGGGAGAAAGGGGAGGACATCCAACGAACGAGTTGTGGAAGTTCAGTTTTGGTAAGTCGGTATTTCATCTCCATAAAACTTACATCCTCGCATTCCATCCGCGTCTCCAGTCAATCCCAACGTAAATTTACTCAGGGCAACTGCACCACTTCAGCTAAACGTTTGCATCGTTGCCAAATCGCCACTCAAGGCGATATAAGGGCAACCTCAAGCTAGACAAGCTCAATCTAATGAAGAACATTTGAGAGTGACTTCGGATGACGATCTGAATTGGGACTCACTGAGAGACCGCAAGCCTCACCCTTCTGGTGGCTTTTCCACAATTTCCAGTCCCGATAGAATTCAATCGAACCTGAAAACGATCGCGACCCATCCGACTGTCATCTCTTCCCTTCCTGCAATAAAATCCAAGCTCGTTACGTCCCATTTCCGATTTCCCACATTCCTCGGGGGACGCTCCCTAAACGATCGTTCATTACAGGTGCCGAAACGTGGGAGAAGATGGTGACGCCCGGCCTGAAACCTTCTCCTAGGGCGGAAAGCGTCGCCCTCACGATATCCGAGCTCCTGCTCAAGGACCCCTCCGTGCATTCCCTGGAGACCAGAGCGGCCAAAGTACGTTCTAGAACCTGCAATTCTGCGGACAGGGGGGGCAGGCACTCCTCCTATCTGCCGAGCAACAGGGTGAGTTGAAGTAGAGACGATGAGGTCGTTATTTATGGCTCCGTTCCCTTCTGATGTGATTAAATTTTTTTCGATTAAAAACTCCCTGCTAGAAGTAGGGTGCCCCAGGCCAGGATATACGTGCTCGTAGGATTAAACGTCTCTAGATCACTCGAAAAGATAAGGGCCTTATTTATAGATTCTAGGAAATTCAGACCATCTCGAGAAACGAGATGCAGTTATCTCCATTTGCATCTAAGCAAGACATAAACGAAGCAATCAGAAGACAACCATCAAAGTCTTGGATTGTCCTAGTAATTCACTCCAATTTTGGTCAGTGGCAAAGATAATTAGCAGCAATTCCACTTGCAAAACAATCGGTGTGCTGGGAACTTTGCTGCTTACTTGATCAAGGAACATGGAACTCGAAAGTCTGCAATATTGCAGACTTTCGAGTTCCATGTTCCTTGATCCTTGATCCATGCAGAATGAGAAACCCATCACTAAGACCAGATTTCTGATCGATAGGAGCATTCAGTATGAACTAAAGCACTCTCCAGGTCTCAGTTTCGTCATCCATGATCTTCTTGATCCATATGAAAGAACCAATGACCATATCGTCAATTTTTCCGCAAGCAATAGTTCACCAATGACTAGCCCTTGAACTCTATAAAGCCATGTCTTCATAGGTGGTAGAAATTTCGTGTCTACTACATTGTGTCCTTTTGATTCAACCTTCTTCTACATCTTTCGAATGTCTCGCTCTTTCCCTGTGGTCTAATATCTAGGAACCTCTAACATATTGTCCAAAACGACCTCTTACTTCTCGAATTTTCAGAGTAACCATACAATTGCCTTATGTAGGTTGCCCCAAGTGAGAAGACGTACGTATTCAACGCCTCCCAAAACAACTACACGGACGGCAGCAGTGATTTCAACCAAACGCACCATCAAGACACCAGGTCTTCCAGGAGTTTCCTTCAAGAAATCTCCAAACTGTCTCAGATCAACATTTCGAGGCTCAACAACAAATGCAACTACAGCGTACTTACAGGATGTAACGGAGATAGCACGGAGAGTCTTCTAAAACAGCACGCAAGTCCTCAGAACGTAGAGACGGAGCTCAACCTGGAGATGGCTTCATCGACACCTCTAAGAAGTGAGTACACAAGACGTTTGAACCTTCAAGATCAATAAACCATATTTTATGAATTCCGAACTTACAGAAAAGATGGTGAAGTCCAAATCAGCGTTCGTGATCAAGAAGAATAGTCCTGGATCGTCTCCAGACGACCATAAAGAGTATTCCACTAAGAAACGAGTCGAGTTCGACATGTCTACAGTGAAGATTACCAGGGATCCCATATCTGTACCGAATTTTAATCTTATAAGCTTACCAACTCCAGTATTGACACCAGTGGAAGCGACTAAACTTGTCTACCTAGACACAGACGACGAAAACGACCTTGGCATTGAGTACCAAAATAACAGAGAGAATGCTTTGGTCGAATCCGAGCTCAATATCCTAAAAAGAAGCGACAGCTATAGTTCTCATATCGGTTACGCTGACAATCCTCTCTATCAACATATGGTCAATTCGAATTCCTGCAAATTGGAAGAGAACGTTTCCTCAACTTCCGACTACGCCAGTATCGAAACTATGAATCGTCTGTCTTCCGCTAGTAGCTATAGCGTGAAGACAACCACCCCACTTGACGAAAATATCAGAAATAGGGAAAAGGACAAGGCTGGACCTTTTGGTTTCTGCAACCCTAACTATATGAAACCAGACGTGAAGTCAAACCTTATAAATGGAGATCAAGACCGGAAAGCATTTGTGCAGATCCTCAACAATGTCGCCAAAGGGGACGTTAATAGTTCCCAGGAAGACATCTTGGAAATGCAGAACTGCAACGAGAGTTACAACAGAAATACCAAGGTTCTGTACAGAAATTCTGCAAGGTTGGCAAGGCCGCCAAAGTCCCTTTCCATCGATTGCGGTTCTAGAGTGAAAGATAACAATAAATGTAGGGCTTTGAGTGCCAGTGGCGTAGATAGAAGAAAGAAATTGGAAAAGGTTGAGAATAATCATTTGGAAAATGCTTTCCCGTTCTTTATGTATGTGATTGGTGGAAAGGAACATGGCCAAGTCACTGTCTTCCAAAGGCCTATATCCATATGGAAATTGAAATTATGTTGAAGGAGAGGTGGTGGAAATTTATCCAGAATCATTAAGGGATTTGATCGGTTTAAAGCTTCATTATATGATTTTGGAGTTTCAGTGATAGCAACATATCTTTCAGTTTACAGTTCTTTTTCATTCGATTATTTGGTCGAAGACCAACGAATCCTAAAAAGTGACAGATTCAAATTAATTTATATCTTAGGGTATTTCATTCTTCGTAGAATGGGGTTCACTTGATGAAATTTCAACCAAAACAGGAAAAGAAACAATACAAAATGACCAGATACACCAATTAAAGATAAAACAAATTTTAGATTATCTAGAGTCAATTTAAAAAAATGTAGAGAAAATATAGAGAAACAGAAAAAGACAAGAATTTAAATAGTGTCTTAGGTATTCACTGCTACAAGACTGACCCTATCCCAGGATGTTTAGCATATGTAGAAGATCTTCATTCTTTTCATCCAAATATTCTTCATATTTTTACATTATTAAAGGTTATTTTGTGGGTCGCACTCTGAAGATTTGGATGTTATTGTTGTTTCGAATATTGGTGTATGGTTCAAAGAGTGCATTTTTTTTCTGTATGACTTATTATTTGAATCAAAATCGTCCAGTTGTTTCCTAAATGTAGGGCAGTTCAAAATTAGTGCCAAATCTATATGAAAAGTATAAAAACTTATTGAAAATGTAGATAGTTGTTGATTTTTATATTCGGATGAATCTGTACAAAATTAGGTTGCGTTTAGAATAGATTCATCAGATTCTCCAAAAGACTAACTTAGAAGTAGACAGTTCAACCTCATGGTTGGGCCTAGATGAATCTATTTTATGTTTCTTTTCGAGTGTTTTAACAGTGTTTGATAATTACCTGAATATATAAAGACGATGTATTATTGTGAGAATAAATGTTAGATTTCTTTCAGAAAACTTAGGTTGGTACTGAGAATTGCTGATTGGAATCTTTTGAGATCAATATATTTTTTGAGAGTGGAATTTCTGTGTGCAATATTATCTTCGCACTATTTTTGTAGGGATAGTTTTAAGATTTTCTGTTATTCTTTTAAATATTTTTATTCATTGTTTTTGAAACTTGCTTCTCTGAGCATGGGGTTGATCGATAATTTTGAAAGATTTGGATGTTATAAAGGCATTGCGGAATACTTGAAAAAAGATTTAATACTTTATTCTCAAGCTTAAGATGCTGTCTTCAAATAAAGAAATATTTTTTAATGCAAAATTTTCTTGATTTTCTTATTCAGTAAAATAACAGCAGCATTTTTTCTGGATATAATTCGATAATTTCTTATGACATCTCCTTGAGAAAACACGATTAATAGCAAATAAATTTGAAATTGAACATGGTGAATGACAAATCTTGTTCTTATTTGTAGAGCAATTTTAGCCTTTCCAATTTTTTTATTGGCGAATGAAATAGATTGAGATAATAAATAAATGAGAAGAATGACTTCAGTGTTTTATTGTCTTATTTTGTAGTTTTTGAAGATGCTGAAAGAAAAACAATAATTTTTTTAAAGGTTGGAAAGATAATGATTTCAGGGAATGTAAAGGTAGGTAGAGTTTATCTTTATTAAAAAGTCTTAACAAATTATTGATACATACAGATTGATTACATATACAGTACTTGAGGAATTATAAAAAAATCATGAAAATAAAATTAATATTTATGAAGCAAATGAATAATATTAATACACATTAATATTAATGGGTCTATTTCAGCATTGAATCAAATTTGAAATCCACTCAAAATTTCAATGTTGTGCTGACCGCTCTGAACTTTGTCATCATCAAGTAACTTCTTTACTACGCGATACAAAGCTTTTGTTTCTTGTTCTCGTAGTATATTGAAGACCCTTCTACACACTTGGTACTTTTCAACCATTTCGTTATCTATGTTTACTTCCAGAGGGGGAAATAAGATTGGATTCAAATACTTCAACCATAAATACCGTTCGTTCACATTCTCGTAGTAGCCTTTCTTGAAACTTATTCCAACAGAATCGCTGCTAGAGTCGGTAAATTGTTCCACCTCAACTTTGGCAGAATCTTCAGCCATTAATTCCTCCAACTTATCCAATTCTCTTATTATCATCTTTTCGTCCCAAAGTAGATCGCCTGTTAGATCTGAGTTTATCAGAAACGCTTTTTGGTAATCTCTTTTTTGGACATGATTACATTTTTGATTGTTCAGCTCATCTACTATGAAATTTTTGTTGATTTGACACCTTCCTAAGAAATCCGAAGTGAATACTTTCTCGTAGCTGTCTTTACAAACTAGAAGTAGGGCTGATTCATCATTGGTATCACTCAAATTCACTCTAACATCACAAGTACATTTAGATTCGCACTTGGGACATGTTTTGGTCAGGTTTAAACTCGTAGAATCAATATAGATTTCACTTTTGCCACCAAATGAGAGAGTTGCGCTCAACTTCCTCATTTTCAACGAAACATTTCGTTTCAACATCACTGTGGTTTGGTTTTTCTCAAATTTTACAGGGCTGTACAAAGGATGCTCGTACAGATAACTGTGGTTTACTATAATCCAACCTTGATCGTCTTTCTTCCTGAAGAATTCCGGAGTTTTCTCGATTTCTACAGTTTTAGTGATCTTTGTACCATCTGGAAAGATAAATGCTTGATCCCCGTTGTCTCTGCTCCAAACCTTCATACCATCAGTACGTTCTAACAGTATTTGTCCAGTTTGGAAGTCCCAATCTTTCAGAACTTTAGTGAATATATTCTTCTTTACTTTGTCTTCCTTTATTTTCAAAAGCACGCCGTCAAGTGTGTACATTCGAAAGCTGTCGTATAATTTACTCAATGATGAAACATCTATATAATGTGAAGAACTGAATTTAAGTTCTTTGCTCAGGATAAGATGACCTGTTCTAGATCTGCCATAATCTTGGATGTTATGGCATATCCTATTCGTTGACAAAGAAATCTTGTAAAACATTTTGCGACATGTTTCCAAACTCTTCAAACATTCATTTTTATCCCGGTCTTTCATATTTTTTTGTTTAAAATCAACAATTGTTCCTTCTGAGTTCAAAATCCTTATGTTACCATTGGAATAACGAATGAGGACTGTACCATGATCTAAAAAAAGTCTGTAGTCCTCAGTTAGGATGTTGGTGTATTGTTCCCTATGCAGATGAGTCTGTTTTATCAAAATCTCGTCTTCATTGCGGATGGAAGTCAAAGATTCCAGGGTCAAGCCGTTGGGCAGACTCAGCTTTACATGGGGTGTAGTTTTGTGGTAACAAGGTAGCTGCCAATAATTTTTCAACAGAATCTTTCGCCTATATACCGGCTTACACTTACGCTTCAACGGCTCCTTTAATATCCTGCGGATACAGAAACTGGAAGGAATCTCCAAAAACTTATACTTTCTTTTGACGTATCTCAATCCTGGAGAATCCACGTATTTATGGATCACATTGTTGCACAACATTTGGTACAACAGTTTAATATCTCGATTAACATTTTTTTCATGTGGGATCTGCCTAACTCTGTTCCAAACCAAAGCGAGATCGATGTTAATTTTTTCGAGATCCTCACCATAAACAGGAATCACATGCTTCACTTCAGGAGCAAACTCTGGTATTTTTTTCTCGTTCAAATTGTAATCGGAGATGGAATCTGGATCGAAACCGAATTTCTTTAGATTGAAACCAAAGATAGATTTAACTGTATCCAAATCTTCACTGCAAGTGCAAGAATCGACCTCTGTAATACGTCTAGATTTTGGTAATATCAACTTGATCACAGTGCCATCTTCCAAGACCAAATGCGAATCCACGTGTCCATTCTTATAATGACCTACCAAGCAGTGTCCATCGAATTTGATGGTCGTACTCAGTTTGAAGTCCTCGAAATTAAATCTGCACGTATCGATGGTCACTTGGACTCCATCGTGGCTAAAAAAGTCGTTGGTAGCCCCAGTTAATCCAAACCTTGATGGTCTATCATCGAAAGCCGTTAGTAAATTAGGGTAAAAGGACTTGTTGCAATGTTTTATGAGTTCTTTACTAGATGGATGACTTTTAATCTCATCTATAATGCTTTCGAAATTTGGCTTGATGACCATTGGGATGTGACTGAATTTCTTAATGTTATCTGAATGAGGACTGCAAGAATTCTTATCAAGGTCAAAGTTATCGCAGTAATAGTAAGGGATAAGGTACTTTTCGTAGTCTTTGTATAGTTCGTTATTCTCTATTAGTCTCTCGAAATAGTACTTTTCTTCATTCCTTCTGTAAGTCTCATAGTTCACATATTTGACTGGTTGGAATTTAGAGAACCACCTGTCTTCCAAATAGTAGAAACTGCAGAAGTCTCTGAAGCAGGTGACAGTTCTCAGGGACTCCTTCCAAATTTTGGTTCGAGTACCAGTAGGTTTGAGGTTTTGGTGGAAATAAACCACCAACGAGTTAGTAGCCTCACAATATTTCGAATCAACTTCTTCGAATTCTTTCTGAGCTTTGAATAACCATTGAGCTAGTGTGGAAATTGAGACAGGCTCTCTCCATCTGTAGAGCATACTGTCAAATTTCTGGTACCAGTTGTGCAGATCTCCCAGGAAGTTGATGGACTTCGGTAAGAAGTTCCTGTTTTCGAATGTATCATAAGGGGAGCAAATGAAGTTTTTCTCGGGGTCTTCTTGGTCTTTAGGGATGTTTTCTGCTATCTTCATACTGCTCAAATAAAGGAGGTTCAAAAAGTGGTTCGTTTGCTCTTTGGAAAGTACTGATTTTTGGGTACTAGGACTGCCTTGGTGATGAATGTGAGGTAGCACCAATTCAGCATCCTTGAATTCTCGATACAGTTTCACCAAATGGAAAAACTTTTGGTTCATTAATGTCTTAGTATCGGATACACTCACAGGCTTAGCTCTTTTATCTGCTCCTAAATACATGTTTAAAATGTCTCCCTCGTAGAATTTCTTGAACGTTTGTGGTCGAGAGGGGTACCTTTTTTTCTTTCCTACTTTGAAATATTCCAGAGAAAAGGGGCAGGGTTTTTTCTCATCAAATTGGTTCTTATCTATATCGCACAGCTCAAAGGCAGGTTGAAAGCCTTCTTGATCAGAGGGACGAAGGTCTTTTGATGGAGTTTCTCTACATGATCTCGTGTACTGTTTGACGCCCACAAAGTTCTTCTCGACCTCTAGTAGCATACTTTGAAGGATAAACGGAATCGTTATGTATTCTGTCGGTACTCCCTTCAAATTATTCTCGTACACGGGAAAAGGTCCCATCTTCATATCGTTATCTTTGAAATTGACTGGTTGTAAGTGCTTTAAAAAGTGTAAATGTTTCCTCTTCAAATCGAGTATGTTCATCAAGAGTTTCTCGAGTTCTTCGAAGCGCTCTCTGAAGAAATTGTACCTTCCTTGCTCAGGAATTTCTCCTTCATGAACATACTTTAGTTGAGCTGTATCTTCAAGTGATTTGAATTTTTCTCCACACTGGGTGATTTCCTTCATCTTTCTCCAGAAGTATGTCAAATTGCAGTTATCTACGTCTCTTTGGCTGTAAAAATTTTAGGTTTAGAACGAATTTTGAAGGCACATTGATTGTCAGATTTTTGCATATCCTAGGTACAAAGATAGATCTGAGGCCTTCCCATTAACATGATTTTATGTGGTTTGGTTTAATCTTGTATTCTCACCTAGAAATTTGTAGAACACAGTTCACAGGTACCTTGTATTTCATCAGTAACTTGAGTAGGCATGGATCTTGAAACCCAACAAAGACGTAGAAGAAAACATGGTCCTTCAAATCGTCTGAGCCTTGAAGATTATCGGGTAAAGAATAAGTAGTGTAATCACTCATCCGAAACTTAGCTACTCCCTCGGCTTTCTTATGTTTCAAACTGTTTTGTTTCAAATCGAAATTAGGTAAGTGCATCTCTGAGAATCTGATCTGTTTCTGGGGATCATTCTTTTGGAGCCTCTTCAGCTGTTCTTCCTTTTGGCATAACTCGTGGTCAAGCCGAGCGTCTTTGGCGTACTGAGTATACATTTCGTTGATCAGTTTGTGCTTCATAATAAGCGTTAATTGTTTCCGTGAGATTTCTTCTTTTCTTTTCAGAGTATCATTGAGATTGTTACAGATCCGCTGGAGGTGGTCTACCAGTTGGGGCGGGTGTTCTATAGTGGTATCATCAGAGTTCTTCACGACGTACTTGATGAAACTTGTGAGATTCTTTCGGGAAATAAATATGACATTGGACTCTCTTCCAAGTTTTTCCCTTACATTGATGATTCCATTTAGGAGTTCTGAACACTGTGGTGTAAGTTCGTTCGCAAAGATAACTTCGAAAAGTTTTCTAGGACAGAAACTATCCAATTCTGTTTTCTTCAGAGTAGCATCGGAGTTTGGGAAGAAAGGTGGACATTCTATTGTAGCTCTGAAAGAACTAGCTATGGATCTCTGGACGGTTTGAAGTTGTGTTGACATTGTTTATAAATTTGTCAAAATTGTGGGGCTGATCATAGAGACCCTGGGATCATATAAAATATTCTGGATTCTTTAACTGATGAGCCTTATTATCATTTGAGACAGAGTGAAAACTTGAAATATGGATCTATACTCCATTCACAATTATAAAATCACAACTCTGGCCTTGGAAATTTGACACATTCTACCCATTATCGAAGTTATGAAATTTTTCAAAATATTTTTATGTTCCAAGTCAACATTATGTTGCCCTTTCTACATTCTTAGCGTATTTCTCAGAATGTATATTTCATTTTGGAAAACACAACAGAAAATTGTGAAAAATATTCTACATATAAAGGAGTTTTTGGATTTATGATTGTCAAGATTCATCGATGTGCTTTGTTTTCATCATGATATTGTATGTGATATGATTGTGATGGTGCATAACATTTCTATTTCTAATATTTCTTTATTTCAAATAAATAACAGTTTTATTCATTAATCACAAAGAAAATAAACATAATAACTAAATTAACGAATTTGTTTACAGAGAAACTGATAATTTCAATGCAATAGTAACTGAGAATAACCAAGAATGTCAATTCCAGAAAGCTTTATAGATAGGTATACATTTCATTTATTTGATCTTATGAACAAGGAGTAAAATATTCTGACTGTATAGTAATTTATCCGTTTAAAAAATATTCATACATTACTACCACAGTATGTTTGTACAAATAAAATGGAATAGGTCAAACATATGCTTCACATTTATCATTCACCTGTACTAAAATAAGACACAAACTCCTGAAATATAGAAAAAAACCGATGTATTCTGGTTCAATATAGCCTATTTCCACTTTCGGCAAAGGATTGATATTGAAATGAAAGCTCCAGTGACACATTTCAATTAATCGGAATCTGAATTCACCTACCGTTGAATGCAATATAGTCATATTTCTTCTTTTTTTTAGCTTTTTCGACGTGTTTTTCTTTCTGAAAAGTAAAAACGATCAACAATAATCATTTAGAGACCGATGATGGCTATCCAGAATCCGTTTACTTACGAAAATCGTGCAATTTCATTCTGCAAGTTCTTTTCTCATAATTCCTCGAAAATCCCACCTGAACCATATTTTCCGGTCGCTTTCCAAATAAATTTTGAGCACCAAAAACGATACCGAAACTAACCAAACTTCTGGGGGACCGGAATTTCGTTTGAAAACGGCCAGATACCTAAAAAAAACTTCGTTATCAAGTGTAAAATGGTCGATAAGCACTTACTTTCGCTTTATTTATGCTTATAAAACGATTTTTGATCCAATTCAAATTTGCCGTTCGTACTCACGCCAAAAGTCGTGAAAGGAAAAAATGACACTTGCACGAAATTTCTCATATCGACAGGAAACTTCTTCTGGACGACGAAGAACGGAAAGATAGGCGATTTCCTATCGATATTTCGCCCCAAAATCGCTTTGAACTATCAAAATGTGGAATATCTTTGATACTTTCACTTTGATGTGATAAACAAACTGGCAACGTCGTTTTGTCATTAACGATATTTTCTGTACGCGCACAGACTTTTCATCAGGTGGACCAACTCCTGAAAACGAAGCCATGACCTCCTATGTGATTAAATAAAAGTGAGTGGAGTATAACTAAAATGTGTACAGGAACAACAATTTCAACAATAGAAAAATCATTCTTGGTAATTGGTATACTCTTTAATGAAGGTAACATCCTATCAGGAATTTTCTTCAATAAATTGAATATCTCGAAAACAAAAACTCGATTCGCAATATAATAGTAAATGTAAAGAATGAAAACAAATATAAAATAATTATAAAATAATGATACCAATAAGACATTCATTTCACTTATCAAATTTGAGAACTCACTGACTTTATTCTCAAATGAGAAGATGATCTGCCCCCCTCTATATAAGTACTGAACTTTGAATGAAAATAATTAGGCAGTGGCATCTTCATTATCTTTTTGGCTCCAGCAATCTTCTTATTAATCTGCTTCAATTTATCGTGCAAAGACATAGTAGGTGCTGATGCCGGTTCTGCTTCTTCTGGATATATCTGGGATATAGAATGCAGGGAAAATTTGGAAGATGATAAGTGAAATTTCAGTGCGCTTAAACTCAAGGCGAGCTCCCTCATGATCTCTTCTTGGAAGAATTTCTTCAAGCAATTCATGAGACCGTCGATTTGGTCTAATTCAAACATGCTGTAGAGATTCCTCGTAGTCTGATATAGTATCGAATCTTTATCATCAGATTTAGAAAGAGTATACTCATTGTCTCTGAAAGTTTTGCCGAAAAACCGTTCGTTAAAGTTGGTGAAAACGTTTCTGGAAATTGTGAGAAAAACCAGGCTGTTCCTCTCGTCATTGAAATGGTGGATATTCCTGTCTTCCTCTGAGTCTTTCATGGCAGCTGAAGCAGCTTTATCATTCCAGAGAATCATTCCTTCTAGGTTGTTCTTGATCAAATATATTTTCTGATGATCGGTTTGAATCGAGTGCTGGCATTTCTTCTCGTTCTGTGCGGTGTGGGTGTAATTTGGATCAATCTTGCAATTTCCTTGGAAATCTGCCTTGAAAGTCTTGTTGTAAGAATCTTCAGCAGTGAGGAAATAACCTGGTTCTTCTTTAAGCTTCCTATTGTGGTATAATGGTTCAACGAAAAGACTACATTTATACTGGGAGTTGCAATTGATGCAGTCCTTCGTGAGTGTAATATAATCAGTCTTCAAGTCGATCTGTGTTGAGTTTCTCATACTGATGACTGCTCCTTTAGCATCTAAGTTGAGGGTTTCGAAATCATTAAGCCGGACCTCGTAGGTAGAGTTGACGTTATCGAAAAATACTGGTTTGTAGTAAGGGTGTTCGTACAGAATTATCGATGATATCAAGATCCAACCCATCTTGTCTTTTTTGCTGAAATAAATGGGCTCATCTGAGACACTCACAAGTGTTTTGATGCTTGTTCCATCAGGATATTGCACGAATTGAGTGCCATCCCGATCGATTGTAGCAGTAAATCCATCTTCTCTCCTATAATACCTCTCTTCGGTTTGGAAATTGATTTCTGTTGTGTGTCTACTGTATTGATATTTGTATAACTTCTTTTTCTTTATTGTTATCTTCTCCCCCTCGAACGTTATCATGCACACTGAAGAATATGGCAGTTTGCTGACTTCAGCAAAACTTTCACAGGACTCTATTGATGCATACTTGGATTTGAGGTGGCTTCTTCTGCTGATATAATACTCTGAGGCTACTGGGTCTTGGCGTCCAGCCATAATCCTGGAAGCAAGGAAGAACAGCTATGACAAAAGTTGAGAAATGTAAGGGGGAGGACCAGAAGTCAACCTTGACAAAACCACAGTCATTTCTTTTATTGAAAAGAAGAAGCTAGACTAGCTTGAAGTGTGTATAGTCTTTCTGTAGGTTGAATATTTTGAAGGGAATTTGGATCGCGAAGCAAATTGAGAATTTCTTGGTCAACCAAGACGCCAAGAAACCCTATAATACATCAAAGGTCATTGAATGTACTCTCGAAAAGAGCACAAAAGAATGACGTCTGATATTCAAAGACCATGCTATCATAAGACTCGAAGAGATTAATCTTGAGAGTCTCATAATAACAACGTGCACCTGCGTCTTTACCTGGTGAAGAGCTTCCTAATCAATTCTTCAGTCAGATCTTTCTTCACTCTACAGAACGTCTCCTCATCTTGGACATTCGTAGGTTTCATAAACCTGATTTCTCTACCGCTAGACATCAACAAGTGCATGCTTCCGTCCAGTTTTCCCACCATAAGAGTGCCATCATGAGCGAACATACGGAACCTCTCATCCGAAACATTCTCAGGAGCTTGCGCGAACTCGTAGCTCTGTTTGATGACATAAGCTTTAGGATGAATTTCTGATGGTAAAATCTTCAGAATCAGCCCATTGGGAACTGTCACTGTACAGTCGTACGTTGGGTTCGTTTTTAACGAAGATAATCCCTTTTTCAGTATGCATTTCCTCTTGGGACTTTCACATTGTAAATGTTTTGGTTTATCGATTATTCTTTTTACGACACTGCTGAGAGCTACTTGACGTTCAGGGATCTTACACTGAAGGTATGGTGGCTTCTTTGAAGCTCTGCGAGTTACCTTGTAGCACTTAGAGTTATGTTGAAGTCGCTTGAGGAGATCTACGTCTTTCTTCATATTCGTTTTGAATACTTCGCTAGGAGACTCCCTGACTATATTACCCACTGTAGGAAAAAGTTCCATTGAACTGTAATGGTCGAAATCTACAGCTGGTATCGTAAACTCATGGTCTCCTTGTAATCCGTGGAGAATAAACTCAGATAAGTCGGAATCTAAAGTTCCTCTATGAGAGATATCGCCTATGGTTTCATCCAAAAAACTTGTTTGTGATTCAACCACAAGATTCTCATCACTTTTAGATTTTACGATAGGTTTGGAGAAAACCACAATGCTGCCGTCAGATAAGAAAACGTGGCAGCTGAAACGGTTTTGGGGCATATGGACCACCATCATGGTATTGTCTGTGCTCACCTTGACCATCATCTTGAATTGCTCGTGGCAAAACCTACTAGTATCAACTGTAACCCTCACTTTATCCAAGCTTATGAAGTCAGTGGTGTGTCCTACGATACTGAACTTTGTTACTCCAAAGTTGTAGGCGGCAAAACTATAGTCGCTATCAGTCTTGTTTTTGCAGTGTTCAGAGAAATCAACCACGTTGTTGTACTCTTCTATGTCTTTCATTATAGATGTTAAGTTGGCTGATATCTCTGGGTACCCGGACAGATCCGCATTGCAACTTTCTAGGATCTTGCAGACGTTCTCCTCAATGCAAGGGCAAACTGTAGACTGCCTTATATCTGAGTTGCTGTATTGTATCTGAGGTACCAAAAGACTGCGATAGTCCCTATTTGCTTCATCTCTGTACTGATACATAGCAGTGTGTTCCTCCAGCATCTTGGCCACGTCCACGTAGGTGATTTGAGGGTAGATTTGGTTCTTTTGGAGCCAATCAAAATCGTCCAGCAACGTGAATTTGCAGAAATCCCCAAGACCTACAGGAGTCCTCAAATACTCCCTCCAGACTTTAGTGTGTAGACCAAAGGAATTGACGTTGTTGTGATATCTGGCAATCAGCGAATTCGTGAGTTTGCAAAGTATGTAATCGCAACAGATGTATTTGAGCTCTGAGTCCAGTAGGTACTGGCATAAAACATCAGGTTTCAGAATTTCAGCCCAGTGCAAAGCCATAGGTCTTAAAGCCTCATATTGGTTATTTTCCGGGAAGTGATCTACAAAAGGCTCATCGATTTTCCAAGATTCCTCAGTCAAACATTGGGGTAGCAAACTTTTAGTGTGACTCTTCTTGTCGAATATCACGAGGTTCTTTGTGAACTCATTGCCTTCAGTCTCATTATCGTCCATGTCGTGAAAATATCTATTCTTCAAATACAGCAAGTTAATGAGGTGAGTTGTTTGTTCGTCGGTGAAGATAGGTTCATCTTCGCTAGGTATGACCATGTCGTGAGTGTGGCTCTGTAGGTCATCGAAAGACTCGTTGAAATTGCACTGTTGGGCTAGCGTTATCGGTTTCAAAAGCTTCAAAATCTTCAGGTTATCATGCAGGTATTGTACACCTATGTTTTGGTAGGACCTGAACGTGAGGTTCAGGTGATCCCCTTCATAGACCTTGAAAGACTGGGGTGTATCCAAAGATTCTTTTTTATTTTTTGTTGTTGATATTATGTTGCTGATGCTGAAGGGGCAGTGAGTCTTATGCTTCTTGGGAAGAGGTTCGTGAATATAGTGAGACTTTAGGGTTTTGTCTTGCTTCATCTGCACTTCCTGGAGCATGCCGTCGATTATTAAGGGTATTGTGATGGTTTCTAGAGGATAGCTGGCCATTAATTTCTCATATATTTCGAAGCATCTAAATGTTTCTGTGAATTTTGTGTTCACTATCTTCAAATTCTTGATGTAATGAAAGTGGAGCCTTTTGTAGTCAATGAGTTTCTTCACTATATCTGTAACTTTCAGTAGAGAACTTTCCAAAATGGAGTTGACATCTATGTGGGGAGGAGCTTGGTACTTGAACACAGCGATGTTTTGTAAGTAATCGCATGGACTATTCCTTATGTTAGAGAACTCCCTCCAAAAATTATTGATATGCTTCTTCTCATCGACTTCAAACTCTGATACTCTTATAATGAAAGACAGCTTGACGGTCATTTTCAGCAGATGTCTTATCACGTCTACACTGTTAAATCCCCGGAATATGTAGAAGAATGCTTGGTTTTTATCCGCGTCATCAATCACCAAATCGTTATCCACGATGTCAACTTCAGTGTAATCCTCTTTTTCAGTTTTTTCTTGCTTTTTCCCCGATCTTGAGCTAGCATTGGCTGTGGACTTCATGTCGGAAGTTGATTTTTTTCCACGAGTGGTTGGTTTTCTCTCAGCCAGAGTGTCAAGTTCTCTACTCAGCCTATCCTGCCTCCTCGTCTCTTTCAGTAGGTTTCCGTACTGCTCGTACATGGTTTGTATGAGTTTGAACTTCATTTTATAAGCTTGGAACTCCATCATGGTATCCAAGTCGTTGCATTCCACCATTGGAACGAATTCAACGAATTCCTTCAGTTCATTCATCAATGGGGGTGGGAATTCGAAGTCAGTGTCTCCTTGTGCTACAGTTTCCACGAAGCTATCAACCTCTTTTTTGTCGATGAACGTTACGTGAGTGATATCTTGTTTGGTCTTGTTGAGGCTCACCAATTGGTCTATAAAGTTTTCATCTTCTATGTTTGCTGCGTTTATGAAGCCAATCTCGAAGAATCTTCGGACGCAAAACTTGTTCAGTTGCAACAGTCTGAAATTGTCAGATGGTATGACCAGGTTTAGGGAGTCTGTTCTTGTGCTTTCAGCAGAAAACATAATAGGAAAAAATGGAAAAAATAGTTGCAGGAAAAACGAATTGAAAAATTATACTGTCGAGATGACAGTAGTTTTCTGTCAGGACCTGGAGGGGTATCCATAGAACTTATAGTACTATAAGTTCTATGAGGGTATCTTATTCTTCTGCTCTATGTGCTGCACGATGTAAGATCTAGCTATATACAGAGTGTAACAGCCAAATGGAATAAATTCGATAACGAATAAATGAGGGGGTGTTAGGAAAAACGCTCGGACACCTCGATTTGTAATTTTAAATGCGCATATTTCTCAAGAAAAAAAATAATATAGGGTATTCCATGCGACCGTGGCCTATACCAACTTTCTTATTTCGAATGCAACCCTCTGTATATTATTTATTTTTTGGATTCTTCAGAACATTCTAGACATAATTCAAGTACAATGTCCTATACCTTTCTTCAACTTTTTCGGAAATATTAAGTGTTTTCAAGATTTTTTACAAAAATTAACATTTCAAATGAAAATTATTTTATTTCACAAATTCGATACATTACATTCAATACTTATTTCCCATTTACCTCTTGATATGAAGAAAGTAAGCAAAAACCATTACTGAGAATGTTGAGTAACGTTAGAAGACAATTCTACACCAGATTAGCATGTTGCCAAGACGTTCGCGGCGAGCATTTTGAACATTTCCTACATTGACATTGATGTTCTTTTTTGTTTTTTCTTTAATAATTAAGAAATAATCAGTATTACTTATTAGGTTTTGAGTGTAATGTACCGAATTTGTGAAATAAAATAATTTCTATTTGAAACGTTGATTTTTGCAATAAATCTGAAAACACTCAATGCTTCCGCAATAGTTAAACATAGGTATAGGACATTGTGCATGAATTGTGTCTAGAATTCTCTGAAAAATTCAAAAAATAAATAATATACAGGGGGTTGTATTTGAAATAAGAAAGTTGGTATTGGCCAAGGTCACATGAAACACCCTATATAATCATTAATGTTTTCCTCGTCCATTATGTAGTTAAAATAATATAAATAATATCAGGAATTGGACAATTTAATTCTCCTTAGCGAATTTCTTCAGGCCAACGTTTCGGAACAAGGCTGTTCCTTTTTCAAGGCTAAAAAATACAAGACATTTAGACAAAAACAGATACAAAATAAAATACGCTAAAACTATACCTCTCGAAATTTCTGTATCACGGAGATATTTCAAAATTAATTAAGCGTTTGCTAGAGCACATCTGATTCAATAAAATGGGGAGCAATAAAGACATATCATAAAATGATCTATATACATACATATTGAAAAATATGCGCATTCAAAATTACAAATCGACGTTTCCGAGCGTTTTTCCCAACACGCCCTCATTTATTCGTTATCGAATTTATTCCATTTTGTTGTTACACTCTCTATACAATTAGGTATGCATGGAAGATACCAAAAGTTTCGTTCTTGTCGAATAGGAGTCGATATTGGCTATGGTTTCAGTCTTGATATGACCTTCATCAGAATAACTCCTTCGACAAGAATAAGATGGAACATTGGGCTGAGTTAAGCTGCTCTGACGAAAGTATAACATGACCGATAACTTGGCCAGCTTCTCTGTACAACAATATGGCTTGTTGATTTCGGACATGACGAGTCATTCAGGAAATCATTGGAATCGGGAAATTAGAAGCTCAGGAAAGTGCTTTGAAAGTCAGGCAGTGCTGTGCGGATTCAGTACCTGGATTAACTACCAAGTAGACCAAGCACGCAGTGGCTACTAAATTATTTTCTTTATGCTAACCATTCAGGGCAAAGTAGGAATTTAAATAAAAACTACATATTTTCATTGTGTTTTATTGAAATGAATTTATAGACACATCTGTTACTGTACAACATACATCCTGCAGTATAAAAACCTGAAAATCTAGGGTCCTGCTATGCAGGGTGGCCCACATAAAACAGTATTGTCGAATACTTCCATAAGTGTTAGTTTTTCCGGAGAACGTCGAGAAAGCCAATTTTCATCCTGTGTTTTATGAGGGCTACCATGAAAATAGTAAAGAATCTCAGACATACTATGAATATTTTCTGGAGACGGCATTTCTAGAAAATGATTTTATTTTCCAAATTATGAGATTCAATTTAGATGTTAACTCCAGTTGAGTAGTCAGATTCAGTCTTGTTCGAACAATACTCATGCACCCTAGTGCTGCTTAATCAAATCTTATTTTCCCAGTCAGGGTACACATCTCATACAGCCTCTTATCCCGTAATTCAATAAGAGATCATTGTGTGCCAAGACCCATCTTCCCCTCAGACAAACGTTCCAGTTTTATAACAAGATTTATGTGAACGCTACGTGTTTGAAAGTTGGGTCCTTTCGCCATTCTTGCCGGTCGTAGATACATTTTCCTGAGGCCATTGTACGCAACTGAAAGCGCATTTTGGAAAGTACATTCCCGTGAAGGTCGTTCTGAACTGTCGAGACATGGTGCAGTAAAGTAGCACATTGGTTGCTGAGTTGATGAGAGCCAGGATGTCCATGAAATCGCCTGGAAAAGAAAATTGGATGAATAAAATCAATTTGAAGAAGATATGGGTTCGTATATGCGTTGATTGAAGATTAATCAGAATGTATGTCTTCGGTATTTAATATTTTGAAGAAAAATATATGAACTTGGAGTTTTCAATGCACTCTCCTAGGAGTGGACGGAAATTGAGTATTTTTCAAACGACATTCTTTGGAGAGTGAATACTCCGAAAAAGAATACAGATTTCAACAAATAACCCCAACTGAAGGTCTCGGAATATTGATGAGGCCATTCCAAAAGGGTTCAAGGGAATGAACAGATAACCGAATGAAACGATGTTGGACACACGATTTGTGTAGAATACATTATTATCATTTTTCTTCGACGTGCAAGCTCTCATTCTATTTCCAGCTTTCATTCTGTGAAAGAAACGTGTCTATAAAAGGTTGCATTTACATTTTCCCTTCCTCCGATTACCACAATTTATTGATTCGATCGCAAAATGAGAATTTTCCCAATATTTCCACTTACTCTCTTCGGAATCTACTCAGCTTTGAAAACATGGAAGATCTCTGATGGTAAATATATACTTCCCACATTCGAAAAGCAGCACGAAATCTTATAATTCGGAATTTGCTACTGAGAACTGGCTACAAAGCCTCACGTTCTATTCTTCGCGTGTTTTTCGCATGATTGCATCTTCTCGAACACGTTTTAAATCTGGGAAAGCCTCGAGATACTGGAAAATGCACATTTTCATCAGGGAGAAAAATCGTTCGATAACAAGCTATCTGAAAAGACTTCAAATATTGATGCACATCGTTTTAGATTGCTTTCTCTGTTCGAATGATTTCTCGCATAATTGGTAATCCTGGAACGGTCTGGCTCCCTTGGGAGCCCCCAGCGGGATATTTGAGAGAGGCTCCATTACCAGCCATTCATATAATTTTTTTGATTCAAAGTATTAATTTTATTCGTACCCTCGTTACAAAAAGGCGGAGGATCTGGGTCCCATTGATATAATAACCTTTTTATCCTGGTGATCCTGTTCGGAACATGAGGACAAAGACATGAAAATATTGTATTGTCATCGGTTCTTGAAATCTGTTCAAATTTTCAAGTTGTTCGGACTTCTTGAAGTGGGTGAAAACTACGTTAAAAGAAAGCGAGAAAAAAAGAAAGGTAGATAGATTAACAGAACAGTGTGTGGAGTCCACTTCAATGAACGAATCATACTCTGAACTGATTTCAATTCATCTGCATAAACGATCATACTCTCATCAAGATGAAAGAACAATTTTCAATTTGCTTTTCGCGTGTAAAATGTCACCTGTTGTGTGGCCACTTAGAAGCGAGAATGATTCTGTCACCTCATGCATACAAAAGTTAATTAGAAAAGTTGGCAACTCTGTTACCATTAAACATGTATTAAATGGGAGGCCCTTACATATGCTAATAGTGGAAAAAGAGCATGAATAACAATGAATTGCAAATTGGGTATCGCAGTATCGCATGGCCTTGTTTGTTAAAATGACATCCTCAATTTGGTGAAACGAGGAGATTCTCAGGGTTGGTTAGGCACAGAGTTTGGGTTCCAGTTTTCTGGCGTAATTTTAGCAGGAATGAAAATTTAATAGCTCATACCTTTAATCAAGAGTTCGAGTTATTAGGGTCCATTTACTGGATTTTAAACGGGATTAGAAAATAATGAGATATGGAAGTTTTCGTTGCGAAATGTATTTCGAATAATTGTATACAGAGTGTAACAGCCAAATGGAATAAATTCGATCACGAATAAATGAGGGGGTGTTAGGAAAAAAGCTCGGAACCGTCGATTTGTAATTTTAAATGCGCATATTTTTCAAAAAAATGATATTATATAGGGTGTTCCATGCGACCGTGGCCAATACCAACTTTCTTATTTCAAATGCAACCACCTGTATATTATTTATTTTTTGGATTCTTCAAAAAATTCTAGACATAATTCATGTACAATGTCCTATACCTATCTTCAACTTTTTCGGAAATATTATTTTCAGATTTTTTACAAAAATTAACATTTTAAATGAAAATTATTTTATTTCACAAATTCGATACATTACATTTAATACTCATTTCCCATTTACCTCTTGATATGAAGAAAGTACGCAAAAACCATTTCTGAGAAAAAAAAAACAGATTTGTTTATAATCATAGCCTTAGTAACACGTTGTCTGTTTGCATGACAATAAGTGATCAGTGTAAGTGCTGTTGTCTTTTGAATTTCGATAACTGTACGTAATAATATTAGAAAAATGGTTCATTTCACAGAAATGCACAAAATAACCATTCTTCAAATGATTGGTTATGGAGATTACACACGGACACAAATGGAAGTTTCTCGCTTATTTCACAAAAAATTTCCAAATTTGCCGCCTATATCCCAAGGAACAATTAGCAGAATAGAAAAGCAGTTTCGAGAGCTTGGTCATGTAAGACAAATAGAAAAAATTGCTGCCAATGCAGTAAGTGAGGATACGAAATTGGATATTATGCTTGAGTTTCAAGAAAGCCCACATAATTCTGTTCGAAAAGTAGCCCCGCTGTTCACCGTCAGCCACACGTCAAGATTTCGAATATTAAAGGAAAGTAAGGTGCATCCCTATACAGTAGAATGATGGCAACTCAGGTGCTCATAGAAGACGATTTCGATAGGAGAATGCATTTTTGTGAGCAAATGATGGCAATGTTAGATAACAATGTGATCCAATCAGAAAATATTTTGTTTTCTGATGAGAGTACATTCACACTACACGGTCATGTTAATCGTCAAAATTGCCGCTATTAGTCTGATGAGAATCCTCACTGGATGAGAGAAGAACATACGCAATATCCTGAAAATGTTGATGTTTGGGCAGGAATTGTTGGAAATCATATCGTAGGTCCCTTTCCATAGACGGCAACTTGAACGGAGAAAAATATTTAGAACTACTCCAAAATGATGTCGTATACCAACTTTGACAAACTTATATCCTGATCCAGCAAATCCACAAGTTCCTGCCAATGTAATATGGTTTCAGCAAGATGGAGCACCGGCAGTACTTGAACCAAATTTTTCCAAATCGGTGGATAGGGAGGCGCGGATCGATAGAACGGCCAGCACGATCTCCTGATCTGACAACATTAGACTTCTTTTTGTGGGGATATGTCAAAAGTATTGTATACGAAACGAAACCCTTAAACTTAGACGACCTAAAAAACCGAATCACGCTTGCAATTGGATCAGTCACGCCTGAAATGTTTAGTAACGTTAGAAGACAATTCTACACCAGATTAGCATGTTGCCAAGACGTTCGCGGCGAGCATTTTGAACATTTCCTACATTGACATCAATGTTTGTTTTAATAATTGAGAAATAATCAGTATTCCCTATTAGGTGTCAAGTGTAATGTACCGAATTTATGAAATAAAATAATTTTCATTCAAAACAAATGAATACCATAGAGAAAACAAACAACGTTTAGTTAATCTATAATGAATACTGTAAGAACCCTTTTAGAAATAATACTCCCAGGGAAATCAAACTAACTCTATTCGCTTATCGACAACGTAATCAACTCCTTTTGTCATTGACAAAGCCTCAAAACTCCAACTACACGCATAGCGATCAAGAGTGACTGTCCCTGATTGCCCCTTCTCTTCGGAAAGATGAAGCCAAAGACCCCATAACCCCAAAATCACAGGCTGGTTCATTTTTATCCACACTGAGCACAAAGGAAAGAGCTGAATAAACACAATCCGTAAGCAATCACACCAGATATCAGAGATAAATTTATCAAATTCATTATGTTGAACGCAGATTTGGATAATTATGAACATCTGGTAGATATCAGCGGCCCGTTTGGCTGATAAAAAAACATAAATCTGCCAATTTAATGGTTTGGTTGGAGGCAGGAACCAACAGCAGGGAGCTTCGAGAAGAATGCGAACCAAATTAATTCTAATTAACGTCAACGGAATAGCATAGGTATAGATTTTAACGGGTATTAAAGCCATCGTTTGAGTCATATATCTTCATTTGTAGAGGTCTTAAATTACCTGTGTGCTATGTATAGTGATTCCACAACGAAAATTCGAACTGAAAACATTGGGAGTTTGCGCACATAATCAATGAAAAATTGTCATTTAAATTCCTTCCATTCTAGCTCAGGTTCCTGAATCGCCTCTTTCAAATTCTACCCTCGAAATCACCTTTCTCATTTTCGTCACGTCTTAATTATAATTCAATCAATTCGAAGATGTGTACAGGTGTCATAACGTCCTTTTCAATCTCGTTTCCACATGATTCCACTTCGTGAGATGAACGAGGACGATCTGGTGTTTCAATAAAAGCGTGTACTTTTATGTTGACATCTTTCATCTCTAGGATGTGGATAGCAATTTCGTGATGGAACGAAAATGGAAAGAATGTTCTTGTGTTGTTTACTGGAAAAAGAAAATATGGTGGATATTTCACTGAGCGCTTCATTTAATATCGTA
Organism: Adalia bipunctata; assembly: GCA_910592335.1. Taxonomy (NCBI): domain Eukaryota; kingdom Metazoa; phylum Arthropoda; class Insecta; order Coleoptera; family Coccinellidae; genus Adalia; species Adalia bipunctata. The sequence goes on from OU342951.1 coordinate 7,857,612, forward strand.
GGTACTTGGATATTATGTTTGGCAATATTGTTTCATTAAACATGGTGTATTGGACAGGATGCTATGTTTGATGATACGTTCAACAATAGAAGGGAAATTGTTTACAACAGGTTGTGTGCACTAATCCTGGAATACACAAAACCAGACGTCAAATTCACAAGTTCTTGGAATTGTTCGTTTTGTTATTGCATATAGGTTTCGTTTCGTTAGGTTAGTTGCAGTGTTATTTCTTTTTGAATTACGCAACTTCTCATGTATAATTGAGGACTGCGTCATGAATCCTTTACGAGAGGTGGAGGATAGTTGGATTTTCATCAAATGGCGACCCAAACTTTTTGCACCAGAAGTAGAAATAGACCACAAAAAACCCTATTTGGAAAATGCCCTGTCTCATTTCGTATGGTAAATATCTACTTCTCCATTTACTCAATTTCGACTGCGTAGACCTTTGATGCTTCCGTTCTTGCGTGATTTTGAATTAAAAATGAATTTGGGCCTCTCTTTGTGGTTCTAGTTGAATTCACCAGTTCCATTCGGATTGTAAGACTGGAGAGGATGTCGGAAAAGAAAGAACAAATTTCTAATTTCGTTCTTACCAAAAGAAATTCAATCAAACTTGCTAACACTCCTCATCCACTTTCTCTTGTTCTTGTCGCTTTGTGTGGCAGAAATCCGCAAAGGAGGGTGGTAGAACCAATTATTGAAGAGGAATTATGTTTGCATTGTATTCAACTGAAGAAGTTAAACGGTTAAATTTCCAGATACAGAGACGGCTTTATTCTATGACAAGAATGAAACATGCTTAATTTTTTCTTAAGTTTTGTATACCCTCCAACTGCTTTTTCACTCTTCTGAGTAGAGGGCATGTATGCCATTATTATTGATTGTCCGAGGAGATTTGGATGACACAATAATGTTTATTTAGTATGGAGTATGATTTTTGTTATTGGAAAATATTTGATGAAATATTTGTGAAATATTGAACGTTTGCAAATTTTTTGTTGAAATATTGAAGAGTTCGTAATTACATTTTACAGTTTTTGTAGGCTTGTACGAAAAAAATAAATGATGATACATAAATAATAACAAATAAATTGGAAAATATGTATGTACGAGGATGTATTGATATCTAGTTAGCCTAGACCAGTTCCATGCATAAACAAAATATTGCGATATCATATCAATGAACAAAAACTTATTAGAAGGGTCAGTGTATAGTTCGACGTCAAAAAAGTAAACCAGAGTTACGCAATAAATTAAAAAAAAAGATGTCCACCGAAATTGTAAAAATCAAAAAATTGGGGTATCGAGCCATCGTCAAGTACCTGTATTTAAAAGGGTTAAGAGGTAAGCAGATTTACGAAGATATGCTTAATACCCTTGGTGATCAATGTCCTTCGTATGCGACCGAGAAAAATTGGACTGCAAGCTTCAAAAAAGAGGTAAATTTTCCATTGAAGATGATGACCGATCGGGAAGGCCAGTTTCTGTGTCAGTCCCCGAAAATATCGATGCAGTTCATGACATGATCTTATCAGAACGTCGAATTCGGCTAAAACGGATATCTGAAGCACTGAAGATTTTATACGAACGCGTTCATCATAAATTTCACGTCAATTTGGACATGAGAAAAATTTCTGCAAAATGGATCCCCAAATGTTTGAATGTTGACCAAAAGCGTGCACGGGTAGAAGCATCGCGTTCGATCTGTGCTCGATTTGAAAACGATGTAGACTTCTTAAACCGAAACTGTGGATGAGACTTGGGTACATTTCTACGATCCAGAAACAAAGTAACAATCGATGGAATGGCGATACTCTGGTTCTCCAAGACCTTAGAAGTTTCGTGTCCAAAAATCTGCTGGAAAAGTTCTTGCTTCAGTTTTTTGGGATTGCCATGGAGTACCTAATCATGATTGATTTTTTGAATAAGGGTAGAACAGCGGAAAGCTATCCAAAGGTGTTTTTTTCACAGGACAACGCCCCAGCACACAAATCTCATGTTGACATGCAGAAAATTCGTGATTTAGGGTTAGAATTACTAGAACACCCCCCTTATTCACCAGATTTGGCTCCGTCCGACTATCATCTCTTCTCTCAACTGAAAAAAAGTTTAAAAGGTCGTAAATTTTCTTCCAACGAGGCAGTAATAAAAGCTGTGGAGGACTGGTTTGCAGAGCACGAAGAAATTTTTTTTTGAAAAGTCTAGAGACGTTGCAGTTTCGCTGTAATGAATGTATTCAATTAAGAGGAGAATATATTGAGTAATAAATTATTTTGATATTGAAATTTTGTTTGGTGCTATAGTAGGTTAAGAATTTTTCAATATATCCTCGTATATTGAACCCTGAGGAGGTTATAATGGATAATAAACGTATTTAGGCTCATCTCTTCAAGTTGATTTACATCCCTTTTGAAAATTCAAGTAGCTCAGTATTATCTTTTTCAAATTGCAAGTGCAATTACCTCTGATATCCTTCCTTGTCGCAAATTGCAATCAGCACTAATCTCTCATACTTTCCTCAAAGATACCTCCAATAACCGAAGTCACGAAAACACCAAACTTTATCTCTCGAATAATCATCCCAGATTAATGTAGAACATTCGTCTTCTTAAGTTTGACAAAGGGAGGATTCTTCAAATTCCGGATATTACGAGATTTCTTCGGGAATCCGGCTTATTTTCTGAGAAAATTCAGAGAATGCCATTCGGTTCCCCAGGGGGGGAGTTGTATTCTTTGACGACAGGTCATTCCGGCGAATTATATCGTGGAAATGGAGAGCTGGGATTTTCCAATGTAATAAAAGTCCAACTTCAAGAAAAAGCCAAGGAATTCTCGATTTCTATCCGCGGTACGGCTATAATGAGTTTTCAGCCGAGAACTTCATATTGGTAGGATTTTAAAGATTTCTGATTGGTATTTGACATTGTGTATAAGGAGATATAATAGTATTTTGTTCTATGAGCGGTAATGTAAGTCATAACACACGCAGATGAATTTTGCAGCCCGAGCCGTCAGGCGAGGGGTGTAATTCATCAAGTTTGTTATGACCATTACCGCGAATTGAACACTATACTTTATCTTCGACTTTTTCAGTAAAATTCGAATTAATCTGCATGTTCAAAATTGATAACAGTTGTCGAAAGCGATTTCTGTGTTCGAAAATCGAATCGATATCGGATCCCGTAGAAAACGTCAAAAATTTTAAGTTTTCCAAATGCAATTTTTGGATATTCAGACCTAAGAAAATGTAGAAATGGATGGCGAGAACGTTACCTTGATGTCTGAAATAGAGTTCCCCATTGACCCGACTTTCTATTCATTTCGTGAGCTACCTACATTTTTCCTATTTGTATTAGAGTGAGTTATAGGCGTGTGTTATTATTACCTCACACTATTGGTTTATAGAGACTATTACAGATCAAATTCAGTTGAATAATGGATACATTATTGTATGGGAGTAGATAAATTAGATTTAGGTACCTACTCCTCTGTTTGGTGATCTCAGAATCGATAATAACCTTTTATATTCAATTTGTTCACCATATGAAAATATATCATTTGTATCAAGTGAGAATTTGTCAAAGTTGTCAGTTGCGATTAAATAAAAGAAGTTACTGTCAGAAAAATAATATTTTTCAATGTTAAAGGGTCTTTCTAAAAATCTATCTTCAAATTTAAACATTTGGCAACCGTGACAGGGTTTGATAGAGAATATGAATGAGCCAATTGACGAAAGAAAGATCTCAATTATGAAAGTTTTACGTGCAGGGAGATAGATAACCTCATGAAGAATGCAGAAATCTCAAAAGAAGTATTATATTATATTAGATAGTTATGGACATTTATCAGATCTAACAGAAAGACTATCAATCCTTGACTAAAATATTAGTGCTCCTTTTAGGATTTCTGCATTCTATATTAGGTTATCTATCTTTCTTCATAGATGGGTGAACATACCCAAATTAGTTACAGGTAGTGAGTGAATTTGACGAACGGTTAGTTATAAGTCACACATATACCTACTCCATTCACTTTTATAAAGTATCGCGGTTTGCCATGAAATTTTGACACATTTCACCGCGTATATTTTGAAAATGTTAGGTTATGGTCATTGCACTGTCAGATACGCCCACAACGTTGTCGTTTCTGCTAAAAAATCGTAGTAATTATGTATTTATCAAAAATTTCATTTACTTTGGGAAATTAATGAATTTGAGAAAGTATTATGTTAATTCAGAAGACATTCAAATACCTCTTTGCACAACTTGAAATACTCCAGCATGAAAATGTAGTAGTTCTACGAAACCTGCGCCACAGTTAAATCTTCGAAGAACTAACTCCATTTATTTTTTTTTTTTTTTTTCATAACCTTCAATTTCAAAAATATTTTTGGAGCAAACACGTTTGATGAGGAACTTCGGTAATTTTTATCCTTGTTTTATTTATCATTTGACGATTCGAAGTTGAGAGAGTTCAGGTGAGACGAGTTTTAAGAAAAATTTTAAAAATTGTAATATGTTTAGAAGTCTTATGTTTTGTGTTGTAATTTCAGTGAATCTAGTCTGAGGATGCTCTGACAATACAGAGCGAAACTAGTCACACAGTAAATAACTCTAGGAAGTAACAATCTGATTTTATTTAACTCCATTTACAAAGTTGAAAAAGAGTAAATAGAAAGTAGACTTGGCAATGTCGCTTGATTTTCACGAGTGCCAACCTTAAGTAAAAAAACTTGATAAACCTAAATCATGGCCAACCGCGATACTTTATTAAAGTGAATGGAGTATAGACAGATTGAATATACCGACCCTAAGACAATGCATTATACAGCCGGATCGGAATATCTGCAATGGGGGTGCAACAAGGATATTACCAGAGCTACGCAGAAGAAGGGCTTCAATAAGAGATAACAGCAACCATAATTCATAATTGTACAAGCGCTGAAGTGTGAATGCTTTTGATTGCCAGTATCGAACCTTCTGATTGAATTAATTTATTAACTTTCCTCAAAATACCGAAGATCGAATTACCTTTAAGTAATCAGTCTGAAGCGAGTAGGTGCAAGGGTTCTACATCGTATCCAATTATAATTGTGTAGCAAACATGACATAGTCATTAGTGAGCCCATCGTTAGCTTCTTGACGGAACCTGCAGGTCTCATTAAAACGGAATGACCCCGGCATATGACGATAAAATATTGAACATGGTCAGTGCTTGGCCTCAGAACAATCAATGTCACATCGATAAAGTAGTAAATATTTTATGAGTTTTTTTATAGAAACGTTGCGCTATGTGGGTTCCATGGAGGAAGTGGAATAATCACTAGGTCTTACCTTTTTTTATTTGAACAGCGAAACAATATACTAGGTAATACGATATTCCCAAAACCATTTCATTTTCGAGTTAGGTATCAAGTACCTGTATTTAAAAGGGTTAAGAGGTAAGCAGATTTACGAAGATATTCTTAATACCTTTAGTGATCAATGTCCTTCGTATGCGACCGTGAAAAATTGGACTGCAAGCTTCAAAAGAGGTAAATTTTCCATTGAAGATGATGACCGATCGGGAAGGCCAGTTTCTGTGTCAGCCCCCGAAAACATCGATGCAGTTCATGACATGATTTTATCAGACCGTCGAATTGGGCTAAAGCGGATATCTGAAACACTGGAAATTTCATACGAACGCGTTCATCATATAGTTTACGTCAATTTGGACATAAGAAAAATTTCTGCAAAATGGATCCCCAAATGTTTGAATGTTGACCAAAAGCGTGCAAGGGTAGAAGCATCGCGTTCGATCTGTGCTCGATTTGAAAACGATGTAGACTTCTTAAACCGAATTGTTACTATGGATGAGACTTGGGTACATTTTTACGATCCAGAAACAAAGCAACAATCGATGGAATGGCGACACTCTGGTTCTCCAAGACCTAAGAAGTTTCGTGTCCAAAAATCTGCTGGAAAAGTTTTTGCTTCAGTTTTTTGGGATTGCCATGGAGTAATCATGATTCATTTTTTGGATAAGGGTAGAACAATAACTGGAGATTACTATTCGACATTACTGACCACTCTACGGGAAAAAATTAAAGAGAAAAGACGCGGAAAGCTATCCAAAGGTGTTTTGTTTTTACAGGACAACGCCCCAGTACACTAATCTCATGGTGCCATGCAAAAAATTCGTGATTTAGGGTTAGAATTACTAAAACACCCCCCTTATTCACCAGATTTGGCTCCGTCTGACTATCATCTCTTTCCTCAACTGAAAAAAAGTTCAAAAGGTCGTAAATTTTCTTCCAACGCGGAGGTAATAAAAGCTGTGAAGGACTGGTTTGCAGAGCAAGAAGATACATTCTAGAGTCGTTGCGGGTTCGCTGTAATAAATGTATTCAATTAAGAGGAGAAAATGTTGAGTAATAAAATATTTTGACATTGAAATTTTGTTTGGTTCTATAGTTGGTTAAGAATTTTTCAATTCATCCTCGTATACCTTTGAATGCGTAATCAAATTGAACCTGTACCGGTTCAAACGATGATTTTCCAGTACTGGACTGCAAATTTACACTGAAAAGTTAATGCTCGAGTAAAACTAACTTTATTAGTCGAATCTTCCAGAAAGTTTCCGTTCTGAAGTGTCTGATTTTCACAGAAAATCGCGAACTTTCCCAGAGAAATTGGCCGGTTGGTTTCGAGTGGAAAATTACAGTCCATCTTCATTAAGCGAATGAAAATATTTTTCACTCGACTTGCCAATTCCTTTGGGAATGCCGCCTACTCCGGAGTTAAGGATGTTTTCTAGAAATTCTAGCTTGATAATGGGGTGTTAGAAATTCTCTTATCCAGAGGGAATTTAACACCGTTTGGTATCTCATATGGGAGCGATTCAAAGGCGAAAAATACGATGTTATCTTCGCCAAAGACGAAAAACCTGCTATCGCGTTAGGTAATATTTCACCTGGAATTTTCACAAAATGTATGGGATGGAGTGTGGGATGTTCAGAGAGAATCGCTGCCAATGGCAATTCTTTCCCACTGGATAACAGGGTAGAAGATATATCGGTGTTTACTTGACGGAATCCTCTGACGTAGTTTTGATTTCGAAAAACCCATTGCAAACGGTCATACGTGACAGGCAAAGTGCAGTAGACTACGTAAATCAATTAGACAAAATATTGGAGCTAGGGAACTGGAAGGTTAGCTGTGGTGCGAACAGCTCTGTTCTTCCACAGCACATGCTATTTGACATGTCCAAATTATACACTGTGCAAAAAAATTAACGCACATTCTGAAAATCTCAATTTTAATGAAATTTAACTCTACATTGACTTTATAACTTATTTTTTATGTTCTCTCGGGAAGGTTTTGAACGAAACAAGAATTAAATGAAAGAAAAATTCAGGATTTCACCGAATCTTATGTGGAAGAAGAGAAATGAACAATTTACAAAATACTGAAATGCTGATAAGTGATTTAATACTTGGTATTTCCACCCCTTGCGTTAATTACAGCTCGGCAACGACGGTTCATACTCAAAATGAGTGATCTTAAAATGTTCTGATCTAATCCTTCCCATATTTCTACGAGTTGAATTCCTAAGTCATTAAGAGTAGCTGGACGATTTTCTGAACTTCTCAGCCTTTTATTGAGGTCGTCCCAAACCTGCTCAATCGGATTGAGATCTGGACTTCTTGCTGGCCATTCCATTCGAGAGACTTCAACCTCTTCAAGGTACTTCTGAACGTAGGCGCACGATGGGATTATCATCCATAAAAATGAAATTTTCACCAATGTATGGGGCAAATCGCACTACATGCTCTTCAAGATTGTTCCTTATATACTTATCAGCATTCATAGCTCCATTATCAACGACCACTAGGTCTGTGCGAGCAGTCAAAGATATTCCACCCCATACCATAATCGATCCTCCCCCGAAACCAGTAGTATTCAGGAAATTGCACTGAGCATATCTTTCATGTGGACGTCTGCATACAAACGAACGTCGATCACATTGGTAGAGACAGAATCTAGACTCATCTGTGAAGAGAACTCTTTCTCAATCGGCCTCTTCCAATGTATATGCTCTCTCGCAAAATCCAAACGCGCCCTTCGATGGGCTGGGGTAAGAGTTGGGCTCCTTGCCGCGACACGAGGCCTTAAATCATATTCTCTGAGGCGATTTGTTAATGTCTGAGTGCTTATTTGCACCTCATGAGTTTGCTCAAGCTGATTTTGAAGGAGGCGAGCGGTTGCAAACCGTTGTCTCAACGAAGAAACTCTCAAGTAACGTTCTTGAATGGCAGTTGTTACCCGTGGTCTACCCTGTCCTGGTCTTCGGACATTCATACCTGTCTCCCTGAATCACTGCAACATTGTAGACACACTTGTATGGGAAACTCCAAACCAAACCTTTCTGCAATTCTTGTATATGTACACCCTTCATCACGCAAAACTACCGCTGGGGCTATTCCTCTTGGGTCAAATTGCGTGTTTCGCGTTGCATAGCGATCGAGTGTAGAAAATCGAACGAAAGAAAAACTATTGTATTGTATTGTATTTATTTCACAAAGCATTTTACATTTAAAAAACACTTAATAGTCAAAAAATAAAGTATCCATATCTACAAATAGGTATAGACATACACATATATAATTTTCAATTTACAAACATAAATATAAATATAATAAAATCCATTGATATGCACGTACACAAACAATTATTTCAAACATAACAAAAATTGCCATGTGAAGGAATCCTTGCACCCCAAAAAACCTTTTCCAAATACTCATTCTTATTGATCACTTATTGATCTTATTGATCATTCTATTGATCACTAGAATTGACAACTGATTTTAGAATGGAGCCAATACATTCAAAATCTGATAATATCATCTTTTTTTATTCCTGCTGGGAGAAAACATCTGTATTGAAGAAAAACGTTGAAAGTGGATAACATATGCATGCATGATTCTGATAAAAATAATTATCATTGAGAATACCTTCAGTTGTAGAATAAATTTGGAATTTCCATAATGTGCGATAATTTTTTGCGCAGTGTATTTGGAAAGAATATTTCATGAAAAGCAAACATGAATTTTTCTGATATCACCTTTCCTTATCTATACATATTATAGTATCATAAATAACAGCTGGAAAATCCAATACTGAAACGATGCCCCAGTATTTCATTCGGCAGAGTCTCATTTAAATGACAAATCCACCTGAATATCGACGTAAAATCCTTCAACCTCGTAAAATAGAGGGTATACCTATGTGTTCGTTAAAATTGCGCCGTCCTTGAACACACATACAAGTCCATGTTTATTCCCATTTCAACGTTTCTAGAATATGCAAACATGGGCATTTGAAAAATAGGAAAGGCAAATAAATTAATGGCTGTGAAACGGATGTTGGCACTGTGAAAACTGAAAAATATTCGAGCACTAATCAAAAGGACTTGCAGATACCCCTGCTGCATCAACCAAACATTCCAATTTGTAGAGTGCGTATCAGAATGAGAATCATCTCCATTCTCCAGTTATGTTTCCTATCTTAATTATATCTATTATTCAACAAGATCAGGACCTTCTGATCCAATCTACTTTGAAATGGTTCAGTATTTGCGATAGAATTGGAACTGATAGCGACAGGAGTGTTCAATATTTCCATATTTGCCGAGTTAGAAATGGCGTAGCCATCTCGATCAATCTCATCAGAAGGGTCATATATGTATTATGTCATTAGTACTTCGGCTCTCTGATCTGATCCCTGGGGATCTGTATATCAATCTTGGGACTACGAAGCAATTTAATATGATTAGGCATGGCTGCCATATTAGTGTATTCTTGTGGGAGGGAAGTAACGAATATTTTTATTTGGGCAAAATCAATTTGTGGGTTCTTAGTGGAAGAAAATGGGAAAGTGTATTGATGGAAACTTAGATTGGAATCTAGAGTTGGTCATTGCAGTGAAAAATGAAACTGGCACTTCTTATTGATAAAACACTGTTGCGTTTGACATCTATTTCGATAACATTTTTCAACAGCGATGTAAAATGGTAATCTTCCATAACAGACTGACGCTTGTCAAAAAATGACGCCGTGGTCATTAGCCAACTTTTGTTTCATAATAACCTTCCTCTCAACGAAAAGATAAATCTACTGTTCCTCTCTTCAGGGAAGTAGCAGATGACAAAGTTTCAATTACACAATTCATAGTAAAGAATTATTACTACACTTTCAGAATTAAAACCTCCCTTGATAGATCCATTTTTCATATAAATTTCCTTCTTGAGAGGATATAATTTTCTTGGCCTTAGAAGGACGTATTATGAATATGCCCTTTTTGTTGTGAAGAATTCACCCCCCCTAAGTTCCTATATTTTTAATCGCTCATGAAGAATTTTAATGTTTCCATTTTTTCGATATTTCATTTTCGAGTTTGTTCACAAGCTCAGACCGTTCGCGGTATGGTTGTTTTAGATCAGCAAAATTGCTGTTATTAGTATATGAATCAATAACGCTCTTAGAACCTTCCAGATATATTTTTTATCAACAAATAAGGTGTTTTTGGAGGGTCTTACCTCTCAGTAATTTTTCACCAAAAATTGAGATTTTTAAAATCGCTCATATTTGGCATACTTTGAGATATGCTGATCAACAAGATATTAACAAATAGTGGATACGACGAGAGGGACGGAAGCTCTCACAGTTTGAAATTTCCAATTTTTCGAAATATGCCATTTGACAGGTGAAAATCTAAATTATGCCAGTAAGAGCTCTGGATTATTCTTTATGGAATTCAGCGAACTCGAAAACCTACATTTTGATAGAAAAATTACCCATGTGGCCCTCATAAGTAATGAATTTTTCCTATTTTTATTTTTCGATTTTTCATTTTCGCGTTCTGTTAACGAGCTCACACCACTCAAGACAAGGAAGCTGTCGATCCGCAAAATTGCTATTATTGAAGATTCCAATAGTATAGTGAGTACAACTTACAAATTTAATAAAAAGGTTAGATCCTCTCCAAATATATTTTTTATTGACAAACATGGTGTTTTTAAGGGGTCCATCCCTTTGTGATTTTCCACCCAAAATTTGAAATTTTTCAAATTGCACATATTTCGCACAGAGATACTTCGAGCTATGCTGATCAACAAAATATAAATAATTCTTGGCGGCGATGAGGGGGACGGAAGTTATGGAAGTTTGAAATTTCCGATTTTTCGGAAAATGCCAATTGACAGGTCAAAATCTAAACGGTGATAGTAAGGGCTTTGAATTATTTTTTATTGAATTAAGCGACCTCGAAAACCTACATTTTGATACCAGAATCACCCATGTAGCCCTCATAGGTACTGAATTTTTCCTGTTTTTATTTTTAGATTTTTCATTTTCGAGTTCTGTTAACGAGCTCACACCACTCAAGGCAAGGGTGCTGTCGATCCGCAAAATTGCTATTATTGAAGATTCGAATAGTGAGTACAAGTTACGAATTAAATAAAAAGGTTAGATCCTCCCCAAATAAATTTTTTATTGACAAATATGGTATTTTTAGGGGGTCTCACCCCTTTGTCATTTTTCTCCCAAAATTTGAGATTTTTCAAATCACTCATATTTCACACAGAGATACTTTGAACTATGCTGATCAACAAAATATAAATAATTCTTGGCGGCGATGAGAGGGACGGAAGTTATGAGAGTTTGAAATTTCCGATTTTTCGTAAAATGCCATTTGACAGGTCAAAATCTAAACGGTGATAGTTAGGGCTTTGAATTATTCTTCATTGGATTCAGCGACCTCGAAAACCTACATTTTGATACCAAAATCACCCATCAGCCTTCATAAGTAATGAATTTTTCCTGTTTTTATTTTTCGATTTTTCATTTTCGAGTTCTATCAACGAACTCACAACATTCAAGGCAACGGAAGTAGAATTCGATGAACCAGGGATTTTTCAGTGAGCAATAGCTCTTAGTCCAGGTGTTCATAGTGAACCGAAATCCATACTTTTGAAGGATAGGTTATAGATTGTGATCTATAGCAAGCATTAACGTCAATACGTAGCTGGAAGGCTGAAGCTCTCATATTTTTCATCTCGTAAAATTACATTGGATGATTTATTCAATCTCTTCAAATAAGAGATCCTGTATTCGTGACATGAATTATGGATAGGAATCAATCAAAAGCTGCCCCACAGGAACTTTTAATTCATAATTGCCAATTTTCGCAATCAAACACAATAATTACGATGGTTTAAATCACATCTTGGAGTCCAATTGACACTTTTTTATGGCATTGATAAAACGAAGGGATTCACTATTCAGAAAAACATGTTCTACAAATCCATTTCATCCAATTTTGGTCAAAGAAACCGGTTAACAATGGTTGATGAAGATTTGATGCAAAAATCATTATTCCGTTTCTGAGCTATTCGTCGTTTCAAACCCTTCGAACCTTAAATTTCCTGTGTGAATTGCTAGCTTTCAGCCATGGTCACAGGAGGCCGCATGAAAGCAAACAACCGAAAACAATTACTCATTCATTTGTTAGTATTACCATCAGCGTCATTTCCAGAAATGGGATTTGGGATCAGGAACTTAGTTTGTAGGTTCGCCAAATATAGCATCTTTGTTCACAATTCGAATAATTGAGGAAAACACATGCGTCACCAGAGAATTCGTATTTGTTTGAGATGCTGGTTCATAGAAAGTTTGCATATAATTTCGGCTACTTGATTCTTCCGAGATATATCTCTATTAAAACAGAAAACTTCCATTTCGCAGTACGACACATCTCGGCTTTCATTGGATGCACAAATAATTTTCTTGTACAACTAATTTTCTTCCAGGGAAGCTTCCAATGTCTAGCACAGGACTAACAAAACATGCAGTTGCTCAGTTGTTAAGCAAACAAATATATTACGGCAGACAAACAAGAAAACGCGTTCATTCAAGGAATTGAATGAAAATTGCTGGAATTTCTTGGAAAAATGCACTTGAATGGAATTAGATTCGGGAGAGAAATGTAGACACTGAACTTCTCATTGTATTAACTCCCGAATGGTATTTATTTTCAGGGAACCTGAAAACAACTGTTTCCTCCGTTTTTCTTTTTCCCCAGGATAATCCCAGTAGATACAAATGCTGCATCCAGGGATGGTATTTACCATTCGAAGCTCGATGCTATGAATAACATAGAAAGTTGCATCTCGATGCAATTTGCAGTTTTCAATAAATGTTGGATCTCTGATTTTTGTGGCATGCATTGACAACACAAAATATTGCTTGTTTCACATCTCCCCTAGGAGATTTTAATTTATCTCTTATTCAACAGGATGAACCCAGCTGTAGAAATGAGTTTTACACCATTTCTCCATTCCCAATATTTAAAATTCATGGTTCAACTTCGGACTTTCCGAGCGTTCTCAGAATAGATTTCTTCCATCCAGAATTATTAATTTCTATTCTAGTTCATCTCCAGTCTTTGTTAAAGTAGTGAATCTTTCGTCGGACAGTTGGGAAGTGCTTAATAATTCACGAGATGCGTTGATAGGTCCTTTCGGTCACATCTGGAAAGTGCCATTCTCTAGTTTTCAAAGGAAAGGGTCATGAATGAATTATGTGCAGGCTTCCCATATCTCTTCGCTGGTATATCATTCGAAAGAATTAACTTTTGTACCAAAATGACTCTGCTGAAATGCAGTCCGAATGAAGAAGATATGGATTAATGAATCACAGTCAAAAAAGGAACGCAAATAGAAATAGATATTCATGGGAAAACAAAACGTTTGATGATTGCAGCTGCTGATATCCTGCGCTTCATACAAAGCTTTGTCAGATGGTCAAAATAAAATTCACACACCCGACAGATTATATTTGCCAATTTCGTTTAATCTAGATCAATGTAGATCGTTTTGTTGTACCTATATAAACACATTTCATTTCCGAAATTCCATCGAGTATTCGAGTTATCAGAGAGCATAAAATAGGTATAGGGACATCTGATGTAATGAGTTTTCCAATGATGTGATTTTGGAATAAAAAAAAAATAATGCATTGACGCTTTTCAGCGCTCGATCATCGACCTTGTAGATAGGTTCTCCTTGAAGGTGGATTCGCATTTAATGTTCGAGAAACCAACTGAACAAAATTCTGACAGATGTCAAAACATATTTGGTTCTTTTTTTCGATAAATCTTTGCAACTTAATATTTTAAATCAGTTGATACTTGAATTTCACTCTTTTTTTGATACTAATATATTTTTGTTTGTGTTAGCATACAGAGTGTAACAGCCAAATGGAATAAATTCGATAACGAATAAATGAGGGCGTGTTGGGAAAAACGCTCGGACACGTCGATTTGTAATTTTAAATGCGCATATTTTTCAAGACCAGGAGGAATTTGGAGGACAGATATGGCGAAAACTTGGTGAAGCTGAGACAACTCAACAGAGACATTTCAAAGTCAATGAGATCTGATGTTCGGAAGAGAAATACGGAAGCTATAATAGATATTATAGAAAAGAACAAAAGTTTGAATGTTTTCAGGAAGAAACTATCTACAGGTAAAAGGAATATATACCAGCTCCAAGATAAAAACGGAATCATAACTAACAATAAGAACGATATAATCAGAATAGTGGAGGACTTTTACACTGAGCTCTATAGAGAACATGCAAGGAATGAAAACAGCTGCCTACCAATAGTGCTAAACCAGGGTTCTGAAGATCTTCCTGAGGTCACAATAGATGAAGTGGAAAAAGCTCTGTCGGAAATGAAGAACAACAAATGCCCGGGCGAAGATTCGATAATTGCTGAGGAAATCAAGGCAGGAGGAGAAAAGTTGTTACAGTGCCTCGCGGTACTCTTTAACGAATGCTTGATTACCGGAACAACACCATCCAAATGGAACAATGCAGTAATAGTTCTGATGCATAAAAAAGGCGACACCACCAATCTCGGCAACTACAGACCGGTCAGCTTGTTGTCACACATATATAAACTGTTCACCAAAATTATCACAAACAGACTTTGTTCCAAATTAGATCAGTACCAACCAAGGGAACAAGCTGGATTTCGAGCAGGCTATGGTACAAATGATCATCTCCAAACAATCAAAACATTGATCGAAAAATCTATAGAATATAATAGACCCTTGGTGTTGGTATTCGTTGACTACGAAAAAGCCTTCGATACCATAGATCAGAGAGAAATGCTTAGAGCTCTGACTGATTGTCGAATAGATCACCGATACACCAATGTGATAAAGAATATATATGAAAGAGCAACAGCTTGTATCAGACTACACGAAGACACGAATAAAATCCCAATCAAAAGGGGCGTTCGACAGGGGGACACAATTTCTCCAAAATTGTTTACTAGCCTGCTCGAATTCATATGCAAGAAAATAAATTGGGATGATATGGGCCTAAATATAAATGGTGAGAACCTGTGCCACCTCAGGTTTGCGGATGATATACTGCTAATAACAGATTGCATTGAAAAGGCGAGAGAAATGCTACGACAATTGAACGTTGTCTCCCGACGAGTAGGACTGAGCATGAATCTGACAAAAACAAAGATAATGACCAATCTTGTAATTGGTGGAAGTGTTCTTCTGGACGATACACACATTGAAGAGACAATATCCTATAAATATCTAGGACATGAGGTGCGCATTTCCCGGGATAATCAAACTTCCGAACTCAGCAGAAGAATTGGTCTGACCTGGGCCGCCTTTGGAAAACTGAGATACATTTTCAAATCAGCACTACCAACATGCTTGAAACGTAAAGTTTTTGATCAATGTGTCTTGCCAGTACTAACCTACGGCGCAGAGACACTAACCCTTACAAAAGGCACTGTGAGGAAAATCCGAACAACACAGTATGCCATGGAAAGATCAATGTTGGGAATATCTTTGAGAGACAAGATAACAAACAGGGAAATACGCAGAAGGACAAAACTGACAGATGCAGTAGAGAGGATAGCTACACTTAAGTGGAACTGGGCGGGGCATGTCGCTAGAATAACTGACGATAGGTGGACAAGGAAGATTCTGGAATGGAGACCAAGACAAGATTCAAATCGAAATAGAGGTCGCCCTCCAACCAGATGGCACGATGATTTGAGACGCATTCATTCCAACTGGATGCAAGCTGCACAGAATAGAGAACTGTGGAAGAACTCAAGGGAGGCGTATGTCCAGCAGTGGACTTTTAGTGCTGCATGATGATGATGATGATGATGATATTATATAGGGTGTTCCATGTGACCGTGGCCAATACCAACTTTCTCATTTCAAATGCAACCCCTGTATATTATTCATTTTTTGGATTCTTCAGAGAATTCTAGACACAATTCATGCACAATATCCTATACCTATCTTTAACTATTTCGGAAGTATTGAGTGTTTTCAGATTTATTGCAAAAATCAACGTTTTAAATAAAAATTATTTTATTTCACACATTCGGTACATTACACTTAAAACCTAATAAGTAATACTGATTATTTCCTAATCATTAAAAAAAAACAAAAAAAAAACATGTCAATGTAGGAAATGTTCAAAATGCTAGCCGCGAACGTCTTAGCAACATGCTAATCTGGTGTAGAATTGTCTTCTAACGTTACTCAACATTTCAGGCGTGACTGATCTAATCGCAAGCGTGATTCGGTTTTTTAGGTCGTCTAAGTTTAAGGGTTTCGTTTCGTATACAATACTTTTGACATATGTCCACAAAAAGAAGTCAAATGGTTTCAGATCAGGAGATCGTGCTGGCCATTCTATCGATCCGCGCCTCCCTATCTACCGATTTGGAAAAATTTGGTTCAAGTACTGCCGGACATTGATTTGGTAATGGGGCGGTGCTCCTTCTTGCTGAAACCATATCACATTGGCAGGAACTTGTGGATTTGCTGGATCAGGATATAAGTTTATCAAAGTTGGTACGACATTATTTTGGAGTAGTTCTAAATATTTTTCTCCGTCAATGAAAAAGGGACGTACGATATGATTTCCAACAATTCCTGCCCAAACATTAACATTTTCAGGATATTGCGTATGTTCTTCTCTCATCCAGTGAGGATTCTCATCAGATCAATAGCGGCAATTTTGACGATTAACATGACCGTGTAGTGTAAATGTACTCTCATCAGAAAACAAAACATTTTCTGATTGGATCACATTGTTATCTAACATTGCCATCATTTGCTCACAAAAATGCGTTCTCCTATCGAAATCGTCTTCTATGAGCACCTGAGTTGCCATCATTCTACTGTATAGGGATGCACCTTACTTTCCTTCAATATTCGAAATATTGACGTGTGGCTGACGGTGAACAGCGGGGCTACTTTTCGAACAGAATTATGTGGGCTTTCTTGAAACTCAAGCATAATATCCAATTTCATATCATTACTTACTGCATTGGCAGCAATTTTTTTTATTTGTCTTACATGACCAAACTCTCGAAACTGCTTTTCTAATTTGGTAATTGTTCCTTGGGATAAAGGCGGAAAATTTGGAAATTTTTCGTGAAATAAGCGAGAAACTTCCATTTGTGTCCGTGTGCAATCTCCATAACCAATCATTTGAAGAATGGTTATTTTGTGCATTTCTGTTAAATGAACCATTTTTCTAATATTATTACGTACAGTTATCGAAATTCAAAAGACAATAGCACTTACACTGATCACTTATTGTCATGCAAACAGACAACGTGTTACTAAGGCTATGAGAATAAACAAATCTGTTTTTGTTTTTTTTAATTTCTTCTTAGTAATGGTTTTTTTTTACTTTCTTCATATAAAGAGGTAAACGGGAAATAAGTATTGAGTGTAATGTATCGAATTTGTGAAATAAAATAATTTTCATTTAAAATGTTAAATTTTGTGAAAAATCTGAAAACACTTTATGTTTCCGAAAAAGTTGAAGATAGGTAAAGGACATTGTACATGAATTATGTCTAGAATTTTCTGAAGAATCCAAAAAATAAATAATAAACGGGGGGTTGCATTTGAAATAAGAAAGTTGGTATTGGCCACGGTCGCATGGAACACCCTATATAATTTTATTTTTTTGAAAAATATGCGCATTTAAAATTACAAATCGACGTGTCCGAGCGTTTTTCCTACCACCCCCTCATTTATTCGTTATCGAATTTATTCCATTTGGCTGTTACACTCTGTATAATAATTCCTGACAACAGATAAATATTGAATTTGCATTAATGCTTTCATATTTGCTTAATGAATGAATGTTGTGGGTAAAGTCAGATTGAATAATTCATTAATATATTCGCGTTAATCATAGTAATCATACTAATCATAAGTTATGTTTCGGAATTTCTGAATGGAATCGTCTAAATGAGCGAAATGTTTTGGAGAGAATATGCTGGTTAAATGCTTCAAGCCTGAATTTAATTCACAGAAGAAATTTGCTACACCAAACTTCCAAACAGAAAAGCCACTCTGTAAACTACGCTGAAGGTAGTTTTCTGGAAAGTAGCTACTCACAAAAATGATTTTCTGAACTGTTCATAATTTTCTCTTTCACTTCAGGGCAGGAAAACAATTTCGAATTTACTAGGCGCCACTTTACAGTTCGCATTCATAACAGCAAAATACGCTAAAATTACTTTCCACATATCTGGGAACCGTAACCGTATCAGGCTTATAACGCCAACCTATAAAATTGTATGAATGATCCTCATTCACAATATGCAGTAAATTCGGAATTTATGAACCACATTTTTCTAACTATCAGAGAGTAGTGAGGAGCGTATAAACATACCAAGGACATAACATTTAATGATCGTCATAAAACTGAATTATTCGTCAAATATCTCCATTAAAAACAAACTACGTTCTGAATCTTCCCAGATAATTTTTCTACTATTTCGCATACTCGACGACACATTAAAAAAAAACCTTTTCCTCTGATAAATATTGTTTGGGTTTAGTTCGTATCCCTGAATTAGTATAATTGGGAGAATCAGTGAAATTGACAAAGAGATTTCTTGCTGAGTTTGAAGAAAAAGAGTTTCTCAAATATGGGACCGCAAACTTTTTGTTTTCGAGATACAGGGTGTACTAGGGAGTATTTGAACGAAAATTATGCAAATAGGACGTGGTGGAAATCAGATCTCCAGACAAATAATGTCGATTTATTTTCATACTAACTTTTAATGCCCATTTCGATTTTTTTTTGGGATTTTGGGAGAAGCGTTAGTTTTTTTCTCGAAATTGTTAACAGATACGACAAAACTACAAGAGATCATAAAGATAAGTAAGTATAACAACAAATCTTCTTTCTATAATTTTTCAAACTAACAAAGGCTCGCCAAAAAAAAGTTCTGGGTGAGAAACGAGGACATTGTTCCGAAAAAACATCGCCCTGTACATCTGTAATCGAAATTCACATGTTACATGGTATAAACTCTAAATTGCAATGTCTATGCTGAATTTCAGAAGAATATCTTATGAAATGCATATACTATGGGAAAAAACCTGAAAAAATTCTAAGTTTTGAAAATAAATTTCGATTGTTTGGTGTTTCAAATGATGTGGAATCATTTCAGCAAGTGCAAAAAATGTTTCTGTTAACTTTCACCTAAAAAATCCACTCAATTTCTCTTTACCATGCGATTTTAATCTTTTTTGCGTGAGTTAAATACACACAATGAACGTTTAGATGTAGCAAATATAAGAATAAGGTAAATATTATCTGTCAATATCGAAAAAAGTCGTAGGGTTTCAAACTCACCTAAAGGTCTGTAGCACTGTTTCTCGAATTCTTCCAATATAGCGCTCAACAGTCCCAGAATAGCCTGAGGGAACTCAGTTATTAAAAACAAAAACAACAACGCCAACAGCATATTTGAAGTTCTGTCTGCCTGATTCACCTTCTTCTTCTTATTGTTCAATAATCCCGAATTTTTCATATCTTTCAGATTGACGACAGTCTGCAACAGCACTTTTTTCCTCTTCTTGGTTTCGACCAAAATAGAAACTAATTTCCAAGACAAATGAGTTAGCAGGACGCAAGGTACAAGTTTGATGACAACACTGTATACCCAAAAACTTATCACTTTGGCGGATACATTCACGATGTCAGTAACGTAAATCAACTCACTGGTGACTTCGCCCTTGTAACTTTTCAGATCTTTCCTATTTATTATTTTTCCGGTAAGGTCGCAGGTTTGGTTGTGATGTCTTATGGTTAGAGATAAGATTATGGGGCTACAGATGATTGGGGCGCATATGTACACCAAGAGGATCACATAGAAGGTTCTTTTCAGTCCAAACCACACCCTAGTGTTGTGGGGTTGTGATATGGTGACATATCTCCAAACAGCAAGGATAACTGTGAGGCAGCAGGAGATGAAGTGGACGATTTGGCTGAACAAAGCATGGAAAAACATGAATATGGCCCAGTTGTAGCTGAAGCTCCCGATGTAGTTCCTTCTTTCCCTATTGAAGTACCTGTGTATGCTGAACGGGATGTACTCCAGCATCACCAAGAGATCAGCCACAGCCAAACCAGCCAGGATCAGATTGGTGGGCCATCTCATATCCTTCCTCAGCAGCACAGTCATCATCAGAACGTTCGCCAAAGAACCAAACACACATAACGTCAAACTTAACGCCCCGTGCAGTTGCTCGTACGATTTTGAAAAGTTTGTGAGATTGCAATACGTGGTTATGTTCATGGTTGCGGTGGGAGAGCGAGATGGTCAACGCATCGAGTTCTGAGGAGCGGCGGAGACCATACTGGGACGTAGATGGGACCGCAAGTGTTCAATTTTCAGTTTGGCGGCATACGAGAAAAGTTTGGACGCAGGCGTCGCTATTGGCGGCGGAAACGAGTGATTAGGAAAGTTTGATTGGGGGCGGGTTGGGAATTTGAGTCTGTCAATTGGAGGGTTCTGTTTTTGTCGGCGAAATCTGATGGACTGTCGCGCGGGAAATTCGTTGTTGATGGAAGTGAGAAGGATTATTCTGGAGACAGACGAGATTTTGAGCTCTTTGAGCGGTCGTCCTGCTTAAACCTATGTCATATTGTCACGATGTCTGTGTATAAGCTAGAGATTTGAAATTTTAAATATGCCACGTTTTGGCAATGCTAATGTTCGAAGTATAAATGCGCTAATCAAAGAAAAAAGTCCCAGAAATACAACCTACAGTAACGAATTTTTCTGAACTGATGCAAAAGATTTCAAGAGGTGATTCCTTGTTCGAAATAAAGAGTAGTTTTTTGGGCCGAAAGTTAAACGTTAGGGAGATATCGTGGTGCAAAAAAAAATGAAATTTAAAGAAAGACTAACGAAACGACTTGGAAATAATTGAATTCGTAGAGCTTGATTTAATTAATTTCATCTCTTGTATTTTTTTCGTAAAATGTACCGTTTTGAAATGAAAAAATAAAATGTAAATCATTACTTGTCGGAAAAGGACAATTTCTTTTAGAACAGAAACCGTTAGTGGTTCACATGCTTAGACCATGCAGAGTTTGGGTGTTATGGATCAGCGAAATGGGTATTCTGAATGATTCGAATGGGCTGAAGAACTTAACGATCGAATAACACGTTTAGATTTCCCAGGACTTCCGGATTGATGACGAATCTGGTGTATTTGGGAGGTCGTATCCCTTACGTATTTTTCACCCAGATAGTTGACATTTTCGAAATCGATTTTATTAGGCCTAGTGATATTTGGGACAATGTTTATTGACAATTTTCAAACAAAAAGTGGATCCGACCACACAAACGGGAGCTATGACGATTTGAAATTTCAATTTTTTGAAAAAATGCCATTTGGCAAGGCAAAATCTGAACTATTCTAGATAGCGCCTTGAAATATTTTTTATTGAATTCAGCGTCCTCGAAAACCTATACTTCGATACCAAACTTGACCATATTGTCCTTCCTTAACCAGATTTTTTTTAGTTTTATGTTTTCCATTTTTCATTTTCGAGTTTTGTTCACACGCTTAGAGCATGCAGAGTTTCGGTGTTATGGATCAGCAAATTGGGTATTCTGAAAGATTTGAATGGAATGAAGACTTTAACGATCGAATAACAACTTCAGATTTCCCAGGGATTCCGTGTTGATGACGAATGTGGTGTTTTTGGGGGGTCTTACCCCTTACGTATTTTTCACCCAAAAAGTTGACATTTTCGAAATCAATTTTATTGAGCATAGAGATACTTGGGACAATGCTGATCAACAATGTACAAACAAAAAGAGTGGATCCGACCACAGGAACGGGAGCTGTGACGATTTGAAATTTCGATTTTCTGAAAAAATGCCATTTCGCAGGTCAAAATCTAAACTGTTCTAGATAGCGCCTTGAAATATTTTTTATTGAATTCAGCGTCCTCGAAAACCTATATTTCGAAACCGAACTTGACCATATTGGCGTAAATTCTTCTTTTTTTTTAGTTAACAAAACTGATAGGGGTAGTCTACTTCAACCTCCCTAACTTTTGACTTTTGACGCAACATTTATATAACAAACTACCCTTTATTTTGAACAAGGAATCCCCCTTTGAAATCTTTCACATCAATTCAGAAACACCCTGTATATTTGGGGAATATTTCTGGAATTTGACTGCGAACGAGATTATGAATTTAATGAACATAGAAGCTTAAAAGAATTGACGTTGATACTTGAAGACTGGGCTGTCAATTTTAGAAAAAGGCAGGACCGAATTCAAAGAAGAACGGTGAAAACAACTGTTTTTCATCTGGAAATGCACAATTGGTATTCGTACGCCCCTCAATAATGAACAAGCTTATTATTGATCAGAAGTATGTCCCATTTCAGTATTTATTCCCTGTGCTGGTGTGTGGAGTGAACAAGAAACTAATTACATATGCGCAAAATCATTCTGTTCAATTTACCCATGTTCAATAGAGTTTTCAACTGAATAATTATGATCCCGTCATACCTGCGAATAACTGAACTGTTTGAGTACTAATAGCAAATTGCTGGAATAGGTATGGGCTGACTTACGCAATTATTCAGTTCGAGATGTTTAATCTAAGCCGACTAGAAATTTATAGAATTCGCAGTACAGGTTGATGGTATCTATATTCTTCAATGTACGCGGATATATTGAGAAATTCTAGCCTACTATTGAACCAAACAAAATTTCAATGTCAAAATATTTTATTACTCTGTACTCAACATATTCTCCTCTTGATTGAATACATTTATTACAGAGCACCTGCAACGTCTCTAGATCTTTCAAAAAAAAATGTTTCTTTTTGCTCTGCAAACCATTCCTCCACAGCTTTTATTACCTCCTCGCTGGAAGAAAATTTACGACCATTCAAACTTTTTTTTTGTTGAGGAAAGAGATGATAGTCGGACGGAGCCAAATCTGGTGAATAAGGAAGGTGTTGTAGTAATTCTAACCCTAAATCACGAATTTTTTGCATGGCAACATGAAATTTGTGTACTGGGGCGTTGTCTTGTAAAAACAAAACAACTTTGGATAGCTTTCCGCCTCTTTTCTCTTTAATTTTTTCTCGTAGAGTGGCCAGTAATGTCGAATAGTAATCTCCAGTTATTGTTCTACCCTTATCTAAAAAATCAATCATGATTACTCCATGACAATCCTTAAAAACTGAAGCAAGAACTTTTCCAGCAGATTTTTGGACACGAAACATATTAGGTCTTGGAGAACCAGAGTGTCGCAATTCCATCGATTATTGCTTTGTTTCTGGATCGTAGAAATGTACCCAAGTCTCATCCATAGTATCAATTCGGTTTAAGAAGTCTACGACGGTGATGCATCGCTTACAAGCTCGCTCACTTCTCTGGAACACCGTAGAAAAGTGGGCGATCTGTCTCTATTTTATAGATATTTCCATGGGCGATGCTCTTCTGAATTATCAGCAATCGTTCCCCCTCTGGCAGTCTCTTCCAGACTAACCCGTCAAGTTAAGTCTTCACACCCCTTCGTGGTAACTTTGGAGACCTGCAGAACATCTCCCTTCAAAGACTCGTTCATACAACGAACAGCGAGGATTTGGAACACATTGCCTAGGGAGGTGTTCCCCGAGGCATATAACCTCCAGAAATTCAAGAAGAACTCCAATTCCTACCTGCTTGCCCTTGGTTCTCACGATGTTCTCTGAACATTACAGGATATTCCTTTTCGTGAAAATCACAACATAAAAAAAACATCGTTTTCAAATCGAGCACAGATCGAACGCGATGCTTCTACCCTTGCACGCTTTTGGTCAACATTCAAATACTTGGGGATCCATTTTGCAGAAATTTTTCTCATGTCAGAATTGACGTGAACTATATGCTGAACGCGTTCGTATGAAATCTTCAGTGCTTCAGATATCCGTTTTAGCCCAATTCGACGGTCTGATAAAATCATGTCATGAACTGCATCGATATTTTCGGGGACTCACACAGAAACTGGCCTTCCCGATAGGTCATCATCTTCAATGGAAAATTTACCTCTTTTGAAGCTTGCAGTCCAATTTTTCACGGTCGCATACGAAGGATATTGATCACCAAGGGTATTAAGCATATCTTCGTAAATCTGCTTACCTCTTAACCCTTTTAAATACAGGTACTTGATGATGGCTCGATACTCCAATTTTTCGATTTTTACAATTTCGGTGGAAATTTTTTTTTCATTTATTGCGTAACTCTGGTTTACTTTTTTAACGTCAAACTCTACACTGACATTTCTAATAAGTTATTGTCCGTTGATATGGTATCGCAATATTTTATTTATGCATGGAACTGGTCTAGGCTAACTAGATATCAATACATCCTCGTATGTTTCGAGGTACGTGCATCAAGCTGATACAAGACTAGATTTTCCAATGTGTTTTCTCGAGTGTATATCGAAGTCAACATCAGGTCATCAGTGGAATAAACTGTAACATAAATAATATGACAGGAAAGTTTGAACTAGAAACTAGAACTTCACTCTAACTTCGAAACATACGCCACTCAGAAAGTCGTGAAATCGTGGAAGTTCACTCACATATTCTCTCCAACTTGCATAGTTTTTACGCTCAAGCTCTCGAAACTCGAAGTTCTGTAATTTCTCTCCACATTTCTGGGACAGTTATGAAACTAGCGTGTATTTTCACAGGTTAACAGACAACTCGAAAATAATCTGACATTTGAAAGTTCATTCAAATTGGGATATGGTAAGTGGAATTACAAAAAACGGAAAGGGATTGTCAGAACTTGAATTATCAGCAGCATTTTTCTTAAATTGCATGTTAGAAGCCCATTTGCAAAATACCTGTTTGGCGACAAAGCACAATTTCAAGTCGCTCCTAATAACCTCGTTGACCTCGAATCCTACCCATTCATTACCCCCAATTATTTTCCGATAATTCAGTCATTCCGTTGTAATTCGATCCTAACGATCTTAACCCCCACTAAGTTATATTGAATTGACTGTCGGTAGCAGGGATAGATACCCTAATGAAACGCCCTCTACCGGTTATAGGATCCGGTCCAGCTGAGGCATTCAAATCAAATTAGGTTAGATAGGATGAGAGGTAGGGCCTTGTCATATCGGATTTGTGGGACTAAGAAAATTTCCACTTATTAGGCAAGGCAACAGATAAAATAAGAGGCTTTTCTTAAGCTCTCTCAATTCTTCAGTCAGTGGAGCTGCTAGCATCAGGGGTAGCACTTTTCATGAAAAGAAGCACTCTGGAGGAATCTTCCAAGAATGGATAATTCCACGATATTTCGGAACTATAAGAACCAATAATTATTTGGATGTCAATATGAATAAGATATGCCTAGTCACTGACTGCCTTACAGGACATTGTATACGCCACTGAGTCTAATACCATGTTAAACCCTAGCCTCTGAATTCATCAAGACCTGCTGTAAACATTGAATTACCAAATCCACTTATTTATAATAAGAAATATTCGTTTTATCTCATCCCTTGACGAATAAATATTTCACTAGCCAGAACCAGAAGTGAGACATTCAAAAGATGTTTCTGGATTTTCCAGATAAGGCGATTTATCCTCTGGCTAATTCAACGAAATTGTTATCTGTTTAAAGTGAAATCCCGGAGGTTATTTCGGAACAACAACAACAACCAAGGATTTTGTCTGGAGAAAATTAGATTTCATCTTTCAATGCGCGCTCAAAGGTCTTAAGATTTCAACAAACTGTCTACTGAGTACTCGATATGTTTACGAGCCATAGGGCTGTCGATACAAGAGATTTATCACAGCTTTACACGTTCATCTGGTAAAATTGGAAAGCTTCAGTGGAGCTTATACTTGAAGGTTGAAATTAATGAAGATATATCCATTTTAGAATCCCACAGTTTGAGTGTTTCACAACAGAAAACCAAAGAGATCATTCATTGAATTTCAATCGACGATAAATGCAACTAAAAATACTATGATTTCGTTTTCTATTTTCGATAACAAATCATTGGAATCCAGCAATAATTCGAGAGAAAGTAGTTTCATGGCACGTGTAAATCGGTATGAAACTTTGAAATTGAGCCAAGTGCTTGTAATTGTATCCTTTCACAAACAAATGCATTCCAGAACTTCATGAAAGAAGTCTATTTGAAATCAACGAAGAAGTTTGTTTGGAATTCGCAAGGATATGGCAAATATCTATTGACAATTTTTCTTCACTTCTTCACGTATGGATCACTTCCCAATATCGAAATCATCTTTTCAACTGGTCAATCCATTATACTTTCCAATGTCTCAAAATTCCCCACCAAAAACTAGTTTTCTATACGCAATCGTTCGGCAAATACCTTGCGATCCCATCGCTCCATAGTCACGTGGTCCTATATTCGTTTGCATCATCATACACTCACATAAGAAATACCGAACGGATATGAAGAAGTGCTATTTATTTCTGTATATCCCCCGTAGATTTTCTGATCCAATTTCTAAGAAAGTAATATACGCTAATCACAAATGTTTGAATTACGATTCACACAATTTATGTACGTTTGAATTGAAACTGATAACGACTCATTTATCGAAATACGATGATGCTCCTCTAGTAATCGACATTTTCTTTCTGCTCATCGTGAACAGAGATATGAATATTTTACGTACTTTTCTGTTTTTAAGCGTGACTGGAGCACTAGTATCAGCTACGAACGGTAAGTGTACTTTACCTAATAAATCTACTCTGATTGTTTTAATTCTCGGGAAATCTGGAATGAGAACATCTATTTCAGTCAATCATTGTCATAACTCAATAGTTCCTTTCCCTGAGAGATTGGCTAAAAATAGATAACATTGGGTGTTCAGATTGCTTATGGGGAATGCTTACTTTCAAATTAACTGAGATCTGTATACTCTGTATTAGTTTATTTGGAAGTGGATCCACCAGGTATGGTCTGGTGAATGTTGATTGTTTCTGTGTGAAGGTGTAGTTGGTTGAAATATAGCATGCGTTAAAAATGCAGGCTGTCGACTTATGGAAGATGCTCGAACCATTCCGCTTGAAAAAAGTCTCTCATATTTACTGAGAAATAAAAGAACAAAACGAAATGCCCTGGAGGATATCGAAATATGAAATGATCTTTCACATTCTATCTCGCTTATCCTAAGACGTGACATACATTTCAAATGTCTTCGACAGCCAAGACATACATTTCGAATTCCCTATGACATGCTGGTATTCATTTCATATATTTTGTCTTACCTTCACCACGTGGCGTTTTTTCATTTTTCAGTAGGAAAGAGTGATTTGTAAATTTGTGTTAACAAGTGGGTAAATCTAGAGACCAGTTGGAGCTGTTAGTAAGTCCTTATTTGGCAGGACTCATTATGATCCAAGGATGTATAGGAATTTTGTGTGATCTGAACGAATTTCGTAATGTTTTGGTAATCAGCCAAGTTTCATGAGTATTCAAGGGACTAGACTCGTCCTTTTGTAAAACGCCATGGAAAAGCAGATATCACCATGCATATTCAAATCACGTATCTACAAAACGTAGATATTCTATATTCCCTAACAGTTCGCAGCGCAATATATTTCGTCTCAACAAACGTTCTCTATAGCGAATTCTCTTGAATCTAAAATGGAAGATCATAAATCGACCGAGAAACTTAACTGATGCCTTGTTGAAGAAGACTAATTAGAGAAGGCAAAATTTGCGAGAGTGGAAAACGGAATGTGAGGTAGATCGTGAAGAGTTTCAAAGGAAATCATCTTGAATGCAGAAATTTCTCAAAGCCAGTGAGGGTGAAAATGGGAAATTCTTGAAGGCAACAACTCAGCGTATGTACTATGTGAAGAGGGCATGAAATACTGTGAAACTATTTACGGCAGATTTAATGATGGGTTTCCACATCCACTTATACCTTAAAATTGTCTTCGGATATACCTACAACAAATTCTGCACGAGAAATTGAAACTTCTTCATTGAAGTATTGCAACTTCTTCATCAATTTGTTTTGTTGTTGTTTTTCAATAAACTGCAGCTCGCTCATTCACGTGTGTGTAGATTGTTGATGTAGGATGTAGGCATTCAGCTTACCATTTTCTTTGGAATCAAGGATGTGTG
This sequence comes from Adalia bipunctata, assembly GCA_910592335.1. Classification (NCBI taxonomy): domain Eukaryota; kingdom Metazoa; phylum Arthropoda; class Insecta; order Coleoptera; family Coccinellidae; genus Adalia; species Adalia bipunctata. The sequence continues at coordinate 7,886,169 of OU342951.1, forward strand.
ACCGAAGGATAATAATAGAATTGTTTGAGTCTGATTCATATTTCGAAAAAGTTGGTTTAAATATGAATTGAGTCCAATGAATATCACCCTTATCCAATAAGGAAGAAATAAAAGCTCTATCGGTGATTTCCGTTATTGTTGGGTTATAGTATATAACAATAATAGCAAGGTAAGAGGGTTTTTACTGGCGAATGGAGGATATAACGAGCCGCAGGCCGCAGGCGAGTCAGTTACCTCCTTGTGCCAGTAAAACCCGTTACCTTGCGTGTATTGTTTTATATTTTATTTGTTTCTCATTTGTAAAAAGGTTAGATAAATTCCAAAAAAATCTCAATAATTTGTCGCAAATGTCGTAAGCTATGGAAGCGTTGCCATGAACATGTCTGTTTATTTTTCTTTACATTTGTTTTGGCGAAAGCGAAAATGAATGTACCAAAAGAATTTATTGAGGCAGCCTGCAGTGTAGCTTCAAGTTTATTACCTGCAAAATCAGCTTCAAGATACGAGCGAGAATACGACGACTTCAAAAAGTGGCAAAACAAAAATAGTGTGATTGGGGTAACTGAAGATGTTTTGTTGGTCTACTTGAATCAACTATCAGCTAGATTCAGCCCTAATACTTTTTAGGCAAAATGGTCTATGCTGAAAAGCTGCTTGGAAATGAAAGAAAATGCCCCTGTTCGCAGGTTTGTTTTCCAAAAAAATTCATTGAAAAATATGACGTTTAGTTGTCATTTGCAGATTTCAAAAGGTAATAGCGTTTCTGAAACGAAAAAATGAGCGTTTTTCGCCAAAAAAGGCCTAGGTAATAAGTAAAGAAGAGGCTGAACAATTTCTTTTACATGGTCCTGATGACCAGTGGTTGCTGGCGAAAATTGTAACAATATTTGGGATTTTTGGATGTTGTCGATGTGACGAAATTCTCTCCTTAAACATGAATGATGTAGAAGATATGGGAAAATACGTTATTGTGACATTGCGGCAAACAAAAAATTTAACAACAAGAAGATTCACCATAACCGATAATGGCTGCAGCTTCAAGCCCTGCATGTTATACAGAAAATATGTAAATCTTCGGCCTCCTGGAACAGCAAGCCTAAGATTTCTTTTGACATACCGACATGGAAAGTGCATTTCCCTTAATGCTGGCCAGCACACTATTGGTGGTGTCCCAAAGCAAATAGCGAAATATTTAGGTTTAAAAGACCCAGAGTTATACACCGCCACTCTTTTTGCAGAACAGGAGCCACTATGGTTGCGGATTCGGGTGGAGATATTTTAGCACTAAAGCGTGCAGGAGGGTGGAAGAGCACCGAAATTGCGATGAGTTATGTCGATGATTCGGTCAACAAAAAAATCGAAATGTCTAGCAAATTATTTGGTAGTAAGGAGAGTACAAATGTTCTGCAGTCCTCGAGTTCAGCAGTTTCTGAGTCAACAGGTGGTTCATCATCATCAGTATCAACTCTTTCATCATCAAAAAGCTGTGTTACTGGAAATAACAATTGTACCATGATTTTCAACATATATGACGATAAAACAAAATTTTCTAATGTAAATAATACTACTTACTTGTAAAAATTCTGCAAGTTAACTGTCAGTTTTACAAGTTAGTGACTTGATAAAATAAACTTTCTTGATTAATATTGTGTTTTTGGAAACTGACGTTTACAAATGAGAAACAAATAAAATAGTTTTCAGGCAGAAATGCTACAATCGAAAGATGCGTAGACATAAACCTGGAAAAAAACCATCAAGGGTGGAAAGTAGATCTCTTTAGTCTGGGCTCTTGGTCACTAAAGAAACTAAGGAAACGAAGAGGCCAAAACCCTAGCCAGAAAGGGAGAACATATGGCCTAAATCAGAACGTAAATAATGTCATCAAAATCTGAAAAAAACTAACCTAAATCATTATTAATTAAAGCCAATTAATTCGTAATCTGAACAAAGCCATTCACATGACATTCTAAAACGAATATAAATTTCAATGCAAGCTTGAATTTTGCCAGTACAGCTTCTCCAGTTTAGGTCGTTGAGTGCAGGGTATTTGCGGTTGATTATATGTTCTTGTATCCTATTTCCAAGAAGAGATGATGGGACGATGCTAGTTGACCCAGATAATGAGAATATTGCGTCTATTTCGCTACCCGTTGCAACACATGGCTTGACATCTCTTCCTATTAATTATTCTTAATTAATATTCCGAAGATCCAAACTCTATAGCTTTTTACTTTTTTTCTCAAAGTTTCAGATACCTCGAAATATCGCCTGCCCAAAGAAGTCATCCCATTTTCATACGCAATCAAATTGCAGCCTCTCATTACTCAAGATTACTTCAAAGGAGAGGAATACATCAATGTTAGGGTGACATCGCCAGTGGATTCTATTTTTCTTCATGCCAGTGAGCTGAACATTATCGAAGCTAAAATAGTGGGAGACTCAGAGAAAGTTAATTTTGAACTTCTCAAGGACTATCAGCTGGTCAAGGTCTACCAGGAGAATGGAGAAAAAATATTGGAGGGAGACTACATGCTTTACTTCAAGTACGAAGGATCTTTGCTCCACGAGGATCAAATGGGGATGGTCAAAGGAACGTATCCCCACAAAAATGTAACAGAGTAAGTGAGGACATCAATTTTTGTACGTAAATATCGTTTAATGCAATGATCGCTGATTTAACGAAATAAAATAAGCGAAGGCAGAACCCTAACGAAATTACTACACTCATTGCATCCTTTCTGTTCTAAGCAGAAGTAATTTGGCATCTGAAATGGCATGTTATCAATTTTATCCTTCCACAGAGTACTTGTAGTGACAGATTTCCAACCTACTTACGCTCGAAGAGCTTTTCCATGCTTTGACGAGCCAGCTTTGAAAGCTATTTTCAACGTCAGTATCGTCACCCCTGATGCATCTTGGATAGCCCTTTCGAACGCAGATGAAATAGTGAGTAAACAACCATTCAAGAACATAAAAACCTTTCGAAATTTCCTTTAAAACAATTTATGTAATTAAAAATTGTGTCTTCCAACCTATCTATCTTCTTCTAGTCATTATTAGAACTCACTGGAATCCATAATCCCAAATAGACATGGCACAAAATTCAGTTCTCTCCAAAGGTCACGAAGTATCATCTCAGAGAGATCTGCAGCACCATGTGTTATTGCTTTAAAACTATCTATTTTCGATATATCATGATTCAAACTAAAGTCCATCTCAAGATCTCCTCATAGATCCGGATATTTCAACTTGAATGACTGGAATAACTATAATTTAAAAGATGAATTTTATAGGGACATGAAGAGACCCCTGAAGGAGTCCTCTACCGGTTTGAGAGCACGCCGGTCATGTCGACAGAGTTGACGTCGTTTGTGGTTACTAAAATGGAGTATTTAGAGAGAACCTTCCCTCATAAGAATGGGATGCTGAGGATCAGGACATTCCTGAGTAATGCGAAGGAAGAAAATCAAACCTTAGTCCTGAATTTGACAAACGAACTAGTGAAGTACTACGAGGAGTTTACTGGAGTGGATTATCCGATGTCGAAAATTGGTGAGAATTTATTTTGGTTTGTTATAAAAACTGTGAAGATACTGCAATTCATCCGAGTCAGGAGTGTAAGTCTCATAATAAATAGCAGATTCCCCAACAGAGTGAACCCCATAAATTTAAGAACAACTTTGGGGTTCTCTCGAGATATATCAAGTTACACAAAGAGATTTTGAGCTCTCGTAAGTAGATTCTCCTTGTAGAAAGATTCGCATTCAGGAATCCAAAGGATAATTTGTTTGGACAGCTGTAGAAAACAATTGACAGCAGCTGTCAAATAAATCGTCCATGATTTCGGATCTGTTCGACAGAAATATTGATTCTTTTTCTCATTAGTTCGAATGTTATATGGTATTAAGATTCGGACAAACAACATGCTGAAAGAAAAAAAAATGAAGCGTGTTCTGGAAACTTCTTTCCTGGTATTGATCTCTTGTCACACCAAGCATCTTATCTATCTCAAGTAACGACACATTATTTCACCTAAGATTTGACATTTCCGATCGGGAAATACTGTGAAAAAATAAATTTATGTCTTGAGTTGCGGTTATGCCCAGACATAAATTCTTATATTCTGAAAGGGACGCAAAAGACCTCAGAATAATGGTGATTTTTATGAATATTCATCTTGATTATACCAGCGGCTGAGCTATGAATGGAGCAAGATTTTACTTATGACGATGTTATTCTTTCAACACAAAGAGTGGGGTATTTACCTCGAGAATTTAATCTGGAATGGCTGACATATCACAGTTTTTCACTTTCGTTCCTTTGTTTTATGTTTTGACTGCCCCCAGTAATTTGATGAAAAAGAACATTAATGTATCTTTATCTCTGTCATTTTTCTAATTTGAATAGAAATTTCTATGGTTTTCCTTCAGCTTTATGAAGATTTAAAGAAGACATGTTTAATTTTTTTGAAGGAGACATTTCACAGAATTAATTCTTGGCAGGACAGTCTACAGTGGCTTTATACAGGACAGTGGCGACAATAGACGTTCACGTTTTGATTGGTCGGACTGTTTTCGACCACTAATGGCGGACTTTCATTGATTTGTTGTCATGTCATAGTGTATAAAGCTCAAAATCGAGTCAAATGTCAAACAGCACGATACTCAAATGTAAACAAATATCCGCCATGTTTGTGCAAAAACGTGTTCTATGACCCTATTGTCGCCACTGTCCTGTATAAAGCCACTGTAGGACAGTCATACTGAACAAAACAACATCCTTATTATTCTGATTAATTCATCTTCATACAAATCTAGCATCATGGATAATTGAAATTGTCTATAAATGGCTTCAGGAGGTAGAGATCAAAATCTACAAATTTCATATTCTATTAATTTTCACCTGAAATGTAGGAGATGTTTCCGAAATTTGCTGCAAATAGTATAACTCAATGAAATCATTTCAGCGAAATGAAACATTCATGAAGAAATATCTCACACAAGTATTTCACAGCCCTATCAAACAGAATATTATAAATTTTCAATTCAGCGGAGATTAAATCCGAGAAATGACTGCCAATTTAAAATCGCTGGAGCACTATGAAATCTTCACGTTTCATTTAACATTAACAATTAAAATATCCTTTATGACCGTATTCTTATCCAACATCGCATTCATCTTCCTCTTCATAATTCATTCATTTTTCAGCTGAAAAAGTGCCTAAAAATGCTGATTTATTGGGATTCAGATCGTAAAATAGATATAAACTGATAGTGCTAGTAGTATATTTCTCGGCAAGAAAATAATGTTGACGAAAAACGTTGCATTGAAGTGCACCATTACAAGCTTTTATGGCCCAGTTGTAACTTCCTGAGAATTTCGACTATCAAACTGGCAGGGAGTTTATCTGATTTATTTTATTGCAAGTCGAACAGCTGAATATAAATTCCGCATAACAAATTGGAACTTCTTTAGGATATCGTTTCATGAGACGAGAAAAGGGTCATATTATGTGGAAAAATTAAGGTCTTATTGTTAGCTGTTATATACGATATTCCTATTATTCTCTTCATCTCTTCTGTATGTTATTGTTGTTTCAGATTTCATCGAGTACGATAAGAAGTTCCCAGCAACGGAATACTGGGGACTTACAACGTTCAAGACTGGTCTACTCAATCCAACTTTGGACCTTTATGATACCAGACAAATATCCATAGTTGTAGCTCATGAATTGACCCATTACTGGTTTGGAAATTTAGGTAAGCTACAATAGTAGGTATTCATTGAAATGGAAAATTTCAAAGTAGTGGAAAGGACGTATTCAAATGACAAATTGATTCCTATTGAAAAGCCCAACTGTAAAATATCAGTTGAAATATTTCTTTCAGTCACGAACAAATGGTGGAATGACATATGGCTTCAGGAAGGTTTTGCCCAGTATCTGTCTCTCAAAGTGGTAGACGATATTCTCAATACAACAAATGTAAATAGATGAATAATAATTTTTCCACACAATTACCAATATCATTTCCCAGGTAGAGGCATATCCTACAGATTACACTTTCAAAGTATTCACTGACGATGCAGAAACCAAGGACACAAAGCCGATAGTGGCAAACTGCACAACACCAAAAGACATCATGGTTCAGTTCAATGACATCACATATATCAAAGTGAGTATACTCCTCTATAAATTGTAAAAAAATACAAAATATATTTATGTAATTCCAAAGCTCGAGGACTTCTCCTTCGAGAGTTATCGTTCTTACGGTCGTTGGTCGGACATAATTGACTTTGACTACGAATTCATCATTCAAATAATGATGGATTGTGGTAGCTTCCTGGTGTTAACGTGGGATTCTAGGTTGATTTCATTCAGGAAATATATTTTGTTTGTCAGAAAGCGTAACTGAAAGAAGTGGTTGACGAGGGTAACCGAATAAAGACGTAAAATGTACCCTAGTCGCGTATCTCAGATTTATTCAAGGCTTCCGACCTCAACACTAGATTGTATCCCTTCAAGATTCTATCAGGTCCGTGCTGAATACGGAAAAGCATACGAAATTAAGCCAATATTTGGTATGAAAGCCTGTTTCATGCAAAAAGATCAAAATCAATGGCATCCCCACCGGAAAATCCAATTATAATTTTCCGAATCACGTACGAACCAAAAGCACTCTGAAAACTTGACGCAAATCTAATTTGAATGGGTTCTTGGAGAGAGGTGGCAGGGTTGCTGGCACCCTGAATGAAATGTTCTTTGGTTGTTGCTCTCGAAAGAATTAGGTAAATGACCGACAGAAAATGGACGTTCTATCGAACATTGTCCTTTCGATTTTTTGAAAAAATGCCATTTCGCAGGTGAAACTCTAAACTATTATAGATAGCGCCTTGAAATATTTTTTATTGAATTCAGCGTCCTCGAAAACCTATATTTCGATACAAAACTCGACCATATTGACTTTTTTTAACCAGATTTTTTTCTGTTTTATGTTTTCCATTTTTCATTTTCGAATTTTGTTTATACGCTTAGGGCATGCAGAGTTTTGGTGTTATGGATCAGCAAAATGGGTATTCTGAAAGATTCGAATGGGATGAAGACCTTAACGATCGAATAACAACTTTAGATTTCCCAGGGATTCCGTGCTGATGACGAATAAGGTGTTTTTGGGGGGTCTTACCCATTACGTATTTTTCACCCAGAAAGTTGACATTTTCGAAATCGATTTCATTAGGCCTAGAGATACTTGGGACAATGCTGATTAACAATATACAAACAAAAAGTGAATCCGACCACAGAAACGAGAGCTATGAAGGTTCGAAAATTCGCTTTTTTGAAAAAATGCCATTTCGTAGGTCAAAATCTAAACTATTCTAGAGTGCGCCTTAAAATACTTTTTATTGAATTCAGCGTCCTCGAAAACCTATACTTCGATACCAAACCTGACCATATTGTTCTTCCTTAACTAGATTTTTTTAGTTTTATGTTGTCCATTTTTCATTTTCGGGTTTTGTTCACACGCTTAGAGCATGCAAAGTTTTGGTGTTATGGATCCGCAAAATGGGTATTCTGGAAGATTTGAATGGAATGAAGACTTTAACTATCGAATAACAACTTCAGATTTCTCAGGTATTCCGTGTTGATGACGAATATGGTGATTTTGGGGGGTCTTACCCCTTACGTATTTTTCACCCAAAAAGTTGACATTTCGCAGGTCAAAATCTAAACTATTTTAGATACCGCCTTGAAATACTTTTCATTGAATTCAGCGTCCTCGAAAACCTATACTTCGATACCAAACTTGACCATATTGTCCTTCTTTAAGCAGATTTTTTTCAGTTTTATATTTTCCATTTTCGAGTTTTGTTCACACGCTCAGAGCAAGCAGAGTTTTGGTGTTATGGATCAGCAAAATGGGTATTCTGATTGTTTCGAATGAGATGAAGTCCGTAACGATCGAATATCAACTTTAAATTTCCCAGGGATTCCGTGTTGATGACGAATAGGGTGTTTTGGGGGGTCCTACCCCTTACGTTCTCGAAAACCTATACTTCGATACCAAACTTTGTCATTCTTCAGTTTTATGTTCTCCATTTTTCATTTTCGAGTTTGATTCACATCACTGGCCCCCATGCCCTCCCCCCCTTGCACCTTGACAATAATCCCTTTATAGTAGTTCAATCGATTCCTAATATTCTCGATGAAAAAATTTCATTTTGAATCTTAAACTCCTTAAATTTTTCTTAGAACATTTTTATCCATTCATGCCCCCCCTGAAAAAATTCATGGCCACCCCCGGAAAAACTGTCTGGATCTTCTAGTGGATTCAGACTATATTAACATTGAAGCAGAAATGAAGAAGCTCTAGAACTAAATGAAGATGTAACATTCTAGAATATTCAGAAATAAAACTCACTTGAGGGGAGTTAATATGAATTTCAATATTGGGATTTCTTCTTTTCAGTCAGGCAGCGTTATACGTATGTTGAATTACGTAGCAGAAGAACAAGGTTTCAGAAAGATAATTAGGAAATATTTTAGTGATCACTCATACAGTTCTGCAAGTACCGCAGATTTCATTTCATCCGTCCAATCAGTGCTTCCGGACACCCCGTTGGTGGAATTTCTGGAGACTTGGTTGTATCAAAATAGATTTCCCATAATCACCATTGAGGAGGATGTGAAGAAGAAGGTCTATATCCTTAGACAAGAATCAGCTTCCAAATTCAAGGACACCGATAACTTATCGCCATATGGGTATGCAAAATATTAATTCTTCGAACATTGAGATTTGATCTTCCAAAAACATGGAATAATCCAAAGTTTTTCAGATATAAATGGACCATTCCAATAATATACACGACAGATATCCACAGGGAACCTACTACGGTTTGGTTCAGAAAGGATGAAGATTTCAGTACGTTCTCTTGTCTTCCAGTCTAATTTGTTTACCATTGAAGATTTTTTATTTCAGTCACCATCCCAAAATCGAACGAAGGATTCATCAAGCTGAATTATAATTCGATGGGGATTTACTACACGAACTACACACCTGCTATGTGGCAGAATCTCATAGATCATGTACAGGTAGGTACATTAAACTCATGTTTCTCCTGCCCCCTCGAAAATAAAATGTGGAGACGCCATTGCCTTATCAACCTACTCAAGTATAGAAAATACCTTCTGAAATGAACAATATTAGACATGTTCCCCAGATATTGAACGAGTTAGAGCAGGTCACATTGATACTGGAAGCAGAAAAACTTTTCGAAGCTGATACCATCAACTGTGATATAGTACTTAAGCTGATTGCAAAGGTGGGGGCAGAACCAAACCCATATGGAATATATCCTCTGTCTCCACTTTTTGAACTGAAGACTAAGATGAAGTTCGATCCTTCGATCTACAGCATTCTCAGGGTGAGTGAGAACAACAGCTGGCCAATTTTTATTCCACAATTATTGACTTTTTAGAAATTCTTTTATGCTGTGAGGGCTAAGTCTAAGCTGATAAAGAGAAAGCTGGCAGCTCCACGTGGATTCTTCAGGAGAAACAAGAGAAGTATTCTTTTTGCTCACGAATCGAACTCCACACAGAACTCTAAGGATGAACTATCCAAAAAATCTGATGTTAAAGAGGAAATACCCCACCCAAGATACGTCAAGTGCGCCAAATGGATCCATGAACATTTGAGCTACTTGATGAATTGACTATAAGACTAATGGCGGATCGTCATGCATGTTGTATGAATATTGCCTTTAGATAATTGAGTGCATTGCTCATTCTTTTCTGTCTCAAACCGTTCTATGCAATTATTATATGTTTTGCGTGATATTATTATGACAATTTTACCTAAACAAATTTATGTAGTAACTTATTTTGTTAATAAAAGTTTTATTCTGTTTGACTGTTAATTGTGCAATTCCTGCATCCACATTGTGTAGAAATAATAAGATAGATAAATGATTTTCATTGATTCAATCAAATGGCCATCGACCCCAATCCTTCAGCCAATAAAAAAACTACAGTAATTCAAGTGTATGAAAAATACATTCTAAAAAGAGAGGAAAAAAATACAATAATTATAATATTTAGTAATAAATGTTATTAATTTTTCATAGAATTCAAAATAAAAGACGTGTTACTCAAAGTACTGTCGTAAAGTAAGGAGCTACCTCGTAAGAAAATCAACCTTTTAGAAAAATTCGCATTAAAGAAACCAATGAAAAAAATTACAGCTATCGTAAATTTTTCTGCTGCTCCCTAAGAAATCGTCAATGATCTCTGATCTGTTGTAACAGAAATATTACGATTTTTTCGATAATTTCAAAGTATTTTTATGGTTCACGCAAACTGATCAAACTTTTGCGAGTAACTGGAATCATTCTGCATCTGAAGCTCCTGACAGTGACCAGAGCTTCCAACCAAGCATAAAATTTTTCAAGAATATAATCTTCAGGAATATCAATTCCTTCAAAAGATTTTCGAAAAAGCCAGTGGCGTTCAAGTTGGGGAGGAATATACGCTTTCAAATTTCCAAAAGAATATTTTCTTCCAGCAAAACTCACGTATAAAATTTTTTTTTGGATGAAGATTTATGGTTTTTTTATCATTGAGAAATTATGTAATGTATTGAAACAAATTCTGTGATTTTCCAAAGAATTTTGTGATATTTTACACAATAAATGAAGAAACTATGTATGGAAACTGATTCAATTATAAGATATAGGTACATACCAGTAAATAGCGTGTCGAGAACCTTATTGAAAACGAGTACTTAAGACAATATCCAAAAAGTTCAGGAAGGAAACTCTTTAAGCCAGTTCTTTTTAATATTATTGAACTAAAGTTTAAAGTCCAAATTTACGTGAATTTAAAACAAATAGTATATTTATTCCTCCGAAGAAAAACTTATGTGATAATATTTGGCGAACTTTACAATAGCAGATTCTATTTTGTTCAATTTTCCGATTACCATTTCATCGAAAAAATTTCAATTAACCAATTTTCCATCTTAAAAACACGAATTTTTCTCAGAGATATTAATATTTTGTGTAATGATGACTGAAATCAGAGAACAAAATGGAAAATAGTATATGTAGATCTTTCTTAATTGGTTTCATCCAAAAAAATTCCATTTGAACTTCCAAGAATTCCACCGAATTCGATCTTATCGCCCTAATAAAAGGAGTCTTTGATTGCCTGTGTTTTGAAGCAAATTCGATGTTTGTTGTTTTCAAAATTTCGACTCCAAGAAGGTCAAGTTTTAACCTTTCGATCACAATTCGAAAAGTTATCTCTCTCCGTCAACTCTTAGATGGCGAAGAATTTTTGCGAAAGTTCTAGAACTTTTATGCATTCTACAGATTCGTAATTAGAATCAATTTGAATTTTTTTGTCTTTTATTAACATTTACTGGTGAAAAATTTTCTTATATGCATAGAGCATACTGAATAATCTGTAATTTCTTTGCGGAATGTGGTCAGAATTACTTGAGGAAGTTAACTATCTATAAAAGAATTCGGCCTCTTCAATTTCTTAGTTTTGTATGAGAAGTTTAGAGTCGTTTTATGTGATATTTCAAATACACATAAATTCAACTTTGAATATTGCCGTATTCATTCATCTGATGGAAGAATACTGAAAGAATGAACAGCAATGCATAATAACACATATCAATTAAAAACTGCTTGAAACTCTGAAAAAGTTATACGCTCAAAAGGACATTATTCGAATAGAAATAATTGACCAAGAAAACTAACAATGAAATAATTCAGAATCTATAAGTTGTCCACTATATTTTCAAAAATCCAATTGCATATTTCGAGAAGAATCAGGAAATGAAATATTTCACCTCATTTGGTAGATTAACTTGGTTTTTTTCGACCCGAATATAATGTGAAATTATTTGAAATTGAAGTACAATTTGGTGGAAAACGTATTTTACAATCTTTTCGCCGACAAAATTCAGAATATTTTCATTTTATTCAATAACATATTCTTCAAATACAGCCCTGTCTTCAGATATGTCCCCAGCGTACAAGAAACAAAGATAAGCATTTCATAACAATCAAGAGTCCTTTTCAAATAGGCGGTCGATACAATCAATTAATTCAAACTATTCCAAATAATTTGTTTTCTATCGAAAATCATCAACCATAACAATTTTGTTTTCAATAACAAAGCAAGAGAAAAATGAGGCAATTTCTTTGAAATACCGCCAGTCTGTCTTAGGTCAGTTGATTTCGATGGGTTTCATCATTTTACAAGTGGAAGATAATTCTTCCTATAAATTATCTGGGGAGGTGAGATTGAGGCAGTTCAATTTTTTAACTGGTCCGAAGATGAAGTTCCTCATTCTTGCTCTCGCCTCCCTCGCTGTGGCTTCTGCCGCTTTGTTCGGTGGCAAAAACGTGAACGTTTTGGATGATGGCACCATTTTGGTACGTACTGACACCGGCAAGCAAATCATCATTTCCAAGAAGATGGGACCATACGGCCAAGGCGTTACGGAAATCGACGTGACTGGACCTTTCACCATGGGCAAGAAGATCCAAATTGACGAGAACAACGTAGTCAGAGTTTCCCCAGGAACCGGCACCTTGGAGATGGACGCCGCTGAGATGGACAGACTCAAGAGGTCCCCTAAGGTCACCACCCAAGCTGACGCTGTTGCTGAAATCGAGAAGGAATTCCAAGGTGTCATCAACCAAGCTGGATTCGACAAACTCTTGACTAAGGTCCAGAAGTCAGTGACCAAGGGAAAACTTGACTCCACCGTCGTAGACTACCTCCAAACCTTGGCAGAAAGCCAGCCATGGCACACAACTACCACCACCCAAGCTCCTACCACTCAAGCTCCAGTACCCAAAGTACATCCATCAATGGCAGCCGACCAATTGCCTTGGTACATGTGCAATGACATCACCTGCTTCAAACAAATGATGATGATGAACAGTATGCTCCAAAAGCCTCCAATGATGACCTACGACCAATACATGAGGATGAACGTCTACAAAACGCCCATGAACCCAATGATGTACAATGGACCAATGAACTACAACAACATGTACCCCATGAACCCCTACATGGGCTACCAAGGATACCCAATCAGGGAGAGCCAATACGACAACGGCATGGTAAACAGGTATGTTTGAAAGTCTGATTCCAAATCTTGCACCTCATTTATCCCAATCGAAAGAAGATATTTCGGATTGAGTTCAAATCCCAACATTAGTGTTCTTTTTTATAAGGGAGAACCCCAACTCATAAAAGAATTAGCAGTCTTCACATAAATCAATTTCTCTCGTTTCAGTGATTTGGCCCCCAAGAAGAACTTCTGGAGCACATACATGAACAAACTCAACATGAACTCCTTCGGAAGTCCCTACGATGTCCAACAACCACAGGTACCAATGACCAGAGAGGTTCCAGAAAGCAAACTTTTCTATTGAAAATTCAATAAATACTCCGACTGAATATTTACCGTTTTTTTTAAAAGTTGTATAAAAATTTTGAGAAAGAATTGTATTTTGTTTTGTATTTAATGTGGATCCATCAAAAAATCTGGATGGAGTGAACAAGAAGTTTATGTACATAAGTTAAATAAATATTTGAATTAAAATAGTGTTTATATTTGAATACAATTGCTACAATTCCTCACAGAAATCAACGAATTTTCCTTTCTCCGGATACTACTGTCAAATCTCAAGAAAACTACGATTTTTTCTTAAGCTTTCTTGGTATTAAAACCTTCCATAACTTGATTTTAATAAGTTAATTTGGAAAAAATAAGGTACACATAACAGATTTTCCGAAAAAGATTTTGCGTTAAAGGAGATAGATTCTACAGGAAATGAAATGAAATAAATTTTACTACCATTAATTGTTATTTCGTAAACTTTTTCAATATCTGCCAATATTTGCAAACAACTAAGAAGGTGGAATTAAAATATGGTTAGTACTTAAATTCTTTGTAAATCCTCATAATATTTGGGATCTGGTTTGATTCAAATAAACTTTGTTAATTCTTAAAGGTTTGTTGAAAATTACTCTTTCGTCCTTGATACTTTTAAGCGCAATTCAGCATTTACCATCTGAAGGTATTTTATCATTATTTGGTTTCGAGTTCGATGTCTTGGATTATTATGTAGATGTTTAATGTTGTTACCATGGTAATCGTTTGTAACGAAGAAACATAATTTGGACGAATCCTACCCTGCCTATGATTCATAGTTCTGAAGGAAAAAAATATCCTACAGATTTCTGTGATTGAATAGCTAACAAAATGGACCAGACAGTCGAGCCAGATTAAAGTTTTTTAGTAGCTACTATGTGCTTTAAGACCAAAAATTTCAGCTTTAATTCGTTCAAGGGCGTTGTTCCTCAATGGTTGTACCACAAAGCTCTTTAGTGAATGAAATATACAAAGTACAGTTGAATTATTTTGGCTTGATCAATGTGAATGTTTTTATCCTGTATCTATAGTTGATGGCAACGTCAATATCCATCATTTGTTAGGCATTGAAAGAAAGTTTCAGACTAAACACCTAATAGTTTATTCAAGCATTAATCAATTAAACTCTGTTTTTTAGAGGTGGCAATGGTTAATTAAAATATATCTGTTTATTATTTATCATAAATAAGTGCATCGCTGCAAAACAACAAGAACAAATATAGCTCAAAAAAGTCTGCGATTTTACATCGAGAAAAACATGAGATCAACTTTTCCATTGGGTTTCATCATCCCTCATAACACGAGATAAATGAAGCTATAAATGATTCGCATCCATATTCAACAAACAGTCCTGCATTCTCTTCAGTTCGAAAATGAAGTTTCTTATACTGTTAGCCGCATTTGCGACTATTACTACCGCCTTCTCAATCGGTGGTAACATAAACGATTGGCAAGATGATGCCATCATCCACTCTAACAACGTGAAAGATCCTATTGGTCAAGGCGTTTTACGAAGTACTTGGAACAACAGATTTGAATCACCCCAAATTTCTTCTAAAGTGCTTAATTTGGATGGTTCTGTAGGGATGGAACATGTCCCATGGTGGATGATGACCAGGAGGTCTTCTCTTACCAATTTGAACAGATTTCCAACTCCAAATTTGCTTCGTGGTGATGCTGAATTCCAATTGAATCATATGCCATTGTCGATGATGGATATGCAGCTTCAGAGAACTCCATACGTGATAGGTAATGATGAGGATCAAATTCGATGGAGGATGATGAGTATAATACCACAAGCAACTCTCAACACGATGGGTAGAGATGTTTCACCCCGAATGGAACATATGCCTTGGTGGCTCAGAAGAATTATTGCAGACAGAACTGGCAAAGATGTAAGTTCTGTGGACCATATGGGTATGCTGCACAGAAGGACTCCAATGATGACACATCCTTCTTCAAACGTGGCTAATTTGGATGTCAATTCTGAATTGTACCGCTTACCCTTGCACTTGATGAGCATGAGAAGCCCAATGATGAACATGATGTTACTCACAACGCCCAATATGCCTTGGTTCATGGTGAACAGAAAGAATCCAGAATTGAATGTTATGATGCATCCAAACATAGCTGATCTAGAGGAAAATTCTGATTTGGTCCATTTTCCTTCGCACATGATGAGCGTCAAATCCCCAGTGATCAACAAGATGCATCCAATGATGAGTTTGATGCTGCATAAGGACCCAAGAGTAGGAGATATGAGTCATATGCCATGGTGGATGTGTAGGAGTATTGAATGTTTGAACCAACTGAAGAACCAAAGGTCACCTTTGACGATGGACATGATGCATCGGGTGCCATTGGTCAATGAAATGACGAATCAACGTAACTTACCATTTAATGGTATGGATGATAGGATAAATGGTCGCTTGATGGGAATAAACCATGATTTGTTTCTTCGGGATGGTAGAATGTTGAACAGGCAAGTTTGGAAAATGGCTTAACGTAATAAATAAACTATAACTTATGATAATGGAGATGGTTAATTGTAGATTTTGTCCAGGATTATGAAGAATGAATATTCATAATATAATTTTTTTTCTTTTTTTCAGAGATCTTCACAACAATAACATGGAAAATCTTGGAATCTTCGAATGACTGGATGAAAAGTTTGGAAGATGACTCTACTGGCGATGATGAAAACTGAAAATTTTCATCTCAAATTTGATCAATTGTTGAATCTTTCATTGATAAATATATAGATATTTGCTGGTTCAAACTTATAGTTTTTATTTCATCTTCCCTGAATCGATAGAGCACAATATGTACATAATACATTGAGTTTTAATTTTTTTTTACTCTTCAGCTATTGGGTTTGGGAAAAAAAATGAAGAATGAAAAATTGTTTTAAATGAATCAAGGATTTCAAGTTATAATTTTATTTCATGAAACTTTATCTCGAAAAAAAGGTTTTGTTATGACATAGGGTGAGGGTTGCTTATTTCAACATTTTCAACCCCGTAAAATGTAGCAGGAATATTGAAAAAATATCCGTGATAAGTCCTTTGCGATTGCACGAAAATTACAGAATTTCAAGATTTACTGAAATTTCAGAATGAAAGTTTAGTCAATACTTTTTAAGGGTGATAACTCGAAAGGGGGTGGGCTGAGGAAATTCTGTTAAGTGAAATTCTTTTTATCTTATACTAACTGGATTTTTATAACAATTTTAATTTTTCGAGTTATTCCAGAGATTCGTTCAATTTGTGTTCTCGAAATTGGTATCCGATACGACGAAACTACAAGCGACCATAAAGTTCAGTATAACAACAAAGTTTCTTTTTACCATTTTTCAAACTAACAGTGGCTCACCAACAAATGTTCTGGAGGAAAACAAGGGACAGTGTTCCTGAGAAAATATCACCCTGTAGATTTGTAATCGAAATTGGCATGTCATATGGTGTAAACTCCGAATTGTAATACCTGTGCCAAATTTCAGTTGAATACGAGTATCTCATAAAATTCAGATACAAACTATGAGAAAAAATTGAAGAAAATTCAAACTTTAACACCCTGTATCTCGAAAACGGAACTTTTGCGTACCCATGTTGATTAAACCTTTGTATCTTAAATTCATGGATAGATCTATTGATGCTTGGGATGATTTGATCATTGATGGAGTTTATTTTATCCATTTTTCATCATTGGAATGAAATGGCTAGAATAACGTATACGAATTTGTCATTTTTTATGTATAAGATCGGTGACATAGTAATTGATTACTTTTTTCAAATGGAAATAGCAGAAAATATAGAGATTAGATTGCATACAATGGGTGGAAAACTATGTGAGTATGTGACTTGCTATTTTCTTATTTAAAATTCAAAAAATGATACCGCAATGCCAAAAATATAAAAAAAATACTATTTCACAATAAAAAAGTGTGAGCACCTCCTAGGTTCTTCAATTGAACTAGGATAGAGGATAAGCATAGGTGGTCCATTCTGGGAAAAATATTCCGTGTGGAATATTTGCATTGGACACTGTTTATCGAAAGATACTTTGTTATCCACCTTAGACGATAAAAATTCTTCAATTTCTGATTATCACCAAAACACCAAAGTGTAAACATATTTTTCAATTAGTGTTGCCAAGCAATATTGCATCTCTCGAAACCATAATTTAATTATCTCAATTTCAAAAATTTATCAGGCAATCGTTTTTTATTGGCATCAACCGGACTCAAAGTATGTATAAAAAGAATCTGGAAGATGTAGCATTCAGTTCAGTTCTTCGATTCGTTCCACAATGAAGTTCCTTGTACTCTTTCTGGCTACTGCAGCAATCTCTTCTGCCTCTCTTTTCGGTGGAAAGAAAATAGACATCAAAGAAGATGGTACCATTCTTATCCAAGGCGAGGGTGGTAAACAAGTATTCGTAAAGAAACCATTTGGGCCTAACGGCCAGAGGAACATCGAAATTGACGTGACTGGACCAAACACCCTGACCAAGAAGATTCAAATCGACAACGACAACCAAGTCACCATTGAAAAAGGTGTGGGATATATGGCTCCAGCCACTGATGCTTTTGTTGAAGACAGATACAAGAGGTCCTTCTTGGGTGGTCTTTTCAGAGGTTTGGGATATGGTGATAATATGGACACATTGAAGAACCAAGAATACTATGGTTTAGGATACCATGGTTCTGGAAAAGATTACGAACACTACAACGTAGAGAAATTCTACAATATCTTGATGAAAATCTTCGACAGAACTGTATTGAAGAACATCTTAGTCCATGAGCAGATGGTGAACCAAGAAATGTACGGACAATACGCTTACGAAAAAATGTGGGACATGATCTTCACTCATGAAGGTGTGTTCGACTACGAATACTTGGTCGAAATCATCAGCAATGAAGTGCTCAGAAACTGGTTCGTCCAACATGGATTTTTCGACAAAGTTGTTCTTGACCAAATCCTCTACACTTACCAAACTAAAGGTACCTACGACCAACATTTATTCGAACGTTTGTTCAACACCCAGACATTGAAATACTTCTTCATCAAACATGGAGTCTCTGCTTACGATATCTTGGGACAAACTTCCTACAACCAGTACAATGCCCAATACTACTACAACGTATTGATGAAAGTCTTCGACAGGAAAGTCTTGAAAAACATCTTGAACCAACAGCAGATTTACAACCAAGAAATGTACGGACAATTCTCCTACGAAAAAATGTGGGACATGATCTTCGCTCATGAAGGAATCTTCGATTACGAATACTTGGTCCAAATCATCAACAACGAAGTGCTCAGAAACTGGTTCGTCCAACATGGATTCTTCGACAAAGTTGTTCTTGACCAAATCCTCTACACTAAAGGTACCTACGACCAACACTTGTTCGAACGTTTGTTCAACACCCAGACACTGAAATACTTCTTCATCAGTCATGGAGTTTCCGTCTACGACATCTTAGGACAAACCAACTATAACCAATACTATGGTCTCACTGGCAACACCTTCTACAACAAGGGTATCTATGGTTACAACATGTTGGAAAAGATCATCAGCGAACCAACCTTGAGAAATGTGATGATCCAATATGGAATCTTCAACAAGAACATTTTGGACCAAATCTTGTACCGTTACAACACTGAAGGAGTATACGACCAAGTGCTTCTCAGGCAGTTGGTCAACAAACAAGCCTTGTACAACGTCCTGATGCACTATGGAGTAGATCAAACTGTATTGATGCAACTCGTTGATAACGTATATCTTGGTTTGAAATTCCTGTTCAAGAACAACTTCTTCCAACAGACCCCAAGAATGACCTACCAAGGAATGTTCGGATCTTATGGAATCGCACCTAGATACAACTTCTACGGAGGAAACTACTTGAAGAATTTATACGGACAACAATACCACGGATACAACCAAGGTGTGTAGTTGAGGTCTTTTTCTGCTCAGAATTTTTCAAATCTCCACTAATATTTCGATTATAATATTCAATTTTTCTCATTTCAGGACCATACACATACGGAAAATTCTTCTACCCCAACACACTCAGCCAGAGGATGTATTAAGTTTTCTTTGAATTTATACAGACTGCCACAATTGTTTTATATGTGAATAAAATTGATTTCAAGTTTCCTTCCGTTTTACTATTTTGATTTCCTTCTATTTTAAGAGGAACTAAGAGAAAATATCCAGAGAAAACACCATCATTGAAATATTTGGTGTATATTCTGATTACTCGAACAATAAAATAACAACAAATAATTCACCATATTTGTGTACACTGCTTCCATTTACCTCTAAATGCTCAACTCGTTCAGGCAAAACATGAACTCTTAAATTGAAACCTAGTCCTAGATACTAATCAAATTAGAATTTGAAACCTAAAAATTTGAGATCTAGAAACTTGAAACTTGAAAATTAGAAATTTTAAACCTATAAACTTGAAATTTGCAGAATTACGATTGCTGCAGTTAAGTTCGTTGAAGAGCAAACTTGGGGATGACTCAAGGTTCCATTGATTGGGTTATTCATAATTTAACTCTCCTGATTGGTCCAGATCACCAAACCACATCCATATGAATTCTAGCGAATTATTGAAGATCCTTATATTTATGTTATAACATATCCGAGCCCCTTGACGATTTCTTTGACAGCTCTGTCAATTTTTTCGACAGCTATCTGAAATTTTCGAATGCGAATCTACTTACACGGTAGATCTACTAACCAGATGGCTGTACGACCGCTCAATCAATATTTATGAACACGATATACAAACAGGGTGGCACGTTGTCCGTTGAAGAGGAAATAGAGTTCTTTTCGAGAAGATTTTGAAAAATCGCTAGGAATCCTCAATTTTGTTCTTGACAGAAACATTATTTCACATTGAAATTGTCTACGCAACAACCACAGCTCTTTGAATTTGAATAAGGAAGATAGGTCGTTCGATGAGTTGTTGAAAATGGTTTTTCCTATTGTATATGGCCGATGAGATTTTATCATCTGTTTACGTATTATTCAGCTTTAAAAATGAAACATACCCAACTTAACTGTTGCTGAAGATAACTCCAAATTTGAAAGAAATAATAAAAATGATATTTTATATTTCTTGAATCATCTTCAAAGGGATGAAATGATTTGATGAAAAATGTACCTCTCAACATTATTCGAATGACCGTTTAGGAAGAACAATTTATTCCTTGAAAAAGTATGGAAATTTCTATTTTTGGAATCGTTTTGTAACATCCAGAACAGTGATTTCGAAGACATTATGAAATTTGTGGTTTCATATCTGGTATGATGTATATTTCCTTGAGAGGTACCAGAATAAATCTCAGAAAGTTGTCGCCCTCATTTTCTGAAACAATGAAATTATTCTTGTATTTGCTGTGTGTCTTCTGCTCTATGATTCTTATTCATGGAAAGATTATCATAAGGCCAAATGGATGGAGAATTGGTGATGCTCCACCTAAATGTCCTTCAGGACAATCCTTGAATATCTTCGGTGATTGTGATGATGATTTCTGATAAATTAAGGTAAGCAAATTGAAACAGAAAAAGAGACTTTCGGCTCTGTCAATATTCATTATCAGCGCTCATTCCACTCAAACGGAGTCAATATAAAATGACTTATCCAAACTACATGCGAAGTTTTATCCATCGTGATTCTAGTGAATTATCGAGAAAAGAATACCAATATATCTGTAACAACAGGTCTGGGATCATTGACTATTTCTTCGACAGCCGACGTAATTTTTTTTACAAATGTCAAATATTTTTTCAATTGATTTCTTGAACTGGAAAATGCTAATCTACCTACAAGGTGAAGATCAAGCGAACAAAAGTTTCACGACAGTGCTTTTGAGATGTCCATTTTTTCAGTTTGGTCTGATTTCAAGAATATGAAAATTTCATCAGCTATTCACTCTATAAAGTTTACTGTGCTATCTGCCCAGCATCACTCTGTTTCATAGTTGACAAGTTGACATAGTCAAACATTCAAGTTAATAATACCTTTATTTTCTACGACCATGGTGGTGAAAGAAAGTATTGTGTTAGTGAAAAATTTCGAGTTCTTGTTGAATTTGTATCCAACATAACTTCTAAATGCTGAAAAAGCGGTTTGTATGTATGGTAACAAGTTTTTTTTTTATTTTAGGCTTATTTCCAATTTCAGAACAGAATTCAGAACAACTTACAAACACAAAAATGGTATTCATTTGAAGTGTTTTGGAAATATGAATAAATTCTTTTGCTTTGCTTACTTGATTTGAGAGAAAATATGTGAGTTGAGTCATCCTGAAAAAGGAAATTGAGTTTTTCCTCCACAAAAATGATTTTTCAGCAATCCTCAATTTGCAGATTTACCCCATGACCATTTTCGACATAGACACTTGATTTTTTCCTGAATTAATACAAATATTTCACCCAACTGATATAGATACGAAAAAAACTTTTTTCTATTCTGCTTGTGCACTGCTCATCAACTAAACTATGTTGAGAATCAAATTTTTTCGTGAGTAATATCATAAGAGCATCCAATTTTTGCGAAAAAAATCGAAAAAACACGTTGCTAAGTAAAATTTCAACAAGAAGCATGAGTGCTGGTGGCAACAAAAATCCGAGTCGAAGACGAGGATTTTTGCACCTGCACGAATGCTTTTTGTTAAAAAATATCACTCTGCATTGTGTTTTTTCGATTTTGTTTTCACAGAAAAAATTAGATGCCTGAATGGAATTTGACTATTTCATGAGTAACAGATTATTCTGGATGCATTATGTATGTATTATTAATTTTTTTTGACAACAACTGTCAAGTTTTGCCGTGGTTAAACCCGACTATTTCCTTCGTCTCAATTTCCACCAATCAGAAACGCGCAATTTTGAATCACAAATGGTGTCTAGATGGAAAAACTGTATGGCAGCAGCTGTCAGCAGTTTTTTCGGGTTTACCCGCGGCAAAACTTGACAGTTGTTGTCAACGAAAATTAATAATACATACATAATGCATCCAAAATAATCTGTTACTCATAAAATAGTCTTGTCAAATACCATTCGTGCATCTAATTTTTCCTGTGAAAAAAAACGAAAAAACACAGTGCAAAGTAATATTTTTTTAACAAAAAGCATTCGTGCAGGTGCAAAAATCCTCGTCTTCGACTCGGATTTTTGTTGCCACCTGCACTCATGCTTCTTGTTAAAATATTACTAAGCAACGTGTTTTTTCGATTTTTTTCGGAAAAATTGGATGCACTTATGATACTACTTACGAAAAAACTGCTGACACCTGCTGCCATACAGTTTTTCCATCTAGAAACCATTTGTGATTCAAAATTGCGCGTTTCTGATTGATGTAAATTGAGACGAGGAAAATAGTCCTAGAAATACCCATGACCAAATCAGTGAAAAATATGATGAGAATGATACTAAAATATGATTTACAACTGACGGTCTAAGGACCATTATGTAGATTTCATCAGAGAAATATTCGAATGTGTTCAGATTCGAGCTTTACATGAAAAATAAAAATTTTCACTAAAAAAACATAGTGCTAATTCTTCAGATTACATTTATCGAGGAGGCTGCAAGTTTATCACCAAATAACATGCAATTTATTTTTTATACCACCATTATCTCTAATTAATTTTGAATTGAAAACATTTGAATTTTTCCATTATTGTTGTTAGACCATATCTTGTGATTTCATATATTTTTTCGATCTTAATGATCCAAATTAATGACACGTTATCGAGGTGTTTATTTTTTTTGCAATATCTGAAACGGATTTTGTAAAGTATAAAACGTGAAAAAATCGGTATTCGAATCAGTTCAGTTCTTCGACTGGTTTCAAGATGAAGTTCTTAGTGCTCTTTCTGGCTACTGCTGCATTCGCTTCTGCCAGCTTCATAAGTGGCAAGTACAACGACATCAAAGAAGATGGTACCAAATGGAATAGCCTTGTTTCAAAACAATTTGGTGGAGTATGGAACCAAATGGAACAACAGAACAAATACGAACTAGGCTTCTTCGGAAAACTCAGAGGACAAGGTTTTTACGGTCAAGAATACAGGCAATACGATATGGACTACTACTACAACGTATTGATGAAAGTCTTCGACAGGAAAGTCTTGGAAAACATCTTGGACCAACAGCAGATTTACAACCAAGAAATGTACGGACAATTCTCTTATGAAAAAATGTGGGACATGATCTTCACTCATGAAGGAATCTTCGATTATGAATACTTGGTCCAGATCATCAGCAACCAAGTGCTCAGAAACTGGTTCGTCCAACATGGATTCTTTGACAAAGTTGTTCTTGACCAAATCCTCTACACTTACCAAACTGAAGGTACATACGACCAACACTTGTTCGAACGTTTGTTCAACACCCAGACATTGAAATACTACTTCATCAATCACAGAATTTCTGTATACGATATCTTGGGACAAGCTTCCTACAAGCAATACAATGCCCAATATTACTACAACGTATTGATGAAAGTCTTCGACAGAAAAGTCTTGAAGAACATCTTGGACCAACAGCAGATTTACAACCAAGAAATGTACGGACAATTCTCTTACGAAAAACTGTGGGACGTGATCTTCACCCATGAAGGTGTCTTCGACTACGAATACTTGGTCCAGATCATCAGCAACCAAGTGCTCAGAAACTGGTTCGTCCAACATGGATTCTTTGACAAAGTTGTTCTTGACCAAATCCTCTACACTTACCAAACTGAAGGTACATACGACCAACACTTGTTCGAACGTTTGTTCAACACCCAGACATTGAAATACTACTTCATCAATCACAGAATTTCTGTATACGATATCTTGGGACAAGCTTCCTACAAGCAATACTTTGGCAAATTTTTCTCCAACAAGGATGCCTCGAACTTCCTCTACAAGAACAAATTCTTCCAAGGTACCCCAAGAATGACCTACAACCACGTATTTGGTATTAACAGAAATGTTCCTGAGTACACCAGATATATGCATGGAGGAAACTACTTGGGAAACTCCATGTACGGACAACAGTACTACGGATACAACAATGGTAAGAAATTTTCTCCTGATCTTGTGTAATGTAGCATCTCTCAATTTTCAGAGATTCGACAATAACATATTATATTTTTCAGGTCCTTACAACTACGGAAAATCTTTCTACCCATATGCACTCTACCAGCAGGCTTACTAAGATTGTGTGTGATTTATAAGTGCTAGAATTATGTCATAGATGATTCAATAAAATTTCATCAACAAACAAAATCTTTCATATTCCTTCCTCAACCTATATCTTTCATAAAAATAATAGAGCTTGAGTTTGGCTTTAACACCAAACAAACCAGTGACCAACAAGTGATCTACAGTCTACAGTCACTTGACTATCAGAGGAAATCAATCTACACACTGTCCACCACTAGAGCCTTCAAAGAAATTACCATAAATGGTATACAGACAGCTCAACAACCACCACATAAGCTGTAGTATTCTTACTCAGAATATGTATATACATAACATATCCGGGATCGTTGACGATTTCTTCGACAGCTCTGTCAATTTTTTGGACAGCTGTCTGAAATTTTCAAAAGCGAATACACGGTAGATCTACTAACAGGAAGGCTGTACGACTGTTCAAAAGCACCTGACTTCACGTCAATTAGGGCTATTCACTAGTGGTTATCACAGTTGCTAACCATAGCAATTCTGATAACAACTTTTGATAACCACTGGTGACCACTTTCAGTATTCTCTAATAAACGGTTGGCAACTGTTGCTATCATAACAACCTTCGTAAAGATAGACGTGGCAACACCGCAGAATAGTTGGAATGTACTGGTCATAGATCTAAAATTACTATAATAGTATGCCTTTGGTGCGGATATATGGCGAAAAATAGGTATATAACCACTAAATGTTTAATGCTTCGGCTTTCGGCACTGCACTAAATATTTCGATCAGGATTGAGTTTTTTTTTTCGTGGTGATTTATTCTATTTTATTACTTGGGTTGGTTCAAATAAGTATATACCCAGAGTTAGCAATGAAACTTACAAATTTCCGATAGCATTTAATTGAATTGTGAATTCAAAAACTATAATCAGAATAATTGAAAAATAAGATTACATTTGTTACCATGTTGAATAGATGATTTTTTACCTTCAAAAAATTTTTGCTCCATTTTTTCTCTGATAAAGGACATTTGCCATATAGCAGCATCATGAGTTGACTCTGGGTAAAGAGTACTTATTGAAGTTATACTTATACTAGCATACCCCTTTCGGTTATAATAAACAGCCCCAGGGTGAATTTCATCATTCTCTGGAGGATTAATGATTGCAATATGAGTACTATCTATGCATCCTACAAAAGCACCACACATACCTTTGTATTAATTCCTGAATTATTAAAAAGTCCATCTACAGGAGAAATGCCATTTTTATAGATTTAAAATATTTAATTGTTCACACAAATACAGAAAAACATTTCAAAATAGTGTCCAACGCACGTAGTTTGCGTTAACAACACCTCTAAAGCTGTTGCCAGTGAACCACTTCTCATAGCCACTGGTTGTTATACATAGCAACTTTTATAGCAACTTAAACAAATTGTGAATACCAATTTCGCGCTTAGCAACTTACTGTGAACATAATGACGATTCACAGTTGCTATCCATAACAACTTTGCTTGGTGAATAGCCCTGAATGATTCCTGCTTTAAACACATAAAGCAGTTCTTCCAATCTATTGTAAACTAAAGTATGTTGAGAATCGAATTTTTTCCTAGAAATACCCATGATAAAATCAGTGAAAAATATGATTTGAACGAAACTAAAATATAATTTACCACTCAAGATAAGGAGACAATTATGTAGATATCATCACAGAAATGTTTAAATGTGGCTGGAATGGAACCTTTCAGATTCAAGCTAAACATGAAAAATAAAAATCTTTCACTCAAAAAACATAGTGCTAATTCCTTAGATTATCGAAGAGGCTGCAAGTTTATCACCAAATAATATGCAATTTATTTTTTATACCACCATTATCTCTAATTAATTTTGAAGTGAAAACATTTGAATTTTTCCATTATTGTTGTTAGACCATATCTTGTGATTTCATATATTTTTCGATCTTAATGATCCAAATTAATGACACGTTATCGAGGTGTTTATTTTTCTGCAGATTCTGAAACGGTTTTTGTAAACTATAAAACGTGAAAAAATCGATATTCAAATCAGTTCAGTTCTTCGACTGGTTTCAAGATGAAGTTCTTAGTGCTCTTTTTGGCTACTGCTGCTTTCGCTTCTGCCAGCTTCATAAGTGGCAAGTACAACGACATCAAAGAAGATGGTACCAAATGGAATAGCCTTGGTGGAGTATGGAACCAAATGGAACAACAGAACAAATACGAACTAGGCTTCTTCGGAAAACTCAGAGGACAAGGTTTTTACGGTCAAGAATACAAACAATACGATATGGACTACTACTACAACGTATTGATGAAAGTCTTCGACAGGAAAGTCTTGAAAAACATCTTAGACCAGCAGCAGATTTACAACCAAGAAATGTACGGACAATTCTCTTACGAAAAAATGTGGGACATGATCTTCACTCATGAAGGAATCTTCGATTACGAATACTTGGTCGAAATCATCAGCAACGAAGTCTACAGGAGCTGGTTTGTCCAACATGGATTCTTTGACAAAGTTGTTCTCGACCAACTCCTCTACACTTACCAAACTAAAGGTACTTACGACCAATACTTGTTCGAACGTTTGTTCAACACCCAGACACTGAAATACTTCTTTGTCAAACATGGAGTCTCTGCCTACGACATCTTGGGACAAACTTCCTACAACCAATACAATGCCCAATACTACTACAACGTATTGATGAAAGTTTTCGACAGAAAAGTCTTGAAGAACATCTTGGACCAAGAGCAGATTTACAACCAAGAAATGTACGGGCAATTCTCTTATGAAAAACTGTGGGACATGATCTTCACCCATGAAGGTGTCTTCGACTACGAATACTTGGTCCAGATCATCAGCAACCAAGTGCTCAGAAACTGGTTCGTCCAACATGGATTCTTTGACAAAGTTGTTCTGGACCAAATCCTCTACACTTACCAAACTGAAGGTACCTACGACCAACACTTGTTCGAACGTTTGTTCAACACCCAGACATTGAAATACTACTTCATCAATCACCGAATTTCTGTATACGATATCTTGGGACAAGCTTCCTACAAACAATACTTCGGAAAAACTCTCTTCAACAAAGATGCCTCGAACTTCCTCTACAAGAACAAATTCTACCACGCCACCCCAAGAATGACCTACAACTACGTATTTGGTATCAACAGAAATGTTCCTGAGTACACCAGATATATGTATGGAGGAAACTACTTGGGAAACTCCATGTACGGACAACAGTACTACGGATACAACAATGGTAAGAACTATCCTCCTGGCTCTTGTGTAATTTAGCATCTCTCAATTTTCAAAGATTCGACAATAACATATTATATTTTTCAGGTCCTTACAACTACGGAAAATCTTTCTACCCATATGCACTGTACCAGCAGGCTTACTAAGATTGTGTGTGATTTATTACTGCTAGACTTATGTCATAGATGATTCAATAAAATTTCATTACCAAAAAAAACTTTCATATTCCTTCTTCAACCTATACCTTCCATAGAAATAATAGAGCTTGAGTTTGGCTTTAACACCAAACAAACCAGTAACCAACAGGTGATCTTCAGTCTACAGTCACTTGACTATCAAAGAAAATCAATCTACACACCGGCCACCACTAGAGCCTTCAAAGAAATTACCATAAATGGTATACAGACAGCTCAACAACCACCACATAAGCTGAAGTACTCTTACTCAGAATATATTGGTTCTTACCCTAGAATCTTTCAAGCTGAAATCTAGGCAATTGAAATTAATGTACAATTTAATCAGAGATGCGACATAGCAATTCTCCAAACGACCATCAGAGAGCTGAGCTCCAGTGTCATCAGTTCGAAAATGGTTTGGGTATGGCTAGTATAATAGGGGCTCTTTGGTATGGATGGCTGTAGCTCTAACTCAGAAAAACACACCAATTAGGAAAGATTCAGGCAGGATGACGAACCTGACAGAATATTCGAATCTTCCATGTTTGAAGCTTTTGGAGAGGAGCTTTTGGAGGAGGAAGAAACTCCTAAAGACCTAAAGACCCAAGTAACAGTGCTAATGGTGCCATTGAATGATAAAGTTATAGTTAGAGAAGGGTTACAGTTCACTGCGAACTATTGTGCCCCTAACAGAGCTGTTGTCACCTTCCAGTTCTAGAGATCAAACGAAATCAAATATCTGGGAAGGTTTCAAACGAGATTAGTTTCTCACTCCTGCACGTTTCTAACCCAAAGGATTCTTTCCATTGAGTTGCAATGACAAGGCATTCCATGACTAGGTGAATGAGAGTTCATTAAATAATGATAAAGAATGCAGACATATTCTCTTCGAAGCTACCCTAGCTTCTGGAGTTTATCAGAACTCTGGAACTGGATAGAGAGCTGTAGAGAGAAATGACTCTACAGAGGAGCAAAATGGACTATTAGATCGGGGTGTATCAACGGTTCTTACCTCTGTAATAATATTAATAATAATAAGGCTCTTATGCTCTTCTCTGCGGAATAGACTTATTAGTTCTAGGACCAACGTGCCTTAGGGTACGTACATGCCGGAGATGCAAGGATGAGCGCGGTGGAGGTCGCGGTCGCGATCTAGTTATAAATCGATGCATTATGTACGGCCAGGCATCGATTTATAACTATAGATCGCGACCGCGACCTCCACCGCGCTCATCCTTGAATCTCCGGCATGTACGTACCCTTATGCATGAGTAGCCTGTATGGTTGACTTCAGACTCCATTGATCTGTTTCAATAACCCTGTATATTGTAGAAATGTCCCTTTGCTTACGATAGTCACGAAAATATTATTCACGCAAAAGTTTTTGCTTTTGTACTGATGCATCAGTCTAAGAAAAGTTCAACAATACATGGTCTTTATTTGAAGCAGTAAGAGAATTAGGTCAGTTTTTTCTATTGAAAACCCTTGATATTACTTCATCGTTTGGTATCAAATCAGAAATTTTTATTCTTCGAGTAATATCACTCTGTGACGCGCAAGAAGTATTTTCATCTAAATCAGCTTTATGGTGATTTGTGATTGTGAGGGGGGTTGAGAGAGCTCTATTGAATGGGCCAAAAAACTATAGGGTGAGCCAGTGGCAAAAATGAAGTTCTGCCTCCTTCAGATTCCTCAACTTTAAGACCTTGACAAGGACATTATCTTCATGGAAATCGTTTTCCAGCATATGAGCAGATTTAAAATACCCTTATATTTTCATTAATCGAAAATTATTCAATTGAAGACGAAAATTCATGTTTTTTAATATCTCTCTAATAATAAGGTCAAAAATCTCGGCTATTTCATACATTTTTCGTAATATTGAAAATTGAATTGAGAACTGAATAATAAACTTTTTGATTCAAGGGTAATAACACTATTTTAGGTTCAGTTTGAAGGAATTTTGGGATTGAATGCAGTAAGAAATACTCGATATATACATGATCTATCTTTTTATTTCATCGTCATATAAATCTATTCTATAATAATTCAGTCTTAGTTAACCTATTGGATTAGAGCATATGGGTAGTAAAATTTTTCATAACTGCTAGGACCTGAAATGAAAAAAAAATATTAGATTTGAAATGAAAGACAATTCTGATCCCATTTCCCAGAAATTTGATATTCAATGCCTACCTTTGGAGTATCCAGAGTATTGTTGTCCATATGAAACAAGGTTTTTCCAGTAGTTCGCTCCATACCTGTGAATGTAGGTGTTGTATACAGGAATATCTCCAAACCTCTGGTTGCCAGTCTCTTGGAAGAAGTTTTTCTCGAGCAAGTAATTCAGACCATGGTATTCGTGGTCAACGAATTGCTTCCACACAGTTTGATCGAAACCGTATTGTACCAACACCTTGTACAAGGCTTGCTTGTTGACCAATTGCTTGAGCAGTACTTGATCGTATACTCCTTCGGTTTTGTAACGGTACAAAATCTGGTCCAAGATATGCTTGTAGAAGATTCCGTATTGGACCATAACATTTCTCCAGGCTGGAACACTGACGATCTTTTCCAACACGTTGTAACTGTAGACATCGCTCTTGTAGATGGAGTTACCATAGTAGTGGTTGTAGGTAGTTTGTCCCAAAATATCGTAAACAGAAATTCTGTGATTGATGAAGTAGTATTTCAATGCTTGGGTGTTGAACAAGCGTTGCAATAAGTATTGGTCGTATGTACCTTCAGTTTGGTAAGTGTAGAGGAGTTGGTCAAGAACAACTTTGTCGAAGAATCCATGTTGTACGAACCAGTTTCTGAGAACTTCGTTGTTGATGATTTCGACCAAATATTGGTAATCAAAGACGCCTTCTTGAGTGAAGATCATGTCCCACAGTTTTTCGTAAGAGTATTGTCCGTACATTTCTTGGTTGTAAATCTGCTGTTGGTCCAAGATGTTCTTCAAGACTTTTCTGTCGAAGACTTTCATCAATACGTTGTAGTAGTATTGGGCATTGTATTGGTTGTAGGAAGTTTGTCCCAAGATATCGTAGGCAGAGACTCCATGTTTGATGAAGAAGTATTTCAATGTCTGGGTGTTGAACAAACGTTCGAACAAGTGTTGGTCGTATGTACCTTTAGTTTGGTAAGTGTAGAGGAGTTGGTCGAGAACAACTTTGTCGAAGAATCCATGTTGGACAAACCAGTTCCTGT
This sequence comes from Adalia bipunctata, assembly GCA_910592335.1. Classification (NCBI taxonomy): domain Eukaryota; kingdom Metazoa; phylum Arthropoda; class Insecta; order Coleoptera; family Coccinellidae; genus Adalia; species Adalia bipunctata. Next base: position 7,917,489 of record OU342951.1, read on the forward strand.
AGACTTCGTTGCTGATGATTTGGACCAAGTATTCGTAATCAAAGATACCTTCATGAGTGAAGATCATGTCCCACATATTTTCGTAGGAGAATTGTCCGTACATTTCCTGGTTGTACATCTGTTGTTGAGGCAAGATAGTTTTCAAGACTTTCCTGTCGAAGATTTTCATCAATACGTTGTAGTAGTAGTGTACATCGTATTGGCTATAGTCTTGACCGTAAACACCCTCTCTTTCGAAGAGTTTTCCAAGTCCGTATTGGCTTTGCTGGTTCATTTTGTTCCAAACTCCACCAAAGTGTCCATTGAAGTTATATCCAGAAACCAAACTGTCCCATTTGTTGTCTTCAATAAGGGCATGGAGAATGTACCAGACTTTACCATCCAAGCAACCGTTGAACACAGCTTCTTGGACTTTGTCGAGAAGTTGTTGGTAGGTGTGCTCGTCAACGTAACCCAGATATTCCCTGAAGAGACCCTCGATGATATCGTGGTGATCTTGGTTGTACTTGCTGAAGCTGTTGAAAATGTGGAAACCTATTCCACTTCCACAGTTGACCTTGTTCGTGTACTCGAGTTGGTACATTTTGGTGAATTCATTTGGTCCAGTTACTTTGATTTCAATGGTTCCATGTCCGTAAGGTCCGTAGTGCTTGGTGATGTGAATCTGCTTACCATCTTCACCCTTAATGTAAAGGGTACCATCTTCTTTGATTTCGATGTACTTGCCACTTACGAAGCTGGCAGAAGCGAGTGCGACAGTGGCCAATAAGAGCACTAAGAACTTCATCTTGAAAGCAGTCGAAGAACTGAACTGATTTTTTAGGATTCCTTCTTGCATTTTATACCCGAATATGCAGCTTCTTTTCGATAATAAAAAACAGTGATAACACTTTGCCGTTCCGATAAAACGCATATTGCAATGGGGAGATATGACAGAGCAATGCAAAAACTGAGTTTTTTGAGAATTTCACAATTCCAGGCTGAATATAATCAATCAATATCATGTCGCTAACCGGAGTTGGAATCATACTCATATTTTCTTACTAGGAATCTATTCAGAATAGGTATTAATGTCGCTATTTCAATATACGAAATGGTGACAAAACTTTTGGGTTCGACTCAATTCCACAATCCATAGAATCCTTGTCTATACCATATAATAAATTCCAACCTCGATGGTAAACAACCATATCCGCATCTTAGAATTCATACCTCCAAGAATCGTGACATTTTCTTCCATCACCAATGATTCCAACTATCTCAAATCGTTTTATTATGTAAGTCAATATCTTCCTCTGCCATTCTTCGTTGTTGAGAACCCAGTTTAGATCCATCTCGCATCTGATCAACATGAACTTCGGAATTGTATTTTTAATGGCGGTATGCTTGCTCGTGGTATCTGATTGTGAAGGTGCTAAGAATCCGACACCGACTTCGAAGAAACCAAATAACCCTAAATTTGTGGACACTCCTATGAGGTGTCCCACAGGGCAATCGTTCGATGCTGCTGGAAAATGTGTACAGCCTTTTTGAGGGTGGATCTAACATTGGTAAGAAAGATCGAGTTGAAGTACGACATAAACTGTCACGATAGTACCAGTAGTGGATCATTCAAAAGTCCTGTTCGAATTGGATGTCTAAATTCTTTTTATTTGTTTCTCATTTGTTAACGTCAGTTTCCAAAAACCCAAAATATTAATCAAGAAAGTTTATTTTATCAAGTCACTAACTTGTAAAACTGACAGTTAACTTGCAAAATTTTTACAAGTTAGTAGTATTATTTACATTAGAAAATTTTGTTTTATCGTCATATATGTTGAAAATCATGGTACAATTGTTATCTCCAGTAACACAGATTTTTGATGATGAAAGAGTTGATACTGATGATGATGAACCATCTGTTGACTCAGAAACTGCTGAACTCGAGGACTGCAGAACATTTGTACTCTCCTTACTACCAAATAATTTGCTAGACATTTCGATTTTTTTGTTGACCGAATCATCGACATAACTCATCGCAATTTCGGTGCTCTTCCACCCTCCTGCACGCTTTAGTGCTAAAATATCTCCACCCTAATCCGCAACCATAGTGGCTCCAGTTCTGCAAAAAGAGTGGCCGGTGTAAAACTCTGCGTCTTTTAAACCTAAATATTTCGCTATTTGCTTTGGGACACCACCAATAGTGTGCTGGCCAGCATTAAGGGAAATGCACTTTCCATGTCGGTATGTCAAAAGAAATCTTAGGCTTGCTGTTCCAGGAGGCCGAAGATTTACATATTTTCTGTATAACATGCAGGGCTTGAAGCTGCAGCCATCATCGGTTATGGTGAATCTTCTTGTTGTTAAATTTTTTGTTTGCCGCAATGTCACAATAACGTATTTTCCCACATCTTCATTCATGTTTAAGGAGAGAATTTCGTCACATCGACAACATCCAAAAATTCCAAATATTGTTACAATTTTCGCCAGCAAACACTGGTCATCAGGAGCATGTAAAAGAAATTGTTCAGCCTCTTCTTTACTTAATACCTTGGCCTTTTTTGGCGTATAACGCTCATTTTTTCGTTTCAGAAACGCTATTACCTTTTGAAATCTGCAAATGACCACTAAACGTCATATTTTTCAATAAATTTTTTAAGGAAAACAAACCTGCGAACAGGGGCATTTTCTTTAATTTCCAAGCAGCTTTTCAGCATAGACCATTTTGCCCATAAAGTATTAGGGCTGAATCTAGCGATAGTTGATTCAAGTAGACCAACAAAACATCTTCAGTTACCCCAATCACACTATCCATCTAGTTAGTAGAAAATAGTTTAGACTCAAAGGATGCCAACCTTCTCTGAGCTTTGGAGCAAAGATAATTTTGCATGAAATATTGTTACACATTATGAAACTAATTTATCACTTTCCTCTTGAGTGAAAAGGTCAAACTGTTTCTGAATATATGTATAGCAAATTGGTTTTTTGTATGAGAGAGCCATTCTCCAGTCCAATCTTTCGGAAGAAACCATAAAAATCAATCAAGTGGAGCTTATTTTATTTGGATACTAATTTCATATTTTGTTTTTCAGATTCTTCAGCAGAAGTCCAGATAGATTGAAGGACAAAATGGTGCAGAACTGCTAATATAATAATGAAAATTTATATTTAATAAAGTTTTGTGCTGGACTTTTCTTTCATTTTTCCTTTTCCAGGGTATTCTATAAGCTCTATTGCAAACTCTGGAAGATGATAGCTGTGGCCTGTGCTTATTCTTAACATTTTTCTTTTGAATAAACATAGTTCCTGAAATGAGTGGAACCTAGTCGATTGAAACTAGAAAAAACTTGCATGAGCCGAAGTAAAATCACTTTTTGTGGCTCGCCTATACGTTCACTCCATAAAAGTACCCCTATTTCAGATGAAAATTCTAATGATTTCGTAACTATTACAGATCCCTATTTATGATAGCTTTCACAAATTAATCTTCGATGGCTTCCACATACCACATATATGAATAATTCTGCATTGAAGAAGATTTTCGATTAAACCTTCATCAGTGCCTTCATTCGGTATCATATGAATAGGATATCTGGAATATACTGCTCTTTCAGACTTTGAATATGGATATTTCATTCAGACAGCGCTTTTCTTCTTTTTTCACTGATAAGGAATATAGATGATCAAATGTGATAATCCGATCGGAGTATATCGACCCGGGTCATTTCATTTACTAATTCGGACACGAAGATTACGAATCTGTAATTATAATTCTCCTGTGACGCGTAGTTTGGTAAATAATCGAGTCGAAAAATAGCGAAAATTAGGTCATTTTTGGACTGCCTTATTTCCCAGAAAAATTGATTTGTACAGATGCTGATTTTTTTGCATATAGATTGATCCTTTGTAAATCTAAAAAACCAATTTTCATCCATTAGAGTCGAACAGTTAAGATTTTCTGATTTTTTTCGCGAAGGTCCTTATTTTCCGATTTTTCATCGTTCGTAAATCAAAAACTGTTTTTCTCACGGAAAATCTGATTGGATTTTCTCAATCTACTCAATTTCGGTTTCTCGAAAAAAGAGAACATGACATGTATATTACTTTTTCTCTATCTCTTATAGTTAAAGAGTTGTAGTACTAAATCATCGAAATCTGGCCACCCTGTACTTGAAGGATTTTTCGCAAAAATTTGAATCTCGCCTATCGATACGAAATTTTCGCCATTTATTAATTCGACGCCATAGATTACGAAGATACAAACAGATTTCCTCTGAGACTGATTGTTTTTCAAATATGGTTGATGGAAAATCGGAAAAATTGGACCTTCGCGAAAAAATCAGAAAATCCAAAACCTTCGTCTCAGGTATATAAAAAATACACCATTTCATTCTTAAAGAACCAAAGTATAACCAAAAAAATCAGCTCTTCTCAATTCCAATTCTTTTAGAAGTTACGTCACTCCAAAGTCCACTAATTTTTCGCCAATTTTCCACTCAAGGTCGAATATTTTCCGAACCAAAAATTTCTCGGGAAAACTAATTAGCGCATCGTAATTAATCTACAACCTCGAATTAGTAAATGAAATGACCCGGGTTGATATGCTACCAAAAAAAATTGAATGTTAGCGTATAACTGCCTCTAGGTCTAGGCGTTTCTGTATGACATCGTATGGCTATGGCACCGTATGGTATAAGATATAATTCAATATACGCTATAAAAGGTCCCACTTCAACATACAGGATGTATCATTGTATTCGTGCAAGCGAAAAAAAATGTGATAACACCTTCAAGCGTTATCTTGAGAACAAGAAAAAAAGAAATTAAAAAAGAAAACCATTTGAAAAACTAGAAAGCACCTCGCACATCTAATGCATTCTTGAGCTTCACATCGTATAATATCTAGAGCATCCATAAAACGAATTTCTTCTCTTATCAAGCATTACACTTGAATTAAGATAATTCAATCGTATTTATCAACACATGTAGTCTACCAATTATCTCGACATAATCGACAAAACTATGTTTGAACTCCGGCTAGATTTTAACGAAATGATGTGAGAAGAGAAGCAGCAACCCAATTTTGTAGGGCTTCTCTGTATACCTACACCGCGGTGAAATTCACTGTTTACAGTCAATGTGTTGTATACCTGTTCAGTGTTTCAAGTTTAAATATCTTTTGTTGGTGAGTTGCATCAAGAAATATGCATAAAATAAAGTATATTTGCAATAAAGGGTAAACAAGTTGTTACGATGTTTGAGAATGATGGTGATATTTGTTATCGTTGGGCGACGTTCCGTTATCGTTAGGAGTTGACAATTGGTCTTAACCTTGTCCTTGACCTTCCCTACAGTGTGATTCATATCAATGCATTACTGGTAGTGGAATTGTGGAATATGTTCTGTATGTGTTATATTTTGCATTTGTTGAACATTTTCACGAATAAAATGAAAATTATGTATGAAGTTTGAGAAATATTGAAATTTTCCAGGAATTAAAATAATAATTGATGACAAGTAAAGTGTTATAGGTAGTCTTAACCCTTGATCATCAAAAATTCAGAAGTTTGATCCATATTCCATGGAATATTTTCTACTCAAATCAGCGTCCTCGAAAACCTATATTTTTGAACCAAACATCATCATATATACATTATACTTCTTTGCCAAGAAATTTTTATTTTCAAAAAGAGACCCACCTTTGAAAACAACCTGAACCTCTATATCTGTATTAACCTCAAGTGAAAAATCCAGGAAATTTTCATATCACCTGATATAAACTACAGCTTTCACTGCTTTGTTTTTCAAACATATTAATAGTTATCGGTGACTTCTGCAGGTTTCCACATTCATGCAGAAATAATGTAGGCAATTTTCTTCTTCTTAATTTGTTTCAATGCGTTCTTCGGATATGATAAAATATGCTGAACTTATGGATAACACATAAACGAAATCCCTATACACGACATTCTACATACATAAACTTTTATGGTGGCATAAAAGAATTTTCAAGTAACATTTTATTCGCACCTTCTTTCAAAGAAACGACCAGTTTGTGCGATAAAAGCAACTTTCAGAGAAGTGTATATAAGGAAAATCGTCAAGTTTATAGGCAATAGATAAAAATAAGAGGCTCTCACACTTCAATGAAGACGCAAATAGCATACACTAAACTTGTTGAAGATAGTCCTAAATGCTCTTTGTCATCAGGTATAGGTACCTCCACTAAATGCCCCCATCCAATCAAAAATGGCTGATCCTACAATGCAAACTTTTTGCTGCCACAGAGGAAATGGGACCGATGTCTCACTCACACTCATGAAAAATCTTGATACGAATGTCTACAATTCCATATGTATTGTATCGTCCATTTTGGGAATTCTAGGAGCCATGTATCAGGTGAAACAATAAAAGATATACGAAAGAATGAATCAAGATGAGGGGGGAAATGAATCGTTTTTGCAGATCCTGCCGAGGAAGCAGTACTCAAAACACCATAAATGGTTGACGTTTTCTGCTCAAAGGGGGAGGAGAATCACTGTATTATTAGCAGCAGCTGATCTTATGGCGGCTCTAGGTAAAAAAATACTTCACTTTAGAATATGTAAAGCCCTGTTTGCCATATAGACATAGAGACAGAGCAAAACCCTCCCAAAATTAACTATTTCGATAAGGAAATACATGAAAATTCTTCTTTCATTTCTATGGGCTTGCTCTGGTCAATGTTATTTTTTTCTTTGTTGATAGTTTCTCAGGCAGACTCAGGCATCAAAAAGATTTTTTCACCAACAGACTGTAGTAATATTTGCCCAGCTGCCTATGCCTACTCTTTCTCTAGAACCACTCGCGTTTTGTCGCCTCAGAATACTGGCAGATACATGATACATGAGTATTTTACTTATTTCAATGCCCTGAAAATTACTCATTGGTAAAAAATGGTCTTCAGTTCCCAATAAAGACCCTATGATCCCTATAATTATCCTGAAATGGCATCAAAGTTTTCTTTGAAACTATGTAGATTTGTGAGCGCAGAGTGGTACAGATTTTAGTGGTAGTACTTAGTAGCTATGCTCCTAAGTAGTAGTCACAAACTAGTGCAAGATTAGCGAATGTTTTGCAGGAGTTTTATTGAGGTCAATTGTTTGGCTCAAATTCAACAACATATTGCCTAAGGAAGACGACGATTCAAGTGTAATTTTCTGCACACTCTCGTCGGTAAGAAAAACGACGATAATGGATAATATTGTTCTTTAGAACTATGATTTCAGGCGTTGGTTCAATATTTTTACACAGCGACCTGGATCTGGACATTTTGCTATGCCCTGGATATGCAATTCGTTCTGAAAGATAAAGAAATCGACTTCAAATATTACCATCTAATAGCCTGGGTGACGCCCATATTTACAACTTCTGTGGGTCTATCAGTTCTGTACATTCCAGATGCAGAGTAAGTCAACGTTCTAGCTCATAAAAAACCGATTTAATCCAAAAATCTTCGTGTTTTAGCTGCCACGTGTCCAAGTCCATGTTGACTGTTATAACAAGAATATTACCGAATTACGTAGTCACCTATATACCAATGGCCATCATCATGATCTACAATCCAATCTTGTACAACCAGTCGACGAGAGATATGGAGAGAATCATCATAAGCCTCACCGGCCAGTTTACAGCGAAAGAAAGAGAAATCGTAGAAGGAGTTAGAACTAAATTTTTCCTTATAAATCTAGTTTTTTATGTGTGTTGGACACCTAACTTGATAAATGGTATTTTGTTGTGGTTGTTATGGTTCGACGTACCTCTGACGTTCATAAGTATCATTTGGTACAGTATGGTAAGTTGAATTTCGGCAAAGATTCTTTTCTTTATTCTGCAGCCCTTTTGAACAATCTTCAATCCGAAGTATCGATATAGCTAGTGCTTATTTTGTTACTAAGTTCCTTAGAGCAAGTAAGACCACTAGATATTCCTTCTGAAACGGGTCCCAAAAATCTCTTCGTATTTCAGGCATTTCTAAATCCGCTGCAAGCATTTTTCAACTGCATGGTCTACAGAAGATGGAATAAGGGATCTGAGAAAATTATAACTCCTTGGAGCAAAAGCGGTCAGAGCATCAAACAGAATAAGTTCGAAATTTCGTCCAGCACGTTAGAAATTTCTGGGGACACAAATGAATCATTACCTTTGCTCAGAAACGTTCCTACAACTAGTATAAATCAGTTTGTGTGATTGAAAATATCTGTTGCCAATTGCCATATACATATATAAAATGTAGGAGCTGTAAAATTGTTTTGTTCTTCGAATTTTTGTAGGTATATTAGAAAGTACCTTAAATTTTTATTCTGTTATGAAATTATTTGTGATATTTTATCTTGTCAGCAGTGTCATTATATTTGTATATTTTGATATTAAAATAGATCATTTTACAAAAAAAACACAATTTTCTATTTTGCCCTCATCTACCTGTGATTAATGCCCACCCTGTAAATGTGGTTATGGCCGAAAAATAACTCTAGTTTCTCTAGATCTATGATTCTATGATGCTTAATGGAACCATAGAATATATCTTTACCGGCAGTTTGACTTGAATGAAAGGAATTTAGGTTATGTTTATACTCATTGAATTTTGTACTGGTTTTCAGTTTATTAAAGCAACAATATTAAAACTAATGAGAAACACTGCAGCTTACCAATAAAAAATGAGTGAATATCCGTTGAGTTACAGGGAAGTAATTCCTGATCAAACAGGATCGGAAGTATGGAGAGAAATCACCTTGAATACTGGTGGAACCCAAAGCATTCTTCAAGACATCAAATTTGTAGACAAAGCCAATGGATTCTATTACAAAGATTCTTCTAAACACTTCACCAGAAACCGTTTCATCTACTGGCGTATCAGCAATGATACCATAGAATTTGTTGAACATAGTTTGGATATCAATTTATCGAACAATCGTGTGAGGTACAAGTTTGTAGATACTCCGATATTGGACGGTATTTCCGTTCATGAAGCGGTGGATTCTGTTATAATCTTAGTTCCTACAGTTTGTAGCGTTCATCAGTTAAAATTTCCACATCCCAGAAGACTGCATAAATCAGATGAACTTCTTGGTATTCATGCAGATTTATCTGCCCTTTCCATTTTCGCAGATGCAAATGAGGCTGATGCTAGGAATCCATCTTCCTACTTTATATTCACGCCTCCTAGCTCAGTCAATTCACAGTTGCCATATTTAGCAGCCTCCACTTATTCTCCATATGTTGAAGAATGTATTTTTGTACTTGCCTACCCTTCTGGTGAAACGATTCTTATTCATCAAACAAAAGATTCGCAAAACTACGTTTCAGAGCTCAAAAATGAATCTATTGTACCTCGGTTTCTATCTGGATTCGCTGAAAAATTCAGGCAGAGAACAAATGATGGGGATAAAGTTGTTAGTCTAGTTCTTCATACAGTTGGTATGGAAACCTTTGCCGTCAATCTTACCAGAGATGGTCATTTGAAATTTTGGTCGTGCTCGAAAGTTCAATGTATTTCTGTTATTAATATCTTGTCTGAAACTGGTGATTACTCAACAAATTCTCAGCAAGGACGTAAGTACTTTTTTTACATTTTTGTTGGAGCTTTAATGTGAATTTTTTGTAGCCCAAAATCATGTTTTGAGAAAGGCTGTTAATAGTTCTGATACAGACTGTATATTAGCTGTATTTTTATCCAATCAAAACCAATTTCATATCATCAGGCCTGTGTTTCATGAAGACCAAATCAGAGTGAACAGAATCCATAGTCTTTATGCACCTGAAGTAAGTTTTTGTGTTTTCAATATCATTCATAATTACACATTTACCATTGAGTGAAATGAAGATTGTTTTTGCGAAGTGTACAATTTTTTAGAACGACTTGATCGATATGAGTCTAACCATGACCAGAATATGGTCTGTATGGCGTGGTGAAGAGGGTGATTGTAAAGTATATAGCACCTGTTTACAACAAGGTGACAATGATGTCAGAGATTGGACACCAGTCATACTGGAAGAACCACCGGAAAGTCAACCACCGATGCTGGACAGTGAATCTGACCCCAGTCAAGTTTATTTGCAGTATATTTTCCATCCTGGCAGATTTCCCCTGCATGTAATCAACAAAGCACTGAATGTGAGTGAATTGGAATAGCGTGGCATGAATTTTTTGCATTGATTTTCATTATTTACAGACTTATAAGAGGTCAACAATATTAACAGATTTGAATCTTTCCCCGTCTGTTTTGAAAGAAAAAATAACATTTGCTGTTCACAATGAGATACAGAAGGAATTGAAAGAAACTGAGGTTGGATACGATGAATATTTGCAATGTGCATGTTGGTGAGTTAATCAGATCAAATTTTGTAAACTTTCTTTTCAATTAAAAATTTTAGGTGTTGGGAAAGATTTTACTCATGTTGTGAACAATATTATGCAGCTGGATTAAAACCGTTAGGTATTCTTCTTCTGCCAGGAGTATCTGGGGCTGTTTTTTTGAAGAAGTCGGCTTTTTCTTTCTTCAGACCGTTAGATACACTTGAATATATGTTGCTTTGTAGTGACTATATGTCAGAATATCAGTTTCTTCAACAAGATGACATTCCAGGTAAGTTTATTGAAATTAATAATCATTGTGGTATTATCTTTTCAATACGAATTGTGAATTTCGATGCATTGTTTCAAATCAAGATTGGAGAAAAAATTATTTCCCTTTCAGACCCTGATCTTATTGTCGATATAATGACAATTCTGGAAGTGATAGTTTACTTAAATTCTCAAATGACAGATACTTTCGGTTATACGTTTGAGAAAGAACTTCATAACTTGAGATTTCCTGATGTTGTTATGGAGGAACTCCTGGACAACATTCAGTCAGAAGTCGATAACGAATTCACCAGCTACGTCTCTAGAACGCTCGGTAAATGTAAAGAACTATTTAAAGCGATTCATAAGCTATTAGAGTTGGTCAGAGATGCCCACAAGGTACCTGAAGAAGACAACCAAAAATGCAACAACACCCTTAGTTATCTGTTCACATCACAACTTGGTGTCTCTATGGTCAATCAAAGTCTTCGGCAACAGGCACAAACAAGATTCAACATTTGCAGAAACCTCCTCTTAATCAATCATATCCTCCTGAAAAGACAAGAACTACCCTGGGATGTTCTGGAGCTTGTGAGATCTGTGTGTTCGCCTGATATCGTGGTGTTAACTCAGGCTAGTTACGTGATGTATTGGTTGAGTGGTCTTCCAGCGTTGCCAGTTTTATCACAGTAAGTAATTTTTTGACAGTATCGATCTTATTTGTCTTCATTGAAAATATTTACAGTGAATCCATTACCAAAAGACTTGCCCCATTGAAACTGAGTCCTGTTTTCAACGCAAGAAACAAGAATAATCACGTAGTTTCAGTGTTGTCATTATTTATCGGATCTTCTGGAGGTCACGAAGCTCATAAAAGATTTTGGCAGATAAAAGAACATGACGGTGTTCAACATTGGCATAATTCTCTCTTGCCATACTTGAGTCAACTTTTCCATACGATATGGCCAGTAAGTAACACATCGTTGCTGGCAGAGTGGCTGCTGGGTAGCGGTCAACATGTTTGGCTGCAAGAGTATGTTAGACTGTTGAGGAGTTGGTGTGAATGGAACAATTGCACCAGTAAGTTGGTCTTGATATTGAATGAACATAACCTCACCTAACCCCACTTTTTATCACTCGTACTTTGAAAAAACCAAATAATTCTATCCCTGTAACTTGATCCTTGTGAATTTCCTTGAAGCTGTCGACCTAGGCATATGGAGACTACTGCTCATGAGCGAATAAGGGGAAGTAGCTTGGAGTAGGATTCTAAGCAGGGTAGAGCCAATATGGCGGCTATAGCGCATGCGTATAAGCCATCATATGTCCAGGTCTTGGCTTCATTTTTACGCAATTTTTTGCACAATGCTAGCGGTATAGAAGTTTAAGTATATGGAAAAAACGCATTGATTCTAGGAAATTTTCTGCTTGCTTGTTCTTACATGTTGACAAGCGACAATTATAAGGCAAGAGAATTATTCGAATTAGCGGCTAAAGGAACATTCAGCGATTCATTCCTAAAAAGTAGAATCTTAAGGAATAATAGTTTTGATGACACAGCAAAAGTTCTTGTAACTTATTATTTGAAGGTCAGAATTTAATTTTATTCAAATCTTATTTTATTCTCAAACCTGAACTATCATTTTTAGGTTATACAATTATTTGAACTGAATAATGCTGACGATTTCGCTATACAGATAGCAAATACAGCTCTCAGTTTAGTCGGTCCGGAGGATAATCTAGCTGTGAGTTCTGCTTTTTCGATTACCTTTAGCTTGATGATATCATTTGAATTTTCAGGCAACCCTTTATTCGATAAAATTCAAACATCACCTCAAATTGAAACATTATTCATTAGCTTACGATGCTTTGAATTCGAACCCTGATGAAGAGCGTAAAAGAGATAACTTGAGAGACTTGGTAAAATCTCTGTTAGATGGACGAGAACTTAATACGTTGATGAATTTCAATTATGGGGATTTGGAGGAATTATTCCACGAAATTTTGTTGTCCAGAGCTAGAGCTATAGATGTCGTTGATAATATATTCTACGACTTTTTGTATGCTTATCATGTGAAAAGGGGGCCTCCTTATTTCTTCAGAGGTATGTTGCATTGTACAGTTATGTACAGTTTATCATGTCAATATTTTCAGCTGGCTCAATCATGTATGAACAGGCCTTTAGGTTGAGCTACAATAATAGTATTGAGGCGTTAGAGAAGCAAGTCAAATGCTACTTGGCCTCCTTGAATATACTCCGTTTGTGCAACAAAGAAAAAACTTTAGTGTCAAGACCCAGAGATACCACCGAGGAAGAACTTTCCCTACCACCTCAATTGAGGTTAACTTCAGTAAGCTTTCAACTGTCAAAAATGAAAGATAGATCTGATGTGATTTCTTTCAGGATCAAAGCAGGGTTGAGTCGAAAAGTCAAATGGAGCTCGTTGGTTTGGATGATATCAAGCGGGAATTCGATTTTGCTTGTGCAAAATTGAAGCTGGCCAAATACTGTCCACAAGTTTACGATAATTTTGCAGGTATTTGAATTTTAATTTAATTTCCGAAAAATATTGATTCGTCTTGATTTTTACAGTTACTAATCCTAATGAGTTATTGGTTGCTCTTGTTTCTTGCGGTTTGTATCAAGTTGGATTGAATCTCTGCAAGAGCCTCGATTTGTCATTTGATTTAGTGTTCGATCATCTTACCGGACAGTGTATAGTGCTAACCGAAGATGATAATCCCGATGTTGAACATTGGAATTGGATTATTAAAAATGATACTCAAGGTATGATTTTTTTCTCTTGTGTTGTCTCAGACTACTTTTCACACAAAAATAGGCAATTTTGACTTGAAAATTATGCATTGCACTCTTTTACAGATTTATTGATTAATAACAATAATCCAGCGGATGTAGCTTGGTTATTTCTTCAGCAGTTGCTAGAGGAATATGAAGAACCTGGATTAACAGTTTTACATAAAGTTGTATGCAAGAAAATCATCCAAATGGGAGCTTTTATACCTCACTGGCTCTTCTCCTCATACAAGGTATTCATTGTGCTTATTTGGTCAGGAATGAATTGCAGTTATTATTCAATTTTAACAGGTACGTAATGCAGCCGAACTATTGAGACTCTTGCATTCTACCGGAAGATTAGAAGAGGCAATTGATGTTGCCAGCAAATATATGTTGGCTATCATGGGACACGGAAAGGAGTATTATGGGCTCAAAGCCGCAATGTGTCCTACTGGAGAGGTGGTTTATTGTCCGGTTGGTGCAATAAACAATTTGATTCTTGAATTAGAGTTACAGATTGAGAATAATAATGAAGAATTTGTGAAGGTAATTTTATTTGATGAGGTTGCAGAAACGTGCTTATTTTTAATTTTTTCAGGATTATGAATTCCTGAAGGATTTGTTTAGTAGGTACCTGGAGACCTCCTTGAGGATATCAAATGATATGTGTAGATACAGAACTGCTATCGCCAATAAAAGTTTGAGTGTATTGTGAACAATAATCTTTTAATAAATTGAAATGTTCTTTTCAAATCGTTTTGTTTTGTCTGATCATTGATTATATTCCAATTATAGGATTTTTTATTCAAGTGAATGCAAATAAACCCCCACCATTGTTAACAAGGAAAAAACCGAGTTGAAAACAGAAAATATCACGCAACTTTTTGAAATTACGAATCTCACTAACCCATACAAACGTCTGTATACAAACGAAATGAAACTAATTGGGCATCAACAAAACAACCAGGATACAATCGGGGCTATTCACTAAGCAAAGTTGTTATGGATAGCAACTGTAAATCGTCGTTATCCCATGCTTATTACATGGGATAACGACGATTTACAGTTGCTATCCATAACAACTTTGCTTAGTGAATAGCCCCGAATGTCTGAAACCTGGTAAAAAACATATATTGTTTTCGGAATCCCCTAAAGTCGGAAGTACCTAAAGCTGTTCCTTTATGGAATCCGGATATCTCTTTTTATATGGAAACAAGCATTGAATACGTGGTATATTTATTTATTCATTCTATAAAACGTTAAATTACAATAAATAATCATATATTACATAATTACATTAACCTAGTGACTAGAAAACATAACTTATAAAATTCATGGTAACCCTTTCACCTTTTTTTCATTTGAAATATCTGTCTTCGTCTTTTTTTTATTGTACCAAAAATCACTCATGTTACCATGAATCAGAGATCATTTAGAAAGGATTTAACAGTTATCAAGGAACATATAACACAAACTGTCACTTCAACTAAATGATTGCTCAGCAAAGCCTGAATCCTTCGAATTTAGTAAATTATGGAATAGAAGTGTCTTCGGACATTAATCAAAAGGCAAATATATCATTTTATTGAAGTGACATTCCATGTTTTGAAAATACGCAAACAATTCGATAATATAATACTTAGATGTATACAATTCTAAGCATTTCATATAAAAAGCTAGTTCTATATTATTGTTTCACTTTAGCTATATTATATTTTATCTGTTAACAGTGTTAACTATACTTTATCTAGAGCCTTTGTTAAAGAAGTAGGAAACAGGGTAAGCAAAGGAAAATGGTAACACTGCAATATTCCATCCAGTTACTGCTTATTGAAAATATTTGCAGATCTTCGTTAGAAGAGCACAAAGTCATAAAATATAAGTCACATAAGAATGTAAGTCCCACTCATTATCACAACCTTTCATATATACTGAATTATAGTTTAATGTGGTTTCAATAAAGACACAGTTAACATTTATAAAACTTTAAGGAGTATTTGAGAATTGAGAGAAACATGGGAAATGAGAATACTTGCATTCAATTTTTTTTCAATTTAGTGTAAAAATTTTATAGCCATGGTAAGAAAATATTTTTGTGAATTGGAATGATATGACGGTTTTGGTTACATTTTTAGATGAAAAACAGATTCAAATCCTCGAGATTATATGTTCACTATTGAATTGTGTTCTATTCTAAGCTTCTCTTATTTTTAATGAAATGATGAAAAATTTAGATGATTTCATAACTCAAAGTGTCTTTGATCTTCGAATTTAGAAGCTGTTTTATTTTCACTATATATTTTGAAAATATTCCTAGTGAAATTGATCCAAAATGATATCTTCAAAAGTTTCGTGAAGCTATATAAAAGGTGCTACTTTCAAAAATTGTTCCCTTTAATACTAAACTATTTTGATATGATTTATAGAAAATAAAATAATGATTCACAGCAAAACAAATGTAACTTTGACCCCAATCTAAATTGATATGGTATTTTGGTTTGACTAATTGGTCCGAATTTTGAAATTGAAAGCAAGTATTCATTAGGAAGTAGTACATTCAGGAGTAAATATCGATATTTTAGGCAGTAAATACCTCTCATTTTCCGTTAGTACAACTATTGCACAGAAAGTACGCAGTACCTTAGAATTGATTAACATGTTTGAATAATATTACCAGTTATGGTAACACTTCTGTCATAATATAGACTGCAAACTAGAAGAATATACATTTTCACTGTGTTCATGATGGGCACAACCAAAAAGCAAGGAACTATTCTTTCCTCAAACAACCTCGTATTCACTTTTTTTTAACATGAATAATTTTTCATGGTATCTAAATGAAATGAAAATAATTTCTTACCAATAATGAATCATTTTTGTTTCAAATAGATCATTTAGAAGGGTATTCAAAATAGCCAGAGATATGTAAAAATTATGAAACACATCAAGAGAAATAAATATTATTCTTAAATAAAATAGTCCTCCCCTCAAACAATTTGAGCTTTGATTGAAAACTAATTCACAACCTGTATACCTATAGGTATTCTGTTTAAAGAATCTCTGCGCTATTTAAAATCAAAACAACACTAACAACCATCACTTAATACATTGGGAACTAAAGGTATTACAAGGAAGGACAGCACAGCACGAACTTCAGAAAGGTAAAGGGTCAGAATCGAAAATCTGATCATTTGATCTTACTGGATTTTACGGTCCATGAATTATATGCTTATCAAATTCATTATAAATATTATAAACGGTAGGTATATACAAATATTTCGATATAAAGAGGCTACAACATATTTTCTTGCTGACTGCTAACTTCTAATCATAAAATACCCTTCAGATTTATTGTTCAGTTAGACTTTTTGTTGAATCAGTCCGTAAGAAACTATTGGTAAATGGTTGAATATATTGGTTATGATTTACAGCGCAAAGGTTCAAAATAATGTTTTGAAAGTAGATAGGATTCCTCTGTGTACGGTCTTAAGTATCCATATGGGTAACAGTTGAAAACTGCAAGCAAACTTGAAGTTCTGACATTTTTCTAGACGAATAATCGAAGTTATATACCAATAGTTCCACAAGAACTAAAAAATTCTCTACGAGCTCTGGTGATATACATTAGGGTTCCTGTAAATCCTAGAGTATATCACGTCTGTATTTTTGATATCTTGTTTACAGGGTAATCTGTTATGCATAGCGAAATGTGCGTTGTGTGATGTGCCGTTAAACATTTTAACCGTCACTCCGTTGTGATGTGTTGGTATTGTGCTGTGCTGCCTGGGGTATATGTTACAACTATTCCCTAAGCCCATATTATTGCTCTGTATGTTCGTGTGCTGAGGTGGAAGAGGCATTGTGGAACAGTTAGGATAGATATTTGTTACAGGCTGCGTTGGGTAATGTGGCAATGTAGCCGAAGTTGATTGCATCTTACTCAGATCAGTCTTTTCGGTGAAAGACACCATACGCATGTTTGTGGCCCTTCCAAAAGTCTCCAATGAGGTCTGAGATGATTCTGGAACCGTCGGTCTGTACGATTTCCTCCTGATGATGACTGTGTCCTCTCCCTCCTCTAGAATAACGTTAGGAATGGCTTCTTTATCCAAAGCTATGACAGTAGGCACTCCTGGCGGTGAAGTAGCGTTAAAAGCACCGCTAGTAGGAGGCTGGACGTTCCTCTGCAAAGAAAAACTCTTCCATTGAACCTCTTCCCTTGGTGGAGGTTGCATGAGGTCCACCACACTCGTCGCTCTCCTCGTTTGCTTATGCTCGCGGCTGTCGTTCGAATGTATGCCACTAGAGGACTCGCTGTGGTTGCTTTCAGGCGGTTCCGGAGGGGAACTTGAGCTCTCTGTACTTACAGACTCCGACCTCGAGTTGGCTTCCTCATGGGGCATTCCGGAGTCTGCCCGTCTTAGGCAGCGCGGCGTTTGGATTGAATTAGACTGAAAATGCATAAAAATGTTTAACAACCTTGAATGTTGGAGATTTTGGGAGTGTCTTACCTGTAGAGTGTTACTTATCACTGAATTTGATGGCTCGGAAGTGTTTGGCAGTGGTTCTGGAGTTAAAAGGGGACTAGGATCTTCGTAAGTTAATGGCGGATTCAAATCCTGATTGTTGCTTGCGTATGTTATGTTCTCGTCGTGGACACAGGCCAAAAGCTGGAAAAAGGTGTCTCCAATTAATACAAGGAAGGTTTGAGTTGACCAAGTAAATGTTAAAGGCTACAGGTGACCAGAAATATATGGACGGAAGATTTGAGAGCGTTTTGGAGAAGACGTACATTTCTGGTAAGAGCAAATAATAGGGGAGCATCAATCTAGTACCAGAAAATATAATTGAACACTCTTATTTGTGTTATTTTTGATCGTGGACTGTTGAACTTACTTTTCCTTCCTCACTCACTGTGTCGTTTTCGTTATTGTTCGTTCGGTTGACAGGAGGAAGGGGTAGCTCCCTTAGGGTGGCATAATCTCCATCGTCTTCGTCCATTCCTGGTATTCTCCTCGATTTTGACCCATTACTTTTACCCCTGGAAGTGATCAGTTGATATTGGTTACTTACAAGAAGGTATAGACCCAAGTAGACAAAAATAAACATGCAAATGATGTAAATTAGGATCTGTTTTACGTGTTTTGCTCAAACTAACAACATTGCGTGTGGCATGCTCATAATCAAACTCAAACCCAGTGATTTTCAACTGGAATCAGTTTAAAAGCTTTTAAATCCTACCAAAGCCAAAACGAGGTGTTAGAATTTGGATAAATAGAGTGCTCACAACCACAACAGCTATTAGTAAATTACGCGTTACCGATTTTTAGACGTACTGGCAGTCTCGTTGAAGGTAACCTTGTTCTTCTCCTTCTTGGTGAAACAGCAGAGCTGTTTAGACTGATCAGGCGATGGCTGCTGGTTAGAAAGGGCCGGCCTGAGCCAGTATATTTGTTCTTCGTCTTCCTCAAGGTTTGGCGTGGCGTCTTGATGAATCGCTCTTCTGACTGTCGTGGACTTTTTCACTATGTTCATTATGGCCTTTTGGGGTGAGACGTCTACCACGCCGTAGGTTCTCCCATTAGCCACCACCAAGAGTGGGGCATCTGGGGCGTCCCTTGGATTCCTCGATAGATCCACGTCTGTTATCAGTCTGAGACTTCTGGCTTGCTTGACACTGGCTCTTCCAACCTGGAATGTTAAGTGTTGGATGAAGAGGATTGTATGGCTTCTAGAAATATTTTCGTGTAAGATATAGTCGGGTTGATTCGAAGCAAATCGAATCAACCAACCCCTTCGGACTCGGATAAACAAACAACTTACCACAACCCTCAATTTGAATATCCACCTCTGCTTTATGGTCAGGAACAGCCAGATTACCACCCACAAAAACAGATGCAAGATACCGCCGATGATGCATGCCAAAGTAACGTCGTCCAAACTACCCTTGTACACGAAGGTGTAATCGTGTAACAGAGGGGCGTAACATATACCTACGGAAATGAGGACGCAAAGGGCGGCGCAGTGGGTGAAATAGCTCCATTTGTTGATGCTGTCTCTCTTCAGGGTGATTATCTTACGCTGGCACTCGCGGTTTAGGAACTCGTTGAATCTAAAGAGATAATTCATGGATTTTTCACTTCACTGAATAAAAAATGATCTGATGGACTTACCTTGTATGGCCGTAGAAGTAGAGTATCAAACTGGAGGCAACAACAAGCAAAGTAGAAAGTAGGTAGAGCCCTAAGGTAACTTGAGCATTCAAGAGGAACGGTGTAGATCTGTTGGACATGAAACCATAACCAGCATGCTTCAATAGAGGCAGTGATTTCCAAATACCGGCCACTTGAACCTGAAATGGAACATTTATTTTTCCATATAAGTAAAGAACATACCATTGAAGGTAAAACACTAGAGAATGTTCTTTCAGGAAAGGAAAAGATAGAGAAAGAAGAATAAACATGATGTTTTCTGAATATAGAATTAAAAACGAAAATTAAAGGAATATGAAGATAATTAACATACATAAGTATAGTTAATAGGAGAAGAATATTCATATAAACTGCTCTACATGCGTTAGGGATATTCCGGATATTGACTTAAATTGCGAAAAAATATAGTTAACATAAGATTTTTGTGATGAAAATTCATATTAATATGATTTCAATTTGCAAATTAATTTTAGCCTGTAGGTCTGCAGCTTATACAGGGTAGTTAAGAAGAATCGAGTAAAATAACGAAATTTTATTCCCAGAGAATTCAAGCATTTTAAGACTATCAATACAGTGTATATCCTCCACAGGCATCAATAACAGCTTGACCTCTTCTTTGCATACTACACACGAGGTTGTTGAACATTTCTTGAGGAATTTGGTTCCATAAACGGGGCAGAAACTTTTTCAGATCATTTAAGGATTCTGGGGTAGGTTGATGATTATCTAATCTTCTTTGGAGCATATCCCATGCATGTTCTATGCAATTCAAATCTGGTGAGTGCGGAGGTATTGGTAAATGTGGAATACCAAGCTCCTCGCGCGCATTCTCAACCATGGCCGCACGGTGCGATCTAGCGTTATCATCTAGATCTAGAAATTGAAAAGTTTCACCAATAGCAGCGTGAAAATTTGGCACAACATTGTCAATGACATGCTCCCTATAGTGTAGGGCGGTCATATTCCCAGGACTAATGTGTAGATCTGTGCGCCCGTTGAAACATATCCCGGCCCATACCATAACACTACCCCCTCGGAATGGATGGACTTCTTGGACAAAGCGACGATTACGAGGTATGCGTGGGATTGTCCATACCTTTATTCTTCGAGAATCTGAAAATCGTCCATATCTGGATTCATTAGTGAAAAGGAGACTGCGCCATTGATCGTTCCAATTGATATGTTGCCTTGCCCATTCCAGTCTTTGACGCTTATGGTCATGTGTTGATGGAACTCCTCTTAATGGACGTCTAGAACCTAGATTCACCTCTCTCAAACGTAGTTTGATGGTTTCGATGGAAACTTGGACCCCATCTGCATTTTGAAGAGTATTCCGTAGCATTCTACACGTAGATGTAGGGTATCTTCTCTTGCTGAAACGATCCTGAGCAGGTGTTGTTTTTCGTCACCCACCAAGCCTTGGTCTTTCCAACACGGAACCTGTCTCCCTGAACCTATTCCAAAGTCGAGATATCACACTTTGGCTGACTTGGAGCCTTTCCGCTACAACAACCTGAGTTAGGCCACTCTGTAGCATTCCGATAGCCCTATTAGCCTCAGCGTTTGTTGATTTACGTCTTGGCATTTTCAGAAAACTCGTTTCAAATCGAAGCCGTTGATAAACTGACTTCATTTCAAAATAAGAACATTCATGAAGCATATGCAAAGAACCAAACTTCAGAAAAAAGGCGACCAGATTGACAAAATGTCTCATACTGATTTTTATTGGATCGATTCAAGTTGTGATTGAGTTTTATGATTTTACAGCGATTTTCTCGAAGATTACATACTTTTAGAAACGATTGAATACGATATCCCTAACTCTTGTGGAGCAGTATATTTTCCTTACCTTGTAAAGAATTGTCATGCCACAGTAAGACAAAAGTATGTGAACACTGTTGATGAGCAGTTGTATCGAAAACATTATTCCCAGGCACTTGTTAGTCGACCAGAAGATTGCTGAGTATCGAATGGAATACACCATCAGAGCAATGGCAAGATTGATGTACTCCAAGCTGAGGGTATGTCCTAGATCAGGACCTGAAAAAAGGAATACTTGGTTTTTTCCAATTTTTCAATTCTCTTCTCGAAGTTTCCTCAAAATAAGAAAATTTCATTTGGAATTTGGGTCTGTCATTGGTTCACTGAACTTTATACAGTGTGTTCCACTTTGAGTGGCGACAATTCATTATTTCATCGACATTATACAAGAATAAATGAAATAAACGGTAGAAGACAAGGAATGAGGATAAATGAAAAACAAAGTTCTCCGTTTTGCACGATCTGTTTAGAACATGAAGAATTAAAAAGCTGTTTGAACTCTTCAAAGTTACGTCGTTCTTAAAATATCCCCATAATTTTCACCCGCGGACAAGATATGAATATCTAATGAGAAAATTAATCAGAAAGTATTCCTAAACAATCCCCAAACAAGCTCTTTATCACAGTCCTCGTAATCTACTCTCATAATTTCTCCACGAAAAGATGAGACGCCTCCGAATACAAGAAATGGATTAAAGCCGACTCTCCACCCCTCCATTCGATCCGTTCGGCTTCCACCCCTCGACTTTTCAGGACTCAGATGCAATTCGTTAAACGGCTTTCATAAATGTCGCCCATAATTCCCTGATTTATGCGGAAAACAGAGTGCGCCATAATACGGCAATGGAAAGTGCCCCAGAATTCATGAATCTTCGTAATGGCAGCGGACACCTTCATAATTTCGGCGTTTTATAGGCTTTACAACGAATGAGGCGATTTCTTCATTGAGTCTTTAGAAAAACACAATTACCGGCCTTTTAGAGCACTCCGAATCATTCATAAAGCAGACTTGGAAATTGACAAAGACGCTTCGGGAAAAGCAACTTTCTTCCACATTAATTTGACTTAATTTTATAATTCTAATGATTTAGATTGAAAATGCATTCTCAACTCATCAAATCCAGTTCAATCAAATGATGATTTGAGTCCAAACTCCCCTCCTTGAATCCCCAAAAGACTATCATACGATTTACGCTTCTCTATTCGTTTCCCTAAAACAATGTGGGCCCCGAACGGATGCCTTGTGGAACTCCACTAAGAAACAGCGACTTACCTCCAGGTTGATTATGTTGCGTATGATTATCGTGTCCTACAAGATCTTTCAGCGTTTTGATAACGGTGTGAGCAACAGGGTTGTGATTGAGCGGTACCCCAGCAGTGGGGCTGAAGACACCAAGTGAGGGTTTGTTGGTTCCTGATATTATCCTCGCTTGGGAAATCGAAGATGGCCCGTTCCCGGTCACGTTGGGCGTCATGAAACTCATAACAACCAATCGGTCTCGATGCACCACCATGAAGTCCAGATCTGTTTTCCAAATCCACTCTAGAAAAAGTGGGAGTAGGAAATGAGTGGAGAAAATTTGTCTGTGTGTGTTATACAGGTTTCAATATACAGGGTGGCTAAGAGATTGACGTCAAAAAGGAAAAAACAGGTCCCTCGTGTCATGGTCTATTCGAATCACCCCCATGTATGTCATGCTATTTTTCACGGTTTTCGAGTTATGAATTTTTTTATGAACTTTGAGAATTTTCGACTTGACCATCTTAAAAAAGATATTAAAAAAAAAGTACAAGACTTCTCTGTGAAATTCTTTTTGTAACTTGATCTCCATGAATTGTACTTTTATACATAAAATAACCAGATTCGTAACTTCGATAAAAATTATGGAAATGTTGGTCTCAAGTGAAAAAGTTACGTGAATTGGATTATGATCTGAATTTTCGAATCTAAATTAAAAATGTAAAAAGGCGAATTCACGGTTTCTTAGTATGCTTAAAAACTGCGCCCAACAGTCAGCTTTTAGAATCATTGATAAAAAATGGTACTTAACACTCTACTTTTGCTAAAATTAGCCTTCAAAGTCATCGAGGTGGAAAAAATCAAAGAACTAGACATTCACTACGAATAGTATATTCTGTAATAGATGCATAGAATACCTGGTGTTGGAACTGATTAGATTTTGTTCAAGACTTTCTTGTCGATTGATCACGTGATACTTTGTGCGGCTTTTCATTTCTCCCGAAAGAGGTCGCGCTATTATTCCATAAAGATTTATGACATTCGAAATTGTTTTGAAGTTTTGATCAGAGACAACTGTCATTGTGTCATTTCTCTAAAAACATAACATAACCTATATCATACTGATCATCGCGCCACGACCGATGAATATTGCGGATTATTCCGGAAGTAGCACAAAATTTCAATTGTTTTGATCTACAAATTTTGTTCACGATTTTTACTTAGGAGTCGTTTCACCAGGTATTTCTATGCATCTATATTCTGTAACAAGGGCAGAATGAAAATCCGATACGAGTGAATCATTCCGAGGGCGAGCCGGAGGCGAGCCTGAGGAATCACGAGTATCGGATTTTCATTCTAACCGAGTGACAGACTATACTTTCTCCACGACGAAGCTAGATTATTAATCTTTTAATACTTAGATGAATTATGATGTTTCGAAAACCGCAATAAATATGACAATCAGAGCTACTGACACATAGATTTATTCTCTATGTTTTCAAAAGTGTTACGGAATGAATATTCTCACACACTGTGCGAGAATGAAAATCAGTCGAAATGTTTAAAAAACAAGGATTATACTCAAGTTCGAGTTGGTTATTGGTGGTAATCTATAAAGGGTGAAAATCAAGGACCAAACTGAACAACAACCGCGGTCATAACTGGTTATTTACTTGAAATCGATAAAAGTTTTAGAATGAATATTACATATCAAGTGATGGAATACTGACATTCTATGGTCAAATTCGATGTTGGAAGAGCTGTATTCTGTGGCAGTCGTGGAGAAATTATTTTTTGCCATTTTAAGATTTTTCTGATCCAGTTATGATAGAAAATGCTGAAAATTAATGAAAACTAGCTTCAGATGTTGGTCAAGAAGAGTTCTAGATAAAAAAAGGAATAGGTATGGCAATAAATCACACATAATAATGTAAATAAAAAGAAATTTATTTATAAAATATACAGTAGGTTTTCAAAGTGGCCACCTCCAGCCTCAATACACATTCTACGTCTTCTTAGAAAATTTTCTTTTTATCGCATAAAACCTGCCCCGTTCTCTCTTAGGACACGTTCGGCTTCTCTTAACTTCAGTCGCAGCTCGTCTTCACTCGAACATTCTCGGGCGTGAACAATTTCTTTGAAATAACCCCAAACGAAAAAATCCATAGGATTAAGATCAGGTGAACGTGGGGGCCACTTGATTGGTCCGCTGCGTCCGATCCATCTGTTCAGGTATCGTCCATTCAAGTGATTACTAAGAAGGTGTAGAATGTGTATTGAGGCTAGAGGTGGCCTTTTGAAAACCTACTGTAAATTTTATAAATAAATTTCTTTTATTTACATTATGATGTGTGATTTATTGCCATACCTATTCCTTTTTTTTTATTTAGAACTTTTCTTGACCAACATCTGTAGCTAGTTTGCAATAATTTTCAGCATTTTCTATCATAACTTGATCAGAAAAATCTTAAAATGCCAGAAAATAATTCTGTATCAAATGTCTAGTTCTTTGATTTTTTCCACCTCGATGACTTTGAAGGCTAATTCTAGCAAAAGTAGAGTGTTAAGTACCATTTTTTATCAATGATTCTAAAAGCTGACTGTTGAGCGCAGTTTTGAAGCATACTAAGAAACCGTGAATTCGCCTTTTTACATTTTTAATTCTGATTCGAAAATTCAGATCATAATCCAATTCACGTAACTTTTTCACTTGAGACCAACATTTCCATAATTTTTATCAAAGTTACAAATCTGGTTATTTTATGTATAAAAGTACAATTCATGGAGATTGAGTTACAAAAAGAATTTCACAGAGAAGTCTTGTACCTTTTTTTTAATATCTCTTTTAAGATGGTCAAGGCGAAAATTCTCCAAGTTCATAAAAAAATTCATAACTCAAAAACCGTGAAAAATCGCATAACATACATGGGGGTGTTTCGAATAGCCTATGACACGAGGGACCTGTTTTTCTCTTTTTGACGTCAATCTCTTGGCCACCCTGTATTCAGGAATTATTTTAATATATTTCCTATAACTGTATATGTATAATTTTTTCAATTTCCAACTTCAGGGAAGCAAATAAGAATAGAAAACTCTTGAGTGTCTTCGTTATAATGACTTTTCACGATGTTTTTTCATGTCTATTCTCCGAATAAAGAAGAAGATAATCGTTTGTTCCCTTGGAGGGATTAGGAACATTCGAAAAGACAGAAAAAGTCTTGTTTGCGATGTCTGGAGCAGTTTAAAGATGGAAAATCGTTGGTGAGTATTCGCCAGAGCGATTTCCCTAAAGTCAAAGCGTTTCGTGTTGGAGCATGAAGCTAATTGCAAAATCGATAAGGACTCTCTTCATTCCGACGGTTGAATCTTGGTTTATTATTTCCGATAATGAAGCTTTGGAATCATATACTGGAAGAATTTCCAATAACGAGGAAATTCCCCTGTTTGAGTTTGGAATGAGGGGAAAAACTTTTCATGGGGGCCAATATTAGCGAGAACAACTAGGATCATCATGAAAATACATACCCAAGTGAACAGAGTCTTCCATTTTCTTTTGAAAGTGGTTTTGACCCATAAGAAAAAGTCTCTGGAGCATATCTCAAGCATGGATTCAGATCTAGTTATTGGAAGGGCCAAAACTGGCAGAATATATTCCTCCAGGAAGTTTTTCCAGATTCTTTCGATCTGAAGTATTATTTCCGAGTAATTTTGGAAGTGTGTGTAAATACATCAGGGTCTTTCACGAGGAACCTCACCAATATTTATACGGGAAACTACTGAACGTATTTTCATGAAATTCAGCACTTATAAGTATTTCACGATGCTGATGAAATCTAAAATATTTTCAAGGCATGAGTACCTCCGGTTTTTCCGGAAATGACGTCAACTTCCGTTTTCAAATTAGAACACCATTTTTTTATTGCAGAAATAGATTCCTTAGAAAATTTCAAGTTATTTTGATTGTAACATTTTTCAGTTTTGGTTGGAAAATTCTCTCTGAGCGGAAAAATTTGAAAAAAAAATCGAAAATAGAGCTCCGCTGAAACAAGAATAACTTCGAGGTTTTTGGATGGAAAATTTTCATTTTTGGGATTTTTTAAGATGTAAGATTGATGTATCCACTTTAAAAATCGAAATCGCGATTCATGATACAGGGGGTGAAAAAATCGCTTTCAAAGTTAGGGATGACAAAATCGTGAAAAATCAATTTTTTCAAATTAGAACCCCATTTTTTATGGCAGATATTGAATCTACGTTAAAAAATAATGTGAGTGTATGCATCTCACCCTTGCCCTAAAATGGATATTTTCTGAGTTAATATCCACTTTAGGGCAAGGGTGTGATGCATACACTCACATTATTTTTTAACGTAGATTCAATATCTGCCATAAAAAATGGGGTTCTAATTTGAAAAAATTGATTTTTCACGATTTTGTCATCCCTAACTTTGAAAGCGATTTTTTCACCCCTTGTATCATGAATCGCCATTTCGAATCTCAAAGTGGATACATCAATCTTACATCTTGAAAAATCCCAAAAATGAAAATTTTCCATCCAAAAACCTCGAAGTTATTCTTGTTTCAGCGGAGCTCTATTTTCGATTTTTTTTTCGAATTTTCCCGCTCAGAGAGAATTTTCCAACTAAAACTGAAAAATGTTACATCAAAATAACTTGAAATTTTCTAAGGAATCTATTTCTGCAATAAAAAAATGGTGTTCTAATTCGAAAAACGGAAGGCGACGTCATTTCCGGAAAAACCGGAGGTGCTCATGCCTTGAAAATATTTTAGATTTCATCAGCATCGTGAAATACTTATAAGTGCTGAATTTCATGAAAATACGTTCAGTAGTTTCCCGTATAAATATGGGTGAGGTTCCTCGTGAAAGACCCTGTATTCTCAATGAAAACGTAAAGAAAGCAGAATATTTGAAGGGACAGTAAAGTTATTCTATTTCTGAACGTACCTTGTGAAAGAAATCCAGCTTCTATCATCTTAGCCTCCATCAACAGCTTAGGTAACAGAAGGCAGAACGCTATTACTAAATGTACGAAGGGTGCAGTAGGTCCTCCATGTTTGAATAAGCTGCATGATCCTCCCTGCGTGAGCACTTCAGCTGGAGGTTCCTTGCTGCACATGCCTATCTGACGACCTAGCTTGAACCCATCGTTCGCCAGATTTCCTACCTGAAAAACAAGAAAATGAAGCTCCCGTTGTTCGTAGTGCATGGTTGCCTGCCATCACCAATACTAGAACTAAAACTGTTCGAAACGTATTAGATGAACCGACCGGCCAAGACAGTGATTAGGCTACGGCATGAATAAAGTGCCCGCTCCAGTAACATCGTCAATTCGGAGCAATAAATCGTCGGGTTACAATCTCCTACTAATTTTATAGTTGCATCAGGCTGTATAAATGAACAATGTATTGAAGTCTGCCAAAACGAATCCAAGGCAAAATTCAATTAGTCTGTTGTGGCTTTCTAAAAAACTGCGTGCACAAAGGAGAACTCCTTTTACGAAGGTTCGCAGTTCAGTGTATCGACCCTTATACAGGTATCTTAGCCTCCAACCAACCATTAATAAATATAATCCGCAAATTGCTTTCGCAAGCTGAATTAAAGGAAATACTCCCTTATAGGGTAAAACGCCATTCGTTCTATCACTTGATTAGATGGTATGTTTTCCTGCCTCCTGTTCTAATTTACAACCATGTGAACGGGAGAACAGTTTGATCCGGTCTGATTAAAATGTATATTTATGCAGCTGATCGATCAATCTCGGCCTACGCTGATCAGGAGGTGAAACACAAAGGCGATACTCAATTCTAGGCGTAATTTTAGAAAATTCCTCTGAATCCACTTCGTTTTCAATTTCGGAAATACACAGAGGTGCTTCACCTATTTATAATGAAAATATCAGCTCAGTTGAACTTAAGACTATGCTTCATATGGAAAGAAAGATTGAATATTTCTTTGACTCACCTTGAACACAGCGCATACTAAAAAGATAGGCAGTAGCAGTACCGCAGCCCCTAAAAGTCCAAGACTGCAGTTCAGCTCCAGATATGGAAGTGATATGTCTTCTGGCCAGTACAGGAAAGAATATCCTGCAACAAAAAATTGTGTCTTCCTTTATTTCCTTCTCTTGAAAAAGAACGCTTTCATGGGGGACGAATCAAATTGACTTCCACAGGAAGACGTATATGCGCTACAAACAGATCGACGTTCAAACTGACAGGGTGGCGCTTGAACATCACAAAAGGTAGAAGTTGATGGCGTTTTATTGTGCAGACGACGTGATACCTGCTTTGTTCTGCAGGGAACAATAGTTCTAGGCTACAAATGGAAATTTGCTTCGTGTAAATTTGATTTTAGAATGCGCTGCATATTGAAATGGTGATGATGAATGGGTACTTGCAACTCCGATTCGATATTTGCCATATGTTACTGCCAATCTATACAGGCTGAGACACGAGGTTCAGGAAATTTTGTAATATTTTCAGCTCAGAACTACAAGAGTGTTAGGAATATTTTTTGGCAGTTTTCCTCCTTAATTACTAAGTTTTGAAATTTCCTTATCAAATATTGGAAAATTCATACACAATGTGAAATTTTTGCGGAAGACAAAAACAATCAAAATTTTCAGAGCCGGGCCTGGATTTTCAGAATTATGAACAAGTTGGTTCCTGAAGGTACTTCAAGACAATATTTCCTGAGAATTTCAAGTGATTCAAGACATCCGTTCGAAAGTTATGAAGAGGGAAAGGCCATCTTGACAAGTCATTTGATAATCACCCTATACGTGGTAGGAATATGTACAGTTCCTCGCCACTCACCCTCTATTCGTTCATTATGTCTAAAATTTAGTCCGTTTTATATTCAACCTCATGACATAACTGAAATTTAATTTTCACTGCCAATCCTTGGATTACGAACTCCTTAAAGTACATAATCTCGATAAATTTCCGTTATGAGACAATTTTCCGACATCTTACGGACATAAAATCCCGTATCTTCAACGATTACTGCAGTATCTAACTACAAAGACGTTAATAAACGAGCAGACAACTGGAAGAGAGTCAGGATAATGCTAATTTCAGAGTGCGATGATGAAGAACATCAATTTCTGGTCCTCTCGCTATCGCAATTTACCTCATAACCCAATCGGTTGCCACTCCTATCGCCATATAGCGATAATAAAGTTAGTCCCTTCTTCCGTTACAACGATTCTCGCCACATCGATTTTCCACGATGAAAATGCAATTTTCCGAAGTCGAGGCGTGTATCGGGAAAGCTATCTAGCACAGAGTGCAACTTTGTGAATTTTTCATAACTGGGAAAATTGAATCTGGAGTGGATAGTAATTGAATTTTAACAGGCTTATTAGGTTGAAGTTTGAGGTGTTTTGTGGTGATTCGATTAAATTTTTTATTGTTTGTTTACCGGGTGAGAATTAAGACTTTTGTGATAAATGTTTTCAGAATGAGAGGCGACTATATGTAGAGGTTTTAGTATATCTTCAACTCCCATAGCTACGAGGATATATTGAAGAATTCTTAGCCTACTATAAAACCAAACAAAATTTCAATGTCAAAATATTTTATTACTCAACATATTCTCCTATTTATTGAATACATTAATTTATTACAGCGAACTTGCAACGTCTCTAGACCTTTCAAAAAAATGTTTCTTCTTGCTCTGCAAACCAGTCCTCCACAGGTTTTATTACCTCCTCGTTGGAAGAAAATTTACGACCTTTTAAACTTTTTTTCAGTTGAGAAAAGAGTTGATAGTCGGACGGAGCCAAATCTGGTGAATAAGGGGGGTGTTCTAGTAATTCTAACCCTAAATCACGATTTTTTTGCATGGCAACATGAGATTTGTGTACTGGGGCGTTGTCCTGTAAAAACAATACACCTTTGGATAGCTTTCCGCGTCTTTTCTCTTTAATTTTTTCCCGTAGAGTGGTCAGAGATGTCGAATAGTAATTTCCAGTTATTGTTCTACCCTTATACAAAAAATCAATTATGATTACTCCATGGCAATCCCAAAAACTGTAGCAAGAACTTTTCCAGCAGATTTTTGGACACGAAACTTCTTAGGTCTTGGAGAACCAGAGTGTCGCCATTCCATCGATTGTTGCTTTGTTTCTGGATCGTGGAAATGTAACCAAGTCTCATCCATAGTAAAAATTCGGTTTAAGAAGTCTACATAGTTTTGAAATCGAGCACAGATCGAACGCGATGCTTCTACCCTTGCACGCTTTTGGTCAACATTCAAACATTTGGGGATCCATTTTGCAGAAATTTTTCTCATGTCCAAATTGACGCGAACTATAGATGAACGCGTTCGTATGAAATCTTCAGTGCTTCAAATATCCGTTTTAGCCCAATTCGACGGTCTGATAAAATCATGTCATGAACTGTATCGATATTTTCGGGGACTGACACAGAAACTGGCCCTCCCGATCGGTCATCATCTTCAATGGAAAATCTACCTCTTTTGAAGCTTGCAGTCCAATTTTTCACGGTCGCATACGAAGGACATTGATCACCAAGGGTATTAAGCATATCTTCGTAAATCTGCTTACCTCTTGACCCTTTTAAATACAGGTTCTTGATGATGGCTCGATACTCCAATTTTTGGATTATTACAATTTCGGTGGATATCTTTTTTTCAATTTATTGCGTAACTCTGGTTTACTTTTTTGACGTCGAACTCTACACTGACACTTCTTATAAGTTATTGTTCGTTGATATGGTATCGTAATATTTTGTTTATGCATGGAACTGGTCTAGGCTAACTAGATATCAATACATCTTCGTACCTACTAGTCTACTTTCTCATTTTCCAGTGTCAATATGTTTAAAAGAACAGTAGAAACTACTCTTTGGTACTATACTACTACAGACTGATCTCTACTCACCCAAAAGTCTTTTGACAGCTTTGACGATCGTATACACTTGTATGCCGCTCCCCAGAATGCCGTACCAAACTGACCAGAGGTTGTTCAGGTGTACACCAGTGGATTTTTTTCTCTTGGTCTGCGGAATCTTAGTTTGGACCGCTGAGGAGTTTTCTGATGATTGTGGAGAAGGCGCTCTCAGGTTGGCGTTCATCTTGCACTTCAGGTAATCTATCTCATTCTTGCTGCCGTAGTTTGAACACGAGATCGGTGACGGTGAGGACATTTTTTGGTGTTTGACTGCGATTTCTCGTCTAACACATCTGAAAAGAAAATAACTTATTTAGAATCTCTATACGAGTTTAAAACAGGTTATATACACCTTTCGAAAGCTCCATACTTCATAATATGTCAATATGATGTAACTTTTTTCAAGTTTTCAATTATCTATAAAATTTTTTTGACTGTGAAACAATTCCTTCAATAATTCCTGAGATATTTGAAGAAAACCGAAAATGTGGTCACTTTTAATATTTATTGTTCAAACAGTTTCATAAAGCCACAAGAGTTTTATAAGGAAGTATATTAGCGTATTTATTCAAGGGGGAAAAACATTGGCAAGATAAACATAGCTTGTTGCAAAATGGTGAAATCGCCAGTTACGTAAAAACCGATACCACTGTCGTCTACCTCACCCTGCTAGAAACTCTGGCACAATGTACAATCAAGGTTTACAGAAAATTATAATTTTGCTTTCTAAAAGTCAATATAATCAATTTTCTTCAAACCTAGCATTTTCAGAGCATTCAAACGAAACTCAACCTTAAAGTCTGATAAATTCACTGAGGCGTCTTCATTTATAGATCCATTAATGCCATTGAATTCGAAGGTGCAAAATTCCCGTCTTACCGAGAAATAATGACCTATTGTCCCCTCATAAAACCACCTTAATCATTTTCCAATTGTCGCCTCCTCGATATCTACCCAAGAAATCGCGTTTTCACATAGGCGGGGGTTCAAATTCCCATCATATTACCAACAAAATCCGGATTTCCTATTAGGAACGTTTGTAGGAATAAATTGAATTTCGAAACGGACCGGAATCTGCCGTCTATCTACCGATCTTTGCTTAATTTTCGCGGCCCCATCAATTTTCCTCGGCCTCGACTTCCGCAGGGTTGCCAGATGAGGCCCCCGAATTCTGAGTTCGAAAATAATTCTCTAGAATGTACAATTTTATTCCCGATCAAATTTGTAAGGTTGGTAATGAGAAAATAGATAATTTCATAGGAGAATTGATACCATAAATATCGATCAATCAGGTCATCACATTCCTTCATATAAATACCAGTAAATGCCACGTCTTTACATACCACCATCCAGTGACAACAACAGGTTATCAATTCTAGTCAAATAGAGTGAATGCTGACCTAGGTTTCGCCATTGCTATCGGTCTCAACAGATCAACAGAACCCGGCTTAGATAAGAATAGGATCAGAACCTGGGTCTTCTTAAAACATCAGTATCAGGAGCCATGAGTATAAATTATACCATGGCGCCACCTGCTGTATTCTTTTAGTAAAATGTCCACAGAAATTAATCACCCGAAAAATGTACGTTTGGCAACCTCGTAGATTCTTCTGTGGGTGCAGAAATGGCTGGTAAATAGTTGGTATTGACGCACATCTCTGTTTCCGGTTTTTAGAGTGCGATCGGCATGTGATTTATGGGGTGGATCTGCTGATAGAGGCTGGTAATGGATTGGGGTTTTGATTGCTTGCGGATATTGATGATGATTTGTGGATATTCGATTAATTACTATGAGCAGATCCGGATCCATGTTGAATATGTCTGTATCAGCTACAATAGGTTGACGAATCTTTGGTTCTTCATCTTCCATTTATCCATGAATGGACTCAGAATGAACTTGAAGTTTTTATTGATCGAAGGAATAGAAGAGCAAGAATTTGAGCACTGGAAACTTGAAGAAGTTACTGGACGAAAAATTAATTGGACATTTCATTGCATTATCATATTTATGTTTGTGTATTGTGGCCGATTGATGAATGTATCTTTCATTTTGTCTGTTTTATAGATAGCAATGAGAGTTCATTTGGAAATCTTTATTATCAGAAAGAACTGTTATCACGTAAAAACAGCACTTTATATGTAACCTCTAGATACCTCTTCATTTTTGATTGATTATAAAAAAGCAAATAATTATTAATTGTATCACATTAAGGCGAAATTGTTATGATTTATCGCAATATTTGAATTCGATAATTTACTTCGACAAGATTCAATTTAACAGAGTGTTCAGATTTCAGATAACATTTTGTTGTTCCATTCCTCTACTTTAGTTTATCACAGAGAAAGTTACAGAGGAAATATAGATACGCTTTCTTTAAGTTATAGACGCCAGTTCTAAATGCCATGAATTACAGGAAAGATAGGCAATTTGAAATGGTATAAATGTTGCAAGGTTCCTATTTTAAATTATACTGCTCCACTAGAGTTAGGGATATCGTATTCAATCGTTTTTAAAAGTATGTAGGTGATCTTCGAGAAAATCGGTGTAAAATCATTTTAAACTCAATAACAACTTGAGTCGATCCAATAAAAATCAGTAGGAGACATTTCGTTAATCTGGTCGCCTTTTTTCTGAAGTTTGGTTCTTTGCTTATGCTTCATGAATGTTCTTGAAGTTTATCAACGGCTTAGATTTGAAACGAGTTTTCTGAAAATACCAAGACGTGAATTAACAAACGCCGAGGCTAATAGGGCTATCGGAATGCTCCAGGGTGGCCTAACTCAGGTTGCTGTAGCGGAAAGGTTCCAAGTCAGCCAAAGTGTGATATCTCGACTTTGGAATAGGTTCAGGGAGACAGGTTCCGTGTTGGAAAGAACAAGGCTTGGTGAGCGACGAAAAACAACACCTGCTCAGGATCGTTTCATTACCGTTTCGGCGAGAAGAAACCGTACATCTACGTGTAGAATGCTACGGAATACTCTTCAAAATGCAGATGGGGTCCAAGTTTCCATCGAAACCGTCAGACGATGTTTGAGAGAGGGTAATCCAGATTCTAGACGTCCATTAAGAGGAGTCCCATTAACACGTGACCATAAGCGTCAAAGACTGGAATGGGCAAGGCAGCATATCAATTGATATGATCAATGGCGTTGTGTCCTTTTCACTGATGAATCCAGATATGGACGATTTTCAGATTCTCGAAGAATAAGAGTATGGACAATCCCACGCATACCCCGTAATCGTCGCTATGTCCAAGAAGTCCATCCATTCCGAGGGGGTAGTGTTATGGTATGGGCCGGGAGATGTTTCAACGGGCGCACAGATCTACACATTTGTCCTGGGAATATGACCGCCTTACACTATAGGGAGCATGTCATTGACAATGTTGTGCCAAATTTTCACGCTGCTATTGGTGAAACTTTTTAATTTCTAGACGATAACGCTAGACCGCACCGTGCAGCTTTAGTTGAGAATGCGCACGAGGAGCTTTGTATTCCATATTTACCAATACCTCCGCACTCACCAGATTTGAATTGCATAAAACATGCTTGGGATATGCTCCAAAGAAGATTAGATAATCATCAACCTACCCCAGAATCCTTAAATGATCTGAGGGAGCTTCTGCCCCGTTTATGGAACCAAATTCCTCAAGAAATGTTCAACAACCTCGTGTGAAGTAGGCAAAGAAGATGTCAAGCTGTTATTGATGCCCGTGGAGGCCATACATTGTATTGATAGTCTTAAAATGCTTGAATTCTCTGGGTATAAAATTTCGTTATTTTACTCGATTTTTCTTAACCACCTGCATACGCTGCAGACCTACAGGCTAAAATTAATTTGCAACTTGAAATCATATTAATATCAATTTTCATCACAAAAATCTTATTTTAACTATATTTTTTTTGCAATTTAGGTCAATATCCCTAACTCATGTGGAGCAGTTTACTTTCGGCAATGCTGTTCCTTTTTGATGGAATTCCATTAGACCTCTAAGATAAAGGTCCAAATAATAATCCTCACTCCAGCCTTGGATGTATGTTGAGAGTAATATCTGCTTGATTGTCCTTCGAATTTCAGTTCGCGAAAAATAAAATTCAATTTCCAATCGGGCTCCCAACTTCTCTGGAGGCGTCCGTATTTTAATCGAATTATTGGAATTCCCAAAAAAGAATCTAATGAAAAAACTTGAAACGAATTTCGCCGGCATTCCTGTTCGCACTGCGCGATGAAATTTAGATGAATTCCGTAGGTGAATAACCCCAGGAGACAGGAAGTTGCTGCTCCTTGTGATCCCGACATACCGGAAGTAATTTGCTCGTATTCTTTGTTTTCTTTGTCCGCCTTCAGTTGGTGCTGGTGCAGGTAATTCTCGCAGACTCCTCTCTGCTCCTGGTGGAGTTGGAACAAAGCAGGACTTCCGACGCTTCAGTCAAGCGAATTTTACAGATCGAATATGGGGGTCCTGACTCGTTAGTTTGGGAGAGGAATGCAAATTTCTGGAGTTCTTCCATTCGGAAATTTACGTTTCATTTCGTTTTCATCTGGCCATTTTTCTAGGGATCCAGAAATTGATAGAATAACTTTCATCACTCAGTTTTTGTTGCCACATTCATTCCAGAAACTGTCAATTGTGCTTCAGAAGTTTCGATTTGTTTCCGAAAGAAATTTAAATACACTGCGAAAAAAAATTAACGCACATTGTGGAAATCTCAAATTTATTCTACAACTGAAGGTGTTCTCAATGATAATTATTTTTATCAGAATTATGCATGCATATGATATCCACTTTCAACGTTTTTGTTCAATACAGATGTTTTCTCCCAGCAGGAATGAAAAAAGATGATATTATCAGATTTTGAATGTATTGGCCCCATTCTAAAATCAGTTGTTCTCGATCAATTCTAGTCATCAATAGTTTTTCTTTCGTTTGATTTTCTATACTCGATCGCTATGCAACGCGAAACACGCAATTTGACCCAAGAGAAATGTGCCCAAGCGGTAGTTTTGCGAGAAGAAGGGTGGACATACACAAGAATTGCAGAAAGGTTTAGAGTTTCCCATACAAGTGTGTCCAAAATGTTGCAGCGATTCAGGGAGACAGGTTTGGATGTCCGAAGATCAGGACAGGGTAGACCACGGGTAACAACTACCATTCAAGAACGTTACTTGAGAGTTTCTTCGTTGAGACAACGGTTTGCAACCGCTCGCCTCCTTCAAAATCAGCTTGAGCAAACTCATGAGGTGCAAATTAGCACTCAGACAATAAGAAATCGCCTCAGAGAATATGATTTAAGGCCTCGTGTCGCGGCAAGAGGCCCAGCTGTTACCCAATCCCATCGAAGGGCGCGTTTGGATTTTGCGAGAGAGCATATCCATTGAAAAGAGGCCGATTGGGAAAGAGTTCTCTTCACAGATGAGTCTAGATTCTGCCTCTACCATTGTGATCGACTATCCCTTGTATACAGACGTCCACATGAAAGATATGCTCAGTGCAATTTCCTGAATACTACTGGTTTCAGGGGAGGATCGATTATGGTATGGGGTGGAATATCTTTGACTGCTCGCACAGACCTGGTGGTCGTTGATAATGGAGCTATGAATGCTGATAAGTATATAAGGAACATTCTTGAAGAGCATGTAGTGCCATTCGCTCCATACATTGGTGAATATTTCATTTTTATGGACGATAATGCCAGACCCCATCGTGCGCGCATCGTTCAGGAGTACCTTGAAGAGGTTGAAGTCTCTCGAATGGAATGGCCAGCAAGAAGTCCAGATCTCAATCCGATTGAGCAGGTTTGGGACAACCTCAATAGAAGGCTGAGAAGTTCAGAAAATCATCCAGCTACTCTTAATGACCAAGAAATCCAACTCGGAGAAATCTGGGAAGGATTAGATCAGAACATTTTAAGATCACTCATTTTGAGTATGAACTGTCGTTGACGAGCTGTAATTAACGCAAGGGGTGGAAATACCAAGTATTAAATCACTTATCAGCATTTCAGTATTTTGAAAATTGTTCATTTCTCTTCTTTCACATAAGATTCGGTGAAATCCTGAATTTTTCTTCCATTTAATGTGTCTTGTTTCGTTCAAAACCTTCCCGAAAGAACATAAAAAATAAGTTATAAAGTCAATGTTGAGTTAACTTTCATTAAAATTGAGATTTTCAGAATGTGCATTAATTTTTTGTTTGTACCTACATAAACTTCATTCTCTTGTGGAACACTTAATTCTTAACGAGAAAATCGATTTTTTCAGTGATCCCAATTTTGATGAAATGTTTCGCTTTTCATTCCGTGTCGTTTCTATTCACGAAAATCTCAAGAAAATCGCCTCAATGAACATCAGTAAGGAGCAGAGCAATCTACGAAATCTCCACTAGAAATCCAAGCACTCTCTCCTCCTAATCGAGGGCTTAATAGCCCACTCCTGGAAGCTTTCCACGTTGAATTTCCTCCACTCGCCCAAGCCGTAACGATTTCCAGTCTGAATCGTATCAGCGACATGAAATATTTCCCGTTTTCACGAGACCGATTTTTCGCAAGTGTGTGTATCCGAATATTGAAAACGACCCTTGGATGCCTCCTTCCATAATGCCCAACTTTCCGAGAGGGGTTTGCACTTCCTGGAGCGGAACGAGCTCGGTGAGTCTTGCACAATGGAAGTATGCTGGAGATATGGTTCCATTATTGATAAGTACGCTCTTGACGCGTTGACTGAGATCGTTTTCCTCACGGAAACTTGAGAGGTATAAGCATGAGAAGATGTTTTTTCATACACAACCAAAATTGCATCGAATCATCCAGTCTTTTAAATAATTGAATGACAGAGACAAGAGCTTCAAACTGTTCAAGAACTTACTTTTCAGTCCATTATACAGGGTCTTTCGCGAGGAACCTCACCCATATTTATACGGGAAACTACTGAACGTATTTTCATGAAATTCAGCACTTATAAGTATTTCACGATGCTGATGAAATCTAAAATATTTTCAAGGCATGAGCACCTCCGGTTTTTCCGGAAATGACGTCAACTTCCGTTTTTCAAATTAGAACACCATTTTTTTATTGCAGAAATAGATTCCTTAAAAAATTTCAAGTTATTTTGATGTAAAATTTTTCAGTTTTGGTTGGAAAATTCTCTCTGAGCGGGAAAATTCGAAAAAAAAATCAAAATAGAGCTCCGCTGAAACAAGAATAACTTCGAGGTTTTTGGATGGAAAATTTTCATTTTTGGGATTTTTCAAGATGTAAGATTGATGTATCCACTTTGAAAATCGAAATCGCGATTCATGATACAGGGGGTGAAAAAATCGCTTTCAAAGTTAGGGATGACAAAATCGTGAAAAATCAATTTTTTCAAATTAGAACCCCATTTTTTTATGGCAGATATTGAATCTACGTTAAAAAATAATGTGAGTGTATGCATCACACCCTTGCCCTAAAATGGATATTTTCTGAGTTAATATCCACAATATCTATGTTTAAAATTTAAACAGCTCCTTCTGGGTGTTGCAGTTTCTTTGTCAGTTAGTATAGTTAATTAATTAAAAAGTTTTTCAAACCACGATTCCAAGAGGCATATCCGCCTTCGTTGCATTCTGAACGCTCATTGTTTTCTTTGAATTTCCCTGCGTCCATGTTCCGCTGGTTTCCGTTGCAACATCCAAAGGCAACAGCTCCGAGCAGGAAATGGAACCCACCCATTATTTCCCCCACAGCGCACGTCAAATCATTGGCTGTCGAATATCAGGTATATCGGATAGATTCGATTCATTTTGGTAGAGTTCCTAATTGCGTTTCCGAGCATCCCAGCTCTCTCTTTCCGCCCTGATCAGTTATATATCGGA
Source organism: Adalia bipunctata (assembly GCA_910592335.1). NCBI lineage: Eukaryota > Metazoa > Arthropoda > Insecta > Coleoptera > Coccinellidae > Adalia > Adalia bipunctata. The sequence continues at coordinate 7,956,932 of OU342951.1, forward strand.
TTTCATTTCGGTTAATGCATTCTGGGCGCGTTTTTCCCTTTTTCAGAGCAGGGAAATGGGGGGTTTATGCTGTCATGCTGCAGTTTTCTCATCGTCTTCGTTGATTTGTTTGGTTTCAATTAAAATATTCATCGGTAGGTCGATTTCATGGAGAAGGGCAAGGTTTCAGAAACAGTGGAATATCGCATCTATACTTTATTACATGATGGGGTTGATTGTCTTCAGAAGAACCTTGCAGTTGGCTGGATCCATGCACTTGCACACCATGTGTTTTGGTTTTTCCTCCGATTCACATAGCCTGGAAATTTGGCTTGCCGTCTCGCCCAAGAGAGTCCCATAACACACTGAAGATTTATCTGCGTTTGCTAGACAAGCTCACATGTGTGAGACGGCAACAAATCTTTCCACTTGCCTTAGATCTGGAGATCTTCTTCAGAGGAGTGTCATGCTTTGCACCTTCCATTGCTGTAACGCAGCTCTAAAGTAGTGCTTTCCAAAGCTACAGAAGGGTTTAAATCCAATAGATTTCACCTCTGATGCTTTTTTGCAAGTAAATCAGTATTTTCATCACCCTCAAAGCCAATGTGCCCTGGCAGTCCTGGCACCTATAAGCAATCATTTTCTTGCTTCTGGCCCGTTGCTTCATGGTATTGCGGTCTTCCAGGTGAGCACTGATCACTGGTAGTTAGATTCTAGAGCTCTAAGCGCTCTTGCAATTTTTCTGTGCGCCCCTTTGAGGTTTTTTTCAGACACTCTCCTATATGCCTGCTCCCTCGGCAGAATTGGTCCAGCAGTGTACCAAATTGATGCCTTTTTTTCTTACCAAGGGTACCATTTTTGAAGAATTATCTTCTAGATTTCGATTCAGAAGGATAATTCTGCGACAAGGGAAAGTATGTATATGAAACCCCAAGGAAGATTCTACCATGGCGAAGCAACAGCCTCAAAAACCACCCTCCTGACCTCCTCATTGAATTTCAAATCGGTTCAAGAGGTCCCTACTCCAGGTTTCCATTTCTCGGAAGAAATTGATTCCCGAAACGATAGACGCTATGAGCGCTTTCCATCTCAATTATCCCAGTCCCTTAATTTCTTTATAATAGCGTCTGGAAAGAAACTCTAGTTGTGCAAGAAAAGCGACAATCGAGGGAAACGTAATTACGAGAGATTTTGGGGTGTACACCCCAAGACCCTATGCCTTCAGCGTAATGCCGTAATTGTTCTATAATTTGTAATAAGATCATTTGATAGCATCGCACTTGGCGATATTTATGGTGGAAAATGATCTACAGGCTTAGGTTAGTTCAATATTCCGAATAAAGCAATGATATTTTCTTTAAATACTTCGGTAGCACGATATATGACGTTTTGGAACTCAATCAGGCAATAATATGAATATTATTTGATATGTTCTTCTTTGTCGGTAACGGAAAACAGATGTTGCCCCAATCAATCGGACTCAAACCAAGTAACAACTCAATTTCCATAGGAAGCAAGCCCAGCCATTATTTCTGAGATATTCCTCATCTTCTGCCACAGCTATGCGACACGTTTATTCAAGCTGACGTCGAAATAGTTCTCAACAAGCGCTTTCTGCCAGCACTTAATTAACTTCATTTGTGTTTGGATGCAAATGTTTGAATTTGGCAATTACAGAACTCTGGGAATACGGCCAAATGATTTACTTGCGAGTACGTGGTTAGATAAAACGGCTCACAAATTAACAACGTTTCGGGAACAATTTGGTTGATGACAAGGTGGAAGCCGAAATGGTGTTGAAAGCTGAACGGGGAGGGCTTCAAAATCTCCTGAATTATTCCAGTATTCTTTCGGATGCTTCCCCAAAGCAAAAAATCCAGTATAAAATGCTATCATGAAGTTGTTTCTCTCTATTTGATGTGTTCCCTTGAAGTAGGGGAAGTACGTGCAAAATGACATAGGGTTTTATTTCAGAGGCATAACTTGTTAGTAGTGAATCACAGTAATGTAATATTCTACACCTATGATCTTTGGTCCTTCAATTATGAAATCTTATCAACCTTTATGAAATAAAAGTACCAAAAAAAAAAATATTCTTGAATTGAGATAAACGAAAATTCATTTTATCCGCATGCTATGGACAAAATGACATACCGGCAACAGGCAACTGTAGTTTTCTACTTAAAGTTACAAAACTACTGACAAAGTTCACCAATGAAACGCTTGGTTCTTCTAGGAACATCAGCACAAGATGCGTGAGTCCAATGCAAGCAATGCATGCATCGTAACCAGTCTTCTTCAGGGCTAATCCTGGAGAAGATCTAAATCGGGAAAAAAGGTCTCATAACAATAAGATGGACACTGGACAGTCGTCTTCATGATCTCGAAAGTTGCTAGGAACATGTTCTTCTTCATTGTCTTCTTTAAATAATGCCTTAGGGACTCTTTTTTGATTTGATTGCAATCTTATTAGGTGTAGAAGTTGAAACTAAGTAAGTTTGTCGAGTCCTCGACTCACGGTTGCCTTGTTCACTTATAAATCGTCCTTTAGGGATTGGAGAAACCTCCTCATAGGATCAGCAAGAGTAGGTTAAGATGCATTGCCTTGATTAGCCGCAGATGAAAATTTTGTTATGAATATGTTAAGACAAGTGCTGATTCTTTGTTTGCTGATGGAGCCTGAGATGGATTGTCTTGGTGTTGTCTGGTAGATACGATTAATTTAGCTGAAATACCTATGCCATTTTGTCCGTTCACTGTATATGTCATTTTGTCCATATAGCGTTATAAAACTAGAAATGTATCGAATTAATACAAAAAGTATATTCAATATACAAAATGCTCCGTGAATACAAGGACAAATGAGTAAAGTTTGAATTGAATGCAATTTAAATGAAAAAAAAATGGTGAAAACTGGCCATTTCTTCTTAAAATTTGGCGCAATGAAAAAAAACTCGTGACCTATTGATTTCTGTTATCACTCATAACGAACGAATGAACCAGAGTAGCTCTTGCTAATTTTCAGAGGTTAATAGAAGCCACTGGGGTCGTGTGATATGGTAGGCAGTATCCGCATTTGATACCTCCGAACTCAAGTTATGATGCCTATGTCATTTTGTCCATATATGTCGTTTTGTACGTATTTCCCCTACCTAACAGTTGCATGGTCTATGATAACATATCTTTTTTCTTTGCCACTAAATGTCAATGTCTAAATGTCCTGAACAGCATGAAAGCAGCCTGACATGTATTGCTTCAAGTTGGTGTCTTTCCTCTTGTACCATTGGGGATTCTGTATACAGCACACTCTATTCTAGAGTATTACCTTGAGGGTTATAAAATGGTGTTGAAACAATAGATAGCGTATGAAATTCTCAATAGTAAAATGTCGGAAACAAGCTTTTACGACGAATGAAGTCGTGGAATATTCAGTATCGACATAAAACAGCCGGAACGATTCAACTCCACATCACGAATTCTATGGACGTAGCCATTCTTTTCCAGGCTGCATTATTCCATGAATTCTATGATTAACGGGAGTTGCCGTCCATTCGAGGTATTGAAATACACCACTAAAAGAAACCATGAAAATTGAATGATGTTTTTTATTCGAGGGTGATATTCAGCTTCTCATATTACAGTTTTAGAATGAGGCATTTCCGCCTTGAAAGTAGAGTGCAGTGGAAACTTCTGGCAAACATGGATTAAAAGCTCCTCTTAGAAATTTAGGGGTTTTATTGGAAATTCTCGGTTACAGTAAGCTTCTTAGCTTTCAGAACTCATCCCGTGTAATTCGCAGCGTTTATGAGAGGACCTACTTATTGAGACTTTTGAGAATTTAGCAGTTTTGCTGTGGGTAACTTCGAAGTAATCAAAATATTGATAATTGTAGGATGCTGACAAAATTCACTTTGCCAAAATTACATCTGTTGGTTATTGTCTGTAAGGGTGAAATTTTTATATGCCCCCAAAACTTCTTTGCACTCTGATGATGTGAAATTTCCAGTTCAAGAACTTTCCGTGCACTTTACACAAAACAGGTGGAAAATTTCCCCTTTTTCCCTATAGCTCGCGAAAGTATCATTAATCACTCGACAAAATTCTAGGGACCGTTCATTTTCGTGCAAATATCCAAGGCGAGATTTAAAACATGATTGATGAATTTAATGAATCCGGAAGATTTGAAGGATGAACCTGCCCCCGACAAAGTTAAGTAGGGAGGAAGATAATGGCAATTAAAAATCATAATTCTCGGGAAATGAAAAGAGTTGCATTAGGAACAGGAAGGAGGAAATGGAAGCTGCGGTCTCTTTGCTGAGATATAACAAGCTGCAAGCTGCGGAAGATATAACCGCAGATTTTAAAATGAATTCCTCCATCTTTGTGGTCATTTACTATGGAAATCATGTACACTGCGCAAAAAAATTAACGCTCATTATGGAAATCTCAAATTTATTCTACAACTGAAGGTGTTCTCAATGATAATTATTTTTATCAGAATTATGCATGCATACCTATGTTATCCACGTTTTTCTTCAATACAGATGTTTTCTCCTAGCAGGAATAAAAAAAGATGATATTATCAGATTTTGAATGTATTGGCTCCATTCTAAAATCAGTTGTTCTCGATCAATTCTAGTGATCAATAGTTTTTTTTTCGTTTGATTTTCTACACTCGATCGCTTTGCAACGCGAAACAAGCAATTTGACCCAAAAGGAATGTGCCCAAGCGGTAGTTTTGCGAGAAGAAGGGTGGACATACACAAGAATTGCAGAAAGGTTTGGAGTTTCCCATACAAGTGTGTCCAGAATGTTGCAGCGATTCAGGGAGACAGGTATGAATGTCCGAAGACCAGGACAGGGTAGACCACGGGTAACAACTGCCATTCAAGAACGTTACTTGAGAGTTTCTTCGTTGAGACAACGGTTTGCAACCGCTCGCCTCCTTCAAAATCAGCTTGAGCAAACTCATGAGGTGCAAATTAGCACTCAGACAATAAGAAATCGCCTCAGAGAATATGATTTGAGGCCTCGTGTCGCGGCAAGAGGCCCAGCTCTTACCCCAGCCCATCGAAGGGCGCGTTTGGATTTTGCGAGAGAGCATATCCATTGGAAAGAGGCCGATTGGGAAAGAGTTCTCTTCACAGATGAGTCTAGATTCTGCCTCTACCATTGTGATCGACGTTCCCTTGCATACAGACGTCCACATGAAAGATATGCTCAGTGCAATTTCCTGAATACTACTGGTTTCGGGGGAGGATCGATTATGGTATGGGGTGGAATATCTTTGAGTGCTCGCATAGACCTAGTGGTCGTTGATAATGGAGCTATGAATGCTGATAAGTATATAAGGAACATTCTTGAAGAGCATGTAGTGCCATTTGCCCCATACATTGGTGAAAATTTCATTTTTATGGACGATAATGCCAGACCCCATCGTGCGCGCATCGTTCAGGAGTACCTTGAAGAGGTTGAAGTCTCTCGAATGGAATGGCCAGCAAGAAGTCCAGATCTCAATCCCATTGAGCAGGTTTGGGACAACCTCAATAGAAGGCTGAGAAGTTCAGAAAATCATCCAGCTACTCTTAATGACTTAGGAATCCAACTCGGAGAAATCTGGGAAGGATTAGATCAGAACATTTTAAAATCACTCATTTTGAGTATGAACCGTCGTTGCCGAGCTGTAATTAACGCAAGGGATGGAAATACCAAGTACCACTTATCAGCATTTCAGTATTTTGAAAATTGGTCATTTCTCTTCTTTCACATAAGATTCGGTGAAATCCTGAATTTTTCTTCCATTTAATGTGTCTTGTTTCGTTCAAAACCTTCCCGAGAGAACATAAAAAATAAGTTATAAAGTCAATGTAGAGTTAACTTTCATTAAAATTGAGATTTTCAGAATGTGCGTTAATTTTTTTGCGCAGTGTAGTTTACATGGTAAGCCTCGATTTGAAGTCATACATTATGGGGGTAATAGATCATGTAGAAACGTCTTGACTGGATTGTTTTATGTGGACCAGTCTGTATAGATTTAAATTCAAGCCTCTCTAGATAACTTGGGGTTATTTTCCGATTGACCAACATCCTGAAATATTACCTGTAAAATTCACAATTTCCATATACTGACCCTAACTCACCCTTCCTTGAAAACCCACCTGGGGTTTCTCGTCCTGTCCCATATGCTCCCGTCTCAATCTTTTACTCCACGATTTATAAAACTAGAAGATACGAGCACGTTCAAACACCCCCTTTACATAAATTCCCGAAAACTTGAAGTGCCTAAAGGGAAGCTACAGTCAACGACTGAAGACCCCCAAAAACGTGTATACGGCCTCATAACTCATGACTTTCCCTGGATTCACCCTTGGATCTCCACCCCTAGACGTCGTAAAATAAAACTGCATTCCAAATGCAAGAAAATAACCCGGTATGAAGGGGATGATCTTTAATTTTCCAACAATAATTGCGAGGGTATCTGGCCATTATGGTTTTACGAGATGTAATACTTCCTTGATGAGGAAATGATGGCGGAAGTGAGAGGAAGAACTTATGGAATTGGCTCAGAACAGAGGCTGTCATAATTATTGATAGGGACTTCAACATCCTGTAACTTTAAAACGAAACATTTGCAGTCCCATTTATCCAAATAATGCAATGAGGATGTATTGATATCTACACTGAGAAAAAAGATACAAGTAACTGTTTTTACTTGACTCGTTTTTACTTGAGCTGAATAAATTTTTATATGCGATAAATCAACATTTATTTGCTACAGACAATCATATATCTATCGTGAACAAAGACATTCATCTGAGAATTTATAATTGTTGGAAGTAACTTTTTTTCTTAGTTCAACTTAAAAAATTCTCTAATCCAAATAGCACTTTTATTTAAATTTTGTTTGTTAATGATGAATACACAGTATCTGGAAGCCATGCAACGGTTCATCTCATCACAAGTTACTTTTTCACTAACGTATATCTATAAGCTGTGAATAACAGAGATATTAGCTACATTTAAACATTGACTTCGGAAAGGTACATGTTTTATTTGTAATAAGTGTAAAAATTTTTCGTGAGATAACCGACTCGAGCCGATACCTACCCGATCCAGTTGGTTCCTTGAACTTGAAGATCCACAGGGCTCATTATTATTCAGGGGTCAGAACTGAAAACGTCGGCTCTTTGCTCTTTTGGCGCTATCGGTAGGGTGAGCGAAATCACGAAATAGTCAAATAGTGCTACTGATTGGGACCACTTTCGCGCGCCGGCAGTCGCCACGTGAAATTCTTAAACAATGGGGATTTGAACAATATTTGGAAAAACTCAAAGGTAAGTCCAACTTTACAGGTCTTTAACGTAATTTTCATGCATGCATGTATAGAATCATAAAAAATAGCTTGTTCGATCCACTGATCCACGATCAACTGACGAAAAATATTTCGTATCTTATTTTATAATACTTTAGAGGTAATTGACTAATCTATATACATGAATTCAATACGTAATACGTGGTATATTTTCAGATCAAGAAAAAATGAAGAGAGCTTCAATCTTCTCGATGAGATCATTTTCTTCTGTTCAAGGCAAAATATAAAGAATTGAGGGAGAGTAAAAATGAAATTATTATATATGTAAGTTTAAAATTTTATCATTTGTTTATGTCTAATGAAATAATACTCAAAAATTTATTAAACCTAAAGATGTCGTCCTTTATATTACCGACAGATAACTCAAAATACACTTTATATATCAAGCCAAATGTTAATTCCAAACCTTGCATAGTATTGAGATTCTCTAGTTTTGTAATGAAAAAAGTTTTATTTTTAGTATTGTTACATCTATATACGGAAATATATATAATATAAGTGTTGAATTGTTATTGTTTTTTTTTTACTTTTTTTAATTATAATTTGATAAGCACGTTTCTAGGCAAGTGAATGTAATATACGTGAAATGAACTAGTAAAGACCATCATAGAAATGATCAAATGGAAACCTGTAGTAATTTCGCAATGCATATTTATTTCTTTTTTAACGAGTCTTTCTTATAGAAGAGTCAAGTTATTACAGCAAACAGCAATCACATTTCTTTCAGTAAAAAAGTACTGGGTGGTATGTAGCAATTTGTGCTGAATGTTATTAATAGTGTCTACTACTATGATATTGTGTACTTATGGTAAGTATTAGGGTCAACCTAGGAAAGTGATAGAGCGTACTTGCGATAAGTAACAGTGACTCTTATCGTAACAAGAGAGTTTATTGCAATCATAAACGTGTTATGAAGTCTGAATGAAAAAGTAACTTGTGATAAACATAACTTTTTACTAACTGTAAATAACAAAAATACTTGGACTATGAGAAATGATGCTTAGCATAAATTAACTGATAACTTGCGCCAAGTAACTTTTTAAGCTGCGCTGAATAAATTTTTAATCAGCCCCGAATAACTTTTCAAGTTGCGCCAGATAACTTTTTAAATCGCTCCGATTAACCTTTCAAGTTGCAGTAAATCGCTGAATATCATATTGAGTAACAAATGCTTTTTGGAACAAGTCAGAAAAGTCAGTTACTCTGATTAAAAATGGAAAACGATTTGCAAGTAATTTCGCTTACTTATGATAAGATACTTTTTGTCAAGAAACGCCTGCACTTGTCGCAAATGAAAAAAGTTCTTTGTGCCTATAGCAAGTCTAAATTTCTATTTGGAGCATTCAAATTTTTTTCTCGGTGTAGTTAGCCTAGACCAGTTCCATGCATAAACAAAATATTGCGATACCATATCAACGAACAATAACTTATTAGAAGTGTCAGTGTAGAGTTCGACGTCAAAAAAGTGAACCAGAGTTACGCAATGAATTAAAGAAAAAAATATGTCCACCGAAATTGTAAAAATCGAAAAATTGGAGTATCGAGCCATCATCAAGTACCTGTATCTAAAAGGGTTAAGAGGTAAGCAGATTTACGAAGATATGCTTAGTACCCTTGGTGATCAATGTCCTTCGTATGCGACCGTGAAAAATTGGACTGCAAGCTTCAAAAGAGGTAAATTTTCCATTGAAGATGATGACCGATCGGGAAGGCCAGTTTCTGTGTCAGTCCCCGAAAATATCGATGCAGTTCATGACATGATTTCATCAGACCGTCGAATTAGGCTAAAACGAATATCTGAAGCACTGAAGATTTCATACGAACGCGTTCATCATATAGATCACTTCAATTTGTACATGAGAAAAATGTCTGCAAAAATGAATCCCCAAATGTTTGTATGTTGACCAAAAGCGTGCAAGGGTAGAAGCATCGCGTTCGATCTGTGCTCGATTTGAAAACGATGTAGACTTCTTAAACCGAATTTTTACTATGGATGAGACTTGGGTACATTTTTACAATCCAGAAACAAAGCAACAATCGATGGAATGGCGACACTCTGGTTCTCCAAGACCTAAGAAGTTTCTTGTCCAAAAATCTGCTGAAAAAGTTCTTGCTTCAGTTTTTTGGGATTGCCATAGAGTAATCATGATTGATTTTTTGGATAAGGGTAGAACAATAACTGGAGATTACTATTCGACATTACTGACCACTCTACGGGAAAAAATTAAAGAGAAAAGACGCGGAAAGCTATCCGAAGGTGTTTTGTTTTTACAGGACAACGCCCCAGTACACAAATCTCATGTTGCCATACAAAAAATTCGTGATTTAGAGTTTGAATTACTAGAACACCCCCTTTATTCACCAGATTTGGCTCCGTCCGACTATCATCTCTTTCCTCAACTGAAAAAAGTTTAAAAGGTCGTAAATTTTCTTCCAACGAGGAAGTAATAAAAGCTGACTGGTTTGCAGAGCAAGAAGAAACATTTTTTTTGAAAGGTCTAGAGACGTTGCAGGTTCGCTGTAATAAATGTATTCAATTAAGAGGATAATATGTTGGGTAATAAAATATTTTGACATTGAAATTTTGTTCGGTTCTATAGTAGGGTAAGGATTTTTCAATATATCCTCGTATTACTGTCGTTGCCAAATGTTTATCTTCGGGGCTTGTACTGAAGGAGGCCATGTCATGTTCTCTCCATTTCGTGGGTTTCTTGTCTTTGGTTCGGCGGACTGTAATAAAACCAGGATGCATTGTTCTCCCGTAAAACTGAATCAAGCTAATGACCCAACTGCTGCAGTATCCGACATAAAAGAATGTACATCCATAAAAGTTTCGCAAAACTAACATCATCCTCTTTTTCCGACCTACATTTCCGACCCTCCTCTGTGACTAATGAGGAAAATTAAACATTCTTTTTCCATGTTCCCGATTATTTCTGCTCTGTCGGGCGAAATGGGGCAGGAATGTATTCTAGATTTGCACTCAGACAATTCCCATTGTTTCCCTTGAAAAGGACCATGCAGTGGAAAATTTGAGAGCCCTAACAAATGGATGGAGCGGACTATTCATCTCCTTTCTGGTTTTGTGCGACTGCAAAAACAATATTCCGCTTCTTCGTCGACCGTGAAGAAGGAATGGAGATATTGGAAAAAGGAAACGACCTACAAATTATTGGTTCGCTCCCTTCTGGTATTGCGAATTTTCCGGCTTATTCGGCACTGATATTTTTACGAATTTTCCTTGGGGAAAGTGTAGGTGATTTATCTGATCGGGGTATAGCCTGTGATTCGATCAAATTTGAGTCTGAACCTCTTGCTTTCGCAATATATTGTCCTGCTTTCGTATATTTCTTTTTTGGGGGATTTGAGCAGGATTTTTATCATCTATCGGAATTTTCCGCATACGGGGAAAACTGTAGGACAGAAGGAGATCAGGCAAGAATTCATAGCCATTTGGAGAAAGGAGTATTATTATTATGATGGGGTCGATTGACCATGCAACGATGCAACCAGATTGACCTTTTGTCCTCATATGATCGGATTCGATTTTATTGAGCCTAGTGACTTGGTACAATGCTGATTAATAATATCCAAACAAAAAGTGGATACGACCACAGGAACGGGAGCTATGACGATTTGAAATTTCGATTTTTGTAAAAATGCCGTTTCGCAGGTCAAAATCTAATCTATTCTAGATAGCGCCTTGAAATAATATTTTTTATTGAATTCAGCGTCCTTGAAAACCTATATTTCAATACCAAACTTGACCTTTTTGTCCTTCTTTAACCAGATTTTTTCAGTTTTATGTTTTCCATTTTTCATTTTCGAGTTTTATTCACACGCTTAGAGCATGCAGAGTTTTGGTTTTATGGTTCGGCAAAATGGGTAATCTGATAGATTCGAATTGGATGAAGACCTTAGCGATAGAATAACACGTTAAGATTCCTCAGGGATTCCGTGTTGATGACGAATATGGTGTTTTTGGGGGGTCTTACCCCTTACGTATTTTTCACCCAAAAAGTTGGGATTTTCGAAATCGATTTCATTATTACTAAAAATACTTGGGATAATGCTGATTAACAATATACAAACCAAAAGTGAATACGGCCAATGGAACGGAAGCTATGACGGTTTGAAATTCCGATTTTTCGAAAAAATGCCATTTGACAGGTGAAAATCTAAACTATATTAGTAAGGGCTCTGGAAAGTCTTTTATTGAATAGAACGACCCCGAAAACCTACATTTTGATACCAAAATCGTCCATGTAGCCCTCATAAGTAATGAATTATTTCGTTTTAATTTTTTCGATATTTCTTTTTCGAGTTTAGTTCACGATCTCAGAGCATGCAGAGTTTAGGTGTCATGGGTCAGCAAAATGGGTATTCTGGTAGATTCGAATGAGTTGTAGACATTTACGATCGAATATCAACACAAGATTTCCCAGGGATTCCGTGTTGATGACGAATATGGTGTTTTTGGCGGGTCTTACCCCTTACGTATTTTTCACCCAAAAAGTTGGGATTTTCGAAATCTATTTTATAATGCCTAGAGAAACATAGGACAATGCTGATTAACAATATACAAACCAAAAGTTGATACGACCTTTGGAACGGGAGCTATGACGATTTGAAATTTCGATTTTTTAAAAAAATGCCATTTCGCTGGTCAAAATTTAAACTGTTCTAGATAGCGCCTTGAAATATTTTTTATTGAATTCAGCGTCCTCGAAAACCTATATTTCGATACCAATCTTGACCATATTGTCCTTCTTCAACCAGATTTTTTTAGTTTTATGTTTTCCATTTTTCATTTTCGAGTTTTGTTCACACGCTTAGAGCATGAAGAGTTTTGCTGTTATGGATCGGCAAAATGGGTAATCTGAAAGATTCGAATGGGATGAAGACCTTAACGATCGAATAACAACTTCATAATTCCCAGTTATTCCATGTTGATGACGAATAGGGTCTTCTCATCAACTTCAGAAAATGCCCTCCTCCAAGGGAGAACTGAACTGCCTCGGCGTTTTCCGGAAAAACTAATAATGCAACGTCGGGCGTGACAAAACATAATTCAATTAATCGTGCATAACTCATTCGAAACAATTTCTGTCAATTCACCCCTTCGCATATCGACCCAAAAAACCCTCACACACTTATTAATTCAATTGTGCGTTCATAAACGGCGTACATGACAGGTACAAATTATCGAGTGTGCTCAAAATCTAATTGTAAATTTTCAGTCATTGAAAGCATTCCCTTTTGAGTTGGGGGAAGACCCTCATGATGGGAAAACCCACTCTACACTTTCCAACAGGGAATAACTTTACCCATATGGTCAAATAGGATGCCCCTGGCTTCACGACTTTATCCTTTACCCGCAACTCAATAAGAGGGACGTAATTCGGTATCATATGAACATCAACTTGAGAATATTCCAGGACGAGCTTTGAAATGCAATTTCCACCTCCAACATTCAATAAAGCGACTCTGGAAGTCTTCGAACTCAGCTAACCGAACATACTTTATTCTTATTGATCTTTCAGGGAATTATGCTGTCTTATATGGTAAAGCTGCTCCATCATCCAACAAATGCATCATTTCTCAGAGAACGAGGACAAGAGGTGGTCCATAAAAATCTATTACGGAACTGACCATAACTGTGATATATTCCCTCAATAAAAGAGTCCCATAAGTGTCTTCTTTCCTAGATTAAATCACAGGGACACTTCTGGCAACATTCATTTCTGTGGTGAAACGACGAGTTGGCAATTTTCCCTCCTTATTTATTTTCCCACGAGAATTTATATGAACTTCCCGGTTTGCTAACAAAGTTGAGAACCCTTTGTTTAAATAAGGATCTTCAACGTTGTTATGCAGGCTTGAAAAGTTTGCCTCGTGTGTGTCTTGAGTTGAAAATTCTCACCAAGATTCAAATTAAACTCCTCTGATTAGAATTTTCTTCAGTATAAGGACTGAACGACAATAAATTCGCTATCACAAAAACGCCTATATCTCTTGAACCAATTGAAAGAAAATCAAAATTTGATCATAGTTAGCTTTATTATGAACATCAGAAACATATGAAACATTTACTTCATAGATGTTACAATTCTCTGTCGCAAAATTTCAAGCGAAGTGAAAACACGAGAAGTTATAGTGAAACTTTTTCAAAATATTCAAAAAGCTTCGAAAGAATCGCAAAAGAGGCTCGCGTTCGTCCGTAAACGGTATCAAGAGTTGTTAAGCGCTTCAACGAAGATCTTACAATTTACCGCAAGGAAAGAACCAAGAGGAAAAAGGGGTTTCTTAGCCCAAAAAAGTGAAGAAAGCCATCAGCCTATTTCAGAAGAATCCTAACCTTTCAGGACGGAAAGTGGCCCAAATAGTGGCTTGTTCGCAGTCAACCGTTCAGAAAATCAAGTCGAGTTGTGGGCTTAGAACATACAAAGTGCAGAAAGTGCCAGACAGGAACGCTGTGAAGAATCAAGAAGCGAAATCAAGAGCAAAGAAATTTAAAAAAAGATTTCTTGAAACATTTTTCCTGTTGCGTGATGGACGACGAAACCTATGTCTTGGCTGATTTCTCGCAACTTCCTGGTCAGGAATTTTATACTGCAGATTCTCGTGGAAATGTTGACGAACAATTTCGCGTGAAGAAACAAGCAAAGTTTCCTAAAAAAACTCTTGGTTTGGCAAGCAATTCACACTTGTGGCAAAAGGAGCATATTTTTCGTTGGCCAAGGCTCTGTTGACTCGAAGATATAGATCGAGGAATGCTTGAAGAAGCGACTTTTACCATTTTTACGTGAGCACGGTGGGTCAACAATCTTTTGGCCAGATTTAGCTGCATGCCACTACAGCAAGGCCACCAAGGAATGGTACGAAGCTAATGAGGTGGTTTTTGTCTCCAAAGAGGCCAATCCACCAAATTGCCCATCAGAACTCAGGCCAATCGAAAGATATTGGGCCCTGGTGAAAAGAGAACTGAAGAAGACTAAGAAATCAACGAAAACATTAGCGGAATTCAAGCAAAAGTGGAAGACAGCATCCCAGAAAGTGACTGAGAACACTATAAGAAGCATGATGGGAAGAATTCCAGAAAAAATTCATGAATTTCGTAAAAAATAGTTTTGCTTCTTTATTGTGAGAACAGTTTTCATTAGAATTAGAAGATGATTCGAAAATGAGTTTGATTTTCGAAATCGGTCCAGTGGTTCAAAAGATATAAGCGTTTTTGTGATAGCGAATTCATTCTGGTTCAGTCCTTAGAAGGAAAAAATGCTCTTCGTTTTTTTAATGCATAATTTTCCTCATTACCACATTTTTACTTGAATCTTGAAGACAGTTTTCTGGACAGAAGCTTGTCAATAATTATCTTTTTATGCTCGTCCTAAAAAGAAGCTTAATGGACTCATAATGCACCTTCTTCTCCCAAGATGACATCCAATAAAACAGTATGTGGGTGAAGTAGCCATTACGTTGATAAACACCCCCAATAAAAAGCTATTCGACCTCTATCTCCTCCTAATCTTACAGCATCAATATCAACACTAAAACACCCTTAAGGTCATCATCTAGTATCAATTTCCCACCCGGAAATTTCCCGGTTTTTCCGACTCAAACAAAGGTCACAAAGTTCAACGATCCTCCCAACAAATAGACCCAAACATTGTTAAACCGTTTCGAAAGTTTCACATGTGGGAGTTTACCAACTTGGTTAACCTCTGGGCGGAAATATTTCCATCGATTTTCCAGATTAGCCTCACTAGCTCCCTTCGCCATTCCCACCGTATTGTTCACTTTCGCTACATATTTTCCATTCTCTTCAGGTAAATGGATATCTCACTTTTTATCCGATGCGATTTATGGATAGATCTTTCCAGGATAAAGAAAATTTTCGTCTTTTGTTAGTGAATCGTAGACAGTGTATATTTGATGAATTCTGCGGCAAATATCACGTTCCATGAATCACTCCCCCTTATATTTTCACCCAGGATGACAAATTGGATCTTGTCTTCTTACTACATGGAATTTATTGCCCAAGCGAGGAAGAAATGGTTCTATGACTCAGACGAGGGCAAACTCTGTGGAATTGGGAAATAACAAACCCGTGTGGTTGTGAGAAGTTGATGGGATTGATTAGTATTGATGACTTTGAGTCCAAACAGAAACTAGGGGTAAGCTAAGGCCTCAGATTTAATATTAATAAAATCAGTATCTTCATTCTTTCAACTCCTTTTAAGGTACTTTTGAACTTTTTCTTCTAAGAGCCACTACACACTGAACCTGCACTTATCTGCTTCCATCTCTGCGAAGATTTCCTTCGTTACATCCCTGGTAAAAACGTTCCAAAACGAATTCACGAATAATACGAACGGTGTCCTTCAAACTTTCCATATTATTCAATCTTCTCGGATCTACAAACCCAAACCGTGTTACTCCAAATTGAAAAACCAACAGCTTGGCCCTATGCCACATCCTGAAAAAGAGTACTATCGATTTGTTCTCTTCGAAATGTACCCTGAATGGTTTCCACTTCGTAGAATATCGACGACTGGCTGTTTCGTCTAACACACGATCATCTTTCAGCACGGTCTATTTCCTTAGCAAACAGGATCCCTTTGCGGTTCAGCCTGTCACAGCATCTGGGTGTTATCCATGCTTGGAGGAGTAGATCCCATCTACAACGCTCCAGACGTGGCAAGAGAATTCTGAATTCTGATACATATCATAGCGTAATCCGTGTTTGATAGAGATAAATCACTTGTATCTTTAGGGTTATTGGAAGACTTATGACGTGAATCTTCCACTGAGGCGGTGTTCAGATGATTCGCAGTTTTTTGTAGGGTCTCGCCAAAATCAGAGCAGATCATCGGGAAACCAGCAAAAAGTTTCCATATCTCTATCTCTTGACTCAATTCCTGGTTCCTTGAGTCTTTGTTCTGATCAAATATAACAGATAGGTACATGTTACCTTTTTCATAGCTGCTTCAACATTGTACCTTGGATTCAAATAGCAATCCGAGTTTGACAAAAAAGGAGCTATAGATGGAAATGGTCTTTGGGAATAGGTCAAAACCATCACACTATCAGCACAAGTAATTTTTATTGAACAACCATATAATGAAGAAATGGACTTCACAACATGTTCAGGCTCGTAAATGAAGAAAACTGAATGGGTTTAGCTATTGAATTGAGACAATAGCTCCTCGCATTTAAAATCTTTGTGGAGGCCACAGCTTTGAACAAAGCTGAAGATGAGTTTGAAGCACAAGACATTGGTCACAAATCAAGCGATTGTTTCGAATACAAACAAAATCCATAAATTGAAGAATGAAATTGCAATTTTGGTACAGACCTAAACAGTCCAAAATGGACGATCATATTTCAAGATTAAATTATCTGTTGAATATCTATGGAATTTCAACCGAGATCCAGGCTGAATATTCAAAGGCAATAAATTTCCAGGGATCCCGAAATAGCCGGATTTCAATTTATAGCAAGGAAGCTCTGCTTAAGCTCCGGGTCTAATATTTTCACGATGGATCTGATAGAATAATAAACAATGAATGGAGGAGGTTGAAAAGGTCTACTACAAATATTCTTGCCTTGGCAGCAGGAATTTCTCTCTCTGCTATTGCAGGAAGATAATGGGAACGCTTTATTAGAAGTTCATTTGGTTCGGGCATCCTTCCTGTTCCTTCTAGACGATTTACAGTGGCATCTGAGAACATTAAGATACGAATATTCCTACACAACAGAAAGGAAATTGTTGCAGTTTATTTTCATCGATTGCAATCTTTTTCGAGATAATGCCACAATGAGCATGTAGAATCTCCAATTGCAGGAAGACAACCAATTTGATTGATTGAAGAAAAAGTTAGAAAACAATCACACAGATGAAGAAGGAAAATGATACAGGAAACATTTCAGTACAATTCAAGATTTTTCTCTCCTTGGAATCGAACATGAATATATGCCATAAACGTTTACTTTTTTTCCTCTGTCGATCACAGTTTTCCTCGACTAACTTTCCTCCCTGCGGGACCTCTCTGCCTTTTAGAGCATCCGTATTTCCACAAGTCATCCCCTTTTTCCAGGCAATACACGATTCTGTATTTCCTCATAATTGCGCAAGTTTTTCTGCCATGACAAACAAACATATTGTCTTATTTCGAACAATCCCAGCGTGAAAAACGATGATTCTGAATCCTGAATTTCCCAGGGGACGTTGACAAATGCCCATATCTTTATTCATTTTTGTGTAGCTTCCAGCACAGTCCCAAATCCCCAAGTTTCCACTTGTCACTTCAGGATATGTTTGTTAGTGGCAGGTCTGATATTGAGGGGCGATTTCGCTATGCGATATACGCAATGGGCAGAAAGATGAATATGTAATGGGCTGCGAAACAGTTCCATAGCAACCATTTGGTAACTCTTACTTCCCTATCTGTGCTCCCGCTTCTTTTTCGATCCAGTGGTATCAAAAACAGCCTATTTACGTTTTGGTACTTGAATATCTGCTTCGTACTGATGTCTCCGACAATATACGACCAATGTCCATTATTTCTGACGAGATAGATGTTGATTCGAATTATAATATCATAAAGCAGCCAACATCTCAATACTTAGGATTCGTGAAAGTATCTTTTTGAAATACGAACACTCAGAATTTGATTGATGATTGAATGAAGATATTGAGGACAATAGCTTCCAAATTGCTTCATTCACAATAAAACAACGGCTATAATGCTTTGAAAAAAATCACTTTTCTTGAACAAATATCAGATGAAATATTGGAAAACCGAAACCAAACTGGGAAATACTCCTGAAAACGAATTTCCTTTTCCAGTTTTTATCCATATGGCCTCATAGAACCGGAAAATGAGATTAAAAAGGTGATTAGCAGGGGAAATAAAGGGTCAGCACAGTTCAAGTCAGTACGCGCAGTTAAAGTAACATAATAACAGCATACCAATACAAAAGAAATGCTTCATGTCATTACACACATACCAGAATCAATATTTCTGTTTGTCTTGTATGAAACTCGCTAACAATCATCAAATACGAGCTACATACCATACTAACATTCAAAAAATAAAATTCCCACTGACACTGATGAAAATTTCAAATATTCCGGAGATTTCAAACAGAAATACTGGAGCAATTACAGCACATTCCTCAAGATATGGAGACGCAACAAAAACAAACAACCTACCATAATAATTAAACTCCATCTTTCCAGAAACCCACACAAAAATACACACACAATTATACAGTTTTTCACAGGTCGCGAACACACCGCGTGAAAGCTTATAGTTCAGTTTTTCCGGCCCATATCGCTTTTCCTTACGTACTAGGCAGCGCCAAGCGGTCTGATCAAACGGGCAACTCAGTTTTCATTCATTCCACGAGGCGCTTCCTGCTGAGGGGAAGGCAGTATCGATATGGGGGTAGGACGTGGAAACGGTCGAAACTTATTTCCGAGCGCTGGTAGACAGGGACAGGGGTGAGGGAGGGACGAGAGTTTCCCGCTGCGAGGGAATGCACGCTTGCCACGCCAGCGACGTGGAAAATCTAAGGGAGATCTTCATCCGGCTGCTTCGCAGGATGGTGTGCCCTAAATCGTTGATTTTTCACAAGAAAATTAGATTCCCGGGAGAAAAATTAGCGTCAGTTCACGAAACCAATAGAAAAAAATTTGACAGCTGTCGAAAACATCTGACAGCTGTCAAAATTGTCAGCTGAGGTCAATGAAATGCAGAAGCCTATATAATTTCGTCGAAATGTCTGTATTTTGAGCCAGGAATGGTCCCAATCGAGTAGGTTCGATGATTTTAGATGAAGTATGGCGTAGTCAAGCTACCAACGAATTTTTTTTCAGATCCCATACTCAGAACCATGTAAAATTGACGCGAATGATCGAAAAAAATTCCCAATATTTCTGTTATAGCTGAAAATTTCTTTGACAGTTTCTGATTTTCTTGGTTGGATTCTCGAATGGGAATCTACCTATAAGGTGGTTATGCTCACAAAAGCTCATGCCTCAAAAGCTGCTGACTTCACGTCAGAGCTAAAAGTGATCCATTTTTATCCTTGATACTATGTTTCAATTTCATCTATGATTAATCAATAATTGAAACATTATCAGGCAAGTGGACTATTATTTATTCCTCTGATTCTTCTAAATATAAATATTCACCAACGTTTCGGCAGCATTCGGGCCTTTATCAAGGCTCATTTGTTTTTTAAGAAGTTTTTTAACAAATGAGCCTTGATAAAGGCTCTAATGCTGTCGAAACGTTGGTGAATATTTGTATTTAGAAGAATCAGAGGAATAAATAATAGTCCAATTGCCTGATAACGTTTTAATTATTCTAGATACTGATGATGACATACTGGAAAATTCCAAATTAAACAATTCATTCGTGCTGCAAGTCTTCAAGAATCGTGAATACGCATTGATCAAGCAAGGTTACACTCCATTTGAAGTAATTAATGTTCATATCGAATATTATATTATATTTCAGTTTAGGCCATAAAGAATTGAAGAAAGAAGATGTTTGGTTCTTCTCGAATTAAAATGTAGCATCCCGATAGAATCATCTTCTTTACACTACATAGACCTTCAAAAGACACAGCAAGGCTTCAGCAATAAATCACAGCCTATCTACCCTTTACAGATACCCAAATATTGTCCCTGCTCAAATGGAAACGATCCCCAAAAACATTTTCGCGTGATATGTTTGTTTTTGTCTTCATGTCAACAAAATCTCAATGACGCGATTTTCACCCCCTTTCCTTTATCTCACGGTCACAAAGCTTTTTGGCACTCGCTACGCCAATGTCCCTGCCAAGTAACCTAGCAGGATAAAATCGATTTTACTATAAGCAATACTCTACTCGAGGTGTAAAATGGAAGCGTACATCGTCCCTTGTCCTTCTAGCAGAACGCACTGGCCATTCCGCTCATTTATTTAGCCCCCCTTTATTTAATTTGAGGACTGTCCGTGTGCTACACCAACGCTTTTTATGGACCGGCCTGTGGTCATTTTAAATCCGCATCCCTCACAGGATTTGGGGTGTATTGTCTATGCAAATCGATTCAGAATACACCACAGAAAATTCGTAGAGAATCGAAAAATGTTGAAGTTAAAGGAATCAATGGCACGAATGCCACACATTCTTTCTGGTCTTAGTCCCATTTGGTAGGAAATGGACGAAGAAGGCTTTTTTGTTTGTCCAAAAAATAAAATTGTCAAATTCTGTTGACGCGTGAACTTGATTATATTCAACCCAAACAAAATTATGTAACCGAATACATTAGCTAGGTAGGAATACATAATATTACATAATCTTTGAGAAGGAATAAGAAGAAAAGACTCTGCTGCGAAAGAAAGTATTTTGACTAGAGTCAGCAGGGGCGGCTCCAGGATTTTATTTTTGGGTAGGCCCGGCTTAGGAGAAACGCGACAACTAGGAAATGCCCCTTTGGTTTTAGGAGGTCCACTAGTATAAATATAAAATTTTTGGGTAGGCCCGGGCCGCATATTCATATGTTACCGACACAAACACACAATCGGTTTTCCGAGCGATGCCGAACACGTAATAATAAGTTGCCGACGTAATAGTTTGTCTGTAACTTAACTATTATGCGAGTAGTGGTTTTATCAAACAAGTGCATTCAGTTATCGCAATATTGCATACTTTTAATACTGCTTATTTCATTACCAAAATGAACCTAGTAACTTTAGAGAATTCACCAAAACTTTACCAATATTCTACTTAGGGTAATCTAAACTGATATTATAAAGAGGAAAGATTTGCATTTTTGTGTGTTTGATACGATTTGGCTCAAAAAGTACTGGACCGGTTTCAGAAATTCTTTCACGCTTAAAAAGCTACATTATCCCTTAGTGACATAGGCTATACTTTTCACACGAAAAAATTAAGCATACCAACTATAACTATAACGATTATACAAGTGTGGTTTCATCCAGTGAACTCTTAGGCTGGAAACATATATTTTGTTCAGACTAAAAATCAACCATCCTCGCTAATATATCTTGCTGCTTGTATAAGTTACCGACAGAATACTAAAGTTACGTCGGTAACTTATATGAAATCATTCGGCTTCTCGCGGTGCTTGGTTGTGTCGGTAACATATGAATATGCGCCCGGGCCTACCCGGCCTACCCGCTAGAACCGCCACTGAGAGTCAGATTCACAAAAGAGCTCTTCAAAGAGTCAGGCAATGAATTTGGAAGATGGCAAAGAAGCAAATGCTTGTGTAACATTCTTTTTACACTGAAGAAGCAGGATGTACCTTCAACCAATCTTTACAATACTCATCAAAAAAGATTTTCCATAAACATTCGGATAAGATTTGGATCCTGCTGTTCCCAACGGGTATTTTTTCGTTTAAAATAGGGTTCAAGTGTCAGATATGGATAATCGATAAAAATTACTATAAAAAGTGGGCTCAAAGACCCCGAAGAATAAACCGCATAGGAAACCACCGTGTGGAGTGTTGAAACCCCTCAAGAGCTTATTATTCCGCATCATCGTGCAGTGTAAGATGCAAAAAGCGGAAAATAGCGAGCAACATGTGAGTGCTTGTTCGAAAAAGACTCGTTTGCTGGCATCCCACCTATAATTTCTCCATGCATCCTAATTGGTTATTCTCTGCACAGTTGAAGGATATTAATTTCATCCATTACACTCGTATGGTTTCTCTCTACGAGTTTACGAACGTAAACTACAGCAAGGGTGAGTAAATGGCTTTGAAAGTATAAGGGTTCGACGTGCTGGCTTTGATTGAACCCTGACCCTACTCAGGAAGAACACGAGGCTTTCGTTCCTCAGAAGCTTTCTTGACAGAACTCCGATTCCCATGTCTGTGGGAGACTGAAGACGAATGGATTATCCTCAGATAACAATGGTGATTCAATCATAAATTCAGAGAGGAATCACTCAATTTTTTCTATCCACACCGAAATCAGAATGTCTAAACAAAACAGGAATTATTCCTGCGAGAAAATCAAGAATATTCCATCGAGTAAATGACTGAAAATGCAGTCTATTAGTATTCTCTGCGTATAGCATTAAGAGAAAAGCTTCTTGGAGCAATCGTTGACTTGTCACATCGCAGCAATTCCCTCTGTATATTAGTCGACGTTAACATTCCTAACGGAAGTGGAATATGCAAATATTAGAGCTTAATATCACAAAGAGAAATTGAAGTTGCGGCATACAATACGAATAAAGGATTAAGAGGAAATTTTAGAGGCAGAACACACAAGTAATCCCTTGGATGTTCTGCATCTGTGGAAAACTTTATTGGAAAGGAACTCGTGGAAGAGAATTCGATTGATGAGGGTTGAATTTGTGTTTGCATTGTCTGTGGGGGTTAGAGAATTGAACAGAAAAATCAGCTGAAAAAGAAGCGATTGAATTCTTGTCAGTTTGCATTCCACTTTTGTCTGTTTTTCTATATATATCATGTTTATTCTTCTTGACCCTTTTTGGGTGAATGGCCCTGCACAATTTGAACGAAGCGTTTTTGGGAATAAGATAATATAAAACTATACAGGGTCTTTCACGAGGAACCTCACCCATATTTATACGGGAAACTACTGAACGTATTTTCATGAAATTCAGCACTTATAAGTATTTCACGATGCTGATGAAATCTAGAATATTTTCAAGGCATGAGCACCTCCGGTTTTTCCGGAAATGACGTCAACTTCCGTTTTTCAAATTAGAACACCATTTTTTTATTGCAGAAATAGATTCCTTAGAAAATTTCAAGTTATTTTGATGTAACATTTTTCAGTTTTGGTTGAAAAATTCTCTCTGAGCGGGAAAATTCGAAAAAAAAATCGAAAATAGAGCTCCGCTGAAACAAGAATAACTTCGAGGTTTTTAGATGGAAAATTTTCATTTTTGGGATTTTTCAAGATGTAAGATTGATGTATCCACTTTGAAAATCGAAATCGCGATTCATGATACAGGGGGTGAAAAAATCGCTTTCAAAGTTAGGGATGACAAAATCGTGAAAAATCAATTTTTTCAAATTAGAACCCCATTTTTTTATGGCAGATATTGAATCTACGTTGAAAAATAATGTGAGTATATGCATCACACCCTCGCCCTAAAATGGATATTTTCTGAGTTAATATCCACTTTAGGGCAAGGGTGTGATGCATACACTCACATTATTTTTTAACGTAGATTCAATATCTGCCATAAAAAAATGGGGTTCTAATTTGAAAAAATTGATTTTTCACGATTTTGTCATCCCTAACTTTGAAAGCGATTTTTTCACCCCCTGTATCATGAATCGCGATTTTTAAAGTGGATACATCAATCTTACATCTTGAAAGATCCCAAAAATGAAAATTTTCCATCCAAAAACCTCGAAGTTAGTCTTGTTTCAGCGGAGCTCTATTTTCGATTTTTTTTTCGAATTTTCCCGCTCAGGGAGAATTTTCCAACCAAAACTGAAAAATGTTACATCAAAATAACTTGAAATTTTCTAAGGAATCTATTTCTGCAATAAAAAAATTGTGTTCTAATTTGATAAACGGAAGTTGACGTCATTTCCGGAAAAACCGGAGGTGCTCATGCCTTGAAAATATTTTAGATTTCATCAGCATCGTGAAATACTTATAAGTGCTGAATTTCATGAAAATACGTTCAGTAGTTTCCCGTATAAATATGGGTGAGGTTCCTCGTGAAAGACCCTGTATTCACAATATCAGTTTCTCTTTCGTTTGTTAAAGTACTACTAGTTTGAAGTGGACCAGTATAACTGGAAAATTGCAAAAAATTAAGGCAGAAAAAGTGCATATTCTACAATTTCTGTGATTTTCCCATTTGCCTTCATCATTTTGGCAAATATCAGAAACAGAAGCCCTAAATTTCCATATCCGTAAGATGCAACAAGTAATCAGGAATATTTCTTCGGGTGATGCGTAAAAGTAATTAACCTTAATCTTGAGTGACGATAAAAAGTCAAAATAATTTCGAAATGGTCGCGAACAACAAATTCTGCGATATAAACAAATTTTTCCGTTAGTGTTGCTGTGCAGTATCTTCGAGTCCTACCTAGAGGTCGAATTCAATTATCGAAATGGCTAAGAGTTATCAGTGTTTTTTATCGTCAGAAAAAAGTTGCAGTTTTGAGTATAAAACGCAGGAAGAAATCTCAGGAAATCAGTTCGGTTCTTCGACTGGTTTCAAGATGAAGTTCTTAGTGCTCTTTTTGGCTTCTGCCGCTTTCGTTTCTGCTGCCTTAGTTGGTGGCAAGAACATCGACCTCAATGAAGATGGTACCATTTACATCAAGGGTGAAGATGGTAAGCAGATTCACATCACCAAACACTACGGACCTTTCGGACAGAGACATATTGAAATCGAGGTAACTGGACCCAATAACTTTGCCAAAATGTACCAAGTCGACTACAACAACAAAGCCCACTACGGAAATGGAATCGGTTCTCAAATCATGAACATCTACAAGAACTACCAAGATAAGGACATCCTCGATGTCATCTTCAAAGAATACTTGGGAGATGTTGATGAATCCTCTTACCAACAGCTTCTCACCCAGGTCGAAAAAGCTGTTATGAGCGGTTACTTCGATGACAAATTCTTGTACATCCTCAAAGCTCTCGTTGAGGACTCCAAATGGGACAGTTTGGTCTCTGGAGAGACGAACTACGGACAATTTGGTGGATTATTGAACAAAATGACCCAGCAGAACAAATACGGACTCGGCTTCTTCGGAAAACTCTTCAAAGGACAAGGCATTTTCGGCCAAGACTACAACCAATACGATGTTCAGTACTACTACAACGTATTGATGAAAGTCTTCGACAGAACTGTATTGAAGAACGTCTTAGTCCAAGAGCAGATGGTGAACCAAGAAATGTACGGACAATACTCTTACGAAAAGATGTGGGACATGATCTTCACTCATGAAGGAATCTTCGATTACGAATACTTGGTCCAAATCGTCAGCAACGAAGTCCTCAGAAACTGGTTTGTTCAACATGGATTCTTCGACAAAGTTGTTCTCGACCAACTCCTCTACACTCACCAAACTAAAGGTACCTACGACCATCATTTATTCGAACGTTTGTTCAACACCCAGACACTGAAATACTTCTTCATCAAACATGGTGTCTCTGCCTACGATATCTTGGGACAAACTTCCTACAACCAATACAATGCCCAATACTACTACAACGTATTGATGAAAGTCTTCGACAGGAAAGTATTGAAAACTATCTTGCCTCAACAACAGATGTACAACCAAGAAATGTATGGACAATACTCTCACGAAAAGATGTGGGACATGATCTTCACTCATGAAGGAATCTTCGATTACGAATACTTGGTCCAAATCATCAGCAACGAAGTCCTCAGAAACTGGTTTGTCCAACATGGATTCTTCGACAAAGTTATTCTTGACCAACTCCTCTACACTTACCAAACTAAAGGTACATACGACCAACACTTGTTCGAACGTTTGTTCAACACCCAGACATTGAAATACTTCTTCATCAAACATGGAGTCTCTGCCTACGACATCTTAGGACAAACTTCCTACAACCAATACAATGCCCAATACTACAAAGTATTGATGAAAGTCTTCGACAGAAAAGTCTTGAAGAACATCTTGGACCAAGAGCAGATTTACAACCAAGAAATTTACGGACAATTCTCCTACGAAAAGATGTGGGACATGATCTTCACTCATGAAGGTGTCTTTGATTACGAATACTTGGTCCAAATCGTCAGCAACGAAGTCCTCAGAAACTGGTTCGTCCAACATGGATTCTTCGACAAAGTTGTTCTTGACCAACTCCTCCACACTTACCAAACTAAAGGTACCTACGACCAACACTTGTTCGAACGTTTGTTCAACACCCAGACATTGAAATACTTCTTCATCAAACATGGAGTCTCTGCCTACGATATCTTGGGACAAACTTCCTACAACCAATACTTTGGCCGCAACTTGTACAACAAAGGTTTCTACGGTAACGACATGTTGGAAAGGATCCTCAATGAACCCGTATGGAGAAACGTCATGGTTCAGTATGGAATCTTCTACAGGAACATCTTGAACCAGATCTTGTACCGCTACAACACCGAGGGAGTATACGACCAAGTTCTTCTCAGACAACTGGTCAACAAGCAAGCCTTGTACAAGGTTTTGGTACAATACGGCATTGATGAAACCTTGCTGAGGCAATTCGTAGCTAACGAATACCTTGGCTTGAACTTCCTCTTCAAGAACAACTTCTTCCAACAGACCCCAAGAATGACCTACCCTCACTTGGCTGGCGCTTACGAAAATGTTCCCGAATACAACAACTACATGTACGGAGGTAACTACATGAAGAACTGGTATGGAAAGCAGTTCTATGGATACAACCAAGGTGAGCTTTAAGGGTCTACATCCTTGAAAAAAAAGGGAGTCAGAAACGATTTATTTTTTCTGATTGATGAAGGGATGTATGAGTGTATAAAGATAAAAATAATAAAAAAAAATTTTTATAAGTATTAAATGAATGAAAGAGATATTCCTCATCATTTTTGGTTATTTTTCAACATTTCCACCATCAAAACTAACAAATATTTTTGTGTTTTTTCATTTCAGTATTGAAGTCTTTCATTTAGTTAATGCAATGTCTATCTCCTTTTTCTTTTAGAATTTACCGTTTTTTTGTAAATGATATTACAAGAATGTGTTGTTTTCGCGAAATTCATTTCCTTGAATTTTTCTATTCGGTGTAATAAATATCCATTTTTCTCAAAGACAAGTCATTAAGGTTTGTTTTAGCCGTCGATTAGTGAAAATCAATTGTTAATAACAATTATGGATTTCAACATGGAATTGAATTTCTTTTAAATGACACGCCCCGCAGGTGTATCTCCTCCCAGATGACTGATAAAGGAAAAATAGAGTATTATACCAAATTATACAGGCAGTATGATATCTAGTTCAGGGTAGTATTTCTAGTTATATTCCCTGTGTCCCAACATTTGTTCTATTAAGCTGAATAATCCACAAAATAAAAATTAATGCAATGCACTGCCATCTGGCGGTATACGTTTGTTACATTGAAGGCGATAGACTCTTAAGTTTTTAGTAGGATTTTATTTTGGTCATTTAACCCTTAAATCCCATACTCATGTTTGTTTTTCTTATTCTAGGTCCTTACACCTACGGAAAGTACTACCACCAATACCCAATCACCCAGCAAGTTTACTGAATATACGACTGTTTTATATGTTAATAAAATAATTTGAGCATCACACTCGAGTATTCATTAATTAAACTCCCAATCCATGGTCATTTCAGGTGTTGGTAAGATAAGTAGATTTAAAATTCCATAAAACACAGTGATAATATATGAAGGTTTAACTACGATGAAATAAAAAAGGGGCCCAAAGATATTCCCTTGTGGAACTCCAGTATTGGTAGGAGGTTTTCCGATCATTTATATCCCTGGATTGTATATATAACACAGTGATAATTTATGAAGGTTCAGCTACGATGAAATGAAAAAAGGGGCCCCAAAATATTCCCTTGTGGAACTCCAGTATCGATAGGAGGTTTTCCGATATGATTATCGATATGCCTGAATTGAATATAGTGAAAGTATAATAATAATGCAACGATTGTGTTTCAAAGAAAAGGGTCTTGGTGGGGTCAAAATAAAAATTATCTGCACTGCTGACATCTACAACTCCTGATCTACCACAATCAAATAGATATGAACAGAAGATGAGGTGATAATGGGCCTGTTCGCAAATAACCCATCTAGAGAACACGTCAACTGTGCCTATATACAGTTTCAAAGCAAGCGTTCTCAGTTTTCACAAAGGTTTACCCGGTAAGCCTTAATGAAAATTTATTATCCACTTTCCAGCCTGAGGTATAACAATATACCGAAGGGTTAACGTCGTCCTAGGGGGAGATCTGAATAATGTGCTTGGTAAAAGTGGAAAACAGCGTTCGCATAGTCTCGTCTGTCAATTCATCCATCTATCCTTCTCCGCCTGTCTTGGGAAAGTAAAATTGAGAATAGAGGCAGGTAACAATTTTACGTCGATCATATGGTGTTTTTAGTGGAAATATGACCGGATATTGGGTTTTGGTTTCATCGACTTTCAGACGATGATAGGGTGTCGGACAACTGTTTCAGTTTCAGCTTTCATTGGTTTATAAGTTCTGCTTGAATTCATCATACATTCTTTCGAGATATTTTATGCCCTTTTGGTAGTGGAAGTTGTTTTTTTCAATCTATCACGCTATTTCGAGACATATTCCGACCTATTCATCACACCCAAAGTCAACTTTTCATTTCCCATCGAAAAGATCCTCAATTTCGAATTTTATTTACTCAGCAGTCCAATTTCGGTGTTTTCCTTGCGACAGTCTACAATTTTATGCTGAAAGAGCGAAAGAAAATCATCAAATATTCAGTTCGGAGGGAAAATCTAGACTTTTCAACATAAGTTTCGGGAAAACTCCTAAATAAAGTATGAGCTATCTATTTGAGCAGCGTTGGAAAGGAAAACTCATATCGCTTATGAAAGGTTCAACTCTGGCTTCGTGTTTTCACCAATATTTGATCTTGCCTGCTGGTGAAAGGACTTGAAATTTTTATTACATGCATTTTTTTAGGGTAAGGAACGAAAGAAGTTGTCAAATATACAGGGTGTTTCTAAATGCATGCGAAAAAATTCAGGAGGTGATTGCTCGTATCAAATTAAAATGGGACTTTTCTATAACAAGATATCACCCTTCAAAGGTGGTGATTAAAATTAAGTTTTTATTTTTCATTTCTTCAGATATTGATTTTGGGAAAAAATTTAAGAATAAAACATTGTTTCAAATAAAACAAAGATTTCAAGTTATAATTTCATCTCTATTTCGAAAAAACGTGTTGATATGAAATAAAAGTTTCTGTTGTCATCACCTCCAAAGTTTTTTTCAGTTTCAGAAAGGGGTTATGCAGAACCACATAACTGCGAGAGTTTCATTTCGGCCAAATTAATCTGATATTTTTCGGATGTACGAAAAATTTTTAATGCAATAGGATTATTTTATCCATGAAAAGTTCTGAACCCATGAGCTTTTAGTTTTATAATTTCATCTAAAACCTCATTAGACTTAATTAAAACGGGGTTTGAAAAATTTCACATTTTCCGCGGATTAAGGGATTTGCTGCGACTCTGCACTTTCGGGACTCAGGAATTATAAATTTTAATATTACAGGAAAGTCCTTCTTTGACTTCGGGGTGCATTTTCAGTTGGAAATACTCTTTCTCTTTCCTGCACTTAAAAAGTATTCGATTTTATATATTTTCAGTGTAGGGGAAAATGGAGTATTATGCCCATTTGCTATTATTTGCTTGCTGTGAAGAATTGGCAAGATTTTTAAGATGCAATAAGAATGATCATGTGATAAAATAGGGAATTATTATTCTGGGTCAGCTTTTGCCCGATACTTTTTAATCACATCAAATTTCGTGCCGAAAAAATATTCCCGGCCGATAAGGATTTGAACTCAGATCTATCCGAAACGTAGTTCCATGGTTCATACACCCAGACAGAAGTGGGCTATCAATAAATGCATTTTTTCAGATTTTTTTCTAAAGGGCGTATAAAATGGAAACTTATACTAGATTTCAAGGGTCCATTAGGAATAAAACTCTGAAAACCTCATAAAATTTCTACAAGGAACATATGCATATATTTAATTATATATCCATGGGCGCCCGCAGAAATTTTTCTCAGGGGGGTCGAAATTTTTCTCAGGGGTGGCAAAATAAAAATTATTGAAATATTGAGGGTGTTAAGCTGAAAAACTACAGGGCCCTACAAATCTCAGGGGAGGCCATGGCCCCCCTTGGCCCTCCCCTGCGGGCGCCCATGTAATATATCAATATATCAAGATGCCTTCCGTATCCAAGAACAGGTAGAAATCAATGAGAACCCTCCATTGCTGAAAGACAGGAGGTGGAAGGAAAATAAGAAATTTGATTAATTGCAAGTGACGTTATCATTCGTTCAGATCCTTTCGCTGAATTTCCAGCGAACTTGGAGTTAATTGAATTCTCGTTTTCGGAGTAATCAAGGCTCTTCAGTAGACTCCAAAGTCAACATGTGCAGCCTCTCTTCGTATCTTCCCGTATTAATTCAATAATGTTCAATTTGATGTTTGAGTCTGCCTTCGGCATGTCAACATCCACGTAGGCCAATTACCAATTGAATTCCCATCCATTTTATTAGTTTTGGAGGAAAATAGATGTTCTAGAACGAGGATTCAATAAGTGCAATAATTGAAAATAGAGGATCTATCTCTGTAATTGAGTTCGTATCATTTTCATCACTTGAGCCAGCGACCTACTTCAACAAAAATCAACACAATAAGTTCAATTTACTTCATTTATGCTCACAAACTTTTTCAAGAAACTTTCAACGTTTTCTTGTTCATTTTTCGAGGAAATCACCTTCCATCACAACATAAATCAACAAATATATTTCAATATGAAAAATTTATCCAAGAATTGAAGGGAAAACAATTACTTTACCCTGAAAAGTTTTCAAAATATACAGATATACAGGGTGTAGAATTGTAGAAACAAACGAAAAGTTTGGAAAATTATAAAAACAAGCTTCGTTGATATACTGAACTTTATGGTGTATTGTAGTTTGGTGATATCTTCTACCGATTTCGAGAAAAAAAATATTTAACGATTTTCTCTAAATCCTCAGAAAAATCTAAATTTCGACTTTTGATTTGTCGAATCACCAATGAATAATTTAATTTATTCGGCTTATGCTCTCTGCTTTTACCCAGAACTCAAAAAAGCTGTAGTAGGTATACTTACTACATATTGAAGAAACATTTAAGATCGCTATAAGCCTATGAGCCTCAGTAAGGTGATTCATACTGTATATTTAGCTTCCACCTTAATTGGATCGCGTTTCGATAATTGTTTCAAGAGTATAATCGGACAACAAGAAAGAAGTTGTTAACGAAAATGATCGGGAAAGTTTCAAGAAAACATCAAAGAAGAGTTTTAGTCGAAATTTCAAGAAATGATGACAAAGAAACGGAAGACGCCCAGGGAGGATTGTGGGCTTTGTGGCACAATAAAGTTAAATTAATCTTATTTAATGACGAAGTTTCATTTGCTGCATGAACCAAAGGAATTCAATTTTGAGCTAATGGAGTTATTCAAAAAATTTCAATCAGTACAGTTTCACTATTCCATGGCAATAATTTATACACAATCACTGCTAAACACGAAACAATTAAGTATTACGGAATCCAGTAGGCCAGAGGGCTTCACGGTGTATTATAAATCACATAGCACGCAATCCACCAACATTGACATGTTTTGGATGATATCGACCACGTATACAGAGTGTAACAGCCAAATGGAATAAATTCGATAACGAATAAATGAGGGCGTGTTGGGAAAAACGCTCGGACACGTCGATTTGTAATTTTAAATGCGCATATTTTTCAAGAAAATAATATTATATAGGGTGTTCCATGTGACCGTGGCCAATACCAACTTTCTTATTTCAAATGCAACCCCCTGTATATTATTTTTTTTTGGATTCTTCAGAGAATTCTAGACACAATTCATGCACAATGACCTATACCTATCTTTAACTATTTCGGAAGTATTAAGTGTTTTCAGATTTATTGCAAAAATCAACGTTTTAAATAAAAATTATTTTATTTCACAAATTCGGTACATTACACTTAAAACCTAATAAGTTATACTGATTATTTCCTAATTAAAAAAAAAAAACAAAAAAAAACATTAATGTCAATGTAGGAAATGTTCAAAATGCTCGCCGCGAACGTCTTGGCAACATGCTAATCTGGTGTAGAATTGTCTTCTAACGTTACTCAACATTTCAGGCGTTTTTGCTTACTTTCTTCATATCAAGAGGTAAATGGGAAATAAGTATTGATTGTAATGTATCGAATTTGTGAAATAAAATAATTTTCATTTAAAATGTTGATTTTTGTAAAAAATCTGAAAACACTTAATATTTCCGAAAAAGTTGAAGGAAGATAGGTATAGGACATTGTACATGAATTATGTCTAGAATTTTCTGAAGAATCCAAAAAATAAATAATATACAGGGAGTTGCATTTGAAATAAGAAAGTTGGTATTGGCCACGGTCGTATGGAACACCCTATATAATTTTATTTTCTTGAAAAATATGCGCATTTAAAATTACAAATCGACATGTCCGAGCGTTTTTCCTAACACCCCCTCATTTATTCGTTATCGAATTTATTCCATTTGGCTGTTACACTCTGTATATATATAGGCAAGGTAGACGAGAATTGGCACTTCTGCCAATAACGAACAAAATTTGATTTTTTCAAGAAAAGTAACACAAAAATTGATTGGACCAGTGCTATTAATTTTGAAAAAGCAAAATTATGATTCTCAAACTAAATAATGAATAATGGACAAAATATAAAAATTCATATGAATTGGAATAATAAAAAATAATCGCAAAACGCAATGAAATTATAAATAAAATTATATTTCGAAATGTTTCTCTGGAATTAATCATTCTTCCCGCATGAAATGCGACAAGGCTGGGCCCTCTCAACCACTCCAAAACCCATAAATCGATCCTTTCATCAGCCGAATGGGCTTTAAATTTTAACTACCGCACGGTTAATTGGTAAAATCGCAAATAATGCGCCGCAAGCTCCACAAATAAGGAGGTGGTTAGACAGCAAAATGAACAAACAAAATTCTTCTAGTTTTTACCTTCGAGACGACAGGTGCTGTATAGAATGAGCAGTGATTGGTGAACTCGAAGATCTCTCTCGAGCGGCAGCTGCGAATGCAAGGTTCATCGACTGACAGGGGGGTATTAGCCCAAATTGGTATCGGGATTGACGGGAAGGCTCTAAATGCAGTTTGTGTGTTAGAATGGCACGTGTCCATTATCCTCATTCGACAATGGATGGCAAACAACTTAGTTCCGTTCGATAGGACGCTTTGTATGGGTCACGTAATTTGTACATGTCACAAAGCGTTTGATTTAGTACCATAACACGTTATCCTATATTTTCCTCACATTCAGATACTTAAATTCAAATATTTTGGTGAATTCGATCCGAAGTTACTCCAAAAAGTTTTAAACACTTCAAAACAGATGTTCCTTCGATATTTTTCCGGCGTACGCCCATGAAACCGGCCTAATATCAAAGGATCATCAATTTGAAAGTTTTTATGACACCCCATGTAACTTTGGATCAAATATAGCTGTTCGTAGAAAGAAATTGCAACGTATCGTTTTTAAAGGTCCAATGAAGATATAAAATTATGCGGAGTCCGCACCTGTCCAGATTATCTCTGCAAGATTCCAGCAGAGGTTTACAAAGAGCTGAACACTGCCGAACTACAAGGGGATCCTGTATGCGTATGCATGATGGCTTTTAAAGCTGGTCCAGGTCGAATTAAGGTGTTAGTAACACCTGGCGCACACGAAACGTGTTTTCCTGTTTATTTTGCGGAAGAAATGCCCGATTGGTCCGTTCCCGACGAGCGAATTATGTTTCGTTTATCAAATTAATGAAATCTTGCCGCAGACAAATTTAAATCAGCTAATATAAAAGGCAAACAAAAAAACTGCACAGCACTCAACTTCACTTTATATAAATACGTTTATTGGAAGCTATAAGATTATATCAAGGTGTATCTCAAGACCGAAAATAAATAAAAAATTCAGACAACATTTTTATTTTCGAAGAAAATAGGATTCAATGAAAGCAGTAGGTAAACCATTAAGCTTGCCCTTCATACAGATTTTCTATATTGATACACGCATATTAATTGATTTATTTCAGTTGTGGAAGGTTTTACTACCCCAAAAAAGTTACATAATTGTTGCAGTATATTTCTATTCCACTTTCATATAGTATCTTTCGATTTGAAACAGATTTTCGTTGTGCAACACCAAGCAGTATTTGTGGCGCAGACAACGCATATCGTAACCAATCACTGTCAAAAATATTCCACCTAATGGACGTAGAATGGGTTAATCATTATGTTGTATTGATTATTTTAAAAGAGCAGCTGCTGCTGTGGATGATTCTAAAAGCATGGGATTGAACCTCCTTTCTCTAGAGAGCGCTGCCGATAGAATATTGATCCGTTCAATCCTTTGAACGCGCACTTTGAAAATATTTCAAAATTCCTCTTCTTTGATTGAGCAGGAAGGGCAATTGGCCAGTTCAATTGATTATGTACTCAATGGAGGATTTAGTGTTAAATTAGAAGAGGAAAATTTTGTGCAAGCTTCATACCCGTTTTATCAAATGTTCTGCTTCGAACATATTTTAAATACTTCGTATTAACCGTAGGTTACGTATTTATACGGTAATTGAAGTAAATATTAGCTATTAGAATTAGATAGATTGAAGTAATTATCAGCCTTAACCGTCATTCTTACAAACTAGACGCCTTTTATCGTATCTCATTTTGGGCTGACGTACAAATTACCCTCATTCCTTCAAAAATCGTTTTTGTCAGTTTATTCAAATGAGGATCCAACATTTGGAGTCGTTATCATAATGAGGATCTGGACAGGAAATAGCTTGTCCAAAGTATAACAATTATTTAACACTTTCTGGCCCTACAAATAGGTAATTGGTTTTTTATGGGGGCATATGTTGGTGTTTCTTTGGGGAATCATCCCCAAAAATTATTTATTCAGGACTAGAGGTTTTTATGTTAGAAGAAACTTTTTGTCTTGAGTTATTAGTCCGAATACAACTGTCCTAACATCGCATGGTTATTAGGTATATGAAATTTTAAATTACTTATCAAATAGGAATGGAACAAATATTGTTCATACTTTTCCATATGCATATGAATAAGTTTGCCAGGATAAAATGAGATTCTTACTATTTAAAGAAAATATAATACTTAGAATGAAAGGAAGAAAAAAATATTCAAAGTGTGCATTCTTACTAGGAGTCCATCGCTAAAAATTTGATAAACATTGACGACTTAAATTTAAAGTCGCCGTTTGCTTGTGCCACCAACCAAACTATTGGCCTCTAACTCATTTTCAAGTGTTTGGAGCAAAATTTCCATCAAATTTTCCACCTCTCAGATGAAGATCCAAAATGAACAACTTATAGAAATGAATCTCTAGTTCTAGATGTCGTTTTTGCAAGATGAGCCCTTAAATTGTTTATTGTGAATGTGCAAAAATTAAACATTGCACAGAAAACATCTTACGCAAAGTTGAACTTCATATCATTATCTATCAGTTTTCGAAATATTTTATTTTGACCACCTTTCAATTTTTAGAAATGATTTTTTGGAAAATACTATCTTTTTCGTGGTTTCTCCAATTTTAATAGTGGAAAATACATCAATCTAGTGGCTCAGGAAATCATTTTGGGGATTTTTCAATTTACTATAAACGTTCTATTGACTATGTAAACATTATTCCTCCAATACTTTTCGAGACATTGATAAAAAAAAGCGGAAAAACTTCAACAATTTGATGGAAAATCCTCTTACAAAACCTATTAATCTACCACTATAGTAAATGATATTTTCATTTATGTGATTTTTGCAAAGCAAATAGCATCATTTAAGTGCATGGTTCAATATTTTTCATATAAAAAGGATCTTGTTTAATAATTTAACTCATCAAAGTAAACTAAAGTTGCAACAACATAAACCAGCTAGAGTTTCCGCAATTGTGCCTTAATCCAGATGTCAAAATCAAAATATAAATAAAGAAACAAATGAAGGAAATTCGACAAAAATCCACCTACCTTCAAAGAGCCGAAAATATTTCAAAAAGAGCCAAACATGCGCACAGAAGAAACAAACTCAAACGCGCCACTATGCTTCAGCACTGCTCGACTTCTTCGAGTGTCTACCACCGTATGTCGAACATTTCCAGATTTCGTCAAGAACAATCCAAATCAGTGGCCGAGGATGGTTGGTCGAACTGAATAGCACCTGGCGTGCTCCATCCGGGGGCTCTACGAGATAATTATTGAGGTCCTCGGGCCCACCAGAGGATATGGCACGTCGTAAGTTACGAAAATTAATCTTTTGTGGACTTAATCGACGGCTGAATCGTGGAGGAAATGCAAATTCGGTGGAAGATGGCGAGATAATTGTTTAATTAGATGATAAGTATTTATTTGGAATAATCTGATTAGATTTCTTCCTGTCTGGCGATATTTATGATCTTACCCCGGCCATTCGAAAGAATTGAGTAACAGAAGTATGCATTATCTGAAATATTCCAAATAATACAGGGTCTTTCACGAGGAACCTCACCCATATTTATACGGGAAACTACTGAACGTATTTTCATGAAATTCAGCACTTATAAGTATTTCACGATGCTGATGAAATCTAAAATATTTTCAAGGCATAAGCACCTCCGGTTTTTCCGGAAATGACGTCAACTTCCGTTTTTCAAATTAGAACACCATTTTTTTATTGCAGAAATAGATTCCTTAGAGAATTTCAAGTTATTTTGATGTAACATTTTTCAGTTTTGGTTGGAAAATTCTCTCTGAGCGGGAAAATTCGAAAAAAAAATCGAAAATAGAGCTCCGCTGAAACAAGAACTTCGAGGTTTTTGGATGGAAAATTTTCATTTTTGGGATTTTTCAAGATGTAAGATTGCTGTATCCACTTTAAAAATCGAAATCGCGATTCATGATACAGGGGGTAAAAATCGCTTTCAAAGTTAGGGATGACAAAATCGTGAAAAATCAATTTTTTTCAAATTAGAACCCCATTTTTTATGGCAGATATTGAATCTAAGTTAAAAAATAATGTGAGTGTATGCATAACACCCTTGCCCTAAAATGGATATTTTCTGAGTTAATATCCACACTAGGGCAAGGGTGTGATGCATACAATCACATTATTTTTTAACGTAGATTCAATATCTGCCATAAAAAAATGGGGTTCTAATTTGAAAAAAATGATTTTTCACGATTTTGTCATCCCTAACTTTGAAAGCGATTTTTTCACCCCCTGTATCATGAATCGCGATTTAGATTTTTAAAGTGGATACATCAATCTTACATCTTGAAAAATCCCAAAAATGAAAATTTTCCATCCAAAAACCTCGAAGTTATTCTTGTTTCAGCGGAGCTCTATTTTCGATTTTTTTTTCGAATTTTCCCGCTCAGAGAGAATTTTCCAACCAAAACTGAAAAATGTTACATCAAAATAACTTGAAATTTTCTAAGGAATCTATTTCTGCAATAAAAAAATGGTGTTCTAATTTGAAAAACGGAAGTTGACGTCATTTCCGGAAAAACCGGAGGTGCTCATGCCTTGAAAATATTTTAGATTTCATCACCATCGTGAAATACTTATAAGTGCTGAATTTCATGAAAATACGTTCAGTAGTTTCCCGTATAAATATGGGTGAGGTTCCCCGTGAAAGACCTTGTATAGAAAGCTGAAGATCTCAATCGGAGTTATTCGATAGAGGCCCAAAAAACGGAAGAATGTACAGGTTTTCACTCAGTTTCCTCCAGCAGTTTCGGAAAAAATTGAAAATAACTGTCTTGAGGACATTAAAATTCGAAAACAGCCCTTACGGGTATGAAATTTTCGCCTTATTTTTGGACGAAGAATGTACCTACACCACTGAATATTTACAACTCAATTTCGGGACACCCTGTATTAAAAATTCCGCTTTATTTGGTAATTGCAAAATTCTTTACGATTAAGTATTTAATTTTTTGAAAATAGTTCATGTATCTCATTTGAGGCCAGAGTAATTTTTGAATAATGTAATCCTCTCGATTTTGTTAAGTTATTTGCACGACATCTGAACATAATCATGAATTAGAAAATTTAAATATTTTTACACTATTTGTTGTTTAATTTTTTTTGTTTACTTTACTCATATAATTTTCTGTTATACTGTGTTATTTTTGTTTTGTTTCTTCTCTCTTAGTTTAAATTTTTGGATAAGGTTGAATTGAATTGTTTTTTTTTTGTTCGTTGATGTACTTGATGTAATATCTCAAATTATGTACATGTGAAAACAGTAGTGGACTTTAAAAAGTCCGTTCTATTCCTTATTTTCGATAAATAAATATGAATATCCTTCACAGAAGTTGGATCTTCATTGTGAAAAACGCTTCTAATTTTCTTAATTGGCTTATTAATGAATACTGAGAATGTTCCTAAGAGTTCGATTTTCCAGTGATTGGCGTAATACCCTCAAATTGCAAAAAAAAGTATATCATCAGTGGCGGTTCTAGCGGGTAGGCCGGGTAGGCCCGGGCCTACCCAAAAATTTCATATTTATACTAGTGGACCTCCTGAAACCAAAGGGGCATTTCCTGGTTGTCGCGTTTCTCCTAAGCCGGGCCTACCCAAAAAGAAAACGGGCCTACCCAAAAAGAAAATCCTGGAACCGCCCCTGTATATCATTAACAAAAGGAACAAAATTTCGATGGAATCAATAGAAAATGTACAATTCCTGAAAGTTTTTGTATCGAAACTTGTTTCATTTCTAAATTCGTGATGAAAACCGCAATTGCGGGAAAAGATCAATCGCTTCTATTTGTGTTTTGTGATCCTTTTCATTTTTGGATTCGTCGCGTTTCCAATTTCCTTATCGGTGGAAAAATTAATATTTGTTTAAAATCCGGCATTCACGTGTCCTGCCAGCTGTTGCCTTCTCCACTTCGACCCGTTCCGGTAGGAAACACGAGAAGATGGTTAAAATGAGCAGATGTTTCAACTTCCAAGATTCATTTATATTCCATAGGGCAATTAAAAAGTGCCTGGAGACCCCACAGATTTCGGCACACGCGGAATCACATATTTCAACCGAAATTCCAAGAGTCAACCAGTTTGTCGCAAACAGTTATACCCCACATTGATCTTTGGATATACGCTTCCACATTGACCAGATCCAGATACGTAGCAGTATCAGAAGATTTAGGCGATAAAGGATTCAAATTTTCATGTCCTAATACCATAAGGAAAATAAAGACACAGACAGATCTAAAAACATTTATTTCGATTTAACAATTTCAAATATAATATCATGAAGAATTGTGATACAACAAACAATACTGTAAGGCTTATTGAATGATCTTGATCCCTTAAGGTGTCATTACGTGCGAAGAGAGATACAGGAGACCTAAGCGATCAGTTCGCAATGCATTGCACCTTCACTCAGCCCTGAAAACTAATCCACGGAAATACAAGTCGAGAATAATATTTGTATATAGTCACCAGAAAAGTCTTCCATATCATCGAAAATGTAACAAACAAAACATTATTTGATAAACATCCAAAGTAACGAAGACTTAAAAGCTCTAATTTCAAACATAACAGAGATCAACTGATAATAAAAATTTTGAGTCCAAGGGAAATACAAAAAAAAAACTAGTTTTTCATGTGATTTTATCTTCTGAAGAATATCTTTAAGTGATAATATTCACCCACTATAAAACCATACGAAATCTGATTCCAATAAATATTCAAAAATTCGTATCACGAATAAAGTATTGCAAAAACTGCAAATTTTAGAAAATATTCCATAGATAGGTCCAACCAACGCGTAGTGACGAACATGGTGTATAAGCCATGAATTTAAAAACTTACCCATTCAATTATGTTGCTCATTAAATGTTTACTGAGAAAAATTATTGACTGAAGGAAAATATTTGACTAAACCTGAGTATTAAAATAATTATTTGTACAACTTTAAACCACACTTATTGTATCTTTTTTCCACATATCAATTCAAATTGAGATTCGAATCTCTCAGCTTGATACCCATCAAGGTATCCCATCATTTAAACCAGTTTTTTGTAGAATAACGCAATAAGTACGCACAAGAAAGTGACGACATTATTCACTCCGAATATGCAGGAGGAACAAGGTTTGTTTATGTAAACGAAAAACTGTTTGTTCAATTCCTGGAAAGCGGCGAAACCTGGGCAGAATTTGTCGAGTACTCCTGAAAAACATCCTTTCACCAAGCCAACATCTCTGCAAATAAGAATTTAAAACGTTAGGTTCATTCTTCAGCACGTATTGAATTTTTGATCAATAACATTATTTTCCAGCTAATAATAGGAATGCTTTATAATGGTATGTATTAGGTGTTTTGGGAAAATAGCTTTATTGTTTTTCGAAATATTCCTTTGAAGAAACGACAGAGGTTTGAGGGTTTGAGCATTCTTATGAAGGTGGCATTGAGTACACACCCTGTATGTGCATCAGAACGCACTCATATTGCGAAGCATAATGATCACAATCTAATTCACATTGCAAACCATTCAATTAATACAACTTAATGAGAGATAAATTCTGTTTATCCAATATAATTAATCAATACGCCCTAGTATCATGTTCAATGTTAACTTAATCATCATAATATGCACTAATTTCAATTGAAAATCAAATAAGTACCCAATTCTCCTTGCACAATACATGCATGACATCTG
The DNA here is from genome assembly GCA_910592335.1 of Adalia bipunctata. NCBI lineage: Eukaryota > Metazoa > Arthropoda > Insecta > Coleoptera > Coccinellidae > Adalia > Adalia bipunctata. The sequence continues at coordinate 7,997,838 of OU342951.1, forward strand.
CCCCATATACCCAGGTACAAAAGAATTGTTACAGTCAGGAATAATAAGTTTTTGAATGTAATTTTTAAGGCATGTCCGAATATTAAATCAAGCATCCGCAAAAAAATGGAAGACATTAAAATTATCTTCACATTAGCAAATTCAACAGGGGAAAAATTGTTGTCTGTCGATATGTTGGTTGGTTCTATCGCGAAATGGGTTGTCATGTTTATTGTTCTGCAATGACGGTAATGCGGGTGTGTCGAGTGTGGACCAAATAAGGTAGAGGAAATGATGGCCAGCCGGAGAGTACCACAGGATGTATAATGTAAGACCGAGTTCTTATCGAGTTTTGTAAAACATTTTGTAAAATAATTTCGTCACTCCCGCAGTTTTTCCTTATAACGATGTATAGTTGATATAGATAAGTGACTTCTACTGACCTGCACATTGCGGTTTTGGTGATGTATCCCTTATCATTCACTGATGCAAAAACTCTTGAAAAACATGCACCGACGTCTCCAGTAGCGTTCTGCATTGACAGAGAATTTCTGCACTCTTTACCATGCGTACTCATGAAAGCTGGAAAAAAATTACACATCCATCAAAATCTTTATTAATCAAACAAAATCATGTATGCAATGTATGCAAAGCCTCGCATACTCATGGAAACTAACGTAAAGTCGCTGACGGCAACAAATGAATTGGAGCTGTCAGAATCAGTCGGGACACGCGCCATTTGTGGTAGAAAGTTGTCAACTACACTGCATTGAATACAGCGACAACGTGGAGGAGGGGGTAACAAGTGAATAGAAGAGGTACTAACATTTGACGTTGGCACCCTCCTTGACGCACAAGAAGTCCAAGAAAGAGTGGAAGGTGTCCTGGACGTACTGGGGCAAGAATTTCTCGTCGGCTGCCAAGCAACGAAGCATCTGTTTGTTAACGTCCTTCAATTTCAGTTTGAGAATAGGCCTTTCGTCCTTACAAAAATGTTCGATGTGCAAGGGAAGGAAGGTAGCGGTGTACTCAGCATATTTGTAGAAGTCGTAGGAAAGGCCCTGGAAAAAATTTCATGTTTAAAGACGATGCAATTCAAACTTTAATATGGTACAACGTACAAGGAGTACAAATGAACTACGCTCATAGAACTTATAGTACTATAAGTTCTATGACTTCGCCCTTTTGGTAGGCGTGGCAAAGCTACATGCTATTATAGGATTCTATGATTATTGGCGACATCTTTGTGTCCGTTCTGGACTATTAAACTGAAGTAATTTTTAACATCATCCCGCTATAGTCTATAGCATCAAGGATTACTTACCACTAACGTATCATAAGCGTCTCCTTCTTTGGCATTCTTATAACACCTCTCCTGAAGAAACTTCTGAGTGGAGCTGAGTTCCACTTTTTCGACTTCCTCTGCGAAAACACCTGTGGAAGATAAATGTGAAAAGAAAAACGGATTTCCGAGATACGGAGTTATATAAAATCCAGTGAATTGCGATATTTATAAATCTGAGACATAGTTACTCGGAACTATCAGAAATGTATGAATCTTTCATAGTAACTCCATTCATTAATTGAGTGATTGATAATGGTCTGATTAACTCCTGCTATGCGAGTTTATTTTATACATTATTCGATCATTGTTATTCATTAGTGAATATCATAGAGTTTTTTTCACTCTGCGGTAAAACCTGAATAATCGAAGTCTTTATATGGTCTAGGACCTAGGTGAATAATGCACCTTTAATGTCATTTATGTGGTCAGGAATATCCTGAATCTTCCTGAAAGACAAGTTTCGTAACTGTTGGACGTAGGTACTTATTAGATATTTCGAGAATTATGAGTCAATTTCAAAGTTATGTCACCTGAGAGTACCATGACAATAAGCGTACCTGCTGCCGAGTTTCACTTGCCTCAACCAATTACAATGTGTCAATTTGAAAAAATTAAAATAATAAAGGAATTTCAAGTTTGTTTTACTCCCCAGCCTTAAAGAACAAACCTTCGAATCTCTTACCCCCATCTCAAAGATTTAAATGTGATATACCTACCTATATCAATTCGGAGCTTTCTTGTCCGAACACAATTTAAATACCAAGAGTTATCTCTTTTCCTTACAATCGACTATCCTGTTTCTAATAATGTAACAGAACATGTCTGAAGGTCAAAATTTTGGGAGCGTTTCTGCAAGAGGAACCTAGGTATACCAATTACTTCTCCTTGAACTCTTTATCTACCTATTCACACATTCACAGAAGAGGTGGATAGATATTAGATATAATAACTATATCAATCAGATAGCAGTAACAAAACTTTCGACGATAAAATTTGGTGTATTCTCAAAGTCTATGAGCTCTTCCTCATTGAATACATTATAACGGGCGTTTACTCCACTCTACCCAAACATTTTATGTTAATTGAACATGCTAAAATTAGACTCAAGGTTGGGCGGGAATAAAATCCGTATGTTTCTTGTTAAGAACGAATCAAAATCGCACTGTTTTCGATATGAACATCACCATCAGAATTCAGAAGAAAATGATTGATGGAGAATTCCTTGAAAATGTTCCAAGGTCAACTGGAACGAAAAACAGAGGAAAACAGTTTATTTACAATTATGTAATCCCACATTTTTTATGGCAAATTAGATATTCTTCACAATCAAAATTCTACTTTAAAAAAACCTTTATTTCGTGTACATAGGTTTACAAAGTTCTAAATTTGCATCAATAGTGAAAGGGCGCGATGTTTGCTCCGCTTGTTGATCAAATATTAGATTTAGCATACAATTCAACTGGGTACAGGTAATAATAACTCATGAAACTACATTCATTTATCGACTCAGCAAGGAAAATGGGAACATACATTCATAAATCAATAAAAAGCTAGGCCAAAGATTGAGATCCCAGATTCCCAGATGGAAAATTAATTATCATAATTTCAATTGAAATTACTACATAATACTTTCATAAGTGTAACGCACAATAATCACAATATATCGCAGATTAATCAGTAATAAAATTCTCTTATCATAACATCCTCAAAAAGAAATAGTAATTAGTAGAGGTGTATCCAAAATACAACAATTTTCTGTCTCAGCAGCCCTTTCAATTTCATCTATTGGTGTAAAAACTATTTGGTTCCAACCCTATATTACACTCACCGTACACCAAGACTATAGTGATGTATACCCATTTCATGGTGAATTTGTTCTCCAGGTGGTTTGCAAATTCTCGTTGAATTTAGGTTAGTCCAAATTGCGAAATACACACACAGTTGTGTCCTATAACGTCAGATAAAGTATCCGCTCAAAACAAAACTAAAACGGCAGTGTCCTATATTATTATAGCCACATTATTGGATTCGCTAGAATCTCTATATGATAATAAGGAAAGAGGAAAAACCACAATCCACTACTCACAAAACAAACAAGTGTCAAGTGATCTAGGAATCGAGTAGAATTTACGGAATTCCCGTTCAGTTCTGTATTTTCTTCTGCGTTTCATTCAAATTCGGAGCGCTAGCGTAGCTTTCAGGTCATAGATGACAGATCGACAGAAAAACACCTCAAGATATTTTAATTAAATTAATGCAGCCCAGTCAGGGTTCAGGACACTCTATTAAAGATCTATGTCAGATCTAATCAGCAGTCAGGACTCACTGACCCGACTGTCCTGGCACCTCATTCCCATTTAGTGTTGAAATTTTCTGTATTGTTTATGTCAAAACAGAAACGGAGAATGCAATGTTCTATATATGAATGATAATTTTCGATTTCTTCTCTAAATCAATATTTATTTGGCACTGTGTTCTGATTTTTCTGTAGTACTAATTATTCGCGAAGTAGTAGTACTATAAACGTCACTTTGACAGTTGTCCATTGGACAACGACGATCGTCGTGCTTAACCTAACCTAGAATAATGTTTGTCAATTATATTGGGAAGTGACCGCATTTTGATTCTCAGAAATATAAAAATTCAAATGTATGGCCTATTTAACAGAGAATAAAGCAAGACAGATCGTTGCACGAAACAATGATGACGTCTTATATGCTAAAATATCCTAAACTTCGTCCTGATAGACTGAGACGGGGTTTGTTTAAATAATACAATTTTCCTTGTTCGATTTAAATGATTGTTTTTCAGGAAAATGCAAAGGAACCGGGGAAGTTATAGATATAACTCTAGGTATATTAACCTTATAAATTTTTACCTATTGAATACTCCCTTTGTAATTCATCATTTCGTTTTTCTAATGAGTTTTACATGTTCTTATAGATCCTGAATATGTGATGAAAAAATTGTTAACCGGAATTGGTGGCGAAGAGAAGGAAGACAAATTGAATTACTTGAAGGCATTCGTTGAATTTTTGAAAAAAATCAATGGTAACTTTGCCAGTATTGGATATCATGTGAGAGAGGTTCTCATTTGGTAAGTCAGACAAGTTCCTTGAAATATACAAGTTATAATTTTTTCCCAATTTGCAGTTTGAGAGTTTCCCTAGTTCACAATACACCCCATATTCGTTCTGCTGGATTGAAAGCCATAAGACATATTGTCTCTAATGATAATGACATTATATTTTTCAATAATTTATCCATACCATATTTAGTTGCAAGGTATGAATTCTCATTTATTTGAACAATAAATTCTCCTTCACTGTATATAATTTGTAGATGTCTTGATCTATCACTCAAAAATGATGCTGAAAGGTTAGAGGCAATGAAACTCATAAGAAAAGTACTTCTGTTATCGCCATCAAACTTTCATGAATGCCTGGCTAGGTGTTTGATTTCTTTAGCCAATAACGGCATTGAAGAGAGAGACAGAATGTTGAGAATATGTCTAGCAACATTATGTGAATTGGGTAATTGAATTGATCAAGAATGAAAACCATTTCTCTGAATAATTTGGTTTTAGGTGTGTTAAACAGTCAGAGATTCATTGAAACTGGTGGTGTGGCAGCCATAATAAGAAATTTACTAGAATGTCAAATGCCGAAAATTTCAGAATCTCTATGTGGTACTCTTTTGTACTTACTAGATAAACCCAGAACACGGGAAATAGCTGATGTTGATTTGAACTCAGTTGCAACACCTTACTGCGACTTTCATTACAAACATGATTGGAAAGACAAAAATCGGTAGGTGGAAATTGTTGAGACACTGTGTATAACCAAGAAGTGCTATTTTATTCATTGGAATGAAGGGAAGAGAGGTTCATTTTCTTGATTCATTTATACATTTTGTTTTTTACTAGCAGAAATTGCCTCTCTATGTATGACTCAAGAAACAAAGGTTTTTAAGGCTTCATTCTAATGAACAGGTTGTCTGTCTTTTCATTTGAATACTACATGTCTAAAGTGGTGTTATTATATTGCTTTAGAGATGAAAGAGACTTGAGATTTAACTGCAGCAGATTGGCTATGCTTACAATTCTGAGAAGCTGGTCTGGAATGTTATATTTCTGCAGTCCCAGTAACAAATCTGGCTTGTTAGCCATAATAGGTATTCTTCATCTCAATCAGTTAGAAGTTAGGGTAAGTTGAAGTTACAACAGTGGGGCAAGGAAGTCAAATTCCCTCATGTTTTAGAAAGCGATATTAGATCTTCTTTATGAACTGCTGGGTCTTCCACAACCTGAATGGACTGATGAACTGTCTGTAGCTTTGAGTGCTGTAGATCCTAGTGAACCTCAAGTATCGTGGAGGCTCAATGAAGGCTTTGTTGTCGCCGAAGGGCAATCAGTTTTACCTCATCTTGCGAAATATACTCCCAGAATAAAAGATATGCATTCAGCTGCTCTTTTGTACTGCTTTCAAAATAATGGACTCATTGAAGCTCTTGTGGAAGTTATTGCTACAAGTGATACCTTCATCAGTGTACGAGCTACTGTATTATTGGGTGAGAAATAGTTTAGGGTAACATTTATATTTTTTTGCATTTCCATACATCACGAATGACATTGACTGTTCATAACCTATATTGTCAACTACATCAGTCCTAACCTATAATGTCGAATTTTTTAACAGGTGAACTACTACGTCTTATTCAACTTCTACTGCCACCAGAATGCTGTAATTCTGCTTCTGCCCTGCCAACTCTCTTAGATTATGCTACGAAAAATAGTCCCCAAGCTATTGGGGCCATAACTGCCTTAGTTCAATTCCATAAGTAAACATTTGAGACCTTTTCTACCCTGAAAGAATTGTAATTTGAACTTTTTCAGGTTATTGAAGAAAAGACCTCTTTTACATAGTTTGTATTTAGATTTTATACTGAGAAGTGGAAGTTGCTTGAAAGTAACGACAAAACTGAACAAATCAAATTCCGAACGAAGACACAGGAGTATAAAATCAAGAATAAAAAGAGTAAGATTATAATTTCAAAGATGGTTGTTCTAACTGAGATAATTTTATATTGTAGTTTGTTTCGAATTCAAGCAGTGATCTCATCAAAGATACAGGAGTTTTGGTGCACAAGGATCATCTGCAGTGGAATTGGAACTTAATTCGAGTCATCATCAAGGTACTACATCAATCTTTCATACAACATAACCTAAAATTTCGTGATTGTTTTCAGGGACAAAGTAACCTAAAAATGACAATGACTGAAAACTCCCACAAAATTTTTTTGAGACGTTTGGTAGATTTTTATCTTCCTTCGAACAATAAATTTTCTCACATGGATTTGAGCGCATCGAATGTGTGTTTAGCATATACCATGGTGGGAATCGAACTTATCCAATTTCTCGTAGAGTTAAACGAACCTGAATGCGTTAAACTGTTGAATGATCTCTTCACAGATATTTTGAGCCACATCAGCGCTCTTACTAGTGGGAAAAGTGTGCACGATTGTCTTTTTAGTCCACAACATATGGTTAATACTCAGTGTCAGTATTACTTTTTGTTTGTTGGGAGGTTAGCAACGACGGAATTAGGTTTGAATATACTCAATCAAATCAATATGTTCCAATGGTAAATTAGAGAAAACGTATATTTGCGATTTTTTCATCCAATGTTTTTTAGCTTACAAAATCTAGCAACAACTACAAATAATGACTGTTATGTTAAGCTGATAATATCATCGATGAATTACAGTGATAATGTTTTGTGCCAAAATCTTCTAGCTGCCATATTGAGGTGTAATATTGAAGGCTCACGTTTATATGCTACTCAGTTCTTATTGATTTTACTGAGGTCAGGCTCTTCCGATTTTGCTACTTGGGGAATCCCCTTATTAGTTGGTCAACTAAAGGACCAAGCAAAGATCATATCATTGTGCGCCTTGTCAATACTTCATGAAGCTTGCGAATCGTTGGAATGCCTAGAAGTTATTATTAATACAACCATCGATTTCGATCATCTTGGCGTAAGAGGAAGTTTCCTATTGACAAGACTGTTATCACATCCTAGCGGACTTGCAAAATTCTGTAAGGAAAAGTGCTTAGCGGAAGAAATAAAAAAATGGGATGAGTCTTTTATATATCGCTATGTTAAGCAAGTTGAAGACGATATTTCTGACTCTTTGACTCTGCATCAGAGAGGGGCTGATGGGAAATATGATAAGAGGTTGAGTAATGTCCGAACCTTCAATTACAAGGACCTACATCTACCTCCTCATTTATATGGACAGCTTCCTAGATCGAATGGGGGTTTCAAAGCTCTAATGGAGCATGGATCAGTCGCAATATTCGAAAGAGTGAGATTGATTTATGGTCTAAATCGATTAATTTATTCTTGTTTATAACTTTTAGGTTATTACGAATGGTCCATACAATTCCGATGAGGAAGTACTAGAAATGAAAGCTTGTATATGGGCTTTAGCTCATTTGTGCACTACCTCAGAAGGTATTGAACTTTTGCTTGGTGCAGTTGTGGCTCAACTTATACACCTAGCGGAACATGCTAGCGTTTATTCGGTTAGAGCAACAGCCTATTACGCGCTGGGTTTGATTGGTACCACCCAAGCTGGCGCTGATGAAGTTTATAAAATGGGTAAGTATCCTTATTATGATAAATCGCAGCCAGGTTAATGAGTGAAATGACAGGTTGGATCAGCGCTCGTCATAATAGGCACGAGATCTGGCCTCTAATACAAGAAGAATCACAAATACTGAGTGATTCGGAGAATGGTTCTGAAGATGGTTTTTTGGAATATAGTTTTGGAGCTTCTCCAAGGTCAAATCGTTTGTTTGAAGGTATGGAAAGCCGTTAAAAATGTGATTGTGCAGGTTTTCAGAGAACGGTTTCACGATTTTCAGAGAACTTTGAAAGAAATATGGTGTGGAGGAAATCTTCGACGCTTCCAAACAATAGGAATTATTCCAATGTGTTTCATCAAAGGTCAATGTCGGAAAGCAAAACTTTCGAAATGTCCAAAAATTACGAACAAAGATTAAGAGAAAGGGTGGGATTGTCTAAACAGTTCAGCAATCGATCTACAGAATCTAGTATGAGTTCCGGAGATTTTTACACAGGATCGAAGTTGCCAATGTAAGATCTGAAGCTGTGATCGATATTGTCTGACATGAGAACATTTTCTAGGATGCAAGTACAAACTTTGAGTCCCATTCCAAGTTCCTCTAATGTTGTGGCTTTGAATAAGCCGAAGCAGAAGATAAGAAGATATTCTGAATCTAGTAGAAGGGATTCTGTACAATGCGGTAAGTTTTGATTAATCTTATTTAATTCTGAGAAAATTTTTTGTAATTAATCATATATAGGTTCGAATGAAAAAAACTCTCAGCAATGTAATTCCCACAAGTTGAGCAATCAAGATCTGTTAGGGTACACAACATTACATTTTTTGAGGAATAACCGTCAATCCAGCAATGACTTCGATGCTATGAGTCCTTATACAATACCTTTCAACGATATGTATGTATGCTCATAAGATTCTTTTCTTATCGATCTAAATTTCATGTGGTTATTCAGGAATCCCGTGGAAAAAAATTCTTCTGTCGAAGATTTCATCTTACGTTCCAGTTTATCTTCTCTATCCAGCGCTAAAAACAATCATTTATACCAAAGATTTCAACTCGGAGTTCCTTGCTATATGGGAATTTCAGTGCCGCAACATCTCAATGACTTATTTCCAATCAAAGAAGATGTTAGTTACTCCAACTTAGGTACTAAGACATATGACATTGACAATGAATCCCAGGAATCTTCGTTTTCAACAATGGACGAGAAACTGCAGTTTATAAAGCCAAATATGGATTTTGTACATAATAAAATTGAGTGTTTAGAATGCTGTCTTGGTGAAGGCACGAAAACAACTCAAGAAGCTGAATCTTCAGGTTAGATATTCTTCTTTAACCTCAAAAACCAGGTGTCATAACTTTTGAGGTTAAAATTGTCAGGTATAACTCTCAAAATTGGTTTTCTTTCAGTTTCGGGATTTTTAAAGCAGGAAATATTACAGTATATCGAGCTTTTATCAAATCCTTTGTGGAACAAACATTCCAAGCTGGCTTTATTGCAACTGAAGCAAGAGAACCCAAGACTTTTCGAAGATCCTTGCCTGTATTCCGAGGCTTGTAAAATAATTTCAGAGAACAATTTTCGTTTGAACATTAGGAGGATAATTCATGAACTATTTTTCGAAGTTAATTATATCAAAGTATATGAAGAAGCAAAGAGTTTGATAACCATAAAAACTGCCCATTTGAAGAATGATGACCAAAGAACAAAATCAGTTGATTCTGACAAGATTGAAACTGATGAAGTAGATCAAAGACCAGATTCAGCTTGCATGTCTCCCACTCAAGAGATAAGTAACTCCCTCTCAAGTTCTTCGTTTCGCAGTATAACTGATATAAATGACTTGAAATTGTCATATAAAGAAAATAAATTTCCTATAAAACATAGGGATATGTGAAGAAAGAAGATGGACCTGCATGAATTTTATATGGTTTTTTGGATTCTCAAACTATAACCTCCAAATAATATCTTTGTATACCATTTATATGGTTTGATTTGCTACAGGATCATTGAGTGAGAAGCAATAAGTATTTAATATGTACAAACTATTGTTCCTATCGAAGTATCCTCAACTTTTTATTTTATTTCTTTTATTATGTTTCCTATTTTACAGAAAATTTTATTGGTTTGGTTGTTGCACAGGTAATACCACACCATGAACATTGCTGGTTGGTTATTTGCCTTTTTATCAAAGTATTTATTTTAGTACAAAATGTGATATTTTTTAGTTAGTGATCACTTGTTTTGAATAGAAAGTAGCCAAATATAACAATATATTAACCTTATTGTTTTGCACTAAAAATTTCTTCGAAATGAATAATTGTTTTAATTATCCAGAATAAAAGTATAAGTTTCTTAAAAGATGTTTAATTTTTTCCCTATTTCAACACACGGGTTAAATTAAAACGTGAAATTTTTAACGAATTTTTTTATAGAAAAGCAATGAAATCACTAAAAAAACAAGAATTTATATCTATCTCCCACAAAATACAATAATATTGACAAAAACATCAATAAGTCGGTTTACAAAGTTGTGCTCTTCCAGGAATATTTTTTATCTTATGAAAAATTGGCACAATTGTATAAATATATATTTTGCAACACCATATGCAATTTTGTATATTTTATTTTTTATTGGGAAGCTGGCTTCGAATCTATATTAGGTACCCAAGGAACAGGATTGACGTAAGTGACAGACAGAGATGATCTCAAACCTACAAAAAACGATGAAAGGAAAACGTAATTTTCAAAATTATGAACTTACTATCCAGCCCCCTATTCAGTGGAAGGGGCCTAGGTTTATTTTTGGAAAATTCCAACCATTCTTCGAACGCTTTTTGATTCGCGATCGTTCTTCTCTCTTTTTCTATCTGCTCTTGTAAAAGTTTCAGTTGTTCTTGGTTCTTCTTCTCTGAAATTATCATCTCATTATATCTGATGGCGATATTATTCAGCATGGAAGAAAAAGGCTTGCAGAAGCTTATCTTTATATGATGGCAGATCAATTAGAAATTCACTAGTTATGAACTAGTTTTAAGCCTTTCAGTAATTCTTGTGAATATATGAACGTAAGTAATATTATTTAGTTTTATGCATCTATGTGCCCTTTTTTGGTTCTACTACCAATGTTTATTTTTAAAGGGTAATTGGAATTATTATTTTTATATGAGTGTTTTAATTATAATGAAATGGCGCATCTTATACGGTAAAAGTGTGACAGTTTTCTGGAGAGGGGTGTTACAAGTCGTATCTTCATCACCGCTATTCATTCTCGAGCAATGGTGTGGACCTTCAGACTCTTTCTAAATTTTGTTCGAGTCTACTTTTCTTTTTGGTCAATTTGGTTTACCTATATCAGCTTCCTCCTTCCTCTTCAACCAAATCTGATATTTGATCTGATTCTCGAGATTTCTCTTCTGCTTTTCCAAGTCCCTCAACTGATCCAACTGTTGCTGTCGCTCCATCTCGCCCTTTCTTTTATCTTCGCCTCTTTTTTTCAACGCCAACCACATTTTGAAGTTTTCTCTCTCTTTCTCCAATATCTTCTCTCTTTCCAGCTGTTTCCTACGTTCCTTCTCCTTATGGGCCATTTGCCTCTTCTTCTGTTCCTCCAGTTTTTTGGATAACCATTGCCTCACGCTGTTGTTTTCAGACGGTGTGAACGATGTTAAGGAAGTTAAGGATGGTTTGGTTTCGCAATTGAAGGCTTTGTCGCTTCTTCTCACTGTTATTTGGGATACTTCACTCAGGGTTGAGCTAGATGTGGTGCTGCCATCAGATTCGTTGTCGTAGTTTGGTTTTTCGGCTTCAACACCGCATACTGTTAAGGTTGTCGGGTCGAGCACTGAGAGGAAATCATCTTCGATTTTGTTATTTAATTCGGAATTTCCTTGGTTTCTGCTTTGTCCCAGATTGGTTTCAGATGGAACTGCCTTTGGTGAAAACCCTTCTTCGAGTTTCGATAATTGCAACTTGAACGATGGTTTCTTGTTTTTCTTGGCAGAAATTGGTAATTCGTGTTTCGAAATTTTTGTTTGCATTGGCCGTTTGGCGATGGTCTTGTGGATGTTCTTGTTGATGCTCTTGAGTTTCTCCAAATTCTGTAAAAAGTTGTTGTCATCGCAGTCAACCCTAGTCTCGCTTCGTGTAGCCTTCAGGCCATCTCCAGACGCCATTGTTGGGTGGCAGAGACAGCTGTCTGCGTCGATGTAGCAAGAGCACCTTCAAGAAATACTGGTCACTTACTTAAGCGGTATTGAGAGGGTGGTGGAGTTACCTTTTGGTTTTCATTATTTTGATCGTTTCGGCCAAATGCTTTTCGTAATTTTGCAGGTCGGGCGCCATCTTCCTGATGGTTTTTTCCACATAAATGGCTGCGTTTATGAATTTTTTGAACACATAGGAGTCGCGACTTTCGCAAGCGTTAATGACGTCGTTTGTTGAATAACTCTGCATGCAAGGATACTTTGGATCTAGCATTCCTAGAAATGAAATCATCAATTTCTTGAATGCGGTAGGGAAATCTGTACCTTGTGAGGATTTCCAATAACATCAAAACGAAAATAGCAACTTTTAAGTATCAGGGATGAAGTTTATGAGTTTTCTGACGTTTGAAATAATCATAGATTTCTGGCGAATGCAGGTTTTCAAATCTAACCCACCCAGCACCCCTATTCACTCCAAATCCCGTTGAAAAAACAGCAAAATTACTTGTTTGCCAGCATTGAAACTATACTCTGTTCAAATCTAAGAAGGAGCAATAATAACATCTTTCGAGCAGAGGTAGGAGGGCCTTCGTAAAGTTTCTTTCCGTCCAGAGTCGAATCGAGGAAATTCCACACAATCGTTCAGTTTTAACTGAACTTGAATTCCATTTTTTCAATAATTAATAGAACGTTGTTCTTTTGAAATTTGGCAATCTGTCGTCATCATTCACGATTTCTAGAACTTCAGAAATCGTTGGGATTTCATTCCGGAAAAAAAACCGTGGACAATTCTTCTGATAAGGTTCATATCGAAATCGTCAACAGAATCGATTATTTTTAACGACCGGGCTCTCCTCTTAGGTGGCGTCAATGTTTTATTCTCTGAGAATTCTGAATAGGTAACGCTGAATCACTCACCCCTCAGGATTTTGAAACAATTCTTACTAAGTCTCTTTTCGATAAATCAGGATGTTCTTCCAATTCTTTTCGTAAAATGTTCAAAATGATCTCTTTCTCTTCAGCAGAGAAATGCGACCTTTTGGACCTTTTTCGTGGTGGTCCCCACATATCATCCTCAGATGCATTATCCGTTTCCGAATTCGACATTGTTCTATAAACACTATACACTTTGTCAAAAGATTTTCCAACACAATACACTTTTCACAACAAAATCTATAAACACTTTGAACAGCTAGACCTTCACAGTAGCAATTGAAAACTTCGATATTTATGTAAATCAACATGGCTTTAATCCATTAAGGGAAAAAACCCAAACCTGGTGTTTCCCGGAATAACCTTGTCGGAATCTTGAGCAGCCGACAAAGAGTTTCTTACAAAATAATATAAAATTATGGACCGAAACTAAATAAATTTCGAATATTACAAGTAAATGACCATTATAAATTCGAACAGAGATCTTTTTCGAGTCTTGTCAATTGAAAACTTCGATATTTATGCTGCTTATGATCTATAAGGCACAGATTCGACCTGTCCTGGAATACTGTTCCCATATTTGGAGTGCTGCACCTAAACACTCCCTAAAACTCTTGGATTCCGTACAAAAAAGGGCAATTCGTCTCGTCGGTGATGCATCGCTTACAAGCTCGCTCACGTCTCTGGAACACCGTAGAAAAGTGGGCGATCTGTCTCTATTTTATAGATATTTCCATGGGCGATGCTCTTCTGAATTATCAGCAATCGTTCCCCCTCTGGCAGTCTCTTCCAGACTAATCCGTCAAGTTAAGTCTTTACACCCCTTCGTGGTAACTTTGGAGACCCGCAGAACATCTCTCTTGAAAGACTCGTTTATCCAACGAACAGCGAGGCTTTGGAACACATTGCCTAGGGAGGTGTTCCCCGAGGCATATAACCTCCAGAAATTCAAGAAGAACACCAATTCCTACCTGCTTGCCCTTGATTCTCACGATGTTCCCTGAACATTACAGGATATTCCTTTTCGTGAAAAACCACAACATAAAAAAAAATCAAAATGGCTTTCACCCATTAGGGAAAAGGACCCAAATCTGGTGTTTCCCGGAATTAATTTGTCGGAATCTTGCAAGATTCCGACCCAAAGCTCTGAAACTCTGGTGTTTCCTGGAATTACCTTGCCGCAATCTCGAGCATCCGAAAAAGAAATTATTTAGTAGATAATAATATAAAAACAAAACAAAATAAAAAAATAGGGTAGGTACGTCGGTATAAAATGTTTGTGACAGTTGCAAATCATAACAGAAATTTTGCACTAGAGTTTCTGAGGAAAAAAGTTCTAATGTGGGAATTGCTGTCTCAAATCATTGAATCATTTCTATCCAGTACCATCCACAGTCCGAGTACGATCCTGGCAGTCTCTTAGGGCGGTCGAAGGGAGCGTCGTTATGATGGTTTAACCAATAGGAGCTTTATTGTGCGCAAACCAGACGATTTTGTTTGTTTACAAAGCTCCTTCTCATAATTGAACGGACTATAGTAGTAAATCATACCAAATCACTTGTTTTTCAGGAAAAAAAAATAAAACAATCGAGGGGGACTTAAACTAGAAATGTACCCGCAGGGCATATCAGGTATATTTAGTAAATAAGGAAAATTAAAAGAATGGAATATCTGAACAATATTATATTAGGTATATTGCATAATACAATTTTGGGTTTCATCATAAATACATCATTATTCAGTAAAAAACTTTGGTAGGTACTCTTTTTGGGGTTCTTGATTTGCTGATAAATCTGTCCGAGTTAAAAATTTTCAAATGAGACGTCATAAGGCAATTAGTTAGATTTGATAAGTATCTATATTATTGGAACTTTTTGGACATATTGCTGATGTTGTTCAATTAATTGAGGATGATCTGAATATAGGTACAAACAAAACTCCTTCACTCAATTTTTTCCATAACATAGGCGCATATTTTGGAGCAAATACGTAATAAGTGCTGCTATTTCATGATTGATTTTGAAGGAACGATAGCATTAACCGAGGAGTTTTGCGGAATACAATGGAGTTATCAGAAAAATGGATCACTGCTCCCCAATTGCTCGAATTCAACATATCAGCAGATGATCTGCGCCTGCTCAACGAGTTTGCCTCTTTTCCTCGTCTGTACTGCTTCATAAAACACCCAGACAACTAAAAGCCTTGTGACTTCCCAAAAGCATTCTACTGTTTCTTGATCAGATTTTCGTCAGGCTTGTATCTGACTCAAAATCCAATCGACGTACGACTGCACTTTCGTGTAAATCCCCGGTAGGCCAAATGTACCGCAATTTTTGGCGCCATAAGAAACAATTCCGACTTGAACGTATCGAGCTCTGCCATTTCCAGCCTCGATGTTGAAAAGAGGTCCTCCGGAGTCTCCGTTGCAAGAGTCTCTGCTTCTTCCACCGGCGCAGATTTGAGTTTCGAGGACTTCAGCGTAGTTACGAAATACCTTGCGACAAGAATCTAAAGACACTTCGGGTAGATCGGCTTTCTTCAGGATGACACTCTTGTAGCCTGCAAAGGAAAGGATATTCAAAAGGAGGAACCATCAAGGATGCCTAACACTATACATTAAGCAACGAAGAAGTTCAACTAGAAGATTATAGAATTTAGTGCAGCTCTTACCTTGTTCAGTCATGCCCCATCCTGCTACTGTCATGGTTTCTCCTGGTCGAATGGTAGAATTCCACAGGGGAAGACAAATAGGGGCAACGTAACCTGTGAAGCAACGAAAAATTCTAGTTAAAACAAAACGATAATTAAAATCTAACGGATGATTCTCACCATTGTGTGTATCAGCAGGAAGAGACAGTCGAATTAACGCTATATCATTATACTGGGTGGACTTGTTGTACTCAGGATGAATAATTATAGAGTCTATATGGAAATCCTGAGAAGGAGGGGCACATATAGTGGATCGGCCTTCGCAATCCCTGTCTGTCATTATGTTGAACTCTCCTACTCTGACACCCCTGAAAAAATTTAATTAGTTATGAACAAAAGAAGTGGGAAAGAAACATTAGAATCAATAATTCAGGAACACACAATAGACTAAAACTGTACCAACGACAATATTTTATTAGGATTATAAAGTAGTGTAATGATTGGATGATACTTACAGAATATTATCATGGATGCAATGGGCCGCTGTAAGGACATATTTATCCGAAATTAAGCTGCCGCCACATAGGAAGTCTGGTCCTTTATCTGAAAGCAATAGCTACTAAATCTTATGGAAAAGTTTTTAGAAGAGGTGATAAGGAGAAATAATCCACTTTCCCTTAGAGTCCTTAGATGTTCTTCTACGATTCGAATGGGATAAAGACCTTAACGATCGAATATCAATACTAGATTGCCCAGGGATTCTGTGTCTATGATGATTTGAAATTTCGATTTTTTGAAAAAATGTCATTTGGCAGATCAAAATCTAAACTATGATAGATAGCGACTTGAATTGTTTTTTATTGGATTCAGCTTCCCTGAAAACCTATATTTTGATACCAAACATGACCATATTGTTTTTCTTCGATATGAATTTTTTCAGTTTTTTGTTTTCCATTTTCGAATTTTTTTCACGAGCTTAGAGCAGGCAGAGTTTGGGTGTTATGGGTCAGCAAAATGGGTATTCTGATAGATTCGAATGAGATAAAGACCTTAACGATCGAATCAACACTAGTTTCTCCAGGGATTTCGTGTTGAAGACGAATATGGTGTTTTTGGGGTCTTACCCCTTACGTATTTTTCACCCAAAAAGTTGGGATTTTCAATATCGATTTTATTATGCCTGGAGATACTTGGGACAATGCTGATTAACAATATACAAATCAAAAGTTGATGCGACCACTGGAACGGGAACTATGACTATTTGAAATTTAGATTTTTTGAAAAAATGCCATTTCGCAGGTCAAAATCTAAACTATGATAGATAGCGACTTGAATTATTCTTTATTGAATTCAGTGTCCCCGAAAACCTATATTTTGATACCAAACATGATCATATAGTCCTTCTTTGACATGAATCTTTTTAGTTTTTTGTTTTCCATTTTTCATTTTCGAGTTTTGTTCACGAGCTCAGAGCATGCCGAGTTTAGGTGTTATGGGTCAGCAAAAAGGGTATTCTGATAGATTCGAATGGGTTGTAGAACTTTAAGACCGAATATAAACACTAGATATCCCAGAGATTTCTTGGTGATGACGAATATGGTGTTTTTGGGGGGGTCTTACCCCTTACGTATTTTTCACCCAAAAAGTTGGGATTTTCGAAATCGATTTTATTATGCCTAGGGATACTTGGGACAATGCTGACGAACAATAAACAAACTAAAAGTGGATACGACCACTGAAACGGGAACTATGACGATATGAAATTTCGATTTTTTGAAAAAATGCCATTTCGCAGGTCAAAATCTAAACTATGATAGATAGCGACTTGATTTATTTTTTATTGAACTCAGCGTCCCCGAAAACCTATATTTTGATACCAAACATGACCATATAGTCCTTCTTTCACAAGAATTTTTTAAGTTTTTCGTTTTCCATTCTTCATTTTCGAGTTTTGTTCACGAGGTCAGAGCATGCCAAGTTGAGGTGTTATGTGTCAGCAAAAAATGTATTGTGATAGATTCGAATGGGTTGTAGAACTTCACGATCGAATATCAACACTAGATTTCCCAGGGATTTCTTGGTGATGACGAATATGGTGTTTTTGGGGGGTCTTGCCCCTTTCGTATTTTTCACCCAAAAAGTTGGGATTTTCGAAATCGATTTTATTATGCCATGGATATTTGGGACAATGCTGATGAACAATATACAAATCAAAAGTTGATACGACCACTGGAACGGGAACTATGACGATTTGAAATTTCGATTAAAAAAAAAATGCCATTTCGCAGGTCAAAACCTAAACTATGATAGATAGCGACTCGAATTATTTTTTATTGAATTCAGCGTCCCCGAAAACCTATATTTTGATACCAAACATGATCATATAGTCCTTCTTTGACATGAATCTTTTTAGTTTTTTGTTTTCCATTTTTCATTTTCGAGTTTTGTCCACGAGCTCAGAGCATGCCGAGTTTAGATGTTATGGGTCAGCAAAAAATGTATTCTGATAGATTCGAATGGGTTGTAGAACTTTAAGATCGAATATAAACACTAGATTTCCCAGAGATTTCTTGGTGATGACGTATTTTTCACCCAAAAAGTTGGGATTTCCGAAATCGATTTTATTATGCCTAGGGATACTTGGGACAATGCTGACGAACAATAAACAAACTGAAAGTGGATTCGACCACTGGAACGGGAACTATGACGATTTGAAATTTCGATTTTTGGAAAAAATGCCATTTCGCAGGTCAAAATCTAAACTATGACAGATAGCGACTTGAATTATTTTTTATTGAATTCAGCGTCCCCAAAAACCTTTATTTTGATACCAAACATGACCATATAGTCCTTCTTTGACATGAATTTTTTAGTTTTCCATTTTTTTCACGAGCTTAGAGCAGGCATGGTTTAGGTGTTATGGGTCAGCAAAATGGGTATTCTGATAGATTCGAAGTTCTACTCCATATTGCAGAGTAAAGTTGTAAAGTAGATACTTACTCGTGTTGTAAAACAACATAGCCATCCATGGAAATTCCCCCAAGTTTGCAGTTTCGCCATTTGTTATTCTTGCATGCAATCTCACATTACCACAAGAGTTCACTGGTAAATGTTTAAGGTTTTCATGTTTGACATCTGATGTTCTTTCCTTCTTTTCCTCGTTCCATGTAAGTTGGCTCTGCGTACAACATACTTTAGGATGATCGTCGATGAATCCGCATTGGTTGCTTCGTATCTGTCGGAACACAGAGTGAGGATTCACTTTTTTGGTCACCTCCAGCAAGTAGACGTAATAAGGACACTCGAAGATATCGATGCAAGTGTCACCAACTCTTGTGCATCTGGGCCCTGGAAATTAAGAGTTATAGATAAGAACTGTTCAAATTGGCGAAAAGCCGTTATCGATTTATTGATAAAATATAAAAAAACATGTTTTGGGAAAAATGAGAGGTCGAAAAGGAGAATAATTGATTCATACGTGGGTGAAATTTCGATTCTCCAGGCGATGTAGAAGGATTTTTAAAAAATTCGCGAAAATCGAGAAAAAATCCTGCAAAAGGGGAAATTTCAAACTCGATAAAACTTTTTTCATAGATATCCTAGCCGTGATGTAAATATACGGATCGAAAGAGGAAAGGTTAATGCATAATAGCTTGGTATTCATATTTTCCATAAATTTCCATTTCGCCTATAAAATCAACCGATTTGCAGTTATCTACCGATAAGGATAACTGCTCAATAGATAGATCTAGGGGCTCTACTAGTATTCTCTAACTAAGCGGAATAAGTTTAAATATAATGCTGAACAAGAATCACCTCTAACAATAGTGCTCGTGGAAATCCAAAGGCTTTGAATATGCACCAATAAATGCGGAAACCTATCAGGAAAAACCGCAGAAACGACGAAAAAAAGTAGGAATTTTTAAATGAAAATAACAAATAACTGTTGCCTATGGAAACTCCATTTGGCCCATAGTTTAGGTACTGTGTTGGTCTATAAATCCGAGGATCAGCAACCCATAAAGAATAATCTCGGAACAATTTAAAAACTGACGGTATAACTACAGGCTACAGGTAACGATTCCTCAAAACATATTTTCCGCAAATATCACAAAGGTGTGAGTAATTTTCGAGAATTCTGACAATGCAAGCTTAAAATCTCAAGGAAGATAAACAACCCATTCAGAACTAAGATAAACGTACTCTTCAGAACTTGAAGCTTTTACAACAAAGAGCATTTATTGAGGTTGTAAATTATGGTCATTACTACGTCAAGATTATTCGAAGGGATTATGTCATTGATGGTTCTGACAGGTATATACGATAGGTAGACGAGCTTATAATATTTCGATGTTATATACAGTGAAATTTTATCGATCTTCTTTCTAAATTAAAGACTAAAATTTGTCTCTATCATGAGTATCATGTATAACTTTTTAAATATATTTTAAAATAATTGCTCCATTGTGTAGTTGAATACTTGAAGGAATCATAAAAACTTTCACACAGTTGTTCCTTTAAAATTTTGCCAGGATATCAGCATATTCTTCAAACAAAAATATTACCACTACCCTTATACGAGGGACAGAGTTTTTTATTTACATTTCCTCTGCTAACACTAAGATTTGGAGCGGAAAACAGATTTTTTTATACGATCTGTTCCTTTGATTTTGAATAAACTGTGGATTGCTCCTTTAAATTTTTTTTTTGCGAAACCCTCTAAACTACACCCTGACAGAAAGAGCTCTATTGAAAAAGTTAGGCAGTGCAATTTTCATTGTATTCATCTGCTGATGAACGAATCATTTGCGTTATTATTTATTATAAAATGAATTTAGAACAAATTTTGGAGCATAAACGATTCATAACTGAATCTCAAATTGGAAAAATACATTCATGAAATAAACTTTTTAGATATTATTAGAATTTTTTGGCGAAAAAGTAGTTACACTGCAGATAATGAGAAAAAATACTCACTGTTGAATGGCGAATACGGTAAATCAGCTAATCCAGAGAAAACACAAGAAACTAACTGCAATAATATTGATAAAGTGAACACTCGGTAAGTCTTCATCTTCGCACAAGCACCATTGCAACACTGACCCGCAAAATCACATTTCGGGATAAACTTTCGTCATAAGTACCTCAGGTACTTTTCTTCTTCTTGCCGTAGGTACGCCCTTTATATAGAGGTCGACCGACTGAGAACAAATCAGGGTCGTTTCCTGGATATGCCTCAACATTTCAAATGAGTCGTAACGCCTCTGTCAAAATCGTAATCGTTCCAATGGTTTCGGAGTTATTGACTTCGAAAAATTTAATTCAATTGGTTTCTTGAACTAGCAAATGCGATTCTATCAACTAGGTGGAGGAAGTAGTTCTTAATGAAATCACGAAAGATACTGTAAAACCAACTTTATTGAAAACATGGAGATAATTTAAGAATATCGATATCTCGAATAAATCAATAATTCAACATGTATCATAGGTACCTAAATAAAACAATCCTTTCCTAAGCTAATTCATGGAAAATCTCTTATAAAATTTATAGATAGACTATCAAACTACAACTGCCAACTCTGAACAATTTCAATCAGTCGAAATACTTGATACAATTATTACAATTCCAGAAAGAAGAATTCGCAAGAAATCTTCTAATCATCACCAACTCATTCCCACTTTACTCTTTTATTTCTGTGCAATCTAAAATTTTAGGTGCACCAACCCTGTTTTGTATGATCTAATGTAGGTATTCGTTCATTTTCGAGAAGTTAAAACGTTTCTTCTTCCTCTTGCAACCTCGCTATATCTAGTTTGTTCAAGAAGTAATAAGTGGGCTGACGTCCCTTCAAATCTTTCGCAATTCTTCTCGCACCTGCTTTTATTAAAACTCTACTCAAAGTTTCCATTTTGTCAACCCCCATAGCGTAGTGTAAGGCTGTTCTTTCCAGCTGAAATAAAAAACAACTTGAACACTATTACCTATGACGTTTGGTGATAACTTCCAACTATTATGCCTAGTAAGTGTCTCAAATATCATATTATTAATCTTTACAGTAAGAGGCATATTTATTGATTAATGAAGTACTCACATTATCCCCGAGTATGAGTGTATCAGGGAAAGTATTTGCAAGATAGTCTACGATTTCTTCTTGCTGCCAAAGAACAGCAATATGGAGAGAGCATCGGCCATAGCTGTTTTTGCCCACTGCTAGCAACTTTCCACTTCCTGTATCGTTTTCATCAGCCAAAAGTTCCATCAGGTCTCTTATAGAACCGTTTCTTATTACATGATGGACTCTTTCACGTTTTTCCTGAAATTCAATAGTGGTTTTCAATATTTCATGCAGGATTATATCTAGTTAAAAAATACAACTTTTGATAGATAATGTAGATGTGAAAAGAAAAAGAATAAGAGACGATTAAGTGCAATATTTAAACACTACCTCAAATGTTAGAATTGACTGAAGGAAAGATAAAGTGTCAGGCTGATCTTCTTTGGACACAGCTTCAAAGATTGGCGTATTATCTTCGTCGACTATGTCTGTTATATGGTCGTATCCATCCAGGAGTAGTTCCACCAATTTATCAGTTTCTCCTAGAAAACTCATTCGTTATAAGTTCAAATTGAATTCGAAATTATAAGTCACCTTTAGTGGCTACATGCATAACATATCTGTCTATTTCAACTGTATTGTCCGGAACATTCGCCTGTATACTTATATCTCTAGCAGTTCTGTACAACTCATCTCTATAAGCTACATTGATTTCAGACTCCATAAGGAGTTGGAACAATGCATTCCTTCCATGGTTTCTTGCTGCCGCGAAATGCAGCATACTTTGACCATGCTCATCCTGAAAACATTTAAACGAGACAGATTTATGATGAGATCTTCGTTAGAAAGCTTCCTACCCTTATTGTACTGTTGAAGGCTGAATCTTCATCGATTTCATTTTCTTCAGGCTCGACTGTCACCACGTCAATTGATGTTGGAACAGCATCATTTTCTGTTTCATTGTCAGGGGGCCCTTGTATGATTTGCTTATTTTCCTACAACAACAAGAACATTTGGAAATCGAAGAGTCTCAGGGCCTCTTTTTAGTTACTTCTTTCCATTTTTATTTAAATGTTTACCTGTGTTTTTGGTCGACTCCTATTTTTATTGTTAGCGAAATTGTAGAGATAGGTAGCGAGATAAGCTATTGGATCGTCAGGCCTCTCATTTGCTACTTCGGTCAAGCCTTTTATGAGAGGATCACCAAGAGCTAAAATCAAAGACGTTAGGAGAAGTGGAAGCAACGGAGAAAATGATCATACATGATGCCAAATATCGACCTTCTTCTGTTGCAAAAAAGGGCATGTCAACTTGATTGTTGTCAGGCTCAGCACCATCTGTAACAAGAAAGAACTATCATGTGATATTCACGAGTAACCATTAGAAAATGTGAACTGAGTTCTTGCGTGAAAACCTTCGATATCCAAAGCACAAAAAGGGACAAAACACTTCACGAAAACACGTCAGGAACAAGAACATCACAAGTGCAATGGTGTAGCGACATCACACATGTTGTAAACCAAACAAATTGTTTTCGACATAATTGTACTGACCTATTGGTAAATCCTCCGATTACGTTTAAAGTTATAGAAAGTTAAAAAAAATGTAAATTTTGGCACTATATACATTCTCCTTACTACCTACATTATAAAATTAATAAAGGGATTCAGAGCCTAACAATCAAGCTTGCATTGGTGCTTTCCTCCTTCTAAAAATATTCACGAACATCTCTGCAATATGGATAGAATTCGTCATTTCCAAGTCACGCTCTAACTGTATTATGTTGGCAACAGCGGCGGTGAAGTCCTCGAAGGTTTGTAATTCAGTAACGCCAACCGTTTGTTGGTTGCTCACTTCGACTTTTTCCGACTGGTTGATCCTGCGGTAGTTCAAACCTCTCACAACGCATAAATGTTGCAGGTTTTGAGGTTCTTTGAGCAGCTGCGGGAACTTTATTACAAATTTGTAACGAAGGGCGTTTCCTACAGCTGTAGGTCTCACTGAGAGATATCCAAAATTGTAGTCTTTCCTAGAAATTATTCTTTGGTCAACAACGCTCATCAGACGGTTCATTCTTGAGTGAATTTGACCTATGTTGCCTGGTTTGGATTGAGGGGTATTGGTGATTATTCTGAGGTGATCTAGTACGTTGATCCAAGCTGCCAAGTTGCCAGCATTGCTGACAAAGACACCTCTTCCGTAAGGCCATTGCTTGCCATGTAATCTATCGGAATCTGGTAAATTCCATATGGGTATCAGAAGATCTCTACTGGCTAACATAGCTCGAATCTCTGAAGGTTCCTCCAAAATCTCGTTCATGGTGTAGTAGGTTCCATTCCCTCGCGATAGTTCTTCGTCGTTTGCTTTGGGAAAAAGGGCCTTACCAACATCCTCACTGAGGAAGATGCTGGTGAGAATCCTTTCAACGCTTTCAAGCTGGTTAACTGTAAGGGATTTTGGCATTTCGTAGTCTTGCAAATTCCTCGTGCATTCCAATGTGCCTAGAATGTGGAGTTCGTCAGATCAAGCGCTCTTTCTGTTGTTTGTAAGCAGAAGCAGTAAGACCCAGTTTACCGGATTCAATTCATGATGAATTGGAAAAAAAATTGATTAAAAGTATGGAACGTAAACTGAGTGGCTTATTGCTGCTGATTTTTTTTTGACTTTCACGTTGAGCATCTGACCTGATACAATCCATTTGCTGTTTATATCCAAATCTAACTCTATTTCGACAGTCTCGTCTTTGTTCTCTCCTTCCTCATCGACACCCTCGACAAATTTGGTTTCTGGATGTTCAGAAAGTTCAGTTTGTTGGTTGATGTTATTGTAATTTTTGATTATGGGCTCCAGAAGCCGTCTAAAAACTTTATAGACGTAAAAATCAGGAGCTATGATCCCCAGGGGCAAATCCTTTTCCATAGCTTCATGAAAAGAAAACTCAGGTGGTAGTTTTTTCACAGTTGGCCAGATAATGTCATACAAATTGTTATCGAGCCTGGTCAAGCCAAAGCGTATCTCTTCGAAAACTTGTCTTTTGAGGTGTTTGGACAGTAAAGCAGAAGAGTTGGACGAATTTTGAGATAGTTCGGAGTTGGTGGATGCTGCAGATGTGGTATGCGAATTTCTGCGACCGTGTATGACGTTGTAGCATTTTTCTAAGACATCCAGCATGTCCTCGTCGTCCATACATTTTCTTGCGGAGTATATGTCGTCTGCAACTGCCACGAGATTGAAACAAAGACAGGTGCAGTTTTGGATGAGTCCGGACACAATTTCAGTCTTAAAACCATTCTTATATGACAGTGGAATAAAAGATACCGAAAACTATGAACACAATACGAGTATGAAGATGAAATGATTGTTATGATTCTGAAGAATTGAAGATTTATCGATAGGTACTAATCAGCTTAGATTCAAGCGGAAACATTGAATAGAAAGGTGGGTTATGAAAATATATACATCAAATCTAGGCTTTAACTGAGAAGCGTTACATGATATACCTCTGATATTTACTTTTGCCACATCGATAAATATATCCCAAGAATTTTTCTATTGTACTGTTGCTACCTGCGAAATCAACAATGTTTTATATAGTTTAACTGTAGATGTTTAATTCAGGTTCAAGCCGAAGTATCTTTTATTCCAGTGTTTAGTTCTTTGGATGTTCTAAAGCCACTAAAAAAATCAGAAAGAAAAAGCGTTCACCTACCTTTATCATTCAGCATTTCATCTGCTAATTCAGCTTCTCCAAACTTTTCTAGAAGACTTCTATGTGACATTTCTGAGTGGTTTGATTTGTAGTATTCTGGTGTGTTTCCCAACTGAAGAAACAACGATTTATCAGCACAAACTTACTTAACCAAACCTAACCTAGCCTTACCTAACCTAATGTAAGCCAACCTAACCTAACCTAAACTGATAAATGATGATTTATCAGCATCAAATAGAACTGGTTTGAATATTTTCTACTCACCTTATCATGAGCTCTCATATCAGCTCCAAGATGTACTAAAAGATTGTAGTAATGGCTGTTGTCGGCTATAGTAGCAGCATAGTGTAGAGGTGTACGACCATCTGCATCAGTTTCTTGGAGGGTCTCTGGAAAACGACCTGCAAGATACCTAACGATACTCGTGTTACCAAAAATGATGGCGACATGTAAAGGTGACGCGCCATGAGGAGATATGGCGTCTTTTGCTATGGCAAATTTGCGTCTATCCAACGCTGCTTGAAGATCGCGTAAACTTCCTTCTCTTGAAGCCTGGTGAATCCTGTTTATTTTTCCCTAAGGAAATCTCAGAATTGTTTCAAATTTAAATGAATACTATTAAAACTCACCATATATACTGGTACGTTATCAAGAAACGCTTGTAACTCCGCATTATCACTGCTTTTACCCTCTAGAAGTTTCCCTCTTCCACTTAAAACCAAACCAGCCAATTTTTCCATGTTTCCAGATTTGATGAGCTCATCAATATTCACTTCTTCATCTTCAGTACTTCCACTTCCATCTTGGTTGAGAACCTCAACTTCATCTTCTCCATCGATTACACCTTCGATTACACCTTCTGGCTCTATGTCTGAGCTTTTGCTTTTGGCTGAACTTTTTTTGGAGGTTGATTCTTTCGTTGGTTCTTCTTCGTCCTCTGCAGGTCCTGACATAGGTTTGGTGGTAGCCGTACTGCTGGGTCTGGATTTATGCACTGGACTTGGTTCTTGGTCTTCAGTTTTGTTCGTTTCCATCTCATTCTCTTCTTCTTTTTCTTCTGGAATAGAAAAAGTGTTAGAATATTTGGATTTTTCTTGTAGTGTGTATGTACCTTCATCTCTATTTTCTTCTAATAGCTCAATATGTTCCTCAGATTCCTCATTGATTCGTGGATCTTCTCGGGGTGATTCTTCGATATTTTCGACAAAGTCTTCCTCTTTTCCATTTTGAATTGCTTCAGTGTTATCATTTTCGTGATTTTCTTCTTCAGTCTCATCAGGAAGTGGTTCATTTAGAATTGCACTTCCCAAAGGGCCACTGTTGTTGTTATCATCATGTGATTTTTGTTCCTCAACTTCTTCATCAATGTGATTACCATTTTCTGGATGGCCATTCGTAATTTCTGTAGTTTTGAGTTCCTCTCCTGCTATATTGTCATGATTGGATCCATTATTGGTATTTCCGTTGACTTTATTTTCTTTTAGTTCATCGGCGTCATTCTTGTTGTTATTTATTATATCTTTGGCTTTTTTGATGGGTTTTGAAAGATCTTCGGTTGAGATTGAAGGTGCTAGAAGACTCCAGTCCCAATTTGAAAGATAAGATTCTCCTTTTGCTGTTCTTGGGCATTCTGGTATTACTTGAAGTACCTTGGCATCCAATTCTGATGCTCTGGCTTTATAGTAGGCTGCTGTCTTTTGTTTCTGTAATTCGTGAGCGAATGTTATGGAAGTAGTGTACAGGGTGTATCATGAGTAATTGAAAATATTTCAAGTGTGGAATCTACAGCTCAAAATATGAAGATTTAATCCAAATCATCTGGATAAAATGTGTCTGCTGTATTAGATACAATTACTTATGGTACACTCTGTTATAGACTCACCGAATCTAGAGCTGATTCATCAGCACCGTTTGCTATGAGGAATTCAGCCATTTTTCCATTGTCTTTGAGTAGGGAGGAGTAATGTAATGGCGTCCTTCCCTCATTATCTACAGCTTCTATGGATTTTGGATTTTGGGACAAGAGATATTCTGCTATTTCTGTCCGTCCTAACCCTGAAGCCTGTTACGATCGAAAAGCAAATTGAGTTGATGTTGCAACAGTTGATAGACTCACCTTGTGGAGAGGTGTTAATCCATTTGCATCCTTTCCATAGTATACTATAGGGGGAATGTTTCCTCCTGCTCTTCTGGATTTGAGGGAGTCCAAGTCGTCATGTATCACATCTGAATGAATTCCTTTTACGAGTCCCTGAAATTTGAATGTTGAACGCTGAGTGGCTTACTTAGTGTCTTCTTAGTTGGTATTGTCTAGACATTTGAGCAAGTTTATGTCGATTTTAGAAATATTTTGGAAATTAAATAACTACTTTTTAATGCATTTATCACTCTTGATCCAATAGTTACGATTATTTTTAAGAATTAAATCCTTATTCTTCACATTGACGTTCCAAACGATGCAAAATGGTGAAGGCGATGGGTAGGGAAAATTGGTTTCAGTTGTTGAAATTTGTATAAAGTAGTCTGTATTTCAAGTCTTCCATGACCATGACCTTTCCAAACTTTTTGAAGACCAAGAATGCTTAAAAACAATTTAGAATACTCGATAAAAATTGGAATATAGTAAAAAAATATTTTTATCTCAATTTGTTGATTTCCAATTCTTTCTGCAATCACAGTCTGTCCGTCCCAAAAAGATCACTTTATAAAAGAACAATCATGTGAAAGATACTCCTGATGTTTATAATTTCTCCTCTTGATTTCGTAAAATTGGAATCTTATTTCGAAAAAAAATTTACATGTCTTGAAAGCGGTTTGAATTTGAAAAATGTGAATCCCAAAATTGGTACTCACCATGATGTGTGGCACGGCATCCAGGAACTTCTTAATCTTGACATTATTGCTATGCTCCGGCAACAATTTTCCGCCGTTGCCCTCCCAGACCACCTGCTGTAAGTTCCCTAAATTCCTTTGGTGAATCCATATCCTTATGTTGGACTTTTTGAAATTCAGACCTGAAAAATGGTCCAACATGTTGATGCGTTCCAAAACTGACACCTCACCTTAACGAAGCAGCAATTCGAATGCCATAAATTATTTTGCGGACAGTTACTTCGGGCGAAATACAAACAATTTTCACGTCATGTGGTAGGGGTCATGTGACAGCCGATATTTAATAATTTACTCGGGAAATCGATTGATGGGGTTGTTTCCGGTGGATTTTTCCCCACTTCTCTGCCAACGTCCAGTGCGTAGTAGAAAGCCGTTGGATATTCATGACGAGGAATTTATTGACCAAGATATCGTGAGGATTCCTCAGGCAATAATTGTTCTATCCAGCTCGGAATTACATTCACGTAACAAAAAGCATCGGCAGCCCCTTCAAATTATTATATAATCGTTTATCCCTTTGTTTTAGTAGCTGATGACGTTTTTAAAGCATTTCTTTTATATAATGTACATCTTTTTTTTTTTCGATTATTTCAGGAATCAGTTATCATAATTTCATAATCTTGATATACCACTTTACCTATATCTAGAGCTCACATATACAGTGTGTTCCCCCTTAAATGGCGCAAATTTAGTACTTCCAAAGCTCTACGAAAAATGACGAAAGCATTCTTTGTTTTATAACGAAAAAAGCAATTATGGATCGTAAATGTGAAAAAAAACGTTGAATTTATATTTGAGTTCTTGCACATTCTGCCGATATTCATTTTTGACGCTAACATTTCGAAAAATTGCATACCAAACTTGTCCATTGACTCGAATTTCTATGTTTTATTTTTTCCATAATTCACTTTAGATTTTTGTTCTGAAGCTCAGAGCACCCAAAGTATGGGTGATATAGATCACCAAAATGAGTGTTCTGAATGATTCGAATGAGTTGAAGACGTTTCCGATTGAATAACACTGTAACATTCTCCAGGGAACTCGTGTTGATGGCAAATATGGTCTTACCCCTTATGCATTTTTACCCAAAAATTTGGGATTTTCGAAATCGATTTTATTATTCATAAAGATCCTTTGGACAATGCTCATTACAAATATACAAGCCTCATGTGGATGCGACTAAAGAATCGGGGATATGACGATTTGTAATCTCGGTTTGTTGAAAAATGCCATGTCGCAGGTGAAAATCTAAACTATGCTAGTTAGAGCTCTGAAATATATTTTATGGAATTCAGCTACCTCGAAAACCTACATTTTGATACCAAAATCGACCATGTAGCTCTCATAACTAATGAATTTTTCCATTTTAATGTTTTCGATATTTCATTTTCAAGTTTTGTTCTGAACCTCAAAGCACTCGAAGTATGGGTGATATGGATCACCAAATTGGGTATTCTGAATGAGTCAAATGGGTTGAAGACATTATCGATTGAATAACAATGTTAGATTCTCCGGGGAATTTGTTGATGGCAAATATGGTGTTTTTAGGGGGTCTTACCCCTTATGCATTTTTCACCAAAAAATTTGGGATTTTCGAAATCGATTTAATTCTTTCTGGAGATACTATAAGCAGTGCTGGTTAACAATATATGAGCCTCATGTGGATGCGACCAAAGAATCGGGAGCTATGACGATTTGAAATTTCGATTTAAAAAAAAATGCCATTTCGCAGGTGAAAATCTGAACTATGCTAGGAAGGTTTGTTGAATTCAGCGACCTCGAAAACCTATATTTTGATACCAAACTTTTTCGTCGGACACGAATTTTCATGGTTTTTTTTCCACAATTCATTTTCGAGTTTTTTTCTGAAGCTCAGAGCACTCAAAGTATGGGTGAAATAGATCACCAAAATTGGTAGGCATATTCTGAAGGATTTGAATGGTTCGAAGACGTTTTCGATTGAATAACACTGTTAGATTTTCCAGGGAATTCGTGTTCACCCAGAAAGTTGAGATTTTCGATATCGATTTTATTCTTTGCAAGGATACTTTTGACAATGCTGATTAACAATATACAAACCTCATTCAGATACCTGAAAAATAGTGTATTACTTACAAAGCCCAATGTACAATGGTGAAGAATCTAATATCCTTCAAAATATGTTTATTCGACATTTTTATGCAACCGAAAAAAGGAATAGTTCACTCTTGTTACAGTCCTGATTGTAAATCATCCTTAGCGAATAGCTATTCTTGGTGAAATTGTAATTGCCTGCCATTATTTGTGAAACCGGAAGTAATAATTTACGTCATTTTAGCTTTAGGAAATGCTGATTAATAACTTAAGCGTTCTACTTCCTGCCCTTGATCGATTGGGTATTCTCCGAACTAAATTACAGGTTTCGCTTTCACCGGAAAACTTTTTAGTGGAAATATCGAAGTATCAATTTTCTTTGTCTGGTTATATCGAACGACCTCTCAAAGGTCGATGAAATTAGTTCTCCTGACATCCTTTTGGATGCGAATAAATCATTCGCAAGTTTCATTGAAAAAAATATGAGAGCACCAATGTTATTGATCGAAATTTTTCAAAGACTCACCTTCATTACTCGCGGTGCTTTTTCTCGTACTGCTGCCAGAACTTTGAGCACTTGGCAGCTCTAACTCATTAACATGGTTCAAATAATACTTCCCTGAGTGCTGTCTCAGATCAAGAACCGAGAAGTCAGCACCAGCATTGAGTAGCATCTTCTTGACAGGTTCAGGGTCCTTACAAGCTGCTGTATAATGGTAAGGCGTTCTTCCCTCCTAGAAAATAATCCAGTAGTCTTTCAACATACATCCTCAACTTAAGTTTTTGAAGAAATCAACTCACTAAGTCTTTTTGTGACACTGTATTCGGAAATTTTTCTATTAAATACTTGTAGATGTCTTTGAGGTCATAGTAGATCGCTTTGTGGAGAAGACCGACCCCATTTTCGTCTTTGGCGAGCACGAGTTTCTTCTTCTTATCTTTGTTGTCGTCTAGGATGCTCTTCAGTTCGTCCAATTTTCCGCTGTTGACGGCATCATGTAGGAGACCTATTTGAGTCTACGGAAGCAGAATTCGAAAAAGCATTACGTAGAGCATAGTATTCTAAGACAGAAAAGAGGAAATTAAAATTGTCATTGCTGAACCTTAACTTTTTGATTATCAGATCTCAAAATAGAATCTACTTTGAACCACTTTCTAATCGTGTTCCAAAAGACCTGTGTGACTTAGAAGCTTTAAAACTGAATGATCTCCACGAACGTTTTTATTGAAGAAGAATTCAAATCGATATGGGCGAACACTAATAAGAAAATAGTTGAAATTCCTCTCAGTTTGTTGGAGACTACCTTTTCTTTGGTGAACTTCGAAGAAATAATGTGCTGACAAATGAAGACAATTAATCTTTCGAATTGAAAGAACTACCCTCAATTATCATCAATGTGGCTCTCATTTGAATGATACCCCTATTTTCGAAGTACATGAGTGATATCAAAAAATAAAAAACTCACTTTTGATACTTCTTCAACAGGTTTCTGTGAATAACAAAAATTCGCACAATTGACATGTGGCAAACTAAAACTCATATTTTCCTGGGGTCAGCACGACTGCTTCAGAAGGGCGATGACAATAAATTAACCACAAGAAATCTCGAGGGCTTTTCCAGATTTATAATGAGTGAGCAATTATTTCTAGTTGTTAAGCTATCGCAGTTTTGATCAAATAGGGGTATTTTCTGGAATGGTTGTCGAGGACCGAGTCAAGGATTTCAGGTGCACACGCAAAACTCATTGAGGAATAATGAAATCGCACTTTGAGGAGGAAAGGTAGCAATTACTACGATCAAGATAACGGGGAATAATTTAAATTTAATTATTTGGAAAATATGCAAGGTGTGTTTTTTTATGTTCAGAATGATGTAGAATTGAATAGAGGTAGGATTTTCTTGTTTTCAACACGTAGAGCTTCTAAAAAACATCTTTGCGATACGTATCAAAAGTTTTCAGCACCATTCTTACGAGGATGTATTGATATCTAGTTAGCCTAGACCAGTTCCATGCATAAACGAAATATTGCGATACCATATCAACGAACAATAACTTATAAGAAGTGTCAGTGTTGAGTTCGACATCAAAAAAGTAAACCAAAGTTACGCAATAAATTAAAATAAAAGATGTCCACCGAAATTGTAAAAATCGAAAAATGGGAGTATCAAGCCATCATCAAGTACCTGTATTTAAAAGGGTTAAGACGTAAGCAGATTTACGAAGATATGCTAAATACCCTTGGTGATCAATGTCCTTCGTATGCAACCGTGAAAAATCGGACTGCAAGCTTCAAAAGAGGTAAATTTTCCATTGAAGATGATGAGCGATCGGAAAGGCCAATTTCTGTGTCAGACCCCGAAAATATCGATGCAGTTCATGACATTACTTTATCAGACCGTCGAATTGGGCTAAAACGGATATCTGAAGCACTGAAGATTTCATACAAACGCGTTCCCCAAAGGTTTGAATGTTGACCAAAAGCATGCAAGGGTAGAAGCATCGCGTTCGATCTGTGCTCGATTTGAAAACGATGTAGACTTCTTAAACAGAATTGTTACTACGGATGAGACTTGGGTACATTTCTACGATCCAGAAACAAAGCAACAATCGATGGAATGGCGACACTCTGGTTCTCCAAGACCTAAGAAGTTTCGTGTCCAAAAATCTGCTGGAAAAGTTCTTGCTTCAGTTTTTTGGGATTGCCATGGAGTAATCATGATTCATTTTTTGGATAGGGGTAGAACAATAACTGGAGATTACTATTCGACATTACTGACCACTCTACGGGAAAAATTAAAGAGAGAAGACGCGGAAAGCTATCCAACGGTGTTTTGTTTTTACAGGACAAATCTCATGTTGCCATGCAAAAAATTCGTGATTTAGGGTTAGAATCAGAAGAACACCCCCCTTATTCACCAGATTTGGCTCTCTTTCCTCGACTGAAAAAAAGTTTAAAAAGTCGTAAATTTTCTTCCAACGAGGAGGTAATGAAAGCTATGGAGGACTGGTTTGCAGAGCAAGAAGAAACATTTTTTTTGAAAGGTCTAGAGACGTTGCAGGTTCGCTGTGATAAAAGTATTCAATTAAGAGGAGAATATGTTGAGTAAAAAAATATTTTGACATTGAAATTTTGTTTGGTTCTATAGTAGGCTAAGAATTTCTCAATATATCCTCGTATAGTATATAATACACTTTTTCTCCAATTGAAATGGTATATCGGAGCTTATACCAGTATGGCATTCAAATGTGGTGATTAATTGTTTTCAATAGGAATGAAAAATTACATACATAAGTTCGTATCCATCTGTCATGGACACTTTATCCATTGTAATTACTTATGCACACATTTATGATTACAGTAATTAAAGAAGGTGAAGAATTATTAACAGTTAGTTTTTCAACCATGACCAATTGAACCACCCGTATGTGTATCGCAAGATTGGCACATGTTTGTTTTTGATATGCCATGAAATGATTGTCAGGGTATACAGGGTAGTAAATATTCAATTATTTCCAGAAAATTAACACGATTTTCAAAACTAAATTCTTATCGATCTCAACAAAATATTACGAAACATTTCACGTAATATAAAATATGAATGAGAAGCTTTGAAAGTGCGATATTGATTGGAGCTTACAAATCGCATTAGAAGGCCATCAAAAGGCTTCATTACCCGGTTAGTTTATCAATAAAGTTATGTATTCTGAGCTTCACAAACCACTCACCATCAGCAATGGAACGGTTTTCAAGAACATTCTAGTCCTATAATCGGAAGAATGTTCATTTATGAGTTTCTTTCCATGGCCCTCAAGAACAAGTTGCTCCAGTTTGTCGATGTCTCCACTTCTCACCGCCTGCTTGATATGAGCAGGCCCCATTTGAAGCACTTAAAAAAAAATCGCCATGACAAAATGTTGGACAAATTCTAATCAAATCTGGTATACAACATCACAATATTTTGTATGGCGAAAAACCAACATTTTATTGCAGACTTCGCCATCCGACTTGAGGAGAATATTTCAATAAAAAAATAGCCAAATTTAATCACGCAGAATTTTTTTTTATTTATCTTATGTTCGAGATTATATGGGAGTTGAATTCTCAGTTTCACCTGGAGAATATTCCGGCCTGCCCCACCTGAAAAACATCTCACCATCTTAAACAAAAGCAACAGAACCACTGACGCAAAAAAAGGTTAGGTGGCTACAGAAGTTGTTCCAATTTCTTCAAGCCATAAAAAAAATTCATTCATTTCGAGCCTGCTGGCTTTGTTGTCGAGTTTATAGCTTCATTGACATTACAAAGAATGACCCGTAAGAATTGGAAATTTAAGCGTAATTGACCCTAGAAACCCTTTATGTTCAGTCTTGATTCGGAGACAGGTAATAAATCACATTTTCAGGGTTGTAACCTGATGATAATTAGTTTTGAATAAGCCACCGAAGCATATTCATCTTACTATGGTTATCCATTGGACATAATAAAATAGCGCAATGGGCTTTTCAAATTTTCCGGTGCTTGAAGCTATTTCAGGTCAACAATAGAAAATTTTTATTGATTAAAGGGTAATGGCCTTTACGACGTAGCCACTGTCTGGCAAATGGAAAACGAAGTGTTCTGGGGTGACAAATACATGGAAAATACTTCCATTGCATGTTATGCATTCATTTTTCACTTATTCTCGATCATAGAGAAAAACAAACAGCTACTGGGTACAAAATCTATCGATTTATCAAAAATAAAGTCAATGTTTTTCAATAATAGTTCCTGTGGTTTTTGTGTAATTGAAAATTGATCTAGTTCTAGCTTGTAAGTAAATGTTTCTACTGGAGGATATGTATTGAACGAAAATCCGAAATATACGTCGTGACTCGTGATGGTGGCTGTTGAACTTTCTGGAGCATGTCGAAGAGAGAAAGTATGTTGTTATGTCATATTAGAAGGCAGCATTGCTGCATTCTGATGTGTTTCAGGATATTGATGCTCAGAAGAAATTGCAAAAGGACAAATTGGAGTCAAATAAACTGCTCCACATGAGTTAGGGATATTGACTCAAATTGCTAAAAAATATAGTTAAAATATGATTTATAATTTATTTTAGCCTGTAGGTCTGCAGCGTGTACAGGGTGGTTAAGAAAAATCGAGTAAAATAACGAAATTTTATTCCCAGAGAATTCAAGCATTTCAAGACTATGAATACAATGTATGGCCTCCACGGGCATCAATAACAGCTTGACATCTTCTTTGCATACTACACACGAGGTTGTTGAACATTTCTTGATGAATTTGGTTCCATAAACGGGGCAGAAGCTCTCTCAGATCATCTTCTTTGCAGCATATCCAATGCATGTTCTATGCAATTCAAATCTGGTGAGTGCGGAGGTATTGATAAATGTGGAATACCAAACTCCTCGCGCGCATTCTCAACTATGGCTGCACGGTGCGGTCTAGCGTTATCGTCTAGACTCTAGAAATTGAAAAGTTTCACCAATAGCAGCGTGAATATTTGGCACAACATTGTCAATGACATGCTCCCTATAGTGTAAGGCGGTCATATTCCCAGGACAAATGTGTAGATCTGTGTGCCCGTTGAAACATATCCTGGCCCATTCCATAACACTACCTCCTCGGAATAGATGGACTTCTTGGACATAGCGATGATTACAGGATATGCGTGGGATTGTCCATACCCTTATTCTTCGAGAATCTGAAAATCGTCCATATCTGGATTCATCAGTGAAAAAATATGTTGCCTTGCCCATTCCAGTCTTTGACGCTCATGGTCACGTGTTAATGGAACTCCTCTTAATGGACGTCTAGAACCTAGATTCACCTCTCTCAGACATCGTCTGATGGTTTCGATGGAAACTTGGACCCCATCTGCATTTTGAAGAGTATTCCGCAGCATTCTTCAAGTAGATGTAGGGTTTCTTCTCGCCGAAACGGTGATGAAACGATCCTGAGCAGGTGTTGTATTTCGTCGCCCACCAAGCCTTGATCTTTCCAACATTGAACCTGTCTCTCTGAACCTATCCAAAGTTGAGATCTCACACTTTGGCTGACCTGGAGACTTTCCGCTACAACAACCTGAGTTAGGCCACCCTGTAGCATTCCGATACTCCTATTAGCCTCAGCGTTTGTTAATTTACGTCTTGGCATTTTCAGAAAACTCGTTTCAAATCGAAGCCGCTGATAAACCGACCCCATTTCAAAATAAGAACATTCATGAAGCATATGCAAAGAACCAAACTTCAGAAAAAAGGCGACCAGATTGACGAAATGTCTCATACTATTTTTTATTGGATCGATTCAAGTTGTTGAGTTTTGAATGATTTTACAGCGATTTTCTCGAAGATTACATACTTTTAAAAACGATTGAATACGATATTCTTAACTCTTGTGGAGCAGTATATTATTCTGAAGCCTCAGATTTTATATAACAATCGAAATGTTTTCAATAATCTCTTCCAAAAAATGAACCAATCAAGTTTCAGTAGATTAGACATGGAAATTGAAGTTATAATCAGTTTATATCTAGTGAATTCTTAAATACTCATCGGTATTGAAAATTTTATTGAAATTGTTTAAGTATAGCTTTCCCTAGAGAGGTATCTAATTTAGGAATATACAGAGCTATACTTAATTTTTTTACTACTCAGACATACGTTTTCCTTCACATTAATAATGGTAGAGAAACGTTTTTATTATCCAATTTATTTTCTGATCAATACCGCCACCAAATTAAATTTATTCAGTTGTCCTTCACTGTAGTGGAGACAGGGATAGGAATATTTTCGTTATCCAAGTCATTTTCCAATGAATAACTGAAATGAACATTGAATATAAAATATTTGAAGAAACTGATGTGCCGTATCCACTTTAGCTTCCTTGTGTAAGACGCCGAGGTTCCTAAAGATCTATTCGCTTGTTTTAGTCCTGGAGGTCGTCTCCAGAAGAGTTGCATGTTTTGCCTGTCCCATTTCTGTATAGCTGCCCTATAGTGGGGCTTTCTGAGGCTACAGAAGGTTTAACCTTTCCGCAAGTGCTTCGGTCTTCTCATTACCCTCAATTTCATAAGAGAGGCAGTTAGATTGCAGAGCTCTTAGTACTGATTGACTGATTTGACCAGTTAAACTGCAAAAGGCTGAATTTCTGGAATCCAATTCCCAACATGGTCGAAATCAATGAATACAAAAACAGCCAATCAATCATGCACACACACTTCGCATGATAGATCAAATCAATTCGTAGAGAGACAGTTTGCGTGCTGTAGTCGCTCTGTGTAAACATAAAATGGCCACCATTTAGTTGCTCTCTAATATGAATTATTTTAACACTCCTACATAGACACGCGAATTTCTACGCTCTTTTGTTTGCGTCTGATAAACACGAACGTCGGACGGGTAAAAGCAAATGTTTGTACGCAAGAGTGATTCTGATCTCATCCTTCCGAAATGGAAGGCGTGGTATAAGGGCTGAACGTTTGCATATTTCTATTATACAGGATGATCGTTTGAGGAATCCACATACTGAGGATCCAGCAGGTGGTTGATCTGAAGAACCTTGCAGGAGTCGAGGCGTTTTTGATTTTTAGGGAAAAGGCGTAAGCCGTAGGGAGTACCCATAAAATATAGTTCGGCGTGTTTTTGGTGTAAATATGAGGAATTCGTTGAAAACCGAGTTGAAATTGAGGCCATTTCGGTTATTTCAAAGTCCAACAGGGTAATGGTCAGTCTTTTCCAATAATTGACGAAAGTTGAGAAATATTCGGAAAAAGGCGGTTATTGAACATTTAAATATTAAAATCGTAAATTCAGGGTATTACTGGTGAAATGACAATAAGTCTTTTGTGAACTGTAAATCTTATTAATTTACGGATTGGTCGATTGGACAGGGTGGACATCAGTGATGGTCCGCTGGACTCAAATAGATCAGATTTCTGTTTACACCATCGAGATTTTTATAACAATTTTGATTTTTCTGTGGACTATTTATCTCGAAATCTGTAGCAGACAGCGAAACAACAAAAGCTTCTTTTTACAATTTTCAAAACTAACAGTGGCCCACCAAAAAAAAGGTCTGTATGAAAATAATAATAATGATAATCTTTATTGGTCCCTTCAAATATTAAAACAATGTATCAGACGAGTCAACCGTGTGATCACAGACAATAATAAAATTGCTGAAAATGTACAAAATCACAAAAACAAAGATGACAGTGTTCAAGCAGAAAATCACCCTGTAGATTTGTAATCGCATGTCACATGATGTGAACTCTAAATTGTAGGGGAAATACGTACAAAATGACATATATGGACAAAATGACATGGGCATCATAATTAGAGTTTGAAGGTATCAAATACGGAACTGCCTACCACATCACACGACCCGAGGGGCTTCTATTAACCTCTGAAAATTAGCAAGCGCTACTCTAGTTCATTCGGTCGTTATGAGTGATAAAAGAAATCAGTAGGTCACGAGTTTTTTTTCATTGCGCCAAATTTTTAGAAGAAATTACCATTTTTTTCATTTATATTGCATTCATTTCGAACTTTACTTATTTGTCATTGTATTTACGAAGCTATTTTTATGTTAAATAAACTTTTTGTATCAATACGATATATTTCTAGTTTCATAACGCTATATCGACAAAATGACATAAACAGTGAACGAACAAAATGACATAGGTATTTCAGCTGAATTTACCGTATC
This sequence comes from Adalia bipunctata, assembly GCA_910592335.1. NCBI lineage: Eukaryota > Metazoa > Arthropoda > Insecta > Coleoptera > Coccinellidae > Adalia > Adalia bipunctata. The sequence continues at coordinate 8,037,044 of OU342951.1, forward strand.
TACCGGATAACACCAACACAATCCATCCCAGGCTCCATCAGCAAACAAATAACCAGGACTTGTCTTAACATATTCATAACAAAATATTCATCTGCGGCTAATAAAGGCAATGCATCTTAACCTACTCTTGCTGATCCTATGAGGAGGTTTCTCCAATCCCTAAAGGACGATTTATAAGTGGACAAGGCAAACGTGAGCCGAGGACTATAGATAAACGCACTTATTTTAAACTTCTACACCTGATATGATTGCAATCAAATCAAAAAAAGAGCCAATACCTCCTGAAAAGACAAGGAGACAAGCCCCTAGGGCAGTGTTTTTCAAACTGTGGGTCGCGACCCCCTGGGGGGTCGCGAAGCTTCTGTAGGGGGGTCGCCAAGAGTCGAGAGAGCTAGTAATAGAAGGTTCTGCTTGTTTCAGATTAATCAAATGATACAATTCTCCTTTCATGGAACACTCTCATTTCTCCGAGATATGAATTTTTTTCGTCATTTTTCATGATCAACCCCCCAATTATCCAAACCGAGTGGCTAAAAACGATGGGGTTTATTGTATTTCATTCTTTCGACATTCAAGAAATACATATTCCAATATGATTGTGGAACACTTTCATTTCGTCGAGATATTAATTTTTTTCATCATTTTGCCTAAACAACCCCTCAAATTTGCGAACCAGGGGGCTTACAAACTATGGGATTTATTGTATTTCATTCCTTCGGCATTCAAGAAACGCATTTTCGAATTTGAAAGTGGAACACTTCCATTTCTCCGAGATAAGAATTTTTTCATAATTTTTCATAAACAACCACCCAAATCTCCAAACCTGGGGGCTTACAAACTATGAGGGTTATTGCATTTTCTTCTTTCGGCTTTCAAGGAACACATATTCGAAACCAATCGAGAAACACTCCCATTTCGTCGAGTTATGTTATGATTTTTGTCAGAAACCACCCCCAACAACCCCCATAACTCGGGGGGTCGCGAAACATTTTCTCATACCAGGGGGGTCGCATCATGAAAAAGTTTGAAAAACACTGCCCTAGGGCATTATTTAAAGAAGACAATGAAGAAAAAAAATTTCCTAGCAACTTTGGAGATGATGAAGATGACTGTCCTTCTATCTATTTAGATTTAGATCTTCTCCAGGATTAGCCCTGGAGACGACTGGTTACGATGCATACATTGCTCACATTCGGCTAACGCATCTTGTGCTGATGTTCCTAGAAGAACCAAGCGTTTCATTGGTGAACTTTGTCAGTAGTTTTGTAACTATAAATATAAAACTACAGTTGCCTGTTGCCGGTATGCCATTTTGTCCTTAGCATGCGAAAAAAATGAATTTCATTTATCCCAATTTATCTAAGAATATTTTATTTCTTGGTACTTTTATTTCATAAAGGTTGATGAGATTTTAAAAAGAAAGGACCAAAGATCAGAGGTGTAGAATATGACATTACCGTGATTCACTACTAACAAGTTATGCCTCTGAAATAAAACTCTATGTCATTTTGTACGTACTTCCACTATTATCGTAAGTAATAAAGTAATATCATAAGGGCATCCAATTTTTCCGAAAAAAATCGAAAAAACACGTTGCTAAGTAATATTTTAACAAAAAGCATGAGTGCTGGTGGCAACAAAAATCCGAGTCGAAGAGGAGGATTTTTGCACCTGCACGAATGCTTTTTGTTAAAAAAATATTATTTTGCATTGTGTTTTTTCGATTTTTTTCACAGGAAAAATTAGTTGCCCGAATGGTATTTGACAAGACTATTTCATGAGTAACAGGTCATTCTGGATGCATTTTGTATTAGTATTTTAATTAATTAATTATTATTAATTTGAAAACTGAAAAACAGGTAATTTATTCATTCACAAAATACAATAAACTTAGTTATTGTAATTTTCGTTGACAACAACTGTCAAGTTTTGCCGCGGGTAAACCCGAAAAAACTGCTGACAGGTGCTGCCATACAGTTTTTCCATCTAGAAACCATTTGTGATTCAAAATTGCGACTTGCTAGTTTCTGATTGGTGGAAATTAAGACGAGGGAAATAGTCTATGTCAAACAGTTGAATATTTTGTTGAATGCAGATACTATGAGAAAAATCTCGAAAAAAATTCAAACTTGTTTAAGTCTTATTTCAAAGGGGTGAACATACTGTAAAATAGAAAATTGTGTTCCATCTTACCTCGAGGTGGACTGGAATGGATGTACAATCCATTAGGTGGCATGTTCTTTCCATTCAAGTTGGTTTTTGCCCTCAAAGCCGGCATGATTCCTGATTACATCTTAACGCCCCAAAGTAGCACCTGGGAAATTCCTTCTTTCAGAATGCACACTTAACGACCCTAGTTCGTATAAAACTGACTTTCAAGAAGTCCTCCATTCAATTATTTTTCGGGTGATGAAAATTGTGCGGACCCACACCTTTTCTCGCAATAATATTCAACATGCACGCTAGCAAGTCGGGGGTTTATCTTCATAAATCACTACGAATGGAAATGGAAATTGGAAATAACGACTGGGAATGATTGAAATTTTCGTTTGGGAGTACTTCGACGTTAGGTACTGAAAGTTTCAATTGCACTGAAGAATTTGTTCGAATTGGTATGAAGTTTGATGGAAAAATGCAAGGAAAATTTCTTTATTGCACTCCGACTGATTTATGAATTCATCGAATATGTCGTGTTGAATTTTCAATGGCGGTAATGATAAGAAATTGTGGAAAATTTATGAGCATTAAACACGTACTCAGCGTACTGCGTAGTCCCACACACTAAGTTTCCATATAACAAAAAATGAAAAGATGCTAACTATTTTTCGATTTATTCATTCTATTCCATTTATGCGCGAGAGAAATTATATTATTTCACACTCCAACAGGTAATAATCGTGCCTATTTCCCAATCAACTATCATTTTCTTGAAATTATATTCCCTTTTGGTAATTATTTGATTCACTTTCTCAGAACCCCTACGTTCAAGTAGAATATTAACTATTAAGAATTTTTTTCTCGCAGAAACACATTTTAAAGAAGGACTTAAGACTTTCATCAACTTTGTTTCCCCTAAAACTCTTCAGTGAGCAGATCAGAACCGAATTCAAACCCCTCACAATTCCCCAGCAAACTCACCCTTCTCACGACGATGTCCAGCACAACTGGCCAGGGAAATATCGATGAAGTTCTGAATCAATGAAAATAAATGCTATGAATAATTGAGCTCACTGGGTATGGTCAAGTCCAAATATTGAAAAAGCCACGGGAAGGCAGAGGGTACTTTGACACGAACCGACTGACGGACACTGATAATGTGGCGAATACACCACTGGATAACTACCCTCTTCATGCACGAGCATTGGCGTCCTTTTTATGATGATGATGAACAGGTAATTGAGTGAATCTTTGATGTATGATCCTGCGCCGATAGAATCATTGATTTGATAGATTTAAAAATTGTTTAAAAGATTTGAGATGATGTGGTCGATCTAAACATTGTACGAGGGGTGAACGAAATTCGAAATGTTTTCTTGGACTTTTCACAATAGACCAAAACTGGATAGGATGTTAATGAGAACCACAAAAAATGGTTCATGCGGTCATGTGGCTTTGGTTCTTGAGTTTATAAAAGTGCGAGGCAAAATTCGCAAAATGAGAGATGGCTTTATAGGAAATTTTCTTCTAAATGGAACGCAAGTACTGATTTAGGACAGTCAAGACTTTTCATTGAGAAGCCTCCTGTAAAGTCCGCTGTAAAAACTATCTGGTTCTACAAGACGCAATTGAGTCTGATGACTAGTGCTTTAATCGACGATCTGCTTATGTTATAGTTTGGTAAGAGGGATACATTCCACTGTGTGCTTTTGTGCTTTTCAACATAACATCTGCTCAAACTTAAACCAGAAAAACTCAGTTTTGACTTATTAACCCCTCCCCCGAAGTTCATAAATGTAAAATTCACCGTTTTTCAACTTCTTACTGATATTTTTCCGATCAACAGGTCGATCATGCCCTATTTAGGTACATTTACCTCCTCTTTGCGACGCTACTGATCCACTGTCTTACCTCAAGAATCCCGAACCCTTTCCAGTTGAATTTTACAACAAAGACTGACCTAATTATGCCCCTGATTTGAATATCGAATATTGATACCTTCGTTTCCGTATTTCTATCAGTGCCTACCTGTATCGTCTTCGACGAAGGGGTGGTTAATTCCTTCTTTGACTTTGCAAGAGGCTTCCAAGCGTTAGTGGACATTTCAATTTTTATATGCTAAGGATGTGATATTTTTATTCATTAGGTGTAACAAGTAAGCTTGGTAGATGAACATTTTAAAATGCTTTCCATCAAAAGGGACGTAAATGGATAGTTTCTTATTGAAACAGGTTTTTTGAACTGAAATTTCATGAAAAAGTAGTTTATTAACATGGATTGAGAAAGACAATTGGAAATTCCCTTTCTCAACTATCCAAGATTTGGATCTGACGGAAAAATTCATTCATTTTCCTTGAAATATACTGTTCCACAAGAATAAGGGATATCGTATGCAATCGTTTTCAAAAGTATGTAATCTTGGAGAAAATCGCTGTAAAATCATTTAAAACTCAATAACAACTTGAATCGATCCAATAAAAATCAGTATGAGACATTTCGTCAATCTGGTCGCCTTTTTTCTGAAGTTTGGTTCTTTGCATATGCTTCATGAATATTCTTATTTTGAAATGAAGTCAGTTTATCAACGGATTCGATTTGAAACGAGTTTTCTGAAAATGCCAAGACGTAAATTAACAAACGCTGAGGCTAATAGGGCTATCGGAATGCTACAGGGTGGCCTAACTCAGGTTGTTGGAGCGGAAAGGCTCCAAATCAGCCTAAGTGTGATATCTAGACTTTGGAATAGGTTCAGGGAGAGAGATTCCGTGTTGGAAAGACCAAGGCTTGGTGGGCGACGAAAAAACACCTGCTCAGGATCGTTTCATCACCGTTTCGGAGAAGAAACCCTACATCTACGTGTAGAATGCTACGGAATAAACGCAGATGGGATCCAAATTTCCATCGAAACCATCGGACGACGTCTGAGAGAGGTTCTAGACGTCCATTAAGAGGAGTTCCATTAACACGTGACCATAAGCGTCAAAGACTGGAATGGGCAAGGCAACATATAAATTGGAACGATCAATGGCGTAGTGTCCTTTTCACTGATGAATCCAGATATGGACGATTCTCAGATTCTCGAAGAATAAGGATATGGACAATCCCAGGCATACCCCGTTATCGTCGCTATGTCCAAGAAGTCCATCCATTCCGAGGGGCTAGTGTTATGGTATGGGCCGGGATATGTTTCAACGGGCGTACAGATCTACACATTTGCCTTACACTATATAGGGAGCATGTCATTGACATTGGCGCGATGATAACAGCTCTGATAGGGGGCACAATAGACCTTAAGGTCGCAGTGAACTGTAACCCCTTTTCACTATATGTCATTGACAATGTTGTGCCAAATTTTCACGCTGCTATTGGTGAAACTTTTCAATTTCTAGACGACGATAACGCTAGACCGCACCGTGCAGCCATAGTTGAGAATGCGCGCGAGGAGCTAGGTATGCCACATTTACCAATACCTCCGCACTCACCAGATTTGAATTGCATAGAATTTGCATGGGATATGCTCCAAAGATTAGATAATCATCAACCTACCCCAGAATCCTTAAATGATCTGAGAGAGCTTCTGTCCCGTTTATGGAACCAAACTTCTCAATAAATGTTCAACAACCTCGTGAGTAGTATGCAAAGAAGATGTCGAGCTGTTATTGATGCTCGTGGAGGCCATACATTGTATTGATAGTCTTGAAATGCTTGAATTCTCTGGGAATAAAATTTCGTTATTTTACTCGATTTTTCTCAACCACCCTGAATACGCTGCAGACCTACAGGCTAAAATTAATTTGCAACTTGAAATCATCATGTTAATATGAATTTCCATCACAAAAATCTTATTTTAACTATATTTTTTTGCAATTAATGGCCGCCGTTCAGAGCGCGTAGGAAAACTCATTCGATAGAGGCGCCACCGTGCATTTTATGGAATATCTCCATAGAACTTTCATTATCTCTATGGGTTGTATGAATATCTCTCTAATTATGAATGAAATGTTAATGTACTCATTTTCTTCTATTTTTGAAAGAAAAAAATGAACTGTTGAAATGAAATTAATCTCAATTATTTCATTAAGAACTCCAATCCTTTCTGAGTTTACCCACGAAATTTCAGTTCTCAAAGTGAAACCATTTTTGAATTCAACTTGAAATAAAAACACACCAAATTGAACGCCCACATTAAGTCAATATCCCTAACTCATGTGGAGCAGTTTAGATGGAAGATGGAACTCATCAGCTCTGGTAGGAAATAAAAACACAGATAATTAAATAGAAAATATAAGTTTTATTGAACAATATACACAACAATTGGAGGAATATACACAAAAAGAAATAAAAATATAATATCACAAGTTTCCTAGTAGAAAGTTACATTGACTATGATTTATTTTTCAGATAATTCTCAGAGAATGTCAACAACCTGTACCTCTGCTTCAGATTCCTCGCTCTAACGTGAGGATTCGCTATCTCTTTCGTATAATTAGCAGGAAACCACCCGGTTTGCCCATCCCTTATTCTCTCACCCTGAAACCACCCTGAAAAAATTCAAATAGATAAATACAGAATGCGAAACAAATTAAATCATCAACTTACCATCTGCCATTTTTCTTGAGACGTTTATGACGTCCCCTTTGGACAAGTTCAACTCGTCCGGTTGTTCAGCTACGTAGTTATGGATCACAGTTACCTGTGGACAGTCCCAGCACTCGTACAGGACCTCATCAGGATCTTCAGATTTCGGAGGTGACAGTGCTTCTATCCATCTTTGTTTGTCGGTTTCGCTGCTACATGACAGCAACTTAAAATAGAAATTAACATTCATTTTCCATTTCACCATAACATTTGCAGGGTTGATGAAGAAATTTGAAGAAATCATTTTGCTGAGGTTACTTACAAATTCGACAGTCTTCTTATTCTGATTTTCCAGGAGTGTAAGGAAAAACAGATACTTCCCAGTCATATCTTTTCCCGGCAGAGATAGTAGCTGATCGGAAGTACTCAGTTCTGTGAAATTTCTCGAACAATAGTGTAACACTGTGTATAACCCATCACTGCAAAAAGACAATGAGTCTCCACCAAACCTTCATTTGCAATAAACTTACTTTTTAGATTTGGCTACGATCAGAAGATCGTTGAATAAAAACAGGTTCAGCGAAGATTTTGAGAATTTCTTTCCGAACGTTAATTTGATTTCTTCGCTCTTGGGCAGCATGTGAACCACACTTCCTGACCTTATCAGCCATCTATTCGGAATTGCTAAGTCTATGGACGGAACTCCTTTCCCAAATTCCATTTTGGACTGGATGTCTATCATTTCTCTCTCTCTTTCTTTAGCTCTCGCTGCTTCGTTACATTGGTTCGCAATCTGAAGAAATATAGAGTTGTATTTACATCGAAATAAGGATACTGATGTAAACTACCTTGTTTATAGTTGCCAGGACGTATTGACAGGACGAATACTCAGGATCGTGCTGCTCCAACCTCTTTAGAACAGCGTCTAAAAGTAAGGGCCACCTGGTGATACGCTGCATTGGTAGCATCAAAAAGGAGTAAAGTGACAAGCATTGACAAACTGGACTAGCTTCTAATTGCTTCAATGCATCAGAAAAAAACGTTCGATCCCTGAAACGAATCAGTGAAGAAAGATTGAAAATAATTTCATCGAAATAAAGAAGATCAATTGAAAAGAATCAGTTGTGAGAGCAACTCACAAATCAACGAGGAAGGGGATTCATTCCATCAAATTCTGAAAGCAGCAAAGCCTAAAATCAAGAGCCTTACCTCAATTTCTTCATCATCTGGTCTAACAGCGTGTGGTTTTCGCAATATGGAATGTATGCAGAAAAGTCTTCTTCAGCGTGTTTTTGTATAATATCACAGACTCCATGCAGCAGGATGTTGTCCTGCCAGCATTTCTCTAAATCTAAAAGCAGCTTGTCAGAGCTCTGCCTAACAGCTTCAATTTTGCCGAACAGCAAATCGAACTCAGAATCAGTCAAGGTTATCTTCAAGTTCTTGATGAAGTGGTCGTTCAGAACGTTCAAGGAGTTGAGGTATGAAGCTTCGGAAGTAACCATCTCGAACTTGGCCTCCTGCAACTTCTTCTGTTGCGAACTCAGGGTACCTGGAAGTGTATGTTTGTAAAAAACGTTGTACAAAGATTTGTGGTATGACTTACTTAATACTGATGACTGTAACACTTCGGGAATTTGACACCAAAGAGTTTTCGTGAAGGCCAAAGAACTTCTTTTTGTGATCACAAGATCCATAGCAGATGGTCTAGAAGGCGGTCTCAGTTCTGTATTCGACCTTCTTTCAACATCTTCGTAGGTGTCTGAGTCTAGGTCTGAGATTCCATTGTGACAAGCATACTGAAAGTCAACATATAGATATGATGAGTTAATGAAAAGCAAGAGAAGATTTAAAGGACACAAAAAAGCTCTCTCTATTCTACCACTTGCTGAAACAAATCTGTAAGAGATTCTGCCAGGAATAATGTGAAGTTTTAATTGGGTTTCGTTTGACTTACATCTAAGACCGCCGCATCATAGAACTGGTACAAAGGCTCATTCTGCAGCCTCATCTGTATGTCATCACCAGGCAAACTACCCAGAGAAACATCAGTCTTGGTTCCGTTACTGTTCAGACTAGTTACACTCTCATTATAGTAATTATTCTCGTTTTTGTAATTGTAATAGTTTTCTCCACTCTCTTTATCTGCGGTATTGTTCGTAGCAGGTGTACTGAGCGATCTGATGGTGACATGGGTGTTGGTGCCACTATTCTCCGCCGAACTGGTACTAGGTGTGCTGGTGGAGTTCTGGTAAAGACCAATTTCGTCATACCAGCAAGTATTTGGTCGTTTTTCTTTTGGGATCTTAAGTTCTGGGCTTCTGCAGAGGTTCACTTCGGCGTACCAAGATGTTGTTCGTTTTTCCTTAAATGCTTTCTTCAAGTCTGAAGAAAAATGTGATTAAATATCTTTCCCAAAGGAGGACGATAATTGAAAAGTTACCTTCGCTCAGAGGAAGAATTGGAGCAGGAGGCGGAGGCTCCTGAGGCCTGATCAGCTTATACCTTGAGTTTCTATCGATTGGTGACAACGATATACCACTATCGTCTTCCAACTTCTTCTCGCAGTGGTCATCATCCACATTTATAGTGGGCGTCAAGTAAAAAGTACTTTTTCCTTTGAAATTCGAAGTGATCTCGCTGGCCTGCTCAGGAGACATGATGATGCTTCTCCTGATTTTGTTCAAAAAGCCTTTCCTGCTAAGACTCTTGTTCTTCTCGTTGTTCAAATCTTCTGTCATAGGGTTCGTTTCTGACGTAGGTGTTGTAGCAGGAGTATCATCACCGACGTTAACGTAGTTATTCTCGACTGCAAACAGACAATTGGTCGAATTAACGTAAGCGAGAAAGTGTGAAGATCACTGCAGAGGTTACATGAGCGAAGAACCGTGATAGGAATTTTAATTTGTGGAGAAAGAATCAGGGAAATGTTGTATAATGTTACTTCTAGTTCGTGGTTGAATTTCGATATTGACACCGCTGGTATTCACTTCCTTGTGAGATGATGTTTCTCCAATTCTTCAGATTGAGTGGAAATTGCTTAATAAACTTCGATTCTTTGCAAATTTCGAAAATCCCTTATTGAGAAAAGACTTTTTTCTCTGCCTAATGATCAGGTATTGTTTTTAGGACTTCTACCCAGATAGTAATGAAAGTGTGTAACAAAAAAAATTTGGTATTCATTTTTGAACCTACCAGCTGTTTCGTTGATGTCATTCTTGGATTTCCTCCTTGCAATCCTGGTGAGAGACTTGGATATGTCGTTTCTTGTCATGGTCAGGTTTTTGGTGAACTTCCTCATATGCTTACTGGCGGATGCTGCCAATCTTGTAAGCACGTCGTTTGAATTTGGAGCAGCAGGAAGTGGGAGGTCGCCATTATGTTCTTCGTTTTCCTGGATTAACAAACATCATGATAAAATTGCATATCAAGCACACTTCTTGTTGAAAAAATCTGATTCGATAATTTGACGAATATTCTGACTTCATTTGGACTCATTTTTTCTCAGAGTTTTGACTACAGCTCTTCACGAAAAGTGGCGTTTTTCTGTTTACTTTTAAAGGGGAATAAAACTTACCAGATTCTCGAATGAATCATCAGACTCAATATCACTGGCGAAAGAATCATAACAAACTTCTGGCTCTTCATTCTCTGAATTCCTAAGGGTTTCGTAGTGATGATCAGAATCGCTGTCTCCCCCTGTAAATAAGAAGAGATTCAGGAAGAAATACAAGTTATTGATACAATATTCAGTTACAACACTGAATGATGAAAATACCGTATATTGTCAGAGATAAGAACATTGCAAAATTCGAACAAAAATTGGTGGTCATATTGAACATCTTCTTCAGTTTTCTTTCAGTTTGAACTTCCTCAACTGTTCGATAGAAATCCAGTTTATTTTCTAGAAATCCTTTTTTATAAAAAGTCGAATCTAAAAGTTTTCGAGGACGATTTTCTTGAAAACTGATTATTGAATATACGAATTATTTATTCAAATTCATAATACCTAAAATGATTCAAATGCAATCTAGAAACTTCTGTGATGATAGATGATTCTCATGCAATTGACTTAATAACAGTCATAACGATGTTAAAATGAATCCTTCTTGATGACCTAGATGACTTGGTAACTACCAACAATTTTTCATTATTATATAACTAATTTTGCGCCATCATAAGTAATACTGGTGATCATTACCCTATGGATCAATCAACGTACCTACTTCACGCCTTCAACAAGTGATTAATTGTCTAATTGGTTCATTTGATATCTCAAAGGAGAGTTTTCTCAACTTTCTTTGTTGAGTGCTGAACACTGTTCACTTTTAGAGTTAGATTGGCATCCAGTCATTTACATTTCGCCATTCATAAATGTTCACATTATGTTTTTATGATAAAATAACAATGCCTCGCTAACAATCGAAATGAATATCAAATATGGATGATTCAATCGAGAAACTTTGGACTTTTTACTCCTACACCAAGGAAATTATGAGAAAGCAGAGGAAATTTGTAGGCAAACGGATGTGAAAATTCATTTATACCCTTTTCAAGGTTGTTGTGATTCACTTTAAATATTTTAATTCTTAAGGAATCAATGAATTTTAAGAGATAAACAATAGAATCATATGTATTTGGAAACTTGATTGTCTTCACAAAAAAATTGGAAATATTCCCATAAATTTAAAGGGATATTAGAGGAAGGGAACAGTGAAAACAAAAATTATAACTGGTCAAAAACAAACTGTATTATAAGTGATTTAGTGGCCATGAGCTTCGAGAGTAATTTAATGCTTGCATCATTATTTACTGCATCTGAAAAACTGACAACTTTTTCATTGGTACAAATATACTTTTTCTGAAAACCTCTGATCAATATTATTGTTCCACTTATTTATCAGAAATTATACTATTTCAGTTGCATTCAGTAGCTCAATACGTGAAAACATGTTTGAAAATTGCTTATCTATTTTCTCTTCACTTTCACACAGATCAAGCGACAATATTTCACTACCATTTGAGGAGATCATTTCCTCTGCCTTTCTAAGAATGCTATAATTAACTATTAGCTTCACTAGCAATAAACTCGATGCAATTTATAACTGATAAGTGATACTACATGATGTGAATGTTGAAGATAATTTTGTATTCGTAATAAGTCTTCAAAGCAATAAATATTCATGTGTTAGATTAATGAAACACTCTTCTAGATATTTTTGAGTTCATTTATGTGATGAACTTAGAATCTCCATCTCGAAATGAAAATTGTTAATTTAATGCAGAAGAATTCAATTCAATTTCATCATGATTTGAATCAGTGTACCACTACAGGTGGATCAGAATGACGTAAACGTATTACAAGACTCCAAAATAACATTCAGGTATGCCCACATACGAACAGGTATATACCCGGTGAAAACTGTAACTGGATTGTTGTTCTCCTCTCTTGCGTCATCCAAATGAGTAATCTGAATCCATATAAGCAAATTCAAGGTGTATATCAATTTTTATTAGGTGACCAAACTGAGAATTTGTACCTTTGCACCAGTCAAATAATACTGTGTGAAACTATAATTCGCATAACTTGCAAGTTGATCTTGAAGAAGTAGTGGAATACCCCAAGGTTCTATTTTCAGTCCGAAAGTATTTCTCATTTTTTCGATGAATTAAGTCTTTCATATAAACGAAGATATTTCAAATTGTATCAATTGACCCCTAAGTGTGGTAGACCAATTGAAGGACAGTCTCCTCATTATAACAAATCATCCCACAAACAACTATAATTGCTGATTCTCATCTTCTTCGTATTCATTGTGTTCATCATACGACAAAGAAACTCGCAAAAAAGACCTTGACAACTCGATCAACAATGTCATGAAAGAACTCTTTCAAATAAAGAGTTAATTGCCAATAAAGATAACGACTTGCAGAATATGTTGTCGCCATTAGGACCTAAGCTGAAAGTTCGAAAACTCCTGCATTACCTATGTAAAAGTTGACTTCTTGACTCTCGAGGCTTTCCTCGAAAATCCTACTGACCAGCTTCGGCAAATCTTTGGTTCTCCTTATCTCCTGGCATCTTAAATTCATTTTTTCGTCACAGTCCTCATCTTCTTTTTTGGTACCGTTCTCAGGTGCCACAAATTTGCTATTTTCGTCATTGTACGCGAAAAAAACGGCCGTGGGCGAACAGACGAACACTTTGTCACCCACTTGTCGCCTCGGTTTTCGCCCGACAGTGGTGGCGCGAACGGGTGGGGTCGGGGGTGAGATTGGACTCCTGGTGACTAGCGAAATTGATCGTTTGTGGCTTTCTCGGGTAGTCATTTTTCATTTTGTGGTACTCTTTGTGGGCTTCCGGAATTCGATGGGTTTTTGATGATTCTAGCGATATCTCAATGGTGTTCCGATTAAACTGGTTTGGTTGAATGTTTTTTTATGTGTTCAGGGTCGTTGATTGTCATGGAAATGTCCTGGTACATTTTGGATTTGCATTGGTCAGTTCACTACACGTTAACAGCTGAATCTATTGAAAAATCATAGTGAAACACTGGAAAATTTCGAGCACTCAAAATAAATAGCACAATCCTCACATGAGTTGAAAATTTAACGAGTTACTATATCCACTTCAGCTGTCATAACCATCTACCTTGACTGTTGAATGCACGTATCCCAACGTATCGCAATGGTACTTTCACTTCTTCATCTACCTCTAACCATAAACAACGCGGCTTAGTCAACCCGCGAAAAATTCAAATATCAAACTTCAAGCCACCAATCGTCTTCCACATCCGAATAACCTGGACACCACTGAAAAGCCAATTTTTTTCGAACCTAAACCATTCTCGACTTCTTCTGGTAGACCTTGCAAACTTTTCAGTTTCATAAACGAGTCGGGTCCGTCATTGGTCCTACTTAAGTGGTTTCCGGAGCTTGCCGATGCTGACCGATGTTCAGTTATCGCGAGAGCGATTAAGTAGGGTCAGTGCATAAGCTTGATCGTCATTGAATGAATTCGAGTAGTGGTGGGGGACGACTTAAGTTCTGACTGTTGGAGGCTACTCAAATGGCGGACGTGCTGAATGAGATGATGTTGTGGTTGCAGGTGTTTTGGAGGATGCGATAATGGCAGAGTTTGTCGAGTGGTTGGGGATTCCACCAATTCTTATGGCAAAAATATGATGATTGGAATTTGTTTCGTCAACTGCATCACTGGATTGTTAGGATAGCAGTAGGAAAATGGCTGCGCACTTGCGGATTAGATATCGAAAAAAGGTCCAAATATTTCGTAACAACAGGTCGTGGATCATTGTAAAATTCTTTCAAAACTGTTGTTTAATAGCTGATTTTAAGACAAATAAGTCCCATAGATATGGGACCGCAAATGAGGATTTGAAGTTTGATTTTTTCAAGGTTTTTCTCTTCAAATATATGCATTTCACAGGATATTCAACTGAAATTTAACATAGATATTTCAATTTAGAGTTCAAACCATGAGACATGCCAATTCCGATTGCAAATCGAAATGGGGATTTTTTTTCGGGAACACTGTCTTCTGTTATCTTTCAAAACTTCATATTCGGTGAGCCTCTGTTAGTTTGAAAAATTGTGAAACGAATCTTTGTTATTATACTAAACTTTATGGTCTCTTGTAGTATTGTCGTATCTGCTACCGATTTCCAGGAAAAGAGTTGTCATAAAAATCCAGTTAGTTTAAAAAGAACTCTAAACTTTTTTAGTCAGGGGATCTGGCAGGCCATGCATGATAGATGTCCACTTAGTCCAATACACCTATTTTCATAATTTTCGTTCAGATACTGCCCACTACACTCTGTACCTCAAAAACGAAACATTTGGGGGTCCCATGTTCATGGACTCTTGAAATGATGCAAGAAATCTTTCCTCTTGGTTTGTACCTCCAATTCAGGTACACCCTGTATGAACGAACAATAATTCAGTCAATTTTTCTACACTCGTAATGTGCACTCGCATACTCGGCCTTATCGGTGATCATTATTCTTGGTGAATGGATCATTCAAGCTTCAGAGCCATAATCGTAATTTCAATCCACTTTGTGAACTGAGACAAGAAAGTCTTTCACCATCTCGAAAACCACGCATGCAGCCAAGCCTCAAGCCATTCGTGACTTGGTAAAACCCAGAAAGCATTCTCAAGGTTGAACTTGCAATTCCTTATTCTGTCCAGTTGTCGATTCTCATGTAACATAATCTTACATTGTTCAGCATAATTTAACGGTAAAATGTATTAGAAAACGACCAGATCGGTGTAGGACTGGTAGAATGAGCTCGTAGAGTCGTTAGTGAATGAATTAGACCTTTTTTCAACAGAGTTGATGATAATCGCCAACAGAATTTCAGAGCTCACCGCTATCCTTGTGATTCATACAAAGCTGAGTTGTTTGAGTTGTATTGTTTGCTGAGGAACTGTAAATTTTGAGAAAATTGGGTTAATCGGTGTTTTCTCATTTGGTGTCCTTGGTTTTCTGGATTTCGCAAATTGTTTTCTCATGATAGCTCATTCAAGCTAGAGTACAATGTCACCATTTTCGTCTTAGAATGAATAGAATGAAATGGTAGATATTCTCATGGATCCTGAAAGAATTACATCATTACTTGACAATGAAACGTAATTTCAAATCTCCCACGAATGTTTGGCGACTACAGCGGGCAAATATCACGCAGACATTTGTTCCTATGAATTCTTAATAAAATCAAGGACATTCCCGTCAGATATTAACAATTTCCGAAGCAATGCAAACTGTTTTCGGAGGTTAAAGGAATCACCTTTCAGAACACATCTATTTCGACCCATTGATTCATGCTGTTTCATTATCTCTCCAAAAACTTTTCAATTAGCCTGACAAGAACCCCACCAAAGAAAAAATGCAACCTATTTGGTATGCCTTGATGCGCCCAAGTTGAACATTACAAAACACCCTGAAGATACTCTGAATCTCAACATCCTCACGGACTTGTCGTTTCCGGTGGCTCAGTGGCACAAATACCATAAACTTTCTTTTAATCGAACGTTGAATAACGCACCCGCATAAGTTTTTCACCTCACGCCGATTTTCGCAACCCATCTCGACAATAAAAACAATTGAAATCTTGGTTAGTGGACGTAAGTTTTCTATTAATAGACAATTTCATGTCATCGGCTATGATGTTCACGTCCAATTTGCGACCTTTCATGGGTCTGACTTTATCACACCATCATATCTTGTTGGCATTCTTGACGCGTATACGACAAGTCAAGGGAATTCTTTGGTTGACGGCCGATTGTTTTGTGTTCCATTGTTTAATGGTGTTGGTTTAACCGGAGGATACACCAATGTCCTTTTTTGCGAAAATTGCTCAAGGTCCAGAACTAAACCTTCATTTGGTCAGCGTTTTCTTGATGAAATGAGAAGCCGAGCTGAACGTAAGGCGCTATCACAATTGGAGCACCTCTCTCCCAGTACCCAGAATAATAGATCAACTAGTTCCACATCCTCCAGAACCTTAGTTTTTCAAAGTAAGTTGCAAAGAGAAACGAAGTCCAAATCGAGCTGAACCTAATTTTGTTCAGTGAAACTGTTGTCCAAAGTCGAAGCATCTACTTTATGGAGCAAAAAGAAAAGGAAAGGAAGGCACATTCACTGTATTGTTGATTTGGCTCGTCAAACTATTTATAAAGGTCCTACTGAATACTGAAAGGACTTAGTAAGCTCAACAACATTGCAGAGCAAGTGCAGTGTAGGTTTGGTTAGGCAGATAAAAATCCTGTCTCCATAGAAAGCTCAATAACTATAAGCCGTACACATCATTTCCAATGGTCCAATGTGGGTTTGGTATCATCTCAAAAACGAATCAGATACTGAATCGATAGCCTCAAAACCATCTGGAAATTTATATGCGGGACCATCATTAACCAAGTGGTCAACCTTATGAAGTTGGCAAGAACAACAATTATTAATTATAGCCCTTGTAGATTCGATGAAGAAAATAATAACATTACCTGAAAAACATAACAAAATACGCAATCTTTTCGTTCGATACAAATTAATTCTCAACTATAAAACACTTTTTACTTCGAATTCCAGATTTAAAATGAAACCGTTATTCATTTTTTCGTTCAGTTCACTTTCTACCACTGACCGATCATCACATTTTTGTCACTTATGACGAAATATCCAAGAGTAAACGTCGGAGAAAGGTCCATTCAGAGAGCCATTCCCTTCACTATTTTTATCGATCTCTTATTCTTCGAGAATCAACTGTAATTTTCTCCATGATCTGTGACCAATACCATTATCCATTATTTGATTAATGGTCGTGATTATAAAATGTGTGCACAAAAAGTTGGAGGTACTTCTACGCGCTTTCAATTCAGTCTGAAATAATGAGCCTAAATTATGATTTTTTTGGGTAATTATTTTGCTGTCCTTTTAGGGTACAGCTTTCTTTATTTCGTAGTGAATATTGCAGATGGAAAATTAGTCTGTGGGTGTCCGATGTTGTTGATACAAAAACAGGGACTAGGCTCGTGCTTTACGCGTGTCAAGAAGATCAGATGGTGTATCAAACCTAAAAGCTTGCGAGAACGATTCGAAAGCATAAAGGAGATAACCTATAGAACAGCTGCCAGTGCATCTGCTGGTTCCAGCTGACGATGTGCAGATCGATATTGACAATGAACTTCATCTTTTGATCTTGGAATTCCCAAATGGTTCAAACCATTTCCAACATACAATCACATTAGTCTCAAAATACTGAATGGAGGATTGACGACAGATTGAAAGAATAACTAAACGATATCAAACAAACTACCATCAAATTCCAAAACTTCATTCATTGCTTTCCACGTTTACAAAATAAAATGAAACTGAAATGAAACATTCACTGTGGGTTTCCAATAACATGCAGGACTGTATGTCGACATGCACCGTTAAGAATTACCGTAAATATTATGAAGCAAATTGCAGAATTATTCAGAATTAAGTGACGAATCAGAACGGCTCCAGAAGGAAGAATTTTATCAAACTACTGTCGATTGGGAAAGAATATTAATAGAGTTGCATAACGTCCATATAAAGGTGATTTGAAACCAATTTTCAACTTATAATCACTGCATTATACCTAATAAAGCTCAAGTTGTATATCTCATTGTCTAAGAAGTAGAAAGAAATTTTGTTTTTGATCATATGCTCATTAAAAATTCGGAAAAGCACAGACTTGTTCAAGTTAGAATTCGAAAAATGCAGAAATATTGACAAAATGATTCTTTTGGGACAAATATTAGGAAAGTTGTGGCTATTTCTCAATATTTTCTCAGGACTGTTCACTACTATCAATGAAAACGTTCATTTGAAATAAACTGAAATCAATAAAAATCAAATATTTCTATAATCCATTAAACATATCGAAATTTTCTACAGGTTTTGTTAAAATTGCTTCATTCCTATACCTTCTAGAGTTCAATTTATTGCTACTTTCTATATCGTTTCGTTGTTCTCCTATTTACCTACATTTGCTTATTGCAAGTGATTTAAACTATATGAGTTGCTTTAAATCGAGTGTAACTACGTACTAGCCAGTTCAATTACCATGAGTGGAGCAATGTAGTTTCTAAAAGAAGAATTAGTAGGTTCTTCGTAGTATCTGGATCTGAATAAAGATATACTGCATCTACTCACTAGTTCCTAACAGAATACTGCCACCTCAGAGTGGGTGAGAAATGCACCTGAAAGACAGGGTTTTCGGAGAAGGCAGAAACTGGAAGAGAAGAATTTGGAAGAATGCTACAGGAATTTATCATTCCAAAAAGTTCCTTCAGCATTCTTTCTATCATATGAAAAACCCATTCGAATCTTTCCGTCTACTTTCCGGGTTTCCCATGTATGCAACGAAGGTCATCATCATCCATTCACAATGGGACTTTTCGACAACTCAAGCACAGTTTCTTCGAATTCAGAACAGTGCTTCAGGTGGGACGGTAAAGAGTTCAACATACTCAGGCCCCATGTCTGAATATGCTGAATTGAAAATTTACATTCTCTTCGCTGAAAACACTAAATCGATCTCCTCAATTATTGAAGCGTCGAATCGTTTTGATGGTGTTGTTACTACGATTGCAATAAAAATGTGCTGACCTAGAAGCGCATTGAATGTCCATAAAACTTGGTAGTGAGATTGGAAATATCTAAATGATTAAAGAACTCCTTAAATTGAATCGATTGTGATGCCCAGAAGTTGGCTTGGTAATATGTGATAGCACCAGTTACGAAATGTTATCGAAGGATGAAAATCATATGCATTTATATACAGGGTCTTTCACGAGGAACCTCACCCATATTTATACGGGAAACTACTGAACGTATTTTCATGAAAGTGGATATTAACTCAGAAAATATCCATTTTAGGGCAAGGGTGTGATGCATACACTCACATTATTTTTTAACGTAGATTCAATATCTCCCATAAAAAAATGGGGTTCTAATTTGAAAAAATTGATTTTTCACGATTTTGTCATCCCTAACTTTGAAAGCGATTTCTTCACCCCCTGTATCATGAATCGCGATTTCGATTTTTAAAGTGGATACATCAATCTTACATCTTGAAAAATCCCAAAAATGAAAATTTTCCATCCAAAAACCTCGAAGTTATTCTTGTTTCAGCGGAGCTCCATTTTAGATTTTTTTTTCCCGCTCAGAGAGAATTTTCCAACCAAAACTGAAAAATGTTACATCAAAATAACTTGAAATTTTCTAAGGAATCTATTTCTGCAATAAAGAAATGGTGTTCTAATTTGAAAAACGGAAGTTGACGTCATTTCCAGAGAAACCGGAGGTGCTCATGCCTTGAAAATATTTTAGATTTCATCAGCATCGTGAAATACTTATAAGTGCTGAATTTCATGAAAATACGTTCAGTAGTTTCCCGTATAAATATGAGTGAGGTTCCTCGTGAAAGACCCTGTATAATATAAACTACAAACGAACAGAGGAGTTGTTCGATTACATTTTACAGAAATAGTACTAGATGATGATAAACACCCACTTGATACTATTCACTCCATTTTAAATCTTATCTTTCGATGCAACACATCCTATATCGCGTTTGATGACCTACAATTCTTTGTGAATCATTTATCTAGTCTTGCAGGCGAAGGCTACACGATCAGGAAGTCAGAAATCTAGAGATTTTGCAATACAAACTTGGATTTCTAGTTGTTTTTTCAATTGTAGATTTTTAGTAGCTGACCAGAAGCCTATTTTATTCTTCGCTACAAGTTCAAACGCCACAGGATGTTGAAAGTCTATAAAAAATAAATTTTTCGCACTCATCTATATCGTAAATAATTTTCGTATTCATAAAAATAATCCTTACAACATATATACCCAGAAATACTTTTATATTGAATAATTTGTTGTTGTATTTCTTCTTGTATTTTCTCTTTATTTAGTATATTTATTTTTGTACTTGAATATACTTTCTAGGCCACACACCAGATAAACTCTAGTTATTGTTCAATTATATACTGTGGAATAAATAGCCATAGTTCTCGATAAATATTGAGCGTACTGTCTTTAATTCAATTAAATCACGATTGATTAATTTCCACTTAAGTTATGGTAGCTGCATCGAATGAATAAACTTGAATATTCAGGGTATGCATGTCAATATTATACATAAGATTTTGATTCAAGGTTCATCCTCACTATTTTCTCTACCACTCACCTTCAGTAATAGGTGCTGATCTCAAAGTTTTATTACAATGCTGTCTATACTGCTCCGACCAAGTACTGTTCTTCTTGCTTTTAACAGGTTCTTTAATTCTGAAAAGAAGGAAAGTAAAGTTGATTCAACAAATTATCACAAATGTCTACACCTTTTCCAATTGTAATTCAGAAAACGTAAAATGTAATTCAGAAAAGCAAATTTGAATTTCAGAAAATGGAAATTGTAATTCAGAATAGTATATGATATGTATCAGCTTAGTATTCTGAATTACAATTTCCATTTTCTGAAATTCAAATTTGCTTTTCTGAATTACATTTTACGTTTTCTGAATTACAATTGGAAAAGGTGTAGTCTTGCTTGTCGTGGAAAAATTAAGAATAAAATCTCGAATAAAAGTGAAAGTGATTTTTCTATCAAAGTTGCTCATCGTTGATTGAGAAATTTATCTAACCACATATACCATAGTAATGGGTGATGTGGTTTGGATTTTTTTAAATTGTGAATAATGGAACCTGCACAATTTTCAACCTTTCATCAATGATCAGCAGTTTTAGTCATTGATTTCTTCGTAACAGATATGTGAAAGGTAGCCACTGTCTCAATATGGAAAACAAACAAAATTCCAAATACTGAAACCTAATGAAACCACTTTATATTAATGTTATTCAATCGAATTGCTGATATTATTTTAAATGTCTCTAAGTAGCCTCAAGTTCGTGCAATATACTTCAACTGAACATAATAGAAAATCTGGAAAAATCTGAAATCTTTACACAAATTCAGAAAAACTGAAGTAGTCACGACAAATTTAACTGATTTGCATATACTATTCGAGGAATTTATGCAAAATTCCAGTGGAAATAGGCCTCTGACCATGAAAATTGTAAAGTGTGTCCTCAATTCGGTGAACAGTAGGGAGTTCTTGGGAGTAAGAGGAGATGAAAGAATTTTTTTCAAAACTTGAAGAAAAATTCAGAACTGCGACTAGCTCTTGGATATTCTGAATAAACTTTCGCCGTTGCCTTGACACCTCATAAAAATTGCGTCAAATACCCAACCTTTTTCTTACAACATTCGTCAGTTGTTCTCAGTTCTGCATAATGAATTTTAGGTATTGAATGCTATAGTTCACATGAGTATGCGTAAATTTCCTAACAGTTTTCGATCTTATTCAGAGATTTCTTCGAGAGAGGTTCATGACTTCTCTTCAGTAGAAATGATCAAGAGCATCAGGGCATATCTGGTATTCACCTTTATTCCCAGTAAGGCTTCTTCTATTTCTATGAGAGTTCAAATAACACAGTGGCTTCATGCCTACTTGGATTCCAAGAATCTTCAAGAATGCACCCTCAAATTGTAGCGAGACAATGAGTCAGAATTGGTTGAAATGATTTTTACGAAACAGCCTTCAATTTTCAGATGGAAAACCCACCTTGAATTCAATCATATATCATATATTATTCATTATTCAAGAAATTCAGTACTTTCTTCAGATGAAGGGTTATTTGGTATATTGGGAATATCAATCAGTCAAAAAATCAAGGATTTAAATATATTGTGAAAGGGTATATCAGTCACCAGGAACCTCAGTTTTTATACAATTTATTCAATTAGCTACGTTTCGAGACTTTTAGTCTCTTCCTCAGGCTGAAAAATATGATAGTTACATAAACACGATAAAAATCATCTAGATAAAGTAATCAACATGAATACCTGTACAACATTAACACATTTTTGTATATTTCACTCTTATTTACTCAATACTTAAACACTACAATTAAAACCAACAATTCATCACAAACAAACATTCAGAAATTTAAAAAAATAAGTTAAACCAGCTCACCTATGAATATTAGATAAATAGATTGTTTCCTTTGAAACATCGTTCAAAGTCGTGGTTATTAATAAACAATATAATAAACATCTCGGGGACAACAATCTTCTCGACGTATACCAATATCGGGTTCATAAATGGAAATGAGAATACACGGGGGGCAGACGGAGTTAGCATGTGTATAGAAAAACTAGACTAGATCTGGATTTCATTGATAAATTTCAATGTTCAATGTTCAATGTTCAATGAACCAATATCGGTTCGCGAATTAACAGAAAGAGGGTGTTTCTTAATGAACAGCATTTCCTTGAAATTTCTTTTGAACCAATTATCCTCCCTGGTCAAAATTTTCGCGCCCTCAAAATCAAAATTATGTCCCTCATTTTTGACATGCATAGCAAGAGCGGTCGACTCTGATTGTTTTTTACAATCCGACTGGTGTTGTTTTAGTCTCTTGCCGAAATACTGACCTGTCTGTCCGATATATGATCCATCACAATCCTCACAGTCAACTTTATATACAACACCCGACTTCCTGAAATCAGGATCATCATCTTTCAGTCGAGAAAATAGGCATTTTACGGTCTTTTTATAATAGCTAACAATGGTAGAAGATGTTGTGCACATGACCTTAACCATTCTTTGGCTTAGTATTTCGGCAAGAGACTAAAACAACACCAGTCGGATTGTAAAAAACAATCAGAGTCGACCGCTCTTGCTATGCATGTCAAAAATGAGGGACATAATTTTGATTTTGAGGGCGCGAAAATTTTGACCAGGGAGGATAATTGGTTCAAAAGAAATTTCAAGGAAATGCTGTTCATTAAGAAACACCCTCTTTCTGTTAATTCGCGAACCGATATTGGTTCATTGAACATCGCATATTCGAAATTTATCAATGAAATCCAGATCTAGTCTAGTTTTTCTATACACATGCTAACTCCGTCTGCCCCCCGTGTATTCTCATTTCCATTTATGAACCCGATATTGGTATACGTCGAGAAGATTGTTGTCCCCGAGATGTTTATTATATTGTTTATTAATAACCACGACTTTGAACGATGTTTCAAAGGAAAGAATCTATTTATCTAATATTCATAGGTGAGCTGGTTTAACTTATTTTTTTAAATTTCTGAATGTTTGTTTGTGATGAATTGTTGGTTTTAATTGTAGTGTTTAAGTATTGAGTAAATAAGAGTGAAATATACAAAAATGTGTTAATGTTGTACAGGTATTCATGTTGATTACTTTATCTAGATGATTTTTATCGTGTTTATGTAACTATCATATTTTTCAGCCTGAGGAAGAGACTAAAAGTATCGAAACGTAGCTAATTGAATAAATTGTATAAAAACTGAGGTTCCTGGTGACTGATATACCCTTTCACAACATATAACATAGGAACGATATAAAACCTAGTCTGATTTAAATATATGAAAATATATATAAAAAAACATAATATATAAAATATTTAAATATATTTGAAATACTATAGCTCTAAAACAACATACATTTAAGAAAAGAGATATTGGTAGAATCCAATTCACTTTAAATAGGTGATCTGTTTCAGTCTTCGTCTGTAGTTGAGGGACAGTCTGTATTTTATAATTATACGTCAATGAAAACGTAATGATTTAATTCAATTATCGGTGTATCCTATTTTGTGCTCATTGAGCGTGAAATGTGCTTGAGAACAATAACATATCATTTGACTGCCCACTTATAGAAAAGCTCATCGCATATCGAATTTACCAAATTCCTTAAATTTCTCACACGTACTCTGAATGAATTCTTGGTCATAATTTCAAAAAATCCACCATATTTTCCTGATATGGCCCTCACCGACTTTTTCTCACATTTCCACCAGGTCAAGCGGTGGGAAACGACACTAAAATTTGGTAGGTACTAACGCTTGAAAGTTACTTTGTATAGATTGAGTACCAAAATAGTTCAAATGATCGCATACTCACATGAAGATTTTTGATCCACCATCATACTCGTTCTCACTGATATCGACCCAATCACTTTTATCACTAAAACTGATATCACTAGTAGCACTGCTGTTGTAGATAGTTCCATCGTTCCAACTTCTCAAACTTGTCCCGTACAAACTATTTGTTTTTTGCTCACTCGACACTATAGATCCCGATATATCCCTTTCCAAGATTTCCTTTTGTTCACTTGTCTCTTTGAAATAAATACTTTCATAGTTGTTCTCCTCATTCAGTAGGGTGGAGTTGGAATCAGGGTTGTAGATGGATTCGTAGCAATTTGATGCTATTTCCTCTTTCTTCTCTTCGCAGGTTTCTAGAGGTGTTTGGGGAAGAGGTTTGTCTTGTCTGGTGCAAGGAAGAGTTTCGTATATGTTCTCAATTTTATTATTAATCACTTCGTACTCATCTTCATCTTGAAGTTCCACTTTAGGTTTAACATCTTCGTAATCAGGTTTCAGGTCAAAAGGTTCGTAGCCATCATTTTCATCTAATTCCTCGTAGTCTTTTTCTTTGTTTTCAGTATCTTTAAAATTTTTCGGTAATGTTCTGAAATTTATTTCTTTAGTTTTAGTGATTGGAAGGAATGCTCCGTTTGATGCTTCAATATCTTCGTATGGCTTTGACGGACTCCTGTTCCACAGAAAAGAGGAATTCGGTTTGAAATCTTGCTTTGGTTCTTCCATCACCAATTCTAAAGTAGGAAATGTTCTATCTATGATATCTGTAAGGGAATAGGAAGATTCCTCTTTTTTGTGTGGTCGTATCTCTTCCTCTAGAGGTAAACTAGTATCAACTTGAGACTTCCTGATAGAGTCTTCGAAAATTGAGTCTCTAGCTTTTGGTTTATTCAGTCTTGAAGGTAGGGGAGGTGGTTCAGATTGAACAGTCTCTGAATTGGTTGAGTTTTCCTCTTTAAAGACTGTTGGAACACCTTCATTCTCATTTGGACAAGATTCAGAGTCCAGAACTTCTTTCTTCTCTTCATTTATTTTCAAGGATCTTGGAACAAGTATATCAGGTTTGCAGCTCTTTCTTCTATTATTATCTAACACTGGTACTATCCTGTGCAATTCAGTCATACTTCTTTTGGTGGCGATAGGTTGAAAGTTTTTCTCCTCGAAATTTTTTATAGCTGCTTTAACGAAACCTGACGAAAGTGAGTTCTTTTCTTCAATTTTCTCATTATTCTTCTCCCCTTCTTCATTTTCAAAAAACTCTGCCATTTTGAGAGGTTCGGTTATTTGTAATGGTTTCTTCTTCACAATGTTTACACTCGATTGTTGGTCTAACATTGGTTTTTTCTTAATACTAGGCTTACGCACACCTTTAATAGTTTGTTCGTTTGTACTTTCAATCTTTGTATTCT
Organism: Adalia bipunctata; assembly: GCA_910592335.1. NCBI lineage: Eukaryota > Metazoa > Arthropoda > Insecta > Coleoptera > Coccinellidae > Adalia > Adalia bipunctata. The sequence continues at coordinate 8,062,718 of OU342951.1, forward strand.
TCATTGTGATCTTATTGGAGCCGCTATTGAAACTATTCAATCTTTCTACGAATTTTATTATTTTGAGTTCTTCTTTCGGCGCATTATTTTTCTCGATTATTTCGTTGAATTTGGACGTTAATTCCGATACTGTTGTTGATGTTATCGAAGTTTTTTGGAAACTGGAAGACTTCCGGTACATCGATGAAGTTTTTCGCACTTTGAAACTGATTTTTCGGGACTGTTTCTTTTTAACCGTTTCATTTTGCTTTGGTCTTTTATCTTCATCTATTGGTTCACCGCATAGACCATCCAGGAATCTGTGTCTTGAATCTTCGATATTTTGTCGATAGTCATCTATTCTGAATGAAGATCGTATTGCCATATTGAATGAGCCTCACGAACTTGATTTGAGGAAGCCATCAATAATTTTTTTCGGGATTCTTGGATGGGAAGACTGTCATCTACCTGTAAAGAAACATTTCATGAAGAAATTACAATAAAACTTCTCCAACTCTAAAGCTCATAAAATGACCCATAAGAATGTTTTATTTTCCCATTAGATAACACATGTTTATAGATTGAAAACTATCTGTTTGAAATCTCTTTGCTAACCTGATTGTCTAATGGGAATATTGAAATGAAAGAACTCCAAGCGATTAGCGTAGAAGACTAGTAATTTGCGTCAATTTTAATGATGCAAGACAAGTTGAGCGCATATTACTGGGAATTCTGTTTCATCTATAGGAGCTGAAGAATAAAATTTCCTCCAGCTATCGATATGACTCAAGACTAGCTTCCAGTTTGATATAATTTGTTCTTCAAAAACAATGATAAAAATTCAATATCAACGAACATTAAACTTCCAAACAAAGGAGTTTATTATTTATTTAATGACATTCTGATAAAGCTTTTAGGAACCATTTACGCTTAATTTTTCTGCTCATGTGATCGAAGATTCTTCATGATGATATCACTTTTATTATTTAATCTGCAATATATTGAGAACTAGTTGGTACGACTCAGGTGATTGAGCATTCCAAAGATTCTTAACGCTTGAGGTGAAGGATGAAATCACCTGAATGTGATGTGGTGTAACTGCTTGAGTGAAATAAGAATGGCATACTGGGATGTGGAAATTAAAAATAACGATTTTTTGTAGATCTCATGGAATTAAGTTGAGTCGATTATTCTTGTTAGTTATAATTATTTCATTTTTTATACGCACATTCTTGAATTGCGGTTCTATTACTTATTTTTGTCGAATATTTGGCCTTGGAAATATTGTGTCGATTATGTATTTTGAAATTCCCTCTGGGGTGCAAACTTAAAAAATCAATTGAAATATGAATTGAAGGTAAGCAAACACTTAGCTTTGTTATTCAAATTTCCCATATTTGAGTAGGGCTTTTTTTGATTTTCTGGGGGTTCCTGATATTTTCGCAAACAAGTGAGCAATATTTCATGAAAATTGTGATTCGTTCTCTGATAAATATATAAATCAACAAAAAATTAAATAGAATCCTTCAATGCACGATAAAAAAAACCCTTCTGGGAGTTCTGACAACAACAAAAAACACAAGATTCTTATCGACAATTATCTCATAATCAATATGCCATGCATGAATGACAAACCATAAATCTACATTATACTGAATTACTATGAAAATACCATTATCATCCACACCACCCACTCAATAACACCGTCCAGTAAAGCCCATCGTCCTACAAAGTAGTAAAACGGAATGAATGGAATTCCATTCAGAGATCCACAGCATCCGAAAGGACCAAAATTTAAAAAAACCAAGAAAACAATAACGCACAGCTTTATCTATAGTCCATCCACAGAGAAAAAACACTAAAGTCCGCGGATAAGGCTACGCGTCCATTCATCGAAACAAGACACAACTTAACTAGTCCAATTGTTTCTGTGGACACGATTCATTGAACCTATCACATCTGCCGGATCCACTACTAAGGCACATATCATTTCTGTGCTTTCGGGAGGCAGTATACTCGTTTCTGCTCGGTAAAGCTCGTAAGCCTACTTCGGCTACTTGCGTAGTCGATTGTACTTGATAAACATTCCGCAAAACGGTCAATTTTGAATGTTTACCTCAAGAATATTAATGGTAACCGATTTGCGAAATACCAATTGGTTTTTACCATTCGTAACTGTAGCGGTCAGCTATGATTGGTCAGTTGATTAGCGCTCGGGGCTTTTCGCAGAGATTGTCCTATATATAAATATATATAGAGGGTACTTAAGCCAGGACCTTGTACAGAAAGGCTTCTTTCATGCCAGGAGTGAAAATAAGTATTTAATTCTCTGCATTATAGTAAAATAGCGTCACATTTTGAAAAATCGGTAAATATCAATTTCAAGTTCATCATATTTGGCAATCAATAACGTACATCCTGTAATTCTGTGTATGGCAGCTTGATATTTTTTTCGAGATGACTATAAAACTTTTAGTTATCAAGAATTCATATCACATTCGTACTAGGACTACTAGGTCTTGTTTTTGCAACTGTTTTAGGTCTTTTAGTGGAGTGCTGTGCACTCAACTTTTTTCACTATTCTCTGAATAGTTCTGATAGTTCAATGTCTTTTTTTGGGAGGAACTACGTGAAATAGTGCTTCATAAATGGGTTCAGAGAAACCAAGAAGCTCTGACAGCCAAAAGATATCATTTTGTTTTCGAAAATCAACCTTTGCGAAGAAAAGTTGAAAGTTCATCCTCATTTGTCTTTGAAAAATAATCTTTTGAAAACAAGACATTCAAATGTTCGAGAATGCTTTATTTCTTTAATAAAATCCAGAATTCAATCAACGTTATACCTATTCATTAGAGATCATCACTTCAAAAATGTTTACACATCGAAAATTGACAATCACAACCGAAAAGAAACATGATCACCAAGAAACATTGAACCCTTTTCAATAAACACAATAGATTCTGTCTATATTCCAAGAGGTGCAAATAGATTCGCTTCAAAATTAGATTCGCAACTGAATCATCAAATAATCAATTCAGAAACAGTTATTTGGTATAAAAAATTAACCAGGACATCACTAAAAATACTCTTCGTTTTACTTGACCAGGCAAAATAATCCTCTTACAATTTGACGCTCTATCGATCTACAGTTACTTAGTTACCATTTCCTCACAAACATAACCACGAACTAATGCCAAGTTATTGTTTTGGTTTCCATGTGCGATGGGCCTAAACGAATCTTCTTGAAGTTGAAAATGAGTAGAAGGTACGAAATTGAAATTCTGAAATCTGATCATTTGCATACTTACTCATCAATGCTCTGTTTCTATTTAATATATGAATGGATCATGATATGATGCAAATTTTCTCACTGGTTATATTGTATAGAGCTTCCTTATTCCCTCATGTTTATTTCACAATATAAATGTATGCAATCGTTTCGAAATCAGTTATGTCTGTATGTGTTCGCAAATACGATTTTTTTTACTGTTATCTGTTATAATATACTCAGTTATCTCGAATCTAATATCTTTTATCGGTCGCTGACAAACATGTAGAATTGTTTCCACTCTGTAGATAGGAAAACTGTCCTATTTCAGATTTTTCGAACTATATCGGTCAGATATTGAGATCAATAATCGAGAGATGACAAGTAAGAACGATGAAGTTTCAATACTGATTAGTCATTTAATGAAAAAGAAGAGAATCTTTGTGAAATTTCAAAAAAATATTAACAGAATCAAATTATCTGAAGAATACGAAAATAATCCACGATATTTTCTGTGTACAACTTATTATTTTGAACCAGATTTTGGAAGTTTCAAATTTTCACTTTTGTAGTGAGCTGAAAATTTCAAGATGGCTTGACGCACATCAAGACAGAAGTGCTGGATTGAACACACTCCCAAAAAACGCAATATTATCGAACATAGCTGGTGATGGTGAAAACCGTTTGGTTATCACAGATTTAAGACTGAAAAAAGATACAAAATGTAGATTGAAGGTGTATAAAGGCACTGTTGTGACCACCGATACCGTTTTACCCGATGTTCCGAGTAGCATCATAAGTTTTTACCATGATAGACTGAATCCAAGAACTCCAGGTACGCATTGATAAAAATTCGAATGAACACCCTGTATTTTATGATTCATCTCAAAAATGAATAGGTACTCAGTCAGTAAATAAATGTTCAGATACTTTCCGTTTAGTCTGCACATCAATTATCAATCCTTCAAACAGCCTGTTGAAATTTCAGCACTTCTTTTACTGTTGAGATTTAAATTGATGTGCAGAAAACACTATAAATATCTCAAACATGAAATAAACAGACATCAGTTAGTTCTAATTGGAATGAATAACATTTATTGAAGCATCATTGAGGATATCATTTCATCGAGTGACATTTTCAATAGATCTTGAGCTTGATCTTAATTTTCTGTTTATATATGAAGATGTAATATAATTTGATGATTAACTTTTTTCAAATAATATGGATCTTTTTAGTTGTTGGGGTAAGTTGTGTGAATGAACTGCTAATGTTCAAGAACAATAAACCTTTCTTCAAGTATTCCTTGCCTGGTTTACCTGTTATACCTGCAGAGTATGACACCTGGAACAGCATAGACAAAAATGCAGATATCGATACACAAGGCGTTGTAGACAGACTGCAAGCTATACCATTTCATCAGTTAAGTTCTAGGTAAGTAAAGAGACCGTAGTTTGACACCGTGTTTTATGTCAATCTACATTTTATTCATTTGGTTTAAAGTGGTTATATTTTTTATCAATTTAGACTCAGTGTATTCCACAACTTATTGCAGACACCCTATATACGGTATCAAAAACTATTTTTTAACTAGTGGCCTCATTCAAAAGGAGGAAAAGCATTTCCTATATAAACAAATTTTTCATCGAATTTTTCAGAGTTTTAATGTATTTTATAATAACCAGGCCGTAGACGAATCCATAAATGAAGTTTCCTAACAAACAGTCCATCCGATCTCGAGTTATAAATGGTGTAACCAACAACTTTGTTTTATATATATAGATATATTAAATGAATAATCAAACTGCTGAGGTCCTGAGTTAATGATTGAATCAGGAAAGATTGAACAGTAAGATATTCAAATTAACGGAGAATATTCCTATTGGACGCTATTTCCTGTCCAATACTTTACCTGAATATCTCCAAAATACAGAAATGAATATTCAATTATTGAATAATTTATTGATGGTTGCTTAATGTCATGTAGGTAAGAGACGCATACTGATGAGTTTATAGCGTCGATTTTGGGCAAGAAGGAAGAAAGTGAAACTCCGAAGACAAAATAAGATGAATTGCAATGAATCAGCTTCGTCATTTCTTCGATATTACTGCTGCGGACATCGAGGACGGAGAAACTCCGTCAATGAGTTATAAAATTGACCATATATTGCGCAAAAGAAAGCGCATTGAGATCATGACAGGTGTTACTGAGCTTATTGATTGAACACACACCTTTTTGAACCTCCCGGTACTGATATTACGTGGAGGACAGTTGGAGAGGAAGATCATAACTGTATCAAGGAATTCCGATAGATTGAATGAGTCATAGGCGAAGAAGGATATAGTTTCAACATCCAAGCTAATCACCACAGAAAATGATTTCTTGAAAATGAAGAAGATGAGAAAAAATTATTTGCTTGCACGTTTGACGAGCCTATAACATTGGAGGTACAACAAACCATTTGTTTAGGTACATTCAAGTACTCCCCAAGAAAAAGACCTGAATAGAAACTTTTACGAGAAAAAACCCTGTCAAAACATTATAGTTTTTATACTATGTATATCCCAACGAAAAATCAGCTTACACATTTATATTATGTACGTCATTCTTGTATTATGTTGCAACTATCAACTACCTTCAGTTGGCTCAGTTTTCGATGAATGAAAATCACCATAATTAATCCATGTGATATTCACGTAACACTATAAACAATTGCACCTTCTCCAGGTGATATCCAGCAATTATCAATAATAATCATATTGAGAGTACGTACAGGACTTTTGAAGTTGAGGTATGTGAAAGGATTGAATGTAAAACTCCGTTAGGTACTTAAAATGGAACGTACATCCAGTGATATAACATGGTTTTTAAATGATCATCCGTGTGAATTTTAAATAACCATTAATTAGTATTGCTTTATTCTTTTAGTATGGAACCTATAATTTTGTGTGGGATAAAGATGACCCATACTGTTTAGATATGAACTTTATCGTTCGATTGGGTCGTCAGTGAAATAATGGTATTCACACAGTCACAAGTGTCACAACCCTCGATTTTCCCAGATTATCATTAAATTCGATATCAAAACTATTCCCAGCAATTCTGAATTATCCTATAGGGTTTTACTTTATGCTGTTTGTAGATGGAAGTTGATTCAATTCGAGTTTGTTGAGGAGAAAAATTTAGAAACAAGTTTATATTATTGGTAATGTCAACAACTTTATTATTCCACTCGTTCTTACTTTGTTTTCAAGGTTTCCTTATTATTTTGATTTGTATTATATGAGGAATTGTTTATTGTTTATAACACGATTGTGTAGAATCTATCAATTCAGGCAGTTTTGTTTGATCAGCTTCGAATTTATAAAAAATATTTTTTTTAAATTGTCTTTTTTTCGAGGGTTTTCCGGATTTGTTTAGTGGAAAATATACCAATCTAGTCTTTCAGAAAATCGTTCTGTAGGTTTTTAATTCTCTGCAAATGTCTCATTAACTGTGAAACGATTCCTTCAATACTTTTCGAGATATTTGAAAAAATCTAAAAATTGGTAATTTTCGCACTAGTTCTTAGTTAAACAATATCACAAAGCTATTTTGCTGGTGTTGAATGTTCTGATCTAAAAATTATTTTTCCTTAGTAAGTGAAATGCTCAACTTTTATTAAAGATTCGGATTATTCTATCAATGATCAATTCTTTTCTCCAAAGTTTTTCCATTTCAAATTCTTGACATATGAAGGATTGGAATGTTAAACTCATTTCTGTTCATGCATTGTTCATGTTTCTTCCCACAGCGCATCCACCATCATCCTTCAATTCCTCAGATAATAAAATATCTATGAACTCGTTCTTTACAGATCCCAAGTTTTGCTAAATCTACCACCAGACAAGAGGGAAGAACACATTTTAAGTTTCTTCAACAACGAACCAATGAAAATAAACTTGATAACATGCATGACAACCCTGAAAAAGAGTTCTCAAGACCCTCTTTCTATTGCTTGTCCAGTCATAGCTACAGAGACTGGGATAGTTTATATCTTGGACCCTCAAAACTTCTCGATGCTGCTGCAGGTACAACAGACGCATCAATTTGACTATGATATAAAAATGCTCATTATTTAAGGCAAATGTTTGTAACACCAAGAACACACCTTTCATTATCACAACTTCGGGGCTATACGATGTTGACTATAAAATAATAATAGCTACAAGAGAGAACCAGGTATGTTTCCTGAAGAGAGGTTGGGTAGAAGGAAAGAGTATAATCCATATGGACAAGACCATCATGGACATGCTCTTCGTGCCTGGTGACAACGTTATAGTTTTAGCCACAACAGATAAGATGCTCCACACCTACACTAGAAAGGTTTGCTAATGCAAACTCTTTAATTATTCGACTTTTTCGAAATATAATTTTCAGGGTCAAAAATTGTGGTCGATTGAAATGGGTCTCCAAATAACATGTCTGTGTCTTGTTCCTTTGAAATACTTGAATGCCTATTTGGTTGCAGTAGGTCAGAAGAGTGGACTAATCCAGTTGTACCAAGGAAGGCGTCTTGTGGATTTCATAACCGTGCCTGATTCACCTTCATGTATGACTTTCGGGCAGATGGGCCAAGAGGAACATGTTATGGTTATCATAACATTTGGTGAGTGTTTACACGCCATTTCACAAGATATCACCTTCTAGCATCGTCTGCTAGTTTGGAAATACACAAAGAGTTCAACTTTCTGTCGAAAGTCCCACTTTTTGTTGAAGAATTACATCTAAACCTTGGAAACGTGAAGATTATCATCGAAATACTGATTTTTTGGTAGGCATGGATTTTTTCCTAAGCTTGAATTTCCCAAGTAATGTCTGAAGGAAATTTGTAGTTATTGTTGACTCTGCTGACTTTCAGAAGGTGCCATCATCTTCAAGATACTGAAGAGAACAGCTGACTTTAACCTGTCCCACCAAGATGTCAGTATGCCTATCTTGAACCAAAACAAGTCCCTTCCACTTCCTAAAAGAAGCAAACTATTTCTGGAGCAGAGTATGAGGGAAAGAGAAGATCCAATATGTAAGTTATTTTCGAAACTTATGGAAGAGTGTTCTGTCACTGAAAAAATATTCCAGCTATGCATAGAAACTTTCAGCAAGACTTGATCAGACTGAGACTAACAGCAGCAAGAGAAATGGCGCAAAATTTAAACTATCAAGTGGGCAGCAGCAACGAGAAAAAGCAAATCAAGCTTTCGGCACAAGTGGGCAAAGAAATCCGAATTTTTTTGGCTTCTTAACTTATTTTCGATGTTTTAAGGTACTTGGTTTGGGACCTAAATTCACAGTAATCCTCAGCTTGGAAAATATGAGTACAGATTCGCCTGTAATAGGTACTACAGTTGTTTTTCATGTGAATCCAGATAAATATCAGTTGTCGTCGTATATCTTCAAAGTAAGAATAACATGAATATACAACGCCAGGTTAATCACAATGCATTTTCTTTGTCTGAGCTTTATTTTTTCAGATTCCATTAATTCCTCCCACCATATCTTATAAACTGAAGACGATAGTTTCGGAGGCCTTGCCAGATATAGCGGAAGATACTAACATGATTTTAACGGATCCTAAGCAAAGAATTTTAAGGGTTTTTGTTTTGAAGAAGACTGAGAAGGTTCCTGTAATTGCTGCGACTATCAACATGCCACCAACTGATCTAGCTTACTAAATATCTGGGAAATAGATGGATTAGGCAAAACATTTGTATATTGTAATATAAGTTATATTTTCATCTGTAATAACAATTCGAATAATTCATTAAAAATAGATATACTACTCATTCATTACGAGGATGTATTGATATAGTTAGCCTAGACCAGTTCCATGCATAAACGAAATATTGCGATACCATATCAACGAACAATAACTTATTAGAAGTGTCAGTGTAGAGTTCGACGTCAAAAAAGTAAACCAGAGTTACGCCATAAATAAAAAAAAGATGTCCACCGAAATTGTAAAAAACGAAAAATTGAAGTATCGAGCCATCATCAAGTACCTGTATTTAAAAGGGTTAAGAGGTAAGCAGATTTACGAAGATATGCTTAATACCCTTGGTGATTAATGTTCCTTGTATGCGACCGTGAAAAATTGGACTGCAAGCTTCAAAAGAGCTAAATTTTCCATTGAAGATGATGACCGATCGGGAAGGCTAGTTTCTGTCAGTCCCCAAAAATATCGATGCAGTTCATGACATGATTTTATCAGACCTACGAATTGGGGTAAAACGAATATCTGAAGCACTGAAGATTTCATACGATCGCGTTCATCATATAGTTCACGTCAATTTGGACATGAGAAAAATTTCTGCAAAATGGATCCCCAAATGTTTGAATGTTGACCAGAAGCGTGCAAGGGTAGAAGCATCGCGTTCGATCTGTGCTCGATTTGAAAACGATGTATACTTCTTAAACCGAATTGTTACTATGGATGAGACTTGAGTACATTTCTACGATCCAGAAACAAAGCAACAATCGATGGAATGGCGACAATCTGGTTCTACAAGACTTAAGAAGTTTCGTGTCCAAAAATCTGCAGGAAAAGTTCTTGCTTCATTTTTTTGGGATTGCCATGGAGTAATCATGATTGATTTTTTGGATGAGGGTAGAACAATAAAGGGAGATTACTATTCGACATTACTGACCACTCTACGGAAAAAAATTAAGGAGAAAAGACGCGAAAAGATATCCAAAGGTGTTTTGTTTTCACAGGGCAACGCCCCAGTACACAAATCTCATGTTGCTGTGCAAAAAATTCGTGATTTAGGGTTAGAATTACTAGAACACCCCCCTTATTCGCCAGATTTGGCTCCGTCCGACTATCATCTCTTTCCTCAACTGAAAAAAAATTTAAAAGGTCGTAAATTTTCTTCCAACGAGGAGGTAATAAAAGCTGTAGAGGACTGGTTTGCAGAGCAAGAAGAAACATTTTTTTTGAAAGGTTTAGAGACGTTGCAGGTTCGCTGTAATAAATATATTTAATTAAGAGGAGAATACCTTGAGTAATAAAACATTTTGACATTGAAATTTTGTTTGGTTCTAGTCTAGTTCTAGTAGGCTAAGAATTTTTCAATATATCCTCGTATATCACTAAGATGCTGCTTAATCTCGAACAACTACAATGTAGTTGAACTGATTAATAAATATTAATTTGTTCACCCAATCCGAAACTACGCTTATGGAGTCACAAATTGGAGATTTCAATATCTGTGAAACCACTCCAAGGCTTTGAATCTCATAGTCTCATAGTGGGGCAGATATGAATGGAGTAAATCTATAATTTAGACACAGACACCGGGATGGTACAAGCAGTATCAAACATTTATTGTGTGTACCAGTGTACCCGTCGACCATGAAAATTTCGTTGTTTGTATTAATTATCTTCGGCGCTAGTTACCTGGTGAGATGCGCGGATATCCTAGCTGTGATACCGACTCCTTTTTACAGTCACCAAGCCACTTTCAGGCCTCTGTGGCGGGAACTGGCCAAAAAAGGACATAAAATAACTCTCATCACCACAGATCTCATGGAGAAGAACGAAAATATCACTCAGCTAGATTACAGTGGAGCATATGAACTTCTCGACAAGAAAAACTTCGGAGATATCTTCAAGGACGGTTTCAATTTGTTCAAAATCTTCAAAAAATTCTCGAAAACGATAGATAAGTTTATGGAGTTCCAATTCAACCATCCAGATCTGGTTGAGCTGATGAATAAGAGAGAAAAATTCGATGTTATGTTGGTAGAGCTCATAATGCCCGGATGGCCACTTTTAAGTGCCAAATTCAAGTGTCCTATGATTGGCTTGAGCACCATGGATGGTCATCCAGCCATGCATGCTGCTGTTGGAAATGCCGTACACCCTGCAATATATCCTTACGCTGACTTAGGATTGGAAGAGAACCCGTCCCTGTTGGATAGAATCAAGAGTATTGGTTTCCTATTTACAAGCGAGATATTGTTCAAGAGACTCATGGGTTATGTCGGTACCAGTTATGTCAGATCCTTGATCGACAAAGATCTTCCTGATGTTCTTGATGTCACCAGTAAGATGGATATGATATTCATCAATTCCAATCCCATATTTTTCCCGCCAAGGCCAATTACACCAGCCACCATTAATCTAGGAGGGGGCTTGCATTTGGCAGAACCTAAAAAATTGCCTCAGGTAAGACTATTTCATGATTTGTTAGTGTTTGCCAATATCGAGGTGCCACAAACTACTGGCTTTATGAATGAGCTTTGTTTTGTGTTCAGACACCTTTATTAGCTTTATGTAATGAGTAATGCAGTGTAAAGATTTACTGTTTACTCAAAAAATGAATATCATGGTTCTTGGTATTCCAGAGCTGATGAAAAATTCCAAGAATTGAATGAAACTATGACGACAAGCATAAGCTTTATCACAACTCTATGTGAACATTTCGTATATATCGATGATATTTTTGAGGACAATTATCCTTTATTCTTTATTCCATTCTGAACTTGACGAGACTGGAATAACTGCTTGAAAAAGTAGGTTCTGAGTAGGAAAAAACTTCTCAAATCTACAGAATTTCCGAATCATCAACTAAATTTTCTGAGATACATCATGAATTGCAACTTTCGTAAAAATAGTAGACAACTTCCTAATCTAGCCTTCAAATTATCGGTCTTTATTTTCTAATCATGGATATAACTCGAGATCAGACTAGACGAGTGGGGGAAGATTTCATGGCTACAAGAAAACCTTGTTCTCGGTAGAGACACATTTTAGTCGTCTCATTCCACAATGCGTATACTACTCATCTTAACATTTCTTTCCGGAGCTAGTGAATTCGTAAGATGTTCGGATATCTTAGCTGTTGTACCTTCACCCTTCTACAGTCACCAAGCGACGTTTCGGCCATTATGGCGTGAGTTGGCTAAAAGAGGCCATAAAATCACACTCATCACCACAGATTTGATGGAAAGCAACGAAAACATAACTCAAATAGATTATCATGGAGCGTATGAAGTGGCCGAGAAGAACAGCTTCAACAGCTTGCTCAAAAAGGGCCTCAGCATCCTCGAGGCCCTTATGATGTTCAAGGACTTGACGAGAGCCCAATTGGACTATCAATTTAATCATCCAGGACTGGTAGAGATGCTGAAGAACAATAAAACTTTCGATCTTATGTTGGTGGAGCTAATACAGCCTGGATGGCCACTTCTAAGTTTCAAACTTAAATGTCCTTACATTGGTTTGACAAGTATGGACACCTATGGTCCAATACATGCAGCAGTTGGCAACGCTGTACATCCAGCTCTTTATCCCTCTGCTGATGCAGGTTTTGGAGAGCAACTTTCCCTGAAAGACAGAGTTCTGAGTACTGCTTTGAGTGTGATAGGGGAGATGGTGTTCAAGTTTATATTCACACCTTTCATCGAGGATCATCTGAAAATGTTAATTGGTGACGACCTGCCATCTACTGAGGAGTCATGGAGGAATATTAGTATGCTGTTCGTCAATGCGAATCCTGTATTTTTTCCAGTTAGACCTGTAACACCGGTCACGATCAATTTAGGAGGAGGTCTCCATTTGGGCCAGCCGAAAACATTGCCAGAGGTGAGGGTTTCCTTATCCTGAAGGTATAGCACCTTGTAGAGTTAAGTCATGTGTTCAGTTCGTTAGCAAGTAAAGCGTACATTATTTGAGGTTTGTCTGTATAGACCTCAAAATAAAGGTCTTGGAGAAACTTCAGAACAGTTCGATTTCTGAATGAAGACTGACATAACTTAGGCTCCTCTAGCTTCATGGTGCCATTGGTACAATATGGAGTTGGATCACGTTTTGAAAAAAGGAAAACTCTTACGTTAATTAGTTTTATTCGGTAGGTAAGGTTATAATATCATGATTTTATTGCAACACAACATTTTCAACAATACGACCTTACTTCTTTAGAATATAACTTCTGCCAATGGCTCACTCCATGAGTTAGCTCAGTAAATATCTTCATTTGATGATACGTAATGAACCAAAAATGTAAACACAGTAAATTGAAATCTTATCTTACAACTACGCTCATGGCTGAGTGTCATCAATCAATCTCCCTGCTCTTTGATAATGATTGCCCACTTGAGATCATTCGGAGGGGGTATCTCTAAAAAACGTAGTTTTAATTCCACAACGAGAAGATTAGAGACACACGCTTAAATCATGAGATCTATTTTGTTTATAACATTCATCTTCAGTGCTGGTGAACTTGTGAAGTGCGCAGACATTCTTGCTGTCATTCCCACTCCATTCTATAGCCACCAAGCCACCTTCAGACCACTATGGCGGGAATTGGCCAAGAATGGTCACAAGATTACCCTCATCACCACCAATCTGATGGAGAGCAACGAGAATATAACCCAGATTGATTATCATGAAGCTTACGAAGTTTTCGAAAGGAACGGATTCATGAGTATGCTCAAATCTGGATATAATTTCTTCGATATGATGTCAAAGTTTTTCGATATCATGGATGAACTGATGGACTATCAGTTCGCCCATCCTGGCTTGGTTAAACTGATGGAAAGTAACAAAACTTTCGACTTGATGCTGGTGGAGTTTTCTTTTCCACTTTGGCCTCTTCTGAGCGTGAAATACAAGTGTCCATTCATTGGTTTGAGCTCAATGGACACTCACCCTGGTGCTCACTCTATGGTGGGCAATGCTGTTCATCCAGCGCTGTATCCTTCCGTCGATTTGGGTTACGGTGAAAAGCTGTCGCTGGTGGATAGAATCTCTAGTGCTGCTTTCACCGTGATTGGTATGATTTTGGGAAATTTTGTTTTTGGTCCTCTTTGTAACGGGTATGCGAGAAAATATTTTGGAGAGGGAATGCCTGATATGATCGAAATTCATACGAATACCAGTTTGCTGTTCGTCAACGCCAACCCGATATTTTTTTCACCAAGGCCAGTGACGCCTATCACTATCAATTTAGGAGGTGGTCTTCACTTGACTGAACCTAAAGAGTTGCCACAGGTGAGTTTTGGTTGGAGTTGATATTGTCCAGCTTTTGTCCTATTGATTAGAATATTAATGTTAAAGATGTGTCAGCCAGGGCAGCCAGGTTTAGTCAAGGTCATTTTAATTATGCCATTCAGCACCTAGTGCTTCGAGAGAGTCTTTTTTACTACTTTCCACCTAAGATGTAGAAGAGAAAAAAACTAAATATAATAATTTGCTATGTATTAATAATTCATCTTTGGTGTTTGGAAAAATATTCCTAAATTGAAACTGAATTTTTGTGCCTTATCTTCAAGGGATAGAACTGCCAGGTTCCTGTGTGAATATAATATCGAAAATGACTCCAGTTATGATAATGATGAAATAACTGCAAGGCATTCAAAAGATAGTAACGATAGTGAATAAGAAAGATACCAATCGAATGATTTCACATTTCCATTCGACCACTTCGAAGATGGCACGAAGAAGAGATTTTGGTCAAATAAAAAAACTCTTTTATCGGGTGGATGAAATTACTCCGAATAAGCTGAATCTTTTCAGAGTTGTTAACATTTTTGTGGTATACATAAATCAACATCAGAAAAAAGTCAGAAAGTTGTGAAATGTCTAGAACTTTGAACATTATCAAACTGTATTCTAGTGCTTATTTTATCATTCTATCAAAATGCCAAGCAATCAACAGGAATAGCAACTAACAAGGGAAAGGTTGTATTGACTGACCAAATTTTGGTGTATTAGAACCGTGTTGCCGGAGCTCACTCACCGTTCTAGCAGGATTTCTTGATTATTATTTCATAGTACAGGTGCATGCTTATTTTAATGGGTTGTGTAAATGCTGAATGCTTCAGATGTGAAAAGGATTACTTTTCTTCAAATTTCCAAGTTACTAAGCTTATAAATTTGGTAATTCTCATCATAGAACATTTTTAATATACTCTAAAGAAATGATTGATGACACCGATCCTATCTCGCAGATCAATGCATGGATGATCAATTATTCAATAAAGCTCACATATGATCTATGAATTGATTGAATTGAATTTAAAGACTCTCTGGCGTGTGAAAGAACATTTCCCATTCTTTTATTCGGGTTCTGATTACATTTGAAAACAACTATTATTTTTGTGACTTGCGGAGTCCTGCATAATATTGCTAGACTGATTCTATTCATGACTCTCAACCTGAATAGTTAATAATAAATGCTATCTATTTAATGTGTATTTCATGTACTCAATCAAACAAGATCAAGAATGATTTGTTCCTATCCTAAATATAACTACATCCTTGTACGACTAAATGTTAATGCAATTTCATTGGATGTTTTGTATTGTCCTAGCTTTTATTCAGTTACTCGGCATAAGAGTTTGAGATAAGACTTTTAAGAATATCAAAATAGTACAAACTTAGATCATTCGAGTCAAATAAGTTGACGAAAGTGATAAAGAACAGCGTATTTGCCAATAGCTTGGAGTGGAAAAAATTCCTACGAAGTCCGACCACATTTCAAAAATTTCAAATTTGTTATTAAAATATTCGCATTAGCTTCTTGTTTTGTCTTTATTAGACTACGATTATTGAATTTATCCAGACATGGTATAAAAAAAACGTGCCAAAATACTTCGAGAAATAAGATTCAGGTTAGCCAACCCAAAAAAAGCGATCTCAATCCGAGGTTGTTCAACCGAGGCCGCAAAGACGTTTATAATACCGAACTTTTTTCAACCGAGGGTTGACTTCCAATCCTCGTTTGAGTAACCTCGGATTGAACGTGCCCTTTATAAAACCGACCCTTAAGGTTAAACCCAACGCCGCCACTGAACCATCCACTGAGGATAAAATCCCAAGAAATCGTACATAACAGAAATAATGAATGTGAGGGTGCGTTTTCGCATCATAGACAAGTCCCTTCCCCACCGACGTATAAATAACAGAGGGTGAGGGTGCATTTCTTTATTCTACCATAGACAACATTCTGTGCAGTGTGCGTTTCTTTCTTGTTGCTTCCATCACCGTCCAAACGATCCAAATGAAAACGCTACCGATTTTAACCTTTTTGTTATGTGTTTGTGGGTACATTCAGTGCGCGAACATTCTAGCTATAGTACCATGCGTTAATATGAATTATCGAACAGTATACAACCCCTTATGGCAAACTTTAGCTGACAGAGGCCACAAAATCGTCATACTGACCGGCACTTCCTTGGAGCCACACGAAAACATCACGCAGATAGACGTCAGTAAAGACTATAGGCTAGAAGAGTACGAGGACGAAAACCATACTTTTTTTGATGACGATGATATTATGAAAAGGGCACTGCGTAGAGACTGGTGGATAAGGGAACGACTGAACGACTCGTACGTTCATGAGTTGAAGGATTACAACTTCGATCTGGTCTTCCTGGAGCTTTCTGTTCCTTTCTGGTCTTCCATAGCAGCGCTATACGACGTCCCTCTGATTGGTCTTAGCCATGGAGACGCCAATCGCCTTCTGCATTCATACCAAGGAAATCCAGTACATCCTGCGATATATCCTAAGAAAAGCATTTTTTTGGGGAAACAAGGTACCGCGCTAAGGGTTATGAGTGCCATAGAAAGCTCAGTTTTCTTCATGTATGACTGTATAACAGCACGCAGCATTAGGAAAGCAATGCGCGAGATGTTAGCACCGGATTTACCAGCTTTCACCGACATGTTGAGCCACTTGAGTTTGATGTTCATCAACGCAAATCCTGTTTTATATGTGACTAGGCCCCTGGTGCCTACCACCATTAATTTGGGGGGTTTTCTGAACATAGGGAAGCCCGAAGCATTGCGGGAGGTAAGAATAAGTTCCAATATTTTTAATAATCAAAAAAGTTTGCTTTAGGCATTCATAATGTGTTCATATTCAAATACCAAACGTTTTCAATTGGATGAAGCTGGAATAAGCCTAAGTTTCTTGCTGAGTAGCTGTTACCATTGATTCTCAGTTGAAAACTTGCTAGATTTGGCTTGTGTTTCACTTTTCACTTACACTGTATACAAGAATCAATATCTTCTTACTGAATTCCTCATAAAATACACTACCAGCTATACAGGGTGGCCAAGAGATTGACGTCGAAAAGAAAAAAACAGGTCCCTCGTGTCATGGGCTATTCGAATCACCCACATGTATTTTATGCGATTTTTCACGGTTTTCGAGTTATGAGTTTTTTATGAACTTTGAGAATTTTCGACTTGACCATCTTAAAAAATATATTAAAAAAAAAGTACAAGACTTCTCTGTGAAATTCTTTCGTAACTTAATCTCCATGAATTTTACTTTTATACATAAAATAACCAGATTCGTAACTTTGATAAAAATTATGGAAATGTTGGTCTCAAGTGAAAAAGTTACGTGAATTGGATTAGGATCTGAATTTTTTAATCAAAATTAAAAATGTAAAAAGGCTAATTCACGGTTTCTTAGTATGCTTGAAAACTGCGCTCAACAGTCAGCTTTTATAATCATTGATAAAAAATGGTACTTAACACTCTACTTTTACTAGAATTAGCCTTCAAAGTCATCGAGGTGGAAAAAATCAAAGAACTAGACATTTACTTCAAAATTATTTTTTGCCATTTTAAGATTTTTCCGATCAAGTTATGATAGAAAATGCTGAAAAGTAATGAAAATTAGCTTTGGATGTTAGTCAAGAAAAGTTCTAGATAAACAAAAGAAAAAGGTATGGCAATAAATCACACATCCTAATGTAAATAAAAAGAAATTTATTTATAAAATTTACAGTAGGTTTTCAAAGTGGCCACCTCCAGCCTCAATACACATTCTACATCTTCTTAGAAAATTTTCTTTTAATCGCATAAAACCTGCCCTGTTCTCTCTTAGGACACGTTCGGCTTTTCTTAACTTCAGTCGCAGCTCGTCTTCACTCGAACAATTTCTTTGAAATAACCCCAAACGAAAAAATCGATGGGATTAAGGTCAGGTGAACGTGGGGGCCACTTGATTGGTCCGCTGCGTCCGCCCTTCATTACAAAAAACGCGATTATCTGCAAAGTCGCAAATATTTATGAGACATTTCATCGTTTTCAAACATAAAAACAGCAACGAAAAACCGATCAGGATTATTTAGATTTTCGAGAATAATTTTTGATTAACTACTTGAATGAACGATACCCGAACAGATGGATCGGACGCAGTCGACCAATCAAGGGGCCCCCACGCTCACCTGACCTTAATCCCATCGATTTTTTCGTTTGGTTAATTTAAGAGCAGCCGAACGTGTCCTGACAAAGAACAGGGCAGGTTTTATGCGATTAAAGGAAAATTTTCTAAGAAGATGTAGAATGTGTATTGAGGCTGGAGGTGGCCACTTTGAAAACCTACTGTAAATTTTATAAATAAATTTCTTTTCATGTAAATTATGATGTGTGATTTATTGCCATACTTTTTTTTTCTTTTATCTAGAACTTTTCTTGGCCAACATCTAAAGCTAATTTTCAGCATTTTCTATTATAACTTGATCAGAAAAATCTTAAAATGGCAAAAAATGATTTTGAAGTAAATGTCTAGTTCTTTGATTTTTTCCACCTCGATGACTTTGAAGGCTTATTCTAGTAAAAGTAGAGTGTTGAGTACTATCTTTTATCAATGATTCTAAAAGCTGACTGTTGAGCGCAGTTTTTAAGCATACTAAGAAACCGTGAATTAGCCTTTTTACATTTTTAATTGTGATTCGAAAATTCAGATCCTAATCCAATTCACTTAACTTTTTCACTTGAGACCATCATTTCCATAATTTTTATCGAAGTTACGAATCTGGTTATTTTATGTATAAAAGAACAATTCATGGAGATCAAGTTACATAAGAATTTCACAGAGAAGTCTTGTACTTTTTTTTAAATATCTTTTTTAAGATGGTCAAGTCGAAAATTCTCAAGGTTCATAAAAAAAGTCATAACTCTAAAACCGTGCAAAATCGTATAACATACATGGGGGTGATTCGAATAGCCCATGACACGAGGGACCTGTCTTGCAATAGTAGATACCTTCTTCTTTCATAAACATCTTAGAAATTTCGTTCGAAATCAGGTTACTTGCATTTCTATTTTTGAATCTCAAGAAATCATTCTCAAAAAAAAGATATTCAACAAAAGAGTAATTTTGTGAATGGGATGGGTTGCTTTCTATCACAATTCAAAATCTTAGAATTTTGATAACGGTATAGATCTTAATCAAAGAAAACTGGAAAAAGTTGTAAATTAAGAAAAATTATTTCGGATTCTGCGTTTGGCGTACATTTTGAAAATCTACCAAAAGAAAAATCGCGAGACCTGTTGCAAAATGAAGAGGTGCTCCATCCTCATGGAAAAAGGCATACTCTTCGAGAAGTTTCTCATCATTTCGAAGTATTTCTATAATTTGACAGTTTGTTAAATTTGTAGAACTGAGATAACCGAATAAAACAGGGGGCCAGAGCTGGAAATGAACCCAACGGTGCTGATGTATCATTAGAAATTTTCACTAAGAGGACAATCTGGAGAAATCGTTCATAACCGAAGAAATAAAGAATGGGGAGCGTACACACGGTGTACGCAAGTCTCTTCCCTATCAACATTAAGAAATATCAGATGCTGCGGCATTCATCAGTGTCCGTTTCTTTCTTGTATCGTCCATCACCGTCCAATCTTTCAAAATGAAAGTTCCGACGATTTTAACCCTTTTATTATGTGTTTTTAGATTCATACAGTGCGCGAACATTTTAGCAATAGTACCATGCATGAACAAAAATTACCGAACAATTTTCAACCCCTTATGGCAAAATTTAGCTGACAGAGGCCACAAAATCGTCATTCTGACCGGTACCCCCTTGGAACCCCACGAAAACATCGAACAGATAGACGTCAGTAAAGACTATCGGTTCGAAGAAGAGGAACAAAACACTCCATACCTATACCAAGATGGTGAATCCGACACGATATTGGCCAGGAGTTATTGGTTGAGGCAACGTTTGAACGATTCCTACGCCCAAAGGCTGAAACATGTTCACTTCGATCTGGTCTTCCTGGAGCTTTCTGTGCCTTTCTGGTCGTCCATAGCGGCGCTGTACAACGTCCCTTTAATAGGTCTGAACTACAGGGACGCCGTCAAACCCAGTCTGCATGCATATCAGGGAAATTCAGTGCATCCCGCTATCTACCCTAAGAGTAGCAGATTTTTAGGGACTTTAGATTTCCGGGATAGGGCTATTAGTGCCGTGGAAACCTCATTTTCCATGTTTTGGGAGGGTCTGTTCGCCTACAGTGTTAAGAAAGCATTGCAAGAAACGTATGCTCCGCATTTACCAAATCACGTACACACGCTAAGTCGTATGAGTTTGATGTTTATCAATGCGAACCCTGTATTTTATCCACCTAGGCCCCTGGTGCCTACCACCATTAATTTAGGGGGCTTTCTGCACATAACGGAGCCCGAACAATTGCCGGAGGTAAGAAAAAGTTCGAATTTTTTGAAGATTGAAAAACATCGCATCAGGCACTCACAATGTGTTTTTATCTGTTTGTATTGTCAAGGTGATAACAACAGGGTGCTTCCAAATTCATGCAAAACAATTCAGGAAATTAAGATGTGTCTCTTCTGTGCCAAAATTTTCTCACCCCTTAAAAGGTGTTGACTAAAATTCAGTTTTATTTTTTTTCTCTTGAGATATTGGTTTCGGAAAAAGTTAAGAATGAAAATTGTTTTAAATGAAATAAGGATTTTAAGTTATCATTTTATTTCATGGAACTTCATATCGAAAAAAAGGTTCTGATATGAAATAAAGTGAGGCTTGCTAATTTTAACCCCGTTAATGTTACAGGTGTATTCAAAAATCTCCGTGGTTAGTCCTTTGCGAGTGCACGAAAATTATATTATACAGGGTCATCCCGGTCGATATCATGTTACTTTTTCGCGTACAAATATTGCTTCAATAATTGCATGGATTTCGTTCAAGTTTCTGTACCTATACGGAAAAAGCATTTTGCGCACTGGTTGCAAAAAACTTCTCCTAGGAACACACATGAAAAATACAGAGTGTAACGTGTAACAGCCAAATGGAATAAATTTGATAACGAATAAATGAGGACGTGTTGGGAAAAACGCTCGGACACGTTGATTTCTAATTTCAAATGCGCATATTTTTCGAGAAAATAAAATTATATAGGGTGTTCCATGCGACCGTGGCCAATACCAACTTTCTTATTTCAAATGCAACCCCCTGTATATTATTTATTTTTTGGATTCTTCAGAAAATTCTAGACATAATTCATGTACAATGGCCTATACCTATCTTCAATTTTTTCGGAAATATTAAGTGTTTTCAGATTTTTTACAAAAATTAGCATTTTGAATGAAAATCATTTTATTTCACAAATTCGATACATTACACTCAATACTTCCCATTCACCTCTTGATATGAAGAAAGTAAGCAAAAACCATTACTGAGAAGAAATGTTGAGGAACGTTAGAAGAAAATTATACACCAGATTAGCATGTTGCTAAGATGTTCGCGGCTAGCATTTTGAACATTTCCTACATTGACATTAATGTTTTTTTGTTTTTTTTTTTAATAATTAAGAAATAATCAGTATTACTTATTAGGTTTCAAGTGTAATGTACCGAATTTGTGAAATAAAATAATTTTTATTTAAAACGTTGATTTTTGCAGTGAATCTGAAAACACTTAATACTTCCGAAATAGTTAAAGATAGGTATAGGACATTGTGCATGAATTGTGTCTAGAATTCTCTGAAGAATCAAAAAAATAAATAATATAGAGGGGGTTGCATTTGAAATAAGAAAGTTGGTATTGGCCACGGTCACATGGAACATCCTATATAATATTATTTTCTTGGAAAATATGCGCATTTGAAATTACAAATCGACTTGTCCGAGCGTTTTTCCCAACACGCCCCCATTTATTCTTTATCGAATTTATTCTATTTGGCTGTTACACTCTGTATAATAACAATACAACAATAAATTACAAATTCTGCGAAATGATAAAAGGAAATTGAATAATCTTTATCATTGATAGCAGACCATTGTCTGATCATTTTACTTCTCAAAGTCATCATGAAGTTTTTAAAAGAAGAAAATTATCAATCAGACTATCTAGAAATCACGAGAATCATTTTGAGATGAGTTATTCAACAACAACCTTCGATTCGTCCAAAACTTGAGTTGTTTTTGTATGTGTTCCCTGATAGAATACTGTATTGTAAAAATGATTTATTTTTCATGAAGAAAAAACATTCACCTAGCCCAAAATTTCGAAGAGTTATAGACTGATCTAGCACTATTGATTCACCCTGTATATAACAATATACGGATATCCAAAATTCCCCACAAAATTTCGTATAAAATCATAAAAAAATCAATAGGAAAAACATTAAAACGTTTCAAAAATAATTTTGAAACCAGATCGAACAAATGTTAATGAACTTAAAAAATTGCCATCGTCATTAACCAAAAAACAATCTCATTCATCGCATGTTCTTTACTACTAGCACTATCAGATGTCTAAAGTCTGATAAAATTGGGCTATCGCAATTCGGAAAATTCTTAATTGAATGTATCTGTGCGATTGTATTCTATTCATTCAGATTCCCCAATTCAATAGCTCTTTATATCCGTTTGAAAATGAAGTTACTCTTGATTTTACTATCGGTGATCTTCTACAGTGACGTGGTAAAATGTGCGGACATTCTAGCTGTCATTCCGACTCCTTTCTTCAGTCACCAGGCTACTTTCCGACCTCTTTGGAGGGAACTTGCAAAGCATGGACATAAAATCACCCTCATCACCACAGATCCAATGGAGGAAAACGAGAACATCACGCAGATCGACTACAGCGGTGTGTACGACCTGAAAAAGGAACTTACGGGGATGATGCGTGGCATCACCAACCCTATCAGTATGTTTAAGGGATTTTCAAACACTGCAGATAAACTGATAACGTATGAAATGACACATCCTGGATTGTTGAGGTTGTTCGAAGAAAATAAAAAATTCGATCTATTATTCGTCGAATTGCTGCTTCCGCTATTCACATCGCTCAGCGTCAAATTCCAATGCCCTTATATTGGACTCAACACCATGGATGCACCCCCTTCAGTACACGAAGCTGTTGGAAACGCCATGAACCCTGTGGTATACCCCTTTGCTGACTTCGGGTTTGGGAATGAACTTTCTTTCATGGAGAGGCTTACGTCCATTGCTTTTACTCTTGGGTATTTTGGGATCATGAAACCATTATTAGGGTATAATGGGAATTGGTACGTTAGGAAACATATAGGGGAAGACATTCCTGATATATATGAGTTAGAGAGGAATGCCAGTGCTATTTTCATCAACGCCAACCCTTTGTTTTTTCCTCCAAGGCCTGTGACTCCTATCACTGTTAATTTGGGAGGTGGTTTGCACCTTAGTGCGCCGAAATTATTGCCGAAGGTAGATCCTACAGATATTCTACAAATCCTGAATTAGTTTCGAATTTGAAAAGCATACTTTTTCGTTGGGACAATTGTATACATCCCAATTGGTACAGTTTCATCCCCTTCAAGGGCTTAAATATCCTCACCAAATTTATTTTGTCATTTATGATCGTAGCTTTCGACCTGTTCAAGAGCACCTTTTTTATTTATTACAGGACCTTCAAGAATTCCTCGATGATTCCGTAGATGGCTGCATATACGTAAGCTTTGGAACAACAGTGAACAGCGAATATCTATCCAGAGAGCAGAAGAATGTATTGGTCAACGTGTTCAAACAAATGGCGCCCATGAGGATTCTGTGGAAGTTCGATGATGTTAAAGTAGCAAGTGGTGCCAAGAATATAGAAGTTAGAACTTGGGTTCCTCAGCAAGACATTCTTCGTGAGTAGAGTTTCGATATATTGCTGAATGAATCTTCAGAATCCTTTTGTATTCTTCACGTATTTCTCGAAGAAGTGACATAATGTAGGATTTTTCATGTTTTGTGATGTGTTTGCAGGTCATCCGAATGTCAAGCTCTTCATAACTCAAGGAGGCTTGCAGTCTATGGAAGAAGCCATTGATAGCGCAGTACCTATGCTTGGAATGCCTTTCTATGGGGACCAATTGAATAATGTGAACAAGATGGAATACAAGAAATTTGGTTTGAAGTTGAACCCGAAGGATATGAACGAGCAATCTCTCAAAAAAGCTCTTGAGGAACTTTTGGACAACAAAATGTAAGACTTAAAATTGATCACCTCGTTTCAAGAACACATAGTACCTTTCGTCGTCGTTACCAGTAACCAAAATATTTGATTTGTTTCAGATACAAGCAAACAATCGAAAAATTGTCGGCTATTGCCAAAGATCAGCCAATGAATGGTCTCGAGAAAGCTGTGTGGTGGACGGAATATGTCCTGAGACATAAGGGCACCCAACACTTGAGAAGTCCTTCAGCAGATATACCTCTTTATCAGTATTACTTCTTAGATGTTATTTTAACAATCGTTGTATTTCTATTCCTCGCATATGAATTATTGAGATCCCTGTACAAGTACACTTTTAAAATAGTGTCTGCTGTCTTTTATGCCATTAAACCCCAGAAAACAAAGAAGGAATAATATAGTGGATCTTTTTTAAATTTGTGTTTTTTTTATATTTCCCCCTTTTTTCAACTTTATAATCCTCAATGACATCTCAAATGACAGATATTCTTGTTAGGGAAACGAAAATATTTTGTTACATTTTTGAATGGCATTCGAAAAATTAGACATATCCAAGAAAGTATATCAGAAGTTATTTCGTGCTCCCCTATCTTTGAAAGATTCACCCTAAGGTTTGAGCTATCAAGCTTATCTATTACAAATTTTCATAATCTGGAGGCTGACGAGGATTAACGTGATAATATGATTTCCAATGTATACAATGCCTTGTTTTTTTCTCATAATTAATCGATCGATTTATCATCCCAATCAAAGTGTCCCGTTATCAGGTTTATCTAGGTACTAGTCGCAATTTTTTCAGTAGGTACTTAACATTGTTAGTGCGAGTAACAATAAACTCACGAAAATGAGTTTTTTCCTATTCTTAATTTCGGTGCTATCGACTTTCGGCTGTGTAGACCCTGCGAATATCCTAGCAGTGGTACCATCCCCTTTTCTGAGCCATCAAATGACGTATAGGCCTATATGGACTGAACTGGCGAAGAGAGGTCATAACCTAACTCTAATCACCACGGATCTGATGGAAGAAACCAAGAATATAACGCAGATTGACTATAGTAGTACCTACGCCCTCTTCGATAAATTGGGAGTCAAAGACACTATGGTGAAAAATTTCAGCCTGGTTAACATGTACCACAAGTATAAAGAAGCTGCTGATAAGTTCTACGAACATCAATTCAACCACCCTGGTCTTGTTAAACTACTGGAGAATCCTAACAGCTTTGATTTGGTGATGATTGAAATGTTGGTACCAAAATGGACTTCGATACTTCATAAAATAAAGGCTCCTTTCATCGGGCTGACAACTATGGATGCGAACCCTTTCCTTCACGCCTCGCTAGGAAACGCCATGCATCCTGCTCTATACCCCATGCTGGAACTTGGGTATTCCTTCCCTCTTTCTTTTAAAGAAAGGTTGATGAGTACTGGGATTACAGTGGTACGCAAGTATATCAATGATCTGATTCTGCATCCTCTTGGAGATAAATATACCAGGCAATATTTTGGAGATGATTGCCCATCAAGCCCAGTCATTGATTCCAGAGCTAGTTTAGTTTTTATCAATGCAAATCCAGTATTTTTTCCTTCAAGGCCTTTAACTCCGATAACCATCAACTTGGAAGGGGGATTGCATCTTAGAGGGCCTCAGGAACTTCCAAAGGTAAAACAGAACAAATAATTTTTGTATACTGACATCGAGTATTCATATTTCATCCAAATAATGAATGCTCAATTAATGAGGCGTAATTAATGAATTTTTCCATGGTGAAATAATCTCGTCTTTTTAAAAAACTAAGAATCGTATACAAGCGGTCATATTAAAAAAGAACATTGTTGACATAAATACCACCATCATAATATCATTTTATCCCTTTGCGTGGTGACCTCAATCCCTTGAACTTGAGAGGAAAAGATAGGTCGTGCGATATGTTGTTAAAAGATTCCTTTCCTACTGAATATGACAGTAAATGTTTTTAATTCGACTGAGAAATTTTTTTTTATGTGAAAAAACTCTCAATTATTTCGTTTTTGTGGAATACCTATGGCGTTTCGAATTGATTTGAGGACATTTGTGAATGGGGTATTGTTTGTAGATATTTTTGTGAAAAAAATTACTCGTGCAGGCCCAATAGACAGAGACAGACACAATTATTATGAGAAAAAACATCAATTTGTTCGTTTTTGTGGAATCCAGTTCGTTTTTTCGAATTAATTAAAGAACATCTAGAAATAGAGTATTTTGTTGCCGATTTTGGCGATTTTTCGGTGGAAAATTATTCGTGCAGGCCCAACAGTTTCGGAAATATGAAGTTTTATTTGACTGGGAAAAGTTTTGCAATGAAAAATAACTCTTGATTTTTTCGTTATTGTGAAAACCCTTTGTAGTTTCGAATCAATTTGGGAGAAAAAAACCGAGAAAAAAACCAAAAACGGTGGCAAAATCTTTAGAAAAGTTAATTAACTAAACCAATCAATGGTAAATTTTCCCTACCGGATTTTCGCTGAACTAACACTCACCCTAGCGGATGATCCCTGAACTAGCACATAAAAATTTCTCACATCCCTATAAAAAAATTCGACTGTGGCGCCAGCTAGTGGCCTGGCGCCGAACTAAAATCATCCCATACGTCGGTAAAGCAGATTCCCAACTTTTGTGGTGGCGCCATCTAGTGGTGAGAAGTCGAACTACAAGTTTCCCTTCGGTCAGTAGGGTAGATACCCTAGCTCTTGAAGGAGTTCGCTACGTTGTCACGAGATGGCGCCACCATCGAAATTTTCTGCAGGGATGCAACAAAATTTTACTTGCTGGTTCAGTACACATCCGCTAGGGGAAATTTTCCATTTAGCTTGCCACAATTGTTATACCATTGTTTAAACTCTCTCTTTAAACAATGGTGATACTGATAGTTCAGGCATAGCAGAAAGTCTTTACGTTTTACGAAAGATATTTTTGTGATCAGAAAATGGCCAATAACAACAATTTAACCAGTCTCTAGGAATAAAACTAGAAAAAAATCTTTTGAAGCATTTATTAGAATTCTGAAAAACAACAACCAGTAACACAATATTTTCTTAGCTACAATATGATATTTATTGAGATTTTCTTGCGGAAGAACGTCCGTCATGTATGTAAACTGGTGCTACGAAGTGCTACGAAGATATATGTGCACTGTGCAGCAATGTAGATTTCGTAACTTTCTTCCTGACTGTTTTCTAAACCTTGTTGCTTTTGATTCTGCATAGCTTGTATGCTGATGAAGTTTTCCCTCTGCAAATAGAAACTGAAAAACATTTAAGGTTTTTTCCATTAACACGTTCTCAAATGGATTCAGTAAGCCAACGGGATTCCACAAAGAAGAAAAAATCGGAAGTTTTCTTCCATAAAATAATTTTTTCAGTCGAATAAAACTCCATATCTTCGAAACTATTAGGCCTTCAAGAATAGTTTTTTCACCAAAATGTCAACAACAAAACACTCCATCAACAAATGTTCTCAAACAAAAACGAAGTAAGCGAAAAATGTCGACCATAAAAAAAAATTTCTCAGTCGAATAAGACTTCATATCTCGGAAACTATTGGGCCTGCACAAATAATTTTTTCACTGAAATGTCGACAACAAAATACTCTATTTCGTCCTCGAAATTGCATCGAAACTTTCATGAATATCCTTTTGGTTTTAAAACAATTTATTTAGTTCCATTTCCATACCTCATTCCAAACCAGTATAAATTCAAATTCCATTTCTACCGAAACAGTGCGCATACACTCTAGCTATCATGAATACAGATAGAAATAGGTTCCAACCAAATATTATGCTTTATGCTATCGAGATCCTGATGAAATTATTATCCCGTTTGATCATCCAAAATATATGAAGTGTTATCATGTGTGAAGGCAAATAGTGGTAGTTTTCCCGATTCTATTTCCATAAAATGCGAATTTTCTGGATTTCCCTCACGATACTCACAGTCACAACCTTGAGTACGATAGAGTGCGCAAATATTTTAGCGATCGTTCCATTGCCTTTCACAAGTCACCAGTTAACCTATAGACCAATATGGAGGGGACTAGCCAGCAGAGGCCACAACATCACATTGATCACTACAGATCCTATGGAACCCAACGAGAATATAACACAGGTAGACTTGAGTTATACCCATGAACTGTTTAAGAGATTCGGAGTTAAAGAAATGATGTCCAAAAATGTGGATATGATGAGTATGGTTAAAGCGATGATAGAAGTGTTTGATGCTCTTTATGAATACCAACTCAGCCATCCTGACGTAGCTAAAATATTGAAAAACCCTGAAGGATTCGATCTGTTGATGATGGAAATGATGCCAAAATGGTCTTCGTTTTCTCATAGGATGAAGGTGCCCTTCATAGGAATGACCTCACTAGAAGCTTCGCCATATCTGCATAACCTCCTAGGAAACTCGATACACCCAGTTATATATCCAATGCAAGAAATGGACCTTATCGCTCCTCTTTCTCTGACAGAAAGAGTGATGATAACTGGAGTTACAGTATTATACAAGCTAATCGTAGATTTACTTCAGGAAATTTTGTCGAGAAAATTGAATAAACAATATTTTGGCGACGACTGTCCCTCAGGTTCAGTGATGGATGCAAGAGCAAGCTTGATTTTTATGATTTCGAATCCGATACTTGTACCTCCAAGGCCTGTCACTCCGATCTCTGTCAATTTGGAAGGGGGGTTGCACATTGAGGAACCCAAGAAATTACCAAAGGTGAGAACTAACGAGTTTAGCAGCAGAATACTCAGAAAGGATGCTCAACATGAAGATGGAGTATTTTTGTATAGTCAAACCTTTTTTGTAACAATCGAAAAATTCCTTTTCTTTCGCCTTTAATGCTTCTTCTCTAGAGAACCACTTTGACTCTTCAATATCTTACTATGGTTGTATAAGAGCTGGAAATTTCCGCCGAACATCTTTCCAAAACCTCCAGGTTCTTTGGTAATGTAAGACTCTTGTCTACTCGATTGCTTCAAGTTCTCAAGAAGCAGATTATGTCCTCCTATCTCCTCTCATCAAACACCATTAAATGGTCATTTCTAATTCATGTTGCATGAAGCTCTTCTCCATGAGTTTCTTCAAGTGTCGTTCCATTCACTTCATTTCTTGAGGGAACCCTGTATTTCTAACACAACTTTCAATCTTGGCCTTCTTGGAATTTGCTTCACTTTCTGATCCCAGCTAACAGGAGTTATTGGTACACCTGTCCTATACACAGAGTGTAACAGCCAAATGGAATAAATTCGATAACGAATAAATGAAGGCGTGTTGAGAAAAACGCTCGGACACGTCGATTTGTAATTTTGAATGCGCATATTTTTCAAGAAAATAATATTATATAGGGTGTTCCATGTGACGGTGGCCAATACCAACTTTCTTATTTCAAATGCAACACCCTGTATATCATTTATTTTTTGGATTCTTCAGAGAATTCTAGACACAATTCATGCACAATGTCCTATACCTATCTTTAACTATTTCGGAAGTTTTGAGTGTTTTCAGATTTATTGCAAAAATCAACGTTTTAAATAAAAATAATTTTATTTCACAAATTAGGTACATTACACTTAAAACCTAATGATTTATACTGATTATTTCTTAATTATTAAAAAAAATATTAATGTCAATGTAGGAAATGTTCAAAATGCTCGCCGCGAACGTCTTGGCAACATGCTAATCTGGTGTAGAAATTGTCTTCTAACGTTACTCAACATTTCAGGCGTTTTTGCTTACTTTCTTCATATCAAGAGGTAAATGGGAAATAAGTATTGAGTGTAATGTATCGAATTTGTAAAATAAAATAATTTTCATTTAAAATGTTAATTTTTGTAAAAAATCTGAAAACACTTAATATTTCCGAAAAAGTGGAAGATAGGTATAGGACATTGTACATGAATTTATGTCTAGAATTTTCTGAAGAATCCAAAAAATAAATAATACACAGGGGGTTGCATTTGAAATAAGAAAGTTGGTATTGGCCACGGTCGCTACGAACACCCTATATAATTTTATTTTCTTGAAAAATATGCGCATTTAAAATTACAAATCAACGTGTCCGAGCGTTTTTCCTAACACCCCCTCATTTATTCGTTATCGAATTTATTCCATTAGGCTGTTACACTCTGTAAGTCTGTATGTATTTGTTAAAGATATCTTTTTGGACTACTGAATCATAATCACTGCAGTATCCTCTGCTTCTTCTGATTGTGTGTGAGTTGGCTCTTCTTTTCAAATCTTCTCCAAAGAAGAAAGAGGAGGTGATGAAGTCTAACACCGGCCCTGGGTAATTTCCAACACTCGATTGAATGTAAATATATATATTCTTTTGAAAGAGAGAATTACATACTGTTTTCTTAAATCAAACTAACATACGTGTGAAGAAATGGCGACAAGGAACAGATTATATAAAAGAATAAAATCGGTTTCCCGCTGCAAATCTAAGTAAATAATATTGTTGAATGTCATCCTAGTTAAGTATTCTAGCTAGCGTTATCATCATTCATAATAACGAGATACCTATTGAACGGAATAATCATTCACTTGAGATCTAGTATCTTTCAACGATGTGCGTTATAAAGAAGAATTTACGTTTAATATTTCCGGCTGTTGTGATCACCTTTTGAAAATGGGGAAATCGTTTCGAAATTATTTCTTGTGCGCTTTCTTCGTGATGTTTGGTACGGTGGAGTGCGCCAACATTCTGGCAATAGTTCCTACTCCGTTTTTGAGTCATCAGATGACCTATAGGCCCATTTGGACTGAATTAGCGAGAAGAGGGCACAATATAACACTTATAACAACGAATCCAATGGAAGAAAATGAGAACATAACTCAAATCGACTTCAGTGGCACGTATGAACTCTTCAACAATTTGGGATTTAGAGAAGTTATGGTGAAAAGATTCAATTTATACAATGTGGTCAGTAAGATAATTGAATCTGCGGACACTCTATTTGACTATCAGTTTGGTCATCCAGGGCTGGTTAAAGTGTTTGAAAATCCTGAAATATTCGACTTAGTGATGGTGGAGATGTTGATGCCTAAGTGGCCTTCGATAACGCATAAAGTCAAAGCACCTTTCATTGGTCTGACCACAATGGATGCCAATCCAATGCTCCATGCTATGGTGGGAAATGCAATGCATCCAGCGTTGTATCCCATGTCGGAGGTTGGTTATTCGTATCCCTTATCATTCAAAGAGCGACTGATTAGTACTTCAGCAAATGTTATTCTTAAAACTTTGAGTGCTTTAATATTGAGGTCTATAGATAAGAGATACAATCAGAAGTACTTTGGAGAGGACTGTCCACCAAGTTCAGTTATTGATGCAAGAGCTAGTTTGATTTTTATGAATGCCAATCCCATCTTCTTTGCTGCGAGACCTATCACTCCCATCACCATCAATTTAGGGGGAGGATTGCATCTGAAAGAACCGAAAAAGTTGCCAAAGGTAACTCCCAAATTGAGTTTCAAATCATCACTCAGTTCCTGTTTCGTTTTCACAGCAATGTTAGATAATTTATTCGAAGTCATTAATAGATTCGAAATCCACCTCAACACCATATGATTGTCCTCAATTATGCAATAATTTCTTTGTCGGAAAGATCCAAATATTGTTTATTTTAATGAATCTCTACCTCCTTTTTGTCTATAAGTTAGGAAATCTGGAGAATAGTCAATTTATGATGTTGTTCTTGTTCAGATACAATAAATATAAGTTTATAAATTAATTTTCACGACTTCTTTTTCTACAGGATATTCAAGATTATCTGGACCAATCAAAACAAGGTGTCATATACTTCAGCTTGGGCTCAACGGTTGACAGTAACTCCTTAACTCCGGAAGTCATTGAAGTCTTCAAGAAGACCTTCCAAGCACTTTCTCCTCTTAGAATTTTATGGAAGTTTGCCAATGAAACCATGCCTGGCAAGCCTGACAATGTTGAGTTGAGGAAATGGCTACCACAACAAGATATATTAAGTAGGTTTCACCAGTCACCACATCATGCAGGAATAAAAATAATGGAATTTTTTTAAGGGCATCCAAATGTTAAGCTTTTTATAACACAAGGAGGGTTACAATCGATGGAGGAAGCCCTAGAATTCGCTGTTCCAATGCTGGGCATCCCTTTCTATGGGGACCAACTACACAATGTGAAGAGTATGGTGAACAAAAAAATCGGTTTGAGTTTAGGGTTGGCTTCTATAACAGAAACGATACTTATGGAAACTATAAAGGAACTTTTGGATAATCCACTGTAAGTGAAAGATAGAAACTAACAGCAAAAAATTGTACCCTAATATAAAAAAGAGTTTCTTTTCATTTCCTCCTTGTTTATGATTTTTTATGACTCTGGGAAAAGAACAATGATTCAATATAAAATTCCAAGGAAATAATCTGCTTCTCTTGAAAAATACGAAAATGCTGAATTCTTCATTTGCAGATACAAAAACACCATCGACAAATACTCGAAAATCCAAAGAGATAGACCAATGAAAGCCCTGGACAAGGCAATCTGGTGGACGGAATATGTTTTGAGACATGGTGGCACTGACCACTTGAGAAGTCCTTCAGCAGACATACCTCTGTATCAGTATTTCTTTTTAGACGTCATAGCTGTTTTTATAGTTGCATTATTAATTATCGCGTTAATATCCGTCTTTATGTTCCGTCTATTCATTAAAACTGTTCGATTTTCGATAAGAATTATATTCAGAAGGGGAAGTGTAGAAAAGAAAGAAAAACAACAATAATTCCTCGATGTTGATACCTCAAATTTTGTTTTTTATTGTATATTTTTTTATAAAACTTCGAAATATATTTTGGAATATAGAATTAAAAATCGAATTATCTACTTTTCATTTCTTGAACCCATTCCACTTCCAGTATTCACTCAAATTAAAATAATCAAAACTTATTCAATATAAGTGAAAAAGATGAGCTGTTCATAAACAACCTGTTGCGAAATAGTTGCACTCATCTGGAAATTAAATTGAGAAACTCTTCCACAAAGACCAAAAAGATAGCACCTACAAGGAAAACCGCCAACAAAATAAGCGATATAAGCAGATGCTTACATGAAATTCCATAATTTAACTGCTAAATTTGGGTGTGACATAATGAAATCTTTGGGAGTGATTGGGCTGGCTTTGTGTTTGTGTTTTTTCAACACAGAAGCAAAAATTTTCGGAAGATGTGAATTTGCTAGACACCTGGCCAACCTTGGTGTACCAAGGAACCAGATTCCAACATGGTAAGTAAATTGTAATCATTGAAGAGCTTACTGAGTTACTTTTCCGAACCAAGAACAGTCTAAGAATTTCAGAGAATCAAACTTATACACTGCGCAAAAAAATTAACGCACACTCTGAAAATCTCAATTTTAATGAAAGTTAACTCTACATTGACTTTATAACTTATTTTTTATGTTCTCTCGGGAAGGTTTTGAACGAAACAAGACACATTAAAAGGAAATTCAGGATTTCACCGAATCTTATGTGAAAGAAGAGAAATGAACAATTTTCGAAATACTGAAATGCTGATAAGTGATTTAATACTTGGTATTTCCACCCCTTGCGTTAATTACAGCTCGGCAACGACGGTTCATACTCAAAATGAGTGATCTTAAAATGTTCTGATCTAATCCTGGATTCCAAATTCATTAAGAGTAGCTGGATGATTTTCTGAACTTCTCACCCTTTTATTGAGGTTGTCCCAAACCTGTTCAATCGGAATGAGATCTGGACTTCTTGCTGGCCATTCCATTCGAGAGACTTCAACCTCTTCAAGGTACTCCTGAACGATGCGCGCACGATGGGGTCTGGCATTATCGTCCATAAAAATCAAATTTTCACCAATGTATAAGGCAAATGGCACTACATGCTTTTCAAGAATGTTCCTTGAATACTTATCAGCATTCATAGCTCCATTATCAACGACCACTAGGTCTGTGCGAGCAGTCAAAGATATTCCACCCCATACCATAATCGATCCTCCCCCGAAACCAGTAGTATTCAGAAAATTGCACTGAGCATATCTTTCATGTGGACGTCTGTATACAAGGGAACGTCGATCACAATGGTAGAGGCAGAATCTAGACTCATCTGTGAAGAGAACTCTCTCCCAATCGGCCTCTTCCCAATGGATATGCTCTCTCGCAAAATCCAAACGCGCCCTTCGATGGGCTGGGGTAAGAGCTGGGCCTCTTGGCGCGACACGAGGCCTCAAATCATATTCTCTGAGGCGATTTCTTATTGTCTGAGTGCTAATTTGCACCTCATGAGTTTGCTCAAGCTGATTTTGAAGGAGGCGAGCGGTTGCAAACCGTTGTCTCAACGAAGAAACTCTCAAGTAACGTTCTTGAATGGCAGTTGTTACCCGTGGTCTACCCTGTCCTGGTCTTCGGACATTCATACCTGTCTCCCTGAATCGCTGCAACATTCTGGACACACTTGTATAGGAAACTCCAAACCTTCCTGCAATTCTTGAGTATGTCCACCCTTCTTCTCGCAAAACTACCGCTTGGGCACATTTCTCTTGGGTCAAATTTCGTGTTTCGCGTTGCATTTGCATAGCGATCGAGTGTAGAAAATCAAACGAAAGAAAAACTTTTGATCACTAGAATTGATCGAGAATAACTGATTTTAGAATGGAGCCAATACATTCAAAATCTGATATCATCTTTTTTTATTCCTGCTGGGAGAAAACATCTGTATTGAAGAAAAACGTTGAGAGTGGATAACACATGCATGCATAATTCTGATAAAAATAATTATCATTGAGAACACCTTCGGTTGTAGAATAAATTTGAGATTTCCATAATGTGCGTTAATTTTTTTGCGCAGTGTATATTATATACTTCGATAAGTATATTATCAATGATGATACATTAAATTATACTCACTTCGTTACATGAAAGATGTATAAAATAACACACATCTAAGATTTCGTTTTTTTTTGTCAATGTTTATTCCTTACCAGGACCTGCATAGCTCAAAAGGAATCTAATTTCGACACTGCTGCCCGCAATTGGAGTTCTGGTGATCATGGTATCCTGCAGATAAGCCAGATTTACTGGTGTAACGAAGGTGGTGGTGCTGGAAAAGGTTGCAATACCGAGTGTTGGAGATTTAGGGATGCTGACATCGTGAACGATGTCAGATGCGCTCAGAAGGTTTACAACGAACATACCAGGCTCAGTGGTGACGGTTTTAACGCCTGGACCACCTATAAGTACTGCAAAGGTGACATGCGTCATTGGGTTGCTGGATGCTTCTAAAGAAAATTTTCTACATTGCCAAGAATATTCCAGATTTGCATTTCAGTATTATTATTTTGTTCGTAAAAATTTGAATTGAAAATTGTGTTTGTTTCGTTTTTTATTGAAATCCATTGAGTTACTTATGTTTGGTTGAGTCATCTTGAAACAACACCCCGTATTTATAATTTGCAACCCTTCCAAAATCCAATACAACCAACAAGGCTTAAACCAGATAATAAAGAAGAATATTGGGCAATTATTATAACCGATGCTTATTTTCCAATTATTCATCGGAAATTTGTCGAATTTTCAGAATGAAAGATTAAAAAAGTTTTCGATAATTTTTTAGATGCCTTACCTCTCTAACCAATTATAATATCCCCCCTATGAATCGAAACAAAAATTAAACCAACATAACAATATATTTCTTATAAAACTATGAAAAGCTTACAAAGTGATGCTCAAGTATAAATTATATTCATATAAAAACAAATCACCGAATAATTTATTGTAAACCAATGGATTGTATCAAGGAGTTGACTTTAGAAACGTATTCTTCTTTGGCGGCTTCAGCAGCCACACCCTTCTTTTTGGTCCAAGCGTCCCATTTTGCCTTTCCCTTGAGGTCCAACATACCAGGGCGGGCTGGAAAAAATGAATCAACTTGAAGATCTTTGAACTCCGAATTTTTTTGAACGAACGCTGTATTATTTCCTAGCGATGTCTCTATATTTCTAGCGACTTCAAGATTTTGATTGTCAAAATTCGACCAGTTCTCCTTTCGAAATATTTTGTTTGAAAATTTCAAAACTACGGATTCGATCGAAATTAAATTTTGTATTCAGAAAGAGAATGACATGTTTGAGCCTCATGAAAAATTTGCCCAGATCGCCTCACATATTAAATTCCAGC
The DNA here is from genome assembly GCA_910592335.1 of Adalia bipunctata. Taxonomy (NCBI): domain Eukaryota; kingdom Metazoa; phylum Arthropoda; class Insecta; order Coleoptera; family Coccinellidae; genus Adalia; species Adalia bipunctata. The sequence continues at coordinate 8,099,415 of OU342951.1, forward strand.
GAGTTACCGGAAGTAAAATTAATATTTCTGTAAAAACAAATCCAATCGGGTTCAAATTCAGTTTGCTTATGTAAAATACTAAAATAGCGGGTCGAATAATCCTGCAAATTTCTGATGTTTATTTGTTAGAGAAACAAGAAATTTCTTTCATATTTTCTGAAAATTCGTCAATTTTTTTTTACTTACTCGTGTCGTTGTCGCCAACAGTAGCTTGCTTGAACAAGGCGTATAGTTCCAACAGATCGTTGTCGGAAGGCTTTCCTTTCAACTTCCTGACATCTTCCACGGCTGTGTTGAATTTCTGTTCATAAAAAAATTCTCTTATTAATTTCAACTGCTTTCTGTATGAATGAAAGGAATTGATTTAATCTTATGAGAATGAGATTCAATTTGTTTTCGTATTGATCCATTTGAATATTTTGTGGGCATAGAAGGTAAAGTGGAAAAAATGCGAATATCATCAAGAGAAAGTCACAACTTTCGTTGACATGTCATTAACAGTTCATTATCAGGTAAAAGACATCCAATTTGTATGCGATAAAATTTAAGGTCAAAGCAATGCAGTTTGGTGACCTTCAGCGAAATATTGGTGAAATCGCAAATATTTTCATTCGATAAAAAATTATATTGACTTAACTTTTTTATATTAAACTTGATGAAGCTATCTAGGAGATTTGAGGTAAGTATTTGAATTCATCGATAACACCTGAACAAATAGCGACAGGTTATTTGAAGACTGATAAAGAAATTGAATAAGGTATTGTATATCATTGAACTTATCGGGCAAAGTTTGTGGTTTATTGTGAAAGTCTGAACATGAAAATTGATTCAACTCACCGCGTCGACAGACATGATCTGAAAAAGAGAAAAGATATTATTAGAAATACAGGTATAATCCAGCAGATTGTTGTATTTGAATGTTTTATGAGTTTATGGTCGGTATTGAAGATAATGGGGACGACCACGGACCAATAAATAATTCCTTTTTTTATTCTGAAGGCTGTTCCAATATCGAAGAACTGTTATTCGTTTATTCTCCTTTCTTGTTACAAAAAATCTCGAAAATTCACACAACAACAAGAAGAGGGAAATTAGGTCAGTACTTCACGATTTGATCTAATTTCTAATTCTTTCATTTGAAGCAGAAATTCAAAGTTTTTCATGGAAATCTGATCGGCAAGGTATGGCAGAACCATATAAAATAATTTTCAACAAAGAAATACGAAATCCTTATTCTCTGAAAATTATCGGAATTTTCGTGATTATTTCTACGGCATTTCCGAAGAATGTTCGTGAAAATTTCAACGGCAGTCTCGTTGCCTATGGACAGCAGGATACGAAGTATGACACCTCGTTCTGAGAGAGAAATAAAAAATTATAACTTCCGATTTCTCTAATTGCTACAAAATTGGAATAATTGGATGTACATGGTTCAACTACGAAATTAATTTAGATTCAACTGCTGCGTTAATTACCAATAATCAAATACATCAGTGGAATGCATTTTCCTGAAATTTCAATATTATTTCCCACCACATAACACGTTCATTTCGAGCTTAACGACAAAATGGGACCTTCGACCTTCTGTAATTGAAACCATCAGTGTTGAATAATATCGTAAAAATCAAATTTGTTTTATGGATGAGTACCCGATAACATTGAATTCGAGATTTTATGTTTTCTGGTACAAAAATCAAGGATTCTTGTGGGAACCGACTCTTGGTTGTTGGAATTCAAGAAAGTGACGAGTGCAATCAACCAAATTCCTTAGCATGAAACAATTTGACATACAAAATCAGCAGGAAAGAAAAACCGTGTCATTGTGAATTAAAGTGTTCTTGTAGATGCCGTTACACCGGAATCCTTGCTCTTATTCGAATATGACATTGTTGAGCGCAATGTTATATTTTTTTTGATAAGCTGACGGAGATATTGAAGGATTGATAGGTGAAATAATCGGTTTCTTCAGCAAGTTAACTGTTCCTATTATTTCAATTAATGAACATTCGACAATTTTGGAGAAAATGTCCCAATTCGTGAGGAGAAATGAGGAAAACTATAGTTGACTATTCATATTTCACATACAATGTCAGAAAATGAAAAATTACACCGAGAGAACAATTTCTTCCAATTTAAGAAAATTTCTTAGCTTGAAAGAAAGATCGACTTTAAATACGGCGCAAGAAATATCGTTGTAGAGACAAAGATATTATTTCTTGCCATACTACAAAGAAACCTGCTTAGATATAAAGAAATATCTCACATTTACGTGAAGCCAATATAAGAAACATAATTTACCATCAATAATATTATCCCTGCATTCCATATCTTCTGGATAGGGTAAATGTAAAATAATCATATTTTGGAGAGAACTCAAATTGCTTAACGTCCAATAGTTATTTTCTTTGAGTGAAAACTACCAAATAGATATTTTCTCTCCAACAAATATGGTTTAACAATCACAATGTACAAAGTAGGCAGCAAGTGATAATATATTTATGGCAAAGATATTATTGATTATTCTGGGAGATATTATTTCTTTCAATAGAACGACTTGCTTTACTGAGAAATATAGCATATTTAACACAAATAAATGCCTTCTAAGAAATAGTTTATTCATTGGAACAATATTCATCTTTTCCGAGTTACCATCATATATTAAAGCCAAAGAGCATTTATTGATTCATAAGAAATATCACTCGAAGAAACCAAAAATGTAACACCAAAGATGTTGTTCTCTCTGTGTATGTATCAGTCTCCATGACAAAAAAAAATGAAAACAAGTGTCTTTTGGGCTCAATGCATCCCTGGCTGTGTGAATGGGCCCTAATTTCAAATGTGACTCAACGAAATGCATAGCACATTTCTCGAGTTCAAGGTTCATGTTGAAAAACATCAAACGGAGCATGTCTTCAAGATGAAATGAAAAAGTCGGCCTGGCCTAAATTCCTATTTCTAACCTCAAACATAGGCATGGTCCTACCAACTTTAATAATGTCAAAAATTTAAAATCAAGTTAAGTACTCACTTTTTTTTGTAAATTCTTGGCAGGTGTATCACAAAAGCTGAGAACCTCTCTCTAACCGCTTGTTGACAGGAATTGCCGGTTGCTTTACCCGTATTCCGAACTTATCCTTCCCACTTTTATTGATGAGGAAGCGGCGTTGCCAAATGATTCACTTTCCAGTCGTTAAATGACAATTTGCAGGAAATCGTAGACTATTAGCATAACGTGTATAGTATTTTAATGATTACCGGTTTTTTAGGAAATGGAAATGATATTTTGAATATTCGAATAACTGTTCCACTAAAATGCGTTATATTCGAACATGTTACTTTTTGAGCGCTCTGTCTACAAACGCGGTTTATTCGTTTCGTCACGTTTTTGAATTTTCCGAATTTTGAGTCTCAAACGTTAAGGTTCGTGTCACTGATGATGAATCTATAATCAAATTAATTATGTCCTTCCGGCCGTAATCAGGATAATCCTCGGTCTCGAACGTAAACTGTTTTCCATATAGCGTGAGCAGATCCGCACATAAAATTCTAACGAATTATAGAAAAATATTTGAAATATTCTTTGTAATTAAAATAAAACTGATCTGAAAAACTTGTTATCAGTGGAACAGATGCGAACTATAGATGAACGAACGCTCAAAATTTTCTGATCACAGTCAGTGCATTTTTCGAATTTTTCAAGATTTGGAAAGATTTGATGAAAGTGATGAAACTCATCACAGGTTTTCCGATTGTTTGTGAGATCTGGCAGCGTTGTAAGTCTCAATGTCAGATTTCGGTTTGAGATGAAAACTGGATTACTGAATTTCAGAGAAATCTCCACTTGTTTTGAATCAAGCAACAGTTGAAATTCAAAACTGGACTTATTTTTATGATAGTTCTTCTGGAATTCCATTTAACAAAATCCATTTCTAATATCATTGTCGATAGGCATTTTCCTGGAAGATTGCAGTCGGTGTTTTCTCGGAAAGTATGAAATAATTAAAAAAAATTCCTGGATTTTCAATCTTAAAAATTATTTCCCAGAAATTCATTATTGCGCGACGATTAATTCAAAAATTCCCAGGATGATAAATAGTATTCATCATTTCATCTCATCACAGTGACTACGAGTGACTTCCATTCTGTAAGGGGAAATCAAATAGAGTCCATAGCAAAGAGTAAATACTACTCTTTGTCCTTAGTTTCAGACATTCCCTGAACGAAAAATTAATTTAAAAAATTAACTTCATTACAGATCACTGTTTCATTTATGTTCAGCGCCATCTATCATCATCTGCTCTTATTTTACGCGTAGCGCCCTCTACTGAAGAAGAAAACTTAAACAGTGTGTTCTATATTGAACAGTTCTCTACAATGTAAAAATGGAAACTTCATATGATGTATGTATGCAAGAGTGATTAGTTTGATTCTACAACTATAGGTGACAGGAGAGTTGTGACCGCTGACTAAGTAGTCAATTTGGAAAAAAATAAGTCTTTTCGGAACTCGGAAGAAGTTTGAGTATGCTTCCTTTCCTCCATCATATCATTGCATCTCTATATATAATGTGAGTGGTGCAACCGGTTCATCAGAATGAACACAGGAACAAGGAGCTAAAGATAGTTATGGGTGATTCTTGTTGCGCATTATTTAATAAGACGAATTCCAATTACAAATTATGAATGCAGGGTGCGCCCTTCTCTGAACCAAATCTATCTATTTTGTACCTCTCATCGTGCACTAGAATAGTTGGTAGGTACACTGGAAACTGCTTCGTTTCGTATGATTCATAATTCCTTTGATGCCTAATAGTTTTTCAGTTCGCTATGTTTTAATTATAAACTAGCTGGCCCGGCGAACTTTGTTTCGCCTAAATGATACCTACTTACGGTGGATTTCACAAATCGTAATTACCATCGCCATCTAGTGGCGATAATATCAAATATAGTACCTTCACGACTACGCTACAGTGTCTAGATAAGAGCCATTAACCGTAGCGACACCTAGTGGCCCTATTCAAAAGGAGGAAAAGCATTTCCCACATAAACAAATTTTTCATCGAATTTTTCAGATTTTATATGTATTTTATAATAACCAGGCCGTAGACGAATCCATAAGCGAAGTTTCATAAAAAACAGTCCATCCCATCTCGAGTTATAAATGGTGTAACCAACAACTTTGTTTTATATATTATAGATCATATCCATGATATTGTTGAATATAAAAGATTATATCCATGATATTGTTGAATATAAACAGAGTAAACAAGTAACGTAAGACTCCAGAAATAAGTTATACCTCATCTCATCCCATATTCCTCTCAAAGTTAATTAAAAGAGCACCTAAATGATTTCCACCCAATTCATTTCAACGTCGGAGCTTAAAACACTTGCAGGTACCAATGCAAACAAGATTATAGGGTTCTCGATTCCACCGTCCCCACATTTTGGAGACCTATCACCGACCCAGACGTTTTTCCATTACATAAAGCGATTAACAATATTTTTCGGCATGAAACAAAGGCACCAGCCATAGATCGTTATGATTTTTAAAGACCACACCACCCCCTGGTGTTAACAGGTACCGACAAAAGGAAAGTGTCAAGGGATCGGACCTTAGGACGTGGTCAGTTCTTTTTCGGTAAACCCCGAAAAGGAAGGTTCTTTGTCCAGTCGACAGATCCCGGGTTGACTTTTATGGGCCTGATCTTCTGTCTTAGCTCGTTTCTGTGACTTACCGGGATGTTTTCTGGGCGAATAACAATGAGCCGTTGATAGGCATATTTATGGCAAGCGATGATCGGTGTTAATTTGGCTTTGGTTGTTGCACTTGCTTTTCTAGAAAGGTTGGCAGGTCTTTTTGTACGAAGGGGTGGTGTACGGATATTGTGTACCGACCGCAAGAAGGACAAATGATGATTGTAGCTTTATGAATTTTTATGGTTTTATGGAACACGAATGACTACTGTGTTACTTTACGAATTTATGAAATACTAGTTGTGCCTCGAGATCCACAAGTGGACACTAACATTTGACATCAGCTTGACATTCCACACACAAATTGCACTTACTACTTACTATAGTGAGGCTTTGAATGAAGGCACTAAGGAAAGGATGTAGAATCATTGATTCGGAGGAAGCATTTGCTACTTGAACATCGTTTATTATTGGGAATTTCAGATGAGTATTGTGTTAGTGTTTGTCAGATATTGGACAACAATTTCAAATCGATGGTGTATTAAGCGCTTTTAAAGATGTTGGTTTTCCTCAAGGAAATGCTTGCGATGTTGATGAGACTCTCATTCCTTACCTATATGTCATCCAAGTAAATTTTTTTTTCCTTTGAATCTCTTTTCAGGAACACTCGACTCTCGAGGAGCTTCAGTGGCGGCTCCTGACAGTTTAAGGCACATCAGAAAGAAAGAAGAGTCCTTGTCATTTTTACCCAAAAATTAAAAATTTCAAAGGGTGCGTATAGAAAATAGTTTGAAGCCATTTGAAAAAAATGAGCATCTTTGATGGAATTCTTCAATTTTTGGAACTACCTCTACAAGGAAATCCTTTCCTATCTTTCATCAGATTTGAAACACCCATGCATTAACCAGAAAATTGAGAAGATCGAAGTTTATACAATCTGTAACAGCCAAATGGAATAAATTCGATAACGAATATAAATGAGGGCGTGTTGGGAAAAACGCTCGGACATGTCGATTTGTAATTTAAAATGCGGATATTTTTCAAGAAAATAAAATAAAACAGGGTGTTCCATGCGACCGTGGCCAATTCCAACTTTCTTATTTCAAATGCAACCCCCAGTATATTATTTATTTTCTGGATTCTTCAGAAAATTCTAGACATAATTCATGTACAATGTCCCATACCTATCTTCAACTTTTTCGGAAATATTAAGTGTCGAGTAACGTTAGAAGACAATTCTACACCAGATTAGCATGTTGCCAAGACATTCGCGGCGAGCATTTTGAACATTTCCTACATTGACATTAATGTTTTTTTTTTAATAATTAAGAAATAATCAGTATTACTTATAAGGTTTTGAGTGTAGTGTAGGTACCGAATTTGTGAAATAAAATAATTTTTATTCAAAACGTTGATTTTTGCAATAAATCTGAAAACACTGAATACTTCCGAAATATTTATAGATAGGTATAGGACATTGTGCATGAATTGTGTCTAGAATTCTCTGAACAATCCAAAAAATAAATAATATACAGGGGGTTGCATTTGAAATAAGAGAATTGGTATTGGCCACGGTCACATGGAACACCCTATATAATATTATTTTTTTGAAAAATATGCTCATTCAAAATTACAAATCGACGTGTCCGAGCGTTTTTCCCAAAACGCCCTCATTTATTCGTTATCAAATTTATTCCATTCGGCTGTTACACTCTGTATATGACTCTGATAATGAAGTAAAATCTTTCACTTTTCCATAATTTTTTCGTAATATGTCGTCAACATCTCCGATGGTAATTGAATTCAGTCATAAAATTAAAAGACTTTTCGAAAGATAGATATCATACGAAACTGAGACAAACCTAAACCTTCACGAAAAACAGTTAAAACTATTATGTATTACAAATCCAACCCAATTTGAAAACTGACCCGAGTTCCCGATTAACCTAATAGTGCAGAATAATTGCAGTTCGGCCTTAGCGAGGGAATATCTAGATTCGGGAGGCTAGCCTAGGTCTCAACGTAACATGTGGCGTTTAGGCGTGCGGGCTTCTCGCCTGCCGTCCGTTCCCTATGATGTAGAATAACGCGAAGCCAGCCTCTGCCATTTACTGGGAGGTGAAGAAGTGAGATGGATACACAGAAATCGTGAGATATGGAAACGTAGACCTGGAGACGCAATCGAACCCATAGTGGACTTTTTCATAGACGTTTCAAAGATTTATAGAAGCTACGAAACTGTAGGTACCAACTTGAAAACTGTAAAATATTGGAAAAAGAGTAATTTTTGTTTTTTCATCGACAAATAGCTCCTTGTCGTAACGAAAGTTGGCAAAGCCTCTGATTATCTATAAATGGATGACACATTCACGTGAAAGGAAATTATGTAGCTAAGTTAGAGGGAATGAATTGACGATATAAAAATGTGTACCATCAATCAAAGCACAAATCTCGATACACCCCAATATTCATCCCTTATTGGGGGCGTACGGACCGAAAAATATTTACACAGAGGGACAGGGATATCTAAACGAGCCACGAGAGTGGGAGTCGATGCAATCCGTAGGGGTTGGAGCGCAATATCGAAAACAATGATCAAGATAATCTCAAGACATCCCGAGGGTCCATCCAATTCCAACCCCCGTATCCGCGTCTTGGTTCGGGCCTGAGGCCCAAATTAGCGCAGCATCACTGCGCATGCCACGCCTCTAGCCGCACCGGAGATTTTCTTATATCGGCCTACTAGATGAGCCGAAACGACCTCCACCGCAATCTGCAATCTCAGTTATTAGTGCAACGTTTAAGTGACCGTTAGGGCTTGATGATGACTTCGGCCGCAGCAGCTCCGCTACAGTACTGCCAACAGAACAGTGCGCAAGCTCAGGTGCGTGTGTTCTTTTGCCGTTCTTACTTGCCCCGGTTGTAATTACTGTAATCATCTCGGAGACCCTTTCATTAACGCTTACAATTTTATTAGAGCTATCATTGGTTTGTGCTGATGTCCGTGTGTTCAAGTTGTGCGGAAGTGGTTATGTTCATGACCGGTTCATGTCTTTTTTTTTATTTTTTCTCTGGTGCATGGTTTTGAATCTTTCCCTAGGCTTCTCCCGTCTGGAATTATGTGCCGGGAGTTGTTTTACCAAGAATATTCTCGGGAACATTGGCTTTTTTGGAATTTCGAAAAATTATAACATTTTCAATCATTATCTATTTGAATTCTTGATTATTTCCTAGGAGTTTCGAAATTTCCGTCATTTAAAATATATTTTTCGTTAGAAACTCATAATATTGTTTCCTAATGGGCCCAATAAAAATAAGAAATCTGAAGGTCTTGAAAATTATTCGAAATTCTCACATAATATCACAGCTTAGTTTCCAAATTTTTCTTTTTCAATTCCAATATTTCACTCTTCTTCGAATCATTCTTTTCTCAAACAAGTTTTCGAAAATGGGGAAAAAAGAGGATAAAATGACATTTTTCCACCATAGTCTTTTAAATTTATTTTGATAATTATCGAAATTAATGAACAGATTATGGAATTCCAATTCCTATTTATTTTTTGTTTTCATTTTGCCCAACTCTTGTTTTTGATATAACTATAATAATAAATTTCCATCTGTAAATGTAGAATTTTGAAACTAAAATGGTCAACAACACTCTCTAATAAAGAATTGGTGGTCAAATGCTCTTGAAATTCTCTGGGTACACTTGATATTCAAATGCTTAAGTAAACGCCTTAAATCAGTAAAATCAGTCTTATGGTTTCGGAGATATTAATTTTTGGGAATTAATTTTCCTTTCGAAAAATATTTTTTATGATAATAATATTTATTGATTTGAAAAAAAATCATACAAAAATATTTGTATTTCCTTTAACAAAATCCCCAATGTCTTAGCATTTGATCATGTTTCCTTAAATTTATATTATCACTCAATCTTTTTACAAATTATATTTTTGATTGCCCCCTCTGAATCAAATTGTCAAAATATGTTCCACACGTGTCAAATTATTTTTAAAATTTGTCATGATTCAATGTTTCGCTATTTTGTGGTTATATCATCATGGTTTTGGAATGATTTATTTTCGAAAATTCATTTACCCAATATTTCCAAAAATATCATTGTTTTGCCTTTCGTTGTTTTTATCAAGTTACTTTTGCGTAATGCATTTATGATAACGCTATAGAATCATTTGTCGTTTTGATGGTAGAAGTTTAATATCGACCAAGTCAAATTATTCGCACATTTCCGAATAAAACTAATAATGCCCCTTGCACGGACTGTACCTATATTTCAACCAATGAATCCTCAGACTTGAATTCAGTAGTTGTATAAATTCACGATGAAGTCACAATCTCGAAATATGAAATATTATTCCAATGTGCCATGTTTATCACTTCAAATTCGTTGCTCACTTAAAATTTCTATTGCACTTAGAATTTCATATTATTATTAGATACTAACCAAAGTTCTAAGTTTTTAAGTTTTATATGCAGAGTTCCTTTTTTTTGAGCGGGCCAAATGAGACCTAAATGTCCGATATTATTAATCGTGAGAATCTCTATGAATATTAATATCCTTAAATACCTTGAGAACTCATATACCGACCATATTTCTAGGAACTAGGGGTAACAATAACTTATCTTTTAACGGCGCCTAAAGAGATGTGGTTTTCGATTAAACTCAAAGCGGGCCCCTTTTAAAATCACCAGATGTGAAAGAAACTGACCGCGGGATATCATCGATATTTTGTTGTTATATACTCGTTGACATCTGTGGGTTTTTAAAAAGATTAGGACCTGCCTAATCCTTCAGATTTTCGCCAGAAGTCCATGGTTGGATTGGATTACATAAAAATTGACGTTTACGTGATTTACGGTGGTGAAGAAAAAACCCAACATTTGTTTTTGATTTTAAGCTTCTCAGGATTTGTGGTTTTGGGATTTACATAAGATTTATTATGGTTGACACCTCTTCCTATTGAAAATTTAACAGTTTCATTCTTTCAGATGTCTCCACTTCTTGTGGGAACCTACTCGAGGTTCTACGGGCACCAGCCGTTTGCGATGCAGTCCCAGATATCACCAGCATCAACCACTTCATGCTCCAGCGATGGATACCTACCACAAACCCCTTTGGAAGTTTCTCACCCTTCCTTAGACTACTCACACTACCAGTCGCCATACACGCACCAAGGAAGTTACCACAGCAACCAGTATTGGTTTCAGCATTCTCCTCCACCCGCCGACATCGCCACCAGTGGCTACCAACCACAACAAACCATACCAAGCCAACAGTACCACTCATACCAATGGCCTCAAAACTACATGTCCTCACTCTCAATGAAGATGATGAAATCCGATATTTCCATGACGGATTTGGCTGGTCTGGGATCAAAAGCAAGGCGTTGCATAAAATGCCAATGTCCAAACTGTATAAACGAAGAAAATGGGCTGAGGAAACCTGCATCGAAGAAGCTACATATTTGCCATTATCCAGGTTGTGATAAAGTGTATGGAAAGACTTCGCATCTGCAAGCTCATTTGAGATGGCACACTGGAGAAAGACCTTTCGTTTGCAACTGGTTGTTTTGTGGAAAACGCTTCACAAGGTCGGATGAATTGCAGAGGCACCTTAGAACCCACACTGGGGAAAAGAGGTTTGTTTGCACCGTCTGTACGAAGAGGTTCATGAGATCCGATCACCTGGCCAAACATCTGAAAACCCACAAAAACTCCAAGAAGTCTCCATCTCCTCCACCTCCAAGCAACGATTCTAGTGAACCACCTGTTAAAGCGCCTGTCAAAAGTGAAAATATACCTCAATACAACGTCAACTTCATCACAGCACCTCAAAATATGTACAGTAACTACCAAACCATTTTCTCGTGATAAAAGTTTTTTGAGCTTGTCGTAGATATATTTTTTTAATGAACTGTGAATTGGACTCGTATTTTAGTGAATTTAGGGACCATTGTTGATTTTTGTAAATTTTGTACAGATTAATAAAGAAAGTGTATAAAGTTGTTAATAAATCAATAGTTTTCTTTGAACCAAGTTACAAAAAGTTACACAAAGAAAAAAATTTGTTATGTCGAGAGTTATTCGCTTTCACACGATCCTTTTGTCGTTTGAGCATCATTATCTTTCTTTGTAGTCCCAAAATAGAGGACAAACCGTAACAGAAGTCGGGAGGCAGGTCTAGTATTGTTTGATTTATGACTTTTTCGGTTCTTGCTTGTGTCTCAATGATTTATAACATGGGCTCGACTTGGCCTTTTCTTTATGGACTTTTTGGCGAAGAATTGTTATTATTCTTCTGGCGGTGTTTCGAAAGATCGATAAAATACATGCGATTGATAGAAACCACATTGATTTTCATACATTAATACGATGTTTCAAAGTGAATTCTTAGCACTATTCAATCAAATGCAAGATGGAATGCCATAAATTAATTTCTCTTAATGTTCGCGCTCTTCAAGTCAATAGCAGCAAAAACACTTTCCACGCAGAGTAATTACAAGGGGCGTGCAACAATTAAAATAGCAGGGACACTTCTCATACAGCAACTGGCGCCACCTGCTGTCGATTTTCACAAGTCTGTAGTACCTGCGAGATCAGAAGATGGCGCTCGGAGCGCTGTAATTGAGGGTGCTATTATCTGGGCGGGTTTACGGCCGCATGGCCGCCCTGAGGAGAGCGGGGAAGCGAAACTTGAAATAAAACAAAACGCAAATTATAGTGTGATTTTATGGAGACGCGGTGGGGTTGGAGAACTGGGGAAAAGGCAAGAAACAAGTGGCGTAAGAATTAAGTCAGTTCCAATCAAAACATTTGAATGCGTGCATTGTTTCGCCGATGACTTATCACAGCCATCGATTGTTCATCCAGTTTATCGATTCTCGAAAGGATTTAGGTACCGTTGAGGTGTGGTAACTGTGACTGTGTGTTCTGTGTGTGTCTGTATTGTTTTGGGAAGAGCGACATCTGTCAAAGGTTCAAACTGGACGACCGACAGGATAGGGACAAGGGGCATGGTTCCCCTGAGCTTCTAGCTGTAAGTCCAGGCTGCAGCCTCCCTTACTTTCTTTCGTCTCTCTTCATCTCGCATAGTGGCCAATAGTGGAGATACCTACGAGTTCTTCTCTCAAACTGGTTGTCAGTTGGGAATCTTGTATGAGCTAACATTTCAACAGTGCTCATACAGGGTGACCAAGGATAAGCCTGAAACACCTCATAGTACACCTATTGGGCGTCCAGAATGAGATGCAAAAAAAATTTCCCCTTGTAGAAGTGTGATTTTTTCGGAAAATAAAATAAAGCGACAATGCTTCGCGTTTCTGTAGGTATACTATGGCTACAAAAAAAGCAGATCTATCGGTTTTCTGTGGTGATATATTCCTCATAAAATATGGGCCAATATATATTTAATGATCTCTAGGAGTAGCTGTTATTTTATGACAAAAAAAACTTCAATACCTATTCTACCACAAAGCTTGGATACAAAATAACATGCGATGTCTTACGAAGCATTTGGTGTAATGTGTACATCTCAAATACAATTTCACCAATGATTTATGTTGTTTTTATAATTCCCGCATCATCAGGTTGAGTTCAAAAGGAGAAATTATCGGATTTTCATTATTTTACTCCCAACTGACACTTGACAGCAATAACCTTGTAATTACATCAGTAAGGAAGATGCATCACTTTTTGAATTTTGTATGAAAGACACATCATTTCAATCAGTTGTCCACAAAAGCTTCCATACATTTTGGCCACCATAGAACATTTACAAAGTGATATATTCAGCACATTTCATGAAGATTTTTTTCCCAACAAATGACAAAAGCTACTCATACGATCTACGTTATACTTCATGAAGATTATTTCATCGAAATGCCGACGAATTTAATTTATTTGTAGCGGTGGTATATACAGAAAAGCGAAGTATGAGTGTGGCACAAATCGATATTCAGCAAATTTTACGTAGGAAATATTTTTTGGAGTTTTATTCGCCCAAAAGCTTCGGTATATATATATATATATATATAAAAAGTATCAGCATTATCCTTTCATTTTGGGACACCTGTATTCTGCAGAATGTCCTGCTCTTTCCGACGGATCTTTTTAGTACGTGAAACTCCAATGAAAATTGAAGATATGTAATCACCATCTTACTCTAAGCGTTTGAAAGCTTATCTTTCGATTCTAGACCTAGACGATAATAGAAATAGAAGCCCATCGCAAAAATGCTGTTGAAAGAAATAAAAGCACCTATACAAACTTTTGAATATAGATATGAGTTCTATTCGACTCATTTTCTTTCAATGAAATGAAGGAAATCTTTGTAACACCTAAATCAAAATAATACGAGGAAGTTGAAATTTCAGATCTACTTTTTCATAAAAAAGAATTTCAAAAGATCGACAAGTTTTAAAATACACACTATATAACTGTGCCAAAATGAATCTTTATTCTTACGTTGAAAAATCTGGCTGAAAAATTACACTCTTTCACATGAGGCGGGCATGAATGAACATTTTTATTTCGATAATATAAAATTGAGTTTATCAATTACTTATTCTTTACGACCTTCCCCTCCCCATAAAGACAGAGAATAACTCAGGTTAATGTTATAATAATTCGTGCTCTTCTCCGTATAATTCAAACTTTTCAATTGTAAAGTATACCCACCAACAAACTTGAGAATTTTCAATAAGCCAAAATTACATATTTTAGAATAGAAATTGTGGAATCAAAAGGATTGCGCGTATAAGTTAAGCAGTCATTACACAGACAATATCATTTTAACCGTTCGAAAATTACCTACCAGTTGAATTTTATCATTTGTCCCACAAACATTAACTTTTGATCTTGGGGTAGGAAATTTAAAAAGTAGCAATTGAAGTTTAATCCGATGTTGAATTATTGATCTGAAGAAGATGAATTGTAAAATGATTGTTGGGTAACTTTGCTACGATGGAGTTTAAATGCACAATATTTTCAAATACTGACAAGTTCTAATAATGGTTTTGATCAATTTGAGTAATTGATAGAGTTGAAATGGATCATTTTAATATTAAGTACCTACCTATATTGAAAAATGGAGATATTCTATTTTCATTTTGAATTACGACAAAAAGTTCATTAACCGTAGCGACACCTAGTGGCCTTATCAAAAGGAGGAAAAGCATTTCCTTCATAAACAAACTTTTCATCGAATTTTTCAGAGTTTCAATGTATTTTATAATAACCAGGCCGTAGACGAATCCATAAATGAAGTTTCATAACGAACAGTCCATCCGATCTCGCGTTATAAATGGTGTAACCAACAACTTTGTCTCATATATATAGATATAGTGTGCCAAGGTGGATCAATGTATTCTCAAAGTGTTGAGCTTTCTAACAGACATAATCAGAGACGTCGGAATAATAACAAGCAAAGTTTGCTGTATACCGTATAGCCATAGTGATAGCTTCCTTGTAGCTCTTGTAGATTGCGAAATGTAGTATTTCTACTGAATCAAAAAAAAGGAAGCTTCATAGCAAGTCCTCAACCGGATCGTTTTGTGGTGCTCGAATGCTCGATTCAAAGAGAAAACCATATTCCTCAATTAGAAACAGTCATGAATTATGCATCACTAGCGACATCCAGCAGCTCTTGCTAACTTGCTTCCTCCGTCATATTCGCACAGGACACTTGATCATCAATCAAGATCCACCCTGTATCGGGTCATTGACGTATCACGCCGATAGCAGATAATCATTTCCGAAACAGATGAATGTTTTCGGCACTGAACTGATGCATATTTCACTTAGAGCACAGATATAATCTGCTCACTGTTTGCGACTAATTCGACAATTGACTCCTGCGCCAGCAGGGAATCCTGCTGGGAATAGACTGCATGCCGGGAGCGAGAGATAAACGAGGGGAACGCCGGGAAGGAAATAAGAGAGCAAGGGGGAGACTGACTAACTGGATCTCGACTAGAAACATCAGGAATCAAAGTTGAATCTTTCGATTTTGAAGATTGGAAGACAGCATTCACAAGAATTCATTTTTGTTTGAGTAGTTTGTACATAGACACACGCATATGATTCGGAATTGCATCAAGCCAAAACTAAAGAAAATGGCAAACATGGATATTTTCAACAAGACTTGAACCCTTGGCTAGTACCATTGATAATGTGAAGCTGTATATGCTAGTCATTATACCTTAGATCAATTGTACTTCTGTATAGGTTATATCAAGCCATTTAAGTCTAGTAATACTTTAGCTAATTTCACTGCCATGAGACTAAATAGCGCAAAATCAACGAATATAACAAGACTCAAATATCCTGGCTTTCATTGCTGTGTCATCAGCAAAGCGAATCGTAGCTCTTCATCTTGACATAATGTTATCTATGCGAAGATTGAATAGTAATGGACCCAGCACAGTTCCTTGGGGCACACCACAAACAAACCCGATTTCTGAGTGCAAGCAAGAACTACGAAATGTAAACTCTGCAATCTTTGTCAGCCCACTTGGTGTGGTGATACGAACTGGCCACAAAGATCGCATGCGATTGACCTATTGGACTTTCGCTGGTCTATCGGAGTAGCCACAAACCACAAAGCCACAAATCCAAACTGTGCTTGATCTGGTCATACAGGAAAAGGAATATAAAAGTACCAATATTCCTTAGAATTTTTCATCAGACTTGCTTTTTCTATACCAGATTTTATCCAACAAAATCTTCATTGTCTATCGCAATTAACTAGTTCCGTTAGATCACGAGGATATTGATATCGACGTCAATATCCGACCGATTGTCATTCGATAAAATCTGACATCGTGGCATGCTGGTACTCGATACCATCTTGCCTACCCGATCATTTCACCAGCCGTTCGATTGAGTCACTTCGTCATTATGACAGCTTATAAATTGTTGAACATTTAACCCCATTGAAATAATCAATTACTTACACGCATATTTGTGGCCGGAATATTACAAACAAACCACGCCAAAACAGTAAACCTGCAGCAACATGTTATACCTGCATGTATCGTGCCAATAATTGTTGGCACTTAACTAGATCCTGAGAACTAACAGGGCAAACACTGTCTATATTCGGTGTTGAGGCTGATCTGCCGTAGAGACGAAATTGGGAGCAAATCTGCAACCGTAGGCTGCATGTAAACAGTAGGTATACATATTGGTCCATCCCGCAATTATACAAGATGACCAAGGTTTTCGAACATGAAGTAATCAATTTGGGTGGGTGGGATACTATGTTAACTAATTACTGATGTGGAGCTGAATATCTTATTTTGAAATTGGCAACAACAACTAAAAGAATTGATGCCAGTTTTTGATGTTTAACATTCCAAAATCCATCCCTGGATATCGTTTTTGGTGTTCATCAGCCACAATTTTAGTGAATACTAGCACAGATCTGCTAGTCCTCAAACGTTATGGAGATCCAGGTCAGTTGTAAAGGTCTATGTAGATGATTCTTCGAGAAATAAAATAGATTTTCGAAAAGGGATGCTTTTAAGCCACCATAAAGAAAATAAAATAAAAAATTGATGAAATATTTCTATTACTCCCACCAAAAAGCGTTCCACTGACAGCAGTCACGACAATCTCCCTGCTTACTGTAACTAAGCTTTAACTGGAGCACCTGCAACTCTCTCGGGAATTTTTACCTCTCGAAGCAACTTCTCCTTACTGGTATTTCCAATACCAGTGATTATTTTAATTATTGCAACAATTTCCTCGGTAATGTTGAAGTTGCTGTGGGATTGCAACACGCAACCTCTTACAGAAGCTTCGATTGTTGATGTAAAAATTTGAATCCCCATCGGCAAAATGGATATGCACAATCTGGAGAGTATCTCCTCCTAATTATATTGCGATTCCTGTTAGGTTTCGTCTTTTATTTAGTGCTCGTTATTTTAAAATCAACTAGTAGAGCCCGTAGATCTACCTATTAAGTAGATAAGTGGATACATTTTTCTAGATAGATTCGCATTCAAAAGTAAAGGAGGTAGGAAGAAAAGGAAAAAAGGTGTCAAACTCTATGATGGAACATTGAAAAATCACAGATTGTCATATTTCGCACTTGTATGTTCCACGGCTATGACGGAACATCAAATAACGACTCATCTGTCATCTGATGTGTTTATTCGTTATTTCGTTCTGTCTCACTCTGACACATTATATTATGTCAACTTGTGTCTTTCTCTAATTTTGGCACTTAGAAATTTTTTTGTCAAGATTGGAATATGGAAATAAACTGCTCCCCATGAGTTAGGGATATTGACTTAAATTGCAAAAAAATATAGTTAAAATAAGATTTTTGTGATGAAAATTCATATTAATATGATTTCAAGTTGCAAATTAATTTTAGCCTGTAGGTCTGCAGCGTATACAGGGCGGTTATGAAAAATCGAGTAAAATAACGAAATTTTATTCCCAGAGAATTCAAGCATTTTGAGACTATCAATACAATGTTTGGCCTCCACAGGCATCAATAACAGCTTGACATCTTCTTTGCATACTACACACGAGGTTGTTGAACATTTCTTGAGGAATTTGGTTCTATAAACGGAGCAGAAGCTTTCTCAGATCATTTATGGATTCTGGGGTAGGTTGATGATTATCTAATCTTCTGTGGAGCATATCCCATGCATGTTCTATGCAATTCAAATCTGGTGAGTGCGGAGGTATTGGTAAATGTGGAATACCAAGCTCCTCGCGCGTATTCTCAACTATGGCTGCACGGTGCGGTCTAGCGTTATCGTCTAGATTCTAGAAAATGAAAAGTTTCACCAATAGCAACGTAAAAATTTGGCAAAACATTGTCAATGACATGCTCCCTATAGTGTGAGGCGGTCATATTCCCAGGACAAATGTGTAGATATGTGCGCCCGTTGAAACATATCCCGGCCCATACCATAACACTAACTACCCCCTCGGAATGGATGGACTTCTTGGACATAGCGACGATTACGGGGTGTGCGTGGGATTGTCCATACCCTTATTCTTCGAGAATCTGAAAATCGTCCATATCTGGATTCATCAGTGATAAGGCCACTACGCCATTGATCGTTCCAATTGATATATTGCCTTGCCCATTCCAGTCTTTGACGCTTATGGTCACGTGTTAATGGAACTCCTCTTAATGGACGTCTAGAACCTATATTCACCTCTCTCAAACGTCGTCTGATGATTTCGATGGCAACTTGGTCCTTGGACCCCATCTGCATTTTGAAGAGTATTCCGTAGCATTCTACACGTAGATGTAGGGTTTCTCTCGCCAAAACGGTGATGAAACGATCCTGAGCAGGTGTTGTTTTTCGTCACCCACCAAGCCTTGGTCTTTCCAACACGGAACCTGTCTCCCTGAACCTATTCCAAAGTCGAGATATCACACTTTGGCCGACTTGGAGTTGGAGCCTTTTCGCTACAACAACCTGAGTTAGGCAGCCCTGTAGCATTCCGATAGCCCTATTAGCCTCAGCGTTTGTTAATTTACGTCTTGGCATTTTCAGAAAACTCGTTTCAAATCGAAGCCGTTGATAAACTGACATCATTTCAAAATAAGAACATTCATGAAGCATATGCAAAGAACCAAACTTCAGAAAAAAGGCGACCAGATTGACGAAATGTCTTATACTGATTTTTATTGGATCGATTCAAGTTGTTTTTGAATTTTAAATGATTTTACAGCGATTTTCTCGAAGATTACATACCTTTAAAAACGATTGAATACGATATCCCTAACTCTTGTGGAGCAGTATATTTTTGCTACATTTCCGTATCCCATTGAATTATCATACATTCTCAAATAACTCAAAAATCATAACAGATAAAATTTTATTCCCACATTATAGCACCTGGAACTCTTATACATTATAAACTATGAGAAACAATAATGATTTATGGCTCAAAAAAATTCCTCGTTTAAAAGCAACGGCTAATCTCTTCATTCGATCTTTATTTTATAGTCAACCATAGATCCTAATAGCTCCGCTTATATCAGAGGATAATATCAGTGCCAAACATGGAATAAAATATAGAACAGGTGTTACAGCGTTGCTCATATGTACCCGTTTACGGCGTTGCCTGATCAATGAAGTTTCCACAAACTTTTAGAATTTGTATGAGCTCGGTTCTCTTTTGTTGAGCTTTTGACTGTTTGTTCGTCCACTCTATTATGTAGATTCGCAATATCCAGTAAAGAATTCCAATTTGACAGCTGCCAAATAAATGATAAATCTAACATTTGTGATCTTTCATGGAAATGTGTGAAAGGTTCTGAATGCGTGTGAAGTGTAAATTTGTACGAATCAAAATTTTTAGTGTGTGGAACTAGTTATGTAAGATCATCTGACAACACTGCCCTTCTGGTTCATTTACTGAACCCTCACGTTTTATCTCGCCAGCCCTCTACCGCCTCTCCGTGGAATCGAAATCACGCCATTATAATTTTCAATTCGATTATCTTTCCGATTACTATCGACGTAATTATCTCTGCGCGACTTTGTCGAGGCCTGGAACTAGTTCTTAGAAGACGTGGTCCACTTCTATCGGTTTTGTCCTTCTTGCTACCTGCCTCCCCGGTTCACATATAGCCAAATTACCTAACGTAATGTAATTTTTATAATTGCTCCGGGATATCGTGCATGCCGCTTATTAAATTCCGTGAACTGTTCCATCGACGACCTTCCACGTCTGTGGACGTATTGAGATGTGCAGCATCTGCGGAATTGATGACGGTCTGCTGTTTCGCCATGCGGGAAATGAATAGTTCTGCTTCTGCTGTTTTTTAGCATAGAATCCTTCATAGGTTATGTATAATAGGACCCCGCACACTTACTTAGGAAAAGCGGGTCCAGTGAATTTTTTCCATTTTTACATATTATATTTATATCAACCTTAAGAACAATATATGAGATTTCCCGAAGGTCTTACATCCGGTTTGGTCTATAGAGCGTTCCAAAATTGCAGCTACGGAAAAATGAATCTTTAAATTTTGATGATAATTCTTCTAATTTTCAGAATTTCAACATGATGCCTTGGGTTCTGGATAACAAGATATCACAGATATCCAAACACCGCCCATCACGTTAAGTTTCGTTATACAGGCTGTTCCATGAAGCTGTATGAGTAACTGAATGTAACTTTGTTAGTGACTTTGGGACCCTGAGTTTTTCAAAATATGATACCATGATGTATGTCCACCTCTGTAGGAAGTTTCATGAATGTACAAAGAACAGTTGCAAAATTATCCAGGTTTAAATTCGGATTTCATACAATTTTTCTCTAAAACTTATCTGTAGTTGAAATTGCTGTCAAGGAATATAGGTTTTCATTCAGTATAATTATTATGATAGGTATTGACGGTCGGTCCAAAGGTGTTTTCATCCAGAAATGTACAGGATGGACATAATTCGGTGTCACTAATCTCCTCATTTCGTTATCTCAAAATCTGTTTATATATGGAAAAACAGTATTATCATTCCAGGTTGTATCTTTGAGCACTCTAAGGATGCATATTTTTGTAAATATTTTACCATAAAAGTATGTCGACCTTTGTGAAAAATTTCACTCGCGTATAAATAATTAAAAGATTGTTGCCAAATCATTCAGGTTTTAGTTCAATATACACCATTAATGGAGCCAGAACCCTGGGGACATGTTCTCACATAACAAGCGTACTCTGGTTTCTTGGATACGCACGACATATGCGAAATATTAAGTACCTACCCCTCTACTCAACTCTTGAATTCTATCTTGAATGCAGAAGTGATTATTCCATGACTTTTTTTAGTAACTGTCCTAGATTATATAGTGGTGTAACAAATATAAAGCTAAAATCTTCAGTCTTTCAACTGTTAAATCTTTCAATTGTTAAACAGTCGTGTTAATAACCCTATTTCAAGATTGGAATTAAAAGATTTCATATTTCGTGCTTATACATTTTCATGTAAATTGTTGATAATTATTATTTCAAGTAATGGTGTATATTGAACTAAAACCTGAATGATTTGGCAACAATCTTTTAATTATTTATACACGAGTGAAATTTTTCACAAAGGTCGACATACTTGTATGGTATGATATTTAAAAAAATATGCATCCTTAGAGTGCTCAAAGATACAACAACCTGGAATGATAATACTGTTTTTCTATATAAACAGATTTTGAGATAGCGAAATGAGGAGATTAGTGACACCGAATTATGTCCATCCTGTACATTCCTGAATAAAAACACCTTTGGACCGACCGTCAATACCTATCATAATAATTATATAGGAAAACCTATATTCCTTGACAGCAATCCCAACTACAGATAAGTTTTAAAGAAAAATTGTATGAAATCCGAATTTAAACCTGAATAATTTTGCAACTGTTCTTTGTACATTATTGAAACTTCCTACAGAGGTGAACATACATCATGGTATCATATTTTGAAAAACTCAGGGTGGTCCCAAAGTAACTAACAAAGTTACATTCAGTTACTTATACAGCTTCATGGAACAGCCTGTATAACGAAACTTAACGTGATGGGCGGTGTTTGGATATCTGTGATAACTAGTTATTCAGAACTCAAGGCATCATGATGAAATTCTGAAAATTAGAAGAATTATCATCAAAATTTAAAGATTCATTTTTCCGAAGCTGCAATTTTGGAACGCCCTATAGAACAAACCGGATGTAAGACCTTCGTGAAAATCTGATATATTGTTCTTACGGTTGATATAAATATAATATGTAAAAATGGGGAAAATTCACTGCACCCGCTTTTCCTAAGTAAGTGTGCGGGGTCCTTTATGATCGAGACCAAGTGTTCTGTACTCAATAACTGTCGCAATAGTTCCTCCCAAACATTCAATATACAGTAAAATCAATGGACACTGCGATACGAAATGACCTTGAAGACCACAGGCAGGAGAGAAGAATGTCCATGTGTAGATTAGCACTCCACAGCTTTTTGAACGACTGCTTCACACTTAATCAGTCTGGAAAACTGCCAAACATCCTAATACGGCGCATTAAAACTCTGAGTCGCGCAGAAAACCGATTTATCACTTTCCCCATGTCCCCCATTATCAATTTCACGTGCGAAAACCGTACCGATCGAATCCTCATCGCAATTTCCATACAAACCACATCCAGGCACCGTAGCCTCCCAAGAACTCTGGCACTTCACGGAATCGTACGCAAATCGGCCCGATCGAAAAAAAAAACTATCGGGACGAAATCGAGTCTCGCCCGAGGCACGCGTTGTGGTATTCCTTTACACCCACGACGATTTGTCGAGGAATATCTGAAGAATGTTTTAATATCCCCATTATGCCGGTTTATCCTCTCGAAACGCCGTTCGGACGCGAGTATCATCGGCTTTTTTTTGTTCGAGGTATACTCCATTCGAGCGTGAATTTTTATGGGGCATTGTGAGACGGCAATCGGTATTAACCGAGGTTGTTTTGGAGATTGCGATGAGAGAGCGAAATTGCTTCGTGATGGGCTCGAGTGAAGTCATTTTTGAGGGGAGCTGAACCCATTTTGAATTTGCGAAATTATAAAACTGATGCTAAGGAAGGGAAAGATTCCATCGAGGTTTGAGTTCATAACTTGGAAAGTTGAAGATGTTATGGCAACAATAGCACAATTTTATTAATGAAAGAACAAGGACTGCGATGCTAAGTAGAAAAGAAGATTGGAAGAGGGAGCCCACAGTCTCAGCTCTCGAAAAGAATATCACCAAATGGTATACAGATGGTTCTGAAACCACGACAGAAACTGACACAGCAGTATTAAGGCAGTCTGCGATTAAAGCCCTCATATCATCGATTCTATAAGATGACGCAGGAGTGCCGAAGAACACCCAGACAAATGTGCCTTCAGAAAAGATTTTCAGCAAAAGGAAACAACCGAGAGTGAGAAAGTTCTTGGCGGAATCTTTTTTGGTTGGATCATTCCAAGAAGATTTCAAAACTTTAATACTGCGAGATCTAAGAACTATCTGGATCTTAGCAAGAATAAGCTACAGCTCCTGGTGACGGAATGCTTCGCCATTGCTAGCCAACGCAAAGATTGCGTTGGTCAAGGCACTCGTAGAAGTGAGGAATAAACCTCCCTAAAGCCATCCCAGATACTGCGGAGCTCATTAGAATTCTAGAACTAGAGGGCGAGCTGTAGACCACGTAATGGCAAGAATAGCCCTGATGGGGGCACAATAGACCTTAAGGTCGCAGTGCAATAACACCCCCCTTAAATCTACGATCTACAAGGCCATATCCGCAAAGCATATCTTCACTTCAGCTTTTTCGACCTTCATGTCTTTCACTCCACAAAATGATTCAAGAAGCCTTACTTTGGGCTCCAAAATCTTATCGAAAAATATTAAAAACTATGCTCAGGCTTTGTGTTTCGTTTTTGTAGCTTGATCACTAAGAAAGCAAACTCGCTGAATCTACAAGAAATCATATTGGTCCTGAAATAGTTCGCTGCCATATTTCAAATTTCTGTAAGGGCAGCATGTACTTTCTCAGAAACTGAGTCTTGGTTCAATATTTCCACCATCTAGGTTGGATCAGGCAAATGCATTCCTTCCATAAGACTCTATAAAACATCTTTTCATTTAAGACCTTGAGCTTTCTATGTTCGATATCATACTGACTGACAAAGAAACTGCAACAACCAGAAGCAGCGGTTTAAATTTTAGAGTTTTTTTTTGGTAGAACATAGCAAGGAGTAAATGGATTAAAATTTGGAAAAAAAAACGAAGGGTTACAATTTTCTGAATACAGTTGTTAATAATGTGTTTGTTCACCGCGGTTATTTAAACACTGCCCAACACGTCTTGGCATTGATGCAATAAAATGGTCTATTTCTTCTGAAGGGATACTTTCCCAAGCTACCTGTACTTCATGTCTCAGAGCCGCCAAAGTCCGTAGGAGCTGGGGAAAATGTCCAAGCCTTCTACCCATGATGTCCTAAACATGCTCTATGGGCGAAAGATCGGGGGATCTGGGCGGCCATGGCGAAAGATTCACATGGGTCGCTTCGAAAAAGTTCAAACTAACTCTGGCAACATGAGGTAGAGCATTAACTTGCTGTAATATTGGATTCTCGAGCCGGTTAAGATAAGGGAGAACATATGGCTCCACTATTTCTTGAAGGTAACGCAGCGCTGTCATGTTACCTCGAATAGTGACTAAAGGTGGCCTACTTGCATGTGCAATAGCACCCCATACCATAACGCCTATTGTCCGGTGTACATGACGCTCAACATCAAACTTCACGTCTTTTTCCCCGACGTCGTCTAACCCTTCTTCGGCCATCATATGCATTGCACCCAAGGAGAATCGGGATTCATCAAAAAAGACGACCTCATGCCATTCCACATTCCAATGTTGACGTTCTCTGTGCCACTGTAATCTTTGAAGGCGATGCTCAACCGTGAGAAGTAACACAAGATGAGGTCGATAATGCTGCAGTCCAAAAGACCTTATCAGGCGGTGAACCGTTCGGATAGTTACAGGATGGCCTTGTTCTCCTAACCACTCATCAGCCAAAGATCGAGTTGTCGCAAATCGGTTTCTAATGGCCATAAGTCTCAAACGGCGATCTTGAACTTCATTTGTGCCCCTTCGAAGTCCGGTGCCTACTCTTCTTCGATTTTGGGCATCAAACTACGCTTGACAACATGTCATAACAGCTCCTTCTGGGTGTTGCAGTTTCTTTGTCAGCTTATTCCAATCTCGCTTACGTCAGGTACTTATCATACCTTCCCGATAGCATCAAGCGAGAAAAGTCGAGGCACGAACATCATTCCGCCTTTTATCGAGTACCACCCAACCCACCATACCCCCGATGATTAAATACCAAGCAGTAAGCACAATACGCAGACCGCGATGCGTTGATCGATAACTCTCAAATCGATTGTCCGATTTCGTGATCTGGCGATCTCTAACCGAGCATCGCGATCTGTACACATGCACATTAAGCCATCGCACGTATCGATAGACCCGTTCAACCTGGTAGAAGGTATTTTGCACATTCTGATTACCCGATTCCTGATTACCAGTCCAGTTATGCGAAATTATCTCTGGTAACATTTCAACTTCCGATATAACTAACCCATTATTTACCACCGACAGCAGTTGCCGATTCTATTGGATTCCTCAGTTGATTTCTGGGTAATTACAGCTCCACTCGTACTTTCCTCTTTATCTGGACTTGCAATAGCTTGGGTTCTTTCCACAGGACACGCTTCTGAAGCCTTCGATAGAAAGCAGACCATTTACATCGAGTAGTCTCTAGAAGAGCGTTCTCGTGACCACGTCACAAATTCACATTGTTTCAATCTCACAAGGACCAATCGCCATGGGTCGTAATCAAATTTCAAGGACAATAAAACCACGTAAAGTCAAATATTTGGCAGACCTTGAATGTCAGGTCTTCCAGTCGACGGCAGTAGAAGTATTCGTTTTTAAACGTCTTCAGAATAAACCCTCAGTCCATTTGGTCTTCGTGAAAACCACACATTCATGTCTTAGAGCCTTACTTAAGACCAGACCCTATAAAAGTTTCGCAGATTCAAATTGCTCAGTAGTTCGACATACGTTTTGATGTTGGTATTTCTCAATCGAGTCAAGCCCTATCAATAGCCAGACTATGCATGAAAGATTCTGAGCAGAACCAGTGGGATCCACAGTTCATGATCATTTTGAGATCAACTAAAAGAGATGTTAGAAGTGCTCGGAGAAATCAGGGGAACCAATAGAAGAATAATCCTTTCCAACCACGACAAACTCTGAGACACACCAGCTCAAAATGAAACGTTTTGAGCAGATTTAGAGTAGTATGAATGAAGCCTACTTCGGTTTGCTTCAGAATCTTTAGACTTGCCATAACATAAATCAATAAACTTTTGCACAATACTCAACAAGTTTGGCTACAATAACTGCTTAGATTTTCTAATAACTCCCTCTCAGCAAATTCATTTGCTCGTACGATTACTTCTACAGCTTCCTATCTTCTGGTTCTAGGAAGACTAAAACCGACTAGAGAGTGAAATCAAATTTAGGCTTTCTGTCAGACAACCGAGTTTCCAAAACGAGAACAAGCCAGAACCTATAAGATGGACTGCAATCATCACAAGATTGAATACGTAAGTGTTGAAGATTCCCTGAATATTGCTTTCAATGCAGCAGTTTATCTGTGATAATGAATAGGTAGCAGTTTTTGCTTTTAACTACAAATATTCCCTTTGCTTCTTATGAATCAAGAACAGATATTGCATATAGTCTCAAGGCGAGAAGACAGCTGACAATTAATACTACTTCATGTGGCCACTCACCATCACAGGACGAACCCCACGTGGTACTGCTAAGTCATAAGTCATCATCGTCCACAAATTCACTTTGGAACAGCTCAGATCTGACCAAAACGATTTCGCAACCTCGGCAACCACAAATCATCTGCTGGTGAGCAGATAGGTGAGCTGGGCTAATGGTCTGACGACCACTTTCTTGGAAATGATTAGAAATTATCCCATTAGCTTATTGGCGTCTTTATCGGTGCTTTATGTCGATGGAACAGTTGCATTCCTTCGGGCTACGTGGATTATACCGAGAACCCATTCAAAATGGCGGCAAATCGGTCCGCTTATGCATACTATTTCCCTAGGTAATGATATGTGCGTGATATGCGATGCAAAGTGAGTTAAATTGTTTCCATGAATCCGAAATACGTGTCCATGCTAGATAAGCGTGACCTTTTTCCATCTTGGGATAGTTGTTGTGGACTTGGGTGGGTGAGAAAATTATGCCGGCAGTTTTGCGACGGGAATACCAAGTGGAGGCTAAATAAGGTACCTCGATCATAAAATTCAGCCTGCTGTTCATTTCGAACAATTTTAGGCAATAAGCTCCACATATTCATCTTCAACGTTTAGTTTTCAAACGCTGAACTTTCATCCATTCGAAGTGCATCGAAAAAATGATAATATTAATTTCATAGTGGCGACCAAATGCAAACTCAATTACAGTAATATAGACCTGACCTTTCACGTCATAATTATCCTGTCCAAAGCCCTGAAGCTGAGCCTGCAACTGCCTCACCAGCAAAAATGCTAATTTCCGTCAACCTGAAAACAACGACAGAAATCGAATGCAGGAATGCCTCAAGCGATGGTGGTAGCAATTT
The DNA here is from genome assembly GCA_910592335.1 of Adalia bipunctata. Classification (NCBI taxonomy): domain Eukaryota; kingdom Metazoa; phylum Arthropoda; class Insecta; order Coleoptera; family Coccinellidae; genus Adalia; species Adalia bipunctata. The sequence continues at coordinate 8,127,326 of OU342951.1, forward strand.
TTTTAGACCGCATAAGTGTAAATGTCTTGTTGATTTTACACGCACATGTTACTAGCGTCTAGGCAACGCGGTAAACTGCTTCAATTTCGAAACATCTGCCCATTTGATTGGTCTTTTCCTGTGGGGTGCCTTTCCCAATCTTCACTCATTTCGAATCGAATTTATGGGCAGTCGAATTTTGTTTCAATTTTTTCTAGACCGTTTACACAGTTATCGATTTTTCTATAGTTCGTTCAAATATAAGAAGGAGCTTTGTAAACAAACAGAATCGTCTGGTTTGCGCACGATAAAGCTGCTATTGGTAAGAGACTGCCAGGATCGTACTCGGACTGTGGATGGTACTGGATAGAAATGATTCAATAATTTGAGTCAGCAATTCCCACATTAGAACCTTTTTCCTCAGAAACTCTAGTGCAAAATTTCTGTTATGATTTGCAACTGTCATGAACATTTTATATCCGACATACCCTATTTTTTTATTTTGTTTTGTTTTTATATTATTATCTACTAAATAATTTTTTTTTCGGATGCTCGAGATTGCGGCAAGGTAATTCCAGGAAACACCAGAGTTTTAGAGATTTGGCTCGGAATCTTGCAAGATTCTGACAAAGTAATTCCGGGAAATACCAGATCTGGGTCCTTTTCCCTAATGGGTGAAAACCATCTTGATTTGCATAAATATCGAAGTTTTCAATTGACAAGACTCAAAAAAGATCTCTGTTCAAATTTCTAATGGTCATTTACTTGTAATATCCGAAATATATTTAGTTTCATAGTTTCGGTCCATAACTTTCTATTATTTTGTACGAAACTCTTTCTCGGCTGCTCAAGATTCCGACAAGGTAATTCCGGGAAACACCAGGTTTTGGTCCTTTCCCTTAATGGATTGAAGCCATCTTGATTTGCATAAATATCGAAGTTTTCAATTGACAAGACCAGTTAAAATACCTAGAGCTACTGTGAAGGTCTAGCTGTTCAATTCGAAGTGTTTATAGATTTTGTTGTGAAAAGTGTATTGTGTTGGAAAATCTATTGACAAAGTGTATATAGTGTTTATTATAGAACAATGTCGAATTCGGAAACGGATACTGCATCTGAGGGTGATATGTGGGGACCACCACGAAAAAGGTCCAAAAGGTCGCATTTCTCTGCTGAAGAGAAAGAGATAATTTTGAACATTTTTCGAAAAGAATTGGAAGAACATCCTGATTTATCGAAAAGAGACTTAGGGAATTGTTTCAAAATCCTCAGGGGTGAGTGATTCAGCTGTATTCAGAATTCTCAGAGAATATGAAGAGAATAAAACATTGACGCCACCTAAGAGGAGAGCCCAGTCGTTAAAAATAATCGATTCGGTTGACGATTTCGATATGAACCTTATCAGAAGAATTGTCCACGGTTTTTTTTTTTCCGGAATGAAATCCCAACGATTTCTTAAGTTCTAGAAATCGTGAATGATGACGACAGTTTGCCAAATTTCAAAAGAACAACGTTCTATAAATTATTGAAAAAAATTAAATTCAAGTTCAGTCAAAACTGAACGATTGTGTGAAATCTTCTCGATTCGACTCTTACGTAAAGAAACTTTACGAAGCCACTTCTACCGCTGCGCCAAACATGTTATTATTGCTCCTTCTTAGATTTGAACAGAGTATTGTTGATAGTTTGGAAGATGCAGCAACTCCGCAACCACCACAGTCAAGTTCCTCAGAATTGATACCGGAGCTATTTATTTTGGTAAATTTTTACAACACCCTTCACACCCAGTCGAATTCAACTCATAACCAACAATACACCAATCTCTAATGGGAGCAATCGCGAAAATTAATCATCATAATCAAGAACCTCCGAAAACTTCATGATTATTGAGGGTTTTCATCCCTCCTGACAGCGGTTGACGTATCAAGTCATCTTCTCTCTTTAGTTCTTGACGTAGACTAATCAAACAGCCCCCCAAATGACCTGAGCTCGTTCTTTAGAGGGCCCCGACACCGCCACTTAGGGAGACCGTTCGGGGTCAAGTGAATTAGAAGAAGGCGCCATCCGTGACGGACAGAAAGAAATACAGAAGACCACAAATGACCCCGCCAGTGGTGCTTGAAAACGCCAGGTAGTGAATTGCGGATTGGAGTAAGGGGGCGCCTGTAAAAACTTAGGAATTCGCATGAGTAGTTCGCAATGTTTTGGTATCCCTAAATCGTATTATATCCGCCTGCATTTGAGGGCGAGAAGAAGCACTTTATGCCCCTTATTAAAATATGGATTGATAGTCAATGACTTTGAAGTTGATCCAATTTTATTCGTTGCTTCACTCGTAATGGAGTAGACCATATTTCCTGATGGATAGGCAGGGATCTCTACCTGACATCCATCAATATCATCTTCCTGATCGACTCATCCCGGCGTCCTTGAGGTTGACGTCTCAAATCCTGAAAATTCGCGTTTTAATCGGCCATCTAGCTTCTATTCCAACTCCCATATGAATTCTGAGAAATGATCTTTAATGATCCAAATTGCTGCTAGTATCTATTCAGACGAAAACGAGGTAATTACCGACATGCAGTCTAATGACCACAAATAATATAACGCTCTTTTCGGACCTCGACGGAATAGATTCATTAAGTCCTCGGGAAAAACGGCACGCAACGGGTCGATGTCAAATGTGACGGAGAAAACACCGACAATGGGGTTTTGTCACTTTATTCCTCATTTATCTCAGTCTGCGATAATTGAAGACGATGTTTGTTTAAGTTTGGTCACGTGGTTCGAGTTGATGAACTCCAAAAATTACGTAATCATTATTTGCGAACTTCTCAATATGGAAGGATAATTTTTTTCTGAATATTTGTAAGATTTATCGACCGAAAACAAGTGTGTCAAAAATTATAATAGTAACGATATAGAAATAGTTATTCGTAGCTACTACTATCACTGAACTAGCTTGTACTCTTCAACTCACTGTGCTGATGCTGATGATCAAGATTCAAGATAGATTTTTAACAACACGGATCGATCGCTTGTATTTGTTCCATATACCTTTGTTTACAATCTTTGTTCCTTGTTTGAACACCCTTTAGACTAGTTTATGGGTCATTTATTCAAAGTGTTCTCAACCCAAGATGGTCAGGTCAAGTTTGGGCAATCCATCTGGTTTTTCGAGACCATAACCCTGTCCTATAAACCTTCTCACTTTCTCAGAATAGGCTTATAAAACTAAATACAGGGTGAGTCTTTGACTTGTACATATATTTTAACTGTAGATTCCTCTCATCAAACGAAACACTTTTTTTCTATACCTTTTTTCAAAATTCGGTTTCGTTTGGAAGATACAAGGTGTCGAAAATCCATTAAAAACACTTTTCTGTTTATATCTTTGTAACCGTTATTTCAAATGAACTTTATTTCCAAATCAAAACCACGAAAAAATACTATAAAACCACTTGAAAAAGATAAACGGTTCATATTTTCGAAAGAATCAATCGGTTCAGAAAATAAAAGTATTCCTAAGTTTTTTCAATAAAACGCGTCGTTTTCGAGTTATTCCCAATTTTACCCGATTAAATTCGACGAAAAAATAAAAAAATCATAAGAAAAATCTAGATGCCACCCTGGCTTTTCAATATCACAGAAGGGCTCAAATTAATAAACTCTATACAAGATAACAATGTTGTCCGAATAACTTTGTCAAGAATAAAATGTCAATGGAATACAAAATTCGGATATTAATGATGAATACCCCATACAAACGACGTATTGAATTGAAATTAATGCAAAATGAACACTTAACACTACACGATCTGTGGCGATGTTTCTATCTAAACAATATCCTCTTGGAATTTTATAAACTCGACACTACACGGTTATTATCACGTTTATTCACTTTCACTGAAAATCTTTTCACATCAATTGTTCGCATTCTTCACTGTGAATAAACAAATAACAAATCGACAAATCTCCATCAAGCCGCTATACGCATGCTTCGTTCAACAACCACAGACCAACTGTTCGGTCTATGGAACAACTTTTTGTCTTGCGCACCGACTAAATTAAGATCGTAGCGCTCTATTGGCGAGAATCAGAACATTTCCAAAGAGGCACGACAAGACGCCATCAGCCAAAAGTAAACGAAACTAGTGCCTTTGCGTTAGTTCATCCGTTAATGATAGAGGACCTACTGCTTCCTTGTTCGAAAAAAAATCAACACAATCTGGCATCGTCTTCCCAAACGTTCTATGATAGCTTTCATAGAATATGGTTAGATGGAATAGGTTAGGTCATTGACCTCGAATCCTTTGACCCAATTTAATGGAGTTATGTTCGATTAGTGTAAAAACAATTCTTCATCAGATATTGTTGGGAGATAGAGGAAAATTTGAACAAGTTATAAGTGCTCGCAAACTTATCTTAATGAAAATCGAAGGAGGAACTTATTTTGGTGGGAGAAATATGGCTTTTTAGTTGCAGATATAATCGGATGAAACTAACTGTTTTTGTTAAGGAATTTCGTATTTTTAACATTCTCATTCGAATGAGGTTAGTACTCGAGTATTCCCTAGATGTATCAACTCAATTTCAGTCGAGAAATATGAACTTTGCATCAATTCCAGAGAATTATATCAGAGACGTAATAAGCCCAATTTTTTTTAATGGCTATTTCTTTTTAACAGAGCCGAATTCGGAAAAATGGAAAGGAAAAAAAGGTTTCTTTCGACCTCAAGAATCTTCAGTTAAAATATATGTACAAGTCGAAGACTCACCCTGTATATGTTGACACATTTATTGCAGGACAAGTTTAAATTGGGTAACCCATGCCAGACATCAAATGCCAAAGTCCAAGAATGCTCTCATTGGACTGTAGACACATGAAATGACTTGTTTTTCCCACTTTAGTCAAAAAGGACAAATGGTGTAGCAAGGCGTTTTTCGATTTTGACACCCTATCAAGTGTTGATCTCCTTTTATTAAGAGGAAATGAATCTCCCATTTTTTTCTCCATCTTGTCTTTGAAACCTTAATGTATACAGACAAGCAGTAAGTCTTCAGTTATAGTTGTTACTCATTCAGTAGTTGGTCAGTTTTTAATCAATTTTTGTTAGTCAATTTGCTAGTAAATCGCTAGTAAACCATACATATTCATAGATCACAACTGCTCCCTTGCTATATCTTTTCATATAGAAGGTACATTTCATAATTGTATACATATTACTTATTATTATTTCGTGCTTGTTATCTAAGTTGAGGTAACGTGAAAATACAGTTTGTTTTTTTTTTAATCACTAAAGTCTTAGAACAGTTTGATTACCAGCTCGGTTCGTGACCTAAAGCATCACCATACGCGAGGTGAAAACTCCGTCGGACATATCTCAGCGCGGGGGGATCCTTTAGAATCACAAATCCCCTCACTCCAGGTCGACTTGGTAGAATCGATCCGCGACTGTTATGTTCCACCGTGTTTAGATTCAAAGAACCACCCCAGACGCCGAATAATTGCCGAAATTCGGCCTAGAAACGGCCCGTTTTGAATTTCCCGATATACGTGGCTCATTTGGGCAAATTAGCATAGACATCAGACTCACACTCCGCTGGCTCGGTTCAAAGGACCGTATGCAGATGGGGCTGAGAGATACGAAAGCAGCGTTATAATCACATCGCGGCCAATGGGGTAATTGACATTGTATGGTATCAAAGGTGCGCCCTCGTTCAAATTATAGGCCCGCTCAGGGGGGTGTAATTATAGCCTGCCCGATAGAAAATTGCCCGAAAAATATGCCGGAGCGCTCTCTTCTCTCCGAAGACGTTCGAAATTGCCTTTTGGTCCTCTCGTTATTTATCGATGACGTTTGTCGGTTTCTATGATGTTTCTTCGATTCTTTGTTTCTGTTTGTTGTGTGTTTTGATTGACGGTTTTTCAATCGGTGCGTGGGGAAAATGGCAATTTGGCCACTACCACTTAATGACTGGTTACTAATCGTAAATCACGCGGGAGCGGGAATAGAAAAATTGAAGGTTTTGTGGGAGATCCAATTTGAGTTTTTTATGATGTCTGCAGTTCCGTTTATTGAGAAAGTTTATTTCGATTCATCCCCTTGACGGTAGTGATTTTTGATAATTTTCAAATGACGTTGACCGATCATTAAAAACATTCAACAAAATTCTCTTTTCTGATGAAAATAAACAAACATATCTGTTGTTATTGGTACAGTTCATTTTATTTTGTATATTGTCCTTATTATTTCAACACTCGATTCTTGATTTCCGTACAAGGAAATATAGCATAACTGAATCTTCCAACCATGTTTATACAGGGTGAGTCTTTGACTTGTACATATATTTTAACTGTAGATTCCTCTCATCAAACGAAACACTTTCTTCCTTTACCATTTTTCAAAATTCGGTTTCGTTTGAAAGATACAGGGTGTCAAAATCCATGAAAAAAAAAACACTTGTCCATAACTACGTAACCGTTTTTTCAAATGAACTCAATTTTGGTTCATTGGTTACACTATTCATGGTGCATATTCCTCAATCGAAACTTATTCAATATCTCTCCTAGTATAAAAGTTACAGGGTAGTCGACTCATCAATACACGAAAAATCACCATAAAACCACTTTAAAAAGATAAATGGTTCATATTTTCGAAAAAATCAATCATTTAAGAAACTAAAAGTATCCTTAGGTTTTTCAATAAAACGCGTCGTTTTCGAGTTATTTCCAATTTTACCCGCAAAAATTTGACGAAGAAATCATTAATTTCAAGAATAATCTGAATGCTTCTCTCAATTAAATATCATCGAATATTATCCTTCTCTGGTCTTTAAACGAGTTTACAATGTTGTCAGAATATTTATCAACTTTGTCGAGACTTAAATTCAAATGATGGAAAACGTTGATGTAGAGATATTTTAATAATAAAATCCCACAAATGTGGGAGATAAAATTGAACACGAAGGTGCATTTAATACGCACAGTTTCTATTAAAAATTCATTGTTAGCGGTCTATATTGAAGTTAAATGTCGATGAAATACAAAATTCGGATATGAATGATGAATCTCGATACAAATTGAAATTAATTAAAAATAATATGATACCTGATAATCTGTGGCGATGTTTCTATCTAAACAATATCCTCCTGGAATTTTATAAACTCGACACTACACGGTTAATATTATATTAATTCACTTCACATAATAATCACATAATTACAATAATATTTATACTATGTTACGTAAAAAATCCTTAAACTCAATGAAAATATCAGCAAGCTCACAACATCTTCTTAAAATTTCTGTGCAAAATTCACAGAATGGATACAAAATAGATTAGGTTAGGTTGTTTGATAATAAATTCTGATGATCTGAATGAAAAGCCTTTCTTCATAAGATTGTTTGGGAATTTAGTGGAAAATATGAACAAGTTATTAGTGTTTACAAACTAATCTGCAGAAGAATCGAAGAAGGAACTTATTTTGGTGGGAGAAATGTGGCTTTTTAGTTGAAAAGCCACATGAAACCGTATGCCGGATGAAACTAACTGTTTTTGTTGAAATTATCGTAAGGTTAGTACCTACTCGAGTATTCCCTGAATGTATAAACTCAAATTCAATCGAGAAATATGAACTTTGAATCAATTCCAGAAAATTGTATCAGGAACGTAATGAGCCCAATTTTTTTTCAAATGGCTATATCTTTTTAACAGAGCCGAATTCGAAAAAATGGAAAATGAAAAAAAGGTTTCTTTTGGCCTCACGAATCTACAGGTAAAATATATGTACAAGTCAAAGACTCACCCTGTATGTATCGTTCCCTCTATCGACCAGAATTCGTCACACAAATGGCACTTATGGACCGTGGCTCTGCTCTGACGTTGATCGGACCAGAAGTCGATGATATGCGATCGGAGTTTTGCATACAGATTGAGTTTTTAAGAGGATAATCCAAAGTATACACGATATTTCAGTGTCTTACCCGCTAAATCGTCTCACTTCGAACCCCTTAGGGACGGCATCTCATACGGAATTATTATAATAATTATCCTCATTCAATACGGTATAAATCATGCGTGAGGCCGAGGGATTGAATAATTTATGGAATATGCGAAATTATGCCAAGAGTTGGGAGCTACTTTACAATTCATACGCTGTCCTAAATTGTTCAAGGGAATTTTCAGGTATCTCAACAAAGAGATAATAATAATGATTACGGCTTATATTTACACTTATAGATTACGTACTGTGGTATTATTGAAATTTATTGCTCGGCTCTCTTATCAGCCGATTAATGAGGAAATCGGCAATATATTACCGTGTTCCTACAAACTGTAAGATGCCCTGGATCAATTATCATGGTCAAGTGGATTCAGTGCTTGAACCAGTTGGATCTTGTATGGGTGTAGAGAAGATATTTACGCGAAATTTTTAATGTGGTGGATGCAGAGTCCAACTTGTTGTGAACGTCGACCAATAGACAAATCTGGATCTTCGTGAACACTATCACTTACAGCAGCGATATTTTCATCTGTACGTAAAGTTTTTCGTCTTGTGTTGTTGTTGCATCGAGTAGAGAAAATGTTGTCCGATTTACAAGATATTCAACTGAAATTTGACATAGATATTATAACATTTGACGGTGCTCACCACGTGACATGGCAATTTCGATAGCAGATCAACAGGGTGATATTTTTTCTAGAACACTGTCACCTGTTTTCTTCCAGAACTTTTTTTTTGGTGAGCAACTGTTCATTTGAAAAAAATTGAAAAGAAGCTTTGTTCTTATACTAAACTTTTCGATCTCTTGTAGTTTTGTCGTATCTGCTACCGATTTCGAGAAAAAAATTTTGAACGATTCTCCCGAAATTCTCGGAAAAATCCAAATTTTCATAAAATTCAGTTGGTAAGCGATGGTGAATGAATTCAGTGTCAGTTTTGATGACACATCAAATTATTGAAGGTTTGTGTTTTGAAAAGTGAAGGTTGTTAAGTGTAGATACAATGATAAAAAATTTGAAAAAAATTGAAAGTTCAACACCCTGTATCTCGAAAACGAAACGTTTGCGACACCATGTTTATGACATTTTTTTTCTTAAATTCACTTGAGGAATCTCCCCTGTATTGCTCCATTTACATTCCCTCTCATTCCTCCTCATAACCAGGTGGCTTTACAGAGAGTTACTCGAAACACCTCCTTTTCATTGCGAACCTCGCCATCCGAAAACGTCTCGACTGACTCAAACACATCTGCTAAAGAAGTCTCGAACAAAAGTGTACTCAAATCGACCTTTCAACATTCCTCCAACGTCCCATCCGCTGCTGCTCTCAACAGAAATAATAGAAATTGAGCGCAATCTTCCCAGTTCACTCCACCTCCGTCAATTTTCCCGGACTTTTCAGTATTCAAAGGGAGACGGAGACCTGCTTCCGGGTCAGCAGAATCCGTCGGTTTACAAATCGGGCGTCTAATGGCCCGGAAAGGACGAACGGAGCGACGGAGATACGTCGGATTCAGCATTTTTTCGATTACTCTCTAGATTGTAGCGGATATAAAAGATGCTGCGATCTGTTATGAGGGAACGATCTGGCCTGTTGTCGCCCGTTTTTTTCAGGAAATGGAAACGTGTTGAAGCCCCATCATACCCTCGTGCCCGACGCTTTATGCGATTCCGGTCCCATTGTTGAATATTGGATGGGGACGCACTTAGCGGGTCTGGGAATGTTACGTTATTTTGACGGTCTGTTAGGTCCCCGGATTTATCGAGGTTTTTACGATTCGAATCGGATTGGATGAAACGGATTTTTTTATTTATTATGGTGATGATTAGTATTTGATTCGGTAGATTAAAAATCACTGACCCTATACTATACTACAATGGTACCTGTGTGGAGGGGATATGTCAAAAAAATGGGTCCAGAAGAATCTTAAAATCGCAGCAAAGCTGCTATACATGGAGGAAGTTTCTATCCGGTCGTGAAGAGCAATAATCGATTCATACGTGGGTGAAATTTCGATTTTCTAGGCGATCTAGAAGTATTTCTAAAAAATTCACGAAAATCGCAAAAAAATCCGGCGAAAGGGGCAGTTTTCAACTCGCTAAAACTTTTTTCACAGATATCCTGCTTCGTGATGTACGAAGAAATATTGAAAAATTCTTAGCCTACTTTATACCCAAACAAAATTTCGATATCAAAATATTTTATTACTCAACATATTCTCCTCTCGATTGAATACATTTATTACAGCGAACCTGCAACGTCTCTAGACCTGTCAAAAAAATGTTTCTTCTTGCTCTGCAAACCAGTCCTCCACAGCTTTTATTACCTCCTCGTTGGAAGAAAATTTACGACCTTATATACTTTTTTCAGTTGAGGAAAGAGATGATAGTCGGACGGAGCCAAATCTGGTGAATAAGGGAGGTGTTCTAGTAATTCTAACCCTAAATCAGGAATTTTTTGCATGGCAACATGAGATTTGTGTACTGGGGCGTTGTCCTGTGAAAACAAAACACCTTTGGATAGCTTTCCGCGTCTTTTCTCTTCAATTTCTTTCCGTAGAGTGGTCAGTAATGTCGAATAGTAATCTCCAGTGATTGTTCTACCCTTATTCAAAAAATCAATCATGATTACTTCATGAAAATCCCAAAACACTGAAGCAAGAACTTTTCCAGCAGATTTTTGGACACGAAACTTCTTAGGTCTTGGAGAACCAGAGTGTCGCCATTCCATCGATTGTTGCTTTGTTTCTGGATCGTAGAAATGTACCCAAGTCTCATCCATAGTAACAATTCGGTTTAAGAAGTCTACATCGTTTTCAAATCGAGCACAGATCGAACGCGATGCTTCTACCCTTGCACGCTTTTGGTCAACATTCTAACATTTGGGGATCCATTTTGCAGAAATTTTTCTCATGTTCAAATTGACGTGAACTATATGATGAACGCGTTCGTATGAAATCTTCAGTGCTTCAGATATCCGTTTTAGCCCAATTCGACGGTCTGATAAAATCATGTCATGAACTGCATCGATATTTTCGTAGACTAACACAGAAACTGGCCTTCCCGATCGGTCATCATCTTCAATGGAAAATTTACCTCTTTTGAAGCTTGCAGTCCAATTTTTCACGGTGGCATACGAAGGACATTGATCACCAAGGGTATTAAGCATATCTTCGTAAATCTGCTTACCTCTAAACCCTTCACTTCACTTCATGAAGTGCTGATGTACTGCTACTTCAGCCTTTTTTTCTGCTGCTGACTACAGTTGTCCTTTTTGGTTCAACAGTGTCATTCATAAAATTGATGCACAGCTTGATGTTTCTATGAGGAATATTATTGGAACCATTAGATCTACGCCCTCAGCTGTGTTACCACTTCTTTCAAGCATAGTGCCCCCTCCTATTCGAAGACAATTCGCCTCAAGTCTTGAAATACTATTTCCTTCCAAATTTGTTTTCAATTTTATGAGACAAATACAAGAATTGCTACCCGAAAGTCTCCAAAACCTTTATGGATTAATCATATCAGTTGCCGCTTCTTTTTTTCTTGTTTCAGATTGATATGAAATGTTTTGTACCCTTGTCAGGGGTTGAAAGAAGAGCCCATTGCCCTACTCAGCTATTCATTGCAAATGTAACGAGAGCAAAAAATTAATATTGTGCGTACCTGAAGATATCCCGAATGTATCCAGAAAAAATAATTCTTTCTGTCAGAGTTGTCACGGACGTAAACATCGACGATTTGTGTTATCTTTTGGTGTTTTTGGTACGATTCCTCACGGCTAATTCGAAAAGACATAAAAGTACGTTTAATCGCCCTATATATTAAATCTTACGCCATAAAAGTTCCCGTGGGTACCACGGATAGACGCCCCCTCATAAATAATTGGGAACAAAGATCGTAACATATTACCCAAAAATTAATACGAAACTCGCTGTGTTCGTTTGCCGCTAATATAGAGAAGTGAGGCCCCCGTGTAATTAAGGGAGGGGACAGGGTGACTCTGGGCCGCCATACCGGCGCCGCTGCTTCCGATTATACGATTTACCTGACCAAATCGATTTCACACGTAAAAGTCGGGATAGCGCCAGTGGCGTTACGCTAGACGCCGATTTAATTAAAACAGATCTAATTCATTCGAATTTTGATATAACAGGTGCCCCCGTATGAATGTTGGGATCTAAGGACCAATGTTACAAAACTAGGGGTTAGAGTAGATGGTCTAATCCTACCAAGAAAATACAAGTCTCATGTGCTTGCCAAGCAGCAAGAAAAGATCAACTCAAAATTACAAATTATAATCAGGCAAAATCAGATGAATAACATGACAAAAATTACAAATATTGATAGAGAAGACCATAAATATTTAAAGGCCATCATGATTTGTTGGCATTTCTAGAGAACGTTTCACGAAAAGCCGAATATACTGCTCCTCAAGAGTTAGGGTTCTCGTATTCAATCGTTTTTAAAAGTGTGTTATCTTCGAGAAAATCGCTGTTGAATCCTTTAAAACTCAATAACAACTTGAATCGATCCAATAAAAATCAGTATGAGACATTTCGTCAATCTTTTTTCTGAAGTTTGCTTTTTTGCATGCTTCACGAATGTTCTTATTTTGAAATGAAGTCAGTTTATCAACGGCTTCAATTTGCAACGAGTTTTCTGAAAATGCCAAGAAGTAAATTAACAAACGCTGAGGCTAATAGGGCTATCGGAATGCTACAGGGTGGCCTAACTCAGGTTGTTGTAGTGGAAAGGCTCCAAGTCAGCCAAAGTGTGATATCTCGACTTTGGAATAGATTCAGGGCGACAGGTTCCGTGTTGGAAAGACCAAGGCTTGGTGGGCGACGAAAAACAACACCTGCTCAGGATCGTTTCATCACCGTTTCGGCGAGAAGAAACCCTACATCTACGTGTAGAATGCTACGGAATACTCTTCAAAATGCAGATGGGGTCCAAGTTTCCATCAAAACCATCAGGACGACGTTTGAGAGAGGTGAATCTAGGTTCTAGACGTCCATTAAGAGGAGTTCCTTTAACACGTGACCATAAGCGTCAAAGACTGGAATGGGCAAGGTAACATATCAATTGGAACAATCAATGGCGTAGTGTCCTTTTCACTGATGAATCCAGATATGGACGATTTTCAGATTCTCGAAGAATTAGGGTATGGACAATCCCACGCATACCCCGTAATCGTCGTTATGTCCAAGAAGTCCATCCATTTCGAGGGGGTAGTTTTATGGTATGGGCCGGGATATGTTTCAACGGGCGCACAGATCTACACATTTGTCCTGGGAATATGACCGCCTTACACTATAGGGAGCATGTCATTGACAATTTTGTGCCAAATTTTCACGCTGCTATTGGTGAAACTTTTCAATTTCTAGACGATAACGCTATAGATAGCACAGTGCAGCCATGGTTGAGAATGCTCGCGAGGATCTTGGTATTCCACATTTACCAATACCTCCGCACTCACCAGGTTTGAATTGCATAGAACATGCATGGGATATGCTCCAAAGAAGATAAGATAATCATCAACCTACCCCAGAATCCTTAAATGATCTGAGAGAGCTTCTGCCCCGTTTATGGAACCAAATTCCTCAAGAAATGTTCAACAACCTCGTGTGTAGTATGCAAAGAAGATGTCAAGCTGTTATTGATGCCAGTGGAGGCCATACATTGTATTGATAGTCTTAAAATGCTTACATTCTCTGGGAATAAAATTTCGTTATTTTACTCGATTTTTCTTAACCATCCTGTATACGCTGCAGACCTACAGGCTAAAATTAATTTGCAACTTGAAATCATATTGATATGAATTTTCATCACAAAAATCTGCTGAGTATTTGATGCGAGCCAATGATGGACAAAATACGAATGACCACCACTGATGGCCGAAACTGCCTGTTGTGTTCTACGCCTCTGAACGGTGCCTAATCTGTTAGAGGCTCCAGAAGCTAATTAATGTCCGGTTCTGTTTTACCACACAAATCGTTTTTATTATCTCTAATGTAGTTATGACTGACATCAGACTGTTTTACAAGACGTGTGGTAGATAAAGCTCTTTTTGGGAGCCGCTCAATTTCGTTTGCTGCCAGGCAAAGGACTCGTGAATTTATGTGAAAGGTAATTCATAAAAGGCATCCTACCTCTATGGAAATTTATGTGTTTTGTGGTACTTGCGGCGGCAAAGGATTTCATGGTGATAGAGTGTTAAATAAAGCAAAAAGGTGTGAATAGCAATAAGAATTCTCGTCAATTATAATTCCTTTATTGGCACCTTAAGGAGGTGCATTAGATGATGTTACGCAGGCAATAGCACAGGGCCCAAACCGTTCATCTACAAGAATGTGGGTGAATTCAGTTGATGCATCGCTGAATATCATCCTTAAACTGTTGGCTTGTTGTCTTCAACAGACGCTGTCAAATTTTAATTGAGAATTTTGTTCCAAAGGATTCTACCAACAACGTTCGAATGCAACTGATTCCCAAGCAATTGCATCACTCAATTTTCATAAATTTCATTCCAAAACATCTGCAAGATTCAGACTAAACTGATACTTTCACAATCAGTCATCCTATACGACAAATGGGCAGTTACACACTCCACAACCTGCATTCTCCGAAAAATTCCTTGGCATCAATTCAACATTCCAAAGATCATCGAAGAAACCATTTATTTCGTTTAATTTTGCGTAAACAAACATATCACTTCTTGGACGGTGTATCGCCTTCTTCAGCACGTGTGGAGGCTGGAGATGGACCGCCCTTCATTATGAGATGAAAATGTGTCCTGCACTTTTGCATGCAGAACCCCAAAGTCATTAGTTCCGGTTGACCAGAAACTCTTGATTGGATCGGTCATTTTCCGAATAGCTCGCATTTCTAGAAATTGAGCAGTTGATTTAGTGTAATGGAGTGGCAATTTTCTCCACTGGAGCTGACATCTGTGAAGGGATGCTCATGGAAGACGATAAATACCTAGAAATGACCTTCATAATACAGGACAGTTGATGGCATTCACTGAGATGCCCTATCCTCTTGTTTCTGGGATAGAAGGCTTGTTGATGCTGAAAATGTCTTCTAAAATCCAGAATTGCATTAAATTTCATGAAGGCGGATGAGATTTTGAGCTTCAATGAGCAGAAAGGACATTTGTCTCATCAATCAATATCTACGAGGATATATTGAAAAATCCTTAGACTGCTATAGAATCAAACAAAATTTCAATGTCAAAATATTTTATCACTAAACATATTCTACTCTCAATTGAATACATTTATTACAGCGAACCTGCAACGTCACTATAGACCTTTCAAAAAAAATGTTTCTTCTTGCTCTGAAAACCAGTCCTCCACAGCTTTTATTACCTCCTCGTTGGAGGAAAATTTACGACCTTTTTAACTTTTTTTCAGTTGAGGAAAGAGAGGATAGTCGGACGGAGCCAAATCTGGTGAATAAGGGGGGTGTTTTAGTAATTCTAACCCTAAACCACCAATTTTTTGCATGGCAACATAATATTTGGGTACTGGGGCGTTGTCCTGTAAAAACGAAACACCTTCGGATAGCTTTCCGCGTCTTTTCTCTTTAATTTTTTCCCATAGAGTGATCAGTAATGTCGAATAGTAATCTCCAGGTATTGTTCTACCCTTATCCAAAAAGTCAATCATGATTACTCCATGGCAATCCCAAAAAACTGAAGCGAGAACTTTTTCAGCAGATTTTTGGACACGAAACTTCTTAGGTCTTGGAGAACCAGAGTGTCGCCATTCCATCGATTGTTGCTTTGTTTCTTGATCGTTGAAATGAACCCCAGTCTCATCCATAGCAACAATTCGGTTTAAGAAGTCTACATCGTTTTCAAATCGAGCTCAGATCGAACGCGATGCTCCTACCCTCGCAAGCTTTTGGTCAACATTCAAACATTTGGGGATCCATTTCGCAGAAATTTTCTACATGTCCAAATAGACGTGAACTATATGATGAACGCGTTCGTATGAAATCTTCAGTGCTTCAGATATCCGTTTTAGCCCAATTCGACGGTCTGATAAAATCATGTCATGAACTGCATCGATATTTTCGGGGACTGACACAGAAACTGGCCTTCCCGATCGGTCATCATCTTCAATGGAAAATTTACCTCTTTTGAAGCTTGCAGTCCAATTTTTCACGGTCGCATACGAAGGACATTGATCACCAAGGGTATTAAGCCTATCTTCGTAAATCTGCTTACCTCATAACCCTTTTAAATACAGGTACTTGATGATGGCTCGATACTACAATTTTTCGATTTTTACAATTTCGGTGGACATCTTTTTTAAAATTTATTGCGTAACTATGGTTTACTTTTTTGACGTCGAACTCTACACTGACACTTCTAATAAGTTATTGTTCGTTGATATGCCATCGCTATATTTTGTTTATGCATGGAACTGGTCTAGGCTAACTAAATATCAATACATCCTCGTATCAATTCTCACCGATGTTCCCTGGCCTAGATTTCCAAACCCCTTTCCTCCAGGCAATATCCAACCCCGCAAAAAAGATTTATAATTCTCACATTTCCACAAAAAACACGAGAACCTACATCGGCTACACCTCCCAATCCCCATTAATCACACCAAAACATTAAATTCCTGGTCGTAAATTAGAGCAACAACCCCGAAAAAATATCCTAACTTATATTTAAAACGAAATTAAGGAAAACAAAAGCTTCCTAAGACCTATGAGCACCAGGAGGCATCTGCAAGAAGCGAGAGGCTCCGATCTCAACTTCATCTGACAGGTCGTCTAAGAAAATCACAGTGTAGCCGGCTAAATGTATGTAATTAATCCGTTGTCTTGAGATGTTAAATGCAAGGTGGGTGAAGTGCAAGTGCCACCAATAAATAAATAGGAGAATCTTCCTCTCCCTGCCAATTTAAGGGGGAATTAAGTGGCCGATTATGATTTACCTTTTTCCATCGGCGTTTGATATGACTTCTGCCGTGATTTGTGCGTTTTGTGGTATGGTTGGTATTTTATAATTACTGGTGGTACGTTAAGAGAACCTTCTGTTTCTTGGTAATCTGGATCCATCGATCATCAGTGATCTGGAGCATCTATCAATCAATCTGCGAAGTACAGGTGTTCCGAAATTGATACTCTCTGATATGATATGATAGGATTGGACAGATTCATCATTTTCTGGCAACGTTTTTTGGTAATCTTCTTCACTTTTCATTCTGATGGATAAAGTAAATCTCTGAAATGTTGATGCTTCCCAACCCTCGAATGAGCATCCAATGAATTAACCACGACCAAAACAAAAACAACCCCCAAGCTGGAACGAAGCTCCGTTATTAACCCTGCGAATTTTGACTCTTTCAAGTAAGTTGGGGGTTGTGAGTGGATATAAAGCTTCCTTCTTCTGTCTAACCCCGAAAAAGATGCGTGCACTCAGATGGGGTGCGGTGATAGCAAGTAATGAGAGCGTTGCCAAGTTTTAGGATTTTTCAGACATACTCCATTCTCTTTTATAATGTATCCCGGTTTGCCATGACATTATGACACATTTTTCGTGTATATTTTTGAAATTGTTAGGTTATAGTCATGTTCCTGTCAGATAAATATGCAACGTTGTCCTTTCTACATAGATGACGTAGTAATTACTTATTTCTCAAAATGTTCATTTACTTTTGGAAAACAATGAATTTGAGAAATTATTAATGTGAATTCAATAATTCCAAAGACCTGACGAAAAAGAAACTTTTTTGTCTGTTAATAATGGAAATATACTGCTCCACAAGAGTTAGGGATATAGTATTCAATCATTTTTAGAAGTATGTAATCTTCGAGAAAATCGCTGTAAAATCATTCAAAACTCAATAACAACTTGAATCGATCCAATAAAAATCAGTATGAGAAATTTCGTCAATCTGGTCGCCTTTTTTCTGAAGTTGGGGTTCTTTATTGCATATGCTTCATGAATGTTCTTATTTTGAAATGAAGTCAGTTTATCAACGGCTTCGATTTGAAACGAGTTTTCTGAAAATGCCAAGACGTAAATTAACAAACGCTGAGGCTAATAGGGCTATCGGAATGCTACAGGGTGGCCTAACTCAAGTTGTTGTAGCGGAAAGGCTCCAAATCAGCCAAAGTGTGATATCTCGACTTTGGAATAGGTTCAGGGAGACAGGTTCCGTGTTGGAAAGACCAAGGCTTGGTGGGCGGCGAAAAACAACACCTGCTCAGGATCGTTTCATCACCGTTTCGGCGAGAAGAAACCCTACATCTACGTGTGGAATGCTACGGAATACTCTTTAAAATGCAGATGGGGTCCAAGTTTCCATCGAAACCATCAGACGACGTTTGAGAGAGGTGAGTCTAGGTTCTGGACGTCCATTAAGAGGAGTTCCATTAACACGTGACCATAAGCGTCGAAGACTGGAATGGGCAAGGCAACATATCAATTGGAACGATCAATGGCGTAGTGTCCTTTTCACTGATGAATCCAGATACGGACGATTTTCAGATTCTCGAAGAATAAGGGTATGGAAAATCCCACGCATACCCCGTAATCGTCGCTATGTCCAAGAATTCCATCCATTCCGAGGGGGTAGTGTTATGGTATGGCCGGGATATGCTTCAACGGGCGCACAGATCTACACATTTGTCCTGGGAATATGACTATAGGAAGCATGTCATTGACAATGTTGTGCCAAATTTTCACGCTGCTATTGGTGAAATTTTTCAATTTCTAGACGATAACGCTAGACCGCACCGTGCGGCCATAGTTGAGAATGCGCGCGAGGAGCTTGGTATTCCACATTTACCAATACCTCCGCACTCACCAGATTTGAATTGCATAGAACATGCCTGGGATATGCTCCAAAAAAGATATCATCAAGATAATCATCAACCTACCCCAGAATCCTTAAATGATCTGAGAGAGCTTCTGCCCCGTTTATGGAACCAAATTCCTCAAGAAATGTTCAACAAGCTCGTGTGTAGTATGAAAAGAAGATGTCAAGCTGTTATTGATGCCCGTGGAGGCCATACATTGTATTGATAGTCTTAAAATGTTTGAATTCTGCGGGAATAAAATTTCGTTATTTTACTCGATTTTTCTTAACCATCCTGTATACGCTGCAGACCTACAGGCTAAAATTAACTTGAAATCATATTGATATGAATTTTCATCACAAAAATCTTATTTTAACTATATTTTTATGCAATTTAAGACAATATCCCTAACTCATGTGGAGCAGTTTATTTCACGTATCTGAATAGGGTTGAATGGTTGAAAGATTCAGTTAAGCTATTTTCTTGTACGGAAATCAAGTATCGAGTGTTGCAATTTTACTGAAGAATAATAGACAAAATAGTCCTTCATTTTGTGATAGTGCATTCGAAAAAAGTACTCGAATAACCCGACAGAAAAACTTCTAAACGAATAGAGGGACCTATGGAATTCCCCACTTCTCAAAATTCTCAAGAAATAAGCCTACAGAAGACATTTGAATACCTTTTCGCACAACTTGAAATACTCCAGTATGAAAATGTAGTAGTACTAAGAAACCTGCGTCACAGTTAAGCCTCAAAAGAACTTACTCTATTTACAAAGTTGAAATAGAGTTAATAGAAATAAGTATTGGCAACGTCTCTGAGAATTATTTGACATTTTACGAGTACCAACCTGCGTCCGCTTTGAGTAAAAAAAACTTGATAAACCTAAATCTTGGCCAAACGGCATACTTTATATAATAAGTGAATGAAGTATACCTTGAAAGTATACCAGAAAGAGGAATAACTCCTGGCACGACACAGAAACCGAATTTTGTGGATGTACTTTTGGCAATTGATCTCAGGTGACTCTCCCCAAAAGGTTGTTGCCAACAGTGACACCAAGCATTGAAATGGATGACATTAATGGTAAAATCACCACAGAAAGGCGGTTACCACAAATTTTCTGGTTTCAACAAGATGGGGCGCATCCCCATTGTAATCGAAGGGGATTTCTTGAACGAGAATTTTCCAAATGGATGTATAGGAGGGCCTGCTCGATCTCAGGCATTGACCTGTTAGATTTGTTCTTCAGGTTTTTTTTAAATCGCGTGGAATGAATGTGAAAAAGTCTGGTATATTGATTTTCTACTCCTGCCATCCATTCCAATATTGTTACAACACTTCTACAAATCTAAAGACAACCGCAAGACGTTTCGTCACACCTGCCCTCCACAGTCGGTGGCCCCGATCACTTATCGCGATACGCAACCTATTGCCGTGTCTCATTCGGCAACACCGCATCCCGGAACCCTCTGTCCGGGTGATTGAAGAGTGGGCGTGACCCGGCTTATAAATCAGTAACCGCACGACGCTGGAAGAGCGTCCGGAACGGCGCCCCGCGCCCCGACGGCAAGCCTCACCCTTCCGTCGAACCCCGAAACGAATAGCGCCTTGAATTGTTTGACCCTCTTGACTCCCGCCGTAAGGGTGCTCGATGGGGAATAGATGCGGTTGCTGAATCTTGAAGGACGAGGCTTTGTTTTTACGATTAGTTTCCTTCTGGTGGAGATATGGGGGCACCTGGATAAGGGGAGATTTGATAGGTTCTGCCTATCCTAATGACCTGCTCCAAGAATGCTGGGGATATATATGGCAGATTAGCTAGCATGATGTTTGATACTTTTGAGCCAGAAGAAGAAAATTCAGGATATCAAAATAATAATGTCTCAAACCAAAACTATAACATAATAGCTCCACAGCCAAAAAACTGTTGTGCCATCTTCTTGATGACCCTAGTTTTCTAGTTTTAGTTTTGCGAGAGTCAGAGCACATTCTGAAAATCTCAATTTTAATGAAATTTAACTCTACATTGACTTTATAACTTATTTTTTATGTTCTCTCGGGAAGGTTTTGAACGAAACAAGACACATTAAATGGAAGAAAAATTCAGGATTTCACCGAATCTTATGTGAAAGAAGAGAAATGAACAATGTTCAAAATACTGAAATGCTGATAAGTGATTTAATACTTGGTATTTCCACCCCTTGCGTTAATTACAGCTCGGCAACGACGGTTCATACTCAAAATGAGTGATCTTAAAATGTTCTGATCTAATCCTTCCCAGATTTCTCCGAGTTGGATTCCTAAGTCATTAAGAGTAGCTGAATGATTTTCTGAACTTCTCAGCCTTCTATTGAGGTTGTCCCAAACCTGCTCAATCGGATTGAGATCTGGACTTCTTGCTGGCCATTCCATTCGAGAGACTTCAACCTCTTCAAGGTACTCCTGAACGATGCGCGCAAGATGGGGTCTGGCATTATTGTCCATAAAAATGAAATTTTCACCAATGTATGGGGCAAATGGCACTACATGCTCTTCAAGAATGTTCCTTATATACTTAGCAGCATTCATAGCTCCATTATCAACGACCACTAGGTCTGTGCGAGTAGTCAAAGATATTCCACCCCATACCATAATCGATCCTCCCACGAAACCAGTAGTATTCAGGAAATTGCACTGAGCACTGAGCAATGAGCATATCTTTCATGTGGACGTCTGTATACAAGGGAACGTCGATCACAATGGTAGAGGCAGAATCTAGAGTCATCTGTGAAGAGAACTCTTTCCCAATCGGCCTCTTCCCAATGGATATGCTCTCTCGCAAAATCCAAACGCGCCCTTCGATGGGCTGGGGTAAGAGCTGAGCCTCTTGCCGCGACACGAGGCCTTAAATCATATTCTCTGAGGCGATTTCTTGTTGTCTGAGTGTTAATTTGCACCTCATGAGTTTGCTCAAGCTGATTTTGAAGGAGGCGAGCGGTTGCAAACCGTTGTCTCAACGAAGAAACTCTCGAGTAACGTTCTTGAATGGCAGTTGTTACCCGTGGTCTACCCTGTCCTGGTCTTCGGACATTCATACCTGTCTCCCTGAATCGCTGCAACATTCTGGACACACTTGTATGGGAAACTCCAAACCTTTCTGCAATTCTTG
Organism: Adalia bipunctata; assembly: GCA_910592335.1. NCBI lineage: Eukaryota > Metazoa > Arthropoda > Insecta > Coleoptera > Coccinellidae > Adalia > Adalia bipunctata. The sequence goes on from OU342951.1 coordinate 8,149,295, forward strand.
TGTATCAGTGTATGTCCACCCTTCTTCTCGCAAAACTACCGCTTGGCACATTCCTCTTGGGTCAAATTGCGTGTTTCGCGTTGCATAGCGATCGAGTGTAGAAAATCAAACGAAAGAAAAACTATTGATCACTAGAATTGATCGAGAACAACTGATTTTAGAATGGAGCCAATACATTCAAAATCTGATAATATCATCTTTTTTTATTCCTGCTGGGAGAAAACATCTGTATTGAAGAAAAACGTTGAAAGTGGATAACATATGCATGCATAATTCTGATAAAAATAATTATCATTGAGAACACCTTCAGTTGTAGAATAAATTTGAAATTTCCATAATGTGCGTAAATTTTTTAGCGCAGTGTAGTTATCTTCCTATTAGCTTATTGAGTATCTTTCCAAAGTTTCAGAAAGATTGATTCACTTCATAGGATTGAATGAAATATTGAAGATGCTTTGCAGAATTGTCAGGGAGGTTTAAGGAAATATAGAAATTGTTTCGATCAGGTTTTCAAGCTGAAAACGATGAATAGTAGTCTTCAAAAATTAACTGGGACTTTATAGGATAATGATGCCACCATAACCTCTGCTTAAGCTTTAGCTTTAGCCTTGTGTTTTCCTGCTTTCGATTCAACTCTATCGTGTATTCCATTTCATCAACTTGAGTGCGTTTGGGAGTTTGGGTACCGCTGTTAAATCTCATATATCACACGTGGCCGAATGACATCACAACATTCCTCGAAGGACCAAGAGAGACCCGGTTCCATCAACCTCCGCAAACAAATTGATAAGATGATAATCGATGACGAACCCTTGAGGTATATCTCTTCGTATCGACGTCCATTGTATTCTAATTTCCTCGGATGGTTCCCGGCCACGCAGCCGGACAGGACGCCGCCCAGCTATCAATAACTCGCCCGTGCTATACGCCCACGCCCGGCTTTCATTTGTTCCGTTGTTCCGTCTTGGGCCGCGAGGAGCTCCCCATTGTGTCGGGGCCCCTGTCCGAAATAAAGGCGAGCGGATCGCGTGTCGCAATGTCTGGGCCGTATCGGCGGCCGTGTGGAGCCTTGGGGACGCTGCGTTTTGGCGTTTTTGTTGCGGGGTTATTGTTGTTCGGGGCTTGGGGCGATGGGAGATCGATTTGTCGATCGGTTGTATTCTTGAGAGGGTATTGTTCGGTGGTTTTGGCCGTGAGGGAGCTGCGGGAAGATGTGGTGGCTCTTAATGAAGGTGCTATATTTGTTGAATGAGCGAGAGAAAAGATAGCTTCGGAAAATTGACAGAATTGTATCTGACCACAGGTTCTTGATCAGTGAGTCGATTCTAGTCGATTGAAAACATTCTCGACTCGAAATTCTAAAATAAAAGTATATTGTGGATATATGCATATATATAAGAGTCAACATAAATTATTCAAATTTCAGATTTGAACATCCACTTAAGAGCAACCCTCTATATTGCTTTATGTTTTCATCTACCGTACCCCCTGGGCCCCTGATATTTACGTTCAGGATCTTTCTGATTTATCTGAAAAATGTCCTGAACGATCTTAAATTGGGTGATTTTTAAGAGCTATAGGGAATTTTTCACAAAAACATACGTGGAATAAACTGTTCACCGAAATTTCATTCTTCTGGTGGCAATATACACACAACCAAACTTATATGGAATCACCCAGTATTAAGATGAAATATTATTTTGATATCTTTTTCGTTAGAAGCAAATAAAAAGTGCATGTGTTTACTCACAAAACAGTTAGGTTCATAAGCACTTGATAAGATTTGGCTTTGCAGTGTCGATTTTACCATTTCGTTCGAACGTCGCAGTGAATTTATATTTTGTTTTTTTGCGAAGTTTTAAAAAAAATGCCTTATGTGGGGTTATCGGAAGTCCAGAGAGGAAGAATTATTACTATGGCAGAACAAGGTATGTCACAAAGACAGATTGCAAGAACGGTGGGGGTTACACAAGGGGTTTTTTCAAAAACCTATGCAAGGTTTCTGGAGTTAGGAACCCTAAAGAATAGGCCGAGAAGAAGTCGTGGAAGAGTAACTACAGAAAGGCAGGATCGCTTTTTAGCCCAAACAGCAAGAAGAAATCCCGCAGTATCTCATTCAGAGCTTCAAAGGCAAATTTTTGCAAGCTGAAGGTGTTAGTGTTTCTGTCGAAACTATCAGAAAAAGACTTCGCGCTCGGGAATTATTCAAGAGAAGAGCGTTAAGAGTTCCAGAACTATCAAGGCAAAATAAAGTTGACCGTTTTAATTGGTGTTTAGAGCATGAAAATTGGACTATTGAAGATTGGAAAAATGTCTTATTTTCGGATGAGACCAGAATTGGCCTACGATCAGACGACCGGCGTGTTCGCATTTTAAGAGGTATAGGGAGGCAAGCTAGGCTCCAAGCTGCAAGACCGATCCCTAAATACAAAGGAGGTACTCTAATGTTTTGGGGCGGAATTATGTTTGGTGAGAAAACTCCTTTAATTCCCATTAGACAATTTCTGACAGGGCCTAGGTATGTTGATCTAGTGCTACAACCTGTAGTGAGGCTCTGGCGAGGTGCTTTTGGAGATTATTTCCTATTTATGCAGGATAATGCACCTCCACATACCAGCGGAGTTGCAAAAAATTTTTTCGAAACAGAAGGTGTGACTGTTTCAGAGTGGCCTTCTTGTTCACCGGACCTTAATCCTATCGAGCACTTGTGGGATAGGATCAAAAGAAAAATTAGAGCTCTTCAAAATAATCCTGGTAACGCAGAGCAACTTATACAAGCGGCTTTAGAGGAATGGGCAAATGTTACAGAAGAAGAAATTAACAACAGAAAGCATGCCTCGTCGAATTCAAGCTTGTATCAATGCCAGGGGTGGTATCACTGATTATTGATTTGTTAAAATCGTTTCATTTGTTGTTCAATTCTCAGTTGCATAAAAATTATTTTCAGAGAAATTTACACTTTTAATTTTCTGTTCTATTATAAAAATAATCTTTTAATAATTTATATTATTTTTGCAATAAACTTGTTTTGATGGGAAAACTGCTCTTCACTTTTCAGCTACTTTTTTTTAATTAGAATTCGTTTTTTCCAAATAACAGGGTGATTCCATATAAGTTTGGTTGTGTGTACTTTTAAAGCAACTGACAAACTGCACAGCTTCAACTGGTCTCTGCTTTCTGATCTATCAACTTGCTGGTTTTATAGATCTATCAACTAGCAACTTTGTCAGACGCTCGCTCCTACTGAGGGATGAAATGACGTTAACAAACCGCATTCCTGTTTGGCAGTTAACAGGTAGATCATTGGCGCACCCAGGGGGTGGGCCAGGGGGCTGCAGCCCCCCCGAAATTCAAAGTGTTAGAAAAAAATTTCTGCATAACGAAAACTACCAACGATTTTATAGCTTACATCAAATTTGCATTTCGATTCAGCCCCCCCCCGAAATTTAATCCTGGGTGCGCCCTCGAGGTAGATATAGATGCATAGAATACCTAGTGTAACGACTCCTTACTAAAAATCGTGACCAAAATTTGTATATCAAAACGGCACTCTAGATTTTAGTAGGTACTTGTGCTACTTCTGGAATAATCCGCCAGTATTTATCGGTCGTGGCGCTACTGCGGCAATGGAAAATATAGTGGGACTCCTTTCGGGAGAAAAGAAAAACAGAACAAATAGGTACTCAGATATTCGATAGACAAGAAAGTCTTAAACAAAATCTTATCAGTGCCAACACCAGGTAATTCTATGCATCTATAGGTAGGTAGATGAATATATCGACTTTGAGTCAATTCATGTTTCATTTCAAAGAAAAAAATTGCGGTTGTAAGAATAAAAAAAATAGGTGAGACTCAGTAGAGACTCTCGACAGTTGTCCCACCCTTTGACCGAACCAATTTTTAATTCCACCTCATAACTCAGAGCGAAATCTGTCCGTAATTTGCCCACAGCCGGGTGGAACATCAACCATAAATATCTTATCGAAACATGTTGCGGCTACGGACTTCGACGATACGACGAGAAAATTACCGTGATCCAGACCCGATCTCTTCTGACGCTCCGGCCCGTCAATCCATCCATCATCGCGCGGCCCGATCATTTTTCCGTACGGACACTTAGCCATAAATTGCGTATAAATATCGACGAAATTATTGTTATTGTTGTTTTAATAGTTTTCTAACCGTAAATTTCGACCTCATTAGTGGCGAGATGAGCGCGTCAGTGTCGATGATGTGTTTACATAGGTGACGGGATTATTGATGGATCAGGATTGCCGTGATTTCGTGGGGATCGTGATCGCGATCTGTCGATCAAGCAGGCCACGATTCCGATTGGTTTCGTCTAGGAAAGATATTGGAAGATTTCTCAATTATACCTCCACAAATAATTCACAGATAATTCCAGAGAATCGGTATGCACACAAACACCTATAAACAGTAAACACACATCAAAACAACATTAAAATTCTATGCATATTTTACGTCTTTGGCCGACCATAGTTTTAGAATTTTTTTCTCGCCTGCGACACAGTTGCCAATAATGCAAGTTCATGTGAAAGTCAAACATCGAGTTTTTTTCGTGGATTTGAAAGTTCGTTAGGCTGTAGAACATGTACCCGATAAAATACTCAATAAGAATTTGGATTGAAACGTCTGTTAGTCTGTTACTACATGTTAAAAGTGTATGATTGAAGAAAATGCAACAGATACTTTATTCACTTTTATAAAGTACCTATTGTTGGGGCGAGTTTCAGTTAACCAACTGAAGTGTGGTTCAATTATTTAAGTTTAATTTTCGAAATATAATTTTTTGAGTGAGAAAGAGATAGAGCGAGTGGACTGTATAATATATATATAAAATTAATTGAAACCCAACACAAATGAAAGGATAAATGCACTCAAAAATAACAGATGAAATATAGTTACCTATATAACAGCAAACAGGATTCTGTCGATGACTCCTATTCCTATATAAAGATTGCTCGAGCTCGACAATAGAATATGGAATGAAGCTGACGTGAAAATCCGTTGCTAAAAATGTCAAATTGTGCACACTTATCCTTGCGGTATTATAAAATAACCACGCCACTGGTAACCGTCTTTTTGTTCGAAATAATTCGCACAAATGAAAGTTTTAAAAGAATGTAATTCGATTGAATCGAAATCACTAAAAATTGCGAATCACAGGAAAACTAAACTTTTCCGAATTCACGAAAAGGAAGCAGAGAATTATAACTTATTGGAAACAGAATTATTCACGATTAAGTCAATCAATGAACTGAACTAAAAATGAAAATGATACAAATATGCGACATATGCGGCACTCCACAGCTGACGAACTGTTCTTATACATAAAGAAGGATCCACATGGGAATTCCTTAGTAGAGAAATTAATTTAAATATTCGAATTTCGAAAATTCAAAATATTTCATTCTAACCGGTTGGCCATGATTTAGGCTTTCAAGTTTTTTTTACTTAAAACTGAATCAGGTTGGTACCTACTCGTGAAATGTCGAATAATTCTCAGAGAAGTTGCCAATGCTAATTTATATTTACTCTTTTCGAACTTTGAAAATGGAATCAGTTCATTTAAGGTTTAACTGTGGCACAGGTTTTGTAGAACTACAACATTTTCATACTGGGGTACATCAAGTTGTGCAAAATGATATTTGAATGTCTTCTGTAGGCTTATTTCTTGGGAATTTTGAAAAGTGGGGAATTCCATAGGTCCGTCTGTTCGTTTAGAAGATTATCTGTTGGGTTATTCGAGTAATTTTATTTATTTTTTTTAATTTATATCACGAAGTAACGGATTATTCTGTCCATTTTTTTTCTGTAAAATTTCAACAGTCGATTCTTGATTTCTGTACCAAGAAAATAGCATAACTGAATCTTCCAACCATGTTTATATACGTGAAATATTTCCAGTATTAACAGAGAAGAAAAGTTTCTTCCACATTCGTCAGGTCTTTGGAATTACATATTGAATTCACATAATATTTTCTCAAATTCATCATTTTCTCAAAGTAAATAAACATTTGGATAAATACGTAATTACTACGACCTCTATGTAGAAAGGACACTGTTGCTTAGTTATCTGACAGGAAAATAACTATAATATAACATTTTCAAAAAATACACGGTGAAATGTGTCAGAATTTCATGGCCAACAGAGATACATTATAAACGAGAATGGAGTACCTACATACTAATAATATAACTACAGTTATATATTCGTTAGATTCAGTTTTAGTATCAAAAATACGCCTCTTTGTGCATTTTCCGCTTTTCTGGAGAGGTCGTGAAAGGAAATTGAAGTTCATTTTCTGAGAATCGTTACAAAGTGGTGAAGGATCCTGTTACTATTAAAAAAAAAATTTCTATCCTGGTGATTCTGGCCAAAATATAGGGCCAAAGTTAAAGTAAATGAATTATTATAAAGTCATAGGTGCTTGATACATGTGCGAATTTTCAAGTCAAATGGACCTTCGAAGTTGGTGAAAACAACGTGGACAAAAAAAGTCTTTCATTATTCATTTTCACCTCCAAAGTTTAACAAACTTACACAAAAGGGATCTCAAAAATGTGTATCTTATTATAGTTACCCTAAGTGGTAACCTTGATGAAATTTGAAGATAAAGTTTAAATTTTTTGTATACAATTTTCTTCAATATAATTTATAATTAACTTTTTTATATCTTTATTTTTAATGAAGTATCAAATGTAATCTCTTGTATTTCGTTTTGAATCCCAGGTTTATATACATAACGTATTTGTATTCACCCTAATTCATTTTGCGTATCAACCTATCATTTAATCAGCGTTCAATTAATCCATTCATCCAACCAAATAGGAATCCGAAATTAATTCAAAAGGATGACATACGATTTTCTCTGGGTCCTAGCGTGCTCCAAACAATAACAAAACACCCAACCTTTTCGTCCCACCCACCCGCGCTAATTAATATCGTTATTTATGACAAATTCGGGGTGTTTCTCAGTTTTGACTGTCACTTGTCACGTCAGCGACGGAAGAGATTTCGCCCCTAGTCGTAAAAAACACGTGTTATGACACGCGTCTTCCGCAATAAACGCGATCGAACTCGAAAAAGGAGCGCTGGCTGATGTGCGGGGCTTTTAATCAAGAAAGCCACGTTTAAGATGCCGGTCTGCGTGGGCGGAAAGCTCTTGACACTCCCGCCGTGTGTACTTGTCGCCATGGACACGAGGGGGCGTGGTTCACGTGGGTTGTCATTCGCCGCAATGTCATTTCGGCTTTGAGCAATCTGTCGGGTATCGAAAGATATGCGGTTTTTTTGATTGACGGAAATGTCAACGTTATTGACAGACTTCAAGAAGGACGTTTTTCAGAGTTACCAGACTGTACTCATTTTCAGTCCCCAAACCTGCATAATGATCATTGATCTAGTTTGCTTCTTCTAATACACCGCCCAACAATAAGTCCAGAAAATATTATCAGCGCAAGATTTGGCCCCTGTGGAACTCCTTATAGAACCAATTTCTTGGTAGTTAAAGCACTACTTTCTTTGAACTAAACCAATGGTTTTGCTAAATTGGGAAAGTTTTTTGTTCTTGGCAGATGCCGAATTGGTTTATCAGATTGTTTGTCATTTATTAGATATGTGGCATGGCGATCCATTCAATCTGCCATCAGAGCACTGAGCCCTAATGTCAGTAGGAAGATGCTATGGGAGTGTCTAAGGGCCGATTGCACTGTAGACAAAACTGTAGATTAAATCCAGAACCTCGATGAGTGTCATATGATTATAATAAACACTAATCGAGGTTTTGGATTTAATTTGCAGTTTTGTCTACGGTGCAACCGGCCCTAAGATGATTATTGATTAGGCATGAATAACAGGGTCATGTCACTCTGAGTTCCGGCCACTCAGGCAACATATCGAGATAAAATAATCGACCCAAGTATTGCTCCCTGTGGAACTCCATATAGTGAAGATGTCTGTATTCTTCGCCCAAGTTTCATAGTCTATTCAACCAGTGTTTTGGCCTCAATTGATAGTATTCCTGAACAATCAAGGATTTGGGAAATTGAAGATATGAAAAGACCATGTAACAAATTTATGGGATAAGGATTTTTCGAGGGGAAGCCTGATAGAGATCATCATTGGCATGCCAAAATATCATCTATATACAATCGACAAGTTTAAAAATTCAGCATGCGTCCTCTGATCAGGCTTTCAATTTCAGATAATCTCCCACATTACGTAAAAGTTCAAGTAGTTGTCGATAGTAACCCGGGACTCGGTGGGGAAAGGTGGTTCAGTTAATTTGCTAACCGATAATTAACTTGATGATATACCAAACTGATTAGAATGATTGGGAATCGTTAAGAAAATGTCGTGACCTGTAATAATAAAATGTGCCCGTTGTTTTGAGCGGTTAATTCCGTCGAAATGGAATTAGATTCGATCGGAAATGTCGAGTTGAGGGATTGAAGTCTGATGGCAAGAAATGATTTATGTGGTAATTTGATGAGTTACTGTTTTTATCTTCGAGTTCTTTCGTCATATCATCAAGTGGTCAGATTGGAATCTACTGGTAAACTGGAAAAGCTTGAAAGCTTATTGGACTTCAATAGTTTAGAAACTAATGGAATTTGATCAATCAGTTAGATATTTTGATTGAATATGTATCTGTTGTGACGAAAAGAATTCTTTTCTCAAGTGTATAGAGAAGACACTTTTCGAATGAATATTGAATCAAGGAAACTTTTGGAGGAGCTTGTATGCTTTTGTTTCGTACTTTGAATAGTTTACCGAGGTGTTCTGGTTTTATTTTTATACCCTGATCCTGATTCTTGAACGTTATTTTTATAGAATTATGAAATGTACCTTCTATATGAAAATGTATAGCAAGGGAGCAAAATGATCAGTTGAAATTTATGAATCTATGAATATGTGTTTACAAGCGATTTACTTACAAATAGACTAACGAAAATTGATGAACAACTGATAAAGTACTGGAAACAATTAACGACTAAGTACTGACGAATTACTCGCCATGATTACTGACAACTTTCTTGAAACGTTCTGAAGTTTTTTTCTATTACAATATCTGAAACATTGTTGTGTTTCTGATATAGGGAAAGAAAACCCTTAAAAGTTTCGAGAAAGTGCATGAAGAATAGTTTGGATGTTGAGTTGCACACTCTCTAAGGTCATGCACAAGTGACTGATAATCAATATCCCCTTATTGTGATAATTAAAGACTAGAGAATGTAGAATGTAGTATTATTCTTATATTTGCAAAGAGAAAGACATTCCGATGTTCATTTAGCGAAAAGACATCAATCTTTCCAGCTCTTTCAACAATACTGACAGCTTAAACGTGTTGGAAGTTCATTTGAATAAATATATATTCCATATTTCGAGCGCGTGACTGGGCAAGAATCCAAGAAATATGGCACCTTTTGAACCCAAAAAATTATGTTTATCATTCACTTTGAAATTTTGTATTCTGTAGTTTTCACATTCATTAGTAGGGTGTTACGCATGAAGCGATCTTGTCCCCACACACTTCGAATTTGCTTCGAAATTCTACGAATTTTTTTATATTTATTTCATGATCTCGGGATCATTCCAGGTTAAATTGAAGGTTGATGGATTTCCCAGAAATTTTCCAACTATGAGAAAACTACCGGAAAGCCGTCAAATATGAATCGAAGATAATAGTATTGGTCCAATAGGAGAATTGTTTGAAGAGTTCTAATTTGTGACATCCTGAGGGGTTCCTCAAGGCGCGTTCTTGTCCCCTTATTATTCATATTCACCTCGTTTTTCAGGGAATCACGACAATTTCGAGCTAATCAAGTAGTCCTGGCGAATTTGCAGTGAACGCGGGTGTAAATTAAATGGCTTTTCAATTTTTTCGACGCCTAACAACGATTATACCAGGAGATTCCAGGAAACAATTACCCTCACGTGTGCATGCCGCAATTTGCTATCGTTTTCACTAGGATTCTACCCGGTCATGACATACCGCAGCAGAGAATGGCTAAATTGTTTCGCACGCAACAGTCCAACATATTATTTTTCATTTTTTTATGAGCGCCAAAGTGCCGTTAATTACTTACACCTTGAGTCGGTAATGTTCCGAAGTATTATGGTTGTTTGCAGTCATTAAATGGAATGAAGAGTAATTGTTTTCGTACGTGATATATGAATTTATTTCGTTTTTCATTTTCGGCCTGGGAAGGCACGATTTGGGGTTTTGAACTCTACGCTTCTACGGGGGCTACACGAGAAATGTCAACGCTAAAATCTCATCCTCTATATAACTTGATAACAAGGATATCCTGCAAGGAAAAAGTCCTGTCCAAAAATGGGCAGCCTATAAGATTATGGTTCCTCTCAACATTAATGTTTTGACAATAGTAATTTGGAGTAATACACTGATTTCCTCAAAAAAGGATCAAAAAAACTTACTATTCCTCCACAAAAAATGCCCTTCAAGCCCAACTGATACATAATCCGATGTTCGAAGAAAAAATATGATTTCAATTGAAGTAAATACCAATATCTTTGTCCTATGAAACGTCAGATGGGAAATGAGTGGTTCACGTTTTTAATTTTAACTTTCTTCAATGTAGTTGATGATTATCGAATGAAAAAGTATTGGTTCATTCAGCCAGGAAATGATCCAATAACGAGAATGGGATATACTTATCCTTTTACATATCCCACATAATGATCTGAACTTGAGAGCGTGATATTGCTTGTTTATAATACTTCTAAATAACAAAAACTTTTCTATTCGATCACGATATCCAAGTGTTATAACGAGAGCACTCGTTGGTAATGAGCAAAACATTATTATTCCTATACGTTCCTATAACTTAGTTATCTTTAGATTGATCACTGTTTTGACATGTTATAACATATAATTATAATGTTATACGAGATATTTTTCACGTTTAATTAAAATGTGACACAATGACATATTTATCTCAGACATGGAAAGTTGAATTTATTGTTTCTACGAAGATAGTAAATACAGCGGAAACTGTAGTTAGACATGGATTCAATTAGAATATTCTCTTTAATTTTTTATTTTCAATACTCAGTTCATAATTCAATGTATAAAATTATCATTGGTAAATTACAACAAGATTTCATTGAAGTGGTGTTCAATACTGAATTAAGCAGGCAATCAATAATCATCGTTTCCACTAGTGCCATTTATGTGAACACGAATATCTATTTAACTCTCACTGAATAATGTCCTAATGCATTTTTTTCTTCGTTGTGATGAAATATTCGCATTATTACCATTGGATCTTCATATTTCGATATCGATAATAATAATTACACAGAGCTTTTTCAAAGGAGAGTCATTTCGTGACAAGTCTGTATTTTTCGAATTTTGAGTCCTAGAAACTTGGAAGTAGGTTTGTTTTTTATCCACAAATCCTGCAGTATCACAGCTTGTTTTCATTGATCAAGGAATATGTGAGGAATGAAGATTAATTTATGTATGAATGCTCAGTGGTAAATATATAATTATTTCCATCTACGATCGTACGATATGAGTCATGTTTTATAGATTCCACATAGAACAACTGTTGGCTATATCTCGACCTTTTTCAAACTCAACACTGCATGCGGGTATAATATGGTGGATTTTTTATAATCTAAATGCTGACTAGATAATTTTCGTTGGATGATTTACGGTACTGATGAACTCTCTCATAATGAAATATTGATTTTCGGGAACTTGATACATTGAAAATTCGCTTGAGGTCACTGATTTTTATATTGATTTGAGATATTATCTTTTAGCAAATAAATCACGAAGTATTTTCCATGGTGAAAAAATAGTTTATTTTCATTGCAAAAGCTGCCCAAAATAAGTAAAATTCTATACAGGTTGGGTCTTTGACTTAGGTATACAATATTTTAACCATTGATTCTCCATTCTGAAAGTATCCTTTATTTCATTTTACATTATCTGAATTTGCCTCTGTTGAGGAGATATAACCATTTGTATACGAATAATGGCAAGTAAGTCCCTCACATGGTTTCCTGATCAAAAGTCCATTACATTTCGGAAGAAAACTCGAAAAAAAAAAGATAGTTTCCTACTAGAACTATAAAAGTGTCATTCTTTTCCCCGAATAATTTTCACTCTTATGGAATCGTGAAAGCTCTCAAAAATTCCACATAGTTTTCTGGATAATTCAGAAATATCGTATTGAAAAACGCTCTTTCAAACTTTTTGTTCGATAAGAATAACCCCAATAACCTATAATTTGAAATGGACAATTGACAGAAAGACATAACCTCGAAATTACGAAAGATTTTCATCTGTGCATCGAATCCAAAGAACCTTTCGAAACGAAAAGCCAACTCCACGATCCAATCGATAAAAAGCGATACCATAAACCAAGGAGCAACAAATAAATAGATAAATATCGATAGAAACACCCATTCCGCGGAATAATTATTCAAATCAGGGGTATAAATCCGGAAATACGAGAAAAAACGATCGACCAACGCTGCCGTAATAAATAAAGATATTTTGATGGCTCATGCTCAATTTATCCTATGTATTACGTTTAATTGACCATATGATAAGATTTATATGGCGGAGAGAGATAGAGCTCTTTATCTTGATTCGAATGCGGCTGAAAACGCCGATAAAAATGCCGGTTGCCAACAGCCACCCGGATATTTATTGGATGTTCTTTGTGCGGATTAGGCCGTATTACAAATGTCAAAATATTTTTAGGTTATGTCGACAGTTGTTTCCGTCACGAGTCTAGTGGGTATGAGTTATGCATGAGCTGGAAGGGCTGTGCTGTGATGTTTGGGGGGTTTCCAGTGATTTTAACATTGTCGTCCTTCAGTCCTAGCATATTCTGGATTGTAGATCTTAAAGGGGTCACAATGCACTGCGATCTTATGAACTCTAGTACATATCTGGTCTGATGGGATGGCTTCAAGGGAGATACATCATCAGTTTCAAGTTTTTTTGAAGTCCTAAGCATTTTCTTCGTTGGCTCCCAATTGTGAAACATTCTGTAACCTGGTGATCAGAAATTTCTTCTTCCCCTTCCTCAGGAACTGCACTCCTCAGTTTCCGATGGACCTATTCTCATAAGGTGCCTTCTGAGGCGGCAATGAAGCCAGTTAGGAGGTGTGGCATGTTTTCAGTCAGATTGAGATTCTTTTCTGATCTCGTTGAACTAAAGTTCAGAAATTCATGGTAACAGAGACCACTAGACAACCTTTTGATATGCTCAGCATTCTCATTCTGCAACTCCCCATGCCTATCAACAACTAGAGAATTGGAGGAGTTGGACGAATTCTGCGAACATAAAGGATGACCTTAGCTTGTTGGCTCTGATGCCATGCACGCCATATTCCTATTGTGGGACAGCACCCAAGGAAGAGGCTCTTGAACTTAATAGAGGTTTGCAGCCAATATTCCTCAATTCTACAAGTGACGTACTCCATCGCTATATGAAAGATTAGCGGTCAGCCACCGAAGTGGTCTTATTATCAGATCACCGCCACATCTGCCTCTCCATCAAGGATGATAGCACAGCCAAGATACCTGAGGTATTCAGGTCTCCTAAGAAAACAGACTGGCTTATCATAGCAGTTGCTCGCCCCAGTTACAGAAGCCAAAAGGCAAGATCAATTGGTGGTCGAAGGAACTAGGTGATAAAGACGTCTCTTCAAAGAGACAATACGAATGATTTGAAGACTATAATTAAGTCCTGAACAGATACAGAGGACCTATAAGTAAGTCCAAAAGAGATTCATGGACGAGCTTCTGCAGTGACATGAAAGGAGTTTCTGAGTCTAAAAGGCTTAGGAAGATTCTCTTCCCACTGGTGTCAAAAACCATCTATAGAAGGATCAAAGTTTAGTACCCTTCTAGGAGTACATATTCTGGGCTTCAACATTTCACGTGCATGTTGTGCAAATTGGGGGGTAGCTCATTCTGGAATCTGTTGGGATATCAAAGGATTTGAGTCCTATGAATCGACTAGAGAGAACGGCATTTTCCGGTCCTTCCCATAAAGGTCCTAGATCTACGTCTTCCTCTCTACTTCATCTCTATCACGAGCAAATCTAAGGACTGAACGAGAATAAATTCGCTATCACAAAAACGCTTATATCTTTTGAACCACTGGACCGATTTCGAAAATCAAACTCATTTGCGAATCATCTTCTAATTGTAATAAAAACTGTTTTTACAATAAAAAAACCGAAACTATTTTTTACAAAATTCATGGATTTTTTCTGGAATTCTTCCCATCATGCTTCTTATAGTGTTCTCAGTCACTTTCTGGGATGCTGTCTTCCACTTTTGCTTGAATTCCGCTAATGTTTTCGTTGATTTCTTAGTCTTCTTCAATTCTCTTTTACCAGGGCCCAATATCTTTCGATTGGCCTGAGTTCTGGGCAATATGGTGGAATGGCCTCTTTGGAGACAAAAACCACCTCATTAGCTTCGTACCATTCCTTGGTGGCCTTGCTGTAATGGCATGAAGCTAAATCTGGCCGAAAGATTGTTGACACATCGTGCTCACGTAAAAATGGTAAAAGTCACTTCTTCAAGCATTCCTCAATGTATATCTTCAAGTCAACAGAGTCTTGGCCAACGAAAAAATTTGCTCCTTTTCCCACAAGTGCAAATTGCTTGCCAAACCAGGAATTTTTGCTAGTTTCTTCACGCGAAATTGTTCGTCAACATTTCCACGAGAATCTGCAGTATAAAATTCCTGACCAGGACGTTGCGAGAAATCAGCCAAGACATAGGTTTCGTCGTCCATCACGCAACAGGAAAAATTTTTCAAGAAATCTTTTTTTAATTTCTTTGCTCTTGATTTCGCTTCTTGATTCTTCACAGCGTTCCTGTCTGGCACTTTCTGCACTTTGTATGTTCTAAGCCCACAACTCGACTTGAATTTCTGAACGGTTGACTGCGAACAACCCACTATTTGGGCCACTTTTCGTCCTGAAAGGTTAGGATTCTCCTGAAAAAGGCTGATGGCTTTCTTCACTTTTTTGGACTATGAAACCCCCTTTTCCTCCCGGTTCCTTCCTTGCGGTTAATTGTAAGATCTTTGTTGAAGCACTTAACAACTCTTGATACCGTTTCCGGACGAACGCGAGCCTCTTCTGCGATTCTTTTGAAGCTCCATTTTTGATTATTTTGAAAAAGTTTCACTATAAATTCTCGTGTTCTCACTTCGCTTGACATTTTGCGACAGAGAATTGGAATATCTATGAAGTAAATGTTACACAAATTTCTGACGTTCATAACAAAGCTAACTATGAACAAATTTTGATTTTTTCTCTATTGGCTCAAGAGATATTAGGCGTTTTTGTGATAGCGAATTTATTCTATCGGACATTTACCTTTGTTCTGGAGGAAGGAGCTGGTACCTTCATACCCAAACCTAGAAAACCTTTACACATACATGCGAAGGACCAATAACTGTGAACTCCTGGTCTTTCTTCCAATTTTCCTTCTGGCATGCTCATTTTACGTCACTGGAAGGTTTGCTAATGGGATACAGGTACTTGATTAGAGAGGACCAACATCCCTGATGTATAGAAGACATTAGATAACAGTGGCAGGGTTGCAAGTTTACACATGGGTATCCTCCAGTGACAGAGGCGATTTGAGCTTATTTGAAGATTTTCATGTGCCCAGAAATACGGGGTCATTACAAACATGAAATTTTTTCGAATACTGTGTGTGCAAATGCTAGTTCGCATCTTGAATGTGGGAAGGGTGTGATCTTCCTATAGTCTATGAGCTATACGAAGTTAGAAGAACTGGCTAGGTTGTCATATCTACAATTAAATTAGGACAACGTATTAATTATGGATTGAATGGGGGTATAAATTACCGTCGACAACGTGTAATACATTATTTGTCCATTAATAACCGGGGCCCGGGCTCCGGAGAATGACGTCGTTTTTCAGCTGACAAAGAAATAAATCGTTCAGTGTTTCACAGACGCGCAAGCAGACGAAATTCATATATCATACATGCCTCAGCACTTGTTTCTCTTTTTCCCTGGCTGTGTTTAATTGTAGGTTAGGTTGGGTTTCCGTGGAATTCATTAATGGATTACGATGGAAGAAGGGACCTGCGAGCGCTGTATGGATGTGGGACGTATAAATCATGCCAGTATCGATGATATATTTAGCGGAGAGATTTATCTTATTTATTTATATCCTTTTTGTCATTGTCTTTGTCGATCACGTTCTTGATATACTCTTCGGCTTGGCTTTGATTTGATTTTTGTTTTTTTTTATTCACAAAGGATCAATCTATATATGCAAAAAAATCAGCATTTGTATACATCCATTTTTCTGGGAAATACGGCAGTCCAAAAATGACCTTTTTTTTGCGATTTTTCGACTCATCGATTATAAACAGGTGGATTGGACTTAAATAGTTCAGATTTCTTTTTATACTGACTGGATTTTTATGACAATTTTGATTTTTTTTGATAGAATCGTTCACAATTTTTTCTCGAAATCGGTAGCAGATACGACAAAACTGCAAGAGACCATAAAGTTTTGTATAACATCAATGCTTCTTTTAACAATTTTTCGAACTAACAGTGGTTAACCAAAAAAAGTTCTGGAGGAAAACAAGGGACACATGGTGGGGACTCTAAATTTTAATCTGTATGCCTAATTCCAGTTGAATTGTGAAATGCAGATACTATAAGAAAAAATCAAGTTTATTAGTAGTCCTATAACATTGGTAAAAAATTTCCATCCATTGATGCCCCCCCTGGAAAAATTCATGCATGCGATAAGCATGCATCGAGTGAGTTATTTTTTTTCTAATTGTACGCGGTTCTAGGCCGGGAATATTCGATTCATTATCGGGTTGAATCGATAGGTTACCGTAAATTAATCGAGAATCAAAATTTTAATTGCCGCAGCTCCAGAACCGTTAAACACATCTTCATAACTTTTCAGAGATTCGATCGTAGATGGAAATACCGATAAGTCCTTTAATTAAATATTCTATCATGCTTTAACACGATAATGCAGCTTTCCCACATAGTTTTATCGGTGTTAATTAAGCATTCATGCCATAAAACGAAAACCTATCAATTCCCCAAAAACTGTTAATCGAAAAATGAGCGGAGAGATACGATGGCGAGTTAATTAAAAAACACGTTAAGACTGTGGCGAGCGTGAGATAAAAGATGGAGAATCTTGGCGAGTATTCCAGATTGAAATGACCGCTTTTATTTCGTTTTTTAGGTACGTTCGTGACCCTTACCCACGTCGTCGGGCTCTGTTGTTGAATGTCGAGAGAACGAGACTTCGGCGTAGACCAATTAAAAAATAGCTTCACGGCGGTCAAGAAGAGACCGTCGGCCAACCAAAGCGATGGGAGAAACATTGATAAATCGGTTTAAACAAAATCCTAACTCGGAATCCGACGATAAGGAACAAGATGGCCGGCGAGGGGAACCTCACACGAAGGATGAAAAATCGCTAAACGCCATCTGATTATTCACTAATTAATTCTTCAAATAATTGGAAAAAAAGTTTTGAAATTTTCATCAGCAAGACAGAATTTTATGGGGATGCATTTTATTATATCGTTTTAACATGTTTAAAATCGATGTATGGATGACATTGAATGTGGAGGCATCTCTACTCGATTTATGTGGATTTTTTTAAATCTCAAGCATCACATCTAATTTCACATCCTCACCCAGTGTATTAGCATCTGCTTTTTTGATCTGCCTTACAAGCCCAAACTCGCGAACAGCATCTCTATTTTACTTATTGTTCCTCGAGATATAGGCGACAAATCAAGAAATTTTTGATGAAACAAGCCACTCACTTCTTTTTGTGTTCGGCTGTTATCTCCGTAACCAATAATTTAGTCATCTCAAATGGCGTTCGCTTAAAAAATGTCGGTCTTTGAAATAAGGACTGAACGAGAATAAATTCGCTATCACTAAAACGCTTATATCTTTTGAACCACTGGACCGATTTCGAAAATCAAACTCATTTTCGAATCATCTTCTAATTCTATGAAAACTGTTTTTGTAATAAAAAAACCAAAACTATTTTTTACAGAATTCATGGATTTTTTCTGGAATTCTTCCCATCATGCTTCTTATAGTGTTCTCAGTCACTTTCTGGGATGCTGTCTTCCACTTTTGCTTGAATTCCGCTGATGTTTTCGTTGATTTCTTATAGTCTTCTTCAATTCTCGCTTCACCAGGGCCCAATATCTTTCGATCGGCCTGAGTTCTGGGCAATTTGGTGGATTGGCCTCTTTGGGGACAAAAACCACCTCATTAGCTTCGTACCATTCCTTGGTGGCCTTGCTGTAGTGGCATGAAGCTGAATCTGGCCAAAAGATTGTTGACACATCGTGCTCACGTAAAAATGGTAAACGTCGCTTCTTCAAGCCTTCCTCGATGTATATCTTCGAGTCAACAGAGCCTTGGCAAACGAAAAATTTGCTCCTTTTCCCACAAGTGCAAATTGCTTGCCAAACCAGGAATTTTTTAGGAAACTTTGCTTGTTTCTTCACGCGAAATTGTTCGTCAACATTTCCACGAAAATCTGCAGTATAAAGTTCCTGACCAGGAAGTTGTGAGAAATCAGCCAAGACATAGGTTTCGTCGTCCATCACGCAACAGGAAAAATTTTTCCAGAAATATTTTTTTAATTTCTTTGCTCTTGATTTCGCTTCTTGATTCTTCACAGCGTTCCTGTCTGGCACTTTCTGCACTTTGTATGTTCTAAGCCCACAACTCGACTTGATTTTCTGAACGGTTGACTGCGAACAACCCACTATTTGGACCACTTTCCGTCCTGAAAGGTTAGGATTCTTCTGAAAAAGGCTGATGCATGGCTTTCTTCACTTTTTTTGGGCTATGAAACCCCTTTTTCCTCCCGGTTCCTTCCTTGCGGTTAATTGTAAGATCTTCGTTGAAGCGCTTAACAACTCTTGATACCGTTTCCGGACGAACGCGAGCCTCTTTTGCGATTCTTTTGAAGCTCCATTTTTGATTATTTTGAAAAATTTCACTATAAATTCTCGTGTTTTCACTTCGCTTGACATTTTGCAACAGAGAATTGGAATATCTATGGAGTAAATGTTCCACATGTTTCTGACGTTCATAACAAAGCTAACTATGATCAAATTTTGTTTTTTTTCTCAATTGGTTCTTGATACATAGGCGTTTTTGTGATAGCGAATTTATTATCGTTCAGTCCTTAATAGGAAGACATATTTTTCGAAAAAACAGTTTTTTTAATGAAAACTAGTGAACTTGAACGTAAGTAATGCTAGATTTTTTGTTGGTGCTTTTTATGGATCGATAAAATACAGGTGTTTGATTTGAAATAAGGAAGATTCAGCAGATATGTTAAAGAGAGATCAACCAATGTACAATGCCTTCAAAAACATTCGAATTGGCATCAAACCAAGTGGAAAAAAGTCGAAATGGAAACCCCGCATCTGATAAATATTTTCGGCGTATGTTAATGGTATTTTAACACTTATCACGTGCACGTTGGCATTAAACCCATACCTTTCGTCCATAGATTAGGAAAAACTGTCGATAAGAAAGCCAGGAATATAAGGTAGGATAAAATCTGAATTCTTAATCCCTCGGAATAAATGATAGTTTCACATGACGTAGGTCCTAATTCTAATGCTCCAGACTGGTTTTCATGCCATGCGACAATAAGCATAACCCGAGGAATTGATTTCGGGGAAGTTGCGTAATAAAACGCATACGAATATCGTTATTATATTTTAAACTGGCCGATATTGAGCCTTTTTAGCCTACGAAATGAGCGAGTTTGGGGTGAGGATGTTTGAACTGGCAGGAAAGTGTTTTTAGGGTGGAGTATTCGATCGCGCTTGGAGTTTGTTGACCCTTTCTTTCACTTGGAAGAAGGGTTTTCTTTGCTCTACTGCTCGGGAGACAAAAACTACCAATTTCTTGTTCCCTTAGCGGCTTAGCAACATTTCTGGAAATGATCATCGTCCAAACTGCCCATAAAGTCGGCCAAATTAAAGAAAAAAGACCGTAGCATCATTTTGGACATACTTCCGCAAACTGATATTGTGTTGTGCGATAGTATTGTGTTGTTGAGGCGTCCAAATCAATTATCGAAGCGCCTGACACAAAAATCTATCCATCTGTTTTGCCACCAAATTACCCAAATCGTTCTGTTCTCTCTTCCGATCAGATACAGAACCATCCATTGTGAAGATCTCCGCTAACCAGCAGGCTGTGAAAATGTGGCGAAACGTTTCTTCAATTTTCAGATGCCTACGCCGATAAGGAGATAAAAAGACATTTGAATCAAGATAGGGACAAATTGACTGCAACAGTCGCTGGTCGCAAACACGGTAATGACGGTTGGTGCAATTTTTGGTTTGGAACGTTTATTGGAGCGGTGACTCGACAAGATTTCACCGAGAGAACCATCCTTAAAAACGATGTTGCGAGCTGAAAATCTTCTTGTTCTCCATGTTTGTACAGGGTGTTTTGAGCATGAATCTTTCAAAAGTAATGAGTAGAAGAAAATGAAGAAGAAAACAATGGAATCAACCCAGAAATTCTATGAAAACAAGAACAACAGATACTGCGAATATATACTAACCTGACAAAGAAACTGCAACACCCAGAAGAAGCTCTTTCAATTTAAATTTTTTTTTGGTAAAACATAGATAGTATAGCAAGCAGTAACTGATTCAAATTTGGAGAAAAAAACGAAGGGTTAATTACAAAAATTTTTAATAAATTTGTTGAACTCTGAGAAAACTCTAGTGCAAAATTTCTGTTTCAATTTGCAACTAACATAAACATTTTATATCCAACGTACCCTATTTTTTTTATTTTGTTTTGTTTTTATATTATTATCTACCAAATAATTACTTTTTCGAATGCTCGAGATTGCGGCAAGGTAATTCCAGGAAACACCAGAGTTTTAGAGATTTGGGTCGGAATCTTGCAAGATTCCGACAAAGTAATTCCGGGAAACACCAGATTTGGGTCATTTTCCCTAATGGGTGAAAGCCATCTTGATTTGCATAAATATCGAAGTTTTCAATCGACAAGACTCGTAAAAGATCTCTGTTCAAATTTATAATGGTCATTTACTTGTAATATCCGAAATATATTTAGTTTCGGTCCAAAATTTCATATTATTTTGTACGAAACTCTTTGTCGGCTGCTCAATATGCAGTTAAAACTGAAAGATTGTGTGAAATCTCCTCGATTCGACTCTGGACGGAAAGAAACTATACAAAGGCCCTCCTACCGCTGCGCCAAACTTGTTGTTATTGCTCCTTCTTACATTTGAACAGAGTATAGTTCTTCTTGAGGGATATCATCCTAGGCTACCTGTACTTCATGCCTCAGAGCAACCAGAGTCCGTGGGGGCTGGGGTAAATTTCCAAGCCTTCTATACCCATGATGTCCCAAACATGCTCTATGGGCGAAAGATCGGGGGATCTGGGCGGCCATGGCAAAAATTTCACATGGGTAGCTTCAAAAAAGTTTGAACTAACGCTGGCAACATGAGGTCGAGCATTATGTTTCTGGAATATTGGATTCTCGAGCCAGTTAAGGTAAGGGAGAACATATGTTTATGTTTATGTTTATACTGATTACTCCTAGGTCTCCCGAGGAGACCCCTCAGAAGCTTGTAGCTTGTGCGAGTTAGGAGAATCACTATTTCTTGAAGGTAACGCAGCGCTGTTATATCACCTCAAATAGAGACTAAAGGTGACCTACTTGCATAGCACCCCATACCATAACGCCTACTGTCCGGTGTACATGACGCTCAACATCAAACTGAGGTTCACGTCTTTCTCATCATGTGCACCAAAGGAGAATCGAGATTCATCAAAAAAGAGGACCTGATGCCATTCCACTTTCCAATGTTGTCGTTCTCTGCACCACTGTAATCGTTGCCGGCGATGCTCAACCGTCAGAGGTAACACAAGACGGGGTCGTTTTCCTAACCACAACAGACCTTGAGGTCGCAGTAGAATGTAACCCCCTTACTATACTAACTGATCGCCTATCAAAAAAATGAGAACGGTGCTTTTGAAAAGCACCATAACAAACGACCACTACTATAAAATAATGAGGCTCATTTGTCAGAGGCAAAACAGGCGAATATCACCGCGACAAAATGGAAGCATCAATCATACAAATCGATCGATGATAAGCGCCAAAGAGGCACATTACGAGGTCACGAAATTCATAAGGCCGTCAGTTCCCTGCAACATGTATACAGTTTTTCAGGCTAAATTATCTAAGACATTACGTCCGTATGCAGAAGACGGCGGTTAGGCACTAAGTTATAAATAATTATTACAAATGGCCATAGCGCATGCTTCGAAAAAAACCGATTTTAATAAGCACCTTCTTCATTATGGCCTTCTGATGCATCATGGATCAGATAAGTGTATAATTATAACGTCGCCTAAGAGGATGTTATCTGCTAAGAGCGTCTTCGACCCTTCTTTGCAGACTCCTTCCCAGAATGGAAGTATGTGGATGAATTTTTTTCGTTGAGGCTATTTTTCTCGGTTTCACGCAGATTCTCAGTGTTGTAAAGTCTTTGTCTGCCGTATTCTGGTGAAAGACGAAAGGAACGAAAGAAGAGGTGTATATCTCTTATAGGACTGTGAGACACGCAGTATACAGGGTGATTCTCTGATATTTCACAACAAAAGTGAAGAAAATTCGAAGAAAACTTTTATTCAAAAGCACACTAAATTTTATCAAAATTATCATGATTTTCGATCTGAATCATAATCTTTGACCTCAATTCCAGTGAAACGGACTATAATCGCAAAACTCGTCGGCCATCTTGAAGCTGCCATCTTTAATGGCATTTGATGAGTCATTCATGATCGTTGACTCAAAAACTCTCCATTCTGTTTTTTTACAAAAAAAATTCGAAATTCATTGCGCCAAATTTTCAGAAGAAATGACCAGTTTTCACCATTTTCCATTTATATCGCATTAATTTCAAACTTTACTTATTTGTCATTGTATTCACGAAGTTTTTTTATGTTGAATATACTTTTTGTATTATTTCGATATATTTCTAGTTTTATAACGCTTTATGGCCAAAATGACATATAGGTACAATGAACGGACAAAATGTATATAATCCAGGACTTGTCTTAACATATTCATAACAAAATATTCATCTGCGGCTAATAAAGGCAATGCATCTTAACCTACTCTTGCTGATCCTATGAGGAGGTTCCTCCAATCCCTAAAGGACTATTCATAAGTGGACAAGGCAAACGTGAGCCGAAGACTCCATAAACGTACTTAGTTTCAACTTCTACACTTAATATGATTGCAATCAATTCAAAAAATGAGCCCATACCTCCTCCAAAGAAAAGGTGCAAGTCCTTAGGGCATTATTTAAAGAAGACAATGAAGAAGAAAATGTTCCCAGCAACTTTCGAGATGATGAAGACGACTGTCCATCTGTCTATTGTTATGACCTTTTTTCCCGATTTAGATCGTGAAAAAACCAGTCTTCTCCAGAATAAGCCCTGGAAAAGACTGGTTACGATGCATGCATTGGTTGCATTGGGCTCACGCATCTTGTGCTCATGTTCCTAGAAGAACCAAGTTAGAGCTTCATTGGTGTGAACTTTGTCAGTAGTTTTGTAACCATAAGTAGAAAACTACAGTTGCCTGTTCCCGGTATGTAATTTTGTCCATAGCATGCGGACAAAATGAATTTCGTTAATCCCAATTTATTAAAGAATATTTTATTTTTTGGTACTTTTATTTCATAAGATTTTATGAAGAAAGGACCAAAGATCCTTGGTGTAGAATATGACATTACTGTAATTGACCACTAACAAGATATGCCTCTGGCATAAAACCCTATGTCATTTTGTACGTACTTCCTCTACTAAGAAACCTGCAGTACTATGAAATCGTTGAAATTGGCATTAGCAACGTATCCGAAAATTATTTTGACATTGCCGATATTTCACGAGTGCCAACCTGCGTCAGTATTAACCTAAATCTTGGCCAATGCCCAATCGGGATACTTTATAAAAGTGAATGGAGTTTAGTCTTATAGTCTCTGAATTCTAGACATTCAAAATGAACGGAAATCGTAGAAACCCCTTAGTCCTAGGCCAGTTTCCCACCTAAGGGGGACCATTAAGCCCAGTGGTGGGATTCTGTATCGTCAAAGCGTATCGATCACGTAACGAAACGATCGTTTTCCAGGTATCGGTATTCTATAAAGACATTCGGGAACCGTCGTAGTGGCCGAAGGGCATTCGGATCTTCTGACGATAACGTAGCGTTTTAGGTGTCGCTTGCGTTACGAATCTCTTGACGACAATTCCGATTGGTTGAATTTGTCAACGTGACAGCAGCAAAGTGTCAGATTTTGATTTTAAATTGTTGTTTACGTTCGTTATGACAAACTTTCTCGTTCAGGTAAGGAAGATGAAAAGGATTAAGGAAGGAGAACCTCTTTCACGTTTCAATTCCACTAATTGGAAAAATTTATGATCTTTTCCATTTCGGGAAACAACAAACAACCCTCATTTCTTTCCCAAAGTTCTTTGCGAGTGGTTCTAAATGTTTAGTTGGGTGCTATCCGTGCTATACTGAATAACATATAGAGGTAAATAGAAAACATGAATTTACGTTCGAAACTAGTTAGAATAGAACATTTTCTGTTGAACATATTTTTTTTCTTTCTTTTAGAATGGAATTTGAAAGTTGCAAGAGGACCAATCCACTGTTCAGGCGGCGAAAATTAGTACATATTTATTTTATACGTACTAAACTGGTATAATAATAATATATACAGGGTGTTTGGAGGGTGAGTAGCCATAGGTAAATGGTGGATAGGTGATGCTCTTGGCTACTTGTTGCACCTAATAAAATAACATTTTGCCCAAAGTTCAAAGTGTTATAATTTTTTGGAATTTTTCTAGAAATTTCTCTATTTCTCATTTTAATCTTGAATTTTTTTAAATTCAATGCTCGAGGAGCCTATAAAATGATTCATTTTCTTAGTCTTGTCTTATTCAGATTGAACCATTTTACCTTATTTTATTAGGCGCAACAAGTAGCCAAGAGCATCACCTATCCACCATTTACCTATGGCTACTCACCCTCCAAACACGCTGTATATTCAATAGGAATGGTTGTTTATTTACATAAATGTTATTTTTTTAATTATTTTTCAGTTGTATCTGAAATATAACTCATCATGCACAGTTATAGACAGTTGTTATTGATGAAATTAGCCAAATCTCGTACCTCGCTACAAATTTCACTTGAAAAACACAGCTAATTCAGAAAAAGTTCCACCTAACGTGATTATTTCTTAAATCTCTCGAATACATTTTAAGTTATGATAAAACCTGAAAGAAGTAACTCAAACTTTTGAGTTAACTGTAATGTGAAAAAAGAAGCAAAATTTCATTAACAGCAAGCATGCTTCAAAGATTGGTATTTTTCAATAAATTTATATTCATATCTAATAATTAGATATTATTGAAATTTCTTCTTTTCATTATGTATGATTATGAGAATAGACTTATCTATCTAAAACAATTGAAACAAAAACAATTATTCACTTTCAAATATATAATCATTATAAATGCATAAACATAATATTCCATATAACTGAAAATATAAATATAAGTTCACACCGCACTCTTGTCTCGAACTAGTTAGAGGTTAAAAATTTTGGCACTTAGGTTAGAAGCGATCACAGACAAGGATAACATAACACACAATCAAAATTCTTTGCAACGTTGACATGTTTCTTCGTGTAAAATCGCCACATCTCGTGAACGGAATCGGAGCGTAGAGATGACGAAACGAAAGAGCTAAAGTGAGATATAGAATAGGGCCTTTCTTCGCTTGCGATTCGCCGCGTTACGTTTTCGTATTCGTTTACTAAGCAAGCGGGAGTTACAGAATCCCCCCACAGGGCCGCTTTTTATCAAATCCTTCAAGTCGGCCGTGAAACCAGAGAGATGGGATCGAATGATCGAAGCGTTATCTCTGTGTGCAGAGGCCCCCGCATATAGAAATTTACTGGCCATAATTACAGGGTTGCGATATTTAATTACAGACGGACCCGTCTGCCCTAGCCTGAATACCATTCCGCTCATGCGAAGGGTTATTCCGATTCGAATTGGCTGTGAAAAATGGACAAGGGTCGTGTGAACGCGGCCTGATCCTTAAGATCTTTTGATTAGGCGCAGATCCAGAAATTTGGGATTGGGATACTCGATATGGCGAATTTAATCGGAAAATCATAAAGAAAGTGACACCACCAACGATGAGCGCTATAGATTTGGTCTGGATTGGATGACGTGGACACCAACGACATGTGGTTTCAACAGGACTGCGCTGAATGCCATACAGCCCATTCTATACACGAGCGATTTGAGAAATCGGGCGATTTGACCCCGTTGGACTTTTTCTTGTTTTCATGAGTCGCAGGCCTATGCGAATAAGTCATAAACCACAGAGGTTCTCAAAGCCAAGATAACTCATTCCATCAGTGAAATTTAACGTGATTAAATGTCAGGAAATGGAAAAATGGACATTTTAGAGACTGGCAAGATAGGCCTTCAACCACTTTGTTAAAATTTAAAGATGAAAGACCCTTCACAAGTGTGCATTCAATAATCAATACCCGACAAATTCCTATTATAAACTAGCTGGCCCGGCGAACTTTGTTTCGCCTAAACTAAATGATACGTATACCATAGCCATCTTTATCTTAAGAAGACCGTGCCTATACTTACTGTGGATTTCACAAATCGTAATCACCAGTGATCGGAGATCAACGGCTTGGTTAGATTTCTGAACTGTCAAATCGAGTTGATTCTAGATCAAGCTCCGATCACCGGTGATATGCTTTGTGAAACCCCCGTTAAAATTGTATAAACTTACCATTGCTATTTTGTCAAGCATTAGATAAATTAGGCATAATAAAAGTTCTGTCAGACGGTTTCTGTCTAATGACAAATGTCATCTGTCAAACGTCATCTGTCATCTTTTTCATGGATATGAGCTGTCACACAAAACAGAAATACAAAAATAATATGCCAATTACTAATTATGGTCAATTTTGAATTCAGTTATTTCCGCAAATATATTTATTACCAAACATAAATCAAAAACATTTCAGAAATATAGAGAAAAGATGAAAATGGACAACTCACGATTGATGCTGATCGTCACAATCCGATTTACTTTACATTCCGGTAAAAATTCACTGTTCCACCAACTTGAGATCTTTACCTGCTTTTGATCTGATGATAGCCTTCCATGTTATTATAAGTTCTATGCAAATTACACAATAATTGTATATATCGCCATTCATACTCTAGTCTATACCATTTCTGAATTTCCTACCCTTCTAGAAAATGCAATGCACCGTTGCCAGACTACTTCATGGCTTATAACTTCACAACGTTCTATTTTATTATTGCATTTCTATTGAATACCGTGGAACTTCGTTCTACTACTATTAATCTCATTGGAATATTCTTATACCGTTGGTAAGACCTACTGCACTTTTAACTATTCACTTGACATGCGATTCTGTGGAAGAAAAACTAACCTCCTCTGTCCAAATGTCAAAACCTTTATAAGTACTCTATGATTGCTCGATTGGTCGTAAGAAAAAGGAATGCCTTTTTTTCTTTTCTGTAGGATTTTTTTGGGAATATTTTGTTATATAAACCTTTTCTTGCAATAATAAACACAACAAAAAAGAATTGTCCAATTTGGTGCGAACAATAAAGCATTTTGAAGTTTTGAAGCAAACCATAGATCCTCTTTTATTAATATAGATATTCCATTTAGAAACCGTCGCTTCCAAATTCAGATCGCAATAATTACCTCCAATTATCTGGAAGTTTTGCCCAACAAAAATCCCATCACTTTCATCTGAGAAACGCCACATGACTAACTTCTGAATTAATTACGAATTGAGCCCAGTTTACCGTCCAACCTGGGTTTTCGTCGAAAAAAAAAGCCGATTAATAATTCAGGATCAATTAGATCGATTTTCAATGAAGCAATAGACCAAATGACGCAATTACCGACGAATTTGAGTTTCGCCATCGAGAAATTTCCGAAATGACACACTTATTTATCATGAATAACTTAATTTGGAGAAATGAAAGCTGACTTTGGGGTACGTAATTTGATCGGCAACCTTCACATTTGGTCAGTGATTGTGTTTGTTCAATTTCTATTGGAAATAGAGTTGTTTGTTTGATATGATTGTGGCCTTATAAAATGAAGAATAGAAGAATATGTCTATATTTGTATGTGCCTCATTATGTAGGTAAATTGAAACGGTGAAAAGAAATTCTTACGATTTGCTTCTCCGACGTCATTTGAATAACATACGTAAAAGTAATAGTCAATTCTTGTGTACACTGGAGGAAGGCTTATCTTTGACTTGTTCATTTTTTCAAGTGTAGCCTCTCGTCATTCCTAAATCATTTTCCAAGATACGATCTTTTCAATTAAATAGGATTTTAAATTAAACGAATTTTGGTTAAGAGGGGTCTATAACGTTCGACGTTCAGTTCAAAACGCGATTCGGGATTTCTAACGATAGAGACCACCGATTTATATGAGGTTTTCACTATTATTCAATCGAAAAAAAATACATTAATTTTTTTTTCACTCAAATTGAAGTGAAAACCTCATATAAATTTATTGAATATTTTCTGATCTCTAAGTTACATCAAGACAAATCCATGGAAAATAACTATTGAATAGAATAGAATAGAATAGAATAATTGTTTCTCAGTTTACTCAAGAAATAACAACTTCGAGAAAAGGGAGAATTGCCAAATATAGCTACTGCTCCACAAGAGTTAGGGATATCGTATTCAATCGTTTTTAAAAGTATGTAATCTTCGAGAAAATCACTGCAAAATCATTTAAAACTCGATAACAACTTGAATCGATCCAATAAAAATCAGTATGAGACATTTCGTCAATCTGGTCGCCTTTTTTCTGAAGTTTGGTTCTTTGCATATGCTTCATGAATGTTCTTATTTTGAAATGAAGTCACTTTAGCTTCGATTTGAAACGAGTTTTCTGAAAATGCCAAGACGTAAATTAACAAACGCTGACGCTAATAGGGCTATCGGAATACTACAGGGTGGCCTAACTCAGGTTGTTGTAGCGGAAAGGCTCCAAGTCAGCCAAAGTGTGATATCTCGACTTTGGAATAGGTTCACGGAGACAGGTTCCGTGTTGGAAAGACCAAGGCTTGGTGGGCGACGAAAAACAACACCTGCTCAGGATCGTTTCATCACCGTTTCGGCGAGAAGAAACCTACATCTACGTGTAGAATGCTACGGAATAATCTTCAAAATGCAGATGGGGTCCAAGTTTCCATCGAGACCATCAGACGACGTTTGAGATAGGTGAATCTAGGTTCTAGACGTCCATTAACAGGAGTTCCATTAACACGTGACCATAAGCGTCAAAGACTGGAATGGGCAAGGCAACATATCAATTGGAACGATCAATGGCGTAGTGTCCTTTTCACTGATGAATCCAGATATGAACGATTTTCAGATTCTCGAAGAATAAGGGTATGGACAATCCCACGCATACCCCGTAATCGTCGATATGTCGAAGAAGTCCATCCATTCCGAGGGAACAGTGTTATGGTATAGGCCGGGATATGTTTCAATGGGCGCACAGATCTACACATTTGTCCTGGGAATATGACCGCCTCACACTATAGGTAGCATGTAATTGACAATGTTGTGCCAAATTTTCACGCTGCTATTGGTGAAACTTTTCAATTTCTAGACGATAACGCTAGACCGCACCGTGCAGCCATAGTTGAGAATGCGCGCGAGGAGCTTGGTATTCCACATTTACCAATACATCCGCATTCACCAGATTTGAATTGCATAGAACATGCATGGGATATGCTCCAAGCTCCAAAGAAGATTAGATAATCATCAACTTACCCCAGAATCCTTAAATGAGACTAATCATATATGGAAAATAAAAAAAGGAAATTTTACTGAGGAATGAATGTATTTTGACATATTATTTCATTGAGATTTCTTTTTCTATTCGTTCTTTTCAGTTTGTTAAAATTTCCATTTTGAACATTTTTTTTAATCGTGTTTCGAAGACCATTAGAAGTACGTACAGTCTCCACCATCCGAAACCGAAGAACCTCAACACCCTCCCCAACAAATCATTCAGACCCGTATCGTAGAAATCCGCCCTATAAATCACGCCAAAACAAAAAATAACAGAAACAAAGCCTTTAATTACAGGGGGCATTCATATAGGAACAAAACACAATAATTCGACTTTTAACCAGTAGATGATGCCGCGGGCCATTCGGGCTAATCTATAATTTTCGGCCGCTGTGTAATGTCGGATCTAAACTCTGAACCTTCGTCATCCGCGTTTCTTGTAGGAATTGACACGAAAATCATATATTGCGCAAAGGTGGAGATGTGGAGATTTATTATGCGTATCTTGAGAAGAAGGCTCTGATGAGGATGGTCGTGGCGAAGCCGGCCAGTAGATGAGGCTGGAAATATCATTAAATCATTAATCTGGAGCAGATGGCTCTGCATTTGATGGACTTCCGCAGCTTGCTGCATGGGAGAGATTAGAAAATTGGAAAAGAACTTATATTTTTCGAAAACATAAGAAAATATTAAAGTTAGAAAATTTATTTATTTAAAAATGTATAACTCAACACAACGAAAATTTATTTGTTCAATAAGAGTTAGTGAAAGTACAATTATTGAAATTTAACATATAAACATAAGATTCGTTGCTGTTCTCGGCTATAGAAGATCAATTACCACGAATAATATTTATGATGTTGTTGTGATGTTCACGATCGAAATTTAAGTATGGTTTCATAGAATTTTGATTGCTGTGACTAGTAATTTTCAGTAATTGTTGTTCTTCTACACCATTTTATGCCAATTCGATAACTGCAGTTGAGCAGTTGACCTATTCTTACTTGTCCTGTAAACTCAAGCCAATTGCCTCAGCAGTAGATATAGTCCATCCATTTAAAGTATTTCTTTCAACAGGTACCTACATTATCGTACCATTTGTCAGTTTCATTTTTCCAGTGTCGATTTGGTTTAAAGAACCAGTGAGGTAATATTGTCGCCTCGTTTTGATATCAGTTTATGAAAAAGACGTACAATACAGCCTTGTCTTTCACTATTGGAAACCAACCATTCAGTACTTGAAGAGCTTTTAGAAACACCTTGACACCTGATTGAATACCGGATTTCATTTAATGCGATTTGTTGGAGATTTCTCAATTTGAAAAAAAGTAGTAATTATACTAGGATGTATTGATATCTAGTTAGCCTAGACCAGTTCCATGCATGAACAAAATATTGCGATACCATATCAACGAACAATAACTTATTAGAAGTGTCAGTGTAGAGTTTGACGTCAAAAAAGTAAACCAGAGCTACGCAATAAATTAAAAAGAAAAGATGTCCACCGAAATTGTAAGAATCGAAGAATTGGAGTATCGAGCCATAATCAGCCTAGACCAGTTCCATGCATAAACAAAATATTGCGATACCATACAATATCAACGAACAATAACTTATTATAGAAGTGTTAGTGTAGAGTTAGACGTCAAAAAAGTAAACCAGAGTTACGCAATAAATTAAAAAGAAAAGATGTCCACCGAAAAATTGTAAAAATCGAAAAATTGGAGTATCGAGCCATCATCAAGTAGGTACCTGTTTTTAAAAGGGTTAAGAGGTAAGCAGATTCATACGAAGATATGCGTAATACCCTTGGTGATCAATGTCCTTCTTATGCGACCGTGAAAAATTGGACTGCAAGCTTCAAAGAGGTAAATTTTCCATTGAAGATGATGAACGATCGGGAAGGCCAGTTTCTGTGTGAGTCCCCGAAAATATCGATGCAATTCATGACATGATTTTATCAGACCGTCGAATTGGGCTAAAACGGATATCTGAAGCACTGATGATTTCAGACGAACGCGTTCACCATATAGTTCACGTCAATTTGGACATGAGAAAAATTTCTGCAAAATGGATCCCCAAGTGTTTGAGTGTTGACCAAAAGCGTGCAAGGGTAGGAGCATCGCGTTCGATCTGTGCTCGATTTAACCCTTTCAAGCTTAGTGGTAAACTAGACATACCACAACTATAAGATTCATTCTCGATTCAAAGCAAAATCGAGAATGAATCTTACTAATTAACTATAAGATTCATTCTTGATTCAGAGCAGAATCGAGAATAAATCTTATAGTTGTGGTATATCTAGTATAAGCTGAGCTTAAAAAAAACCGGATTGTTAGTAGATGAGACTAAGGTATATTTCTACGATCCAGAAACAGAGCAACAATCGATGGAATGGAGACACTCTGGTTCTCCAAGACCTAAGAAGTTTTGTGTCCGTCCAAAAATCTGCTGAAAAAGTTCTTGCTTCAGTTTTTTGGGATTGCCATGGAGTAATCATGATTGATTTTTTGGATAAGGGTAGAACAATAACTGGACATTACTATTCTACATTACTGACCACTCTACGGGAAAAAATTAAAGAGAAAAGACGCGGAAAGCTATTCGAAGGTGTTTAGTTATTACAGGACAACGCCCCAGTACACAAATCTCATGTTGCCATGCAAAAATTCGTGATTTAGGGTTAGAATTACTAGAACACCCCCCTGATTCACCAGATTCGGCTCCGTCCGACTATCATCTCTTTCCTCAACTGAAAAAAGTTTAAAAGATCGTAAATTTTCTTCCAACGAGGAGGTAATAAAAGCTGTGCAGGACTGGTTTGCAGAGCAAGAAGAAACATTTTTTTTGAAAGGTCTAGAGATGTTGCAGGTTCGCTGTAATGAATGTATTTAATTAAGAGGAGAATATGTTGAGTTAAAATATTTTGATATTGAAATTTTGTTTGGTTCTATATTAGGCTAGGAATTTTCTAATATATCCTTGTCGTCAGTACTTTTCTTGCCAGAGTTTGCACGAAACGTTACACATTCAGCTCGATTCTGTTCGCATCTTGTTATAACATTGCTAAATCTACAACATTGTTATAATTATAAAATATAACCAAACTTTGCTGTGATGGCAATATCTTTTCTATAACCATATTACTATTTCCAAACAGAATCGACCTGATTGTCTCGTTTTTTTTGCTCATATTGACTTTTAGTATCAATTCTTCACAGCTTTTATGTTCATTTTACTCATATTCTCATTGGCATTGTTCTTTGTTCAGTGCATTTATACCATGAACATTGGCATTGCCAAAACGTGACATTTGGAATCAAGTTGTCAAACTCAACTACCAAGTGTTGTCATAGTGCAAGTGGTT
Organism: Adalia bipunctata; assembly: GCA_910592335.1. Taxonomy (NCBI): domain Eukaryota; kingdom Metazoa; phylum Arthropoda; class Insecta; order Coleoptera; family Coccinellidae; genus Adalia; species Adalia bipunctata. The sequence goes on from OU342951.1 coordinate 8,182,742, forward strand.
CTTTTGTACTGAATATTTTCGTTGAATCTCAATCACGAAAAATTGATACAGGGACATAGCGAGGTCTTTCTCGCCTGCCATCGACTTGTTAGCTCGGCGTAATCATAGCAGTGTACAACATCCTGAAGCCTATAATTCGGCTTTATCGTAAAGCGCTCTGCCAGCCTACGAACGCCCAAATGACAGCCTGGAGAGTACTCCCAGCTACCGAAGACGTAATCTAACGATTCTTACAAGAGATCCATCCAGGTGTTTGTTTCTCACACGTGCTCAGGTCGGGAACTCCCAGTTCCGCTCTTTGACAGGCCGATATCGAGTTTCTGGGACACTCCCACCTCGGGACTACTTTATTCCTTGTTTTAACGTGGATTCATGCCGTATATCTCCGCTGTATATCACTCGGATCTTCCCTTTATGTTACCTAAACATGCTAGGACTCTTTTATCCTTATTTTGTAACCCTACGACCGACGCCTCTCCTTCTGTTATTTCAACAAAAGCGGGCGAGCTCTTGGGAATATTTCGGGCGATCTCCGTTTTTTGCCGGCGTAATGAATAGGGCCTTTCCGGTCTTTTCGGGATCGAGATTAGGGGTTGGTTTTTTCTTGGAGGTGGACGAGGAGGAGCGAGGATTAGCGATCAGTCGGGTCTATCGGCAGCGACAATGGAAGCTTGGACTTACAACAGATTCAAATTTAATTTATTTGGTAGAATCCCCAACAACAACAACTAGATGGGAAAAAAGTTGTTCAAAAGTGACAATGAACTCTAGGGCATTAACGACTCTTGAATCTTTGCTACGTTAACATTTCACACAGCGCCGAAAAAATAAGGAAATGATGAAATTTGAGCTAGAACTGAATATGACGACGAATTCGTCATCAGCTATTCGAGCCTCATCCTTTGAGACCATACCATGCTCTAAATTCGAAATGTACAGTCGTACAAACCTGTATAACCTCAGGCAAGCGTGCAGATTTCTGCAACAAACTGGTGTCTTCACGTTTCTGCCATCTTTATCTCCAAACATCGCAAAATTACAGCTGTGCAGTGACGAGAGCAACGCCTCCGTCGCCTTCAAATCATAGTCTTCTAGACTTTGTGCTACTGTTGACAGTCATTCGAGCATTCTTCAGATTTATCTATGTATATGGCATTTAAAGAACGTGTGCGATTGCGGTTTCAACGTTCAAGTTGATTGACACGTTAGCAAATTGGCGGATAGACGTTTTAATGATGATTGAAGGTTTAATTGTGAGGTGAAGAGTGTTTGTATAAATTATGGACTCTATTACTGCGTGCAGAATGTTTCAGAATGATATCATATGGGATTATTCGCACTGCGAGAAACATAAGAATTTTTCATGTTTTCCGGAATTTACTTTATTCCTTGACTTTCATCAAATTGAATGTAGATAATACTTGAGACTTTTCATTTGGCAAGAGACACAGTTGAATAATTTTTGTATGCTTTGGTTTCCACGAGAGAAACATCCTGTAATGTTCAGAGAAAGCAGGCAGGAATTGGTGTTCTTCTTCAAATTTCTGTAGGTGATATGCCTCAGGGAACACCTCCTTAAGCAATGAGTTCCAGAGGCGCGTTAATTTAGAGGAGCATAAACCATTAAGTATCTATAAAATAGAGACAGACCTCCAACTCTTCTACGCCAGAATTTCAGGACATGTTTAGGTGCCGCTGTCCAAACATGGGAACAGCCCTCTAGGACATCTAGGAATCTGCGCCTTAAAGGTCATAACCATTAGACTGGAAGTGAAGAAGCTCCTGGCCCGAAACAGAAAACCAAGTTACTGGAATGCACTTTAGCAATTGATCTCACTTGACTTTCTCAAGAGGGGTTATTGCCAAGTGACACCAAGCATTGATGACTTCAAAGGTCCTGAGAAGCTTACTTTGGGTAGAGTGAGATCAGCTTTTCTATACTCTGTAGGAGGGCCTTCCTAAAGTTTTTTTCCGTCCAGAGTCGAATCGAGGATATTTCACACAATCGTTCAGTTTTAACTGAACTTGAATTCCATTTTTTTCAATTATTTATAGAACGTTGTTCTTTTGAAATTTGGCAAACTGTCGTCATCATTCACGAACTTTAGAAATCGTTGGAATTTCATTCCGGAAAAAAAAACCGTGGACAATTCTTCTGATGAGGTTCATATCGAAATCGTCAACCGAATCGATTATTTTTAACGACTGGGCTCTCCTCTTAGGTGGCGTCAATGTTTTATTCTCTTCATATTCTCTGAGAATTCTGAATACAGCTGAATCACTCACCCCTGAGGATTTTGAAACAATTCCTACTAAGACTCTTTTCGATAAATCAGGATGTTCTTCCAATTCTTTTCGAAAAATATTCAAAATTATCTCTTTCTCTTCAGCAGAGAAATGCGACCTTTTTGGACCTTTTTCGTGATGGTCATATCCCCCTCAGATGCAGTATCCGTTTCCGAATTCGACATTGTTCTATAAACACTATATACATTTTGTCAAAAAATTTTCCAACACAATACACTTTTCACAACAAAATCTATAAACACTTTGAACAGCTAGACCTTAACAGTAGTAGGTATTTTAACTGGTCTTGTCAATTGAAAACTTCGATATTTATGCAAATCAAGATGGCTTTAACCCATTAAGGAAAAGGACCCAAATCTGGTGTTTCCCGGAATTACCTTGTCGGAACCTTGAGCAGCCGACAAAGAGTTTCGTACAAAATAATATAAAATTTTGGACCGAAACTAAATATATTTCGGATATTACAAGTAGGTAAATGACCATTATAAATTTGAACAGAGATCTTTTACGAGTCTTGTCAATTGAAAACTTCGATATTTAGGTATGCAAATCACGATGGCTGTGGAAATTGGTGACTCAAATTATTGAATCATTTCCATTACCATCTACAGTCCATTCCGAGTACGATCCTGGTAATCTTTTAGGGCGTTAAAAGGGATCGTGGTTATGACCGTTTGACGAATAGGAGCTTTCCCTTATTGTGCGCAAACCAGACGATTCTGTTTGTTTACAAAGCTCCTTCTTATATTTGAACGGACTATAGATAAACGAATTACTCGTGTTTTGTTAAATTCAAAAATTATTGGCAAGTTCGTATTCATGTTATCAACAATTCATCCTCGCTCGTTTATGATTTGGTGGGCTGGTATAGGAGCCTTGGAAAAGAAGGTGGTATGAAGGGTACTATCATCTGCGAAACAGTGCATACTGGACATGAAGTTCCTCCAGCAATCCGTTAGCGTGATCCAGAAACAGAGTTGTTGCCAGAATCGATCCCTGTGGGACACCAGCAATAATGGCTAGAATAGATAGAATAGAAGGGAGGCCTCTTGTGAGAAAGCTAGCTATCAGAAAACATAACTGAGGGGGCAGGCCATAATATGGAAGCTTGGCGAGAAGTCCCAAACTAAATCAAATGCCTTGGAGACATCATCCATTGTCACGGCTAAGGTTTCACCATATTTTTCAACAGATAGCTGCCATATATGTAAGACGTAGGCTAGCAGGTCACCATGTAGAGCTTTGATGACGAAAAAAGAATCGCTCAAACCTCTCTGAAGATCTGTTTAGGTACATTGGGTATAAAAAACATACTAGCGATTGAATTAAGTGTAAGTATCTGAAAAATAGTCAACTGTAGTATTTACTGTATTGAGTTGTGAACTGTGCTCAAATTAAATGGATCAACTAAAGCATTTGAAGTCGAGTGCTTTTGAGCGCTTGTTCATCCCCTTGTAAATAGACCTAGCAGAACCAGTTCAAGAATCCAATGGAAAAAAACGTTGGAAAGCTCTAAGAAAAAAATTGAGAGAAGCTGTCAAAGAATCCGTCAATGTTCCCAGATCCCTTGTTACAGAAATATTGGGATTTTCCAGTTGCTGTCAATCCTGAAACATCGAACAATCCTCCCGCGAAAATAAAATGGACGTCCTCACCTTCGTTCCTCGTATACCGAGTCCCCCCCTCGTGCCATATGAGATAGGAGCCCGTGGGGCCCCCATCGCGCGGGGGCGGGCCTCGGACGCATCGAAAAGCCTTCTGGCGCGACCCGCATCCACGGCGTGGATAGATTCCACGCAGTCCGATCCTCAGACCGTTTTGTTTCGGTCCACCTTCCTCTCTCTTCTTCAGTCGGTTTTTTAACGCGTGTGGCGAACGATATCGTGACGTGATTTTGGAGCGACATATGACATTTGTTATGACACGGTGATCCTGAAGGAATTTCGTGATTTGTTTTTGACGGATTTTTGGACAGTATGCATTGCACTTACCCGTATCAGGTGCAGGCTACCTCGCCGCAAGCTGCTACCGGCGCCGAGTTTTTGGAGGTTAGTAATTTCGAATTTTGGATATGAGTTTAAATAGGGAAGACATTCGAAAAGTTAGCTGAGAACGAGAGGGTATTTTACATGTCTATACGATGATAGTTGTTTATACAACAAGAAAATTAATCGACTCTTTTTTGCACGCTCTAGAAGTCTGGCAATTGCATAAAAATGAAGGGTAGGCACTTCATTATGAAAGTTCTATAAAGTTAAAGTCCAATGTTTATTGTTTTGGCAGCGACAGGCACGCCATTTTTCAATTTTTCATAAGAGAAAAATTTCTGACTTTCCTATAGGGAATGATTTATTTCGAATTTTTCTCCCATGAAAATCCCCCAGTCAGTCGACAAAAAAAAACGAAGAAATCAATTATTGTCATCGTATCCCTCCAACACACAATTTACCTTTTGAATAAGAACTAGTACGACCACGATTGGCTGGAAAGGCTTTGGTGAGATTCGAGAATAACCGATAACTCCATGTGGTGGAACTCCCTCTTAATTTAAAACAATTGAAAATATTGAAATGGTAATAATGGATATTGTGTATTTGAATAACGTATATATTTAGTTGATGTTTTTGGGATATCGGGTGTGGTAGTCACAAATGCAATAAGATCAATCTCTTTATTGTATTTTTTTTCAGATCTTTTTGCACTTCTAAAATAGCCTTCCTTTTATTGATATCTATACACTATAAAATGTATAACAGTAATAATCATTGGTTATTTTAGGCCAGTAGTAGTGAAATTAGATTCAAATTGTACTTTTACACCCGAATCTGTAAATTTACAATCCATCCATATTGTACATTGTAAAAATTTGCTTTGAAAATTCTTGTGAATTTTTGGAAAGTTCGTTAATTTTTGTAATAGATATAATTGGAGTGTTTCAAAATTACCCCTCTTTGATTATTCTCCCCTTTTCTGACCAGGAATATTATCATTAACATCGAGACAAAGTGGTGGAGGATCCTGTTCCTATCAAAATATTTTTCTTATCCTGGTCAGAACATCAGACCAAAATCCTTGTGAATTTTCGAAAAGTTTTGTAAATTTTTGTAATTTTCAGGGAATTCAGATCAAATTCCTCAAACCATTCAATTAAATGCTGTAGCTTGTGAAATAACTACAATTATAATCGTGCATTATATGAAATTCTTTAATTTCACCCCTATTACTGCCAAAAGTCTGCAAAAGTGACATTTTCAACGAAAGATTGGACAAGAATTATGGAATATTTATTTTCGAATTTGATATCATTATTCTGCTTGTGATGAGGAAATTTATTTCGTTTCCTTTTTTATCCACACGCATTACTAGTTAATCTCACAGATTTCCCTTTCGTGAGTGCCTTGCTATTCACTCCTGAGGTACGTCTGTGGGGCCTGGAACAGGAATTCTGTCGATCTCAGTGCCTGTTTATTGGACGGCCAAATGAGGATATTGCGAAACATCCAATATACTAACTCTGAAGTGATTTATATTTGTGACTATATGCATTCAATGAAATTTCGGTGTTAGGTCAGGATCAGGAGTTTTTCCTGTTTGTAAAATGGCTACCAAGTCAGTACTAGGTAGTAGTTATTGGATAACTTAAGGGTCTCCGTCCCTGAAAAGAAGGGAGTCCGAAACGATTTATTTTTTTCTGATCGATCAAGGGATGTATGAGTGCATAAAGATAAAAATAATAAAAAATATTTTGTAAGCCTATTAAATGAATGAAAAGGATATTCCTCATCATTTTTGGTTATTTTGTAACATTTCCACCATCAAAACGAACAAGTATTTTTGTGTTTTTTCATTTCAGTATCGAAGTCCATCATTTAGGCATTAGTTAATTAAACTTCTATCTCATTTTTCTTTTAGAATTTACCGTTTTTTTGTAAATAATATTACAACAATTTGTTGTTTTCGCGAAATTTATTTCCTCTCGAATTTTTCTATTCGAAATGATAAATTTACATTTTTATCAACGACAATTTTAAGGTTTGTTTTAGCCGTCGATTAGTGAAAACTAATTGTTTCTTACAATTGAGGATTCTAACATGGAATTGAATTTCTTTCAAATGACACGCCCGCAGGTATCTCCTCCCAGATAACTGGTGAAGAAAAGAGAGGATCCCTTGACATACAGGTCAAGGGAGAGGCCAGGATGGGTGCGTACAGACTGATCCAAACAAAAAACTGGAGAACCCGCACAACTGGGCACACCAGAATCACTCATGTAGCTGACGTAGCCGAGCTCGATATGATTTCAGACTACATGCAACCCCTATACTCATTCGATAAACCATTCAAAACACAGCTCGACTGGAACAGATGGGACTCGAGTATAGAATCACAATCATCTGCAGAAATAGTCTGGTACACAGACGGTTCAAAGACAGATGAAGGAACAGGAGCGGGAAAACATGGAGTGAGGCCAAGAAGGGATTATATAATACCTCTCGGCAAACACGCCACGATATTTCAAGCTGAAACATATGCGATTAGAACATGCATACAGAAGAACCTGGAAAGTGGCTACCAAAGAAAACACATCCACATTCTCTCTGATAGCCAGAGCGCCATCAAGGCCCTCAACTCGACACAGATAAAGTCTAGACTCGTCTGGGAATGCCTCCAGGACCTTCAGGAGCTGGTAAAACACAACAAGGTCACTTTGATGTGGGTGCCAGGTCACAGGGGTATAGCGGGCAATGAAAAAGCTGACCAGTTAGCAAGACAAGCATCTGAAACGCCATTCACAGGGCCAGAACCTGTGCTTGGAATCAGCAAAAACCGATGCAGGACCCTGATTGAGGAGTGGATAAAACAAAGACACCGACAACACTGGGAACAGAGTGACGGGCAAACACACAGCAAAGTCATGGTAGGACACATAAGCCAAACCTTGACGGCTGACTTTTTGAATCTAAACAGAACAAAGGCACGTAGAATAGTAGGTCTGCTGACAGGACACTGCGGCCTTAGGAAACATCTGAACACCATAGGAATAATTGAAGAACCTGTGGATTGCAGACTTTGCGGTGAAGAGGAAGAAACAGCCTCTCACATAATCTTTGAATGCGACGCCCTAGGAAGAAGGCGTCATAGAATCTTCGGAGAAATCAACCCAGAAATGGGAATGAATCCGAAAAACCTCATAAACAGGCTACTGAACCTGATAAAGGACACGAACCTATTCTCGTGAGGAACCACTGACGAAAGAGTGATACAATAGACCCAAGCTGGTCGTAGTGTCACAGGGAGGCCAAGTGCTAACCCGGTCTCTTGTCCGTCAGCAAATCAATCAATCAATCAATCAATCAAAGAGAGGATATTATACAGCCAGTGTAGATCTAGCTCAGGGTGGGATTTCTTGTTATATTCCCTGCGCCCCAACATTTGTTCTATTAAGCTGAATAATCCAATATATAAAAATTTATGCACTGCACTGCCATCTGGCGGTATACGTTTCTCATTTTGAAGGCTAAAGACTCTTAATGAACTTAAAGTTTGACACGAACTTTGTATCATCTTTGTATCAGAGATCTAATAATGAGTTGATCACTCGGTTGATCAGTACCTTTCACATGTGCTTATATGTTCTGAATGCTCTGCTTAATATTCCAACAATTGATTGTTCAGTCCACCTGACATTTAAAATCATTCACCTTAAGGCTGAGGGTACCAACCACCTGTTGATCTTCCTTCTTTGAGGAAAAGGCTTCGAAACCACTTGAAGGTTCATGGATCTACATAGACAAAAAATCCTTTCGCGTCCAAAAACACGTACGATTGTAGGATTTTCTACTTCGTGACTTGCAATGGAGGAGGCTTCAACTCTTCATAAGCAATCGGAAGATTTACCGACTGCAGCTCTCTTTTAGAAATGCAGGAAAATTCAAGGTAACAGCCATGACAACTCAACGTCCTTTACGATAATCAACACCACCTTACGGTTCAATTACGGGCCAGCCAAGTGACTGAAAGGATCAACCACTAATTGGAATGGACGTACAGAACGGAATGTCCGGTGATTATCGGGGCATACGTAAAGTAGATACCTAATTGTCTGCAATTTGCTTCAATTATAATTCGGACCGCATTCTGTCTTGAAAGGTTACGAATCATGGAGAGGATATGAAATATATACAACATGAAATGTTCGAAAACAAAACAAGGTGATACTATATAGCCAAGCATTACATATACTGAAGAAATTCATGAGTTAACTCAACGATGAAAGTTGCGAATTAAATTCTGCCAACACCAGAAGCTTTCTCACGTCTCTGAATATTTGTAACAAATTAAACCATCAATAATGGTGTGCAGAATCCCCAGTTTTTAGAGGCGACCTCGTAAGTCATGGCTCAAACGCTCCAGGCAAGCGTTGAACTCAACTTACAATTTCCATACCAAATCTATGCTCCATACCCGTTTGACTGTTACGCAATCTAGCTAGTAGCTACCAGATTTCACATAGAACTGGTTCACGTTTCTGTAATTGGTTGTTTGGTATAATTCAAGACGTCCAACCTAACGTTTTTTATACTTCGAGATGGATAATATTAATTGAAAGGGGTTTGGTGATGACTCGAAGAGGTCTAATCAATTATTACAATATCCAAAGTTTTTATCATTAATGAAGAAAGTCTATTAAATCATTTAAACTGTAGTTAAGAAGACTGTAGAATTCCCTCGGTTTTCGGTTTGGTTCTATGGTGAATGACGTGACATGTGGCATGTTAGAGAACAATTATTCATGTGGGAATACGTCTGTATATGTTTAAGATGATATCTATATATATATAAAACGAAGTTGTTGGTTACACCATTTATAACTCTAGATCGGATGAGCTGTTTGTTATGAAACTTCATTAATGGATTCGTCTACGGCCTGGTTATTATAAAATACATTAAAACTCTGAAGAATTCGATGAAAAATTTCGTATTATGCCTAATTTATCTCCTGCTTGAAAAAATAGCAATGGTAAGTTTATACAACTTTAACGGTGGGTTTCCCAAAGCATATCGGAGCTTGATCTGAAATCAACTCGATTTTACAGTTTGAAAATCCAATCAAGCCGTTGATCTCCGATCACTGGTGATTACGATTTGTAAAATCCACCGTAAGTAGGTATCATTTAGGCGAAACAAAGTTCGCCGGGCCAGCTAGTTATTAATAAAGGCTCTGAACAAGGAAGGTACTTTATTCTTCAATAAAACTAGGGTCGTAAACCCCTCACTAAACTATAAGCTAAAGTAGAGTCGATACAAATCGAACCGAAAGCCTTCGGGTTTGAATCAATACATAATATTTTCCTCTTGATAATTCATTTATATGTATATCTTATTTACGAGCCCAAATTATTACAGATCCACCACTAACCACTTCAACAAGTCTATTTCACGAAATTGACAGACAAATTGTATGATTATCCACGTCACTTTCAGTTTGAAGAGCTATCGAGTTTATCTATTGATCATCTGGCACAAAATGATTGAAGAGGTATTTGATGATGAAGTAGCAGTGGCATAGTTCGCAGTTAGAAGAACGTCCCATTCTGAACTATTTCAAGCGAAAATATTCACCGATTATCGCAGAATTCTTAATAATAACCTATCAAATTGCCGTGATGATATCGGCGAAAACATACATAAGTATTCAGGCCTCTAAACCTTCAATTAATGCAAAGAGAAACCTGTTAATTTTGTCAATTTATCGGCATTATGTACATCAACTTCTTGAAGACTATAAGGCTTGAATATGCATTATCAATTCTGTTGATTGTTATGTCTGGTAATTCCCATGTTTAAGCAATTTGACTCTTCTAATCGTCCCACTATGATGATACTAATAACTGTTCTTTTTTCTAGGTAAGTACCACCAGGATGCGAAAAAACTTAGTGAAATGAGTGGTGAGTAAATGGAAGAAGCAGGTTGGATCAATGATTGATATCGTTTCATCACAATTTTTCTACAATCGAAAGGTGTGTACTTTGGCAGTTGATACCTAGGTTACGAGGATGTATATTGATATCTATAGTTAGCCTAGCTAGACCAGTTACATGCATAAACAAAATATTGCGATACCATATCAACGAACAATAACTTATTAGAAGTGTCAGTGTAGAGTTCGACGAAAAAAAAGTAAACCAGAGTTACGCAATAAATAAAAAAAAAAGATGTCCACCGAAATTGTAAAAATCGAAAAATTGGAGTATCGAGCAATCATCAAGTACCTGTATTTAAGAGGTAAGCAGATTTACGATGATGTGCTTAATACCCTTGGTCATCAATGTCCTTCGTATGCGACCGTGAAAAATTGGACTACAAGCTTCAAAAGAGGTAAATTTTCCATTGAAGATGATGACCGATCGGGAAGGCCAGTTTCTGTGTCAGTCCCCGAAAATATCGATGCAGTTCATGACATGATTTTATCAGACCGTCGAATTGGGCTAAAACGGGTATCTGAAGCACTGAAGATTTCATTCGAACGCGTTCATCATATGGTTCACGTCAATTTGGACATGAGAAAAATTTCTGCAAAATAGATCCCCAAATGTTTGAATGTTGACCAAAAGCGTGCAAGGGTAGAAGCATCGCGTTCGATCTGTGCTCGATTTCAAAACGATGTAGACTTCTTAAACCGAATTGTTACTATGGATGAGACTTGGGTACTACGATCCAGAAACAAAGCAACAATCGATGGAATGGCGACACTCTGGTTCTCCAAGACCTAAGAAGTTTCGTGTCAAAAAATCTGCTGGAAATGTTCTTGCTTCAGTTTTTTGGGATTGCCATGGAGTAATCATGATTGATTTTTTGGATAAGGGTAGAACAATAACTGGAGATTACTCTTCGACATTAGTGACCATTCTACGGGTAAAAATCAAAGAGAAAAGACGCGGAAAGCTATCCAAAGGTGTTTTGTTTTTACAGGACAACGCCCCAGTATACAAATCTCATGTTGCCATGCAAAAAATTTGTGATTTAGGGTTAGAATTACTAGAACACCCCCCTTATTCACCAGATTTGGCTCCGTTCGACTATCATCTCTTTCCTGAACTGAAAAAAAGGTTTAAAAGGTCGTAAATTTTCTTCCAACGAGGAGGTAATAAAAGCTGTGGAGGACTGGTTTGCAGAGCAAGAAGAAACATTTTTTTTGAAAGGTCTAGAGACGTTGCAGGTTCGCTGTAATAAATGTATTCAATTAAGAGGAGGATATGTTCAGTAATAAAATAGTTTGATATTGAAATTTTATTTGGTTCTATAGTAGGCTGAGAATTTTTCAATATCTCCTCCTAACTTTTGAAATGTTCTCCACTAAGGGTCGGTACTCGGTAGGTATATCGTCTACTCGTGAACTGTCAAATAGTAATCGTAAACGTATTTGCATCTCTCAGTAGGAGACAGTGATTGATAAATAACCCCCGGAAACCGCAGGCAAAACACCATTCCCGGAAACAACTCAATACCAAGTCCGCGCAACCACAACCCCAAAAATTGCACCAAGCAACTTCGCAGATGTTCTGAGAGCCAATAGCACAAACCTCCGCCAATTCTTCTGACATATGTCGTTCGGTTTGCCACCACACGCGCGGCTGTCCGCCGGAGAAAATAACTAAATTAGTTCCAGTTTTTATGTCCGACAGTTTCTCCCCCTGGGGGGCGAGATTAATTATCGTAGGTGGGGCAGCCACCTCGTCAGAGGCTAGCGGACGTATGCAAATTTTATGGCGTTTAATCTGCTGCCCGGAAATTATGAGAGACGTTGATAGATGTCCCACGTATCGAAAAAATCTGTTATGAGGCTAGCTCGAGGAAAAAAAAATCGGAGTGATTAAATCGGCGCTGAGTTTTCGGTCGGAAGAGAAGCTCTGGATGCAGGTGTCGAATTAGAATAAGCGGTGACATCGTTTTAATAACAACAAAGAAGAGTCTCATGAGAATGTAGAAAATTTAAGTCCAATCAGTGTTAAATATACATAGAGATCGCTTGGATCGTTATCAAAAAGAAAATTAAAGAAAAAATTTGAGTACGAGAAGTTAAATTATACCACAAAGTAAATCCTCAAAGAATAGTACTTACAGTTGAGGCAGGCTTGAGAGCTATATCTGTTTGTGGAATTAAATTGCCAGAATACTCATGTACGAGGATTTATTGAAAAATTCTTAGCCTACTATAGAATCAAACAAAATTTCCATGTGAAAATATTTTATTACTCAACAAATCCTCCTCTTAATTGAATACATTTATTACAGCGAACCTGCAACGTCTCTAGACCTTTCAAAAAAATGTTTCTTCTTGCTCTGCAAACCAGTCCTACACAGCTTTTATTACCTCCTCGTTGAAAGAAAATTTACGACCTTTTGAACTTTTTTTCAGTTTAGGAAAGAAATGATAGTCGGACGGAGCCAAATCTGGTGAATAAGGGGGGTGTTCTAGTAATTCTAACCCTAAATCACGAATTTTTTGCATGGCAACATGAGATTTGTGTACTGGGGCGTTGTCCTGTAAAAAAAAACACCTTTGGATAGCTTTCCGCGTCTTTTCTCTTTAATTTTTTCCTGTAGAGTGGTCAGTAATGTCGAATAGTAATCTCCACTTATTGTTCTACCCTTATCCAAAAAATCAATCATGAATTCTCCATGGCAAACCCAAAAAACTGAAGCAAGAACTTTTTCAGCAGATTTTTGGACATGAAATTTCTTAGGTCTGGGAGAACCAGAGTGTCGCGATTCCATCGATTGTTGCTTTGTTTCTGAATCGTAGAAATGTACCCAAGTCTCATCCATAGTAACAATTCGGTCTAAGAAGTCTACATCGTTTTCAAATCGAGCACAGATCGAACGCGATACTTCTACCCTTGCACGCTTTTGGTCAACATTCAAACATTTGAGGATCCATTACGCAGGAATTTTTCTCATGTCCAAATTGACGTGAACTATATGATGAACGCGTTCGTATGAAATCTTCAGTGCTTCAGATATCCGTTTTAGCCCAATTCGACGGTCTGATAAAATCATGTCATGAACTGCATCGATATTATCGGGGACTGACACAGAAACTGGCCTTCCCGATCGGTCATCATCTTCAATGGAAAATTTACCTCTTTTGAAGCTCGCAGTCCAATTTTTCACGGTCGCATACGAAGGACATTGATTATTATTATATTAAGCATATCTTCGTAAATCTTCGTTCCTCTTAACCCTTTAAAATACAGGTACTTGATGATGGCTCGATACTCCAATTTTTCGATTTTTACAATTTCGGTGGACATCTTTTTTTTCAATTCATTGCGTAACTCTGGTTTACTTTTTTGACGTCGAACTCTACACTGTCACTTCTGATAAGTTATTGTTCGTTGATATGGTATCGCAATATTTTTTTATGCATGGAACTGGTCTAGGCTTACTAGATATCAATACATCCTCGTAAAATTCCTATAATATGATCACTAAAAACAAAACCATAACGGTGAGATCTAGGAAAAAGATCTATCAAAACATCGACGCGTTACCTGATCTCCGAAATTACCAGGTATCCATTAGAATATAAACTTGTTCCTTGTGGAGGAAGAGATGGTAGATAAGAGTGCGGATTATTATAATTTTCTTGGTGAATAAATGGACGGTGCCTCAAATTGGGCGTTACATGGGCTCAACACCCATCTCGTTATTTCGTTATGGGCATCAAAGCAGATATTTTCAATTAAATTTTTAATCTTGGGGGAGTGTAATTGGGCAGAAGATTTGATGAGTTTGTACCTCGATAGAAAAGATTGGGAAGAGATTGAAGGATTCATAGGAAACTGTCTTTCCCACATACTCGGTATGCGTTTCATGATTATGCTACGTCTAAGGTTGAAAGAGGAAAAAAATCAATTTTCTGTTCTCGATTCTGTTGGAATTGGAAGTAATTGCCTTTCACCTTATTCAAACTTCTAACATCCACATATATTTCAACGAACTGGGTTTACTCCATCCTTTTTTATTCCTTTTTATGTTCGGTTTTTCAGTAGGGAAGACTGGAATAGGTTGAAGGAAATGTCTCTCAAAAATTTAGCTGGGTTACTGATTGGTTCAAACTTGGTGTAGGAATAAACTTCAATTGTTATGAGCACACCCCACTATGGCATTACAGAAAACGTTATGGTAGACCGCCTAGTCATCAGTACAGCTCAATCCCACTTTTCAGAATATAGCCTTGGAATAGCCTATCAACTCCATCTGAAGACAAAACCATAAGTAGCTGGAGTTGGGTGTTCTGAAGCTCTGAAGAAATCTTTCTAGACTTCGAAACTCACTTCCACAGGACCATAAAAGATTCATCTACAAGAACCAACTGGGCAATGCTGCCTGAACGTGATAGACATAAGATTCAGAGGAATACTACGTAAATTGGGTATTTTCGTAGATCCAACTTGAAGTCTTATGACTGCAGGACGACGAGACAACAGAGTACATACTACTGGGAGGAGACAAATGACAAGTGCACTGGTTCTTGAAGATTTTCATGAGCAGTTACCCTCTGAAATCACAGCCTTTTTATGAAGGGTTGCATTCGAGGCTAGGACAGTAAATCACAATCTTCATTATGACAGAAGCAAGGACGCATGATTCTAAACGAAGCTCATCAGGCTCACAAAGGACATCGGCCAAGAGACCAAAGGCATTAAAATGAAGTTCTAGATGTATTAAAGGGAATGCAAAGCCAATTTACTGCACAAACCCTCTGAACGCTTGATGGAAGACTCAAACGCAGACCAAATCCAGACAGTGAGACCAAGTAGAGTTGGTGGAGCGTTGAAGATAAGGAAGCGAATGTATGAAATATTGGATGTGAAATTGAGATCTCCCATGACCCATAGCCATTTACGTCAGGAGGGCAAACCCATGACGAACAATTAGACGAATTGGAATGTGTGTTTAGGCGCCGAAATATCTAACCGACGTTTCGGTCCAGTTCAATGTATCATCAACGCACCGTGGCAAAGAATGGAAGCCGTGGGGACCTGACCCACGAAATGATCTGTATTTGAGCCGGCATTCCCATTATATGAATACATTCTTATTATATGATCGTAATTATGAGCAGTCGTTCAGAAGCGTTAATAGAGTACAACCAAGCGGAAAGGCGCCAGAGTTTTAGTTCGGAAGGAATTAATGAAGAGTTTTCGGTGAAGA
The DNA here is from genome assembly GCA_910592335.1 of Adalia bipunctata. NCBI lineage: Eukaryota > Metazoa > Arthropoda > Insecta > Coleoptera > Coccinellidae > Adalia > Adalia bipunctata. Next base: position 8,198,271 of record OU342951.1, read on the forward strand.
CAGTTCAACCAACTGCTTAGTTCCATGAATTTGACGCAATTTTAATTCATGTGAAACCTTACGGTAGCGCTATGCTGCCTATGAAAAGCACGAGGTTTGGTCTGAGATAGACCAAGTTCTAGGGTGTAACAACCAAAATTTGAACCACTACCGACAACATCAATTAGCATCTGAGCTAGAAAACCATTGAAGCATTCATTTTCCAAATTTCTAACAGAGTTTTTGAAAGAGCTCGCTTTTCCATAAATGATTTAAGAAAGTTGAAATAGTTCAAATATATAGAATTATGTACTAGAGAACGACCACTTCTATGTCTCGATCCGCAGGTTGCAAATTTGCAGACATGGATAGATGTGGCTTCTGATATCTATCGATATACAGGGTGCTGGGTGAGTCTTTGACTTGTACATATATTTTAACTGAAGATTCTTGAGGTCAAAAGAAACCTTTTTTCATTTTCCATTTTTCGGAATTCGGCTCTGTTAAAAAGATATAACCATTTGAAAAAAAAATTGGGCTAATTACGTCTCTGATATTATTCTCTGGAATTGATGCAAAGTTCATATTTCTCGATTGAAATTGAGTTGATACATCTATGGAATACTCAAGTACTAACCTTATTCGAATGAGAATGTTGAAAACACGATATTTCTCAATAAAAACACTTAGTTTTGTCCGATTATTTCTGCAATTGAAAAGCCATATTTATCTTACCGAAATAAGTTACTCCTTCGATTTTCATTAAGATTAGTTTGTGAGCACTTATAACTTGTTCATATTTTCCTCTCAAAAAGAATAGTTTTTACACTAATAGAACATAACTCCATTAAATTAGGTCATAGGATTCGAGGTCAATGACCTAACCTAACCCATCTAACCATATTCTATGCAAGCTATCATAGAAAGTTTAAGAAGACGATGCCAGATTGTGTTGATTTTCCCTTCAAACAAGGAAGCAGTACGTCCTCTATCATGAACTAACGCAAAGGCCCTAGTTTTGTTTACTTTTGTTTGGCTGATGGCGTCTTGTCGTGCATCTTTGGAAATGTTGTGATTCTCGCCGATAGAGCGCTACTATCTTTATTTCAGTCTCCCCCGTTGTTCCATAGATCGAACAGTTGGTCTGTGGTTGTTGAACGAAGCATGCGTAGAGCGGCTTGATGGAGATTTGTCGATTTGTTATTTGTTTATTCACATTGAAGAATGCGAACAGTTGATGTTGAAAGATTTTCAGTGAAAGTGGATTAAAGTGATGATAACCGTGTGGTGTCGAGTTTATAAAATTCCAAGAGGATATTGTTTAGAAACATTGCCACAGATCGTGTAGTGTTAAGTATTCATTTTGCATTAATTTCAATTCAAGACGTAGGTTGTATGGGATATTCATCAAATATCAGAATTTTGTATTCCATCGACATTTTAATCTTGACAAAGTTAATAAAAATTCTGACAGCATTGTTGATTTGTATAGATAGTCAAAGAGTTTATGAATTTCAGCCATTCTGTGATATTATAAATCCAGGGAAGCATCCAGATTATTCTTATGATTTTTTATTTTTTCGTCAAATTTTATCGGGTAAAATTGGGAATAACTCGAAAACGACGTGTTTTATCGAAAAAACATGGGAATACTTTCATTTTCTAAAATGTTTGATTCTTTCTAAAATATGAACCGCTTATATTTTTCAAGGGGTCTTATGGTATTTTTTCGTGGGTTTATGAGTGGGCTACGCTGTAACTTTCATACCAGGTGAAATTTCGAATAAGTTTTGATTGGGGAATATGCAACATAAATAGAGTAACCAATCAACCAAAATTCAGTTCATGTAAAATAACGGTTCCGAAGATATGAACAGGAAAGTATTTTTTCATGATTTTCGACACCCTGTATCTTCCAAATGAAACCGAATTTTGAAAAATGGTATAGGAAAAAAGTGTTTCGTTTGATGAGAGGAATCTACAGTTAAAATATATGTACAAGTCAAAGACTCACCCTGTATGATGGCTTGAAAACGGTTTGATAGGGGATGTTTTTACGCCCAAACACAAATTCAATCAAACCGTACACAAATGCCCAAATGAATCTAAACGATTCCAGTGACAAACGGAAAGGCTTTCCTTCAGTTTTATGCAATTGCCATAACCGTCTTTTTCCACTCTAGATTCGCAAGTCCCTTCCCTTCAAACGAGCCGAATCGTCCCGTCAATAATTTGCATATTATCGGTGGGCGTGTTCGTCAAAATTGAAAATACGATTTTAAATGTGAACCCAGCCCCAGGCAGAAGGCAGACAGATACCGACAGTTACCCAGGCATGAGGGGGCCATGGACGAGACGTGAAAAATTGACTCGTAGGGGGAACCGGGCCGGATATTGCCGAGAAATCGCCAGATTTACTAATCAGTCTACCCCTGGTAACCGGCGACAATATTTTAATTTCGGGAATTACCCCCGTTTGAGGGCAATTTAATATTCACGTCGTTTGGGGTGGTCTATCGATTTGGCTCGTGACCGTGCACGGTTGTTCTGATGGCTGTTAATACGCTGGGAAATAATTCACACTTTTTGTTCCAATTTTTATTCTTGAAGCTATAGTATTTTATTGATGCTTAAGGGTAATCATGAGTGACCATATAAGCAAGATTTGGTTCTCTTATGGTTGCCAGAGCACAGTGCCATTGAGGGTAATGAGAAGGCTGATGCCCTCTTGCGAAAAGTGTATCGAAGGTTAAACCCTTCTGTGGCCTTGAGAAGGACCACTAAAGGGCAACGTCACAGCAATGGAAGATGCAAAACATGACACTCCTCTAGAGAAGACCTCCAGGACCAGAACAAGCGCAAAGATTTGTTCTCGCCGTCTTACACAAGGAAGCTTGTCCAGCGTATGCAGCTTCGGTGTATTGTGAAACTGCTGACAGCCCTATCGGTATAAGTGTCTCTTGTATCCAATGTGAATCGGAGGACGAAACCGCCGAACACAGGGTGTCTAAGTGCTCGAATCTTGCTTGCCTTTGGAGCCTACACCTAGACAAGTATCACGATGAGATTGCGAAAGCTCCCAGGGAGATCATATGAATTATGAGGTTGAGAAGATCTTCATGAAACATTCTTCTAAAAGCGCGATCGAAAAGTTCACGAGCCAATTCGTGAGCAACCTGGCAATACATAGCTTGTAAAGGTGTCTTCTGACTTAACTGAACCACGTTGGGCCAGCTGTAAATATTGGATCCAGGAATGAGCCTTCATGGCCATGTGACGAAGTTTGGAACTGGTCCTCTAGAACCCTCAACTCCAGCCACTCTTTGTTTTCCCTTCAGGCAATGAATGGCCTACCCCTACACCAATAACTGATTCTGGGTTGAAGTATGAGCCCAATACTCCAGGACTGGTAAAGGCATTAGCTACTTCGTTTCTCCTATTGCAGGAGTGACCTGAAAACCATATCAACTGTGCAGTTTGTTTATCGCTCCGCTGTCAGTAAGGATTTTTGTTGATCCCTCTTCTCAATATCTTTCCGATAGTTTCCATAGACACAACTATTAATTTCGTACAATTGTCGCAACAATACCACGAGTTATATTCTTGGATAAGAGGTAGAATAGGTTTGATCCAAGAACATTCAACTGTGGCACACCAGCTCCCCATGCCGTTGCAGATTGGAGATACCACAAGGGGTATTCATAAATTTTATTATCACCTAACGTTAAAGTATCTCTTTCAAAGTACCGAAGTAACAATTCAAGGTAACGACACACTATCCACTAATATCTCCAATATCTATTATCTCCTATTGACACTCGTCTATTACGCCGAACAATGTAAATTGTGTCGGTCAGACAATGGGCCGTAAATCGTCCCCAAGACAAATATACCTACAAGGAACAGCCAATAAATAAGTGACCTCAGCTCGTTCCTTGTGGCTGAAATCAGATAAATTGAAATGGGCACATAACAATTTGTTGTTTTGAATGTCCGCACAGCTAATTTCTTTTATTGGTCTATTCTTACATCTACCGGAGTTGTAACGCGATTATTTATTTGTCGATTGTTGGTATTTGATGCCTCCGGATTGGAAGTGGTTCTTGGAAGATCTGTTGGGTTGCGGCTACCTTTTAACTTGTTGGAGGTGATTTGATGGGGCAGTTTGCGTCTTAGAATGATGTAGGGAGTTTTATCTCGTTGGGAATAAGGACTTTAGAAGTCAATACTTCCCGGTTCCCCGAAACAGTGAATGTCATGCAAGCCCAAACCTTTTAGAAGGACAAAGTAAAGGGTTCTGAGCTAAACGAGATATCATTTTTGGCTAAAATCGAAGGAATTGGCCGCTTTCTCTTATGCTCGACCAGCCTGAAGCAGCCTAAAGGCTCTGTTGGCAGCGTCATAGGATGAATCTTGTCTTTGTATAGTGAAAATTCGATTTTCAATTGCGAAAAATATTCATCTTCAGAAAACATCAGCATTCTCATCTTTTGACGAGTAGTTCAGTGGTTTTCACACATGTTCCATAGAACCATGCAACAAGCAATAAAAAAATCCCTTTTAACCACAAACGTCAGAAAATCCATGCCGAGCTCCACCGAAAAACCTGTGACTTTTTCCCAGGCCTGCCCGATGAGCCATTACGCTCATCAGCTGGCATGTGGCAGTCTGCCCTTTATCTAGCATCTATAACCCGGACTATCTGCTCTGTCGGTCGACCGGGGGGAGTACGGGGGGGCCGAGGTGTAATTACGCCCCATCTCGGTCAATATTAGCGGCGCCTGTTGTATACCGGGCCCGCATTATCGTCATTATACGTCGGAGTCATCATCATCATTATGTTGACTGATCAGACTTCAACTTCGTCGACTGCAGGACGACGACGATGCACTCTGATGGGACCAAGCGATGTCTTGCACAAGTGGGTTATCGGACTGGGCACGAAATTGGTCCGGTAATCGTTTTTTATCGCGCATTTCTCGTGAATTGGCCCGAGGACGGACTAATTGAGGGAGATGTGAGGAATTTAAAGGTTTCTATCTCGTTGTTGATCAATTGACGGTTTTTCTTCGGTTTTGTTCTTTTTCGAATCGTCTTGCACGTTGGTTCTCTCCTTGTGGTACCCGAGATTTGTGAGATCATCGTGGCAATCCTTTTGGCGCTGCTCTATCCATATCTGGTCCCTCACCCATATCTTCCCTTGGTAGATCGGTTGAAGCTCCTCAAGATCTGCCACAGTTATCGAATAACCCTGTACACTTGGTTCAGTTCGAATGATTCGAAGTTCCTTCTTCATTTCCCCTAAATGTCTAGCCTTGTATGAAACTAGAAATTGTTGATGACTCTCCCTCTGTTTGGCTATCTTTCCTCGAAGACTAGTGCAAATAATAATACTTCTCCAAAGACATTGGAAAAATGATTTCAATAACCTATTTTCTTGTGATCTCGAAATATGGGTTTCTTCTGCCGTTTTTCTAAAGAAAAAGATCGGCACAGGAGAAAGCAAGGGTGAGCTTTCCTCATCAAAAAGCCAGAAGACAAAGCATTTCCAATTGCTTCAGCTGAATCAAGGGACGCATACAAGATCTTGCTTGCAAAGTGGTAAAGGACATTTTTCGAAGAGAGAATGGCATTGATTTTACAGATAATCAAGTGCCATAAAGACTTAGAACTATGTGGATCCATTTGCACCTCGATCAAAAGGAGGGCAATTGCTCCTACATTCCTGGCAGGAATTTGAATTCCTTACTGTTTCCGCGCCTAAATGATCGTTGAAAATCGTATGGTATTCAATCTATATATGGCAAATCGCCATCAAATCCATACTCAAATACTCCATAATTACGTGCTCAATGAAAATACCTAAGCGAACTCGACATCTTTAATGTTAACATTTAAATCCATGTTATTATACATGAGGAGATAAACATGCTACTGAAAATAACACCTCTCTGACAGGTTCCAACCAAATCATTAGCTCAATTCCATCCTTCAATGGACGGTGTATAATACCTACTTTCACAATAAAGAGCCATCTATACGGAACGCATGAAATGATAGGCATAATGAGGCATTATCCAGAGGTGAAGAGTAACCGGATTGCGGGTGATGCGCATGCGCTATTCCGAGCGGAACTGGATAACGGTGGGCGCGGCTACGTATCAATGGCAACATGCCCTATTGGTTGGCATGTTTGGCCACGCCTCCGCAGCCAAACGGTCAGTAGGGGAACCTGTGATTTTCCAGAGTATCCTAACCCCTACCAAAATTCCAGTGAGCGCGGATAGAGGCTTCTGTGACCAGTTCTATAGGTTTGCCCGTTTGTATAGTCGTTACAGGTGCGCTCGTTCTGTCTATTGTTTCTCAGTTTCGATACTAGTTACGGTTTATGTTCTTATCGACGGTGTCTCTTTGAAGTGCTTCTGGGGTATCATGTTGACGGATATGACGCCCACAGCTGGGCAGCTATATGGAGCCCAGATACCAGCGATGACCATGAATATGAAAGCTGCGGTAAGAATTTGCTTTTGGCCCTTTTCGGGAATTTTCGGTATTACGTTGTCAACGTTTATCATGCACTCCTAAAATAGACTTATTGGTGATTCTACTAGAATACCAGAAAGAACCAATGCCTGATGTCAACGTTCGTTGCATCGTCTTCAACAACATAAGATCGATAAATTAAAAGAAATCAAATCAAAAATGAACGAACATCTGAAGAATAGATGACAGTTGGCGGATATTTTCTCTGGAGGTAGAACATTTGAAAGCTCTCTATACCTACCTATAACAGATTTGCTAGAGAAGTGTTCTGTTTTATCCATTACAAGTACAACAATATTGAACCGTCAAGAACTTATAAAATTTTGACTTATTTCGAGTTGCGACGTCAATATTGCTCATAAAAATACCCAAATCATTTGTCTATTTGGCTCTCTCCGAAGAAAGACCAAAACATGTTAGAGCATAAAAATATACCTAGTTCTTGCTTCAACTTGATCAATCCAATTCAACACCTCCAAGAGCCTTACTCTGCTTTTGACACATGGTTGTCAGTCAAATTTTCGGCCGATACCTAGACTTGGCACTTCATTACTTGCAAACACACTCACAAACCTTTTCAAATGAACCTTTAGTTAAGACGAAACAAGAAAAGAGGGAAATGTCAGATTGAAAAGACTCTATCGTTAATCCTATTATAGAAAGTCAGCTGGAGACTTGAGAACATTCAACAGGATTCCTAAGTTAGTTGTATCCATTACCAATGAATAGGAACAATTCTTTTGTTAAACATTTCCCAATAATATATGTGAGGTATTCACAGTTTCATTTCGGCTCTTTTTCTGTGTAGACTCATTAGTTTTGTCCAATTTTGTACCAATATTTCGAACTTTTTTCGGTCATGGCGACAATATCAGAAAGCAGCATCTAAGAATAAAGATATCTTTGCCCTTCTCCAGTAATTACCCACAAGAAAATTCGATTGAGATCAAATTATATTCACCACTCGAAAAACCACCCAACCTACTCGATCAAATCTGATTTTATTCTTGCAAACAAGCATCCGACAGTTGGTGTTGAAGAGATTAAAAGACCATTAGGATTAATTTCTGCCCGAAAAACGCCCTGCTGGGCGAATCCATCAGTAGCTGCATACAGAACTCCATGTGGTAGATATTCTTTGCTCATTTCAACACCGATCACGCTGAGACAGCTCGAGCGACGGCAAAGAGAGTGCTGCGCGTGCAACCGATCGGTTATGATCTATTGTTGCCCGGAATTTACCTTCCCGGGGTAGATTTTCGACCGTTAACGCGTCTTTTATGGTTCGCTTGGTGGCAAAATTGGATTGACAGGCATGGAAAATGCTCAGGACACCTTTTTGTTGGTATTTGGGCTTGAAGTGATTTTGGAATAAGAATAAATGCATCCAAGAGATGATTCGATGAAGCATTTGTACTCTGGCATAAATATTCCTCTTTGTGGAATAAATCTTTATACAAATTATGAGAAATGATGGATTGAATAGCTATGACAAGTTAATTGCTTAGTAGGAAATCAACTGGTGCTTGAAATAGGTACCTACTGTTGATTTGATCATAATCAATCCAATTCTCCAGATTTTTTAACATATATCTACTCATTACTCAAGTTAATGGATACAAACATATCATAAATCAACTGAAGTGAAAACTAAAAACAGCAAAAAAAACTAATCAGTTATCCATGATCTGATCTCATGTAAACATTGATATTTAATGACATTGATGATGTTAACATAATCATGCATGCGTCATACTGAGCAATGGCTTGTAACATATTGATGATTTTCCTTGAAAATTTCAACTTGGTTATCAATTCATATCAACCATTTAACAAGTGCTAACATAGAAAGAAAAACAAAGTTCACAACACCGACAACATCAAAAAGTACGCTTTGTACGTCTTCAAATTCAAAATTTGCCTATTCAATCCACCTCGATGGGCGCCAATTGAATGGGACCTAACGTCAGATACGGTAGGTAGTAGACCAGTTGTTAAGCAACGTTAAAAGCAGCGCTGGCACCTATTTTCAAAGATGTCAATCCCCTATCAGAAAAATGATTGAAAGCCGCAAAGAGCAAGGGTGAAGGTTGACCTGGTTTCGATGAAAATATGTTTTCGTGTCGAAATCTACGCTTTGCAGATGTCGGCATTCTTTTTGGAGCCATGGCGTTGTTGTTAGGCTGAGAATCCATCAATCAGCGAACTTGGATGCAAGGGGCAAATGAAAAACTGAAATAGCACCAAATTGACCAAATCAAGTGGTATTTTTTTTTTTTGCTTATCAGCCTACTGTCAATGCCTGTAGCTTTTGAAGACACGAATAGGGCTTATGTCCGCAGAAAAAAATGTTGAGAATAAGCACAGCTATTTTCTGCCGAAATTGTCAAAGAGCTTGTTGAACATCTTGTATAGTATTCATTCGACATCGGCCTTTTATTATTTACCTTATTTTGGACTTTAATTATTGAAGACGAACAACACAAAAACCTCATAAATTGTTGCTTTCGTCATTTTGAAATGCAGAAACCGTCGTCAATGAATCCTCAACAGTTTGCGAAGTGTTTACGACCTTTGCACGTACCTACTAAAGGCCCGACACCTATCGGCCGTACAAAACCGACAAAAAAGCCGGAGACTTGGCACCGTACTCAACAACAATAACAAAAACCGAGCCCGATTGATTGCCCTAACGATTCCTTCTGCAAACTCACCCGGGCCGCGGGCGTCTTCAACCGACCGAAGTCTTTTTTACTTTCAATCTCTATTCGTCTGGTTGTTAGGAACTGCTAGTCAGTGTTATTAGTTGGTCGGTCTTTTCCTATGGTCTTTTTGTGGCGGAGCCGCGCTATGTTTTGATGGTTTTTATAATTATTTCTTCTGGAACTTGTTAAGCTTATATGGTCGAGGAGTTGATAGACGAAGTTTAGCGGCAGTTCAGGTAATATGTAGATGGTTATGGTTTGTCTAGGTCTTGACGGACTGCAGGAAGGCAGTGGTGGAGCTTTTCTGACCTCAGATACTTCACCAAATTCTTATACAGATAGGAAAGCAAGTCCGCCAGGCCTTTATGTCATTGAAGCTGGGCATAAGCAGCTATCTCACAATTTAAAGGGTTTTTCAATAAGAGGTATTATTTTTCATGAAATTTTCCATGACCAAATCGCAAAGTGGTTGCCCTACGTCCTCGATAGCCTCACGAATTCCATCTTTGAGGTCTTGAATCGACGCTGGGCTCTTGGCCTAGACCTTCTCTTTCACATGGCCCCAAAGGGAGAAGTCGCATGGTGTTTGAGATCTCTGTGGCCAATTGTGATCAACTCTTCGAGAGATAACACGGTCCGGAATCTTTTCCCGTGAAAGATCAATGGTTTCGTTGCATCTGTGGCACGTAGCGCCGTCTTGTTGAGAGTAAACGTTGTCCAGATCGAAACTATCCCATTCCGGCCATGAAAAATCATTAATCATCTCTCCATAACGCAATCCATTCACTGTAACTGTTGCTCCAGCTTCATCCTCGGAAAAGTAAGGTCCATTGACCCCGCCGGACCATAAACTGCACTAAACAGTCACACGTAGAGGATAGAGAGGCTTCTCCACAATAACTCTTGGGTTTTCCGAGTCCTAGATGCGACCATTCTGCTTGTTGACGAAGCCACCGAGGTGGAAATAGGCTTCATCTTTCACGTTGATTTTTCGATGGAATTCCGGATCATTTTCATGCATTCAAGGACCCAATCAGCAAAGACACGACGTTGTTGATGATCGGCAGGCTTGGGTTCTCGTGTTAACTGAACTTTATAAGTCTTAAGACCCAAATCTCTATGCAAAATACAAATACGGTATAATGGCGTTTGTGGAATGCCTTTCAAAGAACGACGAGGAATGGACAAACCTGGGTTTTCTTCAACACTTTCGGCTACAGCAGCAACATTCTCGGCTGTTCTTGAGCGACGTGTACGGGTTTTATTCTTCACATCACTAACTTGTACCAACATTAGCTCACATTTTTTCACCGATTTCTGTATTGCGATTCGACAAGGAATTTTAATAATTTCAATGCGTTGTTGAAGCGTGTATCGTTCCATTTTTATTAATGTCGTAATGTCTACTTGTCAATTGTCAAAAAATGACTTCAAAAGTGACATTTTCCGAAATAGCGAGCTATTCAAATTACGACCTCTTATTGGAAAACCTTTTCTATTTGTTTTATTAGAGATTTACACGAGTGTTGATGATAGCGATTGGAGACTTCTTGTTTCGCGAGTCCTACTGGCCAATAACAGTAGTTCCCAATGCTTATATAAACGTTTCAATCTTCGTCGATTCAATTAAAAGTTTCTAGAGCGTGACACTTGTCCGTTCCTAGAACTCAATCAACTACCCAAATAAAACCCACACACGTCATTTAGAAGGAATAGATCCAGGAAATTATATTGGCACGTATTTACACGTACCTGAGACGTAAGTCGCGTTGAAAAACTGCTATCACTCTCGAACCGCTGTCGCTTAATTAACATTAGCTCCGTCATTAAAATAAGCCGAACACATTAACTCAAATTAAGAAGGATTGCGCAATGCACAACCGCAAAACGCTGAAAAACGCGTCGTTACCGTTTTTCACATCCATCAACCCGTGCGTTGGACCGATCTGCATGCGCTGACGAAACGTCCTAATCTAGAACGGAACTTCCAATAAAAATATCTCATTACCAACGTCGTTCGAATAATTAATTTCGCATATAATTCCAGCAAGAACATTAAACAGTTGATGGATTTTAAATTGCTCGCATATAATAATGAAAATCTCGTAATGTGTGCAAACAAACGTAAAAAACCCGGTCGGCTGTGGAGTAATTTGAATGGGAATAGGACAATGAGGGACAATTAATGAAAATTTCAATTCGTAAGGCTATTAGGTCTATCTGATGGAAGCGCGCGTCATTTAGGATGCATTTATATCGCATGTGATTAAAACGATTTTCAGTGGCCAGCTTGTTGACACTGCGTGTACAGCGACGTTTTCGGCGCCCCCGGTACATAATCTCATCGCGAATCGGCTGGTACTGACGGATAAATGTGAGTAAATTGAGATCTTTGGTAGAGGGTTATCCTAAAGAACAAGATGTCATAGTTTGTCAACGAATATCTCCCCGCAGCAAAAACCTTCGGCTTAAGAGTCTTTCGCCTTCAATCTAAGAAATGTATACCGCCAGATGGCAGTGCATTGCATCAATTTTTATTTATTGGATTATTCAGCTTAATAGAACAAATGTTGGGGCACAGGGAACTAGAAATACTACCCTGAACTAGATATCATACTGCCTGTATAATTTGGTATAATACTCTCTTTTTTCTTTATCAGTCATCTGGGAGGAGATACCTGCGGGGCGTGTCATTTAAAAGAAATTCAATTCCATGTTAAAATCCACAATTGTTGTTAACAATTGATTTTCACTAATCGACGGCTAAAACAAACCTTAACTTGTCTTTGAGAAAAATGAATATTTATCATATTTCGAATAGAAAAATTCAAGGAAATGAATTTCGCGAAAACAACACATTGTTGTAATATTATTTACAAAAAAACGATAAATTCTGAAAGAAAAATGAGATAGACGTTTGATTAACTAAATGATATAGACTTACTGAAATGAAAAAACACAAAAATATTTGTTAGTTTTGATGGTGGAAATGTTGAAAAATAACCAAAAATGATGAGGAATATCCTTTTCATGCATTTAATACTTATTTTTTTTTTTATTATTTTTATCTTTATACACTCATACATCCCTTCATCAATCGGAAAAAATAAATCGTTTCTGACTCCCTTTTTTTCAGGAATGTAGACCCTTAACCGATATCAAATGTAGCTACTGCAAAGCAGGTTGATAACAAGCAGTTGGTTAGATATGAAGCAGAGTCTTCAGAATACATAAGCATTCACTTTTATAAAGCATCCCGGTTGGCCAAGATTTAGGTTTATCAAGTGCTTTTACTTAAAATTGACGCAGGTTGGCACTCGTGAAATATGGGCAATGTCAATACAATTCTCAGAGACGTTGCCAATGTTTTCTTGCTTTTGACTCGAATGATAGATAGTTTTCATGGAGAATTTATCCGGAAATCTTGTCATTACACTCAGAGATAACAGACTCAAGCTAAGCTGCATTCCAGTTGAGAAATATGTTCTTCCAATTCAGTGTATCATTCACAAAGATTTCCGAGAATAAATGGAGTTAGTTCTTTAAAGGTTTAACTGTAACAATACTACATTTTCATACTGGAGTTGTGCAAAAAGGTATTATGTCCTCTGTAGACTTATTTCTTGAGAATTTTGAAAAGTGGGGAATTCCATAGGTTTGTCTGTCCGTTTAGAAGTTTTTCGGTCGGGTTATTCGAGTACTTTTATTTTTTTTCGAATGAACTATCACAAAATGAAGGACTATTCTGTCCATTATTTTTCGATAAAATTTCAACACTCGATTCTCGATTTCCGTACAAGAAAATAGCATAACTGAATCTTCCAACCATGTTTCCATACGTTATATATTTCCAGTATTAACAGAGAAAAAAGTTTTTTCAACATTCCCCATAGGTCTTTGGAATTATTGAATTCACATATCTAATATTTTCTCAAATTCATTATTTTCCCAAAGTAAATAAACATTTTGATAAATACGTAATTACTACGACCTCTATGTAGAAAGGACACGGACACGGTGAAATGTGTCATGGCCAACCGGGATACTTTATAAAAGTGAATGGAGTATAGTCACAATATCAGAATAAAAATTCTAGTACTCTCACGTTGTTCTGAATATGAATAACTGACATTACCGGTTCTCCCAAAAGATGTAACGCCACAGAATCTAGAAATATGGATAGATTCGTGTCTATAATTCATTATATTAGATTCATTTGGCTTTGGCCCATAACAATTAACCAACGATCATCAAATTTCGTTACCTTTCGGTCGATGACGACATACTCAACTAAATTTGCGTGCAAATTGATACCCAATTAGCTTCGAGTTGACCTCAAACACATGGTCTTCCCCCGAATTGAGATATTTCATTTTTATTAATGTGTTATTTTCCGAAGAATTTCAGGTAACTTCCACATGAGAAATGAATCCAGATGTTGTCTTTGCGGTTACAGCTCTTCTCAAAGTCTGGCGAATGGTAGTTATTAACTCGGTTATTAATCATTTTTATATGCGAGGGGCTTCCTGTCTGTTCTGGAGGTTTGTTTGGGGCTTTCTTATTTGTTGATTCACGATTCGGTTCCAGATTTTTGAGTTGTTTTGTTTGAGGATCATTAATTTTTCCTTGAGCCTTATATTTGAAATACTGCTTGTCTCACTTTTTATGGCATATTACATAGAGATAATTTGGTGAGACCCAGAATATTCAAATTTGACAACCAGTTTATTGAGACGAAGTTAAGTCGAAAAGGAGCTGTTTCTTGCGAATGTTTTCGCAAATACGGCCCTGTGTTTTCCAAGACCCGTTTTCGGAAGTGTCCATTTGTTTTCTGAATCGCTGTCCATTCTACCGTTCTGACCCATAAAAATCTCAACATAGTTTGTACCTCGGGCATCTCATGCATATAAATTTGCTTCTCTACCTACCCATTCCAGGTTTACGATCTTGCTCGTTAAGATACTTGAGGGTTCCGTTTGCGTCCATCATGCCATGAGGAGTTAACACCGGTAGTCCCGTCCTGTATTACCGAGTCGGATAATGAAATGTTTTAATACAGTTTTGAAACATTAGGCCCCGCGTGGGTCGAGCAGCTACCGAATCCCGGTATGGTATGGGTTGGTTTTTAATTAGACTACCATGGCTGCGTTTATCGATTGCCTCAGGACTGTTGTCGTATACATCAGCAGCTCTAATTATTTTGGGAAGGTGAGGAACTCCGCAATCGCAGCTCAAAGGTGAAATATCGGAAATATTTCGAATGACCTGAGAAATTTCAAGTCGATTATGACCAACAGTTAAGCTACTCAGAGGAGAGACATGTTCATGCATGAAACTGCCTCACCCAGCCCTCAACTTTCTCTTCCTTCTACTCTGCGAACCATGTCAAAAAATATGATAACAGTTTCTGCTGAAGTGACTGCAAGCCGGGTTCTGTCTTTATTACATTATATCATCGAATTCTTGTTTACGAATACCAGTTACTCGAATTATTCTGACCGTTTAGCTTCGAAGACTTGTAATGAACCGAACAAGGTTGTTAAACGTTTATGGATTATGAATTACAAACGAACAGACAATTAAATTTCAAGATCAACATCCAAAATAAATGCGAAATACCGTTTTCGCGTCTGGGAACCCACGGTGTGATTCAAGGCTCTGATTGGGGTCCGGAAATTTTGTTCCTTTGGAGATTATTCGGTATGAGGTTATAATTGAATGGTGTTTTAACACGGAACGAATTTCCACTAAAATACTCTTTGCTTTCTTCGAGTTTTCCCAGAGGAAAACCGGTCTTTTAACCCGACAAAGGCCCCAATACTAATTTACCTGATGGAGCTCTCCCACCATCACATTAAGGCAGGATAATTAAAATACAACGCGTCCAAACATCTAACCGCATAATTTTCGAATAAATCAGCAAGGAGAAAAAATTATAATCGGTAGCACAGATTACCAAAGGCCGGCAAGTTAGGCTTTAGGGCATGAGAGGAAAAAGATTGACAAATAATTATTAAACGACAAAAGTGCGCTGGTAGCCAAATTAATTTCCATTCGTTCCTAGAACTGGTGGTCGTTTCTTATGTTGATGAGGGTCGAATTTAGTAGTTTGATTTATTCGAAACACTTTCCCATAGGCGCAGTTCGGATCTTTGTGAGATCCACTCGTGAAATGAGTTTTTTTCACTTATATGTTGTACATAATTCTGCTTGGGCATTACATTTTCTAACATTCATTATATCATCAATTCATCAGCTCAGTCTTTATCGAATTCAATTTGTATAAACAAGAGATACAGGATACAGGTGGTAACAGAACTAACAGTGAGATAGTTGAATAACCTGGTCTGGTACAATCTATGGAACATGATTCTGAATCCTCTCAGATTTTTGAAGGATCTTATCAGCATTTTTGCTAAATGGGTTTGAGAAAATCGGATTCTGCTTTCACTCATATAAATGGTTCTTTTAACTACATTGATGATGTATAATTCATTCAAGCCTTGTCTTTTCAGTTCGAAATTTTCGGGTGATAATTTGAATGCTACAATAGCGGCGTTTTGGAAAAAGGGGTTTGTGAGAAAATAGGAATTACACATTGATTGAAAAAGACCAAATACTTGGGGCTACGTCATTTGGATATATGTCGTCATTTAGCCTCAAACCATTCCTCGGTTTCTGCACCAATTCCACTTCTTTCGTTACCTCGGATAGACTCAACACATACCTTTATTTTGCCGTTCATTATGTTACCAAAATCTGCTTATCGGCCGAGCGGAACTAGTTCTCGTATTTGCGACCATTCAATCATACTTGATCCCACTCCATACCATAAGAGGATTAGTCGTTACACTGTTGACAACAGCTAAAAGCACAACAAGGATTCCCTTCAATAATCCTCTACCTGCGCCCTTCAAACTTTCGAGTGTTTACCCTCGCATCAATAGGGTTTAGCTGAATGCTTGCGTATCCTCTCAATGGCATTCTTCAAGAGCATCCGAGCGTATTTTTTGCGACAGTTTTCCTTCATGACGCAACAAGAGAAAGAGGTAGTCTTCCTGAACTTGATACTTTGGTGAATGTCTCAATTTATGGGCTCACCTGTGCAGTTTTCGTGGGTGCGTAGTTTGATATCTGATACCGTTCTGATTAGGTGCATTCATCGGTGAGATTTGGCTGGGGTGATTCAGATTTATAGATGTTCACACGGTAATTCGTTCCCTTTGAACTTGCAATTGTTTGTCAGAGGAATTTCGGGATCTGGTGGATCAGAAAAAATGGGAAATGGAACCTAATACGTGGTTTAGAATGACAACCTTGCGAATCACATGTGGGCAAGATGTTGATAGCCTCTGAGCTAAGGTTTTATCGATAAATTCTATTCAATGGAACGGAATCAGCCTTTTCTTGAGTTGATGCACTTTTTAGTTGTCCAAAACATGAAGCGGATCCAACATAAAGAATTTTATGATTGCACTTTTCGAGTAGCATGGTAGGAAGGCTCTTTTGCATTTGGTCGAAGTCAGTCTTCGATATACAGAGTGAGACTTGTACATATATTTCAACTGTAGATTCCTCTCATCAAACAAAACACTTTTTTCCTATACCATTTTTCAAAATTCGGTTTGGTTTCGAAGATAAAGGGTGTCGAAAATCCATGAAAAAACATTTCTGTTTATATCTTCGGAACCATTATTCCGAATGAACTGAATTTTGATTGAGTTTTTACTATATTCATATATATTCCTCAATCGAAACCTATTCAATATCTCTTCTAGTATAAAAGTTACAGGGTAGTGGACTCATCAATACACGCTCAAAACACCATAAAACCACTTTTAAAAGATAAACGGTTCATATTTTCGTAAGAATCAATCGTTTAAGAAACTAAGAGTATTCTTATTTTTTTTCAATAAAACGCGTCGTTTTCGAGTTATTTCCAATTTTACCCGGAAAAATTTGACGAAAAAATCATTAATTTCAATAATAATCTGAATGCGTCTCTGAATTAAATATCATCGAATATTATTCCTTCCCTGGTCTTTAAACGAGTTTACAATGTTGTCACAATATTCATCAACTTTGTCGAGATATTTTAATAATAAAATCCCACAAATGTGGGAGATAAAATTGAACACCAAGGAGGATTTAACACGCACAGTTTCTATTGAAAATTCATAGTTACCGGTCCATATTGAAGTTAAATGTCGATGAAATACAAAATTCGGATATGAATGATGAATCTCTATACAAACTACTTATTAAATTGAAATTAATGAAAAATAAAATGATACCTTATAATCTGTGTCGATGTTTCTATCTAAACAATATCCTCTTGGAATTTTATAAACTCGACACGGTTAAGATTATATTAATTCACTTCACATAATAATCACATTAGAACAATAATTCACTGAATGTATTCAAAACTTCACATAATGTTTACAGTTTGTTCAGAGACTCTGGTTTGTTATTGTTTATAGTTGGCCTCCACATAACCAATCATTCGGTTTTCGTTCTACGCATGCGTGGTAAAATTTGGCGGCAAAGTCGATTTATGATGGAAACGGCAGAATTCATAGATATTTATACCACGGTACACAAGTGTATCGTGATTTATACTATGTTTCGTAAAGAATCCTTAACCTCAATGAAAGTATCAGCAAGGGGACAACATCTTCTTAAAATTTCTGTGCAAACATTCACAGAATCGATACAAATTAGATTAGGTTAGGTTGTTTAATAATAAATTCTGATGATCTGAATGAAAAGTCTTTTTTTCATGGTATTGTTTGGGAATTTCGAGGAAAATATGAACTTTGCATCAATTCCAGAAGATCATTTCAGAGGCGTAGTTAGCCCAATTTTTTTTTCAAATGGCTATATCTTTTTAACAGAGCCGAATTCGGGAAAATGGGAAATGAAAAAAAGGTTTCTTTTGACCTCAAGAATCTTCAGTTGAAATATATGTACAAGTCAAAGACTCACCCTGTATAATGGCTTGTTTTGACCCCTCTCACCTCGAATTTTCTGCAACGCTCACTTGCACTAACAAGTGACGTGCAGCCAACGCAAGAAATCTATCCTGATAGCTAGAACTGTTTGCAGGTCTCGCTGCTGAACTGACAGATAATTATATGACTTATTGTGGCAATTGAGCGAACGCTATCGCTTCAATTATGGCTTTTTTGTGTTCTTGCAGCATCGAATAAATGACTCTATGAATTTAACCTAATCCATCTCGTCCACTGCCGCGGTAAAAGATTGTAAATTGTTTTAAGCCAAGCCCGATAAGTGGCAAGATAATAGAGAACATGAAAACGAAAGAGCTGTATCGAAACGAGCCATTACACTAACGACACCTAATTAGTTTAATGTCTCCAAGTCCGCGTATGGCCTTAGCCAAAACACAAATTCATTATTCCGTGAATAATTGATGAATCCGACGTGAAATGGAGTGTTAGATGTAGGTGTGAGGGGTAAATCAACCGAAATGACTTTTTAATAATGATATATCTACCGTAATAAAGAATAAACAAGGATAAAATGCCCGCAAATAGGGAAAAAGCCATCGGACATGTCGTAATGGGGAATTGATGGGCGTACGGACGAACGGACAGACAAACTAGACAGCTGTGACGTCGTGGAATGGCGTGACACACATGGCCGCCTTGTTTACTTGTTTTGTGGGTTATTCAGAACCGCTAAGTTGTTTGATGTTCGGGGTGTTCGGCAAACCCCTTCAGTTGGCGTAGACAAAATGGGGTTAGAGCCAGTGAGCCACACCGTTCGAACCAGTATGATATACCCAAACTGGGTGAATTCGTGCCTGGCATGATTTTTTGGAACGGAGAAACCCCGAATAATCGTTTCTATTCGAAACCAACGATTCGTCATTGTACCAAACCAAAATTGCACGGCTAACCTTGGCAACGCCGCGCCAGGGTCACAGTCCATTAGCGTCCTTTCGGCTCTCCAGTCGGACCTTCAGCCACGTAATAACCCGGCCACTCTCCATCGTTTTTCATTTCTTTTTGTGTGGCTGTGCGTGTCTCGCAACCGACTCGGAGGCGCCAACTTTTCATTACGCCGCTGATTGAGGGCGACCGGGCCACAGATCGCGGAACACAGAGTTGCACATGCAACAAAGTTTCGCGTTCCGCGAACGGCCTCGCCATTAATCAAGTCGGCCAGGTAGCGTTCCGCGTCGGAAACGCCGATAGACCCTCATTGTGGGCCTTAATGTACGGCAAACAATGATAATAAGCGTGAAAGTTTTTATTATACGTGTAAATTTTGGTTTGCGAGGCGCTCGCCGTCAGTTTAGGAGCTTGATCGATAGGGAGGGGGACGAGGTTTTTACGGCGAGAAAGGAACCTTCCAGATTGCGTCAGAACCTCAAAAGTTATACGTCATCATCTATAACCGCCGGATTTCAAATATCTGTAGCTTTCCAGCCGGAAGAGCCAAAAAAGTTAAATAAAACAATTGATTGGACACAAGGAATCATAACTTTTTTTGGTCCAAGAGGCATTAGCTTCGAGCCACTTGATAGGGAAAACGAAAGAGGAACTACTAGGATGTATTGATATCTAGTTAGCCTAGACCAGTTCCATGCATATACAAAATATTGCGATACCATATCAACGAACAATAACTTATTAGAAGTGTCAGTGTAGAGTTCGACGTCAAAAAAGTGAACCAGAGTTACGCAATAAATTAAAAAAAAAACAGATGTCCACCGAAATTGTAAAAATCGAAAAATTGGAGTATCGAGCCATCATCAAGTAGCTGTATTTAAATGGGTTAAGAGGTAAGCAGATTTACGAAGATATGCTTAATACCCTTGGTGATCAATGTCCTTCGTATGCGACCGTGAAAAATTGGACTGCAAGCTTCAAAAGAGGTAAATTTTCCATTGAAGATGATGACCGATCGGGAAGGCCAGTTTCTGTGTCAGTCCCCGTAAATATCGATACAGTTCATGACATGATTTTATCAGACCGTCGAATTGGGCTAAAACGGATATCTGAAGCACTGAAGATTTTACACGAACGCGTTCATCATATAGATCACGTCAATTTGGACATGAGAAAAATTTCTGCAAAATGGATCCCCAAATGTTTGAATGTTGACCAAAAGCGTGCAAGGGTAGAAGCATCGCGTTCGATCTGTACTCGATTCGAAAACGATGTAGACTTACCGAATTTTTACTATGGATGAGATTTGGGTACATTTCTACGATCCAGAAACAAAGCAACAATCGACGGAATGGTGACACTCTGGTTCTCCAAGACCTAAGAAGTTTCGTGTCCAAAAATCATCTGCTGGAAAAGTTCTTGCTTCAGTTTTTTGGGATTGCCATGGAGTAATCATGATTGATTTTTTGGATAAGGGTAGAACAATAACTGGAGATTACTATTCGACATTACTGACCACTCTACGGAAAAAAATTGAAGAGAAAAGACGCGGAAAACTATCCAAAGGTGTTTTGTTTTTACAGGACAACGCCCCAGTATACACAAATCTCATGTTGCCACGCAAAAAATTCGTGATTTAGGGTTAGAATTACTAGAACACCCCCTTATTCACCAGATTTGACTCCGTCCGACTATCATCTCTTTCCTCAGCTGAAAAAAAGTTTAAAAGGTCGTAAATTTTCTTCCAACGAGGAGGTTATAAAAGGTGTGGAGGACTGGTTTGCAGAGCAAGAAGAAACATTTTTTTGAAAGGTCTAGACGTTGCAGGTTCGCTGTAATAAATGTATTCAATTAAGAGGAGAATATGTTGAGTAATAAAATATTTTGACATTGAAATGTTGTTTAGTTCTATAGTAGGCTAAAAATATATCAATATATCCTCGTAACAGCTGGTTATTTCCTCAAAGCGAAACCCTCGGCTTTACAGTTGAATAAAATTAAATTGTAGCAAGTTGACAAGTTTCCTCCTGCCTCGAATTCATTTTTGCTCATTCAAACCCAAGAAAGAAGTCATAAGCTTGTTCCGGAAGGCACCCTTCCTCTTTCTGTAGCATAGAATCCGCACACGGTATCCGCAATCATAGATTACCGACGCTACCATAAATCTCTGGTTTCATGGCGAGTCGTATTCATTAGACCACGGTCCATCGCAATTACATGATCACAGATAGTAAGCCGAATCCGCCGCAACTATCGGCGCCGTAATTCACAATCGTCTCTGTTTCTGTGCCAATTAACTGGACATCATTTGCCGCAAGAGCGTAATTTTAGTCGGGTGCCACCTAATTATCCCTCGTGAGCATCTAATGAAGGCAGGACTTTATGACGAATCGATAGTGGAAGAGGCAGACTGGTTGTAGCTGATGGAGAAGATTCGCAAAGAAATTCATCGTTTTATATCCCTCCAAACTTATCAGTTAAAGCTTTTGTCGGCATACAACTCCATGGAGCAGATAGATAGAGCTCATTCCTTCCCAAAATCGACAAGAAGAGCTTGATTGCCTTTTCCTCTGTTCTTCGGCTATCAATTTTAATGACCAAGATCGTAATTTACCACATTTTTCGGGACGCGAGCGACGAGAACTCATCAGACACTTCAGCCGAAGGATGAGTCCGTAAATACGACTCGTTATTTTCATTACTTTATCATTTTTCATAGATCACAGACTGGCACCGCAATTATCGATTTCTGCACCGTCATTAATAGAACGAATCACTTTGAAGAGTCATCTCGAAGCGGCGCTATAACGCCACATGAAGACGTAGAATAATTAGGGCTCCATTTCAGACGAATCTGTCAGTCCGTTGGCTCCTAATACCATTGGGGCTTTCTCGAGTCTTTTGTCTGCGAAGGCAGCATCGGAAGACTCAAAGGTTGCTTGAGTGGTGTCCTCACGACGAAAGAATATTCGATAAAATTTAATACGCCCAGTGGCATTTTTTGATTGGCGTTCGAGATGCCGTATCGAGATAAGAGAGAGAACAGGGATCATTTATTTCCTTTATGTTGGCTGCTACTGTTCGATGGAACAAATTTATGTGGCCGAAATGAGTCTAGAGGAGTTTCATGAATAAATAATGAAGATTTAGGATGGAGAACATTTTTCACATCCGTATATCATCCATATGGTCTTCAAGATCTTCACATAGCTTCTACGAACACTGTTTCAATTCCCAGAAGTTCACCTCGACCAAATTCAATTTGATATTACCTCCAGCAAACTCCATACCACGAGTAAACGAGCATAAATCAAAATCAAATTGACCAACCACATTGAGATTCGATCGCTTCCATATACTCCTTTCATTAATTTCCCTATGTTGCCTATCAAACACCACTAAATTCCCTTTCTTTGTTTCAGGATCATCCCAGTTTAAGAGGCACACCTCTGGCCATGCTAGCCGCACAATGCAACAAGCTATCGAGCAAGTCTCCACCGCCACTCGCAGATGCGGCCGTTGGTAAGGGTTTCCACCCATGGAAGAAAAGTCCTCAAGGTGCTCCGTCTCCTGGAAGCACCAACGTTTCGGTTGCTAACTCCCTGGCTTCACAACGGTCCTCTTCGGGCAACACCTCGTACACAAGCAGAGCCGTGATGACCTCGTGTGCCAGCGTTCCAACCACTGCTTCCTATGGAAGCGATCTTTACTTTCCTGGAGCCACCACCCAATCGGTTGCTGATAATTCGCATGTGCACCATCATCAGAGTTCTCTCCTTGGTAAAGTCGAAGGTGCTGCTACGGCTCATCATCTTGGTTCCGTATATTCAAGACATCCATACGAATCTTGGCCATTCAACACGATGTCAGGCGCTACACACCACGGTGGAATCAAAAGTGATACGGTTGGAGGCGCAAACGCCTGGTGGGACGTCCATTCAACTGCTGGTAGTTGGTTAGATATGAGTGGTGCTGCTGGTATGCACGCCCAAATGGCTGCCGCCAACTACTCCTCAGATTACTCCAGTCTCACACATTCCCTGGCCGCTTCGAACCATCTTCTTTCTTCGGGACAACACTTACTCCAAGATACGTACAAGTCCATGTTGCCTGGTGCTCAGAGTGTCACCGCATCTTTCGGTCTCCACACAGGCCCAGGTTCGTCACCAACAGGAGGTGCCGGTAGTCTACCTCCTCAAGTACCTTCTCCGAGATCCCAGAGGAGATACACAGGCAGAGCAACCTGTGACTGTCCAAACTGTCAAGAAGCTGAAAGGTTAGGGCCAGCTGGTGTCCACTTGAGGAAAAAGAACATCCACAGCTGTCACATACCAGGATGCGGTAAAGTTTACGGTAAAACATCCCATTTGAAGGCGCATTTAAGATGGCACACTGGTGAAAGACCTTTCGTTTGCAACTGGTTGTTCTGTGGCAAAAGATTCACTAGGTCTGATGAACTGCAAAGGCATTTGAGAACGCATACTGGGGAAAAGAGGTTTGCTTGCCCGATTTGCAACAAGCGATTCATGAGGTCAGACCACCTAGCTAAACACGTCAAAACCCACAATGGTACTGGAAAGAAGGGTAGTTCTGAGTCTTGCAGTGACTCTGAAGAGAACAGTCAAAGTGATTTAACGAATAACGTGAATTCTCCAGCTTCGATGAATCAAACACCACCCCCATCTTCTAACATGGGTCTCGATATGGTGACAGGAATGGATGTGAAGTCTCCTGGGTTAGTTTGAGCCCGGTGGGGCCCAGCGCTGCTCTATCCAGGGTTTCATCATTAGCGCAAGGCCCCAAGTGTGATTATGTAAAGACTTGTAAAATAATTTTTAGTCACTTAAACTTTGAAATTGCTAAATTTTTATGTGATCCAATTTCAATGAAAATGATGATTGTTATTTACATAAATCGTGCTCTGTAAATACTGTGGATTAAGAGAATTATGCTTGAAATTTTATTGTACATATTATAAATAATTTTACTCTATCCGGACAGAATTTAGGTGAGGAGAAAATGATATAGATTGCGTTACATATCAATAGGGTCGACCTCCAAATGCGCATTGTTAAACCCAGATTTATTTATGAACGTGATATTAATGTAAAATACGACGTACTCGTTTGTGTTGCAGAAGATTAATGTTTTTCTCTCGCCAAAGATCTGTTATATTGTAAATTGTGAACAATAAATATATGTATAAATCATACTAAACGCTTTTGTGACTTGTTGACATTAAATATAATTTTCGAATTTGAATTCAACCTTGGATTTCATTTCATCTCTCCACCTTTTCTCAGAACCTAAAAATATGTATATCTGTGAAATAGAAACATGGCAGCCAGTGGCGGACAAACAAATCTAGTGTAAGGATTCAGATGTTTATGTTGAATGCAAAAAAGAATAAGAAGTTTTTCAAGGTAAGTAAAATAATATGTTCTCCTTTTTTCTCGCAAAATAAAATTAATGAAACGAGGAAGAAATGTTAACAACATGAATATGGACTTGGCAACAATTCTTGAATGGGGATCTAAAAACTTGGTAGAATTCAACGCAAACAATACACAAGCATGTCTTTTCTCTAGAAAAGCCGAACTTACTGTGCCCAGCATAAAACTGTCGGGAGTGACCATACCATTGAAGTCATCCATTTCGATGCTTGGCATTACTGTCGGCAGTAACCTTTCCTGGGAGAATCACGTGAGATCCATTGCTAAAAGTGCATCCCAAAAACTTGGTTTTCTGTTTCGTGCCAGGAGCTATTACACCTCAGGTCAGCTGCTTGTGATCTATAAGGCACAGACTCGACCTGTCCTGGAATACTGTTCCCATGTTTGGAGTGCTGCACCTAAACACACCCTAAAACTCTTGGATTCCGTACAAAAAAGGGCAATTCGTCTCGTCGGTGATGCATCGCTTACAAGCTCGCTCACTTCTCTGGAACACCGTAGAAAAGTGGGCGATCTGTCTCTATTTTATAGATATTTCCATGGGCGATGCTCTTCTGAATTATCAGCAATCGTTCCCCCTCTGGCAGTCTCTTCCAGACTAACCCGTCAAGTTAAGTCTTCACACCCCTTCGTGGTAACTTTGGAGACCTGCAGAACATCTCTCTTCCAAGACTCGTTCATCCAACGAACAGCGAGGATTTGGAACACATTGCCTAGGGAGGTGTTCCCCGAGGCATATAACCTCCAGAAATTCAAAAAGAACACCAATTCTTACCTGCTTGCCCTTGGTTCTCACGATGTTCTCTGAACATTACAGGATATTCCTTTTCGTGAAAATCACAACATTAAAAAAAAATAAAATATCAGTTGAATCTTTCGTCTTTTTAGTTGAATTTGGAAATTAGGGAAATTAAAAGAGATTTTTATTTACCAGTTTAAAAATTGTCAGACTCATTCAAATTATAGTCTTTGGAATGATATGACAAGAAAACCATAGAGCCGAAGAAAAAATTTTCAGATGTATCGACCTATAGAGAATGTCATTTACCCTCTGAATACATTTTCCTATTAGTTGGACATAATCACAAAACGATCTAGATAAGGAACAACATCTCCCCCAAAATCAATTGAATTAGTGGGAGATTAAACATTATTCTGCATTAGTGTCTCTAATAGAAAGGCGGTAGAGAAAATAGAGGGGATGATAGACTAATCTGATAAAACTGTTAGCTCTTCAATGAATTGCTAAAGCGGGAATATTAGTAAATAACGCAATCACGCTGTGCGGTTTGGATCGGGAATAATTCGACAACAAAGCACTACTGGAACACAGGGTTGTATTCAGGACCAAGTGTCAACGACTCTGAAGACAAAATACAATCAAAAAATATTGTCAATTTGAAAGTAAATACTTAATGCTCTATTCAGAATTCAAAAAGGGTTAAGCACATAAGGGATGCTCTTACAGATGATGTCAACTGCATCAAAACAGGCCCTTCCTTTAAACAAATGCTTGCGTATTTCGAAATCTTTCCATTTGCCTGTATTTGGTCATTCATCATTTTCATTGGGTTACTATGTATAATTATCATATAATATCTCAGTCCAACAATAATGTTGTTGAAATAAGCCAATAATAACACCCGATTTCTTAGACGTATATCGTCCAATATCCAAAGAACAAAGATGAATGCTTTCTGTTAATTTTTATGGTGATTCTTGAGAATACAGTAATTATCTTTATTGACGAAGTACAGGTATGCACTCAACTCAACAATATTGTTGTACAGTAGGGAATTCACATTCGTAAACAGAATAATCAAAGTTGAAAGCTTGATTTTTTTATATATGACTAGGAGATTTAAATGAGTATATTTGAACACTTCGAAAGTGGCTATGTGAGTGGTTCATTCATCGAATTAACAAGGAAACTCATATATTTCGATTAATTAACTGACTTATTAGTACTTCCAAGAACTATAACGCCTCAGACTAATGTTGATGAAATTATCAAAACAGAGTAGGTCTATTATTACTGCGTGATATTTCATGCAGTTGGCTTAACTTTCGTTTTCCTGAATGATAATGCACTGCCACATAGATCCAGGGTATTCCACATCTAGCATCCCTGACCTTAAGTCAATCGAGTTCGATTGGAAGCAATTACAGGAATCTGAAATTTACATAACCACAACGTAGACAGACGAAAATACCTACCTGAAAAGAATCAACTGTCCCAAAACTTAATTTTGCCATATCATCAT
Source organism: Adalia bipunctata (assembly GCA_910592335.1). Classification (NCBI taxonomy): domain Eukaryota; kingdom Metazoa; phylum Arthropoda; class Insecta; order Coleoptera; family Coccinellidae; genus Adalia; species Adalia bipunctata. The sequence continues at coordinate 8,225,135 of OU342951.1, forward strand.
CCGAATGAATAGTACAGCAAGGAGTAAATGATTAAAATTTGGGGAGAAAATCGTGAAGGGTTTTTCATGTAAACATTTTTTGTTACTCATATATTGTAGTCGTTTTTTGCAATTTTTTTAAATTTCACAAAAAACCAGCTGTTCGAGGAAATACAAAGTCGATGTTTGTTTGTTGTTAAAATGCCTAGAGCACGTGTACGTGGAATTTATCGCCAACTAAGTGAATTTGAAAGAGGTCGAATTATTGGTCTACGGTAGGCGGGGTTGTCATTTCGAGAAATAGCTAACCCTTCAAGAAGAAATCCAACTACTGTTATGAGATGTTGTCAAGCGTGGTTTGATAATGCCCAAAATCGAAGAACAGAGGGCACCGGACGTCGAAGGGGCACAAATGAAGTTCAAGATAGACGTCTAAGACTTATGGCCATTAGAGATCGATATTAGGCTGATGAGTAGTTAGGAGAACAAAGCCATCCTGTAACTGTCCGATCGGTTTACCGCCGGATAAGATCTTTTCGACTGCAGCATTATAGATCCCATCTTGTGTTACCTCTGACGGTTGAGCATCGCCGGCAACGATTACAGTGGTGCAGAAATCGTCAACATTTGAATGTGGAATAGCATCAGGTCATCTTTTCTGATGATTCTCGATTCATCTTGGGTGCACATGATGACCGAAGAAGGGTTAGAGGACGTGGGGGAGAAAGACGTGAACCTCAGTTTGATGTTGAGCGTCATGTACACCGAACAGTAGGCTTTATGGTATGGGGTCTTTATTTGAGGTAACATGACAGTGCTGCGTCACCTTCAAGAAATAGTGGAGTGTTCTCCCTTACCTTAACCGGTTCGAGAATCCAATATTCCAGCAAGATAATGCTCGACGTCATGTTGCCAGAGTTAGTTTAAACTTTTTTGATGCGACTCATGTGAATCTTCCGCCATGACCGCCCAGATGCCCCGATCCTTCGCCCATAGAGCATGTTTGGGACATCATGGGTAGAAGGCTTGGAAATTTACCCCAGCCTCCACGGACTTTGGCGGCTCTGAGACATGAAATGCAGGTATAGCAATAAGAAATAGACCATCTTATTGCTTATTGTGTTAGGGAGTGTATAGATAAACGCGGTGGACAAACACATTATTAACAAATTTATTAAAAGAAATTGTAACACTACGTTTTTTTTCTCCAAATTTAATCATTTACTCCTTGCTATACTATCTATGTTTTACCAACAAAAATTTTGAGATTCGAAAGGCTCCTTCTGGGTGTTGCAGTTTCTTTGTCAGTTAGTATATTCAGAATGATTCAACGAACAATGATTGAAACGCATTAACATCGAGAAACAGCCATAATTTACGTCCCAGTTTCATTAGCAAGATTTCTGTAAACCCTGCCTTAACGGCCCTGTCCCTACTTCACTCTCTCCAATCTGGATGCCTCTAATAACCCAGACAATACGGCACGAGAGCAGTATATTCGTTTCCATTAGGAGAGTCCCCGAAACGAATTGATGACGGCTCCAGGGGGTAGCGATATGATTAAACCGAATGGAGAGAGTTCCCGGGGTATTTTAACAATTCAAACTCTCTCTTTGCGGTCGCTTGCGGTAGATTATTGCATGGGGTTCATTTGCTTTCATCCGTTGCGTACACCAAAAGCGAGATTGGATATAAATTTTATTCTCATTTTTATGGGCGATCGCCGACAGGGATTTTCAATCGAGCGTTGGGAAAACAAACAGACCCTCGACATTGGAGATAAATCGATTGCGCTGACTTCGTTTAGGAACGATTTTAAGCCATATTTTCGCGTGACAATATTTTAAAATTATTTCGTCCGTTTTGAAATATTCGTGTTTAAGCGTCGAACTGGTGACGTCACGCACCAAATGGTTCGAAATAATTTGCAGCGGTTTGAAAGCAGGTAGTGGAATAGTTCGAACTGAAGTTTGAAGTTTGGAATCAGCTGATTGAAAATGAAATGTTTTTGAAATAGTTTTAAACCGTGATTGACGCGAAAAAATGGCTTTAGAGTGATCCCAATTGACGGCAAGATTTTTGATTTTAAAACAAACAGTGAAGCCGAATTTTTTTGGATTGACGACTGCTCGTTCAAATTCACACATGTAATGTCACTTCCATATAGTATGTCTCTTCTTATATCTTAAAATGTAAATAAGAAGTCTAATGGAAGTATAACTTTTCGACCAATTTCGACTCAAAGGACCAATGATGAATCACCCAAAATATCGTCATCATCGAGCCTTGAGGTTATTGCTTTTATTAAAATGTTATGTGGGTCCCGGAAATGCGAATAATAATTTCCAATCCCAAAACACGACCATGCCTTAACCGGAGATCATTCCCATACATTACCATGTTCCACTTCCACCAACCTAGCAACCCCTATCCATTCCCGAAAAGCCAGGATCGCAGAAAGGGAGAGATAATTCCTCATCCCATTTTCAGCCCTCCAACAAGAGCATCTTAGATTTCAATCCCTTAACGAGGTCTGTGTTGTAGTCATAATTTCAACCCCAGTTAGTTTAGGGGAGCTTAACGACCAGGACATAAATCTCACAGAGGGAGCCCTCTACAACCATCAAAATCATGTACTTAATAGCGGGACTTGTGACAAATTTCATTCAATTATCCATTGATGGCAAACTGAATAATTTAGGGAAATTTATTGAGGACACAACTGTTTGAGATGAATCGATATGGGAAAATTGTTGACCGTTTAGGGAAATGGGGATTTTCTTTTATTTGAAGACTATTTTTCGTAGGAAAATATATACTGAAGGTCTTTCAGTTAACTCATCCTCGTTGCGATCGAGGAAATTACTCAATCATAAAGGATTACCAGAAATGAAAAATATTCAATAATTATTCTATAGACACTGCTGCCAAACCAGCTTCCGAAATGTCTGGTATCAAAATGAGGCTCTCTGTTGAATGAAGCTTCAATATCTCATTTATAATTCAGTGTTAACTATAAGCACATTTAGAAGAAGAAATTCTTTATATTTGATCTATGCATGTTGAATATTGTGGAGACTTCTTCTTTTGTACGTCTGAAGATGAATGCTTTGGAAGCAATGATAAACTACTCAAGCTGGTGGCAAAACGATGATGAGAACTCTCACCCTGTAGCTACGGCAACTCTCAGAGAGTTCTGTCGACGAATGCCTCAGGAACAAGAGTTTTCTGAGGGCAACTTCTCTAACCAATCGCTTACTGCTATTCTATAGTCCGTTCAAATATAAGAAGGAGCTTTGTAAACAAACAGAATCGTCTGGTTTGTGCACAATAAAGCTGCTATTGGTCAAACGGTGAGAACAACGCTCTCTTCGACCGCCCTAAGAGACTGCCAGGATCGTACTCGGACTGTGGATGGTACTGGATAGAAATTATTCAAAAATTTTAGTCAGCAATTCCCATATTACAACTTTTTTCCTCAGAAACTCTAGTGCAAAATTTCTTTTATGATTTGCAACTGTCATAAACATTTTATATCCGACGTACCCTATTTTTTATTTTGTTTTGTTTTTATATTATTATCTACTAAATAATTTCTTTTTCGGATGCTCGAGATTGCGGCAAGGTAATTCCAGGAAACACCAGAGTTTTGGAGATTTGGGTCGGAATCTTGCAAGATTCCGGCAAAGTAATTCCGGGAAACACCAGATTTGGGTCCTTTTTCCTAATGGGTGAAAGCCATCTTGATTTGCATAAATATCGAAGTTTTCAATTGACAAGACTCGAAAAAGATCTCTGTTCAAATTTATAATGGTCATTTACTTGTAATATCCGAAATATATTTAGTTTCGGTCCATAATTTTATATTATTTTGTACGAAACTCTTTGTCGGCTGCTCAAGATTCCGACAAGGTAATTCCGGGAAACACTAGGTTTGGGTCCTTTCCCTAAATGGATTAAAGCCATCTTGATTTGCATAAATATCGAAGTTTTCAATTGACAAGACCAGTTAAAATACCTAGAGCTACTGTGAAGGTCTAGCTGTTCAAAGTTTGTATAGATTTTGTTGTGAAAAGACGGATACTGCACCTGGGGGTGATCCGGTGATATGTGGGGAACACCACGAAAAAGGTCCAAAAGGTCGCATTTCTCTGTTGAAGAGAAATAGATAATTTTGAACATTTTTCGAAAAGAATTGGAAAAACATCCTGATTCATCGAAAAGAGACTTAGTAGGAATTGTTTCAAAATCCTCAGGGGTGACTGATTCAGCTGTATTCAGAATGTGAAGACAATAAAACATTGACGCCACCTAATAGGAGAGCCCAGTCGTTAAAAATAATCGATTCGGTTGACGATTTCGATATGAACCTTATCAGAAGAATTGTCCAAGGTTTTTTTTCCGTAATGAAATCCCAACGATTTCTAAAGTTCTAGAAATCGTGAATGATGACGACAGTTTGCCAAATTTCAAAAGAATAACGTTCTATAAATTGTTGAAAAAAATGGAATTCAAGTTCAGTTAAAACTGAACGATTGTGTGAAATCTCCTCGATTCGACTTTTGATGGAAAGAAACTTTACGAAGGCCCTCCTACCGCTGCGCCAAACATGTTATTATTGCTCCACCTTACATTTGAACAGAGTATAGCTGCGAATACTCAGCCCCCCCTCCCGTTGGACCTCAAATTCACAATAATCCCTTTATTAGTAGTCCTATAACGTTGGTTAAAAATTTATCTATTCATAGCCACCCCTGAAAAACTGTCTGGATCCGCCAATGAGCTCCACATTCTATATTTCGTAGTTCCTGTATTCTTGATACCTATCTGATACGTTGTTTCGACAATTAATTTGTTATGTAAATAAGAACAGTTTTTGCTTTGGAGGACCAAGCATCTGTTGATACTTCTTCGTTTTTCCCCTTGAAGAAAAGCTTCAAAAATACATCCATATGTATCATTTATACTTCCTCATGTGTTCTATGTATTTAGTTATGAGTGGAATGCTTCAATCACTGTTGAATTCGCATTTTTAAAATCCAAAAACTCCCATCTTTCAACCAGAATATGTTTCAGTGCACAATTTCGATTTTCCGCCATATTTCCCGGTCGCAAAATGAAACCGCCGCATTATTCCCTGTTTAACCTAACCACGCCCCCTACCGGCGTGATGAATAAACAGGCTATTTGACTCTTTATTTTCACAGATGGGTTGAAAACATTACAGCTTTACGCGTCATACATCATACATCAAAACCGAAAATATGCGATTCATACGCTGAACGCTCCCTGTAAACGCGTAAATATAGATCGTTCTGTCACTGGAGGGACACTTTGTCAGGCGGTAGTGTGTGTAGAGTGGGCTTTAGTCGCGGTAACTGCTTGTTTTAGCGTTTGCACTTATGTTTCATTTTTAACGGAGCATGTACATGTGTCTAGTTGGTTTTATGACGGATTGCTATCAGGAGAACATTCTGTGTTGCAATAATTGTAAGCAGCTGTTTCGGTAGAGGGTTTATTACCTTTGTGGACGTTATGCGATACAGGTCCAAATGTGCCGCCATGGGATACGCAGTTTTTTATCAAGCATGATACACGATATACCGCAAGAAACACTTCTTCAATTTGCACCACCATCGTTTTGTTTGAATAAGGACTGAACGAGAATAAATTCGCTATCACAAAAACGCCTATATCTCTTGAACCAATTGAGAAAAAAACAAAATTTGATCATAGTTAGCTTTGTTATGAACGTCAGAAATATGTGGAACATTTACTTCGTAGATATTCCGATTCTCTGTCGCAAAATGTCAAGCGAAGTGAAAACACGAGAATTTATAGTGAAACTTTTTCAAATTAATCAAAAATGGAGCTTCAAAAGAATCGCAAAAGAGCCTCGCGTTCGTCCGGAAACGGTATTAAGAGTTGTTGAGCGCTTCAACGAAGATCTTACAATTAACCGCAAGGAAGGAACAGGAAGGAAAAAGGGGTTTCATAGCCCAAAAAAGTGAAGAAAGCCATCAGCCTTTTTCAGAAGAATCCTAACCTTTCAGGACGGAAAAAGGCCCAAATAGTGGGTTGTTCGCAGTCAACCGTTCAGAAAATCAAGTCGAGTTGTGGGCTTAGAACATACAAAGTGCAGAAAGTGCCAGACAGGAACGCTGTGAAGAATCAAGAAGCGAAATCAAGAGCAAAGAAATTAAAAAAAGATTTCTGGAAAAATTTTTCCTGTTGCGTGATGGACGACGAAACCTATGTCTTGGCTGATTTCTCGCAACTTTCTGGTCAGGAACTTTATACAGCAAATTCTCGTGGAAATGTTGACGAACAATTTCGCGTGAAAAAACAAGCAAAGTTTCCTAAAAAATTCCTGGTTCGGCAAGCAATTGGCACTTGTGGGAAAAGAAGCAAATTTTTCGTTGGCCAAAGCTCAGTTGACTCGACGATATACATCGAGGAATGCTTGAAGAAGCGACTTTTACCATTTTTACGTGAGCACGATGTGTCAACAATCTTTTGGCCAGATTTTGCTTCACGCCACTACAGCAAGGCCACCAAGGAATGGTACGAAGCTAATGAGGTGGTTTTTGTCCCCAAAGAGACAAATCCACCAAATTTCCCAGAACTTAGGCCAATCGAAAGATATTGGGCCCTGGTAAAAAGAGAATTGAAGAAGACTAAGAAATCAACGAAAACATTAGCGGAATTCAAGCAAAAGAGGAAGACAGCATCCCAGAAAGTGAATGAGAATACTATAAAAGGCATGATGGGAAGAATTCCAGAAAAAATCCATGAATTTTGTAAAAAATAGTTTCGGTTTTTTATTGTCAAAACAGTTTTCATTAGAATTAGGGGATGGTTCAAAAGATATAAGCGTTTTTGTGATAGCGAATTTATTCTAGTTCAGTCCTTATGCCTTCCCTTTTTATGGTTTTATAAAATAGTCTTGGCTATGTAGAAAATCTCATTATCTTGGTCCTGTTTATTATTTCCGTTGGTTCTTGCAGGACAATGAGATTTGCGTTTGAAAATAATTCACAATGAAGCAAAAAGCAAAACACCTTGATTGAGTTGGAGTTCCTTAGGTCGACGCGTAACTGGAATCTATACATGTGTTTTCTGGCTCACCCAAGTCGAAAAATCGGTTAACAAAACCTTGATCTTCGCCATAATTCATCCTAAAATCGAAAAACTGCTTCCCTGCGGAGTCAGAACTCAACACGATCCTCTAAAAGACCGACACGAGTCCTAAAACACAAGACTAGACAACCCGGGTGTTGTGTTAGAAGAGAAGAATCATAATTTCCTTCTAGGTAACATGAGATCAAAGGATCCGTGTCGACCCCACCGCTCGTTTCGTCCAAAACTGACCGATGGCCCTGGTAAACGAGAACGAGAGCAGAAATATGATTATAATGAGGCAAAACGACCTTTAGTTTGAATATCACACCACGGTCGGTATCATTTCGAATGGTTTCGAGTTTCACGGACTCGCTGAAAGGCGTTCTAGGAAACGGGGCTTATTAAAGTTTGTAGGAGGTCTTGACACAATCTGCACAGAAATTCAAGACTGATTTTGGAGACGTTGAAAGCCAATTTCTGGAGTGAAATATGGTTTGGGCAATTTGAATTTTAGGCCAGATGAAGAGCCTACTTTCAATGCCACCAGTACAGCTTGTAGAATATTTATTTCACATAAGGCATTCGCGAGTGAAATGTGATGCAAAATCATGAAACGAGAATCTCGGCATCTAGACCGTAAATATTCCGCGTTACTTCCGTCCGCCAAGTGATAAATTGACATGTTAATAGTGATTGAATCGGCATTTAATTATTTGATTATAGGCAGTCCACAATCGATAAAATATTTCCGCGTTTGAAAAACCGTCCATAACTTACGATTCGGCTCATTCATTTGCACCTGTCAAACGACGTACATACACTGAAATTACGTCCTACTAATTGGTATGCAGGTATAATCATTCATGACTGAAATAAGGCCGATAGAGGCCTGTAGCCACGGGTGGAATGATACGAAAGCGACAAGAGAAGAGGAGATTGTGGATATAATCAATAGAAAAAATTATAACTGGTGTTGATTTGTTGGCGGAGATCTGGTGGTGCTTGGATAAAGCCTTTTATTGTTAATGATGATGATGGTCCGTGAATTGAATGGCATATGTCAGGATTATGGTGGTCTAGATATAAGGTTTTAACATTTAATACAGAAAAACACTAAGTATATACCATGTCACCAACGACATACGTACTTACAATTTGAAAAAATTTTTGCTCACCTTATTATCCAGCTGAATGAATGACAGACTATGTGTCATTTTGATCAATCATGTATGGTGAGGAACAGAAGCTTAAATGTTCGGAATTTCTGGATTTTGAAAAAATGCAATTTCACAGGTGAAAATCTATACTATAATAGTTATGGCTCTGAATTGTTTTTTACTGGATTCAGCGTCCTCGAAAACCTACATTTTGATACCAAAATCGACCATGTTCCCCCCATAAATAAAGAATTTTTTCCGTTATATGTTTTCCATATTTCATTTCCGAGTTTTCTTCTCGAGCTCATAGCACTCAAAGTATATGTGATAGGGACCATCAAAATGGGTATTCTGAAAGATTCGAATGAGTTGAAGACATTATCGATTGAATAACACTGTAAGAATTTACAGGGAATTCGTGTTGATGGCAAATATGGTGTTTTTAGGGGGTCTTACCCCTTATGCATTTTTGACCCAAAAAGTTGGGATTTTCGAAGTCGATTTTATTGTTTGAAGAGATACTTTGGACAATGCTGATTAACAATAATTAAACCACATGTGGCTATGATCAAAGAAACGGGAGCTATGACGGTTTGAAATTTCGATTTTTTGAAAAAATGTCATTTGACAGGTGAAAATCTAAACTATGCTAGTTGGGGCTCTGGAAAGTCTTTTATTGAATAGGGCGACCTCGAAAACCTACATTTTGATACCAAAACCGTCCATGTAGCCCTCAAAACTAATGAATTATTTCGTTTTAATTTTTTCGATATTTCATTTTCGAGTTTTGTTCTGAAGCTCATAGCACTCAAACTATGGGTGATATGGATCATCAAATTGGGTATTCTGAAATATTCGAATGGGTTGAAGACATAATAATTTGAATAACTCTGTTAGATTTTCCAGGGAATTCGTGTTGATGGCAAATATAGTGTTTTTAGGGGGTCTTACCCCTTATGCATTTTTGACCCAAAAAGTTGGGATTTTCGATATCGATTTTATGCTTGATATGGATACTTTGGACAATACTGATTATCAATCTGCAAACCAAAATTGTATACGACCAAAGAAACGGAAGCTATGACGATTTGAAATTTCGATTTTTTTAAAAAAATGCCAGTTGACAGGTTAAAATCTAAACTATGATAGATAGCGATTCGAATTATATTTTATTGAATAGAGCGACCTCGAAAACCTACATTTTGATACCAAAACCGTCCATGTAGCCCTCATAACTAATGAATTATTTCGTTTTAATTTTTTCGATATTTCATTTTCGAGTTTTGTTCCGAAGCTCATAGCACTGAATGTAAGAGTGATATGGATCACCAAATTGGGTATTCTGAAAGATTCGAATGGGTTGAAGACATTGTCGATCGAATAACACTGTTAGATTTTTCAGGGAATTCGTGTTGATGGCAAATATGGTGTTTTTAGGGGGTCTTACCCCTTATGCATTTTTGACCCAAAAAGTTGGGATTTTCGAAGTCGATTTTATTGTTTGAAGAGATACTCCGGACAATGCTGATTAACAATATACAAACCACATGTGGCTATGATCAAAGAAACGGGAGCTATGACGGTTTGAAATTTCGATTTTTTTGAAAAAATGTCATTTGACAGGTGAAAATCTAAACTATGCTAGTTAGGGCTCTGGAAAGTCTTTAATTGAATAGAGCAACCTCGAAAACCTACATTTTGATACCAAAACCGTCCATGTAGCCCTCATAACTAATGAATTATTTCGTTTTAATTTTTTCGATATTTCATTTTCGAGTTTTGTTCCGAAGCTCATAGCACTGAATGTAAGGGTGATATGGATCACCAAATTGGGTATTCTGAAAGATTCGAATGGGTTGAAGACATAATGATTTGAATAACACTGTTAGATTTTTCAGGGAATTCGTGTTGATGGCAAATATGGTGTTTTTAGGGGGTCTTACCCCTTATGCATTTTTGACCCAAAAAGTTGGGATTTTCGAAGTCGATTTTATTGTTTGAAGAGATACTCCGGACAATGCTGATTAACAATATACAAACCACATGTGGCTATGATCAAAGAAACGGGAGCTATGACGGTTTGAAATTTCGATTTTTTTGAAAAAATGTCATTTGACAGGTGAAAATCTAAACTATGCTAGTTAGGGCTCTGGAAAGTCTTTAATTGAATAGAGCAACCTCGAAAACCTACATTTTGATACCAAAACCGTCCATGTAGCCCTCATAACTAATGAATTATTTCGTTTTAATTTTTTCGATATTTCATTTTCGAGTTTTGTTCTGAAGCTCATAGCACTCAAAGTATGGGTGATATGGATCATCAAATTGGGTATTCTGAAAGATTCGAATGGGTTGAAGACATAATGATTTGAATAACTCTGTTAGATTTTCCAGGGAATTCGTGTTGATGGCAAATATAGTGTTTTTAGGGGGTCTTACCCCTTATGCATTTTTGACCCAAAAAGTTGGGATTTTCGATATCGATTTTATGCTTGATATGGATACTTTGGACAATACTGATTATCAATCTGCAAACCAAAATTGTATACGACCAAAGAAACGGAAGCTATGACGATTTGAAATTTCGATTTTTTTAAAAAAATGCCAGTTGACAGGTTAAAATCTAAACTATGATAGATAGCGATTCGAATTATATTTTATTGAATAGAGCGACCTCGAAAACCTACATTTTGATACCAAAACCGTCCATGTAGCCCTCAAAACTAATGAATTATTTCGTTTTAATTTTTTCCATATTTCATTTTCGAGTTTTGTTCCGAAGCTCATAGCACTCAATGTAAAAGTGATATGGATCACCAAATTGGGTATTCTGAAAGATTCGAATGGGTTGGATTGAATAACACTGTTAGATTTTTCAGGGAATTCGTGTTGATGGCAAATATGGTGTTTTTAGGGGGTCTTACCCCTTATGCATTTTTGACCCAAAAAGTTGGGATTTTCGAAGTCGATTTTATTGTTTGAAGAGATACTTTGGACAATGCTGATTAACAATATACAAACCACATGTGGCTATGATCAAAGAAACGGGAGCTATGACGGTTTGAAATTTCGATTTTTTGAAAAAATGTCATTTGACAGGTGAAAATCTAAACTATGCTAGTTGGGGCTCTGGAAAGTCTTTTATTGAATAGAGCGACCTCGAAAACCTACATTTTGATACCAAAACCGTCCATGTAGCCCTCATAACTAATGAATTATTTCGTTTTAATTTTTTCGATATTTCATTTTCGAGTTTTGTTCTGAAGCTCATAGCACTCAATGTAAGAGTGATATGGATCACCAAATCGGGTATTCTGAAAGATTCGAATGGGTTGAAGACATTTTCGATTGAATAACACTGTTAGATTTTTCAGGGAATTCGTGTTGATGGCAAATATGGTGTTTTTAGGGGGTCTTACCCCTTATGCATTTTTGACCCAAAAAGTTGGGATTTTCGATATCGATTTTATGCTTGATATGGATGCTTTGGACGATGCTGATTATCAATATGCAAACCAAAATTGGATACGACTAAAGAAACGGAAGCTATGACGATTTGAAATTTCGATTTTTTTTAAAAACTGCCAGTTGACAGGTTAAAATCTAAACTATGATAGATAGCGATTCGAATTATATTTTATTGAATAGAGCGACCTCGAAAACCTACATTTTGATACCAAAACCGTCCATGTAGCCCTCATAACTAATGAATTATTTCGTTTTAATTTTTTCCATATTTCATTTTCAAGTTTTGTTCCGAAGCTCATAGCACTGAATGTAAGAGTGATATGGATCACCAAATTGGGTATTCTGAAAGATTCGAATGGGTTGAAGACATTGTCGATCGAATAACACTGTTAGATTTTTCAGGGAATTCGTGTTGATGGCAAATATGGTGTTTTTAGGGGGTCTTATCCCTTATGCATTTTTGACCCAAAAAGTTGGGATTTTCGAAGTCGATTTTATTGTTTGAAGAGATACTTCGGACAATGCTGATTAACAATATACAAACCACATGTGGTTATGACCAAAGAAACGGGAACTATGACGGTTTGAAATTCCGATTTTTTGAAAAAATGTCATTTTACAGATGAAAATCTAAACTATGCTAGTTAGGGCTCTGGAAAGTCTTTAATTGAATAGAACGACCTCGAAAACCTACATTTTGATACCAAAACCGTCCATGTAGCCCTCATAACTAATGAATTATTTCGTTTTAATATTTTCCATATTTCATTTTCGAGTTTTGTTCCGAAGCTCATAGCACTCAATGTAAGAGTGATATGGATCACCAAATTGGGTATTCTGAAAGATTCGAATGAGTTGAAGACATTTTCGATTGAATAACACTGTTAGATTTTCATCTGTTCGATTGTTTGTGATTTCAGCTTAATGCTTTCTAAATCCTTGCATGCAAATTCGTTAGTTGAAAAATGTAGGTGTTACTATTGCAGAATCACATAATATACCGCTGTTCATTCAGGAGAGGTCCCCTCACGAATTTTTTTATCCCCCATTAACCCGCTAACAAATGAACACGACTGCATCCTCCTGTAGCCTTATTTATCGACGCCGCTTCCGTTCAATTAAAATTTTTAAAATAAACGGTGCCGCATCCAAAACATCAGTCAAAAATTATGACTTACAGTCTCAGCAGTCCGCATATCGGCTCTGCCTGCTGCCTAAGATTAATAATGACAGATGTATTTGTGTGAGCGATGACATCAAACAACAAATCCAGTCTCAGGGACATGTGTAGCTTATAATTTTTTATTTTCTATTGATATCATTACTGCTGGCTCAATAACAGACTAATTGTAGAAAATTGGTTGTGGTATATAATATAATTGATGCTTTGAACACGATGCGGTAATTTGTATTAAGATTGTGAATTTGTTCTCTTTCATTTTTCCGCTATTCCTGCTGGCACCAATTAGATTCACTTAATGGCGATTATTGATGATTTCAATGCGACTGTCACAACAAAGGCTCGATGGGTTTCACGTTATCTACTTCCTTTCAAGTATTTTCTATTTTCAAGCCGCGAATTATCATATGATAACGCAGCATGGAAATAATTATACTCCATGCATTCACTTTTATTAAGTATCCCGGTGGGCTATGACATTCTGACACATTTCACAGTGTATATTTTGAAAATGTTAGGTTATAGTCATTTTCCTAGCAGATAACTACGCAACTTTGTCTTCTCTACATAGAGGTCGTAGTAATTACGTTTTCATCGAAATGTTCATTGACTGTGGGAAAGTAATGAATTTGTGAAAATTTTATGTGAATTCAATAATTCCAAAGAACTGGCGAATGTTGTAGAAACATTTTCCTTCGTTAATATTGGAAATATTTCACGTTTGTGAAAATAATAGTCAAAATAGTCCGTTACTTTGTGATAATTCATTTGAAAAAAAAACTAAAAGTACTCGAATAACCTGAGAGAAAAACTTCTAAACGAACAGACGGACCTATGGAATTCCACTCTCTTCAAAATTCTCCAGAAAAAACCCTACAGAAGACATTTAAATACCTTTTTGCACAACTTGAAATACTCCAATATGAAAATGTAGTACTACGAATCCTGTGTCACAGTCAAAACTTAAAAGAACTAACTCCATTCACAAAGTTAAAAAAGAATAAATAGAAATTATAGTCCGTTCAAATAGAAGAGGGAGTACTCGGACTGTGGATGGTACTGGATAGAAATGATTCAAGGATTTGAGACAGCAATTCCCACATTAGAACTTTTTTCCTCAGAAACTCTAGTGCAAAATTTCTGTTATGATTTGCAAGTGTCATAAACATTTTATATCCGACGTACCCTATTTTTTATTTTGTTTTGTTTTTATATTATTATCTACTAAATAATTTCTTTTCTTTTTCGGATGCTCGAGATTGCGGCAAGGTAAACAGGAAACACCAGAGTTTTAGAGATTTGGGTCGGAATCTTGCAAGATTCCGACAAAGTAATTCCGGGAAACACCAGATTTGGGTCCTTTTCCCTAATGGGTGAAAGCCATCTTGATTTGCATAAATATCGAAGTTTTCAATTGACAAGACTCGAAAAAGATCTCTGTTCAAATTTATAATGGTCATTTACTTGTAATATCCGAAATATATTTAGTTTCGGTCCAAAATTTTATATTATTTTGTACGAAACTCTTTGTCGGCTGCTCAAGATTCCGACAAGGTAATTCCGGGAAACACCAGGTTTGGGTTTTTCCCTTAATGGATTAAAGCCATCTTGATCTGCATAAATATCGAAGTGTTCAATTGACAAGACCAGTTAAAATACCTAGAGCTACTGTGAAGGTCTAGCTGTTCAAAGTGTTTATAGATTTTGTTGTGAAAAGTGTATTGTGTTGGAAAATCTTTTGACAAAGTGTATATAGTGTTTATAGAACAATGTCGAATTCGGAAACGGATACTGCATCTGAGGGTGATATGTGGGGACCAACACGAAAAAGGTCCAAATGGTCGCATTTCTCTGCTGAAGAGAAAGAGATTATTTTGAACATTTTACGAAAAGAATTGGAAGAACATCCTGATTTATCGGAAAGAGACTTAGTAGGAATTGTTTCAAAGTTCTCAGGGGTGAGTGATTCAGCTGTATTCAGAATTCTCAGAGAATGTGAAGAGAATAAAACATTGACGCCATCTAAGAGAAGAGCCCAGTCGTTAAAAATAATCGATTCGGTTGACGATTTCGATATGAACCTTATCAAAAGAATTGTCCAGGGTTTTTTTTTCGGAATGAAATCCCAACGATTTCTAAAGTTCTAGAAATCGTGAATGATGACGACAGTTTGCCAAATTTCAAAAGAACAACGTTCTATAAATTATTGAAAAAAATGGAATTCAAGTTCAGTTAAAACTGAACGAAATCTCCTCGATTCGACTCTGGACGGAAAGAAACTTTACGAAGGCCCTCCTACCTCTGCGCGAAAGATGTTATTATTGCTCCTCCTTAGATTTGAACAGAGTATAGCATTGGCAACGTCTCTGAAAATTGTTATGACATTTCCGATATTTCACGAGCGCCAACTTGATAAACCTCAATATTGGTCAACCTGGATACTTTATAAAAGCGAATGTAGTATCCTTCCTGTTTGCTATTTCCTAGTCGCGAATCATCATGTGACAACATAGCATCGAAATAACATGAGCTCTCTGAGATGCCGTTCACAGAATTCGACAACGACGACTTTCCTTGGAGAAGTTGATGATGGAAAAAATACAAATCGTGAACTATCCATAAGACATTCAGTACCATCCTGATTCCACCTCTTCATCCATTATCCAACATCGACCCCACCCCTTCCCACGTCACATACGAGGGGGTCGGGATTGAAACTGGAATAACTGCCCCGCTAAATGCGACATGTCACAATAAAGGTTAATGCGAAAACCCCGAATAATGAGAGCTTTGATAGCTTAAGTTTCAAAGAGCGACATCGCATTGTGAATTCCGCCTCGACGCTGTCTGGCGTCGAATGAGGCAACGCCCGGGCGCGTGCCGGCGCCCTCTGTCGGATCAAACGCCGCTATTTTAATACTGTTTGGCCTGGGATCACAGGGCGTCGAGAGATATTGAAATTCGGTGTTTGTACAGATTCGAACGTTGAAGCGCGCTAATTTGCGATTCATCGACGGGAAATGGGGCTAATCCTGGGTTTAGAATGGGATGGGAGACTAAATGGGACATTGAAACGAATTTGAGTGAGTCTTGGACATCGATATTGAATAGGGCGGCAATCTCATATTTTTCTCTCGAAGAAATCCACGTGTTTGTAAGGACAGTTTTCACTCGAACTGGAATCCTTCCTCATTTGGTACAAAAATCTCTCCAGGAACCTCAGAAATTCAACTCTCCAACATTCCGAACGAAACGTAGAAAAGTTTGACCATAAATCGTAGAAAAGAAAGCATTACATTTCACCAAAAATAAATTAAAATATTCGAGTTGCGAATTGGTGGAGGCGACGGTACCAGCAAAACCTTCTATAGTCCATCCAAGAATGATTGACATCTCGAGGGGATTTGGAAAATCGAAATTATGTTGGTAATATTTTGAGTTGCAGAATTCAGGTTGGTGTTGCGAAAAACACTGACTTTTGTTATGTCATTAATGTTTCGAACAAATTTAGCAAAAAATTGAGCAAGTGAAATAAATATCTTTGAAATGAGGCTCTTGAAGAGTAAACAGCCAAAAAATGGAAAGCCTGCACAGAGCACGTAAAAAAAATGAGAGAAGATGAGTCAAAATATATGAAATGTTATGATATATTGTTGACAAAACCTTCCATTATGATTTATGAACATGACGAGTTCTGCCCAGATGAGGAAAAAATAACATGTTGTGGTTGTTGAAACAGAATAATAGGAATATTTATATTTTTCATATTTTACACCTTCATTGTTAACAAATATTGAAAAGTACAATGTAATGACAAAGTTCTTCATATATTAAACAGATCCATTGGTTAAGTTTTGTTTCTGTCTTGATATCTATTACAAATTTCCCAATCCATTCGCATTGCAGAAACACGCTTCAAATTATCAACTAGATTTTTTCGGTTTAGCGAATATTCATATTGAACATTGAAAAGGACCGTGCTATTTAATCACCCACGATATTTTTCGTTATCGAACCAGAATTTCCAGGCTGTATGCTCCTATAATTGATCGTAAGATCGAAAATGTATCAATAATACAAGATGAAAATAATATACTGCTGGTATACAGATTCACACGCTGGTAATCGTATGTGAAAATTGGGAACAGTTTCATGTTCAAAGTTACTTACTTTAAAAAAATATCTATCAATTTTTAAGTTATTTCTATATTTATGATGAAAGCACAGAAAATTTTTTGTTTAACTTTTTGTAACTAGAAATAAAGCTGCGACTGGACTTTCAAGGCCTGCTCTGATGTCAATCATTCTTGGATGGACTATATTATGATTCAAAGATTCGTGACTACAGTTCCTCAACTCATTGAGGTGAAAACTACATAAAATAAACAAGAATTCATCACATTATCACAAAAACGTCATAACAGTCCGCCAATTACATCTTGAAGGACACAAACTCATCCACACTGTAGAATTTGTACTATTCTGGCATTTCTGAAGGCAATGAAATTTTGGTTTAATTTTTTTAATATTTTCATCATTATGTAGCTATGGAAATCTCTATTTTGCCCTGAATTTTTATGAGGACTATGGACAAAAAGGGAATTTTCATACAGGGTGTCCCGGAATGAGCCTAAAACACTAGTACAGATATTGACGATTCGGAATAAATTCAAAAAGTATTTGTGATGTTTGTTGACACAATCAAACAAAATTAAGACTCATTTTTCGTAACTTTAAGAAAATCATACACAGAGAAATACTGATCCATACTTTTTTATTTCAGTGCATAATTCCACATGCACTCAATTACAGCAATTATATGGAAATTGAGAGAAAATTCGACCACACGTGTTTAATTTTCTCGACTTTTAAATACCCCAAATCAATTTCGAATTAATGCGTTCAATTGTAGGGAATTGAGGGCATTAAAGATCATTTTTAACTGCTTCGATAACTATATTGAAACGTATCGATATAAATTTTTTGCTGGGTAATCAACGCCATAAAAAAATACTAAGCAAACACGGTGCATTATTTGATCGGGAACTGAATATAAAAACAATAATTGTACATGTTTTTCCAGCAAAATTAGTTAGAGTTATTTGCATGTCTCGTTTAATGAGTTATTCTTTTTGTAAACTGCCTATATTTTTTGTTCATGAATGTTTTTACTGTTAGTAAATCTCTAGAAAATCCGAACTTATACCATAACCATCAAAAATCAGGATGAGTCTTTGGTCTGTAAATATTTTTCAACTGTCGATTCCTGATGCCACGAAAAAAAAAATTCATTACAGTCCACTCTTAAAAAATCGGCACCTGATTGAATTAGGACTATAAGGAGTTCCAGACGTCACTCTGTATTTATCAGTTCATTGAATTTCAGAAATAAAATAGACCACACTGTGTGCATGTGTGCATGGAATATCGATGATATTCCGAAGTCCGAACCCAGAGGTGGATAATCGTAAAATTTAGGACTTTTTCGGAAACCTCTGAATTTACAGCTTCACAGAGGGCAAATTTGCAATTAATCCCAATGAAAAATTTTTAAGATTTCAGGGCTGATTACGCCCTTATCGTGTTCTCCATTGTTCGTATATCTCTGTGTTGAGATGTAATGATTATGAAAGCTTTATAATCAATTTCCATGTGAGTTTATCCTCTAAAATCCGAACGTATTACCCAACCACTCAAATATTTGTAGGTTACCATAAATATCTCTCCTATTTCAACGATCGTCATCCTACCGTATCGAAATTGTCGATAATTTCTAATTGCTCCATATTTACAAATCCATCCCATTTAACCGAATCCGAGACGTTTCAAAATCAACTTACGTTAGATACGGCAATTTATATGATAATCGCCCGTTCTAGACGGACTCAAGAAACTGTAATTTCTTCAAATTTGTACGGAACGATTGTGAGCATCTTCAGGAGCCTTGGTGTCAACGTCCATAGCCCCGAGGAGGGTATTACGTTAATTGAAGGCGCCTGTAGAAAATTAACTCCATACTGAATTCTTAATCGGATGAGCTTGAGTTCGTAGTTTGGTAATTGGGCATGTAGGAATTCCGACAAACGGAATTGGTTGAGCTCTGGTCTTTCTCAGATGAATCAGACTGAATTTCGGTGGGGAATTTCGTCGTTTTGAGTCGTTCCATTTTCCAGGAAGCTTTGATTTGCTATAACCAAACTGTAAACTATCAACATCGACTTGTCAGATAGGACTACAATTCCATTGGGTGTACCTCAGGGCTCTGTTCTGGAACCATTGTTATTTTCAATATATCAACTTTTTTGACGTAGTATGATAGAGGTCTAGTTATTTGCTGATGATACGACGGTCTCTGTTACATCTGGGGACTTGATTAGTGTAAGGGCTGAACGAGAATAAATTCGCTATCTCAAAAACGCCTATATCTCTTGAACCAATTGAGAAAAAAATCAAAATTTGATCATGGTTAGCTTTGTTATGAATATATGAATATTCCAATTCTCTGTCGCAAAATGTCAAGCGAAGTGAAAAGACGAGAATTTATTGAAACTTTTTCAAAATAATCAAAAATGGAGCTTCAAAAGAATCGCAAAATAGGCTCGCGTTCGTCCGGAAACGGTATCAAGAGTTGTTAAGCGCTTCAACGAAGATCTTACAATCAACCGCAAGGAAGGAACCGGGAGGAAAAAATGGTTTCATAGCCCAAAAAAGTGAAGAAAGCCATCAGCCTTTTTCAGAAGAATCCTTACCTTTTAGGACGAAAAGTGGGCCGAATAGTGGGTTGTTCGCAGTCAACCGTTCAGAAAATCAAGTCGAGTTGTGGGCTTAGAACATACAAAGTGTAGAAGGTGCCAGACAGGATCGCTGTGAAGAATCAAGAAGCGAAATCAAGAGCACAGAAATTGAAAAAAGATTTCTTGAAATATTTTTCCTGTTGCGTGATGGACGACGAAACCTATGTCTTGGCTGATTTCTCGCAACTTCCTGGTCAGGAATTTTATACTGCAGATTCTCGTGGAAATGTTGACGAACAATTTCGCGTGAAGAAACAAGCAAAGTTTCCTGAAAAATTCCTGGTTTGGCAAGCAATTTGCACTTGTGGGAAAAGGAGCAAATTTTTCGTTGGCCAAGGCTCTGTTGACTCGAAGATATACATCGAGGAATGCTTGAAGAAGCGACTTTTACCATTTTTACGTGAGCACGATGTGTCAACAATCTTTTGGCCAGATTTAGCTTCATGCCACTACAGCAAGGCCATCAAGGAATGGTACGAAGCTAATGAGGTGGTTTTTGTCCCCAAAGAGGCCAATTCACCAAATTGTCCAGAACTCATGCCAATATAAATATTGAAGATATTGGGCCCTGGTGAAAAGAGAATTGAAGAAGACTAAGAAATCAACGAGAACATTAGCGGAATTCAAGCAAAAGTGGAAGACAGCATCCCAGAAAGTGACTGAGAACACTATAAGAAGCATGATGGGAAGAATTCCAGAAAAAATCCATGAATTTTGTAAAAAATAGTTTTGGTTTTTTTATTGTAAAAACAGTTTTCATTATAGGATTAGAAGATGATTCGAAAATGAGTTTGATTTTCGAAATCGTAGCGTTTTTGTGATAGCGAATTTATTCTCGTTCAGTCCTTACTGGAAAAGAGTGCAGCCAAACAGTCGGAAGCTTCCGCCCTGTTCACTTCGCTTTAGAACAGGCTCTTTGTAAACTAGGAGAAGACATTTAGAGACAAGTGTTAAATATGTGTATTGTGAAGCATTCATAAATATTATGATTATTATTATTTCATTGCCCATTCGACGTTGATTCTCTGGTCGGATAGGATCCAAACTGATGGGATAACTGATGGTTTAATGCTCCAACAAGGTAGGTGCTGAAGGTATATTCATGATGAAATGTCAACGGACTAGAAAGTCTTATTCAATTGGCATATTAAGGATATTTTCTTGATTGGGCACATCAGCAGTGAATCATAATCACTAAAAGCTTCAGAATAGTGTGGAAGCGCCTTCATACCGAAAAAAATGGTTCCAAACGCATATATTCATCGCAACGACAATTTTCGTCGTCTGCCAAATCAGATATCCTCAGAATTAGGCACCTTTCGCACCGAATAATTCAACCAATTTCCCGGCTCACTGCACCCGAATGGCCCTCGGCGCGAAATTCTCGCAACATCTGTCCGTTCCTGAAAGGCCAAAGTCTCCAGGAAGGCGTCACAGGACCTGCCCACCGGGTTTTTCCGTCTGCACGCCGTGCAGAACGCACAAACACACTTCCGATATCGAAAAAAGAGGCATATCGTGCCCGCGGTAATTGAATTAAGACCAGGGAAAACAAACATCAGCTGTCAAGTGAATTTGATTACGCTCAACTTTATGCCTCATTCAATTTATTAGAGAGGTGTGTCTCTGAAACAAACAAACTCGAAGCTATTAATCTGGGGATTATGAACGTGTCCCAGCGATGTTATCGCTTGGCTGCACTTGCGTTTTTAATCGAGACCATGGCTTTGTTTTCCAATTACGGAAAACAACGGGGCTCTCTCGGGGGTTTTCTTATTTTCGGAGGAGGCCGCGGCGTTTTATTTGGCGCCTTTGAAGCGGGTAACAAAGGGTCCCGTGCTGGGGTTTTGTGGCTCGGCGCGGTTTTTACGTTGGCATTCTGGGATTCAGGGAACGGGAAGTTAGGCTTAAGATTGTTGGAAGCGAACTCTTCGGCCTTGTTTCTTCATTGTGGCGTTGATTTAATCCATGGTTGCCAGGCTGTTGTTGACACTGCTAGTTCGAAACGAATATTTATCACCAATGTAAAAGTTCCTATTAATTATTGTTATAGTTTGCTGAGTGGATTACATTCCACTGCGACCTCCTTCAAAAAAGTTGATAGATCATTTATAAATAAACTGCTCCACATGAGCTAGGGATATTGACTTAAATTGTAAAAAAAATATAGTTAAAATAAGATTTTTGTGATGAAAATTCATAGTAATATGATTTCAAGTTGCAAATTAATTTTAACCTGTAGGTCTGCAGCGTATACAGGGTGTTAAGAAAAATCGAATAAAATAACGAAATTTTATTCCCAGAGAATTCAAGCATTTTAAAACTATCAATACAATGTATGGCCTCTACGGGCAGCAATAACAGCTTGACATCTTCTTTGCATACTACACACGAGGTTGTTGAACATTTAATGAGGAATTTGGTTCCATAAACGGGGCAGAAGCTCTCTCAGATCATTTAAGGATTCTGGGGTAGGTTGATGAATATCTAATTTTCATTGTCTAGAAATTGAAAAGTTTCACCAATAGCAGCGTGAAAATTTGGCACAACATTGTCAATGACATGCTCCCTATAGTGTAAGGCGGTCATATTCCCAGGACAAATGTGTAGATCTGTGCGCCCGTTGAAACATATCCCGGCCCATATCATAACACTACCCCCTCGGAATGGATGGAATTCTTGGACATAGCGACGATTACGGGGTATGCTTGGGATTGTCCATACCCTTATTCTTCGAGAATCTGAAAATCGTCCATATCTGGATTCATCAGTGGAAAGGACACTACGCCATTGATCGTTCCAATTGATATGTTGCTTTTCCCATTCCAGTCTTTGACGCTTATGGTCACGTGTTAATGGAACTCCTCTTAATGGACGTATAGAACTTAGATTCACCTCTCTCAAACGTCGTCTGATGGTTTCGATGGTAACTTGGACCCCATCTGCATTTTAAAGAGTATTGCGTAGCATTCTAAACGTAGATGTAGGGTTTCTTCTCGCCGAAACGGTGATATAACGATCTTGAGCAGGTGTTGTTTTTCGTCGCCCACCAAGCCTTGGTCTTCACAACACGGAACCTGTCTCCCTGAACCTATTCCAAAGTCGAGATATCAAACTGTGGCTCACTTGTAGCTTTTCCGCTACAACAACCTGAGTTAGGCCACCCTGTAGCATTCCGATAGCCCTATTAGCCTCAGCGTTTGTTAATTCACGTCTTGGAATTTTCAGAAAACTCGTTTCAAATCGAAGCCGTTGATAAACTGACTTAATTTCAAAATAAGAACATTCATGAAGCATGTGCAAAGAACCAAACTTCAGAAAAAAGGCGACCAGATTGACGAAATGTCTCATACTGATTTTTATTGGATCGATTCAAGTTGTTATTGAGTTTTAAATGATTTTACAGTTATTTTCTCGAAGATTACATACTTTTAAAAACGATTGAATACGATATCCCTAACTCTTGTGAAGCAGTATATTAATAATATCAATGGTCACAAAACAGAGCCCTGAGGTACACCCAATGGAATTGTAGTTCTATCCGGCCAGTCAATGTTCTAACCAACAGTTTGATAGTTTATAGTTTGGTAAGGGGGTTATATTCCACTGCCATCTCAAGGTCTATTGTTTACTCGATCTGAGATGTCTTCGCAAATTCGCTATCTACAGCTTGCCCCCCAGCTCCAGAGCTAAAATGAACTCCAATATCTGAGAGGGCTTCAAGGAAGTTGAATCCTCTTTCCTCCTTTATTTCTCTTGTCCAAGGTAATTCTTGCGCAGGCTTGCAATGGTGAGGCATTTTGTAACCAGGTGAACAGGAGTTCCCTTCTTTTCCTCACTCGTCAGTCTGTTCTCATCATATGCTTCCTATTTTACTGAGATCCTAATAATTCAAAGTTCTTACAGTTCCGAAATCCCGAAAAACTTTTATGGAATGATCCATTCCAGGAAGATTCCATCAGAGTGCTTATCTTTCAGTTACTTCCTTCTCCAAAACTCTCTCTTATAGGTGCATTTGTCTTCACCACAGAAAGGTTCTGGGACAGAGTGGCGTTTGTGCTCTTTTTCTGGCTAGGGTGTTCGCCTCTTCTTTTCATTTACTTCTTGAGTTGCATGGAACTCAGACTACAGAGACCTTGTTGTCCTTGGCTACTTCATTTAGTTTCCTTCAGCACTCTCATATCAGCTTTGAGTCAATGACATAGGAGTTCAGTGCTTTGGTAGCTGCTTGACTATCAGAATGGATTGCTATGTCACATCCTTGATAATATGTTTCAAGGTTTATCTACGCATTACCTAACCTTCAAGAATTATACGAAATGCCCTTTACTCTGATGCCAAACCTGTGCAGATATACCTTGAGGTACCCCCTATATCTCCGAGAAGGGTATGAGGCCCTTACAAGAAGGTTGTTCAGACCCAAATGGGGGCTTTCTAACCTCATATGAGGTTTTTCCACACACATCCAACAAAAAAATGTATTTGCGGATTTGCAATGGATTGCAAATGACGAATGTTGTAGTGTTAATGACAGAAAGTTGATCCAATGCCTTCATTAGACTAATTTCCCCATTACATACGCTCTGAATTATTTCACAACAATTTCCACGGAATTACTCTATTACTATTCATTTCTAATTGCATTCCTATAAATTTTTCTCTCCCACGAGCTGTTAAGAGCACGAACACTGGTCTCTTTTCTTTTTATCATCCAGTACCGTATTGTAATTAAATGATTAAAATATAATATCACATACGATATAAGCCGTGTAATATTTAGAATAATTATAATGATAACATGGACAGAATAATATCGTAATTGCTGAGGGTATAATCATCGGCATACTAATTGCAAGTTAATTGTGTTTTTAATTGCATATCAGTGTTTATGAATGCGCATAGATAAAAAGATAACCTTATTTCAGCCCCTCGTTTTATGTTTATGGTGGAAGAAGCAATTGTCTGTTGAAAGGCTGGTTAAGTTTGTCAGAATTTACAAACGAAAATATTAAAATTGCAGATTTTCCTTCAAACTCCTTCATTCCCAAGAAGAAAAGGATTTCTGGAGATAAATTCGTTTCGTGCATTCAAAATTTATTGAGAGGACTCAGTGGTTCATGTTCATAGAGTTCTGTCAGAGAAATGTCATTCATCAAACGTCAAACGGTAGATCACAACATCTAATTTTACTGACACTTTCCCTTTCCGCCGGTAATGAGCTATCTCCGCCAAAAATAATCCTGACAACCATAAAACAACGCGGACGCCCCCTAATTGTGAGAAATCACACCAATTTTTCACAGCAATCTGTTTGAAGACGTGTTGAAAGTATGATTCATTAGAGTGTCTTATGAGATAGCGAGACAGAAGACATAAAAAGATGATGAATTACATACCAACTTTTTCATTCAGCTAAATAGATGACATGCTTTGCCAACCCGAGACGATTCTATCTTCATCGTTTCGAAAAGAGGAGCTCACACCTTCGCTGTGCTATTTCCGGTGTTAAAGTGTTGAATTCGACCCACTCCAGAGAGTTGTCGCCTTTTCAACAGGCCGAATTGAAAACTGATTAATTTCAAGTGAAAACGTCATTTTAATATCTTCTGCGACGTTTGGAATTCTCAACAAAATTGCTTGTTGTATCACATGTATGGAACGAATTAATTGATAAAGCACGTCGTTTTTCTAATATTCTTATAACTCGCATAAATCGTTTCTCAATAAGAACAATTATTGAAGATGTGCTTCTGAATTGACGAAATAAAATGTATTACTATATAAATGGATTTTAACGTCTGTGAGAATAATTAGGGATCCGGAATTTCAAAAAATTTGTCTGCATGCCGTTAAATCTTTCCCTAAAATGTATTACGTTTGGCGGAAATTACTTCGATATGAAGTTTAGAAAAAGAATTTACTTCGACTCCGAAACTTCAACCAAAAGAAATTTCTATATAATTCAAATCAATTTTCTGGATAAACTTGATTCAAGAACCATAACTCAAACATATCACGCCACCATAGAAAACAAGTTCATCCCCTCCACCTCATCTCGTAACGACGATTCGTTGAAACGTGGGGACAAAGATGATCATCCAGACACATTAGGGGGATATCAAAAATAATGTGTTATAAACCAGGTGTGAGCGTGCATTTAGGATTTTCATATTTTGTCACCCGTTTTGTTCGCTGCAGATTTATCCCCTTGCAACAATGCGCCACTGGTTTTTTCCTGTATATGTGCGGCTCATGGGCGTTACCATCGTCCCCTGGAATTACTCGATTTGATACAGGGACTTGTCCCGCGTATTGTGAAAAATGATTTGTTTAAAGGGCGGGAGCTAGTTCTTATAAAAGGTGCTATCATAAAGGACACGGTGATGTTGACAAATTTTAGGTTGCCGTGTGTAATTTTTCAATAAACCCATGAATTTTGGAATAACGCCCACTTTTTCTTTATGTCCGCACGGGATATAGGTAATTAAAATATATTATGCTTTTTGGCACATGGCACTCGTTGGAATTTTTTCTGCGACAGATAATTAGGTACTTTTGCTGCCAGTTGCTCTATTTATGTATACATAGGGATATTTTTGAATTTGAAACCTTCGTGAACTCCATTATTTGCTTGTGAATTATTTATTCGGGGCATATTTGGATGCCCTAGTTCAGCAACTGATCGAATTGGAAATATAGGTCTGATGTTATTCTCAGAAAATAAGAATAAAGTGAGAGATATTTACCGAACAAATAAACAAAATGAGCAACTGAATTGGAAACAACGTGAAGTAGAGACAATGATAAAATGAAATGAGCTGAAACACAGATTAAGATGAAGCAATAATAGATATGTGTACCAACTCCAAAAACGTATACTGGGTCTTTCACGAGGAACCTCACCCATATTTATACGGGAAACTACTGAACGTATTTTCATGAAATTCAGCACTTATAAGTATTTCACGCTGCTGATGAAATCTAAAATATTTTCAAGGCATGAGCACCTCCGGTTTTTCCGGAAATGACGTCAACTTCCGTTTTTCAAATTAGAACACCATTTTTTTATTGCAGAAATAGATTCCTTAGAGAATTTCAAGTTATTTTGATGTAACATTTTTCAGTTTTGGTTGGAAAATTCTCTCTGAGCGGGAAAATTCGAAAAAAAAAATCGAAAATAGAGCTCCGCTGAAACAAGAATAACTTCGAGGTTTTTGGATGAAAAATTTTCATTTTTGGGATTTTTCAAGATGTAAGATTGATGTATCCACTTTAAAAATCGAAATCGCGATTCATGATACAGGGGATGAAAAAATCGCTTTCAAAGTTAGGGATGACAAAATCGTGAAAAATCAATTTTTTCAAATTAGAACCCCATTTTTTTATGGCAGATATTGAATCTACTTTAAAAAATAATGTGAGTGTATGCATCACACCCTTGCCCTAAAATGGATATTTTCTGAGTTAATATCCACTTTAGGGCAAGGGTGTGATGCATACACTCACATTATTTTTTAAAGTAGATTCAATATATCCATAAAAAAATGGGGTTCTAATTTGAAACAATTGATTTTTCACGATTTTGTCATCCCTAACTTTGAAAGCGATTTTTTCATCCCCTGTATCATGAATCGCGATTTCGATTTTTAAAGTGGATACATCAATCTTACATCTTGAAAAATCCCAAAAATGAAAATTTTCCATCCAAAAACCTCGAAGTTATTCTTGTTTCAGCGGAGCTCTATTTTCGATTTTTTTTTCGAATTTTCCCGCTCAGAGAGAATTTTCCAACCAAAACTGAAAAATGTTACATCAAAATAACTTGAAATTCTCTAAGGAATCTATTTCTGCAATAAAAAAATGGTGTTCTAATTTGAAAAACGGAAGTTGACGTCATTTCCGGAAAAACCGGAGGTGCTCATGCCTTGAAAATATTTTAGATTTCATCAGCATCGTGAAATACTTATAAGTGCTGAATTTCATGAAAATACGTTCAGTAGTTTCCCGTATAAATATGGGTGAGGTTCCTCGTGAAAGACCCTGTATATGTTGCACCATGCATAAAGTGTACAAATCGAGAATTATGACAGTGTTTACTTTGTTGTATACTATTCAGTCCCATACATATATTTTATTCTTTAATTTTCGTGGTATTATGAATTGATTTATCAGTCAATTCTTCCATTCAAAAGAACTCTATGTATATTCAACAATAGGTGAATTTTGATATATTTCAGTTTATTCTCTACTTCTCTATACGAAAAACAAGTCTACTTCGACTGCAGATATCACTAAAACCTATTCTTTGTTTAGCTAAAGTGTAGAAACAACTTAGGGGTAAACATTTCCCAAAAACTTTCTTCATATGAAAACCCAAATTCAAGTTTTCTTTTTGGGCCAACTAAATCTCGAAAGAAAAATGTTCAACCATGATGCACGATTGTTACTTTCTCAGTGGATTCATTCATGCCAAATCTTGTATGCTTGCAAGCATAATCAACTAACAAATTGCCCATAAAATTTTTTCGGGCATAATGATTCCTACACTCTACGACCTCAGCCATGAATGCCACAATATATCACACATTCTCCTCTGAATAGCCCTTTTCACCCAAACTAGACCACCAAGTTCTTCGCAAATACCTTAACAATAGAAACAAGCCAAACAATCGGTGTCAAAGCGGAATCCAAAGCAGAGATAGGTGTAAAACTATAATGCCAGCTCTAGAGTTGTACAAACATGCTGGAGAGCCATCCAACAGAATGGATGAAATCTTATTATAATACTTGGCGTATAATTTATAACTTTTCGAAGGGGGCAGCTTGTACTAACGATATTTCATTCAGTGGAAGCTGTTTTGGGGTAAGAATCGTGTTTTTGGGGATTGTACTGTGGGAATACAATGATCACACTCCAGTTGCATGAATGAATATTTTGTACTTCTGTGGGGGACCGAGTCAACATCGAATCTATTCATATCATTCCCGAGATGATAAATAAAAATCCCATTATTGCTACGATATACAGCAAGAAGTGTTTTGAATTTATCCACAAATATTCCTTTCTTCATTCAATTTTACACAGAGTGCCTCTTTTTCGAATTCGGCTCTGTTAAAAAGATATAGCCATTGGAGAAAAAAATTGGGCTTATTATGTTCCTGATACAATTCTCTGGAATTGATTCAAAGTTCATATTTCTCGATTGAAATTGAGTTTATACATTTAGGGAATACTCAAGTACTAACCTTATTGGAATAAAAATGTTGCAAACACGATAGTTTCAACAAGAACAGTTAGTTTCATCGGATTATATCTGCAACTAAAAAACCACATTTCTCCCACAAAAATAAGTTCCTTCTTCGATTTTTCTGCAGATTTGTTTGTGAACACTTATAACTAGTTCATATTTTCCTCGAAATTCCCAATCTCATGAAGAAAGACTTTTCATTCGGATCATCAGAATTTATTATTAAACAACCTAACCTAATCTATTTTGTATCCATTCTGTGAATATTTTCACAGAAGTGTTGTCAGATTGCTGATATTTTCATTGAGGTTAAGGATTTTTTACGTAACATAGTACATATGAATATCTATGAATTCTGCCATTTCCATCCACTTCGCCGCGAATTTTCACGACGCATGCGTATAGAGAAAACCGTTGGAGGCGCTGCCAACTATAAACAAACTATAACATTATGTGAAGTAGTAAATCAATACAGTGAATTACTAGAATGGGGATCTTGGCTTCAGGACTTCAGAAACTTGTTAAATATTCAGTGAATTATTGCAATTATGTGATTATTATGTGAAGTGAATTAATATAATATTAACCGTGTGTTATAAATTCCAAGAGGATATTGTTTAGATAGAAACATCGCCACTGATTATCAGGTATCATAGTATTTTTCATTAATTTTAATTCAATACGTGATTTGTATCGAGATTCATCATTCATATCCGAATTTTGTATTTCATCGATATTTAACTTCAATATGGACCGGTAACAATAAATTTTTAATAGAAACTGTGCGTATTGAATGCTCCTTGGTGTGCAAATTTATCTCCCACATTTGTGGGATTTTATTATTAAAATATCTCTACATCAACGTTTTCCATCATCTGAATTTAAGTCTCGACAAAGTTGATAAATATTCTGACAACATTGTAAACTCGTTTAAAGACCAGAGAAGGAACAATATTCGATGATATTTAATTCAGAGACGCATTTAGATTATTCTTGAAATTAATGATTTTTCCGGGTAACATTGGAAATAACTCGAAAACGACGCGTTTTATTGAAAAAATATAAGAA
Source organism: Adalia bipunctata (assembly GCA_910592335.1). Lineage (NCBI taxonomy): Eukaryota > Metazoa > Arthropoda > Insecta > Coleoptera > Coccinellidae > Adalia > Adalia bipunctata. Next base: position 8,255,151 of record OU342951.1, read on the forward strand.
TATTTTTAGTTTCTTAAATGATTGATTCTTTCGAAAATATGAACAGTTTATCTTTTTAAATTGGTTTTATGGTGTTTCTGCGTGTATTGATAAGTCGACTACCCTGTAACTTTTATACAAGGAGAGATATTGAATAAGTTTCGATTGAGGAATATGCACCAATGAACCAAAATTCAGTTCATTTATAATAACGGTTACGAAGATATGGACAATAAAGTGTTTTTCATGGATTTTCGACACCCTGTATTTTTCAAACGAAACCGAATTTAGAAAACTGGTAAAGGAAGAAAATGTTTCGTTTGATGAGAGGAATATACAGTAAAAATATATGTACAAGTCAAAGACTCACCCTGTATAATGCAGCTTTGAGAGAAAAGAGTTCACATTCACAGTAGGTTTATTTATTTCAATTTTTTTCACAACAATATTGAGGGACAGTTCATATTTTTAAAGCCATATTTTGATTTATTTCATGGCTCTACTCAAGTTATCTTTCATCGCAGGACAATTGTTACCTCTTATGATCTAAGCTGTATCGTCAGCATATGATGAAACGGAACCCTCCTCTTGAATGTCTAGGAGTGAATTTAGATAAAAAATAAACAAAATCGGACGAAGTCTTGTTCCCTGTGGTATTCATATCTTAATTTATAGTTTATCACTGAATATGTTTGATTTTTTCGTCATTTCTTGCCTATCAATCTATTTAATGTTTCAACATCCAGATTCAGAAGATTATCTAGCCTCAGAAACTTTAAATAGAGGTCATTCGATCTGATTTTGAGACGTGAACCTTACAAGAATTCTGAGTTTCTTTTCTTCCATGTTGCACTCTTTGAAGTTAACGAACGATAGACATATTAGCTTCAAAGAAAACCGCTGAGATACCTCAAGAATCAATAATTACAGTTATGTTCTAAATGAAATGATGACCCGTCTGAAGGCACGGTACCGAATTTGGTGAAAAAGTCAACCCCAAAACCCAAAAGACGTACCAATTTTTTGCCGGTTCGGTTCTCTATCCCAAAGAAAATCGTTCAGTTTTTGTGCCCGACCCAAGTTGGCGTTTATGCCACTACAAATCGATGAGTTTCACACAAACAGTAATCACGACGGCATAAAAACGCAAAAAATGTCATTATAAACCGAAATTATGTCCCATCATAGACCTCGAAACCGCTTATTAGTCGTTAATATAATGAAATCGAGTCATTCGGGCCAATTACCAGATCGAAACAACGTCCGATAGAGCAACTCAATCATCTTAGTCGATGCACTCCATCAATTATTTCGTGGTCTCAAAGAGAGATAGATACCCGGTCGTAGCCAGGCATATAATAATCAAAATGTGTTATTACTGTCTATTCCAAATGTCTGATTACAATAATTCCGTTCCTGAAGACCTTCTAATGCGAGTTTTGGGACTGTCACGTATCGTTATAAAAAATGTTGATGTGGTGGAACGGTCTCAGGTCCCAGAAAGATTGATCAGCCGTTGATATTCGATTCTTGCTTCGGAAAAACGTCTTATACATATTCATGAAGGAAGCAACGGAAGATACCATTGGTGAGATCCTGTGAAATTTATGGTCTCTGTGCTGTTTCTTCCAATTTTGATACATTCTGATTAGGCGATTTTAACTGAGATACGCCTTGATTATGGCGCCAAATAGAGCTGCCATTCTATCCACAAGGAGGTGGATAGAGAAGCAAAAAAAAATAATGTCACTAAGTTAGAAATGATCCTTCCGCATGGTAGTGCCATGTTCTCAAAGTTCACATGTGACATAACGATGAGATAAATCAATCATTATTCACCAATCTGCTCAATTATTCAGTAAGCTCATCTCTACCAATTCGACACACTCAATTACCGATGTGACGTATGCCTCAAATCCATTTCGCCGGCCTGTACCCAGCCGACTTGATATCGTGGAGTAAAAGGAGGATCAAAACGCCCTTAGGAGTACTGGGGGCTGCCAAGAGGCGTAGATGGGTGTGGGCAGGCGGGAGAAATTGCCAGCCTTTCCTCGTTCATTACCCATCGGTAATGATAATATGCTTCAATTAAATCCTATAATTAAGCCTCTCTATTTATGATGAAGCAACTCTCCATTGTTAATTGACAAGGACGATCGGAAGAGGAAGAAAGTGGGAGGGGATGGTGAGCGGTCTCCAAATGCGCCTTTGATTAGCGTATTTCATATTCATCGGATGCCCCCGTCGTTTGTGAAGGGTGAAACTCAAGTAAAGGCCTCGGTGAAGGCTGGAATGACTTCATTTACTGTACGAGCTATTTCCCTACATCTTTTCGACCAGATGTAACTCATATTTTTCGACAAGATTTTTATATAAAATGTTCCATGAATATTTTTCTGCACTTTGAATATTTTACGTTGCATGCATGGATGAATAACAAAAAAGGGTAAAAGTGCAGTCTTCTACAAAGCGGTAACGACACTACACACGAGGTTATTAAACATTTCTTGAGGAATTTGGTTCCATCTCTCTATCCGCACGGATATTCGGAGAAGGTCATTGATGAATATCAAGAACAGTATCGGCCCTAATATAGAGCCCTGCGGTACACCTGACTTTAAATCCTTCAGATCAGATGTTTGATTGTTGTAGACGACGGCCTGTTTTCTTCCTGTGAGGTAGGACCTGAACAGGTTATTGGTTAAGAGGTAAGCAGATTCACGAAGATATGCTTAATACCCTTGGTGATCAATGTCCTTCGTATGCGACCGTGAAAAATTGGACTGCAAGTTTCAAAAGAGGTAAGTTTTCCATTGAAGATGATGACCGATCGGGAAGGCCAGTTTCTATGTCAGTCCCCGAAAATATCGATGCAGTTCATGACATGATTTTATCAGGCCATCGAATTGGGCTAAAACTGATATCTGAAGCACTGAAGACTTCATACGAACGCGTTCATCATATGGTTCACGTCAATTTGGACATGAGAAAAATGTCTGCAAAATGGATCCCCACATGTTTGAATGTTGACCAAAAGCGTGCAAGGGTATAAGCACGCGTTCGATCAGTGCTCGATTTGAAAACGATGTAGACTTCTTGAACAGAATTGTTACTATGGATGAGACTTGGGTACATTTCAACGATCCAGAGATCCAGAGACGCTCCAGAGACGCTCAGAGTACTCAAAGTATTGGCCATACTGATCAGCCATATGGGTTTTCTGCATGATTCGAATGGGTTGTAGATCTTCACGTTCGAGAAACGGCTTTGGATTCGCCAGGGATTCCTTGGTGATGACAAATATGGTGGTTTTGGGTGGTCCTACCCCTTTGGCATTTTTGACCCAAAAAGTTGGGATTTTCGATATCGATTTTATGATGCTCAGAGATACTTCGGACAATGCTGATTAACAATATACAAACAAAAGGTGGATAGGGCCAAAGGAGCAGGAGCTATGACGATTTGAAATTTCGGATTTTTTGAAAAAATGCCATTTGACAGATGAAAACCTAAACTATGATAGATAGCGACTTGAATTTGTTTTTATCGAATAGAGCGCCCTCGAAAACCTACATTTTGATACCAAACATGTCCATATAGGCCTCATTATAGTCGAATTTATATTGCTTTATTTTTTTGCATTTTTCATTCTCGAGTTTTGTTCAGACGCTCAGAGTACTCAAAGTATTGGCTATACTGATCAGCCATATGGGTTTTCTGCATGATTCGAATGGGTTGTAGATCTTCACGTTCGAGAAACGGCTTTGGATTCGCCAGGGATTCCTTGGTGATGACAAATATGGTGTTTTTGGGGGGTCCTACCCCTTTGGCATTTTTGACCCAAAAAGTTGGGATTTTCGATATCGATTTTATGATGCTCAGAGATACTTCGGACAATGCTGATTAACAATATACAAACAAAAGGTGGATAGGGCCAAAGGAGCGGGAGCTATGACGATTTGAAATTTCGGATTTTTTGAAAAAATGCCATTTGACATATGAAAATCTAAACTATGATAGATAGCGACTTGAATTTGTTTTTATCGAATAGAGCGCCCTCGAAAACCTACATTTTGATACCAAACATGTCCATATAGGCCTCATTATAGTCGAATTTATATTGCTTTATTTTTTTGCATTTTTCATTCTCGAGTTTTGTTCAGACGCTCAGAGTACTCAAAGTATTGGCTATACTGATCAGCCATATGGGTTTTCTGCATGATTCGAATGGGTTGTAGATCTTCACGTTCGAGAAACGGCTTTGGATTCGCCAGGGATTCCTTGGTGATGACAAGTATGGTGTTTTTGGGGGGTCCTACCCCTTTGGCATTTTTGACCCAAAAAGTTGGGATTTTCGATATCGATTTTATGATGCTCAGAGATACTTCGGACAATGCTGATTAACAATATACAAACAAGAGGTGGATAGAGCCAAAGGAGCGGGAGCTATGACGATTTGAAATTTCGGATTTATTGAAAAAATGCCATTTGACAGGTGAAAATCGAAACTATGATAGATAGCGACTTGAATTTGTTTTTATCGAATAGAGCGCCCTCGAAAACCTACATTTTGATACCAAACATGTCCATATGGGCCTCATTATAGTCGAATTTATATTGCTTTATTTTTTTGCATTTTTCATTCTCGAGTTTTGTTCAGACGCTCAGAGTACTCAAAGTATTGGCCATACTGATCAGCCATATGGGTTTTCTGCATGATTCGAATGGGTTGTAGATCTTCACGTTCGAGAAACGGCTTTGGATTCGCCAGGGATTCCTTGGTGATGACAAATATGGTGGTTTTGGGTGGTCCTACCCCTTTGGCATTTTTGACCCAAAAAGTTGGGATTTTCGATATCGATTTTATGATGCTCAGAGATACTTCGGACAATGCTGATTAACAATATACAAACAAAAGGTGGATAGGGCCAAAGGAGCAGGAGCTATGACGATTTGAAATTTCGGATTTTTTGAAAAAATGCCATTTGACAGATGAAAACCTAAACTATGATAGATAGCGACTTGAATTTGTTTTTATCGAATAGAGCGCCCTCGAAAACCTACATTTTGATACCAAACATGTCCATATAGGCCTCATTATAGTCGAATTTATATTGCTTTATTTTTTTGCATTTTTCATTCTCGAGTTTTGTTCAGACGCTCAGAGTACTCAAAGTATTGGCTATACTGATCAGCCATATGGGTTTTCTGCATGATTCGAATGGGTTGTAGATCTTCACGTTCGAGAAACGGCTTTGGATTCGCCAGGGATTCCTTGGTGATGACAAATATGGTGTTTTTGGGGGGTCCTACCCCTTTGGCATTTTTGACCCAAAAAGTTGGGATTTTCGATATCGATTTTATGATGCTCAGAGATACTTCGGACAATGCTGATTAACAATATACAAACAAAAGGTGGATAGGGCCAAAGGAGCGGGAGCTATGACGATTTGAAATTTCGGATTTTTTGAAAAAATGCCATTTGACATATGAAAATCTAAACTATGATAGATAGCGACTTGAATTTGTTTTTATCGAATAGAGCGCCCTCGAAAACCTACATTTTGATACCAAACATGTCCATATAGGCCTCATTATAGTCGAATTTATATTGCTTTATTTTTTTGCATTTTTCATTCTCGAGTTTTGTTCAGACGCTCAGAGTACTCAAAGTATTGGCTATACTGATCAGCCATATGGGTTTTCTGCATGATTCGAATGGGTTGTAGATCTTCACGTTCGAGAAACGGCTTTGGATTCGCCAGGGATTCCTTGGTGATGACAAGTATGGTGTTTTTGGGGGGTCCTACCCCTTTGGCATTTTTGACCCAAAAAGTTGGGATTTTCGATATCGATTTTATGATGCTCAGAGATACTTCGGACAATGCTGATTAACAATATACAAACAAAAGGTGGATAGGGCCAAAGGAGCAGGAGCTATGACGATTTGAAATTTCGGATTTTTTTGAAAAAATGCCATTTGACAGATGAAAACCTAAACTATGATAGATAGCGACTTGAATTTGTTTTTATCGAATAGAGCGCCCTCGAAAACCTACATTTTGATACCAAACATGTCCATATAGGCCTCATTATAGTCGAATTCATATTGCTTTATTTTTTTGCATTTTTCATTCTCGAGTTTTGTTCAGACGCTCAGAGTACTCAAAGTATTGGCTATACTGATCAGCCATATGGGTTTTCTGCATGATTCGAATGGGTTGTAGATCTTCACGTTCGAGAAACGGCTTTGGATTCGCCAGGGATTCCTTGGTGATGACAAATATGGTGTTTTTGGGGGGTCCTACCCCTTTGGCATTTTTGACCCAAAAAGTAAGGATTTTCGATATCGATTTTATGATGCTCAGAGATACTTCGGACAACGCCGATTAACAATATACAAACAAAAGGTGGATAGGGCCAAAGGAGCGGGAGCTATGACGATTTGAAATTTCGGATTTATTGAAAAAATGCCATTTGACAGGTGAAAATCGAAACTATGATAGATAGCGACTTGAATTTGTTTTCATCGAATAGAGCGCCCTCGAAAACCTACATTTTGATACCAAACTTGTCCATATAGGCCTCATTATAGTCGAATTTATATTGCTTTATTTTTTTGCATTTTTCATTCTCGAGTTTTGTTCAGACGCTCAGAGTACTCAAAGTATTGGCTATACTGATCAGCCATATGGGTTTTCTGCATGATTCGAATGGGTTGTAGATCTTCACGTTCGAGAAACGGCTTTGGATTCGCCAGGGATTCCTTCGTGATGACAAATATGGTGTTTTTGGGGGGTCCTACCCCTTTGGCATTTTTGACCCAAAAAGTTGGGATTTTCGATATCGATTTTATGATGCTCAGAGATACTTCGGACAATGCTCATTAACAATATACAAACAAAAGGTGGATAGGGCCAAAGGAGCAGGAGCTATGACGATTTGAAATTTCGGATTTTTTGAAAAAATGCCATTTGACAGGTGAAAATCTAAACTATGATAGATAGCGACTTGAATTTGTTTTTATCGAATAGAGCGCCCTCGAAAACCTACATTTTGATACCAAACATGTCCATATAGGCCTCATTATAGTCAAATTTATATTGCTTTATTATTTTGCATTTTTCATTCTCGAGTTTTGTTCAGACGCTCAGAGTACTCAAAGTATTGGCTATACTGATCAGCCATATGGGTTTTCTGCATGATTCGAATGGGTTGTAGATCTTCACGTTCGAGAAACGGCTTTGGATTCGCCAGGGATTCCTTGGTGATGACAAATATGGTGTTTTTGGGGGGTCCTACCCCTTTGGCATTTTTGACCCAAAAAGTTGGGATTTTCGATATCGATTTTATGATGCTCAGAGATACTTCGGACAATGCTCATTAACAATATACAAACAAAAGGTGGATAGGGCCAAAGAAGCAGGAGCTATGACGATTTGAAATTTCGGATTTTTTGAAAAAATGCCATTTGACAGGTGAAAATCTAAACTATGATAGATAGCGACTTGAATTTGTTTTTATCGAATAGAGCGCCCTCGAAAACCTTAATTTTGATACCAAACATGTCCATATAGGCCTCATTATAGTCGAATTTATATTGCTTTATTTTTTTGCATTTTTCATTCTCGAGTTTTGTTCAGACGCTCAGAGTACTCAAAGTATTGGCCATACTGATCAGCCATATGGGTTTTCTGCATGATTCGAATGGGTTGTAGATCTTCACGTTCGAGAAACGGCTTTGGATTCGCCAGGGATTCCTCGGTGATGACAAATATGGTGTTTTTGGGGGGTCCTACCCCTTTGGCATTTTTGACCCAAAAAGTTGGGATTTTCGATATCGATTTTATGATGCTCAGAGATACTTCGGACAATGCTCATTAACAATATACAAACAAAAGGTGGATAGGGCCAAAGGAGCGGGAGCTATGACGATTTAAAATTTCGGATTTTTTGAAAAAATGCCATTTGACAGATGAAAATCTAAACTATGATAGATAGCGACTTGAATTTGTTTTTATCGAATAGAGCGCCCTCGAAAACCTACATTTTGATACCAAACTTGTCCATATAGGCCTCATTATAGTCGAATTTATATTGCTTTATTTTTTTGCATTTTTCATTCTCGAGTTTTGTTCAGACGCTCAGAGTACTCAAAGTATTGGCTATACTGATCAGCCATATGGGTTTTCTGCATGATTCGAATGGGTTGTAGATCTTCACGTTCGAGAAACGGCTTTGGATTCGCCAGGGATTCCTTGGTGATGACGAATATGGTGTTTTTGGGGGGTCCTACCCCTTTGGCATTTTTTACCCGAAAAGTTGGGATTTTCGATATCGATTTTATGATGCTCTGAGATACTTCGGACAATGCTCATTAACAATATACAAACAAAAGGTGGATAGAACCAAAGGAGCAGGAGCTATGACGATTTGAAATTTCGGATTTTTTGAAAAAATGCCATTTGACAGGTGAAAATCTAAACTATGATAGATAGCGACTTGAATTTGTTTTTATCGAATAGAGCGCCCTCGAAAACCTTAATTTTGATACCAAACATGTCCATATAGGCCTCATTATGGTCGAATTTATATTGCTTTATTTTTTTGCATTTTTCATTCTCGAGTTCTGTTCAGACGCTCAGAGAACTCAAAGTATTGGCAATACTGATCAGCCATATGGGTTTTCTGCATGATTCGAATGGGATGTAGATATTCACCTTCGAGAAACGGCTTTGGATTCGCCAGGGATTCCTTGGTGATGACAAATATGGTGTTTTTGGGGGGTCCTACCCCTTTGGCATTTTTGACCCAAAAAGTTGGGATTTTCGATATCGATTTTATGATGCTCAGAGATACTTCGGACAATGCTGATTAACAATATACAAACAAAAGGTGGATAGAGCCAAAGGAGCAGGAGCTATGACGATTTGAAATTTCGGATTTTTTGAAAAAATGCCATTTGACAGGTGAAAATCTAAACTATGATAGATAGCGACTTGAATTTGTTTTTATCGAATAGAGCGCCCTCGAAAACCTACATTTTGATACCAAACATGTCCATATAGGCCTCTTTATAGTCGAATTTATATTGCTTTATTTTTTTGCATTTTTCATTCTCGAGTTTTGTTCAGACGCTCAGACTTTTGTTTACTGGTATGAAGTAGATGAGTAGACATTTTTCTATTTAATTCCTTGAGACGACCTGTAGGAATTTGTCCTGAGTTGTCATTGCCTTCCATTCTTCATAATTCGTTTAATTGTAACAAAGGTGTGTTGAATTTTTTAAATAGAGGTCCAGGAAAAAATCATCATAAGTAAACAAACTTCTTTGGCGGACTTCATCAAACGAAGGAAATTTGATGAATGCGAAACAAAATCGACAAGTTCGGCTGCTGGAATCCGCTAGCCATGATGTCTATACACAGGGAATTGCCAATTTCCGAGAATGAAATTATTGATGATATAGCAAGAAGACCAAGGCGACTTTACTTTGTTTTATGATGGCAAACCAAAATTTCTGATAATAGTATATTATTCAATGAGCGGTAATGTAAGTCATAACACACGCAGATGAATTTTGCAGCACGAGCCATCAGTTGAGTAATTCATCAAGTGTGTTCTGACCATTACCGCGAATCGAATACTATACTTTATCTTCGACTTCTTCAAAATTGACAACAGTTGTCAAAAGCGATCTCTGTGGTCGAGAATCGAATCACGTAAAAAACATCAAAAATTCACGGTTTCCAATTGCAATTTTTGAATATTCAGACCGAAGGAAATGTAAAAACGAATGGCGAGAACGTTACCTTGATATCTGAAATAGTGTTCCCGATCGATCCGACTTTTTTTATTCATTTGGTAAACTGTTTTTCCTATTTGTATTAGAGTGAGTTATAGGCGTGAGTTATCATAACTATCGGGGTTGGTTTATAGATACTATTACAGCTCGAAATCAGTAGAATAATGGACACATTATTCTATGGGAGAAGAAATTTATTCTTGTTTTGCAATTAAAAAAATATTATTATTATTAGTTTCATATCCCCTCCCAAGACAAATGTCTGGGTACGCCACTGTCCAGAAACAAAGCAACAATCGATGGATTGGCGACACTCTGGTTCTCCAAGACCTAAGAAGTTTCGTGTCCAAAAATCTGCTGGAAAAGTTCTTGCTTCAGTTTTTTGGGATTGCCATGAAATAATCATGATTGATTTTTTGGATAAGGGTAGAACAATAACTAGAAATTACTACTCGACATTACTGACCACTCTACGGGAAAAAATTAAGGAGAAAAGACGCGGAAAGCTATCCAAAGGTGTTTTGTTTTTACAGGACAACGCCCCAGTACACAAATCTCATGTTGCCATATGCCATGCAAAAAATTCGTGATTTAGGATAAGAATTACTAGAACACCCCTCTTATTCACCAGATTTGGCTCCGTCCGACTATCATCTCTTTCATCAACTAAAAAAAAGTTTAAAAGGTCCAAAATCTTCTTCCAACGAGGGAGTAATAAAAGGAAAAGCTGTGGAAGAGTGGTTTGCAGAGCAAGAAGAAACATTTTTCTTGAAAGGTCTAGAGACGTTGCAGGTTCGCTGTAATAAATTTATTTAATCAAGAGGAGAATATGTTGAGTAATTAAATATTTTGACATTGAAATTCTGTTTGGTTCTATAGTGGGCTAAGAATTTTTCAATACATCCTCGTATAACTAAAAAAATGACCTCCTTCATATAATCACCTGTAAGATATACAGAATACAAAAACGAAGGATTTTTTCACATTTTCCAGCAATTCCTCCCACTCTTCCAACTTAACACGCAATGATTATGCTGATTGAAGCAATGCAAATACTTTCCATTCCATGCAAATGTCACCAAAGGTCAACTGTCTCATATCGAGGTACAGGATCCGAACAACAAAAAACATGTACGCCTCCTTTTCGAGATATTTGTCACGGGTTTCTTTCTACCGGTGGATGAATGGAAAGAGGGCTTGACGGTCTATTAGAGGACAGCTGTTTAGAATTCACGATCTGCCATGGTCGAAATACATTTCTGGATTCGATACGACACTCGATGGCAAAAAAAGGTTGTCGGCATTATACCGAGTAGGTACTCCTTAAAAAATTAGTCGAGGAGGGGAGGCAAGGGAAAAATTTCGTACTAATTCCGACATGTTTCGTCAGAATAAGATTTACGATTTACCAATCGGTTCTAAGCGAAAATGTGTCGTAGATTTTTTTCCGGTTACGCCACTTCGATATTTATACTTTGTATAGATATTTAACTCTTCTAAATGATGCTCAGGAAGCTGAAACTAATGCTTTTTCCAACACAATCCTCAAAAACTTAAATTTTCATAAAAACATATAGGCAAGAGCAAAAAGAGCGTAAATAAGCTAAACAAGAACAATATGAAAAGATAATTCTTCCAAATGACGAGAGAAGAATTTTTACAGCAAGCATTAGATATCGAAAGGATGGAAATGAATGAATACAAGATATGGGCCAAGGAACCTTCCTGATGGGGCCCTTCGTCTTCTCTATGGCAGTGTTTTTCAAACTGTGGGTCGCGACCCCCTGGGGGGTCGCGAAGCTTCTGTAGGGGGGTCGCCAAGAGTCGAGAGAGCTAGTAATAGAAGGTTCTGCTTGTTTCGGATTAATCAAATGATACAATTCTCATTGGAACACTCTCATTTCTCCGAGATATGAATTTTTTTCGTCATTTTTCATGATCAACCCCCCAATTATCCAAACCGAGTGGCTAAAAACGATGGGGTTTATTGTATTTCATTCTTTCGACATTCAAGAAACACATATTCCAATATGATTGTGGAACACTTTCATTTCGTCGAGATATTAATTTTTTTCATCATTTTGCCTAAACAACCCCTCAAATTTCCAAACCAGGGGGCTTACAAACTATGGGATTTATTGTATTTCATTCCTTCGGCATTCAAGAAACGCATTTTCGAATTTGAAAGTGGAACACTTCCATTTCTCCGAGATAAGAATTTTTTCATCATTTTTCATAAACAACCACCCAAATCTCCAAACCTGGGGGCTTACAAACTATGAGGGTTATTGCATTTTCTTCTTTCGGCTTTCAAGGAACACATATTCGAAACCAATCGAGAAACACTCCCATTTCGTCGAGTTATGTTATGATTTTTGTCAGAAACCACCCCCAACAACCCCCATAACTCGGGGGGTCGCGAAACATTTTCTCATACCACGGGGGTCGCATCATGAAAAAGTTTGAAAAACACTGCTCTATGGGATATGCAGGGTCATTCTTCCTTATAACTTCATTTAAAATTATACAGAAACTAATCAAGAAATTTTCGAACTATGGAAAGTGTTTATGTCTCTTCCAAGTAACTCTAGATGGACCATATAAACGTCTTTTGACCTTGAAGCTCATCTAGACCCTTCATTCCGTGCCAAAAAAGCTTTTCGATCTTCGGACTGTCAACGAAAATTAGACCAATTTTTCCACCCTTTCCAGATGTTATCTGTCCCCGGTAAAATTCGCACATTGAATTTTATACAGTAACTTCCCTTATCGATATTCGGATCCCAGACTTCAGAGCGATAATCCCAGCAATCCCTCCTAAACGGTTATAAAGCCAAGTGCCGTATAATTTGCACCAGTTGTTAGGGTAGCTCGCCATTGTTCGTCGCTTGGCAGTGACAGCTACAGGCGGATGTTTGTCACTAGTACCTTCTGTATCCCGCCAATCTGTCATATTTTTTCATATATGGGTGCAGCAGGCCAAGATCGATAGGCTTTGGCAAAAGGGGAGATGTTAATTCTCCCGCGAGTGAGAATTTCGAATCGCAATTCGCAATCTTCAGACTGATCACCTTTTAGTCAACTTATTGCTGTTTCCACCGGTATCTGTCTATTCAAGCACTTTTGAGATCAATAAAAAAGCTCTTGACCCAAGTATTTTTTATTAAATGCTGCAAATACAGTGACTCATACCATTTCGGAATCTTAATGCAACAGGTGACCATTTTTTCCACACCACGTTAGGTTAAACTTAGGAAAACAAACGCAAAACACGAAATTTGAGCAAGATCTTCGTTTACGAAAAAACTATGGATGATTCCCAAAATCCACAGGTTATATTCGATAGCGCATCTATCTACAGTCCGTTCAAATATAAGAAGGAGCTTTGTAAACAAACAAAATCGTTCGGTTTGCGCACAATAAAGCTCCTATTGGTTAAACCATCATCACGACGCTCCCTTCGACCGCCCTAACAGACTGCCAGGATCGTACTCGGACTGTGGATGGTACTGGATAGAAATGATTCAATAATTTGAGTCAGCAATTCCCACATTAGAACTTTTTTCCTCAGAAACTCTAGTGCAAAATTTCTGTTATAATTTGCAACTGTCATAAACATTTCATATCCGACGTACCCAATTTTTTTTTTTGTTTCTATATTATCACCTATTATCTACTAAATAATTTCTTTTTCGGATGCTCGATATTGCGGCAAGGTAACACCAGAGTTTTAGAGATTTGGGTCGGAATCTTGCAAGATTCCGACAAATTAATTCCGGGAAACACCAGATTTTGGTCCTTTTCCCTAATGGGTGAAAGCCATCTTGATTTGCATAAATATCGAAGTTTTCAATCGGCAAGACTCGAAAAAGACCTCTGTTCAATTTTATAATGGTCATTTACTTGTAATATCCGAAATATATTTAGTTTCGGTCCATAATTTTATATTATTTTGTACGAAACTCTTTGTCGGCTGCTCAAGATTCCCACAAGGTAATTCCGGGAAAGTACAGGTTTGGGTTAAAATGGATTAAAGCCATCTTGATTTGCATAAATATCGAAGTTTTCAATTGACAAGACCAGTTAAAATACCCAGAGCTACTGTGAAGGTCTAGTTGTTCAAAGTGTTTATAGATTTTGTTGTGAAAAGTGTATTGTGTTGGAAAATCTTTCGACAAAGTGTATATAGTGTTTATAGAACAATGTCGAATTCGGAAACGGATACTGCATCTAAGGGTGATATGTGGGCACCACCACAAAAAAGGTCCAAAAGGTCGTATTTCTCTGCTGAAGAGAAAGAGATAATTCTGAACATTTTACGAAAATAATTGGAAGAACATCCTGATTTATCGAAAAGAGACTTAGTAGGAATTGTTTCAAAATCCTCAGGGGTGGATTCAGCTGTATTCAGAATTCTCAGAGAATATGAAGAGAATTAAACATTGACGCCACCTAAGAGGAGAGCCCAGTCGTTAAAAATAATCGATTCGGTTGACGATTTCGATATGAACCTTATCAGAAGAATTGTCCACTTTTTTTTTCCGGAATGAAATCCCAACGATTTCTAAAGTTCTAGAAATCGTAAATGATGACGACAGTTTGCCAAATTTCAAAAGAACAACGTTCTATAAATTATTGAAAAAAATGGAATTCAAGTTCAGTTAAAACTGAACGATTGTGTGAAATCTCCTCGATTCGACTCTGGACGGAAAGAAACTTTACGAAGGCCCTCCTAACTCTGCGCGAAAGATGTTATTATTGCTCCTTCTTAGATTTGAACAGAGTATAGGAATACTATCCGAACAACAGATTTTGCTCGGGAAGTCCATTTCTGCTGATACCATTGTCCAAAACGTGTAATACAACTTTGGCAATTCTCCCACAGCGACAACGAGATCGCTAAGTGCATGATCTCCTATAATGCATCCTCGCAAATAGATGGACCCGCTAAAAGTAACCAGGGGGTTCTCACCGAGTGGCGTAGAGAATCCGACTTGTAAAAGCTCATTGTTAGGGGTTGCCGCACAGCCCGGGGGTTCCTACCATCCATATTTCATGGCAATAGCGGTCCATTAGAGGCTATTACTAACTAGGGAGACCTAACTCACCATTCATGGCCGTAAAGAGATGCTGCCGCCTCGCTTTTGCTTTGAGGTTAGGTTACATCGGTGACAATAGCTTATCCAATATGTTTCTGATTTATTATATCTGCCAGTTTGGATCTCTATCTGGTGAATGCTAATGACACACGTTGAGTTATTGCAGAGGAGAGCGCTGATGAATGGATTGGGACTCAATAGGGAGAACCGCACGATATTGTAGTGTTTGACTTCTTGCCCAGCGTGCATTGTTGCTATTTCTTACGGAATATTGGCGAATTCCTTGTGATACGGTTTTATCGCTTTTGTTGGGGACACAATCGGGTTTGGGGCCACCTGAAGGAGTGTTCAAATTTGTTACGGAAGGTCCCAAAGGAGGCACTTCTGTATGAAAGAATCATCATCACATGGGAATTATTGGCAGCAAGCGAGGAAGCACCCCATGCAGGCTGTATACATATCTCACTTCGTATGCGGCGTAGACCAACAAATTTTTTTTTTAATTGAAGCTTAATCATTTCTCTAGAATGTGTATTACTCGCTTTTCTGTTATTCTCCGTATATTAGGAAAAAAAACCTGATGAGCTGTAATTTCATGAAAATCTGGACAAACGATTTTATTTCCTTGATATCTCTGTCAATTCTCGGGATAAATGTATGAAATTTTCAGTTTACATGCGAAATAATATTTTCCAGAATGTGTATAGATCAGTTTTTTGTTTTTTGCCCCCTCAATTTTTGAATGAATTATAAAGTAGGAACTTTATTGGTCATATTTTCAACCAGGTTTTCTTCCTAATATACGCAGAAAAACAGAAAAGCGAATAATACACATTCTGCAAAATATTATTCTGCATGTATACTGAAAATTTCATACTTTTATCCAGAAAATTGACGGAGATATCATGGAAATAAAATTGTTTGTTCAGATTTTCATGAAATTACAGCTCACCAGGTTTTTTCCTAATATATTAAGAAAAAAGAAAAACAGAAAAGCGAGTGATACACATTCTGAAGAAATGATTAAGCTTTAATGTAAAAAAAATTGTTGGTCTACGCCGCATAGGAACTGGGATATGGAAATAAAATGCCCAATTTTTGAAGGGAGCTCGCGAGCTCGGACGTGTACCAGGTCCCCTTGAACTAATGATTCGAATGTGTACATGGATTATTCATCATTCTGTCCTCCCTGTTAAATATTTTCGAGTAGAATTTTTCAATATCTGAATTTTTGGGGAAACTGCTTAAAATATTCGGAATTTTTTTGCCTATATTCATAATTCTCTGAACTAACATTGAAAGTCTCGAATAAAAATTCAAACAGTGTGACCAAGCTCAGTGGCTCGAGGTACAAGTGGCCCGGAATGAGATACCTCAGGAGGTAATTGACCACCTCCTGAGGACTATGCTCAGACGTGTTTCTATGTGAAGGCGCAAAATATGATTCAACGTTTAGCTTAATCGAGGGAATTTTGGCCATTTCGGTTCCTGGCCACCAAATATCGTTGGAGATCTAGAATTTCTCCTCGACCGGATCTCCCCGTTTCCTCCAACGCTCAACGGGAACTTCACGGGACAGTTATCGTCTAAATGGGACTTCCGGAACTATTCCTCCTGCCCGGATCGGCCTTAATGTGAACCAAGCACATGTATATCCTACTTGCGCTAACTAATTATTGATATTAGTCCTTGCTCTCCTATTATTTACCATCCGTTCAACAGGAAAAATAAGTATTAAATTACATACAATTTTTGTGAAACACATGTGCGGAGTTGCCCGGCTATTGTTACGTATCGTGCCACATATATTGTTCTGTTAAATTTTCATGCAGACATGCGATTGGTGCGGTTCGACTTTCATGCGAGGGCGTCGGAGCAATTTCAGTGCACCGAACCCGTTCAGGTGAAAAGTTTTCGGAAAATGGAGGACTGGGGCCGAATTGCAGGTTGAAACGCGAGATTTTCGAATCGCTCCTCATATTCGACTAAACTCCGGTTGAGCCATCTCTGATCATTTTTATCGAATAAGCCTTATCAATCTAACCGTTTCAGTTCCAAAAGTTTCAATAAAACCTACCCTACTTGATGAAACCAAATAAATACTACGAAAAGGTTAATCCGTGCTCGTCTCATATACGTCACCTGTTCGGTTTTCGCAGAGAAAATGAAGTTTTCACCTTAGTTTCATCAATCATCTCCCTCTCGCACTATGGAGCGTTATCGTCAGCAAAAAAGTTCGTTTTTTATGAGGACGTTTTCGCAAAATTCAGGTTCAATCTCGATCATATTCCCCAGTCTCTATTCTCGAAACTTTCTGGTCGCGACAAGGCGCAGCAGCCTTCATTTCAGCGAATTATGCGCGAATTAACAACCATCTAATTTCGCAACAACAAAGTCGACGATTATGATAGTCGGGCTCGTTCGAAACATTAGAGCGTTGTCCCCCCAACAAATTCGATTATCGAATTATTATAATAACTGCTGAAAATTATAGTCGTTCTATTCCTCGAAATGGTCGCTCTTGCGAAAATATCAAGATTACCTTCACCGGCCATATGTCTGACCGCTTCCTGGTTTTAATGTTCGCTAATTTCGAATTTATAGGTCACTTTTGAGAATTGGCGGAATTCGAGAGAAAATGGAATTAAATTGCGTCCTTCCCGATGTCAGCATTCGAGTCAATAAGTAAATGAGTAAGTTGTCGACAGCAGGTATCTTTTGGGTCAAATGATTATCGTCACTTTTTGTGTTTCATAGAAAAAATATCTCTCATCCAAAACTTCCTATTAATCAATTAGTCCAGCAATAGTTTTTCCAGATACAAACCGAAACGTTTCTTTTGAAACGATTCCACATGTGTTTTGGAGTGCTGAATCCGAATTTGACCTTTCATCCAGATCCAAGAGATCGAAAACCCCATAAGAAAATGCTTTAATAAACTTTGGAAGTTTGGTTTGTTTCCATTGACGGAAAATTACATAAATTCCCAATGCAATATATCTGTAAATATTTCACTGATCTGTCATGAAATATTTCACCAAATTTCTATGAAATATGCTGTAATATTAGTATTATTACATGAAGACAAAGTCTGTTGGAGACGAAAAAATATGTATTGAGTCTTTTTAAAAGAATATTGTGTGGAAATATTTCATTTGTATGACACATATTTCGTCGAAAATTATTTCAGTGATTTTTCGACGAAAGTTTCGCGATCAACAAATAATGCAGAGAATATTTCACCTTATTTCTTGCATTTACGGAAAATATCTGCAATGTTGCATGAAAATAAATTCAAATAGTGTTAATTTCTCGCAAAATCTTACGTATAATATATGAATCTTTCATGAATGCCCGCAAAAAAATATTCAAAAGTCTTCCTTCAACGAAGGATTTGTAAACTAAAGATTGAAACCGCTATTTCATCGAATATTTCAGCAATTCTTGATGAAACATGAGTGTAATTAATACATGTTGCATGGAAAAAATTTTGATGGAGATGGAGAAGAAATAATGCATTGGACGCTTTCTAATATATTTCTCAAAAAATAATCTTCACAAATATGTTATGAATATTTCGTTGAAGCCTAGAAACATTTTTTATCGTTTTTCCATGAATATTTCAATGAGAGATTCGCAAACTGTTAATATCAAACACATATTTCATCGAATATTTCACTCATATTTCGACCATATTCAATCGAATATTTGGACCATATTCAATCGAATATTTTACCTATATTTCATCGAGTATTTCACTCATATTTCGACCATATTCAATCGAATATTTCACCTATATTTCATCGAGTATTTCAATAATATTTCGACCATATTTCATCGAATATTTCACTCATGTCTCATCGAATATTTCATCCATATTTCATCGAATATGTCACCCATATTTCATCGAATATTTCATCGACTATTCCACTCATTCCATTTTTAGTGAGGAATTTTCCTTAGCAACACTTGTTTTCCATCGATAAAACATGGTAACGGGCAAAATCAACAACTTGGTTTTTCAGCGACAAAATTTTTGACGTTTCCCAAATTCATAGATAGCTTCGGGAATGAATACCATAGAGAAAACAAACATCGTTTAGTTGATCTATGATGAATACTTATTTGTCAAATAGCGCAATACAAGTCCAATGTGACCATCTTCAGACACATTTTCTCGAGAAATAGTCATTTCGAATACCACTCGAGATGAAATTTAAGCAGGTAAAATTTCTCTCTTGTAATATTCAAGTTTGTTGCTTCTCGGCAATTTCGCTCATGACATTTTTCCAAAATCACTCGCCTGACGGCTCGTGATTTTGATACAAATATCATTCGCGAAATTGCCGAAAGCAACAAACTTTCATTTCACAATCGAGAAATTTTGCCGGCAAAAATTTCATCTCTAGTGGTATTATATATGAATATTCCACCCATATTTCATCGAATATTTCAACCATATTTCATCGAATTTTCACCCATATTTCATCTATTATTTCACCCGTATTTCATCGAATAATTCAGCCATTTTTCGAATAAACAATCATTATCCAAACTCATGAGACTCTCATTATTGGATCGAAAATTTTATCGGAAAGATTTCAGTAACGGTTGTCCTGCAGTTTTATAAAAACATCGTTGAAATAATTGGTGAAACACCTCATATTCGATCCCAGTGACCCCTGATATATTATGAAAATAATTTCAATGATTTCAGGAACAAATTTTCCCTTTCATTCAGTAGAGATGATTATTCGAGATATCTATCGGATTCTATAGAATTCAGTAAAATGGACCAATTCACGCTCAATTCACCCCCAAGATTTGAAGATTCTCTCACGTCCAACTCTATTGATAGGAATACGTCAGTCTCAATCACCCAAAACCGATCCCGCAGAGCCTCACGCACAAAGAAATAACCCATCAAAGCCTTCCACAACCGATTACATCCGCTTAACAGCGTCAAGAAAGAAAGAACCCGGTAATTGAATACTTTCCCGGTGTCAGGAAACGATGAGGCCAATAAAACTCTTTTCCTATTATTCCGCGAGACACAAAGGCTCCTTTTTCTTCGCATCCCATGGATTGCGGATTTTTCTGCTTTGAAACGCCTCAATTAAGTTACCTCGAAGATATCTTTTGTGGGTTTCCATTCTATTCAAATCGGATAGCGACGAATTTCGGTAATTTTACGACGGATTGTCTGATCGGGACATTTATTACATCCGCCTCAGGCGTGATGATGACGTGGAACAAGATTGGTTAAGTGATTTTTTATGTAGAATGCTGATTTTGGTGATGGGCGATGGTGTTTTCTTTGTTCGGGAGGTCGATTGTTACGGCGAAAAGACTTTCGGAACTATGCTGACCGGAAAGGTTGCATATGAATTAGGTCAAATTAATCACCTTCTTCAAATAAGGAAGAAATAGTTCTATCGGGCTCCGTGATGTCGATGATCTTCAATGGTTCAAGAAGGAACCTGATCAGAACACCAAAATATTCAATATTTCGATATAAAAAGTCAATCAGGAGATTTACAAGTCATGTTAAGCCTTATATCAGTTATATCGGATGTTTTTTTAGGGTTTTTTTAAATTGAAATAAAATATGTTGAATTATAAGTTCCTTTAGGTTTAATTTCAATCAAACACAGAATTATCAATTTTCGATATATTCAATTTAAGAATACGGAGGTCGATCTATACTCGAAGAAACGAACTGAATAACTAAAATCATTTCTGTTCCCTTATTCATAATACGCAAAATGCCTATACGAAAAGTATCAAGTTACATATTGGATAAGAATTAAATCTGTCACCACATACACTTCACTGTGGAGTGGAAATAAACTAAGTAATTAATGGAAATTGAACCTAATTTATGATCTTTCGTTCTGTGGGTAATAGTGGAAATTTGATTTTTCCGCGAATCGCTAGAAAATTTTGACATTTCAGTCAAAATTGGTCATAGAAAACGTCAAGATTTCCTAACTGTTAGGAAATATTCATTTCCTTACTGTAAGGAAATGATATTTCCTTACAGTTGGTTCGACATATGCATATACGAACTTTTCTCATGATTCCTTCGGCACTTATTCTGAAGAAGCAGTATTTTCACTGCATCAACCAGCTCTGGAGGAGTCCCAGAAATAGCAAATTCATCATCACTCATCATTACACACTGTTTTAAATTCGCAAACACTAGCAATTAAATTACATAATTATATGCGTCAACTTTGACAATTCAACGAGTACGTTTCCATAGTAACGTAACCAATTTCAATACGAATTTCGAAGAATCATTCATTTATGAATCAAATAATTCGCGATTTCATCAAAATTAATTGGAATCTGTCGAATTTTAAACGATTTGCGGAAAAATAGTATGTTCACCTCGTAGGAAAAGACACATTCCTGGACTCTGTGTTGCCAAGTCTCGGCTTGCGCCTCGACAATTTTCACAATCGTCCAGGAATGTTACGCTTTTCCTACTTGGTAAACAATGTACTATTGTCGTGTAGGTATATTTCAATTTCAAATTCAGATTGGAGCCAAATTTTTTGACATTTATGTTTTAATAGTTATTTAATCAACTAGTTTATTAATGACAGCGATTAATGGTCGAAATATTTTAACGCACTCGCTCCGCTCACGCGTTAATGTTTGAGACCATTAATCGCTGGATTAATAAACGAGTTGATTACAAGATTTTTCCGTCGACCTCATCACGAATTGAATATGAATTCTCGATAGAAATGAATTTTTATTTTGCATAATAGACAAATTTGACATAATGTAAATTTCTATGTTCATTTCGATATATTAATATCTGTGGTCCCTATGGAACAATTCGAAAAATTCATAGAGGGAATATTGGACATATTGTGACATTCTGAATAACATTTAGTTTGCATTTATATCATTACCTATGATATCCGATAAGGAACGTGTGGAGAAAGTGGAGGTTGAAGTATTATTCACTTTGCAACACTTAATACCTGAAATTTCTTCTGCAGTCTATTTTATTTTGAATGGATTTGTCAATATACCCTTCTGTGACAGAAGTTGATTTCCAACCAAGCTGGATAGTGCTCTGACTGAATATTTTATGTTCGGTTGCCATGACAATCATGCATTAATAAGAAATCATGCATTAATAAGAAATCATGCATTAAAGCACATCATTAATGGATGATTTCGAGTGCGTTAAAATGAGCTTTTATTCTATGGTCGACGGAAAAATTAATTTCCGGCATATGTCTACCACGACTAGCTCTGAGAAACCGCATTCGACCAGACCAATTTTGGACCACTTTTTCGAGTAATTCAAGCCCTACTTCGGCAATAACACGAGTTATGTTGGCTTCCAAAATGTCCATTGTTTCTGGTTTATCAGCATAAACCAATGACTTGACATATCCCCAAAGAAAATAATCCATTGGAGTTATGTCGCATGATCTTGGAGACCAATTAATTGGAAAATTTCACGAAATAATGTTACCGCCAAATCTTTCTTTCAAAAAATCACTTGTTACGGTAGCAGCATGAGGTGTAGCACCATATTATTGGAGCCAAAACACTTCTGGGTCGATACTATTCAAATTTTGAAACAAATAATCATTGATCATCGATCTGTAACGAGCACCATTCACTATAACATCAGCTCCAGCATCGTTTTCGAAGAAATATGGACCGGTGATGCCTTCAGCGTGTAGAGCACACCATACAGTGCATTTTCCAAGATGCAATGGAACCTGCAGAACTTCTTGAGGATTGTTTTCACTCCATATACGGCAATTCTGCTTTTCTACGTAGCCGTTCAACCAGAAATGAGCTTCATCACTAAACACAATTTCTCGATCACAAGTGGATCAACTTCAAGCTGTTGTAGAGCCCAACCAGCAAACAAACGACGCTTATTATGGTCAAGTGGCTTCAGTTCTTGAATTTGTTCTTGGATCTTGTATGAGTGTAGACCAAGAACTTTACGCAAAATTTTCCCTGTGGTGAATGCACAGAGTCCAACTTGTTGTGAACGTCTTCATTAACATTATCACTTACAGCAGCGATGTTTTCTTCTGTACGTACAGTTCTTTGTCTTGTTGTTGCTGTTGCATCGAGTAGAGAAAATGTTGTCCGAAATCTATCGATAGTTCGACGAATAAGCTGCTCTGTGTTCACGACAAGTGAACGGTGCAAATAAATTGTTGTGAATTTTCAAAATTCTCATTCCTTCCAAATTAATTTCCCCATACTAGGGAATTCCCATATGGAGTTGTCTTTATGTAGGTGCGAAAAAAGAACTTGTCAGCTGTGGATCGCATCATATTATGTTACATATTTGTTTCATTTTAATGATTCATCCAGTTCATTGATTAACTTAATCGTGAATATTTCTGCTTCCGATAATTGCTAATTCTGCTTTCTTTCATGAATTCGTAAAATTTCAGTTTTTCCTGTGATTCACAGTTTTAGTGGTTTCGATTTCATCGAATTACATTCAATTAAATGAACACTGACGATTATGTAAGCCAATAAATTCAAGAAGTGCTCTACAGGGTCTTTCACGAGGAACCTCACCCATATTTATACGGGAAACTACTGAACGTATTTTCATGAAATTCAGCACTTATAAGTATTTCACGATGCTGATGAAATCTAAAATATTTTCAAGGCATGAGCACCTCCGGTTTTTCCGGAAATGACGTCAACTTCCGTTTTTCAAATTAGAACACCATTTTTTTATTGCAGAAATAGATTCCTTAGAAAATTTCAAGTTATTTTGATGTAACATTTTTCAGTTTTGGTTGGAAAATTCTCTCTGAGCGGGAAAATTCGAAAAAAAAATCGAAAATAGAGCTCCGCTGAAACAAGAATAACTTCGAGGTTTTTGGATGGAAAATTTTCATTTTTGGGATTTTTCAAGATGTAAGATTGATGTATCCACTTTAAAAATCGAAATCGCGATTCATGATAGAGGGGGTGAAAAAATCGCTTTCAAAGTTAGGGATGACAAAATCGTGAAAAATCAATTTTTTCAAATTAGAACTCCATTTTTTTATGACAGATATTGAATCTACGTTAAAAAATAATGTGAGTGTATGCATCACACCCTTGCCCTAAAATGGATATTTTCTGAGTTAATATCCATTGAAATTTTCTAAGGAATCTATTTCTGCAATGAAAAAATGGTTTTCTAATTTGAAAAACGGAAGTTGACGTCATTTCCGGAAAAACCGGAGTTGCTCATGCCTTGAAAATATTTTAGATTTCATCAGCATCGTGAAATACTTATAAGTGCTGAATTTCATGAAAATACGTTCAGTAGTTTCTCGTATAAATATGGGTGAGGTTCCTCGTGAAAGACCCTGTATAAGTTTGGCGAATAGAACAATAGAAAATGAATTTCAACAATTTGTAAACGTTGTTGCGGCGTCAGTCTCCCCGTGATGATTTGTCAATGCTTACTGGACAGAAATGTCAAAACAACATGGCTTTTACCTTCTGTCAAAACACAGTTATCCCTATCGAAAATTCTAGCGTTCTCTTCTACACCAAACGTTCGAACCAAGCCAAAAACCGGAAAATTCTTCCCGAAAGTCCTCCTCCCTACATATTCACATCAGCCTCCGGCTAAGTTTCAAATTAACCCCAATAAGACTCTCTCCAGCGGACACCGACAATGCAGTGTCAATTTTAAAACGGGATGAATGCTAATTCCCTGGGGTGGCACACGTCACGAAGATCACCGAGATCGCTTGATTAGCCCGAAGTTTTCCACGTCGCATTCAGAGCTGTCGAACTGGAAATATCGGCGTCAAACTAGACGCGAAGGGGACTTTTCGGGAGCGAAACAGGGATACACAAAGGGCATTATACCGATGCCGGTTCGTTTGGGAGTCGTTCTCCTGGAAAATTTCGTCGTAATCCGTGATTCTATGGGAACATCGAGGAGAGACAGTGTTAATTGAGGCATTAGAATTGTGAGAACTTGATGCCGTGAATATTTTGGATGGCCGTTCAACTTTTTACGATCTATTGTGCGAGAGAGGACGAATACTTGGCGCCGACAATCTCGAAAATTTCTCTGCTAATTTATGCGAAGTCGGTATAAACAATTCTTAGTTCAACGAAGAATTTTCACAGAAGTTACATACTAGATGACATTAGAAATGGTGATGATACAGAATTAATGAATCTTCAACTATATTTTTTGGCATTTATTTCAGAGGCATAACTTGTTAGTAGTGAATTACAGTAATGTCATATTCTACAACTATGATCTTTGGTCCTCTCTTCATAAAATCTAATCGACCTCTATGAAATAAAAGTACCAAATAATGAAATATTCTTAGATGAATTGGGATAAACGAAATTCATTTTGTCAATGGACAAAATGACATACCGGCAAGTTTTCTACTTAAAGTTACAAAACTATACTCTTGGTTCTTCTAGGAACGCATCAGCACAACATGCGTGAGCCCAATGCAATCAATGCATGCATCGTAACCAGTCTTTTCCAGGGCTAATCCTGGAGAAGACTGTTTTTTCCTGATCTAAATCAGGAAAAAAAGTCATAACAATAGACAGATGGACAGTCGTCTTCATCATTTCGAGAGTTGCTAGGAACATATTCTTCTTCATTGTATTCTGCAAATAATGCCCTAGGGACTTGTCTCCTTCTCTTTGGAGGAGGCATGGGCTCATTTTTGATTTGATTGCAATCATATCAAGTGTAGAAGTTGAAACAAAGTTCGTTCATCGAGTTTTCGGCTAACGTTCGCCTTGTCCACTCATAAATCGTCCCTTAGGGATTGAAGGAACCGCTCCATAGAATCAGCAAGAGTAGATTGAGATGCATTGCCTTCATTAGCCACAGAAAAAATTTTGTTAGATATGAATAGACAAGTCCTGGCTCTTTGTTTTCATGAAACCAGATTGAAAGCAGAAACTGCAGGAATGTTTAGATTTAAAATAAAATACAGAAACATTATCCATTACAAAAAGAATGCAGTATCTACACTGCGCAAAAAAATTAACGCACATTCTGAAAATCTCAATTTTAATGAAAGTTAACTCTACATTGACTTTATAACTTATTTTTTATGTTCTCTCGGGAAGGTTTTGAACGAAACAAGACACATTAAATTAAAGAAAAATTCAGGATTTCGCCGAATCTTATGTGAAAGAAGAGAAATGAACAATTTTCAAAATACTGAAATGCTGATAAGTGATTTAATACTTGGTATTTCCACCCCTTGCGTTAATTACAGCTCGGCAACGACGGTTCATACTCAAAATGAGTCATTTTAAAATGTTCTGATCTAATCCTTCCCAGATTTCTCCGAGTTGGATTCCTAAGTCATTAAGAGTAGCTGGATGATTTTCTGAACTTCTCAGCCTTCTATTGAGGTTGTCCCAAACCTGCTCAATCGGATTGAGATCTGGACTTCTTGCTGGCCATTCCATTCGAGAGACTTCGACCTCTTCAAGGTACTCCTGAACGATGCGCGCACGATGGGGTTCGGCATTATCGTCCATAAAAATGAAATTTTCACCAATGTATGGGGCAAATTGCACTACATGCTCTTCAAGAATGTTCCTTATATACTTATCAGCATTCATAGCTCCATTATCAACGACCACTAGGTCTGTGCGAGCAGTCAAAGATATTCCACCCCATACCATAATCGATCCTCCCCCGAAACCAGTAGTATTCAGGAAATTGCACTGAGCATATCTTTCATGTGGACGTC
This sequence comes from Adalia bipunctata, assembly GCA_910592335.1. Lineage (NCBI taxonomy): Eukaryota > Metazoa > Arthropoda > Insecta > Coleoptera > Coccinellidae > Adalia > Adalia bipunctata. The sequence continues at coordinate 8,281,790 of OU342951.1, forward strand.
TGTATACATGGGAACGTCGATCACAATGGTAGAGGCAGAATCCAGACACATCTGTGAAGAGAACTCTTTCCCAATCGGCCTCTTCCCAATGGATATGCTCTCTCGCAAAATCCAAACGCGCCCTTCGATGGGCTGGGGTAAGAGCTGGGCCTCTTGCCGCGACACGAGGCCTTAAATCATATTCTCTGAGGCGATTTCTTATTGTCTGAGTGCTAATTCGCAACTCATGAGTTTGCTCAAGCTGATTTTGAAGGAGGCGAGCGGTTGCAAACCGTTGCCTCAACGAAGAAACTCCCGAGTAACGTTCTTGAATGGCAGTTGTTACCCGTGGTCTACCCTGTCCTGGTCTTCGGACATTCATACCTGTCTCCCCGAATCGCTGCAACATTCTGGACACACTTGTATGGGAAACTCCAAACCTTTCTGCAATTCTTGTGTATGTCCACCCTTCTTCTCGCAAAACTACCGCTTGGGCACATTCCTCTTGGGTCAAATTGCATGTTTCGCGTTGCATAACGATCGAGTGTAGAAAATCAAACGAAAGAAAAACTATTGATCACTAGAATTGATCGAGAACAACTGATTTTACAATGGAGCCAGTACATTCAAAATCTCATAATATCATCTTTTTTTATTCCTGCTGGAGAAAACATCTGTATTGAAGAAAAACGTTGAAAGTGGATAACATATGCATGCATAATTCTGATAAAAATAATAATCATTGAGAACACCTTCAGTTGTCGAATTAATTTGAGATTTCCATAATGTGCGTTAATTTTTTGCGCAGTGTAGTTGGCATGGGCAAGAATGGAAATTATGTCCATACAAACATTACAAAGATCAAATTATCGTAGGAGGTAAACTTTGTGATATTGTTACGGTTTTGGAAAAGCTTGATTTTGAGTTCTCAGCAATATGAACATGAATATTCAACAAGCGGATGAACTATTTGTTGACGTGTTCCAAACTATTGTGGAAGAAGTGACAGTATCGGATTTTTTCCTTCCAACATGGCCGCCCAATTATTCAAATCAGGAAAGTCGAGCCCAGAAAACCTACTCACTAATAAATTCCACTTCCGCACCCATTTTCATCGCGCTATTCCATCCGTGCAGATCTCCAGATCTGCGACACGTCATACCGCGTCTTTCTCAAAAAAAAGGGTGCGTTCCTTTCCGCGCGAGCGCAGCCGCAGTCGTTATCGCGAAAAATTATCGAAAAGAGGTAATGAAACGTTCGAATAAAATGGTTGTTGTAATAAATGAATATGTAATATGAGAATGTAATGATAGCCAATGCTCCGCCTCTTCTTCGAGACGATTGGCTCCCAGCGAGGGAGCACCAGGTGGGGACTGGGAGTCGACGAGCACGCTATACCTGGCTATTTACGGTGGCTTTTGATATCAAGGTGAATTAATTCCATGGAAACGGTATCCTTTGGTTGTTGGGTCGTTGGAGAAGTCGTCCGAAAAATGTGGTCGGCCAATAGGAGGCTGCTGGGATTGGTGGATAAATTTGAGGCTGAAGGCTTCTCGAAAGGGTCAGAAAAGAGCAACATTACTTATTTCATCAAAACACCATTCTTGAAATTGTTGTCTCGGACAGATATACAAGTATATTCCGAAAGGTGTTAAGCATTTGGTCCTTCGAGCTCTCATCAAGTAGCCTTGCATTGTTCTCATCACACACTTTGCCTCAGTTATAGGCATGGTTGAAAACTCATCGGCTGATGAGTAATAAAATATATTGAAATTTTGTTTGGTTCTATAGTAGGCTAAGAAATTTTCAATATATCCTCGTAAATCAGTAGATAGATATGGAAAAAAATATCTCATATTGTGAAGGACTTTTCAATAAGAGCGCATGATTTCAGTGTTCAATAAAACCTGGTTTCTGTAGCAAAGTATAGAAATATTTAATACTTCATTTTTTTGACAAACTGGACGCGTTTTTCCACCGTGAATGCTCCATATTTACTAACTCCCTTCTGTCAACTCTCGATCTGTCATAATCATGTGACATTATGACTGTCAAACATCACTCGCAATTGAAATCTTGCGCTCTCATTGAAACACCCTTCATATTCCCACAATCAGCAATTGAATCTTTCATTTTACGACCATTTTATATGAAAATCGAATACAGGAATCCACCGAAAATCACGGGCCAAATTACACCCCTACCTGCGACGAGACTGTCAAATTCCGACTGACAGTCCCCAAACTAACGGATACAAATGACGACGTACATTTTCAGGTACCACCCACCGCATAGAATTAAATAACAAACAACCAGAAATTGTTTTCGATAAATAATGAATTAGACATGCATAGTTAACGTAAATAAATAGACGGAATGACATGGTGCAATATCCACAATACAAATGACAGAACCGGCCGTAATTTATGAAAATGTAATAGAGACATGCACATCTAGGTAAAATTACGTTTCAGGCGTATAATTACGAGGACGATTCCCATAAATGTTTTATCGGTAATTACGGAGGATATACTAACTAGGTATGTACACCCGATGTTTATTTGAGCCAGAGAACTGTTACGGTAGCGTAGTTTTTTCTGCGAAGGGTATATTTTCCTCTGAATTTTATTTTGATGAATGGAGGCATCGGTATCGGCATGCAGGATGCCAAGAAATTGTCGGCAATCTGCTCTTCATGCGCCATTTTATTCGCATAGGCGGCGTTGGGATCTTCGTGGTTCTCACGAGGCTGGATTTAATGCTACTTTCACCCGTCACGCTGAGAAATGATGCTTTTTTCGCGAACTAGAGACAACTGGGGCTCTTGCACCTCTATTTTTCATGATGAATCCAAGGGAAACGCTGTGATGGGCCTCAATACATTGCAGCGTTCTGCAAGTAGTGGACTGTATACGTATATGAAATTAATTGAAACTCAACACAAATGAAAGAATAAATGTACCCAAAATAACAGAAGAAATATAGTCTCACCATATATCAGCAAAACAGTCAACAGGATCCTGTCGATGAAGATTGATCGAGCTCGACAAACGAATATCCTTATCCTTGTGGTATTATAAAATAATCACGCCACTGGTAACAGTATTTTTGTTCGAAATAATTCGCACAAATCAAAATTTTGAATGAATGTGATTCGATTGACTCGAAATCACTATACAAACTGCGAATCACAGGAAAAACTGAAATTTTCCTAATTCACGAAAAGGAAGCAGAAAATTAACAATTAATGGAAGCAGAATTATTCACGATCAAGAATATCAGTGAACTGATTTGAATTATGGAAATGAAACAAATATTCGACATTATGTGCTCCACAGCTGACGCGAATTCTTTTCGCACCTAAACAATGACAACTCCATATGGGAATTCCCCAGTATGGAGAAATTAATTTAATAATTCGAATTTTGAAAATTCAGAATAATTATTTTGAACCGTTCACTTGGCGTGAACACTAGAAGACTACGAATTCCTGGCAAATAATCGAAATAATGTGCCTATAAGGAAGATTCACTCTCGTGAAGTAAAACCAGTTCGCGACCTGGGTGTCCCCAAAAAATTCGAGTAATAAAAAACATACAAAACACTAAAAGAATAATTAGAAACACTTCTCGTACACCGACAAACCATAAAGATTGACGCGTGTCAGGTGGACTAGGTAGCACCAGGGGGTCCTCCGCCTACCGAGGAACGATATCCTTGCGGAGGCGCCAAGACGCCGTTGTTGGAACGATCCTAGGCGTAGGACCGGAGATGATCTCGTTAAATTTCGGCTGAATGGTGCGGAACAAATCGGTCCACTTTTGATACCGGCAATATTAATTGATTCCGAGGTGACCTTAATGGGGCATGAAAATCGGGATAGGTAGGTAGCGCAGGGGCGGCCTATAACTCATCTTTGAGGGCGGCGTTCTGTATTAGATGTGGCGTAGTGGATTTTAGAAAAATTTAAAGGAGGAATTGAAGAGGATATCCATCAGGAACGAGAGATGTTCCAAAATAAGGATAGTTTCTATGACTTCTATTGACAATTATTGTGTATTTAGGCTATGGAAAGAGGAGAAGCGCCTTTCAATAATACAGGATGAAGCCAGTTTTCAAAATCATGAGAATTAAACTGGCTAAAGGCGAGTTTATACAGCAACTAAAATAAAATAAGAAATAAAATAAAATAAGAAATAAGAGCAGACAACATAGGTTTATAGAGATCACTAGAATAAAATAACAAATAAGAATGAACCAATCAAATCGCAGATTTTTTGACAATGACTTTTGTGTAAGTTTAGAAAATCGCCTATTCCGCCTTTTATTCAAGGCTTGTCATCAATAGCAACATCGCTCCCATCATGATTTCCTGGTCATCCATATTAAATATATCATCAATAATGATTTAAAAAAATATTAATTAAATTTTAGGTTAGAAAACTAGAACTTGTCAAAAGTATCAATACGGAAAAGATTGGGGAGTGGATTTGGGTCATGCGCACTATCATTTTCCAAATAAAATAAGCGAAAAAGATAAAAGTTGACCATCTCTTATTCTAATTCTTATTCCTTATTTTAGCTTATTTCCTGTATAAACGCTGTCATTGACATGCATGAAGTGAACATTCTTATTTTATTTTATTTTAGTTCTTATTTTATTTTAGTTGCTGTACAGGGTGGGCTTTTTAAAACGAAACAGAGGAGATAAAGGGCGGAATAAATTTATTTCGAAAAAATGCTCGGACACGTCATTTTTTGTTTCGAGAGGGACAACTTTTAAGGTCAAATTCACAACTATATAGCTTCAACCCTTAGTGTTAGAACACCAACCCCTAAATTTTGAATAGGAAAGATAGGGTGAGTGATACCTCATTTGAAAGGTCCTTTTATCCTGAATTCAGGATATTGATTTTTTCTTCATTTGGTTCATTGATTCTTGAGATATTGACATTTGAAGTTGAAACAAAGAAAGTATTGTCGTCAAGCAAGTTGTCTGAATCAATCTAATTTATTATTCATTCATTCTGTAGATTTGATGAAACTCCATAACTGTCATACACCAGACATCAAAATACAAAGTTAAAATTTTAACAATGAATAATTAGTCAAATAATTGATGAATTCACATAGCATGGTTAGCGGAATGAATGGTACTGTACGAAATTCAAAATTGAATATCTCGAAAACGAATGCGTTGAATGAGAAAAAAATCATTACGCTGAATTCATGATGAAAAGGCCTTTCAAATGAGGTATCACTCACCCTATCTTTCTTATTCAAAATTTAGGGGTTGGTGTTCTAACACTAAGGGTTGAAGCGATATAGATGTGAATTTGACCTTAAAAGTTGTCCCTTTCGAAACAAAAATCGACGTGTCCGAGCATTTTTTCGAAATAAATTTATTCCGCCCGTTATCTCGTCTGTTTCGTTTTGAAAAGCCCACCCTGTATAAACTCGCCTTAACTGTATACTACTACGGAATCAAAATGTAGTAGAAATCTTTGAAAAACGAAACGTTTGCGACCCCATGTTTATGGGACTTTTTTTCTTAAACTTACTTAAGGACTCTCCCCTTTTCGTTTGTACGTTTCAATGTAGGAACACCCTGTATACTAAAGTATCGGAATGTTCATATAATGAATGGGCACGTTATGGCAGCACCGTTTTTGAATCTTTGGACAGTTCATTCTTTATATATCTTAATTTCGTTTCGCTATTTTAATTTTCTGTAACTAATGACGTTTGGAACAGTGTGGTCATCAGAATATTGCGTAGGAAAAGTTAAATCTGGATTTATTTCTGAATATTATTAGCAAAATACGTTGAAAAATGGTTGGTATGTGTCTTGTTTGTGGAAAATTGGACAATTTGAATCCTGATTTGAATTTACACAGGTATGTTCTACCCTTATCATTCTAAGTAACAGTGGCGTAGATTCTTGGATCTTTAGAATTTCACTTATCAAATTCCCGTCTGATATTGAGAGAAGGAACATTTGGTTATCTATTCTGAATTTCGCTGACTCTGTTTACCTGATTCAATGTTAGGAACATTGTATATGAATTCGTCAAAAAGAGTTAATTCACTTGTAATTTCATTTCCATCCTTCAATACCGATAACACCAAGCCACTGGACCTTTCAGAGTTAGATTTTGCAATGTTGCCACGGCAGTATCTAATAATATTGCACTCCTTCATTCTTTCTTCGTTCCACTTATTGAAAACTCACTAAATTTTGGCTTCAACAGTTCTCGGTGAAGAGATGCTATTTCTCCTCTTTCTATATTCTAAAAGGTGTGTACTGTCCATTTTAAGATTAACTGAAGTTTTAGTCAATATTGATTCAAATTGTAAATCATTTCGAAAAAAGAAATCTAATTGTTCCTGCTCAGTTTTTTAATCTTACAATATGGATAACAATGCAATTTTTGGAGAACTTTTTCCACATCAAGGAGCAAATATCACAGTTTTATCAGTTCACAGCCTGCGTATGAATAAGGTTGTCCTAATTACTATAGCGATTATCAGACCAGACAACTTGTATTTTCAGCTGCAGAAATTTTTTTCAATTGAAAAATAATCCGAAAAGTTTAGACTCGAAAAAAGTAGAAATCTTTATGTGAAATTGATAGCATTCAATATGGCACCAAATGACAGTAATTCAGGTATCAATCAAACTTCAAACTTTTCCTATACAGAGATCTATGATGATTGCGGAGGTCTCCGTTTTGTCGGTCCGAATGTTCGGATGCAAAATCCGAAAGCAATCATCACCGGCGCGTTGTTCTACCTGTCTTTTTATAATTTATTTAGTCCACCAACCTCTGGAAGTTATAATTTGCTGCTGCTGATGGGATTTCACTGGCGCCAGTGGCTCATAACGCGGCACTTTTGTCTTAGTAACATCTTTAATTGACTTTTTGCTAATTTTATGATCTCGTTCACAGAACGTAGGCCTGGGAAGGACGGTTCTTTTCGGTCTCGACTCAATCTGGCCTTTCGAAAATACCGCCTTTAATGTTTTTCTGGACGGCTTTCTCATTAAGGAAATGAGGAATGGATAGTTCTGGGGACTGGGGAAAGTTGTAGATCAAAAACGATTTTTCTTCGTAAATGAGTACTTTGTTTCTTATTCGGAGACTACTTTGTATTGAACATAGCAAGTGGAAGTGAAGTATTTAAGTATTAGATCCTTTGCTGTTCTTTACTGTGGAAGATTAATTATCACACATATAATTCATGATCTTGTTGTGGCGTTCTTGATAGAGATTTAAGTATGGTTTCATAAAATTTTGATCGCCATGACCAGTAATTTTCAGCAATTGTTGTTCTTCCACACCACTTCTTGCAAATTGGCTAACAGCAGTTTATCAGTTAGAGTGATTTGTTATCCTTTTGTCTTTTACATTCAAGCCAAATGCTTCAGCAGCAGATTTAGTCCATCCTTGGCATGTTTTACTGAACACTCGATTGTATTCAACGCGATTTGTTTGAGTTATCTTTAATTTTCTTGATTTGTAGAAACTCCACCAGAGAAGCAACTGTCTCTCCTTCTCACCACGCTAATTCTGGAGCGGCAATATGGTAACATTCACGCATAAGACCTTCAGGAGTATTTTCATCTCATAACATATTACATATATTGGTGTTTCTAAGCTTCTATGTTCATTTAATTCATATTCTCGTTTGCAGCAAACTTCAATAAATATTCTCCAAATGTACTAGTGAGTGTAGGTCGTATTTCTGGAAATTCTCGTCTTGCTGAAGTGCAACCACGCCGATATCAGTTTCTTTGTTCCAATTCAAGAACTTGATTCCGTTCCATACGAGCAGTTGGCAGTTTTTGGCCGTTCTTTAACCGTTTTCACCCCAGAGTCCAGAAACGAGACGCCCTCAATCCCATATCGCCACATTTCCCCGAAACTCTTTGTCCCCATTCGCCCGTCACATACGTCAATGTGTCCTTTGTGGGCAAATTGCAGGGTTAAGACCTGTAATTCCGCACTCCGCGGGTACTGCAGCTTCCTGCGTACCGAGAGCACAAAAGGGTTCGGTCATTGTTAGGGCCGGAAGTGTTAGCAAATTGAATTAATACGTAGCAATTACACCGGCTTTTCTTGGCGTCTTAAGAAGCGTTTAGGGCGCTGCTGGAAAGCGTTCAATATGGCGCGTGTACCATTACCTCCCCGGGATTTCACGGGACCGTTGGGGCTTCGAGGAACATCTGGTGGATTTTTCCAACTCGTGCTTTCAAAGGATCATTGGAGAGAATGTGCCCAAATAAAGGATTCGATTCCATGTGGGCCTTTGGTCCATTATTCGTTTTTAATATTGTGACAATATGTCCCAGTTGAGAGGAAAAAGCTGCAGCTACGACGCATTCGCTACTCTGTCGAAATTGGTAGAAGGTAAAACCATCTCTCAACCCATTACTTCGGGGGAAAAGTTATTACAAAGCTGCATAACGAGGTTTCTGAAGAAACTGGAAGAACGAAGGTTCAAAGTGCTCACAAAATTGACGACGAAAAAAAATACATCTACTCCTCAAGAAATCGATATGATTTTGATAACGAAGTTTTTTTTAGGTATCTGGCCGTTTAGAAAGATTTCAAACGAAATTCCGGTCCCCCAGAAGTTTGGTTAGTTTCGGTATCGTTTTTGGCGCTCAAAATTTACATGGAATGTGTAAACGGACAAAAAAGGCTTCCTTATACGATCTTCTAACGAAAGCGACCGGAAAATATGGTTCAGGTAGGATTTTCGAGGAATTATGAGGAAAGAACTTGCAGAATTAAATTGCACGATTTTCGTAAGTATCTAAACGGGTTCTGGGTGGCCATCATCGGTCTCTAAATGATTATTGTTGATCGTTTTCACGTTTCAGAAAAAAAAAACACGTCGAAAAAGCTGAAAAAAAGAAGAAATATGACTATATTGCATTCAACGGTAGTTGAATTCAGATTCCGATTAATTGAAATCTGTGTCACTGGAGCTTTCATTCCTATCAATCCTTTGCCGAAAGTGGAAATAGGCTATGAACCAGAATACATCGGTTTTTTCCTTATTCCAGGAGGTGTCTTATTTTAGAACAGGTGAATGATAAATGTGAAGCATATGTTTGACCTATTCCATTTTATTTGTACAAACCTACTGTGGTAGTAATGTATGAATATGTTTTGAACTAATAAATTACTATACAGTCAGAATATTCTACTCCTTGTTCATAAGATCAAATAAATGAAATGTATATCTATAAAGCTTTCAGGAAACGACATTCTTGCTTATTAATTTATAAACAGAGCTCAATTACTATTGAATTGAAATTATCAGTTTCTCTGTAAACAAATTCGTTAATTCAGTTATTATGTTTATTGTTATTTATTTGAAATAAAGAAATATTAGAAATAGAAATGTTATGCACCCTCACAATCATATCACATACAATATCATGATGAAAACAAATCACATCGATAAATCTTCACAATCATAAATCCAACTCCTTTACATGTAGAATATTGTTCACAATTTTTTGTTGTGTTCTCCAAAATGAAATATACATTCTGAGAAATACGCTAAGAATGTAGAAAGGGCAACATAGTGTTGACTTGGAACATAAAAATATTTTGAAAAACGTCATAACTTCGATACAGAGTGGAATGTGTCAAATTTCCAAGGGCAGAGTTGTGATTTTATAATTGTGAATGGAGTACAGATATATAGGAAACACCGAACACGGTATGTATAGATAATTCCGAATTTTGGGCCTTCCATTCATCCCTTTCTACGATTGAGGCATTCATACAGACCAGTACTGAATAAGCAAGAACTTTTCCCATAAATTCCTGCATAGAAGTCCGGTCGGAACGGTCGACACTCTTTCAGCAGGACCACATGCATCGCAGGACAATAATTCATAATAATTACGCATATTTTATTTACGACATCGTAGAGAAATTGTCGTACACGCCTCCTTTCGGACTTTATGCTCGATTTCTAAAGGACTGAGATCGTAGTTTGTGGTCGCCCACCGATTCCTCCCACACGCGTTCATGCGTTATTCATCGCTGGGAGGAAATGGAGAATTCGTTTCCTATGAAGATATACAGGTCGAGGTGGGAGGGTTGAATGTTCAGGGTCAGATGCGAAGGGTTTCGGTTCAGAAATAGAAATACTTTCTGAAATGAATTAGATGAAAAATTCAGAAGGACCCAAAGACATATATAGAGAACTGCATTCAGTAAGATTCATTTCACAGGTTAAAATTCAAACTATGATAGTAAAGGCTCTGAAATATGTTCAGTTGAATTCAGCGTCCTCGAAAACCTACATTTTGATACCGAAGTCGACTATACAGGGTCTTTCACGAGGAACCTCACCCATATTTATACGGGAAACTACTGAACGTATTTTCATGAAATTCAGCACTAAGTATTTCACGATGCTGATGAAATCTAAAATATTTTCAAGGCATGAGCACCTCCGGTTTTTCCGGAAATGACTTCAACTTCCGTTTTTCAAATTAGAACACCATTTTTTTATTGCAGAAATAGATTCCTTAGAAAATTTCAAGTTATTTTGATGTAACATTTTTCAGTTTTGGTTGGAAAATTCTCTCTGAGCGGGAAAATTCGAAAAAAAAATCGAAAATAGAGCTCCGCTGAAACAAGAATAACTTCGAGGTTTTTGGATGGAAAATTTTCATTTTTGGGATTTTTCAAGATGTAAGATTGATGTATCCACTTTGAAAATCGAAATCGCGATTCATGATACAGGGGGTGCAAAAATCGCTTTCAAAGTTAGGGATGACAAAATCGTGAAAAATCAATTTTTTTCAAATTAGAACCCCATTTTTTTATGACAGATATTGAATCTACGTTAAAAAATAATGTGAGTGTATGCATCACACCCTTGCCCTAAAATGGATATTTTCTGAGTTAATATATCCACTTTAGGGCAAGGGTGTGATGCATACACTCACATTATTTTTTAACGTAGATTCAATATCTGCCATAAAAAAATGGGGTTCTAATTTGAAAAAATTGATTTTTCACGATTTTGTCATCCCTAACTTTGAAAGCGATTTTATTCTCTATATGGATACTTCGGCAATGCTGATCGACAATATACCAGCCTTATGTGGATGCGACCCTTTGGTCGCATCCAAATGACGGTTTAAGATTTCGATTTTTTGAAAAAATGCCATTTCACAGGTGAAAATCTGAACTATAATAGTTAGAGCTCTGAATTATTTTTTAATGGATTCAACGTCCTCGAAAACCTACATTTTGATAGTTGATACCAATGTCGACCATGTTCCCTTCATATGTAAAGAATTTTTTCGGTTTTATGTTTTCCATATTTCATTTTCGAGTTTTCTTCTCGAACTTACAGCATTCAAAGTATAGGTGATAAGGATCATCAAAATGGGTATTCTGAATAATTCGAATGGGTTGAAGACCTTTCCGATTAAATATCACTGTTAGATTTTCCAGGGAATTCGTGGTGATGGCAAATATGGTGTTTTTAGGGGGTCTTACCCCTTATGCATTTTTGACCCAAAAAGTTGGGATTTTCGAAGTCGATTTTATTGTTTGAAAAGATACTTCGGACAATGCTGATTAACAATATACAAACCACATGTGGTTATGACCAAAGAAACGGGAGCTATGACGGTTTGAAATTCCGATTTTTTTAAAAAATGGCATTTGACAGATGAAAATCTAAACTATACTAGTTAGGGCTCTGGAAAGTCTTTAATTGAATAGAGCGACCTCAAAAACCTACATTTTGATACCAAAATCGTCCATGTAGCCCTCATAACTAATGAATTATTTCGTTTTAAGTTTTTCGATATTTCATTTTCGAGTTTTATTCCGAAGCTCATAGCACTCAATGTAAGAGTGATATGGATCACCAAATTGGGTATTCTGAAAGATTCGAATGGGTTGAAGACATTGTCGATTGAATAACACTGTTAGATTTTCCAGGGAATTCGTGGTGATGGCAAATATGGTGTTTTTAGGGGGTCTTACCCCTTATGCATTTTTGACCCAAAAAGTTGGGATTTTCGAAGTCGATTTTATTGTTTGAAGAGATACTTTGGACAGTGCTGATTAACAATATACAAGCCACATGTGGTTATGACCAAAGAAACGGGAGCTATGACGGTTTGAAATTCCGATTTTTTGAAAAAATGCCATTTGACAGATGAAAATCTAAACTATGCTAGTTAGGGCTCTGGAAAGTCTTTTATTGAATAGAGCGACCTCGAAAACCTACATTTTGATACCAAAACCGTCCATGTAGCCCTCATAACTAATGAATTATTTCGTTTTAATTTTTTCCATATTTCATTTTCGAGTTTTGTTCCGAAGCTCATAGCACTCAATGTAAGAGTGATATGAATCACCAAATTGGGTATTCTGAAAGATTCGAATGGGTTGAAGACATTGTCGATTGAATAACACTGTTAGATTTTCCAGGGAATTCGTGGTGATGGCAAATATGGTGTTTTTAGGGGGTCTTACCCCTTATGCATTTTTGACCCAAAAAGTTGGGATTTTCGAAGTCGATTTTATTGTTTGAAGAGATACTTTGGAGAATGCTGAATATACAAGCCACATGTGGTTATGACCAAAGAAACGGGAGCTATGACGGTTTGAAATTCCGATTCTTTAAAAAAATGGCATTTGACAGATGAAAATCTAAACTATGCTAGTTAGGGCTTTGGAAAGTCTTTTATTGAATAGAGCGACCTCGAAAACCTACATTTTGATACCAAAACCGTCCATGTAGCCCTCATAACTAATGAATTATTTCGTTTTAATTTTTTCCATATTTCATTTTCGAGTTTTGTTCCGAAGCTCATAGCACTCAATGTAAGAGTGATACGGATCACCAAATTGGGTATTCTGAAAGATTCGAATGGGTTGAAGACATTGTCGATTGAATAACACTGTTAGATTTTCCAGGGAATTCGTGGTGATGGCAAATATGGTGTTTTTAGGGGGTCTTACCCCTTATGCATTTTTGACCCAAAAAGTTGGGATTTTCGAAGTCGATTTTATTGTTTGAAGAGATACTTTGGACAATGCTGATTAACAATATACAAGCCACATGTGGTTATGACCAAAGAAACGGGAGCTATGACGGTTTGAAATTCCGATTTTTTGAAAAAATGCCATTTGACAGATGAAAATCTAAACTATGCTAGTTAGGGCTCTGGAAAGTCTTTTATTGAATAGAGCGACCTCGAAAACCTACATTTTGATACCAAAACCGTCCACGTAGCCCTCATTACTAATGAATTATTTCGTTTTAATTTTTTCCATATTTCATTTTCGAGTTTTGTTCCGAAGCTCATAGCACTCAATGTAAGAGTGATATGAATCACCAAATTGGGTATTCTGAAAGATTCGAATGGGTTGAAGACATTGTCGATTGAATAACACTGTTAGAATTTCCAGGGAATTCGTGGTGATGGCAAATATGGTGTTTTTAGGGGGTCTTACCCCTTATGCATTTTTCACACAAAAAGTTTGGATTTTCGATATCGATTTTATTCTCTCCAGAGATACTTTGGACAATGCTGATCAAAAATATACAAGCATCATGTAGATGCGACCAAAGAAACGGTAGCTATGACGATTTGAAATTTCGATTTGTTAAAAAAAATGCCATTTGACAGGTGAAAAACTAAACTATGGAAGATAGCGATTCGGAATATGTTTTATTGATTTCAGTGACCTCGAAAACCTACATTTTGATACCAAAGTCGACCATGTGCCTTCATTAGTAAAGAATTTCTTCCGGTTTATGTTCTCAATAATTTCATTTTAGAGTTTTCTTCTCGATTTTACAGCATCAGAATAGGGGTGATATGGATCACCTGAATGGGTATTCTTATGAGTTGAAGACATTTTCGATAGAATATTTCTTTTAGATTTTCCAGTGTATTCGTGTTGATGGTCTTACCTATATTTCGATACCTTACTTGACATTTCCCCAAAAGATTTTCGTATTTATATTCTCCATACTGCATTGCGTTCTTCAGAATGAGATTAACTAGTGAGATCAGTCAAAGTCGGAAAGGTGATCAATTCATCCAGTAAACTCTCATGTAGCAGATCAGCTTTCGGTAAATCTTAATTTTCTCGACGACGAAACCAGACCTCCGCTCATTCCAAATTTATAGCTGCGAAATCACTTGCAAATGTCGCCCAAGCGGACAGAGAAAGATGAGAGACCACCCGCAGTGATTTTCGCCACATGGAACCAATAAAATTCCCGACAAAACACAAGTTCCCTATGAAATTACAAGCTCTTTTTCGTGACAAGTCTTGACAGACGGAACCTGAAAGCGTTCCAATTTCCAATTATAAATTGGACCCGTAATTATTCAGCAGAACGACTAACAAGTTGATGTGTCTGAAGGAAGGGAATGACACCATGTTTTTTGCGTTAGCCCAGGGTAGCTCATGAATCGGTCCATAGAGTTCGATCGTCTTTCAAGTAGCTAGCAATAAGCGGATGGTGTCATGTCTTTATGGATGAAAGATGTGTCCACCATGTGGAACTTGTTAAAGTGCATACCTATTCTATTGAAACTGATACTAGGCTTGAAGCCAATAGGGCTATAGATATAATCGAGGCAGGAAGTTATCAGAGAGATGTTGCGAAGTTTGGGTTTCGATTGAAACCTTCTACGAAATCACCCCTTATCAGATTTCGAAAAGGTACAAAATCCCATACAACTATACGTCATCCGACACCCAATAGGTCGCATAATCACTTCGATCATCGCCAAATCAGATTTTTCAGCTTGCTTCCGTTTCCTGGGTCCCATTATTCGGCACATGCCCGTTAATTGGGACTCCCTACACGCCCATATATGCAGGTCGTGCCTGTTCTGTTACTGCGATTCCCGCGACAATGTGTCGTTCCCGGGCAGCTGTGCAGGGCGTTCCACAGGGCACGGGAAAGGGGCCGACCGACAGCAACACCTAACGCAGCCTCCTTTGACACAACGTCGAGGTGGTTAGTCGCGCTGAAATGTGTTTGGGTGGATGGTACTCCTCCCGCATTATTCATTAGGATTTTGGAGGCGGACACGCGCGCTTGTTTGCCCAAACAGGCCCCCAGAGCAGGCCCCCTTCCGGGAGGGAGAATGTGAGATCCCGAGGGGTCTTTGTTTGGGCCAGCGTGAAATAGTCCGGGCGTCTAATGGTGAATTTTGATTATATATCTGAGGAACTCGTCGTAATTTAATTATTTTTAGTGACTCTTTGGTAGGGTTGATTTTTTGTCATAATGTTTCACGTTTGGAAGGCTTGCAGCTTGTTCATTAGCAATCTGCTTCAAATTACTCCGATTGGTCGGATTATCTAGCTTCCTTGGCTCTTACGCGATCCAACAAGAGAGTCGTCATTTTGAAGCAACAAAAACTATAGCCCGTTCAAATATAAGAAGGAGCTTTGTAAACAAACAGAATCGTCTGGTTCGCGCACAATAAAGCTCCTATTCGTCAAACGGTCATAACCACGCTCCCTTTTAACGCCCTGAAAGATTGCCAGGATCGTACTCGGAACGGACTGTATACACGGAAAAAAATAAAAGCTTGTTTCAAAGCAATACCTTTCAATTCAAGCTGATGTTAGATTTGTATATCCCCGAGAGGATATCTATTTCAATTTAGATTATCATATTCTCAAAGCCTCAGCTTCTAATGTAGAAAATGATTTTTTCAATTCAAAGATATTTGGATGCTCACGCGAAGAGTAATTTACTACTCAATCTATGAACACGTAGTCTAAAATTGAATAAAATCCAATACTCAATTGTAGTATATGGCAAATAGAATGAAGTATACTATCTGATTATTCAGAATATATGGTAGGATCATATTGAGAATATGGTTCGTAGAAGGAAATTCACAATACTTACATTGAGAATTTGAAAAGCTTGTATCAAGTTTATACATTCTTAAAGTGAATCATTGTTTTCTCTGCTCATTTAGAAATATGATTGTTTTGAGTATATTAAAGATGATTTCATTTCAATTGAAGAATATTGATAATTTAGAAATGAAAAGATATTGCTTAGATGCAAATTACTCGATATTTGAATTGATATTTTGATAACGTTCATTCTGAAATGCTAGTTAACTATATATTATCATGCATATTCTCAAAATATTTCCCTCCGAATATTTTAATCTCATCTTGAAATTGGAAAGGTGGAGAGAATTTAAGAATTATTAAGCATATCTATTTGTAGGTTAATTATTGTAGTTCAATCCGAAATATTTGGCCTTTGGCTTCATTCTGCAGATTTCGAATAAGGGGTGGCATGCTGATAAAATCAAGGAGTACTCATCAAAAATAGAATATTCATTTGAAAAATATATTCTAAATAACATAGTTCTCAGATATAAAATTGAAGATATTTATAAAATATTCATTAGAATTATGTGCCACTGTATTCTTTCTACATTGCAGAAGGTGTTTCTTCATTTTTCTATGACGTTGGTCCAAGGTTCATCGTTAAGTTGCAGCCAAACAATATCCTCGTTATTCAAAGCTGAAAAATACAATTTTAAAACAAGCTGCACGTTGAGGCTTTCGATAATATTTTCTTTTCCCCATGAAGAAGGGGTTGCTACAGTAAACCTTATAACCATGATGAACACATTTAAATCAATAGAAAAATCCCGCAATTCTGAACTGAGTAGGTTATCTGAAATTTCCGGAATCCATAGAAAATGGCAAAGTTGAAAATTAGAAATATTTATAAATGGGCTTTCACGTCTGTGAAATAATCATAAAGCAATCGTTAACGGCATGCATTAGAAACATTTTTTGTAAATGCAAATTTTCAGCAGAAAATTATGACTAGTTTTCGAAATGAACGTCTAATAGAGCTCTCGCAGTGAATCGCCCTAATACTCTCAGTGCGCTTGATTCAATTTGAAATTTATTTCTTGAAACTACTAAGAACATCCCTGACAATATGTTAGATTGAACAAATTCACTTACCTTTGAATACTTCAATAACCGATTCCTCACAACCCCATCAATCCTTTAGAACATCACCAATATCCACCTGCGAAGTGTTCTACATCATTCCGTGAAACGCATTGAGAATGAATAACCAGAAAAACTCAAGTTTTAAAAATTTCAAAGTTTCTCCTCCATTCTGAACTAGATAAACTCAACGTGAACGAAAGCGAAATGAATTTCGACACATGCTTCGTAGCTCGTACTTCGGCGAATAGAATAAAAAGATAGGTCTGGACCTGTCCAACGATTATGCCAAGAAATATACAATATACATACTCAATTTGAGATTGGAGAACGCGATTGAATCTCAAACAGAGAAAGTATCAAGGGAATCAGAGAAATTTGAACTTAACTTCGAGCTTCTCATCAGGAAAATATCATTATATTGAACATTCCATTTAGCGTTATGAAGAATATTCGAGATTCAATTTGAGTTGAAGAGTTTTGTTTTTACCACTCATGAAATGGAGTAGTGTTCTTTTAAAAATATGGTATATATGAATGGAATCTGTCGAAAACTCAGTTTGAGTGAAATGATATACTCAGAATGAGGTGTTATAGTCTCATTTAAAGAGCACGCGATTTTCATCCTGAAAATCTGTCGAAAACTCAGTTTGAGTGAAATGATATACTCAGAATGAGGTGTTATAGTCTCATTTGAAGAGCACGCGATTTTCATCCTGAAAATCGTTCATTTAACTGAATAGAGATAACCAATACTTGAATGGAATAATTTTTCAAGTTTGAATGAAACATATTTACTTGAAGTGAAAATTTATGTTGAGAAAATGAATATTCACATTTGAACATTTCAGGATTTTCAATGCAAAACTATTTTCATCAAATGAGAATAAAAACTCTCAGAACAAGGTGAAAGAAATAAGAATATTCAAATATTCCTTTTGAGCATTCACTTTTTTCTGTGTATGGTACTGGATAAAAACGATTCAATAATTTGAGTCAGTAATTCCCACATTAGAACTTTTTTCCTCAGAAACTCTAGTGCAAAATTTCTGTTATGATTTGAAACTGTCATAAACATTTTATATCCGACGTACCCTATTTTTTTATTTTATTCTGTTTTTATATTATTATCTATCTTGCAGGATTCCGACAAAGTAATTCCGGAAAACACCAGATTTGGGTTCTTTTCCTAATGGGTGAAAGCCATCTTGATTTGCATAAATATCGAAGTTTTCAATTTACGAGACTCGTAAAAGATCTCTGTTCAAATTTATAATGGTCATTTACTTGTAATATCCGAAATATATTCAGTTTCGGTCCAAAATTTTATATTATTTGGTACGAAACTCTTTGTCGGCTGCTCAAGGTTCCGACAAGGTAATTCTGGGAAACACCAGATTTGGGTCCTTCCCCTTAAAGGGTTAAAGCCATCTTGATTTGCATAAATATCGAAGTTTTCAATTGACAAGACCAGTTAAAATACCTAGAGCTACTGTGAAGGTCTAGCTGTTCAAAGTGTTTATAGATTTTGTTGTGAAAAGTGTATCGTGTTGGAAAATCTTTTGACAAAGTGTATATAGTGTTTATAGAACAATGTCGAATTCGGAAACGGATACTGCATCTGAGGGTGATATGTGGGGACCACCACGAAAAAGGTCCAAAAGGTCGCATTTCTCTGCTGTAGAGAAAGAGATTATTTTGAACATTTTTCGAAAAGAATTGGAAGAACATCCTGATTTATCGAAAAGAGACTTAGTAGGAATTGTTTCAAAATCCTCAGGGGTGAGTGATTCAGCTGTATTCAGAATTCTCAGAGAATATGAAGAGAATAAAACATTGACGCCACCTAATAGGAGAGCCTAGTCGTTAAAAATAATCGATTCGGTTGACGATTTCGATATGAACCTTATCAGAAGAATTGTCCACGGTTTTTTTTTCCGGAATGAAATCCCAACTATTTCTAAAGTTCTAGAAATCGTGAATGATGACGACAGTTTGCCAAATTTCAAAAGAACAACGTTCTATAAATTATAGAAAAAAATGGAATTCAAGTTCAGTTAAAACTGAACGATTGTGTGTAATCTCCTTGATTCGTCTCTGGACGGAAAGGAACTTTACGAAGGCCCTCCTACCGCTGCGCCAAACATGTTATTATTGCTCCTTCTTACATTTGAACAGAGTATAGCTAAACAAAATAGTTTCGGAAACGCTTCAACAGCCACGCATTAAGCATTAACAGTACACGTAGTGGTCATACTTGTTATTGAAATTCTGGGAATTTCCTCAACTTCTAAACAGCAGTTTTTATTCAGCGCCGTTTAAATTCCGTTCATTATGTGGAAAAGGTGTCGAATTCTTTCCAATTTATAATACCGGCCCATAGTAAATTCAAGTATAATCTATTTGAATAGACGATTATCGGTTCGAATCTTCGAATATCCTGACGGATATAGAGACATCCCGGTAACTATCAAAGCCCGATTCTCAAAGGCGTGCACAAAAGCCCGCTGACAACTGCGAAAACCGCAATTGAAACATTTGTAACAATCAAAAACGCATAACGCGATCCACAATGGTCCCTCCGCATGCGGATGTCGGAACTTTGCGCCATGGAAAGGAACCGCAAAAGTTGAAGAAGAAAAGGGCCCCAAGTATAACGTTACCCATTCTCGTTGTCGGCAGGAAGTTGCAACAGTAATTCACATTTTGTCACCTCATTGTGGGCCACGACGTAACCTGGATGTCGGGTAGTAAAAGCGACAAAGTGGAAGTTGGCTAAAAGAGCCATCAATCTACACTTTATGGAACCGTTCCGATTTGCTTCGCTTGCGACAAAACGTATTCATGTTGGATCGGAATCGGCGTTTTGATGCTGGATATTCCCGAAAAATTTTTATGGCGACATTAAATTTTACGATATTCTCTACTCATAAAGGATCCCCCACACCAACGCGGTACTGCGGGAGCGGGAGCGGTGGCGGGAACGACGCGGTGTATTGCGGGAAGCGGGAAGTTTTTGTACTCACACCAAAGCGGTAAAGTACGCGGTAAAGTTCGCGGTAACGTGAAGATTTCTGGGAGTTTTCTGGTCGAAAAAAATGGATTTCTCATCCGATGAAGAAGCCCTTCTACCGATTGCTGTAGCAGAAAATGAACGACAAGCGTTAGTAATAATAATAAACTTAAATTATTATAATTTTTTTTCAAATTTTATAAGTCACCTAATAAAACAAATCGTTTATGGTTATTTTAAATGAAGTTCAGATAAATCATTAAGCTTTTTCACGAACTATACGTTTTTTGAAGAAGCAATCTGAGCAAATTTCAATAAATTTGTTTACTTAGCACTTTCTTTCAATTCGGTGCCTATTTTGTCCCATAATTTATCTCTTTTTCGAAGATTTTTGTATTCGGGATTTCCCAAATCATATGAAATTGGATGGGCTTTCACAATTTCAATTAATCTTTCAGTGAACGACATTGTACGTGCTGGAACGTATATGAATTTACACTGCGGGAAGAGCGGGAACGCGGTAAAAACACTGCATGCAGCGTTACGAATATAGAACGCTGCAGTCCCGCGTTCGTAGGCCCCGCCCTACGCGTGAGTGCGAGTATTTCCATATCCCGCCACATGTTTTGATCCCGCGTCGTTCCCGCTACCGCTCCCGCTCCCGCAGTACCGCGTTGGTGTGGGGGATCCTTAAGTCTAGTAAGTATACCAGTCCTGTATGCGTTATATGGCGTAGAAAGCACTCTAATGGAATTGACGAACGGTTAGTTATCAGACACTTCATAGACAGGTTGAATAATGCCGAAGAGTAGAGTTTATTTTGGTCATGTGAAGGTAACCGAAATCCGAAAACAACTGGACATTCCAGGAGTTACCATGATGGTGTCCCTGTCCGCCAATCTACCTGATGCGAGACCGTGGAATCAAAATAGCCGCTGTTGCCTTCGTGCTCTTACCTCATTAGTAAATGAATATGATCAAGGAACTAACGTTTTGATACCAACTGTTCATTATACCCCAATGATTCTCTTGAAGTCGCTGTAATTGCAAGAACACACGTTGCTGCCATATAATTTGGCCGGATCGGGGATTTCAGCAGTGTCCATCGTCTTGTACCTTCGCGAATCCGCCATCAGACTCTAAAATATAGAGGTTTAGAGTCAGGAGCACTAGAGTTAGATACGCCCAATTTAAATATTTCCAATGAGAGGGTCCCGTCCCTTTTTATGGATTCGTGCAAACCGTTTATCCGCTGTAATAGAGCCCGATAATTTCCATATCGGGAATGATGACGGGGTCGCCATCTTGGTTCAGCATACCCCGGACTGCTGGTGCATCTCTGATTATAGTCATGATCGTGCAAACGCTCTGCGCTGCTGGCCCAAGGCGGAGAACCAATGGCTATCGTTATTACCCGCCAATTCAGATTATTTGCAGGATTTCCTTGCGTTTTTCGTCCGCGCATAAGATGCAAATTGTATTCCTGATGGACTGCCGCCGGGACGTTGCAATTTATACGATGGTTACTGCAATTCTAAGAGGTACGAATGTCAATTAGATGATTATCATCATCTGGCAATGGCCGGCAATCTGACGGGAGATAACGTTGATGGAATCGGGGCCTTTGCTGATTTCGCGGTTGGTGCCACTTCTGCCAACTGCTACCTGGACACTCCGGCAGCCAGTTGAATGGGACTTAGCTTAACCTCATGCATGATTTCCAACTGTTAGAAAAGTGTTCTATAGACAATTTATTCACGAAAAGACTCCTATAGTAAGCTTTTGCTCTCTAGAATCTAGTGTTTCCCTTTTTGGTTGTTCCAATTTATGTTATGTGCCAGATACAAGACTTGCTAGATTAAGGTCGCCGTTCAGAGCGCGTAGGAAAACACATCCGATAGAGGCGCCACCGTGCATTTTATGGAATATCTCCATAGAACTTACATTATCTTTATGAGTTTTATGAATATCTCCCTAATTATGAATGAAATCTACAATGGCACTCTCTATCCGAAAATCTATGAAATTATAGTGAAAATGTGGGTAAAGCAGGAATTTTTTCCCGCCATATATTTGAATTTGGCCATTCTCTGTCAATTCCGTATTTCAAGTTGTTTTTCTGAATGAAGGTATCTGTAGATTCACTTTCAATCGGAAGTTGAACTATTTTCATGGGTCTTTCGTTTGAAATAAAATAGAAGCATGAGTTGGCTCATTTTCTTCTATTTTTGAAAGAAAAAAATGAACTGTTGAAATGAAATTAATCTCAATTATTTCATTAAGAACTCCAATATTTTCTGAGTTTACCCACAAAATTTCAGTTCTCAAAGTGAAAGCATTTTCAAATGCAACTTGAAATAAAAACACACTACATTGAACGCCCACCTTAACTCTCGAAAACCTTTAAGGATCAATGATCTCCTCTGTTCTAAAAAACGAGGGAATTTGGAATTCGGAATGGACTTCATGTGATTTTTTCCAAAAAAGTTTAATTCTTGATCCTTCTATGAAGGAGCCTGGTTTTCATCAGTTGAGGAAAATTTGGTGTCTTCTAAATCGTCTTAGGTAGGTCATGGATGTTGTAATTCAATTCAATTCAATTCAATTTCAATTTATTAAAACAAATTAGTACAATATTATTAAAGAAATACTGTCATTTAAACCTATGGTTTGTGCCTGACAGTAACAGTAATTTTACCCAAAAAAAAAAAAATATAGCTACAAAATTAATACACGTACATGAACCCATTTATCACAATTACACCGTCAGTTCCCATATCATGGACAGAGATGAATGCAGCACAGTACAACTCAGGAATCAAGGATGAAGCTTTTTATTTTTCTAACAAAATGTTTGAGGTTACTTATGTGCCTTATCTCCCGGGGTAAGGCATTGTACAATCGCAACCCTACATGAAAGGCATGTTTTTGGGAAATTGTTTTCCGTGTCTTCGGTATCTGTATTGGACTTTCGAATTGACCTCTGGTACTATAAGGATGTTCATACCTGACATGACTTTCTCGGTGCTTATAGATCATTAAAAGTGCATTTTTGTGAAACAGCTGATCAATTTTGTACACTCTAGCTTCGTCGAATAGAGAGTGGGAGGAGTAGAAACGATCCTTTTTCATAATTATCTTCAGAATGAATTTCTGAGTTGTTTTCAAACCTTCGAGATGAGCATCATAAGCTGCGCCCCAACCAACTATACCATATTCCAAAATCGACTGTACCAATGCAAAATAAATCGTAAATAAAGTTCTCTGTGATAATATATTGACTAATAGTCTGAATTTCGGTAATGTACATCTAATTAACTTTATGATATGTTTAATATGCTCATCCCATCGTAGTAGTCGGTCAATGTATACGCCCAAGTATTTTATCCTATCAGTCTCCTCAATGAAATCTCGACAGTCACAATCATGACCACAATTCTCTCCCTTGTGTATTTTAATTATTTTTATATTTGGATAAGTAGCTTCCGTCAATGTAAAGGTGAGAAATTTCGTCTTCTTGATGTTCAAAGTTAGCAAAAGCTTTTCCATTTCCCCACAGATCACCGTCAACCCCTTCTCAGCCCTCTTGGTAACAGACTCCCACGTGTCTCCCCTAAATATAAATGCTGTATCATCGGCATAGGCTACAACCCCGGAATCAGAATCAAATTTTAACTTTAGCATTTCATTAATATAGATATTGAAGAACAAGGGTCCCAAGACTGTACCCTGGGGAACACCGTAGTTGATTGTTTTTGTATTACTTTTAGCATTATGAACTTTTACTATCTGAGTTCGATCTTTAAGATATGATCTAATTAAGTCAGCAGAATTACCTCTAACACCGCAGTGCTCAAGTTTCTCAAGCAGAATGTCGTGAGAAACCGTATCGAATGCTTTTTCCAAATCTACAAACATGGCGATGACCTTCTTGTTTCTATCAATTGACTCATAAACTGTCTTTGTGACTTCAAAAATTGCATCACTGGTACTTAGTCCAGATCTGAACCCGTATTGACTATCTGATAGTATTTTATGTTTATTAAAGAATTCGGTAAATCTGGTTTTAAGACATCTTTCGAAAACCTTCGCCATGCACCCTATTACAGAAATAGGTCGATAATTTCCGACATCAACCTTGGACCCCTTTTTGAAAACTGGAGAAACAATGCTTTGTTTGAACGCTGTCGGAAATTCCCCCCTTACCATAGATAAGTTCAAGATATGTTCCAGAGGTTTCGATATCTGAGAGGCTACCTGCTTGAGAGTATCCGGTCGAATGGAATCTGGGCCTGGGGCTGCATTTGACCTGAGCGATTGAATTTGACTAACTAACTCTCTTTCAGTTATTGGCGACAAAAATAATGAATGGCCGATTCTCTCAGACCTGGACTCCGAGCATGGTGGGTTAGTATGTTTTCTTATTTTCTCAGCCATTTTCTCTCCAACACTACAAAAATAAGAATTAAAGTGATCTGCAATCTCAAAATGGTCAACAATTTCATTTCCGTCTTCGTTTACTAATCTATCTATGTTTACTTCTCTTTTACTATCCCTACCCGTCGCCTGATTCACAACTTTCCACACCTTTTTTATGTTGCTGAAGTTTTCATCCAACTGACTCCTATAGTAACAATTTTTCGCATTCCTAACCAAAACATTCAACATATTTCTATATTTTCTCAACTTATCTTTCAGTTCTAGATTATTGATATCAGCTCTATATTCTCGGTATATCTTTTCGCGCTTCCTTATCGAGACTACCAGACCGCGTATGCTTTCCAAATGGGAATCCATTGGTAGCAGATGTGAGTGCAGTGAAGAAGAGCAAACTTTTGATCATTTGGTCAACGACTGTCCAATACCTGATTTTCCTATTTTCTCGATAGATCTACTAATGATTCGATGCTCATGTGATTAAGCCGAGACCTCACAAGTCCTAACTTTACAGACCCTACATTTTTATGGCTTCTCCGACCATACTTCCCACATTTTCATTTTCACGTAACCGTGTACGTAGAGAAATAGGAATTTTTCCGAATGCTTGTCGTCATCACCTTTTGAACCTCCCAGTTGGCGTACAAGCATATTTCTTCGCATCGAAAAAAGCTAGATAGGCTGTATCATCAGTTCTGCGTAAATTTAATAACGCTGAATAATTATATCGGCGATAGTTCCCAGAAATTACAGTCTCCGGAAAATTAATTTGATTGGAAAACACTTTTGTAATTTATTCGTACAGCGTACGTCCAGTCAACCCGCCTGTAATTATTACCTGTATGAGTCTAATTGATTCTGTATGGTAATTTGGCTGTCTTTCTCGCTTGAATTTACAATAAGAATCTCGTGGATCCAGCGAGTGAAAAATGACCAAGTGTTTTATCGCATTCTGCGAGATGGGTTAATGAATTTTAAATTCGTATGTCAAACTGCCGTTTCTTATCTAGTAATCATCGCTGAGACCGTAAGAGTTATAGCTCTCAGCAGCAGTTACTTCAAATCTGGAGTATTCCGGGTTTTTCAGCCGCGACCCAATAGGAAATTCACCATCTTCAGGAGTATCTCGGTCGGGGGTTGTACCCTGTCGAATGACCGCTCCGAACTGTATTCGTAAATACGAACCTGACGTCGTAATAGGTGAACATTAACTGAAATTAGTAGTATTATAACAGTTATAACCTACTCTTCGTCCTGATGAGTTTTAACAACACACAGAATAGATTTGCAAATGTTCACAGCTTAATAACCTGTTCATATCTAAGAATATAACTTAATCTTATAAGCCTATCATTCATCACAGTACTAAAAACAGTGCTGTAATGAATTCATTACAGCACTGTTTTTAGTAATATTTTTCGTTTCGCGGTTGTCAACAATGACTGCCGATCCTATCAATTTTCAACACACGTCAAGTTGAAAATGTCAATTTTCGTCAGTGAACCAACTGCCAAGATTCAATACAAAAGTCACTAGGATGTATAATCTGAATTTTTCATTGAATTTCAACAGAAATTTGACTGAAATAGAGAAAATATCGTCTAATACTCGGTGCAGAATGCAATTCCAACACTCATGCGTTCGAAAACTCGCTCCTTCGTCGCTCGTTTTCGAATTTCGCATTCGTATTGGAATAGGAGCCCATTCTGCAACTAGTTTTAGAATATACTAATACACACAACCAAACTTATATGGAATCACCCTGTTATTTGGAAAAAACGAATTTTAATTAAAAAAAAGTCGCTGAAAAGTGAAGAGCAGTTTTCCCAAAACAAGTTTATTACAAAAATAATATAAATTATTGAAAGATTATTTTTATAATAGAACAGAAAATTGAAAGTGTAAATTTCTCTAAAAATAATTTTTATGTAACTGAGAATTGAACAACAAATAAAACGATTTTAACAAATCAATAATCAGTATTACCACCCCTGGCATTGATACAAGCTTGAATTCGACGAGGCATGCTTTCTATTAAGTTGTTAATTTCTTCTTCTGTAACATTTGCCCATTCCTCTAAAGCCGCTTGTATAAGTTGCTCTGCGTTACCAGGATTATTTTGACGATCTCTAATTTTTCTTTTGATCCTATCCCACAAGTGCTCGATAGGATTAAGGTCCGGTGAACAAGAAGGCCACTCTAAAACAGTCACATCTTCCGTTTCGAACATTTTTTTTGCAACTCTGCTGGTATGTGGAGGTGCATTATCCTGCATAAATAGGAAATAATCTCCAAAAGCACCTCGCCAGAGCCTCACTACAGGTTGTAGCACTAGATCAACATACCTAGGCCCTGTCAGAGATTGTCTAATGGGAATTAAAGGAGTTTTCTCAACAAACACAATTCCGCCCCAAAACATTACAGTACCTCCTTTGTATTTAGGGATCGGTCTTGCAGCTTGGAGCCTAGCTTGCCTCCCTCTACCTCTTAAAATGCGAACACGTCGGTCGTCTGATCGTAGGCCAATTCTGGTCTCATCCGAAAATAAGACATTTTTCCAATCTTCAATAGTCCAATTTTCATGCTCTAAACACCAATTAAAACGGTCAACTTTATTTTGCCTTGATAGTTCTGGAACTCTTACCGCTCTTCTCTTGAATAATTCCCGAGCGCGAAGTCTTTTTCTGATAGTTTCGACAGAAACACTAACACCTGTAGCTTGCAAAAATTGCCTTTGAAGCTCTGAATGAGATACTGCGGGATTTCTTCTTGCTGTTTGGGCTAAAAAGCGATCCTGCCTTTCTGTAGTTACTCTCCCACGACTTCTTCTCGGCCTATTCTTTAAGGTTCCTAACTCCAGAAACCTTGCATAGGTTTTTGAAACAACCCCTTGTGTAACCCCCACCGTTCTTGCAATCTGTCTTTGTGACATACTTTGTTCTGCCATAGTAATAATTCTTCCTCTCTGGACTTCCGGTAACCCCACATAAGGCATTTTTTTTAAAACTTCGCAAAAAAACAAAATATAAATTCACTGCGACGTTCGAACGAAATGGTAAAATCGACACTGCAAAGCCAAATCTTATCAAGTGCTTATGAACCTAACTGTTTTTGAGAGTAAACACATGCACTTTTTATTTGCTTATAACGAAAAAGATATCAAAATAATATTTCATCTTAATACTGGGTGATTCCATATAAGTTTGGTTGTGTGTAGTCGAATCTTCAAGTTCATTACAGCCGGCAAAATCGATAAGTACACCTCAACTAAGATGTCAACCGCTTCCTCCTCATCAATCACCACCACCAGGCACCAACAGCTCGAATAAAACACCATTTCCATATTTCCAAGCTAAATTCCGAATTTAAGCAACGATACGAACGGAACCTTGGACCGTGTGATTTGTCCATTAGCGCCATGGGGCATAATAACCATTCCTTCATTTTTAAAATGAGCGCAAATGACATTTTGATAGGCGTCTGCGGTCAGACAGGCCTACTGGATATATTTGAGGTATATAACGAGGAGGGACACACGATATCGTTCACTTATACGGGTCTCAACTCTTATTTTATTTAAAAGGTTTAACGACATTCTTGTAATTTGAGTGATTAAAAGTTAATTATGGAAATGGAGGACGATTCCAGACTTCCACGGGTTATTAGGGAAATTGAAAGGGTTTGTTGTGGTTAATGCGATTGTCGAATAGGGCGTTCTGTATTTTGGAAATTGGTTCCCTACCGCCCCCTGTCGGCGATCTGATCAACTATATTCAGAGGGTAACTACCTACCCTTGATGACCCAAGAAAAAATATGCAATGAAGCAAGTACCGAACAACTTTACAGGAATGTATCTTCACTGTAACCATCGAACCCTCATAGATGTAGATTCCTATACCTGCCTATACAGTATACAGGGTAGGCAAAATTCGTTGTCTATTGAGGTGCTCTAAAATGTGTCATCGGTTTTCTTCTATCTCATACAGTTCTCGACATATTCAACGAATTTTGCCCATCCTGTACACCATCATCAGCCCCTGAACTCATTGTTCCTAATGTACAGGGTGGCCAGATTTCGATGGTCTAGTAATACAACTCATAAACTATAAAAGATAGAGAAAAAGTAATATACATTCTTTTTTCGAGAAACATAAATTGCTTACTACGGCGCCTAGTTTCTGAGCTACAGGGCGATGTTGGTATTTGGTCAATTATCATAATTGACTTTAACTTTCGTATTATAGGATCTACGCTCTCGAAATGAACACATCTGTCTGGCACTTTTTCTCCTGCTTTTCAGCGGTGCTACTGGATTTTTTGTATATGCTCATATTTTGGAGAAATCACAAAAATTTTTTTTTTCAAATGGAAACCATAATGGGAAATGATATTTTCAAATTGATCTCTCTACGATTTCAAAAATATATATCTTAATATTATTACCTACCTATATCTCAATATCTATACTTCCGAGTTCACTATACAGGGTGTATTCAAAGGTGAGGCTTTTCTTTTGACAGATGTTAGAACTCATCAAATCAGTTTACCTTCGATCCTGTCACGGCGAGGTTTAAGTTTCGAAAATGCCGCAGGTTTATTTGAATAATGAACTGCTTTTAATTTATGGTGAATCAAAACAAAATATGATTATTTTTCTCAAATAAACCAATATTTTTTCCTGAAGGAGCTTTTTTTGCCCCTCATGGAAGCATTCATTACTTCATCAACGGTTTACATAAAACTTTGTTTTATTGTCATCATTAAATCATCTAAGTCTTCATTTTTCGATTAAGCAGATAAATCATACTAGAATCAACAAGTTTCGCAAAACCCTCTATTGGTCCGAGTAATAATAAAGCGAATATTTCCTAAATCAATAATTTGCCAGCTTACAATAATTGTGAGATATCGAATTCAATGGCCTCCTCAGTTGGGCGGAAATGAACAGGGACAGTTTCCTTTTTTTTCTATGGAAGTGAATCGAAGCCTGCTTGGATTTGGATGAACCAAAAGTGTTTTTCTACAGTATACAGTATCATTTATGCCTTTATACATGAGTGATTATTTGAAACCTTCAAGATTCCAAAAGGAAATACTTTCGATTACCCTCTTGTTTCCTATGTCTAACAACAGGAGCTAATTAGACTAAATTGGGCCCAATTATAAAAGATGAAGGTCCTACAGGAATGCACGGGAATTTATATCGATCAGTGGGTTCTGACAGATTCCGACGTAGCTAAAGCATCGCAGCATTTTCCCCGTTTTTTAAGGCGGATAAAAAAGTTAATATATTTCGTTTAATTAGGCATATTTGACATTTTACAGCTCCTTAAAGAATATTAAAACAGTTGGGGTGTTAACTTGGTGTATTCGACTTCGACTTGTTGCTGGTAATAGGAATTTCTTTGACAGCTGTCAAACTTTTGTTGCAATCGAACTTCCAAATGCGAATCTATATCTACCTTCAAAGTGCATTTATCTACAAGGTAGATGCAAACGGAAGCTCAAAAGCTTCTCGATTCACGTCAGTACTACAATACGCACTTCAAGTCGAGATTTCTATAATTCAGTACTTTTTTTCATTCCAAGCCGCAATATATCGCAGGATGCGGCCTAGTTCTGCCCATAACCTTTCAAAAAAATATTCAAATGAGCTCGGCCTTGAAAGGCGTCATAGAAATTTCTGATAATCTCTGCTATCGAAAAATGCTCTCATAATTTTTTTTTACGCTGGTATAAGTCTTCCAGAGAGTGAAATCTAACTGTTCGCTTATTATGAAAGAATTTAAATGACACTCCTAGTCAGTTCTCTTCCCATTAAGTACGTTTATGTTCTCGTTTTATATGTAAATCCGAAAACCTTGCGGCAAACTCCTTATTTCTTGTCTGATGTCGAAGATCCCTCTTAAATGTTACGGCGCACTCGTAGATAATTCGTAGAGCATAATCAAAACCTACCCTGTAATTATATTGTCCTCTTCTAGCTTCTGTTCGTCAATAGCTTGGAGGTATTTTATTCAAACAGGCTCAATTTGTGTTTCATTAGAGACTACTTATATGTAAAATAATTCCATTCATTAATTCTTCTTACAAAGGCAATTCTTAAAAATAAATCATCACTACTTGTACTTCTTCACTTCAACATTCTACCCTTGTCTAATTGATTTGCAAATATCTCTTCACTAGCCCTTTTTCATAACTTTATGGTAGGCCAACGAAATGTCAAGTCAAGTCAACCATAGAATGTGCTCTCCGCCTTGTCTGTGCTTCGTTGTGTCGGTGTTTGATCGCAGGGGTTAAAATTGTGAAATATGTTTTGAATTCCCTCAGTTTGTGCCGAAAAATAAACTGCATATTTTATACAGGTGCCAAGCATCAAGAGCTGTTGATTCTATAGCAAAATATCCAAGCATAATCCAGTTATTCTTGTTAATTTCTGATTGAAACGGATTTTGAGGTTAGTACCACATTTCATTATTTTTAACAGAAACCCGTCACACTCAAGCCAAAGAAGTCATATTCAGTCGTCCTTTTAGAATTCGGTATTAATTCTATGATATCGTTAGCCTAATGGAATGCGAAATGTAGATATAGTTGTATTTAGATTAAATATTGTTATTGTTCAATTGGGCATATGGGTGTTGGTAAGGAAGAGTTCCCTGTTGATTTTTTGCGGAAGTGGCGACATCTCTTACGCAGTAGTGAGAGTATCATATTGATTTGTACTACAGAAAACTGCAATATATCGAGCGGAAGCGCGACGGTAGGAATAAATGAATTGGAATTCGAAGGATTCACAAATAGTTTCTCGGAATGTTGGTGAATTGAACGGAAATATAGGTCGATTTTCGGTTCGGTGACTGCGTTTAGTTGTGTCGAGGTAAAAGCAGGCACCTCTATAATTTGACGGGTTTATCTGTATGAAGAAATTACCCCAAAGCAAGGCCTCCGGCTGTAGCGGGGAAAATCATCGGAAAATTACAATAATAGGAATTGTGGCGAAATGGTGGTAAATTCGAAATTGCAGCGTGCGCATTCGCGAAACCGGTCATTAGGCCGTATTTTTCATAAAAGCTGCACACAATAAAAATTCGCAATGTACAATTTTGCGTGGAATCGAAACCGACCGATCTAACGAAATTATTAAGTTGCAGTTTCCTCTTTTAATATCTGTTATTTCGTCCGGTTTTATAGAGCATTGATTTGCATAAGATAAGAAAGCTAGTCCGTTGTGCGGGAACGTTTATTTTCGTCGTTTTCAACCAATTTTTGCCTCAGCGGTGGTTCCGTCAAAAAACGATGCAGATGGAATTATAATCAATGGTCAAGAGCCTTATCCTCTTCATAAGTTTTTCACAAGATATTTTACGTCATAACTTTTGAACGGTTAGCATGAATCAATTGAAATTTTCAGGGAATATTGCGTTGAAACTCATTCAGGGACGAACTTGTTCATAATTCTGAAAATTCAGGTCCGGCTCCAAAAAATTTGGTTTTACCCTGTTTATAGTATTTTGAATGTTCGATGAGGAATTTTTCAAATCTTGGTCATTTCAGTTATCATTTCTGCTCAACATTATATAATTGTTGCACTGAATTCAGTATGAGGAGCTTGATTAAGCCTCAATTTTTTTTCAGATAAAATGCCGCCGAAAAAAGTTCAAGAGCCCGAAAAGAAGCCTCTAATAGGACGCGTTGGTACCAATCTCAGAGTAGGAATAGTAGGAGTACCGAATGTGGGAAAGTCAACCTTCTTCAACGTCCTGACCAAGAGCTCCGCCGCTGCCGAAAACTTTCCTTTCTGCACCATCGATCCCAATGAAAATAAGTATTTTTATCTTTATTATTTTTGTCACCTATCCAAAAGCTTTTTCGATGACGAACTTCAATATTTGCATGTGTCAATCATTTTAAATTGCGATAGATTCAATCTCGGAAAATGTCGATAGATATTTTGTGCAATACAATCGAAATAGACTACAACGAATTAGAAAATTACGATTCCAACCCTTTAACCATATGTCGAAAAACCTTTCTTTCGAAAGTCACCGGTCCCATCTACGCAAAAACACTCGAAAAAGACGAACAAGAAAAAAATAAGCCTACCTTCGATGTCAAAGAATGGTACCCTTATTGTAACACCTACTACGGCCATTCGGAGCAAGTGGATGCTTTCGCCAGAGCCAACCACCTTCTAGGATTAAGAACCGCTTCTTCGAGCTCGACTTCTTTGAAAAAAGAGACGGAATATGCGGAAAAAACATTTTCGTACTCAACTAGACAAGCGCAGATCGATTATCTGAAATCGAAGCCTTTATCGTTCTTGATTCTTGGAAAACCGTCCATTGGAGAGGAAGACCTCGGCAAAGAGTTAGCTGTCTATTGGCAGTGCGTCTATATGGACCCAGAAACCTTGATCAAAGAAGAGATTGAGTCTGGGTCTCGAGCAGGAGAATGCATAGAGTTCAATTTGAGGTGCGGAAGAGCTATTGGAATCGACGTTATTTTGAGGTTGATCAAGAAACGTGTGAAAACAGAATCGGTTCTTCACAGAGGCTTCGTGCTTTGCGGTCTGCCAGTCATCCCCAACGATCTCTACGAAGAAGACCCGGTATCTGCCGAATCGGCCATTTTCACCGTTCACGAAATATTCGAAGAAATCCTAGACAACCTTTTCGAAACCACCGGTCCTCCAGCTCAAAACTTGCTGCTCTCCACTCCTAGACTTCGGAGCATGGAAGACACCAGCAGCTTCGGCAGGACCTCCAAAGTGGAATTTGGGGAACCCGAATTCAACGAACCGCCATCCACAGACGCCAAATCGGAGAAAAGTGAAGGAGCTTCGGAAGCAGGTAAAGAACCTTCCCTCCCCGGACCAACCGATAACGTGATTCCCCCAGACCTCGGAGACATCCTCATCGGCGTCTGCGATCCACCAGAAATCGGCACGAACTACAAGGATCAGCTCGATTTCATCATGGATCTCTTCGACGGACCTTTCATGATCATATACATGACCTGCGAAAACGAAGACGTTATAGAAAAACGCAAGGACTACAGATACGACATTTATTCCCAATCTATTATAGACCTCCTGAAAGAGAAAACCGAAAAAAACCTCTGGTCTTTCCTATCCAACAAAAATCAGGGTATGGGAGGCATAAACCCAATAGACGAAATATTCGAAAACGTACCGAGATTCTTCAAGGACAGTTCCGAACTTATCCATCTGGTGAAACTACCTAGAGATTTCCCCGCGCATGTGCAGACGCAGCTGCAACGTTTCCACGACGTGGCAGTCGGTCTCATAGAAATCGTTATTTTGGAACACAACCCGGAGTATTACTTGAAAGTGGACGGAAGAACCAGCATCAATCGAATCTTCAACTCTGTTAAGTGGAAGCTGAGAACTGCAAATTTTCACCGAGTCCTACTCCCGGAAAAAATCGTAACTTTCGATTCTATGGAAGTTGAGGGCGAAGACTTCGACGTTGCCAAAAATATCAACTTCGAGAGTATGGAGGAGTGCTTCAAGGATTTCAGCAAGAGAAAAGTGGTGAATCCGATGTTTAAATGGGAATACAGCGACTGGGGGCTTCATTGTCCAGTAGCTATGACCGAAGGAAACTATCAAGAAGGCGACCCCGCCTTCGCTGTCCAGTTCATGAACAACATTTTCTTCCTGTCGAGCCAGGAGGCCTTCATCAAATTCTACAGAAACCCCAGACCGTTTCTGCTTCCTCCCAATCCCAGATCCCACGGAAAGCTCTACGTGATGGGCCCGGCGTACTCAGGCAAAACCGCCGTCTCTGCGTGTCTGGGACACCTCCTCACTTGCGCCGTCCTCTCTCCCACCGAAATGTACAAGAACTTCGTCGACATGAAAAGGGAGAACTTGATGGAAAGGATGAGGCAGGCTATGATCACCGACAAGCTCAACACCATCAACGCCGAACTCATGCGGAAACACCAGCTCGATAAGCTAATTCAAGATGAGAAAATCAACATATGGCTGTCCAAATTCAGAAACTACATCGAAAGCGAAATCCTCAGAGCGAAAACGTCAAAGTCGAACGTACACCTCCAACTGTCCTCGTTTCCGGTACTGATGGGCTTCAAGGTTAACCGCGAAGAGATGGAACGAGAGGTGCTCTTCGAAGGCATATTCCTGAACGAGACCACCGCTCAAGACCTTATGGATCATCCGGATAGGATGCGTATGTACCTGCCCGAAGAACTTCGCAGGGAGGTAAAAGATTTCGTCCCTTTAACCGTGCTGGAGGAATCCATCCTCCAGGATATCGAGCAGTACGTGAGGAGTTCCGATCTGGACGAGATCATTCTGGGCGAAGAGGATCTGTTGGAGATGTACGGTACGGCCATCAGACAAGAGGATACCAATTACATGGAACGCGAAAATTGTAAGGGTGGATGGATAATTGACGGTTTGAGTCACGATTTCAATTTTTTCCAAAGAGTTTACGACGAGTGTCCTCCTGATCACGTCATCATCTTGGAAGACACCTCGAATGGCGTCTTCCTTCTAGATCGCTTCAAGATTCGAGGCGCTAATCTTTTCAACGACTATCGTGGATTCTTCCAAAGCATCGGTAGACCACACGTTGCTGACAGAATACTTGACGAAAAACATGAAAATACTAGAGATAGGATAATAGAAGATATTCTAGGAGAAATATTGACACAGAAAGAATTTCTCACTCAACCTGGTGATCCAGATGAAGTCCCTG
This sequence comes from Adalia bipunctata, assembly GCA_910592335.1. NCBI lineage: Eukaryota > Metazoa > Arthropoda > Insecta > Coleoptera > Coccinellidae > Adalia > Adalia bipunctata. The sequence continues at coordinate 8,316,992 of OU342951.1, forward strand.
AAGAGATTCTACTCGAGAGGAGAGAATCTCAAATCAACTACAAGAACGAGTTGCAAGAGTTCGAGACATCCAAAGAGCAAATACTCACTTTTCTGCAAAACATGAAGAAGGATGTGATAGTTGTGGACGTCAAAGATAAGTCTCTAGTTGATCTGATGAAAGACGTACTTTCTTCGTTCGAAGATCGATACCGACAACTTGCCGCAGTGTTCGACGATAACGATCGGTTGCAGGAAGCCAGAGATTTCGGATATAATGAAGATGCGGAAGGTGATGTTGAAGGAGGCGACCAGAAGGGTCAAGAGGAGTTCGAAGCGAATCGAAGATATGGGGATACCTACAATTTTTGTCCAGTTACCTTCCACGAAAAACGAGTGCTGTGGAAGGGGAAAAAGGATTTTATGGCGAAATTTCAGGGTAAACTTTATTTATGTTCAAGCAAAGAAGATCTCGATGCCTTCGTTCTCAAACCAAGGACGTACTTGCCTATCGACAAACCCTTCGGGTCGTTTCCTCCCCCTAGAATATGCGTGATGGGCAATACGAGAAGCGGAAAGTCCTCTGTAGCCAAAACGATATCCAAGAACTTCGCTTGTTGCTACTTCGACTTCATGGCGTTCTTAAAAAGTAAAGGAGCGGAAAAAGAAAGTAGTGACAACTACAAAAATATACAGGAATACCTACTTACGGATACACCCCTGCACGAAGATTTGCTAACAGAGTTTCTTTATCCTCTCTGGTTCGAAGAACCGTATAAAACCATGGGTTTCGTCATCGACGATTTCCCGAAAAGACCATCAGATATAACGGTTATCGTGAAGCATAAAACCATACCGGATGTAGTCCTCGATTTGAAAGTCCCCAAGAAGGACCTCCACCAGAGAACCATGGAGAAAGACCTGGCCGACTGGCAGATTCAGATGCAAGAAGTGCGATCCAAACGGCACGAAGAGCACGCAGATATCCTCAGAAAGTGGGAACGTGATAGAAAAGAACGATACGAGCAACTCATGGAAGCCAAGCGACAGCAGCGATACGCGGAAAAGAAGCAACACGAAAAGGACAACAAGGAGGCCCAAGGCGACAAGCCGGAGAGGCCGTATATGGAGGATCTGGAGGAAACTGACGAGGACAAGACATTCTATTCGAAATCCCAAGTGACCTTCGATTCGGTCGCGGAGCAAGAGGACATGGTCGAAGTCAACAAGCAATTGGCGGAAGAACTGCCCGAACCGATATTCGACGTTAAAATAGAGAACATTACGGAGGTATCGGAAAGGTTGAAGATGGAATTCGAAGATCGGTATTCTAGAGAAACTGAATTCCACAGGATCATCAAGGAGTTGCTGCTGGCCGCTCCGATACCTTACGAAGAACTCAGATCTGATAGGAGAATAGAGATGACTCAATACGCCGCCCTTCTTTCCGTAGACCGGTGCAAGTTTAGAAACAGATCTTTCTTCGATAGGACCTACGAGATTTCCATCGAAGTGGCGGAGAGGCTGTTGGCCAACGGATACTATTTCCTCAGTATGTTCGGAAGGACGTGCCCCATGCAATATCACAAAGACGATATCAAGATACAACTGTTTTTACCGATGGAGCAACAGTTCAACGTATTCCCCATCATTCATAGGCAGTACATCTATTTTCTGATCGGCAAAGAGAGCAAAGAACGGTTTCGAGAAGATCCCTTAAGGTACGTCGATCTAAAGAAGTTTAATTTTCCGCTATTACCAATCAGAGTGGCGGTGATAGGACCTCCTAAATGTGGTAAAACCGCTCTTGCTGAACGATTCAGGAACGAACTAGGCCTCAAAATAATCTCGAAAGGGCAGGCTGCTAGATACGTGATGAATTATCTGCCCTATTCAGCTCTTGGCGTTTCGATGGAGTCTAGGCTCAGAGAGGGCTTGGAGTTGAAGGAGAAGACGGTTTTGAATTGCGTGGAGGCCGCCACCTATGATCCCAGAGCAGTCACTCAGGGAATTTTGATGGACGGCTTCCCGAACAGCTCGAAAGAAGTGAAGTATCTAGCTTCCATGGGTCTGATACCGCATCTAGTGATTGATTTGTACACCGATAATCCCGGTGTGTACGATTACGTTTCTGTTGAGGCTGCGAAGATGTTCGCACCACCCTACAGCAAGCACTTCTTGGAACACAGATATAAGATTTGGGAAGCGGACCAGGAAGGATTCAGGTCCTGGTTAGATGGGGAATACCAGAATGCGGTGAGAGTCCCCATCGACACATGCATGTGGGACATTTGGGAGAAAGCTTACGAGTTTTTGAAAGCGGCAGTGTACGAAGTGAGGCACTACTTTATACATTGTAGAGAAGGGTGGCCACTGCGACTGGCGAACATGTTGATTTCGCCGTTGGAGTTCATGGAACGAGAAAGTTCGTACAAAACATACTGTCCTTGTTGTTTGTATTACTCGAATCGTTTGATTTCTGGTGGGTTTCCACCCGATCGAACTGGTTTGGTGCACTTCCGAAAGTATTATTACTTCCTCTGTCAGGATCATATAGAAGAATTTCTAGAGACTCCCTGTCAATTCCTTCCGCCTTACAACCCAAACAAACTTCCGGCGGATCTCCCCAAGAAATTGGAACTGGACGAAATTCCGAGCAATGCTTTTCAAGACGGTTACTGCGTGGTCTGTTGCAAGGAGAATATGAAAAGCGTGAAGGGTCACTTGAACTTCGCCATCAAATTCGGAAACTACGTGTACCTTTGCGATTCCGCAGAATGCGAGAAGAAGTTTAACCAATCGCCCATGTCCTACTTCAACGTGAAGATCACCTTGAAAGACAACATCAAGTACCCATCGCTGAGCTACAAAGATTTACCGCCTCTCGGCGCCTTAGAACAGTTCGTGGCTAAAGACGTCATAAACGCGATCAAGACAACGGCGGCCATTCGACCTGTTCTGCCAGGTTTGACGGTGAAACAGTCGGCTCTGCTGGTCATCGCCATGCACCTGAAAGCGGACAACGCGAAGCTGCCCAAAGACAGGAGGGAGGTGTACAAGAAGGCTCTGGACGTCATGCAGGAGAGGAGAAAGGGTCTGCTGATGTACCTGGACATGTTCAAGAAGTATAGGAACCCGTTCATCTACTACGAGGAGCCCGTACCGGCTTTGAGGATCACGGATTGGATAAAGGATAAGTTTGGGACTGAGGTACCGGCTTGGTCTTACACCGAGATCCACCCCGACAAGGCCTTCACGTTGCTGGAGAGGGAGGAGGAGGGAGAGGGAGAATGGGACGAGTGATTGTTGTTTATGTTGTGTGTTATTGAATAAAAATTAAGTTTAATCTTGTTCGTTTCTTAATCGTCACGGTGTGATGATGGGAAGGACTTGGTGGTCATTTGGGAGTTTCTACATTGATATAAGGACTGAACGAGAATAAATTCGCTATCACAAAAACGCTTATATCTCTTGAACCACTGGACCGATTTCGAAAATCAAACTCATTTTCGAATCATCTTCTAATTCTAATGAAAACTATTTTTACAATAAAAAACCAAAACTATTTTTTACAAAATTCATGGATTTTTTCTGGAATTCTTCCCATCATGCTCCTCATAGTGTTCTCAGTCACTTTCTGGGATGCTGTCTTCCACTTTTGCTTGAATTCCGCTAATGTTTTCGTTGATTTCTTAGTCTTCTTTTTGCCAGGGCCCAATATCTTTCGATTGGCCTGAGTTCTGGGCAATTTGGTGGATTGGCCTTTTTGGGGACAAAAACCACCTCATTAGCTTCGTACCATTCCTTGGTGGCCTTGCTGTATTGGCATGAAGCTAAATCTGGCCAAAAGATTGTTGACACATCGTGCTCACGTAAAAATGGTAAAAGTCGCTTCTTCAAGCATTCCTCGATGTATATCTTCGAGTCAACAGAGCCTTGACCAACGAAAAATTTGTACCCTTTTCCCACATGTGCAAATTGCTTGCCAAACCAGGAATTTTTTAGGAGAAATTTTTTTGCGAGAAATCAGCCAAGACATAGGTTTCGTCGTCCATCACGCAACAGGAAAAATTTTTCAAGAAATCTTTTTTTAATTTCTTTGCTCTTGATTTCGCTTCTTGATTCTTCACAGCGTTCCTGTCTGGCACTTTCTGCACTTTGTATGTTCTAAGCCCACAACTCGACTTGATTTTCTGAACGGTTGACTGCGAACAGCCCACTATTTGGGCCACTTTCCGTCCTGAAAGGTGAGGATTCTTCTGAAAAAGGCTGATGGCTTTCTTCACTTTTTTTGGGCTATGAAACCCCTTTTTCCTCCCGGTTCCTTCCTTGCGGTTAATTGTAAGATCTTCGTTGAAGCGCTTACCAACTCTTGATACCGTTTCCGGACGAACGCGAGCCTCTTTTGCGATTCTTTTGAAGCTCCATTTTTGATTATTTTGAAAAAGTTCCACTATAAATTCTCGTGTTTTCACTTCGCTTGACATTTTGCGACAGAGAATCGGAATATCTATGAAGTAAATGTTCCACATGTTTCTGACGTTCATAACAAAGCTAACTATGATCAAATTTAGATTTTTTCTCAATTGGTTCAAGAGATATAGACGTTTTTGTGATAGCGGATTTATTCTCGTTCAGTCCTTATGAATCATTTCTTAAATTGTAGTTTCACGAGACTTATTTTCACGAAGATATGCACGTAGGAGTGGTTTTGAGTTCTATCCAAACTAACAAGTAAATTTGTTCCAGCAAGTCGAGTACCTGTGCCAGATTCAAGATACGACTATCTTTGTGAATATTTCAAACCTCTCAGGTGAGTCAGAAAGGTCTTGAATATACATTTTTAATAAGGAGGAGCGCGTTTCTTTTCACTTACTATGCAACCAATTTCAACCAGTATTTCGCTAGTTCTTAATGAACCAAGAAATTACGATATAAGTTCCAAGGCATTTTCACTATCTGGTGACGCGAACATTTCATTTCACGAAGCGATTTCCTCATTTTCCCGGATTAAGCCGTCCAATGGCTCCTAACTTCGGATCGGAAAAGTTGGCCTGCGCAAATTACAACCTTCGATACGTTAATGGTTCGGCAAATGGAATAAGGGCGAGGATCGTCGTCGATAATCGTCCGAGGGTACGTAATATCGTTTCCGTGTCGTCTGGCATCCTCCCCGTTTAGCGTTTTAAAACGTCACCCTCCCGGCTTTCGCGAGGATTTTTAGAATTTCGAGCACGCGAGACGTTGGCGTCAAGTCTGCGATCTACGCGGAAGTTAATGGTTCAAAAACGGTCCAAATTGCGGGTTTAGAGCCTAATTGAACGGTTCAATCGCAAATGGATCATGTCTCTGCTCGGAGACGGGTGTACGTTTCGTAGATTAGTGGAGAATCGCAGCGCAGAATCGAGTGGAGAGCTCAGCCAAGAAACAATTTTCGCAAAAAAATTTTTGGACGCAGATAGCTTTGGTGATTTATTGACCACTAATTCTGGGACATCACTATCTGTAGAAAGGCAGAAAATGCATCACGTTCAATTCATGCTGTGGAATGCTCGCAATTCTATACTATACTAAAATGGTGTGGACCCGAGGGAATCTGTCGAAAAAGTGGTCTAGAAGAATCTTAAAATCGCAGCGAAGCTGCGATACAGTGAGGAAATTTTCAAAAGCTCGAAAAAAGGAATACATAATCGATTCATATGTGGGTGAAATTTCGATTCTCTAGGCGATATGAAAGTATTTTTTTCAAATTCGCGAAAATCCCGAAAAACTCCGACAAAAAAGGCAATTTTATACTCGATAAAACTTTTTTCACAGGTTTTTGAGGTTGACTGTGGATTCACTTCTGTCATGGGAAGGTCACGTAGATAAAGTTTGTAAAAAGTTAAATGCACTCTGTTATAGTTTTAGAGTATTCTCTCAATATCTGAATGAAAGTGGTCTAAAGACAACTTTTTTTAGTGAACCATGAGATATGGCTTATTTATTTATGGCAGTGTAAGAATTATTGAAAGGGTGTTCATAGTTCGAAAAAGGGCGTTAAGAATAATAAACAAACTCAGTTCGAGACCCTCATGTAGAGGTCCCTTCAGGTGAAATGATTTTTAACTGTTGTTGCATTACACATTGAAGAATGTATAATAATCTGTCTCTTCAAGGATAGAGAATATTTTAAAGCAAATTTACCACATTTGTACGATAACAGATATATAAACTATGTTCATCCCATTCAATAGGCTACCACAAAGAATAAAACAAATATGTAACCAAAAATATTTTAAAAAATAATAACACAAACTCTTACTTGGCATAGAGCCATATACCTACAGGTGATGAATTTTTGAAGGCAAACATTATAAATAATATGTTTTTATATTCTTACGTGGACATAATATATTCCGTTCTGATTATGTATATATTCAATGTGTGAGATTCTCGAATTAAATATCATTATCTATTAATCTTTCCTGGCCGCGATGTAATTATACGGATAGAAAGAAAAAAGATCAATGTAAACTAGCTTGGTATTCATATTTTCCATAATTTCAGGAAAATTGATTAAACCTCGACATTTCGCCTAAAAAATCAACCGATTTGCAGAGATCTACCGACAAATTGACAAGGATAACTACCTAATAGGTAGATCTACGGGCTCTACTAGTTCATCAATAAAAGCGAACCATCTCCTACAAATTGCCACCAAACCAAGTCATCAACCGAATACCGATTCTCTGAATGAAATCGCGACAAAAACCCCGCATTCTTGCCCGGCTCCCATTTTCCGAGATAACCGATTATTAAACCGCGCACGGTCGCATTCGCCGCTGACGCAAATCGCCCATTGGTCGGAACATTCGTTTTAATCAATGAGCACAGAAATATACGGAACACATAATTCGACGATGCGATGGTCACAGACGCCAAATTGCTATTTAAACGATCCGGCGACGGGCCGTTTAAAGGTCGGTCGACACAGGACCGTTTTACGGCGTGTCCCAAATTATCGCGGGCCGATCTTACGTTCCCACCGGCCCATGGGCGCCTGACAAATTGGCATCACCCCCATTACGGACACCGATTACGTCGAGTACTTATCCCATTCTTAAAAAAAAACTGGATCATTCATAATTGTGGCGGCGAACCTTTAATAAGTCCGTTTTGTTCGAATTCGGACGTAAATCGACGTCTGATAGTTCCGCTATTGGCGACCCTGGTATTTGACAGGTGTCGTTTCGGACGCCTTAGGTTAGGAACGCATCTTGGGTAGAAATAGGCGAAAATTGAGGTTGAATGGGCATAATAATATTGCGGAAAGACTGCCTCAATGCCATGTTTCTTTTCGAAGCGCTCTATTAGGGGAAATGCGTACAAAATGGCATCATAACTTGAGATTGGAGGTATCAAATACGGAACTGCCTACCATATCACATGACCTTAGTGGCTTCTATTAACCTCTGAAAACTCGCAAGCACTTTTCTAGTTCATTCCGTCGTTATGAGTGATAACAGAAATCAATATGTCACGAGTTTTTTTTCATTGCGCCAAATTTTTAGGAGAAATGGTCAGTTCTCACCATTTTTTTCATTTATTTTAGATTCATTTCAAACTTTACTTATTTGTCATTGTATGCACGAAGCTTTTTTATGTTAAATATACTTTTTGTATTCATTAGATATATTTCTATTTTTATAACGCTATATGGACAAAATGACATAGGTATTTCAGCTGAATTAACCGTATCTAACCGGATAACACCAAGACAATCCATCCCAAGCTCCATCGTCAAACAAAGAACGAGGACTTGTCTCAACATATTCATAACAAAATATTCATCTGCGGCTAATGAAGGCAATGCATCTTAACCTACTCTTGTCGATCCTATGAGAAGGTTCCTCCAATCCCTAAAGGACGATTCATAAGTGGACAAGGCGAAAGTGAGCCGAAGATTCGATAAACGTGCTTAGTTTCAACTTCTACACCTAATATGATTGCAATCAAATCAAAAAATGAGCCCATACCTCCTCTAAAGAAAAGAAGACAAATCCCTAGAGCATTATTTAAAGAAGACAATGAAGAAGAAAATGTTCCTAGCAACTTTCGAGATGATGAAGACGACTGTCCATCTGTCTATTGTTATGACCACCGATTTAGATCGGGAAAATCCAGTCTTCTCCAGGATTAGCCCTGGAAAAGACTGGTTACGATGCATGCATTGGGCTCATGCATCTTGTGCTGATGTTCCTAGAAGAACCAAGCGTTTCATTGGTGAACTTTGTCAGTAGTTTTGTAACTATAAGTAGTAAACTACAGTTGCCTGTTGCCGGTATGTCATTTTGTCCATAGCATGCAGACAAAATTAATTTCGTTTATCCCAATTTATCTAAGAATTTTTTCTTGTGGTACTTTTATTTCATAAAGGTTGATTAGATTTTATGGAGAAAGGACCAAAGATCATAGGTGTTGAATATGACATTACTGTGATTCACTACTAACAAGTTCTGCCTCTGAAATAAAACCATATGTCATTTTGTACGAATTTTGCACTGAATTGGAAAATTATCTGCATTGCGCATGTTGAGCAGTCAAAGACGACTTCAAGGGTTCTGGATGGCCCTCGAAATGGTTCTAGCCTCAGTTTTTCGGAAGAATAAAGAAGTTAGAGTCTATTTTCGACTCAATTCAAGTATGAAAAGAGCATATTATTTCCATCTACTGTTTGGCCTATGAGTCGTAAATGAAATTGTCTCCAATTCTTTTTTCAGCAAAGTCCCAGCATTCCTGAACGTCGTCGACATAGCCGGTCTGGTCAAGGGTGCCTCCGAGGGTCAAGGTCTAGGTAACGCCTTTCTGTCTCACATCAGCGCCTGCGACGCCATCTTCCACCTGTGCCGTAAGTTCGGCAAGCTGAATGATACTTGAAAATCCTAACTTTTTCCTCCATTAGGCGCTTTCGAAGACGACGATGTTACCCACGTGGAAGGAGAAGTCAACCCGGTTAGAGATTTGGAAATAATCAACGAAGAACTGAGGTTGAAAGACGAAGAGACTCTCAATAAGGCTCTGGAGAAACTTGGAAGAGTGGTGGAGCGAGGAGGCGACAAGAAACTCAAGCCGGAATATGTGAGTCTGCTCGATAGAATAGAGTTGGCACCTGTTGTAACCTGTCTCATATAAAAAGTTATCCATTTGGGATTAATGAAGAGTTATTTCGAAAATGAAGGTTTCTGTCTCAACCAAAATATATCCCAACAATGGGGTACTTTCCTCTCAAACTTCGAAGTGACGTGATGTGGAAAGGCAGTCGCCCATGTCTACCTACCCGCTGTGTGAAAGCTCGCGACAACGTGTTGTGTGGCCCGAGATTTCATTTGAGATCGCTGTTACATCATAGAGCAGCGATCTGGTGGGTCATAATCTTTGATTCGAAACGACCCACGTCTGACAGCTATTTGTAGGTGGAGGTGTCAGCACGTTACTGATCTACACGATTGCATAGTGTTCTTCTGAATGGAGAGTGACAAGTTTGTTGATGAAATGTCTGCAATCGATTACAATTTACATGTAATATTTCGAAATGATGTAGATGAGAACGTATGCATCCTTGCTTGCTTCGAAGTGGGACCTTTAGATCATGAAGATTTTAAGGAACACAATCTCTCTTCTATCTAAGATGAATGATGCTTGTGATACTATTGAACTACGCCAGTTTAAGATGTGTTTGGCCAAATTACCTATAGTCACAGTTGTAATAAATGTGCAGTCTCATGCATGGGCGTATTTACGGGGGGGGTACTGGGGGTAATTACCCCCCCCCAGAAGAAAATTTGCAATACCCCTTCTAGAAGAACATTTGCTACACTAAATCTTCGAATTGAATTGAAAATATAAAATATATCAAACATTGAACAAAAACTAATGAAAAAGGTTTTTTCATGTTATTTGATATTCCACGTAACATTTTTTGAAAGAAAGAAATATACAATCAAATTTATCAGATCGATTTCCTAGATAGATCATACATAGATCAGCGAATGGCATGAACAAGTCAAAACTCCGAACTTCATTTCAGTAACGTATTCGCTTTGGTATCCAATATTCATAAAAAATTAAATATAGAAATTACAAAACCAAGAGTAACCCCGAGACAATCGCATCGCTCAAATATACTTACTTCAATTTTCAATAAGAAATCGGACACAGAGATAGATCTTTCTCTTGGAATAGTCACGTAATATTTGAACAACCTAGAGAATTGCAAAAATAAGGATTAGATGCTTTGAAATTGAAAGCAGAATTTACTATGTGGCAAATCATGGCAGAGAACACAACAGATGGTATGGCGTTATATTCGTCCTGCGATGAAAGTATCTTTTCACTTGTGAAAAAATGTCTCCAAGTTTTGGTCACTACCCGTTAGTGTAGCCTCTGCTGAAAGAAGTTTTTCCTCACTGCGGCGCCTTAAAACCTGGCTTCAGTCAACAATGGGCCAGGATAGGTTAGTTGGGCTGTCAATCTGTCATTGTTATTTATACAAAGATACATTCCAATAAAGGTGGACAATATTATTGATAAATTTCCTTGTAATAAAAAGAGGCGAAGTGATTTCGTTCTGTGATTTTTGAATCATATCTGATGCTAGAAGAAGCGGTTATTTTGAAATTTTTAATGTATAATATTCACTGATATTTTTCCTTCAAATTTTGAGCCCATTTCTTTGGTTTTCATATTTTTTTGAATAAAAATGTTATGAATGAGATATCAACCCCCCCCCCCGCTCTTCTTCACTCAAGATCAGTCGTCACTAAAACTTACCACTACCCCCCCCAGACTCGCTCTCTGGATACGCCCCTGGTCTCATGAAGCGAAGACAAAATGGTTGGTTTTGTTCAGGAAAATCGATTTGGAAAAGCGTTGCTCCCTTCTGTTGATTATGGGAAAGGTCCTTGATATGATGAAGGAGTTTTATGTGAATACCTCTTTTACATACGTTGTTCTCAACCATAGATTGCGCCTTTCATTCAAAATATCCACTTGATGGTTTTTTTTTTTCAAGAAAACTGTCGTTTTATCAATGACTCATACGTTGGAAAAATAACATAATCGGCTCGCGACCTCCAACAATGGCCGAGAGGGGTCTCGTGCCGCGATGGGGCGTGCTGCCCCCCGGGGGGTCGACACGCAGGGCGGTACCACCCACAGGTGTTACCTCATTAATCGCGTCGCCTATTTACGATAGAACATCCGTGTCCAATTCGATCCTGCATTCTCGGACGCCGTTAGGATGTTTTGATTTATGATTTGTCATCTTGGAAATGATACTCGGCTTTTGGACGCGGTGGTTACAAGAATAATACGATAGAATGACGAGATTTGGTGATGTATGCAGGTTAGGAATAATCAGGTACCTACAGGTATTAGGTACGAAGATGTATTGATATCTAGTTAGCCTAGACCAGTTCCATGCATAAACAAAATATTGAGATAACATATCAACGAACAATAACTTATTAGAAATGTCAGTGTAGAGTTCGACGTCACAAAAGTAAACCAGAGTTACGCTATAAATTTAAAGAAAAAGATGTCCACCGAAATTGTAAAAATCGAAAAATTGGAGTACGAGCCATCATCAAGTACCTGTATTTAAAAGGGTTAAAAGGTAAGCAGATATGCTTAATACCCTTGGTGATCAATGTCCTTCATATGCGACCGTGAAAAATATGGATTGCAAGCTTCAAAAGAAGTAAACTTTCCATTGAAGATGATGACCGATCGGGAAAGCCAGTTTCTGTGCAGTTCATGACATGATTTTATCAGACCGTCGAATTGGGCTAAAACGGATATCTGAAGCACTGAAGATTTCATACGAACGCGTTCATCATATAGTTCACGTCAATTTGGACATGAGAAAAATTTCTGCAAAATGGATCTCCAAATGTTTGAATGTTGACCAATAGCGTGCAAGGGTAGAAGCATCGCGTTCGATCTGTGCTTGATTTGAAAACGATGTAGACTTCTTAAACCGAATTGTTACTATGGATGAGACTTGGGTACATTTCTACGATCCAGAAACAAAGCAACAATCGATGGAATTGCGACACTCTGGTTCTCCAAGACCTAAGAAGTTTCGTGTCCAAAAATCTGCTGGAAAAGTTCTTGCTTCAGTTTTTTGGGATTGCCATGGAGTAATCATGATTGATTTTTTGGATAAGGGTAGAAAAATAACTGGAGATTACTTTTCGACATTACTGACCACTCTTCGGGAAAAAATTAAAGAGAAAAGACGCGCAAAACTATCCAAAGGTGTTTTGTTCCTACAGGACAACGCCCCAGTACACAAATCTCATGTTGCCATGCAAAAAATTCGTGATTTAGAGTTAGAATTACTAGAACACCCCCCTTATTCGCCAGATTTGGCTCCGTCCGACAATCATCTCTTTCCTCAACTGAAAAAAAGTTTGAAAGGTCGTAAATTTTCTTCCAACGAGGAGGTAATAAAAGCTGTGAAGGACTGGTTCGCAGAGCAAGAAGAAAATTTTTTTTAAAGGTCTAGAGAAGTTGCAGTTTCGCGGTAATAAATGTATTCAATTAAGAGGAGAATATGTTGAGTAATAAAATATTTTGACATTGAAATTTTGTTTGGTTCTATAGTAGGCTAAGAATTTTTGAATATATCCACGTATGTTTCTTGTTCAACAATCGTTCAATATGGTACAAATTTTAGGGGATATGTCACCATTTACTCTACACTCATTTAAACTCGAATGTGACAAAATAAAGAGCTGAAAACAAACTGAGAGACAGATGGAGCTCAAACTTTGACTAAGTATAGAGGACAGTGGTGTCAACTTAACAACAAGCGGACTCTCTAAATAATCACCTTTCCGAAATATTGTGACAGTCATCTCTTATTATATTTTGATTTCCAGGATACTTTGCAAAAGGTGAAGCACGTCTTATTGGAAGAAAAGAACCACATTAGATTCGCAGATTGGGATTCCAAGGATGTGAGTATGATATTTGCAGCATAATGTTGTTTTTCGTTTCATTATGCATACCAGGTGTTTCCCTTGAACTGGACAAACAATATCGTCTATTGAAGCCTATTTGAAATCTCTTCTACCCAAAACTATTAGCTCTCATAAGGCTAAAATTCAAGCATGCGGCGTCAGATAAGCACCTTTACAACAATATCTCCGAACAAATACCCGACGACAAAAGAAAATCGGCACAATCAATAAGCGAGGTTACCCCAGGAACCGAAACTACAACTTTTTCAATCAACAAAAACCGCCGATAAAAAAGATCGAATACCGATGATGAATGAAACTCGAAAATCGCTCATCACCCCGGACCTGTTCCCTATCGTTTTTTTTTTCTCGTCGTATATTGACACCGCGATCCGGCCTCCCCCTGCGAGGGGGCCTTTCGTGAAGTGTCGATGCCAGAGCGGAATAAAGAAAGTCAACGGGAGGCGATATTATTAGGCCGCATTTACATTGCACCAAGTCATCGCGATAATATATCACCGCGTGCTCGATTGAATTCGGTCGTGATAGGAAGGCACCCGCGGCGATAGTTTCTCTCCTTTGAATCTCGATCGAACTGTAGGATGATTTTGCTTTTTTGTGAATCGCTGGAGATGTCTCGGAAGAACAGGAAAAAAATAGGATTCTGTGTGATCAATTTTTGTAAATATTGAACATATTTCAATGTGATCTTTTTCAGATCGAAATACTCAATAAGTACCTCTTTTTGACGTCGAAGCCAGCTCTGTATCTCATCAATCTTTCAGAGAAAGACTACATCAAGAAGAAGAATAAATGGTAAGTCCCATTTATGTATTGAACCAAAAGGGGTAAGAGAATAAAGTTCGACAATATAGTTTTCGACATAAAGGATTGAGCTATGCCATAGCCACTCGAGGGTCTACGTCCCTGAAAAAAGGGAGTCAGAAACGATTTATTTTTTATGATTGATGAAGGGATGTATGAGTGTATAAAGATAAAATAATAAAAAAATATTCTATAAGTATTGAATGAATGAAAAGGATATTCCCCATCATTATTGGTTATTTTGTAACATTTCCACCATCAAAACGAACAAATATTTTTGTGTTTTTTCATTTCAGTATTGAAGTCTATCATTTAGTTAATCAAACGTCTATCTCATTTTTCTTTCAGAATTTACCGTTCTTTTGTATATAATATTACAACAATGTGTTGTTTTTTTCCCTGAATTTTTCTATTCGAAATGATTAATATCCATTTTTATCAACGACAATTTATTAAGGTTTGTTTTAGCCGTCGATTAGTGAAAATTAATTGTTTCTTACAATTGTGGATTCTAACATGGAATTGAATTTCTTTTAAATGACACGCCCCGTAGGTATATCCTCCCAGATGACTGGCAAAGGAAAGAGAGAGTATTATACAGCCAGTGTGAGATCTAGTTCAGAGTAGGATTTCTTGTTATATTCTCTGCGCCCCAACATTTGTTCTATTAAGCTGAATAATCCAATAAATAAAAATTAATGCACTGCACTGCCATCTGGCGGTATACGTTTCCTATTTTGAAGGCTTAAGACTCTTAAAATTAACAATGCTCTAGAGGTAGACAGACTAATGTTTCTGCCAATATGTCTCCTTTCAGCACCTCTGTCTGTGCTCTGAAGAGTTCTCTCAGATTCGCAACATTTATGTATATACTTCTCATCAAATAAAGTGGACTACTGGTGACCTTATTCAAAAGTAAACCGCTAGGATCCTGCTGCCATCGGAGAAGAGTAGTGACAGACCGGTTTCTGGCTTGTTATACCGTCATCTGTGCCACATAACCCAACCCACGATAGCAACCAAATGAAACGGCAGAACTTATATTACGTGCCAGCAGGACCACTGGAGTAGAAGTAGTAGAACAATAGGTACTCTTCCGCGATGGCAGCACGAGCCTAGTGGTTTATTTTTGAATTAGATCTCCACTAGTCCACATTCTTTCATTTTTCATTTTTTTCTTAACGAAAATGAACCTTTTTTGTTGTACTCCCATCTTCAGTTCGTTCTTTCATTTTTCCAGCAAATAAGTGGACAATTCAAGATAGTTGCTCCATTATTCTTGGATTTATTGAAGGGCTATTCGCGATGGAAAATATTCACATCTTCCCCCTAGGCATAATGCAGATTGAAGATATGGTTGAAAAACTTATTTGTAATAGACTGATGGTTACTTGGTGTTCTTTTTTATGCCCCTTAGTATAAAAGTCCAGTGATTACCATCCTTGATTATAACTGAAAGATCTAGTCGCTGAAAATCCTTCCCTCTCCTCATCTCTTATGTCTTTTAGATTATCCGATAGAAACGCCAACGCTTCCATCGCTTTGTCCCTTGTTGATACGGATCGACGCCACGTACTAATTAAAAGGCCCTAATAACGCCAACAATGGCGGACCGTACGTTTTCTACGTGTAATTAAGTCCTTTTCTGGACGCATCACCGAACGTTACCGGTGTTGAACGGCCGGGCAAGGAATTAGCGGCGATTGACGTTGACAGTCGGTGCCGCCGCGAATCGGCCGAGATCAAAGCAATCAGCGGTCATTATGCCGGCTTTTGATGACTGACGTCGATTATTATCGGAAGGTCTCGATGGAAGCCTTCGATCTCGATGTTGTAGGCGGTAGAATTTTTATCGAGAGGCTGGTGGAAGGTTCGAAAAACGGTAGAAAGTAGCGTTGGGTTTTAATTGGCGATGGCCACCGCGTTTGGACGAGATGAGAATTGGATTATTGTGTCTTGAAACGTCTGGATTTGAGTCGTTCTTAACTCCTTAAAACTCAATATTCGTGGCGAGTGTTTGGCTCTTATTTTGTTTCTGTTTCATTGAAGTCGTTGAATTATTTCTTTGGTACACAAATTTCCATCGATTTCCTCGATGAATTGATAATTTAATCTCGTTCTTTGGCAAATGAGCGCCCACATCCGTTTTCATTGAAATGTTGCGTTCTTAAAAGGTTCAAAATTCGAAATAAGCAGTTGCACGAATGTGGCTGAAGTAGGCTATTCTTCGACAATAGCTCTCACAACAATCCTCATCCTTTTTTCCGATACAAAAGACATTCCGAAACCCGTATTTATCCCTTTTTCGGTTTTTTACGTTCCGAAAACCCGTAATTACTCGCTCTATACACATGTATGATATCATTACGTGCATTAATGACGTCGTTGAACATATGCCGCCAATTTGCGGTAAAAGAGAAATTCGTCCATTGTGGAAGAACACGAAACTGTTCCCTTTATCGTATCTTTCTAAAGTACGTCTGTTCGACAGGTTGATTAAGATCAAGGAGTGGGTTGACAAGAACGACCCCGGAGCGCTGATCATACCGTTTTCGGGGGTCTTCGAGCACAAGCTGGTGGAGGAGTACGACGATCCGGAGCTCAGGAAGAAGTTCTTGGAGGATAATAAAGTTACCAGGTAAGAAAGGAGTACGTTTGAGCGAGTCAAACAAAATTGATATTTCACATTGATAGAAGACGCGTATCCTTTTCACCAGATGAAGGCCTTATCGCCTAAGAATGCATTGCCATAAAAACTATAAGAACCCCAAGTTTCGATTAAAAAGAATTATGTCAAAATTCAATTGCAAGATTTGACCTACATTCATTAAACATACTTTGCAAGTTGAAGTAATCAATAAAAAAAATTTATACAACTACCATTAAAAGTGACACTTTTAATGACAGCAAACAATGTTAAAATTGATTGTTTACGTGAAAGCTTATGATGAAAAAAATTCAGCAATTGCAAATTTTTATTATCATTACTTATGAACATTAACATTAATCGTAAAACTTGAACAATCACTAACATTAATGCCCTGTGACGTTAGGAAGCTTCGCAACACATTATTAGAATCCTCAGCACCATCAGTATTTGTAGAAACCGTACAATATTGGATGATGATGATCCAAAATCTGTTGAGGTTGGGAGAATTTTTTCAGCAATGACATTTCTATATGCAGTGGAATGATCAACATAGCCCTCGGCTACCGTCGTAGACTTCCATCCACCATCTTTTTTATATCCGTAATATTTGCTCCTGATTCTGCTAGCAATGAAGCGGAGGATCTTCGAAAACAGTGTCCTGTATATTGCTTTGGTTCTGGCAGTTTGAGGAATTCGGCAACAATAAATGGAATTTTCCCGAATGTATTGATACCAACTGGATTGGCAGTGCATTCATTATTCATGTATTTCAGGAAAAAACAACGATGTTTGATGACAGAAGGAAGCAGTGCAAAGTACTTATGAAAAAAGTCAACATACTTCCCCATAATACTGAAAGAACGACTGACTTTCGTTTTTGTGTTTGGAAGTTGTAAAACCAATGATTTATTTGTTATTTTATGTCTTCCACTGATAAATTACACAATTCTTCACGCCGATAGGCTCCAAATAATCCGAAAATAGTTGCAACCTTAACCATCAAGTATTTCTCATCTGGTGCCTCATTTATAAACTTTTCAACTTGTCCACGAGTGACAATTTGGGACCTTTTCTTAGGAACACTATACAAGAAAACAATGCTTAAAGGTTATGGAAAGAACAAAATTGATGCATATTGGAAGCAGATCAATAAAAAAATCTGGATTATACCGATTCCACCATTGTTTCTATCGAATGACAAAGGAACGAAACCTGAAAACTACCCTTCCTTTTATGATCTGTAATTCGTCTAAAATAATTTGTCCTCGCTGTCGTCGACAATGCCTGATTTGCAAACAATAAATCTCGTGTACAAACACGAGACTCAACTCGCAACCGCAAATCTCGCCAGTTCCAAGAAGAACCAACGATTCCCAATTAGCTACCTCCGCGTCCCACATCCATAAAATCCCGAAAATTACATCGCTTTTTCTATCTGTGGGCCCGCACAGCCCGCCCTCTCATTGTTCCCCCATAACCCCATCTCGGGTTTATTAAATGCGACATTCGAAGAAACTATAATAAAGAAGACAACGACTGTTTTTAATGCGATCAAATGACGGGGTAATTTAATTTGAATTTCAGGTTGCGGTCTACCTAGGTAGACAGACGAAGGGGCCTCTGCGTTTTGTTGTCAGACGGTCTCCGGTCGGCCCTAAACGCCCACCTCCACCGCGCCCTGCCGCCGCCCATCGGAAGACGACAGATGAATTTTCTCTACTTTGTAAATACAGACACCAAAACAGAACTACAAAAATTCGAGCTAGCAGCTTAGATTCTTATCGAATTCACTGTCTGAGAGCGTTTTTTTTATATGGTCAAAATATAGATGAATCTTTGGATTTCGAAATATTTTATTGAGCTACATTTTCGTTTCAGAATGAATGATACGCTTCCTCAATTTCGCGGACAGTTGCTCATTTTTCTCATTTTCTCAAGCATCAAAGTAGATGATTTTCCATTGTCCACAACTCTAACGAATTTCCAACCTTTGGTTAGGCACGTTCTAGACGATTATGTTCCGGGACTGGATGGCGCTTTTCTAATGATAGGTTCTGTCTCGGATCATTTGATATTTCGGAATTCGTCCCATTGACCTCACGAGGGTGGACGATTATTGATGATTACAGTGATTAGAACTGGGTCTTGGTACGGCAGTTGAATCGAGATTTCAATCAAATGCGTCCCTCGCCCGGCGACGAGTTATTGTCTGGATTCTTGACATTCTTCCGAAAATTGTAAGAAACTGATTTAAAATTGCGGACACAATGAGAAGAAGAAAAGAGTTTTCAATCCTATTAGAAATTCAAGCTAAGCGATCTGAAATGAACTTAAAATCAAACAACAACAGCTGATCTAAGTATCAAGTCTTGTCAAGATGACAACCGTTTAAAACAAGCTTCAAAACCGCCACAGTGTCGCTTCAATCAAAATTATCGAGTTTTGGGCTTTATAAATTGTGTGTCTTTATTTCTAGTGCTTTGGATAAGATCGTCGTCAATGGATACAAAGCATTACAACTGGAATACTTCTTCACTGCAGGTCACGACGAGGTCAAAGCCTGGACTATCCAAGTAAGTGCAAACCTAAACCTACATCAATTTACTCGAAAGAAATCCTGAGTAGAGCTTCACGCTGCTGGTCCAGGCAGTTTTCCCTTCAGAAAACCTTATTGAGATATGTTAGATTGTAATGAACCACATCTGACCTTTTAGGTTCATTTCCCCTTCATCCCAATAAGCAAAAATCAAAAAATCTATAAGCCCAAACGATCATTCTTAATCCTTCTCAAGATTAAACTTCGAATCGGACGCTGTGTAGCTGTAGCAGACCATTCTGCATGAGATTTCCCAAAAGAACTACTTCACATCAACGATTTGTTGGAAGCAACTTCGTGTCCAGTGCACAGCTTCGCGGATGATAGTACCCTCCATACCACCTTTTCTTCTAGGGCTCCAATACCAGCCCGCCAAATCAGAAACGAACGAGGAAGAAATGTTAACAACATAAATATGAACTTGGTAACAATTCCTGAATGGGGATCTAATAACTTGGTAGAATTCAACGCAAACAAAACACAAGCATGTCTTTTCTCTAGAAAAGCCGATCTTACTGTGCCCAGCATAAAATTGTCGGAAGTAACCATACCATTGAAGTCATCCATTTCGATGCTTGGCATTACTGTCGGCAGTAACCTTTTCTGGAAGAATCACGTGAGATCCATTGCTAAAAATGCATCCCAGAAACTTGGTTTTCTGTTTCGTGCCAGGAGCTATTTCACCTCGAGTCAGCTGCTTATGATCTATAAGGCTCAGATTTGACCTGTCCTGGAATACTGTTCCCATATTTGGAGTGCTGCACCTAAACACACCCTAAAACTCTTGGATTCGGTACAAAAAAGGGCAATTCGTCTCGTCGGTGATGCCTCGCTTACAAACTCGCTCACTTCTCTGGAACACCGTAGAAAAGTGGGCGATCTGTCTTTATTTTATAGATATTTCCATGAGCGATGCTCTTCTGAATTATCAGCAATCGTTCCCCTTCTGGCAGTCTCTTCCAGACTGACCCGTCAAGTTAAGTCTTCACACCCCTTCGTGGTAACTTTGGAGACCTGCAGAACATCTCTCTTCAAAGACTCGTTCATCCAACGAACAGCGAGGCTTTGGAAAACATTGCCTAGGGAGGTGTTCCCCGAGGCATATAACCTCCAGAAATTCAAGAAGAACACCAACTCCTACCTGCTTGCCCTTGGTTCTCACGATGTTCTCTGAACATAACAGGATATTCCTTTTCGTGAAAACCAGAACATAAAAAAATATATATGATAGACGAAAACAAGCTCGCCCTCCGAACTTGCAGTCTTGTACCGTCTCGGTGCTGCTAACGACGACAATTTTCCATCTGCGACGGTTCAGAGGTTCCCGCCGGCCCCCCTTATGCAAATCGGAAATGAAAGGGCCCATTTTCCGCCATTACCGACAGCGAAACGTAAACTGAAATAAATTAGGGCGAAATTGTCCCGTCGATTTGCATGAGAATGTCTATCTCTTGTCGAAGGAAAAACGCGGATGCGGACAAAAGACCGAGAAGAACCTACGTGCGTTGGGTCGCGATTTAGAAATTTCTGTGGTTTGAGTCTTCGACAAAAAAGCATTAGATTGAACGATTAATTCTTGTTCTTCAATTGAACGTTTGCCCATAACCTTTCCGCATTTACACCAAGTATGACACTACCATTTTCATGAAGAAAATATGAGAAAATTGGTTTGAACATTCAGTGTTGAAAAGGCATCAATGTACGACATCTACTTTGATTTTTCCGTGGAAATTCTAAGACCCATTAATGTTCCAAAGGCACCCGCAGAAATGCATCATGGGGTAAAAATAAGAAAAAACAACTGTGTTATGCAGAATCTTTAATATTATTTGTAACACTTGAATCAATACATTTAAAAAATGCTGACACAGGCCTGTTTCCAGTGCTCGGTAGTTCAGGGCATTCCCTTAACTCAACTCTTTTTGACACGACTTAACAAATCTCTGTTCCAAAACTTACTTTTTGAATTTGAAAAAATATATTTCTCCTTTACTTTCAATTGATGCCCTGACTATCCTGAGTTTTTGGTAACAAGCACGTGCTTACAATAAGAAGGAAAAAAAAAGAAAAAAAAAGAAAAAAAAATCAAAATATCCAAAAATTATAGAAGACAAACTATGAAGTGTGGGTTCTCGGCAAAGGTTATTGGCTCATTTGGGTTGTATATTTTTATTAAATTGTGAAATTTGCATTTCTTTATGTATAATCCATTCACTTTTATAAAGTTTCCCGGTTGGCCATGGCCCATGATATAGTTTTATCAAATTCTTTTACTTAGAACTGACGCAGGTTGGCACTCGTGAAAGTCAAATAATTCTGAGAGATTTTGACAATGCTATTTTCTCTCTTTTAACTTTTTAAATGGGGTTAGTTCTGTTGAGGTTCAACTGTCACACAGGATCCGTAGTACTACTACATTTTCCGTCTGTTCTGTTCGTTTAGAAGTTTTTTTGTCGGGTTATTCGAGTAAGTACTAACTATCACAAAGTAACGAACTATTCTGTCCATTATTTTTCAGTATATTTCAAACACTCGATTCTTGATTTCCGTAAAAAAACTAAAATAACATAACTGAATCTTCCAACCATGTTTATATACCTACTTGAAATATTTCCAGTATTAACACAGAAAAAAATTTCTTCAACATTCGCCAGGTCTTTGGAATTATTGAATTCACATAATATTTTCTCAAATTCAATTTTTCCCGAAGTTAATGAACATTTTGATAAATACCTAATTACTACGATCTCTATGTAGAAACGACAACGTTGCGTATATATCTAACAAGAAAATGACTATAACCTAACATGTTCGAAATATACACGGTGAAATGTGTCAGAATTTCATGGCCAACCGAGATGTGTATATTATTCTTTAGCATCCTGAGGACAAAAAAGTGTCCTAAATATAGCTGATGAAAACAAATTGATTGTGATTCTCAAGCACCAACCTCTACCAAGGACCTCACTCAAGTTCAAAAAATACAAAGCGAGTCCTTGACTTGTACATTTTTTTAACCTTTTATCAAATGAGGGACTTTTTTCTGTACCATTATTCTAAATTACGCTTCATTTAAACAAACACTTTTCCTCATTCCGAATAAATTGAATATTAATTCAGTTTTTTTTTATATCAGGAAAACCGTCTCAGGGACTTGATCGTCAAAGGCTCACCCTTTACATTGTGTACACCACGGCAAGAAATCAACGCAACATATGAAATTCTCGTGTTCTTTGTTGTTGTCTACCATTAATCTTGTCAGTACATGTTTTTATGATACTTTTATATATCTTTTAATGAACGGTTGTCAGCTCTGCTTATAAACAGAACCTTATGCAAAAGTTGGCCATCAATGATCCAATACATGAAACCCAACAGCGTCAGTTATATTCGCCAGTCGTCTTGCCGGTTACGTTTTCATTGACGATTGTAACTACCATGTCCATGTAGTTTCCTCAGAGTTAAAGATTAGTGTCCTTATTCTGTAGTGTCCTGTCGTCTATTATAAATTCTACGCGTTTATATAAGTCTGTATATAAGTTTGATATCGTGAACCACATGTTTCCCGCTGCAGCAATACCCACATGGGAGCCATGCCCCCCCCCCCTTGACAATTGTCAATAATCCCTTCATAGTAGTTCGATCGATACCTAATATTGTCAATAAAAAAATTTAATCCTAATTCTTTCACTCTTATACTGTTGGTAGAAAATGTCTATCAATTCTTCCCCCCCCCTCCTGAAAAAATTCATGGCCCCCTCTGAAAAAATTGTCTGGATCCGTAAAGTTAATAGAATAGCCTGCTCGATGTCCTGACATCAACCCAATTGAATATTTTACATACCTGGTTTGTCTGGTTTGAACAAAAAATATTCGAAGTATTCAAAATTATTTCTTTTAAAATGTTTTCACATTTTGCGTTAATTTCTAGCGCAGTGTAGAATCTTTAACACTTAACATAAATTTCAGAAAAAATAACAGACCCGTTTCCAGAGGTGAAAAAGTCAAGGCATTGTCCTATCTAGTTCTTTTTCCCTTTTATGTCCGGGTTGATCTTTCATCAAAATCACTTTTAAGATTTGAAAAAAAACGTTTACCTTGACGGTCAAGCTGATTGCTCTTGACAGTACAGCATCTCTGGCTACAGGTTTGTGCTTACACAAGAATAAAAAATGAAATAATAAATGAAAATCATAAAAAATAAAACAAAACAAGTCTATAAAATAAAAAAAATCAATCTTAAGTGCTAACAACTTTGGTAAGATATAAAAGTGTCAAAAAGGTATCGGGAATCGATCAATGAAACACCCTGTATTATTCCACTCAATTCATCGTACCGCCTAGGAGCCATATTCTATGCTCCTAGGTACCACTCTCAAAATAGATCCCTCTTTTATGATTCTATCTTCCATCGACTGAAAACCATTGCCGCGAAGTGAAAACTTTTGGAAAAATAAAATGAAAAATTACTAGAGGTCATGTTTTTCGCAATCGTTCATCCAACTCATAGGTCGATTCGCGTTTTTTCGGTTCAAGAAACCAATTGATAATTGTAAAGAAAATTGACAGCATCTGTCAGAAGAAACGTCAATGATATATTTTCACTGAGATATTGAGATTTTTTTCTATGCTTCGCTTTTGATAGACCTTTTAAATGATCAGTACCCGATACTTTCTTGACACTATTATTTATAGTACAAAATACTTCTTGGTTTTCGTCGCCTTCAATTGATTTCCAGGATACTTTCTATTGGTAAAATCCATTGTACCATTCCTTGTTTATGAACAAACATCATGTACCTAGTTATTTCCTTTCAACCACTACCAATGTATGCAGTTTCTATGACTTTCATATCTTTTCAAGCATATGCCTACTTGATGTAAACAAGTGATTCGGCCCCCGTTGGCACCCCTGCGGACGCCTTATTTCATTAATTAACAAGATACGAAAAATAAAGACTTAAGGAAGCCCTAGAATGTCCACAGGAAAAGATAGATGTGGCCACATTTTCCAATTGTCCTCAAAAATTTGCCTCAAAAAGCACAATTCCAAATAATACCTATTTAAAATGAACGAATATTATGAACGCAATTATACATCTGTCATTGGATAACCAAACTTCATAGATTCACGCTAGTGATCTTATGAGAATTCCTTCTTTCATTGAATGAATGGTACCTTGATAATAACCTGCTCACCTAGGTATGAAAAATTCAATTGTGGCACCTACCTTAACCAAAAATTTCAGAAATCTCTCGTTATTTCTCCAAATGCGTCTTCAGTCTTCCACATAGCCCACTTCGCGGGCTAACGAAGCACTACAACGCTTTTCTAATCCTAACCTCCAGCCACAACAACAATCATTAAAAATGACTCCTGTAATAATTAAATTATCCTATCAAATCTGGAAAATATCACCAGTGATGTGATCTATTCTCAAGGCATATTTCGAATATCAACCGTGTCGTTTCCCAAGAATTTGGAAATCGAACAAATTTATTCCCAGGAATCATCGAAGTTAACTCACCTTCACAGATCATATCTTATTTTCAACAAGAATATAACTCAATCAACCATGTAATGTAACTCTGCATGTTATTTCATTACTTCGAGCAAAATATTGATATCATTTCACTCCATTTTATAACTAAACTCCCCCAAAACTTCGTTACAAAATTCATAAATCTTCGACATAGATCTCTATAAACATTGAATTGAACATGAATATTGAGGACATCTGGCGTGAACTTATTCAAACTTTCTCCACAGAAAGGCACCAAGGCGCCGCAAGCTGCAGGTCGCATCCATACCGACTTCGAGAAAGGTTTTATTATGGCCGAAGTCATGAAGTTCCAAGACTTCAAGGAAGAGGGCTCAGAATCCGCCTGTAAGGCTGCTGGGAAGTACAGGCAACAAGGGAGGAACTACGTGGTAGATGATGGAGATATAATTTTCTTCAAATTCAATGCTGGAGCGGGTCTTAAGGACGCCAAGAAAAAATGATCAATTTATTCATCTGAGTTTTTACGTACTTTACTGGATGTTTTGCTTGTTGGTTTACTGTATCAACTTAATTTAAGGAATAAATTATGACTTGGTTTTTCGGGGCTGTTTCATTTATTTGAAATAGAATTGATGGCTTGGCATTTCTCGAAGAATTTCAAGTGGAATTCCATTCAGTAAAACATTTTATTTGATTTTCTCACATTTAATTAGGTTCGAACAAGGATCATAAAAATTAATCATTAGATTGTCAACACCGCACCTATGATGTCTTGGACATGATCATGAATTATTCATATGGGAACTAACAAGTGTTTATTAAATCAGTAGGAGAACGAGAGATGATTTGGAACAATTGAAACATGGAAATAGTAAAAAGAATTGGGTAACTTTATTCACATTATAAAATAATCAGTCTTACGATAAAAGTATTATAAAATTCAGGTCATTCACTGGTTTGTTTAGCCAATCGATGTTTGATCCAGTTGTAAAAATCGTATTCGGTCTTGAGAACGCTTTTTAGGATGTTTTGCTTCATTGGGTCCATCTTCAGGCTGAGTTTTGGAAGAACAACTAGAAAAAGGAAAATAATTAGTTATATCTTCCTAGTTATATTGTGAAATGGAGGAACAAGTATTCTTTATTGCTGTAAGTGTTAATAAGAATATTGTCAGCACAGTGAAGAGATGAATTACTTATTTTCATTTGGATACTCACCAGACAATTTATCCTCATAAATTTGCATGGAGCCTTCGAAAAAGAAAGGAATTTTCTTTTCAAGAGCATATATCGTTCTATTTAAATCCTCCAGAACGCCAACTACAGGGTAGAATCTTTCCACATTGTTTTTCGCAATCTGTAAGGCCCATTCACTGTTTCCACTCCTTGAAAAACATTAATTAGATCTTTTCATGCATGTCTCATTAAAGAATCCCGATGTTTACTCACCTACATCTAGGGTCTTGTCCACAAAAATACGGAATGTTAAATTCGTAAATTTCGTCGCCAATCATGCATTTTCTTTGCATATGGATGCATTTTAAAAGGCTGCTTTCCCTTCCTGACTGTGACCTAAAAATATGAAAATCTTGAGGTAGGTATTCCAGGGCGTTTTATTTTTTGGAATTAACCTTGATGACAACTTTTCTATTGGGTCCCTAATGATATTGAGATAGGTTGGTGACTGACGATCATATTGGGTGAAATTCACGAAATAAATACTTTTGTCGAAACTTAGAGGAATAGCTTCGTTTCTCATCCTTTTGTACATGTTTTCTATCAATTCTTCCTGAAAAAAATTCATTTCACTTCACTGTGCCAACTGATTCATTCTGCATGTGTTGGTGTTGAAAACTGAATGTTATACAAGGTGTATCATAACGGACTGTACATATTTCATACAGAGATAGAGGACACTTAGACGAACACATATTTTACTGATTATTTTCAAAAATCTTCAAGAATATCAGTTGTCACCCTATATAGGTATGGAATATCCGGATATAAGGATATCATATCCAAACTACACTGCACATTCTTCAATATGAGTGCAACATTTCATACATTTCCTTGTTTCTTCAAGAAACTTAAGCTGTCTTAAAAATTGTATTGTTTCGTATTAAAGTTTTTCTCGAAATTTAATTGTACTTGTGTCAAGAGATGTTGTGATTTCATATTGACGGGTATGTGATGTAGTTTAAACACTCTTATCAGGTTTTCCACAATTGTATATATACAGGGTGGTATTTTTATGATTCATGGAAGTATTGAAAGAATAGATTCTGGTCCTGCAAATTAATAATCTCTTTCACCAGCTGGATAGGGATCAATGTGGTCTTCCTTCATACAAAGCCTAACGAATATGTGATAATTATCTTGTCCAATATATGGAGCATTTTGAAAATATAACTCGACAATTCTAAATCACCCTGTACTATTCAAATCAAACGAATGGTTGAAGACCCCTAATATGTGGTATATGTCTGAGCATACTCATCACTATATATGCAATATGTATACAGTTCATCAGGATTCACCCTGTATATTAATTGAATGTACATCAAAAACCAGTTATTGAAGCCAATTTAAAGATTGTTCAAGGTTATAAAAATCGATTCAACACTGGTATTCAGCTCAATGTTGCTTCTCAATTATTGATTTCATTCTCTTTTAATTTGTTGGTGAGTAAATATTTTAGAATTGTATTTCGCTAATTCAGTAATTAGTGAAATAGAAGCAGATTAGAGCAGCGAAAAATGACGAATTTAAAGTGAATAAATAAACATTGCAAGTTGAATCAATTTGGGTTCAATGACAATAACAAAATAGAAATCATTTATCATCAAGTGAAACAGGAACTTATCTGAAATGGACAAAACACCAACATCAATGTGTTTATCTCTTTATTGCAGTAGCAAAATGATTCTTAATAAAAATGCTGTGACCATATAAATGATACCAAAAAGAGTGCCAACTAGCTATGCTCTTTGTTGATAGAGTTTATCTCTCCGAAAACAATAATAACTACATGCAAGCCATATATCAAATGATGTTCAGTCTAGATTCTAGAATATAAAATTTAATTCGGAATTTTGATTTTATGATTATCTTCTTTTCTGATACCACTATTTAAACAATGCTGATACTCTCGAAGTGAAAAATCATTTCAATACAACTAGGAAAACTTCAGCTCAAACAAATAAAACGAATCTTATCGAACTCACTTGTTCCATCCCAGAAAGTATCTTAGGCCCTCTCCCCAACCTGATATGCCTATAGCTGTTGATTCCCTGCAATTTCTGCAACAACAGCACCAAAAATTCTCCACCACAATTTGGTACTTGATTCAAAACTAAGAAATAACTGTTGATCTCGTCCATCTTTTCTCTATCTGCCATCGACTTTGTGACCATCCTCTGTCCAGCCAGAGTGTATGATTCAATCTCTCCCATAATCATGAGGTCTGATTCAAAATCCCCAATTTCCTCACTCGTATTCATGAAAAACACGAATACAATAAGCGTCAAAAGGGTTGAGTAGTAAAGAACACATCTCACTTTGAAGTACATGTTCATTTCAAGCCGGTTTTGGTGATGAAAATAAAGCGAGCAAAGGTTGAAATTAATTCTTATTATGCTGTACCATCTTCGAAGGTGAAAGGTGCTTTGGTTCTTACGAGACACCACAAACAGACTTGGGTCAATCTACACAAAATACCTCACCTACACCTACTAAACTTTCATGTTGTTCGAGGAGGGAGCTATGATGAAAGTTGAAGATTTGTGTGCAATAATTGGTCTATTAATGAGTCTGAAGATCTGCTCAGAAATCTATAATGTGTTGTGTATAATTGATTTGATTTTGAACGATTTTCACCAAATCCTGTTGAAAATTCGAATAAAGTCAATGTTTCTAATTATTGAAAATTACATTAATCGATCATCATTCGTTAAAGTAATTGGGTAATTCCTAGAAATCAGCCTTTTCTGAGTTTTTCAAGATTTTATTATTTCAATTTTTTATGCAATTAAAAAATTTTAATTAGAGTGATTACTTATAACATGAACCTGAGCCAAAACAACAATCTCATATTTTTCCGAAGGTCGGAAATACGTAACTTTGTAGATATTCCATATTTCCTTATTTACATTTATAAATAGAAATGTTTTGAAAATTTAAAATTTGCCGCTGTGATTGACCTTGTTTCCAGCGCGTTTGTCGAATGTCGCGGAAATTCGGGAGTCCAAGGAATCAGGACGACGGAAATTCTATAGAATCATTTTCCATTTGTATGCTACAACCTTCGCAAGTATGAGAAAATGTCCAATAAATGTATGATCTGCACGAATGAGAATAATAATAGCCTAATATCCATTATACTTAATGAATTTGTCGTAAAGTTGTGATGAAAAGATTTGTAGGTTATCGAGTTTAATCAAATCGAGGACAAAAGGCAACGTCGATCGAGGCCTACCGGCTGATTCTGATTAGTCCACGTGAACAACTGGAAAATTCTAGATAGTCCCACAATATTTATTTTTATTTGAGTGCTGTCAGATAACATTTCGAGAATATTTATATAATCATTTGCTAGCTGCGTAATAACAGTGCGAGTACCGGTTCCTGGAATACTCATTCATAATGGAAAACTCTCCTTCTTTCGAGAGATTCAAGGAATTAGATCTCTCCAGGGATGAAATTGACCGACTTGGCGAGGCGCTTAAAAAGGAGGAATTTCGGAAAATCCTGGTGGACTACGTGAAGGAAGTGCAAGATCCGAAAAACCAGGCTTTGTACGAGAAGGAAATTACCGAATTGGAAAAGGAACGCGGTAATGATATAACATTTTTGCATCCAACACCCTGTTATGTCATCAAGACGACTCTTGATGGCGACAAAAAATGTTTTATCAATATTTGCGGAAACGATTTAGTGAAAAAGCCATGTTCCACACCTTCTGAGAAGGATGGCGCGAGGGGGCTCCAATGGTCCATACCTCATTCATTATCTCCGCCCTCTGAGGACTTGGATAATAAAGGGGAAAGATGTAAAGTTTTTGATGTACTTTTCCACCCAGATACCTTGCATTTAGCACAGAGGAATGAGGCGTTCAAAAACATGGTTAATAGCACTGCGTGCGACGCCATTGAAACACACTTTGACGTGGAATTGGATAAAAATAACCTCAGGTTCCCTAAACTCAAGTACAAGGGTATGGCTCGAGCCAGTGTTATTCGAATACCTTCCTCCGAAGGTCCTGTTGACAGAACCCCTGAAGAGAAAGAGTTTTACGATAAACTTTATGCGCAAGTGGATGAATCTACACAAAGCTATAAGTTTCCCAAGAAAAGTAAAAAATCTAAAAGCAATAATAATCAAAATTCAAAATCCCCATATACCACTCCCAAATTTCTGATTAAACACCGTCGCCACATTGAAATGGAGGAGTTCACCGAACATAAGGAGTCGAAATTGAACACAGCAATCCCTACAGAATTGATCGTTGAAGTGGATTTGCCTCTATTAAAATCAGCAGATGACATAACCTTAGATGTAACAGAAAAAACAGTACAATTGATCAGTGAGAAACCTGCCAAGTACAAATTAGATCTAACCTTACCTTACCAGGTACGAAAAGATGGAAATGCTAAATTTGATAAAGCTTTAGGGAAACTCTGGATAACCTTGCCAGTCCAGAAGAAAACAATTGTTGGACGTGATTTCATTAGGGAAGATAGTGGGGTGGACAGTGATAGTTCCCCGGTTTCACCTCAGTTTGAAGATGAAAACATCAAGAAGGAAATTGAAGAAAGAATGTGTGAATGTAAACATTCAGTGAGAAGTGATGAACAGTTCAGGACTAAGTTTCTTGAAAACGACGTACAGTATTCAGTACCCGAGTATACCTGTCATGTTTTTGATGATACGATAGCCTTTACCCTCCACGTTAAAAATGTTGATTCCGAATCGTTGAAAACGTTGATCAACGAGAATGAAAAATCTATTCATGTTAAGTTTGTAAGTGTTAGTCCTAGTTTTTATCAGTTGCATTATGCATTTATGCTCAAATTGCCAGTGATAGCCATTCAGAAAGACTCTGTTTCAGTAGAAGTTTGGGATAACAATGTTATTCTGAAAGTTCCTTTTGAAAATTGTGATAATGAATGTTCTTGGTTTATGGTTGGCTTGTCAGATCAAGAATTGCAGAAAAAATTCTTGGAAGAGCCTCACATTTTGAACGATATCCACAAGCAAAAATCTATTGATTCAAAAGAGCATAGCAGTGAAAACCAAGAAAGATGTGATACTGAAGTGGAGGTACCATCTGAATCAACTAAACCCCAAACAATATCAAGTTCTGCGGATGAATCCAGTTTCAAAGATGGGATAAATTATGGATCGTACTATGAATCCAGTGGGGATGAACTTAGTTGCAGTTTGAGCCCTTGCAGGAGCAGGGGCATTCTGAAAAGGAGTTCATCTAGGAAGGCTTTTTCCAGGAGCATTTCTGAATCTAGTTTAGATGAGTGCATCGGCTCTTTGGACCACGAAGGGCTTGATATTCCCATTCCGGAAGACAACGAACATGATTCTGAAATGTCCACGAGTTTGAAGAAAACTGTTCGGTTCAATGATGTGGTTTCCAAGCAACTATACAGGTAATGAATTACCTCCCTATCCTTTTATTTCATGATGATTAGAATAAGCTTGAATCAGTTTGATTAAATCAATTTTTCCTAATGAAAAACTGATAGATATGGGACTATAAACTACTCTTGAATATACCACCATTCAATGAAAAAAATACAGATTTCGGTTGATCTTTCTCATTTAAAAAGTTCTAAAAACTGTGTAATTCTAGGAAGAATGATAATGTCATTGTTGCTGCTTCTGAACATGGAGTTTCATTAGAAAAATGTCAAGTTGGATCTATATAACTTAATCAACTTTTTCAATTTGTATTTTTATATTTTATTATGAAGTAATAAAGATTAAAATAAGTATATGTAGAGTATTGGACATCAATTCAATAACCACATGCACTTCTGTTTTTTCTCTTTTTTCTCCATTCTTGAATCTTATTTTTTATCTTCCTTCTTCAGATTCAATTCCAGCATTCTTGGTCAGAGAAAGAAGAACCAGAAAAAGGCTCAGAAAAAGAAGAAGGCTCACGACAAACGACTGAGTGAGAGTGAAGCATCAGAAGTGGAAGAAAAGAAGGAAAAATTCCTCAAACCTCAAATTAATTGTGATCTCAGCGCCGAAAAAACGTCTAAAAGGGACGATAATATATTCCAAATGGACATGTAATGGATTTAGTTTTCATCGAAACAGAATAGGTTTTTGTATGGGCTAAGTAGAATAGGTTAGACGAAGCTTGCAATTTTCCTCTAATTATTTTATTTCGAAATTTGTTGCAATCTTTAAGGTATATTCGAATCAGGAATTTGGATTCCTGGTGTCTACTTTTTCTTGCAAACATTAGTCCTTGAAGAAATCCGATTTCTTTCTATTTTCAGTAAATTTTTAAATTCAAAGTTTCGAATTATGTGACTTCTCGAATAATTCAATAATCCTTAATATTTGCTTATAATGCTGAAATAAGGGAAAATCAATCTGTTCTAGAATGTGCAGATTTATTTTGCCCAAAAATTCTCCTTCAACTCAATTCTTGTTCGATTTGATTAACTTAATCTATGAAATTTTGAGAT
The DNA here is from genome assembly GCA_910592335.1 of Adalia bipunctata. Taxonomy (NCBI): domain Eukaryota; kingdom Metazoa; phylum Arthropoda; class Insecta; order Coleoptera; family Coccinellidae; genus Adalia; species Adalia bipunctata. The sequence goes on from OU342951.1 coordinate 8,349,263, forward strand.
GTTTTTATTTTATTCAAATTTTGTTTGATTATTTCAAGGGTGGCAGGTAGTCGTTTCTGTTTAGACTTGTCCAAGTGATATAGTGTGATTGGGTACTAAGTACAACTATAATTTTTCAGAGCATTTGTGATACTGTTTTTATTATTTTTTTTCGATTGTATTGATAACACCAGTGATGAAATTTTGATCTATATTATGTATTTTATACAATGTTCATTATGTAATTTGAGAACTAATGTTTCTAATAAAGATTGGAAATTAAAGTATAAAGATGTTTCCTTTCGATGAAATCAAATATCCAATTTCCTTTTTTTCAACACATACGAGGATGTATTGATATCTAGTTAGCCTAGACTAGTTCCATGCATAAACCAAATATTGCTATACCATATCAACGAACAATAACTTATTAGAAGTGTCAGTGTAGAGTTAAACGTCAAAAAAGTAAACCAGTGTCACGCAAAAAAAAAGATGTCCACCGAAATTGTAAAACTCGAAAAATTGGAGTATCGAGCCATCATCAAGTACATGTATTTTAAAGGGTTAAGAGGTAAGCAGATTCACAAAGATATGTTTAATACCCTTGGTGATCAATGTCCTTCGTATGCGACCGTGAAAAATTTGAACTGCAAGCTTCAAAAGAGGTAAACTTTCCATTGAAGATGATGACCGATCGGGAAGGCAAGTTTCTGTGTTTTTCCCCGAAAATATCGATGCATATGATGACATGATTTTATCAGACCGTCGAATTGGGCTAAAACGGATATCTGAAGCACTGAAGATTTCATACGAACGCGTTCATAATATAGTTCACGTCAATTTGGACATGATAAAAATTTCTGCAAAATGGATCCCCAAATGTTTGAATGTTGACCAAAAGCGTGCAAGGGTAGGAGCATCGCGTTCGATTTGAAGACGATGTAGACTTCTTAAACCCAATTGTTACTATGGATGAGACTTGGGTAAATTTCTACGATCCAGAAACAAAGCAACAATCGATGGATTGGCGACACTCTGTTTCTCCAAGACCTAAGAAGTTTCGTGTCCAAAAATCTGTTGGAAAAATTCTTGCTTCAGTTTTTTGGTATTGCCATGGAGTAATCATGATTGATTTTTTGGATAAGGGTAGAACAATAACTGGAGATAACTATTCGACATTACTGACCACTCTACGGGAAAAATTTAAAGAGAAAAGACGCGGAAAGCTATCCAAAGGTGTTTTGTTTTTACAGGACAACTCTCCAGTACCAAAATCTCATGTTGCCATGCAAAAAATTCGTGATTTAGGGTTAGAATTATTATAACACCCTCCTTATTCACCAGATTTGGCTCCGTCCGACTATCATCACTTTCCTCAAGTGAAAAAAAGTTTAAAAGGTCGTAAATTTTCTTCCAACGAGGAGGTAATAAAAGCTGTGTAGGACTGATGGTTTGCAGAGCAAGAAGAAACATTTTTTCTTAAAGGTCCAGACACGTTTTGCAGGTTCGCTGTAATAAAATTTATTCAATTAAGAGGAGAATATGTTGAGTAATGAAATATTTTGACATTGAAATTTTGTTTGGTTCTATAGTGGGCTAAGAATGTTTCACAACAAGAGGTACAGGGTGGGGCAGAAAAACCTATCCGATTTCAAAACGTTATAAAATTAAAACCACTCAGCTTGTCAAAAAATTTTTTTTATTAACATATCGCAAATTTTATGCCATTTTTAAATTTAAGTTTTGAAAAGCACATCACTCAAATGTCGTCCTTGGGAGCGGATACACTTATTTAGGCGCTCGCGGTAGCTTTCCATGACTTTCACCGTTATTTCCACAGGAATTTCTTCAATAGCCCGAGCAATTTCCCTTCGTAAAGCAAGAAGGGTCCTTGGTCGATGCTGGTAAACCTTCGATTTGAGGTAACCCCAAATTCTGCCTGTTTACGGCGCCACAAAGGTGAAAATGGGCTTCGTCCGTGAAGAGCACAACATCGTCGTTTGGCAGTTCTCGGAGATCGCGACACAGGTTCGTACGGGTTTCAAAATCCCTTTCACTTAATTTCTGTGCAACAACCATTTTGTAGGGATGCATTTTGAGGTCCCGGTGCAAAATTCGCCGAATACTGGGGTTGGAAATCCCCAAAGCGAGCGAATGTTTTCGCGCCGAACGACGCGGGGAACGTTCAATCGCGGCTCTCACATTGGCCACGTTTTCAGGTCCTGTTGCTGTCCTGGGACGTCCAGGCGACTTCTTTTTCAATGCTGAACTCGTCTGTCTAAAATTTGACACCCACACTTTAATCGTAGCGTGATGTGGAACAGGATCATGACGCCCGAGTCCGAAATGAATTCGAAAAGCACGTTGTGTAGCAATTATCGAACCGCCGCATTCGATAAACCGCTCAATAACAAAAGCACGATGTTCACCAGACCAAGGCATGTTGACTACTGACAAATGGCATAAAACCAGCTTTCTAACGGTTTTTACCCCACTACTCTACCTGCTCTCTCTTCTGAGAAAAAGGGATTTGAAATCGGATAGGTTCTTCTGCCCCACCCTGTACAAACTCTGCATGAGAATAGAGATGGAGTCTGAGCAATCATTATGTCTTCCTATAGGGTGATTCATCAAAATTTCAGGTGAAATGATGATAAAACTTTCACGGACCGTAGTGGATTGTGCGCTTCGTAAATATCTGATACAGGGTGTTCCATAAATAGAGCGCTGATGTCTCAAATTTTCAACAACGGAAAGTATGTTGTACTCGACGTAAATTTGATTTTTGGAACTACTTTATATCCTGTTGAAGCATGATTATTCGAAAAGAACATATCTGTGTCATATGAAAAATTGCACATATGTCTGACATTCGAACCTAAATTTCCGCATCAGCCTCCGTTGTTTCTTTCACTTGTTGAGTTTCTCTCGAAAACGGAAGAAGAAAATAGTAGATATGATGTTCCCACATTTGCCTCCGGATGATGATGAGGACATAGTGGAAGAAGAGTTTCATCAAATTTTGACACCGAATGGGGATCACTACGGCACGAAGTTCCTGCGGGATGGCATCGACTATTTACTCCCGAATTATTTGTGCATAATATCGAACAAAAGGAACAAAGTAACCTTCCATCTTTTCGTGGAAAACGTGCTGCCTAGTTCGTCCAAGATGGTGGTCGATGATGACGAAAGGAGTGTATGTTCGAAATTCAGTGTGCTCAAACTGAATCCTTACGAAGCAATCCATTACGCGTTCATGGTGAAATTACCGGTGTTGACGCTAGAAAAAGCAGATTTGAAGATAACACCCACAAAGGTGATTTTGCAAATTCATTTTCATCCAGATGATGAGGAAATGAAATGGTATCTTTGCGGCATAATCGATTCACAACTGAAGAAAAAATTGGTGGAAAGTTATGAGATTAAAGTTTGTGATACTAGTTTGGAAGATGATTCTTCACCTGCAAGTTCTGAGGGAGAGGAAGAAGAAGAATGGCTCATGTCAGATTTGTGAAAATAGTGATTGAATAAGTGTGATTCTCGTTTTATACATAAATGTGTTTTTCAATATATTCCGAAGAATTTTTAAATTTTTGTCTTTCATTGAGAGGGAAGTGTAGTTACGTCCTTTCAAAGATATCAGTTGAATAATCTTGATTCGAAATGAATACGAGAAATATGCTCCGAGTAAAAACACTCGAATTATGAATAATCTGAAGAAGTTAGAAGTTATTTGTCAGAACTGTTAGGTACTGTCATTGTTTAATTCTCTTTAAACATTGATACTGTTGTTCAATAATACACTCACATATCAACATTCATGAAAGTACAACTACAAATTCATATTCATCATGCAGAGGATTAACCCATACAGGGTGTCCCACGGTAGAGTGCCTATTAGACGTTTCTGGAGAACTGGACATATTTGAAATCTAAAAATTGGGGTTATGATATTGTTCGGAATTCTCTACGGACCGAAAATATTTTTGGAGCTTGAGCACTTCCGGTTATACCAGGAGTGGAAATAAATTTGTTCAAAAAATTTATTTTTCAATATTTTCGTTTCTGATATGATTGAGTATTCAATGCTGAATACATTTCTGTTGAAACCATTGTATTCATTCGAATAGTTTTCGAAATATCGAAAAAAAAACCTAAAAAAATGTCAAATATTCATAGTCAGTGTTATGTCCATTATTCCTATTCTGAACATCCCGAGTGTAAACCGTTCTCACAACGTCAAAGTAGAAGAATGTAGAAAGGTCAAGCATCTTTTGAATTTCATAAATATCATCACAGAGTGTTTCAAATTTTGTGTCGAAAACTGTGATCGAAAATTGGCCATAACTTCTGTTTTTCAAATTAGAACCCTATTTTTTTATGACTGCGTTGGATTCTGCGAAGAAAAATAGTGATTGCACTCTCAGATGTTCTTGCTCCTAAATTGAGTAATCCCCGAGATATTTGAGCTTTTCTGGATTCATGTTGTACGCAGAGTCAAATTCATCTTATCTTTCGTATGAGAATATTCTGTGACCATAGAAGATAAATTCACAAGTGACAGCTCTAATTTTAGGCATTAACCTTACTTCTCGATTTTAATTCAATGCTTACTATGGTTTCATAAGAATAGTCATCGAATCTGTTGGCATGAAAATATTCTGTGACCATAGAAGATGAATGATCCCATTAATAATTCAGAGGTGACAGGTCTAATTATTAGTTGTAACTATGGTTTTATAGGAATATTCATCGAATCACTTCAGATTCGATGAATTTGACTCTATACTCCATTCACTTTTATAAAGTATCGCGGTTTGCCATGAAATTTTGACACATTTCACCGTATATATTTTGAAAATGTTAGGTTATGGTCATTGCACTGTCAGATACGCCCACAACGTTGCCGTTTCTGCTAAAAAATCGTAGTAATTACGTATTCATCAAAATGTTCCTTTGGGAAATTAATGAATTTGAGAAAATATTATGTTAATTCAGAAGACATTTAACTACATTTTTGCACAACCTGAAATACTCCAGTATGAAAATGTAGTAGTTCTACGAAACCTGCGCCACAGTTAAATCTTCGAAGAACTAACTCCATTTACAAAGTTGAAAAAGAGTAAATAGAAAGTAGACCTGGCAATGTCGCTTAATTTTCAAAAGTGCCAACCTGCGTCTGTTCTAGGGGAAAAAACTTGATAAACCTAAATCATGGCCAACCGCGATACTTTATAAAAGCGAATGGAGTATACGTACAACATAAAACCAGAAAAGCTCAAATAACTCGGAAATTACTGATTTTAGGAAAAAAAGCATCTGAGAGTGCTATCATTATTTTTCTTCGCAGAATCCAACGCAATCATAAAAAAATAGGGTTCTGATTTGAAAAACAGGAGTTATGGACAATTTTCGATCAGAGTTTTCGACACGAAATTTGAAACACCCTGTGATGATATTTATGAAATTCAAAAGATGTTTGACCTTTCAACATTCTTCTACTTTGACGTTGTGAGAACGGTTTACACTCGGGATGTTCAGAATAGGAATAATGGACATAACACTGACTATAAATATTTGACATTTTTTTAGGTTTTTTTTTAATATTTCGAAAACTATTCGAATGAATACAATGGTTTCAATAGAAATGTATTCAGCATTGAATACTCAATCATAAAAGAAATGAAAATATTGAAAAAAAAATTTTTTGAACAAATTTATTTCGACTCCTGGTATAACCGGCAGTGGCGGCAGTGCTCAGGCTCCAAAAATATTTTAGGTCTGTAGAGAATTTCCAACAATATCATAATCCTAATTTTCAGATTTCAAATAAGGCCAGTTCTCCAGAAACGTCTAATAGGCACTCGACCGTGGGACACCCTGTATTTAGACATGATTTAGACTGAAGCTTGCAAAATGTCATAACAATTGACAAAGGAGTCACCATACTTCCACAAAAATGATTTATTCTTTCATACAATTAAACATTTACTTTGGTGAATTTGAAACGAATCAAAAGCATTTTTGTTGTGATTTGCGAAACTCGTCATATTTAACGAATCGATGGGATACTATTAGTTGTTCAAGGATTGTTAAACAATAGGATCAACGTGGATTGCGTCCATCTGAAAGTGTTTTATAGATGCTTTAAAAATTTCCTGCCTTTCGTAATAATAAAATCAAAGTAACGAAGCCTAGACAGAACACAAGTGATTCTCCTGACTTGCACAAGCTACAAGATTAGAAGCTTGTAGCTTCGGATGGATCCCCTCGAGAGACCTAAGAGTTATCGGTAAAATCAGTCAATTTTTAAACGAATTGGCGGATGCGCTAAAAGGTTTATCGAACAAATTTTGTCGTATTCAACAGAATAAAATCAAAAGTGGAGTACGAAATGAGGTTTCCGCAATTACTTATTCCTATTAATATAAAATACGTAAGAATGGAGTGAGAGAAATTCTGAGTAAGAAGAGAATTGGAATATTTAGTATTTCCTGGAAATTCTCACAATTTCGCCATTCCTTTCTGTAAAACGCATGCAGGAAAGAATTCTTATTGTGTATCCGGAGACTGAGCTTGCAGTCATTCATATCTGGGCGTTTGTTCAGTTCAAAGGGCTTTTTCCTTGATTGGAGTAGTCGTCAAGTACAGCAGTTAAATACTATGAAGGTACAGGTAATTCATTCATTAGTTCCTGGAAAAATTTGTTTGTAGTTATTTTTCTTTGGAAAAAACAAATGAAAATCAATATAAATCTGAAATATAGGTAAAACTTGCTCATTTTGGGCATTACAATGAGAAGAAGGACGAAATCTTGATTACCAACCAAGTTAATTTGAACTTTATACATTGATTATTGCCAGAATAAAATATCTTTAAAATAAGTTCTAATATGAATGCGAACTACTTGGTTACCAACACCAACAAACCAACATCTATACTAATGAATAAAATTGAAGCGAGAGTCTGTAATTTTCGAATAATCGACCTCAATAGTTGAAAAAACTGAAAAAAGAACTTTTGGGAGATAGTTTGAAACTACCAGATTATCCCGAGGTGTACAGAATAGTCTAACTCTAACAAATACTTAAATTGAGCCCCTCCAATTTCCATACAAGAAAAATAGATGGAAATCACAGCAAATTTTGATTTTTCTACTAGAAAAAACCTCATTTTTCTTCTTAATGCGACACCTTGTATTTAAAAATATAACATTAATGATTTTTAATAGTTTTTAAAGAGTATTTAAATCGAAGAATGTATGTTTCTGAAGGAGTTTTCTCATGAATGGACGAAATTTGGCCTCCAAAGCACAACTTAATGAATGTGACATACATTGATGACGATTGTTAACTTTCTTTGAAGGTTACACGATCGACATTGACTTTGCGTATTATTTCGACGTGGAAGAAGAAACTATATTAACAATACTGTCACATCTGAGGTCACGAGCGTTTTGTAGGTACACAAGGATGATGATTTTCACGATCAACATAGTGAATTGTGAATTGATGATTTGTAAAGGGTATGTATGGATGCAGAGGATGAATAAAAATGACGATCCTATCCTATTTGTTTTATTTTGATTTTTCAAACAACTTTTTGAAAGGCTTGTTATTTTTTGAATCCGTTAATTTTTTTATTTTGTAATCAGTCTTCAAGTTCCTCTTCTTCTCCAAAGTTTCTTTTCGAAAGTTGTTCGTTATCTTGTTAATTTTTGATGACTGAATATTATAATACATATTGCATTTGCAACAACATTACAATGATTGTGAGGATCAGTACACCCTCCTATATATAATATTCGAAATTGGAAACTAATTAATAAGTCTTTGCCTTGAGAAATGAAGAATCAGTCTCTGAACTTTCGAAATGGGAAAATTATTTCAATAAAAAAATTAATCTTGAAGCACATCTATCTTGTCCTGTAAATAGGACTCTCCTGCATTCAATTTGGCTACCTTCAAAATGTGGTGAATGACGTTTCAAGAAATGTGGAGTCCTAAAATGGAATGGAACGTCCTTCGGCATTTCTTACCGCCAATAATTAAAAGGCGTGATAGAATTTTCTTTTTTCCAATGGAAACGTTTCAAACACAGGAAAAATTGGATTTGCTTAGATGAGTACATTCTGTAACATCTGTAAATTATGATGTTTTAATGAATATGGCATTTTGACACCATTATAGCCACCTTGTGTTTCTTATTCAGGTCTCATACAAGGAAAATTGTTGTTTCTCTGACCTCTAGAATTATCCTTCATGGCAAATCGCTGAAGGAATTCTTAAATTTTCCGGATGTGAGATATTCAGGCAAGAGGAATATCCCTTGAGCTGGCAGCAAAATAAGGCTCTGTAATTTTTAATGAAATTTTCGAATGCTCTAGGTCTGAAAAATACTGATCAAAGATGAACAAACTTCGAGTTGATTCGATCGCTTCATAAGCGTTCTGTTCATTAAAACAGCTTCCTTTTCAACCTATTACGAAATTACCACAAATTCAATTCTCATGCATTCGCAGGAACAACCAGCATAATTCGTACATATTCGCTACAGCAATAAAGATCAGCAATGGAGTTGAAAGATCTCCTGAACCACCATAAGAGTAGGTGGATGCTTAACATATATCAGACAGTGTTTGTTCTATTGTGCAACAAGATTTCTCATAAGATACTGCTTTCTAGTCATGTAGTTCCGCATGATGCATCGTTCAATTACGTAACTCTCTTCATTGTGCCGATTGTTTTGTTCTCGAACAGGTCAATTGTTCCTCAGATCTAATTCTATCTATCGAATTCACTGTTCGATTTCAAACTTATTATGAGTGATTATGTTTCGTTACGTAAATTAATGAGCGTTCTTGTTATATTAATTGGTACAAAATGTGTTGATACGAGCTCGTTTGGACTGTTTGGAGAAAGGAGAAAACAAGGGATTTGGTCGAAAAACGTTCGAACTGAAGTTAAACTAGTTCAGTGAAAACATGAATCCATACGAAAAAATGTTGACAGCTGTCAAAACACTTGCAGCTGTCAAAAAATTGACAGCAGATGTCAAATAAATCGTTATCACAAAAAAATGTAAATTATTTACTTAATAATTTGCTTAAATTGTATAGTTCTGGATACGTGATCTGGTATGTGGCTTGAATATGCCCCTTTCTATCTAAATAAATGCAAAATTTCTGCCTCGAATTCGTCGTTTTGAAATGATCAGGAAACGTGTTTTGGATCAAATCTTGCAAGAGAATTTTGACCCAGTAGCTGTTCGATTTATATAAAACTAGCTACCCGCCCCGGCTTCGCACGGATGCAATGCAATACTTATAAACAACGGTAGTGCCGGCGCCGCACCGCTATGTCCGTGCATTTTAAATCTAATATCTTCGGAAATATTCATTTAAATTACATGCTGTAAAGGGCCATATCGATCTATATTGAATTAACAATGTATTTAGGTACTTAATTGGATAAGGATTAATGCTGTATTGCTTAAAATAACTTCCTTAATAAGCCTTTTTTTTCCGTAAAATGTAAAGAATAAAAAATGGTTACTGTGGGTTATCCTTAAGAGATAGACATATACCATCGCGGACTTTTTTGTTAACCTTTTTTGGGTGTACAATACCGAGTTCATTATTTTGATTTATCTCGTGGGGTTCAGTCAGCGTTTGCAATGTAAGCGCAAAAAAAAGTGTTCATTCACGACATCACATTAAAAACCTGTAAATTCATCAGTGTTTCTCTACAATATTATGCATTTATCATACATACAGAGTGTAACAGCCAAATGGAATAAATTCGATAACGAATAAATGAGGGCGTGTTGGGAAAAACGCTCGGACACATCGATTTGTAATTTTAAATGCGCATATTTTTCAAGAAAATGATAGGGTGTTCCATGTGACCGTGGCCAATACCAACTTTCTTATTTCAAATGCAACCCTCTGTATATTATTTATTTTTTGGATTCTTCAGAGAATTCTAGACACAATTCATGCACAATGTCCTATACCTATCTTTAACTTTAACGTATTTCGGAAGTATTAAGTGTTTTCAGATTTATTGCAAAAATCAACGTTTTAAATAAAAATTATTTTATTTCACGAATTCGGTACATTACACTTAAAACCTCATAAGTAATACTGATTATTTCTTAATTATTAAAAAAAAACAAAAAAAAAACATTAATATCAATGTAGGAAATGTTCAAAATGCTCGCCGCGAACGTCTTGGCAACATGCGAATCTGGTGTAGAATTGTCTTCTAACGTTACTCAACATTTCTTCTTAGTAATGGTTTTTGCTTACTTTCTTCATATCAAGAGGTAAATGGGAAATAAGTATTGAGAGTAATGTATCGAATTTGTGAAATAAAATAATTTTCATTTAAAATGTTAATTTTTGTAAAAAATCTGAAAACACTTAATATTTCCGAAAAAGTTGAAGATTGTACATTGTACATGAATTATGTCTAGAATTTTCTGAAGAATCCAAAAAATAAATAATATACAGGGGATTGCATTTGAAATAAGAAAGTTGGTATTGGCCATGGTCGTATGGAACACCCTATATAATTTTAATTTCTTGAAAAATATGCGCATTCAAAATTACAAATTGACGTGTCCGAGCGTTTTTCCTAACACCCCCTCATTTATTCGTTATCGAATTTATTCCATTTGGCTCTTACACTCTGTATAAACCTTCCTCTTGAATCACTTCATCTATTAAAAAAAAGCTTTTCAAAATCCGTTGAGTAGTTTTGAAAATTTAAGCATACATAGGGACAGACAGCGAAAGCGACTTCGTTTTATACTATGAAATGATTTGAAAATGCAATTTGATTTTTTTCTAGAGAAAAGGACACAAAGGTGGCTTCAATATGACGGACCATTTTTGTTTTCTGATACGATTCTCTTCAACATTGGTATTTGAGGCTTCTTGGGGTCCAAGTTTATGACAGCTTTCATCGAAATTCCTAGATTCAACATGGCGAACGAGTTTCGTTGACTTGTTGTCAATCCCCGTAGATTCAAGATGGCGGATTATAGAACGTTTTTATTCAGATTCAAGGAATCAATATGGCGAACGAGGTTTGGAATTATAGATCTATTATATTGAAAATATGTATAAAGCAGACAAGAGATTGATTGAAGTTGAGTTGAAGATCATACCTAATCACATTTTCAAACCACTCGAATTCAATATGGCTGCAACAAAATGGCGGAGAGGTGGTCTTTCTGTATTTTTACTCCGATTTTATTCAAAATTAGTGAGGGGCGGGTGGTTTATGGTAAGAGATAATGATTTCTTCGTCAAAATTCCTAAAACCAATATGGCAGCTTCAAGATGGCGGACAAATTTCGCGATTGTAGCTCGATTCTCTTGAAAAAAAGTATGTAGGGGTTGTTTAGGTAGCAGGTTACGATTCTGATCAAAGATCATGGTAATTGGTTCAAAATCTATACAATTGAAATAGCAGTTGCAAAATGGTGGACGAGTGTTTCGATTATAATATGTAGATACATATTGAATTAGTTGAATCTAACCCTAATTAGTAATTCTTGTGAAACCAAAGAACCAATTTTGAAAACCGTAGTTTTTAGATTGCAATTTAGAAAAAGGAAACCCTGTGGGCGCCCCTGAGACTCAATGTACAAAGTAGATGGGATTCTTGAGGTCGGAAGCTATAATTTTATTCAGAGTTGTAAAATCAAAATGGCGGTCGAGTTTTGTGAAAAAAGGAACATTATATTGAGAATGAATATGTAGCAGTTCGTGAGATTCCAGTATTTCAAAGTGGGCCACCGAGTTATTCCTTGCAGGACCGTCGCGAACATACAGGGGTTCTCCAAAAACTTCGTTCCCACGCCTTGTCGTCTTCACCGATAGGCTTTTCACGAAATCCTCTGATTGATCGATAAACAGCCCGTAATGAGTTTAAATTTAGCCGAAAACGGACTAGTTGAATGTGTCGGAAACTGGAATCGGGCATAGCGCTAGGCCTCTACATCCTTCCGCCCGAAAGAGAGGGAAAATGCGCTTTTATTCGATGCCTGTGCCATGGCACGCCTGGATTCCGTGTAGAATCATCGTAGAACGACGCGCAAGCAGAGGCTCCTCCACGCCAACTCTGAAAACCGCGAAGACCGCTCGGAGACGACTGTCCGTCCAAACCGGAAACACCGGACTCGGATGACCGGATTCCTCGATTGATTTTGAATTTTTCACATTTTTCTTGAGGTCGTGCATAAGGTTTTTGACACCGAACGGGAACGGTCAGTGCGATACGGTGGCCCGATTCTCATTTCGGGGTTGTTTACACTTCGATACGTTGTTGTGGTGTGTTTACTATGCGCTTTTACGGTTGAGGCGACAACAGAAGGTGAGGAACTTTTTCAGGGTACTTTCATCGAGATCGAAAAGCTTCGGAAATAATGAACTCAAAATTGGTTTCCTCAGAAGCTTTTCCCTTTTGATGTCTTTTTGGTGCTTCAGAATCGTGTCAAGGGAATTTTCAAATCTCTAGTGGAAAACTTGAGCGGAAAATTCAAATGGAAACACCAAGAAATCACCAATTTGGTGACAAAAACCAGTATTAAAGATTTGTTCGCAAGCTGAAATGAAAGTGAATAGAATAATATTAAAAATCGACGTTGCTCCTTCTTTCCGACCAAAAAAACTCCAAGATGACTAAAACACACATATACAGGGTGTCCCAAGTTCGAGTGCCTATTAAAACGTTTCTGGAGAACTGGACATATTGGAAATCTGAAAATTGGGATTATGATATTGTTCGAAATTCTCTACAGACCTAAAATATTTTTGGAGCCTGAGCGCTTCCGGTTATACAAGGAGTGAAAATGAATTTGTTCAAAATTTTTTTTCTCAATTTTTTCGTTTATGATATGATTGAGTATTCAATCCTGAAAACATTTCTATTGAAACCATTGTATTCATTCAAATACTTTTCAAAATATCGAAAAAAAAATTCAAATATTAATAGTCAGTACCTACCTATTATGTTCATTTTTCTTATTCTAAACTAAATATCCCGAGTGTAAACCGTTCTCATAACGTCAAAGTAGAAGAATGTGAAAAGGTCATTCGTCTTTCGAATTTCATAAATATCATCACAGGGTGTTTCAAATTAAGTGTCGAAAACTGTGATCGAAATTATGCCATAACTTCAGTTTTTCAATTTTGAACCCTATTTTTCTGTGGTTGCGTTGAATTCTGAATTATGATAGCACTCTCGAATGCTCTTGCTCCTAAATTCAGTACCTAATTCTCGAGTTATTTTAGATTTTCTGGATTCATTTTGTACGTAGACTGTAGAGTCAAATTTATCGAATCGAAATAGATTTTTTATCGACAAGATCTCTTTATTCTTTAGACGAGTTCACGAACATGAGAATTTGCGATGCTAATTTCGAGTGATTTTTTATGGATTTTTCAACACACATAATTATTCATTTTTTTGTATGTTGGTGGTTGTTACCCTTTCTTGCAAAATTGATGTTTTTACTTGTTCTCATTTACTTGTGTATTTTTGAATATTATTGACCTGTGAAAGCAATATGTAACTTGCGAATTCATTAATGAATGTCTCTCTCTTTCGATAATTCATTTTCGAGTTATATTCGCAAGTAATACACACCACTCAAGGTATGGGTGTTATCGATCGTCAAAATTGCTATTATTTAAAATTCGAATGATTCAAACAACTCTCCCATTCAGTCAAGCCTTCTGATCCACCTAGATATTGATTTGAATTGGCAAACATGTTTTTAGAGGGTCATACCCCTTGATCATTTTTCACCCAAAAATTGGTAATTTTGAAATCGCTCATACTTTTCTTAAAGATACTATTCTGATCAATAAAATATAGATGAGTAGTGGATACGATAAGAGGAACAGGAGCTCTAACAGTTTGAAATTTCCATTTTAAAAAAATTCTATTTGAATTTTTTATTGAATGCAGCTACCTCGGAAACCTATACATTTTAGTACCAAAGTCAACTATGTATCCCTCAGAAGAAACGTTTTTTTCTGTTTTATCTTTCGATAAGTCATTCTCGAATTTTGTTTATACAGAGTGTAACAGCCAAATGGAATAAATTCGATAACGAATAAATGAGGGGGTGTTAGGAAAAACGCTCGGACACATCGATTTGTAATTTTAAATGCGCATATTTTTCAATAAAATAAAATTATATAGGGTGTTCCATGCGACCGTGGCCAATACCAACTTTCTCATTTCAAATGCAACTCCCTGTATATTATTTCTTTTTTGGATTCTTCAGAAAATTCTAGACATAATTCATGTACAATGTCCTATACCTATCTTCAACTTTTTCGGAAATATTAAGTGTTTTCAGATTTTTTACAAAAATTAACATTTTAAATGAAAATTATTTTATTTCACAAATTCGATACATTACACTCATTACTTATTTCCCATTTAACTCTCGATATGAAGAAAGTAATCAAAAACGCCTGAAATGTTGAGTAACGTTAGAAGACAATTCTACAACAGATTAGCATTTTGAACATTTCCTACATTGACATTAATGTTTTTTTTTGTTTTTTTTTTTAATTAAGAAATAAACAGTATTACTTATGAGGTTTTAAGTGTAATGTATGGAATTTGTGAAATAAAATAATTTTTATTTAAAACGTTGATTTTGCAATAAATCTGAAAACACTTAATACTTCCGAAATAGTTAAAGATAGGTATAGGACATTGTGCATGAATTGTGTCTAGAATTCTCTGAAAAATCCAAAAAATAAATAATATACAGGGGGTTGCATTTGAAATAAGAAAGTTGGCATTGGCCACGGTCGCATGGAACACCCTATATAATATTATTTTCTTGAAAAATATGCGCATTTGAAATTACAAATCGACGTGTCCGAGCGTTTTTCCCAACGCGCCCTCATTTATTCGTTATCGAATTTATTCCATTTGGCTGTTACACTCTGTATTCCTAGACTACTTGAAGTATTATATGGGTGATATGGTTCCGCCAAATGGCTAATATGAAAGATTCGAATGGTTTGAACAACTTTCTCATTCAATGACAACGTAAGATCCAGACAGATAGTTTTTAATTCACTTTTATGGAATTTAGGGCTGTTCGATCTTTTGTTTACCCGATAATTCCGAAACTACGAATGTGATCGCCATGAAATTTTGCAAGAAGATGGAGAATGACGTATTCAAGATACATGCAAGATTTCGTCCAGATCACGCAACCAGAACACATAAAATTCTAGCGAATATTTGTGAAAAAATTCCAAATATTTCTGGCAGCTATTGTCAAAATGTTTCCGACAGCTGCTGTGAAAACATGATTGACAGCTGCCAAAAATTGGATTCTTGAATCCACCCACGAGGATCATGAACCATCGCTCAAAATCTGCTGACTTCACCTCATTGCCTTTTCAATCATAATGGTTCATTAATTAATTGCGTATCGCTATTGGTTCCACAACCGCTCAAAATTATGCTTGAATTTCGTATGAACGAGGTGATTAAATCTTTCCTTCAGTTTTAATAAAGTGCTAGCGTTTGTTGCAATAGAACCATATCATTGTTCTCTTCCTCGACATCCACTTGTTCTTCGGTGCACAACGTGAGATCGGCTTCTTCATCTGAAACAATTATTTTGCAACAACCTGTTTTCAAATAAATGCCTCTTCAAGTACGTCCAGAGGAATTCAATTGTGTGCTCATTCCCAAAGTATTTCACCAACATATCCTCCATAGAATATCTTTTTCTACATTTTACCGGACGTACATGGTAACATCCACAATACACCATCGGATATAATCCTTCTAATGGGACGAGGGTAGAATGGTCGAGGAAAAAACACAGAGCATGCGTGCATCAGATATGTAAGGGATTTCAATTCATGTTTGATAATTAAGGATGCCAGACATGTACCAGTCGAAGATCTGAAGGAATGTTCAAGTAGTTGAGCGGAAGAATATATGGCCGAAGGCATTATGAAATGAGAATGCTGAGTAATGAGATGAATCTTGGCTGTCTAGTGCAGTCGAATGATTCAAGGGAGGAAAACAATAGGAGTTTTTTAGATCTTGTTTTCGAACTGATGATTGAATTCATGTTTACCATTTCGAGTTGAAGGAATGTTTTGAAAGAAGAAGAGTATTTTTCAATATTGAAAGGACCCCGCACTTTTCTTATGGCAAATGGCGTTCCGTAAAATGTTCTAATTTTTTGGTATAATGTAGTACTCGACCTACTGATCAAGAGTGTCCCTGGCCCCAACTCAATCCTATGACTAGTTTTTGAGATACAGGGCGTTGAAGTTGAGAATTACCCACTTTTACTACGCGCGTATCTCGAAACAGAATCGAATGAAGTTCAATTTTTCTCGAAAAACATTTCATTGCATCCTCAGGGAGCAACCACATGGAGGAATATGACCGAAAATCGTTACGAATACAGGGTTATCCATAATCGAATGCTTGCCCGATTTCGAAAGTATAAAATATGTCAGTTCCAGAGCGAGAACGTTCGTAAAATGAACTATTTCACTAGATACGTTGTTGTTACATCGAAAAAACCTGAAATACCCAGAATTCATACTGGGTGATCCATTATTATAAAAACTATTCACAATGAAGGTTAAGTGGACACCCTGTATTTTTGGGTCGATTTGAGGTGTTTGTTTGATTTTTCCAGAACATGTCATCATGGACTTCAAAGAATACAGGGTGATTCAGTCATGAAATAAACTGTGAACCTCACGAAAATACCCAAAAACACTCTTTTTTTTCATCACCCTCTATTTCAATATTAACTCCGTTGAGGAGGTATCTAGTTTTCTTTCACTACTGTACTTGATATAAAAACATCAATACGACTGAGAGTTTTTATCCACTTCCTATGACCAGATTTTTTTTATTTAATATGAAAATTATTTATTTTTGTTATTCTATTCTTATTCCAGCAAAAAATCTGGTCAAAGGAAGAAGATAAAAACTCTCAGCCGTATTCATGTTTTTATATCAAGTACAGTGGTGAAAGAAAACTACCACCTCAACGGAGTTATTCTTGAAATAGTGGGTGATGAAAAAAAAGGTGGTTTTTGGGTATTTTCCTGAGGTTCACAGTTTATTTCATATCTGAATCACCCTGTATTCTTTGAAGTCCATGATGATATGTTCTGAAAAAATCAAACAAACACATCAAATCAACCCAAAAACACAGGGTGTCCACTTAACCTTCATTATGAATAGTTTCCATAATAATGGATCACCCAGTATGAATTCTATAGGTAATTCAGGTTTTTTCGATGTAACAACAACATATCTAATGAAATAGTTCATTTTGCGAACGTTTTCGCTTTGGAACTGACATTTTTTATACTTTCAAAATCGGGCATGCTTTCAATTATGGATAACCCTGTATTCGTAACGATTTTCAGTCATATTTACCTATATAGTTGCTCCCTGGGAATGGAAGGAAATGTTTTTTGAGAAAAATTGAATTTCATTCGATTCTGTTTCGAGATACGCGCGTAGTAAAAAGGGTAATTCTCAACTTCAACGCCCTATATCTCAAAAACTAGTCATAGGATTGAGTTGGGGCCATGGACACTTTTGATCAGTAGGTCAAGTACTACATTATACCAAAAAATTAGAATATTTGACGGAACCGGAACGCCCTTTGCCTCAAGAAAAGTGCGGGGTCCTTTGTTAAGCCACTTCATCCCTATTGCCATTTACGATTCTTGAGGTAGTTTTTATCCCAATTCTGGAGATGTGCACACACGAATTTGCAATCGAAAGAGTCTGTTTTATGTGGGCATGAATGGCATATTATATGGTACTTGGCTACATACCTGTCTGATTCCCATGACTGTAGAATATAAGCAGTAAAGTGGCCATTTGGAATAATTGCGGATTTATGGTGCTCAAGGAATGAAATTGCCCCAATTAAGTTTATACCTGTTATAAAGGCTCATCGCAAAAACAGATATCCCCAGTCTTCACATCGAATAAATCTGGAATTCCAGACTTAAGATGGGTTGGGATTTGATGTTAAATAATTTTTAAATGCTGCATTAATCACAGGAATTTTTACTCTTGTGGTTTTAATCCTCTATTTTTACAATATGGGATGAATTGCTGGAACTATGAAGGAAAAGGCTTTGGATTATTTTTTTATTGAATTTAACGTCCTCGAAAACCTGCATTTTGATACCAAAGTCAACCATGTACCCTTCATAAGTAAAGAATTTCTTCCGTTTTATGTTTTCCATAGTCCTTCTTCAATTTTTCTTCTCGAGTCTCGAGCTTACAGCATTCACAGTATATGATGATATGGATCACCAAAATGGGTATTCTGAATGATTCGAATGAGATGAAGACCTTTTCGATTGAATATAACTGTTAGATTTTCCAGGGAATCCGTGTTGATGGCAAATGTGGTGTTTTTAGGGGCTCTTACCTCTTATGCATTTTTGACCCAAAAAGTTGGGATTTTTGAAATCGATTTTATTCTTTCTAGAGGTAGGTACTTTGGGCAATGCTGATTAACAATATACAACCCTCATGTGGATGCGACCAAAGAAACGGGAGCTATAACGATTTGAAATTTCGATTTTTTTGGAATAATGCCATTTCGCAGGTAAAAATCTGAACTATGCTAGTTAGGGCTCTGGAATGTTTCTTATTGAATTCAGTGACCTCGAAAACCTACATTTTGATGCCAAAATCGTCCATGTACCCCTCATAACTAATGAATTATTTCGTTTTAATTTTTTCGATATTTCATTTTCGAGTTTTGTTCTGAAGCCCAAAGCAGTAAAAGTATGGGTGATATGGATCACCAAATTGGGTATTCTGAAAGACTCGAATGGGTTTAAGACATTATCGATCGAATAACACTGTTAGATTCTCCAGAGAATTTGTGTTGATGGCAAATATGGTGTTTCTAGAGGGTCTTACCCCTTATGCATTTTTGACCCGAAAATTTGGGATTTTGGGCATTTTGCAAATAAAAATCTGAACCATGCTAGTCAGGGCTCTGGAATGTTTCTTATTGAATTCATTGAACTCGAAAACCTACATTTTGATACCAAAGTCGACCATATACCTTTCATAAGTAAAGAATTTTTTCCGTTTTATGTTTTCCATATTTCATTTTCGAGTTTTCTTCTCGAGCTCACAGCATTCGAAGTATAGCTGATATGGATCACCGAAATTGGTATTCTGAATGATTCGATCCGGCTGAAAAACTTGCGCATTCAATACTACCGTATCGAAAAAAAAAATCATTTATTTCTTCAACCCCTTTCGCGAGTAGGGAAAACCTTAAAGCTTGGCGTATTGCTGATATGACTTCGACTCGTTTTGCAGAAGCAAAGGTCTAATTTAATTATTAAATATGCCTCAAAGGACTCGCCTTGATTAAAATACCCCTGAACCGCCTTTTCGTAATATATTTCCATAAAAAATATCACACATTTGTTTTTCCTGAATTAACGGTGAATTCACCATCCATTCAAAACGCATTATACTGCTGGATTATCAGTTCACTGGGTACTTTGTTATCCAGTCCAGCGCTAATGGAATATTCCATTTGGCTGGTTCGTAACCCTTTTTTGATACCGCGTAATAATTTTTAAAATGAAGTGGTGATTCCTCCAGTTCTTTGTCGAATTCCTGCAAACCTAATTTCACGAAAAATGATTCATCCGAAAAATATCGAGGAAACATTCCCCAGGTCAGGATTCCAGTTCCATTGACCACAAACACGGATTCTTTTATTGGGCAATATGTAGCTCATCGATTATGCTTTTCCACATTCTTAAATAATCGAATAACGGTACATAATCATTGGGTCATCGGAAGAGTAGAAAGATGCAACCGACAACGGTCGAGTCCAAAGCGTTCGACGAAATCAAATCGGAGTTTTCTCGGTAAAGAATTGCCAAACAAGGATGGAATTTGCATTCGGCTTCTCCTTTTTGGAGGTACGTTAGTTCTGGGAGTTAAGATTGTTTGGGTTCGCCTGAATATTATGAAAATTGATTTATTTTGATTGGAAATATCACACTGGCCTTTCTACTTCCCAGAATCGGATAAAAGTGTGTTCTGAAGGTCGAATGGTGCTCGAAAATTCTTGTATCTTTTCATTAAATTCCATGGAGAATTCGTATTTGGTTTTCCAATTGGGACATATGGTTTTGAAGCACCTTCTGGGAAAAGATTGAATGAATTAACAAAATCTCACATAGCTGTTAAATTATTATCGAATTTGAAAGCATAATCATACTATATAGTGAAAAGGGGTTACAGTCCACTGCGACTGTCTATTGTGCCCCCTAACAGAGCTGTTATCATCGCGCCTCCTACAGCTCGCCCTCCAGTTCCAGAGATTTGATGAAATCCAGTATCTGGGACGGCTTCAAGGAGGATAACTCGACACTGCTACAAGTTTCTTGTCCAAAGCACTCTTTCCTTTGGCTTGCAATGGCATAGCATTCCGTAACCAGGTGAATAGGAGTTTCTTCCTCCTCCCCACATAATCTACACTCATCAGTGTCCGATAAACCCATTCTCAACAGATGCTTCTTTAGGTGACAATGTCCTGTGAGAAAGCCAGTGAGTAAGTGAAGTTGGTTTTTACTGAGATCCAGATATTTTTTGGATCTAGCAGTTTCAAAGTTCCGAAGGAACTTTTTGGAGTGATCCATCCCTGGGAGATTCCGCCAGAGTTTTTCTCTTTCGGTTTTCTCCTTCAGCATAAACTCCTTCTTAAAGGTGCATTTTCCTATACCACAGAAGGGTTCTGGGCCAGTGAGTAGCGTTTGTGCGCTCTTTCTGGCCAGTGTAATGGCCTCTTCGTTTCCTACGATTCCCGAATGACCGGGAACCCAGATTAAAAAGACCTTATTATTCTTGCCTACCTCATTGAGTTTGTTTCGGCACTCCCAAATCAGCTTTGAGTCAATGACGTAGGAGCTCAGTGCTTTAATAGCAGCTTGACTATCTGTATGAATAGCTATATGGCACTTCTGATAGTTTCTTTCTAGATTTATATCTTGACATCTTCCGATTGCAAGTATTTCCGTTTGAAGGACGCTTGTACAGGAGCCCAATGATAGTGCACACTTGGTGTTTGTCCCGTAAATGCCAGCGCCAGCTCCTGTAGCGGTTTTGGAACCGTCTGTATACCATTTTATTGTATTTTCTTTGAGATTATAGTTGGTGTATTCCCTTTCCCAATACTCTCTTTTGCTTAGCATTGTACTGAAGTTTTTCTCAGTACTTACTTTCTTGATCATGACATCACTAGGAATCATACTATAATACAATACCCAAAAATATCTGCCTTTTTTCCTTCTGGCAGTTAATTCAAGGGATGATGATTGTTACCTCCAAAAACACTTCACTAACCTGTTATTCGTTTTCAAACTTCACTCTCGGTCTTTTTACGACGCGACGTACTAAAATATTTTAATTGCTTCTTCTTTTGATCTATACAAAGCTATGCTTCAACACTCTTCGGACCTAACATTTAATCTTTAACTACCGATTCAACACTTCACCCCACTTTTCCCCGAATAGCACTTTTTCCGTCTCCGCTTTGAGACCCAACTCCTCTAACTTCTAAATCTTCCTATAACCAAACCCGAGTCAACTGAGAATCTTCCCGTTTAAGACTTCTCCAGCTACTTCCCTTTAACTTCCGATTAAACACTCCGCTATTCCCCGAATAGCACTTTTTCCGTCTCCGCTTTGAGACCGTACTTTCGAACACTGAAGTACTAGATCTCCCTCAAATGAACCCAAATCAACCGAGAACCTTCCTGTTTAAGGCTTCTCCAGATACTGCCTTCACTTCTCCGTTCTCAAAAGCAATTAAAGATTTCCGATTTGCTATATATGAGGAAACTTGATCCGAAAATCAAGAGCTCTATTGCTCATCTTCTCCAATACATCCTGTTTCGTTATAGATTAATTAATGTTTATTGTGCACTAGAGCATTACACAGTTGTCCGTGGAACAAAAACGCACAAATATAATCCACCATATCCATCACACCTGCCAGTGACATTCAAACAAAGCTGCCACGTACCTACATCCCAAATTTTGTCGTATCTAATCTCACCTCGTAAATCTGCCTGTAATCGGGGCCCCCATCAAACGAATGGACGCTGCGAAACCAGCCGGGACAGTTCAAATATAGCCCACAATCCATTGATATAAAATATCCTCATCGCGGCAAAATCTGCATATCTTCCGCCAGAATAGATCGCGGGCAAGAATGGAAATTTATTCCATTATTTTATTTAAATGTCCATCATTGATCCACTGCTCCACAAAGGCCCAGCCGTATGTTCTCCAATGCAAAGCAGAATCCGGATTAGAATAATATCAAATTCGAAAAATATACGGTCTGGGGGATACAAACGGTTAGAATACACACAACCAAACTTATATGGAATCACCCTGTTATTTGGAAAAAACGAATTTTAATTAGAAAAAAGTCGCTGAAAAGTGAAGAGCAGTTTTCCCAAAAAAAGTTTATCACAAAAATAATATAAATTACAAAAAGATTATTTTTATAATAGAACAGAAAATTAAAAGTGTAAATTTCTCTAAAAATAATTTTCATGTAACTGAGAATTGAACAACAAATAAAACGATTTTAACAAATCAATAATCAGTATTACCACCCTCGGCATTGATACAAGCTTGAATTCGACGAGGCATGCTTTCTATTAAGTTGTTAATTTCTTCTTCTGTAACATTTGCCTATTCCTCTAAAGCCGCTTGTATAAGTTGCTCTGCGTTACCAGGATTATTTTGACGAGCTCTAATTTTTCTTTTGATCCTATCCCACAAGTGCTCGATAGGATTAAGGTCCCTGGTCCGGTGAACAAGAAGGCCACTCTAAAACAGACACACCTTCTGTTTCGAAAAAATTTTTTGCAACTCTGCTGGTATGTGGAGGTGCATTATCCTGCATAAATAGGAAATAATCTCCAAAAGCACCTCGCCAGAGCCTCACTACAGGTTGTAGTACTAGATCAACATACCTAGGCCCTGTCAGAGATTGTCTAATGGGAATTAAAGGAGTTTTCTCACCAAACATAATTCCGCCCCAAAACATTACAGTACCTCCTTTGTATTTAGGGATCGGTCTTGCAGCTTGGAGCCTAGCTTGCCTCCCTCTACCTCTCAAAATGCGAACACGCCGGTCGTCTGATCGTAGGCCAATTCTGGTCTCATCCGAAAATAAGACATTTTTCCAATCTTCAATAGTCCAATTTTCATGCTCTAAACACCAATTAAAACGGTCAACTTTATTTTGCCTTGATAGTTCTGGAACTCTTAACGCTCTTCTCCTGAATAATTCCCGAGCGCGAAGTCTTTTTCTGATAGTTTCGACAGAAACACTAACACCTGTAGCTTGTAAAAATTGCCTTTGAAGCTCTGAATGAGATACTGCGGGATTTCTTCTTGCTGTTTGGGCTAAAAAGCGATCCTGCCTTTCTGTAGTTACTCTTCCACGACTTCTTCTCGGCCTATTCTTTAGGGTTCCTAACTCCAGAAACCTTGCATAGGTTTTTGAAACAACCCCTTGTGTAATCCCCACCCTTCTTGCAATTTGTCTTTGAGACATACCTTGTTCTGCCATAGTAATAATTCTTCCTCTCTGGACTTCCGATAACCCCACATAATGCATTTTTTTTGAAACTTCGCAAAAAAAAAATATAAATTCACTGCGACGTTCGAACGAAATGGTAAAATCGACACTGCAAAGCCAAATCTTATCAAGTGCTTATGAACCTAACTGTTTTTGTGAGTAAACACATGCACTTTTTATTTGCTTCTAACGAAAAAGATATCAAAATAATATTTCATCTTAATACTGGGTGATTCCATATAAGTTTGATTGTGTGTATGTACTGTTATGATGTACCTACCAACGAATAGCAAACGCCTCGCTTGAGGGAAAGATCTCATATTCAACATTAAACTCTACGGTAGTCACCGATCAAATGCGGAAGCTAGGGCAGAATCTAATACACGTAATGTATCTGCTTTATCTGGCGAAAACTCCGTGTCGCGTGGATCAAACTACGCCACCAAAACACCGTTTCCCTTTCTAACCAGGTCTTGTTTCTCCCTGATAGCGATTTGCCGATGAATGGAACAATTTTGTCCCGTAATACACCAACAAACAGGTATGTCTCTATGTTGCATGAATGCTTGATTAGATTGCCCTCTCATTGCTCACCCAGAATCTAATTCAGGAACTTCGGCTTTGATTGCATTATGTGTACCGATAGATGAAAAGAAAATGCCCCACTGTGTTCACCGAATCGGTGTTCTAATTAAGGGGAAATTAAATGGATGGGAAAATTCGCTCTTTGAGTGAATTCGTCCGAACTCCACTGCCATTAATTTCCCGTTGAGATCTCTCCGCAGATTGAAAGGTTTCTATCTGGGTCGGACATTTCGAGTAGGAAGGATTGAGTGCTATCAGCCAGGGCAGATGCAGAAATTCCGAAATTAGCTGGTGCATATAAATCATTAAAAATGGTTCATCTGATACCTAAATTTCAATACCATAAAGTGTATACTGAAGGAATGGTACTTACAGTTGGTCTGACTTGAAGAGATGTTTTCTGCACAGAGTCGAAGAAAGTGGGTGAATCATGGAGGCCACTTTTTTCAACAAATTTTAGTTATGACTGTTTGAACTAGAGATCATACGAGGATATATTGAAAAATTCTTAGCCTACTATAGAACCAAACCAAATTTCAATATCAAAATATGTTATTACCCAACATATTCTCCTTTTAATTGAATACATTTATTAAAACGAACCTGCAACGTCTCTAGACCTTTAAAAAAAATGTTTCTTCTTGCTCTGCAAACCAGTCCTCCACAGCTTTTATTACCTCCTCGTTGGAAGAAAATTTACGACCTACTTTTTTTCAGTTGAGGAAAGAGAGGATAGTCGGACGGAGCCAAATCTGGTGAATAAGGGGGGTGTTCTAGTAATTCTAACCCTAAATCACGAATTTTTTGCATGGCAACATGAGATTTGTGTACTGGGGCGTTGTCCTGTAAAAACAAAACACCTTTGGATAGCTTTCCGCGTCTTTTCTCTTCAATTTTTTCCCGTAGAGTGGTCAGTAATGTCGAATAGTAATCTCCAGTTATTGTTCTACCCTTATACAAAAAGTCAATCATGATTACTCCTTGGCAATCCCAAAAAACTGAAGCAAGAACTTTTCCAGCAGATTTTTGGACACGAAACTTCTTAGGTCTTGGAGAACCAGAATGTCGCCATTCCATCGATTGTTGCTTTGTTTCTGGATCGTAGAAATGTACCCAAGTCTCATCCATAGTAACAATTCGGTTTAAGAACTCTACATCGTTTTCAAATCGAGCACAGATCGAACGCGATGCTTGTACCCTAGCACGCTTTTGGTCAACATTCAAACATTTGGGGATCCATTTTGCAGAAATTTTTCTCATGTCCTAATCGACGTGAACGCTTTCGTATGAAATCTTCAGTGCTTCAGATATCCGTTTTAGCCCAATTCGACGGTCTGATAAAATCATGTCATGAACTGCATCGATATTCTCGGGGACTGACACAGAAACTGGCCTTCCCGATGTGTCATCATCTTCAATGGAAAATTTACCTCTTTAAAAGCTTGCATCAGTCCAATTTTTCACGGTCGCATACGAAGGACATTGATCACCAAGGGTATTAAGCATATCTTCGTGAATCTGCTCACCTCTAAACCCTTTTGAATACTGGTACTTGATGGTGGCTCGATACTCCAATTTTTCGATTTTAACAATTTCGGTGGACATTTTTTTTTATTTATTGTGTAACTCTGGTTTACTTTTTTGACGACGAACTCTACACTGACACTCCTAATAAGTTATTGTTCGTTGATATGGTATCGCAATATTTTGTTTTTGCATGGAACTGGTCTAGGCTGACTAGATATCAATATTCAATACATCCTCGTAACTTCAAAACCTTTCGAGTTTAACGTATGATTTTAGGAATCACTCTACAGGTGGTCCGAAAGAAACTGCGATTTTTCGAAAATGACCTTTGAAAATGTCGATAAGTCCATTTATTCAAATGGCATGTTCTGAAGTTGGTATTTTTGGCCCTGATCAAGAAAATTTCGTTGGTGAACATGATTGAGTATTGATAAAGTCTTTTTGTTTCAGTTGTGACCATGCATACAAGAAGCTATGGGCTGATCCTAGGAAGTATTGCTTACTTCACCTTATTGAGTGTCAAAGTTGAAGCAGGTAAAAATTTTCATTTTCAAGGAATTTTCCAGATGGGATCTGGAAATTACGTTGCTCCACCCAATTTTCTTCATCAAACTCATGAATTTTCGGAACTGATTTGAATAATTCCGTAAGATTATAAAGAAATCGTAGCCTTGTTGAATTTGCATAAAAATCAAGTTAATGGTGCATAAATCAAAATGGAATCCACCAAATATCTCGTGGAAAACCCCCATCTCAATGAATCGTCTTTTCGGGGAAACGAATCAAACCAGTATTATTCAATCATTATCTAAATGAAGAGCAATAAATGCAACAGCTCACAGAATTAATAGTTGGTACTTACTCGATCGGAATTTTCAATCAATTACATAAAATATTGTTTCGAAGTGATGAGTGAGTTAATGTTCACTGGTTGTTCGGGGAACAATAAACAACCAATTAATCGTTGGATAATTATTGAACCAGATACGAATATCCTGTTTGTGAGAACATCGCAAATTCCTACATTCTACATTCATTGAAAATTTAATAAACGAGGGATCGAGTTTGCTTTGTTTCCACACAGAGTTGCCAGATTTATTAACAAGTGAATAATTAAGTTGGATCGTATTTTGTCGCCCGGAAAAATGGCTTTTACGTACGCAGAGTAGTGTTTGTCTGTGACATAAGCTAATTGCGTTGGCACGATGGTTCACAAAAAATACAAGCCAATCGCACTTTCAAAGCATTAAATCTAAACACTCACCTCTGAGGATTTAAAAAATATTTCGATGAAAGCATGTACACTTTTATCTTCTCGAGTTTAATATAGAGAGCTCAATACTCTCACTTTCATCCAGTAAAAGTACATTCAAATTCTGAGAATTGTAATTTGCAGTTTATGATGATTGATAGGATCTTTTTGTTTTATGTGCAAATTTTCTTAGATACTCTATAAACTTCATCTTTACGAATCAACTCAACATTACACACTGGAGAATTCTAAGCTAGATAGAACCTGCTAACTATTCACCAGCCAACTAGCTATACTACATTTAGTCATTTATTAGTGCCTGTTTTACTACTTGCTGATAATGTTCCAGATATAAATACAGTGAATAGAATATCTGCTGGATAAATATTTCCGTTTCACCGCTTGGTTTCGGTTAAGATATCTACCAGGTAGCTATCTGATGATTTTGAATCAAAAGTCGGTTTGGCAATGTCGTATACATATATGCGGGCTTATTCAGGTAAAAAAAAGTCTTCTAAAAACACGAAAACATTCGTTTTTGTACTCTCACCTGTCATCAAAGAAGTGGGGTTATCTCTTAGACTTTATCAGAGTTGAAAAGAGTTTCAAATTGCTCGGTTTCTTTTTAGAATAAGTAAAACACATAATTTTCATTCAACTTTTTATTCGTAATTGCAGTATCAGCTATGACATTTGTGTACGTAAAAGAATATCTGCCAAATGGCCTTCATTTGCAGCTTTACAGACTTCCACCCTTTTGTTAAAATTTTGAATGACTCTTTGACATAATTGGGACTCTGTCGCACCAATGGCCGAATAATTTCACCCTTTAGTTCAGGAATCAATTGTGGATTATTCTTATAGTTCTGGCTTTTCACATAACCCCAAAGATAATGGTCCAACGGTGTCAAATATCATGATCTTGGTGGCCAATTGACATCACCGTTTCTGGAGATTATTCGTCCAGGAAATTCCTGTGTTAATAAATCAATTGTGTCATTTGCAAAGGTGTAGAGCCATCCTGCTGGAACCAAATGTCCTCTAGATCTATATTCATTAATTCAGGCTACAAAAATTCGATTATCATCTGACGGATCGATCACTATTGACAGTTACAGCTTCACCAGCGGCATTTTCAAAGAAGTAAGGTCCAATTACACCACCTAACCATAATACACACCAAACAGTGACTCGTTTAGGATGCGTAGGTTCCTCATGAATAATTCGTGGATTTTTCTCACCCCAGATACGACAATTTTGTTTATTAACATAGCCACCAAGTTCAAAATGTGCCTCATCGGTAAATATGATTTTTAGAGAAAAATCAGCTGGTTTTTCATTGATGAAATTGACAAATGTACGACGTTTTAAATGATCTAATGGCTTTAGTTCCTGTTATTTGAACCTTTTATGCCTTCAGAGCTAAATCCTTGTGTAAAATACACCATGTTGTGGACCCACTAAGTCCAACTTGTTGTGATGTTGTGTAATGGACATTTCAGGGTCTTCAGCAACACTTTCACGAACCAAATCAATATTTTCTTGTGAAAGACCGCTACGACAGTATTTTGCACTTTTTTGGTCTTCCACCGAACCGGTCTCTTGAAATTTTTTAATAATTCGACAAATAGTGCTTCCAAATGATCGATTATGTAAACCATAAAATTTACGTAGGTAATTTTCTAAAAAAACTTTTCATATAACGCTGATTTTCATAAAATAATTCTACAATTTGAACCCATTGTTGTATCATGTAGGAAGCGTTTTTTATAAATGTCATACATCACACTTCTTAAATGTCAAAATACCCAGACGAATTCAGTGCACCATCTATTTTTTATTTATTCTTAAAAAACACCCTTTAGTCTAAGGGTTATCTACCGATTAAAAATTTATCAGCCACGTGATCCAGGTAGGTACCTATTGAACAATCCGGTACTTTATCAGGTAGTGTAACCTAACCGACACCCGACACCTGTGTTAAGGGGCCGTTATACTCTGGCCGACGTCTACGGCAACGATTCTCTATTTAAAAAGTGCCTTTCATTTTTCCAAGTTCACGCCCTCAATTTTTCACCTGAAAGCTTGATTTTTTCTTTAAATTGAAGTTAAAGGATGTCTTGATGACACTCCAATTTTTTCTATTTGAAAAAAATATTTTGAATCTGAGAGTCTAGGAAAATTGACTTCATAATAGTTTGTCAGTGGTTGTTCATCAATTTTTTTAGAAATTTCATCGGAGTGCCCTCGACCAATACATTTTCTATATTTAAAACAAAAATCCATTTGAATAGGCGCTTAAATAATGCGAAAAATTATGGAAATACTGAAAAGACTTCCAGAAAGTGTGAAATCGCAGAGAACTGTCTGAAATTCCAGGAGAATTAAAAAAAATCAAGCTTTCAGGTGGAAAAATGAGTGCCAGAACTTGGAAAAATTTGAATTGAGAATCGGTGCCGTCGGCCAGAGTATGACGGCCCCTTAATCTGTTGGATAAGTTATGAATAGCTTATACAGGACTTTATCATAAAGTAATGAAACTTTCCTTCACAGTAGGACCCTTTATTAGATAAGTAAGTGGTTCTTTCAAACGTTGGGACCTTGTCCACAATAAAAATCCCCAGAATGCAAATCAAATATAAAATACGAGGGTGTAAAGTTCCGAATTCATCATTCTAATTCTCATCACGTACATGATCCGTTAGGTTCGGATGTGGAGAGGTACAAAATTCGTAGCAATAAGCGGGAAAACGACATTTGGGCCATTCGACATAACGGTTCCTATAATTAAAAAAATTTTCAACCCCGCAACTTTTCCTTTCGTTCCATCCAATTAACCGACACAATTCTCGTTTCCCGGGGAGATACGGAGAGTCGAGAAGTCGTAGGGAAACTTTGCAAGAACTTATTACTGCGAAGAAGTTCATTTTATGATCGAGTTTTCGGCGAGAGCAAGGTCCATATTGCTGACTTTCGTTTTTCCAGTCACAATCCCAATCTTTTCCTTACGCCGAAATATTTTTATCGGAAAAATGGCCTCGAACTTCAAAGGAAGGTATAATTTCCTATAAGGCTTTTGCGGGCGCTGTATGCAAAAGCGTTATCGTTTTGATCAAGTGTTTGTCATTGACGTACCTTGAGACAGCCGATTAGAAAAATTCGCGGTTATACCTATTCAATTAATTCGATTAAAACTGAAACACGACTCAGCCATTTTCACTGGAATATGAAGGAAATATGATATTCAGCAGCTGAATATCCGCTTTCACTTTTGTTATCAATTGGTCCTGAGTTCAACCTATTCGATCTGATAAGGCCATTGTTCCGAGGAAATACAATCTTATTTGTATTCTGGTCGTGCTCTACAAGTGAAAGACATGATCAGCGATCACATAAACCATAGACAATTAAGGAGCCAAATGAGTTCAACAATTTCTTTCAACTCAGGAAATGGATACGAGTGATATTCTTTATGATTCGATTTTCTTCTTTTTCATTTAGGTATCTATCCGCTTTAGCTGTTAGCCATGCCTCAAATTTCGACTCTGCCGTTTCAATGATAATTACTGACAGTTCCTGAGTCCTGCTATTGGGATAGCTTCTTCTGGTGACCTATTTTTTGGGTTTGAGTGTATGGATGTGGCTGAATACACACTGGAACGAAATGAGCTAACTTACCATGGACTGAAAATAGTACAAAAAATTAAATATTCTTAGATAGATTGGGATAAACGAAATTCATTTTGTCCGCATGCTATAGACAAAATGACATACCGGCAACAGGCAATTGCCTATGGTACTACAAAACTACTGACAAAGTTCACCAATGAAACTATTGGTTCTTCTAGGAACATCAGCACAAGATGCGTGAGCCCAATGCAACCAATGCATGCATCGTAACCAGTCTTTTCCAGGGCTAATCCTGGAGAAGACTTTTTCCAGTTCTAAATCGGGAAAAAAGGTCATAACAATCGAAAGATGGACAGTCGCCTTCATCATCTCGAAAGTTGCTAGGAACATTTTCTTCTTCATTGTCTTCTTTAAATAATGCTCTAGGGATTTGTCTCCTTTTCTTTGGAGGAGGTATGGGCTCATTTTTTGATTTGATTGCAATCATATCAGGTGTAGAAGTTAAAACTAAGTACGTTTATCGAATCTTAGGCTCACGTTTGCCTTGTCCACTTATGAATCGTCCTTTAGGGATTGGAGGAACCTCCTTATAGGATCGACAAGAGTAGGTTGAGATGCATTGCCTTCATAAGCCGCAGATGAATATTTTGTTATGAATATGTAAAGACAAGTCCTGACTCTATGTTTGCTGATGGAGCCTGGGATGAATGGTCTCGGTGTTGTCCGGTAGATACGGTTAATTCATCTGAAATACCTTTGTCATTTTGTCCATAAAGCGATAATCAACGAGAATATATCGAATAAACACAAAAAGTGTATTCAACAGCTTCGAGAATACAATAACAAACGAGTGAAGTTTGAAATGAATGCAATATAAATGAAAAGAAGGGTGAAAACTGGCCATTTCTTCTAAAAGTTTGGCGCAAAAAAAAAAAAAAAAACTCGTGACCTATTGATTTCTGTTATCACTCATAACGACCAAATGAACTAGAGTAGCGCTTGTGAATTCTCTGAGGTACATAGAACCCACTCGGGTCGTGTGATATGGTAGGCAGTTCCGCATTTGATACCTTCAAACTCAAGTTATGATGCCTATGTCATTTTGTACGTATTTCCCCTACTTGATGTTTCGCTTTTATAATGGCGGTTTAATTTTCAGCAATATTAGTTGAGAATCTCAAACAAGGTAGGAATTCCACTTTTATTTTTCGACGACGTATTTTCAAAGGATCAGTAATTGGATATGGCGGATACAAGGGCGTCGCCAGCCTTTGAGCTAGGGGGGGGGCAAAAAACAATCAGAATAGAAAAGATGAACTGATTTTCGTATATTATGCTATTATTTTATAAGTTTTTAAGGGATTTTTGAGCTCTCGGGGGGGGGCAGCTGCCCCTCCCTGCCCCCCTTGGCGACGCCCTTGGGCGGATAGACTTTGAATTATCCGCCATTGCTTACGACTTAACTGCTGCCAATATTTATGTTAAAGATATTGCCAACTTAAGTTCAGTTTTTATGTAATTTAAAAATGAAAATCGGCTAGAATGATTCGATGTGATGGCAATATTTTTGGGGAAGAATATGCCAACTTTATATCTTGAAGAAATAAGCAGCTTTGACCTATCGGCCGATCGTCATCAGTAGTGGCGTCATTGTCGGCAATATTCACTTGGAATTCAATACAATCTTCGTTTTGTAAGGAAGTGTTTTTGAGGATTAATGATGAAAAATGAAGTGGGTACATTTGAATAATCTGCTACACATCCACTTTTATATTTGGAGGAAGTGCTTTGAGGATCAGTAATAAGATACGTTGTATAAATAGCTTTGAATTATTGGCAGTTTTGTCGATGCTGGCAAAATTTTTGTTCGAGATCCTGCCACCTTTAAATTTGTGGAATTATTTTTGAGATTCGCAAATAAAAATCGACATAGATGATTGAATTTTTCGCAATCGTGGAGGCTCAACGCCAAAGTTTGTGATCATGAAAGATCCTATGACTTGAAGATACAATGGTCTGATCTGAAGAAGGTTCAACCTGGGCATTCCTGTATTTCCTGTGTATATCGAAGGTTCAATGCCGGAATCCGATATGAAACCCTAAAAGTTCCAATCCGCAATTTGAAGGCCATAAAAGAAGATTCATACACAGCGCAAAAAAATTAACGCACATTATGGACATCTCAAATTTATTCTTCAACTGGAGGTGTTCTCAATGATAATTATTTTTATCAGAATTATGCATGCATATGTTATCCACTTTCAACGTTTTTCTTCAATACAGATGTTTTCTCCCACCAGGAATAAAAAAAGATGATATTATCAGATTTTGAATGTATTGGCTCCATTCTAAAATCAGTTGTTCTCGATCAATTCTAGTGATCAATAGTTTTTCTTTCGTTTGATTTTCTACACTCGATCGCTATGCAACGCGAAACACGCAATTAGTTTTGCGAGAAGAAGGGTGGACATGCACAAGAATTGCAGAAAGGTTTGGAGTTTCCCATACAAGTGTGTCCAGAATGTTGCAGCGATTCAGGGAGACAGGTATGAATGTCCGAAGACCAGGACAGGGTAGACCACTGGTAACAACTGCCATTCAAGTAGGTACGTAACTTGAGAGTTTCTTCGTTGAGACAACGGTTTGCAACCGCTCGCCTCCTTCAAAATCAGCTTGAGCAAACTCATGAGGTGCAAATTAGCACTCAGACAATAAGAAATCGCCTCAGAGAATATGATTTGAGGCCTCGTATCGCGGCAAGAGGCCCAGCTCTTACCCCAGCCCATCGAAGGGCGCGTTTGGATTTTGCGAGAGAGCATATCCATTGGGAAGAGGCCGATTGAGAAAGAGTTCTCTTCACAGATGAGTCTAGATTCTGCCTCTACCATTGTGATCGACGTTCCCTTGTATACAGACGTCCACATGAAAGATAAGCTCAGTGCAATTTCCTGAATACTACTGGTTTCGGGGGAGGATCGATTATGATATGGGGTAGAATATCTTTGACTTCTCGCACAGACCTAGTGGTCGTTGATAATGGAGCTATGAATGCTGATAAGTATATAAGGAACATTCTTGAAGAGCATGTAGTGCCATTTGCCCCATACATTGGTGAAAATTTCATTTTTATGGACGATAATGCCGGACCCCATCGTGCGCGCATCGTTCAGGAGTACCTTGAAGAGGTCGAAGTCTCTCGAATGGAATGGCCAGCAAGATGTCTAGATCTCAATCCGATTGAGCAGGTTTGGGACAACCTCAATAGAAGGCTGAGAAGTTCAGAAAATCATCCAGCTACTCTTAATGACTGAGGAATCCAACTCGGAGAAATCTGGGAAGGATTAGATCAGAAAATTTTAAGATCACTCATGTTGAGTATGAACCGTCGTTGCCGAGCTGTAATTACCGCAAGGGGTGGAAATACCAAGTATTAAATCACTTATCAGCATTTCAGTATTTTGAAAATTGTTCATTTCTCTTCTTTCACATAAGATTCGGAGAAATCCTGAATTTTTCTTTCATTTAATGTGTCTTGTTTCGTTCAAAACCTACAATATCGAATCGAGTACATTGAACCTTTATGATCGATCTGACCAATATTATATCGGTTCGAAATGCCGGAGTTGGAGCCCGGCAATCCTGGCAAGAATCGAATTGAACAACACTATCAATCAAGCATGCCATTTTGCCGGGACCGAGTCCGGGTTATTACGGGATCGAAATCGAAAACTACCGCATTTCGCGAATCGGCGGCTTGTTACTTTATAATTGACCGGATTATATAACTTCGCGATACAAATAAATTTGCAGGAAAGTCGTTGGTAACTGCGGAGCCGTCGATGGCATAACGTAACTTTCATGAATAAATGATCGAGTTGCATTGCGCGCAATTTTTAATTCAAAAGTGCTTCCGTTCTGCCCGGCTCTGACCTCCGGAGATGAGACGATGATTCAGGATCGAAACATCCGACGACTAGTTCGAAACAAAAGCTCGGACGAGCGCGGATTACCGAGATGATCTCTGATTGATGTCCGACGTGGCAGGTTCCATAAGTTGTAGCGTTTTTATGTCAACCACATTGAATGGAGCGACCCCGAAAACCTACATTTTGATACCAAAAACATTCATGTAGCCCTCATGAGTTAGGAATTATTCATAAGTAATATCATAAGTGCATCCAATTTTTCCGAAAAAAATCGAAAAAACACGTTGCTAAGTAATATTTTAACAAGAAGCATGAGTGCAGGTGGCAACAAAAATCCGAGTCGAAGACGAGGATTTTTGCACCTGCACGAATGCTTTTTGTTAAAAAAATATTACTTCGCACTGTGTTTTCTCGATTTTTTTCACAGGAAAAATTAGATGCACGAATGGTATTTGACAAGACTATTTCTTGAGTAACAGATTATTCTGGATGCATCTATGTATGTATTATTAATTTTCGTTGACAACAACTGTCAAGTTTTGCCGCGGGTAAACCCGAAAAAACTGCTGACAGCTGCTGCCAAACAATTTTTCCATCTAGAAACCATTTGTGATTCAAAATTGCGCGTTTCTGATTCGTGGAAATTAAGACGAGGGAAATAGTCAAGTTTAATATTTTCGATATTTCATATTCAAGTTTTGTTCTCGTGCACAGACCATTCAAGATATTGATGTTATTGATCCGCAAAACTGTATTTATTGAGGATTCGAATGGTTCGAATAAGTTGTCCGAGCAATCCCACCGTTAGATCCACCCATTTTTATTTGGTATTGAGTTTAAGGCGTTTTTTGGAGGTCATACCCCTTAGGCATTTTTCACCAAAAATTTTGAATTTTTCAAATCGCTCATATTCTGCACACAGATACTTGGACCTATGCTGATCAACATAATATGAATAAATAATGGCGGCGATCAAAGTATGGAGAGCTGTGATGGTTTGAAAATTCGAGTTTTTGTAAAAAATGTCATTTGACAGGTGAAATTCTAAACAATGATAGATAGAGCTCTGAAACATTCTTCATTGGATGGAGCGACCCCGAAAACCTACATTTTGATACCAAAAACATTCATGTAGCCCTCATAAGTTAGGAATTATTCAAGTTTAATGTTTTCGATATTTCATTTTCAAGTTTTGTTCTCGTGCACAGACCATTCAAGACATTGATGTTGTTGATCTGCAAAACTGCATTTATTGAGGATTCGAATGGTTCGAATAAGTTGTCCGAGCAATCCCACCGTTAGATCCACCCATTTTTATTTGGTATTGAGTTTAAGGCGTTTTTTGGAGGTCATACCCCTTAGGCATTTTTCACCAAAAATTTAGAATTTTTCAAATCGCTCATATTCTGCACACAGATACTTGGACCTATGCTGATCAACATAATATGAATAAATAATGGCGGCGATCAAAGTATGGAGAGCTGTGATGGTTTGAAAATTCGAGTTTTTGTAAAAAATGTCATTTGACAGGTGAAATTCTAAACTATGATAGATAGAGCTCTGAAACATTCTTCATTGGATGGAGCGACCCCGAAAACCTACATTTTGATACCAAAAACATTCATGTAGCCCTCATAAGTTGGGAATTATTCAAGTTTAATGTTTTCGATATTTCATTTTCAAGTTTTGTTCTCGTGCACAGACCATTCAAGATATCGATGTTATTGATCCGCAAAACTGCATTTATTGAGGATTCGAATGGTTCGAATAAGTTGTCCGAGCAATCCCACCGTTAGATCCACCCATTTTTATTTGGTATTGAGTTTAAGGCGTTTTTTGGAGGTCATACCCCTTAGGCATTTTTCACCAAAAATTTTGAATTTTTCAAATCGCTCATATTTTGCACAGAGATACTTGGACCTATGCTGATCAACATAATATGAATAAATAATGGCGGCGATCAAAGGATGGGGAGCTGCGACGGTTTGAAAATTCGAGTTTTTGCGAAAAATGTCATTTGACAGGTGAAAATCTAAACTATGATAGATAGAGCTCTGAAACATTCTTTATTGGATGGAGCGACCCCGAAAACCTACATTTTGATACCGAAAACATTCATGTAGCCCTCATAAGTTAGGAATTATTCAAGTTTAATGTTTTCGATATTTCATTTTCAAGTTTTGTTCTCGTGCACAGACCATTCAAGATATTGATGTTATTGATCCGCAAAACTGCATTTATTGAGGATTCGAATGGTTCGAATAAGTTGTCCGAGCAATCCCACCGTTAGATCCACCCATTTTTATTTGGTATTGAGTTTAAGGCGTTTTTTGGAGGTCATACCCCTTAGGCATTTTTCACCAAAAATTTTGAATTTTTCAAATCGCTCATATTCTGCACAGAGATACTTGGACCTATGCTGATCAACATAATATGAATAAATAATGTCGGCGATCAAAGTATGGAGAGCTGTGATGGTTTGAAAATTCGAGTTTTTGTAAAAAATGTAATTCGACAGGTGAAAATCTAAACTATGATAGATAGAGCTCTGAAACATTCTTCATTAGATGGAGCGACCCCGAAAACCTACATTTTGATACCAAAAACATTCATGTAGCCCTCATAAGTTGGGAATTATTCAAGTTTAATGTTTTCGATATTTCATTTTCAAGTTTTGTTCTCGTGCACAGACCATTCAAGATATTGATGTTATTGATCCGCAAAACTGCATTTATTGAGGATTCGAATGGTTCGAATAAGTTGTCCGAGCAATCCCACCGTTAGATCCACCCATTTTTATTTGGTATTGAGTTTAAGGCGTTTTTTGGAGGTCATACCCCTTAGACATTTTTCACCAAAAATTTTGAATTTTTCAAATCGCTCATATTTTGCACAGAGATACTTGGACCTATGCTGATCAACATAATATGAATAAATAATGGCGGCGATCAAAGTATGGAGAGCTGTGATGGTTTTAAAATTCGAGTTTTTGTAAAAAATGTCATTCGACAGGTGAAAATCTAAACTATGATAGATAGAGCTCTGAAACATTCTTCGTTGGATGGAGCGACCCCGAAAACCTACATTTTGATACCAAAAACATTCATGTAGCCCTCATAAGTTGGGAATTATTCAAGTTTAATGTTTTCGATATTTCATTTTCAAGTTTTGTTCTCGTGCACAGACCATTCAAGATATTGATGTTATTGATCCGCAAAACTGCATTTATTGAGGATTCGAATGGTTCGAATAAGTTGTCCGAGCAATCCCACCGTTAGATCCACCCATTTTTATTTGGTATTGAGTTTAAGGCGTTTTTTGGAGGTCATACCCCTTAGGCATTTTTCACCAAAAATTTTGAATTTTTCAAATCGCTCATATTCTGCACACAGATACTTGGACCTATGCTGATCAACATAATATGAATAAATAATGGCGGCGATCAAAGTATGGAGAGCTGTGATGGTTTGAAAATTCGAGTTTTTGTAAAAAATGTCATTTGACAGGTGAAATTCTAAACAATGATAGATAGAGCTCTGAAACATTCTTCATTGGATGGAGCGACCCCGAAAACCTACATTTTGATACCAAAAACATTCATGTAGCCCTCATAAGTTAGGAATTATTCAAGTTTAATGTTTTCGATATTTCATTTTCAAGTTTTGTTCTCGTGCACAGACCATTCAAGATATTGATGTTATTGATCCGCAAAACTGCATTTATTGAGGATTCGAATGGTTCGAATAAGTTGTCCGAGCAATCCCACCGTTAGATCCACCCATTTTTATTTGGTATTGAGTTTAAGGCGTTTTTTGGAGGTCATACCCCTTAGGCACTTTTCACCAAAAATTTTGAATTTTTCAAATCGCTCATATTTTGCACAGAGATACTTGGACCTATGCTGATCAACATAATATGAATAA
Organism: Adalia bipunctata; assembly: GCA_910592335.1. NCBI lineage: Eukaryota > Metazoa > Arthropoda > Insecta > Coleoptera > Coccinellidae > Adalia > Adalia bipunctata. Next base: position 8,387,782 of record OU342951.1, read on the forward strand.
ATAATGGCGGCGATCAAAGGATGGGGAGCTGCGACGGTTTGAAAATTCGAGTTTTTGTAAAAAATGTCATTTGACAGGTGAAAATCTAAACTATGATAGATAGAGCTCTGAAACATTCTTTATTGGATAGAGCGACCCCGAAAACCTACATTTTGATACCAAAAACATTCATGTAGCCCTCATAAGTTAGGAATTATTCAAGTTTAATGTTTTCGATATTTCATTTTCAAGTTTTGTTCTCGTGCACAGACCATTCAAGATATTGATGTTGTTGATCCGCAAAACTGCATTTATTGAGGATTCGAATGGTTCGAATAAGTTGTCCGAGCAATCCCACCGTTAGATCCACCCATTTTTATTTGGTATTGAGTTTAAGGCGTTTTTTGGAGGTCATACCCCTTAGGCATTTTTCACCAAAAATTTTCAATTTTTCAAATCGCTCATATTTTGCACAGAGATACTTGGACCTATGCTGATCAACATAATATGAATAAATAATGGCGGCGATCAAAGTATGGAGAGCTGTGATGGTTTGAAAATTCGAGTTTTTGTAAAAAATGTCATTTGACAGGTGAAAATCTAAACTATGATAGATAGAGCTCTAAAACATTCTTTATTGAATGGAGCGACCCCGAAAACCTACATTTTGATACCAAAAACATTCATGTAGCCCTCATAAGTTGGGAATTATTCAAGTTTAATGTTTTCGATATTTCATTTTCAAGTTTTGTTCTCGTGCACAGACCATTCAAGATATTGATGTTATTGATCCGCAAAACTGCATTTATTGAGGATTCGAATGGTTCGAATAAGTTGTCCGAGCAATCCCACCGTTAGATCCACCCATTTTTATTTGGTATTGAGTTTAAGGCGTTTTTTGGAGGTCATACCCCTTAGGCATTTTTCACCAAAAATTTTGAATTTTTCAAATCGCTCATATTCTGCACACAGATACTTGGACCTATGCTGATCAACATAATATGAATAAATAATGGCGGCGATCAAAGTATGGAGAGCTGTGATGGTTTGAAAATTCGAGTTTTTGTAAAAAATGTCATTTGACAGGTGAAATTCTAAACAATGATAGATAGAGCTCTGAAACATTCTTCATTGGATGGAGCGACCCCGAAAACCTACATTTTGATACCAAAAACATTCATGTAGCCCTCATAAGTTAGGAATTATTCAAGTTTAATGTTTTCGATATTTCATTTTCAAGTTTTGTTCTCGTGCACAGACCATTCAAGATATTGATGTTATTGATCCGCAAAACTGCATTTATTGAGGATTCGAATGGTTCGAATAAGTTGTCCGAGCAATCCCACCGTTAGATCCACCCATTTTTATTTGGTATTGAGTTTAAGGCGTTTTTTGGAGGTCATACCCCTTAGGCACTTTTCACCAAAAATTTTGAATTTTTCAAATCGCTCATATTTTGCACAGAGATACTTGGACCTATGCTGATCAACATAATATGAATAAATAATGGCGGCGATCAAAGGATGGGGAGCTGCGACGGTTTGAAAATTCGAGTTTTTGTAAAAAATGTCATTTGACAGGTGAAAATCTAAACTATGATAGATAGAGCTCTGAAACATTCTTTATTGGATAGAGCGACCCCGAAAACCTACATTTTGATACCAAAAACATTCATGTAGCCCTCATAAGTTAGGAATTATTCAAGTTTAATGTTTTCGATATTTCATTTTCAAGTTTTGTTCTCGTGCACAGACCATTCAAGATATTGATGTTGTTGATCCGCAAAACTGCATTTATTGAGGATTCGAATGGTTCGAATAAGTTGTCCGAGCAATCCCACCGTTAGATCCACCCATTTTTATTTGGTATTGAGTTTAAGGCGTTTTTTGGAGGTCATACCCCTTAGGCATTTTTCACCAAAAATTTTCAATTTTTCAAATCGCTCATATTTTGCACAGAGATACTTGGACCTATGCTGATCAACATAATATGAATAAATAATGGCGGCGATCAAAGTATGGAGAGCTGTGATGGTTTGAAAATTCGAGTTTTTGTAAAAAATGTCATTTGACAGGTGAAAATCTAAACTATGATAGATAGAGCTCTAAAACATTCTTTATTGAATGGAGCGACCCCGAAAACCTACATTTTGATACCAAAAACATTCATGTAGACCTCATAAGTTAGGAATTATTCAAGTTTAATGTTTTCGATATTTCATTTTCATGTTTTGTTCTCGTGCACAGACCATTCAAGATATTGATGTTATTGATCCGCAAAACTGCATTTATTGAGGAGTCGAATGGTTCGAATAAGTTGTCCGAGCAATCCCACCGTTAGATCCACCCATTTTTATTTGGTATTGAGTTTAAGGCGTTTTTTGGAGGTCAAACCCCCTAGGCATTCTTCTAGAAATTTGGCGCAATGAAAAAAAACTCATGACCGAATGTACTAGAGTAGCGCTTGCGAGTTTTCAGAAATCAATAGAACCCACTCGGGTCGTGTGATTTGGTAGGCAGTTCTGCATTTGATACCTCCAAACTCGAATTATGGTGCCTATGTCATTTTGTCCATATATTATTATGTCGTTTTGTACGTTTTTCCCGTAATCGAAAAGGCACTCAAAAAAATTTCAAGTGATGTTCCTCAAAGGGGAGAAAAAAACACCCCTAAACCTTCTCTCGAAAGTATCTTTTTTCGATATCAATATTTTTCAATTATTAATTAATTTTGGATAGCTTGATCCATTCTTAACACATAAGTTCTCTTGTTATTTCTTGCTAAAGTTGTCGGTTTTCAATAAAATAAATAATTCATCAATAGATCATACGCCATTATTTTCATGCATACATTTCTATGGTCTCCAAGTAATTTTTTCATATTTCGCACGAATTTGTACCTATTGAAATAGAATAGATTGAATTTAAAAAAAAACGAATATATCGGAAATGGAAATCAGAGAATGGGCGTCAAAGTATCCTTCTCAGATTGGAACTTTCCCCCTTTGGCAAACCTTATAGTAAAGCGAAACTTTTTCACTCAACGGTTTCCGAATTTCCTTCACCGGCACTTTCCTTCGTGAAAAGCAGAAATTGTCAACTCAAATCGAGACCGATTTCTAGAGGAAGATTGATGAAGCAAGGATAGATGCAGAATAGTTTGCATAAAACTACCAAATGATAAATTGCTTAAACTCGACTCGAGTTCAGTCGAACTTTGAAGGTTTGGGAAGTTGCTAATTGCTAATTATAGCCCTCTCTGCGACTAACCTCTTGCAACGCATTACAACTTTTTTGCGATGGGTGGTGTAGCCTTGTTGACTGCTAGGAAACTTGGTAGATTGGATCCAACGAATTAATATAGATCATAAACATTTTCTGGCAGTGATTAATGTTCTAGGAAATTTGAGTTAAATTCGTTTGTTCTCCTCACTATAAGACATTTTTTTGCCACGGGATACTCAGAGAAAGCTGTACCTGATCACAGTAAATTTGCTAAATTATCTCTTGTATTTAAAGTTACATTTTTATTATGGGGGAAATACGTACAAAACGACATATATGTACAAAATGACATAGGTATCATAACTTGAGTTTGGGGGTATCAAATGCGAAACTGCCTACCGTATCACCCGACCTGAGTGGGTTCTATTCAAAGATATTCATCTTCCTCGTTGTTTAGATTGGTCACCAGTTATTTTATCTTTGGCAGAAACCATAATGTGCTATCAATTCGTCCCCATATCCCCAGTAAGATCTCCTAAGTAAACATTAAACTCCGGCCTTCCCGAAGAGACTTCCTACTATTCAGTTGAGTAAACTAATAGTGCTAGTTTTCTGACAACCAGGACTCTCAAGTCTCAACCCTTGTGTTTTCGTTCCACCTATCCCCAAAGTACCCACCCTAAGAATGTTCAGTGTTTGTCTTGCAAGATAAACATCATGCAGGTATAAATTCCTTCACCACTTCACCTTCCCTTCAAAACGCCCCGTTATGGAATAATTCAATTAATCCATAGATTTACTCACTCAACACATCAAATGATCCCGACTAATTAGAAATAGTATCGTGAATTATGGACCACTTTGATTCCATCAAAGTTTTAATGAGACTTGCTCCAGAATTGCTGGAATTCTTCATACATAATATATAAGAAGTTCAGGATTCAAGTAATTGAATACACGAGTTCTGAAGTAGTTCACTACTTGCTCAATTGAGTTTCGCAGAACTCCACAGAAGAACCTCGTTAAAATTCAAATTCTGTCCAAGCAGAATTGATGCATTTAGCGATTCTATTTTCTCGTTTTAATCCGACTAGAATGCTTTCTGCCAATAGTGCTGAATTTCCAATAAAATCAATCTGGAGCATTCTGGATGAACTGGCATGGTATGTATATTGGCTGATAGGTTGAACAATCCTTTTTTTATCTTGTTTATTCCTTTGTAAATTTCAATTTTGCATTGGGAATTCCAGCTCATCGACAAGACATCAGAAGATCTGGGAATAAGGACTGAACGAGAATAAATTCGCTATAACTAAAACGCTCATTAGCTTATTAGCGAAATTCATTCATTTGCTTGAATTCCGCAAATGTTTTCGTTGATTTCTTAGTCTTCTTCAATTCTCTTTTTACAAGGGCAATATCTTTCGATTGGCCCGAGTTCTGGGCAATTTGGTGGATTGGCCTTTTTGGGGACAAAAACCACCTCAATAGCTTCGTACCGTTCTTTGATGGCCTTGCTGTAGTGGCATGAAGCTAAATCTGGTCAAAAGATTGTTGACACATCGAGCTCATGTGAAAATGGTAAAAGTCGCTTCTTCAAGCATTCCTCGATGTATATCTTCGAGTCAACAGAGCCTTGGCCAACGAAAAATTTGCTCCTTTTCCCACAAGTGCGAATTGGAATTTTTCAGAAAAATTTGATTGTTTTTTCACGCGAAATTGTTCGTCAACATTTCCACGAGAATTTGCAGTATGAAATTCCTGACCAGGAAGTTGCGAGAAATCAGCCAAGACATAGAGGTTTCGTCGTCCATCACGCAACAGGATAAATTTTTCAAGAAATCTTTTTTTTATTTCTTTGCTCTTGATTTCGCTGCTTGATTCTTCACGGCGTTCCTGTCTGGCACTTTCTGCACTTTGTATGTTCTAAGCCCACAACTCGACTTGATTTTCTGAACGGTTGACTGCGAACACTATTTGGGCCACTTTCCGTCCTGAAAGGTTAGGATTCTTCTGAAAAAGGCTGATGGCTTTTTTCACTTTTTTTGGGCTATGAAACCCCTTTTTCCTCCCGGTTCATTCCTTGCGGTTAATTGTAAGATCTTCGTTGAAGCGCTTAAAAACTCTTGATACCGTTTCCGGACGAACGCGAGCCTCTTTTGCGATTATTTTGAAGCTCTATTTTTGATTATTTTGAAAAAGTTTCACTATAAATTCTCGTGCTTTCAGAATTGGAGAATTGGAATATCTATGAAGTAAATGTTCCACATGTTTCTGACGTTCATAACAAAGCTTACTATAATCAAATTTTAATTTTTTTTCAATTGGTTCAAGAGATATGGGCGTTTTTGTCATAGCGAATTTATTCTCGTTCAGTCCTTTTGTGAGTTTTCATGTCGACGTATCACATCCTTTCATTATATTCTGAATGTATTCATGTGATGAAAGTTTCATGTTCTGAAATGTCCTCAAACCTTAACAACTCTTTGTCAAGGACACTTAGTCTGAGTCCTTCCTTCTTCTCTCAATATCTCGAATCATCAAACAGCTTGATGGATTTCGCCATATGAGGTGTCAATAGGTTCGTATGAATTGTGGGAGTGGCATGAGCCATGTTTTCCTTCTGAAGAAACTTCATTCAGTGTGAAAATGTTCTTTATGTGATCCGAGTCGAAGATTTAACTTGACTAGGATGCATTTCATAAATAAGGCCGCACTGTCGATTCCTTTCATGGTTCGTGGCATACGCCATGGCTTCCAATGATAAATAGCGAGTTTCGTGTTTGCATCACAAGAAACCCTCGTAGATCACAGCTATTCCAGAAAAATTCCCTCCCGAAACGCCTCAGAAATGCCATTTCCGAGCAGTGCGCTTGCAGGAAATCGATCCTCTTCCAGTCGTATCATAAACTTGTCTCCCAATAACGTTATTCCTAATGGATTTGTTGAATTTCAGGGATGATCGGGCCCGTCCCCTGTTTCATCCCGTTCTGACGGCTACAGACCGGGACTCGGAGTTCTCTCCTGATCCGAGCCATTTGACAATTTAGCTCGGACATTATTTATTAGTATTGTGTCTTATTTTTATTAACGAAATGTCGACTTTGCAGGTCCCGTGTCCAGAAGGCTGAGGAGGGAAGTCTATCCGGAAATTGAGTCTGACTCCGATGTGAACCAGTCGCAAGGTAAATAGGTTGCTCTATACAGGATGGTCCAGTTTGTTTTGACAGAATAAATAAATTCCATAAAAACTCATTCTCAAAAGAAAATTTCATATTGTTTCGAACAATTCCAAGTACGCCCCTGTCTTGTTTCGAAATTCGATGGAACAAGCTAAACTTATGACTACTATGTTTTGACCATTGAGTGTTCTTTTAGATATTACATGGAAACTCAATGGTTTTGGCATTGTAGCATTCCTTAATTCTCTCTGTGCGAAACACTATGAGCAACTTGAATGGGCTCAACTTTTGAGTGAAAAATGATAAACTGGTATGACTCTTAAAACGCCATATTCGTCAAATGGTCAATACGTAATTGTCATATGAATTTTTGAGGCTTCCATTCCAACTACACTGCGCAAAAAAATTAACGCACATTATGGAAATCTCAAATTTATTCGACAACTGAAGGTGTTCTCAATCATAATTATTTTTCAGAATTATGCATGCATATTTTATCCACTTTCAACGTTTTTCTTCAATACAGATGTTTTCTCCCAGCAGTAATAGAAAAAGATGATATTATCAGATTTTGAATGTATTGGCTCCATTCTAAAATCAGTTGTTCTCGATCAATTCTAGTGATCAATAGTTTTTCTTTCGTTTGATTTTCTACACTCGATCGCTATGCAACGCGAAACACACAATTTGACCCAAGAGGAATGTGCCCAAGCGGTAGTTTTGCGAGAAGAAGGGTGGACATACACAAGAATTGCAGAAAGGTTCGGAGTTTCCCATACAAGTGTGTCCAGAATGTTGCAGCGATTCAGGGAGACAGGTATGAATGTCCGAAGACCAGGACAGGGTAGACCACTGGTAATAACTGCCTGTCAAGAACGTTACTTGAGAGTTTCTTCGTTGAGACAACGGTTTGCAACCGCTCGCCTCCTTCAAAATCAGCTTGAACAAACTCATGAGGTGCAAATTAGCACTCAGACAATAAGAAATCGCCTCAGAGAATATGATTTAAGGCCTCGTGTCGCGGCAAGTGGCCCAGCTCTTACCCCAGCCCATCGAAGGGCGCGTTTGGATTTTGCGAGCGAGCATATCCATTGGGAAGAGGCCGATTGGGAAAGGGTTCTCTTCACAGATGAGTCTAGATTCTGCCTCTACCATTGTGATCGACGTTCCCTTGTATACAGACGTCCACATGAAAGATATGCTCAGTGCAATTTCCTGAATACTACTGGTTTCGGGGGAGGATCGATTATGGTATGGGATGAAATATCTTTGACTGCTCGCACAGACCTAGTGGTCGTTGATAATGGAGCTATGAATGCTGATAAGTATATAAGGAACATTCTTGAAGAGCATGTAGTGCCATTTGCCCCATACATTGCCTACATTGGTGAAAATTTCATTTTTATGGACGATAATGCCAGACCCCATCGTGCGCGCATCGTTCAGGAGTACCTTGAAGAGGTTGAAGTCTCACGAATGGAATGGCCAGCAAGAAGTCCAGATCTCAATCCGATTGAGCAGGTTTGGGACAACCTCAATAGAAGGCTGAGAAGTTCAGAAAATCATCCAGCTACTCTTAATAGCTTAGGAATCCAACTCGGAGAAATCTGGGAAGGATTAGGTCAGAACATTTCAAGATCACTCATTTTGAGTATGAACCGTCGTTGCCGAGCTGTAATTAACGCAAGGGGTGGAAATACCAAGTATTAAATCACTTATCAGCATTTCAGTATTTTGAAAATTGTTCATTTCTCTTCTTCCACATAAGATTCGGTGAAATCCTGAATTTTTCTTCCATTCAATGTGTCTTGTTTCGTTCAAAACCTTCCCGAGAGAACATAAAAAATAAGTTATGAAGTCAATGTAGAGTTAACTTTCATTAAAATTGAGATTTTCAGAATGTGCGTTGCGCAGTGTAGTTTTTTCTCATCATCCTAATCAATTTGTTACAAACCTATCGACTCTGCAGATTTTTCCTCTGGCATTTTTCACAAAACTAACACTCGCATAAAATCAATTTTTTCAGTTTGCATAGTTGGAGACTTAGTTTACGGCATCAACGAAGCAGTTCCTTCGGAACAGCCGTGCTTGAGATGCAAATGTCAGCCTCCTGGAGTTCAATGCGAAGCTTTACGATGTGCTAACAAGAAACCCGGCTGTAAAATGGTACACAGGCCGAACGAATGCTGTCCAGACTATCAGTGCGGTGAGTTCATATAAGCAATAGTTTAAGAGAAGATATTTACGCAGAAACGACAGCCAAACATAAATTTAAGTATGTTCATGAATGGAATTTCAAAACCTTCACCACTCTGCTCAGGGGGATGATTGTACAATCACGAATCTGCAATTAAAAGATGTGGATCTCCCTGTATGTTCATCAAAGTTCTTATCTTTTATGAAGGCATGCTTTTCGAGATATCTGCAACCACTTCGATCCAAAAGGAGCAACAAGACACGCTCTACAGTTACCACGAGAGCTCTCAGAAAAAATATCTCCCCTGAATAAGTAATAAGACTCAAGAAATCGATATCTAGAACCGTTCAAAGTCTCAGGAGTCCCCCATTATTGCGGCAATTCAGGACTGATATATAGAACTGATGAAGCCACATTTTTCCTACATACAAAGCAATTATGAAAAGAATTCTGGAAGATGGGGAATTAAGGGGCACCAGACTCCAGAGTGCAATTCAGTTCAGCAACTTCCTAACGCCTTACAGCATTTGCGGAATACAAATTTGGAAACTTGTAAAACTCCGTAGCGTTTATATTGTGACCTCAGAACGTGATAGAAATTGCAACGATGCCGCAGAAAATATTTTATGTAATATCGCCGTAATTTGCAGGGAGGCTTTTGTATGGAGTCTTGGGGAGAGAAAACGGCTAAGATGTGATGCTGGCTCTGAAACAAGATAGGTTATCTACAGCAGTTACCCCATTTTCCATATACACACAACCAAACTTATATGGAATCACCTAGTATTAGGATGAAATATTATTTTGATATCTTTTTCGTTAGAAGCAAATAAAAAGTGCATGTGTTTACTCACAAAAACAGTTAGGTTCATAAGCACTTGATAAGATTTGGCTTTGCAGTGTCGATTTTACCATTTCGTTCGAACGTCGCAGTGAATTTATATTTTGTTTTTTTGCGAAGTTTTAAAAAAAATGCCTTATGTGGGGTTATCGGAAGTCCAGAGAGAAAAGAATTATTACTATGACAGAACAAGGTATGTCACAAAGTCAGATTGCAAGAACGGTGGGGGTTACACAAGGGGTTGTTTCAAAAACCTATGCAAGGTTTCTGGAGTTAGGAACCCTAAAGAATAGGACGAGAAGAAGTCGTGAAAGAGTAACTACAGAAAGGCAGGATCGCTTTTTAGCCCAAACAGCAAGAAGAAATCCCGCAGTATCTCATTCAGAGCTTCAAAGGCAATTTTTGCAAGCTACAGGTGTTTCTGTCGAAACTATCAGAAAAAGACTTCGCGCTCGGGAATTATTCAAGAGAAGAGCGTTAAGAGTTCCAGAACTATCAAGGCAAAATAAAGTTGACCGTTTTAATTGGTGTTTAGAGCATGAAAATTGGACTATTGAAGATTGGAAAAATGTCTTATTTTCGGATGAGACCAGAATTGGCCTACGATCAGACGACCGGCGTGTTCGCATTTTAAAAGGTAGAGGGAGGCAAGCTAGGCTCCAAGCTGCAAGACCGATTCCTAAATACAAAGGAGGTACTGTAATGTTTTGGGGAGGAATTATGTTTGGTGAGAAAACTCCTTTAATTCCTATTAGACAATCTCTGACAGGGCCTAGGTATGTTGATCTAGTGCTACAACCTGTAGTGAGGCTCTGGCGAGGTGCTTCTGGAGTTTATTTCCTATTTATGCAGGATAATGCACCTCCACATACCAGCAGAGTTGCAAAAAAATTTTTCGAAACAGAAGGTGTGACTGTTTTAGAGTGGCCTTCTTGTTCACCGGACCTTAATCCTATCGAGCACTTGCGGGATAGGATCAAAAGAAAAATTAGAGCTCGTCAAAATAATCCTGGTAACGCAGAGCAACTTATACAAGCGGCTTTAGAGGAATGGGCAAATGTTACAGAAGAAGAAATTAACAACTTAATAGAAAGCATGCCTCGTCGAATTCAAGCTTGTATCAATGCCAGGGGTGGTAATACTGATTATTGATTTGTTAAAATCGTTTTATTTGTTGTTCAATTCTCAGTTACATAAAAATTATTTTTAAAGAAATTTACACTTGTAATTTTCTGTTCTATTATAAAAATAATCTTTTAATAATTTATATTATTTTTGTGATAAACTTGTTTTGGGAAAACTGATCTTCACTTTTCAGCGACTTTTTTTTTAATTAAAATTCGTTTTTTCCAAATAACAGGGTGATTCCATATAAGTTTGGTTGTGTGTATATTGTTAAAGTTATAGACGCAATTCGATATATTATTCATATCATTGGAAGGATGCCTAGAACATTCCCAAACAATAGGAAGGCTTAATCAAAATCTCTAAGTAAAGATAAACAACCATAAACTCCTCAGCAACTCATCCATTTCGCGAAGAAACTACCCTGCTTCGTAACCGTTTGGTACTATCCTTCACGTGTTACTTCTTATTTGAATCTACCAATTCCTCAATCACGATTTCTGTTTTCGCTGTTAACTACCTCTTCAAAACAACACATAGTTGGTATCCATATAAATTCCCTTGGTACATTTGAGTTCTATTTTTTCAGAATGTGAATACAAGGGAAAGATATACTCCAACGGTGAGCGTCTAGAGACATCTCCAGGTGACGAATGCAAAGTATGTTATTGCAGAGGAGGTGAAATCAAATGTGCAGATGTCTCGTGCTATGTGAGGAACGACTGTGAAGGAAAACAAGTACCCGGACAGTGTTGTCCCAAATACGACCATTGTCCTACCAGAGGTACCAAACCAAAAACGAAGATTCTAGTTCTCCTATTATATCGATCTTTCTTACAGATTCCTTGGATAAACTACCCCTCAACATATCCTTCAGTTTGAGTGCAATACCAGATTCATCCACCGTAGAAGAAAACTCCTTCACGTCACCATTCACCAACACACCAACAGCCAAAGACGAAGATAGTGACAACAGAATTCAACCGGACGGAGGAGATTCAATCAATTCCCTGCAAAATTCCAAGATAACCATACAGGAAATCATCCCGGAAATACTAGAAATACCCATCACTTCCAATCCCAAAGAAGAATTCAAGCAAGAAACACAAGGAAAGCTGATAATCGAAGAGACCAAAGCTACTGAAGAAATAGGAAAGGAGAATGATCTCTATGTTACAGACTCTGAAGGCGAATCCAGTGAAATAACAGAAGTGATCCAAAGTCCTCCTCCTGTAATAAGAATAGGTGATAACTTGCTCTTCTTGAAGAAAAACGAACTCATTAACGAAAAGGACGCAAGTAGCACACCTTCATCTATAATTACTCTAATAGGTGCTGAAGGTCTACAAAGAGGAGGCGTAGAAGAAGCTGAAAATATCACCAGTCTGGATCATCTAACATCCAGTTCTCAAGATTTCCCATCAACAGAAGACAAAACCAACGATCTTGTTTCAGCCAGTTCAACACACATACTATCGCTCGTCAAAAAGAAGAAGAAACCACCCACTCAAACAACCACAGTTTCTCTGCCCCCAACAGAAGAAATCATCACAACTCCCACTGCAGTTTCAGATCTTCCTCCCAGTGAACCTTCAGAACATCAAAAAATCTCATCAACAGAAGAATCCTCCACTCAAAACTCTCCCTCATCCCAAGATGCATCCCAGACTCCTGAAACCATAACCGTCATCGAAACGTCTGCTCCTGATTCGAACATCACCGAAGCATCAATACCAAACGAACCAACTCTGATACTAGAACTGGAAACCAACCAGAATCCCGCATACCCAACGCAATCAGACCCTTTAGTGGAAGATGTGTGGTTGAAGCCTGAAATGGATCTGATTTCGAACCAAACAGAGGTACCTAGAGAGATCCAAGAGAAAAAATTCAAAATTCTACCAGAGATACTCGAGATAAGAAATAACAAAACTGTACCCACTAATATGACACACATCGAGTGGCTCAAAGAGAACGTTGACCAGTTTACATCTCTGATAAATCCAAAGGCAGCCCTCCCTTCAGAGATATTGAACGCGCCTGCCGAAAGTGATCAAACAGAAGAAGAGGAAGAAGAAGATGAAATATCTACTACTACAACTGAACCGGATTTGGATCTCTCCACTTCTTCAGCGGAACCTGAGATGGACTTGGTTGTTAAGGCTGCAAACTTGACAGAATCGATAAACGCTGATGCGTCAAGATCTGTGGAAACTTTGGAGAACTCTGAAGAATATAGTGGTGAACAGACGACTTCGGAAACTAACGCAGCGTTGACTTCAAATGAAGATGCCAGCGTAGCTGAAGACACTAAGAGTTCAGAAGCAGAGGATATGCTATTTGTCAAAGAATACACCATAGATCTTTCTAACGACGAAGAAAAAACGTTGATGGGAGAAAACAAGAGCTCAGAACACCCAAAAGAAGATCGCAAAATGGAGGATGTTGAAATGATAGATGTTGAGGAATTGGAAAAAAACAAGACATCTTCGATCCCTACAAGTCCTTCACCGCCAGAAAAAATAACGTCGAATAGGACCATAACTAAGAGAGAAAACATGGCGGAATCAGCAGATTCTGCTGTTTTCGCAGAGCTTGATCGAGAACTAGGTTTGGGAAGCACAGAAAAACCTAAAAGTCTTGCTCAAGAAGATGCTGAAGCTCGTGAGATATTTCAGGAACTCCTTGAGGAAACAAGCACACTTAAGCCAAATCATCCAACAGGATCAAAGACTAAAGAAGCCGAATCCTTGGAGAAAGTTAGTCAGGCATTAGCAAAATTAGCTTTTAGAGGTTCGCAGCCCTTAGATGCTGGTGTCTTAGGGGCTCTTAGAGACTTTTTCAGTTCACAATATAAAGCATACGAGAAAAATGCAAAATAAAGTGATCGCAGAATAGATTTTCGAGAAAGATTATAGATAAATAAGAGGCGATGCTATAATGAAGCACAAAAATATAGGTCGTTTTCTCTGTCACTCCTTCCCTCTGTATATTGCTGATATCTTCCGATTCACTTCGTGAGATCCTTCTTATCGATTGTAGGAATAAGGTGATATGTAACAACAGTGAACTTATAAATGAATCTGGGTTGAAGAGTAAATTTTGGAAATTCAAACAATTTCAGTTTCAAAAATTTACTGAACTATTATTCGTTCAATGTTCAGATTTCCCAATTGATAGGTACTAACCTCAGTGATGTTGCTCAATGAAAAGTTTCCAGGGTAGTTCGTAATTTTATTTATTTTCAGAAGTTCTGAAGGTACACCAGTTGTGAGTACTTATCAATTTGATAATGTTTCGACATGTTCTCATTATGTATCGATTAAATTATTAATAAAATTAGATGTACAAGACTATGTTTTATTTGATCCATCTGTATTGATTTTTTTTGAGTGGGTACTGGGGGTATTCATATATCATGTCAGATATGTATGTGAAATCGTCGTAAGGTTCAAGAAATGATTTGGCCCCTCTGCAAGGGTCTTGTTTGAAAGTGAATCTGTGTTTCCCCCATGTCTCTATACGCTTGATGATGACTTGTCTTGGTGGGCATCCTCTTATGCAAGCCTTACCTCTTTTAGGAGGGTCAAGACAGGATCTTCTATAATACTGTGGTCCCCATGGTTCACAGCAACAACCACAACAATTCATTTTACAATAATTTAGAAACAATTCGCGATATTGATAATAATTATAATTAGGTTACACTGACAATTTCTGACAAGAGCAAAAAAGTTGTGACGTTCCTCCCCGAAAGTTCCAGTGTATTTCCAAAATTCTCGTCCTTTTCTGGTATTTCAAAATCGGCAGTTCTCATGGACCGAAGACGAAAATGTGCCCTTACAAAATTGAAAACTTTGCTGAACCTACTGAACGATGAAGAATATCCAACATGTGGAGATACAGGAAATTCAGGTGGGTTCAGAGCAGCTTCTCGTGAAGAATATCCAACCTGTCCTGCCATGGTTAGAAAACGTCTTCAGAAAACAGATGATGCACCTTTCGAATCTACATTACGAAAAAAAATTTATCCATTGGTTCCATATCGTGAAAAACGTCAAGAACAATGTTTCCATGTCCATGAATGTTCACCCTCCACCACACTCTGTTTGAATTCAGTTACACCCGAAGAACCAGATATTCCTAACAACTTCCAGATCCGTATGAATCAGTCTTCACCATTCAGAAACAGGAGGTATCCATATTCCCAGAAAACATCCCCTAAATTATATGTAATCAAACAAGACTCATTCCCAGATAATCCATTGAAAAATCCAAGGCCTTTGAAGCCTTTATTTGGTCGACCTTTGAGAAGAATACAACAGAATGTCATTCCTCCTCCGAAATGTTGTCAATCTAAAGAGTTGAGAGGTGGATTTATGCACCATGGCTGCGATTGTGACAAAACCAATGGCTTGCAGGATAGATGCCTCCGGTTCTGTTGTCTTCGCAACCCAAAATGCAAGACTAGACCGGCAGCTTGTTACCTCAGTCGATTTTCTGGAGGAAGACATCTCCCAGATATCACTACACAGGTGAGGACTGCTCCAGCCTATGTTGATTTCAACGAAGAGTCCGACTGTGGAGATTTTGAGTATGGGGAAAATGAAGATCAGGAAGTGGTCTTTCCACCTTATGAAGATCTAAGAGACTCTATTGCATGTCACAACTATGAAAGGGATTATGGATGTCAAGAACCTCAAAACATGCGCTGTATTCCTTATCAAACTGATTTTCATACGCCGAGAGACTATTCAATGCAAGATGGTAGAGCTTTTCCAAGATGTCAGCGGGAGCCCAGAGTTTTGAAGATTCCACATGTACTTTACGAGTCTCCTGATGATTCTTGCAGATTTGAACCTACCAAAGTGTGTGTATATTGTCCACTTAGTTATATTGAAAGTCCTAACGAAGTTTCTGACGCTTGGTGAATAACAAATTGTGAGAAAATCATTAGTATAAGCGAAAACTTTTGTTCGAACAATATCATCAATTATATCTCATAAAATGAGTATTCATTTCCCATTTCCCTAATTAATACAAAATTCAAAAACAGGTTGACATCATATTGATGCATAGACAACAACTTGTGTTGTCTATGTATTGATGTTAGAGCAATTTATCCAAAAACATTCACATATGATTTAAATTTTTTGATGTTTAATAATGGTTAGTTTGGCATCCTGTACACTGTGGTGGCCCATACTCGATGTAACAAGAACCGTTCGTTTGAGTTCCCCCATCGCAACCGCAATTATTTACACAAGGATAGCAACAATTTTCTGGTGAAGGTGAATTAGTGTCATAGCAAGGTTCTGGGCAAGGTTCACAAGGCATGGAAGGGCAGCAAGGTTCTGGACAAGGTATGCATGGTTCTGGACATGGATTTGGGGGACAACATGGTTCTGCTTCTGGTGGGCAAGGTTCTAGACATAGTGGGCAAGGTTGTGGACAAGGCGAACACGGCATAGGCGGAGCGCATGGTTCAGCACAAGGCTGGCAGCAGCATTCAACCTCACAGGTTGTAGGGCAACACTGACATTCATTTTCGCATTTGTTCTGACAGCAACACGTACAGCGACGGCAACAACAGATGGCTGGACAGCATGGCATGCAAGGATACATGGGTGGTCCACAAACATAGCAAGTGTAACTTATGCATTTTTTCTTTCCATACCGTATACTCAGATGTTTTCCGCATGAAAATTTGCTGCAATGACAAGAAGCTGGTTCAGTCCTACATTTAGGATTGTTGATGCAACAATATCTTAAGCAACGATCTTGGAGTCCGTTCTTTTTATCGCAATCACACCCTTTGTAAAGTTTTCCTCCACGAAGCTCAACGGACTTTGAGCAAGTCAAAGTTTTACCAAATTTTCTTGGGAACAGGGCAGTGTCGGAGCAACATCGTGGTAGACAAATGGTTTTGCAACCACAACATAAACTTCCAACTGGACTTCTTTGGCAACTCTCCATACAACATTTTGGGGAATACTGAATGCAAGCTTTTCGACAGGGTTGACTTCTGCAGCAACAACATGGAGAACAACATTTACATGTAGGCTTACATTTTTGTGGATATACTCTGCAAACAGGAGCACAAAGCTTATAGCAACAAGCACAAACTTTGGGTTTACAACATCTGCATGCACAAGCTTTTGGTTTACAACAACATCTGCATGCACAGGCTTTGGGTTCACAACATTTAGAAGGCATACAACATCGCGATCTATTGTTACAGCGACAACAAGGGTTGCAACATTCACATTTCGAAGCGGATGGACAGCAGATAGATGTACAGCTATCAGGAAATGGTCCACAACAGCTTGGTGTGCGACAAAATGGTTTTCGACAACAATTTTGCATTAAGAAACATTTGCATTTTGGAGGCCCGCAAGGTATGTAAGCTCCAATGGGACAACACGGGCTACATGGATACGGTTTAACTTGGCAAGGGGGGCTACATTCTAATTTTTCTCCCAATTTTTTCAGGGTTTTCATCAGGCATGCTCTTTGTTTAGAGACATCACATTTTTTTCCCATCACAAAAATTTTCCTTACAAAAACTATTCGGCCGAAACTTTTAAAACAAAAATTTGGAAAATGTAACTTGGGATCTGATCAGACCGACATATTTGGCAAGAGGTGTCAAGAAGTCGATATCATTTTATATCGTAGATTGTCGATACTCGATATGTCGACAATTTCATGTCATCCATTTTCTGGTACAGAAATTCATTCATACGATTCTGTGATGAAATTGGCGAAGTGGGTGATCTTGGATTAATTATTAAAAAATATTTATTATTATCATTAAACTAAATTGATTGAATTTAACTTCAATCGGAGCACTAGGCCGATATGTCATCTTATATAGTAGCACGAGCGCTTACACCAGGTAAATTCATAATTTTCCACTTGAATTTTCGCTCTCATTTCATAGGTTATATAAATACCTAATTTTCAGCTTTTCGCCGAGCAGTCCAAAAATTGCTACTAGCTGATCTCACATGCTTACAAAATACAAATCGTAGCGCAATTGTAAGATGTACACTTCCATACAACCAGAAAAGGTTTTATGCAGAAAAGAAAGTGTATGAACGTAGTAAGCCACATTGTAATGTAGGGACTATTGGTCATGTGGACCATGGAAAAACAACCCTAACGGCTGCTATAACTAAAGTTTTAGCTGATCAAAAATTGGCTGAGGCGAAAAAATATGCTGATATTGATAATGCCCCTGAGGAAAAGGCTAGGGGTAAAAAGTTGTAGAATATCTTAGTCGAGGATATTCTGAATTATTTGTTTGTAGGTATCACAATTAACGTAGCCCATGTGGAATATCAGACTGAAAATAGGCATTATGGGCATACAGATTGTCCAGGACATGCCGATTATATCAAAAATATGATCACTGGGGCTGCTCAAATGGATGGAGCTATTCTGGTAGTTGCAGCCACTGATGGTATTATGCCACAGACAAGAGAACATTTATTATTGGCCAAACAAATAGGTATGGATTCAAAATAGTTGCTATTAATGTTGTACTATTCAGAATGTTTCGTTAGGTGTCCAACATTTGGTAGTTTTCATCAACAAAGTAGATGCCGGTGATATGGAAATGGTAGAGTTGGTGGAGATGGAGATTAGGGAACTCCTCACTGAAATGGGATTTGATGGGGATTCTATCCCAATTATACCTGGTTCTGCACTGTGTGCTCTGGAAGGAACGAAGCCTGAAATCGGGAAAGATGCTATAATTAAGTTATTAAAAGAAGTCGATACACACATTCCCACACCCGTCAGAGAACTTGATAAGCCTTTCTTGTTACCTGTGGAACATACCTACTCCATTCCTGGAAGAGGAACAGTTGTGACTGGAAGGTTAGAGAGGGGTATTGTGAAGAAGGTGAGTGATTTTTTTGAGATTCGTCATAACCTCAACTCGAAATTTTTCAAGAAAATCTCTAAATATAGATTAATTTTATTTGTTTTGGAAAAGGTTGTTCAGGTAACTTAATTGAAGTTGAACCAACTCAACTTAATCAGTTTCATTGATTCTGAATATTCGAGATTTGATTGAGGTTAGGTGGGGTTATGAAGTGAACTTCAACCATTTCATAAATGAGAAATAACATGGATATTTCTGAAAATAGCATTGATTCAACAAACTTGAGTTTTGTTCCATATTCTAGGGAATGGAATGTGAATTTGTCGGTTACAGTAAAAGAGTAAAGAGTGTTGTCACTGGTATTGAAATGTTCCACCAAATTTTGGACGAAGCTCAGGCTGGGGATCAGCTTGGAGCACTGGTGAGAGGTATCAAGAGGGAAGAGATCAAAAGAGGTAGGTTTTTTTTTGTTCCAGTCTCACATATTCACAAATTTTTCTTTAGGGATGGTCATGGCGAAACCTGGTACCGTCAAAAGTCATGACAATGTTGAAACTCAAGTATACATTTTAAGTAAAGAAGAAGGAGGTAGAGCGAGACCTGTCACAAGTTACAACCAGGTACAAATGTTCTGTAGAACTTGGGACACGGCAGCTCAAGTTATAGTGTCTGAAAAAGAGATGGTTATGCCTGGAGAGGACGGAAAGTAAGTAAATTGGTTGTTGAGAATTTTTGAAATTTAGTTGTGTTGTTCGAGGAGCTTTTTCCATTTTCTTTTTCAGGTTGCAGTTGAAAATGTTGAGACCTATGGTCATTGAGGCAGGTCAGAGGTTCACTTTGAGAGATGGAGCCACAACTCTTGGTACAGGAGTAGTCACTAAAGTCCTTGCCGATATGAAGAAGGAAGAAAGGGAAATATTGTTGGAGGGAAAGAAAGCAAGGGAAAAGAGATTGACTGCTGAAGGTAGCAAGTGAATCTTATAGACAACTGTTTTTTGTATATTGCATTTCTAATTTGTGAATCTGAAAGTTAAAACTAATGAGGAACTTAGTTTCTATGAAATAGTAATAATGTTCATAATGAAAGAGTTAGATTAAGGTTTTTATATGGAGTGAAACAGCATTTTTGTTTTGAACAGTTACTGTATGGAATACTTCTTCACAACCATTGTTTGTTGAACAACAATGTGATCAGATGGATAAATCATTGTAATTAATGAAAATAAATAAAATAAAATGAGAACCGAGTGTTTTATTTTTATCCTTCAGCTGAGAAAATCACCTTCCAGTTCCACTACCTAAATCATCCGATATAATGGAAAAAGTATCGAAGTGTAAATTGGAAACTAATACTTTACCCCCAAAAACTAGTACTTTTACAAAATTGGCTCAAAATGTGTGCAGATAAAAATTAATGAAAATGAGTTGCTTTTGTAGGTTGGGCCATGTGGCACTGATGACGGTCAACAATGAAATTCAAACAATCTAAGACTGCCCTTTCAGAAAAAATGTAAAAACTAACACGATGAAATTTTCATTATGTATGAAAGTATTCAAAACATTCCTTACATCAAGAGGAACGTTACTTACCTTTTTAAAGCACATGCACTAACCATTCATCTTTGATAATTCAGTACTTACCAGAAAAAACTGGTTCTAATGAATTTATCGATGCCTAATTCTGTTTCTCCACTTTCCATTGAATTAAAAAAAATGTGATTGAGGAACAAATAAAACGAATAAACAAATTATGAAAAATTATTTATTTGAAAATAACCTATGGCCTATTCATTCTCACCACAACTAGTTACAATTACGTTCATTGAACGACATTCATTTACTCACTGTTAACAGTATTATTTAACAAATTTAGATAAATAAGCACTCACTTCGCTCATTCAGCACAGGGTGAAAATTAAAATAGTTGAAAAATTAAAGGTATGTATATCACTTGGATAAAAATGACCTTTTCATAGGTCTTCATCATCTTCTGGAAGGGCTGTTTCTTGAGCCTCTTTAAGATCCTTTTCGATTTGTTGTTGCCATTGTGGGTCCATGGTGACTTCTGGAGGTACCAATGCGGGTGAAGCTACGAAGTCCAAGTTGGAGTCTCCAATGAGTTTTCTGGCCAGCCATAAAAAGGGTTTCTCGAAGTTGTAGTTTGATTTAGCAGAAATATCGTAATACTACAAAAGAATAACAATAATAAATAAATAAAGTGAACAAGTCAAAAGCATGCTTTCAACTCATGGTAAAAATGGCGGGAAAGTTTTCTCACCTGGAGATTCTTCTTTCTGTGGAAAACAATGCTCTTGGCTTTGACTTTTCTGTCCTTAATATCGACTTTGTTACCACACAAAACAATTGGGATGTTTTCGCACACTCTTATCAAATCACGATGCCAGTTGGGTACATTCTTATAGGTAACTCTTGAAGTAACGTCAAACATAATGATGGCACACTGTCCTTGGATGTAGTACCCATCACGAAGACCTCCAAATTTTTCTTGACCAGCTGTATCCCACACATTGAAACGAATAGGTCCTCTTGTGGTATGGAACACCAAGGGATGGACTTCGACACCTAATGTGGCTACATATTTCTTTTCGAATTCACCAGTCAAGTGACGCTTTACGAAAGTTGTCTTTCCAGTACCTCCATCGCCAACCAAAACACATTTGAATGTGGGCATTTCTTGCTCTGCAGCCATTTTTGAAAATTATTCGTTTATCTGAAACAAAAATAGCGTGATGAGTGATGTTTCTGGAAGTTTCTAACCTTAATTCATGAAATATTAAACATATTTAATTTTCTACCAAAATTATTAGAAATATCTTCAGATTAGTGAGAATTTGGTGGGTTAATGTTCAATACATCTTTTGTACGTTAACTTACTTCGAACTAATACGAATTTTGAAACCGATATAAATGTCGAATCGTATCATGGGAATTTAGAAATATCATACCGACTTCACAAATATTTTTTTATGGAAATAGTCAATTAATCGCAAAAATAGCGATACAATTCGATTTAGTATTGCAAGCTGAACTTACCCTTAAAACTTATACCCTTAACAAACAGTGATGAACACGAAAATGACTGATAGCTCTGGCAAAATCCTCAAGTCGTTAGAGCTCACAATGGCGTTCTCTCAGAAATGGGCGGCAAACTTGAGATGATCAAACGGTTGAGCTTGGGTATTCATTAATTTCGCGAATTTACACACTAAAGCAATTTTTAACTGATTCTGTATTTACAGGACTCTGAACCAAAACATTAAATTTTAATATAAATTGTTTAAAATTGAAAAAATCGTCAAAAAACTGAAAATAAAATTGTCACATGACCTCTGACGTCACAATATTCGGTAGATCATGCGTGTTGTCGTCGCAGCACTGCAGTTCAGTTTATCGATTTGTCAGTTTCGAAATTTCGATGGTGTTGAGTTCTGTCGTTGGATTCTAGGCTCGGTGTCGTTCATTTAAACGTATTGAATGGGATTTTTTTATGAAATAAAAGTTTTTTGTGGTGTGTGATTAAAGTCGGTCAAAAATGACGAAAGATAGATTGGCAGCTTTGGTTGCGGTAAGTAATTTTCATTTCCCATTGGAAAATCTAGCCCACTCAAAGTCTCCTATAAGAATAAGTTTCCCATCAATTCAGTCCAAATTAGAACAGATAGAAGTCTGTAGATAAAATGTCAACGAAAAATTCATATCATGACACGTCTAATAAAGCTTTATCAAGGCGAATCTTGATCGAGAATTGAGATTTAATTAAATTTATTGTGTATTTAAATGATTGATCAATGTTAGGTTAGGTGATTGATGGATTTGTCATAAATGACAATACCCCACCCCTTTAATTATTGTTTTGAATCGACCTGAAAACTGAAACTAAAAAAAAATATTTTGTAGGCCCAAAGTGACGACGATGATGTGGGTCCAGATGATGTTGCTGTCAATGTTGAGGGCAGAGATGGATTTATGGATGCCTTTTTTGCGGAGGTGAGTTGATATTATGATCTAATCAATCAAAATGATCAACAAGTTTCACTAAAAAGACACTTTCGTTTTCTAAGTGCCGCGATCAACAGTTTATGGCGAAGTTAATAGGATATGGAAATGAGTGATAATATTCTAATTGATTTCTTGAGTTTTCC
This sequence comes from Adalia bipunctata, assembly GCA_910592335.1. Taxonomy (NCBI): domain Eukaryota; kingdom Metazoa; phylum Arthropoda; class Insecta; order Coleoptera; family Coccinellidae; genus Adalia; species Adalia bipunctata. Next base: position 8,410,384 of record OU342951.1, read on the forward strand.
TTGTATCCAGAATATTTGGCACAGTTTTCAGTATTGTGAAAAGGTTGAAACAAGGTAACTGATAAAGACGAGAAAATATTAACGTATCTGAAAAGCTATGAAGAAGGCCATCATAAAGGACGTATTGTTGCTACTTGGACTGATTCAGTGACAGAAAATGAATATTGTACTTATTAAGGTGTTACTTTATTATTTGTTACTCTCATTCTTTGGAAATAAAGACATTAGATATTATATTGGTTTAAATTAATTTATTACAAGACGATTCTGCCCTTTCTACTTCGAGATTTCTCCAAATTCAAAATTCGGAAAAACCAAGAAAGGTATTAAAATTATAATTTTTTTATTGTAGATTATGTCAACGGTTGAATTGATGTTCAGACGAGCGCGCAAAAGAACCCAAAAAATAAATTCAATACATTTTTAGTCGAAGAATGTCAAAATTTGATAAATATCAATTGTTTCAAATAGTTCTCATTTATGGTTTTTAATCATAGAACTTATAGTAACATAAGTTCTATGTTTTCAATGATTCAAATTATCAAGAATGAAAGTGGACATATTTTGTTCCGAAATTCCTAATGAACGTTCATTAGAGATGAGTAGATGACTCTTAATCTGTAGTTTTCTTATCTACGAATTTTCCTGTTTACAGAGTGAGATGTAATGATCTCATTGGTTTCCTATCATTGTTCGCATGCTAATCTTTTTTTTGCGAATCTTGATCCAGACCATTCCACGCAACCTTCAGAAATAATGATGGCATCATATAAGCTCCTTTCTATACGTGGGTCATCCAGAAAAGAAATAGACGACTCAAGTCGGGATACAGTTTGTGCAATATGCAAAAATGAATTTGATCATCGAATTCTGCAATACTCTTCCTTATTAGGCTTCCATTTTGGAAATCGTTCTATGTGAAGTTTCCACAGATTTTCATGTGAACATAGATGCATAGGTTTCTATGCATCTAGCTTCAACATCAGTAAATTTCTTTTCATAATCTTATGGTCAGTTTCTTCGAAGAAACGTATCAATGAGAAATATTATGGTTGAAGCACCCATCGTTGTGTCATTCTGTATACAGGGTGTTATAGGATCTCTCGAGTGCAGTCAATTTTCTCCTGATCTGTATACAAAATAGATGATTAGGATGCCATGATTCAAGAGCCATAGACGAAAATATTTCCCAGGGAATAATCTTGTACTCTTCGATGGTCGTAGGAATAGTATTGCTCTTGCCTTATAAGACCACAGAATACCTAACTAGTTAGGTATTCTGTGATAAGACTCACTTCAAAAAATACTACTTGATGGATGCCTTGTTTACTCCTATATAAGCTGGTTTCTTTAACCATAACTCCCTCGTATTTCGCAATATCAGGTGGTTTTCGGCGCCATGCCATGCAATGATTCACTATTTCCTTCTTACTTTCACATAACCGGAATGTTATAATTGTGACTGCCGACTGCAGTGGCGGATTTACGATTTCAGGGGCCCTACGCTTCAAAACTTTTAGGGCCCCCTCTGAAACATTTCCAATTTTTTTCAAGAGGATTTTTTAGTTAAATCTCACTTCTTTAAAAACAATACATAAAGTTTATTAATAAAATACAAGGTATGTATATCAAAACAAAATATAAAAGATGAATAAGAATCTTAAAAAAGGAAAAAATATCACAAAATATCTCTAGAATATCATATCTGCGAATTTTTTATTGCGGCTTCGAGATTAAGGAATAAATAAAATCATCACGAAAGATACAAGTATCGTAAAGCTGTAAATCAGTTACCTACAAAATAAAATTCCACTAGAAAAATTGTTTTTTTCTTATTTTAATATCAGCAAATTCTTTTATTGCAGAATCATAATCGAGACTGCTCGTTATATCACTTTCGACAGAAAGTATTCCTAAAAACTGCAGTCTATTTTCTGTCATAACAGTTCTAAATTTATTTTTTATCGATGACAGTTTGGAAAATGAGCGCTTTGCTTCAAAACTTGTAATAGTTACAAATAACTTAAAAGCAATATATGAATTGGGGAATGTACTTCTATCATTGCCTTATCATATTATTATTTTCAACATCTCTAAACAACTAGTATTTTTTTTTTGTTTAAAGAGTTTGAGATATTCCTTGAATTGAGATGCTTCGCTTATAATTCCCTCCTCAAGGTCTTTTTCATAATACTCCAAGAGTGTTTTAAAACTCTCCCTATCAATATTATCTTGCGAGAGAAAAAATATGCAGACCTAAGAACTTCTGCACAAGTATTTTTCACTTTACACCCCAAAACGAATCAACATCTTGTCGGTCGTTCTGTAGCACATTCCTAGATTTTAGAGGAAATGCCGACAAATTTATTGAATTATGATGTAATTGTAAACATTGGAATTCGGCCGCCACCCTTGACGGAATTTATTGCAGGCAGACAAGACAATTAGGGACAGTAGGTACGCTGAATCTCGGATGGTGTGTGTTTTCCAAAATCTGAGTTTTGCTCTGAGGCTTTTGTTATTCAATTGCGGTTCATGTGAATGTAATAATTCATAATTCACAAGTTGCCTCTGAGCTTCTTATAAAATATAGTACAGTCTGACAATTTTTTTTCACACTTACAGACTGAATTTTCATTCTAGAAAAAAAAATTAATTCGATCGCTTGGGGCCCCTGTGGACCTCGGGGCCCTACTCTGCAGCGTACTAAGCGTACCGGTTAATCCGCTACTGGCCGACTGCTTGGCGGATTATTCATGTAATAACTGATCTTACGAGGGACGAACAAAAAGTTGTATGAAACTTAAATAAATAGAATCAGCTCATGATTTGACCTTGCGTTAAAAAAAAGAATATTGTAGTTGTGCGAGTAGCACTGTTGTTACTTTTTTCCTGGCTAGAAGTATGTTAATGAGATTCTTGGATAATGTGTTAACTTTTTAGTAATCCCCCATGAAAATACCCGGTTTTTGCACACTTCCCCCTCATTCATTCAACTTTGTGGAAACTCGAAACTTAATTCATACGGTTCCTGTTCGAAAAGGTACACCGATTTCCATTATGGAAAACGTGCGAATAAAAATTAAATCGGTATTCTAGTTCGTGCTGAACCGGTGATGTCAAGGAGAAAAGCCTTCAATAGCTCGACTGAATTAAATCAATATCGTGAGAATTATCACGATACGACACCTAAGCTTTTTATCGAGCTCTTTTTGAAGCTTGACAAATTTGTTTCAACACTTTGAAACTTCCAGAATTTGCCATTTATTTTTCCGGCATTAAACATGAAATTTGAAAGAACCAGTACTGAATACTTTCGATATATTTATTATTCAGGGTGTATCAGAAGAAAAGGGGTGATATATAGACGTGAAACTACCCGATTCAGAGCTTCAAAGTGTTCAATTTTCATTAAATGAATGTAAAAATCACAAGCCCCTTTGTATCCGCTACTGGTTCACTGGTGTTTATGCTAATAAGTTTTATTGCACATGAGATGAACAACGATAACAGTTATAGATTCACGGCCATGGTTTATTGGGAGCTAGTGGAATGAAAATGTTGAATTACATCTTGAAGTATCGTTTTACGATAAAAATGAGTTTCCAAGGGAGTATTTTCATTCAAAATAGTTTGATGCATTTTTTTATGCCCCAATTGAAAGGAAATACAGTGTTGTAGAAATGTTGAAGTTCGCAACGTTGTTGTGATTTTTTTCCAGCAGTTGTCAGATTATTTGTCTGTGTCTATGATTCCGGATCTGTTTCAGATTAAATTGAACGCTTAGCTTACAACACATGGTTTCTTTATTAGAAGTACGTAAACTCTATTTAGGTCCACTTTTACAAACTGAGTAAAAACGCCATAGCTTCACAGCCCACACATGACATGCGTACGCATAAAACAGAGTTTCAATTAGAATAACCATGCAGGCAACAAGCGATGGAAGGCTACCATGCTTCGATGTATGGGTTCCATAAATTCAGTATTGGTGAGGACATCGTGAAATTCGTTTATGGTTTTGATTTCAATTCGAAAGCCTTTGCTGTGAATTCTGAGGTGTTACGCTTTTCTTGACGGTTCTGTTCATTATTTTCGTTGGACAATGAGATATGCTTTTGAGAATATCTTGAAACATAACACCTTCACTAGCTATACTAGCCTTCACTGCTACTGTTTGAAGATTAAACTGAACCTTTAACAGAGGTACACTTGTATAGTTAGATACAGTTAAACTTCGGTTTGATGAATGCATTCCCCAATGAACCAAAGTTTAATCGAAAATTAGAACTTCCTCTATGAGATCACATCGCTTTCAGGAAATCCTTCATTCAGGTGCATTATCACGCTTTTTATGGGGTTTTCTAAACATGATAACACGATATCAGAGTGCATTCGGTCTAAACAACATTTCCATGTCGTAATTAACGATTATTCAGTCCCAGTTTTTCCAAATCATGCTACCGGTCAACGGAGTTCACTCAAGGCCTTAAAATATAAATGTGCTAATTTTCTTTTCGTTTTATAACGTGGATTCGATCGTTTAAAAGGATGGATTTGAATGATTTGGCACCGAACAGGAAAACCATCATTTCCCCATGTGAAATATTGCGAATGCACGACATGTAAAAGGTGAAATTGTTAGCGTTTGAAGCCGTGGCCTCATCTCGCCCAGATATTAGATTCGACCTTACGTGTTCAAGGAAACGTTTTAATTAATAATAATATGATGCATTGTTTCAGAAATAGATTTTTCTTTGAATAACGAATACTATGAAATTCTTTGGAGCATGACAAATAATAAGATATTCCCAATAAGGATGCCATATGTTTTCAAAATTGATTTGAAAACGAAATTACCCCTTTGACATTTTCCACCCAAAAAGTTGAGATTTTCGATATCGATTTTATTATGCTGAGAGATACTTCGGGCAATGCTGATTAACAATATGCAAACAAAAGGTGGATAGGATCAGAGGAGCGGGAGTTATAACGATTTGAAATTTCGATTTTTTGAAAAAATGCCGTTTGACTGGTGAAAATCTAAACTATGATAGATAGCGACTTGAATTTGTTTTTATCGAATAGAGCGCCCTCGAAAACCTATATTTTGATACCAACCATGTCCATATAGGCCTTGCCCGCCTTGCTGCAGTCGAATTTGTAATGTTTTATTTTTTCCAATTTTGATTTTCGAGTTTCGTTCAGACGCTCAGAGCACTCAAAGTGTAGGCGATACTGATCAGCCTTATGGGTATTCTGCATGATTCGAATGGGTGGTAGATCCTCAAGATCGAACAACGACTTTGGATTCGCCAGGAATTCCTTGGTGATGACAAATATGGTGTTTTTGGGGGGTCTTACCCCTTTGGCATTTTTCACCCAAAAAGTTGAGATTTTCGATATCGATTTTATTATGCTCAGAGATACTTCGGGCAATGCTTATTAACAATATACAAACAAAAGGTGGTTAGGATCAGAGTAGCGGGAGCTATGACGATTTGAAATTTCGATTTTTTGAAAAAATTCCGTTTGACAGGTGAAAATCTAAACTATGATAGATAGGGACTTGAATTTGTTTTTATCGAATAGAGCGCCCTCGAAAACCTATATTTTGATACCAAACATGTCCATATAGGCCTCGATATAGGCCTTGCTGCTGTCTAATTTGTGATGTTTTATTTTTTCCATTTTTCATTTTCGAGTTTTGTTCAGACGCTCAGAGCACTCAAAGTGTAGACGATAGTGATATGCCTTATGGGTAATTCTTCTTTATAACAAGCCATGAAACAAGGCAACACTGAACAATCTGAATCATCTGTCTGATTTTGAACCTTGCGACAATAATTACATCCAGAGTTTCACCGAGAACAAATTATACAAAACCCCGTGTGAGTTCTACTTAAGATTGGAAATACTATCCTATTCCTAAAAATTCACAAATATGGCAACGTTCTAAATCCTGCAAGTCATAAAAATAATCAAATAATTTTTCCTGTGTTGATATCTTTCGAAGAACTGTATATACAGTACAACTTCAGTAGTTCGGACACTCGCTAGCCCGGGCACTCCAGTAATTCGGGCACTGCTTTGATTCGGGCAGTTTGAAATTTTCACCTTTGAAATCCGGGCGCGAGAACATTCATATGCAAAACAGTATAATTTTCTTGTCTGAACTTGTACAAAACAGTTGTAGTACGGGTTGAAAACGTCATAGGGCGCTGGCCGCATCATCAGGAGTGAAGAGAAGAATCTTCTCCTTGAAAACTTGTTACTTTTGAAAAGGATCAAAAACGAAGCCACTGATATTTATACATCAAAAATGATACAAAAGTAAAATTGATTCATATTTTTCAAAAAAATAGAAGACAAGGCAGATGGTGCATGTTCTTATATATATTATTATTATTATTATATGTAATCATATATGTATAACTTATTTTCATTATTAGAAATTTGTAAACTTTGGTTTTATTCAAAAGAATGTTTTTTTTTAGTTTTGATCGATAAACTTCAATTTTGATCATTTTTAAGTTGTTTCATATGATAAATTCGAATCACTCCAGTAATCCGGGCACCTCGATGGTTCGGGCACGTCCCGGTCCGATATCTGCCCGGACTACTGAAGTTGTACTGTACTTTTATAATGCATCCCGGTTGACCATAATATTCTGACACATTTCACCGTGTATATTTTGAAAATGTTAGGTTATACTCATTCTCCTGTCAAAGCAACGTTCTCCTTTCTACATAGAGGTCGTCGAAATTACGTATTTATCAAAATGTTTATTCAAATTGGGAAAATATTCGATAATTCCAAAGACCTGATGAATGTTCAAGAACCTTTTTTCTCCGCTAATACTGCAAATTCATATTTCACGTATACAAACATGGTTGGAAGATTCAGTTATGCTATATTCTCATACGGAAATCGAATCGAGTGTTGAAATTTAACTGAAAAATAATGGACAGAATACTCCGTTACTTAGTGATAGTTCATTGGAAAAAAGAATAATTGTACCTACTCGAATAACCCAACAGAAAAACTTCTAAACGAACAGACGGATCTATGGAATTCCCTACTTTTCAAAATTCTCGAGAAATAAGCCTACAGAAGATATTTGAATACCTTTTTGAAGTTGAACCTAACAAACTCCATTTACAAAGTTAAAAAACAATAACTAGAAATTAGCATTGGCAACGTCTCTGAGAATTATTTGACATTTCACGAGTACCAACCTGCGTCAGTTTTGAGTGAAATTATTTGATAAATGATAAACCTGAATCATGGCCAACCGGGATTCTTTATAAAAGTTAATGGAGTATACAATATACATACATCATTCTGTGGCAGCCTGCAATGATGTGAAACGACGTCGTTACCATTATCCACGAATATTTAACGCTTTGGAAATTCAATACGGCGTTGCCACATCTCATTTCACGGCTCGATATAAAGACGGTAGAACACGCGTATTACAATATTCATTATTAGAACATCGGCTTTGGGGTTTTACTTTGTATCTCATTCTAAAAAGCCCCCCAGATTCGCGATGCGAAATAAACCCCGATATTCGGAGCGGAAAACAATTGGAACGAGATTTCGTATTCTGGAAACTACGCTGAAGCGTATCCTAAGCTCTTCACGTTCCTCTTCCATCCATCGACCTACATCGGAATCGCTTTACAGGACATGAATCATTTTCCGCTGCCATCGAGGCTCCAGACTAGAGAATTTCTCTCTGCTGGAAGAAGCAGAGTTGCCAGATTGGAGGCTTTTCTCTGGAGATCGATAAGTCTATCAGCTATACTCCATTCACTGTACTTATCCCGGTTGGCCATGACAGTTTCACCGTGTTTATTTTGAAAATGTTAGGTTATATAGTCATTTTCCTGTCAGATAACTAAGCAACGTTGTCCTTTCTACATAGAGGCCGTAGTAATTACGTTTTTATCAAAATGTTTATTTGCTTTGGGAAAATAATGAATTCGAGAAAATATTTTGTGAATTCAATAATTCCAAAGACCCGGCGAATGTTGAAGAAACTTTTTTCTCTGTTAATACTGGAAATATTTCACGTATAAACATGGTTTGAAGATTCAGTTATTCTTTTTTCTTATACGGAAATCAAGAATCGAGTGTTGAAATTTTACAGAAGAATAATGGACAGAATAGTCCGTTACTTTGTGATAGTTCATTCGAAAAAAGAATAAAAGTACTCGAATAACCCGACAGAAAAACTTCTGAACGAACAGACGGACCTATGGAATTCCCCACTCTCTGAATTCTCAAGAAATAAGCCTACAGGAGACATTTTAATCCTTTTTGCACAACTCGAAATACCCGAGTATGAAAATGTAGTAGTACCTAGGAGCATAGAATGAATGGAGGGAAGGCTCCGCTACAAAAATGAACTGCCAAAAACGTCCGCACTTGTCAGTTCGCCGCAAGGTCACGAGATGGCGCCAACGTCGTTAGTGGCTACAGCATGGCTATAACGATACATATTTAAAATGAAATTCGTTTTGACAAATTTATTTCCGATCATAGACTTTCCATCAAAGATTATAATCTTTGCTTTCCATATAATTGCGCATAAATAATTGATTAGAAAGCGGTGATATGTCAACAATATTGTTATGATTAATATTTGGTGTTATTTTGAAGGGTGAGACTTAAAAAATTCTTTTATTTGAGTATCGTACAGGTCTTCTTCTAGAAGCTGAAAAAACGGAGATGGAATTGTCGAATTTTAATGTAGTAAGAACTTGTTTCAATTTCTTCATATGGAACAACCGGACGTCATTTCAAGTCAATCAGAAGGCGTGATTATTCTTTCTTCAGAAATTTTGAATGCGTCATAATCCCACCGAGGCCTTTTTGGCTAAAATAGGTGATAATAAAATTGTTCAATATGTTTTGATACTTGTCAATAAAAATTCAGACTGTTAACCTTGTTTTTTCATTCAATAATTATATAGTACATAGCATAATAAATCACACTATATCAATTAAAAATATTATACTCAGCAACACACGTTGAAATGAGCAAAACCATCAGGTAAATTAGATGGTTAAAGCCGCAGAAATTTTTTTTTATCGAAGCCGATTCAATTCGTATATTATAGTAACTTACTTCAAACAATATTCGAATTCAATACAATTTGTTTCGACCTCCTTTAGTCCTTTCAGTCAACAACAAAAAGTTTTATTATTCAATCACTTTGGTGTTGGTCGTAAAAATGTATCAATAATAATGACAACCAAATAATATTCTTTGCAACTGTAGCGCCACAGAACAAGACATATGTGACATATAGCCCTATTTGCGATCACAGCGTTATCTATCGGGCGTCACACGAAACTCTAACCTCCGCCGAAATTGGAAGTTCAAAATGATCTGTCGAGCGTATGAAGCCTTCCCTCCATTTATTCTATGCTCCTAGGTAGTACTACGAAACCTGTGTCACAGTTAAACTTCAAAAGAACTAACTACATCTACAAAGTTGGAAAAGAGTAGGTACATAAAAATTAGCATTGGCAACGTCTCTGAGACTTATTTTGACATTGCCGATATTTCACGAGTGCTAAACTGCATCAGTTTTAAGTAAAAAAAAACTTGATAAACCCAAATATTAATAAAATATATAATACTTTATAAAAGTGAATGGAATAAACACAGGGAATGCATATGCAGATTGTGTTAATTTCGAACGGAATGTGGAAACATTGAACTTAGCGGACGTACAATAAGAAAATGAGAATTATCAATATCATACACATCGGTAGCTTAGAGGTTGTGTAACTAGTCCGGCAAACAGGGAGACGCGGGTTCGATTCCTGCTCAGTGTCTAACTTTTTTCGGAATTTCAAAAAAATTTGTCTGCATGCCGTTAACTCTTTCTCTAATTATCAAAATTGTTAAGAGTTCAAATGTTTCGTCGCACATTTTCTAACTCAGTTTGGAAGCTTTCATAAAATGGCGTGGCAACCTCGGATCCCTTGCTGGAAGCTGTCTCGGAGCCAGCTGCGATTGGCGGCGTGTAATGTACTATACAACCCAGAGATGCATATATCATGATAATGAACTTGGGAACAACAACTGCCGAAGAATGAGAGCAAGAGAAGTTAACCAATATATCAGTTTGGGGACTAGATATGCTTTGGAATATCGGAGTCTCGACTACAAAGCAATTATTACGAGTGATCGATACGTCGGAGGCTTCTATAGATCCGTAATAATGAGCGCGGAACAAGGAAACATTGAGGCAAAAGTCTTGTCTATGTTGTCACAAAAAGGGGCTTATTGGATGGATGCTTGGAATTGAAAGAGATGGGCTAGCATATCTGCCTTTGAGGTGCATATCTGCCTTTGAGGTGGTTTTTCCTTCCAACTAGATCACTAGCTACTTAGACCCAGTCTTTATGGTATCAGATGCCATATGCGTCATTGTGAAGGGTTTTCCAATGAGAGGTAATTCTTTTAGATAAATGATCAGATGTTTATATCATGATAAAGAGGAAGGTATGCCGTTAATCATGGAAAACTGAACTTTATAAGCCTCAAGACCCGAATCTATATGCAAAATACGGTGTAATGACGTTTGTGGAATGCCTAATTCCAAAGAACGACGAAGAATGGACAAACCTGGGTTTTCTTCAACACTTCCGGCTACAGCGGCAATATTCTCGGCTGTTCTTGAGCGACGTGCACAGGTTGTATTCTTCACTAACTTATCTTAACAAGGTGTTTCACGAAGACCCAAAAATTTTCTTATGTTCTTATTTTGAAATGAAGTCAGTTTATCAACGGCTTCGATTTGAAACGAGTTTTCTGAAAATGCCAAGACGTAAATTAACAAACGCTGAGGCTAATAGGGCTATCGGAATGCTACAGGGTGACCTAACTCAGGTTGTTGTAGCGGAAAGGCTCCAAGTCAGCCAAAGTGTGATATCTCGACTTTGGAATAGGTGCAGGGAGACAGGTTCCGTGTTGGAAAGACCAAGGCTTGGTGGGCGACGAAAAACAACACCTGCTCAGGATCGTTTCATCACCGTTTCGGCGAGAAGAAACCCTACATCTACGTGTAGAATGCTACGGAATACTCTTCAAAATGCAGATGGGGTCCAAGTTTCCATCGAAACCATCAGACGACGTTTGAGAGAGGTGAATCTAGGTTCTAGACGTCTATTAAGAGGAGTTCCATTAACACGTGACCATAAGCGTCAAAGACTGGAATGGGCAAGGCAACATATCAATTGGAACGATCAATGGCGTAGTGTCCTTTTCACTGATGAATCCAGATATGGACGATTTTCAGATTCTCGAAGAATAAGGGAATGGACAATCCCACGCATACCCCGTAATCGTCAGTATGTCCAAGAAGTCCATCCATTCCGAGGGGGTAGTGTTATGGTATGGGCCGGGATATGTTTCAACGGGCGTACAGATCTACACATTTGTCCTGGAAATATGCCGCCTTACACTATAGGGAGCATGTCATTGACAATGTTGTAACAAATTTTCACGCTGCTATTGGTGAAACTTTTCAATTTATAGACGATAACGCTAGACCGCACCGTGAAGCCATAGTTGAGAATGCGCGCGAGGAGCTTGGTATTCCACATTTACCAATACCTCCGCACTCACCAGATTTGAATTGCATGGAAATGCATGGGATATGCTCCAAAGAAGATTAGATAATCATCAACCTACTCCAGAATCCTAAAATGATCTGAGAGAGCTTCGTTTATGGAACCAAATTCCTCAAGAAATGTTCAACAACCTCGTGTGTAGTATGCAAAAAAGATGTCAAGCTGTTATTGATGCCCGTGGAGGCCATACATTGTATTGATAGTCTTAAAATGCTTGAATTCTCTGGGAATAAAATTTCGTTATTTTACTCGATTCTTCTTAACCACCCTGTATATGCTGCAGACCTACAGGCTAAAATTAATTTGCAACTTGAAATCATATAAATATGGAATTTTCATCACAAAAATCTTATTTTAACTATAATTTTTTGCAATTTAAGTCAATATCCCTAACTCATGTTGAGCAGTTTATTTACTTGGTCCCATACTTAACCTGCATATCCTCTACGCTGATATTTATGTGATAAGCCGATGATATTGTACGTCAAATGGTTGAAATTATGTGGATTATTGTTTCCCCCAATCGCCTCACATGAACATAGCGATAAATGTCGATCAAATTAATTCTTTCCTTTTTAACTCGTTATTTTCCAGGTGGAGGAGATACGGGACATGATAGACAAGATACAGGCGAATGTGGAGGAAGTCAAGAAAAAACACAGTTCGATACTATCGGCACCCCAGAGCGATGAAAGTAAGTAAAACAGATCCATTTCCTTTCGTCGAACGAAAACGCCAACGTCGGTAACGAAATGGCGGATGCGACGGTTCTATTTCTATCCGCCCCGCTTATTCCTGTTCAATTATTCGTGTCTTGTTATCGGAAATTCATTATTCCGGAGGCTCTGCGGTATTGAATCGTGTACGTCCGTCCTGTATTTTATCGATATTACGGTTGACAATAATTACACAAACGACATTCCGATTGCTTTGAAGTTTGACTGATGAACTTCGGGGAAAACGATGAGTTGGCATGTTTGGAGGCATTAATTTGGAGTTGTCGAGCACTGTCAGGTGGTTTATCCGGGTTTTTCTTTTGGATTTAATTCAATATTTAAATTGGGAGGAAAAAATGTAAAGGGCGTTTCAATGAGAGCCTGTTGCATTAAAATTCCGAAATGGTATAAGTCACTGTATTCGCAGAATTTAATGAAAAATATACTAACTGACAAAGAAACTGCAACACCCAGAGGGAGCTGTTTAAATTTTAAATTTTTTATTGGTAAAATATAGATAGTATAGCAAGGAGTAAATGATTGAAATTTGAAGAAGAAAGTAACGAAGAGTTCCAAGTTTTTTTTAATAAATTTGTTAATAATGTGTTCGTCCATCCATACACTCCTCAACACGTTTGGCATTGATGCAATAAGATGGTCTCTTTCTTCTTGAGGGATGCTATCCCAAGCCACCTGTACTGTACATGATGTCCAAACATGCTCTATGGGCGAAAGATCGGGAGATCTGGGCGGCCATGGCAAAAGATTCACATGGGTCGCTTCAAAAAAGTTTAAACTAACTCTAGCAACATGAGGTCGAGCATTATCTTGCTGGAATATTGGATTCTCGAGCCGGTTAAGGTAAGGGAGAACATATGGCTCCACTATTTCTTGAAGGTAATGCAGCGCTGTCATGTTACCTCGAATGAAGACTAAAGGTGACCTACTTGTACATGCGCAATAGCACCCCATACCATAACGCCTACTGTTCTGTGTACATGACGGTCAACATCAAACTGAGGTTCACGCCTTTCTCTCCGACGTCGTCTAACCCTTCTTCGGCCATCATGTGCACCCAAGGAGAATCGAGATTCATCAGAAAAGACGACCTGATGCCATTCCACATTCCAATGTTGACGTTCTCTGCACCACTGTAATCGTTGCCGGCGATGCTCAACCGTCAGAGATAACACAAGATAGGGTCGATAATGCTGCAGTCTAAAAGACCTTATCCGGCGGTGAATCGTTCGGACAGTGACAGGATGGCCTTGTTCTCCTAACCACTCATCAGCCAAATATGGAGTTGTCGCAAATCGGTCTCTAATGGACATAAGTCTTAGACGTCGATCTTGAACTTCATTTGTGCACCTTCGACGTCCGGTTCCTACTCTTCTTCGATTTTGGGTATTATCAAACGACGCTGGACAACATCTCATTACAGTAGTTGGATTTTTGTTCGTACTTACCACTTACCAAACTGAATCAAACTAAAAGACAACTTGCTATATTCTTTAATCTTTCGCACAGAAACTAGAGTTGTTACATGACAGCAAAGCTCTTATAACTCCTCCTGCAATCCCCCGAATTGCTTCGCTCCCGAAACATAGCTCGCATTCCATTCAAACGAGCAATTCCCGGTAATATAACATCACGTCTCATAACAGTGGTTGGATTTCTGTTCGTACGGTTAGCGATTTCTCGAAATGGCAACCCCGCCTCCCGTAGACCAATAAATCGACCTCTTTCAAATTCACTTAGCTGGCGATAAATTCCGCGTACACGTGCTCTAGGCATTTTAACAACAACTAAACATCGACTTTGGATCTCCTGGAACAGCTGGTTTGTTGTAAAATTTAAAAAAATTGCAAAAAACGACTTAAGTAACAAAAAAATGTTTACATGAAAAAACCTTGAACAATAAAATCTTGCGCTCTTTTTGAAAGACCCTTTTTATAAAGGGTGTTCCTAAATTGGAGGCACGAAGAGGGGAGGTTCCTTACATAATTCAAAGAAAAAAAGTTCCACAAACATGGAACCGCAAACTTTTCGTTTTGGAAATACAGGGTGTTCTAAGGAGAACTACACTGCGCAAAAAAATTAACGCACATTATGGAAATCTCAAATTTATTCTACAACTGAAGGTGTTCTCAATGATAATTATTTTTATCAGAATTATGCATGCATATGTTATCCACTTTCAACGTTTTTCTTCAATACAGATGTCTTCTTCCAGCAGGAATAAAAAAAGATGATATTATCAGATTTTGAATGTATTGGCTCCATTCTAAAATCAGTTGTTCTCGATAAATTCTAGTAATCAATAGTTTTTCTTTCGTTTGATTTTCTACACTCGATCGCTATGCAACGCGAAACACGCAATTTGACCCAAGAGGAATGTGCCCAAGCGGTAGTTTTGCGAGAAGAAGGATGGACATACACAAGAATTGCAGAAAGGTTTGGAGTTTCCCATACAAGTGTGTCCAGAATGTTGCAGCGATTCAGGGACAGGACAGGTATGAATGTCCGAAGACCAGGACAGGGTAGACCACGGCTAACAACTGCCATTCAAGAACGTTACTTGAGAATTTCTTCGTTGAGACAACGGTTTGCAACCGCTCGCCTTCTTCAAAATTAGCTTGAGCAAACTCATGAGGTGCAAATTAGCACTCAGACAATAAGAAATCGCCTCAGAGAATATGATTTAAGGCCTCGTGTCGCGGCAAGAGGCCCAGCTCTTACCCCAGCCCATCGAAGGGCGCGTTTGGATTTTGCGAGAGAGCATATCCATTGGGAAGAGGCCGATTGGGAAAGAGTTCTCTTCACAGATGAGTCTAGATTCTGCCTCTACCATTATGATCGACGTTCCCTTGTATACAGACATCCACATGAAAGATATGCTCA
This sequence comes from Adalia bipunctata, assembly GCA_910592335.1. Classification (NCBI taxonomy): domain Eukaryota; kingdom Metazoa; phylum Arthropoda; class Insecta; order Coleoptera; family Coccinellidae; genus Adalia; species Adalia bipunctata. The sequence goes on from OU342951.1 coordinate 8,425,657, forward strand.
GTGCAATTTCCTGAATACTACTGGTTTCGGGGGAGGATCGATTATGGTATGGGGTGGAATATCTTTGACTGCTCGCACAGACCTAGTGGTCGTTGATAATGGAGCTATGAATGCTGATAAGTATATAAGGAATATTCTTGAAGAGCATGTAGTGCCATTTGCCCCATACATTGGTGAAAATTTCAATTTTATGGATGATAATGCCAGACCCCATCGTGCGCGCATCGTTCAGGAGTACCTTGAAGAGGTTGAAGTCTCTCGAATGGAATGGCCAGCAAGAAGTCCAGATCTCAATCCGATTTAGCAGGTTTGGGACAACCTCAATAGAAGGCTGAGAAGTTCAGAAAATCATCCAGCTACTCTCAATGACTTAGGAATCCAACTCGGAGAAATCTGGGAAGGATTAGATCAGAACATTTTAAGATCACTCATTTAGAGTATGAACCGTCGTTTCCGAGCTGTAATTAACGCAAGGGGTGGAAATACCAAGTATTAAATCACTTATCAGAATTTCAGTATTTTGACAATTGTTCATTTCTCTTCTTTCACATAAGATTCGGTGAAATCCTGAATTTTTCTTCCATTTAATGTGTCTTGTTTCGTTCAAAACCTTCCCGAGAGAACATGAAAAATAAGTTATAAAGTCAATGTAGAGTTAACTTTCATTAAAATTGAGATTTTCAGAATGTGCGTTAATTTTTTTAAACGAAAGCATCCCCAGACTAATTTAGATTTCTTTTGATTTTTATGGGGATTTCGAGATACCCAATTGGCTCTTTCGATCCTCGCTGTTTGAATCGTTGAACATCCCAATCTAGCATTGCAAAATAAACAACCGGAATGATACATACTCCGAAACTTTCTGTTAATTGAAACTGACACTAGCAGTGATCCAATTAACCAAACAGCGTGGGCGCAAATCGATATTCGAATAATGCGAACGAACCTACGCGTACATTTTCTGGTAATTCCCGCATAAATTGGACTATTCGAATTGTATGTATAAAAAATCGCTCGTCATATTTCTCCCACATCGGCATCAGCGTATGTCATCGGCCTGATGGATCGGTTCGGTAAATGGTAACACCCATGTTGAAGCGGGTGATAACTCAGGCCTAGACTGCATATCGGATCGCGGATTTATGTTTTGTGTAGTATCCACGCAATGAAATGGGCCATGCCAGGCGCAGATGACTGATTGCAGCGATTTTGTTGAGATCTACGTGCGAATTTTGGGAATAACCATGAAAAACAGCATTCGCGATCAGTGTAATCGTACTAGATGATTTTTTCGTTTGCACTAAGAAATTTGTGGATCTGTATCGCAATATCAGGTGTTTTTTTAGAGTGCTAGAACTTTGAATTGAAATCAAACACATTCAAATTAAGATTGAAGCCAATTTTGTTCTCATTTCACGCGCGCATTCTCAACTATGGCTGCACGGAGCGGTCTAGCGTTATCGTCTAGAAATTGAAAAGTTTCACCAATAGCAGCGTCAAAATTTGGCACAACATTGTCAATGACATGCTCCCTATAGTGTAAGGCGGATGGTTTGATCAAAATAAACTGATACTCAATGAGAACAAAACAAATGTTATTCTATTTGACACAAATAGGTCTAATAAACAAAAATCAAATATAATAGGTTGGTCACAGCATAATTTTAAGATATCTGAATGTGTGAAATTTCTTGGTGTACGTACATATAGATCGATTTCTCAACTGGCATCAACACACTGAACTTCTGTCCAATAAATTGAGCAGAATTTGCTTTGCTTTAAGATCTACAGCCAGATGTATGAATGAAGTATCCTTAAGAGTACTTTACTTTGGGAGTTTTGAAGCAACCTTCAAATATGGAATAATTTTTTGGGGAAATAATGAAAACCTAAATAAAATATTTTTGATACAGAAAAGGGCCATTCGAATAATTCTTGGATTAAATTTCAGAGAATCTTGTAGAGGAAAATTCAAAAGCAATAAGTTTTTTACTGTAGTAGGTCTTTATTTGTTTGAATGTTTATTGTTCTTACATAAGAATAGGTATAAATTCATCGTAGAAAATGTTAATGTATATAACACAAGATCATTTGATATAACTCTGTTGAGTGATTGCATCCATATTAAATATTCTAAAATGATTACAGGAATTTGGAAATAAAAATCCGTGTATAGATGTTCAAACCATTTATAACTTTGCCAACGTTTCGGACGCTATTGGTCCTTTCTCAAGGCTGCAATGACATGAATCAAGATACACAATAAAAATAAAAATGGGCAGATCTAACACTCACCTCGTTACAATATCAAAAATATATTCTCTTTTACAATAAATCTTGCTTCGCAGTTTCAGCCGAAAGTAGGGTTATTTTGTTTATATTATCAAACTTATGTCTGTTGCTCGGAAAATATGTTTTCTCACAATAAAAGAATTTGATATAACTTTTCCTGCACATGGATTATCCTTAACCGAAAAATGTCCTGCATACATGAGCATAAGAGCTTTTCAATAAACTACCATATCAATGTAAAGGCATAAAAGAATACAACATGTTCAAAAACAGAATTAAAAATCTTTTAATAATGTTAGAGCCTTATAGTTTAGCTGAATATTTTGAAGGGGCCCTATGGCTCCTGTAAATTTTTCTTGACGTCATTTCACTTAAATTATGCATTGTTATCAACATTTGTATTTTTTTTTATTTGAAATAAAGAAATGTTATTATTCCCAGGACAAATGTGTAGATCTGTGCGCCCGTTGAAACATATCCCGGCCCATACCATAACACTACCCCCTCGGAATGGATGGATTTCTTGGACATAGCGACGATTACGGGGTATGCGTGGGATTGTCCATTCCCTTATTCTTCGAGAATCTGAAAATCGTCCACTGAAAAGGAGACTACGCCATTGATCATTCCAATTGATATGTTGCATTGCCCATTCCAGTCTTTGGACGTCTAGAACCTAGATTCACCTCTCTCAAACATCGTCTGATGGTTTCGATGGAAACTTGGACTTGGACCCCATCTGCATTTTGAAGAGGATTCCGTAGCATTCTACACGTAGACGTAGGGTTTCTTCTCGCCGAAACGGTGATGAAACGATCCTGAGCAGGTGTTGTTTTTCGTCGCCCACCAAGCCTTGGTCTTTCCAACACTGAAACTGTCTCCCTGAACTTATTCCAAAGTCGATATATCACACTTTGGCTGACCTGGAGCCTTTCCGCTACAACAACCTGAGTTAGGCCACCCTGTAGCATTCCGATAGCCCTATTAGCCTCAGCGTTTGTTAATTTACGTCTTGGCATTTTCAGAAAACTCGTTTCAAATCGAAGTCGTTGATAAACTGACTTCATTCCAAAATAAGAACATTCATGAAGCATATGCAAAGAACCAAACTTCAGAAAAAAGGCGACCAGATTGACGAAATGTCTCATACGGATTTTTATTGGATCGATTCAAGTTGTTATTGAGTTTTAAATGATTTTACAGCGATTTTCTCGAAGATTACTAACTCTTGTGGAGCAGTTTAATTTAAAAGATACGAAGGCAACACAAATGGGGGTTTGAATATTGTGTTCAGTTTCAGAGTTTGCGACGGCAAAAATACATCACTTCCGAAATTTATAATTAAATCTTCGATCATTCCACGGTTTCCTTTTTCTCGATCTCTTTCCGTAACCCAATATCCCATCAATTGACTTCCGTTTCGTCGGAAAAGCCCCATTTTCACGTTTGAAAACGCGCCCTTCTTCGAACAGAATAACAAGATAAAAGGTGGAAAATTTCGTACCGGCCCGTTCGACTCCGACGTCTCGAGAAACGCTTACATAAAAAATTGCCTTATAATTTTCATCCGCCCCAACGATTCTTCCCGTCCTCCTACGGCGTCGCTCGAAGGTCCTCCAAAGAGAATGTAAAACGCTGACTTGGGGGAAATTTCACATAGTCGATCATTTTTTTTTCGAGTTCAAGCGCGTCTTAATTTTTCCGCCAGGATTTAATTTTCCTCATGGGACAGGGGGGACGCCGATCGGGGGGAAGGGGTTGGATGGGTATTAGGGGAGATTACAATTGCAAATCGATCCTGTTGGAAATTCCATTTGGTGGAGTGTTAAATCCGGCAATTCGTCATTAAGTATGGTAAATTATTTGAGACGGTTGGAAACTTTGTTAATTTTTTGTCTAGAACGGTTGGAATATTCTCCATTCACTTTTATTAAGTATCCTGGTTGGCCAAGATTCATTAGGGTTATCAAGTCTTTACTTAAAACTGAGGTTGGCAATCGTGAAATATCGGCAATGTCAAAATGGAGTTCTCAGAGACGTTTCCATTACACCCAAAGATAACAGACTGAAGCTAAGCTGCATCCCAGTTTAGAAGAATGTTTTTCCTAATTCACTGTATCATTCACATACAGAGTGTAACAGCCAAATGGAATAAATTCGATAACGAATAAATGAGGGGGTGTTAGGAAAAACGCTCGGACACGTCGATTTGTAATTTTAAATGCGCATATTTTTCAAGAAAATAAAAATATATAGGGTGTTACATGCGACCGTGGCCAATACCAACTTTCTTATTTCAAATGCAACCCCCTGTATATTATTTATTTTTTGGATTCTTCAGAAAATTCTAGACATAATTCATGTACAATGTCCTATACCTATCTTCAAATTTTTCGGAAATATTAAGTGTTTTCAGATTTTTTACAAAAATTAACATTTTAAATGAAAATTATTTTATTTCACAAATTCGATACATTACACTCAATACTTATTTCCCATATTCCTCTTGATATGAAGAAAGTAAGCAAAAACCATTACTGAGAAGAAATTAAAAAAAACAAAAACAGATTTGTTTATACTCATAGCCTTAGTAACACGTTGTCTGTTTGCATGACAATAAGTGATCAGTGTAAGTGCTATTGTCTTTTGAATTTCGATAACTGTACGTAATAATATTAGAAAAATGGTTCATTTTAACAGAAATGCGCAAAATAACCATTCTTCAAATGATTGGTTATGGAGATTACACACGGACACAAATGAAAGTTTCTCGCTTATTTCACGAAAAATTTCCAAATTTGCCGCCTATATCCCAAGGAACAATTAGCCAAATAGAAAAGCAGTTTCGAGAGCTTGGTCATGTAAGACAAATAAAAAAAATTGCTGCCAATGCAGTAAGTGATGATATGATACGAAATTGGATATTATGCTTGAGTTTCAAGAAAGCCCACATAATTCGAAAGTAAGATGCATCCCTATAGAATGATGGCAACTCAGGAGCTCATAGAAGACGATCTCGATAGGAGAACGCATTTTTGTGAGCAAATGATGACAATGTTAGATAACAATGTGATCCAATCAGAAAATGTTTTGTTTTCTGATGAGAGTACATTTACACTACACGGTCATGTTAATCGTCAAAATTGCCGCTATTGGTCTGATGAGAATCCTCACTGATGGATGAGAGAAGAACATACGCAATATCCTAAATATGTTAATGTTTGGGCAGGAATTGTTAGAAATCATATCGTAGGTCCCTTTTTCATTGACGGCAACTTGAATGGAGAAAAATATTTAGAACTACTCCAAAATAATGTCTTACCAACTTTGATAAACTTATATCCTGATCCAGCAAATTTACAAGTTCCTGCCAATATGATATGGTTTCAGCAAGAAGGAGCACCGCCCCATTACCAAATCAATGTCCGGCAGTACTTGAACCAAATTTTTCCAAATCGGTGGATAGGGAGGCGCGGATCGATAGAATGGCCAGCACGATCTCCTGATCTGACACCATTAGACTTCTTTTTGTGGAGATATGTCAAAAGTATTGTATACGAAACGAAACCCTTAAACTTAGACGACCTAAAAAACCGAATCACGCTTGCGATTAGATCAGTCACGCCTGAAATGTTGAGTAACGTTAGAAGACAATTCTACACCAGATTAGCATGTTGCCAAGACGTTCGCGGCGAGCATTTTGAACATTTCCTACATTGACATCAATGTTTTTTTTGTTTTTTTTTAATAATTAAGAAATATTCAGTATTACTCATTAGTTTTTAAGTGTAATGTACCGAATTTGTGAAATAAAATAATTTTTATTCAAAACGTTAATTTTTGCAATAAATCTGAAAACACTTCCGAAATAGTTAAAGATAGGTATAGGACATTGTGCATTAATTGTGTCTAGAATTCTCTGAAGAATCCAAAAAATAAATGATATACAGGGGGTTGCATTTGAAATAAGAAAGTTGGTATTGGCCACGGTCACATGGAACACCCTATATAATATTATTTTCTTGAAAAATATGCGCATTTAAAATTACAAATCGACGTGTCCGAGCGTTTTTCCCAACACGCCCTCATTGATTCGTTATCGAATTTATTCCATTTGGCTGTTACACTCTGTATGTCCTACTTCATAAATACGTTATTCAAAATACGCTAACAAAACATTACTTGAAATTCAAAGAACCGAATACTCTTCAGACCACAGTTTTTCGTATTCTTTTCCAGACATGGATTAGGATTTTTGAGGTATTAATTTATTCGCAACATTATTCGCAATTTTTCTTAATTCTGGAGGTGTTTAATCGATTTCTTCAAACATAATTCACGAATTCGATGCGTAATTATAAATGATTTCAAAATTCGTAACGTGAGATTCGAATGTCAATTAACAGTCACACCAACCTGCCAAGATACAATGCAAAAGTCACTAGGATGTTTAATCTGAATTTTTCATTTAATTTCGACAGTTTTTCACAAAAATTGACTGAAATAGAGAAAATATCGTCTAATGCTCGTTGCAGAATGCAATTCCAACACTCATGCATGCATACGTGTTGGAATTGGAACCCATTCTGCAACTAGTTTTAGAATATACTATCATTAAATTCCATGTATTCTATTAATGGTAATAGTTCAGAGACACTTCTCCGAGAGGTGCAGTATACGGGCCCTGAATTAATTGAAGTTTTCTTTCGAACTGTCTTGATGTACACGATCAAAATGCAAATGGAAAAGTCGAACTCTGCCGCCTCGTCCGATCCCCGACGAAAAACGGAGAAAAAAATAACAGGTGGATTTCTACTCTCGAGGGTTCATTATCGAAACCAATAAACCGAAAGTGGCGCGCTTTAAACTTTTTCCGAATCATACCCTCATTACGTCCCGCTTTAAAATTAAACTCCAGAAAACGGCGTCTGGTTTCCAATTAACTGTCGGGAGTTCGAGGAGGGGGCGGCGCGCGGGGAAGGAGGATAAACGAGGTCGAAAGGCTGAAAAACCGCCGAGATGCATCTCGCCGACTGGGAGAAAACTTTGCGGAATTACCTCGGAAAAACGTGGAATGTGAAGTTCTCGATGTCGCTTCGCCGTACCCCGTACTTCCGAGGGGTTGCGGGGAAGGGGAGCGTTTCCCGACTTTCCCACGAATTGTTACCTAAAGGCCGATTCAGACTTTGTCTCATACCGCTCATTCTTTTGCCCATTTTACAGTTTCAAGTAGCAATTTAAACTGCTCCACATGAGTAAGGGATATTGATTTAAATTGCAAAAAAATATAGTTAAAATAAGATTTTTGTGATGAAAATTCATATTAATATGATTTCAAGTTGCAAATTAATTTCAGCCTGTAGGTCTGCAGCGTATACAGGGTGGTTAAGAAGAATCGAGTGAAATAACGAAATTTTATTCCCAGAGAATTCAAGCATTTCAAGACTATCAATACAATGTATGGCCTCCACGAGCATCAATAATAGCTTGACATCTTCTTTGCATACTACACACGAGGCTGTTGAACATTTCTTGAGGAATTTGGTTCCATAAACGGGGCAGAAGCTCTCTCATATCATTCAAGGATTCTGGGGTAGGTTGATGATTATCTAATCTTCTTTGGAGCATATCCCATGCATGTTCTATGCAATTCAAATCTGGTGAGTGCGGAGGTATTGGTAAATGGAATACCAAGCTCCTCGCGCGCATTCTCACCTATGGCTGCACGGTGCGGTCTAGCGTTATCGTCTAGAAATTGAAAAGTTTCACCAAAAGCAGCGTGAAAATTTGACACAACATTGTCGATGACATGCTCCCTATAGTGTAAGGCGGTCATATTCCCAGGACAAATTTGTAGATCTGTGCGCCCTTTGAAACATATCCCGGCCCATACCATAACACTACCCCCTCGGAATGGATGGACTTCTCGGACATAGCGATGATTACGGGGTATGCGTGGGATTGTCCATAACCTTATTCTTCGCGAATCTGAAAATCGTCCATATCTGGATTCATCAGTGAAAAGGACACTACGCCATTGATCATTCCAATTGATATGTTGCTTTGCCGATTGCAGTCTTTGACGCTTATGGTCACGTGTTAACGGAACTCCTCTTAATGGAAGTCTAGAACCTAGATTCACTTCTTTCAAACGTCGTCTGATGGTTTCGATGGAAACTTGGACCCCATCTTCATTTTGAAGAGTATTCTGTAGCATTCTACACGTAGATGTAGGGTTTCTTCTCGCCGAAACGGTGATGAAACGATCCTGAGCAGGTGTTGTTTTTCTTCCCCACCAAGCTTTGTTCTTTCCAACACGGAACCTGTCTCCCTGAACCTATTCCAAAGTCGAGATATTACACTTTGGCTGACTTGGAGCCCCTCCGCTACAACAACCTGAGTTAGGCCACCCTGTAGCATTCCGATAGCCCTATTAGCCTCGGCGTTTGTTAATTTATACTCCATTCACAATTATAAAATCACAACTCTGGCCATGGTTTCGTTTTCAGGAATTGGTGCACCTGATGAAAAATCTGTGCGCGTACATAGAATATGGTTAATGACAAAATGACGATGCCAGTTTTTCTGTTTACATCAAAGATTTTCCCCATTTTGTTAGTTCGTATCGATCGGCGATTTTGGGGAGAAATATCGATAGGAAATCGCCTATTTTTCCGTTCTTCGGCGTCCAGAAGAAGTTTCGTGCAAGTGTCATTTTTTCCTTTCACGAGTTTTGGCGTGAGTACGAACGGCAAATTTGAATTGGACCAAAAATCGATTTATAAGCATAAATAAAGCGAAAGTAAGTACTAATCGACCTTTTTACACTTGATAACGAAGTTTTTTTAGGTATCTGGCCGTTTTGAAAGATTTCAAACGAAATTCCGGTCCCCCAGAAGTTTGGTTAGTTTCGGTATCGATTTTGGTGCTCAAAATTTATTTGGAATGTGTAAATGGACAAGAAAGGCTTCCTTATACGATCTTCTAACGGAAGCGACCGGAAAATATGGTTCAGGTAGAATTAAAATGTGTCACTGTAGCTTTCATTCCTTCGCCGAAAGTAGAAAAAGGCTATATTGAACCAGAATACATCGGTTTTTTCCATATTCCAGGAGTTTGTGTCTTATTTTAGAACAGGTGAATGATAAATGTGAAGCATATGTTTGACCTATTCCATTTTATTTGTACAAACCTACTGTGGTAGTAATGTATGAATATTTTTTAATCCAATAAATTACTATACAATCAGAATATTTTACTCCTTGTTCATAAGATCAAATAAATAAAATGTCGTCAAGTCTTGAACTTTCAGTTCAAGAGGATAATAAACATAAAATCTTCACAAGCATGCATATGAAAATTATGTGAAAGCAATGCAATTTTTTCCATGGCGAAAAATAATATATTTCAACAGTGATCTCTTGTACTTTTCATGCAAATAACTAGAAAAGGAATCCTTTCTATCAATTCATATAAACGTTAATTATTTTCGTCCATCACATCTTTTCCAATTCATTCACATTCTGAGAAATACGCTAAGAATGTAGAAAGGGCAACATAGTGTTGACTTGGAACATAATAGCTATTTATGTAACAAGTACATAAATTAGGTCTTTATGGACGAGTCCAAAAGTTTATGGCAGAGCGAGCAAAGCGAGCGAGGCTAATAATTTGGGCAAGTCCATAAGCCTAATTATGTACGAGTTGCATACAAAGTTTTATGATTACTTCGTTAATTCTGTGACAAACGTCATAATACGAAAAAATGGATAGTTCGGGAAAGTAAAGCGTAAAAAATTCAGCCGCAAGTGCCAAAGAATCTCTCCTACCCACTAAAAGTGCTTATGAAAATTTGTATGCGGCCTATAACAAGTGGTGTGAAACGAAGAAAATGGCAAAATCGAGAGAAGACTGTGACAGTTGAGTCCAATAAAGTGGTGTCCAATAAAGTAGTCAATTATGGACGCTAAACGAATTCATGAATCAAGTGTTTATGAAGCAGTCGAACATAAAAATATTTTGAAAAACGTCATAACTTCGATACAGAGTGGAATGTGTCAAATTTCCAATGCCAGAGCTGTGATTTTATAATTGTGAATGGAGTATACGTCTTGGCATTTTCAGAAAACTCGTTTCAAATCGAAGCCGTTGATAAACTGACTTCATTTCAAAATAAGAACATTCATGAAGCATATACAAAGAACCAAACTTCAGAAAAAAGGCGACCAGATTGACTAAATGTCTCATACTGATTTTTATTGGATCGATTCAAGTTGTTATTGAGTTTTGAATGATTTCACAGCGATTTTCTCGAAGATTACATACTTTCAATAACGATTGGATACGATATCCCTAACTCTTGTGGAGCAGTTTAGTTACAGAGGGTGACAATTTGAAAACTTGCCAGGTCAATTATGTTTCGACAAGGTTGTTTTCAGAGAAAATTCCAGAACAGGTCAATTTTTATACGGAGGGGGCATATAATCCAATGAATTTTCTAAAAAAAACTTGATGAACAACCGCCAAAAAACGATTCTGAAGTCAATTTTCATAGGCTCTCAAATTCAACCCGATGTTTTCATGCGAAAAAATGATTTTTTCAGAGAGATGAAATTGTAGTGCCCTCAAGACATACTTCAACTTCAATTTACAGAAAAAATCAAGCTTTTAGGTGAAAAATTGAAGGCGTGAACTTGGAAAAATGAAAGGCACTTTTTGTATGGAGAATCGGCCAGAGAGTATAACGGCCCCTAAAGGCATTTTAACAACAACTAATCATCGACTTTGGATCTCCTAGAACAGCTGGATTGTTGAAGAATTTAAAAAATTCCCAAAAAACGACTGCAATATTCAAGAAATAAAAAATGTTCACATGAAAAAACCTTCACAATTTTTTTTCTCAAAATAAAATCATTTTCTCCTTTCTTCACTATGTTTTACCAGAAAAAATTAAATTTTAGAGCTTCTTCTGGGTGTTGCAGTTTCTTTGTCAGTTAGTAAACGAACTGTTTCATTTTAAACACTGGTAAAATGGCTGTTCCGTCGAAAAGAACCCGACTTTGACTTTACGTCCTTGTTTTCCTTCCGGATTGCCCGTTCCGACTCTAACAACGGCGCCAACGGTGGAGGAAGAGGCTAAAGTCGCCGGATATCGATTTTATTATTAAAGTCGAGGAATTCCTGTATCGGATCTCCTAGCGCCGCCGCCAGATTCTAACGGAGAACCGGATCCTTCGCCATTTAGCGCCGCCGTTCGGAAAGATTACCCGTGTTGATGAATTCTTAATGCCGGACGACACTGAATCGGGCGGGATTAACGGAGAACCGGGCGTTATTGAATAGAGCGGGATGAATAAAAGATGCGGGAAGATTTGATATGATTTGATCGGGATAATCCCGGCGATTGTTGTGTAGATTCCGGGAGGGAAGAGAAGATTCATGAGATGGGATCGATTTTTCGGTTTCTTCGTCTTTCTGGACTGTCGGATCGATAGATAATTTTAAAAAACACTTTAAGGACATCTTTGTCCGCGCGGTATCATTAACATCGAATTCCGGATGAAGATGAGTAGGTTTGGTAGTCCAATTGGAAAAACATGGGACCGGTAATCTGAAGATGAGTGGTTCGACTCCCGTCCGAAGTGAAAACTTTTTTGGAATTCGAAATTCGTCCGAATACCGATTAGAAATTTTTAAATTTTCTATTTTTGAAAACGATCTAAATACATTTTTCATTTTACAACAAATCTCAATGATTCAGGTTTATCAAGTTTTTTTCCTTGAAATTCGATTTATGATTGTAAAGATTTATCGATGTGCTTTGTTTTCATCATGATATTGTATGTGATATGATTGTGAGGGTGCATAACATTTCTATTTCTAATATTTCTTTATTTCAAATAAATAACAGTTTTATTCATTCATCACAAAGAAAATAAACATAATAACTAAATTAACGAATTTTTTTACAGAGAAACTAATAATTTCAATGCAATAGTAACTGAGTTTTGGTTATGAATTAATAAGCAAGAATGTCAATTCCTGAAAGCTTTATAGATATACATTTCATTCATTTGATCTTATGAACAAGGAGTACTCTGACTGTATAGTAATTTATTAGTTTAAAAAATATTCATACATTACTACCACAGTAGGTTTGTACAAATAAAATGGAATAGGTCAAACATATGCTTCACATTTATCATTCACCTGTTCTAAAATGAGACTCCTGGAATATGGAAAAAACATTCTGGTTCAATATATCCTATTTCTACTTTCGGCAAAGGATTGAAAGCTCTAGTGACAAATTTCAATTCATCGGAATCTGAATTCACCTACCGTTGAATACAATATAGTCATATTTCTTCTTTTTTTTAGCTTTTTCGACGTGTTTTTTTTTTCTGAAACGTGAAAACGATCAACAATAATCATTTAGAGACCGATGATGGCCATCCAGAACCCGTTTACTTACGAAAATCGTGCAATTTCATTCTGCAAGTTCTTTCCTCATAATTCCTCGAAAATCCTACCTGAACCATATTTTCCGGTCGCTTTCGTTAGAAGTTATAAGGAAGCCTTTTTTGTCCATTAACACATTCCAAATAAATTTTGAGCACCAAAACGATACCGAAACTAACCAAACTTCAGGGGGACCGGAATTTCGTTTGAAATCTTTCTAAACGGCCAGATACCTAAAAAAACTTCGTTGTCAAGTGTAAAAAGGTCGATTAGTTACTTACTTACTTTCGCTTTATTTATGCTTATAAATCGATTTTTCGTCCAATTCAAATTTGCCGTTCGTACTCACGCCAAAAGTCGTGAAAGGAAAAAATGACACTTGCACGAAATCGACGGGAAACTTCTTCTGGACGACGAAGAACGGAAAAATAGGCGATTTCCTATCGATATTTCGCCCCAAAATCGCCGATCGATTCGAACTAACAAAATGTGGAATATCTTTGATACTTTTACTTTGCTGTAAACAAAGGAACTGGCAACGTCGTTTTGTCATTAACTATATTTTCTGTACGCGCACATACTTTTCATCAGGTGCACCAACTCCTGAAAACGAAACCATGACCTCCTTTGTGATTAAATAAAAGTGAATGGAGTATAGTTATGGTTCCATCTTTTAGAATTTTGAAGAGGTTCGATTATAACTATCGGCTGTATCTTCCGCCAGCAAGAAAACCTTCCTCAATTTAGATATCGAACAATCTGTGGAAATGCCCAGGATTCACAGTTTCATAATAATATAGAGAAAGAGATTTTCGGATGTCTTCGACTGGAATAGAAACAACGGCATCGTCGATAAAGCGGCACAAAGCACGTAGTTATCGTGTTTACACGGTCCCCCTTGTCGACTGACTTTCCGTTCTGCTCTTCACGCCCATTACCCCCCTCGAAATTATTCATGTCGAAACGGCGCGTTCGATTCCGGCAAACTAACGACCATTGCTGCGAGAAGTTTCGCCAAACAAACGAGCCGTCGAAACATAAATTCGTTCTCGGTCTGATGCCCCCAAAGGAGCGGAGACTTTGGAGGGATGCGCGTCGAGGGAAAAGGGGGCAATTATCGAAAGGGCGACCTTTGACGATAAGAACGGAGGTGAGCGTCGGAAGCAACCTGATGCTCGGGAACGGCTCGTGTTCGATACCGCCCGCACTGCAGGCCGATTTTCAATCGTGTATTGTCACAGAGAATGGGTCTAACTAAATGAGTGCTCCCTGTGTTACCACCTCTATCGATTTTTCGGTAAATCTACCGATTTTCTTTTCACTCTACCGATCTTCCGGAAAAGCCCATAAATCTACCGAAATTTTATGGAGTGAATGTACGAGGATATATCGAAAAATTCTTAGCCTACTTTAGAACCAAACAAAATTTCAATGTCAAAATATTTTATTACTCAACATATTCTCCTCTCAATTGAATACATTTATTACAGCGAACCTGCAAGGTCTCTAGACCTTTCAAAAATAATGTTTCTTCTTGCTCTGCAAACCAGTCCTCCACAGCTTTTATTACCTCCTCGTTGGAAGAAAATTTACGACCTTTTAAACTTTTTTTCAGTTGAGGAAAGGGATGATAGTCTGACGGAGCCAAATCTGGTGAATAAAGGGGGTGTTCTAGTAATTCTAACCCTAAATCGCGAATTTTTTGCATGGCAACATGAGATTCGTGTACTGGGGCGTTGTCCTGTTAAAACAAAACACTTTTGGATCGCTTTCCGCGTCTTTTCTCTTTAATTTTTTCCCGTAGAGTGGTCAGTTATGTCGAATAGTAATCTCCAGTTATTGTTCTACCCTTATCCAAAAAATAAATCATGATTACTCCATGGCAATCCCAAAAAACTGAAGCAAGAACTTTTTCTGTAGATTTTTGGACACGAAACTTCTTAGGTCTAGGAGAACCAGAGTGTCGCCATTCCATCGATTGTTGCTCTGTTTCTGGATCGTAGAAATGTACCCAAGTCTCATCCATAGTAACAATTCGGCTTAAGAAGTCTACATTGTTTTCAAATCGAGCACAGATCGAACGCGATGCTTCTACTCTTGCATGCTTTTGGTCAACATTCAAATATTTGGGGATCCATTTTGCAGAAATTTTTCTCATGGATGTCCAAATTGACGTGAACTATATGATGAACGCGTTCGTATGAAATCTTCAGTACCTACTTCAGATATCCGTTTTAGCCCAATTCGACGGTCTGATAAAATAATGTCATGAACTAC
Source organism: Adalia bipunctata (assembly GCA_910592335.1). Lineage (NCBI taxonomy): Eukaryota > Metazoa > Arthropoda > Insecta > Coleoptera > Coccinellidae > Adalia > Adalia bipunctata. The sequence goes on from OU342951.1 coordinate 8,440,684, forward strand.
ATCGATATTTTCGGGGACTGACACAGAAACTGGCCTTCCCGATCGGTCAGCATCTTCAATGGAAAATTTACCTCTTTTGAAGCTTGCAGCCCAATTTGTCACGGTCGCATACGAAGGACATTGATCACCAAGGGTATTAAGCATATCTTCGTAAATCTGCTTACCTCTTAACCCTTTTAAATACAGGTACTCGATGATGGCTTGATACTCCAATTTTTCGATTTTTACAATTTCGGTGGACATCTTTTTTTTTAATTTATTGAGTAACTCTGGTTCACGTTTTTGACGTCGAACTTCTAATGAGTTATTGTTCGTTGATATGGTACCGCAATATTTTGTTTATGCATGGAACAGGTCTAGGCTAACTAGATATCAATACATCCTCGTATGTTCTGATATCTAGGATCTAGGAAATTATTACTCTTACGATATTATTTTGAAGATTTCCTTACCCTACCATAATTTGATAAGTTATACGTTAACAAATCTTTATTTTTTTCAAGCAATTTGATGTACCTACATGTGCTTATTTTTTCTCGCATATTTGTTGTTTCCAATAGGTGTTAATTTTTTGAATACCTTTTCATTTTGTTGGAATACTCATTTTTTTTCAAAAGGTTAGTTTTTTAAATATTAATTTTGTAAATAAATATGATCTTTTTTCAATTTTGCTTCATTCGTAATGACCTTCTTACCCAATATTTCGGATAAATGGTATTTTGGTGCAAGAACGCAGACGAAACCAAAGAGTCTTTGATGAAACGTTCCCATTTTTTCAAATAAATTTGTTAATAATGTGTTTGTCCACCGCGGTTATCTATACACTCTGAACACGTCTTGGCATTGATGCAATAAGATGGTCTATCTCTTCTTGAGGGATACTATTCCAAGTCACCTGTACTTCATGTCTCAGAGTCGCCAAATTCCATGGGGGCTGGGGTAAGCCTTCTACCCATAATGTCCCAAACATGCTCTATGGGCGAAAGATCGGGGGATGTGGGCGGCCATGGCAAAAAATTCACATGGGTCGCTTCAAAAAAGTTTAAACTTACTTTGGCAACATGAGGTCGAGTATTATCATGCTGGAATATTGGATTCTCGAGCCGGTAAAGGTGAGGGAGAACATATGGCTCCAGTATTTCTTGAAGGTAACGCTGTACTGTCATGTTAACTCGAATAAAAACTAAAGGTGACCCACTTGCATGTGCAATAGCACCTCATACCATAACGCCTACTCTCCGATGTACATGACGCTCAACATCAAACTGAGGTTCACGTCTTTCTCCCCGACGTCGTCTAACCCTTCTTCGGCCATCATGTGCAGCCAAGGAGAATCGAGATTCATCAGAAAAGACGACCTGATGCCATTCCACATTCCAATGTTGACGTTTTTTGCACCACTGTAATCGTTGCCGGCGATGCTCAACTGTCAGAGGTAACACAAGATGGGGTTGATAATGCTGCAGTCCAAAAGACCTCATCAGGCGGTAAACCGTTCGGACAGTTACAGGATGGCCTTGTCCTCTTAACCACCCATCAGCCTAAGAACGAGTTGTCGCAAATCGGTCTCTAATGGCCATAAGTCTTAGACGTCGATCTTGAACTTCATTTGTACCCCTTCGACGTCCGGTGCTTACTCTTCTTCGATTTTGGGCATTATCAAACCACGCTGGACAACATCTCATTACAGTAGTTGGATTTTTGTTCGTACTTACCACTTACCAAACTGAATCAAACTGAAAGACAACTTGCTATATTCTTTAATCTTTCGCACAGAAACTAGAGTTGTTACATGACAGCAAAGCTCTTATAACTCCTCCTGCAATCCCCCGAATTGCTTCGCTCCCGAAACATAGCTCGCATTCCATTCAAACGAGCAATTCCCGGTAATGTACCTCAAGTCCAAAGAATCCACCTCATTGTCGAGTACCGTCGTATTTCGCGCTTCTCTAAAGGCAAATTGCGACCACAAAGCTTGCGAGATAGTGAAGCAGGCCCCCGACATGGAAAACGGGTATTATTTTCCAGAGATAAACTTGCGAGCGTGAAATGTTTCCCATTCCAGTTCCACGGTAGAGAGATGCGAGGAAATGATTTCATTCGACCACAAACGAACTCAATTTTCCCCGACGGTATTCTTATACCCGCGTCGGGTTATGAAGTTTTTATGGCAACGGAAAGGTCCTGAATACGTAAATAGGACACCGGGGCGACCTCTGTCTGGCGCCAGTCGAATTAGAAAAGGCGATGTTGGCATGTTACGGTCCCGACATACATACCTTTGTTTTTTTATGACCGTTGTGCGTTCAGACATGACGCATTTCGTATGGATGCCTCTGGGCTCTCTTTCTCCATTAGGTCCCCCTTGAATATTTTAGATCTTCGCACTTGGAGATGTTTGGAACATCGATTGTAGGTTAAATTTTGACATATGACAACTATGAAATGTCAAATTTGACATTGTCACCGTGACGTTTGACATTTTAATGGTTATGGTACTCATAACATGGATCTATTTATTGAATGAAAATAACGCAAAAGTTATTCGAGGTGCCAAACCGCTTTTGGCGAAGGCTGTACGGTGTGTATCGACCCTTTGCTAAGGCACAGAAAGGGTAGAAAGCGAAGGGACGTGAACCTATATTTCAGAATGTAACGTAGGAGGGTCGGAATGTAGGAAATGCTCAACTGGTAGCTACCTGTTACCTAATGGCTTTCTGGGAAGGTATAATATACTGGGGTAATGGAAAGGTATGGCCGAATTTATCCGATTTTTTTGCCGATTCATGTTCTTTATTGGCAATTCGGTAGGCGCAGAGACTTGGGCTGCTGTAACTCTGATTGATCTATTGAGGGAAAGTCGTTCGGTGAATTTCCTTTTGGAGGTTTATATGGGTCTTCTGATTCACTTCTGATATATGGTTTGTTCGTATGGTGGAGTTCACGTTTGAAATAGTCATCGAGTAGACTTCACTGGCCCATTTGAAGGTCTTGCGATAGTGAGACTGGTTTTCCAGGTGGGACAAATAGAAAAGTAAAAATTAATTGATATCTGTAGATCTGCGCTACCTGTTACCTAAACCTAATGGCTTTCTGGGAAGGTATAATATACTGGGGTAATGGAAAGGTATGGCCGAATTTATCCGATTTTTTTGCCAATTCATGTTCTTTATTGGCAATTCGGTAGGCGCAGAGACTCGGGCTGCTGTAACTCTGATTGATCTATTGAGGGAAAGTCGTTCGGTGAATTTCCTTTTGGAGGTTTATATGGGTCTTCTGATTCACTTCTGATATATGGTTTGTTCGTATGGGGGGGGTTCACATTTGAAGTAGTCATCGAGTAGACTTCACTGGCCCATTTGAAGGTCTCACGACAGTGAGACTTTTTTCCGGTTGGGACAAATGAAAAAGTAGGAATTAATTGAAATCTGTAAATCTGCGATTGCCAATTTAAATCGATTTTGCTTTTCAATCTAGAGAAAAGTACGAATATGCATATGTAGAACATTGACAACTGTAAGGAATAGTAATATATTTCATTACTAGTCCAGAAAGTATGCTTTTTCCGTGCGCGCGCGATGTGTTCCCGTGTGAGGCGGAGCTGAACACGGGAACTCGTGCAAGCACGTAAAAAGCCTTTCTGGACGTGTAATGAACGATATTTTTCATTACACCTCTCTGAAACCAAAACCCCGTGAAAAATTTTCAGCAGACAGCATTTCGATATTGTGAAACAATAATTATTCAAAACACTGACATCTACTGTCACGCAATCGTTGCTCTGTGTCTCAGTATAGGAATCATAGGATGCATCTATGCCTCAGCGCACCGTAAAACTTTTTGTGGTGCGGCCGCACGGAAAAGAGTCATTTTCGATGTTCTATATCTTCAGGTTATGATAGGGTTTTCAGTGCGGTGTAATGAAAGATCATTTCCTTACCTTAGGAATAGTACATTGTTTACCGGGTAGGAAAAGCGTAACATTCCTGGACGATTGTGTAAATTGTGGCAACACAGAACACAGAGTCCAGGAATGTGTCTTTTCCTACGAGGTGAACATACAATTTTTCCGCAAATCGTCTAAAATTCGACAGATTCCAATTAATTTCGATGAAATCGCGAATTATTCAATTCATAAATGAATGATGCTTCGAAATTCGTATTGAAATTGGTTACGTTACTATGGAAACGTATTCATGTTGAATTGTCAAAGTTGACGCATATAATTAATTTGATTGCTAGTGTTTTCGAATTTAAAACTGTGTAAAATGATAAGTGATGATGCGTTTGCTATTTCTGGGACTCCTCCAGAGCTGGTTGATGCAGTGAAAATACTGCTTCTTCAGAATAAGTGCCGAAGGAATCATGAGAAAAGTTCGTATAAGCATATTATGTCGAACCAACTGTAAGGAAATATCATTTCCTCACAGTAAGAAAATGAATATTTCCTAATGCCGGCCACTCACGTACAGTCTAACTGTCAGTTAGACTGACCGCAGTTGAAATTGTCAGTCTTAACTGAGGACTGAGATGTGCACACATGAGCAGTTCAATCCTTCAGTTTGTTCCACATGGATTCGAGCAGGTCCGAGGATTTGGCCGTCCTCGGTTTGATTTTTGCAATTTTACCAAGAATAAAAAAGAGAAAACGTAAACAGTGGTGCAAGAAGTGGCTACAAAAACGCAATTTATCTTCCCACATAAACTTATTGAGAGAGTTGGAGGAAGAACCATTAGATTTTCTCAATTATTTGCGCATGACTTAACCGGTGTACCAAAAATTGCTATCGTTGGTTTCCCCATTGATTGTGAAAAGAGATACAGTCATAAGAACTGCAATATCTCCACATGAAAGGTTGACAGCTACCCTGAGATTTTTAGCCACAGGACGTTCGTACGAGTGCCTAAAATTTTCTCCAAGAATATCTCCTCAAGCACTCGGAAAAGCTCGATGAAGTCGAGTAAAACTTGGTTTCCTCTGTAATGATTGCGCGACATCGTGATATGCTCCCTTCCTCGACTCACACTGAACTGAGAACTGAACAGTCCGAACCCCCACACACGGTCATTTCAGGTAGTCCTTTCAGTTTAAAATATGAAGAAATTCATTTCTCTCAGTTAGACTGAACAGTTGGCAAAATCGCGTTAAACTGAGACTGAAATGCCCACTCACGTAAAGTTTAGAGTGTTTAGACTGACAATTTCAACTGCGATCAGTCTAACTGACAGTTAGACTGTACGTGAGTGGCCGGCCTAACAGTTAGGAAATCTTAACTTTTTCTATGACCAATTTTGACTGGTATGTCAAAATTTCCTAGCGATTTGCGGAAAATGAATATTTCCTAACAGTTGGGAAATCTCGACTTTTTCTATGACAAATTTGGTCAGGAATGTCAAAATTTCATAGCGATTTGCGGAAAAGTGTTTTTTTCCGATACTTTCAATTAGTTTTGGTCTAATTTTCTCATGATTTAGATAGATACCAGACAGTCCATTTTCAAATCTCAAAAGGACCCTTTCCAACGTTTTCAGTCCCTATCCAAGGTCCCCACGGAACTCGTACCTACCCCAAAACCTCCGCCGTAAACGAACGGTGGATCAAATTAGCGTCGGCCTAATTTATTCAGAATGCTAATCCCGGATTCGGATATTACGCCCATTGTTGGCCGGTGGAAAACCCGGAATTTCGGGCGGCCATGTCCCACTCCCGACCCCGCTTTTCGCGGCCCGCCGTCCATCGAATCCCGGGGACTCTTCGGCTGGGATTACGGCGGATTTCCCGAGTACGTCACATCGCGGAAGAACAATGGAGACTTCAGTTCGTGATTGTTTCGGCGTTGGGAAATTCCGCGATGCGTTTCAGGTGTATTCACTGGCGCAGCTGGGGTTTTCCTTAGAGGAAATTCGTGCTAAGATTCACAACAAAAAACGAAAATAGTTCAGCCTACTTAATAAGTACTTAAAAGCGTGATGCAACAACATAAATTAATTAATGCTCCAGGAAAAAGTTTTCCGAACAACAAAGGGACCGCTTAGTAAAGGGTTTTCCAATAAGGGGTGTTATTTCGAATAGCCCCCTATATAGCTATCGAGGACATAGGGCGGCCACTTTGCCATTTGGTTATGGAAAATTTCATGAAAAGGATATGGTCCTGTAGTCGTTGTCGTGGTGGTCATTTAGCTGATATTATTTTCCATTATTAACGGCATTTCTTCCTTTTTGTGATGAAATAAACATCCGATCATTTATCTAAAATTCTTTAGATGTCAAAATAACACATCTTATTGGAAAATTCTCTATAATCATTTCAATAATATTCGCTATCATCGAAATGGCAATTTCATTTCGTTTTTAAAATATGAGTGAACAGGTATTTGATAAATACAAACGTTTCAAAACTGACATCAACATAAACATAAACTGACCATTTTAACCTTGTAACATCAGTCAGTGAGAATTAGATGATAGATATAAAGCCTTATAAGAGCCGTACTTATTAAGACGGCCGTGGAAGGTCTTACGGCCAGAAAGGACCAAGAGAAAAAATTGGTTCTCTCCGCAAAAATGACCTCCGAGCAACAATACCAAAAATACGATTCAAACACTGTCCTCGTCAGATCGATATGTGCTTTTGGCATTTCATCCCCAGCTACGTTCACTCGTAAAGGTCAACGCAAATTTTCGCGTGCCCAACTCCCGTTTCCGTATCAAAGTCTCGCTCCACTACCGACTTCGGCCCAAGGACGACTTCCACGCTCAAAAACACCTGTTACATCCGAACCCAAAGGCAAATCCGACTGATGACGTCAGACGTGAGGAGACAGGGCCAGAGAGCATCTTGATATCTCTTCGATAGCGCCGTCCCAGCTCCGCTCTTAGGATTCTTCGGATTGTCTTGTAGTTTATATTTTGAGCTATTTGTAATTATAATTCATACTAGGGGCGATGAAATGTGACCAATAGGAGCGATATAAGACAAAATTTCATCACAGATTACTCTTTTTCTGATGATTCAACCCATCTCCCTTCACTTCTGACTTCCAATCGTCTTCAGTAGCAGAGAAAGCTTACTAACTTCGTTCCTAAGTTCCCTCGGAAGTGTATTCAAGTTTTGGAGGAATTTCATGCGAAAACTTATTCGGGAAGTTCGCTTTACCGAACAGATAACAACACAGCGTGTGTGTGTCGTCATTGCGGTCCGACGAGCGTAAACATTTGCTGTGCGAGGGCGTTTCGAGCGTCATCCGCCCCATACAACGGGCGGGCGGGCGGCACTGTATCCGACTGACGTTTGATGTCTGTTGACATGGCGATCAACAATGGGGCTTATTGGAAACGCGTGCAACAGGTCTCAAGTTTGTATAACCGTCGGATAACGGGATTAATTAAAAAACCGAGCTTTAGGTGGGATTAATTGGATTCGAGGTCCGTCCGCGGATGGATTTGTTGGTTTGTGGGTATTTATTCCGTCCTTTATTTCTATGTTCATGACAAGATGGAGTCAACAACGGATTTCTTCTGTAGTAGGCCCGAGAAATTTTTCCTATGTTTCAAAAACTAAATATCCAAAACGGTTGCTTCTCACTCCGTAACGTCTGGACAAATTGAATGCCATATCCTTGTCCACCAGAAAAAGCTGTCGCCTTTAAGAGGTACCGTTCGACTGTCAGTTCAAAACGCGATTCGGGATTTCTCACGATAGAGACCACCGATTTAAATGAGGTTTTCACTATTATTCAATTTGAAGAGTTCTTCAAGTGGGAAAGTTCATACCTTTTTTTTTCGTCGAAAAGAAACATAATTTTTTTTTCACTCGACGGAAAAAAAAGTTATGAACTTTCCCACTCAAAGAACTCTTCAAATTGAATAATAGTGAAAACCTCGTATAAATCGGTGGTCTCTATCGTGAGAAATTCCGAATCGCGTTTTGAACTGAACGTTGAACGGTATAGACCCCTCTTAAAAATGTTGTATAGATAAATTGCTTCAACCATATATGATCGAACCCTCGAACTGCAATATTGTTCCATATGCCTTTAGTTACAATTCTCGTTCTTTGTTTGAAAATACCCTTTTTCGAATGAGTTATGGTCCGCTATTGAAAAGGTTCTCAACCCAAGAATTTAGGTCAAGTTTGGGAGATTCGTCTGGTTTTTTGAGGCAATAACCATGTCCTATCAACCTTCATTCAATTCTCAGTAAAAGCTCATAAAATTAAATACATATATGGTGACGTTTATTGCAGTTCAAGTTGCATTTGGGAAACACATTGCAGAATCGAATGCCAAATCGTCCAAGGTTTCTCTGATTGGTCTGTAGATTCAAGTTGTTTCTCCCCATATAGTCAAAAATGCCAAATGAGAGCACTTTGTTGGCTTAGCGAGGTGTTTTTCGATTCTGACACCCAATCAATTGTTGATCTTTTCCACTTTTATTCAGAGGAAATGAATCTCCATTATTTTCCAGCTTGTCTTTAAAACTCTATGTTACAGAGACAAGCAGTCAGTAAAAGTAGAGTAATTAGTCAGTAATCAGATCACCTTGCTATATGTAGGTACATTTCGCAATTCCTCCTTGTTACACATTTTCATATAGAAGGTTGAGTTCATAATCGACAGCAAAGTATAGTTCATGATCGTCGCTCAATTACCAGTTGTCAATAAATAATTAGTTATTTTTTGTAATTCACAACAACACTTTGCTCCCTTGCTATACATTTTCATATAGAAGGTAGAGTTCATACCTGTCAAGGGCGGATTTACGGGGGTAGAGGGGGCAAAATGATGAACGGTTTTGGGCAGATGCAAAATCTGAGTGTAATCGCGCAAGCTTCTTATTTGAAACAACTCGCAGAAGCTTTCAATCATAGTTTATTGCTTTTATAATCATCACTTATGGCGAAAATTAATCTTTTTCGGCTTTTCGCTTATCATTCCTGCTGTGTTGTGGTTCTGTCTTCTTTACGGCTCATTCTGCAGTACAGCTTTGGAGCACTTTAAATGCTCAGGTATCAACCATTCCCGGCCGAAAAAATATGCAAATCGACGTGATAAGATGCGAAACTCTTCTCGAATTTGCATGAAACAGCCCTTTTCTGACCCTCGTGCCGAGTGTTTTAACGCAGAAAATCGACGCGCATCTAGGCTTGCCATCGGCGCGAATTTGAAATTCTAATCCGCCAGAGTGCCCGAGTGGGACCTGCCCCAACGCAAACTCCTCGAGTCCGTCGAATAGAAATATGATGATAAGGTTAGCTGACACTCGGAATATTGAGGTGCACGAGGTGTTGGAAAAAATTACTCCACTCGGATTAAATTCGGATAGCCTGATTTGGTTAGAAACCTTTTTCATCTCTTGTATTTTTGTAAACAACATCACAATTCAAAGTACCGAAAAACTTGGGGAGATTTCAGGACTCTGGACTCTAAAAGTTTATGGCGTCACATGCAGCCTTCTACCAATACTCAAATAAACTAAGCATACGCAAAATTACCTGACTTTCCTCCGCCTGGCAGGTAATCCAGGGAATGATGAAAATATCCTAGCAAAAAACACGAAAACACGTCACTAACTCGCAAATCTATTTCACTCCGGGTCTTATCGACGAGACGTGATCTAAATAATACTAATTAATTTCTGTAAACCTTTAACTTTCGACTTAACGCTTTACACCGCTATTTTCCGAATACCACTTTTCCGTCCCTGCTTGAGACCGTACTTCTGAAAATTGAATTATTTCTATAACCTTCCTTAAAATCGCATCCCGAGTCAACTGAGAACCTTCTTCAGCTACTCTTAACTTCCGATTCAAACTTAACTCCGCTATTCCCCGAATAGTACTTTTTCCGTCTCCGCTTTGAGACCGTACTTTCAGACACTGAAGTACCCTAAAACCGATCCCGAGTCAACTGAGAACCTTCCCGTTTGAGGCTTCTCCAGCTACTGCCTCTTCTTGGTTTTCCAACGCAATTAAAGATTTCCTTTTCCACCTCCCGTGGATTCCGAAAGGGTGATGTAATTCATTTGAAATTTTTTGGTAAGTTGCAATGTTGCAAGTCCCCCGATCTCAGCCTCGAATTTTCTGCTGTCGTCTGCACTTATGGACGACACAGTTCGTGGAACGATTTTCTGAGTTTCATGAGGAAATTTGACCCGAAAATCAATAATTTCAATCGTTATCGTCTCGCCAACATCCAGTGCCATACCGATAAGCAACTAAATAATTTTCGGAGCCATGAATATAAATTGCAGAAGTCTATATTGGTTAACCGAAGTATTTCGATGTATATATACTAATAGTTTCCCATATGCATGATTAAGCTCTAGACTCAGCTAGTCGTGTAAGACCCTGTCTGTACCTCTGTGTTACCCAGCTTCGAAAAATGGCATTATCCCCCTCAAGCAGGATGCTGCCAGGGCAGATCGAACTCGATGAAAAACCCATTCCAATCTCTCTTCCGCGTTCGACATATGCCTGTCGGTCTACCGCCTCTATATACCGTACCGACACGTCTGCGAAAAACATTACCCGCACTTCTCGTGACCTACTTTAGGGTTATGTTTTGCCGACCTCGGAGGGTGCACTGATTAATTGCCCACACGGGCTGAATATCAAAACTGGGTGTCCGGATAAAAGCGAACTTTCAATTAGTATTCCTATCGCGCTTTTATCCCGCTTTCGGTAAATTTCATTTCGGGGGCGGGCGAAGAATGAAACCGCCACTGGCTGATCTGCGAATAGCGAAGTTTGTCTGGGATTTAACAGATGTATACCGAGTGGCATAGTGGCATAGAACACCCAATAATGTGAACATGAATGTATTTCAGTTTCTATTAAAAATTTATTGTTACCGATCCATATTGAAAATAAATGTTAATGAAATACAAAATTCGGATATAAATGATGAATGTCGATACGTATTAAATCGAATTGATGAAAAATAAAATGATTCTTAGCACAAAATGATCTGTGGCGATGTATCTATCTAAACAATATCCTCTTGGAATTTTATAAACTCGACACTACACGGTTAATATCACATTAATTCCCTTGAAGTCTTCACATAATCATCACGATGCCATACGCATGCGCCGTTAATGCGACTGGCGTTTGAGACACAGAACAACAATATAAGGTTTGAGATGGGTCGATTCATAGATCTTACGGTTTGTCTTGCGCGCCTGCTACCTCGCTACCTGCGATCTGGCATCTTCTCCTCAAAAGCTCTTTGATATATCATAGAAGATGGTTTAGGTTAGGTCATTGACCTAGAATCCTATGAGTTAGGGTGATTAATCATTATTCTATACTATACTAAAATGGTAACTCGGTGGACCGGCCCGAAGGAATCTGTCGAAAAAGGGTCCAGAAAAATCTCAAAATCTCAGCGAAGCTGCGATACAGTGAAGAAATTTTCACACTGTCGAAAAGAGGAATAATCTGTTCATATGTGGGTGAAATTTCGATTCTCTATGCCATGTAGAAGTATTTTTAAAAATTCGCGAAAATCCTGAAAAAATCTGGAGAAAAGAGCAATTTCAAACTCGATAATAGTTATCTATTTAATCAACAAGTTTATTAATGACAGCGATTAATGGTCGAAATATTCAATGTTTGAGACCATCAATCGCTGAATTAATAAACGAGTTGATTACAAGATTTTTCCGTCGACCTCATCACGAATTGAATATGAATTCTCGATCCAAATGAATTTTTATTTCACAGATATCCTGGCCGTGATGTAAATATACGGTTCGAAAGAGGAAATGTCAATGCAAAATAGCTAGGTATTCATATTTTCCATTTATCTCTCATTTCTTCAGGAAAATTGATCAAACTTTGACATTTCGCCTAAAAAATCTCCCGATTTCCAGAGATCTACCGATAAGGTAGATCTAGGGGCTCTACTAGTACCTATTACCCATACTATACTAATATGGTAATAAATAAAGTGAAAAAACAATTCATTGTGAGATATTTTTGGGATATCGAGGAAAATATGAACAAGTTATTAGTGTTCACAAACTAATCTTCAGGAAAATCGAAGAAGGAACTTATTTCGGTGGGAGAAATATGGCTTTTAAATTGCAATAATAAACGGACAAAACTAAGTGTTTTTGTTAGGAAATATCGTGAAACATTCTTATTCAAATAAGGTTAGTACTTGAGTATTTCCTAAACGTATCAACTCAATTTCAAGACAGAAATATGAACTCTGAGGTATTTGCAGAGAATCGTATCAGGCACGTATTTGGCCCAATTTGTTTTCAAATGGCTATATCTTTTGAACAGAGGCGAATTCGGAAAAATGGTAAATGACAAAAGGGATTCTTTTGGCCTCAAGAGTCTACATTTAAAATATATGTAGAAGTAAAAGACTCACCCTGTATAGGTGGAATATTTCCAGGATTAACAGAGAAAAAAGATTCGCCAGGTCTTTGGAGTTATTGAAGTCACATAATATTTTCTCTAATTTATTATTTTCCCAAAGTGAATACGTAATTACTACGACCTCTATGTAGAGAGGAGAACGTTGCGTAGTTATCTGACGGGAAAATGAATATAACCTAACATTTTCAAAATATACACGGTGATTCCGATCCTAAAACTCTTCAGATCTGAGTATTTCGAAATCGAATAAAAAGTATGGGGCCCTCTAGACCTAATTTCGACCTAAGACGTCCCGCGACCTCTCTGTACCTTCCCAGAGACGGCTGTCGCGACCCAATTAGAAATAATTACGTCGTCAACCTGCTCCGGATTGTCCTCCTCCGCTTCGCCCCCACGTATGGCGGCGTAACCGCGGCTTGGAGGAGATTGGGGGGATCGATACGCAGCGCCGCATTGTGCGGGGGGGTCGAGGAGGCGGTCGGGGGGTGGGAGTTCACGAGGGGCCGTGTCCAGAGTCCCGAAGCCGTAGGCGGATGAATTATCCGCGGGGACCAGAGGGGGTCCTCCCCGGGGGGGTTTTTCGTTTGAATGCATTACGACTGGCCATTTTCATATTTGTTGCTTTTTTGTTGGAGTTGGCAAGTTTGGAGCGATGGGTTTCGAGGTTTGGAGGAGGAGGGGTCGTTGGTTATGGGAGTTGTATTTATTCTGTCTTATTGAAGCATACGGTGGGCCTTGGGGAAGGGAAATTATGTTTGAAAGCCTATTCGGTTTTGAGATGAAACAAGATATATCCGTATTATTTATTTCATTAAGAACTAGCTTTCTAAAACACATCTAAATTTAGATTGAAGCCAAATTTTGTTTTTTATTTCAAAGTTATCCCTATCGAAAATTCTATCACTCTAAATTCTAACAAAACACCCGATATATAGGTATCCGCTGAAATTTGATCGGAAATATCAATTAAAAAATAAATAACTTCGAAAAAGAGTGAAAATGAAACTCACACCAGATTTTAAGAAACTGTGAAAACCGCAAAAAATTCCGTGTAGTAGTTTCTGCTTGATGTGGAAACGAATCCAAATACGGAAAGACAAAAAATTCCAAAAATGTTTATTTTCCTTCTACTGCCCATATAAAAACTCCTAACATTTACAGAGGTCAGACCTGTTACAGTTTTAATATACAGTTTGAGTAAAAAATAGCACATGCCACATTTTTTTTCCGAAAATTGTTTGAATGATATATGAGCCAATAATTTCTTCAGTCCTAGCTACGCCATTTCGTTGCATTGTTTTCCTGAAAATAGTTCAATAGATCAGTCTTTACAATAAATCGAACCTATCAACATAGCAGAGAAAAATGTTTTAATCCAATTTCCCCATTTTCAGAAACGAAACAGGAACAAGAAGACCTCATGGCCGACATCAAGAAAACTGCCAACAAAGTCCGTCTGAAACTGAAGAGTAAGCAAAATCTTTCCATGCTTTGTATATCGACAAAAATCATCCTGTCAGTTTCTTAAGCACATTGTGAACGTTTCACTCTCTTCCAGCCATCGAACAGAGTATAGAACAGGAAGAACAAAATAACAAATCGTCTGCTGACTTAAGGATAAGAAAAACGCAGCATTCAACACTTTCCAGGAAGTTTGTAGAAGTCATGACGGAGTACAACCGAACCCAGACCGACTACAGGGAAAGGTGTAAGGCTAGGATACAGAGGCAGTTAGAAATCAGTAAGTTAAAATTTAACGCTACCATAATACGGGGAGACAGAATTTTTGCTGCTCTTGTAACATAGAGTAGGTTAATCAATTTCTGAAAGAAGTTAAAGAAGGTTGTTTTCCTTCCAGCCGGTAGGCAGACAACAAACGAAGAGCTGGAGGAGATGTTAGAGCAGGGCAATCCGGCGGTGTTTACTCAAGGTGTACGTGTCCCTTTCCACTATTAATGCAGAAGATATGGACTAACCTTAAACATCTTTCGAAATTTGCAGATTATAATGGAGACGCAGCAGGCTAAGCAGACACTGGCCGATATAGAAGCGAGACACGCTGATATCATAAAATTAGAAAACTCTATTAGGGAGCTCCATGACATGTTCATGGATATGGCGATGTTGGTAGAAAATCAGGTATGATCTCATTTTCTTTATTTTTGTTCGAGGAAGTTTCACAATTAAACGTGAAAGAATAGACAAATTATTCTGGATTCTCATTCATGCTCGGTCGAAATTTGAAGGAATATTGTTTGCAGAACTAGTTATTGGTTTAAAAATCCTGTATTATTTCAGATGAGTATGCTATTCTTGAACACTGGAACATTATATTATAAGACAATCAAAATTTCCAGTATTCGTATTATATTATAAGATTATAGAGTGAGCCACCAATTGTTATGGATATTATTCATATCGATTTTTGAGGACTCATCACAAACTTTTTGAAGATCATAAAATGTGATGAATAAATTTGTCTTTAATTAACTGATTAAACCTCACATGGGAATTGATCACTAGAAAATGATGAGAATATGATTTTCTTATTCCGTTGGCTCACTCTACTGGGTGTTCAACATGCTCTAATGCAAACTTCGGCCGTGGTTGCTTTGTTAATTCTCAACATGCTGGGGATGCCTCACAACGGTTAGAATTGATGAGGCTTGTTTTGCTAGGCACGATATAAACAAAAATCCTGAAGATCATGTGTGGAAAAAATTAAAGCTATCATATGCCAAATTTTGTCGTAGAGCATATAGAAAACCCTGTATATATCATATTTACGAGAAGAAATTCCATATTATTCGAGTTAAACAAGATTATAGTCTTTTATGGTGTCAAAAAACATGCGTTCTATCTCAAATCGCCCTGGTTTCAATTTGTTGTTTTTTTCTAATCAGCATGATGGATTTGAATTTCTGTAACAATAATTTTTTTTGCTTACTGGTATTAATCCTGGGGTCATAACCTGTAAGACAACTCTACTCTATTTCTTCCATTAATTTCACAAAAAAGGGTTAAACAATATTTTAATAATACACTGGCACGCAAATTTAACGGGACCCACATTTATTGCTATATAGGTGTAACAAAAATATTTATCATAGCCTAAACTTTCGAACGCCCTGTAGAAAAATTTGACGGATAAATCATGGAAATCGACAGGCCCGCCGCTAGCTGTCTGAGCGCCCGCGTGCAAATACTGTTATGCCGCCCCCAATAGGGCGCTACATCAGAGAGCAATTCGGCGGGAGGTTAATTACCCCCAGTACCCCCCCCGTAAATACTCCCCTGCGCTAAATATGCTGAGTCTTCTCTAGAAAGGGTTCCCTCATTATGGTGGGAAAAAAATAAAAAACCTATTGAATTATTGTTATTATACATATTTTATATTATATTATATTACATTATTGTTATTTTTATTTATAAAATTGAAAAATCATATAGATACACACTGAAATATTTATCTAAAAAAATTTCACTCTTCTCGCTTTTATATTTGCGAAATCTTCTATAGTTCTATAATCTTAGTCATATCCAATCTATCCAAAATTTGGTGTTCAATTGAAATTACATATAGCTAAATTACTTAATCTGTGTTGGAGCATAGTGGATCATAATTCTTGATAATTTTTAATTTTGAAAAAGATCTTTCTCCAGATGCAACTGAAACCGGCAATGTTAGTAGTGTTCAGTGGCGGATCCAGCTCTCGAGAAAGGGGGGGGTCACGGTCAAGGCCTCTATTCTTGAAAACCAGGGAGTAGAACAGTCGAGAGAACGGCGACGTGGCCCTACTGATTAGTAGGGCCACGTCGCCGTTCTCTCGATCGTTCTACTCCCTGGTTTTCAAGAATAGAGGCCCAGGTGGATTACATACCCGCCAATTGATTTTTTTTTATCAAACACAAGATTTGAGGGTTCGTCCAGTTCAGGGGGGGGTCATGACCCCCATGACCCCCCCTGGATCCGCGCTTGGTAGTGTTCTTAGTGCTATTGTTATATTCGGAAATGTAGAAATTAAGTCATTGCCAAAAATATATTGTAACAGTGATTGTGGATCCTTCGATTAGAGTTCTGCAAAATGCGATTTTAGTGCAATAATTTCATTAAACAAATCAATACCGTCAATGTCTGATTCATTAGTAGCATCATCTTCAAGCTTCAGATTCACTATTAACAAAATAATTGAAATTTAATTTTTTATCGTTATCTACTGTTCATACACCACGGAACTGTTCGAATCGAATCATAGACAAGAGACAAGTTTCAATTTCGAATGCAAAATGCAACTGATCCTAGGGGGTGTATATTCCGACAAAGACCTTCATTCTGTTTTTATCTTTATTTTCGTAATTCTCTTCAAAATCACGTATCTACCTAAACTCGGCTATAGTAGAAAGGGCGCAATTTGGTAACAGAGGGTTTTTTATGACATGCAATAATTGGCATAAACGATACGGCGACACTGAAAATATTCAAAACTACTACTACTACCTGGTTGTAATATTGGGAAAAAGAACATCTGCAAATTTTTCTCGTAGAATATTCAACAAAATCAAGATGCCGTAGGAACTTTCTGAATCGATGTTTCTTTCAGAAAATTTTTCCCGAGGGCGCAATTCGAAGTTCCGGGAGGGCAATTTATCGGATTATGTGAATTTTTCGATCTTGAAGTTTTATGCCATAACTGGATCTGGGCGCTCTCAGTATTTCGCCGGGGGGGCACCTGCGGAACTTCGGGGGGCGGCAGTGCCCCTCCCGGAAATATACCTGAAAGAAACACTGCAGTGAATTCACTGAATTCCGTGGATATACGGAAATTATCGATGTTGGCCGCCTGTCCTCCCAATCCTTCAGAGAAAAAGTCTCTCTAAGGGGGATGGGGAGACCTTGCCGCCCCCAATCTTGAACGGAGTTGGAGAAATTTCAAAGCAGTTGGCAAAGTTTCGATCGCATATGGCAAAATTTCTATGTTTCTATGACAGTTGGCAAAATTTTAAAGCAGTTGGACAACCGCCCCCCCTTTTTTTCTCCCCCCCCACGCTTACCACGTTGTTTGTCCCTTTCAAAAAAAATTTCAATTTCACTGGATTTGCCGCCCCCTGGACGTGCCGCCCTTGTGCCGGGCACGCCTTGCACGCCCGCTTACAGCGGGCCTGGAAATCGATACAGAAATGAAAATGAACTTTCAAGTGTGAGAAAAATATGTGTTCGGTTAAATTCACGTATTCAGTAATAAGTGTCGCAGCGCTCTCGGAGGTCTCACTGGACGCCACTGGGCTTGGCATTTCTAACTTGACGTTTCCTAATCGACCGCCAATTAGCAAAAGCTGCACGATTCAACTAAATCAGTTCGAAGTCCATTGTACAGCGGATAAAGGATTGCCGTATTTTCCGAAAGCCCCGAATGGAAACTCAATTTGGAAATCGCGCCACGTTATTGCAGATTTTGCTACGTTAACCTAACTCTTGCATCTGACACCTCTTGACGAGGCAACAGTTTAATCGAATGACCGGTAATTACTCCAGAACCTCGAGTTACAACAGTCTATTCATTACCGAAACGATCATTTTAATTCTATATTCGCAGGCTCTTTAGTTTGGCATTAAAAACGCCATTTTTGTTATCATATCGTCATGGACGAGAGCTCTTTAATGGGCGGGAAAAGATAATGGGCGATATCTTTTGTGGATGTCGTAATCAATGGAGAATTTCCTTTTAGGGATATTGAAGTTGGATACGCTCTCTCTCAGCAGCTCGGAATAATCTTGGATATTTGTTAGGTTGACTGTAGAGTAATCTAGGGATAGGTGGCGCTGCGATCAGTCCCCTATTACAGTGGCTATATTACCACAGAGACGACAACTCGTGTCTCATTTTCTATTGGTCGGCCGCATAGAACTTATAGTACATGGAATGCTATTAGCCTTGTTGCTCAGCTTAAAATAATGGATAAACATCTCAAGTTGGAGGAATACCGAAATTTCCATGTTCCCATGGATACGACTTGTCATACAGAACAGAAACACAGAAATACTATGTATTTAATCGTCAAGATCCGATTCATTTGGCATTTCGGCATACATTTCTGTGTTTCTGATCGGTGTGACAGGTCGTATCCATGGGAATATGAAAACTTCGGTATTCCTCCAACTTGAGATGTTTACCCACTTTTTGATCTGATAATAGCATTCCATGTAATATAAGTTCTATGGTCGGCCGCCATGTTTTGTCGAAATGACAGTGCGCAGATTTTCTAACCCATCTATGATTGTTATTGTTTATTTTCTTTCGAGAGTTATGGCCATTAAGCCAATGACTGATCAATCAAGATGAATTTACTATTGGCAAATAATAATCTTCACTTGTGTATGTAGCTCTTCAGTTTTTTCTGAATAATAATTTAAGTTAGAAGTTGAAGATAACCAGTATTTTCGATCTGTATCTTCGGGAAAATAGATAGCACGATGCAGTTCATTTGCAACGTCATATCTTAGATCGAATTCATGGAACATAATGTTACTTCCTAATGAAATTGAGACCTATAATATGAAATATTGCCGTAAGTTACCGATGTAAAATTCAAAAATACCGCCAAAACATCCCACAAAACATGGCGGACTTTTGACAGTTTTATAGCCAGTTGTCGTCACTGTGGTTATACAGTCACTGTATCCCCTATTAGGGAGAGTTTGGTCTCTTCATCCCCACTTTGCCGAAAGCTACCACAATGGCGACGAACATTGCTTAACAGAAAACTTAGGTTCAGATTTATGTATGCATAGCAAAAACGTCAATGGTAGGGAGGAAGACCAAGCTTATAGAGACTCTAATTGTTAGTTGAAATATTTTCGTCATTCCGTTATCAACATACAATCTAAAATCCGTTCTACACGTCAGATTCAAGGGAAAGATGTTGTAAATGGCTTATATTTCTGATTATTGTTAACAAGGTTTTTTCTCTTCATTGTCGACTTAACTGACTTCTTCGAGGCTTACTAACACTAACGGCCTTCTCTTCCTGGGCTATTTTAGGGCGAGATGATAGATCGCATAGAATATCATGTCGAGCATGCTGTCGATTATGTACAAACCGCCACCCAAGACACCAAGAAAGCATTAAAATACCAAAGTAAAGCCAGGCGGGTGAGTCGATCCTCATTAATAATCTTAAGATGTTACAGTTATTTCGCTTTTAATTTTTTTGTGTTTCATTTCTCCTATTTCCACCTACCTTATCCTATGTTGTTTATTGCTTTGTTGCATTCTCTTAATGGTTACTTGTATACTAACGTGCCTTTGTCACTCTGTTATCGATGGGTACTCTAATGGTACTATATGTATATCTATGAATGTTGGTTGGGCTGTTCTTTTTGGTGTTTTCTCTCCGTTTTATCTCCGCATTAACCACTGACCTCGATTCTCCCTGGTGTCACTTGTACATATTCCTCCCTGGACTCAACCCTCCTCCTTGTGCCATCTCCCCTTCCTTCCTGTTACCCTAGGGCGAATTGGTGGATAGGATAGAGTATCACGTGAGCCAAGCGGAGAACCACGTCACCACTGGAAGAACGGAGTTGAAGGTAGCGCAAGAGTATCAAACAAAAGCGAGGAAGGTAGGTCAGATCCCTCATCTCCCTTCCCAGATAAACCAGCACCGAAGTGTTGCTTAGTTGTTGTCATCTTTTCGATGTTGATCTCCAGATGCATACGTTTTTGTTGTTTTGTGTGCGGGTGCTAGATTCACCAAAAGCAGTAGAGGAGAAATTTTATTCATTTAAATATCGTCAGCCATATGGCAATGCCTCCTATTCGCTCACAACCAGATTTTGCAGGAGACGATAAGAACGGTTTTGTAATTTTCGGTCAAGAAAATTTCCTTGGATGCAAATTCTGACATTTGGAGATCTTCAAATCTGTCTCTAAAATTGATAACAGATGGCGTGGTTTTTTACACAGATGAGATGCTCCAAAGAGATATGTTTGGTGATCTGGCATCTGCGATTTCAACTATTTGTTTCGAGCAAGGTCGTTTTTATGATTTGTGTCATTCGCATAAACTGCTTTTAGATGTCCATCAATATTGGCCTTGCTCTTTTTGTGTTTCCTTTGTTAGCAGTCGATTTATTTTCTTTTTATTTTGTCTGTTCACAGAAAAAGATCCTGCTCATTATCTGCCTCGTAATAGCTATCATCATATTAATTGCCATTTTATGGTCGTTCGTACCCTAAGCCCCTCCCAAATTCTCCTCTAGTCATTAAGTCACATCAAAAGCGGGTGTTAGTGACGTAAATGTAGGAAGAAGAATAGTGAATTCTACAGAAAAAACGTCTGATAATGTATTTACCCCTTCAAGAAAAACTGTAATAACTGAATATTTATTTTGGTCACTATGTACGATCCTGTGCTTTCAGTTGATCCACGGCAATCTTTATGGCATTATCAAATCTACTTTTTGATGATCCAATGCAACATATTGAGTATACACAACATGTATTCGAACTTTGAATTGAGTGAGGCTAGTCATCAATTTGAGGCACATATGGGTCGTGTAGCAATTTCATCAAATTATATTTTAGTACCTCTGGGTACTGATTATCTGTCATCTTCATTCAACCGTAAATATAATTAAATAGAATGTGTTGAAATAATGAAAAATTTAGATCATATTTCACGAGATGTCCATGTCGCATCCAGCATAATATATGTGGATATGGAAAAGCATATCTTAGCAATAAAAAAATAACTGTTTCGATTCACTTGCTGTCATTTCGAAAGCATGAAATTTATTGTGCAATATTTAATGTCTTATTTCGGTTTGAAAATTAGCAGATTTTTATCTTGTTGTATTTAAAATATATTATGTCGATGATGTATATTTTTGTGAATATTTCAGAGTATTTTTTCAAATATGTAGCTAAATTCGATATTTTACCTAGGACTCTGCCGACTTTTGGGTATCATAGTTTTTATAGGCATTAAAATGTGTCTTTTTTTGGAGTTCATTAAGCTCAGTTTGTTGAAATACCTTATAATTTGTGCATCAAATTCGGGTCGACCTTTGACCATTTTTTAAAAGATAAAAAGATTTCGTTATAAGTATTTAATTGATTTTTGTAATTGCTAAAAAATCTTCAAGCCAGAAAGTATTCTTCTGCCCGCAATACTCACTCAGTCTTAATTTTCATATTAATTAAATATGTATATATATATTCGAAGTTACTGTTACATATAAGAAATATTTTATGATTTATTGAAAGCTATGTAAAAGAAAAACCAAATGACTTCTCTCAACTCCTGCTACCATTAATTTCGAAACCACCTTTTATCTTTGTTTGCACGTTCAGTCCTGAGATTTATTAATTGTATTTTATTTATTAAATATTAAATTTAATTTTTGTAATGTTTCGTTTTTTGTTTTATTTTATTTTTCTGCCCTGAGTTACAACAATATACAACCTCACTCCACATGATTTAATTTTTGATAAACGCCAATTCTTTGGAATGGAGTGAATATTCTTGCACATAATATGAAGAAGAAATGTGCCAATAAATGTATGGTAAAATTTAAGAGTATAGTTCTTCAATTTTGTGCTGTATATTCAAATTTTCTAACATTCTTTTCCTTATATGTCTACAGAAGAAAATCATTATGCTAGTCTGCCTATCAGTGGTTGTATTCGTCCTTGGTAGTGGACTTTATGCGAAACTAAGAGGAAGTTAAATTCGGTTACTATCGTGAGTAATAGTAAGCGAACAGTTTATCTTGAACTCTACAACATTACACATTACAATTCCACACAAGCAATATCATACATAATTTACACTGAACACATTGACAACAGAAAACAAGATTCAAGATAAATTTTTTGCTTTTCATTTTACGCTTGAAAAATTAGCAAGATTAGTATTCCATACCTCTGTTTGCAATACATTTTTATATAAGAAATTTTTCGGTTTTAATTTCACATGGAAGTAGTCATAAATTTTTTTTTTCAATTTTACATACATTGATTGCTGGTCTGTTTTGATTCAGATTTTTCTGATAATATAAAGATGGGTTCACACTGCGCCACATATCTGGCTTATTTCTGTCGGCCTAACTATAAACACCGGGCAAAAAGTTTCTTTATTATCATTAAAAATCAGGCGGGTAGCATGACGTGCACTACCATCTTTTTATTTGGGGGTTGCATTAGCATTTGCAGTTATGATGATTTTTTGAGTAGTGAAAGAAATTACCGCATATAAAAAATATAAAGATGAAATCAAGAACTTGGATGGACACTTTGATGTCATGGCATGTTACAAAATGCAAGTTTGCTACATTGGTGAATTTTTTCGCGAAATACTGACACAGGGAAGACGACTTTCTTCGATGATTATTTTCGCGCAGTGTAAACCTCTCTTATTATGAATAAATATTTGAAAAATCCTGAAATCCAGGAACATATTTCATGCAATGATATGTGGAAAATAATTATAAGTTATTTATATCACTACACCTTCAGTTTTTCGCATTTTCTTAAAAGGTGCCAAAACAGTTTAGTCGCCAAATTCATTTTGTGCTGACTGAAGAACTAAGTTTGTTGATGTGAATATTGTTAATTAGTGGTTTAAAAATTACATTTATTATAATAATTAATCGAATCGTAAAATTAAATTTCGAAGGTCACATAGATTTCAACATATACAATTATTTTGAACCTATGATTTTCCCCAATATGTTTTTTCCTAGCTATCTGATTGATAAATTGTTATGTGAGTCGAATATTAAAATATAAATTCTTCAGTACAATCGGCTTTCATCGATCTCAATAAGTAAAAAGCAAAGAAAAATATCTAAAACTGAAAAATCTTCATTATGAACTCTTATCAAATTTGCCGATACGCTTTTGGTAAGTTATCATTTTGAAGTTATGTATGAAAATATATGTGGACAAAATATTTAAAATACCTATAATAATATACAGAGCAAAATTATTTATTAGGGGTTAACTGTTTGTATAGGATCTTCCACTAATATGTAAATTTATGCAGCATATTTTAATTTTGTATCATGCAACAAAAAAAGAATAAAAGCTGCATACCTTCATTGAATGATGCATCGATAGTATTTGAAAAATATGAATTCATTAAAATGTCTTTGTTGATATAAAATTAATTTTATAAAATCCACAAAACTATTCAATGCACCATTCTAAGCTATTTTGTGAAAATACTGTTATCGAAATATGGAGATCTTTGGTTTAGCATTATAGGTTTTCTTCTCGAAATTAGTGTTTGATTGAATTTGATTGGACGGGTCAACATACTGATGGTAAGTCTATTCTCAATCCATTTTTCATAAAATTGTCATTAGGAATAAATAAAATGCCAATTAATAGTCAGATCGGTTGTTGTATTCAAATTTTACTTCATTTTCAAGAGAAAACAATGCTTAAAGTAATTTCACTAAACAAAATCACAATTTTTGTACACTTTATAAAACACAAAACAAAACACATTTTATCTACACTTTACACACATTTGCACACTCTACACTTGCACCAAAACAAATACACAACACAGATATAAAATGAGACATCAAAAAGTCCAAGTGAATCAAACTTAAAATCAATAATATTGAACTGCACAATGTTGAGTGACAAATGCACAAGTGTAGGGTAAAATGTAAACATTACTCAAACGAACAATATAAAAACTTGTATTCTTATTCCTGCAGAAGAAAATTATGATCCTTGTATGCTTAACAATATTGGGACTAATTATCACCTGTACCATCGGAGGATACCTTGGAATTATCTAAACTGGTGAGTGATTTATTATTACACAGTATACTCTTTTGTCTTTGGATGATATTATTTAACGTCTCCATTCTCCTTTAGAATGACTAAACAATTTCCTCAGAGATTTTCCATGATATTTTACTGTTTACCTTTCAGATACCCACTTCAAGGATTGATAAACGGTCAGAGGATCTAGTTACGAAAACTTGCTTCTTGTCGATTGTGAAATTGGCATTGTTTCATTGTTGAGGTGTCATAATTAAAGTTCAATCATTATTTAAAGAAAGAATCAATTTGAATATAGTTGATTGTATGCAGATCTTGTAGTTCTAAATAGGTTAGGTTAATTAATATAAAAGAAAATATTTAAGATGAGACGTTTACTATAGCAATAAATGTTGATTTTGAAAAATGTGTGATATTAAAAATTTAACTTATTTACGTTGGTTCATATATTTGCTGGAAGCATTTAATATTGTACAGAAAATAATGCGATTTTCTTTCAGAATTTTTTTGAGATATAATAAATGCCAAAATTCAATTAACGAAGAGTTCATATAAGTTTTAAGCATTCAACATATTCTTAAATATTCAACAATGAGCTCTGAAATGTGAGTTGGGTGGAACTCAGAAATTGTAATTAGATATTCGGAAAAGTGTTAGAAGTGCAAAAAAAGGATTATTTCAACATATCCTCTGGAATCCAATTGAAACACTGCCTTCATTATGTCGTATATCTAGCACTGTGAATACAACAAAATTTCAGGCAATATATTGGCTCATTGCTGCAATATTCGAATACATTATATTGTCAGAAGTTAAACACAATCAGTAGATTGTATGGCCTAACTCTTTCGGTGCAGTGCCCAATCGAAAAACAAATCCAGAAATGAAATTCAACCAAATCGAAATTGAGAATCGTTTTGATTGTGCAAAAAACTTGCTTTCAAAGTTGCACTTCATCCTGTGGTGTACATGTGCCTAATGTACAGAAGTGGTCTGATAGTCAAGTTACAATTGAATTCAAAATTTAGGGAAGACAAAAATCGTTTTAACTGGAATATGCACTGTTGGTGTGATCTATTTGGAATTCAACTCGATCATAGGCATTTTTCGTACAATATAGGTAGGTATGCTTTAATGTGGACCGTAGAAATTTAACGGTTTAAAAAATTTCTGATTCACTCGTCGACATATCATTAATACTAAATTGTAGACTCACATATCGTAGAAAAAATAGTAAAAACACCCCATATACACATGTACACCCAAAACCACATGTTGTCTTCCTCTAAAAGAAAACCCTTTAACCAACATAGTAAATCTCCTGTTCCTGTTTATATTCATTTGGATATTATGTAGGCTTTCAATTGATCTCTAAATATTAAATAAAGAGTCTTTCGTCATTATATTTGTATACTTATTAGACAATTTTATACTGAACCTGAGTATTTTAGAAATCCATAGACAGTCATTGGTTTAGAATTCAATATTAAAATAATAGTTTTGTAATGTTAGCACCAATGGAAATGGGTCAGAAATCACATCTCAAATTCGATTTGTTCATTTCAAATAGTTCGTTAGATTGATGCATAAATTTTTCTTTTAGTGAAATGTATATATGTAATAATTAAAATTTTTTTAATATTTCAAACTTTAAGTTTTTTCAATTTTTGGAAATATTCCTTTTTTATTAATCAACAATGTCCGATGAATGAAATGTGATTTTTGCTTCCATTTTTGCGTATTTGTCAATTCGAAAAATCCTTCAGATCTGTAAAAAATATTTTCCTGTATCAACAGATACAAATAAGTGAGATTGTACTAAAACTTTTTAAAAAATATGTAGTGGATTATCTTCTATGGAAATGTAATTTTAACATACTGTTTTAAAAATGTGGTGTTTCTCCAAAGAATTATCTTTGGTTTCCCATTCTTCAACCTTTTCTGTAGTGTGTTAAACTACTTATGGTGTTAAATCTGAAATTTTATTTTTCCATAAATGTAAATTTTATTCCTCTAGCTATCACTCTCACTATAATGCGCTTAGTGTGCATTTAGAGTTGAATCACATGCTAAACATGGATTTTAGATGTCAATATGGTGACAATACCTTCATTGGATGAATAAATTGAAAAAGTTTAGGATGGCTTCACTGGAAGTTCGCCTTTTCGAAAACACAATACCTAATTTCCTTCAAAAATTTTCAATTTGCAGTATTTATCCTTTTCGTGTTCTTCTAGAATCTAGATTCTTGCTATTTTCAAAAATGTCTCTATTTTTCATGACGAAGTTCAATCGATGTGCTTATAACTTGAATTAGAATATCTTATTTCATATGAAAAACAATTTCAAAATTTTGTGTTTTTCAGTAGATACGCAGAAATTAATTGTTTTCAATGTAAAGATGATTTAATACCTGTACTTGGATTGATTTATGGGTGAACTCTTAGCAAAGGCTCATCAAAAATTGTAAATATATTTTTGTAAATTATTTATTGTGATAGCCAGAGGATATCGATGTGTTTCAATAAATGTAAATCCTTTTCAACTTCCAATGAGCACAAAAAGAATCCTATCGAAAATTAAAGCTTAGTTGTTGCTAGCTACATTGCAGCATGTAATCCATTAAAATGTTACAGTTGTTTTTCAATTTTAAGAGATATGATATCATCTGGAAATCAGTCAAAGTATGTGAAGCAAAAATGAAACTATTGGCGCCATTCGGTTATTACGAGATTTGTTTTTTCAAGTGGATCGACTGATGTCCAAATGTTACTCTTTCTCACTCGTGTGTTGTGACCTTTATAGAATAGTTGCACAATACATTTACTGTAAAATATGAATGTGCACTCGTTCGCAAGATAGTGAAGTGAAAGTAGGTACATTAATCGAAGTCTAGATGTTCATCAAAATCATCTATAATTGTATATACACTTAGGTACTAAAATGCTTGATTTGATTGCGGGATCATTCTTTATAGGACAATAATATGAATTAATATTAACAAAAAGCCTACTGGAAAAATGATTTAAGTCTATTCACTTTAATTCTTTGTAGGTTGCGATTTTTCATTATCTTGTGAATGCTGTATAATAGTTATCAATAAATTTATCCAATATAAATATTGAAGTGGAAATTGAAATAATGAATCTTCCAGAAAAACTTGACCGTTTCATTTATTCCTTTTTCCGTACAAATCCTCTTGGAATATAATTATTTTGCTAAAATAAATTTGACTTCGACTTCGAAAATTTTTTTAAACCGGACTTTTAAACGTTTTTTCCAAATCATGGATTTGTTGTAGTTGTTATAGATTGAACAATTCATTTTTTCATTTATAACAGTATACGTCTGGCCCGAGCATCGTATTGATATGGCATTAGCCTTAGCTACGCCCCTGCTTATTTACCCTTTTACCTTATTTCTCTTTTCAACAACGAGTCTTATAAAATGTTTTGAACTCATTGTGGCCGCATAAGCATTCTTTAAACAATGGCATAGGCCAGTCAGATCTCTTTCTCTTTACCAGTATTCTACTTTTTCGGAGCGCGCTCCTTTGGTAGAAATATGATGCTTTGTGACTACGATTGGTCCTCTACTCCTCTGTGACATAACCAAATTAAGGTAACATAACCTCACTTATAATCCATCAAGATCAAATACAAAATATTTTTAATTTAATAAAATGTGTAGCGTAAATGATGCGGGTGATATTGAGGATTTGAGTAGCACTATTGCCGTATCAAAATTAACAGTAAAAATGTAAGCAGAGGTTCTTCAATTGTTTCCTAATCTAAGAGCATATTCATATAGACACTTGTTTTAGACTTCCTGATAAATGCAACAAGTGTAAAGAAAGAAATCCACACATATTACTGAGAAATAAAGATGCATACTGCAAAGATTGCTTTTTAGCGAGCACCAATCACAAATTCAGAGCATTACTCGGTAAACACAGAATTATCAAAGATGATGACAGAGTTTTAATATATTATGTTGGTGGTCATCCTACCACTGCTCTATTAAATTTTTTAAGAACAGGACTGGAATTAAATACACCAAAAAAGATAAGATTTATCCCTGTCTGTTTATTTCTTCAAAGTGAGTTCTTTCGAAGTATTAATTTTAACATGTGTAGAATAGGTTTGCAATCATTTTTATAATCCTTTCAGATCAGTTCAATTTGCCTAAAGATGATAGGCTGAAAATTTTAAATGATATAGTTGATGAAGTTGGAAAGTTTAACATTCCAATATTCTTTTCATCACTCGTCAAGTTCTATGAAAATGGGAATAATATTGCAATATATGAGAATGTTGAGGATTTTTTGACAGATATGGAAAGCATAAAAGGAGAAAAAGTTTTTGACACAACAGAAACATTAACAAACGATTTAGAAAAAATATATGAGTAAGATGTTTTGTTGAGTAGTTATTATTTTTGTGGTTGAACTCTTCTTTTATTTGCATTTTAGAAGGAGACTGTTAATATCAGCTGCTAAAAAATTGAACTGCAATTTTATTTTTTCCCCTGAAATATCTACAGATATAGCTTCCCAAATTTTATCAGATGTTGCAATTGGAAGGGGTTCTCACATTCCATCTACAACAGTGAGTTCTTTCAAAATTCCACCAAATTTTTTTTCATTCACACTTTTTTAGGGTTTTTGTGATACAAGAGATGAAGAAATTAAAGTTTTGAGACCTCTTAGAGTGTTTGACATCAAGGAGTTGGCATTATATAATTATTACCACAATCTAGATCCTGTAATTCTCAGTACGAAACCTGCAAAGTCTTCTATTCAAAATTTGATCAAGAACTTCGTTGATCAACTCCAATTAAGTTTTCCTGCTACAGTAAATACAATTCTTAGAACAGGGGACAAACTGAGCATGGCAACTAACAAGAAGAAAACCGCTGTAATTTGTCATATATGCCAGGTAAAGTATAAAATTTATTATTCGATTTATTGTAAATGTAATTTTCGGTGTTTATAGAGTCCTATAGAAGCACCATTTCAATCATTAACATCAAAAAAAGCAGTTGAATTCTCAAGCAGGATTTCAAAAACTAAACAGCCATTTTCAATGGTAAATGATGAAGTGAACAAAGAAATCTGCTTTTCTTGCTCTAATCTAGAGAAGTTTTTATGATCGAAACGCAAATTGATGTGATATTGTGAATTGGTGAATAAAGATATTTTCTGTTAATTAAAAAAAAGGTTTTCAATAGAAAGGAACCCTCGAGAAAAAAATCAGTAAAATGATTTAAATAATATATTTCATTCAACACAAATAGACAATTAATGTATCAACGGAATATAAATGCAAAAAATTATAAATATTTCAACACTAAATTAATAGATGATATAAACAATGTATTCATTCAGTTAGAGTTATTATTTACAGTCAAACCAGTAGTGATTTCATTGGTTATCTGTTCCCAAGCATTAACCTGCGACTGTTCGTACTCGATCTGTTTGTTCACGAAATCCAAAAGGATTTTTTTAATGCAGTTTTGTTTTTCCATCTGCCACCTTTCCAAATCACTCCTCAAACTTTCATTTGCACATTCCAAATAGTCTTGGTTGGCTTCTACTTTCTTCAATAACTGCGGAATGTGAGTCCCTTCAAAATAGAAACAAATCGATTATAACAACCCAAGAAGAGATGTGGTACATATTAGGAGGAAAAATATTTAACACTCACCTAGTTTTTCTAATTGTTCATCGCAGTTTTTTTGCTTCCACAGTTGAAAACTTGCCCCATCTTGGCTTTGTGAGATCGCCACAAGCTTGTCTTTCTGACAATGCTTCTTATTTAATTCTTCGATGGCATTTTCGTATGCTTGTTGATGTGTTTCTCTCTTCTTCAATGTCTCTTGCACTACATCAATGTAACTCAAGAAATCCTTCATCGGATTTGCCATGATGTTATTGTAATTTTGTGCTAATATATTTTGAGACGAAGACATTCTCTCCAATGCATGACCAATACCTGAAAGTTGTAAAAAAGATATCCTGAAGGTAGGAGCTTATTAAAATTCATAGTTAACATGGTATTCATTTGCGCATTCACGTGAAGACAAAAAATTGTAAGTTCCTACCTTGGAGAATACCTGCTAACTCTTGCTCACTAGTAGCCCAAGTAGTAAAAATGGGATGGAAACTATTGAGTTCTGTTATGAATTCAGCCCTCTCTCTTATAATTCTGTTTGATATTTTTTCAACAGAGCTTAACTTTTCTGCTAGAGCTGTCAAATAGGTTTTCATTTTATCGAATTCATAGTGACGTATTTTGTAACTAGTGAGGGATGTACTGCTCAAACTTTGAGACCTAGAATTTGGGTCAAACTGCTTCTGCTTGCGATGAGCTACAAAATCCTGGAAATCGAATGAATGAGAATGAAAGAGTTTGATTAAATTTCGAATTGTATACTTGTTGTTTTGCTGTCAAGAAATGGAATAACTGTTCATTGCAACTCAAGATAGGATGCTGAACAATTCTAGACATGAATAAATTGAGAGCTTTCATACGTAGTAGTATAAATTCTTTTGAATATCTATCCAGTTGACCCATCAGAGTATGCTTTCCAGGGAGAGGCTAAAACATAAAATCTTTGTAAAAAATCCACACTTAATTATGATAATTTTACAGGAACAATACAGAATGGATGTTGTTCCACTAATTTCTGCCTAAGCCATATAAAATCATTGTATCTCCTTCTGACACAATATTCATTCTCTGGAAATTCAATACGTGCAACTTTTGTCGTTATTTGGAAGGTAATGTAAGTCTCTAAGGTTTCCAAATATTTCTGTGGATTGTCTATCTTGACGCAAAGGTCAGAATTTTCATCCATATTCAATTCGGCTAAGTTTTCCATATCCTGAATTGTAGAGAAGCTTTCAAAACTAGGAGATTGCACCTAGAACGTAGTATTAGTATTCAATTTATTCAACTTTATCGTAGACTAACGAATGAGTTGTCGAAAGAAGCGCTGCAAATACTTGATTGATCATGATCCTTATTGCCTTTGATAATTGAGGATATTTCCTTATTTTCAACTACAACATCAAGAACAGCTGAGGTAGTAGTCATATTTAGAGCTATATCCGATTGGTATGAAGTAGTGTATAATTATACTAGTTCCTATTTGGAGAGAAGATAATATATTTTTGAATAAAATTCAAGTTGAACATTGAGTTTTGGCTGCTCATTCAAATAGAATCCAAATATATAAACAGAGACTGTTGTCTCTGATATAAACTTTGATTGAATGTGCAAACCACAAAGCATTTATATGCTCTGTGGTTTGCATTATTAATTACCACAGATCTAACTTATTGTTCTGTGCTGTGGCAGTCCTCGGTGCAGCGACGTTGCCAGATGGATTATTGTGTGGTTGGGTTATGTTCCGCTTTATTCGATCAAACGAAATCCGAGGAAATCTGACCGCACTGAATGCACTCGTTTCCACACCACCCTGTCGGTAGAGAGCTCGGTTCGTTTTGTTTTTGAGTGGTATCCCCAGTAGGCCTAATCCTCTTTATGTCGTAATGTGCCAAATTTATTTACTTGTTCCGCATTTTTTTGTGCATACCTACTTGTTTCCGCATTTATCGCCGCATACTATTTCCGCGTTTCTTGGCGCATACTATTTCCACGTTTCTTGGCGCATACTTGTTTTGCATTCATTGGCGCATACTGTTGCCGCATTTATTGGCTCTGAATTATCCAGTTGAACGAATTCCGCCAAGGGAATATATGAACGCGATAGTTCATACACTCGTTTTCACACCACCCTGTAGGTAGAGTGCTCGGCTACTTGAACGATTCCACCAAGGGAATATATGAACGCTATAGTTAATGCACGCGTTTCCACACCACCCTGTCGGTAGAGTGCTCGGCGCGTATTGGTTTTAAGTGGTATCCCCAGTAGGCCTACTCCACTTCATATCGAAATGCGCAATCTTGTTTCCGCTTTCTGGGCGCATACTTTTTTCCGCATTATCCAGTTGAACGAATTCCACCAAGGGAATATATGAACGCGATAGTTAATGCACTCGTTTCCACACCACCCTGTAGGTAGAGTGCTCGGCGCGTTTTGTTTTTAAGTGGTATCCCCAGAAGGCCTACTCCACTTTATGTCGAAATGCGCCAAATTTATTTCTAATAATCTGTTAATTTAACAAATTAACCAGATATTAGAGGATCGCGGAAAGAAAAAGTTTCAATTTAGTTCTAGCCTACGATTCTTCTCAAGGTCAAACGGATACGTACAGCATATGTGGGGTTAGGGGAACCATGCCATTAAAGCCCCTTGTGGCCGAAAGAAAATCGGAGATCCAGAAAGAAATATAACTTTTCCTTCTATTTTTTCGATTTGGCGAACTACGACGAGAATAGTTTTTATTGGCGCACTCTTGTTTCCGCATTTGTTGGCGCAATCTTGTTTCCGCTTTTTGGGCGCATTCTTTTTTCCGCACTATCCAGTTGAACGAATTCCACCAAGGGAATATGAACGCGATAGTTTATGCACTCGTTTTGACGCCACCCTGTAGGTAGAGTGCCCGGCTACTTTAACGATTCCACCAAGGGAATATATGAACGCGATAGTTAATGCACTGTTTTTTGGCGCATTCTTTTTTCCGCACTATCCAGTTGAACGAATTCCACCAAGGGAATATGATCGCGATAGTTTATGCACTCGTTTTGACACCACCCTGTAGGTAGAGTGCCCGGCTACTTTAACGATTGCACCAAGGGAATATATGAACGCGATAGTTAATGCACTATTTTTTGGCGCGATTTTGTGTCCGCTTTTTGGGCGCATTCTTTTTTCCGCACTATCCAGTTGAACGAATTCCACCAAGGGAATATGAACGCGATAGTTTATGCACTCGTTTTGACACCACCCTGTAGGTAGAGTGCCCGGCTACTTTAACGATTCCTCCAAGGGAATATATGAACGCGATAGTTAATGAACTGTTTTTTGGCGCAATTTTGTTTCCGCTTTTTGGGCGCATTCTTTTTTCCGCACTATCCAGTTGAACGAATTCCACCAAGGGAATATGAACGCGATAGTTCATGCACTCGTTTTGACACCACCCTGTAGGTAGAGTGCCCGGCTACTTTAACGATTCCACCAAGGGAATATATGAACGCGATAATTAATGCACTATTTTTTGGCGCGATTTTGTGTCCGCTTTTTGGGCGCATTCTTTTTTCCGCACTATCCAGTTGAACGAATTCCACCAAGGGAATATGAACGCGATAGTTTATGCACTCGTTTTGACACCACCCTGTAGGTAGAGTGCCCGGCTACTTTAACGATTCCACCAAGGGAATATATGAACGCGATAGTTAATGAACTGTTTTTTGGCGCAATTTTGTTTCCGCTCTTTGGGCGCATTCTTTTTTCCGCACTATCCAGTTGAACGAATTCCACCAAGGGAATATGAACGCGATAGTTTATGCACTCGTTTTGACACCACCCTGTAGGTAGAGTGCCCGGCTACTTTAACGATTCCACCAAGGGAATATATGAACGCGATAGTTAATGAACTGTTTTTTGGCGCAATTTTGTTTCCGCTTTTTGGGCGCATTCTTTTTTCCGCACTATCCAGTTGAACGAATTCCACCAAGGGAATATGAACGCGATAGTTTATGCACTCGTTTTGACACCACCCTGTAGGTAGAGTGCCCGGGTACTTTAACGATTCCACCAAGGGAATATATGAACGCGATAGTTAATGCACTATTTTTTTGCGCGATTTTGTGTCCGCTTTTTGGGCGCATTCTTTTTTCCGCACTATCCAGTTGAACGAATTCCACCAAGGGAATATGAACGCGATAGTTTATGCACTCGTTTTGACACCACCCTGTAGGTAGAGTGCCCGGCTACTTTAACGATTCCACCAAGGGAATATATGAACGCGATAGTTAATGAACTGTTTTTTGGCGCAATTTTGTTTCCGCTTTTTGGGCGCATTCTTTTTTCCGCACTATCCAGTTGAACGAATTCCACCAAGGGAATATGAACGCGATAGTTCATGCACTCGTTTTGACACCACCCTGTAGGTAGAGTGCCTGGCTACTTTAACGATTCCACCAAGGGAATATATGAACGCGATAGTTAATGCACTCGTTTCCACACCACCCTGTAGGTAGAGTGCTCGGCGCGTTTTGTTTTTAAGTGGTATCCCCAGAAGGCCTACTCCACTTTATGTCGAAATGCGCCAAATTTATTTCTAATAATCTGTTAATTTAACAAATTAACCAGATATTAGAGGATCGCGGAAAGAAAAAGTTTCAATTTAGTTCTAGCCTACGATTCTTCTCAAGGTCAAACGGATACGTACAGCATATGTGGGGTTAGGGGAACCATGCCATTAAAGCCCCTTGTGGCCGAAAGAAAATCGGAGATCCAGAAAGAAATATAACTTTTCCTTCTATTTTTTCGATTTGGCGAACTACGACGAGAATAGTTTTTATTGGCGCACTCTTGTTTCCGCATTTGTTGGCGCAATCTTGTTTCCGCTTTTTGGGCGCATTCTTTTTTCCGCACTATCCAGTTGAACGAATTCCACCAAGGGAATATGAACGCGATAGTTTATGCACTCGTTTTGACGCCACCCTGTAGGTAGAGTGCCCGGCTACTTTAACGATTCCACCAAGGGAATATATGAACGCGATAGTTAATGCACTGTTTTTTGGCGCGATTTTGTGTCCGCTTTTTGGGCGCATTCTTTTTTCCGCACTATCCAGTTGAACGAATTCCACCAAGGGAATATGAACGCGATAGTTTATGCACTCGTTTTGACACCACCCTGTAGGTAGAGTGCCCGGCTACTTTAACGATTCCACCAAGGGAATATATGAACGCGATAGTTAATGAACTGTTTTTTGGCGAAATTTTGTTTCCGCTTTTTGGGCGCATTCTTTTTTCCGCACTATCCAGTTGAACGAATTCCACCAAGGGAATATGTACGCGATAGTTTATTCACTCGTTTTGACACCACCTTGTAGGTAGAGTGCCCGGCTACTTTAACGATTCCACCAAGGGAATATATGAACGCGATAATTAATGCACTATTTTTTGGCGCGATTTTGTGTCCGCTTTTTGGGCGCATTCTTTTTTCCGCACTATCCAGTTGAACGAATTCCACCAAGGGAATATGAACGCGATAGTTCATGCACTCGTTTTGACACCACCCTGTAGGTAGAGTGCCCGGCTACTTTAACGAT
Source organism: Adalia bipunctata (assembly GCA_910592335.1). Taxonomy (NCBI): domain Eukaryota; kingdom Metazoa; phylum Arthropoda; class Insecta; order Coleoptera; family Coccinellidae; genus Adalia; species Adalia bipunctata. The sequence continues at coordinate 8,476,123 of OU342951.1, forward strand.
TCCACCAAGGGAATATATGAACGCGATAGTTAATGAACTGTTTTTTGGCGAAATTTTGTTTCCGCTTTTTGGGCGCATTCTTTTTTCCGCACTATCCAGTTGAACGAATTCCACCAAGGGAATATGTACGCGATAGTTTATTCACTCGTTTTGACACCACCCTGTAGGTAGAGTGCCCGGCCACTTTAACGATTCCACCAAGGGAATATATGAACGCGATAATTAATGCACTATTTTTTGGCGCGATTTTGTGTCCGCTTTTTGGGCGCATTCTTTTTTCCGCACTATCCAGTTGAACGAATTCCACCAAGGGAATATGAACGCGATAGTTTATGCACTCGTTTTGACACCACCCTGTAGGTAGAGTGCCCGGCTACTTTAACGATTCCACCAAGGGAATATATGAACGCGATAGTTAATGCACTATTTTTTTGCGCGATTTTGTGTCCGCTTTTTGGGCGCATTCTTTTTTCCGCACTATCCAGTTGAACGAATTCCACCAAGGGAATATGAACGCGATAGTTTATGCACTCGTTTTGACACCACCCTGTAGGTAGAGTGCCCGGCTACTTTAACGATTCCACCAAGGGAATATATGAACGCGATAGTTAATGCACTATTTTTTTGCGCGATTTTGTGTCCGCTTTTTGGGCGCATTCTTTTTTCCGCACTATCCAGTTGAACGAATTCCACCAAGGGAATATGAACGCGATAGTTTATGCACTCGTTTTGACACCACCCTGTAGGTAGAGTGCCCGGCTACTTTAACGATTCCACCAAGGGAATATATGAACGCGATAGTTAATGAACTGTTTTTTGGCGCAATTTTGTTTCCGCTTTTTGGGCGCATTCTTTTTTCCGCACTATCCAGTTGAACGAATTCCACCAAGGGAATATGAACGCGATAGTTCATACACTCGTTTTGACACCACCCTGTAGGTAGAGTGCCTGGCTACTTTAACGATTCCACCAAGGGAATATATGAACGCGATAGTTAATGCACTCGTTTCCACACCACCCTGTAGGTAGAGTGCTCGGCGCGTTTTGTTTTTAAGTGGTATCCCCAGAAGGCCTACTCCACTTTATGTCGAAATGCGCCAAATTTATTTCTAATAATCTGTTAATTTAACAAATTAACCAGATATTAGAGGATCGCGGAAAGAAAAAGTTTCAATTTAGTTCTAGCCTACGATTCTTCTCAAGGTCAAACGGATACGTACAGCATATGTGGGGTTAGGGGAACCATGCCATTAAAGCCCCTTGTGGCCGAAAGAAAATCGGAGATCCAGAAAGAAATATAACTTTTCCTTCTATTTTTTCGATTTGGCGAACTACGACGAGAATAGTTTTTATTGGCGCACTCTTGTTTCCGCATTTGTTGGCGCAATCTTGTTTCCGCTTTTTGGGCGCATTCTTTTTTCCGCACTATCCAGTTGAACGAATTCCACCAAGGGAATATGAACGCGATAGTTTATGCACTCGTTTTGACGCCACCCTGTAGGTAGAGTGCCCGGCTACTTTAACGATTCCACCAAGGGAATATATGAACGCGATAGTTAATGCACTGTTTTTTGGCGCGATTTTGTGTCCGCTTTTTGGGCGCATTCTTTTTTCCGCACTATCCAGTTGAACGAATTCCACCAAGGGAATATGAACGCGATAGTTTATGCACTCGTTTTGACACCACCCTGTAGGTAGAGTGCCCGGCTACTTTAACGATTCCACCAAGGGAATATATGAACGCGATAGTTAATGAACTGTTTTTTGGCGAAATTTTGTTTCCGCTTTTTGGGCGCATTCTTTTTTCCGCACTATCCAGTTGAACGAATTCCACCAAGGGAATATGAACGCGATAGTTTATGCACTCGTTTTGACACCACCCTGTAGGTAGAGTGCCCGGCTACTTTAACGATTCCACCAAGGGAATATATGAACGCGATAGTTAATGCACTATTTTTTTGCGCGATTTTGTGTCCGCTTTTTGGGCGCATTCTTTTTTCCGCACTATCCAGTTGAACGAATTCCACCAAGGGAATATGAACGCGATAGTTTATGCACTCGTTTTGACACCACCCTGTAGGTAGAGTGCCCGGCTACTTTAACGATTCCACCAAGGGAATATATGAACGCGATAGTTAATGAACTGTTTTTTGGCGCAATTTTGTTTCCGCTTTTTGGGCGCATTCTTTTTTCCGCACTATCCAGTTGAACGAATTCCACCAAGGGAATATGAACGCGATAGTTCATGCACTCGTTTTGACACCACCCTGTAGGTAGAGTGCCTGGCTACTTTAACGATTCCACCAAGGGAATATATGAACGCGATAGTTAATGCACTCGTTTCCACACCACCCTGTAGGTAGAGTGCTCGGCGCGTTTTGTTTTTAAGTGGTATCCCCAGAAGGCCTACTCCACTTCATGTCGAAATGCGCCAAATTTATTTCTAATAATCTGTTAATTTAACAAATTAACCAGATATTAGAGGATCGCGGAAAGAAAAAGTTTCAATTTAGTTCTAGCCTACGATTCTTCTCAAGGTCAAACGGATACGTACAGCATATGTGGGGTTAGGGGAACCATGCCATTAAAGCCCCTTGTGGCCGAAAGAAAATCGGAGATCCAGAAAGAAATATAACTTTTCCTTCTATTTTTCCGATTTGGCGAACTACGACGAGAATAGTTTTTATTGGCGCACTCTTGTTTCCGCATTTGTTGGCGCAATCTTGTTTCCGCTTTTTGGGCGCATTCTTTTTTCCGCACTATCCAGTTGAACGAATTCCACCAAGGGAATATGAACGCGATAGTTTATGCACTCGTTTTGACGCCACCCTGTAGGTAGAGTGCCTGGCTACTTTAACGATTCCACCAAGGGAATATATGAACGCGATAGTTAATGCACTGTTTTTTGGCGCATTCTTTTTTCCGCACTATCCAGTTGAACGAATTCCACCAAGGGAATATGTACGCGATAGTTTATTCACTCGTTTTGACACCACCCTGTAGGTAGAGTGCCCGGCTACTTTAACGATTCCACCAAGGGAATATATGAACGCGATAATTAATGCACTATTTTTTGGCGGGATTTTGTGTCCGCTTTTTGGGCGCATTCTTTTTTCCGCACTATCCAGTTGAACGAATTCCACCAAGGGAATATGAACGCGATAGTTTATGCACTCGTTTTGACACCACCCTGTAGGTAGAGTGCCCGGCTACTTTAACGATTCCACCAAGGGAATATATGAACGCGATAATTAATGCACTATTTTTTGGCGCGATTTTGTGTCCGCTTTTTGGGCGCATTCTTTTTTCCGCACTATCCAGTTGAACGAATTCCACCAAGGGAATATGAACGCGATAGTTTATGCACTCGTTTTGACACCACCCTGTAGGTAGAGTGCCCGGCTACTTTAACGATTCCACCAAGGGAATATATGAACGCGATAGTTAATGAACTGTTTTTTGCCGCAATTTTGTTTCCGCTTTTTGGGCGCATTCTTTTTTCCGCACTATCCAGTTGAACGAATTCCACCAAGGGAATATGAACGCGATAGTTTATGCACTCGTTTTGACACCACCCTGTAGGTAGAGTGCCCGGCTACTTTAACGATTCCACCAAGGGAATATATGAACGCGATAGTTAATGAACTGTTTTTTGGCGCAATTTTGTTTCCGCTTTTTGGGCGCATTCTTTTTTCCGCACTATCCAGTTGAACGAATTCCACCAAGGGAATATGAACGCGATAGTTCATGCACTCGTTTTGACACCACCCTGTAGGTAGAGTGCCTGGCTACTTTAACGATTCCACCAAGGGAATATATGAACGCGATAGTTAATGCACTCGTTTCCACACCACCCTGTAGGTAGAGTGCTCGGCGCGTTTTGTTTTTAAGTGGTATCCCCAGAAGGCCTACTCCACTTTATGTCGAAATGCGCCAAATTTATTTCTAATAATCTGTTAATTTAACAAATAAACCAGATATTAGAGGATCGCGGAAAGAAAAAGTTTCAATTTAGTTCTAGCCTACGATTCTTCTCAAGGTCAAACGGATACGTACAGCATATGTGGGGTTAGGGGAACCATGCCATTAAAGCCCCTTGTGGCCGAAAGAAAATCGGAGATCCAGAAAGAAATATAACTTTTCCTTCTATTTTTTCGATTTGGCGAACTACGACGAGAATAGTTTTTATTGGCGCACTCTTGTTTCCGCATTTGTTGGCGCAATCTTGTTTCCGCTTTTTGGGCGCATTCTTTTTTCCGCACTATCCAGTTGAACGAATTCCACCAAGGGAATATGAACGCGATAGTTTATGCACTCGTTTTGACGCCACCCTGTAGGTAGAGTGCCCGGCTACTTTAACGATTCCACCAAGGGAATATATGAACGCGATAGTTAATGCACTGTTTTTTGGCGCATTCTTTTTTCCGCACTATCCAGTTGAACGAATTCCACCAAGGGAATATGAACGCGATAGTTTATGCACTCGTTTTGACACCACCCTGTAGGTAGAGTGCCAGGCTACTTTAACGATTCCACCAAGGGAATATATGAACGCGATAGTTAATGCACTGTTTTTTGGCGCGATTTTGTTTCCGCTTTTTGGGCGCATTCTTTTTTCCGCACTATCCAGTTGAACGAATTCCACCAAGGGAATATGAACTCGATAGTTTATTCACTCGTTTTGACACCACCCTGTAGGTAGAGTGCCCGGCTACTTTAACGATTCCACCAAGGGAATATATGAACGCGATAGTTAATGCACTGTTTTTTGGCGCGATTTTGTGTCCGCTTTTTGGGCGCATTCTTTTTTCCGCACTATTTAGTTGAACGAATTCCACCAAGGGAATATGAACGCGATAGTTTATGCACTCGTTTGGACGCCACCCTGTAGGTAGAGTGCCCGGCTACTTTAACGATTCCACCAAGGGAATATATGAACGCGATAGTTAATGCACTGTTTTTTGGCGCATTCTTTTTTCCGCACTATCCACTTGAACGAATTCCACCAAGGGAATATGAACGCGATAGTTAATGCACTCGTTTTGACACCACCCTGTAGGTAGAGTGCCCGGCTACTTTAACGGTTCCACCAAGGGAATATATGAACGCGATAGTTAATGCACTCGTTTTGACACCACCCTGAAGGTAGAGTGCCTGGCTACTTTAACGATTCCACCAAGGGAATATATGAACGCGATAGTTTATGCACTCGTTTTCACACCACCCTCTGTAGGTAGAGTGCTCGGCTACTCGAACGATTCCACCAAGGGAATATATTAACGCGATAGTTCATGCTCTCGTTTTCACACCACCCGGTAGGTAAAGTGCTCGGCTACTTGAATGATTCCACCAAGGGAATATATGAACGCGATAGTTCATGCACTCGTTTCCACACCACCCTGTAGGTAGAGTGCTCGGCGCGTTTTTTTTTTTTGAGTGGTATCCCCAATAGGCCTACTCCACTTTATGTCAAATTTGGCGCATACTTGTTCCGCATTTATTAGCGCATGCGTTCTCTGGGACATTTTTCTTTCGTCAGAATCTTTGCGAAATTATAGTCAATAAACCTGAAATTAACCACCACCAAAAACCCTAAAAGTCACTCACTTTGACGCTTCAAACTCTTGATTTTTCGCTCGCGGTCCATCGATGAAGTTGGGGATGGCATCCAGGAGATCTCTTGCAACTCAGCCCTGAAATGCCAAGGATTCTCTGGGACCTACCTCCTCTTCCACCTGAAAAAAGCTGAAAAAAAGAAACGCTACCGCAAAATTTTTTTTGGTGCATACTTTTTCCGCATTTATTGCCGCATGTCTTCTCCAAGACATTTCTCTTTCGCCAGAATTTTTCTGACATTAATTTTAATATACCTGAAATTAACCACCACCAAAAACCCTAAAAGACACTCACTTTGACGCTGCAAACTATTGATTTTCCGCTCACGGTCCATCGATGGCTGCAGTTGGGAATGGCATCCATGAAATCCCAACTCAGCCCGGAAAGGCCAAGGGTTCTCTGGGACCTACCTTCTCTTCCACCTAAAAAAGCTGAAAAAAAAACGCTTCCGCTAACTATTTTTTGGCGCATACTTTTTCCGCATTTACTTCCGCATACTGTTTCCGCTGAGTTTCCGCAGTTGAACGATTCCACCAAGGGAATATATGAACGCGATAGTTTATGCACTCGTTTTGACACCACCCTGTAGGTAGAGTGCTCGGCTACTCGAACGATTCCACCAAGGGAATATATGAACGCGATAGTTTACGCACTCGTTTTCACACCACCCTGTCGGTAGAGTGCTCGGCTACTTGAACGATTCCACCAAGGGAATATATGAACGCGATAGTTTATGCACTCGTTTTCACACCACCCTGTCGGTAGAGTGCTCGGCTACTTGAACGATTCCACCAAGGGAATATATGAACGCGATAGTTTATGCACTCGTTTTCACACCACCCTGTCGGTAGAGTGCTCGGCTACTTGAACGATTCCACCAAGGGAATATATGAACGCGATAGTTTATGCACTCGTTTTCACACCACCCTGTCGGTAGAGTGCTCGGCTACTTGAACGATTCCACCAAGGGAATATATGAACGCGATAGTTTATGCACTCGTTTTCACACCACCCTGTCGGTAGAGTGCTCGGCTACTCGAACGATTCCACCAAGGGAATATATGAACGCGATAGTTTATGCACTCGTTTTCACACCACCCTGTCGGTAGAGTGCTCGGCTACTCGAACGATTCCACCAAGGGAATATATGAACGCGATAGTTAATGCACTCGTTTCCACACCACCCTGTCGGTAGAGTGCTCGGCGCGTTTTGTTTTTAAGTGGTATCCCCAGGAGGCCTACTCCACTTAAGTTTGCGCAATTAGTGGTGCATAATGGTTTCTTCCGCATGTTTATTTGGACGAATTCCACTTTTATTTATTTGTCCGCCTCAAACTCGACATTTATAGGGGGCTACGGTCGCAACGAAAGCCTTTTTGACTTTGGCGAACGCGATACTCATAATATTTGGCCGCTGTGTTCAGTTGGGCTTGCTTGTAAACATACCTCCAATATTATGATTCAAACCGAATTTCCACTTAGTGAAGACCGAATCAATTGAATAAAATACAAATTGTCGAAAAAGATAAATTTATATCAATATACGGAATGAGTCATTCCAAGTTAATCATAAATATTTAGTCATGGTCCAAAAGAAAGAAAAAAATTGCAGTTCTTGTATTTTCCAAAATGGATCTTTTCATTTGTCGAAATTATATTCCGTGAAGAAAAACACTCAATAAATAAGAAAATATAACCAAAAATTATAGATTTTCCTCTCTCCTAAAATCCTGAACTATATTAAGGGAAATTCGAATTTTCATTTTTTCCAGTTGTTAAATTTCGCAGGATCCCAGAAATTATTCGTAACTTCCAGTTGGAAAATCATTTATGAAAACGAAAATCTAATTTTTGAATCACTGAAATTCTCTAAATAAACAGCGACGAAAATCGAAAGGATTTTGGATCCCAACAGTAAATCAAAATTTTTCAATAAAGAGCAACAAGAAAATTCCAATATTCTTCAGGAGTAATTTTGTAGGTACGTCTAAATTTCAAAAAATTTTGTTTTTACTCACAACATTTTCGGGTCAAGTGATGAAAATCAAAGGGATTTTGGATCCTCAAACTAAAAAAATCTTTCAAATTGAAAAATTTCGGTATCAAGAGCTATAAAGAGGCTCGAATATTTTTCGAAAATAATTTTGCACGTTTCAATTATCTCACCATTTTCCGATTTTAGTGATGAAAATTAAAAGAATTCTGGATCCCAACAATCGAACAACCTTTTAATTTTGAACTTTTGGTATTAAGAGCTATAAAGGAGCTCGAATATTATTCATTAATGATTTTGCAGGATTAAATTCGTTAAAATTTTGTATGCTTCCATAACTTTTCGGGTTTAGTGACGAAAATCGAAAAGATTATGAATCCTAACAACCTTTCAATTTCAAAATTTCGGAATCAAAAATAATTAGAAGGTTCGAAAATTTGTCAGGAATAATTTTGCAAGTTTCAATTTATCAAAATTTCAATATACCCACGATTTTCGGGTTCAGTAATCCGTTTTCTGCAAACACACACACTTATTTAGGGGCACAGCACACACAAATCACTATAAATACGACGCACGAACCCGCACACGTCTAAAATTTTCGAAAATATCGACCCGAACCGAAGCGCGATGTTTACAGATCGACCCGTAATGGCGAATGACCTGCCACTGTCTCCGACTCACCCGAACGTCCACTGTCCAGTCAGAAGACTGGACATAACCGTGATGCACCATTACGTGTGGATGATGACTCGACCGTTATACAGGGGCTGGGCAAATTTCAATTCGACCGCAATTGTTGTTTTACTGTTGTTAATACGGAAAAATATGATGTTTTTCATTGTTCCGGTAACTGGATTATGATGAAATTGAAGTGGAATAATTTTTAAAAGTGGAACTTGTTCAAATTTTCAGTATAAAATGCTATAATATCGCAATGGTTGATTTGAAAATCGACCGACCCCTTGTATACGGCATGAACGTCGAGTCAGTCTCTCTTGTGTAATCGTGATCATGACGAATTCTTTGTTAATTAAACATCTCGCTGTAGTTCTGATTGAAAATCTCATTAGTGTGTGAATAAATCTTTTGCCTATTCGAATCGTGGGGGCCTCGATTCGCTAAGAGACCTATCGGTTGTGTGTGCCGTTTTCGGAAACGGATTAATCGAACTGAAAAATTGTACCTGCGTTATTTTCCTAAATTCAAATGTAGAATTATTCGCCTTTTTCAACTTCTAACAGCTGAACCCCAAAAATGCATAGGGGATGGGGGAATTTATTTATTGATTGCAAGTAACTCGTCTAAAAAATTTGTAATCGAAAAATTAGTAATATTGATATCGAAAATTGTGTAGCTCATAACTATTAAATTTTCAGGACAATTAAATATTTCTTTGGTTAATACTGAAACAATACGACTTCCTTAAGCAGTTTGTTATACTGCGGCGAAATAAAATGCGGCATTGTCATTTAATTTTCATGTCTTTTTATAAAGACGGCTCGTCTATGCACAAAAAGAGAAATCGATTTATCTCTATGATCCTAACATTCTCAACAATCAGCTGTTCCTTTTAATCATATACTTAAACTTCTATACCGCTAGCATTGTGCAAAAAATTTCGTAAAAATGAAGCCAAGACCTGGACATATGATGGCTTATACGCATGCGCTATAGCCGCCATATTGCCCCTACCCTGCTTAGAATCCTACGCCAAGCTACTTCCCCTTATTCGCGCATGAGCAGTAGTCTCCATATGCCTAGGTCGACGGCTTCAAGGAAATCCACAAGGATCAAGTTATAGGTATAGAATTATTTGCTTTTAATCACCTGTCAAAAATCAAAATAAATTTTTAGGTTGTTTTTTTTTAACAGATACAAGAAAAAGGAAAAATCCACCTTTTAATTATAGATTCAAATATATTTTCACCACAATGGCCAATACAGGCGTCTTACCTTTCGTAAGAGGAATTGATTTCACAAGAAATGATTTTAGTGTAGGTATATCCTACCAATGAATCATACAGGATTACCCTTAAATACTTTTTATAGGAAGAAAGATTTCCAGAGGCTGTGAGCCATATGACTGGAGTGCAATGGCTAAAGTTGGATCGTACAAACTTGACCGAAATACCCAGAGAAATGGGCAACCTTCTAAAACTAGAACACTTGTCAATGACAAGAAACAATTTAGAAAAGTTGTATGGGGAGCTAACTGAACTGAATTGTTTGAGAACTCTCAATTTGCGTTACAATAAAGTCAAAGCATCAGGCATACCAGCACAATTATTTCGTTTAGAAGAGCTCAATACGCTCGATTTGAGTCACAATAATCTGAAAGAAGTGCCAGAAGGTCTAGATAAGGCCAAGTCACTTTTAGTGCTAAATTTGAGTTTTAATAGGTAATTATAATGGAAAGCGGAATCAATTATTCTTCTGGTTGATTTAGTTTAAAAGTAATTGAGTTGTAAACAAACATATGTGGACTTACTCTACGTTCCTTTCAGCATTGACAGTATACCGAATTCTTTGTTTATCAACTTAACAGATTTATTGTTCTTGGATCTCAGTCACAACAACTTAGAGACTTTGCCTCCACAAACAAGAAGACTGGCGAATTTACAAACACTCATTTTGAATGATAACCCCCTTGGTCATTTCCAATTACGACAACTTCCATCACTCCTCAATCTGCAAACCTTGCAGATGAGAAATACACAGAGAAATCTGAATAATTTTCCAGCGAATTTGGAAAACTTAACGAATTTGACTGACATAGATTTATCACAGAATGCTCTACCAAAATTACCTGAATCGCTGTACTCCCTTCCTAACCTCAAAAGGTTGAATCTAAGTGAAAATGAAATTACTGAAATTTCAACAGGTAGGTGAAGACTACATCATTTCATGTAATTTATGAATGTCATGAATTCATTCTAAGCGAAGTGAATTGGAAGACAACAGAAAGATACCCAATTTTATACTTGATATTTTCTAGCAATTGAAATGTGGCAGAAATTAGAGGTATTGAATTTATCTCAGAACAAATTAACCAGTTTACCTACTTCATTGTGTAAAATATACTCATTGAGGAGACTTTATGTAAACGATAATAAGTTAGATTTCGAAGGTATTCCTTCTGGAATAGGTAAATTAGGAGCTCTAGAAGTTTTCTCAGCGGCTAACAATGAATTAGAAATGATTCCTGAAGGTATTATGCAAATTTGGATTTTAAGAAATATTTTTTTATCAATTTATCCTTTTGGTAGGTCTGTGCCGATGTGGTTCTTTGAAAAAACTCAATTTGAGTTCAAATCGTCTGATTACCCTACCAGATGCTATACATCTGATTGGAGACATGGAATCATTAGATTTGAGGAACAATCCTGATTTGATCATGCCTCCAAAGCCCTCAGAAATGACGCAAGGGGCTGGTGTGGAGTTCTATAATATAGATTTTTCTCTACAAAATCAATTGAGGTTAGCAGGAGCTAATGTTCCAGCTCCTACACCAGCACAAAGTATGTTTATAATAGCTCCATTTCTCTTCTATATCAAGAACGTTGTGTTATGAAATATGAATTTAATTTACATATTTGTCTTTGCAATGTTTTTCAAATTGAATTTGATTATAATGGTCGTAATCTATTTAGACCCTAGTAAAGATCCAATAGCAAGAAAAATGAGGCTACGGAGGGGTAGAAGAGATCAAGAAGAAGCCGATCAAGACCAAGCTAAAATTCTCAAGGTATCTTTGAATTGAATGTGAAATGAAAATGTTTTCCAATGTAATGTTTTCAGGGTATGAAAGATGTAGCTAAAGATAAAAACATGAACCTGCAAGATGAAGATGCTAAGGCAGAGTCTCTGAAGTAAGTAGAACTGTTGAATGATAGTATCTAGCCCAAGCCGTTAATGGTGCAGCTCTTATCAAAACTCATCAGTTGATTGACATGAATCAAAGGATATTTACATGTAATTGAGTTTCAGGCCGAAAAGATGGGACGAATCTTTGGAGAAACCGCCCCTAGATTACTCGGAATTTTTCGACGAAGAAGCAGGTCAGTATCCAGGCATCACGATTTGGGAAATCGAAAATTTCCTTCCGAATAGAATTGACGAAGTCGCACATGGAAAATTTTACGAGGCCGATTGTTACATCGTCCTAAAAACTACACGAGATGAAAACGAATCTCTGTCTTGGGAGATCTACTTCTGGATCGGCGAGAAAGCACCGGTATGTTGAAATTGGAAATTTCTAGGATTAGTTTCATCATTATTTTTTTGAAGTTGGATAAAAGAGCTTGTTCAGCTATACACGCGGTGAATTTGAGGAACTATCTTGGCGCGCAATGCAGAACCATTCGCGAAGAGCAAGGGGACGAGTCTGAAGAATTTCTGAGTCTGTTTGATGCTCAGATTACGTATATAGAAGGTGGTAGGACTTGCAGTGGCTTTTTCACTGTAGAAGACATGGTAAGAAAATATTTCTTTGGAGTAATAATGTACGGATTCAATCATCCTAATTTTTTTTCAGTCATTCGAAACGCACATGTACAGGGTGCACGCATCTGGGCCTTCTATCCATCTCGAACCAGTTGCAATATCACTAGATTCTCTAGATCCACGCTATGTGTTCGTTCTGGATACTGGTTTAAAGATATTCATTTGGCATGGAAATAAATCTAAAAACACACTGAAATCAAAAGCTAGACTAATGGCAGAAAAAATCAACAAGAACGAACGAAAGAACAAGGCGGAAATCTTCACCCTAAACATGGGTTCTGAGGAAAAGCAATTTTGGATAGAATTAGGATGTCCTGAGGGTCTCGAACCGGATAAAATTCAGGTAAGAAATAAATAAAGATAATAGAAAAATATTGTTATGTATGCTTTTAGGAACATGTTGATCCGGACTTCGTACCTTTTGCACCAAGACTTTATCAAGTCCAGCTTGGTATGGGCTATCTTGAGTTACCACAAGTAGAGGTCCCATATGGAAAATTAGTACACACTCTTTTGAGGAGCAAGAACGTTTATATTTTAGATTGTTACTTGGAGGTTTTCGTTTGGTAAGTGATGAAACGTTTTTTTTTCTTTTGAGCTATGAAAAATATTTTCAGGATAGGAAAGAAGTCGACCAGGTTGGTAAATGCTGCTGCTGTTAAATTATCAGAAGAACTATTCAACATGATCGACAGACCCGAGTATGCCATAATATCTAGAGTTAGGGAAGGAACGGAATCACAGGTAGGATTTAAATTTCGAGTTATTATTGTATTGTTTATAATGAATTTATTTTGGGACTTTTGTATTTCGTTTTTGTAGATTTTCAAATCTAAATTCGTTGGTTGGGACGAAGTTATAGCTGTCGATTTCACCAGAACAGCGGAATCTGTCCAAAAAACAGGTGCCGATCTGACCAAATGGGCGAAGCAGCAAGAAACCAAAGCGGATTTAACTGCTTTATTCACGCCTCGTCAACCTTCTATGTCTTTGAGTGAGGCTCAACAGCTGATGGAAGAATGGAACGAAGACCTGGAAGCCATGGAATCTTTTGTTTTGGAAGGAAAGAAGTTCGTTCGACTACCAGAGGAAGAATTAGGTTAAGATTCTGTGTAAGTTGGGAACCAGTATCGTTAAAATCTTGTCTTTTAGGTCACTTTTACTCTAAAGATTGCTACGTATTTCTCTGTCGTTACTGGATGCCAATTGATGACGATCAGCCAGAGCCGTGCAATGAGATGGACGAATTTCAATGCATCGTGTATTTCTGGCAAGGAAGGGAAGCCTCGAATATGGGTTGGTTAACGTTCACCTTCACCTTGCAGAAGAAATTCAAGTTATTATTCGGTGATAAGTTGGAAGTGGCTAGAGCTCATCAGCAGCAAGAAAATATGAAGTTCATGGCCCACTTTAAAAGAAAATTCATCATTCATCAAGGAAAGAGGAAGCAGAAGCCGAAGAATCAGGTTGAATTGTACCATCTGAGATCGAACGGAAGCGCCCTCTACACCAGACTTGTACAAATCAAACCTGATGCTACTTCCTTGAATTCTGCTTTCTGGTATGAATAATATTAGTTTATTATGAATATTTTCTATTTCCATTCTAAATTGTTTCAGTTACATCTTGAATATACCTCTGGAACAGGAGGATTCTGGAATAGTGTACGTTTGGATAGGTTCGAAGGCAGATCCCGACGAGGCCAGACTGGTACAGGAAATCGCTGAAGAAATGTTCAACAGTCCGTGGGTCAGTTTCCAGATATTGGCTGAAGGTGAAGAACCCGAAAATTTCTTCTGGGTCGGTCTGGGAGGCAGCAAACCTTACGATAAAGATGCGGATTTCATGAACTACACAAGACTATTTCGGTGTTCGAATGAGAAAGGCTACTTTATCGTCTCTGAGAAATGTTCTGATTTCTGCCAAGTGAGTTATTTTATACTTTTTCTACTGGGCCAAAATGGACTTCACAAGAAGAATGAATATTTGAAAAAACATGCAATCTATTTTTTAGGATGATTTGGCCGATGATGATATAATGATTCTTGATAATGGCGAACAGGTGTTCTTATGGCTTGGAGCTCGATGTAGTGAGGTGGAAATCAAGTTAGCATACAAATCCGCACAGGTAACCTTCAAAATCACTCTGATTTGTTTTGTTTATCCAGTTACCTCGCATGTCAACAACAATTTTATTATTTCAGGTTTATATTCAGCATATGAGAGTGAAACAACCAGACAGGCCAAGAAAGTTGTTTTTGACCCTGAAGAATAAAGAATCAAAACGATTTACCAAGTGTTTCCACGGTTGGGGTGCTCATAAGGCGCCACCAGAATAATTTTCATTTTTAGCCATGTTTGCTCAAAGAAAAGATAGTTATCATATATATCGAGTTATTTTATTTATACACAAACTGTATTTTAGAGTGTACAATGATTAGATTTATTTCAGTTTGAAAATATTTATTTAAGACACAAATAATTTATTGTTTCCAATTTTTATAACATTCAATAAAATATTTAACAAAGCGATTGCATTTTATTTTGTACAAAACACATTTCATAAAAAAAATGTATAATAATGGCACGATGATCAAAAACTATTCAAATTCAATGTATATTATGGTTCTTGATCGAGACTAGACTTGATTATAGCTATTTCTCACTGGCATTACAAAGTGTTTGAAATAGATCAGCAGATGAAATATATAATGCAAAACTTTACAGGTAATTGTATAAAAATGGAAATTTCAATTTCCATGTGATAATCATTTATTAATCATCGTCGTCGTCGTCATCTGAAGGAACAAACAAGTCGTTTTCTTCAAGAAAATTCGCGATATTTTTACTGATCATAGCACCAACAAATAGGCCTGAGGCTATAGTCAAAATTACTCGTATTATGCCAAAGGATACCTTTTTAGGTTCTGGATGAATGATTCCATGCTTTGTTTTTATTGTTCTAACTGGGGGTGATGTTTTCGAGATGAAATGAAAAGTTTTTCCAATTTCCTTGAATCGTGAAAGTAGCATTTCAATTTTGGGGATGATTACCTGAAATTGAAAAATGTAATGATATCAACGAATAATGAGATTTTGTACCTATCGTGAATTTGAAAATTTGATAATCTAGTTATTGCATAATTTTGGTGCTCAAAATTTTTCCTTGGAACAACCGTTTAGGGCTAAAACCAAATTTTTTATTTTTCCTGAACTGTAACCACAAATTATCGCAAGGATGGGTATGATGGGTCGATGGGTCCACCTCAAGAAAACAGATTTCTGAAATATATCATTTCTACATGTTCTATCTTCGATGAATAAACATTCTAGACATCTTAGTTCTATCACTCAATCAATGAAGAGAACGATAATTCAATATTTTGTCCACATATTTGAAGGAAATAAAAGTTCGATTTATTAATTTCATTTCATTCAAAATCATCGAAAAAAATTAGTTTTTATCACATCCCTGACCCTGACACTGATGTCAATTTGACGTTTATGTCCGCAGAGAACAGCTGATTTTTCTTGAATCAAAACATGAATTAAAATCCCAATAAAATCGGGAATAGATATTTCATATTATACTATATTCAAAATTGAAATCTCGAATCAATATTACCAGAATGCTGATGTCAATGGTGAAAGAACACCAAAGTAAACAAGCAGTAAAGAAAGAAATTCAAGGTATTATTATTTTCAGTATTGGTTTCTGTACTGCAACTTGATTTCTCTCGCCTTTTTGCAGAAATTAAGAGGAAAGAAGCATGTGCTGCAGCGAACTTGATGACACAAGCTCTTGTGGATCACCTAAATGTGGGGTAAGAATCATATCCTCACCCCTAAACGGCTAATTCAAAGTAACAACTATTCACTCAGAATGATAAAGATTTCAATATTGTTTTCATCGTAGGGTAGCACAGGCTTACTTGAATCAAAAAAAGTTGGATGCTGAAGCCAAACAATTGCACAGCAGTGCGGTGAATTTTGCAAAGCAAACCCAACAATGGCTTAATCTGGTGGAAAACTTCAATAGCTCCTTGAAGGAGTTAGGAGATGTAGAGAACTGGGCCAAAACCATAGAGAGTGAGATAAAAACTATCACAAATGCATTAGAAATTGTTTATAGAAACTCTCAAGAGAATTAATATAGGTATGTTTTTATATATGAAGGATTTAATTTAATATATTCTCGTTGAGAGTACTACGATAGTTCGATTAATTATTCTGCCTTCTATTCTAATATTTATATTAATGATGTCATTAATTTCAACCTTGTCCAATGAATACCAGAAAATCGTTCTTCCTTGGTATAACCACAGAAACCATCGCAGATGAGGAAATAATACAATTGAACACAAGTAGAACGAGCACTAGAAAAAGATTCTAAGCACAACAGAACTCCATTTCGAATTTTAAATCACAACTGTTTTTTAAGGCTTACAGAGTAACAAAAAATGTTTTTTTTTAAATTCCTTCACTATGTGCTTGGTTGTGAGGACCATCTACACATTTCAAAAATTAAATTATACTTAAACGTTCTTAAGCAATCTTCATTGGTTCTTGTCAGTTAAATTTCTATTTCCACATTTTTCCTCCCATTACAGCAGTTTTCAACATGAGAACTGGCTCTCAAGTTTCTCAAACTGTGTTTTGAACAGTGAATAGAGTAGTTTATGCTATACATCGCCTAGATATTGCTATAAATAGTCAATATTCATAACCTTTGACTATACCTAAGTCTAAGTTAACAATATGGATAAAGTTGTTACCCTCGATCATCAAAATGAAGCCGAAATAAGCCTTACTTCTTCACTAATTTACAGATGTCGCCACTAGTACTCATTTCAAAACCATCAAAGTTTGTCTTGTTTTATTTCACGGCCAGTGGCGTCATCTGTGAATTGTTAAGGAACTGAAACACTTCTGGGTCTTTGAAGACCAACCTGTATTATCCCAAGGGCTTTGTTGGCATCATCATAGAATAAAATTTGTGTTGAAATTATGAGAATTGTGTAGAACCACTTGACCTTATCGCAAACGAAATTCAGAAAATCATTAAATGTGTTTTTCTGACACAAACCGACTGAAAACTTTTTTTGAAGTTGATAAGAACTTCCTTATGTATTTAGGAAAATGTCAATATGTTTAACTTCCGACGTGCATTTTTAAAGGAACGGATTAATTGAAAGGCATTTTTATTCAAGAATTATATATTTCAAAAGCACATTTTGAAAGATACTTCAGATAATTTATGGATAATAATATAAAAAACTAAACAGGAATGAATAGGTAATAAATAATATTAAAAATTTACATATAAGTCACATACAATACAGAGAGAATATTACATACAGAACTATACAGATCGAGATTCACAGATATAATTTTACATAATAAAAATTGTTAGTATATACAATAACGGAATTGAGCAGTCAATATTCTTGTTAGTATAATCCGGTTTCCATATTATGGATCCCAAAAAATCACAAATATATCAAATTTTCAGAAATTGATTTCTTCAACAACATAATGGCAGTTTACAAAAATATTCACAGCCTAATAAGTGAAATAAGATGAGTGTCCCTTTCGTCTTATTGAGTTTCTATTATACAGAAGGAATTGATTCCCAACTCTTATTAATCTATTTTTTTTGTAACAACATAAAATAGAATATTCTGAATAAAAATATATCATTTATACATTTAACCTATTTATCGCGAAGTTCTTATCGCCATATTTTATATCCGGAAATTTTTCCTCCTCGTGGATATTTT
Source organism: Adalia bipunctata (assembly GCA_910592335.1). NCBI lineage: Eukaryota > Metazoa > Arthropoda > Insecta > Coleoptera > Coccinellidae > Adalia > Adalia bipunctata. The sequence continues at coordinate 8,494,018 of OU342951.1, forward strand.
TGTGAATATCATTCTGAATTTCCTTGGTACATTCTTTCTTTAAATCCAATATGATCGACCTTCCCTCTGTACTCAAATAGTCGCTCAATGGATCGCAGTGTAACTGGTTCAATTTTGCGTTGGTTTCATTTTTGAAAGTGTGTTGGTTCGTTATAGTCTCGGTTTGGTCCAGCAAGGGAGCTTCGACTTGTCTCTGATGGTGGATCATTTCCACTGTTGTCGGCCTGTATATTGGATTGTGTGCCCTTGGTATCTGCTTCTTCAGGTAATCATAATGGTGGTAGCAGTACTTTTCTCTGGTAGGCACATGGGGAATGTAAACGGAAGGCCTGCAAGAGAATATGAATACATAAGAAAGAGGGGTTAGGTTGTGGAAATTATTCATTCTTTTTTTCAATTATTTAACTCAGATTTTCGCAATATATTTGAAATTTTACTTCAGATGCTTACCCAAGTTTATAATTTAGGGTATTGTTCCTCTCGTTCCTCAGAATGCTGATGGCCAATGCGATGAGGACGAATAGAATGACTGCCCCACATATTGGTACTGCTATGGTGGCTGCTCTGAACCAAACCTCCGAGTTGGAGTAGCCGATGGGCCTGTGTTTGTTCATGTTTTCTCTCCTTATGGTTGTGCCTTTGGGAAAAATCATTAGATGAGTACAGAATAAAATTTGGGAGTAAATTTGTTAAGGCAAAGTAATTTTTTAGGCATTTGTGGGTAATGATTTTAATCATTTTATTTTCATTTAATTGTTCCTGAAAGGATCATTTATGAACTTTTGCACAGGCTGGGTCACGGAAATGAAATAGAATCCAAACTTACTGTGTAATGTGCTGTTGATGAGAAACTTCGTTTGGGGACTGTCCATATGATTGCACATATCTTGGTAACAGCAGTTGATGTATTGCTTGGTGGAGGTCTTCTTTTTTGATGACTCTTTCATCAATTCCCAGTCGTTTGTACATTGTTTTTCACTGGAAATAATAGAATAACAATAAGCAAATTGTGAGTGACATAAAACTAATTGGAAAGGAAGAAAATCTTAATTTTTTGGCAATTGATTTGAGTTTTGAAATTTTCTGGGGGCTCTTTTCACGGTAAAAAATCATTTCCGGAAATGGATTAGTATACTACTCGGTGTTAATGTCCGCAATCATCAGGTAATTACTCCAATTGGATACTACAAAATACCACACTCTATTTCCAACTTATTATTATTCCTTGAAAACTATCTTATCTGCATTAGAGCGGTACAGTGTTTTGAACGCGTAGAAAACGAAAATTATTTAATTAATGAACGAGATAAGCAGTGATTAAACGAGTGCAGATATGAGTCACAAGTACAATTAGAGTACAAATATTGATAGCTCATTAGGCTTACTACTAAAGCGCGTAATAGGATTTAATCCAAATGGATCTGTTATTGTTAAGCGTTACCATGATTTTATTATGGATATTTGATTAGAAAATTACGGGATGAAAACACTGAAAACAGTGGCGTAAGTACCACTGGGTGGGCCACACGACAGGTGTGAGATATGGAACCAAAACATAGCAAGGTGTTTATACTCGACATAGTTGGTTGAGCTTTCTCATTTTATTCTCAGGGGCCGATTGGAACCTTTCAATTAGCCAGTCATTGAAATGAAACATATAAAGAACATCACAAGAGCTAATTTTAATTTTTTTTTAGCAGAATTATTTTCGTTGAAGAAGTAATTCAATTTAACAGAAAGGCGAAGATTGGGTCCAGCTATTTCCGTCACAAAACTCCCTGTATTGTCGATAATCAACCGGTACAATCTGAGGATGATAAAGTTACCTTAGGCAACAGGGTTGGTAAGTGCAAGAACCTAATAACAGTCTGCGAAGTCTTTGTTGCAACATTCGCGTGGGCATCATCGATCGCCGTAAAATGTAAATTATTAACAATGTCTAAAAGGAGCGTTATTTGTTCAAATTATAATCACGATCGCCTTGTTATGGTGGAAAACCAAACATAGGAACACGTTACACCGAACACATAGGGGCCTGTAGGTGATTCGAAATGCAGGCATGATAAATTGTTGGCGTATAATCTTGAGAATCGAGATCTAGTTACCGCCCACGCAGAACAAATGCCGGACGGAATTTCGAAATCAATCAAATTCCATGACGGTAAATCGTATTAATACGATAATGTATCATTTCGAAAGCACATGCAGAATGCCTTACGGATACTTGATGGACATTGATTTATTCTTATTGTCCGATCAAAATCTTGCTGAAATCATGATCGAAAGCCCAAATAATCGAATGGAAAAGAAATCAACATAGATTATGTTAGTTGTGTTCATTGAAATCTTTGATTTTATACTGGGAGATGCTAGAATTCGAATTGAAAGTTTTGTGGACATTCAACATTTCACAATCAATTTTAATTAAAGAAAAACATCATTCGCGGACGAATATCTCGTGGAGGCTCATAAAGCCAGGAAAAGAGCAGGCTTATTTTGATCTACAAAGCACATCTGGAGCCTTACACTTTACACTTGTCATAATTCCAATTTGAATCTTGAATCATGCGATTTTTTTCTGTTGCCACTCCTTGGCGCCTGTCGTTAAAAGGTCTATACAAGGAAAACGGGAAATTTTCAATTCCTGATTCATGCATTATAAATAAACTACGGAGGAACAATAAATATCAAGTATCCGTTCTAAAATTAGAACGGACAGTGAATCATTGAAGTGCAGAACGATTACAACTCGCAAATACGCCTTTCGCGAAAAAAAAGAAATCGTGTGGCGAGATCAAGGTGCTCTTGGCGTAATTGAGTAGTTAGAAACTAGGAGAGAGAAAAAACGCAGCATTTTGGCGCCATAGATTGTTTACAATCTATAATTTATTCCTAGTTTATATTGAAATTAAGTAGAATATTCTTGAAAAGCTGCGCTGCAAGTCAGTCAAGCGTGCTTCACGTGGACGTTTGCGGGACTTGAACTCCAGGCTCTGCAGTGGCGTACGAGCCTTCCAACCTCTTCATATTCAAATTTTACATGTGCGTATTTGAACTCCACTCTGCCACTCATCCATCGAAGTCCAATATTGTTAACAGGCAGTTAAAACTATCCCCTTATGGTACTGAGTAGACTTAGCCTTTTCGGCATGCAATGATTTATTCTGATTTTTTTTCACATATAAAAACAGTCTACAGAAAAGACGATAATGAAAAAAATTAAGAAATAGAAGGAGTACGTACAGAATGACATGGTTTTATTTCAGAGGCATAACTTGTTATGAGTGAATTACAGTAATGTCATATTCTACACCAAGGATCTTTGGTCCTTTCTTCATAAAATCTTATCAACATTTATAAAATAAAAGTAACAAGAAATAAAATGTAATAAATAGGGATAAACGGAAATTCATTTCATCCATGATATGGACAAAATGACAAACATCAGGCAACAGTAGTATTGCCATATACAAAACAACTGACAAATTTCGCAAATGAAACGCTTGGTTCTTCTAGGAACATCAGTACAAGATGCGTGAGCCCAATAGAAGCAATTTATGCATCGTAACTAGTCTTCTCCAGGCTTAGATTGGGAAAAAAGATCATTACAATAGATAGATACATGATAAACAACATTTTATTTTTCATTGGCTTCTTTAAATAATGCCCTAGGGAATTACCCCTTCTCCTTGGAGGAGATATTGGCTCATTTTTTGATTTGATCGCAATCATTTTAGGTGTAGAAGTTAAAACTGAGTAAGTTTTTGGAGTTTTGGGCTCACGTTTTCCTTGTCCACTGATAAGTCGTCCTTTAGGGACTGGAGAAATCTCCTCATATGAACAGCAAGAGTTGGATATGATGATTCATCTTTATTAGCCGTATATGAATGTTTTTGTTGTGAATATGCTAAGACTAGTCCTGGTTCTTTGTTTGCTGATGGAGCCTGAGATGAATTGTCTTGCTGTTGTCCGGAAGATACTGCTAAGGTCGCCGTTCAGAGCGAGTAGGAAAGCTCATCCGATAGAGGCGCCACCGTGCATTTTATGGAATATCTCCATAGAACTTACATTATCTCTGTAAGTTCTATGAATATCTCTAATTATTAATGAAATGTACAATGGCGCTCTCTATCCGAAAATCGCTGAACTTTGAAATTAGTGAATATGTGGGTAAAGCAGGAACTTTTTCCCGCCATATATTTGAATTTGGCCATTCTCTGCCAATTCCGTATTTCAAGTTGTTTTTCTGAATGAAATTATTTGTAGATTCACTTTTAATCGGAAGTTGAACTATTTTCATGGGTCTTTCGTTTGAAATAAAATAGAAGCATGAGTTGGCCTATTTTCTTCTATTTTTGAAAGAAAAAAAGGAACTGTTGAAATGAAATTAATCTCAATTATTTCATTAAGAACTCCAATCCTTTCTGAGTTTACCCACAAAATTTCAGTTCTCAAAGTGAAACCATTTTCAAATGCAACTTGAAATAAAAACACACTACATTGAACGCCCACCATAATTCAGCTGAAATAGTTGTGTCATTTTGTACGTATTTCCCCTACATTCTTGGCTTTGTATCTCTGCAACACACTGTTAAGTACGTCAACAGATTCGGGGTCATAGAAGATTTCTTTGACAGCTGCAGTCAATTTTTTCGACAGTTGTCTAAAAGTCAAATCCGAATCTATCTACAAGGTGGACGAACGAGCACTCAAAAGCTCCAGGCTTCGAATCAGTGCTTTCTTATATTTTTTACCAAATCGTTGAACGGTAAGGTCGGGAAAGGAACAACACTTGCAACGATTTACACGTTTGCAGGCCGTAAAATAAAGCTGCCACGCTGTGTAAAGTGCCAATGAATAACGCAACCGGTGATGTATTATTTAATGCGGTATAAAATAATGAATAAGTTGAGGTTATTATTTCAAGATTACAAACACCGTTAATTCATTTCAGAGCCTATTTCCGAGCGGTAGATATAATAATCTCCTTTACCGCGATTCTCGAGTTAAAAGATTATTTTAATGCACACGGCTTCGCTAGGAAACAACTGTACGGCTTTGATTCCTTCCGTCTTATTATGTTTGGTGGATTGAAATTGTTAGTTCTTTGGTTTTATAACGATGGGAAGAATACACCGGGAATTTACTCGATTTGCGGAGAGGTAATCCGTTTGGAATGGGCACATAATTACACAAAATTAGTACTTGATGAGACGCTTCGAAAATCTCTACCCGAGATCATTCAAATCATCTCAATTTGTCTAGTTTTTCGAAGAAAGGTACTCACTTCGTGTTGATCAGTTCCAAACACCCATGCCTTCCTCTGTATCCCGTAGGAAGACCAGGAACTTCCCACAGATCGGAAAAGCATCCGGCACCGTTCGATTTGCACATGTAACCAGTGTGCACACATGACGGCAAGTTGCAGAAGCACCTCACATAATCTGGAACAAGAATTTTTTTCATTAATTCCACAATCCAACAAAAATTCAGTACTTCGACGCTGGATATCCATCATTCGATTTGGAGTTTCATCCACGCCAAATTTGGAGCCGAAAGCATGACAGGAATTACTAAAAATGTTGACATTTGGGCCATTTATTGACAGTTGCACAGAAACCTTGGTTAAATAATTATAAAGACAGTATATCTGCATGGTGCATGACCAAATCTTCAAATATACAATTATACATGAAAAGTTGATTGATTCAAAACGAAAATTGACCTTTTCGAGCATTTCTCCACAAAATACTAAATACCGAATGAATGAATTTTGTGCGTTACCTTTTATTAACTCTGTATATTTTTCTTAGAGCTCAGCAAACCCTACAATTAATAAATACCTCGTACCGCTCCTGATTCTTTGTTACCTTGCAATCAACCTCATAATTTTATTCCTTCCACTACTCCAACGGATGTGGTTTGAGTTTCTATTGTTGCAAAAAGAACTACTGGCGCCAGAATAATGTACTACTCGGAAATAATGATAGTGATCAAATGAAAGGGGAGCAGACAGGAAACGTACATGAAAGCCGGTACCTTATTCGAAAAAAATAACCATCAGCAAATGAATTGGTTGTTATGAAGAACAATTTAAAATTTTTGTCGGCATTTGATCTCTATTATTACACCACCTTTTTAGTTCTACCGAAGAAGAACAAAAGCCTGCCATATTTTAGGATCTTTCTAATCTTTTTTATAGTGTGATATTAAAATCATTACATTCCGATGCATATGAGGTACAATTAGATAGCTATCAAATACCGATAATTTATAAGCTATCAAACAATGGTTTTCATTCAAGAATTCCCCATTGTCTACTCCTTAATTAAAAGAATTAATGTAACAACTTAATAATAAGTCAATGACATTCTCCACTGGATTGACTTGAACCATTATATTTAAATGATTATTCATAATAATTCGATGGTATTACAGAAATTCCAGAAGGAAAATCGTAAAAACCACAGGCTGCAATACCCACATGATTGGATAACAGTTAGACTACAGGCCCGTGTCGAAAATTGATGGGTCATTTGAACCAGAAGATGACCTATCTAGAACGATAGAAGGACATAAAATAATAAGATTCAGCACTATGCCGTCACTTGTAAGCTGAACAAACTGAGTACAGGTGGCAATTCAAAAGGACAGGTAGACTGGGTACATTTGGGTCATATGACTTTTGACGGCATTCTTACCATCGATAGCTCCATGGAAAATAATAGGAAAACGGGCAGTGCCGTCAAAAAATGATGCGCCATATATTCGGAAAATTTTTTTGATTTTCCGAAAATTTCCATGGTAAAATAGGTCATTTGACTTTGTACGGCATCAGTTTTATACGGTTGCCATACATCTTCTAATCCATTATTCAGCAACGCCGTCAAAAAATCATGCGACAAAAGGGAAAAAATCGAGGGTTGCAACCCCCTCTCTTGCCGTGCTCCAGGGGGTCATTTGAAAAAGTACGGCTTCGGTTCCAAAACATTATCCAGCACTCAAAATAACTATTAAAAATAAGGCCGTCAAAAAAAAGTTGTTCATTTTGATGTTATATCAATAATTATCTTAATTTCATCTTATGCTTGACCCATAAAGCTCTAAAGTCATTTGACCCAGTACGGCAACTTCTTTTTTTACATGATACTTTAAGATACAATTCTTATATTATATTGCCGTTCAAAAGAAACTGTTCTAAAAAAAATTATAGAGAAATACAAAAAGTGAAATTTTTCATATTATTGTAAAAGTTTGGAACTCATAGATTAATGATATATATATATAACAATTTTCTACATTTTATCCCTTGTTTTGAATAGTATTAAGGTGAATAAATTAGGAACAAATGATGCCGTACATTTTTATCCAGACCATATCATGTAGGATGATGAAAATTGCGCTACCATTTTAAGGATACTCTATGGTCATTTGATACTGTACGGCATCAACATATTTTTGAAGAGAAAAATTGAAAAAATGACAAAATCATTATACCGTCTGAAGTGTCTATATCATACCCAACAAGTGAAACCGTCAATCCAAGTATCAACAGTTTTGTATAGACTACTTTTTGGTTTAAAAAAGGTATACTTGAAACATTATTGATACATATATAATTGATTGTTCAATGTAATAATGTGAATGAATAAATCAACTATTCTCTAGAAAAATTTTATATATTTATAACTATCACTTCATTCACATTATTACAGTGAACAATCAATTATATATGTATCAATAATGTTTCAAGTATACCTTTTTTAAACCAAAAAGTATACAAAACTGTTGATACTTGGATTGACGGTTTCACTTGTTGGGTATGATATAGACACTTCAGACGGTATAATGATTTTGTCATTTTTTCAATTTTTCTCTTCAAAAATATGTTGATGCCGTACAGTATCAAATGACCATAGAGTATCCTTAAAATGGTAGCGCAATTTTCATCATCCTAAATGATATGGTCTGGATAAAAATGTACGGCATCATTTGTTCCTAATTTATTCACCTTAATACTATTCAAAACAAGGGATAAAATGTAGAAAATTGTTATATATATCATTAATCTATGAGTTCCAAACTTTTACAATAATATGAAAAATTTCACTTTTTGTATTTCTCTATAATTTTTTTTAGAACAGTTTCTTTTGAACGGCAATATAATATAAGAATTGTATCTTAAAGTATCATGTAAAAAAAGAAGTTGCCGTACTGGGTCAAATGACTTTAGAGCTTTATGGGTCAAGCATAAGATGAAATTAAGATAATTATTGATATAACATCAAAATGAACAACTTTTTTTTGACGGCCTTATTTTTAATAGTTATTTTGAGTGCTGGATAATGTTTTGGAACCGAAGCCGTACTTTTTCAAATGACCCCCTGGAGCACGGCAAGAGAGGGGGTTGCAACCCTCGATTTTTTTCCTTTTGTCGCATGATTTTTTGACGGCGTTGCTGAATAATGGATTAGAAGATGTATGGCAACCGTATAAAACTGATGCCGTACAAAGTCAAATGACCTATTTTACCATGGAAATTTTCGGAAAATCAAAAAAATTTTCCGAATATATGGCGCATCATTTTTTGACGGCACTGACCGTTTTCCTATTATTTTCCATGGAGCTATCGATGGTAAGAATGCCGTCAAAGGTCATATGACCCAAATGTACCCAGTCTACCTGTCCTTTTGAATTGCCACCTGTACTCAGTTTGTTCAGCTTACAAGTGACGGCATAGTGCTGAATCTTATTATTTTATGTCCTTCTATCGTTCTAGATAGGTCACCTTCTGGTTCAAATGACCCATCAATTTTCGACACGGGCCTGTAGTCTAAGTTTAATGTCAATTTGGGACAAGTATCAAGACTGAAAATGCCGTATTTAATGAATGTTACGCAATTATGGGCTATATTACATTCACCTTCAGTTGAATAACTTTCGAGTACCATACGAAGTGGAGATATGTGTGTGAAAATAAATACAATCTATCTCTTGTAAGAAGAGTCCTACATGCTTATGGAGCTTTTATCCAATATGAGACATTTGCTTGATTATTTTCTCATCCGAAATTAAAATTGTAGTGTGGAAGGAGAGACTCAATGTACCTAACCGATAGTTTCAAATCGATTACTAAAGGAACACACAAGTTCTTCCTGGTGAATTCGTTATACAATGAGAAATAATCATGGGAATCTGATGGTATTCCATCTTCATACAGCTATATGATTGACCTTCATTCGGAAAGGAAAATAACACTTCACAAGTCTTTCACGATCCTGAGATTAATTCCCATCAAGACGAGAGATTTTGTAACCGTGAACACTTCAATTCCCAACGAAAATCATTGATTATAATTACAGACGATTAAATTGAGTTAGGCGAAATGGTTGGGACGAAAAACTCGCTAGCTATTCTCGAGATTTTATTGTTAATTTATATTCGAACATGAAAGGTTCTTGAACAATTAGTGTTGACTACTGGATTCCGTCAGAGAATGGAATGAAAATATTTATGCTTGAACAATTTTTTCCTATAACTTTCGTGGTGAAGAAGAATCATTTGCTTAAAATCGCAAATAACTTTCTTTTTCTATAGCGTGTCATTTTCCGAGAAGCAGGAAATTAGAAATGGCACCACTCAGGGCCGGTTTGAAGTGGCTGACTGACTCACTACGGATTTTTAGGTTATTTTTAGGAATTCCGCATCGACCCAAACAGCATGCAAGGTTTTTTCGGGTGCATTCAAGCGTTGACCGACAAAGAGGGAACTACTGGCGCCAGCCTGGCACAGAAAGTACTTCTCCATGTCGGGCCAAGTGGGTTTATCATAGCCTTGTCTACCAGTGTATCCGGTGTAACTAACTCATTTATAATTGAAAACCCTCTTTGTCGCGCTCTGTCTTTTCACTGAGCTTATCGACAGATAGGCCTAAAAGCACTTGGGCCACTAAAAATTTAGTGCAGAAGTATACGATTCGATTAAGACTGTCCCGACTGGGATGCATTCGAGTTAGGAGGCTTTTAGAGTTATCTCTGTGACTTACGACTGCCATTTTTTGTGGTATCTCTTTTACGTTTCGGCTTTTCAATGACAACTATGTAATCTTGAACGATGGAGGTTCCATTGGCTAATGGAAGGTTTATTCTTGAAATTTTATTGCTACGAAATGGGAGGTCAGACCAGGAACGATGGGAGGTTCAAGAACTATGTGATTTTGGAAAAGAATCTACTCCTCGGATCAGACTGTGTAAAAACCTGATGATCAGAGATGTTTATAGCTTCTGCCATTTTATACAATGCCAATTGCCTCTCTTTGACAACCTATCATGTACAAAACCAATAATTTTTTAAAAAGGTTCTCTATTTGGTCTTATTAATAGACCTGACAAAAAAGCAAAGTCACTGTCATTTCTACGGTGGCTAGCTATCTGCATTGTCTGAGATAGAGGCGTAGTGGAAGTTGTTAGCAACAGCTAAATTTTTTAGAATCACAATTTGGCTGCCCTCCAGAAACGTCTGAAAGCCCCTTTATATTGGGAGCATCTGAGAGATGGCGAAAAATGGATTTTTCGTCGACTTAGCTGGAGTGTAGCTGCAAAGAAACTAATATCCAACGTTATCTCACTGAAGAATTCATCGAGTACACAAAATGAAACGAGAACCCATTCGATAGGTACTCCAACAATGTAATAAATTATTGGTCCTTCGACGATAGTCAAAATAAAACCGAGTCATGCTTTGAAGATTGTTTATAAGCTTTTCCGAGCCTCGTAATTTTTAATGGGAACACACAGGCTTAGATTCTCGGAAGTCTACAGCGATCGTTCCGTATCCAACCACCGCCACAAGGTAGTATAAACTTTCTGCTGTGTAAACATAAGAATCATCGTAATTGGTTTTGTCCCATGTTCCTAATTGGAGAGAGAAAGAATGCATCCCTGGGACCATCGGCCCATGGCCCCTGTAATTTGGTTTCAGCAGAAATAACCAACAAAGACGGTAGGAGGGCCTGCACGGCCGAGACCATACCATTATTTACCTGAGTCTGAATGCGAGTCCGAGCAAGTCGGCCGATTCAACTCCTCAGGTTACTCGTTAAGCGTAATTAGACCAGTCGAATAATTACTTAATAATATATATAACAAGTAGAATTCTTCTCGATTTTCGATCGACTCCTATGCCGTGTGTAATTTGAAAATAATTTCGAGCTGAGGCATAGGGTCAAATTGATGTTATTCGGTTTTTTGGTTTTCAAACAGACGACCGCTTTATTTGTGGGAATGCTGTTTTAATTCTCTGTTTCGGTCCAAGTCACAAATTTGACGGTGCATTATTCCATTTAATTCTCGGGAATTGTTTTTTGTCGGTCTCGATCACCTGAACGAGAATTTTTTAGAGTTCTATCAATATTAATAGTGAAGTACACTCCTTCATTTCCTGTTTACTAGATGAATTGTTGATTATGTACAGAGTGGGCCAAACTGGACTATTTCGAACGGAAAGTACTATTTTATTTGTAAACTATAGGGTGTTTCAAATTACGCTATTTTAAAGAATAAATAAAATATGGATGACGCACTGAATTCGTCTGGGTATTTTTATATCTAAGAAGTGTGATATATGGCATTTATAAAAATGGCTTCGTAAACGATACAACAACGCGTTCAAATTGTTGAATTATTCTATGAAAATCAGCGTTCTGTGAAAAGTGTTTTCAGAAAATTACGTGAAATTTATGGTTTACATAATCGTCCATCTGAAAGCACTATTGGTCGAATTATTAAAAAATTTCAAGAGACCGGTCCGGTGGAAGACCAAAAACACAGTCATAGCGGTTGTTCACAAGAAAATATTGATTTGGTTCGTGAAAGTGTTGCTGAAGACCCCGAAATGTTCACAACAAGTTGGACTTAGTGGGTCCACAACATGGCATATGTTACACAAGGATTAAGCTCTGAATGCATATAAGGTTCAAATAACATATAGGGACTAAAGCCATCAGATCATTTGGAACGTCGTTCATTTGTCAATTTCATCAATGAAGAACCAGCTGATTTTTCTAATTCCGATGAGGCACATTTTGAACTTGGTGGCAATGTCAATAAACAAAAATGTCGTATCTGGGGTGAGGAAAATCCACGAATTATTCATGAGAGACCTACGCATCCTAAACGAGTCAATGTTTGGTGTGCATTTTGGTCATTATGTCAAAATGTCGTTGAAAATTTTAACAAAAGAGAAATTCGATGGTGCCATCATTCTTTCCTAAAACAATGCGTATGTATCATTAAATATTCAAGAAAAAATCATATATTTTGATATACTTCAGAAGAGCTTGAATACATGAGGGCGTGTTGGGAAAAACGCTCGGACACGTCGATTTGTAATCTTAAATGCGCATATTTTTCAAGAAAATAATATTATATAGGGTGTTCCATGTGACCGTGGCCAATAACAACTTTCTTATTTCAAATGCAACCTTCTGTATATTATTTATTTTTTGGATTCTTCAGAGAATTCTAGACACAATTCATGCACAATACCTATCTTTAACTATTTCGGAAGTATCAAGTGTTTTCAGATTTATTGCAAAAATCAACGTTATTAAATAAAAATTATTTTATTTCACAAATTCGGTACATAACACTTAAAACCTAATAAGTAATACTGATTATTTTCTAATTATTAAAAAAAAACAAAAAACATTAATGTCAATGTAGGAAATGTTCAAAATACTAAACATTAATGTCAATGTAGGAAATGTTCAAAATGCTCGCCGCGAACGTCTTGGCAACATGCTAATCTGGTTTAGAATTGTCTTCTAACGTTACTCAACATTTCAGGCGTTTTTGCTTACTTTCTTCATATCAAGAGGTAAATGGGAAATAAGTATTGCGTGTAATGTATCGAATTTGTGAAATAAAATAATCTTCATTTAAAATGTTAATTTTTGTAAAAAATCTGAAAACACTTTAATATTTCCGAAAAAGTTGAAGATAAGTATAGGACATTGTACATGAATTATGTCTAGAATTTTCAGAAGACTCCAAAAAATAAATAATATACAGGGGGTTGCGTTTGAAATAAGAAAGTTGGTATTGGCCACGGTCGCATGGAACACCCTATATAATTTTATTTTCTTGAAAAATATGCGCATTTAAAATTACAAATCGACGTGTCCGAGCGTTTTTCCTAACACCCCCTCATTTATTCGTTATCGAATTTATTCCATTTGGCTGTTACGGGTCGTTTATACTGGCCCGTAACTTAAACTTTTCCCTTACCCTAAGAGTTGAGAGATAGAAATTTCATGCTATGGTTTATACTCGAACTTTAACTTATTCCCTTGAAGAGAACAAATTTTAAGGGCATAAGTCAAGGGCATAAGTTACGGGCCAGTATAAACGACCCTTTACACTCTGTATCTGAAACAACCCAGATCTCATTGATGTTATGTGGACATTTCGTACAATTTTTATAATCGATTTGTTATTTCCATTCTTCATACGTTCTTTCCATAACAGATTTAATGAAAAAATTACGTTTATTTTAATTTCGGAGAAATGATAATCCTTTGTGTCCTCTACTGAAAATAATGGTGGAAAGATAGTTTATTTATTCTTTTTCCATTTTGCCTCTTGAATACACACATACGGCTATGTATCGACTAAGATAAAGAGCAGCCATAATATAATCTAAAATGGGTTCATTATGAAAATAAACTTTGATAACGATGCCGCCACACTGTTGCTAACTGCATTTGATAGTGGTGGGAATTTGTAATCAGAAACAGAGCTTTTTATTCCAAAAGTTCAGTTGTCTAAAGAGCTACTGTTTTAAGCAATATTCTCCAGAACACTGAAAACTTGTATTTACACTGATACTACTCATAATTTTCCACTCAAGTTTTTAATAAATACACGTAAAGCCGGACAGTCTTTATTGTTTTTCAAAATATTAAATTCAATACTCTTTTGCATGGAACGTCATATGGGGTTAACAGGTCCATAGTGATTAGCAATGGTCCAAAGCGGGAACCCTGTGGGGTACCATTAAGAATTTATGTCGATCGAAAAGAACCTGTCGCGTTCAATTTAAATATCGCTGCTATCTTCTACGACTTTTAATGAACATTTTCTTACAATGTGACCTGCAAGTAGTCGAACGCCCGTTTCGAGAAAGGTTATAAAAATACAGATCCGGTTGATTAGAGCTTCAATAGATTACAAAACATCCTTAACTGCTGCCGTATCTTTGCGCAAAAATACTACGTCCAGCGGTCGATGTCCAATATATCCAAACTAATTAAAACTTATTTTATAATAGTAAACGGGAAAGTTAATGAAACGAGTATTTAATCAATTCAGAAATCTCCATGTGGTCTTTAAGAAAAAGCCGATTAGCTGGCTGAAACAGGTTATTGAAAATCTCGATGCAGTTATGTTATCGGGGCCTAAATAGTTTTACAAGAGATCTGCATGAGTGCATTGGCGTAACTAGGTACGGATAGATGGTATCCTTTTCGAGACTTATCTCCGATCTTGTAACATGCAGCATTGAAAGTAAATAAGAACTTCTTTTACGTAAGATGCAGATTCTTTTGAATCGGTTCTTCTGTACCATCTAACAAAGATCAAACATCCCTTATTTGTATAGTCTGAACTTCGGCTTCTTGTAGAACAAACAATTCTAATGTGTTTGTATTGTTTACGCTAGCTTTAAAAACATCATAAATTAGGACTGAGGTGCGTTGAGTGCATCATTTCCTACACCTTTCCAACTGCCTTTTTCGTTGTTTACTTTCATTGATGAAATGTTTGAAAGGATACTACCGGTTCAGTGAATGGTCACTCTTATATTCTTACAATTCTCGAAGGTGTTTACCAAGTGAATATTCTTGTTTTATCGAATCTCATTCTATCACTAGGAATGAGTTTGGTGTATTTTTATAGATTCAATATGTAATCAATCATAATGAGAATGCCAAGTGAAAACATTTCCATTAAATGGTGTTTTGCTTTGCATTCTATTAAACAATAAATTAATGGGATCAAAGTTTCTGTACTTAATAGATACAATTGTTTGTAACATGAAATATGTTGGATGAAACAAAATAGAAAGTGTTACAAAAATTTAACTGTCTGTCAATGCTCTTCGGAAGCATGAAGCCTGATTAACATAAACAAAACGATTACAGGAGATTTGAAAAGTACCATGGCTAAGAATTCGATGGAAAATTTGAAATTTCACCTCCATTTGGTTTCATGCACTTCAGACAAGTCTGTGACATCGAAAATAAAACAAACCGTTTGTTCACAATGAAGTTTCACTCATGAAGATGATTGTATAGCTGGGTGGCTGTTTTTTCGATTCCATGATGAATTATCATGTCTTCATACTGTATTGTAGTCAAATCCAGAAGAAATTGATCAAATAGTCGGCAAAATGCTGATTTCCAGAAGAGTTATGCTTTTTTGTATGTGGGAAGGTACCTACGTTTTGTGCCTTCGGGTCTTTTATCAGAATTCAATCTTCTTGGATACCAAACAGTATTGGTGAATCCTCAAGGAAGAGACAAGAAGAAAATTAGAATGATATTGTAGCTCTTGTACTATAGTTTTCGTTCAAAGAATCCTATACATATATATAAAACAAAGTTGTTGGTTACACGATTTATAACTCGAGGTCAGATGGACCGTTAGTTATGAAACTTCATTTATGGATTTGTCTTTGGTCTGGCTATAATTAAATACATTAAAACTCTAAAAATTTCGATGAAAAATTTTCTTATGAAGGAAAAGCTTTTCCTCCTTTCGAATGAGGCCAATAGTATCATTTAGGCTAAACAAAGTTCGCCGGGCCAGCTAGTCGATAAATATAAAAGGATTTTCAACATTCCACTGACAAACCTAATGAACTAGAATAGCTTAGATCTGATGTGTGTCCACCGCTAATGCACGTCATAAGATCTCTGCAAGAACCCCCACGGTGACAATTCGAGTTTTTTTTACCAATCTGCGAAACAGAGACGTCAAACGTTTAGTGAAACGAAAAAACAGCCGCTAAGCGTTCCAAGAAAACCGAGAAGTCCGAAGGCATTTTGCGGACATTACGAAATAGGGAAGCACTAAAAGAGCGAAGTACAGGGTTGCCAGATCGATTATCAAGATTCCCTAGTTTGATTTCGCACATTCGTTATCTCTTTGCCAAAATGGCTGTTATTTTCTAGTTTTGGACCTAAAATGGGACTCACAGATGAATAATTCGTAGTAAAATTTAATTCTCTTCTTCCTCCCGGCCGTAAACACGATAACTTCTCAAAGTGAAGTGCTAGGTTACGTTGCAATTTAGCTCGCCGGTAACTTTCGTAAATGTGGTTAGTACTTTAATTTTAGGTCTAGGTATGAATATTTTTGTGTTTTCTATACAGCTCAACTATGATGGAGTGTTAATAATAATAATAACGTATACGTAAAACGGAAATGGCTTGATTGAAGGAACTGAAATCTTTCTCACTAGTTCTTAAAAGCAAAACCAGCTCGAGCTGAGACCGATGATGAAGGATACTAATGATACTAATAATAATAAGAGAACCTTAATCTTTGTAATACACCCCAACTTGGCAACCCTGGCGCCAAACCCGTCTTGAGACCTGAAGAGCCGACTGCGAAGTTGAGGACGCGCGCGGTGGGTTCCTCTGAGAAGCTGGAGTAGAGATAAGCAAAAACAACCGCTATCTCTTGTACAAGGTAAAGCACTCTAGGCAGGTAAGTGAAATAATTAATGCGTCTGAAGGATGGGGACCTGGAAGATAATGTTGAAAGGCTTTTCGAAATTTACGATGCCCCCAGTTTATTATTGACTCGAGACCAGGTAACTTCAATTTTCTCTAATTTGTCAGGTGTTCTGGCGATGGTTATATAAACGAATTAACTACGAGTTTATTTTCTGCTGAAATATAAGAACGGTGCGAATAATTATACCGGTGTCCCAAGTTTTACTGTCACTGCCAAACAGACCCTTTGTCACCAAGAGATAGAGTTCAAATACGCGTTTAATGTGAACGAAATCTACCATTAATGACTTCTATTAATGCTCGATATCCTATTAATGACGGATTGTCATGGCAACCGAACATAGAAGAATTTGAAAGTAATCCAAATTCAGGCACTTCCACTGTCAAATTCATTTATCAGATGAGCAAATTCTTGGTGAAACTGCCAAATCAGTTTCATACGCAACTTCATCTACTAGTCCCGAAACACATTTCGCTAAAAATTTTCGAGGAAACGATGTAAATTTCAATTTAAGTTGAAGATATTTCACAACTTCCCATAATTATTCATCTGTCAATAATTCATCGTTGTTTCATCTCTAATTTCCATAGCGAAAAACGAAATCAAAAAAACGTTAATCAAATTATTCACAGAATTGTGATCATTTCGTCAAATTTGTAAATTCTGTTTCATTCGAAATAATGTCGGCAAAAAACTTTGTGATCAATTAATTTAGCGACTTATGATCTCAAACATTACTTGCTCTAATAAACAAGGCTTTAAATAATCAAATGGCAGAATCAATTGTTGGGACCGTGTCTCCAATATAATCATTTTCAATAGGTTATTTTTTGCAACACATTAATCTTATTCGAATAAAGAAACGCAGTTTACTTTTTCAAGAATTTAAAGTAATTTCCATGGAGGTATCAATTAGGTCTAAATAGGGGTAACTCAGTGGAAGCTTTTTAGCTTGATTCGATCATTTTAGTATCGTCTTGACAAGTTGGACAAGTTGACAAATGGCCAGGAAAAAACTCCTGAATATTTCAAATACGGATCTGAGTGTGTGGGCCGTTCGGAACCACGAAAGACAAAAAGGCAGGCGCAGCACCAGACTACTCCGCTCTCCAAATACTTTCGTCCTCCAATCCACATAACAACAATAGGAATGTCCATTGTGTGGTCGCTTTATTTTTGTCTCATTGATTTCTTTTATGCTATGCGCCTACTGCCTAGCCCTCTTAAAAAAGTTAAAACAAAGAGGATGATGGACTGGCGATGTCCATTCGATTCCATGAATTCAAGAGGACCTCATGGCGAGTGACAAACTGCTTTGTGGAGAGGATGAGGACTCTTGCAATTAAAATGGCCTTATATGGGGAGGGGGCACTCTGAATATGTGACATCTTCTTTATAGGCTTATAGGGAGAAGATTGAGCTGATCTTAATGCCAAATTAGAAATTATCAATTCAATTGATAATTTTCTGGAAAAATCCAATATTTATTATTGCTAAACACAAGATTTTTCTTGTAAACTAAGAAATCCAAATATTTCTTTCCACGAACATAGTATCTCTAAGGTGGTGTTTCAAAATATCGATTCAATGAAAGGTCTACTCGGTAAGTTGACTAGGAACCAGTCGAGCTTTTGAGAGTCACTCTCCTTAATTGTTAAATCTGAAGGATTGAGATAATGGACTCTGGCTTGTAACGAAAAAACAAACAATGTTGAAGCTCAGCAGATCAATCATTTATACAGCGGAGAATTGAGTGTCTTGATGAAACTTCACGTAGAAATATTTCTGAGCGCTCATCCTACCTAAACGAGGACTATTTCTTTTCTTTTCGACTCAAAAATATTTTTTTCGGATTCTTGAACGCGAATCTACCTACAAGGCGGACCTATGAATCAGAAGAACAAATAAATCAGTATTCAAGCAATTAAACTGAGCAATTGCCAACCGTTGGAAGTTATTCGCTCACAAACCAGCCGCAAGAACTTTTTATTCGGTTTTAATTGTTTTTCAGGTAGTTACACGATTTCCTCGCCCAATAAATAATTGAATGGCGAGTAGACGAACCGCTGAAATGGTAATTTGAAGAGAACAAACGCTGTTGTGGCTTTTGCATTTAAAGGACCGTTACATTTTTTATTGGAGAAGTACAAGAACTTCACTTCTCAAGGGAAACAAAAGTGTTATTGAATTCGTTGTCTGAGTGTCTACTGCAATTATTTCTTTGTATAACTAGGCATTTTAAAGAATATTTTCCTCGGAATAGTTTTTGAATATCTTGGAACCAGTTTAGTTTAATAATAGGAGATATAAGGACTGAACGAGAATAAATTCACTATCACAAAAACGCTTATATCTTTTGAACCACTGGACCGATTTCGAAAATCAAACTCATTTTCGAATCATCTTCTAATTCTAATGAAAACTGTTTTTACAATAAAAAAACCAAAACTATTCTTCACAAAATTCATGGATTTTCTCTGGAATTCTTCCCATCATGCTTCTTATAGTGTTCTCCTCAGTCACTTTCTGGGATGCTGTCTTCCACTTCTGCTTGAATTCCACTAATGTTTTCGTTGATTTCTTAGTCTTCTTCAATTCTCTTTTTACCAGGGCCCAATATCTTTCGATTGGCCTGAGTTCTGGGCAGTTTGGTGGATTGGTCTCTTTGGGGACAAAAACCACCTCATTAGCTTCGTACCATTCCTTGGTGGCCTTGCTGTAGTGGCATGAAGCTGAATCTGGCCAAAAGATTGTTGACACATCGTGCTCACGTAAAAATGGTAAAAGTCGCTTTTTCAAGCATTCCTCGATGTACCTATATCTTCGAGTCAACAGAGCCTTGGCCAACAAAAAATTTCCTCCTTTTCCCACAAGTGCAAATTGCTTGCCAAACCAGGAATTTTTTAGGAAACTTTGCTTGTTTCTTCACGCAAAATTGTTCGTCAACATTTCCATGAGAATCTGCAGTATAAAATTCCTGACCAGGAAGTTGCGAGAAATCAGCCAAGACATAGGTTTCGTCGTCCATCACTCAGCACGAAAAATTTTTCAAGAAATCTTTTTTTAATTTCTTTGCTCTTGATTTCGCTTCTTGATTCTTCACACCGTTCCTGTCTGGCACTTTCTGCACTTTGTATGTTCTAAGCCTACAACTCGACTTGATTTTTCTGAACGGTTGACTGCGAACAACCCACTATTTGGGCCACTTTCCGTCCTGAAAAGGTTAGGATTCTTCTGAAAAAGGCTTTCTTCACTTTTTTTGGGCTATGACACCCCTTTTTCCTCCCGGTTCCTTCCCTGCGGTTAATTGTGAGATCTTCGTTGAAGCGCTTAACAACTCTTGATACCGTTTCCGGACGAACGCGAGCCTCTTTTGCGATTCTTTTGAAGCTCCATTTTTGATTATTTTGAAAAATTTTCACTATGAATTCTCGTGTTTTCACTTCGCTTGACATTTTGCGACAGAGAATTGGAATATCTATGAAGTAAATGTTCATAACAAAGCTAACTATGATCAAATTTTTATTTTTTCCTCAATTGGTTCAAGAGATATAGGCGTTTTTGTGATAGCGAATTTATTCTCGTTCAGTCCTTAGTAGGAAATTTTAATGATATAATTTATTACAAAATATCCTCGATGTTCACCAATAATTAATAAAAATTTTCGGATGTAAGCAACGAAATCATTATCTACATGGCTTCATCCTTTCAAAACGCGCTAATAAACTTATACATCAGGTATGCAAATCCAGACATTGGACTATACCACAGCGTCCTGTTGAAGTTCTTGTTTGTCGAACACATTATTGATAATTTATGCAAATGATATTTCCAATTCATTACACCACACATGCACTTCATGGAATGGTTGGAGGATAGATGTGATATGAAAAATAATGGCAGTTAATGCAACTTCGTGATGCGTGAATGACAATTGCTGACCGTAAATTTTGTTCGTATTTTTTTAGTATCGTCTGCCTTCTTCGAAAACACTGTTGGTAACATTGGAATCCGCAGCGAATGAAGGTATTGTTTATACTTCAATCTGTTTATTTTGTGATCTGAATGAGGGAATCTGTCGAAAAAGTGGGTCCAGATGAATCTTAAAATCGCAGCGAAGCTGCGATACAGTGGGGAAATTTTTTTAAGGTCGAAAAAAGGAATAATCGATTCATCCGTGGGAGAAGTTTCGATTCTCTAGGCGATGTAGAAGTGTTTTTGAAAAATTTTTGAAAATCACGAAATATTCGGTAAAATGGGTAATTTTGAACTCGATAAAACTTTTTGCACAGATATCATGGCCGTGATGTAAATATACGGATCGAAAGATGAGAAGTCAATGGAAAGTAGCTTCGTATTCATATTTTTCCTATTTCTTTAGAAAAATTGATGAAACATTGACATTTCGCCTACAAAATCCGCCGATTTGCAGAGAGTTACCGATATGGATAAAAATCAAAAATCGGGCCTTTTTATTTCCATGATATCTCAGTTCGTATGCGGCGTAATCCAACAATTTTTTTTTAAATTAAAGCTTAATCATTGCTCCAGAATGCATTGGCGCATCCAGGGGGGAGGGGCCAGGGGGCTGCAGCCCCCCCGAAATTCAAAGTGTTAGGAAAAAATTTCTGCATAACTGAGAATCGTGAAAACTACCAGAGATTTTATATCTTATATCAAAGTTGCATTTCGATTCAGCTCCCCCGAAATTTAATCCTAGGTGCGCCCTTGCCAGAATGTGTATTACTCGCTTTTTTTCCGTATATTAGGAAAAAACCTAGTGAGCTGTAATTTCATGAAAATCTGGACAAACGATTTTATTTTCATGATATCTCCGTCGATTTTCGGGATAAATGTATGAAATTTTCAGTATACATGCGGGATTATATTTTGCAGAATGTGTCCTTTTTATTTCCATGATATCTCAGTTCGTATGCGGCGTAGACCAACAATTTTTTTTTAGATAAAAGCTTAATCATTTTTCTAGAATGTGTATTACTCGCTTTTCCGTTTTTCTGCGTATTTTAGGGAAAAAAACCTGGTTGAAAATATGACCAATAAAGTTCCTACTTTATAATTCATTTAAAAATTGAGGGGACAAAAAACAAAAAAAACTGATCAATACACCTTCTGGAAAATATTATTTCGCATATAAACTGAAAATTTCATACATTTATCCCGAAACTTTACGAAGATATGGAAATGAAATCGTTTGTCCAGATTTTCATGAAATTACAGCTCACCACGAGGCTCACCATGTTTTTTCCCTAATATACGGAGAAAAACAGAAAAGCGAGTAATACACATTCTAGAGAAACGATTAAGCTTTTATCTAAAAAAAAATTGTTGGTCTACGCCGCATACGAACTGAGATATGGAAATAAAAAGGACAATTTTTGAAGGGAGCTCGCGAGCTCGGACGTGTACCAGGTCCCCTTAATAGGTAGATCTAGTAGGGGCTCTACTAGTTAGTAACTATATTTTCAAGAATGTTCAATATCCTGGCTAATGTAAAGAGTCACCTCTTCTATTGGTTCTTGTTGAATAACAAATCGTATAACAAGTATAAAGAACATTCATTCATTTAAACATATTCCATGAATTTTTTCGAAATATATTCTTTCGATTTATTGACATTATTGTATCATTTTGTTGATATCGAAGCATTCAAAACTGATTTAATTATTTCTTAAAGTATAAAACTTATACATTTACGTACACTAAAATTAGCGGAGTTGCCAGATTATTTTCCAGGTTTTCTCAATAGTGGTTTAAGGACTAAAACAAAGTCGCACCAGGTGCTGTAGTCATGATACAAGAAAATGTTTTCTTGTATCACGTGGTGTAGTAGCAGGTTTCAACTTCGTGAGAGATATATGAGATACGCTGTTTGTGTTTACTCACTGTCATAACATGAAAGCCATACAATTCTTAACAATCAGTTTCGAACTACAGTGAAACCTCAAGATGTGTATTCAAACATTGTGAGAAGTATTATATTGTGCTGTTTCCTCAAGAGTCGAAAGAGTATGGTTTGGCTGAATGTTGTTACTTTCATGCCATAAATTTTGATTACATTGCCTCATTCAACTTTCGGTAACAGGTGTCTGCATAAATAATTGAGTTGACATTTAGTGACATCACCAGAACATTGATTCAAAAAAGTTGTGTAAGTATTAAGCTCGAAAAAGTATCTGCATTCTGCATGCATTTTTTAGTTTTATCATTGGTCCAGTTGGTACCACTTAAATCATCCAGAATCTACTCATTGAACTGAACTTCCAAGCGAATCAAACGCCAATAGGGAATTGAAAACGAGAACTTGAAATTCCTTTAAAAACAATCCGCCAATGGTCTTATCGCGCGAATCTTGTTCTAACAAACTACAGTTAAAGCGAAAGTCGAATAAAAACCATGCAGGAAACATCGATCGAGATTAAATGCCCCTATTCCAATCAACTTTTCCGTTATTCCCAATATGCAATTCAACTTCTTCGATCGAGTCAATCAGCGAGCGGACGTCGTGCTTTTTTTCAGATCGTCCTGTACGTGTACAACAGCATCGGCGAACCAATATTTCCTGGGGAACTTCTTCCATTCGACATCGGCCACTCGAATTTATCGTTAAATTATACAGGACGGCTCTTGCGCCTGCTGCAAGTGGACTTGTCGGCAGACAAGAAATATTTAATGAGTTGGAAGGGCAATTAAAGATAACTGCAACAAATAATGAAGATTGAAGAAGACTTGCGAGGAGTACATGGCAGGGAAGGTTCCCGATGCTATTTCGCAGAACCGAGGTGATGAGCGTACTTGAATTCTTCGGCGTGAAGGCTCGTTTCATGTTTCAGTATAAAAAGCAACGGGAATTTATAATTTTGAGAACGAGCGTAAATATCGACCCAATTTTTTCCTGGTAATTGGTAGCAGTGCACTCCGAGGAATTTCAGCATTATTTGTCACCCAGTTCATATGCAGCTACTTTTTATGATTAATTTCATACCCACAAAGGTATAAAAACAAAAACTTTAACAGAGAGTTAAAGTTTTCGAGAAACGATCGTTTATTTCTTATAACACTTCAACTTCTGTAGATTTTTGAACCACATTCGGTATTACCTCATTATATGAAAGCATGTTCGGTGATGATATTGAGGTTCTAAAGCAACCTGTGTCGAAGTCTCGGTCGAAGTTCATATATGTAATTTAAAAAAGTACCAAAACGGTCCTAGCTTATTTCTGAAAAGAACTCTTTGCTTTTCAACACTACAATGTAATTTAACCGTACATTCAAATGTGGGATATCTGTTTTGATTCGAGTTTGGGTGTTGACCACCTAGAAAGAAACATTGCAGAATGTTTACTAGCGATTCAACCTACCTGAAGAAAATTTGACCCAAGGCTGAACACTATCAGTCCTAGCTATCGGCCTATTGACCCTAAGAGGTTCCTCTATATTTTGCGATATAGCCATAGAACTTCTCCAACTTATCACTAACGTTATCACAGTTATCAACTCGTTCGAACCGAGTTTGAGATTCATGTCTTGCACTTTTTGGATTCTGGATTCGAGGAACTTAATTATTTGGTTCAGTTTTGCTCCTGCCCCTTAACACGATATCATTCGAT
This sequence comes from Adalia bipunctata, assembly GCA_910592335.1. Classification (NCBI taxonomy): domain Eukaryota; kingdom Metazoa; phylum Arthropoda; class Insecta; order Coleoptera; family Coccinellidae; genus Adalia; species Adalia bipunctata. The sequence goes on from OU342951.1 coordinate 8,518,445, forward strand.
TGTCTCAACCCTTCAAATTAGTCGTAAGTCATTGAAGCTGAACTTTTCTCACGCGACGAGTGTGCGCTCGGCTTTACACCAACGAAACTAACCGCACCACGCGCTTGTTGCTTTGCGACTGAGTGGCTTAGCTACTTTCGAATGGACTGACTGTCGCCTGGCGCTCAGCACCTGAATTCGACTTAAAGCAGGCACGACTAATTGCTGAAAGAGATACTTCAGACTTCGCATTGAAGAAAGAGGGCACAACAAACCCCTGAATGGGAGGATGAATGTAAACTACCTGTCACGTTCTTTGTGACACTAAATTGATAGCTGATGAAGATTATGTGGCGTCAAGGTATAGAATCCATTTCCTTGTAGTTTATGCCAGTGATATTCAACGATGCCGAAATTGATTCGTCCTCGTCTTATTCGAAAGTATGAGTAGTGAGAGCAATTCTTTTTTTCGTTATTTGTTGGTATATTCTGTTTAAATACTGTCGCTCTCATCAATTCTATCAAAGAATAGAAATACATACTCCTTAAGGCCAAACACTATCTTAGTATCTTAGTTCAAATAGTTCTCTTTGAGATCCTTATAAAAGAATTCAATTCAGTTATAATTTAAGAGCTGAAAAATTTAAATTATGAAAAGACAAGCTTTACTCTTCAAGAGCACCGAAAAAAAAACGGATTTTTGTGACGAAGCTCATTCTATGAAAGAAAGATTCCAAAGATTGTATAGCTTAAAAATACCTATTTTGTTGTATACAAACTTGAAACTTCACACGACAAGTTTTTGAATCTAAACTGCTCCACATGAGTTAGGGATATTGACTTAAATTGCAAAAAACTATAGTTATAATAAGATTTTTGTGATGAAAATTCATATTAATATGATTTCAAGTTGCAAATTAATTTTAGCCTGTAGGTCTGCAGCGTATACAGGGTGGTTAAGAAAAATCGAGCAAAATAACGAAATTTTATTCCCAGAGAATTCAAGCATTTTATGACTATCAATACAATGTATGGCCTCCACGGGCATCAATAACAACTTGACATCTTCTTTGCATACTACACCCGAGGTTGTTGAACATTTCTTGAGGAATTTGGTTCCATAAACGGGGCAGAAGCTCTCTCAGATCATTTAAGGATTCTGGGGTAGGTTAGGTTGATGATTATCTAATCTTCTTTGGAGCATATCCCATGCATGTTCTATGCAATTAAAGTCTGGTGAGTGCGGAGGTATTGGTAAATGTGGAATACCAAGCTCCTCGCGCGCATTCTCAACTATGGCTGCACGGTGCGGTCTAGCGTTATCGTCTCGAAATTGAAAAGTTTCACCAATAGCAGCGTGAAAATTTGGCACAACATTTTCAATATAATCGGGCCACATTTGCAAAATTCGTTTGCCTACTTGAAGCTGCCATCTTGATTTTAGAAATTTGGACGAAAAGTTCATCGTCATCTACCCGAAAACCCCATTTTTTGAATGAAACTATAATCACAAAACCCAATCGTGTTTTTGAAGCCGCCACTATGAATTTAGGATCTTCAATCGAATTCATAATCTTCGGTCGTTGAAATTATAATCTCTTTGGTAACAGTCGCACTTTTTAAAATAATTGTATCACCCATTAAGAATAAATTTTCTTGTCTCACCAGTTTCTACTAATGGATTTCGTTATGAGATATGTTAACCTTTAGACTACTTTAGAGGCTACCCGAACCGTGGGTGTGTGGCCCCCCTTAAGACCCCTCGCTGAGCGCCACCGGCCCAAGTCCGCATCATCTCGACTGAACGGTATGTTACTGTTAAGTTCTTCGCTGGATGGGTTCGTTGTTTTTCAATTTCTCTTGCTTCTTTTCTGTTTGTTCATCCGACTCCTTTTCCAGCGGGATATCTAAGGATGCCCATAATTACCGGCAAGCTACATGAAAACACACTCATAAATATCTCCGGTTTATCTGTTCTGATATGAACAGGGGTCTGAAATCATTCCCTCGGATATTTTCGACGTCCTTTGCATGTGGTAGACCTCTCAATTATTGAGGATGAAGACAAGGACATGCATCTTACGCTGGATTGAAAAGATATTCGCAGTATTTTTTAGTTACCTTTCTATTATCGCCATAAGTCTCGAAACTGGAATAGAATTTCTGAAATCGTATGAACAAGAAGGACATTACTGTAATTTACGTTGAACCATTTGCTCAGCTGTTCTACTTTTTGACGAATCCAAAGATTCCATGTACATTATTGCTTCCTTGCTCAATACTCAATTCTTTGGAATATCAGAATTAGTTCCTCCATAATTCAACTCGGAATATTGAAATTAATCCAAACTATTTGGTGATATTGTTTTTGCGAATAAGTATATTGTATATAAAGATATAGGACCTTAGATTATATATCCCTGATATATAATCTAAGTATAGGACTTTTTTATGCTGGTTGCAGCATATTGATATGGTATGAAAGGTCCATGACAAAAGATATTAAACATTCCTATTTCCTTGTAAAATGTATGCCTTGTATTTTTGAAGGCTTCATATTTTACTACAACTACTACTCTTTACCCTTTCAATGATTTCATTATCAGAATTGAAATTCCAGAGTTATAGTTCAGTGCTGCCACCTCTTATCCATTCGTGGAACCCCATAACGAACAACAGCAGTTTTTAAGGTAATCGCTATTTCGGTAGATTTCTGTAGGCACTTCAGAAGATTTCTTTCAAAAAGTGCTTGGGATCAAGACATCACAGATAGAAGCCCTGGTTCCATAGTTCTAATCAGTTTGAATGAACTCCAGTAGCTGGGCTGGGATGCATAGAAATCCTGATGTTGGCACTGGTTAAATTTCATCCAAGACTTTGTTGTCCACGCCCCACGGCACAAAAAATCTGAGCATTTGATCTACTTTCGATTTCTCTCGAGAGAGGTCACGCTGTTTTTCCATTACCGCCGCCACCGAGAAATATCGCGGATATTTCCGGAACTACAATCAAGTGAGCCACTTTGATCTAAAATTCTACAAATTTTGGTCACGATTTTCGGATAGAGGACGTTACACCAGGTAGTCAAAGCATCTTTGTATTCTTTGTTTTTGTACATATCTATCATCCGTTATCACTCAATACTTGTGATTCTGTAAAGCAGGTGGAAGGTACCAGAAATTATTATCTTATCAATGCGCATGCGACTGGGGTTCCCCTACATCAAAATAAGACGCAGTTGACAGTATAAATAAGTATTGGTTGCACGCCCGTTGATAATCTATATTACGGGTTTCGTTCAACTTCCTGATTAAATATGTGTTATGTATTTTGTCATACGGTATAGAGATTTAATTGCTATACATATTTTTGACGATATCTGGTGCACTTAATTCTTCCTTATAAACTATATTGGTGAGTATAATTACTTAATTTTGTGCAGCCATATTGAAAAATGTAATCGACCTTTTTTAGGTAAATACCACGAATACTCTAACTCTCTGTTGGAGTATCCGTGGGTAAATACCAGAAATTATTATCTTATCAATGCGCATGCGACTGGGGTTCCCCTACAATCTACATCAAAATAAGACGCAGTTGACAGTATAAATAAGTATTGGTTGGACGCTCGTTGATAATCTAGATTACGGGTTTTGTTTAACTTCCTGATTAACTATGTGTTATGCATTTTGTCATACAGTATAGAGATTTAATTGCTATACATATTTTTGACGATATTTGGTGCACTTAATTCTTCCTTTTAAACTAAACTGGTGAGTAGAATTACTTAATTTTGTGCAGCCATATTGAAAAATGTAATCGACCTTTTTTTGATATTTTGAAACCTTTGGGATGCTTGTTACATCAAATATTTTGCACACAAGTGTATATTTAAAGCATATAATTGCTATGGAAGGATATGAATGTTTCTGCCTTCTGGACGATAGCGTACCATTTATATGCCTCCATTACGTTCAAGGTTATCTCTGTTTTGAAGCTTATGGATAATCTGGAAAAGTTTGTCCAGTGGCGTCCCATGCCAAAATTGTAACACAATAAATAAAAGAATATTGGGCGGAGTAGAATTCAATGAGACCTCTGGCGGAAAAAAATTGTAATTGAAGCAACGAGTAAAACAATTCGTATTGCATTGTTTTTATTCTGTTTTTTGTCTTCATTGCAGATCAAGTTTGATTTTTTTTGTACCTTTTTTAAAGTTTTATACTTTGAATTATGTCGCTGCATAATCGAAACTGTTCTGTATTTGGTTGCACTAGCCGTGAAGGGAAAAATCCCGATTTATATTTCCATAAATTTCCTCCCATGGGAAGAATGGTAAATATTGAAAATGCGTTTGGAGTTCTGGAAAATATATCTCAAAAGGCTTAGACAATGAAACTAAAAATGGGGAAACCAGTTATAGATAGTATGTCCGTGTGTTCCTTACATTTTAAAAGGGAAGTCTAGTCAAGGTTAGTAGCAAGTGTGTAATACATAGTTATAAGTTAATAGTGGATGGTGTAGGTTATATTTCTGAAGGTGAACAATATATAAATGAGTAACATATTCTTCAGGTCTTAGTAAAAAAAAGTATCTTCTTTTAAATGCAGTACCTTCCTTAAAACTACCACAGTCAAGCCACGAAGTATGTTCCAGAAAACGAAAAGAAAATAAGTCGGTATTAAAAATTTCAAATGATACTCAATACAAACGTACCTTCCCTGCAACTTTTGTAGATATGACTATATCAAAAATGAAATAAAAACACGAAATCAGACCTAAAACTAAACAGTTAATTGAACGCTTGTTGTACTTTTCACAAACATCAACCATACCTATTACTCCAAAAATAAAAATATTGAGAGTCAAAATTTAGATTAACAACACAAAGCACTAAAGCACAATCAAAGAAAAACCAAAAGTTTCACAAAACACCCCCTGAAAATAACTTAAACAGCAAAATAAAACCACTTCAATATCAAAGGGCTCATACGACATCTGATTTGTTTTACTCGTTGCTAAGATGATATTGACATTTCAGAGCGCCACCTATCGAATTCTACTTTTCCCAATTCCTGTTAGGTAACATGGAAGATGATTTCAAGGACCTCAAAGTTGAGGACAACTATGACGTTAATATTCTACTTTTGGGCGAAACCGGAGTTGGAAAGTCTACGTTTATCAATTCCATAGCGAATTATCTTCACCATCAGGATTTGGAGAATGCAATGAAGTCAGATCTGTTCTATTTGATTCCTTGTATGTTCAACATCACAGATGGTGATTACAGGCCACAGAAGGTTATTGTGGGTTCTGATGATAACGAATTCCAGTTGGTGAGTACTTTATCATGGTCTTCCCATTACTTAATTATTGCGCGATTCTAAAAATGAAGAGAAAAGAATTTAATATTAAAAATAGAGTATTTCTGATTTGTGAATGAATAGATCCCGTTTTCTGTTTTGAAATCCAGATTAAGAACAATAATTATTATCAATGAGTACCTTAAGATTCTCAAGTCCAAACTATTGATGAGATATTGAAAACTATGACAATGACTAATGACCAATTGCGTTCTGGCTTTATCATAATAGTTATAGATTTATTTCTGGTAAGATAATGAGATTTCTTGAGGTATGTTTATATGAAAAAGTTGATGTAGACAGGGGCGTCGTTAATTTTTTTCTAGAGGGTAGGGTAATGTTTTGTTTAATAAAAGTAACATGCAGTGATATGTTGAATAAGACAAGACATCAAGTTTATTGGAATTGAAAATTTTGTTCTCTTTATTATTGAATAAACTGAGTATAATATTCCGTCCAGGTTGGTGACTCGGCCACCCAAGATGTGAGGACATACGTTTTTCCTATTGGTACCGGCAAAACGAGGCTTAGACTGATAGATTCTCCTGGGATGGGAGATCCCAGAGGCGTAGAACAAGACGACATCAATTGCGAAAATATCCTAAATTACATCGGTCAATTACATCACCTGCACGCTATTTGCCTTCTTTTCCGACCAAACGACGCTCGCATCACCATAACCTTCGAATATTGCGTGAAACAGATTTTGTCTAGGCTGGAAAAATCGGCAGCTCAAAACATTATCTTCGTCTTCACCAATGCCAAGGGTACCAATTACAAACCTGGGGAAACTATAGCCTGCTTGAAGAAAGTTGTGGAGGATATAAAGGGACAGCCACCTCATGTCGAAATCAAGGTGGACGATAACGTATTTTGCTTCGATAATGAAGCCTTCAGATTTCTAGCTGCCGTGAAGAAAGAAATAAAATTCTCCGATGACACCAAAAAAGAGTATTTAAAGAGTTGGAGGAACTCTTCCAAAGAGGCTTGGAAGTATGTACATTGCAATATTTGGCGGAATAATAAAAAATTATCGATCTTGCTCTTTTTTAGGCTCATCAAGTATATAATTGGTGATATCGGTAAAGAACCTCTAGTTCCCCACATGGTGAAAGATTCAAAGTCAGTCAATGAAGCACGAAGAATCATCAACCAACTATCGCAACCCCTGGTCGATATATCACAGCTGATCGTAGACAATTTGAACATCTTGGATCGCAGACAGAAAGAGCTTCAGGAAGATAACCTCAGTTTGGACAAACTGAAGGAAAAACTGTATGTTCCAGTTGTAAATTTGCAGGTCATCAAGTTGACCAAACCAGCCACAGTGTGTGCGGATCCCAAATGCGCCGAATTCCATGTCGTGAGTAGAAATTTCATACATTTTTTTAGTTAGTTGTGGTGCAATTGTACGGAGATAATCCCAGAAATTAGAATTTCTTGCTGAATATGTGTCAGAGGTTTGGTCCGGATCCTCATCGAGCAATGACGCCAAAACAAAATCAGTAATGTGTTGAAACAGTTTATTTGCCACAAGCAGGCCGTCCCAGCTTCGCCCGGGTAGAAATTTGTTTCACGCGGCGGTTTCATCTTCAACACTTCAACCTGTAATATCTTTTGATGTACTCGTTGTAATTGTATGATGTGAAGGGCAATTTCGTTCTAAATTGAATACTGGGGATAAATAACGTATCAGGTTGGATGAAGATCAATACCCAATTCATAAAAACACACTCCCAAATAGTGCATAATTTTGGAAAACATCTGATTACCATAAACAGGTAATAGCAAGTCAATCTTGAGAGATAGATATATGCTATCGCAGACTTTTTTGTAGAACTATTTAAGAGGTACATTTCCGTCATACATTGTATCCACGTAAGTCTTACGGTTTTTGCAGCGCACGTGAAAATAGCTGATTATGGCTGATTTTTTTGTATTTATTGAAGTTATGGTAGGTATCCTTAATTTTTTCGGGTGAAAAGTATAGCCTATGTCACTCAGGGATAATGTAGCTTTCTAAGGGTGAAAGAATTTCTGAAATCGGTCCAGTAGTTTTTGAGCCTATTCGTATCAAACACACAGAAATAAAAATCTTTCCTCTTTATAATATTAGTATAGATATGTTTAAAGAGGGCATGTCTAGGTTTGGTACATGACGTTTCGTACCGTACACAAAGATAATGAAAATAAAAACAAATTTTCTGCAAACACGGGTCCTATAGGACCCGTACTTTGAGTCACGGGAGTTAGTTATAACTAACTGCCGTGACTCAAAGTATTTCGTACATTCCAGATTGACGGTGCCAAGACTTGGAATTATAAACAGAGGTGCCATGATCCATGTCATTTGAGAAACGTTCCTCAGGAAATCATCGGAGCTCCTCAACTAGAGCATTGTGCTGCTATGGACCGCACCACCCAAACGTGCCTCAAATGTCGCTGCCCCCAGAACACGCATATGCACATTTATTACATGACTAGAAAGTTCAATGATAAGAAAATAGACAACAACATTCAGAACAAAATAACTACTACCGAAAAAGCGTTGGCAGAGGCCGAGAGATATGTAAACAAAATCACGAAAAAGAAAGCCGAGCTCGAAATTGAAAAGAACGTCATCATTGATTGTGCTGCAAAATTTGCTGGATTTTTAAAATGGAGCGCTATAACCCCTTTCAATGATGCATATAGAAAGTACATCAATTATATGATTTTTCGGTAAGCACTCTTGCTCGATATATAAATCATCCCACCGTTGTCGCCGTTTATTACTCAAATTTTAATTTAAGCTAGTTTTACGGCAGTGATTTATAGAATTAATTTTTTTCAGGGAACAAAGTTTAGGTCGGGATGCTGATACAAAAACCATCGTTCACTTCCAAGATCTCCTCGTCAAATACGATCTGATCAAATCAACATTCGATAAGGTCGTTGAATTGTCCAAAGACGATGGGGGAGCAGGAAATATCCAAGCTAAAGATGTACAAGCCTATCTGAACAAGCTTTATGCTTTGAAGCATAATGGAGATAAAATCAAAGAATTGTATTCTTCTCAAAAAACGCCGCGAAAGAAAGAATATCAACAGACTGAATACGTACATTCGTCACCTGTCAAACAACCGGAGAAAAAAACGGAAATAGCTCATACGCAAAGTGATGTTGAAGGTCGAACTAAAAAGAATAAACAAGACAAAATGTTTAAGAACTTCCATCAACACGGTGTTCATAAGAATAAACCGGATCAGAAGAATTTCAATAAAAAATTTTTTCAAAATTATAAGAAAAAGGATAATGTTACTACTAGCATTGCGACCGATCGTGAGGGAACGAAAAAAATGATAAAAATCGAGATAAATGAAACGTCCAGTAAGCCCGGAAAAATGAATGCGAACAAGAATATGAATCAAAAAAACAATACTCATTTTTTCCTTCAGAATAATCGCAAGAGTAATGAACGAAACGCCAATTCCGATAATGATTCAAACCGTTATCAATCAACACCGCCACCTCCGTACAATCGCCAGCAGTATAATCCATCACGACAAAATCAACCTTCACAAGGCCCTCCACGTAACGATTTGCGTTCAAATAAGGATTATCGTCCACCTGGCGAATATCGCCCACCAGGCGATTATCGTCCACCTGGCGATTATCGTCCACCTGGCGATTATCGTCCACCTGGCGATCATCGACCCCCTGGCGATTATCGTCCGCCTGGCGATCATCGACCCCCTGGCGATTATCGTCCACCTTCGGATTATCGCCCACCAGGCGATTATCGTCCACCTGGCGATCATCGACCCCCTGGCGATTATCGTCCACCTTCCGATTATCCCCCACCAGGCGATTATCGTCCGCCTGGCGATCATCGACCCTCTGGCGATTATCGTCCACCTTCCGATTATCGACCACCTTTTGATTATCGTCCACCTGGCGAATATCGCCCACCAGGCGATTATCGTCCGCCTAGCGATTATCGTCCACCTGGTGATTATCGCCCACCTTCCGATTATCGTCCACCTGGCGATCATCGACCCCCTGGCGATTATCGTCCACCTAGCGATTATCGTCCACCTGTCGATCATCGCCCACCTGTCGATTATCGTCCGCCTGTCGATTATCGACCACCTGCCGATTATCGTCCGCCTAGCGATTATCGTCCTCCTAGCGATTATCGTCCGCCTAGCGACTATCCCCCATCAAGAGATTATCGTCTACCCGCCGATTATCCTCCACCCGGCGATTATCGTCCACCTGGCGAATCGAGCTATTACAAACAAAATTATGATGGGAGACCTGTTGATACACGTGTTTATAACAGGAGATCAGATGGGCCTCCTCCGCCAAATCCACCACCGCCTTACGATCGTGCTGTCAATAAGGATGGTAAAGCACGGAAGAGACGAGTGCGTAAGAACAAGAGCGGTTCTGAAAGCTATCAAAGCTGTGATGATTCCGATTGAACAGCAATTTGGATGAATATCACTTTGCACTGATGAATAAGGCGTATCATAAGTTCATGAGTTATTGAAAATGTTGGTTACTTTATGGAAATGTTTTTTTAATAATATGTATTGTTATTTATGTATCGAGAATTGCATCCCCAATTTAGCATAAGATTTTTTGATCTGTATTGTAAACTTTTGGTTGTTTAAATAAAGTATTTCTTTGCCCCTTTTGTATTATTTATTTCAGAATGAAGGTTTTACTTATTTATTCATCAACTGAACGAATGGCGACATTTATTAGCTGTCAAAAATTTTTTTATTCGAGTCTTTCAACTTTGAAAATTCGTGACTAAGTCTGTGGGCAAGTTACAATGATTAAATTCTGGTGCAATATAGGGCATTGTTTCTTCTTTACAGAAAAAAATACTAAAGGAGTCTGCGTAGAAGGAATCAGGAGAAAAATATAAAATCTAGAAATTTTTTTTTTATTCGAGTCTTTAACTGGATTAGTGAGCTACAGTGATGAAATTCTGGTGCACTGTAGAGCATTGATTTTACCTTCGAAAAAATTACTAGAGGAGTCTGCAGAAAAAAATCAGAAGAAAAAAGATGAAATCTAGGCAAAAAAATTTGTTTTTCATTCGAGTCTTCAACTTTGAAAATTCGTAAATAAGTTTGTGGGCAAGCTACAGTGTTGAAATTTTGGTGCATTATAGAGCATTGATTTCTCTTTAGAAAAAAAATTACTAGAGGAGCATGCGTAGAAGGAATTGGGAGAAAAAAATAGAAAATCTAAACAAAATTTTTTATTATTCGAGTCTTCTAATTTGAAAAATCGTAACTGAGTCAGTGGGAAAGCTACAGTAATGAAAATCTGGTGTCAATGTAGAGCATTAATTCCCTTTTAAGAAAAAAATTCACTAGAGGAGCCTGCAGAGAAAGAATCAGAAAAAAAAATGAAATATAGAAAAAATATTTTGTTTTTTATTCGAGTCTTCAACTTTTAAGATTCGTGACTAAGCCTGTAGGCAAGCAACAATGATGAAATTCTGGTGCAACATAGAACATTGATTCCTTTTTGGAAAAAAATTACGAGAGGAGTCTGCGATGAAGACATCAGAAGAAAAAAAAAATAAAAAAAAAACAATTTTGTTTTTTATTCGATTCTTTATTTTTGAAAATTCGTAACTGAGTCTGTGGGCAAGCTACAATGATGAAATTCTGGTGCAACATAGAGCATTGATTCCTCTTTGGAAAAAAAATTATGAGAGGAATCTGCAGTGAAGAGCTCACGAGAAAAAAAATTAAATTAGAAAGTATTGTTTTTATTCGAGTCTTTAACTTTGAAAATTCGTAACTAAGTCTGTGAACAAGCTACATTGATGAAATTGTGGGACATTGTAGAGCATTGATTCTTTTTTAGAAAAGAATTACTAAAGTAGTCCGTGGTGGAGACATCAGGAGAAAAATAATAAAATAAAAAAAAAATTTATTTTTTATTCGATTCTTCATTTTTGAAAACTCGTAACTGAGTCTGTGGGTACGCTACAATGATGAAATTCTGGTGCAACATAGAGCATTGATTCCTCTTTGGAAAAAAAATTACGAGAGGAGTCTGCAGTGAAGAGTTCAGGAGAAACAAAATCAAATCTAGAAAAATATTGCTTTTATTCGAGTCTTTAACTTTGAAAATTCATAACTAATTCTGTGAACACGCTGCATCGATGAAATTCTGGTGCATTGTAGAGCACTCATTACTCTTCAGAAAAAAAATTACTAGATGAGTCTGCGGTAAAGACATCAGGAGAAAACAAAATAAAAAAAAATTTTGTTTTTTATTCGATTCTTTATTTTTGAACATTCGTAACTGAGTCTGTGGGCAAGCTACAATGATGAAATTCTGGTGCAACATAGAGCATTGATTCCTCTTTGGAAAAAAAATTACGAGAGGAGTCTGAAGTGAAGAGTTCAGGAGAAAAAAAATCAAATCTAGAAAAATATTGCTTTTATTCGAGTCTTTAACTTTGAAGATTCGTAACTAATTCTGTGAACACGCTGCATCGATGAAATTCTGGTGCATTGTAGAGCACTCATTACTCTTCAGAAAAAAAATTACTAGATGAGTCTGCGGTAAAGACATCAGGAGAAAAAAAAAATAAAATAAAAAAAGTTTTGTTTTTTATTCGATTCTTTATTTTTGAACATTCGTAACTGAGTCTGTGGACAAGCTAAAATGATGAAATTCTGGTGCAACATAGAGCATTGATTCCTCTTTGGAAAAAAATTACGAGAGGAATCTGCAGTGAAGAGATCAGGCGAAAAAAAAATAAATTAGAAAAATATTGTTTTTATTCGAGTCTTTAACTTTGAAAATTCGTAACTAATTCTGTGAACACGCTGCATCGATGAAATTCTGGTGCATTGTAGAGCACTCATTACTCTTCAGAAAAAAAATTACTAGATGAGTCTGCGGTAAAGACATCAGGAGAAAACAAAATAAAATAAAAAAAGTTTTGTTTTTTATTCGATTCTTTATTTTTGAACATTCGTAACTGAGTCTGTGGACAAGCTACAATGATGAAATTCTGGTGCAACATAGAGCATTGACTCCTCTTTGGAAAAAAATTACGAGAGGAATCTGCAGTGAGGAGATCAGGCGAAAAAAAATAAATTAGAAAAATATTGTTTTTATTCGAGTCTTCAACTTTGGAAATTCGTTACTAAGTCTGTGAACAAGCTGCATTGGTGAAATTCTGGTGCATTGTAGAGCACCCATTACTATTCAGAAAAAAAATTACTAGATGAGTCTGCGGTAAAGACATCAGGAGAAAAAAAAATAAAATAAAAAAAAATTTTGTTTTTTATTCGATTCTTTATTTTTGAACATTCGTAACTGAGTCTGTGGGCAAGCTACAATAATGAAATTTTGGTGCAATATAGAGCATTGATTCCTCTTTGGAAAAAAATTACGAGAGGAATCTGCAGTGAGGAGATCAGGCGAAAAAAAAATAAATTAGAAAAATATTGTTTTTATTCGAGTCTTCAACTTCGAAAATTCGTTACTAAGTCTGTGAACAAGCTGCATTGGTGAAATTCTGGTGCATTGTAGAGCACTCATTACTCTTCAGAAAAAAAATTATTAGATGAGTCTGCGGTAAAGACATCAGGAGAAAAAAAAATAAAAAAAAATTTTGTTTTTTATTCGATTCTTTATTTTTGAACATTCGTAACTGAGTCTGTGGGCAAGCTACAATGATGAAATTCTGGTGCAACATAGAGCATTGATTCCTCTTTGGAAAAAAAATTACGAGAGGAGTCTGCAGTGAAGAGTTCAGGAGAAAAAAATCAAATCTAGAAAAATATTGCTTTTATTCGAGTCTTTAACTTTGAAGATTCGTAACTAATTCTGTGAACACGCTGCATCGATGAAATTCTGGTGCATTGTAGAGCACTCATTACTCTTCAGAAAAAAAATTACTAGATGAGTCTGCGGTAAAGACATCAGGAGAAAAAAAAAATAAAATAAAAAAAGTTTTGTTTTTTATTCGATTCTTTATTTTTGAACATTCGTAACTGAGTCTGTGGACAAGCTACAATGATGAAATTCTGGTGCAACATAGAGCATTGATTCCTCTTTGGAAAAAAATTACGAGAGGAATCTGCAGTGAGGAGATCAGGCGAAAAAAAATAAATTAGAAAAATATTGTTTTTATTCGAGTCTTAAACTTTGAAAATTCGTTACTAAGTCTGTGAACAAGCTGCATTGGTGAAATTCTGGTGCATTGTAGAGCACTCATTACTCTTCAGAAAAAAATTACTAGATGAGTCTGCGGTAATGACATCAGGAGAAAAAAAAATAAAATAAAAAAAAAATTTGTTTTTTATTCGATTCTTTATTTTTGAACATTCGTAACTGAGTCTGTGGGCAAGCTACAATGATGAAATTCTGGTGCAACATAGAGCATTGATTCCTCTTTGGAAAAAAATTACGAGAGGAATCTGCAGTGAGGAGATCAGGCGAAAAAAAAATAAATTAGAAAAATATTGTTTTTATTCGAGTCTTCAACTTTGAAAATTCGTTACTAAGTCTGTGAACAAGCTGCATTGGTGAAATTCTGGTCAGGGCCCCCGCTACCATGTGTGCAAAGTGTGCAATGCACACGGGCGCCATCCTTTTAGGGGCGCCAAAATCCGGGGTCAAAAATCGCAAAAATATTTGCAAAAAAAAATAAACAAAAATTAATGCTAAAATAAAAATGCTTGTATTTGATGCGTCTCTGTAAACGTTCATCAACGCACCTAATAAATAAAAAAATCCAAAATGCCTTAAGGGGCGCCAAAATTCTTTTTTGCACACAGGCGCCAGTAGCCCTTACGGGGGCCCTGATTCTGGTGAATTGTAGAGCACTCATTACTCTTCAGAAAAAAAATTACTAGATGAGTCTGCGGTAAAGACATCAGGAGAAAAAAAATAAAATAAAAAAAAATTTTGTTTTTTATTCGATTCTTTATTTTTGAACATTCGTAACTGAGTCTGTGGGCAAGCTACAATGATGAAATTCTGGTGCAACATAGAGCATTGATTCCTCTTTGGAAAAAAATTACGAGAGGAATCTGCAGTGAGGAGATCAGGCGAAAAAAAATAAATTAGAAAAATATTGTTTTTATTCGAGTCTTTAACTTTTAAAATTCGTAACTGAGTCTGTGAACAAGCTACATTGATGAAATTGTGGTGCATTGTAGAGCATTGATTCCTCTTTAGAAAAAAAATTACTAGATGAGTCTGCGGTGAAGAGATCAGGAGGGAAAAAATAAAATCTTCCAGCATCCAGCTCAAAATTCAAGAGGAGCGCTTAAGAATCAAAAACTCTATGCATGTATCTCGAATCGTATTCAAGATAATATTGAACGCGAGTTCTACCTAAATATGTCTGTATTTTTCGAATTTTCAGCTTTTTCAACGAATCCTGGCGGTTCATCACTGTGAACTAGGAATTGCCAGGATAGGTTTGGATTCGGAATGCCGAGGATAATTTCGTCGGAATCCTGACAATTTCAAAGCTGGTGATCGAGGAGAAATATTTCTTTTAGATGGAGAATGAGAAGCTACATGCAAATTAGGTACATTTTGTCTAGATTGCGTAACCAGAAATATAAAATTTCAGCGATTTATCGAAAAAAATCCTAATGTTCCCCTAACAGATGGAAATATACTTTGAACATTTTATTGGTTAATAGTTTTCTTTACGAATGTCGAATTTTTTAAATGTTTTCTGCAACGGGAGAATTCGGAGAATTCGAATCTTCGGTAGATTCGAATTGTGGGTGTACTCATTTCCGACCCATTTTATTGATTGAGCGGCACGCCAGTGAGTTGGATTTCTACAACACCTTATCGGCAATCACTTTGTTGCTAAAATGTTCAACTAACATCCGTATATTCAAGAAGTTCGATAAGAAAAATAGATATTCTCCGATAAGCATTTTCATAATTCAGTCTCTACGTAAATCATCCAACTTGTGACCAGAATATTTTCATCGAGACCATGTAATTTGACGAAATATTAATGCTAACACATATTAAAACGAGAGTGGGACATGATTCAGTTAGGATTTATAAACAAACACGCTTCGTTCGGGCCCCAGTCGCTTCTACTTGCCGGGAGGAGTGCGAGTACCGCCATCCGGTTTTTAAAAGTTTCCACGCGAGCTCGAGTTCTGTCCGTGATCAGCAATCGGTAACGAGCGAACCGACACCTGTAATTCAACATGAAACCCGACACATGAGTTGTTTTAGTGAATGGAATCTCAGAAACAGTGCACCATGAAGAAAATTGGCGGCGAAATTGCCGCTCTTTCGACCAAGCCGGATTTAATGGACGACAGACTGACCGATAGTAAACACAAACCAGTTATCCCCAAAGCGACGAAAACGGCGGAGGTTAAAGACTGCGATGCAACACAGATTCCAGGTGTGAGAAAAGTCGAGAAGCCGGTCAAGCCTGCACTCGAAAAAAATGCGATTCCTTCTAAAACCACACGCGCTATTGCGACGGAACCGGCCGGTCAACCACGAGGCAAAACTTTGAATCTACCAGGCGGCAAACTCACGAACGCGTCCTCGATGCAAACTTCGAAAATCCCCATTTCCATCGCCACCAAAATCGATAGCGACACCAGGGAAATCGCTCATCTACCCGGACCTAAAGCGAAACACCATCTCTACCACCACCATCCCCAAACCATCATCGAAGATGAAGACGACACTTCCGAGGACTCCAACGAACACAACAAAAACGTTACCGAGCAACCGGAAGCCCCGCACAAAAATAAAATGAGCCGCGTACCGACCGCTGTGGAACTCCACACGCAGAGCGACAAATCCAACAGGTCCTCGAATACGCCGTCTTTGAACGATTTTCCGATCATAAATAAGAACGCGATAAAGAGGGTTGCGACGGGGGTGGATCTTACTAGTCAAGTTTCTTCGGGTTCCCCCAATTTCAGGAGGGGCAACAGTGTGAGGTCTCTGAGGAGTGGTTATTATGGTGAAAAAGTTGGTGAGTGTGGTGAGAGCCTGTTTTCGAAGCCTTTCTCGGACCAGGCTTCGATTAGGAGCTGGGCTTCGGTCGGTTTGGGCTCTACGGACGGTAAGAAGATGATCATTAGGAGGGTGCCAACATCGCCCGAAGAATTGTTCACCATAGTCAATCCTCCAACGTGAGTAATACTTCAGTTTGCTCCACAAGGTGGAAAACAACCTCAGTAAACTGCTCAACATGAGTTAGGGATATTAAATTGCAAAAAAATATAGTTAAAATAAGATTTTTGTGATGAAAATTCATATCAATATGATTTCAAGTTGCAACTTAATTTTAGCCTGTAGGTCTGCAGCGTATAACTACAGGGTGGTTAAGAAAAATCGAGTAAAATAACGAAATTTTATTCCCAGAGAATTCAAGCATTTTAAGACCATCAATACAATGTATGGGCGTATGGCATCAACGGGCATCAATAACAGCTTGACATCTTCTTTGCATATACTATACACACGAGATTGTTAAACATTTCTTGAGGAATTTGGTTCCATAAATGGGACAGAAGCTCTCTCAGATTATTTAAGGATTCTGTGGTAGGTTGATGTTTATCTTATCTTCTTTGGAGCATATCCCATGAATGTTCTATGCAATTCAAATCTGGTGAGTGCGGAAGTATTGGTAAATGTGGAATACCAAGCTCCTCGCGCGCATTCTCAACTATGGCTGCACGGTGCGGTCTAACATTATCGTCTAGAAATTCAAAAGTTTCACCAATAGTAGCGTGAAAATTTAGCACAACATTGTCAATGACATGCTCCCTATAGTGTAAGGCGGTCATATTCCCAGGACAAATGTGTAGATATGTGCGCCCGTTGAAACATATCCCGGCCCATACCATAACACTACCCCCTCGGAATGGATGGACTTCTTGGACATGGGGACGATTACGGGGTATGCGTGGGATTGTCCATACCCTTATTCTTCGAGAATCTTAAAATCGTCCATATCTATCTGGATTCATCAATGAAAAGGACACTACCCCATTGTCCATTGATCGTTCCAATTTATATGTTGCCTTGCCCATTGCAGTCTTTAACGCTTATGGTCACGTGTTAATGGAACTCTTCTTAATGGACGTCTAGAACCTAGATTCACCTCTCTCAAACGTCGTGTGATGGTTTCGATGGAAACTTGGAACTCATCTGCATTTTGAAGAGTATTCCGTAGCATTCTACAAGTAGATGTAGGGTTTCTTCTCGCCGAAACGGTGATGAAACGATCCTGAGCAGGTGTTGTTTTTCGTCGCCCACCAAGCCTTGGTCTTTCCAACACGGAACCTGTCTCCCTGAACCTATTCCAAAGTCGAGATATCACACTTTGGCTGACTTGGAGCCTTTCCGCTACAACAACCTGAGTTAGGCCACCCTGTAGCATTCCGATAGCCCTATTAGCCTCAGCGTTTGTTAATTTACGTCTTGGCATTTTCAGAAAACTCGTTTCATATCGAAGCCGTTGATAAACTGACTTCATTTCAAAATAAGAACATTAATGAAGCATATGCAAAGAACCAAACTTCAGAAAAAAGGCGACCAGATTGACGAAATGTCTCATACTGATTTTATTGGATCGATTCAAGTTGTTATTGAGTTTTGAATGATTTTACAGCGATTTTCTCGAAGATTACATACTTTCAAAAACGATTGAATACGATATCCCTAACTCTTGTGGAGCAGTTCATTTTCTACCACCTACACCATAAGAAACGTAAAGTGTTTTCCATCAAGAGGTGTTATTTTGATATTCAAAGAAAAATGCTATTTTTTCAGATAAATGCTCGAATGTTTATTTCACTTTAAAGAGGAAGGTATGCCTTTAATAATGGAAAATAACATCAGCCAAATGACCAACACGACCACGATTAGAGGACCATATCGTTTTCATGAAATTTTCCATAACCAAATCGCAAAGTGGCTTCCCTATGTCCTCGATAGCCTCACGAATTCCGTTACTATTGCTCCAGCCTCATTCTCGTTTTCTTCAACACTTTAGGCTACAGCAGCAATATTCTCGGCTGCTCTTGAGCGACGTGCACGGGCTTTATCCTTCACATCACTAACTTGTCCCAACAGCTCAAATATTTCCACCAATTTCTTTATTGCGGTTCGTAAGGTGCTTCACGACTACCCAAAAATGTTTGAGTTTTACAAACCGTCTCTGCCAAATTTTCACCATTTTTATAGTGAATTTTAATAATTTCAATGCGTTGAAACGATACGCTCGTTCCATTTTTGTTAATGGCTCAGTTTCTATCTGTGGAATATCAAAAAAAGGCAGCTTCAGAAGTGACATCAACCGATATAACTAGCTGTTGGAAATATTACCTCTTATTGGAAAATTCTTTGTATTAAGGTTTCATTATTCATAAATTTTGAAAAGGCGGAGAAACTTCTTGGGTATATGATCGAAGTCAACAACATTAACCAAAAAAAATTCCATCTCACGTCTAACAAGCTACAGCTTCTACTGAAGTTAGTGAAGTTTGAAAAGAGTGTGGACCCATAGCAAAGCCAACAGTGGTTATCTTCAAATCTTCAATCGAAATATGAAATATGACGTCATGTTTTCATAATCAGTCATCTCTTTAATCTCGAAAGGTCCATCTTCAGTTGGTATCAAAAAGAACCCACTTTTTTCTTTTCCGAGCATTAACTCCCTTGACCTTGGCAAGTATCTGATGTTTGCGGCAATTTACTTCATTCGTGTAATGGGTTACTTCCACAATCCACAAAGTTTCATATCTTGCGTTAATGAGTAGAGGGGAAACACCTACAGAATGATTGATATTCTGTATTGTTAATCATAACTTTTCTTCGAATCAGAGGAATATTCAATCTATGACCACCATCAGCTCGTCAATGATTCTTTATTATAGAGGAAATCAGGTACTCAACTTTTATCCTGGTAGACACTTGGAGGGAATTGATTATCAGTTCGAATATTAATTTTTTTATGCTTATAAACGCTTCATTTCAAATACCTGTTGAAATTAGAAAAGACTAATCGTTTATTCTTTATATTACCTCAATATCTCGAGATATTCAAATTGAATTAGGTTCTCGAAAAAGTTTTCTATCCACTGTTACGTCTCAAAGTGGATCACCCTGTACTGAATCTCGTACATTATGTTGCGAATGTTTTCAATCCTTTTTTACAGTAAAATCTGAGTTTGAAAGTTTGTAAGGTGTTCAATTAAGTCTCTTTATTTATGCAATGGCACACTCTTGCCATTCAAATTCAAATCATTAATTTTTTTCTATTACTATTATTATATTATATTCTATTATTCTGGGCATGGAAAAAGCTTCGATTCTACGGATTCAATCGACGCAAATTACGAGTAAAACCGCTCATTGCCATAACTATATTATTATATGAATGAAGAATCCAAGATCATTCATTATAATCGATGATGATGAAGTATTAGTAGGTACTTCAGATTCTCTAGTGCAGGAATGAATTTAATAAGTGTTGAGTTTTCAGGTGGAAACAACAACTGTACTAAGCCCTTTTTGTATAACTTGTAGGTAATTCATAATCGGAATAATTGAAATGTTAACACTTAATTTCAATACCATGGGAACCTCATTTTGTACCATACCTAGAAACAATAATAATCTCAATTCGCAAAATTGTAAAAATTACATTTAAATCCAATTTTTGCGTTTTTTCTCAAATATACTAACGTCAAAATAATGTACCTGGTCATTTGCAACTAAAATTGAAAACTCATGTAATCATTCCACCTCAAAAAAGAGGCACAAATGAACAAATTCTCAAGAACGCGTTGCTCAAAATTCTTCACATTGAGTGCAAGAAGCAAATACTTTCAAATAAATCGTTGTCTTCGCCTGAAGACCGTCTTCGATTGTTTGATGTTACTGTACATTGACCTTCGAAGATATTTATAGAGATCGCCCCCAAGAGTTTTACGATGATTCAGACTTTTAAACGGCTGATTCTGATTTCTACTCGGCAAAACCCGAGGCAAAACCTAATAATCATACCTACCTGTGTTTCTTAATTCTTCCTTCTACAGAGTGACTAAGAAGTAACGATCATAAGAATACCTTAGATATTTGCTATTTTGTAGAAAAATGTTCGAACAATTTTTATTTTGAATTAGGCAACTTTCCATGTATAATTGAAGAGTTTTTCATGCACCCTCTACGAAGGGTGGAGGGCAGTTATTTTTTTAAATGACCTCCCTAAATTTTAATAGAGAAGTAGGATCTTGCGATGTTTTGTCGCAAAGGTCTTTTCCTTCTGAATATGAGAGTAATTTTTTTTGAAATTTAATCATTGTGGAATCCTGTATACAGTGTGTTTGCGGATGACTTAGCGATAATTTAAGGGCATCAAATATACCAGAATAGCCGCCATTTTAAATTAATTTATTTATTTTAGTTGACCCTTTCAAATGATATTGATTTCTTTGGACATAAAGGTCCTACTGATGTGAAAAAAATGTTTTTTGGAAGATAATACTACCACCTTTCATTAAAATAGAACAATATGAAAACATTCAACTCACAAATGTCATGCAGAAATTCTTTAAAAAAATTTAGTCGAAAAATTTACTGAATTTTTTAGTAAATCCCCAAGAGTACAGAAACTAGCACATTGAAGTATTTTTTTTTTCAAGGATATTAGCTGCAAAACGACCCCTATATCATTTCTGTAAGTTACATAATTTGAGAGTTATTGTTGTTTGAACATGATAAAATAAAATAAAAACTGAGTACTGTACTTTTGATCATTTTTAATGATTAAACTAACAAATTTATCATTTTGAGCAATTTCATGATAAATTTGTTAGTTTTTCACATCAGTATGACCTTTATGTCCAAAGAAATCGATATCATTTGAAAGGGTCAACTAAAATAAGAAAATAATTTAAAATGTCGGCTATTCCAAAAATAGGGGGTTAACTCCCCAATGTGGGTGTTTTTGTCGATGAAATTAGGAATATTTGATGCTCTTAAATTATCGCTAAGTCATGCCCAAACACACTGTATAATAAAAGTTACATTTTCTCATTATAGGAGTATGTAGGTACTAATTTTCGGTAAACTGTGTTGAAATTTTCGAATTTGCCCTATCCATTCGACGCCTATGGAATTCTATTTTACGGGTACTCAATTCAAATCTATCCCATTTCACTCATATTCTATTTCGACCTTGAACTATAGCATATCGCAACAATACACATGTAAGATTGACTTGGATGTAGGTAAAATGATATAGTTAAATGAAGTAGCGGTCAATTTTGAAGTTCACTCGCACAAAACGAAAAAGATCCAATTATGGAATCTTATGATACGTGTCTAAAATAAATTCGGATCATATAGCAGTCATGCTTCAGTAAATTCATCACATCAACATCATATCATATCGTTGTACAAATATGCATAGAAGTAAGGACAGGGCTGGCTTAAGTTTTTGTATCCAAGGAACTGTCTTTCTTCTAGATATTTCGGATTTCTATTG
The DNA here is from genome assembly GCA_910592335.1 of Adalia bipunctata. Taxonomy (NCBI): domain Eukaryota; kingdom Metazoa; phylum Arthropoda; class Insecta; order Coleoptera; family Coccinellidae; genus Adalia; species Adalia bipunctata. The sequence goes on from OU342951.1 coordinate 8,540,324, forward strand.
AATTTTTTAATGAGCAAAAATATGGTTTATATGGCCGATCTTTAGAATTATCCTAAAAAATCCCAATATGTCAGCTACAAATGATCTGGGATCTTTGGGAATTTCTACGAAAGCCTCTGTCAATTTTTTTGACAACTGTCCAAAATTTTGCGGATCTACATGAAAGTAGATAAACGAGCTGAACTGACTTAACTCCATAGCCCTCCTTATGACTCATTTTTTTTATTCCAATTGAATACACTTTTCGAATTTGTATCTCAATAGATGTTTTGTGTTGTCAAAAATGTTCAATTCAATTGGGACTGAAATGTTGGCTTCTGGGCATGTTCGTCATTTTGTTTCGCACAAAATAATAACTGGACGTCTCTGATCATTCTGAGTCATATTTTATGGCATCGCTTTATGTCTAACTAAAGCACTGAAATGTTTCATTATTTGTTTTATAATGTGAGACAATGATTAATGTTGAGAGATATCCAAACCACAAGTTTCCAAATGTTAGGTTTACAAGGATTTATTCTACCTACTTCAATTCAGTCAATAGAAAGTCGAATATTTCAATATATCGCTAAATATTTCAGAGGTGATGAAGTCGCACAAATTTCCTTCAAAAACATAATACTCTTTACTGGCAAACACGAAGCAAAATTAATATTGTTGGAAATTGATTTGCAATCCCTCAAATATAACAGAAGCGGAAGTTAATAATTCAAACTAATTTTAAACAAATTATAAGGTAGTATGTTGTATTTTTGGCAAATATATCAAATAATAATTGGTCTACGTCTACATAATTCAAACTATTGACAGGCTTTCCCAGTAGGAATAAAATTTCATTTGAACATTCAATGCGGCTTAAAAGCTTTAATTGTCATATACGTATATTGAAAATTTATGTGTTTTCGAAATTTATATCCATCGTCTAGTATACGAATTTTATTAAATACCTAACTAAATCTCCTTTGTTGTCCTATATGTTGAAATCAATAATTTTTTACACAATTCAGCTTCAGTCAGTATTCATTAAAATTTTCCGAAATGTTGTTTCGATTCAATGAAAATGTATGTAGGTATTGTATAATCGTGAATATTTTCTTTTGTATAACTCCAAGAGAAAATATGTCGCACAAACTATATAAAAGAAAGTTTCCAGCTTACATCCCAATACAATTTCAATCTGATTCGCATTCCAATCTAAATGCGGTTACTTTCAATGAAAGTAATATAATAATTCGACCAAGCGGAGGTCCTATGAAATGAGACCACTTCCTAATCTTTGATGTGAAAAGGGTTCCCCAAAAGGGACGATTGGCTCTTGAAACGTCAGTCAAAGCACTGTCACTAGATTAAATATAGTTTGTCGATTCATTATGGTGAAATAATAGCCTCAATAACTTTCGATTTTTGTCAAGAAATGTTACAAAAATAATAGTTCAGAAGTCTTTCACTTAATTTTTCATGTACTACCGAGTATACTACCACCAAATTGATACTTGGACATGTCTTCTTCTGCAGGAGGAAGAAGATACAGAGTCCGGTGGTCAAACCGCTCTGTGGTTCATAGTCAAAGCTGTTTCAGAGAATTATTTAGAATTAAATTCTTTCCGTGCATGTGATACCAGCCAGGCGCCAAATTAGGAAGTTCAATACGCCCCAGAAACCGAAATGAGTTCTATGTTCCCCGTATTTATGTAATACATACCAAGAAAGAGGTATAAGAGGTTGTTTGCTTCTGGGAATTTGAGACTTAAACTTTTCGGATTTCTTTTTGTATGGATATTTGAAGTATATTGCAACAAACTTAGAACCGGGAATTCCTTTGACATTGAACCGCCATGATTTCCAAGAATCATCATGGTTTCCTCTTCCAAATTATTCAGTTCCTAAATGAGACCTTGCTCAAAATCCCTACATGCTACAATTTTCTTATTACTCTCTAACACTGTCCAATTTCAGCAGTGCGTTTTGGTTAATTTTTTGCGTGCAATTTCTTCTAAAGGGTCATTCAAGGATGCGCATATTACGTTGTTAGCTGCAATCATGCAGAAATTTGCCAAAGGATCACGTGACAGTGGTTTAATCAAAATTTATGTATAATAGAGAATATTAACATAATGACATGTGAAAATCATTTGGAATTTGAAGTCAATGATGGTTTCCTTCCGATAAGTTGGTAGTTGATTTCATATAAACTTGGGATATTAAACGGCGGTATGTGGGGTACCACAAGGTTCTGTACCGGGTCATTCTTGTTCTTGCTTAACCTAAAATGATATGGAGAACTACTCAAGATTTGGAATTCATTTTCAGTATGTTATCCGGAATGCTGAGGAAATCTAAAATATTTTCATGTTTTTGTTACTTCCGGTTATACCGGAAGAGGGTATCTGCTTCGTTTTTTCGAATGGCATGCTCAATAAATGATCACATATCATATCACACCAGATGAGATGTTGAGAGTATGCGTCAGACAAAGGCTTCATTTTGAAGAACGTGATACAAGTGGTATCGAAATTTATTACTTCTTAAGAGGGGTCTATACCGTTCGACGTTCAGTTCAAAACGCCATTCGAGATTTCTCACGATAGAGACCACCGATTTATATTAGGTTATGAACTTTCCGACTTGAAGAACTCTTCAAATCGAATAATAGTGAAAACCCCATATAAATTGGTGGTCTCTATCGTGAGAAATCCCGAATCGCGTTTTGAAGTGAACGTCATAGACCCCTCTTAATTGTTTTTGCTTGGATCAATCATGCAAATTTTAATTTTTCGAACCTTCAGTTCGATGTGGATCTTTCATCGATGACTCAAGAAGCAAAACCAATTCGTAATTCCTAAACAAATAATAATTATTACCTGATAATCGAAGAGATATACATGTGAAGTTTTCTTATCAACTTAAGTTCACGATTGACATATTTTTATTTGAGGTATTCATTTGCTAACTCGATAATGGACCTTGTTACTCGCTTGTTTTCAATCAGCCTCATTGACTGAGGTTCAGTGAATCTTCATCGGCGTGAAGAAAATGACGTCCATCAGGAAAGTGTTCTATATTAAGCCGCACAGGAAGGTGGAACGTGGTGACTTCATATTTCCACATCTGCTGTGAGTACCTCTTAAGTTTGCTCATTTCGGTGGTCCTAATTGGGTAACGCTATCCGACAATGGATCCTATTCTTGCGGATGCTGCCTTTGCGTGTGTCCGATGATTCAGACTCAGAGATGGAGCGCTTACTCGATTATGTTCCTTTGCTACACGAGGTAATATGAATTCAACCTCAGATCATAGAAAGAGGAGTTACAGCATCTCATTCATGAATTCGAGAATTGGTAAAGCCAAAATTTAGTCAGTTCTCAATGAGTGGAACGAAGATAGCAATATCCTATTCTTTATCAGTTTTTCTAATGATCGATTTGCAACTGATTCTTGAATCCGCTGACATATCAAGAATACAAATAAGTTCTTGCGGATTTAATAACATATATCGCTCAGGCCCGGATCTACGATTTTTCTGATCGGGGCAAAAATTCATGTTTCCCCCCCCCCCCCATTTGTCTAATATGTACATATATGAATTCATAGAAAAAACAAAAAAAAATGAATAATGAAAATAAATACTAATCATAAGGAAAATATCACAAGGAAAGAAATTGGACTTTTTTCTTCACATAGCATCACGCGGCGTGATTTTCTTTCCGCGAACGCATCTATCAGCTCCTCGAAATCTGTTTCGTAAGAAGTCTTGTATTCTATAGCTAAGATCGAGAGGCCATAGAGACTTTTCTGACTCATTAAGAAACGCAAATAATTTTTTATTATTTTCAATTTGCTGAGACTGCTTTCACATCTTGCAGACGTGGTAGGCAATGTGCACTATATTCTATATAATGTCAGCTATACTGACATTATAGGGAAAGCATCTTTCAGATCTTGCCTGTGAAGAATTTGTAGCAGGTCTAATGAAGGCGATCTTTCACTTATTTCAGGAACCAACATTTTGAAAACCGCCAGTTCCTGACAAAAATGAACTGCATTCAGGTCTCTTCAATATTTTTGCGCTAAAAGGGTCCCATTTTCTGCAGATCCTCTTTTTGCATGTTTAAAAGGGCATGGCTATTGAGGAATGAGAAATTCGTATGCAGACACTCTGCGCTTTCTAATCTTTTTTTGATTTCTGACAATAATCTGTCGAAAACAACCTCAATTTCCATTTATAAGATTCATATTATCCCAAATTGTTTGGTTCATATAAATCTAAAATCCATCACAGCATGAAGCAAATGACCAGCTTCATAATTGTATTCTGCGACTAGTGCGGATTCTTTGATTTCTTCCACAGCCTTCACAACTCCCGGTAAATTATTGAGCACGGCATTAACAGCTTGATGTTTAGTCCATCTAGTTTGGCTACTTCCTTCAAAATTTGTTTTCGTCCACTTTTTCATAATTGTCCATCGTGTGGTTGAACTAACAAAAAACAATACAGTTTTTGTACAACATCAAATAAATTTACTGCTTCTGAACATGATAAAGACGAATGGACACCCACAAGATTCAGAGAGTGTAGAATTCTGGATTGGACTCCTTTATATATATGCCAGCTTGTCAACTTCTAAGAAGTCAATAAAACTTTCCCTTATATTTAGTATTTTAAGTCATTGCCTTTATCTCAAATCCAGACTACGTTCTCTTTAAATATCGTATAACCTGGTTCATTTGTTCTGTGAGAGATACATCTGGGGTACAGTCGAACATAATAGTGAAATAGTTGGCTTCCTTGATCTCATTAATAATGCTATTCCGAACTTTGGTGGCCATTGAATCGATAATTTCATTTTGCATATTTTTGGGAAGATAGGTGTTTGTCCTTTTTTTGAGTGGTCAAGATGGCACTTCAGAGTCAGGTCATATTTAATAATAATATTTTTTTCCGAGAAAATCAAAAATAAAAAAAATTTAACCTCTGGTTGTTTTTAGCGCCCCCTTAAGCTGACTCTCGTACAAAAAATGTGTTTTTGCGAGTAGTTTCACTTTATTACTTCAACATTTATTGGAAGTTTATGGTGACGATGATCTAGTTCCACTTTTAGATCGACTTGGGAAGTCAATTATCCATTGTATGGACATTCGCAAAGCTTTTCCTCTTATACTCCTATTACATACTTTCCAAAGTATTATTTTTACTATCGCGAACGGTAGCTAACCAGGATCGCTATCAGACCCGTCTGCATGTCAACTCTTCAACTTGACATAAATTGATATATTACGACATATCTTCATTCATATCTCCACGATATTTATGTTTTCCGACTTTCAGACTTTCAAAACAATGCCGTATTGCGTAAATTGTCAGTACACTTTTGTTTAAGTTTGGTGCAATAATTCACCAGCAAACAAAATGATAATCTCACCTTGATTTGCGACCATAACCTCGTTGCATCCGGTAAAACAAATAGCCGTTTTTAGCTGAAAGTGATGGAGGAAAATCCTATTTCGTTCGTTTGACAATTAGATTGAAACAATCGACGCAAATCTGATAAAATGGCAGACGTAGATATTAAAGGATTAATTGCTGGTATACCTGCCGACATTCCTATTGTATAGGACACCCTATAACTTTCTCTCAAACATATCTGTATAGATATTTCTTGCTTTGGTCGGCAGAGTTCCATTTAGAGCCGTTTTTACATTAATTATCTTCCATGCACTATGAACAATGGGAATCATCAACACGAAATTTTAGAGGAGTTTTAAGAAGTGTCGAAAACAAAATTGATCCACTTTCTCAAGCTGGAATTTATAGAATGCCTTGCGACTGTGTTTAGATTGAGTCTACCAAATAGAGCATTCATTCACGAATCAAAGAAGACAACGGGTGTTGTCGTCTGTCGATCATACACTCCTATGATATTTCCTTCGGCAAATTTCGATCCATCAATGTACCATAAGGATCACTTTTTGTCTATTCGATTCGCGTAGTCCACTGCACTTTTTCTGTCACGTATGACCGTAGCAAATGATGTTTCGAAATCAAAAGAAGTTGGCATTACATAGGAAATTCATAAGCGCAAAAAGAACATGACCAAAAAAGAAACACAAGTGTTGCACTTCTTATGATATGTCTACCCCAAATGATGGCCAAACTTTGGGTGAATCGCCTGATAGACAAAGGCTTGGAAGCCTGGAATTCGAACCACCATGTCTATATTTTTATTTGAGATTTTGTCATCAGAAATTCGTTATTAGGTAGAGGTAATGTAGCCCATCGGCATTACAACGACTTTTTCTTCTAGGCCTCCAGAGGAATACATGTACGATGAAGATAGTGATGAGATAGAGCAGGGAGATGAAGATGGTTCCTACTCTAAACCTATTAGGTACCAATGGTCCAATAAACTGCAGTTTGTCCTCGCCTGTGTTGGTTATAGCGTAGGTCTAGGTTCTGTATGGAGGTTTCCCTATCTGTGTTATAAAAGTGGAGGAGGTAAGGATAAAATTGAATTCAATTTAGCGTTCTATATTTCTATCTATCCTCTCCGTCTTCTCTGGTCCTCGTTCGGTTATTGCAAACTGAATAAAATCGATAAAATATCGATATACTTCATATCTTTTCACGAGCCGGAGTGAACAGATTGACTCTTGAAAGCATATATCAAGAAAGCAATCGAGAATGAATGTGGGGATGAATATCCTCCATTGGACTGTTTATCCAGTGAAACTAGAATTCGATAGAAATAATTTCTATTGATAAAATTACTGTTTTTTCGATGAATTCTCATGTCTTCGTACTGTTATGTGGAAGGAAAAAGTGTTGATTTCGTGTATAAGTTTTTGAATTATTGAATCTTATCAGAATTTCATCCGCAGTAAGATCAAACAGAAGTTTTGTGAATCATCGAAAATAAGAGAAGAAATCTATTCAGATTTCTTCTCTTATTTTCGATGATTCACAAAACTTCTGTTTGATCCTCGGTTTGATCTTACTGCGGATGAAATTCTGATCAGATTCAATAATTCAAAAACTTATACTAAACTATGTCAAGATTGTGTAGACTTTAGAAACCCCCAAAAAACGTGTTACTTTGCTCGACACTTAATATACTGATTCCCGCTTGAAGAATGGTTATATTTTAATGTATTTGTAATTGAAAGATCGTTTGGATATTTCTAGAAACCTGAAATGATTTACTGGATCTTATTTTTTGTTCATATCATTTCCTGATGACGAAGGAGAACCAGCTCATTGAGTAAAGAAACACATCCATATTGAGTGTAATCTCCTCATATCATGACAATAGAGTTGTGATAGATCATTACTTGTACCTACTCATATTCACTTTCCAAAGAAGGTACCTTGCGTGAATCAAGACGACTACGGAAGGGTTCCATTTTGGTTATTTCAGAACTTGCACACTTATACCTTGATTCCTAAATAAATCCGATTTAAATTTAGATTTGTTCTAGACATTTAATAATAGTATAGGAACAGAAACGCTTCTCTCATGAATAAAAAGTGTTTCCTAAAACCGTTTAGTATCTTCCAAGTTACTTTCAGTAGAACGACCTTTCAAACAATGGAAATAAACAAAAGTTTATAGCATTCTCTTGTATATAGATTACCAATAAACTGTTCAATGATGTACGTGAAATTGGATTTCACAAATCTTTCCCTGTTTTTATTTTTCTATTCTTCAGTAGGTCTTTCACTAAGTCGAAACTAAAGAAAACCATTATTCAACCTTGATCACCCTTATATGAGGCTCTATCGATACTATGTTAACTAATAAAGAAATCTATGCAGATAACAAGATGTGTGAAATACATCGATCTATTTTTAGTTGAATAAAGTTGATCAACAGAGGTCATCTATTTCAATGTAATGATTTTTTCATATTTAAATGAGAGATGAGGAGGGGAATGTAATTTCCATAATTTTACTTGCGTTAATTTATGATACTGAAGTGCAAGAGACGAGCCGTAGGTAGGCTCATTCAACTAAATTATGGCCTTGCCGTATTTACAAGTTGAAAACTATAATCTTTCCTCGATTCATGGTTTCTTAGAAAATAATCACAATTTTTCATTTCGACTATCGAATTTAAATTAAGCTTCAGTTTTTACATTGATAGATCGGGTCAATGAATTAGGGTTCAGTCGATTTTAGGTCTTATGATTTTTCACAATTATCTCAAAAGTTAGTGGACCTTCTCAATATATGTCCAATCAGGTTGAAACAATTATTTTTTCAGGCGTATTTTTGATACCCTATTTCATCTCAATGCTAGTCTGTGGTGTACCCATGCTATACATGGAGTTAGCTGTGGGCCAGTACACTGGAAGAGGACCTATAGGTGCTTTAGGACACTTGTGTCCATTATTCAAAGGTAAGATTTATTTCCATTTCATCCAATCATACTCAGTTAACGGAATAGTGTTGAAACAATCAGTTTTTGCAATGAGTAGAATGACAACCCATTCAGATCTGTTGTTTAAAAAATATTGGGATTTTTTTATAACTTGCTAGAAGTTTATATGGTTCTGATTTCTCCATGGGAATAAAACTTGGCCTGTAGATTGAATACGTCATTCTCTATCGAAATACGAAATTTCATCTAGATCGAGTCCGTAGTAACCAAGAAAACGAAATTTGAAGATACTATGAAATTATAGTACTCGTTCAAGCAGAAACAGTGCTCAAAAATGTGTTTCTGGCATAATTCTTCACTAGCAACGTTTTCCAAAACTTCAAGAACGAAAAATCTCCGAAATCTTCGTTTACAGACGAAGAGCCGGTGATGTAATTTTTAATTGTTCTTCTAGAACCTCGGTTATTGCCAAGGATTCTCTAATTATTTATGTAATACGTTGTTCCAGGGACGGGTTTAGGCAGCGTTGTCATATCGTTCCTGATGTCTACCTACTACAGTGTGATAATAGCTTATGGTATTTATTATTTCTTCACTTCTTTCAAGTCCAACCAGCCTTGGGCCGACTGCAACCACCGTTGGAACACCAAAAACTGCTGGGTGCTTCCCAAATCTGATAATACCAGCGCCAAGCCCATGAACAGTCAGACTCCATCCGAAGAATTTTTCGAGTGAGTATAAAATTTCAACACTCAATTTTCATTACCTATTTAAATATTCCTCCTGGTGAAGGGAAAGTTTATTGATCAAATAGAGAACATTATGAAGAATTATATCCTTCTGCCTACCAAGTAGCTAGTTCCTTGTTCAATGAAGCTAAGTATTCTTTTTCCACTTCCAGGATAAAAGTTCTTCAGGCTGAATCTGGTATCGAGCATTTCCATCAGTTACGTTGGGAACTAGTGGCGTGTCTCATTTGTGCTTGGGTTCTTGTATATTTTGCCATATGGAAAAGCATAAAATCCTCAGGAAGAGTCAGATATTTCACTGCTACCTTCCCCTTCCTTCTGATTCTGCTCTTTCTTGCCAAATCTTTGACGCTGGAAGGAGCAGACAGAGGACTCAGGTATTTCTTCAAGCCCAAATGGGCATTATTGGGAGAAGCTAAGGTAAAACTTGATTTTATGAAGGGTTATAGAATGTTGAAGGATTTTCTTCAAGGTATGGGTGAATGCAGCAGCCCAAACCTTCAATTCGATGGGCATAGCGTTTGGATCCATGATTTCTTTCGCCAGTTACAACAAGTACAACAACAATATTCTGCAAGATACTGTGGCAGTGTCTGTGGTCAACTTGGTGACCAGTCTTCTTGTTGGTGTATTCGCTTTTGCTACCATCGGAAACATAGCTACAGAACACAACACTTCCATAGAAGACGTCATAACAGATGGTAAGTATCAGGGAAAACATTCCAATATGATAAATTCATCTTAATCATTTCTTACAGGACCTGGGTTGATTTTTGTGGTATACCCCCAAGCTATAGCTCAGATGCCTGCAGCTAACTTGTGGGCCATACTGTTCTTCTTCATGTTGCTCTGTTTAGCGCTGAACAGTCAAGTAAATAAAGACTGGATTTTGGTTTGATTCCATTTGTATTTATACAGGTTGTTTGTAGTTTGCCACCGTGGAAGTCGTGGTAACATCCATACACGATGGCTTCCCTGTATGGATTAAGAACCACTTGATGTGCCATGAAATACTAGTGTTGGTGGTTTGTCTCATTTCAGCCATCTTCGGTCTGCCATACGTAACGAAGGTGACAATAACACTTATATTTTTGAGCTGGTATCATAATTATTATAATTTTTAGAGCGGTATATACTTCTTCCAACTCATGGATCACTACACAGCGACCATATCGAAGATGTACCTTGCTTTCTTCGAAGTGGTGGCCATTGCCTGGGTTTATGGCGGAAGAAGACTGAGCAGAAATGTGAAAACCATGACTGGGAAACATCCAGGGTGGTACTTCAAGTTTTGCTGGGTCATAGCGACCCCACTCATGATCATTTGTTTGTGGGTGTTCTTGCTGATTGACTATGCACCGCCTACGTATAACAACGGTTCGTACGAGTTTCCAGACTGGGCTATCATCTTGGGATGGCTTATAGCATCACTTTCCCTTCTCTGCATCCCTATCTTTATGGTGTACGTCTTTGTGAAGACTCCTGGTGAGACCATAATGGATGTAAGTTGTATTAATTTGAGTGAAGGTTGTGTATTTCCTGTCTGTATTATTACAATCTTTGGTGTTTCAGAAATTGAAGAATTCTATAAAACCGGACCTGGAAGAGAAGTGCATGCAGTGTGGAGACCAGGACTGTGACTGCATCATCGAAGAAACCATGCAACCAATGTTGGTTCTTCAAAGCTCAGATGGAAAGGGAAAGACTACTGGACCCACCTACATACCGATTCAAGCCTTCGAAAACTTCAAGAATAACGGAGTAGTTGCCACAGATTTGAACAAATTGAAGCGAGACAGTTTGGAGTCGGAACATCATCAAACGGAACCCATCACCATACACGTGAAGACAACACCGCCTAGCGAGAGTTCACTGAGTTCAAGAGACAGTAAAACCTGAGGATTGCTATGTTTTACTCAAGTTATGAATGTAAATATTGGATGAAAGTCAATTCGAATTTCATTTTCTCGAAGTATATTAGTTTGTTATGATTGAGTCGTATGTAATATATTGAATTACGATAATTTATGAAAAGAAGAAGAAAATACATTCCAGTGACCTTGTTTCAAATTTTTAATCTATTCTACCTTCGACCTTCTACCTGAAATATGATAAAGTTTGAAGGAAAAAGGTTTGTACGATGAATGCTTGGAGATCTTGGAAGTACTTAATGCACTCGTTTTCACACCATCCTGTGTGTAGAGTGCTCGGCGCGTTTTTTTATTAATCGCGGAAGGAGATTCTTCTCGAAATCAAAAAATAAGTGCAGCATATCTGGGGTTGTAGGGAATCGTTCCTAAAAGTCCATATGGTCAGAGATCCAGGAAGAAACATCAGGTGAATCGTGAATATACGAACTGACAAAAAAAACTGCAACACCCAGAAGGGGCTGTTTGATAGTTCAATAAAGTTTAAACTAACTTTGGCAACATGAGGCCGAGCATTATCTTGCTGAAATATTGGATTCTCGAGCCGGTATAGGTAAGGGGGAACATATACTCCATTCACAGTTATAAAATCACAACTCTGGCCTTGGAAATTTGACACATTCCACTCTGTATCGAAGTTATGACGTTTTTCAAAATATTTTTATGTTCCAAGTCAACACAATGTTGCCCTTTCTACATTCTTAGCGTTAGAAGATCGTATAAGGAAGCCTTTTTTTCCATTTACACATCCCAAATAAATTTTGAGCACCAAAAACGATACCGAAACTAACCAAACTTCTGGGGGACCGGAATTTCGTTTGAAATCTTTCCAAACGGCCAGATACCTAAAAAAACTTCGTTATCAAGTGTAAAAAAGGCGATTAGTACCTACTTTTGCTTTTTTTATGCTTATTAATCGATTTTTGGTCCAATTCAAATTTGCCGTTCGTACTCACGCCAAAAGTCGTGAAAGGAAAAAATGACACTTGCACGAAATCGACGGAAAACTTCTTCTGGACGACGAAGAACGGAAAAATAGGCGATTCCTTATCGATATTTCGCCCCAAAATCGCCGATCGATTCGAACTAACAAAATGTGGAATATCTTTGATACTTTTACTTTGATGTAAACAAAGCAACTGGCAACAACGTTTTGTAATTAACAATATTCTCTGTACGCGCACAGATTTTTCATCAGGTGCACCAATTCCTGAAAACGAAACCATGGCCAGAGTTGTGATTTTATAATTGTGAATGGAGTATACAGAGTGTAACAGCCAAATGGAATAAATTCGATAACGAATAAATGAGGGGGTGTTAGGAAAAATGCTCGGACACGTCGATTTGTAATTTTAAATGCGCATATTTTTCAAGAAAATGAAATGATATAGGGTGTTCCATGCGACCGTGGCCAATACCAACTTTCTTATTTCAAATGCAACCCCCTGCATATTATTTATTTTTTGGATTCTTCAGAAAATTCTAGACATAATTCATGTACAATGTCCTATACCTATCTTCAACTTTTTCGGAAATATTAAGTGTTTTCGAATTTTTTACAAAAATTAACATTTTAAATGAAAATTATTTTATTTTACAAATTCGATACATTACACTGAATACTTATTTCCCATTTACTTCTTGATATGAAGAAAGTAAGCAAAAACGCCTGAAATGTTGAGTAACGTTAGAAGACAATTCTACACCAGATTAGCATGTTGCCAAGACGTTCGCGGCGAGCATTTTGAACATTCCCTACATTGACGTTAATGTTTTTTTGTTTTTTTTCAATAATTAAGAAATAATCAGTATTACTTATTAGGTTTTAAGTGTAACGTACCGAATTTATGAAATAAAATAATTTTTATTTAAATCGTTGATTTTTGCAATAAATCTGAAAACACTTAATACTTCCGAAATAGTTAAAGATAGGTATAGGACATTGTGCATGAATTGTGTCTAGAATTTTTTGAGAATCCAAAAAATAAATAATATACAGGGGGTTGCATTTGAAATAAGAAAGTTGTTATTGGTCACGGTCACATATGAAACACCCTATATAATATTATTTTCCTGAAAAATATGCGAATTTAAAATTACAAATCGACGTGTCCGAGCGTTTTTCTCAACACGCCCTCATTTATTCGTTATCGAATTTATTCCATTTTCCATTTGGCTGTTAAAGGTAGTGCTCTTTTAGACCCTACAGAATTTCAGTTTAAGTTTTGCTCTAAAATCAATTAGTGATGACTAATTCCTTTCTCAAAACGACATACCCTAAGTTTTTAAATCGCCAGTAGCAATGAAAAATGTTCAAGCGTGAATTATGGAAAATTTCCGCTTTGTTTTTCCATTTCGTCGATGTTGAAGCGCCCTATCCTCGGTGGAAATGATGCGTTATGAATGGAATGGGTCAATTATCATACAAATTTCTATCTTACTAAAAGTTTTTCCACCTGATGGACATGCGTATAATTTGCGCATCCGCATGTCCTTATTTCGCGTAAAATGCCAAAGCGCTCCGTAATTTTTACTATTCGCTGTGTTGTGGTTTCAGTGACCGAAGAAAAGGAAATTCCTTCCCAGAGTGAGTACCCATATTCGAATTTTCATCCACAAGATTTTTTTAGATGCCATCAGAATATCGAAAAAGATATTTCGAAATGAAAAATTGATAGCTCTCGAGAACAAAATCACATAGTTTTAATCACTATTAGATTCTACAAGGATTGTAATTGAGCCATTTCGAACTACAACTAAGTAGTTTGAATTTTAATAAAATATTGCTACGAAAACTAAGAAAATAAAGGGTCGATGGCTCTTTCTATTTCTAGAGATGGAAGATTATTTTTATATCATTTGAAAATTGAAGTCCATTTGAAATCATGCAAAGTCTATGCTTATGAATACAGAGTGTCTGAAATAAGTAAGCCAATCCGCTTGCAGTAGATTTCAATTTTTGTTAATTTTCCACTGCAGGAAAGGAAGAATATTCGTACACATTTCTATACCTGATGGAGATCTTTCGGTAGAAGGAAGTATTTTTATAATTGATTTTAGTTGATTAAGGTTCATCTTTTCCTTCCATTATGAGGCTCATGTTTCTTCTCAAGATCTCTAGATAGAAAAGTTACCTTCCAGTTTCCTATTTCCGAAAAGGACTGTCCAATAATGTATCATTAATTCTTTTGAAAACCTGTAAATTCAGTGCCTGAACCGAAAAGCTATTGGAAACTCTGATATAAGGCTGCGATAGGGACACATACAACAATGGGAAAAAGAGTGATATATCTTTAAAATCAAGTATCTTAGAGTTTCCATGCGGTGGAAAAAGTAGAATATAATTAGTCATTCAAATTTTCAGAGGTTTGGAAGATACGAAGTTATTAGAACGCTTTTCTTCGAATATTTCGAAATATGTCGAAATACTGAAAATAGTGAAATCACATGTAGGAATTCCATGACTTTCGTACAAATTAAAAAATTATTCATCCATTAGCATTTTCTTCTAGGTATGAAGTATCTCATCAGTTGGAATATCTGCATTTTCATTATATCTACGTCAGTGGATGGCCAGAGTATAATAGATGTGGACTCGCTCATTCCACCTGAAGAACCAGATGCCTTAGAATGTAGAGAAAGGGTTTACACTTTCCAGGTAACTCAGACGGATATCAATGGTAAACAATGCTGGGATGCTTTGTCGACTGTCGCTTGCTGGGGAAGATGTGATTCAAACGAGGCAAGTAAAGATATCTATATACAGGGTGTCCCACTAGTGCCGCAGCGGACGATATACCCGTAACGGACTGCGTTTTGCAAAATTTTTTGATGCAGACTTGATATACTACAAGAAGAGCACAACCTAAAAATATTTTCCAATATATAGGGTGGCCCACAAAAGAGGAATACAGGGTGACTTTGTTTTTTCAAATGTGACACCCTATATTCAATACTGTTTTTCAATTCTCTGAAACTTCCTGCATGCTTCTGTATACTTTTCACATATTTTTATTAGACAGTTTTCGAAATATAAGCCATTTTGACAATAAAATGATACTTGTAGAGGTTATGTTATACAATTATATTTCCCGAACCCTTGCACATACCAATAACAGTTTTATATGGATTGAAAGACAAGACTTCAAAGTATCCTACTCGGCTATAATAAAGCATCTTCAGCATACAGAGTGTCCACAAAAAGACTATCAACATGACGAATTTCAAATCGATTTTTCTTCATTTTTTCAAATGCAATGCATAAAATTTTTTTTCATCATTGTAATCACCATTTATTTCACTTCATTTTTCGTCAAATACATGATATGCATATCTCTAACGGAATAGGAGTTTTTAGAGTTTTTCCTCCTAATTCACATTTACTTTCGAATTCAAAAAGCAGATTTGGCTTTTCTGTGGTTATTGGCAACTGTCAAATTATTCTATTCAAAATGAACATCATTGCAGCTTCAATTCAAATCATCATAGTTTTTACGGATTTGATGAATACTCACGCAATGATGTAAAAATTCAAAAAATACCAATGAGTTTGAATGTACAAGTTATGAATGCTTCAAAAAAACGAGTTTCATTCCTTCAGGATACAAAAAAGTGCCCGCTCTAATCCTAATACTTTCTTCGAAAAAATGATATTCATATAAGTTCCACAGGCACGCACGCAGATCTTCGAACTCAAAGCTTGTTGGAAGTTTTTGGAAGATTCGACGTTCCAAGTAGAAACATAGAAAATTATCAAAAATGTATTTCGAAAAATGGGTACAGAAAGCAAGTTTCTGTCTTCAGTAACTGATTTCATCACATTTTTGAGTAGATACATCAAAACCTTCTAGTTCCTCATTTCGCTATAATATGAATTGAAGCTTCAATGATGCTAATTCTAAGTGGAATAATTTGACAGTTCTCAATAACCACAGAAAAGCCAAATCTGCTATTTGAATTCGAAGGTATATGTGAATTTCAGGGAAACATTTCGAAAAAGCGCTTAAAAATCCTATTCCGTTAGAGATATGCATATCATGTATTCGACGAAAAATGAAGTGAAATGAAAGGTGATTACAATGATGAAAAAAAATTATATGCAATGCATTTGAAAAAATGAAGAAAAATCGATTTGAAATTCGTCATGTTGATAGTCTTTTTGTGGACACTCTGTATGCTGAAGATGCTTTAATATAGCTGGGTGGGATACTTTGAAATCTTGTCTTTCAATCCATATGAAACTCTCATTGGTATGTGCAAGGGTTCGTGAAATATAATTGTATAACATAGCCTCTGTATCATTTTTTTGTCAAAATGGCCAATATTTCGAAAACTGTCAAATAAAAATATGTGCAAAGTATACGAAAGCATGCAGGAAGTTTCAGAGAATTGACAAACACTATTGAATATATGGTGTCCCATTTGAAAAAACAAAGTCACTTGCTATTCCTCTTTTGTGGGCCACCCGGTATATTCGAAAATATTTTTAGGTTGTGCTCCTCTTGTAGTATATCAAGTCTGCATCAAAAAATTTTGCCAATCTCAGACCGTTACGCGTATATCGTCCGCTGCGGCACTAGTGGGACACCCTGTATATAAAACAAAGTTGTTGGTTACACCATTTATAACTCGAGATCGGATGGACTGTTTGTTATGAAACTTCATTTATGGATTCGTCTAAGGCCTGGTTATTATAAAATACATTAAAACTCTGATGAATTCGATGAAAAATTTGTTTATGTAGAAAATGCTTTTCCTCCTTTTTAATAAGGCCACTAGGTGTCGCTACGGTTATTGGCTCTTATCTAGACACTGTAGCGTAGTCGTGAAGGTGCTATATTTGATATTATCGCCACTAGATGGCGATGGTAATTACGATTCGTGAAATCCACCGTAGGTATAGGTATCATTTAGGCGAAACAAAGTTCGCCGGGCCAGCTAGTTGAATAAAAAATGGGTCACATAAAGCACTCTGACGTGAAGTAAGGAGCTTGTGAGCGCTCGTTCGTTCACCTTGTTGGTGGATTCACCTTGTAGGTAGATTCAGCTTGTAGGTAGATTCACTGTGTATGTGAATTCTCATTTGACAGCAGTTGTTCAAGTGTAAAATTAGCCTGTTATGGAATTTTTTCTCCTTGTTACACGGAAGATATGTAAAGTTGGATGAGTTCACATTCTGAAATTTCGTTTTGATTCTTGCCATGTAATATAAGTAATATTTCAAGTGGAATGAGCGCTCAAATGAAAAAAAAGAATCAAGGTGTACAGAGAAGGAAGAAATAAGTTTGGATCTTGGATGACAACGTATCGTGTCCACTGGTTCACCCTGTGTTGAAATATTCTTCAAGAAGATTATTTTCATGAATATTCATTATGATTATCCACAGATTTGAACGGTTAGAAACTGATTCAATTATCGACTTTACAAGCATCATTTATTGGATAATTAGTAGATATAGTGGTCGTTTAATTTATTACATTTCTGTACGTACTAACATATTCGTAACGAAGCAGAAGATTTAATGGAGATTTGGTGTTGGAATAGTAATAAAATTGTAGAAACTCAAGTTGTGGAAAGCCTGCTGATTTAATGGAGAACAATAACAAAATTTTATTAGCTATTACATTCATTCCGCCCATAATAGATTTTTACTGGTTAATGGTGACAATGCTTAATTCTTTCGTTTATCTTGGAGATTTAAAAAAATCGGGTTCAATTATCCACATCTTTTTCTCTTTATTTTCGCAATGCTTTTTACGAATATGCTAAGGAATTTCTTCCATTTCCTCAGATTTCGGACTGGCGATTCCCATACAAAAAATCCAATCACCCTGTATGCATCCACTATGGCAGAAACCGTAACGTGGTCACACTCAGACACTGTGAAGAGGGAGCCCTACCAGAAGCTGCTCGCTACGAGTATCTCGAAGCTGCTGGATGCAAATGCCAAATTTGTTCTTCCTCGGACACAAGTTGCGAGGGACTCAGATACAGGCCTCAGCGATCACACCCACAGTCTTTAGGTTTCCAGTTGAGCTAAACGAGAATGTTATAAGATGTTGAACACTCACCTATTATATGATACAATGTGTATGTTTCCTGTGAATATAAACGTTTTTTCGACTTGGTTTTTTTATTTGGAGAACCTATGGAAATATCCTATCCTCGTTGCCAAATGTAATATATCGAAATATGGCATTTGAAAACACAAAAGGAGTCTGAAGGTTAACATCATTTATACCTGTACTATATTTTCATTTTTCGAATGCAAATAATGTGAAGTGAGGTATAACATCAAACAGTATTTTAAACAAAAAAACGTTCTATAGAAAGTTGAATATAAGATCCTAGTAAATATCAAAATTATAAGTTCTCGGCAGAAATATGTGACATAGCAATTTATAAAGCTCACCTACTGTAGGTCTTTTCAGCCCATTCGGATTTTTCAAACCGCGTCTACTCAAGCTACTATTTACGGCGAAACATTTCAGCAGATTCAATCCATTTCCCGTGAATACGTAAAGTTCGTAAATCCCAATACACGCCAGCATCGTATGTAGATGTAGATCATTCTGAACAAGAATTCACTTGAAAAACTGATTCGTTCGAGTGTGGAAACCGATTCCGGAAAGAAAATATGGCGGAAAAGGCCCCGTCCTATCTTATTCAGAACCTAAATTCCGCGTTGATGAAAAGTAAACACGGTGTATTTTCACCGAGAGCAAATCTATGAGCCAGAATTGGGTGTTTGGATCGACGAAAAAAGATGGCGTCGAAATTTGTTCTATTGAAAAATTGGGCAAACATAGATCGCTTTCGTAATTGTTAATGTAATCAGTATGGACCAAAATTCGATATTAAACTCGACTGAAATATTCGGGCTCGATAATGTTGGCAGTCTTGCAAGATCTTACTTATACAGGGTAATTCATGAGATGATGAGATATTTCCTTAGAAATATTATATGGATTGTTTCCAACTGTTAATAGGAAAGTACATTCCATTTTTGAGGATCATAGACTAATAACTTGATGCTGGCAAGTTGAGCATTAATAAATTCATAATCATTTCAATTATGATGGTATGAATTGATCGGAGTCCATTCTAATTAGATCCTCCTTTGATCAATTGATCAATAGGAACATTTTTCATTTTCCAGATGACAAATAAACTCGAGAATAAAAATAAAGAACCCCTTGGAAGTTACGAGGTTTTCTCATACATTTTTCGATATCAATTTTGTTTGAAGTGGTCGAATAAACTGATTTGAATAAGAATATTTTTCAGTTAGTCCATAGGAAACTCTAGAGAATTTTATCTGATTTTCTATTCGCTTTCAATGCCCGTGTCATTTTTTTTTGTGGCTGCTCACATCGAAATGAAATTCGCTAATATTCAAATTGACGGAGATTGAATAAGGAAGAATCCTAATAGGATGGGATACTTATTACAAAAATCGATTATTTTTTGAGGTGTTTACCAAATATTTATATATTCCGAGTCACGAATAAGGATTCATGATTTAAAAGCTTCTGTTCTGTCGAATAGGAGGTAAATGGATATTTTGGGGGTTTTACAGAAATAGACCCGTTAATAATTGCTCAATATAATTTTTCTTTGCAAAATTGGAAAGGTCATATTGTTTTACGTATTTCAAGATATGTTGGGTGATATATAGTGTCCCAAAATATGAATTATCCTAATTGGATGACGAGTTTTTATTGAACTACGGGTATCTACAACCTCAAGTTGTATTATTTTGTGCTTGATGTATTCAGTGGCGGTGCTATCACTATTTTTGGGTGGTGCGAGATCAGGAAGTGGCGCCCCTACAACTATAAAACCGAATTTTTACTGTCATAAATTTCAAATCATTGAAATTGAAAAGTTCTTCTGACCAATTTGTGCGAGTTATGGATAATAGGCTCTACCTTCCGTAGTGCGAGTAGGTATAATAATATATGATAGAAATTACAGTTGGGAAATAATAACAATAAAGCTTTTATTCATTTCAAACAACTCAAATATGCACTTTTCGAGCTTTAGCGCTCGCGAATTTTTTTATCAATTCACAATAATTTAGATTTTGTGCTATATCATTTTCTATGGACAAGATTCCAAGATCGGATAGTCTTTCATGGCACATTGATGATCGTAAGTAAGTTTTTATAATCTTCAATTTACTAAAACTTCGTTCTCCTTTGGCGACAGTTATAGGAACAGTTAGCAAGATACGAAGCGCCGTCCATACATTCGGGAAAATATCTTGCCAGTCATTTTTTTTTATAAGTCGAAGAACTGCTATGGGCTCTGCTGCTTGAAGATCCTTCAACAATGGATTCAGGATCACAAGTTCTTCAACCAATTCATTGCCAGATATATCGCGTTTTTTGCCATCGCTCAAAGCGATTTCCAAATCTGCACAAGCTTTTTTCAAAAGGGATATGTCTGCAATAATTTTCAGGTCGTATAAAAAGGACCAAGTATCATTGAATTTTGACCATTGTTGAAAACTTGTAACCAATGTGTTCACAATTGTGTCTATCATAGGGTAAAAACTAAAAAACGTTATAAGTAAATATAATTACCTATACAGGGTGTTTCACCATAAACTGGACAAACATATATAGCCGTGTAGATGACACCGAGAAAGTCATTTTTGGCTTATGACATATACCTCGTTTTCGACGCATAAGCGAGATACAGAGTGTTTAATGTCAACTTTGAGCAATATTCTGTAAACTGTGGTAAGTTATGCGTGATATTTGAAATAACGGTACCTTGTCACATCTCAGTTTTTTTGAGGGCTCAATTGAATTGTGGTGTAGAATTTTGCAAAAAGAAATTCAAAATGGCGGGAAACCTGCAAAGTCGGAAATTTTTTTTCTCGGTTGCCAATTTGGAAAGCATAATCTCAACGTACTCGATTTTCTAAGATTTTCCGTGAAAAAATTTTTTCAAATTTCGAACTCACTTTTTTTTTTACATGTCTTCAGTGAAAAAAAAATTTCGCCCAAAATTTTTGGAATTTTTCATGGTTGATTTATCTTCAATTCTGAATACTTGGGTGGGAACAGAATGAAAAAATATTAAATTGGTTTTCTTTTTGTAGCCTTCCGAAGATTACGCTAGGTGTACTTTCTTAATTTTTATTTGAGAAACTGGAGGCCGTACGAAGGTCAAAATTGTGCTGCTGGGCTGCCAGAATGACCCAGATAGAAATATGAACTTATAAGCAAAAAGAAATTTTTTCGAAAAAATTAAAAAAAATTGAATCCAAAAAATTTTGGTAAGGTTCGAACTCTACACTCTCGATTAACTAGAGTTGCCTTGGTAACGGAGATTTATAGGATTAGAATTAATCCAATTCATACTCGTAGAGTTCGATTCCTACCAAAATTTTTTGAAGAAAATTGTTTTGGTTTATAATTTCATATTTTTATCCGGATCATTCTGGCAGCCCATCAGCATAATTTTGAACTCCGTACGGCCTCCAGTTTCTCAAATAAAAATTAAGAAAATACACCGAGCGTAATCTTCGGAAGGCTACAAAAAGAAAACCAATTGATATTTTTTCATTCTGTTTTCACCCAAGTATTCAGAATGAAAGATAGTTCAACCATAAAAATTTCCAAAAATTTTGGCCGAAATTTTTTTTTCACTGAAGACATTTAAAAAAAAATTCGAATTTTGAAAAATTTTTTTTACGGAAAATCTTAGAAAATCGAGTACCTTGAGATTATGCTTTCCAAAATTAGCCACCAAGAAAAAAAAATACAACTTTGCAGGTTTTCCGCCATATTGAATTTTTTTCTCAAAATTCTACACCACAATTCAATTGAGCCCTCAAAAATACTTTGATGTGACCAGAAACCGTTATTTCAAATATCATGCGTAACTCACAACAGTTATCAGAATATTGCTCAAAGTTGCCATTAAACACCCTGTATCTCGCTTATGCGTCGAAAACGAGGTATATGTCATAAGACAAAAATGACTTTCTCGGTGTCATCTACACGGCTATATATGTTTGTCCAGTTTATGGTGTAACACCCTGTATAAAAACATTTCTCTGTTTTTACGGTCTTTTTGTATCGTCCGGCGAGTCGGATAGTCCAGTAAAGGAAGGTCTGAAATCGCTTTTCTCTGAAAGCGCTGTTGATTGTTATGAAGGAAATGCAGGTGCCAGAATTTTCAGGAACATTGAGAGGAACATATGAAAGACAAGCAAGTCTTCGAAACTCAACAGCCCCGGATTCCGCTCGTAACGACGTCCCGTTGTCTGCCCCATATTTATAATATATCGTTTTGGGGCTCCTCTACTGATGGCGCCCGGTGCGACGATTTTGGCGCCCCCCTCGAGACGGCGCCCGGTGCGGTCGCACCGCTCGCACCGCCCTAGAACCGCCCCTGGATGTATTCGAAGTCCATATTGATCTTATTCGGTCAATTAATTGATAGATTTCAATCGAATTTGCAGATTCCCAAGCGAACAAGGCTTCATGCGAAACGGTATTGATTTATCATCAGTATCCTTTTTGAGAAATTGATTTTCAACAGTTTCTCATTTGGGAAATCAGTCGTGAAAATTATTATGCACACCATTTCTTTGACCATAATTACCTCGAAATATTTGGTCATTCTTCATTTCTTTGTATAACTTGTTGCAATTTCCTGAGCTTAGTAGTAGAAGCATTAAATTATACACTGCGCAAAAAAATTAACACACATTCTGAAAATCTCAATTTTAATGAAAGTTAACTCTACATTGACATTATAACTTATTTTTTATGTTCTCTCGGGAAGGTTTTGAACAAAAGAAGACACATTAAATGGAAGAAAAATTATGTGAAAGAAGAGAAATGAACAATTTTCAAAATATTGAAATGCTGATGAGTGATTTAATACTTGGTATTTCCACCCCTTGCGTTAATTACAGCTTGGCAACGACGGTTCATACTCAAAATGAGTGATCTTAAAATGTTCTGATCTAATCCTTCCCAGATTTCTCCGAGTTGGATTCCTTAGTCATTAAGAGTAGCTGGATGATTTTCTGAACTTCTCAGCCTTCTATTGAGGTTGTCCCAAACCTGCTCAATCGGATTGAGATCTGGACTTCTTGCTGGCCATTCCATTCAAGAGACATCAACCTCTTCAAGGTACTCCTGAACGATGCGCGCACGATGGGGTCTGGCATTATCGTCCATAAAAATGAAATTTTCACCAATGTATGGGGCAAATGGCACTACATGCTCTTCAAGAATGTTCCTTATATACTTATCAGCATTCATAGCTCCATTATCAACGACCACTAGGTCTGTGCGAGCAGTCAAAGATATTCCACCCCATACCATAATCGATCCTCCCCCGAATCCAGTAGTAAATTGCACTGAACATTTCTTTCATGTGGACGTCCGTATACAAGGGAACGTCGATCACAATGGTAGAGGCAGAATCTAGACTCATCTGTGAAGAGAACTCTTTCCCATCAATCGGCCTCTTCCCAATGGATATGCTCTCTCGCAAAATCCAAACGCGCCCTTCGATGGGCTGGGGTAAGAGCTGGGCCTCTTGCCGCGACACGAGGCCTTAAATCATATTCTCTGAGGCGATTTCTTATTGTCTGAGTGCTAATTTGCACCTCATGAGTTTGCTCAAGCTGATTTTGAAGGAGGCGAGCGGTTGCAAACCGTTGTCTCAACGAAGAAACTCTCAAGTAACGTTCTTGAATGGCAGTTGTTACCCGTGGTCTACCCTGTCCTGGTCTTCGGACATTCATACCTGTCTCCCTGAATCGCTGCAACAGTTGTACACTTCATACTCAAAATGATTATTTAAAATCTGTACCTATATATTGGTTATATTCAACAAAATAGTATATCATTACGTCTAAAACACTTTCTAGAAATTGAAAATGAATAATAGTGATATGCTTTATGATGAATTTTCTTTCAAATATCTTCACTCTCATTTGAGAATTGAGTAGGAACTTATCATTATTCATTTTATTACATCCCATAAACCATTCAGAGAATATGAGAGGGTGAAAATTGTTGTTACACAAATACACCTATTTGCAAAATACAGCATTTTCCCTAGCTACGGTGAAAATTCACAATATTTTCTCATTCCTGCTCAAGTACGACATGAACATCATCTCCATAATTTACTTAGCAAAGGAGTAAGAGAATCGGATCAAATGGGGGCAAGGTGCTTAAACGGTATGAATTATTCAGAAGATATTCTTTTCCAAGGATGAATGAATTTAATACTCACATCAGTGTCGTGAGATTTTCCAGTCATTTAGTCTCAATGCCACTATTTTTCCGGAATGTCTCGCAAAATAGTCTTCTCCTGGAATACAGGAAATATGAATTCATTCTCGATAGGTACGAAAGTCGTTGCCGGGTTTTCCCATTGGTCGGTGGAAAACTGATATAATTTTCGGTGGAAATCGATCATCCTACGTGCGAATATAAATTACCCAAGCCGAAAACCGATTGATGAAACCAATTTATCACCAATTCGAAATATTTCCAAGCAATTATACAAATTGAAAAGACAGTTTTATTAGATAACGCAGGAATGGATGTGTGGCAACGTTTTCACGAAATTACTCACAAAAAAAAAGATAAATTACGAATAGCTGCGATATTAGATGTACAGAGGGAGCTCCCATTTTGTGATGGGATTTTCGCAAACTAAAATAGAGGTGTTCTATTTTATTTGTGGATTGTGGATAACAGATATATCAAATCTGACATCAAGTTGATGATCATTATATGGGGATTTGAATGTGCTTGGAAAACAATATAATTGCCGACCGACGCTTAGCGTGTCCGACTGTCAAAAATTAATTAAGAGAATCGATTGGGAACTTCGCATAGTCGTGGGTGTGTTCTCAATGAATGGAAACACAAATGATGAATTCTCCAGGGACTACTCTTTCATTAAAATTCCTTCTCTCGTATTAATTTTTATATCAGAAAATTTTCCACATGGATGCTAGCGATTTAATGGAATTTACTACATTATAATAATAATAATAATAATAATCTTTATTCATTCCTTTAGGACATACAAAATATGCATAGGATACGTCAACAAAAAATACATTCAGTAGATACAAAAACTAAACTATTTTTCTAAAAAGACACTGAAATTTCCATCCTCAAAAAACTCCTTAACACTATAATATGCTTTGGAGTATAAAGCATTTTTTAACAATTTCTTAAATGCAGACACATCCAGTGATCGTAGCTCTAATGGTAAAAAGTTAAATAGTTTTATGCATTGATAGTATGGAGAGGACTCATACTTAGCAGTTCTATGCATGGGAACAGTGAGAAGACATTTATTTCTTGTGAAATAGGTATTCTCATCAGATAATTTGCGAAATTTATTAATATTTTCCCTCACGTACACTAAACAATTATAAATATAGACACAAGGTACTGTCATTATTTTATACTGTACAAAGAAAGGTCTGCAGGATGCAGGGATTTTCACCTGAAATATCATTCTAAGTACTCGCTTCTGGCACAATAAAATCCTGTTTATATTAGTTGAACTACCCCATAATATTATGTTATAGTTCAAATGAGAGTGGAACAAGCTATAATAGATGTTCAGTATGGATTGAAGGGGAAGTGAATCCTTAATTCTACTGACTGCGTAGTAGGCCTTATTGAGTTTTTTACTGATGTGTTCAATCTGGTCATTCCACTTGAGCTGTTCGTCAACATGAATACCCAAGAATCTGATGAACGGCTTGGAAGTGTAAACAACATCTCTATGCTTGAAGGATACAGGAGTACTCTGAGTTCGAAGATTGAAAAAAACCCATTCAGTCTTGTCAAGGTTTACTATTAGAGCATTTTGACGACACCACTCAGTGAAACTATCCATTAACAAAGCACACCTCCTCAACAACTCATCATGGGTTCGGGCCGAAATTGCAAAGGAAGTGTCATCAGCGAACATCGTTATCAAATCCGGACTCGTATGATCTGGCAAATCATTGACAAAAAGAATAAAAATGAGTGGACCCAGTATCGATCCCTGAGGTACCCCCAAAGACAGATCAAACATCTCAGAACAGCAATCCTTGATTTTAACAGACATAATTCTTTCAGTCAGAAAAGAGTGTATCCAATCGAGGAAAACACCTCTGAAGCCCAAGCTGTAGAGTTTAGTGATGACAAACTTGAAAATGAGAGTGTCAAATGCGCGAGACAAGTCAAAGAACAAGCCAGCAATATATAAGCCCTCGTCCAAACATTTGTAGACATATTCCACGAAAGAGAGTGCAGCAGTTTGTGTTGAGCGCCTCATACGGAACCCATGCTGACTTTCTTTTATTATTCTGTGCTTGTTGATGTAATTCACTATGCGATTATAAACCACTCTCTCAATCACCTTGGAGAAGATACTGACTAGAGAAATAGGTCTATAGTTACTTATATCTGTCGGATCATTTTTCTTATGGACAGGTATGACCGTAGACAACTTAAGGCAAGAAGGGAATTTTCCACTGGAAATTGAAAGGTTAACAATGTGTGCCAGATGGGGAGATATAAATTCAGCCATTGTCTTAAGAATTTTTGCCGGTATATGATCTGAATCACTACATTGTAGCAGAATGGCCCCACCAAGAGTTGAAGAAACGATCAAAATTACATAAAAGAATTATTTCACCTTCTTCAGAAAAATGATCCAGAAAGAAGTACAGCGACTGTCATTTTCTTAGTATATTTTTGAGTAGTCTCTCTTATCGAAAACACTCCCATAATTTCATTCTCCATTTCCATCTGAGTTAAGCGACATATTGTTGTTGGCTTAACTTAAACAACAATTAGTTTGGTAATGGAAAGACATGGCGAATGCACAGATTTCCCTGGTGTATTTGTACCCAGATATCTTGTCCAGTTTTGAAGCTGATATGAAAAGCTATCGGAATTTTGAAATATCGAAATCATAGGTATACAGGGTGTTTGGTTCATCCAAATATATTTGTACGATCGGCACAGAGAAGATTTTCACACCTAATTTCCGCAAGACTATTGTGAAGTGTTTCTCTCATCGTCTCATCATTCAATTATACACAGATAAAACAATTTCCGTTCTGAAATATTCAACTAGGACGATTCTAAACTGAATGATTGTGGGAACAAAGTTATGCACGACCTGTATCAAAGCTAGTTTTGTTAAATTCAGCTTTCGTTTTAAAATCGCAATTTTCCTACACTTGTTATGGAAATATAACTATAAGAGAATCGATTGAGAACCTTGCGATGTCGTGGGTGTATTTTCAATGAGCAGAAACGCAAATTATTCGATTCTTCAGGGATTACTCCTATGTAATTTTATCAACACCATAGACGACCTCCTTGGGTTTCAATGAATGAGTAGGGTAGCGAACAACAGATTCCCGGAAGACTGACTGAGCCATAATCGACCGTAGTTCAAATAATAATAAGAATAAATACTCCTATGTAGCAACGAGAGCTTCATCATTTCAACCGAATGGATTTGATTTTGACCAATATTCTAATCATTCATTGCTGATTTTTGAATCAAATCGAATCTTTTCATCGTAAATATGCGAAATTACAAAGATTCATACATGAATTATGAGAGATATACGACCTAGGCCTCCCAAATACCTTAATGAATAATATATTCAATACAATTTATTTCCCATCAATATCCTCTCAATTTTTCCTTTGATGACAATAAATTAAAAATATGTCGATCAAATGTTCATTATGAAGATGAAACGCCTTTTTTGTCGCCATTTCCTTAAACATTCTTTTTGTGTTTTTTCCTTAAGTAAAAGTAATATTCGGAGAGAGCTAGCGGCAGCCAATAGAAATTGGGCTCGTTATAAGATTTAATATGCCATCAATAAGTTCATTTGGAACTCGTAGGGTTAATCTGATAGACGATCTTTTTCTGCCCCATATGATACAAGATATTTTTATAAATATACAGGGTGTACCACAACGGAAAGGTATGAGGTTCGAGGCCATCTAGGTGAGTCTAAATAATCTTCATGTCGGGATCTTATATCTCAAGTTATAGTTATAAATTGAATAATATAATTCTTTCCCTATAGACAAGGAGGAAATATTACAGAGGGATAGAAATGCAACATTATAATCTTATACATTTCTCGATGATGGATCTAAACTCGTGTTTGATGTTTTTACAGTTAATTCAACTTTTTCTTCTCTCGTGAATTCTCGATATTATAACCTAGATACTTTTCCGGTGAAAATGAAAACGCGGTAAATACTGTGACAAAAAGCCACACTAATTGAGTGACTGTCGATATACAATTCTAGAAAAAATTTCTAAATTATTCTACTTGATAGTTTTGTAGTTATGTACTTTATTCTGCATTTTAATCATAACTGTCTGTGAGATTAGCAAAAATTGCCTCATCCATCCGTTGGTCCAAATCATTTTTGAATCAATTGTATACGAAAGATTAAATTAAAACTTAAATTTCAATCTTGATTTTTTAAATATTTCTATATTTATTGTTCGTTTAAATTCTGAAAAAGTGGAATCTTATATAAATTTTCACTGATTGAGACTTGCGTGCTAATCTCCTATTTCTTCGAATTTTTTCTATATCTCATTCAGGTGACGAATAAGTTGAAATAGATACATTGTTATTGGGAAATATTATTGAAAAAACTAATTCTGATTTTCTCTTTTTCTTCGAACAGCTCAACTACTGTAGTGTTTCTAAAAATGGAAATATACGAAAACCTACGGCTATTCAAAAGTAAGTATTGATTAGTTTTACGAAACAATATACATGCTGAATTGATTTCAATCAGCATGAAATGTTTCAGTGCGAATCTAATAATTTCTATGTATCATAGATTTCTTTCTTGTATGGTTTTAGTATTGAAAAGAAATCCTAAGGACTATCTCAAGCCCTTACTTACCATGACTTACGGATTAATGAAATTCAAATACATGAAACATGTTCTGATTCTTTCATTCGTTGTACATTGTTTCTCGTTGCTTATCTCCCTATCTGCTTCTCTGGATATCCATTTCATCATGAAATACGGTCCAACATGGGGAATAGAAGCATTTGTGAGTATGTATATTCATTTGTAACTAAGACTAGAAGGCCATTAGGCCAAGCAATAAATTAAGATAAGATGGTTTATTCACTCTCGAATCATTCAAAAATGCTTTTGTAGAAAAACTTACGAAATGATTTTTTGTGGTACCAGATCAGTGTATTTTCCACTGAGAAAGTCTGGAAAAATCTGGAAAAAGAGACCAAAATCATGAAGCCTACATTTGCAAAGCTGGACTCTCACTTTACTTCGATTTTCAGATGCTAATCAACATACACTCTGTAATGACAAAATTAGAAGAATTCAAAGCTTTCTTCAAATTACAAGAACAATTAAGGATTCCCTACGAAGTAATGGGCAAAAAGTTGAATCGAAAATTTCAAATGTTATCGAAATTGGCCATTGGCATCGTACTCTTAAACTATGGATTTGCTTGTGTCTGTGGTTTTTTACTAATCTTTGGCAACACTTTCCTCAGTAAGAACTCTTACATTCGCATGTGGATGTGCAGGGAGCTTCCAGGAGAATGCTGGTTAAAAATAGCAATTATGAATATCGTTGACATCGTTGCTGCTATTGCCATGGTGTCATGTCCAACAGCACTGTTTTATGGGGGAATAAGCGGGATCTTTCGTCTCATGATGATCCATGAGTTTGTCAAGACCATATGTTCAAGCCGTATACCTTTGGGAGAACGATATACATCTCAGCTCTATCAGAAACTAGTTCAGCAAAGATTGAAGATATGCGTGATGATGCATAGCCAAGGAATAAAGTAGGTTTGCCAGATTTCAAGAGGTTGCATGCCCATGACAAAATGTGCCCCATTTTGAAATTCGGTGTTTTCCAGGCTTTCTATAGTAGCTGCAAGAATGATTTCCTTGGAGATAATAGCGTATTTCATGGGATCTATTCTCATGTGGATATCAGTGATGTTGGGTATAAAAACGGTGAGTAGTTAAGGGTGTTTCAAAATTTGCAATGGTAATTGAAGTTTCAGTTATGACATTCATGTACGAAAAAAAGTATCTGCCAAATGGCCTCCTCTTGCAGCTTTACAGACGTCCACTATTTTGTTAAAATTTTCAATGACATTTTGACGTAATTGAGGCTCTATCTCACTAATGACACGAATAATTTCATCCTTCAGTTCAGGAATCGATTGTGGATCATTCTTATAGACCTGGCTTCTCCCTTCAACGTGTGTCAAATCACATGATCTTGGTGGCCAATAGACATCACAGTTTCTGGAGATTTTTCGTCCAGGAAATTTTTGTCGCAATAAATCGATTGTCATTTGTCAATTGTCATTTGCTACACGCCATCCTGCTGGAACCAAATGTCCTCTAGATCAATATTTATCAATTTATTCCACAAAAATTCGATTATCATCCGACGGTATCGATCACCATTGACATATACAGCTTCACCAGCAGAATTTTCAAAGAAGTAAGGTCAATTACAACTTCTGACCATAATGCACACCAAACAGTGACTCGTTTAGGATGCGTAGGTTTCTCATGAATAATTCGTGGATTTTCCTCACCCCAGATACGACAATTTTGTTTATTAACACAGTCACCAAGTTCAAAATGTGCCTTATCGAAAAACATGATTTTTTTGAGAAAAATCAGCTGGTTGTTCATTGATGAAATTGACAAATGAACGACGTTTTAAATGATTGGCTAAGTTCCTGTGTTATTTGAACCTTATATGCCTTCAGAGCTAAATGCTTGTGTAAAATACGCCATGTTGTGGACCCACTAAGTCCAACTTGTTGTGAACGTCGTCTTATGGACATTTCAGGGTCTTCAGCAACACTTTCACGAACCAAATCAATATTTTCTTGTGAACGACCGCTATGACTGTATTTTTCACTTTTTTGGTCTTCCACCGAACCGGTCCCTTGAAATTTTTTAATAATTCGACCAATAGTGCTTTCAAATGGACGATTATATAAACCATGAAATTTACGTTATTTTCTGAAAACACTTTTCACATAACGCTGATTTTCATAAAATAATTCAACAATTTGAACGCGTTGTTGTATCGTCTATATCACACTTCATAAATGTCGAAATATCCAGACGAATTCAGTCCGGCATCTTTATTCTATTTATTCTTATTTATTCAAACACCCTATATATTTAACAATTATTATGATCTCATGAAAATGAAGCCTTTTGAAGGAAATCGCCCTACTTAGAGATGAAAAACGCCCAAGAGATGAATAATATGGAAAAATCCAAATGGTGTGATGAAATCCATTCATTTAAATATCTTCTCTATCAATATTCGAAACATGCTATGGATATAGACTTCGATTTTTTTTTCAAAACGTCAATCCTATCTTCGGCCCATTGAACATGCGTCGAACGTTATTGGAGGCTGGAGGACAAGCTTGCTCATCCTTCTGAGGACCTCTTCGACACGATATCAAACTCGACGAGTGGAAATGCCACAGAATGCGTTTTCCTTCATTATTTTCATGTCCATTCGAATGTACCTATCATATTCTCGAGTTACTCCGAAGTGTTGCGATTCAAATCGTTTCTTTTTCAAATAGATAGAAAACTGAACCAGAAAAATGTTTGTTTCATGAAAATTTTATTATTCATTTGTTACCTATTATTGTACCTCAGGCATCTCATTTATAACTTGAGGCTTATCAGAGCCAAACCAATAAATTTGTTTGGGTCCCATTCAATGGATTAAAACTCAAAAATAATTATTTCAGGCTTACAGTGAAGGAAATTATACTACATTCTTAGGATTACTCATTTATGGATTGTGTAGTTTGATTTCTGCTACACTCTACATCTCAATTGGTCAGATTTTGAAAGATCAAGTGAGTATTCTACAATTGAGAGATTACCTAATTTAAAAAAAAGTCCTATACTAGAGGTCATCTATTCTTGTTTGAATGACAATTAAGCTAATTGAATAAAAAATTATTTAATTTTGCAGTCAGAACTGATATGGTATCATCTTACCCAACTCCCATGGTACTATATGAATAAAAGTAATATAAATATTTATTCTATATTCCTACGAAGATCGGCTAAGCCTATAGCATTGAGCTCAGATTTGTTGGAGATAAACTTCCTAGTTTTTGTGAGGGTAAGTTCCATTTCGATCGATGAATACCGTACCTAAGTTTACATGAATTTTATAGATTTTCAGGGCATTATATTCTGTAGCTGCTTTGGTTTTGCGCATGTCACCATCAACTGGCTAAAGCATTGAAAATTGAAGGCTGAAAATATAATAATTACCAATTTGATTATGTACTAATTGTGAAAAATAAAATATGAATTTATTGTCATTTGTTCTGCCCTTTTCCCTTTATTTGAACGACAATAGCAATATGGATAGTTTCAAAAAAATGTATGAATTAAAACGTAAATCTTACCAAGGTGAAAAAATACAATTATTGAAAAGAAAAATGGAAAGTGTAATTGATAAACTAAATAGAGCTGAATCTGAGAAAAATGTATTTGTTCTCATTTAATACGCTACACAGTGCACTTGAAAATTTTCTATTTCAATTTAACAGTATTCTGAACGAAATCTCCTATTCATAAATAGGAGTCCTATTCATAAAATTCCTTTTGATCAAAATGTCAATCAATGAAAGTCGAATATATTCATCTTCTTCAGATTCACATCTTTGAATTTCTTTCTCGAATATCAATAAATCATATTGATTACTTTACTACACTGTTAATTTACATTTTTATCATCATGAATTATCGATTGTATAACCTACTTTACTCGATGGAAAAGAAAAAACGGTAGATGAGTGACAAAAAGCAACATTAATTCACCCTAAGCCAATATAACATTCTATAAGAAACAGCTAAATGATCTTCCTGCTTGGTGCTTTTGTTCTGACACAATAACGATAATTTCATTATTACTGCCTGCGAGTTTTCAATATAATCATTATATTCTGTAGATTCCATCACAAACCGTCTACAAAGAATCCTCCGGAGATAGAACAAAGGTAAGAATCTGATCAAATTGTGTGATTTCATAGCTATCAACTAGAAAGAATGGTATTGAAAAGTACGTGTATGGAAATTGTGATGATGATCGAATTTATATGATGAAAGGAGATAAAAAATGGGCCAAATCGATTTTTCCAAAATCGCTCTGGCTGATCCATTTGCTGGTGGATGAATGTGTGATGGATTGGTGTAGGCCAATCAGCTAACTGTGAATTATTTGAGCGAAAATAATGCCACAATTGTACATCAAAATATAAATTATGGAACAGATTCGAACATGAAAAATTATTTTGCATTGTTAACATTAGCTCTCATTTTTGAAGTATTTTTAGTT
This sequence comes from Adalia bipunctata, assembly GCA_910592335.1. Taxonomy (NCBI): domain Eukaryota; kingdom Metazoa; phylum Arthropoda; class Insecta; order Coleoptera; family Coccinellidae; genus Adalia; species Adalia bipunctata. The sequence continues at coordinate 8,573,825 of OU342951.1, forward strand.
GACGAATTTAATTATTGGAAATCAGATAGAATAATATATTATTCTTTGTTCTAACAGCTATATTGCTGCAGTACTTTCACCAACAATGGAAATGTACGAAAAGCTTCGCCGATTGAACAGTTAGTATTGATTTATTTTTCAAAACAATAAGTATACCTACTGAAATTATTTCAGTCAATATAAACGTTTCAGTACGATGCAAATATTTTTATGTATCTTAGATTTGTATAAATGTGTATGGTTTCAGTAATCAAAAGGAATTCAAAAAATTATCTCGAGCTGTTCATTACCCTGACTAAAGGAATGATGAGATCCAGATACACTAAGCCTGTCATAAAAGCTGCATTCATAATACATTCTTTCTCGGTATTTTTGTTCCTCTTTGCCTCTTTTTCAAGAAGAGATGTCGATTTCATCAAGCAGTATGCATCAGTATGGGGCCTACAAGTATTTGTGAGTATGATTATCTAAAAGATTACAGTTACATACCAGCAAAAATTTTTCCCTGAACGGTTATGAGCAAATTACGATGTTTGAATTCTTTATCATACGATCTTATTATCATTTATTATTTTGGAGAACTCAATACGAAACCTTTACGCAATCGAATTTGTAGTTTTTGGAATATAGGGAAGATTAAACATTAAATAGGAATACGAATCTCTGATTTTATCGTATGTCTGTTTTGTATTGTTTTCGTCTTGTATTGCGTTGAGTCCCCTTACTTGATTTCGATTTGCAGATGCTTATCAATGTGTACTCTGTAATGACGAGAATTGATGTTGTTAAAGAATATTTCATAGTACATGAACAGGTAATGATTCCCTGTGAAATCATGAGGAAGAAGACACATCGAAAAGTTCGAATGATATCCAAATTGGTCGTTGCTATCGTCATGATGAACTACGGATTGGGCTTTCTCTCTACTGTTCTTCTAACATTCAGCAACGGGTACTTAAACAAAAAGTCCTATATTCGCGTTTGGATATGCAGCCAACCTGGGAAATGCTGGTTAAAATTATTCATTGTGTATATTTTTGATGTTGTTGCGGCTGTTGTGATGGTGTCAAGTCCAACAGCACTTGTTTATTTTGGTACCACTGGGATCTTTCACCTCATGTTGATCCATGATTTTGTGAAGACTATATGCTTAAGTAATATTCCTGTGGGAGAACGATATACATCTGAGCTTTATCAGAAACTTGTCGAGAACAGATTGAAGATATGTGTGATGATCCATGATCAAGCAGTTAGGTAGGGTACAATATAGAATGAGAAGATTGTACCCATATTTCAAAATTTGTTTTTTCCAGACTTTCTGTGAGAGGTGCAGAAATTATTTACGTACAGATAATAATGTTTTCCATTGGATCTATTATCCTGGGAGCATCTTTGATGTTGGGTATACTAACAGTGAGTGAAATTGTCTACAATTGTCTTCATTTGGAAAAAATACAGTTTTTGAAGTTAGGGAGAGGCATGCTCTATACTAAATCAGTAACTAATCTTAATTCATCAAATTTTTCCATGGAAATGATGCTAAAAGTGTACGAGGATATATTGAAAAATTCTTAGCCTACTATAGAACCGAACAAAATTTCAATGTCAAAATATTTTATTACTCAACATATTCTCCTCTTAATTGAATACATTTATTACAGCGAACCTGCAACGTCTCTAGACCTTTCAAAAAAAATGTTTCTTCTTGCTCTGCAAACCAGTCCTCCACAGATTTTATAACCTCCTCGTTGGAAGAAAATTTACGACCTTTTAAACTTTTTTTCAGTTGAGGAAAGAGATGATAGTCGGACGGAGCCAAATCTGATGAATAAGGGGGGTGTTCTAGTAATTTTAACCCTAAATCACGAACTTTTTGCATGGCAACATGAGATTTGTGTACTGGGGCGTTGTCCTGTGAAAACAAAACACCTTTGGATTGCTTTCCACGTCTTTTCTCTTCAATTTTTTCCCGTAGAGTGGTCAGTAATGTCGAATAGTAATCTCCAGTTATTGTTCTACCCTTATCCAAAAAATCAATCATGATTATTCCATGGCAATCCCAAAAAACTGACGCAAGAATTTTTCCAGCAGATTTTTGGACACGAAACTTCTTAGGTCTTGGAAAACCAGAGTGTCGCCATTCCATCGATTGTTGATTTGTTTCTGGATCGTAGAAATGTACTCAAGTCTCATCCATAGTAACAATTCGGTTCAAGCAGTCTACATCGTTTTCAAATAGAGCACAGATTGAACGCGATGCTTCTACCCTTGCACGCTTTTGGTCAACATTCAAACATTCGGGGATCCATTTTGCAGAAATTTTTCTCATGTACAAATTGACGTGAACTATATGATGAACGCGTTCATATGAAATCTTCAGTGCTTCAGATATCCGTTTTAGCCCAATTCGACGGTCTGATAAAATCATGTCATGAACTGCATCGATATTTTCGGGGACTGACACAGAAACTGGCCTTCCCGATCGGTCATCATCTTCAATGGAAAATTTACCTCTTTTGAAGCTTGCAGTCCAATTTTTCACGGTCGCTTACGAAGGACATTGATCACCAAGGGTATTAATATCTTCGTAAATCTGCTTACCTCTTAACCCTTTTAAATACAGGTACTAAATGATGTCTCGATACTCCAATTTTTCGATTTTTACAATTTCGGTGGACATCTTTTTTTTAATTTATTGCGTAACTCTGGTTCACTTTTTTGACGTTGAACTCTACACTGACACTTCTAATAAGTTATTGTTCGTTGATATGGTATCGCAATATTTTGTTTATGATAAGAACTGGTCTGGGATAACTAGATATCAATACATCCTCGTAGTTTTCCTGTTTCAATCACTCAAAATTGTAAAGATTGAACTGATTTTTAATGAAGAATAAATGACCTGAGCAATCATAAAAACGGGGATTTTCATAGTTATGGAATACAACATTTCCAAACTTCTTTCAGTCTTACAGTGACGGGGAGTATCTTGTATTTCTGGGATTGAACATGTATGGTTTGTGCAGCTTAGTATCTGGTGCCCTCTACATCTCAATTGGTCAGATGTTGAAAAATCAAGTAGGTAGTTTTATTTTTCTTAAAGTTGTCAAATTTGAGCGGGATCAGTTCATTAGTATTTGTTTAGCAGCTTTTTTTATTAAACAATATGTTGCGTTTTTCGCATTTCGAAATGGATGCTTCGTGTGTTGTTCAAATGAGGGTTTTGATTACTGAATAAATAAGAATTAATAGTTTCATTTACAGTCAGAACTGATATGGTATCATCTTATACAACTCCCATGGTACTATATGAATAAAAGTAACATGAAGATTTATTCGGTACTTCTACGGAAATCAGATGAGCCTATAGCAATAAGCTCTGACTTTATAGAGATAAATTTCCTGCTTTTTGTGAGAGTAAGTTCGATTTTGATTCCTCAAATTTTTGGAATAATTCGTGTAGTATATTCAATACTGTATTGAAGTAGTTCAGTTTTAATTTAATATGAACTTTATAGATTTTCAGGGCATTATATTCTGCAGCTGCTCTAGTTGTACGAATGTCATCAAAGGACTGAGGCACGTCTGAAAATATACTTACCAATTCTATTATATCTTAGTCCTGAACAATAAAACATAATTGTTGTGAATGGTTTTATTCGGATTCCCTAATCTGAATGCTAATGGCAAAATAAAAAGTTATAAAATATACACAAATAATGTAAAGCTTTTTGCTTCGAACAAAAAAATTCAGTTCAACATTTTCGAACAAAAAACGTTTTTTGATCAACCAAGCAGTTTTGGGCGAATGGATGACCACTCTGGCTACGAATTACAACAAATGCGTAAAAGCTCCTCACTTCAGATGAGCATTTTTAAATTTTTTCTCCAGAATCGTCCCACGAAAAAGATCAGTTTGATGACGTGAATGTCGCTTTGATGAGCTCGCAGGGTTTATTATTTCCATATCCCTGTAATCTGGACTTCGAATGAGTGAATCGCGAGTTCCTCTTCGGTAAAATATAAAGAAGACCATCCACGACAAAGGGATTAATGCATTTTACCCAGATAACATTCAAGAAGACCTTATCTTCTGTTTCCTTCAGATCTGAGCTTATTCATTTCCTTATGTTCGTTATTCAAGAAAATAAACTGCTCCACATGAGTTAGGGATATTGACTTAATTTGCAAAAAAATATAGTTAAAATAAGATTTTTGTGATGAAAATTCATATTAATATGATTTCAAGTCGCAAATTAATTTTAGTATATGTATAGATCTGTGCGCCCGTTGAAACATATCCCGGCCCATACCATAACACTACCCTCTCGGAATGGATGGGCTTCTTGGACATAGCGACGATTACGGGGTATGCGTGGGATTGTTCATTCTTCCATTCTTCGAGAATCTGGAAATCGTCCATATCTGGATTCATCAGTGAAAAGGACACTACGCCATTGATCTTTCCAATTGATATGTTGCCTTGCCCATTCCAGTCTTTGACGCTTATGGTCACGTGTTAATGGAACTCCTCTTAATGGACGTCTAGAAGGTTCTAGACGTCCATTCTAGATGTGAATCTAGGTAGATTCACCTCTCTCAAACGTCGTCTGATGGTTTCGATGGAAACTTGGACCTCATCTGCATTCTGAAGAGTATTCCGTAGCATTCTACACGTAGATGTAGGGTTTCTTCTCGCCGAAACGGTGATGAAACGATCCTGAGCAGGTGTTGTTTTTCGTCGCCCACCAAGCCTTGGTCTTTCCAACACGGAATCTCTCTCCCTGAACCTATTCCAAAATCGAGATATCACATTTTGGCTGACTTGGAGCCTTTCCGCTACAACAACCTGAGTTAGGCTACCCTGTAGCATTCCGATAGCCCTATTAGCCTCAGCGTTTGTTAATTTACGTCTTGGTATTTTCAGAAAACTCATTTCATATCGAAGCCGTTGATAAACTGACTTCATTTCCAAATAAGAACATTCATGAAGCATATGCAAAGAACCAAACTTCAGAAAAAAGGCGACCAGATTGACGAAATGTCTCATACTGATTTTTATTGGATCGATTCAAGTTGTTATTGAGTTTGAAATGATTTATTTAACAGCGATTTTCTCGAAGATTACATACTTTTAAAAACGATTGAATACGATGTCCCTAACTCTTGTGGAGCAGTATATGTTAGGTAACCTAATTTTCCCTCAAGGCAAATACTGTTGAAAACTAGTAAGAAAAATGTTGCTCAAAAATCTATTGCACATCTGATTACATAATTGTCCACTACAACTACCCTAAATAATCTATGTATTTTGAAATGTGTACTTTGATTAGGTGATCAATTTCCTCCTAAATTTGATTGAAATCGTAAAATGACTGCTGCCAACGAGTAGAGGGACTTGACAACCTGAAACACAAAGGTTACTTATGGAAAATTAAAGAAATGTTCAACACTTACCCTTACGAAGAGCAAAAGGTTTATTTCCAGTAAATCAGTTTTCATGGAGATTGGTATTGCAGCTCTCCTCAAGAAAACAGAGTATATCTGACAATTGTCTTTATTCATATAATACCATGGTAATTGAGACAACAGATAATGACTATATTCCGACTGAAAATTTAAATTCATGTTATTAACAAATGACTATCTAACTAGAAGTGCATTCCAAAATAAAACATTTTCGAATATGAATGATTTCAATTCTCCTGCCCACTCATCAATATACAATTCCTAACTTATTCTATAGTCTTTAAAAAGTTAAGATGAATTGAGGATATAAATTTATATAAAATAAATATTATCAGTACCTAGTCTCGGGTAGAAAAATCCGTTTTCATAAAGAATGAAATTCATATCACATAAAGAAACTGTTTAAGTCAAACATCAGAAAAACCAAACTGAATTGAATTTCTTGAAAATATATCAATAATAATTATATTCATGATCGTTTTGTTTGGTTCTATTTTAATTTTTTATTCTCGGTTGCTTCTCTTCGCTTCTGTTTGTTTTTTCAATTTCTGTTTGTTTTTAGTATTATTTTTGTTTGTTTCGGTTTGTTCAGTTTTATGTCTTTGTTCTCGTTTTTTTTTTGTATTTTTGTTTGTCTGAGCTCGTTTGGTTTCTTGAGGAAGATTTGCGCCTTATTTTACTCATATGTATCCGTACACTTACCTCATTTATCATTCGCTCAGAAAAATAAACGTATAACCATGTGCAAAGTAGGATATTCACCATACCACATGAAAGGGAAATAAAAAAGAAATTCAATTGGATAAAATCAGGCTGAAAATGGAAGCTATATATTGTTTGAAAATTAATTTCTCGATAATCTCACCGAAATCAAGAATAGTAGCATTGAACTACCTATGATCATTGAACCAAAAACTATCAACAGTATGGGTGTATAAATTATTTCTCCTGTTTGGACGCAAAAACTGAAAAAAAAATTGAGATAATTGTAACAAATACATTTCATGAACTATTCAGAAGAAAAACTGACACTCACCTCACGAATTTTTGATGCATTATTATACACATTTTCAATTTATTGCCTACCAATCGTTGGAATACCTCTGATGTGTATAACTCCTCTTCAGGTAGACTACTTCTACAGATTGTCTTGATGCATTCGTTCAAATATCTTAAATGTAGTATATCAATGATTTGATAATACACCATGACGAATGGTGCGGTAACAGTACAGACAACTACAGGAGTATCCAGCAAACTAAGGAAGTATCCAACACTCGAACAGGTAGAGCTTGAGAAATTTTGACAAATCCAAACTCGAAAATACATTTGGTCGTTCAGATTATCCTGAGCTCCGAAAAGACCAAAGCTAGTGGAAATTCCTAAGAACAGATTGATGTAAGTGACGATCTTGACGATTGTGAGCATTCCTGTGTATTCAGATAGTACTTCCTTGTCCAATAGTTCGTAAACTATCGATATTCTTTGTATTTCTAGTCCTATCTCGAAACTTTCGTCATATGTCACCAGAAGTATATATAAATTTATAGATAACTGAAAAAAGAGAATTTTATATGTACACTACATTATTTGTTGAATGGTACGAGGATATATTGTTGGAAAACAACAATTAACGAAGTTTTTACAGTTTCAATTTTAATTTAATTTTTACCTTTACATTTTTATCTGTTTTAAATCACTGGGGTGGAATATATCTGGTTTAGGGGAGAGGCAGGCAAGATGGCATACAATCTTTTGAAAATCGATATCTCTTATGAGGAAAAAAATATAGAGTACAGCATTAGTTGAATCTTTAGTCAATCAAGTTAGCTATCAATTTTTGAAGAAAGATATGAATAAAAAAAACTATAGACAAAAAAAAATCGCGATAATCTGAAACATTCGAAAAACCATTTTGCCCTACAGTGTCGGGCAAGATGGCATATCATATAATATGATATATTTTGTAGTAAAAAAAACAAAATTCCAATAAATAACAGATAATACAAGAAATAGAAATTTATATTTATATAAACAGGAACAGAACATAAAAAGAATTCTCACAGATTTAGGAAATCACTGAAAAATATTTCATAATCTTATATCAAACGAAACAAAACATAAAATTAATTCTCTTGACATATTATTCTCATCCCACTCTCCTCTGTTGGTTTTCCTTCGATAATTGTAGACCATCTGAAACAATATTTTATTGTTAATAAAAAGTACCATTTTTCGGGCAAGACGGCATACCAATATACCATGCCATTTTACCCAGCCTCTATGTATGCCAACTTGCCCTAACCACGTGTCCAAAAAACGAATAAGTAAATCAACATTTTTGTGTCATCTTTTTGTCAAGGTAAATACATAAAAAGGATTACAATAAAGGTACAATTCTACTCGGATATAAAAAATTTAGTGAAATAATCTGTACTTACAGTTATGAAGGCGAGAAGAGAGAGCTTACGTCGAAGTTGTACACGGTCACACCACTTTTTCACCATTTTTCACGACTAAGTCATCAACTACCGTAACGGATCCCTTGAAACAACGTTCGTACACTGTTGCCAACTAATTCGAACATTTGCACCGAGTTCTAGGATTCCACTCGCAGTGGATTCTTCAGTACATATGATATGCCATTTGGCCCTACTATGCCATCTTGCCTGCCTTTCCCCTAGTTATTAAGCTGGATGTTTCAGTTACCAAATTAGTAGTTTTTAACGTTTCCAGGTGACTTACTAAATTTAGGTTATTATTCAATTTTTAGATTCAATTGGCTTTTGAAAATGGCATAGATGCCGAAACATGTCAAGCCCTGAATAAATAATAAAGGTTCCACACAAATAGAAGAGATTTTAGACTTTCATTATCCATTTACACCAACTCTTCGGAATGGGATTCTACGAATTGATATCTAGCTAGCCTAGACCAGTTCCATGCATAAACAAAATATTGCGATACCATATCAACGAACAATAACTTATTAGAAGTGTCAGTGTAGAGTTCGACGTCAAAAAAGTAAACCAGAGTTACGCAATAAATTTAAAAAAAAGATGTCCACCGAAATTGTAAAAATCAAAAAATTGGAGTACCGAGCCATCATCAAGTACCTGTATTTAAAAGGGTTAGGAGGTAAGCAGATTTACGAAGATATGTTTAATACCCTTGGTGATCAATGTCCTTGGACGGCAAGCTTCAAAAGAGGTAAATTTTCCATTGAAGATGATGACCGATTGGGAAGGCCAGTTTCTGTGTCAGTTCCCGAAAATATCGATGCAGATCATGACATGGTTTTATCAGACCGTCGAATTGGGCTAAAACGGATATCTGAAGCACTGAAGATTTCATACGAACGCGTTCATCATATAGTTCACGTCAATTTGGACATGAGAAAAATTTCTGCAAAATGGATCCCCAAATGTTTGAATGTTGACCGAAAGCGTGCAAGGGTAGAAGCATCGCGTTCGATCTGTGCTCGATTTGAAAACGATGTAGACTTCCTAAACCGAATTGTTACTATGGATGAGACTTGGGTACATTTTTACGATCCAGAAACAAAGCAACAATCGATGGTATGGCGACACTCTGGTTCTCCAAGACCTAAGAAGTTTCGTGTCCAAAAATCTGCTGGAAAAGTTCTTGCTTCAGTACTTTGGGATTGCCATGGAGTTATCATGATTGATTTTTTGGATAAGGGTAGAACAATAACTGGAGATTACTATTCGACATTACTGACCACTCTACGGGAAAAAATTAAAGAGAAAAGACGCGGAAAGCTATCCAAAGGTGTTTTGTTTTTACAGGACAACGCCCCAGTACACAAATCTCATGTTGCAATGCAAAAAATTCGTGATTTAGGGTTAGAATTACTAGAACACCCCCATTATTCACCAGATATGGCTCCGTCCGACTATCATCTCTTTCCTCAACTGAAAAAAAGTTTAAAAGGTCGTTAATTTTCTTCCAACGGGGAGGTCGGTAATAAAAGCTATGGAGGACTGGTTTGCAGAGCAAGAAGAAACATTTTCTTTGAAAGGTATAGAGACGTTGCAGGTTCGCTGTAGTAAATGTATTCAATTAAGAGGAGAATATGTTGAGTAATAAAATATTTTGACATTGAAATTTTGTTTGGTTCTATAGTAGGCTAAGAATTTTTCAATATAGGTATCCTCGTAGTTCTTGAATGTTTATCCATAGTTTTAATTTTTCTCTTCAAGATTAGGTATATACAGGGTGTATCGTAAGGATCAACAACTCCCTTGTCCCTTCCGTACGCCTCTGGTGTGGTCAGAAACGTGTATTTAGGATAATTTTGTAGGGCTTGTGAATTGTGATACCCACACAAATAAATACCCTGTACCTCATAAAGGATTCTATCTACGTGATATGGGTTGAATCTTAATATTTTGATCTGGGTAGGTATACTACAGTTAAAATATCTCAAGTTAATTATGAATTATGATAAATCTTGTATTATTAGATAATCCCAATCTATTCGATAATTTAAGTTTGATTCTCACTCTCAGACTCTATACTGGATACTTTTGAAGTTGTGTATTTTCCAAGCGAAGGTAGAACTCGTTCAAATAAATCAGTTCATCAAAAAGCGCCTATACAGGGTCCGGCAACAGTGGCCAATGGCAAGGAGTTCCATATTTCTCAATATTGAGAAAAATATATGAATCTATTCATCGATAATTGATTTCTCCGGATTTCAACAAAAAGATCAGTTTGAGTGAACTTAAGCCTACAAGAATACCTACTAGACGAAATTTCATCCAGTTCGAATTCAACTTAAAGGGATGATAACTCGTCTTGAAACTACTGCAAGTAGAGGCGATTTTTAGTGAAAAGTTTTCATTCGATAAGTTCTTCTGTTTGGAAACACCCTGCATTATAAAGAGTTAATATGTCAAAGTCACGGATGAAAAGAAATTCTACTTACAAATATCTGTATGCCCATGCATCCTCCGTATCTAAGCAAGTTATGTAAATCGAAAGTACTCAAAAGAATGTACAAATTCATAGAGATTGTCAAAAAGTACATAAGAGAGGCCATAATTAATATCACTTTCATAACTGGAGTCCTTGCTATATAACACAGATCGAGTAGTTTCTTCAGAGGATCATTTTTCATTCGCCGCTCTAGTGGAAAGTCTGTAGGATCCAAGAGAATTTCAAATTATAAATCTACGCTTTGGATAAGATAAATATCGGATATTGTATAGTATCAACATCTTTCGGTATTCGTAATTTCATAAATAAAATATTTAGAGAACAAAGCTGTACATTCAGACAAATTTCGATTTTCCTTCTTTCATGTTAAGAATCTAGCTGTATTTGCAAAGTTGGAATTTATTAAATATTTTTGAAGCATACAGTGGTCCTAACGAAATACCGCCTTTGAGTTCAACAAAATTCGACAATTACAATAAACTCTGTATGGTAGAAAGTGAAAATTTTAGCAAGTTCATGAGTTGTAAATTTGGATTCAGACACTCCATAACTTGTTCTAGTAAATTACCTGGTATCTTGCAGATCCTCTCATAATAATCCATGTGTACGGGCTTTTTCTGTTTCAACATCGCAACTATGGAATGAGCAGCCAAGAGTTTGTTTGAAATTAGAACCTGTATTTAAAGTATTGGGTTAATTGATAAAGGTGGACTTCAAATAAAATATTTAACGAAATTGAATTCAGAATATTATAACATAATTATCATTTTATTCACTAATGATACCTAATTCGAATTACTAAAAGGTGCTTCTAAAGAATTATCATTAAACTTCACCTTAATTTTTATGTTCGACTCTTATCAATATTAATAAATGTTTTTTTTATATTCAATACCATTTGGAAATGCAAAATTGTCGAAATTCAAGTTTCACACATACAGCCCACAAAATCTACAGGTTTAATCTCGTTGATTACTGTCTGGCTTGTGGGCATTGCTTGGGTAGGATCAAATTTGAATTCAATATTGCTTTCAACACATTTAATGAACTAGAATGCCTGAATAAGCCACGCATATCTTAATAATTAATATAATAATATATTAATGCTCTCCATAAAAGATGCCGACGCTCTATAGTCGTTTATATTGAAGATCTATGATTGATGACGAAGAATCAAATTGTTAGATTAAAAAGGATGATTTGACCTAGAAAACAATAGTTCTTAGCATTATCCATAAAGCCTCAAATCTTCATTCATCTTAGGTATGGTCTTGTAAGGGAAATAAAGGTAGTAGTGTTCACACGCTTAGACCATGCAGAATTTTAGTGTTATGGATCAGGAAAAGGGATATTCTGAAAGATTCGAATGGGATGAAGACCTCAACGATGAAATAACAACTTCAGATTTCCCAGGGATTCCGTGTTGATGACGAATATGGTGTTTTTGGAGGGCCTTACCCTTAAGTATTTTTCTTCCCAAAAAGTTGACATTTTCTAAATCGATTTCATTAGGCCTAGAGATACTTGAGACAATGCTGATTAACGATATACAAACAAAAAGTGGATGACGATTTGAAATTTCGATTTTTTGAAAAAATGCCATTTCGCAGGTTAAAATCTAAACTATTCTAGATGGTGCCTTGCAATATTTCTTATTGAACTCAGCGTCCTCGAAAACCTATAATTCGATACCAAACTTGTCCATATTGTCCTTCTTTGACCAGATTTTTTTGAGTTTTATGTTTTCCATTTTTCATTTTCGAGTTTGGTTCACATCACTGGCGGATACAGGAGGGGGCCATGTTCCCCCTTGGACCTCTCAATTCATGCCCTCCCCCCTGAAATACTAGTGGGTAGTATCAGAGACAATCAGAGTTGTCTCTGGTAATATAAACACCAAATTATGTATCTTCAAGAAATAATCTATTCAGTCAGTCAGTATAATATTTACAATAAATATATGCATATCGATACAATCACAAATTCCATTCAGTTAGGCATATTTCACACCAGAATTCAGTCCTTCTTGCAGTGGTAGCAAGAGCAACTGGTAGCAGATTTGAAGGTTAGGGTGCGGATACCATCAACACAGAGGACACGAGCTTCAACTGGTTCAGTCTCCATTATATTGCAGCATTGACCGATAGACGTTATAGGCTGGGTAGGGTTGACTTTTTGATGGGATGGGACAGCCCAGCTTTCGCAAAATCCTCTGCATGCGTTCGTGGTCATTTTGAACTCCACGCAATCAGGTATGCTGATTTTCCGAGTGTGACCTGGGTTCAGAGTATGGGTATTAGCTTGGATTAAAACAGCATGGAAATGTTCATAGACCAGAAATACTATACCCCAGAAAAAATCATTATTTGAGTACTATTGAAGGGCGAATATTTTTTCATATAAACAATTTCCATTGTCACTTTATCATTCTAAAACCAACCATCATAATCTGACACCATTCGGCTTAGAAATTTCCATTATAACCTTATTCAAACATGGTTCCAGCATATTTTACATGGATTGGCTATTTAATCAACTCAGTAATTTGAATATTAATTTCGTCTGTTCAATTACCAGAAGTTCATTTTCCTGAATTGAAATCGGGCTCCGTACTTGAAATTGTTAATTGACCTGTACTCAGAACTGTATTGTTGTATATGGATCATCAGTCGAAAATTATCAATGGTCAGTTTCAATTAGGTCATTTCTATCTATTTGACGAGGGGATCAATGAAATTAACGCCAGCAGAAAGAGTTATTGGTATAGGTATTTAATTATTTCAATTAGATTCACTATTACGTAGAATTCATATTCCAGAAAATTGATGCAGTTTTGATTTTGCATGATCGCGTATGTTAAATCGTTGTTCTTCGACTATACAGGGTCTTTCACGAGGAACCTCACCCATATTTATACGGGAAACTACTGAACGTATTTTCATGAAACTCAGCACTTATAAGTATTTCACGATGCTGATGAAATCTAAAATATTTTCAAGGCATGAGCACCTCCGGTTTTTCCGGAAATGACGTCAACTTCCGTTTTTCAAATTAGAACACCATTTTTTTATTGCAGAAATAGATTCCTTAGAAAATTTCAAGTTATTTTGATGTAACATTTTTCAGTTTTGGTTGGAAAATTCTCTCTGAGCGGGAAAATTCGAAAAAAAAATCGAAAATAGAGCTCCGCTGAAACAAGAATAACTTCGAGGTTTTTGGATGGAAAATTTTCATTTTTGGGATTTTTCAAGATGTAAGATTGATGTATCCACTTTAAAAATTGAAATCGCGATTCATGATACAGGGGGTGAAAAAATCGCTTTCAAAGTTAGGGATGACAAAATCGTGAAAAATAAATTTTTTCAAATTAGAACCCCATTTTTTTATGGCAGATATTGAATCTACGTTAAAAAATAATGTGAGTGTATGCATCACACCCTTGCCCTAAAATGGATATTTTCTGAGTTAATATCCACTTTAGGGCAAGGATGTGATGCATACACTCACATTATTTTTTAACGTAGATTCAATATCTGCCATAAAAAATGGGGTTCTAATTTGAAAAAATTGATTTTTCACGATTTTGTCATCCCTAACTTTGAAAGCGATTTTTTCACCCCCTGTATCATGAATCGCGATTTCGATTTTTAAAGTGGATACATCAATCTTACATCTTGAAAAATCCCAAAAATGAAAATTTTCCATCCAAAAACCTCGAAGTTATTCTTGTTTCAGCGGAGCTCTATTTTCGATTTTTTTTTTCGAATTTTCCCGCTCAGAGAGAATTTTCCAACCAAAACTGAAAAATGTTACATCAAAATAACTTGAAATTTTCTAAGGAATCTATTTCTGCAATAAAAAAATGGTGTTCTAATTTGAAAAACGGAAGTTGACGTCATTTCCGGAAAAACCGGAGGTGCTCATGCCTTGAAAATATTTTAGATTTCATCAGCATCGTGAAATACTGCTGAATTTCATGAAAATACGTTCAGTAGTTTCCCGTATAAATATGGGTGAGGTTCCTCGTGAAAGACCCTGTATACTGAGTGCACCGAAACTCAACGACAAACCAGAAAAGTCTAATATAGGACAATTATGAAAAAAAAGGTCCAGTACTTTTGAAATTAGGTGCATTCAAGAATCGAGATGAATGAAAACTTTCGATAATCTTTCAAGTAGTGTGACTGTGACTCCATATCTTAATCCTTCTTTATTATTTTTCAAGATGTATTATCCCTGAATAATCCTTCTGTAAAATAGAGTACAAAGTTAAAACACAGCTCACATACCTAATTTTGATTTGGAGAGAGTACATGCTGACCAAAGTTTCGGCCTTATTTATCATCCTTAGATTTTAGAACCACCTAACTTGACTTCAACAAGAATCCAATTCGAGAAAGAAACTAATCAAGAACAGTAAAGATTTGGACAATTTTAACAAGATGTGATTCCTCTGGATTTTTTTATTCCAATACGATGTTCTACATTTATCAGGTAAAAAACATCGTTTGAAAACAGTGGCGTTACTTACCAACTTTATGACATCCTGGCTTTCTCCATCCATCCGTCTCCACGGCAGAATTTATGAGAAAAGCGTTGAGAATTGGTAACAAATTTATTAAGAACCAACTGAGAAGCATTCTCTGAAAGAAAGGATTGGGTTTGCTCTATATCTTTTTTTTTTATCGTGAAAACAAGGAAGGAATTGCAGTAAAATTAATGTAATTTCACTCATCCATAACTCCATTAATTCTACTTGAGGCAAAATACGAAATCTGGTATATTTTTGGAATGGTCATTTCAAGCTCTATTGAAATGTACAAAAAATATATGTAGCATTAAAAAAATTAGACAAATTACTACCTATTAACACGTAGGGTTATAGGAAAAACTACTGACATCAAAGAATTCCACGTAAAAAAAATGTTTCAGAATTGTTTTCATAGAAACGAAAAATTGTATCGGGAAAAAAGTTGTAGCAATTTTTCGGAAATGCAGATTAGTGGAAAACACCCTATAAAACTTAAACGATGACAGATCCTGTTTAATTCAGCCCAACATTCACTAAAAAATGTTTATACTTCACGAGTACTTTTACTTTGCAGAATATGAAAAAAATTAAATATCACTGTCCTAAAAAAACTTTGTATCTTGAAGAAAATGACCTATCATCATACCTGATACTCGATAAAATAACAAAGCATAGCATGCTTTTCGGAGAACCAAATCGAGACGACACTTAAAACGTAATCTCTTCATTAACTCACCTGTGTTTGTCTGTACTCGTTGAAATTTTCAGCGGTTGCGACGTTCACAAGCCATCTAATGAGAACTTTCCAAGAGAATTCGTTATATTCTCTTTCTCTAACAGTAGAGCTCCATCCCCTCCTCCTTTCAGAACGCCCACTCACTGCATTCGTTGTTTTTCACCCCTTAACAATACACACGATCGCGTAACATTGAAGTTTAGGATCGAATCTTCATTTAATTGAGGTCATGAGGTGTGACATCAAGGAAATTTTCATGAAATTATTGATATTTTCCTGCAATCGTTGAGGTACAACTAGCCATTTAGCTTGAGACCCTGAATCAAGAACGCAAATTGGTCCCCGAAACAATTAACAGAATGTTTTTTGCAATATCGGAGTGAGCGTTGCTTATTTTTCAAGTTCTGACAATTGAAATCAAACGCATGGGAATCCCCGATTGATTCTTCCTTAAATTACTTACATATAATATATAAGAGACTTTCTCTGCTTACAATATGAAATTTCAAGTTACATTCGAAGTCACAAATTGGTGAAGGAGCCGGTCACAAATTGGTGAAGGAACCTGTCACAAATTGGTGAAGGAACCTGTCACAAATTGGTGAAGGAACCTGTCACAAAACTCTGCTCTAAACTAAATACAGGTGTTCTGGATATGGAGCCATTGAACGTACAAATGCAGAAGGAGTTTAGCTATCTCAAAGCCATTAATATTTTACTTTTTATGCTTGTACTGGGCTGTGCAGAGGTACTATTGAGGATTATCGGAACACGACCCAAGACTCTTTGGTTTAGAAAAGTTAGGTTGACACTTGACACTGACAGCATATGTAACCCTAACCTAAAAATTTCAAACTGACAGTTCACATAAGCTGTGTTTACGTGACAAAAATCGAAACAGTATTCAAATAATTCTCTGGAAATATGATAGACGAATTCAATTTAGAGGACGACTCAGCTTCACAATTCAGAGGAGGCTCTTTGCGTATCCACCCTGGCGGGAGTAAATCAGAACTTTTACCAAAATCGAAAGAAAACCAAAGTTTGGACAAGGAGAGTGTCAGGATCAACTCCAACTGCAATTGGGGACAAACTTTTATGTCTCCCTTCGCATCTATACCAAACAAATGTAATATTTTAATTCATTTATTATCATCATTCAACCTTCATAAGCGATTTCCTAAGATTCCAAAAAGTTCGAGCTAATTTTAATAAGATCCTGACAGATAAAGTGCGAAGTTGGATTTGAATATAAAGAATGAGAGGGATTTTCTTATTTCAGTATCTGTCAACATCTGGGGCACTAAACCTGAACCAAAAATAGAACGAACTGCCTCCCAAACTGCGCCTATGACCCAACAAAAAACCATTCAATCAACTGTTATTATACCGGAAGACCCATGTAATTATTTCACTTTTCGAGATGGAGTTGTTGATAATGCAGTGAAGGAATGTAGAGAGGAATTTTTGGATGAAGATTGTGATGGTCCTCTTTTAGCTTATTTTTTGCTTACTCAGTAAGTTATAGATCTCACAATATCCGTTGATGATTTAATCTCATTATTTTTAGGATTAACCATTGGGATACTGATAAAGAAAGGCTGATTCTTCTAACACCGAAAACTCTAGTCATTGCCAAATATGATTTCATTGCTCTGAAACGTTTAGGATACAAAAAATTGCCCTTAGATTTAGTGGAGCAGTTACATATTGGTGATCTTGTTTATCCAAATGGATCCTTGATTCCGTAAGTTTCACAATTTTTTTTGACTATCCATGCATTGTAGGATTTTGGGAAGCCACATTGAAGCTTTGATATGGGGTTTATCTGAAAAGTGAACAATTTTTCTTATATATGATCACTATGAAAATATTTCAGGATATTAAGAGACTATCACTAGAATTCACTAATGTGCCACTATCATCTCTCTGTTTGGCTCATTATTCTCATAATAAAATACATAAATTATGAGAACGATTGAAAAATGAACCAGATGATAATGAGATATTGTTTTCATATTGATTTTCTCAGATTTAGCACAAATTTTCATAAATTAATCCTCATTACGAATACAAAATCTTTCTATTTGTATTAACATTTCTCAGGGTTAGCCTCATACATAAATTTTACCACTTTTTTAGATATTTCAGGATATATGAACACAGATTATATGAATGGTAAAGTTGTAGTGAAAAAAACATTAGCATTTGAATGATCTGCTTCACATTCATTGCTTAAAATAATTTTCATTGTAATTCCCCTCATAATTTTGCATAAATTAGAATTACTTCCAATATATCGAATATTATGAACAGCTTTGAACAGTTAATCCTAGAGATTGGATAAGAATTTATGTATTTGAGTAAAGTGTAACTGGAAAAAATATGGTTTTGGAGTCATTTCCAGACCTAAATTCTTCAGTATATTGGTATGATGGGGCATATTCATTGTTTTTTCTAAAAATTCCGAAGGTTCGAAACTAAAATATTATTTACCTTTATTGTCTACAGTCGTTTAAATGGAGTCACTGATGGATTGACTAATTTTTTGGAGAATTGTCTTTTTTCTCGATGGGGAAATTCTGAAAGTAAACCAATGAATAACTTCTACCAATCTAGGTATTTTAATAATGCTTCTATGCAACAACGGCTTTTTCTTGTTGAGTTTGCTTTGCCAGTTCAAAAATATGTACAAGTTATGTTATTTTGCTCAAACTGTAGTTAGAAGTAGAAATAGAAGTTTTCTATGAAGAAAAACAAATAGACCATATGATTCATAATAAAATTATATATAGACATATCATCTCATTAATCAGTGAGTTGAGTAGCTTTGCAATGTGATATTTTTGGGAACTGCATTTTTGTATGTAGGCATATTTAGGTGTCACTTGGTGTGATTTCTAATGAGAAATTATTCACAGAGATAGAAATATGAGAGGAGCGAGATTGATGTGGAAACAAGAGAAAACAGCAGGTGTGGGATCAAAATGGAATCCTTTCACCGACAATGTTCCTTTTTGTACATTCACATACCATCCTCTTTATTTCCACAAAGGTAATTCATTAAAAGTTGAATTCAAATGTCCACAAATCACAAACATTGATCAATCATTTGAATTTACCACTCGAAGACATTTTCAAATATAAATTGTTCAGAAAATAATGACAGATCTACAAACACAATACTTTCTGAATGTTTTCAGTTCAAAGATAGATTCTTTTACAGATGGTACAGTAGAACCTCGTAGAAATATTTTCGATGTGGATGCTTTCGTGGACAAACTCTGTGATGTTTTCGTAGCTATGCAGGGAAAGAAATCTGATGAGAAGGATTATTGTGCCATATACCACAAGAACATCGTTCTTGAAAATTATGTTGGAATAGGTTCTTTACTGCACAATCGAAATGCCTTGGGATTTTTCAAAGTAAGAGGTAAATTCAGTTTCTAAATAGAACTCGCGGAATGGAAAAGCAGTAAAGATAATCGAACGGACTATTCATTAATTTTCAATAGGGGATGTGCACCAGGATCATGATATAGAGTTATTGGTTGGTAGAAAAGAAGGAAAAGCTAGAACATAAAATAACAAGAAATCACAAAAATAATCGATGTTGAGTGTTCCTAAAGTTTATCCTAATCCTATTTCGAAATTAATTGCTTTCATCTGTGTGCCAATAAATGTCAATTTATCTCAATTTAACATATCTAAAGAACCATGGAACTAGTGGACTTGATAACCAAAGATAAAATATAGGAAATTTTTTATTTAGGAAATATATAAATATATGTATACACAGGTAAATTTTTGGTGATATATTCAGATTTGAAAACCTAACCTGATATATCCCTCAATGAGATATTTATCAAAAATTATTTTATGGAGTATATTTTATATTGGATGTATGCAACTTTCTTATTTTTTATATGTGCTACCAAACTCTTCAGGGTACCCTAAGGGGACCAATATATACATTAATTTTATCTCACTCAAGTCATTTTATTGTAGTTTGTGCTTATCCCACAAAAGTTTATGTATAATTATCGGGCCAGTCATATAAATGACATTTTAATCTTACCCCCTTGCTGCACTTTAAAGATATAGTTCAACAGTTCTTGACAAATTTATTCGAATTTATACAAATATACAAAGGTCTGATTAGCTTGAATATTTTCAATTTTATAATGAATGTTACTCTTTACCTGAATTTTTAAATTTTGTTGATGTTTATGGATATTTATTATGTTGGTAATTTTTTTAAATATGTAAGTTTTATTGCAAACTGTCTCAGTACAAATTCTATGTATTTATAAATGATATATTTTCGTTTTGAGTAAGTGATAACAGGAGTATTTTCTGAGTTGCATTTAATAGAATAATTACTCTTATCTTCAAGATGTATTAGATTTGTGAATAGCTTTCAGATTTATATGAGAGACAACTCAATGATTTTTTCATCTTGAATTATTATTGACAGATTTATTACAGTTATTGTTAGATAAATAGAGATTACTCAAAATATTTCAATTGGAAAGGTTACCTGATATTGTATGTATGTATTGAGATTACGATAGTTTAGGAAAGCAAAATGTTTTTCAAATTATCATATGGCTTACAATCATCCAGGTAAATTGAATCATAAACAAGAATATTTCAAGAGAATCACTAAGTATTATATAGTTTTCAAAACAATGCATATAATAGTGTTCCTAGACATTTTATGTCTTTTCTGGCTCCTTTGAAAAGAGTCATTCATCAGTTTAGAAATGTTTTCTACAGTCTGAATTAAAGAATTAAAAGTTCCTGCATAAAATTCCAGTTAGGACACAATGTGAGACTTTGTTTTTTCGCGATATCATTTAATGGCGTTATTTGACTTATTTCTTGATCAAGAACTGTTCTTGGATACCCATATGTGGTCAGATGTAAAAAATGTTCCTTAATAAAATACAAGAAATGTACATGCATTATTTAATAACATAAAACAAATCTTCTCGTACCTCGTTCAATAAAATTAAAGATGGAATATTATCCAGTTGTTGTAAAGTTGGAAGGAGAATAAATCATGGAGGACCACATAAAAACTAAGTTTTCTAATACCATTAGTATAATATTAAAATCACCCTTTATTAGCCTTATAAGCACATTCATTGCAAACTTCTCTTTTTCTCTTTGTCACGTTTTTTAATTTTATGTACAATTTGCTGAACTTCCTCCCAGTTATTCATAGCATCCTCAAAAAATAAATCTTGATCCTCTAAAAGGTGGGATGTACTTGGAATTCCCATTGTTGATTTAATTTCAAAAAGAATATCATCCAGATACTTATAATTTTGTTCGTAACCTGGAGGAAATTGCAGATTTCCAATGTCGGGTTCAATTTTTGAACTTTCTTCCATCAATTCTTTCTTTGCTTCATCTAACAGAACATTAAGATCATTCCAAACCTTTGAGGATTCCTGTACCGCCTCTTGTAGATCCCTGTTCAATTCGTTAAGGTCCCTATCAGGTTGAACTACGATATCTGATGTTTGCAAAGCTGTTCGTTCAATGGAAGCAGTAGGATAATTTTCAAGTGAAATACAGTTTTTTCCACATTCAGGAATTATATGCCCATCTATCATTTCTAAATTTGTGGATATATTCATAATTCTTCTTTTAACTCCTTTGCTTGGTCCACTTTCACCGTGGAAATTAGATGTATTTGAAAAAATCTGTCCAAAACTATCCGAAACAAAACATTCATTCTCTGATGAATCCATTGAAGATAAAAGTGTTATCGGGCAATTCATATTCGAATATTCCAATGGTGAGAGTAAATTATTTGCATTTTTTCTATCACTTTCCGTTACAGAAGTTTGTTTGTCTTTAGGATCAACATTGCAAAGACTATTCATGCCTGTCAAGGAATATATTTCACTGTGCTCACTGCCTTCACTCATTGCCTCCGATTCCTTGTTGTGAAATACATTCCCCAATTCATTATCTTTTTTGCCGTCTGGTTTATTCTCTTCAAGGGATTGGGAATGGTTGCAACTTCCATTGATATTGATCTCAATATCTCCTAAACTCAATTTATTTAAACTATTGATATAATCATAATTCCCTATTTTTAACTCAGGATTGCAAGTTGATATGTCTTGTGATTCATAATGTTTTTGTTCTTTTTTACTCTTTTCATTCTTTCTATCATTTATGTTTCCTTTTAATCCATAATTTTTCTTCGTGAGTGGAAATGGCTCTAGGAATAAATCTTCACTGTTACATGATGAGAAATTTTCTGCACCATTACATTTCTTATGAATGCTGCTCATTAATGAGTTTCCAGTTATTTGTTGTTTCCTATTGTTTGATTCTGCTAACTTGTTTGCATTCAAAAAATTAGAATGGGCACTATCATTCTGTTGTTTTTTTCCATATGTCCAATTATTTTGCGAGTGAAAACTGATATTCGTCAATGCCAAAGAAGATATGTCTAGACTTGAATTGCAAGTTGATGAGTTTTCTTTACTTGCATTCACACTGTTGATTTTTTCTTGTAAATTATTCTGAGCTGATTCCATTCTCATTTGATTATCAGACATAGTCTGGAAATTTCTATTAGTTAAATCCAAAGAAGATAACGATGTAGATACTCCAGATGAAGTATCCGAACTCTTCTCCACAATTTTATTTATTGCTTGAGAATTCAATGATATTTCCGCAGAACTAACAGCATGTTCAAATTCCATGATACTATCATTTATGATAAGGAGCATATTCTTCACCCTTTTCCGGAAAGATTCGATTTCATCTACGTTGGTTACTAATCTGCCCAATTCATTTAATAAATTTTTAATTTGATGGCTCTCCAAAAAGCGTTTCATTTTCATGTGATCTAAAATGCGACTGTGAATGTATTTTAAGCGAACTAGAGCTCCGTTTTGTACTTCGATATTTTTCTTTTGCGGTACTGAAGATGGTTTTTTCTTTTTTGGAAAAGATGAGGAACATCTTTTGATAACCATCTTTCCCATTAATTGTTGAACGAAAGTTGAACTAATTATTAGGCACAGAACATCTAATAATTATTTTATTTATTAGGCTGATTAGGCATCGAATTTAAATTTAAAATTTGAATTTCAGTCATAGAGCCAAGTATTGACTACAGAAAACCAAATGATCAAGGGGTCCCTAACTTCAGATTGGTGCATTGTTTCCATTTAATTTTAGATAAACCTTCCATGGTTGGAAGGATTTAATTTCATTGAACTCTCCCACAACAAGAAATCACGTTCTTGAAACTGAAATTTGATATCTTCACATTAATATGAAAAAGGAGAAATGTTATAATATTTTGTCTGTGATGTGATCTCAATCTATGAATCTATGAACATTTATGTCAGATTTGCAGGTTATGCTTCAACCTCAATTTTCCTAACCTAAAATTTCCGATATTTTAGAAATGTTTGAAGAAATCAAAATTTTTATATCTAGATCTGGATATTTCCATAAGCATTGCGTAGAGAAATAAATTGTGCGGATTTTCTTTCGAAATGTGGAACATTACCAACCATATAATTTTCATTTTTGGCTTCCTTACTGGAACTATAATTTCAATTTTCCTGCAGCACAGGAAGCAGTCAGAAATTTCGGAAGAATTTTATTCAAATCACGAAAATTATTTCAAAACACCCTATACTAAGTCACATTTATCTTTTGATTTACTAAGATATGGAAATCGTAGTTATATCACAGAATCTGAGTTCTTGTTTGCAAATATACAAATTCTTTGTTTAGTATTGGTTTCGAAAGAGAAAAATTTTCAAGCAATAAAAAACACTTGGGGAAAGGGCTGTAACGCAATTGAAAGTTTATATATCAACAAGTCGAGAACTATATTCCCTTCAAAATCAAATTCTGAATCGAACTCATGGATTCACTTTTGCGAAAAAGTAAAGATGACACCAGTGCATTACAATTGGCTTCTAATAGTGCACGATGATACTTTCGTTATGATGGAAAATTTGCGTTATTATCTTTTAAATAGAGATCATTCAAAAAATTTCTATTTGGGTCATTCTGTAAAATTCTGGAATACTTATTATAATTTAGGTAAAGCTGGTTATGTTATCAGTAAAGGAGTTATTACCAAGATGAAATCCACTGCCTGTGACAACAGCATTTCGTATAGAAACAAGGAAGATTATTTATTAGGTACTCCATCTCTAGAAATTTAGCTGCTTATTTAAGGCACTCCCAATATGTTAAAATTCAATTGTATTCATGCTCAACCAAATTATTTCAGGCAGCTTTTTGAAACAATTGAACATTTCTGTCACTGATACCAAAGATGATTTTGGATTTTCTCTCTTCCATCCCTATAATTTGAACAGGCTTCTTTTTCCTGTTGATAGTCACAAATTTCAATCAGTTTATGAGTCCAAGTGTTGTAGTAGATACACAGTCACTTTCAATGTGAGTGTTATAGATTTATTATGGTGATGGGTCGAATGAAAATACATATTAACAAACTAATACCATAAAGTTGGGAGTGGTTATAACAAAATAATAGTGGAAAATAACAATTTTGAAATTTAATTTTATCTGTTACCATTTTGGAGCAAAAAAAATTAAACTTCCTTGCCAGGAAAATCCTATTTTTCAAGAAAAAATAAGCTCTGACCTACTTCACTTTCAATAGAACTCTTGTAGGCTATTGAAAAACCTACAGAATTATTATTTAAGCTACCGCATCGACGTAATTTTCACTGAGAAAATTGAGAAAAATCTCGAAAAATAGACCATTTAAAAAAAAATTACAAATTACCCGGAAACCCTTGAAGAAACAACAGTGTCTCATGCACTGATGGACCATGTTATTATCTATCAGTTTCGATCATTTATCCAGCTTCAAGTAGTAACAAAAAAAATATGGTACCTACCTAATAACAGCTTTTCTCTGAATCTCCGTCTAAAATATAAAAGAAAAAAAGACCAATTGACAACAGACTCAGTAGTTACCGTTATTCGCACTTGAATTGTGAATACTTTGTATAAGTTTCGATATTTAAATTTGGGATTCGTGAGTTTCTGATGTGCCTTAAGCGATAGAGCCATTCGATTTTCTAGTGAAAAAATCTCTACTGATTTAAATTATGTACCTACTTCAAGGTTGTCGAAGATTCCTATCATTGCTAAAAATTTCAATACCAGAATGATATAAATAATTTTTGATGATCATAGGATAAATTCATCATTCAGAAATTGCTTCAAAATGTTTTCGAAGACCATTAGTTCAATAATATCCTTTTTCAGGCAATGGAAGGCGATAAAATGTATACCTATTATTATATGTTGTACACTTTGCAATTATTTTACGATGGTCATTTGGGTAATCGTCAACCTATAAGACCACAAGACGAATCGGTGAGTAAATTTTGTCAATCAACTGTGTCATTTGATGAACGGTTCAAAATGTTTTCTGTTTTGCTTTGATTTACAGGTTTGGCGAGAATTCCTGAAGAAACAGAATTTACCTGAGAATATAACAAACGAAGAATACTTCAACGTATGGAATAATTTGATTGATAGTCCGGATGATTTTGGTAGAAATATGAGAAGAGAAGATTACACTGATTCAAGCTAGTACCAGAGGTGGGTAGAGTTTGTTCGAATTGAAGAAGGGACTTATTTGTCAAAAGATTACCCGGATTACCGAGTATCGATCAAGTTAGTTCGATATTTCTACGCTCGAACTGTAGTGTAGAGGACAGTTGTGTGCCATCTTTTTAAATGATATCTATAGGTATTTACTTGGTTAAAATATTCATTTCCACTTTTGAAGTAGACGAGAACAACAAAAGTTCGTTCTAACATAAAAGAAATTACATTGAACTAATTTTATTCAAAATATATAAAGGATCGTTTCTGATAAGTTTTTCTGATTTTCAGATGGATTTACATCATTTTGAGCGAACTTTCGAATTGAATGATTCTACAGGACGTGGTTGGATCACTCATCTCAAGAATACGAAGAAATTGGGAAGATATTTCTTCTTCATTCTGGATTGATTTATTGAATATTGTCCTGTTAACATTATGTATTATTGATAATAAAATAATATTGGTATTTAGTTGTTCTTTTTCCTTTCATCCTAGCCCTTAATAACGGCATATTCATTGGCGTAAATATTGGGGTCTACTCTTGGAGGAGAAGGCATTTTTATGGCCAATTTATTCAGTATACAAATAAGAAATTTTAGGGGAATAATGACCCCATTTCTTTAGATAAATATCTCAAAAAAATCGAAAATGCCATATAGTTTCCTATTTTGAATTAGACAGACGCAATTCATTCAATTCTTCAGATGAAAAATGTAATGTGAACCTGGTCCATTACTGCCTTGATTTGGATTCTGCTGCTGATAGCACTATTTTCGGTCAACGAAACTACTTCCTGTGACCTTATCTCCAATGCACCAAGCATCGCAAAAAAATAATATTGTGAATGGCTGATAATTTCAGACGCAAAAACAGTTCAAGACTGGGGAAGATTGCTGTTTGTCATCGTATTTTTCATTCACGGGGATATTCGAATGTGGGAGCTTATCCATATAGACAGGAAAAGAAGGATACGCGAAGGATGATTTGGAGTCATGTAATCAGAAATAACACAAAGAAGTCAATGAAATTATAGATGTGAACATTCGTCACAATAATGATCGCATAAATGGATTTCGACTAAATTTGCTCAGAATTTTCAATTCTTTTCAATATAAACTGCTCCACATGAGTTGGGATATTGACTTAAATTGCAAAAAAATATAGTTAAAATAAGATTTTTGTGATGAAAATTCATATTAATATGATTTCAAGTTGCAAATTAATTTTAGTCTGTAGATCTGCAGCGTATACAGGGTGGTTAAGAAAAAATCGAGTAAAATAACGAAATTTTATTCCCATAGAATTCAAGCATTTTAAGACTATCAATACAATGTATGGCCTCCAGGGGCATCAATAACAGCTTCTTTGCATACTACACATGAGTTTGTTGAATGAACATTTCTTGAGGAATTTGGTTCCATAAACGGCGCAGAAGCTCTCTCAGATCATTTAAGGATTCTGGGGTAGGTTGATGATTATCTAATCTTCTTTGGAGCATATCCTATGCATGTTCTATGCAATTCAAATCTGGTGAGTGCGGAGGTATTGGTAAATGTGGAATACCAAGCTCCTCGCTCGCATTCTCAACTATGGCTGCACGGTGCGGTCTAGCTTTATCGTCTAGAAATCGAAAAGTTTCACCAATAGCAGCGTGAAAATTTGGCACAACATTGTCAATGACATGCTCCCTATAGTGTAAGGCGGTCATATTCCCAGGACAAATGTGTAGATCTGTGCGCCCGTTGAAACATATCCCGGACCATACCATTACACTACCCCCTCGGAATGGATGGACTTCTTGGATATAGCGACGATTACGGGGTATGCGTGGGATTGTCCATACCCTTATTCTTCGAGTATCTAAAAATCGTCCATATCTGGATTCATCAGTGAAAAGAACACTACGCCAATGATCGTTTCAATTGATATGTTGCCTTGCCCATTCCATGGTCACGTGTTAATGGAACTCCTCTTAATGGACGTCTAGAACCTAGATTCACTTCTCTTGAACGTCGTCTGATGGTTTCGATGGAAACTTGGACCCCATATGCATTGTGAAGAGTATTATTCCGAAGCATTCTACACGAAGATGTAGGGTTTCTTCTCGCCGAAACGGTTATGGAACGATCCTGAGCAGGTGTTGTTTTTCGTCGCCCACCAAGCCTTGGTCTTTCCAACACGGAACCTGTCTTTCTGAACCTATTCCAAAGTCGAGATATCACACTTTAGCTGACTTGGAGTCTTTCCGCTACAACAACCTGAGTTAGGCCACCCTGTAGCATTCCGATAGCCCTATTAGCCTCAGCGTCTGTAAATTTACATCTTGGCATTTTCAGAAAACTCGTCTCAAATCGAAGCCGTTGATAAACTGACTTCATTTCAAAATAAGAACATTCATGAAGCATATGCAAAGAACCAAACTTCAGAAAAAAGGCGACCAGATTGACGAAATGTCTCATACTGATTTTTATTGGATCGATTCAAGTTGTTATTGAGTTTTAAATGATTTTACAGCGATTTTCTCGAAGATTACATACATATAAAAACGATTGAATACGATATCCTTAACTCTTGCAGTATATTTGATAAATCCTCGTGTAGTTTATGAAATGTTTGGACAGCATAGGTCGTGTAACAATTAAGGTGCTGGAAGAGGTCATAGCTTCCCTCTTGAGTCTGTTAGGCCACTATGGCTTAAGAGAAAGGCAAATGCCGCAAGGGCCAGTACTGTTTATCAAAAAATAGGAAATTTACGTCCGTTAGGACCGTCCCCTAGGAACATAATAATAAATGAAAGTACTGTTTATATTGAACACAAACAGTATCTTTCAAATTTCGGTTCTGATGGACCGATTTGTTACATGCTGATGATGACACCGGTTTCATCAACAGATCTAAGCATGACATAAAATCCCAAGGTTGCATTGAAGAAATTCATTCATTTCTCATCCACAGATCCTGGACCGTTTGCTAGAAAACCCGATAATATTATCTGTATCCCGCAAACTCGTTTTATCGATCCCTAATCACCGATTTTCCATAATTTCGGAATCGATAAACCTTTCTGAAATGCAAATCAACCGCAAAATGCTAGGAAAGCGATTTCCTATGACGGGATGTGTCCCAATTAGCTCGCCTCGGCCTTATCGCAGCCTCTCCGCCCACCGCTGTTTCTTCTGCGTGCTTAAAATATCACCCCCCAATTTCCCAAAAAGATAAGTCCTTTGGCATTGACATTGGGAAGTTAATGAACTGATCCAATAAATACGGGATCAGCCGACCATTCGAATCAGTCATTGATCAGGATCACCTGCAAAATGGTCGCTTAAAAAAAAGAACTTTTGCGATGGGGTCCTATCAGTTTTATTTAGCTGTGCTGTGCTTTGTACTTTGCTTTACGGATGCGTACTTTGACAGGTGAGAGAGCAGAGAGGCTTTTCCCTAATTCAAAACCCTAATCAACAAAAAAATACCCAAAATTAAATATAAAAAGTTCTTAACAAATTTGAAACAAAGAACATATAAAACATAATTAAATAATCATGTCACACTTGAGAGACATTTTTCATAATTGTTTCTTCATCATTTTCCTACAAAACTGAAGATATGCGACACACGTACGCGTATTCACATGATCGTCCTCTCATTTTGGTCCATTTTGACTTGAATTTCATAAAAGGAGAGCAAACTGTCTCATTACTACCATAAATAATTTCAATTTATCTTCTAATTCAAAAGCAATTGGTGTTGTAAAGTTGACCTCAATCATGCTTTTCATTTAATTTGCGATGGCAATCTTATTTTTGGATTTAATAAAAAGTGCTTCATCGGTAGCGTAATTGGTTACAACCTACCAAGAAAATTGGGAGACGCGGGTTCGAATCCTGCTCGATTCGAGACTTTTTCCGAAATTCAAAAATACCTGCCTGAATGTCATGAATAAATAATTAATTATCAAAATTTCAGAGATGTTCCAAAGGTGATAACCAAACGCAGTTCTCATGCCAGAATACATCATCTGAAGTATGGAAGGTAAATTTGATTTTGGGCTGATTTGTTACTAAAATATTTGCGTGTTAATAAATGTATCGCTTACTGAACCATCTTTGAAAAGTTCAGAATATTCAATAAGCTGCTGGAGCTATTTAACAAAAATTTAATTGATTTTCAGTGGTGTGAAAAGTGTAGTGAAGGGGGGTGTTAAAGGAGGTGTAAAGGGGAAACCGAAGAGCTCTAGCATGTATGGAAAACAAGCAGATGCAGTTGTTTATGAAGGAGGTGAGGAAAAATTGATGACAAAAATTATAATTGATATCATACATACAGGTTCTAGCTTCGGATTGTTTTCAATTATCAAAAAGTTTGTTTTACTTTTCCTCGATGCAGCATTAGATGTGAAAAGGGTGAAAATCTTGTAGAGAAGGTTTCAGTACCGTATTTAGAGCCACCAAAATCTACATAATGTTTAGAATTCCAATCTTTTCTGTTCAAGTTACATTCAGAAGAAATTGATGACCGAATTCTTTTTTTTTTCATAATTTTAACAATTATGAATAGGTAGAAAGAACCATTACATTATCAGATAAGCAATGCAATTCTTAATCTTTATCAACTAAATGCAGATAAATCACTTAAATTTCCTCAGAGGAAATAATTATAATTTGCTGAATGATTAGCCTCTTAATTTCCATAGGAAATGGATTGAAGGTATCGGATAATAGGATTAGTGCTCTCAATTTTATATACCTCAACATTTATACAATCCAATGCAGACATTCCCTCCTATGACTTAAGAACTATGATGTGATTTGAATGTCAATCTCATCGATATTTTCAAAATTTCCATTAAATGTCGTACGAAGAAACAGAAGGAATCAATATTTTCCCTAATAACCGAATTGAGTTAAATCAATTTTTCAAGACAAAAACACATTTCTCAACTTGCGAATTTCAGAATCTACCAAATTACTTTCCCATTGACAAACGAGCACTTAAAAACCAATGTTTTGGTAGTGCTTGGAAATTGGCATTTATCTCCAATGATAATTTTGGTAGTTTTTCACTGGCTGTTTTCAAAAACCTCTCAAAAACTCAGACTTCTAGAAGATTTTTATCCATTTAGGTTGTACTGAGCCCCCAACCAAACCTCCACATGCGAAGCTTCGATGTTCGTTCTACAGCGGGTGTTCTCTCTCTTGCGAAAGAGGCTACACCCTTCCTGGAGGGGCTTACGCTGTCTACGTTATGTGCGAAAAGGGAAAATGGATTTCACAAGACTCTGGAACATCTGAGATGCCAGCATGTCAACGTGAGTTTCAATTACCAAAAATTTCCGTGGAAAATGAAAGAAATATTGGCAATTTCCGAAATTAACTTTTCAATGAGAAGAGCTCATACTTTTATTGCTCTTTTTGCAGCTGAATGTTCTCCCCCTTGTCTAAATCAAGGTATTTGCATCTCCCCTGACCAATGCAGTTGCCCAGATCAATTTTCTGGACCTCAGTGCCAATTTCAGAACAAGCCTTGCCTTGAATTACCACCTTTGCCACATAATTCAAGAAGATCCTGCAGGAAGAAGCAAGAGTGAGTATTCCCACAATAAAACAAGGATAAAAACCAACAGCATATTGCTTTGAGTTCCATAAAGTTCTCTACACATAAAAATGATCGAATCTGTGATTTCCAGTTACTGTACAGTGAAATGCTTCCCTGGACACCAATTTCCAGATGGTTCTGCTGTAGCAACACTCACATGCAAAAACGGCTTGTGGGTGCCAGGTAGAAGCGACTGGGTTTCCGTTCCAGATTGTGAACGTAAGTTTTGATACCATTTGGGGACTCAATAGTTACATAATATTTTTATGAACTCAATTTTTCTGCAGCAACTTGCACACCTCCATGCCAAAACGGTGGTGTC
Organism: Adalia bipunctata; assembly: GCA_910592335.1. Classification (NCBI taxonomy): domain Eukaryota; kingdom Metazoa; phylum Arthropoda; class Insecta; order Coleoptera; family Coccinellidae; genus Adalia; species Adalia bipunctata. The sequence continues at coordinate 8,605,085 of OU342951.1, forward strand.
TGTCTAGCACTGAACGTTTGTCAGTGCCCACAGGAATTCAGAGGTCAACAATGCCAATATAGTAAGTTTTCCGAAGTGCTCAATAGATTGAAAATTAACTTTGAAACACTCTAGATATAAATGTTTGCGACAGCAGCAAACTCAATTTCAATGGTGGCTTCCGATGTGAAGGAAATGCAGATTTGTTCAGTTGTTCAGGCCTATTTTGCGTGGATGGCATGAAGTTGTCACATGATCCTGCACCAGCTTACACCTGTAAATACTCAGAGGGTGTCTACCAGCCTTCAGATGTGCCAACATGCGTTTCCAGTAAGTTAAGATCTTAGCTTGATGTTGATTCCACAACATTTTGTCTTCTTGAACCTTTAGAGTAGCACTAAAGCCATGAATGCTCTGGTCAATAAATCGATATCATACTGAAATCCCAACAGTATTTGTTATTCATTAAACTGGTTCATTGTCAATGCCAGTTAAGATGAAAAATAATTCAGATAAAGGAAGTATGAAGGTCAGATAAACATTTTCAGGAAATGGTCCATGTTGTTTAGTGTAAGTCAAGGTTGTATCTTCAACAGCCTCTCATAGAAGGCTCGGTACTGACAGATTATGAACAGTTAATGTTGGTACTCCTTCAATTTGAAAAACCAGAAGGGCCTTCTGAAAGGATTGACATTATAATACTCAAACGAATCAAACACGCCTATTCAACTCCTTTGCAGATAACGATAGAGAAATTTTCTTGTCTTATTTCAAATCTTCTAATTTCAGCGGATCCTAATATAAATTACACTATTAGCCAGGACTCAGTATCCTCTCATCATATGGTGAGTATTTTAAAGTCACCCATTCAAAATACTGAAGCTCATTCATTTTTCATTAATAGGAAATGGGTTCTGTTGAGTACGAGTACGAAGATTCCGAACTTGCTGAAAAAATCAACCACATTTTAATGGATTCTTCTTCTGTAGTGATCCAAACCAAGCTACCAAAACCTGGCGTCTGTTACACTTGGGGAGCAGTCCATTATAAAACCTTCGATGATAGAATCTATAGGTGAGGAATAGACTTTCGATTTAGTTCTGTGTTTGCTCAAGCAGAAAATCTTATTTTTTACTTCTTTTTCAGCTTCGATTCAGAATGTTCTTACATCCTCGTCCAGGACTCTGTAGACAACACCTTCAGCGTAACTGTTAAAAATTCCGGTTCTTGCTATTCAAACGGAACTGATTGTAACAGAATGTTAGACATTTTCATTCAAGGACGGGATTACAAACTAAGTATTAATGGTAAGTTGGTTTGAAAGTCTTCACAGGATAGCCTTACATTAACCACCATACTCTATTTCAGATGATGGTTACCCTGTCTTGACACAAGGCGATACAGTTCTGCCAATACCCGGTCAGGCTGTTGGTATAAGAACCGAAACGACTGCTAGGTACCTAAACATCATGTTGGATTCAGTAGGAATATCTATAAAATGGGACGCAAAGGTAAGGGTCCATCACCGACGAAAGCTTAGACTTATACCTTTTCCATCTTAGAAGTTCATCCAAGTTGATGCCAAGGAAAGTCTTTGGAACAGAACTGAAGGATTATGTGGCAATCTCGATGGAAACCCAGACAATGATATCGTTACTAAAACTGGAAGGAAGACCAAGAACATTGTGAATGCTGTTACCAGCTGGCAAGTGGATGGTATAGGAGGTAAGTCGCGTTGTGATGATATGACCAACTATAAAACGAACCATTCACGATTCTTTCAGCACATTGTACATCAGCCCCAATAGAAAGAAGACAATGTGCTGATACTGGCGTCAAGGGTTCTGTAGGTAACGAAGCGAAGAGTTTCTGTGCCCAACTTCTATCAGATTCCCGGTTTTCTTCTTGTAGTAAAGTGAGTCTTGAACATTTGAGATTTGCAACTTTATGTTGGTTACATCCAAATTAGGTTCTAGATAGATCCCTTCTCATGGATGCTTGTACATGGGATTATTGCAACTGTGAAAGTGCAGATAAATCAGATTGCGCTTGCGACACCATGAACGTCTACATCTCGGAGTGCAAACATGAAGGAAAGACTACAGTATCCAAATGGAGGAAGAAAGACTTATGCCGTGAGTGAATTTCCCCAACATCCAAGCCTTTTCATTCAAGATTCACCTTTTTTTCAGCGATGAAATGTACCGGTGGAAGAGTTTACAAGGCTTGTGGTCCTTCTAAAGGTCACCCAGTATGTGGTTCCAGCAAGACTAGCTTGGCTGAAGATCCCAAAACATGCGAAGAAGGGTGCTTCTGCCCAGATGGCAAAGTTCTGCATAACGGCGAGTGTATTTCTGAGAGTGAATGCCCTTGTAGATTGAGAAAGAAGGAATTCCCAGCAGGATCATCAGTACCCAAGGACTGCAACACTTGTACTTGTCAGAATGGCCACTGGGTCTGCACACAGGTGAGATCGGACAAATGATGAGATTGGAGAAGATGAATATCATCAATGTTACAGGTATCTTGTGGGGCTCGATGCTCTGCTATAGGTGATCCTCACTATACGACATTCGATGGAAAGAAATATGATTTTATGGGGCAATGTTCCTATTATCTGCTGGAAACTCCTGGATTCACCCTGGAAACTGAGAATGTAGCTTGCCCAGGAGCGATTTCAGAGGCAAGTGAAAATCTTTGATTAGTAAGGACCATCTGAGTGATGAAAGAAGCGACGCACTAAACGTTCGAAATTCCATGTTTTTAAATCAAGAATTAATTTCCAGTTGTTGGGATTCACCAAGTCAGCTACTTCCGAGCTACCATCTTGTACCAAAACAGCGACCATAAAAGTAAACGGTTCACTTTCTATAAAGCTTGGACAGAACCATCAGGTTGTTGTGAATGGTCAAGATATCACTAAGTTACCTCTAGAATCGTCAGGCATCAAGATTAGGATTGTATCATCAATTTTCCTGCAAGGTAATGAATTTATATAGCTTTTTCCATTTGCATGAAATTGAATTCTATGTTTTCGTCAGTTGTTATGCCCAATGGTATCGACATATGGTGGGATGGTGTCAGTCGATTGTATATAGATGTACCTGCTTCATTGAAGGATAAAACGAAGGTAATAATAGATAATAAAACATTTCCCATTCATCACTAAGGGATGATTCTGTCTTAAGGGTTTATGTGGCACATTCAACCAGAACCAGAAAGATGACTTTTTGACTCCTGAAGGTGACATTGAACAATCCGCAATTTCCTTCGCCAACAAGTGGAAGACACATGAGGCCTGCTCCAACATGCCCAACAAAATACCATCACATCCTTGCGATGTCAACATGCATAGGAAAGCTGAAGCTGAAAAAGTCTGCTCAACAATCCAATCTGAAATCTTCACTGGTATGATTCTCTTTCGGAAGCACCAATTTTCCTTAGTCTTTGATCGCCAGTTATCATTCAAGAAATACAACTTCTCTTTCAGATTGCTATTTTTATGTGGACCCTGATCAATACTACCAAGACTGCTTATATGATATGTGTTCTTGCCAGGGTGACGTAAGTAGTTTTGCCCCATTCACAATTCCTTCTAACTATTTTTTTAAAGATGGCGAAATGCTTGTGCACCATCATCTCATCCTACGCCCACGAATGTGCCAGCAAGGGCATCATCGTAGACTGGAGGAGCAGTGTGAAAGAATGTTCTGTCCAGTGTCCAGCCGGTCAAGAATACCAAGCTTGCGGTGATTCTTGCGCCAGGAGTTGCTACGATATTTCCACTAATACCCAGTGTAAGAAACAATGTGTCGAGGGTTGCAATTGTCCAGCTGGGCAAGCTTTAGATGACAACGGGGAGTGCATACCGACCTCCCAATGTAAATGTTACTCCAACGGTCTGGTCTTTGTCCCAGGATACAAAGAGATAAGACGCAATGAGAAGCAGCCAGAGTTATGGTAAGAGAAAAAACTGTTCATATTTCTTCTGTATTTTCGTTACAGCTTCTTTCAATTTAATCATCTATTCCTTTTTCTTAGCAAATGCGTCGGTGGTGGATGGAGTTGCACTGAAGCTACTGCTGAAGACATCAAGATATATCCGGATACAGCAGACTTGAAAACTATGTGTAATGCTAGTCAACATATGGAGTTCACCAGCTGTGAACCAGCAGAGCCTATAACTTGCAAGGTGCGTGTTAAGATAAATGCCCAAAAAGGTCATATGGTCTTAAGTGTGGAAAAGATTAATTCATTTCATGTTTCTTCGAATTTCAGAATATGCATTCCTATCAGCTAAGCTCTGCAGCTTTGTGCCACACTGGATGCCAATGCAAGAAGGGATATGTCTTGGATCCCGTAACAAATCAATGCATCAAACCGTCTGACTGTCCTTGCCACCATGGTGGCAAGAGTTATAAAGAGAATGATGTTGTCCAAAACGATTGCAACACATGGTGAGTTCTTATCCCCAGTGTATTCTGGGAAAATATCTGCAAATCACTTCTTGGCTCATCAAATGATGATCCATATTTTTTTCAGTTCTTGCAAAGAAGGCCAATGGAGCTGTACAGATAGACAATGCGCAGCAGAATGCAGTGCCTGGGGGGACTCTCATTACAAGACATTCGATGGGAAACACTACGATTACCAAGGACAATGTGATTACGTTCTATCCAAAGGCGCTTTTGGTGATCGTGCAGCTTTCGATGTGTCCATCCAGAACATACCTTGTGGAACTTTAGGAACAACCTGTTCTAAATCTATCACAATCCGGGTTAGTGTATCAAACGCCACCGAAACACTGATTTTGGACACTGGCAAGCCTTTGCCGAAACCAAAAAGCTTGAATACTCTAACTGTCAGAGAAATTGGACTGTATGCAATAGTTGAAGCTCCTAGTTTAGGCTTGACTATAAGGTGGGACAAAGGAACGAGAGTTTATGTCAGGTTGAATCCTAAATGGAAGAATAAGGTTAAAGGCTTGTGTGGTAACTACAACGACAACCAACTTGATGACTTCCAAACTCCATCAGGGGGAATGACTGAAGTGTCACCGTATGCTTTTGGAGATTCTTGGAAAATGGAGCCGAACTGTCCTGAAGCTCAACAGATAATCGTAAGCACTTTCCTTAGCTATTTTCGCAGCTATCAAACATATTCTGTTCTAGGATACTTGCAAAGAAAAGCCAGAACGAAGAGTATGGGCTGTGAAGAAATGTGGTGTTCTCAAGTCATCTCTATTTGCCCCATGTCACTCCGAAGTGCCCATCGATAGTTTCTATGACAAATGCCTTTTCGACGCTTGTGGCTGTGACCAAGGGGGTGACTGTGAATGTCTTTGTACTGCTCTTGCAGCTTATGCCCAAGAGTGTAATAACAGAGGAGTTCCTATTCACTGGAGATCACAAGAACTGTGCCGTGAGTACATTAACTTTAGACTGACAATGAATCCTTGTGTCTTGCTCTTTCTCTTCTGATTTTTCTTGTGATTGATCAAACTCTTTCAGCAATTCAATGCGACGAGCGCTGCTCTATATACAAACCATGCATATCGACATGCCTAGTGGAAACATGCGATAACATCTACACAAGAGGCAAAATCAGTGCTACGTGCGTAGAAGACACTTGTGTTGAAGGTTGCGAGTTCAAACCCTGCCCTCCAGGACAGGTCTTCTTCAATTCCTCCCACGATCGGTGCATACCCGTCAACGAATGCAAGCCAGTTTGTATGGAACTCAACGGAGTCACTTACTTGGAGGGTGATGTCATAGAAGAAGACCAATGTCACACTTGCTACTGTTCAAGAGGACAGAAGAACTGTAAGGGCCAGCCTTGTACAGAGATACCTGTGAGTTAATTAGATAATTTCATATTTAGATTCTCTAAATGTTTCTTTCTAGACAACAACTCCTGAGTATAGAACAGTGGCTCCTGAAGATCAGAAACAGCAATGTATAACTGGATGGACCGAATGGATAAACCAGAATCCTATCACTGTTAAGAAGGGAATTTCGAAGAGACCATTGGAAAAGGAACCTTTACCAACGTCAATTATTTTGGTGAGCACAAAGGCTCAAAAGCAGGTGGTTGGAATACTTTAAAATATTTTATTACAGAACCAATTGGTAGGAGGTGCCAAATGCCCTATAGACAAAATGACAGACATTCGATGCAGAACAGTGGACAAGAAAATATCGGCGAAAGACACTGGTCTGGACGCGGAATGCAGTTTGGAGAGGGGACTGGTTTGTAAAGCCACAAAGAAAGGTTCAGGTTGCCCTGATTTCGAAATCCAAGTGTACTGCCAGTGCGGTAAGAAAATTCTCGTTTCTTCGAAATCTCTTCAAAAACTCACATTATTCAATCACTAGGTAGTACCACAACAACGACTACGACTACTACTGAAACAACAGCTGGAACATCGACCACAGTAAGAACGATAGCAACTGAAACAGAGGAAGAAACCGTATCACCAACCACTGAAGCCCCATGCACTCATCTCGTAGCGAAAAAGATCGATAAAGAAGATTGTCATAAATATTTCGTGTGCTCTAACGGTCCCAATGGAGCTGAATATCTCTCACAAACTTGTGGAAGTGCTATGATGTTCAACCCCAAGTCCAAGAGTTGTGATCTGATTGCTGTGGTTGTGAATATCAGGCCAGATTGTGGTAAGTGCTAAGCTAATAGCTAGTGGAGTATCCCAAAGAGCTGATGCCATGGTTATTCTTCTTCTTTCACAGTTGAAGCCACCACAACAGTTTCTACCACTACTGAAATAGAAATGGAGAATTTGGTCATAACTAGCAAACCAAGATGTAGCTCAGAAACACCAAACAAACCTGACGAGTCAGACTGCCAGATATTCTACACTTGTAAAGATGGAACAGATGGTCCAGAATATGTTAAACAAACGTGTAGAGGCAATACCATGTATAACCCGAATACTTTCAGCTGTGATCGCGTCGATGTGGTTATCACCATACGTCCAGAATGTCGTGAGTAATTTTTTCTGAGTGTGATACAATTTTTTATCCCATTTTCATCAACAGAAGCTTCTACTACAACCATTCAAGAAACAGAGACCACAACCTCTACTTCAGTTTTCGAACTCATAATCACTGGAAAACCACAATGTAATCCTGATACTCCAAACAAACCACACGAAGAAGACTGCCACAAGTTCTACGTTTGTAATAATGGACCTGATGGGGCTGAATATATTGAACAGACCTGTGGAAGCACCATGATGTACAACCCCAACACTTTAACTTGCGACTATGCTGAAGTGGTTTCGTCTATCAGGCCAGAATGCGGTGTGTATTTTCATTGGTAATGTTCATCAATGAGTAGCACTTAACTAAATACATTTTTCCAGCTGAATCAACCACGCCAAAGACAAAAACAAGAGTAAAACCTGAAATCAAAATAATAACTGAAGCAGAGACAACTTCAACCAGTAGATCCACCCCAGAAGAAGTTACCGAAAACGAATTCTTCATTTTAACATCAAAACCTGAATGTGGTTTAGATACACCAAACCAGCCACACGCTTCAGACTGCCATAAATTTTACGTATGTCACAATGGGCCAGATGGTCCAGAATACATCGAGCAAACTTGTGGAAAGTCTTTGTTGTACAATAAGGAGACCAAGAGGTGCGACAAAAAGAAACTGGTGAAGCAGTTGAGACCTGAATGTGGTGAGTTTTGCTTTCATGATTGTAGCTCATGATGTTGTGACCATGATAACACCAAAGGTTGAATCGATGTCTTTTTTCAGGCATATCTGAAGAAGAAGATGAAATCGAAATTATACCAGAACCAGAACCAGAAACAATTCCTTCAACATCATCAACTGAAGCACAAACTTTTGAAGAAAAAATGTCCGCTACTCCTTCCACCACTGTGTCCACAACAACTATTACTGGTCATCCTGAGTGCGATTCTCAGACGCTCAATAGACCGCATGAAGATGATTGCCGAAAGTTCTATGTTTGCCAAAATGGTCCTGATGGTCCGCAATATGTGGAACAAACTTGCGAAGGGCCAATGTTGTACAATCCTCACACCTTCAGCTGTGACAGAACCGATGTCGTGTTGGCCATCAAGCCAGAGTGTGGTGAGTAGAACTCAAACCGTCTACAGTATTCTCAAAATATCGAATAATTCATTCCCATGATTTTACTTCCTATTTTTTCTAGATAAGCGATGCCCCCCTGGGTTGAAATTTAGGGATTGCACCATAAGTTGCACTGACATGTGCATGTTTTACAAGAGTACAATGGAGAAACAAGGTTTATGTTCAGAAGAATGCGAATCAGGTTGTGTTACTCAGGAAGTATATGACATATTGGAAAATAATGAGTGCGTAGGCAACAACAGATGGGCAAATAACGCAACTTGTGTTAACGTCCAGGACTGCATGTGCATGTCCCACGATGGAAAACCAGTCAAGGTTAGATCTCAGCAGCAACCAATTATTTGTTTCCTATGGCTCATCTTATACATCACAAAAATGCTTTGAAATTTATAATTTATTCCATTTGTTCTTAGCCGGGAGCCTTGGTCACCGAAGATGGATGCAAAGTATGCCAGTGCATTCGAAATTACTATTCTTGCGATGAATCTCAATGTAAAACTACAACAATAGCAACTACTACAGAGGAAGAAACTGAACCAGAGACAGAAATGACTGAACAAGAAACCGCAGCTGGCACAACAAGTACAGAAAGGCAAACTGTAACATCATCCTCCACTACCAACCCATTCATAATTGCCATTAACACAGTTTCTCCAGTAGTACCTTGTGAACAGAGGTGAGTTTCATCAACCAGCGGAATGAAAGAATCTAAACTCCACCTTACATTCACAGTTTCATCTCTCTACTCACTCAAAATCTTCCTGATGAATCCTTCAATGCTAGTAGCAGTAAGAACGACAAGACCCTGCCCAAAGCAGCTAAATTCAATAACAAAGGTACGTACCAACTCATGAATTGAACTGATCAATCATCTGAGTCTTCCTTCCCATTTCACAGTTAGCAGTTGGTCACCTTCTTCATCAGACAAAAAGCCATACCTTGTTATTGATCTTCTTAAGGAGCAGCCTGTGTACGGAGTCCAAATTAAGGGTAATCCAAAGAAGGACGAATATGTTACCAGCTACGTAGTGTACCACAGTGTCGATGGTGTAGTCTTCTCGCCAGTTGTTCTCTCCTCTCTCCTTCCTAAGAGGTTTAGAGGATCAGTAGATGCAAACACTCCGGCCTTAGAAAAATTTACCAACGCTTTTGAGGCCAGATATGTGAAGATTGTTCCTATCACCTGGCACAAAAACATATCTTTGAGAGCAGACGTGATAGGGTGTGGACAAGAATCTTCGACTACCATTATTACTTCGGAAGCACCAGAGGTCAGTAATTATCACCTTCAGTCCTTTGAATGCGATGCTAATTTTCTTCATCTTCAGATTACAACAACAATGGCCCCACCAATATGCACAGATGAGTTAGGATCTGAAGATCATCCTTTGTCAGAAGAACAAGTGACAGTCAGTTCTTCCAAAGATACCAAAACGACATTGAAATCGGAAATGTGGCAGCCTCTAGTCGATTCTCCATTAGAATGGATCCAGGTAATTTTCTCGAATATCCTATTCGCGAATTGAATAATAATGATTCCTTATCATATTTGCAGTTCAACTTCTTGGAGCCACGTAACCTTACAGGTTTCTACACGCTAGGAGGCAAAGATGGCTGGGTAGAATCCGTGAAAGTCAAATATTCTCACGACGGAAAGAAATGGAATCCGATAATGAACAAGAACGCAAGAGAAGTTATTTTCCCAGCCAACTACGACCAAACTTCCAAAGCAACCAATTTCTTCAGAAGGCCAATTCAAGCTCAGTACATCAGATTGTACCCTCAGAAGTGGCATAACACCATTCAAATGAAGACAGAGATCATAGGATGTTACAAACCATATCGTAAGTTGAATATGATTTCAATAATTTGGTGTAATTTCAACTCCTACTTCTCTAGGCTTCTGAGACATGTCAGGGAATGTCAATATCCCTAAGAATTTTTTTTTACAGCCACAACTGTACCCACATCTCCGACTAGTACGAGTCAATCAACCGAACAGACGACCACAAGTAGGATTACTCGACCTTCAACTACAACGACCAGCACAGAAGAAGAATCATGGGAAGAAACCATTTTACCATGCAACTACTGTCCTGGAGTGTCCTCTTCCAATATGGAGTTGAATGCTTGTGAATGCGGTGCTAGTTTATGGTGGAACGGAACAGGATGTACAACAAGACCTTTGTGTCCATGCGTGTGGGAGACTTTGATGTAAGTTCACTTTAATTTCTCGTATGGATATGACGAAAATATTTTTTGGGTATCTTTATAATGTATTTCAATATACTTCTGACTAGTTTTTTGCTTAAGGATTTACATAGTTTTGGAAATATTGAGGAAACCAACTAGGGAGCCTTGGTGATTAAGTCAATTCCTAGGTTTTTAAAAGGATTAGTCCATATCTTCTGAGATTCTGTTTTTCACAAAGCCTCTTCTTGGCACGCTTAACTCATGTGCCATCGAAAGAGACAAGATTGCTCAAATAGTGGGGCCTGAGCTTCATTAATTTATGTCATTGTGACCTTTTTTTCCTTTTCCAGTTATCCAGTTGGAAAACTCTTCAATAAAGAAGACTGCAGCGAGTGCGTATGCAAAATTGGAGGAGTAATTGATTGTGAAGAAAAAATATGCGGAAAATGCATAAAGGTAAGTTTAAACAGTGTTTAAATTGAGTGTCTCAATCATCGAATCTGAAGTACACGAAAATATATCAACTTGTGATCTTGCTGTTTGCTCAGCTGATTGACGATTTTTGTCTTCAAGGGCCTTAAGAGCACTATCACAGAGAACTGTGACTGTTCATGCGAATCATGTCCACCAGGCCAAACATTATGTCCAACATCTAATATCTGCATTGATAATGAACTTTGGTGTGACGGAATCATGCAGTGTCCTGATGATGAAATTGATTGCGAAACAACGGAAATTTCAGAACTAACAGTTAAACCAAGAATCCTCAAGCCTACAAGTAAGTTAATCAACAAAAATTTTTTCTACCCAGAAAAAGCTTCAAAGAACCTTTTTCAGAGGAAGAATATGTTTGTCCCGTTATCAACTGCCCTCCCAACTTCAGGAAAGTTGCAGTCAGACCAAAATTCAGCAGATACTCATCTTCAAGATTCTCAAGCATCAAGGGTAGAAGAACCGGAGTTAAAAGCGTCAAAGGAGGCAGAGTTAAGGGAGGTATTAAAGGAGGTGTTAAAGGTGGAGTGAAGGGTGGAGTAAAATGTGAGGTTACAAATTGTGGTTGGTTCGAACGAATAATCAATTTTTTATTTCAGCTTCTTACACTCTCTCGAGTCCAACAACAAAGACCAAAGAATGCGTGCAGTATAAATGTGTCCACAACAAATTACCACCGCCTTACATCAACAGCACGAAGGAGTGCAAAGAGGAAGATTGTCCTCCTGGCTATGAGAAGGCTGATGAAGTTATGGTTGATGTTGGTGAAGATAAGAGGTGCCCTGTGTAAGTAACCTTCCTTCTCATACGATGCAACGATGTACCACTGGATGAAAATATTATAGCGTATATCATCGTTTTACGTTTCGTCCCTGCTGCCTTCATAGGACTCATCAGATTGACTTCTGTTTCAGATTGGTATGTGCACCGTTGCCAGTGCCAGATGCCGTTTGTAATGTTACTGGAAAAACGTTCCATACCTTTGATGGTACCGAATTCAAATATGAAATCTGCGATCATGTCATTGCACGAGATTTAGAGCATGGAGACTGGGCTGTTATCCGTGAGTTAACGATTATGACTATACTCTATGAGAACTTAATAATTCCCAAATTATATTTCCAGTGTCGAAGGAATGCACAGAAACTTGCAGTCGAGACCTCCACGTCTACATTGAACAAGACCACTTCATATTCCACCCTGACTTAACCGTAGAATACAACGGATATACCTACACAATCCATCAACTCACAAAAATATCAAAACAATCCAAGGAATTCACCATTTCGAAGGTAGGAAACGTAATCGCCTTCACATCCCTTCCCCACGGATTCTGGGTAGAGTGGAATTCCGACAGCAACGTGAAGGTTGGCGTGGTACACTCCTTGGCTCAAAAAGTGGATGGCTTATGCGGTTACTTCGACCAGAATACCAAGAACGACAAACGGAAACCAGACGGAAAAATGGCTAAGACTACAAGAGATTTTGGAGATAGCTGGTCTACCACCAACGAGACACGACCTGCTTGTAAGATCAACGCTTGTCCTGCCAGCTTGCAGAACGAAGCTTGGCAGCTTTGCAATTCAGTGAGGTGAGTTGATGACAAGTCAATAAATCACAGAACTCTCTAGATTTCAAAGTTGCGACGTTATACCTAGTATCAATGATTAGTCTTAGGTCATGGAGCAACTTCAATAATTCTCTTTACCATTCCAGGGATGATTATCTGCAAGCATGCACCAAGGAAGTGAACGTTGAGTCCTCAGTATCCAGGTGTTTGGATACGGCCTGCCAATGCCTCATGTCCTCTACAAAAGAGAATATAACCAACATAAACAAATGCAAATGTGACTTGCTACAATCCTTCGTGGTAGAATGCTTGACAGCAAATCCAAACGTGGAAGTTTCTGGATGGAGGGGACAATATGATTGTCGTGAGTATTTTTCTACAATCTCTAGTCTGTCCTGCCTTATGCGATGAGAATATCTCGATATGGAGAAAGAAAGCGAACAGCCTGCCACATCTACGAAACTCTTGTAGGAACAGAAGCATTTGCTCCCTTGAAAATGATGGGTCTGGCTGATAGCATGAAGCAGGATAATGGTCTCTTTGTCCACAGTGGCAGTGACCATTCCTATCATTCACCCTTATATCTTGTCTACATCCATGGTTTGATATGATTTCGAAAATTCCAGCAAGCAACTGTCAAAGCCCTCTGATCTACAAGGACTGTTTCCAAAGGGAGTGCGAACCAACGTGTGAGTCCTTGAGCGATCCCTCCTTATGTCCCAGAATTGACCACGCCTGTTATCCTGGGTGTTACTGCCCTGACGAAATGGTACGGAAGGGTGATCAGTGCATAAAACCTACAGAGTGTAGAGACTGCGAATGCAAAACGACCGGACAGCTTGATTTCCTGACATACGATGAGACCAACTTTACTATATCTGGCAATTGCGTCTACGTATTAACTAGGGATCAGCTGAGTGACAAACAGAACAAACATAACTTCCAGGTAATTTATTAAGGCATTAGGATCATATTTTCAGTTATTCGAATGATTTATTGCAGGTTCTCTTGACAAATGGGCCTTGTCCAACTAAGACTAACAGGACTTGCATCAAGAAAGTCACAGTTCTTCATAGAGAGCACCAAATTATAGTCCTCATCGACGAAACTGAAAAGAATTTCCAGATATTTTTGGATTCTGAACGCCTCAACACTAACGATCTGGAACAAGTTTCAGATTGGATGAAAATCAAACAAAATTCGGAGCTGCTGAGTCTCCTCTTCCCAGCTGATCAGCTAGAGGTACTTACTTCCCCCTACTCCCTCTACATATCGATCTACACATCTCCTTAAGCTATAGATGTGCTCTCATTCATGTTCTTAAATAAACTTTGTTATTTAGGTGAACATTAAATATCCACATTTGGGCGTAACCATCAAAGTGCCATCGTATAAGTATGGCAGCAAACTAGAAGGTCTTTGCGGTGATTGCGACAGGGATCCAGAAGATGATCTACGGGTACCAAATGGCACGATTACATCAGATGTTGAAGATTTCGGTTTGAGTTGGTTATACGATGGACTTCCAGAGAAACAAACTCGAGAGCAATGTCAAGTCAAACCTGAAGAACAGTGCAAACCTCTACCTGACAGCAAAAACCCTTGCATTCATTTGTTGGATACAACTTTCTTCGGAGCTGTGAGTCCATACAAACCCTTTTTAAATTCCTGATACAAGATGATCTAACACACATATTTTCAGTGCCACCCAGTCGTCGACCCCAGCATTTACAAGCAATGGTGCGACAAGGAAACTTGCAACCTCGAAGAAGAATACGATACTGAAACTGTTTGCGGAATTATTGACACTTATGCTAAAGCATGTGCCAAAGAAGGAATTTGTGCAGACTGGCACTTCGATCTATGCCCGAGAGCCAACTGTTCAGCCGATAAGGTCTATTCAGCCTGTGGCACCACATGCACCAAGACCTGTGAGAACATCAACTTGAAAGAAACTACCTGCGTGTCGGAGATGGTGGAAGGTTGCTTCTGTCCAGAAGGAAAAGTGAGTTATTTCGAAAACGCCTGCTCGAAAACCTTTCACGATAATTTCCTTTTAGGTTCTCAAGGACGACATCTGTGTTGAGGAAAGAGAATGTATATATTGCGACGATAAAGGTCATCATCCTGATGATCAATGGGTGGAAGACATTTGCACCAATTGCACCTGTAAAGGAACCAATGTTGTTTGTCAGAAGACTGAATGTCCAGCTGTTGACACCATCTGCGAACAAGGCTTCACACCAGTGAAAGTGATGACCAAGACTAGAGAATGTTGCGATAAATATACTTGTGGTAAGTAGTCCTCTGCGTCTGAGCGTAAAGTTTTGGAATTTAGAGGAATATCAACTGATATTCAACTTATGATATGAACATTTCAGTGCCAGTATCAACAACAACGCAGCAGCCTACTTGTCAAACGCCCCAACCAGTTTTTTGTGGAGAAGATAAGATAACCAAGCTCGCGAAGAAAGAAGATGGTTGCTATCAGAACATCTGCGAATGTATACCTAGAGACGAATGTAAATCTATTGATTTAACCACACCTGTACCCTTGGAAGATGGACTAGTGAAAGTAGTCGACGAGAGTGACTGTTGTCCAAAGATTCAAATGATCTGTAAACCAGAAACATGTTCACCACCACCAACATGCCAAGTCTTCTACGAACTGAAAACTAATAAAGAGGATAATAAGTGTTGCCCTGTTTATACTTGTGTACCACCATCTGACAAATGTATCTTCGAAAATTCGTTCATAGCTGCTAAGGAAGGTGGAGAACGTCCAAGAACCGTTGAAGAGAAGCAGAAGTTCTTGAAGAATGTAGGTACTATTTGCAAAAGCTATTTTACAATTAAATGTTATTCTTTTAGGCGAATGAAACTTGGAACGATGGCCCTTGCCACACTTGTCAATGTCTACCCACACCAGAGGCCGACTACCAATCAGTTTGCACAGAAAAACAATGTCCTAGCCTGGAAAAATCTGCTGATTACTCAGATTACGCCCTAGAGTCACAACTAGTCTACAACCAATGCTGTTCAAAATTCGTTCGAACGGCTTGCAAAGTTAACGGCAAAACCTACAATCTTGGCGATGAGTGGGTAGAAGGCAAAGACTACTGCACCGTACATAAATGCGCCAACAACACAGATGGTGACATCATCAAGGAGATCCACGTTACCAATTGTGTAACAGATTGTAAGCTGGGATACGAATACGAAGCTGCCAAGCCTGAATCCAAGAAATGCTGTGGAAGCTGTGAAGCTGTGGCTTGCGTAATAAACGAGACCGTTAGGAGGGAAGGTGAAGAATGGAAATCTGAAGACTATTGTACCAACTACAAGTGTTCGATCAAAGACGGAAATGTAAGTAATATAGGTACTATCTGCAGTTCTGAAACTTAATGTAAATTTCTGCAGATGCAAGTGGAATCTACCCAAACCACCTGCACCAAAATATCTCCAGAAATATTGAAGGATTACGTCGTGAACATCACAAAGGTGGATAAGGAATGTTGTGATAAAACGGAAATCGTTGCTTGTAAATCTGAAGGCCGAATTTACCAAGTCGGCGATACCTGGACTGCTTCCGACAACCCTTGCAAAAATTTCAAATGTTCAAAACTCGATGACAACACACTAACGATAGTTGACTATTTGACTACCTGTAATACAACCTGTGCCCTCGGCTTCACGTACCAACCAGCGGATAGTTCCAGCGGCAATTGCTGTGGAACTTGCAAACAAACCTCATGTGTCATTGAGGGTGAAATCAAAACTGTCGGTGAAACATGGACTTCCAAGGATTATTGCACCAAGTTCAACTGCATGAATGTTGACGGCTCGGTGAGTTGGACATATTGAATGATATGATTTATGGTTTATTTGATATATTTTCCAGATCCAAGTGGAGAAGGATGTGATCAAATGCGATGCTATGCCGGAGGAAACCTTGAAGAACTACGTGGTCAAAACAGAAAAAGTTCCAGGGGAGTGTTGCAATAAAACCGAAGTGGTAGCTTGCAAAGGAACTGACGGAGCTACATATAAACCTGGAGACACATGGACGATTGGCACAGACTACTGCAAGAACTACAAATGTCTTACAATCGAGCAAGGTTTAGCCATCAGTGTAGCTACAACTGAATGCAACACGACTTGCCCTGAAGGGTACAAGTACCAAGAGGCTTCTCCATCAGATCAAACTTGCTGTGGAAAATGCGAACAATCTGCCTGCATAATTAACGGAACTATTCGAGATGTGGGAGAGGAATGGTCATCCCCTGACCACTGTCATCAATATAAATGTCAAAATTCGAGTGGAGCTGTGAGTTTATCCCCCATAACTATTTGGGAGGTTTGTGAATTATAAACTTCATTTTCAGTTACAAATTTCTGGGACAGACATTGAGTGCCAGACAGTACCTGAAGAAACTCTAAGGCGATACGTCGTAAAATCTACTCCAGTACCTGGAGAATGCTGCAATAAAACCGTTAAGGTTGCTTGCAAAGGAAACAACCAAACTTACGGAGTTGGAGAGACATGGATTGAAGACAACAACTACTGTGTCAAATTCGAATGTGTTAAAGAAAACGAAGTGTTGGCTATCAAGGAAATGGTGAGCTCCTGCAACACCACATGTCCTTTAGGATTCGACTACGAACCAGCTGGTGCAGGTGAAGAGAAGTGCTGCGGAAACTGCAAGCAGTCTCAGTGTATTGTGAACGGTACTCTTCGGGAAGTTGGTCAAGTTTGGCAGTCAGATGATCACTGCGATAATTATAAATGTAGCGATTCCGACGGGGTGGTGAGTGGCTCTTTTTTGGTATGGAAATGTTATATTCATGGAAAATATCTCTCATAATTATGAGCTGTAAGTTTCTTTAATTAATAAATGCATTTGTTCCCAGATTCAAGTGGTGTCAGAAAAAACAATATGCCAGCCCCCATCTGCCAATATCCAGAGAGAATTTGAAGTGAAAGAAATAAGAATTCCTGGACAATGCTGCCCGATATATAAGGAAGTGGCATGTAGATCTGGCAATGAGACATACCAGGTATATTCATTTTGATCCTGTTTTCAATCTTGATACTCTTTCATTTATATTTTTAACACCAACAATCATGGTTTGGTTCGTAGATTGGACGAGTATGGCCGACAGAGGACCTCTGCAAGAATGTAACATGTACCAGGAACGATCAAGGAGATATAGTGAAACAGGACTTGGTCCAAACATGCCATGAGAACTGCGAAGAGGTAATATATACACCAGATGATTTTCCTCATTCTTAAATTCGCAGAAAAGAAAGATGTAACTGAAATTCGATTGCAGGGCTATGAATACAAACCTTCTACCGATTCTTGCTGTGGCGTATGCGTGCCAGTGGCTTGTGTACTCGACGGGGATCTTAAGAAACCTGGTGAAAGCTGGTCTACTCCAGATGGTTGCACTAATTTCACTTGCGAGAAGGACAACGGTCGTCTTATTGTGACTGCACACACTGAACAATGCCCGAGTTTGACAGACTGCCCACCTGACCACGTGTACAACGATGGCTGCTGCAAGAAGTGTAACATGACCATCTCTGATCAACGTGAGTATACCTCAATCTGCACTTGAGGATTTCGACATTGGTTTATATCTTCAGGTCTGTGTACTTTGGAGAATGTCCCTCTGGAAGAAACTATTTCCCTTGTGAAGACAGAAAATGTTCTGCATGGAGTGTGTGAAAACAAGCGCCCTATTACGAATCTGACGGAATGCGTTGGTACCTGTGAGTCCTCCACTCTCTTCGACTCAAGTGAGTATCCAATTAACTCTGTTACCTCAAATACGGAGACTCAACGATATTTTTTCAGAGTTGGGACAGCACACTTCCGTGTGTACGTGTTGCCAAGCGTTGGAATACACCAAGATCGTGGTACCCATGGACTGTGACGATGGGTACAAGTACGACAAGCACATCGACGTACCATCGGTTTGCAGCTGTAATGGATGTCAAGGTGGCTTGTCCAGACTGATGCAGAGCCCTTCCAAATCTGGACGCAAGGGTGGTACGAAAAACGTGAAGGGCAGAATCAAGAAGCAGATGTTTATAGCTGACCCATGAACTGATTGAATGTTGAATTTTTGTATATTGTATAAGTTAATTCGTTACTTATTTATTTTTATTTGTTCATTAAACGTGTTGATTAGCAATTTACAACTCTGTTTTTTTATATGAACCGAGGTCCTCCTAGAATTTTAACGATACGACAAAACTACAAGACACCATAAAGTTTAATATAACAACAAAGCTTCTTCTCACAGTTTTTTCAACTAACAGTTGCTCACCAAAAAATAAAGAAAAAAAGAGGATAGTGTTGCAGAAAAAATAACTCCCTGTAGATTTGCAATTGAGATGGGCATGTCAAATGATGTTAACTATAAATTATTGTATCTATGCCAAATTTCAATTGAATACCTTGTAAAATGCATATCATTATTATTTTAATTTTCAAGGAATACTTTGTCTTATACAGGGTGTATTTTAATGTGAGGCTTTTCTTTTGATAGATGATAGAACTCATCAAAACAAGTCATTTCACCGAAAATTTCTTATATCAAATGTTCAATTTAAAAATTTAAAAAATCATAAAATATTTGGGTCTCAATACCTTAATACTACTCTGGCCTGCATATCTCTACATCTCTGTACCAGGTTTATGAACATCCGCGAAATTGGGTGATTTCTGAGCGGAAATCTTGTTCTGCACAACTTATACACTTATACACTGAACTGGCATTTTGTTTTGATTTACCATATTAAAAGCATATCAACAAGTGCATTATTCGAAAAGACATGCGGCATTTTCGACGTAGACCCGTCACGATCGAAGATATACTGAGTCATGCCATGTATGATAAGAAGACAAAAAACTATCTACGGATTAGAACGCGATGGAGCAGGTTCGGACTGAGGAATTTTCAGATTCACCTAGAAACTAGAAAATATTTTTGTTTTATTTTATCGAAACAGGGGCATTATTCATTGAAAAAATTTTTGGTGAAATGACTTCTTTTGATGAGTTCTACCATCTGTCAAAAAAGCCTCACTTTTAAATACCCCTGTATAATAACAAAGGCCAGGGCCGATCCTAGCAGGTGTGCAGCGCGTGCCCTGCACGCGGGCGGCTGAATGCAAGGGGCGGCCGCAGGCCGCCAGCTTAATAGGTCAGTTTGTGAAAAATATGAATTTCAACAAATCTTAAAGAAATAATTGTTTTTAATAAGAATTAACAATTATAGAAAGTAATAGTAATCAATAGATTATTACTTCTAATCACCACTCTAATCATCCAAATTTTGAATGGGACGAAAAAAAAATTAAATGAAACTGAATTTTTCAATCTTGTCAAATCAATTATCCTTTGTTCCCCTTCACCGAAAAAAAGAAACAAAGGAATGCTTGCTTCAGAAGAACGTGATACAAAGATCGAACAAACTACCATCTGAGAACAATTATAGTTATCGATGGGGGCTCGGAATAGGAATGTCTATGGATTGGTAAAAATTACAATGTTGGAATAGAATCGCGTCGTCGTAAAAACAGAAATGGCTGGGGTGCAATTATGATGGTTTGTAATGATGCTTTCTGCAGTCACTAGGTGCATTCGTCCAGCAAACAAGCGAAACCATAGCTCATAGCTCAAAGTTTATTTATAGTTTTTGTTATATATAGGTTTGTTTATTTGTTTTTTCTTTTAGTATTCATTTTATGTTTCTTATACTTACTACATTTTTTCATTTTGTTAAAATGTGCTGTTTGTATTTATATTTTTTTGTTACATATAGGTTTGTTTTTTTCAGTATTCAGTTTGTGTTTCTCATATTACATATTTTTTTAATTGAATGTTTTTTCATTTTCTTGAAATGGATGTAGACTGAATGAAAGACTTTCAATTTTGTTTTTTTAAGTATTTATTTTGTGTTTCTTTCTTATATCACAAATTTTGTTTTATTAAATGTTTTTATTTTGTTGAAATGAATGTATCATTTATCTAGTACATGATACATCATCTAGTACATGAATACAGTAATATATAAAAATATATTTGATATAATATTATTAATATAATTAATATAATATTTGATATATTATAATTTCCCTCTGGGATACTTCCTTCTGGAATAAACCTTCGTTGATATAAAAATATATATGCGTGTACATACTTCAAATGTAAATTGCATTCTTTAGAAAAGATGTCGGAGGGCAGAGGCGTCATCCAAATATTCACGAAAAAGGCAACGGGGTTATCCCCCCCTTAAATCTTATATGTACAGTTTTTTCTTAACATTAAAAAGGGAGCCCATCAAAGATTTTACATACTGAGATAGTCTGAGAGATGAGGCGCCCCCATTTTTGAGAGAAATAATCCGATTCAAATCATAAAAATTTAGAAGGCTATTGAACAACTAAAATGTGATTTTCTTAGATGAAAATTAATTTTGTACAACTTACGGTTTCGCCAGAAATGATCTGAGTATTAGTTTTTCAAATGGAACACCTTGTACATTTTCACATTTTTGAAATCTAGAGCAAATTCTGAACAAGATATGCTTAATTTTTTATAATTCTCGATCACTCGATTCCTTTGTTTCGAAATAATCTCTTGCACAGAGTGTCCCATAGAGATGCCATTTTAAAAACATAAGATAATGGAAAAAAGTTATTTTGCCGCATTCAAAGAGCGGTTTGCGGCGAAGTATTGTAATTAAAATGCTAATTTCATCTTCTCGGATAAAATGGCATCGGAGAAGAGCGTTCCACATGTGAAAATCATCATCCTTAAAAAAAATTTGAAAAAATAATGAAATTTAATAAAAAATTTAGCTTATCATGTTCTGAATCCGCTCTTTATTTCAAGAATGTGAAAATGTACAAGGTGTTCACCTCTCAGACTCACGCGGTATAGTATAATATATGTAAAAAAAAGTTGTTTTTTTTTCTTTCGGGCGGCACATAAAATTCTGCACTCGGGCGGCCAACACCCTAGGATCGGCCCTGACAAAGGCAGGAGATAACATGGAGATAACTTTTCGGGAAGAAATATAAAATAAGTACTCAAAATCGTTCATTAAATATTTAATAAATAAATAAATATATCATAAATATTATATTACAATTACAAATAAATACTACCTACTCATTCTTCATCATCGTTTTATGTTCAATCCTTTATAATAATAATTTTCCATAATTTCAAGAATTTCGTAAGTCCCGTTTATAATCAGTCTGCACATGTCAAAAATCTTTCTTGTCATGATAACAAGAAAAATATTTCTGAAAAGTGACGGTAGTATTCTCCTAATACCTGAAAGAATAAGTTTTTATTTTTCTTTTAACCGCATCTTTTGTGTACCAAATCCATTATTCGCCTACAGTTCTAGTTTCTAAAAATATATTTACAATGAATTGCATTTATCTAGCGAAATATTCTTCAGTTCATCGTGAAATGGAATTTATTGATTGAACATTTGGTATTTCCAAATTTAATGGAAAACTTTCAAGCTAATTTCGCTAGAAATCATTCTTTGAACTCTAAATATTCTAGGAACTAAGAACTAGGATTATTCTACAGTACTTGATACTGATAATCTTTCATTCATCAGTACATATACGTCTCATTTTAGCATCAATTTTTTTTCAAATATTGTCGCTTCTTTAATAACAATTATCATTCTTTGAGATTACCAATTTATAGTGAACAAACCCAGGAACGAACTATTTTTTTCTATAAATTATGTCGAATTTGGCGTTTACTATTGCACACATACAGGGTCTTTCACGAGGAACCTCACCCATATTTATACGGGAAATTACTGAACGTATTTTCATGAAATTCAGCACTTATAAGTATTTCACGATGCTGATGAAATCTAAAATATTTTCAAGGCATGAGCACCTCCGGTTTTTCCAGATGACGTCAACTTCCGTTTTTCAAATTAGAACACCATTTTTTTATTGCAGAAATAGATTCCTTAGAAAATTTCAAGTTATTTTGATGTAACATTTTTCAGTTTTGGTTGGAAAATTCTCTCTGAGCGGGAAAATTCGAAAAAAAAAATCGAAAATAGAGCTCCGCTGAAACAAGAATAACTTCGAGGTTTTTGGATGAAAAATTTTCATTTTAGGGATTTTTCAAGATGTAAGATTGATGTAGGTATCCACTTTAGAAATCGAAATCGCGATTCATGATACAGGGGGTGAAAAAATCGCTTTCAAAGTTAGGGATGACAAAATCGTGTAAAATCAATTTTTTCAAATTAGAACCCCATTTTTTTATGGCAGATATTGAATCTATGTTAAAAAATAATGTGAGAGTATGCATCACACCCTTGCCCTAAAATGGATATTTTCTGAGTTAATATCCACTTTAGGGCAAGGGTGTGATGCATACACTCACATTATTTTTTGAAGTAGATTCAATATATGCCATAAAAAAATGGGGTTCTAATTTGAAAAAATTGATTTTTCACGATTTTGTCATCCCTAACTTTGAAAGCGATTTTTTCACCCCCTGTATCATGAATCGCGATTTCGATTTTTAAAGTCGATACATCAATCTTACATCTTGAAAAATCCCAAAAATGAAAATTTTCCATCCAAAAACCTCGAAGTTATTCTTGTTTCAGCGGAGCTCTATTTTCGATTTTTTTTTCGAATTTTCCCGCTCAGAGAGAATTTTCCAACCAAAACTGAAAAATGTTACATCAAAATAACTTGAAATTTTCTAAGGAATCTATTTCTGCAATAAAAAAATGGTGTTCTAATTTCGAAAAATGGAAGTTGACGTCATTTTCGGAAAAACCGGAGGTGCTCATGCCTTGAAAATATTTTAGATTTCATCAGCATCGTGAAATACTTATAAGTGCTGAATTTCATGAAAATACGTTCAGTAGTTTCCCGTATAAATATGGGTGAGGTTCCTCGTGAAAGACCCTGTATAGTTTGTCCCTAAAGGTATGGTCCAATCTTCACCGGAAGAGAATAAAAACATCGAGACGACTCAATATCAAAATCAATATAAATTTGCAACTTCATCTATCAGTGAAGTTTGTACCATTCATCCAAGGCCGCCGTGTATATTCGATGCCACTTTTCGAAACGAACCTCCCTACAATCCCATATCGAAGAAAAATTTTCTCAATCTTTTCCATAGAGAACTTATGTAGTGAGTGATGTTTAAACTCAGTTCATCTGTTTTCAGATAATCCGCTTTTCTTCTACTTCTTCTTGATGGTGACAGGTCGTATTCTTCCCTCCTGTAAATATTTTCTTGTGAAGGTGTTGTTTACAAAGTGTTTCGTTGACTGGTGCATAATTTACAGATTTGCATATTTACAATCCGAGTTTTGGGTGAAGAGCAGTTATTCGTTTCATAAAAAGGAATTTGAATACAATATTGACTTGTTCAGAAAAAGGTGACTCTTGAACGACAATATAAATGGGTGGATTTCAGAAAATCCTTCAGCATCAGCTACCTAACTATCGAAGATCCACAATACTGCTGACATTATAACAACTCTTAAATTACGTATCAGTGCTAGTTTTTCTTAACTCTATGAAGCTTCCAAAAAATTCGAGATCAAGAATGCTCTGCAATTTTTGCTGTTCTGTGATTGGAGAAGCTCTACATAGTGCAATTTCTGTAGGAAATAACCCTCTGATTCACAAATGGCCTCTTCAAATTTGCCAGAAAAATTCATTCTTCATCTGCAGAATATTTGTCCATTTGTGGAGCCTGATTCATGTCTCTTATTCGTTTCTCTAACAAATTCGATACTGCTTTTCACATTTTGGACCTCGAGTTTGTTGAACGCTCGATATATGTGTACAATATTTCCTCCCAAAGTGCATAAAACCATTTCCCACCCCATCCAAATTTTCCCCACTAACCTTGTATATCACAAAAGACGTTACTAAAGTACTAAACTAATCTAGAAAACTACAGCTATCGTCCATTAGAAATTCGAGATCTATAATGTGCACGTTGCAATCTACGCCTCTCATACTCATTTCCTATTCCATACCCTGTATATCCGTATCCAGCCCCAGAAAGATCATGGTCGTGATGTTCCTCCTCTATGTGATGTGGTACGACGTGATATGACGTTTTGCAGTGGTTTTTGATGGACTGGATGACAGACGGGAGGAACATGGCAGTTAGCAGGATGGTCTTCTTGATGAAGAGTACGGATAGAAGTACTAGGGATACCAGCACTTTGATTTTGAAGAGTTTGAATAGCATTATGAGGGGAATCAACATCTCCTTCTTTTTACCGCCGCCATGTTTCTTCCTTTCTCTGGCTTCGAATTCATCTGGAAAATAGGACTCATGAAGGATGGTTCAGAAGTTTATTTACTCCACTGCTTATTTTGCCAACGCCAACCCTGTATAAGCTTTTGACATCTCAATATACAGGTATTTTCGGAAAAGGGTCGGATTTTGAACCACCCTGTATGATAAGGGGCGCATTTGATTATACGCGAATAGTACCTGAAATTTAAGCTTCCTAGGTATTTGGACAAATTAGATTCTCGTCAGGGCATTATCCGTATTTTTGTTTGAATTTCGACAACGAAGCTTTTAAGGCCCATTATGTTATGAAACTTCCTATTGGGGGATCTACCTGCTCGTGATTGAATGCCAATAAAGGATCATAAATATTGTGGATTTAATATTTTGTAACTTTCCGAAATCCTCAAATGGCGTTTGTGAAAAGAGGATTGTACTTATTGTAGATGAAGCCAAAGATATATCTAAGGAAAATATTGTTTGTAAATGATGAAATATTCAGGCAAAAATGTCGCCATTTCGATGGGGAATCTCCTGCCTGAATTATTCATTTCCCAGCAAAATTCCCATCTTAATGTCTTAATTCCATTCAAGAAGTTCACCTGAATTCATTTTCCCTAAATGGTAGCAGTCGCGTCCCATAAAACGCAGTAACACATCATTAAAAAATCATTACTTCGTGAATACAATACGACTTTACGGATGGAAATTTCTCAGGAACTAGAAAAATATACATTTTCCACCTTAAGCGGGACATGAATGAATTCAGGGTGTAATTTTGAATGGGCACTTGTCGTAAATGTCGAGCTATCCGAGTGTGATGATCACCAGTTTTGCGATAATCATTCAGGGAAAATTGTATGCACAAAGACGATTACAACGGGTTACTGCACATTAGTTTGGTTGATGAGTGCACTTGAATGCAAATATTTTTCTGAGAATAATGCGATGAAGATATTCTTTAATTTTTATGAAAGTTATGGATGTTACAACTGCAACACTCATACTCAATATCAGTTACCTATCAGTCTACCTGCTATGATATCCAACTTTACGAGAATGAGAATGAAACGATTTTTTTCATAAAAAAATCAATGTTCGCATGTATGCGAAATTAAAAAAAAATATACCCATTTACTTATTCTGTCAATGTACGAGCGTTTGCATTTGACTGAGTTTTTTCCAGGAATTACATAAAAATTGGCTAGTAAAAAAAGAATATCCCTGTATACTAAGTCTTAAAACTTCATATTACAACTCGTGTCGACAATATTGAAATTGTAATTGTTCTCCTTGACAAAATAAAAGTCATATTATTGATTTATGTCCATCATATCTCTTGTGCCCATGAAAAGATTTGATTAGGACATCATGAATCACATTATATGTAATTAATTTGCCAATTTGTTTGGCACCCATTTTCTATCAGGATAATGCAGGGTACTTTGAGTGTAATTACTAACCACATAAAAAAGGAAAATTCTGACAAAACGATTTTATTTCACATAAAAAGTCAGGTCTCTGTGCTAATAAAAACAGTTTTGAAGAGACTGACGACTGACGAGAAATAATCTTTCAGCCATTTTCTAGGGGCTGTGGTTGTCAATTTTGCATAATTTAACCATCTTTCCTTTGTCACAAAAAATAAATCTATACAGGGTCTTTCACGAGGAACCTCAGCCATATTTATACGGGAAACTACTGAACGTATTTTCATGAAATTCAGCACTTATAGATAAGTATTTCACGATGCTGATGAAATCTAAAATATTTTCAAGGCATGAGCACCTCCGGTTTTTCCGGAAATGACGTCAACTTCCGTTTTTCAAATTAGAACACCATTTTTTTTTGCAGAAATAGATTCCTTAGAAAATTTCAAGTTATTCTGATGTAACATTTTTCAGTTTTGGTAGGAAAATTCTCTCTGAGCGGGAAAATTCGAAAACAAAATCGAAAATAGAGCTCCGCTGAAACAAGAATAACTTCGAGGTTTTTGGATGAAAAATTTTCATTTTTGGGATTTTTCAAGATGTAAGATTGATGTATCCACTTTAAAAATCGAAATTGCGATTCATGATACAGGGGGTGAAAAAATCGCTTTCAAAGTTAGGGATGACAAAATCGTGAAAAATCAATTTTTTCAAATTAGAACCCCATTTTTTTAAGGCAGATGATATTGAATCTACGTTAAAAAATAATGTGAGTGTATGCATCACACCCTTGCCCTAAAATGGATATTTTCTGAGTTAATATCCACTTTAGGGCAAGGGTGTGATGCATACACTCACATTATTTTTTAACGTAGATTCAATATCTGCCTTAAAAAAATGGGGTTCTAATTTGAAAAAATTGATTTTTCACGATTTTGTCATCCCTAACTTTGAAAGCGATTTTTTCACCCCCTGTATCATGAATCGCGATTTAGATTTTTAAAGTGGATACATCAATCTTACATCTTGAAAAATCCCAAAAATGAAAATTTTTCATCCAAAAACCTCGAAGTTATTCTTGTTTCAGCGGAGCTCTATTTTCGATTTTTTTTTCGAATTTTCCCGCTCAGAGAGAATTTTCCAACCAAAACTGGAAAATGTTACATCAAAATAACTTGAAATTTTCTAAGGAATCTATTTCTGCAAAAAAAAGATGGTGTTCTAATTTGAAAAACGGAAGTTGACGTCATTTCCGGAAAAACCGGAGGTGCTCATGCCTTGAAAATATTTTAGATTTCATCAGCATCGTGAAATACTTATAAGTGCTGAATTTCATGAAAATACGTTCAGTAGTTTCCCGTATAAATATGGCTGAGGTTCCTCGTGAAAGACCCTGTATATTATAGGTACTAAAATGGTAACTGTGTGTAATCTGTCGTAAAAGTGGAGCCAGAAGAATCTTGAAATCGCAGCGAAGCTGCGATACAGTCAGGAAATGTTTTACGGTGAAAATGAGGAATAATCGATTAATACGTGGGAGAAAATCGCAAAAAAATCCGGAAAAAGGGCAATTTAAAACTCGATAAAACTTTTTCCACGCATAACCCGGCCGTGATTTAAATATACGGATCGAAAGAGGAAAGGTCAATGCAAAATATGTAGCTTGTTATTCATATTTTACAATTTCTTCAGGAAAATTGATCAAACTGTGACATTTTGCCCATAAAATCATCCGATTTGCAGAGATCCACCGATAAGGATGATACACGTCCGAGCTCGCGAGCCCCCTCAAAAATTGGGCTTTTTATTTCCATGATATCTCAGTTTGTATGCGGTGTAGACCAACATTTTTTTTTTAAATTAAAGCTTAATCATTTTTTCAGAATGTGTATCACTCGCTTTTCTGTTTTTCTTCGTTTATTAGGAAAAAAACCTGGTGAGCTGTATTTCTTGAAAATCTGGACAAACGATTTTATTTCCATGATATCTCAGTCAATTCTCGGGATAAATGTATGAAATTTCCAGTTTACATGCGAAATAATATTTTCTAGAAAGTGTATTGATCAGTTTTCTGTTTATTGTCCCCTCAATTCTTAAATTAATTATTAAGTAGGAACTTTATTGGTTATATTTCAACCAGTTTTTTTCCTAATATACGCAGAAAAACGGATAAGCGAATAATACACATTATGCAAAATATTATTCCGCATGTATCCTGAAAATTTCATACATTTACCCCGAAAATTGACAGAGATATCATGGAAATAAAATCGTTTGTCCAGAATTTCATGAAATTACAGCTCACCAGGTTTTTTTCCTAATATATGAAGAAAAACAGAAAAGCGAGTGATACACATTCTAGAGAAATGATAACTCTCTAATTTGAAAAAAAATTGATGGTCTACGCCTCATACGAACTGAGATATCATGGAAATAAAAAGCCCAATTTTAGAAGGGAGCTTGTGAGCTCGGACGTGTACCAGGTCCCCTTAATAGGTAGATTTAGGGGCTCTACTAGTATCAATATTCTAATGAATTTAGCTCACCCAAACTATTGGTTTCCTCATCCACAACCTCTGCACCCTCAGGTAACGCGAACGATATCGCCTGACTGCCCAAAAACTTCACCGCCTTCCTCTGTACAAATTTGATGATCTTCATGAGCTCGGAGTCGTCCCCAAAGTACCTGGACTCCGGAAACAAACCCACGTCCGAATTCGGCCGCTGCATCTTCACCAGCCTCACGAAACCTCCCAAAGCCTTCGGGGAAGTCTCGGGCAGCAACCCCTCTTGGTCCATATAGTCGAAAAGTTTATATTTCGTGCATACGTGCGTCCTCATGGTGAGATTGCACCGGTGCGAAAGCTCTTCGACGTAGTCGTCGGTACTCACGAGATTCGCGAAAAGCGCGAACGCAAGGAAGATGAAATTGGTGGACGTCATCTTCACGAGTGGTTGTTCTGCAGGTCGGAAATGCAATTTATATAGGCAATTAGGAGTGCGAGGATCGGATAGGGCTTTATGTAGGTGAAGATCGAGACGTTTGTGGGGCAGTATCTCCTTCCAGTTACGTGATATGGCGAGAAGATCGGTCGTCATGTAATTGCAGATGATTGATGATTGTCCATGTCTGGTTTGATCTTATGATTCGTCTTGAATTTTTATGTCGTTGATAGGGTGTGATTCAATTTTTTCAATTGGCTTTCTTCATACAGGGAGATTCCTTGCATGATTTCAAGAAAAAAGTCCCGTAAGCACGAGGCCGCAAACGTTTCATTTTCAAGATACAGGTTAAAGTTTAAATTTTTCCCAGTTTTTCTCTCATAGTATTTGCATTTCACAAGATATTCAACTTAAATTTGGTTTAGTTATAAAAATTCAGAGTTTCCACCATGTGACATGTCAATTTAACCTATACTCCATTCACAATTATTATAAAATCACAACTCTGGCCTTGGAAATTTGACACTTTCCACTCTGTATCGAAGTTATGACGTTTTTCAAAATATTTTTATGTTCCAAGTCAACACTATGTTGCCCTTTCTACATTCTTAGCGTATTTCTCAGAATGTGAATGAATTGGAAAAGATGTGATGGACGAAAAAATTAACGTTTATATGAATTGATAGAAAGGATTCCTTTTCTAGTTATTTGCATGAAAATTACAAGAGATCACTGTTGAAATATATTATTTTTCGCCATGGAAAAAAATTGCATTGCTTTCACATAATTTTCATATGCATGCTTGTGAAGATTTAATGTTTATTATCTTCTTGAACTGAAAGTTCAAGACTTGACGACATTTCATTTATTTGATCTTATGTACAAGGAGTAAAATATTCTAACTGTATAGTAATTTATTAGTTTAAAAAATATTCATACATTACTATTACAGTAGGTTTGTACAAATAAAATGGAATAGGTTACACATATGCTTCACATTTGTCATTCACCTGTTCTAAAATGAGACACAAACTCCTGGAATATGGAAAAAACCGATGTATTCTTGTTCAATATAGCCTATTTCTACTTTCGGCAAAGGAATGAAAGCTCCAGTGACACATTTCAATTCATTGGAATCTGAATTCACCTACCGTTGAATGCAATATAGTCATATTTCTCCTTTTTTTAGCCATTGCGTGTTTTTTCTGAAACGTGGAAACGATCAACAATAATCATTAAGAGACCGATGATGGCCATCCAGAATTCGTTAACTTACGAAAATCGTGCAATTTCATTCTGCAAGTTCTTTCCTCATAATTGCTCGAAAATCCTACCTGAACCATATTTTCCGGTCGCTTTCGTTAGAATATCGCATAAGGAAGCCTTTTTTGTCCATTTACACATTCCAAATAAATATTTGAGCACCAAAAACGATACCGAAACTAACCAAACTTCTGGGGGACCGGAATTTCGTTTGAAATCTTTCTAAACGGCCAGATACCTAAAAAAAACTTCGTTATCAAGTGTAAAAAGATCGATTAGTACTAACTTTCGCTTTATTTATGCTTATAAATCGATTTTTGGTCCAATTCAAATTTGCCTTTCGTACTCACGCCAAAAGTCGTGGAAGGAAAAAATGACACTTGCACGAAATTTCTCATATCGACGGGAAACTTCTTCTGGACGACGAAGAACGGAAAAATAGGCGATTTCCTATCGATATTTCGCCCCAAAATCGCCGATCGATTCGAACTAACAAAATGTGGCATATCTTTGATACTTTTACTTTGATGTAAACAAAGAAACTGGCAACGTCGTTTTGTCATTAACGATATTTTCTGTACGCGCACAGACTTTTCATCAGGTACACCAACTCCTAAAACAAAACCATGACCTCCTATGTGATTAAATAAAAGTGAATGTAGTATAGATATCTCGAAAATGAAACTTTTTTAATTTCAATTTTCGCAACTTCTCATGTATAATTAAAGAAATTCTAATGCTCCCTCTATGAGGCGTGGAGGGTAGTTGAGCTTTTTCAAATGGCAACCATATTGTGAGGCAGAACAGAATCATTACCATTGCTCTAATTTTCTCTGAGAATCATTTTTTGAAATCAAAAAAACAAAACAACAAGTTCCATATATCATACATAAAAAAGAAAAAAGTCAAATGCAATGAGTTTAGCCATTTTCTTCCTGAGAAAAAAGGGTTGATTAAAACCCCATCAATGACTAAATCATCCCCAGCAACAAAAGGTCTATCCATTTTAGGCTCAAAAAATTAGGGTTTTAAGGAAACTGCAAATTTCTATAGCCAAATTTTGGGATGACAAGAGGTTTCTCTTTCACAAGCCATGAGTGTAACAGCCAAATGGAATAAATTCGATAACGAATAAATGAGGGAGTGTTAGGAAAAACGCTCGGACACGTCGATTTGTAATTTTAAATGCGCATATTTTTCAAGAAAATAAAATTATATAGGGTGTTCCATGCGACCGTGGCCAATACCAACTTTCTTATTTCAAATGCAACCCCCTGTTTATTATTTATTTTTTGGATTCTTCAGAAAATTCTAGACATAATTCATGTAGAATGTCCCATACCTATCTTCAACTTTTTCGGAAATATTAAGTATTTTCAGATTTTTTACAAAAATTAACATTTTAAATGAAAATTATTTTATTTCACAAATTTGATACATTACACTCAATACTTATTTCCCATTTACCTCTCGATATGAAGAAAATAAGCAAAAACCATTTCTGAGAAGAAATAAAAAAAAAACAAACGTTAGAAGACAATTCTACACCAGATTAGCATGTTGCCAAGACGTTCGCGGCGAGCAATTCCTACATTGACATAAATGTTTTTTTTAATGATTAAGAAATAATCAGTATTTCTTATTAGGTTTTAAGTGTAATGTACCGAATTTGTGAAATGAAATAATTTTTATTTAAAACGTTGATTTTTGCAATAAATCTGAAAACACTTAATACTTCCGAAATAGTTAAAGGTATGGGACTATGTGCATGAATTGTGACTAGAATTCTCTGAAGAATCCAAAAATTAAATAATATACGGGGGGTTGCATTTGAAATAAGAAAGTTGGTATTGGCTACGGTCACATGGAACACCCTATATAATATTATTTTCTTGAAAAATATGCGCAATTAAAATTACAAATCGACGTGTCCGAGCGTTTTTCCCAACACGCCCTAATTTATTCGTTATCGAATTTATTCCATTTGGCTGTTACACTCTGTATATTATAAATAAACTGCAAAAGAGTTCCTCAAGTGATGTTGGTCATGGTGTACCCCAGGGTTCCATGTCGAGACTTGTATACTCTTTGTTTCACTTATGAATTGCGAAGTCTGAGCAATTGACCTCTTTTGCTGGTGGTATATCATTATTTTCGAAAAAAAAATTAAATAAATGATATTTTCTCGAAGAAGTTAGTCAAATTCTCAGAATCGCACTAGTGGACCATAAAAAACTGACGATTCAGACACTACAAATTATCGATAAATCACTATACTTCAGCACGGTGTGCACATCGTATTTTGTAATTATATACGTCAATTCAGAATTCAAATATGATAATGAGTATACATTGAACTTGACACAATGATCTCCAGCATTCCATTTCCGGCAATGAGCACTGGAATCACCAAGTTCCGATTTTCATGACTGAATCAGTATAGATTGACAACGAAAACTTTTACTTAATTCATGTCTAGTTGGTGTGCTCGTATTTGGTATTTATGATGTATTTTAGATCGAAATAGGTTTTATTCATTTGCTGGATTTAAATTTCGGCTTTGCTTCCGTACAGTGTTGCAGGAATTATGTGCATTTGTGCAACAGTGCAAAAATCGAAATTAGTGAAAATGCACTCTGATTTTATTTTCCATAGTGGTTTCGCTGATTATCTGATTGATTAGGAAGAGTTTTGTGAAGGTGAAAGAGGACTTACGGTATTTATGTGGAAGGGAGAAACCGCAAAATCGTAAAAAATTATTTACCATTACCTGAGAATATTTTCTAAATTTATGCAGTTATCAATCAATAATTTTAATGGATTCCATTTCATCGCTGTAATAACAACCTTACATAACATGAGCCTATGCGGGCTCCGAGTATGGAATTGATCCGAGAAAACCACTGAAAAACTACCTATACTAGTTGGACAAACGAATTTGATGTCATTAACAACCAATTATACCATGAAACAGCTAACATCCCAGACATTCGACATGTCTAATTTAAAATCCTGGATATCTTGGGTTTTCTTCGTTTATGCCGTGTTTACTTGTTGCGTAACATAAAACCAGTAAAAACTGTAGAAATATCTTCGATCGTATTGATAACGGGATTAATGACCTATATCTGGATGCCTCATTGAACTCTGGTGACTTTGTCACTTTCATCATGCCATTTTTGAAACATTTCTAGAAATTTCGTAATCGATTGTATAACAGCAGATTTGAATTGAATCGAGCCAGTTTTTATGTTAAGTAGGCATACTTTGAGGAATTCCGAATTTAGAGTTACTGAAAGAAAGGGAGGCATATCTAGTCTTAAATCCCATGTGGCAATTCTTTATTTTGGATTGATATAAAAATATCCACACGGAAAGAAATCTATCCTCAAATCAAGAATCCTAATATTCTTGAAATATTAGAGTTGTTTCAAGTATATATAGAATCGAAACAAGTAAAAAGGTAAATTTTGTATACTTGGAATGAATTT
This sequence comes from Adalia bipunctata, assembly GCA_910592335.1. Classification (NCBI taxonomy): domain Eukaryota; kingdom Metazoa; phylum Arthropoda; class Insecta; order Coleoptera; family Coccinellidae; genus Adalia; species Adalia bipunctata. Next base: position 8,638,932 of record OU342951.1, read on the forward strand.
ATTTTACTCAAAAAACATATACTTGATTGAAGAATGAAATTCTCTATCCAAGTAAATTATTTATTCAATCCAAACTATTCACTTTAATCAATTCGAGAATACTTCTATATTTCAGGTAACTATATGATATCTTGACTTCGAAAATATAATATTCTCAGTTCGAGAATTGGAATATCCTCATTCCATATGTTATATTCAAGAAATTGGTTTTCTCAAAATAATAATTTCGATCAACATAAAATTATGTATTGAATAATTAATTAATCAATCAATAATGATTCGAGAATATTTCGGCAAATGGAATAAAATCGAGAATAAAATATTGCTACTTGCTAGGATAACGTTTAGATTTTAGATTATAGATGTATATCTACGATAAGTTAGAAATCTGAAAAAAGTTACCAATCTATACATTGTATGGATGATATGAAGTTTAAATTATGAAAAAATAATTCGAAAGAAAATTTCAATCACTTTTTACAAATCGATTTATAATGAAATTGTGTGATGAAACATCATAGAAAAAAAAAGATCACCAAATCTATTACATTCTGTGAAACATTTCTCTTAGTAATTCCATAATTTTGAAAGAGAGAGAAAGAAGTTGTAGAACAATTCATCCGTCATCGTATTTGTAAATTTAAGTGAAATGACATGCATTCTCTAGATCCAAGTGTAATTTTCAGAATATACTATGATGCCAATTCTTCTTCCGGTAATTAGGCAACATGCATGAATAAAAGGAACAATGAAAACCCTCTGATCCGTTTTGCGGGCAGTTTTATCGTAATCCAAGTATATAAATTTCTCCATCCACTAGATCCAAGTGAATTATTATACAATATACCATCTTTACATATTTTTCAACACCATCACGCTTCATCAAGTGTTAATCCCTATAATCGAAATGAATATGACGTTTTCATATCCACGCATTAACTTTTAGAATTCACACTCAAATTTACAATCCAATGTACACAATTTTTTCGATATTCAGCACAGTTCTAGTATCATTTCAAATAATATCTGATATTTACTGTTACTAATATCATTGGAAAGAAGCCTGCTTATTGGCCATCGATTAAAATTTCTACGTACTATGAAATATTTCGTTTTGAGTAATCTTTCGTAAGGATAAATATCAAAGTATCTTAAAAATTTTTCTTGACCGATGTAAACTGAAATCATCAAATCTGGAACATTCAGAAATTACAAAATTTTTAAAGGAAAAAAAAATGTAGAACAAATCTTTATAACTGAAAATTCAAGTGAATCCATTATTAATCTTGATCAAATTTTCATTCACTTGGTCCAAGTATAATATTCAGCGATATACTAATACGCCAATTCTCCGGTAGTTAGGTTTTATCGTTATCCAAGTATATAAATTTCTCCATTCCCTAGATCCAAGTAAATTATTCAACAATATACTAAAAAGCGCCCTCTATTCAGTACGCAAAAGGGGATATCACTCTCGATCTTGATTCGACTTGTTCATACCGCGTCTTATTTCGTCCAAGTTCAGTGTGTTGAAGAAAGTTTAACCATTTTTTAGTGAAATGTGGAAAAATTATGAGAGTATGGAGATGCTCGGGCAGTGTTATCAAGCTATTTCAAGGTAAGCTATGTTAGATGTATTGATTTAAATCTATAATATTGAGATTTAGGAAAAAAAAACTTAATTTCTAGTTTGAATCGTATACGTTTTGAATCACAAATCTGTTTTCTCTTTCAATAAATTTAATACTTGAAATACTCTAGGTGCGCATCTATCACATTTTTAAGAACATTCATTTTCAAAAATCCTATTACATTGGGATCTCATACCTACCTTAGGAATGAAAATTGAATTCAAGGAAAATTAAAGAGATGAATTCTGAAGTAGATAAGTGAAATAAGTATTTGTTATTTTTATCAAATGAATTTGCTCTTACTACTTTTAAAAATAATTATTCGATTTTCACAATACTATACCAGCGATAATCAACCAGTTATACCATATTTTCTTATGTAACTTTCGAATTTTGAATTATTAGATTGAAATGGTCTCGTACAGTATTGTTGTATCTTTTTTTTGGGGGAATAGCCCTTCATATCACTCATTATAGAATGCGGATAATAATTCAGAGGATACAGAATTTATAAGCATTTTTCTTGCAGAGGTTTGGAGATAATTATTCCAAGAGCAGAGGCAGAAAGCAATACAAAGGAAGGGAACAGTGCAGCCCTATTTGTTGGTTTTGGGGCTATTAGAACCGAAAAGCTTCTTTATTATTGTTGATAACCTCTACCATCAGTTTTTCCCTGTACGTAAGACATTCGACATTATTTTCAAATTGTTTTACGTTTTGAATATCAATTATCCCGTTCAGTGCCAGTACCTTTATGTGTTTTTATACAGGGGTGTGTACCTATGTAATTTTTTTATTTGTAGTTCTTCTGATATTTCTTCCGTTGTTTGTACATACAGAGTGTAACAGCCAAAGGGAATAAATTCGATTACGAATAAATGAGGGCGTGTTGGGAAAAACGCTCGGACACGTCGATTTGTAATTTTAAATGCGCATATTTTTCGATAAAATAATATTATATAGGGTGTTCCATGTGACCGTGACCAATACCAACTTTCTTATTTCGAATGCAACCCCCTGTATATTATTTATTTTTTGGATTCTTCAGAGAATTCTAGACACAATTCATGCACAATGTCCTATACCTATCGGAAGTATTAAGTGTTTTCAGATTTATTGCAAAAATCAACGTTATTTCACAAATTCGGTACATTAAACTTAAAACCTAATAAGTAAACTGATTATTTCTCAATTATTAAAAAAAAACAAAAAAAACCTTAATGTCAATGTAGCAAATGTTCAAAATGCTCGCCGCGAACGTCTTGGCAACATTCTAATCTAGTGTAGAATTGTCTTCTAACGTTACTCAACATTTCAGGCGTTTTTGCTTGCTTTCTTCATATCAAGAGGTAAATGGGAATGGGAAATAAGTATTGAGTGTAATGTATCGAATTTGTGAAATAAAATAATTTTCATTCAAAATGTTAATTTTTGTAAAAAATCTGAAAACACTTAATATTTCCGAAGTTGAAGGTATAGGACATTGTCATGAATTATGTCTAGAATTTTCTGAAGAATCCAAAAAATTAATAATATACAGGGGTTGCATTTGAAATAAGAAAGTTGGTATTGGCCACGGTCGCATGGAACATCCTATATAATTTTATTTTCTTGAAAAATATGCGCATTTGAAATTACAAATCGACGTGTCTGAGCGTTTTTCCTAACACCCCCTCATTTATTCGTTATCGAATTTATTCCATTTGGCTGTTACAGTCTGTATATGTATAATATGTGATAATATTCTTAGGATTGATTTTTCATATAGAATAGAATGTTTATTTTTGGTACTTATTTTTTCACCTCAGTTATAATTGTGTTTATTTGTACCTAGTCCAGTTGATTATATGTTTAATTTAGCATTTTCTCTATTTGTTTTCAGTGATCACTTTTATACTTCTGTTTGTTTATGATTATTTGAGAAGAATAATAAATTTGTTTTTAATTCTCATAAGCCTCGTTTTATGAATATAATCCTCATCCAGAAATCACAGCAATCTTAAACGAATATCTTTTTCCAAATAATTTCACTATTTGTCAAAACAAACATAAAATAAATTTTCAGTTGATATAATATACTTATTTCAACATGCATTTACATATAATAATATAATAATTAATAGTTGAATTAAGTATGAAGTTCATTTCTACTGAGTATAGTAAAAACTGAAATGAAGAAATCTCATTGGTTCTCAGAGTGAGAATATAAATGGTTTCGACCAAACAGGTATTTACTTCTTGTAAGTAGACCGAAAACTAAATCTGAAGGTACTATTTACTCAAAACCATTATGGAAAGAAATTTGATTTGAAGATATTATATACTCAATTCAACAATTTTCTGATGTTGGATTGAGTAAAATTATTGAGTTCATTCAAGTATTTGGTATCTTTGCTTCGAACGAAGCAACCACTAAGATTAAGATGTACAATAATTCCATTTGAAATTATGTTTCCCTTAGACGAAATATTTCAAATAATCATTTCAAAATTTTCATTTTACTCACAAGGAATATTTTAATGTTCTTGAATCAATAATACGTGATTTATTAAATTCAAGTATATGATATACTTAATCGAAAGAGTTATTTTATTTGAATCCGGAGAATAAGGTATACTTGAATCAACTAAATCTTATTCTTGCTCATATATGAATCTATCATTTACTTCAATCAAATATTATCCACTTGGTTAGAGAATAGATTTCTTTCCGTGCACTGAATGATATTACAGTATTCTGTTGATTGAACTGAATCTCCGGTAAAACAACCTGTATCTACACTGCCCATTCTGAAAGTCTCAATTTTAAAGAAAGTTAACTCTACATTAACTTTATAACTTATTTTTTATGTTCTCTCGGGAAGGTTTTGAACGAAACAAGACACATTAAATGGAAGAAAAATTCAGGATTTCACCGAATCTTATGTGAAAGAAGAGAAATGAACAATTTTCAAAATATGTACTGAAATGCTGATAATAGTATATTGTATAATTAGTGGGAAAAGCATAATATTCCCAAACGACTGTGATAATTACCAGACGAGGAGCGTAGCGACGAGTCTGGTAACACAGGAGTTTGGGAATATGCTTTTCCCACGAATTATACATACTATTTTTTCTCCGATCGTCGATTTATATTTGAAAAAATTATTAAAAAATATTTCATTCAAGATGTAATCAAGTAAGTTTAAATAGGTTTCTCTATGTTCATATTTAAATATAGAAGTGGTAACTATGGAAGTAACTTTGTTATGACAGAAGTAAAATAATTTTCAAGCCGATTTTGTTCGATTCGTTGTATTTTATAAGAAATTTAAAAAAACAGTAGTAAACATGGACACTGATGGTGATTATTCGTTACCTTGCACGCCTCCTGAACTTGTAGAAGCAGCGAACGCGGCTTCACTTGATTTACTTCCGGCGAAATCCAGAGAGAAGTATGAACTTGCGTACCAACGCTTCATGGATTTTTGCAGAAAAAACAACAGTGTATCCTTTTCTGAGAATGTACTGATGGCGTATGTTGCTGAATTGGCTAAAACAATGAAATCTTCGACGTTGTGGGCACATTATTCCATGCTTCGATCAACTTTGTCTATTAAAAATAATATTAATATTGCCCAGTACCATAAACTGAGAGCATTTTTGAAACGTCAAGCTATAGGATACAAACCGAAAAAATCTAAAATTTTAACCCAGGAACAAGTTCAGAAATTCATTTTAGAGGCCTCAGATGACATATTTTTATCGACGAAAGTAAGTAGATAAAGATTAAATAGTATTACTTAAATTAAATAAAATACGAAATATACAATGTTCGATTAATTTTTAGGTGGCTCTGATATTTGGAATAGCAGGAGCCTGTCGACGAGATGAGCTTGTCCGAATAAAAGTTCAGGATATAGAGGATTTCGGTTCAAAAATACTGGTAAAAATACCAGAAACAAAAACAAATAGACCTAGATCATTTATCATCAACGAAACCTATTTAAATGTTTATAGAAAGTACGTATCATTCAGGCCTAATGATTTTGAAAATCCTAGATTTTTTTTTAAATTCAACAAGGGAAAAGGATGGAAGACAGTCATTGGAATTAATCAATTTGGAAAAATGCCGCAAATTGTTGCAAGTTATTTACAGTTGCCAAATCCGACAGAATATACAGGACATTGTTTCCGAAGATCATCGGCAACACATTTGGTAGATGCTGGAGCTGACATTCTTTCTTTAAAGCGCCACGGAGGATGGAAGTCTTCCCATGTGGCGGAAGAATATATTGACGAATCACTTAATAATAAAGTAGAAGTGGCTAATAAAATATTCAACACCCCTGCCTCGACTTCAAATGAAAATGATCGAAACGAGATAAACCAAACAACTAGCCATGCAGCTTCAACGTCTATAAATTCTCGTTGCCCTCCAGTACAATTTACAAATTGTACAAACTGTACAATAAATGTAAATATTAACAACAATTAATTTGTGTTCAAGAATATCGTTATAAATTAGATGTTTCTTTTATTTATTTCATACCAAATTTATCAATATTAAAATGAAAACCATACTTTGTTTCATTTTATTGTAATAATCCATTTGTAACATTACCGCACGCTACAGCAGTGCGGTAATTATTACCGCACTGTTATTTTCTAATTGCTTAGCAACTGCCCACTGTTCTGGAATGTTGAGCTTTGCGCATAGAAATCAGGTCAAAATAGTGTCACTTTTCCCACGATCGGAGAAAAATGATTTAATACTTGGTAGTTCCACCCCTTGCGTTAATTACAGCTCGGCAATGACGGTTCATACTCAAAATGAGTGATCTTAAAATGTTCTGATCTAATCCTTCCCAGATTTCTCCGAGTTGGATTCCTAAGTCATTAAGAGTAGCTGGATGATTTTCTGAACTTCTCAGCCTTCTATTGAGGTTGTCCCAAACCTGCTCAATCGGATTGAGATCTGGACTTCTTGCTGGCCATTCCATTCGAGAGACTTCAACCTCTTCAAGGTACTCCTGAACGATGCGCGCACGATGGTGTCTGGCATTATCGTCCATAAAAATGAAATTTTCACCAATGTATGGGGCAAATGGCACTACATGCTCTTCAAGAATGTTCCTTATATACTTATCAGCATTCATAGCTCCATTATCAACGACCACTAGGTCTGTGCGAGCAGTCAAAGATATTCCACCCCATACCATAATCGATCCTCCCCCGAAACCAGTAGGTAGTATTCAGGAAATTGCACTGAGCATATCTTTCATGTGGACGTCTGTATACAAGGGAACGTCGATCACAATGGTAGAGGCAGAATCTAGAGTCTAGACTCATCTGTGAAGAGAACTCTTTCCCAATCGGCCTCTTTCCAATGGATATGCTCTCTCGCAAAATCCAAACGCGCCCTTCGATGGGCTGGGGTAAGAGCTGGGCCTCTTGCCGCGACACGAGGCCTTAAATCATATTCTCTGAGGCGATTTCTTATTGTCTGAGTGCTAATTTGCACCTCATGAGTTTGCTCAAGCTGATTTTGAACCGTTGTCTCAACGAAGAAACTCTCAAGTAACGTTCTTGAAGGGCAGTTGTTACCCGTGGTCTACCCTGTCCTGGTCTTCGAACATTCATACCTGTCTCCCTGAATCGCTGCAACATTCTGGACACACTTGTATGGGAAACTCCAAACCTTTCTGCAATTCCTGTGTATGTCCACCCTTCTTCTCGCCAAAACTACCGCTTGGGCACATTCCTCTTGGGTCAAATTGCGTGTTTCGCGTTGCATAGCGATCGAGTGTAGAAAATCAAACGAAAGAAAAACTATTGATCACTAGAATTGATCGAGAACAACTGATTTTAGAATGGAGCCAATACATTCAAAATCTGATAATATCATCTTTTTTTATTCCTGCTGGGAGAAAACATCTGTATTGAAGAAAAACGTTGAAAGTGGATAACATATGCATGCATAATTCTGATTAAAATAATTATCATTGAGAACACCTTCAGTTGTAGAATAAATATGAGATTTCCATAATGTGGGTTAATTTTTTTGCGCAGTGTACAAAGACTATCATTTTTCTAAGAAAAAAATCAGATCCAAACCTTTCTTTCGAGTAGTGTGAGGTTTAGAGATTTCGACCAGAAATAATCTTCAAGAAATTCAATTTCCTCAAAAATTCCAGAAAATTTCAGTAGGTATCTTTCAAGTTGGGGACATTTTTGGTTACAGATATATTCTATCACCTTCATTATGAGGTATAACAAACTGAAGGCAAAATTTCATTGAAAGAAGGTTAATAGTGGCAAAAGGAACATAATCTGAATCTACAACATGTATTTCTTTAACCCCTTTCCCTGAACTAAAGTTAATTTTACTCTTTGCTCTATATTCTTGGCATTATTTTCGAAAGTTGACACCCTTCTTGACAACGTTCCTTAGAATATTAAATATGTATATACAAACATTACCATATATTTGTAGTTCGTGAAAATTAACCAGGGTTTTTCTAGCGCTATCATAAACGACTTGATTTATCATTCAATCTGATATCGTAAGTATGAAACGGACTTATCTTTCCTCTAATTAAAAGCAGATCTGCAGATAGCTGTCCAATCAACGTCGTAAATGATATTTTCTTTCATTAACTTTTTGCCTCAAGATTACCACATTCTGCATGTTTTTAATCGGCTGAATGGATATCCATCTTGATATTTTTTCATATCAAAATACCGCTAAGCTGTATTAACGAAAAAGGTTGTCACCGTTCCAACGATTCATCAGTTGCTCTAGTCTTGGAGCAAAAAGAGCAAATTTTACATGTTATCTATATAGCTGTAGACTATTAATACAGTCACTCCATGACATGCACCCTCACTCACACAGGGTGCATGATCTACTGATCTAGATAAACCTCCTATACATACATTTGCAAAGTAGAGGACCTACCTGTTATGCCGCCCTATAAATACTCACCGCCCTTGTGCAGTGCGCACGCCTTGCACGCCCGCGTTGCAAAGCTTTTGTTCAATAAATATTTTCTATTTTGTGATACCTCCAAACTTTACAAGAAAATCGATAAGATGAACAGCTGGATATAGGTAGTAGTAGTTTTTATGCAGTTCGCCTAAACTTCTTTTGAGATTCTACAAATCTAAAAATATACAGGGTGTTCCAAGTTCGAGATCTACCGATAAGGATAACTACTTTATAGGTAGATTTAGGGGCTCTACTGGTATATCGACCTATTTGGGCCCCTCATAGCCCTTCTTTGGGCTAGGGCGAGATTCGGAGATTTTTTTCAATATTCTGATATTTCAGATGCTTCTTATTCTTTCGAGCAATTCCTGAAGGGTGAAATTTCACTTGTTCAAGTTTCATTCCAAACTTTCTACCTATTTCGTATGACACACATTTTTACTTCGGACGCTATGTAGGCACCGAAAATAATTGCACACGCTCTCTACATTTTTTCGAAGCTGCAAGTGCATCTTCGCAAATTATGAGAAACTGCAATTCGACTCGCTCCACTTTTGATTATGATTAGATTTAACACCGATTAAAGCCTATTAAGATCTAGCCCTAGCCGTTAGCGGTATTGGAATAACTCTCACTTAAGTGTCCTCTCTAGACTAACTTAAGTCGCTGCGCTGTCTATATTTAATTGAGGGGAAATGAGATTATAGACAGCAAACATCATTAAGCAGGTTGACACATTTTTCTATGTAACAGGATGTATCTGTGCCGTTAGACTCAGTGGTGCTATTTTTTGGAATGAGCAATAAATGGCCGTCATTAATGTTTGACATTATAATCGTATTATTTGAGGAGTTCACCGAAAAATCAATTAAAATGTATACATCTTCAGAATAAATCAGTTCAGGGAATTAACAAAAAAAATCCAAATGGCGTATGCACAACCATATAAATTCCTAATTATTAAAAATAGAATTCCCAATATTTCTATATTGTCAGATCCAGTTGCATTTTTTACCATTTATTTGACAGCTGCTGGCAATTTCTGCTAGATTCTCGAATGCAAATCTACCTACAAGGTCTAGGAGAGCTCAAAAGTTCCTGACTCATAAAATTCGTGTCATTTTCGAGTTATTGAAACAAATTAATATTGCTTCTGAACTCTGTCACACTCTTTATGGGCAGAAATGGGGGAGACGTTGTTTTTTTCTTAAAATTGCATCATTAATCGAACGCAGGAGTTTTATAAGTCATTCTCGAAGGATTAGTGAAAATTTGGCGAATGCGCTAAAACACATTTCAAAAAATACGGTTCGCAAATAAAAGGATTGAATTCGAATACATGTGGAAAACTCTTTCAATACTTATATTATTATTATACTTTGGAGTCCCAGCTTCAAGAGATAAGTAAGTTAACTTTGTTTCAATGTTTCCTGTGTCAATAATACAACAAGTCTCTCGATATAGAAGACATATTGAAATACAAATATTGACACCTGTAGGTTCAATGATCTTATCGTAAGTACCTAATAGGTATCATAAGGGCATCCAATGTTTCCGAAAAAAATCGAAAAAACACGTTGCTAAGTAATATTTTAACAAGAAGCATGAATCATATGAGCATGAGTGCTGGTGGCAATAAAAATCCGAGTCGAAGACGAGGATTTTTCCACCTGCACGAATGCTTTTTGTTAAAAAAATATTACTTTGCATTGTGTTTTTTTGATCTTTTTCACAGGAAAAATTAGATGCCCGAATGGTATTTGACAAGACTATTTCATGAGTAACAGATTATTCTGGATGCATTATGTATGTATTATCAGAGACAGCTGGTGCTGGTATTATTCATTTTCGTTGACAACAACTGTCAAGTTTTGCCGCGGGTAAACCCGAAAAAACTGCTGACAGCTGATGCCGTACAGTTTTTCCATCTAGAAACCATTTGTGATTCAAAATTGCGCGTTTCTGATTGGTGAAATTAAGACGCGGGAAATAGTTACAAGAAAACTGATTTAATTTGAGTAGTCAGTAAAAATATTTTCGAAAATAGGTGAAACTATCAGTTCCATGAAACTTGTATCATCAAGATACACATAAATATTTATACATACAGAGTGTAACAGCCAAATAGAATAAATTCGATAACAAATAAATGAGGGGGTTTTAGGAAAAACGCTCGGACACGTCGATTTGTAATTTTAAATGCGCATTTTTTTCAAGAAAATAAAATTATATAGGGTGTTCCATGCGACCGTGGCCAATACCAACTTTCTTATTTCAAATGCAACCCCCTGTATATTATTTATTTTTTGGATTCTTCAGAAAATTCTAGACATAATTCATGTACAATGTCCTATACCTATCTCCAACTTTTTCGGAAATATTAAGTGTTGAATAACGGTAGAAGACAATTCTACACCAGATTAGCATGTTGCCAAGACGTTCGCGGCGAGCATTTTGAACATTTCCTATATTGACATTAATGTTTTTTTTGTTTTTTTTTTATAATTAAGAAAAAATCAGTATTACTTATTAGGTTTCAAGTGTAATGTACCGAATTTGTGAAATGAAATAATTTTTATTTAAAGCGTTGATTTTTGCAATAAATCTGAAAACACTTAATACTTCCGAAATAGTTAAAGATAGGTATAGGACATTGTGCATGAATTGTGTCTAGAATTCTCTGAAGAATCCAAAAATAAATAATATACAGGGGATTGCATTTGAAATAAGAAAGTTGGTATTGGCCACGGTCACATGGAACACCCTATATAATATTATTTTCTTGAAAAATATGCGCATTTAAAATTACAAATCGACGTGTCCGAGCGTTTTTCCCAACACGCCCTAATTTATTCGTTATCGAATTTATTCCATTTGGCTGTTACACTCTGTATATTCATTGTTCAAGAAATCATTACTCATCATAGAACCAATTTCTGCCACTTCGGGCTTTTTGAAGGGAACATGGTCAAATAATATCCCCTTGACATTCTCCGCCACTGTACTTGTCAATTACATTCGAATGAACTTAACCTTGAAATTTAATTCCACAGAATTGATTACTTTTGCTTGTCATTGAACTATAATGAACATAGATATCCTTATCTTCACCTCGTTAAATGAAGTATACCTACCATGAAAATTCTTGATTAAAGTTTTTACCATTCGAACAAAATTTCAGTTTGGTGTAATATCTCTTATATTTATTCTTACATTTATATTACAGAGTATCAAACAAGGTTCTTCCTTCGAAAGATCAGTGTGATTCACAATTGAATTAAAATAATTGCAACAAGGAATGTGTAACCAGAGCACCCATTTTGGAAATGTTACAAATGATGTGTTTGTATAAAATTTTGCATGAATTCATATTTGTATAAAGATTTATAATTTGTCAACACTCAAACAATAAAATTTAGTTAAAGTCTGTGCAATATTTATACCAAAATATATTTATACCTATACAATAGATTGTAAGTCCCTTTAAACCGTAAATGCAGCACATTTGCATCTCAATCGACACTTTTGACACGTTATTATGACAAGAAATAGAAACGGTAGACGATAGTTGCAATTATTGCAAGAACAATAGGAATGAGCCAAGACTTCATTGTGTTTTCTGTTGTTGCTGTCTCATTGCCGGACGACCAGTCGGGAATCCTTTCTTTCACTTGTTTCCTTTCGGATTCTATGAGCTCGCCGATTTTGTATTTAGCCATCAGTTCCCTAGCGTCAGAAGAATGTCCAACATCTTCGAAGGGATCACTGGCATCTCTACCCGCTTGTTCCAATAAAACTTCCTCACCACCAGGATGTTCATTCAGAAATGGCGTTACATCGTACACATTGTTGTTGATAACCACCCAACTTGAACTGTTGTCATTGTGGGTTTTGACTTCAGCCAACGAGTATTTCTTAGTTTCCGACATTTCTCCTATTTCGATTTCACTAACGACCACAGAACTTCAATAAACTACAGGCAATGACTAGGAAATAAGTGTAATTCGCAACTAAAATGGAAACGAATGGAACCTTGATCCTTGTACTTGGCGATAGAGGAACACCAGATATCACGTCAGAATCACTTCTAGGTTGGTTATGTAAAGAGTCCGAAATACTGATAATAGGTCGAAATGTAAACTAAGATTAATAGCGGATACGTTGCATATTATGACACCTCCTCTGTCGTCTACTATTACACGATTAATTCGAATTCGGCATCGGTGTTTCAGAGGCCAACATTACGTGAACATGATGATGAAATCAAAGCTCACGCTCACGCATAACCTGAGTAGACGCTTGCGCTTTGAACATGCATGCCGCGTCACGTCGATGGTTCGACCAGTGGCGTCACCGCGAATAAATTCAATAAATATTGAGAAAAGGAGTAATATCAATAATTCATTTGATTACACTGATTTTCATAATCATGATAAAATACAACGAAAGGAACGTGTTTATTGATCATTCGTGGTGCTTTTGGTCCTAAGTACAAGAGTCTCTGATGGGCTTTACCTTGAAAGATTAGGTTGCATTCTCTGATGAAGCATTCGTATTCATTCAATCCTATCGTTATTGTACAGCCTATTATCAAATTTCAATCCCATCCAACTTTGGAACAACTATGTCTTCTGAGTCAGAACTTTCACTTATTGAAGCCTGGTGAAAGGAACAAACTTTATTTTCACATCGCACTCAAGAAATGAATCGGGTGAGAATTTTATGGGGTTGGTAGCTGGGTCCTGGGCTGGGTCATGAAAGGTTCAACCAAAAAGGCTTCGACATTAGGCATTTAGGACTCGATAGAAAAAGTTCATCAGTTGTTGACCGTTCAAGAGTACTCTTCGTGTACATATTTGTTTTGAATTTTTGATATTTAGGTTTAGTGTGCCTTCGGGCAATATGCGGTTATAGACAGAGTCGTTTTTCAGTTAGGTTAGTTTTATCTATCGTTAAATTAATTCGATACCATATTAGCATTATTCTGATTCGAGCTTGGAAAGAAGGAAGAGGCGAAAGATGAAAATTGGGTACCTACCATACCACAAAGATAAAGGGTTGTCTAATAAGAGGTGTTATTTTGACATTCAAAGAAAAAATGCCATTTTTTTAGATTTGTGGAATGCCTAATACCAAAGAACGAGGAGGAATGGACAAACCTGGGTTCTTATAACACTTTCGGCTGCAGCAGCAATATTCCTGGCTGTTCTTGAGCGATTTGCACCGGTTTTATTCTTCACATCACTAACTTGTCCCAACAGTTCAAATTTTTCCACCAATTTCTGTATTGCGGTTCTAAAAGGTGCTTCAGGACGACCCAAAAATGTTCGAGTTTTAGGAACTGCCTCTGCCAAATTTTCACCTTTTTTATAGTGAATTTCAATAATTTCAATGCGTTTTGTTGAAGCGTGTATCGTAATGGTAGCTTCAAAAGTGACATCTACTGCAATAAATGGCTATTCATAATAACACATCTATTGGAAAACCCTTTACATAAAAATGATCGATTTTTTTTTCTGAAAATTGGAACATTCGGTATCTCATCAGTTGTTATGAACACACAACTTCTCAAAATGAGTTTTTTCCGTCGACCATAGAATAAAAGCTCATTTTAACGCACTCGAAATCATTAATGACCTATTTTAATGCATGATTTCTTATTAATGCATGATTGTCATGGCAACCGAACATAAAATATTCAGTCAGAGCACTATCGAGCTTGGTTGGAAATCAACTTCTGTCACAGAAGGGTAGATGTATTGACAACTCCATTCAAAATAAAATAGACTGCAAAAGAAATTTCAGGTGATACAATAAGTTGCAAAGTAAATAATACTTCAACCTCCACTTTCTCCACAAGTTCCTTATGGGATATCATAGGTAAAGATATAAATGCAAACTAAATGTAAACTATTCAGAATGTCACAACATGTCCAATATTCCCTCTATGAATTTTTCGAATTGTTCCATAGGGAGCATAAATATTAATATATCGAAATTAACATAGAAATTTACATTATGTCAAATTTGTCTATTATGCAAATAAAAATTCATTTCAATCGAGAATTCATATTCTCGTGATGAGGTCGACGGAAAAATCTTGTAATCAACTCGTTTATTAATTCAGCGATTAATGTTCCCAAACATTAATGGTAGACCAGGGCCGAAACCTTCAAAAATGGTAAAAAATGAAAAAAAATTACAGTAGGATGAAACCCATTAGAAAAGGAGGGGAATATGATCAAAATGAAAGGAAAAATAAATTACGGTCGATCCGAGTTCGGGAAGTGGGAGGGGTGAGTTTTTAAGGGTGAAAAATGGTTTTCCTTGATTTCCGGCAAAACTACGAGTCCTATGGAAAAAAGTTAAATGGCAAAGTTGTAAGTAATGAAAAGACCTACAACTTTTTTTTGCAATTTTTTCACATAACCTCAAAATTCAGGTGAAAAATTCAAAAAACCAAGTTTTTGGTTTTTTATTTATATCTTCTTCAAAAAAAAATTTTTTTCTACGAAATTTTGTGAAAACTTACCTTATTATGTCCCAAATACACTGTAATTTATTAGATTCAAAATATTTATGTTTTCGCCTTATTTTAACTTAATATCAAAAAAGCACCCTAATTTTCAATCGAAAATTCTGACGTCAAAATATCAGCTTTTTTCAAAAAGTTTAGGGGCTTTTTCTTCATTGAAATATCTACTTTCTGATGGTGTAAAAAAATATACATTACTATTGGAAATGTTCTCAGAAAATGCAAAAAATTGAAAAAACTCAAATTCGAAATTTTTTTTAATCATTATGTACAATTTTGAGGTGTTTATTGAAATTTACCCTTTAATTACTCAAAAAACGTAAGATTTCCTGTTTCATTTTTAAACGAAAAAATTGCAAATTGAAATATACTTCTATACTTAACAAAAAAATAAGTTAATAAAGTTAATATTTAATAAGACATCTACAATATTTTGAAAAAGTTGTAGAATCTTGTTTAAATAATATTTTTAGATGACTATTTATTGCTGTTTTAAGATAATTCATATACCTGAGTGACCTTTGGTTGATTTTTAACCCATTGTAAGTTATTTCATAGAGAAGTGGGGACTGAGTTACTCTAATGGTGGGTTTCATAAATCGTTGATTGAACAAATCACAGTTTAAAATGTGGCTGCCGAAAACATGGTTTAAAATGCACGAATTTATGCACTAATTGTCATGGTTCTGAAAATTGCTACAATATAGAAGAAAAAATCTATGAGGAAGTAAATGATTCAGATGAAATTGTGGAAGAAGAAACAATGCAGACTGGAAATAACATTGGAAACGAAAATGATGGTCTTGAAGATTTCGACGATCAACTAGAGTTGGAAAGGTTTTTCGAATCTGACGATGAAGAAATGCCTTCGAAGAGACAAAAACTAATGAATAACTGATTAGAATTTCAGATAAGGTATTTATGAATAACAAGATTAACGTTTTTGAAAAAAAATAAAATGCGTAATCAGAATTAAGTATCTAAATTCAATAGTACGATTTACCTGTATATTTCTATTGATTTTCTATGACATGAATGTAATTCGAATTAAATAAATAAACTCTGTATCCTAAAAAAAATGCAGCAATCACATTTTTTTGATGAAATTGTACATAGTGATTAAAAAAAAAATTCGAATTTGAGTTTTTTCAATTTTTTGCATTTTCTGAGAACACTCCTTATAGTAATGTATATTTTTTTCACACCATCAGAGAGAAGTTATTTCAACGAACAAAAAGCCCCCAAACTTTTTGAAAAAAGCTGATATTTTGACGTCAGAATTTTCGATTGAAAATTAGGGTGCTTTTTTGATATTAAGTTAAAATAAGACGAAAACATGAATATTTTAAATCAAATAAATTACAGTATATTCGAGATATAATAAGGTAAGTTTTCACCAAATTCCGTAGAAAAAAAATTTTTTTTGAAAAAGATATAAATAAAAAACCTAAAACTTGGTTTTTTGAAATTTTCATATAAATTTTGAGGTTATGTGAAAAAATTTCGAATACAAAAGTTGTAGATCTTTTTGTTACCTACAACTTTGCCCTTCAACTTTTTTCCATAGGACTTGTAGTTTTGCCGGAAATCAAGGAAAACCATTTTTTACCCTTAAAAACTCACCCCCTCCCACTTCCCGGACTCGGATCGACCGTAATTTATTTTTCCTTTCATTTTGATCATATTCCCCTCCTTTTCTAATGGGTTTCATCCTACTGTAATTTTTTTCTGTTTCAAAAATTATCGACCCTGGTCTATGGGCCTACCACACGCTCAAGCTTCACCACAGTTTGGCTTGCGCAAACCGGCTTGAACACTGAACACTGAGCGTGTGGTTGGGAGAATTGTATACAGTTTCCCTCAGTGTTCAGTGTTCAAGCCGGTTTGCGCAAGCCAAACTGTGGTGAAGCTTGAGCGTGTGGTAGGCCTATAACGCGCTTGCTCCGCTCACACGTTAAAATATTTCAACGATTAATCGCTGTCATTAATAAACTACACCTTTTCCAATTTTAATTCAGAAAACGTAAAATGTAATTCAGAAAAGCAAATTTGAATTTCAGAAAATGGAAATTGTAATTCAGAATAGTAAGTTGATACATATCATATACTATTCTGAATTACAATTTCCATTTTCTGAAATTCAAATTTGCTTTTCTGAATTACATTTTACGTTTTCTGAATTACAATTGGAAAAGGTGTAGTATAGATTAAATAACTATTCCATATTCTTTAGAAAGCTCTACGAAAAAAATTGGTCCTCTTGTATCAGTTTTCAACTTATTTCATTTAAAAATATTCCTTATTTCGTTAATTCACTCACCTACTTCAAATATGTACTACTACAAACTTGGTAGCGTATGAAATTGTTCAAGAAAAATACCCTATAAGAACGCATAAACGTTGGTATAGCGGCAAAAACAAACAAGAAAACAAATAATAATAATTTATTTAATCTATTTCTTTATACAACAAAACTTAAGCACTAAGAACAAAACACTAAAACCTATCCTTTCTTGAATTTGATCACCAGAATACTTATCGTCAGGAAAAAGATTATCCAAATGAGGGTTGACAAAAAACCTTCGTAGACTACTGGGTTATTTAACGGCCATCCCCTAGCCAAGATACACCGAAGACTTTCTGTCGATTTTGTGAGTGGCAAGAAAAACGACACGACTCTCAAAGCAGGATACATGCCCTCAATGGGCCATATGATACCGCATAACATCACTATTGGCAAGAAACTTCCCATGGCCATATAGGTGGCACTCCTTTCATTATCACAGGCACAAGCCACCACGAAACCTGAAAACACACAAAAATTGAAAATTATCCACAAGTTTATAGTGAAAACGTTAATCGTTCGTCTCCCATTTGTACTCACAGTCCTTAGGATTGAAAAAAGAAAAACTCACCGAAGCACATTCCGCACAAGCCTGTCAGTATGGTCAGCAAGATAACAGAGAATATGTTTCCATTTTGGGCCAACTCAAAAACGTAGAATGTGAAGAAGATGACCAGAATCGTTTGGAAAATCATGACGGCAAACTGGGTGATCACATGAGAGAACAACATCTCCGTTCCCGTGATGCCGTTTACCAAAGACCTCTCCAATATCCCCTCATTTCTCTCCATCAGCATCGCGCCCGAAGTCAGGGCCACCGCCAAGAAGAAAATGATCCTGGAAGAATCATTGATTTTCATTTTTCGGGAATGGAAATTTTACACGAAAATACTTACGTCAATACAACACCAGGAGCTGCGAAGTTGGTAAATTCGGGGGAGTCGTCTCCATAAACGAATTTTTCGTACTGTAAATCAAATTAGGATAAATATCGGAATATAAGTACAGGGTGGGCCAGATTGGAAAAGGAATGGAAAGTCCCATTTACTAGCTAAATAGACGAAAACTGATGCTGGGCTTGATGGTTAATTTTTTTGACAAACTCAGTGGGGAAAACCGTAGATCGATAAGGACTGAACGAGAATAAATTCGCTTTCACGAAAACGCCTATATCTCTTGAAATAATTGAGAAAAAATCAAAATTTGATGATAGTTAGCTTTGTTATGAACGTCAGAAACATTTACAGATATTCCAATTCTCTGTCGCAAATTGTCAAGCGAAGTGAAAACACGAGAATTTGAAGTGAAACTTTTTCAAAATAATCAAAAATGGAGCTTCAAAAGAATCGCAAAAGAGGCTCGCGTTCGTCCGGAAACGGTATCAAGAGTTGTTAAGCGCTTCAACGAAGATCTTACAAGAAAGGAACCGGGAGAAAAAAGGGGTTTCATAGCCCAAAAAAAGTGAAGAAAGCCATCATCCTTTTTCAGAAGAATCCTAACCTATCAGGACGGAAAGTGGCCCAAATAGTGGGTTGTTCGCAGTCAACCGTTCAGAAAATCTAGTCGAGTTGTGGGCTTAGAACATACAAACTGCAGAAAGTGCCAGACAGGAACGCTGTGAAGAATCAAGAAGCGAAATCAAGAGCACAGAAATTAAAAAAAGATTTATTGAAAAATTTTTCCTGTTGCGTGATGGACGACGAAACCTATGTCTTGGCTGATTTCTCGCAACTTCCTGGTCAGAGATTTTAAACTGCAGATTCTCGTGGAAATGTTGACGAACAATTTCGCGTGAAGAAAAAAGCAAAGTTTCCTAAAAAATTCCTGGTTTGGCAAGCAATTTGCACTTGTGAGAAAAGAAGCAAATTTTTCGTTGGCCAAGGCTCTGTTGACTCGAAGATATAGGTACATCGAGGAATGCTTGAAAAAGCGACTTTTACCATTTTTACGTGAGCACGATGTGTCAACAATCTTTTGGCCAGATTCAGCTTCATGCCACTACAGCAAGGCCACCAAGGAATGGTACGAAGCTAATGAGTTGGTTTTTGTCCCCAAAGTGGCCAATCCACCAAATTGCCCAGAACTCAGGTCAATCGAAAGATATTGGGCCCTGGTAAAAAGAGAATTGAAGAAGACTAAGAAATCAACGAAAACATTAGCGGAATTCAAGCAAAAGTGGAAGACATCATCCCAGAAAGTGACTGAGAACACTATAAGAAGCATGATGGGAAGAATTCCAGAAAAAATCCATGAATTTTGTGAAAAATAGTTTTGGTTTTTTTATTGTAAAAACAGTTTTCATTAGAATTAGAAGATGATTCGAAAATGAGTTTGATTTTCGAAATCGGTCCAGTGGTTCAAAAGATATAAGCGTTTTTGTGATAGCGAATTTATTCTCGTTCAGTCCTTACCCATACTCGTTTCAGAGTTACAGGGGGTTTCTTGCGGCTTTTTCGAAAAGTTGCTGTAACTCTTTCCATTCAAAAGTGTCCAATGTGGTCCTCTATGTAAATTAGGTCATGCCGGCATTAGACTAGTTGAAACAAGCCCAAACCGAGTGGAAAAATTATAAAAATACATTCTCGACCAAATTTTTACAAACAAACTCAAGAAACCTACTTCTCTCGACGAATGTCCAATGCCGAAACTCTTTAACTTACCCTCAAAGGAATTCTTCCAACACGAGGACTGTATTCACATGATTCAGCAAAGTTTTCAAAGAAGGATTGAAGGGAATAATATAAATCCCTCTGGATGAATGTACCAATATTTTCATCTGTAACAAATTGAATAAAATTGAGAATTCATTCTAGAACAGTTATAATTCTTGAGAGCTTGTTCTACCTAAATGGTCTTAAAGGTCATGTCAAGAAAAATTTTTCTTGGATTCTTGAATGTGAATGTGAATCTACCTATAAGGTGGATCTACTAAAAGTTTGATGAACGAGCCCTCAAAAGCTCTAGAGTTCACGTCATTTCTTCGGCTGACCCATTTCTGACTCATTATACAGGATGTTTCTAAATTCATGTGAAAAAATTTAGGAGCTGATTGCTCGTATGAAATTAAGATGGGTCTTTCCTGTAACAACCCAGCCCCTTCTGAAATAACACCCTCTAAAAGGTGGTGATAATAGTTTTTATTTTTTCTCTTGAGATATTGGTTTGGGAAAAAATTCAATTTAATTTTATGTTATAATTTCATTTCATGAAACATCATCTCGAAGAGAAAGTTCTGATATGAAATGAAGTGAGGATTGCTAATTTCAACCCTGTATAATGTAACAGGAGTATTGAAAAAATACCCGTGGTTAGTCCTTGGCGAGAGCACGAAAATAACACAAATACAAAAAAAATTAAGTCACCACATTTTAAGGGTGATATCTCAAAAAGGGGTGGGCTGAGGAAATTTTGTTATATGAAAGACCCATCTTAATTTCATACGAGCAATCACCTCCTGAATTTTTTCGCATGAATTTAGGAACACCCTGTATATTAACCAATACTCGAATGCACAAATAGACATTTCTACTTACTTGACTTGTCTTGATGCACGTATACAGTTGAGCTTTCTATATCCCAACCTTGTACACTTCGTCCCAAATTCATACGATTACGTAAAGCGTCAGAAAAATTATTTGGTATCACCAGGGTGGCCCAAGTATTCCCTCTTTTCACAGTATCTAAGGCTTCGTCAGTTGAGTTATAATAATACTGCAAAAAAAAATCATGTCAGACTGCAGATGGAAGATCAATCGTATTGCGGATGATATATCAATCCAGCCCAAAAAATGGTGATGAAAGCTGAACTAAAACTTCTTGATAAGCCTCAAAACCCCAAACTGCCTTGCCAATTGTAGCCGGTTCTCCTGCAATCTACTCGCGAGCAGATGTTTTATCTTAGTCGGTCCCTCCCAGAAGTTTTCATATGAATATGAACCTAATTGAATACCCTCTATTTCCATAAGCCACACGTTGACATGAACAGCACAACCATGATTCGCCAGACCAAAAGGAAGATAATCCAGTTTTTCCATATGGGTACGACAAGGATTATGAAGGTCATGAAGCCAGGTAGCCATGAACAGAGCTCGTGTAAACCCAAAACAAACTTTCCAAACTCAAGAGAACGACCTGCATCATGCAGTCCGACTACCATGACCTTCAGAACCTCACCAATTAGAAAGATCAGACCTTGCTTCTCTTAGCAATCTGATCAGACGACTAAGCAGTTGTCACAGCCAAATCCGCTGTGTGTGTGTGTGTGTCTTTACCCTGAGCTGACGAAGCTATTCAGTCAAAGTTCACGAAGTTTCTCTTTCCAGAAGATGCCAGGAATGAGCAGGAATGATATGGATAACCTGCCTCTCTGGCATAAGAAGACATGAGATGCCAGTAGTGAAACTATGGTGATTCAGATCTTTCCAGAGCTAGTGCTTGGATTAATCTCTGGCTAAATGTTCTGAGGCATTGGCAAAGTCGTCAAAGACGTTGTCACCATAAGAATCAACTCTCAAATAGTTCATTCTAGAGCTGAACTGACAACCTATACTGCTACCTATACTGATAGACACATTTGACTCAAGGGATAAAATGACAAGGCACATAGTGGGTTTTTTTCAGAAGCTCGATTAGTTTTCCTATAAGGCATAGTGTTAAGGGGTGGAAATGTAGCTTGTGGTGAATGATTACAGTCATTACAGAAGAGAGAAATCTGGTACTAGACCATCATAGGGTCGATCCTCTCCAAACCGTAGGTACTCATAAGAGTAAAATACGAACTTACCAAATTTAACGACTTATTCTGCAGAAAACTGAGATAATTACAGCTTAGCCTCGTACTATTGCATCCAGGGGTGAACTTGCATGTTTCATAAGGAAAATCTATCTCGTTGTTGACAACCGACAAGCTCAAACCTTTCGGCTCGTGTCCTATCGACATACAGAACAACACGATCTGACAGACCGGCAGTCCTATAATGAAGGCCATCACAGGGGCATTCCTCCACATCCACAGGAAATTCTTCCACACGAGAGCCTTCATGTGGTTCATTTTGAGGATTTTGAAGTAGTCTGCAAGTTTAACGGGTGGCATCTCATCAGGGGGTAGTTCTAGGGCTGCGGGAGTGTCGGTGGTGTCCGGGGAGATGGAGACTCTTCTGCTCCTACTGGTGATGGAGACATTGTCTCCGAATTCGCCAGAAATTTCGCAGATTTCGTCGTCTATTGTGGCTCCTGGAATGGAATGTTAGGAGTTAGTCCACATTCCTAGAAGGACTTTCCATTTTCAAAGCTTGTTTTCGTTATAAATATGGTTAATTCTAGAATCATCTCTAGATTTGGCAGTATGGTAGTATGTCGAAAGATTCTGGTGACTTACCTTCATTCACCACGCCTGTAGGGACAGTTATAGCTTCAGTTACCCCCTGAGCTATACTAGATCGCCTCCTCTTCCCCATGTTCTGTATGACACTCAATTTCAGAAATACGTCCTCCAAACTTTGAGCATTGAATTGAGTAATTAGTCTTTGTGGTGACTCTTCAGCAAGTAGATAACCACCTCTCATCAAACCAATCTGAAAATCGAATTATAGATAGATATTTCAACGTTTATATCATACTTGAGACTGCCAATAAGTCTTCAATGTCGACTATCTGTTGATGAATTATTTTTTTTCTCAGAAACCGTGACCATTACGAAGAAACTACAAGAGACATTATTTGTTAAGAATAGATCAAGCTATCCAAAATAAATTCTTTATTGAAAAATATGAATATGGATGAAAGTTTCTTGCGGAACAATGTTTAGGGGTGGCTTTTTCTACCCCTTGCAATCATAGAAGAACGCCACCAAAAATTTTTTTGATTACATTCTCGCTCTCATAAAATGTCTGATTAATTTTATTTTTGTCAGTTTTTTGCATTTCAAGAAAATAATTAAAAACTGTTTTTTAGGGGTCATGTTTAGGGGGTTGTAACTAAGCAGGGGGGCTCAAAAAAGAAAAGTTTATATGAAAGACCCACACTATTTTTTGACAAAGAATCATCCCCAAAATTTTTTCGCAACTATTCATACACATACAGGGTGGCCAAGAGATTGACGTCAAAAAGGAAAAAAACAGGTCCCTCGTGTCATGGGCTATTCGAATCACCCCCATCTATGTTATGCGATTCTGCACGGTTTTCGAGTTATGAATTTTTTATGAACTTTGAGAATTTTCGACTTGACCATCTTAAAAAAGATATTAAAAAAGAAGTACAAGACTTCTCTGTGAAATTCTTTCGTAACTTAATCTCCACGAATTGTACTTTTATACATAAAATAACCATTCATTAATTTTCAGCATTTTCTATCATAATTTTATCAGAGAAATCTTAAAATGGCAAAAAATAATTTTGTAGTAAATGTCTACTTCTTTGACTTTTTCCACCTCGATGACTTTGAAGGCTAATTCTAGCAAAAGTAGAGGGTTAAGTACCATTTTTTATCAATTATTCTAAAAGCTGACTGTTGAGCGCAGTTTTTAACCATACTAAGAAACCGTGAATTAGCCTTTTTACATTTTTAATTTTGATTCGAAAATTCAGATCATAATCCAAGTTTCTAACCAAAACAGGCTATCCGAATTTAATTCCATCCAAATCGTTGCGTAATTTTTTTTTATTTCATTTTCCCGCCATCTTTGAACCGCCGTATTTCCCTTACATTTGACTTTTGACCCAACATTTATATAACAAACTATCCTTTATTTTCAACAAGGAATCATCCCCTCAAATTTTTTGGACTTGTTTTGAAACGCCTTGTATATATATGGCTCCTTCATTCTGTAACTGTGTCGGACTCAAGTCGTAAAACGAACGGATCACCCTAAAATTCATGCAAAGTTACCCAAAAAGTCATCGTCTTCATAAAATATTAAAATTCAGGCACACCGAGCCATATAATTAAAATAGTCCCTTTACATTAACAACCGGAAAGACGAGATAATATGATGCCCCATAAATGACAATACTGACAAATCCATTGTTCTTTTTATCGGTGGTTGAAAGAAGCTAATCCTGCTTGTAAATTACATCCCTTAAGTGCAGGCACCGACAGGTACGGGGAAGCAGGGAAGTTATGAAGGCGTCATAAACATCCCTCAAAATAACACGTTCAATGCTTGACTTTCAACACTACAATACAACCCGATGTTGACTTGAGTCATCTTCAGACGTTGCAACAAACTGCCAATTTTGGCAGTTTAGTTGTAAATAACCCAGGGGAGATAGGTCTTAAACAAAAATACCTGAAAATAGTTGCGAATTGTAACTTTCTGGGGTACTGTATAGGTTGTAAAGTAACGCCTATAACATCAAAAGCGGCAGTCTTTAACCAGCGCGGTTAGTATACAGAAAACAATATTTATTCATTCATTTTGAACATAATTTCATGCTGTATAGAAAATCCTAGAATGAATTAAGCTACCCACTATATATTTCCTCTGTAAATTAATCAGAGAAACGTTGACAGAATTCACAATAGGTGTAGTAAAGTGACCAGTCTGTTATTGAGCATTATGCGAATCGAGTTTAGTTTCATGATTTTCCTGAAATTACCAAGGGTCTTTTGAAGGTCTTCTTGCGCCCGTATGGGGTGGAATTGTCGCAAATTGAATTACGACATAGGGGATGATATGATTTATCATTATATCGGAAAATATACGAATTGGTTAGTGGACATCAATTATGTCGAATTTGAGACAACTCACAACATGAATCTGAAAGTTTATGAAAGAAATAACCTGAGGTTGGGAGCTCATGAGGGGGTTGACAACAGCTGTCAAAAATCCTGGATATGTCATTACATAAATATGGGTTTTTTTTCCGAACATTCGATAGTTTTTAATGATGTTCTGGTAACGGAATCTGAACAAAACTTTGTATGTAGCTTGAATGCGTCATTATTCATCTAAATGCAAAATTTTATCTCTATCGAATCCGTAGTTTTGAAATGATCAAAAAAACAACTTTTGTTTCTAAACTATAATTTTTCGTGTTCAGTTTGACACCCTGTATTTCCCGCAATTATCATTTGGTTGAAAAATTTTGTGGGAGCGGCATTGTTTTTGATCAAAGAATTTACCTACACTTTTGCAAATAAGAGTTGAGCCATAAGAAACATCAATTTTTCCTGAATGTTTAAATTTCAAACATGCATTAAATCGAATATTTAAAAGGCTTCAATGATTAGCCGATTGTGAGAAAGAACAATAGACTATTATGCTTTATGGTAACCTTAAAAATGAGATGGTCTTTAAGTTGTTAATAACAGTATTCAATTAATTATTCCCATAATTATGCATTAGCAAAATTGTAAATGGTAAGTTGCATTTGTGAAAAATATAATTATTCATTTTATGAAGCCATTATTATGGAATTAACCAATGAGCAGCGTGGATGATTTTACCGATTCTTCAGACCAAAAATTCTTTGCTACTTCATCTATTTCAAAAATCATACAAACTATAATTGGAAAAACTAACTAAACATTATTTATGAAAATTATGAATACCACATTATTTGCATTCCGTTTTCTGCTCATTTTAATGGCGTTTATTTGACTTCAAGAACAGTAATGATGCCAAAACATCCATTAAAAAGAACATAATAATTCAATTAGGGAATTATTGGATTCGTATAGAACCACTTTTCCTAATTTTATATCTACTTATCCAATGATCCAATCTATAAATAGGAGTTTTTTATGATTGTAGTCATGTAGTCATCGCTCAGAATTTTAATGATAGTTGTTTATTCGTTTGTTTCTTGCAAGAAAGCAAAGCTCTTGTTGAAACAGGAAAATTCTTCCTATCAAGGAACGCAAATTAACGATGTTTTTCAATTTGTATGGTCCTCCTCATTTGAACGTTTTTGCACTTTTTGCTCGTTGTCCCCACATTTTCTCTGGTAATGCATTTTTTCATAAAGTTCAATAGTATGGACTCAAAGGAAGCGGAAATTTGTACTTCATTCATGATTGGATAATCCTGCGTTGAAAAAGTAAGAAAGATCATATAAGTAAATCAAATATTATAACAACATGAAATCCTGGAACAAATCTATTTCAAGGAATTAAAACAACCGTTGTACCTATCCTGCAAAATTACCATGGTACTAGATTTCTGAGTCTTTTAAAATCAATCAAGAACGAACCAACAGAATATGACGAGATCATGTTGGAATTTAGGTTTTTTCGGCATTCTTCATTGCTGGGTTGAACAAATGATCCCCGAGACTATCCTGCTGGAATTGACGGTCAAATTTCCGGTTTTTCCAGAGAGTAATACTTTATCAACGACAACTTGTCAACAAAGTGGGAAAAAACTGATTTTGTTGAAGGAGACCAAGGTGGACCGCTGAGAATCGACATTGGTATAAGACTGATTTCGACATTTTAATTTATAATTATTCCGATGCGAGATGATATAACAAATTAATGCTACGAGAATTTATTTTACAAGAATTAATTTTCGAAGCAACATCATGGAAGCAGACCGGATTCAGGAAGTTACCAATACGAAAATATGATTATGGCCATCTTTGGTGACCTTGAAATACTATATTGCCGAATATAACACCTTGATCATGCTGTGGGTAGAACTTTTTACCTTTACGAGAATTGTGGACTCAGAAACCGAAGTTTTACTTTGTCCAATTTCAAAACTACAGGTTCTATCGAGATGAAATTTCGCATTCAGAAGGTGAATGATATACACTGCGCAAAAAAATTAACGCACATTATGGAAATCTCAAATTTATTCTACAACTGAAGGTGTTCTCAATGATAATTATTTTTATCAGAATTATGCATGCATATGTTATCCACTTTCAACGTTTTTCTTCAATACAGATGTTTTCTCCCAGCAGGAATAAAAAAAGATGATATTATCAGATTTTGAATGTATATTGGCTCCATTCTAAAATCAGTTGTTCTCGATCGATAGTTTTTCTTTCGTTTGATTTTCTACACTCGATCGCTATGCAACGCGAAACACGCAATTTGACCCAAGAGGAATGTGCCCAAGCGGTAGTTTTGCGAGAAGAAGGGTGGACATACACAAGAATTGCAGAAAGGTTTGGAGTTTCCCATACAAGTGTGTCCAGAATGTTGCAGCGATTCAGGGAGACAGGTATGAATGTCCGAAGACCAGGACAGGGTAGACCACG
Organism: Adalia bipunctata; assembly: GCA_910592335.1. Classification (NCBI taxonomy): domain Eukaryota; kingdom Metazoa; phylum Arthropoda; class Insecta; order Coleoptera; family Coccinellidae; genus Adalia; species Adalia bipunctata. The sequence continues at coordinate 8,666,620 of OU342951.1, forward strand.
GGTAACAACTGCCATTCAAGAACGTTACTTGAGAGTTTCTTCGTTGAGACAACGGTTTGCAACCGCTCGCCTCCTTCAAAATCAGTTTGAGCAAACTCATGAGGTGCAAATTAGCACTCAGACAATAAGAAATCGCCTCAGAGAATATGATTTAAGGCCTCGTGTCGCGGCAAGAGGCCCTGCTCTTACCCCAGCCCATCGAAGGGCGCGTTTGGATTTTGCGAGAGAGCATATCCATTGGGAAGAGGCCGATTGGGAAAGAGTTCTCTTCACAGATGAGTCTAGATTCTGCCTTTACCATTGTGATCGACGTTCCCTTGTATACAGACGTCCACAAGAAAGATATGCTCAGTGCAATTTCCTGAATACTACTGGTTTCGGGGAAGGATCGATTATGGTATGGGGTGGAATATCTTCGACTGCTCGCACAGACCTAGTGGTCGTTGATAATGGAGCTATGAATACTGATAAGTATATAAGGAACATTCTTGAAGAGCATGTAGTGCCATTTGCCCCATACATTGGTGAAAATTTCATTTTTATGGACGATAATGCCAGACCCCATCGTGCGCGCATCGTTCAGGAGTACCTTGAAGAGGTTGAAGTCTCTCGAATGGAATGGTCAGCAAGAAGTCCAGATCTCAATCCGATTGAGCAGGTTTGGGACAACCTCAATAGAAGGCTGAGAAGTTCAGAAAATCATCCAGCTACTCTCAATGACTTAGGAATCCAACTCGGAGAAATCTGGGAAGGATTAGATCAGAACATTTTAAGATCACTCATTTTTAGTATGAACCGTCTTTGCCGAGCTGTAATTAACGCAAGGGGTGGAAATACCAAGTATTAAATCACTTATCAGCATTTTAGTATTTTGAAAATTGTTCATTTCTCTTCTTTCACATAAGATTCAGTGAAATCCTGAATTTTCCTTCCATTCAATGTGTCTTGTTTCGTTCGAAACCTTCTCGAGAGAACATAAAAAATAAGTTATAAAGTCAATGTAGAGTTAACTTTCATTAAAATTGAGATTTTCAGAATGTGCGTTAATTTTTTTGCGCAGTGTATTTGAGCAACATGCCAAATTTTGTCCAGATCGGTCAACCAGAACCATATGAAATGGTAGCAAATTATTGAGAGCCCTTTTTAAATTATTCCAAAGCCAGAGACTTAGGACCTAGTCTTGCACACTCTGTATATTAGAAACGATGATTTTTTTGACTGACAGAAATCGTCAGGTACATATTTCTGCTTACCTGATGAGCCTGCCTCGTTTCGTCGATGTAATGGGTTGTTATGATGACTGTAGTATTCCTATTCTTCGTTATCTGCACCAGATGCTTCCATATGTTCGCCCTCAGCAATGGATCCACCCCAACGGTAGGTTCGTCCAGAATGAGCAGCTCTGGCTCATGGACCAAGGTAGCGGCCAAGGACACTCTCCTCTGCTGTCCCCCAGACAGATTTTTGACCTGCCTGTCTGCGTGGGGCAGCATCAGAAACTCTAGAAGGAAGTTGAGTTTCTCCTCGATCTCCTTATTTTCCATGCCAGCGATCCAACCGAAATATTTCACCGTTTCCCTGATCGTAAACTCCCCGTATAATGCGACTTCCTATAAATTAAGATGATTTGGTCATTTTTGATAAACGGCGTGGATGAGAAAGTGAATCAGAGTGTGGCGAGTTGGTAATACTGCGTTATTATCACTTCAATTCCATTTCCAAACGACTTCAGTGTTAATGAATGTCTTTAACTCGAAATGTTTGAGTTATTTTTTATTTAATGAGTATGGAAGAATTGGTTTGAATACTAATGGAGCCAAAAAAGAATTTCCTCACTTGAACACTGTTATATAAGTACGAGAAATTCTCTGTTATTGATATTTCATATTGCCAAAGGATTGGTTAAATCGTTTTTTAGGTCTTATTTGATTAAGGACTGAACGAGAATAAATTCGCTATCAAAAGAACGCCTATATCTCTTGAACCAATTGAGAAAAAATCAAAATTTGATCCTAGTTAGCTTTGTTATGAACGTCAGAAACATGTGGAACATTTACTTCATAGATATACCAATTCTCTGTCGCAAAGTGTCGAGCGAAGTGAAAACACGAGAATTTATAGTGGAACTTTTTCAGAATAATCAAAAATGGAGCTTCAAAAGAATCGCAAAAGAGGCTCGCGTTCGTCCGGAAACGGTATCAAGAGTTGTTAAGCGCTTCAACGAAGATCTTACAATTAACCGCAAGGATGGAACCGAGGGGAAAAAGGGGTTTCATAGCGAAAAAAAGTGAAGAAAGCCATCAGCCTTTTTCAGAAGAATCCTAACCTTTCAGGACGGAAAGTGACCCAAATAGTGGGTTGTTCGCAGTCAACCGTTCAGAAAATCCAGTCGAGATGTGGGCTCAAAACATACAAAGTGCAGAAAGTGCCAGACAGGAACGCTGTGAAAAATCAAGAAGCGAAATCAAGAGCAAAAAATCAAAAAAAGATTTCTTGAAAAATTTTTCCTGACGACGAAACCTATTCCTTGGCTGATTTCTCGCAACTTCCTGGTCAGGAATTTTATACTGCAGATTCTCGTGGAAATGTTCACGAACAATTTCCCGTGAAGAAACATGCAAAGTTTCCTAAAAAATTCCTGGTTTGGCAAGCAATTTGCACTCGTGGGAAAAGGAGCAAATTTTTCGTTGGCCAAGGCTCTGTTGACTCGAAGATATACATCGAGGAATGCTTGAAGAAGCGACTTTTACCATTTTTACGTGAGCACGATGTGTCAACAATCTTTTGGCCAGATTTAGCTTCATGCCACTACAGCAAGGCCACCAAGAAATGGTACGAAGCTAATGAGGTGGTTTTTGTCCCCAAAGAGGCCAATCCACCAAATTGCCCAGAACTCAGGCCAATCGAAAGATATTGGGCCCTGGTAAAAATAGAATTGAAGAAGACTAAGAAATCAACGAAAAAATTAGCGGAATTCAAGCAAAAGTGGAAGACAGCATCCCGGAAAGTGACTGAGAACACTAGATGATGAATCGAAAATGAGTTTGATTTTCGGCATCGGTCCAGTGGTTCAAAAGATATAAGCGTTTTTGTGATAGCGAATTTATTCTCGCTCAGTCCTTATATAGGTAGAACTGTAGAAGTGGAAAAGGTGAATCTGAAAAGACTTCCGAACTTTGACACTTGACACCGTTCCTTTTGTTGCAGCTACATCTGTCAAATTCACTGCCATTCATTCAGTTTTTTTTTGCCAAATCCCCATATTCGTCACTTACTTGAGGCATATATCCCACTCTAGGTCCAGGTACGCCACTGCCTCTTGAACCAGGGGTACCCCCTAAAACCCATATTTCTCCAGCGTTCAAACGTTTCCTACCGACTATACAGTTCAACAGTGTTGTTTTGCCGCAACCACTGGCACCTAAGAGACCATAGCTGAAAAATTACGATACATCGAAAAATTAAAAAAAAAAAACGTTTGAGACACTGTCTCAATTCAATTTCGAAACTAGACCACTGAGTATACGAATGATAAAAAAGTATATCTTTGAAATACTTTATTCTTACATGCATCCTTTTGGTACGGTCATATTAAGTCCATCTAAAATGATGTAAGGACTGCTTTTGCTGCCATATTTTTTGTAGGCTCGCCTTACACATACAGCGTGCTGTCTTCTGGTATGGACTGTCGATGCTTGGTTTTTTAGCTGCCTTCTCTTCAATTCTAAATCACTAGGGCCCTCCATGGTTGAACGAAATAGATCTTATTCTGAAACAAGAAATTCAAATGATAAATTTTGCCATAATAAAAAATTGATATAGATTTAATGATGCATGGGTAGTCTTGAACTGGTAAATCCGAATCTACCTACAAGGTGTATCTACTTGTATGGTGGATTAACGAGCACTCAAAAACTAATGGCTTCAAGGCAGTGCTTTAGGGGCCAATTATTTTTCTGAAAATCGATTGATTTTCGTTGAATTTCCAACTCAAATATTTCTTATGAAAAATATGAGTTTTGCCCTCGGTATATCCTGAAAACCATTAGGATGGAATCGTGTGGTTTTCCCCCATACGTCACAGACCCCATTCAGTTGATCAATTTGGGAATTCAGCCTTGAGTGAATCATCTAATCAAATCATTATAATGGTTGAAAAATTCGGTTGGAATTGAAGCTTGATGGCAAGGCCGGCAATTTGGAATATTTGTGAGTTTTATGGTTATCTAGACGAAGAACCAGTTCTCACATTCACTCCTTCAGGTGAAAAACCTTCGTTGTTTTATAGACAGCATCATCCAAATAAACTACACACGTATGTGTCACTGGTTCATTTTACTTGTTTTGACGAATAAAAATGATGTTTACAAAGACAATTCACATTAGCATGCTGGGAATGCCCCAAGCTGCAAATTTATAGGTGATCTTTGGATAGAATATGAATTGGTTTTTCAATTTTCTGTCAGGATTCCAATGAGGATGATAATTTACCGCTATTATCATATTAGCATCTTAGATTTATTGCTGTTCAAATCAGCATATGAATGCGTAGTTTCAAGTAGTTGTGTTCAAGGAAATTCAGCAGAAAAGGTCAATTTACCCATATTATGTCAAGTTTTAGGATAAGAATATAAAATTAAGAAAAATCTAGAGAAATTTTCAGCTAATGCAAATATCCAGGAATTCACTTCATCTAACAAAACTTGGAAATGCCGTCTTATTGCACCCACAGAGATTATAACTGTCAACAGGTTTTGAACCCTGGAGTACGCTAAAGCCATACCTAGTATTATACCATTGTAAAGCCCGTAAAGCCGAGAAAGCAAAATTTATAACAATGGGGAGCACTCACGTAGAAGGTACCCCAAAAGTACCAGATGTGACAGAGTTCTAAGCAAGGTGACCTTGAAAAAAATTTGTGTTTCGAAAATGATGCTATCTTTGATGGATATCCCGCAAATTCTTGATTGCATGTTACAAAATTGACATAAACATTTCCCATCTGAAAGTATACCTATAAATGCCTATTTCTTTCGAAAACCTGATCTCACATCTTGAAGAATTCGATGGGTTATCAATATCTTCAATTTGAAGAACATGGATAAACTATTTCGGAGAAAAATATAAATGAACTTCCACTGTATAAGTGGACCAGAATGACCAAATCCGATGTATCAAATTAGAAACTTTTCAAACGGCTAATAGACCTGTAACAGTAACAGTGTGTAAAGGAAAATAATAGATTTTGTATGGTTTTCATTCAGGTTAAGAACTTCTTCTCCAACTCTTAGTATCAACAAAATAAAGGAATTTTGGAAATGAACATTTTGTTAAAAAATACCAACACACTAAACATTAAAAATCTTCCGGCTTTCAAATTATAAATGCAATTTCCAATTAGGGAAGTGTTTTTTAATAGCGGTCATCATTTGCACAGAAAATTAATAACCATCTATTCTCGATAAACCTTGGATGTACTAATGTAATACATATGAGTCTAGGTATGAAAAACAAGTCTTAAAAAGAATAGTAAACAAAATGGTCATCAAAATTCGAGTTTAATAGCTTCCACTGATGAACGAATAAATTTTTCGAATTTTGATGATTCAGTACAACTGGCAAGTAAACAATTGTAAAAGAAAATATAGCATACCTATGTATTCAGTGGAACTTGATTGTATCCGGTTTTCAGAATGTCTTAAGGAAAAGAATGGAATAGGAAGAACATAGTCCATCGTTTCACAATTGTATGATTATTTAGTGGGGAATAATTCACACCAATTCATTTTCGAGGATTTTCATACGAATTTTTATTGAACTTGATTCCTGACTCAATGATTTTGGTAATTATTCATGATTTGGAAATTATATACTGAAGAAAGGGACCATCGTGAATTGTTTCTCTGAATACTGGGTGGGTGAGTGCTCATCAGTTTGGTTGAGTGTATTTTCTTATATCAATGTTTATTAGAGACTCTCTGAAACAATGCTTGGCTAGACCCAAAATGCATTGGAGTTGTTAGGAATTTTGCCAGAAGAGACAAGAGATCAGCTAGATATTAATATAATCAGATTAAGGACTGAACGAGAATAATTTCGCTACCACAAAAACGCCTATATCTCTTGAACCAATTGAGAAAAAATAAAAATTTGATCATAGTAAGCTTCGTTATGAACGTCAGAAACACAGAAGCGAAATCAAGAGCAAATAAATTAAAAAAAGATTTCCTGAAAATTTTTTCCTGTTGCGTGATGGACGACGAAACCTATGCCTTGGCTGATTTCTCGCAACTTCCTGGTCAGGAATTTTATACTGCAGATTCTCGTGGAAATGTTGACAAACAATTTCGCGTGAAGAAACAAGCAAAGTTTCCTAAAAAATTCCTGGATTGGCAAGCAATTTGCACTTGTGGGAAAAGGAGCGAATTTTTCGTTGGCCAAGGCTCTGTTGACTCGAAGATATACATCGAGGAATGCTTGAAGAAGCGACTTTTACCATTTTTACGTGAGCACGATTTGTCAACAATCTTTTGGCCAGATTTTGCTTCATGCCACTACAGAAAGGCCACCAAGGAATGGTACGAAGCTTATGAGGTGGTTTTTGTCCCCGAAGAGGCCAATCCACCAAATTGCCTAGAACTCATCAGGCCAATCGAAAGATATTGGGCCCTGGTGAAAAGAGAATAGAAGAAGACTAAGAAATCAACGAAAACATTAGCGGAATTCAAGCAAAAGTGCAAGACAGCATCCTAGAAAGTGACTGAGAACACTATAAGAAGCATGATGGGGGAAGAATTCCAGAAAAATCCAAGAATTTTGTGAAAAATAGTTTTGGCTTACTTATTCATTGTATAAACAGATTTCATTAGAATTAGAAGATGATTCGAAAATGAGTTTGATTTTCGAAATCGGTCCAGTGGTTCAAAAGATATAAGCGTTTTCGTGATAGCGAATTTATTCTCGTTCAGTCCTTATTTAGCTCTCCACATGCATAAGTGCTCTATGAATGTCTCTCAAAGGACGCAAATGACAAAATACGGTATCAACCTTCGTTGAAACGTTGTTAACATATTGTGAAGGCAGTAAGCAACTAATTTTCTTCGACGAAGTCTATTGAGAATGATGAACCAAAACAGATTAAAGGATCCATCTTCAATGAGTCAATATCATATTTAAATTCAAACATCCTCTCCCATTTCCTTACTTAGACTGAATAACATACGTGTCTTATGTTTCAAATACAAACAGATGGAATATTGGTTTCCTTGAGTAGGTAGGATACGTATTTGTGTACTATGTACAGAATGAAAATATCAAATATTCAAGGTCCAAGGATTTTTCACGTTATTTATTTTTCTAATCGAAATTTTGTCTCGACAACACTATTCTCTATTCGAAAACTTGAATTGTCCTATCATTGAAACAAAAATTGAGAACATTTTCGGCTGCTCAAACTGGATAAAACTCCACAGCCACACTCAGCTTGGACACGTCATTCTCCATCTAAATGCCAGATTTCATTTCAATTAAATATGTAGTTTTGGAATTAGGTATCAGGAAAACAAAATTGGAACAGATCCCTGAAAATTTCAAGTTCCTAGATTTTTTCCGTTCGGGAGTTATCGTTTAATTCACGGTCTGAGGGACCAAATTGAATTTGACCACGGAATCGTCATCATTGAGTCTATTCTTTTGAGACCAAAAAATTTGCAAATATCGTATAGTAATGCGCTCAAAAACTGTTTACAATCAACCAAAATAGTTGCGGTTTCAATTCCTTGGCAATAACAATTCATCAACAGTCCATGTAACATTTCTACTAAGCTAAGTCCCTACCTATCTATCTGACTTTAGCAGTATCAGCAATATGAGTTCATTAACGAGCTAAAATCATGAAACATATTTCATAATTCCGTAGTAAAAGTGTAACATCTACAATAATAACGCAACTAATATAAACATACTCGTAATAATATGGATGTAATAATGGTTATTTCACCGTACAGTTTGAATTTCTACTTGCGTGCATTCAATTCGATATGGACCAACAGTGATTCATAGGTATTAATTGGACAAAGTATTGTGATATCATAAAAGACGAGCTTTTTCGAAGAGGAAAAAGAAATAAGAATGGAAGCAGAACAAGGTGATTTATAACTGCTTCAAAAGGTCAGACAATATCATAAATGGAGAGCTTTTTCTGGAATAACGAGGAACCATTAACTATTGATTATGAAGCCATTACCATTTTCGAAAATCCATACAGAGAAAGAGAGGAACATTTTTGCCCTATTCGGGTAGTTTGGCAGTCTAAATCCTAGATATGGCAATATCTATATCGATACAGGGTGTTCCGAAATTGGCATCCTACTTATATATTTTACGTTTGAAAGGAGGGACCTTGTATTTACTATGAAAACAAATTTTCGTGTTAACAAGTAGCATAAACGAAGTTTTTACAGTAGTTAGCTTCATCATTCGGTGAACATCTGAAGTTTTTTTTTACAGAGTGTATAATTCACCAATTTACTCAAATTGAATATGCGATGACTCGATTTTTTCAAATGGGACACCCTATATTTTTATCTTTCATGGAATTTGTTTTTCGAATGTCTACATTTTTTACAAAGTATGTCCGATACTTAGATGTGGAATATCTCATAAACAAAGCGAGGTACGTATAAGGAATTCTTTGTGAGAAATGTAGACATTTGGAAAACAAATTTCATGAAAGAGAAAATACAGGGTGTTCCAATTGAATAAATCGAGTTATCGCATATTCAATTTGAGTAAATTGGTAAATTTCTATAAGACACTCTGTATGGAAAAAAAAACTTCAGATGTTTACCGCACGATGAAGCTGATACCTTAAGCTAACTACTGTGAACGTTTCGTTCATCTAGATTGAGCACAGCGGTTGCTATAAGCATTTTGATGAACCCTCTAAAACACTAAAAATATCATAAAAATACGAATTTTGTGGCAACGCCCTAATGGAATTTGAAAAATGAGGTACAAGTGTAAAGCTCTTGTTGTCCTCGGAAGAATTATGCCATGAACTACAGGGTGTCTGAAAAAACTACATATTTTTCCGTGACTTTTTTTTGACGCAACCTCTTTATGTAAAATTATTTTCAGTTTGTAGACTTTTGTCAACCTTACAATCGCATCATGTAAATATTTCTCTAGTTTAGGCGCTATTTAAACTTGTCGCACTCTGTATAAAGTTTTCAATAACTCATAGGATGTATGCAACTGCGATGTCGATGAACTTTTTTGGAGGAACAAGAGCACCTGCTGAGTGTACAGAAACGATTCTCAACTTTAAATAATAATGAATCCATTCATATCGATTGTGTCATAAATAATTCTACTACAAAACCAATATTTTGTACCTGCAAGGTTCTTCTGAAATAATTCGAGAAAGTAGTTAATATATGTAATTCCTCCGAATTGTAACAGTGAAATACTTCATTAATCATATATCCTGTCACTCGAAGAATTCCATACCTTCTCAAAATCCTCCACAGTATTCAGTTTACATACAGTCTTTACATAAATCTTCCAATAAAAGTTTGCGTGTTAACTGATATTCGTTATTCCCATAATGTAGGTATAGAAATGTCATAACATGGTTAACAAGGTGAAAACTACCTTTAGCGTGTATTAAATTTTTACTGAATACTGACATGAGCTTCATGACTTGAACCGTTACCAATTTCACACAAGTGACACTTATGATGTGTGGATAAATGAAGACGATGATAGGATAATCGTTCTTTTTCTGGTGGTATCCATGAGCCAAATAGATAACTACTTTTTGGATGAAAATCCAACCTACACTTTTCTTGATTTTCGAGCCAAGGCAATCTTGATCACATATCAAAATTAATGATAAATTCATGCTGACAGATATTTGGGAGAAGTTATACATCTTCGAACTATGTTTTTGAATTTTATCATTATGGGTGTGCCGAGAAAAATTATTATGTATTGTTAATCCGTTGAAATAAATTCATTTTAGTGTTCGTTAATTCTTAGGATTTCAAAAAATGCACTGACATGAACTCAGGAACATTTGACGGCTCATTCTTTCTCCTTGTAGGTAGATTGCATTTTCGGAAAAACTCCATTATTTCGTAGGTGAAAACTTAAACTATGATGGGGATCTGTATTTTATTGATTAATTTTTTCGATATTTCTTTTTGTTCTGAAGCTCAGAGCACTCAAAGTATGGGTGATATGGATCACCAAAATGGGTATTCTGAATGATTCAAATGGGTTGAAGATTTTTCCGATTGAATACCACTGTTAGATTTTCCAAGAAATTCGTGGTGATGACAAATATGATGTTTTTAGGGGGTCTTACCCCTTATGCATTTTTGACCCAAAAATTTGGGATTTTCGATATCGATTTCATTCTTTCTAATGATACTTTGAACAATGCTGATTAACAATATACTAGCCACATGTGGATGCAACCAAACGAACGGGAGCTATGGCGATTTGAAATTTCGATTTTTTAAAAAAATGCCATTTGACAGGTGAAAATCTAAACCATAATGGAAAGAGCTCTGGAAAATCTTTTATTGAATAGAGCGACCTCGAAAACCTACATTTTGATACCAGAACCGTCCATGTAGCCCTCAGAACTAATGAATTATTTCGTTTTATTTTTTCGATATTTCATTTTCGAGTTTTGTTATGAAGCTCAGAGCACTCAAAGTATGGGTGATATGGATCACCAAAATGGGTATTCTGAATGATTCAAATGGGTTGAAGATTTTTCCGATTGAATACCACTGTTAGATTTTCCAAGGAATTCGTGGTGATGACAAATATGGTGTTTTTAGGGGGTCTTACCCCTTATGCATTTTTGACCCAAAAAATTGGGATTTTCGATATCGATATTATTGTTTCTAATGATACTTTAAACAATGCTGATTAACAATATACAAGCCACCTGTGCATGCAACTAACGGAACGGGAGCTATGGCGATTTGAAATATCGATTTTTTGAAAAAATGCCATTTGACAGGTGAAAATCTGAACCATGATAGTTAGGGCTCTGGAAAGTACTTTATTGTATAGAGCGACCTCGAAAACCTACATTTTGATACCAAAACCGTCCATGTAGCCCTCAGAACTAATGAATTATTTCGTTTTAATTTTTTCGATATTTCATTTTCGAGTTTTGTTATGAAGCTCAGAGCACTCAAAGTATGGGTGATATGGATCACCAAAATGGGTATTCTGAATGATTCAAATGGGTTGAAGATTTTTCCGATTGAATACCACTGTTAGATTTTCCAAGGAATTCGTGGTGATGACAAATATGGTGTTTTTAGGGGGTCTTACCCCTTATGCATTTTTGACCCAAAAATTTGAGATTTTCGATATCGATATTATTCTTTCTAATGATACTTTAAACAATGCTGATTAACAATATACAAGCCACCTGTGAATGCAACCAACGGAACGGGAGCTATGGCGATTTGAAATATCGATTTTTTGAAAAAATGCCATTTGACAGGTGAAAATCTAAACCATAATAGTTAGGGCTCTGAAAAGTACTTTATTGAATAGAGCGACCTCGGAAACCTATATTTTGATACCAAAACCGTCCATGTAGCCCTCATAACTAATGAATTATTTCGTTTTAATTTTTTCGATATTTCATTTTCGAGTTTTGTTCTGAAGCTCAGAGCACTCAAAGTATGGGTGATATGGATCACCAAAATGGGTATTCTGAATGATTCAAATGGGTTGAAGATTTTTCCGATTGAATACCACTGTTAGATTTTCCAAGGAATTCGTGGTGATGACAAATATGGTGTTTTTAGGGGGTCTTACCCCTTATGCATTTTTGACCCAAAAATTTGGGATTTTCGATATCGATATTATTGTTTCTAATGATACTTTAAACAATGCTGATTAACAATATACAAGCCACCTGTGCAAGCAACTAACGGAACGGGAGCTATGGCGATTTGAAATATCGATTTTTTTAAAAAAATGCCATTTGACAGGTGAAAATCTGAACCATAATAGTTAGGGCTCTGGAAAGTACTATATTGAATAGAGTGACCTCGAAAACCTACATTTTGATACCAAAACCGTCCATGTAGCCCTCAGAACTAATGAATTATTTCGTTTTAATTTTTTCGATATTTCATTTTCGAGTTTTGTTATGAAGCTCAGAGCACTCAAAGTATGGGTGATATGGATCACCAAAATGGGTATTCTGAATGATTCAAATGGGTTGAAGATTTTTCCGATTGAATACCACTGTTAGATTTTCCAAGGAATTCGTGGTGATGACAAATATGGTGTTTTTAGGGGGTCTTACCCCTTATGCATTTTTGACCCAAAAATTTGAGATTTTCGATATCGATATTATTCTTTCTAATGATACTTTAAACAATGCTGATTAACAATATACAAGCCACCTGTGAATGCAACCAACGGAACGGGAGCTATGGCGATTTGAAATATCGATTTTTTGAAAAAATGCCATTTGACAGGTGAAAATCTAAACCATAATAGTTAGGGCTCTGAAAAGTACTTTATTGAATAGAGCGACCTCGGAAACCTATATTTTGATACCAAAACCGTCCATGTAGCCCTCATAACTAATGAATTATTTCGTTTTAATTTTTTCGATATTTCATTTTCGAGTTTTGTTCTGAAGCTCAGAGCACTCAAAGTATGGGTGATATGGATCACCAAAATGGGTATTCTGAATGATTCAAATGGGTTGAAGATTTTTCCGATTGAATACCACTGTTAGATTTTCCAAGGAATTCGTGGTGATGACAAATATGGTGTTTTTAGGGGGTCTTACCCCTTATGCATTTTTGACCCAAAAATTTGGGATTTTCGATATCGATATTATTGTTTCTAATGATACTTTAAACAATGCTGATTAACAATATACAAGCCACCTGTGCAAGCAACTAACGGAACGGGAGCTATGGCGATTTGAAATATCGATTTTTTTAAAAAAATGCCATTTGACAGGTGAAAATCTGAACCATAATAGTTAGGGCTCTGGAAAGTACTTTATTGAATAGAGTGACCTCGAAAACCTACATTTTGATACCAAAACCGTCCATGTAGCCCTCAGAACTAATGAATTATTTCGTTTTAATTTTTTCGATATTTCATTTTCGAGTTTTGTTATGAAGCTCAGAGCACTCAAAGTATGGGTGATATGGATCACCAAAATGGGTATTCTGAATGATTCAAATGGGTTGAAGATTTTTCCGATTGAATACCACTGTTAGATTTTCCAAGGAATTCGTGGTGATGACAAATATGGTGTTTTTAGGGGGTCTTACCCCTTATGCATTTTTGACCCAAAAATTTCGGATTTTCGATATCGATATTATTGTTTCTAATGATACTTTAAACAATGCTGATTAACAATATACAAGCAGCCTGTGAATGCAACCAACGGAACAGGAGCTATGGCGATTTGAAATATCGATTTTTTGAAAAAATGCCATTTGACAGGTGAAAATCTAAACCATAATAGTTAGGGCTCTGGAAAGTACTTTATTGAATAGAGCGACCTCGAAAACCTACATTTTGATACCAAAACCGTCCATGTAGCCCTCATAACTAATGAATTATTTCGTTTTAATTTTTTCGATATTTCATTTTCGAGTTTTGTTCTGAAGCTCAGAGCACTCAAAGTATGGGTGATATGGATCACCAAAATGGGTATTATGAATGATTCAAATGGGTTGAAGATTTTTCCGATTGAATACCACTGTTAGATTTTCCAAGGAATTCGTGGTGATGACAAATATGTTGTTTTTAGGGGGTCTTACCTCTTATGCATTTTTGACCCAAAAATTTGGGATTTTCGATATCGATATTATTGTTTCTAATGATACTTTAAACAATGCTGATTAACAATACACAAGCCACCTGTGCATGCAACTAACGGAACGGGAGCTATGGCGATTTGAAATATCGATTTTTTAAAAAAATGCCATTTGACAGGTGAAAATCTGAACCATAATAGTTAGGGCTCTGGAAAGTACTTTATTGAATAGAGCGACCTCGAAAACCTACATTTTGATACCAAAACCGTCCATGTAGCCCTCAGAACTAATGAATTATTTCGTTTTAATTTTTTCGATATTTCATTTTCGAGTTTTCTTATGAAGCTCAGAGCACTCAAAGTATGGGTGATATGGATCACCAAAATGGGTATTCTGAATGATTCAAATGGGTTGAAGATTTTTCCGATTGAATACCACTGTTAGATTTTCCAAGGAATTCGTGGTGATGACAAATATGGTGTTTTTAGGGGGTCTTACCCCTTATGCATTTTTGACCCAAAAATTTGGGATTTTCGAAATCGATATTATTGTTTCTAATGATACTTTAAACAATGCTGATTAACAATATACAAGCAGCCTGTGAATGCAACCAACGGAACGGGAGCTATGGCGATTTGAAATATCGATTTTTTGAAAAAATGCCATTTGACAGGTGAAAATCTAAACCATAATAGTTAGGGCTCTGGAAAGTACTTTATTGAATAGAGCGACCTCGAAAACCTACATTTTGATACCAAAACCGTCCATGTAGCCCTCATAACTAATGAATTATTTCGTTTTAATTTTTTCGATATTTCATTTTCGAGTTTTCTTATGAAGCTCAGAGCACTCAAAGTATAGGTGATATGGATCACCAAAATGGGTATTCTGAATGATTCAAATGGGTTGAAGATTTTTCCGATTGAATACCACTGTTAGATTTTCCAAGGAATTCGTGGTGATGACAAATATGGTGTTTTTAGGGGGTCTTACCCCTTATGCATTTTTGACCCAAAAATTTGGGATTTTCGATATCGATATTATTGTTTCTAATGATACTTTAAACAATGCTGATTAACAATATACAAGCAGCCTGTGAATGCAACCAACGGAACGGGAGCTATGGCGATTTGAAATATCGATTTTTTGAAAAAATGCCATTTGACAGGTGAAAATCTAAACCATAATAGTTAGGGCTCTGGAAAGTACCTTATTGAATAGAGCGACCTCGAAAACCTACATTTTGATACCAAAACCGTTCATGTAGCCCTCAGAACTAATGAATTATTTCGTTTTAATTTTTTCGATATTTCATTTTCGAGTTTTGTTATGAAGCTCAGAGCACTCAAAGTATGGGTGATATGGATCACCAAAATGGGTATTCTGAATGATTCAAATGGGTTGAAGATTTTTCCGATTGAATACCACTGTTAGATTTTCCAAGGAATTCGTGGTGATGACAAATATGGTGTTTTTAGGGGGTCTTACCCCTTATGCATTTTCGACCCAAAAATTTGGGATTTTCGATATCGATATTATTCTTTCTAATGATACTTTAAACAATGCTGATTAACAATATACAAGCCACCTGTGAATGCAACTGACGGAACGGGAGCTATGGCGATTTGAAATATCGATTTTTTGAAAAAATTTCATTTGACAGGTGAAAATGTAAACCATAATAGTTAGGGCTCTGGAAAGTACTTTATTGAATAGAGCGACCTCGAAAACCTACATTTTGATACCAAAACCGTCCATGTAGCCCTCAGAACTAATGAATTATTTCGTTTTAATTTTTTCGATATTTCATTTTCGAGTTTTGTTCTGAAGCTCAGAGCACTCAAAGTATGGGTGATATGGATCACCAAAATGGGTATTCTGAATGATTCAAATGGGTTGAAGATTTTTCCGATTGAATACCACTGTTAGATTTTCCAAGGAATTCGTGGTGATGACAAATATGGTGTTTTTAGGGGGTCTTACCCCTTATGCATTTTTGACCCAAAAATTTGGGATTTTCGATATCGATATTATTCTTTCTAATGATACTTTAAACAATGCTGATTAACAATATACAAGCCACCTGTGAATGCAACCAACGGAACGGGAGCTATGGCGATTTGAAATATCGATTTTTTGAAAAAATGCCATTTGACAGGTGAAAATCTGAACCATAATAGTTAGGGCTCTGGAAAGTACTTTATTGAATAGAGCGACCTCGAAAACCTACATTTTGATACCAAAACCGTTCATGTAGCCCTCAGAACTAATGAATTATTTCGTTTTAATTTTTTCGATATTTCATTTTCGAGTTTTGTTCTGAAGCTCAGAGCACTCAAAGTATGGGTGATATGGATCACAAAAATGGGTATTCTGAATGATTCAAATGGGTTGAAGATTTTTCCGATTCAATACCACTGTTAGATTTTCCAAGGAATTCGTGGTGATGACAAATATGGTGTTTTTAGGAGGTCTTAACTTTATGCATTTTTGACCCAAAAATTTGGGATTTTCGATATCGATATTATTCTTTCTAGTGATACTTTGAACAATGCTGATTAACAATATACAAGCCACATGTGGATGCAACCAAAGGAACGGGAGCTATGGCGATTTGAAATTTCGATTTTTTGAAAAAAATGCCATTTGACAGGTGAAAATCTAAACCATAATAGTTAGGGCTCAGGAAAGTACTTCATTGAATAGAGCGACCTCGAAAACCTACATTTTGATACCAGAACCGTCCATGTAGCCCTCAGAACTAATGAATTATTTCGTTTTAATTTTTTCGATATTTCATTTTCGAGTTTTGTTATGAAGCTCAGAGCACTCAAAGTATGGGTGATATGGATCACCAAAATGGGTATTCTGAATGATTCAAATGGGTTGAAGATTTTTCCGATTGAATACCACTGTTAGATTTTCCAAGGAATTCGTGGTGATGACAAATATGGTGTTTTTAGGGGGTCTTACCCCTTATGCATTTTTGACCCAAAAATTTGGGATTTTCGATATCGATATTATTCTTTCTAATGATACTTTAAACAATGCTGATTAACAATATACAAGCCACCTGTGAATGCAACTAACGGAACGGGAGCTATGGCGATTTGAAATATCGATTTTTTGAAAAAATTTCATTTGACAGGTGAAAATGTAAACCATAATAGTTAGGGCTCTGGAAAGTACTTTATTGAATAGAGCGACCTCGAAAACCTACATTTTGATACCAGAATCGTCCATGTAGCCCTCATAACTAATGAATTATTTCGTTTTAATTTTTTCGATATTTCATTTTCGAGTTTTGTTATGAAGCTCAGAGCACTCAAAGTTTGGGTGATATGGATCACCAAAATGGGTATTCTGAATGATTCAAATGGGTTGAAGATTTTTCCGATTGAATACCACTGTTAGATTTTCCAAGGAATTCGTGGTGATGACAAATATGGTGTTTTTAGGGGGTCTTACCCCTTATGCATTTTTGACCCGAAAATTTGGGATTTTCGATATCGATATTATTCTCTCTAATGATACTTTAAACAATGCTGATTAACAATATACAAACCACCTGTGCATGCAACTAACGGAACGGGAGCTATGGCGATTTGAAACATCGATTTTTTGAAAAAATTTCATTTGACAGGTGAAAATCTAAACCATAATAGTTAGGGCTCTGGAAAGTACTTTATTGAATAGAGCGACCTCGAGAACCTACATTTTGATACCAAAACCGTCCATGTAGCCCTCATGGCTAATGAATTATTTCGTTTTAATTTTTTCGATATTTCATTTTCGAGTTTTGTTCTGAAGCTCAGAGCACTCGAAGTATGGGTGATATGGATCACCAAATTGGGTATTCTGAAAGACTCAAATGGGTGGAAGACATTATCGATTGAATAACACTATTAGATTTTCCAGAGAATTCGTGTTGATGGCAAATATGGTGATTTTAGGGGGTCTTACCCCTTATGCATTTTTGACCTAAAAAGTTGGAATTTTCGAAGTCGATTTTATTATTTGAGGAAATACTTTGGACAATGCTGATTAACAATATACAAGCCACATGTGGTTGTGACCAGAGAAACGGGAGCTATGACGGTTTGAAATTCCAATTTTTTCTTAAAAATGCCATTTGGCAGGTGAAAATCTAAACTATGCTAGTTAGGGCTCTGGAAAGTCTTTTATTGAATAGAGCGACCTCGAAAACCTACATTTTGATGCCAAAACCGTCTATGTAGCCCTCAGAACTAATGAATTATTCCGTTTTAATTATTTCGATTTTTCATTTTCGAGTTTTGTTCTGAAGCTCAAAGCACTCAGAGTTTGGGTGATATGGATCACCAAATTGGGTATTCTGAAAGATTCGAATGGGTTGAAGGCATTATCGATTGAATAACACTGTTAGATTATCCAGGGAATTCGTGGTGATGGCAAATATTGTGTTTTTTGATCAAAAAATATAAATAGTGGATACGACAAGAGGAAGGGACTCTGTGACAGTTTGAAATTTCCAATTTTTCAGAAAATGTCATTTGATAAGTGATCTAAACTATGCCAGTTAGGGTTCTGGAATGTATTTTTTTGAATAAGCCCTCAGAAGTGAATAATTGTCCTTGTTTTCATTGTTCGATCATTCTTTTTCGAATTTCATTTACAAGCGCAGACCTCTAAAAGTTACGATGCAGTCGGTCCGTAAAAAGCCTATTATGGAAGATTCGAATGGTTCGCACAACTTCCAAATTCAATGACAACGTTAGATCCTCCCCATTTTGCTTAGAAATACTTTTGAGCAACAATCATCTCTTCGTATCTTTCAATTGCTTTTAGTTGTGCCCGAAAAACTGTTGAATTCAAAATGTCAATTGATCCGGAAAGAACCAAGTGAGATGCAGATTGGACAGGTCCATCGAGATCTTGCATTCATCAAAGCACCAGATCGAAAATAATAGAGCACAAACCTGTAAATCTTTCGACCTTCACCTATCATTCTATGTCTGAATCTTATAAGTTCTTTTTTCCTGGTGAATTATACACATCCAAATGACATTCGAGCATAATTCATCCATCATAAAAAGCCATAATAATTTTCTTGCAAATCAATTATTGATTTCCTTCTCTCTAAATAACATGGAACGATATCGACAAGCTCAAAAATTATCTACGTCATTGGATGCCTACCCAATGAAGAAAAAATAGCGAGTAGAGATCAAGGATAACCTGTTTCATTAACCGGGATGTTCACCGGTCAAGTTTGTATTTTTTTTATAATGTTAATCCAAGTTGAAATTGTTATTGGTTACATATTTAGTTCTTGTGTTTAGGTCCGCAGTATTCTTGTATGGCAATTAGTGATAGACACTAATTTATGGTTATTTTTTAGAGCCTAAATTCGTATATATTTCAGATAGGAAATTATTTTTTTTATCGTTCCTAGAATTTTAATGTTGTTTCACGGCTAGGTATGGTTTTTTTCATTGGTTCGTACTTGAACAATTTCATCATCCTTGATTAATCAGTGTCAACATCAAATTCCTAAATATTAATGGGTATGGAATAATACTTGCATAATTTTGCTTTTAGACAACTGAACAATTAATCAAAAGAGCAATAAATAATCCAACACCACTCGGTACTTGAAGCGATACAAGAAGTGTCGATTTGTGTTTGACGGTCAAAGAATGAAGTACGTACTCGTCGTAAAAACACAAAATAACAAATGGAAGAAAGGCGATTATCAAAGATTTATTTCAACAATTACATGAGATAGAATAGCAATAAAAATTCAATCTTTCTGATATTTCAATATGCTTTTTAAATAATAATTTTGTTTCTCAACTGATCAATTTCAAATATCGAAGAAGTGTAGGGTAGTTCTTGAATCGAATTTTGAAGGACTCACCGAAGTTGAAAGTAATCCTACAGCCAAGAACACTTTCAATCACTGAAACACTTGCAATGCTGCTGAACAGCCAAATCAATAATGAATCTATAGGCTTAATTGTAACAACGGAACCAAAACTAGGAATTTCATTCCTATAATACGATTTTAAGCACATTCACGAATGTGTGGAAAGCTCATTTCGCTCTGAGTGGTCCAATCAGTGGGACCAGTGTCTTATTACCGATTCGAATATAATTCGAACTAAAGTTCCATCAAATATCATTCTATTTTTGCATACAATTGTCGCGTTTGTGCTATTAGATCACATTATTAGGAATTCCAATGGTTTTTCTCTTCCAGGATTTGAATATTGCAAAGTAAAGGCTCTAGGATCTATAGATGTATTCATTGTTCACTCCATTGAACTAGGGCACTATAGGGTGTTTCTTTTGGGTGATAGAATTAACGATAACTGGGATTTGTCAGAAGGTAGAAGCCAAGTTGTTTTGACATTTCTTTTCAGTAAGCATTTACAAATTATCATGGAAAGACTCACGCCGCAACAAAGTTCTATCACTCTAAAATAACACCCGATAGATATAGAAAGTATTAGAAGCATTCAAGCCTCAAAACCTGAAACGCTTTGAAACTGCACATTGAACCCTGCATCAATAAAATTACACCTTATTTATTGCAAAAAGTCAACGTAATTGGACAGTGCAAAAAAGTCGATAGAGAAATTTGAACGATGTGTTATTCAAAACATAGTTGTCAGTTATGCTTTAAAATAATTTTTTTTGGTTCTTATACCAAGTATTCAGTGTATTCTAATCAATCTTGAAAACATCTTCTCCATTTGAATTTCTTCAGATGAGTGGAAAATTGCCTTTTTTCTTTTCTTTCTGAATGTTTGTTTTGGTACATTCATTCACAACTGTTTTCTCAATTTCAAAGGAATTCCTTTTGTGGTTCTCCATGACTATTCAGAAAGGAGTTCCCAATTCCCATTAATATATTCTCGCAATAATTAAACCAAACAAAATTCCATCGTCTCAACAAAAAATACTTAATGCTGTTTTGGAATCCACTTAGGTGGAAGAAAAAAGTCTTCAGTTGGCTATGCAATCTGCGTCATCCTAACCGGTTTCAAAATAATATTCTGG
This sequence comes from Adalia bipunctata, assembly GCA_910592335.1. Classification (NCBI taxonomy): domain Eukaryota; kingdom Metazoa; phylum Arthropoda; class Insecta; order Coleoptera; family Coccinellidae; genus Adalia; species Adalia bipunctata. The sequence goes on from OU342951.1 coordinate 8,687,496, forward strand.
GTTCTCCGAGGATTTGAACTGGTTGGGAATTCTATTCCTTGGTAATTTCCATGACCCCTTCAAGGTACTCATCAGGTTTGATTTCTTTTTTAGGGTATAGGTGCTTGGCGTAAGCTGTTTTGAAGGAAATGCGAAAGAGAAAGATTCAAAAGAGCAACAGGACTTTACACTTGACCCTTATTTCATTAATTTTCGGTCTATAATCCATCAAGAAAGAAAATTGATCATGTAAAGAGTCTGATTGAAGGGATACTTGTTATTCTTTGTCACTATCACTAAGTTGGCAAAACTGTCCTCTATACTCACGCCAAGTTGAATTATCATCTGTCATTTAGTTTTATTCGTGTTATGTGTGTTTTGAAGGCATTGAAAATATCGCAAAGAGAACCTGTCTCAAATTATGAATAGCTATCAGTTCGTACTTTTTGAGAGCCTACCAATTGAGTCGGGAAGAAGTTCTGCATTAAAGGCTTTGATTTAATTTCATGATATCTGAACATTGAGTTTCGAAATAACTTGATCCACTAGACATTATGCTTCGAATGCTCACATTAAATTTTGGTTTATAAAACAAGAAATAATCAACCTTCAGCATATTTCAGGTTTTCATTCAGCGCTGTTAATAACTAAGTATTCAAGGTATAATTTGAATTCTCCGAACTTGCTATGACTTCCCGTCTTTATTCAGAAGATATGCAACCAGTGCCGTGTTTCAGGGGGAATTCTGACTCTCTATGAAAACCTTGCATTGACCAAAACCTCCTCAAATTAATTCGATTGGATTCCACGAATGCATTTCGGAAATATTTCGTCAGAAAGAAATTACAAAATCTGTATAATCCATCATGGGTCAGAAACAATGAATGACGCGTTCACTGTTCACATTCAACAAATTATCGAAAGTCAGACTCCGAGTAACAATGACTCTCTTGGGATGAATGTTATCGTTCATCCGAAAATTCAACGGGCCACGAATTGAGAATATCGCTTCAAATTTCATTGAAATTCTAGAACTACACTCGCAACTTATAATAGAAGGATTACCTCTAGTCTACAGGGGTGATTCATAAAAGAAGGGCTAATTACTGGTATTTGTACAAGCGGAAATGAAGAAAAGCTAGAGTCAGGGTTTATTTATTCATATTGAGTTATACAGGATGTCCCGACGCAATAAAAGGTGGGCAAAACTCGCTGAATGCAACGAAATTTGGTCGTAGATTCTCGAGACGAAATTGAGAGACTTAGACTACCATATTTAATTTTTACTAGGAGGCATCAAAATAGTCTCTTCTTCTTATCTCAAAATCTGGTCACACGAAAATCAGTGAATACTGGACCAAAATGTCTTCAGAACCACTTAAAATCAACTTAGTTAAATCACATTTTTGGATTTTTCTCAACAATCTTGTGTTTCACGAAAAAATTTCAAGAGTCATGAAAGTTTTTCAACTGAATGGGCTTTCAGAAGGTTTAACAATTTTTAAGGAATTCGAGTACGTTGTTAATGTTTAGTGGTTCAAAAGATATCGTATACAGATTACAGAGTGTGAAAGCCAAATGGACTAAATTCGATAACGAATAAATGAGGACGTGTTGGGAAAAACGCTCGAACACGTCGATTTGTAATTTTTAATGCGCATATTTTTCAAGAAAATAATATTAAATAGGGTGTTCCATGTGATCGTGGCCAATACCAACTTTTTTATTTCAAATGCAACCCCCTGTATATTATTTATTTTTTGGATGCTTCAGAGAATTCTCGACACAATTCATGCACAATGTCCCATATCTATCTTTAACTATTTCGGAAGTATTAAGTGTTTTCAGATTTATTTCAAAAATCAACGTTATAAATAAAAATTATTTTATTTCACAAATTCGGTACATTACACTTAAAACCTAATAAGTAATACTGATTATTTCATAATTATTGAAAAAAAAACAAACAAAAAATTTATGTCAATGTAGGAAATCTTCAAAATGCTCGCCGCGAACGTCTTGGCAACATGCTAATCTGGTGTAGAATTGTCTTCTAACGTTACTCAACATTTCTTCTCATAGTAGGTAATGGTTTTTGCTTACTTTCTTTAAATCAAGAGATGAATGGGAAATAAGTATTGAGTGTAATGTATCGAATTTGTGAAATGAAATAATTTTCATTCAAAATGTTAATTTTTGAAAAAATCTGAAAACACTTAATATTTCAGAAAAAGTTGAATATAGGTATAGGACATTGTGCATGAATTGGGTCTTAAATTCTCTGAAGAATCCAAAAAAATAAATAATAGGGGATGCATTTGAAATAAGAAAGTTGGTATTCGCCACGGTCGCATGGAACACCCTATATAATTTTATTTTCTTGAAAAATATGCGCATTTAAAATTACGAATCGACGTGTCAGAGCGTTTTTCCTAACACCCCTTCATTTATTCGTTATCGAATTTATTCCATTTGGCTGTTACACTCTGTATTATAATTATCGAATATGTATTATAATTATCTGAAGTTTACAGATTATCATAGATAGGCACCTGGTTGATTTGTCGTGTGAAAATGAAACTTTTGATGATTTTCATAGTTTGATGAGGAATTTATATATTATGTTGTTAATTTTTGAAAAGGAAAAAAATCAATTTTATCTGTCACAGAGATTTGTAGGGTTTACATTCAATAAAATACAAGTATTAAAAAAATTGATTACGCCAATGAATTCTACTGAAAAAAGTGTCTGTAGAAGGTTTTTGTTTCAAGTCGATAGCTTCAGTATTAAAGAAGATATGAGAACTTTTCATTTGACGCCATTTTCCAATTTTCTCTGATAGCTCGAAAACGGTTCGACTTAGAATTCTCTCAAATATCGAGCCCGAAAATGAGCCACTCATTTTGTACTAGCACATCGGGTTTCGGAGATCCCCTCACTAGACAATGAATACGGGACACCCGGTACTATCACAGTATAAGGTACCTCATACTGTGGAACTATGAGTAATTATCGATCTTCCTATCAAAAATAGTGATCTCCTGATTTCTGCGAATAAATTCAGTTCCAGTAATTTCGGGACAACCTGTATACGAGTAGATCATCATGTTTTATTTTCTTAAAATTTTCCACAGGAACTAGATTTGTAGGGAATGTATTAAAAACACATTAATGGTTTCCAAGTAAACTACATGTTTTTCTAAAGCTTCAATACTGCCTGATTAAAAAACAGGGGGATAGTTTTTGTAGATGAAGTATTGTTTATTTAAGGCAAAAATGCGAAGTTTGCTTTCAGACAGTGCAAAAAACGTAATTTGGGGGATGCTGTATAACTTATTTGGTTCGAACTGAGTTATTATTAAGAATAAAAATCGTTTTTTAAAGATTTCAATATCTTTCAGGCGTATAGCTTTTATAGGTCTATGTGGATATGAAATTTTCTTGATGAAATAAGTTTTTCTATCAACTTTTCGATTTGTTAGTACGCAGAGTGCCATCCTGTATATTTTTCATCAAAAAAATGCTTAAATCAATGTTTTTCTCGACTCAGAACAATTCGAGCTGTGAGAATAAAAGCTCAATTTTTCTCGTTTTGCTCTTAATTATTTTTATTTTTTTTATATTAGAATAAAACTCGGCATACCTCAAATTCTCGAAATTTTCTCTGCCAAAATTCCTAAATCGCCACCTCAGTTTGCCTCTTCACTTGCAACACTCAATTTTCTTTCTAAGAACTTGCAAAAATTCAAACATTGGCGCGTACGTCACCGTGCTTTCTTCATGTGCACTTCTAGATCCACTTCGCGTCGATGACTGTCCGCCTGCCGAATTTGAATCGGATATCCATACAGGTGTTCCCTCTATTCGCGATCGAAGTTCACCTGTACGCAATTTGCCCGGAATGGAACATTTCTGAGAAGACTAATGGTTTATTGCACACACATCGTGTTCACGCTCCAACGAGCTACAAGAGCAAGCAGCCGATGAACGATTTTTTGAGATAATGGGAATTTTGTGAATAAGAATTTCGAAATTGACATCTTTGTCATATTGGGTGTAGGACAGACTCCTCAAGGGCAGATGCAAAGAAGCACCATAGTAAATTTTACCATCAATAAAGCACTTGCGAACTGAGAAGGCTCTATCAAATATTGCAAGTCCATTTGAGTCAAATTCCAAAGAAGTCGACAAACTAAAGATCTTAAACTGTATCAGAGTCACTTCGCTGATAGTTACGACTTCAACCAACTTATCCAACCTGTCTGGATCAATTTCGATCAAATTTCAACGTCGATTGGGAAATGAACACTCCAATAAACCAATGAAATGTGTCGATTGGTCTGATTCGAATAATGTTGAAGCCTTTTTTTCAATTCGGGTCGTCTTAAGTCAGAATCGTTTGAGCTTTCGTTCATCCACCCTGTATAGGTAGATTCCCATTTGTCAATTATAGAAATCAAACGATACTTTGGCTCTACAGAATGTAACAGCCAAATGGAATAAATTCGATAACGAATCAATTCAAATTCAAAAATGAATAAATGAGAGGGTGTTAGGAAAAACGCTCGGACACGTCGATTTGTAATTTCAAATGCGCATATTTTTCAAGAAAATAAAATTATATAGGATGTTCCATGCGACCATGGCCAATACCAACTTTCTTATTTCAAATGCAACCCCCTGTATATTATATATTTTTTGGATTCTTCAGAAAATTCTAGACATAATTCATGTAGGTACATTGTCATATACCTATCTTCAACTTTTTCGGAAATATTAAGTGTTTTCAGATTTTTACAAAAATTAACATTTTAAATGAAAACTATTTCACAAATTCGATACATTACACCCAAAACTTATTTCTCATTTACCTCTTGATATGAAGAAAGTAAGCAAAAACGCCTGAAATGTTGAGTAACGTTAGAAGACAATTCTACACCAGATTAGCATGTTGCCAAGGCGTTCGCGGCGAGCATTTTGAACATTTCCTACATTGATATTAAGGTTTTTTTTGTTTTTTTTTTAATAATTAAGAAATAATTAGTATCACTTATTAGGTTTTAAGTGTAATGTACCGAATTTGTGAAATAAAATAATTTTTATTTAAAACTTTGATTTTTGCAATAAATCTGAAAACACTTAATACTTCCGAAATAGTTAGAGATAGGTATTGGACATTGTGCATGAATTGTGTTCAGAATTCTCTGAAGAATCCAAAAAATAAATAATATAAAGGGGGTTGCATTTGAAATAAGAAAGTTGGTATTGGCCACGGTCGCATGGAACACCCTATATAATTTTATTTTCTTGAAAAATATGCGCATTTGAAATCACAAATCGACGTGTCCGAGCGTTTTTCCCAACACGCCCTCATTTATTCGTTATCGAATTTATTCCATTTGGCTGTTACACTCTGTATGTCGTTTCCTTGCTGAGGAAGGAATTCTCCGAAAAAGTGGCAATAAAAACGACACTCATAGCAATATAGTCGCCAAATTTTGTAAAATTTCAAGGTTGAAATAGTCAATGCCACAATAAGTTTTATGGCTTGAGCCAAAACTTTAATCCTAAAATTGTATGCCATAATGCTTTGTCAATCTCCAATAGAGGCTAGGAGCTTTTCGAAATAATGAGGATTTGTTTGAGGGGTAAGTGAAGAAGAAACTAGGAGTGGTCATACCGGAAATGGACCTCTACTTCGTTATTTATTTATCTGCCAAAGAAACTACAATTGGGGAATATCATTTCCCAATCAAAATTACCTGGGGTGTCAAATGATCGCTTGAACAAAGCAAAATACAAAAAATACACTTATAAAAAACAAATAGTAATCACTAATATGGCTGTAGTAGGCTTTTCTCTGGAGTAGGTAATTCCTGATTTTGAGTACATTCCTTCTCATATTTTTGAACTCAGAAGGTGGCTTGTTATACGGGGATGCCACTTTTTTAATGGTTACTTTTAAACCATAAGAGTTAGAAGGCGGTCAAATGGAGAAAAAGTTGCATTCATAGAAGCATTTTCAAGCTTTTCAAACAAATCGAGATTATCAGGGCCGGTTATTGAGATATCATAAGAAAAGTAAATTCTGTCATTTTTATTTTTCTTTTTTTTCCTACTTTAATTCAAATATTATCAAAAAATGTTACAGGAATTTTTCATTCGACAGTGAATCATCCTAAAATTGACAAAATCAGATTTCGTATCCAAAGTTTCGTACTCTTTAGGCCACCCTCAACCTCATTTTTTTCAATAAGAAACGTTTCTTTTTTTGATCCCATTTTATGCAAAAAAAACAGCTTCGAAAATATATAAATGTCGATAGGTATATTGTTTTTTGGATTTGGAAACAATATATCGACATATATATATTTTCGAAGCTGTTTTTTTTGCATAACATAGGATCAAAAAAAGATATCTACCATTTGTTGTCGAAATGAGAAAGTTGTTTTTTTTCCACCCTTTATATAAGAGATAAAAAACTGAATACAGTGTCATATAACTAATCAAAAAATGCATGTAGAAAGTTTTGGCCGTTTTTAGATATTTTTGAAAATGAAGAAGTTATGGCACATTTTCGAAATCACCAAAATATCAAAATTTCGTTATATCTTCGAAACAAATGAAGATATCGTGAAACGGCTTTCAGTTATGGAGTTTTCACGAAATTCGAGCCCAGGCTCCTTTCAACATTTTCACCTATCTAGCCTAGAAGTACCAAAAACAGCCAAAGCCCAAAATCCAGCAATTGGGGTTACTTTGTACTTTTGGTAGAAAAATTTCAACTTCAAGATTGCTTCGTCCAAACTTGAGAATATTCTTTATGTCTGCTTTCCAATGTCATGTCAATACTTCGTTCTCATTTATTGAAATTGAAATTCCTTATTGCCAAAATTCAGCACTCATTGATGCATACTTGGGTAAAGTTGTAATCTTGTAATGCCTAATGAAAGACATCTCAGGCAAAAAACGTCACCATTAGTATGCTTGTATAAGTCCACATTACCTAATGATGATTGACGGTCTGATATAAAAGCACATTAGATGCGAAATTATTTAATTGTTCACATCACCTTCAATTTTTTTGGGCTCCTTGGAATGGATCCCAGTTTGGTAGAATTATTGGAATAAGAAACGATTTATATCCGTAAGCATTGTGAGCAGTGGTGACTCGTACGATGAGCTATGAAAGGGTGTACATTTCAATTCTTTCTTGCACATACAAATTTCGCATAATTTAATTGAACTTCCAAATAAAGTCTACCCATTTCCCTTGATGAAGACTTCATGAGTTCTGCAGAATAGATCAAAAGAAACATTTTTGTCTCATGGTCTCATGATATGTACCTAGATACTCAAGTACCCAGTTTTCGAAGCATGAGCGAGATACAGGGTGTTTGGGAACAATAATTTGTTAACTAAATTTTGTCCTGTAGAATTCCTTATTTTTATTATCGATTGCCAAATTTAATTTCATTCCATCAATGTGATCGTTTTCCTTGGAAAATCACAACTTTTCTACATGTCTACAACGAAAAAAAAATTGCTGCCGTTCTTCATGGTAACAATATTTTTCGGGGCCTTTTTTCACGGAAACTCTTAAAAAATCGAGTACATTGATAGAATGAAATGCAATTGGGGAACTGACAATAAAAATAGGGAACAAAATACAGGGTGCGTCAGTAAGGCGTACGGTTAAAATAGCGCCTAAACTGTACCGTGTGGAAAAAATGTTATATGGCATGGCTATAAGGTGGACAAAAATCTACAAACAAGAAATAATTTTACATATACAGGGTGCCTCAGAAAAAAGTTACGGAAAAATATGGAACACCCTGTATTTCATGGCATAATTCCTTCGAGAACAGCAAGAGCTTTACACTTCATTTTTTTAATTTCATCAAGGCGTTTCCAAATAATTCGCATTTTTAAGGTATTTTTAGTGTTTTAAGGGGTTCATTAGAATTCTTATAGCAACCGCTGTGTTCAATCCATAGATGAACGAACTTTTTACAGTATTTAGCATAAGGCATCAGCTGCATCATTCGGTAAGCATCTGAAAGTTTTTTTCATACAGAGTGTCTAATGTAAATTCACCAATTTACTCAAATTAAATATACGATAACTCGATTTTTTCAAATGGAACACCCTGTATTTTTCTCTCTCATGAAATTTGTTTTTCGAATGTCTACCTTTTTAACAAAGTAATCGCTTTTCAAAGAATGTGAAATATCTCAAAAAAGAGTGTTTCATTTATGGAACATACCTACTTTGTAAAAAAGGTAGAAATTCGAAAAACAAATTTCATGAAAGAGAAAAATATAGGGTGTTCCATTTGAAAAAATCGAGTTATCGCATATTTAATTTGAGTGAATTGGTAAATTTATATTAGACACTCTGTATGAAGAAAACTTCAGATGTTTACCGAATGATACCTAACTTCTGTAAAAATTTCGTTTATTTAGATTGACGTAGCAGTTGCTATAAGAATTTTGATGAACCCCTTAAAACACTAAAAATATCCTAAAAATACGAATTATGTGGCTGTGATGAAATTTAAAGAATGAGGTGTTTAAGGTCAATTATGGACATTTTTTCAGTCAGTCTCGTTGTTCTTAATATAAAATTTTAAAACGTATTTCAAATCGTGAAAACTCTTGTGGCAGTTTGGATTAGTGACGAAATGATTGGATTTCTGTTTGTAATTCAGTCTCCTGTGCCAAACGAGCCGCCACTGATTGTAATTGTTATTTCATTCAGGAATTGAATGCTATCTATTAGAGATCAATTAATTTTGAAAAAATTAATACATTGGAAATAACATTACTGATCAATGACAAAGTAACAATTGATTGTTACAAGGGATGTATATAAACTAAGAATCATCAGCTTGAATTCAGTTTCACGTTTATAATCCAAATATTGAGTTCCTCAATTTGCAAATTCACAAGAATTTGTTTTGATGCCAATTACATGGATTCTACAAAAAAGGGAAAAACATAAACTTCACATTATTGGAAATTAATAGCTCTGAAGTTTTTATGACGAGATACTTTTTAATTGGTGGAACAATATAAAACCACAGGAATTTTCCAATTTGTCTTATTCCTCAGGAATTATAGATATTGATTCAATCATCTAAGTCTATGTCAATTTTTCATACAGGGTGCGTTTAGTGCCTACAGGGTAGAAATAAAAATCCAAGACTTTAGCCTGCCAAATTAATTGAAGATAAATTGATTAAAGATATCCATCGACACTACAGCTTAGAACAAAAAGGCGAATGCGCTCTCGCGTACTGAGATAATTCGATTGAATTATCTCAATAAACGGTCTTCAATTTAGCTTAATTTGGTAAACATATTTTGTAAGAACTTAACGTCCCTAGAGAATCCAGTGCCGGAGCTGTAATTTTAACTTCTGAAAGAAAAAACAACCCTAATGACTCGGTTGAGTCATTCGTTAATGAGCAAAATCGATCTAATGGTTTCGCAGTTATCGATTTTTTGTGGATGTGATCTTGAATGGCGAAGAAAAGATAAGGAAATTTAGCAACTAATGCCAAAATAACCATCCAAACAATTTGAACTGTAGAGTTCCCAATTTCTATTCTCGATTGCCAAATTGAAATGCATTCATATGGAACACCCTGTATTTCATGGCATAATTCAAGAGCTAATAATAAGAACATAAGGTCCCTAGAGAATCCAGTGCCGGAGCCGTAATTGTAACTTCTGAAAGAAAAAAAGTACTCTTTATTTATTCAGGGTAGATTTACAACCCTAATGACTCGGTTGAGTCATTCGCTAATGAGCAAAATCGATCTAATGGTTTCGCAGTTATCGATTTTTTGTAGATGAGATCTTGCATGGCGATGAATGTTGAAGAAAAGATAAGGAAATTCAGCAACTAATGCCAAAATAACCATCCAAACAATTTGTACCTAATGACGGACACTTATTTATTATTCCGACTGTGACTTTTAGACAGGCATATTAAAAATCAACAACGTATTGTTCCTGCTTATCTCTCTGAAGCCGAAAGAATTTCAAAGGTTCGGCGCTTGAAGGATTTACGACATAAGCTTAGAGCTTAACTTTGACTTCTAGCTTCTAGTACATCCGTAAATATGCAAAAAGGAAGTTGAAAACTACCTGAAATATTTGCAAATTTTACAATCCTTCTATTCGTTTTATGGTCCATTCCATAAAATATATAACTGCAACGTTTCCAAAGTATTTTTTGTGGAAATAGAACGAATAAAATTTTGTTGTCCCCAACTTGAACAAAATGGGATAATTTACAGTTCAAAGGATTAATTTTACGACATGTCAACAATATCAGTTTTAAATAGTCGAAGTCAAAGAGTCACTTACTCATTTAAGTTTGCATCCAAATAAAGTTGAAAAACTACCTGAATATTCTAGAAAATGCACTAAATACATCATTTCCTCAATATCCTTATCGTCTTTATGAGGGATTAACTTATACATTCCGAAAACTCTTCGTCAGACAGTTACTTGAGAAAATGATAAGAGAGCCTGGAAATTGTGAATATTTTCCAAAGACTTTCAAAACTATTTGAATATTTCATAGTCTTGCGAATCAAAATATTTATTTTCGATTATTGTGAAATGTACTTTATGAATACATGCAACCCTCAACCGTATACACGGTTGGGCATAAATGGAAAAAACGCCAAGTAATTAAATTAAAAAAATGTTAATTTAGATCCTGGAAATTGTGGATATTTTCCAAAGATTTTCAAAACTATTTGAATATTTCATAGTCTTGCGAATCAAAATATTTATTTTCGATTATTGTGAAATGTACTGTATGAATACATGGGCGCCCGCAGAAATCCCCAAATATTTTTCTCAGGGGGGGCCAAATAAAGATTAGAGAGCAATATTGAGGGTGTTTTGCTGTAAAACAATGAGGCCAACAAAATCTCAGGGGGGGCCATGGCCCCCCCTGGCCCCCCCCTGCGGGCGCCCATGTATGAATACATGCAACCCTCAACCGTATACACGGTTGGGCATAAATGAAAAAAATGCCAAGTATTTAGAATTAAAAATGAAATATGCTTTTTTGCAGAATTCATGCCTTCTTCAATTCCATTCATATTTTTTTTTAATTGGCATAATATTCAAGGAATGGACCTCAAAGCAATTAACAATTGTCGTTTCGATTGTAAAACTGGGGAGCGGGGGAGCCCGAACTAAGCAGCCCGCCAAATACGAAAAACCAATAAGAAATCACTTTTCCTTATTTTATTGTTGCTAAAGCTACCCTCTGATTGGCCCAACAAGTAGGTAGAAAATATTCAGAACCAATGAGAACATCCTTTCATTCTTTTTGTTGTAAAGCTAGCGTCTGATTGGTTCACGAGAATGGGGGGGGGTTAAACCCTTGAAAGTGAAAGGGCGAGAATGGTTTAAGGGTAGGAGTATAATCCCTTAAATACCGAGTGAATGCCTTAGAGAGTCAGTTTTAGAAGTATCGGCGATTCGAATAGTTACGACTTTTTTCGATTTCGAGAACTTTTGCGATTTGAGAAGTGAGAACTTTTGCGATTTGAGAAGTTAGAACTTTTACGAACTTATCTGTGAAGTGATTGTGATAGGAGTTTGTGATTCTTGTTAATCTGTGTGTGATTTTTATCAACATTAAGTGTGATCGAAAACATATTTGGATTACCCTTTTTTGGATTAACTTTTGAATACTGGTAAGTACATTTAAGTGTCTATTTTTAAGTTGACGATGAACATAGATAATTTTATGCCTGTTTGATACTTTGATATTTTCAACAGTAAATAGGACTCATTTAAATAAACCATTTCATCAAAAGTCACCTATATAAACCATTCAAGTTAGCAAACACATTAGAATTTTATTCTATTCGGAAACTTAATCAATGCGGCCCTGTGTACCACAAGTAAAATTGTACGCGGCGCGATCAATGTCACAAATTCTTCGAACTAGTAGAGTACAGATCCGGCTTTGTGAGCATTAGGATCAATTTAATTGATGATTCACTTCATTTTCAAACTTTTTTATGGGAAATATTTATTGAAATGGTTTATTTTATTGAGTTCTACTTACTGTTGAATTATTGGTAGTTTTTCGAAACAATCAAACTGTCTTATTCCTGTAAATCAAAAAAATTAAAGGTCTTAAATTATCTCAGTTCATCCCAACTGATGTAAATGTTTGAAGATAATTGTAATTCTCATCTACCTACTTTGAAAACATTTTCTGATTATTATTCCTCGGAAAATATTATCTTTTATGAAGTGAAATAACAAGAATGATAAAAATCGTTTATTTTACCTGCACCAATTTTTCATGGGCAATATATAGGTTTATGTGGTCTTCAATTTTCAATCACAAAATGCGATCATTAGGTACAATCAATTCTAATTACCAAAGTTAGCAATTAATTAAATTTTACTCCTCCACATGGTACATTCTATTTCATTTGTTGAATATAATAATAAATTTTGAATACTTTACTCCATTGAATAAGTAAATAATTTGAAGTTATTTTTTTTGAAACAAATTAATTTTGGATAAGTAATTAACGTTTTAGAATTGAATTTTCAGTGTCAAGGATTTCCATGGGGGGTATGCGGGTGAAAAGATTTTAGGTACCTGTTTCTATTTACAAACAAGTACCTGATTCAGTTGTTATCGTAAAGTCTTGAGATTCACTAGCGAAAAAATAAGAAATTTTGTTTGTATGATATTTATCAGTATCCAGTACCAGTGATTTGTGATTTTGTTTTCAAATAAATGATAGAATCGAAATTTTTGGGACCAAGGCAAAGCCTTATACTACTTATCTGTTATTCAGGATTTTTCTTTGATTCAATTTCTCTAATATAATGGTGAGTTCAATCCCCTAATTTCAAATTGATTCAAAATTTCAAGGCAAAAAATGGAATGTTATTATTTGAATAAAATCTATTTAATTATCTCAGCAACCTTCGTAAAAATAAACACTCCTTTCATGCAGCTTGAAATTTGTTTTTTCTAATATTTTCTTTACCTATCTTTGAAATCTTTGAATATCATTTGTAGACATTCTTTCAATATCTCTTATAATTCGGGAACATTCCAGTTAAAGTAAACTTTCTGACTGTGGTCATAAATAACTTCTATGAAAAATTTCAAGAGGAAGGTGAATTTTTTCCAAGAACCAAACCATTTTACATCTGACTTCAATTGTTGTTCCTTCATGCATAAATTTGAGTGAACCAAATGGTGTTTAGTTTACCTCAGAGAAACCTTCGTACTTAGGTACCTTGGGTACTTTATGGTGCTTGTAAACTGGTGTTACAGAGATTGTTGAAGTTAGTCGTATTGTCGTCATATTTCATTTTAAAAATATAAAAGAAGGTTTGAGCAACTGACAATTTCCTAATTTTTATTTGAACATTTAATTGGAGTATTGTGCGCAGAATTTAAATTCAATCAGGTTAAATCAAATATACCATCTTATGAAAGTCTTTGAATTTTTTCGTGTCGGGTTTCAAAGTTAGAGAACGAATTGAATAACATATCAAATGTATCAGAAAAATGGAGCAAATCATCTATTTTTTATTTCAAAAAATAATCCCCCTCATTCAAAACACGATGACAGAACTGATGAATGACGCCGCCACTGTCTGCGCACCACGTTTTCGTCATTGCCGCTACGTTGATCAGAGTGGTGGGAAAAGTACTTGATGTTTAGGTTCACGTGTTCTAAATCTACAATTTTCAAAATTATAAAAAGTAAGGTAACATGACAAGTGCAATGAATGTTATGAGAAAACCTAAACATAGAAGAATAGCTTGCGGTAATTCTTTGGTAGTCTCAAATGCTGCTAAAAGTTTTACCGTTCAAAATATGCACGCTTTCTACTATAACCTCAAAATATTCAAATACTGTTACCCCAATTTTTCTAATCTGAAAAATGAACGTGTTTCTGGTCTGGATGATTATTCAATTGATTTTATTCTTTCAGTGTTTATTTAAAGAAGGATAACAAATAATGGAAACTTTAATTTTGTCAAATGGCAGATATTCAGAGGAGGTAATAATTGCGAACCTTGCGTTTTTTATCATTCTTGTTAACAAATTGTTTTTTCAGACGAGAGGAAGTGATTCCTTCGAATCCAATAACTCATCTCCAAATGAAAATTTCAGTTCTGGGTAGGTGGATGAGGAAAATGTTACAATTTTTTTCAATATACTGTAGATTTTTGCATGAAGAGAGATGGTACATCTTCTTCTTGTAGATTATTCATTCAATAATTCTTATTGCTAATTAGGATATTTTTCAGAACTTCAGAATATTATCTCGACATGGATCAAGGGAACTACAATATTTTTGAAAGTGCAAACTTTGAAGATGAGGTATGTAACTTTTTCAAATTTCTACCAGTTATGAGATCTTCCAAATATGGCTATCATTTTTGTACACTGTTATGTTGTACTTGTTTGCATGCTTTAAATTAATAGCTATACTAAATTTGAATTGAAATTTTCAGTCCCTCTACAATGAGTGTTTTGACAATATCAGCTCATTGCTACAAAATCCGGTGAATGCGAATTCTGAACACTCGCAATCAAGTTCTGGAACAAATTATAACAGTGATAATTGGGATTACAATCTCTTTGGAGAGACATCCCAAAATGACAACGAGGTCTATACATCAAATTCAGAAGAGAGTGAAAGGAGTTATCAATTAGTAATACCCGAAGTAAGTATCGTCAAACTACTTTTTTGAGAATTTTGGGTCAAATGGAGTAAACTTTTAAATTCTCACAACTTCAGTTCACGAAACTTGAACAAGTAGAAGTTCATAGCTCATTTGATCTAGAATTTTCTTTTTAATCTAATTTTGGATTCAAGTGAATTGAGTGTAATGTCTCCCAACCATGAAAAATGGTCTAGTGGAAGTTTAAATTCAATTTACGATCCATTACTATTATATTCCGTTTTGAGTGATGGCCAGAAAATTTAATTAATTCTATTTTTATTTCAGAATTTAACTGAGGAACTCGTGGCAGGAATGGGGGGAAATCTATCAGAGGTTAGTTCTTTTTGAATAATAATTTTTCTTAACAATGAATTGTAGCATTTCTGGTATTGGTGAACGAATATTTTCCAATTACTAGGTAGTATTTTTAGTCTAACTAAAATAAAATGAAACGATGAGTTTCATCATTACATTTATATCACTGACATTTGATTTTATGATTCTACTATGGAAGATGTGAACGGTGATTCATTGTGTGGTTCGGGCAAATATTCTGATTGAAGAGCACAAAATTGAAAGTAATGGAAGAAACTTCATAATAAATTGATACCGTACATTTTTCAAGGATACTTTCAGTCAAAAGATAGCCACGGCTTGACTCCTCACTCGAACTACGATTACCTTTTTCCATATTTTGTGTTGATCAAATATGCGTTAGTTGTGTCTTGCACTGAAGTTTGACTAGGTAAAGACTACCTTTGCGCGATATAGAGAACAACGCTGTAACTTGAACGATGAATCACATTTCATAACTCAAGCCTTGTAGAATGCAATATTCGTCTTCTTTTAGTCGCAAGATCAAATTTGCCTCTTCAATAATATTATTCATTTGTTTTTGAAGAGTTTCAATCATGACACAAGTTTTCAAAAATAATCTTGCTATTCTACATTGATACTAGAATTGTTACTTTAATTGAATTTATCGCAATGATTTATTTCAGGATAATAATGTAGATAGAAAAGTAGATATTCAACTAAAACCATCAGATGATGTGATTAACATTATAGATCACATTGAAGAAGTAAGCAATCTCAATTATTATCTAAGATGTTGGGGATGTAACAAATCCTATTATTACCATCCCCTACCATCATTGTGCTACCATTGATTAAACTTTTTAGGTTTCTCAAGTTATAATGAAATTAGTTTTTTTCAAGATTAATTTATTGTACGATTTTGATTTCTTTACATCTAGAAAGTAGATGATAATTTTCAATGTTTGTGATTGATAATTATTTCATCAAATAAATAGATGCAGAAAGAACTAAACAAAACCAGTATAATGCAGCGAAACAATTTTCGTTGAATTGATCAAAATAACACTCAGTAGGACATCTTAATCTTGGCTCATGATATTAGAGCCTATAAAAATTTTTCTAAAGCTCAGTACATCAATCTTGTTGATAAAATTATAGATTATTTGGGAGAAATTTTATGAATTAATTTCATTTGATTTTTCATTTCAATAGGTTTTTAGCATAGTTAGATTTGAAAAATATCATAGAATGAAATCTACTATTTATATATTCAAAAATCCAAATTTAAATAACATTGGAATATATGCCTTTATTATTCATTGCTGGCAACAATTAAAAACTTCAGTACCTATCAGTATCCAGAACTTTTCCAGTTGTTACGTCTCCACATTTTTATTCAAATCGGTCATTTCATCGAGAACCAAATATTAATCCAACATTCATTTCAGGTTTTTCCTAGTATGGATTTTTTCCAATCTTTGTTGGGACCAGGTGTTATAGATGTATACGAAAAGATGGTAGAGAGTGATTCTGCTGCAAATGATCAAATGTATATAGATAATATACCACTTGATCAAGAAATCAAGCCTGATCTGAATTTACATCCAGTTCAACCAAAAGCTGAATTCTCCCAGTATATAGAGCCAAAAGTTGAATATTTACCGCAAGAGCCAAAAGTAGAAAATGATGTGAAAGAAATAAAAGTCGAAAATTATCTACAAGGGCCAAAAGTTCCAGTTTGCCGGAAAAAACTCGATGTAAAGGTTGAGTTTAATTCAATATCTGAATGTGATAGTCCAAGACACAAAGTGACACAAAATATTCCTTTCAAACCGAGGCATGTGGCTGGTAGAAAAAGAATTGACATGAAACTTCAGAAATATATATTAGATGATGAAGATGACGATGATAAAGAAGAAATAGATATAGAAACTGTAACAAAAGAGGATAACCCAGTTATCGAAGCTGGAGATGTGAATAGTCTGTTGGAACAATTTGAGATGGCCGACATCAATAAGGGAAGAAAAAGTAAGAAAGACAAAATTAGTTCGAACACAATGAATTCAAGTAAATCGTTAAAACATAAAACAGAAACTGTTGTCGTCACTAAACATGAAGAAAGTAGCAGATCGTCTAGAGATGAGAGAAAACGAAAAAGAAGTGAGACATCTGATAAAACAGATAAACATAATAATAAAGATGACTCTCGCAGAGAAGAAAGTACAAAACATAGATCAAAAGCGAGCAGTTCAAAATCTAATGATAAGAAGTCTTCCCCCAAATCGTCACATCATTCCCACACCAAAAAGCCAGAAGAACAAAGAAAGGATGAAAAACATAGTAAGTTCTTAATATCTTTGTTTATACAAGTGACTCCATTCTTGCCTTTATCCTTATTTAAATC
This sequence comes from Adalia bipunctata, assembly GCA_910592335.1. Lineage (NCBI taxonomy): Eukaryota > Metazoa > Arthropoda > Insecta > Coleoptera > Coccinellidae > Adalia > Adalia bipunctata. Next base: position 8,704,949 of record OU342951.1, read on the forward strand.
ATATAGTATACTCTTTATTTTTCTCATTATATTAATGTGAAATTTTTCTACTTTGCAGGAGAAAGACACAACTCACAGTCGACAAAGAGCCATAAACGAGATAAACATACAAGTCATGAAAATAAAACGGTAAATCAAACCAAACCTGAAACCGTCAAGACGAACCCCAAGTCACCTCCCTCTGATGTGCCGAAAGATCTTATCGGCAGGATAAAAGAAGCAAATAAACCACGCACCGTCGTTCTATTGGATGATGTCAATTTTCTTGGAGGAGATCCAGTTTATAACAAGAAGAAAGTTAAAAAACCAAAAACTTCGCCTAAATCCATTCCAAAATCAGAAGTTGCTGGTAGTTCTCGTGGTAAATCAGTTTCTACTGGAACTTCTAGCGAAGGTTGGAATTTCAAGCCGTATGCAAATGGTTTGGACCAAGCCAAGCCCTTCTCTGAAGCATCCAGCAAATTTTCCACAAATGTGACGTCATCGAAACCTGAGCCTAATGGTTTGTTGCCGAAGAAAAGTATGGTTCAATCGGCTCCATCCAGATTGACTATTGTTCCACCTCAGAAAAATGGTTGGACTAAAAATGGAAGTATTGCAACACCCAGTAAATCAACAACAACCAAAGGCTTAACACCACCTAGGATTGCTAAATCAGATGCCTTCACACACACTGGCAGCCAACAGATAAAACCTGTAAGTATTTTTATTTAGTTTATATTTGAATATTATTATCTATTTTGGTTATATTATAAGATGGCGGCGAATTATATTATCTATATGGGGGGATGGAGTTGAACACATTGATGCTTCTAAAAATAGGGGAATTCTGAGTTTTATTTGTTTTTCTAAATTTATTTCTGAATGGTCAAGTGATGATGACATTGCATTGTCTGTTTCAATTTTATTTGAGTTTTGAATTCATTTTTCTTTATGCCATGTATTAGTTTTACCTGTTCTAATATTTTTAACTTAGCTATATCAAGTATTTCAGTTATTTTATACTTATTCTGTTGGTGTTCTGTACTCTATCTTGAAGATATCCTTTACTGCTTTATTTTGAGTTCTTTGCAGCTTATTAATTACATAATTTGGGGCGTTTCCCCAGTAGATAATACAATAATTCTGAGGTCAGTTTTATCTTGATAAAATACAGATTGCGCAAGTATTTTGAAATCAATAAGTACATCGAAGAATAATTGCTTTGAAACAGAAACAATATCGTCAAGCCTTTGTTATCTCGATGCTTAATTATTTCAAAATTCTTAACAGTCTCGATAATCAGAATTTTTCGTATTACAGATTAAACCTTGGTATATCAGCTTGGATCATAGTTATCACAAATCTGATTTACAGAATGAAGGTCTTGAAGAAGGGGAAATATTGCTTAATGAAACTTCGAAACATTTCAAGAACAAAAGTTTGAATCAAGTGAGAGCACACTCCAACAACACTGCCGAAAAACCTGTAATAGAAAAACCTAAAGAACAGACTGGGGCTCCCGAAACGAAAAAGCCCACCAAACAGGTTTGGAATTTAGAAAAATATATGAAGATCAGAGGAATTCCTACACCTAAAATCAACAACAATTCAACCGAAATTTCACACGAACAGTGGGTGAAGAAAATGGCTCTGGATACTACGCCCGCACCAACGAATATTGCTCTGAATACTCTGCCTGTACCGATGAAGATAGCTTTGGGTACTGCGTCTAAACCTGAGAAAATTGCTCAGTTCACTGTGCCTGTACCACAGAAAATGACTTTGGATACTCGGCCTGTACCTAAGAAAATGGCTCTGGATACTGTGCCTGCCCCAACGAATATCCCTCTGCATAATTCGCCTCCGGCTATCCCGCCTGTACCCAAGGGTTTGGAGGTGTTGGAAACAATTGAAGCTTCTGTCGATGCTTGCTTAGCTGACGAGACAGCTATGAACAATTATGAAAAAACGAAACAACGTCTGCTCAAAGAGAAACATACAGTATGTAACAACGCTTTAATTAGTGTCTACAAAGAACTACCTAATAAACCGGAGGATCCAAGAAAGGAGCGTGTGGTGCGGAGTAATAAGTGCAGAGAATATTACCAAAAGGATAGGGTCAAGCCTGAAATGTGCTCTGCAGGAACCCAAACGGATATGTCGTTCTTGCCTGCAGTACCCATAAATCTCGACTCGTCGAATTCAGATGATGACTCCTCCAGCTCCAGAAAAAGGTCCAGATCAGTCAGAGAGTGAGTACTTTCATATTTTTTCTTTTATCATACATACTTTTTAATTATCATGTCAAATCTTTTTCATTATGTTGTATCTTTGCTCGACTCTAATTTCCGCTTGTTATTTTCAGTTCTTCCCCCTCAAGATCTCACTATTATTCCCCTTCTGAACACTCGTTCAGAACAGAAGAAGAACGTGAAGAGTTCAAACGAGATGCCATGAACAGATGTATCTTGTTCTTGGGTGAAGTTCCTGACTACATGGACGAAGACTCGCTGTATAAGTTATTCCGAATATACGGTCATATCAAGGAGATAAAGCACTATCATAGGGGGGCCAAGAGGATGCGGACTGAGAGTGGAGTAGTTGAATCCAAGTAAGTAGCAATTTCGATTTTTTTCTCTGCAGAAATATCCCTTTGGCTGATTCAACGTTTGAGTATTCCGGTCAAGTTTCTAGATGTACCTTCACATGTTCATCTTTTTTTCACACATTTGCTTCTATACAGGGTGTTCTTTTATGCCAGGCATTAACCTTCCCTTTTTTTTCAGCAATTACGCATTTATAACCTTCACAGAGAGCAACTCAGCGTTCTCTGCTCTGACCTATTATAGGAGAGATTATCCAAACGGGGCACCCTTCCAGATGAGTTTTGGAGGCAGGAGAGAATTCTGCAATCAACAGTACACCGATTTAGGTAAGAACTCATTGCTTTTTATCGATATTTTGAAGATAATTTCGGGTTTTTTCTATTATCAATACACCTCAATCTTTCACAAAATGAATTTTTGTCTGAAGCACCCGAAAATTCGAAAAGTCAGTATGATTATTGTTAGTGGTATAAATAAAATATCAACTTTTACTTTGTTCCGATTCAATTCATCAGAGTTTTTCTGTTCAATCCCATTCCCATGAAACGTATACACCGAGTGATCGAAATGAAATATTAGTATTTTCGAATCGAATGCAATATAGCATAAAAGTTTCAATTTAGAGAATTCCGGGTCCAATAGGAATTTATCCTTACGTTTGGCCTACAACTGGGTAAGCACCTACGGAAACTTCAGTAGGTGCCTAACTGGTCACCAGTTCGGAGCAGTCATTTGTCGGGTTACAACCTCTGAAGATGCCTACCAAAGTTGTAGATGAAATTCCTATAGGCTAGAAAGATAGGATTACTCTAAATTTGAAGTTAGATCCGCTGTGAAAGCCTTCATCAATAGCTTTCAATTTTGGTTGTAACAATCACGTCATTTTCAATTATTTCACAATTGAGATATTGAGGGAGTGAAAATAAAAGAAATATTCATTTCGAGGCTTTATTGTTCAATTACCTAATGATATGTTCATTGGTTACAGACAATATGCCAAGGAACTTCCAATACGATTGCGAAATGCGTAGAAGAAAACACAGTGAAGATTTTCAAAACATGTTGAAAGACACTGAGAAGAAAATCATCAAAAAGAAACAACGTCAATTGAAGAAAAGTCCATCAAGTTGATACTATGTGAAAATTAGGATATGAAAAGTAATTCAGATTATGTATATAAAATTTGTATATATCTATTAATAATTGTAAACTAATTGTAAAAATGTATGAAAGAATTTTATGTAAATATTGTAATATAGTTAACAAATATTTGTCCTATGGGCTGTGATATTTTGTATTATAGTTAGTCAATCAATGTACAGTGCTGGAGACTGAAAAGTAAACGATCTTTGCATTTTTGGTTAATTTTTAGTTCATATTAGTTCAATAATGAATGTAAACTGTACTCCAACTAGGTAAAAATCGTTAACTTTTCAGTGTCCAGCACTACCTATTTTTCTGAAAACAATATTTATGCAATTAATAAAATCTTATGAAAATATTTACTACTTTCAATAACTTTTCAACCCAAACCCTATTCAAAAAAAAAACTTATGCAAACTCTGAAACATTTCAAATTCTAAGTTTTAATTATACTGCTGACAAAAAAATTAGTCTACTGAGTTCGGCGGCCTGTTAAAAAATGAATACTCACCTTCGTAAACACATTGTATAAATAAGATCTATTTTAAATAGTGTTCAAAAATGTGGTGCATCAGCATATTAGCATTGTTAATCCGTAAAAAATGCCATCATTATTGAGATAAGTTCAGCCGACAATATACTTTGAAAAATTTGATATGGAAGAAAATCACAATGAAAAAGTCAAGGAATTAAGGGTACCAGTAACCACGTGGTCTTGAACGCTGAATTCTGCGGATAACAAAAAAAATTATATGTGCCTCTTTTGAGTAAATCACCCACAACCTAAAAAAATTAACGAATGTATCCGAACTGATTTTCGACAGGAAAAAAAACTGATTTATACCCGAAAAGTTACAACTCACTTGAAACATTCAAACACGTCGAAAACTTTTCGTAATTTTGAAAAAAATTGCCTTTCAAGCAACAGAATGAAATAAAAGCAAAATAATCAGACTTATACTATTCAGAGACTCAACCTAAACATATTTGATGAGGTTATGGAATGTAAGGTGATTTACCAAAAGAAGCTCAAGAGAAAATCTGATTTCTTCTACAGAAATAGAACTCTCAGCAATCTAACAAGGCTGTTTTGCCTTTATTCTGTCGAACCAGGTTATAGCTGAAAAATAGGAAGTCAATAAAAGGTAATATAACAATTTATTGACTATTCATTTAGTTGAAGAGAAATGGTTGAGACAACTCTTAGAATAATAATAGTGTATATTTTCATAAACCCATAATGGTGTATACAGAGTGTAACAGCCAAATAGAATAAATTCGATATCGAATAAATGAGGGGGTGTTAGGAAAAACGCTCGGACACGTCGATTTGTAATTTTAAATGCGCATATTTTTCAAGAAAATAATATTATATAGGGTGTTCCATGTGACCGTGGCCAATACCAACTTTCTCATTTCAAATGCAACCAACCTCCTGTATATTATTTATTTTTTGGATTCTTCAGAAAATTCTAGACATAATTCATGTACAATGTCCTATACCTATCTTCAACTTTTTCGGAAATATTAAAGTGTTTTCAGATTTTTTACAAAAATTAACATTTTAAATGAAGATTATTTCATTTCACAAATTGATAAATTACACTCAATACTTATTTCCCATTTACCTCTTGATATGAAGAAAGTAAGCAAAAACTCCTGAAATGTTGAGTAACGTTAGAAGACAATTCTACACCAGATTAGCATGTTGCCAAGACGTTCGCGGCGAGCATTTTGAACATTTCCTACATTGACATTAATGTTTTTTTTAATAATTAATCAGAAATAATCAGTATTACTTATTAGGTTTTAAGTGTAATGTACCAAATTTGTGAAATAAAATAATGTTTATTTAAAACGTTGATTTTTGCAATAAATCTGAAAACACATAATACTTCCGAAATAGTTAAAGATAGGTATAGGACATTGTGCATGAATTGTGTCTGGAATTCTCTGAAAAATCCAAAAAATAAATAATATACAGGGGGTTGCAGTTGAAATAAGAAAGTTGGTATTGGCCACGGTCACATGGAACACCCAATATAATATTATTTTCTTGAAAAATATGCGCATTTAAAATTACAAATCGACGTGTCCGAGCGTTTTTCCCAACACGCTCTCATTTATTCGTTATCGAATTTATTCCATTTGGCTGTTACACTCTGTATGTGTAACTTTCTCCGGAGTTTCTATTATTTTTCCGCAAGCCGATAATTCTTCCACTCCATAATAAACACAGATAATAAAACTCCATTCTTAATAATGACAGATTTATTAATTCCTATCCAACAATATTGATACAAATCACCAAGACAAACTAGGTAATGGAATCATTTGCACATTCTGTCTTCTATTTTCAAATATTTTTCTTCATATCATCCAAAGAAGGTATTTTAAGTGACTGTTAAATAACTCTATTCACTTTGTACTTAAATATCACTTATGGTTCAACAACAAATAGAAAGTTGAAAATCCTCAAATTTATGAGAGTTTTTCAAACACTTTTTGAAGAAAAATGCCTACCCACGGTGTTTCAAAAATCAAAGAAGACCAGAAATCCCAATAACAAGTTTCACAATCCCTCCAATCTACTTCTGTATGAAACTAGAAGCATTTTTGATGAAACCACTCAGAAAACTGATGCATCAAGATAATGCAAAAGGAAGAACTTCATAGAAAAAGAAACAGACATTTTCTACCACCCTCAACTCATACTGTGAAGAAACTGCATAGATGCATGCATAGATATTGATTCTATTGTTTATCACAAAAATGCCAGTGTATGAACACTCTCTGGGATACCCAAGTTAGAAACAATATACTCATTTCATTGCGAAATGAATCTGCACATTGGTGAGATCATCTAATTTTGAGCTCAATCAACTCTTTGACAAAGCAAAATGATGAACAGAAAAAGTGCGATAAGTAAAACTCCAGACACGTCTTAGACTCAATAATACTTCAAATGTTCTTCGAAAATTGCCGTCCATCAGCTTCAATAACGAAGACACCTCTTTGTGAATAACATCCAGTGATATGCAGTCATTGCCACCACCATTCCAGAGATACTTATGAAGAGAATAGAAGAATTTTCAAAGAATATCTAGCTTCTAGGAAGAAAATATCAGATTACAGGTGTAGCCTCACGAGTGCATTGAGATCTAAGCTGCGTTTAAGAATGCACATTACGTTAACACATCGTTAATTTTGTGTGCATTCAAAAACACAGCTAATATTTTTGGAGGTGCTTAGCTGCTGACAGTCGATGTCTGTAGTCCAATTCTTTCTCATCCACTAAAGAAATAAAAAATTATCAGAATAATATTTCACAATTTCATTTCAAATAATCCAAATTGAACAAAATATTTTCAGAATAGAACAAATTCAAAAAGATGATATTTGAGTGTTGCACAAGTAAATATAATTCTTGATTCAAATCAAGGAAAAGTAGTAATAAACTAAAAATAGAAATAAAAAACACAATAAATCACTCACATGATCATCCAAACTTAACTTCACACTACATGTCCAAACCTGTCCTCTTCCTTGGAAGACTGGTGAATAAATGGTAGGCATGTGACGGTTTTAGCGAAACCAAACTGAAAACCGTTTTCAGTCAGAAAACGGTTCGAACCGTTCTCATCATCTGAAAAAACCGTTTTCGCAAAACTGCCAATTCAACTATCACAGATCACAAGAAAGAAACGTTACTCAACCAAGTGAAAACGATTGAATTCGGAACTGAAACCAACGAGAACCGCACCATCTCCTTCCATATATCGGAAAACATTGAGAGCGAGAGAGATAGTGCAGTTACCGTTGCCAAAACTGACGCCAAACGATATGAAAACCATACGGGAATAACAACTAAAACTAACGAAAACCACACTATCTCTTTCCATACATTAGAACGCTTCGAGAGCGAGAGAGATGGTGCGGTTTTCGTTTTCAAAACTGACGCCGAACCCGAACGATATGAAAACCAAACCGGAATGAGAACTAAAACCAACGAAAACCGCACCATCTCTCTCGCTCTCGAAGCGTTCTAATGTATGGAAAGAGATAGTGTGGTTTTTGTTGGTTTTAGTTCTCATTCCGGTTTGGTTTTCATATCGTTTGCCGTCAGTTTTGGAACGAAAACCGCACCATCTCTCTCGCTCTCGAAGCGTTCTAATTTAAAGAAAGAGATAGTGCCGTTTTCGTTGGTTTTAGTTCTCGTTCCGGTTTGGTTTTCATATCGTTTGCCGTCAGCTTTGAACGAAAACCGCACCATCTCTCTCGCTCTCGAAGCGTTCTAATTTAAGGAAAGAGATAGTGTGGTTTTCGTTGGTTTTAGTTCTCATTCCGGTTTGGTTTTCATATCGTTTGCCGTCAGTTTTGGAACGAAAACCGCACCATATCTCTCTCGCTCTCGAAGCGTTCTAATTTATGAAAAGAGATGGTGTGGTTTTTGTTGGTTTTAGTTCTCATTCCGGTTTGGTTTTCATATCGTTTGCCGTCAGTTTTGGAACGAAAACCGCACCATCTCTCTCGCTCTCAAAGCGTTCTAATTTATGAAAAGAGATGGTGCGGTTTTCGTTGGTTTCAGTTCTTATTCCCGTATGGTTTTCATATCGTTTGGCGTCAGTTTTGAAAACGAAAACCGCTCTCGCTCTCGAATCTCAATACTTTGCGATATATGGAAAGAGATTGTGCGGTTTTCGTTTGTTTTCAGTTTTTTGAGTTTTTATTTTAGTTTTGTTTTACTATTTTACTAACGGCAGTCGATATAAAAACTAAAATCATTGAAATTTTAAATTCACTTGAACTTTTCCTATATATGTCGTTTGAAGCCGGAAAAAGTTGAACAGCTTTCTTTTCTGAATGCTAATTTAAATACAGAGCGTTTCGATAAATTAGTTTGATGTTAGATTCTGATTTAATTTGTGAAATGTATTCATTTGTAAATTAAAAGTGATATTTTTCATATAACCCTTTTTTATTGTCGAATATATTTGCAGTTATTGAATAATAAATAATAACATAACATAAACTGCCCGATAAAGTGTTGAATTTTTTACAGTTTTGAATTTTTCTCACGATTTGATCTTCAATCTTGTAATGTGTAATCGATACTCAAAAACCAAACCAAAAACGGTTTTGAAAACCGTTTTGAAATTCTAAAAACGGTTTTAAAACGGTTTGCATAAAAATCTGAAAACGCCCATCTCTAATAAATGGACAGAAAATTCTCGTCGTCGACCTTATATATGTGTTCTGTCAGAGACGATCTGTCAAAGAGTCTTTGGTCTGTGGAAAATAACCACAGACACAAATATAACTCCACACTCCATGGATCCCAGAATCTGTGATGATGCATCGTATTTAAGGTTGCGTCCCCTGGCGGACTTTCAGATAACTAATCTATGGATCATTAACCATTCCGTGTGATTCTCTTTATTCCGAGATTTTAATATAGAAAACCTTGATGTTTATTCAAAGGTTTTGTAGCATAAACCAAATAATATTTGATGAGAAATCTACTTAGTTTTCGTTATGACATCCGAACAGTTCGGTTCGACCAAAACGTAACAAATTTCAAAATGTTTGATTGATTCGGTCTTCACTTGATGGAAATTCATTTTAAATAAATAATAATAAACTGCTAATTTCCACAAAATTAATTTTGTGGAAATTAGCAGTTTATTATTATTTAATTTCAAAATGCTCTGGCTTACGCCAGAGCATTTGGAATTCAGGAATTCATATTACTATGAATTGTGAGGAGGAAATTAAATGTGAATGAAATCAATGAGATTTATTATACATCATAACAAAGAAACATCAACTTTTGAAATCATTTTTTTTGAGTAAGAAATCGAGAGAACAACATAATGTTTCATGTAGATTTTACGCATTTGCCCCCAATGCATTCCAAGCCTTTCTTACAACCAACCGTTGGTGGGGGTCCTCCGATGGTGACCAAATTAGGGCACTGTTCATTTTCTCCTGTGAAATTATGGAATAATATTTCAATCTAAGAAAGAGATGATGCGAACATTATTAAATGGTTCATGCACACTTCCTTTTAATTTAGAACTAGAATAAAAATTTATAATTTTACCTAATGAAGTATAGCACACTGTACAACAATTGCAGAAGCCCCCTTTCCTCAACTCCTGGTTTGGTTTGTTACACTCTTCTTTGGAGCTTTCTTTACATTTCACTATATCGCAAGTATTCTGCTGGCATGCAATCAGAGCATTGATAGAGCTGATTGCGAAAAGAACCAATATAACAGTAACCAGAATATTTTTTCCCAACATATCGATATCTCGTCTGAACTGCGACTGGATATTCGGGGTTCGAAAGAGGCGAGTTGAAAATATTCGAAGGACAATGCTAGATATTATTTACTCAAATCAGCGTTTTGTGAGTACTTCAACTCTAATTTGCATATGAATATATTTGTTTGATTGTATATAGACACTGGAATATTCAACGCTATTCAAAGTGTAAATACATACCTACTCAAATGAGTGATATACGTGGTCTAGTTCAAAAACTTGTGACCACAATCGATTATTTACGATAAATTATCAGAAAGAGACGAATGGTGTGTTGCAGATTACCTTTGAATTTATTTATGCTCAAGCTCAACATATTACAGATTACAGAACATTTATTTACTGGAATCACTAATTAAAATTTAACTTAGACCTTTGTCTAAGGAATTTAATGTTGGTCAGAGGCAATTATATTATTTTTCCTTGGAGTACATTGCAAAAAGCAAAGTTCTTCGCAAAATGTATGTTTTGGTAATGAAAATTCAAATGTACCGCAATTTCTGCGACATCTCAACACGCAACGTCCGCAACTACTTTACACCGCCCAACTGTCAAAGTTGGAAACTGGAAAAAGTTTTAAGTGGCGGTTTAAAATCGTTTTATTGTTCGTTTTTGTTGAAGAAAAAATTGTGCTGGTGCTTGAAAGTGAATTAAATCAATTTATTCTAACCTTGTAGGTACCCCAATTCCGAATTGTTCTCTTCATTATTTGAAAACATCTAGTCTATTTCTCTCATTTCTTGTATATTGGTGCTTTGAAAAAACACATTGGACTCTCTTGGCATTAGAAGATTAGAACTAAAAAAAATGAAATCAACTTGAACATACTGATTATGTCACTGATCGATTTAGAATATGATTATTATTCGCTATCCTATCAGTAAGTTTGAGGTTAATCAGTTATGTAGTTGACCTTATTTGGTAAAAGTAAACAAACGTACAAAAATCATGTTTTCGAATCTTCAGCAAGATTATAACATGATTGTTTTCTGAAATAAAGCAATACGAATTATGTAAATAGAGGTGTTTTCAGTTTATTGAATATCAAGAACGTCGTATTACTTTTTGGATTATTTCCAGAAATTTATAAATAACGTTTTCTTGAACAGCTATGAATACCTTGGTAATTTTTTTCAAATTCAATATTGATTCCAACTAATTGATATTTATTTTATCGAACTGAACAGATGTCTTGGTCTGATCTCATCTGATGTTCAATAAATGATACACCAAATCATAAAATGCATTGGAAATTTGTAAAAGAAATTTTCTTACTATTACTGAATTTTTTCAGATGGTGCTAAGCAATACTTATACACTCCATAACTTGTAAATACACAGAATTAATCATGAGCGACAAAAACGGTAATAACGAAAATAAAGAAGAAAGTGATACAAAAACAGAACATTCTGAATCAAGTGCTAAAGAACCCAGTGGTGATAAGTGCCTTCAACGTTCTTCTTCTGTGCTCAGTACTTCTTCAATAGCATCGTCTACGTCCAGCATCCCTGTTAAAAGATCTGGACTGAAACCACCCTCACGAATAGGAAGACCGTGTGATGGTCAACTACACAAACCTGCTGTTCCCACGTCACCAACAACACAGAGTGAGTTTTTAGCTTTCGATTTATTCATACTGGGTGAACCTATTTATATGCATGATTGATTACGGTTTTTGTATTTATGTTGTTTCTGAAGAAAACATTTATTTTTGTTAATTTTATTTGTTACCTATTGTTTATGCCGTTTATGGTTTTCCTGATTTTAATCTACATATTATTCCTTGTATGTGGTATCGAAATTGTTGGGTTATTTGACCTTGATGTGAAGGTAAGTTATGTTTTTTCTGTTCTAACCTGAAGTATTCTAATCGGAAGGGAAAAATGAAGGTTCAGAATATTGGACTTCGCTCCTGCATGTCGACATAATATGAGACTTTTATTTATAGAAGCCTATATTGACAAATTCTTTAAATGCTGCCATTAATTTTATTCACATATTTGGATTATGGCGTTATTGTGAAGTACAAATTCGAATAAATTTGAAATATGTTGAAGTAACAGGTTTTTGGGTTTGCTCTGAAATCTTTCCCTGTGCCTGTAATTTGTTTACTTGAACAGAACACGCAGTATATTCGTCTAAGTTTGAGTTCTACTCATCGAATTTGGAAATCGGCAATTACCCAAATTTTATGACCGATTGGTTCCGTTATAATTTATTTAGAAGACGTCCCAAGCTAGTAATTTGCATTTTAGATTTCCCATTAAATTTGTTTTGCAGTAAGGTGATTCCTATCGTATATCGGCAAATTCGCGAAAATGTGGGAAGGAAAATCGTCAATTTATGCGATGATTATTCCTCCAAGCATTTCATCCCACAAGTCGATATCGTCATGTTTGAAGGCGGATATATCGATTTAATTCTGCGACAAAGCTTGTCTGAAATTTGAGTTATCTTCAAGGAAAAACCAAAGGGGGCAAATCTGGGGATTATGCTGGCCGTCGAAAGGCTACAAAGAGAGTGACTTTAGTTCTATTCTGTACTTAAATTGTGGACTGACCCGAGGGAACCTGTCGAAAAAGTGGGTCCAGAAGAATTTTTAAATCGCAGCGAAGCTGCGATACAGTTAGGAAATTTTTATACGGTCGAAAACAGGAATAATCGATTCATACTTGGGTGAAATTTCGATTCTCTAGGCGATGTAGAAGTATTTTCAAAAAATTCGCGAAAATCTGCAAAAAGATCAATTTTAAACTCGATTAAATTTTTTGTCTCAGATTAGCTGGCCGTGATGTAAATATACGGATCGAAAAAGGAAATAACAATGCAAAATAGCTTGGTTTTGATATTTTCCTTAATTTTCCCATTTCTTCAGGAAAACTTCGACATTTCGCCTATAAAATCACCTGATTTACAGAGATCTACCGATAAGGATAACAGGATAACTACTTAATAGGTAGATCTAGGGGCTCTACTAGTTTCAGATGATTTTCAGAAGAATATTTTCAATATTTTACAGTATGAGCTATTCGGATTAAGATTGTAAAATGAATGAATAAGTGATGCATGTTAACATTTAAACGAATGACTAAGTAATCGATGACCCAAATGATATTGATGTTAATGTGGCATAAAGATTAATTGGTGTGTCTAAAAGATGTGAAGAGCATTGATGAAAGACATTTTTAAATAATTGACCACTCTGCATTTTATATATTTTCTCCTCAACGAACTCCTAAACTTTTTCGTAGTGAAATTTTGAAAATGTATGTTGAATTTTTCCCAAAAAAACATTCTGCTACAATTTTCTGCATATCTTATTGGTTTATTTCAAGAACATTATACCATGGAAGACAGTAAGGACAAGATCCACTCTTCTTTACTGGTAAACACAGCAAAATTGTTACTAAATTGAGATCTTTGTGAATTATGTATTTTTTTTCCTGAAAAAATTGTCTAGACAACGATTTGTTGTATTGTCTTATTCAACCTTCCATGTCCAAGTAAGATAATTTTTTCGACTTCATTAATTCTTGAGGATTATCATCAATTATTTTTAGCACGTATGGTCACTCGATTTGGTTTAATCCAATAAGTATGAAATGCACCGAATTTCAATCAGCTTACTGTTGGTGGGACAATACCAAGTCGTGACCACATAAAATTAATAATTCATCACTTGAACATTTGGTACATCTGCCGAAATACATGCGTAGTACTAGTGGCATAATATGGCACCTGTTTGATGATGAATCAGAATTATAATTGTATTTTTCGCCCACCTTTCCAACATTTTAATTTGTTTGAGATTATGTTAGATAGATTCTAACATCCTCACGAATTGTTCCTGTTAAATGAATTCTTAGTGGTCTTTTGCGTGACCTTGGCTTCGTTATCGCTTTTAAAATCTGAAGGAATTTCGAAGTTTGTAAGGTCATTTTTGGAAACGTGATGAATGTGTTTGATTTTGACCTTTTTGTTGAAAACAGTCGTCCTTAAACGGTTGCTTTTGTAGTTTTTGTGGTTTTTTCGCTTTACTGTCGGCATTGAGAAATGCATATCAATAAGTTTATTAAGGGTAGGTACTATTTGACATCGAAATTGACAAAAATCCTTTCATAGAAGTTCAATCGATCCCTAATATTTTCAATAAAAATATTTCATTTTAAGTATTTAACTCATGCCCCTGAAAAACTGTCTGGATCTGGCAGTGCTACCCCCTCAGTATTTCTCAATATAATCTGATAAGAACAGAATGTTTTATACGAAAACATGAAGATGATGTTGTTTTATGTCTCTTGAAGAAATCTGCGTGTACAGGGTGTACCAGGAAGTCCATACAATCCAAATTTCTGATAAGTACCCTACATTTTTTCCCTCACAGTTTATCTCCACGAGTTTTTTCTCCAGAGATTTTTCTCTCCCGAAATTTTTTCACAGTAGATTTTACTACTTCAGTTCAGTTTCTTTGGCTAGAATTTTTTCGATAATTCATTTTCGAATTTGGTCCAGAAGCTCAAAGCATGTTGATATTCATCAAGAAAATGGTTATTATGAATGATCCGAATGGGTTGAAGCCTCGGTTGAAGCCCTGTTTTAGTGAATAACAGTTTTAGATTTTCCAAGGATTTCTTGTCGGTGACAATTATGGTGTTCTATGAAAGTCTTTCCGATCATTCTTCAGCAAAAAGTTGCCAATTTTCAAATAAATGCCCCTGGACGTGAATCTTAGGTTGTTGAACCTGACCCATCGGGGATGGATGCATAAAGCTTGAGCGACCTGATTTACTTACGTCAATATTTTTACTTTAATGAGGTAATGGATGACACGTCTGGCGTGGGTTTAGATGAAATACTCGGTTGTATTCAAAACAAACGAGATCCGTTCCCTCCTTGTTGTTTTCGTCCTACCAGGGATCTGAGTTAGCCGGTGATATCCTTTACCGCACTTACCATTGTTATTCTCAGTCACGAGCTTCAAGAGTATCCGTTTCATTTCCCCGCATCTTCGCCTGGTGAAAAATACCCCTTACGATGCCTTCTGTGTGTTTTTCCGACATCGATATGACTTACTACGGTAAGATTTTTCTTTTGTGATATTGTCGGTTCTCGGTGCATTAATGGACTATTAGTTACTTGATGACGTTCTCGTTGTTTGTTATTGTCGTGAGTTAATTTGAATAAAGTTTATGTTCGGAATATTTCTAGAAAATATTGGTGATTCAAGGCAATGATGTCAGGATGATATAATCGAACGTTTTCGAAATGGGTTTTATGTGTAGTTGTATTTGTGTAGTTGCGTTTATACAGGGTGTCTCAAGTTCGAGTGCCTGTAGACGTTTCTGGAGAACTGGACATATTTGAAATCTGAAAATTGGGATTATGATATTGTTCGAAATTCTCTACAGACCTTGAATATTTTTGGAGCTTGGGCACTTCCGGTTATACAAGGAGTGGAAATAAATTTGTTCAAAATTTTTTTTTCCAATTCTCTCGTTTCTTATATGATTGAGTGTTCAATGCTGAATACATTTCTGTTAGAACCATTGTATTCATTCAAATAGTTTTGAAAATATCGAAAAAAAAAACAGAAAAAAAGTCAAATATTCAAAGTCGGTATTATGTTCATTTTTCTTATTCTGAACATCCCGAGTGTGAACCGTTCTCACAACGTCAAAGTAGAAGAATGTGGAAAGGTCATGCATCTTTTGAACTTCATAAATATCATCACAGGGTGTTTCAAATTTTGTGTCGAAAACTGTGATCGAAAATTGGCCATAACTTCTGTTTTTCAAATTGGAACCCTATTTTTTTATGATTGCGTTGGATTCTGCGAAGAAAAATAGTGATAGCACTTCAATATGAATCACCAATTTTTTCGAAATACTCATCAGTAAAAAAAGTAGGCAACTGAGTACAAACCTTCGGTAATATTTTTTTAGGAAACATGGTTGCGTCAATAACATATTCTCGGATTCAAAAAAATTATTGAACAAGCACGCATCCGTGGGTCACCCTGTATATTAATTCTGGAAATTTTTTTCCATAAAAAATTATTTGCCAGTTCTAGCACGTAAACATCAATTCACACCTTCAGGATGCTATTTCCTTTAACATATCCATACAAATTGAATCTGTTCAAATGGAACATTTCAATGTCGAGATTTATTTTCCACGAATGCATTGAATTTGTTTCGTTAACACCTCTACCGTCAGTAAGAAACCTCTCTCACACGTTCTATAAATAGACAATGGGGAATTTATGGACTAATTGGAGAATAATTACGATATCAATTAATGACACGCTGAATGCACTTGATCAGGTGTTCATCAATGCGATTTGGAACCGCAAAACTAATTACACGTACGAATGCTGAATACGAATTGGAGTTGATCAACTCTTCAATGTTTCCTTAAATTGTTCTGAATCCGGTTGAATTTCGTTAGGAAGTTACATACGAGGATATATTGAAAAATTCTTAGCCTACTATAGAACCAAACAAAATTTCAATGTCAAAATATTTTATTACTCAGCATATTCTCCTCTTGATTGAATACATTTATTACAGCGAACCTGCAACGACTCTAGACCTTTCAAAAAAAATGTTTCTTCTTGCTCTGCAAACCAGTCCTCCACAGGTTTTATTACCTCCTCGTTGGAACGACCTTTTAAACTTTTTTTCAGTTGAGGAAAGAGATGATAGTTGGAATGAGCCAAATCTGGTGAATAAGGGGGTGTTCTAGTAATTCTGACCCTAAATCACGAATTTTTTGCATAGCAACATGAGATTTGTGTACTGGGGCGTTGTCCTGTAAAAACAAAACACCTTTGGATAGCTTTCCGCGTCTTTGCTCTTTAATTTTTCACCGTAGTGGTCAGTAATGTCGAATAGTAATCTCCAGTTATTTTTCTACCCTTATCCAAAAAATCAATCATAGTTACCCCATGGCAATCCCAAAAAACTGAAGCAAGAACTATTCCAGCAGATTTTAGGACACGAAACTTCTTAGGTCTTGGAGAACCAGAGTGTCGCCATTCCATCGATTGTTGCTTTGTTTCTGGATCGTAGAAATGTACCCAAGTCTCATCTATGGTACAATTCGGTTTAAGAAGTCTACATTGTTTTCAAATCGAGCACAGATCGAACGCGATGCTTCTACCCTTGCACGTTTTAGGTCAACATTCAAAAATTTGGGGATCCATTTTGCAGACATTTTTCTCATGTCCAAATTGACGTGAACTATATGATGAACGCGTTCGTATGAAATTTTCAGTGCTTCAGATATCCGTTTTAGCCCAATTCGACGGTCTGATAAAATCATGTCATGAACTGCATCTATATTTTTGGGGACTGACACAGAAACTGGCCTTCCCGATCGGTCATCATCTTCAATGGAAAAATTACCTCTTTTAAAGCTTGCAGTCCAATTTTTCACGGTCGCATACGAAGGACATTGATCACCAAGGGTATTAAGCATATCTTCGTAAATCTGCTTACCTCTTAACCCCTTTAAATACAGGTACTTGATGATGCCTCGATACTCCTATTCTTCGATTTTTACAATTTCGATGGACATTTTTTTTTAAATTTATTGCGTAATTCTGGTTTACTTTTTTGACGACGAACTCTGCACTGACACTTCTAATAAGTTATTGTTCGTTGATATGATATCGCAATATTTTGTTTATGCATGGAACTGGCCTAGGCTAACTAGATATCAATACATCCTCGTACAATGTTTCTTCTGATCTTGTCTCAGAAAGAAAGGAAATACGTGAACGACTACGCCCTGCTGTGATTTATATGTGAAGTTTCATGAAAAAAACTTGCCATTTTGTAAAACGTGATTCTATTTATACCAAGGTCGTCCAAACCAGCCAATTCATCTTCTTAACCGATTTATTCGCATAACTCGTTATGCAATGTACAACAATGGAACGTGAGATTCAACACGGTAAGGTTCAGGATATACAACAATAGCACTAAATATGCTAATCAGGTTTTTTTTTTTTTAATCAATTCACTCTTTCCTTAAATGGCACATTTGGATTAGTTCCTATAAATTCGTTACACCCGGTATTGTAATGTTTTTTCTTTGGAAAGGAACCTTTTAATTCGGAATTTAGTGGTTGTATAATCGTTAAAGGAAATAGGGAACAATACAGGGTGTATTTAAAGATGAGGCTTTTCTTTTGACAGATGGTGGAACTCATCAAAATAAGTCATTTTACCAAAAAATTTGTTTGTGAATTATGCCCCTGTTAGAGAAAATGAAAATTTTCTAGTTTCTAGGTGAATCTGAAAATTCCTCACTCCGAACCTGCTTCCTCGCCTGCTCCTCCGTAGATATCCCTTGTTTTTTGTCTTCTTATCATACATGACTCAGAATATCGATTGTAATCAGTCGTGTTACGGCGAGGGTACGGTGTAGATTGTATCTTATGTTTCGTAAATGCCGCACGTTTATGCAAATAATGAACATGTTGATATGCTTTCAATTTATGGTGAATCAAAACAAAATGCCAGTTCGGTGTATAAGTTGTAGAGAACTAGATTTCCGCTAAGAAATCACCCAACTTTGCGGATGTTCATAAACCTGGTGCAGAGATGTAGAGGTATGCAGGCCAGAGTAGTATTAAGGAATTTTTCATAAAATTTTCAAATTGAACATTTCATGTGAGAAATTTTCGGTAAAATGACTTATTTTGCTGATTTCTATCACCTGTCGAAGGAAAAGCCCCACCTTAAAATACACACTGTGTATCATGAAAAATGACCCGAATGAGTAATAGCCAGAATACTATAACGAGTAGAATACAAAACTTTGCCCACGACTCGCTTTAAAATTACCAAAGGGAAACTTAGGGTTTTCTGTTGATATTCTGTGGTTATGACATTAAAGTTTGATGAACTTGTGAATTATGACTAATAAAGCATTTATGGATGTCATAATGCTTGAAGAAATGAATAGATTATACAGGATGACCCACATAAAACAATTCCTTTTCCACGATTCAGCTTCGTATAAAAGATTCCAGAATAGGTTCTTTTTTATTTATTGAACTTTGAGTGTATGCATTTGAGAATTATAAAGGGTTTTCCAATAAGAGGTGTCATTTTGAATAACCCGCTTTTCTGGTAGATGTCACTTTTAAAGCTGTCATTTTTTGACATTTGACCAGTAGAAACCACGCCATTACTAAAAATGGAACGATGAACGCTTCAACAACGTATTGAAATTATTAAAATTCACTTGTCGAACCGCAATACAGAAATCGGTGGAAAAATGGGAGCTTTTGGGACAGGTCCAATGCTTCCATGGTTGCAGGCCCATTGGCAAAAACTTCAGATAACCCCTCAGCCAGAAGTCTATAGGCGTTAAATCAAAAGAGCGTGGAGGCCAATTCTGGTCACCAAATCGGGAAATGACACTACCAGGAGCAAACTCGTGCAAGATCGTGAATGCTTCACGGGCGGTATGACATGTGGCACCGTCCTGCTGAAACCACATGTCGTCAATATCAATAGCTTCCGAATGAGGCACAAGAAACTGCGATATCATAGCTCAATCGACATTTACCGTTGATAATATTTGTTGACAATCAGGACGCGTTGTTCTACCGTGAAATGCTTCATGTTCACTATCTCCCATCTGCCAACTTTCGATCTGTCACCTCATGTCAAATTTTGACTGTCAAACATGGCGCGAAATTCAAATCTTGCGCTCTTATACTCTTTAAAATTAGTTAGCTGAAGTTTTAGCCATAGCTGGAAATTCCTGAGAACCTCTGGCATTTCTCATATTTTTGTTCATTATAGGAATCTTTATTACCTATCCCATTTATGGATCGAAAAGAAGTATCGTTAAATCCTCTTCGTACAAGCGACAATCACCTATTTCAGCCTCATTTGCATACATCAAGTCGCACTTACAACGATGTCGATTTATGAACGACCGGTGTAATTCATAAGGACATCGAGGATAGGTTTCTACAGAATAAATTAATCATGTTCCCCGGTTATAGGACGTGGGGCGATTATTTTTCCTGTGATATCGGCTCGTTACAAACAAAAATCACCTTGATACCTCTTGTATCTTTCTCCGGAGTAATTCTACGTGGTAGTTCAGATTTTCTTAGCGAGAACCTCTGTTCATTAATGCGTCGAGAATCGACAGAATTCGCGGTTTAATTTGTGCATCTTTTTTTCTTGTTGCTATTTTAGATTACGACGTGAGCCGGACGACGAATAGCTCCAACAGGTATACAAGATTATCAGGTACGTAGAGTTTTCTAGAAGCTACAGGAGTTGCTTATTGTTGGTAATGAGTTATGGATAATTGTGCAAAATTGCTCTGTCTCTCCCACATGGAGATGGAATTGTATTGTTTCCTTAAGTGGAAAAATTTTTATTTCATATTGTACACAATGATATTTTCCGTTTATATTTCTCCCAAATGTTTTATTTCTAGAGCTACAGGGGTATTAAAAATGAATAGTATTCTTTTCATTCCTTTCACACTTTTGTAAAATTTTCGATTAAATTATGAAAGGTTTCTTTATTTACTTATTGCTCTACTTAAAAAATGCATCTACAGAGTGTAACAGCCAAATGGAATAAATTCGATAACGAATAAATGAGGGCGTATTGGGAAAAACGCTCGGACACGTCGATTTGTAATTTTAAATGCGCATATTTTCAAGAAAATAAAATTATATAGGGTGTTCCATTGGACCGTGGCCGATACCAACTTTCTTATTTCAAATGCAACCCCTTGTATATTATTTATTTTTTGGATTATTCAGAGAATTCTAGACACAATTCATGCACAATGTCCTATACCTATCTTTAACTATTTCGGAAGTATTAAGTGTTTTCAGATTTATTGCAAAAATCAACGTTTTAAATAAACATTATTTTATTTCACAAATTCGGTAATACCTAATTATTGATACTGATTATTTCTTAATTATTAAAAAAAAAACAGAAAAAAACATTAATGTCAATGTAGGAAATGTTCAAAATGCTCGCCGCGAACGTCTTGGCAACATGCTAATCTGGTGTAGAATTGTCTTCTAACGTTACTCAACATTTCAGGCGTTTTTGCTTACTTTCTTCTTATCAAGAGGTAAATGGGAAATAAGTATTGAGTGTAATGTATCGAATTTGTGAAATAAATAATTTTCATTTAGAATGTTAAATTTGTAAGAAATCTGAAAACACTTAATATTTCCGAAAAAGTTCAAGATAGGTATAGGACATTGTACATGAATTATGTCTAGAATTTTCTGAAGAATCCAAAAAATAAATAATATACAGGGGGTTGCATTTGAAATAAGAAAGTTGGTATTGGCCACGGTCGCATGGAACACCCTATATAATTTTATTTTCTTGAAAAATATGCGCATTTGAAATTACAAATCGACGTGTCCGAGCGTTTTTCCTAACACCCCCTCATTTATTCGTTATCGAATTTATTCCATTTGGCTGTTACACTCTGTATATCTACCACAGGGGGGTACAATGAAGAGTTTTATGGTCCTGTCTGAAAATTAATTCATTTTTGGAATTGTGCTATTATCATCTACACGCAACATGTAGTATTGTTTTCACAAATTGCACAACTTGCACGTCATTCGTGATAATTTTGTTTGTTGCATGATTTTGTGTTTAGTTTGCATGTTTTTGTTAGATTTATTGGAAGAAGACACAAGAGACTACCTACGCTTTAGCAGCATGCCGTCGAATAGGAGGCGATATTCTTCTAGTAAGTTCCCATTTCATTTGTTAAACAAAGGCTGACAATTTCTAGTTTATCAAGGACAAGAATAACCAGCATGTCAAAATAATTCTCAGAGACGTTGCCAATGCTAGAGGTGTTTGAATGTCTTCTGTAGGCATATTTCTTGAGAATTTTGAAAAGTGGGGAATTCCATAGGTCTGTCTGTTCGTTAAGAAGTTTTTCTGTCGGGTTATTCGAGTAATTTTATTCTTTTTTCGAATGGACCATCACAAAGTAACGGACCATTATTTGTCAGTAAAATTTCAACACTCGATTCTTGATTTCCGTAACAGAAAATAGCATAACTGAATCTTCCAACTATGTTTATAATATACGTGAAATATTTCCAGTATTAACATAGAAAAAAGTTTCTTAATCATTCGTCAGGTCTTTGGAATCAATGAATTCACCTAATATTTTCTAAAATTCATTATTTTCCCAAAGTAAATAAACATTTTGATAAATACGTAATTCCTACGACCTCTATGTAGAAAGGACAACGTTACGTAGGTATCTGGCAGGAAAATGACTATAACCTAACATTTTCGAAATATACACAGTGGAATGTGTCAGAATGTCACATATGGTGGTTTTCGAAATATTGTTTCATGAAATTTTCAGCCCTTGTTAGAGTAGTTCTCTAGCCCAAATTACTTTTTCAAGTTCTCCTTGAATAAATGAAGACACATTGAGGGAATCAAATGCGACACATGACTAATATTGTTGTCTTTGGAAATAGGTTATTCGTTCATATGGTCAAGTGCGACCGGAAAATATTTCGATCAGATAAATCTAGTGAGTGAGTGAATAAACAATTTATTATTCGGAATTCTGTTGTAGGAGTAGCAAATTTTTAACACACTCCGTTCAAGAAAGCCCACTCAAAAGTCGATTTGTGGGTTTCGAATTCTTTCAATTGAAACTGAAGAATGATATTTCCGATGTCTATTATGATGAATGAATGGAATAAAAACCTACATTTTGAGAACTACTCTAGAAAAACAATATCATTTTTTTCCAAATATAGGAATATGTTGTACAGTGGCCAGTAAAAGTAATGTTGTTAATAGAGAAAATAAAAAATGTCTATCATCCGCTGTACACTTCATTCCTTTGTCTATTCCAATGCATGTTTGTGTTAAATATTGCTTGTATTAGCTGGTAGTTCATCATCTTCCATGGACCATCTTTGGGAATTGTATCCCCATCGTCTACGTGAAGCTGGACTGAGCAGATATTCAGGTAGAGTGTTTTAGAGGTGCACTTGGCTTTCTTCTGTTAATTTTGAAGGCAAAGAGGTATAATTATGTGCACATGCTTATTCGACAGATATTAAACATAACATTGTGCACGAAAAGGACATTCTAACTTGGACAAGAAAAACATGAAAACCCTTATTATTAATCTGACAGTACTGGTGAATTGATGGGCTTTTTAATTTGACCAAGACTACTTATTTATTCTGAATAGAATAATATTATATTTCTTACGGTTACGTAAGAATTCAGTATTGATTCCTATGAAATTGTCTTTGCAGTTGGCTTACTGTAATGATGATGTATATTTTAACTCATTTTCTTTTATAACAATCCTTAATTTATGTGTTTTGAGTTAATCCCCTTAACGATCAGCTACCAAATAGAAAAAATTGGTTAAACATTAATTTTTTAACCACTTTAATTCTCTCTAATTCCACTGTGGAATCTTTATGGTATACTGATCTTAACCTCTGAGTTCGAGGAATAACGCTACCAACATTCAACCCTTGTCACATACTCATACATTTCCCTTTTTCAAACTAGATTCAAGTGCGATCTTAACAGAAGATACGGATAGTTTCATAATCGGCCAGAAAGTATGGGTCGGAGGTTCGAAACCCGGAACCATTGCGTTCATTGGAGAAACACAATTCGCCCCTGGAGAATGGGCAGGTGTGGTCCTGGATGAGCCAATAGGTCTGTTGCCCTTTTCCCTTTTTTTACAAATTCGAATGAGCGATGTTTTAGGAAAGAACGACGGTTCAGTAGCTGGTACGAGATATTTCCAATGTGAACCGAAAAAGGGGGTATTTTCGAGGCTCACCAGATTGACGAGACACCCTATAGAACTCCCCCATTCGCAGTCGAATGAAAGCTTCACCACAACAGCTGCGAATGGTGTTAGAAGTCCAGTATCGCCTTCTGGTAGCACCAGAAGTTTGTTGAGGTCTCCTCTATCGCACCGTAAGTAAAACAGCTAGTCTCAATATTGTCTCCACGTTGCCAATTTCAGATGCATCGAATACCAGTCTGGCCTCGATGTCCACTTCAGTCATCATCGACTATAAGATCGGCGACAGGGTTATAATAAAGAGTAGCCAGGGTTCCAAAGTTGGTACCGTAAGATTCATTGGTTATACCGAGTTCGCCCCCGGTGAATGGGTGGGGGTAGAACTGGATGATCCAAGAGGAAAAAACGATGGATCTGTTGAAGGTAAAAGGTGAGGATGGTTCCGAAATCAATAAACCCCAACTACCAAATTGGCGAACTCGAAGAGCACTCATTAATGCTCCTTATTCGAAATACTATGTTTTTCCAGATATTTCGCATGCCAACCGAATTACGGCCTGTTTGCGCCTGTCAATAAAGTCAGTAAGTCTCCTTCGAAAGTAAAACCTGGCTCGTGCGCAGTACACAATTCCGGTCTGCCGCCATCTGGACTGCGCAGGTCTGCCTCTAAAGAATCCATGACCAGTGCTGCCTCTAGCGTCAGACGGGTAAGGCTTGGTGTGAATTCCCTAACTCCTAAGGTAGGTTAGGTTCGTGTTTTACTAAACGCATCCGGAATGTCCAACTGTCTATTAAGTTAGTAAAAGATACTGAGTAAAGATGGAAGGTAAGATAACCTAGTGGTTGCTGTTTTAATTTGTATTGTTGTCATTGTTTTAACCATAATGTTTGTTTAATGTTTGTTCTTAATGAAGGTAAATAGAAAAATTGAACATAAAAATAAAGAAAGTTTTGGTAGATCTTTAGTTTTACAGGCTTCAAAGCTTTTTATAGACTTTGCATAAGCGAATAACTACTCATTTTATTTATGAGGTACCCTGATGTATAAATGAAAATTGAAGTAAGTAATGTAGTGATTTATTGCTGTGATTATTCAATGGCTGCAGTCTTGTATGTATATCATTTAATATCCTGTTTTTAGCTTTTTGGACGTTTTTGATAAGATTCCTATAGGAATGTTTTTCCTCTATCCTTTTGAGAAAGCGTTCTCTCTTACTAACAAAAAATTGAACTCTGAAATGGAAATTCTGCTGATTTTGTTTATTTTTGCATGAATTTTGTACAGTTTGGCATTCTGTATGTTTTTTTAGGAAAGTATTAAATCATTTTCACCCTATACAAAGTGTTCGATCTTATGTCCTGATTTCACAGAGATCTTGATAAAATAAACAATATCCAATATCAGGTAAAAATTTATAAAAACTCTGTCAAGTTTGAAATTTCTCTGGAATTTCCTCTTCTATCTGAGATTAGGATATCAAGACTGCGAACACCCAGTATAATATAATATGAAAAAAGTGTGAATTGAATAATTATTTCCATAGTTGTGTTTGTAATGATAATGAATTTTGGTTTGAATTTCGCTAGAATTTTTTTTAGTTTGAACAAAATAACCATGTGCTTTACTAACAATTTTTCGATTTGTTTCTTATCAGAGACTACCTTTGAAGACATCAAGTCCGTCGCCACTGAGACCATCTCTCCAGGTAAATTATTAAATGAGTCGAATACACAGGATTATGGTAGATTCCTTCAAAAAACTACTCATAAAGTTATAGGTAGAAAACTGCAGAGGCCAAATAATATTCATCAAGCAGTGATTTTTTATTGCTTTAGTTTCGACAAGCCTTTTGTCACCATTAACGTCGCAATTTTGGTAGATAATCAGTATTGCATCTTACTAATGGCTGTTATTTTATTATGGTACATTTTGTTCTATTTTGGTTCATTTATAGTTTAACTAGTTTTGTTGTTTAATATATTTATCTTGTCTATATGTTTTGTTTATTTTACCCATTATATTCCTTTCATACAAAAAACTTTTATTTATTATGGATTATGAAATGATTCGTTGGTTTTTAATCTTCAGAGGATTGATAATACTTTTCAATTCATTTAGTAAAATATAGATATTTCAATGCTTCTTTCGATGAGATATGAATTATGATGCTATTGATGCAATGTTTCTTTCTTCTTCATTGTTTTTGAAGAGGAATTCAAACTAAGTTTACTTCATAGTTATCACAGATTCAAGAGAATCCCCGAAAAGTACTGAAGTTATTCATAAGCTTCAATGTTTATGATTCTTTGTGGGAATTGTGGAATTCATTTGAGTATCTTCAGCTCCAAATAAATATTATTATATGAGATAGCTGAGAAAAAAATTAAGAAGACGGAAGTCTCGCTTGAAGCCAGAACCTTCGTCAGAAACAATCAGTCCTTTCTGTGCTGTACCTAAGTTGTGTTTAATAGTCAAAAAAGTGGAATAATAATGTTTTCATAAAATTATGAAATGAAAAACGAAACACTGTGATGAATCATGAAATTTCTTGAAATATAGATCTAGTGATGCTGTTCCATTCCCTTCAAACTTTAAATAATTTAAATTTGCTATACGCAAATGATAAATAATGCAATTGTGGGCGTCAAAATGAAGATTTATTGAGTGCAAGTTCTAAATTCGATAGTCGATGCTGAAGCGAATAAGATATATGTATGTTTTTTTTTCTTTTATTTGAGTAGTATCAAACAAGTTGGTTTCTATCACATTCATCGAATTTATCTCTTTTAAATTAATACAAATTCATAAAAGTTCATCGTATTTTGCATATAAGATGATTTTTGATTACTTACTGCAATGTTTAGGTCTAATAATGAGACATTTTGAATTCAATTATTACATCAGCAGCAAATCTGCTTATTAAATTCAGTGGAAGAGCTTAATTATTAATGGAACATTGTATTCCTGAAGTTAACTAGCTTAGCTCAGGTATTCAGCGCTATCATCTGAAACAATGCTGAAGATATCTAACTGATTTCTGTCATCATTTTGTGTATAGAAATTCGACTAATTAGTGATGGATTTTATCCTAAAATTCAGTTCCCCTTGTTCAGCCATGTTCTTTCCATTAAAAGATCAAATCTATAGATTTAACGCTGGTGAGAATGTAACATTTTTCTGGTGAGAAATTGAAGGACATCTTGTGATGTAAAAAACGGATTGTGGATGAGGAATCTACATGTGAATTTGTTTATATTGAGGAGAGCTTGTTAATCAGAATATTGAGCAAAATTTTCGGCTATAAATTATTTCAAATCATGGAAGGTAAAAAACGCTACTACTGATTTTTGCTGAAGAGATGAGGACAAAGGCTAGAACTGCCATCTTTCAACCAAGCTCACATTGACCAATCAGTGCTCGAACTGCATTTATAAGAGAAAAAAAGATAAGCAGTAGGTACTTTATATAAAAGTCTCATTTCTTTAGAGGTAACTTAGACAGTATCAGTAAAAAAAGGAGTAAATTTCGCCAAAATTGTTGAGTGATATCGTTTCATTTGCCTATTAATGGTCAAAACAATGAATAAAAGCTCATATATTCGTGGAATCAAGTCTTGAATAATTGAAACCACTCAGATTTATATCCATGCAGAGAAAAAATTATATTAAAAATACAGTGCCTATTTTTCTATTTGGCACTTGGCAGCAGCGACTGCTGCAGATGTCATTAGCCGGTGATTCATTGTCCAAAAGAACATTAACATTCCAAGATATTCAGTTCATGCAAGAACCAAAAGTTAAGCCTGTTTCAAAGACTAATGAGGTGATTAAAAATTCCATGGAAGGATCTATTGAAAGTTTCTATCGACAGAGCTACTATAACTTCTATAGTTTTTGTTTTTGATTTATACAACATCCAAATTCTACATACTCTCGATCAATTTATAGAAAATAATCAGACTTGTTGGTTATTATAAAAAAAACTTGGACGAATCATTTCATAATATTAATTTTATGGTGTTATGTATTTCTAACAAGATGCTTGATGAATATTATGTGCTCTGGGTATTCCATCACCCTTACCATACCTCTAATAGCGCATTTCAACAGGATATGGTGAAGGATAAACAGCAGCACATCGAGCAACTCCTCAAAGAACGAGATTTAGAAAGACAAGAATTCACCAAAGCAGCTAGTCAGGCAGAAGAAGCCGAGCGACAGCTAATTGTCATAAAAAAAGAATTTGAAAATGTAAGGAACTGAATTCTTGGAAACTCAACTGTTTTTAATCATTGACGGTATTAATTTTGATTTGGTGCACTTACATTTGAAAAATTCTAGTACAGGGCAGAATGTGAAAAGAAGCTTCAGGAACATTTGGTGCTACTATCACAACTGAAGAATGATCGGACTGAAATACTAGGGCAGCTTGATGATGAGAAGAAGAAGAATGAAGATTTACTTTTTAGATTTGAAGAAGCAGCCATCCTCAAAATTGATGCAGAAGTGAGTATATATTTTATATATAACAATAATCGAATAATACTACAAATACTTTTTCCAGGCTTTGTTGGAGAAGACGAAAGCAGAGAATGAAGAATTGAAGAAATTACTGGATATAGAAAGAGTTCGAGCTGATGACTCTGAAAGAAATGGAAATAAACTTTTCGAAACAGAGGAGAATTTAATCAAAGCCAATGAAGAGATCGAAAAATTGAAAACTGAACTGGATAACTTATCTCTTGAGCACAAGAGTCTCAAAGAGGAACGTGTTTTAGCCACAGGTTTGTTAACTAAAACCATGTTCTTCATCTTTTTATTTTGATTTATCCCTCAGACCAAACAGAATCGCTTGAAAAGGAACTTGACATCACAAAGAAGCAACTTGGTGAATTGAACACAATAAGAAACAGTTTAAGCCAACAATTGACAACAGTAAATATTGAAAGCTCACAAGTAAAAGAGTCGATTGAAGAAATGAAACAAAAATTCACACAGTACGAAGAAGAACTGACACAAAAGAAAGAAGAAGTTCTGAATTTGAATGAAGAATTAGAATCTACTAGAAAAAGATTATCTGAATATGAAACTCAGGTGCAAGCATTGCAGTCAGATCAATCTAAACAACAAACTGATTTGAGTAAAGAGTTAGGAAAATTAAAAATGGAAATGAGCAGTAAAATGTTCGATTTAGAATCAGCAAAGGATGAGTTGAAGAAAAAGCAAGATGAAATTGAAGTTCTATTGAAAAATTCCGAAGAAATGAAATTGAACTTTGAAACTCGAATGAATGATGAAAAAAATTCACATAAAATTGAAACAGAAAAATTGATTAATGAACTTCAACAAACAAAAACTGAATTGAATAATTTCAAAGAGGAAATATCAAAAATTTCTCAGAGTTCTGAAGAAAAAACTAAAGAATTTACTGAAGAAAAGGAAAGATTGATAACAGAATTGGAAAAAATCAAGTTGGATTTAACAAGCACCACTAAAAGTACCGAAGAAGAGTCTTTAGCTCTCAAATCGAAACTCCAAGAGAATGAAACTTTAATTATGAATTACGAGAAAGAAATAAAATGCTTGAAAGAAAAACTAGACAATGTGGAGAAGTCAGCTAGTACTTCAAGTTCTGAGTTTCAAAACCAATTGGAGGTATTCAAACAGGAGAAAGCTAAAATTATTGAAACATTACAGAGAGATTTGAAGCTGACAGAGGAAGAGAAAAATGCACTTTCAACTAGTCATTCAAAACTTCTCCAAGATCTTGAGATCAAAACAACTGAACTAAATAACATGAAAGAATCTTTGTTGACAATGACTGAAGAATCTTCCAAATTAAAAGAGGAAAAACAAAAACTTGACCTTGATATTGGACATTTGAAAAAAACTCTAGAATCTATGGAGAATAAAATAGAGGAGTTTGAAAGTCAAAAGAAAGCAGTTACATCCTCTAATTCTGAGCTCCAAATCCAATTGGACCTCATGAAGCAAGAAAATACTAAACTAATTGATTCATTGAACAACGATTTGAAAACTGAGAAGGAGAAATTAGATAATTTGTCATCAGTACATGCCAAATTACAACATGAGTTTGAGATCACATCATCACAACTACAAACTGTAGAATCTTCTCTGAAAACAGTTACGGAAGAATCTTTGAGGTTGAATGAAGAAAAGCAGAAATTGGATCTGAGTAATGGGGATTTGAAAAGAACTGTCGAATCCATGGAAAAGAAGTTACAGGATGTGGAAACTCAGAAAAATCAAATGTATGAAGAAATTCAATCATTGATTAATTCTTCTGGTGATAATAGCTCCAAATTAGAAGAAATGCGTACTAAACTTTTTGAGAATCAAGCAGTACTTGATAAAACGAAAAACGAATATCAAGAACAGCTCCAAAACCTTGAGCGTCATATACAAGAGAAAAATATGAAACTTGAAGAGAAAGAATTACATGTTTCAAAAATAGAACGGGATCTTCTCGAAGCGAAACAATCATTTGAAAATTTAGATAATTCCAATAGAAAACGTATTGAGGAGTTACTTGAAGAAATCAATAAAATTAAAAAAGAATATGAGAAAAATTCGGATGAGGATCACAAGAATGTAATCGAAAAAGAAGCCCAGTTGGAAAATCTTAAAAAAGATTTCAATCAACAAATTCGAAACCTAGAAACCAAGATTCAAGAAAAAAATTCTCAGCTTGAAATCAAAGAAAGTCACGCACTGGAGCTCGAGAAAAAACTGTTGGAATCAAATACATCTAAGGAAATTCAAGAAACCAACAACAAACAAATTATCGGCAAATTACATGAAGAAATTGAAGAAATAAAACGAAATCACACATCGCAAATAGAAAACTATCAAAAAGAATGTTCTGAAAAAATGAAAGCAATTGAAGAGCACCTCACAACAATAGAAACACTTAAGAATAAGTTGAAAGAACAAAGTGAAAAAAGTGGATCTTATGTTGATGAAATTGTTCAATCCTACCAAGAAAAAATTTCCACTCTCAGTCAAGAACGTGACGAGTATTATATAAAATATCGAAAAGAACTTAATAAAAAACGCAAAGATGAATTGGAAATGAATAAGTTGAAAACTACCATAGTCAATTTGAAACGAACAGCTGCCAACATCTCTGCACAGAACGACAAATCCAAACAAGAATTAGAACATTCACAAAACGAAATAGAACAAAAAAATAAAGAAATGGACGAATTGAAGTTAGTAACCGATGAGAAAGAACATGCATTGCTGGAAAAAATTGAACAATTCGAAAAACAATTAGCAAGTTCCAATGATGAAACATCTGGAAAAATATCGGATTTGCATAGTGTGAATGAAGAATTGAGAAAACAAATAGAGAAGAAATGCAAAGAGCTAGATGAAATCAATGTTAAGTTCAAGCAATACGTTGAAAGTAATGAACTGAATTTGAATGACAAAGAAGAGAATTATCGTAAGCAAATAGCTGCTTTGGAATTACAGGTGGTAGATTTGAATAAGGTCCTAGAAGAAACAAATACATATAAACAAAAAACTGAAAAAGAGTTAAACGAAAAATGTGCAGCTTATGAAAATAGTAGCAAAGCCACGAATGATTTAGTTCAAAAAGTGGAAGTGTATGAACAAAAATTAAAAGAAGTAGAAGA
This sequence comes from Adalia bipunctata, assembly GCA_910592335.1. Taxonomy (NCBI): domain Eukaryota; kingdom Metazoa; phylum Arthropoda; class Insecta; order Coleoptera; family Coccinellidae; genus Adalia; species Adalia bipunctata. Next base: position 8,736,501 of record OU342951.1, read on the forward strand.
TGAAAAACTGAAGATCCAAAGTGCATTTGAATCTTCAAATATTAATTTGCAAGAGAAAGATGACAGATATAAAGATATTCTCAATGAAGTGGAATTGATGAATGGAAAATACAAATCACTTGAAAGTGCATTCAATGAAGAAAAGTTGAAGAATACTGAATTGATCAAAAATAATAGTGAGAAACAAGAAACTGTACAAAATGAAATTGCGGAACTTTCAAATAAACTAAAAATTGCACAAGACGAATCGAAAGAAAACGAGTCCCAGAAAAATCATATATTAGAAGCTTTACAAAAAGTACAGTTTACACAAAATCAAAAAAATTATTTGGTGCAATTGGTTAAAAAAGAACATAATAGTACTTTGCAAAAAACCATAATGGAATTGAATGATGGTTATGTTGATGAATCGATGGATAATAAGATTAAAGAACTAGAACACACTTTAGAGAAATTAAAACTTGAACTCAATGAGGAACAGAGGAAAGTTGCTACCCAAAGTACTGAAATGTACGTTTTGGAACAAAAATTGAAATCTGTGAGTATTTTCATGGGAACATACTTTGTTTTTGTCAGAACATTATTCTCAGTTAGTGATAATTTCTGCTATTGATTCTGGACCAGCACAGAAAAATATTAAAAATACTTGAGCATCCCTCGAATTACTTGCTTTTTTTTATTTTTATGTGAATACAATTTCAGGTTGGAACAAAACAGAACAATGTCGTCACTAAATCAGAAGATATAGCGTCAGACAGTTCGGTTAGTATCAATCATCAATACTTCTGAAATGCTTATTGCCTTACACTTTTCATCGTTTCTTCTCTTTATGTTCAGTTGTTGCGCGCTTGTTCCTTTTGTTTTGTTCAAAAATTTGTTAGCATCGTGCCATTAGAAGAATGGGAATTATTTTGATCTGAAAGCAGTATTGAGCCAGTTCAGAACCATTTGGGTGACCTCTTTTGGTACGGATTTGAACAAGCGCGCAAAAGCTCATAACCTTATAATTTTCTTTGGTTTATTTTCCGTTTACATTTTCTTTCATGCATGCCACTTTCATTTATTTTTCTTTCGCATGTAGGTAAACGCAAACAATAATGAGCAATATGATTATCAGCAACTGTTGGAGGATAAACTGTTGGCTGAAAATCAAGTCAAGTTCCTCAATTCAATAATAGTAGATATGCAGAGGAAAAATGAAGAACAAAAAGCGAAAATTGAGATATTGGAGTCAGGTTACAGTCCTGCGGCAGCTGATGAGTTGAATCTGTAAGTTTTTCCTAATTTTATGTGATGACCATCTTGAACTTTTTTATTTTTGTTGAATATCAAATTTGAAAATATTCATCTGAATTTTTGCAGAATGGGATTCTCTGTAAATTCGAAGCAACTTCCACCAAGAGTATATTGCGATATTTGCGACTGTTTTGATCTACACGAAACAGAGGATTGTCCCAAGCAAATGTCGGAAGATATGCCCCCACCCCCGCCACGCATTGATAAAATTAAGAAAAAACCAGAACCAAGGCCTTACTGTGAATTATGCGAAGGTACTACTCATTCATATGTTTTGGTTATATTTATTGAAGTTTTAGGCAATCCAACGATCTGTTAAATATATTTTGAGGTTAGTGCTGGTGGTCAAGCAATGGGAAGTTAGCTTTGTTCATGTAGATAATAACAACGTATTTTTGGTTGAAAAATTGTTTCATGGGGATATTTTCAGTCAATTATTACTTTTAAAAATCAGAAATATTTACTGCTATCCAGTGACATGTCAGAAACGTTTTAAGGTTAACACTGGTGGAATGATCACGTGGTGTGGATTGCCTAATTCACTGTTTTGATTTTTAATGAATCATCCTATTTTTTAGTTTTTGGTCATGATACACAGGACTGCCAAGAGGATGAAACTTTTTAGACAACTTTTTTAGTGAATTTTAATTGTTAATATAATAATGTGATAAAATAATTTATTTTGTTTAATGTTGAATATTGCTGATTAAAATTAATGAAACACATCGAATTTTTGTAACTTTGTTTTATTATCCATTGATACACTGATAGTCTTCGAAATTCTTATTAAAAAAAACACAATTACATGGGAAATATTCCGTATTATTTTCACTTTCTCGCATTCATATCAGTTTCAGTATAAAATGCCTCCAATTTTCGTTACTCGTCTAGGATTCACTTAACCCCAAGTATTTTCTTCCGAACTGGTTGGAGGTGGAGGAAAGGGGGGTCTGCCAGGCATCCCCATGAAGTTAGGAGGTGGTGGTCTCCAATTCGGTGGTGGCGGTCTACCTCCAGGTGGGGGAGGGGGTGGGAATCCACCCATAAATGGGGGAGCGTTGCTGGAGGGTGGAGGTGGAGCGGGTACACCTGGCCACATCTGCGGCATCATCCTTGGAGGACCACCACCTGGTGGCATTGGCGGCGGTGGGGGCCTTAACCCTGCCGACGTAGGTGTAGGTGGTGGTGGAGGAGCACCTGGCGGAAGAGGAGGTTGGGATGGAGGCAGGGGAGGAGGAGGTATGCCAGAAGGAAAACCTGCTGGGGGTGGTACCGGAGGTGGTGGGGGTGGAGCTATATTTCCAGCAGTCATCATAGGTGGAGGCATCATGCCAGCCATTAGCACTGGCGGAGGAGGAGGTGCCATTGCCATTCCAGGTGGCATCATACCCATCGGTGGGGCATCCGCAAAGAGTTGATGGGGTCTATCTGCTTGCGATAATGGATTTTGAGCAGCCAGTAATCTTTCAGCAGCTGAACCATGCCTTTCTCCTTTAGAATCCTTCTTGAACGCATATGATACTGAAATGGCTCGATTACATAAATACTGACCATTCATTGCTTCAATTGAAGCGTCAGAAGCCTCGAAACTTGCAAAGTTAATGAAAGCGAAACCTTTCGAATTTCCTGTGTCTGGATCTCTCATAATCTGAAATGTTTTGTATTCCCAATAATATGTTGAAATGCAATATAATGGATTCAAATGGAAATGTCTTGTAATAAACCAATTTTACCTTTGGAGTTTGCAGAATAACACCAAATGCTGAAAATGTATCATAGAGCAGCTTCTCATCTACTTCAGGATCTAAATTTCCGATGAATATATTTGCCCCAACATCTAGATTTTTCTGATGCGCTGAAGCTTTATTTACTCGTATAGGCTTTCCATATAACTTTATCATGTTCATTATTTTTATAGCATAATCAGCATCTTCTTCTCCCATAAACTCGACAAAACCATAACCTTGATGCATCATTGTAACTCTGTCCTTTGGCATATGTACGTTAACTGAAAGATTGGTCATAGCGAATTCGGGAAATAAAAAGAGTATTTTGATTCTTACCTAAAGGCCCACCTTGTACAAATAACTCCCAGAGTAATGAATCTGAGACTTTGTCGTCAAGACCACCAACATATATGGTGGCATCTGAAGAATAAGAAGATAAGGAACAAATAATCATACAGATTCATCATTGATTTGATAAACTCTCTGAATTATTCAAATCGGTGAAATTCACAAACGTATCCAATATTCTCAACACTATACTTGCCTCGGTTTCGTTCGGCTATGGGTCCGTTAGCCATACTGGAGAATCAATGCACTTTTTGAAATTACAAGATAACACTTTCTATTTCTGCATCCACATATCTGGGAAAATTTTAGAGCATTCTTGAAGTTAAATCAAACAGGAAACAAACAACGAACTAGAATCGTGAACTTTTCAGGTTAAAAGCACAGACCACAGGTCTGGTTGAAAGATTTTATTGTTCTATGCCTAAGACTTATGGTGCTGCCATCTATTGAGCTGTAACGTTTTTACTCCTCGCAACCTTGAACAAAATAGAGTCCTTCGTTTGTAATACCGTTATATTCTACAGTACCGTCATAAAGTAAATGGTGGCGCTTATTCATAGACATTTTCCAACTTCGGTCCATATTTAAATTAATTATCGAGCAGAAATTTGTTATTGCTGAATTTTAAATAGTATATCGAGACCCCTTCTCCAGAAGTATTTAATTTCTAGTTCAACATTTCGAAAAATGAGGTAACAATTTAAATTCAATTTTTGCAAACCATTTGAGGTTCATCCTTCCTTGTCATTTTACATCTTCTCGCTCACTTTAGCATTCCATTATTTCCAGTTCGAGTTTGCCAGTTCTCTAGTTTGGACCTACAATAACTTGAGGTTAGTCCTTCTTTTCGCGAAAATCGTGAAAATGGCGGAAGCTAGATTATGTATGGCGGAAGCCACAGGTGCCTCAAATACAAACCCCAATGTAGAAGTTGTGAGGGGTCAGCTTTTTGAAGTAGGTCCTAGATACACCAACCTCACTTATATTGGCGAAGGCGCCTATGGAATGGTCGTGTAAGTATATTCGTTTGTTTATCTGTCTACAGAATTTTTGTTTTGTGTTTACTCACACGCCCTAGTAGACAAAATCGAATCTGTAGGTACTGGGTTTATGAGAAGCATATATCCTAGTTCTTCGGCATTCGAGGAAAATATCCTTGTCATTATTTGAGAAATTGACCCGTTATTATTTCAGAATTCGTTCTCAAATCTCACTCGAAAAATTAGGTTATGACATTTCACTGCAGCCCTAATCATAATATACACCACAGTGGAAAACGTCTGCCTTGGCCCTTGTTATGAAAACAAAAGGGGATTATATAAACCATATATTTGGATTTTATCCTTCTCAGTTAAAGTTTGCTAATTATGTCATCATCACTTAAAATATTAGAGTTGAGGTAACACTATCTAATCTCAGAAGCTGCGTTTTCCGAATGTTGTATTTTTTATTTCAAAGCATAAACATGAGGAATACCTGTTGATAACAGGTTTGGAAAATCCATAACTCCTATTCGAGACATTCTGGATGTTCCTCTTATAGCCTATTTATATTGTGAAAGAATTTTCAGCTCTAGATACAGGACACAAATTTGTGTAATGTTTGTATTTTTTATATTGGAATAAATTACAGGTTTTGAAAATTTTCTTTGTTGATAGGTCAAATTTTTTTGAGTATTACTACAGATACTGAAGAACTAGAAACATGGATTATGGATAATTCGAACCTTTTCTGAAGAACTTCTGGAAGCTTGCAAATGATACTTTGAACTGAATATGTGTAGTGTAGGATGTATAAAACTCTATTGATCCTACTTGGCTAGCTTAAAACATGTATCATACATCTATATTGTCTTTGATATTGTGTCTTATATATTATCAAAGAGTAACAGTACTTTTCGTTATTATTATTGTAATATGGATATGACTGGAAGGTGGAAACCAAATTATGGCGGAGATTTAGAAAGAATATTCTTTCAAAGTTCGAATCGAAACCATAGAATTTGAATTTCGATTGCAAGAGGTCTTTCCAAAGAGGAACCTAGGAGCATACAATATTATTATTCTATGCTCCTAGGAGGAACTGTAGACATAGCACATAATATTACTATAAGTTCTATGACTGTGGCCCATGCGTTAGTTCATCCGTTAACGATAGGGGGCGTACTGCTTCCTTGGTTTCACCTAAGATGCCTAGAATACTGGTGTAAGCACTCGTCAAATTTTGAATGGAATGACGTTAGACCAAATTGAGAATATCGGCAAGATTTCGTTTTTTCCACTTCAGGTGGCGCTCTTCACTAATTATGTCATACAACGTCATTACGGTCCCTTTTCCCTTGATCGATTTGATTGATTAATCAACAGCTGATCTGCCAAAGTCAATTATGACGTGATTATGACTTGACCATAGAATGACATTTTTATATGGTGAAATACTTATACTTTTCCTGATATGAATTAAAATGTCAAGAATATATTCCCAAATTATTGCTTGACAAAATTATCGGCTATTGACACAACATGTTCACCAGAATAAATTCGAATATTTGAAATAACTAATAAAAATCAGTCATAATTAGTGAAAAGCGCCACCTGAAGTGGAAAAAACGAAATCTTGCCGATATTCTCAATTTGATCGAAACAAAATCTAATCAGTGCAATCACCATGTGTTCAGTCATCGAAGTTTCACCTACTTAGGCCACCATAGAAAAAAGATGTACGACCATCCCTTTGGTCATTCATAGTCAGACTTGGTGACGCCGTACGACTTGTCAGACAGTGGATGCGGCACTTTATCGCCATAGATAAACATTTTCACCCGTTTTGTGACATTTGCAGTATTTGTTGGAATCTTGTCAAAGCAGTGTTCGATAATCACAGACGTCTATTTCAATTTAACGCAATCGAACCATTTTTGATTGGATCGCGAATAAACTCACGGCGGAAAAATTAAATAAGGTCATAAACTTTCTGGTCATAGATTTATCCTCCGCATCGTTATTTCGCGTGTAATGTTATCGATATGTATCAGTAGGCGGCAAATCAAACTATACGAACTCGCTGTATAATTCAATCTGGGCAATTAATGAAATAATGAATGTTGAAGCTACAATCGTCCGTATGGGCAGAGATGTCGAATTCGAAAACAAATCTATTTATTGGATACGCGATTCGCATATATATCCGATTCCATTGTTTGCCGTTCCGGAATCGAATAAAATGAAAACTCCCCGGTGAAAAAGGGTTTCGCGTTTAATTACGGCGGATTTCTTTGCGGATAGGGAGCGCGGTGCCGTAATGAGAATCGCGTTCAGAAATCGATTTTGGGTCGGGAGAAAATCAGCTTTTCGATATTTCCAAAGGGATTCTTTTTCGTTCATTATTTCGACGAATAAAGCTGGATTATCAGCCATGATGTCGCTCCGATGAAGCTTCCCATTGAAAATATTCTCGAAAGAAGATTCTTCTCATTGAGATTCCGCATGATTGTTTCAATTTATACTTTTATACTAATTTTCATGAAGATGTAAAATTACTTCAATTTTATTTAACAACAACAGAGATTTTGCCATAATTTCACCAAGATTTTTTTCACCAAGTCACGTTTCGTGTTTTGCGTCAATCTCAAACTTCTTCAGTTTGGTCTCACAAAGGAACAACGCTATTGTGACTAAATTCTCACCAAATTTACTTTGTTGGACATTAAATCATCAACATGCTCTTAAAAAATTACATTTTATAATGTTTCCAGGAGAAGCTTTCAGTAATATTCTATTCCCTGCGACATATAGCAACCAATATACCAATCAATTCGAAAAAAAAAATGGGTAACATTGCACAGTGTGATTGATGGAATACTCTTTCATTACAGATCTGCCCTCGACACAGTTACAAACACAAAGGTGGCAATAAAGAAGATCTCCCCTTTCGAACATCAAACATATTGTCAAAGAACACTCAGGGAAATCAAGATACTCACGAGGTTTAAACATGAAAATGTAAGTCTATATAGCTACCATGAGTCGATAATGATCCAGCGGAAAATAAAGTAATGTCGTATTTCAACATGGTAATTTTTTTTTTCAGATTATCGATATACGGGACATTTTGAAAGCAGTAACGGAAGACGCAATGAAGGATGTGTATATAGTTCAATGTTTGATGGAAACGGATCTCTATAAGTTACTCAAAACGCAGGTAGGAAATGCTAAAGGGGTTTCCAATAAGAGGTGTTGTTTTGATTAGCCTGCTATTTCGGTAGATGTCACTTTTGAAGCTGTCATTTTTTGACATTTGACAAGTAGAAACTACACGCTTCAACAACGCATTGGAATTATTTAAATTCACTACAAAAATGGAGAAAATTTGTCACCTTGTCGAAAAGCAATACAGAAATTGTTGAAAAAATTTGAGCTGTTGGGACAAGTTAGTGATGTGAAGAATAAAACCCGTGCACGTTGCTCAAGAACAGCCGAGAATATTGCTGGTGTAGCCGAAAGTGTTGAAGAAAACCCAGGTTTGTCCGTTCCTCGTCGTTCTTTGGAGTTGGGCTTTCCACAAACGTCATTACACCGTATTTTGCATAATGATTTGGCTAAACGCTTATAAAGTTCAGTTAACACAAGAACTCAAGCCAGCAGATCATCAACAACGTCGTGTCTTAGCTGATTGGATCTTTGAAATGCAAGAAAATGATCCGGAATTCCATCAGAAAATCATCTTGAGTATTGAGGCCCATTTTCACCTCGGTGGCTTCGTCAACAAGCAGAGTGGTCGCATCTGGGGCTTGGAATACCCAAGAATTATTGTTGAAAAGCCGTTGATTTTCAACAAGACGGCGCTACATGCCACACATGCAACGAAACCATTGATCTTTTACGGGAAAAATTTCCGGACCGTATTATCTCTCGCAGAGGTGATCACAATTGGCCACCGAGAGTTTGTATTTGAGGAGACCTGGTACACGTCCAAGCTCGCGAGCTCCCTTCAAAAATTGGGCTTTTTATTTCCATGATATCTCAGTTCGTATGCGGCGTAGGCCAACAATTTTTTCTTTAAATCGAAGCTTATTCATTTCTCTAGAATGTGTATCACTCGCTTTTCTGTTTTTTTTCGTATATTAGGAAAAAACCTGGTGAGCTGTAATTTCATGAAAATCTGGACAAACGTTTCTATTTCCATGATATCTCCGTCAATTTTCGGGATAAATGTATGAAATTTTCAGTTTACATGCGAATTAATATTTTCCAGAATGTGTATTATTCGCTTTTCCGTTTTTCTGCGTATATTAGGAAAAAAACCTGGTTGAAAATATGACCAATAAAGTTCCTACTTTATAATTCATTTAGAAATTGAGGGGGGCAATAAACAAAAAAAACTGATCAATACACATTCTGGAAAATATTATTCCGCATGTAAACTAAAAATTTCATACATTTATCCCGAAAATTGACGGAGATATCATGGAAATAAAATCCTTGTCCAGATTTTCATGAAATTACAGCTCACCAGGTTTTTTTCCAAATAAAGGAAAAAACAGAAAAGCGAGTAATACACATTCTAGAGAAATGATTGAACTTTAATTAAAAAAAATTGTTGGTCTACGCCGCATACGAACTGAGATATGGAAATAAAAAGCCCAATTTTTGAAGAGAGCTCGCGAGCTCGGACGAGTACTAGGTCCCCTTAACACCTTGCGATTTCTTCCTTTGGGGCCATGTGGAAGAGAAGATCTACGCCAAGAGCCCAGCGTCGATTGAAGACCTCAAAGATGGAATTCGTGAGGCTATCGAGGACATATGGTAGCCACTTTGCGATTTGGTTCCGGAAAATTTCATGAAAAGGATATGGTCCTGTAGTCGTGGTCGTGGTGGTCATTTGGCTGATGTTATTTGTCATTATTAACGGCATACCTTCTTTATAATGAAATAAACATCCGATCATACATACATCTAAAAAAATGGCATTTTTCTTCAACACCTCTTATTGGTAAACCCTTTATATATTCTGGGACGCCCTTTATATTGAAACCATCATCCTGGCTACTTGATTAATTGCATATAGCTGTTAATTTCGGGTCTTCGTAATTTGAGGGATTCCATTGAAACAAACTTCCCCGAATTACGTTAGTTATCCCATTAGGGCGTCAGGACACCCGATTGTCATGTCTTAGGAACTGTCGAAGCCCTTCTGTTCGAGTAGCGTGAAAACTCGGAACGGATCCCTCAAGTTTCCCAGTAATATCCATAATGATAAAGCTGGTCTGTTCATATTGGAGAGCGTTTTCAGGCGTTGTCATCCGAAAACCAATTATCCCGACTTGCACAATCTCGACAAACTCCCGGAATTCGGTCGTGAACCTCATTTTACATCGGGAAAGGAACCGGAGGTGGCGATATTGCATTCGTATTCCTTTTCGCAGCCTTTGGTTGCTTCGGGTTTCGGCTTCTATTGAAGATTTGAAAACCAATTTTTATTCGATACTCTTGTTAGGGGTTATCGAAAAGGAGAATCCGAATAGTTTTGGTTATAGCCTCTTTTCGCAGCCTTTAGATGTGGCGAATCCCTACTTTTTTTATTGAAAATCCAGTAGTCTTCAAGAACCAATTATATTCGATACCCTTGTGAAGGGTTGCGAACGTAAAATCCTTAGACTATAGAAAGAGGATACGCACCTTTCAATGATAAATACCTAGATAGTGAAGCCATTTTTTATCAATTTCGTTCCGCTATTTTAATTTTGTGTAACTAATGACGTTTTGAACAGTGTTGTCATCAGAATATCGCGTAGGAAAAGTGAAATAAGGATTTATTTATGAATATTATTAGGAAAATACGTTGAAAAATGTATGTATTTGTCTTGTTTGTGGTAAATTGGACTATTTGAATCCTGATTTGAGTTTACACAGGTATGTTCTACTCTTATCATCATTTCTAAATGACAATGAATGTATTGAGAGGAGGAAAATCAATTCTGAATTTAGCTGACTCTGTTCACCTAACTTCAATGTCCGGAACGTTGTATGAAAAAAGTCAAAAAGAGTTAATTCACTTGTAATTTCATTTCTATTCCTCAATACCGTTAACACCACGCCACTGGACCTGTCAAAGTCAGATTCCGCAATGTTGCCACGGCCTTATCTATACTTATAATATTATAAAGAGGAAAGATTTGTATTTTTGTGTGTTTGATACGAATAGGCTCAAAAACTACTGGACCGATTTCAGAAATTCTTTCACCCTTAGAAAGCTACATTATCCCTGAGTGACATAGGCTATACTTTTCACCCGAAAAAATTAAGAAACCTACTATAACTTCAATAATTTTAAAAAAATCATCCTTAATCAGCTATTTTCACGTGCGCTGCAAAAACCGTAAGACTTACGTTGATACAATGAATGACGGAAATGTACCTCTTAAATAGTTCTACAAAAAAGTCCGCGATAGCATATATCTATCTCTCAAGATTGACTTTGTATTACCTGTTTATGGTAATCAGATGTTTTCCAAAATTATGCACTATTTGGGAGTCTGTTTTTATGAATTGGGTATTGATCCTCATCCAACCTAATACGTTATTTATCCCCAGTATTTAATTTAGAACGAAATTGCCCTTCACATCATACAAATACAACGAGTACCTCAAAAGATATAGCAGATTGAGGTGTTGAAGATGAAACCGCCGTGTGAAACAAATTTCTACCCGGGCGAAGCTGGTACGGCCTGCTTGTCTAACGATATAGCGATCTTTTATGCTATCTTCGTTACCATATTCGCCGATGGTGTAGTATGCCTGGGGGCGATAATGGTTTTCATGGGAATCCTTCCATTCTCTCTGTTATCAAAAATAACAAATTCCCCACCTGACTTTCGAATTTTAAGGATATAGAGATAGGTAACTATACGAGATTTTCGCGGCTCTGTTATAATCGAGAAAGCACTCGTAATATCCTGAGTGTTATGTTTTCTAGAGGAACAATTTGATTTTATGGCGAAAAACATTGAATCTTCAGCTGGGTTTAAAAAGGTAGACGAAAAAGATTGTAATTTCGCTAAAGTGGAATATAGAATTGATAATACAACGAATGATATTCATTCAATTTCATCCTTGTAATTGTTATTGATTTTTTTGTTCCTTCAAATATAACAGCTCTCTCCTACTTTATTATGGGCATATTATGCTGGTAATATTCGGAACTTATAATAGGTTCTCTCTTCTTATTTCCTAGTGAGCAATATTCGCGTTGAACTAGCTTTGTCACTACATTATCTGGATCCGACAAACACGTTCGTACTCATTAACAATGCTATTATAACAATGATGAGTTCATCCCGAACACATTCTTGTTGAATGTCAAATTACGTGCATCCCATTTCAGATCTGCACACGTGGCGTTTATAAGGGTGGTGTCGGATTGGGCCTATTGACAAAGCTTATTGAATTATCTTCCGGGATTCTAGATGCATACATGTCAAGTGGATTAATTTTGCCTATTCCTTTTTTGCTCAGAATTCAAACAGCGTGGAAACACAAAATACGTAATTTGCCTCTTGAATCCTGTCTCAAAATGAAAAATAAAGAGATCCCAAAAAGAAATATTTGTTGTTTTTCAAAACATCATCAATAAAGATAAATACACTTTAATTCGGTAGAAACCGATCAATTTTTGTTCTAATTTTGTATTTTCTTTTCAGAGATTGAGCAATGATCACATATGTTATTTTCTGTATCAAATTTTGAGAGGTTTGAAGTATATCCATTCGGCTAACGTACTTCATAGGGATCTCAAGCCTAGTAACCTTCTCCTTAATACGACCTGTGATTTGAAGGTAAGTGTTTCTTTAATGTTTCACCACTGTATTCCTTTTAAGCGTCAATAAATTAGGGGCGTTCTGAAATAAGGGTTTTCCCTGAGTGGTGGGATTTATTTCAATTAATTTGAAATTAAATTCGTTACGGTGGAATACAGAGATGAACAGATCGATGCCAATGAGGTTGAAGAAGAAATTGAGAGTTCTTGAGGTATATTTTAATCTCACGAAAGCTCCTAGGAAGATCATACGATTCATGAGGATGGTGAATGATCTACTAGGTTTTTTTTAATTCAGCCTACCTAATGACTCCACCAGAATGTTCAGGAGAGGGGATTCTATTAAATCGACATAAGAACATCAACATTCAATTCACCTAAAAGCGTATAGGATAAAGTGGTGGTTCTAATTGCTTTATGAGTTAATGTGAAAGGACCATAAAACGAAAAACTCTCGGAATGCGCTGATCTAATTACTATAAATGGAAGGCTAGGGAGGAAGAAAAATGGTGGATTTGCCATAGGAGTTCAGATTAAGTCCGAGTGTATGCTTTAATGATGATGCGTGGGATGAAATATAGAATTCGAGAAGTTCTGCTCTGGATAATTCGATAAAAAGTCTCGAACCTGTGCAATTTTCCTGGAAATCTCTCCATAGTTGATTGCGCTTTTCTTAAAGTTCCCCTAATGTCCTGATTGTAGACATGGAAGGTTGTACTTATCCATTTTTCTCTGCTTCATTTAACTTTCAAATTGGTTCACCCCGGGGATATTTTGAAATGAAGTTGAAGAAGACTTGTTTGAATACTATTTGTTCAGAATTCGGTCACTTAATTCTTAATTTGGGTAGAAAAACAGAATTGTTATCGTGGACTTCCTTTGTAAGAGAAGAAGATCAAAAACTCAGTGATCCTCCCGTCTGTTGTCTACAGTTTTTGTTCGTTCCACGAACGAAATTTTCTGTTTGAAATCTCGTTCATTTCTAGAAAGACGGGGTTATTTGCGCTACAGTCTGTCTCAATGGCTTTCTGGAATCCGTTATGAATCGAAAATATGCATGTACACGCTCCTATGGAATTCTCATTTCGGTTGATACTTTGAAAATAATTCCTGAATAGATGACGCACATTGCGCTACCGCAATTCATCCTGTCGAATCACCGAATTAGGTCCGTTTGTTTTGATTATATCGCAGTTAGCTCGGTGATGTCATCTAAATTCGACATTCATCTATCGTCAAATATTGATACAGAGTTTTAATTAATGCTACGGATACACAGGTTATTACATCGGTTTGTTAGCGTGTTTGATCTGGATGCCGACCAGAATGGAGAACCGAATATTTTGCTTTCTGTTGAAAGGATGAAAGCACAGAAAATATCGCATAATTGGATTCTGAATGAATGATTAATGAATCTTGATAAATGGTCGTGTAGTTTATGAAATGTTTGGCTATTCAAAGTTGGACACTTTCATAATGTTTTTTTACTTGAAACTGACGCAGGTTGGTACTCGTGAGGTGTCAAATGATTCTCAGAGAAAGTGCCAATGCTAATTTTTATTAACTCTTTTTCAACTTTATAAATTGAGTTCTTTTGAGGTTTAACTGTGACACAGGTTTCGAAGTACTTTTACATTTTTATACTGAAGTATTTCAAGTTATGCAAAATGGTATTTAAATGTCTTAAGCAGGCTTATTTCTTCAGAATTTTGAAAAGTGGGGAATTCAATAGGTCCGTCATTCCGTTTAGAAGTTTTTCTGTCGGGTTATTCGAGTACTTTTATTCTTTTTTCGAATGAACTATCACAAAGTAACGGACTATCCTGTCCATTATTTTTCAGTTAAATTTCAACACTCGATTCTTGATTTCCGTACAAGAAAATAGCATAACTGAATCTTCCAACCATGTTTATATACGTGAAATATACTGCTCTACAAGAGTTAGGGATATCGTATTCAATCGTTTTTAAAATCATTTGAAACGCAATATCAACTTGAATCGATCCAATAAAAATCAGTATAAGTCAATCTGGTCGCCTTTTTTCTGAAGTTTGGTTCTTTGCATATGCTTCATAAATGTTCTTATTTTGAAATGAAGTCAGTTTATCAACGGCTTCGATTTGAAAAGAGTTTTCTGAAAATGCCAAGACGTAAATTAACAAACGCTGAGACTAATAGGGCTATCGGAATGCTACAGGGTGGCCTAACTCAGGTTGTTGTAGCGGAGAGGCTCCAAGTCAACCAAAGAGTGACTTTGGAATAGGTTCAGGGAGACAGGTTCCGTGTTGGAAAGACCAAGGCTTGGTGGGCGACGAAAAACAACACCTGCTCAGGATCGTTTAATCACCGTTTCGGCGAGAAGAAACCCTACATCTACGTGTAGAATGCTACGGAATACTCTTCAAAATGCAGATGGGGACCAAGTTTCCATCGAAACCATCGTTCGACGTTTGAGAAAGGTAAATCTAGGTTCTAGACGTCCATTAAGTGGAGTTCCATTAACACGTGACCATAAGCGTCAAAGACTGGAAGGCAACATATCAATTGGAACGATCAATGGCGTAGTGTCCTTTTCACTGATGAATCCAGATATGGACGATTTTCAGATTCTCAAAGAATAAGGGTATGGACAATCCCACGCATACCTCGTAATCGTCGCTATGTCCAAGAAGTCTATCTATTCCGAGGGGGTAGTGTTATGGTATGGGCCGGGATATGTTTGAACGGGCGCACAGATCTACACATTTGTCCTGGGAATATGACCGCCTCACAGTATAGGGAGCATATCATTGACAATGTTGTGCCAAATTTTCTCACTGCTATTGGTGAAACTTTTCAATTTCTAGACGATAACGCTAGACCGCACCGTGCAGCCATAGTTGAGAATGCGCGCGAGGAGCTTGGTATTCCACATTTACCAATACCTCCGCACTCACCAGATTTGAATTGCATAGAACATGCATGGGATATGCTCCAAAGAAGATTAGATAATCATCAACCTATCCCAGAATCCTTAAATGATCTGAGAGAGCTTCTGCCCCGTTTATGAAACCAAATTCCTCAAGAAATGTTTAACAACCTCGTGTGTAGTATGCAAAGAAGATGTCAAGCTGTTATTGATGCCCATGGAGGCCATACATTGTATTGATAGTCTTAAAATGCTTGAATTCTCTGGGAATAAAATTTCGTTATTTTACTCGATTTTTCTTAACCACCCTGTATACGCTGCAGACCTACAGGCTAAAATTAATTTGCAACTTGAAATCATATTAATATGAATTTTCATCACAAAAATCTTATTTTAACTATATTTTTTCGCAATTTAAGTCAACATCCCTAACTCATGTGGAGCAGTTTATTTCCACTTCTTTGATAAATACGTAATTACTACGACCTCTATGTAGAGAGGACAACGTAGCGCAGTTATCTTATAGAAAAATGACTATGTTTTCAAAATATACACGATGAAATGTGTCAGAATTTCATGGCCAACCGGGATACATTATAAAAGTGAATAGACTTTTTAGTATTAATTCAGAGTTATTAAAAAAAATTTTTGAATCTCACTAACCTTCTTCACAGTTGATTAATTATTTCGTAGATTATTTAATTCTTATTTATACTTATAAGGAGTTGTTTGATCATATTGAACCTGTGTAGTGTGTAGTATAGCAGAAACTCTTTATATTAAAGATTATTTTCTACATTATTTGCTATTTATCATGTTCATGTTAAGTTTTTCGGACTATATTTCAATTCTTTTCGTTCAAAAGAAATTGTGACAAAAAAAACAGAGCAAAGCAGACCACGCAAGCCTTGACTCATCTGTAAACAGGATGTAAGCCCTGTCATTAACAATCCAATTAACAATTCTGCATCCGTGTTCGCATTCCTTGAATCCGACCACTACGAAGGGTTGAAATACCCTTCTGTGACGTGATTAGGACGACGACCACCCATATTTCGGTGCTGTTTTATGTTATGAAAACCAGTTTGACAGAATGGTGCTCCCAATGAAACTTTATCCGGAATTTATCACGCCTAAATTGAATAAAGAACGTCCTTTTCAGAATCCGTGCGTTGCAGAGTTTGATTGATAGGAAGCTTTAGATCAAAGTCTCTGCTTTAGATATCAGCTTTTCTCCCGCTGCTCGTTCCATTAATCAAACGGTGTTTTAACGCATTCGTCCAAGATCCACCCTTAATCCTGCATGTTGGCGCTACCATGCTCCGCAGATTTCATTGAATTTTATCGACCAAGAGATTATGATTGTGGCAGTTTCCGTATAAATGTGTTGGCGTCCTTGGAGATCTTTATATGGACGATTCATAAGGCTTTCTCGAGATTAGTTTGGGGGAATGATGTGCAATTGAAAGGAGGTAGATTAAAAAACGTATCGTTGCCCACTTTTGAGGCGTTCAGGCGTAATCCCAGAGATGGCAGCTTCTCAGCACCACAGCCGACCTCCACAGAATCCCTGGGCCCACAGCTTTCGTTCACACATGATTTCCTGTGCAATAATCCCTAGGTTATTACATGAAAATACGAGGGGTCGAGTAATTTTTTCGATATTTCTGCTTTTTGGGAACATTATGATAATGCTGATGACTCCTAGGTCTTCCGAGGAGACCCTTCGAAAGCTCGTAGCTTGTGCGAGTTAGGAGAATCAGTTGTGTTCTGTGTAGGCTTTGTTACTTTGTCCTCACACCCTTTGAGGCGCAGCACTGTTAATTACCTACAACAGTGGAATGATGGCCCACTACAGTTCCTCAGAAACTGTAGTGCAAAATTTCTGTTATGATTTGCAACTGTCATAAACATTTTATATTCGACGTACCCTATTTTTTTTATTTTGTTTTGTTTTAATATTACTATCTACTGAATAATTTCTTGTTCGAGATTGCGGCAAGGTAATTCCAGGAAACACCAGAGTTTTAGAGATTTGGGTCGAGAAACACCAGATTTGGGTCCTTTTCCCTAATGGGTGAAGGGTGAAAGCCATCTTGATTTGCATAAATATCGAAGTTTTCAATAGACAAGACTCGTAAAAGATCTCTGTTCAAATTTATAATGGTCATTTACTTGTAATATCCGAAGTATATTTAGTTTCGTTCCAAAAATTTTATATTGTTTATACGAAATTCTTTGTCAGCTGCTCAAGGTACCGACAAGGTAGGTAATTCCGGGAAACACCAGATTTGGGTCCTTTCCCTTAATGGATTAAAGCCATCTTTATTTGCATAAATATCGAAGTTTTCAATTGACAAGACCGGTTAAAATACCTAGCGCTACTGTGAAGGTCTAGCTGTTCAAAGTGTTTATAGATTTTTTTGTGAAAAGTGTATTTTGTTGGAAAATCTTTTGACAAAGTGTATATAGTGTTTATAGAACAATGTCGAATTCGGAAACGGATACTGCATCTGAGGGTGATATGTGGGGACCACCACGAAAAAGGTCCAAAAAAATTTTGAACATTTTTCGAAAAGAATTGGAAGAACATCCTGATTTATCGAAAAGAGACTTAGTAGGAATTGTTTCAAAATCCGCAGGGGTGAGTGATTCAGCTGTATTCAGAATTCTCAGAGAATAAAACATTGACGCCACCTAAGAGGAGAGCCCAGTCGTTAAAAATATTCGATTCGGTTGACGATTTCGATATGAACCTTATCAGAAGAATTGTCCACGGTTTTTTTCCGGAATGAAATCACAACGATTTCTAAAATTCTAGAAATCGTGAATGATGACGACAGTTTGCCAAATTTCAAAAGAACGTTCTATAAATTATTGAAAAAAATTGAATTCAGTTAAAACTGAACGATTGTGTGAAATCTCCTCTATTCGACTCTGGACGGAAAGAAACTTTACGAAGGCCCTCCTACCGATGCGCCAAACATGTTATTATTGCTCTTTCTTACATTTGAACAGAGTATAGTCTCAGGATTGAACTCGGACTTGATAGGTCCGAAACAAACACCTCAACCACTAGGCTAGGTTTATATTATTCTTTGAAGAATTCGTTTCCAAACAAGGTTGAGAATGTCTCAATTTTTCCCTAACTTGTTAAGGGGATGTGGAAGGGATAATGGTTTTGATTTGGGAGTATTTTGAAAAATGGATGTAACAAGATATAAATCACCAGGACAATTCCGAACAGAAAAAGCCCTTGAGTGTTAATCTCCAATGTTGGTTCTCTCAACATAGATTGAGACCATGAATTCATTAAATGGGTATATAATTAAGGCCACCCTATCTAAGCATGAATATAAAAATTTTCAATGTTGAAATGGTGATATGTCAGGAATGTTGATTTTTAGGAAAAAAAGGTGTTGGACAATTTTTGTAGACAACACCATGATCTAAAACCTTTGTCCGAGCTATTCTTATGATAACCTTAATTGCAAATAAACGATTTTGCTACATCGAATTTATTTTTGGCAAACCTGGGATTGATTTTTCTTATCATAGTCTAAGTACCTAAGATCTATACAATAATTTACCTCCATTTTGACGAGACTATGCAGCGCCAAAATCAAAATTAATTGCCATTCTTATTTACTCGAGCCTTCAGCAGGTATCCTAGATGAATCTAGCCTTGGAAAAAGATCAACTCCAACCACTATCAGATAACACCTACATACCTCTCAACTCCTAAATTTTTTCTCGCTCAAAAAAGCTTATAGCTATGATCATTTATTTTCTCAGTAACGAACTACCTACTTCAAACTTGGTTCTCCCCTCGATTCTAATTAATTGGATTTTCACATGAAAATTACACCATTTTCATTCGTTATACCTGGATGAGGATTTGATGAGAATTTCTAGGGCATCACGTGGCAATTTCGACTTTTAATTGCGACAGACGAATCTTCGTCGAGTGGATTCCGAACCTCCTATTAACGGTCTACAATGATTTATTGCCTCAATGAATTGGCCAATTGTTTGATATCATAGAGGGTGTTCCAGATAGAAAAACAAGAAGTAAAATGAATGGGCCATCTTGTATGAATGTTTTTATTGACGACACCGAAACCTGGCAGTTTATAGGCCATTTTTCTCGAAGTACCTCGTATATCACATGGGAGGATATTTTGAAAAACAAGGGTGTCATATTTGTAGATATATTGGTATTTTTTCCGGGTCATAAATTTCGAACCACGAAGTCCTCACCTACGTCGCAAAAAATGCAGTGTACGACCTTATCGACATTCTCTTCCGTTACGCTTACCCAGTATTTCATCCAAGAAGAAATGAAAAATTGATATGGGCAAATAGTGACTCCTTTATTCCTGCAGAGCACGGCATTATGCCTGCATGAATGCAACTGCACGACTCCACCCAGGTGTAAAGTTGATGGCCAAAGTCGCACTTCTGCCTCGCTCTCCTGATCGATCCAATTTTTATTAATAGCCCATCATCGGTTCTGAAGTGGCGCATAATGAACGTCGAATGGGATTTTCATAATGAAAAGTCGGAAAACTTTCACTCTACGCGGCAGTTTCTAGGTCAAGTTATAAAGGTTTTTCCCTCACTTGGATGACGACGTTTAAAAATTCCACCAGCAGAATATCTTTGTGGAATTGAATAAGAAATACCGTAGAAAGAATCACCACATTGTTGGTTTTTTCAAATACGTCGAAGAGTATTGAAAAATTCACAAATCCTTTTTTCCAGCGACCGAAATAGTGTATTTTTCTCTGGGAAAATCCGGGATGACCTCGAAGAAGAGAAGCTTATTTAAAAAAAATCATAATTTTCATAGATTCAAAGCTGGAGAAACTACTACTTGGTTTACACAACTATATACTATGACTAACTGGCAAAAAATCAGTGATATTATCAAAGGGTATTTTTCAAGTCCCTTATGTCGTTAAGGTTGCGTTAATTATTTAATGCACCGGAAATTATGTATGTGCCGAACTTATTCTGACACCGCCAACAGTCGACCTTGCTGACCTAATTATGCGCCCTTTCCTCACCGATGGCCCCGTATCTGAAAGGGTTGGCTTGGGATCAAATTAAATTCGAAGCTTAGCTCCGGGCTTCATAAGATGCTCGTAAATTCTCGAAGGAAATAAGTGAGGCGTAGTACGGAGGATGAGCTCAACTTAATAACTTCTTTATTGAGAGGCATGCTCCTCATACAGAATTATAATTTCAATAAGCATATTCACGTTGGGTGACTTTCTTGGGATACTTATTAAGGTTTAAGGGCTTTATATAGCTTTTCCCTAAACTTCTTTTTGGAAACAGCTTTACTTACTAATAACACCGATCTGCCAAATTCTAAATCAATTATTGATGAATTTCCATTTTCATATACATCTATATTTACCTATTCACAGAATTATTTTTGTTAAACAACGTGGGCTTCTTGAATCGTCTTATTCAAGGTGTTTCATGTTTTTTTCAGATATGTGATTTTGGTTTAGCTAGAGTGGCAGATCCTGATCACGATCATACTGGATTTTTGACAGAATATGTCGCAACTAGATGGTACAGAGCTCCTGAAATAATGCTTAATTCTAAGGTAGATACAAGTCAAGCACTCATTTACCTCTAACGTATTTCCATTCTTTTAATACCGACAGTTATTCTTTTTTTTTCTTATCAGGGCTACACAAAGTCCATCGATATATGGTCAGTAGGTTGTATTTTAGCGGAAATGCTGTCTAACAAGCCGATATTTCCTGGAAAGCATTATTTAGATCAGCTCAACCATATATTAGGAATCCTTGGATCCCCATCGCAAGAGGATCTTGATTGCATTATCAATGTAAAAGTGAGTCAACCGTCACTTATATCAATCTTTAACTATATAAAAGCATGAAAAATACAAACTATTTCTATAATATAAAGGACATTTTTTATGTTCCGTATACCTAATGTTCTTTTTCATCATTCTTCATTGTTAATCATGTTCTTTGTGAAAATTTCCTATGAAAAAGATGAAACTGAACTTCAAGTATCGCCATTTGCATTCATATCGCGCAGCTTCTGAAAATCATTGGGGTTATTTCGCATTTTTCTTAGGCCAAAAGTTATCTACAATCATTACCATACAAACCAAAAATTCCATGGGCTAAGCTATATCCGATTGCTGATCCTAAAGCCCTGGATCTATTGGACAAGATGCTCACCTTCAATCCACACAAGAGGATAGAGGTTGAAGATGCGCTGGCACATCCATATCTTGAACAGTATTATGATCCCGCTGATGAGGTAAGTTGGTCTTCCCATAATTGAGTGTTACTAAAGAATTATTCCTTGTTTTACATACATTTTTGGGTTTGAATTTTTTTCATTGAATCAATTTGAACATATGAAATGTTTTTTGCCGAATACTTTCAGTTGCAGTGCCTTTAAAACGACCAATTTATTATTTTTGGTCTCTTAAAACAGTGGCTATTTGAAAATTTTTCGTTATACTTATCTTCCCATTTTTATTGATGAAATTGAGTTGAATATTTCCCAATGTCTTCTGCTGAGTACAAAAACCTGGATGTTTAAAATACTTTTTTGTTTGGACCAGCCTGTTGCTGAAAAACCATTCAGATTCGACACAGAGTTGGATGATCTTCCGAAAGATGTTTTGAAAACTTTGATTTTCGAAGAGACAGTTCTTTTCAAACAGCGACTTCAGGAACAGGGCCAGCATCAACAAATGGGCACAACATAGTTATTCGAAATAAGCGTTTAATTCGATAAAATTTTATACTTGTTTTATAAATTGGTGAAGGTTATCAGTGCTTTCCAGTTAAACAAACTTGACTATAACAACAAGATTTGCCATAAAAAGAAAATCAACATCAAATGGATGTATATATGAACCTCAAGGAAAATTTAGCTATAATTGCTTTTTGCGAAATCCATCATTCTTAAGTATTTTTTTAGATGCCAAAAAACCTTCTAAATCGGATTAATTCTTACGTATTTGAATCTAAATCCATTGAACTTATTTCGCAGAAGGTTTTTTTATATTTGCAGGATATTCTTGCGTATATTTGTGAATAATCATTTTCTTCATTTTACCATTTAAGAAGTACAAACCACTTTTAGTGTATAGGAATTTTTGTCACATAATTTTCCTAGATGTCTAAGTTTCGGAAATTCACATTTCAGAGTTGCATTTTCCTCGACTCAAGTACGAATCCTCGAAAGTATTCCGAGGTATATAAACATTTGAGGAAATAATTATGGAGTGTTTATCCTTGTATCATTAACTTTTATTACAGTATTTCTCAGTCTGTTCACTGGCAATCATTGTTACTTATATTCTTAATCAACAACTTCAAATTTTATATTTATTGATTTCTACAACGATTGATATCCAACGGAATTTAAAAATGCAACTATGAAATCTTTTCGATTAAAACTCAATCGTCAGGGTTTCATAATTTTTAATCATTATTAGTAATTATATATATTATCGATTTTGTCCTCGCTTTTTTGAGTCGTTGAACACTGTATATTCAACAACTTTAGTCAAATACAGCTTGAATCTATTCATTATCATTTTGTTTTAATATTTATTACTTTCATAAAATAATTGATTATTTTTTCTTTTCGTCTATCATATTTTTATGATACATAGGTAAATGTGCAATTTCTCATCGAACAAAATTAGGTGCAACCGTGCAACTGGTTGGATTGAATATTAATGGATAACAAATTTTTCTGATTTTTTTTTAAATTAATTATGACGTCATGAAAAGGAATATGCCGGGAAATGAACAAGCGTAGCGAAGTTAAATGTACTGTAATATATCTAAGCACTGCAGTGCGCCTAGTTTAAAATATTTACATTCGCAAAAATTTTTCGTGAAAATCTTAAATATTCAGAATTCAATATTTATAGAAATTTAGTCAAAACCCTTAATAATCATGGAAAAAAAAATTATTTATTTTTATTTATTATTTTATCATTGATTCCATGTTAGAAGTGTACTAGAATTTTGGAGTATATTGTTTTACACAAGAAGATCAAGACGAGGTAAGATTTTATTAAAGAACAATATGTGGTTTTCACTTCATCCAGGATATATTCCATCAGTTGGTATTCTTTGTTGAAGTTTATCCAAAAAATCCGTAATAACTTTTCTTCATGCAAAATTTTTAGTGTTAATTTATTTCGAGTATACTTAGTACACTGAGATATCGGAAAATATTTCAAACTGTCCAAGTTAATCATACATATTATACATGATATTCATAAAAATAATCACGCACATCTAAGTAAAACTTTTGATTGTTCAGTATATTCTGTCCTAGAGTTCATAAATAATAAAACCTCATTAATTGTTTGAGCATTCTTGTTCAATTTTTCCTTTCAAATTCTCTGTGAACTGGTAAATTTCATGTCTAAAATCGGCCATAATATAAACCAAGCAATCAAAAGTACTTTATTTTATAAAAGGCTTTCGATCGAAATCTTCCTAGTCCTATATAATAATTTCCAAAAATTCGTAACGCTGGCAAAGGCCATGAAATCGTTAATCTGCGATATTAAATTTCACAGCAATCTACTTCACAACGATATGAATAATATGTGGAGCAAGTCTACGCAATAATGTCATAATGATGGTTTCTTATAGTATCATACTGAATGAAAGGAGCCATCACATGTTATGCAAATTCTTGAAGATTGTACTTGGCATTTATAAGTTGGCTCGTCAACTACATTGAAAAAAATTGTGTCTTCAGTCATTGAGTTTGAATATCATAAGGTTATTATAGAAATATTAGTTTTTGAGAATCTTCTGGGAATTGAATAAAAACATATTTCAGGAATTCGATGAATGATTCTGTCGCTAGCACTGGAAAAGTGATTTTTTTTTCAAGCTGGCACTATGTTACATGTTCACAAAGTTGAGGTTATTAGTGTTATTTATGCATTTGATTCCGCATAAAAGAGAACTATAAGCTTTAAAATATCTATGAATATAAGGAATCAGTTAATCTTTATCTCTTTATAAAACGGAAATTTTATTGATCAATTCATCTCTTTGAAACTGAATTTGGTTGCATGCAAACCAATACATCTTTGAAATCAGTGTTTTTATCAATGTTGTCTTCGATATAAAGTTATTCATCCTATAAATTATCTATGTCGTTCATACATTTTATGTGAGATGCTATGAATTGATTCTAGAGGTTGCATTGAATATATTGTATTTTTGAATAATCGAACCCATTTTTAAACCTTGTTATAATTATTAACTGTTTCAAGTTATATTTCTTCAGAAGTCGATCAAAACAGATTTGAACTAGTGATATAAGTGTAGAAAACATTTTTTATTTGTGCGTTATGGGGTGAATGTTCGTATCCATTGAAAATGTGAACGTGAATCTCCACAAGAAATAAAATTCCTCATATCGTGAAAAGTATAACTTTAAAGCAATTTACAATAAGAATGCCGATATAGTTATTCTTAGTTTCTATTGTAATATTGCGCATGGCAGTTTATGAATTTATGAGATATTTGAGAGTATGGCAAATGTTTTTTCATCATTTTGAATTATTTGTAATTGAATATTGTGCAATGAGAAAATATGTAGGAATGAGTGTACTAGAAATGGATATGTATAAGTGCAAAATTTACAAATGGTTGTTGAATATGGCCTAAAATTTTCTCAATTAATGTTGTTGAATATTATTGTTATATGGTATTGAATCTTCATATTCCAAAAATTCTGTAGTCGAAATATATATAATAAAATATCTCATGAGCATCAATTCCTTTTCATTTATATCATATAATAAAACTACGGGCCCACTCGTAACTTGAATGGAAGGTCAATAAGGAAGGGTGGAAGACAGGAATTTGAAAAATCGTGAGGCTTGGCATATCACTTTTGCTGGCTGCGGATTAGAGATACAGGAAGGCCATTGCTTAGGAAGGAAATTCTGAAACTGAATCATAGAGATCCGCCGATGTGTACATCTGTCATCGAAATAACCTCAAACTAAACTGAAACTTTCCAAATGAAGTTCTCAACATAAAATGATTCATATTATGCATAAATGAAGGTGAAAATTGTCTAATGAATACGTGATATAGAATATTTAATTTTTAACCATTGAAATATGGTGTTCAAAGCTGAAGCCCCTTGTATCTTACCTAAATATTTGGTATTTTATTTCCTTATCATTTCCATATCAACTTCGATTTATGTGAGTTGCTCTGATTCTGTAATATATGCAGTAAATTGTGGTGGAGACGCTCATACTGATGTCCTGGGCATCAGATATGAGAAAGATCCTCTTCATGGGAAAATAGGTATTGACTCTGACTATGGGAAAAGATTACTAATCGGAAGAATTCCACCAGAGGATCATATTTTGTACCAAACTGAAAGGTATCATACAAACACATTTGGTTATGACATACCTATCACATCTGATGGGGACTATGTTTTGGTGTTGAAGTTCTGTGAAGTTTATTTCAATGCCCCCAATCAAAAAGTGTTCGATGTAGTTCTGAATGGAGAACATATGGTAGTATCCGATTTGGACATATTTGATAAAGTTGGCAGAGGTATAGCCCATGATGAATATATTCCTTTCAAAGTCAGTAAAGGTAAGAGATGAAAAGGAGGAAAAATATTTTGATTTGGTTGAATAATGATATTAAATGGGGCAATTACTGATTTATCATGGTTTTTTTAAGGGCGACTGCTGTTCAATGATGAAGAATCTGATATAAGAGGCAGTAAAATACGTGTTGAATTTATTAAAGGTAATAAAGACAATCCTAAAGTTAATGCAATCTATGTGATGAAAGCAAGGTTAGATGACGTACCAAAACTGCCACCTATTCAAATGGAACCAGAAAAATACGAAGAACAAAAAGAAGAACCTGAGGAAATACCCAAAAATCGGCGTCCTGGAGATGCCAAACAACCTGATCCATATACTAATGAAGATTCCTCAATAATGCTCCCAGTTTTCATCGCAATAGGAGCTTTCATTCCTATTTTGTTCTGTTTATGTAAGTTGTGATTTTTTTTATAAATATTTGTGATAAAGTTAAAGTCTTGGATTTACTGGGATAATATTGTCAATTCAACTGGTCAATTTGGTTGAATACAGATGAAAGGTGTGGAAACCTAGGTTAGGTTTGTTTTTTTTTAAGTTGTAATGATGGATGAGCCCAATGAATCAATGATTTCTTGATCTTGTAAAATAAATACTTGATTCCTAGTTATTCAATATGAGTTGAATGTTGAGAGTTTAAAACATGTAGATGAAATCATGGAATTTGAATGAAATAAGCATTGAAAAATAAAATATAAGAACCTTCTGAATTATCTGTTTAATTTTGTCTTGAACTCAGTATAATTATAGATGCACTTGAGTGTTAGATTGATACTAGTCTCACTTTATGTATGTGTAATACTCGCATCTGTTGGTTGGGTGAAAATCTACTGAACAAATATGGTGATAAGTATACTACTAATTCGAGGTTTCCGATACCGTCGCTGTACCTAGGCGCAATGAATTTGTTCTCATGAAAATTTCACATCGTATCAAAATATTTTATTCAACTAATAATTTCTTAATAATTATAATAATGCACATTTGTTGTGAAGAAATATCGAAAAATCTTGTAATTCAGTCTTTTTTAAATTTGTCCGACATCATTTGTCGTACTAGCCGATATATGAATAAACTTATTTTAGTAACACCAAATATCACTACGAAACATATGAGACCCACAAAACCTATCACATCCAAGAGATAATACTGATAAAAAGGAAGATCCCTTATAGGATTCCTCAGGAGTTTGGCTCCTTTATTTCTTATTACGTACTCTGTCCACCAAACAACTTTATCAAGCCCCGTCATCTCGACATCAGCGTTCAAATTGGCGATTTCGATCGTCCTTTCTTTGAACCTGCAAATGAAAAATTTGATTTCAAATATATGTAATATACAACCTATGGAGTGGACTTTTGATCTCAATACCTACTTTGGGTTGTTTATCACTTCCAATAGGGCTTCTTTGAACTGATCTTTAGTTAGCTTCGTATGATCCAATGAAACGCCAAAACCTTTATTTTTCATCATCATTGCATTCGCAGGCTGATCAGCAAAAAAGGGGATGCCCACCAAAGGTATATGATTCGTTATGGCTTCTTCCATTGATTGCAGTCCACACTGGGTTATGAAAACTTTGATATTGGGATGCCCTTAAAAGATTTATCACAAATTATATTATTCCATTTGATTTGAAAGCGTTCATTTCGAAATTTTATGGGGGAAAATTTTCCTGAGCTAATCATTGAAATATGGAGAATTTTCATTGGGACATCCTGTATTGTTTTGCCATTAAATAATGATATGATATGCTTACTGAGGACATCGCTTTGTGGGACCCATTTTTGAATCATCACGTTATCAGGCTTGTTCGGTAATTCTTCATTTTCGAATTTCCATAAAACTTTATATGGTAATTCTTTGAAAGTATCTATGAAAACTTGTCGAAGATCATCTTTGATTAAAGCACTCTTAACATTGGACCCCAGACTGAAGTAGATCGCTCCATTGGAAGCATTATCCAAAAACTTTTTTATCCCCTAGAATGAAACAATATTCGAGAAAATACCAATTTTTTTTTGAGGGGGACATTTTTTTGCATACCCCGTATAGTGACTTCTCAGAGTGATTTAATTCTATTCAAAAAAGTATACAGACAGATTTTCTCTATAATCTTGGATTTCTTTCTCTGTCCATTTTCTTCACAATAAATTTCCATCTGAGAATCTCACACGGAAGAAATTCTTACCTCAGGTAAGGGCTTAGATACTTTATCCACGTGTGTGCCTCCTCCAAACATTATGGTATTGGGGGTTAAGGCTCTAATAGGATGTAAAATAGGATTCACATTTATGAACAGCATATCCATTTCCTTCATCAGCTCATCTATTGATCTGCTTTTTTCTCCGAAAACATCCTTCACTATTTCGTTGACCATTGGATTAACAATAAATATTCCGTACAAATTCATGAAGCCATTGAATAACACACTGGTCTGAAAAAATTGTAAAGTCTGAATGGACTGATTCTAACAGAAATTTGTTAATTTTCTTTGTTTGAGTTGAAGAGCAATACAGGTAGAGTCATTCGAAAAGTTACTTCTGTTTTCTTCGTGAAGAGAATAGATTCAAACTGTTTTTATTTTTTGGTACCACCCCACATTGTGACGATGCCACAAACCTTCGTTACTCCGAAATAAGAGACATCAACTTAGTTTTTCGCCTGAAAGAGTACTCACAATTTTGTCCAAAAATGCAGGTGGATAAGATGAAAAAGTTAAACCTATCTGAGGGTGCAATATTGAATGGTCATCATTTCCCATCAGAAAATGAAGCATCCTAGGCGCCTCCAGAGATGTAAGGCCAATCACTGGCACCTTATATTTCTCAATTAAGCCCATGTGTATCGGAAATATCACTTCTAACATTAACAAATCGAAGCGTTCACTTGAATTGCGAAGCAATGTTTGGACTTCAGGGTGAAGTAGCTGTTGTCTTTGAACATCACTCATTGAAGTGACGCTGGCTGTTATAAACTTCCAAAAATTGTTGGGGTTGTTAACGATCATTGTACTGAAGTTATACCGATTCATTATTTCGTATGACGAACTTAGATCGATTTGCCGTAAGTTTTTTATGTCACCCTCCATAGGGTCCGTGGTAAGTAGAACTATTTCGTGTCCTCTCTTTGCCAGCTCCTTCCATATTGTCCTGAATGCTACTTGATGGCTATAGGAAGGAGTTGCCACTGATGCTAAAATTCTGGCACTATCGCTGGACCCAGTAAGGCACAGGAAATAAATGGAAACAGACGCGGTTAGATGTTGAAAAATGAACATTTCGGAACGATGCTGATCACGATTTTCAGTTTTTCAATGATTTGGGGTACTTGAATGAGTTGTCTCAAAAACCGGTTTATCTTATCTCAAAGTGCACTTTGAGAAATCATTTTCAATAAAGAATGGATTTAGTTTTATGGCTACTCTTCTATTGTCGTAATAGTTATAATAATTAGGTACTTGTGATTACATATATAATTTGATTCATTCAATCAATAAAGTACCTAGAATTGATCATTTGGAAAGCCTATTCGAAGGGATTGGCGAAATACTTTTTATTGGTGATCATGAGAAATTTTTCATATGAGATCAATATTTATGAGGCTATAATTTTTTTAGCATTTCACATTTCTCGAAATATGTAGACGTTCAATTGATAAAAAAGCTGCTTTTCCAAATAGGGGTTTTTCTTCGAAGTATGACAGCTTTTTACAGAGTGTTAGGTACTCCGGGGATCCGAAAGATTTTCTTTCAGTAAGAATCAACATAAAAAAAATGTGGTGGCAGTATACCTTCAGGGATCTACCAATCAGTAGGTACTTACAATTCTATCCAGAAATGGGGGGGGATGAGATGAAAAGGTTAAACCAAACTGAGGGTGTAGCAATGAATGTGCGTCATTTCCCATAAAAGAATGGATTAACCCATTTGCATCCAAAGACGTTAGACCAATGACTGGCACCTTAAACCTCTCAGCGAAGCCCAAATGTATAGGAAATATCACTTCTAACATAATCAAATCGAATTGCTCACTGGCATTGTGAATCAAAGCTTGAACTTCTGGTTTTAGTAACTGATGTCTTTGAGCTTCTCTCATTGTAGCCATGCCATCTGATATGAACTTCCAAA
Source organism: Adalia bipunctata (assembly GCA_910592335.1). Lineage (NCBI taxonomy): Eukaryota > Metazoa > Arthropoda > Insecta > Coleoptera > Coccinellidae > Adalia > Adalia bipunctata. The sequence goes on from OU342951.1 coordinate 8,766,410, forward strand.
TATTGTTGGATGATTTCAAGACGATTGCACTGAAGTTATGTCGTTTAATTATTTCGTATGATGAACTCAGGTCGATTTGTCGTAAGTTTTTTATGTCGCCCTCCATAGGATCCGTGGTTAGTAGAACTATTTCGTGACCTCTCTTCGCAAGTTCCTTCCATATTGTCCTGAATGCTACTTGATGGCTGTAGGAGGGAGTTGCCACTGATGCTAAAATTCTGGCACTATCGCTGGACCCAGTAAGACACAGGAAATAGATGGAAAGAGACGCGGCAAGGTGTCGAAAAATGAACATTTTGGAACGATGCTGATCACTTATTTCAGTTTCAATATGAATTCGCGTACTTGAATGCGTTTTCTTGAAGACTGTTTTATCTTATCTCAAAGGCACTTTGGGAACTCATCTTCAATAATGAATGTATCTAGCTTTATTGCTACTCGGCTTCTATTCTATTGCCGTAGTAGTCATAATAAGGTACTTGTATATAATTTCATACATTCGGTCAATTAAGTACCGGGAATTGATCATTTTGAAAGCCTATTCGCAGGGATTGGCGAAATACTTGTTGTCGGTGATCATGAGAAATTTTTCATAATGAGATCAATATTTATGAGGGTATAATTGTTCTAGAATTTTACATTTTTCGAAATATTCAATTGATAAAAATGACCATCGTATTATTTGAAAGCTGCTTTTCCAAATAGGAGTTTTTCTTCGAAGTATTAAAGCTTACTACAGTGTAGGTACTCCAGGAAACCTTAAGATTTTCTTTCAGTAAAAAATCAACATGAAAGAAATTGGTGGCAGTTTGAATTCAGGGATCTTCCAATCAGTAGGTACTTACAATTCTATCCAGAAATGTGGGGGGATGAGATGTAAAAGTCAAACCGAACTGAGGGTGCAGCAATGAATGGTCATCATTTCCCATGAAAGAATGGATTAACCCCATTGCATCCATAGACGTTAGACCAATGACTGGCACCTTAAACCTCTCAGCAAAGCCCAAGTGTATGGGAAATATCACCTCTAACATAATCAAATCGAATTGCTCACTGGAATTGTGGATCAAAGCTTGAACTTCTGGTTTTAGTAACTGATGGCTTTGAGCTTCCTTCATTGTAGCCATGCCATCTGATAAAAACTTCCAAATATTTTTGGATGATTTCAAGACGATTGCACTGAAGTTATGTCGTTTCATTATTTCGTATGATGAACTCAGGTCGATTTGTCGTAAGTTTTTTATGTCGCCCTCCATAGGATCCGTGGTTAGTAGAACTATTTCGTGACCTCTCTTCGCCAGTTCCTTCCATATTGTCCTGAATGCTACTTGATGGCTGTAGGAGGGAGTTGCCACTGATGCTAAAATTCTGGCACTATCGCTGGACCCAGTAAGGCACAGGAAATAGATGGAGAGAGAGGCGGCTAGATGTTGAAAAATGAACATTTCGGAACGATGCTGATCACTCAATATCAACTATATTTTTTTCGGGTACTTTATTGCGTTGTCGCGTTTTTATCTTATCTCCATAACTATTGTTTTTTAGGATGCATAGTTCAGGGGATATTGAAGAAATTATGTGAAAACTTCACGTGAATTTTAAATATCGGCGGAGGATGCAGGCCATATTGAAATAATACATTTTTGTTATCCTGGTGATACTGGTTAGAAAATGAGACCGAGGAAATGAGCTATTCTGCTATTGTATTGTCATCGATCCTTGATATGTTGGCGAATTTTCAAGGTTTTCGGACATCTCGAGTTTGTGAAAAAAACGTTGAATGATTCCAGTACATAGATAGATGGTGATATGTTTTGATGATTGGATTATTTATTATCAACAAATAAAATTCCCCTCATTTCCCACTGATATGAGTTATATACTGCTCTACAAAAGTTAAGGGAATTCAGAAATTTTGTGACCGTTTCAAAAGTAGCCGATTCTTGTCCACTAAATATCCATTTATGTGAAATCAGATTTTTAATCTCTTGTATCAGAATGCTTTTTTGCTCCTCGTTTTATAACTTTTTCCAATACCAACGTATTTGTTGAGAAGTTTTACATCAAGCAACAGGTGCTGAGTATTTCAATGAACGATTTTGTATTTTCACCAGTGGTCTTCACAGAGAGGAAGGAGTAGGATAGATGAGGTTCATTGAGAAAAATAAAAAAATGGCAACCATTGTGCTGTTTACATTCAAATACTTTACATTAAATACTCTAGTCTAGATAGATTCAGTACATTAACTTATTGATACAATTACATTTTCTTTAGTATAGTTCCTTTGACAAAATAGTAAATATATTGGAAACATCTGTAATTATACCTCTTCATCTCTTAGATTCATAAATATATTCACATTTCCAAATACAGTTTTAGTCTTGGACGGACCGAAAAAGCACCTGTCGGAATTGAGAAGGGCGCATGTGCTTAGTCGGGGCCAAACTCTAAACAAACAATAGATATACTCTCACGCGAAGAGAACTATTCAGTCTGAGATTCTTCGTGCCGACATCTATCGGTAGCCTCTCAAATTAGAGCAAGAATCGATGACGTCGATTGCTCCAAATTGAAATTCTACCGGGACCAGGCCGGACAGGTGAAACTTCCATTTTCGTGGGAGGCTGGTTACCAGAAAAATGGCGATTTGCACGCGATCGCTAAAATCCCGTCTTTCTGGGAGGCTGGAAACCAGAGAGAAGGGACTTTAGACGTAACTAAAAGTTTTGGTAAACGCTGAAATGCCGTAGTGTCTGCAGTTAAATCTTGACGAGCTTGAAGACCGACGGATTTGTCTTGGAGCTCTCGCCTGTTCATTGATTATCTTCCTTCAGTTCGTGGTTAGTGTGGAAGTTTCTGATTGACATCGAGTTATCATAGACTTAATTATGCGAAATACACTTGATGAGAGTGAAAGGGAGGAGGGGTAGTACATGGGGATATGTGATGATATGTGATATGTGATGTGTCTTGTTGGATTCAAGATAGGTTGCTACTATTGCGTTCCAACGTATCTCGATCAAGGCCGAAGTAATGCAAGCTTTCGATGTGTCTTGAAATCGGGTTTTAGAAGGTCCCTAATCCAGAACGAAGTCTTATCCTAACACTATGGGGGAGTTGAAAACTCTTCAACCAAACGACAGGAAAGTACTCAGAATTCTCTCACAAAATGGTGGCCGATAAGGTCGCGAAAGCTGTTGTCGAACCTTTGATGTTAGTCCCCCTAAAGATATCCATGTAACGTAAAATATGAAAACTTAAACACAACAATAAGATAATTATAGATATATGTTCCAATAACACTTGCATAAAATTCGTTCAGGAATCTGAGTTTGCCTGAACATTTATAATGATAAGATTCTGGGAAATCTGCGGGGAAAATTCTATGTAAATACACTTAGGTTGTGAGTAGGTACATCAAAGAAAATACGAAAAATCGCAAGAAACAACTCCAAGCCTTATAGGTGTTTAATAAAGCGCGTATTCTTCTCCTGCTGAGCCATTCTCAGCTCAGACATCTAAAACCATGTTTCCCTTTTTATCGCATTGACTTTGTTGTATTATCGATATAGGTGGTTATTTTTCTTTCTCCGGTTGAGGCGCGGCAGGCTGCGGAGGCAATACCTGAAAAAAATTAGTCTCTTTAGTCAAATACACCAGTTCCAAAAAAAAGAAAAGCAAATTTTCATCAAGTTCAATAAAATTTCCTCCACGTGTGACAAAAAAGTCTTTGTATTCAGTCTGAATTCTTTTTCGCTGAGATCAAACGGTTTTATTCAATTCCAAAATTGAGTTTCATTGAACCAAGACAAGTTTATCCGATGACGATGCCATCAGAACCCTTGGTATGCCTCAGACTGGTCGAGCACAAGACCAAGGAGTCAATTTCTTCAATGTTTACTCTCACGGTACTTTGCCACTGGAACCGTACTTCAAAGACCAAAAAGTGGTAGACCTAGAGCTACAAGGCCAGTAGAAGATCGTTTTTTAACTCTTTTGATGAGAAGACAGCTTTTCAGCACTTGCAAAATGGAAGGTCAATGTCTTCGATATGCCACAGGTCTCTATGAAGGCAATATAACATCCAGACGCTTATTATTATCATTATTTGAACTGGTTATGGCTCAGTTAGTCTTCCGGGAACTGCGACCAGATCTTTTATTTTCTACCCTACTCATTCATTGAAACCCAAGAAGATCGTCGATGGTGTTGATAAGATTGACTACATCCTAAGGAGCCTTGGCCGTTACCTTCTGGATATCCAGGACCGGTTTCTCCATATGATTGGTTCTTAGGCCAGCCAGCTCTGGACACTTGCTCACCATGAGTTCAGCTGTTTCTGCTTAGGATCCACAGAGCCTACAAATCTCATCTGCTGACTTTCCCATACTGTACAAAAGATATTTGTACCGACAGTGCCCTGTCAGCAGACCTACCATCACCTGGAGCTCATCTCGTGACAGCTTTAGGAGCTTACTGGTATAGGTCGGTGAAATCATCATGAATTTCTTGTACTGAGTAAGTCCAGGAATGTTTCTCCAGAGGGTTATTCCGTTGTCCAACTCCCACTGTTGGACCGCTGCCTCATATTGGTATTTCCAAGCCCACAGAAAGGCTCTCAGCATCGTTTTTTTACTCTTTTGATGAGAAGACAGACTCTCAGCCCTTGAGGAATGGCAGGTCAATGTCTTCGAGATGCCACAGGTACAGTTTGCTTAAGCATGGTCAAAAAGGTCACTATGAAGTCAATCTAACGTCCAGACGCTCATTAAGAAGAGTTAAACTCTCTCGCAGAACTAAACCTATTGGAAAAAATTCAGTTTTTCTGCCACGTAGAGCCCACCAGATAGTGCTAGAGATACTTCTCATCAACCATTATCTCCAAGATCTCATGACCTAAATTCAACCGAGTCCTGCAGGGACCGGTTGCAAAGTACTTTGGATGTTCATATACCTTAGCCGGAATCTATTTAACAGCTTCGAGTTCTTTTGCCTCAACTTAGGCAGCAAATTGAGTAGGATATTCCCTATACCTTGGAGGAAAGTATGCAGAGAAGATGCCAAGAAGTTATTGATGAACGTGTTGTTTTGAGGGTGAATACAAGTAGCACAATTAATATCTTTAACTTTTGACTACCTTAGTTTGGAAGGTTCATATCTTATATCTTGTTCGAAAAATCATCAACACTCACTTTCAATATGGCGTGTACTTCTTCGGCCACCGCTGTCAGAACGAACTCAAACTGCTGCTTGGTAGCCACCATTTTCACTCTCTGATCTCTAAGATGTTCTAAAGTAGCTGCTATATCTATCTCTTTGGCTCCTTTCGCCATTCTACTCAGTACCATGTCAATTAGACAATAAGTACCTGGAAAAAGGTTGATATAAGAAAATCAGATGACTAACAGATCCCTGGGGAACCCCACCGTCGAATATCAACCGAAAACTCACCTGTTCTACCTGCACCGTCGCTACAGTGTACTACGATAGGACAGGATCTTCCCCTGTACGACTTGTTAACTTTTCGCCTGAACTCCAGCAGAGCCTTCGTTGAGGCGGGCACCCCCGTTTCGGCCCACGAGAGGAAGTGGAACTGAGTTACCGTCCTGGTCTCCCCCGTCCTCAGGTTCTTCAGATAGAAGGAACGCACCAGATAGTCGTCGCACCAGATGTGCTCCGACACGAGGTGCACTTCGTAGATGTGATACCTTTCCGAACCTGGAAAAAAGTTTTCGTCAGTGAAACTGGTCATAGGAATGTTGTGTGCAGTTTTAACAACCTTCTTCAGGCCAGTATCGGTGACACATGGCCGATCCTGATTCCGTCAGTCTCGTCAGCATCACTATCACGACGGCTCCTTGTTCCCAGATCAGCTGCCAGAAATCGGCAGAAGTGTGGGGAAGAGGGCCTTGGGTTGCTATGTACGCAGGGTTCCTGGGATCGTGATCCGTTATGCTGGACGCGTTGATGTAATCCGAGGCGTTGGCGTTTGACAGCTCGTTCAAGATCACCCTGGAATGGTCGTACGGGACGATTTCCGGATAACGGTTCTTGCCCGCGTTCTCCTTTTTCAGAGCAACCGTGGTGGCGCACGGTTCTGCCACGTAGGCGCACAAAGCCACCCACTCTTGCTCCAGACGGTCCTTGTTCTTGAGGTGGTCTTCCATGTAGTTCAGCACGATGTGTCCTGGAAATAATGGTGTTAAACAATCATCGTAGCCTTGAGTACGTGAATCAGAGGTACCTGTCGAGATATCCATGTTATTCAAAGCAGGTTCCTCGCTCCAAGACGAAGTACTAGATCTACTCGACGGACTCTGCTCGGACTCCTTCGATAAACTCGTGACTCTTCCGTGTGGACCTTCTCCGGAGGGTTGACCCTTCGCAGACATCCTGGCTCGACACAAATCCTGGTAGTCTTTGCTGGCTTCCGTGTCAGGTTTGCTCAGTCCTTGAAGTTTCTCCTTGGATTTGATGTGTTTTCGGATTATTATCAGTAAGGCGGCGGCCACAATCATCGCCCCTAGGACTCCGCATACCATGAAAATGACGATGTAGAACTCGTTGTCGTTGATCATGGGAGCAGCCAGAACAGCTTGCATCTTTTTCTGAAAGGTAGATCGGATATGAACACGTTTCGTTGGCCTTGAAAGCAATTTATGTATGACCTGGTGTGTTCTTAGCATACCAGTATTAGCGTAGTTACTAAGTAGCACCAGATTTTAAATCAAATTGAGCAGTTGCTTACCTTATCTTTAATTCCTGCATCGATGATTTTCAAGCCCTCTCCTGGACTTGCACTATCCTTCATAGCGACTGAAAATTCACATCATTTTCATCAATAATAATAACTATACTAAAATGGTATATCTGCGGACCGGTCCGAGGGATTCTGTCGAAAAGTGGGTCCAGAAGAATCTTAAAATCGCAGCGAAGCTGCGATACCGTGAAGAAATTTTCATACTGTCGCAAAGAGTAATAATCGATTCATACGTGGGTGATATTTCGATTCTCTAGGCCATGTAGAAGTATTTTAAAAAAATTCGCGAAAATCGAGAAAAAATCCGGTGCAAAAAGTGCAATTTTAAACTCGATAAAACTTTTCTCACAGATATCCTGGCCCTGCAAAATAGCTTGGTATTCATATTTTCCCTTAGTTTTCCATTTCTTCAGGAAAATCAAACTTCGACATTTCGCCTATAAATTACCAGATTTCTAGAGATCTACCGATAAGGACAACTATTCAATAGGAAGATTTAGGGGCTCTACTAGTAATAATAATAATAAATTTTCAAGAAGTTTTTTTTCTAATTCATCTTCTATTGAAAAAGTGTTTAAACTAAAGAAATCTATTGTTTTGAATTCCTTAAAATTGAGGTTTATGAATAGACATTCTCGAAGGAATATAGTGAAACTTACGAATTCTGTGGGCGACTTCAGAAGCGTTCAATCCCTTGCTGTTGGGTAACACCCTGAAAGTAACTACATTCTTGATGACACTGCAAATGAAGAAGAAATTCGTCAAGACCGAACCATCAATGGCACGTATCGTCAATGTCACGGAGTGATTTTGCGGTAGGTAACGGAAAAGTAGTGGAATAGAATAAAGATAGTAAGAATGCGGTTGGAAATTATTTCATCAAGCGGAAATGCTTTTAATCGTTGCAGTTGTATAGTTTTCGACTTGGAGATTAACAGCTAGTAAACTGACCAAGTTGAAGGAAAACATTTTCTTGCTATTTTTTCAAAAGGACCCCGCACACTTACTTAGGAAAAGCGGGTCCAGTGAATTTTCCCCATTTTTACATATTATATTTATATCAACCTTGAAAACAATATATCAGATTTTCACAAAGGTCTTACATCCGGTTTGTTCTATAGGGCGTTCCAAAATTGCAGCTACGGAAAAACGTATCTTCAAATTTTGATGATAATTCTTCTAATTTTCAGAATTTCATCATGATGCCTTGGGTTCTGAATAACAAGATATCACAGATATCCAAACACCGACCACCACGTAAAGTTTCGTTATACAGGCTGTTCCATGAAGCTATATAAGTAACTGAATGTAACTTTGTTAGTTACTTTGGGACCACCCTGAGTTTTTCAAAATATGATACCATGATGTATGTCCATCTCTGTAGGAAGTTTCATTAATGTACAAAGAACAGTTGCAAAATTATTCAGGTTTATATTCGGATTTCATACAATTTTTCTTTGAAAATTATCAGTAGTTGAGATTGCTGTCAAGGAATATAGGTTTTCATTCAGTATAATTATTATGATAGGTATTGACGGTCGGTCCAAAGGTGTTTTTATTCAGGAATGTACAGGATGGACATAATTCATTGTCACTAATATCCTCATTTCGCTATCTCAAAATCTGTTTACATAGAAAAACAGTATTATCGTTCCAGGTTGTTGCATCTTTGAGCACTCTAAGGATGCATATTTTTTTAAATATTATACCATAAAAGGATGTCGACCTTTGTGAAAAATTTCACTCGTGTATAAATAATTAAAAGATTGTTGTCAAATCATTGAGGTTTTAGTTCAATATACACCATTACTGGAGCCAGAACCCTGGGGACATGTTCTCACATAACAAGCGTACTCTGGTTTCTTGGATATGGCATATGCGAAATATTAAGTACCCCTCTACTCAACTCTTGAATTCTATCTTGAATGCAGGAGTGAATATTTCATGACTTTTTTAGTAACTGTCCTAGATTATATAGTGGTGTAACAAATATAAAGCTAAAATCTTCAGTCTTCCAACTGTTAAATCTTTCAATTGTTCAATCAGTCGTGTTAATAACCCTATTTTGAGATTGGAATTATTAGATTTCATATTTTGAGCTGATACATTTTTATGTGAATTGTTGATAATTATTATTTCAAGTAATGGTGTATATTGAACTAAAACCTGAATGATTTGGCAACAATCTTTTAATTATGTATTTATACACTAGTGAAATTTTTCAGAAAGGTCGAAATACTTTTATGGTATAATATTCACAAAAATATGCATCCTTAGAGTGCTCAAAGATACAACAACCTGTAATGATAATACTGTTTTTCTATATAAACATTAAACAGATTTTGAGATAGCGAAATGAGGAGATTAGTGACACCGAATTTTGTCCATCCTGTACATTCCTGAATAAAAACACCTTTGGACTGACCGTCAATACCTATCATAATAATTATACTGAATGAAAACCTATATTCCTTGACCGCAATCTTGACTACAGAAAGTTTTGAAGAAAAATTGTATGAAATCCGAATTTAAACCTGCATAATTTTGCAACTGTTCTTTGTACATTGAAGAAACTTCCTACAGAGATGGACATACATCATGGTATCATATTTTGAAAAACTCAGGGTGGTCCCAAAGTAACTAACAAAGTTACATTCAGTGTTTGGATATCTGTGATATCTTGTTATTCAGAACCCAAGGCATCATGATGAAATTCTGAAAATTAGATGAATTATCATCAAAATTTAAAGATTCATTTTTCCGTAGCTGCAATTTTGGAACGGCCTATAGAACAAACCGGATGTAAGACCTTCGTGAAAATCTGATATATTGTTCTCAAGGTTGATATAAATATAATATGTAAAAATGGGGAAAATTCACTGGACCCGCTTTTCCTAAGTAAGTGTGCGGGGTCCTTTCTTTTTATACATTCCGGTTGAATTAAACAGGAAATTCTATGTGGAAATAGCAATCCATTTAAAGTAAATTTAGAATACAAGACCTGAATTCTGCCGATTTTAATTTGCTAATAGAATAAGCTCATTTAAATCTATGAAATTGTTTCAACAGCTCTACTTATGCATCATAATAAGTGTATTAGGCCCGGTTTCACCAAACATTTTAATCTGGTTTAACGAGATAACTGAGATTACCGATTGATTTTTGACTGGAAAACCACAGAAAATTATGGTTTACTGACTTAAACGAGATTAAAATCGTTGGTGAAACCCGGCCTCAGTTATTTTCCGAATCTTTCTCAATGAAAAATGACGAGAGAAAAACTACCTACTCCGAGAATGCTAACAATGCTGTCTTACTAACTTCTTTACAACTCCATCAGTTTCTACCAGTGTATATAAACCAAACTCAGCAAATCGTCCTTAAATAATCAACAGAATAGAATCTATTACAAATGATTCAAATAATGTTCGAGAAAGGTGTTGCAACAAGTGTTACAAGCATTGTCACAGGTGTTACAAGCTTTGTCACAAGCGGTACAAGCATTGTCAGGAGTGTTACAAGCATTGTCAGGAGTGTTACAAGCATTGTCAGGGGTGTTACAAGCAATGTCAGGAGTGTTACAAGAATTGTCCCAAGTGTTCCAAGCATTGTTACAAGTATTAGAACGATGATGAATCCAAGAACAATATCCGTTGGAATTAAATCCCACATGAATGTACTCACTGTCCATTCTCGAAGTTCCTCGGTTCCAGATGCAACATATACGAGATGTTGGTGATGACAGCTTCCCCTTGTCCCCACGTATCGAAACTGAAACAACAGCAAACATTTACCATAAAATATCAACAACCGTACCTCTCTCATACTTCTTGTTGAATCCAACGAAGACGTAGTCGTCGTTGGACTCCTCCATGTCGAACTGGTCCACTTTGAACGGGTTAGGATGAGGCGCACCTCTAGGTCCTTTTTTCATCATGGAAGGCATGTACATATGTTCGTCATTAATGAAACCTTTTCGCTTGAGATCTGCAAAGTTAAAAGGGAGCCCTGAAATGTACGATGCACTTATGGATGTCGACATGAACACCTAGATGATGAAAGAACATCGAAACGCTGAGATGACACCTGACAGTAGGTTCCAATTGATTTTGCTTTCGCAGACATTCCGAAGACTCATGCTTGGTGAGAGAAAAGAAGGAAGTGAAGAAGTTGATCTTGACAACGAAAAAAGATGCAGGTTTATGTCTGATATTCGACCGGTGGTTTTTTGTACCGCTGAAAGTTCAGATTCAGTCAAATTAGTTGCGGAAGTCTGAACCTCGGAATAATTCCTTGGAACACCCAAGGACTGAAAATAAACTATTAGGTGCTGAGTGTCGACGAGAGATAGAAAGTTGCTAGGATTTAAGGCTGTAACTGATGAAACAATTAGCTGTTTTGGAATAATACGGACGTCTGTATATATTGAAGGGACAGTATAGGGTTTAATGGACAGTATAGACTAAAGAGTGTCATGGACAGTATAGACTATAGAGTGTCATGGACAGTATAGATAAGATGCCTAGAATACTGGTGTAAGCACTCGTCAAATTTTGAATGGAATGACGTTAGACCAAATTGAGAATATCGGCAAGATTTCGTTTTTTCCACTTCAGGTGGCGCTCTTCACTAATTATGTCATACAACGTCATTACGGTCCTTTTTCCTTTGATCGATTTGATTAATTAATCAACAGCTGATCTGCCAAAGTCAGTTATGACTTGACCATAGAATGACATTTTTATGTGGTGAAAGTCTTATACTTTACCTCCATACTGATATGAATTGAAATATCAAGAATATATTCCCAAATTATTGCTTGACAAAATTATCGGCTATTGACACAACATGTTCACCAGAAAAAATTCGAATATTTGGAATAACTAATAAGAATCAGTCATAAATTAGTGAAAAGCGCCACCTGAAGTGGAAAAAACGAAATCATGCCGATATTCTCAATTTGATCGAAACAAAATCTAATCAGTGCAATCACCATGTGTTCAGTCATCGAAAGTATAGACTATAGAGTGTCATGGACAGTATAGACTATAGAGTGTCATGGACAGTATAGAGTGCAAGGGATAGTATAGGATTTGATGGACAATACAGGGTCTTTCACGAGGAACCTTATACCCATATTTATACGGGAAACTACTGAACGTATTTTCATGAAATTCAGCACTTATAAATAAGTATTTCACGATGCTGATGAAATCTAAAATATTTTCAAGGCATGAGCACCTCCGGTTTTTCCGGAAATGACGTCAACTTCCGTTTTTCAAATTAGAACACTATTTTTACATTGCAGAAATAGATTCCTTAGAAAATTTCAAGTTATTTTGATGTAACATTTTTCAGTTTTGGTTGGAAAATTCTCTCTGAGCGGGAAAATTCGAAAAAAAAAATCGAAAATAGAGCTCCGCTGAATCAAGAATAACTTCGAGGTTTTTGGATGGAAAATTTTCATTTTTGGGATTTTTCAAGATGTAAGATTGATGTATCCACTTTAAAAATCGAAATCGCGATTTATGATACAGGGGGTGAAAAAATCGCTTTCAAAGTTAGGGATGACAAAATCGTGAAAAATCGATTTTTTCAAATTAGAACCCCATTTTTTTATGGCAGATATTGAATCTACGTTAAAAAATAATGTGAGCGTATGCATCACACCCTTGCCCTAAAATGGATATTTTCTGAGTTAATATCCACTTTAGGGCAAGGGTGTGAGGCATACACTCACATTATTTTTTAACGTAGATTCAATATCTGCCATAAAAAATGGGGTTCTAATTTGAAAAAATCGATTTTTCACGATTTTGTCATCCTTAACTTTGAAAGCGATTTTTTCACCCCCTGTATCATGAATCGCGATTTCGATTTCCAAAGTGGATACATCAATCTTACATCTTGAAAAATCCCAAAAATGAAAATTTTCCATCCAAAAACCTCGAAGTTATTCTTGTTTCAGCGGAGCTCTATTTTCGATTTTTTTTTCTAATTTTCCCGCTCAGAGAGAATTTTCCAACCAAAACTGAAAAATGTTACAATCAAAATAACTTGAAATTTTCTAAGGAATCTATTTCTGCAATAAAAAATGGTGTTCTAATTTGAAAAACGGAAGTTGACGTCATTTCCGGAAAAACCGGAGGTGCTCATGCCTTGAAAATATTTTATATTTCATCAGCATCGTGAAACACTCATAAGTGCTGAATTTCATGAAAATACGTTCAGTAGTTTCCCGTATAAATATGGGTGAGGTTCCTCGTGAAAGACCCTGTATAGAGTGCAAGGGACAGTATAGGGTTTGATGGACAATATAGAGTGAAAGGGACAGTATAGGGTTTAATGGACAATATAGAGTGCAAGGGACAGTATAGAGTTCAATGGACAATATAGAGTGCAGTGGACAGTCTAGGGTGCAAGGGACAGAATAGGGTACCATGATAGTATGGAGTACAATAGTTATAATACAGTTCAATGGACAGTATAGGGACATAGCGTGCAATGGATAGAGTATAGTTTGAAATTCGTAGATTGCCTTGACTATAGAAAAAAACAGGAAGATAAGAGTTCGAAAAGGACCAAGGAAGTGCTGTTCGCCAAACAGTGTTATAAGTTAATGCTCGAGAATCCAAAATTTATTATTTGTCCAGGGAGATTTGAATTTGAAGGAGCTGCAATTACCGAACTTGAATGGTTGCTTTGTGAGAATAGGACGAATAGGATCTGCATTTAGCTTGATTCTAACCCATCGTAATCATTCAAAGGTTCTTCCTCTATTTTGACTGATCTGCGACAATCGAAATGTGCGGGGAGGGGGACACGTTAACAACATTTACCTTCTCGAGGGTGGAAAGGAAACTTCGGTCCAGGTTTTTTAACGTCAAGCCTTTCGGGTCTTTTAAAACCAAAGTTACTATTAGGATTTTCTAGCAGCTTTTCCAAGTCTTCGCTCAGATATTCCTGTGATGATTTGCCTGGTTCAAAAAGCATACACACGATCAGTATCTTTCAGTTCTTTCGCAAGATGACATCCAATAAGTGTTAGCATACATACAATCGTTTTTTGGCGGACAATGGAAGGTTAATGATGGGAACATGATAGTTTTGAGTGGTGTTTTGAGGATGAGGTACATTAATAGTAAAATAGAGCAAAAGTGATAGAGTTTTTTGGTTAGATCATTTGGAATATTTCATTCATATTTGGAGGAAATTGCAGTCTTTGATACCCGTTCTTTCACATGAGAAACCATCTCCAGGGAAACTTTGGAAGAAGATTATTATAGGCAGCAGAGTCTGCTGTACTTCAAAGAGGAATTTGTGTATACATATCCTTTTCGTTTCTTCCTTGATGCATATTCCTGCTTTCACTTTGGAATAATTCAGATACTAACAAGATCCAACCGAAATAGATCAAATCATCTAACCAAAAAACGTCCAGCTGTGTATTTGCCTCTCTGATGAATACGGGACTTGAACAGCCCAAAACTTACCGTTATTCATCGAATCGGAAGGATACACAAAGCCACCTTCCGTGTAGACCCCGGACCGTTGGTTCGAAAATTCGTGTTTTCCGTGCTTATTGTGCAGCTCCCTGAAAATCCCTCGACCTTCCTCTAGTTCGGCGTTCTTCAGCTCGCGGAAGATCTCCTCAGGCCTGGGTCTCCATACTTCCTCGTCCGTCTCCTGGTGAGATCGGGGACGATTGAGGAAATCCAGGGAATCTTTGGATTCCCAACCTTCCCTGAACTTATCGGGCGTGTTGTAGGTCATGGTGAATCTTTCAGGAGCCACCTCGATGTCTTTTGCCAGCTGGTCTTCCAGGTCCTGGATGCGGTATTCCTCTCTGGCTACGGTGTGATCGAAGTCTTCCAGGAGCCTGAAAATTTGGAGGAATAGTGCATTGAGGCTAGGGAAGATGCTGCTGCTTTGGCCTGTTATAGTTAAAGTTATAGTGAAAAGGGGTTACAGTTCACTGCGACCTCGAGGTCTATTGTGCCCCCTATCAGAGCTGTTATCATCGCGCCTTCTACAGCTCGCCCTCCAGTTCCAGTGATTTGATGAAATTCATTATCTGGGATGGCTTCAAGGAGGATAACTCCCCACATCTACAAGTTTCTTGTCCAAAGCACTCTTTCATTTGGCTTGCAATGGCATAGCATTCCGTAACCAGGTGAATAAGAGTTTCTTCCTCCTCCCCACAGTATCTTCACTCATCAGTGTCCGATAAACCCATTCTCAACAGATGTTTCTTTAGGCGACAATGTCCTGTGAGAAAGCCAGTGAGTAAGTGAAGTCGGTTTCTACTGAGATCCAGATATTTTTTGGATCTAGCAGATTCAAGGTTCCGGAGGAACTTTTTGGAGTGATCCATCCCTGGGAGATTCCGCCAGAGTTTTTCTCTTTCGGTTCTCTCCTTCAGCATAAACTCCTTCTTATAGGTGCATTTTCCTATACCACAGAAGGGTTCTGGGCCAGTGAGTGGCGTTTGTGCGCTCTTTCTGGCCAGTGTATTGGCCTCTTCGTTTCCTACGATTCCCGAATGACCGAGAACCCAGATTAGAAAGACCTTATTCTTCTTGCCTACCTCATTGAGTTTGTTTCGGCACCCCCCCATCAGCTTTGAGTCAATGATGTAGGAGCTCAGTGCTTTAATAGCTGCTTGACTATTTGTATGAATAGCTATATCGCACCTCTGATAGTTTCTTTCTAGATTTATATCTAGACATCTTCCGATTGCGAGTATTTCCGTTTGAAGGACGCTTGTACAGGAGCCTAACGATTGTGCACACTTGGTACTTGGCCCGTAAATCCCAGCGCCAGCTCCTGTAGCGGTTTTGGAACTATCTGTATACCATTTTATTGTATTTTCTTGGAGATTATAGTTGGTGTATTCCCTTTCCCAATCCTCTCTTTCGCTTAGCAATGTACTGAAGTTTTTCTCAGTGCTTACTTTCTTGATCATTACATAACTAGGAAGGTTTGCAGATGAGGTGTAGTCATTTAGAGAGGACCAAGCTCTCTGAAACCTGACTCTCTCATTGCCTGCTCCTTCTCTAGATACTCTGAGGATGGCCTCATGGGCAACCCTATAAATCACTAGATGTAGAGGTGTGAGGTCTGTGATGATCTCAAGTGCCCTGGTTGGGCACGTTCTCATAGCTCCCGTGATACACACAGAGGCAAGCCTTTGTACTTTGTCGAGCATTTTCCTCGTACTTGCCTGACTTGCCTTAGCAAACCAGGCTACTGCCCCATATGTGACTATAGGTCTCACAATCATGACGTACATCCATCGCAGTATTTTTGGGTTACAGCCCCAATTCCTGCCGCATAGACGCCTGTTACGAACAAGCCTAAAACCTGGATATCGACCTTGAATCGAAAAAACTCACCTCTCCAGTTGCTCGTAACTCTCTGGCGACAAAATCCTCCTGAGGTCAGCCGGCGTGAGGTAATTCTCTTTGAGGAATTTTATCAGCGGGTAGATGTCCATCATATCGCGAAACGAAAGTACTTGAGGACCTTCCTGGTCGATATCTTCCTCCAACGCGTGTCGCAGTCGCTCGTCCTCCACTATTTTCTCCTGGAAGGAAGGAGGAGGCTGGAGGAATTCCAAGGACCCGTCGTCGAAATCTCTGGTGCTCTTTATGGTGATGACAGGGGGAGTTCTCCTGTGCATTTGCGGTATCCAAGCTCGTTTCATCACCTGGTATTCGGCGTATGGATCCGGCATGTCGAGTACTGAAAGTTTGAGGATTGAGGAATTTTCGCAGAAAATCTGATTTCAAAAGGCCTCTAACATTCAGTTCGCCACCCCTGTATTTGTATATCTACTCACTGTCAACAGGATTGGACCCCAATATCTTATTCCTCAAGCTGTCTCGATCAGAAGTGTCGACGCTTGGGGGGTAATAAACCTCGTCAGCGTAACTCCCATGAGCTTTATCGACGCTAGGAGTATACTTGATTATGGCCACCTCCCTCGGATCCATAGGATCCTGCACATCCATAGCCTTCAACGCTCCTTCCAAATCCTGATCTGCGAGATGCGAGCAAACATCGTCCTCGAATGGAGAGCTGCAAAGGAAACATATCTGAAGGAAAAGTAAAAGTGGACAGATTGACATTAGCTGTCGTGCGCTTTCATGATCTGTCTGCAAAGAAATTGAATCTTCTTGGAACTCGAAATCTCATTTTATGAAAAAACTGGGGAGACATTCCGCGAAAAATACATTTTTTGTAAGTGTCAAAATGTGTTTTGTTGTTAATTGTCAATGAATCACATAGGCCGAATCGAATGTTTCGTGTCGAATGTGGAATCTTTCAAGAATTAAAATGAGCTTCAAAAGTGCTGGAAATGACGTGATTGAATTCGTAGAATCATTGAGTTTGAAAATATACCTTGAGGTACAACCCCGGTCTTATATTAATGGCGCAGTTGTGTTTCAAAGAATCAAAAATTTTACCCTCGCATCTGGCGGTGAGTAGCTGAACTATAAATCACTATTTCCTAAGCGGGCTGGACACGAATGCCGTATTTATTTTTTATTGTAATTCAACTTATCTAAATGATCTCCCTTTGACATCTTTTGTAATGGGCGAACCCAACCCAGCCTTTGATTCATGGTACTAGAGGGAAGTAAATATCCTACAGATTTCTGTAAATGAATAGCTAACATAATGGACCAGCCTGTCCGGGAGATTAAAGTTCCTTTAGTATTTACTATGTGCCGCCACTTTACAGCCAAAAATTTTGGCTTCAAGTCCTCATAGGGCGTTGTACCTATAGGTATATTTAAACTCAATGGTAGAATCCACATTTGCTGTGAAAAGGAAGAACACCCTGAATGAAGCGTCCAGTTAATTTCTTGATTAATTCATTCAAAACTATACAAAAGAAGGTGTTTAACGTGAATGCCTATTCGAGCGGCAAAGCCAGAAAGTGGATTTTGACTAAAAAATGGTTGTAAGGTTGACAAAAATCTACAAACTAAAAATAATTTTACATATACAGGGTGCGTCAAAAAAAGTTACGGAAAAATATGTAGTTTTTTGAAATGGAACACCCTGTATTTCATGGCATAATTCTTTCGAGGACAACAAGAGCTTTACACTCATACCTCATTTTTTTAAATTCATCACGTCGTTGAACATAATTCGTATTTTTAGGATATTTTAATAGTGTTTTAGGGGTTCATCAAAATGATTATAGCAACCTCTGTGTTCAATCTAGATAAACGAAATTTTCACAGAAGTTAGCTTGAGGTATCAGCTTCATTATTCGGTAAATATCTGAAGTTTTTTTCATACAGAGTGTCTAATATAAATTTACCAATTCACTCAAATTAAATATGCGATAACTCGATTTTTTCAAATGGAGCACTCTGTATTTTTCTCTTTCATTAAATGTGTTTTTCGAATGTCTACCTTTTTTACGAAGTAATCGTTTTTCAAAGAATGTGAAATATCTCAAAAAAAATGTTTCAATTATGGGACATACTTTGCGAAAAAGGTAGTCATTTGAAAAACAAATTTCATGAAAGAGAAAAATACATTACAAAATGAAATAGAGTATAGCTCCCGTTCAATTTTTTCTTAATAGTGTGGGTACATCAAAGACTTCTTTCGCAAAACACATAATACAGAAACCCATGTTGAAAAAATAATTCTGGGCTCCTTTCAGAAGAACAGTCCAAAAAGGATAACCATAAATGACCGATCCCTCGCAGGCTCTACATCGCTGAAACTGCGATCAATTTAATCCTTTCCACTTACTCGTGTTTCATGGCGTAAAGCATAGCTTGAAGACGACATTGCGTGTATCCATGGCTCCAGCGGTATCCCAGGGCGAACAGACGCTGCAGCTCTCGCTTCAGCTCGTGGAGCTCGTCTCTTTTCAGGTCGAATCTGCAAGGGACAGGTTTGATTTGAGGAATTTGATTACAAGGGCGCGGAGGCTAATTAGAATTGTAGGGATTTGCATTGGAAGCATCTCAAAATAGACACGTCAGACGATTCTTCTTGGATTTGAGGAATGTGTCATTTGCAAAAAGATACTTTTGAAATTCATACAGAATTTTATCGATACTATGAAGGTTCACTCACCTGAAGACATCCTCTTCGTTGACGTCACCTGTTGGAGTGCATCGTCCAAAAGCGTAATCTGAAAATGTTAATGTCATATCGGTGATACTGGCACTGAAAGGAATACTCAAAATCGAAGACTATAATCAACTGAATACAGACAATTTCTTCAAAATCTCCATCAAAGACCGTAACGATAAATTCCAATAAGTCATTACGAATTTTGACCAATTTAACCCTACTCGAATTGGTCAAAATTTAATTCTGTATATTTGAAACTCACCATCAAAACACCATTCATCATCCAGGCAAAGTCTGTTGCTGAACAAGCAACCTGCAACAAATTATATCATCAGAAGATCTTTCTGGGACATGCATTATTATGTTAAATTGGGATATATCTTCGCTGCGACCATCGGGTGTTGATCTTTCTATACTTTATCAGCACATAAATACTATTCGCGTGAGAGACACTACGTGAATTTTTAATTTTATTTTAATGGGGTTGAATGAATCTGAAAATCCATGTAATGTTTTATTAGATTGATTTTGGATTCACCAAGTTCCTTTTTGTTGGTCAGAATAATACAAGAATTGTTTCTCTGTAAATCAAAGAATTTATTATTGTATACAAAAATACAATAACATACAAGAATGTTGATCTAACCTGTAAATCAAAGAAACAACATTCAATGTTATTATTCACAATGTTAAAATTTGGATGACACTGTTCTCAGAAGGTCTTAGGTACAATTAATGGATAAAGAATAAATTGTGTCGACTCCGTCGATTTCCACATTCATTGAACTGATTGACCTAATTACTCGCGCAAAGCCATTGAACTTGAACAAGAGATATACAGGTAGGTATTCCTTACATCCATTTTGATCAATGTTTATGTGTATAAGTTTGAATCTTTTTCAAGTTGTATCTCATAGTATCTGCATCTCACAATATATTCAACAGAAAGCCATGGCAATTTCGATTGCAAATCTACAGGGTGATATTCTTTGTGTAATACTGTTCCCTGTTTTCCTCTAGAACCTTTCTTTGGTGAGCCACTGTCCGTTTAAAAATTTTGAGAAGCAGATTTAATAATACAGGGTGTCCCAAGTTCGAGTGCCTATAAGAGGTTTCTGGACAACTGGACATGAAATCTGAAAATTGGGATAGTGATATTGTTTGAAATTCTCTACTGACTGAAAATTAAGTTCAGAAAGTTTTTTTTTATTTTTTCGGTTCTGATATGATTGAGTATTCAATTCTTAATTCATTTCTGTCGAAACCCTTGTATTCATTCACATAGTTTTCAAAATATCGAAAAAAACCGGAAAAAAAGTAAAATATTCGTAGTCGGTATTATGTTCATTTTTCATATTCTCAACATCCTGAGCGTAAACCGTTCTCATAACGTCTAAGTAGAAGAATGTGGAAAGGTCATGCATCTTTTGGATTTCATAAATATCATCACAGGGTGTTTCAAATATTGTGTCGAAAACAGTGATCGAAAATTGACCATAACTTCTGTTTTTCGAATTAGAACCCTATTTTTTCATGATTGCGTTGGATATCTTTCATTTCTGCGACTGATAAACTTAATAACGATTTGATACTGTGTTTTATATGGGCTTCTTTGTACGTATAGGCTGGTGTATTCATCGTATCAAAGTGTTATCAACCAGTTACGAGGAAATCCATCTACTTAATTATTTCAAATTTTCATCCATAGCTCATTCTACATACAATGAGGTTAGTGCTGGTATACCGGTGAATATTGATTTGGCCGAAATCGATGTTTGTTGGCTTTTATTGTTCCAAGTTTCTCGCGATAAGCACTATGATGCTCGAGTTGATTAAATTTCTTGTGATCTGCATTAATGATATTACGATTTTTGGTTGGATTCTGTTATGAGCAGAGTAGGAAATAAATTAGGAATTTTCTATCAACGGAAGGTTCTGCAATGAAAACAATTCGTGTGCTTTTATTTGTTTTATTTACAAATGTTGAACTGCAGATTTGAGAGTTCCCGAAGGGTAGATAACGCATTTTTATCTTCCCTAGGTGTCACCTGAACACAAATGGATGTTCTTTTATCACTTAGATCTTACATATAACATAGGCGAGTGCCATACAATAATAAACTGAGTATCAATTCTAAAAACGTGGAATGAATTTACAAAGAATTTTCAAAAGAAGGATGGACAGAATATTCTTTAATTTTTCATAGATTCATCAAGACCTACAACGCAATACATACAGAGTGTAACAGCCAAATGGAATAAGTGAGGGGGTGTTAGGAAAAACGCTCGGACACGTCGATTTGTAATTTTAAATGCGCATATTTTTCAAGAAAATAAAATTATATAGGTTGTTCCAAGCGACCGTGGCCAATACCAACTTTCTTATTTCAAATGCAACCCCCTGTATTATTCATTTTTTGGATTCTTCAGAAAATTCTAGACATAATTCATGTACAATGTCCTATACCCATCTTCAACTTTTTCGGAAATATTAAGTGTTTTCAGATTTTTTACAAAAATTAACATTTTAAATTAAAATTATTTTATTTCACAAATTCGATACATTACACTCAATACTTATTTCCCATTTATCTCTTGATATGAAGAAAGTAAGCGGCGAGCATTTTGAACATTTTCTACATTGGCATTAATGTTTTTTTTTTGTTTTTTAAATTAAGAAATAATCAGTATTACCTATTAGGTTTTAAGTGTAATGTACAGAATTTGTGAAATAAAATAATTTTTATTTAAAACGTTGATTTTTGCAATAAATCTGAAAACACTTAATACTTCCGAAATAGTTGAAGATAGGTATAGGACATTGTGCATGAATTGTGTCTAGAATT
Organism: Adalia bipunctata; assembly: GCA_910592335.1. Taxonomy (NCBI): domain Eukaryota; kingdom Metazoa; phylum Arthropoda; class Insecta; order Coleoptera; family Coccinellidae; genus Adalia; species Adalia bipunctata. The sequence continues at coordinate 8,788,125 of OU342951.1, forward strand.
ATCTGAAGAATCCAAAAAATAAATAATATACAGGGGGTTGCATTTGAAATAAGAAAGTTGGTATTGGCCACGGTCACATGGAACACCCTATATAATATTATTTTCTTGAAAAATATGCGCAATTAAAATTACAAATCGACGTGTCCGAGCGTTTTTCCTAACACCCCCTCATTTATTCGTTATCGAATTTATTCCATTTGGCTGTTACACTCTGTATAGTGCAATAATACAAAATAAGAATCACAATGTAATTGTTCTTCTCTTTCATTCAATCCACCACAATAACCGTTGCACAAACGATTTGACCTTTTCATCGTGTCTCAAACCGCCCACGCTAACAGAATTCGGCTCTTCAATTGTTACAACCCCTTACGTCAATGACGTAACGTGGGCGTCAGCCCCATTGACGTCAGAACTGGAAGCGTCTGTGAATGGGGATGAAAACTGTCGGGATCCGAATTGTTCTACCGTGAACTGTGCCCTTTGAATAGGTGAAATTCTGTGAATGCATCTTTCATCGTCTTTAAATAAGATTTCCGTCTTGATTCAGGCGTCCTTTTCATGTATATTCCTACCTTTCATATTCGTTAAGTTTTCAGATTACATTATTTTAATATTCTGACGCAGCACACAACGCTTATTATAATTAACACCCGGCATTTTCTTCACTTTTTTCTTGAAATTTGATTTATATCAGTACTCCCTTGAATATTCATAACTTGCTGTACAAGTTTCTGTGGATGTGGAATGTATTGAAATTCTTATTTGATTTCTTCAGATTCTAGAATATAAGGTTGAAATTATTCTCTGAATATATTATTGGTGTTTTTGATGCTAGATAAAATCAATTTTATTTTTCAACTGAGTGCCTCAACAATGACTTTTCACCTACACTTCGACAAATTAAAGGGCCAAAGGGGTTCATTTTATACACTCGGTTGACCAAACTTTCCCGATAACCCGATATCAGAGTTATATGGTCCCTAGGAACATTTAATATCTTGCTTTGATGGGCGAGTATCTTACATTTTAACACAGTTCAACTTTAATTAATTTTCCTTCAGCGGAAGCATTTAAAGGTTGAAATATGATTATACCAATTTTTCGAAAAACAAAATAGAAGCATCGGATCTTAATCGTTTTGAAAATTGCATTGTATGTATTCTAACAAAGTGAAAACGGTTTTCCACACAGAAGGATTTTGTGTTTTTGGTTTGAGTTTGAATTTTCTTCATTTTTTGGACTCGCTAACAGGCTTTTGTTAACTTGCTGTATCCAGTATCTAGCTTTCTATGTAACGGAAGCTTTAACTGTAGTTTTCACCAACTTCAAAAAGCCCGATTTATTCGAAAATTTGCACACGTATAAACGATCGATGACAGTGCCAATATTTTCTGTACTTTCTCGTTATGTTCTGACCATAATTAACAGGATAAAAAAAATATTATCTTGATAGGACCGGATCCTGCACCAATTTGTAAATCATTCCATACTTTTTAGTTCATCTTGCTATTATCTTCTTTATTCAGTCCTCCTAAAGTGTGATGGTGGGTATTAAATTGAAAGTTGTTTTCTCGTTCTCCAATTTGGATTAGTGCTGCATAAAAATTAATGCATTTGAAACCACAAACAACAAACGTAGTCGATGCGTGCTAAACGATTTATTCAAGGTCAAAACACGCAAATATCGATTTTTTTCTCCTTTTTTCTCGTAAACATCGAGTTTTATCACGAAAACAACCCATGCAAAAGTTGTAGATCATGCAATTGTCTATATTTAAATTATAATAGCGTACTGAAAACCTATATGAAATTATTTCTTCGTCCTATCCAATATTTCCGGATCGAAGTGAAAGCCTGAAAATGCTGTTTCGACCACACGAGTTGTCAATATCAATCACTCTGGGTCAAGCTGCCAATTCACGTTTATCACTTATGCAACGATTCATCATCATTCCTGCCTTCTTTGGCATTCACGTGAATTATTAATTGGATCGGAAAACTACGGAATTTCTGAAGTATTGGGCTGATGGATTTATCGATCTCTACTGGTTTTTACGATTTTGTGGAATTGAGGCAAAAATTGGAATATTCAACAGTACTATTACTGCGCTGAATTGAATCTAGGGAATGCAATCCCGATCCCGCGGGATCCCGATCTCGCGGGATCCCGCATGATTTTTCGAGATCAATCCCGCAGCAGAATAATTACGGGATCCCGACCGAGATCGACGGGATTGCGCCGCAATAGACAACGACATATTTGCCCAGCAAATATGTAGTTCGGAAAGAAATTGGAAATATAATCGAAAGGTTATATCCTAAACAGCTAGATACTTTCTCAAACGTCCCCACAACTTCTGGCGATGTAATTCCAGCAAAGAAAGATTCTTCATTGATTTCAGGGGATTTGAATTTAAATTCTGTAAAATGTTTTAAGACACTGCAAGAAGAATCTGAAGGCCTCTAAAAATCCCACCTACCATTCCTACCAACAGTCTAAATAGACTAGACTAGAGTCTCTCCTAAAGAAAGAGATGTTACTATATGAGTGTGAAGGAGCAAGGGGAAGTTTTTCAACATTTGCCCATAATTGCCTTATCATACTGGTGCCAACTAGTGTGGAATCAGAGAGGGCATTCTCAGCTGCAGGGTATTTAGCAACTGACATATAAGGTGCAGATTATCAGACAACACCCTGAGTAATCTCTGCTTTTTACGGAGTTATTTTCAAAATCAGAGATGGAAAAACACCGGAATTGATACAATTTTTTTTATTGTATTTGTTATTATTGTTTTTCTTATTATAAAATAAGGAAAATGAGTTATGTTTTATGTATTAATGAATAGAGTTTTTCCTTCTATGTTATATTTTATCTTAACTAACCCCATATTCACAAGTTTACAACCAAGACATTTCCCCCACTTTTTGTACCTTTTCAGTACTACCGGGATCTCGAAAATTCCGGGATCCCGCGGGATTGTAATTTCTAATCCCGCGGGATCCCGTATGTGCGATCCCGCACCGAGATTGCATTCCCTAATTGAATCTTATATAGAAATATCCTATGGCAATATTAGTAGTAGCTACTTCAAATCAGTATATATCGTTTTGGCCTTAACTTCAATAAAAATGCCTCTTTTATGCCGAATATTCAAAACCGCACATTCTTTGAGGAAATTCGGAACTTTCTTCTGCTGAAAAATGCCATATTTAACAGTATCTTCGTGAAAAAAAAAACAGGAAAAAGTAGCAAATCGGTGCAAAATGGTGAATGAGCCAGTGAAGCTAATAATAATATTTTCCGGAAATTTTACTGAAGAATAATGGACAGAATAGTCAGTTACTTTGTGATGGTCTTTGAGAATTATTTTGACATTGCCGATATTTCACGAGTGCCAACCTGCGTCAGTTCTAAGTAAAAAAACTTGATGAACCTAAAACTTGATCAACCGGGATACTTTATTACTTTATAAAAGTGAATGGAGTATAGTTTGTGCGTTTGTTTTTCATCTGTTTGTTTCCGAAACGACGTTTTTTTACGAAATTGCCTTTTATCGTACTTCTACTAGATACGAATGAATTGTTGTTCACTTTCAGGATACATTCCCTGAGGAAATCATGTTATTTTTCAGGAATTCCGTCTTTGATAAACGGATCCCTGTCGGGACCTGATCAGTTCATTAATTCCCATTGATTGGTCCCGGAGAGATCCACAAACTTGAAACTTTCTCAGTCTGTATGAGATGCTATGAGTTGCTCAAATTTCCAGGTTGAAATTTCGATACGATCAACCATCTACAGCGTCAAATGGAAAATGGAACTATAATGATGTTACAATCATTTACAAAGTCTCCGTATACTGTGGTTACAATGAAAATAGACCTTAAGGTCCATTATTCTTTGTATGCCATTACACCATTTACAGTTCGTCCTACAGTTCCAGAGTTATAAAGAACTCTATCATCCAGGAAGGCTTCAAAGATTCAACAATTTAGCTAACGTGAAAAATTTTAAGGACCAAAATTTTGTCCAACTGCATAAGTCTTCATAGCTCTAGTGATGCAAAAACAAGCTCTTTTTTTTCTTTGTGGTCTCAATTATATGTAATTGATACAAATAGAATAATTAACTTCTTTCTTTTAATGGTAGGAATAATTTTGGAACAAACTGTTTTAAAATTCTTGAATTCTTTTTAAATTATTTTTAGGAAACCTTAAGGTCAAGTAGTGGACTTGGTTCCGGTCTCCATTGTTAAAAATACAATTTCTTGTGCACAATGCTCAGACTTTGACTTTTTTCCAATAATTTTATTAATATTGTATGGTATCAAATTGACAATTGATTAATGTTTGACTCACCAACATTCCCTTCACTAGTTACACCTGGTGGCTTCAAGATGGTGGCAAGAAGGACCAGGATGATTCTCAAAGGTATGCCCGGCCACGGCATGGCCTGAAAGTAATGAAAATATGTCATTTGTCACCTTGAATCTTTTCTGTTTCATCTCCTCTTATAGTAGGAATCCACTTTACTTGGTGGAAATTCATTTTGAATAACAAGAACAAACTTTTATTTCCTACAATTCCTTGTCCAAAATTAATAAGTGAAATTTATGAGACTCATCAGTTCACTGTGAATAACGGAATCCTTCAAAAACATTGGGACTTTTTGAAATTCACCTTGAGTTTGGCCAAATTTCAAATATACTGCTCCACAAGAGTTTTAAAAATATGTAATCTTCGAGAAAATCGCTGTAAAATCATTCAAAACTCAATAACAACTTGAATCGATCCAATAAAAATCAGTATGAGACATTTCGTCAATCTGGTCGTCTTTTTTCTGAAGTTTGGTTTTTTGTACATGGTTCACGAATGTTCTTATTTTGAAATGAAGTCAGTTTATCAACGGCTTCGATTTGAAACGAGTTTTCTGAAAATGGCAAGACGTAAATTAACAAACGCTGAGGCTAATAGGGCTATCGGAATGCTACAGGGTGGCCTAACCCAGGTTGTTGTAGACGAAAGGTTCCAAGTCAGCCAAAGTGTGATAACTCGACTTTGGAATAGGTTCAGGGAGACAGGTTCCGTGTTGAAAAGACCAAGGCTTGGTGGGCGACGAAAAACAACACCAGCTCAGGATCGTTTCATCACCGTTTCGACGAGAAGGAACCCTACATCTACGTGTAGAATGCTACGGAATACTCTTCAAAATGCAGATGGGGTCCAAGTTTCCATCGAAACCATCAGACGACGTTTGAGAGAGGTGAATCTAGATTCTAGACGTCCATTAAGAGGAGTTCCATTAACACGTACGTGACCATAAGCGTCAAAGACTGGAATGGGCAAGGCAACATATCAATTGGAACGATCAGTGGCGTAGTGTCCTTTTCACTGATGAATCCAGATATGGACGATTTTCAGATTCTCGGAGAATAAGGGTATGGACAATCCATTCCGAGGGGGTAGTGTTATTGTATGGGCCGGGATTTGTTTCAACGGGCGCACAGATCTACACATTTGGCACATTGACAATGTTGTGCCAAATTTTTACGCTGCTATTGGTGAAACTTTTCAATTTCTAGACGACAACGCTAGACCGCACCGTGCAGCCATAGTTGAGAATGCGCGCGAGGAGCTTGGTATTCCACATTTACCATACCTCCGCACTCACCAGATTTGAATTGCATGGAACATGCATGGGATATGCTCCAAAGAAGATTAGATAATCATCAACCTACCCCAGAATCCTTGAATGATCTGAGAGAGCTTCTGCCCCGTTTATGGAACCAAATTCCTCAAGAAATGTTCAACAACCTCGTGTGTAGTATGCAAAGAAGATGTCAAGCTGTTATTGATGCCCGTGGTGGCCATACATTGTATTGATAGTCTTAAAATGCTTGAATTCTCTAGGAATAAAATTTCGTTATTTTACTCGATTTTTCTTAACCACCCTGTATACGCTGCAGACCTACAGGCTAAAATTAATTTGCAACTTGAAATCATATTAATATGAATTTTCATCACAAAAATTTTAACTATATTTTTTTGCAATTTAAGTCAATATCCCTAATAATAATAACTCATGTGGAGCAGTTTATTTCAAAGTACCTATACCTATCATAAAATGTATAATACGAGTATGCATTCCATTGCATTCGTGAACATTCAAAGAATGGAGGACTGACATTGAGTACAAGTGGTAGTAATAGGTACTGAAGTCATGTGCATTTTTAGCAGTGTTGAAATTATCAAATCAAGACCTTTATCGTTAGCTTGTATCGTTCCATGTCTACCAACTGAGATCAACGATGCCACTACATGTCAAAGGCTTTCATCCCAATAGCTCATTTAGTAAAGGCTTTATGGAAATAGCTTGCATTCATCCAGCCATGTGATTAATCTGTATACAGATTGCTGCTTGATACAGTACGGTCTCAATTAACTTCTCCGTTTTTATTTGTCCTTCCACAGGGATTAGAGAAATTTCCAATTTTGCGAGATTGGCTGCTTTCAGGATACTCTCGGAAACTAATGAGTTAATATTCAGCATTCCAGCAAGGAATATTTCTATAGGAGATGACTCGTAGTCCAATATTCTTTTATCAATATCCCAAGCATTTGGAATGTTCCTCAAAGATGTATACGAATTTGAATGAATCTCCTGGAAATATGACTCGCCATGTAGATAATTTTATGAATTTGTTATGGTTTGTAGTCCACAATTAGAGCTTTCATTTGGTAAACCACATGATACACTCAGAAATTTTCAATTTTCTTTCTCTCTAATTTTATGAGTTTGAGAATAATTTCTGTCCTCGAATGTACAGAAACTATAAAAGAATAGTTATTCAAATCAAGAAGAAGTGGATGTTTGAAAGATCGCATTTATCTTACTGGAAAAGTACTGGAAATCAATGAAATTGAAGTTTCAGTTTATCTGAAAACGTTTTCAGGTTCCAACAAATCTTATATTTTCTGAAAATTTTAGCTATGTTAAGAAAAGAAAGCCATAGCTCGTCAAAAACCATTTCAATATGAATAATTCCTTGGTACTATACAAGCAAATTCAATTTGGAAAACCATATTGTCTTGATGTCTTAGCACATATCGATTCAGTCCATTGAAATCAGAACTCAGGAATAACATTCCTTCATTCATTCCAGTGACTCAGTGACCTATTTATAAACACTTCTCCATAAGTTTCTTAGTTTCTAGTACTTTTACTGTATATTCTTCTTTCACCATCAATAAGGAAATTCTCCTATTCATCTCAATTATATTTGTGGCTGTATGTGGACCATCTCTTTCGCCAAAGACTTTTGCACACAATGATCTCAGATACTAGCATATTGTTCTATATACCACTCAAAAAAATAACCGTAAGGTTCTCGAAAAGCTACCAAAACGTGCTGATCTACAAGACTGACACGATTTCCACTTAACCTGTGAGCATATTGGACAGCAGCCCTTCAGCAGGTGAAAATTGAACCAAACAGGTGGGTGCTCATCGATCCACACAGCTTTTGATCGGAAAAATCAGGAAAAACGCCCCTGCAAGACGTAGCAACACGCCACTCACCTGTAAAGAGACTACAGCCAGTCACAGCATCTCTGGGGCGAAAACTTAACACTCGAAAAGAGAAAAATTGTCAAATTGCCGGTGAAAAAAACGTACTGAACGTGAACGGGCCCAGCCGCCTATGATTTTCCGGCGGTGTACAAGGAAAGCGTCTGAAGGCGCATGCCCGTTGTGTTCGTGCGAAGGCGTGTGTGGGCTGAAAAATCGATTACGAGGGACGAATCCTCCATTTATGCCGAGGGTCTGTTCGTCCTCATTAGGACTGGAATTGTAAGCGGAAAGGGAGATAATTCGTTGATTTTCCGATAACCCGCGGTTCTGAGGTTGTCGGGAAGATGAAGATGTAGGAGTTCAGAGGCAGCGTCTCTTGAGATTCGATGATTTGGCAGCAAGATGAAAGATAGCTTCAGAAAAGGAAGCATTGATGAAACATTTAATTCTATTTTATATGATTAGGAGCTCAAAGGAGACAGTGTTGAAAAATAGAAGTCAAAATTTTCTCCTCGAAGACAAAAAGCAATTTTAGTTCAAAATCATAGTGCAGAACCAATTTCTTACTATTCTGAAACTTCAGTGAAGAAAATGATCGAATAATAAAAGAGTTTAAGAGAAGCCTCACAACCTATCTGTTTATTTTGCTGGGTCAGCTCTATCTTGATTAAGTATGGGACTTCTTCTTTTTTTCAGTTAAATGTTTTTGGAGTCGGATTTTTTGTTATTTCTTGAATAATTTGAGTTTGGTTTGAGTTTTTTTAGTATTTCCCTTTCTTAATATTGTCATTTACAAATCCTTCGGGCTATTTTTCCTTGGTATTCTCATTCAACCGTGAATTTTCTCCATTTTCCAATCGAACTTGACTTGCCTTTTTCATCAGTCTTTCATAAGCTTGCTGTATCTATACTCTGTTCAAATCTAAGAAGGAGCAATAATAACATGTTTGGCGCAGCGGTAGGAGGGCCTTCGTGAAGTTTCTTTCCGTCCAGAGTCGAATCGAGGAGATTTCACACAATCGTTCAGTTTTAACTGAACTTGAATTCCATTTTTTTCAATAATTTATAGAACATTATTCTTTTGAATTTGGCAAACTGTCGTCATCATTCACGATTTCTAGAACTTTAGAAATCGTTGGGATTTCATTCCGGAAAAAAACCGTGGACAATTCTTCTGATCAGGTTCATATCGAAATCGTCAACCGAATCGATTATTTTTAACGACTGGGCTCTTCTCTTAGGTGGCGTCAATGTTTTATTCTCTTCATATTCTCTGAGAATTCTGAATACAGCTGAATCACTCACCCCTGAGGATTTTCAAACAATTCCTACTGAGTCTCTTTTCGATAAATCAGGATGTTCTTCCAATTCTTTTCGAAAAATGTTCAAAATTATCTCTTTCTCTTCAGCAGAGAAATGCGACCTTGTGGATCTTTTTCGTGGTGGTCCCCACATATCACCCTCAGATGCAGTATCTGTTTCCGAATTCGACATTGTTCTATAAACACTATACAGGGTGGCCACTTTTTCAATGGCATTGTATTGGTAACTTTTAAACCCTAAGAGTTAGAAGGTCGGTCAAATGGAGAAAAAGTTGCATTCATAGAAGCACTGTCAAGCATTTCAAACCAATCGAGATTATCAGGGCCGGTTATTGAGATATCATAAGAAAAGTAAATTCTGTCATTTTGATTTTAATTTTTTTCCCACTTTATTTCAAATATTATCAAAAAATGTTACAGGAATTTTTTATTCGACAGTAAATTATCCTCAAAATGACATAATCAGATTTCGTATCCAACGTTTCGTACTTCCTGGGCCACCCTCAACCTTATTTTTTTCAATACGGACCTGCATATTTTATGACACTTTTCGAAATAACTTTTAACGCTGAATTCAACGATATATCATACAATGTCATTCAAAGTTGATTTTACAAAATGGTGGACATTTCGAACACTTACGTCATTAATGTTCATCATTCACCTTCGAATAATCATTTCATTTGTCTTTCATTAAATGATAGTTTCGTTTAATCATTATGAATTAGGTTTTTCACCTCTTGAAATTAGTGAATAATTATTACTTGTTTCTTGCTTTGATTATGTTACGTAATAATCATTTACAAATTTCAAGAGGTGAAAAACCTAATTAATAATATTTAAACGAAACTATCATTTAATGAAAGACAAATGAAATGATTATTCGAAGGTGAATGATGACGTAAGTGTTCGAAATGTCCACCATTTTGTAAAATCAACTTTGAATGACATTGTATGATATATCGTTGAATTCAGCGTTAAAAGTTATTTCGAAAAGTGTCATAAAATATGCAGGTCCGTATTGAAAAAAATAGGTTCGAGGGTGGCCCAGGAAGTACGAAACGTTGGATACGAAATCTTATTATGTCATTTTGAGGATAATTTACTGTCGAATAAAAAATTCCTGTAACATTTTTTGATAATATTTGAAATAAAGTGGAAAAAAAAATAAAAATCAAAATGACAGAATTTACTTTTCTTATGATATCTCAATAACCGGCCCTGATAATCTCGATTAGTTTGAACGGCTCGACAGTGCTTCTATGAATGCAACTTTTTCTCCATTTGATCGACCTTCTAACTCTTATGGTTTGAAAGTTACCAATACAATGCCATTGAAAAAGTGGCCAGCCTGTATACACTTTGTCAAAAGATTTTCCAACACAATACACTTTTCTTTGACAGTAGCTCTAGGTATTTTAACTGGTCTTGTCAATTGAAAACTTCGATATTTATGCAAATCAAGAGGGCTTTAATCCATTAAGGGAAAGGACCCAAATCTGGTGTTTCCCGGAATTACCTTGTCGGAATCTTGAGCAGCCGACAAAGAGTTTCGTACAAAATAATATAAAATTATGGACCGAAACTAAATATATTTCGGATATCACAAGTAAATGACCATAAATTTGAACAGAAATCTTTTTCGAGTCTTGTCAATTGAAATCTTCGATATTTATGCAAATCAAGATGGCTGTCACCCATTAGGGAAAAGGACCCAAATCTGGTGTTTGCCGGAATCACTTTGTCGGAATCTTGCAAGTACCGACCCAAATCTCTAAAACTCTGGTGTTTCCTGGAATTACCTTGCCGCAATCTCGAGCATCCGAAAAATAAATTATTTAGTAGATAATAATAATATAAAAACAAAACAAAATGAAGAAATAGGGTACGTCGGATATAAAATGTTCATGACAGTTGCAAATCATAACAGAAATTTTGCACTAGAGTTTCTGAGAAAAGTTCTAATGTGAGAATTGCTGACTAAAATTATTGAATCATTTCTATCCAGTACCATCCACAGTCCGAGTACGATCCTGGCAGTCTTTTAGGGCGGTCGAAGGAAGCGTCGTTATGATGGTTTCACCAATAGGAACTTTATTGTGCTCAAACCAGACGATTCTGTTTGTTTGCAAAGCTCCTTCTTATATTTGAACGCACTATAGCTATCTATCTGTGTAACAGAATTATTCAATGTAGTTTTCACCAAATTCAAAAGGCCCGATCGAATTGAAAATTTGCCCACTTATCATGGATCGATGACAGTCTAATATTTTCTTTTCTTCGTCGTAATGCACTGACCAGGATCAACAGGATAAAGAAAATTATTATCTTGATAGGACCCGGATCCTTCACCAATTTGTAAATTATTTCATACTTTTCAGTTTGAAGCTTCTTTCTGCAGTTTTTCTGAAGTATATTTTTTACTGTGTGATTTTTCGAAAGATATTATTTCTTTTTCCAATTTGGGGTAGTGGCTGCATATAAATTAATGTGTTTGAAACCGCAAACAGCAGAAATATTCCATACTGATTCATGACAAGCCATCAAACGTTCTGTTAACTCTTTGTTTCGGAGATACAGTGTGTTTTCAGTGAAATACGAAAACGTTTACTTTCCTGTTATAAAATCTAGCAGATCCCTTTCATATACAGTAAGTTCAAGAATCCAAAGCTTCATATAAAGTGAACTGTATAAACATTGCAAAAGAAATCTATTATTATTAGACAAATGAAGAATTTTGTAATGTCGCACATCAAAAAGGAAACTCTCACACAGTGGAGGCAACTGTTTAAGGTAGCTATCATAGGAGTTCAGTGTACAAAATTCAGGTGGCAGTATAATATGAAATATCGAACGGATGAGCGAACCGAATACCTCCCTGTATGCATGTTCTCCCGTCGAACCCTGTAGGAATGAAAGGATTGAATCTGCGTATCTAGGACCAGAATTAATTGCAGAATATTATTTACAGGCCCACAGGAACAATTACGAATTTTCAAAGTTTGAGATTTGAATAAAAAAGTATGTTTTTCCTAAGATTTAATTTTGTTTCTCCCAAACTTACCTTCGAAGACCCTGATCGTAATTTTTATTTGAAGAGGAATAAAAGATCTATATTGCATCATAACTTCATCACTGTAGCAGTTTGTGAATTGAATGAAAAAATATTTTTCTTTGGATAGAATTCTGTTTCTCACAAAGTTCCCATCGGAGACTCTTCTCGTGAATTTTTTTCTGGAGACTGATAAAAGCTCTGTATTGCATCAAAACTTCATCATTGTCGCAGGAACACAGAATTTTCAAAATTCGTGAATTGAATGAAAAAAAAAATTTTTCTTCAGATTTAATTCTGTCTCTTCCAAACTTATCATCGAAGACTCCCCTCGTTGCACCAAAGTGTCTCCACTGTAGCAGGCCCACACACACAATTACGAATTTTCAATGTTTGAGGATTGAAAACAAAAAATATTTTTCTTGAGATTTAATTTTGTTTCTTCCAAACTTTCCTTGCAAGACTACCCTTGTAACTTTTTTTCTGAAGAGGAATAAAAGCTCCATATTCCACCCAAAATTCATATTTATAGCAGGTGCACAGACACAATTACGAATTTTCGAAGTTTGTGAATTGATTAAAAAAAAATGTTTTTCTTTTTTTCAATATTGCATTAAAATTTCATTACTGTAGCAGGCGCAGAGACACAATTATGAATTTTCATTTTTTTAGATTCAATTCTTTTTCTTTCAAACTTACCTTCTAAGAATACTGATGTCTTCAGATTCAATTTTGTTTCTTCCAAACTTACCACCGCAGATTCCATTACTAGTGTTTTTTCTGAAGAGGAATGAGAGCTCTATATTACGCAAAAATTTCAATACTGTAGCAGGCTCACAGGCAAAATTACGAATTTTCAAAATTTGTGAATTGAATAAAAAAAACTTCCTTCAGATTTGATTTTCTCCCTTTCAAAAACACCACTGCAGACTCCTCTAGTTATGTTTTTTCTGGAAAGGAATAAAAGCTCTATAGTCTATAGTCCTAAAATGGATATTTTCTGAGTTAATCCACTTTAGGGCAAGGGTGTGATGCATACACTCACATTATTTTTTAACGTAGATTCAATATCTGCCATAAAAAAATGGGGTTCTAATTTGAAAAAATTGATTTTTCACGATTTTGTCATCCCTAACTTTGAAAGCGATTTTTTCACCCCCTGTATCATGAATCGCGATTTCGATTTTTAAAGTGGATACATCAATCTTACATCTTGAAAAATCCCAAAAATGAAAATTTTCCCTCCAAAAACCTCGAAGTTATTCTTGTTTCAGCGGAGCACTATTTTCGATTTTTTTTTCGAATTTTCCCGCTCAGAGAGAATTTTCCAACCAAAACTGAAAAATGTTACATCAAAATAACTTGAAATTTTCTAAGGAATCTATTTCTGCAATAAAAAAATGGTGTTCTAATTTGAAAAACGGAAGTTGACGTCATTTCCGGAAAAACCGGAGGTGCTCATGCCTTGAAAATATTTTAGATTTCTTCATCAGCATCGTGAAATACTTATAAGTGCTGAATTTCATGAAAATACGTTCAGTAGTTTCCCGTATAAATATGGGTGAGGTTCCTCGTGAAAGACCCTGTATTGCATTAGAATTTCAATAGAAATGCAATACCTCCCTGTAGGAATGTTCTCCGGATGAACCCTTTCGAAATGAAAGGATTGAATCTGCGCATCTCGTGAGATTCACGAGGCGATGGACCAAAAACCGTGGAATTGCAGATAGAATCAGATGCGAATATGGCAGACTTTTTTTAAATCAAACATAAAAATGGCGACAAGAAACCGTAAAGATTGAAAAGGCTATCTCAAACTCGGTATTAACAGAGGAAATTTAAACGGTGTTCCATAAAATTATACCTACGTAGTTTATTATCATCTCAAGTTTTTTTACTATTGTAATGTTTTCGGATTTTGTTAGAAAATTTCACGCTGAATTTTATCATAACATATTCACCAAGTGTGAAGCCGATGACCCTAGAAATCAATGAATGAACACGTAGTGCAATGTCAACAAAAGTTACCACACGGCTTTCATTCAATTAATATCATCTATTCTCTACAATGCGATGTTCAGTTCGGTGCGGATATCTGTAATTTGAACCCAATGGGTCACTATTGGAATTGCTTGCACCTAATGTTTCCACTAACTATGTCACTGATGATTGAAAAGTCTAATCAGCAAACTCCTGAGTCTTCATTTCAAGGTAAACATTTTGTAGCACTTCTTTCTCTCAGTTGATATGTTATTGTTGTCACTTTTTTCAATTGAGTTCTTGAACTGGAAAATTGAGTCGAAGTTTGAAAGCGCGACACAATGAGATGTTTTTTTTTAGAGTGATAGAATTTTCGATAGGGATAACTGTAGAAGTAGGTAGAAGTCATGTTGTTTTGACATTCCTGTTCACTAAGCTTTAATAAATTATCATGCGGGAAGACTCACGCCGCAACAACGTTTACAAAAATTTCAAAATCAGTGTTCTATTCGCCAAACTTATAGAGCACTTCGTGAAACTTATGGTCAGAACAGCTAATTCGTCGAATTATCGTTAGATTTCGGACAACAATTTCTTAACTCGATGCAACAACAACAACAACAACACAAAGAACTGTACGTACAGAAGAAAACATCGCTGCTGTAAGTGATAGTGTTAATGAAGATGTAGATTCGTGGTGGACATATAAAGAAAAAATTTGGCTTCAATTTTGATCTAAGGACTCAACGAGAATAAATTCGCTATCACAAAAAGGCTTATATCTTTTGAACCACTGGACCGATTTCGAAAATCAAACTCATTTTCGAATCATCTTCTAATTCTAATGAAAATTGTTTTCACAATAAAAAAACCAAAACTATGTTTTACAAAATTCATGGATTTTTTCTGGAATTCTTCCCATCATGCTTCTTATAGTGTTCTCAGTCACTTTCTGGGATGCTGTCTTCCACTGTTTGCTTGAATTCCGCTAATGTTTTCGTTGATTTCTTAGTCTTCTTCAATTCTCTTTTTACCAGGGCCCAATATCTTTCGATCGGCCTGAGTTCTGGGCAATTTGGTGGATTGGCCTCTTTGGGGACAAAAACCACCTTATTAGCTTCGTACCATTCCTTGGTGGCCTTGCTGTAGTGGCATGAAGCTAAATCTGGCCAAAAGATGGTTGACACATCGTGCTCACGTAAAAATGGTAAAAGTCGCTTCTTCAAGCATTCCTCGATGTATATCTTCGAGTCAAAAGAGCCTTGGTCAACGAAAAATTTGCTCCTTTTCCCACAAGTGCAAATTTCCTCCCAAACCAGGAATTTTTTAGGAAACTTTGCTTGTTTCTTCACGCGAAATTGTTGTCAACATTTCCACGAGAATCTGCAGTTTAAAATCCCTGACCAGGAAGTTGCGAGAAATCAGCCAAGACATAGGTTTCGTCGTCCATCACGCAACAGGAAAAATTTTTCAGAAATCTTTTTTTAATTTCTCTGCTCTATATTTCGATTCTTGATTCTTCACAAGCGTTCCTGTCTGGCACTCACTTTGTATGTTCTAAGTCCACAACTCGACTTGATTTTCTGAACGGTTGACTGCGAACAACCCACTATTTGGGCCACTTTCCGTCCTGAAAGGTTAGGATTCTTCTGAAAAAGGCTGATGGCTTTCTTCACTTTTTTTGGGCTATGAAACCCCTTTTTCCTCCCATTTCCTTTCTTGCGGTTAATTGTAAGATCTTCGTTGAAGCGCTTAACAACTCTTGATACCGTTTCCGGACGAACGCGAGCCTCTTTTGCGATTCTTTTGAAGCTCCATTTTCGATTATTTTGAAAAAGTTTCACTATAAATTCTCGTGTTTTCACTTCGCTCGACATTTTGCGACAGAGAACTGGAATATCTATGAAGTAAATGTTCCACATGTTTCTGACGTTCATAACAAAGCTTACTATGATCAAATTTTAATTTTTTTAATTGGTTCACAAGATATAGGCGTTTTTGTGATAGCGAATTTATTCTCGTTCAGTCCTTAAATGTGTTCTACTTCAATTTAAAGTTCTATCAATCTAAAAAAAAACACCCGATACTTTTTCATGGGTCCAAAGTCCCTCATTCGAAGATTTTAAGGGTATAGGGTCGTTTATACTGGCCCGTAACTTATGCCCTTAAAATTTGTTCTCTTTAAGGGAATAAGTTAAAGTTCGAGTATAAACCATAGCATGAAATTTCTATCTTTCAACTCTTAGGGTAAGGGAAAAGTTTAAGGTACGGGCCAGTATAAACGACCCGTTAGGGTCTGGTGATGAAGTGAGATTCTCATCAAAAAACGTCTTATCTCGACGAAACGGTTTCAGAAATATCAAATTTACGGGAACCGGCGTGTTTTGGTTTGGACACCCAGATCTCCGTGCTAAGGCCTCAAAAAAGCTCCACCGATTTCCTGGACCCTCAAAACCGATAGTGCGGCCCCCGCCTTAAGGCCATTGCGTCGAAGCGAAGCGGCGTCCGCGTCCGCTGCAGGCTGCTTGCATCCGCCCGCCGCAAGAGATACACCCTTTTTGTCGCGCGCCCGCATCAGGTCCCCGTGGTCTCGCATAGAGCGAATCTACGCGACAAGTTTGACGTACGCTACTGCGTCCAGGACTCTCCAAATTGGCGGGATATTGAGTGTTTGTTTTGATCAAGAGTGACCCCCTCTTTGTCGTTGGTGCGAACGAGGAAACTCATCCCGGATGCCAATTTCTGAATCGGGATAATTGGGAGCGAATTCGATCTGATTCGGCACAAGACAGGTAATTACTGGATTTTGTTCTGTTTTTTTTTATGCGCGTTTTGACGATTCTCTTTTCCTGTTCTATTCGCGATTGAAGCTTATCTATTCGGAATTTGATGGAGCTTACATTGTATCTATACATTAAGAACCCTCTGGCCTCTATTATCCATTTTTTCAATTTCCCTACTCTCATTTATATTCACAGATTCAAACAATGCGAAGACGTACTTTTTGTCTCGCGCAGTATCTATCCACACCCACGAATAATTCAGTTTCTGGAGTGAACGGGAAAGGAATATAATAAACAAAGACTTTTTCCTCTGTGTGATGATCATGAATATCCTTTCCAGGGATTTCTGGATTATTGAATTCCCTGTGTTTATGAGATGGCACTTACTTGTATTAATAATTTTGAGAAACTCCATTCTGTCCTTTATACGAAATTGACTTCTTCGCGGATTCCCTTGTAATTGGTCAGAAAATAATGAATAGAAAAGAAAAAACCTATAAAATGCAACATATATCAACTGTTATTGGTACACCAATGATAAGGGTACCTACTCTATTTATAGAGGATGTCATCAAATAATAGCAGAAGTCTTCAATGATTAATAGTTTATGTAAATTCTTGGATCGTTAATAATTCCATTTTCATTTTATTGAAAAATATTACTACGTCAATGGGAATGAAGGGGGTCGATATATCGGTGTTTTTGTGATTGAACTTTAAATTGAAATAAATAGTATATAACATTACTAGCAAGGTAAGAGGGTTTTTACTGGCGAATGGAGGATATAACTGACGAGCCGCAGGCGAGTCAGTTACCTCCTTGAGCCAGTAAAACCCGTTACCTTGCGTGTATTGTTTTATATTTTATTCGTTTCTCATTTGTAAAAAGGTTAGATAAATTCCAAAAAAATCCCAATAATTTGTCGCAAATGTCGTTAGCTATGGAAGCGTTGCCATGAACATGTCTGTTTATTTTTCTTTACATTTGTTTTGGCGAAAGCGAAAATGAATGTACCAAAAAAAATTATTGAGGCAGCCAGCAGTGTAGCTTCAAGTTTCTTACCTGCAAAATCAGCTTCAAGGTACGAGCGAGAATACGACGACTTCAAAAAGTGGCAAAACAAAAATAGTGTGATTGGGGTAACTGAAGATGTTTTGTTGGTCTACTTGAATCAACTATCAGCTAGATTCAGCCCTAATACTTTATGGGCAAAATGGTCTATGCAGAAAAGCTGCTTGGAAATGAAAGAAAATCATTTCGTTTCACCATAATTTTTTAATATTTTTTTTTACTCCAGTCAGTACTCATCCCTTGGACTTTTTTCTTACCCCATCACTATCTTCGTCAGGCAGACAGAAAATAATAATCTTAGACTGTTGTTTTCAGACTAAAACTGTTTTTATTATGAGTTGGAATTGACATGTAAAAATAATTTAGAGTAATAATCATTGGGTAAATTAGGCCATTAGGAATTATGATTAAGGGTTTGGAGAAATACCAGAGAAAATGTGAAATTTATAATCATTTATTACTATTATTTCACATTAAATTCTATTCTAATCTCAGTAAATTTGTAAAAGAATAATAAATAAATATTGGATTGTAATTGACAAACAACAAAATACATGAGAGCATATTTGAAAATAAAATATAGATAATTAAATATTCAGCATCATTATGAACAATAATAAACTAAAATATATAAAAAAGGAAATTGGCAAAAGCATCAACAAATGGGTCCATGTGAAGATGTGTGGATGTGAAATGGATTATCTGAAAAAAAGATATATTTTGATGAATCAATAGTTTTATTGATATTCTGGAGCTTTCAGTTTGTGAAACTGAATCAATAAAATGTCTTTTAATTGTATGCTGGGTATTGCTCAATTGAAGTTACGAACGTAGAGAGGGATTACTTGGACTATTTCCCTCGTCTTAATTTCCACCAATCAGAAACGCGCAATTTTGAATCACAAATGGTTTCTAGATGGAAAAACTTTTTGGCAGCAGCTGTCAGCAGTTTTTTCGGGTTTACCCGCGGCAAAACTTGACAGTTGTTGTCAACGAAAATTAATAATACATAGATACATTAATAATACATAGATGCATCCAGAATAATCTGTTACTCTTGAAATATTCTTGTCAAATACCATTCGTGCATCTAATTTTTCCTGTGAAAAAAATCGAAAAAACACAATGCAAAGTAATATTTTTTTAACAAAAAGCATTCGTGCAGGTGCAAAAATCCTCGTCTTCGACTCGGATTTTTGTTGCCACCAGAGCACTCATGCTTCTTGTTAAAATATTACTTAGCAACGTGTTTTTTCCATTCTTTTCGGAAAAATTGGATGCACTTATGATATTACTTACGATAATATCAAGAATATTAGAATCTTGAAGACCTAAAACGTTTCGTTTTTGAGATAAAGGTTGTTAATATTAATTTTTCGTGTTTTTTTTTGGTCGTAGCATCTGCATTTCTCAAGAGATATATAAATGAGGGTTTGATTTGATTTGAAAATTGATAATGGAGCCAAGAATTCATCAGAATATGCTTGAGCCAACTATTTTTTTTATTATCCTGAAAACTCAGAGAGAATTGTTCAATATTTATTTTTTCGAAAGTTCTCGGACATAAAAAGGAAAATTGTACCAAAAAACATCACACAGTAGAACTTCACAAGCAGTTGACATATCATTCGAATTAAACCTAAAAGTTTAATATCTTCTTCCAATTGACTTTATTGACGTCAACATCCAGTATTTTGAATATGGAGCTCTTGTGTTGTGCCTGCTTATGTGACTTTTATTTTTGATATTATCCGAAGAATCTTCCATTTTGGTTGTTACCTCCAATTAAGGAAACCTTCATAGGGATTCCTCAAAATGATTATGATTTTGTGAAGTGTAGGAGAGCGTTTTTCAAAATCCTATTTCAAGATTCGATTTCAAAATATCTTATCTGAAACTTAATTAGATTCGTGATATTACTAGAATTGAGCTCCGAATCTACAAGAAACGAAATAAATTCTAATCAAAGATGAAAAGAAAGGCAGGAAATCGTGAAAAGTTTTCGAAAACTGAGCTCCGCAGACACGGTCAAGAAAAACGGAGCCCTAGCACACATTTTTCATCCCAGGACCGAGTTAGGAAAGATATAAACGACACGTCCTGGATACCAGATATAAATGATTAAATTTTCAATAGGGAAGTCATCGTTCACTTCCCTCTGACGGAGGAAAACCGACCGGAGAAATGTATTTTCCGATACAAAAACTGTATATAAGTATCCCCGTTTCTCCAATTTCTCGAATTTCCTTTTTCCAACTCGAGAATCTTCTTCAATCGCGAAGAATCATTTGGGAATCCTTAGTTAGGACGTCGTTAGTTCCAGGCTCTCCCGGGTTTTCGTTCCAGGATCAGACCGTAAATTGCGTACTGGAAATTCCCATCATTTCGACCCGTTTAATGGTAATTGAAGTCATTGTGCGATGCGATTGGAGCTGATTCGTATCCAAGGGATGAAAAGAGACGAATCACATGTTGACTCGACATATTGGAAATGTTGGAAATGTTCAAGAGGGGCACATTTGTTTATTCGTATTGATTTTTGAGTAACAGAAGCTGAGATTATGATAGGAAATGGCGTTTTCGTACACAATAAGCAAAATAGTATATAACATTACTAGCAAGGTAAGAGGGTTTTTACTGGCGAATGGAGGATATAACTGACGAGCCGCAGGCGAGTCAGTTACCTCCTCGAGCCAGTAAAACCCGTTACCTTGCGTGTATTGTTTTATATTTTATTTGTTTCTCATTTGTAAAAAGGTTAGATAAATTCCAAAAAAATCTCAATAATTTGTCGCAAATGTCGTAAGCTGTGGAAGCGTTGCCATGAACATGTCTGTTTATTTTTCTTTACATTTGTTTTGGCGAAAGCGAAAATGAATGTACCAAAAGAAATTATTGAGGCAGCCAGCAGTGTAGCTCTAAGTTTATTACCTGCAAAATCAGCTTCAAGGTACGAGCGAGAATACGACGACTTCAAAAAGTGGCAAAACAAAAATAGTGTCATTGGGGTAACTGTTGTTGGTCTACTTGAATCAACTATCAGCTAGATTCAGCCCTAATACTTTATGGGCAAAATGGTCTATGCTGAAAAGCTGCTTGGAAATGAAAGAAAATGCCCCTGTTCGCAGGTTTGTTTTCCCTAAAAAATTTATTGAAAAATATGGCGTTTAGTTGTCATTTGCAGATTTCGAAAGGTAATAGCGTTTCTGAAACGAAAAAATGAGCGTTATACGCCAAAAAAGGCCAAGGTATTAAGTAAAGAAGAGGCTGAACAATTTCTTTTACATGCTCCTGATGACCAGATGTTGCTGGCGAAAACAGTATTTGGGTTTTTTGGATGTTGTCGATGTAACGAAATTCTCTCCTTAAACATTAATGATGTAGAAGAAATGGGAAAATACGTTATTGTGACATTGCGGCAAAAAAAAAATTTAACAACAAGAAGATTCACCATAACCGATGATGGGTGCAGCTTCAACTTCATGCATGTTATACAGAAAATATGTAGATCTTAGGCTTCCTGGAACAGAAAGCCTAAGATTTTTTTTGACATACCGACATGGAAAGTACATTTCCCTTAATGCTGGCCAGCACACTATTGGTGGTGTCGATGATTCGGTCAACAAAAAAATCGAAATGTCTAGCAAATTATTTGGTATTAAGGAGAGTACAAATGTTCTGCAGTCCTCGAGTTCAGCAGTTTCTGAGTCAACAGATGGTTCATCATCATCAGTATCAACTCTTTCATCATCAAAAATCTGTGTTACTGGAAATAACAATTGTACCATGATTTTCAACATAATGACGATAAAACAAAATTTTCTGATGTAAATAATAATACTAACTTGTAAAAATTTTGCAAGTTAACTGTCAGTTTTACGAGTTAGTGACTTGATAAAATAAACTTTCTTGATTAATATTGTGTTTTTGGAAACTGACGTTTACAAATGAGAAACAAATTAATTCGTTTTCTCGCCAACAACTGACTAGAGAAACTCGATTCGAACATTTTTGAAAAGGAAATTCAGATACCTTCGAAAGTGAACAATTCTTGTTCTCTACTCAAATAAATTTCTGGGGTGTCTCCTTTTCATTGGGACATTCTGTATATAATTCCTATTGTTTCGAGATAGCAGCAGTGCAGTGAAGCATTCTACGTATTGAATAGCATTTATCACTTGCAACCTTGTCATATAGCTACTATTTATCTTCCTCATTTCCTTTAAGGATATATTTTTATCCGCATGCAAACTATGAACTACTTTTATTCTTTTATCAGGAGGAATTTTTTTACAACAGTTTTAAAGTCATGAAAAGTATCTGCCAAACTCCGAAAGGAATGTCATCATTTTACTGAAATTGAGATCGGAATATAAATGATATATTCACAAGAACTAGTATTGATTATTTTCGAAGAATTTATTGTACTGTTTCGACCTAGATTTCTCTCCATCATCGCTAAATAATTGATCCCAAAATGCTATACAGGGTCGTTCACGACGATATGAGTACAGGGTGCGGCAACCAGCACACACACAGCTGTTAAAAAAAATACGAAAAAAGATATTGGAAAAATTATCTTTTATTTGGAAGCCTACATAATCAACTGTTATTGTTGTTTCGAACGCTTTTTTTGTTGTTTTTAAAAAAACCAAACAATTAGAAACGTCTAATGAGGCGTCGTCTTTGTTGATTTGACCTTTAAATTCCTGATAGACATATTATTCCCCTGTGAAAATGAGCATATAAGCTCTGGAATCGTTATTGAAAAATTTTTTCACCCTTAACAACAATATGAGGATGTATTGATATCTAGTTAGCCTAGACCAGTTCCATGCATAAACAAGATATTGCGATACCATATCACAAACAATAACTTATTAAAAGTGTCAGTGGAGAGTTCGACGTCAAAAAAGTAAACCAGAGTTACGAAAAAAATCCAAAAAAAGATGTCCACCGATATTGTAAAAATCGAAAAATCGGAGTATCGAGTATTTAAAAGGGTTAAGAGGTGAGCAGATTTACGAAGATATGCTTTATACCCTTGGTGATCAATGTCCTTCGTATGCGACCGTTAAAAATTGGACTGCAAGCTTCAAAAGAGGTAAATTTTTCATTGAAGATGATGACCGATCGGGAAGGCCAGTTTCTGTGTCGGTACTCGAAAATATCGATGCAGTTCATGACATGATTTTATCAGACCGTCGAATTGGGCTAAAACGGATATCTGAAGCACTGAAGATTTCTTACGAACGCGTTCAGCATATTATTCACGTCAATTTGGACATGAGAAAAATTTCTGCAAAATGGATCCCCAAATATTCGAATGTTGACCAAAAGCGTGCAAGGGTAGAAGCATCGCGTTCGATCTGTGCTCGATTTGAAAACGATGTAGACTTCTTAAACCGAATTGTTACTATGGATGAGACTTGGGTACATTTCTGCGATCCAAAAACAAAGCAACAATCGATTGAATAGCGACACTCTGGTTCTCCAAGACCTAAGAAGTTTCGTGTCCAAAATCTGCTGGAAAAGTTCTTGCTTCAGTTTTTTGGGATTGCCATGGAGTAATCATGATTTATTTTTTGGATAAGGGTAGAACAATAACTGGAGATTACCATTCGACATTACTGACCACTCTACGGGAAAAAATTGAAGAGAAAAGACGCGGAAAGCTATCCAAAGGTGTTTTGTTTTTACAGGACAACGCCCCAGTACACAAATCTCATGTTGCAATGCAAAAAATTCGTGATTTAGGGTTAGAATTACTATAGAACACCCTCTCATTCACCAGATTTGGCTCCGTCCGACTATCATCTCTTTCCTCAACTGAAAAAAAGTTTGAAAGGTCGTAAATTTTCTTCCAACGAGGAGTCAATAAAAGCTGTGGAGGACTGGTTTGCAGAGCAAGAAAAAACATTTTTTTTTAAAGTCTAGAGACGTTGCAGGTTCGCTGTAATAAATGTATTAAATTAAGAGGAGAATATGTTGAGTAATAAAATATTTTTACATTGAAATTTTGTTTGGTTCTATAGTAGGCTAAGAATTTCTCAATATATCCTCGTAAGTCGAAGCAAAGCATAGAAACGAAACTTTTCTCTGAATAAATCGCAGCTCGTCAACCAATTCCGGAAGGAAATACCCGGGTTTTTGGATGGGGCGCTTTTTTGTGGGAAAATAAACAACCTATATTACAGATTTCCCCTTCCCGTTGTATACTCACAAACCGAATGCTAAACAGCGAATAAGGCCAATTCGTACGGCGAATTTTTCCGCAAGACCTGAATAATTAAAGCGAACGTGCGAAGAAACGGGAACAATGGGGATTTATGTCCTGAAATAACTCAGGGCGAGCAATTAAGCGGTGAGAATAGAGAGATGTATGTGTTTTGAGGAGGATTGAAAGTGAGCTGGGGGAAAACAGTGGCCAGAGTTGTACTAAGAAGGGATGGAGAGTTTTTCAAAATACGCATCAGAGGAATTAACTGAAGAATACATAATTTTACTGGCTTCCAGTAATGCATCATCATAAATCAGTTCAAATTTTTGTACATCAGAACTTTTTTTCTCCTCCATCAACATTCGAGTCTCTCCCGAATGATGCTACTAAAATGAATAAACGTGAAATCAATTGTTGAAGACATGGCAAAGGACGCTGGTGACATTCCTAGGTTTTAAAACATGATTAATTGACGTTTCGAAAACAAATCTTCGATATTGAAAAACCTCTGACTACGCCACTGGCTCCAACGTATCCACTCTTACTTCTTCCTCAAGTTTTCTTTCTTTTGATAGCGCTCTGAATTCTGTATGATGTAAACATCTGAAGGAATTGCAAAACGCCTGAAGGAACTGATGAACTGAATCTTATCTTTATACAAAAGGCAGTTTGCTTTCCTTCCTTTTCAATTTTTCACCAGCACTTTCCCGGATTGGCCATCCTGTTCCGTATATTTATTCGGAATTTTCCGCTTCAGATTTTCAGTTGAACATCCTGCACCTTTAGTTATCCTTAGAAATTCTAGGAGTTCAGGAAATTACCGAATGTTTCATCGTTTTTGTGGCTTATAAATTTCCACATTATCTGTATAGTTGTTCAAATCCTCTCCTCGAGTATTATTTCAAAAATATATAACAGGAACATCTTCTGCCTTCTATAAATCTATTGGGAATATCTAGCAGGAAATGATCTACATAAAATACAGCTTTGTCGTCTCAATAAAGAAGAACAAGTATACAAACTCGGCAATATGTGATGATCATAACTGTTGAACAGATATGTTTACATTAATTTTAATGCTTTTCACACATGCATGCATATATCCCATGTTGGGTTGAATAACCCCCAAAGTCATTCTTAAATTGCTCGACAAAAACAGTCTGGATAATGTTTGAATTTAAGATTCTTTTTGATTCTACCTAGAATAACATATATTCCTCACAGAATTGTTGAAATAGTCATTTTCAAATAGTGCAGGCAAATCTCGATGACGAAAGATTCCAGAGCAAACTGAATTATTTCATATCAAAACCTTTTTTTCGAGATGAAGTTTCATGAAATAAAATTATAACTTGAAATCCTTGTTTTATTCAAAACAATTTTTTATTCTTGAATTTTTCCCAAAACTAATAGCCGAAGAAGGAAAAAAGGAAAACTCAATTTTAGGCACCACTTTTTAATGGTGATATCTCGGAAAGGGGTGGGCTGAGGATGTTTTGTTATAGAAAAGACCCTTCTCAATTTCATACGAGCAATCACCTCCTGAATTTGTTCGCATGAATTTAGAAACAGCCTGTATAACTGAGCCAAACAAAACAGGAATCATCATTCTGCACAATAATACAAGCCTCCTTTCCCATATACAACATCTTCAACTGGCAGCGGTAAATGAATGAAATAATGTTCTCGATGAAGCACGAAGAGAATCTTTTCCAATTTCCAATCATGCGACAAAAAAATTCAGCTCTCATAACGACTCGTCACATCCCAATTACGATGTTTGCACTCCGATATCCAACTTCGTACACTGTTCCAAAAATAAAAGAATCATCTCCATTCCAAGTATTATCGCCCACATTATCAACTATCCGATCCGTGCTGTAGCTACACATCTTCCCCGCCCCCAATTCCAGAACGGGATAAGCCAGGAGCAGGGGCCATAAAAACCCGGAAGCAGGAAAGCCGAGGCTCCGCTACCAGCCTTTAGCTGGACTGTTGCCCTGGTTTTTGTGTTTACGTCCTTTACGCCAGCCTTTCTACCTCTCCACTTTCCCGGGCGGGAGGATTCTGGAACGTCGAACTCTGCAGGACCGGCTCAGGATTGATCGCTCCCCAGCATGGTTCGTTGAATTTAGCTGGCGGACTCCTTGGTAGAACTCGTATTGTTCCTGGCAGCCTATTGAAGAACTTAGGTCCCCAATAGTTGATTAACAATTGAGTGCTTTTCCTAAGATGCAAAGGGATTTCTCAGGACATATCTGTGTCTGATCCTGAAACCGTGTTGATGTCCATTCCTCTAGAGTCTAGAAAACAGTGTAATTGACCTGCACACGCTTAGGTCATTCCAAATTGCGTTTTGCCCTTCCTTTTAGAAAGTCATTATTCTGCCACCTCGACAGACCTTCTCCAAATCAGATTCCCATATGGGAGTAGTTAACAAAAGTCCGCAAATGAGACATCTTCATGCACAATGTCTTTTAGTATTCTCAAACAATAAGAACTGCTTGCTAACTCCTTGCCAATCATATTCACATGCTCATCCCATTTCAGTTGGTTATCAAATTGAATGCCCAACAATTTTAATGATTTCATCTACTTGCTTCCCATCTTCATCTCCAGTACTTCCCAATTATAAGGTGTTCCTATATGTCTGCCTTTTCTTTCAATATGTTTGCTGTAAACCAAGTATTTGCAACTTCCAGCATCTGAGTAGGATTTTCCTCCAGGAACGTGATGCTAACGGCCGATTTTGTTGTATCTATGCAGCCAACTTGAAATTGACAGGTCACCTTGATAATAAACTTATCTACATAAATTCAAGGTGTTTATGGCTTTCCAGAGAGACGAAGAGGCTGAAACTACCCTTTCAAGGCTACAATGTCCTGCAAGGAAGCTAGTGAGGGGACGTATCTTACTGAGATTCGAATACACTGCGCAAAAACGCACATTCTGAAAATCTCAATTTTAATGAAAGTAAACTCTATATTGACTTTATAACTTATTTTTTATGTTCTCTCGGAAAGGTTTTGAACGAAACAAGACACATTAAATGGAAGAAAAATTCAGGATTTCACCGAATCTTATGTGAAAGAAGAGAAATGAACAATTTTCAAAATACTGAAATGCTGATAAGTGATTTAATACTTGGTATTTCCACCCCTTGCGTTAATTACAGCTCGGCAACGACGGTTCATACTCAAAATGAGTGATCTTAAAATGTTCTGATCTAATCCTTCCCAGATTTCTCCGAGTTGGATTCCTAAGTCATTAAGAGTAGCTGGATGATTTTCTGAACTTCTCAGCCTTCTATTGAGGTTGTCCCAAACCTGCTCAATCGAATTGAGATCTGGACTTCTTGCTGGCCATTCCATTCAAGAGACTTCAATCTCTTCAAGGTACTCCTGAACGATGCGCGCACGATGGGGTCCGGCATTATCGTCCATAAAAATGAAATTTTCACCAATGTATGGGGCAAATGGCACTACATGCTCTTCAAGAATGTTCCTTATATACTTATCAGCATTCATAGCTCCATTACCAACGACCACTAGGTCTGTGCGAGCAGTCAAAGATATTCCACCCCATACCATAATCGATCCTCCCCCGAAACCAGTAGTATTCAGGAAATTGCACTGAGCATATCTTTCATGTGGACGTCTGTATACAAGGGAACGTCGATCACTCGATCACAATGGTAGAGGCAGAATCTAGACTCATCTGTGAAGAGAACTCTTTCCCAATCGGCCTCTTCCCAATGGATATGCTCTCTCGCAAAATTCAAACGCGCCCTTCGATGGGCTGGGTTAAGAGCTGGGCCTCTTGCCGCGACACGAGGCCTTGAATCATATTCTCTGAGGCGATTTCTTATTGTCTGAGTGCTAATTTGCACCTCATGAGTTTGCTCAAGCTGATTTTGAAGGAGGCGAGCGGTTGCAAACCGTTGTCACAACGAAGAAACTCTCAAGTAACGTTCTTGAATGGCAGTTGTTACCCGTGGTCTACCCTGTCCTGGTCTTCGGACATTCATACCTGTCTCCCTGAATCGCTGCAACATTCTTGACACACTTGTATGGGAAACTCCAAACCTTCCTGCAATTCTTGTGTATGTCCACCCTTCTTCTCGCAAAACTACCGCTTGGGCACATTCCTCTTGGCTCAAACTGCGTGTTTCGCGTTGCATAGCGATCGAGTGTAGAAAATCAAACGAAAGAAAAACTATTGATCACTAGAATTGATCGGGAACAACTGATTTTAGAATGGAGCCAATACATTCAGAATCTGATAATAACATCTTTTTTTATTCCTGCTGGGAGAAAACATCAGTATTGAAGAAAAACGTTGAAAGTGGATAACATACGAGTATGCATGCATAATTCTGATAAAAATAATTATCATTGAGTTATAGAATAAATTTGAGATTTCCATAATGTGCCTTAATTTTTTTGCGCAGTGTAGATTCCCGGAAAATATTCAGGGACGAGTCTGCATTCAACCCGGATCTAAGACACCTATGTAGACATTCGAAAGAAAAGGGTGAGATCAATTTAGATTGGGGAGAATTATGGAACTAGACCGGATGTTCCGAAAGTAAAGGAGGCGAGATAGCGAGATTCGATAAGAGCAATTTCGTGTTTCCTTTGTTGGAACAGAAAATAATAAAACTTCGACCCTTAACCTTTGATCTCAATAAGTATTCAGGTTGTTGAATTATTTTGCACGGACGTGATAAAGTCCAGGCTTGCATTCAACAGGGAAATTGAATTTTCCACTGGTCCTCTGCGACTCAAATTGAGAACCATTCTGACAATTACGATCTAAGCAATTCGGAGCCAAATTCAAATTATTCAGCTTTGTAGCGAATGAAGATTAATCCATGACCGAAAAGAATTTTTCTGGTTTTGAACATGCTGAAAAATGGGACTTTTACTCTTGGAGCTGTTCCTAAAAAGATCTCTTAGTGAATTTAACGGTTGGTAGCACATTCGGAGGAGCTTAACGTCATCGCATACTTATGATAAATGGAGGACCATAAAATCCCACTATTCTCCCTTTTTGATATTTAAGAGAAAGTTATTCGCCATAAACTTTGAATTCTACCATCTTTTTCTCATTACGAATTTTCTGGAGATTCATGAGATTTGCGTTCGAAGCAATAGAGTAGGATTTCATGATGGGCTCTTTTCATAGTACGCTCAAGGGATGCTGAGAAGAAACAGGGGAAATCTAAAAAGGGTAATTACGATTCGAGAACACTGCTGATTCGAAGCTGGCGTTAGGATAGGTAGGAAGCTGTGAAAGGAATACGAAAAACAAAAAGATTTACAATCTGAACACCTCAGCTTGTATTCAACAATGGAAAATGAAGGAGAGTCTGCCACTAATGAGCAATTTTTGGATTCGAAAGATCTTCCCATTTGAAGGTTTTTATAACAACTAGTAGGGGAAGTACGTATAAAATGACATAGGGTTTTATTTCAGAGGCATAACTTGTTAGTAGTGAATTACAGTAATGTCATATTCGACACCTCTGATCTTTGGTCCTTTCTTCATAAAATCTAATCAATCTTTATGAAATAAAAGTACCAAGAAACAAAATATTCTTAGATGAATTGGGATAAACGAAATTCATTTTATTCGCATGCTATGGACAAAATGACATACCGGCAATAGGTAACTGTATTTTTCTACTTATAGTTACAAAACTACTGACAAAGTTCACAAATGAAACGCTTGGTTCTTCTAGGAACATCGGCAAAAGATACGTGAGCCCAATGCAAGCAATGCATGCACCGTAACCAGTCTTCTTCAGGGCTAATCCTGGAGAAGATGTAAATCGGGAAAAAAGGTCTCATAACAATAGATACATGGACACTGGACAGTCGTCTTCATGATCTCGAAAGTTGCTAGGAACATTTTCTACTTCATTGTCTTCTTTAAATAATGCCCTAGGGACTTGTCTCCTTGTTTTTGGAGGAGGTATGGGCTCTTTTTTGATTTGATTGCAATATTATTAGGTGTAGAAGTTGAAACTAAGTACTTTTGTCGAGTCCTCGGCTCACGTTTGCCTTGGTCACTTATAAATCGTCCTTTAGGGATTGGAGAAACCTCCTCATAGGATCAGCAAGAGTAGGTTAAGAAGCATTGCCTTATTAGCCGCAGATGAAGATTTTGTTATGAATATGTTAAGACAAGTCCTGATTCTTTGTTTGCTGATGGAACCTGAGATGGATTGTCTTGGTTTTGTCCGGTAGATACGGTTAATTCAGCTGAAATACCTATGTCATTTTGTCCGTTCACTGTATATGTCATTTTGTCCATATAGCGTTATAAAACTAGAAACCCTTGCCCTAAAGTGGATATTAACTCAGAAAATATCCATTTTAGGGCAAGGGTGTGATGCATACACTCACATTATTTTTTAACGTAGATTCAATATCTGCCATAAAAAAATGGGGTTCTAATTTGAAAAAATTGATTTTTCACGATTTTGTCATCCCTAACTTTGAAAGCGATTTTTTCACCCCCTGTATCATGAATCGCGATTTCGATTTTCAAAGTGGATACATCAATCTTATATCTTGAAAAATCCCAAAAATGAAAATTTTCCATTCAAAAACCTCGAAGTTATTCTTGTCTAAGCGGAGCTCTATTTTCGATTTTTTTTTCGAATTTTCCCGCTCAGAGAGAATTTTCCAACCAAAACTGAAAAATGTTACATCAAAATAACTTGAAATTTTCTAAGGAATCTATTTCTGCAATAAAAAAATGGTGTTCTAATTTGAAAAACGGAAGTTGACGTCATTTCCGGAAAAACCGGAAGTGCTCATGCCTTGAAAATATTTTAGATTTCATCAGCATCGTGAAATACTCATAAGTGCTGAATTTCATGAAAATACGTTCAGTAGTTTCCCGTATAAATATGGGTGAGGTTCCTCGTGAAAGACCCTGTAAAAAATATCATTCTGATCTTGTAACTTTCATTAGACAGAATCTTCAATGTTGATGAGTTTTTTCCCTAATTTATTGTGTGTATTATCTCAAAATTCCTCAAAAAAGGAAACGTGCAAAATTGCAACAGGAATATCTTCAAACGTAGAAGGCTAAACCCTTATACCTCTTCACTCCAACCATTTTAAATTGGATCGAATATCTAGCACACAATTCTGAACAAAATGGATCCCTCGTCGGTTTGCTGCTCCACATTGAATCCGTTCTATGGCATAGTTGTGCGAGAAGTTTTATTCAGGAAGTTTGTGTTCTGATTGAGTTCGAGCTCCAAGTCCCGAGGGCCAAATGACGTCGTTAGGGTTTCGTTTCTGGAATAAGGAACTTTGTAATTTGTTAGTCAATTTTGTTGTTCAATTAAAAGACTCAGTTCCGGAGAAGATTATCATTATTTGCCGGTTTTGTTTTGTCTGTGGAATATTAATCTTCGAATTGGAAAATTGTTTGTTGTTTTCTTTCATCATTAAATCCCACAGATAGAATCTTATAGAAATATTTATTGGTAAATTCAAGAAATGAACGAAATTTCAGGGCTTCTGTGATCATTTGGAGTCTTATCACCGAAAACAATGACAAAGGTTTTTTACTAACAAAAAACATTACGCAGCACCCTGTATGTATCGGTTCTCCCTTTCAAACCAATAATATATGATATTCCATAATATCCTCCCTTATCGCTGTCACTTGTCAAGAAAATAATTACAAAACCCCAAACACAAACAGACCCTCGTGTTCAGTTCGCACGTTATCCTTGTTTGAATGTGCCACCTGTATAATTATATACCGTGAAATTCACGTTCTCAAACAAAACCTGATGGGCGCATTCATATTAGTGACATACGAGGAAATGTTTGTATTCTCCATTGTCGAAAGAATCTATTTAGTAATTAGATTGTCTTCATTTCGCAAATATTACAGAATATGGCAAACAATAGATCAATTAAAAATGCAACGTGAATAATATTTTCTCTTGATCTTTTTTCTCCGTGAATAACCGTTCATAACCTAAACCAATCAACAAATAAACTGCTTCACATGAGTTAGGGATATTGACTTGAATTGCAAAAAAATATAGTTAAAATAAGATTTTTGTGAAGAAAATTCATATTAGGTAATATGATTTCAAGTTGCAAATCAAATTGAGCCTGTAGGTCGTCTGCAGCGTATACAGGGTGGTTAAGAAAAATCGAGTAAAATAACGAAATTTCATTCCCAGAGAATTCAAGCATTTCAAGACTATCAATACAATGTATGGCCTCCACGGGCATCAATAACAGCTTGATATCTTCTTTGCATACTATACACACGAGGTTGTTGAACATTTCTTGAGGAATTTGGTTCCATAAACGGGGCAGAAGCTCTCTCAGATCATTTAAGGATTCTGGGGTAGGTTGATGATTATCTAATCTTCTTTGGAGCATATCCCATGCATGTTCTATGCAATTCAAATCTGGTGAGTGCGGAGGTATTGGTTAATGTGAAATACCAAGCTCCTCGCGCGCATTCTCAACTATGGCTGCACGGTGCGGTCTAGAGTTATCGTCTAGAAATTGGAAAGGTTCACCAATAGTGAAAATTTGGCACAACATTGTCAATGACATGCTCCCTTTAGTGTAAGGTGGTCATATTCCCAGGAAAAATTTGTAGATCTGTGCGCCGTTGAAACATATCCGGCTCATACCATAACACTACCCCCTCGGAATGGATGGACTTCTTGGACATAGCGACGATTACGGGGTATGCGTGGGATTGTCCATACCCTTATTCTTCCAGAATCGGAAAATCGTCCATATCTGGATTCATCAGTGAAAAGGACACTACGCCATTGATCGTTCCAATTGATACGTTGCCTTGCCCATTCCAGTCTTTGACGCTTATGGTCACGCGTTGATGGAACTCCTCTTAATGGACGTCTAGAACCTGGATTCACCTCTCTCAAACGACGTCTGATGGTTTCGATGGAAACTTGGATCCCATCTGCATTTTGAAGAGTATTCCGTAGCATTCTACACGTAGATGTAGGGTTATTTCTCGCCGAAACGGTGATGAAACGATCCTGAGCAGGTGTTGTTTTTTGTCGTCAACCAAGCCTTGGACTTTCCAACACGGAACCTGTCTCCCTGAACCTATTCCAAAGTCGAGATATCACACTTTGGCTGACTTGAAGCCTTTCCGCAACAACAACCTGAGTTAGGCCACCCTGTAGCATTCGGATAGCCCTATTAGTCTCAACGTTTGTTAATTTACGTCTTGGCATTTTCACAAAACTCGTTTCAAATCGAAGCCGTTGATAAACTGAATTCATGAAGCATATGCAAAGAACCAAACTTCAGAAAAAAGGCGACCAGATTGACGAAATGTCTCATACTGATTTTTATTGGATCGATTCAAGTTGTTATTGAGTTTTAAATGATTTTACACTCGAAGATTACATACTTTTAAAAACGATTGAATACGATATCCCTAACTCTTGTGGAGCAGTATAAATATATCAATATAAAAAATCTATCCAAGTGTAGAATAGCAAACTAATATAGCTTATGGCAAAGATTCTACTTTTCCATAATGTGTTCTGACATTTTCGGGGCAAACTTTAGTTTGTCCTTCTACTCCAGGAAAGATTTCCATAAATGAATATAGGTAGGTACATGGTTTCCTACTCAAATTTTGAGGTTGTCAAAAATTTTTTCCTTTTAATGGTTTAAAAAATAAAAGAAACATGGGACTAGACATCGAGTGTATTTCCACTTAATTATCGTTGCTACTTGAATCTGAATGTCATTGAAACAATATTTACCCAATTTAAGGCATTAGTCTTCATCTGATTCAAGTGAAAGGCTGTTTCTTATTTTACTCAGGTCGCAAGCTGACTATTGAAGATTCAATAAAATTACTTTCCGAATCGAAAGTATCAGCGATTGTTTAATTTTATCGCTGTAATAAAGACAGATCAAACTGAATCTCATTACGAAATTTATTCAGTGTAATAGACCATTTCCGAAATTTATATGCTTTGCCTCTTCTTCCCAAATCAAGTGTTGGAACATATGTACTTTATTACATTCCTTGTTTCTAATGTTTAATCGATATTTGCATGGTCTATAAATTCATTTAATAAAGAAAGTGTTTTATTTTTGGTTACGAAACGATTAAGACAATTTTATGGCGAATATGGGCAATTTGATGAAACAGGTGTTATATTTTATAATAGTCGATGATGGTTGGAATTTATGCAAGAGGACAATGATTCTGAAATTTGAAATGATCAACTTTGTGGCATCAAACATAAATCGAAATAAAAATATGAATTCTGAACAACCTCTACCTGTTTCTTTTTGAACATTGCTAAGTTCCAATTTTTCTTGGGATAACAAATGAAACAAACATATTTCTCTCAGTCAGATGAATGGGGAAAACAGTGGTTTTAATGAGATAAAACCCCAAGACGCAACTTAATAGCTGTCATCAATCATAATCATCAGTTGTTGCCATTTGGCAAGATACCTTTAAGATGAATTTTGGAGAGGATAGGAAATATTTTCCAGCGCCTAATCCTTTCCTTACATGCACGTATTCATGCCAAACGAGACAGTCTATCCAGATCCGCATTAGCATCAGTAATTCTGCAGCTCAGAACGGGCATGACAGTTTTCTCATTCAAAGTTTGATTGCTTGCTTCCTAAGAAATTCATTGTGACACTGCTGCCGTTCCACTGTGCAGCATTCTCGTTTTGCATGTCATTTTCCTGGGGAATTGCTGTAAGGAAGACTTCCAGAGGCGGGCTTTCATTCAATTAAACGAACACTGGCATCATCCTCTCTGAATCTGAAGCACCAACAATAGGAGACGATTCTTTATTAAGAGAAAAGTCTCTTCTCCTGAGAGATTCTTCCATACATTGGAAGTTCATGAAAGGTGCAGAAAAATATACGGTTCTGGCAGTTCTTCATCGTTTTATCTAGAATCATTTGTCATTGTTATTGTTAAATTTCTGCGAAATGGATCCCCAAATGTTTGAATGTTGACCAAAAGCGTGCAGGGGTAGAAGCGTTCGATCTGTACTCGATTTGAAAACTATGTAGACATCTTAAACCGAATTGTTATCATGGATCAGACTTGGGTACATTTCTTCGAACCAGAAACAAAGCAACAATCGATGGAATGGCGACACTCTGTTTTTCCAAGACCTAAGAAGTTTCGTGTCCAAAAATCTGCTGGAAAAATTCTTGCTTCAGTTTTTTGGGATTGCCATGGAGTAATCTTGATAGATTTTTTGGATACGGGTAGAACAATAACTGGAGATTACTATTCGACATTACTGACCACTCTACGGGAAAAAATTGAAGAGAAAAGACGCGGAAAGCTATCCAAAGGTGTTTTGTTTTTACAGGACAACGCGCCAGTACACAAATCTCATGTTGCAATGCAAAAAATTCGTGATTCGGGGTTAGAATTACTAGAACACCCCCCTTATTCATCAGATTTGGCTCCATCCGACTATCATCTCTTTTCTCAACTGAAAAAAAGTTTAAAAGGTTGTAAATTTTTTTCCAACGAGGAGGTTAAAAAAGCTGTGGAGGACTGGTTTGCAGAGCAAGAAGAAACATTCTTTTGAAAGGTCTAGAGCCGTTGCAGATTCGCTGTAATGAATGTATTCAATTCAGAGGAGAATTTTTCAATATATCCTCGTAATATCAATCATATTCGCTAAACAAAACTCCGTATTAGTCAACTTCCGCCGGATATAATATCGAATTTGGCAAGTTAATTGATCCTTGTACGTGCATGATGATGATACCCTTCGAGTTAGTTCAGAGAGGAGCTCTGCAACTATTTGGACAGAGCAATAATTCACCACTAGTGTAATAAAGATGAGTCTGCTTGACTGGTCTCAGATACGCAAGAGGAAATTAATGTTTTCGTAATTGCCTAGGATGATTCCCCTGGAAACAGTGAGGACATGTTCTGAGCGAGCAGATTTGGTTTCGAGGTAGAGTAATTTTCTACTCTAATTGCTTCTGAATTCTCGTCAGACAATGAATATTTAAAGCTTTCTTTCATAGTCAGCATTCTGTCAACAGAGAATATTGAAGAGAGTCCAGACTTTGATGTAGGGGATGAACTTAAATTTTGATTATAATTCAAGAAAATATTGCTACCATTTTTGCATAATAGACTTCTAAAGTCTATTGCAGTTGGTCTTGGTTGCTAGAAGAGATAGCCATACCATCAACTGAGGAAATAATAACCTTAAGCTTCACTCTCAACTCATAATTGAACTTAAAGTTATACGAATTCAAATTTCACATAAGATTAAACTTTGGAACATCCGAATAATGATCCATTTTGATACCACGTCAAATACATACTCGCCTATCATAATTCAATCTGAGAACTAATAGGAGGGCTAAAGCCTCCCCGTATACCAAATCCCCAACAAGATGCTTTGATTGAATTTTACGATAGGTCTCTGTTAGCAGCCATAGTTTAATGATGCCATAAACTTGGGACGATAGTTTGTCCCAGAAAATGCATTTGCTGTCTACCGTACGTCTGTTGAACTTGATTTTCTTTCCTATTAAAATGAATTACGATGTTAACAGTCTGGTTCCTTTATGATGCTGGACTTTACGGAATTAGATTTATCTACAGTCGTGTCAGTTGTTGTCGAGATTATTTGTTCTGGAAAATGTTGTTCCAATCAAATTCCTGAGGAATGGGAAGTATTCTAAAGTTTGCAGAAGATAAAAAAATTCATGGTATTATAAAATATCCAATTGAATTCGTTTTCAGAATTCTTGGTCTGAATTGAATAAGAACAGAAATGCCACCTCTGTAACGGATGATAAAATCATATGACAGAGGACATGAATTCCCAAAAATTTCGTTTGCCATGCCGGGAATCTCAAGTCTCATTCCACTTTATGTCATATCCAAGCTAATCTGTCCCCTTCATGTTGTCTCGCCCATTTATACAGCGACGCAATCTTGGAACATGAATGAAAATTTTTTTCGATCAGAATACGAGGATTTATTGAAAAATTTTTAGCCTACTATAGAACCTAACAAAATTTCAATGTCAAAATATTTTATTACTCAACATATTCTCCTCTTAATTGAATATATTTATCACAGCGAACCTGCAACGTCTCTAGACCTTTCAAAAAATGTTTCTTCTTGCTCTGCAAACCAGTCTTCCACAGCTTTTATTACCTCCTCGTTGAAAGAAAATTTACGACCTTTTAAACTTTTTTCAGTTAAGGAAAGAGATGATAGTCAGACGAAGCCAAATCTGGTGAATAAGGGGGGTGTTCTAGTAATTCTAACCCTAAATCACGAATTTTTTGCATGGCAACATGAGATTTGTGTACTGGGGCGTTCTCCTGTAAAAACAAAACAACTTTGGATAGCTTTCCGCTTCTTTTATCTTTATTTTCTTCCCGTAGAGTGTTCAGTAATGTCGAATAGTAATCTCAGTTATCGTTCTATCCGAATCCAAAAAATAAATCATGATTACTCCATAGCAATCCCAAAAAACTGAAGCAAGAACTTTTCCAGCAGATTTCTGGACACGAAACTGCTTAGGTCTTGGAGAACCAGAGTGTCGCCATTCCATCGATTGTTGCTTTGTTTCTGGATCGTAGAAATGTACCCAAGTCTCATCCATAGTAACAATTCGGTTTAAGAAGTCTACATCGTTTTCAAATCGAGCACAGATCGAACACGATGCTTCTACCCTTGCACGCCTTTGGTCAACATTCAAACATTTGAGGATCCATTTTGCAGAAATTTTTCTCATGTCCAAATTGAGTGAACTATATGATGAACGCGTTTGTATGAAATCTTCAGTGCTTCAGATATCCGTTTTAGCCCAATTCGACGGTCTGATAAAATCATTTCATGAACTGCATCGATATTTTCGGGGACTGACACAGAAAGTGGCTTTCCCGATCGGTCATCATCTTCAATGGAAAATTTACTTCTTTTGAAGTTTGCAGTCCAATTTTTCACGGTCGCATACGAAGGACATTGATCACCAAGGGTATTATGCGAATCTGCTTACCTCTTAACGCTTTTAAATACAGGTACCTACTTGATGATGGCTCGATACTCCAATTTTTCGATTTTTACAATTTCGGTGGACCTCTTTTTTTAAATTTATTGCGTAACTCTGGTTCACTTTTTTGACGTTGAACTCTACACTGACACTTCTAATAAGTTATTGTTCGTTGATATGGTATCGCAGTATTTTGTTTATGCAGGGAACTGGTCTAGGCTAACTAGATATCATTATATCCTCGTATCTCTCTTGTTTTATCGATAATCTTATGCAGAACACATCTGGACCTAATCCTAATGAAATGATTGTTATCCTCTTGAGATATTCCATCCCTATACGCTACAGCTGGAGTAATCTTGTGCTCATAATGTCCCAGGCGTGATCAATGGGTGACAGATCTGGAGATATGAGGAACTTTGTGATCTTGTGGACCCGTTGAGTCAAAAGCTAAAGGCGGCGTTCTTTTAACAAGCCCAGTTCTTATTTCCTGGAGAATATAGTTGACACCAACAAAACTTTTCTTGGCAATTAAAATTCGTTACTGTTTATCATTCCGACTGAACATAGACCATCTCAACCAAAACCATCAACAAACTTCCACCCATCAGCGTAACAATCAACCAAGGTCGCAACTCATCACCGTCAGAATTGAATTTATTAGAACCACACCATCTTTACCATCATTATAATGCACTGCGTTTTACGCTACGATGGTTTTTTACCCATGCAATTGTAACAAGGAGGGAGACGCACATAATATCGCTCCTAATGTTACGAGGAAGAGGCTATAATAAACTTTTACTTTTTTACAGAAGCTGGCATTGACTGAACCATCACCATCACCATCGCCCCAACAATATCAGTGATCCTTCGGCTTTTTCAGGGTGAACATCCTAAATAGGGATTGCTCTCTTCGATCCTTCCGTTCAAGTGATCCTTATCTGTGACATGGACGATTTTAAGCAGTTGATATCGCGGTATTAGTTCGCGTAAACTCTTAAGTGGATAAAAAGTTTGTTCCGGTGTTGGTGCGTTCACTGTTAAAGCAGCTGCATCATGGAAAGTAACTCCGTATCGCCTATGCCTCCAGATATGGCCCCTATTGCCGAATTCGAAAAAACGACGCCTACGCCTATGGAGGAGGAAGCTGTGCCTATGGACGACCTGCCCCCTCCCCCAACTGCCGTTTCCATTGCGGAGGAAAAGGAGAAAGAGGCTAACGCCGAGGCTGAAGGGTGAGTCCTTAATTCCTATTTGGTTATGTGGTTTTCTGAAAAAATTAGGGTCATTTTCTTAACTCCACCTGACGTTATAGGCAGAACTTCCCAAGATATCATATTTTTGTCGCTTCCGTTTATAAGGGAAGTAGCTATCAACTGTGTTTTTTCGAATGGCTTGTTAAAAACATCATCACATTTTTGGATTCCTCCAAAAATTTACCTACGTTTCCATTTGTAATATGGAAGTTTTTGATGAAAACTCGAATCGAAATTGGGCATGTTTTTGTGAATACCCTGTAGATTTTTTTCGTCCTCATCAAAGTGAAAAATATACAACAAAGCTTCCGTAGCACTTTCTGAAAGTTTCATACTTCAAACGTCAGAGGCAAAGCAGCTATGACAATCTTTCTGGTCATCACGAATATTTGACTGAAAGCTCGAACAACTCCAGAAAACAAAAAAATGCAAAAAAATCAGCATCTGTATAGATCATTTTTTCTGGAAAATACGGCAGTCCAAAAATTACCTATTTTTCGCGATTTTTCGACTCCAGGTCGATTATTTCCCAAACTACGCGACAAAGGAGAATTCTAATTACAGATTCGTAATCTACGTGATTGGTTCTGCTTCTGCATATACATATTTGCTAATTTTGAGTGTAGTTGACTGCTCTATTTAGTTGCAGTCTTTAGAAATGAGGGCAATTTCTAAAGATGTGCCAGGTAAGTATTTTCATCTTGCAAACATTGTTAATTGTGATATAGAATTGCCAATGAAGGAACTTTTCGCAAGAAAAAGCATCCTACGGATCTCTGGCTCTTGAATTTTCACAATCTAACGTGAAAAACGTAACACATGAAGGATATTGTGTCATTAACTTCGTATAATGTTCACAGATCAATGAACTCTTCAATTTTTCCGGTATACGCGTAAACACACGCAATAACCGTGGTCGATATCCACTAAAATACATTGATTCATACATTATTAAGTTCATATGCCGCCTGCTGACCAAAAAACAAATTTAAGTGTGGGTAGAAGCATAGTATAATATGGTGGAAGGGTTGTAACATCGATTTACTACGTACCTAATGGTGCCATTAAAAGTTATTCACGTTAGTTTGTCATTTCTTTAACGCCAAGTGTCTTTTTGTGGAGTTCAATAACCCATAAAAAATGTTGGGCAGAGTGAATTGATTTGCCACTTTGTAATAGAAAAACATTGGGAAATCCAAGAATATAGATGCAAGAAGCATGGAATCATATGAGCTACTCTTGTGAGACATAAGATATCCACCTTTAATACATATTAGTATCAAGCTTGTGTTGTGGTTTTTCAATTCATTCAAAGGCGATGTACAAATCCCTTGTAAAGTATAGCACTCCCTGAGCTGAGGCCACTTCATGAATTTTTAATAGGAAAGGTACTCTTGGGAAAGCCTTACATCAGGTGCTAAACAGGTAAGAGATGAAGATATGTCTCTTACTGCTCTTTCAGAAAATATTCAGTCATGAGCTTTGTTTCATTTTGAAAATAGCACTCTGTATTGGTATTATATGAGGAAGAACCTTTCCAGATTGTAGAGAATGCTCTTAAATCTTGATAATCTCATGATGGAGTGCTTGAAACATTTATTCAGTTCTATCTTATCTAGACCTAGTCAATTCTTCGCACTCCTATAGCAGTCTGTGCAAGTTTCAGGAAGGGTAATTTTTTCATTATTTAGAATCTAATTTTCATCTTTATCGCGATCAATCCAGCTAGCATCAAGAGAGGGTTTCACTTTCATTGGATGGAATAAACCTCATCACGATAATGATATAGTGTAAATAAGTAATTAACTGGCAGAACAGTAACTTTTTTCCATTTAGAAATCGCATCATCTATATGTGCATCAGATGAAGCTAGTTTTATCACTTCTGGTTATAAAAATCCCAGTATGATGAAAGTTCTCGATCCTGTTTTCAATCGAAAGTACGCTTCGATTGACAACATCGAATAAATAAATAATTGATGGAATCGAAAATCTTAGACCAAGCGTGACAGCAATACGTATGATGGATCACAGTACATCTTAAAAATACAGTGAAAATAAAACGTAAGAACAGATGAAAAGCACACGAATAAGGAATAAAAAACGTTTTTCTTCAAATTTTTTATTGGTTTTCTACCCCAATATCCTAATCAATATCTTCGTTTCATTGTTTAAAAACACAACCGAAGCTAATAACAAACATCTGAAAAAATCTGAGAATTCTACTCCTAATGCCATCAATTATGAGAAAAGTGCTAATAACAACGGCGATAATGGTCTCTACTCAAGTTATCTAATTGGAACGACTATTACGAAGCATCCCACGCAAAATTTTCATTACTGGAATAATATGACTAGCGCCCAAATAATGAGCAACATGAAAACTCCTGCAGTCTCTAATTTAAGATAATTCATAAAGAAGATCGTGGTTTGGAGTATAACGAACCGGCAAATTAAGCTGTGCTCGCAGGCAACCAGAGAAACAATGAGTTGAACGAAGATTGCGTGACTATATTATAATAGAAGAGAAGCAAGTTACCAAAGTTCAAGAGCTCAACTTTTGGTGGATGCGATACTCTAGCTCCGTACCTAAAATGGCGCATCCACCACACCTATTATTCAAATCTGGATGGAGACGAGGTATCCCATCTATCTTCTCGCAAAATGAAAATTCACTTCATGTTTATCTTTAGCGGCATTCACCAAGCCATAAAATCCAGATTGCGAGGGAGCAACGATGAAATTTTCATATAAATTGGTTTACACGATCCACTCTCGCAATATGATGCCAGAGGAGGATGATTTGCTGCAGGACAGGTCGACAGGCTACAATAAGGAAGATCAATTAGCTTGGTAGATCTGTTGAATGAGCATCATCCTCTTTCGTATAGGGTTCAGTTTGATATATTGGATTCGAGCTGGAATAACTATGAGCTATAGGGTTTATTATTTGATGGTCGCAAAAAATTGTTGTTCTCTTTGTGGATTATTTCTACGTTAAGTACGTTGATAGTGCTCTATATGTATACAGTGGGAGCCAAAATTTAGTTTCGTATTGTCTCCAAAAAGATCGATTTTAATTTAAATAACCATATAATGGTATATCCTGTCACCATTCTTGAGAACAACCTGCTCCCTAGATTTAAATTCAGTGAAAGTCTTCCTGAAGCATCATCTCATGATCTAATCACAAACATTACTGGAGATCAACTGGCAGTATCATCTTCCTATCCATAATCCTCCAAGTTATATATTTTCATGAGTAATTACCATGTCAGTAGCCTGAATTCTTGTTCCCAAACTTTTGAGGAAGTTTCACAGATATATATCTCGGTGTACGTCAAAGTTGTGGTGTACTTCCGTTGATTTTTCCATGCAACATTCGGTAACTTTAATCCCCTAATCATCTGAGGTATTGTGAGGATAGAGAACTTTGGGAAAACTCACTACGAACTTTGGAAGGCGCCGTTTTCTCTCGGCATGGATCGATGGAATTTACATCTAGCTCTTTTCAGATATCTTCTTCGTATTGTCTTCTTTTAGTGCTCAATACAATATCCTGCCTCATCTGAACGTTTCTCAACCACATACACTGATACACAAATAAACTGCTCCACGTGAGTTAGGGATATTGACTTAAATTGCAAAAAAATATAGTTAAAATAAGATTTTTGTTAATATGATTTCAAGTTGCAAGTTAATTTTAGCCTGTAGGTCTGCAGCGTATACAGGGTGGTTAAGAAAAATCGGGTTAAATAACGAAATTTTATTCCCAGAGAATTCAAGCATTTTGAAACTATCAATACAATCTATGGCATCCACGGGCATCAATAACAGCTTGACATCTTCTTTGCATATGTTGAACATTTCTTGAGGAATTTGGTTCCATGAACGGGACTGCAGCTCTCTCAGATCATTTAAGGATTCT
Source organism: Adalia bipunctata (assembly GCA_910592335.1). NCBI lineage: Eukaryota > Metazoa > Arthropoda > Insecta > Coleoptera > Coccinellidae > Adalia > Adalia bipunctata. Next base: position 8,831,376 of record OU342951.1, read on the forward strand.
GGGGTAGGTTGATGATTATCTAATCTTCTTTGGAGCATATCCCATGCATATTCTATGCATTTCAAATCTGGTGAGTGCGGAGGTATTGGTAAATGTGGAATACCAAGCTCCTCGCGCGCATTCTCATCTATCTGCACGGTGCGGTCTAGCGTTATCGTCTAGAAATTGAAAAGTTTCACCAATAGCAGCGTGAAAATTTGGCACAACATTGTCAATGACATGATCCCTATAGTGTAAGGCGGCATATTCCCAGGACAAATGTGTAGATCTGTGCGTTCGTTGAAACATATCCCGGCCCATACCATAACACTACCCCCTCGGAATGGATGGACTTCTTGGATATAGCGACGATTACAGGGTATGCGTGGGATTGTCCATACCCTTATTCTTCGAGAATCTGAAAATCGTACATATCAGGATTCATCAGTGAAAAGGACAATACGCCATTGATCGTTCCAATTGATATGTTGCCTTGCCCATTCCAGTCTTTGACGCTTATGGTCAAGTTTAATGAAACTCCTCTCAATGGACGTGTAGAACCTAGATTCACCTCTCTCGAACGTCGTCTGATGGTTTCGATGGAAACTTGGACCCCATATCTGCATTTTGAAGAGTATTCCGTAGCATTTTACACGTAGATGTAGTATGTAGGGTTTCTTCTCGCCGAAAGGGTGATGAAACGATCTTGAGCAGGTGTTATTGTTTTTCGTCGCCCACCAAGCCTTGGTCTTTCCAACACGGAACCTGTCTCCCTGAACCTATTCCAAAGTCGAGATATCACACTTTGGCTGACTTGGAGCCTTTCCGCTACAACAACCTGAGTTAGGCTACCCTGTAGCATTCCGATAGCCCTATTAGCCTCAGCGTTTCTTAATTTACGTCTTAGCCGTTCGTAAAATGGCTTCATTTCAAAATAAGAAAATTCATGAAGCATAGGTATGCAAAGAACCAAACTTCAGAAAAAAGGCGACCAGATTGACGAAATGTCTCATACTGATTTTTATTGGATCGATTCAAGTTGTTATTGAGTTTATGATTTTACAGCGATTTTCCCGAAGATTTCATAACTCTTGTGGAGCAGTATATTTATGATTGGAAATGGCTTCATTGGTTTTCTAGTGCCAGCTAATTTTTAAAGAATAGAGAGAAAGACAAAAGGTAGTTTATTGGCCATATAGATCTGAGGTCCTTCAGTCCATTTTGAAGAATATTATTTCTCGTTTTCACCTAAGCTTTCTAAATGGACCTTGAATATGAGAATCTAATTTTATGCCAAGATATTTGATTAAGAAGGGCAGAATGAGATATAGTTTTCAGAATGCTTTTAACAGAGTCGTTCAACTGGAACTAAGCTCAATTTGGAAAGATATCTTCTTAAGCATAGGATCAACTAGCCACTGTAGAGACCCTTCTGATGGTCCAGTGGCTTCAGTTCATGGATCAAAAGGATCTGAAACCTATTTCAGTGAAAATATTTCTACCGAATACGTTCTGGAAATAAAGAAAAAACATCTAATCATAACCCCAGAAACAACGATAAACACCCTTCTTCCAATTCCAATTGTTCTCAGCCTTTTCACTCTGCCCGCTCAAATCTACGACTCGTAAACTCCTTACCAGACTTTCCGATTGTTCCGTTCACTAATCTCCTTTCTAAAATCCTCTTTCGATTCGTGGAACGCGGTTACTCCAGTCGACAACAAAAGGATTTAATCTACGGTGAACATTTAGGGAACACGCTCTGGACCAACGTTGAAAGACAAAGTTTGCTGCATTTGTTACACGATTTCCGCGACCTTTGTTCCTAATTTAAATTGGAGTAACTGGCATTAACGATATAATAAGAGCGAAGCGGCTAACTTGGGCCTCAACGATACTGCACAAATTGGCCCCTTTTGTTTCAATATATTTATTGCACTGCGTGGTGGATTGGCAGCATTCCGGTGTCTTTGAAATGCTTCTGCATCATTTTTGCGAAGGTTGGACCTACTGTTCTATTTCAGTTTTTTAACTAGAAATTTCTTAGCCTACAGTAGAACCAAACAAAATTTCAATGTCAAAATATTTTATTACTCAACATATTCTCCTCTTAATTGAATACATTTATTACAACGAACCTGCGACGTCTCTAGACCTTTCAAAATGAATATTTCTTCTTGCTCTGCAAACCAGTCCTCCACAGCTTTTATTACCTCCTCGTTGGAAAAAAATTTACGACCTTTCAAACTTTTTTTCAGTTGAGGAAAGAGATGATAGTCGGACGGAGCCAAATCTGGTGAATAACGGAGGTGTTCTACTAATTCTAACCCTAAATCACGAATTTTCTCCATGGCAACATGGGATTTGTGTACTGGGGCATTGTCCTGTAAAAACAAAACACCTTTGGATTGCTTTCCGCGTCTTTTCTCTTTGATTTTTTTCCGTAGAGTGGTCAGTAATGTCGAATAGTAATCTCCAGTTATTCTACCCTTATCCAAGAAATCAATCATGATTACTCCATGGCAATCCCAAAAAACTGAAGCAAGAACTTTTTCAGCAGATTTTAGGACACGAAACTTCTTAGGTCTTGGAGAACCAGAGTGTCGCCATTCCATCGATTGTTGCTTTGTTTCTGGATCGTAGAAATGTACCCAAGTCTCATCCATAGTAAAAATTCGGTTTAAGAAGTCTACATCGTTTTCAAATCGAGCACAGATCGAACTCGATACTTCTACCCTTGCACGCTTTTGGACAAAATTCAAACATCTGGGGATCCATTTTGCAGAAATTTTAATCATGTCCAGATTGACGTGAACTATATGATGAACGCGTTCTTTGAAATCTTCAGTGCTTCAGATATCCGTTTTAGCTCAATTCGACGGTCTGATAAAATCATGTCATGAACTGCATCGATATTTTCGGGGACTGACACAGAAACTGGCCTTCCCGATCGGTCGTCATCTTCAAGGGAAAATTTACCTCTTTTGAAGCTTGCAGTCCAATTTTTCACTGTCGCATACGAAGGTCATTGATCACCAAGGGTATTAAGCATATCTTCGTAAATCTGCTTACCTCTTAACCCTTTTAAATACAGGTACTTGATGATGGCTCGATACTCCAATTTTTCGATTTTTACAATTTCGGTGGACGTCTTTTTTTTTAATTTATTGCGTACCTCTGGTTTACTTTTTTGACGTCGAACTCTACACTGACACTTCTAATAAGTTATTGTTCGTTGATATGGTATCGCAATATTTTGTTTATGCATGGAACTGATCTAAGCTAACTAGATATCAATACATCCTCGTAATATGTTGAAAAAATAGGGGTTTTGTTAAGCAAAATAAAATTGGAATTGAAGGAAAACATGAGCCAAAGGTTTCTGATGTTTCTTCCGATTCTTTTTCGTCTTTACGCAAATTTTCAGGGACTCTTTTTGTAATGAAAACCTTGTCTACTGTTTACAGCGTGAAAAAACCTGATGAAAAGCGATGAACGCTTATCTGGAACCTATCCCATAGCACATAGTTCTCCCCAGCTTCAAGATTTAGTAAGACGTTGAAACATCGACATAAAACACAAGATTACATGACATATACATATATCAAAGCTCCAGCTCGAACAACCACTCAAAACATACCGACAAACTCAAGCATCGTCGCAGCTGGGGGAAGCTAGCTTAATCTAGAACGCAGCATATAGGAAAGTTTTACTTCGAGACAAATAACTAAACGCATCTTAACGAAGTTCACCAGGTCCTGCAGCTCTGCACCTGCCGATCGGGACACTGCGTAAGCGATTGTCTACTTCTCGGACAGCGTGCTCGTGGGCAAAAGCACTCCCGACGCAGTACTCGATTCAGAACTCGCAGTATCGGTGCTTGTTTTGGTCCGCCCATGTAGTAGATACCTCCGTCGCGTTTTGTGTTGTGCGAGCTTTAAACTGCTACCGCTGGTGTGCAACAAGTGACTTTTTGTAAGGGTCTAAGACGAAAGGTTCGAGATGGGGAAGAATAAGATGCACCCGTGAGTATTTTTTTGAAAAATTGTAAAATACTTTCATTTTGGTTCAAAATCACTAGAGAAAATATTCACTTCTCGTTCATTCGGTTGTTCCAAATTCAAAGATACCTAAAAACCAAAAAAATTCGTCTATTCGTATTCAGATTATTTTTTCCAAAACTGTTTGTCAATATTGAACAAATTTATTTTTGAACTTGAATATGAAAAATAATAAAAGTGTTAAGTACAATATTAAAAATCACACGAAATCTCGAGTCTCATTTCTTCGAATATAAAGATTTCGCTGAGACGACAAATCTTCTACATTACTCAGCTGATAATAATGATGTATTCGAAAAATCTAGTTTAGAACGAATGAGAAACTACAAAAGATGTTATATCTGTGAGACCCATTATAACTCTATTGAACCTAATTTGGTAAAACCAATTTCATGAATTATAATTCAATATGAAATATTTCCTATAATGATACGACAACGATCTGTTGTGAATTCCTTAAAATAGAATTTTATTGATATTATTGGTAATGAAAGTATTAATACGTAAAAGAAATTTTGCAGATATCACGCATTCAACCACAATACCTACAATGTTTTTGCCTTTTAGATATCTAAACCACAATTCTCGCATATTGTTTTTCAATATTTTCAACATTATTGATTACATGCTATTCGAAATTTATAAACTACAAGAACCAATCGTTTTGAAACCAGAGGAAAAATATTGAATAATTCCCAAATACATTATATCATTTTCATTTAGCTGAAGCTCCCAAAGAACATGACAAGTTATTTGCAGAATCCTAACTCATCTCATTATTCACTCTGAAATCTCAATGAAAATTAAATATTTGAATCCCTTATCAGTGATCAAAGAAAGCTGATGGGTCATCCAAATCCACATAAAGAGTGGTCCATAAAAAATAAATTGATGCGGTCCTCTGGTACCACAAAGGGACAAATCTGGATCTTTATTTACGCTATCACATGCAGCAGCGATATTTTCTTTCGTACGTACAGTTTTTTGTCTTGTTGTTGTTGTTGCATCGAGTAAAGAAAATGTTGTCCGAAATCTATCGATAGTTCGACGAATAAGCTGCTCTTATTGACGATTATGTAAACCATACATTTCACGAAGTGTTCTATACCTAAGTTTGGCGAATAGAACACTGATTTTGAAAATAGTAGTAGTAGTAATCGTCTTTTATTGCCATATATACATACCTACATATACACGCAAATATAAAATAAATTTCAGCAATTTGTAAACGTTGTTGCGGCGTGTGTCTTTCCATGATAATCTGACAAAGCTTACTGAACAGAAATGTCAAAACGTCATGGCTTCTACCTTCTGTTAAATCACAGTTATCCCTATCGAAATTCTACCAAAAATACCCGACAGTATAGAGCACCATTGATATAGGTAAAAACAGATTCCGATTATCTGAAACAGTTCCCTCAGAAACGCCGAAATCAAAGAACCCAGTATGTTTAATGTGGATATCATCAAGATCATTACTTCCAGAGACCACAAATATACTATAAGCACCTGTTCTCATGCTATATTGCACGCTGGTCGATTGTTTATGATGTTCCTGAATGAGGATCACGATTCCTGTGTGGTTTTTCCACAGATCGTCAATATTGTCTGGCCATCTATTTTCGATATCACGTTCATCTGAGCCCGTAACCTTTCGAATCTCTAGGCATTGCGGTATCGTGAAAATAAAGCAGAGAAAGTGGCGGTTCAGCTCTACAATTTATTTTTCAGACGCTGCGATTTGCGATAGCGAAATACACGGGGAGATATATGGGTTTAACATCGGAGATATATGGGAATGCTATGGGGGAATATATTGAATCACCCGGTCGAATTTACAGGCTTCCAATCCAACTGGTATTTCGAGAGAAACCTGAATTGGTTTTGGTTAATTTACGGACAAATCAAACCCTTAATAAGATGTCATTCATTAGGACACCCTGCATAGCAGGCGGAAAACTTCCTGAAGCTTCAGATTAATTCAGAATGAGCAAATCTTGAGGCATCATACTATTATCAGAGTAAACATCTCAATGCTAACAATATATTCGTACCTTCTAAATTCTGGTACCATTTCAACAATTAATGAGATGAGGAAGGAGAGCAAACATAATCTTCGAACTATTGCGTATCTGTTGAGAATCACGAGATAATTCGAGACAGAGATAATCATTAACCCTGACAAATTAAGTTGATCCTGAGTATACACAGGAAGAGAATGTTTGGTTAGGAACACTGAGTATATGCTCAGAATAATATGAATTTAAATGGAGCTCTTGTTCTGATCTGGATCTCTGAAATAGGTATGAAATGCTCGCCATTCAATCATAATAATTTAGAGTTTTGAGCCATATTTTTTTTGGTGATTTCGGCAATACACATCCATAACATTACTCGAATAATATTCCATATTAACTCAAATTCAAAACCATACGTTCAGGCAGATTTCGACAAGTACAGCAGTTATCTGAAATCGAATATAAAAGTTAAGTGGTGACAGAGATTTAAGAATGAGGATAAGCATGTCACCTGGCCAAAATTCCTCATACCACAAACCACATTCTTGGTTTCTTCACGAATTATACGATCCACCTATCGCTAAGAGTCGGTTAGGTCTGAAAATATAGGTCATACGTCCACTCGTTATGTGATGCCTGCAAGCATTTCTAGACGTGAGAAGAATACCAGCTAAGTTGAAACTCTGAGGATGAGGCCATAAGTAACTTTGTTATTTAATAAAGTGCTTTGCGGTTTCATGAATCTCCTGAGGACGTAATGGTGTCGTTCTGTAGGTCTATAGGTCAGTTCCAAAGGAGGAGCTATCTAGAAATTGACTGAATCCAAATCCAACATTTCTTCTTGATCTAGAAGAAAGAATTAGGCGACTATCATTTAATGATTTAATGAGTCTATTTCTGATCTTCATCTTTCCTAAAAATCTTCCATAATGGTAAATATGATGTAAAACACAACTGGGTGCTTCAGTTCTTGTAAGGATAGGTACACAAAGTGAAATGATGACATTTCTATAATGTTTGCTGGTCCTGAAAATGTGCGCTCCTTGCAAACTCATCAACAAACCTTGCATATTCCTTTTCAAGGATATGGTGTCAAGAAACATCGCAATAACTTCTGGAACGCAATACGCACTGCAATGATATTCATATGTGAATATTCAATAAACAACAACTTTCACTCTGGATCGATATTCATAAATATCCTTTCCTTCTTATCCTGTATTTCTTATAAAACATACAAGCTTTAAATTTTACTAGTCTACCTCACACCTAGGAAACAATGACTCACAGCTTCCTACTCCTAGACTAATCAAGAAACTGTGGTATGCGTAATTGAGATCAAGATTAAATTAAGAGACTAATAGTCGAATAAGGTTATTTCAATTAGAGTCGTGGCGGCAAGACAAGAGGCCTATTTACAGTTCTGAGAAAACATTGATCGCATATTTTGAATGAAATCAAGTCAACTTTCTCATAATATTCCTTACAGAAAATTTGGAACAACCAATATGTTTCACTTTAAATGGGGACAACGAATATTTTTTTGTTACGAAGAGGAAGAAAAATCTTCAAGAAAATAAGTGAAAACAAATCTTCTTCTCCCCTACGTTATCATTCTAGGAAACACAAAGCAACAATCAAGCTGTAATACTGACAGGAATGCATGGTAACTCAATAAGAATATACCATAAATTGTATAAATGTAGAATTTCTTCATATCATTATATCAATGCACATTCTTGAGTACACCAATGTCAGACTATTCTTAGCAACCAGTTTTCTGTGTTACGTACAAAGAGATCCTTGGCACTTACCTGTTCAATTTTTAAGCAATTAAAATATCCCATTTTTAAACAACATTGCTATCCGTATTCCACTCTGGTAATTCCTAATTGCAATTAGAACTTGTTTTCAGATTGATACTAGTTTTGGTAGAGTTGAAAATATAATAAATATCATAACTATCAGTACAACAAATAAGGCTTGGAGAAAAGAAATGTAGGAGTTCTATCGTTTCATTCCTACTTTTTCTTGTATCAACATGCAATTTTGCTAACCCTCCAGTGACACATAGAAAATTAAATAGAAGGTATTCTCAAAATTTGTGAATACAGAAAAGCTGTGAAGCAATAACCTGAAGTTTGTAGCTTTGAATAAAGCAAATTTTTCGATCTTCAATCACTTCTTCAATCATCTCCCAATCACATTTTGTGTTCTTAGCAATTTGCGTTTCTAAAAATAATTATCAACAATGAAGGTCCCATGAATGTGTACGTTGAGGTCGTAAATAACTTTGCCTTTATTTATATAGTCCCTATATTATTCGCGACACAATGAGGATTCAGCTTTCATCACTTCCATCAGCGGAGATGCAATATGAATTAATTAAAACTGAAAAATGCAGGGTTAAATGGGACCATAAGAGTGCACAGCGCAATATTAATGTTTAGTTTTGATGCATTTGGTACCGAGATCTTTTTATGTCATTTTCGTTGAAAAAGAGAATTGAATACATGCTCGGTTCGTTTCGCTTCTATAAATGAAGGATTTAAGGTTTTAAGCTTCTTGTCTATTTCCATAAAAGGTTGCAGGCCTACCCTGGTTGATATTACATTTTTAATGGAGTTTTTTGTGAAGATGTCAACCAACCTCTACTACTGAATAAACGTGTATCATAAAATTGAAATAATTTATTATTTTTGCAATGTATAAATTGTTTGGGATCAATTCTCTCAAACATGTTTCACTAATTTCTAATATTCGTGATAGGGTCATTTGAATGATAATGGGTTTCATATTATATTTTTATAGTCAGCAAGAGCCAAGGTCACAATGGTATACTGTGTTTTCCTGGTGTTGGATGACGTTGATATTGACAAAACATGGGCTCATGTGCACTTTAATGACATAATTTTCTATACATGGGAATCAGTTTAAGCGATCAGCTCAAGCATTCAATTACTGAATGAGAAATCGATAAATGTAATGAAAATATGCGTTTTAAGTAGCTTTTTCGATATTTTCCTAGGACAAGCTCGGAGAACACCTAGTTAAATCGGGAATTTTTCTCATATGTACCACAAATTTCGAACTTCTGGTGGTTCTACAAGAATACGGTAATCATCTCCAATTCAAACGAGTCTATTCCTATTGGAGGAATTGGCGAAGAGATTTCAAGAGTGTTCCCATGCACTTCAAGACCAGTCTCTATAAATACGTTTAAATTAACCTTGACATCAACAGAATGCCTCCTGCTGTACAGTGTTAATTTTCGACTATTTTAGTCAATAAGTACTTCCTTGAGCTCCATTCTTGCACAAGCGGACCAGGGTCATATGTGACAAAAATTATGATTTTGGGAAGATTCATAAAAGTGGGCTACAGTTTTATCCACGGATAAATAAAGATTTGGATTTTATTCAGATTCTCACTGAACGAGAGTATGAAGATAATCTAGAAATGGAGAAGTTTAAGACAAGTCTACCTTTGGGGGTGGTACTCTAATAGTGTGGGGAGTAATCATAATTGTTTTTCCACTGATCCATGATCTCTGCAATATTTGGATGATTTTCTTCGACCTATATTGGTACCCCTGTGCTGGAGGTATTGGTTATAATTCTCATGTGATGCTTGAAGACTTTGGAAATGCTTCAAAGAAGAATTTACAAACCTAAACTCCATTCACTTTTATGAAGCATCCCGATTGGCCAAAATTTAGGTTTATCAAGTTTTTTTACTTGAAACTGACGCAGGTTGGCACTCGTGAAATATCGGCAATGTCAAAATAATTCTCAGAGACGTTGCCAATGCTAATTTCTACTCTCAATAGATATAACTGTGACACGGGTTTACGTAGACTATATTTTCATACTGGAGTGTTTCGAGTTGTGCAAAAAGGTATTTAAATGTCTTCTGAAGGCTTATTTCTTGAAAATTTTGAAAAGTGGGGAATTCCATAGGTCCGTCTGTTCGTTTGGAAGTTTTTCTGTCGGTAATTCGAATACTTTTATTATTTTTTCGAATGAACCATCACAAAGTATAACGGACTATTATGTCCATTATTTTTCAGTAAAATATCCAGACTCTATTCTTGATTTCCGTACAAGAAAATAGCAGAAATGAATTTTTCAACCAATGTTTATATAAGTACGTGAAATATTTCCAGTATTAACAGAGAAAAATGTTTCTTCAACATTCGCCAGGTCTTTGGAATTATTGAATTCACATAAAATTTTCTCAAATGCATTATTCTCCCAAAGTGAATAAACATTTTGATAAATACATAATTACTACGACCTCTATGTAGAGAGGACAACGTTGCGTAGTCATCTGACAGGAAAATGACTAATATACACGGTGAAATGTCATAGACAACCAGGATACTTTATAAAAGTGAATGGAGTATACTTACGTAGGGTCAACATTCATAATGATTTCAGTGCCTGCTTTTGTAACTGGCTAGATTTCCATCATAATCTCGTAACAGTGATAGAAAATTGAAGGTTTCCTCTTCAGAAAACCCAATTTCCTCGATAAAAACTCGCTCCACGACAAAATTCAAATCCAGAATTTTTAAATCATACAGATCAAACTTCTCTATTTCCTATTGATGCAAATGCCGTTCGAGCGGACATGTTTCTCGCAATTTCATCCTGAAATAGCCTTCATCCGTCCCCCACACCGACCGGATCTATCATTCATGTCGCACTACCATCTTCGCATATCTCTTGATCCTCTTTTTACTCCAAATCGACGGTATCCACATCCTGCAGATATCCACACGCAAACACGTGCGGTAAAAATGAATGAAGTCCGTCGTAGACAAAAAAGGCCAACGGAAATTGTGAATGAAACCAGTTTTCGAGTAACCAGAGTCGTTTTATATCACGATGTCGAACGCAAGTCAGAGCTGAACGGGATCGATTTCTAGATCTTCAGAATTTGTGATTTTATCGTTTATCGCTCTTGACTGTTTACTGTAGGATTTCTAAGTTGCCTAGCACTCAAAAGACAAGATTTGGATCATTACAATATATGGCTAGCAGCAATCAGCATCACATGGCTGCATCTTGAATTCCTTCAGTTAAAAGCTTATGTGTAGACAAGCTGCTTCTCAAAAAGCTGCCAGAAATGAGTCTTATACTCTGTTCAAATCTAAGAAGGAGCAATAATAACATGTTCCGCGCATCGGTAGGAGGGCCTCCGTAAAGTTTCTTTCCGTCCAGAGTCGAATCGAGGAGATTTCACACAATCGTTCAGTTTTAACTGAACTTGAATTCCATTTTTTTCAATAATTTATAAAACGTTGCACTTTTGATATTTGGCAAACTGTCGTCATCATTCACGATTTCTAGAACTTTAGAAATCGTTGGGATTTCATTCCGGAAAAAAAAAACCGTGGACAATTCTTCTGATAAGGTTCATATCGAAATCGTCAACCGAATCGATTATTTTTAACGACTGGGCTCTCCTCTCAGGTGGCGTCAATGTTTTATTCTCTTCATATTCTCTGGGAATTCTGAATACAGCAGAATCACTCACCTCTGAGCATTTTGAAACAATTCCTACTAAGTCTCTTTTCGATAAATCAGGATGTTCTTCCAATTCTTTTCATAAAATGTTCAAAATTATCTCTTTCTCTTCAGCAGAGAAATGCGACCTCTTGGACCTTTTTCGCGGTGGTCCCCACATATCACCCTCAGATGCAGTATCCGTTTCCGAATTCGGCATTGTTCTATAAACACTATACACCTTGTCAAAAGATTTTCCAACACAATACACTTTTCACAACAAAATCTATAAACATTTTGAACAGCTAGACCTTCACAGTAGCTCTATACTCTGTTCAAATATAAGCGACTACGACATAAACAAAGTCGCGCAGATGAAGGATGGGCTTCCTTCAGGTAGAGACTTGCTTTCAGGGCTTCAGGGTCGGATCGAGGATAGTTCACACTAATACACCCAATATATCACCTTCAGATCCTGTACCTACTATCGACATTTCGTTCTAAGCTTCAAGTACGATCCTGGCAGTCTTTTGGGGGCGTGAAAAGAATTGTAGAGAAGACCGTTTGACGAATAAGATGTTAGTAATGCGCAAAACAAACCGATTTGGTTTGTTTGTTTACATTCTCTTATATTTGAACAGACTATAGGTATTTTAACTGGTCTTGTCAATTGAAAACTTCGATATTTATGCAAATAGAGATGGCTTTAATCCATTAAGGGAAAAAACCCAAACCTGGTGTTTCACGCAATTACCTTGTCGGAATCTTGAGCAGCCGACAAAGAGTTTCGTACAAAATAATATAAAATTATGGACCGAAACTATGAAACTAAAAATATTTCAGATATAACAAGTAAATGACCATCATAAATTTAAACAGAGATCTTTTTCGAGTCTTGTCAATTGAAAACTTCGATATTTATGCAAATCAAGATGACTTTCACCCATTAGGGAAAAGGACCCAAATCTGGTGTTTCCCGGAATTACTTTGTCGGAATCTTGCAAGATTCCGACCCAAATCTCCAAAACTCTGGTGTTCCCTGGAATTAGCTTGCCGCAATCTCGAGCATCCGAAAAAGAAATTTTTTAGTAGATAAAAACAATTTTTTAGTAGATAAGAACAAAATGAAAAATAGGGTACGTCGGATATAAAATGTTTAAGACAGTTGCAAATCAAAACAGAAATTTTGCACTAGAGTTTCTGAGGAAAAAAGTTCTAATGTGCGAATTGCTGACCCAAATTATTGAATCATTTCTATCCAGTACCATCCACAGTCCGAGTACGATCCTGGCAGTCTCCTAGGGCGGTCGAAAGGAGCGTAGTTATGATGATTTAACCAATAGCAGCTTTATTGTGCGCAAACCAGACGATTTCGTTTGTTTACAAAGCTCCTTCTTATATTTGAACGGACTATAGTCCGGCTCTGGAGGTATAAATGGGAAACAGACGATTTTCTCTGCGTCAAGATACGCCTTCATCCTCAGGCGATAGAAGCAATTAGATATATCCTTTCAGCATCCATTCTAATTTTTATGGAATTGGAATCCTCACATTCCACAGTTTCCAATATCAGCTTCACATCAAGTTGGAAGTCCTCATAAAACCAGAGCGTCGATTGCTCCAAGCGACACTCTTTTTCCTGTCTATCTTCCTTTTACAGAAAGGATACTTTATAAAATGACTGGGTTTATCATTTTCCAGTATGAGAATCTTCTTTGGAACATCAAGCTATACTTTCATATTGAATATGTAATTGTAATCAAGTCTTGGAATTTGAAAGATCTCAGAATTACCTACTCTTTTATCTCATGGGAACATTGATGATGATATCTTGACCATGTCAGTTTTTATGAAATGACCCATTTTGCGAATGAAGATTACCTGAATCTCATTCTTATTCATGGCCAATGAATAGGAGGATGGCCCTTATTTCGATTCTAATTTCATTATTATTAGCAAGTATAAGTATACCTGAAAGTGTGTCACCAATACATAAAGCTTTCCAATAATGAAGAAGCAATTATCTGTCCTTTCAAGAACTAACAATCCCAAGATACTGTTCCCCAATTAAAATGCTGCATACAAACCCAAATGTATGCAACATCAGCTTAAATTACATGATAATCATAGAGTGAAACTCAACAATCGTTACTTTCCATTTATGATCAATGCTAATATTGTTCGTCTTCTTATAGCTGTCGATCACAAAATCGAAAAATTGCAGTTTATTCACAATATTAATGGAATCCAGCGTTAATTCTTATTGAAACTAACCATGGAAGTAATCATTGAAGTTATGGAAATCAAGGCCAAAGGATGAGAACAGTTTCTATCGGTAGATTTGTTGTCCACTTATTCAACAATTTGCTCATCACCAATAATAAGCAACTGTAATTTGGGTACAATCATTCCTCAATGAAATTTTGTACCATCAGAATCAATTTATCATTGAAGCATCCACTGGAGACCGATATTTTATTAGAATTTTATTGAGATAACAATATTCATACATTTTGAATAGCGGTACCAAAAATAATAATCCTTGGCAGTACTACCATTGCATTATTAATCAGAGAGCTTGAATGATATGTTGGTTCTTTCTACGATCAATATTACTGTCCATATACCATTTTGCGTGTATTCAGAGTTATGATTTTTTTCTCCTACAAGACAAAATTGGCCGAGGGGAGAGGAATTATTGTAATAAAATGGTACAAAAAATTATGAACCAGCTGAGAAGTGTGTCTCAATGATGCAAAAATATCATTGCACTATGAAATATTGTTGATAATCGAAGGTAGTTGAAAATTACAAGTTTTCAATTATGCTTAATGTACAAAGGAATTGAAATTAATTTGTTATGTATTCTAAGGCCTAATGAATATTGGGGAGTGTGTTTTCACCATATAATAGTGTCGTAAATTATTGATTAGGGTAGGATCCGAACGTATTTCAATTAATAAAATGGTAGGCAAGTCTCCAGAAAACATGTGATACATTAATTCAATCTGTCCTTTCATCGATTTTTCAAGCGATACCAGCTACAATAAAGAGTGGCTATTCATTATTCGACCATTTTCCTTAACAATGTAAACTTAGTTGTAATGGATATACTGAGTGATCACCTCCAATTCTATTCTTCCATCATTTTCTCCTTTGCAAAGAAAAGCATGGATTCTTTCACTGATCTCGAGTTCTTCAGCCGTGAATGACAAGTTGAAATACGTAAGTCGCAATTTCACGCTCAACAAATCCATCTACGGGTCGGAATAATATTCTGAGCTGGTGCTTTCTTAACGCATTTTTATCGAAAAACAATTCAATTTCGTTCCACATTCGTTATCGTGCCCCAGCTGCCATAAACATAGTTTTCTCCTTGTAATTTCTTTTTCATGGATTGTTATTTGGAACTAATAGCTATTTACCTCTTGAGTGAGCATTACCACAAATGTAACATAATCGGATTTGTTCGATCCCAGCCAAGAAGTAACCTTCTTCTCAAATCTAAATTTCGTACATTTTTAAATTTGGGATTTTCATACAAGATGGTCCACTTCTTACTGACACGACTTTAACAGTATTAAAGATATTTTTAGAAGAAAATTTCATATTGTTACAAACAATTCCAAGCACGCCCCTGTCGTTTTCTAAGTTTAACCTAACGTGGTGTAAAAAATGGTCACCTGAGAGCCAAACCTGTTTAATTGAGATTCCCAAATGTACTAGGATATTAATATCTAGTTAGCCTAGACCAGTTCCATGCATAAACAAAATATTGAGATACCATATCAACGAACAATAACTTATTCGGGGCTATTCACTAAGTAAAGTTTTTATGGATAGCAACTGTAAATCGTCGTTATCCCATGTAATAAGCATGGGATAACGATGATTTACAGTTGCTATCCATAACAACTTTGCTTAGTGAATAGCCCCGAATAGATGTGTATGTATAGAGTTCGACGACAAAAAAGTAAACCAGAGTTACGCAATAAATTTAAAAAAAAAGATGTCCACCGAAATTGTAAAAATCGAAAAATTGGAGTATCGAGCCATCATCAAGTACCTGTATTTAAAAGGGTTAAGAGGTAAGCAGATCAACGAAGATATGTTTAATACCCTTGGTGATCAATTTCCTTCGTATGCGACCGTGAAAAATTGGACTGCAAGCTTCAAAAGAGGTAAATTTTCCATTGAAGATGATGACCGATCGGGAAGGCCAGTTTCTGTGTCAGTCCCCGAAAATATCGATGCAATTGATGACATGATTTTATCAGACCGTCGAATTGGGCTGAAACGGATATCTGAAGCACTGAAGATTTCATACGAACGCGTTCATCATATAGTTTACGTCAATTTGAAAATGAGAAAAATTCCTGCAGAATGGATCCTCGAATGTTTGAATGTTGACCAAAAGCGGGCAAAGGTAGAAGCATCGCGTTCGATCTGTGCTCGATTTGAAAACGATGTAGACTTCTTAAACCGAATTGTTACTATGGATGAGACTTGGGTACATTTCTACGATCCAGAAACAAAGCAACAATCGATGGAATGGCGACACTCTGGTTCTAAAAGACCTAAGAAGTTTCGTATCCAAAAATCTGCTGGAAAAGTTCTTGCTTGACTTTTTTAGGATTGCCATGGATTAATCATGATTGATTTTTTGGATAAGGGTAGAACAATAACTGGAGATTACTATTCGACATTACTGACCACTCTACAAGAAAGAATTAAAGAGAAAAGACGCGGAAATCTATCCAAAGGTGTTTTGTTTTTACAAGACAACGCCCCAGTACACAAATCTCATGTTGCCATGCAGAAAATTCGTGATTTAGGGTTAGAATTACTAGAACACCCCCCTTATTCACCAGATTTGGCTCCGTCTGACTATCATTTCTTTCCCCAACTGAAAAAAAGTTTAAAAGGTCTTGAATTTTCTTCCAACGAGGAGGTAATAAAAGCTGTGGAGGACTGGTTTGCAGAGCAAGGAGAAACATTTTTTTAAAGGTCTAGAGACGTTGCAGGTTCGCTGTAATAAATGTATTCAATTAAGAGGAGAATATGTTGAATAATTAAATATTTTGACATTGAAATTTTGTTTGGTTCTATAGTAGGCTAAGAATTTTTCAATATATCCTCGTATTTCCTGCATTTTATAAAAAAATTAATTCCTTTCACAACGAGTCCAAAGTTTTTTTTCTAATAACAAAAGTTTACGAGATTATTTTAGTTCACTTCGAAAATGGACCAGCCTGTACATTTATTTTATCATCTGTCCCAAATATTCTAACAGAAACCTCGTGTATGATAAAACTAGGTGGGAATTGCTAAATTACATGGCATCAAAATGTAGCTTCGTCAGGATATGACTAACTTGTTCAATTAAGTCACAATTAGACCTAATGATAACGTAATAATAATAATGAAGCGGGATCCTCATGACTGACGTTATTTGGATAGTATCACCTGATGAAACCTGGGTAAATATGTACCTACACGAAACATACCAGCATTCTTCTAGAATAGATCGTCAAATATAAAAATTCTGTCAATGGCTCATTGTCTGTTTTCAGTCAATAAAGAACAATCTCTCTCTCTCTCTCTCTATAAAAATTCTCAATATATTTTATGCAAAAAGATATTTATTAATACTTTTCCTTACATCTAATAAGGAAGATTAATCAATGAATTATAAACGAGAAATATAAAAACTCTTTTTGGAAAAAGACACCTTCTATTTCAATGAAACTGAACAAAAAAGTTACATCTGTCATACTTGACAGATGTCATGTATCGACCACAAATTCATTGATGGCATTCCATCCAATATTTATTTCGCCTGTTCACACTGATTCCTAAATACAAAAACAGCACCTTCTGGACTCGAAAGACATGCTAAGAAGGATCACCCAAGAGAACGCATTGGTTGGTATCAGCAGCAATTTTTTGAAATAGTCCCGATGGCTCTTTTCGTTCCATCTTCTATAGGCAGCACTGAAGGGCACACACATTTCGTTGAAATGAGAGCTGGCAAAATGTACCGACAGGGTACTTGGGTTTACCCCGACAAAAGAAAGGGCTCACTCTACATTTACAGAAATTCTGACGATCTGATGCATTTCTGCTGGAGAGATAGGACCACTTTTTCGATAGAAGACGATTTTATTATTTTCCCAGGGGATTGCACGTACACCAAAGTGAGACAGTGTAAAACCGGTCGTGTGTATGTGCTTAGATTTGAAAATTCAACAGTGAGAATGTTCTATTGGCTGCAAGAACCCAAGACGGATAAGGACGATGAGCATTGTCGACGTATAAATTACCTCTTGAACCACCCTCCACACCACAATTCTCTTGCCTCCCCTTTCAACATAACACAAGAGCAGCTATCGAGAATCTTCGGTCCAGATGTTGCAGCTCAGCTATCTGCTATCATGATGAACGACGAGAACAACAGAGCTGCTGCTAGATCAGGCTCTGAAGACCGAAGGACATCAGGGGCAAACACCAAGCATGACACGACCCCTTTACCTGAGGTTGCGAACACTGACCAAAGAAATACTGAGAGCAAGAAGAAGAGTAGTCTCAAATCTGATACTGCTGAATGTTCCAAAGGAAACGACAGAAAAACGAAAAGTGTGACTATTTTAGAAGACGTTAAAAACGTTCAGAATGAAGGTAAAGATCAAGTACAGAAGAAAAATCACAAGAACAGAGGAAGCGTTTCATCAACAGACCTTTTGGCGGATTTCATTGATGCTGGAGATGAAGATGATGAGAGCGATCAAGATGCAAGTGACGACAAAAAGCCTGATGAAGAGAATGATGAAAAAAAATGATACTCAGATATTGGTTAGATCTTAGATTTGATGTTTGTTAACCTCAGGCTCTTGAGGAGGAAATACATGACTTAATTCTGATCTGTCTGATTAGTTTCTCAACAATATTCAACCTGCATCATCTTTCGAGTTACTTTCTTGCGACTAAGTTGTCCTACGAGCATAAAAATGATGACCGGTAAAATATACAAGACAGTAACAGCGGATTAATTTAAAGACCTTATAACAGGCACGTAGCGAGGGGGGGGGGGGCGAGGGGGCCTGTGCCCCCCCCCGAAATATCAAAAAATGCCTGTATATATCAAAAAATGCCTGTATATTTGACAAAATTTGCAATGTTTACTTATTGTGGCCCCCCCCCCGAAATTGTGGCCCCCCCCCGAAAGAAAATCCTGGCTACGTGCCTGCCTTATAACTAACTGACATTTATCAACC
This sequence comes from Adalia bipunctata, assembly GCA_910592335.1. Taxonomy (NCBI): domain Eukaryota; kingdom Metazoa; phylum Arthropoda; class Insecta; order Coleoptera; family Coccinellidae; genus Adalia; species Adalia bipunctata. The sequence continues at coordinate 8,850,218 of OU342951.1, forward strand.
CATAATGGTAAATTATGCAATAATAATGGTATTTTCCATATCTTTTACTCTTCCAATTATAGGTGCCGGCTAATTTCAAAAACCGTTTATACATGGGTTGAAGATTTCGACAAATAAACTGAATCTGCGATTTCAAGAGCGGCAAGAACTTGATCTTCTTTTTTAACGCATTATTGTAACTGTTTTTGCGGTTCATAGACCAATTTAATAGATCCAATAGTGGGGTATTCGTTTCACTTACTCAATTCACTTGAAAGCACGTAGCTTTGATGAATTGAATTAATACATCTGATCTTATTACAAATATTTCTGAGAATTTAGGTTTTCTGGAGTTTATGGTGAGCCATCTAAATGATTCGGAAATATATAGCTCACTTTACCTATGAGTTCAAGACAATTATAACAAAATCCATCTCTTCATAAGACAGTGTTTGAATGAAAAACCTTTAAAATATTCATGTGGCCTTTAGCCTCACTCTATGCTGACAAAGAAATGTATAGGAATATGAGAAAGCATTAGGTAATCATTCAATTATTTAATAGACTAATTAGGCTTAAGTTCACATCGACCTTTGATGAAGAAAAATTAACACACATTTTCCATGTAATTTAACATTCTCCAGTTACATAAAGCTACATAAATAAATAAATTATCAGTCTCGTACATTTCATTGTCATTAACTTGTGCAAATGTTGTCGTTTTATTCTATACTACCGGTACTAGAAAAGAGTAATTGAATTTATGTCTGCAACTTCATAAAGCCCAGTAATAATTCTTTCACTGATTTCTTCACTGATATTATTTATCGAAACTATGAATTCGTTCTGGAATCATGAAAAAATTGATTCCAGTCGTAATAAGATTCCAGCATAGATTTGATGACTGCCCAAAGACTTAAAATCACTTTCCTCCTTTTATGGTTGGTAAAATAGGTGAAATCAAGCTCATCAACTTTCTCATAACATATGGCGTTGAAAACTGAATCGCATAAATATAACATGATTGAGTGCCACAAGCTGGACAATCTTGGAACCTCTGTAATGGAGTTAATTTCTCTTCACTATGACTATTTTAATGGTATTTTCACTGGGCAAATTTACTTTCATTTTGTTAACATTCGGTTGGTTCAGAACAGTTTCTTGTCTGGGCACACTTTGCACTTAAAGGTCTTGTAAATCATCGATTCCTTCCTATCTGTTGTGTTTCTCATTAGTTCCAGATATAAGTGAGGAAATCTGATAATAAAATTATGAAGCATCCAACCAGTAATTGATATATCATGACTTTGGGTGACAGCAGATGACAAGAAGAGTATTAATGCCTTTAGTTGTTTAGTTGAGTACCTCTTTTCAAATCAAATACCTAACAATAAAAAAAACTCAAAGAAGCTTCCGATGAATGGAAGAAAGAAACGAAATGTTGAAAAGATAATTATAATTGGTTTTTGTTCACTTGAAACATCATACATTCATTTCATTAACTGTATGAGTCACGAGAATGAATGAAAATTGTGAGTACCTATAAAGGTAACTCATCAAACGCAAATTGTATTCAGTTTTTTCATTAATGCATCCATTACCTCTCAAAACATCCAACAATGTAATTAATATTCACCTTGACATTAGGAATTCAACTTGAAAATATTAAAAGCAAAGTCCATTGCAATTGTTGCACGTAATCATGTCCAATTTCAAATTTTGATGATGTAATCGTTTTGCTTTTTTATCGATCTACGCAAAGCTTTTACAGATGAAAACTATTATATGACCTTTTGAATAAAAATCACAGTTCTCCTAAGTAAGATGTCTAAAATGTTTTTAGACATCTTATCCTTGAGGAAACTATACTTCAATCGAAGATTTTAAAAAGCGACGCAAATAACCTTCAAATACACAGAAAGTATATTCAGCAACAAAGACATTTTGTACTAGAACGAGACAATTCTAACCAGTGTGTTTTTCTTGATAAAACTGCCGATGAAAGTCTCAATAAAATTCTGGATGCTGAAACTCAGCAATTTTTCTATCCATGTTAACAACTTTGTTGATGCCAACTTTTCAGATTGTATATTTTCCCTTAAAAAAATACATTTTTGTGTATCTATACTAATTTTATAAAAAGGAAAGATTTGTATTTTTCTGTGTTTGATACGAATAGGCTCAAAAACTACTGGACCGATTTCACAAATTCTTTCACCCTTAGAAAGCTGCATTATCCCTGAGTGACATAGGCTTTACTTTTCACCCGAAAAAATTAAGGATACCTACTATAACAATAATTACAAAAAAATCAGCCATAATCAGCTATTTTCACGTGCGCTGCAAAAACCGTAAGACTTACGTGGATACAATGTATGACAAAAATGTACCTCTTGAATAGTTCTACAAAATAGTCCGCGGTAGCATATATCTATCTCTCAAGATTGACTTGCTATTACCTATTTATGGTAATCAGGTGTTTTCCAAAATTATGCACTATTTGGGAGTGTGTTTTTATGAATTGTGTATTGATCCTCATCCAACCTAATACGTTATTTATCCCGAGTATTTGATTCAGAACGAAATTGCCCTTCACATCATACATTTACAACGAGTACATCAAAAGATATGGCAGGTTGAAGTGTTGAAGATGAAACCGCCGCGTGAACAAATTTCTACCCGGGCGAAGCGGGGACAGTCTGCTTGTCGTATATCACTAAATCTTCTTTTTTGTTTCAGCCATAGGCATTACGAGGACGAAAACGAATGGGGTTGTGGCAATTGGCTAGAATACACGTTGGTCATAGTGTTAGCGACAATTTTACTTCTTGGATCACTTGGCCTCACCCTCTTCTGGGTGATAAACTACAATGGAGGTTTCGCTTGGCAAGAAAACCCTAGAAAACAGTTCAATCTACACCCGGTGCTGATGGTGGCTGGATTCATCACATTCAGTGGATTCTGTGAGTATATTTTTACCTCAGCTCGTTCAGGAAATTCTCTTGCTGACCTAGACAAGGCTTTCGTCACTTATTGGAGCATTTATAATATAGATTTGGTTTCAATCGCCAAAAGAATCAAATCTGTGAACAATCGATTTACATCACTCTTCCTTTGCGGATTGAAATGTCCTCAGACAAACAACTTCTTCAGCTGCAATTCAGCACCCACACATACGGAACGAAACTCCCATTTGTGCAGAACGGATTTAGCCAGACTATTTCATCAATCGTGGGAATCGGTAACAAAGTTTCAAGCCGAGCGTGAACCAAGAAAGGCAGGTTTCACTTGACCAAGAAGTCCCGATTGACGAATTAACCTTCATCTTCTTCCGTAGTAATGTTTCTGTTTTATTGATGTTAACCGAGCACCGCAACTGAGGATTCGAAGATTTATTATATTTCCTGGGCTGGGTAAAGATTTATTATTTAATTCCCTTCATAAATTCTTGCTGTTGCGGTAAGGAGGATTTTCTGTCATTCACCCATTACTTTATGTATTCTTTTCAGCAGTTCTCCAATCTTTTTCACAATTCACACCCTCATGTCTTTCCAAAACTGTTCTTATCGTCTTCCTAGAAAGAACACAGTGGAACAATCAAGATTTTAGGAAATCGCTCGGACCTCTCAATTTGTTTCTCGATGGAGTTAAAGTTATAGTGAAAAGGGGTTACAGTTCACTGCGACCTTAGGGTCTATTGTGCCCCTTAACAGAGCTGTTATCATCGCGCCTCCTACAGCTCGCCCTCCAGTTCCAGAGATTTGATGAAATCCAGTATCTGGGACGGCTTCAAGGAGGATAACTCCCCACTTCTACAAGTTTCTTATCCAAAGCACTCTCTCCTTTGGCTTGCAATGGCATAGCATTCCGTAACCAGGTGAATAGGAGTTTCTTCCTCCCCCCCCACAGAATCTACACTCATCAGTGTCCGATATACCCATTCTCGACAGATGCTTCTTTAGGCGACAATGTCCTGTGAGAAAGCCAGTGAGTAGGTGAAGTTGGTTTTTACCTCAGACCTTTGTCTAAGGTTTTTACTGAGATCCAGATATTTTTTGGATCTAGCAGTTTCAAAGTTCCGGAGGAACTTTTTGGAGTGATCCATCCCTGGGAGATTCCACCGGAGTTTTTCTCTTTCGGTTTTGTCCTTCAGCATAAACTCCTTCTTATAGGTGCATTTTCCTATACCACAGAAGGGTTCTGGGCCAGTGAGTGGCGTTTGTGCGCTCTTTCTGGCCAGTGTATTGGCCTTTTCGTTTCCTACGATTCCCGAATGACCGGGAACTCAGATTAAAAAGACCTTATTCTTCTTGCCTACCTCATTCAGTTTGTTTCGGCACTCCCAAATCAGCTTTGAGTCAATGACGTAGGAGCTCAGTGCTTTAATAGCAGCTTGACTATCTGTATGAATAGCTATATCGCACTTCTGATAATTTCTTTCTAGATTTTTATCTAGATATCTTTTGATTGCAAGTATTTCCGTTCGAAGGACGCTTGTACAGGAGCCTAACGATAGTGCACACTTGGTGCTTGTCCCGTAAATCCCAGCGCCAGCTCCTGTAGCGGTTTTGGAACCATCTGTATACCATTTTATTGTATTTTCTTTGAGATTATAGTTGGTGTATTCCCTTTCCCAATCCTCTCTTTTGCTTAGCATTGTACTGAAGTTTTTCTCAGTGCTCACCTTCTTGATCATTACATCACTAGGAAGGTTTGCAGATGAGGTGTCATTTAGAAAGGACCAAGCTCTCTGAAACCTGACTCTCTCATTGCCTTTCTCGATGGAGACTTATCTTAGTATTTTGGACATCATTCTACTTTTCGATCAGATCGAAGATACCGCAAACAGATTTGCTCTAGCTGTCGTAGTGCTACAGGGTGATTCACAAAAAAGTGAGGAATAATGACGGTTTCTTTTTTCAGCGATTCTTCTGTACAGGATATGCAGATGCTGCAGGCGAATCTACGTCAAGCTTCTACACACAGTATTCCACGCCTTGGCGATACCATGCGTGGCTCTGGGATTCTTGGCTGTGCTGGATTCGCACAATTTGGCAGATCCACCTATACCAAACTTCTACTCGCTCCACAGCTGGATAGGACTCGTCACCATGGGCTTGTTCGCCATACAGGTAAAAAAACAGTGTGACTTGCTTATGAACAAATATCCAAGGGTCTTTCAGCCTGCTGAAAAACACGAATCTGTACAGGAAAGTCCAGGCATTTAAAAATTAAAAGGCTCAGCATTCGTACGGTTTATCAAGTCGTCATTACCGCGTCCTAGCGGATAAATCCAATAAAACAAGGCGGATATTTCTTTAGTTCGCGATGGAGATTCCAAGAGATATTCATTGAACAAAACGATGCAGTGAGCCGTTATGTAGGCGCTTAAATTGGCCTTACAGTTATTCAAACACGCTCAGAATTCGGTTTGTAAATGTTCGGTTGTTCCTTTTACCAGTTTATTGCTGCTTCGAGTACATTTACACGACATTTAATGTCTTCAACGGTTGTTTCTTAATATTTCTATGAATAATTCCGTACGCAACTACGAGACGATTTAATAATGCGAGTGCCACAGCGTGAAATGTTATGATGAGCGAATATTGAGATGGTAACGGAAGTTAATTTCTTTCCTCTTCTGAATTTAATCAACAAATTTTTATTTCCATTAATGAAATGGTGGAAAAACTGGTGATTTCAAAGGACAGAAGCATATGGAAACACTTGGGAGATGATTTTTTGGACAAAGCTCCTGTTTTCGAAGTTTTCCCGCATTACCTCGGTGGAAAATGGATAGATCCGGACTCATTAAAGACCATATCATCATAGACATCATTCTTACACTTATATCTTCAACAACCCATGGGTCCTAGACACGATAAGCGTAGTACGTCGATTGTAGGAATAAACTTCACAATGAGTCTGCTTGAAATACCTTATCAATCGACTACACTGCATAATCAACATAATGGATCCATGAATTCTAAGCAAATCGCTAAAGGTTTTCGTCATCACTGTCTTGGTTCGTGTAACAAAGACGAAGCTAGTAAAACCAACGCCATACGATAAGACGCTACTAAATAATAAGGACTGAACGAGAATAAATTCGCTATCACAAAAACGCCTATTTCTCTTGAACCATATGAGAAAAAATCAAAATTTGATCATATACAGCTTTGTGGAACATTTACTTCATAGATATTCCAATTCTCTGTCGCAAAATGTCAAGCGAAGTGAAAACACGGGGATTTATAGCTAGGAGCATAGAATTCTATGCTCCTAGTTTATAGTGAAACTTTTTCAAAATAATCAAAAACGGAGCTTCATCAAAAGAATCACAAAAGAGGCTCGCGTTCGTCCGGAAAGGGTATCAAGAGTTGTTAAGCGCTTCAACGAAGATCTTACAATTAACCGCAAGGAAGGAACCGGGAGGAAAAAGGGGTTTCATAGCCCAAAAAAAGTGAAGAAAGCCATCAGCCTTTTTCAGAAGAATCCTAACCTTTCAGGACGAAAAGTGGCCCAAATAGTGGGTTGTTCGCAGTCAACCGTTCAGAAAATCAAGTCGAGTTGTGGGCTTAGAACATACAAAGTGCAGAAAGTGCCAGACAGGAACGCTGTGAAGAATCAAGAAACGAAATCAAGAGCAAAGAAATTAAAAAAAGATTTCTTGAAATATTTTTCCTGTTGCGTGATGGACGACGAAACCTATGTCTTGGCTGATTTCTCGCAACTTCCTGGTCAGGAATTTTATACTGCAGATTCTCATGGAAATGTTGACGAACAATTTGGAGTGAAGAAACAAGCAAAGTTTTCTGAAAAATTCCTGGTTTGGCAAGCAATTTGCACTTGTGGAAAAAGGAGCAAATTTTTCGTTGGCCAAGGCTCTGTTGACTCGAAGATATACATCGAGGAATGCTTGAAGAAGCGACTTTTACCATTTTCACGTGAGCACGATTTGTCAACAATCTTTTGGCCAGATTTAGCTTCATGCCACTACACCAAGGCCACCCAGGAATGGTACGAAGCTAATGAGGTGGTTTTTGTCCCCAAAGAGGCCAATCCACCAAATTGCCCAGAACTCAGGCCAATCGAAAGATATTGAGCCATGGTAAAAAGAAAATTGAAGAAGACTAAGAAATCAATGAAAACATTAGCGGAATTCAAGCAAAAGTTGAAGACAGCATCCCAGAAAGTGACTGAGAACAATATAAGAAGCATGATGGGAAGAATTCCAGAAAAAAATCCATGAATTTTGTTAGAAATAGTTTTGGTTTTTTTTTTGTAAAAAAAGTTTTCATTAGAATTAGAAGATGATTCGAAAATGAGTTTGATTTTCGAAATCGGTCCAGTGGTTCGAAAGATATAAGCGTTTTTGTGATAGCGAATTTATTCTCGTTCAGTCCTTATTTAGCCATGACACCAATGGTTGAAAGGATATTTGGATGAGAACTGAAGACTTTTATCTCCATATGTCAGAGATGCATTCTGCATCTTTTCTAGGACCCAGGATGAATTTCGGAAATTCAGTCTACTTATGAGACACCCCTGAATCTCATTGAACACCGAAATCCATTCCTATTCATGTCACACACCCTTTAACCTCCATTGATATTCAAAATTCGTGTGCTGCGTTCAGTGTATTGCAGCACGGTGCCAATTATCATTCATCATAGCCCTCTCTCTGTCTTCACTTCTCTTCCTCTCTTTCGCACACTTTGAGCTTCTCAACATCACAATTCCTAGGGACCGTTCCAATACACATGTTGCTCTCGTTGTATAATTAGGTCTGTACATAGAGATGATCTGGAGTGTTACCGATGTGTAACCCTAATCTGATAGTATTATGCGAATGATGCGGTTAAATTCCATCATGTGCACGATTTTAGTGCCACCCAAGAGAGTGCCTTGTTGTTTCTACAACCCAATTTCTGGCGAAGGCTGCTCCTCTTGGGAACCTCGAGATGGAATCGTAGATATAAGAATGTCTGCGGTGTGAAAAGCCTTTAAGGCGGACTCACACTGAAGCTCCAACCTACAGAATTATAATCACAAAAGATTAAGAACGTTTTCAAACACTTGCGCGTGAGCAACAAAAGAATGAGATTAGAAAATGAAATATGCAACTTACTGAAGATATTCCGATAATACAAGGAGTAATTCTTTTCAGTTTGTGGTCGGTTTCTTCAGTTTCCTGATCCTCCTCTGCTGTGAGGGAGCAACAGCAGGATTCCGAGCGGCAATGGTGCCCATCCATGCTTCTTTCGGTCTAACAACGTTCATGTTAGCAATAGCCGCATGTGTGACCGGCTTGACGGAAAAAGTCGTTTTCAAATTGGGGTATGTATATTTTTTTATGATCGACTCAAAACTCAGCTCTTTAATGCTCCCTACAAATCTATTCCATCAACGCACTATTATGTATCCATCATTATCAGTTCTTAAGTCTGAAGTAATTTAACCAGATAATGCTTTTTAATTTATGGTCTTTATAATTTATTAAATAGAGTATTGTCAATTAATTATACAGTTGGAATAGACTTGTACTTTTGTTCTGCTTTTTCGGCCGATTTTCACAAAACACCATTGTACTGCCAAGTTATTGTTGTGTCCTTGTTTCCGGCATGTAGCATTCGAGTTAAGCATGTAGCAAATATGTCTGTATTGTTCACCATGTTCTCAAGAGCTGCACAGCAATTGCATCATTATTCATTATCCGATCTACAGTGAAATAAACGAGTTTGCATTCAAGATAATTTTACTGTAGAACCTCAGAACTGTGAGGTTTCATTAAGAGAAAAATCAGCGGTTAATTCAAATTTCGAAACATCAATAAAATTCAAAAAATCTTTGGTTGCTTGGTAAATAAGAAAAGAAACATTAAGTTTCAATTGTAAAATAATGAGAATCATTAAAACTATTTGTTATGAATGATTAACACTGATACAAGCATTCTGCAAGGTGTACAGCAATTGCTCCATTATTCATTATCCGATCTACAGTAACATAAACGAGTTTGCATTCAAGATAATTCTTCAGTAGGCACCTCAGAACTGTGAGGTTTTATTAAGAGAAAAATCAGCGGTTAATTCAATTTTCTAAACATAAATCAAATTCAAAAAATGATTGGTCACTTGGTAAATAAGAAAAGAAACATTAAGTTTCAATTGTAAAATAATGAGAATCACTAAAACTATTTATTATGAATGATTAACACTGATACAAACATTCTGCACATACAGACAGCGATATTCCCAATTCGAAGAAGAAGGATATGTAGTGAATACGATAGGAGCGACACTAGTAGCCCTAGGGATCTTGTTTGGCTACATCTTGAACAGAAATTCATTCAGACACAGGCCGAATGTGCTTGTCAGATCTCCAGACCTTTGAAACTACACAAACAACGAATGATCAACGATGAGAATACTAAAGCTGATTCATATCGACACTTTATTTTAAGAATTTCGAAGTAAAAGTCTGCTCATCTATATTTTCATAGATGATTTTTTCAAAGACTGTTCAGTATTTTTCCGCATTTAAGAAATATAATAAAGTTTAGGCGCAAAATTGACAATCACATAAAAATTCAGATGAGATAGGTATCATGAGCGACTTCTTTGGACTTATCCAAAATATTTTTTATGTACGAAAGATTTTATATATTCTATTTGTTGATTTGCTATTATTTCTATAATTTTATGTTATTTGTACTGTACATATTCATAGCTCTTAAATTTATAGTTTATATAAGTGATAAAATTAAATAAAAGATTAAAATTATTCTCTTTATTATTTTTTGTCCCAATTTCAAAACGCATGCTGAAATGTTCGCTTTTGTTGAGTATTGAGCTTGTTTGTAGCTTATATTGTTGCTTATGCTGTGATTTTTTTTTAGTTCAATTCGTATTTTTTCAATTACAATTGTTGTTATTAATTTTCGAGAATATTTCCCTATAATCTTTTTTAATAAAAAAGTATAGTAGTAATACAACGAAATTTCATAACATAAATATTAATTGTGAAAATTTCAATTACTTATTTGTTCCTAATTATTATAATTCAGATTTTGCAAACTAATTGCAGGTGTATTACTTCGCGCACGGTTTTAAGATAAAGCTAACTTCTCTATTTCACTATTTAAAATATTTCAGTGAGAATTATTCGCAATGGACAGAAGAAGGAATAGTTGTCAACGTTCTTGGTGCCATCCTCATAGCCCTGGGTATCCTGGTGTCCTTTGCAGTCCGCAGCCCCACATTGAACGGAGACACTCGTCTGTCTGTGACAGAGAGATTGTAGGAAATCGCGCTCTCAAGCGCAAATAATGTCCCGGATGCAAATTCAATTCAAGAACCCGAAAGATATTAATCTGAAGGGAAGGAATCTCCCACCTTGCCAAATTTTCGGATAGGTTATAAGAAACTCTTTTATATCTATTTTCCTCTATCTTTTTGAACATATTTCAACAACACTTTGTACAAACCACAACAGCGTGTAAATTAATCGGAAAGATGTAAACACCCAAAGATTTTGGTGGCAATATAATCATATATCTCGCTACCAAGAACCTTTTCTGAATATATTTCCCACAAATGTACCGGAATAATAGATATGTTTATATTATATTAATTAGGCATCAAATCATACTAGATTCACTGGAGATCAGATGGCTTCATACTAGATTCACTGGAGATCAGATGGCTGTAGGGTCAGCTGATGAATGAGGTTATTCGGAAAGTAGGTATAGGCCACGGATACTCAAACATGTTTGAGTATCCGTGGGTATAGGCATAGTTGAATAAGACGCTGAAAGAAGGCTTTGGATCAAGATCAAGCTACTTTACAAAAGATCCCCTTATAGAAATTGTAAAAAGAATTCATAATTCTGTATTTTAGTTCAATCATTTCGAATTCTGTCGATCTTTTGCGGTCATTGTAAGAAGAAAATCATTTTTAGTTAGTAATATAAGTAAGAGTATGTTAAATTGATGGGTTACACCTTACACGTAAGAAATCGTTTTTTATATGGAATTCCAAAACTCTCACTTGCATTATAGAAGAAAAGTTGATGAGAAGCAATATAGTGAAATTATGCATTTACCTATAGGTAAAAATAATGTTTTAAAGTAGTTACAATTAATGAAGTAATGAACTATGATAAAATAAGAAGACTAAATTATCGAATTAGCGACCTACTATAAATAATTCCCATTAAATTGAAGGAACTTTTGGACATGTGTTGTAAACATTCGAAAGAGTGAATGAATTATAATAAGAGATAAGGATGTATCTTTTGAATTTTAGCAAATCGAAAAAGGAAATTAAAAATGTTATTATAAATTAAATTGTACTTCTTGTTCAAAACTGATGCAAGGAGATTTACAGTTTGTTAATCTATAGGGGAGAGTGGTCCACAGTGAGACATGTTCCACAATGAGAAATCCTCAAAAACAAAAAAAAATCTTTAAATTTGGCGACATTGCTTATACCACGCGTTACCTGTGTTGTGCCGGTAGTGTAACTGAGAGGTGAATCAATTTGGACGCAATAGAAATCAAATAAGTGAAAAAATATAGTTGGTTGTTATCAAATACAATAATTCGACAGATTTTCTTTGCGGATCACGCATTTAATATTCTCAAATTCATTAGTTTGTACGTTTTATTGTAATAACCGATTAGTGAGGTTATGCTACAGAGACTTAGTTGTTAGGCTGGGCTGTTGCCAATTTGCTTCTTTTTCAGATTTTATGTTTCGGTGCCTATGTTCCACTATGAGACACTCGGCATTGGTCCACTATGAGACCAACCTTCTAGCTGAAGATTATGTTCTTGTGAGATTCACTGCTTATAAAAAAGAGTTTTATTACATCGGTAAAATTATTAAGCTGTCAAACAAAGAATGTGAGACAGCAAAATTTTTTGCAATTTGATGTGCACATCGGCACATCGGATATCCAATAGGTTGTTATTTTTAGTTCATATGGTCAACTTTTTTAATTAACGATGAATGGTTTTTTATTTTTTGTTTTTTTTTATTGGAATATTACTTTTAATTTTTTTATTTTCATATTTTTGAATAAAATGAAATTATAAATCAATTTGTCTCATTGTGGATTCTGTGTGTCTCAATGTGGAACATAAAATGTTCCACATTGAGACAAAAACACCTTTTTCAAAAGACTCGAAATTAGAAAAATTTGATCACATAGTGCTTCAACGAAAGCAAGGTTCATTGAAATATTGAGCGAACTATATGTTATGCCAGAAATCGTGGAAATTTTTCTCTTATTTTTTCAATAATTCAAAATTATGTGAAAATTGTCTCACTGTGGACCACTCTCCCCTAAACTGCATACTTCGAAAATCTTTGAAGAAGAGTCTCTCATTAGTGGTGGCCTCACCATCACTTTCAAACAGGAATATAAAAGATGTGGGGTATTCAAAAAGTATTGTTTCATTTATTCCAGAGTCAATAGCATTCCAAAATTATTCATCTTGAAGGGGAAAATTTTCTCTAATAGATTTCAACAAATCAACATCCTGCATTTCATTTGAGGAATCATGAATATATATTACCTACCATTTTAGTAAAGTATGTAACAATTATGAAGCACATTGAACCAAGTAGAAGTAACCATCAATAATTCATTAAAGTTCCATAAAAATTCTTCTTATTTACAGCTAAATTATTTGTTTTGAAAAGCTGGGATCTCATAGCCTCTGATTATTTTTGGTGAGGGTGAGGCCACGTTCTATTCTCATCACCCCATTATGGTTTTGAAAAGATGAAAAAGGTTGTCTGCGTTTTGGATACTCCTATAATAACACTTTTAAAGATTTCATAATATAATAATGCAAATTGAGAAGGGAACTTGCCTGTCTGTTACTCTTATTTTCTTGTGGATGGTAATGGTTTGAAGAATCAACACTATGTTCTACATCAACCGCAATCTTTTAGTAGGTTTAGTGAGTGACTGGGAAATCTAATAAGGTTTACTAAGTAAGTCGACTTTCCGCTGGCGATTTGATCGAATTCTGAGAATGTTTCCGCTAGAACTGGAAAGTTGTAAAGTAAAATGAATTAAAAATGATCTTACCGTGAAATTGTGCATTCATATGTAAAATGTATGTTTTAAAGTAGTTGTATATGGAAATGCCAAATATAATTTTGTTCTGTGGAGAAGCTGCTCAAAACTATTGTAGTAGGTAATATACGTGCTGTAATCTGTATATTCAGTAAGGATAAAGACTAATAATTAATGAACTATATTATAAGAAGATTAATTTATCGAATTATCGAACTTTTGGCTATATGTGTTATGAACATTCCAAAAAGTGAACAAACTAAGAGATAAGGATGTAACTATATTGAATGTTAGCAAATTGGAAACGGAAAGTAAGAATGTTATTAGGTATAAATTTTATAAATTTCGTTAATCACACTCTTAAATGTTTATAACAAAAAACAGTTCACGATATACAAGATCAGAGGTAGATTAATATTCTATTCTCTGAAATTTCGTCGAAGTATATGTAAAAACTATGAAACAATAGAACCAAACGAAAAAATTATAAGTATGAGATTTTAGAGGAAACGCAAGAACCATTTTTTCTCTGGAAAAAAGTCAAGAACAAATTGATTCGAAATTGATGTTTCCGAAATAGATTTTAAGAACTTTTAGTTCAAAGTATCACCTGCTGTAACTTCCCTATTCAAAATTAACCGACAGTTGCCACCCTTTTAGATGCATCAAAATATGTCCCCTAAATATAAAAGTATACATGTTTTCTCCAAATTCTTTCCCTTTGTCTGTTGGACACTATTTAAATCTATAAATATTCCGTTGAAGGACCAATTATTATGGTTAATTAAGGAACAAGAGAAAAAATGAGAACTGCTTTGTGTATTTCTCAATTTGCTAAATTATAATAGTAAACTTATATTACATGTTATAGATGTTAGACTATGCATTAGAATTTGATGAATATAAAAGAATTAATTAGGCAGTCTAATATATAAGTTGTATGTTATGGCCTATTTGTAAATTTTAATAAATGTGATTCAAAAAAACGGTTTTTATGGTAATTATAGCATTCAAATGAACTGATTAACTCATCAATCTTCTCAGAACGAGCGAAATTAATCTACAATTAGGACGAGTTTTCTTAATCAACCAAAAGATTTTCACAGGTTAATTAAAAAATGTCTATTTTTTGAATAACTTTCACTCACAACCGCGTTACAAAAAATAATTAAATATAGTTATGAGTTAGTAGAAGCATTGTTCTTAGATATAGAAACAATGATAGTCACTTTTCTGAAACTCAATTGCACAATAAAGAATGAAACAGTTTTGAAGACATAATTCGATGATCAAGGTAGATCTGCACTTTTTCAAAAGATCAAGGTGAAGATCAATTAAAAATTAACCTATGCCACTATTCTGCTAGAGCTAATGACACGAAAGGTTTCATGTAAAATCACAGTAAAGGAAAAAAATACCTTATATACCATCCTTTGCGAGGAAAAATAAACATCTTTTCAATGTTTTGAGGGTTCAGCATTGATGAGACTTTTATCAAATACTTCATTTATTACATACATGATAACCATAGAAAATATATCATAAGCGTAAAAAAATTATATAATAAAATAGATATGTGAAACTGAAAAGAGATTGCATTAATTAAGTAATCTTTCTCCAATTCTTCATTTCCTTCTCGGTGAGAATGAGCATTGGCCGACTTCTGATTCTAATGTTAATTACGTCCTTCGAAAAATTCAAACATGTGTTTGAGGATGCACTCTCAGTAACATACTGGATATTCTGGTGAATAAAGGATCAAATTTATCTGACTCAATATTATGCCACCTCTTTCTGAGAACCTCTTCAGTGTATTTCAAGTCATGTAAAGGAGAACTCTCGAAGTTATTTACTTTCAATGTGAAGAAAAACACAGATTTCTTCACCACAGGTGATACCTCATCACAGAAATTGTGAAAAGATTGAGCAAACTCTCCTGGCACTTCATCTAAATTTTCAACAAGCATTAAACAATTGTTCTTCAGCTTTCCTTCAAGATGTGCAAGTACCGATCCATACTCTGAGAAATTGGATGATTGAAGTACTTCTTTGAAACTAATGGGAGGAGATTTACAGTTCGTTATTCTAAAAAATACATACTCCGACAAATCTTTCAGTAGTCTTTTAGCGGTGGCCTCACCATCACTTTCAAACAAGAATATAAAAGATGTGGGGTATTTAAAACTTAATGTTTCATTTATTCCAGAGTCAATCGCCTTCCAAAATTGTTCATCTTGCTGAGGGAAATTTTCTCTAATAGATTTCAACAAATCAACATCCTGCATTTCATTTGAAGAATTATGATATATTACCATTTTAGTAAAGTATGTAACAATTATGAAGCACACTGAACCAAGTAGAAGTAACCACCAATACTTCATTAAAGTATTCATTTTCTTCTTATTTACAGCTAAATTATTTGTTTTGAAAAGCTGGGATCTCATAGCCTCTAATTCTTTTTTGGTGAGGCCATGTTCTATTCTCAATCTCATGACCCCATTATGGTTTTGAAAAGATGAAAAAGGTTGTCTGCGTTTTGGATACTCCTATAATGATACTTGTAAAGATTTCATTATATAATAATACAAATTGAGAAGGGAACTTGCCTGTCTGTTACTCTTGTTTTCTTGTGGATGATAATTGTTTGAAGACTCTTCCCTATATTCTTCATCATCAGTAGATTCCTCTGATATTTCAGCCGAACTGTTCATACGTTTAGTTGGTGATTTGGAAACGTTACGTTTACTGCGATTTACATCTCGCGATTTGTTCGAATTCTGAGAACGTTTTGGCTAAAACGGGAAAGTTGTAATGCAAAAAAATTTAAAAGAAATGATGAATGTTACCGGCATTTTCGAGACTAATATTGTTTCTTCTTCATGGAATAAAATCTGATAATAAATGTATGTATTGTAGTTTAAAAATTTCTTACAGCCATTTTCACACAAATTTTTTACAAAAACAAAACATTGACAGTCCTTTTGTTATCATGTCAGTTAATTGTGGTTAGGTTATATTTGTGTTCTGTGGGTATATGTCAGAGGAGGGTTAAGTGAATTTTATTCTGTGTTCTGTGTAAATATTTGTAAATTTAATAAATAAATGTTGTACTTGGAATTATTGTATTATAAGTATAATTTTAAAACTTGAGCTACTCTAATAAAGAAACTCAGGGGGTGAATTCCAGTTTGATATGTCGCATTTCAGTGGAGTTCTGCAATTAACAGACTTGGATGACTTCATAACACCATCGCAAGTAAATTAAAAATTTAATTAAATTTCACTTGGAAGTTTGAATAAGTAAATAAATATAAAAATATACCCCTCGAAACTCCGTTGAGTTCCACTCAGAGTGTTTATTTCAGATTGGGTCAATGACGAGTATCTAGTGGTGCTCAATTATGCATGAAAAGTTGCGTTATTTGAAATAAAAATTGGCCTTTTCAAGAATGTTTCTACAAAAAATCAAATACCAATGATATGAATTTTCTGTGTTACTTTTTTCCCACTTTGTATATACCTATTTCATTATCTAGAAAATTTATTGAAAATGCTTCTGGAGATTATAGAAAAATACATACTACTGAACTTACAGGAATGTATCAAGCCAGTTAAAATCGACAGGAAGATAAATACAGATACTAAAATAAAAATAGAAGAAGGTCAATATTATGAAGAAAATGTGGGTATCAGAAATTATACATGAACTATTTGGATATCCAGTAATTCTTATTCTAGGAAGGCGTTTTACAAAAATTAGAGAAAGTTCAAATATCATTAGCTGACTGCTTAGCATGTTCAGGTTGTATAACATCTGCAGAGAGTGTACTTATAACACAACAAAGTCAGGAGGAATTATTGAAAATTTTTCAACAGAACAAGCTATTGAAGGAGGTTAGTCATGTAATATGTTTTTTTGTAATTTTCATCTCTTGAAAATAACTTTCTCTAGGAAAATAAATTTGATGATTCTAAATTCATATTGGTTTCTATTTCCATACAACCAATATTATCCCTAGCTGTAAGATATAACATTTCACCCAATGATTGTGCATCAAAACTATCGACATATTTTAAAAACATGGGGGCGGACATGATAGTTGATATGTCCATAGCAGAAGATCTAGCTCTTCTGGAAAGTTACCAAGAATTCATAGAAAGATATAGGGCTTCTGTTGATGATGGCAAGAAGGATTCCCTTCCGATGTTAGCATCGAGTTGTCCAGGTGAGAAAATCATACTTTTTCTTTTGAAGTGTTCAAAAGATAATAATAACATGTGTTTTCAGGATGGGTATGCTATGCTGAAAAAACACATGGCTCCTACATTCTACCTTACATTGCAACTACAAAATCTCCCCAGCAAATAATGGGGTCTATTATAAAAAATTGGCTGACTAAAAAACTAGATGCTCGTTCGATATACCATGTGACTGTAATGCCATGTTTTGACAAGAAGCTTGAAGCTTCAAGGGCAGAATTTTCAGACGAAACTATCCAAATGAAAGATGTTGACTGTGTAATAACAGCAAGTACGTTAGGATTAAAACGTGAGGTTCACGATCTTATATATCTGTTTTAGTTGAACTAGAACAAATGTTGGAAAAGGATAATATATCCTTGAGCTCCCTGGAAAATTCAAAGTTTTCTGAGCCCTGGATACCAACAGAAATTAAAGAATGTTTACCGAATTTAACAAGGCGGATAGGATCGGGTTCAGGTGGCTATTCAGACTATATATTCAAATTAGCTGCATTGGAGCTCTTTGGAATAGAATGTGATAAAGTAGAATATAAAGAGTTAAGGTATGCTAAAAGACAGAAAACTTCACTCAAGTATCTTGTACAGGAAATCATGTAATGATAATTTTTAGGAACCCAGACTTCAAAGAAATCGTCTTAGAAAGAGATGGAGCGATTCTCCTGAAATTTGCAATAGCTAATGGTTTCAGAAATATACAAAATCTTGTGCAAAAATTGAAGAGAGGAAAGTCTCCGTATCATTATGTTGAAGTTATGGCTTGCCCATCAGGTAAATCGATATGAGATATTTTTCAGTGATTTTCAAATTAATTTTTAACATTTTAAAGGATGTTTGAATGGAGGCGCTCAAGTGAGATCCCAAAATAATCTAACTCCAAAAGAACTTACAAATAAATTAGAGGACATGTATTTTTCACTTCCCCTTAAGGAACCTTCGGACAATAAAGTTTTGAAACAACTTTATGAAATTTGGTTACAAGGAAAAGACAGTGAAAAAGCAAATAGTCTGTTGCACACAAGATACCATGCTGTTGCAAAATCAACAAATGCTCTGACAATTAAATGGTGATAAATGACTTGTAACATATTTGTTGAATATATGGTTATTTTATTTCATTATAAACCGCGTATTTTTAATGTGATGATAAATCAATGAGTAGATTGATATTGCACAGGTGAGATGAATAAATTTGGGGATATTTTACTTCGGGTTTAACAATACCATGTTGGTAATAGTTTGTTTGATCAATATTTGAATCTCCATCAAAAGTATTGTCAAAATTGAATAAACTTCAATTTCATGTGGCAAGATGGCTGAAGGAGAAAAAGGTGGAGCAGATGATAAAAAAATAGTTCATACTTATCCGTTAGTTAGGGTAAGTACAGATTTCAATATCTTGTGTTCGTATTATTTATTTGTGAAATGGTTTTGTATTTTTCCAAATCGAAAACTGCAGCAAAAAGTCCTACTTTTCAAACAAAACCAATTCCTTCCTTGTGTAACAATTTGGGAAAAAGAGTTTCCTAGATACACCGAAAAGTCAGTATCAAATTAAACTTACCCCTATGCGAATCTACTGCTCCAAGTGGAAGGATTTTGAAAATACTTTGTATATTGATATTTCAATCTACATTTATAGCATTCAGACATGCCTGAAGAAACAAGGCAGGATGCTGTTGAACTTATAGTGACGGCGTGCGAAAAGTTTTCCGCCAACAACGAAGTGAGTTGAATTTTTTAACTGAAAAGAACATCGACACTCACGTCAATATTCTCCTGGATTTTTTAGGGTGCTGCTAAAATGATTAAAGAAGAAATGGATAAAAAATTTGGTCCACCGTACCACGTTGTAGTGGGCGAAGGTTATGGCTTCGAAATAACTTACGAATGTAAAAATTTACTTTACATGTTCTTTGGCGGAAATTTAGGAATATTAGTTTGGAAGTGTTGACTAGACTTCATTGTACATGGATACATATTTTTATTTTTAAATACATAATTCAAAAATTATATTTACTGCCTAATTGACTATTTTTTAATAAATGTAACAAAATTATATTTAACAGGATATAGTTTCTACTTGATCTTTAGTAATCAGCTAATGTTAATATCAGATTTTTCAACAAAATATTATGATAACTTACATCAAGCAGTGGGAGTCTATTAAATGAGACTTAACGGCTTGACACAGGATCTGGCAGAAAGGATTTTTGTGATGTCTTGCATATCTGGTCACATTTTAGAAGAATCTTGGATAAAATGACCATTTGATAGGGTGTATTTTGAATTTTTATATGCAATTCTACCCTTATATACAAACTTCCAAAAATACCTTGATCGCATGAAAAATTGATCACTTCACTATATTTTTTTAGAATTGTCTTTCGTCACAATTCTATATAATTCTTTCCTAAATGAAGTTAAATTTTTTTCAAACATTTGCCCTTTCTGCTGAACCTTTTGAATTTTATTATAATTACAGTACAACTTCAGTAGTTCGGACACTCGCTAGCCCGGGCACTCCAGTAATTCGGGCACTGCTTTGATTCGGGCAGTTAGAAATTTTCACCTCTGAAATCCGGGCGCATATGCAAAACAGTATAATTTTCTTGTCTGAACTTGTACAAAACAGTTGTAGGACGGGTTGAAAACGTCATAGGGCGCTGGCCGCATCATCAGGAGTGAAGAGAAGAATCTTCTCCTTGAAAACTTGTTACTTTTGAAAAGGATCAAAAACGAAGCCACTGATATTTATACATCAAAAATGATCCAAAAGTAAAATTGATTCATATTTTTCAAAAAAATAGAAGACAAGGCAGATGGTGCATGTTCTTGTATATATTTATTATTCATATTCATAGTGCAAAGTAGGCAGTACATATATTATATGTAATCGTATACGTATAATTTATTTTCATTATTAGAAATTTGTAAACTTTGGTTTTATTTATAAGAATCATTTTTTTTTAGTTTTGATCGATAAACTTCAATTTTGATCATTTTTAAGTTGTTTTATATGATAAATTCAAATCACTCCAGTAATCCGGGCACCTCGATGGTTCGGGCACGTCCCGGTCCGATATCTGCCCGGACTACTGAAGTTGTACTGTACGAGCAGGAAAAAGCTAAATTTTCACCCCAATCTCTCAACTTGTTAGTTTCTACTGAAAAATCATAATGCATGATGATGCAAAAATCATTCCGAACGAAAGTTATCAAATCAATACCAATTGCATCAACGTTTCCTCCCAATGAAGTATTTTGGGCACAGATTCAGTACATTAAAAAATAATTGGTTTTATATCAGATCAATAAAAATGTATAATTTCTAGTCTGGGTACCTAGACCTTTCAGTTATTCAGCCTATATTGTAAAAATACTCCGAATCTAATTCAATTGCACTTATTATTATATTAGAAAAATATGAAAAGCTAGAGGTTGTCTAATACGAAAATATAAAATTTGTTTCATCAAAATGTGCTTTTTGCCAATATCTCCCTGGTATTACGAACAAGAACATACGCATATTCCCTAATTTGAGATAAATGATGTTCCATAAGTTTAACATCACCATCTCTATAAGCCGCTACATACTCTTTGCATTCAGGTTGAAGACGAGGCAGAACATCTAGCATTACTTTGGTTATATCCGCAAACATTTCCTAAAAACGTAACCAATTAAATTATTGATTGTAATCTTCCAAACAGAAAAGTAGAATTTTCTCTTACTCTAGGAAGATTAGCAATGAGTTTGGCAGTAGCTATCTTCACTTTTTCAGCTTTTGGAATGCATTCGTCTATATTTGATTCATTCAAACATTTCCACAACTGCTGAACACTTTTTGTGATGTTGGCCGTTAACGTTTCTATAGGTTGTCTGGAATGTCTTTCGGAATAATAATTCTGTACTCCGCTCCTTACCTGATCAAATTCTTTCAGCTGGAATAGAATGCGTCAGCTCACTAGCTCAGAGTATATTCATGTTTAGACATACCTGATGTTTAAAAGCTTGGCGATTTGCTTTGGCACCTTTTGCTATATCACGAGTTTCATACATACTGGAAGGTCTTTGGCTCCTTCTTTCGAACATGAAGTTATCATCCACAGATTTTCCATTCAGAGGGGGCACACTGTTAGATTCTTCCTGATTCTGATATTAAAAACAAATAATTTCGAAACAATAATATAACCTATAAAATCTAACCTTACTATATCAGTTTATATGAACTACTTGAATCACGTAGTTCTGTGGTTACAGTATTTGACATCAAGTTCATCAATTAGTAAATACAAATAATTTTAAGATTGAATTGAGTAGAAAAAAGCCATAAAATGGAAAATAAACCGATTGTACTAATTTGTAGTAATACAAAAACAAAACCAGAAACCCTTATGAAAATGATATTCAATTCAACATCAATAGATGAAGGGTCTCCTGATATGATAAAATCTAACTGGAGTGTAGTAACTAAGTATTATTCCGCAGAAATTTGTCTAGTAGGATTAGAAAAGGATTTTAAGAGATCTGAAGACTTCAATAATAGAGTGGAAGCTTTAATAATTCATTTAGATCCAGAGACGAACACTTTGGTCGAAGATTTAGATGCCTGGAAAAACATAATGCAAGATTGCCAACCAGAAATCCAACTTTTGGTCACTGATTATGAAAATGAAGTCTGTTCTGAGCTCATCTTCGAATCGAACCCCAAAAGAAAAAGTAATTTGGAAATAGTTTCACTGTTCGAAAATTCTGAACCGAATCAAGATGAAGCTTCTGACTTTCAAGAGAAGACTGGAATTAACAGAGTTATTGAAGTTTTACATTCTCATAAATGGCCAAATATGAAAAAAAAAACAACCTTAAAAAAGAAAGTGTATGAATTAGACGATAGTTTTGAGGAAATGTTTGCCCAGTTATCAAGTATGAAAGAAAGTATTACTTCTTTACCTTCTTCTGAAAGAAAGCAGTGTGCTGAACAAATTGTTACTCAATTTTGGAAAGCAATAGGAGGAGATGAAGATGAATTATCGGATTCAGAAAATGTCATTGCTTCAAATTAGTAAATGTGTTTTCACCTCAACAATCAGCTTTTGAATTCACCGTACAAGGCGTTAAGCTGGAATAGAAGAATTTAGAATCGATACTGGTAATTGAAATACATATGAAAAGAATGAATGAAGATTAGTTGAGAGATTTTTTGTATGGAATATTTGATATGTAGACTGTCATTGTGTATCGGCCACGTAATAAAGGAATAAAACAAGAAAAAAATTATCATTTAGACCTGAAACCAAAGCACTCCTTGAACTCAATCAGAATATTCAGAAAATCCATATTTTTGTAAAGTTATTGAAGGGGAGACACAAAAGCGGCCCACACACGAACACTTCGGAGCGAAGGTTTGATGCGCGCCGTTCCAAACTTCCGTGTAAAAGTTTTGGTTAGTTCGATCAACGCTCCAAGGTTAGGCGTTTCACTTTGGCGCGGCGCTCTGGCGTGTCGCTCTGATGTGGCGCTCTGGAGTGACGCTCCAAAGTTTTAAAATTTCTAAAACTCAACGAGCCACTCCAAACCTTTCAATTTTGGAAACTTCTACCCCACTAACCATCACTTTTGAACGTGACATTCAATACTGTCACATCAGAATCAAGATATTTTGTGTACGTTAGTGGGCAAGCGACACTCCAGCGTGTATCGTTCAGGAGTGACGCTCCGGAACGCCAAATGCTTGATGCGCGCTCCGAAGTGTTCGTGTGTGGGCCGCTAATGATGGGTTTCATTTGTGAGTTGGAATTGTTTTGTTCGTTGAAGTCAATTTGTCTTAAAGATGAAGTATATAAAGCCTCATAAACTCTATCAACACAAAAAGCATTCTTCAGAAGAAATATCATAGACATTAAGTTTACCATCAAGATTGTATCCAGTGAATTGAATGCAGTTTCCCCATTCAATCGTGAATTTTCCGGTATTTTGGAAAGTTTGTTCTTCAGATCTGCGTTTTCAGTGGTTAAACTTTCTACACAAGCCTTTAATTTATTCACTTCAGCCTTCAGATCCGAAATGGTGTTGTCAGATAATTTCAATTGTTTCGATAGTTCCAATATTTCAGTAGTTTTGGAGTTATCTCGTTCATCAGGGGATGTACTGAAGACCTTCACCTAACAATGGGTTTATTTAAGATGTATCATTAAATTTCGTAAAAACGTTTCACTCACTGCTTTTGGCGAAGGAATTGTGTCATATTCCTCATCTGATGCCACTGTATCATAAACAGGGTCTTCCTCGAAACAAGAACGAGCTGAAAACCGAAATTTACAATGTAGGTAACGAATCAATGTGAAGAACTCACTTTTCTCTTGCCGTCTTTGAGTGTCAACTAATATATCATAAACCAAGTTTTTCAACTCGGGTGTGGAAAAACGAGCCAATTTTTGTCTTCCTTGATTTCTTGTGGTTGACAGAGTTGGATCCACTGGTAAAAATGGAACAGTATTCAGTTCTATAGCATCAACGCAACTCAACCAAACTGAAATAACAAAGGATTGATTTCATAATCGGATTATACCCAAATTGTATAGAAATGTAGCAGAAAGAATAGAAAACTTACCCTGATCCATTCAAAGTTGAGAATGAGGAGAAAAAGTTTTGGTAAATAAATTCAATGAATGCAGAAATTTGCTGAATATTACTTACTTGCTTCCGTCTGCCTTCTATCAACTTCATCAAAAACATCAATAACTAGTTCCTCAAACAAATGGTTTGGTAGCTGAACATAACATGAAAATAAATCACTTTGTATTAAAGTAACGAAAATTTGAAAAATTGAATTCTAAAATAGTAATATGAACTAATTCTCCAGCTTCTGATAATCAGGATTATACATGAGTTAAAATTTGTTATCCAAATATTAAGAGTGTACTCCAAAAAATTTTTCAAATGAAATATTGACATTACCTTCTGTAATTTTTCCAATGAAGCTGAATTTGAATAGAAGCCATTTTGAGGTATCAAGATATGGACTCCAGCTTGATGATCTGGTTTTCTTACCGTCAAATAGTAGCTAAAACTGTCAGTTACCTCGTATTGGCTAACTAGAAGTCTGTTAAAGATCTCTTTATTTGCAATGGTCCTAAGTATACAAAAAAAAAGGTATAACAAGGAGATTGACATTAAATTAAGAACATACTTAGCATAATCAATGGGGGTTTTACCATGTGCGTCTGGACAAGTTGGATCAGCCCCGTAAACTAACAAAAGTTCTATTTGTAAAAATTGTTCACCCTTAACTGCAACATGTAAAGCAGTTGTGCCCTTTTCCTTGAATGTAACAAACATAAAATCATCATATGACTACTCACCATTTTCGGATGAATAGTAATCATAAAAAATAACACTTCTTCAGATTCCTCAAATTATAATTGTATTTCCTAAATTAAATCAGTGAAATCTCACCAAAAACCTGGTTCAAATTTAATTTTACTCACATCATGAAAATAATTTGGATCGGCCCCTGTTGCCAGTAACTTGAACGAAGTTTCAAGATTGGGAGTCCTAACACTAGCATGCAACTGCTTTCCGAGTTCATTTTCTACACAGATAGGGCCATCATCAAATGTCTGTCTTAGAGCAAATGTGCACATCTGGTGTTTAGACTTAATGAATTCAGATTTCAACCTAAAAACTTGATTTAGTTTATGTGCTGCAGATGCCAGAAGATTTGTATGAACACTTCGACTTTGGAAAGGAATCAATAAAATATAATATAATTTATCAATAAAGTGCCACATTAGTAATCAGGGAACCTTTCTCCACCAAAAGAATCTTTTGTGTAATTTTGGTAATTTAGAGTTTGAAATAACAACATCAGATATTTTTACTTTCCAAGGCCTATTAAATCTTATCATTAAGAAGTAAAACATGAATGTAGCCTCACTCTAAACTGTCCCTAGGATTAGGTTTCTTTTTCATCATTTTCGAACCATTTTCCAGTAGCATATGTTCCCAAATGCTGTTCACCCCATTATTTACCAGTGTCATCAACATCTAATGAAAACATACCAATAATATCATCAATAATCTCAATGAATGAGAATGACTTACATTCATTTGT
Organism: Adalia bipunctata; assembly: GCA_910592335.1. NCBI lineage: Eukaryota > Metazoa > Arthropoda > Insecta > Coleoptera > Coccinellidae > Adalia > Adalia bipunctata. Next base: position 8,875,660 of record OU342951.1, read on the forward strand.
TTTCCGGGCCATTGGCTTTTCTGCAACGATTTCACTTGGGAAATGTGCCTTCCGAGACTTCTGTGTACACTGCAGCACTGTGTGCACAATAAAATACCTTTATTTAAAGAAGACCATGTTGCCTCTGAAAAAATTTCGTTAAACAAAAAATAGTTTGAAAAGGGTAAATTACCACCAACCTGATGATCCACAATCACCACAAACTTCAATATTTTGGTGGTGATTTTTGCGAGACATGTCTTCACCCTTATAATTCTCACAAAAACTGTTGTTAATTTTGCCAGTCAATTAATTGTTAATTCAATTATTCTCAACTGAGCTCAAACGCCATATTTTGTTTTGAAACTGTTTATAAATTATCTATGGGAATGTTTGACCGATGTGACAAGTGTAGTAGTTCAATTGAACAAAGTTACGGGCACATGTGCAGGGGTGTATCTGCCCAATCCGTTGATTTAAAAAAATCTCCGTTCGCATATAAAATAAAACAAAAAATGGAATTATCTCTTTAATCAGAGTGAAAATCATAGAACTATAAAACAAGAAATATATTTAAATAAGTATATTCAAGCCACGTATGCTACAGACTTCCTCTCAATAGGTGAACGGCATACTGGGCAATTATCTTGGATATCAACAGAGCAATCTTCGCACAAGCACACATGACCACAAGGTAAAAGGATTATCTGAAAAAAAATGCATATGCTTGTTAATATTTTTTTGATGCTCAAAATACTTATGATTACCTCTATTGGGTTTGTTCTGCAAACAACACAAACTTGACTATCATTCATATCATTGGCTCTGGTTTTTTTCCTTCTTTCCCTCCTAGACTCTTCCAATTGTTTTTTAATTTCAGCTTCTTGAATTTGTTTAGCTCGATATTTTAAGTATTTTTTCACAATTAGACCACCCACTACAATTCCAATTGTCCCAAAAAGTAAACATAGCCATCTAAAAAGTAGTTCAAACTGTGAAAAAACTGAAAAGATAAGTATCTAGTCAATAAAGAGAAACATATTTATTAAAATGAACAGTGTTCTTTTTTACATTTGTATCATTGATGAAGAAAAGTGTTTTCATAATTATTCCCATATAAAATTATTTTGGAACTCAATAAAACATTAAAATTATATTAACCTGTAATTTTTTTTAGAACCTTCCAGTTTTTTGACTAGAGATGTGACTTGCATATTTGTGAGGTAAAATGGTGCACCATTTGCAGGAGGCTGCAACTGTAAAACATTACCATCCTTCGAATACACCAATTCACCGATTCCAGTGATCGTTGTCCCTTTCCTCAACATTTTCTCTGTGGACTGAATACCTCTTTGCCTAATTCCGGCAAAAAATCCCCAAATATGATCCATCACACTTGGAACAGTAGGATTAAATACATCCGATATGACATCCATATCTGTTACAAATTATTTGAATAGTTCAATAATTGTTCTTAATCCAAACTGATCAAAATTACCTAAAATATCAGCTGCAAGAGGATCCATTATTTCAACTTCGATACCTTTATTTTCAAGAGAAAATGGCATGATATTATGCACCTCCTGTATAATACGCTCAGAATCATTCCAAAAGCCTGTGGTACTCCTCTGAATAACATGTTCTTTGATTCTCAGTAATTGAACTACGCCTTCAACATCAGCATTATTGTTGCTTATAATTGGTTTCCCTAACGGTTTAACAGTTCCTCGTATGGAAATATAGGATAATTTTTTATCTGGATGTGTAAGAACAATCTCCTTTAGATCTTTGTTTATATTCAGGTAAGGTGCTCCCTGAAATTTATGATTGTTAATAAAATTGCGCAATTTACAGTACGAAATATACATATACGAGTCCCGAATAATCTTTCCATACCTGAATCATAGTCATTGCATTTTTGTTTTTGTAATAATTTCGAACACATGATATGAAGATGATTGAATCGATTCCTAATATTATTGTTTCCACCAAATAGTCCATTGTTTTCATGTATTGTTACTAACAACAAAACATTTTTTTCCTAGTAAAAAGGTCAGGGCTATCAAAAAAGTAGTTTCAGTATAAAACATAATTATTATATAATAGGACTAACTTATCCTCGCTCTGAAACCTGATCAAATTGGTCTCTCCTTTTCTCAAATTTTAATCGCTATTTATTTCAATGAAGAGTTTTTGATTTCATTGCATTATTTGGTTTCAAATAATTCACATCTTCTGATAAAAAAATATATCAATATTTTGCATTTGCATCAAAGTTCTGACAGTAGTTCTGATAAATCAGATTAAAAAAATTCCAAATGCCAAAGCCCAAATCACCATAGAATTATGTGCAAATCACACAGGTCTATGCCCAAATCAAAGAGGTTATGTGTCAGATTTGACAGATTCAATTAACCTATATTTTAAATATTTTGATCAGGAAGGAATGGTTCATTTTCATATTTAGCTGATTTACCAAAATGGAATGCACTCGAGGTTGTGGAAACGATGCCGTTTTGAAGGTAATAAAAACAGTATTTTATATGTTATTTTCATAAAAAATCAACATTTTGATTACAGAGACCTAAAAGCGGGGATAAATTATGTAAAGAATGCTTTTTTGAAGCCTTCGAAGATGAAATTCATTTTACTATCACCACGGCTAAGCTATTCAGGCCTGGAAGCACAGTAGCAGTGGCAGCCTCTGGCGGAAAAGATTCCACAGTCTTAGCTTATGTTTTAAAGCATTTGAATAAGAAATATAAATATGACCTGAAATTTATACTATTGTCAATAGATGAAGGGATAACAGGATACAGAGACGACAGTTTAGAAACTGTGAAGCAGAATAGGGACGATTATGAAATGCCCCTCAAAATCTTGTCTTACAAGGACTTGTACGGCTGGACAATGGATGAAATTGTATCAGAAGTTGGTATTTATTAAAGCAATATTGAAACAAATTATTTTACAATTGATTTCAGATTGGAAGAAAGAATAACTGTACGTTCTGTGGAGTATTTAGAAGACAAGCTTTAGATAGAGGAGCACATTTATTAAAAGTAGATTATTTAGCTACGGGACATAATGCAGATGATATAGCTGAAACAGTGCTTATGAATATTTTGAGGGGAGATTTGGCAAGATTAAGCAGGTGCACTTCAATAATAACAGTAAATTTATGACATTCTTGACTAAGGGCATCTCATATTAAAATTTGTGTTGAAATTTTTAGGATAGCGGAGATGGAATTCCTAGAGTAAAACCATTGAAATATGCATATGAAAAGGAAATTGTAATGTATGCATATTTCAAAAAGCTGGTTTATTTCTCTACTGAATGCACTTTTTCACCAAATGCGTATAGAGGACATGCTAGAGTATTACTTAAAGATTTAGAGAAAGTAGACCCTTGTGTTATTATGAATATAATACACTCTGGTAAATACATATATAATTCTTTTATGAAATGAGTTCTAATAATGTTTTTCAGGAGAATCGTTGAAGGTGAATGATACTTCAAAAATGCCAACCCTTCAAAATTGTACAAGGTGTGGCTATGTATCTTCACAAGATATTTGCAAGGCTTGTATTTTATTAGAGGGATTGAATAATGGTGAGCCTAATTTGGGGATTGGTAAATCGAGTAAAGTGAAGAAATCACTGGCTTTGAACGAAGAAAAGAGAAAATGTTGTGGTGGGAAAGGAAACTGTAATGATGTAGGAAGTTAACAATTTTGAATAAAAATAATAAAATTTTAATGTTTTTGTTTTAATTCACATTGCGCAATTCAACAAATTCTAATGGAGAATACAAATAATATTTTATTCAATAAAAGACATAATTTATGTCACATAAATATAATTATTTTGTAGAAAATATTTACAATAAATATAATTTAAGTTTCTATCTTCCATAAGGATGTATTTGGGCAGCACTCTTTATATTAGTCTTTATAGTGGAAGGTGCCTTATTCATTGGCATTGACGTATTTGGAGGAATAGGAATTGATCCAGATCCACTACCTGCCCTATTTTGAGGGGCAACCATCATGCCGCCTGAAGTGGGGTTACCCGCATTAGAACCTGTTCCCATTTTCAAGCCTTTACCCATACCAACTGCAGCAACAAGAAGATGAGTATCAGCTACGCTCGAGTTTTGTTGAGTATTTCCTCTTGACGAAGATTCCACTTCCCACTCCTCTCTAGCCTTGTTTACAATATCCCAAACATGAAGAACAACCTTCTGGTATGCAGCAATTTGTTTTTGAGCATTCTCAAACGTTAAATTCGTAGCTTTGTGTTCTACCTGAAGCATCTTGCTTTCAGCCATAGGTTCTAATTTTGTTCGCAGATAATCAGGTACCAAATCATGAGCAAATGTTGTTACTCTTCCTTCTGTCATTTGTACCAATTGTTCATCTCTCTCTGGTGATAACATAAGGGGTAGCACTGTTAGATTTCTTAAGAGAGGGCACTTGTCATGACTCAATACTTTAGTAAGGGCTGTAAGTTGCCCAGAGATGAGGGCGTAATTATCTAAGAAGTTTGGCCAGTTCAGGGTCTCGAATTCAGTCTCTATCTTCATGATCATAGATGCTATGGAAGTCTTCAAGTCGTTAACACGTTGGATAATGTTTTCTAATGCAAACTCCAGTTGCTTTTCTTCTCTCTGCTGCATTTTGATTAGCATAAAGGAGCAACAAGCACTAAATCACAAAGACCACTGTCAACAAATATCCGCAAATCGTGCGCTATCTCAAACCAAACAACCACTGTAACTTCTATTTTTATTTTAACACAAGAACTGCATCATAAATAAACTGTTCTGAAAAAGTCACCTTAACCTTAAAAATTAGAGAGTGAAGTGAGTAAGTGACAGCAATTCATCGACATAACATGAAAATAAAAAATACCAACATCTGTGATCATATCAGGTGAATAATTTTTATTCAATACTTTCATGTTTCAAAATATCCTGGAATTACTGCCCCAGAACTTACTGTTGATACTAATTAATATAAAACATTTTATTCATTTTATTATTATTAAGAAGATGTGGTAATTTTTCCATCATATATTTTTTTCTATGATTGTGACAGTTAAATTCCTGCCATATTTGATTAACGTTTTGTTGTCGGCTTATGGAAATCATAATATTCAAAATTAATTTATGTTTTCAATCATAATTTAAAATAGAAGTAACCGTTCCAGGTGAATACTCTTTATATTAATGTTGTTTTATTTGATACAAATTAGGTTGTATTTACTTTGCTTTAAATTTAGGCGCCTGAATACCTCGAGTTACCATGCATGATCTTATTTTACCTCTTGGAATTGAAATGAATTGTTGAGAACGCTTTCTCTTAAATGCATTTTTACCTAAACTTCAAATCATAAAAGTATATGTTGAATAAATTATGGTTACTACTTTAGTCCCATTTTGAAATTGGCTCTATATCAAAAACTCATGTGCAAAATTCCATTGTCATTAATAATAACACCCTGATTGTTATCAATGAAACTATTGAATTTCAGCATTGAAATGAGTCACAAGGGAAATCAAAACCTACCTGAGGATTCAAAAATTCCTGCCAATGGAGAAGATACTAATGAAACTGTTGATGATTCAAAAAGGAAAGATATAAAGCAAGAAGTTGGGGAAGAAACTGCAAAAACTATGAAAACAAGATCTTCAAGAAGGTCCAAGATCTCCTCTGATGAAAATGATTTGAAATCGAAGAAAGAGGAGCCTGTGACAGAGGAAATTATCGAACAAAAAAATAATGAAGTTGAAGAAACAGATATTGATAAAACAGAGTCGTTCGAAGAGTCGCCGAAGGGTGACGAATTGAATGGCACAAGTGAATCTCCAGTGGAAGTAGATGAACCTGTTGAAAGTGCTGATGAAAATAGAGAAAATAATGATGAAACTGAAAATAGTCCCGAGAATCAAGAAACAGATGAAAGTAGTGGTAAAGAAGATTCTGATACATCATTCATGGAACCTTTAGTATTATCTCCTGATGAACCGTGTCCGGAATTGGAATTTGAAGAATCTTCAGACAAAGAATCTGAAAAGCATTCTCCTGTCTTATCAAGATGTACAACACGCAGGTCTCAAAACAGAAAAATTCCCACTCCTAATACCCCAAGAATGATAAATGAGCCAGTACCAGAAAAAGAATTCATCGACTTCAAGAATGGTATGTATTAAAAGTATTTCAATAAATGCTACAATGTTAACATCAGTGAAAATTCAAAGTATGAGGTGGCAATATGCTGTCAGTTATTTCTCTTGAATTTTAATGGATTTTGAGTTTAATAAATTGCTTGTTAAAGGATCTGGAACACCTGGGGCAGCAACAGAAAGCTGTTCGAAGAGTATGAACTTCAATGAAACAGATAATAGTGAAAACGTCTCAATGACTGTTCGAGTTGGAGGAAATGAAACTCGAACAGATTTTTCAGAGGGTGAAAGTGACCTACTCCAGAGTCTAAGAAGTAAGGGATCAAACTCATCTTCCCGATATCTGTCATCTCGGAGGTCTCTAAGATCTTTGAGAAATGATACACACTCAAAGAGCTTAAGAGATTCCCTACACAGAGGTAAACTATATGTTCCATCTCCTCTATCAAGGGATTCGATAGAGAGGGCCCCAAGCGTCAAAAGGAAAGAACGAAGTGAGACTCCGGAGGAGAGGAAAAAATTCAAAACCGATTCTTCTGGATTCTTTTCAAAATTGTCAAGTCCATTATCGAACCTAAAAAACAAATTCTCTACAACTCCAACAGGAACTAGCACTCCCAAATTGACTTCATATAAGGATGAAAAGAATCATATCGACGGCGATTATTTTGACCAAGTGGAAATGCCTCAAGACATGGTAGTCGCGCAAAATAAATGGTGTCAAATTATGTAAAAAATATTGAATCGTCTTTGTTTTTTATCTGATAGGTTAAATCATGTTTTACTCGCAGGTTGATTTGTTTCGTAGACCACTGTATTTTGTTCGTTTTCTATATTATCATCTTTATCATATTTTGTATTTTATTTACTTGATTGAACAATTTGAATAAAATTGGAGTTTTCGAATTTTTTATATTTTGAGTTTATTGTTTACATAATCAAGCTTTTTGTGTTGAGTAGAGAGGCAAATTCTGAAGCAGAAGTGTTATAGTATAATGATAATATAAAATTTATGATACTGAGTAAAAATTTTATGAAACATGCTTATAGGAGTGATAAGCAAACTGTTGATGTACAAATGAGAGCAAATTTTCCATCTGAAAATAAAGAAATTCCTTATATAATTCGTTCTATCTGGGAACAAATAGTAGCATTATGCTATATTATTAAAGACTGTTGAATAGTCTGATATTTATGTATTACTTTCAAGAATAGATCAAACCAATGACATTAGTTGATCTCTCATATTATTGGTTTCTTTAACAAGTCTTATTATCACTTTCTTTTTTTCTTAATATCACTTCATTTGACTGGCAAGTTACATATTCTTATTAGATTTTAATAATGTATCAAACATTTGTATTTAGTAGAATTACAAGTGTTAAATTTCTTTCATGAATATACAATAGAATTATCCAACTTATTTTTATTCATATCCCACTTTGCTGTTGGTATTTTGTTTTCGATTTGGCGAACTCCGACGAATAGAATATTTTGTGCTGGTACCGGATTATCCAGTTGAATTCTGTCAAGGGAATATGGAGCGATAGTTAATGCACTCGTTTCCACACCACCATAGAAAAATAAACGACTGTATATTTTTCCGCCGAATTCTGAGGGATAATCCTGAAATTTTCATGGAAAAGCATTTCGAAAGAATTATCATTTATTTGCAACATCATCTGGATCAAAAATAAACATCAGATTCATTACATTTAACGTTAATGTATCAGCTGCAAAATAGATATATAGTAGGTACATCAGAGCTAAATAAAATTTTCACTATATGTTACTAGAAACCTATGATGCCGATGGCCATTCGATTATTTGTGCTTGAATGAATATTCAGTTGTGCAGCATTAATTTAAAATGGCAGATGTGATGGAGAAAACTTAAATTTTCACCGATGATCGCAAAAATAAATACCTCTAGAGTCTAGATGATATTTCTCTCGGGTCAAATGAACATCTTATAATTTTCCATTACACCTATGATAGCGTGAAATATATAGGTACAGTTAGTATTTTACGTACTCCTATACATATTGTTCTTCATCAAAATATCGTTTGATATAGGATTCAAAATATGCCGAAAACTCAAAAAGTAAAAATGTATAGGAAAATTTTGAACAAATAAATTCCATTTTCAAAAAGAATTTTTTTACCTAGGTATAGCCGATCTTAATAGATGTCTACAGATGGCTGTGGTATAAGGATGTATCAGTAGGTATAAAGGCTTTTCTATAATAGATATCTCCTCTTATTTTAGAGTAGGTACCTACGGACACGGTGAAGGAATCAGCAGAATTTTGAATCCTATTTTCATCCTACATCAAATATAACCTACATAACTTTTTAACACTAATTCAATAATTTATTCTCTTTCATAAAATCTAATCAGTAATATATTTAATTTAGGTAGGTTCATTTGGAGAACGAATAACTGAAAAACTCCGTGTCTTTATCTATGTCGAAGAACTTTTAGAGTGGTACTATGGTGGTAGAAGATTATTTTTGATTTGATAATCTGAATCCTTGCTTTATGTAATTGTAGTTTGAATAAATTTCTTCATTTTTAGGCAGGTTGCGGAAGAACGACTCTGTTTAGACAAGAAAGATTATTTTTTTGAATTAACGTTAATTGTAATATAAATAATCGGCTTGTATAAAAAAATTGGATAGACAAAGTTCGAGCTTTCAGAAGTGGAAAAGTTGAGATTATCACTAAATTGAATATGAATTAAAGAATATAAATGAATATGAAATTGAAATAAATTCAGTAAAAATTTCGGAGCTACATATTACACTTCACAAATGAAATGTGTAAATTTTCATTTTAATATTTTTTCGAGAAACCTAGGGTGAACTCAATTACCCGCTAATATTTTTCTATTAACTAAGTAATCAATATTTTCATAAGATATGTTAATTTCACTCGCAGGGTGAAATAATTTGGAATTACTCTCAATTTTTTAAATCACTAAAATTCTACGATTTGAGTGACTTTCAAGTTCATCTTTTTTGACTCGAAAATAATCTATATTACAGAATCAACTGAAAATGAATGTGACTTGAAATTAAGGCGTTATTATTGTCCTTAGTTGCAATGGGTTCATATAAATAATGAAAACCAAGTACGTTTAATATACTTATAGCTATAGGTATATCAATAACAATGTTAATGTAGAAATGATTTTATATAAATCGAATAAAATTTAGGCGTCGAAAATATCCACTTCCTATTATTATACGCAAATATCTTCATTCATTTCATTCAAGTTCATTCGTCATATTTTTTTTTGTAGAATTTTCTCTAAGGTACCTACTATTTTCTTCAGAATTTCAACTGGACAGAAACGAGTAGGATTTTTAGGTACTCTTTTGACAGGCCGATGTTTAAATGAAGATATTCATTATGTGAATAGGTACACGTACACAAGAAAGATCAACAGGATTTGTAAAGATAAATATAAATAATCCTATACAATTGGACATAAAAATTTCGATGTTGAGTTTTGTGATACTGAATAATATTCGTACCTAATAATAGATAAATTTTCAAATAAGTACCTACAATAACTAATGTCACTATGAATATATCGCTTTAAAATGCCGAAATTATTAGAATGGAAAACTCCATCTGGTTAATTCCAAATAAATTTTCCACATTATTGTCAAGACTAATCCCATACAGCACACGACATCCATTGGACGTCCATTTTACGACCATATCAAGTCCAAACGTCCATGGACGTTGAATGGATGTCCATTGTACTTACAATTGTTGACGTACATTGGTTGTTACGAACGTACGTCCATTGTACATACATATAATGTCCAAAAATATATATGAATTTTCTGTTTGAATCTTATCTATTGTCTCTGTTCCAACTGAAAATCAACAGAATTTCCAAACACAATCTTCGAATAAAATTTGATGAATGGTGCTTTTTGTTGGTCCAGTTAATGTACATTTCTGGACGTCCATTGTACATCAACAGTGAACATTCATTGTACGTCCAATCCAGATACATTATTGATGTTATATTGTTATAATTATATTTCTTTCATGCTGTATCATGTTCAAATATTTAATAGCGTTCTTTGAAGAATAACTTTATAACTAAGGTTTATAGGCAAGCACGAAGCCAGGGGGGCTTCAGCACGCCATTCTAAAGTTAAAGATGGCTATGGCTTCAGCCCCAACCCCTCAAGTTTTTGGGAATATTATATTTTACTGATCAATTTCCTTTTGGAGTAATTCTTTCTGGAATAAACTCGTTGAATAATTATTATTTACGAATATGCCGATTACTATGAACAATTCTCACGCTCCCGGCTTGTATGTTTCATATGTGAAAACTCACATTCTTACTTGCTGAGGAGAAAATGAGAGCTATGCCATCTATCTTCGTTCGGGTAACTTCGACAGCGAATTAGTGTTGGTCTGATTGTTAACTAGATGTCGCCATGAGGTAGTCTTTCCTCATGACGATCTATCGCTTTGTTTTAAGATGAACTTGTTCTGCAGACATGAAATAAGTATAACAAGATCTTGCGTTGATGAGGATCATAGACAATTTCTGAATGATAACGATGGAGCCACAGTATAGAAATCAATATGTGATTTCTATACTGTGATGGAGCTCTCGCTAGGTTCCCTGGATGATGTTGTCCACAGGTGCGGCAGAGAAGGCATATACAAATAATTATATGAAGGAAATTGAAGATTCCATAATGAAATTGCTAAGGAGAGCCAGTGAGAGGAAATAAAAAGAAAATCTGTAACTACTACGTTTTTTCTCGGGCGTGCAATGATTATGCCAAAAATTTTGAAAATTCATTCATTTACAGCGTGACGTCCAATGAATGTCCACCGTTCCTCTTTTGGAGGAAAAATGGACGTCCATTGGTTGTCCGAAGTAATGTATAAGTACGTCCAACGGATGTCATCAAAGGACGTCTAATGGATGTCCAAAGTGGTGCCATATGGGCCTCCACTGGACATCCGTTGGACGTATTACGTACAGTAACGGACGTACAATGGATCTTTTGGATATCGAAAACGAACGTTCATTGGACGTACATAGGATGTACATGTGCTGTGTGGGATAAATATAAGGAATAAAATAATTGGCACTAATGTGACAGACTGGTATTGAGTAGGTAATCTAGTCACATGTTTATAAATAGTATATAAGATTGACTCAAATAATTGAACGACGTGGCAGAATTCGAAGTTAACGTCCTCTGCAATTCTTTTGTTTACAACTAATTTGGTATCTAAATTCTCGAACTATAGATGAAATACAATAATTGAATAATTGCTTTTTGTAGAGACATATACCAAAAGATGAACAAATACAACATCTCAACGTCCAGAACCTATTTTTTCAACAATTAGACACCCCACCAATTTAACATATTCGAACTATTCTTTCACATTCAGTAGAAGAATAATCGAAATGATTCTGAGAAAACAGACATCAGTATAGGCAGCGAGTAGCATTTCAGCACTACTAAGTTTGACCCAAAATTTATTTTCTCTTTTCACCAACTATACAGGGTGCGGATTGCGACAACTTCAAGATTTCCTCAAATGGTTTTCGTTTATAACTGCTACCAATTCGATAACCAGGTATTCAAAAAATTATATAGGTACAGAATGTTTAGTAGACTCTGATCGAGAACAGATATTTACGAATTTTTCTGGGCAGTTTTCCAGGGACAAGTTTGACAAAATTAGACAATATTCATGTAAATTTATTCAACAGACACCCTGTATATTTTCTCAGTGATTTTTCCAATGGGCAAATTCAGTTAAATAGTTCTGTTTTCTCGAGAAATCGTAGTTTACACATACTTCTCATCATGTTCTAACTTTTTTATTCTACGTTAAAGCTGGGGTTATATTTCAACAAGTAGTGACAAGTAGCAAAATAAGGGATTACAAAATACATCTATCATGGGATTTTCGTTCATTTACAAAATCTAATTTTCACTATTCTTTTTATTCTTCTAGGTATGTATAATTTTCTGATGCATTAAAACATACCATTAAATGAATTGTTTGAACTACTTTATTTTATTTCGAAGCTTAATTGGACTAGTGAACTGGGGAGTAAAATTGACTACGTTCCGTTCTATATATTGACTGAGGATATTGACGATGCCTAGTGACCGGTTGTTCAATTGGAAATCGATCAGCTAAATATGGAAAGCTGGGTCGATATGAAAAAATATGTACCTGAAAAAAATATTCAAGAACTTTTTTCGGTCGCTTTCTTTATGATGTTGACCTTTAAAATATATTTGATGTAAGTTTTTCCATTGATTGTCTTTCTCAGCTATGCTATGGCTATACACGAATGATGATTGTGATGGGATGACGTATAAAAGTACGTTTATTCTTAGTCGTCATCACAAAATGTTCAAACTTTAGACTGAATAGAATCGTGAATGAGTATAAAACCATTGCTAATTTCTTAATGACTTTCGAAAAAAATTGAATTTCGTTAGTATGATGCACTTCTTGAACAAGCGGCCCTAGATGACGTTGAGCTTTTTCGAAATTCTGATCTTCAGAAAGAGGAGGATAGATCAACTGGCAACTTTTGCATACATACTAATTATAGTCACAGCTCGTGATAGTTTTACAATGAACACTTCAAATGGGTGCAGAGTGTTTCTGATGGAGAAAATCTTGGTCAAATTGGGCGGGTTTTAATATGAACAATATTTATTGCAATTATGAGCATCGAAAGCAGAATTTGGTTCTCTATTTTCCTTAAATCTCAACATCAACAGCAATAATGATCCAGAAAATAGGTTTTTAGGAAGAAGAATACAACAAAATTGACCCTATCCTCCTACAGTTTCTGTTTCCGTTTCCTACAATCAGAATAATAACCGGAAAACATTGATAATAATTGATGAACATTTTAATTTGCCGTAGTTCCACCAGGTTCTTCCGAGAACTACATTTTTTATGCCGGACATTTCTGGTTTAATTATTTTGCTACACCTTCAGAGAAACCAAGCAGTTTCCACAAAATCTTAGATCCATACTTTCAGCCCTTAAATATATATGAATTCTTCAGTAATCACTAGCGCATTCTCTAGGGTTCATATAGCCAAATACATTCAATTCGTACATACTAGCGACTGTAATAAAAACAATATACCAAATCATTAACATGATACCATACTTCTTGTCCATTTTCCACCCATTCAAGTGTGTGGTAACCAGCAAGAAAACAACTGTCGAAAGCAGAGAAAGAGTGGAGTAAGTGAGACCTGGAAAAAATTGAATAACCATCACCCTAAATCAACACCGATGGACTGCCAACAAATAAGATTCAAATTGGAAAGATTTTTACATATATTTATTATTTTTGAATATTTTCTCAACGAACCTTTACTGATGACCTTCACTTGGCTGCCTGGGCTGACGATGGCTGTCTTCAAGAACCAAGGAAGACCTAAGCATACCAATATATCGAATACATTGGATCCTACTGCATTCGAAACTGCCATATCGCCATATCTATAAAAGAGGATTTCTTACGGAATTAGACGGAAATCATTAAGACGATTTCGTTGGGATTATAATTTATAGAAATCAGGAAAACTTGCCCTTCTTTGATGACAGCAATACTGGATAATGCATCCGGTACTGACACTCCAGCAGCAACGAATGTTAGTCCCATCACTGTGTCAGGAATGTTCAAAGTGAACCCTGGAGAAATAATTTGAATTTATATTCTAACACCTACCAATTCTTGCATGATCTCTCTGATACTTCTAGAAGAATCGAAAAATATTTACTCTCTATAATAAGTGAGCATAAGAAAAAATTGTGAAAAGTTCTTAAGAAGTTACGAATTGGTGAAGGCACCGGGTCCATTTCTTTCCGAGATATTCAAATTCGATGCCAATTTTCGAACACCCTGATCAAATTTTTCAGAATGTTTCCGATGAAACAGAAAACTATAGCTCTTATTCATATAAATCCTGAACATTTTTGACTTGACTTGCTTGAATCTCGAAATATTGAATGTTTTGTACAAAAATTTCGAATGTGTGAAAATTCTAATTCAGTTTCTTGAAATATAACTCGAATGGAAATGAATAATTACCAATAATAGTGATCATCCAGACCATGAAATAGGAATAGAAGGAAATCCACAACATTGAGACGAAAAAGGTGAATGGATACCAATTTCTGTATTTTTCTGATCTGCAGTCCGGCATGGTTTTTCGACACAAATAATGGATAGGAAAGATTAAACACCATTTGGCTTGGATGAAAAGATTTGGATCTGCAAAATTCAAGTATATTACACAACAATATTCATTTGCAAATGCTGTACGAACAATATCTATTTCACATTTTAATAAAGACAATTATTTAACGAAGAAGATGTTTTTTCTATCTAATTGTTTGGACCAAAAAAAAACTAAGGGTTGTTTCCTTGTGAAAAAAATAGGGTGGGTCTTCCATTAAAACTTTTTTTTTTAGCCCTCCCTTCTAAGTAACAGCTCTCTTGAGATGGAGCCCAAAAAACAGTATTCAATATTTTCTGAAAACCCAGAAAACTGAAATGAATAAAATTAAATCGAATGGAAATGCTATCCGAAAAAATTCCTCTAAATACACTGCGCAAAAAAATTAACGCACATTATGGAAATCTCAAATTTATTCTACAACTGAAGGTGTTCTCAATGATAATTATTTTTATCAGAATTATGCATGCATATGTTATCCACTTTCAACGTTTTTCTTCAATACAGATGTTTTCTCCCAGCAGGAATAAAAAAAGATGATATTATCAGATTTTGAATGTATTGGCTCCATTCTAAAATCAGTTGTTCTCGATCAATTCTAGTGATCAATAGTTTTTCTTTCTTTTGATTTTCTACACTCGATCGGTATGCAACGCGAAACACGCAATTTGACCCAAGAGGAATGTGCCCAAGCGGTAGTTTTGCGAGAAGAAGGGTGGACACAGTGGCGTATTCAGGGGGGGGGCCCAGGGGGGCCGGGCCCCCCCGAACCATATAATCACAGGAACGAAATTGCAAAAATAGGATAGTATTAAAATTCAATTTTCCTCATTTGGGAAATCCGGGCCCCCCCCGAACTGAAATCCTGGATACGCCACTGGGTGGACATACACAAGAATTGCAGAAAGATTTGGAGTTTACCATACAAGTTTGTCCAGAATGTTGCAGCGATTCAGGGAGACAGGTATGAATGTCCGAAGACCAGGACAGGGTAGACCACGGGTAACAACTGCCATTCAAGAACGTTACTTGAGAGTTTCTTCGTTGAGACAACGGTTTGCAACCGCTCGCTTCCTTCAAAATCAGCTTGAGCAAACTCATGAGGTGCAAATTAGCACTCAGACAATAAGAAATCGCCTCAGAGAATATGATTTAAGGCCTCATGTCGCGGCAAGAGGCCCAGCTCTTACCCCAGCCCATCGAAGGGCGCGTTTGGATTTTGCGAGAGAGCATATCCATTGGGAAGAGGCCGATTGGGAAAGAGTTCTCTTCACATATGAGTCTAGATTCTGCCTCTACCATTGTGAGATTCCCTTGTATACAGACGTCCACATGAAAAATATGCTCAGTGCAATTTCCTGAATACTACTGGTTTCGGGGGAGGATCGATTATGGTATGGGGTGGAATATCTTTGACTGCTCGCACAGACCTAGTGGTCGTTGATAATGGAGCTATGAATGCTGATAAGTATATAAGGAACATTATTGAAGAGCATGTAGTGCCATTTGCCCCATACATTGGGGAAAATTTCATGTTTATGGACGATAATGCCAGACCCCATCGTGCGCGCATCGTTCAGGAGTACCTTGAAGAGGTTGAAGTCTCTCGAATGGAATGGCCAGCAAGAAGTCCAGATCTCAATCCGATTGAGCAGGTTTGAGACAACCTCAATAGAAGGCTGACAAGTTCAGAAAATCATCCAGCTACTCTTAATGACTTAGGAATCCAACTCGGAGAAATCTGGGAAGGATTAGATCAGAACATTTTAAGATCACTCATTTTGAGTATGAACCGTCGTTGCCGAGCTGTAATTAACGCAAGGGATGGAAATACCACTTATTAAATCACTTATCAGCATTTCAGTGTTTTGAAAATTGTTCATTTCTCTTCTTTCACATAAGATTCGGTGAAATCCTGAATTTTTCTTCCATTTAATGTGTCTTGTTTCGTTCAAAACCTTCCCGAGAGAACATAAAAAATAAGTTATAAAGTCAATGTAGAGTTAACTTTCATTAAAATTGAGATTTTCAGAATGTGCGTTAATTTTTTTGCGCAGTGTATTAATCACTCACCTTCTGGCTTCACGAGAGGATCAACAACCTTCGAGGGATCGTATTCTTTAGGTTTATAATAATCCTGCTGAACAGGTACTTGGCTCTGAGGTATGGCAACTTCTGTGGGAACGGGAACAGCAGGTGGTGGTGATTCAACAGGTTGTGGTTGATTGAAAGCTTGAGCGTTGAACTGATTTTCGTAGCCTAGAATGTTAGGGCAGATATCTAGCAATCTAAGAAGTGGTAAGGTGAGCTACTAAATAAATGACTTGGGGTTGATTATATCGAGCCACTTCGTTAAGAAGTAATGCGAATGGATTTCCAAATAGATCAACTCGAAGATCAACAGTATTTCATTGTTTAGAATTCCTCCCCGTTATTTTATCAGTTATATCTCGAAATCAACAAGCCTCAGTGGCTAACACTGTACTATTCTTCAAAAATGAAGACGTTAGTTCGTTCCGTGCATGTGATATCACCCAGCCGCAATCCAGCAATCGATATATGAGTTTCAAGACAACCCAGAAGGCCAGAAGCTACAGAAGTGACTACCATTGTTTTTGTGCGAGTGCAGAAAACAAGAAGAATCTTTACAAAACGTTTGAGCAAGCTTTTCGAATGATTCATTCTCGGTACTTTCTCGACTTGAAACAATACCGAATGTGGCCGATTTGAGATATGATTAAATCTTGCGAATGGATTTTTTTTAAACCTAACACCATGAGCAATAACAATAAGCTGAAACTTACTGGAGGGATCTTCCCACATCTTGTTGAAGTCGAAGTCTTGGGGCACGGGCGCTTGCGCAAGCGCAGGCGCACTGGCTGTTGTAGGTTCAGGCGAGATACCGCCGTAAGTTTGGCGTTTTCCGTTTTCTTCCAAATTCTTGTAGGTAACCAGGTCGGATTGCTCTGTATGGCCTTGAGGACCTTGAGGTACGTATTTTTGACAGGGCACTGGCCAGCTGTGTGCCCATTTCTCTAAGGGGGTGTTGAAATGGAGGAAAATGCAGTAAACTAAGTACATCACTAGCATAAAAATGGATTCCCCTCTGAAATGGTGGAAAAAATAATTACGGTTGCATTACACTTTGATACGTGCATCAGGGTAGGAAAAGCAGAAGACCATTTTATATTCTTCGAATGGCTAACCTTGTTATCCTTTTGTCGTAAATGGTGACCAGCAGGACCAAAATGGACACGGCATAGAAAAAGCAGTCTCTCACTAAAGGCCACCAGTTCAGGTACGCCACTGTGCTGGAGCAGAGTGCGCATACAGAAATGACGAACATAATGTTGAACACAGCAGAGCCAATCACGCCGGATATTCCTGGAATTGCAAGTGCAAAGTTCACCAAAGGAAATGTTGAAAACTATTCGGGAACTAGAGATGAAAATTTGATCACAGGGGGTTGAATTGGCTAAGCTAATGTTTTCTTGTCGTGCATGAATAAATCATCTCTGAAAGTTCGGAGAAAATCATTTTGGTTCTGTTTGAACCAGGTAAATATGGAGTGGCTTAAAATCAACTTTGAAGTTATTTTATATTCATCAGAAAACGGCATGGGTATGTTGTTGCCTGTGATGCTGCGTCAAAAATATAAACTAGCTTTTTACAAGTATGAATAAATTATAAACTTCACATTTTCCATCAAATGAATCATTTTGTACAGGAACAGAAATAGATTTTGGACAGCTCAATCGAATGTGAAAATTATTTTTACCCATAAACCTTAAAATTCTACGATTCCTTTCATTTTTCCAAGTTTGCGCCCTCAATTCTTCACCTAAAAGCTTGATTTTTTTTTAATTGAAGTTGAGGGATCTTTTGAGGGCACTCCAATTTCTTCTCTCTGAAAAAATTATTTTTTCGCATGAAAAAATCGGCTACGGCACCGATTCTCCATTCTAAAAGTGCATTTAATTTTTCCAAGTTTACGCCCTCAATTTTTCACCTGAAAGCTTGATTTTTTTTAAACTTGAAGTTGAAGGATGTCTTGAGGGCACTCTAATTTCTTCTCTTCGGAAAAATTTTTTTTTTCGTATGAAAAAATTTGGTTGAATTTGAGGGTCAATGAAAATTGACTTCATAATCGTTTTTCGGCGGTTGTTCATCAATGTTTTCTCGAAATTCATTGGAGTGTCCTCGACAAATCAATTTCCTATATTTAAAAAAAAATTCCATTTGGATAGGCGCTCAAATAATGCAAAAAATGATGGAAATAATGAAAAGACTTCAGGAATGTGTGAAATCGCAGAGAACTGAGAATTTTAGCTTTTAGGCGGAAAATTGGGGGCGTGCACTTTGAAAAATGAAAGGCACTTTTTGAATGGAGAATCGGTGCCGTCGGCTAGAGTATAACATCCCCTCAATCACAAAGAACACGAAGAAATTCCTGTAAACTTTCCGCAAATGATTATAACCAGAGCATTCACCAATTTGTAACGTTATAATAAACTGATACTCAAGTGTTCAAACTTGCTACAGAAGATTTCAACTTCTCAATTATCTGTTCGAGGGTCCCACATTTTCATTGTTCATTCCTCGCGAGGCTATCGTATAGATTCAACAACTTTGGGAATTCGATAACAGGGTTATATAAATCGCGATTTTCAGCTATTTCTGCTCTCCCCTAATTAGATTCTTTATCTGGAATCCAAATATGAATTCCGCAATGAATTTTTCTGGTTATATAACTTTGAATTCACCCCCTATTACTTTTTCTCGAATTCCTATAAGAATTGTATATTGAAACTTATTTCCGAACACAATATCGATGCTGTCGGGAATAATAAGCATGAAAGCATCAAATTTTCTCGAGATTTACTCTATTTTTAAACGGTTTTTCTACTTTGATTCGGTTATTTCCGAATCAACACATAAATGGGTATTTTTCGTAGCGAAATGATGTAGTTTTTGATTCTTTCCACGAATCGTATTCAATGTTTTTATCGACAGTTTTTAGGACCTCTTGTAGTCTATAACTATATATTGATATGTTGTTCTACAAAATATTGATAAAGAGATATAATAAGAATTTCAAAGTATTAACGTTAACTACAACATGAAAACTAATAGAGCACAAGTGTCGAAAAAAACGAATATTTCACTGTTCCCCAAAAACAGTAAATGGCAGGTTAGGCACAGGATTAAGTGAAATAAACATTCGTTTTATTGATTTCTAAATCAGGACGATGACAATGTAACAGGCGAGCCGAGCCTTCCCTGCTCCCAAGGGTTATCCTGAAAGATTAACGGCCAGAGGATCACTTGAGGAAGCGCCAAGGAGTTATAAATTCCTTAGACCCTGAAATTTCCATGCCGTTAGAGTTTCCCAACCCACGAAAATTCGATATCTTCATTCTGCACGAGAAATTTTTTGTTCATGAGCTTCCTCGAAAGTACCGAAAAGTCTCTATAGATATTAAAAATTCCTTAAGTTTATCGATTTTTTCTTCTGCTATTTCCAAACTGAATTCTTCTCGATATTATTAAATTTATCAGTTTAAACGATCGGTGCAGTGGGTTTAGGTTAAGTTGGGTTCTCAGTTAGGTTAGGTGAGGTTAATAAATGAAGATGAACAAAACTTTATCGGCAGATATAGAATATAGAAGAAAAGTTTTTTCAATTCTATAACACGTAAACTCAGCCAATTCATTTCAAATCTTTCAATTCGTAATATAAGTGTGACCATATTTGAATATTTCCATAGTTTTTCGACTCACCTATGTCGTCTTTTGCTAGGAAAACACCAATAATAACGGTTGCCAGTTCAGGTGCTGAGCTACCGGCAGCCATAAATGTGGCACCAGCTACGTCAGGCGCCATTTTGAGTTCTGAAAAGCCAAAAATTAATTGAAGGAAAGTGGGACATGAAATTATTAATCCCAAAAGTGTAGGTTCATTATTTGTGTTTCTGATAGGTAAAAAGACGAAAAATACAAAAATAAAGCAAGGAAGTAGAAAATGATAAGACAAAATTAACTAAAAGAATCAAGACAAAAAGGCAAAAATAGATAAAAGACAAATAAACTATAGAATAAAAAAAGGGACAAAATTAGTAGAAATAAGACAGAATGATGTGGAAATACTTGGTTTCATTTCCTAATTTTTCGAAATATGAAAAGTTCGATATGCGTTTGCCCCATGTGAGTTGAATTACCCAGAAATAAGGTATTACCTTCGCATATTCGATCCAGTGAAGCAACAAAATATTCATCACAAACTATAGCGAGTCCAAAAAATGTATAGACAGCGACTAACAAATGAAGAATAAGCCCGCCATGCCTTCTTGTAGAATTGTCCATCATAGGCCTCGGAAACTGAAAAAGACCCATAGGTTGACCTATAAATGTGATGATATTTATGTATCTACGTTACAAAAGAAACTATCAGTGTTTGCTGACGACAAAACACTGAACGCAGTTTAGTATTTTCTAGAAAAGTATTATATTTCTGTTTTCTTTTATTCCTTTATTCATTGTGTTGAATTTCACCTGTTCTATGGCAGGAGTAGTGCATTTTTGTGATGGTTCAGTGCTGTTTGAAACTGTAGTTTTTGTCGTTAAGATGGTTTCATTCGAATTCTCCTTTTGTTCGTATTTTTCGGTTGTCGTACTCGTTGAGGTTGAAGCGGATGTTGTCGTTGCTTTAGTGGTAGTTGTTGTCGGAGTGGTACTGGTCGTTGATGATGTTGACGATGTATCTAACTTTATGGAGGGAAATTTTAGTTGCGGACTTCCTGCAAGAGAAAATTTTGAAGAGAAAATCACCGACAATATTTTCATTAATGATTTAGGTGATGTTATTTTATGAGGTTTCAAACATGACCTTACTTCACAAAATAGAAACAATGTCGAAATGTTTATTTCCATCAGAGAGTGACGAAAAATCTGGGGCAATCTCGAATCAATATTAATCTGAATGGTTCCTGAAGCAGCTCTGATTCAACCCGAGTGTTAAAATCATGCTTCATACCCCTTTCAATGTAATGAGGGCACTTCTCTTCATATGATCTTATCTGAAAAGCACTTACTTTCGCGCACTTTTTCTGCTCCTTCTGGCAGATTGTCTGGAAGTTCATTTTTATCTGATGCGGACAGAACATGAATGATGGAGTAAATGAGGAAAAACACCGATATCTGCAAGAATTTGTGCCTCCTGGTACGTCGCATGACCTGAAAATTATTCAGTCAAATCAGTGTTCAGCATCAAATTCAAAATAAATTCCTAAAACAATGAGTTGAGAGCTCATTTTCCTAATTACAAAAGTGCTGTAATTCTCTATCTCTTTATTCCAAATCACCATATGCGAACATTGCTCTGGCTAGGTTTCTTCTATCCATAGATAGACTAATGTTATAAGGACTACTAATAAAGGGATTATTGTCCTTTTCGAGATCCAAGAAAGGGGCCATGACTTGAAGTTTGTAATTTTTCAATTCTTTTCTGATAGTATATGCATTTCAAAAATGAAATTTAGAGAACAAACAAACATCTTGTATCTTTATTATTGGGCGAAATACTTGGCACCGATTCTCCATTCAGTGCATTTGATTTTTCCAAGTTAACGCCCTCAATTTTTCACATGAGAGCTTGATTTTTTTTCTAAATTAAAGTTGAAGGATGTCTTGAGGGTACTCCAATTTCTTCTCTTTGAAAAAATCATTTTTTCGTATGGAAAAATTGGGTTGAATTTGAGAGTCTATGAAAATTGACTTCAAAATCGTTTTTCGGCGGTTCTTCATCAATTTTTTTCAGAAAATTCATTAGAGTGCCCTCGACAAATCAATTCTCTATATTTTGAAAAAAATTCCATTTGAATAGGCGCTCAAATAATCCAAAAAATGATGGAAATACTGAAAAGACTTCCAGAATGTGTGAAATCGCAGAGAACTGTCTGAAATTCCAGGAGATTTTTAGCTTTTAGGCGGAAAATAGAGGGCGTGAACTTGAAAAAATGAAAGGCACTTTTTGAATGGAGAATCGGCCAGAGTATAACGTACCCTCAATCCCAAAGAACACGCAGAAATTCCCATGCAACTTTCCGCAAATGATTATAACCGGAGCATTCACCAATTTGTAACGTTATAATAAACTGATACTCAAGTGTTCAAACTTGCTGCAGAAGATATAACTTCTCAATTATCGGTTCCAGGGTCCCACATTTTCATTGTTTCAATTCCTCGCAAGGCTATCGTATAGATTCAACAACTTTGGGAATTCGAGAACAGGGTTATATAAATCGCGATTTTCAGCTATTTCTGCTCTCCCCTAATTAGATTCTTTATCTGGAATCCAAATATGAATTCTGCAATGAATTGTTCTGGTTATATAAGTTTGAATTCACCCCCTATTACTTTTTCTCGAATTCCTATAAGAATCGTACGGACTTCATTGAAACTCAATATGGATGCTGTCAGGAATAATAAGCATGGAAGCATCAAATGAACGATTCTATCGAAAAAATCAAAATTGTCATAAAATCCTGTGATTGTAAAAAGAAATCTGAACTATTTAAATCTAATCCACCTGTTTTTATAATTTTCGTCCAACTGCTTCTTAGTAGGTAGGTACACCTAGTATCTAGGTCTAGAGAACAAACAAACATCTTGTATCTTTATTATTGGGCAAAATACTTAGGAGAATTGCAGAATTGAGTTTTTCCACTAAAAGCTAGCACCCTGAACATAGCCATGCCCGGTTGGAAAAACTCCAGGGACAAAAATTCTGTCTGTGTTTCCTAGGAAAATGACCAAATTTCTACTTCAAGGCGAAAATCTCGAGAACAACTGAATTTTGGGTTATGGTAAGATGCCCCCTTGTCCCCAGTCCTGTATCCGCCAGTGAGACTAGCGCGAAATCGTCATTTTCATCTCGTTAACGCCAGCGGAGCTTATTTTGTAAAGAGCTTATTTCAAAGATGAATAGACTCCAATTGTTTCGAAGCGAGCAGGTATTCATGAGGTAAAGCTGTTTCGTATACTCAGATTCAACGGGTTTAGATCACAGACAGGGGAATAAAAATGGCTTGGCTTTTTCCATGTTTTGATGGAACATGCCATGGAAATCCTGCTGAATTATGATTTCAGCATGTTATTCAGCTTAAAAGTTCGACGTTGAGTATTGGAAATGAG
The DNA here is from genome assembly GCA_910592335.1 of Adalia bipunctata. Taxonomy (NCBI): domain Eukaryota; kingdom Metazoa; phylum Arthropoda; class Insecta; order Coleoptera; family Coccinellidae; genus Adalia; species Adalia bipunctata. The sequence goes on from OU342951.1 coordinate 8,899,305, forward strand.
GACTGCTTTTGTGGTATGTTATGAATGGAATTGAATGCTTAGTTGAAGCTGTTTTGCATAAAAAAGTAAATCAACCAATAAGTCGGAAACCGTCGCTGGAGATAGGGATTGAAGATTAAAAAATTGACTGGAAAAATATTGATATTTTCGAAACAAATCAGACATAATTATTGTCCTCCTTCTCGACTTGATGTTCACCCAATTTCTAAAACCTAACAGTTTATCGAATGCTGCAAAAAGAAGTAAATCGAAGAATCGTTTGTGTCATATTCGAAACCATCATCTACAGTTCCCTGAAAACCTTCTTCCTCGGTTCTCACATTTAATAGGACAACGGAGTGACAGAATATAGACGGATAGACCGGGAGAATGAAAAACGAGCCATTTTCAATAATAATAGAGCACTTGAGGCCGTTCTGATCAAGCCAGATCGGAAAAGGGTCCTTCAACGATTTCTCTCAGGAACAGACAATCCAATATCGCCAACATCCTTAGAGAGATTATCGAGAGTAGATAAATTTCCGAGGATTTAAACTTTCACGAGTTCAGGAGAGAAAGGTAGGAATTGACTACATTGAAAATATACAGCTTATCCCTTTGGGTTGAGACTCTTTTTTATCTTGTTACTAGACGAAAGATTATCAAAACTGAATAGTAAGTATGGAAAAAGTGTGTTTTGTTTGGTGTGAGGAGTCTACAGTTGAAAAACGCATATCCAAATTTAGGTGTAATCAAAGTTACGAAATGGTGAAGGCGCCAGTTCCAAATTTTCATTCATTCTTTGACCTCGCTCAATGTTTTACGCAGATCTACTCAAGATATTTCCATTATTTATTTCAGGTGTGTTTTCGGAGTATATCTCAACTATTTTCCTGTTTTGTCACTTCCGGTCATGCCGGAAATAGCTTTAAAGTTCGTTTTTCCAAATGACAAGCTCAATGAATCACATTAATTTTTGGTTTCCTTAGCGATTTTAATATCACTTTGATCATATAACATCACTGGTGTTCCGAAGCTTCCCGGAGTTATTAGAGCTTATAGAAAAATATTCTCTATTAGGATTGATGGTCAAAGCTACTTCCCTTTTCAGGAATTGTTCCTAAAGCCATGTTGTGCATTTTTCACTCTGATTTTGACGAAGAAATTCTACAGGATATTTACAAGAACATGATCAATTTCGATTAGAATTTTCATCAAAAACTTCCTTATTTCAAATGAGGATTCATATTTTTTATCGAATTTCATAAACAAAAACAAATAAATGATGTTCTATCAATCATATTAGTAAAATTCGTAATTTTCGAGATATTCAATTGTCTGCACAAATTCTCAAACTGAGCTCAATATTAAGTGCTCATTTTGTGCCCATTTGTGAGTTTAAATGACTTCATTATCAGTTGTAGTTCTTGATATATTCACTGTTGTTTAGCACCAACATTTCCTGCTATACAAAAAATTTTCACGTCATTATTAAGTGATCAATCAGTTCTGTTTACATGGCTAATGACTTCGAAATATCCCGTAGTTTTCGAGTTATAAGTAATAATGCGCCATCTATGGCAAAATATAGGCATATAATATTTCATAATAGGTCAAAGATGTCTGCCTCACATTTTCGATATCAGGTAATGCACCAATAAATAGACCTCTGATAATTTTATTTTTATCTTTATTGCGTTGTGGTTTTGAAATTTGCTACATTGAAACAATCTATTGTATCCCGAAAAACGAAATATGTTGAATTTAGAAACTGTAGGTATATTATTTCTTAATTGAGTTTATCGATATGTACTTCAGCATGTTTTCAAATTCAATAAATACAGATATATTTACAATTATCTTTATCAGTTCAATTTCATATTTCGCGTTGGCGGTAAACATCAAAGGGAGTCAATGGACAGATGCCTGTCAGTTGATTACCTCGGTATTAGAGCGGCTTCGTATCTGTGATTTTTATATTCTAATTTCCTTCTTTGTTTTGACATGATCAAAATTTCTTGATGGATTCATATCACTTTGGTAATTTATTGACCTTTTGACTTTTCCGACCAAAATTGATGGAAATTTAATTGAACTATAGGTACTTGGCTTTTCTGATAATATGAAAGGTTCCCGCACACTTACTTAGGAAAAGCGGGTACTGTGAATTTTCCCCATTTTTACATATTATATTTATATTAACCTTAAGAACAATATATCAGATTTTCACGAAGGTCTTACATCCGGTTTGTTCTATAGGGCGTTCCTAAATTGCAGCTACGGAAAAATGAATCTTTGAATTTTGATGATAATTCTTCTAATTTTCAGAATTTCATCATGATGTCTTGGCTTCTGAATAACAAGATATCACAGATATCCACACACCGCCTACCACGTTAGGTTTCGTTATACAGACTGTTCCATGAAGCTGTATAAGTAACTAAATGTAACTTTGTTAGTGACTTTGGGACCACCCTGAGTTTTTCAAAGTATGATACCATGATGTATGTCCACCTCTGTAGGAAGTTTCATTAATGTACAAGGAACAGTTGCAAAATTATTCAGGTTTCAATTCGGATTTCATACAATTTTTCTTTGAAACTTATCTGTAGTTGAGATTGCTGTCAAGGAATATAGGTTTTCATTCAGTATAATTATTATGATAGGTATTGACGGTCGGTCGAAAGGTGTTTTTATTCAGGAATGTACCTACAGGATGGACATAATTCGGTTTCACTAATCTCCTCATTTCGCTATCTCAAAATCTGTTTATATAGAAAAACAGTATTATCATTCCAGGTTGTTGTATCTTTGACCACCCTAAGGATGCATGTTTTTTTAAATATTATACCATAAAAGTATGTCGACCTTTGTGAAAAATTTCACTCGTGTATAAATAATTGGAAGATTGTTGCCAAATCATTCAGGTTTTAGTTCAATATACACCATTACTTGAAATAATAATTATCAACAAGATAATGAAATCTATTAATTTCAATCTTAGAATACGGTTATTAATACGACTGATTAACAATTGAAAGATTTAACAGTTGAAAGACTGAAGATTTTAGCTTTATATTTGTTACACCACTATATAATCTAGGACAATTACTGAAAAAAGTCATGGAATAATCACTCCTGCATTCAAGATAGAATTCAAGAGTTGAGTAGAGGGGTACTTAATATTTCGCATATGTCGTGCATATCCAAGAAACCAGAGTACGCTTGTTATGTGAGAACATGTCCCCAGGGTTCTGGCTCCAGTAATGGTGTATATTGAACTGAAATTATTTGGCAACAATCTTTTAATTATTTATACACGAGTGAAATTTTTCACAAAGGTCGACATACTTTTATGGTATAATATTTAAAAAATATGCATCCTTAGAGTGCTCAAAGATACAACAACCTGGAATGATAAAACTGTTTTTCTATATAAACAGATTTTGAGATAGCGAAATGAGGAGATTCGTGACGCCAAATTATGTCCATCCTTTACATTCTTGAATAAAAACACCTTTCGACCGATCGTCATTTGTCAATACCTATCATAATAATTATACTGAATGAAAACCTATATTCCTTGACAGCAATCTCAACTACAGATAAGTTTCAAAGAAAAATTGTATGAAATCCGAATTGAAACTTGAATAATTTTGCAACTGTTCTTTGTACATTAATGAAACTTCCTACAGAGGTGGACATACATCATGGTATCATATTTTGAAAAACTCAGGGTGGTCCCAAAGTCACTAACAAAGTTACATTCAGTGATTTATATGTAGCTTCATGGAACAGCCTGTATAACGAAACTTAACGTGGTTGGCGGTGTTTGGATATCTGTGTTATCTTGTTATTCAGAACCCAAGGCATCATGATGAAATTCTAAAAATTAGAAGAATTATCATCAAAATTTAAATATTCATTCATAGCTGCAATTTTGGAACGCTCTATAGACCAGACCGGATGTAAGACTTTTGTGTAAATCTGATATATCGTTTTAAAGGTTGATATAAATATAATATGTGAAAATGGGGAAAATTCACTGGACCCGCTTTTCCTAAGTAAGTGTGCGGGGTCCTTTTTTCGGAAAACAAGAAATCAGAAAATGAAGCTCAAAGCCTATAATGGTGCTTGAATTGATTCAAACGACACAAATGGGCACGAATTGAGCACTAAATATTGAGCTTAGTTTAAGAATTTGTGCCGTCAATTTTACGCTAACTTCACGCGATTAAAATCTTGATCGTTACTAAATGGTGAAGGTTCCGGTTACGCAAATTTTGAGACAACGGTTCAGAAATGAAATATCCGATTGAACCAGAACAAAATATCATCGATCGTAAGAAAAGGGACAAGAAGTGCATTTGAGAAGTCAAAACAAGCATTGAGCTGGATTGAAACGCACATAACATGAACGAAGATGTCATCTTAGACTTGCATTTTGCGTTCTTCTCTTGCCAAAATTTAATAGTTGTTATTTGAGTACCAACTGTTTACTATTTGAAGAAAATCTTTTCAATACTAAATAAGTAGATTCAGGTTTATGGATTATTCTAATCATAACCATTGATAATTGAATGCCTAACAAAAATCTCAAATTAGCAATAATTGAGATTGTTGACTCTGGAATTCCAACTTTATTTAACTCCAAGATGCTTCAGATTCTTGCTGGTGAAGACACAAAATATCTTCCGTTTTCTTCCTATTTCTCAATCACAAATTCATTTTCTATTTGAAAAAGAAGAAATTCTTTTCGATTTTCCAAGCGGCAAACCATAACTTTATAGTTTATTATGTCGAAATTTATATGACCCCCAAATACTGGCACTCCAGTGGACTCTATAAACTTCTCCTCCCCCACAGCCGGGAGGAGAAACAAACCAATTCCGGCCAAAAATAAAACCGATAACGGATTTCTCCCCCAATTATGCAACTGAAAATACGAACCAAATTCTGGAACGCCCACCTCAAAATCGAACGAGGAAAGCATGAGGATGAAAATTTACCTCTGGGATGTAAGCACAATCACTGTAAACTCGTCTGGTTGATCTCGGTTTTCCGCACCGATTTTCCACTCGTAGCGGCCTTGGAAAGTCGCCCCCGTGACTGGAAAAGCTTCCGATGTACGAACATTGCCGTTTTTGGGAGATATGCGCGTGCGTCGGACCTCTCCAGTCCGTAACAATTTCAATTCAGTTCAATTTGTGGATTGGGAAATGGAATGGCATAAAAAAAGTGGACGGTATTCACTGCGTTGTGCATTAACAGAGTGGATTATTGGAAGGTTCATAATGTCGTACATTTCGCGTACATGGATATACAGGGTCTCACATTTAAAAGGAAAAGGGGTCTTTTTTCAGAAGAAAAATCGAGATTTCGGAAAATCGCTTGGACACTTCAATTTTTTTCTTTTTCTTCGTAAAAACCATCCACATATCGTTTTATACCAACCCCTTGAATTTGAATGTTAAACATGGGTCGTGCGAATGTTGTTGAAACCGTCTTTTCCTACTGAACATGACAGTGAACATTTTTTCAACATCTGATTATTTCTTCACGTAATATTCGGCTTTGAAAATGAAAACACCCCCAATTTATCTGGAGTATAAAATAATAACCAATGTCAATGGGGCTGAAATTTCATTAAAAAAAATGAGCCCTGCCAATTTCCATAAAATGGTATCAATTTCGCTTCAATTTCCGTCTCTTGTTTCCTAGTTTTCCGAAAGTCATTCTCGTGTATGAACCAATAATGATGAAAATCGTCATATTTTTCGTGAACCTCACAAACACCACAAAAAATTAATATCAGGGCGTGCACTCATGGAGGACAATTTGACAGACGAACGCTACATTCAATTAGTGTCAGAATTATTTTCCCTGCACTCATTGACATCGGTTGGGAAGGCCACGTCTGTTTTTTCTAGCAAGATGGAGCTCCGCTTCCTGCTGTCAGTCAATTAGTAGATATGAACTTTCCCAACCATTGGAAGGGTCATTAAGAATGGCCAGACAGAGCTCCAGATCTGTCCTCAATTGACTTCTTTTTGTGAAGCAGAAGTTTGAGCGATATTTATACCATTGTATGGAAGTTGTCGATGTAGTTTCGTCTGACTCTATACCCATAAATGCTGGTGTTCCGCAGGGATCAATTCTGGCTCCAACACCATTTCTACTTCACATCAACGATTTGCTGGAAGCAACTTCGTGTCCAGTGCACAGCTTCGCGGATGATAGTACCCTCCATACAGCCTTTTCTTCTAGGGCTCCAATACCGGCCCGCCAAATCAAAAACGAACGAGGAAGAAATGTTAACAACATAAATATGGACTTGGCAACAATTCTTGAATGGGGATCTAATAACTTGGTAGAATTCAACGCAAACAAAACACAAGCATGTTCTTTTCTCTAGAAAAGCCGATCTTACTGTGCCCAGCATAAAATTGTCGGGAGTGACCATACCATTGAAGGCATCCATTTCGATGCTTGGCATTACTGTCGGCAGTAACCTTTCCTGGGCAAATCACGTGAGATCCATTGCTAAAAGTGCATCCCAAAAACTTGGTTTTCTGTTTCGTGCCAGGAGCTATTTCACCTCAGGTCAGCTGCTTATGATCTATAAGGCACAGATTCGATCTGTCCTGGAATACTGTTCCCATATTTGAAGTGCTGCACCTAAACACACCCTAAAACTCTTGGATTCCGTACAAAAAAGGGCAATTCGTCTCGTCGGTGATGCCTCGCTTACAAGCTCGCTCACTTCTCTGGAACACCGTAGAAAAGTGGGCGATCTGTCTCTATTTTATAGATATTTCCATGGGCGATGCTCTTCTGAATTATCAGCAATCGTTCCCCCTCTGGCAGTCTCTTCCAGACTAACCCGACAAGTTAAGTCTTCACACCCCTTCGTGGTAACTTTGGAGACCTGCAGAACATCTCTCTTCAAAGACTCGTTCATCCAACGAACAGCGAGGCTTTGGAACACATTGCCTAGGGAGGTGTTCCCCGAGGCATATAACCTCCAGAAATTCAAGAAGAACACCAATTCCTACCTGCTTGTCCATTACAGGATATTCCTTTTCGTGAAAACAACAACATAAAAAAAAGTTGACGGGGCTCATTCTGTTCTGAGCCTTTATTAGTTAAACTATTCAGCATACTTTTCTCATTTTTCGGGGGGGTCCGTCCGAGGCCGTAGCTAGAAAAAAATTTCGGGGGAAGGAGGGGTGTCCGTTGAACTGAGCTCTAGAAAAAATTTCGGGGGGGTCCGGACCCCATCGGACCCCCCCCTGGCTACGGCCTTGACTGAACAATCTAAGTTCTTCATTCTGATCTCTAAAAAAACCTTCTTTCTCTAATTCCCAATGGTTAACGATATTTTCTCGGAGGAAATCTGATATACTTACTTACATTTGAGCCGGCTCTTTCAATATCGGATGATTCATGTTTCTGCATTATTGTTTCATAAAATATCCATCATTCGACAGCATCTCAGCGATGGGATGTTCAGTGAATATTGAATATTCCATTTTAACATTTAATAATAATAGCAGCTTCATACACAAAAATTACGAAAGCACTAACCTCATATAAGCAGTTTTTGCGAGCTTGTTCGAATTCGTAGCCAGCAAGGTCACCCATACAGGTACTGAATCCGACCTAACCTGCTTGGCTCCCAAATGAAAACAATTTCTAGATCTTCAGTTTCGAATATATTGCATTTTTACTTTATTTCAATAGGACGATCTTCAATCACTCTGAAGCCAAGAAACATTTATTTGAAGACAACAGTTTGATTTGAATTTAGAAAAGCCGCTTTGATGTGTGGAAATTTTCAAAATAATGATAAAAATATGTTTAGTATCAGTAAATATATAAAGTTGCTCACCGTTTGATATGGTTTTATCGTTGTAATTATTATCGACTATTTCTGAACTTGTATTATTGAAATGTGGAGAATTGCAGATATGGTGAGAATTTCCACGGAAATAAACGCGTAGTAATTCGATACCAGCAGGTCTAACTGTTGCACACCGAAAAACGCAAATAACTGATCCTATTACGGTAATAACAATCAACAAGTCGATTTATCGGCATATCTCTTTCAATGGTGTAGTTTTCGAAAATTAACCTACTTCTTTCATTTCTGTTATTGGATAAACACTATTCAAATCAACAATTCTATACCGGACTCCAATTAGTATAGTTTTTCGTAATCTTCCAACAATATTTGGAGATCATCCTCAAATAAATCATGAAAAATATGGGACAGAGCAGCAAATAAAAACCATATTGCAACAACTAACATTATTTATTATCTTACACAAGATAAAACAGAGTAAAAAATATAAATAAATATCTTAGCACTAATCATAAACTGAAACAAATACTGATTCTATCAAAATAGAAAAAAACTTTAAGTACGTGAGCTCAACATAATTTTTCTGAATCACAATGAATATCCTCGAAATTATCCGCAAACTCCAGTGCGTCCTGCCTGGACAGTTGTTTGGAGCTAGAGGAGCTCTGAGTGCTGAAATTACTATCTGTACTTTTTAACGAAAGCGACAATGAGCAAGAATCAGAGTGTCTTCTAGATCTTTTGTTTCTCTTCTTTCTCGTCAAATTACTTCCTTCCTGGATAAATAAGTTAGCATGGGAGGAGTTTGGCGTAGGAGTTGAGCCTGAGTTCAAATCGAACGAATTTTCCTTCACGCTTTTCATGTAATCTGGAGAAAGGCTGATGGGGGATATTGGTGAGTGGAATCCGTTGGAATCAGAAGTTCTGACGTCTGAACTGTGACCGGATATTGGGCTTGCAGACAGGTCTGAAACCAGTGGAGTGCTCTCATTGTCGCTTATAGTTCCAATACATTCATGTAAATCCGGACTTGAATGTAATAATTTCTCTTTAATCTTATTTAAAGCCTCCAGACTTGGTAGCTTCTCGTGAAGCTTTTGTTTGGACGAGTGGTCGATAGATTTCGATCTGTTTCTTGCAGAGTTAGATTTTGAATCATTGTCTGAAATACTCAAAGAGTTGGGTCTTGGTCTACTATGCATCTGATTTGCAGCGAGTTTATTTTGCTGAAGCAGAGGTTTTACCTCCTTTATATTGTATACCACAGTGTTCTGGGCAGTTGAGATGTTGACTTTGGTGGAATCTTGAGGATCGATGTTGATAACGACATGTTTTCCTTTTTTCGATTGATCGTCCAGCTGGTTTTGGTTCGACTTTAGTTTTCCTAGCGCTATGTTGTTGGAGTTTCTTCTTTCGAAAACTGAAAAGTTTTAACAGTTACAATCAATCTTTCACTGCTAATGATCTTTTTTATTTCAAATACCCAGAGCAATATAATTTTCTGTATGGAAATGCAACTTCTCAAACCATCATGAAAATATTTAGGATTCGTTGGTCATGGCGTTCCATTCCCATGAGAAAATACCCACCTGGTGATGGAATAAGCTGAGAACTACACCTAGAACTTTCGCTTAAGCTCTCTGAATTGCCTTGAATGCTTATGCTCACTGGTTGCCAATGGCCAATAGGAGAAGGTTGCAACATTACAAAATCAGTTTCTCCAAAACCACTCGTGCTGTTTGTACGTGATCTAAATTCTGTTTCATAATCTGCGGAAACAAGCACAAAAGCCATGGTAAAGCTCAGATAAGAAAATTGAATCCACATTATTGATCCAGCCATGCAATGTAATGTGAAAGACAGATTGGTGTGAATGTTAGTCAAATTATCACACGGAAGATTATCGAGTCGGCAAAGGTATGAAAAAAAAGATTCAACTTACCAAAGCAAAACATAAATCGCATAATTGAGGACTTCCCGTACGTTTGGAAGTTTTGCAGCAACAATTCTAGTTACTTCTGGTGAAAATGAGCTTTACAAAGAAAGATTATCGATGTTTAGGACATTTTATCGACGTTTTGAAAATCAATTAAAACGTGATTTTAAAGTATATTAAAATATACAAGGTGCTTCTTTGAGAGCGTTCATCATAAGACAAGTATAATAAATCTGGCTTATGCGTAAATATTATGATTTGTTTGTATTTGCCATTCGGACATAACATTCAAAATATACTAAAAAGAGGAAAATGTATCAGAAATTGATTTTTATAGGGTTTCATTTAGTTCTGAACCACATAACCTTGCACGGAAATAATGTTACAGAAGATAGTTGTTGGAGATGATCTCGGCGAACAACTTTAAAAGTTTTCGTAGATTCTCAATAAGAAATGCCAGAAAGTTTGTGTCAATATTTTGGAAGGCCGAAAAACTCCTACAATTTATGCTTACTCTGGAGCTTGACGCACTGAAGTTCAAGCCCTAAGAGGGGAACACGCCAATGAGTAAATTTAAACAAACCGTTTCTTTTGACTGAAAATGACAAAATCTGATGATATTTAAATGTTGAATAAGGTTAGGAACATCATAACAAAGCCATGCATCAAGATTTCAAATAGCAATATACAGAAGCATTAACAGGCAATAATACTAATTATTGAATTCACTAACTAAATAATCAGAAAATAAAACACTCAATTTCAATACTTTATTTAAAAAAATTAGGCAACCTACAAATTTCTTGAGTTACGATTTGTATAATATTTTTTTAACATATATAATTACAACATTCGTATCTAATCACTACTGAATACTTAATTATCAGAGCCAAAGAGTACTATCAGGAAATTCTAAACCATGCCAATAAGGTGAATTCAATAACTATGAAGGAACCTAAAAACGATGTACTCACAGAAGATTAACTTAGTTAAGCTTTAAGACCAGGAATTTTAAAAAGTAATAGGCATAACCAAGTTAATCACTGTTTAGTACACCAAATGCTTACGCCAAAGTATTTTTGGAGCACCCAAGCAACAATAACTTACTGGTACAATGCAAAATAATGAGTGAAATTAAAAGTTGAGAATGAGCAGTTTCAAATTCGATTTCATGAATATGATAAAATGATATGTTCTTCTTGGTTTCTTGAGCAATCTAAAAACTATGAGATGCAGTCCTCTCGATGAGATTATTTGAAGAGATCAACATGGAAAAACACGGGTAATTTGATAACTGGGTAATCTTACTTATGGATTCTGACTTGAATGTGGAATCGATTGAATGTGTCCGTCGCTTTATTATTCGATATCCAATGAGATACTAGAATCATGATCTTTAGAATCGTTACTGTTAGAGTGAAGAACTAACAGTCCACCCTCCAACTTATCGGATTCGTATGTAACCTTTTTCTCTTTGCCTTTTTCAATGTGAACCCCAGTTGATTGAGATAAAGTCATGCAAGATCTAGTCATGCCAGATGATGAAGGTAATTTGTGAGATTCACCTTGATTAGTTTCTGGAGAAGGTGGTATTATTGTTACTGGTAAATCTGGATCGTTCACCAAATGCACTTCTTCAGTCTCATCCATAACATCTTCACAAGCTTCTTCATTTAGAGTTTGAAGAGCTCCACAGATCATTTGATCCTCCAAAGTCACCTGAAAATGAAAGATTCCATTATTCAAAATAATATGAATACTAGAACGGAATAATCTTTTTAAATTTTGAATAATATTGACAGGTTTCGGAATAATTATCCATTTCTTTCGTTCTATTATTAAAGTTATTCTTGTTGCGACCAGCACATACATACCTGAGCATACAGATTATCTTCAATCACTAGAATGAATTTATCGTATCTCTGACTGAATTACCGAGAAATTAGAAAAAGGATAAAGAACAAACATACCTGATACTATGTTCAGAAAGCATGGAATTGAAATTACTATGTAGAATTTACGAATTATATAATAAAAAGTGCGACTCACTTGTTTTTCTATTACACTCTGCTTTCTTGTGGGGGGGCCTTCCATTGGTATTTTCCCTTCTTTATCACTAGTGTTGCTCGATTTAGTCATGCTTCCTTCAAAAATAATAGTCAATAAATATCAAATTCGGTAGAAATATCAAAAAAATTACCCTTTCGGTCCTTGTTTGGTCGACCCAACTTAAGCTCCTCCTGTCTGATGAGTATATTGTATTCCTGATCTCTTAGAGAAAAAATGGTTCCTTTGAACATCTCCCAGTCACCAAACGTCATTTTTAAAAGCTGGAATATTAAGCTGATAAAAAATTCTTTGACACATCAAATTCTCACCTCTTTCAATTCATTGAGATCACAACTAGTCAAAACTCGTCCGTTGATATTGTGATCTTTAATGATTTTAGTATAGTTGGGAACAGCATCCTTATTTAGGTCTTCCAGTGTGTGAAGAAGTTTGCAAACTCCATCAACATTTAAGGCAGATAACTTCCCATCAATTATTTCAGTCTGTAAAGAAATCAAACCACTCAGGAAAATGCGGAAAATTTAAATTGGTTAAGATTATTAAGGACTATTATAAATAATATCATCACACTCACAGGAACGATTAGTGGTGGGGGTAAAAAGGGAAGAGCTGGAGGTGTACTCATCCAAGGTTGGGCCCAACCCATTGCACTATTAGCATTATAGTATGATGTAGTAGGAGGCGATGGAAATCTAGTATTATTACGATTTCTTCTATTCGCAATATTTTTTGGTGGAGACCAATCCATACTTTGCAAGTTCCAAGGGTTCATAGCTGAGACAGGTTGATTTTGCATCATTGCCACTTTCGGTGGACTTGTCATCGAGTATTGTTCATTGGAAGTCTGTAGCTCCTCTGAAGATTACGGCATTGATTAAAAATGTAAAGTTTGAATGTAGTTAGAGAATTCACACCTTTTATAACCTTTTTCAGATAGGGATCCAGATTTATGGTAAATGGTACGAAGATTTTCAGATCACTGACCAACATACTCGATTTATGATGCGTCAAAAACGCTTCCAACTTCTTCTCGTCTCTATCTAATTCCAAAAGGGAATCATTGACATCTCTTATATCATGAACTTGTTGTTTTATTCTGAAAAATATCCCTCTCTATAAACCTATTTGAATACAATACCCTAGATAACATCTTCGTAAACGATAAGACCGTAAGTGGAAAAATAATTCAAATTACACACTTTTCATAAATCACTTTGAGAGGAGTACTTTCATCCAGGGAATCTTCATACAATTCGACATGATACAATATCCATGAGGTCCTAAATGGCCACTGCTCGGTTATATTTATCCACGAAGCTAATCGATACCAGTTGAAATCGATCTTGAAAGATTTCAGTAAACGACCTGTAGAGGAATGTTAGTGAAAAATGCATAAATATTCGCTTATCTCAAGTTACCAGTGATATAAACAACATTGAACAGCCGTCTCATAGATCGAGGATTCACATCACTGAAATAATCGTCTGTGAGCAACATTTTAGTGAGATCATTAGGTCCACCAATCTTGTTCAGATTTGAGCATATGGAACTGGCATTAGATTCGGACAATTTCAATTTTCTGCTCCCTTTTCTACTGTGCTTCAACTTTTCCTGACTGGACATGAGGGCACTATCACTTGAAAGCCTTCTGCTAGACGCCTTGGAAAAAATTAAGAAAGAATGCTAAATAGATTCCCAGTGTTTCGAAAAATAAGATGTAGTTTGTATTGAATCTTGATGTCCAAGCCTGTATTATATATATGCAAACAAAATGAAGAAATATACAGAAATACAAAGGGTCTTACTGATCTTGCTAGCAAACTGTTGACGTTTTCCTCGTTTTCAGCCCACAAAGAATTTGCTGGCTTTTTATGGCTTGCTGCAACTTGCTGTGCTACTTTCACTTTTCTCAATCCTGAATTTTGAAGGAAAAAGGGAAGATGAACCATGGTATTCAAGTAACTGTGTCCTCCTATATTTGTCTCACTAAACAATCTTCTAGTATTTAACTCAACAGCCTAATAAATAAACATACTATATGAACAAACAGAAAAGAGATAAAGTACACAATGAATGGTGAGAAGTATCAGATTTTTTATAAGTTGAACATAAAAATCCAAGGCTATCTAACTTGGTGGTGATAGGAAGTTAGATTTTTCGCGATGATTGTTTTCAGAAATGGGGTATAATTGTTGAGGATATTTAAGTCAGTCTATCAGGTGGAGTAGTTCAATACTTACTTTGGCTATAATATGTGGATCTATAGCTAATATCACAATGAAGGGACTACTGGCTTCAGAGAAAAGCATATGTACAGTATCAAGTATTAGTAACACTTTTTCTTGTTCACAAGAATCCAAACCGTCCATTATCACTACAAGTCTGGATTGCTGCTGGCGAAGACCGTCTATACATTTTATCATTTCCTTCATTAATTTCACCTTGAAAATGTTAATTGATGAATGAACACGCTTCAATTCATGACTGAACTTTTACCTCTTGCCGCACAGCTTGCAGAAATCCTTCTGATTTTAGTGTCTCAATTTTCGCAATAGTTCTTTGTAGATGTCGCCTTTGGGAAAACAAAAGGCTGGAACACATCCTACCGAATGTATACAGATTGGCCACAGCGGCTAAACCCAACAGTGAACCAGCAGTTATCAAGACTATCTCCAGTATAAGTTTCAAAGTGTTATCACCCCTGAAAATGATTAATTCAACGATATGCTGAGAGAGGTTCGATGAAAACTCACTCAGTATCGCTCGTTTTCAGATGAACGAAATAAACAGTCAAGGCACTTATTCCTACCAAAATACAGAGAAAAGTTATTTCAAATAGGACTATGTAAGGTAAACAGCACATTTTTCTCCATTTCCAAGATGAAGTTTTGCCTGAAAAGAAATTAGATTGGAGGAAAATGCATAAGTAATGGTGTTCATCAAAAGGTTCAGATTAAAATTATTTGGAAATCTGGGCAACTTAAAGGGGGAGTTGAACGAATCAAGAAAACAAATCTGAAACAATTTAATCAATTTGAAATACATATTACCAGGTTTGGGTTTGAACGCTCTGTAAAGCCTAGTAGCAAGCGCTCCGTAATCACTTTCAATGGCATCATACAGGCTCCCAATCATTTGAACTACCGAATTCTCACCGCCTGTTGTACTACTGACTCTCGTAAGATCTGTGAAATAAAATCTGTAAAAGAATGTCCCAGATTAATATTTTTGATTCAAGATTCAAGTTCTCTTTTTATAGAACGCTGGAAATAATTTCGTTCAAAAATTCATGATGGATTCATACCTTATTGGATTAGCACCTGTTAAATACTGGGGAGATGTGTTTGGTGGATGGCAGAACAGAATTTGAAACACCAGTCGGATATTTTTTACCTTTTTAGTCAGTTTACTATTGAAATTATTGATCCAGTTTATATCATATCTGAAAACATATCATTTAAAATCGCCGTAACTTTTCATGATACTGGAACTAACCTCTTGTTAGCGAACCATATAAAAAGAAGACAAATATACACTACGACGAGGAATGTTATGCACACCGATATGCCTGCAACCCAACTCCGGGTCCCCAAGCCAATAATAGTTCCTATTACTAGTGCAAAGTGAAGAATAACAAGAAACAATGAACTTGTGAACTGGAAGACTGGATCCGACCACTCTTTCGCAAAACTTTTCATCTCAGCTGAAAAAATAATCCAAATCAAAAACAATCAATTTTATTCGTGGATCATCTAACCTCTCAACTTATTCAACAAAAAAGATTTTCCACTACCCCATTTTGCATACAAACCGACTGTGATAGGCATCGACAACGATGGTCCGCTCAGCATGTCTGCAAGGGAGCTGGTATACAAATCATACCCAAGCATGTTTTCATTATCTTCATTTGTGTTCAGCCTCCCTGTAAAATAATAGGATTCTTCATTGGAAGCTGAGAATTTGAAATTAGTAGCTCACTTGCACCAAAGATTTGACCCAAAATGGTTTTCTGATGACTCAAATCGATATTGTAAGGAGTTTCACCAGCTTTATTTGGGCGGTATAGTAATTGACTATGTTTGGGATTTCCTAATAGTATTTCCACGATAGTTTTAGACCTTGATCTCATTGCTATGTGGAGAGCTGTATCTCCTCTTTTATCCGCCGCTGATATTTTAGCCTTCTTTTCCATCAACAGATGAACGATTTCAGCATTTCTCGATCTCACAGCTTTCAACAAAGGTGTATCTCCATCCTTTAATACGTTTCCAAAAATAAATATCATATACAGAAGCATGCCCCACAGGTGTGGCTAATAGTAAAATGAAAAAGTAAATTTACCTTAGTTGCTATTTCCAAATCAGGGTTGGAGTTAAGTAAGAGTTTTACAATATTGTTATTTCCTTTTTCCACAGCTATATAAATAGCTGTCTTTTTGTCTTTGCCCGCAATATCTACATCTGCATATTTCTTGAGTAAAGCCTCGACCACACTTCGATGTCCACCCTTCACAGCATGAATCAAATTTGTATCCCCCGATCTATCCTGTTGAGTTTGAAATAATCACTAAGAACACAAGGTTTTATGACAAGAAAATAGATCATGAGTTTTGGTTTGGTGTACATGAAAGTGAGTCAGGATATCCTATTG
This sequence comes from Adalia bipunctata, assembly GCA_910592335.1. Classification (NCBI taxonomy): domain Eukaryota; kingdom Metazoa; phylum Arthropoda; class Insecta; order Coleoptera; family Coccinellidae; genus Adalia; species Adalia bipunctata. Next base: position 8,915,804 of record OU342951.1, read on the forward strand.
ATCACCCTGAAATTTTAATGGGAATGAAGTAATTTGATGGAGAAAAGGGCAAACCTGGATGTTGATGTAAGCACCAGCAGCTAGGAGGGCGGTGGCTATTTCATAATACCCTTCCTTACACGCTAAAGTTAGAGCACTGCATCCATCTTTATCAAGCGCATTGATGTTGGGTTTGAATTCCAACAGGGAATTTACAACATCTATAAAATTTCCTTGGGTTGCTACAATCAGGGGAGTCCATGAGTACATTCCTGCAGTATCCACATTAGCACCTGCCATAAGATATAAATAAAGATTTGATTTTAAGTTTAGGTACCTATCATATCATACCGGCACGCAACAACATATCTACTATTTCCAGGTAGCCTTTTCTACTGGCCCAAATCAAGGCTGTGGTGCCATATTTGTCTCCAACGTTGACTTTAGCGCCTTTATCAATGAGCATCCTGCAGATGTTGGTGTATCCCCTGCCAGCAGCCCAAAGTAAGGATGAAATGTGATAGTTGCCATGAGCGTTCACTTCTGCCCCTCTCTCTAACAAGACGTGGACTATGTCGGTCCTCCCTTTGTATGTAGCCCACATGAGCGGAGTCCAACCACCCTAAAGATGGAAATTTGTATCATCAATGAAATGTATGGCGCATATTCCTCAATTTACCATGTCCCTGTGTTCAATCTCCGCATTATGCTCAAGAAGCAACGTAACAATATCCAAATACCCCTCTTTACATGCGCATAATAGTGCTGTCCAATTGTCATTGTCCTCCGCGTTTGGATCAGCTCCATATTGCAGCAGTTCCTGGACAAAGTTCAGACGCCCTTTTTGGGCTGCGTATATGAGGGCTGTGGTACCGTTCTGGAACGAAGACGATTACAAAAATTGCAAGATTACGATCTAGATGGAAGAGTAGCTTACATCATCCTTATCTTCTATCTGCACCTGCTTGTTGTCGAGGAAAGCTTTGAGGTCTGTTAGGTTGTTATCGTTAATGTACGTCTCTAGAGAACGAAAACATAACGACAACATCGATTCAGATCGATGAAGCGTCTGAAAAAAAGACAATGTAATATTTAGTCATATATAGAGCCACCCTTTGAAGGAGAGATCCGTCAGATTTTCATCTTCCTTCTATTCCCAATATTTGTGAGTTTCACTTTTTTATTTCAACATGTTTTAAGATATTTTGAAGAAACTTTTATTCATGCAGATATTTGTTTATTAGGATATGAAAGTTCTTTACTTTGTTTTGTTAACAACGGTCCTGTTTAACTTAGAACCAACAAATGTTGCTGCAGGCTGTTAAGGTGATTGAATTAGGTTAGTTGCATTTTAAAAATTTTGTTACTCGATTCTCCGAATGCTAAGATTAAAGAGAAAACCAAAAAGACATTACATTCGATAGGGAGATAAAATATCACAAGCCATTTTAGGAAATACCTGAGTGAACTTTTTTCTCTTGTACCTTTACCTTCTACTAACTCTACGTTTCGGAGACATCTCAAAAAACATAAATTCATAAGCTTTTTTCATATGAGTTGATGAATTCGATTGAAATGCGAAAATAGAAGCAAATAAGCGAAAATTAACATTGACAGCATAAAAATAGGATAATAGAATATCAACAATGAATTATAAAGGAAAATTAAAAAAGATATACATGCATTGAAATGAATCTCCTAATGTTAATCATTTCGTCAATCCGAAAAGATCTTCTTTTAACGTTCATTCTATCACGTACAAAACTGAAAGAGAAAGAGAATAAACAAAGGAAATATGTCATTTAATCTAAACAAAACAATAAATGCTTCCTCTTTCCCGGAGGAAGGCAATGGATATCAGCCGCAAAGACTAGATATCAAACATAACATCACTCACTTTGATGAAAAAGATCATACTTTGAACGTTTTTGGGCGCCATCAGTTAACTTTGTACACGCTTTTGGGTGAGTTATTTTTGTACCACTTGCAGTAATTTAATTTTGATCCTCATTATAACCCATGTTTATATAAATAGTTAACTTGAATCAAACTTTTCTCGTGCCGCTAATTTGTCATGCAACTTTACAATTTGATTGGAAAAAATTGCTGCCGTGTGAAAACTGAAAAGTATTCGTTATTATCGGAACGATAAGGAAATAAAGGCAAGATGTTTTTTTTTCAATCGTGGAACTGGGAATATAACCCGGTTGAACGATTTGCTTTGCAATCTTAATTGGAAAAATTTATTGGTTTATGCAAGTTTAGTATGATAAGGTTTCAATAGCAGAAATATCATTGACTTTTTAATACCCACGACGAAATGAAGTAAGAAGTAATCTCAAGTTGGAGATCAGTGAGATAGAAAATAGTTTTATGATTGAGTCTCGCGTTTTTCGGTTTCGTTGTGTGAGAAAAAGGTAAAATTAATAATATAGCTTCAATGAGGGTATAGGAAACACATAACGGATTGAGAAAAACTTTTCCAGGGGAAAATTCAAATACATTTAGAGCTTCATGTCAATTTTCAATGTTTGAAAGCATATTCACTTCGACCCCTACAGATATTATACAGGGTGTTTTCTGGAGGTACACACGAAGAGGGGAGAAAGTATGCATAATTTTAAGAAAAAAAGTCCCATAAACAAGGGACGGCAAACTTTTCGCTTATGAGATACAGGGTGTTGGTGTTTCAAGTTTTTTTTTCTTATAGTATCTGCATTCCACAAGATATTCAACTGAAATTTGGCCTAGACATTTAAATTTAGAGTCAACACCAAGTGATATGCCAATTTCGATTGCAAATCTACAGGGTGATATTTTTTCTGGAACACTGACCCCTGCTCTCCTCCAGAACTTTTTCTTGGTGAGCCACTGTTAGTTTGAAAAATCGTAAAAAGAAGCTTTGTTGTTATACTAAACTTTATGGTCTCTTGTAGTTTTGTCGTATCTGCTACCGATTTCGAGAGAAAAAATTTGAAGGATTCTCTCAGAAAAATCAAAATTGTCATGAAAATCCAGTTAGTATAAAAAGAAATCTAAACTATTTAAGTCTGGCGGGCCATAACTGATGTGCAACTCGTCCAATCCACCTGTTTTCATCATTTTCGTTCAAATACTCCCAGTATTCGAAAACGAATCGAGTTATATTTTTAGTTTGTAACTCCAATCTAGGAACACCCTGTATACCTGAATTCCAATAGCTAGATCGTGCTTTCCTGGCAATGACAGATAATCAAATCATTCGATGCTTATGAAATAAACTGCTCCACATTAGTTAGGGATATTGACTTGAATTGCAAAAAAATATAGTTAAAATAAGATTTTTGGGATGAAAATTCATATTAATATGATTTCAAATTGCAAATTAATTTTAGCCTGTAGGTCTGCAGGGTATACAGGGTGGTTGAGAAAAATCGACTAAAATAACGAAATTTTATTCCCAGAGGGCCAGAGAATTCAAGCATTTTAAGACTATCAACACAATATATGGCCTCCACGGGCATCAATAACAGCTTGACATCTTCTTTGCATACTACACACGAGGTTGTTGAACATTTCTTGAGGAATTTGGTTCCATAAACGGGGCAAAAGCTCTCTCAGATCATTTAAGGATTCTGGGGTAGGTTGATGATTATCTAATCTTCTTTGGAGCATATCCCATGCATGTTCTATGCAATTCGAATCTGGTGAGTGCGGAGGTATTGGTAAATGTGGAATACCAAGCTCCTCGCGCGCATTCTCAACTATGGCTGCACGTTGCGGTCTAGCGTTATCGTCTAAAAATTGAAAAGTTTCACCAATAGCAGCGTGAAAATTTGGCACAACATTGTCAATGACATGCTCCCTATAGTGTAAGGCGGTCATATTCCTAAGACAAATGTGTAGATCTGTGCGCCCGTTGAAATATATCCCGGCCCATACCATAACACTACCCCCTCGGAATGGATGGACTTCTTGGACATAGCGACGATTATGGGTTATGCGTGGGATTGTCCATACCCTTATTCTTCGAGAATCTGGAAATCGTCCACATCTGGACTCATCAGTGAAAAGGACACTACGCCATTGATCGTTCCAATTGATAATATTGCCTTGCCCATTCCAGTCTTTGATGCTTATGGTCACTTGTTAATGGAACTCCTCTTAATGGACGTCTAGAATCTAGATTCACTTCTCTCAAACGTCGTCTGATGGTTACGATGGAAACTTGGATCCCATCTGCATTTTGAAGAGTATTCCGTAGCATTCTACACGTAGATGTAGGGTTTCTTCTCGCCGAAAGGGTGATGAAACGATCTTGAGCAGGTGTTATTGTTTTTCGTCGCCCACCAAGCCTTGGTCTTTCCAACACGGAACCAGTCTCCCTGAACCTATTCCAAAGTCGAGATATCACACTTTGGCTGACTTGGAGCCTTTCCGCTACAACAACCTGAGTTAGGCCACCCTGTAGCATTCCGATAGCCCTATTAGCCTCAACGTTTGTTAATTTACGTCTTGGCATTTTCAGAAAACTCGTTTCAAATCGAAGCCGTTGATAAACATTCATGAAGCATATGCAAAGAACCAAACTTCAGAAAAAAGGCGACGAAATGTCTCATACTGATTTTTATTGGATCGATTCAAGTTGTTATTGAGTTTTAAATGATTTTACAGCGATTTTCTCGAAGTTTACATACTTTTAAAAACGATTGAATACGATATCCCTAACTCTTGTGGAGCAGTATATCTTAATATTCCTTAATCCCTGTAGAATTTGTGTCTTGTTTGTGAAATGTATAGGAAGTCAAGAAGGATCAACGCATTTGCAATCAAAAGATGCCCCCTCCATATAAAAATTGACCTGCCACTGCGTTTTCGGCAAGACTCAAACAAATGTCTCTTATGTTCCGGATCAAAAGAAGCAGCAAAATCGAAGCTACGCACAAATCAAGGCCAGCAGTTAGTTCGCAAAAAGTTAGAGCACCAATTCTTGTTAATCAATCAACGCAAAACACCACGAGCCACACAGACTAACGTTATGGGAGTGCCTCCTGAGCCCCAGGCTGAAATTGAACCTGCCCTTCTGATCCCCATCGGGGGAGGTAAGAGTGAAGGTCGGGAGCTGCAGATGGGTCAGCGAGCCTCTCCAGTTGGTCTCCGGAAAATGGAGGTTCAGAAAGGACCTCCTCCTCTCCGAACGATGCTCGTGAGGAACCGCTATGCTGTGTCTGGGCCGTTTAGGACTGGAAGAACTGGAGGACGTGTCCATTTGGTGGCGTTTGGAGTTTGCGGTATCATTTAAGATTCCTAGAACGCCTGGATGGGGGTTATTGACTCTTGACGCAGAAAACTTGGCTATATTCGATTGTACAGTGAACAGACCGAATTGAAGCAACAGCCTTCTTTATTGCGAGTCACGAAGTGAAAAATTTGGCAACGCAGTCAGAACCGTGCTTGAGAAAGCCGAATAAGTCGTTTGTTTTCATGTTATTGGAGATTGTGAATCATTTTATTCAATAAAAACCAGCTGTGATTTTAGTTAAAATAAATCAAACTATATATTTCTAAATAATGAAAAAAAGGGGGAAAATCAAAATCGGATATGGCATGATCTCCTGAAGCAGTAGGTACAATTTTTATTCCGTTAACATTTTACCACATTTCATTTACCTCTAATGTGACCAAAATAAATGTTTTCAAGAAATGTCTTTCAGGAGGAAAATGAACAAGAATGGTATTTTTTTGGGTTTTGTCACTAGGCATTCATCTAGATTCTAGACCTTATATCAAAGATTCCCAAAGTGGTCCTGGTGGACTTCAAAGATCCATGGAAGACTTGACGGGGGTCTACATTGGCGTGACAAAAAAATGGGGGTTCACAGTTCGTAAGCGGGGGTCCTCGAAAAATTTATCTGCGCATGTTTAACAAGATTTTGCTCACTTTCTGAAACTGTTTTAGAGTATTTTGAAAGTGATGATCTTGATTTAAAAGAAAACCTGATCAATTTTTAATTAGATATTTCGTATTCGACAAATTTGTTCAAAAATTAAATGACTTTAACTTGCAAAAGGACTGAACGAGAATAAATTCGCTATCACAAAATTGAGATTTTGATCATTGTTAGCTTTGTTATGAACGTCAGAAACATGTCGCAAAATGTCAAGCGAAGTGAAAACACGACAATTTATAGTGAAACTTTTTCAAAATAATCAAAAATGGAGCTTCAAAAGAATCGCAAAAGAGGCTCGCGTTCGTCCGGAAACGGTATCAAGAGTTGTTAAGCGCTTCAACGAAGATCTTACAATTAACTTCAAGGAAGGATCCGGGAGGAAAAAGGGGTATCATAACCCAAAAAAAGTGAAGAAAGCCATCACCCTTTTTCAGAAGAATTCTAACCTTTCAGGACGTAAAGTGGCCCAAATAGTGGGTTGTTCGCAGTCAACTGTTCAGAAAATCAAGTCGAGTTGTGAGCTTAGAACATACAAAGTGCAGAAAGTACCAGACAGGAACGCTGTGAAGAATCAAGAAGCGAAATCAAGAGCAAAGAAATTAAAAAAAGATTTCTTAAAAAAATTTTCCTGTTGCGTGATGGACGACGAAACCTATGTCTTGGCTGATTTCTCGCAACTTCCTGGTCAGGAATTTTACACTTCAGATTCTCGTGGAAATGTTGACGAACAATTTGCGTGAAGAAATAAGCAAAGTTTTCTAAAAAATTCCTGGTTTGGCAAGCAATTTGCACTTGTGGGAAAAGGGGCAAATTTTTCGTTGGCCAAGGCTCTGTTGACTGGAAGATATACATCGAGGAATGCTTGAAGAAGCGACTTTTACCATTTTTACGTGAGCACGATGTGTCAACAATCTTTTGGCCAGATTTAGCTTCATGCCACTACAGCAAGGCCACCAAGGAATGGTACGAAGCTAATGAGGTGGTTTTTGTCCCCAGAGAGGCCAATCCACCAAATTGCCCAGAACTCAGGCCAATCGAAAGATATTGGGCCCTGGTAAAAAGAGAATTGAAGAAGACTAAGAAATCAACGAAAACATTAGCGGAATTCAAGCAAAAATGGAAAACAGCATCCCAGAAATGACTGAGAACACTATAAGAAGCATGATGGGAAGAATTCCAGAAAAAATCCATGAATTTTGTAAAAAATTGTTTTGGTTTTTTTATTGTAAAAACAGTTTTCATTAGAATTAGAAGATGATTCGAAAATGAGTTTGATTTTCGAAATCGGTCCAGTGATGCAAAAGATATCAGCGTTTTTGTGATAGCGAATTTATTCTCGTTCAGTCCATATATTTGATTAATAAAGAATTTTTATTTATTTTTACCACTTCTAATGGGGAGTTTTCTAAATGAATTAAGTGGGAATTGAATAAGTTCTTGTGCTGTCAGTGATGTCGAAAAGGAAAAATTGAAATGAATCTCCATCCAACCTTACATTTTTGAAATCCACTCACAGCACAAACAATCAATTAGTTAACCAATGTTTATACGTGGTTGGAACACTTCACAATGCAAATTTCTATAAATAGATTTAATCTTCACATTTTTGTCGAGTTTTGGCAATATGGTAGAAATGCAGGGGGTCTACCGAAACTGAAAATTTTTGAAAGTGGTCTATGAGAGAAAGCAGTTTGGGAACCTCTGCTCTAGATGAATTCACAATCGTTTTCAATCGGGTCCCTCTGTTGGAATCAAAAAACTATAATAATCTTATGAATTTTCTGATTTTTCTGTTGAACATCTGACGATAATTCACCTCAACATCTCCTTTGCTTCCACTCGAAAGCAGTTTCCACGAAGAAACTATTTATAAACTCCAAGTAAAAATGATTATTTTCCAACACAAACAAAACTATTCGCCATTCTCCTTATGACTGACTGATGATTCTGCGAAAAACGTTCCACTTTGCGAAACGTTACAATAACAACTTGAAAGAAACAATACACCAAGAACAGAAACGACTTCATTAAATCTCGGTATTTCCCCAATTCAATTTAAAAACCATTTTGCAGAACATTCTCTTCGTCATTCCTAGAACAATCGACTAAGCATTGTTCCGATACAATAAATTGCAACTCTTCTACTTCATTTACCGCTTATCAATATTTATTGTAAATTCAAACGAACTTCGACAATCAATAATAACAAATACCAACCAACAATATTCGCATATTTTGTTTACTCACATAAGTATAAGTTCCGAACCTTCTTTTTCTCACCATCGCAAACGGACTAAATACTAATTGCTGAAATCATGACAAAATTCCAAAGTAGCCCATCGAGATAAAATTTCAACAATGATACTGTATCTAATCAATACGAATGCTTTGAGAGACGAGATTGTTGTCGCTCATTTAATTAATTAAAAATCGAAATCGCCTTCTACAGATTGACTATGTAAATAAACACGGAAGGATACACTCAAAACCCATTCGCTTTATAAGATTCTTAATTTTTTTAAACTTTATCTTTTCTGGAATTCATGATCGTATTGTAGGAGAACTTTCCACCGAAGTTATGAGATTTATAACTTAGATTACTATTCATTCTAGGCCCAACATAACTTCAGAAAAATGAAGATTACCCACAAGGGTTACCAACGGAAAAAAATTTCGAGCATGTCATTTGCACAAATGAACTTCTCGATATTTTTTAAAGATCGTTTTTGGAGAAACGCAATATCTTATGGAACACCTGTAAAGTGTTCCTGAAACTGCAAGACTTGAAAACTCTATTATTAAGGGGACCTGGTACACGTCCGAGCTCTCGAGCTCCCTTCAAAAATTGGGCTTTTTATTTCCATGATAACTCCGTTCGTATGCGGCGTAGACCAACAATTATTTTTTTATTGAAGCTTAATCATTTCTCTAGAATGTGTATTACTCGCTTCTCTGTTTTTCTTCGTGTATTAGGAAAAAAACCTGGTGAGCTGTAATTTCATGAAAATCTGGACTAACGATTTTATTTCCATGATATCTCCGTCCATTTTTTGGATGAATGTATGGAATTCTAAGTATACATGCGGAATAATACTTTGCAGAATGTAAATTATTCGCTTTTCCGTTTTTCTGCGTATATTAGGAAAAAAACCTGGTTGGAAATATGACCAATAAAGTTCGTACTTTATAATTCATTTCAAAATTGAGGGGGCAATAAACAAAAAAACTGATCAATACACATTCTGGAAAATATTATTCCGCATGTAAACTGAAAATTTCATACATTTATCCCGAGAATTGACAGAGATATCATGGAAATAAAATCGTTTGTCCAGATTTTCATGAAATTACAGCTCACCAGGTTTTTTTCCTAATATACGAAGAAAAACAGAAAAGCGAGAAATACACATTCTAGAGAAATGATTAAGCTTTAATTGAAAAAAAAATTATTGGTCTACACCGCACACGAACTGAGATATCATGGGAATAAAAATCCCAATTTTTGAAGGGAGCCCGCGAATATAATAAAATAATACATTTGTCTTGAACGATTTTCAAGATAAACCTCTATTTTAAAGATTCTCATTTGAAAAATCAGGGTGATATGATTTATCACCACTTTCGGACCATGATATAGAGTCAAACATAATTGAGCTCATGCGCTTCATCACATACTAAACGAAACCATAAAATAATGGCTAGTTCTTTCTAATGGGTAATGTGAAATTTACATTTTTTCGCTCAGCTTACTGATAATGAAAATTATTTTAGGATCTATTTACTCGATGATTTATTCAACTTCGTCATCTTGAAAGTTCTACGTAGGCGATTTTTGGTGCAATGAGTTATTTTGAAGAGTTCTACTTTCTTTTAAAAAGACTAAAATTTAAATTCTTCCTGTTTAACTGTGTTCATTCACAAAATATATGCTTTGCTGAAATTCAGTATGCCTAGGGATTCCGGATTATTACTCTAGAACGAGAATTCACTGCATATTCACCTGAATTATCCTAACTCCCCGGAACATCTTCAGCTTTTTCTAAGGAAAATCGGAAACCATAGCACTTTCGCCAACGGCACAAACTGAACGAATTCGGATTAGTGTTTGCAGTTGGTATCTACGAAAACAAATACTGTAGATCGTTCCCAACGAATATGCTTTACCCACCACCGATAGTATTTAGTCAGATTATTAGTTGAATTATCGAATGGTTGAAACAATCGACTTTATAATGGTTATTTAGACTACCCATGAGACAATACTTCGGCCAGTTGTTTATACAGATAGACGATACCTGAGACACACTTTGCTTCGAATTTGAATCTATATTGAACTAGCCGATCTATAATTATTAGTTTCATTTATGAACTGCACACAAATTCAGCTTTATTTAGTGCCGTTCTGTTTTAACTGGCTCTCTAATTGGTATCACATGGCGTGATGTCTTGGTACACACAATATAGAATATTTATGAGGCATCAAGACGAGTACTGTTTAATCTGCGCTATGAAAATTTGCACGGAGTTTCCCAAAGCGAAAATTTACAACTCCATGTCAACATAACAGCGGCCAAATACTCCGATATTGAAAAATCAAAATCTATGAAAATGAATATGACAACGAACTTTCAAGTTGGATCCATAAAATTTATATACAGTTCTGCAATAGTGCGTTCTTCCTCCATAGCTGCCGAACCAGACATCTCAGAGATTTCGTTGGAAAGTAGACCTCTTGTACCTTCATTTCTGCACCTCAGGAAATTATTTTCTGATATACAGGTGTCCCCGATAAATGTTATTCAACAAATGGATGATTTTTTTAATATTATTATATATTTCCACATATTTTCAATGACCTTCATTACCTCTTTCATGACGCAAAATCTTAGGGACATTTTTCCAACAGTTCAGATCTTATTCGAAAAAAAGGTGAGGGAAAAAGCAGTTCAGTAAAAGTCTTCTGACGATTTCCAGAAGCGATAGTAACATGAACTTGAACTAAAAGTTTTTCAATTGAAGGATTTGCCTTGACATGGTTCCTAAACGATCAACCTGTCATATACAGGGTGTCCGTTATTATTAAAGTCCAAATATGAAGAACTTAAAATTATTATTTCTCGATTTTTTCAAATAAAACACCCTGTATTTTTTTCCACAATAATGTAGACAATTGAATACCTTACATTTTCTCAGAAGTAACCTTAGAATTATTTCAACGCATCCAGCAGAAGCGAAAAATGATATCGCAAATGAAAATTGTATTCAAATAATAACATAATAAAACTAACGGACATTCAAAAGAGGTCAAACAATGAAATAAAACTAAATGAATAATTATTGACAAACTTCAAAACCTTCCCAGAATCATATTTCCTGAGCATCATCATAAAAATGATATTTCTTTTTCGTACAAGCAATTCATACTGATCACGTATTCAACCAATTATAGCCCGGGAGCCAGTGATAGTTTTTGGTGACCAATTTTAACCCTGGCCATAATTTGTATATAGCTTAATTTGTATTTGTCTTATAGCATAGTGTTCGTCAGCTGGCGCACCAGTGGTGGGTTTGCCAACGGGAGCAACGAAAACACGTAAAAAAAATATTGAGTTTCAGTCATTTTAACCCTGCTGAAATTCACAGAAATGGTAGTTTATATAATTATTCGAATAAAAAAAATCGTCCGCTGGCTGTACGTTGGTGGAAAACCCGTCCGCTGGACATGAAAACTTGTTTTCCACCAACGTACAGCCAGCGGACCATTTTTTTGTTCGAATAATTATATAAACTACCAACTTTGTGAATTTTAGCAGGGTTAAAATGACTGAAACTCAATTTTTTTTTTACAAGTTTTCATGTCCAGCGGACGGGTTTTCCACCAACGTACAACCAGCGGACGACTTTTTTTATTCGAATAATTATATAAACTACCATCTCTGTAAATTTCAGCAGGGTTAAAATGACTGAAACTCAAAATTTTTTTTACAAGTTTCCATGTCCAGCGGACGGGTTTTCCACCAACGTACAGCCAGCGGACGATTTTTTTTATTCGAATAATTATACAAACTACCATCTCTGTAAATTTCAGCAGGGTTAAAATGACTAAAACGCAAAATTTTTTTTACAAGTTTTCATGTCCAGCGGACGGGTTTTCCACCAACGTACTGCCAGCGGACGATTTTTTTTATTGGAATAATTATACAAACTACCATCTCTGTAAATTTCAGCAGGGTTAAAATGACTGAAACTCAAATTGTTTTCAAAAGTTCCCATGTCCAGCGGACGTTTTCATGTCCAGCGGACGGGGTTTCCACCAACGTACAGCCAGCGGACGATTTTTTTTATTCGAATAATTATACAAACTACCATCACTGTAAATTTCAGCAGGGTTAAAATGACTGAAACTCAAATTTTTTTTTACAAGTTTTCATGTCCAGCGGACGGGTTTTCCACCAACGTACAACCAGCGGACGATTTTTTTTATTCGAATAATTATACAAACTACCATCTCTATAAATTTCAGCAGGGTTAAAATGACTAAAACTCAAAATTTTTTTTACATGTTTTCGTTGCTCCCGTTGGCGAACCCACCACTGTTTAGCCAGCTGACCGCCACTTTGGCTAAGAAAACGACCAAATCAAGCTATATACAAATTATGGCCAGGGTTAAAATGACTGACTAAAAAATGTCACTGGCTCCCGGGCTATTATATCAGTTATTGCTACTAGAGCTCAAAGATACTTTAGAATACAGTAAATCAGTATGAATTTTTGTTTCCTATCGGGATATTGGGCAGCATAAGTTCGACTTCCTTAAAAAACAGGCTGTGGCACTGCCCTAACATGACAATCATATCAACCATCCTATTTTTTCCAAAAATTCATACTGATTCACTGTATTCGAAAGTATCTTTGAGCTCTAAGTAGCAATAACTTGATCAATATTTTTTTTGAAAGCCGATAAAAACTGATATAATAGGTTGAATAGGTACGTACGGAAAAGAAATATCAGTTTTATGATGATGCTCAGGAAGTATGATTCTGGGAAGGTTTTGAAGTTGGTCAATAATTATTCATTTAGTTTTATTTCATTGTTTGACCTCTTTTGAATGTCAGTTAGTTTTATTATGTTATTATTTCAATAAAATTTTCATTTGCGATATCATGTTTCGTGTCTGCTGGATGCGGGGGTTGAATTAATCCGAAGGTTACTTCTGAGAAAATGTAAGGTATCCAATTGTCTACGTTATTGTGAAAAAAATTCAGGGTGTTCTATTTGAAAAAATCGAGAAATAATAATTTTAAGTTCTTCATAGTTGGACCTCAATAACGGACACCCTGTATATGACAGGTTCATCGTATAGGAACCGAGTCAAGGCAAATCCTTCAATTAAAAAACTTTTAGTTCAAATTCATGTTACTATCGCTTCTGGAAATCGTCAGAAGACTTTTACTGAACTGCTTTTCCCTCACCTTTTTGCAGTTTTCTTCGAATAAGATCTGAACTGTTGGAAAAATGTCCCTAAGATTTTGCGTCATGAAAGAGGTAATGAAGGTCATTGAAAATATGTGAAAATATATGGGGTAATCCATTAAAAAAAATCATCCATTTGTTGAATAACATTTATCGGGGACACCCTGTATATCAGAAAATAATTTCCTGATATGCAGAAATGAAAGTACAAGAGGTCTACTGTCCAACGAAATCTCTGAGATGTCTGGTTCGGCAGCTAAGGAAGAAGAACGCATTATTGCAGGACCCTGTATAGGGTGCTTCAGCTATCTACTATGTTCATAATTGGAACGAGAAAGCGTTCTTTCAAGTGCGAATTGAGATTCATTTTGAACTTTAAATTTTAGGCTAGATCTTTCAATTAAAATATAATCAATACGCAATGCTGAATCCAAAATGTGACTATTGAATAAATAATTAATACTATGCACCCTATGGTAGTTGAGAAAACATAGATTTTTGACGAAATGTTCCAAGAAACCAAGAAAATAAACATGAGCCACACTTTGTCTTGTTTAGACAGGAAATAAATATTGGAAAAGTTGGATGAATGTATGGTTTGCATGTTGATTTACGATATTATGGAAAAATATTGTGGTGGTTGTTTTTAAATGTTACAAGTATGGTAGGTATTTTATGTCATCATGAGTTGTTTACAGAGGAATTGTCAACATAAACCAAGTAAAGGAAGGCATATTCTTAAAAAAACATAATCTGCAGAAGATTTCCTACTATTCAAGATGAGTACAGGGTGGTCCACTTTTTATTAGAACTTAAACAGTTTAACCATATTTTAGAATTCTTTGAGTTACCTGATCGTTCTGCTTGCTTCTCGAATACTTCAAAAATTCATAGCTGGCGACCAAAGTTCCGTAGCTTTTCGGTTGGAAAAATATCAGAGGAAACTTTTCGCTGCTACTACCACTACTAGAACTGCTACCTGTCAGACTCCCCGTTCTCGGCATGCCACACAAAACGATTTTCAACTCGAAGAAGCCTTACTTCATCAACTAGTCCCACAGGGCGTCTTAATTTTCAATCGTGAAGAATAAACGCGCATTTTGTTGTTAATCTTCTCTATTTTTCGAAGAACTTCGACGCTAAGAGATGATAACATTGCTTTGGTGTCTTATCAATTACTCTCCGCAGTGTTTGATTTTATTATTCATGTTTGTAAACTCGCCTGCAGTTCCCTGTTACAGAAATAGTGTTTTTATCTATTTCCAAAACGCGTTGACATCCACGACAAACTTGGGGTTACGAGTTACACGAACTGATGACCGTCGATAATTTTCAATGAAATATGGAAGATTTTACCTGTGATTTTCCTACTTATCGATGTTTGCCATCTGTGGGCAATGTACTCGAACTGTTTTTTGTCTAAAGCTGATCAAATAGTTACACTTTATAAAGATAGTGACGAAACAGTTGGACGTATCTCAGTTATCTGGAAACAATGCTATGTTTGATGTATCCTTAGTTATCCGATTATTTTTCAGCTCGACAGTATGATGAACATGGAGAAGAATGATAAGGAAGTGAATTGGTTTGAGCTTCTCTGTCAAGGTCGTTAGCAATGGATATGAAAAGTTTCTATTATCCACAAAGTCGATCCAGAATTTTTTATATGTTCCTTTATGATTTTTTCCAGAGCTTCTTTTTGGTCAATTACTCTGTACCATTACATACATCTTTCCCACAGAAAGATTCAAACGAATTAAAACAAAAGAAAAAGTATCAATCAACCGCTTTTGTAACATTATACCAATCTAATACCATTTAAAATTTGACAATGCATTGTATTTGTGACAATACAACACAATTACACAACAGTAACATACATGCTCCATGAATATGTACTAAAAGATAGTAGGTATAAATTGAAATTTTTATTGCAACAAGTAGGCATATAACAAATTAGTTATTAGGAGGTAATTATAATGGTCATTGAACTGGATACAATTGCTCTTCATATTTTTATTGAATTAAGATGAACAATTCAGCAAGTAACCAATGCTATCAAAACCGATGAAAAGTTTTGTCGAAGGTTAGCTGATGATTGTAGAATGTTAAGGGGACCTGGTACACATCCGAGCTCGCGAGCTCCCTTAAAAAAATGGGCTTTTTATTTCCATGATATCTCAGTTCGTATGCGGCGTAGACCAACAATTTTTTTTAAATTAAAGCTTAATCATTTCTCTAGAATGTGTATTACTCGCTTTGCTGTTTTTCTTCGTATATTAGGAGAAAACCTGGCGAGCTGTAATTCCATGAGAATCTGGACAAACGATTTCATTTCCATGATATCTCCGTCAATTTTCTGGATAAATGTATATGCGGAATAATATTTTGCAGAATATGTATTATTCGCTTTTCCATTTTTCTGCGTATATTAGGAAAAAAACCTGGTTGAAAATATGACCAATAAAGTTCCTACTTTATAATTCATTTAAAAACTGAGGGGGCGATAAACAAAAAAACTGATCAATACACATTCTGGAAAATATTAATTCTTATGTAAACTGAAAATTTCATACATTTATCCCGAGAATCGACAGAGATATCATGGAAATAAAATCGTTTATCCAGATTTTCATGAAATTACAGCTCAACAGGTTTTTTTCCTAATATACGAAGAAAAAGAGAAAAGCGAGTAATACACATTCTAGAGAAATGATTAAGCTTTAATTAAAAAAAAATTGTTGGTCTACGCCGCATACGAACTGAAATATCATAGAAATAAAAAGCCCAATTTTTTGAAGGGAGCTCGCGAGCTCGGACGTGTACCAGGTCCCCTTGATGGCCCCAAGAACCAACTACCAGAGCAAACCCTAACAGTTGTGCTGTTATCTACTTATTTGTATAAAACCAAAGCGAAGACCAGCAAAAAAACAGCTCTGAAAATCCTACCAATGAGAGAATGTTAGTAGTTACCACTAAAGATAATCTTATGGCATCACAACCAGAATTTGATTCAATAAGAACAAAATCAGAAATGTTTAGAAAGTCAAAATCTCCGTTCTTATTGGAACAATTGAGGTTTGAGCGTTGTTCACAAATGATCAGTAGTTATTATTCTGGGAAGTTGGAATAATATCGCCATTATCAAAACAAATTTCTACATTCTATTAGTCCCTGTATTATTGATATTTATGACCTATCGTTTTTTGTTATGTTAGCCGAGGGTTCTTCCCAAAGAAACAGGTTGGTTCCTTCTTCGGTTTCCCTTTGAGGAAATGGCTTCGAAACTAAATCCGCATTGACAAATAAAGGAAATATCCCCGTTCACATCAAGTGTTTTATTTATTTATTTCACCTCAATATTTCAAATTATTATTTTTCCATTTTTCCAACAAAATTAGACCACAGAATTACCAATTTTGCGAGAACTGTTGAACTGTAACAAGGGGTGAATATACATCATGCATGCTTGGCGCCGATTTGGTGGATGCGCTGAATTGCCTTCCAGGTGGTTTTAAATTTCTTTCTCTTACTTCAACGTAGTGGTTTTGGTAGTATAGCGTGTGGTGGACACCTGCGGTAGCTACCAGCAGGACGTTGGAGTCGATGATGGACACTGAATTGTTTTATAGTTTTTCGTTGAAATAGTTTTGCTATCGATGTATAACACTTTGTCATCGTTTTCTAGCATTGATTTTCGTGGCTATTTCATACTATGTTTGATATTAAAGTTTAACATAATGTGTTGGGAGTTTTATTACATCTGAAGGAAGTATAAACATCTATATAAAAAAATTAGATTCAACAAAATCTTCCCCAAAGGTGAGTGCACAGAGTGAGAGTTACAACCTCATAAAAACTGGCGTCCGAGCGTAAATTTAACGGGTAGAAGGTAGGAAAGAACCTCGCAAACTTAAACTTCAAATAATCAAATATTTTTTAAGCTACATTTATGGAATATCAAAAGAAAATTCTAATCTCAACTTTCAGTCAAAATTAAATCATTCTGTGACATGTGTAGTTTTGTGGATTTACTCAATGTAAACTATTGGACATATGTGAACAATGCTCGATGAAGTTAGTGATCTAATAGAGTTCCTACGACCCCCACCTACCAAAGTTATTCAAGAACTCCCGCATCAGCAGCTCGTCTCTTATCAACAACATTCAGAAGCCCATACCACTAGTGTTAATCACCATGACGAATACCCACATTATCGAACGTTTCAAGGCCGACCCTCGCAACGTTCCTACTTCCAAAGATTACAACCTAACCCAAAATAACAGTGGTTCTTGTTCTCCTCCACCTACCTCGTCTCTCCCCAGCTTCCCTTTGAGGTCGGCCCATAGCTCCGTGGGCACCGACTTGTACCGGATCTTGGTCTGCTGCAATCTGGACTTGATGGAAGAGGAAGACGGACTTGCTGCGTGGGACATCTCTTACGGGACATATCAACCGGTATGGCGGAAATGAAGTTTGTGAGCGACTAAGCGCGAAAAAGTCACACTCAAACACTAACTAACGATCAAATATCTTAGCGGCCTGGCTGTGGATCCCTCTGGCTATCGGACTGCGGCAAATAACAATGGTTTATGCTAGGTCGAGGAAAGTTCGGGTCGGGATAGTGTGGTGCGTGAATTATGTTGCGATTGTGTGCGTTCTGAATTCTGATCGAGGTAGTTTGGGCCTCTCTCCAGTGTGTACTGATAGGCCAAGCTACAGAGGTGTTTTTCTAACTCAAATAAAGACGCGATTTTTCAAAATCTGCACATCGGACAGAAACCATCAAACGCACAGATGAACAAAGTTTCATTATCTTTCAGTTTACGCTATTCCGACTTTGCTCAAACAATTCCGATGCGACTTGAATAAAGAAGGCTTTGCCGTTTGCCATATTGAAAGTTTATTTTAAAGCTTTGTCTGGTGGTACTGTTACTTTCGCTTAATCTTACCAAGGAGAAATGAAAGAACTCATTGGTCTAATTCAACAGTAGCTATGTCCTTTCTAAAACAAGAACAGAATGAAGCCGAGAAGGCTATGTCCTTTGTTCCTGGATGCATTCACAGATGCTTGCTCTATATTACAAATATATCACACGAACGACAAACAAGTGGTGGCATCTATAAATGAATGCGCATCTCTTTATTTCCTTCGTGAAACTGAGTCATTATCCCTCTTCCTTTGTACACAAAATTAAGGGACACCCCGTATAATCTTGATCGTCAATCGCTTCGGAAGTTTCTTGATTTAGTAACTAGCGTTACTACTGCTTGGTTAAGTAGCAACACAGTATAGATACTATACTGTGTTGCTACTTGTCTATACTGTGGTAGCAATCAGTACCAATTCCCCTGTAGTTTTGAGATTTTTTTGTTCTATTTTTTTCACAACAATTTCCTCGATTGGACCATTCCAACAACGGAAAATTATAATTTACAGAATCTAATTTGATCATAATTCGAAGTTCCTTATGTTTCGACTTAATAATTCGTTGGAATGTTATCGTTAGATAAAATTGTAGAAATAAAATAATGTAAATATTGTCACTTCAACAAATATTTGATATTTTGACCATTTTTGCGATCACGAGGAAAATTTATGTTTTTTCAATTAGATGTTATCAAATAAATAGACTGTCGGTGCCGTTTCTTCTTCAATAATATAAAAAGAATGTATATTAGATATTATCGATTATAATGAGTTTGAAAAATTAATAATTTAACTCATTAATTTCTGCCCCAGCTTGGAATAATATCTTGAATAATAATGTAAATAACTGTCCATAAGAAAATAATTTGAATTAAAAAACTCATCAGCTGTTTTAGGTAAATAGACAGGCAAGAAATGAAGTGCACACAAAAAAACATTGAAGTAGTAATGATAATCAAGATGAATAAGGATGATTGAATGAAATAACGTTGGAGAAATGTTGCATTAATTAAATTAGATCAAGTATAAATAGAATCATCTAAGTATCGATTAAAAAATTGCCTTGTTCGAAAGTTAGAAATATTTTTGATAACTGGAATACAATTTTTTAGGTTAGCTCTATAAACTCACCGTTATTGACGCTATGTGAAAGAACCTAGACACTTATTATTAGATTTTTGGCATATTTTTCTACGTTGTTTATTCAGACCATGGCTTTTGGTAAATCAACCATACCGACAGCAATTATTCGAGTTTTAGAATTAAAAATAAATACAAAGCTGAGGCAACTGTCATTTTGACATAAATCATGTTCAAACCACAGAAAAAATGCATAAAACAGCTGTAATTTATTGAGCCATGTTCCATTTATGTACATAGGAAGATAAGAGTGCGGGGTCATCGGTTATCTTCCGGAACAATTTACACTATTTACAGTGAGAAAAATCTTGAATCGTTTTTGCATTTGTAGCAATTTCTAGATATTTGGATAGGTTGCTGAACAGTTGAAGCAAAGAGTGTCTACTCTTTGGTTGAAGATTACTGCCGAATTAACTTTTGTGATTCTGGATTCTGGTGCCTAGATGTCGCCATACGGCTTCCACATTTTGTTGATTTCAAATTCCCCAAATTATTGTCGTTACGATACGAATTTCTCTTTTAGATATTGAAATTTTCATCTAAGTTTCATAAGGATTATAAGCTACTATTATAGATGATTGTCGTCATTGAAAAATACATACGTTTGTATGGAACTTTATTACAAAGATGAAACATCCAATTCTGAAGTGTTCAAGATGGAGTTAAAAGGTACTTTTGACAAAACTTATTTTAAAATTTCTTTATTTTATTCACACGTTATTTCATATAATCTAATGTAATTTCAATTTACATATTTACAAATATACAATATAATTTACTTATGTGAATGTAATCAGATACATTATTCGTTGATATAAATATAATATTTACAAGGAATTTGAGGAGACTTTTCTCGAATATTTTGGGTATGATAGTGTTGAAATCCATATAATATTATATACGTGATGTTAAATGTTAGTATACCTATATATTCGAGTATTTACACCTCATTGTTTTGAACAGCCTTCCAATAATAAAATAGATCTCGATCAAATAGGACGAGCGCTCAAAAAGAATTACCTATATATATAATTGAGCATTATCACTAAAATACCTTAAAATTAGTCAACAATAAAATATAAAATACCAACAATAAATATGAATTTTTCAGTCCTGATGATCTATTTATGTTAGTTTTGGTTAAATATGACATAAAATGAATACCAAAATTTGGAAATATGTATTAGTACCAAACAAGTGTTGTAAAAATAATATTCCATTTGGTAAATGCACTTTACAGAAATTTTGGATCAGTCAAAGTAGTTTCAACATATTTCTCAAGAAAATGGGTGAACCTCGGGTAACCGAGAAAATTAAGGAGACAATTTTTTTCATGATACATATGAAAAATGTGTTGACTGTAAGCAAGAAGTTGTCAGCCTAATGATACTACTCGAAAGCATTGAGGTGTAGAGGCCTTGATGGTTTAAAAAAGAAACATGACCTCTAGATGAGGTGTTTTGATGATATTATCCTCTCGAAAGCTTCATTCGAGGCGTTATTTCATTCACAAAGACGAACTGAATTTCAACCCTGTCGGATCTGTTGTTACAGAAATACCATTACGAGCTCCAAATAAAAAAAATATAGATATCGAGCAAAATGATAAATATGGCCCTCGTTCAAGTAGAATGAAAGCTCTGAAAACATAATAGGTTCAATATAGAACGATCAGATCATCTTATTCAATGGATTTCACTTATCAGAGGCAAAAAAAGCTTCTGAACTGAACTTAATTCCATACCATCATCATGCCAAAAGAAGAACAGGAAATAGTTAAGCAGGTTGGTGTTTCATTGAAATGTGTGATCTTGCTACTGCTTACTCTGAGCTCAGGATATTGCTTTTTTACGTTTTGTTAAGATTGATAAGCTTCTTATCCAACACCTTGTAGGCATGTCTTCAATTTTGTTATCACTGATATTACTCAGATATGACAATTTAAGACTTTCCCATTATGCTCCTGATAGAAAAGTCTGTGAGTGTTCTCGAAGAACGGTTTTCCCTCTTTTCCTTGGCTGTTTGGTAAGGATAGTAGTCCATATAATGCATCATCTGGTAAACTTGCCGATGGTAGTACTCCAAGGTATCGGAAATGGGTGGAGGCGAGTACCTTTTGGCAGAATAAATTGGTTCAGGGTAGTAAGGCCTGACGTGCTCGTATATTGGGTGTATTGGGTCTTGAGGACTGGTGCTGTAGCTTATAGGTTCTGGGAGTACTGGTTTCGTCTCAACTACTTCTGTTGGTGATGGGCTCTTACTGAAGCCCACACTCTGCTTCATTTCCATCTCGAACAGCTTCTTCTTGCATCTGGATTTGCCATTCTCCCTGAAGCCTTTGGCGAAAGGGTTGTAGTCTATCTTCAGTGCTGTTATAGAGTTGTTCTGAAATGAAAAAAAATTTCAATGATGTTGTCATTTTCATTTGGACTCTCATCATTCTATACTAGGTACTAAGATGATAATTGGGAATCTGTCGAGTAAGTTGGTCTAGAAGAATTTTAAAATCGCAGCGAAGCTGAGATGCAGTGAGGAAATTTTTATACGGTCGGAAAGAGGAATTATCGATTCATACGTGGGTGAAATTTCGATTCTTTAGGCGATGTAGAAGTATTTTTAAAAAATTCGCGAAAATCACGAGAAAATCTTGCAAAAAGGGCAATTTTGAACTAGATAAAACTTTTTTCACAGATATCCTGGATGTGATGTAAACATGGAATCGAAAGAGGAAAGGTCACAGCAAAATAGCTTGGTATTCTTATTTTCCATAATTTTTCCATTTCTTCAGGAAATTGATCAAACTTTGACATTTCGCCTATAAAATCACCTGATTTACAGGGATCTACCGATAAGGATAACTGCTTGATAGGGGCTCTACTAGCAATAGTCTTTGCTACAGATAGTATTTGCTAGTAGTATAAACATATAAAATGTTTAAACAGACCGTTTCAAGAGTTCTCGATTTCTATTAATTGAAAATTGGTACCTTTCTCAAATTCTGATTGAGTAATGAGTAGCGAATTTCGTTATTAAAACTATTTTCTGAATAATCAAGGGACGTCAGCTAAATCTATTGAGGGTTAAAATCTTGTCGTCGATTCATATCATCAAAATAAGACGAAAATGAAAGATAAATTTAGGTATATGCTATTGGTATGAACATACTATCAAATTATGAGCCGGTCGATAAGAATTACATTTTTCGGAAACTCCAAAATACTGGAATCAAACCGATGAACGATGAATCACTAATGACCAAACCGAGACGAACGCAATAATTCACCCGGGCGTGGTCAAGGTTTTCACAGTATTTTCAACGGTTGTCAATTCAGGTCCTCCGTATCTGGTTTATCGGTCCTGTTACAAAGGACCAAAACACGCAATTAACCTAATGTAACCAGGGCTGTTAGAGTGTGGCGCCACGGGCAGTGGATTGTTTGTCGGAAGTGGAACCAGCGGGTAGATATCGCATTTCTGGCAACAAACAAGCAAATTGTCGAGTAATCTGGGCGACAACAGTCTAGACGCACCCTCAAGTGTGTGAGGTACCATGCCACCCCTGAAGATGCTGACGTCCTTCTGGCGCAATAATTATGCACGAAACGCCATATGATCTTCATACGGGCCGGTTTAATGAATGGAGGAGACACTGAGGACGTTTCCTGGTCGCTATACATGTGAAGCTTTTCGCCAGACAGACCTTAATGGACTTTTTCGAATAATTTTGGTTCTGTTCATGCGACCTGGACAAAATTTGGCATGTAGCTTGAATACGTCATTCTTCATCTAAATGCGAAATTTCATATCGAAAGAATACGTAGATTTTTAATTATGAGGAAAATAAAAATTCTAATTTTCTTGATTCTTTTTTGGAAAAATCTCCTTCCATCCCTCTCTCAATTAACGTTTCGGACACAAAATTCGTTTCTGTTTTCAAAATCACTGAACAACACCAATTTTCAAAGCTTATTCGAATTTTCGCAGATTCTTGACTCATTGGCATTTGCCAATAGAACAGCCTGTATGGGAGCTTGTGAATTTTTATCATTATTTTCACGTTCTAGTTTAAAAAACTCCCGACCGATTAAAGCTGCTTTAAGCCGTGTGAAATTTAAATTTACAGACTACCATAAAAAAAGACTATTTATCTCACCTGATAAGCAGTAACAGCAACAAACTCCGTCTCTTTGAAGTAGAAAGTCTTGGAGGGACACCACCTGACATGCTGCAAGTTGCTGGTTTCCACCACGATGATTTTAGGAACGTATTTGTGCATTGAACTCAAGACGAGGCTGTTTGGACCCGGGATGCTGCTGTTGGTGAGTTTGCATTTTTCAAAGTTGACCGGCTGGGACATCCAGTGCTCTCCGGTGCTTGGGGACTCAGGGTGTATGTACATTCCGGGATATGGAGTTTCTTCCACCCCAGAAGATACCCATCCGTTTTCTGCAGTGAATTTTAGCCTGTTTGGTGTTACCAGTTGCATTTCCAATAGGATGCAGTAGTTCTTGTCGGGATCTAGGTTCTGGAGTTCTATTTTGAGTATGGGGAATATACGCCTGGAAAAAAGAGAAGAACATTAATTATATTGAACTGAAATTTTCAGCGCTGACTAAGGACTGAACGAGGATAAATTCGCTATCACAAAAACGCCTATATCTCTTGAACCAATTGAGAAAAAATCAAAATTTGATCATAGTTAGTTTTGTTATGAACGTCAGAAACATGTGGAACATTTACTTCATAGATATTCCAATTATCTGTCGCAAAATATCAAGCGAAGTGAAAACACCAGAATTCAAAGTGAAACTTTTTCAAAATAATAAAAAATGGAGCTTCAAAAGAATCTCAAAAGAGGCTCGCGTTCGTCCGGAAACGATATCAAGAGTTGTTAAGCGCTTCAACGAAGATCTTACAATTAAGCAAGGAAGGAACCGGGAGGAAAAAGGGGTTTCATAGCCCAAAAAAAGTGAAGAAAGCCATTACCCTTTTTCAGAAGAATTCTAACCTTTCAAGACGGAAAGTGGCCCAAATAGTGGGTTGTTCGCAGTCAACCCTTCAGAAAATCAAGTCGAGTTGTGGGCTTAGAACATACAAAGTGCAGAAAGTGCCAGACAGGAACGCTGTGAAGAATCAAGAAGCGAAATCAAGAGCAAAGAAATTAAAAAAAGATTTCTCGAAAATTTTTTCCTGTTGCGTGATGGACGACGAAACCTATGCCTTGGCTGATTTCTCGCAACTTCCTGGTCAGGAATTTTATTCTGCAGATTCTCGTGGAAATGTTGACGAACAATTTCTCGTGAAGAAACAAGCAGAGTTTCCAAAAAATTCCTGGTTTGGCAAGCAATTTGCACTTGTGGGAAAAGGATCAAATTTTTCGTTGGTCAAGGCTCTGTTGACTCGGAGATATACATCGAGGAATGCCTGAAGAAGCGACTTTTACCATTTTTACGTGAGCACGATTTGTCAACAATCTTTTGGCCAGATTAAGCTTAATGCCACTACACCAAGGCCACCAAGGCACGAAGCTAATGAGGTGGTTTTTGTCCCCAGAGAGACCAATCCACCAAATTGTCCAGAACTCAGGCCAATCGAAAGATATTGGGCCCTGGTATCAAGAGAATTGAAGAAGACTAAGAAATCAACGAAAACATTAGCGGAATTCAAGCAGAAGCGGAAGACAGCATCCCAGAACACTATAAGAAGCATGATGGGAAGAATTCCAGAAAAATCCATCAATTTTGTAAAAAATAGTTTTGGTTTTTTTTTGTAAAAACAGTTTTCATTAGAATTAGAAGATGATTCGAAAATGAGTTTGATTTTCGAAATTAGTCCAGTGGTTCAAAAGATATAAGCGTTTTTGTGATAGCTAATTTATTCTCGTTCAGTCTTTAAGTACAATCTTTTCAATTTAAATCAAATTTGAGCCTCCCTCCAGCATGTGGTATGTAGGTAAGTTACTTGAAGGTGTTATAAAAACATTCATACATTTGTTCATTTTATGTTTTGTCGGTTTCAGAGGAAGATCTGTGTGAAAGTCTTTTTTACTCCTTCAAGTAACTTTGTTGATATCCAAAGAAAGACAATAAAGCATAACACCAAGAATTTTGCGTTCTTATAAGCACAATCTTTCTACAATGCCAAATTCTTTGCTTATTCATCTTGTTAACATTAAAGCATAATGACTTTCGGACAACCCATTTAACTCCCCATCTCTCAGGCGCCACTTTCGTCAAGTAAACAGAGCCCTTAAATCAATAGAACCCTTTGGAAGCATCTATGACAAAGGCATTCTTTCTGACAGGAAAAAGATTTGTTCGAATAAAATTTGTTCTTATTTAGAATTGTCAAACTGAATGAAAATATATAGACTATAAGATTAATAACTATTTTATTTCATTTTCAATATACTGCAGTTATTTTATGTTTGTTGATTATTTCTATGCCTTTTATGAAATCCTGTTATAACCTAACCTAATGTAACCTGGCCTAACCTAACTCTGAAATCCTTGTCTCAATTATTTTTTATCTATTGCAAATTTTTAAGGATTCACTTTGTGCCTTCATTTCTTCTAGGAATTTCACGGGGCTCCCGGTGCTGTCATAATTTTCGTGACAGCTGCACAGTCCATTATTTTGACGCTAGTTATGGGGTTTTCATTTTGGATCTGTTGCGGTCGGCTTCCCTCTATGTTCTTCAATCGTAATCCACGGAAATAAAATGGCAGTCACGTTGAAATAACAGATTAGCACCCCTGATGCGGAAGTGGAACCCAAGAAGGTGGTCCATATGCCGATTGCCGACAAATAAAGTGTTGATTCGGATGAGAGACGAAAACAGGAGTCGCTCTCGTGGATTATTATGATTTGTGGCGGAGGCCACAGGAAGAACCTCCTTATTTTAACCGACGTGAGAATCGGAACACAGAAATGTGATCCCATAGATCTTACAGTATTATCACAGTAATACTGTGGAAAATTGGCCTTCTCATTGTCATTCCATAATTAAGATCTAATTATTTCCTTTAATGAGTCAATCTGGCTGTTCGGCGTTTCTTTTCATGGTGTATCTTCATTCTACACAGTGTGCGTCCGCGGTATCTATGCGAAGATGATATAATATCTGTGAGAATGTTTCCCTGAACTCTTTTTGTTCGGTAGTACCATTTTGAGGGTATAACAATGCCCCAAAAGACACCGCCTGTATTAATAACAATGATACAGTGAGAGCAGTGTAATGCACTTGTCCTCTGAAGTGATGTGTGAATTTAGTCTTTGTATTCCCGGAGCCGTTTTTAAGGGGTGGTTGCGACAGAAGGGCTTATACAGGATTACCTAGGGGTGGTCAGTGTCTCCTGAGTAGCCCTGGTGCCAGTGCGGCATCCTTAGAAGGATAAGTCAAGTGTTAAATGTGTTAAGGTCCTCTTACTCACAATGCGAGTTTATTGTTTCATGTTGTTTGTGTACCTGCCGAAGAATTAATGCTGTCGCCAGACCACTTGAGGTTGATGAGGAAACCCTCGGATTCCGGCTAGAAGTGTGAACGGACAGCGCAAAAATATGCTTCGAATTTTTTCTCGATAACAGGAATTAATTATGGAATATGCAAAAACGAGAGTTTATTACAGCAGGACAACCTTTATATATCATGTTCGATTATTATAAAAAAAACTGAATGTATTTGAATGTTATGTAGTTAAGATTCTCATAAAATATTTACCAAAATGAATTTGCGAAATCATTATTTATTACCCATGAAACATAGTTATACAGTGTGTTCTATTTTTCTGATTCGTTTATCAACAACAAAATTGAAGAAAAATAAGTATCTTCACACTATAAAGTTTGTAAGAAATTTTGTGCATAAATAATTTTTTCCTTTAATAATTCCTAGGAATTATTTAGAAATAGAACCAAAACAAGTGTTATCAATTGCAGAATCATTATTTTGGAACGTGCCAAATGGGCGTTTTCACTGCTCCAGTAAACAAAACGTCTTTCAAGAGAAACTCCAAGGACCTACAACAGGAAATACGCCAATAATGACTTCCGACCAAAGTCTCGAAGACGTCTGCCTTTTATCATCGCAATCAAAAAAGGAATTCCTTAGGAAATATGCCGCTTTAAAATGGCGTAGAGAGCAAGAGAAAGGCCAGGTACTTGACTTTAACTAGCGTCAATAAAGGTTCGAGTGGTTTTACATATTTACGACGTGAGACGAGCACAATAACCACCTCAATTGAGCCTTTTTTGCCGATTTTCGAATGTCAACGACTTGTTGACTATAGCAATTGGCGACAGTTGACCCATCCGCGTTAGACATTTCCTGTCTGAGGAAGAATCTCGGATAGATTATTTACCTCAAAAACATAATATCACAATTATTCAAAGATAATAACAATTGAACGTATAATGCGTGTATTTGAAGCAGATATCAGTTTTGTTTTCGGATCCGAAATAAGAATCTACTACGAATCGAAAAATGTAAACTTTTGTGGCACCCTGTATACGGTGCGCCACTTCTAAATCTGCGTTATTGTCACGAACTGAAACGTCAATACCGGAAAGTGGGTTGTTTTGTTTAGCAAGACAAGTCGTTTATTGTTTACCTAAATGGGGGCACGGAACCACATATGGTTTTCGTCTTTTTTCTTGAGGGTATCATTCTTGTAAACATGCGAAATGATGCTTAACCAATCAAGTACAAAATGTAAATAAAACTTATAGATAAGCGCTTCTAGCTGTCAACAAGTGTTTTCGCTTCCGGTATAAAAACCCAAGAGAGAATAGTTTTACTAACACGAATTACACACAAACAATTGATTTTCCAGAGATTTCTGATTGAAAATGATTCCCCGGATGATATTTTGATAAAACTAAAACAGAAATATGCGAATAAGAATGCATAAAAGCAGGTAATTGAAAGAGAACAGCGAAAATAAACCAAAAAGATTTGTGTTGTCAATGTTCATTTTAAATGTTAAATTTTTGCATAAAATCAGTTGGTACTTACCGCCCACTCTTTGTTATGATCATTTCTGTTTCATTCTTGTTAAATCTGTTCCACAGGTCTTTGTTGCACAACTCAGCATGGGCATTCATAATTTTTTCTCCGTCTGAAAAATTGTTGAATTAAATTAATTGCTCTATTTTCCGAATATACAGTGTTGCTAAAATGATCAGATAGAATTGGAAAACTTTGATGCTCCAGTAACCAGATAAATTATTCAAATATTTATTGTATTAAGAACAGATAAAAATAAAGTTGGGACACAAATTTAAATAGTACAACATAACAATGAAAATATCAGTTTATTTTTGTTTGTGTGAATACTTACTTGGGCTATACATTCTGTCAAACATTATTGCACTATTTTTTTCTGAATTTGTCACTTGGTTCAATTTTCCGAAACCGGCACTATCACTTGTTATTGCTAATACTAAACGTATTTTAAATTTTGCGTTCGAGACACAGTTATGGGCGGGGCTTCGAACTATAGTTAACAACACGAACTTCTACTTCTTGATGGCACTTGGTACGTTCGAGTACTGTCAAAGACTAGCCCTTAAGCCCTGGGTGGGTATATATTTAAAGGGATCCTACGAGGAGGGGGGAGGTAATAAATAGATATGATCAAGGGCATAATTTCTATATTATATTTTTGATCAATATAAAATGAGATTCAATTCATTGAAGATTTGTTTTAATTTTTTTTAATAACTTTTTGAAATTTTGAAACTAAGAACATTTTTGTGATGAAAATTTTATTTCTTGTCCGTATTGAATCGTATAAATAGTGCCACAGATAAACCTAATTAATTATATGTACTTTATTCTTTTCCCATTACTATAAATTTATCATTAATTTGCGATTTATTTTCCTTATATATCCATTATTGGTTTTAATTATTTCAGTCTTGTCAATCCTATGAAATTACCACCTCTCTTATTTTAAGTGATCATCTCCTAATGACAAAACACTTAAATAGTGATGTTTGGGTGTAATAAAAGTAATATAGATATGAAAATCGCTTTTTAATTATTATTCTAACTCAAATTGAATGAATATTGCTAATATTGTTGCTAACAAGAACCTGCTTAGTGATGATATGATATCGTCCTCCTATTCAAGCCTTATCGGCAAAAGTGATTGTAATAATTTCAAAAATACGTATTCGATTGAGTTTGAATTTTTAGTTCCGTTGGAAAACGTCTCAAAAGCAGAATTCATTCCAGATTGTGCTAACAGAACCATTTGAAATTCTCAATAATTTTCGAGAAAAATCCTAGTACTGCTGTGAATTTTGTGTGGAATTTCAAATTATTTTGTATTCCGAAATAATATGTGTATACGAATTTTTAGCTAACGACAATTTAGTCAAAATGAAGGATTTCTTCCATACAATGTTTAGTGTTCATTATGAAAAAATAAATCTCAGCATTGATTATTTTGTTCAAACAACTGTTTCACCAGTTCTAATCAAATCAAAATTGTTTTAGCTCCCTGTTCAAAGAAGAAAGAATTGGTGACGCCTTGATGTCGGCCGGCAAAAAAAAGGAGATAATCCCTGGCAAATACGTCCAGCAGTAAAAATCCGACGGTAAAATTTTTAACCTTATCTTTGGGTATGAAAATCTTTCCGACAATATTATCTCACCCCCTTTGTAGCCTAGTTATTAAATATTCATTAGGAGAGTCGTCAGGTCATAAAAACGTCCAAAAAGTATTTAAATCTTTTGTAAACACCTCCCTAGTTATTCAGTTTTATGGTCCAGCAATGACAATGTTCAGATGTCTAGCCCATATTTTCATTTTCAAAAGGTATACGGAGGGTTGCCAATAAAATGTAGGTGACTTGGTTGTAAACAATTAATTAAAATTAATAATGCTTCTTGGAAAAAGTACCCATGAATAATGGAACGTTATCAGTACCAGGTAAAGTCCATTGTATAGTTGATCCAAAGTTACTTGCAGAAGGAATCATAAAAATATTTACACAGAAGTTTCCTTTATATTTCGCCGGTTTCAAAGGAACATCTGTGTGAAAGTTTTCTCCTTAAAGTACCATTAGATCAACTGTACATATTTGACTAAACTGATAATCTTTGATCCAGGTAGCAGGTCGCCAAGAAATTTTGAAAACGATACTTTTCAAGCAGTGCCATTAGGACCAAATATTGTACAGTATACTCTTTTTAATTTCGATCACACGTATTGATACACCAGAAATGTGAAGTCCAACACAGGTTCAGAGCATTCGCCAATTTGCAATTCATGTAAATAAAATATCCCAATCGTTTATTTCAGCTAGAGCTAGCCCAGAAGTAGGAAAAAGTGTTTATTTATACAGTATTTACTTCAAGGTGAGACTTTTCTTTTGACAGGTGATAGAACTTATCAAAATAAGTCATTTTATCGAAAATTTCTTATATTATGAAATGTTTTTGCTAAAATGACTTATTTCGATGAGTTCTATCACCTGTCAAAAGAAAAGCCTCACCTTAAAATACAAAGAAATTAAGAAAAAAGAAAACTACTCGAATCTTTCGCATGTATTTACTGAGAAACTAACGATAACAATATTGCAAAATTCTGTCCCATAAATCACTTGCACATTCATTTACTAATTTATAATTGCCTAATAATTCATCGTATTTACTCCTGTAGATAAAAATTGTTACTCAGAAACGGAGATTCTGTTTATTTTGAATCGATGGGAACTCTGTTTACTTACTGATTTCAAAAATTACCTAACCTAGCTTTATCAGTGATAGGTGCGGCTTTCGAATCAACCCTTCAGGCATCAATCTATAACTTTACTTTGTATTGACAGTTTTCGATTGAGTTTGTTTTCGAGAGAAAAAGAGGGCTCTGAAATTTTGGGCTATGTTATTCTGTAATTGAAATTTGAATTGGAGAAAATTTTGCATTGAGCTTGAATATGTCTTTCTCCCACGAAATGCCAAATTTCATGTCGATCGAATCTATAATTTTGAAATTATGAGGAAAACTAAATTTCGGATGACCATATTTGATGAACCCCTGAGTCCCTTTCATCCGTTCGTCTTCAGAAGAACTACTCTAGAAAAAAGAATAGTTATTCTGTGTTATTTTGATTGACTATAATAATAATAATGAAAAATAAACGTGAAAACATTGTGAATTTGGATTCGGTGACATTTGAAATACAGGTAGGTATGAACTCAAAATAATACCTACTAAAATTTGCTACTTTTTCAGTTCATCTTGTCGGATAAAATGTGAAATAAAGAATTGGTGAAATATTCATAGAAAGCCTTCTTATTGGTACTAGATCTCTCCCACAAAATGTCATTTCTTCATCAATTGCAAGAAGAAAAATATTTCTCATGTTTTCAAGAAAAGGCCCAAGAGCTTTTATTTATACGAAAGCCCTCATGTAATATTCGACAAGAAATAGGTACTTATTTGTGACACCCAGGGCCGGATTAACCATTAGGCAGAGTAGGCGACTGCCTAGGGGCCCCACGTGCCCCATTATTGAATGTTTTACACAGGGAAGATTGCACTGCCTAGGGGCCCCCCAAATGATTAATCCAGCCCTGCCTAGGGCCCCCCACATGGTTAATCCGGCCCTGGACTGACACCCTGTATATTCTTCATTGAATAGCTGGGAAGACAAAGAAGAAAAATAATCTCAATTTGTTCCACTTACGATATTGATAGACTTATCACTAAGGCTACCTGATGCAAGAATGTAGGTACTGTGAAGAATATTATTAAAAACATGAAAATATCAACAATGTGAGTGAAATGCACCAATTGATTTATACTTCCGGTGGAACTTTATCTTATGGAGACTCCTAAAATTCACTTCCTTCCTTATTAAAGCGTGAAATAATAAGGTCTTGCTTGAGATATTTAGGAAGGATGTCGAAAACAAAGCCTGAATTACCTTTTCAAAACTTCTTTTTGCTTTCTAGAAGTCATGTTCGATGAAAATTTGCCAAAAACTCAAATTAGAGAATTTCCAATATTGCAATATGATTTCTCATATCGAAAAATGAAAAAAATTCAATTCTTTTACTTTGAAAACATTGATCAAGTGACATAAAAAGGTTTTATAAGTTAAGTACAACAAATCCAAACATAATTCCCATGGATATCAACCAGGAAGTTCAGAACGTGAGCTACTTCTTGAACACCCTAATGGATTTCACAAAACAAATATTGATTCGTCCCATCAATTAGTACTACTCTCATAATGGCCTTTATCAATGAAATAGCTCTGATAAAGCGATAGTTGGCCCTTAAACCATCGTTTGTGTTAGTCACACTTCCAGTTTACCACCCTGTGATAAAATCCCTTAGTCAAATGGCCTCTAAGTACTGCAAATCGCTACAACTGTCCGACAATGAGTTCGGAATCTCGTAGTATGCATTTCTAGGAATGATAATCTCTACCGTGAGAAGAATCGGCTAATCAATGAATTACATGGGTGACATAATTGTTGAAATTCAGCCTCTCTGCCTCTATCAGTCCAAATATTCAAATTACCTATTTTACTCCATCTGCAATTGCAAACAAGAATTGAGATAATGTTTGAAGTTGGATCTGAGGGTTTATATCATAAAACTAATCATAATCAGTATAATAATGATCTATCGTGCTCTGGCCCCACTAGATAATAGATATATTGAATAAAAATATAAAACGCGAAAAAAAATTATTCATGTTTTCAATGAAGGACTCTTACGACTTGGATTAAAAAAAAATCCTGATATAACTCATTTGTAAGTAGTTATTCCCACTGCATGGAGATGAAACCTCCCACCTGCGCTGTTCGAGGTTTAGTTAGTTGTAGATCTATGCGCAAACGACTCAGTAAGGGTGGCTCCGCCTCATGATAAAGCACCTACCCTCTTCCAGTTCTTTTGGTTCGTTGGATATTTTTTTGAAATAATTGTTGGAATGACGATATTTCACGTAGTTTTTGCATAACGAAAAAGTAGGGTACGATGGACATCAACGATTTAATGAAAAGTATTGCCACAAATCAAAATTTCAATATTGACGTAGGTACTCTGAAGTCTGAATATATTTCAAAAAAGGATTTGACATGAAATTTTCTTGAAATAAGTTTTTCTACGGACTGTTGAAGTCTACTACAAAGTGGAGTTTTCGATACATTATATGGATTGTTTAGTCTGAAATTACAAAATAACCAGAATCATTTGAATCTTCGACTATAGTCTAAGATTTGAATCCCCAAAAACTTTAGCCACTGAACGTATTGAGATGTTGAAACATTTCATTCCTGGAAGTAACTGAATTGGTTTTCAAAGTTTTTTCAACATTTTGTATCAGTCCAGGTGTCAAAGAATCATCAATTACAACAAACTTAACAACCTCAAGAAGTGTTTGAATAATGGATTCCTTGATAAGGTTCAATATGTTCATGAGATTTCACAAAGTTTCTTCACTCTAATTCAATACTCATTAGATGTTGAGGGTGTATAGGTACACTCGTTTATTTATGATTTTCTTCACTTCTCGAACAATTTAAGTCAGCATGGTTCGCAGAACTGCAGAGTGAGTGGAAATTGTGGCTGACTATATGAATTAAAAAAGATGAGATTGCTTTACAAACACAGCATTTCGAACCAAGGAAATGGCAAGAGCATCCATATTATTTTGTCTAATTTAGGCTATCTAACGATCATTGTTTGATAAGATAATAGTTATAAATAAAATTTTCCTCAGTTAAAAATCATAACTCTGCCATGGTCATTTGAGAGAGAAGTTTTTACACCACTTTTAAGTATTCGAACCTGCCTTGCAGACCAGTTCATTCCATGTTGACGTAAAAATGAAACATTAAGTGAAAATCCTCCAGAGACATGTGCTCTGGCGACGGTGGATCGTCTTTATAATTAGCGCAAGATAATGAAGCACTTTTCAAGAAGTTTAAGGTGTAATTCTTGTAAAAATTGGCGACGAGCATCAAGAGGGCGAGACCTAGGCACCAGCCTGTCAGCCTTCTTGATTGCATAGGCGCCTAAAGTTAACACTTTGGCTGCAAGTCGAGTGACCGTAGGGGGGGTAGGTAGCCGGAAATACCAATTATACCATCTTTGGAAGTTTGTTTATGTAATTGGATTTAGGTTTTTTACCTGGTGGTGAATCATTGTTGGGGGTACTACGTTGGGTGAAAGATGATTTATTAGAAAAATAGGTGATGATTTCAACACCATTTGTCATCCTCATTTCATTCCAATTCATTTAATGATTTGTTTTATTACGTCATCTATACGACTGATCGTGGAGGGTCTAGCAATTCCTTTTTGTGTTCCTGAAGTGAAAAATCCATTGGCAAAACTTATACTGTCTTGATGGTTGAATAATTTTTCAACCTTCTAACATCGCCTATGTTGAAGTTTTTTTCCAGATCGCTTTTGGATATTATTATTAACCATTTTAAATCTAGTGAATCGATAAAAATCGCAATATTTCTGGAACACACTGTCTTGAAATATAAATTCGCATAATTCTCTTGTTTTCTTTATACCGACAGCATCCTGTTCTACATATCACAAAAAATTGTAAAATGAAAAATTCCTGAAAAAAAAACTACTTTAAAAAGTCATGAAAGTAAAATAACTAAAAAGTATGAAATTCTGCCCAGCTGTTAAACCTTTTGGAAATTTTCCTCATGCTTCCCTTAAATCCTTAAATCATCCAACGCAAATAGAATAATAAGGACTGAACGAGAATAAATTCGCTATCACGAAAACGCCTATATCTCTCGAACCAATTGAGAAAAAATCAATATTTGATCATGGTTAGCTTTGTTATGAACGTCAGAAACATGTGAAATTACTTCATAGATATTCCAATTCTCTGTAGCAAAATGTCAAGCGAAGTGAAAACACGAGAATTCATAGTGAAACTTTTTCAAAATAATCAAAAATGGAGCTTCAAAGGAATCGCAAAAGAGGCTCGCGTTCGTCCGGAAACGGTATCAAGAGTTGTTAAGCGCTTCAACGAAGATCTTACAATTAACCGCAAGGAAGGAACAGGGAGGAAAAAGGGGTTTCATAGCCCAAAAAAAGTGGAGAAAGCCATCAGCCTTTTTCAGAAGAATCCTAACCTTTCAGGACGAAAAGTGGCCCAAATAGTGGATTGTTCGCAGTCAACCGTTCAGAAAATCAAGTCGAGTTGTGGGCTAAGAACATACAAAGTGCAGAAAGTGCCAGATAGGAACGCTGTGAAGAATCAAGAAGCGAAATCAAGAGCAAAGAAATTAAAAAAAGATTTCTTGAAATATTTTCCTGTTGCGTGATGGACGACGAAACCTATATCTTGGCTGATTTCTCGCAACTTCCTGGTCAGGAATTTTATACTGCAGATTCTCGTGGAAATGTTGACGAACAATTTCGCGTGAAGAAACAAGCAAAGTTTCCTAAAAAATTCCTGGTTTGGCAAGCAATTTGCACTTGTGGGAAAAGGAGCAAATTTTTCGTTGGCCAAGGCTCTGTTGACTCGAAGATATACATCGAGGAATGCTTGAAGAAGCGACTTTTACCATTTTTACGTGAGCACGATGTGTCAACAATCTTTTGGCCAGATTTAGCTTCATGCCACTACAGCAAGGCCACCAAGGAATGGTACGAAGCTAATGAGGTGGTTTTTGTCTCCAAAGAGGCCAATCCACCAAGTTGCCCAGAACTCAGGCCAATCGAAGATATTGGGCCCTGGTAAAAGGAGAATTGAAGAAGACTAAGAAATCAACGAAAACATTAGCGGAATTCAAGCAAAAGTGGAAGAAAGCATCCCAGAAATTGACTGAGAACACTATGAGAAGCATGATGGGAAGAATTCCAGAAAAAATCCATGAATTTTGTAAAAAATAGTTTTGGTTTTTTTATTGTAAAAACAGTTTTCATAAGAATTAGAAGATGATTCGAAAATGAGTTTGATTTTCGAAATCGGTCCAGTGGTTCAAAAGATATAAGCGTTTTTGTGATAGCGAATTTATTCTCGTTCAGTCCTTAGTGCCACTTTTCCACAAAACCAATTCCTTCATAAAATAGTATTCCTAAATAAACAGGAAACTAGAATACCGTACATCATCATTATCAATATCTTCAATGATGATTACCAATGTTTGACAGAAAACCACTAAATGTTTTTGACTCATTGTCGCCAGATACAATAGAAGGCGTCTAGAAACTTTAAATTTCGCACACCATCAATGTTTTATCATCCATCACTCCTATTGTCTACCTCTGTTGATAGTTATTTAATGGACCATTGTGCATATTGCGCAATTAGTGCGGAATGACCTGAAGGAAATTGTTTGTTTAAGAATGTGAACTGTCGGTGATCGTTTGGTCACAGACCTCTGAGGTCACATTTCCAAGAACTTATCAATGGCGGTTGATTGGAAAAATTCATTATTTTTCCATTTTGTACATTGATCTATCGGAGACATCAAACAAATTTCGAAGAAGCCATTCTTCCGGAAGCGAAGCGGCCTCCTACCTCCATATTAGGTATGTCAAGAGTGGAAAAATATTTCAATATCACAATTTTCTTAAATCACTGCCGAATGCTGGTAAATCTCGGGAACCTAGGTAGCGACAGTTCAAACATTCTACCATTTTCACCATCTAATCATCAAACCCTCATTTATTTGCCCTATATGGAAGTAAACAAAACAGAAGGATTCCTTCAGTGCCTTTCAACAGATACGAGACTCGAGAGCAAACAATCCGTTTCTGCAAGTAGGCGCGACATTAAACAACACAAAATCGTTAATGCCATGTTTAAGTAGCCTTTTACGACATTTTCAACCACCATGCACTTCAGTTATCACAATCTGGCGCCCCCAGAATGCCATCATCGGCTTCGGTTATCGCTACCAAATATTGGTGGCTTTTTTGTAACCCCTTGGGCGTATTGATAAACCCTTCTGTTTTATTTATCTATAAACTGGCCGGTACCGGTAGCAGATTATTCTATCCCACATTTTACCTTTACATAAATGATATAGATAGAAAGAAAGAATGAAATTTTTGGTCTGCTCACCTTCCAGCGTCATTTGAAAGCTATTCAATATGATTCGATAAATTGAGAAAGTGTTTATCTTCCTAGAAGTAATCCAATTTATTCAGCGATGAAAATGAATTCTTAACCAAATGATAAAAAATTTCAACTTCTCAACACGAGATTTTTCCATCGAAGATATTTTGATGACGTGCTACTAATTTTATTTTTTTTCTTTTATAAACATAATTCTTTTTGGAAATTTTAGAGTTAGGTTCCCAATCTTGATATGATATGGCGCCATCTATTATTCAATTTTGGAACCATTATTACTTGTTTTAGAGCAGATATCTGAGATATCCATTATCCCCAGTTTCAAATAATATAAAGAAAACCAATTATAAAATACAACATATATTATAATAGTACATGAATTTTAATCAACATCAAATGAAATATTTTTTATATATTACATATTCATGACGCAAAGATGCACTATACGGAGCTGAAGTAAAAACTAGATATTTAATAGCCTCAACAAATACACACTTGATATTCTGAAATGAGTAAATGAAATAGTGATTACTAAAAGTAAAAACAATATACTTTATGTATCAGATAAGAATCATTATTTTTGTACTTCATATGTTTACAACTTTACATCTTACCGATACTTTTAACATCCATATTACAACATTGAGTGTGAGTTTCTACAACAATAGCCTTTAATTTGTTAGTATTATGACACTATGAATATGGAAAATCTGAATAATTATTCTCCACAAAAGCAGTTTTATTCAGTCATCAAAATAGTAAATTGGTCTAATAATTTTTTATACTATTAAGAAACTTTTACTGAACATTATTGCCGGGTTCGATGAGAACTTTCTGTAATTCCGCAGACAATTCTGATGCATCTGGCGCAGTTTTTGTGCTCACACTTGTGTCGTTCTGAAGTTGATCACACTCTTTCTTATGCCAATGCCAGTGCAACCGTTGACAATTTTTATCACAATATATTACAGATTTGCACTTTGAACATTTCTTGACTGAGTTCTTGTCTGGTTCACCACAAGTAGCACACCCAAGACTATTATTCAGGAAACTCATGTTTCCATTCAAAGTCATTTTGATAACGTTCAAAGTGGAGAAAGAGGCTTCATTTGTGAGACTAGTCAGCATTTGACGGAATAAAACGCTGTCACGAAAAGGGAATTCTTTAACATACTCTTTCAGAAGTTTATCCATAAATTCTAATTCTTTTTCATCGTTGGGCTTTAACATATTTCTTGTGAATAAGTCTACAGTATCCATAGTCTTTTTCTTTCCGTTCCCATCTTGTTGCTTCTTTTTCAGATTGATAATCTCTCCAATCAAACAAGACAAATAGTGGAATTTGAATGCCATTACTTCATTCACCTCTGCCCCTTTCTTCATTTCCCGATCCCTCATGTCTTGTAAAACAGCTTTGATTTCTCCCAAGTGCTCTGACAATCCTATATACTTTTGGAGATTGAAAATGACTTTAACTGGATGGACACTGCTTTGCATAATGAATGAATGGAACTTGTCAGCTAAGATAGGTGGCAATTTAGGTTCGTGTGTTAGATAATAATCGACTTCGTCTTTGGGTACAAAGTGATTTATGGCATCTACACATTGAGTGTTGCCAACGAATGCTGCCATTTGGCCTGGTGTTCTATTCACACTGTTAGTTACTTGAGATTTTGCACCTGCTGCCAATAAAGAGATGCAGACTGCGGGGTTACCCGAAAGCCCAGCGAAATGCAGTGCTGTGTAATTATGTTGATGCTCACATAGGTTCACATCACTTCCCTGAAACAAACATAAATGTGCAGTGAGAAACTTACTCAAAGGTAGTCTTGTTGCGTTTTTATGGTGATGTGTGAATATAAATTACTGCATTCTGTCTGATTTTAAGGTGCTACTGTACTTACATGATCCAGCAGGAGTTGAACAATTTCTTTATTTCCTTTATAGGCTGCATGTTGCAAAGGTGTCATGGAATTTTCATCCATCACGTTTGGGTTTTCCAAACAAGGAAGAAGTGTTTTGAGGAGTATAATATCATTTTTTTCTATTGCCTCAAATACTTTTTTCTCCGTTTCGTTGAGTGTTTTGGTGTTCGTCATTATAATTCAGAAATTTTCAGGCAGAAGATACGAATGAAAAATTTAGTAGGTATCTAACACAATCGAATTTTGAGGTTATGTGTAAGTTTGACTTTTGAGGATTTGAGGTTACTCGTTGAGAGCTGATTTTCCATTTCCATAGATGGTCTGACTTTTCCCTTTAAGGGCCAGTATTCACAGAGACGGACTACCCCAAATGAATGAATATGCGTTTTTTATTTATTTGTATTATTATGCTCATAAAAAAGGCTGTTGGAGGTTTAGTATTGTATTTATGCTTTTAATTTGTTATTGAAATGTGAATTTGAATTATTTCTATCCATAAAACCCCAATTCTATTTAATGAATACTTCCTTCGGTAAATCAGCTGAAGATTTTATTTTCCATGTCGGGAATATTTTTTCAATGAAACTCATTTAGTTAAATTAATGTTTATTAAAGCAACCAGCAAATTGTACAATCAACATTATTACAGACTTGCTTGCAATGGCTGTTGCAAGCAGTCCTCCCAACAATAACATACCAAATAAGTATTCTTCTAATTTCTGTCTACAATATACCTAATAGCGTAGGAAAATCCTGACCATCTCAATGCTTATTACATATTTGTTATTCTTCAACATGCTTTACAGTCAAATGTCTGTATATTTGACTTGGACATATCAAAAAGTAGCTCTGAGTTTCAAGAGTATTCAAGTGAGGACAGATCATTTTATTATGATAACAAGCTTCTACTATACTAGAACTAGATTTAACATCAATTATATACGAAGCACCTGTGGGGACAAGTTTATAATTTGCTAGGCTTATGTTCTATATTTATTCTCTAATCAATTTTCACTTCCATTTGGAAACGATCCTCAACTTTATCAAGAATAAATTTATATTCAAAATATGGCTGTTTTTTGAGAATCGCATCCTAACAAATTGTCCTAAAAATTAACAAGCCCTATTGTTGTTAATTTTTCGGTAGAAAAAACTAAGAAGGTATTATATTATAACAATTCATATAAATAGTGTACTTTACTGATGAATTTCTGTTTTATATACATTTATAATAGTTGTATAATTTATGCATCTAGAGCTAAAGCCTCTTAGTTAATTATATACCATCAATACCTATAATAGGTATATTAATATATTCGCTACGACGCTACATATAACAGTATAACACAGTTTCTTGGTACTTCCGAAGGCAAAAAATACCAAGAACTCGTTCTTTATTTTCTTATATTGAACCTAGTTTTATATTTTTCGATATGATTTTTACATTGTACCTTTACATCCACTTATTGTTACTTTGTCTGCTGCTAAATAACTGACTATTGAATATATGTACACCTTTTTGTGTAAGACTCCAACTTTCATTAAATGCAGTTGGAAATATCCTGAAAAAGAAGGTATACATCCTTCAATCGAAACAAAAACGATAACCTACAATCTACATTATTCGTTGGGATTCACCTACAGTGATAATCTAAAACACAAAAAAATCTAATTCATTTCATCAGTCATACGTAATACTCTTGGAATTTGGTCAATCTCTTGTCTCACACCTCTTCCGGTGTGGGATAAGGGGCTT
Source organism: Adalia bipunctata (assembly GCA_910592335.1). Lineage (NCBI taxonomy): Eukaryota > Metazoa > Arthropoda > Insecta > Coleoptera > Coccinellidae > Adalia > Adalia bipunctata. The sequence continues at coordinate 8,957,023 of OU342951.1, forward strand.
CCGGTGTTGTGAGACGGACTTGGTTGTTTTCCGATTGCACACTTCCGTTTATTTGGCTGGCCGTTTGCGAGTCACGCCAGGGAGTAGTCAACGTCTTCATTCTCTGTAGAAATAAACATGGATTTAAAAAAAAAAATTTGGTTCCGCCCGGGATCGAACCGGGGACCTTCTGCGTGTAAAGCAGACGTGATAACCGCTACACTACGGAACCACATGCTATACATGAATGTTTTTGATGTCGAACTGTGAATTGGATGGAAAAGTGTAGAAATATTTCACTCACTTTCAGGAAAGATCCAGGGGTTGAAATGAACTTGATGATTGCCACAAGGGGTATCATCATAACTGAAGAACCAGCTAAAATCCATCCAAGGATGTTAGCCCAAGCTGGGTAAACATAATTCTCGTATGTGAGTGGTTCGTAGGCTAAAAGCCCGTAAACTATGATGAAAAGAAGGAAGAGAGGAGCTGCAAACTTCCAACAGAATCTCCAGTAGATGCCTGGCGAGAAACCAATCATATCCTTGATGTCGTCGCAAAACCTCTGGGTTCCTGGAATGAATAAAATTGATAATTCATTATTTATAGACACTGCAGATGGGAGTTATGGTAGGTTCTCACCATAAATCCAAGACACTGCGATAGACTCAAAGAAAACAGCAAACAGCATGGAGTAACCTGCTGCATATCGGTCCAACAGGTGGAAAAAATAGAATCCTCCCTGCGAGCAGGAAGCCAACCCCACGAGGAAATACAGGGAGAAGAGGCAGGCCACAAAAACCTCCCGATGTCTACCGATTTTCGGGAACTCATCACTTAAAGCTGTTATTATTGCTTCTGAACCACCGAACTGAAAGAAAACCAGAGATGAGTATGGGGCTTTTTTGCTTCTGTAAGCTTCTTCACTGAGACCTCTGCTGCTCAGCTACTCACCGAGCTGTCCAGTCCAAGGGTGAGCAGCATCATGAAGAATATCAGGGCCCAGAATATGCTGCCAGGCATTGTGGCTATGGCGGCTGGATAAACTATGAAAACCAAACCCGGTCCTTCGGTTGCTACCTCTTGGATCGGGATACCAGCGGAATGGGCCATGTATCCCAGAACTGAAAAGATGACGAAGCCGGCCACAAAGCTTGTTGCTGAATTGATGACGCTGGTCAAAATGGCGTCTCTGAAAGGATTGGAATTGGAAATCATCTCGCATTTTAGTTAGAAAGCTGCTACATATACATCAGGGTTCCGGGTTCCCCATAATAAACTACCCATATTTTATTTTATTGATAAATTCCCTACGAGATAACTAAATTTCGAGGAATTCGAAGTCAAAATTCGTGAAGGTTCATGGGACTTTATTTTTTTTTAATTACGCAGGGAATCTCCCCATTTCGTTGGTACCTCCAACATAAGAACACCCGTATACTTCGGCCATCTTTTTCCCACGAAACCAATAATTGGGGGTCGCTATTTGACATTTTTGCTCACATATTTTCTTGTCAGTGTAAAAAATCTCTGAAGTACTCACTTGTAGACATTGTTATGATATTTGTTGTAAGATGCGTACGCCAAAAGAACGCCAAATCCTGGACCCAATGAAAAGAAAACTTGGGTAGCTGCATCAACCCAGACCTGAAAAATACCCAACGGTAGAACCAGAAACTGCGATGGAATCATGGCATTCGTCTGATGCAACAAGAGTCGATTTTCGAATTCATGAATCCATCAAAGTTGAAAGCTTTGGCATTTAAAAATCCCAGCTCTGTTTTTCCATTAGAAACAAATGAAACCTGCCATCCGTTCGGCTGTTTTCTGTTTTCATGTTCATATTCGACGGTATAAATCCGGAATGAAAAGTGCCATGTTGCCAATCTTATAGGTAAATTTCACTTGCAACAAAACGCTACACAATAACCCAGTATTTCACAGAAATATACTGCTCCACAAGAGTTAGGGATATCGTATTCAGTCGTTTTTTTAAAAGTATGTAATCTTCGAGAAAATCGCTGTAAAATCATTTAAAAGTAAAATTCAATAACAACTTGAAACGATCCAATAAAAATCAGTATGAGACATTTCATCAATCTGGCCGACCTTTTTCTGAAGTTTGGTTCTTTGCATATGCTCCATGAATGTTCTTATTTTGAAATGAAGTCAGTTTATCAACGACTACGATTTGAAACGAGTTTTCTGAAAATGCCAAGACGTAAGTTAACAAACGCTGGGGCTAATAGGGCTATCGGAATGCTACAGGGTGGCCTAACTCAGGTTGTTGTAGCGGAAAGGTTCCAAGTCAGCCAAAGTGTGATATCTCGACTTTGGAATAGGTTCAGGGAGACAGGTTCCGTGTTGGAAAGACCAAGGCTTGGTGGGCGACGAAAAACAACATCTGCTCAGGATCGTTTCATCACCGTTTCGGCGAGAAGAAACCCTACATCATACGTGTAGAATGCTACGGAATACTCTTCAAAATGCAGATGGGGTCCAAGTTTCCATCGAAACCATCAGACGACGTTTGAGAAAGGTGAATCTAGGTTCTTGAGCTAGACGTTCATTAAGAGGAGTTCCATTAACACGTGACCATAAGCGTCAAAGACTGGAATGGGCAAGGCAGCATATCAATTGGGACGATCAATGGCGTAGTGTCCTTTTCACTGATGAATCCAGATATGGACGATTTTCAGATTCTTGAAGAATAAGGGTATGGACAATCCCACGCATACCCCGTAATCGTCGCTATGTCCAAGAAGTCCATCCATTCCGAGGCGGAGGGGGTAGTGTTATGGTATGGGATATGTTTCAATAGGCGCACAGATCTACACATTTGTCCTGGAAATATGACCGCCTTACACTATAGGGAGCATGTCATTAGCAATGTTGTGCCGAATTTTCACGCTGCTATTGGTGAAACTTTTAAATTTCTAGACGATAACGCTAGACCGCACCGTGCAGCCATATTTGAGAATGCTATTCCACATTTACCTCCGCACTCACCAGATTTGAATTGCATAGAACATGCATGGGATATGCTCCAAAAAAGATTAAATAATCATCAACCTACCCCAGAATCCTTAAATGATCTGAGAGAGCTTCTGCCCCGTTTATGGAACCGAATTCTTCAAGAAATGTTCAACAACCTCGTGTGTAGTATGCAAAGAAGATTTCAAGCTGTTATTGATGCCCGTGGAGGCCATACATTTTATTGATAGTCTTAAAATGCTTGAATTCTCTGGGAATAAAATTTCGTTATTTTACTCGATTTTTCTTAACAACCCTGTATACGCTGCAGACCTACAGGCTAAAATTAATTTGCAACTTGAAATCATATTAATATGAATTTTCATCACAAAAATCTTATTTTAACTATATTTTTTTGCAATTTGAGTCAATATCCCTAACTCATGTCACATGTGGAGCAGTTTATTTGTTCGATAATGAAATTTACTTGCACTATAAGTACCCTTTAATACTGTTAAAAAGCGTGAAAAATGGATAATCTAGAGCACTGTCGTGAAGTCAGAAGCTTTTGAGCTGTTGTGAATAGATTAACCTTGTAGGTGGATTCCTATTAAAGAATCAAACGGAACATTTTTTTGACAGCTCTCGGAAAAATTGACAGCGGAAATGACATGACACCTAATGGAGAATTACAGGGTAATGTTCTCTTTGGTTCCGTATAAACCTCTAATGTGTTTGTGAGGTGATTGTTCCTGTATAAAGAATTTTATTCAATCATGAATATTTCGTAAAATACTGGGCGATTCCGCCCAAATCCGGCATCCGGCCGTGTGTATTTTTCCATTCCTATTCGAGACAAATCGTAAAAAAACGCATTTTCTACCCGAAGCACTCGCTCACCTCGGCCGATGTGATCGCGTTGAAATTCGGATTAAGATAATACTTGATTCCTTCTGCGGATCCAGGTAGCGTGATTCCCCTGCCTAGCAAGATCAACAGCACGGCGTATGGAAACAGGGCGGTGAACCAGACTACTTTTCCAGAAGTCGAAATGCCTTTCCAGAGCGAGAAATAACAGATGATGTAGACAGCCAAGAGGCACAAGACTATGTCCCATTTTATTTCCCCAAGATCGTGTAGGCCTTCGCTCCTGTGAAGTTCCAGGATGGCTCGGCTGGAAAGGAAGTTAAAAGTTGAGGAATGTTTGAAGGGAGAATTTTCATTCGTCTCCTGCTAAGAAAACAGATACTCGTACATTAATCATAAAGATGATTTACGTTTCGTACAAACATGTCCTTACTATCATGATTTTACTCATTGGTCAAAATCAACAGAAAGGAAAATGAAACTTACTTGAAATATTCGGAAGCTGCTGATGCGAATCTGGATTCTGGCATCGCTTGAACGATGACATCGGTTGAATTGGTTTCGTTGAAAAGTTTAGAAGGAAATTCAAACTGAAAAAAATTGTCATAAAGAATAACAACAATAAAAAATATTGTCAGGGCATTGTCATGAGGTATGACTTAGGAAATACTCACAGGTCTACAATTCGGCGTATTCCATGGGTTATCACACGTTGTCCAAGGTAACATATCAGTGAATGAAGCGAAAAAATATCTCAAAGCCCAGGCGATGATCACATTGTAATAAAAATCAACGTAAAATGCAATCAGCACAACCGCGTATCCAATACCTAAAAATAACAATTAGCCACATTGTTTCATGAATAAAAACATAAGACACCATTTTGGAATATGATTTCAAATAAATTCAAGATGACCAGGTTATAAGCTCTTGAAACAGAATTATATTCAGTGAAATCAGGAGTACGGATCTTTATCTGACCCACTGGCGGATGAAGAGATACTTTGAACAATGCTGATTAACAATATACAAACCACATGTGGTTATGACCAAAGAAACGGAAACGATTTTTTGAAAAAATGGCATTTCGCAGGCGAAAATCTAAACTATGCTAGTTAGGGCTCTGGAAAGTCTTTCATTGAATGGAGCGACCTCGAAAACCTACATTTTGATACCAAAATCGTCCATGTAGCCCTCATAACTATTGAATTATTTCGTTTTAATTTTTTCCATATTTCATTTTCGAGTTTTGTTCTGAAGCTCAGAGCATTCAAAGTATAGGACGATAGGTGATATGGATCACCAAATTGGGTTTTATGAAAGACTCGAATGGGTTGAAGACATTATCGATTGAATAACGCTGTTAGATTTTCCAGGGAATTCGTGTTGATGGTAAATATGGTGTTTTTAGTGGGTCTTACCCCTTATGCATTTTTGACCTAAAAAGTTGGGATTTTCGATATCGATTTTATGCTTGATATGAATACTTTGGACAATGCTGATTATCAATATGCAAACCAAAATTGGATACGACCACAGAAACGGAAGCTATGACGATTTGAAATTTCGATTTTTTTGAAAAAATGCCAGTTGACAGGTTAAAATCTAAACTATAATAGATAGCGATTCGAATTATGTTTTATTGAATAGAGCGACCTCGAAAACCTACAATTTGATACCAAAATCGTCCATGTAGCCCTCATAACTAATGAATTATTTGGTTTTAATTTTTTCGATATTTCATTTTCGAGTTTTGTTCTGAAGCTCATAGCACTCAAAGTATGGGTGATATGGATCATCAAATTGGGAATTCTGAAAGATTCGAATGGGTTGAAGACCTAATAATTTGAATAAATCTGTTAGATTTTTCAGGGAATTCGTGTTGATGGCAAATATGGTGTTTTTAGGGGGTCCTACCCCTTATGCATTTTTGACCCAAAAAGTTGGGATTTTCGATATCGATTTTATGCTTGATATGGATACTTTGGACAATGCTGATTATCAATATGCAAACCAAAATTGGATACGACCAAAGAAACGGAAGCTATGACGATTTGAAATTTCGATTTTTTTGAAAAAATGCCAGTTGACAGGTTAAAATCTAAACTATAATAGATAGCGATTCGAATTATATTTTATTGAATAGAGCGACCTCGAAAACCTACAATTTGATACCAAAATCGTCCATGTAGCCCTCATAACTAATGAATTATTTGGTTTTAATTTTTTCGATATTTCATTTTCGAGTTTTGTTCTGAAGCTCATAGCACTCAAAGTATGGGTGATATGGATCATCAAATTGGGTATTCTGAAAGATTCGAATGGGTTGAAGACCTAATAATTTGAATGAATCTGTAAGATTTTCCAGGGAATTCGTGTTGATGGCAAATATGGTGTTTTTAGGGGGTCTTACCCCTTATGCATTTTTGACCCAAAAAGTTGGGATTTTCGATATCGATTTTATGCTTGATATGGATACTTTGGACAATGCTGATTATCAATATGCAAACCAAAATTGGATACGACCAAAGAAACGGAAGCTATGACGATTTGAAATTTCGATTTTTTTATAAAAATGCCAGTTGATAGGTTAAAATCTAAACTATGATAGATAGCGATTCGAATTATGTTTTATTGAATAGAGCGACCTCGAAAACCTACAATTTGATACTAAAATCGTCCATGTAGCCCTCATAACTAATGAATTATTTGGTTTTAATTTTTTCGATATTTCATTTTCGAGTTTTGTTCTGAAGCTCATAGCACTCAAAGTATGGGTGATATGGATCATCAAATTGGGTATTCTGAAAGATTCGAATGGGTTGAAGACCTAATAATTTGAATGAATCTGTAAGATTTTCCAGGGAATTCGTGTTGATGGCAAATATGGTGTTTTTAGGGGGTCTTAACCCTTATGCATTTTTGACCCAAAAAGTTGGGATTTTCGATATCGATTTTATGCTTGATATGGATACTTTGGACAATGCTGATTATCAATATGCAAACCAAAATTGGATACGACCAAAGAAACGGAAGCTATGACGATTTGAGATTTCGATTTTTTTGAAAAAATGCCAGTTGACAGGTTAAAATCTAAACTATAATAGATAGCGATTCGAATTATGTTTTATTGAATAGAGCGACCTCGAAAACCTACAATTTGATACCAAAATCGTCCATGTAGCCCTCATAACTAATGAATTATTTGGTTTTAATTTTTTCGATATTTCATTTTCGAGTTTTGTTCTGAAGCTCATAGCACTCAAAGTATGGGTGATATGGATCATCAAATTGGGTATTCTGAAAGATTCGAATGGGTTGAAGACCTAATAATTTGAATAAATCTGTTAGATTTTCCAGGGAATTCGTGTTGATGGCAAATATGGTGTTTTTAGGGGGTCTTACCCCTTATGCATTTTTGACCCAAAAAGTTGGGATTTTCGATATCGATTTTATGCTTGATATGGATACTTTGGACAATGCTGATTATCAATATGCAAACCAAAATTGGATACGACCAAAGAAACGGAAGCTATGACGATTTGAAATTTCGATTTTTTTATAAAAATGCCAGTTGACAGGTTTAAATCTAAACTATGACAGATAGCGATTCGAATTATGTTTTATTGAATAGAGCGACCTCGAAAACCTACAATTTGATACCAAAATCGTCCGTGTAGCCCTCATAACTAATGAATTATTTGGTTTTAATTTTTTCGATATTTCATTTTCGAGTTTTGTTCTGAAGCTCATAGCACTCAAAGTATGGGTGATATGGATCATCAAATTGGGTATTCTGAAAGATTCGAATGGGTTGAAGACCTAATAATTTGAATGAATCTGTAAGATTTTCCAGGGAATTCGTGTTGATGGCAAATATGGTGTTTTTAGGGGGTCTTACCCCTTATGCATTTTTGACCCAAAAAGTTGGGATTTTCGATATCGATTTTATGCTTGATATGGATACTTTGGACAATGCTGATTATCAATATGCAAACCAAAATTGGATACGACCAAAGAAACTATGACGATTTGAAATTTCGATTTTTTTATAAAAATGCCAGTTGACAGGTTAAAATCTAAACTATGATAGATAGCGATTCGAATTATGTTTTATTGAATAGAGCGACCTCGAAAACCTACAATTTGATACCAAAATCGTCCATGTAGCCCTCATAACTAATGAATTATTTCGTTTTAATTTTTTCGATATTTCGTTTTCGAGTTTTGTTCTGAAGCTTATAGCACTCAAAGTATGGGTGATATGGATCATCAAATTGGGTATTCTGAAAGATTCGAATGGGTTGAAGACCTAATAATTTGAATAAATCTGTTAGATTTTCCAGGGAATTCGTGTTGATGGCAAATATGGTGTTTTTAGGGGGTCTTACCCTTATGCATTTTTGACCCAAAAAGTTGGGATTTTCGATATCGATTTTATGCTCGATATGGATACTTTGGACAATGCTGATTATCAATATGCAAACCAAAATTGGATACGACCAAAGAAACGGAAGCTATGACGGTTTGAAATTTCGATTTTTTTGAAAAAATGCCAGTTGACAGGTTAAAATCTAAACTATAATAGATATCGATTCGAATTATGTTTTATTGAATAGAGCGACCTCGAAAACCTACATTTTGATACCAAAATCGTCCATGTAGCCCTCATAACTAATGAATTATTTGGTTTTAATTTTTTCGATATTTCATTTTCGAGTTTTGTTCTGAAGCTCATAGCACTCAAAGTATGGGTGATATGGATCATCAAATTGGGAATTCTGAAAGATTCGAATGGGTTGAAGACCTAATAATTCGAATAAATCTGTTAGATTTTCCAGGGAATTTGTGTTGATGGCAAATATGGTGTTTTTAGGGGGTCTTACCCCTTATGCATTTTTGACCCAAAAAGTTGGGATTTTCGATATCGATTTTATGCTTGATATGGATACTTTGGACAATGCTGATTATCAATATGCAAACCAAAATTGGATACGACCAAAGAAACGGAAGCTATGACGATTTGAAATTTCGATTTTTTTATAAAAATGCCAGTTGACAGGTTAAAATCTAAACTATGATAGATAGCGATTCGAATTATGTTTTATTGAATAGAGCGACCTCGAAAACCTACAATCTGATACCAAAATCGTCCATGTAGCCCTCATAACTAATGAATTATTTCGTTTTAATTTTTTCGATATTTCGTTTTCGAGTTTTGTTCTGAAGCTTATAGCACTCAAAGTATGGGTGATATGGATCATCAAATTGGGTATTCTGAAAGATTCGAATGGGTTGAAGACCTAATAATTTGAATAAATCTGTTAGATTTTCCAGGGAATTCGTGTTGATGGCAAATATGGTGTTTTTAGGGGGTCTTACCCCTTATGCATTTTTGACCCAAAAAGTTGGGATTTTCGATATCGATTTTATGCTTGATATGGATACTTTGGACAATGCTGATTATCAATATGCAAACCAAAATTGGATACGACCAAAGAAACGGAAGCTATGATGATTTGAAATTTCGATTTTTTTATAAAAATGCCAGTTGACAGGTTAAAATCTAAACTATGACAGATAGCGATTCGAATTATGTTTTATTGAATAGAGCGACCTCGAAAACCTACAATTTGATACCAAAATCGTCCGTGTAGCCCTCATAACTAATGAATTATTTGGTTTTAATTTTTTCGATATTTCATTTTCGAGTTTTGTTCTGAAGCTCATAGCACTCAAAGTATGGGTGATATGGATCATCAAATTGGGTATTCTGAAAGATTCGAATGGGTTGAAGACCTAATAATTTGAATGAATCTGTAAGATTTTCCAGGGAATTCGTGTTGATGGCAAATATGGTGTTTTTAGGGGGTCTTACCCCTTATGCATTTTTGACCCAAAAAGTTGGGATTTTCGATATCGATTTTATGCTTGATATGGATACTTTGGACAATGCTGATTATCAATATGCAAACCAAAATTGGATACGACCAAAGAAACGGAAGCTATGACGATTTGAAATTTCGATTTTTTTGAAAAAATGCCAGTTGACAGGTTAAAATCTAAACTATGATAGATAGCGATTCGAATTATGTTTTATTGAATAGAGCGACCTCGAAAACCTACAATTTGATACCAAAATCGTCCATGTAGCCCTCATAACTAATGAATTATTTCGTTTTAATTTTTTCGATATTTCGTTTTCGAGTTTTGTTCTGAAGCTTATAGCACTCAAAGTATGGGTGATATGGATCATCAAATTGGGTATTCTGAAAGATTCGAATGGGTTGAAGACCTAATAATTTGAATAAATCTGTTAGATTTTCCAGGGAATTCGTGTTGATGGCAAATATGGTGTTTTTAGGGGGTCCTACCCCTTATGCATTTTTGACCCAAAAAGTTGGGATTTTCGATATCGATTTTATGCTTGATATGGATACTTTGGACAATGCTGATTATCAATATGCAAACCAAAATTGGATACGACCAAAGAAACGGAAGCTATGACGATTTGAAATTTCGATTTTTTTGAAAAAATGCCAGTTGACAGGTTAAAATCTAAACTATAATAGATAGCGATTCGAATTATGTTTTATTGAATAGAGCGACCTCGAAAACCTACAATTTGATACCAAAATCGTCCATGTAGCCCTCATAACTAATGAATTATTTGGTTTTAATTTTTTCGATATTTCATTTTCGAGTTTTGTTCTGAAGCTCATAGCACTCAAAGTATGGGTGATATGGATCATCAAATTGGGAATTCTGAAAGATTCGAATGGGTTGAAGACCTAATAATTTGAATAAATCTGTTAGATTTTTCAGGGAATTCGTGTTGATGGCAAATATGGTGTTTTTAGGGGGTCCTACCCCTTATGCATTTTTGACCCAAAAAGTTGGGATTTTCGATATCGATTTTATGCTTGATATGGATACTTTGGACAATGCTGATTATCAATATGCAAACCAAAATTGGATACGACCAAAGAAACGGAAGCTATGACGATTTGAAATTTCGATTTTTTTGAAAAAATGCCAGTTGACAGGTTAAAATCTAAACTATAATAGATAGCGATTCGAATTATATTTTATTGAATAGAGCGACCTCGAAAACCTACAATTTGATACCAAAATCGTCCATGTAGCCCTCATAACTAATGAATTATTTGGTTTTAATTTTTTCGATATTTCATTTTCGAGTTTTGTTCTGAAGCTCATAGCACTCAAAGTATGGGTGATATGGATCATCAAATTGGGTATTCTGAAAGATTCGAATGGGTTGAAGACCTAATAATTTGAATGAATCTGTAAGATTTTCCAGGGAATTCGTGTTGATGGCAAATATGGTGTTTTTAGGGGGTCTTACCCCTTATGCATTTTTGACCCAAAAAGTTGGGATTTTCGATATCGATTTTATGCTTGATATGGATACTTTGGACAATGCTGATTATCAATATGCAAACCAAAATTGGATACGACCAAAGAAACGGAAGCTATGACGATTTGAAATTTCGATTTTTTTATAAAAATGCCAGTTGACAGGTTAAAATCTAAACTATGATAGATAGCGATTCGAATTATGTTTTATTGAATAGAGCGACCTCGAAAACCTACAATTTGATACTAAAATCGTCCATGTAGCCCTCATAACTAATGAATTATTTGGTTTTAATTTTTTCGATATTTCATTTTCGAGTTTTGTTCTGAAGCACATAGCACTCAAAGTATGGGTGATATGGATCATCAAATTGGGTATTCTGAAAGATTCGAATGGGTTGAAGACCTAATAATTTGAATGAATCTGTAAGATTTTCCAGGGAATTCGTGTTGATGGCAAATATGGTGTTTTTAGGGGGTCTTAACCCTTATGCATTTTTGACCCAAAAAGTTGGGATTTTCGATATCGATTTTATGCTTGATATGGATACTTTGGACAATGCTGATTATCAATATGCAAACCAAAATTGGATACGACCAAAGAAACGGAAGCTATGACGATTTGAGATTTCGATTTTTTTGAAAAAATGCCAGTTGACAGGTTAAAATCTAAACTATAATAGATAGCGATTCGAATTATGTTTTATTGAATAGAGCGACCTCGAAAACCTACAATTTGATACCAAAATCGTCCATGTAGCCCTCATAACTAATGAATTATTTGGTTTTAATTTTTTCGATATTTCATTTTCGAGTTTTGTTCTGAAGCTCATAGCACTCAAAGTATGGGTGATATGGATCATCAAATTGGGTATTCTGAAAGATTCGAATGGGTTGAAGACCTAATAATTTGAATAAATCTGTTAGATTTTCCAGGGAATTCGTGTTGATGGCAAATATGGTGTTTTTAGGGGGTCTTACCCCTTATGCATTTTTGACCCAAAAAGTTGGGATTTTCGATATCGATTTTATGCTTGATATGGATACTTTGGACAATGCTGATTATCAATATGCAAACCAAAATTGGATACGACCAAAGAAACGGAAGCTATGACGATTTGAAATTTCGATTTTTTTATAAAAATGCCAGTTGACAGGTTTAAATCTAAACTATGACAGATAGCGATTCGAATTATGTTTTATTGAATAGAGCGACCTCGAAAACCTACAATTTGATACCAAAATCGTCCGTGTAGCCCTCATAACTAATGAATTATTTGGTTTTAATTTTTTCGATATTTCATTTTCGAGTTTTGTTCTGAAGCTCATAGCACTCAAAGTATGGGTGATATGGATCATCAAATTGGGTATTCTGAAAGATTCGAATGGGTTGAAGACCTAATAATTTGAATGAATCTGTAAGATTTTCCAGGGAATTCGTGTTGATGGCAAATATGGTGTTTTTAGGGGGTCTTACCCCTTATGCATTTTTGACCCAAAAAGTTGGGATTTTCGATATCGATTTTATGCTTGATATGGATACTTTGGACAATGCTGATTATCAATATGCAAACCAAAATTGGATACGACCAAAGAAACGGAAGCTATGACGATTTGAAATTTCGATTTTTTTATAAAAATGCCAGTTGACAGGTTAAAATCTAAACTATGATAGATAGCGATTCGAATTATGTTTTATTGAATAGAGCGACCTCGAAAACCTACAATTTGATACCAAAATCGTCCATGTAGCCCTCATAACTAATGAATTATTTCGTTTTAATTTTTTCGATATTTCGTTTTCGAGTTTTGTTCTGAAGCTTATAGCACTCAAAGTATGGGTGATATGGATCATCAAATTGGGTATTCTGAAAGATTCGAATGGGTTGAAGACCTAATTATTTGAATAAATCTGTTAGATTTTCCAGGGAATTCGTGTTGATGGCAAATATGGTGTTTTTAGGGGGTCTTACCCTTATGCATTTTTGACCCAAAAAGTTGGGATTTTCGATATCGATTTTATGCTCGATATGGATACTTTGGACAATGCTGATTATCAATATGCAAACCAAAATTGGATACGACCAAAGAAACGGAAGCTATGACGGTTTGAAATTTCGATTTTTTTGAAAAAATGCCAGTTGACAGGTTAAAATCTAAACTATAATAGATATCGATTCGAATTATGTTTTATTGAATAGAGCGACCTCGAAAACCTACATTTTGATACCAAAATCGTCCATGTAGCCCTCATAACTAATGAATTATTTGGTTTTAATTTTTTCGATATTTCATTTTCGAGTTTTGTTCTGAAGCTCATAGCACTCAAAGTATGGGTGATATGGATCATCAAATTGGGAATTCTGAAAGATTCGAATGGGTTGAAGACCTAATAATTCGAATAAATCTGTTAGATTTTCCAGGGAATTTGTGTTGATGGCAAATATGGTGTTTTTAGGGGGTCTTACCCCTTATGCATTTTTGACCCAAAAAGTTGGGATTTTCGATATCGATTTTATGCTTGATATGGATACTTTGGACAATGCTGATTATCAATATGCAAACCAAAATTGGATACGACCAGAGAAACGGAAGCTATGACGATTTGAAATTTCGATTTTTTTATAAAAATGCCAGTTGACAGGTTAAAATCTAAACTATGATAGATAGCGATTCGAATTATGTTTTATTGAATAGAGCGACCTCGAAAACCTACAATCTGATACCAAAATCGTCCATGTAGCCCTCATAACTAATGAATTATTTCGTTTTAATTTTTTCGATATTTCGTTTTCGAGTTTTGTTCTGAAGCTTATAGCACTCAAAGTATGGGTGATATGGATCATCAAATTGGGTATTCTGAAAGATTCGAATGGGTTGAAGACCTAATAATTTGAATAAATCTGTTAGATTTTCCAGGGAATTCGTGTTGATGGCAAATATGGTGTTTTTAGGGGGTCTTACCCCTTATGCATTTTTGACCCAAAAAGTTGGGATTTTCGATATCGATTTTATGCTTGATATGGATACTTTGGACAATGCTGATTATCAATATGCAAACCAAAATTGGATACGACCAAAGAAACGGAAGCTATGACGATTTGAAATTTCGATTTTTTTATAAAAATGCCAGTTGACAGGTTAAAATCTAAACTATGACAGATAGCGATTCGAATTATGTTTTATTGAATAGAGCGACCTCGAAAACCTACAATTTGATACCAAAATCGTCCGTGTAGCCCTCATAACTAATGAATTATTTGGTTTTAATTTTTTCGATATTTCATTTTCGAGTTTTGTTCTGAAGCTCATAGCACTCAAAGTATGGGTGATATGGATCATCAAATTGGGTATTCTGAAAGATTCGAATGGGTTGAAGACCTAATAATTTGAATGAATCTGTAAGATTTTCCAGGGAATTCGTGTTGATGGCAAATATGGTGTTTTTAGGGGGTCTTACCCCTTATGCATTTTTGACCCAAAAAGTTGGGATTTTCGATATCGATTTTATGCTTGATATGGATACTTTGGACAATGCTGATTATCAATATGCAAACCAAAATTGGATACGACCAAAGAAACGGAAGCTATGACGATTTGAAATTTCGATTTTTTTATAAAAATGCCAGTTGACAGGTTAAAATCTAAACTATGATAGATAGCGATTCGAATTATGTTTTATTGAATAGAGCGACCTCGAAAACCTACAATTTGATACCAAAATCGTCCATGTAGCCCTCATAACTAATGAATTATTTCGTTTTAATTTTTTCGATATTTCGTTTTCGAGTTTTGTTCTGAAGCTTATAGCACTCAAAGTATGGGTGATATGGATCATCAAATTGGGTATTCTGAAAGATTCGAATGGGTTGAAGACCTAATAATTTGAATAAATCTGTTAGATTTTCCAGGGAATTCGTGTTGATGGCAAATATGGTGTTTTTAGGGGGTCTTACCCTTATGCATTTTTGACCCAAAAAGTTGGGATTTTCGATATCGATTTTATGCTCGATATGGATACTTTGGACAATGCTGATTATCAATATGCAAACCAAAATTGGATACGACCAAAGAAACGGAAGCTATGACGATTTGAAATTTCGATTTTTTTGAAAAAATGCCAATTGACAGGTTAAAATCTAAACTATAATAGATAGCGATTCGAATTATGTTTTATTGAATAGAGCGCCCTCGAAAACCTACATTTTGATACCAAAATCGTCCATGTAGCCCTCATAACTAATGAATTATTTGGTTTTAATTTTTTCGATATTTCATTTTCGAGTTTTGTTCTGAAGCTCATAGCACTCAAAGTATGGGTGATATGGATCATCAAATTGGGAATTCTGAAAGATTCGAATGGGTTGAAGACCTAATAATTCGAATAAATCTGTTAGATTTTCCAGGGAATTTGTGTTGATGGCAAATATGGTGTTTTTAGGGGGTCTTACCCCTTATGCATTTTTGACCCAAAAAGTTGGGATTTTCGATATCGATTTTATGCTTGATATGGATACTTTGGACAATGCTGATTATCAATATGCAAACCAAAATTGGATACGACCAAAGAAACGGAAGCTATGACGATTTGAAATTTCGATTTTTTTATAAAAATGCCAGTTGACAGGTTAAAATCTAAACTATGATAGATAGCGATTCGAATTATGTTTTATTGAATAGAGCGACCTCTAAAACCTACAATTTGATACCAAAATCGTCCATGTAGCCCTCATAACTAATGAATTATTTCGTTTTAATTTTTTCGATATTTCGTTTTCGAGTTTTGTTCTGAAGCTTATAGCACTCAAAGTATGGGTGATATGGATCATCAAATTGGGTATTCTGAAAGATTCGAATGGGTTGAAGACCTAATAATTTGAATAAATCTGTTAGATTTTCCAGGGAATTCGTGTTGATGGCAAATATGGTGTTTTTAGGGGGTCTTACCCTTATGCATTTTTGACCCAAAAAGTTGGGATTTTCGATATCGATTTTATGCTCGATATGGATACTTTGGACAATGCTGATTATCAATATGCAAACCAAAATTGGATACGACCAAAGAAACGGAAGCTATGACGGTTTGAAATTTCGATTTTTTTGAAAAAATGCCAGTTGACAGGTTAAAATCTAAACTATAATAGATAGCGATTCGAATTATGTTTTATTGAATAGAGCGACCTCGAAAACCTACATTTTGATACCAAAATCGTCCATGTAGCCCTCATAACTAATGAATTATTTGGTTTTAATTTTTTCGATATTTCATTTTCGAGTTTTGTTCTGAAGCTCATAGCACTCAAAGTATGGGTGATATGGATCATCAAATTGGGAATTCTGAAAGATTCGAATGGGTTGAAGACCTAATAATTCGAATAAATCTGTTAGATTTTCCAGGGAATTTGTGTTGATGGCAAATATGGTGTTTTTAGGGGGTCTTACCCCTTATGCATTTTTGACCCAAAAAGTTGGGATTTTCGATATCGATTTTATGCTTGATATGGATACTTTGGACAATGCTGATTATCAATATGCAAACCAAAATTAGATACGACCAAAGAAACGGAAGCTATGACGATTTGAAATTTCGATTTTTTTATAAAAATGCCAGTTGACAGGTTAAAATCTAAACTATGACAGATAGCGATTCGAATTATGTTTTATTGAATAGAGCGACCTCGAAAACCTACAATTTGATACCAAAATCGTCAATGTAGCCCTCATAACTAATGAATTATTTGGTTTTAATTTTTTCGATATTTCATTTTCGAGTTTTGTTCTGAAGCTCATAGCACTCAAAGTATGGGTAATATGGATCATCAAATTGGGTATTCTGAAAGATTCGAATGGGTTGAAGACCTAATAATTTGAATGAATCTGTTAGATTTTCCAGGGAATTCGTGTTGATGGCAAATATGGTGTTTTTAGGGGGTCTTAACCCTTATGCATTTTTGACCCAAAAAGTTGGGATTTTCGATATCGATTTTATGCTTGATATGGATACTTTGGACAATGTTGATTATCAATATGCAAACCAAAATTGGATACGACCAAAGAAACGGAAGCTATGACGATTTGAAATTTCGATTTTTTTGAAAAAATGCCAGTTGACAGGTTAAAATCTAAACTATGATAGATAGCGATTCGAATTATGTTTTATTGAATAGAGCGACCTCGAAAACCTACAATTTGATACCAAAATCGTCCATGTAGCCCTCATAACTAATGAATTATTTCGTTTTAATTTTTTCGATATTTCATTTTCGAGTTTTGTTCTGAAGCTCATAGCACTCAAAGTATGGGTGATATGGATCATCAAATTGGGTATTCTGAAAGATTCGAATGGGTTGAAGACCTAATAATTTGAATGAATCTGTTAGATTTTCCAGGGAATTCGTGTTGATGGCAAATATGGTGTTTTTAGGGGGTCTTAACCCTTATGCATTTTTGACCCAAAAAGTTGGGATTTTCGATATCGATTTTATGCTTGATATGGATACTTTGGACAATGCTGATTATCAATATGCAAACCAAAATTGGATACGACCAAAGAAACGGAAGCTATGATTTTTTGAAAAAACGCCATTCCGCCAGCCAAAATCTAAACTTTTCTAGATAGCGCTTTGGAATATCTTTTATTGAATTCAGCGTTCTCAAAAACCTATATTTCGATACTAAACTTGACCATATTGTCCTTCTTCAACCAGATTTTTTTTAGTTTCTTGTTTTCCATTTTCGAATTTGGTTCACACCACTGGTGGATACAGGTCCTCGAAATTGGCAATGAGCTCTTTATAGTAGTTGAATCGATCCCTAATAATTTCAATGAAAAATATTTAATTTCAAGTCTTCAACTCCCATAATTTTGGTAAAAAATTTCATCATTCCTATTTTTATGATATTGAACCCCCACATCTCCGGCACTGGTTTCTCTAGGGCCGTCATATTCTTGGTATATATGCTAGTGTTCAATGTTAAGCTGTATAGTGAATTTGGTTCTATTATCTAAAGAGATTCAGGTGTTATGAGGAAAAATCGGAAATCGTTCGAAATGTTCTATATCTTTGAAATTAAGCGACTTTGAGCTTAGGTTGCTATAAAATTTACGTTTCAAAATAGGTATTAGCTATCGACTATTAAAATCCTGCTAGTACAGTCCTAAGGATCAGAGTTTTGTTGTTCAATAATGCAAATCTCACAACAAACTATGTAATCTTTTATGCCGAGACCTTCCAAGAATTTTTTCAACAAAGTAAGGCTGGGTCATTTGTGGAGTCTTCCATTAGAAAATATTCAGGACAGATCTACGAACTGGGGGAAACTATTCTCCAAAAAAAAAGAGCACATGTGCAACGCAGAAAAGCATGTTGCGTTCCAACTCGAATCTTATCTGAACCTTGAGAAAACCCGAACCAGCTTTCCCCGACTCAATTATCCACTTTTCCACTAATCCCCGGAAACTAGGAACGGAAAACGTCGTGGAAAATGCATTGTGTAAGTGCGGGAATGGAACAATATGAAGTCTATATCTCCAGCGGTCACAAAAGGCATTTTTCAGCATCTTGGAGCACTCAGCCGAGGGATTTTAACATCAATATTCAGCAAATGTAATGGGACAATAAAAAATGGTCACTATATTACTATAATATTGGAATTATGTCAGAAGGAGCACTCAGGGCACACTTTCGGAGCAATTTCGCGATTTTCACTCTCCGTTTCACCGGAAAATCTTCCTTTTGAAATGGCGGAAAGGTTAAGAGAAACTGACTGCTCGTACGTATGATTTACGTCGGTTTTCACCTACGTAGAACAGTGATATTGATATGTTCCTTCCGACTCGGTGAACCGAGTGAAGTTTGTATCTAAACTTGTGAGTTGGTACCCAAAAAAGCTCTTTCAAAATTTTCTCAGTACTAACTGGAAAGATGGCCGAAGATGCTAG
This sequence comes from Adalia bipunctata, assembly GCA_910592335.1. NCBI lineage: Eukaryota > Metazoa > Arthropoda > Insecta > Coleoptera > Coccinellidae > Adalia > Adalia bipunctata. The sequence goes on from OU342951.1 coordinate 8,976,161, forward strand.
AGACAGATTTCAAAATGTCAGTATCGGTACTGTGTATTGTAGCTGCAAGAAAGTTTCACAAATTGAAGATTATCTGAGATGGTGGTTTTTATTCTTAAAAACAAATAGGTATGGAGTTCATCTTACCTTTGAGTAATGGACACAGCCTTCCCCAACATGTTATTGCTCCTTTCCTATTGAATTGACCAAGTGCCAGTTCCATGTAAAATAAAGGGATACCACCGATAACCAACATAATGCAGTAAGGAACCAAAAATGCCCCTGCAAAAAAGTCAATAAAATAATGAAGTATTGTTGTGTGGTCCCACAAAATAGAATCCTTCCAGTATAGCCAGTTCTCTGAGGCATATTGAAACTATACAGTGATATAGCCCTGTAAACATTCCGTTTTCTATTTTTTATTGACCAGATTTTCCTGGACTTGTCTTTGGTCCGATATAAAATTTCAGAAATGAATGGCTACGAAACAATTAGAAATCTGATATCGAAGCACAAGGTAACCTTTATTTTTCATTATTTTCACGTAGTGGACAATGAGGAAGTTCATGTAAAGTCTTGTCGTTTGCAATTTTTTCATGAAAAGCATGATTTTTGAGGAAAATCTTAGAGAGTGGTTAGAATTCCATGCAAATCTCGAAATGCATTCAATTACGTTTTTAGATTTTTCTCAAAAACTTGCATTTCTCGAATAAATTGCGCTTTTCAATTGAATGGGCTTTCTAACGGTTTAACAATTTCAAATGAATTCAAATACGCGGTTTATGTTTTGTGGTTCCAAAGACATTGTGGTCCAGTGAAAAGTTCAACTATTCAACTATATTTCGTAATGTTTATGCTACATTTCTTCCATTCCTATAGTTCGGTGGCTGTTTGTTTCATTTCACACTGTTGTACCCAAATATACTAACTGACAAAGCTTCCCGCGTCTTTTCTCTTTAATTTTTTCCCGTAGAGTGGTCAGTAATGTCGAATAGTAATCGCCAGTTATTGTTCTACCCTTATCCAAAAAATCAATCATGATTACTCCATGGCACTCCCAACAAACTGAATCAAGAACTTTACCAGGAGATTTTTGGACACGAAACTTCTAAGGTCTTGGAGAACCAGAGTGTCACCATTCCATCGATTGTTGCTCTGTTTCTGGATCGTAGAAATGCTCCCAAGTCTCATCAATAGTAACAATTCGGTTTAGGAAATGCACATCGTTTTCAAATCGAGAGCAGATCGAACACGATGCTTCTACCCTTACACGCTTTTGGTCAACATTCAAACATTTGGGGATCCATTTTGCAGAAATTTTTCTCATGTCCAAACTGACATGAACTATATGATGAATGCGTTCGTATGAAATCTTCAGTGCTTCAGATATCCGTTTTAGCCCAATTCGAGGGTCTGATAAAATCATGTCACGAACTGCATCGATATTTTCGGGGACTGACACAGAAACTGGCCTTCCCGATCGGTCATCATCTTCAATGGAAAATTTACTTCTTTTGAAGCTTGCAGTCCAATTTTTCACGGTCGCATACGAAGTACATTGATCACCATCTTCGTAAATCTGCTTACCTCCTAACCCTTTTAAATACAGGTACTTGATGATGTCTCGATACTCCAATTTTTTTGATTTTTACAATTTCGGTGACATCTTTTTTCTTAATTTATTGCGTAACTCTGGTTTACTTTTTTGACTTCGAACTCTACACTGACACTTCTAACAAGTTATTGTTCATTGATATGGTATCGCAATATTTTGTTTATGCATGGAATTGGTCTAGGCTAACTAGATATCAATACATCCTCGTACTTCTGGGTGTTGCAGTTTCTTTGTCAGTTAGTAGGGGAAATACGTACAAAATGACATATATGGACAAAATGACATAGGCATCATAACTTGAGTTCGGAGGTATGAAATGCGGAACTGCCTACCACATTACACAACCCGAGTGGCTTCAATTAACCTCTGAAAATTAGCAAGAGCTACTTTGGTTCATTCGGTCGTTATGAGTGATAACAGAAAGCAATAGGTCATGAGTTTTTTTTCATTGCGCCAAATTTTAAGAAGAAATGGCCAGTTTTCACCATTTTTTTCATTCAAATTGCATTCAATTCAAACTTTACCTATTTGTCATTGTATTTAAGGAGCTTTTTGTATGTTGAATATACTTTTCGTATTAATTCGATACATTTCTAGTTTTATAGCGCTATATGGACAAAATGACATATACAGTGAACGGACAGAATGACATAGGTATTTCACCTGAATTAACCGTATCTACCGGACAAAACCAAGACAATCCATCTCAGGCTCCATCAGCAAACAAAGAATCAGGACTTGTCTTAACATATTCATAACAAAATCTTCATCTGCGGCTAATAAAGGCAATGCATCTTAACCTACTCTTGTTGATCCTATGAGGAGGTTCCTCCAATCCCTAAAGGACGATTTATAAGTGAACAAGGCAAACGTGAGCCGAGGACTCGACAAACGTTTTTAGTTTCAACTTCTACACCTAATAAGATTGCAATAAAAACAAAAAAGAGCCGATACCTCCTCCAAAAACAAGGAGACAAGACCCTAGGGTATATTATTTAAAGAAGACAATGGAGAAGAAAATGTTCCTAGCAACTTTCGAGATCATGAAGACGACTGTCCAGTGTCCATCTATCTATTGTTATGAGACCTTCTTTCCCGATTTAGATCTTCTCCAGGATTAGCCCTGAAGAAGACTGGTTACAGTGCATGCACTGCTTGCATTGGGCTCACGCATCTTGTGCTGATGTTCCTAGAAGAACCAAGCGTTTCATTTGTGAACTTTGTCAGTAGTTTTGTAACTATAAGTAGAAAAATACAGTTGCCTATTGCTGGTATGTCATTCTGTCCATAGCATGCGAACGAAATGAATTTCGTTTATCCCAATTTATCTAAGAATATTTTATTTCTTGATACTTTTATTTCATAAAGGTTGATTAGATTTTATAAAGAAAGGACCAAAGATCAGAGGTGTCGAATATGACATTACTGTGATTCACTACTAACAAGTTATGCCTCTGAAATAAAACCCTATGTCATTTTGTACGTACTTCCCCTATACATATAAAATTGCTCAGAAATATGAAGTCTTCAATCAGAACTCCCCTTGTTGGGTGTTTGCGATAAATCTTCAGATATTCAGGAAGAAGATTCATTCAATCATGCTTTTACGTTGGATTTATCAACCGACAACTGTGCACCGTGCAGACCGAACTTTAGGAAGCGGAATTGTCGATCTGATCTAAACACCCGCGAAAAATCACCCTCCCAGTCCACTTCCATCGCACAAAATCGAATATTGTCTCGGATAATATACCCAAAGATAATTCACTGATCTTTTCCCCAGTTACGTTGCCCTTAATTCCATTAGGGAACGCTAAAACGGCAATCGGAAGGATCAAAGACGTCAGCGATCGGATTCCGAGCACTCTACGGGACCCGTCAGATCCCTTCTTCTGCGCCTCCCGACCAAAGCGGATGAAGATTTCTCGAAATATTAAATGAAATTCTGCTGCAATTAGTATGCCCAGATTCTCCCATTCCCCCCTGCTCGTCGGTAATGGTCTGAGGACGAATAAGAGACACTTTGGGTGACTTTTCTTCCTGTTCTTTGTGTCTTATTAGGGTGGCGAGTAGCGATATCGGAAATGACCTTTCAGGGCGATTGTCTGAAGTCTAAACTAAAGGATGGGAAGGATGGTGGGCAGAAGTTGAGGTTAGAGGGAGTTTGGAAGACATGTAGGGGAAGTGTGTGGGAAATCTACCCCAGAATCTCATCTTTTTGTCGTTTTTAATGCAGTACGAACTTATCTCAAAGATATTCATGAAAGAATAGAATTCGAACCAAATCCTCCACCATTTTGCAACTTCCGTCCTTTTCAGTCCAATTTCAAACCTGTGTATCGCAGCCGTTACTGGATCTATGGTTTCGAAACTTTTCGAAAATCATTCAGTGAAGACGAAATTCATTTGTTATATTGTCATAGCCCCACATTTTCCCCTCACATTTTGTAATATTTCAGGTTTTATGTTATTATAAGCTAACATTGCTTTAAGCACCTGAAATATAATATAATGTAGGGGAAAATAATGAACAATGACACTACAAAAATTAAATACATCTTCGTGAAACTATTAACATAGAGTTTCGAAGCCATAGATCAATTAAAGGCTGAGATACACAGGTTTGAAATGAGACCAAACGGAACGGAAGTTGCAAAATGGCGAAGGATCTGGGAGTTGAAATTTGAAGATCGCCTGAAGGTAAATTAAGGCGCAATCAGACTATACCGATTCAGCTATTTCTTCTTGTTTTCGGTCGAGGGAGTTCGGGCAGAAAAATATGTTTTATGTTGGGTAGAAGTCCTTTGGTTTTCGAGATATTTATTTTCGAAAATTCATAAAAATTGCACTCTTCGCCACTCTTTTTGGTTTCGAGACTCCAAATAGAGGAATTTTTTGAATCTGTTTTTTGGATAGTATTCCTGGATAGATGCGCTATCGAATGTTAACTATGATTTTTTTGGTGCATGCATAGTTTTTTTTTAATAAAGTTCAAGTTTCATGTTTTACTCATTTTGTCTTTATAGTTTAACCAAGTTAAGAAAAAAACATGCCTGTTTCATTGAGATCCTGACATATATCTCACTGTTTTTCCAGAATTCAATACAGAATGAATTCCTTTTACAATAAGGCCAGAGCCTTTCTTCTTGATAACGAAAGTATGAATAATGAAAAAACATTCCTCAATTTTCGATTCTCTGAATGAGATCAATATCCATTTTTTTGTATATAACATAACATACTCTAATTCATTTCAAAATATCAAAAGAAATTTGTAACGGGTGTTTCAAATTGAGCGTCGTTTTTTAGAATAAATAAAACACATAATTTGCATTTATTTTCAAAAACTTCTTCTTGGTAATTGAAGTATCAGTTATGAAATTTATGTACGAGGAATAATATCTGCCGGATGGCCTCCTCTTGCAGCTCTACAGACGTCCACTATTTTGTTAAAATTTTCAATGACATTTTGACATAATTGAGGCTCTATCTCATTAATAACATGAATAATTTCATCCTTCAGTTCAGGATTATTCTTATAGACCTGGCTTTTCACATAACCCCAAAGAAAATAGTCCAACGGTGTAAGATCACATGACCTTGGTGGCCAATTGACATCGCCGTTTTTGGTCCAGGAAATTTTTGTCTCAATAAATCAATTGTGTCATTTTCAAAGCGAGGTGGAGCGCCATCCTGCTGAAACAAAATGTCCTCTAGATCAATATTCATTACTTCAGGCCACAAAAATTCGATTATCATCCGACGGTATCGATCTCCATTGATAGTTACAGCTTCACCAGCAGCATTTTCAAAGAAGTAAGGTCCAATTACACCACCTGACCATAATGCACACCAAACAGTGACTCATTTAGGATGCGTAGGTTTCTCATGAATAATTCATGAATTTTCCTCACCCCAGGTTACGATAATTTTGTTTATTAACATAGCCACCAAGTTCAAAATGTGTCTCATCGGAAAATATGAATTTATGAGAAAAATCAGCTGGTTGTTCATTGATTAAATCGACAAATGAACGACGTTTTAAATCTAATGGCTTTAGTTCCTGTGTTATTCGAACCATATATGACTTCAGAGCAAAATCCTTGTGTAAAATACACCATGTTGTGGATCCACTAAGTCCAACTTGTTGTGAACGTCGTCTTATGGACATTTCAGGGTCTTCAGCAACACTTTCAAAAACCAAACCAATATTTTCTTGTAAACGACCGCTACGACTGTATTTTGCACTTTTTTGGTCTTCCACCGAACCGGCCTCTTGAAATTTTCAATAATTCGACCAATAGAGCTTTCAGATGGACGATTATGTAAACCATAAAATTCACGTGATTTTCAAAAAACACTTCTCACAGAACGCATAAAATAATTCAACAATTTGAACGCGTTGTTGTATCGTGTTCGAAGCCATTTTTATAAATGTCATAAATCACACTTCTTAAATGTCAAAATACCCAGAAGAATTCATTGATCCATCTTTATTTTAATTATTCTTAAAAAAAACGCGAAAATTGAAACACCCTTTATTTTCAAACTTTAAAATTCTAAGTCTCATCACGATTATCACCTAAAGAAATTCGAAATTAATATTTTCAAGCTTTATATTGTTGTTTGCTCTAAATATTCAGTATTATTGTACCACAATTGGGAGGATATTGTCCAAGTTTTTATTGAAATTTTGAAATTTGAATCGTTAATGAATATTTTCAAAATTCTTCTGTGGAATTCTTCACTCACATTTCTTTTCGAACTGAAAAGCACTGTCTGTAACATTGTCAATAATTTTCGGCTTAGTTTCGTATTATCGTGAAATTCACACGATCAAAGTTCGGTTTTCGACGCAACGAATAAACATTTCCTTGTTTGACATTTTCACAGTGCCAATAGTAGCCCCGGAGTGGAGTTAATGGTTCCTAAAATTGAATTAGGGTGCGATTAATAGCACGGAGACAACCCCGTCTCCCTGTCACTTAAACCCTTCATCGGCGGCTTCAATATCGAACAATAATTATGTTTCGTTCGAGAGGCATAGGTATATTATTTGACTCCAATGACACCCACCCAAATTGACTAGGAAATATGAATACGTCCCTTGGTTTGATTTTCTAAAAATGCACGAGAATACATCGAGAACTTTTTTTGGTTGAAATTATGTGCTAACCAATCGAAATATACGAATTTGTCACGAAACTAGAGCAGTTATGAAATAATGTCAAGACACTTTTTTGTGAGGAATGAATTGAACTTTCAGGCGAAAATAAAAAATATGAAACCCCGCAACTCCGGCACTGGTTTTTCTAGGTCCGTTATATTTCAACCAAATCTGCTAGTGGATCATGCCTTGAAACATAAATTCCTGACAAACCAATGCACACTGAATCAGTACGCTTCGGTCAAATGTTCAGGAATGGGTTGAATCGTTGAATGATTGAAATGCCTCCCTTAGGATCGATAGTATGCCATCTATGTTCGTTGACGCGAACCGCGAACTTGAAAATCGCGTGTCCTTTGACCCCTTCAGGCCTAATAGCTTATGTCCGATTCTCGACGTCATCTTAGACCCTATACGGAAATTTGGGCGCCTTGCCACTGAAGTTTGATTTATTTAATTTCCTGAGTATATCCTGGGTTATCTATAACCAGAAGGGGTCTTCCGACTCCAGTTTATTATCAACCACAACAAAGGCAAAAGCGATGGCAAACATGAATCTTATGCTCGAACTTGTCCGAATTCGAAATTTCCTTGTTCATGAAAAAAGGAGAAGCATGTCATCGAGTGATACGGAGTTGCCAGATTTGAAGCACAAAGGCACCTGCATATGTCCATTGTACAGATCACAAAAAACGTAACGTGGCTGTCAGAAAAAATCATCGCATATACCTACCTATAAGTTTGTATCAACAATATAAATATCGAAAAAAATACTTATTGATTTATATGGACTACTAGCTGGCCCGGCGAACTTTGTTTCGCCTGAATGATACCTATTTAGGGTGGATTTCACAAATCGTAATTACCATCGCCATCTAGTGGCGATAATATCAAATATAGTACCTTCACGACTACGCTACAGTGTCAAGATAAAAGCCATTAACCGTAGCGACAGCTAGTGGCCTTATTCAAAATGAGGAAAACATACATAAACAAATTTTTCATCGAAGTTTCCAGAGTTTTAATGTATTTTATAATAACCTCAGACCAAGGACCTTTGTCTAAGATAATAACCAGTACGTAGACGAATCCATAAATGAAGTTTCATAACAAATAGTCCAACCGATCTCGAGTTATAACTGGTGTAACCAACAACTTTGTTTTGTATATATAGATTTTAAAGCTCCTTGAAAAACATAATTTTTCTAATTTCAATTCAAAATTAGGTATTCTTTCACTTACCCCCTCCATTTTTGTAGCAAAGATAAGGAAACCTCCAAACATTGGCCAAATCCACGGCAAAACCGATGACGGACAAGAGAAAATCGACCTTCTTGCCCCAGGTCTCACGATCATCGGTAACTGCGGGGGGCAGGGGAGCCCTGGGGCTCCTTAAAATTTCCTTAGACATTCTTGGACGGCAACCGATCTAGTGTGCCGTCTATGCTGAAAATAACAATTTCAAAAAATGAAGGTTTTCAAGGAATAATAATTCTCCATAAAGACGCAAAATTTCATCTTGATAGAATACATAGTTTCGAATAAATCGGGAACACAAGCAACGAAACCCTTAATCTTTTACAGGAAAAGTTTCCGGACCGTCTTATCTCTCGAAGAGGTGTTCACAATTGGCCACCGAGATCTTGTGATCCAACACCTTGCGATTTCTTCCTTTGGGGCCATGTGAAAGAGAAGGTCTACTCCAAGAGACCAGCGTCGATTTAAGACCTCAAAGATGGAGTTCGTGAGGCTGATGAGGACATAGGGTAGCCACTTTACCATTTGATTATGGAAAATTTCATAAAAAGGATATGGTGGTCATTTGGCTGATGTTATTTTCCATTATGAACGGCAAACCTTAATCTTTATAATGAAATAAACATCCGATCTTTTATCCAAAAAAAGGCATTTTTCCTAAAATGTCAAAATAACACTCCTTATTAGAAATTCTTTTAGGTGTTCCGATTCAGAACCAATGAATGAGGATATATTGAAAAATTCTTAGCCTACTGAAGAACCAAACAAGATTTCAATGTCAAAATATTTTTTTACTCAACATATTCTCCTCTTAATTGAATACATTTATCACAGCGAACCTGCAACGTCTCTAGACCTTTCGAAAAAAAATGTTTCTTCTTGCTCTGCAAACCAGTCCTCCACAGCTTTTATTACCTCCGCGTTGGAAGAAAATTTACGACCTTTTAAACCATTTTTCCAGTTGAGGAAAGAGATGATAGTCGGACGGAGCCAAATCTGGTGAACAAGGGGGGTGTTCTAGTAATTCTAACCCTAAATCACGAATTTTTTGCATGTCAACTTGAGATTTGTGTATTGGGGCGTTGTCCGGTAAAAACAAAACACCTTTGGATAGCTTTCCGCGTCTTTTCTCTTCAATTTTTTTCCCGTAGAGTGGTCAGTAATGTCGAATAGTAATCTCCAGTTATTGTTCTACCCTCATCCAAAAAATCAATCATGATTACTTCATGGCAATCCCAAAAAACTGAATCAAGAACTTTTCCAGCAGATTTTCGGACAGTGAAACTTCTTAGGTCTTGGAGAACCAGAGTGTCGCCATTCCATCAATTGTTGCTTTGTTTCTGGATCGTAGAAATGTATCCAAGTCTCATCCATAGTAACAATTCGGTTTAAGAAGTCTAGATCGTTTTCAAATCGAGCTCAGATCGAACGCGATGCTCCTACCCTTGCACGCTTTTGGTCAATATTCAAACATTTGGGGATCCATTTTGCAGAAATTTTTCTAATGTCCAAATTGACGAGAACTATATGATGAACGCGTTCGTATGAAATCTTCAGTGATTCAGATATCCGTTTTAGCCCAATTCGACGGTCTGATAAAATCATGTCATGAACTGCATCGATATTTTTGAGGACTGACACAGAAACTGGCCTTCTCGATTGGTCATCATCTTCAATGGAAAATTTACCTCTTTTGAAGCTTACAGTCCAATTCGCCACGGTCGCATACGAAGGACATTGATCACCAAGGGTATTAAGCATATATCTTTGTAAATCTGCTTACCTCTTAACCCTTTTAAATACAGGTACTTGTTGATAGCTCGATACTTTTCGGTGGACATCTTTTTTTTTTCAAATTTATTGCGTAGCTCTGGTTTACTTTTTTGACGACGAACTCTACACTGACACTTCTGATAAGTTATTGTTCGTTGATATGGTATCGCAATATTTTGTTTATGCATGGAACTGGTCTAGGCTAACTAGATATCAATACAATATTCAGTTCCTGATTTTTTTCCGGTTGCAGTAATTCTTCAACGCATGAAATTAAGTATTAGTGATTCAGTCCATATCAAAAAGTCATTCCGATCTTGTGTACAGAATCAAATAAAAGAACCAAGAGAATAAGCAAACATGCAGATTCAGGCGATCCATCATAAAGTGCTTTCCTATTCTACATATTCCTGCAAGAATTATGCCGTTAAAAATTATTGGATTTTCATAAGCAATAAAATATTGGAAAATTTATGAATCATAATTCTAAGCATTACTATTAATGGTCTAATAAGGCTTATAGCTTTTGATCATTTCTTTATGGTTCATTGTCAGATGTTTGACTTTTTCAAGGATAGAAAATACGTTGCTCCTGTATTCATGTCGTTTGAGGGCTAGCAAGTCTCACATCGAAAACTGGAATATGCGAATCTACCTACGAGGTGGATGTTAGAGCTTTAATTGGCCTATTTCATTTATTCAATTTATTTCTATTTAATCATGAGAAGATCACTGCAATTAACAGAAATAAATCACTCCTGTCCGAATCCTGAACATCGAATCCTGCCACATAAGTATCCTTTATATTTTTAATAGACCTCGTCCTTGCCAGAGATCGGATTTGACAAACCGTTTCGATCGAAAGTATAAAACAATTTGTTCGAAATAGCCCGTTCGTAATGAAATATCAGAACTGGCATTCATTCACGTAGGTCGGCTAAACCCACAAGTGGACTTATTATTCGAACCATCATAGGTACAAAGCCTTCTGTCATCTGCCTTCGACACAAGCCCTGCAATCGCTCGGACAAAGCTGATGCCTCTCGTCGATTGGACAGGTCGATTGACCGAGTGGTCTTTAAATAAATTAATAATTTCCTGTGTCCTGTATTAATTCAGGTGATCCTCTGCAGATTGAATGAAACAATTCGTCTGGGATGGCAAAATAGCTGTAAGATCACCTATACGAGAATGTGTTGATATGTAGTTAGCCTAGACCATAAACAAAATATTGCGATACCATATCAACGAACAATAACTTATTAGAAGTGTCAGTGTACAGTAAACCAGAGTTACGCAATAAATTAAAAAAATTAAGAGGTCCACCGAAATTGTAAAAATCGAAAAATTGGAGTATCGAGCCATCATCAAGTACCTGTATTTAAAAGGGTTAAGAGGTAAGCAGATTTACGAAGATATGCTAAATACCCTTGGTGATCAATGTCCTTCGTATGCGACAGTGAAAAATTGGACTGCAAGCTTCAAAAGAGGTAAATTTTCCATTGAAAATGACCGATCGGGAAGGCCAGTTTCTGTGTCAGTCCCCGAAAATATCGATGCAGTTCATAACATGATTTTATCAGACCTTCGAATTGGGCTAAAACGGATCTCTGCAGCACTGAAGATTTCATACGAACGCGGTCATCATATAGTTCACGTCAATTTGGACATGAGATGAGGAAAATTTCTGCAAAATGGATCCCCAAATGTTTGAATGTTGACCAAAAGCGTGCAAGGGAAGAAGCATCGCGTTCGATCTGTGCTCGATTTGAAAACGATGTAGACTTCTTAAACCAAATTGTTACTATGGATGAGACTTGGGTACGATCCAGAAACAAAGCAACAATCGATCGAATGGCGACACTCTGGTTCTCCAAGACCTAAGAAGTTTCGTTTCCAAAAATGTGCTGGAAAAGTTCTTGCTTCAGTTTTTTGAGATTGCCATGGATAATCATGATTGATTTTTTGAAGAATTACACCCCTCGCCTGACGGCTCGGGCTGCAAAATTCATCTGCGTGTGTTATGACTTACATTACCGCTCATAGAACAATATACTATTATTTATTCTAAAAAAACGGCGCAATCTGAAACAACTGAAAGTACTTTCATGAAATTCATTCTCAGTGTGATCTGAAATGCCAAGGAAGAAAATCTCAAATGGTTTCATACGTTCAACTTCGTTCTCTCAGAAAGCGTGCTCAATAAATTATCCCAATTTTGTATAATTTAATTCAATATTGGAAATGACCAACATCAGGAATTCAAGTAAGCGAAATTCACTTTTTCAGTCCCATTTTAGTTCACCTTTTACCATATTTTCGAGTGTTTCCACTAAATGCCTAATTTCACGAATTCCTAGAGTTTACTTGAATCTCATTCTGGTTAGTTTCTCAACTTGTATAAGCTTTGTGTTGTTGGATACCGTCACCTTTTTTTCTACCAAACTCAATTCATTAATTTTCCGAAATCCTTTCATTCAATTTCAAATTATTCAACTTTGAAAATGAAGCACCTAATAAGCTAATCTAAGTGGATAATGATTATGATATCTTCAGAAACGTAACAAAAATATTCTTATGAAAATTAAATTAAAAATACACACGGTAGTGAAAATCCCAGAGAATTTTCCATCTTTAGAGAATCACTTCACACGAACCTCTATCTGCACAATAAGAATATTTTTGTCGAAATGAGATATCTAGCGTAAATGGAAGCTCTGTTTTATTAACACCTACATTGAAGTTGAGTTGGAAAGGAAATTCCATTAAAACAGGGAATAGTTACCAGAACGATGAGCAAATTATGTTGCGACTGACACAAAAGAAATATAAACATTCCTTTTTCCGAATCAAAATATAAATGGAGGATAATTATTTTTTAATATAAAAGCACTGACACTAGGCACGGAGCTTTCGAGCTCTCAACAACTGTATTCTACTTAGAATGGAAAAAATTTTCAAATGTTGAGTTGAATGCATTTCCAAAAATTTTGAAGTCATCAAAAATAACAATATTTCCAACACCATCCAAAACAACTGACAAAAATATCAACGGCTACAGGGACATTTCTTGTGAGACACCCTGTATACCTATGTATTTGTGAGCGTAATCAAAATTGAATTAAAAAAATCTAGGACATTCCTTACATTTATTTCGATTGAATAATAGCTCTCTGAAGATGCAATTCAAAAAAAATTAATTTGAACAGAAAATGGTCCTATGTTTTACTCGTGATTTCCTTTCTGCAATTTCGGAGAGGTAGATGCCAGGTCCAAAGATAATGGAATTCAGATAACAAATCGAGGACAAGGTAATAAGATTGTGAAGACAGCGGAATGAAATTTCTTTCATCTTTGGGCACGCATTTATGCCTTATGGACTACTTTCTTCTTCTGTAGTAATGATGGAAAAATGTAGGCTTTATCCACCACTGACGAGAATGTGTTAGAGTTATAAATATAACTTATATAACTATATAATTTGTTTATACAGAGTGTAACAGCCAAATGGAATAAATTCGATAACGAATAAATGAGGGCGTGTTGGGAAAAACGCTCGGACACGTCGATTTGTAATTTTAAATGCGCATATTTTTCAAGAAAATAATATTATATAGGGTGTTCCGTGTGACCGTAGCCAATACCAACTTTCTTATTTCAAATGCAACCCCCAGTATATTATTTACTTTTTGGATTCTTCAGAGAATTCTAGACACAATTCATGCACAATGTCCTATACCTATCTTTAACTATTTCGGAAGTATTAAGTGTTTTCAGATTTCTTGCAAAAATCAACGTTTTAAATAATAATTATTTTATTTCACAAATTCGGTACATTACACTATACACTTAAAACCTATTGGTTATACTGATTATTTCTTAATTATTAAAAAAACAAAAAAAACATTAATGTCAATGTAGGAAATGTTCAAAATGCTCGCCGCGAACGTCTTGGCAACATGCTAATCTGGTGTAGAATTGTCTTCTAACGATACTCAACATTTCAGGCGTTTTTGCTTACTTTCTTTATATCAAGAGGTAAATGGGAAATAAGTATTGAATGTAATGTATCGAATTTGTAAAATAAAATAATTTTCATTTGAAATGTTAATTTTTGTAAAAAATCTGAAAACACTTTAATATTTCCAAAAAAGTTGAAGATAGGTATAGGACATTGTACATGAATTATGTCTAGAATTTTCTGAAGAATCCAAAAAATAAATATATACAGGGGGTTGCATTTGAAATAAGAAAGTTGGTATTGGCCACGGTCGCATGGAACACCCTATATAATTTTATTTTCTTGAAAAATATGCGCATTTGAAATTACAAATCGACGTGTCCGAGCGTTTTTCCTAACACCTCCTCATTCATTCGTTATCGAATTTATTCTATTTGGCTGTTACACTCTGTATATACATATTACATAAATATAATAGCCTTGGAAAAGAGGAAACCTGGCTAGAAACGTCGGCGTAGTTTTTAAATAAAAGTTGTATAGAGTCCAATTTCCCGATATTCTTCTTCCTCGTTTTGAAGTTTCTTCAAATAACTTTTTTATTCGACCCATAATAAAATTCAAAAACATTTTTCAATATGTTTTTTAGATTGTATTCCTAGATAGATGAGCTAGTCAAAGAGAACTATGATTTCTGAGGCGCATGCATAGTTTTATGTTTAACAAAGATTTAGCTCAAATTTTATAATTTGCTTCCTTTTTCCTAAGGTTAACTTAGAATGGTGTGAAAAGTATGATCACCCTGAGTGCCAAATTAAGAAAAAGCATTCATTTGGTCATTGGGATGGTACAACTCACTGTATTACCATTGTTTAAAGAGAACTTTAAACAATGGTATTAGCAATATTTGATACAGAATAAATTCATAAAAATTACTTCAATACTTGCAGTTTACTTGAAAATATTGATTTGATAATTGTGGCATTCAGTGGCGGCTCGTAAACTTTTTTCTTGGGTCGGCAGATGTACAGGGTGTCCCACTAGTAACGCAATGGACGATATACGCGTAACGGACTGAGTTTGTCAAAATTTTTTGATGCAGACTTGATATACTCCAAGAAGAGCACATCCTAAAAATATTTTCGAATATATCGGGTGGCCCACAAAAGAGGAATAGAGGGTGACTTTGTTTTTTCAAATGGGACACCCTATATTCAATAGTGTTTTTCAATTCTCTGAAACTTCCTGCATGCTTTCGTATACTTTTCACATATTTTTATTCGATAGTTTTCGAAATATTGGCCATTTTGACAAAAAATGATATGTACTTGTTTAGGCTATGTTATCCAATTATCTTTCACGAACCCTTGCATATACCAATAACAGTTTTATATGGATTGAAAGACAAGACTTCAAAGTATCCTACCCAGCTATAATAAAGCATCTCCAGCATATAGAGTCCACAAAAAGACTATCAACATGACGAATTTCAAATCGATTTTTCTTCATTTTTTCAAATGCCTTGCATATTTTTTTTTCTGCATTCTAATCATTCATTATAATTCATTTTACTCCATTTTTTGTCCAATACACATGCACATCTCTAACAGAATAGGAATTTTTTGAGTTCGCGTAAAATAATTTCCTGGAAGAAACGATCCAACCACTCACCCCGTTAAGAACCAAACAAACGAACACTGAAGGCTCCTGTAGCCGCATCCCGCAATACAAACGAAAACAATCCCCGATCCGATCGTTCCTGGTGTATAATACGAGTCGAGGCATTTCAGGTACGGCATAATCCCATTTGCCGACCCTGAGATGTGTTGAGCCTGCTATTAGAGTTTAGCGGCTACTGTTCAGCATTTTGTTTCTCGGCTAAAAATTTCGGGAAATAGTGGAAATGGGCGGAAATTCATATAAGTACTATCATATTCGATATCCTCGTCTATAAAAGTACGAAATACGACAAAAATTCGTTTTAAGCAACATTTATCTCTTAAAATTTGTGAGGTGGAACGAACAACGAAAACATCGCATTTTCGATTTTGAAAAAGCATTAACTAGGAGGCGAATATAATATTTATCATTATCTGAATAAAATTCCAACAGAAAACAGTCGAGTTAAAATTGTTTCGCCTCATTCGTATTCGCATTTCATTGAAACGTCGAATTAGGACCGGCATGCCGTACTTGGTCGCTAGAAAGCGTTCGATGCTTGGCGCTTTCGTCTTCCCGTACACACATTTCATTTCTCGGACTGATTTGAGTAGACGGAAACGGCGCGGCGTTGAGATTGGAAGAGCGTATTTCCAAGAAGTTGAAATATATCAGTGATATACAGATATGATTTATAGAATTTTATTTACACGGGTCTTGGAAATACAATAATTATAATAAATTTGGTAATTCAACAGAAGAAAGAGTAATTTAAATTTTGGCTGGACATAAAATATATAGGGTCGGCATTGCCGACCCTGCCGTCCCTGACGAGCCGCCACTGGTGGCATTCAATAATGAAAGAAATCGAAGGAAAATAAAAGTTTCTAAATTTTGTTTATCAAATTAAATTGTACAAAATCAGCGTTGACTTCGTTAATTCAAAATAACTTATATCACTCATTAGATTGAAAAAAATTAATTGGCCAATTTTCTATAAGATGGTGATTTGGGTATTATAATGTTACCAAAAATCTTGATTTGTTCATTTTTTTCTGGAAATATTGAACAGTAATCCAGAAGAATCAGTGCTAGATTGATAACCATGCATTCGAGAATTATATTCAAAAATCAAATGGATGAAATTCCTTGGTTTGTTATCATGGCATCGAAAAAAGTGGGTAAAGATGTGAATGTTTCTAAATTTCACACTCCAAAACTGTGATACTTTTACTTAACATTATCTAAATAAGAAAAGAACAGAATTCCAATGCGTCTCACCAACTTTTCCAAACTATTCGCTTAACAATCAAGCTTACAACTTAAATGAACAAACTGCAAAAATTACCCTCACGTTTCCAAAAATCTGACGCTGTAGCTTCGAAGCAAAAAAATGATTTAATAAAAAAAAAATTCTTCAACGTGGTGATCATGCGAAACACCCATTAAAATGCTAGTTGATTTAACAGGAAAAGAAATACTTCAAAGTATTTGTTAAAATTTGCCTATAAAACTAATAACTAGCAACTAAAACTAAACAAATTTCAGAGAATATCAAAAAGCACTCACATTTCCAAAAACCTCAATCTACAACTTCTTGGAAGCCACAAGGGTAACTTTGTCACTTACCAGTGCGTTCTGCCGCGATGCATAGCTAGCGCTGAGGGCCGAGAGCGAGGATGCAGCAGAGGCAGCGATGATGATGTGATGCTGCGGTGTGGTCCATCCAGCCACCCGCGATTTTCTTGTACAACACGGCCGACGGCGATGTTGGAAGGTGAGACCACGAAGAGGGATCGCATCGCATGCGTTCTACCAGAATTTTTCTTTGACACCCTCGAAAATGGGTAATATCGCCCGTGGGAGGGACCGGAGGGGCCATCAGGAAGGGAAATGGGGTGTTTTGGATGTTGTCCTGTCGCCAATGGAAAATCTCTCCAATTTCCTTCTTGTTGAATTGAATCTACTAGTTTTATGGATATTCTTGAGGCAATTTTCCGACATAATTCTAGGTAGCAAATATCGTTTTTTGCATTTTTCAAGCAATACATCCATACAAATTGTTATTATACTTTTCTTCCTACCATTCACCATTGCTGAGATATATCATCATTTCAAACAACGAAGAAAGGTAATAAGGGTAGGGTGTTGAAAAATTTGTGGTCAAATGAAGTTTTCCTTCCAAATAAAAGTTGAACTCATTCGCCATTTTCCAAGAAAAGCTTACGGGAATATCCACCTGATTGCTTTATATGTGGGTCACCTTGTATAAACCAAACCTTCATTCAGAATGTATGGTTTCATCTAAATGGTAAGGGAACAGGTAGCAATCATATTTGAATGAGAAATAGCTTCAATTGATTAATATAAACTGCTCCACACGAGTTAGGGATATTGACTTAAATTGCAAAAATATATAGTTGAAATAAGATTTTTGTGATGAAAATTCATATTAATATGATTTCAAATTGCAAATGAATTTTAGCCTGCAACGTATACAGGGTGGTTAGGAAGAATCGAGTAAATAACGAAATTTTATTCCCACAGAATTCAAGCATTTTAAGACTATCAATACAATGTATGGCCTCCACGGGCATCAATAACAGCTTGACATCTTCTTTGCATACTACACACGAGGTTGTTGAACATTTCTTGAGGAATTTGGTTCCATAAACGCGGCAGAAGCTCTCTCAGATCATTTAAGGATTCTCGGGTAGGTTGATGATTATCTAATCTTCTTTGGAGCATATCCCATGCATGTTCTACAGGGTGTCTCAGAAGTACCGCACTTCCTTCAGGGGATCGAAAGTGAAAAATATTCTAAGCCCAAATATCCATGTTTGAAATTTTTTGATAACGTAGTTAAGTAGTTATTAATTAATGAAAGTGACCAATCAGGAGCGCCCGACAGAAGAATAAGTAGGCAGTGGGGACGCGAGAGAGACGCTAGAGCTGCGGCCGGTTTTTCACGCAGTAAACAGAGACTAGCGTCTCGCTCTCGCGTCCCCACTGCTTACTTATTCTTCTGTCGGGCGCTCCTGATTGGTCACTTTCATTAATTAATAACTACTTAACTACGTTTTCAAAAAATTTCAAACATGGATATTTAGGCTTAGAATATTTTTCACTTTCTATCCCCTGAAGGAAGTGCGGTACTTCTGAGACACCCTGTATATGCAATTCAAATCTGGTGAGTGCGGAGGTATTGGTAAATGTGGAATACCAAGCTCCTCGCGCGCATTCTCAACAATGGCTGCACGGTGCGGTCTAGCGTTATCGTCTAGAAATTGAAAAGTTTCACCAATAGCAGCGTGAAAATTAGGCACAACATTGTCAATGACATGCTTCCTATAGTGTAAGGCGGTCACATTCCCAGGACAAATGTGTAGATCTGTGCGCCC
Source organism: Adalia bipunctata (assembly GCA_910592335.1). NCBI lineage: Eukaryota > Metazoa > Arthropoda > Insecta > Coleoptera > Coccinellidae > Adalia > Adalia bipunctata. Next base: position 8,994,970 of record OU342951.1, read on the forward strand.
GTTGAAACATATCCCGGCCCATACCATAACACTACCCCCTCGGAATGGATGGACTTCTTGGACATAGCGACGATTACGGTGTATGCGTGGGTTTGTCCATACCCTTATTCTTCGAGAATCTGAAAATCGTACATATATGGATTCATCAGTGAAAAGGACGCTACGCCAATGATCGGTTCAATTGATATGTTGCCTTGCCCATTCCAGTCTTTGACGCTTATGGTCACGTGTTAATGGAACTCCTCTTAATGGACGTCTAGAACCTAAATTCACCTCTCTCAAACGTCGTCTGATGGTTTCGATGGAAACTTGGACCCCATCTGCATTTTGAAGAGTATTCCGTAGCATTTTACATGTAGATGTAGGGTTTCTTCTCACCGAAACGGTGATGAAACGATCCTGAGCAGGTGTTGTTTTTCGTCGCCCACCAAGCCTTGGTCTTTCCAACACGGAAACTGTCTCCCTGAACCTATTCCAAAGTCGAGATATCACACTTTGGCTGACTTGGAGCCTTTCCGCTACAACAACTTGGCATTTTCAGAAAACTCGTTTCAAATCGAAGCCGTTGATAAACTGACTTCATTTCAAAATAAGAACATTCATGAAGCATATGCAAAGAACCAAACTTCAGAAAAAAGGCGACCAGATTGACGAAATGCCTCATACTGATTTTTATTGGATCGATTCAAGTTGTTATTGAGTTTTAATTGATTTTACAGCGATTTTATCGAAGATAACATACTTCTAAAAATGATTTGAATACGATATCCCTAACTCTTGTGGGGAGCAGTATATTATATGTCTAATGCAGAACATAAATATATGCATATTCCACGATAAAATTTATGAATACACCTCACTTTATCAAAATATATTCGATAGCAGCGACAAAATATTCCGCTTGCATACCTGCTCCCAACAAGGGGAAATCAGTCCTCAGTTCAGTAAATTGTTGGCTGAGTACCTACTTGAAGTCCAGTAGTCCCTAAGCTAAGGTAAACCGAATCTCTGTTTTGGTACGTAAGTAAATCCGTATATTGCTCATAAATAGTATCAAAAATTCCGATGATATGAAATTTTCTTAATTTCTCATTGGGTTAAGTCATTTAAGATTATAAAATTAGACCCCTCTAGCTAATCGTGTGCTCGAAAAATCGCACATGTATCAAATTAATCATTTTTGAGGATCAGGGGAGTCGGTTTATTAAAATCTAAACGAAGTTTGATGTCAAGTGAGATTGATGAATGCGAAAGTGGAAAACAATGTAATGTATAACTCCAATTCTTTGCGGAAATATAAATGTCATAACAAATACAAAAGCAACACGTCTCTTTTTCGAATCCAAGGTCAGGCAACGTTAATGTTGCATATTATCCTAGAAGTTATTTTGCACCGTTACAACAAAAGTGGAATTATCAAAATTACATCAATTCGCGTTTGAAATTGTCCACTTGGCTTTCACCGTCCAATGAATTTCCTTCTATGACGTTGATGTCACAGAGTGTGGATGTGATGATGTCAGATGTGCAACATTTGGGAAGTTGACAGATAAATAGGAAGTGTTTAGAAATCAACCCAATATCAATTGTAAATAAACAAAGAAGTTACCCTAATGATATAATGATTGCAACCTTTATAAATATTATATAGTATCGTTTGAAACGTTTTCGTTTTAAGTCATTGCATTTAAATCCACCAAAAATCATTTTACATCTGTAGGTAATGACTGACATATTGCAAATTTACCATAAAGAGAAATTGAAATATTATTTTTAGATATTTGTAAATAGTTGATACAGCTCAAAAACGAAACGATGGATCCTTGTGAGTGCGTATGGGACCATGAATTTGCCATGAGAAGATTGTTGAATTTGGTAAGTATTCATCAAAACTTTCTTTTTGTACTGTAACTTTAATGTTTTTTTGCAGTTGAGAAACTCTCAAACTGTTTGTACAGACTCTGAATGTTTCGATGAAGGTTAGTCAGTATAATTAATTGGTTGGTGTTTTCAAAAAATTCGGGAGATTTTAAACGAAATGATACAGGTGTTTCTTTAGGAACTGCAAGTGCCTCCGGATCTGACAATGTTCTCTTGATGACTTTAATATTGGCTGTCTCGTTCTTCTTATTCTTTTTCCGACCAAGAACTGTGAGGAATGCAATAGACTCAAAACCAGTTAATCAGGTAAAAAAATCGTTACTCTGATTATTTTATTGAACAGTTTCAATGAGAGAACTTACCAAATAAGTGCAAATTGTTGTGATGAATGAATTATTGTTTTTATTCAAAATTAATCTTCTAAATTTTTTCTGTAATTTGTTTTAAAATAATTTCAGGATTCGAACGGTGCTCCCCCAAGTCCACCTCCATCAGCAATGTAACGTTACCAGCATTCAATTTATTTATCCATTGAATTGAAGCTTCAAATTATGAAATAATTCTTGCACTCAATTCTACTTACTTGAAGGAATATTTTTTCCAACACAAATATGGGAAGGGTCTATTATTGTAACAGGTTATAATAAAAATAGTAACGATAGGAAAACTGAACAGATAATCAATTTATCTAAAGAAATAAAAAAATATATATTTTTCCCCAAGGTGTGGGTCGTCGAAATGTAAATGATTTATTACACCAGGACCTTTTCAAATGTTGAGATAATTATCAAATTATATCATTATTATTATTTAATTGCTTGAAATAATGACCAGGGGTTGTTTTCAGATATTCATTCCAACGCAATATTTTATATTATTGAAAAAATGATACTATTGAAATAAAAACTTTAAAATATCGTTATGTATTAGTTTATTGTTTGATCTACTACATATGTCGATGACATAATTTTTTTTATGAGATTTCAAGAACAGGTATATTGAAGCATTAAATTTTACTCCTTTTGAGAGATTATGGAATATATCGGGAAAAAAATAAACAGTAAAAAGGGGAAATCTATATTTAATGTACACAATGTACAAATATATTTAAATTTTTTAAAAACCTCATAATTCTCCTATTTACAGAACAAAACTGAAATTTGTGTTTGAAAACACATCTTGTAGAGAATATAATGAAAATGTAATTTATGAGAACTAAAATTTATGAATCTGTTATGTTGAACTTCCTCTTCAACTTCTTGCTGGATATGCTTCATTAGATTGAAATCAAAATCATCAATAATTGAAAAATACTCATAATATATTTTTCATTGTCATTCTTACTTTACTCAAAACTTTAGACAATTCTTCATATTTTCCGGTCGAATTGGGCAGATTCTCGAAATCGATTACTGGACTCACTCCTACAGAGAAATTGTCAGGATTTGGAAGGCGGGAATAAGGGGAACTGCTCTTCAAAATTGGAGTACCCAACTCAGTATTTTTCACAGCAATTGATGATTTTTTCTCAATTATTCCATCGACGGTGTCTTGAGAAACATCTGCTTCACCATCATTCGATGTTGACTTTGCTTGTTCTTCACTTGAATTAAGTTTATCTAAAAGTTCTTTTTTCTTTTCTTCCAAATCAAGAAGAGAGGGAGAATTTACTGGAGCTGAAGCCTCGGCTTTCACCTAAGTTAAAAAAAATATTCATACATCAGCAATTTTTCAAACATAAAAAAAGGATATACAAAAATTAAAGTTCTAAAAAATCATTTAGGAGAATATTTGATGAATTCAGATAAAAAACTTCCATATCAAACAGCTAAGTCCTGAATCTGTATCTTACCGTTTTTTCAATGCTTTTCTTTTCCTCTATTTCGGTTTTAGAAATGTCCATGTCACTACTGCTTTCTTCAACATCTTCCTTCTGAGATATTTCTTCAAAATATTTTATCATAGATGATTTGTGCAATGCTTTGGAGTATGGTTTAACATTGTGTCTTCTGAAATCCTAAAACGAAGATTCATGAGAATATTAATGAGTGAAAAATTCGAAATGAAAACAAACATGAAAAGGAAATATACTAAAACACGGTAGAAAAAATTATCTATTGTTACCATGTGAAATTAATGAATAACTTACGTCATGAAATCCTTTCTTGAGAGGAACATTAAAACCAGGATAATCAATTATTTTGCTCGGATCTATAAATTCCTTTTTCGTTTTTCTATTTTCCACTTTTTCCCCATCAATATCGAACAAAGTGAGATCTGAAGGAGTCACTTTAGCCTCTTCTAACCAACCTGGAGGATAACCCAAATGCCTCATTCTGTAAATATAATTTGGGATCTCATTTTTGTTAAGACCCAACGCTTTTCGAAGATTTTCAGAAATGACACCAGGTTTGAGATCTCCCAGCTTCTGGTTCTGTTCAACATGATAACGGCTAAAAAAAATAATAAAATACACATTCAAATTCATAACATCAATAATCAAAGGTTTGGAGATTTTGTGCAATTGCTCAAATTCTTATGGTGGCCACTTTCCCGCCAGATAAAAATAATATCCTAATCTTTCAAAGACATGATGATAAACGATAATTGATTTACATGGGTAATTTCAGCAGTATTAGGCAATTAATTCCAGAGATATCGACTCATTTCAATAATTTACGTGAACTTATTTCATAAGAAATACTTACACAGTCTTGTATTTATTAAGAAACTGCTGTCTAGCTTGATTTATTCTATGATGATTTTTAGGTATACCGCAATCCCTGAGAGCGTGATCCCCATCACAATTGAAACAAACTTTAGAGGATGCAGCGCTGTTAACAGCAACTGTTTCAGATTTTTCTGGATCATTAATTTCAAATTTGCTGTTATATTTAAACTGGAGAAACTGCGAATTATCATCATTTGATGAAGGATTTGTGTCAACAACGAAGAGATCCTTTTTAGGTTTCTTCTTCTTATTTTTCTTTCTGGGAGTTTTAGTATCGTCAAATATTTCTTTCTCATTTACCCTTATACTGAGTTTATCTTTTTTAACCTCAATTTCTGGAAATGATTTCAAGAAATTAACTAAAAGATGACCGTACTGATTCATGGTTTTTTCGCATCGAAATGAAATATTTATGAGATGATCAAGTTGTTTAGGCATAGGTGAAGGTCCTATTTCCTCCACAACATGATATTCTTCCTCTGCATCATCAGGTGTATTTTGTACTTCCTCCTTTACAGGTGTTTTCGATTTAGGCGACTTTTGTTTTGGTGTTGCACACACTTCATCTACTACAACTAAATTTTCCACAATTTCACCCTCTTCTTCGACATCGTCATCAGAAACTACCATAACAGGAATGTGATCTTCAACAATTATAACACTACTCAGATCAGCGCAATTTTCATCAATTTCAACAACCCCTGGGTTATTAGAAGTTTCTGGAGGCTTATTCTCATTACCTCGAACTTCTGAACTATCTTGGCTACTATCAATGCTTTCCTCAATACTAATTTGTGTGCTTCTCATATCGTCAGATTCGTCAGTGAGTAAAATTACCGATTCGCTACAAGTTTTGCTACTTGAAGTATCTTCAGTTTTTGATGTTTTCATGGAATTCCCGTCAATTTTACTGATTTTGCTACTTGGACTTCTGACATTATCGTCTTCGTCAGATGATAAATCTTTAGGGTCGATTTCGCATATGAAGTCTTCGCTTTTTCTCTTTTTTCCCCGACCTTTACCTGCCATTTTACACGTTTATTTTCCAAATTTTTTAATTAAATTATATTTTATATCAACATACAAATACAAAAATATTTTTAGAGGTTAATGAGCATCCCAGTTCTGAGCCACAGAAAACCCCAGCATTTTGAACGCCTGTGGTTTTGTGTCTCAATCATAGAGCTGATATTAGAATTTTGTGCTCTGTTTCACAGCCGTATGCTTTAATCCGCAGTTTCTAGAGAGTCAGGAACACAATCTGGCAACTTCGCGGGGCCTGTTTGAGAGGTGTACCCATAAAGATGAAATATGGGCCTGCCTATCCGAATATGTTGGTGTTTATTTCTAATGTATAAAACCTAAGAATGAATGGAAAAAGGAAACACACGATATATCATTTTCCAACTTCTAGGTAATGCAAGATTAACACTAGTTTCGGATAGTTTATCTATGATTCAGAACTTAGATAAAGTTGGTCTGAGATTCAGAATAACAAAAAGGTGGAAAACTAAGCATTCCTTGAAAACTGCATGTTATAATTTAATGTTGTCATTATCATAATTCACATTAATGTAATTTGAAATTTGGATGTTTCTTCTTCAATGATAAATTTATTATTCCTGATACTGCAATTTTTATTTATAAACATCTATATTCCTTTGTACACAAAAACCTCCTATGCATGACATGCCTTCCTTACACATAATCGATGCAGGGGGAAGTCCATATAGGGGAAGGCCACAGTATTCGCCAGCTCCTATAATTAAAAAATAATAAAAATTCATAAGTATCATTGACAATGAAAGTTATCGCATAAAGAATTGTAACAAACCTTTCGATTCCATGCAAACGTAACAACAATTGCAAAAGCCTCCTTTATTTACGATATTTGGCTTGGGACATGGTATATTCGGACATTTCGTTAATGAACAGAAATCGGGAAGACACGCAAAAGGAAGAGAATGAGAGGATAAAAGAAGAAATAGAAGAAAATATGACATAAAAATCCTTTGCATGTTTTTATTAGGAATTCTCGCCAATATGTTGTGAATACGTGGTTCGTTTCAATATAATTTATCAGATAGGAAACGGAAGGTAGATATATCGTTGAAATCTAGCTAGATTTGGAATATACATGCAGGTTGTCCCTAAAGCATTCAAACAAAATTTTTAATTTCATTTTAATAAAATTTTTAATGAACCTACCAACTATAGAGAAGCAAGTATCACAGCATCCACAAAATCCTCCTTTCTTAATCAATTTATCTGGACCCTCGCAAACATCGATGCTATCACATTGCAACTTTTCACAAACATTTTCAGGACAAACAAGAGCGTTAACCTCGAGACAATAGAAGTTCAACATAAAAGTAATAAAAATTGAAGCAATCGTAGCTTTCCACATGTTTTCAATTATTGGAAATTACTATCGTTCCATATGGGACTGTGAATGAATAATAAAAGTCTCATTCTAGTTATGCTGATTTTATATGATGAGCTTCTCTTATTGTGAATTCCAAGGCTGACGTTATTTTTTATTCGGAATTAATGCATAACTTTGTGACAGGATTAGGTGTAGTATTCATAAATAAATCACAGTAAATCATTCTGGACAAATAACAAAAAAACAATAGTATGCTGTTGAACATCCTCCATTTCATGTTTGACTTGATATAAGTTAATCGTTACATTTTTACTGGGGGTAATGACATAAACCGCATTCTTGTCGATTTAAATCATCAACACTACTTGAGTCGTTTGATCAAATGAAATACTTATATCAATTATAATTACTAATCCCGAATAGACACTGTTCAAAATATTCCAAAGATACGAGGATGTATTGATATCTAGTTAGAAGATGTCCACCGAAATTGTAAAAATCGAAAAATTGGAGTATCGAGCCATCATCAAGTACCTGTATTTAAAAGGGTTAAGACGTTAACCGGTAAGCAGACTCAGGTACGAAGATATGCTCAATACCCTTGCTGATCAATGTCCTTCGTATTCGACCGTGAAAAATTGGACTGCAAGCTTCAAAAGAGGTAAATTTTTCATTGAAGATGATGACCGATCGAGAAGGCCAGTTTTTGTATCAGTCCTCAAAAATATCGATGCAGTTCATGACATGATTTTATCAGACCGTCGAATTGGGCTAAAACGGATATCTGAATTACTGAAGATTTCATACGAACGCGTTCATCATATAGTTCACGTCAATTTGGACATGAGAAAAATTTCTGCAAAATGGATCCCCAAATGTTTGAATATTGACCAAAAGCGTGCAAGGGTAGGAGCATCGCGTTCGATCTGAGCTCGATTTGAAAACGATGTAGACTTCTTAAACCGAATTGTTACTATGGATGAGACTTGGATACATTTCTACGATCCAGAAACAAAGCAACAATTGATGGAATGGCGACACTCTGGTTCTCCAAGACCTAAGAAGTTTCACTGTCCGAAAATCTGCTGGAAAAGTTCTTGCTTCTGTTTTTTGGGATTGCCATGGAGTAATCATGATTGATTTTTGGATAAGGGTAGAACAATAACTGGAGATTACTATTCGACATTACTGACCACTCTACGCGAAAAAATTGAAGAGAAAAGACGCGGAAAGCGGTCCAAAGGTGTTTTGTTTTTACAGCTAGGACAACGCCCCAGTACACAAATCTCATGTTGCCATGCAAGAAATTCGTGATTTAGGGTTAGAATTACTAGAACAGCCCCCTTATTCACCAGATTTGGCTCCGTCCGACTATCATCTCTTTCCTCAACTGAAAAAAAGTTTAAAAGGTCGTAACATTTTCTTCCAACGAGGAGGTAATAAAAGCTGTGGAGGACTGGTTTGCAGAGCAAGAAGAAACATTTTTTTTAAAGGTCTAGAGACGTTGCAGGTTCGCTGTAATAAATGTATTAGATTGAGAGGAGAATATGTTGAGTAATAAAATATTTCGACATTGAAATTTTGTTTGGTTCTATAGTAGGCTAAGAATTTTTCAATATATCCTCGTATATCGAATCGTCGATAGAAAACTTATTTAAGACAGTTGACTAGTTGAGAAGAGGAAGCGCCTATCAAGTAATAATTAGGCCTAAATAAATTCATACATCAGTTGCGAATAATTCTAACTTATCTCTTCACTCGATTGCCTAATGAAATTCATATCGGTTCCGCCACGCCACTGCAAGAAGCTTTGTTGAGCTTGAGGATAATCTAACAATAGTATAGGAAATGATGTCATTGGATTTTCTGAAGCTCCTTATTTCCATTGAAAAGATTTTTACAAATAAATCTAATTAGAATAATTTAATCATTACTATTTTCGAAAAAATTAAATTTCATGGAATTATCTCTTCTGGCTACTCCGACTGTTGATTGACGAGTTTATTTCGAATAATTTCTCCATTCTCTTATCGTTCTACGTTAATTCCGAAATACCTGTGTTGACACGTTCGCCTATACCTATATATTGCACCCAGTTTACATTTTTCTCATTTTACCAAGTTACGATGAATTCCATTTATTTAATACTCATTATTTCGCTTTGTTGTTTTCTCAACACAGCTCATTCGTTGAGCTGTTTGAGCAATGCTTGTGAAATGGAAGAAGTCAAAGCTAAGTGCAAACCGATCCCATCCAGTTGTCCAAGAGGATATGTCTTGAACCGTGCTGGCATTTGTTTGTGCTGCCATGTATGCAAGAAAATTTTATGTACGTATTTAATTTCCATGGGATGAATAATGTAATGGTGTCCTATTATTCGGTATGGATTTATGGGTGCATTCCTGGAATGCCTCTACCTTCGAGGAATTTACATTTTTGTATCTACATTTCCCATTAAAACACGCATATTTTCAAATCAAAAGTACGCGTTCTGTGTTAATTTTCAAAATGCAAACATTTAGTGAATATGCTTCATAAATTGCTGAAACGATATTTTTACATGTACGATGTTCGCGATCGACAAATATTAACTAATTTAATTTTAACGCAAATACAACGTCCGAGCGAAATGACCAGGTAATTAAGATTTATGAATAATCTTACGAAACCTGTTCTGATAAGGAAAAATGTGATAAAAGCCTGTACAAAAGCATAAATAAAAATCAGTATAGATTCAAGTTCCATTCTCAAAATTCATCCGATATTTGCACTTCCGAGATGAAACTGTTACTTCTTAATATATTTATTGTAACTATTGTATATGTTGGTAATGTCACTTCTTTTAAATGTAGATCAGACGCTTGTGCTACCGTTTTATGTGCGGCGCCTCCACCAAAATGTCCGAAAGGATACATTCTCCAACCAAGTGGATATTGTTTGTGCTGTCAATCCTGCAAAAAAATTCTGTGTAATTATAAGAATTTCTGTTTTTCAAACTATAAGATAATCTAAGACTAAACATATCCACGATACACATACTTTGTACTTATATTATATATAACTCCACGGTGATCTCATAGTTGAAAGAGGATCAGATTCGTCTTCAAGAAGTCAACAATTTCGTAGAAATTCAAATAAACGGCATAAATAAACTATGTGCATAACATTGCCAAATCCGAAAAATAAATGAACATGTCATATTTATATTTGGGAAGGGTTTTTTTCGTAAATTCAATATTCATCTGGATTTATCAAAAGAAACAAATACAGAGTTCTTCGATTTCATTCAAATAGGAAATAATTATTTCTTTCCACATTCAATATTTTGAATTAAATCCTGTACATACCTCGAGAAAAATGACCTTGAAATAAATCGAATGTTAATCTCCTACTTAACAAAACTTACTTGTGAATAACTTCTAAAAGCAAGGATTTAACTCGCAAATATACCTTCGTATACAACAGATTATGTACGGTATCAAATTGATTATTGTTTTTTCGTTGTGTTTAACCGCACCTGTCTACTCTGAAGAGACGAAAAAATGTACCCAAAGTTCATGTGCGGCAGTGCTTTGCTTAGCGCCTCCGCCAAAATGTCCTAAAGGAACGATTTTGATACCTGGCGGATTTTGTAACTGCTGTAATTTGTGCGAAAAAATGACATGTAATTAAATTTTGTTGTGATAGTATTGATTATTTATTCCTATATTTCCAGATGAAGGTGGTAACTGCACTTCTGAGAGTCCCATAGCTGGAGTAATGTCAGACAAAGTTGTTTGTGCTGATGGTTTGATATGCAGGCAAAACGTCTGTCAGAAGTACTGAAGAAATAATAATACGACCCTTTTATTGAAATTCACATTTAAGTAACCAGTGTAATCACTATTGATATAATTAAAAAAAACATTATAATTTATACATTTTTATTCGTATCATATGTGCCTCTATAAACTCTTCTGCTGAATTTCAAATAATACATTTTGGCAGAATCACTGCGACATCGATAATAAATTCATGAAACCAGTTCAAATTCAAATAAACGCATTTATAGTCTTAACTCTTATACATGTATATGAAAAAATATAGATATTGTATATTTTATGATGACTAGATTAATCCTCATCAGTAAATAGCATCTCGACTAATTCAGGCTTTTCACATTGTTCTCCAGCTAGTTTCTGCGGTCCTCCCCATCGGACTAGAGTTGGGACTTGCATCAGTTTAGTCCTGCTGTCTTTTCTGAAAGGACATTGTGGATTTTTCCAGCTGAAAAACATTTGTTAAATTTTCTTTCCAATAGAATGATCCTCAATCTTACGTTGGCCTATCTCCCACCTCGACATAGACAAATAAGGATTCTGGATCTGCATGTTTCAATTGTTCCCTAACTACTGGCTCAGCTGTAATGAATTTAATTTAAAAATCAAATAAAATGGTGAATACTCCGACTGGAACATTTCCACACAAATATGTAAAGTCAACTGCAGCATGAAAATACGATTGAAAATAGAAATTTGGTGTCTTGAAACTTATGTTCAACTTCAACAGCTTACTAACCTCTTGTACAGTCGGAGCACCAACTAATACCGTCTATTTTATCGCCACTGAAATACACATAAACAGGCTTTCCCTTGCCGTCCAGTGTGCTGAGGAATTCTACGAAATTTTCGTATCCTTTGACTTTATGTTCGATTACCATTTTTGTTTATTTTGTGAAAATATAATATAACCTTCAAATTACCAACATCAACACTTTTGACAGGTGGTAACATAAACAAATATACGTTATGCAACACAACTCACAAGTGCTGTTGTTTATTTTTTCTTCCAAAATGTTAAATACGAATGAACTGTTCCAAGTGATTCTCGTAGAAGCAGTTAAACATAACTGGGCAATTCTGGATATCATTAGTAAATGATTAAAATGATGAATGATAAGATAAGAATCAAGAGGATTCATTTCCTGTTCCTGGTCTGATGAATTTACCTATATTAATTTGATACGAAATCTTGATGTGAATGTGATTTTCAACATTGTAGTCATTATACCTTTATGTGAAAATGTGTATTTCATTTCCAGTCTGTGTGATATCTTTTTCAGTGCCCTTCGGACATATGAACATAGAAATATATCGATAATCACAATCACAGAACATATATATCACACTCATAGAACTTATAGTACTATAAGTTCTATGATCACACTGCACAAACCTGACAAACCTGTCTGTGAATGCAGGGACGGTTTCAGCACTTCCAGCTAGGGTGAAAAACCCAAAGACGAAAAATATTCTTCGTCAGAGTGGAAACCACAGAACACTAATATAAGGAACTAACTTTATTCACAATTCGTTTATTATATAAATATCAGTAATTTGTATAATTATGCATCATAAGTACAGAAAAGAACAATAAGTACGACATCCTTCAACCATAGGTATATCAAATACCCTGCACAATGAATTTTCGAAAGTCTACTCAGTAAAACCTAAAAAAAATGGTCATATCACATTTTCATTGAGCAAATATCGAAGACAAGAAATCATTTCCCCCATTTCCGCTTAACTTCTACTATTTACAAAAATGACAAGAGTCGAGATGAAATTTCAATGTGTTTTGCACTGGTTGTTTAATTGAAACTTTCAGCTTTTTGCTTGTGGACTGTATTTATTATAATAACACTACAAGATTTACTTTTCACAATGGCTTGTAATACTTCTGTTAATTGGAGCTAGGCAACGTACGGCACTATCTCTGTCCTAACTTGAGAGGAACTGAACTCTGAACTACACTGCAGTTCCTGTTGAGTCCTGCAGTGGTTAAAATAACGCGCTGTTGCCTTGTTGCTAATTTGTACGCAACATACTGGGGGCCCACGAGAAGCCTTATTGACAATAAAGAAAAAAATAATACAAACATTTTTTTTTTACTTAACTAACTTATTCTATTTTGACTAATTATATAAAAGTAACTATTATACATTATTCAATAGGTAATATAGCGATTTTACTAAGAGAACGTAAATATGTGCCTGATGAGGTCTTAACTTCTACTACTCTTACTTTGTCATCTTTCCCTGAAATAATCTTAACTATTCTTCCCAAGGGCCATTTTAAAGGTGGAACATTATCTTCCTTGAGGAGAACTAACATGTTTTCTTTAACATTAGGCATTACATGTTGCCATTTAGGACGATTCTGCAATATTGTTAAGTAGCTGTTGTACCATTTCTTCCAAAAATGCTGTTTCATTTTTATTATGATATCCCAGAACTTCACTCTATTCTCTGGAATGTTTGTCAGGTCTGGTGAAGGATAACTTGTTATTGGAGCACCTATTAGAAAGTGTCCAGGAGTCAAATATGACAGATCTGAGGGATCATTTGTGATTTGAGTTATTGGTCTAGAATTCAGCACGCCTTCTATCTCAATAATTAAGCTATTTAGTTGTTCATAGGTTAAAATCCCGTTTCCAGCTATTCTTTTGAGGTGATATTTAGTGCTTTTAACCCCTGCCTCCCAGAGTCCTCCAAATGTGGGTGAATAGCTTGGAATGAATTTGAATTCTATTCCGTCGTTGGCCGCAAAATCTATAACCTTGTTGATGTGGTCTTTTGACTTACACATTTTATATAATTCCTTGAGTTCCGCATTTGCCCCTTTGAATGTTCCGCCGTTATCGCAATATATTTTTGAGGGTTTACCTCTTCGAGACATGAATCTGCGTAGTGCAGCAAGGAAATTTTCCGTTGTCATATCGGACAAAAGTTCTAAATGAACTGCCTTGACTGTAAAGCACACGAAAATTAAAATATACGCCTTCGATTGTATAGATTTTCTTATTCTCGATTGCTTAATGGTGAATGGTCCGCAAAAATCTATACCTGCGTTGTCGAACACTCTGTTGGGCACCACTCTATCTTGAGGAAGAGACCCCATTAACTGTTGCGACACCTTTGCTTTCGCTCTGAAGCATATTACACATTTGTGTATGCTTTTTTTTATTTCGCGGTTTCCGTTTAAGAGCCAAAATTTCAAATTCAAGCTACTTAATATTTGCTTTTGTCCGGCATGTCCCAATCTAATATGCTCTCTTTGTATAATAAGATCCGTAACTATACTATTCTTTGGCAGTATTATAGGATGTTTTTGTTCGTATGCAATTTCTGCATTCGCGAGCCTCCCGCCTACTCGCAGGATACCATCCTTGTCGAGAAATGGAAACAATGATCGTAAAGATGAATTTGATTTTAAGTTTGAATTTTTTTTAATGTTTGTGATTTCCGCATTGAAATGTTGTTTCTGGTCCATTTTAATAATAACCTTCAATGACTTGTCCAATTCCTCTGGCGTAAGATTACCCGTAACTCTTTTATTTTCATTTTTCACATTATGTTGAAATCTCATTATCCATGCGACTACCCTTTGTAGTTTGATCCAATTGGAATACTTTCTCAAAAGTGTGTTGTCCATTACGGTTACCTTTGCTACTACCGTATCGCGCCGTAATTCCGGAAGTGATAATTCACCCTTAAAATTGAACGCCGAGTGCGTAAAATCGGTGTCCTGTAACTCTTGTGGCCCATGCCACCATAGTGAATGAGAGTTTAATTCCTGAGGTGTTAAGCCTCGACTTAAACAATCCGCGGGATTTTCTTTTGTATTTATGTATCCCCATTCAAAATTTTGCGTTATACTTTGAATTTTTGCGACTCTGTTAGCTACGTATGCATTTAACTTCAATGGATCCGTTTTTAACCACGCCAAAACTATAGTAGAATCGCAATACAAATAAACTCCACTTATTTTATTTTTTAATAATTCGTGTGTTTTTTTTGCCAAATTACTCAATAAAAGAGCGCTATTCAGTTCTTTTCGCGGAATGGTTAAATCTGATTTTATAGGACAAACTCTAGATTTCGAACACAACAGTGTGACTTTTGCACCACTTTTCTGAACAACACGAACATATATGCATGCTCCAAATGCAACATTGGAAGCATCTGTATAGCCTATCAATTCAACTTTGCCTGTATTAGACATTTCTAAATTCCTAGGAATTTCGAAACTCTTCATTTCAGTGATATTGGTGGAGAATTCTCTCCAAGTTTTTAGCAAGTCATTCGGTACAACATCATCCCATTTCAAATTGTTTTTCCACAAACTTTGCATGATTAGCTTGGCTTGAACTAAAATAGGACCCACCAACCCTAATGGATCATAAAATTTGCAGATGCATGACAAAATTTGTCTCTTTGTCACACAAGATTGAAAATTACAAACTGGGACAGCGATTTCAAAATTATCAGACTTAACATTGAAGGTTAATCCAAGCGTTTTTACAACATTATCATTTGCATTGATGTTGAGTGGGAGACAATGTTGTAATTCTGAGGGAATATCTTCCAAAATACCCTCATGGTTTGAACTCCATTTATGCAATTCAAAGCTACCTAATTTAAGCAATTCTATTAATTGCTTTTTGATTGATTCTAATTCTTTTTCATCATCACAACCTGTTAGTATATCATCCACGTAAGTATCATTGAGCAAAACCTTAGCTGCCAATGGAAATTGTTCGTTTTCACTACGAGCTAACTCGACTAAACATCTGGTTGCTAAGAATGGACTGCTGCGTAACCCATACGTTACCGTTAATAATCTTAATACTTGAATTGGCTGGTTTGGACTTTCCCGCCATAGAATGTTTAATAGTCTTGTATGGTCAGGGCTTAGCAATATTTGCCTGTACATTTGCTTAATATCAGTTAACAAAACAAATTTATGTTGTCTGAAGCAGATTAATATGTCAAATAATTCGCGTTGTACTACACCCCCATTATACATACAATCGTTTAGAGAAATTTTATTTTTTGATTTCATGGAGCCATCAAATACACAACGGAATTTAGTTGTTCTTTTTTCATCTTTTATTATCGGGTGATGTGCCATAAAGAAAGTTGACTGCCCTTGCAAATCGCAATCTTTTAGGTCAACGATCTTAGCATGGTTGAGTGAAACATATTCATTAATGAATTCCTTGTAGCGATCAAATAAAACCTTATTTGAGGAAAATTTTTTCTCCAAATTTAAAAATCGACTATAGGCTATGGAAAAAGAGTCACCTAAATTCAAATCTGATATGTTTTTCTTTAAAGGCAATGTTACCTGAAAACGATTATTTATTCGTTTCGCCGACTTCTGAAAACAAGATTCACAAGCTTCTTGATCATTTGAAAATTCGGGAAATATTTCCGGTACTTTTTCAGTTTGCCAAAATTTATTGATCAGCGCTTCCATGCTATTTTCTGTATTGTTCAATGCCGCTAAGGACATGGCTAAATTATAATTAGTAATTTTTTCCTTTCCGGACACTCCGCCACTAACTACGTATCCGAATAGGGTGTTTTGTAGAACTAAGTCGTTTTTGTTTGAATGTATTGTACCGTTAAGCAATATTTTAAAAAATATGTTCGCATCCAACAAAAGTTCGATCTCCTGAGGTTCTTGCCAATTTGGATCAGCCAATTGTACCCTGCTTGTCATGGAATCGCAATATATTTTTTTTTGAGGCAAAAGGCCTGTTATTTTGTTCACTATGGCACAATCAACTGAAATGTTATAATCATATATCAAGGATTGTATTTTTATCGAAGCTAGTTCGTCTATATTCACCGCATTTTCTGATACTCCGAGAATCGTTAAATCGGTTTTCTGAATAATTCCTTCAATTTTTGATGCTAAATTTTTTGTAATTAGTGAGCTTTCTGATCCTGTGTCCAGGAGTGCTCTTGCTGTTATGAAACATCCCGTCTTTGACCTTAGCTTCACAAGCACAGTAGGCAGAACTACCGAATTCATTTTGAGTGTTGAATTCACTGCCATTACTTTACGTTCAACCGCGCCACTCGGTTCAACCATCCGATTTCCGTCAACATGCAGTAACGAATTGTGATCAGAACTGTTGCAAATTTGACATTTCGTATTGAATCTGCATTTGTTATTGTGATTATTCAAACATGTATGGCAACAATTATTTTTATCAATGAATGAAACTCTATCTGATACTGACACTAATTTGAATTGTTCACAGTTGTAGATTCTGTGGCCAACTGCTTGACAAAACTTGCATTTTATAATGCTTTTTTCAAATTTATTACCGTTTTTAGATTTTACTGTTACATTGTTTACTTTTACCTTTTCTTTTGGGCGAGCTTGTTCTGGCACTGATTCTAGACCAATAGCTCTATTTTCTAAATAAAGTATAAATTCATTTAGAGATGGTAATTTCTTATTATCGCGATCAATCTGGTAACATTTATTGGTGTAGTTATCCAATTTTCTGGATAGAATACAGACTAGTATCATGTCCCATTCATCTGTCGGTTGGCCAAGATTTTTTAAGGCTGACAGGTATTGCTTTATTTGAGAGATGAACTCTCTTAATGCCGAACTGGTGCCTTTAACAATAGCGGGTATATCTAAGATTTTATAAATATAATTGCTTATAATCAACGACTCATTGCAATATCTATCATTCAATAGCCTTAAAGCCTCTTGGTACGAATTATTTGTAAGTGGTAAATTACTAATTAAGCTTAATGCTTGATCTTTCAAGTAACTACGTAAGTAAAACAATTTTTCAACCTCTGACAAATTTTTGTTGTTATCGATTACAGCATTAAAAAGTTCTATGAATGGTTTGAATTCATCTAAATTTGTACCATTGAATATTGGCACGTTAACGTTAGGAAGCCTGGTGTACGCTATTCCGGTTGGTGTTACCTTTGGTACTAATGGTTCACTATTATTTTCAATGTTTTTTGCCTGTGACAGGGCGTTGTTATAGTTAGACAGAGTGAAATTAATATAAGCTAGCAAATCTAGATATCTATCTTCCAACATTTCTTCATCATCCCTACTGTCCAAACCTTTGATGTCATCATCATACTGAGAGTATTTATCAAAAACTGACATGAGTAACTCTTTTCGTGTGGCAATTTGGGCATATACTAATTCAGTTAACTCAATATCTTTTCTGTCATTGATGTAGGTTTCGATACGAAGTATGGTCTGTTTACATTGATTTCTTTTTTGTTTGAGTACCTTTAATTCCTCTTTCTTGGAGGCCATTATGCAATGAAATGATGAACTTATAATCAAATTATTACTTGATAGTGACAAGAAGGATGATTTTTTTTATCAGATATCAAGACTGAATGAAGTGATTAAGTATGTAAATTGCAATCCTAACCTAAACTTTGACAGTTTACAATAATTGACATTGACAGTCTTGTTGACGTTTGGTATAACAGATCTCTACTTTTGCTTGTAGATTTCCTACCTTGCTTGCCGAAAGAACTCTTTAAGCACTTTACACTTTTCACCACTAGAGGCCACCGTTGTTCTCCTGCTTCATGGTCCTTCTTCTGGAACTTGCTGATGAATTTCGAGAATTTTGAACTGCTCTCCTTATGGGATCCAAGTTTTCGCCTTATCTGCTGTATTTTTCTTACTTGCTGATTGCTGAATTATGATTGCTTGTCCAGCGTTTGCATAATCTTCTGCTGGCTGTTGAATAGATGATTCTACTGCACCCAAAGCGGTACCACGTGGCTGTTTCACATGAACACTATTTTTATTACTTTCGTGATTTATTTATTTCACTTTTACTTGCGTTCACACTTAACTTTTCACTGTGGTTTACTGTTCCACTGTTCAGGTCGTTGCAGCTTCTTTTTCACTTTTTGGATTAATTATCCGGCTCGAAGGACCAATGTTTTGCACTGGTTGTTTAATTGAAACTTTCAGCTTTTTGCTTGTGGACTGTATTTATTATAATAACACTACAAGATTTACTTTTCACAATGGCTTGTAATACTTCTGTTAATTGGAGCTAGGCAACGTACGGCACTATCTCTGTCCTAACTTGAGAGGAACTGAACTCTGAACTACACTGCAGTTCCTGTTGAGTCCTGCAGTGGTTAAAATAACGCGCTGTTGCCTTGTTGCTAATTTGTACGCAACACAATGAACAGGTTGAACAATAGCTTTTTCCATATTATTCGTGACTTCTAAGTATTTTTCTTCTTCCTCCAGTCCATTTTCTGTATTCGCCTTCAGTGAATTTCCTTTCGTTTCCTTTTCATTTTCCTTTATCAAAGCCTTTGCGTCGTCTGGTGCTATGCTGAGTTCCTTGATGGGTGGGGTAACTTTAACACTGTAGTGCAATTTTTTGCTTCTCAGTACGCTGTAGGAGTTATCGAATATTACGGTATCTGGAAAGAAATATTGTTCATCACCCATTAAATTTTTTGTAATGTATAGTTCCCTACGAAAAAAGTGAACTTGACAAAGATAGCGGAATTGAATAGCTATCTTAGGAAATGCATGTATATTTCCGTGCACAATAAAATGACACGATTAGAAGAGAACATTCGTTTTTTTTGCCAAACTATCGACCTGATGAACTAATGATTGATTCTGAGTAAATTGGGATACCCTGTATAAAGCATAACACGAATACTCACAAGTGGCTGGCGACTGACATGCTAGAACACCACTTTCGTCCATCTGGTGTGATGAAACCCTATTGAGAAGTACTGCCGAAGTGCTTTTTCCTTCACTGTCCGTTACATCAACACCAAAACGGATATCATGATGTTCTGTACGGAAATCCCATCTGTAACGAAGATACGGATAATGTGGACGTCTTTTCTTCAATTCGAATCTTCGACGACATAATTATAGGATCGAACTTTTTTAACGTTCACATTCACTGGATTCAGCAAAACAGCAGAGATGAAATGGTTGACAGGACGCGCCTTTGGTATCGTCAAGATACTCATCAGTGGCGTTAATACAGGGCACAGAGGAATTCGATTTCCGATTTTCAAATGTACCTATTCCGAAAGCCTCGTTTAACAATAAGTAGAAAATTTTAATATAATATTATATAACTTATGACGAGTGTAAAAAATGAAGAGATCCAATATTTGGGTGTACCTACCTACCTACCATGTCACTTTGGGGGAAACACACTGTAAATAGACTTAACTGACCTTTAACAGATTTAATGTTGATTGGACAATTCAAATCACGAAAATGATTGATGCTGTTAAAAAACCCAGACTAGGTACTACCTACTGCAGGTAAATCATAAACGTAACCTTGAGAATAAACATTATTACTGCATTTTATTGTCCCTCACCCGTAAAAACCTGTTCTTTTTTGTCTTGGTCAATTACCTAAGAAACGATCCTTCTTCATTTATCTCAAATTTGAGCTTCAATTTGTCCCCCTTCTTGATCGTTACAGTAGTGTAATCCTTCTCGCTTTCAGGGTCGTCATTTTGTAGATTTTTCTTATAATAGGACTTCGGAATCTTGCCTCCTTGTTGAACCTGAAAAATTTCATCATAACATGCAGAATTCATGAAAAAATGTGTTTCCTCATCGTTTCTTGATCATCTTCGATGATGTTTCAACAAAATATTGAGTCATTCGGCTTACCATAGTAATCAGCTTTGGGTTACCATCTGGATCAGTCAAGTTCCCACCATAATACTTCGGAAGGCTATCAGCACCTATGCTTTCGACCAGAATCTTCTTCCACTTGTTAGGATCGTGTTTGTATATTTGTATTTTGCTGATTGTGTAAGCATCCATGAATTTTTTTACGATGTTGAAAGCTATCGCAAACACTCTCGGTGCTAAAATTTAACGAATGATGTCAGATTGATGGAACATGGGAATATCTACAAGATTACTGCGACACGTGAGAAATTAACAACTGATGGAGAAAGACTCATTTCGGAATTTTAACATATTTCAAACAAACAGAAAAAATGATTATCTCATCGGATATTCCAGAGGCAACAAACTCACCATTGACGATGTAACAAACTTTCAATGTTTCTGGATAGTTTGCTTCATACATTTGGATGAGCTGTATAACAACTTCAGCGGCTGGAAAAAAAGAAAATGTAGCTTATAACTTTGCGGAGAAAACGTAAAATCATCATCGAATTCCTTACCTGGTCTCCATAAATACTGCCTTAAATTAAAATTGTCCATGTCGAATACAACAACAACTTGGTTGATTCCTGTGGCAGCTGCAAGATCAAGATTCTTCTCCAATATCTGTATGGTCGATTTGATCAAATCTTGCTTCGACACCGAGTGTAACATTCCGACTACGTCCAATCCACTGAATGGCACAATGACCACTAAAAAAAAATTAGAACATTTGTATTAGGCCCCGTTTTCATATTTATCCACCCCTCTCTATTCTAATTCACAAACACCCATCAGTGGTCCAGTGAGAATATGGAGCTCAAGTATCATACTTTTCTAGGTATCGAAAACTCCTTTTCGTTATAATGAATTCAGGGAATTTTTTTAACGAGAACCATACCTGGTGCAGCATCCTTGTCATAACCACAACATCCACTTGGATGATATTTCCTCACCACCTCAGGAGGCGACCACGTTTTAAGGGTCGTGTCAACCTCCCACTCCTGCCTCCATTTCATAGACTGAAAACGATGATCCCCAGATTAAAATGGCTTAAGTTCATTTTCTAAAAAGACCTACCTCTCTCAGCATTTTTTCCGCATTCTCTGGATTCCATGATCGAGCTAAAAAAACATGATCATTATCGTCTAATTAATTAATCAAGTCTGCGTAGTTAGCCGATAGAACAACTCGTTCAATTCCTATTGCAACAAGAAATTGAAAGTATAGAAACCATCGCTGCAAATCCGATTTCTAATCAACGAAACGACGCATCATATCTGCTTGTTTTTCAATTCAAAACCACTTCGCAATCAAATAATCCTCGAAATAATAATTCCGGAAAAACTCATAGTTATTTCGGAAATATTCGGCTGTTTTATGTGGATCACCCTGTATAAATGGTGTTCATCTGAGGTTCATTTCCGGCATTACCGGAAACTGTGAAAAAGAGATGATGTCCCAGCTCAAAATATCATGGGAAATAAGTATAAACGCTCCTTTAGCAAATATAATTATTCTATCAAATTCTTGTAAATACTGACCTCTCAACCAACGTAAAAGGAAATGATCATCATGTTGTGGTTGCAGAATATCGCTGACACTTCTCCTGAACTGAAATATTAAAAACAAACATAAATGATAATTTTATTTTGAAACTTAGAATGATAATTTCAATAAGACATCTTTAATCGTCCATGAAATAAGTTTGCTTCAAACTGGTTTTAACGATAAAAACGACATTCTCCAATTAAAACAATTGAAAAACGCGCATAAGCTTAATTAAGTATGTCATTAATCATCATAAAACGCCATTTTTCTGAAAGAAGGAATATGAAGTGAAGTTGAATAGAAAATTGCAATGTATCATTCAAATTAATGAGATTTAATGTACACACTGAAAACTGAAAACGAAAAGGGTCATTTTCAGGAACTGGCTCAAACTTTAAGCCCGTCATTCTTTTATGAAGGGAAGCTTGTTAATTATTTCTACTCAGAAAGTAGGACATATTAAGTTTCTCTCGAATTCGAAAATTAAAAAAAAACAAAATTTTCTATTCCTCAGGTAATTGTTATTGTCAGACGAATATGATTTAGATTGAATTATGCAAATACAGGAAAAGATAAGAAATACGATTCAATGATTTGTAGCAATATTTCCTCATCCAAAATTGGTCATTGGATTAATAATTTATTATATCTATCATGAATCATAATAATTCTCATAAATCGGCATTTTACGAGTGGGTAATAATTAAAACATAATGAACACGAATTTATTCCATGTCCCATTTAGTAGCCATTTAGATTTATGAAATTCCTATTGTTATTGCGATAGAGATGTCTTGAGAAATCTGTGAATGTTGATCTTGCAACGTTACAAGGATGGGAATCTCTCTAGTGAAAATTCGTCTCAACTTCTCTTTTGAGAATGTCTTATTTTTGTTTAGTAGTTTACAATTAACTGATATCACTGTTTTAGAGGTGATTCTCAAACTTTAGTTTCTGCCATAGCTCGATGTGGTCTATTCTCAATTGCGATATCACTTTTACAAATTAAAAAGCTTTTATAATGTTTGCAAATTGCATGCCTTCATCCCTTTGGCTGGCGACGCCCTTGCTTTATTCATAAGTAATATCATAAGTGCATCAAATTTTTCCGAAAAAAATCGAAAAAACACGTTGCTAAGTAATATTTTAACAAGAAGCATGAGTGCAGGTGGCAACAAAAATCCGAGTCGAAGACGAGGATTTTTGCACCTGCACGAATGCTTTTTGTTAACAAAATATTACTTTGCACTGTGTTTTTTCGATTTTTTTCACAGGAAAAATTAGATGCACGAATGGTATTTGGCAAGAATATTTCATGAGTAACAGATTATTCTGGATGCATCTATGTATGTATTATCAATTTTCGTTGACAACAACTGTCAAGTTTTGCCGCGGGTAAACCCGAAAAAACTGCTGACAGCTGCTGCCATACAGTTTTTCCATCTAGAAACCATTTGTGATTCAAAATTGCGCGTTTCTGATTGGTGGAAATTAAGACGAGGGAAATAGTCTATGTAACCAATGCCCTGTTTGATCAATACAAATCAGCACAGCAACTAGATGGCTGTCTGAAGTTTTTTATATTTCAAGCAAATGTCATGTTTTTTGTATTTTTGTGAGGATTTTTTTGTCTCAGATACATATATTTTTCGGAATTGTTAGGTTTCCGAGTTTTATCGTATTTTTTTTCGATTTGCACCATCATTCTCTTCACAATGAGTGAAGATATTTCAGGATCGAACACCAGTATCGACAATCTCAAACCTAAAGAAGTCTTTGTTGGGGAAGAAACGGACAGCGAAGAATCCAGCGGGACAAGGTAAAAATCCAAAATTCTGATATTAAACTAATTCAAAAATTCTCGTAATTTATCAGCACTACAGACGATGAGATTGAAAGACAAAGACCTAACTTCGAATGTCCTCCAGAATACTGGCACATACAAAAGCTGATGAAGTATTTGAAAACAGGAAACCAAACAGCAACAGTGGTGGCATTATGCTGTTTGAAAGACCACGACCTATCAGAAGAAGTTAACCAGTATGCCATCCAGGTAAACTACCCTGACAAAGATCATTTCTATCTCAACCTATTTCGTATGCTTAATCCACAACCAATATGAAATTTTAAGGACATGGGGGGCCTAGAAGTCCTGATCAATCTACTAGAAACACACGATATTAAGGCGATAAAGCTAGGGGCTCTCAGCATCCTCTCAGACCTCTCCCAAAGCGAAAATCTACGAAGAGCTATAGTTGATCTTGGAGGTGTGCCCCAACTAGTAAAAAATTTGGTCGATCCAGCTGGTGACGTTCGCGTTTTGATTGGAGAAACAATCTATCACCTGGCTAGATTGAAGAAGGCAAGAAAGGACCTTCGCCACTGGGGTGGAATCCCTCTTCTCGTAGACCTCTTAGATGTGCCTGAAAAACTCTTACAAACTAGTAAGAACGATTTGAATCCTGAAGATCTGGAGTTGCTGAATATTGCCGAGGCTGCTTCTAAAGGTCTGTGGTCAGCGTCTAAAAGCAAGAAGAATATGTTGGTCATGATGAAGACAGGGAGTGTGCCACTCTTGGCCAGATTGATAGCGTAAGAGAATCTGTTATTCGTCCATTGGAGTCTGAGAAATCGCAATTTCTTTAGGTCGGTACACATGGATGTGATAAAAGCAGCTATGGGTACTCTGTCTCAATGCGTGGTTGAGCCTGGGTTCCAACTGGCTGTTCAAACTGAGGGCATGGTGAAAAATATCGTGAAACTTCTGGTCAATGAGGTATAATTCCTTTTAATGTCTTCAATCTAAAGATATCATTCATTTTTTCATCCCTCAAAACATCTGATTCCACTTCACTCCCTTAGGATGACATCGAGCTGAAAACTTATTGCTGTGATACAATTTTCAATTGCGGAGAAGATCCAATAACCAGAAACATGGTTCGTGAAGCTGGAGGTCTAGATATTCTGGTCAAGATAATCAACGATACCAACAATAAGAAAATCAAGCCGTTAATGGCAGCTGCTACAGGTGCCGTTTGGAAAACTGCAAAGTCTCCAGAGAACGTTGAACGTTTCGATTCTTTAAGAGCAGTCGAGGTGAACTCCGAATTATAAGTAAAATACCATCTTGGTTCTAATGAATCCTTTCAGATTCTGACCAAACTTCTAGAAGATGTGGATGAAGACGAGTGTGTCCTAGCGAATGTTGTAGGTGCACTTTGTGAGTTTGTTAAATTACCCAGAAACCGAGATATAGTACGAAGAACTGGAGGAATTCCCCTCATGATAAACTTGCTGAACTACACATATCGTCCCCTGCTTGAGAATCTGGCTATGGTGCTGAAAGAATGCGCCGAAGATGAGGATTCCATGGCTGTCATTGAAGACAACGATGGCGTCAGACTCATTTGGTCTCTATTGAAAAATCCTTCAGAGACTGTGAGTGAAAAGGATGAAAATTTGCTTTATTGATAACAATTTCTTTTAGGTCCAATCTAATGCTGCATGGTGCTTGGTTCCTTGCATTAAAAACGTACCTAATTCTGGCGAAATGGTAAGGAGCTTTGTTGGTGGTCTAGAGTTGATGGTGAGACTATTGGAATCAGAAAGTTCAGAAGTGTTATCGTGCGTTTGTGCTGCTATAGCTGAAATAGCAAAGGACATAGAGAACCTGGCTGTTATCTCAGATCACGGAGTGGTGCCTCTTTTGGTGGATTTGGTGAAGACTGGCAATCCCAAGCTCAGACAGCATCTGGCTGCTGCTATAGGAAGATGCTGCGCTTGGGGAATAAACTGCAAGATGTTTGGAAGGTAGATTAATACAAGAATCGAACTTTTTCAACCTGCTGTGACTTCTCGATTCAATACATTTTTAGATTGGGGGCTATAACACCTCTGGTAAGCTTCATGGCTGAAGGAAGTCCAGATGTGCAACGAACAACAGCTATGGCTCTTCATGCCTTGTCAGAAAACCAATTCAACTGCATAACGATGCACGAAAGTGGAGTAGTAAAGTTTTTGTTGAAAGCTGTTGGTTCAACTGATCACGTTTTGCAAGAAGCAGCAGCAGGGTGTTTGGCCAACATAAGAAAACTTGCTTTGGACGCAGAGACGAAACATCTGATCAAGAAGAAGGAAGTTGACTCCGATGAAGAGAACTGAATACTAAATTCGCGAAAGTTTTATCTCTTATATTTTAAGTCTATTAAATAAAATTATTAGGTATTTTTGAGTTTTATTGAGCCTAGTTTCAATTAGACCTACAACCGTAATAAACTTCCCATCATCTTCTAAGTGGAGTAACCGATAAATCTTTCGTCAACATTGAAGAACCAATACCTAGCCAATACGATTTTCCACCTCCAATCTTGATTCATCCTTGTTAGCCTCCTGTCAAAGATATAGTACCATAGAATATGACATACATCAATCTTATTCCACATACAGCTGTCAACGAAAGCTCCAAAAGTAAAATGACAACATTCACTCTCAGGACACCCTCTTCCTCAAGTGATGAGGATCTCCTCACTAGACTGCAGCCAAAAGAAGTTATAATACATGATCGAACAGACAGTGAAGAGCATGATACTTCTAGGTAACAATTAGTTTACTGCCCAAACAATCTTGATCTTTCTTTCTTCAGTTCTTCATCAGAAGAAGAGATTGAATACACAAGACCGTCCTTCACTATACCAGCTGAATATTGGCACATCCAGAAACTAGTAAAGTTCTTGAAAACTGGAAACCAGGCTGCGACTACCGTTGCTTTGTGTTGTCTCAAGGACCACGATTTGACCCATGAAGTACACCAGTTCGCTGTTCAGGTGGGAAATCATGAAACGCATCAATACACCATTGAAATATGTGCTCCCCTGGCATGTCTTCCAGTTCTTTCAATTACTTGGATATCTTTTCTTAGGACTGTGGGGGAATTGAAGTATTGGTCAATCTATTAGAAGCCAAAGATTTGGACTGCAAATTAGGAACACTGGCGATCTTAGTAGAGATGGCCCAAAGTGAAACAATACGCAAATGTTTAGTGGATCTAGGCTGCCTGCCTTTATTGGTGAAGAACCTGCTAGAACCTGCTTTAGATTTGAAGATATTGGTAGCAGAAGTCATGTATTATCTTGGTTTCGTACCAAAAGCAAGAAAGGATGTGAGACACTACGACGGAATTCCACTTCTAGTGGATCTTCTGGGGGTGGAAGAAAAGGTATTGAGGACTCCATTGAAAGATTTGGCAGCAGATGAACAAGAGACAGTGCGATTGGCTCGATCTGCTGCCCGGGCCTTGTGGTCCATGTCCAAAAGCCAGAAAAATATGCACATCATGATGAAAAGTGGATGCGTGGCACTGATGGCTAAACTCTTGGGGTAAAATTCGAAATCTAGAGACTTAATTCCATCAGGTAAAAGTTATTTCATATAGGTGTGTCCATACGGAAGTTATGATACCCATACTTGGAGCTCTATCTCAATGTGTCGTACTCCCAGCTTTCCAAATGGCCGTATGCACGGAAAGGATGGTGGATGATATCGTCAAGAATCTTTACGAGGTTTATTATAATCCACATTGCGAATAATGTTGAACAATGATATCACAACTTCCAGGGAAACTCTTCAGTGCAAAGGTATTGTTGCGAAACGATTTTTTACGCTGCTGAAGATCCTGAAACAAGGGACATGGTCAGAAAGGCTGGAGGACTGCAGCCTTTGGTGTCTATCATAAGTGAGCCAAGTAATAGAGCTGACAAAGATCTTCTTGCTGCAACTACAGGAGCGATATGGAAGACAGCAATTACTCCTGAAAACGTCCAGAGATTTGACAAAATGCAAGCGATTAATGTTAGTATAAGTCCTAGCAATGTAGAGGCCATTTCAACCTCATATTGCAAGTTAGCACATGCAGTTAGCTGCATGGCCTCTTGTCTGCCATTTCTTTCCAGGTACTAGTGAAACTTTTGGAGAGCCCCGATGAAGATGAGAGAGTTCTAAGTAACGTGGTGGGCGCCCTTTGTGAGTTTCTCAAGTTTTCCCACAACAGAGACGTTTTAAGAAGATCAGGAGGTATACCATTCATTGTGAACCTCTTGAACTACACCTATCCACCCTTGTTAGAGAACCTCCCTATGGTGTTACGAGAATGCGCCGAAGATGAAGATTCTATGAGGATAATGGAAGATGTTGATGGGGTCAGACTCATTTGGTCGCTCCTCAAGAACAAATCGCTTCAGGTGAATCCTGCAGAGAAGGACGAATGGAAGAGTCTTCGTTAAGTGTTGTGCTGTTGATTTGAGAAGTGGTTCTTTATGTTTGTAGGTCCAAGCGAATGCAGCTTGGTGTTTGGTGCCTTGCATAAGGAACGCCCAAGATTCTGGAGAAATGGTGAGGAGCTTCGTTGGTGGATTGGAAGTAATCGTGCAGCTCTTGAAATCGGACGATGTGAAAGTGTTAGGATGCGTGTGCGCTGCCATAGCTGAAGTGGCGAAGGATATTGAGAATCTGGCGGTTATATCTGACCACGGAGTGGTACCACGACTTGTCCATCTGATAGAAACTGAAGACGTGTTCCTTAGAGAACATTTGTGTTCAGCAATCGCTTTTTGCTGTGCCTGGGGGTCGAATTGCAAGATGTTTGGAAGGTGAATGTTGGAATTCCTCGAATTTAAGTTCTTAAGGTCTTCTTTCTGTTAGGTTGGGGGCTATAACTCCTCTGGTAGGTTACATGGCGGATAACAACGAGAAAGTTAACAGAACGGCAGCCATAGCCCTCTACCATCTGTCGGAAAATCCATTCAATTGCATCACAATGCATGAGAGTGGCGTCGTTATTTTCCTGCTGAGAAGTGTGACTTCTGAAGATCATGAACTGCAGGAAGCGGCAGCAGGTTGTTTGGCCAATATAAGAAAGCTGGCTTTAGAGGCGGAAACTACCCATTTGATAAGGAAAAAGGATTCTTCCAGTGACGAAGAGGATGATGATTGAGATATTCCTTGCATATATTTTTTATTCTCTTTTATATTGTTTATATTTCTTATTTCATTCGTGTTTTTGGTTATTCGCACCAATCTTTGAATAAAATAATTATATTTTGTGTGGATTTATTTGACTTTTCCTTTCGAAGATGGAAAATAAGTTTCTATGGATGTTGGGACTTCAGTGTAAGTTCATTGGTTTCTTCTTCATAAGAATAAAACATTTTCCATTGATACATTTTTAATTTTCAGTTTCTTAGATTGGGAATTTAGGTAGATTCTCAATTTTTCGACAATATGCAGTGAAATTTTATAAACTCGCCTAGATCAGTGAAATGGTTTTGATCGGAAAAAATCATTGTTCTATACAGTGTGTTTCAGTATGACTTAGCGATAATTCAAGGGCATCAAATACACCTAATTTTATCGACAAAAACACCCACATTGGGGAGCTTACCCCCCTATTATTTGAATAGCCGCCATTTTAAATTAATTTTTTTATTTCAGTTGACTCTTTCAAATGATATCGATTTCTCTGGAAATAAAGGTCCTACAGATGTGAAAAAAAAATTTTTGAAAGAAAATACTACCATCTTTCATTGAAGTAGAACAATATGAAAACATTCAACTCAAAAATGTCATAAAAAATTCTTAAAAAGAAATTTAGTCAAAAAATTCTGAATTTTTTAGTAAATCCTCGATAGTACAAAAACTTGCACACTGAAGTATAAATTTTTTTCAATGAACTAACACGCAAGGATATCAGCTACAAAACGACACCCACATCATTTCTGTATGTTACATAGTTTGAGTGTTATTGCTGTTTGAATATGACCCTTATGAAAATTGATGAAATAAAATAAAAACTCAGTACTGTACTTTTGATCATTCTCAATGATCAAACTTACAATTTTATCATAAAAATTGCTCAAAATGGCCGCCTTTGCTTTGTAGACGGCAGTGGCCCTCATGATGACTTTTCTTGTGGCCCTGGAAATCAATGCAGTGTCTGCTCTTATTTCGTTTGCAACAGTCATTATTTTTTGCACCAGTTCTTCTCTGGTGTTTGGAATTGTGGAATATACCCTTTACTTCATCTATCCCCATGAAAAATAGTCCAGTGGTGTTAAGTCCGGAGAGCGTGGTGGCCAAGCAACTGTTCCACCACTGCATTGATTTCCAGGGCCACAAGAAAAGTCGTCATAAGCCTACAAAGCAGAGATCATTGAAAATGATCAAAAGTACAGTACTGAGTTTTTATTTTATTTCATCAATTTCTATAAGGGTCATGTTCAAACAGCAATAACTCTCAAATCATGTAACATACAGAAATGATGTGGGTGTCGTTTTGTAGCTGATATCCTTGCGTGTTAGTTCATTGAAAAAAAATTATAATTCAATGTGCTTGTTTTTGTACTATTGAGGATTTACTAAAAAAATTCAGTTAATTTTATGACTACATTTTCTTTTAAGAATTTTTTATGACATTTTTGAGTTGAAGGTTTTTATATTGTTCTACTTTAATAAAAGGTGGTAGTATTATCTTTCAAAAAACATTTTTTTCACATCTGTAGGACCTTTATGTCCAGAGAAATCGATATCATTCGAAAGAGTCAATAAAAATAAAAAAATTAATTTGAAACGGTGGCTTTTCCAAAAATATAACAGTAAACTCCCCAATGTGGGTGTTTTTGACGATAAAATTAGGTATATTTGATACCCTTAAATTATCGCTAAGTCATACCAAAACACACTGTATAATGGTTGTACCGAATTCGATTTAGGTATGTTTATTATTTCGAATTCTCGAAAAATGCTGACAGCTTCTAAAATTGGTTTTATCTCTTTGTATATGAGTGAATCAAATGCATGTTGTAATTCAAACAGAGTAGTTTTCTGGTGTTTGTTCAATAAATCTTTCATTTCATTGATATTAAAATCATCTGGCAAAATAAATCCCTTTTGCCAAGTACCAATATTAGAACATCATAGGATGATGTTGATTTTCAATTTCTTCGTAGCGTAGAATGGTTTGATCTCCTTCATAAAATATAATTTTGAGTAAGATGACTTCAATCATAGAAGGATAAAAAAAATAAGCACGAATAAAAGCTATAATTCAATCAGGAACTGAAAACATTTACGATCGTTAATGATAACTGGAGATCGGAAGTTTAATTAGAGCTATTAATCACTATGTTTATTTTATTTATCTATCATGTGACATCAAACTAGTGCAGATTTTCACTTTTCGTAGAAGTTCAAGGATGCAGATTTATCGAATTGACGTCAAAAATATCTAGAATTAAGCAATATATTCAGGAAAAAAATTCTTAGTCCTTGACTAGATTACGTAACAGTTACAAGTGAAGAAAATGTGATATTTTTTGTTTGAACAATTGATTGTCTTTTCCAAGTAATTTGCGTCTTTATTCGAGAGAGGAAAAAACCTCGTCTATAACTTGGCCGATCAGATGAGAAGTTAAGATGATATACCACAAGAAGGTGATGCCTAAAGCCAACTGTACTATGAATTTTCCATTTGAATATATAGAATGGTTCAATAAATATTTCACATAAGGTTCTCATTCAACTTCAACCAAAACTACATTTCTTCGAAATTCATTGATTACATTCCTCAATCTGTTGATTCCATATTTTGTTTAGAGGCCAACAAACAAAAATAAGCATTGCGAAACCCTCATATCCTCAGAAATAATAGATACCTAAGTAAACAATGACTAAATAATGATAAATCCAACTGCTCATGTTCGAGTTGATAACACGTTTCAAATCTGGAATACAATTGTTTTCATCTAGTCAACGAGCTTTGAAAATATAATTAACCAAAAAATTTCGAAACATAATAATAGAGGTAATCATAAATATGATGAAGTGATCATATCTCAAGAATAATGGTAAATCTTCTTGAGTTTTTGAAACTGGCGGAATGCGAATAGGTAATCGAATAAAATAGATATTTTTTCACATAATTTACACTCATGTTGGTAAATTCAATCTTCTCTATTTTCCTATACAAGTTTAATGATCATTTCTTGCGAGCATTAGATTAAACTAATATCATTTAACTGATTTAACACCACTTCACTTCAGTTAGTCATGGCCTGATTCTTCGAATAATACTTTCATATTTGTCTTCATCAAGTATAGGTATCATTATTTTATCTATTTCGTCTTGTATAACTCTAGGAATGGAATTCTTCCTCGTGATTGATTAATTTCTACATTTCTCTTCAATTTCTCTAGAATAACTTATTTGGATGTGGAATTTTTTATTGGATGGAGTGACAATAGAAGTGTACAGTCCTACAGAAAGAAGGATTAATTTTTTAAATTTAAATTCATATTGATAGTTTTATAATTTAATTTTGTTGTGATGAAACCTATTCATGAAGGCTGACTAGTATCATTGCCAAATGAATAATTTCACATGCTGGAATATTGGGTTCATCAAATCCGATAATTTTCGAACGAAGTGTAGATTTTGTTGAGTTAGGTCTTGTCTTGTAAAGTAAGGCCATGTACTGTTTAGGAGTTGGTTCTCCATGAGATCTCATTATTTTCAACAGTGAACGTATTCAACTCATTCGGATACATGAAAACGAATTTAAAGGCATTATTTTTAATTGATGATTTTATATTTTGCGATGTACCTATCATAATAATAAGCGAACTTAACTTCAACTAGCAGGCAAATATTTCAAACATAATGAGTAAATTAAAAATGGTATGACCATGAATGTTGTTCGAAAAGTTTTAATATTGAGTTGACTAGAGGATAAATTAAAACAGGGAGATCCACATTGCAGGACTGAAAGACATATTTAAATATGAAACTTTCATATCCAAATATGCCATGGAAACTTCGTTTCACAGATATACCCGGTGTTTATTCTTCGATTTTGAAAAACATAAAAAAAGTACGTAAATGAAAATTTACTTCGTTAGAAATATCACCCTTCTATTCCTAAACAATTCAATCTTAAAATTTTATGATCAAATTTTGGAATGGTGTGCAAATTCAATATTAATAACTGATTCACTTAACTCTCACCTTGGACAATTTGCGTAACGAAAACAGAATTGTTTATACCATTCTGGATATAATGCATTTCAAAATCACGACGTTGTTTGCATACGCAAGATTGCTGAATGGTACAGAGTGTACAACTTAATTTAATTGAAACAAAATATCATATTAGATCGCTATCTGAAGCACAAATTTCTACTGCGACAGAAATATAGACCTTGATAGTGATAGGAGATATTTTTGGTAATTATTCATCCACTACTTCAATTACCACGTTGTGAAAACATTTATAGTAGTACATTAATTAAACAAATAACATGGTTGTCATAATCACTTGAGATACTTTAACCCTTGTTACTTTCAAGGATTATTCATATATACATCAATATATCATTTTGCATTGTTTCCTTGCTTGGTTGCAAAAAATAACATATATAACGAACGAAGTCAACCATAAGCACCGTTTAATACCATATTTGCAGATTTATGTTTCCGGATCTCGGATCCCAATTACAAAAAAATTAAGGTTTGTTAGTCTTTAGCCTGGTATTTTTGACGTTAGCAGAACTCTTCATGCAGATTTGCACTTTATTCTCACAACCTCGTTCAACAACAGGCTATAGAATCCTAAACAGGTAGGTTTTGAGAATTGGGTTGTCTACCTAACCTGGCAAGTTTTCAAATTGTCACCTCTTATATAACTACTTCAAGGAATCAATAAAAATTTGCAAACCATAGTATTCATGTAGAGGAACAAGTGATCTTTCAATTGAGATAAATCTCATCCCCTATTCCCTATTAAGAATTTAGGGGGTTATAGCCCCTACACCTAGGGTTGAGGAGATTTCGGCTTATAATTCTACTCAAAATATGTCCCCCATCATGTGCATGTGCATCACGGGAGCTATGAGAACGTGCCCAACCAGGCCGCTTGAGATCATCACAGACCTCACACCTCTACATCTAGTGATTGATGAGGCCATCCTCAGAGTGTCTATAGAAGGAGCAGGCAATGAGATAGAGCTTGGTCCTCTCTAAATGACTACACCTCATCTGCAAACCTTAATTCCTAGTGATGTAATGATCAAGAAAGTAAGCACTGAGAAAAACTTGAGTACAATGCTAAGCAAAAGAGAGGATTGGGAAAGGGAATACACCAACTATAATCTCAAAGAAAATACAATAAAATGGTATACAGATGGTTCCAAAACCGCTACAGGAGCTATGGCGCTAGGATTTACGGGACAAGTACCAAGTGTGCTCTATCGTTAGGTCCTGTACAAGCGTCCTTCAAACGGAAATACTTGCAATCGGAAGATGTCTAGATATAAATCTAGAAAGAAACTATCAGAAGTGCGATATAGCTATTCATACATATAGTCAAGCTGCTATTAAAGCACTGAGCTCCTACGTCATTGACTCAAAGCTGATTTGGGAGTGCCGAAACAAACTCAATGAGGTAGGCAAGAAGAATAAGGTCTTTTTAATATGGGTTCCCGGTCATTCGGTAATCGAAGGAAACGAAGAGGCCAATGCACTGGCCAGAAAGAGCGCACAAACGCCACTCACTGGCCCAGAACCCTTCGGTGGTATAGGAAAATGCACCTATAAGAAGGAGTTCATGCTGAAGGAGAAAAACTCTGGCGGAATCACCCAGGAATGGATCACTCCAAAAGTTCCTCCGGAACTTTGAAACTGCTAGATCCAAAAAATATCTGGATCTCAGTGAAAACCAACTTCACCTACTCACTGGCTTTCTCACAGGACATTGTCGCCTAAAGAAGCATCTGTCGAGAATGGGTTTGTGGGACACTGATGAGTGTAGATTCTGTGGGGAGGAGGAAGAAACTCCTATTCACCTGGTTACGGAATGCTATGCCATTGCAAGCCAAAGGGGAGAGTGCTTTGGACAAGAAACTTGTAGAAGTGGGGAGTTATACTTCTTGAAGCCGTCCCAGATACTGGATTTTTTCATGAAATCTCTGGAACTGGAGGGCGAGCTGTAGGAGTAGGAGGCGCGATGATAACAGCTCTGTTAGGGGGCACAATAGACCTTAAGGTCGCAGTGAACTGTAACTCCTTCTTACTATAACTATGTCCCCCTCCAAATAAAAATTGGCCTGTTCCGGCATTTTCTCTGAAAACATCCTTGTCGCGACAAGGCAAGTTTTTAATTTGTCACCCTGTAGTATTAGGTCTCCAAAGCAAAGTTTAGTGATGACTAACAATGGCTTATTAACTAAAAATATCTGTATTTGCCTTCATACTTCAGATATCCACAATAAATATGAAAAGTCCAGTTCAAGAAGATATTACTACTTTTTATGTCAATGGATAATTATCACTCTATATTCATTAGAACTTCTTTTCGATATCTAATTCAAAATTTGAAAAAATTAATAATGTAAATCACTTTTGATAATAAATTAATATTATTCCCTCCAACAATGCGAAGTGTTGTTCTATCTCACATCGAGAATATGAATTGTTTATGCAAATATTGGTGAAATCTTTAGGAATCCATCTGTTGTATTGAATTTTTACTGGAAATTATAGCTTTCTCCAACATTCGATACTCATTGAGAAAATAGAAATTTTATTGTTAGGTAGGTACTTATTCTATTGATATTTGTTCGACTTTATACGTTAGGGTTTTACTAAGTAGTGGTCAAAGAGTCCAGCTCTCAAATGAAGACAATTCTTGATTGATCGATGCTTTGTAAAATTCAGTCCAATATTTTTAGATGAATAAATCTAGATATTTTTCGAAAAATCATTAACCAACCGTTTGGATTGAAAATGTGAAGGATTTTTAAAGTAAAATTAGATACATATCTATTTCTGCGAAAAATTTGGATTTTCTTTGACAACCATTGCATTAAATCGAAATCATCTTGGAAAATGATTTTCCGATTAAACACATTTCTAGTCAAAATTAAAGGATCAAATTCAAAAATTGAACAATCTTCAGATGTCACCAGTTGCGTAAAAACTGAGGGAGAAATGGAAACCTGTAAAACCACTTCAATAAAAATGTGATTTTTAAAAATTTTCGAAGAAATTGCTGCATTGCATTTAATGGCCAAAAAATGATTCTAAAGTGATCAAAACCTTACTTTCATCAGCGCGAACTTCTGGACATCGTCCAAATCCAGCTTAGGCTTCACATATTTGGGCACTTCCATTCCGAAACGGGACAAATAGGTCACAAAATCTCACTATCGATCGCACCTATTCCAGTGCGCGTAAACTATGTCACCGAAATCTTTGTTGTGGCGACGAGATGAAGCACCAGGTTAGAAATGAGAGTCTTCAATGAATGCAGATCATAAAATAGCCTCGACCACTCTGACCACAGTGCAATGATTTAAAAGCAGTTGAAAAAATTCTTCAGGTGAACTTCAACTTGCGCATGCCGAGTTACAGTGTTTTCGTTTCTTATCAATTGAACACCTGATCAAGGTCGAGCAATTGAAAGTAGATAGCGATAGGTAATAGGTTTGTGTGGGAGGGTTCGATAGGATATGGTTGAATGCAATAGTAAATTTTGATGGGATTAGTCATCTTGAAGAGTACCTACCTATTCAATTGTAAAGGAATAAATTGTTTTTATAATTTGAATGATTATTATGTAGGTACACATGCGGATTCAAGATTTCCATTTGAAAAAACTACATATTATCCCGTAACTTTTTTTTTACGCATCCTGTACATGTAAAATTATTTTTAGTTTGTAGATTATTGTCAACCTTACAATATCATATAAGTTTTTTTCGATACGGTATGGTTTAGGGCTATTTTAGCCATACGCCTTGCTGAATGCTGACGCACCCTGTATAGCCCTCGGTAGAAGGTAAAAATGATTTTTTTTAAGAGAAAGCCAAAAATAAATCAAAGCCTAGTTTTCCTCACAAACTAAATGTACTCATGAAAATTACACCCTGTGTTACATTTTAACACACTATAAAAAACTATTTATATGAATCGCTTTTCTTTTTTCCATTTTTTTTTGGCTTTTTCCTTATATTTCTCTTCATGAGCTGCTACACGGGAATATGCTTAAGAAAATTGTGGAGAGTTCATATTACTTTTTCACAAAATCGTGAAATATTGACGACATACCTATATATATAATATTTAACTCGCTGAAAATAGTAGTTATTGGAAAAAATGTCGTCTGATCATTATTGTTTATCACTTTTGAAAATATTTTCCTCCTTGAACCTATCTGATGAATCTATTAATCTCGTTCAAATGAAAAACGATAAGGTCAATTCAAATGGAGCACGCAATATAAATGAAGTGAAAACCTCTTTGGAAAAAAATGCTATTATTGACCTTCATTATATATTTATATCAATCAGAATAAAATGAATGCATGTAGGTACTTTAATTGAATGCAATAGTTCCATATGAGACATCAATTATAACTGGGTAATCTAAGTGAATTGAAGTCGAAGTGAAAGCTGAATAAAATATCACAATAGTCCATTTGTAACCTATCTATTCAATATGTATATTTAACATGACATTCATAATCGAATTTCTTCGATAACATGTTAAGTTTACATCGCAGAATTGAGATTAATTATCTCTTATTGCATCAGGATTGCATGTGAGATCAAACAAATAATTGAAAGCAAAAATTGTGCTTGTAATGCTGAAAATGAGATTTCTGAATGAATGCTTCTCTTGAGCGTCAAAATTTGCAGGAAAGATCTTCCGCCAATATCCACTACCCTTCTACGACCCTGGATATTTCCTATTTCTGTTGCCCCTTGATCGACGCAACCAAAGAAACAAAATGTTGAACCTGCAGCGCTAACTCTTCAAAGAAGAAGAGGCAAAATTGTATTTATTTCCTTCAAATTAATATTTAGGATGTATCGAACTTTATCTCTAATGAAAATGAAATAGGATATGATCTTGAATGAATTGATAATAGATTCTGTTATTCTTTCAACAATTATCTAGAATTTTATATAGTTTTTGTTGAGTGATCAGGAAAATACTTCGCATGTAGCTTGAATGCGATATTCAGGGCCCCCGTAAGAGTTACTAGCGCCTGTGTGCAAAACGGAATTTTGGCGCCCCTAGAAGCATTTTGGATTTTTTTATTCATTAGGTGGGTAGGTAGCTAGTTGCTTGAAATAAATCGAAAAACTGAACTTCAGAAGTCAAAAATTAGATATTTCTTTCTAGACTAAAATATAAAAAAATAAAACACAACAGAACAAACAAACAGAATAAAATCATAACGAAATGAATAACTCACAATAAATTCTTGTTCACAACCACTTTGAAGTATTTCCTTGACTAATAGGGTACGGACACACTGTTGATAAATATTATAAAATAACCCAAAACTAAAAAACACATCTTTTTTAGGAACAAAAAACAGAAATATTGGCTAATGTATACCTACATACATACAGAGTGTAACAGCCGAATGGATAAATTCGATAACGAATAAATGAGGGGGTGTTATAGGAAAAACGCTCGGACACGTCGATTTGTAATTTTAAGTGAGCATATTTTTCAAGAAAATAAAATTATATAGGGTGTCCCATGCGACCGTGGCCAATACCAACTTTCTTATTTCAAATGCAACCCCCTGTATATTGTTCATTTTTTTGATTCTTCAGAAAATTCTAGACATAATTCATGGTTCATGGACAATGTCCTATACCTATCTGTTTTCAGATTTTTTACAAAAATTAACATTTCAAATGAAAATTATTTTATTTCACAAATTCGATACATTACACTCAATACTTATTATACGAAACGAAACCCTCAAACCTAGACGACCTAAAAAACCGGATCACGCTTGCGATTAGATCAGTCACTCCTGAAATGTTGAGTAACGTTAGAAGACAATTCTACACCAGATTAGCATGTTGCCAAGACGTTCGCGGCGAGCATTTTGAACATTTCCTACATTGACATTAATGTTTTTTTTTAATAATTAAGAAATAATCAGTATGACTTAGATTTTAACTGTAATGTACCGAATTTGTGAGATAAAATAATTTCTATTTAAAACGTTGATTTTTGCAACAAATCTGAAAACACTTAATACTTCCGAAATAGTTGAAGATAGGTATAGGACATTGTGCATGAATTGTGTCTAGAATTCTCTGAAGAATCCAAAAAATAAATAATATACAGGTGGTTGCATTTGAAATAAGAAAGTTGGTATTGGCAACAGTCACATGGAATACCTTATATAATATTATTTTCTTGACAAATATGCGCATTTAAAATTACAAATCGACGTGTCCGAGCGTTTTTCCTAACACCCCTTTATTTATTCGTTATCGAATTTATTCCATTTGGCTGTTACCCTCTGTATGTTCATATCAAAGTATCACTTTCTACTTATACTTAGGTATTTTGAAAAATATGCAGGTACTTCTTTAAGAAATGCCTAGTGTACTTCCTCATAAAATCAAAAATGAAAGCTAGGTACAGTAGAAAAATAAAAAATAGCTATTATAGTAGCGATATTTTCCTGGACTTGGCTGTTGCAAATTCATCAATTACATCGCTAAAATTGATACCATTAAGAAATTCTTGTTCAATTGCTAATATTGCTAGTCCAGACAATCTTTCTTGATGCATTGTTGATCTCAAATAATTTTTAATGGTTTTAACTTTGAGAAAGCATTTTTTATTTAAGCATTAATTTTTGTTCATTTTTTTTGCAAATATTTTTGCGATTCTTGACCCAGGATTTTGGCGCCCCTAATAGGTTGGCGCCCGTGTGCATTGCACACTTTGCACACATGGTAGCGGGGGCCCTGGCGATATTCTCTAGCTAAATGCATAATTTAATCCCTATCGAAATTTAGTTTTGAAATTATAAGGTTTTTGGTGCTATCCTGCACGGGAAGATGATCGTACACCCTCGAATTCGCAATGAAAAGATGCCCCCCTCGAAATAAAAATCCAACTGTCTCGGTATTTTCCGGAAAATTTCATATTTGCGGAAATATCCAGCTGGACTGTTTTGAGTGGAGCACCCTGTACACAATATCATATAATATGTTGTTTAACCGCTAGGTTACGTCGTTGATTGTTCTATTTCTATACTATTCTAAAAAATAGTAACTCTGTGGACGACCCGAGGAAATCTGTCGAAAAAGTGGATCCAAAAGAATCTTAAAATCGCAGTGAAGATGCGACACAGTGAAAAAATGTTTATACGGTCGAAAAGAGGAATAATCGATTCATATACGTGGGTTAAATTTCGATTCTACAGGCGATGTAGAAGTATTTTTTTTAAATTCGCGAAAATCGCGAAAAAATCCGGCAAAGAGGGCAATTTTAAACTCGATAAAACTTTTTTCACAGATATCCTGGCCCTGATGTGA
The DNA here is from genome assembly GCA_910592335.1 of Adalia bipunctata. Taxonomy (NCBI): domain Eukaryota; kingdom Metazoa; phylum Arthropoda; class Insecta; order Coleoptera; family Coccinellidae; genus Adalia; species Adalia bipunctata. The sequence continues at coordinate 9,035,437 of OU342951.1, forward strand.
ATACACGGATGGAAAGAGGAAACGTCAATGCAAAATAGCTTGGTATTCATATTTTCCATAATTATCTCATTTCTTCAGGAAAATTGATCAAACTTTGATATTTCGCCTATAAAATCACCCGATTCACAAAGATCTACCAATAAGTATAACTACTAATATATAGATCTAGGGGCTCTACTAGTTACTATTACTATTTCAATCAACGGTTCCGGTATTTCTGATATTTCAGATTCAGAGAGCTCTCAATCCCATGTAACCTCATCCGATATATCCAGAAATAGACAAGATAATCCAATGTCACAATGATATAAAGTAATCACCGCGAAATAATAGGTATTTTTAATTCTACCAAAACCGGTTCCTTCAATACCATCGAATCCGGCCAGATATGTAGCTTATGGTTGTTTGAACCACAAATAGGCGATAATCCAAAATACCTAGTAAGTGTAGTGATGACTCGAGCCGGAACCGACCGCTCATATCATTCTGAAATATCGAAAATTGATTTACATTTCACAGAGTGAATCTCCCCTGCCAACGTATAAAAATAAGTTAATTGAGGATTTGTTTCCATTGTGAATACTTGTTCTACGACGTGAGACGTTATGATCATTTTTTATTGAATTCGTGCCATGTCGGTTAAAAAAATTTTGGCGCGGTCGCTGGGTTTCAAACGATTCAGAAAGTCAAGCTTCGTTTTGTAAATTAGTTACTTTGAAAATATTCCGCTATCAGGACTCCAAATATTCATTCAAAATGTCCTGAATTAAAAAACCCTTCAAATTTCATTACCCATTTGGTGAGTCTTTTGCTTTGTGTGTGTATATCTGATACTTGGTGCCTTCAATTAAAAAGTTGTGACGCTGTATTGTATTGGACCTGATATACATATTATTGTCATTGATAGATATATTGGTGAGTATATTATTAGTAATTGAGATTTATCGTTAGTTTCATCTGGTCATTGCATTCCTATTCCTTTCATACTCATATAGTTTTATGTTTTATCCAAACGGAATATAAACTTGTTCCAATAATACAGGATAATCATTGAAGCTATTCGGTTAGAAAATCATATAAGTACAGAATCTTCATAAATGATACAGACGGTAAATATTCATTTAAGTTCGTAAATGGGCTAAATCCGACTAGGGAGTAGGGGTTCAGTAAATTTCGACGTTCGAAACTTCATATTCCTGATTATTTTAACACTACATATTTGATGGAGATGAAATTCTGCATTTAGGTAGAGAATGGCGTATGCCAGCTATTTGCAAAATTTTGTCTAGATCTCTTGAACAGCACCATTTCAAATTCAAGTGAATAACAAAAAAACACTGGTAATACAGACGGTATCCTCGACAGCTAATGTCAATTTTTTTAAAGCTGCCAACCATTTTTTCAACGAGTTTTTTTGAAACGGCAGATATGAGTCTACCTACAAGGTGGATGATTGTGCGCTCAAAAGCTAAATAATTATACGTATCTATATTTGAAACCTTTCTGAAAACTGTCGAATCCATCATTCATAATTGTATCTCTTCAATATCTCTTGCATTTTTATGATTATTGGATACAAGAATCCTTTTAATTTTATGTCTATTTTATGTGCTTATTTTGGCATGCTTCCAATGTGATTGTGCAATATACTTTTGCGATGGCATAGATCAAAGTCGAAACTAAGAAGTGTTTACAGTTATGTCAGTAAATGCGAGTTTATTTCGAATGATTTTTCGGTTTACAAAATCACAATACAATACAAATTATTCTTATTTTTTTCGAAGGTATTTTCTATGTAAACAAATGATTCGCTAGACGTAGGACTAATTTCACAGAACTCTCCTTTCCCTTTTCTTTGGAAAGGTAGATACATTTTTTACTATTTTTTTACTATACAGGGTGTCCTAGAAGTCGCGCACCCGATTGAGGGGATCGAAAGAAAAAAATATTCTGAGCCCAAAATTCCATGTTTGAAATTTTTTGATAACGTACGTAGTTATAATTAGTAATCAATTAATGAAAGTGACCAATCAGGAGCGCGCTAGAAAACAGTGAACGTGAAAAGCCGGCAGCAGCTCTGGCGTATTTTGGGCTTAGAATATTTTTCACTTTCGATCCGCCTCAATTGGGTGCGCGACTTCTGGGACACCCTGTATATATTTCAACACTTGAGTGCTATATTATTTCTCGAATTTTGAGCCAGGAATGGTACCAATCTACTCGGTTCGACTCACTGATCAAGAATAATTGCTCAAATTAAATTCTGTTCGTCCGTAAACACGATCGATGCCTCCCGAACAGAACTCGAATGCCGCGGTAGAGTAAAGAGTTCGACCAGAGTAAATAAGGCCACAGTATAGACAGTTAGACACTAACTAGTGTGATAAGGCCTGTGATAAGGCCGAGATCATGAACGTTCTCTTTAAGCGCGTTCGGCAATGACATCTGACTGGTCGGATTGATCTGAACCGTTCGTTTATTACATCCAGATTGAGGGGAGTACACATTTGGACCGTTCGGCAAGAAAATCTGATCAATCGGATGTAGATCTTTTTGCTCGATGTATTTCGACGGATCAAACGGATTTTTTCCACAGAACAGAAACAGAAATTACTTTTCTGCTTTTGTCAATGGATTTTATCTGCATTTATGAGTTTCCTGCTTCGAATATTCTTGAACATTCTGTTTAAATTTCGTGTCTTATGTTATTTGTTGTGTAGTAATAAATAAAAAATGTCGTTTGATAAAAAAATAATTATTCAAAATATTGAATCATCTCAACCAAGGGGTAGAAGTGTTGAGAGCTATAACAAAAGAATTAAAGTAGAACCCAGACTACCTCTACGGCTGAATAGACCTTTGAGCACTAATTTAATATCTGGCAAACAGAAAAAACGCTCTGAAAGCTCCGTACCGTTCGTTTATTACAGAAAAATCTGACAAATCTGTACAATTTGTGATCACGTGACTAAAAAATCCGTCCGCTCTCGGATGCTAATGCCGAACGCGCTTTTTGACTGCCCCTGTCAATTTTTTACAGTCTGACAGTTGTCAAACGATGTTACAATGAAGACTCTGTATATTCTTTTCTTTTGTTACGTCTGTGGTTTTCGACTTTAAGGTCCGGTTACTTATTAAATACACCCGGTATATTGCTTTATCCATATTTATGTGTGTACAGTGTAACTGTAAACTGTACTGAATCGTGGACCTGCATTGGAAATTGGAATCATTCAATTATTTGAACTAGTGAACTATCTATCGTATCGAGAAGCCGCGAATTCATTCAAATCGCAAATTTGTGCGAGTGGGCTGACAATCAACAGAACCAAAGATAACTGTCAATAAATTAACCTAACTAAATATATGCAAAAAACAGTTATCTATGAGTTGTCTATAAGCAGCTGTAGTTATATTTCAAAGCGATAAAAGTGTGCAATAATCCCTGGAATTTCAAAAACTTTGAAAGCATGGGAAATATTCCAAAGAATGGTAAACGAATTTCACTTTTTTAACGTTAAAAATACATTGAATAATACGTGTGCAACCGTATTCTTATCATAGACTCAAGAAGTTTACTGCTCCTTTACCTTCATATTTATTGTCCAATTATTTCATTTTACAACCAGATATCCTTATTCTTATATTGTTATCAAATCAAAGTGATTCATTTTTGTTATTGCGATATTTCGTGAGTAACAATTTGTTCCAGGGGTGACGACAGTTGTCAATCTTAATTTTTTACAACTTGAGTAGTCCCTAGTAGGTATTAGCTGTTTTCATTAAGTGCTTATCTCGTATTTATTGTCCAAACATTGCGGACTAAAGTAAACAAATCTTCACTATTATTGCCGCTATAAAATTTGTTTAGGGTTTTATTGGGCTCATTCGGTTTATATCTCTAATCCATGTCCTTTCACTGTTTATCACAGAACAGCTTATATTTATTATGGGAAGTAGAAACAGGAAATTCATTTGGCATTGGAAAAGAATTGAGTGGCAATTAGTTCAATTGTTTATTAATTATTCATTGAAGTGAACATTTCTACCACAAATTTGTTCATGAGACCACGATAGAAAATATCTGATGCATAATGCATATTGAAATGTTACATATTATTTTGACTTGTCATAATGAGAATGGGTAAAATGAATACATACAATTTTTTTATTCTTGTATTTTAATGGTAACCTTTTCTCAACAGGATTTAGCAACAAATGTCTGTCTGGCACAGTAGTAACAGTCTCGATTTAGGGAAGAGCAACCTTGTAAACAACAATTTGGATCACAATAGCCGTTCGAATCTTTATTATAGGCCACATAAAGTAAGTACTGAGGATAATGATTGAAACTTGTTACCTTATATTCTAGAGATAACTGTCTATAAAATACAGTTTATTTGTCTAATTTTAGTGTAAAATGTCTCAAATGGGTGGAGATGAACTGCACACACCCCGCTACTTGTCATGGAGGAAATTACACCTGAGTAGGGCTAAACTGAAGGCTTCCAGTAAGACGTCGGCGCTGCTAGCTGGTTTTGCCATGGTAGCAATGGTCGAGCTTCAACTACAAACGCCAGTTACCATACCAAATCCAATATTAGTGGCGTTCGCGATAATCACTACTCTTCTGGTTGCCGTTCACATGCTCGCACTTATGATAAGTACCTGCATACTACCCAATATCGAGGCGATATGCAGCATGGACTCTATACATCTGGTGGACGAGTCACCTCACGAACGACTACACTGGTACATTGAAACCGCCTGGGCCTTCTCAACTTTACTTGGCCTCCTCCTTTTCCTTGCCGAAGTGGCCATTTTATGTTGGGTAAAGTTCTACGACATCAATACGACCGCAGCTTGGTCGGCCAGTATAGTCTTGATACCAATTCTGTTCATTTTCTTAGCCTTTGCCATACATTTTTATAGGTCGCTAGTAGCGCACAAGTACGATATGACTGTGTCTGGAATAAGAGAGTTGGAGCTTCTTAAAGAACAGATCGATGGTGACCATCAGAATAGTAGGGCAAACGGTTTAAATGAACTTATGTCTGGTATACATGTGGTATGAGGTGAGAGTTCATAAATGTGGATTTGTGAGGGGATTCATCGATAAGAGTTTCGGTCAATGAATAATCAAATTGACATTGAAAATAGCTTAATTTTCGATAATTCGCATCATTTATCAGATCATTGGCTGTGTCTGTTTCAGGATTGACGAATTCTCCGTTATAATTGCAAAATGTCAGTACTCCGATTTCTTTTTAGATTGAGGACGACATATCAAGCAAACCTTACATTAAACTTTGTGATAAATTTCTGGAAACTTATTTATAAAAGAAATAATTTTACTTAAAGGGGCACATTGCTAATACTCCCCAAGAAATTTCAACCCATGTACTTATTTTTATTGAAATACCACTGCAAATCTTAAATTTTCCTTTCTCTATGACATTAACCCTACTTCACAATTGTGTTGGGCAGTGATATCTTATCGATCCTGAACATTTCTTGGAACCCAGTGCTTTTTTTTATTTTTTAAATTGTTAAGCTTCCTTCTCATATGAATTTCAGTAGATATCGTAGATATTCATATTAACTTGACTCCATGGCCATATATCGGGTTTGGTTTGTTATTCATTTACGAATTTTTATATAACTTATTGCAATCATAGACAGGGTCCCTATGTCTATGGTTAGAAGTTGGATTTATAGCAATATTCTCTGTTCTAACTCAGAGCACATTAACCTTAACCACAGAATACTTAACTAGTTATTCTGTGCCTTAACTGTACATTCCAAAGCAGAACATAGAATAGTTGACAATAATTAGGATATTGACGAATTTTAGAGTGTTCCTTAGCTGAATCAATTTCGGCGTTTCTCGAATAGCTCAATGTAAAATACCTTGAGTTCTTTTATACAATATTCTGGAATTTTTATAAAACTTTATTTCAAGGAAATAATTTCTTTGTTCGTTCGAATAATAGTGGATTATTGACTGATAACGGAATGAAGTGTTTGTAAATGATTTATCCCAGGATATACTCTGCATATTGTACATAAATTGGATAAAAGTGAGGGTGGAAATTGAAACATCATTGTCTGTGATTTATCATGATTTTTATATGTAAATATGATGTATAAATAAGCAAAATAAATTATATATTTGGATATATTCAAATCAATAGTTTGTCGCTACTCTTTATCTTTAAGACAGATTCATTTGTTGCAGTGTTACAAACATTACCAATTCCCTCAAGAGCTAGCGTTTCTTGCTTTTGGCATATATCAGTAGGATCTTCGAGTTTTATCTGAAAATTAGAAGTTTTGAAATCCATACAAATGAATTCAAGATTTGTACCTGGCTAAGCGGAAATTTGGAGGGTGATATACTGCACTGTCTATAAGGTATATCGATGATGGTACTGTAAACGCACATGTCTTCAAACCAAACGCCTTCTTGCAACTGTCCGCTGTCCAAATGGAAATATCTACCTTTTCCATGTTTCAGACCGTTCTCCCATTGACCCTCGTATCGGTTCCCATTTTGAAAGATAAACATTCCTTCTCCGTGGAACTTGTCGTTCAACCAGTCACCTGAAAAGTTAAACAAGCTGAAAATGCTCAAATTCTTTACATTGAATGAAATATTTTGTTTATTCCGAGACAAACTATTGAGTGCATCGTGTTTTGTTATTCTTTGATGCTTGATTACATCGAGTGGAGTTATACCATCGTAGAAGGAGCAATCCTTGTTCCACAATCGTCCTTGACCGCAGCGTTTGCCCCATTTGAAATTTCCCTGATAAAAACTGCCGTCTGGAAATGTTCGCAAACCCTTTCCGTGCATATGACCCCCTTTCCAATCTCCTCTGTAGTCCAAGGTGAAAGTATTAGTTTCGGGAATGAAGGTTGATAAAACGCCGAAACCTTCCCTGCGTCCTTTGTAAAAATCTCCTTCATACAGTTTTCCAAATCTAGCTAGCAGCGCACCTTTTCCTAAAAATTAAATTGAAACTGAAAAAATGTTCAGACTTCAGAGTCGATCTTGTAGTTTCAGTAGAAGCGTTCATACCTTGCTTTTTGTTGTAATCCCATTCCCCAACATACATATCACCCAAGGTATTGAAAATCTTGTGACGGAGCCCCTGTCTACTTGTCTCCAAATCTAATCTCTCAGATCTCGATTGTTTAACTTTACTCCGATCTTTCAAGAATGGCATTATTATTCTTCATGAATTGAAACCAATCGAGAAATTTGATTTTCCTCAAATAAAATACAGAAACTGAGGGAAGGAATAGACCTGGATCGAATATATTCTTGCTATTCTCTATTGAAGGGAATGAATTCTATAATTTGACAACTTTTATACGTTACAGAAGCTCACGCGATTGTTTGGAGACAAATTGAAGTTTTGATATGAAATATTCGTGGAGCAAATTGCCGAATGCCGTGTTCTTGTGATATTGACGACTTAAAAAAAAAATATTCTCGGCCGATACTGAACAAAATATTATGCATAATAATGAGTACCTCTAATTTCCCGGAAAATCAAATGAGTGAAATAAATTGTGAACGAAAGTTCTTCAGATTTTTCTTGAAATAGCGAAATTGAAGGGAGTTGGCATGTTAGAAGCAAAAATTGTGTTTTATTGTGTCGTTGAGATTTGCAAGAACTTCTGCCGTTCAAATTTTTAGAAAAAATCAAACATTTTCTTTAAATGGTAGAAATTCGTTAAAACCAGTAGATTGTTCGAAAATCGGTAAACACGGCAACAGCCTTGAGATCCCAGTAGATTATATTACCACGGTGTTGCCAAAATTGAACTATCGGAAGAGATCGCACGTAGGTCTGTGAAATCCGTAGTTCTTTCGTCCTGTAGTTGTAAGGAATAATTGTTTTGACTTTTTTGATGACAGGAGACAAACAAAAAAGGTTAATTATCTAAAAATATTGAAGAAATAATTGTTTGTTGATTAATTTTTCCAATTAACTAAACAAATATTCAAAAAGCCATATCAAAACTGGCACCATATCCTCATATTAAAATGGAGAAAGCAGAGATCGTTGAGGATATTGGTAATTCTTACACTTTATCGGATCAATATATGATTCAAGTCGAAGATTTGGAAGGTAATATATTTATTGAGCCATAAAAACTCGTGTATTTTCTTATATTCCGTTGTGTAGAAGATCAAGACCAGATCACCGCCGAAAATACGGATGATTCTAACCATGACGGAGGTGATAAAATGGGGGCACCTCTAAGGGAGCAGGATAGATTTCTCCCAATCGCTAATGTAGCTAAAATAATGAAAAGAGCCATTCCTGAGACAGGAAAGGTAAATAGCAAAGTACGCATTGTTTCTGGCTTCTCCATATAGTAAGTATTCCACTTAGTTTACCTTTTAGTTATGTTGAGTATAATTGCAGATAGCCAAAGATGCCAGAGAATGTGTGCAGGAATGCGTTTCTGAATTTATCAGCTTTATAACAAGTGAAGCAAGTGATCGTTGCTACTTGGAGAAAAGGAAAACTATAAATGGAGAAGATATCCTTTTTGCGATGAGTAACCTGGGTTTTGATAACTATGTCGAACCCCTGAAACTTTATCTTCAGAAATATAGAGAGGTTTGTTGCGCGCAGAATAATAGGTCCTTTTTGGTGCTTGCGAATAGCATATTCCATATTTTTTTACCTTTTTATGAACTTTACATTTATTGAAAGGAAGATGAAAGTTGTCAGATTATTGATATGTATTTTTCAGGCTGCAAAGATTGATAAGGGACCAGGTGAATTAATTTATGAAGAATCTGTCGAAGATGGATTTAGTAAGTCAGATATATTTATTTGAAAACGTAGAGTATAAAAGCCTGCAAATGATGTTACTAAAATATGAATTCGAATCGTTTTGTCAAAGTTTGTTCAGTATCCAAAGTTTTTCCTATTTTGCAGAGGCAACTGTTCCTGGCGGCATAATAGCAACGGAAAATACTGGCACAGAAACTGTAATTTACACATATCAAGACAATATTCATCAATTTCAGTTGGCATAAAATGATTTGTAATGTGTCTTACTACTGTAAATATATGTTAAGTAAAAAATCCATATTGAATTCTCATTTTTCGAACAGTTAACAAACTGAAAACTCCTTGAAACAGGGCGATTGAATAATTAAAAGTTCATTTGCACTATACAGATCCCATTCCTCATTATAATAAGAATTTTCTAAAGATCAATTTGCTAATGAATAAAAACTGAAGTTTAGATTTGTTATTTATCGTTTCTCAAACTAGGTAGGTATGAGGATACAACGAAAACATAAGGTTAATTCATAAGAACTGTTGGGATAATTACTGAAACACCCCATATTTTTACTTATAAATTTATTATTAACATATAAGTCAACTAAGAGGATTTAGCGGGTTTGTTGATCTTGCCACCTTCCCTGAATCCATTTCTGAAACGCCTGCGTACGACTTTAAGGTGACGCATCCTACCAGTTCCAGTGGTCTTCCTCCTTTTAGCTTTGATCGACCAGTTGTCTGAAATAGAAAATAAAAATTTTAGCAAATACTGACACTGTAAAAGATAATTGTGTCACCATTTATTTAATATAAATTTCAAAGTGAATCCAGAATATTGATTTGAGCTGTTTAGCAACAAATTCATGGTTCATGCAAACAGAAGTTAAACAACCTTTGCATCACTATGAACTCATCAATTCAATGAACCAAGATAATAAAGACATCCAAATAATTCAAAGAACATGAGTGCACCTTATTAATGAATTCAATAGCTTTAAATTGAAATCACTTGACTGCTTTCTTTGCAAATATTAATTAGAGAACCACTAAAAACTGGATTCAATCAAGGCTGTGAGCCACACTGGACAAATCTAGAAAGCTGATACAAAAATGGAAAATAATGAAATATATCAGCATAAATATTTGTTTTAGCCTGAAGAGTGGTTCAAAATGGTGAATTTTTACAGCAAACGTATTGAGAAGGTAGGTGATTCAATTTTTAAGTTCTTCGTGAATGAATGAAAAATTTAGATCTAAAATGTTGATAATACGTTCATATTGCGAATACATAATGTTATGGTTATTCTTACATGATCGCATTTTTGCTGCTGGGTATCCACATTGTGCACAAGTGGATTTTTGGATGTGATAGGAAGACCTACCACATCTACGACACAAAGTGTGTGTCTTATTCCTACGTTTACCAAAGGATGAAGTACCTTTCGTCTGAAATTAAAAAAAGATTATTGAATATTCTTCACAGTACTAAAACTGGATCATTTCAAATGATCAACATAAGATAACCTCAATCGGTAACTTTTTTAAAGCAGACAATAATAAAAAACGACCAGAACAGTTATATCAAAAATTAACAAAAATCACGAAATCAAATATTATAGTTCCATTTTATTTTAGGATTGTTAAGATAATTCAAGATATAATTCACAAATAAGTATCAACAAAACTCACCATTTTGGTAAAATGAACTAGACGAAAAGGTTCGTTTATCGATGCTTGACGTTTGAGAAGACAGATCAGCGCGACTTTCGATGACCGCGTTCAGTTGACATTGACAGATTTCTTTTTCTTCTACACACGTACTCGAGTTTAATCCTTAGAGGATTTCTTATAAGCTTGAGCTTGCTCTTCATCTCTTGATGCATTCCATGTTCCATGGATTGATCAAGATGTTGATGAAGTCGTTAATGTTATCATACACCTGATTCTACATGGACATAACAACTGTATTAAATAAAAATATTGACCACTTTGAATATTGGCTTATAATGATTATTTTGTGATAAAAGAATATTGATTCAATTCGATTAATTATTGAATGATTTTTCACTGTTGGTCATTATATTTGCGCTTGCCCACAAGACAGATATGAAGGAATTATTCGAATTTTAAAATCTTAATTCTAATAATAGGTTTTCCAAGTGTTGTTGACTGCCTCCTCTTTTGCACACGTGAAAGTGATTACATTCCTCTTAATTGTACTACGTAAACGTTTTGTGGACTCTGTATTGTCAAAAATTCTGGAAATCTATTGATTTATTCCTCGATTTAAAAATTATCGGCATCTATAGGACCAAGTGCGACGAGTTTTCTTTGAAGAGTGAAAAATCGCGAATTGGTGACATCTAAAAATAAAAAGAGACTGCTTGGCTTACCTTAGGTAACCAGGTTGGGCCTCCAAACATAAGTATTGTTTCTGCTCATATTTGTTTATCGAGAAATGTTTGAGAAGTGCCAGTTGGGATATATCAGCTGTTGTACTACATTGTTTAGGATTCTACAGAGAAAAGAGTTCGTTTTTCGGTGATTGTATGCCTAAAATAAGAAACAGAAAATATAAACAACCGATATTTAATACATTCATTGTTTCATTCGTTTTTTATACTGTACAATCATTTGTTAAGAAGAAGCTATCCAACTATTTGCTAGTTACTCGTTAAAAAAATATTCCAAGATGATGTTTACTGGAGGAACGTCTTATAAAAAACGTAGCAATTCTACTGGGGGTAGTACCAGAAGAAGGCCGCAACCCAAAATACAAAGGGGTAACTCTGAGGTGAGCTTGTGTTTCGTGACCATAGAAAACAATAATTTCTAAATAATCTATGTCGTCTAGAACAAAGACTTTTTATTCAGTAGCTCTCCTTCGTAGAGAACTCAATTCTGAATGCTTTGATTTATAACAGTTCCTTATTTAATACAGGGATGAAGGAAATTGCCGATTCTTGAAAATAAATCCGTGAAAACCGATTTTTCAACCATTTTATTGTAGAGAAGGAAAACTTATGTTTTTCAGTCTTGTAGATCTAGAAATATGTACGAACTCTAACAGATAATTCTACATAAAAAATAAAAATAGTTTGTCCTATAAACTATGGTCCAAAAATGTACAGTGAAGAACATACAAGGTATTGATGTTTGGCAAAAACAATACCGCACGCACGCCACTGTTGATGTTGAACATTTCATTCATATTGAAAAATATGCACTTTCATGAGCTCTACCTATGTACCAAATTTGATTCAATCATCTTCTTCTGTTTCTAAAATAACAAAGGTATCGATTTGAATAATAACACCATTGAATATAGCCATGGAGGTTTTTCAAATTTTCTTTTCATTTAATAGGTAATGGCCAATGGGCTCATTTCTTTAAAAGGGTGCATTAGGTATCAAATGCAATTCAAATGCGTATCGACTGAAACATGACTTGTACCAAAGATATTCTGTAGAATATCTTTGATTTGTACAAACAAAATGATTTGTATTCTTCGGCTTTTTCCATTGCATATATTGATCGCGCCCACATAATAAAATTTTGTTACGCATTTTCGCGCCATACATTTGTTTATTTTATACATGCTTACCTACATAAGTTACAAGATGGAGTCGATAACATCGATGTTCTGATGTTCATTCCAATACATAACAATCCAATATAAACCTACTCGAAATTGAAATCACATGGATATTAAATTCTTGGTTCACCTAAAATACTCTATTTTATTTTTATGATCTCGGTGTTTCTGAGAAATTACACACTATTTTCTGTTTGTTGATTTTTCTATCTTACGTCTCAAGCTATTCTTATAAAAACAAATCATAGGGGAATATGTTATGCTTGTTGCATTTGTATTGAATGGACTTTTACTAGATGTAGTTAGTGTATGAACATTCAATTGAAAAGTTGAAAATGTTTTTTATATGGGGAATACATTTCTGTGAAGAGGTTGGTAAGCTTTGGAATTGTTTAAAACAATGGCTTTGGTGAAACTTTAAAGATTATTTTCTTCACATTTTGAAATTTAAGTTCTCTTTTATTCACAAACTTTTTCTTTTGCTTAATAGTTCATTTATACAGGGTCTTTCACGAGGAACCTCACCCATATTTATACGGGAAACTACTGAACGTATTTTCATGAAATTCAGCACTTATAAGTATTTCACGATGCTGATGAAATCTAAAATATTTTCAAGGCATGAGCACCTCCAGTTTTTCCGGAAATGACGTCAACTTCCGTTTTTCAAATTAGAACACCATTTTTTTATTGCAGAAATAGATTCCTTAAAAAATTTCAAGTTATTTTGATGTAACATTTTTCAGTTTTGGTTGGAAAATTCTCTCTGAGCCGAAAAGTTCGAAAAAAAAATCGAAAATAGAGCTCCGCTGAAACAAGAATAACTTCGAGGTTTTTGGATGGAAAATTTTCATTTTTGGGATTTTTCAAGATGTAAGATTGATGTATCCACTTTGAAAATCGAAATCGCGATTCATGATACAGGGGGTGAAAAAATCGCTTTCAAAGTTAGGGATGACAAAATCGTGAAAAATCAATTTTTTCAAATTAGAACCCCATTTTTTATGGCAGATATTGAATCTACGTTAAAAAATAATGTGAGTGTATGCATCACACCCTTGCCCTAAAATGGATATTTTCTGAGTTAATATCCACTTTAGGGCAAGGGTGTGATGCATACACTCACATTATTTTTCAACGTAGATTCAATATCTGCCATAAAAAAATAGGGTTCTAATTTGAAAAAAATGATTTTTCACGATTTTGTCATCCCTAACTTTGAAAGCGATTTTTTCACCCCCTGTATCATGAATCGCAATTTCGATTTTTAAAGTGGATACATCAATCTTACATCTTGAAAAATCCCAAAAATGAAAATTTTCCATCCAAAAACCTCGAAGTTATTCTTGTTTCAGCGGAGCTCTATTTTCGATTTTTTTTCGAATTTTCCCACTCAGAGAGAATTTTCCAACCAAAACTGAAAAATGTTACATCAAAATAACTTGAAATTTTCTAAGGAATCTATTTCTGCAATAAAAAAATGGTGTTTTGAAAATTTGAAAAACGGAAGTTGACGTCATTTCCGGAAAAACCGGAGGTGCTCATGCCTTGAAAATATTTTAGATTTCATCAGCATCGTGAAATACTTATAAGTGCTGAATTTCATGAAAATACGTTCAGTAGTTTCCCGCATAAATATGGGTGAGGTTCCTCGTGAAAGACCCTGTATAGGAGAGTTCATTAAAGAATAATGCAGTTTAGCATATATTCGCATTTATTTATTGTGAAATGTCTTATTCTATAATTGAAAATACAAATTCATCGAAGAAATTTGAATATTTTGCCTCTATTTTCCAAAAATAATCAATGTTTTCCTAATATTAAGGTAGACCTGTTTTAAATGGAATTGTCAGAATTTGCAACAGTCTATTCAAAACTCATGAATATTTATTTGATTAAGGTTGTCGCCTATCTTGATCAAATAATGGATTAGCTGTGAGAATGCTTATTAAGTTAGTTTTCTCCGTGTTTTAATTGTCTCTTGATAGTCCTCCATAAAGTTATGCTTTCAATCTAAATCCCAGAGAAATGAAGAAAATTTGCGATGATTTACGTGTGAAATGACAGGTAAAGTTATTCCAATTTTCGATAACTCTTGTCCACATAATTTTTTTCAAAACCTATTCATCTTGAGAAAAAAATTGAAAGGAAAATTTTGTTGATGTCTCTGTTGTAAATTTCTAACATCTCCATTAATTAAAACATTTTCATTCGTGAAATCAAGCATACCTAAGAAACTGAATGAACTGAGCGTTAATGATATTTTTAAGGGTAGCCAATAGCACTATGTAGTTTTGTGGATTATTTTCCCAAAATAACCAGATTTGAGGTACAATTGATGTCCTATTTGAATTGTTATGATTATTCTTCAGATAAAACCCAAACCTCAGAGACATCCAAACATGGTGCTTCGACAATATACAGGATCACCACAAGGATCAAATTCAACATGCTCCTTGATAGGGTCCTCATTTGACTCAGATTTGGACGATGACTATCAGAGGTTCAGAAATAAACAAATCACCAGAAGAAGAGGAGCTGTTAAATTACAGAGGTGAGTCAATGAAAATTCTCGAAAACATTGAGTTCTATTAGGGGAAACTGAAATTGGTTTCTCTATTTCATTACATTTAGCCGCCATCTTGAAAACGACGAAAAACCCATTATGCGTTATATACTGATGATTGATGAACGAATTTTCCCACATTCAATATATTATTTTTGGCCCTGAATTGAAACAGTATTTCCCCAGATTATAAACATGGATTTCTACAGTGCGTAGTTACATTTAAGTACTTTTTTCCAAGAAAAGAGTTCCGCTGAATCAACTGCAACGAACTCCAATTTTTCAAGCCTACTTGTACAACACCTTGCGTTAAATACATGCCAAATTTAACAAGTTTCGTAACCGTTTCAGAATTCGAAAACATAACAACGTTGAGTGACCAAGGTCCCGTCTTAACCAGCCAGTTTTACAGAAATATCTAAGGAATATATATACTGGTCAACAAGTGAAGTGGACAAAGACATATTTGCATTTCTGTCAGTCAAACAGGTGCCTTTCGTTTGAAATGTACCACATGTTTCTTGGGAAAACTGAATGATCTTTCAACTATTGGGTTTATAGGGGATTTATTGAAGTTTGAAGTTAGAAGAATACTGCAGGGTTAAAAAGTACTGATGATTGACTATCAACCAATGAAGCACAATATTCATCCAAATTTAGCATATCTCCTTAAACGTAGTTTGTTTACTTTACAGTGCTCCATTTTGTCAGTAAGTTGATTTCGAGTGTGATTTGCCACTTTTACGACTGGTGAAGTATCGAATGAAGCATCTTTTTCAATTTTGCTTTGCTAATGAAACTTTGTTATAAGTGCCATTTTTAATTCGAAACCACTCCTCATCAGGACATTAATTTAACATTTAACAATCTATTATTTTGGGCATGTTATCGAAGTCATCATAACCGTTGTGGGGCATCTCCAGCATGTGAAGGTGATGGATGAAGAAATTTTGAGTTGTCGAAAAACTTTTATTACATTTTCCTCATTTTCTACGTTTGATTCACTTGGGCTAATGGCTTTTTTGTAGCAGGATTACTTGTTTCTCGAATCCTTCGTAATGATATCATGAAAACTGTGTCGGGAGGTTGTTGTACCGCCTATACAAAAATATTGAGAAATAATGCATCTGACAAAGTAGTATTATCACAGTCACTATAACAAAGAATATAACAGAAAGATCCCTGTTGACACTACCTGATCTAATTCCGCTTCCTGTGGTTTGGAAGCTTTCCAGATCGACCAACAATATGTTCGGGTAGTGTACTTTCATTGATGGCGTCGTTTTACACGCGATATTAGTGAATTGTTTACGTACGCCGTTTTTGACTGGGATTCGGTAATTCGCATAACGAAAACCAATTCAATCGGCAATATTGATTTGAAACGAGCGGATTGAAAGCAAACAAATATGCGAATTTGAAGTCGTCTGATGCTGAATCAATCAAACCTGGCGTATTCGAAATGGTTACGTCAATATTTTTCGGTTTATTTCAAGGAGTGTACTATTGCCATTCAAATGCATCCCACTGAATTGTTTCTGTGTTTCATTGATGTTCATTATCAGGGTGTATATGAATAGTTGCGAAAAAAATTAGGGGGATTCCCTGTCAAATAATTTTACCTAATTTTATCGACAAAAACACCCACATTGGTTTACCCCCCTATTTTTAGAATAATGCCATTTCAAATTAATTTTTTTATTTTAGTTGACCCGTTCAAATGATATCGATTTCTTTGGACATGAAGGTCCTACAGATGTGAAAAAAATGTTTTTTGAAAGATTATACTAACAACCTTTTATCAAAGTAGAACAATATGAAAACATTTCACTCAAAAATGCCATAAAAAATTCTTTAAAAAAAATTTAGTAAAAAATTTACTGAATTTTTTGGTAAATCCTCAACTAACACGCAAGGATATAAGCTACAAAACGACACCCACATCATTTCTGTAAATTAAATGATTTGAGAGTTATTGCTGTTCGAAAATGACCCTTATGGAAATTGATAAAATGAAATAAAAACTGTTAATGATAAAACTAACAAATTTATCATAAAAATTGCTCAAAATGGCCGCCTCTACTTTGTAGACAGGCAGTGGCCCTTATTACTGCTTGTCTTGTAGCTTGTAGCAACAAAAAAAAAACAGTTAAGGGCGCTCGCGTAACGCGGTCATATTCGAACAACAATAACTCTCACATTCTGTAACTTACAGGAATGATGTGGGTGTTGTTTTGTAGCTGATATCCTCGCGTGTTAGTTCATTGAAAAAAATTATACCTCAATGTGCTAGTTTTTGTACCATTGAAGATTTACTAAAAAATTCAGTATATTTTTTTTCTGAAATTTTTTTAACATTTTTGAGTGAAAAGTTCTATTGATTGCTTACTTTCATAAAAGGTGGTAGTATTATCTTTTAAAAAAGATAAAAAAATAGCGGCTATTCCAAAAATAGGGGGTAAACCTCCTGTAGGTGTTTTTGTCGATAAAATTAGGTATATTTGATGCCCTTAAATTATCGCTTAGTCATGCCCAGACACACTGTATACACTACACCCTGTATGAGTATCTTTTATAAAAAAAATGCGCAGTTTTAAGATTTTGATGGGGACACAGAGAGTTTGAATTTATGCAAGACTAAAAGCAACGGAAGCAAGCCATCTAAGTCAGCTTAATACAATAAATTCATACATACAAACTTGTTTAAAACAGTCAAGATAAATAGGTCCTCACCGACAATGATGAATTAGAAGGCTATCAGAAAAAATTCAAATAAAAAATACTTGATTTTTTTGTTACAGGGTACATGAGTCCAAGGGACATAAGTTCGTAGCTAAATTCTTCAGGCAGCCAACATTTTGTGCCTTCTGCAAAGAATTCTTATGGGGATTCTACAAACAGGGCTATCACTGTCAATGTAAGTTCACATAATTTTTTCGCAGAAATCTTATTTAAATGAGGCATATAAAGTGTCCGCAAATTTTCTTGCCATTCACTAGTTTCTATGTTAGAAGCGTTTGAATAAATACGTGCTTTTCTCTCAAATTTCACTGCGCACAACTTTTGTACACAAATCCTCAACTCAGTAGAGTGATACTGCATCCTAAACGACGAATTAATTTGGACGCTCGTTTTTCAAAACCAAAATAGGGAATCTGATCTACTGAGTGCATGAATGCTATATGGAAAATTTCGATTTTTCTGTTCTAGATTGTCAGACTGCAGTTCACAAGCGATGTCATGATAAGTTGCTCACCAGTTGCAGTGGATCTGGACGATACTCCGAAAGTACAATGGTAAGTATATACATAGTCAAAATGGTGATACTATCTTGCAGATGAGTAGAATAATTATTTTATCTCGGAATTTTCCACTAGGGTAAAACTCTGGCCTTCAGCTAGTACCTAATTTATGAAATGAACATCGAAACCAAACGTATTTCTTTACCTTTACCAAGAAACATCACAATAATATGTTATTTGAGGGTTCATATTTGACAACTGAGTCCATATTTGAATTCAGAAGCTTGAAAAGTATGCCCCAAGTTTTAATCAAATTTGGCGTCAATGATTTCACAATCACAAAAAAAGCAGTTCAAAATACAAAATACAGAGTGTAACAGCCAAATGGCATAAATTCGATAACGAATAAATGAGGAGGTGTCAGAAAAAACGCTCGGACACGTCGATTTGTAATTTTGAATGCGCATATTTTTAAAGAAAATAAAATTATATAGGGTGTTCCATGCGACCGTGGCCAATACCAACTTTCTTATTTCAAATGCAACCCCCTGTATATTATCCATTTTTTGGATTCTTCAGAAAATTCTAGACATAATTCATGTAAAATGTCCTATACCTATCTTCAACTTTTTCGGAAATATTAAGTGTTTTCAGATTTTTTACACTTTTACATTTGACTTCTTTTTGTGGGGATATGTCAAAAGTATTGTATACGAAACTTAGACGACCTAAAAAAACGAATCACGCTTGCGATTAGATCAGTCAGGCCTGAAATGTTGAGTAACGTTAGAAGACAATTCTACACCAGATTAGCATGTTGCCAAGACGTTCGCGGCGAGCATTTTGAACATTTCCTACATTGACATTAATGTTTTTTTGTTTTTTTTTAATCATTAAGAAATAATCAGTATTACTTATTAGGTTTTAAGTGTAATGTACCGAATTTGTGAAATAAAATAATTTGTATTTAAAACGTTGATTTTTGCAATAAATCTGAAAACACTTAATACTTCCGAAATAGTTAAAAGAAAGGTATAGGACATCGTGCATGAATTGTGTCTAGAATTCTCTGAAGGATCCAAAAAATAAATAATATACAGGGGGTTGCATTTGAAATAAGAAAGTTGGTATTGGCCACAGTCACATTGAACACCCTATATAGGTAATATCATTTTCTTGAAAAATATGCGCATTTAAAATTACAAATCGACGTGTCCGAGCGTTTTTCCAACACGCCCTTATTTATTCGTTATCGAATTTATTCCATTTGGCTGTTACACTCTGTATATATCATAAAGTAACTTTGGAATAAATCATTCTCTGTCTATTCATATTCCTTTTTTTCAACAAGAGTTGAACTTGAAAATGAAGATTTGATCGTTTAATTTCAGTACCTCAGAGAGAGATTCAAAATAGACCTGCCCCATCGTTTTAAACAACACACATTCATGTCCCCTACCTTTTGTGATCATTGTGGTTCTTTATTGTATGGAATATTCAAACAGGGACTCAAGTGTGAGGGTGAGTATTCTCCTTCTTTATCTTTTAATTCAGTTTCAGGAAACGTTTCATCTTTGTGCTATAGATTGTGTATCGGGAATAGGTTAGCGTTTCGTCACAGTTTTGCTCATAAGACTCGTCTGATTGGCTATTGTGAGCAAAGCATGCCAATGACGTATATTGTATTCGAACGACTAGTGTCTTATACGATTTCGTAAAAAAAGTAACCCCATATTTTTGATAACTGAGTGAATAACTATGCATTGATATGAACTGAATCTAGACAAAATAATGAAAAAACAAATACATTTATGTGAAGTCAAGGCCCCTCCATCTATATTTCGAAAATAAAATGCACCAAAAATACATTTATTCCACTTTGTATTCAGAACAATGTGGTTATATTCTGGGTCTTTGGGGCTCTGACAGTTTGGTTGGTTTTGTTCACATTTCGTTCAAAGTTTTTTCGTTAGGTTTGAACTGGGCCTCAGCTTTTCCCTGAATTGTTGGTTGCCTATGATAGCAAAAAAAGTGCTTTGCGCAGTTCAATTTTATAAATAGCTTCTGATTCATACGATCTGTCCAATGTCTTGGCAAATATCCTATGAATCACACAGTCGAAAGAAAGGTCTTTATAGTAATTTTTTCTGTTGGCACTGTTGCATATATTTGTTCTTTCAAATTTCGCCATATTTTCTGAGGGAAAAGAATATATTTTCTCGATACTATGGGTGTTTCACCATTCAATAGTGTTATGGCATCATAAAGTCACACATATTTTCGTGCTCAAAAAATATAATAGGTACATCATTTCAAACATATTTCTGCAAATATGAAATTTAAACCCAATTCGTTGAATGGTTCTGTACCACTTATATTTTTTAAACCGTTGAAATTCGCAGGATATTTACGACCATACATTATATTGCGGTTTTAAACTGAATTCAAAAGATGACAATTATAGCTGGCAAAGATTCCTCCGTTCTATTTTTTTCTGAGAAAGGCCGATGTATAAATTTCACATGCCACGTGTGAGAAATGAGATTTCAGAGTTTCAGACGGCTTGTTTTCAACGTTTTTACGAATGGGGGTCATTTAGGTATTTATTGGACTGTTGAAATGATCTTGAGGAAGGAGTTTTTTGGTATCAAGGCTATGTCTGATGCGATAACTATAGTAATGATAATGCGTATTACTCTGAAAATTTATTACCCAATTCCATTTCTAAACATTCTCAATTCTCAACATTAATAAGTTTCCACAATGAAGATAATCTCATTTTAACAATTAATATTTCAATTTCCTTATTTACCCAGGCCCGCTGTATGGGGAATGGTATCAATTCTGGATTATAAAATAGGAGTTGAAAAATCAGATATTGATACTGACTTGAAAAAAAAGTTATACAACAATATTAAGTAATTCTGAAGGAAAATTTGGAAATATATTTCGAAAAGAAAATTCAATTATTTGTGATTTATTATATTTCATAGATTGAACATATTTCTACTGAACTTGTACTGTTTTAAACCTCCAATTGTTAAAAATTCTCGACAGCGCACTTGTTGCCTCAACAAAAACCATAAATCAAAAGTTTTCATCACTTATTTGCGAGCGAAAACCGGAACAAACGCATCCATTATAAACAACAAGTCATCAGCATCCGTCAAACAATGTAATCTGTTCACTCATCTCACCTTTCACAACCCCTTGCCAAGCCGTATGTTTTACATTTCGAATTTCGAAAATCTGGCTCATAGATCGACGATTTTTTTCGAAAGGTTGCCAGCAGATCGATCTCATCTGATATCTCGTATGTTAGGATTATCGGAACGACATGGCCGCTGAAACGCAGATGACGGTATAGGACGATGGAAGTTGACATCTGCGAAATGTATACAGATACAGAAGGTTTGTTGGTAGCCAAAACACTGAGGTTTTTTCATGTCCGATCGGAAAATTCAGCTGCTGAAATTAGGCGAGAGGTAGACATGTGGCTGATTCAAGTTGGAATCAATCATTGAAGATTAACTCTCAGCTTTGTGAGACGAAAATGCTGAATTGAAAACAGTTACTGAAAAAGACGCAGCGCCTCCACCAATTTGCAACCAGTGCCATACTTGGGTTGCTACTTACGTCAGGTAAAATCTGTCAGTGCCATCTTAAAGTTTGAGGTACCTTATTTGATGCTCATAGCACTAGCAAGCTGGCAGAAAATTCTCTTTTGACGCAAGTCATTTTTTCACGGTGAATTAACCTAACTTGTTCCCATTTAAAAGACAGATAACCATCTCAGATCCTCACGGTTTGAGTAAATGCAACAACAGGTGCCCATCTCGTACCGCTATCACAAGTGACAGTCCGTGTTTTTGGGCGATATTTCAGTCGCCCACGCAAGGCCTATAAATTATTGCTAAGGTCTAGCCTTGCAGGATTTCAAACTTCATCATACACATTTCGATATTTCATCTTTCATGAACATTCAATTAGACAGCATTTACCACAAAAAATCTTACCTGGTGTTACGTATGATCGTATGAATTCATTGAATTCAGAACGATTTTTGAATGTCGAATAGTTTAATTTAGCAAGTTTTTCTGCGCCAAAAATATATGAGATTTGGCAAAGGTAAAAATTTGTCAAGTTCAAATCCATTTCTCCTAGTCAAGTGCAAAGAAATATTATGTGATAAAGAGATGAAAGAAACGTATCTTGTTCACATCTATAAGGTGTTTTGTTGGCGTTTGAACATATATGCTAATTTTTCATTAGAAAATATAACTTTTTGAGAAGCCATTAAGGAAAAGGGTTTTTCGAGGATGAGCCTATCTTTAGAATATCTGGGGAAGGTATAAGTGATGAGGGAATTAAAATTAAAAGTGATTTTATAAAAAAGGAGCATTGAGAAGAACTTCAACACGAAGATATGTAAAAAGGAAGAATGAGAAAAGGAATACAGTACCCAAATTTCAAAGTGAATATCATATCATTAAATGATAGATGGTTCCAAAACGACGATAGGGACCGACGCTGGAATATACAGGACAAGAAACTGCATCTATACAGGGTCCTGCAATAGTGCGTTCTTCCATAGCTGCCGAACCAGACATCTCAGAGATTTCGTTGGAAAGTAGATCTCTTGTACCTTCATTTCTGCATCTCAGGAAATTATTTTCTGATATACAGGGTGTCCCCGATAAATGTTATTCAACAAATGGATGATTTTTTTAATGGATCACCCCATATATTTTCACATATTATGTATATAACAACTCGTTAGCCAGTGACTAATGCCCCATTATACTCGGACAATTCCTCAAAATAATGCGCAAGTAGAAAGGAGAGGCGACCCAGAAACAATAAGATCTGTCCACCCACCTTCTCTAATTGCTCCCATTTATCCTGGTTGCCATATTGTCCCGCCACAATCCAGGCATTTACAGGTGTTCCTACTTTCAGCAGAAAGCAACGTCACGAGATCTGGCGGTTTAAAAATAATCCTGCTTGGCATCACCTCTCGATCCAATCCTGCAGTATGTAACACTCAAAGTTTATAAGTCAAGAGGTCTGCGAGATCAACCCGGTAAAATAAACATCGCTCTTCAATTTGTTGTGGAAATTGAGTGTCGAAATGAATATTTCCTATTTTTCGTACAGGTGAACCGTTGCTCATAATAATAAAAGTTGAAGTGTTTGTTATTGCCTGATAAATCACAATGTTTCAAGTGAAGGTGTGATTTTGGACTGTTAACAGGTGATAAATAATTGGAAGGTACTCAAAGTGCAAATATTATTGATTTATCACGTGTTTTCGTTCCTATTGGCAATCGAGCAAAATGCCTTACTACTCAGAACTTGGACTATATTCAGGACCCTCCACCAGTTCGTACACACCTCTGTTTTTGTCAGGTCCATATTCAAATCATTCCTCAATAGTAGCCAATAATTTCACGAGGCCTCCTCCAACCTACGCCAGAGGTTTTCGACATTACAAACCCCATCTCACCACCATCACTGAACGACGAACTGACTCACCATTGCGAAGAATCAACTCGCCGAAAGTAAGTTACACCCCAGTGATAATAGCAAGACCTATCAAGATCAACACTGCAGATATAGACGTCTCTCTCAACAAATACAGGAAGTACGACAGACAAAGAAACAAGGATGTGTTAGAAACGAAGAAAGATTCCAAATCACCGAGCCCTTCCAGAACTCCAGATAGTCCAAGATCTTCAACTGAGTTAAAAGAAGCTAAACCAACATCAAACATCAGAAGAGACCGAGCTACGGTTCGCTTGAAAACGATTCACAAAGACAGAGTCATCAATTCCAACACCTACAGAAAATGGAGGGAAAACTTTGACCATGAAGAATTATATCCAGAAGAAGCGGAATCTCCGAAAGTACTGAAGAAATCTCCAGGTGAGTTGTTGAAAGAGAAATTTTTAATACCTTCCGAAGATCGACCTGTAGCTTCTGAGAAGAAAACTGAACGTAAAAAAAGCATCAAACAAAGACCATCTGTGCTCAGAACACCTAGTTTTCATGACATCTGTTCAGCTATAACTTCCCAAGCTATTGACGAGGAATTGAATCCAGGACAACCAGTCGAGATACAAAGAAGACAAAGTCGTCAGTTTCAACCTGAAGATATACTTAAGGAAATAAGAAGAACTTCCATTGACTTATCAGATTCCCAAAAGAACGTTATAGATACCATCCTGACGAACGTAGAAGCACAAAATATGACTGATAAAACTGACAAAAATTACGATTCTAGAGGAAGTGTCAAAAAAAGAAAAAAGTACAACAAAACTCATTCTACCAAGTTGATCTTAGATAAGTCTGATGAAGATTCTACACAACTTATCGGTAGGAGAAACACTATCAAGAAAATCCAAAGGAATAAAAGTTCGAATTTGGATCTCAATGAAGTGGAAAGATGCAAAGATAAGGATGAAGTTAAACAGAATATTACAACTCAAATGGAAAAAGTTGAATGCAAAGAGAAACTTAACTCAAATTCGGAAGAAAAACCTATTTTGAAGGCTATAATTGATGAAATAAAGATCGAAGAGTCTCCTTCGCCTAAACAAATGAAAGGAGGTAAACTGAAATTTGATTTCACTGTTGAAGAAATTCAGCAAAATGTGAATACTCCCAAGATGCAGATTCCACCTACAGAGCCTCCTAAAAAAGTTTGCGATGCACCAAAGTCCAAAACCAATACTGAAGCAAAACAAACTGAAGAATTGAAGAAGGATTTGAAGAAAAAGCAAAGTATTAATACCACGACCAATACAGTGGAAACCAAACCTAGAGACGAGGAAAAGAAATTGGAGGAACTCAAAAATATCAACGCGGCAACAAAATTGACTGACAAAAAACAGCAGGGAGATAGACAAATTAAAGAAGTAAAGAATGTCGTAACCAAAGTGATAAAAGCAAAAACGGAACTGATTGAAAATAAACCGCAAATTGCAAAAACACATACAGTTGGAAAAATAAAGAATGACGATGCCAAAACGAAATTGAATGAGAACAAACAACAAATGAAGGAGGGAAAACAAAAAGAAGTAGAGAAGACGGAAGTTTCCAAATTGAAAGCGGAAAAAAGTGAAACACATAAAGTTGAGCTTCCAACCAAGAAGAAACCTATAGTATCCAATGTGATTAGGAAAAAACACACTGCAAGAATAGGTCTCATTCTAGAAGAAATAACTGAATCCGAAGAAAGATCTAGTAGTGAACGAAAAGGCCCTACAAATAAGATATTGAACGCAGAGAAGAAGGAAACTGAGAAAGTTCTGGAGAAGAAGAGTTCCAAGGAAAAAGATGATAAGGACAAGAAACAAACATCTCTCAAGAAAAACAGTGTACCCGCAACGAAGAAAAAAATTGTCGGAGTGCAGAAAGAGATAAACAACAACACAGTCCAAAGATCAGAGAGTGCAGAAGACTTTTGGAAAGCTATTGGTCCAAGAGACAGCGTCAGACCTATTTTGAGAAAGCTTGAGTTGAAATCAGATTTATTGATTGAAGAAACAAACGGAAAAGAAGCAGATGAGTTGAAAAAGGAGGAAGTATTAGAAGAGATTTCGGTTGAACTTGAGAAAATTGAAGATATTAAAATAGAGAAAGTTTCAATGAAGAAGGCAGACAAAAGAGGAAAGGAAATTGTAGAAACGCCTGAGCAGAAGTTGGATATTGAAGAAAGTGTTCCAGATGAAGGGGAAGTTGATGAAGAAAAGCTCTCAGAAGCTGAGATGAAGAGGATGATATCGAAGAGATCTCTGATGCAGAAGGCGAAGAAGGAAGACCCCGATCTGGTGGTGTTCGAACCTCCTCCATCACCTGAAATCAAGCAAGAAGAACCAAAGGAAGAAGAGAAAAAAGAAGTTTTCGTTCCACTGCAATCGAACAGACTTTCCAAATGGATGCATCCGTTCAAAAAGCCAGAGCAATTTGATGAATGTCCCGTCAAGTTATACGCTAGGCCGAAGACTATCCGAAAAAGACACTTTCCTAGAGGCAGGTTCGGTCAATGGGAAAAGTATCAACCGCGTACGAGCAGCAGTGATGAAGACAGTGACGATTCTAGTGATAGTGAGGAGGAGAGTTCCGATGGAGGTGCTGGAGACGAGAACAACAACGAGAGAAATGGGACCTACGGTGCAAGTACGTCTTCCAATGATTCAGGGTTCGATTCTGGGGCTGCCAAAAACAAGGATAAGGGTTAGATTTTGGTTTTGCTTCTTAGGTCTAGATAGTTTGATCCAGCTTCGTCTCTGCTGGAAATTATTTCGAATGTATTTGGTGGGGCAGAATTTAGATTGACTTAACTGTAATGAAAGGCTGCCACAGAAATACATTTGAAAATGATAATTCGTACCTAGATTGCATGCTTTCTCATTCCTTGGTTTTTCGAGGAAATGTCTTCTTTTGTACAGAAAAAATCAGCCATTATGCGGAGAAAATGACAAAGGACCCCGCACACTTACTTAGGAAAAGCGGGTCCAGTGAATTTTCCCCATTTTCACATATTATATTTATATCAACCTCAAGAACAATATATCAGATTTTCACGAAGGTCTTACATCCGGTTTGTTCTATAGGGCGTTCTAAAATTGCAGCTACGGAAAAATGAATCTTTAAATTTTGATGATAATTCTTCTAATTTTCAGAATTTTATCATGATGCCTTGGGTTCTGAATAACAAGATATCACAGATATCCAAACACCGCCCACCACGTTAAGTTTCGTTATACAGGCTGTTCCATGAAGCTATATAAGTAACTGAATGTAACTTTGTTAGAGACTTTGGGACCACCCTGAGTTTTTCAAATTATAATACCATGATGTATATGTCCACCTATGTTGGAAGTTTCATTAATGTACAAAGAAAAAGAACAGTTGCAAAATTATTCAGGTTTAAATTCGGATTTCATACAATTTTTCTTTAAAACTTATCTCTAGTTGAGATTGCTGTCAAGGAATATAGGTTTCCATTCAGTATAATTATTATGATAGGTATTGACGGTCGGTCCAAAGGTGTTTTTATTCAGGAATGTACAGGATGGACTTAATTCGGTGTCACTTATCTCCTCATTTCTCTATCTCAAAATCTGTTTATATAGAAAAACAGTATTATCATTCCAGGTTGTTGTATCTTTGAGCACTCTAAGGATGCATATTTTTTTTTTGAATATTATACCATAAAAGTATGTATAAATAATTAAAAGATTGTTGCCAAATCATTTCAGTTCAATATACACCATTACTTACTGGAGCCAGAACCCTGGAGACATGTTCTCACATAACAAGCGTACTCTGGTTTCTTGGATACGACATAATATGCGAAATATTAAGTACCCCTCTACTCAACTCTTGAATTCTATCTTGAATGCAGGAGTGATTATTCCATGAGTTTTTTTAGTAATTGTCCTAGATTATATAGTGGTGTAACAAATATAAAGCTACAATCTTCAGTCTTTCAACTGTTAAATCTTTCAATTGTTAATCAGTCGTGTTAATAACCCTATTTTCAGATTGGAATTAATAGATTTCATATTATGTGCTAATACATTTCTATGTAAATTGTTGATAATTATTATTTCAAGTAATGGTGTATATTGAACTAAAACCTGAATGATTTGGCAACAATCTTTTAATTATTTATACACGAGTGAAATTTTTCACAAAGGTCGACATACTTTTATGGTATAATATTTAAAAAAATATGCATCCTTAGAGTGCTCAAAGATACAACAACCTGGAATGATAATACTGTTTTTCTATATAAACAGATTTTGAGATTAGTGACACCGAATTATATCCATCCTGTACATTCCTGAATAAAAACACCTTTGGACCGACCGTCAATACCTATCATAATAATTATACTGAATGAAAACCTATATTCCTTGACAGCAATCTCAACTAGAGATAAGTTTTAAAGAAAAATTGTATGAAATCCGAATTTAAACCCGAATAATTTTTCAACTGTTCTTTGTACATTAATGAAACTTACTACAGAGGTGGACATACATCATGGTATCATAATTTGAAAAACTCAGGGTGGTCCTAAAGTCACTAACAAAGTTACATTCAGTTACTTATATAGCTTCATGGAACAGCCTGTATAACGAAACTTAACGTGGTGGGCGGTGTTTGGATATCTGAGATATCTTATTATTCAGAACCCAAGGCATCATGATGAAATTCTGAAAATTAGAAGAATTATCATCAAAATTTGAAGATTCATTTCTCAGGAGCTGCAATTTTGAACAAACCGGATGTAAGACCTTCGTGAAAATCTGATAAATTGTTCTTAATGATATAAATATGATATGTAAAAGTAAGTGTGCGGGGTCCTTTTCCTACAGTCAATCTCAGATTCTTAGATGACGATGAAAGGAGCAAAAATATTGCCTCGAAAAATTATTTCACGAGAGTAAACAAGTAATATTCAGTGATATAGAGAATTTGTTGGTAGATAATTTTATTTTTCATTTCATCGAGATTAAATTCGGGAGTTGGAATTTTGACATATTGTGATGAATTCTCTTTACAGGGCGAACTGGTCATTATTGACTAATTAAACCGAAACGTTTTCTCTGTTCTGAAATGAATCAAACATCTGAAGAAATGTTAATGTTGGATCTGAATGATGTCGAATTCTTTTAATGATCTCCTGAGCTGGTTATGTTTGATTTACTACTTCTTCCTGTCCAAAAGATTAAAATAGTAGCACTTAATCATTTATAAACATTATCAAATGTCAAGGTACAACTTGTCGCATTAATGTGTTCTTTTAATAGTCCTGCATCACTTTTTATCCAACTCTTCATTCCAGTAATACAATTTTCGAAAATACACTTAAAAAGACTGGAAGAAGATGAAAAATGAAAGATAAAAAATCTTTGATTCTTTGGGTTTCATAATTTCGACAAATTGAGATATATGGGAAACGAAGAGACTTTGACCATTGGTATGGGGGTATAAATAAATCGATAAAAATCGTGTCGATAGAATTGTTCTCGGGACATCCAAAAATATCCATGATGCAGGATTCAGTCAACTCTGAAACAATGGTTCATACAAAATATTGCCAGAAAACGATCGTTATTTTTAGAGTTATTTCACCCGGTGCCAGGTAGCGTAGTGGAAATTAAAATCACGAAGATAGAAACATACAATTTTTCAATAAATTAAAGTCATCCTCTCTGAATTAAATGAACTTTGGTAATTACAGCAATTTGGCTTTCACACACTACTGTATCTGAGGATTTCTGAAAACGCCATTCATTTTGAAATTACGGAAATTTATTCGTAGTTGAATCAGACACTCTAATTTGATGGTACAAACACAAGGTGTTCATTTAATAATGCACTAATTGAATATAATCACAATTTGCCAATTAGAACATTAAATAAGTAAACTGCTCCACATGAGTTAGGGATATTGACTTAAATTGCAAAAAAATATAATTAAATTAAGATTCTTGTGATGAAAATTCATATTAATATGATTCCAGGTTGCAAATTAATTTTAGCCTGTAGGTCTGCAGCGTATACAGGGTGGTTAAGAAAAATCGAGTGAAATAACGAAATTTTATTCCCAGAGAATTCAAGCATTTTAAGACTATCAATACCTCAGACCTTTGTCTAAGATCAATACAAGGTATGGCCTCCACGGGCATGAATAACAGCTTGACATCTTCTCTGCATACTACACACGAGGTTGTTGAATATTTCTTGAGGAATTTGGTTCCATAAACGGGGCAGAAGCTCTCTCAGCTCATTGAAGGATTCTGGGGTAGGTTGATGATTATCTACTCTTCTTTGGAGCATATCCCATGCATGTTCTATGCAATTCAAATCTGGTGAGTGCGGAGGTATTGGTAAATGTGGAATACCAAGCTCCTCGCGCGCATTCTCAACTATGGCTGCACGGTGCGGTCTAGCGTTATCGTCTAAAAATTGAAAATTTTCACCAATAGTAGCGTGAAAATTTGGCACAACATTGTCAATGACATGCTTCCTATAGTGTAAGGTGGTCATATTCCCAGGACAAATGTGTAGATCTGTGCGCTCGTTGAAACATATCCCGGCCCATACCATAACACTACCCCCTCGGAATGGATGGACTTCTTGGACATAGCGACGATTACGGGGTATGCGTGGGTTTGTCCATACCCTTATTCTTCGAGAATCTGAAAATCGTCCATATCTGGATTCATCAGTGAAAAGGACACTACGCCATTGATCGTTCCAATTGATATGTTGCCTTGCCCATTCCAGTCTTTGACGCTTATGGTCACGTGTTAATGGAACTCCTCTAAATGGACGTCTAGAACCTGGATTCACCTCTCTCAAACGTCGTCTGATGGTTTCGATGGAAACTTGGACCCCATCTGAATTTTGAAGAGTATTCCGTAGCATTCTACACGTAAATGTAGGGTTTCTTCTCGCCGAAACGGTGATGAAACGATCCTGAACAGGTGTTGTTTTTCGTCGCCCACCAAGCCTTGGTCTTCTCCACACGAAACCTGTCTCCCTGACCTATTCCAAAGTCGAGATATTCACTTTGGCTGACTTAGAGCCTTTCCGCTACAACAACCTGAGTTAGGCCACCCTGTTGCATTCCGATAGCCCTCTTAGCCTCAGCGTTTGTTAATTTACGTCTTGGCATTTTCAGAAAACTCGTTTCAAATCGAAGCCGTTGATAAACTGACTTCATTTCAAAATAAGAACATTCCTGAAGCATAATGCAAAGAACCAAACTTCAGAAAAAAGGCGATCAGATTGACGAAATGTCTCATACTGATTTTTATTGGATCGATTTAAGTTGTTATTGAGTTTTGAATGATTTTACAGCGATTTTCTCGAAGATTACATACTTTTAAAAACGATTGAATACGATATCCCTAACTCTTGTGGAGCAGTATATATATTTTGCGACAACATATCTAATGAAGATTGATATTGTCGCCAATAATACTAATCGGCCGATGGTGGCCATCCTTAGAACTCATCTTCTACAAGAAACATTGCATTTCAGCAACACAATTCAAAACTCACCAACTTAAGGAATTGTTATGGTGAAAAACATAATTCTTCTATGATAAAGGAATACCAATTTTATAATAAAGCAGTATCAATTTTATAACACAGCAGATGCAGATTTTGACGCAATGAAGTTATAGTTTCGCAAATAATGCATCTGGTGTTTTAACATGCGAATTAAAACGCTTGAATCGAACTCTAAAAGCTTCTATAAATATACAGGAAATGTATAAACCTACTTTACTGATATTTTACACATTTCGTCGTATAATCTGCCAGATATTCGCATCTGGCAAGTACCTCCATGAAATTGAAATGATTTATCGATATTGATTCACTGCAGGGTTCACCTGTGCCCAATCGATTAATTCTCAGAGTGGAATTGATTGAAAAATCAAAGTATTCATTTCACAAGCGGTTTACTTATACGTGATTCTTTGAGCGTTCTTTTTTTCCTGGGATAATAAGATTTCAAAAAGGAATATCTACGAAACTATAATGTGGAGTTCACAAATTCAACTGTTTCTTTCGGACCTTGAAAGTATTCAAAGAAATTCTCTAGGTCTTTTTTGGTAATTGTGAAAACGCTTTGAATACAAGCTTTGTTGTTTTATATAAATTTTGTTGAAATGCCATCGAATATTAACTGTTTATTTATGACACTTTTTTGTAAATATCGGATGAATATCAAGACAGAAGAATACGAGGTTATAGCACGAGATGAAACGTTTCCTACTTTCTGTTTTCTTGAACATAAACCGTTATAATTTTTTCAACAGATTGTGACGTGAACTGTCACAAGAAATGTGAAAAATTGACAGCTAATCTATGCGGTGTCAACCAAAAACTTATAGCTGAAGCTATCGAGTCTGTGAAGAGAGGTATGTACATACATAAACTTTTTGAATTGGTATATAACAATACAGGGTCTTTCACGAGGAACCTCACCCATATTTATACGGGAAACTACTGAACGTATTTTCATGAAATTCAGCACTTATAAGTATTTCACGATGCTGATGAAATCTAAAATATTTTCAAGGCATGAGCCCTTCCGGTTTGTCCGGAAATGACGTCAACTTCCGTTTTTCAAATTAGAACACCATTTTTTTATTGCAGAAATAGATTCCTTAGAAAATTTCAAGTTATTTTGATGTAACATTTTTCAGTTTTGGTTGGAAAATTCTCTCTGAGCGGGAAAATTCGAAAAAAAACGAAAATAGAGCTCCGCTGAAACAAGAATAGCTTCGAGGTTTTTGGATGGAAAATTTTCATTTTTGGGATTTTTCAAGATGTAAGATTGATGTATCCACTTTAAAAATCGGAATCGCGATTCATGACTCAGGGGGTGAAGAAATCGCTTTCAAAGTTAGGGATGACAAAATCGTGAAAAATCAATTTTTTCAAATTAGAACCCCATTTTTTATGGCAGATATTGAATCTACGTTGAAAAATAATGTGAGTGTATACATCACACCCTTGCCTTAAAGTGGATATTAACTCAGAAAATATCCATTTTAGGGCAAGGGTGTGATGATTATTTTTTAACGTAGATTCAATCGGGGCTATTCACTAAGCAAAGTTGTTATGGATAGCAACTGTAAATCGTCGTTACCCCATGCTTATTACATGGGATAACGACGATTTACAGTTGCTATCCATAACAACTTTGCTTAGTGAATAGCCCCGAATATCTGCCATAAAAAAATGGGGTTCTAATTTGAAAAAATTGATTTTTCACGATTTTGTCATCCCTAACTTTGAAAGCGATTTTTTCACCCCCTGTATCATGAATCGCGATTTCGATTTTCAAAGTGGATACATCAATCTTACATCTTAAAAAATCCCAAAAATGAAAATTTTCCATCCAAAAACCTCGAAGTTATTCTTGTTTCAGCTCTATTTTCGATTTTTTTTTCGAATTTTCCCGCTCAGAGAGAATTTTCCAACCAAAACTGAAAAATGTTACATCAAAATAACTTGAAATTTTCTAAGGAATCTATTTCTGCAATAAAAAAATGGTGTTCTAATTTGAAAAACGGAAGTTGACGTCATTTCCGGAAAAACCGGAGGTGCTCATGCCTTGAAAATATTTTAGATTTCATCAGCATCGTGAAGTACTTATAAGTGCTGAATTTCATGAAAATACGTTCAGTAGTTTCCCGTATGAATATGGGTGAGGAAAAATTTTCTAGAAAATAAAGATTTTGCTTCAATGAACAAACTTCGCGCTTGGATGCCACGAATCTAATCCTTTCTGCCGAGAAATTCATAAAATATAAATTGTTTTTCGCAGTTCCACCCAAAATAATATGATTCATATCTTGGAAATCGTTCAAGAAACTGCCTTGTAACTCTTAATTTCACTTCATCGCTAAATCGCAAACTTCAATAGGATACTATGAAAGAGGCCGTATTTCAATTGGCGGCATCATTAAATTCCGTATTTCGTGGGAAATGACCGGGAAAATTCACTTGGATCCAGGTTTAAAATAAAAAGAGGTGTGTGTTACCTTTTATTGAACATATAAAATCGGGAATTTGCGGGTATCATTGACATTAATGTTTTTTTTTTTCGGGAAATTTCGACCATTCTGTTTTTCCAAACGCTGACAAAAATAAATGGACCAGATGGTGAGTTCTGAAATAACAATACATCGAATCATTCGTTTTGTGGTTCACATGATTATTTAGTTTTTAAAATAACAGTTTGATCACGTGAATTTCAGGATATATAGGGCTGCTCAAAATCCGAGGTTTTCCGAGACATACACAAGAAAAATGCTTGTTTTTCGAATAGAATGACCTGAATATCATTAGATCTATTGAAAGAGAATTAAATACTGGATAGAAATGATTCAATAATTTGAGTCAGCAATTCCCACATTGGAACTTTTTTCCTCAGAAACTCTGGTGCAAAATTTCTGTTATGATTTGCAACTGTCATAAACATTTTATATCCGACGTACCCTATTTTTTATTATGTTTTGTTTTCATATTATTATCTACTGAATACTTTCTTCTTCGGATGCTCGAGATTGCGCCAAGGTAATTCCAGGAAACACCGAAGTTTTAGAGATTTGGGTCGGAATCTTGCAAGATTCCGACAAAGTCATTCCGGGAAACAAAAGATTTGGGTCCTTTTCCCTAATGGGTGAAAGCCATCTTGATTTGCATAAATATCGAAGTTTTCAATTGACAAGACTAGAAAAAGATCTCAGTTCAAATTTATAATGGTCATTTACTTGTAATATCCGAAATATATTTAGTTTCGGTCCAAAATTTTAGATTATTTTGTAAGAAACTCTTTATCGGCTGCTCAAGATTCCGACAAGGTAATTCCGGGAATCACCAGGTTTGGGTCCTTTCCCTTAATGGATTAAAGCCATCTTGATTTGCATAGATATCGAAGTTTTCAATTGACAAGACCAGTTAAAATACCGAGAGCTACTCTGAAGGTCTAGCTGATCAAAGTGTTTTTAAATTTTGTTGTGAAAAGTGTGTTGTGTTGGAAAATCTTTTGACAAAGTGTAAATAGTGTTTATAGAACAATGTCGAATTCGGAAACGGATACTGCATCTGAGGGTGATATGTGGGGACCACCACGAAAAAGGTCCAAAAGGTCGCATTTCTCTGCTGAAGAGAAAGAGATAATTTTGAACATTTTTCGAAAAGAATTGGAAGAACATCCTGATTTATCGAAAAGAGACTTAGTAGGAATGGTTTCAAAATCCTCAGGGGTGAGTGATTCAGCTGTATTCAGAATTCTCAGAGAATATGAAGAGAATAAAACATTGACGCCACCTAAGAGGAGAGCCCAGTCGTTAAAAATAATCGATTCGGTTGACGATTTCGATATGAACCTTATCAGAAGAATTGTCCACGGTTTTTTTTCGGAATGAAATCCCAACGATTTCTAAAGTTCTAGAAATTGTGAATGATGACGACAGTTTGCCAAATTTCAAAAGAACAACTTTCTATAAATTATTGAAGAAAATGGAATTCAAGTTCAGTTAAAACTGAACGATTGTGAAATCTCCTCGATTCGACTCTGGACTAATAGACCAGGGTCGATAATTTTTGAAACAAAAAAAAATTACAGTAGGATGAAACCCATTAAAAAAGGAGGGGAATATGATCAAAATGAAAGGAAAAATAAATTACGGTCGATCCGAGTCCGGGAAGTGGGAGGGGGTGGGTTTTTAAGGGTAAAAAATGGTTTTCCTTGATTTCCGGCAAAACCACAAGTCCTATGGAAAAAAGTTAAAGGGCAAAGTTGTAGGTAATAAAAAGATCTACAACTTTTGTATTCACAATTTTTTCACATAACCTTAAAATTTATATGAAAATTTCAAAAAACCAAGTTTTAGGTTTTTTATTTATATCTTTTTCAAAAAAAAAATTTTTTCCACGAAATTTGGTGAAAACTTACCTTATTATATCCCGAATACACTGTAATTTATTTGATTCAAAATATTTATGTTTTCGTCTTATTTTAACTTAATATCAAAAAAGCACCCTAATTTTCAATCGAAAATTCTGACGTCAAAATATCAGCTTTTTTCAAAAAGTTTGGGGGCTTTTTGTTCGTTGAAATATCTACTCTCTGATGGTGTGAAAAAAATATACATTACTATAAGGAGTGTTCTCAGAAAATGCAAAAAATTGAAAAAACTCAAACTCGAAATTTTTTTTTAATCACTATGTACAATTTCATCAAAAAAATGTGATTGCTGCATTTTTTTTTAGGATAAAGAGTTTTTTTATTTAATTCGAATTATCTCTTGTATCGTTACTTTGAACAGTTGAAATTTTATCTTTTGAAATATTACCGAAGAACCCACCGCAGAGAAAGCAATGATATTGAAAATTAAATGTAAGAGCGACCTTATTTATTTCTTTTCCTTCCATTGATTTCTTAC
The DNA here is from genome assembly GCA_910592335.1 of Adalia bipunctata. Classification (NCBI taxonomy): domain Eukaryota; kingdom Metazoa; phylum Arthropoda; class Insecta; order Coleoptera; family Coccinellidae; genus Adalia; species Adalia bipunctata. The sequence goes on from OU342951.1 coordinate 9,071,649, forward strand.
GTCTTGAGCTACAGATTGTAGCTATTGCAGTCTCATCATTATAGTGACTTTAACAAGTTCGATGAATAAAAGCTGATTTTAAAACTTCAAATTTTTTGTATTTATTCTCGATTCTCTTCTTGCTAGACGCCACTAAACGATTAAAAGCTGTATTTTTTATTTCATACACTTGCTTGTCACCTATCTTATTGCAGATTATACAAACAGATTCATCCATACTGACAATCTGAAAAGACGAAATCAAATTAATAATGCCTTCAAAGTTTTATCATGAGTATAACTAAATTTGTTTGTACAAAATAAACGAAATTACTAGTTTTTATTCTTGTACTAAAATATCATTCAATTTTAATTTTTTAGGTTAAGTTACGTTAAACATACTATTTAGGAAAGAAAATATTTCTATTTTTATTTAAAGTTGATTAATATAGATTAAAATTAACAGATAGAATTTACCTTGCTATGTAGATTCCAAACAATTCTTTGAATAAAGTAAATTTCTCACAACTCACTCAATCAAGCAATTGTATGCTAAAAATTTCGAAAATTAGAAATCCTATTGGTTGATTTGACAATTTCTTCGAATAATTCTGTGATTTGTTCAATCAACGATTTATGAAACCCACCATTAGAGTAACTCAGTCCCCACTTCTCTATGAAATAACTTACAATGGGTTAAAAATTAACCAAAGGTCACTCAGGTATATGAATTATCTCAAAACAGCAATAAATAGTCATCTAAAAATATTATTTAAACAAGATTCTACAACTTTTTCAAAATATTGTAGATGTCTTATTAAATATTAACTTTATTTACTTATTTTTTTGTTAATTATAGAAGTATATTTCAATTTGCAATTTTTTCGTTTATAAATGAAACAGGAAATCTTACGTTTTTTGAGTAATTAAAGAGTAAATTTTAATAAATACCTCAAAATTGTACATAATGATTAAAAAAAAATTTCGAATTTGAGTTTTTTCAATTTTTTGCATTTTCTGAGAACATTTCCTATAGTAATGTATATTTTTTTCACACCATCAGAAAGTAGATATTTCAATGAAGAAAAAGCCCCTAAACTTTTTGAAAAAAGCTGATATTTTGACGTCAGAATTTCCGATTGAAAATTAGGGGACTTTTTTGATATTAAGTTAAAATAAGGCGAAAACATAAATATTTTGAATCTAATAAATTACAGTGTATTTGGGACATAATGAGGTAAGTTTTCACAAAATTTCGTAGAAAAAAAATTTTTTTTGAAAAAGATATAAATAAAAAACCAAAAACTTGGTTTTTTGAATTTTTCACCTGAATTTTGAGGTTATGTAAAAAAATTCCAAAAACAAAAGTTGTAGATCTTTTCATTACCTACAACTTTGCCATTTAACTTTTTTCCATAGGACTCGTAGTTTTGCCGGAAATCAAGGAAAACCATTTTTCACCCTTAAAAACTCACCCCCCCCACTTCCCGAACTCGGATCGACCGTAATTTATTTTTCCTTTCATTTTGATCATATTCCCCTCCTTTTCTAATGGGTTTCATCCTACTGTAATTTTTTTTCATTTCTTACCATTTTTGAAGGTTTCGGCCCTGGTCTATAAAAGAAACTTCACGAATGCCCTCCTACCGCTGCGCCAAACATGTTATTATTGCTCCTTCTTACATTTGAACAGAGTATTAGAATGAAGCTGGAGCGACAGTTACGGTGAATGAATTGCGCTATCGAGAGATGATCAATGATTTTTTATGGCCGGAATTGGATGGTATTGATCTGGACTACTTTCAAGAAGACGGCGCTACAATGTTAAAATAAGAAAATCTCGTGCAGAACGTCCATAAAGCTACGCGCATACGTTTGACGACTTGCACTCGATGCTTGGTAAGTTTATCGGTTGCTTTACGAATTTTGCACCTTTCGCAACAATGACTAACGCAGTTCAGGAACTGAACGCGAAAGATCGAAATCACGTTGGAGATCAATCTCGTAACAACGTCACCGGGATAACACGTAGACGCCGGTTTCAAAAATAAAATGTCGGTGTAGTGCCAAATTCGCGTGGACGCTATAACTGGCCTATACTAATGCAGAGGCGTCGATATTTTTATCGTCGTATCAGATAGACACGCCGAGCTTTTTCAATCTGCTTACAAAAACATTTGTGTTTGGGTCTTTCTCGAGAAAGTTCTGGAAGAGATGCTGTTTTGATTGGACGGGAAGGTTTGGGAAAGTTTTTGGGTTCTTCCGTCTACCCAGTGACGTCCACTGAAAGTAAAGGTCAATATCTACAAGGTGTATATTTTGGATTTTCACCTGAGAGGTGCTTCATATGAAATGAGTTTAAGGGCCGATTGCACCGTAGACAAAACTTTAGATTAAATCCAAAACCTTCATTATTGTCTATTGATAATCATAGACACTAATTGAGGTTTAAAATTTAATCTACAGTTTTGTCTACGTTGCAATCGGCCCTAAGGAACATTTAAAATATAAAATGTCACCACAAACAACTCCTTTTTGCTTGTAATAAAAGACATCGGCGCATTCACCAATTAGTAACCTCAAAGGATTTAGCTCTTTTCAGTTCATTTACATTACATCCTATTTCTCTGCTCTATTTGATCAACCTTATAGAACAGAAGAGGAGGATTTTCGTGACAGTCTTCTGATAGTACATCCGTCTTTCATAAAACAATAAAAAAAAGTTCTAATTTCAAACTTATACAGCAATGAACGAAGTGCGTACCTAACTATCATTCAGTAACTTAATCCTGCAATTCCAAACAGTGAAAAAGCAGTTTAAAAGTTTGATTAATTACCAAGTATTTTCAGTGAGCAGTAAAATCTAATAATAAGCTTTTAAATCAACAGACAGACCCGACAGAGGTGAGATATTGACCTTACCGTAGTCCATTTGGTTAATGGAATCATAACTCATATAACATTTAGAAATTTTGAACTTTTGGCAAAAATTTCAAGGAAAAATCTACATTTTCGCAGTTATTCAACTGAAATACACAAAAAGAAAGTGAATACTTTCTTATTCGTCCCAAAATAATATTATTGACAATATACGGAGGTAGAATTATTTTGTTCTCAGTTCCTGCTGAAACTGATCCATTATTAGTTAGTATTCTTGAAATGAGGCAAAATTTCACAATATTATCATCCTTATTATTGCCTTTGATACTTTACAGATCTCATTTCCGCTTCTTTATGGTTATGTGAATTAGTCCTCGACTAAAAAAAATATATTGTCATATTTGTTCTGTTTTACGTTTGATTGATATTGAACTTAGATGTTTTCTCATTAGAATTCTCAAATTAGAAGTATTTCCTCGAAAACAAAAATATCCCAACTAATCATACCTCCTATTATAAAAAAAATTCTTCAACAAACAATATCTTCAAAGGATCTACGTCTGAGGGAAGAGAGACCCCATCATTCAGTCCTGCAACAAATCCAGCATTTGCGATAGATCCAAACGAAGAAGAGTGCTGTAAATCCAGCACTTTCCAAGGATTCCAGAAAAGCGGAAGGATAACACCACCCGCCACAACTATTCCTAGATTCAGGAAGTACTGCGTGGAAGATTTCCACTTTTTGAAAGTACTAGGAAAAGGTAGCTTTGGAAAGGTGGGTAGACCATTCAGCGTGTTTTTATTGAGCAAAGTATATAATTTTTCCTTTTTTTACCATCTTTATCTTTTTAATTCCTGTATTTGGTAGAGTACGATTTCAGGTTTGATACAGATTTTTCAGAGTCATTATTTTCAGGTTTTGTTAGCTGAACTGAATGACACCGAGTATTATTACGCCATTAAATGTTTGAAGAAGGACGTAGTTTTAGAGGACGATGATGTTGAATGCACCCTTATCGAAAGAAAAGTTTTGGCCCTTGGTACCAAGCATCCGTACCTTTGTCATCTACTTTGTACTTTCCAAACAGACGTGAGTACCAATATATTGTGAAAAATTAAATATTTTCCACGTTTTTGTTTTTAGTCGCATCTTTTCTTTGTGATGGAATACTTGAATGGTGGTGATTTGATGTTTCACATTCAACAGTCTGGGAGGTTTTCTGAGGAGAGGGCCAGGTTTTATGCGGCTGAAATAGTATCTGGATTGAAGTTTCTGCACAATAAAGGCATCGTTTATAGGTGAGGATAAAAAGAGGATCATGAAGATCATAATCTTGCGGTTCATAACATCATAACTATTTTGTTTTTGAAAAAAACTCGACTCAGTCCAAAATATACGTCTTCGTTTCTTTTTTCTGAGAAACCAGCCAATGCATAGTGATAAAGTTTTCACCGATTAGTGTCATAATTCATTAGTTTCGAAATGAGAAAAGTTGTTTTCTTGTTATCGTGTATGAGGAAGAGACAAAAATATCTTTTTTCGAGTTCATAGACCCACAATCAGGTCTGAATGAAATACTTGGAAAGGTTGCGACAACTGCTTTCGGAATTTGATCGTAATTTTTTCCACATGTTCCTTGTCATTGAATGAGAACAGCACATATCGGATTTCCCAGTCAGCTTTCGAAAATGCGGATTTAAATTGAAAATTTCTAGCAAGTGATTTATGTATTATGAACAGTTTACTTCTTCTGTCCAAAAAAGTCTTTCACGAGAGAATTTTTTGTTTTTAAATTAATAAATTACTATACAGTCAGAATATTTCACTCCTTGTGCATAAGATCAAATAAATGAAATGTATATCTTTAAAGCTTTCAGGAATTGACGTTTTTGCTTATTAATTTATAACCAAAACTCAGTTACTATTGCATTTAAATTATTAGTTTCTCTGTAAACAAATTCGTTAATTTAGTTATTATGTTTATTTTCTTTGTGATGAATGAATAAAACTGTTATTTATTCGAAATAAGGAAATATTAGAAATAGAAATGTTATGCACCCTCACAATCATATCACATACAATATCATGATGAAAACAAAGCACATCGATAAATCTTTACAATCATAAATCCAAAAACTCCTTTAAATGTAAAATATTGTTCACAATTTTCTGTTGTGCTCTCCAAAATAAAATTCGCATTCTGAGAAATACGCTAAGAATGTAGAAAGGGCAACATAGTGTTGACTTGGAACATAAAAATATTTTGAAAAACGTCATAACTTCGATACAGAGTGGAATGGGAATGTGTCAAATTTCCAAGGCCAGAGTTGTGATTTTATAATTGTGAATGGAGAAACTATACAGGATTTTTCATTTGGAGAAACATAGTTGATGCCACATTTTCATACTGCTCAATTGAAAAGGACAGGGCATTGACAATTCTCTATAAAAATAGTTCAAATAGAGCTATACTCTCAAACAAATTTTCAGATTAATGTCATTTCTTCTCCTCTATTGAAATCAATTCTGTTCTCTTTCATTAAATTGTTGGAATCCAGGCAATTTATTCTCTTCTCTTTTTGTGTTCTCAATCATTTTTTTATTTGAATATCTTCTTTAAGGGATTTGAAACTCGACAACATCCTACTAGACTACGACGGTCACGTCAGAATAGCAGATTTTGGAATGTGTAAGCTCCAGGTTTTCCTAGACAGAATGGCTGACACCTTCTGTGGAACACCTGACTATATGGCCCCCGAAGTAAGTACCTTAGAAAACACCTGTTGAATTATTTCAATCCTCGAATCCTTTTTTCAGATCATTAAGGGCCAGCATTACAACCAGAGCGTCGATTGGTGGTCTTTTGGAGTGTTACTCTACGAAATGCTCTTGGCTCAATCCCCATTCAGCGGCTGTGACGAAGATGAGCTGTTCTGGTCGATTTGCAACGAAAAACCTGTTTTGCCCAGGTTCTTGTCCCAAGAAGCTTCGAGTATTTTGTCGATGGTAAGACATGGATCAATAGAATTATTGGAGTTATTGTTTTTATTGCTTTGTAGCTTCTGGAAAAGGATGCTTCGAAACGGTTGGGAACAAGGTTCTCACCATGTGGTGATATAAAGGATCAACCATTCTTTAAGAGCATCGACTGGGAGCTGCTAGAGGAGAGACTTTTGGAACCGCCCTTCAAACCTAAATTGGTGAGCCAAAACGTTTTTGTTTGAGCTGCTGTGAGTGATTTTTTCGAAGATTTCTGGCAAACAAATGCTGTTCTAATGGAACCGCTTTACGTCCAGATATTACGAAAAAAACAGGGGACCATTTGCATCAGAGTTCTTCATGCATGAAAAACTATTGTTGTTCAGTTTTAAAGTTCGAAGGAAAATGAAATAGCTGCTAATTGTTGTCTTATTTTACCATACCCATAGAATCTTTTGATAGTTTCTTGAGGTCTTCAAGTTAAATCTGCTTGGGAAGAATAGCTTCCACCTCATTCACTTATTTATTTTCAGTCCCATCCCTTGGATACCAAATACTTCGACAAACATTTCACAACCGAACTAGCGAAGCTTACACCTATAGAGCACCACATTTTAGATTCCATGGACCAAACCCAGTTCCAAGGTTTCAGCTACACAAATCCGAACGCTACAGATAAGTGAAAATGCAACCAAAACTTGTGGTTTTCGAAGGCAGCCAATACCGAAAATTGGTATTAGGAAAAAGGCTCAATAATACTTTTCCGAATCATATTTGATTTAAAGAAAAAGGGCTTTGTAGATGGTGAGATCTGAGATCTCTGAGTAGTACTTACATCAAGAGCTTCTTCTAGAAAATATGAAGAATGTTCTTAATTATTTTAAAGCCAATAATAGCGGCAGCAGTTGATTCAAACAACTTCCAATTTGTGCTACGATTTATACATTTGATTCCAACAGTGATGAAGAGTTACTTAATTTTTTGGAGCATCATTTGTGTCCACCGCCTTATATGTACAAATTTTAGTATTAAGTCGCTTACGATTGTGATGTTACTTTACAGTTCTTACTTAGTTTAAGAGTGTTGCTATACCAAACTCAGTAAATTGATCTTTTTCTTCGAATATTTACGTGTTTTGTCCCTTTTGGTGCTCAAATTTCAATTAGGTATAGCAATGATACGAACTAATTTGATGTGATTAACTCGTTTTGGTGGTTCGAATAGTTAGAAAATTGGTATTTTGCTACGATATCCCACTCGAATGGAGTGGTGAAGATGAACTACTAGCTTTAAGTGATTAATCAATAGAATTTTTTTGAGTTTCGAATTCTTGTTATCCTTCAAATAATTTATTGGTTAAATATTCTACTCAATGTATATAATAATAAGTATTTGTACAAATGAGATCAATAAAGTTTATATTATTAATTGTGTTATTCAACGTACTGGATGCCAAAAGGAGGTAGTAGAGTGTCTTCCGGCTTCCATCTTCCGTTCAGTGGGACGATCTTCTGTGAAAGATTGTGTGAAGAGTTTAAATATAATAATTTCAAAGATGCAGAAGTTTTAGAGTTTTTGTGAAGTCACAGGTCATGTCAATCGGAATATGTCTAGATATAAATCTAGAAAGAAACTATCAGAAGTGCGATATAGCTATTCATACAGATAGTCAAGCTGCTATTAAAGCACTGAGCTCCTTCGTCATTGACTCAAAGCTGATTTGGGAGTGCCGAAACAAACTCAATGAGGTAGGCAAGAAGAATAATGTCTTTTTAATCTGGGTTTCCTGGTCATTCGGGAATCGTAGGAAACGAAGAGGCCAATACACTGGCCAGAAAGAGCGCACAAACGCCACTCACTGGCCCAGAACCCTTCGGTGGTATAGGAAAATGCACCTCTAAGAAGGTTTATGCTGAAGGGGAGAACCGAAAGAGAAAAACTCTGGCGGAATCTCCCAGGGATGGATCACTCCAAAGAGATCCTCCGGAACTTTGAAACTGCTAGATCCAAAAAATATCTGGATCTCAGTAAAAACCAACCTCACTTACTCACTGGCTTTCTCACAGGACATTGTCGCCTAAAGAAGCATCTGTTGAGAATGGGTTTATCTGACACTGATGAGTGTAGATTCTGTGAGGAGGAGGAAGAAACTCCTATTCACCTGGTTACGGAATGCTATGCCATTGCAAGCCAAAGGAAATAGTGCTTTGGACAAGAAACTTGTAGAAGTGGGGAGTTATCCTCCTTGAAGTCAGCCCAGATAATGGATTTCATCAAATCTCTGGAACTGGAGGGCGAGCTGTAGGAGGCGCGATGATAACAGCTCTGATAGGGGGCACAATATACCTTAAGGTCGCAGTAAACTGTAACCCCTTTTCACTATAACTATATAACTATGTCAGTTAACAATTGTCGATTCTTCTCTACTTACTTTAGCTTTGTTCATTTTCATCTTTTTCATGTGTTCCTTTCTGAGTTCGTTATAACCATTGCCAGGTAGTGGGGCTGATATGAAATATGGTGTCAGACTCAGGTCGTAGCTTGGTTTCGGTTTAGACTTATCCTGTTCATAAATTTTCTCTAAAGTAGTCCGTTCTTTCAATATCATGAAATATGCTCTGATCGTGAAGTAGTAGATTATTTCGACACCTGATAATAAACTGAAGCCGAGGAAAAGGCCAGCAATTCCACCAAAAGATACTGCAAGCATCAGTTTATGTAGGTTCATAAAATTATTTCACAAACCTTATGAATTACCTAGAAGATCTACCCATCCAAAAAGTACTTCTCGTTTATAGCGTATCATTGGCCACGACAGAAATCCAGTCTCCATAGTATTTATCTCATCCTCACTAAAAATTAATGTCTGTGAACTCATAATTTGTCAGTGAAATGAATGCACAACCCAAATACTACGAAGAAACAACAGTAAAAAAGGTATTGTGTACGTATCAGTGTAATTATCTAAACTGCTCCACATGAGTTAGGGATATTGACTTAAATTGCAGAAAAATATAGTTAAAATAAGATTTTTGTGATGAAAATTCATATTAATATGATTTCAAGTTGCAAATTAATTTTAGCCTGTAGGTCTGCAGCGTATACAGGGTGGTTAAGAAAAATCGAGTAAAATAACGAAATTTTATTCCCAGAGAATTCAAGCAGTTTAAGACTATCAATACAATGTATGGCCCCCACTGGCATCAATAACAGCTCGACATCTTCTTTGCATAGCTACACACGAGGTTGTTGAACATTTCTTGAGGAATTTGGTTCCATAAACGGGGCAGAAGCTCTCTCAGATCATTTAAGGATTCTGGGGTAGGTTGATGATTATCTAATCTTTTTTGGAGCATATCCCATGCATGTTCTATGCAATTCAAATCTGGTGAGTGCGGAGGTATTGGTAAATGTGGAATACCAATCTCCTCGCGCGCATTCTCAACTATGGCTGCACGGTGCGGTCTAGCGTTATCGTCTAGAAATTGAAAAGTTTCACCAATAGCAGCGTGAAAATTTGGCACAACATTGTCAATGACATGCTCCCTTTAGTGTGAGGCGGTCATATTCCCAGGACAAATGTGTAGATCTGTGCGCCCGTTGAAACATATCCCGGCCCATACCATAACACTACCCCCTCGAAATGGATGGACTTCTTGGACATAGCGACGATTGCGGGGTATGCGTGGGATTGTCCATACCCTTATTCTTCGAGAATCTGAAAATCGTTCATATCTGGATTCATCAGTGGAAAGGACACTACGCCATTGATCGTTCCAATTGATATGTTGCCTTGCCCATTCCAGTCTTCGACGCTTATAGTCACGTGTTAATGGAACTCCTGTTAATGGACGTCTAGAACCTAGATTCACCTCTCTCAAACGTCGTCTGATGGTTTCGATGGAAACTTGAACCCCATCTGCATTTTGAAGAGTATTCCGTAGCATTCTACGAGTAGATGTAGGGTTTCTTCTCGCCGAAACGGTGATGAAACGATCCTGAGCAGGTGTTGTTTTTTGTCGCCCACCAAGCCTTGGTCTTTCGAACACTGAACCTGTCTCCCTGAACCTATTCCAAAGTCGAGATATCACACTTTGGCTGACTTGGAGCCTTTTCGCTACAACAACCTGAGTTAGGCCACCCTGTAGCATTCCGATAGCCCTATTAGCCTCAGCGTTTGTTAATTTACGTCTTGGCATTTTCAGAAAACTCGTTTCAAATCGAAGCCGTTGATAAACTGACCTCATTTCAAAATAAGAACATTCATGAAGCATATGCAAATAACCAAACTCCAGAAAAAAGGCTACCAGATTGACGAAATGTTTCATACTGATTTTTATTCAAGTTGTAATCCAGTTTTAAATGATTTTACAGCGATTTTCTCGAATATTACATACTTTCAAAATCGATTGAATACGTTATCCCTAACTCTTGTGGAGCAGTATATTTGCGTTTGTATTTATGTAATTGTGTAAATATTTTAATGAAATTGAGACTTGTTATTTTGAATCTTCCAACAGAGTTTATTTTACCACGACCTATTTCGAAGCCAGCTCCTGGGAAGACAGTTACTTGTGTATAGCTCTGGTTTCCTAAAATTCGGTCCTGTCATGTAACGGCTACGTAAGCCAAACGGCGTACAAAAATATGTTGACTACTCGCCGTCATATTACGGCCGCTATATTACGGCTCCGCTTTGTAGGAATCCAGAGCTTTACTCACTTAGCCGAACTCAATTTTTCAACTTCGTAAACCGTGTTGGAACAACTCAATTGACAATCGCAACTGTCGACATCCATAATTTTTTCTCTGTTATCAGCTACGCATCCAAGTTCCTTGATGCTGCAGTATCTGTAGAGACCACTCCTTCCTATACTGTAAAAGTAAGGTACACAACCGCACAATTTAGTGGACTTATCCATCCTACACTGTCTTGTACAGGCTGTATACGTGTAAATGTGGTCAATTTCCAGCTTTCTTTCGTCTGGAAAAATGCAGCGGCGTTGCTTGATGCTGAGTTGTTTGGTATCATCAGTGGTATAGGTTTGTTTGACTGAGAAAGATATGCTTTTCATTGTGAAGTCCCAGATGTGCTGAGGTTTCGTGTCTATTCCAGCCATATCATCGGAGTTCAGAACAAAAAAGTTCAACAGAATAAAATTGAAAGATTACACTTCTTTAAACTTTTTGTTTACATTGTTATCATAAAAAGCAAGTTACCGGTAATTTTATATCAGTATTTTTCACTGAAAAGGCTATACTCCATTTCAGATCAGTTTCCTTGATGTATTCCATTTCGAATGGTGGCAAATTTTCATTATTCCTATGAAAACACTCAAATAATTATATGGAAAAGACAATCAATAACAGTATTTTCACCCTTTCTCATAATGCCTGGAGTTGAAACTGTAACAAAATCCATTTTCTGTGAACACCGGAAGAAAACCTTCACAACAATTGTATGACTTCGATTTCCACTCACAGCTTTCAAAAATATCCTCGCACTTATTCATTAGCTGTAACAAGAATGTTGTTTGTTTTATTCATTACCTGGAGAATCCTCAAGATTTGAGTTCAATCAAACTGCAAAATTAAAATATGGTGAGATCATAAAGAATTAAATGAGAAATTATCATCAAAATAAAATAAATTAAAAAGATATAATAAAAGAAAAAAAAAGAAAGGCTGAAGGACTCCTGGTATATGGTCAATTGCTGATGCCATTAAGAACTATTATTATCTCAAAGAAAAAGAAAGTTAGTTTAAATATTTTTTTGAATTTTTGCAAAAATATTTACTCACCGAATATATGACATTTTTCATAGATTTTTCCAATAAAGTAAAATTCAGTTTATTATATTGTCCTATATCCTTCATGTTACTGTAAGTCAGTGTGGTCAAAAGTTCTAAGAAGTTTTTCAATTGAACTTTATCCGAATTATCACCCATTTTTCTGAAAATCATTTAATAAAAAAACGTCTATACTCTATACTATAACACTCTGTATGAATTATCATTAATCAATTTTGTATTCAGTTCCAATACAAACTGAATTTTCGTCTCTTATTCTTCACGTTGAAATTAAAACTTTAATGTTACAATTAAAATTCTTCCTATTTCTGACCATTGCATTTTCTCCACTTGGGAAGAACACTGCAAAAGAAATAATAATAAAAACTTACTCTATAATTTCATCGATCAACGATTCGTTTCCTGGTTTTTCCTGACAAATAGTTATAGACGGAAAGGCGACATCCCAGTTGTGAAAATCTGTATCCAAACCAGTTATCGTTGGATTAGTTTGAAACTTTTCCCACAAGCTGAATATAATAATTATTGATGTGATGAGCCCAACCATCACACAAATGAACCACATGAATCTGCAAAAGTTGAATGATAAAATCGAAGAATGCAAACGAAAATAAACTAAAAATTAGGAAAATATTAATTCTTTCTATTTAATGCCGGCCCGAGGGAATCTGTCGAAATGTGAGTCCAGAAGAATTTTGAAAAATTGGTCGACTTTGGAGTGACGTGACTTTTAAAAAAATTGGAATTGAGAGGAGCTGATTTTTTTGGTTATACTTTGGTTCTTTAAGAATGAAACTGTGTATTTTTTATATACCTGAGACGAAGGGTTTGGATTTTCTGATTTTTTTCGCGAAGGTCCAATTTTTCCGATTTTCCATCAACCATATTTAAAAAACAATTAGTCTCAGAGAAAATCTGTTTGGATTTTCTTAATCTACGGCATCGAATTAATAAATGGTGAAAATTTCGTATCGATAGGCGAAATTCGAATTTTTGCGAAAAATTTCGATTTTTCGAAAAAAATTTTTTGGCTCCGATCGACTTCAAAGTCACACCATTCGCTAATTCGAGGACGTAGATTTAGAAAATACAATCAGTTTTCCCTGAGGAAAACGGTTTTTGATTTACGAACGATGAAAAATCGGAAAATTTGGAAAAAAAAACAGAAAATCTAAACTGTTAAAACAAGGATTCAAAAAAGGATTATTTTGTTGTGAAGATGTAACTTACTTTTCGAAAAACGGTCTTCCATGTTCAGCGATGAATCTAACACCGTGCAAAGTTGAATTCTCGAAAAACACTTGAGTTTGCACTTTCCAACTAGTCTTGAGAATTTTATGATACTGTTTCCAACAATTCTTGCTCATTTTGTATTTGATATTCTTCTTGAATCGAGAATGTGGGCGCATCTTGATATTTACCATGGTCTAGGTATAGGTGACAAGCTATTAGCAAGAAATAAAAAAATGGGAAAATATCATCAAACGGAATTCAATGTTATTCGTGAAAGGTAGGTTTCCTACTGACCTAATGAAATTAACAGTAAATCGATTTGTCTGGATGTTGGGCCTTTGTTGAAATGGGTCGAGTTTTGTGACAATGACCAGATGGTGGCCTTTATATGATATACCTACGATTCAAAATGCGAACAATAGGCAGATATTGATCACTTCGATAACAAAAAGAATGAGAAATGCCTCATTTGTTTGAATGTTCCATTCGGAACTACAGGAGGAGAATTGAAGACCGATTTTGATAATAGTCATTTTTAATAATTGTGCCGCTTACATTTCTCCAATTCTATGGAATTTTTGGATCCACTGATGGGCTTACTAGTTCTTAAAAATGAGGAAATGTTCAGTTCGCAATGCGGGTTTTAAAGAAGATCCCGATCAATTAAGGTTGCAAATTTTCGCGATACCGACTTGAAGATGAACCTACCATAGGCCTCTCCTCCAAGAATAAGACTTTGAATCATCGCACACATATGACGAACCCACGAAAAATAGCTCCTGAGGCCACATGAATGGATAGGTTAATTTTAGCCATCTCCGTCCCATCATGAAACTTTTTAGCGAAAGAGAAGATGGTGGCAATGAGTAAACCCCAACCGAAGGAGAAGGCATTTCTTATCTAAACTAAACGTGTCATCCGAGGCACGGTGATGTTCATCAAAGATCACGGAGTGTTGGGGAGACTTCACAAGCTTCGAGCCTTTATTAACTCTTGACTTGGATAGTTTTAGATGCTTCGGCAGTGTGGATGTTCCGGAGGGCATTTGGATGTGCGGTAGATTCGTGTTTTCTTGTTTATATGTGTACTGGCGTGTTGTAAATAGATGGAGTGTTTTGTTTGGTTCGTGTTTTATTCTGTCGTCGATGGAAGGTAATTGAAGATTTTATTTGAATTAACGTGATTTTTTCATGAAGCTTTAGTTCTTAGAGACGATTAAGATTAACAAGAAGAATATCCTTCAGATCATTGCTTTAATAATTTCGATCCACTGACAGCGAAATAATACAGACATGAAAAATAATGCCAATTTGAATGATTATTGACTGACGATTCAATCCGTTAATAGTGAGAATAAAACCCATATTTGTTTTATGAAGTCGCTTTGAAAACCTTTTGTGGAATTTAACTCGACAAAATAATATTTTGAAATTCCAATTTTCCCTCGTTTTCTTTAATTACTTATTAAGTAGTGATAAAATCAACTTTTTTGAGTTGATTTCAATGAAATACGAGGATATATTGAAAAATTCTTAGCATACTATAGAACCAAACAAAATTTCAATGTCAAAATATTTTATTACTCAACATAATATTCTCCTCTTAATTGAATTCATTTATTACAGCGAACCTGCAACGTCTCTAGACCTTTCAAAAAAAATGTTTCTTCTTGCTCTGCAAACCCGTCCTCCACAGCTTTTATTTCCTCCTCGTTGGAAGAAAATTTACGACCTTTTAAACTTTTTTTAGTTGAGGAAAGAGATGATAGTCGGACGGAGCCAAATCTGGTGAATAAAGGGGGGTGTTCTAGTAATTCTAAGCCTAAATCACGAATTTTTTGCATGGCAACATGAGATTTGTGTACTGGGGCGTTGTCCTGTAAAACCAAAACACCTTATTCGGATAGCTTCCCGCGTATTTTGTCTTCAATTTTTTCCCGTAGAGTGGTCAGTAATGTTGAATAGTAATCTCCAGTTATTGCTCTACCCTTATCCAAAAAATCAATCATGATTACTTTATGGCAATCCCAAAAAACTGTGGCAAGAACTTTTCCAGCAGATTTTTGGACACGAAACTTCTTAGGTCTTGAAGAACCAGAGTGTCGACATTCCATCGATTGTTGCTTTGTTTCTGGATCGTATAAATGTACCCAAGTCTCATGCATAGTAACAATTCGGTTTAAGAAGTCTACATCGTTTTCAAATCGAGCACAGATCGAACGCGATGTTTCTACCTTTGCACGCTTTTGGTCAACATTCAAACATTCGGGAATCCATTTTGCAGAAATTTTTCTCATGTCCAAATTGACGTGAACTATATGATGAACGCGTTCGTATGAAATCTTCAGTGCTTCAGATATCCGTTTTAGCCCAATTCGACGGTCTGATAAAATCATGTCATGAACTGCATCGATATTTTCGGGGTCTGACACAGAAATTGGCCTTCCCGATCGGTCATCATCTTCACTGGAAAATTTACCTCTTTTGAAGCTTTCAGTCCAATTTTTCACGGTCGCATACGAAGGACATTGATCACCAAGGGTATTAAGCATATCTTCGTAAATCTGCTTACCTCTTAACCCTTTACAGTTACTTGATGATGGCTCGATACTCACATTTTTCGATTTTTACAATTTCGGTGGACATCTTTTTTTTTATTTATTGCGTAACTCTGGTTTACTTTTTTGACGTCGAACTCTACACTGACACTTCTAATAAGTTATTGTTCGTTGATATGGCATCGCAATATTTTGTTTATGAATGGAACTGGTCTAGGCTAACTAGATATCAATATATTTTATATATTGACACTTTTTTAATCAAGAAAAAATGATCTTGTAACAGAGATTTATTTTGTTTTAAATGATGGAAATGCAATGTGTTATACCATTTCGAAATCTCAATGGAACAGGCACGCAGGAGGCCATTTTTTTCACACCACGTAAAGTTAAACTTATAAACAGAATAAGCACTACATGAAATTTGAGTTAAATCTTTGTTTGAAAAAAAAACCATGCATGTGACACAAAAATCATTGCTTACATTCCATAGGGCATTTATCCTGGAATACTATTCAAAAATCAAATTGAGAACTTCCTTTCATTTGAAATCTTGCCACCAAAAAAGGGTGTTATTTTTTTTTAATTTTGAAAATGTCAAATATATCTCAAAAACCGAAGTACCTACTCTTATTGAACATAAAACATTTTTCTGAAACGTTACATTGCCCTCTACCGGCAGGTACTATATTATAGATTTATCAAGCCCCCATAAAAAAAATTAAATGGGATACTATCCACGATTGATCAATCAAAAAACCGACTGATATGTTACAATGACAATCGGTACAAGCTCCAAGCTAATAAACATGACCCACAATACATGCACAATGTTGCATTTAATCACTTCTGTGACAAGAGGAGTGCCGTTGTGAGTAATGTGTTAAGATAAAACCAATTCGTCTATTTACGAGACTGCATCTTGGATTTTTCAACATTGCTATTAGTTCGTGAAAACCAGACACTATATTTATGTTATCTCGGGCAGCTTTGGCGAAACAGATCTTCCATTGTTTCAGGATGTCTTTTGATGTCTGTAACATCGTTTGAATGTTCACCGACTCAGTTTATGTCTCAGACAGTTGTTAAATGAAATGTGTTGCTTTCGAAATTATCATACTGTATGTGATTAGGCGTCTTTATTTGTTGGATGAAGGTGGAGGAAATGTTCAAATTTTATCGTCCATCAATAACAGAACCGGAAAATATACAAGAACTTTTCGGTGTATGCATGTATGCCCTATGTTCGATCAAAAAATGGAGAAGAAATGTTAAATCTGATCTTGAAATTCAGATTCTCAGTACTTCTGCAAATTTTTTCTTGTTTCAACAAGTATTTCCTCGTTGGTCACGTAAGGCATAACAGCAGCAGTTTCTTGCCCCCTCCTGTGCATCGAAAATAAGAAGGATTCCCCAAATCATAACAAACGTTTTGAAATGAAATCGCTCATTAATTCTTTTGATTCAAGGAAGCTGAACTAACTTTTTTTTATATCCTTGAAGTCTCAAATGTCATCACAACCACACACCCTCCTGTCATTCATCATACGAAACTAAACATCCTCATTAATGTGAGGGACCGAGTGCGGTACAAATGAGTTATTTTTTCTATATTTAACTAGTGATTAGTCGGAGTGACATCTGGAAAAAATTGAATTACGGAGGTCTACAAAAATAATTTGAATGATTTCTTAAAGGAAACGGCTCCACAATTTCTTCAGACGTTGAAAACAATAGAAAACCAATCAAAAAATTTATCAATTTGGAAGTTTTCTGAAAAAAAAACATACCTACTTATGGAAATTTCCGCCTTGATTGATTCATATAAATTTATCACGAAATCCAATAATAGCATTAAATTATTTCGGTTTATCGTTTCAATCAATGTGATTGATCTTTACTCACAAAATGCGAAATGAAAAGCTCCATTTTCATTCTTTGAATGCATTAGTCAGCTCATTTATTTCAGCTGTTTTCCCCGAAAATTATCAAATTCGAGATTTGGCAACTATACAAAGCACGCAGACATGTTTTTTCTATTTCCGGAAATTGTATGTAATCAAAAAATTTTAAGATCATGAAAGTGTTCTTTCGAATTCAAAGAGGATTTTTTCAGCCTGAGAAAAGGATTCATGGAATGCATGTGTAATATTGACCATGTCTACATTCTTACCATTTTAAAATCGAAGATATTGCACTAACTGGCATAGCATATCACTATCACATAATAACTTAGCCTAATTATTCTCTATTCCTTTTTCAGAATCTAAACAACTCTTCAGAGACATTTCGAAAGAGTTGTGATGGAAATATTTGATGTTCCAAACATCCAAAGCAAAGAGCAGTTAACCCTTCTGGAGAGTGTCCTGCTAAAAGCGTTGATGTTCCCTTGAACATCTGTTATCGCTTTGGAAAAAGGGAAACAATAAAAGAGACTATTTATTTAAAAATTTACGATGATTTCGAAAGCAATACAGACGATTATAGACAGGATTTCGACCTTTAAATAGTCAGATCTTTGTTATTGATTTCCTTTTAGGGAGTCAGAATGAAGCTCTGGAAGGTTCTGGCAAGGAATAGTCACGTTTATACTAGTCAAACTGGAGTGAAAAATCAGTCCCAAATGGAATTGTACGGTGAGTTTTGATTGGTGCTTTAACTGCTTTAGGATTTTGAAGAGAAATATAAATTATAAGAGGTATACAGAGTGTAACAGCCAAATGGAATAAATTCGATAACGAATAAATGAGGGGGTGTTAGGAAAAATGCTCGGACACGTCGATTTGTAATTTTAAATGGACATAGTATTCAAGAAAATAATATTATATAGGGTGTTCCATGTGACCGTGGCCAATACCAACTTTCTTATTTCAAATGCAACCCCCTGTATTTTATTTATTTTTTGGATTCTTCAGAGAATTCTAGACACAATTGATGCACAATGTCCTATACCTATCTTTAACTATTTCGGAAGTATTAAGTGTTTTCAGATTTATTGCAAAAATCAACGTTTCAAATAAAAATTATTTTATTTCACAAATTCAGTACATTACACTTAAAACCTTATGAGTCTTAATTATTAAAAAAAAAAACAAATGTTCAAAATGCTCGCCGCGAACGTTTTGGCAACATGCTAATCTGGTGTAGAATTGTCTTCTAAAGTTTTTTCAATTTCTTCTCAGTAATGGTTTTTGCTTACTTTGTTCATATCAAGAGGTAAATGGGAAATAAGTATTGAGTTTAATGTATCGAATTTGTGAAATAAAATAAATTTCATCTAAAATGTTGATTTTTGTAAAAAATCTGAAAACACTTAATATTTCCGAAAACGTTGAAGACAGGTTTAGGACATTGTATATGAATTATGTCTAGAATTTTCTGAAAAATCCAAAAAATAAATAATATACAGGTGGTTGCATTTGAAATAAGAAAGTTGGTATTGGCCACGGTCGCATGGAACACCCTATATAATTTTATTTTCTTGAAAAATATGTGCATTTGAAATTACAAATCGACGTGTCCGAGCGTTTTTCCTAACACCCCCTCATTTATTCGTTATCGAATTTATTCCATTTGGCTGTTACACTCTGTATGTGAAATATCGTTTAGGAGTTTTTTGGTGAGATTTCTTTATAATGGGCCACTGAAAGCACTGACGTGAATACAGGAGCATTTGGGCATTCATTCTTTCGCCTCTTGAGTAGATTCGCATTTGCTAGATCGAGAAAAAAATTAAATTAAAATTGACCGCTCAAACAATTGTTGAAATATTACGAATTTTTTCCGATAATTTGCTATGAATTTTTACGTTTTCGTCACGCGATATGGACCAAATTTCACGAGTATCTTGAATATGTCATTCACCATCTAAATGCAAAATTTCATTCTGATTGAGTTCCATTTTTGACATTGTATTCAGTATTGATTTCAAATTTTTGTATTGCCAGTCTTATTTTAAATTTTATTCATATGATTTTTATTATCTGACAAAATACTGGAAGAATATTATGATAGTTTCATTTTAATCGTCTCATAAACACAACGATATAATCAATTTTTTTTATAACGCTCCCTCCGTTTTATTTTTAGAAATTTTATCTCTTTGCGTGTGTGGTCGTTCTGCCTAGCGTCATATAGTCTGCAAAGAGGTAAGGATAATGACATTGGGGTAGTAAAATATTAAGTGTGAGATGAACGATTAATATTCGACGCTGATATATGAGAATTGTGCTTTAAAACGTACCGCAGGTCCAAAAGGGTCTGGAGTATACACTAACCACATGTGGGAGATTTATCTCAGATATTCGATAACAACCGAGCTTAAAAATCTGGGTATCTCATTTGCTTTGCCCATCTTGTGCCTGGTGTCTGCTGTATTCTTTCTTTAAATTCGAGTTCTAAATGAAAATAAAGACCCTTTTACCTAATACCTATTGAATATGGTTGAAACGAAATGACTTGAAAGCCATCTTCAATAGTCCTCTTTCATGAAGATATTTTGAAGAATAATAAAAATATCGTTATTTTGTTGATCAGAATCAAATTCTGATGAATTTGTACCAGATTCGGAGAAAATTGGCGAACAGGAGATCCTATAAGGGCTCCATTTTTTCTTCGCAAACATGGAACCAAAAAAAATCCTGATGACTGCTGGATAACTCCAGAAAAACATACTGGTTGAAAACAGAATATGACCTCGGTGTCTCACTCTCGTAATTAATTAGTACTTATCTGTTAAGTTAATCAACAGCTAATTGTGGAATCAGATGACTGGGATGTGGCATGTAATACGGAGCGTCATTTATAAACATACATAAATAAGTACCAAATTGAAATCACTACTTGTTCATTGTTTAGGTACATTAACAGATAGAGATTTGAATTATGATACATCAGAGTTCAGACTTCATCTGTATGCACACCATCCAGAAGACAACTAATGTCTGTTCAGAAATAGCAGTTTCTCATGGTTTTCGTAATATATTCTTCAACAATTGTGAAAATGTGAGATGGATACGTTGAAATTGAAACAGTCTGAAAAATGAATTTTAAATAATGAGGAGAGATTCTTGTTCTTCCTTAATTTTAACTTGTTTATGTAGAAATTTTAAAAATTAGGGGTTTTCCAATAAGAGGTTTAATTTTGATATAGGTACAAAGAAAAATGCCGTCTATTTAGATAAATGACTGGATGTTTATTTCATTATAAAGAGAAAAGTGTGGCGTTAATAATGGAAAATAACATCAGCCAAATGATCACTACGACGACTACAGAACCATATCCTCTTCTTGAAATTTTCCATAAGCAAATCGCAAAGTGGCTG
Source organism: Adalia bipunctata (assembly GCA_910592335.1). Taxonomy (NCBI): domain Eukaryota; kingdom Metazoa; phylum Arthropoda; class Insecta; order Coleoptera; family Coccinellidae; genus Adalia; species Adalia bipunctata. The sequence continues at coordinate 9,092,413 of OU342951.1, forward strand.
CCCTATGTCCTCAATAGCCTCACGAATTCCATCTTTGAGGTCTTGAATCGACTCTGGGCTCCAGGCCCGGACCTACGATTTTTTTCTGACCGGGGCAAAAATTCATGATTGCCCCCCCCCCCCATTTGTTTAATATGTACATATATGAATTCATAGTGAAAACAAAAATAAATAATACAAATGAATAATGAAAATAAAAACTAATAATAAGGAAAGTATCACAAAGAAAGAAATTCGACTTTTTTCTTCACATAGCATCACGCGGCGTGTTTTTCTTTCCGCGAACGCATCTATCAGCTTCTCGAAATCTGTTTCGGAAGCAGTTTTGTATTCTATAGCAAAGATCGAGAGGACCTAGAGACTTTTCTGACTCATTAAGGAACGCAAATAATTTTTTATTATTTTCCATTTGCTGAAACTGCTTTCACATCTTGCAGACATGGTAGGCAATGTGCACTATATTCTATATAATGTCAGCTATACTGACATTATAGGGAAAGCATCTTTCAGATATTGCCTGTGAAGAATTTGTAGCAGGTCTAATGAAGTCCATCTTTCACTTATTTCAGAAACCAACATTTTGAAAACCGCTAGTTCCTAACAAAAATAAACTGCATTTAAGTCTCTTCAATATTTTTGCGCTAAAATGGTCCCATTTTCTGCAGATCCTCTTTTTGCATGTTTAAAAGAGCATGGCCATTGAGGAATGAAAAATTCGTACAACCTTAATTTCCTAGAAGAATAAACCAACTAGATTCTTGACTCATCATCGCACATTTCGTCAACATGCTTTTTCTTCTTGGAAACACGTTTATTTCTAAGAATTGGCTCCACATCCAATTCTTCTGAAAGAAGTGTAGCTTCCGAGATCTAGTTTTCAATAAGTTTTTCTGTCATTACTTGCAAGATCTTCATAAGACCTTGCATGAACGATAATGAACGTGAAATAACTATATCTCCTTTCTGAATTTCCACGTTGACGTTGACCATATTGATCTCTCGCAGAATATTATCCCAAATTGTTAGGTTCAGTATGAATCTAAAATCCATCACATCATGAAGCAAATGACCAGCTTCATGCTTGTATTCTGCGACTAGTGAGGATTCTTTGATTTCTCCCACAGCCTTCAAAACTCCCGGTAAATTATTGAGCAAGGCATTAACAGCTTGATGTTACGTCCATGATGATGGCGCCCAGGGCAAGCGCCCCGCTTGCCCCACCCTAGATCCGGGCCTGGAAAAGTGAACGATACATAGAGGTTATACAGGGAGTCGTTTTGAAAAGGAAACCGAAGTCATAAAAACACTGTGAAAAAATAATGAAATCAGTAGACGAATACAGGACGCCCTGTATTAAATATTTCGGAACGCTTTTCAAGCATAATGAATATCCATCATTTCGAAAACACGTGTAAAATTAGTCATCCAATCCTCCGTGGAAATACACAACGCGAAAAATGAGGAACGACATATCAAAGTGCAGTATCGTAATTTAAGAGAAAGAAGAACATCGAGTCGCCTAAATATAAACGCAGACTTTGTGGTTAGGAAATTAACGAACATAATTTTCGTTTCGGAAGTCCGAACCCCGATTTGTGGATACAGAAAATATTATTTTTAAAATCGTACCCGAACTAATTGTCTGCATCTGTCATCTGAGACGAAAATAAAGTTAGGTGTGCTTTTTCGCAAAGGATCCTCATCCTGCTTCACCTATTCATCAAAAGCGACAATCTAAAAATACTGTTTTACGGTAAAATCCGACAGTTTCACGGAGATTCTACTAGAACAAAGACTTCAACCCACAAGTCATAATATTCGAGAATAATGATCACCAACTGAACGCACAGTTCTACAGTTTCTACTTTTTGTATCACATTTAGAATTTGGCGCCATTTTAGTTATGTATACGGAAGATAGTCTGCCATTTCCGCTATAAAGAAGACCATTCCACAAAACAACTCTAGTGAATTATCGAAAAAGGATCCCATTATTTCTGAAACCACAGATACGGTATTGTATCGTCGTCAAATCAGTAGAATTTTTCGGATTTAAATAACTTTTAATCAAGGACTTTTTACATGTAAATCAATGTGAAAATGTCAATAAAATTCGTAATGCTGCTGTCCTTCCAAAAAATCCTTGTACAGGGTGTTCTTTCGGTGATCGCTTCTGAAATCATGTACGATTTCTTGGAAAGCGGCTTTTTTTAAAAAGGATGTTTCAACTTGCGCGGTTTTCTTTAGAATAAATAAAACACATAATTTGCATTCATTTTCGAAAACTTTTTATTGGTAATTGAAGTATCAGTTATGACATTTACGTACGAGGAATAATATCTGCCAAATGGCCTCCTCTTGCAGTTCTACAGACGTCCACTTTTTTGTTAAAATTTTCAATGACATTTTGACATAATTGGGGCTCTATCTCACTAATGACACGAATAATTTCATCCTTTAGTTCAGGAATAGATTTTGGATTATTCTTATAGACCTGGCTTTTCACATAACCCCAAAGAGAATAGTCCAACGTTTTCAAATCACATGGCCAATTGACATCACTGTTTCTGGAGATTATTCGTTTGGGAAATTTTTGTCTCAATAAATCCATTGTGTCATTTGCAAAGTGAGGTGTAGGGACATCCTGCTGAAATCACATGTCCTCTAGATCAATATTCATCAATTCAGGCCACAAAAATCCGACGGTATCGATCACCATTGACAGTTCCAGCTTCACCAGCATCAGCATTTTCGAAGAAGTAAGGCTGAATTACACCTCCTGATTATAATGCACACCAAACAGTGATGCGTAGGTTTCTCATGAATACTTCGTGGATTTTCCTCACTCCAGATACGACAATTTTGTTTATCAACATAGCCACCAAGTTCAAAATGAGCCTCATCCTAAAACATGATTTTGAGATTTGAAAAAAATCCGCAGGTTGTTCATTGATGAAATTGACAAATGAACGACGTTTTAAATGATCTTTTGGCTTTAGTTCCTGTGTTATTTGAACCTTATATGACTTCAGAGCTAAATTTTTGTGTAAAATACGCCATGTTGTGGACCCACCAAGTCCAACGTCGTCTTATGGACATTTCATTGTCTTCACCAAAACTTTAACGAACCAAATCAATATTTTCTTGTGAACGACCACTATACGACTCTATTTTTCCCTTTTTTGGTCTTCCACAAAACCGATCTCTTCAAATTTTTTAATAATTCGACCAATAGAGCTTTCAGATGGACGATTATGTAAACCATAAAATTCACGTAATTTTTTAAAAATACTTTCCACAGAACGCTGATTTTCATGAAATAATTCAACAATTTGAACGCGTTGTTGTATCATGTACAAAGCCTTTATACATCACACTTCTTAAATGTCAAAATTCCCATCGAATTCAGTGCGCCATCAATATTTTATTTATTTAAAAAAAAATTAATTTGAAACAGCCCATATTTATCATATTTCTTGAACTTGCCCCCAAGTGCTCTTTCATCTTTGAACATATAAAAAGCTCAGCATATATATACGCACCTTGTATTCTGAGGTAATATGAATGTTTCCGTTACTTAATTCTGGTAATATTCGTTTTTCGATTTTTCCTTCATGCAGGAGTGGAAATTACAAATTATAAAAATTGTTTATTTATTTCGCAGACTATAAATCAGTGTGCTCTACCACCATCTCAGAAGATTCAGGAAAGCATTCTGAGGGTTTCTATTCTGACCATCAGAGACAACATTTTATCACAACTGTTCAACTCAGGAAGAATCCTGGAGAAACTTTGGGTATCATCATAGGTGAGTACAGTGAATTGTTAAGAGGATTTTCAAGCAGCAATGGAATATCAAACAGAAATTAAACGATTGCTCAACAGAGGCTTGACATTTCTGTCGCTGTAGCAATGCTACAGCTACAGAGTTACCACAACAAAGCCAAAGATCTTCTCTAACTAAAAATCATCGGAACAAGACTCAAATTATCTTTTGCGACAATTTGAAACCATCAACTCCATTTAATTATCTTCATTCATTGCACATTCTCATAATTGTTTCGTTTTCATCGCAGAAATGAGAACGAGAGCATGTCCGCATTAATTAGATAACTTGGGCAAATTCAAAGACACTCAAGTCAACACTCCCATTCATAAAAATTAGTTGAGAAATATGAATCATTTCATAATTCGCATCCATCATGCTGGATAAGGTGGAATTTTAGTAATTACCTCATCTTGGCTTTAGCCCAGCATACAAGTTGAAATTCGAAAAGAGAGTTATTTTATGTAGGTACCCAGTGACATTGCCAGTTTATTAGTCCTGCAGCTGTTTTATAAACGATCGAAATTGTTTACGTGGTTTTGGGGTTGTCACAATCAATAAGAATTTGGAGAAATTACATTAAGCAAACTCAGTGCTTCTATATTTCATGTTGTGGTTTCCTTAAATTGTTGGCGTACTCAAGCTATACGTCCAAAATTTCATCTAGATCGCGTAATATAGTACAAACGTTTCAGATAGACCCACATCCTCAAGAAATTCCATCAAAACAAATCATGAAAGCCGGCATTTCCTGTATTGTTCGGAAAAAGAATGCGCTAAGTCCTTGTCGAAAGATCTACGACTTCCTAATATCCGAGCGTTCAAAGAGGAACGCTTCGATATTCAAAGAGAAAACAGATAAAAGCGAGTGTTGACACCCTCAATCAATAAATAACCGCAAGAACCTAAAGAGTTATTTTTAAAATCTCCCCTTTGAAACCGTCTAGTTTCGTGTCACGCCAGTCACTAAGAATGACATTCTTCTTTTACGTAATGGACAAAGTTCTGTGACTTGTTGCTTTGATGGGTGTAGTTTGTCTTGCAACCCAAACTATGTTCTTACCAGCAAGCTGCCTCTGGTTTTTCTTCAGTCTCCTCATTAAAATTGGGCCTGGATTCGTAAGATGAGAAGGCACACCCTCTTGTTAATTGGTGTTCTTCTAGCTTCTTTGATGTTTTATTCTGAGCTCCAGGAGGCAAGAAATCATGTGATATGTCCCTGTAGAAAAATCTGAGAGTATCAAGAGTCAAGTGTCTCCACCAAGATTGTTCGTTCGGTTATTATACAATTTTTTTATACAATTGCCAAAGCAAGGCAAATCGGAAGAAGATTCCATTTGTGCCAGCTCGTAAAATGGATTTTCGTGCTTTGGCACAACGTAACAAGAATTGGAATTTTTTAGGGTCGTATGCAGGTCAATTAGTTCGTTTGTACGTAGTTGTTTTCATTTCAGGGCTCACTTCAAAGAGTAATATTCCCAGCAAATCTGTTTCCAATGCTTCACGCTCCTGACTCCTCATTTAAATCCTAGAACATCCTGATTGTCAGCCGTAGCAAAACAAGCTAATAATATAGCCTTCAACGTTACCCTGGCACTTTGTACTTATGATTTACCTGTAACGAGACAAAATAAAAGTGTAGATGCAGCTGCAAGATGCTCTCTCATTAAAGTTTATTATGTGAATCGTACAGAAATAGGTGATTTCGTATATCCGTCCTGCTCAGGTTTGTGCTGCGTCTTGGCATCGCTTCTCAAGGGTTATTAGAAGAATACCTGAAACGCAACCTCCGTGACAATGATGGATATGTGCTTAAATCGGTGGAAATTCTTAATTCGGCTTCATTTGCGACGCATTCGACAACTCTGTACGATCTAGTTTTATTATGGGGAAAAGGAAATGCAGGAAGATTGGAACTACTGCACCTACCGTAATGAAATAGCGTTAGAGGATTCGATTTCACCAATAGACGTGCATTCAACCACTCAATTCCTTTTTCAAAGCCTTAGGAATTTTTTCTATTGGACCACTGCTAGCGAGCCCGGAATACTCTTGATTTGAAATACACACTTTCAAGAATTACAATAATCAACATACATCGTCGTTGCCAGATTTTCCATTCCGCGTCTTGTACTGAAGAAGGCAGTGACAAAAGGAACGGAATGTGAACGCTGTCTAACTATATAGACTTAAAACATCTACAGGGTCCTGCAATAGTGCGTTCTTCTTCCATAGCTGCCGAACCAGAAATCTCAGAGATTTCGTTGGAAAGTAGACCTCTTGTACCTTCATTTCTGCATCTCAGGAAATTATTTTCTGATATACAGGGTCCCCGATAAATGTTATTCAACAAATGGATGATTTTTTAATGGATCACCCCCATATATTTTCACATATTTTCAATGACCTTCATTACCTCTTTCATGACGCAAAATCTTAGGGACATGTTTCCAACAGTTCAGATCTTATTCGGGGAAAACTGCAAAAAAGGGAGGGAAAAGCAGTTCAGTATAAGTCTTCTGACGATTTCCAGAAGCGATAGTAACATGAATTTGAACTAAAAGTTTTTTAATTCAAGGATTTGCCTTGACATGGTTCCTAAACGATCAACCTGTCATATACAGGGTGTCCGTTATTAAGGTCCAAATATGAAGAACTTATTATTTCTCGATTTTTTCAAATAGAACACCCTGTATTTTTTCCACAATAATGTGGACAATTGGATACCTAACATTTTCTCAGAAGTAACCTTAGGATTATTTCAACCCCCGCATCCAGCAGACACGAAAAATGATATCGCAACTGAAAATTTCATTCAAATAATAACATAAAAAATTTTATTCAACTAATAACATAATAAAAACTAACGGACATTCAAAAGAGGTCAAACAATGAAATAAAACTAATAACTAATTGAATAATTATTGACAAACTTCAAAACCTTCCCAGAATCATATTTCCTGAGCATATCGTCAAAATGATATTTCTTTTTCGTACAAGCAATTCATATTGATCACGTATTCAACCAATTATATCAGTTTTTATCGGCTTTCCAAAAAAAAATTGATCAAGTTATTGCTACTAGAGCTCAAAGATACTTTCGAATACAGTAAATCAGTATGAATTTTTATTTCCTATCGGGATATTGGGCAGCATAAGTTCGACTTCCTTAAAAAACAGGTTCTGTGGCACTGCCCTAACATGAAAATCATATCAACCATCCTATTTTTTCCAAAAATTCATACTGATTCACTATATTCGAAAGTATCTTTGAGCTCTAAGTAGCAATAACTTGATCAATATTTTTTTGGAAAGCCGATAACAACTGATATAATAGGTTGAATACGTGATCAATATGGATTGCTTGTACGGAAAAGAAATATCATTTTTATGATGATGCTCAGGAAGTATGATTCTGGGAAGGTTTTGAAGTTTGTCAATAATTAGGTATTCATTTAGTTTTATTTCATTGTTCAACCTCTTTTGAATGTCCGTTAGTTTTATTATGTTATTATTTGAATAAAATTTTCATTTGCGATATCATTTTTCGTGTCTGCTGGATGCGGGGGTTAAAATAATCCTAAGGTTACTTCTGAGAAAATGTAAGGTATCCAATTGTCTACATTATTGTGGAAAAAATACAGGGTGTTCTATTTGAAGAAATCGAGAAATAATAATTTTAAGTTCTTCATATTTGGACCTTAATAACGGACACCCTGTATATGACAGGTTGATCTTTTAGGATCCATGTCAAGGCAAATCCTTCAATTCAAAAACTTTTATTTCAAATTCATGTTACTATCGCTTCTGGAAATCGTCAGAAGACTTTTACTGAACTGCTTTTCCCTCACCTTTTTGCAGTTTTCTTCGAATAAGATCTAAACTGTTGGAAAAATGTCCCTAAGATTTTGCATCATGAAAGGGGTAATGAAGGTCATTGAAAATATGTGAAAATATATGGGGTGATCCATTAAAAAAATCATCCATTTGTTGAATAACATTTATCAGGGACACCCTTTATATCAGAAAATAATTTCCTGAGATGCAGTAATGAAGGTACAAGAGGTCTACTATTCAACGAAATCTCTGAGATGTCTGGTTCGGCAGCTACGGAAGAAGAACGCCCTATTGCAGGAGCAGGACCCTGTATAACTTCTATCCAAGTTCCAAGCTCATAATAATCTACTCTCAGTACGTTCCTATCAAACCGACTGCAAACGAAATCTGTCAGCCTAATGGCCATATCCAAACAAAAGCACCCTTTCTCGTCGCGTCCAGACATCCATTTCGCCAACACAAATAGAATCCAACCCTGCCGTCTCTCAATTCCGTGGGCTTAATTAAATTGTCTTCTTCTGTTTCATGAACTGTAACGATTGCAGTTAATCTTCTTTAATGAAGCGACCACGTGCTCTCGGTGCGGTCTTCATACCGATGGAAATGAAAATAATCGTAAAAATAGTTTTCTAATCGCCTCTATTTCCATCGAAAATTGGAGGATGGATCGATTGGTTCGGATGCTAACGAACTGCGGTCGAGAGGATCATTGCTCGATTGAGTGTGGGTGAGGTGGGTTAGGTGAACGCGTCATTACCCATTAGTTAGTGACATGGACTACCTAAATTGGTCAGTGAAACAGTACTGCTTCGAACCGATCGATGAAGCAAAAATTCTCAAGTCCCAAAAAGTCCGTTTTATGTAATTTTCAAATGATTTGGGGGCTATAAAAAAAGAACATAACCTATGTCACTCCCACAATTCATACGAATCTAATGACACCCCATTTGTTGAAATCCTTCAAGCCTTTCGTGCTGTAGAGCATGAAAAAGAAGTAGACATGTATACACTCGAAAAACATTACCCTCCTGCTGGCGCAGTCTATACAGGGTCTTTCACGAGGAACCTCACCCATATTTATACGGGAAACTACTGAACGTATTTTCATGAAATTCAGCACTTATAAGTATTTCACGATTCTGATGAAATCTAAAATATTTTCAAGGCATGAGCACCTCCGGTTTTTCCGGAAATGACGTCAACTTCCGTTTTTCAAATTAGAACCCCATTTTTTTATGGCAGATATTGAATCTTCGTTAAAAAATAATGTGAGTGTATGCATCACACCCTTGCCCTAAAATGGATATTTTCTGAGTTAATATCCACTTTAGGGCAAGGGTGTGATGCATACACTCACATTATTTTTTAACGTAGATTCAATATCTGCCATAAAAAAATGGGGTTCTAATTTGAAAAAATTGATTTTTCACGATTTTGTCATCCCTAACTTTGAAAGCGATTTTTTCACCCCCTGTATCATGAATGGCGATTTCGATTTTCAAAGTGGATACATCAATCTTACATCTTGAAAAATCCCAAAAATGAAAATTTTCCATCTAAAAACCTCGAAGTTATTCTTGTTTCAGCGGAGCTCTATTTTCGATTTTTTTTTCGAATTTTCCCGCTCAGAGAGAATTTTCCAACCAGAACTGAAAAATGTTACATCAAAATAACTTGAAATTTTCTAAGGAATCTATTTCTGCAATAAAAAAATGGTGTTCTAATTTGAAAAACGGAAGTTGACGTCATTTCCGGAAAAACCGGAGGTGCTCATGCCTTGAAAATATTTTAGATTTCATCAGCATCGTGAAATACTTATAAGTGCTGAATTTCATGAAAATACGTTCAGTAGTTTCCCGTATAAATAAAACTTTGAACATCTAGATTCTAGACCTTCACAGTAGCTCTAGGTATTTTACTGGTCTTGTCGATTGAAAACTTCGATATTTATGCAAATGAAGATGGCTTTAATCCATTAAGGGAAAGGACCAAAACCTGGTGTTTCCCGGAATTACCTTGTCGGAATCTTGAGCAGCCGACAAAGAGTTTCGTACAAAATATTATAAAATTATGGACCGAAACTAAATATATTTCGGATATTACAAGTAAATGACCATTATAAATTTGAACAGAGATCTTTTTCGAGTCTTGTCAATTGAAAACCTCGATATTTATGCAAATCAAGATGGCTTCCACCCATTAGGGAAAAGGACCCAAATCTGGTGTTTCCCGGAATTACTTTGTCGGAATCCTGCAAGATTCCGACATAAATCTCTGAAACTCTGGTGTTTCCTGGAATTACCTTGCCGCAATCTCGAGCATCCGAAAAAGAAATTATTTAGTAGATAATAATATAAAAACAAAATAAAAAATAGGGTACGTCGGATATAAAATGTTTATGACAGTTGCAAATCATAACAGAAATTTTGCACTGGAGTTTCTGAGGAAAAAAGTTCTAATGTGGGAATTGCTCACTCAAATTATTGAATCATTTCTATCCAGTACCATCCACAGTCCGAGTACGATCCTGGCAGTCTCTTAGGGCGGTCGGAGAGAACGTTGTTATCACCGTTTGACCAATAGCAGCTTTATTGTGCGCAAACCAGACGATTCTGTTTGTTTACAAAGCTCCTTCTTATATTTGAACGGACTTTAATAGTAAAAAGAACATTTAATCATCGAGATGAGTACCTCTACGCGGATCGTGCCGTTTAGACGTCGATATATTCTTTTCCTCGTCCAAACTTCTAGGGATTTAAGTTGAATCATTCATCCTCGTGCCAATTATCACCTCAGAATGGCGGATAATCCCGCCAATTTGAGACGAGGTTGCTCGAATCGGGAAGCTGTGTCGAAAGATCGGAGCTTTTACGACTCCAGGCTCACATAAGCGCGGATTTATTGAGATTTATCGCGGCCATATAACTTCGCCGAAATAAAACGAAATAAAAATAAAATCGAAACGTCTAGTCCCGCCAAAACTATAATATTAGGCCGGAAACGGATGACGCATGGCGCACTTCTAGCCTTATCCTACTCCATTTTGCCCCTTTGGGTTTTATTAATAGAGTTGCGTGTGCAGAGACGAAGTGGCCCGCGTTAAATGTGGAGAAAAGACAGTTAATGAGAAGCTTGGGATTCAAAAGAAGATCATTCGCAACGCATAGAATTGCAGCTTTATTACTAGTAGAGCCCGTAGATCTACCGTTATACTTTGGCCGACGGCTACGGCACCGATTCTCCATTCAAAAAGTGCCTTTCATTTTTCCAAGTTCACGCCCTCAATTTTTCACCTAAAACCTTGATATTTTTTTTAAATTGAAGTTGAAGGATGTCTTGAGGGCACTCCAAATTCTTCTCTTTGATCAAATCATTTTTTCGCATGAAAAAATCGGCTACGGCACCGATTCTCCATTCAAAAAGTGCCTTCCATTTTTCCGAGTTCACGCCCTCAATTTCTCACCTAAAAGCTTGATATTTTTTCAAATTGAAGTTAAGGATGTCTTGAGGTCACTTCAATTTCTTATCTTTGAAAAAATCGGCTACGGCACCGATTCTCCATTCAAAAAGTCCCTTTCATTATTCCAAGTTCACGTCCTCAATTTTTCACCTAAAACCTTGATTTTTTTTTAAATTGAAGTTGAAGGATGTTTTGAGGGCACTCCATTTTTTCTTTTTGATAAAACCATTTTTTCGCATGAAAAAATCGGCTACTGCACCAATTCTCCATTCAAAAAGTGCCTTTTATTTTTCCAAGATTACGCCCTCAATTTTCCACCTAAAAGCTTGATTTTTTTTTAAATTGAAGTTGAAGGATGTCTTATAGTAAAATATAGTTATAGTAAAAAGGGGTTACAGTTCACTGCGACCTTAAGGTCTATTGTGCCCCCTGACAGAGCTGACAGAGGATGTCTTGAGGGCACTCCAATTTCTTCTCTACGATAGAATTATTTTTCGCATGAAAAAATCGGCTACGGCACCGATTCTCCATTCAAAAAGTGCCTTTCATTTTTCCAGGTTCACGACCTCAATTGGCTCAATTTTTCACCTAAAACCTTAATATTTTTTTACAAGCTTTTATTTAGTTTCACCTGTCCCGGTGTCTGTCTGTCTGTCTGTAATCAAATCTTGCAAGTTGAATTTGACACACTTCTAATCGTCCGATTGATTTGAAATTTGGCAGGTGTACATAATTCTGGTGACAATGCATCATGAAATATTTTTTATAGAAAAAAACAAAATGGCGGCTCCAAAATGGCGGATGAGTTTTGTAATTATCATCCGATTCCATTCAAAATTAGTATCTGGAGGTTTTTGGGTTCGACAATGATGATTCTTCCGTCAAAATTGAAAAATTCAAGATGGCGGCTACAATATGGCGGACGAGTTTTGTAATTATGATCCGATTCTATTCAAAATTGGTATCTGGGGGTTTTCTGGGTAGGAAATCACGATTTTTCTAAATTGAGGAATTCAAGATGGCGGTTTCAAAATGGCGGATAAGTGTTGTTATTATAAAAGCTTGTTTAAAAAAATGATTTTTTGTTATAGCTTGTTTAACACGTTGAGTGCCACCATAACTTCTGAAAAAACTGACCCAGTGGCCACGATTTTTTTTTTGCATAATCATCTTCTCTGGTGTTCAATTGAATGAAATTAATATATGGAACATCAATTTTCTAATTTTTTATGTACTTTTGAGTCCGATTGTTGGTGATGATTCAGCAGATGAAAAACATCCAGATGAAGATACTCCGAAATGGATACAGCTCTGCCAAAATAAAAAAAATGAGGAAAAATGCACAAAATATAGATACGGCAAAAGCAGGCCATGCTCTACTCTATACATCACTTTCCACCTGTAAACGTGAGACCCCTGGAGAAATACGGGATTTAGATATGCGTCGTTGGTCGTGAGACCAGAGTGGTCTCACGCGGCTCGCCGCTCCCAAAAAAGTGTGATACCTATGTGGTCTCACATGGCACTCAACGTGTTAAATTGAAGTTGAAGGATGTCTTGAGGTCACTCCAATTTCTTCTCTTTGATAAAATTATTTTTTCGCATGAAAAAATCGGCTACGGCACCGATTCTCCATTCAAAAAGTGCCTTTCATCTTTCCAGGTTTACGCCCTCAATTTTTCACCTAAAAGCTTGAATTTTTCTTTGAATTGAAGTTAAAGGATGTCTTCAGGCCAATCCAATTTCTTCTCTTTGAAAAAATCGGGTTGAATTTGAGAGTCTATGAAAATTGACTTCATAATCGTTTTTCGGCGGTTGTTCATCAAATTTTCTTTGGAAATTCATTGGAGTGCCCTCGACAAATCAATTTTCTATATTTTAAAACAAAATTCCATTTGGAACCTGACCGTTTTAAAAAAAAATTATTTGCTGTCGCAATTATTCTATTATAAAAGTTCACTAAGCGCTTTCAGAAGGAACAAATGGAATGATAATCCCAATTCTAGAACGGAAATCCGAAGATTCCTTGATATGATAACCGAAGAAAAGTTCATCTTCATCAAACGACGAGGCAGAGGACAATTTCCACAGCCTATAATAATATCTAAACTGAGAAAAGTTAAAAATAAACAGTACACTTCGGGAGACGACTACTGTAGCACGTTTAGAATACATCGTTGATAAAAGTTACATTCAGAATCCCTAAGAATCTTTTTCCATACAGAAAATATCCCCAAATATCAGTGTGAAGATACTCGTGAAACAATCATAATTTTCCGATAGTTCCGAATACGTATGGTCGACCTAAATTCGTTTTCCAAGTTGTGATGAGTTCGCTTCATGTTAAACCACCTGCAAATTTCGAGTGAAGTGCAGTTTTCGTCTGATATTAAGTGCGGAAAATATGAAAATTTGTTTTCTTAACTTGTTCCATTCTTGAATATGTTCCCGAATTTGAAGTTTCCGTCTATTAGGCCTAGAGCTAGGAGTTTATCGAATCCTTGTAAAGGGGAATCTTGTGAGGATATTGGATTCTGCAAGCCTCCAAAAACTCCAGTGGGCTCGCCAAAGGAAAAGAGGAATAGAAGGAGCCATTTGTTCAAAAGAGGTACCTTTATAGTATTCCCGACTAAAGGAGGTTTTTTGGGTTACAAATACATTTTAGACGGAAATCAAAAGACAAAGATTTTAAGGGTTTTTGAGGATGCATATTTTACGTATCATATTATTCTTTTTCCAATTGAATACACTTGAAACGATTGTAGGAACGTCTTCTGATTTATCGTGAAGTTTTCACCAAATTTTATTCATTTTTGAATCCAAATTTCAAGGATTTTCTTCTCTAGTCTGTGTCATTTTCAACAAGATCAATTGGTCAAAGAACTAGAAGTGGTGGAAGTCACCGTTTTTCAACATGTGATGAGAAAGCCTCTTAGATTTTCCTCAAAAATCTTGCGTTTAATGAGAAAGTTGCAAGAGGAAAGAAAATTTTCGAATTGAATGGGCATTTTGAATGTTCAACAATTTTTAAGGTACATAATCAAATAGCGATTTAGTGGTTCCAAAGACATTATGGTCCAGTAAAAAGTGTCTCAAGGGGATCCATCGCCAAAATAGGTAGCACTTTGAGATTTCAAATATCATAAAACTCCTGTGTACCAAACTCAGAGATTTTGACATAAAAAGAAAAGATTTTCGAGTGTGAAATTCAGGGTAAGCCCAGAAGAGGAGCCTTCTTGCAAAAATCAAAAATAGGGTGCCCAAAAACAAAACATTATACTTTTGCATGACTGATCTATTTTTCCTCCACAAAAACTATTTTTTTTCTCTCTCTTTAAAGGAAACTCCGATTTGGGTTCAATTCCTAGCATTTCGTCCTTAAGACCAGGATCAGTAGCTCAAGCAAGCGATCATCTAGTACCTGGCGACAAAATCCACAGCATCAATGGCATCAACACTTCGAAAATGCGTCCAGCTGACGTCAATAGTCTTTTGGAAAACATCGATGGAAACGCCATCTTGGAAGTAGGGTATTCCTTGCCTTGTTATGGTGAGTGGAATAGCAAATTGTCTCATTATGGGTAGAAATATGACTTATTGTGTGCTTTTATTCCGAATGAAAAATCAAAAATCGAATTGAAAACAAGAGTTGAATGTAGAATTTTCGAAATAGGCGTATAGGCCAAGTTTTATAGACGGAAACTTGAATGTTTAGACTTACTGAATAACCAAATTTCGTGCAGATCAACAGAGTGGGCAGTTACCACAACATTTTCAATTATTGTTTTAGGCTCACAACAGTCCATGAGTGTCATTACAAAGACTACTGAAGTTACAGTGGAAAGGACTGATGGATCCATTGGTATAACTTTAAGAGGTGGGACAGTCCAAGATCACCCTAATTTGAGTAGACCATTGATCATCACGCATGTGAGACCAAATGGACCAGCTGCAAGGTGAATTTCTTATTTCCATACTCAAAATGTGTTATTTTTTGGTATCTTCTTCTTGCCAAAGGTGATTAGGCAAGGTACAGCAATTCCTCAGTCATTTTGTCTTGAAGTATCGTTCGTATTCCTCCTCAAATATTGATTTTCGGCAGAACCGGCCTCATACGAGTGGGAGACAGGGTGCTGAAAGTGGACAACCAACCTCTCTTCAACAAATCCCTAGTGGAAGCCCAACAGCTCCTCAGGGAAAGCTGCGTTTCCAAGAACCAACACGGCATCACTGTCACCACCCTCACTATAGAATACGAAGTGAGCAACATGGAAACAGTGAAATACGCCACTGGTGCTCTTCTGGTGGAGATAGACAGGACTCACGACGAAGATTTCGGAGTGATTTTGAACAATTACGGTAGTGATTTCGGTCTGGACGAAGTGATGCCTTCCGGGTTTTTCGTGGGACACATCATACAAGGTAGTACGGCCGATAGGTGCGGTGCTTTGAATATCGGTGATCAGATTTTGGCCATTAATGACTTGGTGCTGAAGGATTTCGATGGGAACTTGGCGGAAGCAGAAAAGTTGCTGAGGAAGGCGAGGAGGTTGCAGATATTGCCGTTTCATGCTTTGCATAGGGTGTCCAGGAATTATGGATTCGGTGAGTTGATAGATTCGCCCTTTTTCAAGTCTACTGCTGTAAGTGAAAACATTGAGCATTCATCTAGATTCTGTCTTGAATATCTCCAGATCTAGTTTCAAGAATTGTGATATTACTAGCGACCCATATGCCGGCGCCGCACCGCTATATCCCTGCATTTTAAATCTGTAATATCTTCGGAAATATTCATTTAAATTACATGCTGTAAAGGGCCATATTGATCTAAATTGAATGGATAATGTATTTGAGGTACTCAATTGGATAAGGATTAATGCTGTATTGCTTCAAATAACTTCCTAAATAAGCCATTTTTCCCGTAAAATGTAAAGGATAAAAAATGGTTATTGTGGGTTATCCTTAAGAGATAGACATATACCATCGCGGACTTTTTTGTTGACCTTTTTTAAGAGTACAATACCGAGAACATTATTTCGATTTATCCCGTGGGATTCAGTCAGCGTTTGCAAATGTGAGCGCAAAAAAATGTGTTTATTTACGGCATCACATTAGAAACTTGTGAATTCATCAGTGTTTCTCGACAATATTATGCATGTATTATACATATAAACCTTCCTCTTGAATCACTTCATCTATTAAAAAAAAGCGTTTCAAAATCTGTTGCGTAGTTTTGAAGATTTAAGCATACATAGGGACAGACAGCGAAGTCGTCTTTGCTTTATACTATGTAATGATGATACCGTGTTCGAAAAAATCAATGGTGACTCGAATTTTAGGTCAATTTCCAAGCCCAAGTTTGAGTGGTTATAGCACAATCAACTCAAGATGTTCTAGAAGAAGGAATATACCAAATCGGCAGAGTATGATGCACAAATCTTTCGATGGAGATTTAGGTAACAAAATTTATAAAAAAAACCTGTATTCATTTCAATTCTTCACAAAAATTTCTAACTAAAATTTTAGGATCGAACTGCTTTGGCTATACCAGCAATATGGGTGTCTGTCATACAGAATCCCTAAATATCACACTTTATAGTGACAGAGGGTCTGGTTTTGGCCTCGGTGTTTCTGTTGGAGATCACACAGACAATAAGCCAGCTGATATTTTAATATCCAGGATAGTACCAGATTCTCCTGCTTACAGGTATGTTTTTTGGTATTAATTCATTGACAGCTATAGGGTTCTTCATACGGAAGATCCGTTATTGAGGATGTCTTTCCTTTTAGGTGTGGCTGCTTGCAAGTGGGAGACAGAATATCGTCTGTGAATCATCAATACAATCTAACTTTACAAGAAATATCTGCGATATTAGATAGAGGAACAGACATTAATAACGTATGTCAAGTAGCTCTCCAGGTAGAGTTTGACGTGGCCGATACTATAGTGCCTTCCAGTGGGATATTCACTGTCAAGCTGGCCAAAAGAGGACCAGGATTAGGAATCACCATCACTGGTAAATAAAGTTTCAAACTTTGGCTGAATATTATTATATTAATCCTATTTTTTAGCATCCAAAGTGGCACCAGATGACCCTTTCATAATCTCAGAAATTTGTAGAGGCTCTATAGCTCACAGGACGGGTACACTGCATGCAGGAGATCGACTGCTAGCTATAGACAACCAAACTTTGACCCACCATACAGTGGAATCTGCCTTCGACATCATCAAGCATTCAAGCAGCGACATTGTGACTTTGAAGATCGAAAAAACTGAAACAGAAGGCGACAACCTGTTCTTGGATAGTGTTGTATACACCGTTGAGCTTCACAGATACGGAGGACCTCTAGGAATTACGATTTCTGGTAGTGAGAACAGTAATGAGCCAATTATTTTGTCCAGGATTACAGAAGGTAACTTTTTAAGCCTTCCATTGGAAGTTCTTACGTGAATATGCGTTTTAAATATCTTAGAAATTGAATGGGTTATTTGCCTCTCAAGATTAACTATCTGAAGAATTGTTTGATGTAGTTAAATGATTTCAAGGTGGTCTAGCAGAAAAAACTGGGGCTCTTCACATAGGAGACAGAATTCTGGCTATAAATACGGAAAGCCTTGAACACAGGCGTCTCTCTGATGCCATAAGACTTCTACAAACTTCTGGAGATAGGGTGCAACTGAAAATTGCTCGCAACTTGAAACCAAAAGGTAAATTCCTCAAAGGCTTCAAAAAGACAAAACTGCGAATAATTACTATCAACTTGCTTTCTTATTTAGACATCTTCCTTTTTTTGAATTGTAGATTTTCGAACTGACTTCAAAATTGACTACTCTCTGGACTCGAGAGGAACTTCCAGTATTACTGAGTCACAACTAGATGAACGATGCGAGTACTCCAGTCCAGATGGTGTGATGAGTGTGGATAGTGCTGTTCATTCATGGGATAGCAATAATCCAGATAATACTACAGGTACCTGAACAAAAACTTGACAAGAGAATATTGAAAAAACATCCTGTGTACTTTTTCAGACATAAAAGATGGTGAAAGTCTTCTGAGTGAACCTATATCGTTAGACAAGGACTGTGCTTCTATTGAGCAGAAGCACGACTCACAGATACAGTTCTATTCGGATGCCGATGAGGTTTTTTGTCCAAGTCCTTTACCTCTGCCTAGTTACAACTACTCGCACGCATATAAGTACGATACTAGTCACCCCTTCCAGCAGGTGAGATTATCTGTCAAAAATTGCGCCATCTATTGGATTTCATTCTCAATCAGAGTGCCTCGCCTAACCAATGCTTATAGTTTTATGGGGTATCAAATGCGTTTATTTCTATAAAATCCGATATGAAAATGACCTTATTTTGCAGCCATCAAACAACTATATGAAGATGTATGGCGATGATTGTCTGACAGGCCAGGAAATCTTTCATGTAACATTATACAAAGATTCCATTTACGACGATTATGGTTTTAGCGTTAGCGATGGTCTCTATGAGAAAGGAGTTTATGTCAACAAAATTAGGAAAGATGGTCCGGCAGATATAGTGGGGCTATTAAAACCTTACGATAGAATCATTCAGGTATTTTATTCTGAAAATATTGATCTATTTTAAACTTCTAACCGATCTCAATTTTGATTTTCTAGGTGAATGATACTAAAACTCAAGATTTTGATTGTTGTCTAACTGTTCCTCTCATCGCTTCAGCTGGGGATAGGATCGAGTTGATTATTGCGAGGAATCCCTATATAAATTGCTGTGAGAGGGTATAACTACCATTACCTAATCAAAAATGTAAGAAATAATCTATATTTTTTATTTTCAGGGTGAACAAGACAGTTTTCATAAGAAAATGTTCCCAGGCAATCAAAACACCATAACTAAAACATTATAATTTTAAAACTGTGCTACAGACCTTTGTTAAACCCTCATCCATTGTCTTCAATTAATTATTCCTTGTATAGCTTGTCATGGTTTCTTTTATAACTGTAAACGAGAAGGGAATAAAACACAACTTGTATAAAAATATTTATTTATGAATTTAATACACAATATTTATAAAATAATCAACGATTTTTTTTCTGTACATAATCTTTACAATATTACAATGTTATAGTTCAAGCATCAAATAAACTAAACTTTTATAAAAACACATTCACATTTTATTGATTATTTTCCTGATGGCCAAAAATTTGTGTGAATTATTCACACTAAATCGTATTCACTATCTTGATAAAAAGATATCATGAACACACATTATAATACCTACAAATTTTCAATACAATTTTGATAAGCTCTTGTGATAAGAAAAAGTGCTCCTAATTATCAAGAAATGTTGATTATTCAAGGCAGCTGGAAAAATAAAATTCTGCTAACTGACCTAGAAATACAATGCACTGAATAATTCGAAGATAAGTCTGAATAATGTGGTGGTGCTGAATAATTATCATGAATTATACAACTTGAGTGTTTTAATTTACTGAAATGAATATCTCATTCCGAAATTTACAGCTTAAACTAAACAAAATTACAACTTTTGTATATGAGCAAATAATAGGTGAATCAAAGATAAATAACTTAATAATTATGCAATAAGTAAACTGAACTTCGATGTTTGGACACAAATGAGATCCAACTTTCTCCATACATTTCTCACATGGTTAAGTATTCTGTCAGATTTCATTCAATTGTAAATTTGGCAACTATTCTCTACATGACTAGTTAATATTAATAAATACTATTTACACCTCAATAACTTGAGAAACAATACAATAAAACTTTCATTACAATCTAGCTGCCATTCTGTTTTCTAAAACGCAGATCGGCCATAACAAATTTCCCTTTTGGGAAATGACTTTAAATGATTATATTTCTGAAAGGAATTCAACAAGAAGGAACTTATTTCAATGGATACAATTTTGATCTTTCCAAAATCAATTTTTTCAACCAGGCCAAAGAATCTCATAAAAAAGATAATCAAATTGGTGAACATCATCGATAATGATGTATTATATCGATAATGATGCATTAGCAGTCACAATATTTTTTTCAATTTCAATCATACTTTCTGATGGAATCAAAACATTAAATGATTTAAGATAAAGATTAACTATAAATCAAAATTCAATTGGATTTTGAGCCCAAAGATACTCAAACAAGATCAAATCCTCAGAGAAAATTGTTAGTTATAAATATAGATATTTCAATCACACTATTCGATTGAAGTGAAGAAAAGCTGTATATACTTCAAATTATGAAAAAGCAGGTACATTAAAATTAAAGAATAATAGGTGTGCTTCAACACTAGGATATCATCTGAGCCTCCAAAAATTCGACTGGGATTTTAAGATTATATTTTAAATTTTTTAGAAACACAAATATTGTGGTTGATTCAAAAGAATACTTTATTTTCAATTATCAATTTCACTATTCTGGGTTATCAAAAGTTTTTTTACTCACACATTGAAAAGAATGTTACTTCTTTGAAAATTTGTATTGTAATGATACATATTGCTGTTATTATTTAAACCCTTTGATGTAACATTACCATTTGAAATATATCCATTCGAAGATACATTTGACAATTTTCTATAATCAATGTTACCATTAGATTTATAAGATGGCAAAATTGTGCTTTTCTTCTCTACTTGTCTAGCATCATATTTGGCCTGGAATTAAATCGAAGATTTCAAGATTCTTTCTAACAAAAAAAATTCTTATGCAAAGAACTCACCTTGTTGTAGAATAAAACTCCTACAATAGCCATCATCATGCCAAATACATTTGTAAAGCTTACTGGATTTCCTAATACAAAAAGGGATGCTGCTATCACAAATATTCTTTTACTAGCATTGGCCACAGCATAAGTTAATGGGGTTACATATGAGAGAACACTAAATGCAATTATATTTTGCAACCAATTGAGTGTTCCGTCAGCTAATAATAAACCAAGTATCCTATAGTCATGATATGTCTGAAAAAACATTAATGCTATCATTGTAACCACTTTGAGTAAGTTATCAAAAAACTTTATGAGAATTCATTCAATGAGAGATTTCAACATATTCATCACATAAAATACATGTTAAACTCAACTCACCACTGTTTTATCACCCAATAGAGTAAAAAAATCACAATAAATCCACACAGGAAGGAACATACAAAGAGCAAGTCGACCAAGAATATGTAACAACCTCAAATGATGAACACCAGTGTCATGTAACACTTTCTTGGAAAATATATTCTGTAATGAAAAGCCTAAGGTTGCGACAAGTGCACTTATTAACCCCAGCATATCAAAACTAACTTCAGTCAAAGTTGCAATAGCAACACCTGTAAATCATTATTTGAAAATAATGATAATTTTCAGTATATGTGGAAATAATACCTGTTATGATTGGAACCAAACTTAAGTACACCTGGCATGTTTGAGATTCCCCCAAGATTATTCGAGATAGGAGTACAGTAAAAAAGGGCATTGTGGCCTTTACTGAAAAGAATAAAATACTGAAACTAGAATGACAATATTCCATAAGACTTCGCTACTTACCTGTGTGAGCATAAGACACAGGAACTTTCCATATGCTGACATGAGAAAATACTGAGGAAGTAAACTTGCCAAAAGCAAGGGGTACTATCAACTTGAAATAATAATTCCAAGACATATCTGCATATTTCCTTACACCTAATATATTGAAAAACGGCTCACTGAAGACTGTTATAGATAATAACTGCACCATCGTCATTGTCATAGGATAAGGAAAATCATTCAATAACATTTTTCCAATTACATTATTGGATGAACTAACTATGTACCATGAAAAACAAAGGCCTAAAACGATCAAAACTTCCCTAGAGTGCCTGGCATCAGCCATTTTTAACAGCTGTGCAGGAACTTGCCACTGTTTTCACTCTCTAGGACAGGATTTCAAATGTTTTGATCAAATTGGGACAGCCTTCAGCGAAATCCTGTCCTTTCGCCAATTGCATGTTTGACATGTGATATGACGTACGTCACTGGTGTACGTGTCAAAGTTTAACCCAAAAATAAATTTTCAAACCACAAAACTGCATCTTGCTCTTAGTCTTCTTTATACAATACTTCACAAGTCGTTGCCCATATTCTTGAATGTACAGGGACTTTCCAAAAAATAAAAGATTATTTCATTTCCAATATCCATTTATTTAACAAAACGAACTTGTTTCTTCAAGGAATCACTCAGATCACAGCAGCTCCGACAGTAAATTCGTCGCCGTTTGATCAATTATCTCTATACGAAGTTCTGTAATAGAAATGGGGAGCCAATTCTAATAACCATTCATCCTTGATAGCGGTTATGTCCTTCATATAGAGTTTTTTCGTATGCATAACTTCACAAAAAATCACCCACTGCGGTTGCTCAATTGTATACAAAGCACTGTCTGGATTAATGTACAAATCAATGTCACCTCTTATCGTCTTATAAACACCAGAATGATGCAGATATGCAGCATTTGGAAACAAACCACTCACTAAGCATCTCTGTATCAAGATTGTGCATCCAGAAGCAGAAACTATGGGAACTCCATAATTATTCAAAACTTTTTCCAAACGTTTACGAATTTCAAGTACCCGTTTCATGCTCTTATAACTTATAAAGTTTTTGTGGCAAAAGGCACTGGACATTTCACTTTGGATGAATCCATTGTAAACATTCAAATAAGTCATTAAGTCTCCTTCTTCTACTTCAAATAATCTCCTTCTAATCCTTGCTTTGATAACTGAATTTCCTGTTGATGGTTTAGTGAAAATCGTTTCCACTTGTAATATTGAAATTATAGTTAAAATCTCTTCTGAACAACCGAATTCTCCTGAATGCAATAATATCTTCGAATACATAGGATCCAAGGCAAATTCTGCCATATTGAATCCTAATGGTTTAGTTAATTCACCATTTATATCGATAGCATCTAGAGCATATAAGATTTCTAAAGCACTTTTCAAGTTTTTGATTGGAGGCGGATTTGGAAACTTAAAATTAAGTATGTTCTTTATTCCCAATGCTTTCAAATGGAGTATAACAGACGTCAAACTTGTTCTCACAATTTCAGGAGGAGTGCTATCAGGTAAGTTATTGAAATATTCCTCTGTATATAACCTATAAACTTTACCAGATCTCACTCTACCTGCTCTACCAGCCCTTTGATTTGCAGATGCCTTACTAATTGGTAATACCGTTAAACTATCAGTATGGGTATCAATGTTATACCATCTCAATTTGACAAATCCACAATCGATAATATGAACGATTCCAGGTATTGTTACAGATGTCTCTGCAATGTTTGTAGCCACAACAACCTTCCTATGTCCCTCTGGAGCTGGTTTGAAAACTTTCAATTGGTCATGGTATGGTAAAGTACCATGCATTGGATAAACAACCAATTTGTTCTTTTTCTTCTCTTCTTCAATATTATTAGCATGCTCTTGGAGTAGCTTAGTAGCTCTATCAACTTCTTCAACTCCTGTTAAGAAAATCAATATATCTCCAGATTCCTTAGAAGCATTAATCTTAATGGCAGTATCAACGCTAGATTGTATATAACATGGAACAGGTTCTGATAAGTAATATATATCCACAGGATATTGTCTACCTTCTACTGATAAAATAGTGGATGTCTCTTTGTTATTTGGAGACCCCAAATTGAAAAAATCTTTCAGATATTTAGCATCTAATGTGGCTGATGCAACAATCAAGCGTAAATCATTTCTTTTTTTCAAAATTTTTTTGAAAAGTCCCATTAATATATCAGTGTATAGAGTACGTTCATGAACTTCATCCAACATAATAGCTGAATAACTTTTGAGTAGTGGATCTGTCATCAATTCCCTGATCAAAATACCCTCAGTCATATACTTAATTTTGGGTTTATTATAACAAGCATCAAATCTAACAGCATATCCTACCATATCGCTTTGAACTAGAGCCCCTTTTTCATCTGCTACTCTGTTCGCTAAGGAAATAGCAGCTACTCTTCTAGGCTCACAAATTCCTATTTGACCAGGCCATTCTGCTTCGATCATATATTGTGGAATTTGAGTACTCTTTCCGCATCCAGTTTCTCCAACCAATATTAGAGTTTGATACTTTTCCAGCAAGTACAGAATATGATTTCTGTTTTCGAATATGGGCAACCGTTTCCTTTGGGTTTCAATCGATTGGGAAACGAACCTATTGTATACAAAATTCGTTACTTCCACGGTTGTTGATTCGTCTTTGTCCAGATAACTGGTTGTTTCAGATGGTTTCACGAACCGTGGTTTGAAGTCTCCCATTGTGTTTTATAATCTGGACAGAAATAATATGATTTGATTACATC
Source organism: Adalia bipunctata (assembly GCA_910592335.1). NCBI lineage: Eukaryota > Metazoa > Arthropoda > Insecta > Coleoptera > Coccinellidae > Adalia > Adalia bipunctata. The sequence goes on from OU342951.1 coordinate 9,116,895, forward strand.
GTTCAACCTCAAGAACTACATAAACAAAACAAATATCAATAACCAAGTTTTGGACGAAGTTTCTCAGAATTAGGGAAGAAAAAACGGTGGCGCCCTCTTACGGCAGGTCAACAAACTAAACCAATAAATGGAAAATTTCCCCTAGCGGAATTTCGCTGAACTAACACTTCCCCTAGCGGATTTTCGCTGAACTAGCACGTAAAAATTTCTCGCACCCCTATAAAAATTCGACAGTGGCGCCATCTAGTGGCGAAAGGTCGAACTAAGAATTTTACCTATGCCAGTAAAGTAGGTTCCCCAGCTCCGGAAAATTTAGTTCGCCACCTACCCACTAGAGGGCGCAAAAGTTGGGATCTACCTTATCGACTCTGAAAATTTTTAGTTCGACTTTCTGTTACTAGATGGCGCCACTGTCGAATTTTTATAGAGATGCGAGAAATTTTTACGTGCTAGTTCAGCGAAAATCCGCTAGGGGAAGTGTTAGTTCATCGAAAATCCGCTAGGGGAAATTTTCCATTTATTGGTTTAATTCGTTGACCTGCCGTAGGAGGGCGCCACCTTTTTTTCTTTCTTAATTCGAACAAAGCTTATATCTCCGAAACTATTGGTCCTATATGGATAATTTCTTCACTGAAATGTCGGAGACGAAATATTTTATTCACACATGTTCTCAAATTATTTCGAACCGCCATTGGGATTTCACAAAAACGAAAAAATCGACAGTATTTTTCCATAAAAAAAATTTCTCAGTCGAATAAAACGTCATATCTCCGAAACTATTGGGTCTACACGAAAAATTTTTTCACCGAAATATCGGTAACAAAATACTCTATTCACAAAATCTTCTAAATTGATTCGGAAAGCCATAGAAATTTCACAAAAACGAAAAAATCTACAGTTTTTTTCCATAAAAAAATGTTTTCAGTCGAATAAGACTCCATATCTCCGAAACTATTGAGCCGGCACGAATAATTTTTCCACTGAAATGTCAGCAAAAAAATATCTACTCAATTCACGCATGTTCTTGAATTAACTCGAAACGCCATGGCCCATAGGGGTTTCACAAAAATGAAAAAATCGAAAGTTTTTTCCATAAAAAATTTCTGCATATCTCCGAAACTATTGAGCCTGCATGAATTATTTTGTCACTGAAATGTCGGCAACAAAATACATGCTCTATTCCCACATGTTCTCGAATTGATTCGAAAGGCCATAGCGATTTCACAATATATCCGAAAATATATTGGAAAAAAGAAATCATCAACTAGATATAGTAACAACGCCACGGGGTTTAAACAAGTAAAATCTTTGTTCCTGAATATACTGGCATTACTGGCCTATACCGTACGCATTTAGACATTCCGTACTCACGTACGGCACCAAACGCGAATAGCGCTATGTTGTGTTTCTTTCAACAAGCCCTAGACAAATCGCTTATAACTTCTTTCGGTATCAACTATTTTCTACACATATAATATAAAGGTTCAATTAAAAAAGAATAAAAATAAATCGAACTATAGGTAGGTATTAATGCCCTCGCTCCGCTCGCGCGTGATATATCAGTTGATTAAATTTTCAATTACTTTACATATTTTGATAACCTATTCTCATCTCCATTTAATTTTTCAATTAGGTAGGTAGAGATGTTTTTAGTCTAAACTGTAACCCAACCCACTATACATTAAGTTTAAATATATTTGAACTCAATGATACTCAATGATTGTATCTCGGATTTTTATGGAAAGTTGGAAAGTGATTGAATTAATCGAATTTTCATGTTTAGAAAATTACGAAATGATTGTACTCCATTCAAATCAGACGTTTTCATTTCATTGCTTCAAAATTGAAGAGTTCTTCCTTTATAACTCTTCATCTCAAAAGTATTCCATTTGGATGCTGCAGAATGTAAATTACCCATATTACCAGGAAAGATTCACTCATCACTTGGAATAATTTCATTTTCATTTAGATGAATAAAATGATAAATACCGAACTTCAATTGAATTACGCTTAGGTATTATACCTATTATTATACGCCGTTTCGCATTCGAAGTGAGATTGGTCAGGTGAATAGCAGAGCGCTATTCGCGCTTGGTGCCGTACGTGAGTACGGAATGTCTAAATGCATACCGTACCTATTTCATGAATAGAATATGGGCCAGACCTTTGTTTGTCATATGTAAATCCATTAACACATTCAAATAGACTTTAAATAGCCTAAAGGGGGTTGTATGTAATTCGATTCAAGGTGTAGACTGACAGTTTCGAAGTTTGATGAGGAGACTATTGCGGTAAAAAACAAAAATATCTTTTCTTAACTCAAACCATTAAGTTTCGGATATTCGTATATCAAACATGGAATATCGAATATCAAATCTTGTGAGAATCACTAAATAAAATTATAGATAGATCCAAATATGCTTGAAGCCTGCATTCATCTCTCAACAATCGTAAATAAGATCAAAATATGATATTCATAAAAAAGTCCGACAAAACTGGATGAACACTTCAACTGCTACCTACCACCGGGATTTCAAACACCGGCCAAACACCACTTAAGCCATTTTCACAATGAAGCAACAAATTACTTTGAGTCCTGCCCAATTCGCACGGTCCTTTCATAAATTAAAGTGTAAAATTTTTCGGTGATCGTCAGAGTTCTTAGCTCAATCTAGCGGAAAACTGACAATAAAGGCGATATGAATTCATATCCATAACGCCGAAAATACGACAATAAAATCTTGTTACGCCGATTGTTGATTTCGGGATGGGTTATTTGCTTTGAAGCTTAGCGTACATGTGGGATTTTTGAGTTTCATCCTAGACTGACTTTGAATATGAACATGTCTTACGGATTTAGCATTGATTGGTTTTATAAGGAACTTCACCGTTGGATATGGGAACCCAAATTGAAGGAAAACTTAGGGATATCTTAATATTTGTTTTATGAATTCAAAACCACAATGCACCTGGATTTCTAAAAGGAAACTAACTTGGAATTCTTGGAAATACTGTAGACTTCATGTTGTAGGTTAGGTTAGCTTAGGTTGTGTTAGGTTTGGTTGGGTTAGGTAAGGAAAGGTTAGGGTTCAAGTCTTACAACAAATGTTTTATTCGCATTTTCACAGTGGGAAATATTAAGGGAGATACAGGGGGTTAAAATGCTAGAAAATCTGTTCACAATCATTTATAAAACAAAGAAAATAGGTTCATATACTACAAAATTCGATGATTTAATCTATTACATGTATCTTAATCGCAGATCTTCATTCAACCATATTATCCCGTCGTAAGACCACGTTAAATCTGAAAGAGTTACCCGATTTCTCCAAAATTCCATATCCTTCAACTCGCTAATGGCGAAAAAGGGACAAGAAAGAATTTATACCCACAGCGATCAGCAAAAAACAAAAATACACGAATAAACTCAATCCCATAAAAGCCAACAGCAGGACCGTAATCGAAAAGTCGATGAAAAGGAAGTACAGGGTGACAATAATGAAGAGTAGCAAGGACACCAATTCCAGAAGGATGTAAGCCACGTCCATGAAGCCGACGAATAGGATGACGCCAAGACAGACGGCCAACAGGATTTCGATGGCTATGTGGCTGTAGGAAGGCATGCTGGATGCGATCTCCACCCCTGGGGGATCAGCGTCACGGTTCATATAGGGTTTAGGGGGACATTTAATGGTGGGATGTCTTCATGAGTCCTTTGTCCATGATCAGGTGATTTTCAGAGGATCGTCGAGCGATGACGTAAACGGGATTTTCATGGAATTGTGATTGGGGAGGTTACATTCAGTTTGGTCATTTTGACGGTTTGGTTTTGTCATCATGACTTCGAAACTGGCATTCTGGGAACACAGAACACATGTTTTTGTTGATGAATATTGAGGGATCCATCATAGATATAAGTTCTTTTTGATCTAGGATAACGGCGAAGCCGGGAATGATGGCCAGGTCGCAGCATCAGCGACCAAAATTTCAATAGGTAAGAGGTGATGGACCATCAATATTTTCCTCCAAATTCCACGGTTTTAGTTAGGGGAAATTCCTATTGACTACACGACTAAAATACTCTGTTCAAATCTAAAAAGGAGCAATAACAATATGTTTGGCGCAGCGGTAGGAGGACCTTCGTATAGTTACGTTCCGTCTATGCCTTTCCGCTACAACAACCTGAGTTAGGCCACCCTGTAGCATTCCGATAGCCCTATTAGCCTCAGCGTTTGTTAATTTACGTCTTGGCATTTTCAGAAAACTCGTTTCAAATCGAAGCCGTTGATAAACGGACTTAATTTCAAAATAAGAACATTCATGAAGCATATGCAAAGAACCCAACTTCAGAAAAAAGGCGGCCAGATTGACGAAATGTCTCATACTGATTTTCATGAGATCGATTCAAGCTGTTATTGAGTTTTAAATGATTTTATGTTCGACTGCTTCATAAACACTTGATTCATGAATTCGTTTAGCGTCCATATTTGACTGCTTTATTGTACAACACTTTATTGGACACCACTTTATTGGACTCGACTGTCACAGTCTTCTTCTCTCGATTTTGCAATTTTCTTCGTTTCACACCACTTGTTAAAGGCCACACTTTTAGTGGGTAGGAGAGATTCTTTGGCACTTGCGGCTGAATTTTTAACGCTTTTCTCTCCCGAACTATCCATTTTCTGGATAATTATGACGTTTGTCACAGAATTAACGAAGTAAACAACTTTGTTCAGTGAGGTTGCTAAGATCGCTGACGGTTACTAAGGTAAGAAAAGCAAAAGCACACTTAATGTTTCTTTGTAATGAAGCGACGAATATATTAATTGCCATTTCAGAAAATAAAATTGCTGCATTGCAGTCAAACATAAAGCTTTGTATGAAACTCGTACATAATTAGGCTTATGGACTTGCCCAAATTATTGGCCTCGCTCGCTTTGCTCGCTCTGCCATAAACTTTTTGGGCTCGTCCATAAAGACCTAATTTATGTACTTGTTACATAAATAGCTATTACGGCGATTTTCTCGAAGATTACATACTTTTAAAAACGATTGAATACGATATCCCTAACTCTTGAGGAGCAGTACCTCTTATTGAAAAACCCTTTACTACAGTACAGTACAGTTTAGTACAGATCGACAATTCATCGTGGCAGAAATATTCGATTATTGAACCGGTTTATTGCCTCGCTGTGTCAAGGAAAAGCAACTGTAGCCTCAAACTAATAACCAAATGAGGAACCTATTACTGGAATTGAAAGGGTCCAAGGGGCTACTTTCCCTGCCTGTCCATTCTATTTTTCACAACTTTTGTGCCGCAGCTCTGGCATTAAGAATAAACAGGAGGATAAGGCCCCACTGATACATCGGTAACTAACGGATTTGAATGTTAATCATAGCAACCAGCAGACTCAACTTTTCTAAGCCATGGGGTGTTGGTAATTCCATCTTAACTCGGGCAATTTTAATTATCTAATGAAATTTTCTACTCGGGGAGGAACTGTTCTGAAAAACATCGGATTCAACAAAGGCGGAATGAAATACTGCTTTGACTTTGATGCTGACGAATCTTTTTTCGATATTACATTAAAAGTACCTAGTCGATTTTTCCCTTAGAAATGTGTTTGATGTTGTTCAAAATTTTCACAAGTGGTTTTTCAGTTTCATTATCAATAATGTGTGGAGAGACCAATAGTTTGAAGGGCGTCGGTATGGGGGGATATTTGGGGTATGCCAAGATAATTCGAAAACGGATAGGATGCCAAATCCAACTTCAACAATGCCGCATTAAACTCTGATCCCTGAATTCTCAAATTCCCACACAATACTCCTACAAAACGCAATCTAATCCAAAAAGAGCATCGTCCTCCCATTTTTTAAGAATAGACAGGATTATCTTTGGCCATTTAGCTGTCTACTTTTGTGTCCCTTTCATTCTGCCATTATATCGAAGACATCTATTCTGCGAAATCAAAAGCACGAGAACGACGATAAAAATTGTCCAAAATCCCCTTCCATGGGGATTAGGCGCCATTTTGTCCGACGAAAACCCTCATCAGGTTCCAAATTGAAATACGAATCCGTCATGCTTATTGATCGCTGTTTATTTACCGGAACATAATAATTTCTATTACGGTTTTTGATTTTCGACATTTCGTTTGATGGTAACATTGAAATGACATCATTGAAAATACGGGATGTTAATGAATTCATTAATTTTGATATGATGCAATTGGTATTTGTTATTAACCACATATGGCTGGGGCTGTGATGTTGCATAGGAAATAATTTCTGATGTTAATTATGAATGATGGATGCAGTCATTTCCAGATTGATTATTGCGAATTTGATTTATACATAGGTACCTACCTCTACATTCCTATAAATATCTTTTCGCATGATAATTATTGCGATTTTCTTTTGCATTCAGTAATCAAGTGATTTTTCCTCACACAAAATGAGAGTTTTCCAGATATAATCACTGAGTTATTTCATCTCAGAATTAAAGTCTAAGATATATCCCAACTCATGTCAAAAACCTACTCGAATATTTGTGCAGGAGATTCAAATATTCGAGAACAATATTGAAAATTTAAATATTTCGAAAATCTACATTATTGGTGATACGATATTCTTCGAAAATCTAATTGGTATCTATTTAAGGAATTTGAACGAAATGTGAATCACGTTTTGAAGATGAATTGTCAGGCCAAAATAACATTATTATAAACCAACAGAATCGCAGTTGAAGACTTAATCAACAGGTGATTAAACTTTTGATGTTATCGATTTTTTCCACACGCCACTCTGAGGTCCAATGGGTGGCACATTACTAATCCTTCCTATACCTACATCACGGATGTCAAACACACCGATTTCGATTATGTTAGACCCATTGAAAACCTTGTACCAAATTCAGCGTGAGGATAAACCGGGATTAAGCCCGGTTCACCCCTTTCGTTTCAATCTTAGATTTCAATCAGTGGTTATTTTTATGCACATCTGCTTCAAGAATCGATATTGTGGGTATGAATGTCGAAATTAACTAGGTTTTCGCGTTTACAATGGAAGAAAGTAAATATTTTGAAAGTTGCTTCAAATATTGGGCAGTATAGGTATAGGTACGTACTACGAATTGTGGTTAATGTTCTTTCAAAATTGGCATTGCTGACTGGTGAAACTGTCTTGAATTATTGTCCTGCGGCATTGCCAAACATTCAGAAACGGTTTTTGTAGTGGAAGGCTAATGAACGAAAGGAATATTAACAACATAAAATGGGTAAAGATATCAAGAAGAATAGACAAGTAAGAGTTATTTTTCAGTAAAATTCTTCTGAAGCATCGACTGATGACAAATTTATAAAGCTATACTTTATCATACAAATCGATTGGATTAATGGATTATTATTGATAACCAGCAAACCAGCTCTCACTTTTTATAGATAGTATTCTGGGTTTTCTATAGCGTCGCCGTAAAGTCAAAACCTCGTATGTCGAATTTGGTAGGTTCTCAGATATTTTCGCAATCTATTGAAAATGATCATTCTGCACATCGTGAAAAAACTCTTATGTCCATATCGCTGATGCTTTAGAGGCATTATAAATTATACAGTTGACTTAAATGAAATTAGTCTGATATTTTTCGAAAAATAAGGTTTGTATTCCTGTCTTATTCGAAATGCTATTTTCAGACTTACGAGGTTTTGACTTTACGGCGACGATAGTCTATATGCATGGGATATGCTCCAAAGAAGATTAGATAATCATCAATCTGCCCCAGAATCCTTAAATGATCTGAGAGAGCTTCTGCCCGTTTATGGAACCAAATTCCTCGAGAAATTTTCAACAACCTCGTGTGTAGTATGCAAAGAAGATGTCGAGCTGTTATTGATGCCCGTGGAGGCCATATATTGTATTGATAGTCTTAAAATGCTTGAATTCTCTGGGAATAAAATTTCGTTATTTTACTCGATTTTTTTTAACCACCCTGTATACGGCAGACCTACAGGCTAAAATTAATTTGCAACTTGAAATCATATTAATATGAATTTTCATCACAAAAATCTTATTTTAACTATATTTTTTTGCAATTTAAGTCAATATCCCTAACTTATGTGGAGCAGTTTATTTTGACATTCAAAGAAGAATGGCATTTTTTTTCAGATAAATGATCGGATGTTCATTTCATTATAAAGAGGAAGACATCGACCGAAATAATGGGCTATTCAGAATAACACCCCCTATTGGAAATCCCTTTAGTTCATGGACATCGAATGGAGCAGCTTATTCAGTTCAAAACTCAACCAAATATCTGCAGAACTTCGTCCTCCATATCATCACGAGGTCAGCTGCTCCCTTCGAGGACACTCCTGAGTTTCCCCCCTCTTCAATCTGAGAAATTCCACACCACCCTGCCTCGAGATATAATGGATAGTTGTCTTATCAGTCCTTATCACAATAGCACTTGACTACGCTATTATATTCCAGATTGGGGCCTTATTGCGCCTTTGTCCCTTGATTTTACTCCGCTGAAAATGACATTTGCAGCAGCTCAATTTCTTCCCATAACAAAGGCAGCATTATTGCTGTCAAATATAGGATACGACTTGATCTTGCCGGATACCAATTCGGTTTCGCTGGTTTAGAACTCGGAATTCGATTAGTCTTTTATGGGTGTAGACTGTAAAAAAGCCAGTGAGAATAAAAAAAAAAATGTCAAATGACTGACTGATTGTTTTTGCGAGTTTCTGTAGCGTTTGTGATGGATCTTCCTATACTCCATTCACTTTTATTTAATCACATAGGAGGTCATGGTTTCGTTTTCAGGAGTTGGTGCACCTGATGAAAAGTCTGTGCGCGTACAGAAAATATCGTTAATGATAAAACGACGTTGCCAGTTTCTTTGTTTACATCAAAGTGAAAGTAACAAAGATATTCCACATTTTGTTAGTTCGAATCGATCGGCGATTTTGGGGCGAAATATCGATAGGAAATCGCCTATTTTTCCGTTCTTCGTCGTCCAGAAGAAGTTTCCCGTCGATATGAGAAATTTCGTGCAAGTGTCATTTTTTCCTTTCACGACTTCTGGCGTGAGTACGAACGGCAAATTTGAATTGGACCAAAAATCGATTTATAAGTATAAATAAAGCGAAAGTAAGTACTAATCGACCTTTTCACACTTGATAACGAAGTTTTTTTTAGGTATCTGGCCGTTTAGAAAGATTTCAAACGAAATTCCGGTCCCCCAGAAGTTTGATTAGTTTCGGTATCGTTTTTGGTGCTCAAAATTTATTTGGAATGTGTAAATGGACAAAAAAGGCTTCCTTATACGATCTTCTAACGAAAGCGACCGGAAAATATGGTTCAGGTAGGATTTTTGAGGAATTATGAGGAAAAAACTTGCAGAATGAAATTGCACGATTTTCGTAAGTACCTAAACGGGTTCTGATGGATGGCCATCATCGGTCTCTAAATGATTATTGTTGATCGTTTTCACGTTTCAGAAAAAAAAACACGTCGAAAAAGCTAAAAAAAGAAGGAATATGACTATATTGCATTCAACGGTAGGTGAATTTAGATTCCGATGAATTGAAATGTGTCACTGGAGCTTTCATTCCCATCAATCCTTTGCCGAAAGTAGAAATAGGCTATATTGAACCAGAATACATCGGTTTTTTCCATATTCCAGGAGTTTGTGTCTTATTTTAGAACAGGTGAATGATAAATGTGAAGCATATGTTTGACCTATTCCATTTCATTTGTACAAACCTACTGTGGTGGTAATGTATGAATATTTTTTAAACTAATAAATTACTATACAGTCAGAATATTTTACTCCTTGTTCATAAGATCAAATAAATGAAATGTATATCTATAAAGCTTATTTATAAAACTCAGTTACTATTGCATTGAAATTATTAGTTTCCTGTAAACAAATTCGTTAATTTAGTTATTATGTTTATTTTCTTTGTGATGAATGAATAAAACTGTTATTTATTGAAATAAAGAAATATTAGAAATAGAAATGTTATGCACCCTCACAATCATATCACATACAATATCATGATGAAAACAAAGCACATCGATAAATCTTTACAATCATAAATCCAAAAACTCCTTTATATGTAGAATATTGTTAACAATTTTCTGTTGTGTTCTCCAAAATGAAATATACATCCTGAGAAATACGCTAAGAATGTAGAAAGGGCAACATAGTGTTGACTTGGAACATAAAATTATTTTGAAAAACGTCATTACTTCGATACAGAGTGGAATGTGTCAAATTTCCAAGGCCAGAGTTTTGATTTTATAATTGTGAATGGAGTATATGGATAAAATTAATATACCCCTCGAGAAAAGGCATTTTGCTCTCATGTACAGACAGACATCCTACGCATCTGTCACACCCACTTCTCTAAAAACGACAAAATGACAGAAACATGCAAGAATGGACCAAGCTACCGAATTCGTGGAGGGTTTACCTAAGGTGTGTCCCTCGTGTGGGGTCCCTTCAGGTACGTGAAGGCCTTACAGTCCTGTCAACAAACACGGGATTAGCAATTGTGCTCTTAAACTGTTTGTAATCGATATATACGAATATGTGCCCGGAGGAAAAGGTCCATTGTCGTGCGACTACTACTGACCACTCTTTTGAATTGGTGTCCATTGTACGGGGATGTATGGAGATTGAAGTTTTATGTGGATGCCGATTCGCTACCGTTGAACTTTCGGGTAATTGAACGATTTATCAGGAGGATATTTCCATCTGTAGTAAGAGGTTTTGCACCAGAATTCCTCTCATGATAAGGCGTTTTGAAATTGAAACTGTATTTTTTTTTATACCCAAAAATTTTTCAAATACATATCTGTCACTGATACTACTTTTCAAGCTGACGTTTCAATCAGTATGGGTTTCATTCTCATGTTGAACTCCTCCATAATGAAGTAAAACACTCTCAAGATATGTCTGAAGATGTTAAAAACGAAAGTGATACACAACTTCATGTACCGTTCTTATTCGCGTAGTACTCACAGACTCAGAAAGAAAAACTTAACAATGGATAACATCCACCAAGGCGTTAAAAACATGGAAATGCCACACCACTCTCCCATCTTACAACGTGCACATGAGCTAGAAGAAGAGGTGAGAAGAGGCTCTGAAAAACATTTTAAAAAGGTGTACAACGCCCACCTCGCGAATTGCCAAGCTATGGGCCAGAAACCCCTAACGTTCCTCCGCCAAGTCATCACCCTGGTCACTTATCCAGATTTAATGAAAGATTCTCGTTTTGCCACAGACGTAAAGGAGAGAGCAAGGATCATTCTTGCCTCCTGTAAAGGAAATTCCATTGGTTCTTACTCAGACTGCTCTGGTATCGACATCATAAGAAGACACTGTGCTGAGTTTATAGAAAGAAGGGATGGAGTCCACTCCGACTGGCAGAATATAAGTTTGACATCTGGAGTCAGTGAAGGCATCAGGAACGTTCTCAAATTGATTTCATGGAGAATTGATGGAAAACCTTCTGGGGTTTTGATTCCTGTTCCTAAGAATCCTCTTTACGAAGCTTTTCTGAAAGATTTACTCATTCACCCTGTACGGTATTACTTGAACGAAGACAAGAATTGGAGCATAGATGTTGAGGAATTGAAAGTGAGTAAGTATCAAGTCACAATGTAATCCCTTAATCCCTATTCCTTTCCAAAGAGACTTAATAAGATTGATTCAAGAAGTCAATGCACGATAGGCAAAATTTTCTTCTTCTGTTCTGTTCTCTTTCTTCTACACTGCGCAAAAAAATTAACGCACATTATGGAAATCTCAAATTTATTTTACAACTGAAGGTGTTCTCAATGATAATTATTCTTATCAGAATGCATGCATATCTTATCCACATTCAACGTTTTTCTTCAATACAGATGTTTTCTCCCAGCAGGAATAAAAAAAGATGATATTATCAGATTTTGAATGTATTGGCTCCATTCTAAAATCAGCTGTTCTCGATCAATTCTAGTGATCAATAGTTTTTCTTTCGTTTGATTTTCTACACTCGATCGCTATGCAACGCGAAACACGCAATTCGACCCAAGAGGAATGTGCCCAAGCGGTAGTTTTGCGAGAGGAAGGGTGGACATACACAAGAATTGCAGAAAGGTTTGGAGTTTCCCATACAAGTGTGTCCAGAATGTTGCAGCGATTCAGGGAGACAGGTATGAATGAATGTCCGAAGATCAGGACAGGGTAGACCACGGGTAACAACTGCCATTCAAGAACGTTACTTGAGAGTTTCTTCGTTGAGACAACGGTTTGCAACCGTTCGCCTCCTTCAAAATCATCTTGAGCAAACTCATGAGGTGCGAATTAGCACTCAGACAATAAGAAATCAATAAGAAATCGCCTCAGAGAATATGATTTAAGGCCTCGTGTCGCGGCAAGAGGCCCAGCTCTTACCCCAGCCCATCGAAGGGTGCGTTTGGATTTTGCGAGAGAGCATATCCATTGGGAAGAGGCCGATTGGGAAAGAGTTCTCTTCACAGATGAGTCTAGATTCTGCCTCTACCATTGTGATCGACGTTCCCTTGTATACAGACGTTCACATGAAAGATATGCTCAGTGCAATTTCCTGAATACTACTGGTTTCGGGGGAGGATCGATTATGGTATGGGGTGGAATATCTTTGACTGCTCGCACAGACCAAGTGGTCGTTGATAATGGAGCTATTAATGCTGATAAGTATATAAGGAACATTCTTGAAGAGCATGTAGTGCCATTTGCCCGATACATTGGTGAAAATTTCATTTTTATGGATGATAATGCCAGACCCAATCGTGCGCGAATCGTTCAGGAGTACCTTGAAGAGGTTGAAGTCTCTCGAATGGAATGGCCAGCAAGAAGTCCAGATCTCAATCCGATTGAGCAGGTTTGGGACAACCTCAATAGAAGGCTGAGAAGTTCAGAAAATCATGCAGCTACTCTTAATGACTTAGGAATCCAACTCGGAGAAATCTGGAAAGGATTAGATCAGAACATTTTAAGATCACTCATTTTGAGTATGAACCGTCGTTGCCGAGCTGTAATTAACGCAAGGGGTGGAAATACCCAGTATTAAATCACTTATCAGCATTTCAGTATTTTGAAAATTGTTCATTTCTCTTCTTTAACATAAGATAATCTTGAAATCTTGAATTTTTCTTCCATTTAATGTTTCTTGTTTCGTTCAAACCCTTCCCGAGAGAACATAAAAAATGAGTTATAAAGTCAATGTAGAGTTAACTTTCATTAAAATTGAGATTTTCAGAATGTTCGTTAATTTTTTGCGCAGTGTAGTTCTATTTGGTGGTTGTTCCCATGTTTCAGACATTGGAAGTCTCTTTTATCATTTTCCTTCCTCACCATTCTTCGTTTATCATCCATCATATCTTCATTGATCACGCAAAGACATGTTCTCATGCATCTAACCTCACAATGCTTTCACAGAGGGCTCTCGGAGACTCCAAGAAGGTATGCACTCCCAGAGCTCTTCTCGTCATCAACCCTGGCAACCCAACTGGACACGTCCTCACTCTCCAAAACATTCAAGAAGTCATCAAGTTTGCTTTCGACCACAACCTCTTCCTATTGGCAGACGAGGTGTACCAGGAAAACATCTACATCCCATTATCAACGTTTCACTCTTTCAAGAGGGTACTTATAGAGATGGGGTCACCGTACAGCGAAGTAGAACTGGCCAGTTTTATGTCCGCATCTCATGGCTATGCAGGAGAGTCAGGTCTTCGAGGAGGCTACGTGGAGATTGTTAACATGGACTCTGATGTCTATGCTGCTTATTTGAATTCTTTATGTATGACTTTATGTCCGTCTGTATTAGGACAGGTGGCGTTGGATTGTGTTGTGTTTCCTCCAAGGGAAGACGAAGAGAGTTACGGAGCCTTTTCTAAGGAGAAGAAGAAGATTATCGATTCTTACAAGAGGAGGGCGAAGTTGTTCATGGATACCTTCAAGGATTTGGAAGGAATCACTTGCAACCCTATAGAAGGTGCTTTCTATGTTTTCCCTAAATTGAAGCTGTCACCAAAGGCTCTTCAAGCTGCGAAGCATGACCAAAAGATTCCAGATGTGTTTTACGCCTATCAGCTTTTGGAGAATGCTGGCGTTTGTGTCCTTCCAGGTTCTTGTTTCGGCCAGAAAACTGATACGTGGCATTTTAGAGCGACCATATTGCTTCGTGAGGAGGATTTAGTGGAGATGCTGAAGGCATTGGGGCAGTTCCATGTGAAGTTTATGGACCAATATAAATGAAAGGTTTTGAAGATTTATCATAAATTGTTGAGATTTGGGTCTAAGTGTATAATTATTTAGGAATAAATTGATGGACGTTTGTGAATTTTCATAAGATGGTAGTTTATTTGTTGGTCTATATGGATGTGGTTTAGGAGCCAATTCCTTGAGAGGGAGAACGAGGAGAGATCCAAAAGGCGATTGATATCAACCAGATAGATTAGATATCAACGTTGATTGGGCTTCAAAACACCGCGTGAACCAGATGTGACTATTGAGCTGATAAGGTTGATGTGGACGCTGTTTTTTCAATTCGTGTCGCTTGCGGCATAATTCGGCTGGGTAGCAACTTGGAATCGCTCATTTTTGACGTCCACAATTATTCAATTCAGCCTTAAGATGGCTCGAAATGTCTATTATGCATTAATCTGCCAAATATCGTTTTACTTAACGGTGAAAATCGATGGGGATTGAATGGATCTCTCCTTTTCTTTCCTATCGGGATATACGGAGGTAGGGATGTGGACGAGGCCGTTTTACACGTGAGGGGCCCCGCTGAAAGAGTGGTGTTTGTGCACCGTGTTAGATGCGGTCTCTGCGAGCATTGCGGGGCGCAAAACGACCCGGGGCGAAAAGAATGGGAAGAATTGCCGAAAGATTTCTCTAATCCCCTGTAGAACACGCCTCGTCAACTTCATTTACATCATGACCACCCGGGATTAAATCGTGAACCAAGTTGCATGGATTTAGAATTTAGAGGGAGTTTTAAGCGATTTGGACGTTCTGAAATATTATGTTTAGCGTTGCGATTTTAATTCTCGGGGGCAGTGGTGGCCCAGGTGAGCCAACACAGCTTTCGCCAAGCTGTCTGGGGAAGCCGTTTCTTGAGAATTGTGGATTTTGGACTCGCGAGCGTTATTGTCGTTGGGGAATGGCCGCAAGCGGTTTAATGCGGCATGAATTTGGACATTTCTACAATTTGTAATTGTTGAATGAAACTGTTTCCGTTTAAAAGATCGAAATGATGCCAATATTTGTTTTGAACATCGCGTTCGATCTGTGCTCGATTTGAAAACGATGTAGACTTCTTAAACCGAATTGTTACTATTGATGAGACTTGGGTGCATTTCTACGATCCAGAAACAAAGCAACAATCGATGGAATGGCGACACTCTGGTTCTCCAAGACCTAAGAAGTTTCGTGTCCAAAAATCTGCTGGAAAAGTTCTTGCTTCAGTTTTTTGGAATTGCCATGTAGTGATCATGATTGATTTTTTGGATAAGGGTTGAACTGGAGATTACTATTCGACATTACTGACCACTCTACGGGAAAAAATTAAAGAGAAAAGACGCGGAAAGCTATCCAAAGGTGTTTTGTTTTTACAGGACAACGCCCCAGTACACAAATCTCATGTTGCCATGCAAAAAATTCGTGATTTAGGGTTAGAATTACTAGAACACCTCCCCTTATTTACCAGATTTGGCTCCGTCCGACTATCATCTCTTTCCTCAACTGAAAAAAAGTTTAAAAGGTCGTAAATTTTCTTCCAACGAGGAGGTGATAAAAGCTGTGGAGGACTGGTTTGCAGAGCAAGAAGAAACATCGTTTTTGAAAGGTCTAGACACGTTGCAGGTTCGCTGTAATAAATGTATTCAATTAAACAAAGAATATGTTGAGTAATAAAATATTTTGACATTGAAATTTTGTTTGGTTCTATAGTAGGCTAAGAATTTTTCAATATGTCCTCGTATAGTGACTTTAAATTTAAAATTCATTGTTTAATTTTGACAACAGACTACACAGGGCATTCCCAAAATTCGATATTTTCAATTTTTTGCAATCAAATCGTGGGCACTGATTATACAGGGTGTCCCACTGGAAAGAAACAGTTGGGAAATAACCAAACGAACAAAGTTCTCACTGAAAAGTGCCATCCATTGAACGTAGCACTTCAAATGCCATGAACTCTCTTCTCGAAAAATCCTGTGCTTAATATTTAAATTGATTAGTTAACCAAACATTCGCCTTGTCCACATGAGAGAAATTTACATATTAAAGCTACAAAAATACGCATAATTAAACACGTCTAAGCCTCTAATAACAACTACCAGTAGCCAGTTCCTTCAAAAAGGCACCACTTGATGAAAAATATGCGCTCGAAAAACCGTCTTGCCGCATAACGTATTTGAGGAGTGTTGTTCAAATAAGAAATGAGCAATTTGTCGACGGGCTATACGAGGTTTATTTGTTGACAATATGTCAAAATCTCTTCAGAAGGAGACGTCTTGTTGCAGGATGTCATTGTATTTGGGTTGGGTCGATTCGAGAACTGTTGCCACGTTGGTTGGATATTCGGACACATACGGAAATTGTAAAACTGCCTTCACGAATACTTAGGGAATTAGAGAGCTGAATTAGATGACTACAGAGAGAGCAACATTTCATATCGATCGAATCCGTAGTTTCCAATTTATCAGGAAAACAAAATTTCGAACGCCCATGCGTACTCACGGAACCCTCTATGTTCATCGGTTCGAGAGTATAATCGTTTTCTATACTCCATTCACTTTTATTTAATCACATAGGAGGTCATGGTTTCCTTTTCATCAGGAGTTGGTGCACCTGATGAAAAGTCTGTGCGCGTACAGAAAATATCGTTAATGACAAAACGACGTTGCCAGTTTCTTTGTTTACATCAAAGTAAAAGTATCAAAGATATTCCACATTTTGTTAGTTCGAATCGATCGGTGATTTTGGAGCGAAATATCGATAGGAAATCGCCTATTTTTCCGTTCTTCGTCGCCCAGAAAAAGTTTCCCGTCGATATGAGAAATTTTGTGCAAGTGTCATTTTTTCCTTTCACGACTTTTGGCGTGAGTACGAACGGAAAATTTGAATTGGACCAAACATCGATTTATAAGCATAAATAAAGCGAAAGTAAGTACTAATCGACCTTTTTACACTTGATAACGAAGTAGGTTAGGTATCTGGCCGTTTAGAAAGATTTCAAACGAAATTCCGGTCCCCCAGATTTTTGGTTAGTTTCGGTATCGTTTTTGGTGTTCAAAATTTATTTGGAATGTGTGAATGGACAAAAAAGCGACCAGAAAATGTGGTTCAGGTAGGATTTTCGAGGAATTATGAGGAAAAAACTTGCAGAATGAAATTGCACGATTTTCGTAAGTACCTAAACGGGTTCTGGATGGCCATCATCGGTCTCTAAATGATTATTGTTAATCGTTTTCACGTTTCAGAAAAAAAACACGTCGAAAAAGCTAAAAAAAAGAAGAAATATGACTATATTGCATTCAACGGTAGGTGAATTCAGATTCCGATTAATTGAAATGTGTCACTGGAGCTTTCATTCCTATCAATCCTTTGCCGAAAGTAGAAATAGGCTATATTGAACCAGAATACATCGGTTTTTTCCATATTCCAGGAGTTTGTGTCTTATTTTAGAACAGATGAATGATAATGTGAAGCATATGTTTGACCTATTCCATTTTATTTGTACAAATCTACTGTGGTAGTAATGTATGAATATTTTTTAAACTAATAAATAACTATACAGTCAGAATATTTTACTCCTTGTTCATAAGATCCAATAAATGAAATGTATATCTATAAAGCTTTCAGGAATTGACATTCTTGCTTATTAATTTATAACCAAAACTCAATTACTATTGAATTGAAATTATTAGTTTCTCTGTAAACAAATTCGTTAATTTAGTTATTATGTTTATATTTTCTTTGTGATGAATGAATAAAACTGTTATTTGTTTGAAATAAAGAAATATTAGAAATAGAAATGCACCCTCACAATCATATCACATACAATATCATGATGAAAACAAAGCACATCGATAAATCTTTACAATCATAAATCCAAAAACTCCTTTACATGTATAGAATATTGTTCACAATTTTCTGTTGTGTTCTCCAAAATGAAATATACATTCTGAGAAATACACTAAGAATGTAGAAAGGGCAACATAGTGTTGACTTGGAACATAAAAATATTTTGAAAAACGTCATAACTTCGATACAGAGTGGAATGTGTCAAATTTCCAAGGCCAGAGTTGTGATTTTATAATTGTGAATGGAGTATAGGTCGTCCGGAAAAAATTGAATGTGACCACAAATTCGAAGGAAATTTTATCGCTCCCATTTAAGTTACAGTTCGCTCTCAAAAATGACAACATGGCTCCAGACTCTCTCCACAGTAGCAGCTGCCCATACCTCGAGTGTTTGCCGACCAGAGATGCAGGGATACGGATGATAGATCTCCAATTAGACTCAAAATACCGTGAAAATTTCACCGTTCAAAAGGTAAATATAGACTTTGTTACTTGACTAATTCAGCAATATGTCGCGTCCTAATGGTGCCACCCTTCCAGAGATCAGGTTACCTACCCTGGACTGCGAGGGTTCTATGTTCTGTCAGCCACAGATCTGATTTTAAATTGGAAGGAAGTGTGCTATTAGGTAACAGTGCAAACACAGCTTAATGCCGTGGATTATTCGATAGGTGAAGCTTCATGTAGCGTTTGTATGAGTTTAGGAAGTGGACAATGTTTATTAGAATTCGAAAATTAATTCATGTTTCATTCTTTATACCTACATCGAAGAAAATTTCCATAAATTTTAGAAAGTTACGCATTTTTATCATAACAAGTTTGGATTCGCCTCAAGGAAAACTTCAGGGATTGTTTCAGCATTTTATACGCTGAGTAGATGAATCTGTTTTCCTGCTGGATTTTGCATCAGATAATCTATGAGGCGAGCAAACAAATTTCATGATCCTCACCTACTTTGAATATCCTTAGCTTGAGGGTATTCGGTTTCCAAGGCGAGAGACGTGTAAAGAAGGCTTAAAGGGCCTAAGTAGTCTACAAATGAAAAACATTGGAAGATTCTCTCTGAATATTGGTGCAGTTGCCAGAAGGGACAAGCTTGGAAGGATTTTTGAACGAAGTTGAATGCAAATCTGTGAATGGTGAACTCATGAAAGATGAAATGAGATAATTTATTTTATAACCCACTGTTGACTTCAAGCTCTAATGAAATTTGAAATGAAATATTGTTCTATAAATAAACTCATTTCAGGAAAATGTACCGATACCATTGAATGGTTCACAAAAAAGTGCCAAAGAGAAGTTTTCGCAGAAATACCGAATTTTCCACAGGACAAAAGTTACAGCCACTTTTCAAAAAAGCACTTCACAAAGAATACCCTCTAACTCTAAAATGATGAGACACCGAAATCAGTTTTTGGTTATCTAGTTCATAAATAGGACATCACGTTCAAATGTGTCCAATTTCCCACTCTGAAGTCTTGGTTAAAAATTTTCATGGCCCCTACTGAAAAACTCCCTAGCTCCGCTATAAAAATATAGTGACTATACTCCATTCACAATTATAAAATCACAACTCTGGCCTTGGAAATTTGACACATTCCACTCTGTATCGAAGTTATGACGTTTTTCAAAATATTTTTATGTTCCAAGTCAACACTATGCTGCCCTTTCTAAATTATTAGCGTATTTCTCAGAATGTGAATGAATTGGAAAAGATGTGATGGGAGAAAATAATTAACGTTTATATTCATTTATTCATCGATAGGTATCCAGTATAAGTATAGAGAACGATTCGCCACTCTTGTTTTGTCATTTTACTGTTTTTATTTTTATTTTTCTTCTCAACTATAGTTATGTTACTTTACTTTGTCAAGTATCCTCTTTCCTTTCCTTTTCGAAAATCAGTAAGATTCTCCCTTCTACATATCAGAAGAACTATACCTCAATTTATTATTTGATCATGTATGGCTTTGTCAAGTTATGACATATCTAATGATTTTTAGTTCAAGTGTATATATTTTTTATTGGCTTTTCCTTTCACATTGTAATGGCTTTTTTAATATTTAAATTTTGAGTTACAGAACAGAGGTGTGTTTTGCATACGAGGGTATATTGAAAAATTCTTAGCCTACTATAGAACCGAACAAAATTTCAATCTCAAAATATTTTATTACTCAACATATTCTCCTCTTAATTGAATACATTTATTACAGCGAACCTGCAACGTCTCTAGACCTTTCAAAATAAATGTTTCTTCTTGCTCTGCAAACCAGTCCTCCACAGCTTTTATTACCTCCTCGTTGGAAGAAAATTTACGACCTTTCAAACTTTTTTCAGTTGAGGAAAGAGATGATAGTCGGACGGAGCCAAATGGTGAATAAGGGGGGTGTTTTAGTAATTCTAACCCTAAATCACGAATTTTTAACATGGCAACATGAGATTTGTGTACTGGGGCGTTGTCCTGTAAAAACAAAACACCTTTGAATAGCTTTCCGCGTCTTTTCTCTTCAATTTTGTCCTGTAGAGTGGTCAGTAATGTTGAATAGTAATCTCCAGTTATCGTTCTACGCTTATCCAAAAAATCAATCATGATTACTCCATGGCAATCCCAAAAAACTGAAGCAAGAACTTTTCCAGCAGATTTTTGGACACGAAACTTCTTAGGTCTTGGAGAACCAGAGTGTCGCCATTCCATCGATTGTTGCTTTGTTTCCGGATCGTAGAAATGCACCCAAGTCTCATCCATAGTAACAATTCGGTTTAAGAAGTCTACATCGTTTTCAAATCGAGCACAGATCGAACGCGATGCTTCTACCGTTGCACGCTTTTGGTCAACATTCAAACATTTGGGGATCCATTTTGCAGAAATTTTCAGTGTTTCAGATTTCCGTTTTAGCCCAATTCGACGGTCTGATAAAATCATGTCATGAACTGCATCGATATTTTCGGGGAGTGACACAGAAACTGGCCTTCCCGATCGGTCATCATCTTCAATGGAAATTTTACCTCCTTTGACGCTTGCAGTCCAATTTTTCTATTACTTTGTTTATTTCAATAAAGTCTCGTTATCATTATTATTATTATATATCTACCTTACTAGAATGAAATTGTAATTATCTTGTTGTAAGGAAAATAAATCAACCAATTCCGTTTTTATATTGTTTCAGTATTCCAATTAATCAGTCAGATCACACGAAGTCACTTCGAAGTCCTACAGGATCAAACTTCCAAACTCGTTAAAAAACGAAAAGCGCGATTAGAGATTTTTATGGGTTCCCTAATTGAAAGCTGGGATAATTATCAGCCTTCGGGATAAAAGGGGGTAACAATTACAATTTTCCAACCCCTTGTGCTATGCAAACAAATCGTTTAATTACCGGGGATACCCTAAAAATCAACCAACTTGGCCACCGTATGCGTCTGTTCCCGCACTACACAGCTCGCCCCCCCCCCCCCTTTCGTTGATGCCGACGGTATTATTCGATCCCTCTTCAGAAGCTTACCGTTTCCATTCAATGATCCTGAGTGTTTTTGTTAGTGCGAACTTTTGATTACATAAAGTTCAATTAGGTGGATGATGAATCATGAAGTATGACACTTGCATCTCGTTTGAACTGGGGGTTTTCACGGGGACCATCAGACGAATCCACCTTCAGAAATCAGAATGGACTTACCGATTCTTCTAACGCCAAAATTACTTCAAAATATGACACCGACGCGACGGAAAGATCTATTTTTTTCGTCCATTCACTTTGTACGAGGATGTATTGATATCTAGTTAGCCTAGACCAGTTCCATGCTTAAACAAAATATTGCGATACCATATCAACGAACAATAACTTATTAGAAGTGTCAGTGTAGAGTTCGACGTCAAAAAAGATGTCCACCGAAATTGTAAAAATCGAAAAATTGGAGTATCGAGCCATCATCAAGTACCTGTATTTAAAAGGGTTGAGAGGTAAGCAGATTTACGAAGATATGCTTAATACCCTTGGTGATCAATGTCCTTCCTATGCGACCGTAAAATTGGACTGCAAGCTTCAAAAGAGGTGAATTTTCCATTGAAGATGAGGACCGATCGGGAAGGCCAGTTTCTGTGTCAATCCCCGAAAATATCGATACAGTTCATGACATGATTTTATCAGACCGTCGAATTGGGCTAAAACGGATATATGAACCACTGAAGATTTCATACGAACGCGTTCATCATATTATAGTTCACGTCAATTTGGACATGAGAAAAATTTCTGCAAAATGAATCCCCAAATGTTTGTATGTTGACCAAAAGCGTGCAAGGGTAGAAGCATCGCGTTCGATCTGTGCTCGATTTGAAAACGATGTAGATTTCTTAAACCGAATTGTTACTATGGATGAGACTTGGGTACATTTCTACGATCCAGAAACAAAGCAACAATCGATGGAATTGCGACACTCTGGTTCTCCAAGACCTAAGAAGTTTCGTGTCCAAAAATCTGCTGGAAAAGTTCTTGCTTCAGTTTTTTGGGATTGCCATGGAGTAATCATGATTGATTTTTTGGATAAGGGTAGAAAAATAACTAGAGATCACTATTTGACATTACTGACCACTCTACGGAAAAAAATTAAAGAGAAAAGACGCGGAAAGCTATCCAAAAGTGTTTTGTTTTCACAGGACAACGCCCCAGTACCTACACAAATCTCATGTTGCCATGCAAAAAATTCGTGATTTAGGGTTATAATTACTATGACACCCCCTTATTCACCAGATTCGGCTCCGTCCGACTATCATCTCTTTCCCCAACCAAAAAAAAGTTTAAAATGTCGTAAATTTTCTTCCAACGAGGGGGTAATAAAAGCTGTGGAGGATTGGTTTGCAGAGCAAGAAGAAACATTTTTTTTTGAAAGGTCTAGAGACATTGCAGGTTCGCTGTAATAAATGTATTCAATTAACAGGAGGATATGTTGAGTAATAAAATATTTTGACATTGAAATTTTTTTGGGTTCTATAAAGGCTAAGAATTTGTCAATACATCCTCGTAGGTAGATATATGGGTAGATACGCATTTTCCAGTTCAAAAATTCAATTGAAAAA
The DNA here is from genome assembly GCA_910592335.1 of Adalia bipunctata. Taxonomy (NCBI): domain Eukaryota; kingdom Metazoa; phylum Arthropoda; class Insecta; order Coleoptera; family Coccinellidae; genus Adalia; species Adalia bipunctata. The sequence goes on from OU342951.1 coordinate 9,140,101, forward strand.
TTTGTCAAGCTGTCAAGGAAATCGTCAATTGACTGGTGAATAGAATCAAATTAGGTATTCAACTCTCTCAATCGATCGAGGAACCAAAATGTTTTAGGGGATGAAAAATGAAAGAGAAATACTGGAAATTATAAGATTTACTCAACAATCAAGTTAAAACAAATAAATTACACAATACTGATCGCTATCGAACAGCATAGACAATATTATAATAGCTATAATTGTATATTTAACATCTACCTATATGTACATAATAAAACATTGAATAAATTATGTTACATTCAATAATGACATGAATTCGCTGAACATAACACTTAAATTCATCCAGAAGTCAAAGAAGAAAAGAGTTCTCCTCTATATTTACACATTTTCGAGTTATATTACATCTTTGCACATGCATGAAATTTACATTAAATCAACGTTAGTTTTTTTACGAAATCTACATTACAACAGTAATGGACATAATAAAGAGTATACAGAGCTCAGATTTCTTAGATTCGAACATTTTTTATATAAGTAGTATACAGGGTACATTTGAATGCAGAATTAGCAAATTCCATAGATATCGTTTGTTCTGTATGGCAACATCATTTTCAGATATGTTTTTGCTGAATTTCATCAACCGTATTCAAACTGTACAATTTTGACTAGATCACATGCTTTCAAGAGCAAAAGGAGACGGTGAAATTCAAGCTACTTCCAAATCAGAAGAATCTTCACCACTGAAATGAGAAACTTGAGACTGTTCGAATTTCATTTGATCCGATCTGCATAGGTCTTCTTCCTGCAGTTTTCGGAGTCGTTCTTGCTCTTCTCTCTTTTGTTTTCGCCATTTGGCACGTCTGTTCTTGAACCAAACCTGGAAAGAAAGAAAATATGAGTTCGGGATCAAAACTGGTCATTCATCAGAGATATTCTGAGCAGTATACTCCATTCACTTTTATTTAATCACATAGGAGGTCATGGTTTCGTTTTCAGGAGTTGGTGCACCTGATGAAAAGTCTGTGCGCGTACAGAAAATTTCGTTAATGACAAAACGACGTTGCCAGTTCCTTTGTTTACATCAAAGTAAAAGTATCAAAGATATTCCACATTTTGTTAGTTCGAATCGATCGGCGATTTTGGGGCGAAATATCGATAGGAAATCGCCTATTTTTTCGTTCTTCGTCGTCCAGAAGAAGTTTCCGTCGATATAAGAAATTTTGTGCAAGTGTCATTTTTTCCTTTCACGACTTTTGGCGTGAGTACGAACGGCGAATATGAGTTGGACCAAAAATCGATTTATAAGCATAAATAAAGCGAAAGTAAGTTCTAATCGACCTTTTTACACTTGATAACGAAGTTTTTTTTAGTCCCCCAGAAGTTTGGTTAGTTTTGGTATCGTTTTTGGTGCTCAAAATTTATTTGGCATGTGTAAATGGACAAAAAAGGCTTCCTTATTATACGATCTTCTAACGAAAGCGACAGGAAAATATGGTTCAGGTAGGATTTCAGAGGAATTATGAGGAAAGAACTTGCAGAATGAAATTGCACGATTTTCGTAAGTACCTAAACGGGTTCTGGATGGCCATCATCGGTCTCTAAATGATTATTGTTGATCGTTTTCACGTTTCAGAAAAAAAACACGTCGAAAAAGCTGAAAAAGAAGAAGAAACATGACTATATTGCATTCAACCGTAGTTGAATTCAGATTCCGATGAATTGAAATGTGTCACTGGAGCTTTCATTCCTATCAATCCTTTGCCGAAAGTAGAAATAGGCTATATTTAACCAGAATACATCGGTTTTTTCCATATTCCAGGAGTTTGTGTCTTATTTTAGAACAGGTGAATGATAAATGTGAAGCATATGTATGCCCTATTCCATTTTATTTGTACAAACCTTCTGTGGTAGTAATGTATGAATATTTTTCAAACTAATAAATTACTATACAGTCAGAATATTTTACTCCTTGTTCATTAGATCAAATAAATGAAATGTATATCTATAAAGCTTTCAGGAATTGACATTCTTGCTTATTAATTTATAACCAAAATAACCAAAACTCAATTACTATTGAATTGAAATTATTAGTTTCTCTGTAAACAAATTAGTTAATTTAGTTATTATGTTTATTTTCTTTGTGATGAATGAATAAAACTGTCATTTATTTGAAATAAAGAAATATTAGAAATAGAAATGTGATGCACCCTCACAATCATATCACATACAATATCATGATGAAAACAAAGCACATCGATAAATCTTTACAATCATAAATCCAAAAACTCCTTTACATGTAGAATATTGTTCACAATTTTCTGTTGTGTTCTCCAAAATGAAATATACATTCTGAGAAATAGGTACGCTAAGAATGTAGAATGGGCAACATAGTGTTGACGTGGAACATAAAAATATTTTGAAAAACGTCATAACTTCGATACAGAGTGGAATGTGTCAAATTTCCAAGGCCAGAGTTGTGATTTTATAATTGTGAATGGAGTATAGGTTATAGTTTTTTCAAAAAGAGAGCCTTATATTTTAACCTTCCAAAGTTACTGACTGATCTTAGTTTCTAAATCACTATGCTTTCATCCTCCAGCATTCATCCAGAATATATACACTCTGTATATTTCACAAATGAATGAACCAGTAAGTCAGAAACGAGGTATTTCAGAAATTAATTTCAATCGGATAAAAGGAAAAATTAATAAATAAAGGAAACAATAAACCCTCTCGTCAGAAAAGCAAAAACTGGTTTTTCTCCCCCTGACTCAATCTAAAAGAGCATATTTGCATATTAAGTTGGCAATGACCAACAAAGTACTTTATTTGTTTAATCCAAACGAAACAGCGGAAAAAAGTCCATTCCGACCGCTTTTCAGACAAACATCCAGAACCAAACCCTATTCCGAATTTCCATTTCGCTGCCGAAAGAAAAACCGGCTTTGTTTCTATTGTTGGTCGAATCATACGCATTATTTCCGGAATGATTCGGATGCAAATATCAGAATAGAGGGCGGTAATGTGTGAGGGAAAGCCGGAAAGTGAGAAAGGAAAAGTCTGTGTTTTTGACGTTTAGTGGTGCCCTTAATTTTATTCATTTGATTCTGAAGCTCTCGGGTTGTGACGGGTGGTTGATGGAAAGTCGCACCCTCCGATGTGGAAATTGATGGATTAGTTTAACATCAGGGTGACTATGCCAACATGACCCCAGTTTCCATGATTTTATCGGTGCAGATTTGAAAGTATTCGTAGTTTCAAGGCCTTTCACTTTTGGGGCCATTTCTTCTTTGGAAGCATTCACAGATTGCCCTTTTGAAATCTATTGGGAGGTAATCATCCCTTCTGAAAACCTTACGATTGCGCCGAGCTTCAATAACGAATGATTATGCTTATAGCGAATCCAAAGATCAGAACGCCCTCTTTCGGAAAAAATTTCAAACTATAAAGTGAGTAATGTTCTGAGATTTTGTATTTTTCGCGTGCTTTTGAGCTATAATATTTTGTTTCATATCCAGGTATTGATTGAAGGATTTTTAGAAGTTTTAATCCGGTTCTGAGCAGATTAATTATCTACTATAATTAGTATTTATATCAGTGTTATTCATTCGAAATATTAGGTATTCACAAATCATGTTTTAGGTTACAAGGCATCTTGTTGGAGTTTGATTTTCTGGTGCAGTTTTAACTGATGAGAAAGGTTAATACCATGATTATCAACATTAGACTGAAGAAAAGCGTGGATACATAAACTATAGATGGAGAAACCTTGCTACAAATAATTGTGTTAAGAGTTTCTCAAACAACTGTGAACAATATTTTCTATTGGACAGGTTAAAATCTAAACTATGACAGATAGAGCCTAGGGTTAAATTTTATTGAATTCAGCGTCCCCGAAAACCTACATTTTGATACCAAACTTGGCCATATAAGCCCTCTTCATCTTGAATTTTTCTTGTTTTTGTTTTCCATATTTCATTTTCGAGTTTTGTTCACAAGCGCCAGGCGTTCAGAGTTTGGGTGTTATGGGTCAGCAAGATGGGTTTATTGAAAGATTCGAATGGGTTGAAGACATTTCCGAATGAATAAGAACTTTAGATTTTCCAGGGATTCCGTGTTGATAACAAATACAGTGTTTTTAGGGGGTCTTACCCCTTATGCATTTTTCACCCAAAATGTTGGGATTTTCGATGTCGATTTTATTCTTCATATCGATACTCTGGACAATGCTGATTAACAATATATAAACTTCATGTGGATCCGACTAAAAAAACGGAAGCTATGACGATTTGAAATTTCGATTTTTTGAAAAAATGCCATTTGACCGGTGAAAATCTAAACTCTGACAGATAGAGCATTGGGTTATAATTTATTGAATTCAGCGTCCCCGAAAACCTACATTTTGATACCAAACTTGGCCATATAGGCCTTCTTCGTCTTGAATTTTTCGTGTTTTTTGTTTTCCATATTTCATTTTCGAGTTTTGTTCACAAGCTCAAGGCGTTCAGAGTTTGGGTGTTATGGGTCAGCAAAGTGGGTTTATTGAAAGATTCGAATGGGTTAAAGACATTTTCGAATGAATAAGAATTTTAGATTTTCCAGGGATTCCGTGTTGATGACAAATACAGTGTTTTTAGGTGGTCTTACCCCTTATGCATTTTTCACCCAAAATGTTAGGATTTTCGATATCGATTTTATTCTTTATATCGATACTCTGGACAATGCTGATTAACAACATATAAACTTCGTGTGGATCCGACCAGAGAAACGGGAGCTATGACGATTTGAAATTTCGATTTTTTTGAAAAAATGTCATTTGACAGGTGAAAATCTAAACTATGGCAGATAGAGCCTTGGGTTATATTTTATTGAATTCAGCGTCCCCGAAAACCTACATTTTGATACCAAACTTGGCCGTATAGGCCCTCTCCGTCTTGAATTCTTCTTGTTTTTTGTTTTCCATGTTTCATTTTTGAGTTTTGTTCACAAGCGCAAGGCGTTCAGAGTTTAGGTTTATGGCACCCATAGTATAGTCACTTTATTGCCTCTGGCTAGTTGCTTTATGGTGTTACGGCACTCTTAGGTTAGCAGAGAGCCCTGTCAATGTAGAGAATACTAAAAACATTATCAGATTCAACTCCAACAATGCTTGAATCTGATTTTCTCTGGAAGAAATTTCGAAAATTGAAGTTTCATAAACGACCAGGCCATAAGTGCCGTGTGTTCACTCTTCGTGCTCTAGAACAGTTTGAAATTTCCTGAGAATATTATTCCAAACTCCAAAAGCCGACTCGAAAGCTGTTATAGCTCATCGATATTCCGATAAGCCCGAAACGCATACTCATTCATCCGCTCCCTTAACAGACGTACCTCTAACAATAACATATTTAATAATCCCCCATTGTTCGGCAGGCAAATGCCCGCAAATCCAGCAGGCCGGGTTCTCATATCGGTCCATCAATAAAACAGGATCACTCCATCGAATCATTATAATTCCCGTGTTTGTTTTAGTTTAAAACATCAGCGGCGGGATCAGGCCTTACTCGCCTCCGGAAATTGAGGATTATTGGTTTGTTGTGTGGAGGCTGAAAAGAGCCAGTCTCAGCCACTTTGCTGCGCGTTTTGGAGGATCGGCGTAATGTAAATATGGAGATTGAATCCACGGAATCTCTATCTCTTCATGAAGGTAGAATAAATCAGTTAATGTGGTGTTTCATGTAAATTACAGGGCCTGCGGGGCGTCAACACCCAGGATGTTAACGGGATGACGCCGAATATAAATGAGTTGCATAGGGGTGTCTTCATCATCACGGCAATCTAACCTAGGAAACACAAGAGATTCGGAGAGTTGAAGTTTGGAATGAGGATCCATCAAAAACGCAAGAAGAACTCACAAACACCTGGAGTCACTCAACCAGTCATTAACCATCGTTTAAAAGCATTGGGATGATCCGAAAGTTAGGAAATTGGGTGCCGTATGAACTGAATTCAAGAGTGGTCGAACGCCGTCTTTTCACGTGTGAACAACTGCTTCAATGGCAAATAGAAGAGGGGTTTTTGCATCGAAATACATCGACAGTCAAGACAAAGATATTTTGAAGCATGATAATGCTCGGCCACATGTCGCGTCGCCTGTTGAAATCAACTTTCAAACGCTCCCATCGAAAGTCCTACCCCATCCGCCGTACAGCCTTGAAATCGCTCGGATTACCATCTCTTTCGATCGATGCAACATGCTCTGGGTGACCACTGACCAGCAAATACGATAAAGTCAAAAAATGGGACGATGCATGGGGATAGTGACCAAAGAGCTGGCCTTTTGTCGCGATGGCATTCATCAATTACCAGAAAGAAGGGAAAAAGTAGTGGCAATCGGCGGAGAATACTTAAAACATTGAATGTTTAGCTGTTTTTTCACAATAAAGCTTCAATTTTCGAAAAGGAACAACACGAATTATTTGTACACCTGATATCTGCTACGTTTCCATCCTGTTGAATAGTTCTTTAGAACCACTGGCCCTAGCTTTGTCCACATTATAATCATATTTGAATCTGAAGGAATGTCTTTTAGGAATCATAAAAATTTCAAATACCTACTATGTCTTCAGCTTAAACAAATGAGTTAAGCATCCATCTATGGTCAATGATTGGCTACATCTTAAATTTAGTGACTTAGAATGAGAATTAAAGCAGGCGTTTCAATTAACGTCACCATAATCGAATGAGAAAAGGTGGGTCTAAGCGATTGGGCCCAGCGCCTTCACCATTTTGCAACTTACGACTACGAGGATATATTGAAAAATTCTTAGCCTACTATAGAACCAAACAAAATTTCAATGTCAATAATATTTTATTACTCAACATATTCTCCTCTCAATTGAATATATTTATTACAGCAAACCTGCAACGTCTCTAGACCTTTCAAAAAAAATGTTTCTTCTTGCTCTGCAAACCAGTCCTCCACAGCTTTTATTACCTCCTCGTTGGAAGAAAATTTACGATCTTTAAAACTTTTTTTCAGTTGAGGAAAGAGATGATAGTCGGACGGAGCTAAATCTGGTGAATAAGGGGGGTGTTCTAGTAATTCTAACCCGAAATCACGAATTTTTTGCGATGGCAACATGAGATTCGTGTACTGGGGCGTTGTCCTGTAAAAACAAAACACCTTTGGATAGCTTTCCTCGTCTTTTCTCTTTAATTTTTTCCCGTAGAGTGGTCAGTAATGTCGAATAGTAATCTCCAGTTATTGTTCCACCTTTATCCAAAAAATCAATCATGATTACTTCATGGCAATCCCAAAAAACTGAAGCAAGAACTTTTCCTGCAGATTTTTGGACACGAAACTTCTTAGGTCTTGGAGAACCAGAGTGTCGCCATTCCATCGATTGTTGCTTTGTTTCTGGATCGTAGAAATGCACCCAAGTCCCATCCATATTAACAATTCGGTTTGAGAAGTCTACATCGTTTTCAAATCGAGCACAGATCGAACGCGATGCTTCTACCCTTGCACGCTTTTGATCAACATTTCAAATATTTGGGGATCCATTTTGCAGAAATTGTTCTCATGTCCAAATTGACGTGAACTATATGATGAACGCGTTCGTATGAAATCTTCAGTGGTTTAGATATCCGTTTTAGCCCAATTCGACGGTCTGATAAAATCATGTCATGAACTGCATCGATATTTTCGGGGACTGACATCAGAAACTGGCTTTCCCAATCGATTATCATCTTCAATGGAAAATTTACCTCTTTTGAAGCTTGCAGTCCAATTTTTCACGATCGCATACGAAGGAAATTGATCACTAAGGGTATTAAGCATATCTTCGTAAATCTGCTTACCTCTTAACCCTTTTAAATACAGGTACTTAATGATGGCTCGATACTCCAATTTTTCGATTTTTACAATTTCGGTGGACATCTTTTTTTTTTATTCATTGCGTAACTGTGGTTTATTTTTTGACGTCGAACTCTACACTGACACTTCTAATAAGTTATTGTTCGGTGATATGGTATCGCAATATTTAAACTCATTGTTACAATATAAAGTCGTGCACTTATACATATGCTCAGATATTGTCATATAATTTCTCAAGAAAAATCTCTGAATGTGGATATTGCTTATACTATTCGATATTTCAGATAGAAGCAACGGCATAGGTACTACGTCTTGAATTCGAGGGAATAACCCGCATTATTCAAGGGTCTTTCTTTCCCGGGGATGAGTAAGAATCGTTCCCCCGTATCTTACCGCATAATCGAGATAGGATAACAAATCCCGCGTCTTTAGCCGCAGAGTGGAGGACTGTGAAAACATTCGGGCCATTTGCTAAACTAACTAAACTGCTTTGCCTGTTATTTATTCTGCATTGGAGAAATCTCCGAACCTTCGGAGACGACGTCTGCGGGAAGATCCTCGCAGTGCGATATCTCGTCTCAAATATTTAAATTCTGTCGCTTTTCCGAAAAATAATATTTTCGGACGGGGAAAGGTATTGTGCCCTTTCCTGTTTCGGGTATCGGCGCTGTTTCTTTTCATTGAGGGTGTACAGTCGGAAGGCAATCACCTGAATATAATGTCACAATTGGGAAATAATCGTGTCATTTTGAGGAGGAATTATTTTCTCGTAACAGACTCTTGAGATATTGAGCATTCAGCAAATTAATATGTAGAGAGAAAAGTACCAGCATCCAATCATTGTTCATATTTTTATACTCCATTAACATAAAAGCTTATAATAATAATATACGAGGATGTATTAATATCTTGTTAGCCTAGACCAGTTTCATGCATAAACAAAATATTGTGATACCATATCAACGAACAATATAACTTATTAGAAGTGTCAATGTAGAGTTCGACGTCAAAAAAGTAAACCAGAGTCACGCAATGAATTTAAAAAAAATGTCCACCGAAATTGTAAAAATCGAAAAATTGGAGTATCGAGCCATCATCAAGTACCTGTATTTAAAAGGGTTAAGAGGTAAGCAGATTTACGAAGATGTATTGATATCTAGTTATAGCCTAGACCAGTTCCATGCATAAACTAAATATTGCGATACCATGTCAACGAACAATAACTTATTAGAAGTGTCAGTGTAGAGTTCGACGTCAAAAAATAAACCAGAGTTACGCAATGAATAAAAAAAAGATGTCCACCGAAATTGTAAAAATCGAAAAATTGGAGTATCGAGCCATCATCAAGTACCTGTATTTAAAAGGGTTAAGAGGTAAGCAGATTTACGAAGATATGCTCAATACACTTGGTGATCAATGTCCTCCGTATGCGACCGTGAAAAATTGGACTGCAAGCTTCAAAAGAGGTAAATTTTCCATTGAAGATGATGACCGATCGGGAAGGCTAGTTTCTGTGTCAGTCCCCGAAAATATCGATGCAGTTCATGACATGAGTTTATCAGACCGTCGAATTGGGCTAAAACGGATATCTGAAGCACTGAAGATTTCAAAGAACGCGTTCATCATATAGTTCACGTCAATTTGGACATGAGAAAAATTTCTGCAAAATGGATCCCCATCAAATGTTTGAATGTTGACCAAAAGCGTGCAAGGGTAGAAGCATCGCGTTCAATCTGTGCTCGATTTGAAAACGATTTAGATTGTAGACTTCTTAAACCGAATTGTTACTATGGATGAGACTTGGGTACATTTTTACGATCCAGAAACAAAGCAACAATCGATGGAATGGCGACACTCTGGTTCTCCAAGACCTAAAAAGTTTCGTGTCCAAAAATCTGCTGGAAAAGTTCTTGCTTCAGTTTTTTGGGATTGCCATGAGGTAATCGATTGATTTTTTGGATAAGGGTAGAACAATAACTGGAGATTACTATTCGACATTACTGACCACTCTAGGGGAAAAAATTAAAGAGGAAAGACGCGGAAAGCTATCCAAAGGTGTTTTGTTTTTACAGGACAACGCCCCAGTACAAAAATCTCATGTTGCCACGCAAAAAATTCTTGATTTAGGATTAGAATTACTGTAACACCGCCCTTATTCACCAGATTTGGCTTCGTCCGACTATCATCTCTTTCCTCGACGGAAATAAAGTTTAAAAGATCGTAAATTTTCTTCCAACAAAAAGGTAATGAAAGCTGTGGAGGACTGGTTTGCAGAACAAGAAGAGACATATTTTAAAGGTCTAGAGTCGTTGCAGGTTCGCTGTAATAAATGTATTCAATTAATAGGAGAATATGTTGATGGGTACCTACCTCTTTATAATGAAATAAACATCCGATCATTTATCTAAAAAATGGCATTTTCCTTTGAATGTCGAAATATCACCTCTTATTGGAAAACCCTGTATGTGCATAAATCATGGATAATTACCAAGCATGTGCAGCATGACAAGTTTCAAAGATCTCCATCCAAATCATAACAATAATTATAAAAATCAAATCCCTTCAAGAAGATGGCCAGACAGAGCCAATTTAAGGATAAATGATAAGTCGGGGAATCAGAAAATATGAAACATAAAAATTCCAACCGGCCTAAGTGTTTAACGATTTTATATAGGTATATTATTTCAATATTTCAGCTTCATTTCGTTCCGCATCATCTGTTCATTACCTCTGAACCATTTCACAAACTCATTAAATTTCATTCACCATCCTCGGCACCAGGAGTGGGATCAAAACTTCCTAATTATGGATAATTGACCTGGCAAATGAAACGTGTCTCTGAAAGAAGCCGAGAAGGCTCAAACCGTCGAAAAGTGAAGCCTTAGAACTCCGCTTTAAATTCTAAATTTGTAATTAATCATCAGTCCGGAAAATAATCAAACTCTAGCCGGAGAAAGTTAATGAGGCAAAACTTTGAGACGAGGAGTTATTAAGTAACATGCAAATCTCAGAACAACTTCATTAAAATTCTTCGGATTCGCTGGAATATCCTTTTTGGGGATCGTTCTCCTTTTGGTATCGACTCGCTGGCACCACTTTGCGATAACTCTTTCATTGAACTTCTCCAATCAGCGGGGAAGCCTTAACAGTTCACGAATTTGACGTATTACAGGAAGCTATCGGTTTCGCGTTTGCCATTGCGTTATGGAAGTTCATTTTTCAAGAACAAGTCAATCTTATACGAGGATGTATTGATATCTAGTTAGCCTAGACCAGTTCCATGCATAGATAAACAAAATATTGCGATACCATATCAACGAACAATAACTTATTATATAGAAGTGTCAGTGTAGAGTTCGACGTCGAAAAAGTAAACCAGAGTTACGCAATGAATTTAAAAAAAGATGTCCGCCGAAATTGTAAAAATCGAAAGATTGGAGTATCAAGCCATCATCAAGTACCTGCATCTAAAAGGGTTAAGAGGTAAGCAGATTTACGAAGATATGCTGAATACGCTTGGTGATCAATGTCCTTCGTATGCGACCGTGAACAAATGGATTGCAAGCATCAAAAGGGGTACATTTTCCATTGAAGATAATGACCGATCGGGAAGGCCAGTTTCTGTGTCAGTCCCCGAAAATATCGATGCAGTTCATGACATGATTTTATCAGACCGTCGAATTGGGCTAAAACGGATATCTGAAACACTGAAGATTTCATACGAACGCATTCATCATATAAGTAGTTCACATCAATTTGGACATGAGAAAAATTTCTGCAAAATGGATCCCCAAATGTTTGAATGTTGACCAAAAGCGTGCAACGTATAGAAAGCATCGCGTTCAATCTGTGCTCGATTTGAAAACGATGTAGATTGTAGACTTCTTGAACCGAATTGTTACTATGGATGAGACTTGGGTACATTTCTAAGATCCAGAAACAAAGCAGCAATCGATGGAATGGCGACACTCTGGTTCTCCAAGACCTAAGAAGTTTCGTGTCCAAAAATCTGCTGGAAAAGTTCTTGCTTCAGTTTTTTGGGATTGCCAATATTGCCATGGAGTAATCATGATTGATTTTTTGGATAAGGGTAGAACAATAATTGGAGATTACTATTCGATCATTACTCATCACTCTACGGGAAAAAATTAAAGAGAAAAGACGCAGAAAGCTATCCAAAGGTGTTTCGTTTTAATAGGACAACGCCCCAGTACACAAATCTCATGTTGCCATGCAAAAAATTCGTGATTTAGGGTTAGAATTACTAGAACAGCCCCCTTATTCACCAGATTTGGCTCCGTCCGACTATCATCTCTTTCCTCAACTGAAAAAAAAGTTTAAAAGGTCGTAAATTTTCTTCCAACGAGGAGGTGATAAAAGCTGTGGAGGACTGGTTTGCAGAGCAAGAAAATACATTTTTTTTGAAAGGACGAAAGGTCTAGAGATGTTGCAGGTTCGCTGTAATAAATGTATTCAATCATAAGAGGAGAATATATGTTGAGTAATAAAATATTTTGATATTGAAATTTTGTTTGGTATCCTAGTATAATGTGGTTGTGGACGTGCTAATGTAGCTAAATTTGATTGACTATCAATTGTTCACTCGTATTCGATACCAATTGAACAAGGAAAGAAATATACAGTCCGTGCGGCTCTCCTAAAGGATCAACTTAGCCGAAAGCCGATACCACCCAATCGTCCCCTTCAAACAACCTAATTTAAAATTAACGAGTCCATTGTTGGGTTCGACTCGAAGAAAAGTTGAGGACAAAAGTGATCCGTCTCCACTATAAAATTCAAAGGGACAATCCTGGTCGTCGGTAAGCCGCAAAAAGGCCGAACGACGGACGAACTGAGGGCGTCTCTTCTCTGTAAACATCGGGATATTGGCTTATCGGAACACGCCAAAGCAATTACTGGAATATTTAAGAGTTCCTAATCCACTTATGGGATTCGGAAGCCAGGAGAAGGACTCCGGGATAGTTGGATCTAGTTAATGGATTTACTCAAGGTTTTAACTGTTAAGAAGTATTATTTCAGTGGCTCATGCCGCCTTCTGGCCCACACAACGATCTCTCGAAGAATCCGAAGGTTTCCGTCGCTATTTCTCTGCAGATTCAGACGAAAATTGTTTTTTTTTTCAGATATGTTCTCCGAAAGCTTGCTATGCATTATACGTAGATGATATTCTGACACATTCTACCGTGTATATTTTGAAAATGTTAGGTTATAGTCATTTTCCTATTAGATAGGTAGCTGAGCAACGTTGTCCTCTCTACATAGAGATCGTAGTAATTACGTATTTATCGAAATGGTAGAAGCATCGCGTTTGATCTGTACTCGATTTGAAAACGATGTAGACTTCTTAAACCGAATTTTTACTATGGATGAGACTTGGGTACATTTCTACGATCCAGAAACAAAGCAACAATCGATGGAATGGCGACACTCTGGTTCTACAAAACCTAAGAAGTTTCGTGTCCAAAAAACTGCTGGAAAAGTTCTTGCTTCAGTTTTTTGGGGTTGCCATGGAGTAATCATGATTGAATTTTTGGATAAGGGTAGAACAATAACTGGAGATTACTTTTCGACATTACTGACCACTCTACGTGAAAAAATTAAAGAGAAAAGACGCGGAAAGCTATCCAAAGGTGTTTTGTTTTTACAGGACAACGCCCCAGTACACAAATCTCATGTTGCCATGCAAAAAATTCGTGATTTTGGGTTAGAATTACTAGAACACCCCCCTTATTCACCAGATTTGGCTCCGTCCGACTATCATCTCTTTCCTCAACTGAAAAAATGTTTAAAAGCTCGTAAATTTTCTTCCAACGAGGAGGTAATGAAAGCTGTGAAGGACTGGTTTGCAGAGCAAGAAGAAACATTTTTTTGAAAGGTCTAGAGACGTTGCAGGTTCGCTGTAATTAATGTATTCAATTAAGAGGAGAATATGTTGAGTAATAAAATATTTTGACATTGAAATGTTGTTTGGTTCTATAGTAGGCTAAGAATTTTTCAGTATATCCTCGTAGAACAATCTACTTTACTATATCGAAATGTTAAAACCATAGAAGCGGAACAGATTCGAGAACGGCGAAGACCATCAAATAAAGAAAACCGAGGTAGGATCTCGTAATTCCATTCTGTGGACTTTTTCATCGAGTTCACCTCGGGACGCCCGCGGTTAGCGATCAATGCTCCGCTCAGTAATTAACCTTCCGTTGAATTTTTGATCCACTTGAAACAATGGAATGTTTTGAGACTAAACAAAATTAGTCCCCTCCGATGTTGATACGTGGTAATAGAATAATCTGACTGCGAAAGGACCTCGAGGGTTGGCGTGTTCCGGAACCCATGATCTCGAGATGACAATATTATCTTTGGAGTAATGTACCCTCGTCTGAGGGTATCTAGCTCTATGCTGCTCTGGCAGTTTAGTTGAGATATACATATTCCTATTCGCCAGTTTCTTTTTAAAGAAGATTTGTATATTTTATATGGAAAATAACATCAAGAAAATCATTTAATTAGTAAGGGGCCTTTAAAAATTCATGGTTTAGTATGATCAGGAGAAATTTTAGTGTATTTTCTGTTTCTAAACGAAGCGCTTAGCTTGAAGTAGGTACGTAAAATTGCCGGATCTAAAACCCCGCGCATTCGCCATTTTGAAACGCCGTAAATCCACAATATCTTTCGACTTACAGTTGAGTCTTGAGAAACCAGCGTAATTTAATTGCATTGAAGAATATGAGCGTCTACAATATAGAGGGAGTATCTTTCAGGAATAAACAGTTCATAGCGGACTAAATAAATATTTTCTATTAAATGGTTATCCTTATCGATAGATCTTTGCAAATAGGGTGATTTCATAGCTGAAATGTCAGAGTTTGATCAATTTTTCTAAAGAAATGGGAGAATAATTGAAAATATGAATGCCAAGCCCTTTTGCATTGACTTTTCCTCTTTCGATCCGTATATTTACATCATGGCCAGAATATCTGTGAAAAAAGTTTTATCGAGTTTAAAATTGCCATTTTCACGGGATTTTCGCGAATATTTTGGAAATACTTCTACTTCTACATCGCCTAAAGAATAGAAATTTCACCCACGTATGAATTGATTATTCCTCTTTTCGACCGTATAAAAATTTCCTCAATGTATGTAGGGTTACCATTCTGTATAGTATAGAAATAAAAATACTATATCTTTTTGGCAAAATTGAAGCGCTCAATGTAAAATCTAACACAGAAGATCAATACCGAAACAATGGAAACTCATTTATGTTGCTTCTTGGTCATCTTGAAATCTTTTTTGTTATATGGTGCCTGGGTGATATCACATGCACGGAACGAATTAATGGATTTATACATTTTCGCGGATAGCTTTATCGCGTCGATCGGCAAGATAAAAATCTCCAAATTCTCCCTTGAAATGTCCTCTTACAGAAAACCCAACGTTTCCTTGTTGCAACACGGTCCAGGATCGGAAAAGTGAGCAAACGCTGAGCATGCTCCAGGGCGTTCAAACCAGCCGGCATCGCTTTCTATTTAAACATCGACAAATGGGAAAACAGACAGCTTAATTGAATTATGATGGCAGAAATGGCTGCTGAATAATAGAACGCACAGTATCCAGTATTGTTGGATTATTATGAGGTTTATTTAAATGTTTTGTTATGTTTTGAGTGCTCGTCAATCAGCCAGCGTACTGTTATTTCTTTTTGTTGTGGGTGAATTATATTTCGAACTTCTGGGGTGGTGACGATTTATTTTGAATTCAAGTTCGAAGTCAAAAAAAATTTTCAAGAAGCACACTTGAAAAAATTCAACACCCTGTATCTCGAAAACGAAACTTTTGCGGTCCCATGTTTATTGGACTATTTTGCTTAAAATCACGGAAACAATCTCCCTTCTCTGTTTGTACCTCTAATTTTTGAATTCCCTGTATATCGCCATTGTTCATCTATCAATTGGGTTCGAGTTATATTCTGGTCAGGTGAAGAACGTCACGATGTAGTCAGATTTAATTAACCCTCTTACAGGCGACGGGTGACGCGCGTTATGTCACAAAGCGGACAGGGATATAGACAAAACAGCGTCATCAAAGACTTATTGGCCTTAAATTTGCGCGTTGTCAGCTAGTAATAAGCCAGGTCGAGTTGTTTCTGTCTTTCCGTTCACGTCACCTGGCCTTTGATCAAGGGCCGTGAGATGCGAAATGTTCAGTGTTCCGAAATTAATTCCAATTTATCCATTCGCGCACAGAAACAGATAGGTATGTCAACCCTCCGCGCTACTGTGATTTTGGCATCGATGTCGTTATTCGCCGTTGTCATCTTTTGATGGCGGACGAATGCCTGTTCTACCGGAAGTGCCTGTGCCTATCCAATTTATCGCATATAGAGGGAAAGGCAGGAAGGATTCGATTGGTATTTACGGGAATTCGCAACAATCGAATGAGAGAACGGGCTTATTTCCTCCCAGTTCCATTTCAGGATTCCAGGACCAGAACACAAAAAATTCTTCTTGTCTATACTAGTTCCGCCATATTGATTTACGAGGATGTATTGATATCTAGTTAGCCTAGACCAGTTCCATGCATAAAAAAAATATTGCGATACCATATCAACGAACAATAACTTATTAGAAGTGTCAGTGTAGAGTTCGACGTCAAAAAAGAAAACCAGAGTTACACAAATAAATAAAGATGTCCACCGAAATTGTAAACATCGAGAAATTGGGGTATCGAGCCATCATCAAGTACCTACCTGTATTTAAAAGGGTTAAGAGGTAAGCAGCTTTACGAAGATATGCTTAATACCCTTGGTGATCAATGTCCTTCGTATGCGACCGTGAAAAATTGGACTGTAAGCTTCAAAAGAGGTCAATTTTCCATTGAAGATGATGACCGATCGGGAAGGACAGTTCCTGTGTCCGTCCCCGAAAATATCGATGCAGTTCATGAGATGATTTTATCAGACCGTCGAATTGGGCTAAAACGGATATCTGAAGCACCGAAGATTTCATACGAACACGTTCATCATATATTTCACGTCAATTTGGACATGAGAAAAATTTCTGCAAAATGGATCCCCAAATGTTTGAATGTTGACCAAAAGCGTGCAAGGGTAGAAGCATCGCGTTCGATCTGTTCTTAATTTGAAAACGATGTAAACTTCTTAAACCGAATTGTTACTATGGATGAGACTTGGGTACATTTCTACGATCCAGAAACAAAGCAACAATCGATGGAATGACGACCCTGTGGTTCTCCAAGACCTAAGAAGTTTCGTGTCCAAAAATCTGCTGGAAAAGTTCTTGCTTCAGTTTTTTGGGATTGCCATGGAGTAATCATGTTTGATTTTTTGGATAAGGGTAGAACAATAACTGGAGAATACCAGTCGGCATTACTGACCACTCTACGGAAAAAATTAAAGAGAAAAGACGCGGAAAGCTATCCAAAGGTGTTTTGTTTTTACAGGACAACGCCCCAGTACACAAATCTCATGTTACCATGCAAAAAATTCGTTATTTAGGGTTAGAATTACTAGAACACCCCCCTTATTCACCAGATTTGGCTCCGTCCGACTATCATCTCTTTCCTGAACTGAAAAAAAGTTTAAAAGGTCGTAAATTTTCTTCCAACGAGGAGGTAATAAAAGCTGTGGAGGACTGGTTCGCAGAGCAAGAATAAACATTTTTTTTTAATGGTCTAGAGACATTGCAGGTTCGCTGTAATAAATGTATTCAATTAAGAGGAGAATACGTTGAGTAATAAAATATTTTGAAATTGAAATTTTGTTTGGTTCTATAGTAGGCTAAGAATTTTTCAATATATCCTCGTATGTATTGTTATTATTGATGTACAGATATCTCATGTTTGTATGGTGTTATATCCGTCTGCAGAGCCGTGGGTTTTTGCTTTGGGGAACGATACGGTTGATGGTTCATGGTTTTTCCCTTTGAGTAAATGGCTTCCGCAACCATTTCCACATAGACTAATGGAATAATGGGAATAAGATCTGATAAGATAAGAATATGGTAGGTTCGATGATGGCATCTTAATGGTAGGTCAAAGGTGGTAGATCATGCCATCATAACTGTTTCTGTTGGGTAAGTGGGCATCAAGAAGGCATTGACCACCCAAAGAAGAAGAAAGATTTTCACAAGTGAAGGAGTAAGGAGTGGTACTGACGATGATCCTCCTTTTATCCTGGAGTTGGCAAATAGGTGAACTATTTTCAAGATCTCAAAAATTCCTAGACTTTGATCACTTGTGCATGTACAAGTCAAAGATTCTATCATTTTTCACGAGAGAGTAGGTATATTGGAACAGTTTCTGTTCAAGTACAAGGTCTGTCTCCATCATTCTTCGTAATATTTTTCAACAATAACCTTCTAACTTCATTGGCAAACATTAATTTTCCCGAGAAAAAGCTTTTGTCTCGACAACGTACAATTCTCTAATCAAATAAAGCTACACATATCAAACATGGCAATATAAAATAAGGAAGAGGATTCAATTTCAGAATCGAATATATCCTTTCTGCCGCCTCGAACATAGCTCATAGCGGAGGATCTAAAACTGAGATGATTAAATATATATCTTCTTTCCAGGTTACATTTTCCAATTTACCTCGGGAAGATGGAGTCTCCCCCTCACCCTCTTGTTTATACCACGCAGTGTGTGATATTACCTGCGTTTTTAGCATATTTTATTCTGTTTCATTTCGTAACTTCCACATACTTCTTATGTTTTCCAAATTATGCCGAGGATGAACTAGGGAAAGAATTGGTTCTGCCAGAATGTATGAGAATACCCGGGATAAAATGAAAAATATGGAGGGGACTGAATCAACTCAATCATGCAGTTAAAAAGAGGTAGAAAACCTTATAGCATCGCATCTATCTATTGTCTCCATAAGTATGTTCTGAATTTTGTTTTCCTGGCAGAAGTACTGATTGGATCTTGATGAAGTTTTGAATTTAGATGGAAAATGGACGTATTCAAGTTACATATAGGAGTTTTAATAGGTTCGTACGGTTTTTTTTCGAAAATTCGAGCTTAATTGTACAAATCACTCAAACAATGTTTGAAGTACATATTGTCCGTCGTTTGCCACTACGTTTTCCCATCTCAAAAACAATCAGCTGGTTGAATTTTCTTGAGAAATTATGACGGTATCTGAACATATGTATAAGTGCACGAAATTATATTATAAGAAGAAACTAGAACAATTATTAAGTTCACAGGCGAATGAATAACATAGTTGCAAATTGGTGGAGGCGCTGGGTCGAATCGCGTAGACCCGGCTTTTTTCATTCGATTATGATGACGATTTTGGATTAATTGATGGAAATGCCTGCTTTAATTCTCATTCTAAGTCACTAGATTCCAGGTGGCTCCGATCATTGACCATACATGGATGCTTAACTTATTTTTTTAAGCTGAAGACATGTCACCGTAGAACCAATACACAAATCATTCGAATGCGGATGCGGAAGCTGTATACGAAACCCTCCAACAGAAAACCCGATTGTTGCTTGCTCTCAGCCAGATTTATTCCTGCAATAATCGTCGAAGACCTTCCAGTGCCTTGTTGTTATACACCGCAGTTTTTTCGTATAATTGAAATGAATTTTCCTATTAAAAGAATAAAGAAAATATTTAGGCTTGAGTATGCTGCGAGCAGCATTCAGCAAACAGGCTTAATTTGATAGGAGCGTGGGGTTTGTCAGATGTAGGACTTCCTATTTGGAAGATAATGGGGGGTGAAGAAGGCGACCTGGAGAAGATTGAGATCAATATACGGGGTGATTTTTTTAAGAGTTTCATTAGACGTATTCGAGGAAGGAATTTTGATACGAATTCAAGAACTTAAATTGTAAAATATTTTCAAGCGGAATCTACTTTCGGTTCGACCGGAAACGAATGTGATTCTTCATTTCAAATGCAACACCCTGTATATTCATACATATTTGAATTCTTCGTTTAATTCTGCACTGATTTGATGTATGATATGAGCAACCACTTCAAGTGATTGTTGAGTTATAGCCTGATTGTCAAATTTGTTGACAGAAAGAGTGCCAGAAATTAGTGTTTATCTACTCCCATAGAATAATATATCCATTATTCAACTGATTTTGATCTGTAATAGTCTCTATAAACCAATAGTGTGAGGCACAGGTGTGAGGTAATAATATCTCACGCCTATAAGAAATAGGAAAAATGTAGCTTACAAAATGAATAAAAAAAGTCGGGTCAATGGGGAACTCAATTTCAGACATCAAGGTAACGTTCTCGCCATCCATTTCTACATTTTCTTAGGTCTGAATATCCAAAAATTGCATTTGGAAAACGTAAATTTTTGACGTTTTCTAAGGGATCCGATATCGATTCGATTTTCGAACACAGAAATCGCTTCTGACAACTGTTGTCAATTTTGAAAATGCAGATTAATTCGAATTTTACTGAAGAAGTCGAAGATAAAGTATAGTGTTCAATTCGCGGTAATGGTCATAACACACTTGATGAATTACACCCCTCGCCTGACGACTCGGGCTGCAAAATTCATCTGCGTGTGTTATGACTTACATTACCGCTCATTGAACAATATACCTACTATTATATCTCCAAAATCTCTCATTATAAGAAAATTTTTTCGCAACAGTGGAACAAAAGGAAGTACGCTGCTACTGCTTCTTCTATAAATTATGAGGGGTGTCTAAAACAGGGCTTCAAAGTGAGCCTCAATAAAACTATGAAATCTATTTTTTTTTCAAATGGAAACCATATAATTTTGTAATTCCGATCGTTAAAAACTAGTTAGAGTGTACCAAACATTTCATGTCTTTAAAAGCAGTAGGTAGTTTTACCGTTATCGAATAAAATTCGAATTTCACGACTCAAGCTTGGTTTGACTCAGTCAAATTCTCGGTCAAATTAATTGGCTCGTCTATTTCAAAGTAGGCTATGTTAGGAATTGTCATTCTTACTTATTTTTATTGATCAAGCACTATACTCTGTTCAAATGTAAGAAGGATCAATAATAACATGTTTGGCGCAGCGGTAGGAGCGAGGGTCTTCGTAAAGTTTCATTCCGTCCAGAGTCGAATCGAGGAGATTTCACACAATCGTTCAGTTTTAAGTGAACTTGAATTCTATTTTTTTCAATAATTTATAGAACGTTGTTCTTTTGAAATTTGGCAAACTGTCGTCATCATTCACGATTTCTAGAACTGTAGAAATCGTTGGGATTTCATTCCGGAAAAAAAAACGTGGCAATTCTTCTGATAAGGTTCATATCGAAATCTTCAATCGAATCGACTATTTTTAACAGCTGGGCTCTCCCCTTAGGTGGCGTCAATGTTTTATTCTCTTTATATTCTCTGAGAATTCTGACAGCTGAATAACTCACCCCTGATGAGGATTTTGAAACTATTCCTACTAAGTCTATTTTCGATAAATCAGGATGTTCGTCCAATTCTTTTCGAAAAATGTTCAAAATTATCTCTTTCTCTTCAGCAGAGGAATGCGACCTTTTGGACCTTTTTCGTAGTGGTCCCCACATATCACCCTCAGATGCAGTATCCGTTTCCGAATTTGACATTGTTCTATAAACACTATATACACTTTGTCAAAAGATTTTCCAACACAATACACTTTTCTTTGACAGTAGCTCTATAGGTATTTTAACTGGTCTTGTCAATTGAAAACTTCGATATTTATGCAAATCAAGATGGCTTTAATCCATTAAGGGAAAGGACCCAAACCTGGTGTTTCCCGGAATTACCTTGTCGGAATCTTGAGCAGCCGACAAAGAGTTTCGTACAAAATAATATAAAATTATGGACCGAAACTAAATATATTTCGGATATTACAAGTAAATGACCATTATAAATTTGAACAGAGATCTTTTTCGAGTCTTGTCAATTGAAAACTTCGATATTTATGCAAATCAAGATGGCTTCCACCCATTAGGGAAAAGGGCCCAAATCTGGTGTTTCCCGGAAATACTTTGTCGGAATCTTGCAAGATTCCAACCTAAATCTCTAAAACTCTGGTGTTTCCTGGAATTACCTTGCCGCAACCTCGAGCATCCGAAAAAGAAATTATTTAGTAGATAATAATATAAAAACAAAACAAAATGAAAAATAGGGTATGTCGGATAGAAAATGTTTATGACAGTTGCAAATCATGACAGAAATTTTGCACTAGAGTTTCTGAGGAAAAAAGTTCTAATGTGGAAATTGCTGACTCAAATTATTGAATCATTTCTATCCAGTACCATCCACAGTCCGAGTACGATCCTGGCAGTCTTTTAGGGCGTTAAAAGGGAGCGTGGTTATGACCGTTTGACCAATAGCAGCTTTATTGTGCGCAAACCAGAAAATTCTGTTTGTTTACAAAGCTCCTTCTTATATTTGAACGGACTATAGAATGATATATCAAAAGTCTGTTCTTTATTTGTGGCGAATGTGACAAGTAAACCAAGCAGATAATGAATGATGACGAAATAAAAAAATCTTAGTTGAAACTGACATATATATGCTTACTATTGACATAGCCTATCTACTTGAAAATTATCTTAATAAACCTGATGATTAGACAAAGAAACCTGGCTATAGGTATAGTCGTGAAATTTGAATTTTATTCAATAACGGCAAAACTACGGATTTTAAAGACATGAAATGTTTGAAACACTCTAACTAGTTTTTGACGAGAAATTGGTCGGAATTACAAAATTGTATGGTTCCCATTTGAAAAAAATGAGATTTCATAGTTTTATTGAGGCTCACTTTGAAGCCTTAAACGCTACCCAAATAACAATAAGGCAAGGAAACGCAAAAGCCAAGAGAATATGGACCTTCCACATTTCTATAGAACGTTTCTTGGTCGAATCCTGGAAGATGTAACGATAAGATGACTCGTAATCTCGAAATTAAAAAGATTATGTCGAAACGACCCATCAGTGGATTCTTAAGAAACGAAGAGTAAACATTATAAGGTTAATGTAAACGGGACACTGTCGGTTTCGAGTACTTTTTCGGTTGCCGAGTGGTCTCGAATGTCAACATTTGCTTAAAATACGCTGACGCATTCTGAAACCACCCATATAGAGACCCATCTTCATATCCAGCTTCTGTAGGCCCCTTCTGATTTGTTACCATGTATAGGCACGGATCTCGCAATCATTAGATAATATTGAATGGTATATTGAATAACCATAGAGTTTTTTACGATACTTTTCGTATGACTGCAAAAAGAAACCACAGAAATCTTATTTTTCTTTCCAAACCTCAATGTTAAAAGTTCTGCTTTCATTTTACTTGATTTCCCAAAACATTTTAGCCTTATTGATGAACCCTTCGTGTTTCTGGAGACTCACCTCAACTCTTTCTTCCTTCAAATCCACTTTCAAAGCCAACTGCTCTCGAAGAACCACATCTGGATAATGCGTTTGCTCGAATGTAGCTTCAAGCTGTTCTAATTGTTCTTCGCTAAAAATCGTCCGATGCCTTCGTTTTCTTTTAGGGGGCTGATGGGGATTGTGATGGTGTCCCCCACTGGCAAGGGAGGCAGCTTGGGACGCCGCTGCCAAAGCGTGAACATAACCTGGATAGAGTCCTGGGTATGCCATAGCTGAAAACAGGGAGATAATTTGTACATTTTTTGAAGATTCGCATTGTGAAAACTGCAGTGTTTAACTGAAGACCTTATGTGTATAATTCTCGAGTTAGAAAGACATTCACCATAACAACACATTGTTGTTACATCCCTGTATATCGACTATTCGCCAGAATTGAATTCAAGCTAGGAAAATGCCAATTTATATTCGCTAGATAGGAGGGGATTTAGTTCACACTTTCCTGCTTTAAGTCATCGACAATATGGAAAATCACTTAAGTGTAGAATCGATGAGTGCCTATGTAGATCCCCTAAGATGGTGGCTTGGATGCTGTGAATGTGGGAATTGCAGATCAGGACCTGATCGAGCGTGAATTTACGCAGATTTGAACAGTCTTCAGTGCAGGTGTTACGAGCCCTTGATTCACTCGCTTCTTTGAAGATTTGTCATGTCTGGAGCCACCCAAGTCGACTTGTCTTCATTATGTTCTAGTTTGGATGGAATTTGCAGCAATATTTTGGTTTTTTCGAACGAATTTAATGCGACTAATCAGTACCCATTTGTGCCGTATAAAATTATACGAAATTTCATATTTGAATTCTATTAATCATTCTTTACTTTTTGAGGCAACCATTAATTGAAGGCTAGTATTCAATTGACTATCTACTATTTTAATGATGAGTATTTCGAAAATATTGGTGATGCATTGTAAGGTTCAAGAGAATATCCTGAAATTAAACACATTGAATTTTATAATATGTAATGACTGAAGCTTTATTGTAGACTGAAAAAATAGCTCCATAGACCTCTGATGTCAGTGACAAAATTTGAACTCTTTGTGAACACCTTTTGTTAAATTTAGCTCGCGAGCTCCCTTCAAAAATTGGGCTTTTTCCATGATATCTCAGTTCGTATGCGGTGTAGACCAACAATTTCTTTTTTTTAATTGAAGCTTAATAATTTCTCTAGAATGTGTAGTACTCGCTTTTCTGTTTTTCTTTGGATATTAGGATGAAAACCTGGTGAGCTGTAATTTCATAAAAATCTGGACAAAATATTTCATTTCCATGATACCTCCGTCAATTTTCGGGATAAATGTATGAAATTTTCAGGATACATACAGAATAATATTTTGCAGAATGTGTATTATTCGCTTTTCCGTTTTTCTGCGTATATTAGGAAAAAACCTGGTTGATATGACCAATAAAGTTCCTACTTTATAATTCATTTAAAAATTGAGGGGGCAATAAACAAAAAAAACTGATCAATACACATTCTGGAAAATATTATTTCGCATGAATGCTGAAAATTTCATACAATCATCCCAAAAATTGACAGAGATATCATGGAAATAAAATCGTTTGTCCAGATTTTCATGAGATTACAGCTCAACAGGTTTTTTTCCTAATATACGAAAAAAAAAAGAAAAGCGATTAATAAACATTCTAGAGAAATGATTGAGCTTTAATTTAAAAAAAATTGTTGGTCTACGCCGCACACGAACTGCGATATCATGGAAATAAAAAGCCCAATTTTTGAAGGGAGCTCGCGAGCTCGGACGTGTACCAGGTCCCCTTTAATTTTTTTCTCGGGCTTTTAGTTACCCCCTATATCGACGCCCTTGTCGCCCGCGAACGGACTCCCCGAAAAGCTAAGACGAAAAAATAAGCTTTTAACCTCTATTCCCACTAGATTAAGATCGTCTTACGTAAAAATCCGGCGAAAAGCGAGGCGAACAATTTTTAAAAGTAACTTTTAGTCAGTTCATGCATGCAAAACGAGCGGTGACGGGTTAAAACGGCGCGGGGGTGAGCACCGACAGGGGAGAGGGTAGTTAGACCGAGGGCCCAGAGGCGCACGGTAGGAACAATATTATTATTATTTCATAATTTTTCGGAGACCTGCGGGGCCAGATGATTGATTCTCGAACTTTTTCGAGTATTCGGTATCGAAACGCAGCTTTACGTACGTACCAGTTGGGTTTTCCATCTCTTTATTCGACATGGGGAGGTATACGGGGGGCAGGAGGAAAGTTACAGACTGACACATACCACTAGCGCATCTTCGGAGTTTTTCAGAGGGAAGCATAAAAATGTTCAACCAAGAGTGCACAGTAAGTAAAATTCGACAAATTTGAACGTGAAGTCCTATTTGTAAACTATTGAAAACCCAAAACTGATACAGTGAGAAAATTTTTATACGGTCGGAAAGAGGAATAATCGATTCAAACAATCCGCAAAAAGGGCAATTTTAAACTCGATAAAACTTTTTTCACAGATATCCTGACCTTGAAGTAAATATACGGATCGAAAGAGGAAAAGTCAATGCAAAATAGCTTGGTATTCATATTTCCCATAATTTTTCCATTTCTGCGGGAAAATTTATCGAACTTTGACATTTCGCCCATAAAATCACCCAATTTGCAGAGTTCTATACCAATAAGTATAACTACCACTAGGTAGATCTAAGGGCTTTACTTTACTCATATAACTGAACAAAGCCATTCATGATTGAATAATAAATCTAGGTATACCTAGTACTTATATACTGATTTTCGAAAAAGAAATAAACGAAGATACTTGATAGAGTAAAGTCAAAAGAATAAAGTTACGAAGAAAAGTAAGAATAAAAAAATTAAAATGACAAAACAATAGGGGAGAATCGTTTTCTATATACTGGATATTTTCTATCGATGCATAAATGAATACAGTCACTGGTGGATCTAGGATCTAGGGAGTTTTTCAGGGGGGGGGCTACAAAAATTTTAACCAAGGGGCAAATTGGACACATTTGAATGTAAAGTCCTATTTAAAAACTAGATAAACAGAAACCGTTGTCGGTGTCTCATAATTTTAGAGTTAGAGGGTGTTTTTTGTGAATGTGCTTTTTTGAAAAGTGGCTGTAACTTTGTTCCTGTGGAAAATTTTGTGTTTCTGTGCAAACATTTCTGTGGCACTTTTTATGCCATTCAATGGAGTTGGCATATTTTCCTGAAGTAATGCTTGGCAAAATCTATATTTATAGAAGAATTTTTTATTTCGAATGGGATTCTAACGATAGAAAATTTGGAATATTTCAGTAGAGCTTGAGGTTTCCATTCCAAAAATATACAAAAATTGATATTTAGCCTGAAATCTTCACTTTCTAAATCAGAATTTCCCAAAAACCATCCAAAAACATTCAAATGATATTAGACGAGAAAACTTGTGATCTCTAATTTTCGAAGATGATGTCACAACAATACCAAGTTCCTATGGCATATTTTTGAAGTAAAAATTCAAGCTCTACTGAAATATTGAGGATGTACCCTTCGAAACAAGAAAGAAGATAAGTGTTTTCAGTTTGAATGATGCCATGTCTCTCCAAATAAACTGATCCACATGAGTTAGGGATATTGACTTAAATTGCAAAAAAATATAGTTAAAATAAGATTTTTGTGATGAAAATTCATATTAATATGATTTCAAGTTGCAAATTAATTTAAGCCTGTAGGTCTGCAGCGTATACAGGGGGGTTAAGAAAAATCAAGTAAAATAACGAAATTTTATTCCCAGAGAATTCAAGCATTTTAAGACTATCAATACAAGGTATGGCCTCCACGGGCATCAATAACAGCTTGACATCTTCTTTGCATAATACACACGAGGTTGTTGAACATTTCTTGAGGAATTTGGTACCATAAACGGCGCAGAAGCTCTCTCAGATCATTTAAGGATTCTCGGGTAGGTTGATGATTATCTAATCTTCTTTGGAGCATATCCCATGCATGTTCTATGCAATTCAAATCTGGTGAGTGCGGAGGTATTGGTAAATGTGGAATACCGAGCTACTCGCGCGCATTATCAACCATCAATGAAGGCAGGGTGCGGTCTAGCGTTATCGTCTAGAAATTGAAAAGTTTCACCAATAGCAGCGTGAAAATTTGGCACCAGATTGACGAAATGTCTCATACTCATTTTTATTGGATCGATTCAAGTTGTTATTGAGTTTTAAATAATTTCACAGCGATTTTCTCGAAGATTACATACTTTTCAAAACGATTGAATACAATATCCCCAACTCTTGTGGAGCAGTATATTTGCTCGTCAGCAAAATATATTTTTATGAATATCTATAATTATATGTGAGGTTTTTGGAAAAACTAGTTACACCATTGAAAAGTGCTTTAGGAAAATTGGTTTGACAAGGAAAAAGTATAATAGCAGCTTTCCCAAAATGCACATTTGCGAAAAACACCCTATGACTCGAACATATATACTCCATTCACTTTCATAATGTATCTCTGTTGGCCATGATTTAGGTTTATCAAGCTTTTTTTACTTAAAACTGACAGGGTATTCGAAAACTTTTATTCCTTTTTCGAATTAACTATCACAAAGTAAAAAAAACACACATGGCAGTGGAAAATGTTCAACAAGAAACTAATAAACAACTCAAGTGATCCCTCATACATCAAATAATAATCCTTCAAAATTTTATAGGAGTAGATACTTGAATTTTTTAATTTTTGAAATGTATAAATTCGATGTATGAGGGATCACTGGAGTTGTTTGTTGGTTTCTTGTTGAAAATTTCCAACTGCCATGCATATGCATGTGTCTTTTTTATATCCAAGGGCGGTCCTACGGGGGGGGTAAAGGGGGTAATTACCCCCCCCCCAGAGCAACACAACCAATTCGATTTTATTTATGAAAAAACTAACAAACAAAAATTTTCTATTCTTTTCAATTGTTCATTCAATTATTACCCCCCCCAGGAAATCAGCCTAGGACCGCCCTTGTTTATATCCTTATCTTAAATCTCACATTGATTTCCCTGATGAAGGCAGAGTGATACGCATCAAAAAGCTTGGAAATTTCAATAAAGGAAATTCAACTAATAAAATTGTTGACTTTTCCCCGATAACCTGTTGGTTGTAGGTTATTTCCCTTCGAAAGGGAATTATAGAACCAGGTCTGATTGTAATAATTGAAAGGAATAATACAATTTATATTATAAGTAGGTAAATGTTGATTTTTCAAAATTGATGACGAATACTTATTGATTTAATTGCTGGTCTTTTCGAAAATAAAACAGTGTAAAATGATAAGTGATGATGAATTTTCCATTTGATGGGACTCCTCCAGAGCTGTGGATGAGGCAGTGGAAACTGCTTCATTAGAATTATTGCCAAGGAAATCAAGAGAAAAGTACGAAAATGCCTATGAAGAACGATGTGAGGAAATGATATTTCCTCACAGTAAGGAAATGAATATTTCCTAACAGTTGGGTAATCTTGACTTTTTCTATGAGAAATTTTGTCTGGAATGTCAAATTTTCCTAGCGATTTACGGAAAATACTTTTCCTTAGTGACGCAACAAATTTGATTCCGGATTTCAAAGCTCCATTTATTTATGAATGAAATTCGTGATTCTTTCTAAATTAATTAACATCTGTCGAATTTTGAACGATTTGCGGGAAAAAAGTATGTTTACATCGTAGGAAAAGCCACATTCCTGGACTCTGTGTAGCTCGGCTTGCGCCTCGACTTGGCAATCTTCACAGTCGTCCAGAAGTGTAAGGCTTTTCCTACTCGGTAAACAATCTACTGTTAATTGTTATCACCCAAAAATTAATATATCGTTGGCAATAAAAATCAAAATAGTCATTTGGATGATTGAAATGGCATGTAATTGATTGAGGAGGTAATATTTTGTAGGCATTTTAGCTTCTAGCTACCCAAATACCAGATGGAATGTTTTTATCTTTATTCCTTGAAATCCTCGAGTACTAGTGATCACTACCGAATCAAACTCACCTAGGAAATCAGCAGAAGAAGTTCCAAAGCCCCCAATGTGCCCCAGATTGAAGCCAGGATGAAAAACAGGCCTCTGCTGCTGAGACGGCACAGCGTTCGTTTTCGGCCTGGTAGGCGCCAAAATACTGTCGATAGTAAACAAAGAACTACTACTGCCACCCCCCGTAGCACCCTCAGTCATCCTGTTCTTATACACGGGCCGAAACTCATCCCCCAAAAACATATTCCCCAGATAATTCTGAGCGACACCCCCGAAAAAATTCGTACTTCTAGACATGCTAGGTTGGTGCGACGTCTCGATCATCTTCAAGTCCTCTTCCCGGAAGTTCTCTTCACCGAACTCAGTCGCGCTGGTTTCACCCCAGTCCAAATCACTCTCTCGCTTGACCGAAGCCAGTTTCGCCAGTTTCTAGTCACTTGGGACGGACACGGGCGCGCAAAATGTCTCCAAAATCACTTTTTCACCATTCCGACGTTCACTAGATCCGAAGAGATTGTACGAAATCGCAGCAGCCGTCGGACGAGACAGTTGAATGTAGAGACACGCCCCCGACGGCCGCGATTGGCGGACGGGGCGAGAAGAATGACAAACTACCCCCTCCGTCACGCGGATGTTGTGAACTTGAATAAGGGTAGATTTCAGGAGTTAAATGATACAAATACTGCTAAATAGAGCTGTCAAGCTAGAAATCTGATCTCGATAGGGAGGTTTTTGTCGGGGTTGATTGTGTTGGACGATGTGTGGCTGAAACTGAACAGAGGGATGAAAGTGATGTTGTAATGGGGTTGCTTGGGCGTTTGTGGGTTCTCTTTGTTTTATTTTTTACGTCCAACGGAGCATTTAGATAATGATGTACCAAAACTACAGCTCTTTTAAGAAAACGTTATACCAAATTGAGTATATTCATCATCACCAAGTAAGGGTTGGAATTTTTGACAGCAGTTGTCGGATAAACCCTCCATAATCTCGAATCTGTACAGAAATATTTGAAATTTTTCACATTTTTCACAAGGTCCTTTCTACATAGAGGTCGTAGAAGTTACGTATTTATCGAAATGTTTATTTACTTTGGGAAAATAACTTATTTGAGAAAATACCCCCATGGGCCCATGAGTATCGAAGTCCTTAGTTACGCAATGTGGTGCACATAAAATTTATTAGCCTCCCCATGAAAAAAGCTATATTCGTCCTTGCTCATAGCACTCAAAGTATGGGTGATACTGATAGAGATCACCAAATTGAGTATTCTGATGGAAGATTCGAATGGGTTGAAGACATCATCGATTGAATTATTAGATTTTCCAGGGAATTCGTGTTGATGGCAAATATGGGGTTTTTAGGAGGTCATGCATTTTTTTACCCAAAAATTTGGGATTTTCGAAATCGATTTTATTGTTTATAGAGATACTTTGGACAATGCTGATTAACAATATACAACCCTCATGTGGATGCGACTAAAGGAACGGGAGCTATGACGATTTGAAATTTCCAATTTTTCGACAAATACCATTTCGGAGGTGAAAATCTAAACCATAATAGTTAGGGCTTTGGAAAGTCTTTTATTGAATAGAGCGGCCTCGAAAACCTACATTTTGATACCAAAATCGTCCATGTAGCCCTCATAACTAATGAATTACTTATTTCGTTTTAATTTTTTCGATATTTCATTTTCGAGTTTTGTTCTGAAGCTCATAGCAGTCAAAGTATGGGTGATATGGATCATCAAATTGGGTATTCTGAAAGATTCGAATGGGTTGAAGACATAATAGTTTGAATAACTCTGTTAGATTTTTCAGGGAATTCGTGTTGATGGCAAATATAGTGTTTTTAGGAGGTCCCTTATGCATTTTTGACCCAAAAAGTTGGGATTTTCGATATCGATTTTATGCTTGATATGGATACTTTGGACAATGCTGATTATCAATATGCAAACCAAAATTGGATACGACCAAAGAAACGGAAGCTATGGACGATTTGAAATTTCGATTTTTTTAAGAAAATACCAGTTGACAGGTTAAAATCCAAACTATGATAGATAGCGATTCGAATTATGTTTTATTGAATAGAGCGACCTCGAAAACCTACAATTTGATACCAAAATCGTCCATGTAGCCCTCATAACAAATGAATTATTTCATTCTAATTTTTTCGATATTTCATTTTCGAGTTTTGTTCTGAAGCTCATAGCACTCAAAGTATGGGTGATATGGATCATCAAATTGGGTATTCTGAAAGATTCGAATGGGTTGAAGACATAATAATTTGAATAACTCTGTTAGATTTTCCAGGGAATTCGTGGTGATGGCAAATATAGTGTTTTTAGGGGGTCTTACCCCTTATGCATTTTTGACCAAAAAAGTTGGGATTTTCGATATCGATTTTATGCTTGATATGGATACTTTGGACAATGCTGATTATCAATATGCAAACCAAAATTGGATACGACCAAAGAAACGGAAGCTATGACGATTTGAAATTTCGATTTTTTTAAGAAAATACCATTTGACAGGTTAAAATTTAAACTATGATAGATAGCGATTCGAATTATGTTTTATTGAATAGAGCGACCTCGAAAACCTACAATTTGATACCAAAATCGTCCATGTAGCCCTCATAACTAATGAATTATTTCGTTTTAATTTTTTCGATATTTCATTTTCGAGTTTTGTTCTGAAGCTCATAGCACTCAAAGTATGGGTGATATGGATCATCAAATTGGGTATTCTGAAAGATTCGAATGGGTTGAAGACATAATAATTTGAATAACTCTGTTAGATTTTCCAGGGAATTCGTGTTGATGGCAAATATAGTGTTTTTAGGGGGTCTTACCCCTTATGCATTTTTGACCCAAAAAGTTGGGATTTTCGATATCGATTTTATGCTTGATATGGATACTTTGGACAATGCTGATTATCAATATGCAAACCAAAATTGGATACGACCAAAGAAACGGAAGCTATGACGATTTGAAATTTCGATTTTTTTAAGAAAATGCCAGTTGACAGGTTAAAATCTAAACTATGATAGATAGCGATTCGAATTATGTTTTATTGAATAGAGCGACCTCGAAAACCTATAATTTGATACCAAAATCGTCCATGTAGCCCTCATAACTAATGAATTATTTCGTTTTAATTTTTTCGATATTTCATTTTCGAGTTTTGTTCTGAAGCTCATAGCACTCAAAGTATGGGTGATATGGATCATCAAATTGGGTATTCTGAAAGATTCGAATGGGTTGAAGACATAATAATTTGAATAACTCTGTTAGATTTTCCAGGGAATTCGTGTTGATGGCAAATATAGTGTTTTTAGGGGGTCTTACCCCTTATGCATTTTTGACCCAAAAAGTTGGGATTTTCGATATCGATTTTATGCTTGATATGGATACTTTGGACAATGCTGATTATCAATATGCAAACCAAAATTGGATACGACCAAAGAAACGGAAGCTATGACGATTTGAAATTTCGATTTTTTTAAGAAAATACCAGTTGACAGGTTAAAATTTAAACTATGATAGATAGCGATTCGAATTATGTTTTATTGAATAGAGCGACCTCGAAAACCTACAATTTGATACCAAAATCGTCCATGTAGCCCTCATAACTAATGAATTATTTCGTTTTAATTTTTTCGATATTTCATTTTCGAGTTTTGTTCTGAAGCTCATAGCACTCAAAGTATGGGTGATATGGATCATCAAATTGGGTATTCTGAAAGATTCGAATGGGTTGGAGACATAATAATTTGAATAACTCTGTTAGATTTTCCAGGGAATTCGTGTTGATTGCAAATATAGTGTTTTTAGGGGGTCTTACCCCTTATGCATTTTTGACCCAAAAAGTTGGGATTTTCGATATCGATTTTATGCTTGATATGGATACTTTGGACAATGCTGATTATCAATATGCAAACCAAAATTGGATACGACCAAAGAAACGGAAGCTATGACGATTTGAAATTTCGATTTTTTCAAGAAAATACCAGTTGACAGGTTAAAATCTAAACTATGATAGATAGCGATTCGAATTATGTTTTATTGAATAGAGCGACCTCGAAAACCTACAATTTGATACCAAAATCGTCCATGTAGCCCTCATAACTAATGAATTATTTCGTTTTAATTTTTTCGATATTTCATTTTCGAGTTTTGTTCTGAAGCTCATAGCACTCAAAGTATGGGTGATATGGATCATCAAATTGGGTATTCTGAAAGATTCGAATGGGTTGAAGACATAATAATTTGAATAACTCTGTTAGATTTTCCAGGGAATTCGTGTTGATGGCAAATATAGTGTTTTTAGGGGGTCTTACCCCTTATGCATTTTTGACCCAAAAAGTTGGGATTTTCGATATCGATTTTATGCTTGATATGGATACTTTGGACAATGCTGATTATCAATATGCAAACCAAAATTGGATACGACCAAAGAAACGGAAGCTATGACGATTTGAAATTTCGATTTTTTTAAGAAAATGCCAGTTGACAGGTTAAAATCTAAACTATGATAGATAGCGATTCGAATTATGTTTTATTGAATAGAGCGACCTCGAAAACCTATAATTTGATACCAAAATCGTCCATGTAGCCCTCATAACTAATGAATTATTTCGTTTTAATTTTTTCGATATTTCATTTTCGAGTTTTGTTCTGAAGCTCATAGCACTCAAAGTATGGGTGATATGGATCATCAAATTGGGTATTCTGAAAGATTCGAATGGGTTGAAGACATAATAATTTGAATAACTCTGTTAGATTTTCCAGGGAATTCGTGTTGATGGCAAATATAGTGTTTTTAGGGGGTCTTACCCCTTATGCATTTTTGACCCAAAAAGTTGGGATTTTCGATATCGATTTTATGCTTGATATGGATACTTTGGACAATGCTGATTATCAATATGCAAACCAAAATTGGATACGACCAAAGAAACGGAAGCTATGACGATTTGAAATTTCGATTTTTTTAAGAAAATACCAGTTGACAGGTTAAAATTTAAACTATGATAGATAGCGATTCGAATTATGTTTTATTGAATAGAGCGACCTCGAAAACCTACAATTTGATACCAAAATCGTCCATGTAGCCCTCATAACTAATGAATTATTTCGTTTTAATTTTTTCGATATTTCATTTTCGAGTTTTGTTCTGAAGCTCATAGCACTCAAAGTATGGGTGATATGGATCATCAAATTGGGTATTCTGAAAGATTCGAATGGGTTGGAGACATAATAATTTGAATAACTCTGTTAGATTTTCCAGGGAATTCGTGTTGATTGCAAATATAGTGTTTTTAGGGGGTCTTACCCCTTATGCATTTTTGACCCAAAAAGTTGGGATTTTCGATATCGATTTTATGCTTGATATGGATACTTTGGACAATGCTGATTATCAATATGCAAACCAAAATTGGATACGACCAAAGAAACGGAAGCTATGACGATTTGAAATTTCGATTTTTTCAAGAAAATACCAGTTGACAGGTTAAAATCTAAACTATGATAGATAGCGATTCGAATTATGTTTTATTGAATAGAGCGACCTCGAAAACCTACAATTTGATACCAAAATCGTCCATGTAGCCCTCATAACTAATGAATTATTTCGTTTTAATTTTTTCGATATTTCATTTTCGAGTTTTGTTCTGAAGCTCATAGCACTCAAAGTATGGGTGATATGGATCATCAAATTGGGTATTCTGAAAGATTCGAATGGGTTGAAGACATAATAATTTGAATAACTCTGTTAGATTTTCCAGGGAATTCGTGTTGATGGCAAATATAGTGTTTTTGGGGGGTCTTAGGTAGGTACCCCTTATGCATTTTTGACCCAAAAAGTTGGGATTTTCGATATCGATTTTATGCTTGATATGGATACTTTGGACAACGCTGATTATCAATATGCAAACCAAAATTGGAAACGACCAAAGAAACGGAAGCTATGACGATTTGAAATTTCGATTTTTTTAAGGAAATACCAGTTGACAGGTTAAAATCTAAACTATGATAGATAGCGATTCGAATTATGTTTTATTGAATAGAGCGACCTCGAAAACCTACAATTTGATACCAAAATCGTCCATGTAGCCCTCATAACTAATGAATTATTTCGTTTTAATTTTTTCGATATTTCATTTTCGAGTTTTGTTCTGAAGCTCATAGCACTCAAAGTATGGGTGATATGGATCATCAAATTGGGTATTCTGAAAGATTCGAATGGGTTGAAGACATAATAATTTGAATAACTCTGTTAGATTTTCCAGGGAATTCGTGGTGATGGCAAATATAGTGTTTTTAGGGGGTCTTACCCCTTATGCATTTTTAACCAAAAAAGTTGGGATTTTCGATATCGATTTTATGCTTGATATGGATTCTTTGGACAATGCTGATTATCAATATGCAAACCAAAATTGGATACGACCAAAGAAACGGAAGCTATGACGATTTGAAATTTCGATTTTTTTAAGAAAATACCAGTTGACAGGTTAAAATTTAAACTATGATAGATAGCGATTCGAATTATGTTTTATCGAATAGAGCGACCTCGAAAACCTACAATTTGATACCAAAATCGTCCATGTAGCCCTCATAAGTAATGAATTATTTCGTTTTAATTTTTTCGATATTTCATTTTCGAGTTTTGTTCTGAAGCTCATAGCACTCAAAGTATGGGTGATATGGATCATCAAATTGGGTATTCTGAAAGATTCGAATGAGTTGAAGACATAATAATTTGAATAACTCTGTTAGATCCTCCAGGGAATTCGTGTTGATGGCAAATATAGTGTTTTTGGGGGGTCTTACCCCTTATGCATTTTTGACCCAAAAAGTTAGGATTTTCGATATCGATTTTATGCTTGATATGGATACTTTGGACAATGCTGATTATCAATATGCAAACCAAAATTGGATACGACCAAAGAAACGGAAGCTATGACGATTTGAAATTTCGATTTTAAAAAAAAAAGCCAGTTGACAGGTTAAAATCTAAACTATGATAGATAGCAATTCGAATTATGTTTTACTGAATAGAGCGACCTCGAAAACCTACAATTTGATACCAGAATCGTCCATGTAGCCCTCATAAGTAATGAATTATTTCGTTTTAATTTTTTCGATATTTCATTTTCGAGTTTTCTTCTGAAGCTCATAGCACTCAAAGTATGGGTGATATGGATCATCAAATTGGGTATTCTGAAAGATTCGAATGAGTTGAAGACATAACAATTTGAATAACTCTGTTAGATCCTCCAGGGAATTCGTGTTGATGGCAAATATAGTGTTTTTGGG
Organism: Adalia bipunctata; assembly: GCA_910592335.1. Classification (NCBI taxonomy): domain Eukaryota; kingdom Metazoa; phylum Arthropoda; class Insecta; order Coleoptera; family Coccinellidae; genus Adalia; species Adalia bipunctata. Next base: position 9,176,659 of record OU342951.1, read on the forward strand.
TGGTCTTACCCCTTATGCATTTTTGACCCAAAAAGTTAGGATTTTCGATATCGATTTTATGCTTGATATGGATACTTTGGACAATGCTGATTATCAATATGCAAACCAAAATTGGATACGACCAAAGAAACGGAAGCTATGACGATTTGAAATTTCGACTTTTTTTTAAAAAATGCCAGTTGACAGGTTAAAATCTAAACTATGATAGATAGCAATTCGAATTATGTTTTATTGAATAGAGCGACCTCGAAAACCTACAATTTGATACCAAAATCGTCCATGTAGCCCTCATAAGTAATGAATTATTTCGTTTTAATTTTTTCGATATTTCATTTTCGAGTTTTGTTCTGAAGCTCATAGCACTCAAAGTATGGGTGATATGGATCATCAAATTGGGTATTCTGAAAGATTCGAATGAGTTGAAGACATAATAATTTGAATAACTCTGTTAGATCCTCCAGGGAATTCGTGTTGATGGCAAATATAGTGTTTTTGGGGGGTCTTACCCCTTATGCATTTTTGACCCAAAAAGTTAGGATTTTCGATATCGATTTTATGCTTGATATGGATACTTTGGACAATGCTGATTATCAATATGCAAACCAAAATTGGATACGACAAAAGAAACGGAAGCTATGACGATTTGAAATTTCGACTTTTTTTTAAAAAATGCCAGTTGACAGGTTAAAATCTAAACTATGATAGATAGCAATTCGAATTATGTTTTATTGAATAGAGCGACCTCGAAAACCTACAATTTGATACCAAAATCGTCCATGTAGCCCTCATAACTAATGAATTATTTCGTTTTAATTTTTTCGATATTTCATTTTCGAGTTTTGTTCTGAAGCTCATAGCACTCAAAGTATGGGTGATATGGATCATCAAATTGGGTATTCTGAAAGATTCGAATGGGTTGAAGACATAATAATTTGAATAACTCTGGTTAGATTTTCCAGGGAATTCGTGTTGATGGCAAATAGATATAGTGTTTTTAGGGGGTCTTAGATACCCCTTATGCATATTTTGTGACCCAAAAAGTTGGGATTTTCGATATCGATTTTATGCTTGATATGCATACTTTGGACAATGCCAATTAACAATATGCAAACCTCATTTAGATACGATCAGAGGAACGGGAGCTATGGCGATTTGAAATTTTCAATTTTTCGACAAATACCATTTCGCAGGTGAAAATCTATACCATAATATGTAGTTAGGGCTTTCGTTTTAATTTTTTCGAGTTTTGTTCTGAAGCTCAGAGCCAAGGGTGGATTTACGAGGGGGTAATTAGCCCCCCCTAGAGTATCGAAGTCCTTAGAAAAAGTTACGCAATGTGGTGCACATAAAATATTTCATACATTCATGGGCGCCCGCAGGGGGGGGGCATGGCCGCCTCTGAGATTTGTATGGCCTTATCGTTTTTCAGCTTAACACCGTCAATATTTCAATAATTTTTATTTTGCCCCTCCTCAGAAAAATTTTGGCCCCCCCTGAGAAAAATTTCTGCGGGCGCCCATGCATACATTAGTAGTTCAATCGGTCCCTGATATTTTCAATGAAAAAATTTCATTTTAAATCTTTAACTCCTATAATGTTGGTAGGAAATTTCTATCAATTCATGCACCCCCTGAAAAAATTCATGGCTTCCCCCCTGAAAAACTGTTACGATCCGCCAGTGTCCTATAGAATAGCAGCACCTCTGATGTTGGTAATGACCTCTGTTTTAACGAAGAGGATATTATGTGGATTAATAATTCTATGAACTAACCCAATATTTAACAATCACAGAACTTTTTCCCATTCGCGATTTCTTCTTCATCTTTCCCCAAACAAGAAATATTCGGTCGTTTCACGAAAATCACAAAACATTAACATTATTTACGTTCAACGTATGATAGTTGTAAGTACGATATGGCCGATATGGGGACCCACATAAAAACATGGGTATTAACGTTCTCTCCATATGTCCTCCTAAATATGTCTGCCCTTTATATCCCCAATATCCCTTAATACACATCAGGCTAAATCCACGTTCACATATACACGATACACCCATGTCCGACCGAACGTCCAATAAAATACACAGGATCAAAATTGCAAGAATGAATAAGGACCCCATTTAAATTTCGACAAAGGACGAAACTTGGTTCGTTGCATATCCCAGGGGTCGCTTAGACCTAATTTGCACCCCTGGTTTTTATTTTCATGACACATATAATAATACGACGTAAATCCGTGCATTGTTGAGATCGTGTGTGACAGAATACAGGGCGAGCCAGAAATAATGGAAAAGGAAGATTATTCTTTATGATTTTCGGATGATAGGTATATGCAACACATAATCATCGGCTACTTGATGGTGGAAATGCAGTGGAGTAGGATATAAAAAACATTTTTCATTTGAGACATGGCGAGATCCAATTCGAAAAAAAAATTGTCCAGAATATGAGTCTCGTGAGATTTTGCTCTGAATTACCTGGGGCCCCTATTCTGAGCAATAAAGATAAAAGTTCTCTGATACCATTTCCGCAACTGCATATTCTCATGAGAATTGTTTAACCAGGCACGTAGCCAGGATTTTCTTTCGGTGGGGCCCAGAATAAGAAAACATTGCAAATTTTGTCAAATTATACAGATCTCTGCAAATCAGGTAATTTTAAGGGCGAAATGTCAAAGTTCAATAAATTTTCCTGAAGAAATGGGAGAATTAGCGAGAATATTAATACCAAGCAAGGTATTTTGCATTGACTTTTCCTCTTTCGATCCGTATATTTATATCACGGCCAGTATATATTTGTGAAAAAAGTTTTATAGGCTTCGAAATTGTTCTTTTTGCCGGATTTTTTTGCGATTTTCGCGAATTTTTCAAAAATACTTCTACAGGGCCGGACTGGGCAGGCGAGGTACCGGGGAATTCCCCGGTGGGCCCCCTTATGTGGGTTTTGGGGGGCCCTCGTCTAAAACGGTGCTACTTATTCGTGAAACATATTATGTCCACATTTTGAACTTGGTAGTCACAGATGCTGTTCAGGTAAATTCTGTAATTAAAACCTACTTTGGGACACTCCAATCGGCAGGGGCGGAGTAACCATTAGGCAGAGTAGGCGACTGCCTATAGGCAGTCGCCTATAGGCCCCTATAGGGGCCCCACGTGACCAATTGACTGTTTTATACAGGAAAGATTGCACTTCCTAGGACACCCCCCCCACATGGTTGATCAGGCCCTGCCTAGGGGCCCCACATGGTTAATCCGGCCCTGCCAATCGGGTTAGTGTTTTTTTTTGTCGGAATCTTACAAAAGAATGGCGGTGTGAGATGAGAATTCTAAATGTACTTAATAGAAGATTAACATAAATATGTGACACCCGATGGTGGAGTAAGGGCCTGGCTGTCCAAAAATTGCTCGGAATTGAACGAGGTGAATATTATGATGACGAACTATATTCAACTTTGCTGACTGTTCTGGAAAAAATTCTGGTAAATTTGATTCCAAGACTATATCAGAAGCTTCAGCTTTTCAGAATTACTTTTGCAAGTATGATGCTGTTTTATTGTCCTTTACAATTAATGAGCCAGTGTTTTTCATACCTTACACCAGCATCCAAATACCTTCAAACCTATGGAATTGATCTAGTTCAATCATACAATATGGTTATGCATGCCAAGAGTGGTATTGAAAGTTTATTTGAAAACTTTTGCTAAATAAAAAGCCAAACAGACAAATTCATATATTTTATTAGATAACAAAAATTTGGAAGAAGAAGGACATGACATTGATATTGAGAAAAATTTTATTTAAAAAGGCAATAAAAAAAATAGAATGTCAGGGGCATTGATGGATGACCCCATTTTTGATAATGCTTGTAAAAGGTTTGAAGTGGAAACTATTATAAATCAAATTTCTCGAAGTATCTCATCAGATAGGTTTGCTAATAATGAAACACATTATAAAATCTTTCAATTGTTCGACCCGAATATTTTCCTCGAAAGCGGGAAGATTTGTTAACATTTACGGAGGCTTTCACCACTATTTCTGAATTTTTAAATGTTGATAAACAAGACCTGATCTCAGAATTGAGCTCATTTTCTGCAATATTTTCAGAAATGATAAGAGACTCAAATATAAATTGGCAAAATATGTATATCTGTTAATTCTCGATGTCTAGGTCTAGGGTAACTAAGCTGCTGTTATTTAGTATTGAAAAAAATGAAATCGTCGGCATATTTTAATATATATGTTGTTTATAAGTACCTACATATATTAACGTCATGTACGCAGGTAAAATGTGAAATGGTATTTTCTGAATTAAAATCAATAAAATCCATAATTCGTAAAATTCGTTCCATCATTGCTCAGGAAACCCTTGGAGCACTAGTGTTAATGAATGTGGAAAGTGATATCACTGATAATATCGACAACGATACAGTGATAAACAAATATTTCAAGCATGAACAATGTTTTTAAAAACATGCTTTAGCCAAAGAATGTGTTCCGACTGATTTTTTGAGAGTGACTATGTTTTTGTCTTGTTTTTTTTAAAGTGCTTGTATTAAATTATATAATTCAAATGTGTTGTATTTTTGTACTTTTGACAAACGTTAGGGTTGCCAACCTTCCGGGATTGGCCGGGATTTCTCCAGAATTTAATTTCGGGTTGGGGATCATTCTGAAATTGGCGAAAACCAATTCCTAGTGTCCAATGTGCACAAGCTCTGAGGCCCCCTTAAAATTTTTTCCCGGTGGGCCCTCACCATACCAGTCCGGCCCTGTACTTCTACATCACCTATTGAATCGAAATTTCACCCACATATGGATTGATTATTCATCTTTTCGATCGTATAAAAATTTCCCCACTCTATCACAGCTTTCCCAATATACATAAAGAAATCGTCACATTTGTTATTCAATACTTTATCAAAAAAAAAAATCCATACACTCCAGAATCCACAACGAAATCACAGTATTTTTTTATAAGTATTCATTCGACGGCATCGACTATCACTGTTTTGAAATATGTTATTGAAATCTGAAATGAAAACAATGATTGAATTTCACGATGTCCCCATACCAATACTGAAGTTATGCAACCCAAACATCAAGGAATGATAGAATCCCATCGCTGGTTGCCTGCATGGTTATTTCAATTTTTCGCGTACCTTCCTATATCTTCTGGCCTGTCCCTTGTACCTAGATATGGTACTGTAGAGTTTCTGAGGAAAAAAGTTCTAATGTGGGAATTGCTGACTCAAATTATTGAATCATTTCTATCCAGTACCTGCCATCCACAGTCCGATTACGATCCTGGCAATCTCTTTTGGCGGTCGAAGGGAGCGTTGTTATCACCGTTTGACCAATAGGAGCTTTATTGTGCGCAAACCAGACGATTCTGTTTGTTTACAAAGCTCCTTCTTATATTTGAACGGACTATACCTATATATATCCTAGGACACTGGCGGATCCAGAAAGTTCTTCAGGGGGGGCATGAATTTTTTCAGGGGAGCATGAATTGTTAGAGATTTTCTACTAACATTATAGGAATTGGAGACTTAAAATGAAATTTTTTCTTTGAAAATATCAGTTACCGATTGAACTAAGTACTATAAAGGGGAGCTAATATTGGTTGGTTCAATACTTCAGGACGAATCTAGCTATACCTACCATCTACCAGATTCAAATTTCAGTCACTAGATCGACATCGTATCTACCAGATTTAGAAGAAATTCTACTAAAGTGGCAACCCTGCTAGAACTAAACCTGTCCGAAGTGGAGGGGATGCACCGCCCAGCGACGCCAGCGGTGGGGATGCGACTATAAGTACAGCGATAGATCCAGTAGCATCACCAGTTCGGAGCAGTCATTCGCTGAGTTACAACCTCCGACCCAGAAATCTCACCAGTTGTAGGCGAAAAAGCCCGGAATACTCTGAATTTGAAGTTGAAGCCTTCATCAAAATGTTAATTTTTTTTTTCAATACCTATCTATATAATTGGTGAATTAACTCACGTCGACTATAGAAACGTGTTCTGGTTTTTCTTGAAGCAAATTTTACTCGAGTTAAATAATTCTCTGTTGGTATTCAATAAAATCAAACGCAAATAAAAATCGAATTTTCATTAATTATTAGGTATTTAATGCACTAAAAATATTTTCTCAAAAGAGGAGATAGTATCCCAACCCTCAGTATTTAACCCCCATATCTTTGCCCTTGGCTTGAGTCTGGTATAGGTAACTCAAGACCATAAATACCTACCATTGCCAGATTGCCTATTCCTAATGAAGTTCTCGGATGGCGAAGTCTGCAACAAAACGCCCGGAGAATCATGAATCATGATAGTTAAAATAAAACGGAAAATTTTTCCCCTTCCTAGCGTTACCTCTTGATTTCGAGAGAAATAAAGAGTAGATCAAATATTCAAATTCTCGTGCATCAAGAACATGTTGAACTCCACTGATTCTGTGCATCTATTGTGCTTGTGCCGTGTGCGACTCATCCAAGATGCATCGAATATCATCATCCAGCAAATTATCACTGGTCCGGCTGTCCGACACCATACCCTTGTACGTATCTACGGCCTACGCATCACGTTCTATCACCTAGGTTATCTCCCCCACTTCCCCTATTTCGAGGGCGTGGCCAGCCCCCAGTCATGTTTCATTGGCATCAAGGCGGAGTAATCCTATCAAGATATCTTGGATTGTTTAATGCCGGTAATCCCTACCAGGCCAGTTGTTGGCTTATTGGACACGGGGGTAATACAGGGGAGTATGGCATCGTCTCTGGCTATTGGGCATAATGGAGCTCCTAGCTCCTGATGAACTTTTTCCAAATTTGGATAATATATCTACTAATTCGAACTCATTGATGGAGTAATTTATCTGGGTGTGAAGCGGATGCAACAGAAGATTGCATGGCCCCGTGGAGGGGAATTAGCTTCCCCAACCCCTGTGATTTCAGAAATTGTTCCCCTGAAAATAGGTACTTTTTCTGGCGACTTTGAACACCCCTCTCGAGTCAAACTCTAAGGGTGGGGGTCCCGACCCGATCCGATCTACCCAACCATACCCGTCGCGACCCGAACCGACTACACCCGATCATACCCGACGCTACCCGATCCGACCCGACCCGACCCTATCTGAACTATTTCATAAACCCACCAAGGGCGGTCATAAGGGGGGGGCCATGGGGGCCATGGCCCCCCCCAAAGGTGCCAATGCACTTAGAATAAATTCTGGAATACTAGATACTATTGTGACACCTTATGTTATTGTACAAAATGGCCCCCCCCAGAATCAAGGTATATGACCGCCCTTGAAACCCACGAACACGAAAATTGATTTGTCTCGACTTTTTCCGGAAAAACTGTTTCATAAGAGACATAAGAGTCACCCTGTACATGAACAATAAGAATAGATAGCCGAATGTTCGATAACAAATTAACTAATTTGTTTTATATGCTCTATTTTTAAGAAGGAAGTTAGAGCTAGAAGCATAGAATATTCTATGCTCCTAGGTTAGAGTAGGTCTTTGGGGAAGTGAATAGGAAACACATAATGTTCTAAATTGTATTGAGGGTTGCTGTAGTCAATTGGTGCCTCTATGAATGAGAACAAGGGCTGATTTATGGGGGGTGCAAGAAACTTGTACTTGTGGAGTTTATTTCTAACAGTTATTGTTGATTTTTTTTGCCCGTCCGCCCCATGTGCCCCCCCCCCCAGAAAAAATCCTGGATCCGCCTTTGAATGAGAATCTGCATATTTTTTATTTTTTTTCCCTCATTCCAGTACTTGTTATATGTTATATGAATACATAATGGCTTACTACAAAACAGTGGACGCCTTGAGCGGATGTGATTGAGCAATCTTGCAACGTAACATTAAAATTAACAGAAGTATTCGAATGAATGCATAATATCTCACATTTTTCGAATAGCTTTATAACTAGAAAATTTTGGAGTCCAATGAGAAATACAAAATACAAGTTAATGTCATAATATTAACTAATTTAATCTCACGTTCCCCCATCTAATCCCTCATCAATAATAATATGGTGGATGCGCTCATTCCATGAAAATGAAACAAAATAATGAATATCTGGTTACGAAAGTATAACCTTGATTCCGTATCCTTCTAGTCCAATATGTTGTGTGAAAGTGTTTCTAAAACATGTCCCTCTCAACTAAATAAGAAAAAGTAATAAATAGAAATGAACTCATGAAGGGCTGTATTCTGTATTGCTTAGGGTGGCAACATCTACTTATTAGGCCCAAATTACACCTTATTCATATCATATATATATTGGTCTATGTAAGCAATAAGGAATTCGTTTATGTTTGTTAAAATGTATAATTTTAGGGCGATAATGAGGAACTAGGGAAAAACTCTGGTCCATCCAAGAAATTACTTTTAGGAAATATCAAAGAGGAAACTCAAGATTGAAAAAATGTATTAACAAAACAATTCTGAGAAAAGTAAATCTTTCTGCAGACATCAATGTAATCAAAACGAATCATTAAAAACAATATTGTTACAGAAGTTTTCAGTCAAACGTTCTTGTGTTTTCGGTATTGATTTAAAACATTTGTATAGCAAAAATATGCTCAATAAAAATATAGAATATAATGATATACCAAATTCAAACATTTCAGATAATATGACACCGATGAAGAAATATACAATAAATTTGTAACTAGCCAACTGCCTGAAGCTTACCCTTGGAGCTAACAATTTTGGCACTCTTTTCGACCCTTCTTTGGACTTAACATAAATGAAAACAGTTGTTGGTTCGCACAATAATTGCCTTGCCAATCTTCCTTTGAAAGAGGGGTCATAGTACAAACGTAGAAAATAGAGTCCAAACTAAAAGAAAATCATCAATATTAGGTTTGTTGGTTCGTTGAAATTCAAATAATCATTGTAGAAATGAATGCATGAGAAATGAATTGGGGAAGACAAAACTTGTATCTTCACTACACATGCAGAATTTCACAAAGCTACTTACTTGTGCATTGATATTAACCGAAAAATGATACAGCAAACGAACTAAAAATGCATTTTCTGTACTCATTATGGGTTTCAAATCAGGATCCCCTTCATGTTTAATCCTGTTTCTTCTTTCCCTAACTTTAGATGGAGTAAGAAAGCTGAGATCATCAGAAGCATTAAAACTATTATTGATTAAGCTACTCTCTGGTTCTTGTTCTTTCAGCTAAAAAAAGATTCACTCAGTTGCTGAATCATTCTAAATCTTTTAACCTTACTTCTCCGATTTCAAACATCTCCACCAGGTTTTGAAGGGAGAATTCGAGATAGGATGTCACTTTCATTCTTTCAGCCAATGTGAATTCATCATTTGTATTGTTTGTGTCAAAGAGAGATTTGAAAAAACCCCACATTCCAGCATATTGCTTCGCTTGTTCCTGTTGCTTTAGGCATATTATATCTTGGGCAACAGTAACTGATCGAGAAATGTGGATGGACACATTGTAAACCTAAAATGTTCCGCATAAAAAATGAAAATGCACTAATGGGTTGAATCTGAAAATATTCCCAAAGTCTTCGTTTCATCAGTGAAAAATCGAATAGTTCAATTGTGAGTGGTTCTCATATTATACACAATTAATTGTTCAACTTCAAATGAAAAAATCTAAGTTTTAAAATTTGTATGTTCACCCCTAAACAGACCGTTAATTATTATAGGACAATGTACATCAATCATGTTGGTAATGCTACACCTGTCAAATTTGGAGGTTATAGTCTTATATGTGGGGTAAATCACCTCCATACTCTTTGTGGTGAATTAACAGTGATTTTCAAAGAAAAAATGGATCAAGAAAAAAAACAGCACCTATTAAGGCAAAAATTGACTTACTTCTTGTGCTGGTGGTTTTGTGAACAGAGGTTTATAATAGAAGTTGGGTCCTTCCAATTCATAAATTTTCTGCCTCAGAATACAGGCCCATTTCTTATCCCCATGAAAATAACTATTACACATAAAGCTTGTGTTTGTTGTGTCAGGGGTGAACAATTGTTTAGTATTACATTCATAAGTCTTGTTTGTTGTTGATGTATTCGTAGACCACATTCTTGTGTGTATAAGGGGTGGTAAAACGTTGCACCATTGAGCATTATAACCATGTGAAGGTGAACTATTGTTTTCAACACAACGTTCAACTTCTTTGAGTAGCTCCGCTAGATTGGGCTGATTGAAAACCTTGAAAGATTTATCAAATTAACGATCTTAATTAATTTTTTCGAATTTTTACTACCTTGGTGATTCTATAAAGCATGAATGGCATTTCTGGACTAATTAAATCCACACGGGTGAACCTTGGAAGGAGTTGTTGGAAAATCACAATATAGGCTAGTAAATTATCCACTATAAATGACAGCCATTCCCGTTCAACAGGATTATTCTGGGATAGTGTAATATCTTCAGCATCTGGGTTTGTTTGTTTCAGGTTGCTGAAAAAATTTTTCAAAATGCAGAGAACAAAAATTTTATGAGAAGCCATCTCAAAAAAACAGATCTTTTTTATTTATTGAAAATCTGTCAATCCAATCATTTATTGCATGTGATACATTTTCAGTGTTTTTCATCTCTGGATATTCAGTGAGAATCTAACAAAGTAAATAAAACTTACAGATGTTTATTCAAGCTATCCGGAGGATATCGCCATGGTTGAATGTAAGTTAACCATAGTTCCAAAACAAGTCTGAATGATCCATCTAAGGGCCATCGATGTATGAGATTCCTTATAAAAACATAAAATTTGCCTTGTACCATTGGTATTGTTATTTTTTTCAATTCCCCTAAATGGGTGTCATCGGCTTTGGCACTAGTGGCAAAGGCATGTATCTGTTTTATGAACACCCTAACAATTCTCATATATTCACCAGATGGAAGTTCATTGTAATGAAGACGTGGCTGAGATCAAAAAGTATAAATGTGAAAGTGCATAAAAATGAATAATTAAATATGAAAAAAAAAATTTTTTTTATTTATAACTCACCATCGCTTGGGGGTTATTGAATGAACCATTCAAATTTTGAATTGGCTGGTTGATCTGGTCATTATTCAACCACAAATCTATAAACACAGTCAAAATCGTTTCACTTCTCCAAATTTCATTTCTAGGATGTTTATCCAAATTTTGATGAAAATTATAATCTTCAACTGTTTTATTCCATACAGCTGAAGATATTAAAGGAACATATTGTGGTCTACAATGAAAATACTTATTAGTGAAAGTAGATTTGTGTACTCAACAATTTACCTATGGATTTGAGGCATTACATGAAATGGATTTTTTCCATTGTAATTTATTGAAGGCAAAATTTTGGTCTTCGGATCAGTTGGCAAAAAATGTGAAATATAATCACAACATAGAACATAGTAAACTGTATTCCAAGAATAATTCACATTCACAGGAGATTTCTGGTGCCAAGGATTTATCAAGTTGTAAGCAAAATGAAATATATAATAATCAAACGGATCTGGAAAATTGAATGAGTTTGATACTTTTCATTCCGATACAATTATCGTTCTTAGATTGGAATACTCACTCAAATGCAGAGATATTTGTTTTGATTGTGGTGAAACTTGTACTAAATTTGAATAGAAAGGATGATTCGTTTCACTTTCCAGAATATTTCTCACTTTAAGCTGAAATTATATCAGCAATAAAAGTATAATTCAACACAGAAAGGGGTATTAATTCTTACACCACCAAATTGGTGAATTACTCACAGGTAAGTAAGATATTGGAAAGTCATATTTTGTCGTTGTATCTTTCAAAAGTGCATAAATACATTTGAACAGAGGTCCACAAGGGGATAAAAAGTGACGAAGCTGCTCGAAATGTTCTTCTAAACATTCTGGAGTTGTTCTGAGACCCCAACCTGTCATTCCCCCTTGGGGACCAAATATATTATCGATTAGATATGGAAAAACACTTTGCAATTCTACAAGACTAGCTCTATCTAACAAAACAGTTAGTTCTGCACATCGAGTATTTATGGGTAGTGTGAGTGCATTTGTAACACGATTCTGTAAAAAGAAATTCAACCTTAATTTTTGAATAGTGAAAATAATAAGGGGTGTACTAACGAAAAAATTCTCTGGGCCTTTAACTTGCATTTTGGATATTCCGCTTTATTGAAAATTACCAAGAGCTTGTTTACTGCATATACTTAAACCATACTTAAACTTCTATACCGCAGACCGCTAGCATTGTGCAAAAAATTGCGTAAAAATGAAGCCAAGACCTGGACATATAATGGCTTATACGCATGCGCCATCGCCGCCATATTGCCCCTACCCAGCTTAGAATCCTACTCCAAGCTACTTCCTCTTATTCGCGCATGCGCAGTAGTCTCCATATGCCTAGGTCGACTGCTTGCATAATTTTTTTTCGTAACCGCCTATAAGGCGGTCTGCATATTCTTGAAATGAGACGTTCCGGTTAAACCGGAAGTAAATTATCAACAAAAAAATGTACATCAGATGCATTTTGTTCTACTGCACTCACCTGCAAATTTTCATAAATATAGTTCTTTTCGTTTAAAAGATATTTACTTGGTCCCATACTTCTCTCTGTTGTCATGAGGGCAAAGACAACACGCTATAGCGGCCTTTACACATACACGCTTTCCCACACTCCTGGGACTTCGAGGAAAGCGTGCGAGTAATACCATCTCGCAAATCCATAGGGAAAGCGGCGAAAGCGCAATCCTGCCCTTTACACATACGCGCTTTACTTCGCTCTTTCCTATTTCAGGCCTTTCCGTACGGAAAGCGTGTATATTGTGTAAAGGCCGCTAATATGTTGCATCCTATCCACTTTTGCAGAATCCAGAATCGTCGTTATGGATTTTGCGGAGGTGTCTGTGTTTTTTTTAGAGACACTACCTTGATCATTATCTTCATATATTTGCACAATTGTACACTGTTATGTTTCTTATGAATATGTACATCAACATCAATACAAAAAACAAACTTATAGTATCTGAACGGATGAGTGAAATATTTTCTGCCTAATAATCATTGTGTAATTAGTTGAGTATTCACAAAATAATGTTGAGCTTTTATGGTTAAAAAGCGGTAAGTTGGTAAATACCAAAATTATTGCAAAGGATACCAGCGAAATGTTATAGTAATAAAAGATTTTCCATACCTATTTCAATCTTTTAAAATGCAAAATTCCATGGAATAATCTACATAATATAGGCATACATACTTCTTTAAATAACGTTACTTGTTACTATTAAAACATTCAAATTCAAGCCATTCAGTGGGCGAGGATAGACGCGCGCATGCCGCGAGAGCTGAGGACTCGGAAAGCGGCGGGACTCGGGTATACGGTTACGAAAAAAAATTATGCCGACTGCTTCAAGGAAAACCACAAGGATCAAGTTAGGTATAGAATTATTTGATTCATAATATGGGAAGGCATTTTTCGTAGCGCCCTCGTAGCCATACTAACCTCAAAGTTTGTGAAATGATGTAACCTAAGAAACAGAAACATTAAAATTACCCTCAAATTTAAATGCACTTTTAAGTTTAAATAAAATATTATAAGATGACATGAAGATTTTCACAGTCAATTGAATTAACTTTATTGACCGTATGTACCTACTTAGATTATAATGTCCAAACTATTATTAAGCCAGTTTAAAAGCTCACATTCAAGAACAATTGTTCTTAAAACGATATATAAGGTGAGTTTCTTTATATTCTCTCAAATGTACTGAATAAATACATATCCTTAATTAACAGCATGGTAGTGTCGGAATACCAAAACCATATTTAGTGAAGAACACCAAACAAAAATCTGCAACTGCAGCAGTAGCTGTTCCAGTTGATTGTGACGATGGACTATCCAAAAAAAACCCAAAGATTCTGTGGAAACCCACACCCTCAACAGAAGAAATGAGTTTGTTTCAGCAGTACCTCAAATTGTCCAAAATAAAACTTACAAGTATAATTTCATTATTTATTATATCAATCACATCAGTGAATTTCAGTGTGATCATTTACAGCTTTAGTAGTAGTTACGTCAATGGCAGGATATGCAGTTGCTCCTGCGCCCTTTGATTGGAGCACTTTTATCTTGTGTACAGCAGGAACAGGACTATTATCTTCTGCCGCCAATGCAGTAAATCAATTCCATGAAACTCCATTTGATGCACAAATGAATAGAACTAAAAATAGGGTTATAGTCTCTGGAAAAATAACGTAATAATCGAATTTATTTTGAGTTTGTGAAATTCTATTATAAAAGAATGTTTTAGGCCTCTTCATTCAATGGGGTTTGCAACAGTTGCAAGTATAAGTGGGATCAGTATTCTATATTTTGGTGTGAATGGTCTCACAGCTGCCTTAGGTTTTACAAATTTACTTCTATACACTGCCGTTTATACACCAATGAAGAGAATCAGTATTTTAAACACATGGGTAGGATCTATAGGTGAGTGAAGTTAATTAATATCAAAACTTTGGGATGTAATAAGGCAGGATGAAATAGATGAAGCAGAAATAAATCAATTCAATATTTCACATATTTGTGGAATTACTTTTTGGGGTTGAACATTTTTTCTTTCAGTTGGTTCTATTCCACCTTTGATGGGTTGGGCAGCATGCGCTGACTCATTAGGGCCGGGTGCTTGGGTGATGGCAGCCCTGCTCTATAGTTGGCAATTTCCACACTTCAATGCTCTTTCTTGGAACCTTAGACCAGATTATTCCAGAGCCGGTTATAGAATGATGGCTGTAACAGATCCTGGATTATGTAAACGAGTTACGTTAAGACATACAATAGCAATTCAAGGATATTGTCTCCTTGCTCCACTTCTAGACACAACAAGTTGGTGGTTCCTGTTGGAATCCACACCACTTAATGCCTATTTCATTTATTTAGGTGAGTTTCAAGTAAATCTGATAAAAAAACAGTTGGAGATTGTATTATAAACTCTCTAATTACTAATTTCGTCTGAGTATTGTTCAAAATTTTTAATTTCCTTTCAGCTTATAAATTCTACAAGGACTCTAACAGTTCCACATCGAGAAAGCTATTTAGGTACTCTCTTCTACATCTTCCGCTAGTTATGATCTTGTATTTGATAAACAAAAAGAAATGGTTTGTTTTCGAAGATGGTGAAGTAGAAGGAACTACAAATTCAAATTTGATTGAAAAATAAAAATTACTCATTTCAACAACTTCAATATTTCAATTAATATACAAAATCAAATCATATATGTGAAAATTTTCAATTCAATTTACGTTGTATAAGATCTTTGATGTGATAAATTTATTTCAACTAACTTTGTAATTTTCTCCCTCATTAGGCCTTTTCGGAAACTTACTCGGGTTCACTGGATCCCTAACCTTTGCGTTCGTTTACCTAATCCGAACATCCAACCCGTGTTCGGAAAGTACAGAGTTGCTAACCCGATCAGCATAGACTAACTATAGATAGGCAACTCTTAATCCAAATTATGTTCATTACGTCAGCGCCATCTATATTTGGTCGTTCGTACTAACAGCCGATATCGGCGTAGAATGACAGAGGCGCCATCTAGCGGTTTTTGTAGAAAAACAAGGGGCATCGTCTTATGCACTATTAATTTGTATAAAAATATTTTTCAAATTTCAAGTTCTTATAAGATACGATGATTATTTGTATTGAAGAGAAATCGCCAAATCTTATAAAAAGCTTGAAATGTAAAACATCAAGGATAAAAGTCAAAGTCTTATATAGGAGTTAATAATTATTTATTTATACATATGTTTATAAATATCCACATGAATTATTATCAATAATAATATTCCACTCAAGAGAACACACAAAAATATTTTACTCAAATCTTTTTTGACAATTCCGGTTTTCAATGGTGAATATTAAAAATATATTATTATCGATTGAATAAACAAAATTATTATCGGTTCCATCTCCTTTTATCATATTTAACCAATGCCATTTTAACGATGGGGTCAGATGGAATTTCGACACCGGTTTTTCCACATAATATTTTGTTTATTTCACCTATGTAAAACAATAATATAAATTTAATACCCACATTGATGAACTTCCGGTGCACATCTTTGTGCTTATTGCAGAACAACATCTTCACCTCTTCAGTGTTCACTCGTTCCATTATTTTTCTTTTAATATTCCAACTATTGAAAAATAATGGAATATTCCCAATGACAGACTTGGTAAAATTGTGAAAGATCGTATTAAATGTTCGAGATGGATTGAACATCTTGCAATTTTTGAATGTTCTGGCTTTAATTAAGGCATTGGAAGGCACTTCATCATATGCTTCCATTATTTCTAAACAGCTCGAACATTTATTAGTATCTTTCAAAATTTTTTTTGCCAAATACCCTGCCACATAAGAATTGGCCAAATCCAAGTCTGCATTGCTTTCACACGTTTTGTACTCCTCTGTGGGATAAACAGGTGGCTTCACATTTGTTGGAGTTTCGGGTATTTCAATTTTTTTCAATACAAACTTCTTTAGCGTCTCAAGAGCTCCACAAGAGGCATCCTCCTCACAATTCGAACCAGGTGAGTGTGATGCCATGAAATTATTCATAAGGAGGGATTTAAAAGAGGAAATTAACGATGAAGAGGTAGGATTAATATTTCTCACTCCATGACTTCTTATCAAAGAAAAAAAATTCTCAAGAGGATCTTGATTGAAAGATCGCTGAATCAAATGATCGAAATGCCGAGTTTTTGAGATATATAAAAAGCCATGGAGTGTCAAAATGAAATTTTTCAAAGAAGGAGTGATAACTGATTTGGTGGATGCATGTTGGAACTTCATGGAAGTCAAAACTTCTATAGATTGATTCCAGAAATTATGATGTGGGGAAGTGGCTTTCACGACACCCAGCAGGGGTTTGGTTGGAGGAGCTTCTATGAAACTTCCATTAACGCTATCAAAGAGTTCATCAAAAAAAAGCAAAACATCCGCAGTTTGTGAAGCCGAGGGATCCAAATATGGGCTTACAGATGGGTCTCTAATATTTGCACTGAACTTTGACATTAAATTCATCAACAAACTTACAGACCGACTGAAGACTTGGGTGGCATTTTTAACTTTCATTTTTTTAATTTTATTTGGTATCACATGTTCATCTGTCAGTCTATGTAGCATATTATAGCTGTTCAAAATTTTATCTAATCGATAAACATCTACAATATGAGACCAAGAAGCAACTTTTTGAATGCCATCTTGACAAAAGTGTATATCTTTTGTCAAGAAAGCATTCCTTATACCTTTTATTAAATGTGGAGGATCATATAAATGAACAATTTCTTGTTCATTCACCAAATATCCTCTGAATTTATTCTCCATTTGTTTTCTCAAACAATGTTCATTTGTTTCTCCTAGGAGTTTATTAATTGCAGCTACATTTGTTGATCCTTGGTCTGATATTGTAGCCACAATATCTAATCCGGTTTGACGAACATGTGTTACTACTTCTTTTATAATGCGTACCAAGTCAACGGTTGGTGTGGTATTTTCACAAAAATAGAAACATACAGGCTGTTTCCATTTTTTGAAAATACCTTTCAGCATAAATACTAAAGCATGATCTGCAAAGGCCACTCGACGTTCACTACCCCCAAAGTCCACAATTCCTTCCAAAAAATCTCCAGAAAAATTGTAAGAAATTCCTGGACTTAGAGAAACCTCATCAAACATGAGGACACAATATTTATCTAGTAATTCCAATTTCTCAACCGTATTTTGCAGACTGTTGAAAATTTGAGCATTTATTCCACATTTCAGGGAAACATTACTCAATAATTTCAACAGACTGCGTTTGGAAGGTAAACTGAAAATCTTAGATAAATACCTGTATCCCTTACCGCTCTGCTTGTAAACAGAAAGAGCAAAAATTTTATCGTTAATTGTGAAACGACGACCCCTTGGTTTAAATTTTTGATTCCTTAACTGGGACATGAAGAAGTCAAGAGTTGTTCGGTTAATATTTTTGAGACTATCAAAATATTTTGTCTTTCCAAGTGCTTCCAACTGTTTTTTTTGAGTGGTTATCTTGGAAGTTGCCTTCTTGAATATTTTCTTCATTTTCCTCAGTTCCTTTGCCATTTCAGATTCCCTTGGAGTCATTTTCTTGAATTTTTTCTTATTAATCGGTACTGAAAAAATGTAAATTAGAAAGGAATATAAATATGGAAATGAAGTGAATATAAATACCTCTTTGGTTTCTACCAACATTAGATTCCTTAGTATCCATCAATGGAATTGATAACTGATCTGATTCTCTTTCAACAAGACCTTTTGGGTCTTCACTGAAGGAAAACAGACCAGTTAACATATTGGGTTTCGATACAGTCAGTTCACCAGCATCAACAACATTAAGATCTGATGAGGTGTTCATCAGATTTCCACACTTTCTTCTTCCATATGTTTTTGTTGGCTTCAGGACCTTCAGTTCCTCTTTCTCCTCCAAAAAGCACCTTCTTCCACTTGAACCTTAAAATTTCAGATTGTGTTGGTTCTCATCCATAATTTCGAAATTAGAAAATCATTATCAGGTAACTGGATATTATATTTCTAAGAATAGTCTTAAACAATTGCCCATGTTTCTGGAACTACTTGTCCCTTTCTCGAGGCTGGTTAGTGTATATTCACAAATATTGTACTTTGAGAAGAGAAAATTTGACCAATCATCCAGTCATAATGCCTGGATAAAACGTCGGCAATTGTTTAAAACTATTCTTAGAAAATCCAGTAGGTCCTGATAATAATTTTTTAATGTCTTAAAATTTTATTTATGCATGAACTGAATAATGCTAATATATGCCATAAATACCTTTCAGAACTTCTGGTGCTACAGCAATAGTTGTATTTGATGAGTTACATAAAAATATATCTCTTCCGTCTACATCACGAACATAATCTGAAAAAGAAAGGCAACTCAATTTTCAAACATTCAGAGAAATAAAATACAAATAAAATCAATTTTGTTTTCTCAAACTAATTCAAATGAAAGGTATAAAGTAAATATTACTCACCTGGCAAATTCAGTGTTGGTAAAGAAAATTTTTTTAGTTTATCACCACTTTCGAGAATGCAATATGGATTGAAATGACTTTTGCAAACAGCATATTTTCGTACCAAGTCCAGTTCCATGCTCGACAATTTGGGATTTTTTATTCTCTCCAACCAAGTTTGCTTGCAGGCCTTATGAGTCGGAATTGTATACCTAAACACATAACAAATATTGAGTATAAATTGTAGAAATGATCATGAAGCAAACAACAGTAACTTACCTCTTACTAGTCCTATCTACGCAACCAGGAACAGAACAGTTTCTTATGCTTGGAGACATTCTTAAAAAACTTTGGACACTTGAATGAAAAACTAATATTTCGAATTGTGCTTGGCACGGATTGGAAATTAAAAAGGTGGTTTTCATTTTGTTCGAAATGGTACATACAATTTTTTGAAAAATCAAAGAACAATATAACCTCACAATCTTCTTCATTTCCACTTCTTCACAGATCCAAGAGATTACCATGCCCCTTCAGACAAATGAATTATATATTATAATAATATGAAAAATATATTTATAGCATTGAAATTATATCATATATCAGGCGTTTATAATGACAGCTCTTATTGTTTATATACAAAAGTACTTTTTGACTTTGACAATGTTAACAGACATGGATGACGGAACATGCTCTCCAATAATGAAAGATTCCTATTTATCGGCATTGAATTATCAGGTTGTTCATCCGGGATACACTTCAGAGGGCGCTGGTGTAACTCAGATTATTTATGATTTGTGCTTTGTATGAGAGTGCCACCCCCCTGCCGATCAGTGACTCGGGTTGATTTATCGTAACCCTACTCGAAAGCAGGGTCGCTAGATCCACCGCATGCGCACGGCAGTTAAGTTTCGTATCTGGAAAACGCGGGAATAAGCCTTCCACTTTATAATAATAATATTCTATTCTATAATAATTTCATTATAATTAATCAAAAATTTTGGAAAGAGAAGAGAATTTGGCGCAATGTGAAATGTGTTAAATTCCAAAAATTAACTGGGAAAAAAAATCTTAAAATTATTGGTTATGTTATGATCTACTGACACTTCAAATCCTAAACCTGATAGTTCGTAAACTTAATTGATTAACTGATTAATAATAATTAATCAATAATTATGGAAAGGGAAGAGAATTTGGCGCAATGTGAAATGTGTTAAATTCCAAAAATTAACTGGGAAAAAAATCTTAAAATTATTGGTTATGTTATGATCTACTGACACTTCAAATCCTAAACCTGATAGTTCGTAAACTTAAGACCGGGTCTGTGATCCAAGAAGATCCGTCACGTGACCTCAATGGATCGAGTTAGTAACCCAGAGTAGGTTTCCGAAAAGGCCTATTGTCATTATGTAACAATGCTATATTTATTTTGGATGAAATATATATTTGCATTTGAAGTTATTTCAGTTAATGTTTTATTTTGTAGTTTAATAATTGAATAAGACTGAAAAAAAGTTCATTTATGTCTGAAATACTGAAGTAAATAAAACAATCCAAAGACCGAAAAGCATTATGAACTTGCGTATTACTCCACTTTAACATAACAACAAAAATGACGACGAGCCATTGTTTTTTTTTCTAATGATTAGGCAAAATTCAGTTAATCAGAAGTCAAAATTTCAACAGTTTTTAGTGTTGAAGGCGAAACCAAGAAAGCAGTGCGCCCCCTATTGTTAATTAATGAACTAACGCATGGGTGCTTTGTTGACTTTACGCAAATGGTTATGAGACGTTCTTTTTCGGAATAGAATAGTTCTATTTCTCGCCCTAAGATCTCAAAATTTGAGATCTATTTTGAGCATATATCTACTAATACCAATATGGACTATACCCCTGCTTTTTACACTAACAAAGTGAAGCCAAATCTTTGGGAAGGCTTGAGTTGTACGCTTGCGTCAACTCGAAATTCAAAAATTACGATAAATTTAGAGGTTATGTTCATTCTGAAAGACAACAAGAAAATAGATATCCAGAATGAAAATATGTCACTTAAATGCTTTCAGTTCAATTTCAGAATATGAATAGGAGTCAACAATGATATTAAGGACTTGAAGAAAACGGAATAAAGCGATTGAAACATTTCACATTAAATTGTGAGGTTACGATCGAAATTATTCACATGAAGTTAAGAATGACATACGTTCCACGACATAATACGATGTGTCAGAGAGAGATAGAATCAAAGAAATATTTTTATTCTCAATATTGCCGCACAAGCGCAGATCTGGATCGTTACCAAAGCCCAGCTTCAATTTTGATTGGCTTATTACCCATATAGGAATTATTAGATATATGATTTTGAGATACTTTCACATTTAATGTGAAAGAAGCACTTGTATCAGATGGCTGTGGCCTATATATGTGTTCTGTGGCTGTGGCCAAGTGTAGATACTGGCTGTGGTATGAACCATAGAAAAAATTTAAATTTCTATGGTCGTAACCTATTTCGCTGTTCACCTTTCCAAGTCGTGCATTCGGGAAAAGTTGAGAAGAAAGTCGAAGTGTAGATAAAATATTTTTAATTCTTTGTTTTAAATGTGAGATTACTTTAGTCGTGCACAATGGTTTCGTATTTTGATTTCAACGATGGAAATATTCAATTCGATGGAGTTGATGCTGTCTGTGATGAGTCTTCCGAGGAAGACTATGTTATAGATGTGGTAAGTAGTTGTTTATCTATTATCATTTTTGCAAGATTTGCACTGATTACAATTCAATGCATTGGAGTCAAGGTGTTTTTCAATGCCATGACCGTGATTTCTACCTTATGGAAAGCACCTAACAATTGCATATTGTTTCAATTGACCGTCGTTTAGCCAGGATATCTTCCACATTTCACTTTCTTTGGCCGTGATTCGCTTGACTGCACTCACAGATGTTTGAATCTGAAACTCTTCGGAAACTTCAGGAAAAAATTGGCCATTTTACATTTTTCAGAGATGTAGAGAGGATTCTACAATATTGTACTGTAGCCTGTATAATAGAACACAGTCAAATAAACTTTATTTTAAGGTTTCTGTTTATTGTTATTGTGAAGTGCTCAATTTATCTTGTCTCATCATGAAATTCCCGATTGGGTAGTCGAATTTTATCTGTTTTAAGAATATTTTTCAAGAGGAATCTGTTGTATGATTATGAATTTACCTATCTTCAAAACTTTTCTAATATAAAGTGAATATTTCATGCAAATTATATAATGATAAAATGTCTCGAATTTTTTAATTGACATCTTTATATCAGTATTATTATACATTAGAGCTCATATGAAATTTCAATGCATAAAAGGTTATTGATAATTAAAAAGTGAAGATACAAACTCATTCGAAATATGTATTGAGCTTTTTTTCTGAATATGGTTTTATAAAATGTTAATCTAACTTCCTTAATTCCTTTTAAAATAATATGTTTTCGTCTTTCAACACACGGTTTTATGGAATTTTTGTTCTATTTCCTTCAATTCTCGTTATGAAAAGTTTCATTACCAACAGTCATGAGGATCATGACGCCATTTCAAAATGCATGCGAACCTATTGAAAGCTATGCTATGGGATACTTCTAGAATTAAAAAAAATCAATTCTCGAATCGAATTTCATAATTTGAAACAAAACCGTTTCTTACAGAATTGAGTTTCTTAAGTCTAATTTTTGCGTGTTACCGTGTTACAAACGGTTATAAACGGTAACGAGATTTTTATCTTTTTTGTATTTTTTCATGAGCGGTAATAGAGGGGAAGGTGTTATAACGTAATAAGGCTACGTCAAAATACCTTTCCCTTTATTACCGTTCACGAAAAAATACAAAAAATATCAGAAACTCGTAACCGATTGTAACACGGTAACACGCAAAAATTGGACTTATGTTTTGGCACTACACCTTTTCCAATTTTAATTCAGAAAACGTAAAATGTAATTCAGAAAAGCAAATTTGAATTTCAGAAAATGGAAATTGTAATTCAGAATAGTATATGAAATGTATCAACTTACTATTCTGAATTACAATTTCCATTTTCTGAAATTCAAATTTGCTTTTCTGAATTACATTTTACGTTTTCTGAATTAAAATTGGAAAAGGTGTAGAAAAGACACAGACATGTGCATTTAAAGGAAAAACACTTTACAGGATGTTAGATGCAAATTTGAAGAATATTCAATTTCTTTGTTCATTCGGAATACCTATGTAATAGATAATGTGTTTTTAGGATTAGTTGATATACTAAACTTATAGTTAATGATAAATCGAAAACGTGTTATACAGAAGAATTCTAAATCATTACTGATTCATTATTCTCATGCTAAATACTTTTATGTAAACATGAAATAAATATTATTTTAAGATCTTGTGATAAGTCAATTTAATAAAAATCTATTATAAATGAATTTTTATATATTTGTAACCATGAGATTTATTTTTCAGCCAGATTCTGATTTAAGACCTGATTTTGAAATGGACGACATTCCAAGGGCAATGTTAAGAAAATCCGAGATAAAATCAAAAGTATTGTATTTTTTATTTCCCTTTTTTCTGTAGCTTACAAATAGATCATGAGTGGCAAGTTCCGGATGGTTAGATATGGATTAATTTCTCCACTTCTACAACATCTAAAACTGTCTCATCTGGATTTAGTAATTAATAATAATGTAATTACAATAATATCGTAGAAAAACTAGGGTTGTCATTGTCTCATCAATGTCATAAACAGCATTAATAAAATGAAAGCAGAAAATGTAGGAGATCTTCTTTCCTTACGAACTGGAGGAAATCATTGCAATAGGTGGCAGAGGAACGAAGGAAAAGTTAACTCCAGCTAAGGCCCATGTTCAACAGACAAAATTCCATTTTTGTTTAATGCTTGATATTGTGTTTCAAGTCATCAACCCCTGCAAATATATACATTAATAATAGATTCATGAAGGGTATTATATGAGAGGAAGATGTTAATTTTCAAAAAAAGTTGGATTTCTGTATTGATAGTATGGACTTTTGGAAGTTATATTTCGGAATGCTCCTGGAATTTCTTTAGAGCTTCTTGTTTGCTTGTTTCTCAATTAGTTGTTTTGCCAAGAGGTATTTTAGCGTTTGATCATCTTCATGTGTACAGTAGTGTTTCCACTGCATTCAGTACCTTTACCTTCTATTTATAACCATTGTGCTGACAAAACCATGTGAGTTTATCAATACCGAATATATTTTGTCTATGACCTAGGCACTTTCTGAAAATTGTTGCCTGTTGAGTCTCATATTTTAACTTTAATTTTTGGTGGCATATCAACATAGCCAAAATGGAGTACAAAGTGGATATTGTCTCTATTATAATACCTTTCATGAAGTAGAATAACTACTAAGTAAATTATCATAGTTTACCTTTGACACTAACATCAAATAGTTTAAGTACATAATTTCCTGATATTGAAACAGACTATTCTGACGTGACGTGTTTACATGTGGGCCTACGTCAAAATTGTGCGTGATATGAAAATCCATAAAAATGCAACACATCGTTCTGTGCGTTCATGTTCATATTGGGCCAATGTGAGCACTGCACGGTCCTGACGTGACGTGATTTCACGTCACGTCAGAATAGTCTGTATTCACTCTTACATGTTTCAATATCAGGCAGAATTATTATTAGAATAACTCAATAAGTAGCAATAATAAAGTTGAAAATTGGATAAAATATGTGAATTTTTGATTGTATTTTTCTATTTCATTTCAATGTATCAATAATTTTAGTGAATTATCTACCAGGTGAGGCTAACCTGTTTCAGTTGAAGATAAATTTTTACATAATTTTTATCGAAAGATCAATTAGTTACTATTTTTGTCAAAAATAGTATATACTCTTATTTTTTCATAATAGTGTCTAACGATAGATGAACCAGTTGGCCCTACCTGGTATAGACCAAGTAGAATACTGCTTTGAAAATATCCATTCAATTGTAAACTAATCTAGCCTTTCCTTACAGAATGAGGAGATAAATGAGTTTCCAGATTTGCAAGCCGTTGATAACTATTATTCGTAAGTTTTTTTCTTAATTTACAAGAGAATTTTTTATATCATATAGTGGAAAAAGAAGCTTATTCCACAATCAGTATAATGTGTTTATGCTCGAGTTTTCATTTTGAAAGTGATGGAATATCAAATTACTTGGCAATATTACCTGTCAGTTCACTCAACAAATATTAGACTGTATTTGATTTTGATCTGATGGATATTTCTACATATTACTTTCCTTTGTCAATATGTATATTATAAAGAAATTGAATTGATTACAAAGGGAAATTAATGCTTCAGAAAAGGAAAGGGGGAAAACAAAATAAAAATGTATTCTTAGACAATTCTTTCTGTTTCTGATGCTGTCTAATCTTCCACAGTATTTCATTATTTTGTTTCAATTCATTATATTCCACAAATGGAAAGAAAGAAAAAATACCTGTCATCTTAGAGTACTGAATAAAAAATTTATAGGGAAGGAGATGTGGTACCATGCCACATAAATGACAGGTTAGTGGAGGAATCTGGTATGAAAAAGGCAGGGCCTCAAGATTTCCAAATCTTGAAGATGCTTGGAAAGGGGGGTTACGGTAAGGTGTTCATGGTTAAAAAACTAAATGGTCATGATGAAGGATGCATCATGGGCATGAAGGTCCTCCGCAAAGCTGCGATTTTCCGTAATCGCAAGGATGCCATTCATACAAGGGCTGAAAGGAATATTCTGGTGGAAATTAAGGTAAAAATATATTCAAATATCTCACTATTGTTAATACTGCACTATGATCTACATTATTCTATTTTGAACTTATTATTTCAGCATCCCTTTATAGTTGAACTGAAATATGCTTTCCAAACTAATGATAAACTGTATTTAATTCTGGAATACTTGCCTGGTGGTGAATTATTTACCCAACTGGAGAACGAAGGCATTATAATTGAAGATCAAGCTGTGTAAGTACATCCATATTTCCGTAGAAAGTTAAAACATGTACAAACGATAAAATTTCAGTTTTTACTTGTCGGAAATCATCCTTGCCATTGAGCATCTGCACAGCAAGGGCATCATATACAGGGATTTGAAACCAGAGAATGTGATGCTGGACGCTCAGGGCCATGTTAAGTTGACTGATTTTGGTCTTTGCAAGGAGCATGTTGAGCCAACTGACCTAACCCACACTTTCTGCGGAACCATCGAGTATATGTAAGTTTTCTTTTTTTGTTAAGATGCATTATTTCTTCATCATCTTGATGGTACATATAATCATATGAGTGTCTTTGTTTGCTAATAATGCAGGGCCCCTGAAGTACTATTGAGAAGCGGACATGGAAAAGCTGTTGACTGGTGGTCTTTGGGAGCTTTGATGTACGACATGCTGACAGGAATGGTATGTAATTCACAATTGTAATATAAACAATTCATTTCGAATTTGTATTTTTATTTGGTTCTCAACTTCAAGGTGTTTATAGTGAAATTTTTCTCAAGTGATCGACCTATACCAAACTGACAACTTTTCAGTGGACAAGTTGTACGCATTTTCAAATTTTTACACAGCGATATGGAGAATTTTTCGTATCATTTCGGGACAGAATGTATGAACCTGTCTGTCCCTTTTTTTTCATTTTGTAAAGTCATGGCATTTTGATTTTTCAGCCACCTTTTGTGCCGACGAAGGAAGAACTCGAGCAAGCGTGTTGTGGTGCAGAGGTTAAAATATTTGTGAAACTTATTAATAAAAATGTAGAATTCTATATGTCACTATGGAAACTGCTTGATAGTGCTAACAGTTCACTCAAGAATATTTCTTGATCGTATGACATTGTGTCAAAGTAATAGATCTTCTAGTGGTTGATTTACTTGTTATTACAAACTAATCAATAGTATCAATACAACAAGAATTTCACAAATATTTTAGTTAATATTCGGAATTTTGAACCTTATATACAATTCTATAAAAAAACGAAAATGTTTTTGACGCTTGACACCTTTATTACATACAGTTTGAATGAACCAAATGCAAATTATGGATTTTTCATTGTAACAGTATAATTGAAAACATTGTGCTCAAAATCTTCCACAATGATGTAGCTATCAAGGTCATTGTAGCCTTCTCTGTTACACTGATTAGTCCATTTTGCTTGGAGATAATTCGATCTGAATGCCTTCAAGCTGTAGTTACTTGATTTTTTTTATAGTCATGGAGTTCATTTGATTTTTCAGACACCTTACGGATACAGACTCACAAGATTCTTTAATAAATGCAAGAAGGCAAAGGTAGATGAAGAGAAGAACATTTTCGAAAGTTGATATATCGTTTTCTAAAAGTTTCTTATAGATTCCGAAATTACTTCAATATGTAGTTTAGAAAGATAGCACTAACCATTAAAAAAAAAACTTTTTTCAGTTGGATCATCCAAATGACGAGTTTTTTCTATTGCATAAGATTTTCCTATTTGGGTACATTTGGAACATGTTCAGTGTGTTTGTTACTCAATATCATTCTCAAGCATACGCATCAATGTATACTGTATATTAATTCAATTGCATGAGAATAATATGATTTCACAACTGGAAAGTTGATTAAATAGGACAGGAACTTGTTCTCTTTCAAGGAACCTGGTCCATTTTTGCAATAGTATAGAACGTGATGAAAAACTAGAACTTGAAGGGAGAAAATCTAATGCAACATAAATACCGTTCGACTTTGAAGATCTCAGAGTTATAGATTTGTTTGAAATACAGTAACCAGAAGAATTAAAGAAACAAAAATTTAACAAATAATGGAATGTAAGGTGCTCCTGGCAATTAAGAGAAGGATGTCGAAAATTACTTTCACTCTTCATCTTCTTTTCATTTCCAACACTTCAGCGGTACTCGCTTATATCCGGTAAAAGTCCCAATTTTGTTCGGATATTATTGTACTTCGAAAAAATTTTTGCTTCTTTGATTTACTCCTTTAGTAAAAAATGACAAAGTAATCTTGTTTGAGGGCAATCAAGCCAAACTGCCTGTACATTACAAAAATAATATTTCTAGCTAGGTTTCATAGAGAAAAGTGTATTTGACGCCTATTGTTGTATTTACATAAAGTTTTCCGAATGGAGAGGTTTTTTCTAATCTAACCAAAAGTATTACAAACCTTTTTTCAAATTAGAATGTCAAGTAGTTTATACTCACGTAACCCAGGGCGTCAAATAGCTTTTGATATGAAACATGGCTTTTTATTGCATATTATCATGTCTTCTTGCAGCCCCCATTCTCTGCGCAAAACCGAAAACTCACAATAGAAAAGATACTGAGGAACAAGCTGGTCTGTCCCAATTATTTGACGGCAGACTCCAAAGACTTGGTAAGGAAGTTGCTGAAACGTCAGGTTTCTGCTCGATTGGGTGCTGGTCCAGAAGGGGCTGAAGCCATAAAAAAACACCCCTATTTCACAGGAATTAATTGGGACGACGTGTATAATAAGAAACAGAAAGCCCCGTTTGTGCCAAAACTTGTAAGTGGAACGTGATGATGGTGTTCTTTCGGTTGCAATCAAATTTTCATGACTTTTACAGAAAGGTCCAACTGATGTATCAATGTTCGATAGAAGATTTACTAGTATGACCCCTGTAGACTCCCCTGTTGAACCGTTGCAGGGCTCTGAGAGCTTCAGGAGTATTTTTCAGGTATGTGTTCTTTTGAGTTTCGATATAATTTTTGCTTTTGCGCTTCAACATTATGATTTTGCTATTATTTCATTATCCCTTTAAACCATTGCAGAAAGAATATGAGGAGATGGTGAAAATGTTTGAGGTATATTTCTTTTGTTTTTTTAAGTTTATTCAGTATTCCTTATATTCCAAATTGGGTGATAAGGGTTGAGTAGTTTAGTGTTCAGTGACCAACTTCATACCAAAACAATTCCTCAAGTGCAAAATTTGACATTCGAATTTCCAAGATATGGTTTCAGCCTCTAATCAGGTTTTACTCATATTCTGTTCTATAGGAATATAAAGCCTTATTACGGAGAGTGATTTTCAACAAATTACAGGTGTTGCCTCACAACAAATTGACTTTGATTCACTAGTACTTATAACTTGTTGTTTTATGAAATATGGTCCATATTTCTACGTATAAATAACCAAAATGATGAAATTATGCATGTAATATTTTTAAATTCGATCTTCAAGGTTATGAAGGATGTTTTTCATAACTATTCCTTATATTCCTCATCAACATATTAATTTTTCAGTTGATTGATATGTTCAAATCGATGAAAGTCCGTGTTTTTTTAAAAGCTTTTATTTAGTTTCACCTGTCCCGGTGTCTGTCTGTAATCAAATCTTGCAAGTTGAATATGACCCACTTCTAATCGTCCGATTGATTTGAAATTTGGCAGGTGTCCATAATTCTGGTGACAATGCATCATGAAATATTTTTTATAGAAAAAAACAAAATGGCGGTTCCAAAATGGCGGATGAGTTTTGTAATTATCATCCGATTCCATTCAAAATTAGTATCTGGGGGTTGTTGGGTTCGACAATGATGATTCCTACGTCAAAATTGAAAAATTCAAGATGGCGGCTACAATATGGCGGCTACAATATGGCGGACGAGTTTTGTGATTATGATCCGATTCTATTCAAAATTGGTATCTGGGGGTTTTCTGGGTCGGAAATTACGATTTTTCAAAATTGAGGAATTCAAGATGGCGGCTTCAAAATGGCGGATGAGTGTTGTTATTATAAAAGCTTGTCTTAAAAAATGATTTTTTTATTATAGCTTGTTTTTACAAGTAGTTTTTCAGGTTGTGATAAAGTAGATTTACTGATAGTTTAATACACAAAGTAAGTGTACATATTTGATCTCAAATTGGAAGGCTTTCTTTGCAAAGAAGTCTCTGGTTTCCTCTAACACAATTCCCCATTGCTTTTTCTTCAAAATTGACTGAAAATATGCTTCATTTTCAAAGATCCACGGCAGTGTTATAAAACTGGGTTACCTTCAATGGTAACATGTTTTGAAAGGTTTCCGATCTGTTGTTAAATATGTGATAGTGATATTAATCATGACGATATGCATGATATTGTTTATAGTCTGAAGATATCAGGAAGGAATGAAAATCCCTGTTGATCCTACAGAACTTCTCTACACATTTTGGGAATCGAGCAGAAATATCTAAATAGTTCATTTAACTTCACAGGGATTTTCTTATGTTGAACCTATCCCTGTACCTAGACAATATGAGGACTTCAACAACCACAATGGTAGGGATGCTCGAAGAAACAATAGGAGATTGCACGATTTATACGATTTAGATAGATTTGGATCGCCGAATTCAACTAGCAGAAATCAATCAATAAATCAGAATAGACCGGCCCGTTATGGAATGATTCCCATTCCTCAGCAGGGTCGTCCTGAGATGCCGATAGTACCAGATGAGGAGCTGATGGATTACGCAGGAGCTCCTATACCAAGGAACAACAGATAAACTTCTGATAATCGAAGTTATCACCTGTTGAGAGATTGTTCAACCATGAAGGGGTTAAATATTGTTTGGCCGATATCAGAGCTGAATAGATAGTCAATAGTATGAATTGTGGTGAAATTAACAAGTTTTAAATTATAGGGTCAGAGGATTTTTTACATCAGTTGAAACTTGGCTCGAAAAGAATCTTTAATCCCGAAATGGTTAAGTTGACGCTCTTAGGTAGGTGTAGTACAATTTTTTTCATTCTTTTTCTTTTATTACTTCTGTGAAAATTGATAAAATATTCAAGTTTCCTAACATCATTTTGCCATCATTTATAAATTTTTTCTACTATCGTAATTGTTCTTAGGTTAAATTCGAAATCGATGTTCGAACATGTTAATATTTTATCAATTTTTAGTGATGTCATTTCAATTTAGCAAGGGTTTCAGTGTAGTATAAATTGATTTTTTTTATTCACAAAAAGAGCCATGAAAGTACAGAAAATAAGATTATCCTAATTTCCACTGGAAAAATCAGAATTTATATCGGAAGTTGAACAAGATATAACACTTTTATACTTGTCCAATGGAAATTAATCAATGCTTCATGTTCAATTATGTTTTGTTTCAATGATACTCTTTGGTAATCTTTGCATTTGAAATTATTCATTTTGTCTAATAATACTCAGATTGATTTTTGATATGTGAACTGATAAGTTTCGAGTTTGTGTCAGTAAAATAAGAAGCCTATTACAACCAATATTATCTCTCAGTCTGTCCACAAATTCATTAAAATTAGTCTTACATCTATTATTATTCGACTATTACTGTGTGGATGGCAAATTTCGGGAATAGGTGACTACCATTTTACAATAATACACATAACTCACCTTGCACTCTTTACCATTATCAATTTTTGTATGTTTCTTTGTCTATTCGTTTCAGAACATCTTTGAGCAAGTTTTTTTCATATACAAAGGTCAACCTTTGAATTAAATCTGCAAATACTGGTCCAAGGTGTTCGTTCGAGCATATTCCTTATAATTAAAAATGTTTGGGTGGATATTCATGCAACTCATGAGCGAATCTTGAATTTTTTCATACAAATTAAAATTTTGCTATTATATCAAATTAATTTTTTTGAGGGCTTCCATTTACACAGTTACAATTCTACCGACCTTAAGTGTTGCTCTAATATTCACCTGAATTATTATAATTTCTATTGAATTTGTGTATTCTTATTTTCAAGTGTTATTTTCACACAATTATGTCTAAACTGAAATCCTCATTCTTTATAACTTTGTGAAAACATTTAATAACGGGTTTTAGTATCAATGCTTCAATATCTTATAGGTACTTAGATGATCAATCATAATTAAAAAGAGTCGAGAATAATGTGTGAAAATTTTCAAATCAATCTTGTGGGGTTGTTTTGTGGCTGCTTTGACATAACCCCAATTTTTTACCATATGCAAAAATGTGTTCATTACTAATAGTTATGTATAAGATGAAAACTTTAATATAGGGTAATGTAATTTGCATCAATATTGTTCTCCAGGCACACGAGACATTTCCAGAGTTGGAACTCCAAAATATGTTTTTCGTGATTGTTTTAGATTGAAGTTAACTATTTTTTCGATATTTCTTTTCAGGAGTCTTTGAGGCCGATTGGCAACATAAAGGTATTTTATTTCACCTTGGACGATGGTAACTATTGAGCATTTAATACAGAATATTTCCAACTCTCGAAGTCGGCCGGTATCGTTATGGGGTAATACAAAAATACTTTTTGCAGTATCCTAAGATTTTCAGTATTTGTATTCCCCCAATGGTATTGCATTAGTAACAGAAATTCCAACAAGAGATGCAAGGTTGGGTAAAATCCATTGAAGTTTTAATGTGTCTAGGTAATCAATTTATAAAAATTTACATTATAATAATTTATTATTTTCATTTTTACTCAATATATTAAACGAAATGTTAGTGGAATTAGTTGGAATATAATTTTGTTTATGGCTAATGTAGTAGATGAATATTATTATTTGTATTTTGAATAATTTAGAAATATGTTTCTTTGATTTTGAGTAGCAATACGCTGAATTGTTTTAAATATTACTTCATGATGAGAATGAAGATGTCATCAATGATTTTGCATAAACATATTTTTAAGATTATATTTAATAAAAACATGAAAAAAATTCGAAAATTTTTATATTGTAAAAGTAACATGCTTTTTTGTCTAAACTCTAACCAGTCCTTATATCCTCGTTTCTTGTCCATCTAGAATCGGAGCGCTCGCCTTACAGCATATTGGGAGTTTGTAGAGGAAGTAATTATGAAGGAATATTTATCAGAGAACTGTAACCTGTAATTTCATTTAATTTTCATTTAAGACACAAACATGAACTGAATATATTTTGGTATCTTAAAAGAAATGTTCACTTTGGTATCTAATCTTCGATTTTGTCAAATCTTGATTACTGACCACAGGCACGTAGCCAGGATTTTCTTTCGGGGGGAGGCCCACAATAAGTAAACATTGCAAATTTTGTAAAATATACAGGCATTTTTTGATATTCTGGTGGGGGGCCCACAATAAGTAAACATAGCAAATTTTGTCAAATATACAGGCAATTTTTAATATTTCGGGCCCCCCTCGCTAGGTGCCCGACTGACCAAATTTCCTCTCCTGTTAAGTGTCACTTCATATGTGGATAATACACCAAGTTACACACATGGGGTGTTCAACAATATTTCAGAAAATGAAAGACTTGCACATCCAACTTCGGCATTTTTCAATGAAAATGCACTTAATTTTAATAATTTTCACTGGTCCAATATACCTAAGAGTAAGATTGACAAGAAATATCAAAAAAATTTCCACATCAAACAATTTTTCAAGCAAATTAATCGATCAAACGAACTTACCTAAGTGAAGTTCGATCGTAATTATGCGAAGTTTCCTTCGAGGATGATAACATGTAGTCTCCCGTTCGGAGGCCGTGACGCATCAAGTTTAAAGAAGAGTAAAACTTCTATGGTGTAGGTATTGTCCTCTATATCTATGGTATCTTAATCACTACGTTTAAAGTTCAAACAACTGATAAGGATGATTTCGGGTATTGGGAATTAACTCATAGTTTTATAAGGGTGGGATCATCCTCGAAGGAAACTTCGCATAATTACGATCGAACTTCACTTAGGTAAGTTCGTTTGATCGATTAATTATGCTCAGTTTCCTTCTCAGATGATAACATGTAGATGTTTAAAGCGACACAGTTGTTTGAGTGTAAGGAGAAAGGTATTGAATATGTGGTTTAATTTAAAACCACATGACATTACATTTTTAATATACAACGTCCAAAATCTGTGTCATTAGAAAATGGGTCTATTGTAAAATTTTCCAAACATGGGTTTTCCAAGAAATAGGGAAGCGTTAAAACCGGCTGTAGGTTATTTTTATTCGAAGTTTTGATCCTACCAGGAATGAATATTTCTATTTTTTCGTCATACTTCCTAATGTTTTTTAATTCCATCATGGCTAGGGTCTGTACACGATGAGCTGTCACTAGAGCTAGTAATGTTATTGTCTTATGGGTCAAATCTTCGAAGGAAATGGCAGAGTGTGGGTACCAAGAGCTTAGAACCGCTAGAACTTTTCCTGGGTCCCAAGTACAATTATATCTAGGTAAGGGAGGTTTCAAATGTATAAGAGCTTTACAGAATCTTTTTGTTCTAAAATCATTGGCTAGTTCTGGTGATGAAATTAACGCAACTGCGGATCTTGTACAGTTGAGGGTTCCATATGAGGCTCCTTCTTCAAACTGTTCGTGTAAGAATTGTAAAAGTGCACACACATCTGGTGAAAAAAGGGTCAATGTTTTTAGACACACAAAAGTTCCACCACTTCCTCAGGCATGGTTCATACTGTTTGATCGTATTTTTTGCCAGAGAAGAAATCATTACCTCTGCTACTTCTGCTTTTAGTCCCTTCTTGATGTAGGCTTGTCTGATAGCACTGTTGCTCCCAGGGAAAGGCTGGCTCCCAATGGGTGA
This sequence comes from Adalia bipunctata, assembly GCA_910592335.1. Classification (NCBI taxonomy): domain Eukaryota; kingdom Metazoa; phylum Arthropoda; class Insecta; order Coleoptera; family Coccinellidae; genus Adalia; species Adalia bipunctata. The sequence continues at coordinate 9,211,259 of OU342951.1, forward strand.
GGGTTTCCAAAGAATGAAATAATATATCAGTAGTTGGTAGGCAAAATATATCAGATTCCAATAGTCTTAAAAAGAATGGGGTACCAGGCCTGTGATGGCCACATAGGAAAAAACTACAATTCCTCTTGTCTCATCTGTAATAATTTTTTGTAGAAAAAGCAACATTAATGAAAAAAAGGGGGGGAAAGCGTAGAAAAATTCATTTCCCCAAAACACTGTGAATGCATCTACCTCTGTAGACAATGGGGTCCTTATGCCAGGAAATATATCTTTGGCATTTGTTATTTAATCGAGATGCAAACAAATCAATTGCTGGTTATCCGAATTCCTGAAACCTGCGCTTTATTTGGTCGAATATCTCTTGCTTGAGTTCCCATTCGTGTTCTGTTATAGACCTTCTAGATTCAAAATCTGCATCTTCATTTTGTTTTGAAGGGATATAGGATGCAAACAGGTGTATATTTCGCATTTCACACCATTTCCATATGGTGCGAGCTATACGGTTCAAATTTTCAAAACGAACACCTCCCATTCTATTAATGTAGGAAATAGCTGTGATGTTGTCTATTCTCAATAGGATATTGCAATCTGTTTTAGATCTGGCTAAGCAACGTAGAGCAAAAAAAAAAAAAAAAAAAAAAACTAATAATTCCAAACAGTTGATATTTAACTCCCTTTCATGCTTCTTCCAGAAAACCATAGGCTCTGTTTGTACCGCAAACAGCCCCCCAGCCAGTAAGTGAAGCATCTGAATATATAGTTAGATTATAATCTCTAATATTATGAAGGCATTTGAAAGATCCTGGTAGATGTGTGGCCCACCATTCTTTTTCTTGTTTGATATAATCAGGGATGGGAACCTTGCAATCATAATTGCCTGAACACTTTTTAAATGCAAGTAAGATGAATCGCTCTAATATTTTTGTATACCCCCATCCATAATCAACCACAGGGCAAGCTGCAATTAGGGTTCCTACTACTTGGGAAATCTTTTTGATTGGACATCTCTTCAAGGTCATGAACTTGTTGAGTAATCCCAGAATTCTTTGTTCCTTTGTTAGTGGCAAGGACAATGTTAGCGAGTCTGAGCAGAAGATGAATCCCAGGTATTCACATCTTAGTTTAGGGGAAATGGAGCTCTTCTCCCAGTTTATTATAAATCCCAAGTTTGTTAGTAATTCAACTGTCTCTCTAACGTTATTTGTGCACGAGTTGACAGAATCCCCTAGTAAAAGGAAGTCATCAAGGTAGATAACTGAAATCAAACCTTTTGATCGTAGATGTGATACGACTGGTTTCATCAACTTTGTGAAGACACAAGGGGCTTAAGCCAAACCGAAACACAAACAGGAAAAAACTCATACAGATCTCCCAGAAAGGAAAATCTGAAATATTTCCTCACACTTTTCCTCAGGTTGACCAAGTAATAAGCATCTTTAAGGTCCAGAGTTGACATAAAAGTGTCTTTTTCTATTAATCCACAAATAGTTGAAAGGCTTTCCATCTTGAAATGAGAAATATGGACAAATTTATTCAGATTTTTTAGGTTGATAATCAAACGGTTTTTTCCATTTGGTTTTTTGATTAGGAAAACATTGGAGATAAACTGATCTGAAACTTTCTTGCATTTGGTGATTGCTCCTATATACAGTAGGTGTTTTATTTCTTCAGATATAATTTTAAGTTCAGATTTTGATCTGATAGGTTCCTTAGGGGGAAACTTTTGAAGAGGTTTCTTAATAAATGCTGGGGGGTAACCTCTTATCCAAGACAGAATTGTTTTGTCGGAAGTAATGTCTTTCCATTTTTTAATTCTGAACCTTAGGGAACCCGCTATGGTCTTTACCTGCTTTATCTCCTTCGGTACCCCTCCCTTCTCTTTTGCTGGTAGTTGCTCTTCCATTTGTTGGATTTCCACTTTGAGCTCTGTTGACTGCTTGACGGCTTGTTGTTTTTGGCTACCCCCAACCGTTGAGATGTCCGTTTGGGGGGAGCGTACCAGTTTAAAGAACTCCGTTGAGATCTGGATGGTTGGGGTCTTTGGTTATTGACTTCTTTTTTATGTTTCAGCTTTAGACCTGCCTTTTCCAACGATTCCAGTTCATTTATCCTATTGATGAGGTTATTTCCAAAGAGGAGTTCTTAAATTTTTGCATCTTTGGTCGTAGCCTGCATCTCAGGACTCAGCTCAGAAGCAAGGAGTTGTTTCCTAAGGGTTGATTTCTGCCAATGACAGTCTGCAACTAATCGTGCTGCATCTGTTAAGGCAAGTTGGACATTACTATTCCTGTTTGAATCTTCATCAACTTCTGCTTCTTTAGGCTTTTGCAGAAGTCCTGAAACAGCTTTACTAATGGCTGTTAAAGCATGGCCCAATTGAGACTGAAACTGCTGAATTTCCTCATCCCTCTTTAGTGACCTTGTGCTGCTTATAACCTCTTTAACTTCCAAATTTATCTTGGGAGGTCTTAATTGAGCGCAGTTATCTGGCGGAGGGTACAGATCTCTAATTTCTTTTTTCACGTCTTCTGGTAAACCTGTCGATAATATTGATGACCATGAGTCTGCCAGGTCCTTTTGGATTGGTGGTGCTACAATTGTTGGGATTGTCACACTTCCAGATTTTAAAATCTTTAAAATACTTGGTGGTACCTCTTCCCTATCATCGGCATCTTCCACTGTAGGAATAAATAAAAGTGTTAGACATAAGGGTCAGTGAACAAAAACATGGTTTCATTCAAGTTGGGAAACATGGTCCCTAGTGGCATGAAAAACATGGTTTTCTTTAAGCCAAGTTAATTGAAACAAAATCCGGAAACATGGTTCCGTTCAAATTGGGAAAACATGGTCCCTTGAGGTAAGGAAAGGAAAACCTGATTTCCTTTATGAGGGATTTCTTGGAAAAAACCTCTCCATCTATCTCAATACAGTATATGCATATATGTATATGGAAAACATGGTTCCATTCAAGTTGGGAAGCATGGTCCCTAATGGCATGGAAAACATGGTTTCCTTTAAGCCAAGTTACTTGAAACAACAAACTGGAAACATGGTTCCGTTCGAAATGGGAAACATGGTCCCTTGAGATAAGGAAGGAAAACTGATTTCCTTTATGAGGGATTTCTTGGAACCTCTTCATCTATCTCAATACGGTATATGCATATATATGGAAAACATGGTTCCATCCTCAAATCACATGGGACTCTATGTAAAGTGTCGACATTATGAGTCGTGTAAATAACTGGTATTCGGTTTCTGCAGCATCTACAACAAAGAAAAGGGGGTAAGGGAACTCACCATCCGATTGCACTTCTTCTATAGAGATTTCATTAGATTCATCAGATTGTTCATCTGAGGATCTCGAAACCTTCTTCTTCCTTTCCTCCTATCGAGGTTAGCCTGGTCTTCATCCGAGTCCGAACTGGACGAGTAATAGCGCTTTCTCTTCTTAGATTTTTCGAGTTTACTCAGTCTTAACAGTATCTGTTTAAGAATATCTTTCTCGGAAGAATCCATTTTCTTGTGATTAACTAAGAAAAGGCTATAAATAATCTAAAATAATCACTATCACGTGTCTGCGTCGTGGCATCAAAACGAGAAGTGATTAAGATACCATAGATATAGAGGACAATACCTACACCATAGAAGTTTTACTCTTCTTTAAACTTGATGCGTCACGGCCTCCGAACGGGAGACTACATGTTATCATCTGAGAAGGAAACTGAGCATAATTAAAGGTTTTGATATCTACATGAACAAAGCTAAATTCCCATTCTTTGACCACCAGCACTAACCTCAAAAAAATTTTGACAGGTGGTTGGAAAATGTTCACTTTAGTTTCTCGATTTCGTCAAGTCTTGATGACTGATGACCAAATTTCTCATCTTTTCCTAGTAAGACAATTGATATGTGGATAATACACCAAGTTACACATAGTGGGTTTTTCAAAATATTCAAGAAAATCCTCTTGTTCTGAACGACTGGCACATCTGATTTTGGCACACATAAGGCCTTTTCGGAAACTTACTCGGGTTCACTGGATCCCTAACCTTTGCGTTCGTTTACCTAATCCGAACATCCAACCCGTGTTCGGAAAGTACAGAGTTGCTAACCCGATCAGTGACTCGGGTTGATTTATCGTAACCCTACTCGAAAGCAGGGTCGCTAGATCCACCGCATGCGCACGGCAGTTTAGTTTCGTATCTGGAAAACGCGGGAATAAGCCTTCCACTTTATAATAATAATATTCTATTCTATAATAATTTCATTATAATTAATCAAAAATTTTGGAAAGAGAAGAGAATTTGGCGCAATGTGAAATGTGTTAAATTCCAAAAATTAACTGGGAAAAAAATCTTAAAATTATTGGTTATGTTATGATCTACTGACACTTCAAATCCCAAACCTGATAGTTCGTAAACTTAATTGATTAACTGATTAATAATAATTAATCAATAATTATGGAAAGAGAAGAGAATTTGGCGCAATGTGAAATGTGTTAAATTCCAAAAATTAACTGGGAAAAAAATCTTAAAATTATTGGTTATGTTATGATCTACTGACACTTCAAATCCTAAACCTGATAGTTCGTAAACTTAAGACCGGGTCTGTGATCCAAGAAGATCCGTCACGTGACCTCAATGGATCGAGTTAGTAACCCAGAGTAGGTTTCCGAAAAGGCCTATTTTTTTAATGAAAATGCACTTAATTTGAATAATTTCCACTGATTCGATACTCCTGAGAGTAAATTTGACTGAAAATCCCAAAAAAAGTCTTCATAGAATAATTTTTCAAGCAAATAAACGTTTTTAATATCTTCATGAATAAAGCTACATTTCCATTGTTTGATTACCACCACTAACATCAAAAAATTTTCGACAGGTTGTTAGAATCACAAATCCAACCTCCATTTTCATATCAATATACAACCTTTATATTCACTTAGTTCAATGTGAAATCACAATTCGAAAACATATAAAATTCCTTAAATTAGCGCAATGAAATAATAGAAAGAACTGAAAATTTCGCAGCATTTTTATTTCAGAAAAAAATATATACATTTGAAAATCTGGAAATACTTCAGAATATTATATCAATTCAACTCAAAGAATTAAACAAAAAGAACTGTCAGTATCAAGTCTGTAAGTCTAATTTAAAATGAAGAAATATTAAGCAACAGTAAATCAATCATCACTTCCTTTGGAATAAAACCTTGTGGATTGTGGAGATGTCCGGGATCAATTTTTCGGGCATTGGTCTTGGTATTTCAGTATAATCCCTGAAAATATATTTGCTAGAAATTCTTTCAGATTGAAAGTCAACAGTAGGAAAATAACAAAAGCAACATGGAGAAATGGATAAAAGTGATCAAGGCATTGGAGTGTATTACAAAAAATTAAAGAAAGAGGTTCAAAAACCTACATGTCTCCTTTAGTAAGAGCAGGCGCGGTGGGATTATTCAATGGTCGTTTATTTACCAGCAAGCATTTCATTGGTTGTCCATCTAACTGCCTGTTGTGATATGTATCCACCGCCTTCTGGGCATCTTTAAGGTTTTTGTAGATCACTTCCGCAACTCCTGGTCTGACTAATCTTGCCGCAAGCAAATCCCCAACATCTTCAAACAATTCCTGCAAAATAATTTTCAGTAATTACATATTACTACTGTTGATAATTATTCCTTATTGAAATTTTTCAATTTTGAGTATTAATTTTTTTTGTCTACCTTAATATCCTCTTGTGAAACTGTGCTTTGCAAATTGGATACAACAATTCTATGCCCTGCAGGCACAACAACTTTTGTTTTAGTAGCTGAAAATATTCCATGAGATTCAGGTTGAGGCATATTAGCATCTAGTCTTGAATGAATATTTGACGACCTACTAGTGCCATGCAGATGAATTGAAGGCCTTATTGACGGTATTTCTAAAGGCATCTCTTCATCCTCTACTGCATCCAAATCAATGTATGCCCTTGTGCGTAATGGCCTGAAAAATATTTCACTATAACATAAACACAAGGAAAAATTGGAATAAACTGCAATAAAACCACTTACCGACTAACAGAAAAATTTTCAAAGGTTCTATTCACATTACTTCTTCTCACTGGCCTTTCAACAGAACCTATCAATTCAGATGCACCTGGATTTGTCCATTTATATAGGGAACGAGGAGGTAGATCCTCATGAACAATTTCATACTGGTATGACGGAGCAATTAATTGACTTCTGGGAATAGGTACCTGAGACACTCTAGGTAAAACCCTTTTTGCAACTTGTGGAATTGCTCTTGGTGCTCTGGTGGGTGATATCAATCCTAATTCTCTCTGTATTGCCATTTTAATGTTGCTCGTAGCATTAGGTTTATTTGTCGATAATGAAATTTTTCCATTTCTATCAGTTTTCCTCACAATATTATTTCCGATAACTTTCACATTAGAACTTCTTTGTGGACCACCACTCCTGATTTCACGTATTTTATCCAATTTGTTGCGAGCATCTTGTGTTTTAGCCATTTTAGCCAAAATATCTCTTGCATCTTTAACTCCTTTGCGTTTCTTGGACATTATTTTTTGTCTAGCATCTTGCACCTTACTATTTTGAAATTTTGAATTTTTCGCCACTTGATTTTTCTTGGATGATTTAAACCCATTTTTATTTCTTCTTGGATTGACATTCCTAAAAATAATAATGCTGTTCAGATGGTTTCTATCACTACAAGCACAATTCAAACTTACTTCACTACTTTTTTCGCCATTTCAGAGGATCTGAATCAATAATTATTTAAAATGATTGGATATAACAGTTTCAAATAGATCAAGTTTATCAAAACTCAAACAGACTCAAATCACAGCTCAAATAAGGTCATCACCAAATGTCACAATATCGGCCATTTTTCTAGCCAATTTGCCATGAACCAAAGAGTCGTTGCATAAACCATTGAATTCTCTTTTCTTTTTACTTGTTCTGTGACTTTCTACAAACCACAGCCGTTTTTATAAACAAATTTTATTTTATTTCCAAGCACAATTTTCGAAAATTGTTGTATCCAGCCCTGATTAGGATTAGAGGATTACAAGATTTCAATAATTCCCGAGAGATAAATGAGTAAAAAGAGAAAAGGACTCTTATTTTATCTATGATTATCTACGAATGTCAGATTGTCAGACGAATGTCAGACCCAATGTAAATATTATTGTTTTCGAAAAGATCAGAAATTTATTTATTCACCCTGAAATCTTGAAAATGATTGATGAAGTTTTCTCAAAATTATGCAGATGCTGTATGAAAAATGGAGAATTGGATATATTTTCCACATTATTCGAATCACAAACTATTGCCAAAATCCTTGAACAAATCATTACAAAAAAAGTTAGTTCGTAATTAGACGAATTAGAGAAATTACTTGGTCATTATGCTGTGATTTATGATTCTAGGTTTCGTCTGAAGATGACATGCCTAAATCAATTTGCCATGAATGTTTCGATAAAATTGTTTTCCTCTTTTCATTCATCAAAAATTATCACAAGGTTCAAGATATATTGCGTGGAATTTTGAAGGGAAAAGAAATACTTGATGATAAGCAAGGAAAGAATCAATCTTCAAGCGTTGCTAGTAGTTTTATTGATGAACACTCAAGTAGCGATGATGATGATCAACCTCTCATTTTATCCTGTTATAACAAACAAAAAAATTCTAAACAGGTGAATGCTCTCATAAGTTCAACAAATATATTGAACACATACGAAACATTGCAAAATTTGGGTTCATACAACTGTAAATTGTGCAATAATAATTTTGAACAAAAAGAAAAATTGGAAACTCATATCTTGACATGTTCAAAAAAGATACAGGGTAACATCTCCAATAATTTGACAGAAAATAAAAAAAATTCTCTACATTCTCAGTTTTTGAATAAAAAGATGAAAGCTTGTATATCAAAACATTCTTGTATTGACTGTAACCAATCATTTGAATATATTAAACAACTTGAGAAACATTGCAAAGAATCTGGACACATTTTTCCTAGAAGGTTTATTTGTGGAGTGTGTTCAAAAAAATTTTTATCAAGTACTCGTTTGAATGATCATATGAGAATTCACAATAACGAGAGGCCATTTAGGTGTGATGAATGTGATATGTCTTTTACCCTCAGCTCAAATTTGAAGAGACATAAAAAAAGACATACTGGGGAAAAGAATTATTTTTGTGAAATTTGTGGAAAAGGTAGGATTATATAAAGCTATAACTGTTGCTTATCCCTGATTGAGCATTTTGGATAGAATGACAATAATCAGCTATAAATAATTTCCACAATTACTTACAGGTTTTGTACAAAAACATACTTTAACTGTTCACATGAGACTTCACAATGGAGAAACTCCCTATGTTTGTGAACTTTGTGGTAAGGGATACAGAGCCAAACCATTACTTCAGCAGCATATGTACAAACACAAAGATACTGAAATGCAAGCAATCAGATATCAAAAGTACTATCTTAAATATGGTAAAGTCAAGGTAGAATGCAAAGTATGTCAGAAAATAATGACAAAAAGTGCTCTTTACAATCATATGAAGGTACAACATGGAGATGGTTTGAAAAAATTCTTGTGTAATTTATGTGGAAAGACTTATGCTACAAAAATGTCATTAGGTGGGTAATAATTGTTTATGTCCATCAGGTTTGGATAACAGAATTTTATTTGATGTTTCAACTGATTTTAGTGCCCTTTGATTTAGTTATGTGATAAATATTGAAGATGAATTTTTTCAGATCTTCACATTAATATCCATACGAAAAAAATTTCTTATAACTGCAAAATTTGTTCCAAGTCATTTACCCATCAGAACTATCTCAAAATTCACCTAATGCTTCATTCGGGGGAGAGACCGCATTGCTGTGATCTTTGTGGTAAAACTTTTGTGCAACGTTCCCATTTGGAACGGCATAAAAGGACCCATACTGGAGCTAGACCATACACTTGTACATATTGTGATAAGACTTTTGCTTTAAATGAAAATCTGAAAGTTCATATCAGGATCCATACAAAAGAAACGCCTTACTTTTGCTCAGTGTGTGGCAAAGGTTTTTTCAATTCAAGTAGCAGAAAGAAGCATGAAATGAATGTCCATCATATTAATCAGAAGTGATGAAAATTGAATGGAATTACATAATTATATAAAATATTTGTATATAACTCAGTGTTTTAATTCTTCCTTTGGATTCAGAAAATTATGTTGGCAAATTGACAATGTGATCATACCCCAAGGAAATTAAACAACAAAATGTAATGTTTATTATCCATGGATCACACCCGGGATACGCCACTGCTGAGTTCATCTGATTATGTAGTTGGGATCATAGATTAAGGATAAAAACTTCTCCTTTTGTCTATGGTTGTGATCATGCGCACAAAGCATTCATGCGTACTAGCGTCAAAGTCGAACGGCGTCAGTTTATCTATGAATGGCGGCTCTACTACTTTTATCACAGCCGCAAAAATAATCTTTGATACAAACGTCACAAACAAGACCTCAATTGTAATCTGTGATTCTGTGAAGTAAACAAACTTGAATTTAAATTCAAGATACAAAAATATAAACTCCGGGTTGTCGATTGCAAATATCGAACATAATGAAGTTCACGGAAGAATCATGCAGGTGCTGTTTGAAACCAGGAATCATTTCATTACTTGATAATTCAATCCATCCCGTACCTATTCTTACAATGATTGAAAAATGTACTGGCACCAGTGGCACCTCTGTAAGTAAAAAACTATACTTAAAAACTATGTATATATATTCGTATTTGAAATTTTTCAGATTTCACTGGAACATGATCTGCCCAATAAGATATGCATACAATGTTTTAATTGTTTAATACAATGTCATATGTTTATCAACAAATTCGTGAAAGTTCAAAAATTTTTGGATACACATCTAAAGAAAAATGCATTTTTGGAAATGAACAATGAATCAGATCCCGTGAATAGCCAACCTCCTTCGGAAAATGCTTATGATGGTCTTCAAGAATCAGATATTTCTCTTGATGATTATATAAAATCAGAGTCAAACGATAGTGAGGATGAACCACAATTTATCGAATTTCAAGTTACTGAAGGTGAAGACAGTGATGTAGTAACATTAATTGACCCCAACAGCGACAATGTAACTTTTCCACTTGAGGCTGATATGAAATCTGAGACAAATAACAGTGAGGATGAGATGAATTCATCACAATTCATTGAATTTCAATTAACAAATGACAGTAATGCAGTTGCTATAATTGATCCCAACGACGACAATGCAACTTATCCAATTGAATTAGAGAAGAACGGGAATAGTTATCGTTGTCTAGGTTGCACTGAATCTTTCGAATTAGTTAAAATGTTGAAAGACCATTGCAGAGAGACAGGTCATCAATTTCCCAAAAGATATAAATGTAAAATATGTTCAATGAAATTCTTGAGGAGTTCATCGCTCAGGTATCATTTACGAACACATAATAATGAAAAGCCATATGCTTGCGATGAGTGTGACATGAAATTCAGTGTTATTCAGAATTTACAGAGACATAAAAAACTTCACACTGGAGAAAAACCATACAGCTGTGAAATATGTGGAAGAGGTATGTACTATATTATATCTTTATAGAGAATTCATAGAATGTGTTTAGTAATAATACATGTGTTAACTTATCTTCAGTTAAGAGATTTTGAGTAATTGTAAATTTCATGAACTAGTTTGATGAAAAAATATGTCAAAACTTCTTTGAAAAGTTGGCGATACAGGATAATTTTTTCAGGGTTCATTCAAAAACAATCGCTCATCAGTCATGAGAGGTTCCATAGTGGAGAAAAGCCATTTATCTGCAGTAAATGCGGAAAAGGGTTTGCAACTAAATCGCTACTAAACCAGCATTCGAGAAGACATGATGAAAATTCCTCCGATGAGCATTATGCTTCTGTAGTGGAAGAATGCACTATATGTAAAAAGTTGCTCTCAAAAAGTGGTTTATACAATCATATGAAAACAGTTCATGGTGATGGCCTCAGTAATTTCCTATGCAATTTATGTGGGAAAGCTTACACTACCAAGTATTCTTTCGGTAAGTTCTTCATAATACAGTTGCAATGTGACGTCAGAAATATTCTGGAAAAACTGGTTTCGATTCAGATTTCATGAAAAAAACTGAGAAAATATCAATAAAACTTGTTTTTCAGAGGCACATATGAATACACACGCAAAAATTACTTTCCACTGCAAATTCTGCTCTAAGTCATTCCGCTATAAGAGCTGTCTCACCACACATATGCGTGTTCATTCCGGGAGGCTACATCACTGTGACAAATGCGAGAAGGCGTTCACCTCAAATGCAAAATTGGTAGGCCACATGAGGACTCACACAGGTGACAAACCATTTGCCTGCACCTATTGTGATAGGTCCTTTGCGTTGAATGGAAATTTAACAGTACACATGCGAAAACATACAGGAGAAATTTCGCATGAATGTTCGTTGTGCGGTAAGGGATTTTATGATGCGAGTAGCAGGAAGAAACATGAATTTACTGTCCATCATATGCGTAAGAAGGAAAGGAACTGATAACTTTTTCGTTGATTTATTCTGTAGATATAAATTTTTGTCATAAGTATGATGATTGTGTTTTAAGAATTTAGCATAGAACATTTCAGATTAACACTTGCGCTGTTGTGTTTTGCAAGCATATAGCATATAGTTTTATTATTCCTTTTGTAATAGAAATAGGGTTTTTCGGAAAGGGAACATGTGTCGCAACTCACCAAATATATCTGTTTTATCCCCATCATTTGAACTTTATTACCTGACTCAACATGAAGTGATGTTTTTGGCTAATTTGGCCAATGCTGGATTTGAACCATTGTGGGCTTAATTTAATTTGGGTCCAATTATAACGCTCTTGACTAAAGGAACAAACACGCAATGAGTTTAGCAGTGTTGGGCAGTTACATAAATGGGTTACCGCACTAGCTACGAATTTGACCGAGCGCCTAACCTCAGGATATTCCTTTTTCAATCGGGTGCGTTTTTGTTTTGATCGATTGATCGTAAATGAATCAATATGTTTTTATTTTGATCAAAAGAATTATTACTTTTATCGAAACATCCTCGATAAGAATTATCTGAGGAAACACTCTACAGATTGATATAAAACGGTACTATGTTTGATTGAGTGTGTGCGAGTCCGGTTCTCACACATTGTGCATAGTCAATTTATGAATAAGGGCAGTTTTGTTTGGTTTCAGGCTTGAATGTGAATAAACAGGATATCAAACGATGAGGGTGGGATTTAGTGCCATTTTTTCGGGAAATACATCTTTGCCTAAGGTATGGATTCCCAGATAATTCCTAACCATCGCGCATGGTTCAGACAGCCTGTAGTGGCTCCACCATAGAGAAAATATCATTTCTCTTTGTGGCTCCACTAATTCGAAGAACTAGCATGTGCGCAAGCCAGTAGGAAGACATTTTGTGTAGTTTTAAGGTAGTGAAACCTATATCTCTGCATATGGTTTCATGGCTTTCTAAAATCCTCTGCCTCGCCTCGCTCAGAATAAAAGCAATACTGAAACAAGTCAAACTCCTCGGACTTAAATATTTAATGAGGAATCTCCAAAAACCTTCACGCGATATAGTTGTAATTCGCCGGATTGTCTTTATCTCTCTCCATGTATTCCCGCTCGATCAACAACTCTATCCTCTTCTTCAAATCGCAAGGTTTCACCGGGACCCCTAATTTATCGAAAAGCTCGCTTATCAAATTAGTATGGCTGATGGATTTGTAGGACTTCATGATCCTAACTATGGCGGCGTCGATCTGAAACTGCCTGTCTATGAGTACGTTCTGTTCAGTGATCCGATCTTCTTCTTCCGTCTCTTTCAACTGGATCTGGTTGATGCGAACTCTAAACAATCGGTCTGTGAACTGTTTGTTCAACATGAACCTGTCCGTTTCTTCTATTCCCATCCCTTTGGGTTCCTTCAACAACACCCTACTTCTTCCACAAGTAAGGGATATCAAAGTTCTTTTCAGTTCCTTTTCGTCCAAATTGGTCAACTCCTTAATTTCGTCGTAAGTCAGCTCGAGAGACGCGTTGAAGAGCAACAAGATCAAAGTCTGGAACAGAGAGACTTGTAATTCTTTTTTGCCGTTATCGAAATCGGCCTTAAGAATACAATATCCGAGATTTGGTTGCCACAATAACTTCCTTCCGCTGTGGTTGATGGAATAAAACTTCTGGAACAAATCTTGATAACTTATGAATTCCGAAGGCATGTTAACTTTGAAAGTGGGGTAATTTGGCCAGAAACTGCTGGTCAAGATGTTTATGGATAAGTCTGGAAGGCTGCCTTTTTCAGTCATGTTGTTGAGGTATTGTTTGAATGCAGAGTTGATTTCGCTACTTATACTGGCATCGTTGAACATTCCTTCTATTTTGGACGTGAAGGTGCTGCCGCATTCGTATTTTAACTTAGACACCATGCTGTTTTCGGCGTCTTGACTGGCAGATTTGCCTAGAAGTATCCTCTTCGCCAGCTCCTTTTTATAGAAGGCCTCGAATATATCTTTGCCTTGGATGAGCCTAAAAATGGCCATGATGTCCGTCAGACACTTCTCCAATTCATCCATATTAATATTCTTTGCTCTCAGTTTCTGGTCAACATACTTGGCGAGGAGTCGAGCCGGTCGGTTCTGTTGTGTGTTGATGAATTTCGAAAAGCATTTTCTCAGATCTTCGTACATGAGTTTGTTACCCGTGAAACATTTTTTGATAATGGAGTGTAATTTTTCTTTGAACCTTAGCAGATTTTCTATGGTTTCTGCGTCGGGCATGCTCATTATCTTTTCGCCACCTTTCATAACGTAGTCGTTAAAATAAACGGAAAGGTGATTATACCCGCCTAACATCCTCCAAATCAAACTGTACATCAACCTGAGGTCTTCGTGGTTCTCATCTTCTATCAGCTTTTCGAAACCTGCATCTAAAATTTGCGTAACATGGTCGCGTATCAATTTTTTCTCTATTATGTGTATCACTGCGAATTTTGTATTTCCGTTAACGTAGTTTTGTCCTCGTACTTCTTCTTCTTTTATGCGAAACGCTGTATATTTCAAATATTCCTCCACGGAATAGTACTTGATCAGTTCGTTTCCTTCGTTTTCGTAGAATTCCTGAGAGATTTTCACGAATTCGTTGTGGAAGACTTCCATGTACGTTTGAAGTTCCGTGAGCATTAAAGTGATGGATCTCATTAATTTCACATCGATTTGTATCCCGTTTCTTTCCGTTTCTATACACTTCATTAATTCGTTTACCATTCTCTTTCTAATCGTAGCGTTTAGGACAATGATGTTTTTGAATAGACTCGAACTCATGAGGTGAACATTATTGTGTTGACCGGATATGGACGATCTTTCGAACAGGATGAATATATTTTTTATCGTTTTCATTTGCTCACAAAAATGTTTCCATAAAATATTGATGTCCATCAAGAAGTCGTCTTCTTTATCAAGAAGTACGTACAGTTTTTGCAGTAGATTTGTCTCGATGAGCGTTCGTAAATTATTGAGCATGAATATCTCACAATTGTGGTTGGATTTGTGTAATGCTTGGACATTCCTGTATATATCCTCGAGCGAATGAGAAATTTTGTTACCGTTCAATATGGCTATTATGTCTGGCTCTAATAGTGCCCATTGAATTTCAGTATATTTTGCGTGCAGTCCTGGTAAACCTTTGAAATTGCGGATATTTATTGTATTTTTCACTGCCATATTCATACTGACAACTACCCGTGACATAAAAATAGGGCTAAGCCGCCTCAGCAATCCGGGAGTGCTAATTAAAAGTGAGATGCAAAGATTATATAATCTTTGAGTGAGATGTTTTCAGACATCGAATGTACAAAGTACCAAGCGATAAAAAAGAGGTTCGCTTGTGGTTGCTTTAACAGAATAAGGTAAGTATGTATGTATTACTTTTTATGACTATTTCCTTCTACCTCTCCTAAATAAATTGAACTTGATTCACCTCCTTTACTGATTCATTGGAGGGCGAATAAAATTCAATAACATACATCGTGTTCTTTTGGAAGAACAAAGTAAATGTACCTTCCGACTCAATAAAAAATCGTCGTGAAAATAGTTTGGACGAAAACTTTCTGGCCCACCCCCGTATACTATTTCGGACGGGCCCGTAAAAGCGCGCAACTCCAGCCCTGCATCAATAAAACTATTGATTTTTCCGGTTACTTTCAAAGGCGATGTGAAGCATCTTGCTCAATCCTATTTTCGAAGTCGTGACCACGAAATTCATAATACCCACATTAATCTACTCTTCCACCAAAGATAAATAGATAATTTTGAAGGCTTGATAGGAAATTTTATCTAGAGTCTACACTGCTCAAGTCATATTAGGCTCTAATATTTAAAGCAACTGCATTCACGTAGTCGTTCACCACTTGATTTGAATAAGTTAATAAATTAGACTCAATTTAGAACGATTCATTCATGACGTAGGGACTTTCCGTTTCGATCTTTTATTTGTGAAGAAAACAAATGAATTATTTTGTGTTATTTTATTGAAACCCAAGGTTGTCTTGATTCCATTCTTAGTTTGAAGGGTGTGTGCGCTCGAATTCTCCAGTCTAGACGAAGACTTGCAGCAGTTTCGGTGAAGATGAGGGCTGTAGGAAGGTCAAGCTTCAACAAAATTATTCTGAAGAATTATGGTAAGTTGTGTTGATGGATAGTTTGGCTAATGAAAATTCAAACGATAGGGCAGAATAGGAAATAATTCGATGAACTCGAAGATATTATATCTTCTCGATGAATAATTAGCTGATTATTGGATGCAGGAATATTATAACAACAATTACAACATGTCCTTGTAATTTCTTATCTGGCATGTGTGTACGGAATTACCGATTCTTCGTTTTTGGAGATTAACATTACATCAAACGTATAAACAAATCAAATGCTGTTTATCAATTTAGTTCCCTGGATTTAAGTGATAATTCATGAAATATGTACAGGATGTCCAAAATTCAATGCGCAGCTCCCAAACTATAAGATCACAAAAAACTGATGTCGATCTCTTTTTTACGGAAAATATAAATTCGAGAAATTGACCATTTTTTTATCATCAATAACTTCCGAGTTATTTCAGCTACAACTTTGTGACAAAACTGAAAAAATACTTTGTTGTTGAAAAAGCTACTCAGGTAAAAAAAAAATTGCGAGTAATCTTTCATTTTCAGGATTACACAGATGTTTTTCTGGAATCTCAGGAGAGCCAAATGGTCCATCTCTGAAGACCTCAGTACCAGGACCCAGATCAGCAGAATTACTCAAAGAACTCAATGAAATTCAGGTAAAATATACAGGCTGTGTTCTTCAAAATATTGCCGAATTCGTTAAAAATCTTGCAGATTGGTTTCAACAAGGAATGTTCGTTCAGGCCAAACTCAAACTGAGAGGTCAAACGAAATTTCAGAATATCAGGGCTGAACTGAAAAAAATAGCTTTTTTCTAGATGTGTGTAACCTCAGTCACTTGACACTGTATACAGAGTGTAACAGCCAAATGAAATAAATTCGATAACGAATAAATGAGAGCGTGTTGGGAAAAACGCTCGGACACGTCGATTTGTAATTTTAAATGCGCATATTTTTCAAGAAAATAATGTTATATAGGGTGTTCCATGTGACCGTGGCCAATACCAACTTTCTTATTTCAAATGCAACCCACTGTATATTATACAGTTTTATAAAAAAAAATTACCTCACTCATATTCTGAACGATTCAACTGTTATAGAAATTCACTTCTAGACATAATATGGAAATCATAAACCTTTATGTCAAATTGCTTGCTTTTCAGCACACTGGTTCTGTACAACTTTTCGCTGATTACAACAAATCTCTAGGAAATTACTTGGTGGACGTAGACGGCAATGTCCTTCTCGACTCATTCACTCAAATTTCTTCCATTCCCGTTGGCTACAACCACCCTGAATTGCTCAAAGTGTTCAACGATGAAAATAACATGGTGAGTTATTCTTATCACATAGAGGACATATTACCATCGTCATAAAGAATAAGGGTTGATATCACACTTATGCAATCATGATATTCTTTTATGAAAATCAGAAGTGATCCAGAAATTCATAGGAATGAATATTGAAAAATAGAAGACCCTGCACGGACCCCTGCAGAACACCCCTGATTAGCGATATAACCTTCTCATTTTCCAATTTTTCTGCAGAAAGCTCTGGTGAACAGACCAGCACTAGGAGTATTTCCTGGGGAATACTGGCCGAAGAAAGTGAAGGAAGTCCTACTTTCCGTCTCTCCAGGTCTACCCCAAGTGACCACCATGATGTGCGGATCTTGCTCCAACGAAAACGCCTACAAGAACATCTTCATGAGCTATCAGAAGAGGCTGCGCGGTGGGGATATCAGGTTTTCGGAAGAAGAGGAAGCTTCCTGCATGATCAACCTTCCGCCAGGGTGTCCGAAACTGTCACTGTTGTCATTCCACGGTGGCTTTCACGGAAGGACCTTTGGGGCACTTTCCACCACTCATTCCAAGGCAATTCACAAGTTGGACGTCCCTGCCTTCGACTGGCCAACCGCACACTTCCCCAAGTAAGAAAAAGGAGCAAAAGGGGCGCCAAAGACCAATAAATACAATTTTTCCAGGTACAAGTACCCTCTGGAAGAAAACGTGAGGGAGAACAAAGCCGAAGATGCCAAATGCCTGGCAGAAGTTGAGGAACTCTTCGAGAAATACAAGAACAAAGGTGTGCCAGTGGCTGGAATAGTTGTGGAACCGATCCAGTCTGAAGGTGGAGACAATGAAGCTTCTCCAGAATTCTTCCAGGGATTACAGGAAATCGCCAAGAAGAACGACGCCGCATTGTTGATCGACGAGGTCCAGACAGGTTGTGGGGCCACAGGAAAGATGTGGTGCCATGAACATTTTAATCTGAAGACGCCACCCGATGTAGTCACTTTCAGCAAGAAGATGCTTATCGGAGGATACTTCCACACTGCCGAAATGAGGTAGGTACTTCTTTGTACAACTATAGATTTTCTTGCTTCTAAGAGTGTGTTATGGATTGAAGAAAACCTATTGAATAACTAACTCATGAACTTCCTCTATCTTTTCAGGCCAGATCAACCGTACAGAGTGTTCAATACATGGATGGGAGATCCGGGAAAAATCTTCTTACTTGAGGCAGTCCTCAAGGTGATTAGACAGAACAATCTGTTGAAAAATGTAGAAATAACTGGAATGAAATTGAAACAAGGACTGCACAAGTTCGAACAAGAATTCCCCAACCTGATCAACTCTGTGAGAGGCAGAGGAACATTCTTGGCGTTCAATGCAGCATCTCCAAAATTAAGAGATGAAATTTTGAGCAATCTGAAGAAGAAAGGTGAGCATCTTTCAAATATATCTCTTTGATCATATGAACGAGATTTTTCCTAATTCAAATTAGAAATACATAAGTAAATTGTGGTTTATGTATAATTTTTTTCAGGTGTCCAAAGTGGCGGATGTGGCAATGAAGCAATTCGCCTGAGGCCTGCGTTAATATTCCAGGAAAAACATGCTGACATATATCTCGATAAGCTGAGACAAGTGCTGAAGGAATTCAAATAAAAAAATATCGATATTCATTAAATAGTACAATCTTCCATGTCAACCAAGTCTTCCATAAATGTTTAAGAGAGAATTATGTATAAGGGAGATTGGGGAAATGAGGCCCCATTACGACATGTTTGTATGTGAATTTCAAGCTTCATTCCCCGGATCTCCCTAATTATGAAAATTAATTTTATAAACTCTTTCTATTGCTATGCAAATAGGAATTTTATTTATTGGCATATATTTTGAAATTTGATGTTTCAAGAAACAATAAATGGTTATAACAAAAATTAACAATTTTTCTCACCCAATCCCATTCATTCAATATCGAATCCCCCAAATGTTGCAAAACATAAAAATAATTTTTCGATTTACCTGAGAAATTCCAGCCTAATTGCGTGATCAGTTCCAGAGATATTGAATTTGTTTCAATATATTTTTCACGTTCTTGGAAACAAAAACTTCGCGAAATTTTGTGTACCCTTAAAGAAGTCGTTATTATTTACAGTTTCACCAAAAATTCCAATTGTGCAAAAACAATTAAATTAATTCACTACTGTGATTAACTCACATAATTCTATGGATTAACTACGTCTCTATGGTTCAACCATAGATATCATGCAGACATCGACAACACAAAAAGCAATATTTCAAGCGATTTGGTCTGGTTAAAAAGCATAAATGTACACAGTTGAGGAGAACCTTCAAGAAACACTGAATACTGGTAAACTCTTTTATTTTCCTTCTACAAATTTCTCACATTGCACAAACCATTTACTTAAATTACCATTAATTTCATTATTGGATACAAATTTCTTCAATGTATCATACATTGCAACATCTGCTACACTTATCTCTTCCTGATCAGTTAACCATTTCGATTTTAAATTTTTATTTAGACATTGTAATAAATTATTTCTTTGCGACTTTGAGTTGGTAAAAGACAATCTATAAGAGAGATCAAGGAGTTCATCAATCGCTTCAGAGTTTGGATTCGTTTCATAATTCAGTTCATTATCGAGTATCCTTACAAGATACCTCAAAATATTGGCTTCACCTTGAATAGGATAGTGAGGAGTGCTCAGTTCCGCTGCCGGACCAACTGAAAACATTCAAATTGCATATAGAATATAGTCTCTTTAGTATAAATCTCTACATAACCAGTTTGCATCATTGAAGTCAGCAAAGAATGTAGCCATATATTTTCCATGCAGAAATATTAAAAAAATACTCACCTTCTTTCAATATCAATCTGATAAGAACTGAGGGTACCCCATTTTCTTGTGTTTTCAATTTTCTAATGAATGCTTCACAATTTTTGGGTACTTTAGATATTGATGAATGCATGTACCAGTTTATGTTGAGGAAAACTTCATTCTTTAATAGTTCTTGGAGGAAAAGTAGAAAATATGGTGGATACGAAGGATTCGCATTAATAACAATTTCAGGAATTTCATAAGTCTGAAATAAATATACATAATATATGGCAGATAAAATACATAACAAATTCATTCCCAGCTCACCTTTCTTTTTTTAATTCCAATATTAGCTGTTTTTTTAGGATTCTGAGTATTCGAACATTTGGATGGTAGCTTCAAATTTGATCTTATGGAGTTCATAATTTTTTTCAGATCATCTAGTTGACTTAATAGTTTTTCTTGCCTTTTTTCCAATTCTGCCATTTCTTTACTTTCAACAGTCTGAAGTGTATCATCCATTGAAAATAAATGAAAATGCAAAGGAAAATTACATGAGTATCATTTATTACAAAAATAAAGTGTCTTCAAGTGTTTTTATGATATATTTGAATGACATTGTGAGTGAATCAGAATAAATTCAAAGAGGTTCCATTTTTAATAGTGATTTGACAGTTATTTTAGAGAAGTGATAATCAGAAAGTCGCGATATGTTCTTCAGAAAATTTCAGGGGGTAAGTGCAAAGAAAACATATAAATATTGTGAAATTCTTGATCTCTATCAGTCAGGGAACAAAATGAATATAAATTCAAACCTTTAAAAATTGTTCAGCCTGCTTAAATGTTCCAGAATTGTTTAGGTGAGGTGGGCTCTTTGCAACGAGATCGTTTTCTACTTCAGTATGGAAGTTTTTCATTCTATACATGCATTTGGGTAGTTCGATGTCAGCCCCTTTTGTTAATATAGGTCGTAATTCGTACATTTTTTCGGAATTCGATCGAACTGCTTGTATAATTATTATACTATCATAAGAATTGGCGAATAAAGAAAAATCAAATTTTTTCCATATATCAGCCAAAAATTACACCAGCTGCTCACGTGACTTCATATGACAATCAAGATAATTTTGACATTGACAATAGACGTTTCTCAATTTCCGTATTTAATGCGGGAAATTTGAACCTCAGTTCCGTCATTTTGCAACTTCAGTTCAGAAAATGTTCTGAATATTCATTATGAGTACTGCTGCCTGATGGTTTTTCGTTAAAATCCGCAAAAATTCATTTTGAATGACTTTACATAATATTTCAACAAAAATCAATATAATCAAAATGACTTTGGCAACCATGTTGTTGCTTGATGCGTCAGTTCAATGGAGTCCATTTTGAATATTTCATATTTTGATTTCTTTTGCCATTAGGACTTTCATATATTAATTTTTCTATTAGATACGATGATCTCTTAACGTAATAAACAAGTAATCGATGGTTTATGAGTGGTCTTTTCTGTAAAAACAAATAATAAATTTCCATATTCCTAATTTCGATCACAACGCCATCTAGTTAGATTTCCCAGAATTCAATAAGTATTCCAGCGCGCTTTATATGCGTACAAATATTTGGTGATTTTTTTAAGAAATACTTGTTATTACTTGTGAATTTATTCAGGGTATCATGTTTTACAGTCAGTTCTTTTGAAATTCCTATAAATTTGTGAAAAGTGAGCTGAATATTGACTGGTGATAAAATTATAGTTGCAAGTTGTCATGGCGGATTAATCCTCGACCAATAGGATCGCTGGAAGCTTCGGTTGTTAGGTGTTCTTTTTCGCTTTGCAATACGCGTCAGTTATCTATTTGGTACATGCTTTGGCTAGAAAAATGTAATCCAAGTATCGAATAACTTCAATTGGATTGAATATATGATTGATAAACAAACTTTGTGGCTTGGTGGTGTAAAATAACTAACAATGATGAAATTTGTGTTGATCACGTGACGTAGCCATAGTTATATGGCGAGAACATCGTAACAGCGACCATGAATAGTTCTGAGTGAAATTTGACATTCGAGTTTGTATACAAGTTTGTTTTTGTAATCTACCACGTGTATATATCCAATAATAATTGACAGATCATTAAAAAGATGTCAACAAGGGGTATGAAGAAAAGGGGGCGGCCCCCTAAAGTTCAAGTAGCAGAAAGACCCCGAAAATTTCAAATACATTTGCTTAAAAAACCGAAATATCTTCTAAATTACAGTAAAGGATCAGAATCACAAGTTAGTACACCAAATGCTTCTAGAGCTTCTTCACCACAGGAGAGTGAAGCCAGTAGGAGAAGTAGTAATCGTATAAGAAGAAAAGATGGGTTTCGAAGTAAAAAAGGAGGTTTTTCCGGTTCAGCCTACCAAAGGAGAGGATACAATACAGCAACAGAATATAATGATACAGAATACCATTATGGTTCAGATTTTGGAGATGATTCTAGTGATAAGAGTGAAATTGAAGATGAAATTGGTGTTAGTAATAGTGATTCAGAAGACTCAGTTGGTGATCCTTCAAGTGATAGTGACTTTTCTCTCAGTAGTTTTAGCACAACTGGTGGCACAACTAGAAGGACACTTTCAGGTGCCCCAAGACCACCAACTCCTGAACCTTTATGGCTACAAAATAAAGAATTGCCACAGTTGGTTTTGCCAAAATCATCAGATGATTTATTGATACCTAAAGATAAAATAATGATAGCTTTGAGTGTATATGAAGTGTTGAGGCATTTTAGAAACTTGGTTCGACTTTCTCCATTCAGATTTGAAGATTTCTGTGCTGCTCTAGTGTGTGAGGATCAGAGTAGTTTACTGTCTGAGATTCATATCATGTTATTGAAAGCTTTGTTAAGAGAAGAGGATTCACAGCAGACTCATTTTGGTCCATTAGATCAAAAGGACAGTGTGAATGTTTCTTTGTTTTTGATAGACTATATAACGTACCCAGAAGTGTTGAGGGCATATGTAGAAAGTGATAAGTCTTTCGATCAAAATGTTTTGTACGTATTAACGAATACCGATTACCCATATACAATCTTAGATGACAGATTGAAAGTTCTGCAGTTCTTGACTGATCAGTTTCTTACAACAAATCCAGTCAGGGAAGATCTTCTTAGTGAAGGTAATTGGCAGGAATTTTGAACCATTTTTTTTCCTCTCTTTGTTGATTGTTTGATTTATAAAAATGTGTTTTTTAAATGTTATAATTATTCTTCCTATTTTTCAGTTCCCATGCACTATGATGACCACTGTAGAGTATGTCACAAACTGGGAGATTTGTTGTGTTGTGAAACTTGCCCTGCTGTTTACCATCTCGAGTGTGTTGATCCCCCCTTGGTCAATGTACCCGAGGAGGATTGGCAGTGCGGTATATGCCGTTCTCATAAGGTGTCAGGAGTTGTGGACTGTGTTTTAGATGCTGAAAAGCAAGGACAACTGTCTCGCCAAGAACCCTTTGGTTACGACAGGCACGGACGAAAATATTTCTTTTTATGCAGGAGGGTGTTTGTGTAAGAGATTAATGTATTTCATATTTATTTATTACTCTCAAAAGCTATGGAATTTAATCAATATATGCATTATATGACTGATGTTAGAGACATTTCAATTTTTAAAATTTTTTTAGTGAAAATGATGATGGAGAAGTATGGTACTATTCAAGTCCCACTCAGTTTGAGATGTTGACCAAAATACTGGATTCTAAGGACATGGAAGCATCTTTATGCAGAGAGTTGAATGATTTCAAAGATGAAATCATCAGGCAGATGGAGCTGACAGAAAAGTTGACGAACCAGTTCAAAGGAAATAGGAAAACTTATTTGGAGGCTGAGAATGGTGAGTAATTTGCATATATGCTATTTTTGCATGTTTCTAGGAAAGATTTTCGAAAATTCTATATTGCCACGTTCTTTTCCTGTGTTCATTGTTGAAGTGTCATAAATTAACAGATATACCAAGAGGTTTAATTTGAATGAAATAAATACCCCATTAAAACAGCTGCTAATTACATTGTTATGTCTGGAAGAAATTCTGTACATTGTTAACACCTTTTCAGTGATAGTTCTTTATCTTATCAACATTTCAGATTCTTTATTATAGTTCCTCCTATACTCCATTCACTTTTATAATGTATCCTGGTTGGCCATGAAATTCTGACACATTTCACTGTGTATATTTTGAAAATGTTAGGTTATAGTCATTTTCCTGTCAGATACATATGCAACGTTGTCCTTTTTACATAGAGATCGTAGTATTTACGTATTTATCGAAATATTCATTTACTTTGGGAAAATAATGAATTTGGGAAAATATTATGTGAATTCAATAATTCCAAAGACCTGGCGAATGTTGAAGAAACTTTTTTCTCTGTTAATACTGGAAATATTTCGCGTATATAAACATGGTTGGAAGATTCAGTTATGCTATTTTATTGTACGGAAATCGTTGAAGTGTTGAAATTTTACTTTGTGATAGTTCATTCGAAAAAAGAATAAAAGTACTTGAATAACCTGACAGAAAAACTTCTAAACGAACAGAACAGACAGACCTTCGGAATTCCCCACTTTTCAAAATTCTCAAGAAAGAAGCCTACAGAAGACATTTAAATACCTTTTTGCACAACTTGACATACTCCAGTATGAGAATGTAATAGTACTACGAATCCTGTGTCACAGTTAAACCTCAAAAGAACTAAAACTCCATTAACAAATTTAAAAAAGAGAAAATAGAAAATAGCATTGGCAACATCTATCAGAATTATTTGACTTTCACGATTGCCAACCTGCGTCAGTTTTAAGTAATAGAACTTGATAAACCTAAATCATGGCCAACCGGGATACTTAATAAAAGTGAATGGAATATGCATGATTTGTTAAGGAACTTTTCAAGAGTTTTATATTGATACAACTATTCTTTTGGTTTGGTCATTTATTCCTAATAACTCACATTTCACAGATCAACTGGTTATTTGAGGTTAGGCTTCAATTTGTCTCACTGTCTCTAATCTGGAATGTTTTATGAATAATTGAATCCTTGCTATGAAGAATATTTGAGTACACTTAATTTTGTGAATTAATATCAAAGTTGTGGGGGTTTGAAATGGTGATCAAGCAAAGCTTAACACCCCGTGTATTTCATTTGAAGGGACAGTAAGAAAGCTATGTACCGGATATTGGTGTTACTCTAATAAATTTAAGGTGAAAAATGTATTGTTTGATATGCTCTCAAGTGTAAAAAATAAATAAAATTATTTTTTTGCTAATATCGATTCGTATGTCGTATTTCAACGTTATTGTACCATTCAAAATAAAACATTCCCCACAGCACAAATCGTGAAAGCGAATAAAGAAAAAGAGGAAAAGCTCGAAGCGGAAAGAAAAGAAAGAGAACGTCAAAATGCTGAAGATATGGTGGCTAAGATGCACGAAGAAGTGTCACCCTCGGAAATTGTCATCGATTCCACGGAAGCTCCGGTTCCGATGGAGATAGAATCTGGCGATGGTTCCCTTCAGGAGATATTGGAGGATAAAACCACCAAAGGAAACGAAAATACAAACGAGGATGACAAAGATATTGTAACGACAAGATCAAAAACTGGATCTTTAACACCAAGAACGTTCAATATCGAAGAATTAAGGAGACGAAATACCGCCGTATTGAATAGGGACGATGTAGATAAATCAGATGACGTTTCTAGAATGACCAGATTGAAATCGTCTCAAATCGCCAACGGGACTTATCTTTATAAATTAGGAATGGAAAACACTTTCAGAACTTACGTCAATCAGTTCACGACGAACGTCATAGCTTTGAACAAACCGCAGAGGAACGAGGAAAGGGATAAGAAACGTCATCTATCCCATAAGTTCTCTCTGACCACAGCTTCGGAGTTCAAGTGGATGGGAGGCCTAAGCGGCAGCAAAACTTTAGTCACGACCACATTGAAACAAACGATACTGCAGCTGGAACAAGCCATCCCGACGAGTTTCATGCACCCCAACTGGCACATGCTCAGGAAACACTGGCTAGGCATCATAGGCAACTGCCAGCAAGCCAGAGACTTCGCCAAGGCTCTCATCGTCCTTCAAGTTTGCATCAAACCCGTCGTTTTCGCCAACGTATGGCACGAACAATTGGGACACATAAAGCTGTCGAGATTGACGGCTCAGGAAAGGGAAGAACGTAAAAAAATTGAAAAGAGGGAAAAGAAAGAGAGGGACGAGGAAGAAGAGAGGAACAGGTTAATTGTGTCCGGTTACATCAAGTACACCATGAGTTTCAAGCATCAGTTGTGGAAGCAGAAGGGGGAGGAGTATCGTATTCACGGCAGATGGGGATGGTTGTGGAACTCTTCCTGCAGGGTGCTGAGACATATGGACTGCAAGAAATTGGGATTGGCTGCGGGACCTCAGAAGTACGCTGTTCGTTTGAAGGACTCCGCAGACATGATTAAGGTTGTGAATCTGAAGGCGAATACTTATCATCACCTCATCAATGGGTTCGAAAAGGTCAATAGAGGAGACGAGGAGAATCCAGAGCTTGAAGGTGAGTTCAATCATACAACAATTGATTAATATTAAAATTTAAAATAATTTCAGCACTCAGAGACATGTCTTTGGTACCCCCTCCGGACAAATTCGAAACCCTTGACATATCTAAAGCTCTAAGTAGCAACGTAAGAGTTGTATACCCGAAAGTGGCGCAAAAGTCGAAATTGGACAATATTTTGACGAGAAGACTTCTACTGAAAGAAATAGAAGAAAAAAGAATCCTTCAGAACAAGAACGAAGAAAGCATCAAAGACGAAGAGGCCATGGATATCGAAGATGACACTGACGGTGTACAAGAGGGGGGTGTAGACAAGCAACTGACCAACATGATGACCGGAAAAGTCGTCTTGAGCAGTAGCACTCCTACTCCGGCCAATAAGGAAATGTTGAATAACATCGCCAAGAAAATACACACATTGAGGATGCAGTATACTACCATCTCTAAAGTGAGTGAGGTCTTCGGTTTGGAATTTATTTAAATTCTAATATCAGAATCTTGCAATCTTGCTTTATATCTTATTGTGTAACTTTTTTGCAGTTGGCTAAAGATTTCCAGTGCTACTCTAAGGGTTGTAACTCAAGTGGACCAAACAGCATTGAATCAACCTGTTACTCCCCTCTTTGCATGCAAAGAATAAGGGTGAGAAAAGAATTACTGTCTTTGCTCAAAAAGGCCAATATAGCCGCGAACTCCCCTAATAAATCCTTAGCGCAGGGTGCAACACCTTTGAAAAAACATTCAATACTGGAACAAACCCTTAAGTCACAAGCTACAACCCCCAGTGCAACCCCTAAAAAAGAGGAACCGGTAACCGATGAGAATTTACAGAAAGACTTGATGATGTCCATACAACAAGGTCAGTGATTTTCAACCGTTCAATTTTCAAAATTTATCGATTTTATCCGTTTTCAGGTGTTAAGTATGATGACGATTGTTCCGACATCTACACGTCGTTGGTGCCGAAAGAAGAGGTCAAAGAGGAAAAAGACGCGAATATGAAAAGTGAGAATGACGAGGACGAGAATAGGGTTGAATTTGAAGATTTAGATGTGGAGGCGATGCCGCCTCCCGAGAAGAAACTTAAAATTCTGGAACCTCGACAACCTGGAGATGGAACGGATAACGGCGTGCTCAGAACGCCCGACGTTCTTTCGGGATACTCGCACAGACTGCCTTACCAGAACCGTCGTTTCTGCAACCAGAGGCCGCTGCACAAGAGGGAGGAGACCAAGGTCAAGGCGGAGAAGGCCGAAGACGGTACCGACAGGGTGTACTCGGCGGTCGCTACCGCCGGGAAGATATACCTGAAGAAACCTCCGAATAACAGCGATGTGAAAAAGAAGAAGAGGCTGAATATCAAGTATCCCGTTTGTTCTACGTTTCAAGCGCGAAGTGGCGTCAATTCTATCCTGATTCTGGCCAAACACGAAGGTAGGAAATTGGCTAGGAACGCCGGGAGGATTTACATCAACGGTTTCAACGTGTTGGCCAAGCAGAACCATTCAGTTTGGCCCTATCCTTGTGCCAGGCCTTTGTTCAAGACGTGTTGGATTTATAGGTGAGTGAGATGAAAATTCCTCATAATATCGGGATTTTGAGTTTAAATAGCACGTTCTCCATGATCTGTGGACATCAAAACGCCAAGGTGAACATTTCGTCATCCGTGTTCCTTCAACAAATGATCCAGGATTATTGACGATTTCTTTGACAGCTGATGATATTTTTTTGACACATGTCAAGGCAAAAAGATCTGTCAAATATTTTTTGAGGTAAGGCTGATGGTCAAACAGTGGAATTTAGCTTTTTTCATGTAGACATTAAAAACGTTTATTTGGCTCAAAAATTGTTTTATGTGGAATTTTTTTTCACATTTCTAGCCAATCTTAATCTTAGGAATATCATACCAGTGAAAATTATTTAAATTGAGTGCATTTTTAATAAAAAAATGCCATAAATGTGTGCCAAAGTTGGATGTGCAAGTCGTTCAAATCAAGAGGAGTTTCTCGAATATTTTGGAACACCCAGTGTGTGTAACTCGGTGTATTATCCACATACTAAGTGACTTACGAAGAGAAATTCGGCCAGCAGCCCTCAAGTCTTGACAAAATCGAAGATAAGAAACTAAAGTGAATATTTCTTCGTAGACACTGAAATATTCAGTTCATGTTAAATGTAAAACTGATAAATATTAAAATTTTATATCATATAAAAGGATAAAGAAGTTACAGGTTGCAGTGCTATGACGAATTTTCTCCTACATTTCCTCTACAATCTCTGCAGGCTTCCAATATTAAGTATAAAGTTGTGATCATATGATTGAGTGAAATTTTCTTCCTCTGTGTAGCTTCAGGATATTTTCTGATATTATAAATCACAAGCAGGCCGTCCCAGCTTCGCCCTGGTAGAAATTTGTTTCACGAGGCGGTTTCATCTTCAACACCTCAACCTGCCATATCTTTTGATGTACTCGTTGTAATTGTTTGATGTGAAGGGCAATTTCGTTCTAAATTAAATACTGGGGATAAATAACGTATTAGGTTGGATGAGGATCAATACCCAATTCATAGAAATACACACCCAAATAGTGCATAATTTTGGAAAACATCTGATTATCATAAACAGGTAATAGCAAGTCAATCTTGAGAGATAGATATATGCTATCGCGGACTTTTTTGTAGAACTATTTAAGAGGTACATTTCCGTCATACATTGTATCCACGGAAGTCTTACGGTTTTTGCAGCGCACGTCAAAATAGCTGATTATGGCTGATTTTTTTGTAATTATTGAAGTTATGGTAGGTATCCTTAATTTTTTCGGGTGAAAAGTATAGCCTATGCCACTCAGGGATAATGTAGCTTTCTAAGGGTGAAAGAATTTCTGAAATCGGTCCAGTAGTTTTGGAGCCTATTCGTATCAAACACACAAAAATACAAATCTTTCCTCTTTATAATATTAGTATAAATCATAAAATGCATAAATTAATAAAATTACTCATATTTATCGCAAACCAGCGACCTGTCAGATACTTTTTGGGGTTAACAGTGGTGGAATAATCACTTGGTCTGGATTGCCTAATTTTTCGACATATGTCAAAAGTGTCTTAGGCACCAGTGTTTACCTAAAAACGTTTCTGACATGCCGCTGGTTACGTTTTGAATATCTACATGAACAAAGCTGAATTCCACCAGCTCTAACCTCAAAAAATATTTGACAGGGAGTTGGATTGCCTAATTTCATTCATCACCGACTTTGAGTCGGAGCTTAATTTTCTTGTTGATTCCAACAAATCTTTTTCTTTCCGAACAGAACTGTCAATCTGAAGTCCTTATCCGCTGCTGCTCTACAACTGAAAATTTTGTGGGTATGCCTCAGGTGGGACGACATGCAAACGAAACCACCTACCACAGATGGAAAACATCAGATAACGACAGAAACTGAAATACTAACGCTTGAACTATTGAAGCACAGGTATATCGGTCAATTCATGGAGAAGACTCAGTATCTGAGGAGAAAAGTGGTGATTCCACTGGAACTACCGAAAACAGTTAGAGGTACTGTCCTGGAAATTAACTTGGGAATTGTGCAATGTTTGAATCTTTTTTTTTAAGCAGAAGTCACTTCTATCAGAAGCGGACTGAGGAAAAGAAAACGACCCGAATCGCCACAGAGTACGAATCCACAGGTTTCTGAAGAATGGGTGGACGAAGAGAAGCTTGAGCTGTGGGAGATCAAGTTGTATGGCGATAAGTGAGTAGATTGTTTACTCGATTTAGATTTTCACATGTTTGCACAATCCAAATGGAAATCAGCATAATCAAGAGGTCCCACAGAATTTTTGTTTATATTTCGATATAAAATTTGATAAATTTCGATGCATGGTCAAAATGTTATTGATTATTTCGAACGACCTATAGAATTTTTAATTCAGCCACATTATTCATTACGATTATTATTTTTCGATGTTCAGAATTGCATGATTCCCACACAACACTAACTGCTTGCTTTTCGTGTGTCCTATCCATTTAGGCTTGAAAAGGCTAACGCTCAGGTTATAACCAGGAGCAGAACGGGCAATCTACCTCCCGCCAGGACAATAATTGACCCCTCGGACATTCCGAATAAGATAATCTCCGGTAAGCCCACCCCCGAGGAGATAAAAGAGAAGATGGAGCAGCAGCTGAGGCTTCAAAGGGCCGCTCATCAACAGAAACGCGCTCAAGAAGGAAAGACGGGACACATTTTGAAGATGGTTGGAACGACGCCAGGTAGGATGAAAGTTTTTATTATGTCGGACAATTTCCAATTTCACTGAAAACGATTCGAGGCTTTATTTATTGCTAGTGGAAAAATTTCATGTTGAAAATATTTATCGAGTCAATATTTTGAATAAACTCCCGTTCTTTTACGTCAGTTTGAATTACAACTTCATGTTTTCTACTTTAAAAGCTGCCTCCTCTACAGCCGCAACTATTAAAACCACTACTACTACAACTACTAGTAATAACACCCCTATTCAGCCCAAAGGTATGTTTGCGTTGGTGTTGTATGTAGTCACTGTGTTTCTCCCTTTTTTATTTTTTCTATTGTGTGTTTACCAGGAGTACTTTACTGAAAAACAGACTTATTGTTGTTCAGTTTCTAACACATTTTTGGAAGTAAGTTATTTCTAAATGTGTTATTTTTTTTTATTTCATTGAAATTTCGTAAGAAATAATCCTCCATCTAAATCGCATGGTTCACAATTCCCGACCCGCCAAAAGTGAACTCGGGAAATAATTTTCTGTTCGTTCTCCTTTTACCAGATGGCCAAATGAAGATAGTGAAAAACATCGTTTTGCCAAATCAGTCCGTGATCACCGGCAAAAACACACTGACGTCTCTTCTAACGTCGAACAGCAAACAACTGGCCGGTCGAAGAATACTGATGACCAAAGCTCCGGATGGCACTACCAGAATGATTACCAGTCCTAGCGTTGGACCCAAAGGTCTGCACAATGCTCAGCAGAGTCTGATAAAGGTGCAGACCTCCAGCGGTCAACAGATCCAGACGGTGCAGATCCAGCAGCCTGGTAAGAAATGTGAGGTTATGTTTCCGTCTTTGCCCTACTTGTAGCTTTGGTAGCGTGGTGGGGGGTCTTCTTGGGAGAAAAATTCTTGAATAATCGATGGTAGTAGTAGTGATCGACAAAAATTGGGTGTAATAAATGTAAGAATGCACAAAACTGGTTTTTTCTTCAGCACCAAATATTTTTCTCAATTAGATTATGAGCGAGACTGGATCCTATTGAATTCCTTAATTTCCATCTTCCCAAAAATTCAGAAAAAGATTTTATCCGAAAATACACTGCGCAAAAAATTAACGCACATTATGGAAATCACAAATTTATTCTACGACTGAAGGTGTTCTCAATGATAATTATTTTTATCAGAATTATGCATGCATATGTTATCCACTTTCAACATTTTTCTTCAATACAGATGTTTTCTCCCAGCAGGAATAAAAAAAGATGATATTATCAGATTTTGAATGTATTGGCTCCATTCTAAAATCAGTTGTTCTCGATCAATTCTAGTGATCAATAGTTTTTCTTTCGTTTGATTTTCTACACTCGATCGCTATGCAACGCGAAACACGCGATTTGACCCAAGAGGAATGTGCCCAAGCGGTAGTTTTGCGAGAAGAAGGGTGGACATACACAAAAATTGCAGAAAGGTTTGGAGTTTCCCGTACAAGTGTGTCCAGAATGTTGCAGCGATTCAGGGAGACAGGTATGAAGACCGGGACAGGCTAGATCACGGGTAACAACTGCCATTCAAGAACGTTACTTGGGAGTTTCTTCGTTGAGACAACGGTTTGCTACCACTCGCCTCCTTCAAAATCAGCTTGAGCAAACTCCTTAGGTGCAAATTAGCACTCAGACAATAAGAAATCGCCTCAGAGAATATGATTTAAGGCCTCGTGTCGCGGCAAGAGGCCCAGCTCTTACCCCAGCCCATCGAAGGGCGCGTTTGGATTTTGCGAGAGAGCATATCCATTGGGAAGAGGCCCATTGGGAAAGAGTTCTCTTCACAGATGAGTCTAGATTCTGCCTCTACCATTGTGATCGACGTTCCCTTGTATACAGACGTCTACATCAAAGATATGCTCAGTGCAATTTCCTGAATACTGCTGGTTTCGGGGGAAGATCGATTATGGTATGGGGTGGAATATCTTTGACTGCTCGCACAGACCTAGTGGTCGTTGATAATGGAGCTATGAATGCTGATAAGTATATAAGGAACATTCTTGAAGAGCATGTAGTGCCATTTGCTCCATACATTGGTGAAAATTTCATTTTTATGGACGATAATGCCAGACCCCATCGTGCGCGCATCGTTCAGGAGTACCTTGAAGAGGTTGAAGTCTCTCGAATGGAATGGCCAGCAAGAAGTCCAGATCTCAATCCGATTGAACAGGTTTGGGACAACCTCAATAGAAGGCTGAGAAGTTCAGAAAATCACTCATTTTGAGTATGAACCGTCGTTGCCGAGCTGTAATTAACGCAAGGGGTGGAAATACCCGGTATTAAATCACTTATCAGCATTTCAGTATTTTGAAAATTGTTCATTTCTCTTCTTTCACATAAGATTCGGTGAAATCCTGAATTTTTCTTCCATTTAATGCGTCTTGGTTCGTTCAAAACCTTCCCGAGAGAACATAAAAAATAAGTTATAAAGTCAATGTAGAGTTAACCTTCAGTAAAATTGAGATTTTCAGAATGCGTTAATTTTTTTGCGCAGTGTACTTCCTGGTGAGGTTTTTTATGAGGGAAATAAATTGGACGAAAGTTCTCATGGGTGAAGACCATTTGAGAGGACAGAAAGAGAGAAAATTCGTGATAAGTACCGTTGGGAACGCAGTGTACTTATTGACTTTTTTGAAGGTAATCGAAAATCGTAGGGTCTTTCGGATTACCTGGTATCCTCACTTTCGGACAATCCTAAAGTGTCAACAATAATTTGATTGATTTCTGACAATTTTCCAATGTGTCCCCTTAATTTTCGCAACTTTTCGTCGAGTGGTAGCGCTCCGAGCATCGATTGCGCGAAATTGTTGCGATCCGAAAAGTCCCATCCCTTCCCCGATTCCAGTCGTTCTGCATGAACCGTACGTAGATGTTGCACTTGCCTGGACGTCAATCCGAACGTCAATTCACGATAACTTTCGCATCTCAGCCTCCAATACGCCCGTTATTAAACAACCCGAACAGCCGCAAAAGGTTCAGATCACGAGGACTGCGGACGGTAAGCTTACCGTCAAGGGTCTGCTTCCTGGTCAGCAGCTGATCCAGTATCCCGACGGGAAACTGCAGGTCATTTCGGGCGGGGTCGTTCAACAACAACAGCAGCAGCAGCAACAGGCGGCAGCCAAAACGCCGGCTACGCCTACGGTCGCTAAACAGGTCATTAAGCCCAGTGTGTCAACTCCCGTAGGTAAGGTGGTGGTGCAGGGTAATCAGGTGAAGCTGCCCGTGCCGCAGAGTCCGAAGACGCCGCAACAGGTCTACATAAAGCAGCAGTTGACGCCGGCGCAGGTCACGCCCAAGGTGCAGCAGCAAGTGGTGGTCAGCGGCAACCAGGTCATACAGCAGCAGGTGGTGGTCAGCGGGAATCAGGTCATAGCGACGCCGGTAGCGCAGCAACAGGTTGGTAAAAGTTAATTTGATTCAGTTGTTTCGACGAAATTTTGAATTGTTTTCGAGCTGAAGGCATTTACAACAAATTTGATGTAACGTAATTGGTGTTTGGCGTAGTTGCGTAAGCGTTTTTGCTATACTCTGTTCAAATCTAAGAAGGAGCAATAATAACATCTTTCGCGCAGTGGTAGAAGGGCCTTCGTAAAGTTTCTTTCCGTCCAGAGTCGAATCGAGGAGATTTCACACAATCGTTCAGTTTTAACTGAACTTTAATTCCATTTTTTTCAATAATTTATAGAACGTTGTTCTTTTGAAATTTGGCAAACTATCGTCATCATTCACGATTTCTAGAACTTTAGAAATCGTTGTGATTTCATTACGGAAAAAAAACCGTGGACAATTCTTCTGATAAGGTTCATATCGAAATCGTCAACCGAATCGATTATTTTCAACGACTGGGTTCTCCTCTTAGGTGGCGTCAATGTTTTATTCTCTTCATATTCTCTGAGAATTCTGAATACAGCTGAATCACTCACCTCTGAATATTTTGAAACAATTCCTACTAAGTCTCTTTTCGATAAATCAGGATGTTCTTCCAATTCTTTTCGAAAAATGTTCAAAATTATCTCTTTCTCTTCAGCAGAGAAATGCGACCTTTTGGACCTTTTTCGTGGTGGTCCCCACATTATCACCCTCAGATGCAGTATCCGTTTCCGAATTCGACATTGTTCTATAAACACTATACACACTTAGTCAAAAGATTTTCCAACACAATACACTTTTCACAACAAAATCTATAAACACTTTGAACAGCTAGACCTTCACAGTAGCTCTAGGTATTTTAACTGGTCTTGTCAATTGAAAACTTCGATATTTATGCAAATCAAGATGGTTTTAATCTATTAAGGGAAAAGACCCAAACCTGGTGTTTCCCGGAATTACCTTGTCGGAATCTAGATCAGCCGACAAAGAGTTTCGTACAAAATAATATAAAACTATGGACCGAAACTAAATATATTTCGGATATTACAAGTAAATGACCATTATAAATTTAAACAGAGATATTTTTCGAGTCTTGTCGATTGAAAACTTCGATATTTCTGCAAATCAAGATGGCTTTAATCCATTAAGAGAAAGGACCCAAATCTGGTGTTTCCCGGAATTACTTTTCCGACCCAAATCTCTAAAACTCTGGTATTGTGCGCAAACCAGACGATTTTGTTTGTTTACAAAGCTCCTTCTTATCTGAACGGACTATAGTCATTGTTATGTTTTGATTTTAATTTGTTATGCTACAGAATCTTGTTGAATTGGTAAATACGTGAAACAGAATTCTGAGGGAGTATTAAAGCAACAGTATCAAAAATAAATTCTTTTTACGAGTTGCCGGAAATTTTGTCGGTGAGCATAATTAAATAAATTACAGGTGGTGACCAACCAGATCATGATCAATAATCAAAGCCTGGCCCAACAATTGGCCACTGGAAAACTTCAAGTAGCCACAATAAATGGACAGCAAGTATTAATAAGACCGACTGGTAACAACCAAGCGCAAGTTGTTGCTCAACTAAGTGTCTCCCAAGGCAATATCCAGAATGCCACTTCCACTCCAATAGCAACTACTCAGGTGAATATTCACCCAATCACTCAACAAGAAGCAGCAGTGTTGACAAGTTTTTTTTTCAGGTTGCTACGCCAGTCAAACAGGTAGTCCAGCAACAACCGCAAACGCCTACCTTGCAACAAGTCGTACAGCAACAACCTCAAACTCCAATAACCCCCAGCAAGACCTCTGATAATCAGATAGATGCAGCTACTATGGAACAGCTGCTCGTTGGTCAACCTCCAGGCACTGTTATCAAGTGCGTTACCGCCCAGGTTATACAAACGCAACAGGGACCTCGTATAGTACTGCAGGGTTTGCAAGGTTCCGATTTTACGCAGTCTCAGTTGGCTGCTGTCCAACAGCAAGTGAAACAGCAGCTTCTGAAAGGTGAGGTTATGGACTGAGTTCAGAGTCGGTGGTTGCAAAGTTAATTGTGAGGTAACCGTGTGATAATTTTTGTTTTATCTTTTCCAGCGCAAGCGTCTACCGGTAAACAGGGAGTGCTTGGTCCGACGAAGATCTACCTTGCTGTCCAGCCGAGCAACCCAGAAGGTCAAAACAACAATTCGACCGCTTCTCAACCTCCCCCGTTGGCGCCGGTGCAGCAGAATTCCTCTGTTGTTCATCAGCAGAAAGTTGCGAGCGCCCAGCCGCGTCCAGTGAGCCCGAAGAAGCCTCAGCATTTGCTGCAACAGCTTCAACAGCAGGTAGGCATCAGTTCTAAAGTGATAGTCGAACCTATCAAACAAATTAATCCCGACGATTTCTTTGCATGCAATGCTAGTATTTGGGGTTGATTGCCTATCGCTTTAACTTTTTCCTATTTCGAATTTTTATCATACTGTGATTGTTCCATTGTTTTTATCATTCCATAATTTAAGTACTAAAAGATTGAATTTCGTCATTTTATTGGATTGTTTTTTGTAATATATTTGTAAATTGTCAATTATTGTCCAAATAAATGTTTTGAGGTTTTAAATCTTTTTTCTCTTTTTTTTCCTTTTTTTTTTTCTGTACGGGGTGGAGGAGTCGTCTTAATCTTTCATTTCATTCTATCATTTGCTATGCTGCTTAACACGCTTTGCTTGTTGATTGAATGCTACTGCCTAATTTTTGACGGCATGTTTGAGATTTTTCGGCTTTTGTTGAGGGATTTTCGTCGGTTTGACTTCACTTTAGATCGAATATAATTGTAACTGTGAATGTACAGGGTGCACCAATTTCAAAATTAAGAGTCTCGATGAATAATAAGGGCTTGCACTATGAAGTTCGGGAACTGCTTTGATAAGGAAATACAGGGTTCAAACTTGGTTTTAAAACATCGAATTTATTAATTTTTGCAAAATGACTACAGATATTTCGATGAAATTCTGTAGGCATTATCTGGAATCGACGTTTTTTGACTAGGAATATTATTTTTCCAGTGGTTTTAGTACCAGCTCGTTAGTGGATGTTTGGAAAAAAAGGAATCATGCGACTGCTTATGAAATGAATTTAATTCTTGATTTGTGGGGAAAAAAGCTCTGTTTCGATCTTTTTGAGTGAGGAGTAAAAAGTAAATAACAATTTGATGAATAAACAGACTTAATAACATCAGAGTTGAATAGAAATTGTTTTGATTTGAACAATTTAAGTTCTCTAAGGTTTATTTGGACATTACGGTGAGACTCTTGAAACGTTTGAATTAGTTCTGAGTGAACTGGATATAAAAACATTGGAATATGGATCATATCAGTCTGACATAAAATTCGAAGTCCATAGCTTTTTCAAATCATTTTGAAGATATGCACTTCCGTTATTAAAAGTTGGGATAAAAAGAAGTGTACCGATTTAGTTGAATACTCAATGATCCATCGCATTTGCCTGTTTTATTTTGTGTTAGTCTACTGTGAAATGATTTTTAGAGAGTGGATGTGAGAGAGCCAATTTCATTTGAAATTGACTGTTCATAGGAGAAGGAAGTGTCATTTATGTTTTGAATCAGAAATATGCTTTGTGTTGTCAGGGGCTACATAATAAGCAGTTCATTCTCTCCTACTTCATTGAAAAGCTCGACAATCTTGACAGCACTAATATTTTCAGCCGACCGAACAGCGACAGGTGATAGTCAACGGTCAACAGATTCAGACTCCGACCTTGTTACAAGCGGTGAGAGGTTCCGCCCCCGCTAACAATGCCAACGCCACGCCCACTCAGCGAGACGCGTCGCAGGCAGCGACCAATCAAACGGCGTCCGCCGATTCGAACGTGTCGACGCAGGATCAAAACAAACAGTTCATCGTCACGCCTGATTACATCCAACAAAGTATGTTTGTTTACAGACAACCCTCAGTTATAGTGTATAATCCAAATTATATTAGTTCTTACCCAATGCAAAACGACTTGTGCAATCAGAGATAATTTCGCGGATATCCGATAGTTATTGATAGCAAGGGAACATTGGACCAATTTGAATCACTTCGAAGACTTTGAGAGACTGTGTAGACGGTTATTCAAGATCGAAAGTGTTTTTTTAATCGAGTGACTTGGGGAAGAACATGAAATTTTGCCTTGGTTTCGAATCTTGAATAACCATCGTTTAGTTTCCTCATTTTGCATCTTTCAAAAGTATACTCGGTGTTATACCCACAAGGAATAATTTCTGGAACTTGATTTATTGGCAACAGAATGATATATTTGAATATGAATGATTTATTTTCGAACAAACTGCCTCGTTCTCGGAGACATACAAATCATCACCTTTGTTGTCTTTCGACATCGGTAGTGGAACATGAACACCAACCAGTCAAACAAGGCATATTACAGAGCGTCAGAATTAGACAACCAGTTCTGTGAGATAGAAGTGTTACTGAACGTAAAGCATTTGAGCCTTTGGACTTGTTTCATCTCATCGAACAGGTGTGGGATATGATGTTGAAGAGACTGTTCACTTTGTACCTTCGTTCACAGACCGGATGAATGATTCCACGAAGTTCAAGTTGCTTGGAACGATATGCCATAAGCAGATATTGACCATCCCATTTTACTCATGTCTAGATGTGTACAGGAGTGTACTCAACTACGGAGTCGCCAAACACATGTTGATAACCTTATTTGCGAATTATATTGATTCATTCTTCATGTAAGATTACCTTGATGCCAAAAATTCAAGTTCGGGAACTTATTTCATCTGGTCGTAACACTTCTAATGACTATAATATCCACCTAATACGAACAATTAAACCATTTCCATTCTATATCCACTGTATACGTAAAAATTTTAATTAGGAAACTCTTGTCCCTTTTCTAATATCTGAAGACTTTCAAAACCTAGTAAGACTGGCTTTTTGTTGTCAATTTATTTATCTGTGATGTAGATGATGGATACTCCATTATAGGAAATTTTCGACGTCCTGGTTTTAAATTATTCAGTTATCCTGAATAATTTGAAACTGTTGTGGTTCGGAATGATTGGGAGTCCTAAATCGATTTAGTCAAAGCTCTGACTGTTATTGTGATATGTAATCCAAATTCAGTAAATAAAGTTTTTCTTTTACACTCGAGTTTTATTGATGATCCCTTGCAATCAGTTTTGTTTGTTTCCGAGTCGTTTTGCTTTGGGTAGTTTCTAGTTATATTATTTATTATTAATTTGTTACTTTTTTCAACTGTTACACTGTTTTTTCCTGTATATTTCGATTGTAATTTTCTTTATTTCTCGATATTATTTGGCGTAGCGATTTTGGTTTAACTTTTTTGTCTTTTTGGTTGATTCAATTTTTTTCTTTCATCGCCCTATTTAGCTATTAAGAGCGCCCTAAAACAAGAGAACCTGAATCCAGAAATCGAGGAGAAACTCCTCCAACTACAGAGGTATCAAGAACGTCAAATGAAACACGAACCAGACGCTCCGATACCAGTGACCAGAGTTCATCAACCACCACCACCACAACCGGCACCGGTTACTCCAACCATCAACAGATTGCCTACCACCACACGCAAGAGACCACTTAGTGGTTCGAGGAATGATGATACAGAATGGGTGATGGAAACTCCTAAAAGGAGTAGGTCCAGGACTGTGGAGCATAAGAAAATGGAGGAACCAGAGTAAGTTTTTGGTTTTTGTAAAATACGAAAATTTACTTCAACTTTGGTCACTAACTATGCGTTTTGGGTTCAGTCTCCGATTTTCAACTACTATTTGTGTCTATTTCGTTTTTCACTGCACCAGTATTCGCTTTATGTTGGACTTGAGTGGTCAATTTTGAATTGTGTAACTTCAGTGTTGCTTTATTCATTTTTATAGCAATACGGAAACAATTTCAGCCAGAATATTTTCAGTAAAATTGAAACTAATTGTCAACAAGATTAGTTACTCTGTATAATATACTGGGTGAGTCATATTGGGCATTCTCGTTCATCTTTTATTAGAAAAGAAGTGGTATTGGAAGGAATACTCGTTTTCAGAATGGAACTTCCCAGGGAAAAGGCTATATCTCCAAGAACTCGTGTAAAACTGAAGGAAAACCTCCAAAGTGACGTTAAAAATTCCGCGATCAAGCCGAAAATAATGGCGAGCCTATACCGGCATAAAGAGCTACTCAAAAAGGATATATTACGGAAGAGAGCACTGTTGGAACGGGAGCTCCAATGCGAAATACAGAAAGAAGTGGCTGACGAATTAGCAGCTAGAACGAAATTGGAAAGGAGTAAACAGGACGAAGTCAGAACTGGCAGTAGCAGGCGTAAATCTGCGGCTCAACCTACAACAACGTTAGTACAGCCCCCAACTCCCAGATCTGGAAGGAGTCAGAACAAGCAGAAAGCTGTGATGCCGAACGCTCCTCAGCCAAGTAACCTGAAACAGCCAAACCAACATCTATCACCTACGCCCAATATACCTCAGCCAAGGTAAAGCCTGCCTATTTTGAAGGTTTCATCTGAACTAAATCCCTTTGTTTTTCAGGAGCAACAGTTCCTCCAAAAAAGAAAAGCTGTATTGTCTTTGCCGAACGCCCTACGATGAAACAAAGTTCTACGTCGGTTGTGATCTGTGCAACAATTGGTTCCACGGAGATTGTGTTGGTATAACTGAAGAAAGCAGCAAGACTCTGACGGAATTCATATGCCAGGAATGCAAACAGGCTAGCGACACTCAGAAGTTATATTGTTTGTGTCAACAGCCCTACGATAACTCCCAGTAAGTACCTAAATTGTCATTTTCATGTTGTCTTTATTGTAAACCTATCGTTTTTATTTCAGATTCTACATTTGTTGCGACAGTTGTCAAGATTGGTTCCATGGAAGGTGCGTGGGGATACTGCAGTCGGAGGCTGACAATATAGACGAATATGTCTGTCCTAGATGTCAAACAAACTCCATGGTTAATTATGCGAACATGAAAGATTTGACCCAAAAAGATTACGATGGGTTGAAGAAGTTGATTAAACAATTACAGGTGAGATATATTTGTTATATTTGTGTCGAAGATATAATTTTCATGCTTTTTTTCTTCAGATGCACAAGAGTGCTTGGCCGTTTATGGAACCAGTGGATCCTAATGAGGCGCCTGATTATTATAAAGTCATCAAAGAGCCTATGGGTAAGTTGGAAATTTAGATGAATATTAATTGTACGGTGTGCATAACTTTGACTTTGTTTTTCGGTCTAGTCGTTCGCAGATTTTGTAAAGTTCATATTCTTTCTAGATCTTCAAAGGGTGGAGCAGAAAATAAACGATCACACCTATACCAAACTGAGCGATTTCATAGGGGACATGACGAAAATTTTCGACAATTGCCGCTATTACAATCCGAAGGAATCTCCCTTCTATAAATGCGCAGAGACCTTAGAGGCATATTTTGTAAATAAGATAAAATGCTTTAGGGATAAACTTTATGAAACTAACAAATAAGAGAATAGTTTGAAACCAGTTGGAAATACCTTTTCTAATTTTAATTGTAATAAACGGTAGGCAGGAGTTTGGACGGATCTCGATCTCAGTTCAAAAATTAGTTATTTTCAGATATTCCGTCCATACTTCGGAACTTGTAAATAATTAGTTGTGAATATTTAGCATTGATTTTGATTTGTTATTCTCTTAAGTGCAGGTATATCAAATATTTATCGAGTATGCATTAACCACTTTTGTATTTATGCAGTTTCATTTAAAGAATTTTTCGTCATCAAGAATAGTTAACGCAGTGACATCTAATGTAATGTATCATATGTATTTATATTTAATCACTTAGTTAGTGCCATCTGTAGATAAATTTATTATTGAGAGAATTGTGTTGAGTTATTATTTTAAATTTTCATAGATTGGAAATTTTTATAATTGATTGGTAAACATCGATCATTTTATTGAGAATAAAATATTTACATAGTCAGATTTTTTATTGAATTACCCTCAGACCAAGGACCTTTGTCTAAGGAAATACCTCTGGTAAGAATAAAGTTCAAGATGTAATGGCTGTCGCAAGTCATAACATGATTTTGTGGCCTCTTCCCTGCCCTGATCTAAATCCTAGTGATTTCTTTCTTAAGGGTCATTTGATGACCGTTGTGTAATGTGAAAGAGAAAGTAAATGATGTAGAACTGATACATTTCATTGAAAGTGCCTGTGAAGATGTTTGTGGAAAAAATGTGTGCTTCTCACTCTTATGATGACTTTTGTGTAATTTGGATCAATTATAATGGTGAGTTTTAGAACATGGACGTTATTTTAAATTTATTTTACACATGCCTCTTCCAAAGTTGAGTATTTTCTGACAAATTGAATAATGAAATTTACATGAAAAAATATGGATGTTCAATGTTGGCATAATTTTCGATTTTCAATAAAAAAACCGAAG
Source organism: Adalia bipunctata (assembly GCA_910592335.1). NCBI lineage: Eukaryota > Metazoa > Arthropoda > Insecta > Coleoptera > Coccinellidae > Adalia > Adalia bipunctata. Next base: position 9,253,851 of record OU342951.1, read on the forward strand.
GACCAATGTTTACAGGTCGACATTCCGAACAAAACTCATTTATTCATTGCCAATAGGTGAAATATGTTTCTCCTTGGTCTCAGTATGACATTCATTTTCGGAAATGAGTTTCCACAATGAGGGTCATCTTGGGAATAGCGAAATGAAACAACTTTTAACAATCAAAATATAATTTAAAAGATAATCACTAAATGTTCATGACATTCATATTAAAATGCTTTGCTGATTTATAAAACCACGTCGCATATTACAATTCACAAAATTCCATTCCACAAATAATCCATTACAAATTCTTCCTCATCGCGCTCAATGCAATCCTTATTGAAATGAAAATATAAACAGGACAATGAACTTACATTAGTTACAATGCTCTAAAGTCGGTTGGCACATACTTCTTCTGTACAGTATAATGAAGCTTTTTTGGGTGTTCGAGAAATGACCTAGGACTAAAAGTATTTAAATTGATAATCCTCCAATCTTTGGTGGATCTACATTTTCGGAGAGGCATTAAAAATTTTTATGGTACCATTTTTCAACAATAGATGGCACTGATTTGAAATATCGCTTTAGGGACTCTTATAACATCGCATTTATACTGTAGCAAAATGGCTATAAAAAATTGTTGGGGGACACGTATTAGTTATGAGCATTGGAAAAAAATTAATTTATAATTGGTTCCCTTGCTATACTTTAACTACACGAGACCTTTGAAGTTCGAGGATTCAAATTCATTTCCCTGGTAGAGAATATAAATGATTTTCGGAATATTTTTCCAAATGATTCATTTCGTCTAAAAATGCATATTTTTTCGATTTGATGATTTTCTCGACGATCACACCATAAAATCTAGGAAATGAGCTTGGGGTAACGCATCACAAATGATAAAGACACTCCTAGTGTTCATTCAGTGTCCTTGATTCTCATTTTTGAACCTGGGGAAGGATTTCAAAACTACACCACATTAATTAAGAAATGTACAGTAACATTTAAAATAAAGTATATTCACTAAATCTTAATATACGATGACACAATGGAAATAATTACAAATGGGACGATAAAATGAAAGAGTATTTCATTTGGAACAAAAAAGCTTTTGGAAACAATGAGAACTTTCCAACAACCAGCATTAATTCTGGCAAAATTATTGAATAGGACAGAAATGTTTCACTTTGAATAATTTAGATTAGGTACGTGAAAGGTTTGATGGAAATCAGTTGCCAAAACATTTACTATTGCTGATTTTTATTGAGTTGATTTTAACGATGTTGTGTCGTGCCTTTGCTGGCTCTATGCCTCTGCTGATGCTCTCTCTTCCTAGTTTCTCCCAACTTCAACACCTCGGCGTAGCTCTTATCCAGGTTCTTCAGCTTCCTGATCTCCTGAGAAGCCACGCTCGGCTTGAACTCGTACACTCCTCTTTCACTGGTCTGGCTTGGAGTAGGCGAAGAAACGTTTGCTCTGTTGGTTGCCCAGAATTGGAGCGTGTTGCCGTTCCACGTCATTTCGCTTGGAGGTTCCGGTGTGGCTATCCTTTGGGCATTCTTCAACTCCCTACGACGACGTCCCGAGTTGGGACGACTGGTGTAGTTAATTGGTTGGCTACCGACTATGAGAGTCAATGGCGAGTCCGAACGCTCAGCGTTCCTGTTCTTGCGCCTGGAGGAACTCCTCTTCCGGTGCTCAACATTTATGTAATCGAAGGACTGACGGATCAGGGGTCTGAGAATGGGTTCCTGGAAGAATTCAAGGGTGTTGTTAGAGAGGGAAATGAGGCCATGCTGTACGGAATACATACAGGGTCTTCACAAAGGGATAAGTCGATTTATTCATGGGAATGGTTGATCCGAAGGTACTTGGAGGAGTCATAAACATTTTTACACTGATATCGCTTTGATATTTTACCTGTTTCTAGGACATCTAAGTGAAAACTTGTATGACTCCTTGAAGTAACTTTGGATCAACTGTATCAGTTTTATACTAGTTTGAAGCTCAAATAGTAGTCTGGTCACAACGGAAATAGGCCTCAACTTCGAGATTGCATTACATATCGACTCATTACCGTGTAAGATCCAGTATAATGTTGTTACTGTAACTTGGTTGTGTTGAAAATAAACTTAACAAGAACTAAACATTTCTACCAAAAAATACCGATAGAAGCAGAGTCAAAATTACAAGGCCATAAACCTCTGACGTCATACAATCAATTTAGTAGGTTTACTGTACAGTGTGGCACTACTGGATTGAATAAGAAATCTTGAAAATAATCCTATAATTTTCTCGTTCCTTGTATCGAAAATAAAAAAATACGCAATGATTTCGACGTCAGAAGTGTTCTATGCATTTAAAATCAAAGGCGGATCGCTAGGGGGCATGATATGTTTTCCCTATCAAGATTATCCCCAGCCCAAAAGTCCAACCTTGGATCCGTCCTTGTTGAAAACGCATTTGTGAATATACCGCAACCGGAAACATAATCAGAGATAAATTTTCGAAAAAAATATGATAGTTCTCTTCAAAAACAAATGGAAGTATATAAAGAGACATGCCTTGGTAGATTTCGTGCACAATGCTACACTTTCTACCCACATACAAGCAAGAATTATCCAAGATTTCCAGCAGAACTTAGAAATCGTTTTTTCTGAATAAGTAATATTTTCCAATACGAATGATGGTTAAATTTTGTTGCTGTAATACCCAAAACGTCACTAATACATGCAGCCGAGAGAACTAAACAGACATACCAAGACATACACAGTTTCCCATTATACCCATTACCTGTGAAAACGGTACGGTACTTGACGGTCTCGAGAAGAACATATGGGCTGTGGATAATTTGGAATAGAGATGTAACTTCCATGCTTTATAGTAAAACTTTTGAAGTCAAATTGTGAAATCTGGGTTTAATTTTGCGTCAAAAAAATCGTCATTCTATTCAATCTATTCAGTCTTACAAGTTGAATCTGTCGTCTTAGGAGGATCCCGACTGAGTTTCGTCAAACTTATCTGCTTATATAGTCTTGTTTATGGAATTACCAGCACCCATTACTGCGAGGCGAATTCGGTCTTCGTCGAAAGAAAGACCTTCTCTCGTTATACTATTGAGGTCTACGACATTGAATAATTCTGAAAGGCGCTGCATAGAACTTTTCCGCTGTCCGAAATGTTTCACGATTACGTGACCATCTCTAGCGCATATTGGAGAAGAAATAAACACCTAGAGAAGAAATGGCACTGATTTTTATCTCGATCTAGGTATACGCCACCTGAAAAGTCCTTTCACGCAAACTTGAAGAAAACTAAATGGCAGAATCAGTCAGTGCATCAAGCCATGGAATGTTCCAAAAACAATAATCTTGACTCAACTCGTATTTTCAATAACATGTCAGATTTGTAGTAGGCCTAGGAATTTATTGAGTATTCTACTAACCATGAGGTGCATATGGCTAATCATATCACCAATCACCAGAAAGCAGTGAAAGCTGGCTACCCAGAGCTTGATAAAAATTAAAAATCTCTGTGAAGACGAACAACTCATATCTTTGAAATACTTGCTTCCAGGACTTTTTAAGCGACCTATTCTAACAGAACATTAAACTTGAAAGGCTATAAGACCATCGTAGAAACAGTGAATCAGGAAGTAGCTGCACTAGCTGCAGGCTAGTTGTATAGTTCTTGGGAAAGAGATATCCGATGTTTTCGGATCTTTTGGACTTGGACAACCGTATTTTTCTGAATTGTACTAAAAATGCGATCCATTGAATCTTTAATGGCCTTCATTCCCAACTTATTTTCGAATCTTGAAACTCACCTGAGGTACGACCTCTACAGGTGCAATAGTCTCTACTGGTGCAAGAGACTCAACAGGTCCAGCTGAAGATGGAATTTCTGTTTTGGTCTCCTTCTTCTCTTGCTCCTCTTTCTTTGCCTGTTTCTCCCTCTTCTCCTGTTTCCCTTTCTTCTCCTGCTTTGGTTTCTTTTCCTGTTCTTTTTTCCTCTCTGGTTCTTTCTTATCCTTCGCCTCCTTCTTATTATCTGGCTCCTTAGTCTCTGGCTGCTTCTCATGCTCTGCCTCCTTCTTTTCTGATTTTTCTTCGACGTTGAGTTCTTGTCTATGTGGAAGAGCGAACGTCAAGGAAATGGCAGAGGACTGTACGCTGCAGGTGTCATCACTAGGGATTTCACTGTTGGCGATGCTCATCGGAGCTTCGGAAGCGGTTGTGCTCGTGCAGGCTTCGTTAAATTCAAGCTGACGCGACGATTCGAGAACTAGAGAAAAAAGAAGTTGATTATTCCTTTGGTTAGGTTACTAGTTTAATCAATTTCTTCGTTGCAACGAAATATACTTCTACTGTGACTTCTGTATGGACAGAAGGAAAAATGGAATAATTTATTACCTTCATCTTTGTTCTCTGCAGCCTTCTTGAGGACCGTAAATATTTCCTTGAAAAGTTCCAAATACTGAGACTTCTGCTGTATTTGATTGTCGGTGTTGTAGACTCCAAGACTACAGTCGTCTCCAGTCGTTATGGAACATAGCAGGGATCCTAATATACAGTCTGTCTGCGTAGATTTGGAGTAGTTGGAAGACATCTCGTCTGCGAAACCTGAAGCAAAACATGTGATTAGATGAAGTTATGGTTGAAATGAGACCAGACAAACCTGATGAGCTTGTTTCCGCTTCCGAAAAGTCTGTAGGTGTACGAGACACGTTCTTTCTCGATTTTTTGCTGTCGTTCTGCTTATCTGATGAGCATTCATCGTGACCACTCTCGTAGTCCTGGTCTCTTTGGCCGAAGCTGGAAAATTCTCCGGAGTTTCTCAGCTCTTCTTCAAGCGATTGGAAGAGTTTCTTTGCCGGCACTTTCTTTCCTTGGTCATTGAAGAGAGGTTCATATTTGTCGACGAACTCTTTGTAGAAGTTTTTGGATGCTGAAGGCGGCTTGGAAGTTGGCGTTTCCTTGTAGTCCTGGAAAAGATTGGCGTTTTAGGCGTTGGTGTGGCTTTTGGGATCAGCATGCAACCAATCACTGGGATGTTAGCAAGAGAAGCGGGATAGGACATTAGCTCAAACATTGAAGGCCAGAATGCCACATTCGTGTACACTGTACATAATAAACTAGAATTTGGGAGCAATATACGAGCTATGGTCCTGGTGCAAGAACATAACAATGAATTTGGCCAGTGATATAATAGTTTTGGATGCAGAACTCATCCTTGAGATTCAGGTTGATATACAGTAAGTGATATAAGGAAAAAGGCTAATCTAATACATGGTTCTACGAAAACCTAACACCAAACTACGATAATGTATGTACGATTACGTGTAAAAATTAGCAATGTTTAGTTCCCAGGCTCCAAGAATGTTACTGAATGATGGATATTGAAACTTAGTACTTGTTACGAAGATACCTATGGAATGACCACAAATGATACTGTGAGGTGCGAAGAAGCATTGCTTCATCAGTTTATCTCCACTGACAGCTTTGGAATCATATAATACGGACAATTTTGCCTGTATTACATTCAGTCTCTGATGAAGCAATAAATAGCCGAAACCTTCAATCTAGTCTACCGAACGTGAACTCGTAACGGTTACATACCTTAAGTTAATGATATTTATGTTTGATATAGTAGTGAAAGAAAATCAGAGGCACTCTAACTGTTTTGTAAATGAGGGACATCAAGTTGACGTCTCTGAGGTATGAGAGTATGTCTAATAATGTTTGTATAAGGTTTGAGATTGTTGTGCACCAGTTTAAGGACATTTGGAGTCCACTGAAGCTGTGTAGATCTCTATTGGCCTGGGAAATAAACACAGGAGCTAGTTTCCACACATAAAATATGCGTGCATAATCTTCAATTTGATATCAACGAAAATACATTCGGTTAAGAAATTTTTATATACTGAAGATGGAGGAAATATTATTGAAGTTATTTCAGAATATTCATTAGTGTAGGTATTTTTGAAAATATTGTTGTAGTCGTCTTTCAATTTTTGGGTACATTTCACAAAATTTTTCATGTACGGAAACAAATATGGAACTAATGTTGCTACTTTTATAAACATTATTTTTCTAATTTCGAATGTTAACTCAAGACAGTAATGATTTTCATACTTACATCCACATTTATATCGAATTTCGATATGAATGGTGGGGTCGCATTCATAATTTCTTTGATGATGCTAGAATCATCATCTTCAGGGATGTTTTCTTCGAATTCTTCAGGATCTCCAATGTTAGACTGTTGGTCTACATAATCCAAGTCGCTGAGACAGCGGCTACAAATTTGGCCCTTCCTACAATGAAATGAACGAATGAGTTGCTTTTCCATATCAAGGAATCACACACAATTCAAGCCAGTACTTTCGATCTGATCCAAATCCCATAAAACTTACCGAACTTCCTCCAGAAGAGAAATTTCTTCGTGGATACTCTTGAACTCATCCCCTTTATGATGCAACTTAATGACCTGGTTCTCCAACGCTTGATTTTGCTGTTGTAGTGCGTCCAGATGTTCTTCCAGCTCAGCAACTTTCCTCTGTTCCTTTGCGTGCATCAATTTCACATCCCTCAGCTGCGCTAACAACTTGGTAACTTCTTCCAGGGCATCTGTACCATCCTCTGAAGTCACCACCTTGGGGGGTTCTTGGAGAGAATCAGTTTTCTTATCTGCTTTGGGCGTGGAGGAGTTGATCTGAAGAAAAGAGATATGAGCCCCACTGAAGGATACTACTTTTCGCTTTATAACAATCATATAAGGTATAGTTGCATCCTTTAAACCTCAAGGAATATTTATGTTTATTTGGTGTGCGTGAGTTTTCTCAGACTACAGAGAAGGGTTATGGGCCAGTTAAAGATCTGATTTGTTCTTTACTCAGTCTGTGTAGGACTTTGGTGGATTTGGAAAAGTTGTTGGGGACTTTGAAGATTATCGAGCTGGATCCAAGCAGAGACTACTCACATTTTCTTGAGAAGTAGGCTTCTCTGGGCTAACCAGTTGGGAGCGGTCGAAACCATTGCCGAAACACTTGGAGACATTGGGGGAGGCGAGGGGAGTGGAGGTGTGTTCTGCTTGCCGTCCCAGCTTCTTCTTCAAGAGATCAACCTGCAACGTCAGATCATCGATTTGACTCAGCAATTCGTTGTTCTTCGTCTCCATGTTTTCCAACATAGCGCTGAGGTTCTTCGTTCGTTTTTTCTCGTTGGCATAGTCGATACCCAACTTATGCTTAACTATCTCCAGGTCGTTCACGCTGATCTCCAGCTGTTCGTAGATCTTCAACCGGGATTCGTTGACCTCCCGTAGAGCGGTGGTCTGTTTGTTGAGATACTGAAAGGATAGGAATAGAATTAATAATAGAAGCTTTATCGTGCTGCTGGGATTCGTCAAGGTTCGGGTCTGAAGCCTGTCTCCTTATTGAATTGATGACTGAACTGATTATTGATGAAAATACGGCTAATATCTTACCATAATCTCTTGCGCTTGGTCTTCGTTGACATTTTGGCTGTACCTAAGAGCAGTTTCCAGCTCTTTATTTCTGTCTAGTAAGGTTTTTCCGAGTTCTGCAGCTAGCTGGAGATCTGAAACGAAGAAAAATGAGATTAAAATCAACCCTAATTACCAATTATCATTCTGTTGGACATGGGAATAATCCAATTTGATCAAAACGAAGCAATTTACCAAGAAAATGGATCATTCAGCAAGTCCGAGGGCGAGCCACAGAATTCAGCGTTTGCAATTATGTAACATCAAACTTATGGGATTTATCCGCTGAATTACCAGTAGAATCGATATTCTCACGATCAAAATAGTCGATTCAGTCTTTGTGGTCTCACGTTTTGGCAATGTTTACACGAAACCAATAGACGCCTCCCATATAATGAACATATCAAGAATCAAGGTGAATTATACCTATCATTATGTTCTTCTGCATATCCGAATGGAAGTTTATCGTGTCCGATGGTCAACGGAGAAGAAAATGAGAGTAGATGGGGCAGCATCTCTTATATCTAGACCCAGGGACGTATTGTTTATGTATGGTCACGAAATGGTCATCGGTAAATGAACGTGGGTTTGCATTTAACTTTCGATTTTGCCTATTTGGATGGTGCTAATCAATATTGTTGATTGGGGTATGACCATCCATAAATGAGTATAACTTGTAATTACGAAATGTAACAGCTTAGACTAAGATTTGTGGTCTCTAATGATACCAGATTTATTTCAATTGAATAAAGAATAAACAATTCAATAGAGTATAGCATTATTACAGTTTGCGACTATGCTAGTAAGCATTTGAAAAAAGGTGGTATTAACTATCTAAGAAGAATGATATGGTAACCAGGACGTAGAAGTACATAATTAAAATTCGTAACAATCACACTGTATACAAGGCATGGAAAATGCGATACAATTTTTTGTCCCATTATATTAATGCAATTTTATTTATTTTCTGGGATAATTAATTTCTGAATGTGTGTAGCAATCGTTTTACAAAATTTGAAGCAAATATCAAATGAATATATTGCTCCACAAGAGTTAGGAATATCGTATTCAATCGTTTTTGAAAGAATGTAATCTTCGAGAAAATCATTTAGTATGAGACATTTCGTCAATCTGGTCGCCTTTTTTCTGAAGTTTGGTTCTTTGCATATGCTTCATGAATGTTCTTATTTTGAAATGAAGTCAGTTTATCAACGGCTTCGATTTGAAACGAGTTGAAATGCCAAGACGTAGATTAACAAACGCGAGGCTAATAGGGCTATCGGAATGCTACAGGGTGACCTCTTAGACTTAGACTATACCCGATATATAGACTAAGGGTGGCCTAACTCAGGTTGTTGTAGCGGAAAGGCTCCAAGTCAGCCAAAGTGTGATATCTCTACTTTGGAATAGGTTCAGGGAGACAGGTTCCGTGTTGGAAAGACCAAGGCTTGGTGGGCGACGAAAAACAACACCTGCTCAGGATCGTTTCATCACCGTTTCGGCGAGAAGAAACCCTACATCTAGGTGTAGAATACTACGGAATACTCTTCAAAATGCCGATGGGGTCCAAGGTTCCATCGAAACCAAGACGACGTTTGAGAGAGGTGAATCTAGGTTCTAGACGTCCATTAAGAGGAGTTCCATTAACACGTGACCATAAGCGTCAAAGACTGGAATGGGCAAGGCAACATATCAATTGGAACGATCAATGGCGTAGTGTCCATTTCCAAATATGGGCGATTTTCAGATTCTCGAAGAATAAGGGTATGGACAATCCCACGCATACCCCGTAATAGTCGCTATGTCCAAGTAGTCCATGCATTCCGAGGGGGTAGTGTTATGGTATGGGCCGGGATATGTTTCAACGGGCGCACAGATCTACACATTTGTCCTGAGAATATGATCGCCTCACACTATGGGGAGCATGTTATTGACAATGTTGTGCCAAATTTTCACCATGCTATTGGTGAAACTCTTCAATTTCTAGACGATAACGCTAGACCGCACCGGGCAGTCATGGCTTGGTATTCCACATTTACCAATACCTCCGCACTAACCAGATTTGAATTGCATAGAACATGCATGGGTTATGCTCCAAAGAAGATTAGATAATCATCAACCTACCCCAGAATCCTTTAATGATCTGAGAGAGCTTCTACCCCGTTTATGGAACCAAATTCCCCAAGAAATGTTCAACAACCTCGTGTGTAGTATGCAAAGAAGATGTCAAGCTGTTATTGATGCCCGTGGAGGCCATACATTGTATTGATAGCCTTAAAATGCTTGAATGCTCTGGGAATAAAATTTCGTAATTTTACTCGATTTTTATTAACCACGTATACGCTGCAGACCTACAGGCTAAAATTAATTTGCAACTTGAAATCATATTAATATGAATTTTCATCACAAAAATCTTATTTTAACCATATTTTTTTGCAATTTATGTCAATATCCAACTCATGTATAGAGCCGTTTATTTGTTGCTAGAAACTAGAAATTTGGTCAAACTCCGTCATTCCAAAAAGGGTAATACCTATTCGTAGCAATGAACAAAGAGTCCCGAATAGATAATAACGGTAATCTTTGAATTTTTCTGTATGTATCTGATAATACATTCATTATCCAAATAACATAACAGATACTGCCTTGACAGATATAGGTACATGGCTTGATCGATTTTCTTATTTCTATATTGCTATAATTGTGGACATTTAACGAAATCTGAATGTTTATAAATATTTCGTCTTCATCTAAATATCGAAACAATGAGGAAATTAAAATGGAAATTCGATATTTATTGCATAAACGAGAACAAATTCATTGTCGGGAAATATTAGACCTACCCCTACTCCAACTAGTCATTTCGTTATGAAATTTTGGTGAATCATAACAAGGAACAGGTCTTTTATAGAAAATTCAAGACGGGTCAGTTGCTTTCGAGATTTTCATTCGGAAACATCGCGGATTTGATTGCGGTCAAATCAGTTAAAAATCTTTACGTTTGTGCGTTCTTTGTGCCGTGTGTGTGCGTTCGTTGTGCTGTTTGTGTGCGTGCTCACTTAGTGTTTCAAAATACAAGTGATTGTGGAGTGAAAAATGGATTAATTCATTCGTGAAATTGTGAGTACTGATATTTCTTACTTTTGAACCTGAAAAATAATTTTGAGAAAATATTCCAAGTTCTTGCTGCGCTTTTGATTTCTTTTCAAAATTTGCACAATCACTATTACAATCCTGTCCAAAATAGAATTTTGAATTTTTGCAATTCATTATATAGGTAGAGAAAATTACTTTCGGGATTTTTCGTATCTCTATTAGTTGTTTCCGCTTTTTTTGTTTTTATTTCACCTTCTCGACAAAATTGTAGGATTCACTATTGTTGATGATATTTTTGGCATAATTTTGCTTGATGTAAATAAGGAAACATTTCATTGTTTTATTGTTGCAACTCGATTGCCATAATATATAAGAATAATTGTTATTTAAATGAACTCAACTGAATCTTACGATTAATCTAATTACATAAGAGGGACTGACTCGACAGATATAAATGGCTTGATCGATTTTCTTATTTTCATGTTGCCCTAATTGTGAAATCTGAATGTTCATAATTATTTCGTCTTCATCAAAAAACCGAAACAATGAGAAAATTAAAATGAAAATTCTAAATTTGCATATACAAGAGCAAATCCTATGTCGGAAATATAAGACCGACCCTGTATATCTGCAACTAGTAATTTTCTTATGAAATTTTGGTGAATCATAGCAATGACCTGTTCTTTTAAAGAAAATAAGTGCATAAACTATCTCGTTCATATTCCCTTGGTAGAATTCGTTCAACTTGATTATGCGGAAAAAATTATGCGACCAAAAAGCGGAAACAAGATTGCGCCCAAGAAGCGGACACAACATTGCGCCAAAGAATGCAGAAACAAAGTTGCGCCCAAAAAGCGGAAACGAGATTGCGCCAATAAAAATTCTATTCGTTGGAGATCGCCAAATCGAAAAATTACAAGGAAACGTGATATTTCTTTCTGGATCTCCGATTTTCTTTCAGCCATAAGGGGCTTTAATGGCATGGTTCCCCCATCCCCACATATGCTGTACGTATCTGTTTGACTTTGAGAAGAATCGTAGGCCAGAACTAAATTGAAACGTTTTCTTTCCACGATCCTCTAATATCTTGTTAATTTGTTGATTAACAGATTATTAGAAATAAATTTGGCGCATTTCGACATAAAGTGGAGTAGGCCTTCTGGGGATACCACTTAAAAACAAAACGCGCCGAGCACTCTACCTACAGGGTGGTGTGGAAACGAGTGCATTAACTATCGCGTTCATATATTCCCTTGGTGGAATTCGTTCAACTGGATAGTGCGGAAAAAAGAATGCGACCAAAAAGCGGAAACAAAATTGCGCCAAAAAACAGTTCATTAACTATCGCGTTCATATATTCCCTTGGTGGAATCGTTAAAGTAGCCGGGCACTCTACCTACAGGGTGGTGTCAAAACGAGTGCATAAACTATCGCGTTCATATTCCCTTGGTGGAATTCGTTCAACTGAATAGGGCGGAAAAAAGAATGCGCCCAAAAAGCGGACACAAAATCGCGCCAAAAACCGTGCATTAACTATCGCGTTCATATATTCCCTTGGTGGAATCGTTAAAGTAGCCGGGCACTCTACCCACAGGGTGGTGTCAAAACGAGTGCATAAACTATCGCGTTCATATTCCCTTGGTGGAATTCGTTCAACTGAATAGGGCGGAAAAAAGAATGCGCCCAAAAAGCGGAAACAAGATTGCGCCAACAAATGCGGAAACAAGAGTTCGCCAATAAAAACTATTCTCGTCGTAGTTCGCCAAATCGAAAAAATAGAAGGAAAAGTTATATTTCTTTCTGGATCTCCGATTTTCTTTCGGCCACAAGGGGCTTTAATGGCATGGTTCCCCTAACCCCACATATGCTGTACGTATCCGTTTGACCTTGAGAAGAATCGTAGGCTAGAACTAAATTGAAACTTTTCCTTTCCGCGATCCTCTAATATCTGGTTAATTTGTTAAATTAACAGATTATTAGAAATAAATTTGGCGCATTTCGACATAAAGTGGAGTAGGCCTTCTGGGGATACCACTTAAAAACAAAACGCGCCGAGCACTCTACCTACAGGGTGGTGTGGAAACGAGTGCATTAACTATCGCGTTCATATATTCCCTTGGTGGAATTCGTTCAACTGGATAGTGCGGAAAAAAGAATGCGCCCAAAAAGCGGAAACAAAATTGCGCCAAAAAACAGTGCATTAACTATCGCGTTCATATATTCCCTTGGTGGAATCGTTATATCCTACCTATAGGGTGGTGTCAAAACGAGTGCATAAACTATCGCGTTCATATTCCCTTGGTGGAATTCGTTCAACTGGATAGTGCGGAAAAAAGAATGCGCCCAAAAAGCGGACACAAAATCGCGCCAAAAAACAGTGCATTAACTACCGCGTTCATATATTCCCTTGGTGGAATCGTTAAAGCAGCCGGGCACTCTACCTACAGGGTGGTGTCAAAACGAGTGCATAAACTATCGCGTTCATATTCCCTTGGTGGAATTCGTTCAACTGGATAGTGCGGAAAAAAGAATGCGCCCAAAAAGCGGAAACAAAATTGCGCCAAAAAACAGTTCATTAACTATCGCGTTCATATATTCCCTTGGTGGAATCGTAAAAGTAGCCGGGCACTCTACCTACAGGGTGGTGTCAAAACGAGTGCATAAACTATCGCGTTCATATTCCCTTGGTGGAATTCGTTCAACTGGATAGTGCGGAAAAAAGAATGCGACCAAAAAGCGGAAACAAAATTGCGCCAAAAAACAGTTCATTAACTATCGCGTTCATATATTCCCTTGGTGGAATCGTTAAAGTAGCCGGGCACTCTACCCACAGGGTGGTGTCAAAACGAGTGCATAAACTATCGCGTTCTTATTCCCTTGGTGGAATTCGTTCAACTGAATAGGGCGGAAAAAAGAATGCGCCCAAAGGGCGGAAACAAGATTGCGCCAACAAATGCGGAAACAAGAGTTCGCCAATAAAAACTATTCTCGTCGTAGTTCGCCAAATCGAAAAAATAGAAGGAAAAGTTATATTTCTTTCTGGATCTCCGATTTTCTTTCGGCCACAAGGGGCTTTAATGGCATGGTTCCCCTAACCCCACATATGCTGTACGTATCCATTTGACTTTGAGAAGAATCGTAGGCTAGAACTAAATTGAAACTTTTCCTTTCCGCGATCCTCTAATATCTGGTTAATTTGTTAAATTAACAGATTATTAGAAATAAATTTGGCGCATTTCGACATGAAGTGGAGTAGGCCTTCTGGGGATACCACTCAAAAACAAAACGCGCCGAGTACTCTACCTACAGGGTGGTGTGGAAACGAGTGCATTATCTATCGCGTTCATATATTCCCTTGGTGGAATCGTTCGAGTAGCCGAGCACTCTACCTAAAGGGTGGTAGGAAAACGAGTGCATAAACTATCGCGTTCATATTCCCTTGGTGGAATTCGTTCAACTTGATAATGCGGAAAAAAGTATGCGACCAAAAAGCGGAAACAAGATTGCGCCAAAAATGCGGAAACATGTAGAGCCAAAAAACAGTAAATTAACTATCGCGTTCATGTATTCCCTCGGCGGAATCGTTCATGTAGCCGAGCACTCTACCTAAAGGGTGGTAGGAAAACGAGTGCATAAACTATCGCGTTCATATTCCCTTGGTGGAATTCGTTCAACTTGATAATGCGGAAAAAAGTATGCGACCAAAAAGCGGAAACAAGATTGCGCCAAAAATGCGGAAACATGTAGAGCCAAAAAACAGTAAATTAACTATCGCGTTCATGTATTCCCTCGGCGGAATCGTTCATGTAGCCGAGCACTCTACCTAAAGGGTGGTAGGAAAACGAGTGCATAAACTATCGCGTTCATATTCCCTTGGTGGAATTCGTTCAACTTGATAATGCGGAAAAAAGTATGCGACCAAAAAGCGGAAACAAGATTGCGCCAAAAATGCGGAAACATGTAGAGCCAAAAAACAGTAAATTAACTATCGCGTTCATATATTCCCTTGGTGGAATCGTTCAAGTAGCCGAGCACTCTACCTAAAGGGTGGTAGGAAAACGAGTGCATAAACTATCGCGTTCATATTCCCCTGGTGGAACTCGTTCAACTTGATAATGCGGAAAAAAGTATGCGACCAAAAAGCGGAAACAAGATTGCGCCAAAAATGCGGAAACATGTAGAGCCAAAAAACAGTAAATTAACTATCGCGTTCATATATTCCCTTGGTGGAATCGTTCAAGTAGCCGAGCACTCTACCTAAAGGGTGGTAGGAAAACGAGTGCATAAACTATCGCGTTCATATTCCCCTGGTGGAACTCGTTCAACTTGATAATGCGGAAAAAAGTATGCGACCAAAAAGCGGAAACAAGATTGCGCCAAAAATGCGGAAACATGTAGAGCCAAAAAACAGTAAATTAACTATCGCGTTCATATATTCCCTTGGTGGAATCGTTCAAGTAGCCGAGCACTCTACCTAAAGGGTGGTAGGAAAACGAGTGCATAAACTATCGCGTTCATATTCCCCTGGTGGAACTCGTTCAACTTGATAATGCGGAAAAAAGTATGCGACCAAAAAGCGGAAACAAGATTGCGCCAAAAATGCGGAAACATGTAGAGCCAAAAAACAGTAAATTAACTATCGCGTTCATATATTCCCTTGGTGGAATCGTTCAAGTAGCCGAGCACTCTACCTAAAGGGTGGTAGGAAAACGAGTGCATAAACTATCGCGTTCATATTCCCTTGGTGGAACTCGTTCAACTTGATAATGCGGAAAAAAGTATGCGACCAAAAAGCGGAAACAAGATTGCGCCAAAAATGCGGAAACATGTAGAGCCAAAAAACAGTAAATTAACTATCGCGTTCATATATTCCCTTGGTGGAATCGTTCAAGTAGCCGAGCACTCTACCTAAAGGGTGGTAGGAAAACGAGTGCATAAACTATCGCGTTCATATTCCCCTGGTGGAACTCGTTCAACTTGATAATGCGGAAAAAAGTATGCGACCAAAAAGCGGAAACAAGATTGCGCCAAAAATGCGGAAACATGTAGAGCCAAAAAACAGTAAATTAACTATCGCGTTCATATATTCCCTTGGTGGAATCGTTCAAGTAGCCGAGCACTCTACCCACAGGGTGGTGTGAAAACGAGTGCATTAACTTTCGCGTTTATATATTCCCTTGGTGGAATTCGTTCAAGTAGCCGAGCACTCTACCTAAAGGGTGGTAGGAAAATGAGTGCATAAACTATCGCGTTCATATTCCCTGGGTGGAATTCGTTCAACTGGATAATGCGGAAAGAAGTATGCGCCCGAAAAGCGGAAACAAGATTGCGCCAAAAATGCGGAAACATGTAGAGTGTTTGACTTTGAGAAGAATCGTAGGCTAGAACTAAATTGAAACTTTTCCTTCCCGCGATCCTCTAATATCTTGTTAATTTGTTGATTAACAGATTATTAGAAATAAATTTGGCGCATTTCGACATGAAGTGGAGTAGGCCTTCTGGGGATACCACTTAAAAACAAAACGCGCCGAGTACTCTACCTACAGGGTGGTGTGGAA
Source organism: Adalia bipunctata (assembly GCA_910592335.1). Classification (NCBI taxonomy): domain Eukaryota; kingdom Metazoa; phylum Arthropoda; class Insecta; order Coleoptera; family Coccinellidae; genus Adalia; species Adalia bipunctata. The sequence goes on from OU342951.1 coordinate 9,269,993, forward strand.
ATGAGTGCATTATCTATCGCGTTCATATTTCCTTGGTGGAATTCGTTCATTTTGATAATGCGGAAAAAAGTATGCGCCCAAAAAGGGGAAACAAGATTGCGCGAAAAATGCGGAAACATGTAGCGCCAAAAAACAGTGCATTAACTGTCGCGTTCATATTCCCTTGGTGGAATTCGACATAAAGTGGAGTAGGCCTACTGGGGATACCACTTAAAAACAAAACGCTCTGAGCACTCTACCTACAGGGTGGTGAGGAAACGAGTGCGTTAACTTTCGCGTTCATATTCCCTTGGCGGAATTCGTTCAACTAAATGATGCCGGACATGATCGACGTTGGATCCCAACTGAACTCCAAAGACCAGATCGAAAAACAAAGGGAAAAGTGAGGTTTCTTCTTGGATCTCCAATCTTCCTTCGGCCAAAAAGGATTTTTGTCACCGGAGCCCTACAACCCAAGATATGCTGTAGGTACGTATATAAATTTTTTCACTTTCTTATTATACACACACGTAACTGTAGGTTCCTGCATAAATATTGTGCATAACCACCAAAGTAATTGTTTTCCGCGAATTCTTGATAGATTGGCAATTTCCTGATGTTTCGAAATATTTATGTTACACTTCACAGTTTTAAGGCATATGAACATTATTCGAATTTCTAAAAGAACACGTAAGGAGAGCCAACAATTTTCATCAGTAAATTGGTTGCTCTTGAAACAGTAATAAATACGGTGTACATTAAACACTGATGCATGGAAGGAGAAAGATTTATTATGTACATTCACATTTCAAGTTTACTCAGAGAATTTTTTTCAGGCCAAGGTCACCAAGGGTACACAAAGTAGTTGTTATTAAATATTTCCGTTATTCTGGGTTACTTCCCACGAATTAAAGTCTTTTTATCTCATAAAACAATGAAGAATAATTATGAAGAGGGTTCAGAGCTGCATCTTAGGAACACGTCGACAGAAAGATCTAATGGGGCCTCTTCTGAATAACCATGTGTTTGAAATTAAAACAAATATAAACTAGTGTAAATAAAAAGAAAGCGCCCTTTCCTGCAGAGTGCAACTTGGAAATCCAAGTTTGCGAGAACGTCGATTGAATCTCAGATGATTTTCATCACGTGCAAAATAAATATCTAAGATTCAGACTTCCATGGAATTGATCTCATTATTTCCATGCATCGTCATTCATTTTAATGATTCCAACTACACTTCGCGTTCAACTACGTTGATTCATCTCATTACTGCTCAATGAAACTGATATCGCTCATTCACAAAACCCAACGACAACCAGCACATATCCTGAGGAAAGAGTGAAAGTTTGCAATTTTATTTTACACCTTACACCCCGTAGATATCGAAATAATGCGCTTTTTCGGCTCACAAAAGATCGAATTGGGTGTGTCTATCCACTCGGTTCGAAAGAGATTGGCCCTGCCTATCCTTCCAGATAAAATCTATCATTGTGTTTCGGAACTACCTTGTAGATCGTAAATTGGACTTTTTTCGTAGAAAGTGCGGAGGCGATTTGCTCTGTATCAATTTCTCCTATGAATAATGCCTTGATTTGGACTTGAAATTGTCGAAAGGCCATTGATACAGTGATTCTGAAATTAGTATTGATCATAAGGTTGATTTTCATACGTATAGATATTATGAATGTTGCGAAAAGCATATGCTTCTCCTTTCATGTAAAAATTATGGATGTGTAGGTACAATTCGTAAGTAACTACACCTTTTCCAATTTTAATTCAGAAAACGTAAAATGTAATTCAGAAAAGCAAATTTGAATTTCAGAAAATGGAAATTGTAATTCAGAATAGTAAGGTGATACATATCATATACTATTCTGAATTACAATTTCCATTTTCTGAAATTCAAATTTGCTTTTCTGAATTACATTTTACATTTTCTGAATTACAATTGGAAAAGGTGTAGAATTAAAATGATTCTGAATAAGCGATACGAAACTTCGCATGTACGAGGATATTTCGAAAAATTCTTAGCCTACTATAGAACCAAACAAAATTTCAATGTCAAAATATTTTATTACTCAACATACAGCGAACCTCCAACGTCTCTTTTTTCAAAAAAAAATGTTTCTTCTTGCTCTGCACACCAGTCCTCCTCTTTGGAAGAAAATTTACGACCTTTTAAACTTTCTTTCAGTTGAGGAAAGAGATGACAGTCGGACGGAGCCAAATCTGGTGAATAAAGGGGGTGCTCTAGTAATTCTAACCCTAAATCACGAATTTTTTGCATGGCAACATGAGATTTGTGTACTGGGGCGTTCTCCTGTAAAAACAAAACACCTTTGGATAGCTTTATGCGTCTTTTCCCGTAGAGTGGTCAGTAATGTCGAATAGTAATCTCCAGTTATTGTTCTACCCTTATCCAAAAAATCAATCATGATTACTCCATGGCAATCCCAAAAAAGCAAGAACTTTTCCAGCAGATTTTTGGACACGAAACTTCTCAGGTTTTAGAGAACCAGAGTGTCGCCATTCCATCGATTGTTGCTTTGTTTCTGGATCGCAGAAATGTACCCATGTCTCATTAATAGTAACAATTCGGTTTGAGAAGTCTACTATATTGTCTACATCGTTTTCAAATCGAACGCGATGCTTCTACCCTTGCACGCTTTTGGTCAACATTCAAACATTTGGGGATCCATTTTGCAGAAATTTTTCTCATGTCCTAATTGACGTGAACCATATGATGAACGCGTTCGTATGAAATCTTCAGTGCTTCAGATATCCGTTTTAGCACAATTCGATGGTCTGATAAGATCATGTCATAAACTGCATCGATATTTTCGGGGACTGACAGAAACTGGCCTTCCCAATCGGTCATCATCTACAATGGAAAATTCACCTCTTTTGAAGCTTGCAGTCCAATATTTCACGGTCGCATACGAAGAACATTGATCACCAAGGGTATTAAGCATATTTTCGTAAATCTGCTTACCTCTCAACCCTTTTAAATACAGGTACTTTATGATGGCTCGATACTCCAATCTTTTTTTTTATTAATTGCATAACTCTGGTTTACTTTTTTGACGTCGGACTCTACACTGACATTTCTAATGAGTTATTGTTCGTTGATATGGCATCGCATTATTTTAGTTTATGCATGGAACTGGTCTAGGCTAACTAGATATCAATACATCCTCGTAGCTTGGATACGCCATTCTTGATCGAAATGCGAAAATTCCTTCTAGATCGAATTCGTAGTTTAAAAGTATCAGGAAAAAATGTTTGGACGGCTGTTACAGCATCCATAAGACTGTATCAGTTAGAAAAAGGGCTTTTCAAACATTCACTACACGTTTGAAGTGATGAAGCTTCCGATAAGTTGAATTTTAATTTTATCAATTAGCAAGACTTATACGGTTGAAGAGGATAATTTTCCTTCTTTTCGAGTAGGTATAAACAGATTACCGATCCATGAAAATTATCCACTTTTACCAGTAAGTGCTGCGTTATCAATTATTGCCGGCAATATCAAATGGGCTGTTAATATCCGCATTTTCCTTCGGTACATACAATTTGAATACATTAAATTCCGAGTATGTACTTAAGTATTCCCTTTCGAATTGACATCATTTAAGTAGAATTATCCACATATTATCACTCTCCATGCACATATCGTACAAAAACCCATGATAGGTATATCCTTTCACCGCTACTTTCTTCCTAGTTGTTAATTTATGAGAGACTTCTTCAATCCAATCAAATTGAGTACAGCCATATTTATGACCTGGTAGGACATTCATTGACATCATCCACATGAGAACGTGTAAAGAGCTCTTTCGTAATCATGGAATTCATTTTGAAATATATCTGGTCGAGTCTGATGAACGTTATTATTCACTTTGGAAATATGGATAATGAAAAACTCTATATATTGAACAGCTTCCTGAAATTTTTGTATTTTCCTTCAACGCAATTCTTATTGAAGAAAATTTCCTTCAAAATCGGCAGTATATCATAACATAGGTCTGCTTGGAAACAAGGGAACTACATAATGAATATCATCAATAAAAATGAGGTGCAATGTCCAAGGTTTTAAGACAATTTTAAACAGGATATTCGTTGCTGCCTATACAGGAAATCAGAAAATGTGGATTTATTTATTCAGTTAAACACTCAATTCAACAAAAAACAAATTAATTATGTGAATAACGACTTAACAAACGATTTTTTTATCCTCATTCTCCCGATTCAACAAATTTAAATAATTAGCCTTCCATCTTTTCCTTGTCGTTCAAGGAGCTCGTTAATTTTGTAAACAGTGAAATAATGCAGGGAAGTCTGAATAACGTTGTTCTATTTCGAATCACGAACCAATTTTCAACGTAAACGAATATCGAACAGTAAAATAATAATTGGAATGAATATCAGTTATAGAATGTTTGATATCGATTTAAAATTACTTCATTTGATTATCGGTACCAACCGGAAAAATAAGAATTAATGTATTTGTATGCTACACTGACTTCCGTAGACCTGTTATAATTCGTGCTTTGCTTTGACACCATTTCGCTGTTGTAGGATCGGCGATAAGAAAAATAATGTTTGGTTCGAACGTTAATCGTAATTGCCATTCAATAATGCCTATTATTCTTGTTTGAATATAGGGAATTTCAGATAATTGAATGTATGGACAGGATATTATTTTGTCTTAACTTAATAAAGCACAATCTATTCATCAGTTGTTTCATTTTATGATTTCATTTTTCCATACCTAATTTTGATTTGGAACTATTCTAGTAGTGCTAGGGGAATTTTTATACGATAATAAGATAAACTATTAATGAACGATGAGGTTTGACTGACTGATGATGAATGTCAATTCTGTCCGTCCGGCCGTTATCACATTAACTATAGAACGGAAAATCCAATAGTCCTAAAATTTTCAAGGTAGGAGTTCTTCGAATATGACCGTTTGAAATGTAGTTTTCCTGATAATTCCAAAAATTAGAACGTTGTTCTTTTGAAATTTGGCAAACTGTCGTCATCATTTACGATTTCTAGAACTTTAGAAATTGTTAGGATTTCATTCCGGAAAAAAAAGGGTGGACAATTATTCTGATAAGGTTCATATCGAAATCGTCAACCGAATCGATTATTTTAAACGACTGGGCTCTCCTCTTAGGTGGCGTCAATGTTTTATTCTCTTCATATTCTCTGAGAATTCTGAATACAGCTGAATCACTCACCTCTGAGGATTTTGAAACAATTCCTACTAAGTCTCTTTTCGATAAATCAGGATGTTCTTCCAATTCTTTTCGTAAAATGTTCAAAATTATCTCTTTCTCTTCAGCAGAGAAATGCAACCTTTTGCACCTTTTTCGTGGTGGTCCCCACATATCACCCTCAGATGCAGTAACCGTTTCCGAATTCGACATTGTTCTATAAACACTATATAAGTACTTTGTCGAAAGATTTTCCAACACAATACACTTTTCACAACAAAATCTATAAACACTTTGAACATCTAGACCTTCACAGTATAGCTCTAGGTATTTCAACTGGTCTTGTCAATTGAAAACTTCGATATTTATGCAGATCAAGATAGCTTTAACCCATTAAGGAAAAGGACCCAAATCTGGTGTTTCTCGGAATTACCTTGTCGCAATCTTGAGCAGCCGACAAAGAGTTATAATAAATAATATAAAATTATCGACCGAAACTAAATATATTTCGGATATTGCAAGTAAATGACCATTATAAATTTGAACAGAAAACTTTTTTGAGTCTTGTCAATTGAGAACTTCGATATTTATGTAAATCAGGATGGCTTTCACCCATTAGGGAAAAGGACCCAAATCTGGTGTATCTCGGAATAACTTTGTTGGAATCTTGCAAGATTCCGACCCAAATCTCTAAAACTCTGGTGTTTCCTGGAATTACCTTGCCGCAATCTCGAGCATCCGAATAAGAAATTATTTAGTGGATAATAATATGAAAACAAAACAAAATAAAAAAATAGGGTACGTCGGATATAAAATGTTCATGACAGTTGCAAATCATAACAGAAATTTTGCACTAGAGTTTCTGAGGAAAAAAGTTCTAATGTGGGAATTGCTGAATCAAATTATTGAATCATTTCTATCCAGTACCGAGTACGATCCTGGCAGTCTCTTAGGGCGGTCGAAAGAAGCGTCGTTATGATGATTCAACCAATAGCAGCTTTATTGTGCGCAAACCAGACGATTTTGTTTGTTTACAAAGCTCCTTCTTATATTTGAACGGACTATAGTTTTGGCGGAAACCTGCGAAGAGACATAATTCCCCCAAAATTCAACACGCTGTATCTTGAAAACTATGCATTTACGGAACTATGTTTATAAAAACTTTTCCTCTTGAAATCACTCAAAAAATTGAATTATGCAATTAACATCCTATAAGCACTTAAATTCATTTCCTTCCTCAATTTTAATACGGATGTTTTCACCAATTTTTTTGAAGATTGGAGGAAATTTGTTCTAAATTTCACTAGTATCTCTATCAGCTGCACTGGATAACACTTCATCATCGAACGATTCAATTTAAACAGATCTGCCAAACTTTGGAAATCTACCTTCCCCAAATTTCCAAAAAAAATTACCTTGATTTCCACTCAGGCATTCAAGCTCCACCGTGTAATCCCAGCACTCGGAACTGAGCGAAGTCAAGTTTTCATCGTCGCACATACTGAAAAACTCGTTTTTCCAAAAACCGATCACATATCAATAACCACCAGTTCGAAATTGTCAAAATTGCTTTATCACAACCTCGAAAGTGAAGATGATCCGAATTTATCTTACATCTCGTGCTATCTCCGGCAAAAACGGTAGCACCAAGAGCTTCACCGGCGTCAATTTCTTGTGCGCTTAACTATATCATCAAATTCGAGCAGAGTTTGAAGACAGGTATGACTACAGCCGGTTCACCTGCTGTTGTCTGCAAGAGCGTTGAAATAAAACTGTGGCGTACGAGCGGGACTTTAACCCGAGGTTGGAGAGGTACTCGATCAAAGGTAAATGGAAGCAGCAGTGAACGTATTGAAGGTATACACTGCTTCACAATTGAAGTGGATACTCGGATAGATATTGTTTTATCGAAGTTTCATCATTGCTTGCGGATTCGATAAAATTGGCAGGCTTGAAACCTGATTCGATCACCAAGCAATACTTAAAAATACAGGATGACAATTTGAAAACTTGCCAGTCCAATTATGTGCCGACAAGAATGATTTCAGAGAAAATGCCGGAACAGGTCGAATTCTATTCGGAGGGGGGCATTTTTTGAGTAGAATTGTAAGCCGAAATCTCCTCAACTCTAGGTGTAGGAGCTATCACCCCTAAATTCTCAATAGGGAATAGGGGGTGAGCTATACCTCAATTGAAAGATCACTTAACTCTCTTCATGAATACTATGGTATGCAAATTTTTATTGAGGTTTAGCTCACCCTCTATTCCCTATGAAGAATTTAGGGGTGATAGTCCCTACACCTATGTTTGAGGACATTTCAGCTTACAATTTTGCTCAAAATATGTCCCCCTCCCTTTGAAAATTGACCTGTTCTGGCTTGTTCTTTGAGAACATCCTTGTCGAGACATAATTGGCCTGGCAAGTTTTCAAATTGTCACCCTGTATAAGGATCTTTTCACAGTCGCGTCATAAACAAATTGAGAGCTTATGTTGCATCTGAAGATTGTCGTATTCTGTAAACTGTAATGAGTAATGATCTACAACTTGTATATTTTGGATTTGCAACTGAAAAGTGGGAAATGTTGAAAATTTCACTGAAAGTTGCTCCAAACTTTCAAGAGTTCATAGCAATTTTGAGTGACATTTTTACACATTTCCCAACATTCAAGTGGAAGTTCAAAATATAGACGTTGTAGATATTGATCTATTCTTTCGAATACCGTTAACAAAATATGAATATGACGATTTACCTTGAATAGGAGCATTTTTCCAAGATGAGTTTATACAGAGTGTAACAGCCAAATGAAATAAATTCGGTAACGAATAAATGAGAGCGTGTTGGGAAAAACGCTCGGACACGTCGATTTGTAATTTTAAATACGCATATTTTTCAAGAAAATAATATTATATAGGGTGTTCCATGTGACCGTGGCCAATACCAACTTTCTTATTTCAAATGCAACCACCTGGATATTATTTATTTTTTGGATTCTTCAGAGAATTCTAGACACAATTCATGCACAATGTCCTAGACCTATCTTTAACTATTTCGAAAGTATCAAGTGTTTTCAGATTTATTGCAAAAATCAACGTTTTGAATAAAAATTATTTCAATTCACAAACCTAATGAGTAATAATAATTATTTCTTAATTATTAAAAAAAAAACAAAAGAAAGATCATTAATCTCAATGTAGGAAATGTTCAAAATGCTCGCCGCGAACGTCTTGGCAACATGCTAATCTGGTGTAGAATTGTCTTCTAACGTTACTCAACATTTCAGGCGTTTTTGCTTACTTTCTTCATATCAAGAGGTGAATGGGAAATAAATATTGAGTGTAATGTATCGAATTTGTGAATTAAAATAATTTTCATTCAAAATGTTAATTTTTGTGAAAAATCTGAAAACACTTAATATTTCCGAAAAAGTTGAAATAGGTATGAGACATTGTACATGAATTATGTCTAGAATTTTCTGAAGAATCCAAAAAATAAATAATATACAGGGGGTTGCATTTGAAATAAGAAAGTTGGTATTGGCCACGGTCGCATGGAACACCCAATATAATTTTATTTTCTTGAAAAATATGCGCATTTGAAATTACAAATCGAAGTGTCCGAGCGTATTTCCCAACACGCCCTCATTTATTCGTTATCGAATTTATTTCATTTGGCTGTTACACACTGTATCTTAATTGTTCAAAAACTACACATAGGACAGAAACCATTGTTAGTCTTGGAGGGAATTCATAAAAATTAAGATTTTTTTGAAAATTGATGCCTCCTATCAGATTATTTAACTTTTCATGATCAATTGTGATGTTTTGGCATTAGAAAATATTTCACTGGAATTTGAAGGAATTGTTAGTTCAAGATTTGGTGATTAATTTAATTTTCTTCAGAGAGATCTAGGTTTACACACACCGAAAGCACTTCCTCAGACTTGCATTTAATCACATGAAATAGTGATTTAGGTAACGGAAATAGTAATTATTGAAGCAATCAACACAGAAGACATAAAAAAGCAATCACCAAGAACAAACTTGTATGGAGGTCAACATATGTCACAAAATCAATCATCACCCTATCGCATTTTGAGAAAATATAGCTTATAATGAATTTCTCTTAGGGGAATGATTTTGAAACGAAGAGAATTTGAAAGGTGTATATTTAAACTTGATTCAGTTCTTAGGAGAAGAATAATGTTCAATCATCACTTCAGAAGAAAAAAATTTCAATATGGAGGGAATATGTTAACATAAAATTGCGTAGTAATCATTCATCAGACAACGACAAAATGTAGAAAACATTCAGTGGTGAATTTAACGACACAAAATCTTCCTTAGGTACATCTCTCCAATGCATAACATTCTTAATAGCAGAAATTTAAACATCTGTCGAAAAATTACCGATTACAACAATGAAACTTTCAACTTATGCAACTTATAGAAACTAAGTGAACGAGGAAATGACCAATTCAAACAATAAGTTATAAAATGAAAAATGCAAGCATTATATGCAATACGCAATTCGATATTCTGTGGGAAATCAATTTTCAAAGACAGGGTTTCCATAGAGATCGAGTTGCATAGACGTGTTTTCATACATCCCGATTCTTAGTGAATTTTTGTGCATAAAGAGATTCTTTTGTGGAAAATGATGTGATCCATCCTGAAGATGTAGAACTTATTAACCTCTGGTGATAAAGAACCCAATATCCTTTGAACATTATAGTGTTTCAGTAATAATAATTGTGAACAGTGACAACATTGACATTTATCTGTGTCAAGATAAAAACATCGAATTTCCGAAGCATCGCTTCTAGATCTAGGCAGACATCAAAATTGCATCTGCCAAAATGGCAGATGCGTTAACGTGCAACGCTCTTGACTACGAGAGCGGAGCAGATTCCAGACAGTTTTTGACCAATCCATCACAACCGCTCTCCTCTCTCTCTTCAAATAGTTCTCAACCCAATCCAACCTACTCATCGGCAGCTAAGGCAGCTCCAAAAATTACATACCCGAAAAAAGACCAAGCGATAGTGTTCCACACTGATGACAACCTGAAACTACAAGATTTCGTTCGAGCCGTAAGTCAAAAAGTTGGTGCCAAATCGATAACCTACGCATCTAGGATTTCGAACAATCGAATATGCATTTATCTTTCAAGTCTGAGTATTGTCGACAGTCTCATCAAATCCCATCCAACAATTAATGTTAACAACACACAAGTTCCGATACGAAGGCTCATCTCACCTACAAAACGAATTGTCATATCGAATGTTTCCCCATGCATCCCACACGAATATGTCGAACGAGCCATCAAGAGCCATGGTCTACAGCTATCATCACCCATATCGTTCCTGAAAGCTGGAATCCCAGGGGATGAGTTTAGTCACATCCTGAGCTTTAGGCGACAAGCTTACGTTCACGTAAATTCAGAAAGATTTGAACTACAAACATCCAGTATTATCTCATTCGAAAACACCGAATACAGAATTTTTCTCTCAACAGATAAAATGGAATGTTTTCTCTGTAAACAGCCAGGCCATATTGCCAACTCCTGTCCCAATCCTCCAACCCTCAGCTTATCCTCCCAAAATGAAAACGGTTTTCCTTCACCGGACTCACAACGGCTCGAACAACCAATTTCCGCCCGAGACACCCAATCTCACGATGATCATCCTATAGTACACAAAAGAGGACGTTCACAAGTGGACTCCCCTAGCGATGTCACCAGCATGCCTGATAAGATTCCCGATCTCCTGAACGAGGACACAGTAGAAATGCCTCCACCAAAAAAACCTTCAACTGTTGATTCATCTTCAAAAAAACCAAACAAAAAGAAGAGAAAATTAGAAACGGAAATGGAGTTTTCCCTTCCCAATCAAATAAAAGCAGACATTATGCAAGTATACAACGTCAATCCCAACGCTCTCACTCTTCCAAAAGACAATCTCTTCGCATTCTTAGAAAACTCTCACGGTTCTAGTAACCCTCACGGAGAAGCTCTCAAGTTCACTAACAACATCCGAGGCTTACTACAGGACATGCACTTAATATATCCCCATCTTTCTGAAAGATCAATGAAAAATCGCTTCACTCGAATATCTAAAAAGATCAAGGAACAACTTGCTGACAACTTGGTTGAAACAGATAGTCTTTCCAGTATCACGCCATCTACACCGTTGGACACTAGTGATGATGAATGCCCTTCTGATTCTTCCCAACAGCCTGTATCCCCATCCCAATAATAACATTCCATCACCTTCAACTTACTACAGTGGAATTGTAACGGTTTCTTTCCTCGACTAGAGCGCTTACATCAAATTATATCTGAGACATCTGCGGACATACTATGCCTGCAAGAAACGAACTTCAGAGAGGACAAATTGAATAACCTGAAACACTACACTTCCTATCATCATATTAGAGCAGAGTCTATGAGAGCTAGTGGCGGTACCTCTGTTTTCATCTCAGACGATATATACTCAGTTCAACTACACCTACATACCAACTTGGAAGCAGTCGCAGCAACAGCCTTCCTTCCTGACAAAATGACAATATGCTCCGTATACATACCCCCAAACTTCAATCTCACAAGAATAGACCTTCTGGACCTCATAAACCAACTACCTGAACCTTTCATACTGGTCGGAGATTTTAATGCCCATAATACAATGTGGGGCTCCATTACCACATTTGGTAGAGGACATATAGTGGAAGAAATCATTAATAACCTTGATCTATACCTTTTGAACACGGGCAGTGCCACCTTCTTCAACATGTCTTCTACCTTCTCGAGCATTGATCTCAGCCTATGTGATGCACGTACCGGCTCCCACCTCACATGGAACACCCTAGATTGCCTCTATGACAGTAATCATTACCCGATATTTATTTCAAATAATATCCCGAAAACCCCGCAAAACATCAAGAAGTGGAGAATAAAACAGGCTGATTGGATCGGATTTAGCCAACATATAAATGTACAACTAAATGAATCTGTCCTTCCCTCTGACATCGACCAAGCGGTGGAACACCTGACTAGCATCATAATTTCCGGCGCAGAAACATATGTGAGGCAGTATACGTTTGACCCCTCCAAAAGGATTGTCCCTTGGTGGAATGACCAGTGCGCGGAAGCTGTGAGGAAATCCAAAACTGCACTAAATAAATTCCGTAGAGTTCGCAGCCAAGAAAACCTTTTAAATTTCAAGAAACTTAGAGCTAAATGCAGACGAACACTCAAAGAATGCAAGAAAAATTCCTGGGCCTCTTATGTGAATACCATAACACCGAATACACCGTCCAAACTAGTATGGAAGAAAATCCACCAAATTCAAGGGAAAAGAACTGCATACAAAATTCCAGCAGTCAATTATCACAACACTATCCACACAGACAGTCAAAGCATTGTTGACATCCTTGGGCAATACTATCATTCGAGATCTGTCGACAACCCGACATCTGCCGATTCTCCTGACCCAAATGAATATTTCCCACCACCATCCTCTGACTGCAAGGAGTTGAACCTGCCATTCACCATGAATGAACTCACTTATTCCCTTCATTCATTTAAAAACTCAGCAGCTGGTCCAGATCATATTCCTGTAATATTCTTGAAATACCTACACAACAACTCGTTAGAGATAATTCTGAAACTATTCAATTCCATATGGTCTAACCAAAAATTTCCATCCTCTTGGAAAATATCCAACATTATTCCAATCAAAAAAAGAAGTGTCACTGATTCCTGCCCAAGCTCCTTTCGGCCGATCTCACTCACATGTACTCTATGCAAACTGTTGGAGAAGATGGTTAACCGCAGGCTCCTCTGGTACCTAGAAAAACACAAACTCCTGAACAAATATCAATCGAGCTTCAGAACTCATCGTAGCACTATGGATAATTTGTTCTCTCTCCAAACCCACATAGCAAACTCGCTGCACCTCAATCAGGATGTCATCGCGGTCGCATTAGATATCGAGAATGCCTACCCCTCAACGAAGTCCTCCACCATTTCAAGAAATCTCAAAAAAATCGGAATCTCTGGAAATATACTACAGTTCCTGATCAAATTCACTTCCTTCAGATCGTTCTCAGTTACTGCAAATGGCAAAATATCCAAACCATTTTATGTTGAGAACGGACTCGACCAAGGCTCTGTACTTAGTACAACCCTATTCCTAATTGCCATCAACGATATAGACAAATCAATCTCTTCACCTGTCAAGCTCTCGATATTTGCTGATGACCTCTATCTTTATTGTCATGGAAAGAACACAAATACCACCAGTACCCTCCTACAAAACGCTATTAACGCACTCGAACTCTGGTCGAAATCTAGTGGATTCCAGTTCGCTGCCAACAAGTCTAAGGTCATCAAATTCTCCAGAAGACGCAATAGCTCGCAGCTTCCTACCATCTGTCTGAACGGTTTAATTCTCCCCATAGTGAACAACATAACTATTCTGGGCTTGACCTTCGACTCAAAGCTCACCTGGAAATATCATACAAAAAAACTAAAAGGCAGCTGTTTGAAGAAGATGAACATCCTCAAAACATTGGCCCACTACCGATGGGGTGCCGATGAAAGAATACTTCTCAGAGTCTATAGAGCCCTAATTCGTTCAAAACTGGATTACGGCTGCATAATATACTCAACAGCCTCAAAAAACACTCTCCGATCTCTCGACGTCGTCCACAATACTGCACTAAGAATCTGCACCGGAGCCTTCCGCTCAAGTCCAGCACTGAGCCTCTACTGTGAGTCTCATGAACTTCCTCTCCGACTTCGACGCCAAAAACTGCTCTTAACATATGCAGCCAGAGTATCAGCTAACCCAAGTAACCCTGTCTACACATTAATTAATTCCCCAGAGAGATTAACAGCAAGCAGCACACGATGCCCGCCTCTTCCAGCACTAATTGAAACTTTATCAACATCCATCTCTTTCTCTGCGACCACTACCTTCTCTATCTCTCAGACTCCCCCTTGGATAAAGGTCCTTCCAATCGTTGACATATCACTTAGCCAGCACAAAAAATATGATGTTCCAAACGAACTTTTTCGAAAGTCCTTCCAAGAGATACTAGAGAAATACTCGTTCGATAAAGTCCTATACACAGATGCCTCCAAATCTGATACCTCGGTAGGATGCGCAGTTACTGACCGAAACAATATCCTAAAACAATCGCGGATCTCGGCAATATCATGTGTTCAAACAGGCGAACTTTTTGGCATCCTACAAGCATTGGAATTTCCTCACCTCACCTCTAAAAAGGTCGCAATATGCACTGACTCTCTGGCCTCTATATATTCAATATCGGACCCCTACTCCCAACATCCTATTGTTGACAAAATTCAAATCCAATCTCACAAACTTACACAACTTGGATCAACAATTGTCTTAATCTGGGTTCCATCTCATGTGGGAATTGAGGGCAACGAAACCGCCGATCGAGCCTGTAAAGAAGCTTCAAACTCCAACCTTTGCACAGAGCACATTCAACTCCCACAAGACCTCAGCTCACACTTCAGAAGATCAGTCAACGCACAATGGCAGGCACAATGGAGCAGCTCCAGAGGAAAACTACGTAGTATACAAGACTCCGTATGGAACCCCATCCAATTACCAGCAATGACAAGGAAGGAACAAGCTGTAATTAGACGACTTCGTATTGGACACTGCAGACTCAGCCATGGCTACCTTATGAGCAACCAAGACCCCCCAATGTGCTCCCACTGCGACACCCCACAGACGATTCCCCACTTCCTGGTAGAGTGCACGCAATACGGAAACCAAAGAAGAATCCACAAAATTGAGCTGAACCTAAAAGAAATCTTACACAACACCACAAACTTTGAAAACCTGTTGAATTATCTTAAGGCAACTCAACTGTACAACCAGATTTGAAATTTTTATAATATTGTCACATGATTTGATTAGACTGTAACCGTGTCAATGACCTCTGCAGTCGAGACACACAAATTGAATAAAAAAAAAAAAAAAAAAAAAAAAAAAAATTTTCAAAGATAAAACTTCCAATTATCCCGTGAAATCGCACAAAAAGCATTTATTTCGCAGAGCATTCTCGATTCCTATGTTTGTCCAAGACAGTGTAGTAAAATATTTACATTGAAACGCCGTAAGTTTTTCTTCAAGACACGCTATGAACGTATAGTACCTAAGTAATAATCTCATTACTATTATAGTTGATCGTGAGAAAGTTTATATTAAATATGAATGAATGTATTCTTATTCAAGCGTAACCACAGCAGACTATGTGAAAAACATTAAGTAGTTTGGATCTAAGTTCAAGGCTGATGTGAAAATTCAAACAGACACGTTTGGTCCACGCCAATTAAGCCACCGAAATGTGAAGTCATTGTCTTTTGTAATTAACTCGTTTAGGAGATTATTCTTGAATTCGAATCAGATAAAACTGACAAATGAGAATAGAAGAATTTTACGTGAAAGTGATTCATCATAAATTCATAAGATCAACGAATGTACAAAAAAAACTAGTATCTAATCACCTTAGGAGTGCAAGTAAGCAATTCTTCTGTGAATAATAAAGAAACCTCTGTATATTTTTCCACGCATTGGGCGCCAATTCACTGTCCCCGATAAGCAAAATACTTCCTCTTGTCGAGATGCAGTTAGACATCGGATTTTTTCGAACTACCCAACCGTGTCCACCTCCTTTCTTGAATTAATTCCACAAATCGTGATCTCTGAAATTCTTTACTTGCGAATATTGAACGCGGTACTATTTTGTATGCGGCCCCTTCAATTGAGTAACGGTAATTGGCGATGGGTGTCTGGTAGAGTGCCAATGAGGAAGTGAATTACCCACAGTCTTGCTTTGCTGTTATTTGCCGACCAGAAAAATCTGATGATTGTGCTCCAAGAAAATTGAGTTGGAGATGGCCCAGTAGCTTGAAATTGACTCACCAGGATGGGGTGCTGCAGGGGTCTAATCTTGGTCCGGTATTTTTCATAAGAAACGTGCGTATGTCAGTTTACATATTTCTGTCCTTATTATTATGCATAAGCATTTTGGGTAAATTTTGTTGACCAATTTAAAATCGACAATGTATGCCACAAAATACGCCAATGAATTGAAGTCAAATGAAGCAGAAATGCTCCAGAATGTGAGGCGGAAGTTTTAGCAAAATTTAAACCATTATATGAAATTTGGCGGGGCTCAGTTTGAGTATTTATCCTTTCTATTCTATACCATACTACTCGAAAAACGGTTACTCTGTGGATTGACCTAAGGGAATCTGTCGAAAAAGTGGGGTCCAGAAGAATTTCATTATCGCAGCGAAGCCTGCCTGTCAAAAAGAGGAATAATCGATACGTGGGTGGAATTTCGATTTTCTAGGCGTTGTAAAAGTATTTTTTTAATATTCAATCCGACAAAAAATGCAATTTTAAACTCGATAAAACTTTTTTCACAGATTTCCTGGCCTTGATCTAAATATACGGATCGAAAAAAGGAAGTTCAACTCGAAATAGCTTGTTATTCATATTTTCCATATTTTTCCCATTTCTTCAGGAAAATTGATCAAACTTTGACATTTCGCCTATAAAATCACCCGATTTGCAGAGATCTACCGATAAGGATTACTACTCAATAGGTAGATCTAGGGGCTCTACGAGATCGATTGAACTATGCAGAAGACTCTCGTTTTTCTGAAAACATTTCTTCCTCCTGCATTGTCTCTTTAAAATTGGTAATTAACTCATGGCAATTTTCCAAAATCTTGATTTTTCTACTAGAAAAGGCCTCTGATTCCTGTAATTCCTGTATGTTTTTCTATAAGCTACTATTCAATGGCCTAAATTCATCAGTTACGAAAAAAATTCTATTTGGTAGGCTTGGTTGTGACTCATGCTGTCCACCTAGTTCTTCAGTATGTAATTGTTTCGTATTCTGATAAAGAGAACTGATGATGTTTCGACATCGATGAAATTATTCTATGACAATGCTACATTCAATTGGAAATAGATACGAATGCTCAATTATTGCAGATTCTATACAGTAGGTAGTTCACCAAAAACTTCAAAAAGCAAGTTATTCAATTCGTGCCATTTTATTTCGAACGAGGATGTATTGATATCTAGTTAGCCTAGACCAGATCCATGCATAAACAAAATATTGCGATACCATATCAACGAACAATAACTTATTAGAAGTGTCAGTGTAGAGTTCGAAGTCAAAAAAGTAAACCAGAGTTACGCAATAAATTTAAAAAAAGATGTCCACTGAAATTGTAAAAATCGAAAAATTGGAGTATCATCAAGTACCTGTATTTAAAAGGGTTAAGAGGTAAGCAGATTTACGAAGATATGCTTAATACCCTTGGTGATCAATGTCCTTCGTATGCGACCGTGAAAAATTGGACTGCAAGCTTCAAAAGAGGTAAATTTTCCATTGAATATGATGACCGATCGGGAAGGCCAGTTTCTGTGTCAGTCCCCGAAAATATCGATGCAGTTAATGACATGATCTTATCGGACCGTCGAATTGGGATATCTGAAGCACTGAAGATTTCATACCAACGCGTTCAGCATATAGTTCACGTCAATTTGGACATGAGAAAAATTTCTGCAAAATGGTCAATGGATCCCCATCAAATGTTTGAATGTTGACCAAAAGTGTGCAAGGGTAGAAGCATCGTGTTCAATCTGTGCTCGATTTGAAAACGATGTAGACTTCATAAACAGAATTGTTACTATGGATGAGACTTGGGTACATTTCTACGATCCAAAAACAAAGCAACAATCGATGGAATGGCGACACTCTGGTTCTCCAAGACCTAAGAAGTTTCGTGTCCAAAAATCTGCTGGAAAAGTTCTTGCTTCAGTTTTTTGGGATTGCCATGGAGTAATCATGATTGATTTTTTGGATAAGGGTAGAACAATAACTGGAGATTACTATTCGACATTACTGACCACTCTCCTGAAAAAAATTAAAGAGGAAATACGCGGAAAGCTATCCAACGGTGTTTTGTTTTTACAGGACAACGCCCCAGTACACAAATCTCATGTTGCCATGCAAAAAATTCGTGATTTAGGGTTAGAATTACTAGAACACCCCCCTTATTCACCAGATTTAGCCCCGTCCGAATATCATCTCTTTCCTCAACTGAAAAAAGTTTAAAAGGTCGTGAATTTTCTTCCAACGAGGAGGTAATAAAAGCTGTGGAGGACTGGTTTGAAGAGAAAGATATTTTTTTTTGAAAGGTCTAGAGACGTTGCAGGTTCGCTGTAATAAATGTATTCAATTAAGAGGAGAATATGTTGGGTAATAAAATATTTTGACATTGAAATTTTGTTTGGTTCTAAGGTAGTCTAAGAATTTCTCAATATATCCTCGTATCTTTGTGGGTTCCCATCCTTACAAGACTCAGTTAGGTGTGCCACTCTGTATACCAAGTATTCATATGGTCGTTTATTGAAAACTTGAAGTTTGCATGATTGAGAAAGACATAATCCTCTTCTTCATTCCAAAACAGCCATAACTTCCACAGTGTGAGAATTTTTCAGACCATTAACGTCTTTATAAATCACAATAGACAATGTTGCATACTGATGAGTTTTCCAATAATCCCAAGTGGAGATTCCATGGTGCCTTTGGCGTGTGCGTATATGGGTGAAGAAACGCATACGTAATTATGTGGTAAATGCTAGCCAACGCCCTCTTTCCGACCAGAACTCACACCACTCGTTTTTGCGACTGCAATCACTTCAATCCACTGCTCCAATTATTCCGCTATCTAAGCCATACGACCCGCATATTTCATCTAAAGGCATGTGTTCTCGAGAAATCGGTTCACTCAATTTTTTTAGGCATGACTTAACTTTAACGAGTGTCTAATTAACGAATGAATTTCACGGGACGACAGCTCAGTCGATTGCCATAAATGCGTGTCAGTTTCGATATCTGAAAGGAAAATCTGATCGAGCTCTCACGAATTTTTGCTTTCCGTTTTCTAGGAGTTTTTTCCTCTGTTCGTGTCCACTGCGATCAGGAATTCTCAGATATGTGACCCAGTTTATGATCCACATTTCAAGACATTCGAATACATAAGCTGCATCTTCAGTTATCTATCATCTCTTCAAGATAACTGCATCTCAGCGAAAAGAATCTCCATGTGATAGAAAGATGGAAGGAATATGGACCTTGTCCAAAAAAAATAGAGTTAAAGTTCCCTTTTTCCTTTGGGGTGATCGAATAATAGAAGTGCGTCCCTAAAGCATCTGTTCCTTTACAGTAACACAAACAACATCGATCTATTTGAACATCAGAGGAGAAGAAATATCTAAAAACAGATTCGACCTGTCATGAGGAAGCATTTGCACCTGAAAGTGTTTCCTAAATAAGCTGCAGTGCAAGATGAGCAGATATCTGTGATCTCTACTTCATTCAGTCTATTTTTCCATCACAGGATTTGCTGGAGATTTACAAAAGTGAAAATAAAATATTGAATTTCGGAATGAACAATTCCTGGCACATTCTTGAAGCTATGTAAAAAGATTGTCATAAATTGAATTATGTTCATTTGGATTTGAGCAGACATTCATAAGCTATGAGAATTCAAGTTTCAATGCGGATGTGATTAAATGTTTCTGGTGAACAATGTTTTCCGTTGAACAGTTTTGTATGTATATCTACCATTTTTCTTTAAATCATAACAAACAAAGTTATCATAATCTCATTCGTTAAAATTAGAAACATATCAGGAAAACACCATTTTAATTTATCGACAATTGCTCGATAATATATCTTGGAATGATATCAATAAAAGATTTGATTTAATAAGTTGTTCCTGAAAAAATGGAAGTGCCCCCACTTGATAAGTGAGTGTGAGTAGATAATTATTAATTATTCGATTCGCAACCAACGTTCAAGGTTACTGATCGAAACCTATAGAAATTTTGAATACATAATAATTCAAAATTAATTTGAAACTCGTGGAAAAAGCTTGTACAAAGGTCATGGTTTAAATGTTTGATAATTATGTATCTTGAATTAGATGTTTTTAATCACTCTGTTTAGTTATTTGGGTTTATTTCACCTTTTGGTAGGAAGAAGCCCAAAAAGTATACACTAAATATTCTATCGTTGTGCCTCTATATTTGAGAGTGGAAAAAACTTTTTACTTTTATCTACTCCTTGACCTTAATATTGTCTGTATTGATAAGATATTAGCAAGGAAATTGAAGTAAACTTATATGACCTGTAAATTGACTTTATTGTTTCAGATAAGTGTTTCACATCTTCATGGCAAAATTTTAGTATAGATCTTACAAAAAAATATTACATCTTGTTTTTTTTTTCAACCTTTTCATTTACCCTCAAATCAAATGGCGTTTGACAATACCTGCTGCATTTCCGAATGATGTAACTCAATTAAACTAGCGGACATGATCTGGGTGGCATTAAAGTTCATTCACCGAAAAGTGTTGAGGTTGTGATTGACTATAAGGTGAGGTGTGTCTCAATAACAATACATTTCAATTGTTGCCTATTCGACATCATGATTTATTCACTTGAACTTCGATTGGGACAAATGATGGATTACGATGATCCGATGATCTTTTAGATACAGGGTGATTATCTGATATTTCTGATTGGGATTACTCCATCTTGATTTATGAATTGCTGGAAGGACTTTAGTCTGCCAAAAAAAGATTTATCTGTTTTAATGAGTTGGTAAATATTATGAAATACGACAATGGGCAAGAAGAATAGTAGAAAAGATGTGATGATTTTTTTTTTTTATTTTCATCAAGAAATTATTAGTTATGAGTGTTTTTAACCATAGATACAACAGATTTTTGTGGATAAATTTCACTACAATGATTTTTGAGAGGCATGTGTTTCTATTTCTATGATAATGACAACTGCCAGCTTGAGCGTTACGAAGTTATTATGCCCACAACACAATGGGAAAAACGCATATCTGATTCGGTTTTGCGTGTCAGAAAACTTGCACCGAGTCGTTGAAAAGATATTTTTCCCGCTGGATGATTTTCAATGATTATACGTGTAAATGAGAGGTGTATTCTGATACGGCAACTGACGCTGTTTTACCGGTTAATCGTTCTGAAGGTGAACCGGCTAATAAGAGGGTATATGTGCATAAAATAATCAGTATTCAGTAGCAAGCTATTATTTCCAGTTGTGTTTGTTGAATATCAATTTTCAATTTTTCGAAGGAAATTTTAGTGGTAAACGAGTAATTCGGAGTCAAAACAAAGCCTTTATTGGAAGACAGTTGAAGGAATTTTGGAATATTTAAGAAACTTTAGTGAAAAGTGAACATTAATGGGATTGAATAAAATAAATTTCGCAGATATGCGTGTCGACAGTTTTTTGATGAGAATTCGAATAGATATTCGACATGCTTTTGAGAATACCCTGTAGGTTTTCTCTTCATAATTAGAGTGAAAATCTCACAACATGAGTTCAATAACATTCCCTTAAAATTTCATCCTTGATAATGGGAGTTCGAAATTACACTGCGCAAAAAAATTAACGCACATTATGGAAATCTCAAATATATTCTACAACTGAAGGTGTTCTCAATGATTATTATTTTTCTCAGAATTATGCATGCATATGTTATCCACTTTCAACGTTTTTCTTCAATACAGATGATTTCTCCCAGCAGGAATAAAAAAAGATGATATTATCAGATTTTGAATGTATTGGCTCCATTCTAAAATCAGTTGTTCTCGATCAATTCTAGTGATCAATATAGTTTTCTTTCGTTCTTTCTTTTCTACACTCGATCGCTATGCAACGCGAAACACGCAATTTGACCCAAGAGGAACGTGCCCAAGCGGTAGTTTTGCGAGAAGAAGGGTGGACAATGGACATACACAAGAATTGCAGAAAGGTTTGGAGTTTCCCATACAAGTGTGTCCAGAATGTTGCAGCGATTCAGGGAGATAGGTATGAATGTCCGAAGACCAGGACAGGGTAGACCACTGGTAACAACTGCCATTCAAGAACGTTACTTGAGAGTTTCTTCGTTGAGACAACGGTTTGCAACCGCTCGCCTCCTTCAAAATCAGCTTGAGCAAACTCATGAGGTGCAAATTAGCACTCAGACAATAAGAAATCGCCTCAGAGAATATGATTTAAGGCCTCGTGTCGCGGCAAGAGGCCCAGCTCTTACCCCAGCCCATCGAAGGGCGCGTTTGGATTTTGCGAGAGAGCATATCCATTGGGAAGAGGCCGATTGGGAAAGAGTTCTCTTCACAGATGAGTCTAGATTCTGCCTCTACCATTGTGATCGACGTTCCCTTGTATACAGACGTCTACATGAAAGATATGCTCAGTGCAATTTCCTGAACACTACTGGTTTCGGGGGAGGATCGATTAAGGTATGGGGTGGAATATCTTTGACTGCTCGCACAGACCTAGTGGTCGTTGATAATGGAGCTATGAATGCTGATAAGTATATAAGGAACATTCTTGAAGAGCATGTAGTGCCATTTGCCCCATACATTGGTGAAAATTTCATTTTTATGGACGATAATGCCAGATCCCATCGTGCGCGCATCGTTCAGGAGTACCTTGAAGAGGTTGAGGTCTCTCGAATGGAATGGCCAGCAAGAAGTCTAGATCTCAATCGGATTGAGCAGGTTTGGGACAACCTCAATAGAAGGCTGAGAAGTTCAGAAAATCATCCAGCTACTCTTAATGACTTAGAAATCGAACTCGGAGAAATCTGGGAAGGATTAGATCAGAACATTTTAAGATCACTCATTTTGAGTATGAACCGTCTTTGCCGAGCTGTAATTAACGCAAGGGGTGGAAATACCAAGTATTAAATCACTTATCAGCATTTCAGTATTTTGAAAATTGTT
Source organism: Adalia bipunctata (assembly GCA_910592335.1). Classification (NCBI taxonomy): domain Eukaryota; kingdom Metazoa; phylum Arthropoda; class Insecta; order Coleoptera; family Coccinellidae; genus Adalia; species Adalia bipunctata. The sequence continues at coordinate 9,293,092 of OU342951.1, forward strand.
CATTTCTCTTCTTTCACATAAGATTCGGTGAAATCCTGAATTTTTCTTCCATTTAATGTGTCTTGTTTCGTTCAAAATTTTCCCGAGAGAACATAAAAAATAAGTTATAAAGTCAATGTAGAGTTAACTTTCATAAAAATTGAGATTTTCAGAATGTGCGTTAATTTTTTTGCGCGGTGTATTTTTTGATAGTAATTCTGATTTTAACCAGTACCATTAAATTTTGGATTTAATTCGAATAGTTAACTTTACTACTTGCCCATTATTTCAGCGATTAAAATTCTTATTTCCGACCATTTGAGTTCAATACTTTCCATTTCAGTATGCATACATACATACGAAATTCGCAATAAAATATTAAAATAAGAGATATAAATTAAAGTTATGTACTTTCCTCATAATATTCATGTTCTTCTGTTATGTCTCAACGATTGAATACCTTTCGCTCACTGGCCGTGAAATGAAGTCTGATTTGAAATTCAATTGGTCTTGCCAAGGGGATTTTCGTATGATCACAACGGAATTTTTGCTTCCTCAAAGCACAACGTTTTATAATTAAGAATATGCATAAGATAGATTCGAATGCACGCTAATCAAAAAAATTATATCTTAATCTTAATAAGTTCGAAAAACGCAAAAAATCTCCGTACTCGTCCTATCTATTGAATTTATGAATTTTGACAAATAAAAACATATTTTCTTCCAAATCCATAATCTTTCATTATCACCATTGTTTTTCTTCACTGATTCATTGTTGTCTACCCCAAATGAGAGATGTATAAATTGTCAATATGGAATCTCATTTTGGTCCCATCACCCTGTATAATACACGAATTCATTTCCTGAGAAACCACGGGATCCTATAAATCATCCATTCCGCCATCGGATCATGGATTGCCTTGGGACGATAGTTTGCAAACAGGTTATAATTTTAGCTGAATGAATTCTCTCTTGCGACAAGCCCAAAAAAAACTAGAGACCCAATACATTGCGTCATCCATATTATTCCACTTCGCAAACACAATTTGCATTATTAAATACAAGCACTTACGCAACAGATGACAGGTGAATTGACAACGTTTAATTTATCAAACAATATTACTGAAGAGAATAATATGAGGAATGCAAAGAGACCCGATTGGCAAATTTATGAACTGCAAATAGTCGTAAAAGGTAGAGAGACTATGAGAAAAGCAAGCTCATGTTGGTTGATTAGGCAGGGAAAAATTATGCAACTACTCAATTGACTTAACTCCTGCTGCATTGTTCTCATTAGTGAAATTCTTTCGGTATAGTGATGCATGGATCTTATTTGTTGGGAAACCAAATTATCGGCTGTACCAAGGAATTGGTCAATAGATCATTCCCCTGAGAAGTCGTGTAGAAAAATTGAGATGTGGAGGAAAGATAACAGAAGCGTGATCATGTGAAGGACCAGAAAAAGGAATGTTTATTAGTTTTTAGGTTAAAAACTTTCGTTAAGCAATTTGACTGCTCGTCAAATGTTAAGGATATTGAATAAATTCGTGTTTTCTCTTTAGAAAAACCCATTTTTCCTCTGAGATATGTTAAAGAGTTTTCCAGCTTCAAATAATAAGACTTGCTCCAGAATTCAATGCATTCTTAGTGTGAAATATTCTACTGATTCTTTTCAATTCGTTACCTTGGTTCGGCTGATAACTTTCGTCCACATTAATATTTTAGGACCTTGTCTAATGAAAGGATAGACTTCAATACTCAAACTAATTGAATAAGTGCCTCTCAAGTTGATGAGTCAGATATTGGAATTTGGACATCCTCTGTGATGAAATGACTTTGCCATTTTCGTCTTATTTTCATGTTGTTAGACTGTCGTAAACAACCGTCACGTAATCTAAGAAATTCAACCCTTACGAGGCAAAGTAATTTTATCATACCAACTTAATTCAACCTAAAAGGATAAAAGAAGATGACAAAGTAATAAGAGAAATATGTAAAAATTTACTTGAAACCTGTTATCAATACCCAAAGTGATTGAATTCCTCCTCATTTCAATGAGGTATGATTTGTTTCACGCTAATAGAAGTGGTAGATATACAGGGTCCTGCAATAGTGCGAAAATCTCCCAGACATCTCAGAGATTTCGTTGGAAAGTAGACCTCTTGTATTTTCATTTCTGCATCTCAGGAAATTAATTTCTGATATACAGGGTGTCCCCAATAAATGTTATTCAACAAATGCATGATTTCTTTAATGGATCACCCCATATATTTTCACATATTTTCAATCACCTTCATTACCTCTTTCATGACGCAAAATATTAGAGACATTTTTCCAACGGTACAGATCTTATTCGAAGAAAACTCCAAAAAGGTAAGAGAAAAGCAGTTCAGTAAAATCCTTCTGACGATGTCCAGAAGCGATAGTAACATGAATTTGACCTGAAAGTTTTTTAATTGAAGGATTTGCCTTGACGTGTTCCTAAACGATCAAACTGTCATATACACGGTGTCCGTTATTAAGGTCCAAATATGAAGAATTCAAAATTATTTTTTTTTTTTGGATAAAATTTTCAGTTGCGATATCATTTTTCGTGTCTGCTGGATGCAGGAGTTAAAAATAATCCTGAGGTTACTTCTGAGAAAATGTGAGGTATTCGATTGTCTACATTATTGTGAAAAAAAAATACAGGGTGTTACATATGAAAAAATCGAGAAATAATAATTTTAAGTTCTTCATATTTGGACCTTAATAACGGACACCCTGTATATGACAGGTTGATCGTATAGGAACCGTGTCAAGGCAAATCCTTCAATTAAAAATTTTTCAGATCCAATTCATGTTACTATCTTTTCTGGAAATCGTCGGAAGACTTTTACTGAACTGCTTTTCCCTCACCTTCTTGCAGTTTTCTTCGAATAAGATCTGTACCGTTGGAAAAATGTCTCTAATATTTTGCGTCATGAAAGAGGTAATGGAGGTGATTGAAAATATGTGGAAATATATGGGGTGATCCATTAAAGAAATCATGCATTTGTTGAATAACATTTATCGGGGGCACCCTGTATATCAGAAAATAATTTCCTGAGATGCAGAAATGAAGGTACAAGAGGTCTACTTTCCAACGAAATCTCTGAGATGTCTGGTTCGGCAGCAATAGAAGATTTTCGCACTTTTGCTGGACCCTGTATAGTGTGTCCCAAACTGGAGGTACAAGCATAGGGGAAAGTTCATTTTAAGGAAAAAAGTGGTATCGCAAACGTATCGTTTTCGAGAAACAGTTTTGAATTTTTTCCTCGTATTACCTGCAGTTCTTAAGATAAAGTTTACATCATTAGGCATGCCAATTTCGATTGCAAATCTACAGGGTGATATCTTTACTGGAACACTGCCCCCTATTTTCCTTCAGAACTTTTTTTGGTGGGCCGCTGTTAGTTTGAAAAATTGTAAAATGAAGCTTTGTTGTTATACCTACTAAAATTTATGGTCTACTGTAGTTTTGTCGTATCTGCTATCGGTTTCGAGAAAAAAAATTTGAACGATTCTCTCGAATTCCTCAGAAAATCAAAATTGTCATTAAAATCCATTTAGTATCAAAATAAATCCGAACTATTTAGGTCTGGGGATCTGGGAGGCCATGACTGATGTCCACTCCGTCCAGAAATGGGGTAAATAAATGGGGAAGATCTTTGGAAAGTGTTTAGTGCTCAGAGAAGATAATAATATACAGGGTCTTTCACGAGGAACCTCACCCATATTTATACGGGAAACTACTGAACGTATTTTCATGAAATTCAGCACTTATAAGTATTTCACGATGCTGAAATCTAAAATATTTTCAATTCATGAGCACCTCCGGTTTTTCCGGAAATGACGTCAACTTCCGTTTTTCAAATTGGAACACCATTTTTTTATTGCAGAAATAGATTCCTTAGAAAATTTCAAGTTATTTTGATGTAACATTTTTCAGTTTTGGTTGGAAAATTCTCTCTGAGCGGGAAAATTCGAAAAAAAATCGAAAATAGAGCTCCGCTGAAACAAGAATAACTTCGAGGTTTTTGGATGGAAAATTTTCATTTTTGGGATTTTTCAAGATGTAAGATTGATGTATCCACTTTAAAAATCCAAATCGCGATTCATGATACAGGGGGTGAAAAAATCGCTTTCAAAGTTAGGGATGACAAAATCGTGAAAAATCAATTTTTTCAAATTAGAACCCCTTTTTTTTATGGCAGATATTGAATCTACGTTAAAAAATAATGCGAGTGTATGCATCACACCCTTGCCCTAAAGTGGATATTAACTCAGAAAATATCCATTTTAGGGCAAGGGTGTGATGCATACACTCACATTATTTTTCAACGTAGATTCAATATCTGCCATAAAAAAATGGTGTTCTAATTTGAAAAACGGAAGTTGACGTCATTTCCGGAAAAACCGGAGGTGCTCATGCCTTGAAAATATTTTAGATTTCATCAGCATCGTGAAATACTTATAAATGCTGAATTTCATGAAAATACGTTCAGTAGTTTCCCATATAAATATGGGTGAGGTTCCTCGTGGAAGACCCTGTATAAGAAAGTGTTTTGGCTACTTAATTCATATTGTTCTATTTGGCTTTCCGAAACTTTTCCAGTACTAACAGATCTTCAGGACCGATTCTTTAAATTAGCTAGTTCTTCAGCAAATATGATGTTGGTGGAATTTCTAGAATCTCGAAGAATCTTGGTAACTTTGGCTTCTCATTTGCAAATTAGAGGATAATCAATATCGGTCCCCGCCTCTAACCTAACTTCATCTAGAAACAAAAGCCTCGCGACATCTCAGACTGCCCATCATCGCGACCAATTTCATGGTCATCCTCCTCCGAATACCCGGTATTCCGCACCGCAACCAGACCGACCACAACGCCAGCTGACTCACCGACTTCAAAACCGGCACCGAAGGAATTCCAAACAGACCGAATTCCCAAGTCTACACTCACCGTCCAAGAGGGTCCTGCTACCAAAGTCCTCCTCCTGGCACTCCGACTTCAAACCGCCCTTCAACTGGCTCATCTCGACCTATTGACACCTTTTCATCACTTTCGACACCAGCCACTCAACCGTCCGGATATGTGTCGCATCGACCTTCTCGCTGTCGCAATTAAAACTATCAAGAGTGTCGGTCCGAGTCGCTAAGTAGGCGACGAATTCGCGACTGGACTTTGTTTTCGAAAACAGCTGACGATGGCGGCAAGGCTAACTCGATGTAGGAACAAGGATTTCCTCGGTTTAAGAGCTCAAGCGCGGTGCGACTTTCGGAACGGGGTATCGATCGAGCTGCGACGCGACGAGTAGACGTCGCTTTGGGGGTGCTGGGCGTCGGTGGGGTGGATTGGGTGACTGCAGGGGTGTAGGCTGCGGATGAAAGGTGAAGCGAATTTTTTGTAAAGAATTGTTTGAATTTTAAGGATAATACTCCTTTTTCCAATCGAAAAAGTACTTAATTTTCAAACAAAAAACACACCACCATATTTTTTGGGTAGTTTTTCGAACAACCAACAGTGGCAAGTATAAAATTGGTGTCGAAATGTCTCTCTGAGACTGGTCTGAAGATCAGTTTATTGTTAGGAAAACGGTGAATAAAATTGCTTTCTTGTATCGAAAAGGATCTCAGAGCTACACATATAAATATTCCCATAGAATTGAAAGTGATTTTTTAATTGTGTCAAGAAACCAGGACGCCAATGCGTAAAAACTTGAGGGGAACGCTCGTGTGTGCTACGCATAAAATTATTGCGTGGGGAAAGGGTAGTAGTGTTGAAGCCTTTCGAATGTTTTAATTTGAATCAACTTACTAATCATAAAGTATAATTGTTTCACTCTGGCGGTCTGAAAATTATGCTACACTTAGTTCAGAAATTCGATTTTTACTGTGGTATCAAGATCAGTTCAAGCCTAAAATTTCAGAAGGGTCTAGTAAACTCATTCAGTCAACAGTCTTGAACAGGAATACGAATTAAAGTTAACTATAAATTTCAAAGAAATGGGAAAACTTTACACTGGGAATATGACAATTGAGCACAACATACCTCATACAAATCTTGCAATTTTAATGGATATAATTCTTGAAATATAGGGTGTTCCTTAATTGGTGCAAACAAAGGGGGGCGATTCCTTGCATAATTTAAAGAAAAAAGGCTCATAAACATGGGGCCGCAAACGTTTCGTTTTCGAGATACAGTGTGTTAAAGTTTGAATTTTTTTCAAGTTTTTTTCTCTGCATTTCACAAGATAATCATCTGAAAATTTGCATGAATATAAAAATTTGATTTCAGTTGAATTAGTTCTATCAGGTACTAGTAGATCCCCTAGATCTACCTATTGAATTTCTGCAAATCCGGTGATTTTACAAGGACTAAACGAGAATAAATTCGCTATCACAAAAACGCCTATATCTCTTGAACCAATTGAGAAAAAATAAAAATTTGATCATAGTTAGCTTTGTTATGAACGTCAGAAACATGTGGAACATTCACTTCATAGATATTTCAATTGTCTGTCGCAAAATGTCAAGCCAAGTGAAAACACGAGAAGTGAAACTTTTTCAAAATAATCAAAAATGGAGCTTCAAAAGAATCGCGAAAGAGGCTCGCGTTCGTCCGGAAACGGTTTCATGAGTTGTTAAGCGCTTCAACGAAGATCTTACAATTAACCGCAAGGAAGGAACCGGGAGGAAAAAGGAATTTCATAGCCCAAAAAAAGTGAAGAAAGCCAATAGCCTCTTTCAGAAGAATCCTAACCTTTCAGGACGGAAAGTGGCCCAAATAGTGGGTTGTTCGCAGTCAACCGTTCAGAAAATCAAGTCGAGTTGTGGGCTCAGAACATACAAAGTGCAGAAAGTGCCAGAGGGAACGCTGTGAAGAATCAAGAAGCGAAACTTCTTGAAAAATTTTTCCTGTTGCGTGATGGACGACGAAACCTATGTCTTGGCTGATTTCTCGCAACTTCCTGGTCAGGAATTTTATACTGCAGATTCTCGTGGAAATGTTGACGAACAATTTCGCGTGAAGAAATAAGCAAAGTTTCCTAAAAAATTCCTGGTTTGGCAAGCAATTTGCACTTGTGGAAAAAGTAACAAATTTTTCGTTGGCCAAGGCTCTGTTGACTCGAAGATATACATCGAGGAATGCTTGAAGAAGCGACTTTTACCATTTTTACGTGAGCACGATGTGTCAACAATCTTTTGGCCAGATTTAGCTTCATGCCACTACAGCAAGGCCACCAAGGAATGGTACGAAGCTAATGAGGTGGTTTTTGTCCCCAAAGAGGCCAATCCACCAAATTGCCCAGAACTCAGGCCAATCGAAAGATATTGGGCCCTGGTAAAAAGAGAATTGAAGAAGACTAAGAATCAACGAAAACATTAGCGGAATTCAAGCAAAAGTGGAAGACAGCATCCCAGAAAGTGACTGAGAACACTATAAGAAGCATAATGGGAAGAATTCCAGAAAAAATCCATGAATTTTGTAAAAAATAATTATGGTTTTTTTATTGTAAAAACAGTTTTCATTAGAATTAGAAGATGATTCGAAAATGAGTTTGATTTTCGAAATCGGTCCAGTGGTTCAAAAGATATAAGCGTTTTTGTGATAGCGAATTTATTCTCGTTCAGTCCTTAGTAGAACTTTTTTCAAACTTTTCGATAATTTTTCTTGGAGGAATGAGATAATTATGGAAAAAATGAATACCATGCTGTTTTGCATTGACTGTTCCTCTTTCGATCCGTGTATTTACATCACGGCCAGGATATCTGTGAAAAAAGTTTTATCGAGTTTAAAATTGCCCTTTTTGTCTAATTTTTTCGCGATTTTCGCAAAAATTTTAAAAACATATCTATAACGCCTAGAGAATCGGAATTCCACCCACGTATAAATCGATTATTCCTCTTTTCGACCGTATAAAAATTTCTTTACTGTATCGCAGCTTCGCTGCGATTTCAAAATTCTTCTGGGCCCACTTTTTCGACAGTTTCCAAAGAGTTACCATTTAAGTACAGTATAGAAATAGATCAAAGTGAACGATAGAACGATTAACCCTAATGTCTTTGAAAAAATGCTGTTTTTAAAGCCCAAACAGCAAAAAGCTGAAAACGAAGCTTGAAATACAGTCCCAATCAGTAACACAAGGTAACAGGAAGAATTTCCTTTTAACAACCAGAATGCACGAGGAAATCATTATCAACTTCTACATTGTTACGAATCAAACGAAGAGACAAGTGCGAACACTGCTAACAACCTCTCGAATGAACAAAGGAACCTGATTGATAGGAACGACTTAACGATTTCCTCATCTGAAAACGAAATAATCATCTTCTGCACTTGCATTTTTCACCACCGCTGAAATCGAAAACTAGAGGAAGTTTTCGATCTCAATTGCCGTGACCGATCAGGTGATGAAGTGATAAAATCCTCTCATTACCGGCTCGAGGAACTGAAGGGTAAAAGTGAGTTGTTGCATGCCAAACGAGATCTTCTTTCCGAGCGGACGCTGTGTCGCAAAAATCGGTTACGAGTGTTACGACCTCATCAAACGACCAAATCACGTTCTTCATTAGAGAAATTCATCAAACGGGTACATCACTAGTCGGGAGAAAGATGAGAAATTGCAGGACCGTACAAGAGGGATAGTTAGGACTTGATATTTATCAGACAAAAGAATTCTCCAAGAAAAAAATTGAGATTATAAGTACACATGACACTCAATGTCAAAATGTAGATAGATGATGAGAAGCTGGCGTTGTTTTTCAGTAGGAGACTGATGTAGGGGTGTGGCAGTGAGTGAGGTTGTGTGTTGAGATCCCTTTCTGAAGAAAATCTTATTGAACTAGCTTTTGGGAAACTGAACACCTTCTACTGGGACCACTATATTGCTGTAGCTCTCCAGGACCTTTGCTGGTCACTACAGTGCAGGAAGACAGCACTAGCAATCACTTCTTGAGGGACTACACCACAATTGTAAAAGCTACGAGGATTGAAAAATTCTTAGCCTACTATAGAACCAAACAAAATTTCAATGTCAAAATATTTTATTACTCAACATATTCTCCTCTTAATTGAATACATTTATTACAGCGAACCTGCAACGTCTCTAGACCTTTAAAAAAAATGTTTCTTCTTGCTCTGCAAACCAGTCCTCCACAGCTTTTATTACCTCCTCGTTGGAAGAAAATTAACGACCTTTTAACCTTTTTTTCAGTTGAGGAAAGAGATGATAGTCGGACGGAGCAAAATTTGGTGAATAAGGGGGGTGTTCTAGTAATTCTGACCCTAAATCACGAATTTTTTGCATGGCAGCATGAGATTTGTGTACTGGGGCGTTGTCCTGTAAAAACAAAACACTTTTGGATAGCTTTCCGCGTCTTTTCTCTTTAATTTTTTTCCCGTAGTGGTCAGTAATGTCGAATAGTAATCTCCAGTTATTGTTCTACCCTTATCCAAAAAATCAATCATGATTACTCCATGGCAATCCCAAAAAACTGAAGCAAGAACTTTTCCAGCACATTTTTGGACACGAAACTTCTTAGGTCTTGGAGAACCAGAGTGTCGCCATTCCATCGATTGTTGCTTTGTTTCAGGATCGCAGAAATGTACCCAAGTCTCATCCATTGTAACAATTCGGTTTAAGAAGTCTACATCGTTTTCAAATCGAGCGCAGATCGAACGCGATGCTTCTACCCTTGCACGCTTTTGGTCAACATTCAAACATTTGGGGATCCATTTCGCAGAAATTTTTCTCATGTCCAAATTGACGTGAACTATATGATGAACGCGTTCGTATGAAATCTTCAGTGCTTCAGATATTCGTTTTAGCCCAATTCGACGGTCTAATAAAATCATGTCATGAACTGCATCGATATTTTCGGGGACCGACACAGAAACTGGCCTTCCCAATCGGTCATCATCTTCAATGGAAAATTTACCTCTTTTGAAGCTTGCAGTCCAATTTTTCACGGTCGCATACGAAGGGCATTGATCACCAAGGGTATTAAGCATGTCTTCGTAAATTTGCTTACCTCTTAACCCTTTTAAATACAGGTACTTGAGATGGCTCGATACTCCAATTTTTCGATTTTTACAATTTCGGTGGACATCTTTTTTTTAAATTTTTTGCGTAACTCTGGTTTACTTTTTTGACGTCGAACTCTACACTGACACTTCTAATAAGTTATTGTTCGTTGATATGGTATCGCAATATTTTGTTTATGCATGGAACTGGTCTAGGCTAACTAGATATCAAATATGTACATCCTCGTATAACCTGAAGTTGGAAACCTTGTTCAAATTCGTAGCCAAAAGCGCTATCATTCTGACCGAATGTCTATAATTGTGAAACATTGAAACGAAAATTGTCATTTTCAGAACTTGACAATTTTCGTTTCAATGTTTCACAATTAATAATTATAGACATTCGGTCAGAATGATAACGCTTTTGTCTATAATTCAGTGATACTCAAAGTGTGTTCCGCGGAACCCTAGGGTTCCGCGATACCCCTGTAGGGATTCCGCAAGAATTTAGAAACAGAAAATTAAAATAAATTGAAGAACAGATACATGTGGGTGATTCATCATGAATACGGAGAAAAAGTCCTTTTTATCCCACAATCTTTATTAGTTGACGACTAGTTTTGAGACCTTAAAAATGGTCTCATTTTCATTTTGTTTTGTTTTTCAGTTAGATGTCGCTTCATTGTTTAAATTGGAGATCGTTATTTTGAATATAACATATTGTTGGTTCATATTGTTTTATCTGCCTTGTTGCTCTACATTTGGGAATTTCGACACTTGATTGTATGACGCAAGATTTGTTTTTAATTTTTTGACTTTTGTAGCTTGTATGTGAGTGTTTTATACCTTAATTTAATATAATTTAATATCATTTGTGTTTTATTTTCAATCTAGCTTTGACTTGAAAATGAGACCATTTTGAAATTCTCGAAACTAGTCATCAACTAATGAAGATTGTGGGATAAAAAGGACTTTTTCTCCGTATTTATAGAAAAAAAATCAAAACACCACCTTCTGGTCAAACGTTTTGACTCCGCCCACTGCTCGTATACTTGTGAGTGCTTTTTGTTTATCAAAAACGTCGACTCGAGTATTTTTGAGAATGTTTGAGATTGAGTCAAGGACCCTAGGACCATGATACTAAAACCCACAAGAAAAGACCACTTGATGTACGAATTTTGAATAGGTTGGCGGATGACATCTCTACGTCACAAATGGCGCTTATTTTCAGAGTAATTTTCTTGGATTCGCTTAATTCTAGCGTGAATATAATTTTCTTCTTCGGAATATTTGCAAAAATACCGTATCCGATCTGAAAGAAGTCAAAATAGTTGTTGATTATAAAATAGCACTTGGAGATTCGAGCAAAATATTAACTCATGACAAATAGATGCGTAATCAAATAAACGAGAATACTTATGTTTCGTCTCTAAAATCAATTTTCTTAATTTTTTTTTTGATGATTTAATTGTTACAAAATATTATTGTGAGAACTTCAACTGATACACGAGAGAATTAGTATTCCGACTAACGTGTGGTAAAGTAGGTAATAATTAATAACTGTTACATTGTACTTTCAATACTCTTATTAATAAAGAATACACACTTTTATTGTAGGGTTCCGTCAAGTATTTTGCTTGTCATAAGGGTTCCGTCCCCAAAAAAGTTTGAGAACCGCTGGTCTATATGAACAAGAAATGAAGAATGTAATATCTTTATCCGTCTTTATGTATTTTTATTACGAGCTAGACCGTTATATCGGCGATTTCCTATTTATGGCGACCCATTCCGTCGGTTAAAAAGTGACATTTAGCTGTGTTCCCATCAAAATAAGGCACCATTCATTCCGTGTAAAATGTCTCGGTCTGACATGGGAATTTCGTTCAAGCAATCTTTCTGGGCACGATTTCCTCATTTTTACATTTCGCTGATAGAGGTGGCGGTCTTTGCCGAGGCATTTACCTCACTTTCACTGATTTTCTGCCAAGTCAGTGCGGTCTTATCCTGTGTATCTGTCAGGTTCAATGAAAATCTTGGTTTCATAAAAAAAACGTGTAGAACGAACGAACGCTTACTTTATCGTGGTTGTGATAAAGCTTGTGGTTCCCAGGAACGGACTCTGGTGAAATTAATGGAACCTGACAGAAGTTGGAAGCCTATTAAGGTTGCGCGAAGACAAATTGGCCCACCCTGTATACTGTTAATGAAATGTCCCCTTTCTGTTGACGATATAATAATCTGTATAATTCTCAAGACTGATATATTTTTCTAATAAAAGTAAGGCAAAAACTTAGAGGAATCTTAAAGAATTTCAGGAGAACTAAAGTGAGCTAGGAAATATTGGCACTAGAAGTTTGGAATATAGGTCACATCACTGAGGATTTACTACAGTATGATCAGTGGAGAATAATGGTACATATTCTTGAAAATTTCCAAGAGGGAATTTTCATTTTTCAGCTTGATATGGAGGCTTCAAGATATGGCTTTTCATTTTAACTCGGCGTAATTTATAAATCAGTGACTCTCTATTAGATAATTATGCATTAAATCATTACAATGGCAGCCTGAGGTTGGAATTTTATGGTTGAACAGACATCAACCGTTACGAACTTCAATTGATCATAATACACATTCGACAAGAAGGATTAAAATAGACAATTCGCTCTTACTGGACACCACGCCAAATTCACAGAGTGGACATATTAAATGTAGATCATAACTTCAGATATCAGATAAGGACCTGTTATCTCTTCGCAAAACCAATGAACCGTTAATTTCCCATGGATATCTCGAAAGTTCTAAATGTGATGGACGATCGACATTAAATACCTTAACGCTCAATTGCACAAATACATACAGCATTCTTATGTAATTATGGGTATCATTCACAGCGAGAACTCCGTACTGATTTCCATTCAAAATCGAGTATCAAGCTCGTTTTTCGTTTTTCTGTAATAAATTGTGTCGCAGCAAGTCAACCATTACACCGCATACCCACAATTTAATGAATCAAAGATAAAGATTGACACATTCTTGTACTCGATATCATAGGGTTCATTGAGGTTCAATAACTCTTTGGAACGATACTGATGAATATTAAGATTAGCTACTGATTCCGAAAGGTGAGATATGGGGAACATCAGGAAGAGAAGAATTGTAGGTAAAAAGGAATATTTTTCCCTTTCTCTTCATTTTCTGGATGACCTCCCAAATTACTTATGATAGATGTATTGTATAGACAATTTTTCACCAGAAAACACAGACTTGAATAAAGCAAAAAACTACCTACATACTACTTTTAACCTACTTAATCTTTATTCTTTTTTCTGAGTGAAAAATCCTTCCACAAGAAATGAGCTTATGCGATATCATTTTATTGTTTGAATACTCGGTTCTCCGTCTAAATGCAAAATTTCATCTCGATGGAATCCGTAGTTTTGAAAATACCGGGAAAGCAAAACTAGAATATGTGGTGTTAGGAAATCGCATGAGTAATAGTGGATTTCAAACGATTTCCTCTACTAGCAAATCGAAGTCAAAATAGTTGATATTGCGCCTCTTAGACAGAGGTGAAGCAAATCTCAATACACTGTATCTGTTTGTCTGGTTGCATATGCCAGGCGACGATCACCCAGAACTCAGAGATACTTATGGCAATGTTGATTAACAATATACAAACAAAAAGTGGATCCGACCACAGGATCGGGAGCTATGATGATTTGAAATTTGGAATTTTTGAAAAAATGCCATTTCGCAGGTCAAAATCTAAACTATTCAAAATAGCGCCTTGAAATATTTTTTATTGAATTCAGCGTCCTCGAAAACCTATAATTCAATACCAAACTTGACCATGTTGTCCTTCCTTAACCAGTTTTTCTTGAGTTTTATGTTTTCCATTTTTCATTTTCGAGTTTTGTTCACACGCTTAGAGCATGCAGAGTTTTAGTATTATGGATCGACAAAATGGGTATTCTGAAAGATTTGAATGGAATGAAGACCTCAACGATCGAATAACAACTTTAAATTTCCCAGGGATTCCGTGTTGATGACGAATATGGTGTTTTTGGGGGGGTCTTACCTCTTATGCATTTTTGACCCAAAAAGTTGGGATTTTCGATATCCATTTTATTGTTTTAAGAGATACTTTGGACAATGCTGATTAACAATATACAACCCTCATGTGGATGCGACCAGAGAAACGGGAGCTATGACGATTTGAAATTTTGAATTTTTTGAAAAAATGCCATTTGACAGGTGAGAATCTTAATTATGCTAGTTAGGGCTCTGGAAAGTCTTTTATTGAATGGAACGACCTCGAAAACCTACATTTTGATACCAAAATCGTCCATGTAGCCCTCATAACTAATGAATTATTTCGTTTTAATTTTTTTGATATTTCATTTTCGAGTTTTGTTCTGAAGCTCAGAGCACTCAAAGTATGGGTGATATGGATCACCAAATTGGGTATTCTGAAAGATTCGAATGGGTTAAAGACGTTATCGATTGAATAACACTGTTAGATTTTCCAGGCAATTCGTGTTGATGGCAAATATGGTGTTTTTAGGGGGTCTTACCCCTTATGCATTTTTGACCCAAAAAGTTGGGATTTTCGATATCGATTTTATTGTTTGAAGAGATACTTTGTACAATGCTGATTAACAATATACAACCTTCATGTGGAAGTGACCAAAGAAACGGGAGTTATGACAGTTTGAAATTCCGATTTTTTGAAAATATGCCATTTGACAGGTGAAAATCTAAACTATGCTAGTTAGGGCTCTGGAATATATTTTATTGAATAGAGCGACCTCGAAAACCTACATTTTGATACCAAAATCGTCCATGTAGCCCTCATAAGTAATGAATTATTTCGTTTTAATTTTTTCGATATTTCATTTTCGAGTTTTGTTCTGAAGCTCAGAGCACTCAAAGTATGGGTGATATGGATCACCAAATTGGGTATTCTGACAGATTCGAATGGGTTGAAGACGTTATCGATTGAATAACACTGTTAGATTTTCCAGGCAATTCGTGTTGATGGCAAATATGGTGTTTTTAGGGGGTCTTACCCCTTATGCATTTTTGACCCAAAAAGTTAGGATTTTCGATATCGATTTTATTGTTTGAAGAGATACTTTGGACAATGCTGATTAACAATATACAACCCTCATGTGGATGTGACCAAAGAAACGGGAGTTATGACAGTTTGAAATTCCGATTTTTTGAAAAAATGCCATTTGACAGGTGAAAATCTAAACTATGCTAGTTAGGGCTCTGGAATATATTTTATTGAATAGAGCGACCTCGAAAACCTACATTTTGATACCAAAATCGTCCATGTAGCCCTCATAAGTAATGAATTATTTCGTTTTAATTTTTTCGATATTTCATTTTCGAGTTTTGTTCTGAAGCTCAGAGCACTCAAAGTATGGGTGATATGGATCACCAAATTGGGTATTCTGAAAGATTCGAATGGGTTGGAGACGTTATCGATTGAATAACACTGTTAGATTTTCCAGGGAATTCGTGTTGATGGCAAATATGGTGTTTTTAGGGGGTCTTACCCCTTATGCATTTTTGACCCAAAAAGTTGGGATTTTCGATATCGATTTTATTGTTTGAAGAGATACTTTGGACAATGCTGATTAACAATATACAACCCTCATGTGGATGTGACCAAAGAAACGGGAGTT
Organism: Adalia bipunctata; assembly: GCA_910592335.1. Lineage (NCBI taxonomy): Eukaryota > Metazoa > Arthropoda > Insecta > Coleoptera > Coccinellidae > Adalia > Adalia bipunctata. Next base: position 9,308,812 of record OU342951.1, read on the forward strand.
ATGACAGTTTGAAATTCCGATTTTTTGAAAATATGCCATTTGACAGGTGAAAATCTAAACTATGCTAGTTAGGGCTCTGGAATATATTTTATTGAATAGAGCGACCTCGAAAACCTACATTTTGATACCAAAATCGTCCATGTAGCCCTCATAAGTAATGAATTATTTCGTTTTAATTTTTTCGATATTTCATTTTCGAGTTTTGTTCTGAAGCTCAGAGCACTCAAAGTATGGGTGATATGGATCACCAAATTGGGTATTCTGACAGATTCGAATGGGTTGAAGACGTTATCGATTGAATAACACTGTTAGATTTTCCAGGCAATTCGTGTTGATGGCAAATATGGTGTTTTTAGGGGGTCTTACCCCTTATGCATTTTTGACCCAAAAAGTTAGGATTTTCGATATCGATTTTATTGTTTGAAGAGATACTTTGGACAATGCTGATTAACAATATACAACCCTCATGTGGATGTGACCAAAGAAACGGGAGTTATGACAGTTTGAAATTCCGATTTTTTGAAAAAATGCCATTTGACAGGTGAAAATCTAAACTATGCTAGTTAGGGCTCTGGAATATATTTTATTGAATAGAGCGACCTCGAAAACCTACATTTTGATACCAAAATCGTCCATGTAGCCCTCATAAGTAATGAATTATTTCGTTTTAATTTTTTCGATATTTCATTTTCGAGTTTTGTTCTGAAGCTCAGAGCACTCAAAGTATGGGTGATATGGATCACCAAATTGGGTATTCTGAAAGATTCGAATGGGTTGGAGACGTTATCGATTGAATAACACTGTTAGATTTTCCAGGGAATTCGTGTTGATGGCAAATATGGTGTTTTTAGGAGGTCTTACCCCTTATGCATTTTTGACCCAAAAAGTTGGGATTTTCGATATCGATTTTATTATTTGAAGAGATACTTTGGACAATGCTGATTAACAATATACAACCCCCATGTGGATGTGACCAAAGAAACGGGAGTTATGACAGTTTGAAATTCCGATTTTTTGAAAAAATGCCATTTGACAGATGAAAATCTAAACTATGCTAGTAAGGGCTCTGGAATATATTTTATTGAATAGAGCGACCTCGAAAACCTACATTTTGATACCAAAATCGTCCATGTAGCCCTCATAAGTAATGAATTATTTCGTTTAAATTTTTTCGATATTTCATTTTCGAGTTTTGTTCGGAAGCTCAGAGCACTCAAAGTATGGGTGATATGGATCACCAAATTGAGTATTCTGACAGATTCGAATGGGTTGAATACGTTATCGATTGAATAACACTGTTAGATTTTCCAGGCAATTCGTGTTGATGGCAAATATGGTGTTTTTAGGGGGTCTTACCCCTTATGCATTTTTGACCCAAAAAGTTGGGATTTTCGATATCGATTTTATTGATTGAAGAGATACTTTGGACAATGCTGATTAACAATATACAACCCTCATGTGGATGTGACCAAAGAAACGGGAGTTATGACAGTTTGAAATTCTCATTAACTATGCTAGTTAGGGCTCTGGAATATATTTTATTGAATAGAGCGACCTCGAAAACCTACATTTTGATACCAAAATCGTCCATGTAGCCCTCATAAGTAATGAATTATTTCGTTTTAATTTTTTCGATATTTCATTTTCGAGTTTTGTTCTGAAGCTCAGAGCACTCAAAGTATGGGTGATATGGATCACCAAATTGGGTATTCTGAAAGATTCGAATGGGTTGAAGACGTTATCGATTGAATAACACTGTTAGATTTTCCAGACAATTCGTGTTGATGGCAAATATGGTGTTTTTAGGGGGTCTTACCCCTTATGCATTTTTGACCCAAAAAGTTGGGATTTTCGATATCGATTTTATTGTTTGAAGAGATACTTTGGACAATGCTGATTAACAATATACAACCTTCATGTGGATGTGACCAAAGAAACGGGAGTTATGACAGTTTGAAATTCCGATTTTTTGAAAAAATGCCATTTGACAGGTGAAAATCTAAACTATGCTAGTTAGGGCTCTGGAATATATTTTATTGAATAGAGCGACCTCGAATACCTACATTTTGATACCAAAATCGTCCATGTAGCCCTCATAAGTAATGAATTATTTCGTTTTAATTTTTTCGATATTTCATTTTCGAGTTTTGTTCTGAAGCTCAGAGCACTCAAAGTATGGGTGATATGGATCACCAAATTGGGTATTCTGAAAGATTCGAATGGGTTGGAGACGTTATCGATTGAATAACACTGTTAGATTTTCCAGGGAATTCGTGTTGATGGCAAATATGGTGTTTTTAGGGGGTCTTACCCCTTATGCATTTTTGACCCAAAAAGTTGGGATTTTCGATATCGATTTTATTGTTTGAAGAGATACTTTGGACAATGCTGATTAACAATATACAACCCTCATGTGGATGTGACCAAAGAAACGGGAGTTATGACAGTTTGAAATTCCGATTTTTTGAAAAAATGCCATTTGACAGGTGAAAATCTAAACTATGCTAGTTATGGCTCTGAAAAGTCTTTTATTGAATGGAGCGACCTCGAAAACCTACATTTTGATACCAAAATCGTCCATGTAGCCCTCATAAGTAATGAATTATTTCGTTTTAATTTTTTCGATATTTCATTTTCGAGTTTTGTTCTGAAGCTCAGAGCACCCAAAGTATGGGTGATATGGATCACCAAATTGGGTATTCTGAAAGATTCGAATGGGTTGGAGACGTTATCGATTGAATAACACTGTTAGATTTTCCAGGGAATTCGTGTTGATGGCAAATATGGTGTTTTTAGGGGGTCTTACCCCTTATGCATTTTTGACCCAAAAAGTTGGGATTTTCGATATCGATTTTATTGTTTTAAGAGATACTTTGGACAATGCTGATTAACAATATACAACCCTCATGTGGATGCGACCAGAGAAACGGGAGCTATGACGATTTGAAATTTTGAATTTTTTGAAAAAATGCCATTTGACAGGTGAAAATCTTAATTATGCTAGTTAGGGCTCTGGAAAGTCTTTTATTGAATGGAACGACCTCGAAAACCTACATTTTGATACCAAAATCGTCCATGTAGCCCTCATAACTAATGAATTATTTCGTTTTAATTTTTTCGATATTTCATTTTCGAGTTTTGTTCTGAAGCTCAGAGCACTCAAAGTATGGGTGATATGGATCACCAAATTGGGTATTCTGAAAGATTCGAATGGGTTGAAGACGTTATCGATTGAATAACACTGTTAGATTTTCCAGGCAATTCGTGTTGATGGCAAATATGGTGTTTTTAGGGGGTCTTACCTCTTATGCATTTTTGACCCAAAAAGTTGACATTTTCGAAATCGATTTCATTAGGCCTAGAGATACTTCGGACAATGCTGATTAACAATATACAAACAAAAAGTGGATCCGACCAAAGGAACGGGAGCTATGATGATTTGAAATTTGGAATTTTTGAAAAAATGTCATTTCGCAGGTCAAAATCTAAACTATTCTAGATTTTTTATTGAATTCAGCATCCTCGAAAACCTATAATTCGATACCAAACTTGACCATATGGTCCTTCTTTAACCAGTTTTTCTTGAGTTTTATGTTTTCCATTTTTCATTTTCGAGTTTGGTTCACACCATACAGAACCTCGAAATTGACAATAATCTGTTTATAGTAGATCAATCGATCTCTAATATTTTCAATAAAAAAATTTCATTTTGAGTCTTTAACTCCTATAATGTTGGTAGAAAATTTCTATCAATTCATGCCCCCCCTGAAAAAATTCATGCCTTCCCCCCTGAAAATCTGTCTGGATCCGCTATTGATTTGGAGGTGCTGACCAAAAGATCTACTTACTTCCACTCATATTTCAAAGCTTTCATTTCTCGTTCCCTACAGGAAATTACAAATCCAATTATAACAAGAAAAATCCCTTTGACTTATACCAATGCCTCTTTTATTTCCGATTCGGCATCGACTGAGTTCGAATTAATATCCTTGCATTTTCATATCTAATTAAAATCATTTCCATTAATTTGCTGTTACCAGCTCTGCAAGACTGTAACCATGATTGGACATAAATTCGCCATTTCTATTTCTGTTTATTCTCGGTGAATTTTATGGGGTCTTTAGCGATTGTAGCAGTATTTAAATGGGTTGTCTTAATTACATGAGAGTCATTATAATAATTGATGTTATGATAGCTGACGGTATTATGATACGATCTTGGCACTAAATGCACTGTTAAGGTGCAGGATCATTGAAATTAATGATTTGGTTATTTGAAAATGTTGAAAAAAAGTCGAGTTGTCCCTTTCATTGATCTACATTTCACTGTGAATAGAACACTGAAGAATGTTATGGAAAGAACAATAATCCATTTAAATCTGATTTGTAATCAAAATAACAATCTCAAAAATGAAAGTTTTGAAGTAGTATCTAAATTTTGCTGCAATAATTTATACCTCATTGAAGTTCACCTAGGGATTTTCAGTTGTTCGTCATTCTTGGAGATCTCTAAAGAGCTGCGTTCGTAAATGCTTCTTTATGATGTAGACTGTAGTTTCTTCTAGTAAATCTCACTATGCAATCAAGCACCACCCTATGATTACAATTATATCCATTTTTCTGACTTACCACCATCTTGCAAGCGTATAGTAAATTGCATCCAACTCACCTGTAAACAAAAATAATTCCATAAATAATCAGTTTTCCAATTGTTTGTGTACATAAATTGAAAATGTATTAAATTACTTTCATTCGGTTTCTTTTGTTCGCTGAATGTTGGACAAAATGCCTTTCTCCGTGCTGAATTAACACTCGTGTTTCATGAAAGAAAATGAGTGTTCTTTGTGTGTAAAATGACGACACATCGGCGTACAAAGATGTACGAAATATACTGATCCACAAAGATTTAGGAAGTTCAGGAGACTGTTGCAAAAATTTCCATTTCTTTTCAGGTGATCTAAAGGGTGGACTTCGGATCTCCACACAGGCCCGGATCTACGATTTTTTCTGACCGGGGCAAAAATTCATGATTGCGTCCCCCCATTTGTTTAATATGTACATATATGAATTCATAGAAAAAACAAAAATAAATAATACAAATGAATAATGAAAAAAAAAACTAATTATAAGGAAAATATCACAAGAAAAGAAATTGGACTTTTTTCTTCACATAGCATCACGCGGCGTGATTTTCTTTCCGCGAACGCATCTATCAGCTCCTCGAAATCTGTTTCAGAAGCAGTTTTGTATTCTATAGCTAAGATCGAGAGGCCATAGAGACTTTTCTGACCCATTAAGGAACGCAAATAATTTTTTATTATTTTCAATTTTCTGAAACTGCTTTCACATCTTTCAGACGTGGTAGGCAATGTGCACTATATTCTATATAATGTCAGCTATACTGACATTATAGGGAAAGCATCTTTCAGATCTTGCCTGTGAATAATTTATAGAAGGTCTAATGAAGTCGATCTTTCACTTATTTCAGGAACCAACATTTTGAAAACCGCTAGTTCCTAACAAACATCAACTGCATTCAAGTCTCTTCAATATTTTTGCGCTGAAAGGGTCCCATTTTCTGCAGATCCTCTTTTTGCGTGTTTAAAAGGGCATGGCCATTGAGGAATGAGAAATTCGTATGCAGACTCTCTGCGCTTTCTAATCTTTTTTTGATTTCTGACAATAATCTGTCGAAAACAACCTTAATTTCCTCGGAGAATAAACCAACTAGATCCGTTCTTGACTCATCATCGCACATTTCGTCAACCTGCTTTTTCTTCTTGGAAACACGTTTATTTCTAAGAATTGGCTCCACATCCAATTCTTCTGAAAGAAGTGTAGCTTCCGAGATCCAGTTTTCAATAAGTTTTTCTGTCATTCCTTGCAAGATCTTCATAAGACCTTGCATGAACGACAATGAACGTGAAATAACTATATCTCCTTTCTGAATTTCCACGTTGACCATATTGATCTCTCGCAGAATATTATCCCAAATTGTTAGGTTCAGTATGAATCTAAAATCCATCACAGCATGAAGTAAATGACCAGCTTCATACTTGTATTCTACGACTAGTGAGGATTCTTTGATTTCTTCCACAGTCTTCACAACTCCCGGTAAATTATTGAGCAAGGCATTAACAGCTTGATGTTTAGTCCATCTAGTTTGCCTACTTCCTCTAAAATTTGTTTTCGTCCACTTTTTCATAATTGTCCATCGTGTGGTTGAACTAACAAAAAAACAATACCTACAGTTTTTGTACAACACCAAATAAATTTACTGCTTCTGAACATGATAAAGACGAATGGACACCCACAAGGCCACAAGATTCAGAGAGTGAGAATTCTGGATTGGACTCCTTTATATATATGCCAGCTTGTCAACTTCTAAGAAGTCAATAAAACTTTCCTTTATTTTTAGTATTATAAGTCTTTGCCTTTATCTCATATCCAGACTACGTTCTCTTTAAATGTCGTATAACCTGGTTCATTTGTTCTGTGAGAGATACATCTGGGAACGGGGTACAGTCGAACATAATAGTGAAATAGTTGACCTCCTTGATCTCATTAATAATGCTATTCCGAACTTTGGTGGCCATTAAATCGATATGTTCATTTTGCATATTTTTGGGAAGATAGGATGTTTGTCCTTTTTTGAGTGGTCAAGATGGCACTTCAGAGTCGGGTCATATTTAATAATAATATTTTTTTCCGAGAAAATCAAAAATAAAAAAAATTTAACCTCTGGTTTCTTTTAGCGCCCCCTTAAGATGGCGCCCAGGGGCCCCACCCTAGATCCGGGCCTGTGTGGAAGTTCAGGAATGTTGAGACTGTTGCAAAAATTTCCATGTCTTTTCAGGTAATCTAAAGGGCGGACTTCCGATCCCCCACAATTAAATTTTCTCTAAGAAAAATTGGCGAGTCGAACAATGGAAGGTGCACAGATAGACATGACCGAAACAAGGAAATTCCTAGTATCAGGCACGCCCGTGCAAACAGCGCCCAAATACCTGCTACCTCACCTGCGAATAGAAAGGAGTCTTCACTCGAACATTTTTTTTCGCGCATAAAAGTGAGAGTTCCCGCACAGGAACCTACACACCCACTATTTCCTACAAGATTTGCGACGACAGGACTGGTCCGGTCCGTACATTTCGCGGGCGCATTTTTGCGCTCTTCCGCATCGATCTCGAGACCTGCGGGGTGTACTTATCGAAATATCGAGTTTGCTTTCTCTAATCATGCTAAATGCCGATTTATTATCGATATGGAGGCAACGGTTGGACCCGGAGCCTGATATGGCCTTTAAAGTGGAGCCATTCGTTATCTCGCCCAGTGTTAAATGATTCTCCGGTATCTGCGGGAGTTTTCAGATCGTAAACTGTTCGATGGAAGGTTGATCTCGCTGGCGAAGCGGTTTTGCAGCCAATTTCTCCCTTTTATTATCAAGAAAGTTGCGATTTTTGAGGTGCTTGCAGTTTCATAATTTATCCATCAAACTTTGTTGATATTTTGAATGGAATTGAATGTCCTGAATAACCTTCAAATGCATTTAAAACAGAACCTGCCCTGCATTTTCTTATGCATTAGTCAGCTACTTGGAGAACGCAATTCACTTTTCAATTCACCAAAAACGGCAAAAAGTATCGATCAAGTTTTTGTAGACACCGTCTATAGTAAAGTGCAATAACGCACGAATGCATCGTCACTTTCTCTGCTGGGATGTTTCTTACGAAAACGAAGTTCTTTGTACTTGTACAAAACGCCGAATATCGGTTGAAAGAAAGTCAAGTGCAGCGATAATTGAGCAAGAATGTCGGATTTCTTCACCTTGACTTTGAAACACCTGGTCTCTTCCCATTGGTGATCTTGGGATTCCAGCAGACAAAGCCAACGTCGAAGAAACATACGAGTTTGTTCAACTTTTTTTAATCTGAATGATGCTGATGAAGAGTTAAGTTTTGTCTTCAGTTTTCAATGGTTCCAGCTCAAATTTGGAATACATTTCAGTAAGAAAGAGACTAGTTTCAGGTGCAAAATTCAGCGGGCTGTAACTCAGAAAGAAAGGGATCCTCTCGCAAAAATCAAGAATAGGGTCTGCTAATTTTGTCTCGAGAATCTCTGACCAAATTTCAGGCCTATTCTGAATATTACCAGAGCAACATATATCTCACAGAAATCTTCGACAATAAAAGAGAATTGCCTCGAGTATATTCTCCAAAATCTCTTCTATTGATTAAAATAGAATCTTCCCTCTGTATACAATTCAATTGAGGAAAATGCTAGGTTTATATTGAACATTCTCGATTCTAATAACGATGTCACTTTCGATCATCAATCGTCAGAACTCCTCTAAAAATCATTCGCAAGAATTTGTCAACTAATTATGATATAATTTTAATCGAGATGAAAAACTTTCTTAATCGTTTATAACTATTTACTGTTGAATAGTTAATAACCGATCAAATTAATCGGCAGTCTGTCCACCTATGGTGGTTAAACACAAACGCTTAAGATCGTACCAGAAAAAGTGCTTTCACCTGATTGAGCACAATGCATTTAACTCATAGGAGTATAATGTAATTATTTAAATTGTGAGTAAATAGTTCGAAGATTGAAAATCATAAGAGAATGAAAGTGTGGTCGGAAGTCCTAATCTTAAAGCAGTTATTCATTTGGGATTAACTTTTTCTACAGGATATTCCAATTATCTAGATTCATATTTGTTACGACAATATCCGTTCTGTGACTTGAATTCGATTGTTGTTGATTATCTTTCGGATTTGTTTTTACTAGTGCGTAATGGAGGATACTTTTTATTACAGGGCAGAGACAACCTCTTACGAGGATGTATTAATATCTAGTTAGCCTAGACCAGTTCCATGCATAAACAAAATATTGCGATACCATATCAACGAACAATGATTTATTAGAAGTGTCAGTGTAGAGTTCGACGTCAAAAAAGTGAACCAGAGTTACGCAATAAATTAAAAAAAAAAGATTTCCACCGAAATTGTAAAAATCGAAAAATTGGAGTATCGAGCCATCATCAAGTACCTGTACATATTTAAAAGGGTTAAGAGGTAAGCAAATTTACGAAGATATGCTTAATACCCTTGGTGATCAATGTCCTTCGTGTGCGACCGTGAAAAATTGGACTGCAAGCTTCAAAAGAGGTAAATTTTCCATTGAATATGATGACCGATCGGGAAGGCCAGTTTCTGTGTCAGTCCCCGAAAATATCGATGCAGTTCATGTCATGATTTTATCAGACCGTCGAATTAGGCTTAAACGGATATCTGAAGCACTGAAGAATCCATACGAATGCGTTCATCATATAGTTCACGTCAATTTGGACATGAGAAAAATTTCTGCAAAATGGATCCCCATATGTTTGAATGGTGACCAAAAGCGTGCAAGGGTAGAAGCATCGCGTTCGATCTGTGCTCGATTTGAAAACGATGTAGACTTCTTAAATCGAATTGTCACTATGTCTGAGACTTGGGTACGTTTTTACGATCCAGAAACAAAGCAACAATCGATGGAATGGCGACACTCTGGTTCTCCAAGACCTAAAAAGTTTCGTGTTCAAAAATCTGCTGGAAAAGTTCTTGCTTCAGTTTTTTGGGATTGCCATGGAGTAACAATGATTGATTTTTTGGATAAGGGTAGAACAATAACTGGAGATTACTATTCGACATTACTGACCACTCTATGGGAAAAAAATAAAGAGAAAAGACGCGGAAAGCTATCCAAAGGCGTTTTGTTTTCACAGGACAACGCCCCAGTACACAAATCTCATGTTGCCATCCAAAAAATTCGTGGTTTAGGGTTAGAATTACTAGAACACCCCCCTTATTCACCAGGTTTGGCTCCGCCCGACTATCATCTCGTAAATTTTCTTCCAACGAGGAGGTAATGAAAGCTGTGGAGGACTGGTTTGCAAAGCAAAAAGAATCATTTTTTTTGAAAGGTCTAGAGAAGTTGCAGGTTCGCTGTAATAAATGTATCCAATTAAGAGGAGAATATGTTGAGTAATAAAATATTTTGACATTGAAATTTTGTTTGGTTCTATAGTAGGCTAAGAATTTTTCAATATATCCTCGTACAAGGGTTAGATTTATAAGGAAAGAAATAGTTAATCGTAAATATTGGTGAATAGCATATTTTCACTCAGATCTTGAAGTAAAATTTGGTTAGGTTCTTTGGAATAGTCCAGCCCTGGAAGATTCAGCCAGGGTGTTTCTCTTTCGGCCAGTCAGAAAAAGTTGGAGATTTATGAAATTTTTTGGCTGATAACTACTATTTACACCGATAAGACCTTTTGCAAAATGACGTTGATTTGGCGGTTGTTAGTATTAGATATTGGACTAGCACAGCAGTAGTAAGTACCTACTGTCACACATTTGTGGAGTTGACAGTGACAGACTTAAATCTGCTATTGTCTACTAAAAAACCCATCTACTTGCGAAATACCTCTTCCTCTCTCGTGAATGAAATTGAGATACCAAAAGAGCGAATATTCTAATAACGAAATCCATTCAACACCCAATTTTACGTCCTATTGTTGCGCTATGTTGATGAAAATCGGTGAGAACATGACACGGGCCGAACAATAGCGAAATTACAGCGATTCCAAGTTAATACACATAATAACAGACGAAACCTTTCAAGATTCCAAAGATTGACGATCTATCGAAAAGTTTTCTAATTTTCGTATCAATCGATAAAGAGATTAAGATTTTTCGAGTCATTGGAAAGGCGATAGGCTAGCCTAATCCTGAGAGTGAATGGCGATTATCTGTAATCTTTGCTGGTACTTTCGTCTGTCTAAAAATGCCCGATATTTGACACTTAAGGTCATAAACAATGCCAGTGACTCAGATTTGGTCTCATGCGAACCAAAAGAATTGCAGACGATTGAACCAAAGATGATTACACGTTTAAGAGTTTTCACTTTCAATGGAATGATTGATGTGTGGGTGAAACAAGTTTGAGACGTTTTAAATGATAGGGATCATGAGAAACTGATCAGCTTTGGTCGATATTGGTTCCGGTCTCCGGATTCACACAAGAAAGTCGAATATTCAACCACTCTGCTTATCTGATCTTTAGCAGCATGTGGAAAGAATTTGGGAATGTAATTTGGAATGGTACAACGTTTTTGAAATATTCATCTGCGGCTAATAAAGGCAATGCATCTCAACTTTCTCTTGCTGATCCTGTGAGGAGGTTCCTCCAATTCCTAAAGGACGATTCATAAGTGGACAAGGCAAACGTGAGCCGAAGACTCGATAAACGTACTTAGTTTCAACTTCTACACCTAATAGATATGATTGCAATCAAATCAAAAATGAGCCCATAACTCCTCCAAAGAAAAGGAGACAAGTTCCTAGGGCATTATTTGAAGAAGACAATGGAGAAGAAAATGTTCCTAGCAACTCTCGAGATGATGAAGACGACTGTCCATCTGTCCAATGTTAATTCCTTTTTTCCCGATTTAGATCGGGAAAAACCAGTCTTCTCCAGGATTTGCCCTGGAAAAGACTGGTTACGATGCATGCATTGGTTGCATTGGGCTCAAGCATCTTGTGCTGATGTTCCTAGAAGAACCAAGCGTTTCTTTTGTGAACTTTGTCAGTAGTTTTGTAACTATAACAGAGTTGTCTCTGACTATAAGTAGGAAACTACAGTTGCCTGTTGCCGGTATGTCATTTTGTCCATAGCATGCAGACAGATTGAATTTCGTTCATCCCAATTTATCTAATAATATTTTAGTTTATGGTACTTTTATTTCATAAAGGTTTATTAGATAAAAAAAAGGACCAAAGATCATGGGTGTAGAATATGACATTACTGTAATTTACTACTAACAAGTTATGCCTCAGAAATAAAACCATATGTCATTTTGTACGTAGTTCTCTTACTCAATTGACTGAATGTAGCTATATTCCAATGAGCGTTGTATTTAAAATGAACGAAAACACATTGTCCCTCGCTATGTTCACATTTCACACTGTATACTAATGTACGCAAATCAACCTGCCCGTTATGATAAATTTTCTTTCTTCCCATATTAACGATTCGTATCTCGGCAACTACAGAACGGCAAAAACAAATTCATAAACCTACTCCGCAGTACAAAGAACATACTAGATATCTATATTATGCGTAATTACAGCATGTCTCATTTGGAGTAGCATAATTTTAATTAACGGTTTCCCATGCTTTCACATTTTGTCTTGTCCATTTTGAAAGTGATAGTTTTGTGATTTTATTGAATAGCAGTCGGATATCCTCTTCTTTTTTGGAGAATACTGTCTCGACTTCTTCTGGTGTACTATTCTGAAAGATCAGTATTGTTCTTTGTTTGGAATTCGGAAGAAAATTTTGTTATCTTTCAATTCTATCTCACTACAAACAGTACAAACATCAGTAGAATTTTTGTGTGAGCTTTGTATGGAAACTTAGAAAGCTTTACTGTTTTATTTTCTGTGCTGCTTCATTTTACGAATTTTTAATCGATTCCTTCTGATAGAAAAAATGTCGAATAGTCTAATTTAGTGTACCCTTCTGTCTTTGGAGAGGTATACATTTTGTTTTGGCGTGAATAATATTTCAACAGCATTGGTTCTTTCTGCAATTTCCATCTGACCCTCCGGTCACAGTATTAGATACCTTATACTGTGCTCCGGTCAGCATCTGGTGGAACAAGCAGTGGAACCCTTGGGCTCTCATAGCGCTTACAATGGGATAAAGAGCAAATATTCCATTATTCTTTCAACGCTGCACAGGATCTCTAGCTTAGGCATATCAATCAGGTTATTACGTGCATCTAGAGGCGAGTCTGCTCAACTGTGCGTGGAAAATGTTTATTATAGATAATGGTTGAGTAATACCGACCAATTATAGATCGCATTACTCCAGATTCCCAGATAATGGAATCTTGTATACCTACTATCGTATTTTGGAGTCGATAAATTGGAGCGATTTGAAATTGCACGTGTTCGATGTGTTTTGATTGATTTATAACAAGATTTGCCGGATTATGAAGATCGTGGCGCCATCTGCATACCTACTTTGATATACTGGGTGTTCCTAAATTGGATGTAAAAAAGAAAAGAGGAGATCTTGATTAATCTGCATTTCACAAGATATTCCACTGGAATTTGGTATTCATACAACAATTCAGTTTACACCATGTGACATGCCAATTTGGATGGCAAATCTACAGCAGGCCCGGATCTAGGGTGGGGCAAGCGGGGCGCTTGCCCTGGGCGCCAACTTAAGGGGGCGCTAAAACAACCAGAGGTTAATTTTTTTTATTTTTGATTTTCTCGGAAAAAAATATTATTATTAAATATGACCCGACTCTGAAGTGCCATCTTGACCACTCAAAAAAAGGACAAACATCCTATCTTCCCAAAAATATGCAAAATGAAATTATCGATTTGATGGCCGCCACAGTACGTAATAGCATTATTAATGAGCCCAAGGAGGCCAACTATTTCACTATTATGTTCGACTGTACCCCAGATGTATCTCTCACAGAACAAATGAACCAGGTTATACGATATTTAAAGAGAACGTAGTCTGGATATGAGATAAAGGCAAAGACTTATAATACTAAAAATAAAGGAAAGTTTTATTGACTTCTCAGAAGTTGACAAGCTGGCATATCTTTAAAGGAGTCCAATCCAGAATTCTACACTCTCTGAATCTTGTGGGTGTCCATTCGTCTTCATCATGTTCAGAAGCAGTAAATTTATTTGGTGTTGCACAAAAACTGTATTGTTTTTTTGTTAGTTCAACCACACGATGGACAATTATGAAAAAGTGGACGAAAACAAATTTTAAAGGAAGTTTACCGGCAGTTGTGAAGGCTGTGGAAGAAATCAAAGAATCCTCACTAGTCGCAGAATGCAAGTATGAAGCTGGTCATTTGCTTCATGCTGTGATGGATTTTATATTCATCCTGAACCTAACAATTTTGAATTTGGGATAATATTCTGCGACTGCGAGAGATCAATATGGTCAACAGGAATATGGTCAACGTGGAAATTCAGAAAGGAGATATAGTTATTTCACCTTCATTATCGTTCATACAAGGTCTTATGAAGATCTTGCAAGGAATGACAGAAAAACTTATTGAAAACTGGATCTCGGAAGCTACACTTCATTCAGGAGAATTGGATGTGGAGCCAATTCTTAGAAATAAACGTGTTTCCAAGAAGAAAAAGCAGGTTGACGAAATGTGCGATGATGAGTCAAGAACGGATCTAGTTGGTTTATTCTCCGAGGAAATTAAGGTTGTTTTCGACAGATTATTGACAGAAATCAAAGAAAGATTAGAAAGCACAGAGAGTCTGCATACGAATTTCTCATTCCTCAATGGCCATGCCCTTTTAAACATGGAAAAAGAGGATCTGCAGAAAATGGGACCCTTTTAGCGCAAAAATATTGAAGAGACTTGAATTCAGTTGATATTTGTTAGGAACTAGCGGTTTTCAAAATGTTGGTTCCTGAAATAAGTGAAAGATCGACTCCATTAGACCTGCTACAAATTCTTCACAGGCAAGATCTGAAAGATGCTTTCCCTATAATGTCAGTATAGTTGACATTATATAGAATATAGTGCAGATTGCCTACCACGTCTGCAAGATGTGAAAGCAGTTTCAGTAAATTGAAAATAATAAAAAATTATTTGCGATCCTTAATGAGTCAGAAAAGTCTCTATGGCCTCTCGATCTTAGCTATAGAATACAAAACTGCTTCCGAAACAGATTTCGAGGAGCTGATAGATGCGTTCGCGGAAAGAAAATCACGCAATCATGAATTTTTGCCCCGATCAGAAAAAATCGTAGATCGGGGCCTGATCTACAGGGTGAAGAAGAAACTCGTGCACGTCGCTCAAGAACAGTCGAGAATATTGCTGAGATAGCCGAAAGAGTTGAAGATAACCCAGGTTTGTCCATTCTTCGTCGTTCTTTGGAATTAGGCATTCCACACACGTCATTACACCGTATTTTGCATAAAATGGGTCTTAAGGCTTATAAAGTTCAGTTAACAAGAACTCAAGCCGGCCGATCATCAACAACGTCGTGTTTGGCTGATTGGGTCCTTAAAATGCATGAAAATGATCCGGAATTCCATCGAAAATCATCTTGAGTGATGAGGCCCATTTCCACTTTGGTGGCTCCGTCAACAAGCAAAATTGTCGCATCTTGGACTCGAAAAACCCAAGAGTTATTGTTGAAAAGACTCTCTATCCGCAAAGTGTGACAGTTTGATGCAGTTTATGGTACCTCCAGAACTTTTTTTGATGACCTTCTGTTAGTTTGAAAAATCGTAAAAAGAAGCTTTGCCCTCTTACTAAACTTTATGGTCCCTTGTAGTTTGTATCTTCAATTTAGGAACACCCTGTAAATTAGCCTCAACAACATCCTTGAGACGTTCATCATCTCCCGAAAAGAATGGGGGAAACCACACTACGATTAAAAAAGTAGTTACGGTATCCGATAGCCTCGAGTCGCGTGTGCCCTCAGTGGTCACGCTTAGGCCGCATTCACACCACAATATTTCATTCATTCCCATTCTTTCACGTCCAATACGAAACGAATAATTGACTTGATCGTCGAGGTAAGAGGCATTTCTTTAAATTTATCGGCTGCGTTGTAAGTATCCGCAGAATGAGGTTCCTAGGTTAGTATGCAGAAAAATCGATGAAAGGATCATTTTGCGAGAGTCCTATCTAGGTTCTCGTTAGAAGGGGCCATTGAAAATCTCGAAAACGAAGGTATTGGTACTTTCCATCATGACAATGGTGGAGTGGATATTTATACGCTATTAGCGGGCACTGCTACTGGTATTTACTTTCATATATTCCACCTCATCAATCTTTTGGAGTCTGTTCAAGTAATACTTGTGTTTTCTGTGAGAGATCCGATGGAATCTGGAATCCAGCTCATTATTCGATCTCCAAAAAGGGAAGCCCATTGATTTCTATACTTCTTGAATCTTATAGACATCATGCTGATGTTTTGAAGGATATGTACACGGAAAGATACTTTCTTAGAAGGAGGCGACCATTATTAATCGTCAATGATTGATTATTAGAATTTTTGTCGATAATTCTCTAGAATTTCATATGGTTCTGGTCAAGTGATCCGGACAAAATTTTTCATGTAGCTCGAATTCGTCATTTCTATCTAGTTACAAATTTTGATCTTGATCGAATCCGTAGTTTTGAAAATATCAAGAAAATAACATTTCGAAAAGCCATATTCACAGTTTTCAGGTACGAGAGTTATCGTTTTTGCTACTGGATGGACAAATATAATTGAATTTTACCTCATATTCATCAACCGTGATTCACACTTTTACTTGTTAGACCATTCTAGGCTCAAAATTCGATTATGTGGAACCAGCATTCGTAAATTATTTCCATTCTTGGTTGCGAAATGGCGGATGAGCCAGGTTTTAAAACTGTTGGAAATAATCTTTTCCGCAAATCGCTAGGAAATTTTGACATTCCTAACAAAATTTGTCATAAAAAAAGTCAAGATTTCCCAACTGTTAGGAAATATTCATTTCCTCACTGTAAGGAAATGATATTTCCTTACAGCTGTCAGTGTTCTACATAAGCATATTCGTACTTTTCTCTAGATTTCTTTGGCAATAATTCCAATGAAGCAGTATTTAGTATTTACTGCCTCAAACACACTCTGGACGAGTCCCAGAAATGGAAAATTCATCATCATCACTTATCATTTTACACTGTTTTGTCTTCGAAAAGACCAGCAATTAAATTAATATCAATCAAGTTTCACAATTCAGCATTAATACGTGTCCATAGTAGCAACCAATTCCATTCCGAAATTCAAAGCTCCATTTATTTATGAATGGAATAATTCGAGATTTTTTCAAAATTGATTGAAATCTGTAGAATTTCAAACGATTTGCGGAAAAATAGTATGTTTACCTCGTAGGAAAGCCATATTCCTGGACTCTATGTTGCTAAGTCTCGGCTTACGCCTCGACTTAGCAATCTTCACAATCGTCCAGGAATGTTAGGCTTTTCCTACCCGGTAAACAATGTACCTACTATTGCTAAATATAATCAACTGTAACACAAGAAGTGGGTACTAAAAACATTGGGATATGGGATTATTCAGTGTCTCTCAACGAAAAGCAAAAAATGATTAGGAAAAGAATGATAATTCAACAGTTGCAATCAATTGTAAATTTTGAATTCTATTAAACTGAAATGGTTTTAAAGTTTTTAAAGTTCCCACATATTACCTCCAAAAATTTTTTGAAAAAGATGTGTACCTACTAAGATGTTGAGAAAGCTGAATTGTAAAATGTTATTGGTTAAATTTTTTATTCTACAAACATCATATTATTGATCCAGTCATTCATCAGTGAAATTAAAAAGATTCAAAATGGAGTTTTTCAAAGTCACTTTCAGAGCATTAAGAAACGGAATAGGGAAAAAACAGGAAAAT
Source organism: Adalia bipunctata (assembly GCA_910592335.1). NCBI lineage: Eukaryota > Metazoa > Arthropoda > Insecta > Coleoptera > Coccinellidae > Adalia > Adalia bipunctata. The sequence continues at coordinate 9,326,315 of OU342951.1, forward strand.
AGAGATATGTATTTCCGAAATAATTGAGTTTCGAAATATCATGAAATAATAACCCTGCAAACATGGTTGCTTTCTTCACTTCCGAGGAAAAGAGTATTGAAGTTGGGAAAAATAAAAAAATTTTGCAATAAACCCATAATGAAAAATAAATATGAAAAATCCAAACTGTGTATAAAAATCATAACCGTTTTTCGTCCTTTAGCAACCTAATCACGTCAATTTTTGGCGCGCATGTATATTATCACTCTCAGTTCCGTTCAAACAGTGTGCTAATTACTGTTTTGTTATATAATTCCACATTTATTGAATTAACGGTAACTCATTATTAAATTCTAACCGGCCTCCCGTGCATGCCGTTCTTTTTCTTCGCTATGCGTTGAAGGTTGCGTCCGAGAATGAAAGAGAAAGAGATATAGGTATGTTCGCGAGATACACCTACAGAGAAGTATTAGCTGGGATTCTACACATAGACGATTCTTATTTCTCCAGTTACTCAGGAATGAATGGAATTCATTTTATGTGTCCACCTACGAAGGATAAATGCTAGGAACTGTTTCGTTTTATGAGAACCAGCGATTGTTGGCGCAGTTACTCGCTTGGTCGAGCGTTGGAGTCTCCATTGAATTCCTGCTTGTTTCAAAGATTCAGCTTGAGTGGATGCATTTAATCGATTTTTTAAGAAAAATTATGATCCCCTGATTTTAAATTCACTCAAAAATAGGGCAACCAGTGTCGGAGTTCAGGGTTTTTAAATTTTTGTTACACTTCAAATGAATCTCATTATTGTACGTGTGTTTAATTGTGAATAAACGATCTCTTCTTGGAAATTCCAACAAGAGCTCTGAAAATACTTTAGATTAACCTTCATTGCACGTTTCGATGCCCTGTTTGGGCTCTATATACCCGTCTTCAACTGTTAGTGTAAATATGGCATCCAAACATGAATCCTAGGGCAATTTTGAGATTTTTCGGTTCATTGCAATTTCCAGAAGCCATATTTTCACCAAAATGTAAGGAAGATATAGGAATTGTATAAAATACAGGGTGTTCCAAATTCTTGTGCCTGTTTCGATTCTGGGGAACTGGGCCTTTTAAAATCTGAGAATTTGGATTCTGAGGACTACCGGAGATGTGGTATAAACTGCTATCAAAGCACTGTCTGAGGTCAACATCAGTTTAAAGAACAATATAGGACCAAAGATACTACCCTGGACCATTCCGTTATCACAGCTCACTAAGGAGGATTTCACCTTTTTGCCTGTTGATTATAATTGTTCTTTTTATATTCTTCGTCTTCGAGATAATAAATGCACCATTTCAATATCCCAAATTCCTATTTTCCTTAACTTCAATAGGTGATTTCACCGTTTCTAAAGAACAACCGTGTAGAAGAATTAAGAAGCCATAAATCTTCAATGATTTGGCTTTAGGTGATTTGAAATGCGCTTATTACGATTCATTCAATGATAGTAGCTTCATCCTATTGGTATCTTTCGTAATGGGACCAAAACCTGAAATCCGACCCTGCCCAAAGAGCTCGTTTTCTTCGGAATGCCGTCTTGATATGCACAGTTCGGCATGGTGTAATGTTATAGCGCAACTTCTGCCAACGAATTTAACGAACTCCATGACTTCTCTGCGCGACCATTCCACGAAATCAGCGAGAGTACACGAAGAGGACGAGTACGATGAAGAAGAGTCGTCAAAGATATGCAAAACGGGACCCTGGTACGCACACGAGTGGCTAGAATGACCCAGCAGGCCGGTTGCCCAACCCGAAATCAGACACCTATCGTGTCTGGTAGATATGCATGGGAAATAGTGCGCTATTGACTGTAAAAGGTTTGGTATATCACGTAGTGTGCATGCATAATCGTTGATTATGATGTATTTGGGCTAGAAACCGTTCATTTGTCGATTTTCATGCATTTAATGGTGTTATTCATTTGGAATGAGTCTAATATTATATAATAAGTCTGAGGAATTGGTATTTTACACTCAATAGGATATAATCTCTGTACATAAGGCGTCTGTAACGCTTTTCTCAAGCACCAGAAGAATCCTAACTTTGAATGATTCGAATGCTTCTTATGTAAACTCCCCGATCATGAAAAGGCAATAACATTAACGGCAGATACTCGCTGCTACTCTGCTAGATAACATTTTCATTTTGGAAAAGTTGCTATAACTTTTTCCTTGTCAAACAAATTTTGCACTTTTCTCGAATGAGTGTAAAATATTCGTAGTGAAATGGCATCATTCATACTGAAAACACATACCTACTTTTTTTATTTTAAATGGGACATTCTTAATGTCTTAGTAGAGCTTGAAATTCCATTTCTTATACTTCATCCCTACCCTATACATAGGGGAAATACGTACAAAATGACATAGGCATCATAACTTGAGTTTGGAGGTATAAAATGCGGAACTGCCTACCATATCACACGACCCGAGTGGGTTCTATTAACCTCTGAAAAGTCGCAAACGCCTCTTTAGTCCATTCGGTCGTTATGAGTGATAACAGAAATCAATAGTTCACGAGTTTTTTTACATTGCGCAAAATTTCAATAAGAAATGACCAGTTTTCACCATTTTTGTCATTTATATTGCATTCATTTCAAACTTCACTCATTCGTCTTTGTATTCACGAAGCTTTCTTTAACTTAGATATATATATATTCTTTTGAAAGAGAGAATTACATACTGTTTTCTTAAATCAAACAATACATGGCATATGGCATGTGTGAAGAAATGGCTACAAGGACCAGATTATATAAATGAATAAAATCTGTTTCCCGCTCCAAATTTAAGTGTTAGCAGAGGGAATGTAAACGGGGTACCATACAATTCTGAGTATGATACACGAGAACAGATAAAAACCTTTGAAAAAACTCTGTCTCCCCGTATGTGGTGATACTGAATATGTTCAAAAAAATATGCTGCTATCCATGTTACAGAGCTCCCTGTGCTTGAAAATTGCCTTTTCATTGAACTGGATGCAATTGTCTTGAAATTATATCTGTAACAGGAAAGAAAGAAGAAATACGAGAAAGAAGCAGCAAAAAAAATTACTTCACCTGCTAAAAAACCTTTTCACAAAGTCCTAACTCTCTTATGGATCGGGAGGATCATTCGATCAGGTCCGATCTTCCAAGTGATGATTCTTCTGTCCTTCAGGTGTTCGAGGAACGCTACAGGCCCCTTATGTTGGGGGATCATCTCCCATAGTTTAGAGTGGTTGTTTTTAGCGAAAAATCAGCAAAAAAGTAAGAGCAAATTCAAAAAACTTCTGACACTTCATTTATAACGCTTTATGGAATAAAATGACATATACAGTGAACGGACAAAATGGTATTTCAGCTGAATTAACCTATCTACCGGACAACACCGAGACCATTCATCCCAGGCTCCATCAGCAAACAAAGAGCCAAGACTTGTCTTAACATATTCATAACAAAATATTCATATGCGGCTAATAAAGGCAATGCATCTTGAGCTACTTTTGCTGATACTATGAGGAGGTTCCTCCAATCCCTAAAGGACGATTCATAAGTGGACAAGGCAAACATGAGCCGAAGACTCGATAAACGTACTTGGTTTAAACTTCTACACCTAATATGATTGCAATCAAATCAAACAATGGGCACATAACTCCTCCAAAGAAAAGGAGACCCTAGTACATTATTTGAAGAAAACAATGAAGAAGAAAATGTTCCTATAGCCACTTTCAAGATGATGAAGACGACTGTGCATCTGTCTATTGTTATGACCTTTTTTCCCGATTTAGATCGGGAAAAACCAGTCTTCTCAAGGATTTGTCCTGGAAAAGACTGGTTACGATGCATGCATTGGTTGCATTGGGCTCACGCATCTTGTGCTGATGTTCCCAGAAGAACCAAGCGTTTCATTGGTATACTTTGTCAGTAGTTTTGTAACTATAAGTAGAAAACTACAATTGCATTTTGCCGGTATGTCATTTTGTCCATAGCATGCGGGCAGAATGAATTTCGTTTATCCCAATTTATCTAAGAATATTTTATTTTTTGTTACTTTTATGTCATAAAGGTTAATTAGATTTTTTTAAAAAAGGACCAAAAATCATAGGTGTAGAATATGACATTACTGTAATTCACTACTAACAAGTTATGCCTCTGAAATAAAACCTTATGTCATTTTGTACGTACTTCCCTACATAAAACTATCCTGGATAAAGATTTGTCAGGAATTGAGTTATGGCACTCTTTTGTGAAAGATTTAAATGACAATTCCTAAGATAATCCTCTTTCGGTACCTGCCAGTATTGCCTCTGTACCTGAGATCAATAATAAACATGTTCATTAGGCAGTACCTACTCTGCATTGAAAAAATGACTCTGATCTACCAATACACATGCAGTGTGTCTCAAATGAATAAAAATAATGTGCCTACTTTCCTACTTATAAACATTTGACGTCAACATTGATAATTCATGATGATACAAATCGATTTGCAAATACAGTGACCCATTTTCCACAATTAATTTCAAAGTTTCCCCAAATTTCTTCGAGAAAAACTGTTAGCATTTAGTAATAATAGGTAATTCATATGAGTGCCCAAATCCACCTATGTAACATGTACTACTTTGTCTCTGGAATAAATTCCATTTCGATGTAAAATAAACATAATCGCACTTATTCTCAGCAAATTCAGCATTATTCCTTCGAATAATTGCACATTCCAATACCACGAATACTATACATTCGAATGGACTTATACAGAACTACAGAACACAATAATCACTTCGATCACATTCCCCTCGATTTTTCAGAATGATGTCGAAATAATATAACACAGTTTATCAATATGATGAACAGCAGTATGAAGTCTAATGAGTTCGATAATCAACAATGTTTAATATTTCAATGTTATTTTGTTACTGTCGAAATCTGGAGTCGTAAACATTTTTTGAAAAGAATGAATGACACGGAATAGAGTTGGAGGAAATTGATTGGAGCAATAAACGGAGTTTTCACAATACAAAACATTTTCATCTGAAGTTTCTCAAATATCAAAGCTATGAGAAAATTTGTTTGAAAATAAAGTTCTAACCTCGATGTCGGCATTAAAGTTTCCGTATATTTAAAGGTCTATTTAGGTTTTTTCTGATTTTTATCTCAGTTGAGAGACACTCATTAAAATGGTTCTATTTTCCATCCGCAAAAAATATTGAAGGTGGATCACTGTTATTAGATACTGACGTATGGTATAAAAACATATCGTTTCCTCGATTTAAATACGACACCATGGAAAATTGCATGGAGAATATCACATACGAGTAAAGGAACTTAAAGAATGTACATAATATGAAAGGAGTTTTTCTTGAAGTTATTCTATATCATACAATCTATTCTATTTTTTTAAATCATTTTTCTCTTGTATAAAATATGAATCTGAATAATCGAAATACAACTACGATATCTTTAGTCTTCAAGAATAGTGTTATTCAACTATTCACCAACTTGATGAATATTTATTGAAGCACATCTTGTTATGAAGAGAAATTCATCTTTAATGTTACGTCCTATACGCATAGCATAAAACAGAATAAAAAGAAAATTAGACAATATAGAGAAGAGAATCATCTTACTTTCAAGGGACTTTTAGAAGAGGTTGATTGGTCCAATTTGTATCTAATACCAGAAAATAACGTCAACAAAATGTGGGATTTATTCTTTGCTCAAATCAAAAGTATGTTTGATATAGCTTACCCAGTCAAAACGGTGAACATCAGAAAAAGAAGAACATTCAGAAACACTAGTATAATACAATCACTTAAGGATGAACTTGATTTATTGTTTCTACTATCTAGATATAGTCGTGAGTATTTAGATTATTATAAAAAACTTAAACAATCCTATGACCTGGCACTGAGCTCCCAAAGGAGAATACATTATAAAAACATTATTGATAACGCGGACAATAAAACTAGAGTAGTATGGAATGTTATAAGGGAAGTTACCAACCGAGACAAAAAACCTATACCTAAATACCCTCCAAGAATTATAAATCGAGGCAACACTGATGAAATATGTAGTTTAGCCAACGAATTTAACAACCACTTTACCAGAATAGCAGCAAAGCTTTCCTCAGGCTCTGAAATAGATTTCCAAACTGGGAGAGGTGTATCAAAGTCATTTTACTTGTTTGAGGTGGATGAAAATGAAATAGTTTCTACTGTAAAAGGAATGCAGAATAAATTTTCAGCAGGATACGACGATATTCCCCTTAGTGTAATAAAATATCATATGTCAGATATAGTCAAGCCACTCTGCCACATTTTAAATTCATCTTTTAAAACTGGAATTTTTCCTACTTCACTAAAAACAACAATTGTGAAGCCCTTTCACAAAAAAGGGGACCCAGAAGACCTCACCAATTATAGGCCAATTAGCTTGATCACATCTTTCGCAAAAATATTTGAGAAAATTCTTGCAAATCGATTACTAAACTTCTTCCAAAAATTCAAAGTCTTATCAATCAATCAACATGGATTCACAAAGGGTAAAGGTACAGATACGGCAGTTTTCGAATTTACTCAAAGAATTTATTCATCTCTCGAAAAAGAAAGATTTATAGCAGGGTTGTTTGTTGATCTTTCTAAAGCTTTTGATTGCGTTAATCACAAATTACTTCTGCAGAAACTAGAGAAGAAGGGCATCAGAGGCATACCTTTACAGCTGATAGAGAGTTACCTGAACAATAGAAAACAGGTAGTAGTTTTGGACATAAGGGAAGAAAAATTCATCTCATCGGAGGAAACAGTACTGGCTGGAGTACCTCAAGGTACTATTTTAGGACCCCTGCTGTTTATAGCTTACGATGATGATCTACCAGAGGCTTTGGAGGAGGTAGATGTTAATGAGTATATCCCTGAAATTCTGGGGGTGGAAACAGCTGATCATCAGGAAAATAGTGAGTGGGAGCTGAATGCGTACTTATACGCTGATGACACCAATGTTATTGTAACATCTCATAACCTGGGAAATGTATCAGAAGGCCTAACATCTGCTGTATCAAAGATTGATGAATGGTGCATCTCCAACTCATTAAAACTAAATTCAGACAAAACCAATATAGTGTACTTCGCCAACATCAGATCAAATTTATCTTATCCCCAATGCATTAACCTTAAAGACACTAGAATATCACCTAGCTCAAGCACCAGACTCCTCGGAATAACTGTCGATAGAAACCTAACTTGGGCAGAACACTGTTGTATGTTGGCACCTAAATTAAATTCAGTCATCTATACAATAAAGGCTATTAGAAATCAAGTTGATGTGAACACACTAATAACTGTCTATTTCGCAAACTTCCAATCGCTGTTATCATATGGCATTATTTTTTGGGGATGTAGCTCACAGGCTGACCATATACTGATTATACAAAAGCAAGCCATTAGAACCATATTCAGTATGAAATACAGATCATCATGTCGAGGTGTTTTCAAGTCAAACAACATTTTAACTTTACCAGGGCTGTACACTTACCGCATCTTGCTATTTTTTCGCAAGCATCCTCATTATCTGGATGAATATAAGAATAATAACTCTAGGACCAGGAGAATTAATGAATACTTTTATCCGATTCATAAATTTTCGATCACTGAGCGAAGTACTTTGTATATGGGAATAAAATTGTATAATTCTCTCCCAATAGCCATAAGAGGTATTTCCGATTATAATGCGTTCCGTAAAGCACTATTTATGTTTATATTAGATTGTGAGCCATATTCCATTGAAGAATTTACAGGATTTTGTAAAACATAATGATTTCAGAATATATTATTTTTTCTCTTTCGTAGTTTGCCGTGTTAGTGTAAGATTTCCATATGACTTGTTTTCATTTCATTATTGTAATTGTATGATGATGATTCTGAGAATAAATGATGTTATTATTATTATTATTATTATCTACCTCATAATATTCAATCCGAATACTTAATTTTAAGAATAGTGTTTTCATTGAAAATAACTTCGTGCAAACTTAAACAAAGATTCTTAGAACATTCCTTTCAATAAAAAATAAGATGATATGGTGTCAAATATGATTTTATTTTTGTTCTCGCAGATGCTACTTGCCAAGAATGGAAGAATGGAATATTTGCTGCCTGTACCTACATAAATGGACTATTAAAAACAAATCAAGAAATGAGTATTTTGCACAGTTATCAGCACTCGCATAATTGAGCACTAATCTCCATTCTATTTTGAGAGATAATAAAAACACAGCAAGTTAAATGCTGGTAAAATGAGTTTTTCAATGGGATTCTCAACTTAACAAGAGGAAATAATAGATGAATTTCCTTAAGTCTGACAGATTCACTCAGTTTGAAATTATTTCAAGGGTCCACCAATAAATATAATGGGTCTTTCAACGAGAGATAATACTAATGTTGATATTTATTTGTGAGATATTTTGCAAGCTTTTCTCTAAATTTTTCAAGGATGATAGAGATTTTTTACATCAAAACCTCAATAACACTCCATAAAAATTCGAATCATCCAGATTTCTATAGAATAACCATTCGTTTTATCGATTTCAAATGTCGAATCGAGTTATATAAAAGTAAAAGTAATAACACTTATGGCGATATTTATGATGTTTGGATGGTCTAGTTTGTAATGTTCTACGACAGTTGGTTAGACAGCTTTCCTTGTGGTTCTATTTTAGTCCTCATCTATTTTTGGTATTCGTGAATTCGATCAGCACAAGTTATTCGTTGATGTCTTCTTCAGTGCCTTCTGTTGACGAATTAAACCCCAAAAATCACAAAGGATACTTGGCATGTGTATTACGCAAGAAACAAATACCTTGAATCTTGATCGAATAATGCAGAAGCAATTTAGGACATTAAACAAGAAAAATCAAAAGCAACCATTAAAAATCGATCTATTTTTGAAATTCCGCTTGTCGTAAAAAAGTTCCTGGATACTTTTTCATGTGAATTCATTGGCAATCTAATAATTTGCATTTGCAACAGACTCAATAGCATTTACATAAACACTCAAACATTCACAAAAATCAGACTTTTGCTGAGACGATGTGATACACACTGTATAGGAAATTGTACTGATTCGTTTAGTTCGAAAACAACCGGAAATTAAATATAAAAATTCATGGCAATTATATGCATAACCAAATCCATGGGTAACTCTAAAATAAATGTCTTACCTTCTGTAGTCCAAAGGAGAGGATCCTCAGTTAGACTGATCTTCCACTCGTCCTCTAATTGTCTGTGTGTTGCCATAATAGAAAAACTCGTCAACAAACTAAAAAAACACGAACATAAATAACACAAACGCGTGCAACGTTTAAAAACTACGAAAATAAGTCTAAAAACACTCCGCCGAAAAATTACTACATGTTACAATACGCCTTCCGTGAATGAAAGACCTAAATCACTTTTTCAAAACCGACAAGTCTCTATCACATGTTCCTTCGATTTTCAACCGGACAAAATATTCCCGCGCGGTTTTTTGCGTCCGCGGGGCCTAAGTATAGATGACGCGCGCTCAGCAGTCGATATCGAACAGGTGATTGTCTCGGGTTAAGCCTCTTGCGAACTATCTTCACGTGTAACTGCGCAAAGTTGAGCGGGACCAAAAGGTGAACCTGTTTATCAACAATCGAACGCTTCTTCTGCGGTTTTCGGACGTAAGACGAGACCTGGAGGAATCTATGGTCTGGGTGATTACGTTATCGCCCTATCGGTTGCAGGTGCGCATAGATTTTTGGTAGAACAAGAAAAGTTGAGAATAGATTCGGTTTTCGTTTCTTACTTTTCCATTATTTTCAGAGAATTTTTAGGAAGGAGATGAGAATCAAGTTAACAATAATTAAAAAATCCATATTCTTATAGAATTGGAAAAGAGTTATAAAAATTCAAATTTTGCTCGAAAAACTACTATTCTATGGTTGTCTTTGAACCCAAATCCGAGAAAAGTTCTGTGTCTGAAAGGTTGGTCTTCATCTTCAAATACTCCCCTAGGTATACCTGTTTGTTCATTTGTTGTATCATAAAACTACAGGAAGTAACTACCTATTATTCACGCAGGGTATTAAATTTCTGAAAGCTCAGTCCTCAATTTACGGTATGACTCATAACTTACCCAGGGCCACCATATCTTTAGGACTAAGTGGGCTACTGCTCCAGAACGTAAGCCTTTCAAGGGTCCAATGTGGTTCTTTCGTCAATTTTAAAATTTTAGATGTAATATTGTGGTACATATACGTCTGCTTTAGAAACACAATACTTTCAAGAAGATCTCCATAGTTCAACTATTTCATTCCTACAATATCAAAAGAGTTGACGAAAAAACCCATAAATGACCAAATCATTATACATACGAGGATATATTGAAAAATTCTTAACCTACTATAGAACCAAACAAAATTTCAATGTCAAAATATTTTATTACTCAACATATTTTCCTCCTAATTGAATACATTTATTACAGCGAACCTGCAACGACTCTAGACCTTTCAAAATAAATGTTTCTTCTTGCTCTGCAAACCAGTCCTCCCCAGCTTTTAGTGCTTCCTCGTTGGAAGAAAATTTACGACCTTTTAAACTTTTTTTCAGTTGAGGAAAGAGATGATAGTCGGACGGAGCCAAATCTGGTGAATAAGGGGGGTGTTCTAGTAATTCTAACCCTAATCACGGATAGCTTTCCGCGTCTTTTCTCTTTAATTTTTTTCCCGTAGATGGGTCAGTAATGTCGAATAGTAATCTCCAGTTATTGGTCTACCCTTATCCAAAAAATCAATCATGATTACTCCATGGCAATCCCAAAAAACTGAAGCAAGAACTTTTCCAGCCGATTTTTGGACACGAAACTTCTTAGGTCTTGGAGAACCAGAGTGTCGGCATTCCATCGATTGTTGCTTTGTTTCTGGATCGTAGAAATGTACCCAAGTCTCATCCATAGTTACAATTTGGTTTAAGAAGTCTACATCGTTTACAAATCGAGCACAGATCGAACGCGATGCTTCTACCCTTGCACGCTTTTGGTCAACATTCATACATTTGGGAATCAATTTTGCAGAAATTTTTCTCATGTCCAAATTGACGTGAACTATAATGATGAACGCGTTCGTATGGAATCTTCAGTGCTTCAGATATCCGTTTTAGCCCAATTCGACGGTCTGATAAAATCATGTCATGAACTGCATCGATATTTTCGGGGACTGACACAGAAACTGGCCTTCCCGATCGGTCATCATCTTCAATGGAAAATTTACCTCTTTTGAAGCTTGCAGTCCAATTTTTCACGGTCGCATACGAAGGACATTGATCACCAAGGGTATATTAAGCATATCTTCGTAAATCTGCTCACCTCTTAACCCTTTTAAATACAGGTACTTGATGATGACTCGATATTCCAATTTTTCGATTTTTACAATTTCGGTGGACATCTTTTCGTTTTTATTTATTGCGTAACTCCGGTTTACTTTTTTAACGTCGAACTCTCCACTGACACTTCTAATAAGTTATTGTTCGTTGATATGGTATCGCAATATTTTGTTTATGCATGGACCTGGTCTAGGCTAACTAGATATCAATACATCCTCGTATGTAATTTCTATACTATACTCTGGGACCGACCCGAGGGAATCTATCGAAAAAGTAGGTCCAGATTCCAGAAGAATATCGAAATCGCAGTGAAGCTGCGATACAGTATAATGAAATTTTTATACGGTCGAGAAGAGGAATTATCGATGCATACGTGGTTGAAATTTTGGTTCTCTATGCGATGTAGAAGTATTTTTAAAAAATTCGCGAAAATCGCTTTAAAATCCAGCAAAAAGGGCAATTTTGAACTAGATAAAACTTTCTTCACAGATATCCTGGCCATGATGTAAATATACGGATCGAAAGAGGAAAGATCAATGCAGAAAAGCTTGGTATTCGTATTTCCCATAATTCTTCCATTTCTCCAGGAAAATCGATTAAACCTTGACATTTCGCCTATAAAATCAACCAATTTGCAGAGATGTACCGATTATGATAACCACTCAATAGGTTATTCAAAAAATCTCTATAAATATGATGATTTATCAATAGAAGAAGCAATTGGTTCAATATTGTCCATTTCCTCCGCTCAATTAACGAAAAATCCTAACTTCAGCTGGAGACCCCAACAGGCGACTAAGACAGAAACCTATCATTTTGAATTCATTGTTATGCAAATCTTCACAATGAGGTCTTCTACAGTTCTACAATCAATCTGATATATCCTTGATAGAATGGGGAGATGTTAGGTTTAGGGAGATAAAAGAGAATTGAAATATTACGAAGAAATATGAAAAAATATAAAACATTAACTTGCGACGTAGTCCTACTAAATCCTACAGTATAGGTACCATCTTGAGATTTACCGATAAGGATAACTACTTAAAAAGGGCTCTATTAATCATCAGCTACTAATAGTCTTTACATTACTGGCAAAAAAATGCTCTCCACCCCTCGTCGAGCGTGCTTGATAAATTCTTCAATTATTAATGGAAAGTTATGTAAGTTAAAATAAAAATTGGCTTGTTGCAGCATTTCACGACAAAATATTACCCATTTTGATTTTTTTCATAAAAATACCATCCTTTCTCAAATTGAAGCAGATATTATCCATGGATTTCTGAGATATTCTTCATTACACATAGAGACATAATTTCGAATTTATGTGAATAGAAAAAAGAACTGTGGGTGTGCGATAATAATATTCACCGACCATGAATTGGACAATTATAATATTGGTTTCAGGTAGGAAGACAAAGTTGACTTCAAATGAAATAACAATACTTTTTTGTTACATCCGCACTTTCGTTTTCATTATTCCAGTTTGGCAGTTTATTGTTTAAAGATATCAGTATCATGGATCATTTTCAACCTATAATTAGTTCGCATTTGTGAGTGTAACGGTGGATTTCCATGCATCCGTCATCCGATGTCCGATTCGGATATCGTATACATTTTGTCGGACGGATGAAACTGTCAATTTCCATGCATCCGTCATCCGATGTCCGATTCGGATATCGTATATAGTCCATCCATTGACATTTCGGGGGGCTTTGGAAAATCGAAATTATGTTGGTAATGCCCATTCAGTGATATTTTGAGTTGCAGAATTCAGGTTGGTGTTGGAAATAACACTGACATTTTGTTCTGTCATTAATGTTTCGAACAAATTTGGCAAAAAATTGAGCAAGTGAAATAAGTATCTTTGAAATGAGGCTCTTGAAGAGTGAACAGCTAAAAAATGGAAAGCCTGCACAGAGCACATAGAAAAAGAAATGAGAGAAGATTAGTCAAAATATAAGGAATGTTATGATATATTGCTGACAAAACCTTTCATTATGAACATGACGAGTTCTGCCCAGATGAGGAAAAAATAACATGTTGTGGTTGTTGAAACAGAATAATAGGAATATTTATATTTTTCATATTTTACACCTTCATTGTTCACAAATATTGAAAGTTACAATGTCATGACAAAATTAATTCTTCATATATTAAATAGAACCATTCGTTTTGTTTCTGTCTTGATATCTATGGTACATTTTTGTGAGAGATGGTCCAACAATACTCAATAATTTGTTGAATGTGATATTGCTCATTCTCAAATAATTAAAATACTGCCCACTATCGGACAATCGCATTTCTTGCACCAAGTTGTTATACATTCCTTGGGCCTTTCTGCTCTTAAAAATATCTTTCACCCATAATATCGGCGAACTGCGTTTTCTCTTCTTTCTTTTTAATAAAAGAATCGAGAGCAACAACAAATTCTTCATTGATACCTAGGTATTTATATTCTTCTCGAAAAGAAGAGAACGCCAAACATTCAAAAAGTTATGTCAAACTGACACGATAACGGACAAAAGTTAAATATTTTTCAACTTTTTCCGATAACGGAAGGGAGTTGAATTTTTATGCATTTTTGAAGGATTTTTGTTGCCAAATTTATTTTCTGAGAAAATGAATTTGTTCCAAAATTTTGACGTGCACTGTATAATTATAGAATTATCAAATTACAAACCTTAAAGTCAAAGCTATAGTCTTTCACCCGGTGAGATGGGTTCTCGTATATGGTACATTTTTGTGAGAGATGGTCCAACAATACTCAAACATTTGTTGAATGTGATATTACTCATTCTTAAATAATTGAAATACTGCCCACTATCAGACAATCGCATTTCTTCAACCAAATTGTTGAATATTCCTTGGGCCTTTCTGCCCCTAAAAATATCTTTCACCCATAATATTGGCGAACTTCGTTTCCTTTCCTTTCTTTTTAATAAAAGAATCGAGATCAACAACAAATTCTTCATTGATACCTATATTTATATTCTTCTCCAAAAAGAAGAGAACGCCAAACATTCAAAAAGTTATGTCAAATCTGACACGATAACGGACAAAAGTTAAATATTTTTCCGATAACGGAAGAGAGTTGAAACTTTCGGACGAATGTTTGGCGCTCTTTCAATTTTGAATATTTCCGCCAATCACAACACTTTCGGACGATCGTATCATCGGATGACGGATGCATGGAAATTCACCGTTAATCACAGGATACGCCTACTCGATTTCTGTTAGAGTATCTCACGAATTTTATCACATTCAAATTTCTTATGTTTCTGATAATTAAAAACACAATTGGGAGTATCTAATACCAAACATGTGGATTGTACTCTAAAATATTCGTTCTGAAAAAAAATTTTTTTATTTTTAACCTGGTCGAATTCTAATTCCTTATTTTCACTTTGAAAATAGTCGGCTTCAATGGGGAACTCATATAAAACCCTTAAATTACCAGGAAAAAGGAATTTCGAATAGTCAAAACTAGTAGGGCCCCTAGATCTATACCTATTAAATAGTTCCTTATCCGGTAGATCTCTGCAAATCGGATGATTTTATAGGCGAAATGTTCGATCGATTTTCCTGAAGAAATGGGAAAATTAAGGCAAATATGAATACCAAGCTATTTTGCATTGACCTTTCCTCTTTCAATACGTATATTTACATCACGGCCAGGATATCTGTGAAAAAAGTTTTATCCAGTTTGAAACTACCCTTTTTTCCAGATTTTTTTCACGATTTTCGCGAATTTTTTAAAAATACTTCTACATATACATTCTACACATATGAATCGATTATTTCTCTTTTCGACCGTATAAAAATTTCCTTACTATAATCGCAGCTCCGCTGCGATTTGAAGATTCTTCTGGACGCACTTTTTCGACAGTTTCCTTTGAGTCAGTCCACAAAGTTACCATTTTAGTCTAAGTAGTATACAGGGTGTTTGGTAATTCGACGTGAACCTTGAAAAGGGATATAGGTACTAGACATCATTTGCAGTGAATTGCGTCGAGTAAAGCATGGTCCGAAAATCTATGGTTACGAAGATATCGCGATTTTTCAACTTTTTTGAAATTTTCTGCTTCGTTATCGAAAATAATTAATTTTGTGAAAACTACTCGACTCTAAATATTCAATGAAAATTTTTTTCAAAGCTGAGGAGATGGTCCTCATTTCTTGCGAAAAAGTATTCACTAAAAATTCAGATAACCCGAGATATACAGGGTCATAAATGGCTGCACCTGTTTTCCTCATACAATCTTGATACAACATTTGAGAATTACTTGAAAAAAGTATTAGGAACTTGAACTTGGTGCACAAATGTAAGGAAAAACTTCCCTGTTTCATCAGCTTTCCAAAAAGGTACATATGTCAATAATTTCTTCATGCAATCTAAAAATATGGCCGGAAAACCAAGCAGACAACAGACTTTTTCGAATCATCCAGATATCCTATTATCCTTTATTTCACTCGGCGTGATTCGTAAGCCGTAGGTAAGCGGGCCATGGTTCGATATCTACATAAATGACTCGAAAAATTCTGTTGTCTGCTTGGTTTTCCGGCCATATTTTTAGATTGCATGAAGGAATTATTGACACCTTTTTGGAAAGCTGATGAAACAGGAAAGTTTTTCCTCACATTTGTACACCAAGTTCATAATACTTTTTCAAGTATTTCTCAATTGTTTTATCGAGATTTTATGAGGAAAACAGGTGCAGCCATTTATGACCCTGTACCTATATCTCGGGTTATCTGAATTTTTAGTGAATACTTTTTCGCAAGAAATGAGGATCATCTCCTCAGCTTTGAAAAAAAATATTCATTGAATATTTAGAGTCGAGTAGTTTTCACAAAATTAATTATTTTCGATAACGAAGCAGAATATTTCAAAAAACTTGAAAAATCGCGATATCTTCGTAGCCATAGGTTTTCGGACCATGCTTTACTCGACGCAATTCACTTCAAATGACGTCTAGTATATCCCTTTTCAAGGTTCACGTCGAATTACCAAATGTAGAAAGAATTATGGAACCCCCGTGTCTAATTTTTTCGTTTTCACCCTGTGGAGTTTTCGGCATCTGTTGAATACTTAAGCCTTTCCGTCCTATCGAACGGACAGAATTGAATCTGACCACTGTTTCTTCAGCAGAGTGTCAAACCATACCATTTGAGACCAAATTCGAAAAATACAGCCGATGTGACGAAATGATGTAGTCTTCATTTGAGAAGAACGAGCGCTCAAAAAAATTCATTATCTCCAAATACGTTTACACCTATCATACAGTTCAATAATAGTCAACAATGTTTATGACTCTGACGACCCCTCTTTCTGTGAAGTGAAGAACAATAAATCACCTCAACACTTCCAAGTAAATCTCTTATTATAAGCAAAATCTAAATCCCAGGAATGGGGTATCCCCTTTAAACGTCAAAGTTGATAATGTCCATGTATTTGAAATCTACCTGCTAAGTATTAGGTCTTATAAGCCCTAGGTGCGGACGAGTCTATCTATTTCTACCAGGAAGGAAGGGCTTACAACCTGCTGATAAAAATTGAAAAGAAATTTATTGGTGAAACATAATTGTCCATCCTCACTTCATACATTTTTACGACTTAAATAGGTACTATTAAAGAAAGAATATCCAAAAATAGGTATACAACAGCTTTATGGAATTTGAAGGTAAAATATGGTGGATGCGCTGGTGTTACTTGTACTAGTGGCACAGTCTGTGCTAGCAAAGCTTTGGTGTTAGTTGACACCTATGGCTCAGGTACTGCTTACTGGTATCAAATATACAGGCTCGGTTTATCCAACATGGCAAAATATTAATCATTAGTACGAAAGTTACTTCTCCGGCCTCCGGGATTTCCCCGGAGAACAAATTTGTCGATTTCTTCTTTTTTCATCTTTCCTGTCATTCGTCTGTTTTGAAGTAAAGCAAATAGACCAATCCAACAAAACAGCTGATCGCCTTTTTTCAAGATGGCTGCTGGAACAAACAAATAACAAACATTTCTGTTATAGTGTTTCTCTATTATAACTTTCATTTTACATGGCCTAATTGAAGACATTGGAGTTGAAAATTGAGAAACCAACAGAAACTACCCTGAAAAACGTACCTCATAACTGAATATCCTCAGTTTCTTATTTGTTTGTTCCAGCAGCCATTTTGAAAAAGCTGATCGTGACAGATCGTTGGATTGGTCTATGCTTTTCTATGAACTGATTGTAATTGTGACGTGTATTCTTTGGAGAATTTTTCAAAATGAAATTACAGATTCTAATATGTGTTTTCTCTATTTTCTTAGCGAAAATAAATGCACAGGGAAGAACCTTGGTCCTTCTCGATAACCAAGTAATTCGAGAAACACATTCAATATTTTTCAAATCCTTACAAGGTGAGAAACTTGTAGGTTAATCCACCGGTATCACAGTGGTTTTTTTTTCCCTAAATGAATAATAATCAATTTCTCTATTTCCAGAAAGAGGATATACCTTAACGTTCAAAGTAGCAGATGATTCTACTTTAGTTCTTTCTAAATATGGCGAATCTTTGTATGATAACTTGATTGTATTTGCACCTTCTGTGGAAGAATTTGGAGGCTCGTTGAATGTAGACACCTTAACTCAGTTTGTTGATGAGGGTGGAAATATTTTGATTGCTGGTAGTAGCATCACTGGTGATGTTTTGAGGGAACTAGCATCAGAGTGTGGCTTTGAAGTGAGCTTATCGACATTATAATGTCTACCTTAACGTTGAAGGGAATACAAACTGTTCGTTGTTTCAGGTTGATGAAGAAGGCGCTTACGTCATTGACCATTCGAATCATGATGTGTCAGATCAAGGAGAACATACGAAATTGGTTATAGACAATGCAAATCTGATAGATTCCAAAGTTATTTTAGGGCAGGCTAGGTCTAATATTGCACCTTTACTCTATGAAGGAACTGGACTTTTGGCCGACACTGAGAATCCATTGGTTCTCTCATTAGTTTCAGGACACAGTACTTCTTACAGTTATATCCCTGGACAGAAAATTAAAGAGGTAAACTTGTGAGGTGATTGAAAGGTTGAATCGGTAAAAAATTGTTGATTCTAGTATCCCCATGCTGTAGGAAAGGACACCTTGTTGATTGCTGGTCTTCAAGCTAGAAATAATGCACGAGTTGTATTCAGTGGCTCATTATCCTTCTTCTCAGATGAATTCTTCACTTCTCCTGTTGAGAAAGCTTTGGTATGTCGATTATATTACTTGAATATTTCACATTTTATGAATGGTTCAATTATTTACAGGGTGGAAAGAAATATGAAAAGTCAGGTAATCAAGATGTTGCAATTGCTCTAAGTCAGTGGGTATTCAAGGAACATGGTCAGCTGAGGGTAAAATCTGTTAATCATCATAAAGCGGGAGAAAGCAAACCACCTGCAGATTACACCATTATGGATGATGCTGTGAGTTAAACAAGATTTCTCTCTTCAGAGTACGAAGTTATTACATTTCTACTTTTTCCTTTCAGGTCTACACCATCGAAATCGAAATTCTGAATAAAGGAAAATGGGAACCTTTTATCGCAAATGATATTCAATTGGAATTTGTCAGAATCGATCCATTTGTTAGAACCACTCTGAAGAAAGCGCACAAAGGAAATTATGTAGCCAAATTCAAAATTCCTGACGTATATGGAGTTTATCAGTTCAAAGTAGATTACGACAGGGTGGGATATACAAGACTCTTCAGCACAACACAGGTTTCTGTGAGGCCCCTGCAACATACACAATATGAAAGATTCATATTCAGTGCTTACCCATATTATACCGGGGCATTTTCAATGATGATCGGTGTGTTCTTGTTTTCTTTTGTGTTTTTGCATCTCAAAGATGATGATAAGAAATCGAAAAGTGATTAGTATAATTTGTAAGTGAATTTTTTTTTAATAAATAAAATTATACATTGTTCATGTGTTTTTCTGGAATCCCAAAAGATAAGCAGATATTTGAAGCTAACATAAGCAAAACTTGAAAATAATTAATTCATGCATAAGTGCAATTGATGGGAACATCATGATTGAGTTTTAGTGTCGTGGGTATTGGGGGCATTAATAATCTTTATCGTGAAATTTTCTATCATTATCCTCTAGATATCTTGAAGGCTAAAGATTTTAGATTGAAATTAAGGAAGGACTCTTCCGTAAATGGAATTTTCAAATTGCCACGCATCTTTGTTTTGACGTAACGAATAAAAAAAACATAACCTCAAAAAATCAGTAATCACAACATGTCAAAAGAAAATTCTGTTATCGACGAAAATATTTCTTCCAATTACAACTTTTGTTACCTATGTTTTACGGGGATGTTGCAATTGCAAAGGATTTCAAAGAAGTGAATGCGAGACAGAAAGAAGGGGAATGATTGTAGTAAATTCGTTAATTCTCATTAGTTTCACTTAAATCAGTTAGACAGGAAATAGAAATTGGAGATCTGCGTTCCCCAAAATAGTTAGAATGGAAGTGTTTAGAACAGATTCTTTCTATATTTTCAAGAAAGGAGAAAATTCCTTGTGGTGCGATAGATTGACGGGTTGTTTCATACCGAAAACAGGTAAAAATAAAGATGTTAAATTTTTACATGTTTTATCATAAACTTTCTTGCTCCTCAGCTTGGTCATTAACTGAAGCAGACGATCCAATATGTTTAGGTACGTGTGACGGTATCATAGGAAAAGTATCAGCTTCCGTTTTTGATCCCAGACTTATGGTAATTCGGGAAAGTTCTCTTGTTGGAACTCTTCACGGTGAACACAATGTTTACAAAGTGAAATCAATCTCTTTCATACCTATTAGCTTGGAAGAAGGTGAAATAAATCTCAAACCTTGTCCTAAACATAAAAATATTTCCAACGCTCCAAAACAGAGTAATTCCATATTCGATATACAAAAAAGTGGAGCGTTTAGTAAAACATGGGGAACATTGAAAAATGCAGGGAATTCAATAAAAAATACAACACAACAGGCAGCTGCCATCGCAACAGGGACACCAAAAAAACGCGATGGAAGAGATAAAAATAGGTTTGAAAAACAAATAATAGAGGAATTCCATAAAATTTTCACAGACACAAATTCCTTTTACTACTCAAATACCACAGATCTCACGAATTCCCTTCAACGCTTATGTAATTTAGAGAAAACGGGTAAAATACAAGGTGCTCCTTTGTGGAGAATTGCCAATGATAAGTTCTTTTGGAATAAATTTATGGTTAAGGATTTCATTGAGCCAGATGTGAGTATTGTATGGCGTTTCTGTAGATCACACTTTTTAGGAATGGATCCTTAACAAGAAGTACTAATTTAGTTGAATCAATTTTTACAGAGTCCCCTGTTTGACCCATGGATTCTACCAATTATCCAGGGTTATATCCAAATAGAAAAATGCAAAGTTAACACAGAGCTGTATTACCAAAGCAATATTCCAAGTGATAAATCTTATGAAATTTTTACTCTCTCTATCATTTCCCGAAGAAGCAGATTCCGAGCTGGAACAAGATATAAACGTAGAGGTGTAGATGAGTCAGGTCACGTAGCAAATTACGTGGAAACTGAACAACTGATCTCATATCACAGCCACGAAGTGGCATTTGTTCAGGTCAGAGGATCTGTACCAGTATTTTGGTCACAACCAGGTTACAAATATAGACCCCCTCCTCGTATAGATAAGGGGGAACTTGAGAATCAAGAAGCCTTCAAAAACCATTTCAGCAAGGAGATACAGACATATGGGCCAATTTGTGCTGTTAACTTGGTCGATCAGTCTGGTCATGAAAAAGTTATTTTCGACGCCTATTCTAATCAGATTTTTCAGTTTGACAGCCCTTTCATTACGTATGTTACTTTTGATTTTCATGAATATTGTCGTGGGATGCATTTTGAAAATGTGTCGGTCCTCATGAATGCAATTGCTGACATCTTGAAAGAAATGAATTATTGCTGGAGAGATCAACATGGGCATATCTGCTCCCAAAATGGCGTGTTTAGAGTGAACTGCATAGATTGTCTTGATAGAACGAATGTTGTTCAGGTGATTTGTTTTGCATGAAATTCTTCTTTTTCTTAGCTACGTTTTCAAAAATGGCTCTTTTGTTTCTTATTGTTTTAATTAAATGTATCAAAATTGTGAACTTGCAAATTGTATTGCATGAATTTCAGACTGCAATCGGTAAAGCTGTGATGGAAATTCAATTCTGTAAACTTGGCCTCACTCCACCTGAGGGTCTTATACCCGAAAATATTAGGAGTACATTCCAGTCGCTTTGGGCCAATAACGGAGATATAATCAGTAAACAGTATGCAGGCACAAATGCATTGAAAGTAATTTGAGTATTGCATAAATCTAGGTTTGTATATTAAGTATTAATTTATTTTAGGGCGATTATACAAGAACAGGGGAAAGGAAAATTTCTGGAATAATGAAAGATGGAATGAATTCGGCAAATAGGTGAGTTATACCAGTTAATATCACTAAATGTATGTCTGTTTACTGATATTTATAGGTACTCATTTCTTCATTCAATGATATAACATGTGTTTCTGTTTCATAATTGATTTTTATCAAGTATTAAACAACAAAGAAATAAGAGTTTGTTATTTCTTCATTAGAAAATATTATTCGTATCAACGTTGAAATCTTATTTCTTCATCTTCATTCATTTCAAATATAGGTTTATGTCCCATTTGTTCATGAAAATTTCTCAATTATGCACGAATAATCAAGCCATTAATAGATTCGTTGATGTAATGTTATAGATTCTACCGTAATCGTTTCAAAGACTCCATAAGACAAAGTTGCCTTGATATATTACATGGGGAACCTTTGAGCGAAGTCGATCTGGGTGATATATGGAGTTACTTGAATAAAATATCGAATATCGCTATAGAATACCTACCCGAAGACACAACGATGTGTTTGACACCTCAGTTTGCACTCGATCAAGAATACGCTTTAGCCAATGCTATGTACCATATGTTTAGGTTAGTTTGGCGAAGTTCTGATCTTTCTCATATACTAAAGTTGTGTACATAGGCTTTTTATTTTACTTGCTTTGTTGTCTGAAGGTCTTACACTTGTAAATGTTCCCTATCGAAACATCAGAGTGATTGATTTTAATACTTTTTATCTTTTCCTTATAAAAAAACTCATTACGCGAAAATTCATGAAATCTTTTCAACAAATGGCTGTTTTCCCTCTCCCTTTCTAGAATATTTCTTGATAATTTGAAACAGCAAAAAAATAGAATAGATATTTCTGTTTACCGAAGATGGGAAAATCTCACTCAAAAAAAGATACTTATTTCCAAATCACTAACAAACACTTGATTTATTTGTCCTCTTTCTCGTCAAATTCCTTATATTTGCTGGGCCCAAAAATGATGCTTTTCTCAGATTGCTATAACGAACTCATTTCCAAAAATCCTACAAAATTGCTATAACAACAACTATACTTATAATTCATAATATACCATTTTTTTAACACCCAATTTTTTATGAGTATCTGGATTTCACTAATTCAACGAGCAACGTTTGCACTCTGAACTGTGACACAGAAGACCACAGCAATGAGTTGATTTTTGATTCCTTAATCTCATTTCAGATATTATTTGAGTCGATTCAAAGACTCTACAAGACAGGGAACCATTGATTTGATGTTAGGTGAGTTATAGTGAAAGAAAAACTATTCAAAACACCAGAATACGCTTAAATGACGAAATAATTATGTTTTCGAATTATTGACTATGTACAGAAACAATATTTTTATAAAGATTAAGTAATAAAAAGACAAACTTCAATAAAACATTGGGAACCGAACATTTTTGAGTCAAATTATTTCAGCTTATTTTTGAGTGCATGGAGACAAATTTATATCTAAAAAGTGTTAAGATTGCTCTGAAAAACTCTCTTATAATTTCGTTTGTTCAGTGTCATTCATTCACAATTTCTCATGAAAATTTCGAGTAAGTATTATTCCAAATTCCATTTCATATTTTTCTTTATCATCATTATTCGCAACTAATTTAAAGAAAAAATCTTATGATCACTCATGTTTCAGGTAACAACGTGTCTGAAGAAAACTTTATAGTTTCTAAAACAAACCAACTTGAAGAAGATCACATGGCCACAGCTGAACACGTAAAATTACTATTTGAAGATTGCAAGAAAATGCTGATCAAACATCCCGAACATACTCTTGGTATTTGGGGCTTGATAAATGCAGATCCTACTACCGGAGATGTTAATGAGACGGAAATCGATTCGATATTGATTTTAACCAGAGGCTCATATTTTGTAGCGGACTATGATGACCAAGTGGACAAAATCACGAAATACCAGGAAGTTTTGCTGCAAGATATTTCTTCAATCGAATGTGGAATGGCCGAAATGGGGAAGTCTCTGTTTGGTAATTCTAAGAGCAAACCTTGCTTGAGAATCAACTACAAGGTCAATAATATTGGAGGGTATTACCACATGTTCCGGTCGGCTTGTTTTGGCTTCTTCAATAATATGCCTATGTGTATCAAGAGCATTGAAGATGAAATGGGTAAGGTTTAGCTTCTGATTATTCAGAAGGTATGCTTTTTGAGTAGCTATTTTGTAAAAAGTGTCTCATGAAATGATTTTTATTTAAATTTATTTTTCAGAATACTTGAAAGCAATTTGCGAATCCTTTTTGATCTCTTTTGAAATCTGCCAGTTGCCTCAGTTACCTTGCACTCAAGGTCAAGTTTTGGACAGACGCAAATCCAAAATCATTAACGAGTCCTTATCGGGAAATATGTATCTAGATGTTGAAATTCCTCAAATGACTAGAAATGTTTCTGAGAGTCAGTTGTTGGTTCTCAAGAATGTAGGTGAGTACAACCGGTTTAAACACATTGGAACCCCAGTTAAATCTAAAACTTTAGGATCCAAAGCTTTATCCAACATGACAAACCAATTCTCTAAACTTAACAAAATCGGAAATAAACTGAAGAGAGGAAAATCCCGCCCTGCTAATTTTGTGGTTGGACAAATGGATAAACTGGAAGTTTCCAGTGATTCGGAGGAGGATAGAGATAGCAGTATTTTTCAGCCTGATGCTGAAGATCCCAATTACGGTAGTAGTACAAGTTCGAGTGGTGAAATAGAGCAGGGGGAAGAAGCAGATGAAAAACCTTACCCAGCTAGTAATAAGCTTGATACTTTTCTTCCCGGTGTAGGTATAGTAATGGCAAGTAGTTGCGATAGTGGGGAATCAACTGGTCTAGACTCCAAAAGTCATTTGCTCCGTCATCAAGATTCAAATCTTGATAACATCCAACTAACAAGTATAATGCAAAATGTTAATATTTCCAAACCGGATATCCAGATAAACTCAGACAGTTTAATGGTGGATCCTGATTCCACTTCTATAAAGGATAAAAAGTTGAGTCACTCCTACAGCGAAGTGGACGAAAGTTCAACCAACTATAATCTCTCGAGTGTTAGACTTGACAAACGTTCAAACTCAGATTATGAAGTAACACTGAACATCTCACAATCCCAAAGTGAATCGGCTCTGAAGAATAAGCTGACTAATCTGACGTCTCCAGTAGCTTCTGTCACAAGAGATTTGGTGTTTTCACCATTCAGTAAGTTAGCAAAAGGCGTGCAGAACATTGGTTCTAATATAGATAGAAAATTCAGCGGACAAGTCAGAAATGTATCGGAGAAGGAGATGGAAGAGCACAGGAAGTTGCAGGAAAAATGGCATGATTGCAAGACAAAACTGATTGCTCTCTAATTTTTCTGTTTTTAGTTGATGTTTTAGTCTGCTCTATATATGCAATCTATATATTGAATAAAAGGATTGATTCTAGGATAAAGTATGAAAAAAGTAATGTACCGATGGTAGCACTGCGAGTTCAAGAAGTTTTACTCTTGAACCATTCTAACATCTCATAGTCTCTCCAGGTTACTCACGAGATTCTTTTAAGAATTTGCAAAGTAGCCTACAAATTCTTAAACTGAACATCAGGAAAGTTTAGATTAAAAAAAAAAATGATTCATCATGAATTAATCTTTTCACATTTTTACTTGAATCATACTTTATATCTGGAAGCAACTCAGTAAACTCCCAGTGTAAAGCAGCTTTCAGAGTTTATTAATGTCAATTTTGAAAATTTGTTAGCTTATGAAAATAAATGTCTTATAGGCAATTAAATATAAAGTAGAAACAGTAGTTACATATTTTTGAATATTTTAAATGACCCAACGTGTGCTTTCCACTGTAACTGCTAGTTTATACAAAATAATGCTAAATGATGCAGAAATAAATTTGAAAATATTATGTTTTTTATACTTTCAGTAAGTCAAACATCAGGAATTTTATCTAGAATTAGGTACTTTTCATCAAGAAATCCAGCACGTTTTTCAATTAATATTGACTTGAACACCAAATAAAAATTCACCAATGTTTAATTTATGACATTGTCTATCAATATCTCAAACTAAATATCAGTATTTTAAGCTATTGCATTTTCATTTTAATGCAAAATTGTTAAAAAAAAACTATTTATTCTTTCTATTCCATGTGTACTTAATTTATATCTATATTTTTTGCTCTAGTCAGATGTATATGATAGTTGAATGTGTTATTATTGTTAGAAACCTTTGTTCCTCTTTTATATGGTAGAAAGCTTTGATCGAAGACAATATACAAAAATTAAAGTTAGGTGTGAAATGCGATTAACATTTTGGATTAAAAATCATTTCTCACTGTATTTTGCTCAAATAATCTGTTGAATTTGTTTATTCCATACTAGATTCATACTGAACGCAAAATTGGTAATAAATTCAGAAAAGTATAGGTCAGGAATCATCAGTTTAGAATGTTCATCATTATTTTTCATTATTCTGAGTCTCTAGCTCTAGAGAAATAACTCTAAAATATTATTCGAAATTCTCTTCAATTCATGAACCCTCAAGGAAGTCAAATATACCCATTTCAAATATAGGAATTGAAATAACTGTAGAATCTCACTTCTAAATATGTGATCTTGAACAACGATATAGTCTTTTCTAGGGGGAGAAAAATGCCCAAAACTTGCCAAATTTTTGCTCCAAAAATGTGAACCAGAATAGAGACTCCTTAATAAATAATTAGCCTTATTACAGCTTGAAACCTAGATTTAGAAAACATGTCAATTATTAAGCATTACTTTCTGTTAGGAAATGCTCTCTTGAATGGGATTATAGAAATATGCACTTACATACAATAAATCTTTACAAAGCAAAGGTCTTTTTGTCCATCCTTTGTTTTCATCTTTAAGTTAAAACCTTAATGTGGGGAAAAACTTGAGGTAATTCAGGATTAACCACTGGATAAAAAAATTTCCTAGTTTTATCATTTATTATATGAGGAAATTACCTTATTTTGATACAGGTAGAATGAAAAACGAATTGCTCGTTAAAATATTTATTGGACTTGTTACAATTTAAAATACTGTAAATACATATCAAACAGTTCCTGCCTAATATGTTACATCAGAGTGAATTAATTTATAGATATACCAAAACCAGATCTAAGCATTAGCTAAACCTACGGGATTCAACATTGGTGGTGCTTTTTTGGTGAGCCCTGCCAAATGTCTCTTAATTTCAGCCACGGCCCTTCCAGGATTCAAACCCTGGAAAAGTTTAATTCACATTGAAAGATCTCTAAGAACTCTGGGATATGTTAGAGGAAAATTTTATTATTAACATGAGAGTGCAGGGAAGAAAGTAAACTTAATGTTGGAAATATTCAAAAATGGATAAAAGAAAAGAATGCATATAACAGACTGAATATCAACTTACCTTAGGACATGTTCTAGAACAGTTCATGATGGTATGGCATTTGAATACAGAATAGGCATCCCTGAGACTGTCTAATCTTTCTTTTGTTGCTTCATCTCTGGAGTCGATAATCCATCTGTAAGCCTGCATCAAAACAGCAGGTCCCAAGTACTTATTACCATTCCACCAATAACTTGGGCAAGAAGTTGAACAACAGGCACACATAATACACTCATAAAGACCATCTAACTTCTCCCTGTCTTTGACATCCTGCAAATACTGGAATTTTCCAAGCTTACTTTCATCCCTAAAAAAAATGAGAAAGGTTTTCCGAATGTTTTGATCATTACGTTTTTTTACTTACTTCCTCTGCAGCCATGGCTTGATGGATTTATACTGCTCATAAAAATGAGATAGATCCGGTACCAAATCTTTAACAACATACATATGTGGCAATGGATAAATCTTTGTTGGTTTAGATGTGTTTGTGTTTATTTTACTGTAAAAAATAATTATGGGAAGAGTTTAAACACTCATTACACAGAATTTACCATATGCATGCCAAGGTATTGACACCCTCAATGTTCATAGCACATGATCCACAAATACCTTCTCTGCAAGATCTTCGGAAAGTGAGAGTTGGATCCATCTCATTTTTAATCTTTATTAGAGCATCCAGAACCATAGGAGCACAATCATTCAAGTCTATTTCATATTCTTGAACCTTAGGTTCAGATTTGGGGTCGTCTGGATTCCAACGGTAAATAGAAAATGTCTTCATTCTTTTCGGTTTCGCTTGAGCTTCTGCCGCATTTATGGCACTCAGATGAAATCCACGAGCCTTGAAGAGTAAAGCATTGGATTGAAATATGCTACATAATAATTACATAATTCCTTTTTGCTTAATTTTGCACCTACCAAACTCAAAGAATTCCTGGTCAGTTTCAAAACGTTCATCTTTGTATCAATAAATATCAAATGCTCAATTAAAACAACCGCTTTCTTTGAACAAAAATTTGGGTTTTCAGTTTTCAATTAGAAAGCGAAAATACATTTGACAATTTAACCTGTGCTTTGACGCAAGCTGGAAAAGTGCTATTTTCCTTTTTCATTACATAGTTCTGTATTTCCAACTCGCAGATGTGCCCCCTATTATAGAGTAGAAATAACTCACAATGACCTATCAAGAAATTTGACAGCAGTAGACGTTCTTCAATTTATTTATCCGTTCATTCTCTTCATTTTCTACTTGGCAGTCGGTATGTGAAAATGTGGTATTTTCTCTTGACTTCCTAATAATAATTTTTCCTCGTATTTCAGCAAGACAAACCCAAGTAAAACTGGAGAAACTCAAAAGTTCCAGTTTTTAGGACGGCTTTTCTGTTTTTACAGTACAGTAAGTGTATTTATTCTATTTTTGCTGGATCGGGCGAACTTTACATGCTGGCCGAAGTGACACGTCGACTGTGGGGCTCTGAAAATATTCAATTTGCTAACATATGCATTAGGATTCAATGGGAACAATTTTTGAGATTGTTGAAATTCGTGAAAGGCGGCAATTAAAATTGCTTCTCAATTGTCTACTAGCTCCATATGTTCAATATCTCTTCTAAATGATGGAAGCAATTTTGATATGCCCTTTGCTCTGAAAACTTTTGAGTTGTGATAAGAGTTGATAATCATTTGCTGTCAAGCATTGAGAAAATTTTTTATGATAATTTATAAGAATTTCAGTTGGTTTAACTTGATGAAAGTTGGTGGTGAATGTCAATTTGTAGGGGGACCAGTAATTATTTAATTTGTTTATTTTTATGACCATTCCCTTAATGACAGTCAATTATGATAAAATTGCATTGAATTTGGAAGCACTTTAATGAGCATTTAAGAAGTTCCAAAAATATTATTCATATTGAAACATATTTCCACTTGTTT
Source organism: Adalia bipunctata (assembly GCA_910592335.1). Classification (NCBI taxonomy): domain Eukaryota; kingdom Metazoa; phylum Arthropoda; class Insecta; order Coleoptera; family Coccinellidae; genus Adalia; species Adalia bipunctata. The sequence goes on from OU342951.1 coordinate 9,355,487, forward strand.
CTTAATGTGAGTGTTAGTTGCAGCATTTTAATTTTTCTGTATCTATTGAAGTGTTGCTGTAACGACTTGGCGCGAATTAGGACAATCTCAAAATGCAGCAACCAGTGATCGAAGAGGGTAATGTGGGTTACGAAACACCATCAGTGCGGAGCTATGACGACCTGTTTCCAGCTTTGCCAGAATCCGCCCCTGGAGTGGGCCAAGACAACCTTCCAGCATCTGGATGGCACCAGAAGACCAACAAGATGAGGGTTGGCTCCTCTGTCATCACCCAAGTATTCAGGTTAGTGCATCTGCAGCGGGATTTCTCTTTGTTTCAAATATTTTGGGGGAAATCGTTGGAAAAGACACAACAACAATTTTGAATGAAGTTAGTCTTTGTGAAATGATTGAACATTCATTTCAAACAGATGACATTTCCTTTACATGTTTGGTTTTGTAATAATTGGTTTTTGGGTAGTTATTGATCCATAATCAACTATTGGATGAATCAAAACACTGAAATGGCATGCAGTAATTGTCAGAATGACAGTGTTACCTGTGTGTGTTGTGGTAGTTCAAATGTCCAACAATCTTAACGGATTATGGGAGTGATTATGCAAACAATACAGGGATCTTTTAGTTGAATCAAAGAGTGTTAAATTATTGAGGAAAGTGTTAAATTATCTTTTTCCCTGTTTCCACATGAAATCTCTCGAATATTCCGAATTATTTCAGAGTTCCATTTGAAGAAAGGAAGTTAGACCACAGCCAAAAGTTTGGAGAAGGTGAATCAATCCAAACTTGCGCTAATATCATGAAAGATACTGGTGCTCACATAGAAATATCTCATGGAAAAGATCAGTCATTGACTTTCTTGGTAACAGGAAAGCAAAATGAGGTCTCAGTGGCTCGTAGGAAGATCTTGGTGCACTTCCAAACCCAGGTACCTTTTGGTTGCCTTCCATACAAAACTCAATTTTTACATACTTTAATTTGCAGGCAAGCAAACAAATTTCCATCCCTAAGGAACACCATGGCTGGATCCTAGGAAAGAAGGGTGATCGTCTCAAAGATTTGGAGAAACAAACTGCTACCAAAATATCTGTTCCTCCTATGAATGATTCTTCAGATATTATCACAATTTCTGGTTAGAATCTTTATGAATTTTTTTTAATTGTTTCGTTTTCTATTCAATTTCTTTTCTTTCGTTTGTTAGCTATTTTCATTTTTTTTTTCAGGTACAAAGGAAGGCATTGAAAAAGCTGAGCATGAAATCAGAGTAACTTCTGATCAGCAATCGAAAAAAGCCTCAGAACGTCTGAATATTCCCAAGATGTATCATCCATTCATTGCTGGAGCATTTAATGAAAATGTTAATCAAATGATTGCAGAAACAGGGGCCAAAATTAACATACCGCCCCCTTCAGTTATGAAAGGTAATTTTCTTGTTCATCTCTGCTAATTTAGTGAAAAATTGCCTCTGCTAGCCCTCAATCACATGTTTGGATACTTTGTATTTTCATTTTCCAGATGAAATATTCATCGCTGGTGACAAGGAAGGTGTTGCAGCTGCAAAGGCTAGAATCGAAGCAATCTATAAGGAGATGGAGAAGAAATGTAGCTCTGTCAGCGTGGAAGTCCCCAAGGAACAGCATAAATATGTTGTTGGTCCTAAAGGTTCGACCATTGCTGAGATTCTTCAGGCTACTGGCGTTAGTGTCGAAATGCCCGCAGGTGAGCTATTTCGTTTTTGTTTATCCCTCAGTTCATGATGAAAACGATGTTTTTAATTGAGTTCGAAGATTCGATGGGAGTGCTTTAATTTGAAGGTAAACTTGTAGGTATTTTGGGGATGATAAAATAGTTTATTATTCCGGTAGTGTGGTTTCTCACCCACCTGTCTTTATTGAGCATATTTGGCTTGAAGTAGCAATTATTTCAGGAGAAACAACTACAGGCACAATTACACTGAGAGGTCCTCAGGATAAATTGGGCCTTGCCTTGAGTAAGGTTTATGAAAAAGCGAATTCTGTTAAATCGTGCTATGTCGACGCACCTGCTTGGTTGCACAAATATATCATCGGCAAGAAGGGCCAGACCATCAAGGAAATCACTCAAAACATGGAAAAAGTGAGTGAAGGAATGTTCATATATTTTCAATTTCAATCTGCTTTGGACTGAAAAATTATTGAAAGTCGCTTTTGGTATTGCTCCTGAGCTTCTCCAACATTCTTAGTTTGTTAATGTGAAACAATTCTCTTCAGATTCATGTGGAGTTCACTGCCGAAGATAAAATCAGAATCCAAGGGCCACCTGAAGAAGTTGAAAAAGTACAAGAGCAATTAGACACAATGGCTAAAGATCTCATCAAGAAGATGACTTACGTCGAGAGGCACGTTGATACCAAACTCTTCAAGCATATCATTGGAAAGAACGGAACCAATGGTAAGAGAACCTAAGTTTAATATTTCCTTGAAATTAATCTATCCTTTTTTTCAGTTAACAAGCTCAGAGAAGAATACAATGTGACGATTAATATAGATGAGAGTGGACTTATCCGTATCGAGGGAAACAGAGATGAGGTCCAGAACATCAACCAAGAACTGGAAGAAAAAATCCATAAGCTTGAGAACGAGAAAGAGAAGGACGTTATAATTCCTCAGAGACATTACAGGAGTATCATTGGTGTTAAAGGGGCCAACATCAAGGATATAAGGGATAGATTCAACCAGGTTCAAATCACTTTCCCCGGACCTGGCGAGAGGAATGAAATAGTTAAAGTTCGAGGTAAGTGATTTTTGAAGGGTGTTAGTGGATCAATTTTTATTTCATGTTCTTTTTGCATTTTAGGTCCAAAAGACGATGTGGATAAATGCTGCAGACATTTGGAAAAATTGGTGAAAGAATTGAACGATTCTTCGTATCAGTTGGAAGTGCCGGTATATAAAAATCTCCACAAGTTTATCATTGGAAAAGAAGGAGTCAACATTAAAAAAATCAGGGAGGAAACTCAAACCAAGATCGATCTACCTTCAGAAGGCGATAAGAGTGATGCTATTGTGATAACTGGCAAAAAGGTTAGAAATGTTGCCATCTGAATGGAACTGGAAATTTCACAATTTTTTTTTCGCACAGGAACACGTGGAAAAAGCGGCCAAAATGATTCGTAAGATCAGAGACGAACACGCATCCAACGTTGAAGAAGAAATAACGATACTTCCTAAATTCTACAATGCCATCATCGGTACTGAAGGGAAACTGATCAAGATGATCCAGGAAGACTGCGGTAATGTGGGCATCAAGTTCCCTTCACCCGAACAAAAAAGCGATAAAGTGATCATCAGCGGACCCAAAGCAGATGTAGAACGTGCCAAAAAACAACTGCTCGAAAGAGTGAACGAGAAGCAAGCTTCTAGTTTTTCAGTAGAAGTGAGTATATTGTTTTATCGTGTATTCCTCGTCTTATTTACTGATCTTGATTACTTTTCTTAGATTCGTGCCAAACCTGAACACCACAAATACCTCATCGGTAAAAGTGGGTCCAGGATCAAGAAAATTCGAGACTCTACAGGAGCTAAGATCGAATTTCCTTCTAATCCAGATGAAGATCGAGACGTTATCAGGATAATTGGAAGAGAAGAGGCTGTTGAAGAAGCCCGAAAAGCACTTGAAGCCGCTATCAAGGAACTAGTGAGTTTATCTGATCGCAGTATGATATATTTCGTTGGAAAAACTAGCTCCGGGAGCTTGTAACATTCCGTAGCAGTAGTTCAAATGAACTACTTCGAATATGGATCTCCGATTTGAATTACATTGTTTTGGTGTTTTGCTACCTACAGTCCCGAATCTCGTATGTTTTAGGACGATTGGATTCAAACTACAATCACAGTAGAATCGAAGCACCACAAACATTTCGTAGCTAGAAAAGCCGAAAAACTCTACCAAATCAACGAAGAATACGGAGTGCAAACTTCGTTCCCTCGTTTTGGAGTGGATGACGAACAAGTCACTTTAATGGGTAAACAATTTTTTCCAACCTGTATTCGAGCCAGTGAATACGTCTTTATTGTTGCGTTTCGACTTAAACATTTTGTTTTAGGACCTAAGAATGCTGTGGAGGCCGCCATCGCTAGAATCAGGGAGATAATCTGCGATTTGGAATCGATGGTGACGATCGAGTGCGTCATTCCTCAAAAACATCATAGGAACGTTATGGGCGCTAAAGGGCACAAAGTTCAAGGCATAACCTCCGAATTCGACGTACAGGTCAAGTTCCCAGATCGCGATTCGTACGATCCATCCCAGGTCAACGGTGACGTTGATCCTGATGAAATTAGACCATGCGACATAATCACCATCACAGGTTGGTATCATTATCTTTTTTCAGCTGGCATGATGGAATATAATCTGATTCAACTTAATATCTGAGATTGTTCTTTCTAGGTAAAGAGGAAAATTGTCTTGGAGCCAAACAGGCCCTGATGGATCTCGTCCCGATATCGATCAATGTGGACGTTCCGTACGATCTGCATCGTTCAATCATCGGTCAGAAAGGTCGTGGTGTTAAGGAACTGATGAGCAGATTTGACGTTCATATCGAACTGTCTCCTCCGGATGTCAAAGAAGACGTTATCAAGATAACTGGAGCTCCTCACAACGTCGAAGATGCCAAAGAGGCCCTGATGGAGAGGGTGAGCGAACTGGAAGCGGACAGAAAGGACAGGGAGTTGAGATCCTTCTCTCTGACCCTGGAGGTCAATCCCGACTACCATCCGAAGATTATTGGTAGAAAAGGAGCTGTCATCACCAAAATCAAGGAGGAGCATGAAGTACAAATCAACTTACCGAGAAAAGGTGGGGAAAGGATCAAGTGAAATTAATCTTGCGATCAATAGTTGGTTGAAAACTTGCTTGAGTTGAACGGGAATGTTTTTGCAGGAGATCCGGAAGAACATATCATCACCATCACTGGTTATCAGCACAAAGCCGAGGCCGCTCGTGATGCCATCTTGAAGATAGTGCGCGACTTGAACGATATCTACAAGGAAGAACTCGAAATCGATTCAAGAGTTCATTCCCGACTGATCGGAAGCAGAGGTCGTTCCATCCATAAGATCATGGACGATTACAAGGTGGAAATCAAGTTTCCCAGGAACGACGATTCCAACCCTAATCTGGTGGTTATCTCTGGCGATGAAGATAACGTTGTGGAAGCTCGTGATCATTTGCTCAATTTGGCAGAAGAATATGTAAGTAGTCACTCGGATTTCTTATTTATGTCGGTTTGTTTTCAATTTTCTCCGAAATTAAACGCTTTCTTTGCTTCTCGGGTGTGTCTTCAAATGTTTTCAGTTCAACGTTTGGTTTTTGGTCAATCTGGTTTCTACGAATTCCCGAAACACTGGTTAAAGCATTCCTTGTTGGACAATACAGAAGCTTAACCTTTCAGTCTCATTTAGGTCCTGTTGGTTGAAGAGAACAGTTGGCCAAGATTTAGGTTTATCAAGTTTTTTTACTTAAAACTGACGCAGGTTGGCACTCGTGAAATATCAGCAATATCAAATTTATTCTCAGAGACGTTGCCAATGCTAACTTCTACTCTCTCAATCTATATACAGGGTCCTGCAATAGTGCGTTCTTCTTCCATAGCTGCCGAACCAGACATCTCAGAGATTTCGTTGGAAAGTAGACCTCTTGTACCTTCATTTCTGCATCTCAGGAAATTATTTTCTGATATACAGGGTGTCCCTGATAAATGTTATTCAACAAATGGATGATTTTTTTTAATGGATCACCCCATATATTTTCACATATTTTCAATGACCTTCATTACCTCTTTCATGACGCAAAATCTTAGGGACATTTTTTCAACAGTTCAGATCTTATTCGAAGAAAACTGCAAAAAGGTGTGGGAAAAGCAGTACAGTAAAACTCTTCTGACGATCTCCAGAAGCGATAGTAACATGAATTTGAACTAAACGTTTTTTAATTGAAGGATTTGCCTTGACACGGTTCCTAAACGATCAATCTGTCATATACAGGGTGTCCGTTATTAAGGTCCAAATATGGAGAACTTAAAATTATTATTTCTCGATTTTTTCAAATAGAACACCCTTTTTTTTCCACAATGATGTAGAAAATAGAATACCTTACATTTTCTTAGAACTAACCTCAGGATTATTTTAACTCCTGCATCCAGCAGACCCGAAAAATGATATCGCAACTGAAAAACTAACGGACATTCAAAAGAGGTTAAACAATGAAATAAAACTAAATGAATAATTATTGCCAACTTCAAAACCTACCCAGAATCATACTTCCTGAGCATCATCGTAAAAATGATATTTCTTTTTCGTACAAGCAATTCATATTGATCACGTATTCAACCAATTATATCAGTTTTTATCGGCTTTCTAAAAAAAATATTGGTCAAGTTATTGCTACTTAGAGCTCAAAGATTCTTTCGAATACAGTGAATCAGTATGAGTTTTTGGAAAAAATAGGATGGTTGATATGATTTTCATGTTAGGACAGTGCCACAGAACCTGTTTTTTAAGGAAGTCGAACTTATGCTGCCCAATATACCGATAGGAAACAAAAATTCATACTGATTTACTGTATTCGAAAGTATCTTTGAGCTCTAGTAGCAATAACTTGATCAATATTTTTTTTTGGAAAGCCGATAAAAACTGATATAATTGGTTGAATACGTGATCAATATGAATTGCTTGTACGAAAAAGAAATATCATTTTTATGATGATGCTCAGGAAATATGATTCTGGGAAGGTTTTGAAGTTTTCCAATAATTATTCATTTAGTTTTATTTCATTGTTTGACCTCTTTTGAATGTCCGTTAGTTTTATTATGTTATTATTTGAATAAAATTTTCATTTGCGATATAATTTTTCGTGTCTGCTGGATGCGGGGGTTGAAATAATCCTAAGATTACTTCTGAGAAAATGTAAGGTATCCAATTGTCTACATTATTGTGGAAAAAAATACAGCGTGTTCTATTTGAAAAAATCGAGAAATAATAATTTTAAGTTCTTCATATTTGGACCTTAATAACGTCATATACAGGGTGTATATGACAGGTTGATCGTTTAGGAACCATGTCAAGGCAAATCCTTCAATTAAAAAACTTTTAGTTCAAATTCATGTTACTATCGCTTCTGGAAATCGTCAGAAGACTTTTACTGAACTGCTTTTCCCTCACCGTTTTGCAGTTTTCTTGGAATAAGATCTGAACTGTTGGAAAAATGTCCCTAAGATTTTGCGTCATGAAAGAGGTAATGAAGGTCATTAAAAATATGTGAAAATATATGGGGTGATCCATTAAAAAAATCATCCATTTGTTGAATAACATTTATCAGGGACATCCTGTATATCAGAAAATAATTTCCTGAGATGCAGCAATGAAGGTACAAGAGGTCTACTTTTCAACGAAATCTCTGAGATGTCTTGTTTGGCAGCTATGGAAGAAGAACGCACTATTGCAGGACCCTGTATAAACATGGTTGCAAGAGTTAGTTATGCTATTGTCTTGTACGGAAATCAAGAATCGAGTGTTGAAATTTTTCTGAAAAATAATGGACAGAATAGTCCGTTACTTTGTGATAGTTCATTCGAGAAAAGAATAAAAGTACTCGAATAACCCGACAGAAAAACTTCTGAACGAACAGACGGACCTATGGAATTCCCCACTTTTCAAAATTCTCAAAGAATAAGCATACAGAAGACATAAAAATACCTTTTTGCACAACTTGTTATACTCCAGTATGAAAATGTAGTAGTACTAGAAAACCTGTGTCACACTTAAACCTTAAAAGAGCTCCATTTACAAACTTGAAGAGGAGTTAATATAAAATAGCTCAGAGAATCATTTGACATTTAAAAAGTACCAACCTGCGTCAGTTTTAAGTGAAAAACCTTGATAAACCTAAATCATGGCCAACCAGGATACATTATAAAAGTGAATGGAGTATAAATAGGTCCTGCTGGTTTCTTGAGAATGGTTCAAAAACATCTTCACGAGGTGCACACGTTGAATTTTCCCATAATCCCAATTCCTCCGCAGTTACAGGATTACGAAGAACAAGCCGAACGCACCCAGAACCACACCCTCAACATCCACTTCGAGAACGTGGGCGGAGGCCAGTCGCACCGCGGCCATTCCAGAAACGAACACAACGGTTTCGTGGTCCAGGGAGGTCCCTGGGAACAGAGGGCTCCGAATACCAACAGCGTCACCGAGTTTCCATCTTTCGGTCGTAACACCGAAGAACCGAGGCAGGCACCAGTCGCTGGCGCTTGGGGCTCTCGCCGCTAGACGTCGCACACGGCACTTTTGCTACGAAGGTGAAATAGTTAGATGTTTTTCCAACCAACGTCAATCTTGCCTAGTTAGATCATTTTTCTCACAATTTCTTTCATCGATACCTAGTTTCATCTTTGATTGTCGAAATGAATTTAGCGATAACGTTCTGAAATAGATTCTTGTCCTCGATGTGTAACTCCGTAGGAATGTTTGAATAGTTTCTTCAAGTGCCATGGGTGTGAGAGCCTAACTTTATATTTTCCTGTTTTGGTTTCACCATTGAAGCTTTGTATTGAAGGAGCACTGCCAAAATTTGCGATCGTAGCAAAATGTGCTGTAGTTGTAGCCGATTATCTTAAAATTATCATATGTATCCTTTTCCCTCACTGTTTGCTGCATTGAAAAATTATAGGCCGGGCAATGAATTCTGGACTCGTAAACGGAAACTGACTTTAATCAAGACGAAAAACGGAAACAATATATTATTTCAACAAGATATTAAGTCTTCCCTTAACTCGAGGGTGGACAGGCCTAGTTGCGGCCCCAATTTGTAGAGAAGTTATGATCTTTTATTCAGATGTTACTATTTTATTGAATGAATAATTAGCTATTAGGAATTTGTACCCTTGGTAACTATCTTGTAGTTATCGAATCAAATTCTAAATTTTATTACGAATGAGTTAATTTTCATTGTTATGTTCCATTTAGAATTCTATCTGAATACATTTCATTATATTCTATCGTATTGGTTTTTTATTTATCGCAATTTTTCCTTTACTATTGTGATTTTTCCCTTCGTGAATCATTTGAATTTAATTGTAATGTGTCATAACCTCTCTGCCTACTTGAGGCGTTGGTGCCTTTCTCATTTTTATATGACCGTATTGTGTACTCTGGTTGTATGAGATTTTTTGCATTTTCTGTTTTCCTGTAAAGGTGAAGGATGACTATTTTTATTTAGAGATATATTTATATAAAATGATGCAGACTGATTGTGCCGAACAGATAATTATTATATCGACACTACTTAAGCAACTTACTGGTTTTTGCTATTTATACTGAATGTATATAATTATTATATACTTGAGTCCTTGCGGTCGTTTTTTGTTAGCCCAGGACTACCTGAGGGAGAGAATAATATATTGAATTAATTAATAACGTGTTTTTTATTCCCTCCAACAAAGCATTAACGTGAAATCGAAAGCTTTTGAGCGCTAGTTCATCCACCTTGCAGGTCCGCATTTGCCAGTTCAAGAAAACAATTGGGAAAACTTTTGACAGCTGTCAAAAAAAATGACAACACCTGTCAATGTCTATGGATTCGGATATAGATGTATAGAATGCCTGGTGTAACGACTCCTTACTAAAAATCGTGACCAAAATTTGTAGATCAAAACGGCACTCTAGATTTCAGTACTGCTGCTACTTCCGGAATAATCTGCAGTATTTATCGGTCGTGGCCAGTGGCGGCTCGTCAGGGACGGCAGGGTCGGCAATGCCGACCCTATATATTTTATGTCCAGCCAAAATTTAAATTACTCTTTCTTCTGTTGAATTACCAAATTTATTATAATTATTGTATTTCCAAGACCTGTGTAAATAAAATTCTATAAATCATATTTGTATATCACTGATATATTTCAACTTCTTGGAAATACGCTCTTCCAATCTCAACGCCGCGCCGTTTCCGTCTACTCAAATCAGTCCGAGACTCCGAGAATTGAAATATGTACGGGAAGACGAGAGCGCATCGAACGCTTTCTAGCGACCAAGTACGGCGTGCCGGTCCTAATTCGACGTTTCAATGAAATGCGAATACGAATGAGGCGAAATAATTTTAACTCGACTCTTTTCTGTTGGAATTTTATTCAGATAATGATAAATATTATATTCGCCTCCTAGTTAATGCTTTTTCAAAATCGAAAATGCGATGTTTTCGTTGTTCGTTCCACCTCACAAATTTTAAGAGATAAATGTTGCTTAAAACGAATTTTTGTCGTATTTCGTACTATTATAGACGAGGATATCGAAGATGATAGTACTTATATGAATTTCCTCCCATTTCCACTATTTCCCGAAATTTTTAGCCGAGAAACAAAATGCTGAACAGTAGCCGCTAAACTCTTATAGCAGGCTTAACACATCTCAGGGTCGGCAAATGGGATTATGCCGTACCTGGAATGCCTCGACTCGTAGGACACGAGGAACGATCGGATCGGGGATTGTTTTCGTTTGTATTGCGGGATGCGGCTACAGGAGCCTTCAGTGTTCGTTTGTTTGGCTCTTAACGGGGTGAGTGGTTGGATCGTTTCTTCCAGGAAATTAATTATTTTACGCGAACTCAAAAAATTCCTATTCTGTTAGAGATGTGCATAAATCATGTATTTGACAAAAAATGGAGTAAAATGAATGGTGATTATAATGCAGAAAAAAATAATATGCAAGGCATTTGAAAAAATGAAGAAAAATCGATTTGAAATTCGTCATGTTGATAGTCTTTTTGTGGACTCTATATGCTGGAGATGCTTTATTATAGCTGGGTAGGATACTTTGAAGTCTTGTCTTTCAATCCATATAAAACTGTTATTGGTATATGCAAGGGTTCGTGAAATATAATTGGATAACATAGCCTCTACAAGTATCATTTTTTGTCAAAATGGCCAATATTTCGAAAACTATCGAATAAAAATATGTGAAAAGTATACGAAAGCATGCAGGAAGTTTCAGAGAATTGAAAAACACTATTGAATATAGGGTGTCCCATTTGAAAAAACAAAGTCACCCGCTATTCCTCTTTTGTGGGCCACCCGATATATTCGAAAATATTTTTAGGATGTGCTCTTCTTGGAGTATATCAAGTCTGCATCAAAAAATTTTGACAAACTCAGTCCGTTACGCGTATATCGTCCATTGCGGCACTAGTGGGACACCCTGTATATCTGCCGACCCAAGATAAAAGTTTACGAGCCGCCACTGGTCGTGGCGTTATTTTTTGTATGACATAGGTTATGTTTTTAGAGAGATGACAGATGTTTTCATTGTGTCATAAATTCCATCAAAACATTAATTTCGAATGCCATATAAGATTATGGTTATGGAAGAAAAGCGCCACCCCTCTCGGGAGAAATGAAAAGCAGGCCAAATACTCAGATTTTCGATCGACAAGAAAATCTTAAAATCTAAACAGTGGCAACACCAGGGTTGACGCATACTTTACCCAAAGAGGGTAGTCTGTGCTTTACCTTTCGAAATTTCAATTCTTCCAGATTTTCCTCAAAAGGTTCTGTCCTAGATCCGGAAATTATTTTTCCAGAAAAAGAAAAACTGTTCATTTCGTAGTGTCTACAGTGCGGTACAGTTATCGCCAAAATTTTAGACATAAACCGTTCGTTAACACTGTTGACTGTTTTGTGACGTTTATATTGTTTCCTGTCAAATGGGTTGGATGGAATAGCTGTCGGTCAGTTGGTAAGTTGAAATGTTTGAGAATTGTGTACCTATGTTATTGTGACGAACCAATTTAATCGGCTAGAATAGTATGACAAATAATAGTCCCCATCTTTTTCTCGTCGATGAATTCTGATAAGAGTGGAGCGTGGAGCTTAGTATATAATTACTAGTAGAGCCCCTAGATCTACCTTAAGTAGTTATCCTTATCGGGTAATTTATGGGCGAAATGTCGAAGTTGGATCAATTTTCCCAAAGGAATGGAAAATTGTGGAAAATATGATTACCAAGCTATTTTGCATTGACCTTTCCTCTTTCGATCCGTGTATTTACATCACGGCCAAAATATCTGTGAAAAAAGTTTTATCGAGTTTAAAATTGCCTCTTTTGCCGGATTTTTTTAGCGATTTTCGCGAATTTTTAAAAAATACTTCTGCATCACCTAGAGAATCAAAATTTCACCCAAGTGTGAATCGATTATTCCTATTTTTGACCGTTTCACTGTATCGCAGCTTCACTGCGATTTTAAGATTCTTCTGGACCCACTTTTCGACAGATTCCCTCGGGCCGGTTAACAGAGTTAGGTACCATTTAAGTATAGTATAGATAGAACAAGGTGATCAAAACTCCGATATATTAAACAATCTTTATTAAAGAAGCGATTATCACAAAATGACAATTAAGGAATCATCGTTAGGTCAAAAAATTACAATAGAAACAGAATAATATTTCACATATAAATTGAACAATTAGCCTGCATAATAGCATAATGAAATAGTCGGATTTTTCTTAAACAGGCAACAAGTATAATGAAAATAATCAAGCTTTAAAATTTATATAATACCATTTTTGGTTAGAGTTATGTCTTTTTAGACTTGAATTAAATTATAGGTACTATCAAGGAGAAATTGACTATATAATGACTGTATGAAATAATAAAATTATCAGTCAGCACCAAAAATCATTGGAGAAAATCTCCACACTCAAAAATCACATTCAAACAATTTATACAGATTTATAACATATCTAGTCTTACGTCTAGTACTACATCTTCCAGTGGCTTCGGCGAAATATTAATATTTACAATAGAAACATCGGTAAAAAGGACAGACACAGGGGCCGACAAATCGAATCGAAGAAATTTGTTACAAGACAGATTAAGCCCATCACCTTTAGTAGAAAATTCCCTTGTCTGCGTAGCACAATCACATTGGAAAAGCCAGTGGAAAAGATAGCGGAAACATTTGCACCTTGTAAACGATGGGGTGCAAACATTACTTTGTTCATTTAAATATATCTAATTTCTCTAGTTCGTCCTCAACATTCCACATTTCTTGGCAGTTTTACTGAGAGTGAGAAGTTCGTTGGACGGATGTAAAAAATGTGGAACGTTCGGTGAATTAAATATACATACAAAAGTATAAAAACGAGTATTTTCTGAGTCTTGTTGAGTCGTTACAATTAGTCGCAATTTGGATATATACTTCAGAGTATTTTTTCTTACTTAAGTTCTACGAAGACTGATCATTACGTGAGGTAGTCTGGACTGGGTTCAGCCATTGGTTCCGGTGTCGTGAACAGCGGGTTCGGGAACTCTGGAGGATGTGGAAGAGGTCCTGAAGCCTTCGGTCTGCGCCTGTAGGCCATGAGCCAACAGGACACAGCCACCGCTATGGCTACCAGCGCCAGTAAGGCAGTTATTACCAATGATATTATGAATCCTATCATCGAGACGCAGATATCTTCGACTCTCTGGTAATCTGCAGCTGTGAAACGGAGCAGTTGTTAAGCATTTTGTAAAGTTTGGTTCAGAATATTTGAAGGGGTAAATCAATTGAGGAGCTTACCTGCTGCAGGATCTACCAGTTTCTCTTCGCGTCTCTCGAATGTTAGTATTGCGTTAGATGATATTGTTATTTCTTCTCTCAGCTGTCCGGTCATCAGGTCTCCGGATACAGCAAGATCGGTGTTTTCATTTTCTACCGACCGCTTTCTTCTTCCAAATGCGTTATAGCCGCGGCAGTTAACCTGAAAGAATGACGATAGGGATCTTTATTCGAATCAATGAAGCACTAATGGCTTTATGTCTGCCTTGAGTTGGCTTTAAATGATGCTCATGACGATTACGAAGGAGAAAATGATATTCTTTTGTATTCAGATCCACAACTGGCTTAGCCTATTCAGTTCCCATGCGACAATTGGATCTGCTGCGAGGAAAGGTCAGGGAAAAACAATCGCAGGAGACTCTCTTACATTATTCAAACTGAAACGATATAGTTAGTTATAGTGAAAAGGGGTTACAGTCCACTTCGACCTTAAGGTCTATTGTGCCCAAGGGCGGTCATAAGGGGGGGGCCATGGGGGCCATGGCCCCCCCAAAGGTGGCAATGCACCTTGCAATCCCATTCTGCGTTTTCTGATTGAATTGGAATTGATGACTGATATTATACAATTGTACAAAATGCCCCCCCCCCCAGAATCAAGATATATGACCGCCCTTGATTGTGCCCCCTATCAGAGCTATTATCATCGCGTCTCCTACAGCTCGCCCTCAAGTTCCAGGGATTTGATGAAATCCAGTATCTGGGACGGCTTCAAGGAGGATAACTCCCAACTTCTACAAGTTTCTTATCCAAAGCACTCTCTCCTTTGGCATAGCATTCCATAACCAGGTGAATAGGAGTTTCTTCCTCCTCCCCACAAAATCTACACTCATCAGTGTCCGATAAACTCATACTCAACAGATGCTTATTTAGGCGACAATGTCCTGTGATAAAGCCAGTAAGTGAAGTTGGTTTTTACTGAGATCCAGATATTTTTTGGATCTAGCAGTTTCAAAGTTTCGGAGAAACTTTTTGTAGTGATCCATCCCTGGGAGATTCCGCCAGAGTTTTTCTCTTTCGGTTTTCTCCTTCAGCATAAACTCCTTGTAGGTATACATTTTCCTATACCACAGAAGGGTTCTGGGCCAGTGAGTGGCGTTTGTGCGCTCTTTCTGGCCAGTGTATTGGCCTCTTCGTTTCCTACGATTCCCGAATGACCGGGAACCCAGATTAAAAAGACTTTATTCTTCTTGCCTACCTCATTGAGTTTGTTTCGGCACTCCTAAATCAGCTTTGAGTCAATGACGTAGGAGCACAGTGCTTTAATAGCAGCTTGACTATCTGTATGAATAGCTATATCGCACTTCTGATAATTTCTTTCTAGATTTATATCTAGACATCTTCCGATTGCAAGTATTTCCGTTTGAAGGACGCTTGTACAGGAGCCTAACGATAGTGCACACTTGGTACTTGTCCCGTAAATCCCAGCGCCAGCTCCTGTAGCGGTTTTAGAACCATCTGTATACCATTTTATTGTATTTTCTTTGAGATTATAGTTGGTGTATTCCCTTTACCAATCCTCTCTTTTACTTAGCATTGTACTGAAGTTTTTCTCAGTGCTTACTTTCTTGATCATTACATCACTAGGAAGGTTTGCAGATGAGGTGTAGTCATTTAGAGAGAACCAAACTCTCTGAAACCTGACTCTCTCATTGCCTGCTCCATCTTTAGATAGGTACATACTCTGAGGATGGCCTCATGGGCTGCCCTATCAATCACTAGATGTAGAGGTGTGAGGTCTGTGATGATCTCAAGCGCCCTAGTTGGGCACGTTCTCATAGCTCCCGTGATGCACACACAGGCAAGCCTTTGTACTTTGTCGAGCATTTTCCTCGTACTTGCCTGACTTGCCTTAGCAAACCAGGCTACTGCCCCATATGTGACTATAGGTCTTACAATCATGACGTACATCCATCGCAGTATTTTTAGGTTACAGCCCCAATTCCTGCCGCATAGACGCCTGCACGCCATCAGAGCTCTTGTAGCTCTGCCTGTAGCATTTTCAACATGCTTATTCCACAGAAGTTTGCTATCTAGGGTTATTCCTAGGTATTTGACTTCAGACCCCCACTCCAAGATATTTCCGTTTAATGCTAACGTTTTCACGGCTGGAAGTTTCCTCTTCCGGGTGAACGGAATTAATGTGGTCTTGGTTGGGTTGATGTTCAGCCCCACTGACAAGCACCACTGCTCAATAATTCTAAGGCCCTTCTGCAATAGGTCGCAGAGAGTGCCTTCGAATTTGTCTCTAATTATTAGTACTATGTCGTCAGCATAGCTTACACATTCGAAGCCAAGCTCCGTTAGCCTGTGTAGAGGTTCATCCACTACCAGGCTCCATAGGAGGGGAGATAACACCCCACCCTGAGGTGTTCCACGAGAAGCTTTGACGAAGACGAAGAACTGAAACGATTCTGGGCCATCTGCTGTACAACCCTTGTTTGTCACCTAAAAATCGTGTTTTCACATTGACTGTAAACTTACCGGTTGACACGCCCCAAAGCACACCCTGATGTTGCACTGGAACCTGATGTTATCGCTGCTTGGGAACTTGAAGGCGTTAAAGCTCGCCGACAAGCTCTGCGTGTCCGGATCGTAATCCCACTCGCCGAATATGGTCGGATCCGTGGCGCATCCGTTCTCGTCCGTGACCGGATACTCGTTTTCGACGTTCGCCTCCATAGTCTTGGCCACGCAGCTTCTGGCAAATCCGCCGTATATAGATCCGGGCTGTACCTCGACCTGCAGCATCAGGTTGTCTCCAATCTCGGCCGAATTGATCTCTTTGCCGGTGGGCGTCACGATTTTCATCGTACACACGGGCGGTGGTCCCGTGTTGGCTATGGTTCCTGCTGTTGTTAACATGGACACGTTGAAGCCTAGGGTGACGTTCTGTTCGCCCGTTTGGTACACGCATTTTATGTGGTAAGCTTGCGCCTTGTACGTGACTAGTTTAGGATGTTTCTGGATCACCAGTACGAAGCTAGCTTGGCCCTGGAACAGAACAGAAAAGGTAAGGTGCATGTTTCATTAGCAAGATGACTCTAGAGCCAAAGTAAATGGGATTTACCAGCTACACGTTATCATTACTGAGCTGGAACGACTGGTAGTAGTGGTAGTGCTGATGAATAAGAAGAATACCGAAGGAACAGAATCTTTTCATTTCAAAACCGAGAATAATTAAAGCTTAAGACATTATTGAGTCTAAACTCAAAACGCAGCCTGCTGGATGCATAAGAATTTCCCTTTACGGAAAGCTACTACCTGGAAACTAGGTTGGGAATATGAGGATTTGAATTAACTGGATTCAAACTTCTTGGCAAAACCATCGGATGTAATGCCAATAATCTTCGATTTTGAAACGCCCTTTGACCTAAACTGTGGACCTCTCAGGCCCTGGGAAGTGCACTCTATATTTTACAGACTGTTTACGTATGCGCCCTGGAGTGTCTTAAAATGAACCTCAAAGGGGAGCATATCTTTATCACCACGGATAGCCAGGCTACGCTGAGGTCCCAGGGATCTCTGCTGACATGGGAGTGCCGTAACACCATAAAGTGACTCTACTATGGGTGCCAGGGCATTGTGGTGTGGAAGGAAATGGAAAAACTGATGAGCTTGCGAAAAGTGCATTGAGGTCAACACCTGCTGGACCTGAGCCTTTGCGTGGGCTTGAAAAATACACTCCTGGACTTACTCAGTCCGAAAAATTCGTGATGATTCACCGACCTACACCAGTAAGCTCCTAAAGATGTCACGAGCTGAGCTTCAGGTGATGGTAGGTCTGTTGATAGGACACTGTCGGTACAAATATCTTTTGTACCGTATGGGAAAGTCAGCAGATGAGATTTGTAGGCTCTGTGGACCAGAAGCAGAAAGAGCGGAACTCATGGTGAGCAAATGTCCTGAGCTGGCTGGCCTAAGAACCATTCATTTGGGAAAACCGGTCCTGGATACCCACAAGGTAACAGCCAAGACTCCTAAGGAAGTTATCGGTCTTATCAACACCATTGACGACCTCCTTGGGTTTCAATGAAAGAGTAGGGTAGACAACAAAAGATCTATGTGGTCGCAGTCTCCGGAAGGCTAACCGAGCCTTACGACCCCGGTTCAAAATAAAAAAAAGTCTAAACTCACGTTGACGTGAATGAGCCCACAGTTTCCGAACTGAACCTTGAATATCTCGGTCCTTGGCAGTGAATTCGATGGCAGTGTTACAATCCTTCTACATTGTTCGTCTTTACTGTGGCCCTTCACATAAAATACGCCGTTGAATTCCGTTTCAGCAATGTGTATCTCCACTTGAACACCGTCCGACAGACAGCTCACCACCATCTCAGGTCGTGGGAACACTGTTCGCAGAGGAGACGTTTGATCTACAAAAAAAATGGTTCAATCACCCCATCTTCAGAATTTCAAGTTAAAACTTACTGCAATAAACTTCCGGATCGCCAGTGAAACCAACGCGACATTTACAGACAGCCACGTGGTTGGTAGCGTTACAGAAAGCGTTCTCTGCGCATGTCTTGTACAGGCAAGGATCTTGGCAAGTCTTGGTGGTCGACTCGCAGAACTCTTGATCCAAGCAGTCGTCGTCAGTTTCACATTTAGGTCCAAATCGTTTGATGCAATTGCCTCTAGCGTCCAAATGGTAACCGTTCACTGGACACACGCAGTTTCCTCGGTCATCAATGATGAACCCTCTTTCTAGAGCGCAAACGCATCTTCCTTTCTCGTCGATCTTGAAGCCATTCTGTACAGGACACAATATGCATTCGTCGTTCTCGTCCAAAGCTGTGTTCGGTGGACAAACACATTTTCCATCTGGTGTACGGATGAAGCCTTTGTCTGTTCTACATATTGCGGCTGTAACAAATAGAACAATTTAGACCTAGTCGCAGTCGTAAGAGATAAAACTTACTCTTGTCACACTGTACAGCTGCATTTCCTTCATATCCCGGCATGCACTTGCATATCATGGTTCGAACAGGTTCAGTATCGAGAACCGTACAATCTGCGTTGACTCCACATGGGTCTGTTTCCTTGCACGGATTTATGCATTCTCCACCGATGCAAGCATACTGCGATGGACAGTCGTGATCTTTTCTACATTTCTCGATTCCTACCTCGATGCATCCCGTTTTCCCATCACTTATAGTGCCGGGTGGGCAGACGCATTCGACCATATGGTTGTAAACCTTGCATTCTGCAGGTGCAGCACAAGGGTTGCTGGTGTTACATGGGTTGTCGCATTTGTTGTTCACGCAAGCTCTGCCGTTAGGACATTCGGTGTCAGATCTGAAAAGGACAAAAAATTAAGAACTTTTTTCAGCAAATTCAACATTCAGTGTGAAAGCAAAACGAGGAACTGAACTCTGAATGAGAAACTAACCTGCAGCCAATCAACACGCAAGAAATTTCGGGGTTGCCGATGAAACCAGGCGGACAATCGCAGACTGCATGGTGGTTCACGCCATAACAAACTGCGTCTTTGCCGCAAGAAGTTCCGTCAGCAGCACAGACTGGAACGCATTGTCTGTTCACGCAAATATGTTGACCAGAACATTGTTCATCGTTCCTGCATCCTGTTCTTTCGCATTCGATCTCTGGATTGCCGTCATAGCCTTGCTTGCACGTACATACCTGCAAGATTCAAATGATAAGTAAAAGATTCACAAGTTTTGTTAGAATCTTCCAGTGTTGAAGGCACTTACCGGTTTGTGATTTTTAATCCTACACTCTGCGTTCAGACCGCAATTACATGGGTCCCTGCAGATTCCGTTGATGCACGACTTGTCCACTGGACACTCCTCGTCGACTACACAAGCTCCAACCTGGATGGCCGTCACTGGATGGCAAGTACCGCTTCCACTGCTGATGTAACCCGGAGGGCACACGCAAATCATGGTACGTACTGGTACTGAACCTACAACTATACACTCGGATGGTCTGTGACAAGGTTCTAGTACGACACAGGGATCTTGACATTTGTTGTTCAGACAAGCGAGTCTCGAAGGACACTCCACGTCTTCTCTACACTCAGGCTGAGGTTCAGGTTTGCAGTCCACGTAAGGATTTCCAATGAAGCCGTATCTACATCTACACAAGGCTATGTGGTTATGCACCAGGCACTCAGCTCTCGGTGAACATGGGCTATCGTAAATGCAAGGATCGACGCATTGAGTGTTTCTACATTGCCTATCTCCAGGACAGTCGCTGTTGGAGATACACCCGACGATGTTACACCTTTCGAACGGATTTCCTCTGTAACCGCTGAGACATCTGCATTGAGCCCTGTTTTGGTACACGTAACATTCAGCGTTGACGCCGCATGGGTCTTCAACCAAACAAGGATTGATGCAGTTTCCGTTCACGCAAGCCTTTCCAGATTCACACTCGGAGTCGATCCTGCAACCGACAGCGTAACAGGCGATGTTTGGATTGCCTTCAAAGCCGTTCAGGCAAGAGCAGACTGGTCTGTGGTTTTGGACAAGGCAGTTGGCGTTCGATCCACAATCGCATGGATTTCTGCATCTTCTGTTGATGCAAGCTTCGCTGGTTGAACAGTCGTTGTCTGAAGTACAACCTGGTGGTATCGGTACTACTACAGCGTGGCACTCTCCGTTTTCATTCGGTACCCATCCTTCTGGACAAGTACAAATCATTGTTCTGACTGGTATGGTGTCTAAAACGCTGCAATGGGCTGTGTTGTGACAAGGTGACAAAGTCTTGCATGGATTCACGCATTTTTCTTTGATACAAGCCAGTTGGCTTGGACAGTCTAGGTCTAATTCGCATTCTTTGCCTATTATCACTGGTGCTGTACAGTAAGCCAGCGGGTTTCCTTGTGGTAAATGTGGCGGACACTGACAACCAGCAACGTGGTTCTGCGCATAGCATATGGCGTTGTGTGCACATGGAGGATTAGCGATGGTGCTGCAAGGATCGATGCAGTGTTTCTGTATACAAGCCCTGTTGTTCGGACATTCTGAATCGGTGTGGCATTCGATCCTCTCGCATCTATCAAACGGATTGCCTTCGTAACCTGGAGGACACTTGCAAGAAGCAATGTGGTTGTTTCCGTAGCAGATGGCGCTTGTTGCACACGGGTCTCCAAGTATGCATGGATCAACGCATTGTCCGTTGTAGCATTGCTGGTCGTTGTTACATTCGTTATCGGATTGACAGCCCACTGAAAATGGAAAGTTGAGCTTAGTTTCTATCACCGTTTCGGAGTCTATATGTGAATGTTTCCTCCTTTAAAGGGTAGTGAAGACTTACATTTGATGCAACCAAGTTGTGGGTTGCCAGAATATCCAGGCTTACAATAGCACATTGGATAATGGTTCACGATGTTACATTGGGCATTAGGTCCACAGTTACATGGATTTACACAAATACCATTGACACATGATTCTGTCTGGGCACACTCTGAGTTCGACTTACATCCCACAGTTGGTCCAAGTGCTGAAAATATATCAGTAAGTTATAATTCATCTCGTCATAGGGTGCCAAAATTAATTTCATCAGGGATATCCAGAATATGAGTTCTTTGACTCTTTATTGAACTTACGTGGTAAACATTCAGTGTGTGGACTTCCCTCGAAGCCAATCGGACATGTGCAAACTGCCTTGTGGTTATTCACTGAGCAGAAAGCACCTATTCCACATGGCCTATCTCTGAGGCAAGGATTGATACATCTTTCATTCAGACAGGCCTTGTCATAACTGCATTCGTCGTCAGAATAGCATTCAGGTACTGGCTTTGGTACTGGCAGCCTCGATACTGAAATCAAACAAATATTTAAGGTTTTATAATTCCTGCATGTTTCTATGTACAATATTTCCTTATTTTCTGATCACTTACCGGTACATTCGACGTGTGGATTTCCTGTGTAGCCTGGTGAACAGCTACAAATCGCTTGATGATGTTGCGAGTTGCACAAAGCATTGATACCGCACAAATCGATTCTGCAAGCCTCAACGCAGTTTCCTGAAATGCATTTCTCCCTATCTGTACAATCCGAATCAACCCTACATTGCGGTTCCACAACAACGATTGCTCTACAGCGTCCTGATATATCGGCTATTGTGTCAGGTGGACATTGACACATGATGGTACGTAATGGTAGTGTGTCCAAGACTCGGCATTCTTGATCAGGCGTGCAAACGTTGTTTTCCAAGCATGGATTCAAGCAACGCTGTTCGATACACGCGTATTGCGAAGGACAATCGATGTCCATCTTGCATTCTGGACGTGGTTCCGGAGGTGTCTTTCCACTCACGCACTGATGGTAAGGATTGCCTTCTGTACCTGGTGGACATGTGCATATGGCCTGGTGAGCTTGAGCTTCGCATATGGCTGTGTCGTCGCAGAAATCTTCCTGGCAAACTGGTCTACATACTCTGTTGAGTCGATCGCAAGCTTCATGGTCACCGCAGTCTTCGTTGTATTGACAGATTCCAGCGATACATGATATTAGAGGGTTTCCTTGAGTACCAGCTGGACAAGTGCATTGCGCCCAGTGATTTTGAACGATACACTCAGCACCTCTGCCGCAGGACAAGCTGCTGCACGGATTCAAACAGTTTTCGTTTATGCAAGCCTTGTTGTATGGACATTCATCATTAGATTTGCATTCCGCTGAAAAAGATACGAGCATAGTAACGTTGTTTTGAACTACAGAAGTAACACTCACGTTTATAGCACATAACTTGAGGGTTTCCTCCCCATCCATCAGGACAGAAACATGCTGGATGATGTTGCAACGTCTTGCATTGCGCGTCAGTTCCACAAGGGTTTGATATCAAACAAGCATCCTGGCAATGTTGATTGATGCAAGATTTGTCACTTGGACAGTCTAAACTTGTTGTACATTCCTCCTTTGGTACCAAACCTTCGTAGCATTTGACGAATGGATTGCCAATAAATCCAGATGGACATCTACAGACTGCCTTGTGGTTCTGTGGGTCACAAAGGGCCGTAACAGCGCATGGACTTCCCACAGCACAAGGATTAACGCATCTTCTGTTCAAACATGCTTCCGTGAATGCGCAGTCATTATGGCTCTTGCAGCCTTCTTCAGTTTCTGTGAAAAACAAACAAGAGAATGAAGTTTCATGAAGTTCTTGGTACTGGCAGAAATATTAGCGAGTGTTGCTGTTAAGGGATGAAATGGAAATCAAGGACAATAAGGTCATACACCTGAAAAGAGAATCGATTCGTTAATGATTATCAAAATGAGAATGTCGAAATCCTTTCTGAAACGATATTGATTAATTATAACAGCAGAGTATTGAGTAAATATGATTGAAAGAAATACCAAGTATACTTCATCAAAAATGAGTACTTAATCACTATTTATATTGTCTCAGGAGTTTTGATTTCCTTTCAATCATGTAGACTCAACCCTCCATAACGCCAAATGATGGATCTCTGACTTCCACTTACCAAGTCTACATTCCTTATCGGCGTCTCCAATATATCCTGGCAAACAAATGCAAGACATGGTCCTGAGTGGCAGAGAGTCTACCACTACACATTCTGCGTTGATTCCACACGGTTTGGTTTCCGTGCATGGATTCTTACATTTACCGCTGAAGCATGCCAATTTGCTTGGACAATCGGCGTCCATTTTACACTCCGATATTACTAAAGGTTGCAAATTACAAGACACCAATGGGTTTCCGTTGTAGCCTGGTGGACAGGAACATTGTGGCCTGTGGTTGTTGACTGAGCAAATGGCAGACAAGCCGCACTTGCAAGGATCTTCACAACGTTCGTTCCTACACGCCAAGTTGTAAGGACATTCGTTATCGTTGGTACATTCTGGTCTTTCGCATCGGATGAAAGGATCCCCCTTGAAGTTTTCAGGACAATAGCACCTAGCTCTGTGGTTCGAATCTGGTTTGCACAAAGCGTTCAAACCGCAGGAGGTGTAGGAGCAAGGATCGATGCATTCTCTGTTGATGCAGGCTTGTATTGGTGGACAATCCGAGTTGGATCTACATCCGATATCGAAGCAGGCTGTTTGTGCGTTTCCTGTATAGCCATCTCTGCAGATGCATATGGCCCTGTGCAGTTGGGGTCTGCATTCTGCGTTTTGGCCACACACGCCCAGAGAGACGGAGCATGGATCTTGGCAACGGTTGTCTATGCAAGCCTTGTCGTTGGTACAATCGGAATCTTGCAGGCATTCTACTTTGGGTTGGGGTACTGCAAAGAGAATCTCTCGTTAGGACTGATTAGAAGGATAGATGTTGTTACAAATGTAACCTAAGGTTCAATTTGAAATATAACGTTCTCTCCAACAGAAGAAACCTAAATGAGTGAATCTAGAAAAAAGTTTATTTACCTCTTGGTTCAAGACGACATTCTACTTCAGGAGATCCAACATATTCTGGTGGACACCTACAGATCGCCTTGTGATTGATGACTTGACAGAGAGCATTAACTCCGCAAGCATCTCTGCAAGGATCCCCGCATTTCTGACTATAACAAGCCTTGTCTCTCGGACAATCCTGGTTGATGATACACTCAGGATAACTACAGCTGGCAACTCCATTGATAACTCTGCACTGACCGTTTGGACCACAAGGTGAAGGATTGCATGGGTCGATTGGTTCTTTCTGTTCGACGCAAAGTTCGAATGGATTTCCTATGAGTGGCTGTGGACAACTACAGATAGGACTGTGGTTGACCACGTGACATTGAGCGTTGAATCCACACACTCCCACACATGGGTCGATGCATTTGGTGTTCACGCAAGCCTTATCTCTTGGACAGTCAGCGCTGATGGTACATTCTGGCCTGCAACCTCCGCTCGTTGGATTACCGAAGAAACCTGGTAGGCATTCGCAAACTGCGTTTTCTCCTAAAGTTCTGCAGATGGTGTTCATGCCGCATGGCGACGGGTTGCAAGGATCACGTGGTGGTTGTACCACAACTTCTGTGCAAATCCTGAAAGCATCACCGGTGAAACTGTCGGGACAGCTACATATTGGGACGTGGTTCAAGACTGTGCACATAGCGTTGATGCCACATGTTCCCGGACAAGGGTCCTGACATTTGTTCCTGATGCAAGCTCTGTTCATCGTACAGTCAGAATTCGACAAGCACTCGGGTCTGCAAGCCTCGTAAGGGTTACCTCGATATTCAGGTATACATTCGCAGACGGCATAGTTATTGACCACTCTGCACACAGCGTTTGGTCCACATGGTGATGGTTGGCAAGGATTGGTTTCTTTAGGTGGTGGCGTTGGTTCTGTGGAAAATTTTGTTATGAAAATTATGTCAAGATGAAATGGTTCAGCATGCAATCATTTCATAAGCTTAAATATCTATATATGGAAGATTGAGAAAGAGGGCCATGATGCTTGGCAACATCATTGATTCTTCTTTCCAATCCAGTAATATAGAGATACAATCTTCGAATGTCTTACTTGGCTTAGGATAACAAGATCTGAACGGATCACCCACGTAACCGTCCAAACAAGCACAGTTTGGCACGTGGTTGACCACGACACATCTTGTGTTCAATCCGCAAGAACCAGGACAGGGATCCCTGCATTTCATATTGATGCAAGCCAGTTCCCTTGAGCATTCATCGTTCTGTAGACACTCAGGTCTGCAGAACGGCGGGTTTCCGAAATATCCAGCAACACATGAGCATTGGTATCTTCCCCCTGGGGTACTATCGCAGATAGAGTTCGATCCGCAAGGGTTTGGAACGCAAGGGTCTTCACTTGGAATAACCACGGGGTTGGGTCTTAATTCAACTAAAAAATTTGTACAGGTTGAGGCGTGTTGCAGGGTTTCGTTTCGTTTCGACTTACCGATTATAACCTGACATCTTATAAATGGATCTCCGCTATAGTTTGGTGGGCAACTACATATAGGATTGTGGTTTATAACCTGACAAAGCGCATTTAGTCCGCAAGTTCCAGGGCATGGATCGACACATCTCTGATTCACACAAGCCATATTTTGCAGACAATCTGTACTTGTGGTACATTCGGGCCTGCAAGATGGAGGACTGCCGAAGTAACCTACCAGGCAAGAACAGATTGCTTGGCCTCCTATGTCTCTACATTGACTGTTGGGGCCGCAAGGTGAGGGGTAGCAAGGGTTCGACGGTGGAGGATCTGGTGTGAGAGAAGAATTCGTGAATAATTGCAACTGGAGGTAATACAACCTAAACTTACTCTCTATCTTCGAACAGGCAACGAACGGATTTCCGTTATAGCCTTGGATGCAACTGCACATGGCTATATGGTTATAAACGCTACATTCCGCATTCTCACCGCAAGTACCTGGACAAGGATCTACGCATTTATTCCTCAAGCAAGCTCTATTTCTTGCACAGTCACTATTCAACACACATTCAGGTCTACAACCTCTGTAAGGATCGCCTTGATATTCTGGCACACAGGTACATTGACCGTTGTTACAAATGGCATTTTGACCACATGGCGATGGGTTGCAAGGATCAGATGGAGGTGGAATAGCTACAAAAACATTATTGGCACTTGGTGTACATTTAACACAAGGACAACTTACGCAAAGGTTTTGGTATTGGCGCACAAGACACGAAAGCGTTTCCTTGATAACCTTCCGGACATCTGCAATTTGGATTATGATTTATAACTTCACATAGAGCTCCGAATCCACATGACCCAGGACATGGATCTCTACATTTCTCGTTTATACAAGCCAAACTGCTTATACATTCCGAATTTATAACACATTCAGGCCTGCAGTTAGGCGCAGAGCCTATCATATTTGGTAAACAGGAGCATACAGACACGCTGTTTATGTCTCTGCATTGAGAATTGGGACCACAAGGTGATGGTACGCAAGGGTTATCTGCTGGTTTGTATTCCGGTTGTGGCGCTGAAATATACCCATATGAGAACAAGTTCGAAAAGTACGTTTTTGGTTTCTTACGTGGTAAGGGGTAGCATCTAACGAAAGGATCTCCGGTCATATCTATTTTACAGCTACAGATCGGGCTGTGATTCCTGACTTCACAACGAGCGTTAACACCGCAAGTACCAGGGCAAGGATCTTGGCATTTTTGATTGATGCAAGCCTTGTCCAATGGACATTCACTGCTTACCACACACTCTGGTCTACAACTAGGAGGTGAACCTACATAAGATGGCAGGCACGAACATACTGCCTGATCGTTAGTTTGTCGGCATTGGCTATTAGGTCCGCAAGGGCTTGGTTGACAAGGGTTCACCGGTTTCGCTAAAAAGGTAAGGTTTAATATTCTTGTCACAAAAGATTCCAAGTTTCATTACGTTCTTCCACTACGGCGATATGGCAATTTCTGAAAGGATCTCCCGTGTATGGTGGAGGACATGAACAAGTTGGAAGGTGGTTAATAACTTGACAAATGGCATTGTTACCACATGTGCCCGGACAAGGATCTTGACACTTATTGTTGAAACAAGCCTTGTTGGAAGCACAATCTGTATTTATTGTACACTCTGGCCTACAACCGTCGTATGGGTTTCCAAAGTACCCAGGAATGCAAATACAGGCTGCTGCATTACCTTGTTCTCTACACAGAGCGTTAGCTCCACATGGAGATGGTACACAAGGATTAACAGGGTCTGCAGGTTTAGGTTGTGGGACTAAAAAAAGATCATCAGTATAAATTCATCAAATTTCTCTAGAATGAACTCACTTTGAGGTATGACGCATCTTTCGAATGGATTACCGGAGTATCCAGATAAACATACGCAATTTGGAGTATGACTGACTACTCTACAATCAGCGTTTACTCCACATACTCCTGGACAAGGGTCCTTACATTTCTGACCAATACATGCCAAGTTATAGGGGCATTCGTTGTTACTAACACATTCAGGTTTACAGTTGGGTGGAATTCCAATAAATTCAGCCAGACAAGAACATGATGGTGACCCATTTATATCCCTACATTGAGAATTTGGTCCACAAGGTGATGGTTGACAAGGATTTTTAGGTTCCACAACGGGTTCATCTGAAGAATCTCTCTTAGAATCGATATTAAAATCATAAATCATCGACTTACATATTATCTGACATAGCGTGAATGGATTTCCTGAATATCTAGGAGGACAACTACAAATTGGATTATGATTGGTGACTTGACACAAAGCGTTCAATCCGCAGGTGCCTGGACATGGGTCCATACATTTTTGGTTCACGCAAGCTTCAGTCAACTGACAGTCTGAAGATGTTGTACATTCTGGTCTACAGTTCGGCGGAGTTCCCATGTATCCCGGTACACAAGAACATATAGCTTGGTCTCCATTATTCCTACATTGACTGTTAGGTCCACAAGGTGATGGATTACAAGGGTTTTTGGGTTCCGATACTAAAATTTGGTTATTGGGTTTATAATCAAAGGTCTTCCATTGGTGTAAGGATGGATTACCTGGTATTGGGTTACATTGAACGAAAGCATTTCCTATGTATCCCTGGATGCAACTACAAGTAGCCACATGGTTTATTACAGTGCATTCAGCATTTTGACCGCATGTTCCAGGGCAAGGATCTATACATTTGTTTCGTACACATGCTCTATTACGAGGACAGTCGTTATTCAATACACATTCAGGTCTGCATCCTGTGTAAGGATCTCCCTGGTATTCAGAAAGGCATGTACATTGTCCATTATTACATTGAGCATTTGGTCCACATGGTGATGGATTGCAAGGATCATCTTTAACTGGTGCTAAAATATGGATTTTATAAGTGATAATACTTTTCGTAGAGAAGTTACACATACTTGGAGTAGGCCTGATTGAACAGAAACTGAACGGGTCCCCGCTGTAACCTTCAAGGCAGGTACAGATCGGTGTATGATTGAGGACGTTACATCTTGCATTTGAGCCACAAGAACCAGGACAGGGATCTCTGCATTTCTCTCTCATACAAGCCAAATTACTTGGACATTCTGCGTTAATCGTACATTCTGGTCGGCAGTTGGGTGGACTTCCAATGTAGTTTTGTAAACATGCGCATGAGGGAGAACCGTTTATGTCTTGGCATATGGAATATGGCCCACAAGGTGAAGGTTCGCAAGGGTTGAGCACAGGTTGTGGTTCAGGTGGTGGTGCTGAAAGTCGACGAATGTTTTATGCATCGAAAGAATAATTATTAACTTTGATAACTCACGAGGTATCGGATAACATCTACTAAATGGATCTCCAGTATGACCTATCTGGCAACTACATATGGGACTATGATTTACGACCTCGCAAATAGCATTGAATCCGCAACTACCAGGACATGGATCGGCGCATTTTTGGTTGATACATGCCCGGTTTAGAGGACACTCAGAACTACTCGTGCATTCTGGCCTACAACTTGGCGGACTTCCGCTATATTCTGGTAAACATGAACAAACCGCTTGACCGTTGACTTCACGACATTGGCTGTTAGGTCCGCAAGGACTAGGTTGACAAGGGTTCCTCGGTGGTTCAACCACAGCTATAAAGGAAATTTGATGTAAATGCTATTTCATGGGAAATTCGAAATATCTTACGTTCTACAAACAGAGAGCAATATCTGAAAGGATCTCCTGTATAACGAGGTATACAGGTACAAGATGGAAGATGGTTAATAACTTGGCATTCCGCATTTTGACCACAAGTTCCTGGGCAAGGATCTGCGCATTTATTCCTTATACATGCTTTGTTCGATGGACAGTCCGAATTTAGCACACATTCTGGTCTACAGCCTTCATAAGGATTTCCTATATAATCTTGAACACAAGTACAAGATCCTGCATTGTTCTGTTCCCTGCAAACTGCGTTTGCTCCACATGGATTTGGATAACAAGGATTGATTGAATCCATTGGTTTAGGGACTGCAATGAATGTTCAATTAGATTCGAGTTTTCAGTTGAGATATGGATGATAATACCTTCAGGTTGTTGACATCTTATGAATGGGTTGCCTACGTAGTTTTGAATGCAGTAGCAGTTTGGTGTATGACTTACTACACGACATTCTGCATCGACACCGCAGCTTCCTGGGCAAGGATCCTTGCATTTTTGGTTTATACAAGCCAGATTGTAAGCACATTCCGAGTTACTGACGCATTCTGGTCTGCAGTTAGGAGGAGTTCCTATGAATTCTGGCAGACAAGAACATGATGGGGATCCGTTTATATCTTTACATTGTGAATTGGGACCACAAGGTGATGGGGCGCAAGGGTTTGTGGGTTCGACTACTGGTTCTTCTCCTAGAAATGGATTATCGTTTAGCAAAGAGAAAACAAGCTATGGACAGATACATACTTATTGGAAGACATCTGGTGAACGGATCTCCAGAATGATTTGGTGGACAACTACAAATAGGATTATGGTTTACGACTTGACAAAGGGCATTAAGTCCGCAAGTTCCAGGGCATGGATCTATACATTTCTGATTGACACAAGCTTCATTCAGAGGACATTCTGTACTTGTTATACATTCAGGTCTACAGTTTGGTGGACTTCCAATATATCCTACCACACAAGAACACACCGCTTGTCCATTTATTTCTCTACATTGACTATTTGGACCACATGGTGAAGGACTACATAGGTTTGTCTGTTCTTTCACTAAAAAGAAGTGGATTGGTTAGTGGTCAGAAGATTGCAATCATGTTTAGTGAGTCCTACCTGGTTCTCGATTACACTGAACGAAAGCATTTCCTACGAAACTTTGTGAACAAGTACAAGTTGGAATATGATTGATTACAGTACATTCAGCGTTTTGACCACAAACACCGATACAAGGATCTTTACATTTATTCCTCACACATGCTTTGTTTCGTGGACAATCATTGTTTAATACACATTCGGGTCTACATCCAATCAGAGGATTTCCTTGATACTCTGGCAAGCAGGTACAAACACCGTCATTACATACGGTATTTTGTCCACATGGTGATGGGTTACATTTGTCCACAACTTGAGGTTCCGCTGGAATAACGTGGTTTGAAAAGAAATTCTTTCAGATTTCGTTAGTAACTTACTTATTATCGGCTTTGGAGTGCAGTAACTGAAAGAATCTCCAGTGTATCCTTCTGGACAAGAACATGAAGGAGTGTGATTGATAACGTTACAAACTGCGTTTGCACCACACGAACCAGGACATGGATCTCTACATTTCTCTCTGATACAAGCTAAATTACTTGGACATTCCGAATTTATGCTGCATTCAGGTCTACAGTTAGGAGGTGTTCCAATGTATCCTTCAAGACAAGAACAAGATGGATAACTGCCTATTTCTCTGCATTGTGAGTTTGGACCGCATGGCGATGGCACACATGGATTGATTATTGGTTGCGGTACCGGTTCTGGTGGTGCTAAAAACGTATATGTTGAGTTTGGGACCAAACGAAATTTAATGAGGTATCTTACGTGGTAATGGGTAACATCTTGTAAACGGATCTCCAGTGTGTCCATTTATGCAACTGCATATGGGGCTGTGGTTAATAACTTGGCAGTTTGTATTGAGGCCACAAGTGCCAGGACATGGATCTGAACATTTTTGGTTGATGCAAGCCTTGTCCAAGGGACATTCAGTACTGACAACACATTCTGGTCTACAATTTGGCGGACTTCCACTATATTCGGGCAAACAAGAACAAACCGCCTGGCCATTCACTTCACGACATTGACTATTTGGCCCGCAAGGACTGGGTTGGCAAGGATTTGTGGGCTCTTCTTGGACGGCTGAAAGAATATGAGTGAAAACCTGAAAGATGTTTTGCTTCAGATTCATCTTACGTTCTTGTAAATGGCAGAATCTGAATGGATCTCCTGAATAAAATGGTCTACAGGTACAAGATGGCAAGTGATTCACAACTTGACAATCTGCATTTGCCCCACATGTTCCAGGGCAAGGATCTTTACATTTGCCAGATATACAAGCTCTGTTTGACGGACAATCGGAATTGAGCACACATTCAGGTCTGCATCCTTCGTAAGGGTTCCCTATGAAGTCTGGCAAACAACTACAAGAACCAGCACCATTATTTTCCCTACAGATTGCGTTAGAACCACATGGTGATGGAATGCATGGTGTTGGCTTCTCCACGACCGGTTCTTCTCGTTTTGGTTGACAGCTTATGAATGGATTTCCAACATATCCTGTTATACAAACACAATTGGGTGTGTGACTGAGTACTTTACACTCGGAGTTTTGTCCACAAGATCCAGGACAGGGATCTCTACATTTCTGGGAAATACAAGCGAGGTGGTTTGGACATTCAGTGTTACTGATACATTCTGGTTTACAATTTGGCGGCGTGCCTATAAATTCTGGCAAACAAGAGCAAGAAGGTGCATCTCCAACTTCTCTACACTGAGAATTCGGACCGCAAGGTGAAGGCTGGCAAGGATTAACAGGTGGTTTTGGATCTTCCCCTAAAAAATTATCATTTAGAGCGAATTCTTGAAAGGAGTAGTCGAAAGACTCACTTATAGGAATGCAACGCGTGAACGGATCACCACTGAATCCAGGAACACAACTACAAATTGGACTATGGTTCACAACCTGGCAGTTAGTGCTCAGTCCGCAAGTACCTGGGCATGGATCGATACATTTTTGATTCACACAAGCCTGATTCAATGGACATTCTGAACTCGTGACACATTCTGGTCTGCATGTTGGTGGACTACCTATAAAACCTGGTACGCAAGAACAAACAGCCTGTCCGTTAATCTCTCTACACTGGCTGTTTGCCCCGCATGGAGAAGGTTGGCATGGGTGTGTCACTGTAGGTTCTGGAAAATTGGATGCATGAGATTTGGGTTTAATGAAGAATTGAGAAATATCTGTACCTGGTACAGGCGAACATAAGATGAAAGCATTGCCTTGGAATCCATTAAGGCAAGTACAAGTTGGTATATGGTTGACAACCAAACATTGAGCGTTTTGGCCGCATGTTCCAGGGCAAGGATCTGTGCATTTATTCCTTATACAAGCCTTATCTTTCGAACAGTCGTTATTGAGTACACATTCTGGTCTGCATCCCCTGTAAGGATCTCCCTGATATTCTGGAAGACAAGTACATACGCCATGATCACATAGTGCGTTTGGACCACATGGTGAAGGATTACAAGGGTCCTGTATAATTGGTTTTGGATCTTCCTTTTTAACCTGGCAAGCAATGAATGGATCACCTACGTATCCTTCGAAGCAAGTACAGGTTGGTGTATGATTTATAACATTGCACTGAGCGTTCAATCCGCACGAGCCAGGACATGGGTCTGTACATTTGTTTCGAATACAAGCTTGATTACTTGAACATTCTGAGTTGATGGTACATTCAGGTCGGCAATTTGGAGGGCTACCAATGAAGCTTGGCAAACATGAACATGATGGATTTCCTCCTATATCTCTACATTGGCTATTAGGACCACATGGTGAAGGTTGGCATGGATTTAGTACAGGTTCTGGCACAGGTGATGGAGCTAAGGAATAGTTGGAATTAATACTGACGTTTGAGTTATTCGTAGATAAAATCTTACGTGGTAAAGGATAACATCTGGTGAAAGGATCTCCAGTATTACCAGCTAAACAAGAACAAATTGGACTGTGGTTTATAACTTGACAGTTCGTGTTGAGACCGCAAGTGCCAGGGCATGGATCAGCGCATTTTTGGTTGATGCAAGACTGATGTAATGGACATTCTGAACTAGTTGTACATTCGGGTCTACAACTTGGTGGACTACCTACATAACTTGGAAGACACGAGCAAACCGCTTGATCATTAACTTCTCTACATTGACTATTTGGTCCGCAAGGACTTGGTTGACAAGGATTGGTCGGTTCTTCCAATATTGCTAAAATTCAAAGGAATGAAAACATTTTCAATAGACAGGATCTACGAAAAACTTACGTTGCGGTATCAAGTTACAGAATCTGAATGGATCTCCTGTGTACCCAGCAAAACAAGTACAAGATGGTAAATGATTGATTACTTGACACTGGGCGTTTTGTCCACAAGTACCAGGACAAGGATCTCCACATTTGCTATTGATGCAAGCCTTATTCGAAGGACAATCAGTATTCAGAACACATTCTGGTCTACAACCTTCATAAGGATTTCCTATGTAACCTGGCAAGCAGGTACAAGATCCTGCATTATTATGTTCTTTACATAAAGCGTTATTTCCACAAGGATTAGGTAGACATGGTGTAACTGGCACCGATGGTTGTGCTGAAAAAGTTATGGTTGATGAGGTGCTCAGGATAAATTCGGAATCATATTTACTTTGTGGGCTGCATACTGTGAATGGATCTCCGAAGAAACCTTGGATGCAAACGCAGTTAGGAGTATGACTGACAACTCTACATTCAGCATTTTGACCACAGACTCCAGGACAAGGATCTTTACACTTCTGGTTGATGCATGCCAAATGACTTGGACATTCACTACTACTGATACATTCCGGTTTACAATTGGGTGGAGTTCCTATGAAATTTGGCAAGCAAGAACAAGAAGGAGATCCATTGATCTCTCTGCATTGTGAATTTGGACCACAAGGTGATGGCTGGCAGGGATTACTTGGTATTTCAACCGGTTCTTCCACTGAGAATATTGAAATGCATGAGTAGAATTGAGATTCTTGAATATCAATAAACTTACATATGGGTAAACATCTTGTGAATGGATCCCCAGTATTCCGTGGTGGACAGCTACAGATCGGATTGTGGTTTGTAACTTGACAAATAGCATTTAATCCACAAGTACCAGGACAGGGATCGATGCATTTCTGATTCAGACAAGCTTGATTCAAAGGACATTCTGAACTCGTAACACATTCTGGTCTACAGGTTGGAGGACTTCCGATAAAGCCTGGGACACATGAACATACGGCCTGTCCGTTTATTTCTCTGCACTGACTATTGGCACCACATGGTGTAGGAGAGCAGGGATTTTTAGGTGTTTCAACTGAGAAAAAGAAATTTTGATCGGACTGTTTGTGAATTTTTCGTTTCAAGTTACCTGGCTCTGGGGAGCAAAGAACGAAGGCGTTTCCTATGAAACCTTGTATACAAGAACATGTTGGTATATGGTTTATAACTGTACATTCAGCGTTTTGACCACAAGTTCCAGGACATGGATCTTTACATTTGTTCCTCATGCAGGCCTTATCCCTTGGACAATCATTGTTAAGTACGCATTCAGGTCGACAGCCTTGATATGGGTCACCTTGGTATTCAGGGAAGCATGTGCATATTCCATTATTGCATTCAGCGTTTGCACCACATGGAGAAGGTGAACAAGGATCAGATATAGGAAGAGCTAAAAGAGAATGATTTGTCATTTAAAAATCCAACCGATGACATTCAAAAATGTGAAACCAGGACTTTGAAACTCACTAGGCTTTGGTGCAAGGTTACAATAACTGAAAGGATCTCCTGTGAATCCTTCAGGACAGGAGCATATTGGAGTATGGTTAACAACGCTGCAGCTAGCACCGCTTCCACAAGAGCCTGGACAGGGATCCCTACATTTTTCTCTTATACAAGCCATGTTACTGGGACATTCAGAATTGATAACACACTCAGGTCGACAGTTTGGTGGTGAACCCATGTAATTCGGTAAACATGAACAGGATGGCGATCCGTTTATGTCTCTACATTGAGAGTTAGGTCCACAAGGTGATGGCACACACTGATTTGTGATAGGTGCTGGTGCTGGTGGAGCTAAAAATGGAATGTATTGAAATTTGGGAGGAATATTTGGAAAATTGATTCTGAATGGTGAAAATTTGAGATCATAGCTTTGAATCGTGGAAATTATTATTTTTGAATGCTTACGAGGCAAAGGTAGACATCTGCTGAATGGGTCCCCAGTATAACCTTGGACACAACTGCATATTGGACTATGATTAATGACTTGACAGTTAGCGTTCAAGCCACAACTACCAGGGCAAGGATCAGCGCATTTATTATTGATACAAGCCTGGTGTTGAGGACATTCTGAGCTTACAACACATTCAGGTCTACAATTCGGTGGACTTCCAATGAATTCTACCAGACATGAGCAAACCGCTTGTTCGTTAACTTCCTTACATTGACTGTTGGGGCCACAAGGGTTCGGGTCACAAGGATTCCTCACATCTTCGACCGCTAAAAATGGTCATGGTCAAGCTTTTTATATTAAAAGTTTCTTATAGTTCTTACGTTGTTGGATCGGTCTCAAACTGCAATATCTGAATGGATCCCCAGTATAACCTTCGAAACAGTTACAAGATGGGATGTGATTTATAACTTGACATTGAGCTGATTGTCCACATGTGCCAGGACAAGGATCTATACATTTGTTCCTAACACAGGCCTTATTGGAGGGGCAATCAGAATTGAGTACGCATTCTGGTCTACAACCTTCGTAGGGGTTACCAATGTATTCTGGAAGGCAAGTGCAAGATCCAGCACTATTCTGTTCCTTACAAATTGCGTTTGCACCGCACGGTGATGGGACACAGGGTGTTACTTTAACGGGTTGTTGTGCTGAAATACATTTGGAGCTATAAGTAAGAGGTCATACCAGAACTACACGACCTTAATCGTATTAAACTTCAACTCTAAACCATTTGCGATTAGTATTTGGGAGTGGTTAGGATTGTTTGAAATTGAGCAGCTAATATATTTTCGTAATACTGATTCTTACGTGGTGGTAAAATGCACTGTACGAATGGATCACCGACGTACTGCGATAAACATATACAGTTTGGCGTGTGGCTTACGACTCTACATTCCGCATTTTGCCCGCAAGTTCCAGGACATGGATCTCTGCATTTCTGATTGATGCAAGCTAGATGGCTAGGACATTCGCTGTTACTGACACATTCAGGTCTACAGCTCGGTGGCGTGCCTATATACTCGGGCAAACAAGAGCAAGATGGCGAACCGTTTATTTCTTTGCACTGTGAATTTGGACCACACGGTGATGGCTGACATGGATTCGTTGGTTCACTTACAGGTTCTTCATCTAGAAGTTTATCAAATGTTATATGTTTTATCGGAGAAAGTCTCAAGACACACTTACAAACTGATACGCATCTAGAGAATGGATCCCCAGTTAAACCAGGTCTACAGCTACATATTGGATTGTGGTTGACCACCTGACAAATCGCATTGATACCACAAGTACCTGGGCAAGGGTCCACGCATTTTTGATTGACGCAAGCTTTTCTCATGGAACATTCCGTTGAAATTACACATTCTGGTCTGCAAGTAGGTGGGCTTCCTATATAACCAGACACGCAAGAGCATACAGCCTGTCCGTTAATTTCTCTGCACTGACTATTTGGTCCGCAGGGCGAAGGATAACAAGGATTTGTAGGAAGAAGTTCTGAAAAGTTTGCGTATTTAGCAATGTGTCAACTGATTTCTTTCTCGATCTAAGTACCTTGTATTTTACTGCACTGAACGAAAGCATTACCAATGTATCCTTGGACACAAGTACACATTGGGACATGATTAAAAACAGAACACTCAGCATTTATTCCACAAGTTCCTGGACAAGGATCGACGCATTTTCTAGAGACGCAAGCTTTGTTTCTTGGGCAATCATTGTTCAAGACACATTCGGGTCTGCATTCCCTGTAGGGATCTCCATGGTACTCTGGCAAGCAACTACAAGCTCCAGCGTTACATTGAGCATTAAGACCACATGGCGATGGATCACAAGGATCATCTTTCACTGGTTGGACTGAAATCAGAAGTGATGAATTCCGATCTGTAAACAACGTAACGAGATACATACTAGGTGTAGGCTTGATATTGCAAATAGTGAAGGCGTCACCAATGAATCCGTCAGGGCAAGAACATATTGGGGTATGGTTGATAACGTTGCATAAAGCATTAACACCACAAGACCCTGGACAAGGATCCCTGCACTTCTCTCTCATACAAGCTAAATTACTTGGACATTCCGAGTTGACAGTACATTCAGGTCGACAATTCGGAGGACTTCCGTTGTAATTTTGCAGACAAGAGCAAGATGGTAGACCATTGATTGCTTTACATTCTGAATTAGGGCCACATGGTGATGGGAAGCATGGGTTTGTTATAACGTCTTCAGCTTCTATTGGTACTGAAATGAATACATAAGTATGTAATTCTCGAGCTTCACTTATCGAACAGGAATATGATGAAGATTCTTACATTGTTGTATTAGGTAACAGGTTGTGAATGGATTTCCTGTATAAGAATTCTTGCAGCTACATATAGGACTATGATTTATAACTTGGCAATTGGCATTCAAACCGCATGTTCCAGGACATGGATCCACACATTTCTGATTTGAGCAGGCTTTGTTTTGAGCACACTCTGAGCTTACAACGCACTCTGGTCGACAACCAGGAGGACTTCCAATATAATTTAGCAAACACGAGCATATTGCTTGGCCGTTATTTTCCCTGCATTGACTATTTGGTCCACAAGGGCTTGGATGACATGGGTTTTGTGGTATATCTTCTACAGCTAGAATTTCATAGATGTTATTTCGAGATGTGAAATGATTAGAGCAATCTTACGTTGAGGAGGTATAATCTGACAGTATCTGAAAGGATCTCCTGTGAATCCTTGAATACAAGTACAAGTTGGAAGATGATTTATAATTTGGCAAATGGCGTTTGCTGCACAAGTTCCAGGACATGGATCTTTACATTTGTTATTGATGCATGCCAAATTGGATGGACAGTCCGAATTCAAAACACACTCAGGTCTACAACCTTCATATGGATTTCCAATATAACCTTCTATGCACATACAAGAACCAGCTCGGTTTTGAGCTTTGCAAACTGCGTTTGGTCCACAAGGAGATGGTGAACAGGGTGTTATGGTTTCGATAGGGGCAACTAAAAATAAACGGGTTAACAATCGATCACAGCTTACATTCAAGTTCGACTTACTTGGAAGTTCACAATTAACGAATGGATTTCCAATAAAACCTTGTAGACAAACACAGTTAGGAGTGTGACTTATGACTCGACATTCCGCATTTGTTCCACACATATTCATACAAGGATTCTTGCATTTTTGGTTGATGCAAGCCAGGTTATTTGGACATTCACTGTTACTTATACATTCTGGTTTACAGTTTGGTGGCACGCCGACATATTCTGCCAGACAAGAACAAGAAGGTGAACCATTTATGTCCCTACATTGCGAGTATGGTCCACAAGGGGAAGGCTGGCAAGGATCTGTAGACTCTACAGGTTCCTCGAAGGCTAAAACGAATTGATTAACAATCGGTCGTAGGTCTCGAATGGGAATATTTACGTTTTGGTGTACATCTACTGAAAGGATTTCCGATGTAATCTTCCGGACAGCTACATATTGGATTGTGGTTTACAACTTTACAAATGGCACTCAATCCACACGTTCCTGGACAAGGATCAACGCATTTTTGATTCACACAAGCTTCACTGAGAGAGCATTCCACACTTGTCACACATTCAGGTCTACAAGATGGAGGGCTACCTATATACCCAGGTACACAAGAACATACAGCCTGTTCATTGATTTCACGACATTGACTATTTGGTCCACATGGAGAAGGGTGGCATGGGTTTGTTGCAGTAACAGCTAAAATTAAATGGGGTAGTTGAGAAGCTTCAGAAATTGAAGGTTTGCGGCAATATTCACCTTGTTCTCGATTACAAATAACGAAAGCATTTCCTACGTAACCTTGTATGCAAGTACAAATAGGTATGTGGTTTACCACAGAGCACTCTGCGTTCTGTCCACATATTCCAACACATGGATTTTGACATTTATTCCTAATGCAAGCTTTATCTCGAGGGCAATCGTTGTTCAAAACACATTCTGGTCTGCATCCCATATAGGGATCTCCGAAATATTCTGGTACACAGGTACAAACGCCGTCATTACAAATGGCATTGGTGCCACAGGGAGATGGATTACATTTATCGATAACGACAGGTTCCGCTGAAAAATTCACAGTTCAATATACGTTCTCAGTTTAAGCTGACGATGGCTTACTAGGTGTTGGTTTCAAAGAACAATAAGTGAATGCATCTCCTGTGTATCCATCAAAACAAGAACATGTTGGTGTATGGTTTATAACATTGCAAACAGCGTTGCTACCACAAGAGCCTGGACAAGGATCTCTACATTTTTCTCTGATGCAGGCAAGATTGCTAGGACATTCAGAATTAATGGTACATTCTGGTCTACAGTTTGGTGGAGTCCCAGAGTAATTCTCCAAGCATGAACAAGATGGCATCCCATTTATATTTCTACATTGGCTGTTGGCACCACATGGTGATGGATAACAAGGATCTTGAACCACTGGTGGGTTAACAATTGTTGGTACTGAAAACGATCGGTTGAGAAAACGACTAATAGATAAAAATAAAATCTTACAGTTAATCTTGACACATCTGAAGAAAGGATCTCCAGTGTAACCAGCTCTGCAAGAACAAATAGGAGAATGATTGATGACTTGACAATCAGCATTCAATCCGCAGTTTGTTCCGCATGGATTTACACATTTTTGGTTCAAACAAGCCTTGTCATGTGAACATTCTGAACTGACCACACATTCAGGCCTGCAATTTGGTGGAGACCCTATGAATGTTTCTAGACACGAACAAACAGCTTGGTCATTTATTTCCCTACACTGACTATTTGGACCACAAGGGGATGGTTGACATGGATTTATAGGTTCCTCGTAGACAGCTAAAATGTTTTGTGTTAATATTCAATATTCCAGAATCATTTAAAAACTCACGTTGTGGAGGTAATTGCTGGCAATTGAAGAATGGGTTTCCTGTGAAGCCAGGTAAGCAGTTGCAAGATGGGAGGTGATTGATAACGTGGCATATTGCGTTCATTCCACATGTTCCAGGGCATGGGTTCAAACATTTATTTCTGATACAGGCTTTCGAAGGTTCACAGTCAGAGTTCAGGGTGCATTCGGGCCTACATCCTTCATACGGATTCCCTATGTAATCTTTCAGGCAGGTACAAGATCCTGCCCTATTCTGAACCCTACATTCAGCGTTGGCTCCGCAAGGACTTGGCTGACAGGGTGATATTATTTCTTCTTGTAAAACAGGTGCTTGGATGCTACAGGCAGTGAATGGATCACCTGTATGTCCAGGTAGGCATGCACAATTTGGAGTATGACTCACTACTCGACATTCAGCGTTCAAGCCGCAAGTATTTGGACAGGGGTCTTTACACTTCGAATTCAAACAAGCCAAATGGTTGGGACATTCGTTATTGCCTAAGCATTCGGGCCTGCAATTTGGTGGACTTCCAATATATTCTGGAAGGCAGGAACAGGAAGGATTTCCATTTATTTCTCTACATTGAGCATTTGGACCGCAAGGAGATGGCTGACAAGGTTCTGGTGAAGGTTCTTCGACTGGTTCTAAAAAAATACGATCTATATCCTCCGAAAACTAAAACCTGGATAGACTTACGGAAAATTGTGCATCTAGTGAACGGATCACCAGTGTGCTGAGGTGGGCAAGTACAAATTGGATTGTGATTAACCACCTCACAAATGGCGTTCAAACCACAAGACCCAGGACAGGGATTTATACATTTCTGATTAACACAAGCTTTTGTCAGAAGACATTCTGAACTCGTAATACATTCCGGTCTACAAGTTGGTGGACTTCCCATGTAATTTGGCAAACAAGAACATACTGCTTGCTGGTTTATCTCTCTGCATTGACTGTTTGGTCCACAAGGTGAAGGCGAACAAGGATTTTGAACGATAGGTGCTAAAATATTTATTTGATTAGATTTTGAAATTGAAAATTTACTATAATATGAACCTGGTATTGGTGAGCAGAGAACGAATGCATTTCCGGAATATCCTTGAATACAACTACACATGGGTATATGCTCATGAACCATGCATAAAGCATTCTGTCCACATGTTCCAGGACATGGATCTATGCATTTATTCCTCGAGCATGTCTTGTCTCTAGGACAATCAGAGCTAGTTATACACTCGGGTCTGCACCCTCTGTATGGATCTCCTAGGTATTCAGCAATGCAAGTACAAATTCCGTTGCTACATTCTGCATTTGAACCACAAGGACTAGGGTTACAAGGATCTGACTCGACAACCACAGGAGCTAAAATACAAAGCAGGATTGGAATCAATTGCTCTAATTTTTTTTAAAGATACACATACTTGGTGGTTTCAAGGTACAATATGAGAATGGATCGCCTGTAAAGCCATCGGGACAAGTGCACACAGCATTATGATTGATTACGCTGCATGAAGCGCCTGATCCACAAGAACCTGGACAAGGATCTCGACATTTTCGTTGGATACAAGCTAAATTACTCGCGCATTCTTGATTTATAACACACTCTGGTCGACATTGTGGAGGTGATCCTAAATATCCTGATAGACAAGAACATGACGGGCTGTTACCAATTTCTCGGCATTGACTGTTTGGTCCACATGGTGAAGGAATGCAAGGGTTTGTTATGACCTGAGTATCCAATTCTGGCGCTGAAAATTTTGTAGATTGAACATCTGTGTTTTCATTTTGAATTAGATGAAATGCTTACGTGGTATGAGTTGGCAAAGTGTGAAAGGATTGCCTGTGTAACCTGCCAAACAGGTACATATTGGACTGTGGTTTACCACTTGACAACGCGTATTTTGTCCACATGGTCCTTGTAAACATGGATCCACGCATTTTTGATTCACACAAGCTTGATTTTGAGAACATTCAAAACTGACTACACATTCTGGCCGACAACCTGGAGGACTTCCAACGAAACTGGGCAAACAAGAGCAAACTGCTTGGTCATTTACGTTTTTACACTGACTATTTGGTCCACAAGGACTTGGTTGGCATGGATTCGAAGGTTTTTCATCTTCAACAGCTGAAATTTTGAGTGTAAGGAATCGTTCAAACAACTGGGGGTATTGGAAACTTACCTAATGGAGGAATGATACTACAATATCTAAACGGATCACCTGTGTATCCAACAATGCAGGTGCATGATGGAGAATGATTGACAACGGAACATAAAGCGTTTTGCCCACAGGTTCCTGGACAAGGGTCTTGGCATTTATTATTCATGCAAGCCCTATTCGATGTACAATCAGAATGTAGGACACATTCAGGCCTGCAGCCTTCATAAGGGTTTCCAATAAAATCAGGAAGACATGTACAAGATCCAGCTCTGTTTCTTTCTGAACATTTAGCGTTAGCACCACAAGGTGAGGGGCTGCAAGGTGTGGCCTCTTCCACAGGTGTTGGAAGAGGTCGCTGGCAACTCAAGAATGGATTTCCAACGAAGCCTTGAATGCAAACACAGTTTGGTGTGTGACTGACCACTCTGCATTCGGCATTGTAACCGCATACTCCAGGACATGGATCTGAGCATTTCTGATTTATACAAGCTAAGTTATTAGGACATTCGCTGTTTGAAACACATTCTGGTTTGCAGTTTGGTGGCACTCCAACATATGTTGGTAAGCAAGAACAAGATGGTGATCCGTTTACTTCTCGACATTGCGCATTGAGTCCACAAGGGGAAGGCTGACAAGGATTGGAAGAGACAACAGGCTCTTCTTCAACCTTTATACATCGTACGAATGGATCCCCGCTCAGGTAAGATGGACAAGAGCAGATGGGATTGTGGTTCACGACTTGGCAGTTAGCACCGATTCCACAAGTACCAAGACACGGGTTTATACATTTCTGGTTCGAACATGCCTCATTCAAGGAACATTCTGCGCTTGTGACACATTCTGGTCTGCATGTAGGTGGACTTCCAATGAAACCAGGTACGCAAGAACAAACCGCTTGCTCATTTATTTCTCTACATTGACTATTCGGTCCACAAGGCGATGGGGAGCATGGGTTTTGTGGAAGAACTAAAAAGAAATAGTTAAGAAAATTGTCTTTAATTATTGAACTCGTAGATTTACCTGGTTGAGGATTGCAAGTAACGAAAGCATTGCCATGATAACCTGATATACATGTGCACATAGGTATGTGGTTGATTACTGAACATTCAGCGTTCTGACCACAAGTACCAGGGCAAGGATCTTCACATTGATTTCTGAT
The DNA here is from genome assembly GCA_910592335.1 of Adalia bipunctata. Lineage (NCBI taxonomy): Eukaryota > Metazoa > Arthropoda > Insecta > Coleoptera > Coccinellidae > Adalia > Adalia bipunctata. The sequence continues at coordinate 9,399,206 of OU342951.1, forward strand.
ACAAGCCTTATTTCTTGGACAATCGTTGTTTAACACACATTCAGGTCTACAACCTCTGTAAGGATCTCCTTGATATTCGGGTAGACAAGAACATATACCATCTCTACACAAGGTATTAGAACCACAAGGTGAAGGATTGCACTTATCAATAGCCACTGGTTCAACTGAAATTTGAATTTTAGCTAAATATTGCATGGCTCTTTAAGGATTAACTTACTTGGTTTGGTTTTGAGTGAACAATAACTGAATGGATCTCCGGTATAACCTTCGGGGCATATGCAAGTTGGGATGTGATTTATAACGTTACAAATGGCACTAGCTCCGCATGATCCAGCACATGGATCTCTGCATTTTTGTCTTATACATGCCAGGTTGCTGGGACATTCTGAATTGATGACACATTCAGGTCTACAGTTTGGAGGAACACCTTGGAAATTTTCCAGGCATGAACAGGACGGGAATCCATTAATATTTCTACATTGGGAATTAGGACCACACGGGGACGGCATACACGGATCTGTTTCTACAGGCCTGATAACGATTGGTGCTAAAAAAGAATATGATGATTCGATTGATGTGGCTGAAATTTCTATTGTATTACTTGGTGGTATAGGTCGGCAAATAGTGAATGGATCTCCGGTATCTCCCACTTTGCAAGTACAAATTGGACTATGATTTATGACCTGACAGTGACTATTCAATCCGCAACTTCCAGAACATGGATCAGTGCATTTATTGTTCACGCAAGCTTTGTCCAGACTACATTCTGAACTGACTGTACATTCTGGCCTACATGCAGGAGGGGATCCGAAGAAATTAGGTAAGCAAGAGCAAACTGCTTGACCATTAATCTCACGACATTGACTGTTTGGCCCACAAGGGCTCGGTTGGCAAGGATTCAGTTCGATCTCATCTTCAACTAAAAACAATCGTCAGTAACAAAGAAAAATGATTTTATTGAAATACCTACTTGGTTGTAGTATGTTACAGAAACTGAAAGGATTTCCCGTGTAACCTTGCAAACAAGTACACATAGGTAGATGGTTGACAACTTGACATTGTGAATTTTGACCACACGTTCCTGGACAGGGATCTTTACATTTGTTTCGAATACATGCCTTGTTGTACGAACAGTCTGAGTTAAGGGTACATTCAGGTCTACATCCCTCGTAAGGATTACCGATATGATCTTCTATACAAATGCAAGAACCTGCTCGGTTCTGTTCTTTGCAAACAGCGTTCGAACCACAAGGTGATGGATTGCAAGGACTCAAAAACTCTTGGGTGATATCTAAAAAGAGGAAATTCAGAAAATGTGGATTTGGACGATGATAGATATTACTTCTTTCGATGTTGCAGAGGATGAATGGATCACCGTTGTATCCAGAATTACACATACAGGTTGGAATATGATTGACAGTACGACAGTAAGCATTCTGACCACACATTCCGACGCAAGGATCTTTACATTTTCTATTTATGCAAGCCAAATTGTTTGCACATTCACTATTCGTTACACATTCTGGTCTACAATTGGGAGGTGTTCCTAAGAATTCTGGCAAACAGGAACAAGATGGTGAATTATTGATTTCTCTGCAAACTGCGTTTGGTCCGCACGGTGATGGTTGACAAGGGTTTACAGGGACTTCAACAGCTAAAGGTGCTAAAAAGGATGTAAATGAGAATTTGTTTTTTTTGGATCAGTATGTATATTTACGTTTTGGGGTGCATCTAGTGAATGGATCTCCAATATATTCAGTTGGACAACTACATATTGGATTATGATTTACGACTTGACATTTGGCGTTGAGACCACAAGTTCCAAGGCATGGATTGATACATTTCTGGTTCACACATGCCTGGTATAAAGAACATTCTAAGCTGATCATACATTCTGGCCTACAAGTTGGAGGGCTGCCTTGATATCCTGAAATACAAGAACAAACAGCCTGTCCGTTTATTTCCCTACACTGACTGTTTGGTCCACACGGAGAGGGATTGCAAGGGTTTTTAGGTACTTCATCTAAAAAACAGAATTTCGCAATTTTTGGCTCAATGATGACATTATCAATACTAACCAGGGATAGCATTGCAAGATATAAATGCATTTCCTGTCAAACCTTGTCGGCAAAAGCACATCGGAATATGGTTCAGAACGGAACATTCAGAGTTTTGTCCACAAGTTCCAGGACAAGGATCAGCACATTTGTTTTTGATACAGGCCTTGTTGAAAGGACAGTCATTACTCAATACACATTCTGGTCTACAACCCGTGTAAGGATCCCCTTGATATTCTGGTAAACAAGTACAAACACCATTGTTGCATTGGGAATTGAATCCACAGGGTGAAGGATTGCATGGATCGGTCTCGACTGGAACTAAATAATCGGTTATCTGATGGTGCCTTCAATAAAATCATCTAAAAACATACCAGGCTTAGGCTGTTTAATGGAACAGTAGCTAAATGGATCTCCTTCGTGATTATCGGGACAAGTGCAAGTAGGAATATGACTTATGACGTTACAAATGGCGTTGGCACCACATGAACCTGGACAAGGATCCCTACATTTTTGTCTTATGCAAGCCTGGTTACTTGAACACTCTGAGTTTATGTTACATTCTGGTCGACAATTTGGGGGCGATCCCACGAAAGTCAACGAGCACGAACAAGATGGCGAACCACCAATATCTCTACATTCAGCATTAGGTCCACATGGATTCGGCAGACATGGATTCGAAATGATAGGTTTCACTTCAGGAGGCGGAGCTAAAAATTCACATCCATCAGATTGGTAATTTGACTTGTGATCAGTTTCCTTACGTGGAATTTGATAACACCTAGTGAATGGATCTCCTGTGAATCCGTTTTTACAGGAACAAATAGGACTATGCTTGATAACCATACAATTGGAATTGAGTCCGCAAACGCCTGGACAAGGATCGATACATTTTTGTTGACTACATGCTTTATCCAAAGGACATTCAGAGCTGACAACGCACTCTGGTCGACAATTTGGTGGACTTCCTGTGTACTCTGGTAAACAAGAGCAAACGGCTTGCCCGTTTACTTCCCTACATTGACTATTGGGTCCGCAAGGACTTGGTTGGCAAGGATTTGTAGGTTCTTCTTCAACCGCTGAAATATAACCGAATGATAATTCTTGAAATCAATTGGGATTAAAATGAAACCTTACGTTGAATAACACTGCAGAATCTGAAAGGATCTCCTGAATACCCAGAGAAGCAAGTACACTGGGGTAAGTGATTGATGACTTGACATATTGCGTTTTGTCCACAAGAACCTGGGCATGGGTCTTTACATTTCCCGTTGACACATGCCAGATTCGAGGAACAATCTGAATTGATGGAACATTCTGGTCTACAACCTTCATATGGGTTTCCTATGTAATCTCCGATACAAACGCAGGAGCCAGCTCTATTTCTATGAGAACATACTGCATTAGCTCCACATGGAGAAGGACTGCAAGGATTCAGAACTTCTTGTGTTATTGCCTCTTTATTGCAGCTGGTGAAAGGATCACCGGTGAATCCAGATAAACATACGCAATTTGGAGTGTGCGTCACAACTCTGCATTCAGCATTTTGACCACAAATACCCTGACAAGGGTCTCTACACTTCTGCCTAATGCAAGCTAGATTATTTGGACATTCGCTGTTACTTATACACTCTGGTTTGCAAAGAGGCGGTGAACCTACGAAACCTTCTAAGCACGAACAACTTGGAGAACCGTTTATTTCTCTACACTGAGAATTTGGACCACAGGGTGAGGGTAGGCAAGGGTTTTTCGGTTCTTCTACAGGCTCTTCCAGTGCTAAAACATTTAATTGATAGAATATATCGTCTGGACGTCAAACTCAGTGTCTTACGTTTCGGTATGCATCTAGTGAATGGGTCGCCGATCATTTGAGGTGGACAAGAACAAATGGGGTTGTGATTCAAAACGTTGCATAGCGCATTTAGTCCACAGGTTCCAGCACATGGATTTACACATTTTTGATTAACGCAGGCTTCGTTAAGAGGACATTCCGAACTGCTAACACATTCTGGTCTACAAGTGGGAGGTGATCCGATGAAACTTGGTGCACACGAACAAACAGGTTGGCCATTTATTTCTCTACATTGACTATTTGGCCCGCAAGGAGATGGTGAACAGATATTTATCGGACGAACTGAAAGATTACGTTGAATTTCATGTATTTCAATGATTTCCAAGAAATTACCTGGAGCTTTATTGCATAAAACGAAGGCATTTCCAATATACCCTTCCAAACAAGTACACATTGGAATATGGTTTACAGTGAGGCATTGTGCGTTTTGTCCACATGTTCCTATACAGGGATTTACGCATTTATTTCTCACGCAAGCAAGGTTTCTAGGACAGTCGTTGTTAAGAACACATTCTGGTCTGCAACCTGCGTAAGGATCGCCTTGAAATTCTGGTAAACAAGTGCAAACACCATTATTGCATTGAGCATTTCCTCCACATGGACTTGGATTACATGGATCTGGTGTTTCTACTGGGGCTAAAATAATATAGTTACAGAAGGGTTTACTTGAACATTGAGTAGAAGGAGTACCTGGTGGTGGAGCTGGTCTGCAGAAATCAAAGGGATTTCCTATGAAACCATCATGGCAAGAACATATAGGCGTATGATTTATAACGTTACATTGAGCTTGAGCTCCACAAGCACCTAGACAAGGGTCTAGACATTTTTGCCTTATACAAGCCTGATTACTCGAACATTCTGAATTTACTACACATTCTGGTCTACAATTTGGTGGGCTCCCTATATAGTTAGGCGAACAGATACAAGAAGGTTGTTCACCAATGTTTCGACATTCAGAATATGGACCACAAGGTGATGGCACACATGGGTTCGTAACAACAGCCACTGGATCATCTTTCATCGCTAAAATTATGATTATGAGTATTTTTGGTTATGGGTAATCGAAGTCGCAATTCTTACGTGGTATAGGGAAACATCTTGTGAATGGATCGCCAGTAAAACCGTTCAAACAACTGCAAATCGGACTGTGCTTGATGACCTGACATTGTGTACTCAATCCACAAGTTCCAGGGCATGGATCTATACATTTTTGATTTACACAAGCTTGATTTAGTGGACATTCTTGACTCATTACACACTCAGGTCGACAACCTGGGGGACTACCAATGAAATTGGGCAAACAAGAACATACTGCTTGTGAATTAACTTCTCGACATTGACTGTTTGGACCACATGGAGAAGGTTGACAAGGATTCTTCAATTCGACTTCAGTGGTTACTAAAAATTCAGGATCAAAAAGGGTAAAGACTTCGTAAATTTTCTACTTACTGGGTTGTACTGGGTGACAAATCACAAATGGATTGCCTTGATAGTTTGGTAAGCAAGAACATGATGGAATGTGGTTGACAGTTTGACAATTAGCGTTTTGACCACAAGTTCCGGGGCATGGATCAATACATTTGTTCCTTAGACATGCCTTATTGAGAGGACAATCAGAATTCAATGAGCATTCAGGTCTGCATCCTTCATAAGGATTACCAATATATTCTGGCAGACAAGAGCAAGATCCAGCATTATTTCTTTCTTTGCAGATAGCGTTCACGCCACAAGGTGAGGGTGAACATGGATTTACTGTTTCCTGTATTACAGGTTGTTGAATCTTGGGAATACATCTGCTGAAAGGATCTCCATCATAGCCAGGCAAACATACACAATTCGGAGCATGGCTCACAACCCGACATTCTGCATTCTGACCACATATGCCAGGGCAAGGATCTTTGCACTTGTTGGATATACAAGCCAGATGATTGGCGCATTCATTGTTACTGATACATTCGGGTCTGCAATTAGGTGGCGTGCCTCTGAATCCAGGAATGCAAGAACATGAAGGGAAATTATTTATTTCCCTGCATTGAGAATTAACTCCGCAAGGGGAGGGTTCGCAAACATTAATAACTGGTTGATCTTCAGCAGCTACAAAATATAAACAGTCATTAAGAATATCGAATTTACAAAACTTCAAACCCTTACGTTTAGGAATACAACGAACGAAAGGATCTCCAGTGAACAACAAAGGACAAACGCATATTGGATTGTGGTTCACAACTTTACATTCAGCGCTAACACCACAAGCTCCAAGACATGGATTTACGCATTTTTGGTTCACGCAAGCTTCATTCATTGAACATTCCGAACTCTGTACGCATTCTGGTCTACATGTTGGAGGCGAGCCAATGAAACCTGGTATACAAGAACATACAGCCTGTTCGTTTATGTTTCTACACTGGCTGTTGGGACCACATGGTGAAGGTGAACAAGGGTTTGTGATAATTGGTTCTGAAATGAGGGTGTTGTTAAATATACAATTCTCTCTGAAGATCTGGAGATAAAAATCTTCGGGCCACGAAGCATCTACTTGGAATCTCAATTCATTATAAGATTTCAAACCTAGATGCCAAGAAGATACATCTAGAACCTATAGGATGCCATATTATCGATATTTTCATTGGAACTCACGTTGTATGATGCTACAAGAAACAAATGCATTTCCAGCATATCCAGTCGGACAACTGCACATGGGGATATGATTTATAACTTCACAAATTGCGTTTGGTGAGCAAGTTCCTGGGCAAGGGTCAATACATTTCGATCTAACACAAGCTTTATTTCTGGGACATTCATTGTTTAGTACACATTCTGGTCTGCAACCTCTGTAAGGGTCACCCTGATATTCGGGTCGACATGTACATTCACCATTGTTGCATACGGCATTCGAACCACAAGGTGAAGGATTGCAAGGATCAGTTTCCACTGGTGCGACTGAAAGGAAGAGAGTTAGACTTGCTTGAAATCGAACAGTAGAATCAGCATACTCAGTAATGGTTTTGGTGAACAGATGCTGAAAGGATCTCCTATGAAACCTTGGGGACAGATACAAGATGGTGTATGATTTATAACTTGGCATAGAGCTCCAGATCCACAAACTCCTAAGCAAGGGTCTCTACATTTCTGCCTGATACAAGCTTGATTACTTGAACATTCCTGATTTATCATACATTCGGGTCTACAATTCGGCGGACTTCCTATGTATTCTGGAAGACAACTGCAAGATGGGGTAGTTCCAATTTCACGACATTGTGAGTTAGGGCCACAAGGTGAAGGGATGCAAGGGTTTGTGATCACTGGTTCAACGACAGGCGAGGGTGCTAAAAATTGGGAGTTAGAAAAGATTAACGCTGATTCATCCAATTATCTTACGAAGTATGGCGATGCAACGTGTGAAAGGATCTCCAGAAAATCCAGGTCTACAGCTACAAATTGGGCTGTGGTTGATGACTTGACAGTTCGTGTTGATTCCGCAAGTTCCGAGGCAAGGATCAACGCACTTGTTATTCAAACAAGCTTTGTTTAAGGAACACTCAGAACTAACCATACACTCTGGTCTACAGTTGGGTGGACTACCCATGAAATTGGATAAGCAAGAGCATACAGCTTGGTCGTTGAATTCTCTACATTGACTGTTTGGGCCACAAGGTGAAGGTTGACAGGGTTTAGTTTCGTCCCTTACAGCTGAAATAGATTGGGGTCAAGCATATTGTGATACGGTGGAGGATCAGAGTTATCTTACGTTCGAAAGATGGTATAATGTTGCAGTAGGACATAGGATTTCCTGTATATCCTGGCAAGCAGTTACAGGTGGGCGCATGATTGATTACTTGACACAAGGCGTTTTGACCACAGGTGCCTGGACAAGGATCTTGGCATTTGTTTCTTATACAAGCTTTGTTGGAGGGACAATCCGAACTATATATACATTCTGGTCTACATCCTTCGTAAGGATTTCCTACGTATTCTTGGAGACAGCTGCATGAGCCAGCGCCATTCCTCTCTTTACAGACGGCATTGCTGCCACACGGGGAAGGTACACAAGGGTTCAACTGTTCATCTTGGGCAACCACTAGAATCAGATTCATATTGACATTCAACGTTATTGTAAACCGTAGCGCCAATCCGTTTAGTTTGTAAGTGTGCGTCGTAGTCAGTGCATATACCATTTTCCGAATATTATTAGCTGCTCATTTTCATCAATAAGGCGTTTTGGTTGGTGGGGAAAACCTTCCAAGCGTCGCATTCAATTTCAAGCTTAAGTTAGGGGAAATGTATATTTTCCGCTCATTTTAACACCTGATTCTTCAAGCGTGTTATGTATGGGGTATTTTTTAAACCTTATATTCTCTAAGCGGAGTTATATGGGAATTGTAGGGGGTACTTTTCGAACTTTGTTCTCTTGCGCTAAGCAGTGTTATGGGAGGTAGGGTGGGCGTAGGGCATTCTTTAAACCTTTTTGTTCGCTAAGCATTGTTATGGGCGATAGCTTTTTAGCTTTTGGGGCTCCGAGGCAGGGGGAAGATATTAGCTCATTGTTGCTGTTTCGAAGCTCGCTGTTATCGTTGGGGGATTGTTCCTTACCTTGTAATCCCCTTTAAGCAGTTAATATACAGCAGAAGCATTAATCGAACCTTTTGTTTTCATCAGCATGCAGAATGAATGTGATGGAAATTTCAGAACTTTTCAATTGTGTAGATTGAAAGATTCAGCATTATTGTCAAGCTCAGAGCCTGAAATTTCCATCACCAATAGAATATTTGACGAAAAAAGCATAAACTTCTGTAAGCTCTGCATCAGAATTTATTCAAGACGAAAATTACGAATGAGTAATAAGCGAATGGTTTATCGTTGAGGTCATATTAAAAAATAAAATTACGAGTTTTAATAAAATCTATAAATTTCCGAGAGAAATACAATGTGATCTTATTTTGACAGCTGTAAATTTCGATTAATTAACTTTACAAATGAATCAGAGGTCATGTTTGATTCCCGTTTCTTAATTTTCAAGAGCTAGCAAGTTTATGAATTTTTCTGTCTACAAAAAACAATAAAATTGGCATGCAAAAGATCTTAGGTTTGGAACGATCAGATTCTCATGTTGGATGGAAATTTTCAATGTTGCCGCACTACCGCAAATATATTTATTTGGGAGGAATCTTGTCTTCTTAACTCAAAAACCTCAATGAATAGTTGATATTTTTCAATGAAATCGAAACTGCTATTTTATCATCGTTGTTTGTCGTTATAATCTTGACTCCATTGTGAATACACGCATGCATCAATATTATACGTATGTAAATTTTCTGTTGTCTGATTTTGAAAAAGTTTTCGACATATCTGAATGTTCTTCGTTGATTAGCCTAGATATCAAAATTCCTAAGAAATGCATTTTCGCTCAACACAAGAAAGTATGAAAACTTTATTTCATTTGGGCTCCTCATGCAGATATGCAACAATTTCCATTTCAATATGAAATTCTTTAACTTTCAATACTTCTCGCTATGAATGTTTAGTGTTTAGTGTTTAAAACCTTATTGCCGTTTAACTATGTGATATTTTCCAAGCACGACCCGATTATGCTCTTGCTTGGCTCTTCTAAAAGTCGACACAAGGTTGCAATAAGGACAACTTTCACATTCAATTAGGATTTACAGAAGCAAGTGGAAAAATAATTGTGATACGGCCCTGGACGGACTCATTGAGTTTGACCACGCGCCAATGTTTGCAATTACTCAGATTTATAAGGCTCCGTTATAAACTACTCAAGATGCCGAGGCTGTGAAAGCACTAAACGTACTGTATCAAACAAAATCTCGACTCATTCCAAACCAGAGATCTGAACAGAAAAATCAAGACACTCACCAGGTTGCAGCGAACAGCCTCTGAAAGGATCTCCAGTATACCCTTGCACGCACGCGCACACCGGGTTGTGGTTAACCACGTTGCAGACCGCATTCAAACCGCAACTGCCCGCACACGGATCGCGGCACTTTTGATTTATGCACGAACGGTCGCTTGGGCACTCCGGGTTGATCGTACACTCCGGACGACAATTCGGCGGCACTCCCACGTAATTCTCGAGACACGAGCAGGCCGGACTGTCACCGCGCACTTGACAGACGGCGTTTGGACCGCACGGCGACGGCATGCACGGGTTGATCGGCGGCTGCGGTTCAACTGCAAAAAAAAAAACAACAAATCAGATACTATTCCTTATGATGGATGATGCAGGAATTCAAGTAACGAGAACGCAAAAAATACTTCAACTCACCAGGTCTCGGGTAGCATCTCGAGAATGGATCTCCAGTAAGGTCAGATGGGCAGCTACAGATCGGGTTATGGTTCACCACTTGGCACTTGGCATTGATACCGCATGTTCCAGGACAAGGATCGATACATTTGTTGTTCAGACAAGCCTGCTGTAGTTGACACTCTGCACTTACAACGCATTCTGGTCTGCAAGATGGTGGACTTCCTATCAAGCCTGGTTGACACGAGCAAACAGCAACTTCGTTGTTTACTCTACAGACGCTATTTGGACCGCATGGAGATGGCTCACAAGGGTTTCTTGTTACAACTAAAACCAAGAAAAGTGCAATTGAAAGAACAGTAAAAGCTTTAATGACTATCGAAATGATAACAAAACTAGATTGAACCAACTGAAATTGTTACCTGGTATGGCAGGCCTGCAAGCTGTGAACGGATCACCTTCGTATCCAGCTGGACAACTACAACTTGGTATGTGGTTTATAACAGAGCAATCAGCGTTTTGACCACAAGTTCCTCGGCAAGGATCAACGCATCTGGAGTTACTACAAGCCTTATTCGGCGAGCAATCGGTGTTCATGGTACATTCAGGTCTGCATCCTCTGTACGGATCCCCGTTATAAAGCGGCAAACACGTACATAACCCGTTGTTGCATTGAGCATTTGGTCCACAAGGGTTTGGAGAACAAGGATCTTCTGGCACTACTGGCTCCACAACCTTAGGTTGGCACTGAGTGAACGGATCTCCGACAAAACCTTGGATGCAAGTACAGATGGGTATGTGGTTCTGAACTCTGCATTCAGCGTTAAAACCGCATGATCCAACACATGGATCTCGACATTTCTCACTTATACAAGCTTTGGTTGAAGGACAGTCTGTATTTACTATACATTCTGGCCTGCAATTTGGTGGCGGTCCTTGATAGTTGGCTAAACAAGAGCAGGAAGCTTGTTCTCCTATCACTCTACATTCGGAATTTGGCCCACAGGGCGATGGCACACATGGGTTCAGATTTGGTCTGGGTTTTACCTGAAAAGAAAAGAAGAAGGGTATAAGTACGAAACAGGATTAAGAACTACTGAAGATATATCTGCATTCTATACATTGAAGAAACAGGAACTTACTTCTGGTGGCACCTCTCTGCATCTGACGAAAGGATCACCAGTGAAACCAGATGGACAGCTACAAATTGGATTGTGGTTTATAACCTCGCATCTGGCTCCTAGGCCGCAAGACCCAGCACAAGGATTGGCACATTTGAAATTATGGCACGCTTGATTTGGTGAACACTCCGAACTAACCACACATTCCGGTTTGCAGTTTGGTGGCGAGCCAGTGAATTCGGGCAAACAGGAACAAACACCTTGACCGTTTACGTTTCTGCACTGGCTGTTTGGTCCACATGGCGATGGTTGACATGGGTCGAACACTGTTGGTGAAGTCGCTATAAGAAAATAATCAATTAGATTAATCATATTCATAGTTGGATGATAGTGTTCACTTACGTTGAGGCTGTGGAACCCTGCATTCCCTAAATGGATCTCCTTCGTATCCTGTAGCGCATGTACATGTTGGAATATGGTTTACCACAGCACAATCTGCATTGATTCCACATACTCCTGGACAAGGATCCACGCATTTGTTCCTGCTGCAAGCCTTGTTCGTTGGACAATCAGAACTCAGTACACACTCGGGTTTGCAACTTTCGTATGGATTTCCTTGGTAACCCTGAATACAAGTACACGAACCCACTCCATTCTGCTGCTTACACTCGGCATTAGTTCCACATGGTGATGGTTCACATGGATTTATCTTTTCATCTTTAGCCTGAACGACACACTGAACAAACGGATTTCCAGTGTATCCTGGTGAACAAGAGCAGGACACTGTGTGGCCTATGACTTTGCATACTGTGTTTTCTCCACAGCTTCCTGGACAAGGATCTATACATTTATTGTTGATACAAGCAAGATTTGCTTGACAGTCTGGATTGATAATGCATTCAGGTCGACAGCTTGGTGGGTTTCCGATATAGCCTTGCACACAAGAGCAAGTTGCTTGATCTCCTATTACCCTACATATTGAGTTTGGTCCACACGGTGATGGTTCACATGGATTCACAACTGGTGGTGGTGTTGGAGGAATCCTTATTTCCCTACATGATGAGAATGGATCTCCTGTTTGTCTTTCAGGACAGCTGCATATTGGACTGTGGTTTATTACTTCACACCTAGCACCAATACCGCATGAACCAAGACAGGGATCTATACATTTCTGGTTTATACAAGATCTGGTAGGAGCACATTCTGCACTGACAAGACATTCCGGTTTGCAATTTGGCGGAGCTCCGAAGTATCCAGAAATACAAGAACATACAGCGTTATTGTTGATGTTTCTACATTGGCTGTTCGGTCCACAGGGAGAAGGATTGCAAGGATCTCTCCTTTCTGGTGGTTTTGGTGCAGCTCTACACAGAGTGAATGGATCTCCAGTCAAGCCGTCAGGACATGAACATGTTGGTATGTGATTGATAACATCGCATTTTGCATTCTGTCCACACACTCCTGGACATGGATCCACGCATTTATTCCTAATACAAGCCTTGTCCCTCGTACATTCAGCACTCAAAACGCATTCAGGTCGGCATGATTCGTAAGGATTTCCTTGATATTCTGGAAGACACGTGCAAATTCCATTATCACATCTGGCATTTGGTCCACATGGTGATGGATTGCATGGATCGCTCTTACGGGGTGGTTCTGTTACTGCTGGTTTTATCGAACAGAGGGTAAATGGATCTCCTTCGTAGCCCTCTTCGCAAGTACATATCGGAGTATGGTTCAAAATTGTACATTTTGCGTTCACACCGCAAGATCCTGGGCAAGGATCTCGGCACTTTTGTTTGATGCAAGCCAACTGGCTGGAACATTCTGAACTGAGAACGCATTCAGGTCGACAACTTGGTGGCATTCCAATATATTCCGGCAAACAAGAGCAAGATGGATTTCCTCCAATCATTCTACATTGAGAATTTGGACCGCATGGTGACGGTTGACATGATGGTGGTCTTTCAGTCTGCTCTTCCTCCACAGCTGTAAAAGTCGTTACTTAGGATTTATCCAACAATTCAATAACATTAATATTTCAAAGGATGGAAAACTTACGTTGTGGGGAGCATCTGGTGAATGGATCTCCGGTATAACCAGGTGGACATGCGCATATCGGATTGTGGTATTTGGTTGTACATTGTGCACCTATTCCACAAGTGTTTGGACATGGATCCGCACATTTGTTATTGGTGCAAGCACGATCTTCCGGACATTCCGAGCTCACCACACATTCTGGCCTACAGCTTGGTGGGCTTCCGATGTAATTAGGTAAACAAGAACAAACAGGCTGGTTGTTGACGTTCCTGCATTGGCTGTTGGGTCCGCACGGTGACCTTGAGCAAGGATCTTTCGGCATTGGTTCTGGTTTTCGTCTAATTTCCGTGCACTGAGAGAACGGATCTCCAGTGAAGCCTTCCAAGCAGGTACATGTAGGTATGTGATTGGTAACACTACATTGCGCTAATAGTCCACAAGTACCGGGACATGGGTCTATGCATTTGTAATTCACACAGGCTAGTTGTGGAGCACAATCATTGCTTCTTTCGCATTCTCTATGGCAACCTCGTTCTTTGTCGTATGGATTTCCGAAGAAACCTGTCGCGCACGAGCAAGCTCCTGCTCCATTCCTTTCCCTACATTCCGCGTTTGCGCCACATGGTGACGGATAGCAAGGTGATTGTGGTGGTCCTTCAGTAGCTGAAAACACGGGTTTGTGATAAAAATAGGTTATGTCTCTATTTCATCATCGCCTTCTATCGAGATTTAAAAACCTATTTGGAGGACAGGTTAGAGTGTGAGGAGGATGAGGACATTTATAAAAGTCGGTATAAAGATAGCTTCAATGTGCACTCTTGTTAGTGTATAATATTGTTGTATTTCTTACATGGAGGAGGAGCGATTCTACAAGAACTGATAGGGTCCCCAATATAACCAGGTAAACAAGAGCATACAGGTTTATGATTCACAACTGTACATTGGGCATTATTTCCACAAGATCCAGGACATGGATCTCTGCATTTCTCGTTTTTGCATGCTAAATGGTTTGGACATTCAAGATCGTTTATGCATTCGGGCCTGCAGTTTGGCGGTCGACCTATATAGTTCGGCAAACAAGAGCATGCAGGCTGATCACCAACAATTCTACATTGAGAGTTGGGTCCACAGGGACTAGGTTCACATGCTATTCTTCTAGGTGGAGGAGCTACAAGAATGTAATGAGTATAGATAGTAGAAAAGATAGATGAAAGACTGAAAAGAAAATGTTGAGTGATTATTTAGAATTTCAGAGCATCTCAACAGTTTCTTTTCTGGTAAGAGAAGAACATACTTGTTTGAGGTATTTGAGAACAGCTTGTGAAAGGATCTCCAGTGAAACCAGGCAAACAACCACATATAGGATTATGGTTTATAGCTCTACAGTTAGCGTTCAATCCACAAGTACCAGGACATGGATCTACACATTTCTGATTTTTACAGGCGAGATTTTGAGGACATTCCGAGCTTATAATACATTCAGGTTTACACATGGGAGGTGTACCAACATATCCTGGTGAACATGAGCACACAGCCTGGTCGTTTATAGCACGACATTGACTGTATGGTCCACATGGTGAAGGTTGGCAAGGGAAACTTGGCTTTCTTTCCGCTGAATAAGAAAGTTATCATTAAAAACTGTTCCTCAAACTGGCTGCAAAACTACAATATTTGTCACTGAATGGATTCTTACGTTTCAAAACGTAGCAAAGTCGTGCAGGGTCGCCAGTATATCCTGATATACAACTACATGATGGTGCATGATTGAAAACTCTACATTCCGCATTTACACCGCATGTTCCTGGACATGGATCTATACATTTATTATTCACGCAAGCCTTATTTCGATCACAATCTGTATTGGTTACACATTCTGGTCTACAACCAGTGTAAGGATCCCCTGTATATTCGGGTAAGCATGTACAAGAACCTGCAGTACCCTGTACTTTGCATATAGCGTTAGCACCACATGGAGATGGATCACATGGGTTTCTAGGTCTCTCAGTTGTTGGAGCTAGAAATGAAGGTGAAGAATAGAGAAAAAGATCAAGAGAATAAAGTTGAGTACATTATATGGAGGATATTTCAATGAACATTTGATGAAAACTTGGTATCAAAATATCCCTCATATAATCCGAAAAAGTATGAATCTTACAAGAAGGAATTTGAGAGCAGCCAGTGAAAGGATCACCAGTAAATCCAGATAGGCATTGGCAGTTTGGAGCATGGTTCACAACAATGCAATTAGTAAAAGATCCACATGATCCTGGACAAGGATCAACACATCTCTCATTCTGGCATGCTAGATTATTCGGACATTCTTCGTTTATGGTACATTCTGGTCTACAATTTGGCGACCGCCCAATGTAATTTGGCAAGCAAGAACATGCTGCTTGGCCTGCTACGTTTCTACATTGAGAATTCTGACCACAAGGTGATGGTATGCAAGGGTTTTCACTTGGTCTCGGAGTAGTTGCTAAAAATTCAAATAGTACATGCACTAAAGGATGAAGATAGAATTTGATTGGTTTGAAGGCAGATCTCAAAGCCTCATTAAGTTTATTTGAATTGTTTCAGTAACTTCGATATACGAAGTTTGAAATTTGCCTCCAGATTTTTCAGAATATGAATACACATGGATGAAGTATGGAGAGTATATAAATGAGTCGAAGTATAAAACAGATGTATATGTATAAAAAGCAGTGGAGAAAAATAGCTTACTTATTTCCCTTATACATTGAACGAATGGATCTCCTACAAAACCTTGAGGACAGGTACAAATAGGATTATGATTTATTGTATTGCATCTTGCATTTATTCCACAAGTGGCCACACATGGATCTTGACATTTATTTTTAATGCATGCTTTGTCCTGTGGACATTCCGAGCTAACCATGCATTCGGGTCTACATGCAGGAGGAGATCCAATGTAATTGGTTTGGCAAGAACATACAGCATGTTCGTTTATTACTTTACAAATACTATAAGGTCCACAGGGAGAAGGTTGACATGGATTTACATGATCATGCACAACTGTAGAAAGACAAGAAATTAAGAAAGTTCAAATACAAAGTTTACATAAGAATAAGTATAAGAGAAAGAAGAAGTCTTACTGGGTTGTGGTAGATGACAAGAGGAATGAGGGTTTCCTGTATATCCTGGCAAGCAATTACATACTGGAGCATGGTTGCTCACAATACACTCTGCGTTCAAACCACAAGTTCCAGGGCAAGGATCTATACATTTATTGTTAACACATGCTTTATTTCTAGGACAATCAGTATTGGTCACGCATTCTGGCCTACAATTCGTGTAAGGATCTCCAAAATATTCTGGCAGACATGTGCAAGAGCCAATTCCATTTCGTTCTCTACATACAGCATTGGCGCCGCAAGGTGAGGGATTACAAGGGTTTGGGGGCTGTTCCGTAGGTTGTACAACTAAAATACGTTTTTATGAATGTTCTGGACCAACGTGGCAGCAAATATACGGATATCCCATTCGTCGCGATCAGATAAACTAATTTATTGAACTCATAATTTGGATGAAGTGTAATTTTTAGATATCCGAAAAAGATAAGACTAAAGTAGGACAAATTAGCAAACACGAAAAGGTTTCTGAGTGGGATATCCAACTAAACATGATTATTATCTTACTGGGAATAGGTGAACATCCACCGAAGGGATCACCAGTATAGCCCTGCCGACAAGAACACACAGAACGGTGGTTTATCACCTGGCAATCTGCGTTAGTTCCACAAGAACCAGGACAAGGGTCTATGCACTTCTCATTTTGACAAGCCAGAGAACTTGAACATTCTGCATTTATTGTACACTCTGGTCTACAATTTGGTGGTCTACCAATGTAGCCAGACAAGCAAGAGCATGTTGGTATATTTCCTATTTCTCTACATCTTGCATTCGGTCCACATGGTGAAGGAACACATACGTTTTCAGGTGGTGGAGGTTTTCCTATGGATAAATTCGTTTTTCAAAAGCAATCCAGAATAAATCGTTTTAGTAAAGTCGTGAAAGTGAATTCTTTTATTGTGCATTGTATGTGTGTTTGAGTTAGTCTTGATTATTCATGGACTTTTATTGCGTTATCTCATTTTGTTAAAGTGCACTCGATCCAGTTAAAACTATTTGATTTATTAGTTCTTATAATTGCGCTTACTGTCTTCCTGTTGACACCTGACGAATGGATCTCCGGTAAAACCAGGAGAGCAACTACATATCGGGTTATGATTAACAACTTGGCATCTTGAATTTATACCACAAGTTCCTTTGCAAGGATCCTGACATTTCTGATTTATACATGCTAGTTCCATAGGACAATCAGCACTTATCATACATTCTGGTCGACAATTAGGAGGAGATCCAATGTAGTTTTTATCGCATGAACATACAGCGTGTCCATTTACAACCCTACATTGACTGTATGGACCACAAGGAGATGGTTGACATGGGTCTTTCTCTTCAACCACTGCAGTTTGAGGAAGAGAATGAATAATAGTATAGAGATAGTTTACAGAAGTTAAATGTTGATATCATAATAATTAAGACTAGGACTAAAGTGAAATAATAGAGAAACAGAAGAAATAGTACATACCAGGTTGAATGATGTGACATGCTACAGTTGGATTTCCAGTATACCCTTCGATACAATAACAACTTGGTGCGTGATTGAACACCCTACAATCGGCATTCAAACCGCATGTTCCTGGACAAGGATCTTTACATTTCATATTAACGCAAGTTTTATCTCTGGGACAATCGTTGTTTATGACACATTCTGGTTTACAACTTGTATACGGATCCCCAAAGTACTCAGGTAAACATGTACAAGATCCCACCCCGTTTCTTTCAGTGCAAACAGCATTCGACCCACAAGGAGAAGGATTACAAGGATGCGGTTCTTCCTCCAAAATCGGTTGTTGAGTACAACCGACAAATGGATCGCCAGTGAAGCCAATATTGCATTGACACACTGGAGAATGTTGGACAACCCTGCAATTACTGTTTGAACCACAAGAACCCTGACAAGGATCTCTACATTTTTCCCTGATACAAGCTAGGTTTCCAGCACATTCAGTATTTATTGTGCATTCGGGTCTACAATTTGGTGCACGACCAATAAATTCTGGCAAACAGGAACATACGGCTCTACCGTTTATGTTTCTACATTGAGAATTTGGTCCGCAAGGTGATGGTAAGCATGC
This sequence comes from Adalia bipunctata, assembly GCA_910592335.1. Classification (NCBI taxonomy): domain Eukaryota; kingdom Metazoa; phylum Arthropoda; class Insecta; order Coleoptera; family Coccinellidae; genus Adalia; species Adalia bipunctata. The sequence goes on from OU342951.1 coordinate 9,417,756, forward strand.
ATCGCTAGGTGGCATTGGTAAAGGTTTCCCTGAATAAGAACGAAGATTAAGAAAGAGTTTATAGAAAGAAAAAGATTATATCCAAGACAGTACAATTGTAATAAAAGAATTGTAATGTTTTGGAAGAGGATGTGAAATGGTTCTTACTTTCTTCAACACACAACTGGAAGGGATCGCCTGTGTAATTTGGTGGACAACTACATATTGGGTTATGATTTATGACTTTACATCTTGCATTAGGGCTGCAAGTTCCAGGACAAGGATCTCTACATTTCTGTCCAATACATGCTTTATCCTGGGAACATTCTGAACTAACTGTACATTCTGGTCGACATGCAGGTGGTGAACCAATATAATTTCTTTGACATGAACATACAGCGTGCCCATTTACAACCCTACATTCACTGAAAGGCCCACAAGGTGAAGGTTGGCAAGGGTCCCTTTCTTCCACAACTGAAGAAAAAGATTTTGAAGATACAAGTAGTAAGAATAGTAATAAGTGTTTCCAGCTGGATTGAAAAAAGATTTGGTTTAATCCAGCTGGAAATGGAAGTAGAGAAAATAGCTTACTAGGTTGAATGACATGACAAGACACCAATGCGTTTCCAGTATATCCTGACAGGCAGTAGCAGTTGGGGGCATGGTTGTAGACTTTACATTCTGCATTAAGACCACACGATCCAGAGCAGGGATCTCTACATTTATTATTGAAACATGCTTTATCCATTGTACAATCGCTATTTGTTACACATTCTGGTCTACAACCAGCATATGGATCGCCAAAATACTCAGGTAGACATGTACAAGAGCCTACTCCGTTTTGCTCGCGACAAAGAGCGTTAGCTCCACAAGGTGACGGATTGCAAGGATGACGTTCTTCTTCGACTGGTGGTACTGAAATATTTTCACATATCTAGAATAGTTTCTTTCACGACGCGTAAATCAAATCACGAAAAGTTAGTAAAATCTTAAGTCGACGTTAGATTTTCTAATTCGTTCTTACATTCTTGACATCCAACGAATGGATCTCCAGTGAATTGAGGAAGGCAAAAGCATACAGGCAAGTGATTTATAGCCTTGCATTCTGCGTTTGCACCGCATGAACCAATGCATGGATCTATGCATCTTTGATTCTGGCATGCCTTCATAGGGTCACATTCAGAGCTTACTGTACATTCGGGTCTACAGTTTGGTGGTCTACCGTAAAAATTCGGCAAGCACGAACATACAGGTCTTTCGTTCTGTACACGACATTCAGAGAATGCTCCGCAAGGTGATGGAATACATGGATTTTGTTCAACTTCAGGTATTTCTAAAAAAAGCGACATGCAATAAGGAAAGTAGGAAGCACCCAATGGTTTTGAAAACATCTAGTGACAAAAAGAATAGAGAGTAATGACTTGAATTTGCAAGTACACCAGATATTTTCAGAACCAAGAATTTCATGCTTACTTGGTTGCAAATAACATCTACTGAATGGATCTCCATTATACCCAGATGGACAGCTACAGATAGGATTATGCATAATCACTTTGCAATGAGCATTGTACCCACAAGTACCAAGGCAAGGATCAATACATTGCTGATTTTTGCATGCTTTATCCATTGAACATTCAGCGCTAATCAAACATTCAGGTTTACATGCTGGGGGAGCTCCAATATACCCTACGTTACAAGAGCAAACCGGCCTATCGTTCTGTACACGACAAATGCTATAAGGGCCACAAGGTGATGGCGTACAAGGATTCCTTCTAGGTTCTTCAACTGAAGCGAAAGATAAATTAGGATCATGGGATTCATGAGGGTTGAATGTGATCTTACTAGGCTCGAATTTTCTGCAGAAGGTCAAAGCATTTCCAGTGTATCCGTTTGGACAATAACATTGTGGATTGTGGTTTATAACGCTACATTCAGCGTCAACTCCACAACTTCCAGGGCAAGGATCTTTACATTTCTGGTTGAAACACGCTTGGTTATGAGAACAATCGCTACTCATTAGACATTCCGGTCTACATCCCGTATATGGGTCACCAAAATACTCAGGGAGACATGTACAAGAGCCCACATTATTGTGTTCTTTACAAACAGCATTTGGACCGCAAGGCGAGGGATTACAAGGGTGACTTGGTTCAGGTACGACTATAAAATCGATGAAAACATGCATAAATATAACAATATGAGTAATCAAATCGGACGCCATAAAACTGTGTACCAATATAAGCTGAAAACTTCGTAATAAAATACTCACTTTGTATTGGATTGCAACCAGAGAATGGATCTCCCTCAAAACCTGAGATACAGGTACAAGTAGGATTGTGGTTTCTAACTATGCACTGGGCATTGAACCCACAAGATCCTACGCATGGATCCTTGCATTTGTTGTTTAGACAAGCCAGATGGGATGGACAATCTTGGTTGATGACACATTCAGGTCGACAGTTTGGTGGTGCACCATACATCCCTGGCAAGCAGGAACAAACTGCTCTATTCTGATTCGTACGGCATTCAGAGTTTGGACCACATGGTGATGGTACACAAGGGGTCATTGGTGGAACTTCCCTCGCTATAAAAATAAATTCAATTTAATCATTTGGATCGAAGGAGAGAATCTAACATAATAAGATGTTTGTATTTGACCAACTCACTTTCTTTCTCGCACAAAACGAATGGATCACCGAAATAGTTTGGTGGACAACTACAAATAGGGTTATGGTTCTTCACTTGACATCTAGCGTTTCTTCCACAAGTGCCAGGGCATGGATCAACACACTTCTGGTTGATACATGCTTTGTTAAGAGCACACTCTGAACTAAGAAGACATTCTGGTTTGCAATTTGGTGGACTACCAAAGAAGTCAGGCTGGCATGAGCAGATGGCCCTGTTGTTATTTGGTTGACAGATACTGTTTGGACCACATGGTGATGGCTCACATGGATTTTCAGCTGGAGGAAGAAACATTTAATGGTTCTGTAAATCGTCAACAGCTTCGGATATTAACTTACGTATTGGTGGTGGTGCTGTCCTACATGAAGTGAACGGATCTCCGATATACCCTTGAGCACAAGAACATACAGGAACATGGTTCACAACGTAACATTCAGCATTCGTTCCACATCGTCCCTGACAGGGATCTCTGCAATGTTGAGCCAAGCAGGCCAAATTACTGGAACAGTCCGAATCAATGGTACATTCTGGTCTGCATCCACCAGCATACGGGTTACCGATGTATGGAGGGATACAATTGCATCTGGCTACGCCATCACTTGATGTACACTGGGCGTTTATACCACATGGTGACGGATTGCAAGGATCTTTGTGCATTGGCATCGGAATTCTCGAACATTCAATGAAAGCGTCTCCTTCATAACCTTCCAAACATGTGCAGAAAGGAACGTGGTTCACTATGTTACATTTGGCATTTCTTCCACAAGAATTTATACATGGATTGACGCATTTCTCTTTGACACAAGCCTTATCTCTCGGACATTCCTGATTGATCACGCATTCTGGTCTGCAATTTGGTGGACTTCCAATATAATCTGCTACACAAGAACAAACTGGTCTATCTTCCTTCACTTGACAGATTGAATTTGGACCACACGGCGATGGTACACAAGGATTGGTCCTTGGTATATCTGGCTGTCTTGGTGTATAACAATTCACAAATGGATCTCCGTGTTGACCTGGTGGACAACTGCATATGGGGTTATGATTGATCACGTTACAAACAGCATCTTTTCCACAAGCTCCAGTACAGGGATCAACACATTTCCTGTTAACGCAAGCTTTGATTTGCGGGCATTCTGAAGTAGCAATGCATTCTGGTTTGCAAGCAGGTGGAGAACCAAGATAATTTGGCAAGCAGGAACAAGTAGCATATCCTTGTGGAGACAGGAAACATCTACTGAAAGGACCACACGGTGATGGATCACATGGGTTTCCAGATGGTTGTATCGGTTTAGATGGATGACAGGATACAAAGGGATCTCCAGCCTGACCAGGTGGGCATATACAAATAGGAATATGATTAGAAACTTCGCATTTCGAACCAACTCCACATACTCCATTGCACGGATCTACACATTTATTATTGATACAGGCCTGGCTCAAACTACAATCGGTGTTAATGACACATTCGGGCCGGCATGATATCCATGGGTTTCCGAAGAAACCCTCTCTGCATGAGCAAGAAACACCATTCTTCTTCTGGGTGCATTCTGCATTGGCACCGCACATAAAACCGTCACATGTTTCTGTTCTATCTTCCGGTTTCATAGGAACTGTGCAATGCTCGAAAGGATTTCCTTGTAGACCTGGTGGACAGGTGCATATAGGGGTGTGTGTTACTTCGTGACATACTGCGTGAACTCCGCATGATCCTAAGCACGGATCTTGACAGGTATTTCCCAAACAAGCTTTATCGAATGGACAATCTGAGTTCGTCAAACATTCTGGTCTACATTGTGGATTGTAAGCTGCATCCGGTCTCAAGCAAGGATCGCAGATAGCTACTTGTGGTCCGTATACATTACATTCTATACCGTCACCGCATGGTGATGGCGTGCATGGTGTGCTAATGTTCGTTGATGGTATTCTAACAGGTGGTGTTCGCACACATTGATATAAAGGATCTCCCATATAGCCTTCTTCACAAACACAGGAAGCTGTATGATCTCTCACTTGACATTGAGCGTTCACGCCACACAAAGCAATCAGGCAAGGATCTTTGCAACGTCTATCCAAACAAGCTTGTGTCATCGGACAATCCGTGTTAAGTATACATTCTGGTTGGCAACCAAACTGTGGATCTCCCTTGAAATCAGGCAAGCATGTACATACAGCACGCCCTCTAACGTTCTGACAAATGGTATTGATTCCACATGGATTGGGCATGCACGGATCGTTCTCCGGCATAATCGGTACTTTGAAGCAATTTATCACTGGGTTTCCTGTATATTCATGGTGACACGTACAAACGGGATGATGTTTTTCCACTCTGCAATCTGCGTTGACGCCACAAGCCCCAGGGCATGGATCTCTACATCTGTATCCCATGCAAGCTTGGTGATCTCCGCAATTTTCATTTACCACGCATTCGTATCCATGACAACCTCCAGGACCAGTAGGATCTCCTCCTAAACCGTCTGGACACCTACACAACGAATTTCCTTCAGGTGTCACTATACATTGTGCCCCAGGACCGCAAGGGTTTGGCGAACATGGACTTGGTGGTTCTATCCTGCATCCGTAGTAAGGATCACCCATAAATCCTGATTTGCAATAGCACTGCTCTTGGTTGTTCGAGACGTAACAATCGGCATTGAGTCCGCAAGGTCCAGGTGAACACAACATGGGCGTGACCACGGGTTCACCACAACTCCTGAATGGATTTCCTATCAATCCTACCGGACAGAAGCAAGCTGGCTCTCTGAACGGATCGCACTGTGCACCAAGCCCGCATGGATTTGGTTCGCATGGATTTTTTTGTTCGATGCAACCTCTGATGGTGTTTGGACTTTCCAGGTATCCTGGCAAGCAGGTACATTTAGCAAATCCGTTGCTCAATATCGAACACTGGGTGTTTGGTCCGCATGGCGAAGGGTCGCATGGGTTTTTAGGTAGGTCGCATGGTATTTGTGGTGGAGTTCCTTCGTATTCTGGCAGGCAGAAGCAGACAGCTTTGCCTCCCACCACTCTGCACCCTGAGTTTGGTCCACAGGGATTTGGTGAACAGTCATCTCCTTCAGGGACTGAAAACAATTTCATATGTCAGTGGAATTTGTCGAAGAATAAATTAAATGAGCAATACTCACAGCAATTCTTGAATGGATTTCCTGTCAATCCTTTCGGACAATAACATATCGGGTTGCCGTTGTCCAACTCGCAAAGAGCGAAAGTTCCACAAGGATTTGGTTCACATGGATTTGAAGGTGGTTGGCACACCACAGCTGGGTTTCCTACATATCCCGGAGGACATTTGCAAGAGGCCCTGTGGTAAATAACTTCGCAAATAGCGTTTGTTCCGCATTGGCAAGGCGATGAGCATTGGCCGTTGATGCAGGCTTCGTTAGAGCTGCAGTCTTCGTCTTGTCTACAACCGTACACTTTGTCACAAGAAATGAAAGGATTTCCGGCATAACCAGGCAGGCATCTACATTCAGTTCCGTGATCCTTTGGCAAACACTCTGCGTTATCTCCACAGCTGTCTTCAAAGCAAGGATTTATGCAAATTCTGTTCAAACGGTCGCATAGTTTGTTTGGTGGACAGTCTTCGTTGTATTGGCATACTGGTTTGTAATCAGCAACTGCAAAGACGAATTCCATCAAGTAAGGCCAACAGAAAATTGCTTTCGATCCATGTACAGAATCATAGATACCAAAAAATTGATTTATATTCAATTGTGAAGGTTTTTAGTGAAATTTAATTGTTTGAGGCAAATTGATTTGAGGGTCCTTAAGAACCGAATGAATTTTATTGGGACTACTCACCAGGTACGCATCCAACGTAACCATTTCCTTGGTATCCTTCAGCACAGCTACAGTCTGATCCATGGTTCGTGTTGATGCAGATGGCATTATGTGCACAAGGATTGCGAAGGTCACATGGTCTTTGACACGAGTAGTTGATGCAGGCTTCAGTTAAGGGACACTCTTCATTTACAGTGCAACGTACTAAGAGGAAAGGTGCAAAAAAGAAATAGTAAGAAGGGATCTAATATATACATATATTATAGAATTATTCACAAAATGTATATGCAATATATGGAAAATATAAACAAATTTCTACAGTTTTTCAAACCTTTTTCTGATCTTTGAATATTCGTTTTTATATTGTGGTATATTTTATTGTAATGATTTAAGTTTTTGATTATTTAATTAATTTTGTTATGTTATGTATATAGGAGTAACATTTGGAGTTAGGGCCTTACTTGTATCAGACTTGAAGCATTTAACCGCAGGATTTCCTTCGTATCCTTTGGGGCAAGTACATATCGGCCTGTGCATTTTAGCCTGACATTTGGCTGTGGCAGCACATGCGTTAGTGAATTCGCATGGATCTTGACATACCGACATGTAACATGCCTCACTTTCGAGACAATCCATGTCTGACTCGCATGGTTTAGGCACTTTTGGTTGACCTGGTTCTAGTTAGAATATTAGACATTATTAATATGTATAATGGATGAATTATTGCTTATTGGAGTTGAATGAGTAACAAGCCCAAAATGATATTTTCAGGGTCTCATCTTATATTTTTTTTTAATTCAATGTCTTGGAATTTGGGATTGATACTACTTAAGTCAGTTTTATTCAGTTGGTTTTTGAGAACTTCACATATATTACATGCATTACATATCTACATTTTAACGCTATAGATTGCTTTATTTCTCTGGAACTTGCATACCACAAAGTGTACTTCTTCTTGGCACAAAATGTTACGAAAATACTCTTTTCTATCAATTTTCCTTGATGAAAGCTGTACTTTCTATTCAAAAATTCACAAAGTAGTCGTCGAGTATTGAAATGAAACGAAGGATTAAATTGAAAATGCAATAAGGTGATAGTTCCAAAAAATGAAAACCTTATATTTCCTCAGTCCATTTGAAGATATCCTGCATTAATAAACGAAGAATATTGAATAGGTGCAAATTTCTCAATCGGGAGTAATTTAGATTAAATTTACAGGAATGGACTTCCGTTTCGGTATTTACAATTTCCAAAGAGATCCAGCAAAGTTAACACCCTTAACCAAGTTGTGTTTTATCATAGGCAAAATTTACATATGTACAAGTTTTTCACTGAATATTTTCATTCTGTTTCGCAGTTGAAATATCGCAAAAGTTAAATAATTCTTATACCTTTGAAGCACATCTTCGTTGCATTTCCCACAAAATGAGGCGGACATTCACAAGAAACCTGATGGTTTTCCGTTGTACACAAGGTGTTGGGTGCACAATGGCCAAAGGAGCATCCTCTTATACATTTATCGTTCACACAAACTTCGTCAGAGTTACAGTCAGTTTCTTCCCTACAAAATGTGGTTTCGTTCTGAATTGATTCCGTGTAATTTCCGATGGAAATTATCGGAATGCTTTCGTTGAATGGCATTTCTGTAGAGATAGCAGTGGTTTCCTGAGAAGATTCTGTAGAGCTAGTACTCAATGATTCTTCTGTTTTCAGAGCAGTTGTCTCAGTTGTAGTTCTTATTTGATCGCCTTCAGTGATGCCTTTAGGTGATTTTGTTCTATCTGTCCTCTGTTCTACAATTTGAATGGTCTCTGTTGTGTGAATCGTTGAGAAAACTGAATTTGTGAACGGATTTTCTGTAACAGAAGCAAAAGGTTTCTCAGTCAGAGATGCACTAGTGAAAGGCATTCCCTCCGATGAAACATCTGTTTCTGGTGTAGTAGCTTCAAAAACAACTTTCATTGGGCTAGTGTATAGTTCTGTTTCATTTGATACTGTTGTTCTTTCTGCTTCCAAAGTAGTTGATAATGTTGGTTCAGTTTGATTCATAGCGCTTGTGAATAAATGTATTGTTGTTCCTTCTTCCTTTGTTGTTTCTGCTGATATTGCACCCATTGTAGATTCCTCATACGTTGTAGTGAATTCTGCTGTGGGACCTTTCGGAATTGTTGTCCCAGTCTCGGTGGTCGATGGACCTGAAAAAATTTCTTGTGTTGCTTCAGTAGAAGCTGATGATTCCGTTATACCCTCAGAAATTGCCTCTGTAGTTCCAGTGCCAGCAGTATGTGCTCCTCTTTCTGCTGTTGTACGAAGATGTTCCGTACTAGATTCGCCAGTCAAAACTGTTGTTACTGCAGAACCTTCCATAGTGGTTGGACTGACAGATGTGAATGCCTCACTGTCTGCACCAAATGTGGTCATTTCCCCAGATACAGTTTTTGTTGGGGAACCGAACAATGTTGAGCCACTCTCCGTGGTTCGTCTAGCTTCGGAAGGTGTGACCTCTTCTTGTGTGGAACTGACTTCAAAACTCGTTGAATAAGCAGTTTCGAGAGTGGACTCTGTAGTTGGGTAACCTACAGTTGAAGATATTGCAGATGTCAAATTTGGTGACATAGTTACAATTTCTTCAGTAGCAGATGTGTATGTTCCACTTTCGGTAATTGAATATGTTGCTTCAGGAGTAGTCATCTCCTGTGATATAGTTTTACCTGTGGAACTACCTGAAGTTGTTTCACTCTCGGTTGTGGAAACGAAATTTTCAGAAGAAAATTCACTTGTAGGCATTGGAGGTAGTGTAGAAGTTGATTTAGCTGTTGTAAATTCAGTTAATTCTACAGAGGTTTTACTGGCAGTTGTGTATGATTCAGTTCCTGCTGGATAAGTTGCTGATTCAGAAGAAGATATTGATTCTTCTGTTGATGATCTGAATGTTGACATTTCTTCGGAAATCATCTCCTGGGACGAAGATTCCATTTCACCTGACGTTGATCTACCTTCGAGAGTTGAAACAACAGTTTCTAGAGAGGATTTAGTTGGATATTCTTCATCTGGTGAAATTGTAGATATCGTAGAAGGTACATTTGGTATGGTTGTTTCGTTCATTCCTCCAATTGTACTTGATTTTATTGTTGAACCATTCGATATAGCATACATTTCTTCAGTTGTTTGGCTGGTATATGTTTGTCCTTTACTCTCTGTTGAGATTTCCATATTTGTGTTAGTGGACATGGTAGGAGGCTGTTCACTTGTTCCGGAAGTTTTTGCTGTTTGAATTTTCGTTGTCCATTCAGGTTCAGTGTATACAAAAACTGGAATTGTCATGTACGCATATGGTGTTTCTGTTTTGTTTTGTATGAAAGGTTGCTGTGTAGAAATGGAGTAGGTTGTTTCTGAATCTGTTTGTCCTGTTTTTGATGAAGTTTGCAGAGTAGATTGCGATATAGAAGATTCACTGGTGGTGGAAGTATCTGTTTCTGTAGTTAGGGTGATTTCGGGCAATACACCTTCTATAGGAGGAGTGAATCCATATTCTTCTATTTTAGGCGTTCTAGTATCAGGAGAAACTGTGCGAGAAGTAACACCAGTTTCTTTCGCATCATATGGTGTGGTTAATTCAGTTAAATCTTCTGTAGATCGCGATGAAGAGGATTCACTGGTGATGGAAGTATCTTTCTCTGTAGTTAAGGTGATTTCAGGCAATACACCTTCTACAGGAGGAGTAAATCCGTATTCTTCTATTTTAGGCGTGGTTGGTGTGGTTAATTCAGTTAAATCTTCTGTAGGTCGAAGAGTTGAATCTGTTCGGTAAGCTTTCATAGGTTTTGTTCCAGTCTCAGAACTAAATTGAGAAGCGGTTTGAGTGGATTCTTCTCCACCTACTGTTATATTACTAATTGAAGTAACAGTGATGTATTTTTCAGTTGTCGAAGTTACAGGAAAAACTAATTCCGTCTCTTCAGACTTTTTGGTACTCAAAGTAGACTGAGTCACTTCCATAGATGAAGTTTCATAGGAGTATTCCGATTCTTTAGGAGTAGAATATTCCATAAACTCTGAGGTCGATTTCGTTGAACTATGAGAAGTTTGTGTGAATTCTTCTGTACTTGATACGGTTGAAGCAGTCTTGTCTAATTCTACAGTAATACTAGGCGTTTGGGTTACTAAGGTTACTGTAGCCTGTGTTTGTGTTTCTGTTAGTGTTTCAGGAGGTGCAGTACCCATATCTGTTATACCAAAAAAAAAACAGAAAAGTTCGATTACTCATTAGAACTTCTTACTTCTTAGTAAGCTTACACCGTGTGGATGATGTTAATGACATGCAGCACCAAGCAAACCTAAACAACCACCAGAATCAGAAATCGAAGGAGAAATAAAATAAACTTCATAGTATACTGAGAGAATCCCCTCTACGCTTTTCACCTCAACTGGAAAGAGTATGTGAACTGTCCCAAAAATTCACTTATGTATAATAGGATGACAAAGTACTTGAAATTGCATATAGAGCTTTCAATACGATATAGAAAAAGGAGATGACAGTGTTGCTATTTCAACATGAGTTATTAGACATTATATACAGTTAGATGGATGTAAGCTGCAACAAACAAAATCGCAATTTTCCGTTCTGTTTCGAAGCTCCAATTGCAAGCCAGATCTTCTGGGATCCTATATGAAGATTCTCCTGCTGATGGATGAATTGAGGAGGGGATCAAAGTGGAAGGTAGGCGATTTCAAAACAGCAACACATTCATGTGAATGGACGAAGGTGAAATTTATATGAATGGACTTACCCCGGATACAAGCCCCTGTAGTTGGATCACAAGCCACTCCTGGTGGACAATGTTCACAACCTGTTGTCTTGCCAGGTTCCTCGTCTACAAGAAACAATATGATTATGATTAAGATTGAAAAAGGAAATAGTGATCTTGGAAGCATTGAAGAGCTTTCAGTATTTTCGGAATTGACTACTATATAACCTATGAGAACTCAAGCCAAAAAGATCTTACACTTACGTAAAACACAGTTGCATCCATCGCAAACATAATTCGCACGGCCACAGTCAGTGTGTTTCCTGCATTGGCAGACTAAAAAAAAAAGATGAACAGGTATAAATCGAATGAGAAAACCTTTTCATTTATGATTGATTCATGTTTTCTACACGGACGTCGTGGATATCACTCTTCAGCACTTACCCTTCACACAAACTGGCTGATGGTTTTGTACTTGACAATCTTGCGATTTCTGGCACGGATTTGAAACTAAACATGGATTGTTACATTTTCCTCCAATACAAGCTTGTTGTGGTGAACATTCAGAGTGCGATCGACACTGAATATCTAAACGAAAGAAAGTTGATTAAGTTGAGCTTCAATATGATAATTTTGATTGCTTATACCATCGTTTGACAACAATGATAATAACAGACACATAATAAAACAATAAGCTCAGAAGCAAAAAATATACAATGCGATTATGAGCAAGTGATTACCACAACCAGAAGCAATAACCACAACCTCCCTATGTACACATTGAATGAAACATGTATTTCGAAATTATGACCTTCTCCAGTCTACCGAAACATTTGGTTTGTGTCGAACTTCTGTACCATGCAATGATGGTGGTGTTCAGCAGGTTCAAGTATCGATTGACCTGTGTATATTGATTCAATATTCGAATGTAATATTGAAGATAGCAGTGGCAGCAGTGATACCCTTATTTCATTATTACCTGATGTTGCTTGACATTCAGTAATTTCCTTAATCGTATCGTTGGTAGAACAAATGCATTGTGGTGAGTGGTTGAAGACACGACAGTCGAAGTTGCTTGGACAAGGGTTTGGGAAACAGGGATTCATACATTGATTTCCAATGCATTTTTGGAAAGATGAACATTCTGCGTCTATTGTACAGTTTTCTGAAAGAGAGCTTGGAGAAGGGGAAACTGTTTGCATTTTGGATTCACGAGTTGTAGGTTTCATTTCAGGAGTGGAAAGAGTGGATTTGGTGGAATGTAATGGTGTGATTGTGATGAATTTCTCCGTTGTAGTGGTTAAAGGAAAAACAATGTCCACATTCTCAGTTTGAGTAAAAGGTACAATTTCTGTATCAACTGTGGTCAATTCAATAGATGATTCTGTTTCAGAAATCTCAGGAATTTTCATGGTAACATGATCTGCGGATATTGGCTTTTGGGTAGTTGCAGTTTTCTCCGTGAAAGAGAGAGTCGACATAAATTCTCCGTGAGCTTGTGTCGAAAATTGTTCGTCACCTGGAGAAGTGGATTCTTTCTGTGTTTTCGGCATATACGTGGTTAAATCTGCATATTCTGGTTTAGTTCTGCCTTCAGTTACTGCTGTTTCAGCTGACGAAGTACTTTGCAGTATAACTGGCGACGTAGTGATTTCTTTTTGGCTTGTCAACTCGAGATGTTCCGTTGGAAAAGAAGTTGTCATTTCCGCATATTCAGTTCTAGAAGTTTCTGCTGAGCTATCTCTGATGGTACTTTGCGTCCAAATTGGCGTCGTTGTGTATTCTGCAGTGGTTATTCCTTCTTGACTGTTCAATTCAGTATATTTGGTCGAAGAGAAAGTTGTAGCTTTCGGATAATCTGTTCTAGAAGTTTCTGCAGAGCTACCTGCAGAAGTACTCTCCGTCAGAATTGGCGACGTTGTGTATTCTGTAGTCGTTATTCCTGCTTGACTGGCCAATTCAGTATATTTGGTCGAAGGGAGAGTTGTTACTTCCGGATATTCCGTTCTAGAAGTTTCTACAGAGCTACTTGCAGGAGTACTTTCCGTCAGAATTGGCGCCGTTGTGTATTCTGCGGTCGTTTTTCCTGATTGACTTGTCAATTCAGTATATTTCGTCGAAGAGAGAGTTGTTACTTCCGAAAATTCCGTTCTAGAAGTTTCTGCAGAGCTACTTGCAGGAGTACTTTCCGTCAGAATTGGCGACGTTGAGTATTCTGCGTTCGTTATTACTGATTGACTTGTCAATTCAGTATATTTGGTCGAAGGGAGAGTTGTTACTTCCGAAAATTCCGTTCTAGAAGTTTCTGCAGAGCTACTTGCAGGAGTACTTTCCGTCAGAATTGGCGACGTTGAGTATTCTGCGTTCGTTATTCCTGATTGACTTGTCAATTCAGTATATTTGGTCGAAAGGAGAGTTGTTACTTCAGGATATTCCGTTCTTGAAGTTTCTGCAGAGCTAGTTGCAGGAGTACTTTCCGTCAGAATTGGCGACGTTGTGTATTCTGCGGTCGTTATTCCTGTTTGACTTGTCGATTCAGTATATTTCGTCGAAGGGGGAGTTGTAACTTCCGGATATTCCGTTCTAGAAGTTCCTGCAGAGCTACTTGCAGGAGTACCTTCCGTCAAAATTGGCGACGTTGTGTATTCTGCGGTCGTTATTCCTGATTGACTTGTCGATTCAGTATATTTCGTCGAAGGGAGAGTTGTTACTTCCGGATATTCCGTTCTAGAAGTTCCTGCAGAGCTACTTGCAGGAGTACTTTCCATCAGAATTGGCGACGTTGTGTATTCTGCGGTCGTTATTCCTGATTGACTTGTCAATTCAGTATATTTCGTCGAAGGAAGAGTTGTTACTTCCGGATATTCCGTTCTAGAAGTTTCTGCAGAGCTACTTGCAGGAGTACTTTCCGTCAGAATTGGCGACGTTGTGTATTCTGCGGTCGTTATTCCTGATTGACTTGTCAGTTCAGTATATTTGGTCGAAGGGAGAGTTGTAACTTCCGGATATTCCGTTCTAGAAGTTTCTGCAGAGCTACTTGCAGGAGTACCTTCCGTCAAAATTGGCGACGTTGTGTATTCTGCGGTCGTTATTCCTGATTGACTTGTCGATTCAGTATATTTCGTCGAAGGGAGAGTTGTTACTTCCGGATATTCCGTTCTAGAAGTTTCTGCAGAGCTACTTGCAGGAGTACTTTCCGTCAGAATTGGCGACGTTGTGTATTCTGCGGTCGTTATTCCTGAATGACTTGTCAATTCAGTATATTTGGTCGAAGGGAAAGTTGTTACTTCCGGATATTCCGTTCTAGAAGTTTCTGCAGAGCTACTTGCAGGAGTACCTTCCGTCAAAATTGGCGACGTTGTGTATTCTGCGGTCGTTATTCCTGATTGACTTGTCGATTCAGTATATTTCGTCGAAGGGAGAGTTGTTACTTCCGGATATTCCGTTCTAGAAGTTTCTGCAGAGCTACTTGCAGGAGTACTTTCCGTCAGAATTGGCGACGTTGTGTATTCTGCTGTCGTTATTCCTGAATGACTTGTCAATTCAGTATATTTGGTCGAAGGGAAAGTTGTTACTTCCGGATATTCCGTTCTAGAAGTTTCTGCAGAGCTACTTTCAGGAGTACCTTCCGTCAAAATTGGCGACGTTGTGTATTCTGCGGTCGTTATTCCTGATTGACTTGTCGATTCAGTATATTTCGTCGAAGGGAGAGTTGTTACTTCCGGATATTCCGTTCTAGAAGTTTCTGCAGAGCTACTTGCAAGAGTACCTTCCGTCAGAATTGGCGACGTTGTGTATTCTGCGGTCGTTATTCCTGATTGACTTGTCAGTTCAGTATATTTGGTCGAAGGGAGAGTTGTAACTTCCGGATATTCCGTTCTAGAAGTTTCTGCAGAGCTACTTGCAGGAGTACCTTCCGTCAAAATTGGCGACGTTGTGTATTCTGCGGTCGTTATTCCTGATTGACTTGTCAATTCAGTATATTTGGTCGAAGGGAGAGTTGTTACTTCCGAAAATTCCGTTCTAGAAGTTTCTGCAGAGCTACTTGCAGGAGTACTTTCCGTCAGAATTGGCGACGTTGTGTATTCTGCGGTCGTTATTCCTGTTTGACTTGTCGATTCAGTATATTTCGTCGAAGGGGGAGTTGTAACTTCCGGATATTCCGTTCTAGAAGTTCCTGCAGAGCTACTTGCAGGAGTACCTTCCGTCAAAATTGGCGACGTTGTGTATTCTGCGGTCGTTATTCCTGATTGACTTGTCGATTCAGTATATTTCGTCGAAGGGAGAGTTGTTACTTCCGGATATTCCGTTCTAGAAGTTCCTGCAGAGCTACTTGCAGGAGTACTTTCCATCAGAATTGGCGACGTTGTGTATTCTGCGGTCGTTATTCCTGATTGACTTGTCAATTCAGTATATTTCGTCGAAGGAAGAGTTGTTACTTCCGGATATTCCGTTCTAGAAGTTTCTGCAGAGCTACTTGCAGGAGTACTTTCCGTCAGAATTGGCGACGTTGTGTATTCTGCGGTCGTTATTCCTGATTGACTTGTCAGTTCAGTATATTTGGTCGAAGGGAGAGTTGTAACTTCCGGATATTCCGTTCTAGAAGTTTCTGCAGAGCTACTTGCAGGAGTACCTTCCGTCAAAATTGGCGACGTTGTGTATTCTGCGGTCGTTATTCCTGATTGACTTGTCGATTCAGTATATTTCGTCGAAGGGAGAGTTGTTACTTCCGGATATTCCGTTCTAGAAGTTTCTGCAGAGCTACTTGCAGGAGTACTTTCCGTCAGAATTGGCGACGTTGTGTATTCTGCGGTCGTTATTCCTGAATGACTTGTCAATTCAGTATATTTGGTCGAAGGGAAAGTTGTTACTTCCGGATATTCCGTTCTAGAAGTTTCTGCAGAGCTACTTGCAGGAGTACCTTCCGTCAAAATTGGCGACGTTGTGTATTCTGCGGTCGTTATTCCTGATTGACTTGTCGATTCAGTATATTTCGTCGAAGGGAGAGTTGTTACTTCCAGATATTCCGTTCTAGAAGTTTCTGCAGAGCTACTTGCAGGAGTACTTTCCGTCAGAATTGGCGACGTTGTGTATTCTGCTGTCGTTATTCCTGAATGACTTGTCAATTCAGTATATTTGGTCGAAGGGAAAGTTGTTACTTCCGGATATTCCGTTCTAGAAGTTTCTGCAGAGCTACTTTCAGGAGTACCTTCCGTCAAAATTGGCGACGTTGTGTATTCTGCGGTCGTTATTCCTGATTGACTTGTCGATTCAGTATATTTCGTCGAAGGGAGAGTTGTTACTTCCGGATATTCCGTTCTAGAAGTTTCTGCAGAGCTACTTGCAAGAGTACCTTCCGTCAGAATTGGCGACGTTGTGTATTCTGCGGTCGTTATTCCTGATTGACTTGTCGATTCAGTATATTTCGTCGAAGGGAGAGTTGTTACTTCCGGATATTCCGTTCTAGAAGTTTCTGCAGAGCTACTTGCAGGAGTACTTTCCGTCAGAATTGGCGACGTTGTGTATTCTGCGGTCGTTATTCCTGATTGACTTGTCAATTCAGTATATTTGGTCGAAGGGAGAGTTGTTACTTCCGGATATTCCGTTCTAGAAGTTTCTGCAGAGCTACTTGCAGGAGTACTTTCCGTCAGAAATGGCGACGTTGTGTATTCTGCGGTCGTTATTCCTGATTGACTTGTCAATTCAGTATATTTGGTCGAAGGTAGAGTTGTTACTTCCGGATATTCCGTTCTAGAAGTTTCTGCAGAGCTACTTTCAGGAGTACCTTCCGTCAAAATTGGCGACGTTGAGTATTCTGCGTTCGTTATTCCTGATTGACTTGTCAATTCAGTATATTTGGTCGAAGGGAGAGTTGTTACTTCCGGATATTCCGTTCTAGAAGTTTCTGCAGAGCTTCTTGCAGGAGTACTTTCCGTCAGAATTGGCGACGTTGTGTATTCTGCGGTCGTTATTCCTGATTGACTTGTCAATTCAGTATATTTGGTCGAAGGTAGAGTTGTTACTTCCGGATATTCCGTTCTAGAAGTTTCTGCAGAGCTACTTGCAAGAGTACCTTCCGTCAGAATTGGCGACGTTGTGTATTCTGCGGTCGTTATTCCTGATTGACTTGTCAATTCAGTATATTTGGTCGAAGGGAGAGTTGTTACTTCCGGATATTCCGTTCTAGAAGTTTCTGCAGAGCTTCTTGCAGGAGTACTTTCCGTCAGAATTGGCGACGTTGTGTATTCTGCGGTCGTTATTCCTGATTGACTTGTCGATTCAGTATATTTCGTCGAAGGGAGAGTTGTTACTTCCGGATATTCCGTTCTAGAAGTTTCTGCAGAGCTACTTGCAGGAGTACGTTCCTTCAGAATTGGCGACGTTGTGTATTCTGCGGTCGTTATTCCTGATTGACTTGTCGATTCAGTATATTTCGTCGAAGGGAGAGTTGTTACTTCCGGATATTCCGTTCTAGAAGTTTCTGCAGAGCTACTTGCAAGAGTACCTTCCGTCAGAATTGGCGACGTTGTGTATTCTGCGGTCGTTATTCCTGATTGACTTGTCAATTCAGTATATTTGGTCGAAGGGAGAGTTGTTACTTCCGGATATTCCGTTCTAGAAGTTTCTGCAGAGCTACTTGCAGGAGTACTTTCCGTCAGAATTGGCGACGTTGTGTATTCTGCGGTCGTTATTCCTGATTGACTTGTCAATTCAGTATATTTGGTCGAAGGTAGAGTTGTTACTTCCGGATATTCCGTTCTAGAAGTTTCTGCAGAGCTACTTGCAAGAGTACCTTCCGTCAGAATTGGCGACGTTGTGTATTCTGCGGTCGTTATTCCTGATTGACTTGTCGATTCAGTATATTTCGTCGAAGGGAGAGTTGTTACTTCCGGATATTCCGTTCTAGAAGTTTCTGCAGAGCTACTTGCAGGAGTACTTTCCGTCAGAATTGGCGACGTTGTGTATTCTGCGGTCGTTATTCCTGATTGACTTGTCAATTCAGTATATTTGGTCGAAGGTAGAGTTGTTACTTCCGGATATTCCGTTCTAGAAGTTTCTGCAGAGCTACTTGCAAGAGTACCTTCCGTCAGAATTGGCGACTTTGTGTATTCTGCGGTCGTTATTCCTGATTGACTTGTCGATTCAGTATATTTCGTCGAAGGGAGAGTTGTTACTTCCGGATATTCCGTTCTAGAAGTTTCTGCAGAGCTACTTGCAGGAGTACTTTCCGTCAGAATTGGCGACGTTGTGTATTCTGCGGTCGTTATTCCTGATTGACTTGTCGATTCAGTATATTTCGTCGAAGGGAGGGTTGTTACTTCCGGATATTCCGTTCTAGAAGTTTCTGCAGAGCTACTTGCAAGAGTACCTTCCGTCAGAATTGGCGACGTTGTGTATTCTGCGGTCGTTATTCCTGATTGACTTGTCGATTCAGTATATTTCGTCGAAGGGAGAGTTGTAACTTCCGGATATTCCGTTCTAGAAGTTTCTGCAGAGCTACTTGCAAGAGTACCTTCCGTCAGAATTGGCGACGTTGTGTATTCTGCGGTCGTTATTCCTGATTGACTTGTCGATTCAGTATATTTCGTCGAAGGGAGAGTTGTTACTTCCGGATATTCCGTTCTAGAAGTTTCTGCAGAGCTACTTGCAAGAGTACCTTCCGTCAGAATTGGCGACGTTGTGTATTCTGCGGTCGTTATTCCTGATTGACTTGTCGATTCAGTATATTTCGTCGAAGGGAGAGTTGTTACTTCCGGATATTCCGTTCTAGAAGTTTCTGCAGAGCTACTTGCAAGAGTACCTTCCGTCAGAATTGGCGACGTTGTGTATTCTGCGGTCGTTATTCCTGATTGACTTGTCGATTCAGTATATTTCGTCGAAGGGAGAGTTGTTACTTCCGGATATTCCGTTCTAGAAGTTTCTGCAGAGCTACTTGCATGAGTACTTTCCGTCAGAATTGGCGACGTTGTGTATTCTGCGGTCGTTATTCCTGATTGACTTGTCAATTCAGTATATTTCGTCGAAGGGAGAGTTGTTACTTCCGGATATTCCGTTCTAGAAGTTTCTGCAGAGCTACTTGCAATAGTACCTTCCGTCAGAATTGGCGACGTTGTGTATTCTGCGGTCGTTATTCCTGATTGACTTGTCGATTCAGTATATTTCGTCGAAGGGAGAGTTGTTACTTCCGGATATTCCGTTCTAGAAGTTTCTGCAGAGCTACTTGCAGGAGTACTTTCCGTCAGAATTGGCGACGTTGTGTATTCTGCGGTCGTTATTCCTGATTGACTTGTCGATTCAGTATATTTCGTCGAAGGGAGAGTTGTTACTTCCGGATATTCCGTTCTAGAAGTTTCTGCAGAGCTACTTGCAGGAGTACTTTCCGTCAGAATTGGCGACGTTGTGTATTCTGCGGTCGTTATTCCTGATTGACTTGTCGATTCAGTATATTTCGTCGAAGGTAGAGTTGTTACTTCCGGATATTCCGTTCTAGAAGTTTCTGCAGAGCTACTTGCAGGAGTACTTTCCGTCAGAATTGGCGACGTTGTGTATTCTGCGGTCGTTATTCCTGATTGACTTGTCGATTCAGTATATTTCGTCGAAGGGAGAGTTGTTACTTCCGGATATTCCGTTCTAGAAGTTTCTGCAGAGCTACTTGCAGGAGTACTTTCCGTCAGAATTGGCGACGTTGTGTATTCTGCGGTCGTTATTCCTGATTGACTTGTCGATTCAGTATATTTCGTCGAAGGGAGAGTTGTTACTTCCGGATATTCCGTTCTAGAAGTTTCTGCAGAGCTACTTGCAGGAGTACTTTCCGTCAGAATTGGCGACGTTGTGTATTCTGCGGTCGTTATTCCTGATTGACTTGTCGATTCAGTATATTTCGTCGAAGGTAGAGTTGTTACTTCCGGATATTCCGTTCTAGAAGTTTCTGCAGAGCTACTTGCAGGAGTACTTTCCGTCAGAATTGGCGACGTTGTGTATTCTGCGGTCGTTATTCCTGATTGACTTGTCGATTCAGTATATTTCGTCGAAGGTAGAGTTGTTACTTCCGGATATTCCGTTCTAGAAGTTTCTGCAGAGCTACTTGCAGGAGTACTTTCCGTCAGAATTGGCGACGTTGTGTATTCTGCGGTCGTTATTCCTGATTGACTTGTCGATTCAGTATATTTCGTCGAAGGGAGAGTTGTTACTTCCGGATATTCCGTTCTAGAAGTTTCTGCAGAGCTACTTGCAAGAGTACCTTCCGTCAGAATTGGCGACGTTGTGTATTCTGCGGTCGTTATTCCTGATTGACTTGTCGATTCAGTATATTTCGTCGAAGGGAGAGTTGTTACTTCCGGATATTCCGTTCTAGAAGTTTCTGCAGAGCTACTTGCAGGAGTACTTTCCGTCAGAATTGGCGACGTTGTGTATTCTGCGGTCGTTATTCCTGATTGACTTGTCGATTCAGTATATTTCGTCGAAGGGAGAGTTGTTACTTCCGGATATTCCGTTCTAGAAGTTTCTGCAGAGCTACTTGCAGGAGTACTTTCCGTCAGAATTGGCGACGGTGTGTATTCTGCGGTCGTTTTTTCTGATTGACTAGTCGATTCAGTATATTTCGTCGAAGTGAGAGTTGTTACTTCCGGATATTCCGTTCTAGAAGTTTCTGCAGAGCTACTTGCAGGATTACTTTCCGTCAGAACTGGCGACGTTGTGTATTCTGCTGTCGTTATTCCTGATTGACTTGTCGATTCAGTATATTTCATCGAAGGTAGAGTTGTTACTTCCGGATATTCCGTTCTAGAAGTTTCTGCAGAGCTACTTGCAGGAGTACTTTCCGTCAGAATTGGCGACGTTGTGTATTCTGCGGTCGTTATTCCTGATTGACTTGTCGATTCAGTATATTTCGTCGAAGGTAGAGTTGTTACTTCCGGATATTCCGTTCTAGAAGTTTCTGCAGAGCTACTTGCAGGAGTACTTTCCGTCGGAATTGGCGACGTTGTGTATTCTGGGGTCGATATCCCTGATTGACTTGTCAATTCAGTATATTTGGTCGAAGGGAGAGTTGTTATTTCTGGATATTCCGTTCTAGAAGTTTCTGCAGAACTACTTGCAGAAGTACTTTCAGTCAGAATTGGCGACGTTGTGAATTCTGCGGTCGTTATTCCTGATGGACTTGTCGATTCAGTATATTTCGTCGAAGGGAGAGTTGTTACTTCCGGATATTCTGTTCTAGAAGTTTCTGCAGAGCTACTTGCAGGAGTACTTTCCGTCAGAATTGGCGACGTTGTGTATTCTGCGATCGTTATTTCTGATTGACTTGTCAATTCAGTATATTTTGTCGAGGGGAGAGTTGTCACTTCCTGATATTCAGTTCTAGATGTTTCTGCAGAGCTACCTGCAGAAGTACTTCGCGTCAGAATTGGCGAGGTTGCGTATTCTCTTGTCGTTATTCCTTCTCTACTGGTCAATTCAGTCTGTGTGGTTGAATCGATTGTTGTTATTTCCGAATATTCAGTTGTAGAAGTTTCGGTTGAGCTTTTTGTGGAAGTGGTTGTTTTTCTTGTTGACAAAATTTCAACAGATGGCTCTGTTCTACTCTCTAATCCAATAGTTGGAAGTTTTTCATGGATGTTACTCTCTTCAGTCATAATCTCAACAGTTGTGGGACTCCTGAAACCTTCAGATTCAGAGGTTCTTGTTGTTATTTGCTCTGGAGACTTTGTTGTTTGTTCGATTTGGTGTTTAGTTGATATTTCATAGGGATTTGTGGACTCGTTTGGAACATATGTTGACGTGCTCTCTTCTACAGTTTCGTTCAAAGGTGATGATGTTACAATAGCAATAGTTTCAGATGTAGTTTCCATAGGAAAAACTATTTCGACCTTTTCAGTTGTTCCTATAGTGTGATCTTGTGTTGAGTATGAAATAGTTGAGGTAGTTTCGGGAGGAGGAAATGAAGGAGAGGGGGTGTCAAGGGAACATTCGATTGAAGCGTTCCCCACGAAACCTGAAGAACATTTACATAATACTTTGTGATTATCGATTTTACAGATGGCGTTCTCAGCACAGTGTTCGTCACATGAAGTGGTGCATTTATGGTCATAACACAATTCCGCTGGTTCACAATCCTTGTCTGATGTACAATTGCCAATTTTTGCGTCAGTAACTGTGAATATTATTTATACATAAAGGTTATTATTAGTTATTAGTTCAATAATTACAAAAAATACAAGAGATGCCAAGCATAATAGTTTGCCAGAAAGTAGTTGAAAGCTTGTAAAATACTGGAAGCAATAAATAGAGCCACAAACACCATTCTCAAGAAGAACTCCAAAAGATGTAAAAAAAGATTGAAATCAAATTACAGAACGTCCTGTTGCAGATTTAGACTTTCTTACGGAAGAAGGCAACGATGTAGCAAAGAATCTTTACTGCATGAAGGTACTGAAACCGAAAGCTCATCGTTCACTGATGTTTTATCTTCAAGCACTAAAATTTGTACCGAAATTCATTTATTTTTACCTTTCAGGCATCCATATTTAGAGTCTCTTATAAATCCTTCAGGGCAAAACTCGCATATTGGTTTATGATCATCGACTGTGCAAGGGGAATTTTCTGGACAATTTGCTGTGGAGCATGGATCCTCACATCTGAACGCCCTACATGCTTGATCGCGTGGGCAACCATTGTCTCGGAGGCAAATTGACAGCGTTGGTACGCAGTTCTTTAAGCAAATGCACACAGGTTTGTGGTTCAGGACGTCACAGCCTTTTTCTGGAGGACATGGTGGTGTAGCTGCGTTACATGGGTTTTGGCATATTCCTTCAATGCAAGATTTATTCGATGGACAATGGTCGTTCGTCGAGCATTCGGTTTTCTCTGGTGCGCAAGATATCTCGCCTCTTTCGTTAACAACAAAACCGTTTTTACAAACACAGGTCGGTCGATGATTGTGCACTTCGCATTTTTTGTTGCCCCTACATCTGAAGGAAGGGTTTCTGCAAGGGTCTATACATTCGCCAGTACCAACATTACAAGTCGCGTTTTGCGCACAATCTCTGTCCGAATTACAAACGATAGAAACGGAAGGTCTAGGATGAGTTTCAAGACATTTCGGATCGGGATTACACTGCGTGTTGGCCATTCCCACGTAACATTCTGGACAAGAGCACCTGGGCCGGTGCATTATCGTTTTGCACAGAGCGTTCAATCCACAAGCGCCTCTTAGAGTGCAAGGGTCAATACACTGGAAGTTGATGCACGCCTTCTCGCTGTTACATTCTAAGTCACTGTTACACTCCGCTTCTGTTTTGGGATGAATAGAAAAAGAAAGCAATCGTAAGAAACCGTGAAAGAGGGTAAAATATTCTGACAATACACAACACAACACATGCGGGTGTGACTAAGACAGTCAGAGGGTGAGAGAAATGAAAGAGGCCATCTCAACAGAACCGAACAAGCGGCAATATTTACAGAAAGCAGCAGCTCTGAGCCGTCACGATGCAATTTAGCGCTAATATACAGACAATGTGAGAATGCACCTTTCATATTTCCCAATCTGACTTTGTCCATCATACCCGCTCATAAATTGCATGACTGCTTTAATCAAGTGACCAGTGCTTCGACCGATTATCCAATAACTCTCAACGTTACCGAGGTGTGGAATGTGTGGTGGGGTTATATTCGGGAATTAATGAAAGGCAGATTGGAAGCCTGAAGTGTACATTCCACATGTAAGGGAGTCAAACCTTAAATTTCAACTAGAACAGAAACTAAAATTTAATATTTACACAAAGTCTGGTGCACATTTCTTATCACCAGTGTCAAATATTGGTACAACTGCCTACGACTCTTGGTAAAATACTTATTAAACAACTCAAGTGCGGTTTTTATACAGTGATATCTCATTAATCGGGTAGTATCACTAATGCTCAACAGCATTAGTTCAGCAGTAAGCCTAAATACTGTATACATTCATGGGGGAACATTCAGTTATGGGACCCTTTCAAATTTTACTCACCCCTCTGGCAGTCTACCTCTGGGCGTCCAGAATAACCTGGAAGACATCTACATACAAATACTGCGTCTTCTCTGATGCATTCGGCATTCTTTCCACATCCTTCTGTTCTACAATCAACTTCTCCAGTCTTCTCCGAACCTGATACAGACATATCTCAAATAAGGGATTTTCCAGAAAACAGTTATTATTATCCTAGCTTCATTATATCCCCTGTGGGCATAGAGACCTAGACTGTGCCATGGCTTCTGAAAATCGACTATTCTTTGAAGACAGATTGTGCCAATACACGTTTCTTTCTAAAGAACTCCAGAAAAATCCCAGACAACAAGTGGCATGAACATAATTATATTCCCCATTTTTGACCATATTTCCAGATGGCACAGTCCAGGTATCCATGCCTCCAAGGATATTAAAACTGAGAGCAACTCGATTCAAAATGCTACACCAAGGGCAAGATGACATAGGATGTATACCAGAGAAAGTGATGTTGGTGGAATCAAATTAAAGAAAAACTTACACTCAATTGTAGGATCCCCAGCTGGATAGTTCGATGGACAATAACATTGAGCTCTTTTATCGTCTTCAATTTTGCATTGAGCCCTCAGACCACATAGCTTATTCCTACACAAGTCCACGAGTTGTTTTTCACACTCACAACCTGAGTAAGGATCACCAATACAATTAGGACTGCAGCTGCATGTGAAACCATTTTCAGTAGCTTGACATTTAGCGTTTGGTCCGCAAGTATTCTTCAAACATTTATCAGTGCCTGGTTGCTTGCATTCAATTAAAGCGTTTCCTATATATCCAGGAGGACAGGAACACAAAGGCTTTCTGTCTTTGACCCTACACTGAGCATTGACTCCACATGCCCCATGTTCCAGACATGGATTTCTGCATGCTCCGTCAGAGCTACATCTTTTGTTGGCTTCACAATCTTCGTTCTTCTGGCATTCATAAGGCAAGCATAGTATGCTTGGGTCTCCTTGATACCCATCGGGACATAAACAAACTTTCCTATGCTCACTAGACTGGCAAATAGCGTTTCTTCCACACGCATTGTCTATTAAGCATGGGTTTTTACACTTCCTGTCACTGCATATCTCGTTATTAGGACAGTCGCTGTTCAATCTACAACCTGGCAGACAGATTGCATCAATACATTTCTGTCCTTGAGCGCAGTGCGATTGAGATGAACATTTGTTGCGGCATTTCCCAAGGGAACATACTTCCCCACATGCACAATCTTCCTTACGTCGACATGATTTTGTACAATATCCAATTTCGTCACATTCGCAGTTTCCATCGCATCTCCTTGCTGCTTGAGTACAGCTAACCAAAGGGTTTCCGAAGAAATTTGCAGGACAGCTGCATTGTGCAACGTGGTTTTTGACTTTGCAGTCAGCACAAGCACCACATGAAGTTGATCCGTCACAAGGATCTGAAGAAAAAAATGGGTTAAAGCATTTTTGCAAGATCAGAATTTATGTTACTAGACAAACCTTGGCATTTATTATTGATGCAAGCCTGATTTTTGGGGCAAACTGAATCGCTTCTACATCCAATCTCACATAATCTGTTTTCGCATATTTGGTTATTTCCACATGAAGAATCTGAATTACAGATGGTTCTACATATACCTCTTACACACTTCTCATCTGTAAGACAATTCTTATCCCTGGAAATAATATGTGTAATATTTTGAAGAATACTATAACTTCTCAAACTCACGTTCTGCAAACTTCCTGGCATGTGCCACCGTAGCATACATTTCTTTCTGGACATTCTGTACCAGCTTTGCAATATTTGACTGGATTTCTACAAGCTTCCAATGGGTTGCCTACAAGAGGTGCAGGACAAACACATAACTTCCTGTGATTTATAACAGAACATTCTGCATTGGTACCACAAGACGTGGGTGAACCACAAGGATTCGTACATTTGTTGCTTGTACACTTTTCATATGGTTCACATCCAGAATCACTCCTACAACCAATTGTGCATACTAAACCGTTACAAATTTCTCCATTCCTGCAATCGTCATCTCTACGACATATAGGTTTGCATACTTTGGTTAGTGCATCGCAGCGTTCTTTATTCAAACAACCTTCGTCAGATGAGCATACTGTTCTGCAACTATTATCAATGCATATATTACCAGCTGCACATTCTTTATTTTCTCTGCAGCTCGGAGCAGGAGTTCTAACGCATCCTATCTTTGCTGTGGGGTTTGGAACGAAATTGGTACCACAAGAACATGATGCTCTATGATTGGAAACGGTACAAAGCGCATTAGGACCACACGGGGAGTCAAGACATGGATTCGTACATTTGTTGTTTCTGCACGATTCGCTTCCAGAGCAATCGTCATCACTGTGACAACCATATAGACAAATATTATTCAAACAGATATGGCCCAAGAAACAATCGTTGTCTACTCTGCATGTCAATTTGCATATTCCCTTGACGCATTTTTCATTGAAGGCGCAATCGTTGTCTGATCCACAACGTGGTATGCAGGAATTTTCTTGACATATGTGATCTCTTTGACAGTCTTCACTGGATGAGCATGATGTTGGTAGTCTGAAACATTCCAGATTTGCGTCACCAGTGAAACCAGTAGGGCATTGACATTGCTTCTCATGTTTGTCCGAGAAGCATTTAGCATTCATGCCGCA
Organism: Adalia bipunctata; assembly: GCA_910592335.1. Taxonomy (NCBI): domain Eukaryota; kingdom Metazoa; phylum Arthropoda; class Insecta; order Coleoptera; family Coccinellidae; genus Adalia; species Adalia bipunctata. The sequence goes on from OU342951.1 coordinate 9,444,656, forward strand.
GGCGTTTGTTAATTCGCAAGGATTCAAACATTGCGATTGAATGCATTGTTCGAAAAGACTACATTCTGAGTCAGCTTGGCAGAATGGCCTACAAGTGCTTCCATAGCAATAAGTATTAGCTGGGCATTCAAATGTTGATTTACACGTAATTGGTTTGGGTCTACATCCAACAGTGATGTCATTGGGATTGCCTTGATAACCATTTTTGCAACTGCAGTGTGCAGTGTGGTCAATTGATAGACATTCTGCATTTGGTGCACATACAGCAGTTTCACATACATCAGTACACTTTGCGATACCAAGTGATGTATCACATTTAGCAGCAATTGGACAATCAAGATTGTTTTCGCATTCAGCAGGAGCTCTACAGCCTTCATTGTACGGATCACCAACAGAGCCATGAGGACACTGACATTTGAAAGAACCTCTTGAGTTGAGACAAGAAGCTCCAGGTCCACAAGGTTGATCTGTGCAGAAATCGATCAGTTGGCAGCCAGAGCGAGCATTTCCAGTGTAGCCAGGTTGACAGTAGCAAACTTGTTTGTGATTTTCAGCAGAACATATAGCGTTTTTGCCACAGGGATTATTAACCAAACAAGCTATTTTACACATGTATTGATCACACAGTTTATCGTTAGAACACTGGTTGTTTCTTTCGCATTCGACCTTTCTGCAGCCATGTTTGTCGTCATTTGGATTTCCCTTATATCCAGACTTACATTTGCAAGTTGCTTTGTGGTTTTTAGAGACGCATTCTGCGTTTCTACCGCAAAGGACCCCTTCGCAAGCGTTTACACAATCGGTGCGTCCCAGGTTGTTAGAGAAGCATTTCTCGTTGTAAGAACAGTCAGCACTCTCCCTGCATCTAATTTCTTGAGTGCATATGTTGTTGGAGCAAAACTGATAATCTGGACACGTTGTATTCGATTTACACGTAGGCTGACAAATTCCTTTGATACAGAGCTGTTCGGATAGGCAATCTCTCGCCGAAGTACATATTTCAGTACAAATTCCGTTGTTACATTTCGAACCTGAAGCACATTGGTTATCAGAAGCGCAATACTGGATATCTACGCATCCTAGATGCGGATCTCCTGTTGTTCCTGCTTTGCAACTGCAAATTCCAACATGATTTGATGGAATACAGTCAGAATTAGGTCCACAAGCATTTGAAAGAGTACAAGGATTCACGCATTTAGTTTCGATACATGATTTTTCTTGAGGGCAATCTGAACTGCTATCGCACTCAATCGGTATACAGTTTCCGTTGAGGTCAGCTTTAGTTCTTTGTGGACATTTGCAAATTGCTTCGTGACCTGCAGGTATACATTCTGCGTTTTTCCCACATGCTTTCGGATTCTCGCATGGGTTTTTACATTTGCTTTCTACACATATAGCTGAAGAGGGGCAATCTGAGTTTGTGTTACATTCACCAGGCTTTTTGCAGCCTACTCCAGATGGATCACCAACTAAACCTTCAGAGCAAACACAGGAGAAACTTCCTTCAACATTAATACAACTGAAAATGAAAGAGATAATCAATTAATTTCATTAACCTCATCATCATACAATGACAAACCTTGCAGTTGGATGACATGGTTGAAATTCCAAGCATTCATTGATATCCATACATTTTCCATTGGTCAGTGCATAACCTTCAAAGCAATTGCAAACTGCTCGATGATTTTCGACAATGCAAGTGCCTTTTCCACAAGCTGCATCTTTACAAGGGTCTGAAATAACAAACATTGTTCAATGTATTTGAAAAACAGAATGAATTAATAACTCACTTAGACATTTGTTGCTTTGGGTTTCACAGAATCTAGTTTGGGCGCAATCATTATCGACTAAACATTCAACTTTGAAGCATCCGTAAGATTTATCGAAGGGGTCTCCAAGATGACCAGGAGGGCAACTACATTTCATCTTGTAGTTGGTAACTTTGCAAATAGCATTCGGTCCACACTTATCTTCCTTGCAAGGATCTTGGCATTTGTTTTGCTTACATATCAAATTATTATCACATTCAGTATTCCTTCTGCAATAGTTGGGTGATAAACAACCTGGAGCTATGTAAGGATCCCCCACACTACCCTCTGGACACAAGCAGAGATATGAACCTGCTTTGTTTTGACACTTAGCTGAAGAGTGACAAGGATTAGCTTCACATTCGTTTATATCAATGCAACCATTTGGAGTTCCTATGTAACCTTTAGCACATTTACATTTTCCTTTCAGACAAACTTCTGAAGTTCTGCAGTCTGAATCTATGCTGCAGCCTCCCAGACATAATCCATTTCGGCAAATTTCTCCTGGTATACAATTATTGTCCCCGTAGCATATTTTAACACATGAGTTATTAGTGCATCTTTCTCCCATTGCACATACTGAATTCTCGTTGCACGATATTTGGCATTGTCCATTGAAACATAGAAAACCTTTAGGACATTGGTTGCTACCCTCGCAAACAAGGGACTGTCTGATACATCCTTGCTGGGGACTTGGATTACCGATGAAACCTTCAGGACATTTGCAAATCGTTTGATGATTCTGACACGAGCAGATAGCATTTGGTCCACAGGTACCTTCCAATTCACAAGGGTTCAAGCATTTATTGTTGATGCATGCTTGTGTGTTGGGGCAGTTCTTGTTACTTCTGCAGCCCAAGACGCACATGCCATTTATGCACGCATGATCCTCAGAACATTGGTTGTGGCCAATACAAGGGGACATACACTTGTTTTGTAAACATTTTTCTCCAGGTAAACAATTTTTGTCGTTTCTACATACAGATCTGCATTGTTGATTGAAACAAACTTCATTACCACAATCTGCATCGTTGTTACAGTTTGAAATTTTCCTTACGCACCCTGTTACAATGGGTGAGAATACAAATCTGTCGATGCAAGTACAGACAGGTTTACGGTCTTCAACTAAGCACTGTGAGTTTGAAGGACATATGATTTTTTCACAAGGATTTATACAACGATTCTCATAGCAGACTGATTGTTTTGGACAGTCTCGATCACCATTCGGACAATTTCCTTCTGGTCTGCATCCGGTGGTAAAAGCATCACCAACTGTACCAGGTGGGCATTTACATTGGAATCCAAAACTACTGCTTTCACATACAGCCGTTTCGTGGCATGGATTTGGGTTGCATGTGTCCAAAGGAGCACATTCTATCTCTGCAACTGGGTTTGGTTTATACCCTGGTGGACACTGAAACAAAGACATATTGTAACAATTTTGGAAATGACATCAAATCTGTAGTTTCAATATCGAAAAATTCAAGAATGTGTACCTGACATGTAGCTTTTCCTCCTTCAGCAATGCATACCGCATTGTCTCCACAAGAATCCTCGTCGCAAACGTCATAGCAAGTATGTGTCAATCGGTTACAAAGCTGCGAAGGTGGGCAGTCTAAATTGTAAACGCATGGTACAGCTCTACACCCTGTTGCATTGTTAGGGTTGCCAACAAAGCTGCCTGGCGGACACTGACATTTCGCTACGTGATTGTTCACCATACATATAGCATTTGGACCACATGTCACGAAGTCACAAGCAGGTCTACAAGTCTGCACGTGTTGTTTTTCCTGCTTCCTGCAAACTTCCTGTTCTGGGCATTGATTGTCGGAGCTACATTGATCTTGGTCTAAGGGTTTACATCCGCTGCGGTCATTAGGGTTGCCTGTGAATCCTGTCAAACAATGACATTGTCCTCTGTGTGATTCTGCGATGCAAGCTGCGTTATTAGGGCAGGTGAAATGCGAACAAACAGGGATACACTTCAATATTCCGATTTCATCAGGTTGACAAGATGCAATCTGTTCGCAGTCCACGTCACTATTACATTCAGGTACTGATGGTTTTTCACATGTGGATTTCACGGGGTTCCAGGCATATTCAGGTTTGCAAGCACAAGTTGCGTGGTTTGCAGAATCTAGTTGGCAAACTTCGTTTAATCCACAAGCAACAGTTTCACATGGACTTATACATTTTTGAAGTCCATCAACGCTGATAGCACATATATTTCCGTTGGTACAGTCTTGGTCAGAACGACATTGTTTTTGGTTGGTTCTTTCCTCAAGTTGACAACCATTATTCAAATCTCCAGGATTACCGAAGTAGCCTGAAGCGCATATGCAGGAGGACCTGTGGTTTTCTACAACGCATAAGGCGTTTGGTCCACAATGAACTTTACTACAAGCATCTAAACATTTTCTTGAGCCTTTTCCTAATTGGAAGCATATTTCAGTGTCGTAACAATCACCATCGGAGTGACACTGACCTTGAACTTTACAACCAGCGATCAAGTCGTTAGGGTTACCTATGTATCCTGGGGGACATACACAGGCTCCATTCACGCACCCAGCTTTGGGACCGCAATTAACAGTTTCGCAACTATTCTTGCACGTTCCCTGGTCGCAGGAATATCCATTTGGACACAAGATATTTTCGTTACAATCACAGTTATCAGCGTTTCTGCAAATTCCCCCTTGAACCTCCGAACACATTATGAAAGGATTTCCAGCGAAGCCTTCTTTACAGCGACAATCGTAGCTTCCAATAGTATTCAAGCATACGGCACTTTGTCCACAAACATTGCTATCACATTCGTTCATGTCTTCGCATCCAATATAAGGATTACCAGTGAATCCTAAAGAGCACACGCAATCGATTTTGTTATAATTCTCTCTGCATTCAGCGTTAGCCCCACAAGATTTTGGGTTACAGACATTCTTTTGGAGTTCTCTGCAAGATTCATATGGATTTCCACTTGTGCCATCGTTGCAAACACAAACGTTTGACGTTCCATATTCGCAATGGGCATTTTCTCCACAGTTAGGTTGACAATCGGGAGCTATGATTGCTGTGGAAATTAAAGGATGTTATTTCCTGACAAATATTGTGAAAGTTTCTACTTACGAGGCATACATATGAGATCTGGGTTTCCAACGAAATTGAGATTGCAAATACATTTATTGGTTTTGGAATCGCAATGAGCTCCAATTCCACAAATAATACCTTCGCATCTCTCCTTACATCTACCTCCTATACAAATTTTCGGTTCTTGGCAAGTTTGTACATTTGAACATACGTCAGTGAAACATTCTCCTCCAGGGAAAGGATTGCCCATGAATCCTTCTAAACATTTACATGTAGGCCCTTCGCTGGTAACAATGCAATGAGCTCTTGGTGCACATAAAATATCTTCGCAAACTGAAAACAAGTGAATTAATTGTATAACAAATAGATTTTCTCAAGAAATTATAAACTTACTCGATATGCAACTACCGTCGTTTCCTCTTTTGAAGCCTGGCTTGCATTTACATTTAGCTACATGATTCTCAGGTTCACAATAAGAATCCTGTTTACAACGTGTTGTAGCACATGGACTTATGCAAGAATTACCCAAACAAGTCAAGGTATCTGCGCAATCATTATTTGTTTGACACTCCACCTTGCTCATGCCACTATCAAGAATACACCCTCCTTTGTAAGGATCACCTGTCATTCCTTTAGGACATACACATTTGAATCCACCCTTGGCATTGAGACACTGAGCACCATAGGCACAAGGAGTTTCATCACATTCATTTATATCCACGCATCCTTCGACAGGATCCCCTCTGTATCCTGTTTCACACATACATTTCGGTGGATCACTTGCGATGCATTTTGAGTTGATACCGCATGGGAAACGCTCACACGGACTTTTACATTTGTTCTGATCTGATCGGTCTGTAAAGTATGGAGGTGGACAAACACATTCACCAGGTTGTACGCATCTTTCGTTAGCCAAGCATTCATTGTCGCTGCTACATTTCTTTTGGGCTGGAGCACAAAGACCATTGTATGGGTCACCACCGTATCCTTCAGGACAATGGCATTCGTAAGAACCTTTAGTATTCAAACATTCAGCTCCAAATCCACACACTTGTTGCTGCTCCGAACATTCGTTGATGTCCACACATGATCCGTCCAAAGCCGATCTGAATCCTTTGGGACAAGCACAATAACTTACTCCTCCTGTTATGGTAATACATTCAGCGCCATCTGGGCAAGATCCATCAGCACCGCATCCAGCTAACACACAATTGCCATCATTGAATTTGTAAGGTGGTTGACACTTGCAGTCAGAGCTGTTACATTCTATGCACTCTAGATAGGGATTTCCATTGAAACCTGGTGCACAATGACACTCGTAGCTTCCAGGTAAGTTTTTGCATACTGCATTGAGACCGCAAGATGGTTTATCCCTGAATTCTGTACATTCGTCATTGTCTCTACATTTGCCAGTTGTATGGTCTCTTACATAGCCTTGAACACAGATACATACACTTTCTCCAACGAATTCATCGATGATACATTGTTCTCCAGATGGACATGGGTTGGTATCGGAGCAAGCAAACAATGAAGTGGTTTTTGTGCATCCTGTTCTGTAAGGATCACCTGAAGTACCTCCTGGACATTGGCAAGAAAAGGAACCTGGTTCGTTTTTGCAAATAGCACCGGAAGGACATGGGTTTCCAATACACTCGTTAATGTCCACACAACTAGTGGACGTTCCAGTGAAACCATCTTCACAAATACATTTAGCCTCTTGGTTTATCAGAGTGCATTGTTCATTTGGTCCACACAGCTTGGTTTCACAAGGATCTGAAGATGATTATTAAGTAGAAGATACAAATCGAAGATAATCGATAAAACTTACGTCTACAATCGTTTCCGATGTTGGGCTCTGGACACAAACACCTCTTTCCTGATTCACATATTGAGTTTCCAGGACATTCAGAGTCTTTTGTGCAAGTCACAATTTCATTACATCTTGTTTTAGGATCAGGATCTGGTACTGTTCCTTCAGGACAAGAACATTCGTAAGATCCTTGAGTATTTTTACAAATTGCACCAAGTCCACAAGAATCAGTGTATAAGCATTCATTAACATCATGACATTGACTTTGCGGATTTCCAGAAAAACCTGGTGGGCATAAACAACTGAAACTACCTGGAGAATTCGAACAAGTAGCGTTAAGACCACATCTGCCAGAAGGACCGTTGATTGTGTCACATTCATCGATGTCTAAAAAATGAATTATTGAATTATGCTAGTTATATTTTTCATCAAAAGTTTTCTACCTATGCATCCTGCTGCTATATTATGTGGGTCGTAAGTCCAACCTTCATCACAAATACAATAAGCCTCATCTCCATCTGGTTTACAATAAGCATGATCGCCACATTTAACATCTTCACAAGGCGCTTTACATTGCACCATTGGAGGAGCTCCTACATAACCACTTTCACACTCACAGTGGAAACTACCAAGTGTATTTGTACATCCTGCAAATGGCCCACAAGGTTCGGTAGTGCATTCATCTAAATCCAAACAAGTGGCGCCTTTTGGGGTGAAGCCTTTTTGACAGAAGCATTGGTTTTGAATGCATTCAGCATTATTTGTGCAATCGAAGTTAGATTTACATAATATATTGACATCAATCTGGAAAAAATGCGAAATATGTTATTGTGAAGAGCTGAAATATGCTGAATATAATTCTAACCTGTTCACAAGCGACTTTTGGTGAAGGACTAGCTTGATATCCTTGCGGACACAAGCAATTGTAGCCAGGAGATGTGTTCTCACATACTGCATGTATTCCACAGGGTTTATCCAGAACAGTACATTCATCAATATCTTCGCATCCTTTAAAAGGATCTCCTGAGTAATCTTCCAAGCATTCACATGTGTAGCTACCAATAGTATCTTTACAAGCAGCATTCTTTCCACATGGATTGGTCTGACATTCGTTTACATCTAAACAAAGTGTGCAAAATATTCGAAAAACGTTCTTAAGATAATCAAGAGAAAAACAACAAACCTACGCAGTAACATAGACTGAAAGAAACAGAACAGATAAAGACGTAGAACAAAAAAAGAGCAGGCTGAAATGAAACTGAATTAAGTATAATACAAATGCATATGCTGGAAAGTAAATAAGAAAGGGTTTGTACAAAAACATTGTATACAGTATTAGGCTACTAGGTATAGGTAAAGAATACTGAAAATAAAACAATAAGTACCTACAAGAGTCGTACAGTTGTTATGTGGAAAATATCTTCAGGAAAAAAGTGAAAAGGAGATTTTTAGAAACAGCTTGGAAGTTTGGAGATTCCGATTTTACTCAACAATTTTTTGGTATTTGGCTGTGTGTGTGAATTCAATGTGTACAGTTGAAGTACTCTTACTGTTTACTGTAGTGTTGTGATAACTATGTGAATTGAAATGAATATTTTTTGGTTCTTTTATTGGTATGATATAAAATGTTTGATTACCCTCATTTGTTTCGCTCGATATCATGCTTTGTACATGCAGTTAGAGAAGAAATGTTTGTTGGAGAGATGAGCAGGAACAAATGTAGCAACCTGTGCACACATGGTACGATGATTAAAGTGGCATATATGCGATGCTGTCCAACTAACTGAACCACCATCAGTGTCAGGTGTGGGGTTCAGCCATCCATAAACTATATAGATACGAAGGACGGTGAAATTGTTGAGTAAAATAGGTTTCTCAGGTTTTTAAAAGTCATTCACTAACTTTCACAATACAATTCTCCTTTTCCGGTGAAGCCTTGTGGGCATAGGCATTTGAATGATCCCGGCACGTTAATGCATTTAGCGTTTATGCCACAAGCCCCCGATCTTCCACACTCGTTTATATCCACGCATTCTTGACTTCCGGCTCCACCTGTGTACCCTTCTGGGCACGCGCAGTAGTAACTTCCGTTCGTGTTTAGGCAATTTGCGGACGAAGCGCATGGGTTTGAGTCACACTCGTTAATATCTAGCAAAACTTGGGGTTAATTTTGGGTTACATGTGTTGGTTGGTTATAGATAAGGAGAGTGATTTTCTTTAGTATTTTAGTCTTACTCACTTTTTTGTCAGTCGTTATGGGATGTTATTTATGCACCAATAAGGATAGAAGTTATGTGCTCATTATGAATATTTAGTGTTTGATGTGGTTAACTACGAACTGACAATGCCCCCTTTTTGTCAAGGCATATTGTAACGGATTCTACTGGCTATCTGCTTAGAAATGTACAATTGTTATGCCTCAGTTACTCTTCTGAACTACCATAGAGGAGAATAGGGACACAACAAGGTTCAAGTAATATTCTTGTACAAGAAAATCAGTCTCCGCTTTTCTGTTTCTCGAAAAATTATCCACAATATATACAACTTGCAGTAATTTTCGAAACCCATAAATTCTGAAGTACCTGTACATCCAGTCAGTGGATCTCCGATAAATCCAGGTGGACAAGCACACCTGAAGCTTCCTTCTTGGTTGGAACACAGGGCGTCTCTTCCACAAGGGTTTGACCTTGAACACTCGTCGATATCTACGCAGCCGGTAGTGTAAGGATCGCCTTCATAACCTGGTGGACAAGAGCACTGCCTTCCGCCGATGACGTTGGAGCAATGAGCACCAGGTCCACAAGCATCTGGTTGATTGCATTCGTCAACATCCACGCATCCATCGTATGGGTTTCCGTAAAAGCCTTCTGGGCATGAGCAAGTGTAGTTTCCTGGGTAGTTTTGACAGTGGGCATTCTGCCCACAAGCGTTCGGATTTTCGCATTCGTCAATATCTGAAAAGGAGGAGTTGAAATGGGCATTGACTTCGGAGAGCTCCTCTAGGGGTTCCTCAGGGTTCTGTTTCAGGGAGTTTGCACTATATTACGTACGGTATAGTTCGAATACTATTGTATTTCAGTACTCGATGGATTTCAAAAGTTGAAAATTATCTCTAAGATTATGGGCATTCCCCTCAAGCCAAGAAATGATGAATAACTGCCATATAAGGTGAAATATTGTTAATTCTAGTATGATGCTATTTTATTAATGACTGGTTGAAGTCCATAAGAATACAGGATAGTATTCATGGAAGTACCTGAATTAATTTAAGTGTAAGAATATAATAATGAACTTTTGCTGCTCTGGACGATGTAAAAACTATTTCTTGCTAACGTGATAAACTAATTGGAGTATCAAATTTCTCGATATCAATCTATCCAAAAGACGAGAAAAATGAAGGGGCGTGCATGCTCAGCAGCTGTAGCATCGTTATTACTCGTTGAAAGGTAAGTCTTTGAAATAACCAATTAATGAAATTATGATGAAATAGTAGAACCAGACAGTTCACGTCTTCCTGCGAGGTAATAAATAAATTAATGGCAGAGCCTTTTCATTTTCTGCCACATTTCATTCCGTAAAACTGCTACAGCAGCAGTGCTGAACCAGCAATTTGTGCGCTGATTAAAATATAAATTACATCCATTTATTATATTGAAAATTGATTACGAATTTCCTACGTCCATGAGTGTTTTTTAGTATGAGGACAATCTTTCTAATGGGTTCTCTACCTAATAATTTTATGTCCTATTATAATACTCAGGTTGCTCGCTATATTGGGTTTTGATTGAAGAAGATCCTCTGCTTTGACTTAGGTTTCGTGAATACTTTTGCAGAGTTCGATTCCCGAGAACATTTTTCATTATGTAGGGATCGTTTCAGTTGAATTTCACAAACTTATCGTATTTGATCAGAAGCTGAAAAGAAAATGAAAAACTTACCGGTGCACTGAACCTCCCCGTCGCCTCGGAACCCAGGGTTGCATTTGCATAGAAAATGTGCCGGCAAGTTACAGCACCAGGCATTTTCCACACACCTCGCCGATATGTTAGGATCCTCGCACTCATTAATGTCTGCAATTTGTTTCAATTAGAACCAGAGATGCTTTATCTATACCAACACATCAACATCAAGCTCTCCGAGTTCCGATTTAATGACTCAAATTGTGGAAGATCGAAATTGGCACAATTATAAATGTATTACCAGAAGATTATGTATGAGAAATGTGATTCTATTTAGTGGTGGTATTGGCCTTTAATACGGCTAATATCCAAGTACTATTGCTAATAGATTATAATCACATGAAAATATCGTGAACTAAACTTGAACATTCGACCACAATTATGTGGAATGATCCAAAAAAAATTAATCGAAAGTTATGGGGAAAGAATAATTATATGGCATTTTGGGAAACTCTGCATTTTTTTCAGAGGTTTTCACAATAATACTCTTAATGGGCATTGATAAAACTATGGGTTCTCGATGTTCCGATGTATATTTAATTAGAGGTTTGTGCGATAAGAAAAAAAGAGAATATTTTCAGTGGCGTATATAAAAGGATTATTTGATGCGTCCCCAATTTGGACGCCACTGAAAATTTCGCAAATTTGTTGGCGGAATTCAATTTCTGGATTACTCTCCAAAAAAGATTCTCTTGGTGGAAAGCTCCAAACCTCACAGTTCTCCAGGAAACGGATCCGATCTTCCATAACATAAGAAATACTTCGAAAATGTTTTCATTAACATTAAAGAATTTTTTTTCACAGAAATCACTAACAGTTGGTTGTGAAGCCCAGGGGCTGTCTTGACCACTGCAAATCTTTTATTTCTACACATTCTCAGAATTCTAGGAACTGAAAGAACCACAGCTTCTTATCGAAGCTGATCTTATCGACCGAACGGATAAAATTGGTGTAAAATAGGGGACTATTCAAAGGAGGTCGTTCAAAGGAGCAATGTCGATGTCTCCAACTTCTTCTGAATAGTGGTCTTTCCGAAGAAAGGAGCCAAAGCCACTCCATGTTGGACTGATTAATGGATTCTTATCTTCATCGATACGTAGGTGGGATATTCTACCAGGAATTTATATCTGCTCACTTCCCTGTTCTAATTAAAAGTGATGTTATTTATCGAGTTGCCATTATAGAATGATTCGACATAAGTAGCGCCCGTTAGTTTATATAGCCATGAGGAACTTATTTGAATAAGACAACACGTACCAAGATATGCTCTGGCGACTCACATTTAGCAGCCATCAATTCGAGCTTGTGCTTCACATAAATCAATTCAGATGAATTATGTAAAGGATACAATCCTATTTCGATCATTAATGCAGATTGCTCTGTATCAGCTGACTGAAGTCAACCAGATCACTTCGATTGATAAAAAAGGTGGAAGCATTCTGGAGGAATCTTCTTTCGGGATTTCGGAACTGTAAGAACCAAGAACTATCAGGATCTCAGTGAGAATAAGATACGCCTCCCCACTGACTTCCTCACAGGACCTTGTCGAGAATGGTCTTATAAGGAACGTATGGAGATCCTTTCAGGAAGAGAGAGGTCACCTGGGTACCAAATGCCTAGCCGTTGCAAGCCTGCGCAAAGAATATCTTGGACAAGAGATTGATAGGAGGACGAGGATTCAAGCTTCTTGAACCCCTCGAAGATACTGCAGTTCTTTGGAGCTTTGAAGCTGGAAGGTGAGCTGTAGATAGCGCAGTTGAAAAATAGCTCTGGTGAGGGGCTCAATAGAATGTAACCCTTACCAAACTACAAACGATACTCATGTTAGGATTGGAGAATCTTAGGTCAAGGCTAGAAAAGAGAATCAGCACGCCATCCTCAGGTTCAATGCTCATATCATGCACGTAACAATCACTCTGGCATATGACAATGGTGAAATAATAATGTCTCGTTAAATTGCACGTCAATTATTTAAACTACTCGCGCCACAGGTGCTAATATAGGTGCACATTTCATATGCACTACTGCGTCCGTAGGTTATAACTGTTCAAGACGTTCAGGATCACACAACGGGCGTCCTAACTGTTGTTCATTACGTAGCAAATTAAATCAATTAAACGTATTCGTTACGATATGTATTTATCCCCGTGATTGGTCGATATTTTTTAGGAGATGCGATGATTTAAGCTTTGATTTGGTGGCAGACAGCGGGCTTGATCACTGAAGGAGCCGACAGTGAAGACCGCTGCATCTTTCGTTATAAGAATGAAAGCGATGAACGAATAGAAAGAGAACAAAAAATATCTAATGAATAAGATTAATAAGAAAACGAAAAACTTAGAAAAAATAAAGAACCTGGATTCAAAAATATTCAACTGAAAAGAAAAAAAGAGACTTAAAACGAATCAATAATATAATATAATAATTGAAAAAATCAAACTTTGGACGAATTCATCAAAACTTCCTTCTGAATAAAAGTGAAAATTACAGTTATACCATTCCATTCTACGTGCAAGCCCATGAGAAAATTGTGGCATTTATAACATCATCATATGGAAGTATTTTCCTGGTATGACACGCTTGTTACCATCTTCCAAGATCGTTAGAATAATTTTCGTATTTTATCATTATGTCATTGAATGCAAGTTCATTGAAACAATGCAACTTGATATGGTTCCGTTGTGACCCTTGAGAAGATTTATTTGTGAAGATGCTACAGTTGGCAATTTTAAGCTCATCAGATTAGATTATGGGCTGTAAATGGATCACAAGGGAACCTTTAGCTCTCAGTTGGCAGGGCTTTTTATGCAAAACAATTAAGATTTTTTTTCCACTTGTGCATTTGGCTGGCTTCGTCCCTGGTTCTTGCAACAACTATACATTTATGGTTATGAACCACGAATTTACCGGTTGATTATTGTTTCACTACGGAGTACGCAATATTGGCTATTCGTACTTGGAGCTTTGGGCGTTGAGCCCTGCGTTAGGTCTATGAAATTGTAGAGTAGCATGCCGAACCCATAAAGTCCACTCGACTAAGCCATCTAGGATCATCAACCTTGCGGGATATTGGATCAACGAACTGGTCCTCGACGTCTTCTTCTAGACACGACAACATTTCGCTATTAACTAGAGTACCAGTGGTCGGAAATATGTAATAAATATTTTTAGCAATCGAGTCTCTCCAGAATGAGGCCCTCAATGGTCTATGCTTCATTGAATGACAGATTATTCTCGTACTAATTTTTAAAATATAACAGAGTTCTTGAAAATCTTAGAAATCTTAAAATTCGGGGCTATTCACTAAGCAAAGTTGTTATGGATAGCAACTGTAAATCGTCGTTGTCCCATGTAATAAGCATGGGATAACGACGATTTACAGTTGCTATCCATAACAACTTTGCTTAGTGAATAGCCCCGATTGTCTCTTGGTTCCAGAAGAAAACCAACTAGTTTCCACTCAGATTGCTCCGTTAAGTACAATAACTTGAGGAACAAATTTAAAACTGCTTCTCAAATAGCTAAAATTCAATAACCAATTCAACGATTTTCCTTAGAATTGTTCAAAGAAACCAATATTTCAGATTACTTTCAGTTTGTTTCTTTGTCGGGCATTGGGGTCGCCAGGTTTCGTTCCTGACCCATCATTGGAATCTCCGACACTTTTTCTCGATTTGTGATGAAACTGTCATTTCAATCTTATTCGAATTTTCATTAACTAAAAAATAGATACGTAAGGCATGGGATCTAATGCAAAAATAGCGTGAAATCTTTGTTTTGGACACTTAAAATTGAAAAAGAATTCCACAAAACTAATCTTATGAAGAAGTTTTTGATCTTTCTCAGATTTAATGGAGTGTATGGGTCAGTGTTCTGAAAGGAAGGAGCTATTGATAAAAAAGTAGTCTTTATCAGTTAATGATGAAATATAGGGATCAATCAAACACCACCATTTTTTGTGCTTGTTCTTCTCGATCTCGAACGAGAACTATATAATTTCGTCCCATTTTTTGTATTCTTAACTTCGATTTCGCTTTCTTGTTCATTCTATTCGAATCGTCCATTTCTTGAAAAGCGTAAATTTCTCACGATAGGAACTGTTGAATCTTAGCCGAGTTGAGACTTAATGGATATTATCAATCCAGTCAGCCATTGATAATTGTCCTCCTGAGTTAATCCATTACAATTTAAAATCGAAGAGGATGACTGAAGAAGAATTCTATATGATAGATACCTTATGGGGCTCTCGAACTAATTGGTATATTTTACTCGGTAGTTTTTGTTGGTGTCTGAGCAAACAAGTCAAGGGAAAAAGCAGAGATGCGAGGAATGATTGACAGATGGGCAGGCATTCATTTCTGGGGAACTTTGAGCTTCACGTATCGAAATAATTCAGAAAAGAGGGGAAAAGTAGATTCTGCAATACAAATTTGAACACAAACATACCTACTGTTCCACAAAAGTTGAAGAAGCTCAGAAATTTTTTGACCGTTTCAAAAGTTGCTGATTCTTGTCCACCTTAGAAAAGTTAATAAACATTTAGATTTCCCATATTTGAAAGATGGTTAAAAAAATGGAAACTTTTGAAACAGCAATTCTTTTGAAGTTTTTAGAAGAACTGATGTACGTATCACAATTATCTGTCTAATTCTTGGTTATTTCTTGATCTCTTACATTCTCTCGACGTACATAGGAAAACCCTCGTGAATTCATAGAGTGGAATCAGAAAGAGAATATGTTTTTTGTTTAAAAGAATATCAGTTATGTTTATATAAAAACAACCCATCCCCCGGTTCTTATTCTATTAAATATTCGAGCAAAAGGGGCCGAAAATATGTTGAATAACACGTTTCGGATGTTAAATTACAGCCCAACGATGTGTTGGGTCGTAACATGGGCCAATTTAGGGCGTGTGCCAGACAAGGGTAATTTATCATCAACATTTATCAACGTCTCAGGGATTCAATGAAGAATCCTTTTATTATGAACTCGAGAAGGGTTGGACCCTGTTTGAAGATCCCCAATTTTTTTCTAGAGTTTCTATAGCTTTACAAGGAATGTGATCAAGTTTTTTCATCGTATCCCGTAAAGTCGATAAGTTTTGGAAATTTCGAGATTTCAAGCTCAAAACTTCGAGAGTTATCGATCAGGCAATTCTGATTCAACATGTACAGCGTAGAATTCTCAGAATCAAAAAATCCAGCGGGAGAACAGCTTGCAGCAGATCCGCAATTTCCATATCTAGTCCACATCACCGGACGCCAATGTGAGGGCGTTTCTTCTGCCGCGTATCCATCATTATTTCCTGGATTCAACCGCATTCCGTGCTTTCAAAAACGGAGGTGTTAATGCTAAGGTTGCCTCTCCACATCATGAGCACACTCAACGAGTAACAGTTAATCTTCTATTACATATTGCGTCGGTTATTAATGAACTGCGATGGTGCTTTCGGAGGGGACATTGCGAGGTAACGTGGAGGAGTGGATCGAATCTGATTTAATTAAAGTACGCGGCTTGTGGAGTGTATAAATCTAGCTGCTCGGGGTTCCGTACTCTCGTTGAAGGCTCGCTCTATCATGCAAACATTTGATGCGTTGATTGGCATAGGCTTTATTGAAGAGAGGATCAGACTTGGTTCTTTATTTTTAATCAAGTTTGGTTTTTCAGTCGCCCAATAATTTGATGCAATTCAGTTTTCAGGAACAAACCAAAACAATGAATAGTATCACGCTGCACTCAACTTTGTTTTTTGTTCTCAAGAAAACCCGTGAAAATTAATAGAAATCAACGATGAGTGCAGTAGGTACTAATCTCGTTCCGCTTTCGTGAGTTATCTCAGGTTTTCATAGCATGTTCACCTTTGGTCAAACGAAAAAGTATTCTTGGACAGCTTCGTTTTTTTCTACAGAACCTGTGTTCATGTAGAATCCCATGGCACTTCCCATCAGAACGAAATAATTGTTCAAGTGGCTCCAGAAGCATCTTCATTAAGACTGCATCACATTCCACCCAAATTGGCGGTCATCGAGAAGAAACCATTAAAAATTGTGACAAGCGACTTCCAGCGACATGAGAACGTATCTGTACCCGACTCGAGGTGTAGGTAGGGCTTTAACGGTCTCTCGCTCGATTTCGGAAGATATTAATCTTCCTACCCATCAATTAGCAGAAATGGTCGCTTAGAAAGGCGCATTATTCGCGAAGAACGAATATTGTGTATTAAGCGACTCCAGGAGGAAACAGCGAACTGGACTTGGTATTTTTCACACTCGAGTTACCGAGAGGAACGCCTAAAGGGTACCGGTAGTGCCGTTAGGAGCGCGTGGATAATTTTATTTCTCGAGATTAATTTCCCCGCCTGATAACGTCGGTCCCTCTATGCGGTACAGATCTGTGCCATTTTATGATACGTACACAATGGTACTTAACATTTGTAGGAGTTCAGTTTAGCTCCTTACCGATCGTTGAAATCTCCCGGTGTTAGGCGGTGTCGAACACAAATGGGCGCCTGTCGATTTTGATTAAACCGAGATTCATGTTCATGACTTTCAGAAATCCACATTGAACTTGAAATTGTGACCTTCAACTGTGCCACGTAACGTGAGTATGCGGATGCCGTGAAGAGCAAACTGACAACCACAAGAACGATTTTCAGCGAACCGAAGCCGCAAGAAGAACTTAAACGATTGCCAAATCGTCTAACAAAGGATCTTTGTTTGGAGAGACTTTATCGGCAGCTTGGCGTAATAAAAATAGATGATTAGCTATTTCGATAGGTTGTTATGACGTCATGGGATGATCATTGCCAAAATGACTCGGCAAATGTGGTCTTATTGAGATGTAAAAAGCATTTTTCTCATATACCGTCAGATGAAGTTTGAAATATCATCGATATCTGTACCGATTTGAAATTTCATCCAGAGATATCAACGTTGCGTTATGAAAGAAACTAGACTAAATAATTATCTGGAGGCATTTTTTTCGCAAATTCACCAACTAAAAACACAGCAAACATGATGCCTCATCATTTATAATCATTATTCTTGGCAAACACTCTTATTCCGCCCTTTATAGACGTTAAATCGCGGAGACCCCAACGGTGCGTCAAGAGAGTAACTTCGGCTGCCGAATCTGTTTAATACCGATTCATTGAACCCCGAACGACTTCTTACGCCAATAATGGCACGCCTGTTAAATAATAGGCATTCTAATCCGAAAATATAGGCATCAAGCTGCTAATAGCCCACAATTAGGTATGATAGATCGGGCAAAAAATGTAATCTCACACCGTAGGCTCCGTATCTTTTAAATCTATAATTTATTGTGCGATAGTTTGCTACGATATCAATGGGAAAGGACGATTTGATGGCTGAGAATGCCGAAAAACCGTTAATTTCGGGTACGAGCGTTTCTTGAAGGTTCAATGCCCAGAAGAATTCCGATTTCGTACATCTTCCGCTATAGGATATATAAATCTACATGTTGGAGTAGTTATTGTAGCTATTGATACAGGGTGTTCTCAAATTGGAGTTCAGTTCCAAACGAAGGTTGTTTACAGGAAAAAACAAAAAATAACCTTAATTTCTAATTCAATTCAACATATAGGGATATAGGTAGTCAAAGAAAATGACATTTTTATTCTTTAAAAGATATGATTAATCGTGAAAAAAAACTTTTCCAAAATCATTTCCAAAAGCTTTTTTTGCTTACACGTATGGTCAACTTTTTTGTTACGTTATTTATTCATTCATAATTTTTCATTGGCATTCAATTACTTTTGGACTTGGGTGATGAGTTCATTTGAATAAAAAATCAATTCCATTTGAGTTAATGATGTAGGTAAATGACAAAAAGGTATGTTTTCTGATATTTCTAAGAAAACGAGGTATAATTCATAATTATTCATATGATTCTTTATTTGCACGAAACAATTTTCGTCTCAAAATAATATAAATCATCAAATGCGTCAGTTGTGCCTAGTTAAGTCTATCTTGAAAACTTTGATTCTATTTCTACTGACGAAATAACTCAATTTCAAATTCATTCAAAATTTTTGTTGTGTATAAATGTGCAAATGATCAAAATATATTGGAAAACTCAAACAATATCACAACATCAAACGGAAAAATCAGATATAACTCAACTTTGGCGGAAAAACTTCATGAAGTGATTTAAAACAAATAAATGAGGTGCTATTATTAACATAATGGCAAATCTATAGCCTTGGAATTACCATTTTTTCTTCATTTTCCTGCTTTATTCTTCCACTTTTAGTTTTCGAGAATTTAATTTATCTCTTCATCAGGAGCAAGGAATTGAGGTTTTTTAACGTGAAAGAAACCTCCTTCTCTATCATGGAGAGTCTCAGTTATCGTATTTGTTAATTATTAACACTTAAAAAAACAATTTCTACAATAAAAACAATCAATCTTTTTTTTTTAGTGACATGCAGTCTCTATTGTGTTGGTAGCAAGTGTTTTCAATGGTCTTTTTTCTTTTGTTCGTTTCATATAATTTGATTTGTTAAATCTTTATAGATTTTTTTGTATCTGTGGGTTACTTAAATTAATCTTTTTGGATCATTTTGATTTTGGAATGAACATTAAATTAGAAAAATATAGGAAGTCACCTATTCCATCGTGAATTATACTTGAATACAGTACTTTTGCTAAGACCAAAGCATAATAAATGAAAGCACATGTGTTATGGAATACATTTACAAAGCTTTGATTCCCAAAACCACCGTCAAAGAGAATGCCTGGACTGGTTTTCGGCATTCACAATCACACTCAACAAAGCTGTATCGAAATCATTTAAAATTCACATGTAGCCTCAGAAAACATCCTGAACGAATTGCCAATGTACCAGGAATTTCTTTCAGCCCAAACACTCGTTCGGAAATGCGACTAAAGCAATTCGACCAATTTGTCATATGCCCCATCGATACTTATCCATTCTTCATCGTTTCTTCATCTTCCGAATCAATTTCTCTCATGTATTATGGAATGAGACCTCCTCGGATCCGTTTTTTCGTTTTGGCACGAAGAAATACATGGGCGTATGCGGTTGACATTCCCTGAAACTTAAATTTCGATTTGTCCACGTCCGCAATACCGTCGCCGTTTTATGGTAATTGGCTGAAAAGTTCGAGAAACCGGTATATAAACGAAGTACTTTCGAATCGCCAAATGTCCATAGTTGGCAACCAGTTCTCTATCATCTGCCAATTTATCCAACGTATTGCCCGGACGAAATCGAACGGAAGTGATGTGTGTAATCGACTTCGCATGCTTTATGTTAATTCATTAAGCCGCGCGCCGATTTATGCGAGTACCTTAAAGAACCGTCATGCCAGAAATTGAATCTCATTGAGATATTCGCGCCCATCTCTATTTTTCGATTCTTGGGAATTTGTGGACAAAAAGCGATATAATTTGCTTTTTGAACGAAATTCCCTGTCATGTCCAGGGTGCGTTCAATATGATCCATGCCTGGAGATATCAACGTTGCGAATAGACAGTAACACTCGTTAGTGAAGGGCGATATTATGCAGAATTTGACTGGATTTAATCAATGTCATCACTGTAAAAATAGATAATAAAGAAGGTGCATCTCCACATCACGAATCAACAGTTGAAATGAATGCATAAGTCAAAGCCATCAGTCATTATTGAACCTACTCAAATATCGATGTTTGATGAGTTAAATTCAAATTATTCCTCTGCATTTTTTCAGACTTGATGCATAGAAAAATACTCATTAATCCTTCACAGATGAGATTTCGTCGATTACTTCTTTGAATCTAACATTCATAAGAAGTTACGAGTTAAAATGCCTGGAGACCCCAACAGTGCGTGAGGACAGTAACACAGTTAAGGGTGAGATTTCTCCAAAAGTGATTTCTGAGAGTAGAATTCTCATTAATTCCTGAAAAACTGCTGGCGTTGTTGCAGAGCTTAGGTATGAGGAAGCGAATATCCCTCTACCCGTGACAAAATATTTTGACGGATGTCACCAGAGGCTGTTGTACCGCGAAGAAAATCAATAATCTAATAACTTCCGTCGAAGAATACGCACGTACCGCGTAATGAACCTTAATAAATCCGCTCTCGCAATTTTCTTCGCCATTGCCCATCGGATATTCCCAGGTACTGTTACTGTTGGGCGAAATGGATCCCTAAGTGGATTTCTAATCTCTGCCAGGACGATTATCGCAGTCACGACCTTCCTCACGGCCTCCGCGATTCCGTAGTGGATGTTGTTAGCGCCGCTGCGCGTGCGTGATCACGTTATGTAAAGCGGAATACCTGTACGTATCCCGTAACGCTGTGTGGTGTGCACGGATTAGATACGTCGACCGGGAGTTGCCCATTAAATTAGATATGGCACCGTGATTCTGGTCGATTGGCAATATTGGATTCGATGCTTCGATCTTCGATTTTATCTGATGATGCTACGGTTGGCATTCGTGCGTGAGATCGTGATCGGGTCTTGTGTTGGATGAGGCGTGTTTGGGAAGTTGGCCAATTGATATCTTCAGATGTTCGCTAATCTAACTTTTTCACTGTAGGACGTACCAATTCTTAAACTCACTCCACACTAAACCACCATTTGTAATTCAGAAAGCATCAAATCTAATTCAGATAAGTCGATTTAATTCAAGAAATGGACATTTGAAATTCAGTTTAGACATACAACATAGTTTCAGAAACCGTCATTTGTAATGCAGATTAGTCTGAACCTACTATGATTTAACGTAAATTACAATTGATGATTTTCGAGATGAAAGTACCTGATCTGAATCAGAATTGTCGTTTTCTGAACTCCTTTCTGAATAGCAAATGATGGTTTATGAAAAACATATGATTTAATCTGAATTACATTCGATGATTTCTGAAATAAAAGCGACTAATCCGAACCACAATTGACGGTTTCTGAATCCCAAATGACGGTTTATGAATCACAAATTAACGTTTATGAATTCTTTCTGAATTACAAATGACGGTTTCTGAATCCATTCTGAATTACAAAATAATGACGGTTTCTGAATCCATTCTGAATTACAAATGAGGATTTCTGATTTACAAATGAACATTTCTGAATTACAAATAACGGTCTCTGAATCCTTCCTGAATTCTAAATGACGGTTTCGAAATCCTTTCTGAACCACAAATGGCGGTTTCTGAACCCCTTTCTGAATAGCAAATGACGGTTCATGAAATACATATGATTTAATCTGAATGACATTCGATGATTTCTGAAATAAAAGCAACGAATCCGAACCACAACTGACGGTTCCTGAATCTTTTCTGAATCCTTTCTGAATTACAAATGACGGTTTCTGAATCCTTTTTGAATTACAAATGACGGTTTCTGAATCATAAATTAACGTTCCTGAATTCTTTCTGAATTACAAAGGACGGTTTCTGGATCCGTTCTGAATTACAAATGACGGTTTCTGAGTAACAAATGAACGTTTCTGAATTACAAATGATGTTCTCTGAATCCTTCCTGAATTTCGAATGACGGTTTCAAAATCCTTTCTGAACTACAAATGGCGGTATCTGAACCCCTTTCTGAATAGCAAATGACGGTTCATCAAATACATATGATTTAATCTGAATGACATTCGATGATTTCTGAAATAAAAGCGACCAATCCGAACCACAACTGACGGTTCCTGAATCTTTCTGAATTACAAATGACGGTTTCTGAATCACAAATTAATGTTTCTGAATTCTTTCTGAATTACAAACGACGATTTCTGAATCCGTTCTGAATTACAAATAACGGTCTCTGAATCCTTCCTGAATTTCAAATGACGGTTTCGAAATCCTAACTGAACTAAAAATTGCGGTTTCTGAATCCTTTCTGAATTACGAATGACGATCTCTGAATCCTTTCTGAATTACGAATGACGGTTTCTGAAATACGTATGATTTGATCTGAATCACAATATTTGATAATTCCTGAAAGTGTTTCAAATGAAATGCCCATTCAATCAACCGTGATTTGTTTGACGAAACCAGTTCACATTTGTGACAGTCTCAAAGTAGTTTGAACCGTCACTTAGTACCTGTTTGTAACTCGAGTGTTTAACTGGTTGGTACGTGTTCTACAGGAAATGCCCAATCAATCGTCTGCTACATAAATCATTGGTCGAGATATGAAACCATATCTCCCAACCGCTCGTAAATTGAATACTGCGGTCAGCTCACGCACAATTTAGCATAATATTCGTTCATTTAGCAATAAACAAGTATTCATAACCCATAAAATCCCACGGCTATAAATCGTCCCCCTGTCATTAGAAACAATTAAACCTTTCATATCGTAAGAAGATAAGCCATATTAACTGTGCCCTTGCATGTTTGATTGATGGGTGGTGAGTTTTAATTTTTCGATATTGTTCATTTTCCACTGAACGCTAAGCTAGGCAGTTATCTCAAGTACTTCCTAGTGAATTACAGTATCGAATTGCACCCTCATATTTTGCATAATTCTTTGGAATGTGAAGGAACTATCTCTACTTTCTGTACTGTGGAATCTCTTAAAATTGAGGTACCAGTTCTTGCAGTATCAGTATTATATCATATTCATGTCATGTTTAACATGAACCCATTGATGCATATCCAATGATTGTCTAGGGATAGACACGGATTTTGAAAAATTCATTCAATTGAAAAAAATAATGAATCAGAACGACAAAAAGACTCCTGAGAAGAGAATGAAAAAGAGAAAAATTGGCGATGACAAACATCTGGTTTACAAGATAAAGCTATTGATAGCTCATCGAATGATTGCTCAGTGAGCTTCGAAAAGGAAATCATCTCGAAGATTTTTCTGGTGTATCAATTTCTTGCCCACTAGCAATTGATTACCTAATGGGCATTACGTTCGTAATTAAATCTAAGAGCCTAATCAATTAGAACTCTTTCTTTTGGAGAATTCTGCAGCAATCTAATACCACAATAATGGCCGTGGTGTCACATTCATCATGAGACTTTTCCATCTCTTCCTGCTCCTATAGGTAATTTGAGCTTGACTCCGGGTATTCAAGTCCTTTTTACAATCTCTCATAAATGTCGTCCTTTAAACCGCATCCTATATTTAGACTCGAAGAACGGCAATGATTAACGTCAAAACGAATCGCCCTGGTGATATTATGGACTGTATAAGTCCATCAAAAAAATTTAAATTTTCATTTGGACACTCATTACCTTTAAGTAACAGAACTTTTTGTCGTCTTCGCTGTTTACAATTTCATGGGATACGTTCCTAGAGATTGCGATAAATCTCGATAATTCCTTTTTTTCAGTTTTTAATACATATTATCATATAAAATCTAAGCTATTTGACCTATAACTGGAAATGAGAAGCAATGAAAATATTCAAGAATTCCTCTACATCCTAGGTAATACAATCTGAATGAATTTTTAAGTGTGACCCTGTATAGGAAAATGTATACGAGGTCATAAGAAATGTTCGCAGAGAGCTTATGTTTGTCGCATTCAAAATAGGGGTTTCTTTATTTAAAAAATTAAATTGACTTACCTTCACAGTGGAAGCCATCTCCTTGATAACCTGGGTAGCATGTACACGAGAAACTGCCTAATGTATTTGTACAGTGTGCGAAAACATCGCATGGTCTGTATTTACATTCGTTCTCGTCTGCAACAAAAACGAAACATTCACTAACGACTTACTTTCGAAGTAATCTTATTCGAAACGAATCAGTGAAAAACTCATTAAATTTTGATTGCTACTCCATTATTTGGAGCACATATTACTAGATACGTCTTTTTATGCATATAATATGGATGGAAATAGATTGGTTCGAGCCCAATTATGTAGAAATCCAACCTGCAAAATTAGTTTCTGGAATTCCTGAAAACCAGTAAAAGCCAAATTAGCTTGCCCCTTCAGGTGAATGACATTCCTGAATTTCTTTATTTGTTCCTCCATAACCGCTGGTGCAGATAATGGAGTTTGCTCTGGAGTTCTTGAAGCATGTGTTAATTGGTCTGCTACACATATTAAAGTTTGAATGTTTCTACGGGGATATTGAACTTCTAGTGAGTCACTTTCTCAGAAGATAACGGCAATTGTTTCACTATCAGAATGAGATGGAAATCTTCTCGGTATTCAAAAAAGTTGAAAGTACTGAAAGGATAACCTGCTTTAGGACTTTCAATTTGAGGAATTTGCAAAAAATATTCAGGACTAATTTCATTTAACATTTGAGAATAGAGATTGAAACTGAGGCAGGGTCAGAAAATAGGAACCAATTGGATCGTTGAAAGGGCCCAATCAGAACCATAATGGGACTCCCTTAATGGGAGCAGAATAATATCCGTTTACAAATTGGTGAAGGCGCCGGTCAGGTGAATAATTTTTTCCATTATTTTGGAATTTCATGGAAAGTTGACGAATATGCTCGGATTCATTATGATTTTGTGATGAAGTTTTGTATGATTTCGATATGAAGACATATCAGGTCTCTTCGATAGCAAGGAACCTATTCTATTTCCTGATTGAGCAACTTATAAGTTTTTGAAAAAATATTGCATACTATTTAATTTCCACACACTTCATTGATTAACAACAATTCTTCTACACTGATTCTCTGTTAGATTCTACATCTAAATTTTATTTACTATCAATTTCAATGAAAAATTAAAGAATCCGTTCAATATTTATTAGTTTTGATTCCATCCTGCTTACATACCTGGAACTTCACAGTTGCATCCTCCATATCCGTCATTACAATGGCACTGACCGTCCAGACAAGCACCATTCTGACAGATACTTCCGTCCTCTTTTTGGCAGTTATCTGAAAACAAAGAAAACCATCAAAACCTAGTTCCCATAAGAGTGTTCCTCAACTTCATCAGACGAGAATCCGCAAAGCAGTTTCTCATGACCGTCCCGGGCAAGAATGTCTTTTGTTTACAATAATAGAAATCTCTTCAGGTTGAAGAATTTTCACGTTTTAAAGTCGTGAGACGATGCTCGGTCGCCATTAACATACATGGTCGCCACTCAATAGATAAATAGAGTCGCTCAGAACATATCTTAGAGGCGAGGAAGTAGCCATTTCCATATTCAATGTGACCAGTCAAATATAAGTCTACTGAAGAGGTAATGAAAACGAATAGCCGAGAAATGGGATTTACAGAGTTAGCCAAGCGTTCGAGGGAACTTTCTGACTCACAGAAATTCTGGATATTCATAAAACCTAGGGAATGATTTTTCTCGTTTGTTAGTTGACAGTCTTGAAAAATGAGAACAAACTAAGTCAAAACGTATCTCCCTTCATAACAAGATAAAATGTTTTTCTTGCAAAGTGTCTTTGGTATTGTCCTTGTTCTAAAACTATTACGACTACTAAAAGTTGTGTGAACGATTTCATTACTGATATACCCTATATTCATAAAGAATAATAAACAAAAAAAGGGTACTCAAACCCTAAAGTTCTGATCGGAGTTCTGCCATCTCTGCATCAAGTTTTAGAGGATATTCTTACGTGATATCTCTTTCGCTAGATGCACGATATGTGGTGACATTTAGTATCGAAGGCCATCTTCTTTTTATCGATGCATTCCGGTTGACAGAACATCCACCATCTCATATTCACTAGACACGATATATTCTTCGTATCCATGCATCATTCATTGGCATCTAGATGCCTATATCTTTTGTCGTTGAAGAAAGGTTGCCTTAGAAGAACAACTTTGGTGGTTTCCCAGAAGCCTCTCCGATACCCCGATTTGGATGCGAAAACGATCCAATCAATTTTTGTACAGTTCTTCGAACTCAATGATCTGCTTATTCGTTTTGGTGTTTTATATTCGATAGGTTTGAAAGTTGGTTCGTAAGGGGACTACCGAGACTAAAGACAATGAAAGATTTCAAACTGGTGAATGAGAACCGAAGAATTTGATCCTAATTCACATATTCCTGTGCGAATGTCGATTTCCTTGTGTCCTTCCGTGCCCATCACACATATACCTATCTGACGTTATCATATCGATAAATTTGCATGCTAGGTCCTCTCAACATGCTCAGTCGGCTTCCACCAGAAGGTCCTCTACAGTACAAACGATAACATCAAATTTATATATTGATACTGCTTCATGAAACAAGTTCAGATAAACATAGACAGTAGATATGGCCTGAAAGTTGCGACGTAGCTAGATTTGTAAGAATTTGTAGCGTGTATACAGTCAACAAATTGTCGAAGCGAAAGGGAGAACACACAACGTTCTTGCGGATGAGAAGAGATTATCCTTATCACTTCCGATGAATTTTATGGACTCTTTGGAGAATGCTATATTGCATTCGTTTTTCCTTATTTGTATACAAAGGGTGAAAGGTGCGAACTGATTTGTTGTCACACAGGGTCTCATAAGGAGATGCATCCATATACAGGGTGTCTTTGATGCAGCGAAAAAAGAGATATAAAAAGTAGGATGAATAAAAGAATGGGAATTGAAGGCAACCAAACACAGAGGAATTATTCCAGTTGAGGATATACAAATTTAGAATGTGCATTTTAAATTGAACTGATGAAAGTGCAGATAAACTTTAATTGGCATTTCTATAATCTATTATAAGTTATCCAAGGTACCATCAGAGACGTGAGATCTCATAAGTAATTGTCAATAATCTAGGTCACAAAAGCAGTGAACGGGATCAGAGATTGGATCAACAGGAAACCTTGCAGTTACAGAAAATAGGCACCAGGATGTGATAAAATGAGGATACGAAGGAAACCTATTATTGACCAATTCATCGCAAAAACGTCATAAATATCCGAGTCATCTTTTGTAACGGGAGACCATTTTTGTGCATTTTGATCGCTCAATTATTCCATTCGTCGCTCACTCAGATAGTTTAACTAGAGAAAATTATGGGATGTTGAATAATATTTCAAGTAACTGTTCGCTGGTTGTCTTTGTAAACGCCAGGTTTCTTGTTTTGCCTGAGAACCGTTGTTCAATTCTGTAATGATCGCTTTACTTCTGCTGTGAATGAATCTTGGCATTTTTGAGAAAACGAATTTTGTATTTTTGTAGTTTTTGCATTTTTTAAACAAAAAGTGTTAAATATATAGTAAATATATAGTTCTAACGTTGATGGACTTCGACCATATTCCTGATCATTTCGACTAGATAATATTTTTCTGAATATCCCTGTATCCCTGAAGAATCCAAAATGTGATCATTTATAGAGCACGCCAGTTAAGATATCTAAAATAGTTGAATAGTAACCAAACTGTTGAACGAATTGAAATAGAATTGCATGAAAATATCTAGACTAGTTCTCTGATGTATAATCCCGGGCGAGGATAAGAAAGACTGACCCTGTATATGCGCAATCGAAGTTCCTTCTTTCTCAGAATACGTCTTCATTTTTCACCTTTCAATGAATTGTACACTTGTTTTGAGAGATTGGATCCTGGAGGTGGTTAAATCATTATAGAAAATTACCACTATTATAGAGATTGTTAGAGCCGTGAGAAATGCTGAAGGTGTATGATGGTCACCTCTGAAATATTTACACCGCTATGTGAAGAGCTTTGTGGTCAAAGAGGGGGAAATATGGAATGTACTGGCCGAACAAACTTTTGAACTGTGCTTTTCAGTTTGTGTTCACTAAATGATAATGATTGCTTCGATAATTAAGAGTGGAAATTGTGGAAAAAGTATTTTCTGGAATACTACTCATCACGAATGGCAAGCATGGAAGAAATCTAAATCTTTAGGTTGTGTTCGATTGAAATATATAAAGTGTAACAGCCAAATGGAATAAATTCGATAACGAATAAATGAGGGGGTGTTAGGAAAAACGCTCGGACACGTCGATTTGTAATTTTAAATGCGCATTTTTTTCAAGAAGATAAAATTATATAGGGTGTTCCATGCGACCGTGGCCAACACCAACTTTCTTATTTCAAATGCAACCCCCTGTTTATTATTTATTTTTTGGATTCCTCAGAAAATTCTAGACATAATTCATGTACAATGTGCTATACATATGTTCAAATTTTTCGGAAATATTAAGTGTTTTCAGATTTTTTACAATTTTACATTAGACTTCTTTTTGTGGGGATATGTCAAAAGTATTGTATATGAAACGAAACCCTTAAACTTAGACGACCTAAAAAACCGAATCACGCTTGCGATTAGATCAGTCACGCCTGAAATGTTGAGTAACGTTAGATGACAATTCTACACCAGACTAGCATGTTGCCAAGACGTTCGCGGCGAGCATTTTGAACATTTCCTACATTGACATTAATGTCTTTTTGTTTTTTAAAAATAATTAAGAAATAATCAGTATTACTTATTAGGTTTTAAGTGTAATGTACCGAATTTGTGAAATAAAATAATTTTTATTTAAAACGTTGATTTTTGCAATAAATCTGAAAACACTTAATACTTCCGAAATAGTTAAAGATAGGTATAGGACATTGTGCATGAATTGTGTCTTATATTCTCTGAAGAATCCAAAAAATAAATAATATACAGGGGGTTGCATTTGAAATAAGAAAGTTGGTGTTGATGGCCACGGTCGCATAGAACACCCTATATAATTTTATTTTCTTGAAAAATATGCGCATTTAAAATTACAAATCGACGTGTCCGAGCGTTTTTCCTAAAACCCCCTCATTTATTCGTTATCGAATTTATTCCATTTGGCTGTTACACTCTGTATATTATAAATACTTTTCACAACAGGTGTAATTGCTTTCTAAACGCACTCAGTATATGAAACTCAACGATTTCCAATCATTTTCCATAACTCTTTATTCAACAGAGCCAGATTATAATGAAAAACAAATTGGCGCCCATTCTCGACCTGTGCCTTTGTGGTGGTCGGTAAGTGAGAACTGAGGACTGGGTTTAAAATGAACACTTATTGATATTCTTGGGCCAACACTTGTTCCACCCATTTATGGCAGAGTTCAGAAGGAAGTCCTGACAAATAAGAAAACGTTAACGAGTAATGTTCTCCTGCAATATTTGTATTGGGAGAAGAGGCATTGGAAAGGTTAATGAATGTGGTGACATCATCAGGAGTTATGGTAGCAGTTTCGTTACCATTTTGGCAATTGAACCCATCAAAATTCTCGAAAAGGAATCTATGACATATAGAACTATGAATTGAGTGTGTTGCCCTTGAAAGGGGAATATGACAGTAAAGTTGAGATAGAATTTAAATGATATATTAGTCAAAAATACTGCTGAAAAGTTTTTATATCAAATAAAAAGCTATTGTTTGTCATATTTTGTGTTCAATTCATGTTCAAAGTCAAATCGACCATATAGGGAAGCTTTCTTTGTCAGTCTTTCAAATCACTAATTGCTTTGTTTATTCTCGACGTTTTCTGAGGAACTGCCGATGTAGCAAAGGTTGTCATTAAATCAAAAACAGGAGCAATCTCGCTCAAACTCGGCCTAGGATGAATTTCCGCAATATCTCCAATCTGGCTTAGTAATTAAACCGGAGTAAGCGACCGTTTAATGTGCCCCCTTCGTTAAAATAACGAGATATGTATTGTTATTACCTTATCGCGATCGAATCTGACGTAAAAATTCACAGAGGAAGTATCTTTCACTATTTTGCATCTGCCTTTCGACCGATAAACGGATTCAAGTATGCCTGACGATTTTTTTCGAGCTGCTGGAAAAACTGACTTCCTCTCCCGTTGCTCAACAGTTATAAATCAGCGGGGCATTAAAAATATGGACTGGGAGAGGCTGATTATGAACGGAGATAATCGACGATCTTGATCACATTGTCGTCCGTTCAGATATTAAGATGGAATCTCATTAGAATTTAAATTGCACGAAGTCTTCAGCTAGCCTGGTCTTGAATGAAAGACAATTCTCTATTCACCAGCAGTTTTGGCGGATAGCAAAAGACTTCATACTGGACATTTCTTCTCAAGTTGACATGTGACCAATCTTTCTTTCCTTTGGGTGTTGTGAACTTTGAAAAAACTACAATATTTCAACCTGCAGTATTTCGATGAATGAATGTCATATTTATATGAAATAAATTGATGTTTGTCATTTCGTTAATTATTCATCTCACAATTAGCGTGAATGTTCTGAAAAATATTAAATTTTACTTGACATGGGAACAATTAATTGATGAATTACACTTCAAATGACCTTGGAAAGTATTTTTTCTGAATAAAGTAGCTCTACTTCTTGATATGCATTATTTCGAGATACACTTCGCCCATAGCCTACTAAAATATCAATAAAAATCACAAAATATGGGATTTTTTATTTGAATTCAAAAGAATTATGCTGCTCAGAGATAATAAGAACGCTGAGAAATATTTTATACCTCTGAAAAAGCGTGAAAATAATGAAAATTCGAATTCAATGAATTCAACCATTTCATCCATATAATAATAAGAAAAATGATAAAATATCCCCATCAATGATCAAATTATCCTCAACAACAAAAGGTTCATCAATTTCTTGCTGAAAAATTTAGAGTTGCAATTTGAAAAACTCAACTCCTCAATTTTACAGGGTGTTTTTTAATTGGGGGTACAAATGAATAGGAGAGATTATTCGCATAATTTTGAGAAAAAAGCCCCAAAAACATGGAACTGCAAACATTTTTTTTTGGGATATATGCTGTACTAGGAGGTATTGAAAACAGATTGATTGGAAGGGGTGGGCATCAGTCATGGTCCGCCAGATGCCCAGACTTAAATAGTTCAGATTTCTTTTTATAATAATAATGATAATATTCTTTTTTCAAATCACTTCAAGTAACATATAATATATCACAAGAATAGAAATGTAATAGTGTCCAATCATTTAATTAATTATTTATTCCATACTCTCCCAAGGAATGTGGTTCCATTTTGATTAAAAATTTATATAGTTCCCTCTTGAATTGTTTGTAATTTTCTATCTTCTGTAGGTATATTCACAGGTAATAAGGTACCTATCTATTATAAAATTTCATTCTGTCTGTCTCTGTTTATCTACATATAGGATAATTGTAATTTTGATTCCTCGTCTCGTATCTGGTCTTCATGTCCTTTTACCCATTAAAAAGTTGTTGCGTTTCTTTTTATTCACTCTGTATGTAAATTATCAATCCTTTGGCAATCTTATATTGACAAAGGTCCCAGTAACGTTCACACAGGACACTCTCAAAAATATTCATATTTAATTTCATTGCAACTAAATTGTGGACACCCGGAATGAGTAAAAATATTGAAAATTGACATTTGTGGGCTTCTGATTTCTCTCAGTTTATGCAGAAATTTTTTTTTACGAAACTGTGCTGTTATAAATGCGATTAATATTCTTTATTCTCCCAAGAATTCGTGATTATGACATGATTGTGGGTATGTACTTCTTAAAACCTGGAATAACTTATCGTAAATGAGTCGGAGGAAAATTGTTCGCTGAAGTCACAACCGTTTCGCAAAAATTGACAAGGAATAGCGGATTCAACATTAGCCGCAGCCAGTTAATAGGACTCTAACGGCTCAGTCGCTTCTTTGTTCCATCTTAAATCAATTGGACAAGTTCAGAGTAGTTTCGTGTAGCCCTGGAGAATCGTATGCAGTCTCCGAGAAATTATCCTCTGCATTTCCTTGTTTCTTGCCATTCTGCCATTTTTTATGGCCCGCGACTAACATCGGTGTAGGAAAATTGCCCGCTCTGTGAATCCAGCAGTTATCACGTTTTTGCCTGGGTTTCTCACGCAGCAGCTACCGCATATCTGGCTCTAAAATGGAGCTAACGGAAGGTGGTGTGCAATTTGTGAAGATGCACATAGAGATCAGGAACAATTTTGCTTGAATTCCTTGGTTTACCGGACAAACCAACTGTATCAATTATGAAAATACACCAATATTAGAGATAGACTCCACAATATCGTTCATTCTATATTATACTAAAACGGTAACTCTGTGGTCCGGACCGGGGAATCTGTCGAATAAGTGGGTCTAGAAGAATCTTAAAATCGCAGCGAAGCTGCGATACAAGAAAGAAACAGTAAAGAAATTTTTATACGGTCGGAAAGAGGAATGATCGATTCGTACGTGGGCGAAATTTCGATTCTCTAGGCGATGTAGAAGTATTTCAAAAAAATTCGCGAGAATCGCAAAAATATTCGGCAAATAGGGCAATTTTAAACTCGATAAAACTTTTTTGGTAGATATCCTGGACGTGATGTAAATAAACGGATCGAAAGAAGAAGAGTCAATGCAAAATAGCTTGGTATTCAAATCTTCCATAATTTCCCAATTTCTTCAGGACAATTGATCAAAGTGACATTTCTCCTACAAAATTACCCGATCTGCAGAGATCACAGACTATTTGACCTTGTAGCTGTAAGCTTTCAGAGTTTGGCCACAGCCGACTTTAGAGAAAGTCCGGAACACAATCTGACAACTGCGCTCAGATTCCGTGACAGGAGGCCTACCGATAAGGATAAATGCTTAAAAGGTAGATCTGCTGGCCCATACTAGTTTTAAATGGAAAAAGACAAACAATTTGTTCACTCACCTGTACATTTGAGCTCCTGTCCTTTCTCGTCAGAACCGAGGTAGCAGTTCGGTCTACCGTCGCACAGTTTTGACAGTTCGAAAAGTTGCAAAACATCGGTCGATTCGTTTACTTGACAGCCGAAATATCCGTCCTCTAAATTTAGAAAAAAAATCTCGCGTTTACCGTGTCCTATCCTGTCGTAGGATTGGACGGTCTGAAACAAAAAAGAAACAGTTTAAGAAAATAAATCAACATGAAAATAGAAGGCAGAGCAATTAAATCAAAATTATATAATAAATAGAGAGTAATGAAGGTACTTGAGTTCAATTTGCATGAAATATTGATTTTAATTCTTTAATTGTGATTGTTTTATGAAAAAATCAACATTAAATGGTTGAATCATTCGAAATTAGAACCATACAACGTTGAAATATGGGACCAAAGTCACAGTTGAATCAGATATTATGCTTTAAGCCTTTGGACACTATTCTGGAAAAAATCAACCCAAAATCAATACGCAGGTTCAGTGAATGAATCATCAGAAAAATGTTGGGCCCAAGAACATATCCTTGTGGGACCCCACAAAACATCTGATGTGAAATTCCGTTAATGAACCAGAAATTGGAGCAGACTCTGAAGAGACGATTACAGACATGAATAAACTATCTATTTACTATTTATTGATACTTCCGAATGCATAATAACGAAACAAGGTCGAATGGGATGTAACAGTAACTGTTCTAGGTACGCAGCGTTATGTAACTCGAAATTATACATATGAGTAATGGAGAATTACAGTGAGGTGTCCACTTCCATTTGAAATATTCATAATTCGATGCAAAACTTAATTGATTTCCATTCTGGGACAATTTAATGTTATTAACTGTAATTTGATATTATTGGAGTTGTATGAAAAATGTTCCGGCTGTTTTTGTTGGGGCATTGAGGTTGTTAGATGTGGTCGTAACAGTTCGCGAATTATAGAATGTTGGCCAATTTTCTCATACGATATGTCAGCAGTTGTATTCATTGCTTATTAGTTTTCCAATCATGCCAAACAAAGGAAAGAAGAAGAAGTAGAAGAATAAGCTCTTAATATACCATCACTACCAGTTTTCTACACCGAAACGACAAAACAAATTTTTTCAGCCTATTTATAAACAAAATTACAAAATTTTCCAAATGAAGTGACGACCTCTTTTGCCATGCATTCGCCCATTTCCAATCAAAAATGTCACCCTGAAGTGTTTCACGTGGGTCACCCCGTATACTAATCAAATTCAACGTCAAAACCCAACTCAAACTTAAATTACCCACCATGATACCGTCATATTTGACGTTGAATTTTAATTTGTTCGCAGCCCAATGTTTACGACCATTATATGGGTCTGTTGGGGCGAAACCTCAGACCAGCATGGAAATCTTGGAACCACCTACATCGAAGAAACCACCATAGTGGAACGAGAACTACATCCGCCAATATTAAAAGCAAGGTCCTTCGTACTGTTATCACAAGGTCAGAGTCTACCGAGCGTAGATAATTGTTTTAATATGATGCGTTTTGTACTATGAGGCAGATACGGAAGTATTTTATTGGGGATCTGCATCCAGAGGAAGTGAATAGTTGACTGAGATCTATCGTGTAATTGAGTATGCAGATTTTACTCAGCGATTTCAAATTTGGTGTGTCGTTGATTCCTCAATGAACTACGACTTTTGAAGTCGTCTCCGATTCAATGATTTGCAATTAAAGTTAGATTAACCAGGTTTTTGGGAAACATATTTCGTCTGTAAACAAGGGTGCAAAGGGAAAGCAAAGTGTTTGGGCATGCAATGAGTCGCCATAT
Source organism: Adalia bipunctata (assembly GCA_910592335.1). Taxonomy (NCBI): domain Eukaryota; kingdom Metazoa; phylum Arthropoda; class Insecta; order Coleoptera; family Coccinellidae; genus Adalia; species Adalia bipunctata. Next base: position 9,479,702 of record OU342951.1, read on the forward strand.
CAAGCGATGAGAGATCACAGATAGTTATAGTACGAATACTTCTCAACTGCAGGCTGCCATAGGTATCTAAAGAAAATCTAACCGTAAGGCTAAATCGGTATCGTTACCACTCAAACTGTAAGGTGCATATGAAGAGATCCAAACTGAGAAAATCTCCTCATAATCTATAACAAATAACTGGTTGTAACAAACGCCAGAGAAATCGATGAAACGAAGATACAAAGTAATTTCAGTATTCGCAAACGGTCTAAGATAAAGTCCTTATATTACTAACTCAATAAATCTCAACGCTGCAAACAATAACTGTACCCGGCAATTTTTCATAAGTAATTTATGCGGAAAGCCAGGTTATTCAACTTGGAACAGATATGCGAAGTTATTCTCAAATATTTAATCAAGAAATGCTAAACATAGAAGATCACCGGCATCAAGTTATATGGCTCTGAGAACGCCCCCTTCACCTAGTAACTCCGGTCAGAGGAAGTGATGTTATTTATGAACAATAATTTCAGAGCCTATTATTCTGTGATAATTTCTTAGGTATCATTTAATAGGATGTTTTAGCCTCATGCCTCAGGTGATCTCTTTCTTCTCAACATATAAACAGCAAGAATGTAGAGGATTTCAGAATAGGTGGTTACGTATTTATTTAAAGAAAATATCAGCTTCAAATTTAATGAAATTTGAATTGAAAAAATTTTTTGAACTATTTCTTTCCCATTTTTTTTGCGAAAGTTATATTTCAAGTTTTTCACACCTTTCAGCAAAAAAGAGAATTTTAAAGTCGTTATTTTTATTTATAGTTTCTATTTCTTGTTTCGGAATAGTTCATCATTTATTTCTGGGTTGTAAAATGAAAGCAATACTTTTTGAAGAGTATGATACTCAAAATTTATGACCTCTGTTTCATAAACCGACTAACCGAGGGAGAAACTAATGTATATTTGCGACTCCATAAAGACATTCCGTCATTAAAACAAACGAGATCCAAGTCGGCCCGGTAAACTTTTCCTGTACAGGTGCTACAACCTCAGGGAATAAAAATACTCTCACTAATAGTGTTCATACGGCGTAACAGTCTAGTATTTATTTCCACCAAGATTCAGAAATAACGGTATAGTTGTCAGAGGTCTATTATGGTTGATAATTTAAGAAATTACTTTCGATGGATGCTCGTGTATCCTTCGGTACCATATATCGTTGTTAAAACATGTTGAAGAATGTGCAATATGAACAATGCATTAAGAAACACTGGAAGGTTTCTCGCCTAACCTGACGTTGGGATCTCCATGGGAATTTCGCATTAATTGATGGAAATCTCAGGAAATCTAACCGATTTAATTCATTAGAAGTATTTTCAGAAGGGATTATGAGGAATTTGATCTATTTTCATTGAAATCCTCGACCAGAAAAGCTGAATTTCGAAACTAAACGACTCGATTTGTCTTCATACTTCGACCGTTTAGAGAACATTGTTTATACTTGTTCGGAGATGCTTGTGGCTGATTGAAGACGGAATATTTCTCGTCCCATTCCGTACCAAGTGTGGCACAAGATACAAACAAATGGACAACATACTGAATGGTGAATTGAGAAATGGTGTTACGACAAGACATTGACAAAGTTGAATGACTGTGAAAACATCGTTTTGTGTGTATAATAAAAGCGACGATGATTCTGATCCTTCCACACTTGTTGAATATATTGATTTCTTCGAAGTACTTCCATTTTTCCAGTTGTCATTTATGTGGCAACATCTTGTGACTAAAAAATTATACTCATTTTCATGAGAATAATGATAAATATAGGATGTCTTATTTTTTATACTTTTAACTTCATTTTATGTATGGCCGCTATTTTGAGTAGGTCTTTGACCTTCTGAATACTCGGTTATAAACCTTCTGAAGAAGTGCCTTATAGATTAGTCAATATTTTGTTCAAAATCGAAAGAATTCAGAGAGTTTTTATAAAGTACCAAAATGTGTAAAATCCCAGACATCTCTCAAGGACTTCTCTTGTCTGAGGTCATTGCTGTTTCCAGATCGAAAGAAAACTGTATCTGTGGTCAAGGATGGTCGATAGATATTGTGCAATCTCATCGTTACCGAAGAAATTCCCAGAATGAAACCGATTTCCGAGTTCTTACCTTTTTTACGAGATAATCTAATGTTGATTCAACATCATATTACTGTTCGCCAAGGTATGCGAGATAAAATGTTTGCATGCTGAATTGAGCATCTGCAAGAGCTTTCTGTCTGCAATATCGACTTAAAAATAACGGGACAGCTTTATAATTGCAATGTTGCTATTTCATTAGTAATCAACATGTGTTTAATATGGGTGAAGTTTTTTTAATTTGACAGACGCATGCAAATTGGCTTCTAGGGTCAAGGAACTTGAGCTTGGACTTTAATTATTATATTCCAACGGGAAGAGGCTTGGAAGGAATGAAAAATCATGATCCATTCGATTAAAGAACCTTGGTTTCAGATCATTATTATTTTTACTTCAACTTACACAGTCTTCAGACTGTACATTCTTGAGGCCGAAAGGAACATTTTCCTTTTAATTTTTCACTGTTTTGCGAATACATACGATTCTTAGGTATGAATAGAAATGTCTTCGACCGAAAACTCGCAAATAGGACCCTTCTTCGCCCAAAGCAACACTTGGATAGCTGGCGAAAGCTCTAATCACCTACGGAGCCCATTCCCCGCTGCCCGAGCCCATAAATCATATAGCTACCCAGGAATAGGACACGTTAAATAGCATCTCAACGCAATTATATCTCGGCACATTTAGATCTGCACGTATTTGTCAGTTAGCTGCCAGCAAAATAACTGCTAATTAGCACCATCCAAGATGGCTGTAAGTGTTGGTGCATTCGAGCCTCGTCTAAGCTACGCCAAATGGACACCATTGTGAGTCAGTCGTTTTCAGATATATGAGGCTGTCCGAGTAAGGGACTGGATGATGCATTATCCTGGTTAAAGCTGTACGGTGACAATTTGCGATAGTCGTTGGCTTTCTTCAGGGAATCTATTTTTGTCGCTTTGAGAACTTTTCGCAGCTACTGGGACATATCTAGTGTTGAAGACGATAGGACAGATCAGTAATTTGGGTATTTTTGTCTTGAGCAGGTTATCTATACTTTACTACAGCGTTCTCAATCTTACACATGTCGAAGAAATGTTTCAATATAAAGTTAAGTTGTGAGCCCAAGGATGTTACCCAGTGGAATACGTCACTACACAGTTCTCCTAGTTTGTGATACCTTCTTATTCGTTCAATGCTGTTTGTTATGAAGAACTGTGACTGAAAATCACAATTTGACATGTTATAATGCAAGGAATCATGAGTCCATACTTCTGGAGAACTCCTTGGGTACTATAGTCCGTTCAAATATAAGAAGGAGCTTTGTAAACAAACAAAATCGTCTGGTTTGCGGCTTGCGCACAATAAAGCTCCTATTGGTCAAACGGTCATTACGACGCTCCCTTTTAACGCCCTAAGAGCCTGCCAGGATCGTACTCGGAACGGACTGTGAATGGTACTGGATAGAATTGATTCAATAATTTGAGTCAGCAATTCCCACATTAGAACTTTTTTCCTCAGATGAAACTCTAGTGCGAAATTTCTGTTATGATTTGCAACTGCCAAAAACATTTTATATCCGACGTACCCTATTTTTTTTATTTTGTTTTGTTTTTATATTATCATCTACTAAATATTTTCTTTTTCGGATGCTCGAGATTCCCTAATGGGTGAAAGCCATCTTGATTTGCATAAATATCGAAGTTTTCAATTGACAAGACTCGTTAAAGATCTCTGTTCAAATTTATAATGGTCATTCACTTGTAATATGCGAAATATATTTAGTTTCGGTCCAAAATTTTATATTATTTTGTACGAAACTCTTTGTCGGCTGCTCAAGATTCCGACAAAGTAATTCCGGGAAACACCAGATTTGGGTCCTTTCCCTTAATGGGTTAAAGCCATCTTGATTTGCATAAATATCTAAGTTTTCAATTGACAAGACTAGGTAAAATACCTTGTGCTACTGTGAAGGTCTAGCTGTTCAGTTCATAGATTTTGTGAAAGTGTATTGTGTTGGAAAATCTTTTGACTAAGTGTATATAGTGTATAGTGTATGTCGAATTCGGAAACGGATACTGCATCTGAGGGTGATATGTGGGGACCACCACGAAAAAGGTCCAAAAGGTCGCATTTCTCTGCTGAAGAGAAAGAGATAATTTTGAACATTTTTCGAAAAGAATTGGAAGAACATCCTGATTTATCGAAAAGAGACTTAGTAGGAATTGTTTCAAAATCCTCAGGGGTGAGTGATTCAGCTGTAGTCAGAATTCTCAGAGAATATGAAGAGAATAAAACATTGACGCCACCTAAGAGGAGAGCCCAGTCGTTAAAAATAATCGATTCGATTGACGATTTCGATATAAACCTTATCAGAAGAATTGTCCACGGTTTTTTTTCCGGAATGAAATCCCAACGATTTCTAAAGTACTAGAAATCGTGAATGATGACGACAGTTTGCCAAATTTCAAAAGAACAACGATCTATAAATTATTGAAAAAAATGGAATTCAAGTTCAAAAAACGTGGTCGTGATAGTCTACTTATAAATAGGGATGAAATAATTGTGTGGAGAAGAGATTATTTGAAGAAAATCCGCTCATTAAGGGAACAAGGCAGAAAAATTTATTATCTGGATGAGACATGGATAAATAAACTGAACGATTGTGTGAAATCTCTTCGATTCGACTCTGGACGGAAAGTAAATATACGAAGACCCTCCTACCGCTGCGCCAAACTTGTTCATATTGCTCCTTCTTAAATTTGAACAGAGTATAGAAGTATCCCGCTCCTTTGTTGCCTCAAACATTGTCGAATAGGAATATTCCAAACCGAAATGGTTGTGGGTAATCTCGAAATCTTGCTTTACCCCGCTATATATCCTTCCACTTCGTGAGTCCAGCAGTTGCAGCTTCTTAACTCAATAACAACCGAGCCAATCAGTTTCTAGGCGTTCTTTACTGACATTTATTTTTGTTTATCCTTCGTTCGTCTCGTGTAACGACCACTGCGCCTGCCAATGACTTCCCATAATCAATTTTAGCGAGATTGGGAATAGGACGGAACGACTTCTTGAGATTGTCTGGAAAGCAATAAGAAATTCCAGCTTGCGGACTTTCGATTTCTAGCAATCCGCCCCGATGTCAAAGGCCGGGCATGTTGGTCGTTAAACTCAAGGTGGAGATCTGAGGATTTTACGAACTTTGACGTCGTTTCATGGAATTATTATTGTCAGGATTGTTTGGATTGTATTGCTGGTTACTTCATCAGGATAACGTCTGGTTGCTTAGTGCATGCAATTGTATTATACAGGGTGGCCCACTTTGTACTCTGACCTTTACGAGGATATATTGAAAAATTCTAAGCCTACTATAGAACCAAACAAAATTTCAATGTCAAAATATTTTATTACTCAACATATTCTACTCTTAATTGAATACATTTATTACAGCGAACCTGCAACGTCTCTAGACCTTAAAAAAAAATTTTTCTTCTTGCTCTGCAAACCAGTCCTCCACAGCTTTTATTACCTCCTCGTTGGAAAAAAAATTACGACCTTTTAAACTTTGTTTCAGTTGAGGAAAGAGATGATAGTCGGACCGAGCCAAATCTGGTGAATAAGGGGGGTGTTCTAGTAATTCTAACCCTAAATCACGAATTTTTTGCATGGCAACATGAGATTTGTGTGGAGCGTTGTCCTGTAAAAACAAAACACCTTTGGATAGCTTTCCGCGTCTTTTCTCTTTAATTTTTTCCCGTAGAGTGGTTAGTTATGTCGAATAGTAATCTCCAGTTATTGTTCTACCCTTATCCAAAAAATCAATCATGATTACTCCATAGCAATCCCAAAACACTGAAGCAAGAACTTTTCCAGCAGATTTTTGGACACGAAACTTCTTAGGACATGGAGAACCAGAGTGTCGCCATTCCATCGATTGTTGCTTTGTTTCTGGATCGTAGAAATGTACCCAAGTTTCATCCATAGTAACAATTCGGTTTAAGAAGTCTACATCGTTTTCAAATCGAGCACAGATCGAACGCGATGCTTCTACCCTTGCACGCTTTTGGTCAACATTCAAACATTTGGGGATCCATTTTGCAGAAACTTTTCTCATGTCCAAATTGACGTGAACTATATAAAATCTTCAGTGCTTCAGATATCCGTTTTAGCCCAATTCGGTGGTATGATAAAATCATGTCATGAACTGCATCGATATTTTCGGGGACTGACACAGAAACTGCCTTTCGCGATCGGTCATCATCTTCAATGGAAAATTTACCTCTTTTAGCTTGCAGTTTTCACGGTCGCATACGAAGGACATTGATCACCAAGGGAAGGTATATTAAGCATATCTTCGTATATCTGCTCACCTCTTAACCCTTTTAAATACAGGTACTTCATGATGGCTCGATACTCCAATTTTTCAATTTTTACAATTTCGGTGGACATCTTTTTTTTAATTTATTGCGTAACTCCGGTTTACTTTTTTGACGTCGAACTCTACACAGACACTTCTAATAAGTTATTGTTCGTTGATATGGTATCGCAATTTTTGTTTATGCATGAAACTGGTCTAGGCTAACTAGATATCAATACATCCTCGTATTTCAAGAAGAAAATTCTATATCAACTCAGGCTCATAAAAGCCCTATTTCAAATGTAACTCAATGAACTAGGGAAGAATAATAGGGTCATATTAAGCTGGTTTTCACTTGAGAATCGAAATTAAAGAGGAGACCTACTCTTATTGGTCCAGGACCTTTCTCTTTGTGGAAAATGCACCTACAAGAAAGAGTTTCAGAACAAGAAATAAACTGACTCGGCAAAATCTGTTGGAAGCTTTGGCAGGATCATCGACTCTATCAAATGATAATCCCTATAGTATAAATCTTTCAGAAGTTGTCACATGATGTAATATCTCGTTAAAGCTGGAATTTGAACCATTCGTCATTGCATTTATTTGAGTCCTGCGGATGTCCAACTCCATCTTCATCTTCCAGCGGGCTATAAATGGAAAGCGAAATCCCCTCAGCCATCAAGACCCCCCGTTTTCCCGTCCTCCAATAACTTCCCAACACAAACAAGGATACGTGGATTACTATAATGGATTCGCTGTCGACCAACGTACGATTTAGCTGCATTATCCCAGGATCTTTGGATGCTGGCGGAGCAGCATGCGATCCGGGTATCTAATTCGTACAGCGCACGTCACTAAAATTATCTACAACCGTTTAGATGGAGTTTATTCTCCGCTAGATAAGTGCCACCCTCAACTTTTCTGCCGCCTAATCGGCTCGTAAATTCTTCGCTAACAAGCTGCGTCAGCGGTGCTGATCGCCATTCTGGATGGGTTCTACGCCCTTAGATGCGATGGTTCCGCTTAGACCTGAAGAAGTAAAGAGCGCCGATACATAAAGGGTTTCCCAATAGGGAATTCAAGCTGAGAGATGCGGCAGCTGGAGGCGGGAATTTTAAGTATGTTTGTGAGCCCCTTTTTGACAGATTATTTTTTGAACCAGTTGGATCTTCTATGAGTGTGGACCAAGAACGCAAAAGGACCCCGCACTTTTCTTATGGCAAATTTCGTTCCGTCAAATGTTCTAATTTTTTGGTATAATGTAGTACTCGACCTACTGATCCAAAGTGATCATGACGCCAACTCAATCCTATGACTAGTTTTTGAGATACAGGGCGCTGAAATTGAGAATTACCCATTTTTACTACGCGAGTATCTCGAAACAGAATCGAATGAACTTCAATTTTCCTCAAGAAACATTTCATTCCATCCCTAGGGAGCAACCATATAGAGGAATATCACCGAAAATCGTTACGAATACAGGGTTATCCATAATTGAATGCATGCTGGATTTTGAAAGTATAAAATGTGCCAGTTCCAGAGCGAAAACGTTCGCAAAATGAACTATTACACTTGATATGTTGTTGTTACATCGAAAAAACCTGAAATACCCGGAATTCATACTGGGTGATCCATTAATATAGAAACTATTCACAATTAAGGTTAAGTGTACACCCTGTATTTTTGGGTAGATTTAGGATGTTTGTTTGATTTTTTCAGAACATATCATCATGGACTTGAAAGAATACAGGGTGATTCAGTCATGAAATAAACTGTGAACCTCACGAAAATACTCAAAAACCTTTTTTTTTCATCACCCTCTATTTCAAGATTAACTCCGTTGAGGTGGGAGTTTCCTTCAACCACTGTACTTGATATAAAAACATTAATACGACTGAGAGTTTTTATCCACTATGACCAGATTTTCTTTATGTGATATGAAAATTATTTATTTATGTTGTTCTATTCTTATTCCAGCAAAAAAATCTGGTCATAGGAAGAGGATAAAAACTCTCAGCCGTATTAATGTTTTTATATCAAGAACAGTGGTGAAAGAAAACTCACACCTCAACGAAGTTAATCTTGAAATAGGGGGTGATGAAGAATAAAGGGGGTTTTTGAGTATTTTCGTGAGGTTAACAGTTTATTTCATGACTGAATCACCCTGTATTCTTTAATTCCATGATGGTATGTTCTGAAAAAATCAAACAAACACCCTAAATCTACCCAAAAATACAGGGTGTCCAGTTAACCTTCTTTGTGAATAGTTTCTGTAATAATGGATCACCCAGTATTAATTCTGGGTATTTCAGGTTTTTTCGATGTAACAACAACATATATAGTGAAATAGTTAATTTTACGAACGTTCTCGCTCTGGAACTGACATATTTTATACTTTCAAAATCGGGCAAGCATTCAATTATGGATAACCCTGTATTCATAATGATTTTCGGTCATATTTCCCTCTACAGTTGCTCCCTGGGAATGGAATGAAATGTTTTTTGAGAAAAATTGAACATCATCATTTTGTTTCGAGATACGCGCGTAGTAAAAGTGGGTTATTCTCAACTTCAACGCCCTGTATCTCAAAAACTAGTCATAGGATTGAGTTGGGGCCATGGACACTTTTGATCAGTAGGTCGAGTACTACATTATACCAAAAAATTAGAACATTTGACGGAACGCCATCTGTCATAAGAAAAGTGCGGGGTCCTTTTCCATGTGGTGAATGCACAGAGTCCAACTTGTTGTGAACGTCGACGAATAGACAAATCTGGGTCTTCATTAACACTATCACTTACATCAGCGATATTTTCTTCTGTATATACGGTTCTTGGTCTTGTCGTTGTTATTGTATAGAGTGGAGAAAATATTGTCCGAAATATATACGATAAGCTGCTCTGATGGACGATTACGTAAACCTCAAATTTCACGAAGTGCTCTATAAGTTTGGCGCATAAAACACTCTTTGTTGCTTCTAAAAATGAAATGTTGCTAATTGATTTCTAAAATAACTCATCAAATAGTAAGAACAGGATCTAATGGATAATCAGAATGGGAATCCGTGAACAATAATAAATTTAACACCATTTCAGCAGCAAAAAGCATCCTCACCGTTGGAGATAATTTATACACCTAATTACTGCATAAACAACTGGCATATTAAAATTGCAGCCAGTAGGTGTAGAAGTTTCAAATGGGAAAAATCGAAACAGTTATAACAACCTATGCAAAACAGATGATTGGACTCATATCTGTTTGTAACCACTTACACAGTTAGTCTCGAATTACGCGATTTTAATAAACAAATCGATACCCGCTGCTCTACTAGACAATGGACATTTGTATCCGTTATTACTAGAATTACTCTTCTTAGGTTCGTAATCGGTGAACTAATCATGTCGACAGCAAATAGCACCAAGAAATAGGCTACAAAATACGGTTTTTGCGAATTATTTGCTTGGTACAGTTTCTCATTTGATGATAAGCAATTACGGTTCATTCTGTACATGCATTCCTGGTTATTACACCTGTGTTCAACTGCACGTTTCCTGGTAATGCAGAAGTCATACTTCTTGTTTTTAGGCTGTAAGATGCATGGAGCATATTTTGATCCTACTTATAAGTATTCATTATATACGTATCAACAGTAGAATTATGTTCAAGCTGTAGCTAAAAACGCTACCATGTTTCTTCAGAAATTTTTCACACTACTTCGAATGAGTACAGTTGGCTTTAACCCATTCTGGGACCTTTTCTGAAGAAAACCATGAGAACTCAAGTCTTTGAAGATTTCATGAGCTCACAGTTTATTTTTATCAGCATAAGAAATGGAGTCATCAGATGGTACTCGTTTTATTAACAAGAACAGTATATTTTTAATTAGAATAAATAATTCCTCTTATATATCATCAGTAATTAAAGGTATCAAGCTTCTACCGTAACGACATTCATACTTCCGTCCTTTTAAATTGTTTTCTCTAGATTACAGCACGGTAATATAATTTTTTATGGGTTCATAACAAATTATTTTCCGTTATATTCATCTATACGACTCAATTTCCTTGTGTCGTGTGGAATACGATGAAAAGATAAAATAAACGTTATCTCTCGGCATCTACGTACGCAAACAGGCAATTTTCACGCATAGACGATACTTTTACTCGGCCTCAAGGTAGCTCAGGTAGGTTTTGTTGAACTTTTGAATTTGTGCAAGTATGAGACTTGACACCTTACAGCGCTGTGAATTCCACTATGTTAAACGACGAATGAATTTTCTTGGCTTATTTGGTCACAAAATTCCACATGTAAATCAATGAAATAGATAAAATGAGTTGTGTTTTTATTTTCGTTTACATTTGAGAATAACTCTCATCGGCAATTTTATGTTCATGATCTATTGCTTTACAATTTTCCATGGCTCATAGAAAAGAAAATAATGAAAAGAGATTAAATTTGTAGTTATACAATTTTGAACTACATTATAATATATCTACCAATTTTATTTAATAGAGCGGCTTTGAACTATACCATAATAATCTTTAATGAAAGATCGACACACCAGATGGTCCCCATTTAGCAATGTTTCTGTGAAAAAGACGAAGAAAAGTTCACATGGCTTCTTCTGTCGGAATATTACAATGTGCCGAGAAGGTAATTTCCTCAACAGCCATTATAATCATTTCAAGTGCGTAAAGTGCTTCATTATTGGAATGTATAATTAAAACCGATGGTGATTTCTATAGGTCTATCATTTACGTACCGATTGCACATGAGGACCACTCTGACTGGATTCTCATCCTCTGAGCACATGACTCAAGTTTCCGCAGTTCAGAGAAATTCATTACCAGTATTAAGAAACTTCATATTGGTTTTCAATGATTCTCAAGAGAATTCAATGTGATTTTCAGCATCCTCAATTTGTTTCTCTCAGTTTCCTTTTCAATGTATACCCTGTACCTATATCCCTTTTTTAGTTACTCCAACCTCTAGCTTCTGTTTATGGAAACTTTATGACAAAATAAAACTCTCCTGATTCAAATATTGGCATCTGTGAAGCCTTGAGGATTTTTAACAGATGTGAATTATTCGAACTCAGGACACCACAACATTTCTTCTCTCAGACTTTCCAGGACCTCTACGAACGTTATCACTCACCTCTTCGAGCCAATCGGCATGAGCAGTTCCTCAATCTCGGTTCGCAATGAGGCAAACTCGATATTCCGTGTTGTTTGTGGTATCTTGACAGCGTAGGATTACATGTCCTTGAATTCTTATGGCGACTCCTTATTTGGATCGAGTTATAGATGTTACGCTCAAACGTCACAGAAAGGTTGAGTAATGTGGTGGAAGCGTTTTGTCGGTCTCTACCGATTTTGTTCGATGGGGAGTTTGAAATACGCGTTCTCGTTATCTGTAGGTGTCAAAGGAAGGATAAGTTGCTGGGCGGTAACTACTTTGGACTCAGAAATTGTGAATAGGAAGGTAAATGGCCAAATGCTTGTATTTTAGATTCGCTGAGATAAGGAAAATCAATTTTCGAATGTGAACAAACACACTTATCCCATATTTCAGTGAAAATATGGAAAATAAGTTGGAGATATCAACGTTGGGTGAAGCAAGAAACCCTGTGCGGAAATCTGTTGGAAACAGTTCAAAAACGTCACGGACTGATATTAATCGTTGTTTTCTTGGGAATATGCAGAAAAAGCTCCACTCAAAGTATTCGGCTAGTTTCTAAAAAGTATGTTTCCGCCATTCAATAAAAATGGCTTCACTGGTGCATTATGAGAAAAATTGCCATATGTTAAAGGTCTCAATGAAACAGGCATGTTTTTCTCTATGTGGCTTTCAGGTGACCAACAAACTTGAGAAAAAAAATGAACGAAACATGAAATTTCAGCTGAATCTTTAAAAAAAACTATGCATGCGCTGCAAAAATCATAGTTTGAATTCGATAGCGCAACCAGGAATAGTATCCAAAAAACAGATTAACACTTTCAGGTGATAAACAGATTATTTTCATCGAATATTTGCGAATTCATGAGAACTAAGATGAAGATATCAACTCCTGGTTAAGCGACTAAACACATCGCACATTCAAAAACTTTTCTAGAATAAAAGTTTGTTCCAAAACTGACTGTCAAATATCCATCAAGCTATAATATTCTCCCTCTGCTTATCGTTTCATCTAACACACATCTAATATCGAAAATAACAGTTAAAATGACGAGTATAAAACAGTCTACGGCGAACTAGACACAAAATTGACCTCCAAGAATATAAAAATGTTCAGGAATTTCAATTATAGTGTACGATTTTCATCTTTATGACTTCAGACGTACCTTACGCATTCTTCAGTAATGTTAAGACAGACCGGCTGAAGTACTACCTTGCCATTGAATATCTTTTTTAGTAATCAAGGTTTGTTGACCGAGAACTTCAGTCAAAAGCGACCATGGAGGACCTAGGTGTTAAAATTATGTAAAGAATAGGAAACGAATAGCAAATCTTGTCCATATTCTCCTCACAGATAATGAAAACATCAATTTAGTCTATTTAATTGTGAAAAATTTGCAAACATTCATAAATGATTATGTCAAATATTTCCCCGAGCTTCAGAACTCCGTTTCTATCCTTTCTGTATGGTCTAACTGTTCCCTGGGAAAGTTTTTTTGTATGGCGAAATAGCGAACGGTAGCTGCTTGTTGAATGGTTTTGAATTTTCTTGATATATACGGTACGATGTTCAAGGAAGACTATCTCGCTTGTTATTCATGCACATTATTTCGTGAACTGTTAATGCTGCAGCTTACGCCTCTATAATGGGATTGGGTACAATGTGCCAGGATTTATAACCTCGAAATATAATTGGTTAGCAGCGGGTGTTTGAGAGCTTCACTTCCTGGAGATTTAGAAGCGGAAAGCTTGATTTCTATGGATTGAGAAAGGAGGTAATTTTCAAGATTTGTTCCTTCGAATCACAAGAATTGGTAATGCAGGATGGAAATTAATTTAATTCATACACTGAAATGGTGAACAATCCATTTTCATCTGGGGATAGACTTTGAAATTAAAAAAATCGAATCTTTTTATCTATGAATGAAATGAAATAGCTCCCAAAATCTGGATAAAAACAAATGTTTTCAGCATCTCTGTTTAGCAGGAAATAATTCTCAAAATCATTAAATTCGAACATATTCGGAAAATAACAGTGATTACTTTTTTTGCATGCCAAAATGGAAATATGTTCATGAGTAGTGAGGTAGAATAAGCTTCAGTTCAAGTGTTCATAATTAAGAATCCTACAATGCAGGATAAAATAAGTACTTTTTCGATAATTACTTCTTCGGCCACAACAATTTTTTGCTGATAATGAAATGAACATTTGTACTGCAGAAATTACATAAAAGAAAAATAACAGTTCTCGAAGGAGTCCAAATGGCAATCTTCGTCTAAACTAATTAACTGCTATCCACATAAAAATAACGTTCTTCTTAATTGGTGCAATCGTAAAATTTTTATGCGATCCATATATTTGAAACGGGGTTCAATAACCTCACAAATTCGTATGAAATGCAAATCCTGAATTTTCCTATGGGTATCCGATCGATTTCATGAAGATATAAATGTACTGTTGAGATTTAAATTGGCTCTATTATATGGAGAAATAAATTCGCATAAAAAATGCCATAAAGCAATATTTTGTAGCTCTGGTCTGATCATATTATTAGATTATAAAACACTTTTTGCGGATGATGAGTTTGTTTTTATTGTCGATTCTCTGATCAGACCTCAAGAGCTACGAAATTTTGGAAAAACATCGAGTAAGTACTTGTTGGAAGTGAACAATTTCAAAATTTAGAAACTCGTACTCTACCCATGACTTTGCCTTTCAGTCCATGAAAAGGCCAATAGCAATACTGATATTATTTTGTAGTATCCTTGAATAGCTAACAGTAGGCAAAGAAACTTAGAGAGTGTATAAAACAAGGGTCTTGACATCAAAACCACCACTAAAAACATGATCTCTCAATCTGAAACCTGGATCTCACTCTTCCCCTTCTAAACTCAGAACGAAACCGCGGTTTTCTCGTACCTTATCTGGGAAATTTATGGAAATTCTGCTCAAGAATGCACAGAACATGCTGCGTTTATTATAACGAACAGAAGTGGTGTTAATGATTCTTATCCTTATTAGGACGTCAATTAGCTGAACAGGCAATACTTCTTACTAACTATTTAGCATACCAAATTATGCGGTTTTTCAGAAGCTCCAAAGAAACAACGCGAGGGTTTTTCACCCTGAAATACTCGATGCAAACGAGATGCATCTTTCTCCTGTAATTAGCTCTCATTTTCGGAAGATAGAAATGCAGTTAAGGAGATACGTGTGGCTGAAAGCATTTCAACGAGTTGAAGGCACTTTTTAATGGATCAGATATAGGAACGGTTTGAAGGTATCGAAGAAAGTTCGAATCTGCCCATCAGCTTGTAAAAGTTATCATTGGCATGCAGAACGAGTGTAGTTTCTACATTCTACATTCAACAGTCCCCAACAATAGCGTATTGCAGGCTTACAATAGGAGTAGATTTTAGTTTATGATTTGAAGAAAGCCATTACGTTTGGTATAAGTGTTCAATAATTATTGCTGTAAAGCAGTATAAAATGAGGACGAACGATTGAGTATGAATATAGGAGAGACGGTCGTAAAGTTTTATGTGGGCTCAAATTCCAGTAGGTTGAGAGTTGTGAAGTCTCGAATGGTTAATTGAAAGCTCTCAAGAGACGTTGAGGAATTAATAACGATTTGACCATAATGCAATATTGTCCATTGTTTCTTCATATGGTCCCTCTGATAAATGGACAGGGGAAAGTCTCCCAAAACCGGTTACCTAATACACAGGTTGTTCCAAGAGCGAGTGCAGGTTTCTGGAGAACTGGGCCTATTTGAAATCTGAAATTTCGGATTATGCGACTCTTCAGAATTCCCTGTTCAGCTAGAATATTCAAGCTGATCAGAGAATTTCGAAACTGCTGCATGATAAGTGTCAATTCAGAAATTTTCTTCTAATTACTAAGACGTACGAGTGTTTTGTGTCACCCGGTATAACTGGCGAAGGAATTGTGTACAGGTGTGGTCAGTGCACATAACCAAATGGAGAACTCCAACTTCGTAGGCAAAGAACTCAAGAATTTATGCAAATAACGTTGGAGACATCAACGTTTGGTTAAGCGAGAAACCTCTCCTTGCAAATATTTTGGTAACAGTTGTGATATTTCACAATTCGAAAGAGAGTGAGTAGCATGTAAGATAATGAACATTGAAGACTCGATATTGAAAAATATGGTGTGAGAATCGCATCATGCTTCATACAGAGTGTAACAGCCAAATGGAATAAATTCGATAACGAATAAATGAGGGGGTGTTAGGAAAAACGCTCGGACACGTCGATTTGTAATTTTAAATGCGCATATTTTTCAAGAAAATAAAATTATATAGGGTGTTCCATGCGACCGTGGCCAATACCAACTTTCTTATTTCACATGCAACATGTATATTATTTATTTTTTGGATTCTTCAGAAAATTCTAGACATAATTCATGTATAATGTCTCATACCTATCTTCAACTTTTTCGGAAATATTAAGTTAATAATAATAATAAGACGTTCGCGGCGAGCATTTTGAACATTTCCTACATTGACATTAATGTTTTTTTTTTAATAATTAAGAAATAATCAGTATTACTTATTAGGTTCTAAGTGTAATGTACCGAATTTGTGAAATAAAATAATTTTTATTTAAAACGTTGATTTTTGCAAT
The DNA here is from genome assembly GCA_910592335.1 of Adalia bipunctata. NCBI lineage: Eukaryota > Metazoa > Arthropoda > Insecta > Coleoptera > Coccinellidae > Adalia > Adalia bipunctata. The sequence continues at coordinate 9,495,978 of OU342951.1, forward strand.
AAATTTGAAAACACTTAATACTTCCGAAATAGTTAAAGATAGGTATAGGACATTGTGCATGAATTGTGTCTAGAATTCTCTGAAGAATCCGAAAAATAAATAATATACAGGGGGTTGTATTTGAAATAAGAAAGTTGGTATTGGCCACGGTCACATGGAACACCCTATATAATATTATTTTCTTGAAAAATATGCGCATTTAAAATTAAAAATCGACGTGTCCGAGCGTTTTTCCCAACAAGCCCTCATTTATTCGTTATCGAATTTATTCCATTTGGCTGTTACACTCTCTACAGGGTCTTTCAGGAGGAACCTCACCCATATTTATACGGGAAACTACTGAACGTATTTTCATGAAATTCAGCACTTATAAGTATTTCACGATGCTGATGAAATCTAGAATATTTTCAAGGCATGAGCACCTCCGGTTTTTCCGGAAATGACGTCAACTTCAATTTTTCAAATTAGAACACCATTTTTTTATTGCAGAAATAGATTCCTTAGAAAATTTCAAGTTATTTTGATGTAACATTTTTCAGTTTTGGTTGGAAAATTCTCTCTGAGCGGGAAAATTTGAAAAAAAATCGAAAATAGAGCTCCGCTGAAACAAGAATAACTTCGAGGTTTTTGGATGGAAAATTTTCATTTTTGGGATTTTTCAAGATGTAAGATTGATGTATCCACTTTAAAAATCGAAATCGCGATTCATGATACAGGGGGTGAAAAAATCGCTTTCAAATGGATATTTTCTGAGTTAATATCCACTTTAGGGCAAGGGTGTGATGCATACACTCACATTATTTTTTAACGTAGATTCAATATCTGCCATAAAAAAATGGGGTTCTAATTTGAAAAAATTGATTTTTCACTATTTTGTCATCCCTAACTTTGAAAGCGATTTTTTCACCCCCTGTATCATGAATCGCGATTTCGATTTTCAAAGTGGATACATCAATCTTACATCTTGAAAAATCCCAAAAATGAAAATTTTCCATCCAAAAACCTCGAAGTTATTCTTGTTTCAGCGGAGCTCTATTTTCGATTTTTTTTTTCGAATTTTCCCGCTCAGAGAGAATTTTCCAACCAAAACTGAAAAATGTTACATCAAAATAACTTGAAATTTTCTAAGGAATCTATTTCTGCAATGAAAAAATGGTGTTCTAATTTGAAAAACGGAAGTTGACGTCATTTCCGGAAAAACCGGAGGTGCTCATGCCTTGAAAATATTTTAGATTTCATCAGCATCGTGAAATACTTATAAGTGCTGAATTTCATGAAAATACGTTCAGTAGTTTCCCGTATAAATATGGGTGATGTTCCTCGTGAAAGACCCTGTATATCCCAACTACAGATCTTGACATGAAATGGCGAAGATTGACGGAGCTATCAAATAATTATCGAATCGTTATGAGTGTCGACACCAGCAGTTCGCTGAAACGATCGCAATAAAATGGCATAATTCCTTAATAGGCTCAGAAGGACCAATAGGTCAAACTATGACTCAATTCTTCCACCATTAAACTTGAAAACGACAAAGTAGTCTTCCACCAATACTGATCAGGAGAAATTCTTTGTATGATAATGTACAAGAGATTTGTTGACTGTTTCAAGCGAATTTGTAGGCTAGGTGGAGTTTCTAGGCCACTGAGATCATATATCGCTTTGTGAAAGCGAAAGGTAGGCGGAGTACATTGATAATGCTCGTTTTGATGAAATACTGGTCTCAATTTGAATCTAAACAATAACGCCGGGCTACTTTACAGTATATTCAAGCCTTCAAGTGATTCATTACTGAATAAAACTGCATTGTAATGAGGCATTCAGAGTAATTTATACGATTTTGGACATAACCTCAATTCCAACCGCCATTATGGCTATTCCGATGTGTTTTTGCTTTGAATAACCGAAAAGTTGTTCGCTATTCTTTCCTCAACAGTTTCCTCTCTGTACTTTGGTATCATAAATCAAACTTGAAATGAATAATTGTTTTCATTATGTCATATGTTCAATTATAAATTAAACCAAGGCTATTCACGTCGTAAGTGAACTGAAGTTTACGAGATCATATCGAATGAAACATTTTTAAATCCTGTTGACAAGTTCGATCAGTTATGACTGGTTACCGATACATTTTTATTTATTCGCAGCATGATTGTTCTGGGAAGTTGAACAAAACCAGCGGCCTGGAAATCTTAAGCAAATCTTAATTGACATCGAAGGACAAATCAAAATGTTATCAATCTGTAAAAACCAAAAATGAAAGGGTCTTACATCTTGAAATAGGATCTAAGCTATCAATAAGCGACTAGCTTCATTAAAAAGTACAGGTTCAAGAACAATAATAATCGTAAAGCCCACAACTGAACTTGGAGTATCATTTACGTAATGTTAACTGTACTCCGGTCATATTTGCGTGGAGCTATTGTCGCCATTTCTGAATTTAGCTGATGACATCACCGCCAAGATCCTGTTATAAAAATTAATTCACCTGGCGAGCCAATGAGTCAAAACCCATTTGGAGATTGGGTTTACACACTTTGATTGTCTGTCTATTGTTACCTCTTCCGACAGTTAGAAGTCATGCGGCAAAGAATCTCCATTCCATTGACTTGTTAGACGGAGGTCTTTCCGAAGAGATTGATTCAAGTTGATTTGAAAACCACTTCATGAAAGAGTGTATTTATTTTCCATTATGATTCCGGGAGAATATCTGAGAGGTCCTTTGATGGGACCTTCTGGCCAAATATTCGATTATTAAACTCAAGACGAATACGACTAACATTTGGGTAAAAATAGACGATTGATACCCACAATAAGTGTTGAAATATAAACATTATCATTCTACCCTGAAATTTTTGAACCAGATTTTGTACAAAATGAAATACCAAGATTTCTTTTTCATTTGACTCTTGTGATATTCACAAAAAACTCTTGAAATAACATGATGGTTTTGTCCACCACTTTAATAAACTTCTCAAATCTTCGTCAATAAAATAGTCCTGTGAATCTGTTATTTTTGCTCGCAATCAATTCCATTTGGATCAGGCATGTATTTTCCTCCCACATCTCGAAAACTACGACACTGTTCTCCGATAATTGCCTGACATATCGGTAAATCAATTCCACATAAATTACCAGAAAATAAATTCCACCTCTGCTTGAACCATTCCTCGAAGTTTTCATCCAATGACATTAGCAGAGTTCCATCGTCAGTAAATCAAGATTAACATTCGCCAAGGCAGAAATTGAATCGAAGCAGCAACATAAAAAACGACTTAGGTTCGAAATTTAACACGGATGGAAGGGACGAAGAATGCAGGAAAAAGGAGAAAGAGGATTAAGCCAAATCAAGGAAAAAATAAAAGGATTTGTATGAAGAGTGGGAGCGTCAGAAATAAGGATAATTCCTTGGATTTATTGAGGTTGATTCAGTTATTTATGTTGTTTGTCGAATGCAACACAGATAACAGTTTTGATGTGCATTATGGTCAAAAAGTACCAGGAAATTGTAAATGAAAAATCTTGTTTTTATATTCCTAACTCAGTTAATCTCCTCACACACTTAAATATAAAAATCAAAATGCACTTGTGGTCAGCAGCTTTTGAACTTTCTTGCATCCATTGTTGATTCGCATTCTTCAGTTCAGAAACTAATTTTATTTGTTTCTCATTTATAAACGTCAGTTTCCAAAAACACAATATTAATCAAGAAAATTTATTTTATCAAGTCACTAACTTGTAAAACTGACAGTTAACTTGCAAAATTTTCACAAGTTAGTAGTATTATTTACATTAGAAAATTCTGTTTTATCGTCATATATGTTGAAAATCATGGTACAATTGTTATTTCCAGTAACACAGATTTTTGATGATGAAAGAGTTGATACTGCTGACTCAGAAACTGCTGAACTCGAGGACTGCAGAACATTTGTACTCTCCTTACTACCAAATAATTTGCTAGACATTTCGATTTTTTTGTTGACCGAATCAACGACATAACTCATCGCAATTTCGGTGCTCTTCCACCCTCCTGCACGCTTTGGTGCTAAAATATCTCCACCCGAATCCGCAACCATAGTGGCTCCAGTTCTGCGAAAAGAGTGGCCGGTGTATAACTCTGGGTCTTTTAAACCTAAATATTTCGCTATTTGCTTTGGGACACCACCAATAGCGTGCTGGCCAGCATTAAGGGAAATGCACTTTCCATGTCGGTATGTCAAAAAAAATCTTAGGCTTTCTGTTCCAGAATGCCGAAGATTTACATATTTTCTGTATAACATGCAGGGCTTGAAGCTGCAGCCATCATCGGTTATGGTGAATCTTCTTGTTGTTGAATTTTTTGTTTGCCACAATGTCACAATAACGTATTTTCCCATATCTTCTACATCATTCATGTTTAAGGAGAGAATTTCGTCACATCGACAACATCCGAAAATCCCAAATATTGTTACAATTTTCGCCAGCAACCACTGGTCATCAGGAGCATGTAGAAGAAATTGTTCAGCCTCTTCTTTACTTAATACCTTGGCCTTTTTTGGCGTATAACGCTCATTTTTTCGTTTCAGAAACGCTATTACCTTTGAAATCTGCAAATGACAACTAAACGTCATATTTTTCAATAAATTTTTTAAAGGAAAACAAACCTGCGAACAGGGGCATTTTCTTTCATTTCCAAGCAGGTTTTCAGCATAGACCATTTTGCCCATATTAAGGCTGAATCTAGCTGATAGTTGATTCAAGTAGACCAACAAAACATCTTCAGTTACTCCAATCACACTATTTTTGTTTTGCCACTTTTTGAAGTCGTCGTAGTCTCGCTCTTACCTTGAAGCTGATTTTGCCGATAATAAACTTGAAGCTACACTGCTGGCTGCCTCAATAATTTCTTTTGGTACATTCATTTTCGCTTTCGCCAAAACAAATGTAAAGAAAATAAACAGACATGTTCATGGCAACGCTTCCATAGCTTACGACATTTGCGACAAATTATTGAGATTTTTTTTGGAATTCATCTAACCTTTTTACAAATGAGAAACAAATAAAATATAAAACAATACACGCAAGGTAACAGGTTTTACTGGCTCAAGGAGGTAACTAACTCGCCTGCGGCACGTCAGTTATATCCTCCATTCGCCAGTATAAACCCTCTTACCTTGCTAGTAATGTTATATACTAAAAAATGACAGCAACAGTCAAAAAAATTGCCTATAATCATCTGTTTTCACAGAAATACTGCCAATTGTGAGTCGAACAATATGGTTAGAGACCATGCAAAATACAGACATCCAAAATGATACAGCCCTTCTTCATCAAGTAGAAAGAACGCTCAAAAGCTCCTGAACATAAAGTTCGTTATTCATTTTCCTGAGCGTGTCCAATACGTTCCCAGACGAGAGACTATCAGACACAATCATGGCGCATTCTACATTTATGCCTAAAGCTGTGGAGATAAACTTTGAAGAGATTCAGCAAACATCTGAGAGCCATCGGTAATTGCTCAATCCGGCATAGATACATCTCGCATTCATTCCGCAACTATGTTTTCCTGCCAATCGCAGTGTCAAAGACCAGTTGAGCAAAAAGAAGAAGACTCAACAAGCCGCCAACCATAACTTAGTTCGGCATTCGCAGATAGCAAAACGACGCAGGGGCGGACTCCCGCTATTTATATAGCACAACTGATCTTAGGATTTGGGATCTAACAGTTCTTAGTATTTGTTTCTAGTTCGAGTATAAGAATATAAAAAATATGAGCATTCTGAGGACAAGAAGAAGAAAACCCAAGAAAAACTATATAGAAAACTCATTTCAATGCGATCTCACGAAGACCATCGATTTTATATTGATAATTCAAGATCATAAATAGCTTCGGCCATTAAATTTTCAGATAAATTCATCCAGTATCTTATTCTTGTGGAATTCTGAATGATACTGAAGTAAACACAACGCGATAAAATATATTGCTTTATACACAAACTGTTATTTTTGGGAATGAAGTTCAAGGGGTTCCACAAGGTCAGTTGCTTGGGCCCCTTATTTTCAGAATATTCGCGATTGGCGCTTCAGATACCACCCTCGTTGATGAAGCTCATATTTCAATTAATTTCGCATAATTCATGAATAATAAAACGTAGCAGAGTAGCCAAAATCCAATTGAATAAAAATAATCAAAAATTTCACAGAAAAAATTATTGCATTGGCGCCCAATGGATGCCGCTCAAACCACGTATAATTCACTGTCAGCGTTAACTCGGCACATACAACCAAAGTGAAATTAAAAATTGAATACAAAAGCTGAACAATGGCTATTTTATAACCAAGCATGAATGAAGGTAAAAATGGTAAGCCAGTGTATGTAGCATGTATCATGAGTTATGCATCAATTTTCATTCTAGGCACTGTCAAGAACGTCCGGTAAGCTTCGGAAGAGTCACGTGCATCCTTTCTTCTTCGACGTTCCATCTTGAGGAGCTCGGTGTCAATGACTGATATATTTTTAGGTTTTCTTCTGCTGGTACGTCTTTAAATTCAGCATATTTTGCGATTAGTATAGGTTGTACGTTTCGAGTATGTGAAGGGGTATAGTAATTGTCGAATTTGTGATTCATTCGTGGAGGATATGAATGAAATTTCTATTCGACATATTAGCATATATTCAACAGTTGTGTGCCTTGAATTTTAAGTGGTGGGATCTCTTTTCTCAGTTTGAATGGGGAATATTGAATTTAGAATTTGTACCATAATCCTTACAAATACCTTACTGTCAGAAAAATTGCTTCAATGGTGAGATTCTATATTCTACTCCTCATGAATATACAATATTTTGAGAGGTTTCTGTGCAATATCTCTGCAGCACTGAGATCTGTTCAACTTTTCAACAAATTGAGATGGAGGTTTAATTTTTCCAGTTCTTAAATAATGAGTTAACAAGAAGCTATTGACGTTGTATTGAACTCAAGTATTCTCTATAAGAACTATAATTACCAAAAGCACTTACCGTAACGGTGTGGAGCCATATCCAAACTACTAATGGCAGTATTATTTTCATTTTTGCTGAAACAAAAACAATAACAAATCAGTATGCAGAATAACGAAGTATGGAGAGAACAAATAGCAGATTAAATATTGCCGAAACTTCCACAACTTTTTTTAATTACTTAGATTCGCTTATTCCCATTTCACAATTAGATAGTCTTCAATAAATCCAGTAAATATGAAGCAGAAATTTTTCGAGCTTGCCTATTTTTCTCGATAATGATCAGTCCATTCCTAGAAATACATGGTTTCTCAATATGTCAGACCCATAATATTGTGTAGCTTGCAACCTTGATACAAAAGTGAAGCTTCTTAGTTATTATAACTGGCTCGAATGTCACGAATTAACATTAAGGATTAATTTGGTTGATTTATGGAATGCCAGATCGATAGTTAATGAAACACACGATTTTTACACACCCTTGTTTTTCAGAGATTATTGCAAACTTATTATTTCTCAAGGGAAATTCTATTGAAGGATCGCTCATATTTCAGAGAAACTTTGAGGTATTCTGATCAACATAATATGAACAAATGGTTGATACGACGAGAGGGACGGCAGCTATGAGAGTTTGAAATTTCCAATTTTTCAAAAATGCCATTTCACAGGTGAAAATATAAACTATGATAGTTAGGGCTCTGGATAGATAAAGCCTCCAAATATTTTTTATTGAATTCAGCGTCCTCGAAAACCTATATTTTGATACCAAACTTGACCATGTAGTCCTTCTTTTACCCGATTTTTGCTCGGTTTTTGTTTTGCATTTTTCATTTTTGAGTTTTGTTCAGAGGCTCACAGTACTTAAAGTATAGGTGATAATGATCGTCCTAATGAGTTTTGTGAATGTCTCGAATGGGTGATAGATCTTCCAGATTGAAAAACGCCTTAAGATTCGCCAGGGGTTCTTGGCGAGGACGAATATGGTGTTTTTGGGGCGTCTTACCCCTAATGCATTTTTCTCCCAAAAAGTTGAAATTTTCGAAATCGATTTTATTATGCCTAGAGATACTTGGGACAATGCTGATTAACAACATACGAACAAAAGGTGGATACGACCGCATAAGCGGGAGATATGACGATTTGAAATTCGAAAACAATGCTTTTTGACAGGTGAAGATCTGAACTATGATAGATAGAGCTTCAACATATTTTTTATTGAATTCAGCGTCTTCTAAAACCTATATTATGATACCAAACTCGACCATGTAGTCCTTCTTTTACTCGATTTTTGCTTGTTTTTTGTTCTGCATTTTTCATTTTCGAGTTTTGTTCAGAGGCTCACAGCACTCAAAGTGAAGGTGATACTGATCGTCCTTATAAGTTTTGGGAATGGAATGTGAATGGAAAACCTACATTTGGATACCAAATTCAACCTAATAGCTTTCACACGTGTACCATTTTTTTTTTATTTGGCACCATCAATGGGAGAGTTATGTTTATGAATTTGGTTTTCATGGAAAATTTCTTGAAATTCCGCGAGTGAATCATGAGTTCTGACGAACAATGAAAATTCCCCCATCGTGAAAAAACAATGGATAGCATAATTTTAGCGGTGGCAAAATGAAAACCGCGATTGGCCAGACCCTCATGCAAGTAACACCGACCGAGTCCAGCGAAATGGAAAAATAATTATTCTTTATGATGCGCCTATAAAAAAACTAATATTCAGTATGATATCCTCGAGAAACCCATATTTTCTAATGGGTTCCACGAGTTACATTTCGATTTCGGATAATCGAATCATTGATAGAAGAAGCCGAATTGAAGATTCTTCATTATCTTTTTGATCCTTTACATAGAGAAGTTGGTTGACCAGGACCTTGGGATGCAAATTTTCGGTGATTCTTGGATGTACAAAGGTAATGACCGGATGTTCAAAAAAAACTCAATGCCAAGCCAATGATACTTATATGCTTGAGCAGTTTCATGGGTTGAATTTCCTGTAATTCAAGAAATTTGTCGATGAATGGGAAGGTTCAGTGAATTTGGAATCGATAATTTCATTGTTCTTCCACGTGACTTGCAGATTATTCAAATGTTCATAATTCGTTTCATTCTGGAAGACAGCCTCGCAAAATCTTAAGTTTTCATTCAATTAGGGCAATCATTATGTAGTGGTTGAGTTAGGTAAGTTTTTTTAAACAATTTTTAAACCTGATTATAACGAATATCCATAAAGAGATATCGAAGCAAAGTTTGTACAAAAAATTAGGAAAACTTGACGGCAGTTTCTACCACCCAACTATTCGAATATTCACAGCAACAGTTAAGTTACTGTTTATCCTTCGAATCTGATATGTCTTTCATCTTGCCAAGTGTCGAATTTACGGAAATTCGGGCCATTGAACCCACGCCAATGTACCGTACAGAAATCAAAACCTAAAAGGATGTGCCTCAAGGTATACAGCGAAGATCTTCAAATTTCGTTTTTTACCGGTACGTCCAATAACTCATGCTAATGAACCTAGGATCATCTTGCCATAAATTATTTATGATTCGACTATTTATCGACAATACGTTAGGAGTTCTTCGTCTTAAAACAGTTTCACTGACTAGACTCAAAAGAATCAGCGACGATATCACATTGTATAATCTTCTCGTTTTCAAGGAGAACCCATCCAAGCAAAAACGTAAAAAGTTTGGGATGACAGCAGTTCAACAAAGGCGATGGTTGGAACACAATGGTTTGATTTGAATGTTTGTTGATTCAGCCTTCTCGATTATGGTTCCATTAGGTGAACAAAGAAATTGAAGTGTCTGGTTAGTTGGGCAATGAGCAGGAAGAAGTGGCGAGAATACACCTAAAATGGCTTGCCTCGTTAGCAGCCATTATGAAGGCAAAACGAAGAGAAGCCTATATAAACTCTTTCCTGGACGTCTATGAAGGTATTAATGAACATGAATATGAACGCATTGGAAGATGGAATCGACAAAGAAGGATCCGTCAAAAGATGAATGCGTCAAAATATGGTTCGTCAAAATATGGTTTGGTTCCTCAAGATATGGTTTCTTTAAAATATGGATTCGTCAAAAGTTGCTTTCATTAAAAAAAGGATTTGCCAAACGATAGGTAATTCTTCACTTCGAATCAGCATGTAAAAGAGAAGACGTGCCTAGCACAAAGGACCAATGTAGGTTAATTGAAAGGATGAATTTTCAACGTGCAGTGAAAGTTTATACAACGAGCTGACCAATGAGTCCTCTTTAAATCTGCAATCACAATGGGTTCACTTTCCTACCTAAAGTAACTGAAGCTCTGAAAGTTTCAGTATCAAGTTATTATATTTCTTTAATCATTTACAATATTCTTCCTGAGATGCTTGCTTATGAATTTGATTCTATTAGGGTTTTTGTAATGGATCTTGATTGAGTAAATATTTTCCTGATAATCTTTCATTCCTCACAAAAATCGAACACTGCAAGGAACAATAACAGTGGCAACTTGATTGCTTCTTACGCCATTAGAACCGCAAAGATTGGGCAATAGTCCTTATAAAAGAGTCCATTTGAATTCAAATTGTTATAGATAGAACGATCATGTGATTTATGACAATCTAACAATAAAAACCGATCAACAATAGATGCAAAACAAACTCTTCACAGCAATCCATTCATTTTTGCCAATAAATTAGATGTCTCAATGATCATTTAATTACGGAACAGTGAGAGTTAAAGAAAGAACTAGTATCTAGCGGAAAGTTCATATTTCATAACAATAATTCCTCATTATCTATTATACCTTCCTAACAAGGTCAGGAGCGCATGATTCTATAAAAGAATGAAGAACAATATGTTAATAAACGACTTAACCAATTAAGTAATTACAAGAAGGTTACGACCAGATCTCTGTACCTAGATCTTTATTTTAATTGAATGTCGTCTAATTGTGGGTATGGACTGGCGAATGACAGCAGTTTATCGGTAAAGTAGGAGGGTTGAATGGAGATTTATGGTAATTGGAGAAGAAAATGTTGTGTGGTGGATTTCATGGTGAGTCAACTTTTATTTCTTTAGGATCTGAGGATATTTGTTTGCATAGTGCAATTCTGAATGGAAATTCGTTTATCCCGAGTTGTTAACCGGTTGGTCAATTTGTATACAGGATGTTCTCAAATTCGAGGTGCAAACGACATGATAACTTGGGTAAATATGGATGTTAAGTGCTTTCAAAGTTTTTTCCTCATAACTTCTAGGTTTATCAACATATGAGTTCAATGTGATTTGTCAAAACTAATAATGAGACTTTGTATTCTGCGAATATGCCAGAGCTTACTGAATTCTTGTCTACGTCGCTAAAGTAAATGAAATGGTGACTGAAAATCATCAATGTTTACAAAACACAACCAAATACATTTGATCAGAAAATCTGTGCGCTTTTGGATGATGAACTGTTATGCTGGAAAATCTATTATACTGAATTATCGGTCTATTATTTGAGGAAAAAACTTACCCGGTCATAAGAAATTTTTGTGGATATCCAAATCCAAATATTTTAGTTCACTCTCAAAACCAAAAAACAACAGATCATATTGCGCAATAATATCCAACCGGTCGCACAAAATAAGAACTTCTCGCGATACTACCGATCGTCCAAGCAGTGTATGTAAGTGCTGACCTGTCCCACTCAAGACTACTTCTTGGAGCTTCGAGTAGACCCGACTGCTAGAACTCAACCTCCGTCCAAAAAGAGTAGGCGCGCTTAGAAATCTTACGAAACGTCGAAACTAAGAGAGCATCACAAGTTTCCTAACAATTCTACAGCTTTGAATATTCAAATCTACCCACTTTTGCCACCAGATGAATCATTAAAACGAAAAATCCACCACGCACAAGGTTTCAGGAATGGAAGCTTAACTTGGGTCGATTGATGGTGAAAGTAGACTCTCCGTAAAAGGCTCTAGAGGTTTCAAAAATTTCTCTCGTAATAACGCTACAATAATCATGTCACAACTTACTGAAGTCGCTGAATATTTTCATACGTCTAATTGAAGACCATTACTATTTTAACACTTCACAAATTGTCTCATTAAATTGACTGTTTATTGTTCTCTAATAGACGTTAACATTTGAATCTCCGTAGAGACGATTTTTTAAATCGATATTATATGTGACATCTTTGTGATGAAAAGACAATTTCCTTAGTGGAAACGAGAATATTGTGTAACATATTAATTAAACAAGAACTTTCTACAGTATTCGTCCTTTTTGTGATATTTCCTTTCTCTTTAACCTTTTCACATTGGAAAAACTTTCTTGTTCACTATTTATGTTCATTAAACAGACAAGAACAAACACTGTTTGATATTTACTTCAAATCATTGGAAATTAAGCCAATAATAAAAAGGAAGAAGTATGCCAGGTCGAATACTTTGAACAATGGTGAGAAAATTAATTCCAATAAGATGATGACTTACTTCCCATAAGAATATTAAGCATCAAGTAGGTCTTGAAGATATGAAAATCGAACTACGTCTTGGTTTTCATCTCCATCGACAATTCAAACAAATACAACATCTGCTAAATACCTACTTCGTCTTTCAAAGTCAATCATGTAGGGGAAGTATACTTACAAAATGACATAGGGTTTTATTTCAGAGGCATAACTTGTTAGTAGTGAATCATAGTAATGTCATATACGACACCTCTGATCTTTGGTCCTTTCTTCATAAAATCTAATCAATCTTTATGAAATAAAAGTACCAAGAAATAAAATATTCTTAGATAAATTGGGATGAACGAAATTAATTTTGTTCGCATGCTATGGACAAAATGACATACCGGCAATAGGCAACTGTATTTTTCTACTTATAGTTACAAAACTACTGACAAAGTTCACAAATGAAACGCTTGGTTCTTCTAGGAACATCAGCACAAGATGCGTGAGCCCAATGCAAGCAATGCATGCACCTTAACCAGTCTCCTTCAGGGCTAATCCTGGAGAAGATCTAAATCGGGAAAAAAGGTCTCACAACAATAGATAGATGGACACTGGACAGTCGTCTTCATGATCTCGAAAGTTGCTAGGAACATTTTCTTCTTCATTGTCTTTTTTAAATAATGCCCTAGGGACTTGTCTCCTTGTCTTTGGAGGAGGTATGGGCTCTTTTTTGATTTTATTGCAATCTTATTAGGTGTAGAAGTTGAAACTAAGTACGTTTGTCGAGTCCTCGGCTCACGTTTGCCTTGTTCACTTATAAATCGTCCTTTAGGGATTGGAGAAACCTCCATAGGATCAGCAAGAGAAGGTTAAGATGCATTGCCTTTATTAGCCGCAGATGAAGATTTTGTTATGAATATGTTAAGACAAGTCCTGATTCTTTGTTTGCTGATGGAGCCTGAGATGGATTGTCTTGGTTTTGTCCGGTAGATACGGTTAATTCAGCTGAAATACCTATGCCATTTTGTCCGTTCACTGTATATGTCATTTTGTCCATATAGCGTTATAAAACTAGAAATGTATCGAATTAATACAAAAAGTATATTCAACATACAAAAAGCTCTGTGAATACATTGACAAATAAGTAAAGTTTGAATTGAATGCAATTTGAATGAAAAAAAATGGTGAAAATTGGCCATTTCTTCTTAAGATTTGGCACAATAAAAAAAACTCGTGACCTATTGATTTCTGTTATCGCTCATAACGACCGAATGAACCAGAGTAGCTCTTGCTAATTTTCAGAGGTTAATTGAAGCCACTCGGGTCATGTAATGTGGTAGGCAGTTCCGCATTTCATATCTCCGAACTCAAGTTATGATGCCTATGTCATTTTGTCCATATATGTCGTTTTGTACGTATAGCAGTGGCTCTTCATTGTCAGTAGCAATCATAATTCTTCTTTGCATTCTTAAATTATAACTAGAGCTTTGTTCTAGAAAAATTGTATTGGAAAGTTAACCAGACGATTAACAAATTGAATTTCAGAAATTAATGCCTGAATTTTAAGTTTCTTTATTTGTTCATAATTCAACATTATACATTTATGTTTTCCATCTAATAAGTTACCTACAAGTTAACTAAACTGGAGAAAAATGTATTCGACAGTCGATTTGAACAATAATCTAAAAGGAATGAACTTAACATTGTACTAGTTTCCCACACTCAGTGATGCCTTGTTTGCTTAGTTCATGGCTTGTTATAAAGATGGCTGAGTCCAAGGATATCCTCAAAGAGTACTGACGTTATTATGCCTTCAGTTCTATGTTCCTACCCCATTTTCGATTCACTTCTGCACAAATCAGTGGTGCTACAGTTTTTGCCTTCAGAATGGATACAAAGCTCCAAAATTTGAGGAAATTGCTGGACGCACAAAGCGCGGAGAATGAGATCAAGAAGAAAGAAAAGGAACTCTATTCACTGTCCAAGGAAATATGTGAAATGAAGAGAAATCTGGACAATTGCGATGTCGAATCGAAAGAATTGAGGAACGAGAATGAGACTCTTGAAAAGGATGTTGCAAATCTTAGGATCGAGAAAGAAATAATAGACAACGAGGTGGATCTCTTGGAAAAAACAATTAAGGACCTCACTGATGAGCTGAACAATGAAGATCAAGGAATGGATGTGGATAAAGAAGATTTCTGGACAAGCATTGACCTTTTCGTTGACAATTTGACTTGCACCATAGAGAATGATAAGAAGATTAATGTAGAATTGAGTGAAGAGGAAAATTCAGTGAAAAAGGAATATAGAGAGAAGAGATTGAAGTTGAAAATGTTGGAAGGGGAACTCAGAGGGTTGGAGTTATTCGAAAAACTCCAAAATAAAAGGTTGAAGCAAATAGAAATAATGAAGAGCGAAATCTCAAATAATCAGGAGAATGATTTAATGGGAAGTTTGGAAAAGTCAGAAGAATTGTAATCTGATTGTCCCTATGAATTATTTCAGAGTTTTGTAATAAATGTAATAGAAATATAACTATTGTTGACTCTCATTGTGCATATATAAGTACCACATGATTTTTTTGGCATCCATGGCCTAAATAAATATATGTTTCGAGAACTTTTGTTCATGAAGTCGTGTGAAGAAAAGTGCATATTTTAAGATACTAGAAGGAGCTATGTTCCCAAGAGTATTACTCATTGAAGTATTGATTCATGAGAATGACCAACGTATTTTGTTTTCAAGGAAGTAATTTCCTGCTGCAAGCAGCTTTCTGAGAAATATCTGCAACATTTGGTGTTGACGTTAATGCCCATCGCTGCCCAAGAATAACTCTCCTAACTACGTTGTTTCATACTTCATCAACGCCAATTTTCAGAGTAGACGTCTTCAGAATAGAAACAACACAAATGGAGAAGGTCTTGGTTGCATTAGAACAAACGCTTCAGACGTAATGTAAATTCCTGCTGAAATCTCGATAACCATCTACCAGTTTTTGCGGGATGGGTGTTGAACGCAATAGTATTCCGCGTAAGAAATGGGTTTAAAAACTCGAAGAGATACGACCTTGTGGCGAACTTGCTGGCGGATAAGTCAGAGACGCGGTTTTTGCGAGAAATAATGTGAAAGGCAAGTCTTCGTCTGCTGTTGTACAGCGGACGAAGCATATGTCTGTATTAATTCGTGTTTCGAGAACTTTGATCGTAACAATCTAGATTTCTGAACTTGAATTCGAGCCATTCTTCAAAATCCTGTTTGATTCAGAAGCTGCAATAGTTATTTCGAATGAGAGAATTTGATGCAAGTTTAGTATTCAGTCGACTACTTTTCACTCATGATTGGTAGTGAAAAATGGTGAGTTTCAGGAAAATTCTGGCTAAAGCTTTATTATGGACTGAAAAAAACTACCGTCGATTTCTTAAAGATTATTGCGTTTTCTGCTAAGCCTCAGATGATCTATTCATAACGTCGGCAGTAGTCTAAAAAAGGATGCCTTTCATTCATAAACATCTTTCTGTGAAATCAATTTTCAATCATCAAACATAATTTTCTCAGCCACCACAAAGTCCTCTGTATATTATATTTTAACTGACCAAACACCCCAACGCATAAAAATCTTCCATCATGGAGTCATGATGTTGAAATCAATCACTCTCATCCGCAAGCTGATTGAAATAGTTTTTTTGTTGTGCATCATTATTAGTCCGGACATACCAATTACAGTCGTGAACGTTTCAAACTTAAATCGGGTAAAAACGAGCGAGTTTAGCTCGAGATTACCTTACTTCCAAAAACGAAATGAAAAAGTAGCATCGCATGTCAGCCTAGATGATTGTGCATCTCCTTTTCTGTAAAGTTGATCTTATTTATAGAAGCGTAAGATATGAAGAATGCATGACTGGATCCCCTGAAAATCTGAGGCTGCTCGGGAAGCTCTAGATGGGTCTTCTTGGGATATCTCGACTTCTTGCTTGATTATAATAATCGGTTGATGTCAAGTTGAAGCCCTACTTGGACGATATCATTAATTGCGTGGATAAGAACGAGAGTTTTAAAAGCGCTGGTTCCTTGAGAACTGTAGCCATTACACTCTTAGAAGGTTTCAGGACGAAATACCAGGAAATAACTCCACCTTCAATTTAGAAGAGTCGCATTTTATTCAATTTGTCATTCTGGACAATAAATTCAAAACTTGTCCGCCATCTTGGAGTGGCCATTTTGTTTTGTCTTCAAGAAAAATTCGAATGCACCGTTATCTAAACCTTAACCACCTTCTAATTTTCGAACAAATCGGACAGCTTTTGGGTCAAAATTGACTCACAAGATTTAACGTATCAAACACCCATCAAACATTGGAAGTTGAATAAAATATTGTAAAATACAGAAGGTGGAGGATTCACGATAACAAAATATACTTCAATATCTTGGACGGTTCCAGAGTTCCGGATGAATCATTCTTTTGAATAGACCGACTCTCACTTACGGGTGTTACTGTCCTCACGCACTGTTGGAGTCTCCATGTAAAGTATCAGTTATTGCGATGAAATCGCTCATTCCAATGCTTCTGGTTGGATTGCAAGTTGAAAAACTTCACCATAGGAAACCATATGATCTTTAAAACCAATGTATTTGTCCAATTTTCGACGTTCGGCTGTTTCTGAGAGCATTTGAAATTTTTCTTGCTGTTTAAGTGGGAGATGGATACATTTTTTTGACTTATGTTATTTTGTTTCGGGATAAAATTGAAATTGAATTATGCCACAATAAAAAAGGACATGTTTTGATCACCTACTGCTGTTTGAACTATTAAATCTTGTTATTATCATCAGCACTAAGAAACCTCAAAAATGTTTCGAGCAAAATTTATTCTAACCATATTACGAAGCTCTTTGATCGCTAAATATGGTAGCATACAATATGTGGTGATTGCTCCGATGATACGAAATTTCCTTTATATTTTTCTTCATATTGAAATCTCAATTGAGTTGGAAAACATCGATTTATACAGACTCCTCACCATTCCTCATTTCAAAACATGTATATACCCCACCTACATATTTCCACGGAGAATTACCATGATGGGTCACCCAAAGCGTTCATTCCTAGCAATAATGAAACAACCTTAATGACTTAATACTTCCTAGGGCTATCTACAATGGACCTCCACAGTCCAATCGAGACATAAAAATACGTCATCGGTCATTCATATCGTTTCTCAAAGAGATGCCGATGCTACGTTAATAAACACCTAATCTTTGACACAGAAAAGTTAATTTCAATAGAGGATCACAGAGCGTTAAATTGACATTCGACCAGGACAAGTTTCGTAATACGAAAAGTTAAAGCATCCGTTTAATTATTTCAATTATTGAGTTCACCACGTGGGCTGGCGTGTATAGAAGAGATAAGGTATGGTATGTTTTGAGGATCTGATGGGTCAATTCCAGATTGTGAATGGGCCATTTGTGCTGAGTAAGTAGGGAGCTACGACAGGTGGTTGCATTGACAGGTGCTTTGACGTTCCGTTCATTTAAGGGTGGGTTTTTTTATTCCAGCTGCTGAGATGTGACAGGAATTTAATTTCGAGTAGTTCAAATTGATCAAACTGTTTCAAATTGGTCCAAATTTATTGCAGATAAACATGGGACCGTTAGCAATTCATTTCCAGATAAATACCAATAAAACCAGATATAACACTAGATTAATAGTCTATTTCTTCTTCAATCAAAACCTTCGCTTGGCATGGGGTGATGCAATTAATATTCATAAGGAAATATAACCCAGTACCTACTCTCTCCAATAGTAATCTGTTCATACTCGTCGTAGCTATAACGGATCATGAATAAAACAAATCTATTTATCAGTGTATCTCCTTGCAATTGGAGCCATAATTCTGGTAATAGTGTCATAACTTAGTACTTCGAAATGTCCTGAACGAAATCGTGCTTTACACAATTTATAGTCGATAAAGTCTGGATTAAATAAAGGTTGGCAAGAACTAATTGGTCATTGGATCACAGGACGAGAGTTTGCTGAATTAAACACTGTATCATTATTCCTGGAATTCTGTAGATCCAAATTAAGATCCTTGTTGAACACCTCAACGTAAATGTTTAATTAATGGGAATATTCATTTAAATTTTGAGGATCACAATTTGTAATGTAATGTTCAGTTCTTTTCACGTCCATCAAATTTACAGTAGGATGTAATGGGCAGCAACAATGGAGTTTAGTAAATGTGCAATTACATGACATTGAAAAAATGCATTGAATAGAAGTGAGGTCATTTTGATTTCATTCATAGCTCATTTGAAAAAATGTAATGATGCACTGAAATATTTCAAATTATTCGGCCTTCCACATCATCAGTCCATGCCGTCCAATAATATTTTCTTGATGATGCTAAAAATGAAGATATCAGTCTTTGAAACCATTAAGTTTAACTGATTAATTGTTCATATTTCAAGGTTTTTAGATCCCTCAATTCACACGGTTGTTCCCTGTAGGGGTTCCGTAATTAAGTTCACCTGCTGCTTTGTGTTCAGAGGCTCTATTCCAGACTACTGTTGATGATTACACATCAATCAATTCTTATAATACTGGACAAAAAATCAACGATTGATCCACAAATATAAAAATAGGACGGATCTTCTTTCTACGATCTGAGCAGAAAATACCAAAGTTTAATCAACACATCATCAAGGATTTGGAATCTCCGACATAATTGAAAGGGTATATGCTGACATTTAACAAGACTGCCACCTTCACTTTTTCATTCATCTTCGATTATTATCTACATTTACAGTGAAAGAAGAATAATTTATTTACTGGTATTCTATGCAGGAATCCTTTCAGTTTCCTAAGAATGGCCTTAAAGAAATCTCCAATAGTTGTTGACAGTGTTGTTCACTAAGCTCTTTCTGTCCAAATTGGACGATGTTAAGTTCACTAACTGAAAAGAAGATGAACGAGTTTGTCTTGCAGGTGAAAGTATATGTAAAATGGTCTCGATCTAATTGCATACGCAAGTCGAGACTACCAACTCGTTTTTCTTTTTCGTGAAGCAGTGTTTATCGCTTCTGTTGGACTGGAAGATATTTAATTCATGGGTTTTCGAGGAATCTGAAGAATTTCTAGCGTGGTCGTGAAGGAAGTTCTCTCTATTTGCCTCAGAATTCACCTCAAACCGAATGGTGTTACTATTCACATTAGTCATCAAAGCACTTGATATTGAAATGGGTTTTCATTAAATTTGTATTCAGAAATCAATGAACTGCTTAGTCTGAGTTCAGTTAAGTTAAAAAATGCCTGCAGCATCCGGAAACACCTCTGCTTTGTGGACCATTTGTTTCTAGTGATTCAATCAACTTGATTTATGTTAATTCACAAGACATGACGCGAAAACTTAATTTGTTCGCGCCTGAGGGATAACTTCAAATAACCCAGCCAATTATTCATATGAAAATCCTCAACCCGGATATTCTTCCACAAGTTAAATATCTCAGTGTCGAATCAAAGTGATACACCGTTTGTCCTCTCACGAAGGCATTCTGAAAACGTGGAGATGGATATCTACCTGAGCATACGAGAAGATAAGATAATAGGGGTGTTTTATAATAGGAGACAACGGTCTGTTTCCGTCATCCTGTTAGCCTATCCTTTGTCTGAAGTAGGTTTTCTACGTTTTATATGTTTAACGACCGAAAACATATGTTTGAAATATAAATTCTTCATTTCTCGTGCCACCCAGACAATGAGAAGATAATGCGAAGACGAATTTTGAATTTGTCAGCTTGAATCTTTGACACATCAAGATGGTATACACTGAATTTTCAATAGAAATTGGAATAGATCCCGTTAATTGAAATATAATAAATTTTAATTGAATGAAATAGATTTCGGGCTGAAATCTATTTCAGGAGCTATGCAAATGTTACATAAGGAAAATTTCACAGAAATCTGCAATTTAAAGGTGAGCTGTACCCACCGATTCATAGCTCCTCCGCATAAAGAAAGAGATAATGACATCGACTGAGATTAATTTTTCGAAGTAACGAACTAATAAGGGAATTGACTTCAAGTTCATGAGAGCATCACTTTTTGTGATGGTCAGATGAGGATGAGCGTTAAAAAATTATATATGATTAAAGATTATAGATGCGATGCATGAAACGATCTACACCCGAGCCAATTGTGGTCTGGCTGGAGCTTCCGGTCAAGATACCTCCGTTTCGAAAGTGAAAGATACACTACAAGCATCTGGTCCATTATAGCATGTCATTCACTTTCCTTACAATGTTAATTCTCGTCGCTTTTCATGATACATGATCTTGTTCCTGATTGGATTCAGTTCTGCAATTCAATTTTCACCCAATCATTGCAGTAAATTGATTGTAAATTAGGTTGGCATGACTTAGGAATTATGAAATATTGGGTGGGTATAAAATAATATGTACAGAGAGTGTCAAAAGTAACGGACATAATCGAAATCTTCTCTATTTTGTAGAAAAATGCACAGATAAAAATTGCAACAGTATACAGCCTGTGGTGTAATGAAGGAACAATATGAAACCTATATTTCAGAAAAATTCCATTTGGATAGGCGCTCAAATAATGCCAAAAATGATGGAAATACTGAAAAGACTTCCAGAAAGTGTGAAATCGCAGAGAACTGTCCGAAATTCCAGGAGAATTTAGAAAAAATCAAGCTTTCAGGTGGAAAATTGAGGGCATGAACTTGGAAAAATGAAAGACACTTTTTGAATGGAGAAACGGTGCTGTCGGCCAGAGTATTACGTCCCCTTAATGCACTAAAAGTTCATTTGTTTTCGAAATATGCGACAGTTTCGAAAATTCAAAAAAATTACAACCTTTGCCACTCTTATTGATGGCAAAACTTCAAATGAAGAGACTTTTTCAATCTGTTTTTTGCATAGTATTTCTAAATAGATGCTCTATCTAATATGAACAATGATTTTTGGGGCGCATGCATAGATTTTAACAAAGATCTTTCTCGAATTTCACTTTCAGTCTTCTTGAATTCTACATCTAGTATCTCTAACATCTGCTAAGAGTCTACTAAATAGAACACTTTGGAATCCTATTTTCTTATTTTACCTTCAAACACTCGTGCATGGTGCAAAGAAAACGCAACTTGGATTTTTGATTTCGAAGGTTACTCTCCTAACCCACTATATGGGTCTCCAGATGAATTCACTTTAAAAAGGATTTAAATGCTACTTTTATTGAATGAAATGGATATTTGATCGATTTGAATGAAAGAAGACATGCTTTTGTGCGCTTGACTTCCATTTTCCTCAAATATACAGGGGTTACTAATAAGGAAACTACTTATTCGAAAACAGTATGGTGATTTCGGTATCCCATCATTATTTGCGTCCATAATTTCTAAAACAATTAATGAAAATTCATGGAAGATGGCCTAATGATTCGTTTTTGCTAAAATCTGAAAATATTTCATTGCTCTACCGGGCTCATATTTTGTTTCGCCTGAAACCCCTACCGTAACCCACTGAGCGGGCATTCCACGCATGAAAGTGAATCTTATCTCCTCTCTTTCATCTCCAGACGATCCTCGTTGTTCCCAAAATAGCCGTCAGACTCGGTCAGTTTCGAAACAATGCACCCAAAACGAAAAAAAAATCGAGAACCACAATCGGGCAGCCTTTGCAACAGCCGAATAATGTTGGCATAATTTACGGGTCGGCTGAGTCAGATTTCGCAAGGTATCGAGGTCAGCGAGTTAGGCTCATTTACGATCTTATTCTTATGGTTGTAGAAAGCTTTTTTCGATACCCGGTTACTGCCCACTGAGAATGGCTGTGGGTGATTGTGAGTTGATAATTCTATGGGATTTACAACATGCATAATGCATAATGAGTGTAGTGGACTTGGAAAATCAATGCGCTTATGTCATGGTTCGATTGGAGATAAGGAAGAGAT
This sequence comes from Adalia bipunctata, assembly GCA_910592335.1. Taxonomy (NCBI): domain Eukaryota; kingdom Metazoa; phylum Arthropoda; class Insecta; order Coleoptera; family Coccinellidae; genus Adalia; species Adalia bipunctata. The sequence continues at coordinate 9,518,357 of OU342951.1, forward strand.
TTGGGGACGCTTTCCAGATGTCGCAAGGAATTTCTTGGACAAGAGAATTATAGGGGAAAAGAGGGTTCAATCTCCTTGAAGCCCTCGGAGATACTGGGAGTTCGTTAGAGATCTGGAGGGCTAGCTGTTGACAGCTCAGTTGCAAAAACAGCTCTGATGGAGGCACAATAGACCTGAGGTCGCAGTGGAATGTAACCTCCAAAATCATCGGGTGGTTATTAAAGTGAGATCTCCAAACCTTGAGGCTAACAAACTATGGGGTTTTCAGTATTTTATTCCTTCGGCATTGAAGAAACATATATTCGAAGCTCATTGTGGAACACTCCCATTTCGTCGAGTTATGATTTAAGTCAGAAATTACCCCCAACAACCCCCACAACTCCCTCCCTGAGGCTTTAAAGTTTCCAAATGAAAGGGGATTCAATTTCTCACCGACCCATCAAGCTCACATCGAAATCTTAATGCGATACGATCTTATTTGGGTGAGTTATGAATTTTGTTTTCATGAGCCATTGTTTGTCTTTGAGTGTATGTGTAGATGTGGCCAACTTCACACCGATATGGACGATTAGGTAAACCATAAAGTTCACGAAGTGCTCTACAAGTTTGGCGAATAGAACAATGATTTTGAAAATGAATTTCAACAATTTGTAAACGTTGTTGCGTCGCCAGTCTTTCCATGATAATTTGTCAATGCCTACTGAACAGAAATGTCGAAACAACATGGCTTCTACTTTCGTCTGTCAAATCACAGTTATCCCTATCGAAATTTTTATCAATAAAAAAAAACACGATATAACTGGAATACCAATTCTAAGGAAACACTATCTAGGTGAATTTGTGTACTATTGAACTAACAGCTGGTTCACGTTAACCTAACTGAATGAGTAAGTTCGTTGTCCTGTACCTATATTTTGAAATCCTGTCAGTAACGTTCGCTGAGCTTCAAAAAAGTAAACGTATTCTAGTTCCGAGGTCAGTGCACCTGAATAGTTCACCTGCATGTCTTCAACAACAGGCATCTGAGCTCATTTACAGAGCTGAAGCCTAGGCATCAATAACCTCTCAGTCAAAATCACCAAAAGACAGTTATTTGTTTAGTCTATCTAATAATTGATCTTCGCTCGAGCTATCCGCCGTGAAAGGCCGATGGTTATATTACAGAAATTGTATACCGCCCAGGGCAACCCAACGTGAAAGTATGATATACTTAAATAACAATTTATTCCGCTCACAAGTCTGGACAATCGCCTTTATTCGTCCATTCAGATCGGATCGTGCCACGAGAAATCAATTTTTAATCCGACAATCAATTTTTAAACATTCACATCCATGAATCATCCTCTACCTCCCTTGTCCATTAAATTAGTTCTGATTGTGTTCAAGCTCACTATTTGTTTCTTCCTATCTAACATGGGGATCTGGTATCTGATCTAGCGACTTGTGGTCTACGGTCTACGATGACGGTGTTATCCAATGTATTACGTTCACTACAAACGTTCAGATTCTTGCGGTTGGCCTTAACACTCGCATTTCTGAGACATAAACAGCTGATGTACTTTGGTACAAGACGTCTTGTCTTCTTGATACTTTTCCCATCGAGTTGCTTAGGGCTATGGTGACTGGCGCCAACTTTGATGGGCATATACGCGTTGACGTTTACATATTTCATGATGCCTTATAATTAATAATTAATTAATAGTCTAGAGAAAGAATTCCTACACAGACACTAGTCGCTTTAAAATCAATATTCCCAGTGATCTCAGACTAAAAGAATTTGTTATGGTCTAGGCTTCATCAGCCATCTTTGAGAGAAATATCAACATTTATTATTTTCATTCATACCAGAACATTGTATCATTACCCAATTTTTTTCTACATAGACGGATTCGAAGAAATGAAAAGATATTTCTTTTTAAATCATCTACAAACCAATTAGGTACTCATACGGACTTTCAAATTCTTCACGAACTCTTGTTCCTTGTTTCTAAAAAACAGCCTTCTCAACATCAGCAAAATTCTGTTCCACAATCGAGTTGAAGCTTCCAAAGCTCATTCCAACATGACCTGTTCTCAAATTCAAGGCGACAATTCAATTGACAGTTCGTCCCATAGACCAAGGAACTTCCACGCATACGAATGAAGAACGAGTAGACATTACAACGACAAACCCTTGAATAATGATTATGACAGTCGTTGAGAAGACGTTCATTGATGGGAATATAATCATATACCAGAAATGTTACTTGAACTTGGCCTGTAAATGTCCATATTTAAGTATAATTCGAAGAACAATGAGGCAAGTCTACGAAGGAAAATATTTCGTTCCTCAATGAAATTTTCATATGATGCCGGTTGTTGCGTCAGGTACATGGTATACAGGGTGAGTCACGAGGAATTGTACATTCTTCTGCCACGTGGAGAGGCCCCAACTATGTTCTACTAATGTTCATAATTCTGAAAATTCTTTGGTTGTTTTGTTTTTCGCAAAAATTTCACACTGTCTATAGTTTTTTCAATGATTGATTAGGAATATTCAAACCTTGATACTTGAGGAGAACTGCCAAAAAGGGTTTTTTCGAACACTATTGTAGGATCTGTAATTGAATAATGAAAACCACCTGCATAAAACACATGGAGAGGAGAAGGCCATTGGTATTCATCTGATTAGCCTCTATCAAAAGTAAGAATATGTACAGTTCCTATTGACTCACTTTGTTTAAGGAAATTAAATGAAAATATCACAATATTGAAACAAGCACCAAAGTTCAATATTGAGATTATGCTGTTTCAAAGCATATATTTCGCCAGTAGTAGATGATTTACTTTCCAATCAATCCAACTTCAGATCAGATATAAGATTGCTTACGTCAATTCAACCCAATCATCACCTAATTTTCATCTGACAACGCCAAATTATCACCAAATGTGCATTTCTGAATGGAGAACCCTGAATCAGCGGTTTGGAAAAGTTTGGAGGTCACGTTCCAAACCCAGGAAATTTGCAAGACAATGGAATTATGGGATTCTCTCTGCATAATGCTGACCCAGAAAAAAACAAGACTGAGGGCCATGAAAACGTCTGGGGAGACCATGCCGAAATTCGACGTGAATCTGGTATGTTGGAGCCTATTGTTAACTCCAATGTTATATATGAGAGATGTCATTTCTGATATATGACTTTGGCGGGTCCGCTGTTCTCATTTTCCGGTTGTCCATTTTTGTTTTACGTCCTTAGATCGTAAAGTGATCACGTTGGCAGTTAATAGCAGAGATGATACCTGGAATCCTTTTATTGCGTTGGGAGTTTTTGGTATCCTGTGGTGATTCTAAGGATTGTTCAACAGGTCTATGACGGAAAAGGAATTCCATCATGATCTAAATTCATTGAAGTTGATATGATTAATTTTGCAGAGATTGTTCCTGAAATGTCACCGTGATTGAGCTTCTGTCATAATCGAAATGAGAAAACTTCTCGATGTGGATTTTTCCCATACCGCAGCCATCGTTATTCGAGGAACAAACACCTCATAATTCATGGAAAAGTTGCTTAGTCGAATGCGAAACGCGTCGTCTCACGAATTCCAACACCTCCTCCGCGTTTCCTCAGTTTCGAAGCTTCGCAAAAAGCTCGGCAATAGGCCAACATCAAAATTCATCTAGTTAGCATCCGAACAATGGTTCACCTGTCCCTTAGGTGTGGAGGAAGGGCGTTCTAACCTAATAATCCCGGCCATATGCCGGTTGATGTAAGACCGAAGAGAAGGAGGTCACCCTCCCAGTACATTCTGAGACAGAGAGAAAGTGTTTACGTCATATTTAGACTCGGATTTGCATGGGTTCTTGAATGTATCGTTTCTTGCCTCTCACGATATTGTTGTTTGATTGCGGACAATGTTGCCAACTCTGTTTGGTCAGGAATTCCGATTGCCACCTTAATAGGAGTTCTTACTTCTTCCCACAAGAACGCTTTCAGCTTGTTTTCGAATATCTCACATCAAAATCCTTCCATCATTTCAAATAGGAAGTTCAGAACGAAATTTGACTTGACGTACAAGCTCTGATCTAAGAGGAATGGGAAGCTGTTATTTTTCTTTGTTACTTTGGTAGACTCACAACTCATAGATCTGTCAACTTTGAGCGGCATCCAATCATTAGTATCTGAATGGCAGATGATTTTACAGACAACTGTCGCATCGTGTTGAGCAAAGAGTTTGCAATTTCATGATGCAAACCGTTTTTCTAATGAAAATGCAACTCTGTTGTGGAAAATGATAGGATGAAGAAAACCCTTCCTTTTTCGCCGTTGAAACCGCTGTTCATAGGCTAAAACACAATGTTCAACGTCCTTTGGCTTCAATTCATAAGAATCCCAAATTCCCTGTATTTGAATCACTCCTATCGCATGGGGTCACTTGAAGAGGTAATTCCTGATGCTGGAGAAAGCTCTTCTTGCATTTGTCATGGATCCTCATCGATCAATACCTTCAGTTCAGCATCCACAACGAAATCACGGTCTTTGAAGCGACGGAACCAATAAAAAAAATTTATCGTTGCCATGAACGTTGAACAGCGAGCTAATTCAGTATTGCCCATAATTCTTCCACCCCATCAAATTAGATAACCGCTAACAAGAACAACGCATCCTTAACGCCAAATGGGCCACAAGACGTATCAATACACCTATTGAAGCCAATAAGACGAGCCTAGTTAACTAGAACCATTGAAAATTTTCTGAACCTCATTAAAGCTCCCATATATGCATTATGAATAGGCGAAGTTGGCAACATTGTTCAGAGGCAAACAACTCGAACACAGGCTGCACTGAACGTGTTTATACTTACAGTCTGGTCAGTCGTGTCATTGAAAACCGCTGTATAATTGTTGTCCACGAAATAATTAGAAAGTGAAATTAATTAAGTCGGTGGGAAATCGATTGAAATTGAGAGTTCTAGAGTTGAAGTAGACAGCAATAAAGTACCTTTGATTGTTTGTCTACGTTTCCGTTAAAGACTTGAAGATGACAGAAATACGTGCCACAGAAACTTTACTTCGAGAAATGTTGATTAAATATTTGCGGTTAACTCTGTCATTTCGAGTGGTGACATTTCGGAATGAAAAATATAAAGATCACTGGTTTGACCACTCAATAAACGGGGACTGTTGATACCTATGCAAATATTTACATAATTCCATAAAAATTTTTAATACTTTCATCACAGATGTTGTTCTTTGAATTCTCTACATTGGCAAGAATTCGAATTATGATGCATAACGTTTTTCTATCAATGAAATCCAGAAGTATAGGCAGGGTTCATTGAAATTATCCACACATTGGGCGCCAATAGAAACCTAATTACCCCAATTGTTTTAATTTCAGACTGGAAACTTGCCTCAACCTGATATTCGATTCGATCAAATCAAGTTTTCGAAGAAATCCTGCACTATAATTCGATTTTCTTGGTCTGAACAATATTCCTATTCTTCTTCATAACACCACTGCATGATCCTGACCTCCCATCTCAGCCATTTGAAGAGGAAATGGAGTTTTAAAAGCACACCATTAGCAGGAAAATGATACTCTTACAAGAATCGTCATTAATTCAATTTATATTCTCAAGAAATTCTTGTTTCGACTATTGGAAGATGCAATTATGGTAAATACAGATCTTTACAAACCCAATTGTCGGAGTAATGTTACACATTTCAAGCATTTACTGAATGTTCATTAAACCAGGCTAGAACTTTATTATTGCATGTTGGGTGGATGGTTTCACTTTCTGCAGGGACCTTGGCGTTTTTTCTCATACGGTACTGAATTTGCCATTTATATGGTGCATAGAATGATACGTCTGGGTATTCAAGAATGGATTTTCAATTATAGAAATGTTCCCATAACAGCATTTCTATTATTATTCCATGCAATACAGAAATTTGATTCAAGCCTTATGAGAATTTTATTTTTAGTGAGAATTTGCGTGCATATATATGTATGTTGTTTTTCATTTATTTCATAAGCGAGTTTTAGAAGAATGTGACTCATTTCGTCTGGTGAACGAGGAAAAAGCTCTTGGATAGGACTACGAAGATTATGAAACCAACCCATTTCATTATCATCAACCATGCACATACAAATGATAATTAATGTATCGTACCGCCCCGATTAATTGAGAATCATTACCCGTGAAACAATAAGCAATAATCACCAGTTGTAACACAAAATGATTCTTTTTGAAACATAATCTGAGTGTACGACTGAAAGTGAATGTTAACTGTGGAGGTATATCACATCTGACTGTAAACTTTAACATTTTACTTGCAAGGTTATCTTGTGACTCTAAATGTCTACCAAAGAACGGGTCTGAATTTGTTTACAGTATGAAATTCGATTTTTTCAACAACCGATTACATTAAATTAGTTGGTTCTTCAAGACTTGATGAATTTTCAATGAAGTTTTTAAGACAGAGGGCAGACACTGAAACGTAACACTCATGGGTCTTTTTTTATGAAAAAAATACCTGCACTGTTGTTTCTGATAATGGATTGGAAATACCAGGCGTGCCTTGTGTTAATGAATAATAACGTTTGAATATATTAAGTTGGCGTTCAATGAAGAAATAACAATCTGGAAACAATTTGGGTAATTTAATGAACATAGATTCAGACTTCACTAAATTGTGAATAAATGAATAATTTCGGAAAGAAATAACGTCAAAGGTGTTGATGCAATTACAAAACTTAACGGGGAATGCACAACTTAACAATGTTCACGCCTGTGTGATAGAACCAAAAACAATGATTTTCATCTGATTTAATGAAATATTTGGTTAAAAGTTTCCTGAAATACCAAATGTACAGCAACAAAGCTCTGTATGCAAATAATCAGAAAATATGGCCAAATGACAAAACAGATTCAGGCAATAAGAAGAATGAGAACATGAGAAACACTTGACTATGCCCATATGCGCCTAATGAGTCTTAAACATTTGAAGTACCTATGTGAGAAGGAAATCAATTTCCTTCCAAAGAAGTTTCATCGCAGTTTACCCAGCTACTGTGTAGTGTAAGTAATTAGTGTTATTTATAGTCATAAACGAATTGTTAATTCAGCTTATCTTAATGTTATGTCTCTCCTACCGCTATTAATAAGGATTAAATAATTCAAACTTCGGAATCGATCGACGTATACTCAGGCAATGCAGTTTCCTGTAATAAATCTAACGAAAAAAATAGATAAGCGAAAGGGAATGCTCAGCTCGGAGCGAGCTAATTTGAGTATCCGGCAAAAATGTACATCTTGTACTGAAACGCATAAAATGGTTCAGAAAAAACTTCCATCGAGTTTGCAACGATTAGTTGCTTCATGGGATAGTTTTGAATACGTTGAATCAATTGATTCCCAAATTACAGAAGTAGAAGTGATAAAGTAATCAACAGGAGAATTTCTCGGTAATAAAAAACCTCCTAAATGTCCCGAACACTCTAAAACAACACATAACTGTTAAAAAGAAGCTCTGGTCTTTCGGCTTCACCAATAAGTAGTACTCCTTCGTGATTTACATGAATGTATCTTTTCGGAATTAAAAGTTCCATATCACGACAAGCGTCCCATCCTACCTGAGCAGTAGATTGACAAGCAGATAAGCGAACAAGGTAAATAAACCGTACAGGCCTTATGCGTCGTCTAAAATACCGTTCAGTACTCTCTACTGCATGCTATTCTTCATTTCAAGGAATGAGAGTTCATATTCTCTCTGCAGAGAATATTCCTAGTTTCATTTGTATTGTGGGATTACTCATTGTATTACACGAGTTCATTTTATAATCAATAAATCTTTAAATATTGAAAACCCAAGAAATATTGAAGTTCATCAAATACTTGCTTGAGAATCTTTGGACTGCACTGTTAGGGAGTTGGAGCATCTGAAATTTGCGCTACCCATTTTCACTAATTCGCAATCTGCAACCGTTTGACAGGAGAAAATCGAAAGGAAAGCTATAAAACATCACGTTCGGCGTTTTATGAAGGCCATAAATCTTTTGAGAAGCTCGAAAACCTTGGGAATAATGGACGTAAGAATGAAAAAGTTGGAGAAATCGAACAAATGCGGCCGTTAATATTTCGTTTGTTTCGCCGTCAATGCAGTGGAGATAAAAACCGCGTAGCTAATTTCTGGAAGATAAATGTCCCGAAAAAATATACGACCTCGTGTTGTTTGGATATTTCGTGAAAAACACGGGTCACAGCTATTAATAGGGTATTACCAAACTTGCGATGTCGCAAATAATTAATTCCTCGTGTCTTCAATTCTAGTTCTGAGTAAACGGGTATTACGTGAGGTTGCGGTTTGAATTATCATTCACACCAATTTCTCGAATTCAGTTGACCAATCTATAGATTTGTAGTCATTTCTTGGATCCTGAAAAAAGCATGAGACTTGTACAAAATTCCGAATTTTATCTTGCCAATATTTCAAAAATTACATATATGCTCAGATTAAAATTTGGTGATAGATAAGCTGTATAATAACTTCATATAATTTCCACAACAGACCATAGTGAGAGAAAAAATACATAAACCGAAGCTACAAAAAGAAACATCAAAACCAAAGTTGGATACTTCCCAATATGGTTTTGTATCAAAAACTCCACATTGCTACAAGACGAATGGCATGTTGATATCCATCAAATGGAGCGAAATCAAAGAATGAAAAGGCATTAAATTGCTCACCCCTTTCCGAACCTACCTCCAACCATACCATCAACCCGTCAAATCGTGTGTGTACTCCTAAGACCAGTTATTACGTATGATCACCCAAGTAACCAACCTATTTTTTGAAGACGAAAACCTACCAGTAGACAAGCGGTCTTGCGTTCAAACAGAAAACCCAGGCATGCAATCATATTAAATTTCAATATACCAACCGTTTTTCCCGGGGTACCGAAGCTATACGCGCAAAGAGAGCAAAAAAAGGGCAGTTATAAATTTCAGCACTGAACTGAATGCCTCGTTTATTACGCCGGTTGACTTTTTCACGGATTGTAACTGCTCTGCAAGTTTTATCGGGGTTTTTATCGACCGCAATTAATTGGCTTCGGGAATATCAGATATAAACTCTCTTCCAGTAATCGGATGTTGAGAATATTTCCAGGGACAAGTCGAGAATTCAGAATAACATCAATAAGGCATTCGCATAATATTGGGAGGACACAGCTATCTGGATTGTACAAAGATAAGAAGATAATTCTGATTACAGTTTTCAGATAGTTTGGAGTTTCTTTCTTTGTCGAGCATCGGGGTCGCCAGGTTTCGTTCCTAACCCATCGTTGGAGTCTCCGACACTCTTTCGCGATTTACAACGAAACTATCTAATCAATCTAATTCGAATTTTCATTTGCTAACAAATACATTCGTGGGGCATGGGATCGAACTCAATAGTTGCGACAAATCTTCGTTTTAAACACTTAAACATGAAAAAGAATTCCACAAAATGATTTGCATGCTATTTTTATGGGGAAGTTTCTGTTTTTCTCGAATTCAAAGCAGTCTGCAACCAAGATTTTGGAAGTAGGAAGCTACCAATGAAGAAATATTTGTAATTGGTTGAGAAAAATAAACGATATTTTCTGTCCTTATGAAATATTGGTGCCAATCAAGAACTACCATTGATGAGCGCTGGTTCTACTTAAACGAAGACTCTATGATTTCGTATTTTTCGAATTTTGAGTCAGGAATGGTCTCGAATGATGTAAGGTCGAATTTAGTTCTGTCCGTCCGTCCGTGAATACGATAACTCTCAAACCGGAGAACCTAGAAATTCGAAATTTTCAGGGTTGGTTTTCTTTAGTTAACTTTGAGATTCTTTTTTTGCCGAGCATTGGGGTCGACAGGTTTCATTCCTTACGTATTACTGGAATCTCTTATTAGTAGGTAATCACACAATTATTTCAATGTAATTCAACAGAATCTCTGTTCAGAATAGCCCAAAAAGCGTAATAACATTTCTCGTGTTGCCTGATTTGAAAATAAATGATCCCAATAATTTAATTCAGGTTAGAATTTTGTGGTCTGTTACAATTTGTAGATGGTGTAAGAACAGCTTTTAGTGCCTACCTCATAAATCTTGTGAACAAATTACTATTCTGTAACTAATTAAGGTTGGATATCTCTAAGAATGAACTTATTTCTAGCTATCTATCATGTGAAATCCTTTCTGTACCATCCAAATCCAGAGACGCGGTTAAATATTAAGCCCCTATGGTCAGATTAGATTATATATCATTCCTAGTCGAATAAAACATCCGCATCGAATCATTATTGGACGGTTTTCATTGCCCTCTACTGTGATGAGTTTCTTAAAAATAATGGCTCGCTTAGTTCCCAAAAATGAAATATGGGATCGAATTGTTCAGATTTTTGTGTAGGTTGAACTCATTCACTTTCAACAATAGTTGAAGCATGATGTGGAATAGGCTTTGAATGTCTTCCAAAAGCTTTTATTGATTAATGATATCAATGAATATTTGACTCAGTCGAGTTTCCTGCTTGGTGTATCGTTGAGATCGCCAATATTCAGGTAATTATTATGTATCTTTTTGTACAATCCATACAAAGTGTTCAGATTTAATTTGTGCAGGAGGAGTTCGATGTTGCAGCTCTCAAATAGTTACAAACGCAATGCTCAGAGCTTGACCTTTGACGGACCAAGTTCCGTTGTTTCTCGGGTACCATTGCAGGGCTCTCGATGATGAACGCAGATGTCGATAATGTTGAGTTCGTAGTCATTTATCATTTAAGGAGAGCTGTTCGTATTTGATGGTCGGATATATCTCCTATCGAACGGCGATGTCATTGAAGTAGTGGACCGTTAGATAGGATGGTTAATTGAATGGAGAATTGAGATATCATGAATAAGAATACAACTGTTATATTTTATTGTGGGACCGACGTTCACCTCGAACGAACTTTTGAATCGTATCTTTGAATCCCCAATTGGAGAGCCCAAGAGTCGAGAATAATTTCGTCATTCTGCACAATTCCCTACGTTTTGAATCATTTCGTGTAACAATGCAGAATTTGGCATTTTCTATTATTTGCAAAACTTATTAATCATTATGAAATAATGAAATATCACCATCTAAAGTGAAACAGATTGTAACTATGCAGAATAAAATAGGATCATAACCATAAAGTTAACCGCAAATTGAGATAAAAATGAAACATTCTTCACAAGACTTTCCCCAAATTCTTGTTTGTCCTTCAAGCACCATTATACTTTTCCACCTCAGTAACTCGAAACAGCAATTGAATTTACATAATATTGTAGTTTTCTGACGAATCAGTAACAGTTCTATCGAGATTATTGACTAAAATAATAAAATGAAGAGCAGAATCCTTGAATGCAGTTTCTCGCTTAGCTCATCGTAAAAATCTCCGTAAAATCAATACAAGTTAATGATGATTTTACTGCTTCTGGGATTGAATATTATATGGGTTTTCCTGAGGTGCTGTGATAATGAAAAAAGTATATAATTAAAGAGAATAGCTCTACTGAGCATTCTTTATTAGTACGTTTTCTATACGCCGAAAATTATCTTGTTTCCTGTGAACAGTATTCTACTTGCTCTTTTGAGTCGAATGAGGGAATAATAATCAGATAATGCGAATATTCGAATCAACTTTGTTCTCTCCGCAAAAAGTTAGTAAAATTGCAACCATTAAAAATGGAGAATCCAACATATCGCACCGACGTCGAGAGAAGATTCACTTTCGAAATAGTCCACTCGCAGTCCAGTTAAGGTCACCATTTAAGTCCAAAATTGAGGTCGACCCATAATTCACTAGATGTCATCATTTCTAGGAGACAGCTCGAACGTTTAGAAGCTGTTACATCGTCAGATATCCTTCAGATAGATCGATATATCTGAAATGTTTATCTTCAACTCATAATTGAAGATAATTTAATTATTTGAAAACGTTCGAGCTATCTTTGGAGGGAGTTTAGAAGATTTCTTGGGTCCTTTGAGTCAACACAGGCACTTTTCGCGAGCACTTGGTCGTAACTGTTTGTAGCACTTCAGTTCGTAGGAATTCTCAGTTCTCAACACTTCACTGGGTCCCTGACAATCAGTGGATTGTTGGATTCTCTCCAGGTTATGTTAGCAGAGACTAAAGTCCTCAGACTCACACTGGAAAATCAATGACGCCAAACTATCTTCATGTAAAAGCTGTGATAAAAATGAAGGTACAACTGAAGCAGTAAGTTCGTTTTTTGGAAAATCTGAATTTGCTGTGTGCGGTCTTCCTGGGTTAGTCTGAGGGCGATTTGGTGGTTTCTGACTTACCAGTAGCCATGGCTAAGGTCTGCCAGGGCACATTCGCCCTCTAGTCACTCCACGGTCGAGTATTACTCGCACGACTTCTCACTCAAAAGTCTTGGCGTAGACTGGAGATAGCGAATGCTAGGTCCGGTGACTACGGGATCTAGCGGCCGTGAGAGTGCTCTCGCGATTGGTGGAGCGGCCAATCTTGAGCAACCGGAGCCGGTGCGAGGACCTTAGCCTACGGATTTCTGCACATAGTGCAGCGTCGCTCTGAGGACGCCTTGGCGCCTGGGTGCAAGGTGGAGACCGCAGATGGAACGCCATATGGAATCGTTTGCTCTGGTCTTAATGAGGATGATTTGATTCGGTGCGCACTTGGGCGAATCGTAATTAAAAGCGTGAATCATTTCTGGATGGATTCTAGAGGATTTATTTGCTGTTCACAGTTGCGAAGAAGCGTGATTGATTTCAAATATTTTATGAACTTGTTTGCTTGACCTTTTTATCTTGTTGGTCACAATCTGATCAGTTACACGCATTTAAATAATCTTCGTGTGCGAGATTCTGTTATTACTTTGAAGGTATTTGTTTCTCATCTGTAAACGTCAGTTTCCAAAAACACAATATCAATCAAGAAAGTTTATTTTATCAAGTCACTAACTTGTAAAACTGACAGTTAACTTGCAAAATTTCTACAAGTTAGTAGTATTATTTACATTAGAAAATTTTGTTTTATCGTCATATATGTTGAAAATCATGGTAAAATTGTTATTTCCAGTAACACAGATTTGATGATGAAAGAGTTGGTACTGATAATGATGAACCATCTGTTGAATCAGAAACTGCTGAACTCGAGGACTGCAGAACATTTGTACTCTCCTTACTACCAAATAATTTGCTAGATATTTCGATTTTTTTGTTGACCGAATCATCGACATAACTCATCGCAATTTCGGTGCTCTTCCACCCTCCTGCACGCTTTAGTGCTAAAATATCTCCACCCGAATCCGCAACCACAGTTCTGCGAAAAGAGTGGCCGGTGCATAACTCTGGGTCTTTTAAATCTAATTATTTCGCTATTTGCTTTGGGACACCACCAATAGTGTGCTGACCAGTATTGAGGAAAATGCACTTTCCATGTCGGTATGTCAAAAAAAATCTTAGGCTTTCTGTTCCAGGAGGCCGAAGATTTACACATTTTCTGTATAACATGCAGGGCTTGAAGCTGCAGCCATCATCGGTTATGGTGAATCTTCTTGTTGTTAAATTTTTTGTTCGCCGCAATGTCACAATAACGTATTTTTCCATATCTTCTACATCATTCATGTTTAAGGAGAGAATTTCGTCACAGCGACAACATCCAAAAATCCCAAATATTGTTACAATTTTCGCCAGCAACCACTGGTCATCAGGAGCATGTAAAAGAAATTGTTCAACCTCTTCTTTACTTCATACCTTGGCCTTTTTTGGCGTATAACGCTCATTTTTTCGTTTCAGAAACGCTATTACCTTTTGAAATCTGCAAATGACAACTAAACGTCATATTTTTCAATAAATTTTTCAAGGAAAACAAACCTGCGAACAGGAGCATTTTTTTTTCATTTCCCAGCAGCTTTTCAGCATAGACCATTTTGCCCAAAAAGTATTAGGGCTGAATCTAGCTGATAGTTGATTCGAGTAGACCAACAAAACATCTTCAGTTACCCCAATCACACTATTTTTGTTTTGCCACTTTTTGAAGTCGTCGTATTCTCGCTCGTACCTTGAAGCTTATTTTGCAGGTAATAAACTTAAAGCTACACTGCTGGCTGCCTCAATAATTTCTTTTGGTACATTCATTTTCGCTTTCGCCAAAACAATTGTAAAGAAAAATAAACAGACATGTTCATGGCAACGCTGCTAAAGGAATAAATATGATTATACATATACATTGTTGTCTTTCGAAATAGAATTGATCCAACGATATTCTAAGTTCTCAAATCAGAATGTTGTTTTGTGTACTTAAACCAGTTCGATCTTTTTCATTCAACCACTCTATTTACTTTAATCATATCATTATTCTCGTACCCGCTTCTATACCACAAGAGAAATAAAATAATTCGCAATCGAATTTGTTGTTCAGTTATGCTAACCATATAGTCCAATATCAAACAACAGGACTTGCGATCGAAAACAAGCGGGTTAATCATAGCTCCAATATCTTTTTCCACGCTTGGCATTTTTCTTATTTCAACAAGCGATATCTGAGCTTTGATATATGGCCTCATAAGCTTTCGTATAATAGACCTTGTCCCTACATCACAAACAAATCGTGTGCGAAAAACGCACACACAATAGAACGAAACCCATTATTATTTTCTCTGCTTGTAGCCTCTAGTCCGCGGGACAGCGGCGGAGTTAAATAAGGCGAAGAAGGTCTTGTCGATTCTTGACCACCAATTGTTCATTTGACAAATTTTTACTGTCTAACCTGAATGGTTTTTAGCTCGTTTAAGAACTTTTTCGGTCTCAAACAAGTTCTTGTCATTTGAGTTTCTAAGAATTGTTTATCAGTTTTTGTTTCACGTTCTTACAATCATCTTTGGTTCAAGATCGGAAAATCGGTTTTGCAATGATGCCTAGACGCAAACTTAGTAAACTTATTGGCGATGAAGTCAATAAGGCTATTGTTATGATCGAGGAGGTCGTAATTAGCAAGATGTTGCAAATTTAGTCAAGCTAGTGAATGTGAAGTTTTCGGCTTGGAGTTCTTGACGAATCATGCAGCTTCTTGTGTTTATCTTACGATTGAAACAGTACGACAAAGACTTCGAGACGTTAATCTTTATTCTGGTTGTTTCATGCTGCTTTTGGCCAATGTTCTCATTTTCGGACAATAATGCGCCACTCCAGCAGTAAATGTCCTGAATTCATTACAAAATCTTTATTGTCATTAGGTGACTTCGTACTTCTGTTCACTTCTCCGTGATCTACGCCACTGGTGACCGGCAACAGCAAAGCACCCAATGTCAACAACATTAGCTGTAAAAATCAGCTAACTACCCACGTCGAAGTCACAGAAAAGTCCCTTGCCTCGTCACGCCACGAATTCTTCTGGGAGCACAGAGCATGACAGTCTTGACCATAATGACGAGTAGTTTCCACTTTTTTGTAATTACTCAGTTTCGATGTAACGGATGCCTTGGTGCGTTATGCCTTAAATACGGTGGCTGCCTGAACGAACCACTTAGGGGAAAATGACGGATGAGAATTTTTGGGTTGTCGAATTTTCACTTATAGTTATAGTAAAAAAGGGGTTACAGTTCACTGCGACCTTAAGGTCTATTGTGCATTTTCACTTTTATCAATGCTTTATCTGAACAGGAGGGTACTCCGAAATTTATTGTGCTTCACCTCGATCGCGTGCATATAACAAAGAGAACGAGGAAGATGTGGTCAAGATGTTGTTCAGGCAACTCCTGAAATCTCGTGCTGAAAATTAGGAGAACAGATGGGGTATCCAAAAGTTTTATCAGTATCTCAAAAACTGTGACTCCCACTGAAATCTAGGAAAAATATCTTAAAATACCCCTTCCTCCTATTCCTCAGATAAAACCGATGTCTGAACATGGAGAAATTTGAAAATCACCCAGTAACAAAAGTTATGACAGCCAGAGTAGATCTATTTGTGGTATCTTTGGTATCATCAGTAAGTACACAATGTTACAAAAACTGCACCAAGAAAACCAGCAAAACTTAGGAATTCGGTACACCCTATCCAATCGGATAGAATATTCATGTATTTTGTTACTTTATGTGAAAATTTGTTATAATATTCTTTATTAATTCACCACAAAGTATGTTTCATTGAAAATTTCATTACCTGTATATACTTAGAATTTAGATTTGTCATTCTTGAATATAGCAGCAATGGTAATAAACATTTTCCGTGGGGATCTGCTGGATGTTATTTAGCGTTATTAAATATTATAGTTCATTAACATTCCCAAGGAACATTATGACTATTAGCGCCACATAAAGACGAACCAAGCGTAAAAACCATTCTGGTGTGCGCACAAAAAATTGAGTAGTTTGGGATGATTGTATACTGCATGGCAGATAACCATTACCGAAATATTATTTGCTTGAGGCTGCATAATTAGTTCATTTTAACATTTTGAGTTTGAGTTTTCGCATTGAATGTTGCTCATTATGATTTTGTTTTCGTCGCATTGTAAAAGTAAATTTTTGTAATTATGGGTGGAATTTTATTATTCAGAGAATTTACTGAATGTTCCAGATATGATCTGTTGTTGCATGATAAGTCATTCTGATTATATTGGCATTATAGGTATTATCAGTTACTTACAATATGCACAAATCGAAAAATGGTTGTATTTTCCATCAATTTCATGAATATTTCGTGCTCAGTGTTAATCTGAATTCATTTGCTTCATTGCAGTTAAAGTTCCGGTACAAACAAAAAGTGGATACGACCGCAGGAGCAGGAGATGAGATATGACGATTTGAAATTCGAAAAAATGCCATTTGACAGGGGAAGATCTGAACTAGGATAGATAGAGCTTCGATATATTTTTTATTGAATTCAGCGTCCTCGAAAACCTATATTTTGATACCAAACTTGACCATGTAGTCCTTCTTCTACTCGATTTTTTCTTGTTTTTTGTTTTGCATTTTTCATTTTCGAGTTTTGTTCAGAGGCTCACAGCACTCAAAGTATAGGTGATACTGATCATCCTTATGAGTTTTGTGAATGGCTCGAATGGGTAGTAGATCTTCCAAATTGAAAAACGGGTTGAGATTCGCCAGGGGTTTCTTGGCGAAGACAAATATTGTGTTTTTGAGGGGTCTTACCCCTTATGCATTTTTCACCCAAAAAGTTGACATTTTCGAATTCGATTTTATTATTCCTAGAGATACTTGGGACAATGCTGATCAACAATATACAAACAAAAAGTGGATACGGTCACAGGAGCGGGAGCTATGACGATTTGAAATTTCGATTTTTTTGAAAAAATGCCATTTGACAGATGAAAATCTAAACTATGATAGATAGCGACTTGAATTTGTTTTTATCGAATAGAACGTCTTCGAAAACTTATATTTTGATACCAAACATGACCATATTGTCCTTCTTTAACTTGAATTTTTTTAGTTTTTTGTTTCCCATTTTTCATTTTCGAGATTTGTTCACACGCTTAGAGCATGCAGAGTTTGGGTGCTATGGATCAGCAAAATGGGTATTCTGGTAGATTTGAATGGGATGAAGACCTTAACGATCGAATAACAACTTTAGATTCGCCAGGGATTCCTTGGTGATGACGAATATGGTGTTTTTGGTGGGTCTTACCCCTTACGTATTTTTGACCCAAAAAGTTGGGATTTTCGAATTCGATTTTATTATTCCTAGAGATACTTGGGACAATGCTGATCAACAATATACAAACAAAAAGTGGATACGGTCACAGGAGCGGGAGCTATGACGATTTGAAATTTCGATTTTTTTGAAAAAATGCCATTTGACAGATGAAAATCTGAACTATGATAGATAGCGAATTGACTTTGTTTTTATCGAATAGAGCGTCCTCGAAAACCTATATTTTGATACCAAACATGACCATATTGTCCTTCTTTAACGTGAATTTTTTCAGTTTTTTGTTTTCCATTTTTCATTTTCGAGTTTTGTTCACACGCTTAGAGCATGCAGAGTTTGGGTGCTATGGATCAGTAAAATGGGTATTCTGGTAGATTTGAATGGGATGAAGACCTTAACGATCGAATAACAACTTTAGATTCGCCAGGGATTCCTTGGTGATGACGAATATGGTGTTTTTGGTGGGTCTTAACCCTTACGTATTTTTGACCCAAAAAGTTGGGATTTTCGAAATCGATTTTATTATTCCTAGAGATACTTGGGACAATGCTGATTAACAATATATAAACAAAAAGTGGATACGGTCACAGGAGCGGGAGCTATGACGATTTGAAATTTCGATTTTTTTGAAAAAATGCCATTTGACAGATGAAAATCTAAACTATGATAGATAGCGACTTGAATTGGTTTTTATCGAATAGAGCGTCCTCGAAAACCTATATTTTGATACCAAACATGACTATATTGTCCTTCTTTAATGTGAATTTTTTTTGGTTTTTTGTTTTCCATTTTTCATTTTCGAGTTTTGTTCACACGTTTAGAGCATGCAGAGTTTAGGTGCTATGGATCAGCAAAATAGGTATTCTGGTAGATTTGAATGGGATGAAGACCTTAACGATCGAATAACAACTTCAGATTCGCCAGGGATTCCTTGGTGATGACGAATATGGTGTTTTTGGTGGGTCTTACCCCTTACGTATTTTTGACCCAAAAAGTTGGGATTTTCGAATTCGATTTTATTATTCCTAGAGATACTTGGGACAATGCTGATCAACAATATACAAACAAAAAGTGGATACGGTCACAGGAGCGGGAGCTATGACGATTTGAAATTTCGATTTTTTTGAAAAAATGCCATTTGACAGATGAAAATCTGAACTATGATAGATAGCGAATTGACTTTGTTTTTATCGAATAGAGCGTCCTCGAAAACCTATATTTTGATACCAAACATGACCATATTGTCCTTCTTTAACGTGAATTTTTGAAATATTGTGTTTTTGGCGAGGTCTTACCCCTTATGCATTTTTCACCCAAAAAGTTGACATTTTCGAAATCGATTTTATTATGCCTAGAAATACTTTGGACAATGCTGATTAACAATATACAAACAAAAAGTTGATTCGACCGCATGAGCGGGAGATATGACGATTTGAAATTCGAAAAAATGCCATTCGACAGGTGGAAATCTTAACTATGATAGATAGAGCCTCGGAATATTTTTGATTGAATTGAGCGTCCTCGAAAACCTATATTTTGATACCAAACTTGACCATGTAGTCCTTCTTTCACTCGATTTTTTCTTGTTTTTTGTTTTGCATTTTTCATTTTCGAGTTTTTTTCAGATGCTCACAGCACTCAAAGTATAGGTGATACTGATCGTCCTAATGAGTTTTGTGAATGGATCATCATTCGATGAAGCTGAATCCTCCCTGTTGTCTAACAAATAGAACTTTGAATGGAACTCAGTTTTCTGTATTTCTAATGTCAACCTCTGTGACCTTTTCCCAGCATCCCAATCACATTGAAATAAAAGCATTACAAGCCTATTCCTACCCAGAACCGAACCATAAATCCTCAACTCTCCCATAGTAATCATCTCTATTAGGAACACAATCAATCACCATCCTCCAATTTCCTAGAAACCATCTTCGAAATTTCCCACAACCAACACCATCGCTCATTCCTTATTCGAACGTGATCCGATTATGGGAATTCAATAACGCCGTCCTCTAAAAACCCCATAATGCACATAGCACGTACCGTCTAATTGGCGTGCAATGCAAATCCACCGAAAACCAAACAAGAGTTGATAATTCGGTCGACCTAGAATCTTCTAAAAACGTCATAGGCATTCCGCCTTCAATTATGGCATCCCGCTCCCGCAGTGGTAATTGGCATTCGGTCATTTGGACGGTCGTCAAATGGACGAGAATCCACTTTTTATCGGACGAGAAAGAATAGAAGATGGATCCCAAGGACGGGGGAAATACCTCCCGGTTGTCAAGAGAAAAGGTTCTTCTAGTGGTTAGCTGAAAGATCTGACAAGGTTGAATATCATCAGTTTTGTCTCTGATAAAATTTTCGAACCAAGAGATGTTGGGATATTATGTCCCACTGAAAATCTGCATATTCACTCAACCTGGCTCAAGTAAACCAGAAAGAACCTCAGTTTTCAGGAATTCTGACGAAATCGCACTTACCTGAACCAATTTACCAATTATCTTCGAATGTCCACGTGTTTTGTTTAGGGACGGTTTTATAAAAGAATTTCAATCCTCGGTTGAGCCCAAATCCGCCGTCGAATGTCGATTTCCGTATTATAAACATCCAACCTCGGGTTCAACCCTGGATTGACTCAACTGGTGAATATAGCTCCGTTTGAGATTTGAATCGAGGATTGAAACATTGGACGAATGAAAATATTATATGATATTATATTGATAGAATGCCTGATATTAATCACAGTCTTCTGTAGGTTTGCTATGTATTAATAATTCATCTTTGGTGTTTGGAAGAATATTCCTAAATTGAAACTGAATTTTTTTGCCTTATCTTCGAGGGATAGAACTGCCAGGTTCCTGTGTGCTTATAATTTTGAAAATTACTCTAGTTATGATGATAATCAAATAACTGCAAGGCATTCAAAGATACCAATCGAATGATTTCACATTTCCTTTCGACCTCTTCGAAGATGGCACGAAGAAGAGATTTTGGTCAAATAAAAAAACTCTTTTATCAGGTGGATGAAATTACTCTGAATAAGCTGAATCTTTTCAGAGTTGTTAACATTTTCGAAGATTTTTGTGGATAAATATATCAACATCAGAAAAAAGTCAGAAAGTTGTGAAATGTCTAGAACTTATCATTATCATTATCAAAAAGTATTCTAGTGTTTATTTTATCATTCTATCAAAATGCCAAGCAATCAACAGGAATAGCAACTAACAAGGGAAAGGTTGTATTGACTGACCAAATTTCGGTGTATTAGAACCGTGTTGCTGGAGAGCACTCACGTTCTAGAAGGATTTCTTGATTATTATAACATAGTACAGGTGCTTGCTCATTTTAATGGGTTGTGAAAATGCTGAATTCTACAGATGTGAAAAGGATTACTTTTCTTCAAATTTCCAAGTTGCTAAGCTTATAAATTTGGTAATTCTCATCATAAAAAATTTTTAATATACCCTAAAGAAATGATTGATGACAGCGATCCCATCTCGCAGATCAATGGATGATCAATCATTCAATGAAGTTCATGAATTGAATTTGAAGACTCTCTGGCGTGTAAAAGAACATTTCCCATTCTTTCATTCAGGATCTGATTACATTTGAAAACAACTATCATTATTGTGACTTGCGGAGTCCTGCATAATATTGCTAGACTGATTCTATTCATGACTCTCAACCTGAATAAATCGAAAGTTAATAATAAATGCTATCTTTAAATTTAATATATATTTCCGTCGACCATAGAATAAAAGCTCATTTTAACGCACTCAAAATCATCCATTAATGACCTATTTTAATGCATGATTTCTTATTAATGCATGATTATCATGGCAACCGAACATAAAATATTCAGTCAGAGCACTATCGAGCTCGGTTCGAAATCAACTTCTGTCACAGAAGGGTATGTTGACAACTCCATTCAAAATAAAATAGACTGCAGAGTGCAGGCGAAATTTCAGGTGATACAAGTTGCAAAGTAGATAATACTTCAACCTCCATCTTCTTCATACGTTCCTTATGGGATATCATAGGTAATGATATAAATGCAAACTATTCAGAATGTCACAACATGTCCAATATTCCCTCTATGAATTTTTCGAATTGTTCCATAGGTAGCATACATATCCATATATCGAAATGAACATAGAAATTTACATTATGTCAAATTTGTCGATTAAGCAAAATAAAAATTCATTTCTATCGAGAATTCATATTCAATTCGAGATGAGGTCGACGGAAAAATCTTGTAATCAACTCGTTTATTAATTCAGCGATTAATGGTCTCAAACATTAACGCGCTCGCTCCGCTCACGCGTTAAAATATTTCGACCATTAATCGCTGTCATTAATAAACTAGTTGATTAAATAACTATTTCATGTACTCAATCAAACAAGATCATGAATGATTTGTTCCTATCCTAAATATAACTACATCCTTGTACGACAAAATGTTCATGCAATTTCATTGGATGTTTTGTATTGGTTACTTGGCATAAGAGTTTGAGAGAAGACGTTTCAGAATATCAAAATAGTACAAACTCAGATCATTCGAGTCAAATAAGTTGACAAAAGTGATAAAGACTAGAGCGTCTTTGGCAATAGCTTCGAGTGGAAAAAATTCGTACGAAGTCTGTCCTCATTTCATAAATTACAAATTTTTTTATTATATAATTTTCTTGATGTAGGAAATCAGATTTCTCTAAATTATCTGCCGTGACCGTCACAAAACACGGGAATAGTCGAATTAGCTTCTTGTTTTGTCTTGATTAGACTACGATTATTGAATTTATCCGAACATGGTATAAAAAAAACGTGCCAAAATAATAATAAGATTCAGGTTAGCCAACCTAAAAAAAGCGATCTCAATCCGAGGTTGTTCAACCGAGGCTGCAAAAACGTTTATAATACCAAACTTTTTTTAACCGAGGGTTGACTTTCAATCCTCGTTTGAGTAACCTCGGATTGAACGTGCCCTTCATAAAACTGGCCCTTAGTGAATTCGTTCCATGAAGAAAATGTTCCACTTTGTATACCACTTACCCATTGCCAACAGAACTTTCCGAGGAGAAAATGAGTTTTAACCAGAAATTCCTCAACTCGAATCGACTGAATCTGTTGAGTGGGCTCAACATGCTGCACTTAGCTACAAAATTCCCAAAACGTTTTATGTGACATATTGATTAATGTAAATATTCCCAAATTCGAACGTAGGTGCCAGTTTTGGCGACCACACTCCGGGCAACTGACATTTTAATAGTGTCGAACGTAGAGATTAAACCCACAAGTAAATTTGCTCTCAACAGTAGATATAAGTTCCAAAAGTTTATATGATATTCAGAAATTTCAATATATTTTCCATGGAATTTAAGAGCCAATAATTATCTGTTTTTTTATGCAACAATTTTAAATGAATCATACATTTCAATTCCCAATAACTTCACTGAAATGAAGAAATAAACTGCTCCACATGAGTTAGGGTCGTTAGGGATATTGACTTAAATTGCAAAAAAATATAGTTAAAATAAGATTTTTGTGATGAAAATTCATATTAATAGATATGATTTCCAGTTGCAAATTAATATTAGCCTGTAGGTCTGCAGCGTATACAGGGTGCTTTCGTGCTTAAGAAAAATCGAGTAAAAGAACGAAATTTTATTCCTAGAGAATTCAAGCATTTTAAGACTATCAATACAATGTTTGGCCTCCACGGGCATTAATAACAGCTTGACATCTGCTTTGCATACTACACACGAGGTTGTTGAATATTTCTGAAGGAATTTGATTCCATAAACGGGGCAGAAGCTCTCTCAGATCATTTGAGGATTCTGGGGTAGGTTGATGATTATCTAATCTTTGGTGCATATCCCATGCATGTTCTATGCAATTCAAATCTGGTGAGTGCGGAGGTATTGGTAAATGTGGAATACCAAGCTCCTCGCGCGCATTTTCAACTATGGCTGCATGGTGCGGTCTAGCGTTATCGTCTAGAAATTGAAAAGTTTCACCAATAGCAGCATGAAAATTTAGCACAACATTGTCAATGACATGCTCCCTATAGTGTAAGGCGGTCATATTCCCAGGACAAGTGTGTAGATCTATGCGCCCTTTGAATCATATCCCGGTCCATACCATAACACTACCCCCTCGGAATGGATGGACTTCTTGGACATAGCGACGATTACGGGTTATGCGTGGTATTGTCCATACCCTTGTTCTTCGAGAATCTGAAAATCGTCCATATCTGGATTCATCAGTGAAAAGGACACTACGCCATTGATGGTTCCAATTGATATGTTGCCTTGCCCATTCCAGTCTTTGACGCTTATGGTTACGTGTTAATGGAACTCCTCTTAATGGATGTCTAGAACCTAGATTCACCTCTCTCAAACGTCGTCTGATGGTTTCGATGGAAAATTGGACCCCATTTGCATTTTGAAGAGTATTCCGTAGCATTCTACACGTAGATGTAGGGTTTCTTCTCGCCGAAACGGTGATGAAACGATCCTGAGCAGGTGTTGTTTTTCGTCGCCCACCAAGCCTTGGTCTTTCCAACACGGAACCTGTCTCCCTGAACCTATTCCAAAGTCGAGATATCACACTTTGGCTGACTTGGAGCCTTTCCCCTACAACAACCTGAGTTAGGCCACCCTGTAGAATTCCAAAAACCCTATTATCCTCAGCGTTTGTTAATTTACTTCTTGGCATTTTCAGAAAACTCGTTTCAAATCGAAGCCGTTGATAAACTGACTTCATTTCAAAATAAGAACATTCATGAAGCATATGCAAAGAACCAAACTTCAGAAAAAGGCGACCAGATTGACGAAATGTCTCATACTGATTTTTATTGGATCGATTCAAGTTGTTATTGAGTTTTAAATGATTTTACAGCGATTTTCTCGAAGATTACATACTTTCAAAAACGATTGAATACGATATCCCTAACTCTTGTGGAAATATCGATCAATTAACAAAATCGTTTTTCTCTGCAAAGCGGAAAAGTTTTGAGGTTTTTGTTACAGCTGCGACAACTTATGATATTATTATGCTAAATAATGTTTTTATTTCCTTAATTTTTCCTGCGATTCTTTTATGGAACTGTTTTAAATATTTTGTAGGTGTAATTGCAGGCAGAACAACTTTTTTCTCGACCTTCAATATTAATTCAGCGACATTGATAATAATACAGTGGAGTTTTTTCAACAGATGTATATGGCAAATAGAATAGCACTATGTTTCAACCATATTTTTCAAACTTCATGTAGGTAATCACATTTTGAACGGAGTTTGAGTCCAACCCTCAAATAATCTGATTTTAACGCATCGCAGGTTCTGTTCCTCTATTCATCTGATACTTTTATTCATAAATTCCAGCCAAGAACACTCGCAATTGAATCATCTTTGACTTGCAGCCGAAAATGTTTGGATGAACAAAGCCATACAAAACAAAGATACATGAACTGTCTTCAACTTAAATATTTCACGCCTGTCCAAATCTGCTTCATAAAAATTCCTCCCAACAGTCCCAACCTACTGGTACACATTCAAAAAGGGTCAAAACGAAAACGAAAGTGATTCATGGCTCATTCTTGTAGTAAGCCGGAGCTCGCATGGGCCAAAATTAAGATTAACTGTTATTGATATACGGTATCCCCTGTGTTTGTAGGATAATAACCCGAAATCATAAATCGGACACCCTTTAGGTGAAAGTTGTTCGAAATATGAGTCGAGGCAGTGGCGTAAGTGCAACAGTTTGATTCCTCACAAGAAAGTTCACTAGAAAAAAAGATTACCAAGCAAAAAATTGTATGAGGGGCTTTTTAATTCGTTTATGTTTATGTTGAAACAATTCTGTTTGAGTCCAGAAAAAGTTGATGAGATTGACTACAATTCTTCCCAAGAAAAACTGAGTGAATTCTAGTGAACGTGAAGGTAAAGCTGCCCCAGATGAAGACATTTATCTGATGCTTTTTCCGCACAATCCAATCTCCCATTTCTGATTCAGATCTCCAACATTGTAAAAGTCGTGAGATGTTTATCACCACACATAAACAAGTCCACCGGATTGACTCGAAGAAAATGGCCATATTTTATAGATAACCGGTAGCTACTTGCCCAGAGCCCATCACAAACCGACCCATTATATTTTCCGGCTCTCACTCGTCCAACAATTTTCTGGACGCCTGTGTATTAACGACCTTGACAGACCTTGGACTCGCGTACGCGTAAATTGCTGGCCAACCTGAGATAAGAGCGATCTTCATCTCATTTCATCCTCTCAGCCATGCACCATTCTTTTATTTGCCTGCTACTGTAATCAGGCGAAAAGGTGTATCGCATATTTGTTACTTTCTATATCAGATATCTCACTCTTGTTTCTTGTGTGCAGCGAAGCACTGCAATTATTGCACTTTTTCCGATGTCCAGTAGATTCAGCTGCAACATTCCAGAACGCTGCAATAGAATATTGCAGACGAAATCAAAACCCTTGAAAAAATTGGGAAGATGAAATAAAGACCACTTACACTTATTCGTTCGGCCTGAGCATATTGGATGAAGTAATTTCTTCATTGGTAACCCCTGTATATATGAAAAATAGGAGTCAGGTACGCTAATGCATGTCATATTTCATTCAAATTGATCAAATAACAATTTTTTTCAATAAAAGTTGCATTTAAATCCTTTTTAAAGTAAATTCATCTGGAGACCCATATAGTGGGTTAGGAGAGTAACCTCCGAAATCATAAATCCGAGTTACGTTTTCTTTGCACCATGCAGGAGTGTTTGACGGTAAAATAAGAAAATAGGATTCAAGAGTGTTTTATACTACGAAGTATATAGTACATAGGTTCATCCATTGATGCACTATAATTTTAATGATGTCTAGACTAATAACAATTCTAATCTCGGTAAATATAGATATCGTAGATTGGTCTTGAGTCAAATATCTGGGAATTACCCTAGACAACAAGCTTCTGTGGAATGAGCATGTTATTAATACTGCTAGTAAAGCGATAAGGGATTTAATGGCGTGCAGAAGCCCATACGGTTAAATTTGCAGTGTATTTGTGAGTTTTAATGCTTCATTGAAGCCTCAAAATGTGAAGGCACATTTAATTTCCTATCGAAAGGTAAAAACGACAAATTGTCAGAACTAGCCTCTTACTTCTTCATGGTAATTACTCTCGCAGTCCACTGTAATCTGGTCGTAATATGATAATTCCCAATATCTACTTGGGCATCTTTAACTCCATTTTTCCAATAACTGCACATAAGGCGTTCCACCCCTATAATAACAGGGAATATACCATAGTCCAACCCTGTGATTTGCAGAGCCGACGTCAGATAGTGAGTGGGTAATTACGCGAAATATTTCAAGAGCCATTTTAAATCATCTACTCGACTCTGCATATTATTCAAACAAACCGATAAGAGGCTTGGTATAATGCCCCCTCATCTCATGTACAGTCGGTCATATAATATAACAGCTCCAGATAATCTATTTATCTATTTCTTGCTAGCTTCTGGTTCGATACCACACTATTATTTAATAATTTATCAAAGGCTTATCTCAAGAGAATCTGCACTTTTGAATTTCTCCTCATATTTCCTTTCTTGAATATTTATCAGGAGTTTGATATCGATTGCTTCATATAAAAATCTAATTTTAATTTTAAAACTCATTCAGAACCTTCCAGATCTAAATCTCCCAAAAAACAGGTCAAGAAACGCAAAAAACAATCTTTTCCAACACCTTCCAAATGAAAACCACAAATTTTCTTGTAGTTATAACAATTTTCTTGTTCAATTCGTTCACCTCAGGGACTGTATCCTAAAGTGTGAGATAATCGGTTTGAAAAGAATAGCAGCCAAATATTCTGTTGTTAATCCTTCATAATTATCATCATAATAGCAAATGAGAAAACGCCCACTTCAAAACAGGGAATACATAGGAAACTTCAGTGAATTTCAATTTTCTAATTATACATCAATAAGTAACTTTTCGCAGACTCAAAGATTGACGAACACATGAGTCATCTTAGAAAACTAAATTCATAGGCCCGTCATGTCAGATAATTTTATAAAAATGGGTGTAAAGTAGGTGGTTGACACCTTGAAAATTTATATGAATGGATATTTTGTTGTTATGATTGTATGTCTATGTTGCGAAATGTCTGCCTACTCGATGCCAAGGGTATACAATGTGAATGATAGACATACAAATTAAATGTTAATGACTCATTGCCATTTCATAATAAGAAGCCTTATTAATTTCCAAAAGGAAATTATCATTAACAGTTTAGTACATAGAGTAAAAGTGTTAATTTTGCAAGTTTGCTAGACGAACCATCATGGTTAGGTACTTGTGAACGTTGCTTTATGTACTTGGACTTGTTTTCCTACTCAAATAAAGGATAGGTATATCATTTCGATACATTTTACTTCATTGATTTTTCAAAGAATCTCGTCCCCAAGAGAAAAAAAGAATACTAGCTATTTTATAACTGTTCGTCAGGAGAATTAAACAAGAATCATTCAATTTAATTCATGGTCGACTTCGCAAAGCAGCGTAAGACAATTCAAATTTCCTAGGGAAGCGGTCAAGGATCTCTGAGACATAATCAGCTACTCATTAGATTAGGATAATTCCGAAATTCAAATTGAAATTCTGAACTATGCTGCAACTTCCTCAGGATGACGCCATTTTATTGCAAAGCAGCGAAGATTCCAGAAGGATATGATTATCATTAATGTGGTTTATTACTTGAATGTGCGAAGAATTCTTTAAATAAATTTTATTCAAGCATCGATGAAAAATCGATAAAACTTCTGATTCGATCACTGAGAGTAGATGTATGGTAATTTTGTAATGATGATGTTCAATTTACTCATACTATCGTTCCTCTCCTGGGGTTTACATGATTTGATATGCCTTCTATTTATTCCATCAATTTTTCAAAAATTAGGATTGTTTAGACAATTCTTACGAGTTCGCACTGCGTTTGAAATTTACTCCATCGGTTTTTAAATTTGATTCCAACGACTCATTGGCATTGGCATCTTCAGCAATCTTTCAGAGGTGAAGATCAAAGATGTCGGTGTCCATAAAACACCAACAATTCAAATCCCAAATAACACGCCTTCGAAAGGAGCGAGACCCATACGAGTACGACTATCGTAAAGCACATCCATCAATAACCCGGCAAATTAGAGAGCCATGGTAATTTCAAATGGTCGAAAACCATAATCTAACACGAATTTCCACGAAATGAGTCACAGTTGAAATAGCACTGAATAGATTGGCACCTCTGTAGGTGTTTGAGAGCTAACGCTGGATAATTTACGAATAGCATTAAATTAGCGATAAAAACTACATCCTGGTTATAAAGTACTAATATGGCTACATCGTTGAATCGATCGGGAACATAGATAACGAGAAAAAGGAGGAGTTTTTCTTTTTGGTAGTATAGCAGTGGGAGTCAAATCTATTTCATATGCGCTGTCGAACCTTGCAGTCTGTACCTTGGACTGAAGTCTAAGATCTGTCTCTACTCATTGGTTGTAGGCACTCATTAAAAATGCGATAGTAAAAATAATTATGCATGTATCAAGTATAAATTTATGTCCATCTAAACACCCTAAATACCTTTGTCGAAGGCATTAATGTCTTAGATACATACAAATTCAATATTATAGAATGTAAAGTACACAACATTCACCACAGTGTGTATGGTGAATTTCTTATTGGGAGATTCAGAAAAAACCTACCGAATTCTCAGATAAAATACAGCATCAGTCATCACGAAAAAAACTTAATGTGAGCAGATTCAATAAAGAGTCGAAGAGATAATCTTCATTATAAAAGTACCTTGAATATGAATGATCCATAAACATTATGTCTAACAATCCAATATCGTCAAAACACATGCTGTCATAGGAAATGACGAAATGCATTTATGATGCTTCTTCATCAGTATTGCACTTGGAACTCATTAATAATCTATATTGTTATTCGTTTTGTTGCTTGACAAGGTCTTCATTTCTTAATACAAAAGTTTTTCATACATTTTTTTCCACATATGAAACCTATCTTCAGTGTACACAGTGTTGAATATTTTGAAGATCAATAATGTTTTCTTCTCAGCGAAGAATCTTTATCAAAATATCTCTGATCATAATTTCAAACAACAAGAAGTATCAAGATAAACTTTTTTTGAGGTTAAGTGTGTAAGCCCGCCAGTGAACCGCCACTGCTATAATCTCACATTAATCGCATACTTTTGAAGGTCGAATGCTCTGAAGTCCAGACCATCTTCTCAGTTATATCATTACTCAATTTATACATTTGTACCTACCTTGTAATTACCACCTACCCATACTGAAGGACGCTTTTTTATAGGCTCTGATATGACGATGAAAAACAAAGCTGTTAATCTGAAAAATATTTCTGCTGATGATTCCATCCAATTTTTATTAGACACAATAATGTGGGAGAAAACGTGAGCTGCCTATTCGGATGGGTTTAATCTTGTTGATTGATTTTTTTTAAATAGATTGGTTTTAGTGAGACTTGTTATGGTGCTATCATCTATTCGGCATGATCTTATCTCATTATCTGGTATTATTCCTTAGAAATTCTCGAGGTACCATCCTCAGGAATTTCCTTTCAGAAGAACCATCAATTCTTACCTAAACATATTTTTGTTAGCATCTAAATTTTTGTCGAATTTAATCCATTATACCAAGTTAGATGCATTTACCTCTGATTTTTATGAATTTTATTATGCGATAATCTGAAAATTAGAATTTTTCAACTTATTCCTATCTTCTACTGTCACTTTTCTCTGCTGTGAGTACCACTGCGTCAAAAAGTAAAGGAAACGGTCTATGAAATACAGAATATGTGTTGACGTTTTATTGCCATTTTAAATTTGAATTTCGAAAAAATAGAAGTGCACATTGTCGGGATGAGATATAATTCAAACTTGTAAGGTCTTAAAGCATGAGTAAAAAGTATTATGTTTATTATCATACCGAAAACTTTGCATTTATGGACAAAATTTCATAACTGGAGTACACGAAAACGTATTGGTGTCGCTCCAATTGAAATATCCGTGTTTTATTCCAGCCTTTTCGGTTCAGAAATACGTACCAATTAAGAAAAAGGAATATAGTTGCAAATTGGTGGAGGCGCCTGTTCTTTTAAAAATCGTGTTTTTATCCTGGTGGGCTGGATCCGAATATGAGGCCGAAGTAAAAAAATTATTATACTGTCATAAGCCCTTGATACGTGTGCGAATTTTCAAGTCAATCTGACAACTTAAAGTTGTCGAAAACTAGATTGAAATATTCCGTAGATGGTAGATGTTAATTTTTGATGAATGCCGCTTTTTTCATCAAATTTCATTGTTATGATGGCTTAAACTCAATGATATCGTGAAAAACATTCGAGATGAATGTATATGTTTTCCTTTTATTACATTTCCAAAGAGTTTCTGAGTCTTCTACTGTTTCGGGGATGGTCCAAAAGATACAGATAATTTTCGAAAAAGGCCTTAAAAAAATGTCGATAAATCCATTTATTCAGATGGCATGACTCAACTCTTTTGTGTTTATGGTACACGAGTGGGTAGTCTTCGTTTTTTGAAGACATGTTTGTGTCTAAAAAGAATATTTTTCAAAATTTCAGCATTCCATGATTTGTGAGGAGCTACGCGGTATAAACGTTGCTCGAATACAGTGTAGAAAGGAAAAAGAAGTTACTCAATTAGCCATTTTAACTTCACCACTCTTGACCCAAAGCGTGTTATTCAGCAAATTTGCTAAAAAACATCGTTGAAAGACATAAATCTCATTGTAAGGGATAGTTTCCGCTTATAAATTCCGAATGAATGGAAAACACATGGATTCAATTAGTTCGCATACTATTTATTTTCCAGCAACACAACAAGCTATGTCATATTCTACGCCTAATAACCATATATTACATGTGAGAAAAGAAGATGATATGAATTATTCATGATACAAGCAAATAGTCGAAAGCCTATAGCAAGTTTTTATTTATTGACTCCTCTGAAAAAAAATTTAGATACATTTCCTCATGATATTCTCTCAATCCCAAATAGTCATGCGGAATTTCAAATGAGGGTTTCGTCATAAAGATGAATTATAAATCATGAGGAGATCAGCCGCTATATCATAAAATGATCAATAGCCATATTTCCTAAAAGAACTGTCTTATTTTATTTTTTTTTTATTTGACTGACCCCAACTTTCAGAAGAGGATCAATTTGAATTCCAGAAAATCCAATCTTTTGCGTAAAGAAGATACAATACTCTGAATTAAACTTGAATGATTCTCAAGATACAGTTTTTCTCAGAAGTGAGAAGTCGGATAACTAAACTCCTGCACTTCCAATGGGAATCAGAAGATTTCAAGGAATGTTACTTGTAAATTTATAGAAATTGTTCGAGAATAACTTGTAGATTTGTCGATTGGAAATCTCCGGAATTGTGCGAGTTGTGGGAATTTAGGATGAATTCGTGCAATTCACGTTAATTGAAGAATTGGATACGAAGAAGCTCGCTGTCTGTTGCCACAAATGTTAACATTCGACATATAACAGGAGGAATGCATGGAGATACACAAACACCCTGAGGATTCATGTATTTTTAGTGATTCGATTCCCATCAGATCCAGATATTCCTATCTATACGATTCTGTATCATTTTTTACTAAACTCCATTCTTCAATAAATATCTACACTTTATGAGAAAATGAGTTCTAGACCCTTCGTTGCATTGATGAGAGTTTATAAATTCTTTCAATGATGGAAATATCTTCAACAACTTCATATGTAGAAGAAACCTTGTTCTCAAATTACAACGACAAATACCTTCTTACGAAAGCAGACGATTTGAAAATTTCATCATAACTTCCGAAAGGATGTCAAGAACCATTCATCAATGCGCCTTTGTGATTGATAATTTCTTCTCAATCTCAATAAATCATACAACTAATTAGTGAACATGATATCACCCACAAATACGCATCGAGTAAATAGAAAAAATGCCCAACCTCGTCTGAAATAAACTTCTTTTCATCAATCAAAAAATCACAGTCGCGACCTCCACAAATTAAATAACCATCGCTTGAAATCTGTGTTTAATTATATTCACTACAAGAAAGTACACTGTTATTATGTTCATCTTTTCGTTGACAACAATAAGTAATGACGTTATTGTATGCAGTGATGTCACTTGCGTTAGAAGTAATCATTTGCTATTTTCAGGATATTGAAGAAGACATGGCGCGTTTTTGTTCAGTCATGGAAGATTCATCATTTACTCACAGTTATTTTGAAAGCAATCATCACGTTTGATTTTTAGATTCCAAAATGATTGACTCGATGTTGAATTAGTAGGTTCATAAAGTTTTTGTTTTACAACATGAATATACACTTGATAATAACAAGACTAGACCACCAATGTGATTAAATTCTAAATTGAGGAAAAAAATATAAAAATTTCCTCAAACCGCTTTGGCTGTTTTTGCTGTAGTATAGTACTCAAGTCGATAGCCTTTTTGGTCACCGATAAAGCGATACAGATACTTTATCTCGTTCTCAACTTGCCCTGTGCAGCCAATTATGAATTACCTGGTTACTAATGATTAGCAATTGTGGTTGGCTAATGAATACTAGGTGTAATTGGCATTTTGCTCACAATCTTGCGCTAATTACATGGTACTACACATAATGGGAACCCTACCGATATAAATTTACATTTGATCGTCTTCAGATTCGTTTACGCATCCATTTTTTAGTTCAACTAATGGGAGTAAACTTGTTCTCGATCTTTGTGATTCGTTATGAAAATCTTTGCCATTTTTGTTCAATCAATTACTGATCTTCAATTAAAACTAGATTTTCTTGATATCAACCCGAAGTAAACTACTCCACATGAGTTAGTGATATTGACTTAAATTGTAAAAAAATATAGTTAAAATAAGATTTTTGTGATGAAAATTCATATTGATATGATTTCAAGTTGCAAATTGATTTTAGCCTGTAGGTCCGCAGCGTATACAGGGTGGTTAAGAAAAATCGAGTAAAATAACGAAATTGTATTCCCAGAGAATTCAAACATTTTAAGACTATCAATTCTTTGCATACTACACACGAGGTTGTTGAACATTTCTTGAGGAATTTGGTTCCATAAACGGGGCAGAAGCTCTCTCAGGTCATTTAAGGATTCTGGGGTAGGTTGATGATTATCTAATCTTCTTTGGAGCATATCCCATGCATGTTCTATGCAATTCAAATCTGGTGAGTGCGGAGGTATTGGTAAATGTGGAATACCAAGCTCCTCGCGCGCATTCTCAACTATGGCTGCACGGTGCGGTCTAGCGTTATCGTCTAGAAATTGAAAAGTTTCACCAATAGCAGCGTGAAAATTTGGCACAACATTGTCAATGACATGCTCCCTATAGTGTAAGGCGGTCATATTCCCAGGACAAATGTGTAGATCTGTGCGCCCGTTGAAACATATCCCGGCCCATACCATAACACTACCCCCTCGGAATGGATGGACTTCTTGGACATAGCAACGATTACGGGGTATGCGTGGATTGTCCATACCCTTATTCTTCGAGAATCTGAAAATCGTCCATATCTGGATTCATCAGTGAAAAGGACACTACTCCATTGATCGTTCCAATTGATATGTTGCCTTGCCCATTCCAGTCTTTGACGCTTATGGTCACGTGTTAATGGAACTCCTCTTAATGAACTTCTAGAACCTAGATTCACCTCTCTCAAACGTCGTCTGATGGTTTCGATGGAAACTTGGACTCTATCTGCATTATGAAGAGTATTCCGTAACATTCTACACGTAGATGTAGGGTTTCTTCTCGCCGAAACGGTGATGAAACGATCCTGAGCAGCTGTTTTTTCGTCGCCCACCAAGCCTTGGTCTTTCCAACACGGAACCTGTCTCCCTGAACCTATTCCAAAGACGATATATCACACTTTGACTGACTTGGAGCCTTTCCGCTACAACAACCTGAGTTAGGCCACCCTGTAGCATTCCGATAGCCCTATTAGCGACAGCGTTTGTTGATTTACATCTTGGTATTTTCAGAAAACTTCAGACTGGTGTACCACAGGGCAGCGTTCTTGGTTAATTTTTTTATTCTTCTATGAAAGATCTACGTGATAATTTGTTTGACTGGTTTGACTCCCTCATCGCAGATTTCTTGGCGATTCAGTATAAAGCTGACCATTGTAGGAACATTCTGTGTGAATATGCTGAAAATTAGTACGCAGAAGTTATAGTTATAGTTTTTTTCTTCATTGTGCAATGAGATTATAGGCCAGTAAGTAGCGTTTGTGCTTCTTTTCTGGATGAGATGTTGGCCTCTTCGTTTCCTTCGATTTCTAAGTGACCAGGAACCCAGACTAGTGAATCTTTGTTATTCTTGCCTACTTCACTGAATACACAGATGACTTTGGCATTATTTCTAGTTGTGGAGAGAAGACTTCATCAATGCATGGTTACAATGTATCTATTTCTGATGAACTGAAATAAAAACTGTGAGTCAGTAGCAACAGGATCTCTCATCTCATCATCTTCAAAAACCGATGTCACGCATGCAACTTTAGTAAGTCAGCTATATTTAGCGAACTGCATTATTGATGAAGATGACTCCAGTGAGTCAATTGCTTCTGGAGAGCCATTCAAGGAAGGTTAATAGTTCTCAAATAACAATAAGCTGCGGTACTTCCATTATATCGGATCCTATTAATTCGGTTTACCTCGCTACGCTATTAGTCCATTAGGAATTTCTTAAGGCCAGCACCAATAGACTGTAGTTAATTGGTACCATTTGTACAGCTACCACTCGAATGCAAGAAATGTGAATCACGGTTATTATTAATTATTATGCCTCGGTTTGATGTGTTTATCTTGAAAATTTATATTAAAAGCATATTTGAGATTGTTCGAAACGAGTTCTGAAGGACGGATTCAGTTCTTCGGATAAACTTGAGGATGATCCTACGTATGCGAATAGATGTGATATCATATTCTTACTGGTTTCTGGCGAAAATAAAAAAAAAGGCCTGCGGTCGCCGACAAGCGGTGGTTGCGATGGGTTTCGTCCTTCTTGGAATGTTAACAAAGATGAAGTCAACCGCGAAATGCCTCCTGTGTAATAGTGCAGCATCTTCCAGAATTTCTTATTTAAAAAATGTGAAATTACATTACATTTTGATCCATTCACTAACAAAAAGAAAGAAGAATATGTTGAAGGACCTAAAACACAAATTCAATGAAGGATTTGTTCTTTTCCATTTTTTTTCGGAAACCTTCTACTTCAAGATTAAATTTTCATTATTTTCATCCATTTCCAATTGCATCGTCATCCTAAAGAATGTTCAATTTCAAGACATTGCACCACATTGTCACTATGTATGAACCTTCCCAAATTACAAATTCGTAGTGAAACAGTTTCGTAATCTGATCAGTGAATTATTCAAGAGAGACCTTGAATGTCCTTAACGGAAAGATCCTGAATACGACAACCCACCAAGTTAATGCAACTTGATGGCTTCCTAAATGTCAGCTGGATCCGAGGCTGGATCATACCAAATGAATAGTTGGCAATTATTAAGAGTTATCTTTCGGGAGGCTTGTCCAAATTCTGTGTTGTTCACTCGAATTTGGGATGATTTTCGCTTCAGAGAAATAAGTGATATGAGAATGTTAATTAGTGCATGCTTAAGCGGATTCAATCCAATCCAATATCATTAAATACAGGATGTTTCCAAAGTTAATAGAAGGTAGAACTTATTATAATATAAAACATTCAAAATGACGAAAATGGATAAATCTCAAACTAAAAAGATCCAAAAGACATCTCAGAGGAATATTTTGATCGAAAACAGATCCGTACTTCTCATTTCAGTGAATCAAATTCTACTTTGAGGATTGATACGAGGATATATTGAAAAATTTTTAGCCTACTATAGAACCAAACAAAATTTCAATGTCAAAATATTTTATTACTCAACATATTCTCCTCTTAATTGAATACATTAATTACAGCGAACCTGCAACGTCTCTAGACCTTTCAAAAAAGTGTTCCTTCTTGCTCTGCAAACCAGTCCTCCACAGCTTTTATTACCTCCTCGTTGGAAGATAATTTACGACCTTTTAAACTTTTTTTTAGTTGAGGAAAGAGATGAAAGTCGGACGGAGCCAAATCTGGTGAATAAGGAGAGTGTTCTAGTATTTCTAACCCTAAATCACGAATTTTCTGCATGGCAACATGAGATTTTGTGTTCTGGCGTTGTCCTGTAAAAACAAAACACCTTTGGATAGCTTTCCGCGTCTTTTCTCTTTAATTTTTTCCCGTAGAATGGTCAGTAATGTCGAATAGTAATCTCCAGTTATTGTTCTACCCTTATCCAAAAAATCAATCATAATTACTCCATGGCAATCCCAAAAAAATTGAAGCAAGAACTTTTCCAGCAGATTTTTGGACACGAAACTTCTTAGGTCTAGGAGAACCATAGTGTCGCCATTCCATCGATTGTTGCTTTGTTTCTGGATCGTAGAAATGTACCCAATGTACGCGATGCTTCTACCCTTGCACGCTTTTGGTCAACATTCAAACATTTGGGGATCCATTTTGCAGAAATTTTTCCCATGTCCAAATTGACGTGAACTATGATGAACGCGTTCGTATGAAATCTTCAGTGCTTCAGATATCCGTTTTTGTCTGATTCGACGGTCTGATAAAATCATGTCATGAACTGCATCGATATTTTCGGGGACTGACACAGAAACTTGCCTTCCCGATCGGTGATCATCTTCAATGGAAAATTTACCTCTTTTGAAGCTTGCAGTCCAATTTTTCACGGTCGCGTACGAAGGAATTTTATAGACGCAATTTTTGGTGAAATGGATTTGGTTCGTTAAAAAGGGATTCACCTTTAAAAACAACCTGAATAAGGGGATAGTCCTTTGATGGTTTTACCTTTCCTCGAAATGATGAGAACATTTGCATTTATTGAGTTTGGTCAAGTGAAGATAATTGGTTTTCAAGCAAGCCTTCGCAAGGAATATCTCGGACAAGAGAATTATAGATGAAACGAGGATTTAACATTCTTGAAGCCCTCTTAGTTCATTGGAGCCCTGGTGCTGGGGAGCGAGCTATAGAAAGAGCAGTTGCAAAAACACCACTGATGGGGGACACAAAAGACCTGGAATGTAACCCCCATACCAAACTATAAACTTGTTTGGGAAGTTCATTTTAAACTTAAGGATCATCATAATTAACTGTTTACACATAGAACTTCAAATCATTGTTCCACTGAGATCTGCAAGTGAAATGTTCCAGAGAACAATCAGGTGACACTCAAGCCTGCTTCACACTTCATAAGAATTGTAGCAGTATTGTATCTCATAGTCCATCAGAACTGTGCCAGTAACAACCTTAACAAAGTGAATGAAGCTCCAAATTCTACATTTCATCAGGTTCTGTATTGTAGATATCTGATTTATTGTTTTTTAATTCATCTGCTAAATGAGACAAGGTTTTTGCTTTGGGGGAACAACCACCTGTTTGTTCCATCTTTGATTTCCTCTTATGGGAAGGGCTTCGAAACCACTTCCTAACATAGAGTCCTACCAAACGATTGAACCATTAGGTACAAGCCAGGACAAAATATTAGTATAAAATCCCTTTAGTTATTCTTCCTTCATCCTTGTTGGTATTGTACAAAGTAATAATAGTATTAATTGTCAGATCATGTTAACCAAGTTTAATCTAGTGTATTGACTGACTAAATCAAGAAAAGGACCATTCTGAAATAAGCGAGAGGTGGAACTTCTTTCTGCATCCTTGCTCTACGGAAAAATGGCTTTTATCTGAGACACAGAGATTCAGCATAAAAATTTCCAGGCCGTTTCACGCCCCAGTGCAATATCTGACATCTATTACGGCCTACAACATCTTCGGCTTTGCTATCATTAAATCAGATCAGTTTACAGCCATACCTCTCTGCAAGATATACCTGAAATCAAAACCTGCGGTTCTCAGATGTGA
The DNA here is from genome assembly GCA_910592335.1 of Adalia bipunctata. Lineage (NCBI taxonomy): Eukaryota > Metazoa > Arthropoda > Insecta > Coleoptera > Coccinellidae > Adalia > Adalia bipunctata. The sequence goes on from OU342951.1 coordinate 9,557,177, forward strand.
GAGGACGTAATGTAGTCGTCGGAGAAGATGGCCAGACAAGAACAGAGCGGTTTCGAGTTGATTCGACACTGAAATATACCCGGTGATTGAACACGCGAACGAACTATCAAATGGAATTGTATCATCTGCAAACATCATACAATTTTCTGATTTTCACGTTGGCAGTAACGGTTATGGTAGATGTAAGTAATGAGGATGGTTGGAATCTTGAATATTATTTCTGCGAATGTTGCGGGGAAAAGATGAGAGAGTTATGATGATCGAGCATGAAGATGGTTTTATGATTATGAAAAACAGAAAATTCAATATGGGAGATGGGAGAACTTGGGTTCGCATAGCGGGCGAAACATGGGATGAACTTGTAATCACAGTGGGGATTTGAAAAGTTTTATGGAAAGTAATTAAATTGCTGCATATCAAATTGCTGCATGGCGAGGCAGGACTCTAGAAGGGACCGAAGTTTATAGCTCCTCCGAATGGAATTCTCGTAGAGAAAAAAAAAACTAACATTCATTTTCAGGATACAGGGTGTCTTTTCCTATTTCGGTAGGTGTCATTTTGGAAGCTGTGATTTTTTGACATTTGACAAGTATAAACTACGCCATAAAAAATGGAACAATGTACGCTTCAACCACGCATTGAAATGAATAATGATTAAAATTCACTACGAAAATGGTGAAAATATGGCAGAGACGGTTGGTAAAACTCAAACATTTTTGGGTCGTCGTGATCTTGTCGAACCGCAATACATAAATTAGTGGAAAAATTTGAGCTGTTGGGACAAGTTAGTAATGTGAAGAATAATTGTAAAAAGAAGCTTTGTTGTTATACTAAACTTTGAGGTCTCTCGTATTTTTGTCGTATCTGCCACCGATTTCGAGAAAAAAATCCATTCTCTTGAAAACCTCAGAAAAATCAAAATTGTCATAAAAATCCAGTTGGTGTGAAAAGAAATCTAAGCTGTTTAATTCTGGAAATGTGGCCGGCCATGACTGATGATGTCCAATCCACCTGTTTACATAATTTTTGTTCAAATACTCTCTAGTATAACTAGTACACTACGTACGAGGATATATTGAAAAATTCTTAGCCTACTATAGAACCAAACAAAATTTCAATGTCAAAATATTTTATTACTCAACATATTCTCCTCTTAATTGAATACATTTATTACAGCGAACCTGCAACGTCTCTAGATCTTTCAAAAAAAATGTTTCTTCTTGCAAAACCAGTCCTCCACAGCTTTTATCACCTCCTCGTTGGAAGAAAATTTAGGACCATTTAAACTTTTTTTCAGTTGAGGAAAGAGATGATAGTTGGACGGAACCAAATCTGGTGAATAAGGGAGGTGTTTTAGTAATTCTAACCCTAAATAACGAATTTTTTGCATGGCAACATCATGAGATTTGTGTACTGGGGCGTTGTCCTGTAAAAACAAAATACGCTTGGATAGCTTTCCGCGTCTTTTCTTTAATTTTTTCCCGTAGAGTGGTCAGTAATGTCGAATAGTAATCTCCAGTTATTGTTCTACCCTTATCCAAAAAACCAATCATGATTACTCCATGGCAATCCCAAAAAAACTGAAGCAAGAACTTTTCCAGCAGATTTTTGGACACGAAACTTCTTAGGTCTTGGAGAACCAGAGTGTCGCAATTCCGTCGATTATTGCTTTGTTTCTGGATCGTAGAAATGTACCCAAGTCTCATCCATAGTTACGATTCGGTTTAAGAAGTCTACATCGGTTTCAAATCAAGCACAGATCGAACGCGATGCTTCTACCCTTGTACGCTTCCGGTCAACATTCAAACATTTGGGGATCCATTTTGCAGAAAATTTTCTCATGTCCAAATTGACGTGAACTATATGATGAACGCGTTCGTATGACATCTTCAGTGCTTCAGATATCCGTTTTAGCCCAATTCGACGGTCTGATAAAATCATGTCATAAACTGCATCGATATTTTCGAGGACCGACACAGAAACTGGCCTTCCCGATCGGTCATCATCTTCAATGGAAAATTTACCTCTTTTGAAGCTTGCAGTCCAATTTTTCACGGTCGCATACGAAGGACATTGATCACCAAGGGTATTAAGCATATCTTCGTAAATCTGCTTACCACTTAACCCTTTTAAATGCAGGTAGGTACCTACTTGATGATGGCTCGATACTCCAATTTTTCGATTTTTACAATTTCGGTGGACATCTTTTTTTTTAATTTATTGCGTAACTCTGGTTTACTTTTTTGAAGTCGAACTCTACACTGACACTTCTAATAAGTTATTGTTCGTTGATATGGTATCGCAATATTTTGTTTATGCATGGAACTGGTCTAGGGCTCTAGGCTAACTAGATATCAATTTACCTCCAATTCAGGAACACTCTGTATACGCCGCGCCCGGCAGAATTAAATGAAAATATATTTCAGAACCGTTCGATCAACTCCTAGCAAATTTTTCGAATATCAACACGAAAATAGCTCCTCATTAAAATGATGCAACATCCATTTCCCACCGAAGAAGGATTGTGATTGAAATCAGCAATTTCCATCGGTGCAAATAAGAAGTTGAGTGCATAAACTATTGGCGGATGTTCCTGCATAGAAATGAAGAATGGCCACATTCATTTAACTGCGCGACAAGAATTATTACAAGAAAGTCGTGCTGTAACTATCAATGTCGCAGTTTTATCTAAGAATGGGTATTTCGTCACCAGGATCGAAGTCGGCGAGAATAATTATCGAGAAACTCACAGTTGTGATGGTCAAAACTCAAAATCTTTAGGACGCGTTCTCAAAACGAGGCATTCCAGTTTAAAGCGTGTTGCTTTAAATTGTGTATCGGGATAGGATTAAAGTTTCGTCCCAACTACGGTCACAGGGCTCATCAGATTGAAAGACGTGGCTTGCTTTAAGCCGATGATCCGAGTACCTCGATATCACTTTTGGGTGGCGCCCTCTGCTGATCACTTGCTTAAGCCTGGGTAACGTATATAGAATGCTACACACGGTGTAGACAGTGAGTCGCCACAAGATAATCACTGCGATTAAATGAGTACAAGACTGTTTTCATCTCACAATAAGTTGGGTCTAATAATGAAAGATATACAGCAGAGTTCAAACTTAGATATCGCTTTTAGATTCAGTTTTTCAAAATTGCGACCTGTTGTCCTTATCTTAGACTATTATTAAGAGTCCATGTATATAAACTACAAATAGTGTAAGGTTCTGATTCAATTTACAATAAAAGCATTGATGAGTGATGTCAAAGCCAGACCTGCTTTGCTGAGGCACCAATGAGGTTAAACAAACGATCTCTGGCGGAAAAGTAAAAGTGGATGCGGACTCCTTCGCAGAAAAACCCACGTTTTTAGATATATAACATTTTGTAGAGGTGTCTGATTTGGTTGCAGTGTAGGAGGTTGACTTTTTTGTCGATCTGAAGCAGTTTTGTATTCTGCAGATGAATAGGATCGAGTGTTTGTATGGTTACGATTACACCGACTTTTCAGTCTCAATAAGGAAAGAAAGAGTTAGGAATAGCTGATTGTACTTTGCTGATCGAGAAGCATGGGTGTTTATTGAAAGTTGGTTTCTACACATATGAATATAACCATGCCATTTCACTCAAAAAAAAAATTCATTAAAACGAATATTTTACTATTGTGAAATATGATTATGGAAAAAAATTTCATGCGAATCAAGGGAAATAATTTGTTACCAGTAAGGATGTAAATTTTTTCAATCACATTAAATACAAAATCATTGGAGGTAAAAGTCTTTTTTGCTTTATGAAACGTCAAATTCTTGAGAACGTCACTAGATATTCGTATTTGCATCTCTAGAAGAACAATAATTTTTATACAAATGTACCATTTCAAGTGTAAATTTCTACAGAATGATCAAATATTGTATGATAGTAGGAGTAGGGGAAGTAAGTACAAAATGACATAGGGTTTTATTTAAGAGGCATAACTTGTTAGTAGTGAATTATACTAAAGTCATATTCTACAGTCTACACCTATGATCTTTGGTCCTTTCTTATAAAATTCAATCAACCTTCATGAAATTAGAGTACCAAAAAATAAAATATTCTTCGATAAATTGGGATAAACGAAATTCATTTTGTCCGCATGCTATGAACAAAATGACATACCGGCAACAGTCAACTTTATTTTTCTACTTATTGTTACAAAACTACTGACAAAGTTCACCAATGAAACGCTAGGTACTTCAAGAAACATCAGCACAAGATGCGTGAGCCCAATGCAACCAATGCATGCATCGTAACCAGTCTTTTCTTCCAGGGCTAATCCTGGAGAAGACTGGTTTTTTCCCGATCTAAATCGGGAAAAAGGTCATAAAAATAGACAGTTGGACAGTCGTCTTCATCATCTCGAAAGTTGCTAGGAACATTTTCTTCTTCATTATCTTCTTTAAATAATGCCCTAGGGACTTGTCTTCTTTTGTTTGGAGAAGGTATGGGCTCATTTTTTGATTTAATTGCAATCATATTAGGTGTAGAAGTTGAAAATAAGTACGTTTATCGAGTTTTCGTCGTTTGCCTTGTCCACTTATGAATCGTCCTTTAGGGATTGGAGGAACCTCCCTCATAGGATCAGCAAGAGTAGGTTAAGATGCTTTGCCTTTATTAGCCGCAGATGAATATTTTGTTATGAATATGTTAAGCTAAGTCGTGGCTCTTTGTTTGCTGATGGAGCCTGGGATAAATGGTCTTGGTGTTATCCGGTAGATAGGGTTAATTCAGCTGAAATACCTATGTCATTTTGTCCGTTCACTGTACCTATATGTCATTTTGTCCATAAAGGGTTATAAAACTAGAAATATATCGAATTAATACAAAAAGGATATTTAACATAAAAAAGCTTCGCGAATACAATGACAAATGGGTAAAGTTTGAAATGAATGCAATATAAATGAAGAAAATGGTGAAAACTGGCAATTTCTTCTACAAATTTGACGTAATGAAAAAAACTCGTGAACTATTGATTTCTGTTATCACTCATGAAGACCGAATGAACTAGAGTAGCGCTTGCGAGTTTTCAGAGGTTAATAGAACCCACTCGGGTCGTGTGATATGGTAGACAGTTCCGCATTTGATACCTCCAAACTTAAGTTATGATGCCATTTTGTACATATATGTCATTTTGTACGTAGGTATTCCCCTACACCTTGGAAACCACTCTGAATCTAGTCAAAGATATCAGGTACAAATTCCATAGCGTGATTTATCACATCATGCCTCCAAAATTTGCGAATTAGTTAAGAAAGCGTATAATCTCATTGATCAAGTCTGACTCGATCGTTCTATAACCTCGAGACTTACCATATAAAGAAGCTTGCGGAGAAAGATACAACATTACACAATGTTTGGTCATCAGTAATTAGTGGCCACAAAACCGACATCTCTCTGAATAAGCTTTGTATTTGTCATTCCATTCCAAAAAGCAAGATTTTTGCAGGCTTGTTCCTGCTGACAATAATGTTACAATTTCGCCCAAATTTCGAATTTTGAATTAAAAATGGATTAAACGGTTAAAGAATTCGGGATCAAATTTAATTATATCCATCCTATACGGAAAATATAATAACTCTCGAGAAGAATGTACCCCGAGAATATTTTTCGAAAAACATACATCTGAAAATTTCTTCTTCAAAAAATTTTTCTTTTAAAAATTGTTCTCTCGAAAAATTAAAATACAATAATATAAACATCTGCGATTGGAGCAATCACCGATATTCAAATTTTAATCCAAGAATAAATATGTAATGTAGATACAAAATAAGAATTCCTCGGGTATCAACGAATACAACTCATATTTTGTATAGATCCTTATCACGTCTCTCTGCCCACAAACAACTCGAAATGCCCCCTCAAGCCCGCCATAATATCTCGTTACGAATGAGAAAAAACGAACAAAATCAGGACGAACATTTAACGAAGAACCATGGGCTATATTCCTCCTCGCAATCCTCTCGGACGATCAGCTCCACTCAACCATCAATCCCGAGTTATTAAATCCATACGCATTAAATCCCCACTTTTAATTGGCCATACACGCCAAATCTGGTCATTTCGCAACTTGCTGAGACCTGACGCGGGACGATCAGATAGCATCGATAACCACGAGGGTCTATCACGCGGAAAAGTTTAAAACGTGGAGTTTAAATAAATTTACACGTCAAAATAACTGAAGTTAATTATAGCATGGGATTACAGGATCACGGTCCAAGGCGGCCAGATACCTCGAGAGGCTGTGACAGCAAAGAACGCCGCATCTTTGCAGTTGACTGCGACACCCACACCGCATCGAGGACAGAGGCGAACCTTCAAGCACGCACAACAAAATGTGAGAACGGAATGAAGATAATCTAAAAAGACCCTCAACGTGCGTACAAGAATTGAATATTCCAGCATCATTTCCTGCATTGCCAATTGGTTAAATGCTGTGCTTTTTACGAATGTCATGCGTCATGGAATAATTGGATCAGTATCAATTGCAAAACGAATTTGGAATTCATTTTTCGTCATCTAGAGGAACCTTCAGCAAAAATAGTTTAATGGTGACAAAAAGATTTTACCATAAATCTTCCTATAAATATTTTATCTTACCAGCAGTGCCTGCAAATTCTTTGTGATAACAGCCAGTTTTGTTAACCGAAGATTTACTGGGATTGATGCAAACTTACACTGAAGCTAAGGTGGTCGAATCTAAAATTGTCATTCAAAGATAGGTACATGCAAAGATGGTATATCTCAGGCTACAGCAATAAGGGTACCAACCACCATTACATATCTCCATACAAAGTGTTCTATAAGATTGATGCCAGGACAGCCATCCGTAAGTAAAATGCAAGGAAGGGTTTCTCAAAAACTCTAGGATGCCATGGTAACTGTTCAATGGCACCTTATCAGAGGCATCAACTTAGGAAGGGAGAACCATCAGCTCAAAGAAACCTCCGAGAAAGTTTTCAGGACTCTTCTATATAACCTGTAGATACTTATGAGCTAGAAACGAAGTCATATCATAAAAGACAAAAGTCTATGGCAAGGGATAACAAATGGACGAAAACTTTGCTGCAATGGAGACCAAGACAGAACAAAGGAGTTGTCTGCCGACTAAAAAAAAGTGGCTGTAAGACATTCCATCAGGACATGTGGTTAAATGGAACTCAGACATTGGAAATGAGGCAAGATTTGCGCCAGAGAAGCAGAAAAAGGATCTATCTCGAAAACTTCACGCTAATTGATGTTCCTCCAGCTTCGGACAAGGGTACGTATAACTCATTCAGAACGTTTATCAGCGATTTGCAAATATGGGGTTTTTAGGGGGTCATATCCCTTATACATTTTTCACCCCAAAATTTGGTATTTTCGAAATCGATTTTATTGTTTATAGAGATACTTTGGACAATGCTGATCAACAATCCTCATGTTGATGCGACCAAAGAAACGAGAGCTATGACGATTTGAAATTTCCAATTTTTCGAAAAATAACATTTCGCAGGTGAAAAATCTAAACCATAATAGTAAGGGCTCTGAAAAGTCTTTTATTGAATAGAGCGACCTCGAAAACCTACATTTTGATACCAAAATCGTTCATGTAGCCCTCATAACTATTGAATTATTTCGTTTTGATATTTTCGATATTTCATTTTCGAGTTTTGTTCTGAAGCTCAGAGCACTCAGAGTTTTGATGATATGGATCACCAAATTGGGTGTTCTGAATGATTCGAATGGGTTGAAGCCATTATCAATTGAATAACACCATTAGATTTTCCAGGAAATTCGTGTTGATGGCACATATAGGGTGTTTAGGGGGTCATAAATGGACGAAGACTCTGCTGCAATGGAGACCAAGACAGAACAAAGGAGTTGTCTGCCGACTAAAAAAAAGTGGCTGTAGAACATTCAAGGACATGTGGTTAAATGAAACTCAGACTTCATGGCATTGAGGCAAGATTTGCGCCAGAGAAGCAGAAAAAGGATCTATCTCGAAAACTTCACGCTAATTGATATTCCTTCAGTTTCGAACAAGGGTATAACTCATTCAGAACGTTTACAAGCGATTTGCAGCCGCCCGAAGTCACAAATTCGAATGATTTAAACACTCAGTAACACAATATTTTAATGGCGCACTCTGATTTCCATAACATGGGGTAAACGGGAAACAAATGAAAATTCGATTTCCATTCGAGAGATCACAACGCAGGACAGGGTCAGTGAGCTTCAAGGTCTGTCAAGGTCGCCGATTGACGTCATCCTTGTTGTCCTTTCTCTTAAGCTGGGCTTCCTTTCTAGAGCTAGATGACGGATTATGTCCTGCGAGTGTTTTCCTGTTACATAAATTATGTGAGAAGATGAAGATCATTTGAATTATTGCACCACGGATGACCAGAAATTGGCAATATCCTTTCTGATAGTTTTTCGTTTTAACAATCGATGACACGATGAGGAACACTAGGACGTTTAATTGTCAATAAACACAATACAAAATTAGATCTTAATCTAATTTATGGAGATCAAATATATCTTTTTTGCCTGACAGTAATGATAGAAATAAAGAGAAATTGAGTATTTTTGGGTTTCAGATGTGGCTCAGAGCAGAGATACTGTTTTTTTAGTCGTTCCTGTGATCTTATTCGATATTGTCATACACTATAGAGAAGACGAAAACCCATCATGCATAAATTGATTTATGGTAATGTATCTTTTTGGCCTTTAGCACTTGGCACTAAGCATTCAGTATCTGTTATTTTCATTTATTTTTTCATCAAACTGGATATATTTTGCCCCGCTCAACATCAAGTCAGACAACTAATGATACTGGCAAAATATTACAAGGTTAGCTATCTCATGTGTAGATTATCAGTTTTGGGAAAGCTCTACATCTTGCTATGCATTATTGTCTTCTTTTCTGTATAGCCTACTGGGATAACAAATGAAACCTCAAAAATTGATCATAAGATCGCCAGTGGATGGAGACTAGATGTGTCTGTATCAATTTACATAAAAAAGACTCGTCTGTTTTTGAAACATGAGCCATAAAGTTTCGAAAATAAATTGATATCAAAGCTTGCCTACAGCAAGGGCGGATTTACGGAGGGGGGGTTGTAATTACCCCCCTTATGAGTATCGAAGTCCTTAGAAAAAGTTACGCAATGTGGTGCATATAAAATATTTCATACATTGTGTACCTGATTTTCAATCGTTATATACCCCCCCCCCCATGAAAAAAAGCTATATTCGCCCTTGCTCAGAGCACTCAGAGTATGGGTGATATGGATCACCAAATTGAGTATTTTGAAAGACTCGAATGGGTTGCAGACATAATCGATTGAATAACACTGTTAGATTTTCCAGGGAATTCGTTTTGATGGCAAATATGGGGTTTTTAGGGGGTCATACCCCTTATGCATTTTTCACCCAAAAATTTGGAATTTTCGAAATCGATTTTATTGTTTATAGAGATACTTTGGACAATGCTGATTAACAATATACAACCCTCATGTGGATGCGACCAGAGAAACGGGAGCTATGACGATTTGAAATTTTCAATTTTTCGAAAAATACCATTTCGCAGGTAAAAATCTAAACCATAATAGTCAGGGCTCTGGAAAGTCTTTTGTTGAATAGAGCGACCTCGAAAACCTACATTTTGATACCGAAATCGTCCATGTAGCCCTCATAACTAATGAATTATTTCGTTTTAATTTTTTCGATATTTCATTTTCGAGTTTTGTTCTGAAGCTCAGAGCACTCAGAGTATGGGTGATATGGATCACCAAATTGGGTATTCTGAAAGATTCGAATGGGTTGAAGACATTATCGATTGAAAAACACTGTAACATTTTCCAGGAAATTCGTGTTGATGGCAAATATGGTGTTTTTGTGGGGTCTTACCCCTTATGCATTTTTGACCCAAAAAGTTGGGATTTTCGAAATCGATTTCATTGTTTGAAGAGATACTTTGGACAATGCTGATTAACAATATACAACACTCATGTTGATGCGACCAAAGAAATGGGAGCTATGACGATTTGAAATTTCCAATTTTTCGAAAAATACCATTTCGCAGGTGAAAAATCTAAACTATAATAGTTAGGGCTGTGGAAAGTCTTTAATTGAATAGAGCGACCTCGAAAACCTACATTTTGATACCAAAATCGTCCATGTAGCCCTCATAACTAATGAATTATTTCGTTTTAATTTTTTCGATATTTCATTTTCGAGTTTTGTTCTGAAGCTCAGAGCTCTCAGAGTATGGGTGGTGTGGATCTCCAAATTGAGTATTTTGAAAGACTCGAAAGGGTTGAAGACATTATCGATTGAATAACACTGTTAGATTTTCCAGGGAATTCGTGTTGATGGCAAATATGGGGTTTTTAGGGGGTCATACCCCTTATGCATTTTTCACCCGAAAATTTGGAATTTTCGAAATCGATTTTATTGTTTATAGAGATACTTTGGACGATGCTGATTAACAATATATAACCCTCATGTTGATGCGACCAAAGAAACGGGAGCTGTGACGATTTGAAAATTCCAATTTTTCGAAAAATACCATTTCGCAGGTGAAATATCTAAACCATAATAGTTAGGACTCTGGAAAGTCTTTAATTGAATAGAGCGACCTCGAAAACCTACATTTTGATACCAAAATCGTCCATGTAGCCCTCATAACTATTGAATTATTTCGTTTTGATTTTTTCGTCATTTCATTTTCGAGTTTTGTTCTGAATCTCAGAGCTCTCAAAGTATGGGTGATGTGGATCACCAAATTGAGTATTTTGAAAGACTCGAAAGGGTTGAAGACATTATCGATTGAATAACACTGTTAGATTTTCCAGGGAATTCGTTTTGATGGCAAATATGGGGTAATATGGGTAATTACTCCCCCTATGAGTAGTCCTTAGAAAAAATTACGCAATGTGGTGCACATAAAATATATCATACATTGTTTACGTGATTTTCAATCTTTATTACCCCCCCTCCCCATGAAAAAAAGCTACATCCGCTCTTGGCCTTCAGTTTGTAGGAAATAATGCATCGAAAAAAAAATTCGACAGTCTCGTCTTTGGAAACACTTAAACGCTTTGTAATCGGGTTATTTCAATCTGAGTCTTTCAAATTCAACATTATTTTATTCTCAATAATTCCTCGAATTCATTTAAATTCGCGAAACAACTATAAAATTTATAAAACTATAATATGTATCAATACAATCACAAAACTTCATTCTAGTTCGAAAAGTTTCAACCTCATAATACCCGAATATTAGTATCTCAACTCATCATTCATCAAAATGCCTTCTACTGCTCTCCCAACAATTCATCATTGAATCCATCTATTTCAATGAATCTTACATAGTTTCCAGTTTTTTGGGACCCAAATATTTCACATTGAGTTCTCTTAAGATGTCCCAAAATACCAAACACAAAGCACCATGCGGTGCTAATCTCATATAATTAGGTCCAATTCCTTTATAGAAACCTTGGAACCCTTCTGCCCTCCATATTTTCAAAAAACAATCGCCAATTCCATTGTAGAGCAGGCCTTTTCCAGACGAGTCAACACCTGGAGGATTTCAATATGTTAACACATTCAAATATCGAAGATTATACCTACTTGGCAAACAATGAAATACCAAAATAATATAAGATTGAATTTCTTCAAGTCTCGTACATACCTTGATTGTAAATCCTGGTTGAGACCAGATCGAAGGGAGTGATTGCAACGGTCTGAAAAATGGTACTAACAAAACTTGCGCTGATAGAAGCTAGCAGTGGATTGTTCTTCATGGATTCATGTTCCCTGAGTAAATCTTTGGTGACAGCAAAACTCGTAAGTTGTGCAGAAGATCCTACAAGCGCTCTAAGCATTGTGCCAGATACCCCCCTCCACAGTCCTTTTATCTGTAATTTCAAAGAAATCAGTTTTGAAACTCACCAATTCCATTTCTTTTATATCCAGTTGTACCCACAGCTTTCAAATGCGAACTCACCCCATGGACTATGTATATGCTCCTTATGGCTGACAAAAGCCCTTCATGGTGATGTTGATGGCCAACTGCAATATTCTGAGCAGCTTGAGACTGCAACTGCGTCTTGATCAAGAACAAAGGGCTTCCCAAAAAAGCTCCTGCTGCTCCTGTTAAAGCACTCGCTACGAAACTTCTATGCATTATAGTTTTGCCTTTGTCGTCTGTCAAGTACCCTTCTTGTTGAAGCCACGAGTAGAGACCTAACCTCACACTATTCCTCATCGAGTGCATTATGAGAGCTGTTCCCAAGCCTCTCTGAAGACCTCGAATGCCTTCGTTCTTTGCTACTACGTAGGCTGCATGCACGGTGTTCTTGTAGATGACTGCATGTTTTCCTTTTGCTTGAAGCTCTCCTTGGAGTTGCATCCTGGTTTTCAACACGTCGAAAGGGTTGCTGAAGAGAGCAGCTCCTGAGGCTGCAAGGCCTCCAATGACGAAATCCATTTTTCGAATCCTGTTAGTTCTTGTGTAAAATTTGGTTTGTTGTGTTTTGTTAGCTCACCCTGTCTGAATAGTTGTGTTCCATATTCCTGCAATTCATAAATATTCTTCTAGGCAGAAATCACGCAGAGGATTTATTGTTTATCTTATTTATAAATGCATCAGGCTGAAGAGATTGATAGCAGAATATCTCAACATTCAGCGATTTTTTCAAGCTCAAAACTTCGGAATGGCTTGTCCTAATTTCACGAAACTAAAACAGTTGGAAAAAGAACTTTTCAGAGATGGTTTTCCACCTAAATTTTAGGAACTTCATCAAACTGCCATTTTCAAAATGGTGGAAAACTTTTTGCGCCAAATTTAAAATCTGTGGGTACAATTTCTTCTTATCCTCACGAAGTAGGTATTTAATCTCCATCAGCTTCAGTTACCTGCCTTTCCTCAAATTGAGATGGACCCCCAACATAAATTATCTTCTCAGTAAAATACAATTTCTGATTGTCTGATAAGTTTTGGGAAGAATCATTATGAATTTCAGTTTTGATACAATTTCAGAATGAATTTTTTCGAGCATGATAGATAAATAACATTTCATTTTCTCAGAACGATTGTTGAATTAGAAGATTAGACTATAACCCATCAAAATTATCAAGAATCAAGTTCGGATCTGTACAATGTTGACGGAACAAGATATGTATAATTGTTATCTCATTTATTCAATATTCTCATTGATCCATTCATAAACATAGCTCCAGAGGATGAACGGACAGTTTCAAACTATCATTATAAAGCAATAAGCATTGTGAACATGAGTGAGCAGAAAACAAAATTAAAAAACGATAGGTACAAAATTTGATGAAATTTCATGAGGAAAAATCTTTTTAGGTATCTATATATACAAACACCATGATAAAAAGACCTTTCAAGTCATCAACTTCTCCCGAAATACCAAAGATAAACAACCCATTGTGAAATGAAATTCCTGATGAATATGAACAATGCCTCCAAAAATAGAGTTCTACGTGTTCAGCCCAAAATAAGTCTTTGTGTGAATGTAAAAACAGAAAAGCATGTCATGGATCAAGATGAAGGAAACAAGGAAACGAAGAAAGGTTAAATCAAACAGCAGAAATTAATAACACATGGTTTTTAATGCACAAACTATGAATCTAATGAGTGTTACAAGCTGACGAACCACATCCAAACAACATATCTTCTACTTACTGTAAGTCATTAACAAGTTAATGTTGGAAATTTTTTGAAAGCTCGAAGAAGCTTCGCGGTACCCTTGGTTGTGCTTTGATGAGGTTATGTTTCGTTGTGATTCAGTATCCGAAATCCTATTCGACGACACTGGATGCTATTTCGCTATTTCCCGATAAAAATAGGACGCAGCGCAGGCGACGCACAGGAGTGGAATAGGAAATTTTCGAAATTCGAAAAGATGCAGGGATAACTGCAGAAGCGGATCCAATATTGTAGGGGTGAGGGGGTGGAACAGGTATTGAAATCCCCTTCAAAACTTCAGAACCTTTTCCAACAAATCAGGGTGTTTTGAATGATTTCAGACGAAAATTAATAACAAAAATAGTTTTATATTCGCACATAAAAACTAATAAGAGAAATCAAGTTAAGTCTAATAGATAAACAACGAATAAATAGAGATTAAATAAAAAATATATCACAAAATATAACAATAAAACTTGCATTTAGCAGCATAAACTAATATAATCTTCATATTGATACCCATGTTACCAATAAAGCTCACAGGAGTTGTCATGGATCACATTTTCTACAAGACCCTGGTTATATAAATTCAAATTTGGACTATACATATCGTGGGTTTTTTCGCAGTTTTCGTAAAATTCTTTCATTTGTTCCCAAAACACCAAGCACAACACTGTATGTGGCCCTAACTTCATAGAAAGGGGGCCAAAACCTCTGTAAAACGGCCTCAGGCCCTCCTTACTGTAAGTCTTCTTAAGACAGTCTAAAAATCCATCATAAACTTTGGAAGTCGTTTTTGGTTTGATAGCTGAAAAAATTAAATTAATGTCAGAATTATAGCTCAATTTCAGTTTTCGAGCAAAAAGGGGTGAAACTACAAAAAACATTTTCAAAAATCAAAATTTGGTTGTTGGTATGAAGATTTACCTTGTTTGTAGAGCTTTGTGAGTACAGCATCGAAGGGTGTCATTGCTAGACTTAAAACTAAGCCAGCTATTGTACTGGCTAGCAAAGTCGTCAGCATAGGAACCTCCCTGAAAGTGTCCAATTTGTTGATATTTTCTCTTGCGATGGCAAAAGAAGTCAACTGGGATGTTCCGATGAAAGCCCTCGGGAGGGAAGCTGTAGCTCCTTTGAAGAATCCACGTAACTGAAGAAGAAATAGATTCAATAGGTCATTCTCAGTATTTATACAGGGTCCTGCAATAGTGCGTTCTTCTTCCATAGCGGCCGAACCAGACATCTCAGAGATTTCGTTGGAAAGTAGACCTCTTGTACCTTCATTTCTGCATCTCAGGAAATTATTTTCTGATATACAGGGTGTCCCCGATAAATGTTATTCAACAAATGGATGATTTTTTTAATGGATCACCCCATATATTTTCACATATTTTCAATGACCTTCATTACCTTTTTCATGACGCAAAATCTTAGGAACATTTTTCCAACAGTTCAGATCTTATTCGAAGAAAACTGCAAAAAGGTGAGGGAAAAGCAGTTCAGTAAAAGTCTTCTGACGATTTCCAGAAGCGATAGTAACATGAATTTGAACTGAAAGTTTTTTAATTGAAGGATTTGCCTTGACATGGTTCCTAAACCTGTCATTTACAGGGTGTCCGTTATTAAGGTCCAAATATGAAGAACTTAAAATTATTATTTCTCGATTTTTTCAAATAGAACGCCCTGTATTTTTTCCACATTAAGGTAGAAAATTGAATACTTTACATTTTCTCCGAAGTAACCTTAGGATTATTTTAACCCCCGCATCCAGCAGACACGAAAAATGATATCGCAAATGAAAATTTTATTCAAATGATAACATAATAAAACTAATGGACATTCAAAAGAGGTCAAACAATGAAATAAATCTAGATGAATAATTATTGACAAACTTCAAAACCTTCCCAGAATCATATTTCCTGAGCATCATCATAAAAATGATATTTCTTTTTCGTACAAGCAATTCATATTGATCACGTATTCAACCAATTATATCAGTTTTTATCGGCTGTCCAAAAAAAATATTGATCAAGTTATTGCTACTAGAGCTCAAAGATACTTTCGAATACAGTAAATCAGTATGAATTTTTGTTTTCTATCGGGATATTGGGCAGCATAAGTTCGACTTCCTTAAAACAGGTTTTGTAGCACTGCCCTAACATGAAAATCATATCAACCATCCTATTTTTTCCAAAAATTCATACTGATTTACTGTATTCGAAAGCATCTTTGAGCTCTAAATAGCAATTACTTGATCAATTTTTTTTTTGGAAAGCCGATTAAAACTGATTTAATAGGTTGAATACGTGATCAATATGTATTGCTTGTAGGGAAAAGAAATATCATTTTTATGATGATGCTCAGAAAATATGATTCTGGGAAGGTTTTGAAGTTTGTCAATAATTATTCATTTAGTTTTATTTCATTGTTTAACCTCTTTTGAATGTCCGTTAGTTTTTATTATGTTATAATTTGAATAAAATTTTCAGTTGCGATATCATTTTTCGTGTCTGCTGGATGCGGGAGTTAAAATAATCCTGAGGTTACTCCTGAGAAAATGTGAGGTATTCAATTTTCTACATCATCGTGGAAAAAATACAGCGTGTTCTATTTGAAAAAATCGAGAAATAATAATTTTAAGTTCTCCATATTTGGACCTTAATAACGGACACCCTGTAAATGACAGGTTGATCGTTTAGGAACCATGTCAAGGCAAATCCTTCAATTTAAAAACTTTCGGTTCAAATTCATGTTACTATCGCTTCTGGAAATCGTCAGAAGACTTTTACTGAACTGCTTTTCCCTCACCTTTTTGCAGTTTTCTTCGAATAAGATCTGAACTGTTGGAAAAATGTCCCTAAGATTTTGCGTCATGAAAGAGGTAATGAAGCTCATTGAAAATATGTGAAAATATATGGGGTGATCCATTGAAAACATCATCCATTTGTTGAATAACATTTATCGGGGACACCCTGTATATCAGAAAATAATTTCCTGAGATGCAGAAATGAAGGTACAAGAGGTCTACTTTCCAACGAAATCTCTGATATGTCTGGTTCGGCAGCTATGGAAGAAGAACACACTATTGCAGGACCCTGTATACACGAATTAAAGTAATCGGATAAGTTTTAATGAAATTCTATAGAAATTTTGAGCATTTTCCTTTCATTCCTATATTTTTGGCAGAGATTTTGGTACTTACACCATGATCCCTGTAAATTCGAGCAGCTATTTGAGAGTATGAGTTCTTGTTAGATTTATTTTCCTGTTTTTCGAGTTCCATATGAGTTTTGACGAGATAAAATGGTGAAGACATGTATTGTCCTATGAGTCCTCCAGCAGTGCTAGATGCCATGCTCATGGGTATGTTCACCTCTCCTGCTGCATTTGTTGTATACCCTCGTCTTTGAGAGAATTGATATGTTCCTGGAATCAGTATTTGGATAGTACCATTCTTATAAATGAATGATTCATAGATAAAATTTAAAAAAATATAATGTTCACAATATGACGTTGAAAAATATTTTTCTTCTCTAATCTTATGTGAAGTTTCATAACGATGCTCATTTATTCTCTCCAGCTCGTAAATGAGTTATTTTGAAACTTTAAACCAGGAAAAGTCTATAACATCCTTAATTTTCAATACCCCTTTCAGAAAGGAGAATATTATTTTTATAGTGTGTTACCAAATAAACTACAGAAGAAACCAAAATATCTTCTTTCTAATTCCAAGAGACTTCTTTCGAAATTGAAATTGTATTTTCTTTTTGATGCTTACCAAGTTTCATCCCATAGCTGGTCAAATGGGCTAGCATAGCTGGAGAAAGACCCTTCTGCAGAGATTTGACACCATTCTTCCTCGACACAATGTATCCAGCGTGGATGAAATTTTGGTATTTTCTGTTGACCGGGCTCTTCTTGTCCAAGTCCATATGATGCTTCATGACCTCCAAGGGGTTGGTCAATATGCCTGCACTCGCAGCTGCTAAACCTCCAATAACAAACTCCATGTTTGTCTCGGAAAATTCAGGCTTCGAGTAAAAGTTGATTGTTTATGTTCGTCTTTATCGTGTCCGCTTAATAAGTTTTGCGGTTTTAGTCGAAAAATGTGAAACTGAAAGCTGGGAGGTTTTTCCAGAGTTTATATAGTCATGATGTTCTCATATGTGTGGCCAATAGGTAATAGTGGGAGTGTAATAGCCTTTTTATCTTTCGCAAATTTTCGCTATCTCTTTTTTCCCAGACAGAACATTTGTGATTCATTTGCTGGGCACGTGTTTGTGATTTTGCCTTTTCGTTAATTTTTCCGTTGGAAGATTCCCCGCCTTGTTTATCTTTCGAAAATGCAGACAGTTGTAGTCTTCCTACTGAGGATTCCTCTTTCGATGGAATTCATTGATAATATTCAGAATATTCATATACAGTTCACTCGAAAATTACCAAGGATTTGTTCGATGTACGTCGAAAAAAATGTGTAGGCCTCTAATTTGGTAGATCCATTTTGAAAACCCAAATTTGTCATTTGTCTCAGAAAAATTTCAAAAAGGAAATTTTGATGAATCAAAAAAATTCCACTTTTCGAATTCTAAATAGTCAGGTACTCCTGAAACGGCTATAATGATCTGAAGCATTATTTATAATAGTAACCAAATTATTTAAATATCTTTGGAAATTTTGGAAGAAGGCAAGAATTGAGAACGAGTGTTACATCGAAAAAATATTTTCCGAATTTTCTAGATGTATAGATTGGTAAATATTCGAGAAAATCTAGCTCCACTGAGCCTGAGATTTTGAAAAAAGGGACTAACTTAGATCAAAAGTGAATTTTTTTAATGGAACGGCCTGTATGTCATTAAATGTATTGAAAAATGATCAAATTTTCCAAATGAAAGCAAGTTTTTAGGGCAATGGAATATTTTGTGTTAGCTATCCATGAAATCTTAAGTCACACTTTGTGGTGGCAATACTCTCAACTCAATGAAGGAATTTTTTATATGTTTTTTGGTTGAAGCGCTATCGAAATTAAACTTTGATTTTTGGGGCGCATGCATATTATTCTTCATTGGAAGTTGTTATAACGTCTCAGTTTTCTAATTGTGATTATTTTAGCATTTTTATTCAATTATTTTGTTGGTATAAATAAAATCCAGACTCAGCAAGACCTATAGTCTCAGATGAATATTCTTGTGTAAATTGTCTGTCTGTAGATATATTTGCAATGTTTAAGGGGACGTTATAATCTGGCCGACGGCACCGATTCTCCATTCAGAAAGTGCATTTCATTTTCCCAAGTTCACGCCCTCAATTTTCAACCTAAATTTTTTTTTTTCAAATTCTTCTGGAATTTCAGACAGTTCTCTGCGATTTCACACTTTCTGGAAGTCTTTTCACTATTTCCATCATTTTTTGCATTAGGTAAGCGCCTATCCAAATGGATTTTTTTTTAATATAGAAAATTGATTTGTCGAGAGCACCCCAATGAATTTTCTAAAAAAAAGTTGATGAACAACCGCCGAAAAAAGTTTATGTCAATTTTACACTGCTTGGAATAATCAGATTTTTTGGATGTTTTTACTTATAATTATTCTTACTATGACTAAAATTCATCATTCAAACAAGCTCAGTCTCTCAGATCGAAAAGTCGCGAGTGAAAATTAGACCAATAAAGAATCTGAATAATCTCGAGTCGAATCTTATTGTCACAAAATATGAATTTTTGGGTAAACTGCTGGAAATAATCGTATTTTTTCAATGTTTTTACTTATAATTATTCAAACTTTGACTGAAATCCATCATTCAACCAAGCTCAGTCAATTTTCATAGACTCTAACATTCAACCCGATTTTTTCATGCGAAAAAATTTTTTTTTTCAAAAAGACGAAATTGGAGTGCACTCAAGACATCCTTAAACTTCAATTTGAAAAAAAATCAAGCTTTTAGGTGGAAAATTGAGGGCGTAAACTTGGAAAAATGAAAGGCACTTTTTGAATGGAGAATCTGTGCCGTAGCCGATTTTTTCATGCGAAAAAATAATTTTTTCAAAGAGAAGAAATTTGAGTGTCCTCAAGACATCCTTTAACCTCAATTTGAAAAAAATCAAGCTTTTAGGTGGAAAATTGAGGGTGTGAACTTGGAAAAATGAAAGGCACTTTTTGAATGGAGAATCGGTGCCGTAGCCGTCGGCCAGAGTATGTCGTCCCCTTAAGTGAACATTTTGATTTTGGATGATTCATTCTCAGAACACTTTCATAGTATTGTGGATTCGATTAATGGGTCAGCAAAACATTCCCAGACATGAATTATAGTGGAATTGCGATTAATCTCAATTAAATAGATAATAGCGATTGCACTTTGGCACTCAGAATCGGTATGCCTAGAGATATTTTTCCATGCGATCAAAAACTGTTTGGGTGGAAGAATTTCTTGATAACGGTGGTTAAAAATCACGGTGAGGAACGTGTTGACCAATTACCATCCGGGGGCAATATTATCGCATGTTTATTTACAGTAAAAGGAAAGTGAGTGTGGAGAATCCCATGCTAAAATAGAAGCTTTATCGGTTTTGAGGTTCCCATTCAGAGAAATTTATGGTTTCGCTTTGATATAATTTAGACGTCAATATTAGTCAGAATTTTCTCCGAAAGGGAAGTTCCTTCAACAATGCAACTTTTTGAGGTTCCTACAGCCGAGGATTATCTCAATCCCACTGTGGTCTTTCTTAAGGCAATGAAAATCCGAGAAGAATTGTTCAATCAAAACGATGAATTATTCGACAATGACATACATAAATAACAGTTTTCAAAATCTATGTCTATATCTTTAAGATGAGAAGGGGATACTTTGCCAATTTTTTCATAATTTCTTCATTATCTTCTGAACTATGCAACTCAAAAATTCGATATGTTAACTTCACGATGCGAGCTTCCATTCGATATGCTATTGGTAATATTGAAAATTACTCCATTTTTCAACCTTAAGAATCATTATTTATTTTTCTATGAATCCGTTATTGCGTCACCAAATTGCATATACAGGGTGTCCTGAAAGGAATGATTCAAACTTCACTGGAAGACTGAAGATAGCAATACGATCCAATATCAATCATGTATTTTGATTTTTTCGTTTAAAGTGTGAATATTAAATTAGCATGAGCTAAAATAAAGGTCTCAATATTTACTCTCATAGTGAAAGCTTTGTCGTTTCCGTTCCAAAGGGTATTTCATTTTGGGTTTTTCTATTTTCTACAAACATTCTATTGACTTATAGAAAATTCGTCCAATACTTTCTGAGATATCAAACAAAAATATGGTCTTCTTTTTTTACACTGTTTTAGTGTAAAAAATTAACTACCTTCTTTATATGGAAAAAATGATAGATACCGATTTTCGGAAGATTACCTACCTATAGTGGATCAAGTTTTTGAATTCCGTATTGTCTGAGTTTCTACGAAAATTTCTAAAAACAGATTATTTTCCCATCCTTATTCTACGAAGTCAAAGCAAATACAATCGTACGCACGGAAGAAGATTAAGTTTATCGATTATCCAACTATTGTTTTACCCATTCATGATTTCCTAATCAAACTAGATCATCACTGGATTATCTGAATCATTTGAGAATAATTATATGATTTCATTGTTTTGAGCTCAGCACCTTTATAAATGTTCCTTCAGGAAAACCCCTCGTCTAGATTTCTCAATGATTTTTCTAGTGAAAACTCTTTAGAAAATACGCAGTAGATAAATCCATCATGATTGCAAACCTCAAATGTCTGGGTAGAGATGGTCGTTGAAAAGCCAATAAAATACACAATTTGGTGACATAAAAGTTTAAATATTATGTAACAATATATTGAATGTATATAAATATCCACCCAATATAATTCTTATAGATGTTTGTTGGATGGTGAATTATCGTAAACCACAAACTATATGCTCGTTCTAGCTAATGTAGCTATGTAATATTCAGCCAACAAATTCATTATGTTTGCAAAGCAACCGCATCCTTAATGACTTTGTTAAGTCATCCCAAACATTGAGTTAACACTTCTTCATTGTGATTATCGATCAAATTTTCGTCTAGATAAAGGTTTAATTAATTAAAGAAAGATGCTCTTAATTGATGAATGAGATGAGACATCAGGTATATTGCACTCAAAAAGTTTTTTTGGAGGGGTCAGTTACCCCAATACTTCCTCTTATCGACGCCCTTGTCGCCATGTCGCCCTTAACTGCAACTGCAACTCGTGTTACAATTTCCATGCGGTAGTAAATACACAGATGGAGAGAAGTAAAAATGACTTCATATTTTATCATCTTACTATTCTTATCAGAATCTAGCTGAAATCCCAGAGTCAAGCGGCCAGCGGGGAATTCTTAGTTAAAAATTAGTAACTTTGAGCAACTCTACCGCCATCTATCAATAAATGAAAGAGAAGAAGAGAGGAAAATGGGCCGAGTGGTAATGATAGATTTAATCAAAAATGTAAGGTTTCCTCAAAAATTTATCAGAAAAATGTCCATGATGAATATGATTTTACCACAGATTTACAGTTGTCTACGTCTATGTTTTATGACATATAGATTGAAGTCTGTCAACTTTAACCTTCAGGCTTCAACCAGAGACAACCTTCAACCAAACTTCAACTCTTGCCAAAATGCTAAATTAGGTTAAGTTGAGCCGTGGTTGTCAGTGCTGGAAATCTCGTGTCGTGTTATTTTGGAAGATGAATTTTATTTGTTACGTAAACGTAACCATAACAAATAATATTTACAATTAAGATAAATCCAATTGAACACATTGAAAAACAAGAATCTCTGAACAAAAACCTGGCAAAACAAGTGATCAAAAGCCCATGACATTGTCATTCATTCTATCTGAATTGAAATCTGCAAAACTCAAGTAAGCAAATAATAATCTCATTAAAAAATAAGAAATTGGCACATTCAAGTTAGAACTACGTCATGATACAAGATGTATATGTTTTCTTGTATCATGGAACTACGTATGAATCTTTTTCGTAAAAATTTTATGGAATTATCCTTCATTCTTTTAGGAGTGATACAAAATGTCTAAGGAAGAACAGGTTAAATTATATTCGTATTTTTGCATGTTTATTATAACAAGCTAAAATTAGATTTCAGCACAATTTGGAGTCAATTTTTATGATGTAATATGATTTAATGATAAGTCAAATTTTTGTGTGTTTCAAGAAGAATGTGAAATTTTCTTTTCACTCATGGGGATCGTAATATTACTGTACCGAGATAATATGAAAGTGTGACAATTTCACAATTATTCTGAATATTCTTCCCGAAATTTTGATAAAAAATTCACTCCGCTCTGGATCCTGAGATCTTGTAGAATTCAGCACTGCTTCAGAAGTGGTTGTGTGCCATTGAAAGTCATTGTTGAATACCATTAAAATGTGCTTTTCTATGCTTCCCTATGTTGCTGTGTTATAGCTGAGAATATTTCTGTTTCAGTTTCTGATTGTCGCATGGTAGATGTTTGAAATCTAAATCCACCTGCACGACTATAATGGCTGCTTACATAAATCGCACAATCTCAATGATGTCTGGGGATGGGCCCCATAATAGACCTTTAGCCCCCATATCAGATCCTAGAAGTTCCAGGCAGATGACCGATAATTCCCCTTTACAGATTTTCGTGAAGGCCAAGAAAAAAATCAATGATATATTTGTCGAAATTGAAGATTATGTGAAGGACACTGTGGAATACATGCATGGTATGTGTGAAAAATTCCTGTTGGTAGTCCCAATTCTGGTTTATTCCTGTTATTCAATTTCTTTTCAGAGATTGAAAAACAGAAGGAAATTATCAATTCCGAAAAAGTCAAACAAACTGAGGACTTTGTCAGTAGAGTCCATGGCATAAGAGATGTTCTAAGCAGAGATCACATGAAAGTAGCATTTTTTGGGAGGACATCTAACGGGAAAAGTTCTGTTATAAATGCAATGTTGAGGGATAAAGTACTTCCAAGTGGAATTGGTCATACTACCAATTGTTTCTTACAGGTAACTCTTGATTGATTAAAATAATCCGTAGCTTAACATTTCCTTTAAGGTTGAAGGTTCTCCGACCGATGAACCATACCTTATTCTGGAGGGTTCTGAAGAGCATTGTGCTGTGGATTCAGTAGGTCAATTGGCTCATGCCCTGTGTAAGGAAAAATTGAATGAAAATCAACTGGTACGAGTTTTCTGGCCAAGAAACCGGTGTTTACTTCTAAGAGATGACGTTGTGTTTGTTGATTCCCCTGGAGTTGATGTAACGCCCAATTTAGACGAGTGGATCGATAAGTATTGTTTGGACGCAGATGTTTTTGTGTTGGTGGCTAATGCAGAATCCACTCTTATGGTTACTGTAAGTGCATTTGTCGTTTTTCAGCAATGAGCTGATGGCGCAATTTCAGTATACCTTGTGAATTTTTTTGCAGGAGAAAAATTTCTTCCACAAGGTGTCAACACGCTTGTCCAAACCCAATATTTTCATTCTCAACAATAGGTGGGATGCTTCCGCAAATGAGCCAGAATATCTAGATCAGGTAAGTGATAAATAAAAATGTATTGATATTTTTCTCTACTTTGTTCACAAGGTTAGGTCAACTGTTTTTCAACAAAACCCTATCCAAGATGTTCCAGGGGTATATGTGTTTGATTATTTTGCATTCTCCAATAATCAGTTCTGCTCTACACCAAATCGAGCATCGTGTATGTTGCATTTTTCACTTCTCTGTTGCTTTTTTCATTACTTTTGTATTCTTTGTACATTATTACCTGCCATTGACCATGGATGACCCTGTATAGTTAAGAATTGGAGATTTCCTATGCAAAGAATCTGTTGGAAATAATTATAAATCATCCTCACAAGAAATCACATTTTTCGTATTTTTTAAGCTTATTTCATTCCTTAAATATGCTTTTGATATACCCTTGTGGAACAATCAATAAATGGATTAATATTAGATTTTGTTTTGGTAAACTATCTCACATTTTTGTTTGCATTGCAATGCTTATTCCATCTGTTTAAAGATGTATTAAATGTATTTGCTTTTCACTTATTTTGGGTATGGAAAAGCAAATAATCTATGCTTAAGGCTTACAGATTATGTTTATAATGTTGATTCTACAATAAATGTATTTTTACATAAGCTTTGCAACGAACAGGAAGAGGTGAGTTTCATTGATTTCACTTTGAAAATGCCTTGATAAAGCTGGAAAATTGCTAAATATAGTTTAAGACTATTAATTTCATCAAATAATTCAAAACTATTTTTATGGAAGATGGTTTTTTATTGATTTGATAACTTTTTTAATTATATATGGAAAAACATTGTTTCATATAAGACCAGTATCTCAAATTAAAAAAAACAGCCAGAAGAGAATTGAATACTTTCTTTTGAGTTAATGTTCATTGTTCAAAATATGAACTGTATCTTACCTGGCTTAAGTTGGATTCATTCTGTTTCCTTCGAATTCTGCTTGACTTAAACGAATTACCTCAGGTAAGACGCCAACACCAAGACAGAGCAGTCGATTTTCTGGTGAAGGAGCTAAAAGTCTGCTCCCAAAAAGAAGCTGATGAAAGGATCTTCTTCATATCAGCCAAGGAAGCCCTTCAGGCTAGGTTGGCAGAAAGGGGTCAGTCCGCCACAACTCCTTTCACCGACGGATTCCAGAATAGATATTTCGAGTTCCAAGATTTCGAGAGGAAGTTCGAGGAATGTATTTCGAAAAGTGCGGTAAAAACGAAGTTCGAACAACACTCGCAAAGGGGTAAACTTATAGCCACGTGAGTAAAAATGTCCGTGAGATTTTTGAGCTCGAGTAGACCTGAAGAAAATTAGAATTGTGCTACATTTCTTTCTATTTTTAGCCAATTACGCGAAATCCTCGATAGCATATACACAGATGCTCAGAAGTTGAGAGATGAAAAATTGAACCACAGGAAAGAGTTGCAGGATAAAATAAACTTCACAGAGCAACAGCTCATGCTTATAACTCAAGAAATGAAACAAAAGATTCATCACATGGTCGAAGACGTTGAACAACGGGTTTCAAAGGCTCTAAACGACGAAATCAGACGTTTGAGTACCTTGGTAGACGAGTTCAACCTACCATTCCACTCTGATGCATTGGTTTTGAATGTCTACAAGAAAGAACTTCATTCTCACGTTGAAGCAGGGTTGGGATCGAATTTGAGAGCCAGATTGTC
This sequence comes from Adalia bipunctata, assembly GCA_910592335.1. Taxonomy (NCBI): domain Eukaryota; kingdom Metazoa; phylum Arthropoda; class Insecta; order Coleoptera; family Coccinellidae; genus Adalia; species Adalia bipunctata. The sequence goes on from OU342951.1 coordinate 9,583,143, forward strand.
AACGGCTCTTGCTATGAACATGGAGTCAAGTCAGAGGGAAATGACGGAGAGGATGGAAAGTATAATACCGGATAAAAATAAGGCCAGCGCATCCTTGATACTGCCTCGAAGACAACCGTTCGAGATCTTGTACAGACTGAACTGCGATAACCTCTGTGCGGATTTTCATGAAGATTTGGAATTCAGGTTCTCCTGGGGGTTGACCTCCTTGATTCATAGGCGAGTACTTTGATCAATGACTGGCGAAAAATTGAACTTCATATATTCTTAACAAAAAGATTTCATTTTTCAGATTTGCAAGCGGTGGGTCTGGCCTCTTAACATTGAAAAACAAGAAAGAAACTCCCCAGAATACTGTAGTGCCGAGCACTCCGACCGATATGGTGGACACAAGCCGACTCTTCTACCAGCATTCTGTAGCAGACGATTGGTCTCTTATTTCAAGAATAGCGATGCTTGGAGTGAGTTCACAGGGTACCATGGGTGGTTTGCTTGTTGCTGGATTTCTTTTTAAAACTGTAGGGTGGAGAATAGTTGTCGTAACTGGAGGTATTTATGGTTGCCTCTATCTGTATGAGAGGTTAACCTGGACCAACAAAGCCAAGGAGAAGGCTTTCAAGAAACAGTATGTTGGACATGCCACCAGAAAACTGAGGATGATTGTCGATCTGACTTCTGCCAACTGCAGTCATCAGGTAAGTTCTGTCCATTCTTGTACTGAACTGGAATATTCAAGAGTAAACCGCTTTGTTCGAAACTAACAGTGAATTTTATCGTATTGTATGGTTACACCTTGATCTCAAGTTTTGTTTTACTTGTGACGAAATTTTTCTCACTATGTGGAGAGAAACATAGCTGAGTTTATAATGGAAAATATGGAATGTCTACAAGTGTTTTTTTCGTCACATAAATAAGCCATGTGTCCAATGTCCGGTCCCAATAGTCAACATTGGTTGATTATTGTACGTTACAGGTTCAACAAGAACTGAGTGGAACTTTCGCTAGGTTATGCCACTTAGTGGATGAGGCAACTGGGGATATGGACACCCAATTGAAGAAAATGCAGCATGAGGCCGCTACCCTTGAAAATGCTGCCAGTAGAGCGAAAGTTCTTAGAAATAAGGCCAATTATTTGGCGCACGAATTAGAACTGTTTGAAGATGCATATTTGAAAAGTCATCACTGATAGATGAGGTTGGATGGTAGTTTTTTTATCGTTATATTACTAAGATTCAAATGTCCCAAATATGAAATATTTATGACTGTAACATCTTTAACTGAATTATAAAAAGCGAGTTCGACCATGAACGATTTCAAGATTTTAGAGATCTTCTATATTATATCCTAGACATTATCGAAATTGAAGTCATCATTATTTATTCATATGAGATGATCTGATTCTATTGATAATCAGTTTTTTTCCTTAAAGATTCATGATAATATTGTCTCATAGAAATTCGAATATTCAGATAAGATAATCTGATTTTCGATTATTCAGTTCATTCATTCAAATAAATTATTTTTCAATGGAAAGTTCCAATAAACATCGAGTTTCTTTTTTAATCTGTTTTCGAATTTATTTGTTTTCAATTTATCCTTTGTGTTGTTGCAATTTACCTTCAGTTGGAATAATTCAGAATATTTGAAATAGAGCATCCTTACTACTCATGCAATGATCTAAAATGTGTTTGAATTTGTTGGTTGATGAAAATATTCACTCAACATAAATTACTAGGTTTTTAATTAGAAGTTTGAGATTGACAAAGAATGATATACAGTTTTTCATGATTTGTGTATAACTAGTTTGTTGATGTAAATAAATGAATTATTGTTTACTTAATGCTTTTTTTTCAGGCATACCATTTACTGATCATTTCAAACTAAGAGTGGTGTCTTTCACAGCTCTCGAATTCTCTGATAAATCACAATAAATTTTTTGAAGGATATTCATTTGTGGATGATTCCAACATTTCAGAGATTCATATTATTAGTACACCTTGTTTTCTTCAAACAAAATTACGTAGCAAACAAAAAAATTGCCACAATGATAGCTAACGGAAAGGGGACATAAAGAAGAATTATCATAAATCAATATTTATTCAACAAAAACACATATTACAAACTTAAATTCAAAGAAAATGAGTAACCAGGTTAACTGTCGAGTTCTTTAAAAAAACATGTGATATCTGAACTTCCTAACTTAAAATATATATCACAAATTAACAAATGAGAAATAATATTTCGATGTATTCATCAGGTACTGGATAATACTCAAAATATCACTTGAGGAATGTACCATTACAATAAAAATGGTTACCATTCAAGAGCATTGGCTTCTTTGGACCACTTATATATGCCTCCTCTTTTTTTGAACATAACTTCATCAAAACCCGAAAATTTCAATGCATCACTCACACCAATATCTAAAATTGACTTGGACGGAATTTTTGAACCACTTCGGCAATCCAAAAACCTCATCTGAAATTACAAATTTGTATTTCTTCATAAACTGAATTTCAGTCTTTAATATTTATTCTTTTTTTATTTTTGAAAAAAATAATGAAGCAACTCAAATGATAAACTTTTCCTTACATATTCATCTAAAATCAAATAGCTATTCTGCATTTTAACATTTGATTCAGGTACCAAGCAAGCAACGTCTTTGTGTACTTTCAAAAAGTCTTCAAATGTTTTATCGTCAATGTAGAATTGCTCAGCATTCCTTAGAGCTTCTGGTCCTACATTTTCACCATCAATTAAAAGGCATTGGAAAACTTTCCATCTGGAAATTAAACAAATATGTATATCTTAATTTTTCTGGAAAACATACTCTGCTATTACCTTATTGGATTTAATTCTGTGATGTTATCAACCATATTTTCATTGCAGTTGAATTTGTTCACCACTGTGTTAATTTTGAACAGCACATTGTATTGGTTACACCACTCCTTCAATTCATATAATTTTTGGACATGGTTTTTTGTGCCTTGTCCTCTGCCAATAGCCTGCAATGCAAATTTCTTAGTGCATACTGAAAAACCTAAAAAATGAGTATGCAACAAACCTTATTGGTTTCCTCGTTGAAAGAATCACATGATATGGCCAATATATCCAAATATATCCCATAGTTCTTGAACCAGTTCTCAGTGATCAATGATCCATTGGAGACTATGGTAACTGATTCCAATTTCAATATTTGCTTGCAGAACTTCACCATTTCTCCCAAATGCTTGCCTTTCGCCGGCAAAAACGGTTCACCACCACTAAAATTGATTTTATCCATTCCTAAAAGAGAAATAAATGAATAAATTTTACAGAAATTCTCTTTCCAGCATCATCAGACTGGTCTCAAATAAAGTACTTATGCTTTATTACAGTCAAACAAAGATTTCAGAGAAAACGCTGAAAAGATAAGAATTATCCGAAGGGTGGCAACCCTTCCTGAGTTTCCATAAAAAAATTTTGCTCAAATTTGAAACCGTTCCCGGCTCAAAATTAATAAATACAGACATCGTGACGAAATAATATAGACCTCTTTGATGTAGAACGTGCGCTCAAAAAGAAGTCGTGTTGAAATATTCACTTTCCAGATTTTGAAAAATCGCATGTAAATTAACAAAAACGAAAATCTTCACACTCACCTGAATCTTTCAACAGCTTCATTCCTTTCTTCGCATCTTCTAGATTCAACATGTACGAGGTTTTAGCTGTGTGGAAGCAAAAACCACATGCATAATTGCACAGTCTTGTGAAATGGTAATTTACACTTTTAGGAATTATTTCTTCGGATCCGATTTTACTATGCGGTTTTATGTTTTTAGAAGCGAATAGAAATAAATACTTCAAGAAATCGCTCAGTTTATTCAACCACATCGCGAAAAACACAAATATTTGTTTCATTTTATTTTCCGAATTTTTCAACTCCACTCGAAGACTGAATAAATTAAATATAAATAAATGCGCAACAACGCAACCGAATATATAAGCAGGTATTTCACTGAATTAAACTTAATTCCAATTTTTTTCCTATTCTAATCCAATTGTAATCGCGAGAATGAGGAGAAATTTAATCTTATTATATTCGAAAAATAAAAATCGTTTGAGATAATAACGGAAATGAAACAAATTACGGACAATATGGAATCTGAACTTTGGTAGTTCCCCTGAATTTTCAGCATGCTAGCCAACATTTCACCTCTAATAATATTCTGACAACTAACCTCAAGAATCCTAACCTAACAAAACTCCTCTTTTGTGTTTATATTATCCAAAGAATTTCTTTGATATAATCTTATTTGCCTGTAAATCGAAATGAATAATGGATAAATTGGAATATTTCGAAATTCCAGAGGTTTGGGAATACAGAGGAGAAGGAAATTGTCATGTAGTATTAGGACTTCCCACAATGAGGAAAGTTCTTCGTATTCGAAAAAAGATCAAACCTAAAACCATATTTCAATGGATTATTTATTTCTTAGAAGATTGTTTGTGTTGGTTTTATAATTGTGATGAGGCTGCAGAGCATAGGGATTTGAGGTTTTATTTGAATATAATGAGACCTATGTTAGGGTCTACTTATGTTTCAGAAGCGAAACAAGTTAGATTATGTAGAAAAGAAGTGAAGGGGATTGAGTATCAATTGTCAAGAATACGTCCAGGTAATGGACTAGTCAAAATACTAATAAAACAATATTGATCATTCAATTATAAATCTATTTTAGATTATAGGAAGCATAAAACACTTCACTTTGGTAGAGCTACATTGTTTCAAGATTTCACCATATTGCACTTGTATAATTTTCCTTCAGAATTATCAGAGCATACTTTCTCAATCGAGATCAAACCCAAAAAGGGTTGGACACCGTTTAGTGAAAGGAACTTTCCAGAATGTATATTCTGTATGAATCAGTACCTGAAAGTATGTAATTTCATTGAGTTCTTCAGTTACATTTTCTTTAACATTTTTCCAGCTTAAAGCAAAAAAGATATCCAAGAGGAGTAACTATTGTCCAAGAGATCTCTTCTCAGGGTGAGTTTTAGAAAATATAGTTTAGACATATACCCGGGTTTGAATCTTTTGAACTAAGCAAATATTTATCTTTTCCAAACTTTTTTGCTCTACATTTTAATGAATTTGCCAATATATGGTTCGAATAAACATGGTAGTATTTATATCAGGTTTATTATTCCATACCATGTATGTTCTTAGGGATGAGATACAAATGAATAAAGCTATATTAGCATTATTGGATAATCCACAAAACAATTTAAGGATTTTCAAAGATGGCCAAATAGTATATGACGAGAATAACGCCAAATCTGAAGTAACTTCAGTTTTGGAAGATATATTTCAGTATTACTCAGCAAAAAACGAAGAGTAAGAATAATAATCGATTCATATAACTTTGTGAAATCTTGTATTTTGAAGATTGCTCAGCGATTTTGCATATTTCATATTCCAATGCCTCACAAGGCCTTTTGAAAATGAACCAGCTTGTAATGCGAAGTTGTTTTGCAAATGGGACACGATTATACAGGGAGATTCCTTACCCAAAGGATGCATTTTAGAGAGAATTTTATCTGTTCAAATGATTGATGTGGAGGGAACTTCTTATTATAACAAACTTTTAAAGGGTAATATTCCACAGTGGGGATATGTGGAGAAAATATTGAAGAGGTTAGATCCCACTATGTGTGTTAAATGTTCTTTGTGTTTATTGTCAAACACTACAATTCCAATGAATGAGGACCTTGTACTTTCTCTGTACTTGATTGCTGCCATTGCTAATGATTGTTCAGTTATGGTTACATTGAAAAAGATCAGGAATGATTTTAGTATGTGAGTACCGATTTAGAAAATTCCGAAAATTTAAAATCTATGATAGACATTTTTAGGGAAAAGTCTAACAGTAAATATGTTGTTCAATCCAAATTGGGATCATTTTTGGTGAATGTGGGAGTATTTGATCTGTACCCAAAGCCATTGAGTACAATAAGAAAACATGAGTCCAGAAACAGAGAGTTGTTGGCCTTGTATGAGATAATGGAGCATTGATATACTCGAAAATTCATATTTTTGAATTGTTGATTATGCATATTTTAAGATTTTAAATTTTTACAGTTTTTATACCGAGAATTATCAGGTAGTGGAAGTATACACTCCTTGCTGTGTCATATTTTTTTGTTAACATTGAAAAAGAAAGGAATTAAAGTGCCAATATATGGGGAAGAGAATTATTCAAACACATTTCATTTATTTCCTTACAATCCTGTTAGTTCCGAATATTCTTAGTGGGTACTGAAGATGAAGTCGCATAGATTGCTCTTCCACCAAAGAATGGTGAGTGATCCTATTTACATATTTAGGATAACAAATCAAAGTCTTTTCATTTTCTATAATGAATCCTCAAAATAATACGAGAAATATATTTTTATACCATTTCTGATATGTCACAGTTCAGTCTTCCTCAAGTGTGCGAATCCTCTATTGGTGTTCATTTACAAACTTTGTGCCAGCATTTTGAGAACATTGTGCTGCTCTTTTTCAAGAAAAATTGTTATTATTCCAAATAATGGATACTATATGACAAAATTTGACTGAGTAGCAATAAACCTGAGTAAGCCAATTTCAGCACATGAAAACACCCAAATGGCTATGTTAAATACATAGTCTTGGATGTTCTGTTCTATAATTGAATAATCTGAATTCTTTATCTTCTATTTTTCGTCTCAGAGAAGTACTGTATTGTCATGTGTCCTCAAATGTCTCCAAAGTTGTACCCTAGAATCACAAATTATGTCGCAATGCTCGCACTGATATTTTTGAGTTTCTATCTTCTCAATATTATGCATTTGCTCTTTGATTTCTTCTTTTTGGGTAATTTTCGAAACGTCACTCATAGCATTAAGGTATATACCGCGTAAGTTTTCGCCCAACTTCTGGTGTGTATTGTTTTGTCTTTGATTTGAATGCATTGCTCGGGTTGCTTTCTCTTGGGAATCCGATATATTTCTCCCCATCATATTTCGTTGTTGGCATTCAGAAGTACCCCATCCTTTGGCTGAGTTGACTTTGAAAGAGCAAAGCCTGTGGAATATCTTACATTCCCAGTCTTCACTTATGTAGAAATGAGGTGAATCAATCACATCTACTTTTATTGTGTATGTTCTTCCTCCTGCAATGAGTATATTAAAGATTGATTTGATGAAAGAAGGTAAAATTACCTGCTTCGATAGTAAAGGCGTAATCAGAAGGAGGATTCCCAGATTCACCATGTTGATACAGTTGAAAATCGTTGTATGTTATGGGATATACTTTTTTATCGATATCTGAATATACAAAACCCATTTTGTAACTGCAAAAAAGTTCGTCACAGCTTGAGATAGTAAAACAGTTGTGTAATCCCAATTTTCGTTAGAATTAATGTCATTCATTTGAAATAAAGTGTTCTGAAATAAGATTTCCAACAAGAAATGAAGAATAAATGCGGAAAATTCCATTGATTTTGTGATAGATCAGGAAATTGAAAAGAAATATTCATAGTTTTTGCGCGTTATCATTTTGCCAAAATGTCTGAAACTTTCGAATTTCCCAGATTATTGAAAATGTTTTACCTTGATAATGTTAAAGGAAAACAGAATTCTCCAACAGTAAACCTATCTCCATTTTCTGTAGAAAACATGTGTGAGTTGTATTTATGCACATTTCTCCAATCTCCTTGTTTTCCATAACTGCGGATTCTGAAGCTACCCATATCCAAGTAGAAAGATTCTTCATTCACTTTCACGTATCCTTCAATGTATCCATATTGTTGATATTGTGTTTGGCGGCATCTAAACGCTCACAAGTGAAAATGAAGAATCAAAGAAAGAGGAAAATGTTCTTACCCTTTGAGCAACTGAAAATATTCCTTACTCCACCTCTCTAGCGCAATACATTTAGCTGTTGTAAGAGGATCTGAATCTCTTTCATAGTCGATGATTGGTGAGTCCGAATTGTATGTCATATCTAGATCAACTTTGAAATTTTGTGATGGATCAGAGTTCTTTTTCATTTCGCCCCGATATTTGATTCTCCATGTCTTCATTGGTTCTAAACATTCAACCTAGAAATTGAATTTGAAATATTTGGTGATGGAAGGAAAGAAATTTAGATGATTCATTTTCTTAGAAAAATTTACTCTTTTGTAGTAGTTTTTCATGATTATGGTATTGAGTTCAGGTCTTTCTTTCAGCTAGGAATATAAATTGGTACATACAGAAAGACCTTCAGCTTCAAACCCCTCACAATTTTCAGCTTGGTATAAGGATGTGTCTGGCAATTTTGCACTTTCCAACAATCCAATATTCTCTTTGTTTATTTTGACATAGAGATATCCATCAATCAGTTTATTGAATCTCTGGGCCATACCAACTATAAGATGATCACCATTTTCATTACTGGCATTGAAGTGAACACCATTTATTTCCTGTTAAATCAATTTGGAATAATTTGAATCATATGGAATTTTTAGGTATTTTATCAACCTGCTTCTGAGAAGGTGGTTCTCGAATGCTTTCTAGTTCTTCGTGGTATTTCAAAAGGTCTTCTTCATTATTCAGCACCATTCTCATCCTGTTCATCAGCTGAAAAACTTCTATTTGAATGCAATATTCAGTTTTCAATGAGAAGTAGAGGATGAAAGGAGTACATTTAATCCGTTTGTGTAAAAGCTGTTTCGTTCATACTGGTGGATTCATTATTAATGTACCTATAAAATATTGCAATCATATTTATTGAACTTACCTTCTTGACACTTAATAATATGTACATAATAATGACTTTGATCCAATAGAATCCGTTAGGTCTTTGGTAGACGTTGAATATAGGTTCAGGATTATGATTTAAAATGTTATTTATCGCCAAACCGAAGAGCGAAAAACTTAAAAACAACATTTCAGTTAATCCCAGCATGTTCAAGCGATCAGCGACACTCAGCCAGAACAGTTTTTAAAAATTGCAATTGATGCAAAATCTATTCTTATGGTTACCTAATCTTATCTATTTTAATATGATCGATGAAGTGGTTTAGATAATGCTCTTCAAAGTTGCATTCAAAATTGAGATTAGTGCATTAAGTACGAAAAATCTTCTATCATGTGGCCTAATTCTAAAATCTCAAAAAAGCCATAATAATCACTGAAAAATGTCCCTTGTGATCAATTTCGTATTCCTATTGGGATCCCAGATTGCGATAATTAATGTCACAACGCAGTGACTACATAAGAGGGTCCCATAAAATGTTAAGAAATGGTTGTCATTATAGTTATAGTGAGAAGGGGTTACAGTCCACTGCGACCTTAAGGTCTATTGTGCCTCCTACAGCTCGCCCTCCAGTATCCAGAGATTTGATGAAATCCAGTATCTGGGACGGCTTCAAGGAGGATATCTCCCCACTTCCACAAGTTCCTTGTCCAAAGCACACTTTCCTTTGGCTTGCAATGGCATAGCATTCCGTAATCAGGTGAATAGGAGTTTCTTCCTCCTCCCCACAGAATCTACACTCATCAGTGTCCGATAAACCCATTCTCAACAGATGCTTCTTTAGGCGACAATGTCCTGTGAGAAAGCCAGTGAGTAAGTGAAGTTGGTTTTTACTGAGATCCAGATATTTTTTGGATCTAGCAGTTTCAAAGTTCCGGAGGAACTTTTTGGAGTGATCCATCCCTGGGAGATTCCGCCAGAGTTTTTCTCTTTCGGTTTTCTCCTTCAGCATAAACTCCTTCTTATAGGTGCATTTTCCCATGCCACAGAAGGGTTCTGGGCCAGTGAGTGGCGTTTGTGCGCTCTTTCTGGCCAGTGTATTGGCCTCTTCGTTTCCTACGATTCCCGAATGACCGGGAACCCAGATTAAAAAGACCTTATTCTTCTTGCCTACCTCATTGAGTTTGTTTCGGCACTCCCAAATCAGCTTTGAGTCAATGACGTAGGAGCTCAGTGCTTTAATAGCAGCTTGACTATCTGTATGAATAGCTATATCGCACTTCTGATAGTTTCTTTCTAGATTTATATCTAGACATCTTCCGATGGCAAGTATTTCCGTTTGAAGGACGCTTGTACAGGAGCCCAACGATAGTGCACACTTGGTATTTGTCCCGTAAATGCCAGCGCCAGCTCCTGTAGCGGTTTTAGAACCATCTGTATACCATTATATTGTATTTTCTTTGAGATTATAGTTCGTGTATTCCCTTTTCCAATCCTCTCTTTTGCTTAGCAATGTACTGAACTTTTTCTCAGTACTTACTTTCTTGATCATTACATCACTAGGAAGGTTTGCAGATGAGGTGTAGAATGGTTGTAATTGGTAGTCACAGGATTTTGGTGGACTATGGCTAGGATATCACAGTAATCAATACTGATTTTTGTGATTATGGGCGACAAGAGAAAATCATGATAAGTAAATCATAGTAACTTTATTATTCAACGCTATAAGATCTCTCTTCGATAATAATATACAATAAATACCAAATATGCAAATCTATTGGTCCTAACAATTGAAAAATTACATACATCTCCTTTCAGACAATAATAAATAAATTTCTGAATCAATATACATCGGCCAATGATTAAAAACAACTCAACCCTACGATAACAGCTCTAAACAAATAATGGCTTTGGATAACATTATCTTTTGTTACAAAAATACTCGTTGCAACCAGTATCTCTGGTGAAATTTAAGTAACTTTCACGAATACGAAAAACAGAAAACAAATCAGAAATAATTTGTATCAAATTTTTTTGTTTTCTTGATTCATACTCTCTTTGTCCCTTATTCCAATTAACATAATTGGATGATAATATATCACCTATACTCCTATTCCATTAACAACACATCAGTTCTCAATATTCAAAATTCTTTTAATATTTAAAAAGTAAAAATTTATACAAGTCATAAACTGAATACAAAAACTATACAGTTGCAATAAAATTCACAAAAACGCAATAAGATGGAATTCTCAGCGCGAAACGACATCGCTTGCTTGGGATAAAATCTGGATTACGAAGTGTTGTAAAATTTGCGACCCCAAGTAACCACTTTGTGAAGGGAATTAAATGCTATGAGAAAGTTGCCGCACTATAGAAGTCGTCGTTCGTAAAGATCCTAGCAGCTGAAGCGGGGAATGCTAGACTTCCTAGAAATCCTCAAAAATCACAACTCTTCGGAATACTAAAACGTTTTAAAACAGTTCATCTCATAAGGGTCCACTCGAAGAACTGGTGCACTCGTCTTCTGAGTTACTCTCGGAAACCAGAGATTCCCCGGCTAAATGTTTGGGTCTCGGCAAGGGCTGCACCCCTGCTTCATCTCCTAGCACCGAAGGCAAAGCTGGCAAGGTTAAATCCAACATATGGTCGTCTAAAAAATCCAAATCCGATTCGTCCGCTTTCCTATTCTCACACATATTCAGTTTGTGGTTAGAACAGTGGTACAGCGAAGGTGAACTGCTGTTATCCGAGTTGAAATCGGAAAAATCATTGTCGGCGTTTCTAGAAGAAACAGAACGGGACCTGTTCTGATACTCGACACTGGACGATATCAAAGAACTCGCCGAAGAACTCTGACTGAGCGGATTTCCCTTAGTCCTCTGTTTCTTGACTCCAGGGGATTTGGAAGGCGTGTTCCTGTGATTCAGCGAGTTCCTGAAGCTCCTCCGAACCAACCGGGACGCCACAACTTCGGGACTCTCGTCCAAATCCAACACGTAAGACACGGAATCCGACTTTTCGACGACGCCCTTGATTCGGGGAGATAAAGGGGGAGATTCGTCGTCCTCCATGGAATTTTTGAGCTTTTTCGGCTTCTTCCCGGAGTCCGGTCCTGTGCTGCTCCTGCCTGACGGGTAAAAGTTCTTAAAGGACAGGTTCAGACTGGTGTTAGAGCTGTATTTGTCGCTGTTGAAACTGGATGATAGGTATTGCTCGCTTCTGTTGTTGATGTCGTCGTTTGTTTGTTCCAATATTTTGGTTATGACCTCTTTATTGTGTTCTAGTTTATACTGAAGCTCCTCGTTGCGTAAGGAGATGTTTCTTTTCAATTTGGTTTCTTCTTGGAGCAGCTGTTCCAGTTTCTTATTCTCTGATAGAAGTTCCCTGGAAAAATACGATATCATGTCATCTAACTGAAAACATTAATCTTTGTATTATCAATTTTGTTTGTTTGTTTAGCTTTATGTTTATACTTTTGTACGTGAGTAGCCTCAGTTTGTTTAATCATTGATTATATATGTTTTGCAATAAGAGACGAGGAGAGCTTTATTAATCAGAAACTTAACTTACTGTTCATAATCGTTTTTCCTTTTTAGTTGTAGCTGAAGGTCCTCGCATCTAGCTTGCATTACGGAGGCTTTTTCTTCACACCCCGATAACAATTCAGCCTTCTGATTGGCCTCAGCTAGGGATTTCCTCAAGTCCGATACTTCACTCTGCTTGAGCTCCAAAACAACTCTCAATGACTCCACCTCCTAAAAAAATATTCATTTGTTAACTGATATTCCAGCAGCCAATAATTTCGACAAAAGTATGCTACATGGCCTTGAAGTATACTACAGTTACTGGTAAGGATATACACTGCGCAAAAAAATTAACGCACATTCTGAAAATCTCAATTTTAATGAAAGTTAACTCTACATTGACTTTATAACTTATTTTTTATGTTCTCTCGGGAAGGTTTTGAACGAAACAGGCCACATTAAATGGAAGAAAAATTCAGGATTTCACCGAATCTTATGTGAAAGAAGAGAAATGAACTATTTTCAAAATACTGAAATGCTGATAAGTGATTTAATACTTGGTATTACCACCCCCTGCGTTAATTACAGCTCGGCAACGACGGTTCATACTCAAAATGAGTGATCTTATAATGTTCTGATCTAATCCTTCCCAGATTTCTCCGAGTTGGATTCCTAAGTCATTAAGAGTAGCTGGATGATTTTCTGAACTTCTCAGCCTTATATTGAGGTTGACCCAAACCTGCTCAATCGGATTGAGATCTGGACTTCTTGCTGGCCATTCCATTCGAGAGACTTCAACCTCTTCAAGGTACTCCTGAACGATGTGCGCACGATGGGGTCTGGCATTATCGTCCATAAAAATGAAATTTTCACCAATGTATGGGGCAAATGGCACTACATGCTCTTCAAGAATGTTCCTTATATACTTATCAGCATTCATAGCTCCATTATCAACGACCACTAGGTCTGTGCGAGCAGTCAAAGATATTCCACCCCATATCATAATCGATCCTCCCCCGAAACCAGTAGTATTCAGGAAATTGCACTGAGCATATCTCTCATGTGGACGTCTGTATACAAGGGAACGTCGATCACAATGGTAGAGGCATAATCTAGACTCATCTGTGAAGAGAACTCTTTCCCAATCGGCCTCTTCCCAATGGATATGCTCTCTCGCAAAATCCAAACGCGCCCTTCGATGGGCTGGGGTAAGACCTGGGCCTCTTGCCGCGACACGAGGCCTTAAATCATATTCTCTGAGGCGATTTCTTATTGTCTGAGTGCTAATTGGCACCTCATGAGTTTGCTCAAGCTGATTTTGAAGGAGGCGAGCGGTTGCAAACCGTTGTCTCAACGAAGAAACTCTCAAGTAACGTTCTTGAATGGCAGTTTTTACCCGTGGTCCACCCTGTCCTGGTCTTCGGACATTCATACCTGTCTCCCTGAATCGCTGCAACATTCTGGACACACTTGTATGGGAAACTCCAAACCTTTCTGCAATTCTTGTGTATGTCCACCCTTCTTCTCGCAAAACTACCGCTTGGGCACATTCCTCTTGGGTCAAATTGCGTGTTTCGCGTTGCATAGCGATCGAGTGTAGAAAATCAAACGAAAGAAAAACTATTGATCAATAGAATTGATCGAGAACCTAGATTCCTACTGGGAGAAAACATCTGTATTGAAGAAAAACGTTGAAAGTGGATAACATATGCATGCATAATTCTGATAAAAATAATTATCATTGAGAACACCATCAGTTGTAGAATAAATTTGAGATTTCCATAATGTGCGATAATTTTGTTGCGCAGTGTATTAAGAGTACAGTTGTCAGTAAATCAATGACGATTTTTATCAAGTGACAAAACTACTGACGATATTCGTGGATAGAAATTGAAAAGACCTACCTGTACTCCGATGCCTTTGCCTTCCCCATAACTAATCAATCTTTTGTTCTCTTCCACGAGCCTGGCTCGTTCCTCCTCCAGTTTACAAACATCCTCCTTGCAAGCAGCCAACTCCTGCTTGAACTTCGTATGCTCCCTGGTTATTTGGCTTATCTGTTCCTGTACTAATTTCTCTTTGGCAGCGTAATCTTTCTCGAGTTTTGTATACTTTTCCTGTTCCTTTTTTATTTCCACATTCTTCTCGTCCATATCCTCCCTGATGGCCTCGTTCTCTTCCCGTAGGATATCCAGGGCTTCTTCGTGGGTTTTGTGGAGTTTTTCATATTCTTTTTTGAAGGCGTGCAGTTTTTCTTCGTAATATCGACGTAGTTCCGCCTTTGACCTTTCATATTGATTGGTTAGTTTTTCTTCGCTTTCTCTGTTTTGATTTGCAACTGTAAAATACGGAGGGTTATGACACATATAAGTGATGGATTTACGTAGAGGGAAGGGGGTTCAAATGTTACCATGGTGTCTATTTTTTCACCAAAATAATTTTCGGTGAACGGTAATTTAGAAAGAATTTTTCATGATTGAATGTTTCTAAAAAATATCCATGAGTACGAAATGAGAAAGTTCTTTTATTGAATAATTTTCACAGTTGTTACAATTTTTTTTATTTTCTCTATTTACTCACTTTGGGATAATTGGATTTGATGTGAGTTTACAAGTTGCGCTATTTCCTCTTGCCACTTGTTTCTTTCTTCTTCTAATAATGTTGCATTTTTTTGTTTTTCTTGTAGTAGTTGTTCCTCTATCCTTTTGATCTTCGATTTTAGACTAGGAACTTCGAAGGCTTGTACCTTTCAAAAAAAAATATAAATTCAATTTTAGTTCCAAGTGAAGTTTAATTGTTTAAATGAAATCCTTTATGAATTGAATTGAATATTTTCGAGTTGAATTATATTTCTGAAATTTCACTTACGTTGAAAACTAAATGCTGTACCAATATAGCTAAGGCTTCTACTGTCTTTGGAGCTGGCTTGGTAACTGTCCTCGATAAAGTTGGAGATCTTATCACAGGAGATGCCCTACCTCCTTTAACAGTATTCCTGCCATTCTCTGAAACAAAAAGAATTGTTTATGAATTCCGCCCACATTATTAATATTGAGATCACCTAAATTGATTATCAAGCTGTCAGCTAAATTAATCAAGTCTTTCTCAGAGTTTCTGTATATCGATAAATCATTGGAGTTCTCTGTGTGTGTTAGTTTTTTTCCGAATATTTCAAAATATTCAAAAATATTCATGTCAGCTAAATATTAGGTGACATTTATTAGTTTCATAGAAAATTTTCCTCTTTCAGAATAGGGTGAAAGCAAAATTCGAAATGAAAGACCACAATGAATAAAAAAATAAAGAAAAGATTTTTTCCCAGATTTCAAAAAAGAAGAAAAAACCTAAAATATACTAATAAGAAATTACAAAGGATATCTTGAGAAATTCATTTTTTCTCAGGTCTTCACTACAAGTTATACGAAATAATCTTGAGGAAACAATCAAGTGTAAAAGGTCAATTAATTTTGGAATTTTCGAAGTAATCCATTATGAATTTCGGTTTATTATTGAAGCTGTCTTGAACACATGAAAATGATTTCAGAGGCACATTTTATGCCCAAATTCTCGAAAGTATAGGAAGTTATAATTAGTTTTTAGTCGAATTTAGAAATAAATCACTGATTTTTAAACGAACCTTATAATTGCTCATTTCCGTTCAGTCTACCACATATATTCGAATATTAATCACAGAAATTATGGGAAAATTAATGAAAAGGTACAATAACTGAGATATTTCACCTTATTATAATCATGCACTTGAATCTGAATTTGTATTTCAATATTTGGGGATGAATGTGAGTATATAGGGCACTGGAAATGAACATACAATTTGAGGGCTAAGCGCATGATGCTAAAAATTAATCTGAAGGCAATGAATTCTGCCAATCGATGTTTCAGCACGGAACTTATCATTCAATTCGTTAATGGAAAACCTGTTGAGGTTCCATTAGTAGAATTATGTGCATGTTTCTCGTCTGCAAATCTTGACAGAGAAAAAAAATAACAGCCTCATTTCTCTATTTGAAATATTTTTGTTCTGATCGCCAAAAATAACCGGTTTTTCGTGATACTTTCATGAACTATTCACAAAAGAAAATTCGCATGTTTTTATTCACTTTAGTATCTATAGGATTTCGAAATAATGATGTGTTGGCGGAATTTTGATTTTGATTTTCAAACAAAATTAAGTAATATGTGATGTGTTTTCTGACTGCTCTTATCTGTCCTCATTATTCAAGTACTAAGTGAAGGATTGAGGGTAGTTCTTTTTCTTGATAGGAAGTGCACATGAGCGCCCCCATAGGGAGGCAGTTGGGATTTCGTGAAATGACAAAATTCAAGATATATTTATTCGACGATTAATTAATTTTATTATTAATAAAGCTTCACCTTTTGTGAAGCATCTTATCACAAATATTCCAGAAGCGGTATCTCAAAGAAACATCCAAAAAACTGACGTCTTTATCATTAATGAAAAGAGACAAATGGAGTGTTAAGTGGAACAATTTTTTTATAACAATAAACACAAACAGCGTTATAATTAGTATGAGTCCGACTGGAAACGAAAATGAGAAGTATCTGTGAACTTGGGCATGTAATATGATCTAAAAATAATCGACTGCATTTGTCGGATCCGTTACATAAGAATGAGTAGGTCGAAAAGACTGAGTTGCGTTTAGGCTGGGTTCAAAAACTTTTGCGATTTACGAATCCAGAAGCTACAGGATATTTTTCTTGCACTGTGGGTCCTATGAATAAGAGCCTCTTGGTTTTGCCCAAATATCTGTTGGTTTTGAACCATTAGATTGGACTCAGTGATCAAGAATTTATAACAAGAAAATAATACTGTCGAACTCGAATTTATGATCGCTTTCAGATCCCAATCTTGTTTGAATCGTGAATTCTATAATTTATAATCGTTTGTTATAAGTGAGGTTGTTAAATCATGCCCTTTCAAATGTTTTTGACACGTGAATGCAAATCCTTTCTATATTCAACCTCTTGTCCTTGCTCGCGAAGGTGAAGATCATACAGGAGAAAGGCAAAGAGCATGAGAATTCTTCATGTTGGATTTCGTGATTTTATGATTTTTATGGTTTTACCGAGAAGACTCATTTAGTCCTTGAATACTTAAGTACCTTGGGAACAATGGCTGTATCATGTTGCCACGGAAGTTGCCCCATCTCAAGATGATGCGAGTTCCGATTTGCGAAAACACAATTGTTTCAGTGGTTCGTTTGAACTACTGTGTAATTTTTCGCACGGGTCTTCAACTTGACAGTGGCAATTGTGAAGATATATCTACTCCATTCACTTTTATAATGTATCCCGGTTGGCCATGGCATTCTGACACATTTCACCGGGTATATTTTGAAAATGTTTGGTTATATAGTCATTTTCCTGTCAGATACCTAAGCAACATTGTCCTTTCTACATAGAGGTCGTAGTAATTACGTATTTATCAAAATGTTTATTTACTTCGGGAAAATAATGAAATCTGATTCTTTAATTACCTGTTGTTAAATTTATATGGACTTCACAAATTCAAATATGGTCATTAGAGCGTCAAAAATGATATATATTCTTAAGTCTAGACGACCTAAAAGTGTCATTACCTTAGAAATTATTGATTCTGAACAACAGAAGCTATGAACATCTCGAAGAATAGTGTTTCATATTTCTGTATTTTCTTTCGGACCACTCGGTCTAGGACACCCTGTATGGGCCGTTTCGACTGATTCATTCTATATTTTCGAATGGTGTATTAGCAAAACTAGCAAAAACCAAAAATAGCGTCGGCAAAACAAATACCGAATGTACAGTTGTCAGTTCCTCCCTTTGACTTGACAGATTTTTTTAATATCCGACAGGAAACCGTTTCCGTTTCTACGCCTACTTATCCGGATGAGGTCTCCCGTCAAATATTAATAACTTCGGGAGACATCTTCACCTAGTGTGCGTTGAATGGATTTATTGCTGTTGGATGACCTAATTATCACATTGTCCCTCTGAAACTGCTTTGACGATGGTTGTTGCGAAAATAGGATTCTTTCATCACTTTTCCATGCAATGGGAAGCGGAGGATCGTATCTGAGTAATATACAGGATGTGAAAAGATCTGAATAATGGCTTCAGAAGATGCTACTTCGTATTATCGGTCGAAGAAATCTCTCTTTCGAAACAAGAAGATAGACTATCAACAGCAGGCTTCTATTTCTATGGCTTTGAATAAACATTAGAATAGAGCCTTCTTTGCAGACAAAAGGAACTTCACAATTTGGCAGAAAATCAAGCGAAACTATCGAATTTGTAGAGAGGAGAATAACCAAGCTTTAGAAAAAACGGTTGCATTAGGAACCAGTCAGTTCCGATGTACATTATTTTGTGGAACCCATAATTTTAACATTAATTGCCAGTATCGGTTTTCCAGTACTCCAGGAACTGACCGTTCAAAATTCCATTTAAACGCAGGCGATAATCTCTCGTTTCCGCATCAGGAATTTCACCATTTCTTTTCTTCCACCATAACAATTACATCCTTTGCTCCCAATCTCAGATTAACGGTTGCGATTACAATTCTTCTCGATATGCAAATACCGGTACTGTTTCAGGAGCTCCTCGACTTGACTTGAGATGAAACAAGATTATTTGCATATTCATCTCACCGTTACAATCGTGTGTAATCAGGTTTCACGGTGCTTCCTACGGATACGGACATTATATGTACGCATCTGCTAAGGAGATTAGTTGGAGATGAAAGGAAGCACGCTTAAAAAAGTCAATTTAGCAACTTCCTGCGTCCCATATGCGCTTCTATTCATCGTATTCATTTTTCGTCTATCATTTTCTTTTCAATTTCTGGCTAAGAAATCTGTCAGAGAAGGAACACTAAAACTCCTCAAAATATCCCATTTCATCAAAAATGTTCTATGGAGTAAAGTTGTCCATAACAATAGCTTTATTATTTATGATTTCGCGTAAAAGATGAATTGTTGATTCCGGATCTCAGCCAATTTATAAATACATTTGCCTTATTAATAGTTTCGGACAAATTGTTCTGTTCCCTATAAATCTTAGGTATTATGCAATATCGATTTTGCGTTCCAGTTTTGGAAAAATGCCAGGTCCTCTCCTCATATACAGGGTATAACTGTAAACAAATTCGAGAGAGGATCCTTCAAAGGAAACCAAAGAGCTTGCTCATAAATTTTGAGTTCTAAGCATTTTTCCCTCGAAGTTGGTGCCTTTTGAAATTAGGACACCTTCTAAAAACTATAACTTTAAGGAAGGAAATATTTGTAGTTATCTTATTCGATACCAGCTTACTTGATATTAGTTAATACATATGACAATATTTGACAGCAGCCTACTTAATTATCTTTTCAAGGTCCTGATGCAAAATATTGTATTCGTTTAAGAAACGCCTCTCAAAATCTCTGGCACTTATTTATTGAAATCCAGTAAATTATAGATTCCTTCGACAATAAAAACATAATACTTTTAAATCGAAGAGAAAATCGTTTCATTCGATGAACAGTTCCGTTTGACACCTTCAGCTCTGTCGAAATACGTATTTCCCCTAACAAAAGCACTAAAAACAACAGAATAAAACTTAAGCACCTCAATGAACAAGTCAGCAAAAGGGTCCCTGTAATAAATTTTCACCTAGTTCTTTGTTCTGTTGAAGTGTTAGTTGAGCCATAAGTTCCAGTAGAAATAGGACGACATCCTCGATTTCCACGCTGATCATAACTGGGTTATACATTTCAATTCAGGCTTTATATTTAGAACAGTTAATTCCTGTTTACGATGTATGAAACTTGGGAACTATTCCACATAATGCCCAGAAGAATCGGAGCATGCAATTTCAAATTTCATGTGTGATCGAAACGAATTTAACTTTTATTGGTGGTGTGGAACACTTTTTATTCTTCTTTTGAGCAAAAGAAAAATCGTGAAATAAAAAGGTGAGGAATTCGTCAATTCATGAAAGAGAAGGCGAAATACTGTTAAAATTACTTATCAGAAATCGCACCAAACATCAAAATTGCGCAAATCTTCGATAGTCTCAAGAATGTAATTAATGTTTTTCTATATAAAAACTCAGGAAAGACCACCGAACCCGCATGGGTCATTTTACGGTTGAATCGCTGTGGTGGACCAGCACTTGGATTTTACTGGAGTGGAAACCGATTTTTTTAAATTGTTTTGGGATTCACAGTGAGCAACTTCAAGAATGTGCGTTTCGGCTATTTTTCGTTCTATGTAGAATTGAATTTTGAATACATTGCAGCGTTAAGTTTAGAAAAATATCAAACTTTGTACGTTTTTGTCATGGTTTTATTCTTAGGACTGAACGAGAATAAATTCGCTATCACAAAAACGCTTATATCTTTTGAACCACTGGACCGATTTCGAAAATTAAACTCATTTTCGAATCATCTTTTAATTGAAAACTGTTTTTATAATTAAAAACCAAAACTATTTTTTTCAAATGGAATTCTTCCTATCATGCTTCTTTTAGTGTTCTCAGTCACTTTCTGGTATGCTGTCTTCCACTTTTGTTTGAATTCCGCTAATGTTTTCGTTGATTTCTTAGTCTTCTTTAATTCTCTTTCTACCAGGGCCCAATATCTTTCGGTTGGCCTGAGTTCTGGGCAATTTGGTAGATTGGCCTCTTTGGGGACAAAAACCACCCCATTAGCTGCGTACCATTCCTTGGTGGCCTTGCTGTAGTGGCATGAAGCTCAATCTGGCCAAAAGATTGTTGACACATCGTGCTCACGTAAAAATGGTAAAAGTCGCTTCTTCAGGCATTCCTCGATGTATATCTTCGAGTCAACAGAGCCTTGACCAACGAAAAATTTGCTCCTTTTCCCACAAGTGCAAATTACTCGCCAAACCAGGAATTTTTTAGGGAACTTTGCTTGTTTCTTCACGCGAAATTGTTCGTCAACATTTCCACGAGAATCTGCAGTATAAAATACCTGACCAGGAAGTTGCGAGAAATCAGCAAAGACATAGGTTTCGTCGTCCATCACGCAACAGAAAAAAATTTTCTAAAAATCTTTTTTTAATTTCTTTGCTCTTGATTTCGCTTCTTGATTCTTCACAGCGTTCCTGTCTGGCACTTTCTGCAATTTGTATGTTCTAAGCCCATAACTCGACTTGATTTTCTGAACGGTTGACTGCGAACAACCCACTAATTGGGCCACTTTCCGTCCTGAAAGGTTAGGATTCTCCTGAAAAAGGCTGATGGCTTTCTTCACTTTCTTTGGGCTATGAAACCCCTTTTTCCTCCCGGTTCCTTCCTTGCGGTTATTTGTAAGATCTTCGTTAAAGCGCTAAACAACTCTTGATACCGTTTCCGGACGAACGCGAGCCTCCTTTGCGATTCTTTTGAAGCTCCATTTTTGATTATTTTGAAAAAGTTTCACTATAAATTTTCGTGTTTTCTCTGTGCTTGACATTTTGCAACAGATAATTGGAATATCTATGAAGTAAATATTCCACATGTTTCTGACGTTCATAACAAAGCTAACTATGATCAAATTTTGATTTTTTCTCAATTGGTTCAAGAGATATAGGCGTTTTTGTGATAGCGAATTTATTCTCGTTCAGTCCTTAGTATACTGAAAACTGTAAATGTATGGATTTGTCAATGTTAACTGAAAACAAAATACTATAATGAAGTATATGCTTGAACCACTATGTATTCACTGCCATATTAGAATCGAATTCAAGCGATTGACCTGGTCATAATTGGTCCTCGACCAACATCACCAACTGGTCAAATCGAGTGCGATGAAAGATATGTGATAAGCGGGTTAGACAAGAAAAGACAATGACCGCGGTCTTTACTGGTCATTCGCTTGAATTCGATTTAGGTATCTTCATTTGAAATAAGAGATCATAACCTCTAATTGTGGCGCCATGTTTGTTTTCCTTCTATTAGTTGACAATTTATTTCACGTATTTATTAGATACAACTATTTCATTATCCTTGAATTCGTGTAGGTACCTACTGATCACATAAAATTATAAAAACACCAGAGTATGTTCAAAGGAATGAGGAAAGGATTATTTCACGTACAAGAATCTTCCTGCTCACCTGTAGCTTTAACCAGCATCATATCCTCTCGAAGAACAATCTGGTTCCATCATAACATACCATATTATCCGTACCATAATGGAATAAACATAGGATCACAAAATAGTTCTTCCGTATTTTCAAAAACGGTTGTAAACTACAACATATCGAACACTTTCTCAATAAGTGTAGTGGCTGTGGCGGAACCTCCAGTCTAAATGATGGATATTATCTGGCATTTTATCTAATTGAGCATGGTTCACTTGCACTTCCCCTATATTAAAAAAGTTGCAGAGATCTTTATCTGTTCAAGTTCCCGAAAAAGATAACTTTAACAATCTGTAAGTGTATGCTTGAGTCTTGAAGAGGTACGTTGAAGATTGAAATTATAACCTTGACTACTTGATTTGACAATGTCATTGGTTTCACCATACCATATTGAATGAATGGAATCGTTATTGAAATTGAAGAATGAAAATTCCTCTATATCAGAAAAACAGAAAAGGGACGGATAATCGAGAGATATCGACCAAATTTGCAAATAGAGAACTTTTCTTTAAAAAGCCAACAATTTCCTTCGAAAAAAGATCCACTAGAGTTCTAATATTGATATCGACAGAATTCTGTTTCACAAAATCAACGACAAAAGACAGACTCCAAAATATGACGAAGAAAGGATATGCAGTACCCTCGCAAGAGAATAATTTTGGGACAAGAACTGAACCCTGAAGAATACCTAAAAATCCTCGAAATCCAAGATAACAACATAATGCGTATGGAGCATGAAATGGAATAGTCTGGACTACATTCCTATTTGTCATGGCGGAGTTCCTTTCATGTTGTTATTTCAAAAGGAATGTTTGCACTGGTCTTGCAGGTATCAGGTCATGAATGCCAGAAAAATAAATGAGTTTCAGAAGATCAAATAAGAGAAGAAATAAAGGAGAGGATCTTCATGAACAACAAACCAGGATCATGTTGATCTTCCTTGAAAATGTTCTGATGTCCTGTAAAGCTGATATCCTCTGTTTAGTGCGAAAAACCCTGGAATTCGTCAAGGTAGCCTTTTGGAAAGGTCCTTCGCATATTCTAAGGAGTGAACGAGAATAAATTCGCTATCACAGAAACGCCTATATCTCTTGAACCAATTGAGAAAAAATCAAAATTTGATCATTAGCTTTGTTATGAACGTCAGAAACATGTGGAACATTTACTTCATAGATATTCCAATTCTCTGTCGCAAAATGTCAAGCGAAGTGAAAACACGAGAATTTATAGTGAAACTTTTTCAAAATAATCAAAAATGGAGCTTCAAAAGAATCGCAAAAGAGGATCGCGTTCGTCCGGAAACGGTATCAAGAGTTGTTGAGCGCTTCAACGAAGATCTTACAATTACCCGCAAGGAAGGAACCGGGAGGAAAAAATGGTTTCATAGCCCAAAAAAATGAAGAAAGCCATCAGCCTTTTTCAGAAGAATCCTAATCTTTCAGGACGGAAAATGGCCCAAATAGTGGGTTGTTCGCAGTCAACCATTCAGAAAATCAAGTCGAGTTGTGCGCTTAGAACATACAAAGTGCAGAAAGTGCCAGACAGAAACGCTGTGAAGAATCAAGAAGCGAAATCAAGAGCAAAGAAATTAAAAAAAAAATTTTTGAAAAATTTTTCCTGTTGCGTGAAGGACGACTAAACCTATGTTTTGGCTGATTTCTCGCCACTTCCTGGTCAGGAATTTTATACTGCAGATTCTCGTGGAAATGTTGACGAACAATTTCGTGTGAAGAAACAAGCAAAGTTTCCTAAAAAATTCCTGGTTTGGCAAGCAATTTGCACTTGTGGGAAAAGGAGCAAATTTTTCGTTGGCCAAGGCTCTGTTGACTCGAAGATAGATATACATCGAAGAATGCTTGAAGAAGCGACTTTTACCATTTTTACGTGAGCACGATGTGTCAACAATCTTTTGGCCAGATTTAGCTTCATGCCACTACAGCAAGGCCACCAAGGAATGGTACGAAGCTAATGAGGTGGTTTTTGTCCCCAAAGAGGCCAATTCACCAAATTGCCCAGAACTCAGGCCAATCGAGAGATATTGGGCCCTGGTAAAAAGAGAATTGAAGAGGACTAAGAAATCAACGAAAACATTAGCGGAATTCAAGCAAAAGTGGAAGACAGCATCCCAGAAAGTGACTGAGAACACTAAAAGAAGCATGATGGAAGAATTCCAGAAAATATACATTAATTTTGTGAAAAATAGTTTTGGTTTTTTTATTGTGAAAACAGTTTTCATTAGAATTAGAAGATGATTCGAAAATGAGTTTGATTTTCAAAATCGGTCCAGTGGTTCAAAAGATATAAGCGTTTTTGTGATAGCGAATTTATTCTCGTTCAGTCCTTAAATGCGTTTGGTCAGGAATTGGAATAGATGAAAATTAAGTTTCCTTTTAGGTTTTCAGCAATTCTAGTCTCAAGAAAACCTCACCAAATATTTACCAGATGAAACTGATCGTTCCACATGGATCCATGTAAATTAATTCCACTTTTTCCAGACATACATTATTGAATTGATATAACTTGATTTCACTTTCAGTTATCAATTCGCTTTCTTCTAAAACTCAAAACTGTCCGAATTATCTCACAAACGAGATCTGCAGCGAAGTCAATTCACGAACTTCACCCAATTAAACTCAACGCTCGAGTTATTTTCAGAAGTCGAGTCCGAGAAAATTTTAGCGAAAACTTTTTCATCCAGAACTGCACAACTGAAGCTAATGTAAAGGCTCGATTCACTGAAGCAACTTGCGTCACTATTTCTGCGTTGTCTACGCGTTTTGTGTACCGTTGCCAATAATTAATGATGAATTCGTAGCATCTGATACAGCTATAACGATGTTTGCACTTGTGACATGCATTCTCATTAGTGATTTCCTTCCACCAGGATATGCGACGAGAGGTAGTTAAATAATTAATACTGGAGACCAAAAAGGTGTCCCCAGATACGGGGATTGTCCTAAAATTAAGTAGAAAGAAGAAATGATCGAAGGATACTAAATCTGGAGAATAGGGCAAGTCGAGAAGCTATTCGAAGTGTAACTAATTGGATTTGGATATCACAAATAGGGAGTTGTGAACTGGTGCTTTATACAGACGAAACAATAAGCCAAAAAGCAGAAAATTGAAGCCATAATTGCAACCTCAATAGGCTTTGCACGTTTGCCACCATTCAGACTCCGATTCTATCATAAAAACCGTATTCCTGTCCACTCTTCAATTTTCGTATAGAAGTCATCGGCACCTGTGCAATTTAAAATCCTTTCACTGAAAAATGCCCACTCTTAATCAGATTTTGCCTTATGAGATCTCATCACTTTCACTTCTCCTACGTATCTGCCACTGCTGTTGGTATTTCCTATTTCTGATGTGACTCCGTTAATCAAGATCGGAAATTATCAACGAATTCGATAGGTGGGATAGAAATTATGCAATCTCAGTTATCCAGGCTGATCTTCAGAGGAAGTGGACTCTATTCGAATTGAAGTTTTGAAATGCTTGTCATTTGTGTTAAAAAGAAATTATACCAGCTACCACTACCAAAGTTCCATCCATCAGAGTCGAACAGTTTAGATTTTCAGATTTTTCATCGTTCGTAAATCGAAAACTGTTTTCCTCACGGAAGGACTGATTGGATTTTCTTAATCTACGTCCTCGAATTAGTAAATGGTGTGAGTTTGAATTTTTTTTCGAAAAATCGAAATTTTTCCATACCTTAGTATGGGATTTTTCGCAAAAATTCGAATCTCGCCTATCGATACGAAATTTTCACCATTTATTAATTCGATGCTGTAGATGTGTAGATTAAGAAAATCCAAACAGATTTTCTCTGAGACTAATTGTTTTTTAAATATGGTTGATGGAAAATCAGAAAAATTGGACCTTCGCGAAAAAAATCAGGAAATCCAAACCCTTCGTCTCAGGTATATAAAAAATACACCATTTTATTCTTAAAGAACCAAAGTATAACCAAAAAAATCAGCTCCTCTCAATTCCAATTTTTTTAGAGGTTACGTCACTCCAAAGTCGACCAAAGTCAACCAACTGAAAATTTTGAGATATTGTTTCAGAAAAGTGATTTATCCAAAACCAACTCCGAAACTTTTCATCCATACTTTCATTATGTTATTGAAACGAACCCTATTATTAATTTTCTTGGTAGATTTTCTAATATTTGGCACGGATTCAAGCGATAAATAACTAACGAGATGTAAATATTTACTGGCAAATTATAAACAATTGTTATTAACGATTCGCTACGGTTATTGACAGTTCGTCTAGAATCTATTTAAATCAAGTATTGCATTCCTGACTGACCACAAACGCTGTTTCCGTTTTGCCAAACGTCCTACTATTGTTAATAAATACGGCGAATTCCTGATTTCATTACTTCCCATAAATGAAGTTGTAAAAGAAATATTGTAAGAAAAGTAGTAAAGTAGTAAACTTCGCTCCGCTAATCAGGAAAATGAAATTAAGAACGGGTAGATTCAAAAACCCCTATGAAATTACATGCATAGAATCTGCCAAAAAAAGGTTAGATGCCGAAAAATATAAATGGACAAAAAAAGGTGAAACTGAAGAAGAGCAGTTAATTTTCATGTGTAGAAATATAAATTCTATTTTTTATATTCAGCAGATATTGGTCGACAAATAAATACATAGAATACTTAAAGTAAAATAGTATAAAAAATCCATATACTATGCTTGTAGTATCATCTCCTATGACATGGTATTTTTGATCCAAATCCAATATTTTAAAATTGTAAAGAATTTTTTCTCAATAAACTTCACTATCGAATGAATCCTTGGATGTCACGTTGGCTGGAGTCCATCCCTGACAAATATAGAAAACAATGAATGTCGAAATACAGTTATCTACAAGATTGGAAGATGTGCAGTTGAGTATTTCATATTTCACGTTCTATTTATTGCTCTCCTTCGGTTTCATCTCTACTGCCTCCGATTTATGTTGTACAGGGAGGTCGAGGCAAGGTGTAGATTTTCCATAATCACTATCATTGGCGCTCCAAAAAATTGTCGAAGCAGAAATGCATAATTACCGAGAAATTGATCATCAGTGAGATGCCTTGATTTATGCAATCGAGAAGGAAAAGTTTTGCAGAAAGGATTATTTTCATCCATCATTTTATATATCTTCATCTTTTTTGTCTTTAATCAGTAAGGTACCGGTTCAAAAAATTCAGTAGGTATAATATTATAGTTTGAAATATGGGCAAATATTTCGTGAACTGATAATTTTAATGATTCCTCGTTTTATTGCCCTGAACCAAAAAAGATTTCATCATTTTAATCCTTATGGGATCAATTTTTAATACAGATCTTGAGTTCCACAAGAATGAAGGCACAAAAAGCTTCATTGTTCTACTGAAACCTTTAACATTAACAACTCATAAGAAACAGCTTCAATGAAAATAAATCTGCAGAAATAAAAATAAACAATTGTCGGTTTCTTTGATGAAAAAATATATGTAGTTTCATTGAGTATTCAACTCAATGAAGACTTGAATTTATGTTCACCATTCTCATGCTATATCCCACTTAGTTTCGAGTATATTGAATGGCTTTCACTCAAAATAATAGTTGACGTAGGTATTCAGTATTCTCATTTCTATCAAGAAGTTGAAGAAATGAAGTGACCTTAAATGCATACCTACATTTTCTCTCAAATTGCATCAAAAGTTATCGGTGATATCAAAGATATCATGTTCATTGATTTCAACATTCATTCATGCAATTCAATTGGTACTCCCAAACAACTTCAATAAAAGTAGTACAGATTGTAATAAACTTGACTGGTATGATCTTTGCATCGTCCCTCAATAAAACGAGGCAATTACAAGACGATGAGTCTAGCTCCTATTCAGGCCACAAAATAGACATAATGTCTGCGAATTCATTAAACAATTAGTTGTTATTTTGCGCTATGAAAGCGTACAGATCTCTGTGCTGAATCAAGAAGGTTAATTAGTGTTATGTGAATCGAATTGATACGTGTACAATTGCTGTATCCCTCTAATTGCATTAGTACCAGAAAATGGGAGAAACAAGAGTTGAGGTAAAAGTTGTTTCAGGGTTTCGGTTTTTTTAAGGTTTGGTATACGCGAAAGCGCCAAGATGAGTATCTCTCATATTGGAAAAAAGTTGAACGTACAAACTATATAGTTTAATCGAATTGAATAGATATTCTGAGAATGGCCCAATGATTCTGGCTATCACTAGATTTGGACCATCCTGTATATCGACTCCATTGCGGTAAACGCCGAGGAAATTACACAGAAGCTCCCATTCATTTGTACCTTTCCGAATCTAGGAGGTCTCAATTTCTTCACAGGTGAACGAATCCTATATTAGCCTTATGATTTTCCTAATGGCCCCTTTGTTCTTTGTTCCCCGGCAAATTGCATCATCTGGCTGTATTGCGGCAAGGTTGAAAGGCTATTGTTGAACCCATCTTGATAGTTCTCGATTCAGAAATAGGATTGTCGGTTATTGTAGGTACGAAATGATTTGTGACATTGTAAAATCTCGATCTGATTTGGGATAAGGTGATTAATTTGAATGGGAAATAGTTTGTCGCTAATTTGGGGGATTGCCGTTATAATTTGAGCAATTAAGTAAAGCGGTTTTCTGTAAGGACTAGGATAGGATAGGAATAAATTCGCTATCACAAAAACGCCTATATCTCTTGAACCAATTGAGAAAAAATCAAAATTCGATCATAGTTAGCTTTGTTATGAACGTCAGAAACATGTGGAACATTTACTTCATAAATATTCAAACTCTCTGTCGCAAAATGTCAAGCGAAGTGAAAACACGAGAATTTAGAGTGAAACTTTTTCAAAATAATCAAAAATGGAGCTTCAAAAGAATCGCAAAGGAGACTCGCGTTCGTCCGGAAACGGTATCAAGAGTTGTTTAGCGCTTCAACGAAGATCTTACAATTAACCGCAAGGAACGAACCGGGAGGAAAAAGGGGTTTCATAGCTCAAAAAAAGTGAAGAAAGCCATCAGCCTTTTTCAGAAAAATCCTATAACCTTTCAGAACGGAAAGTAGCCCAAATAGTGGGTTGTTCGCAGTCAACCGTTCAGAAAATCAAGTCGAGTTGTGGGCTCAGAACATACAAAGTGAGGAAAGTGCCAGACAGGAAAGCTGTGAAGCATCAAGAAGCGAAATCAAGAGCAAAGAAATTAAAAAAAGATTTCTTGAAAAATTTTTCCTGTTGCGTGATGGACGACGAAACCTATGTCTTGGCTGATTCCTCGCAAATTCCTGGTCAGGAATTTTATACTGCAGATTCTCGTGGAAATGTTGACGAATAATTTCGCGTGAAGAAACAAGCAAAGTCTCCTAAAAAATTCCTGGTTTGGCAAGCAATTTGCACTTGTGGGAAAAAGAGCAAATTCTTCGTTGGCCAAGGCTCTGTTGACTCGAAGATATACATCGAGGAAGATATACAATCGAGGAAGCGACTTTTACCATTTTTACGTGAGCACGATTTGTCAACAATCTTTTGGCCAGATTTAGCTTCATGCCACTACAGCAAGGCCACCAAGGAATGGTACGAAGCTAATGAGGTGGTTTTTGTCCCCAAAGAGGCCAATCCACCAAATTGCCCAGAACTCAGGCCAATCGAAAGATATTGGACCCTGGTAAAATGAGAATTGAGAAGACTAAGAAATCAACGAAAACATTAGCGGAATTCAAGCAAAAGTGGAGGACAGCATCCCAGAAAGTGACTGAGAACACTATAATAAGCATGATGGGAAGAATTCCAGAAAAGATCCATGAATTTTGTAAAAAATAGTTTTGGTTTTTTTATTGTAAAAACAGTTTTCATTAGAATTAGAAGATGATTCGAAAATGAGTTTGATTTTCGAAATCGGTCCAGTGGTTCAAAATATATAAGCGTGTTTGTGATAGCGAATTTATTCTCGTTCAGTCCTTATGATGATATTTCTGTGTGTTCTTCGTTTAGTTTTGGTTTAAGTTGAAAACAGTTTATGACTTCATGAAATTTGCTACGATGAAGAATAATTGGGCTCTTACTTTCTTTCGAAATTTTTCGTCGTTTCTTAAGTTGGTTTTTCGAATGCATCAATTCATTTTCTTCCTTTTTTCTCTCCTTGGAAATTTTAATTGCGAGCTTCGTTTTCGAGGTATAGCAATTTTTGTCTGCACCATCTCAACTTCAAATTGAAAAAACAGCTTCAAAATGATAATAAGCCAGTTCAAGTTGGTAAACATTATTAAATTGACAATCAACGAGTTGGGACTGATTGAGTTACTAGATACAGTTTGAAATTGTTTTGTCCATATTGCAATATTTCGAAAAGGTGGAATATTGGTCCATCATTCATGGTTAGTCCACAAAAAATATTCTGGAAGATCAGTAGGGCCAATTCAAAAAGATTTACATGATCATTTTCTCCGTTTTCTTCAGGAAAATGAGTTCAATCCACTATATTTTTGTCATCATGCCAAAAAAAAGGTACCTTTGTTGTAAATTCCTCTCTTGATATTATCAATGACATAATGTTTTAGCAGTTAATTTGATTTCTCATCTCGTTTATAAGATTAACGTAATCCAACTTTCGTTATATTTCCAATAATTTTTCTATTCCTCAAAATATCCCTCATATGTAACCTTCGTACAAATAAAACAGAAACGGCGGGACTGTATGACCTCAACCCAGTCTCATTACCTTTTTTACTCTTCTGTATCTTGAAGGAAGTCCACAGGTAGTTCTTGCCCTTCAACACTTCCGTATCACCGGTGAAAATATCTAGATCACTACTGAACTTGTTCTTCTTCCCCTTGACCCCCATAGTATTATTATTAACATCAACGACACTGGCACTGAAGAACGAGGAGAACCTTCGGAGCGGTCCCATAAGTGACACTTATGCCTATCTTCGCCGCGAGCCGGTGGTAGCGCGTACGAGCATCGATATGCCGAGTTCTCCTTGCGGCAAGAGAGGACGGACTGCTCGGTGAACGGAAGAAAGGTTCTTCGCCAACCTGGTGTGGAGACTGCCTCACTGATGTCTCGAGTGATCCCCTCAAACTTTCTTTAACCCGTAACTGCTACAGACCTATCGATGTCCCTTAACTGCTACAGACGGGTCTCAGTGACCCATATCTAAATTTGCCAAAATTTTCCGGAAAATGTTGTATTTATGGAATATAAATAAAAAAACATTATTACTCAATTCATTTCTATTGCAAAATTTCTTTCAAACACAATTTGGACATAACTTGACAGCAAATTGTTGACAAATTGGTATTTTGCACTTTGCACAATGGGTTCTGGTTTTCGGTATTTTTTACCAAGACATATTCTGCATTTCTTTTTCTTTTTGATGTTTCACCATTATCAGTTGATGTAGATGCAGCTTCTACGGTGATTCCGAGGATATCCCGCCAAACTACGAATTCTGCGTGGTATGTGATTATTGTAAATACGGCGTCTCATGTGGGGTGTGTACAAAGTAATTTCGAGTTTTTTTGGGTAATTGAAGCGAGTTTTTTCAGTTCCCGATGAAAACTGATATAGAACTCTACATCCGGAGGAAGAGATGGTGGATTTTTGCGAGTCTTTCCTTTGAGTCCTGCTAGAACTCCCAGATTCTTTGAGCAGGGATTCTACTTCTAGTTGAAGCTATCTTTTCCCTTTTAGTGCGATCTTTTCCATAGGAACCGATAATTTTTACACTCATCAACCTCTTCCTCTTCAGCCACATTCCTCCCTTCCAATTCTAGTAGGTCAGTGTTTTCACAGTCTTCGGATTCTTCATCTTGATCATGTGTTGGTTCCCAATCAGCATCGCTACATCAATCATGTTCGATGTAGATTTCATGATCTTCCTCATTACCATCACCTTCCTTTGAATTATCTGCCTCAGGACAATCGATTGGTACATTGGTATCGTCCCAATCGACCCAGAATTCTGGATCATTGAAAATGTCCTCCTCAGACAGTGATCTAGACATATCGTATATCGAACTGTAAAATTCAAAAAAACTCTGGGAATGACATTCAATTTTTGATTTATTTGTCTCAATGAAGCAATGAAATTATGGAGAACCATAAACAAATCAATTTTATACCAAAATATGGTATTCTTACCTGGATGCCCCAAAGATGAATACAAACACTTTCACTTCAGACGGGTCAATCTGACCCAAGAATGCGTATATCTCGATTCGTAAAAAGAATTCACAATCAAACTTCACGGTAACTGGAAGCTTGCTGTTAATTAGGAGAATACCGTGAAACTCAAATCCCTCCCACTCGAAAGAGATATATCCCCAACGCGAAGAAGGATGCTCTGGGTCACATAGACCCCGTCGGTAGCAGTTACGGGTTAAGGAATGGCACCCACGAAAGCTTTTGGTCGTGGTTGAAAGGACGAGATGAAGATGGGGAAGTCACAAGAACTGTCAACTTGAGATATTCCGATATTAAGGTGTATTTCCTGTGTTACTGCTTCCATATTTCGTTTATATCACGAAGAAGACCACAATTTTCCATTTTCCGAAAAGTCCCACCATTTGTTCACGTTCAAATTGCTATATTTCTGAAGATTTTCAACGGATTTTGAAAATATTCGCTTTTTCGTTGAAAGTTATACAGGGTGTGACATAATGCATGGAATTTCAGAAAAATATGTTTTATGCCCAGTGAAAGCTGCTCAGTCTTCGGGATTTTCGACATTTTCAAAAATTCTACCCTTTGCCACTCTTTTTGGTGGCAAGACCCCAAATGAAGGAATTTTTCAATCTGTTTTCCAGAGAATATTCCTGGATAGATGCGCTATCCAATGTGAACTACGATTTTTGGGGCGAGAGCTCTTTTCACAAAAGTGCCAAAATACACATACAGAGTGTAACAGCCAAATGGAATAAATTCGATAACGAATAAATGAGGACGTGTTGGGAAAAACGCTCGGACACGTCGATTTGTAATTTTAAATGCGCATATTTTTCAAGAAAATAAAATTATATAGGGTGTTCCATACGACCGTGGCCAATACCAACTTTCTTATTTCAAATGCAACCCTCTGTACATTATTTATTTTTTGGATTCTTCAGAGAATTCTAGACACAATTCACGCACAATGTCCTACACCTATATTTCACTATTTCGGAAGTATTAAGTGTTTTCAGATTTTTTGCAAAAATCAACGTTTTAAATAAAAATTATTTTATTTCACAAATTCGGTACATTACACTTGAAACCTAATAAGTAATACTGATTATTTCTCAATTATTAAAAAAAAACAAAAAAAAACATTAATGTCAATGTAGGAAATGTTCAAAATGCTCGCCGCGAACGTCTTGGCAACATGCTAATCTAGTGTAGAATTGTCTTCTAACGTTAGGTACTCAACATTTCAGGCGTTTCTGCTTACTTTCTTCATATCAAGCGGTAAATGGTAAATAAGTATTGAGTATAATGTATCGAATTTGTGAAATAAAATAATTTTCATTTAAAATGTTAATTTTTGTAAAAAATCTGAAAACACTTAATATTTCCGATAAAGTTGAAGATAGGTATAGCTGGACATTGTACATGAATTATGTCTAGAATTTTCTGAAGAATCAAAAAAATAAATGATATACAGTGAGTTGCCTTCAAAATAAGAAAGTTGGTATTGGTCACAGTCGCATGGAACACCCTTTATAATTCTATTTTCTTGAAAAATATGCGCATTTAAAATTACAAATCGACGTGTCCGAGCGTTTTTCCTAAAACCCCCTCATTTATTCGTTATCGAATTTATTCCATTTGGCTGTTACACTCTGTATACTTCTGATTGACGATACCATGTTTCCTAGGAAAATATTACCGGAGATTAGTATTCAGTTGACTAGTATAGCCCCTAGATCTACCAAAAGGTAGATCTACCATTGTAACCATTCATTCTTTAAAAATTATTTCGGCTTTTTCTAACCCTTAGATGATCTATCCATAACCTTCCATTTTCTATCACTTGTACAAGATTATGACAGAAATGTAGCCAGTTAAAAAGAGCCATCTTCATTTGTTCTGATCATTATAAAAAAATAAATGGAGTCCTATGACTAATGGTACCAAATCAGTACCTAGGAACTCCCTGAAACCGTAAAAAAGTGAACCTTACACACCGATATCTTAGCGGTAAACCAATGGGTCCGGTCATAAGAACACAGATTCGATTCCTGTTCAGGATTAACTTTTTACGGAGTTCTCGTGAATGAATCGACTTTCGTTTCAAAAAGAATTTGCGAATATACAAAAAACAATAATTCTTCACAAGATGAAATGTGCATTTCAAGTTTTCGCAACATGAAACGAAGTATTTTCGAATGCCCATTACAATTTTCGTGCTGTACATTCTTCAAACACTGCAAGTCTTGTTGTTACTCGAACCAAGACCAAGAAGATAGCGCACTGAGCTCGACTGCTTTTTGTCGATCTGATCTCATTAGTGGAATAATTTATAATCTGATTGCACGGTGCCTGACCACTTAACGGTGTATCTGGTCAGCAGAACATTGTTCTACCAGAAAAAGAACAACAGTGAAAGAGTCCAAAATCGACAGATGTACTGAGTGAACATAACCAATTCGATATATTTTCAATATACCACTTCTAGATCGCCTATGTTCGTTATGGTATAGGCCCTGGACTATAATTTGCAGGATTTCATGGCTTCAAATCGAATTTGTTCGCAGAATTCAATTAAAATGCCCGATGGAATTGATTGCAGTATGCACTCCAAACTTATGAATGTGAATGTAATGAACCTAATTGTTTTATATTGAAGTGAAATTAAATTCTGATGGGTTTCCGATAATAAGCCGAAATAATTCAATAATAATATGCTCTATACGTTGTTTCGTTGTGCAAATTGAAAAGCCGAAAGCCTATATCGACAAATTACCACACCCATTCGATGAAATTTTGCAAATAAAAAAATGCAGAGTGACTTAAAACGATATATTATTGCTTCTCCATGATACAGTCGTTGAATGAAAGTGAACCAATGAAAATTTTTCATTGTACTCACCTGGTCTGAAAAGCTGAAGAATTTGAGGGTGTACTGTTTTCTTTGCCACATAGTATACAGAGTGTAACAGCCAAATGGAATAAATTCGATAACGAATAAATGTTGTGTTGGGAAAAACGCTCGGACACGTCGATTTGTAATTTCAAATGCGCATATTCTCAATAAAATAATATTATATAGGGTGTTCCATGTGACCGTGGCCAATACCAACTTTCTTATTTCAAATGCAACCTCCTGTATATTATTTATTTTTTGGATTCTTCAGAGAATTCTAGACACAATTCATGTACAATGTCCTATACCTATCTTTAACTATTTCGGAAGTATTAAGTGTTTTCAGATTTATTGCAAAAATCAACGTTTTAAATAAAAATTATTTTATTTCACAAATTCGGTACATTACACTTAAAACCTAATGAGTAATACTGATTATTTCTTAATTATTAAAAAAAAAAGAAAAAAAAAACATTAATGTCAATGTAGGATGCATCTTACTTTCCTTTAATTTTCGAAATATTGACGTGTGGCTGACGGTGAACAGCGGGGCTACTTTTCGAACAGAATTATGTGGGCTTTCTTGAAACTCAGGCATGATGTCCAATTTCGTATCATCACTTACTGCATTGGCAGCAATTTTTTTTATTTGTCTTACATGACCAAGCTCTCGAAACTGCTTTTCTATTTTGCTAATTGTTCTTTGGGATATAGGCGGCAAATTTGAAAATTTTTCGTGAAATAAGCGAGAAACTTCCATTTGTGTCCGTGTGTAATCTCCATAACCAATCATTTGAAGAATGGTTATTTTGTGCATTTCTGTTGATTAAACCATTTTTCTAATATTATTACGTACAGTTATCGAAATTCAAAAGACAATAGCACTTACACTGATCACTTATTGTCATGCAAACAGACAACGTGTTACTAAGGCTATGAGAATAAACAAATCTGTTTTTGTTTTTTTTAATTTCTTCTCAGTAATGGTTTTTGCTTACTTTCTTCATATCAAGAGGTTAATGGGAATTCAGTATTGAGTGTAATGTATCGAATTTGTGAAATAAAATAATTTTCATTCAAAATGTTAATTTTTGTAAAAAATCTGAAAACACTTAATATTTCCGAAAAAGTTGAAGATAGGTATAGGACATTGTACATGAATTATGTCTAGAATTTTCTGAAGAATCCAAAAAATAAATAATATTCAGGGGGTTGCATTTGAAATAAGAAAGTTGGTATTGGCCACGGTCGCATGGAACACCCTATATAATTTCATTTTCTTGAAAAATATGCGCATTTAAAATTGCAAATCGACGTGTCCGAGCGTTTTTCCTAACACCCCCTCATTTATTCGTTATCGAATTTATTCCATTTGGCTGTTACACTCTGATGATGAAAACGAATCCTTTTCATTGTTAGTACTGCGGTACAACTTTGTACTACGATAACCTACATATTTTATGAATTATCACTTGAAATTTGCTCAAGTCGACTGCTTTATGATCCATTCATCAACTCTGAATATTAAAACCGCCATCATCACGAAATGCACAGTTATCGAACAATTAGGAAAGGTATTATTACATCGAAATTTCGAGTAATAATCTTTTCATAATAACGCACCAATTTCACATAACTCGTTCATAAAAATCAACAACCGTATACACCTAAGGTCAGCCTCCAATGGTCCCCATAAGATAACCGATTATGAATAAACATTTAGATCGATTAGAACAACACCTGACCGTTAATGTTACAAAACGTTATACCAAAACGATCTGTATGCAAATTTCGACTTTTACTTTCTGGAAACCCGATCTTCGACTCGTTCTTGGGTTCATCTATGAATGGATACGTCAACTGATACGGATGGAGTTAGCAAAAGGACATGGTACTTTCTTTGGATTCCGATTTCAGATAGGGAAAGTTGAAGGTAAGCGAGAAGGATCATTCCCAACCATCTAATAGTATTTTTTCCCAATATGGACCATTTGTATTCAAGATCTCCTCGAAAAATAGATAGTGTAGGTGAAAAATTGAACTATTTTTCCGTATCAAGGAAAAAACTTCTGTACCGTGAACAGAATATACAAAAAACGAAAAGATTTCAAACTTTCCTCACTATCAGATCATGCTTCACCTTCGAATGTTTACTGAGCGTGATTTTGACCAATCTAAACGTGAAAGCTGCAATTAGAACAACAGATAACGAAATCCATAACGTTATTCCAATCATAAATCGAAGCAGCGCCTAATTAGCGATGCCATAATTAATGAGTCTTTAATTAGACTAGTCACGACATCGCAAAGACACTTGGAACCGAATGCGGTACTTTTTGTGATGGTACTGCAGGAAACAGGAATCAAATCGAAGATTGTGGGAGTTAGAATTGAGGTGAGACAAAAAGAAAGAGTAGATAATTCTCCTTTGGAATAACAATAATGACATTTTCTTCTCACAATGAGTTTCTACATATTCATCAAGTGATAATTTGGCCTCATGAAGAGTAATTTGAAGAGAACGGTAAATAGAAGTGATAATGTTGAAAAAATCTAGACGGGGAAAAGTTGAAAGATGTGCAAAACGTGTTTTACTTTGTGGTGAATGTGATTCTGTTTGGTGCATTGGAAACGTCTTGGGAAGTTGAATAGAATATTGAAGCTGCAATTCCAACTTGAATTCCAATAATGTTTCGGTTCTTTTGTAATAATTCAATGTATTGTAATCTGAATGACGCCATCATAGATTCATAATACTTATATATGGCTTGAATATTCTCATTAGGCACTGTACCATCGAAATTCTGTTGATCAATGGATTGTCTTATCTCATGAGTGAAAACGTGTGAACCCCAAATGTTAAATCATTCATTTTGACAAGAGGCTTCGGGAGAAATTCCGGCTTCTGAGTGAAAAGAAAGGTGAGGAAATG
Organism: Adalia bipunctata; assembly: GCA_910592335.1. Classification (NCBI taxonomy): domain Eukaryota; kingdom Metazoa; phylum Arthropoda; class Insecta; order Coleoptera; family Coccinellidae; genus Adalia; species Adalia bipunctata. Next base: position 9,621,555 of record OU342951.1, read on the forward strand.
GAATAAGAGACAATACTTCTTATTATTCAATAGCCCACGCATAAAAATGGTGGACAAAGTTTATTGTTCTTCTCATAACACGTTCTCAAGATTATGGTTGCATATGACATTACGTAATTAATTTATTGGATTTCAATTCCGTATTCAGATTTTGTTATCTCATTTTGTGGATCAATAAATCCCAATGCACTTTGTTAAAGAATAACATTCATCTGCAGAATATATAGAGTCATATTCTGTAAAGAATTGCAGTAGCTACCTAGCTTTGACTGGAAAATTCACTTTAAGTGAATTCTTGTCAACTATTTTTATGAATTTATCTTGTTCGATTGAAAATTCTGTTCATTTCAATTATTCAAGTGGATTTATGAATTTTTTTAAACTGTATTACATCAGCAAATGCTTCGCTGGGATTGTTGAGATAAAAAGAAAAGACAGAACTTGGCTCTGAGTGAGTGATTTGTAATGTGTTAAAATGAAATTCTAGTATATTTTTTGCAGGTATGTAAAGTGAAAAATAAATAAAAATATGAAGAGTTTTGAAGTTTTCATTTGTCTTCTTTCAAAATTATACGAGCAAGTAAAACCCGATCACCTGAATACAAAATTCCTGTTTATATAAAAAATCATACCATATTTCTCACTGATCTAAGGAAAATAGTGACCACAAATTGATTGATGATGATTTTTCGTTCATATTTGTCCGGAAAACTCTTTCACAAGTTAATAGCAACAGAAAAAAATGTTTCATTCACGAATACATTTAATATATTTAACCAATCAATTATAAAAAAGCTTGTGGTTTCCAATGATGAAACGAATATTGTATTTTTCACAGCATATAAAAGTGAAGGATAAAGAAGAAAAATTAAGATATTCCCAAAAGTTTTATTGAGTAAGAAACGATTTCTCCAATGATTTTTGATTTATTTGAGAAAAATACAAAGATGTGGTCATTTTTACACTATTTATTGTTCAAACAATCATCTTTCTCAGGTTATTAGAGATCTCAGACCATAGAAAGAGTATAGCCGAAGGTATAGGCCATTTGCGTCTTTTTTTGAGTGGAAAAAAAATTCTGAAGCTTGGCTTGGTCAGAAAGAATCCTTGAAATTTACGTAATGTACGCAAAAAGAGGTATACCTAAATTCTCCACAAAAAAACTTGTTTAATAATGTAGGTTCATAACATATCCTTCTATACAAATACCCTTTTAAATGAACCCATTGGTACATAGTACGATAATAGATAGTGGATGAATTTTTCATAACTTAACAGCGGTATTGTTCAAACATTTCACAATCTACCCATAAATTCAAATAACTAATTGCATATACGTAGTAAGGAATAAATTATTTTCGCTGCGCCATTATGATTGCGATTAATTATTTTTCACATTTTAGAAAAGTTGAATAACAATTTCAACGGACCTGACAACTTTCGCTCTTGTTTCTGATCAATATTCAACATAAATTAAACGTTTAAATTCATAGAATATTTCGTTCTCAGATGAATCTGTGGTAATGAAAGTGAAATTTTCATAATTTTTCCTTTGTTGTTTAGTGTTCAGAATAGTAATTTTGTGAAGAATGCGATAATTTGTCAGATTTTTATCTTACCTTTACTGACTGTTGATTTCTTCTCCTTAACTGAGAACATTCGTTTGACAGGTTTAGTCTCAGCTGCAGATACTGGACGTCTCTTGGCTAAAAAGAAAAAGAGAATGTTACCTTTATTCGAATCGACTTTGGCGATGATATTGTCAATAAATGTCCAAGCGAACAGAATTGATAATAACCACATTTACACTTTTTGAGCGTTCATTCTTTAACAAGAGCTGTATCATTTTTCAACTGTATTCCCTGCTCTCAAAATATTCTTCACGCAATGCCTATTTCTTCCTTCATTCTGAATAAAAACTAAATTTTCATAATTTTCATATCCAAAACCTAGACCCACCACTGCTACCTCTAAGTATAACCAAGAATAACGATCTTGAGAATTTTTTTCTTCATGAAATAACAATTCCGAGAAAGTATTTCAGTGCTTCATTTCCTTTTTCTGTTGCGAAGCGCGAATGCTAATCCGCACCTGTTTCTGATGAAAGGCGTGCTTAGCGCCCAAGTATAGGCAACACAAATTACACGTGAACGTAACGGACCGGCTCCTTCGCCATTTTCAACCCAACTAATAAGAGTCTATTGAATCTTCAATACGTATCTTTCTTGAGACATACGGGCTCAGGTCAGGAGCAAATCTGATTGAATTGTCCTACTACGAATTATGGGCTTAGGTTCCTCCTTTGAAAGCACTTCCCGTTCTTTGTGCTGTATTGAAAACGGCGAGCCAGTGATGTTGAACTCAATCTGGTATTCTTCAGAGTCATTCCACCTGTTCTTTTCCGAACCTGTTTAGAAGCACGAAGTATTCTAAAATACAAACAGTGGACTGTTTCGAATGGTATTTTAGTACGACGGATTCAAGCGAATGATATTTGCATCGGAAAAATGTTGAATGAAGTTGATAGAAAGAAAATGATAAGCAACAGGATTGAAGAAAGATTAAAAATTATTTTTTCTTGAAGAAAACTTGGATTTTCGGAATCGAATATCGTTTTCCATTTGTGTAAGTGAGTGAAAAATGAACTATACGTATTGGGTGTTTCTTTTAGAGTGATAGAAATTTAAATTGAAATAAAACACATTTGAATTAAGATTGTAGCCAAATTTCTTTTTAATTTGAAAGATGATTTTATGATATTTATGTTTTAAAAATAATTTTCGGCATATGTCCACCACGACTAGCTGTGAGGAAGTGCTCTATAAGTTTGGAGAAAAGAACACTGATTTTGAAAAGAAATTTCAACAAAACTTTGGTATACTTTTGAATGATAAAAATTCGCATCTTCTCAATTTCTTTTGCCCGCGTAGCTGATGCTAATGAACGCCATATTAATCTGATATCGCATGTAATTAGATTACATTATCTCGTCTTTTTCTGATCATCATATGGGTGCTGTATGGAACTCTGTCTAGGTTCAGTGTACGAGGTCATCCAGTGCAAAATGCCGTTCTTTCATTATTTATTTCATTTACATTTTCTGCCGTCTCGAGACTGTTCCGACAGCTGATCGTAAACGACTTTTTACACAACTTGTAAAATCCAATATGTCTTGCCAAGATATCAGTCTACTCATCAATGCAGGTCATGTTCCTACCAGACAGGATATGGATGAGATGAGAATGGTAAAATGGAACGAGGAATCCCAGGATAGGCTCAAGGAGAATGAGGCTACAACATCGGTTTATTTCCACCTTGAGCTTCAGAAAAAATCAAAGACGAGTCTACTTTATTGACGACGAAATATACTCATTTATTTCATATCGGTTTTTGGGTTATTCTTTCGAAGAGAAGATTTAACTGCTTCTCATATTTTCCAAAGGTTCTATAAGATGAAAAGAAAGAATTTTCGAAATCTTGTAAATGAAATCGTAAGGTCAAATGTCATTGTATTTTTTGAAGTTGCAATGGGACACCTTGTATAATAGGGATATTTTGAGAAATAGCTGAACAGATAGGGCTAGAGCATTGGTGGAATTTCTTTAGGGAGAAGGTCCCTACTTGTATGTAACAATTTCTCCAAAAATCTTTGTTAAATAAATATTATATCGTTATTCGTTAAAATTACTCACCATCTGTAACAGTTTGAAGAGGAGGCTTAGGGGAAAGCTTGGCAGCAGTAAGCACCTGTGTAACTTGCTGTACATCTTTCTTCTTAATTGAACCTAAACAGAAGAATATATAATCTGTAAAAGCTGTTGAGTTATTCAGTTTGGAAAATGACTTTCTCATCCAGCAAAAATTAATCACTAAAAGGAATAATGTATCTGAAGTTATTTATTACACATCGAAGTATTAGATCTAATTTTTATTCAGTGAGAGATTGTCTATATTTCTGAGGACGTAAACTTTAAGGACTGAACGAGAATGAATTCGCTATCAAAAAAACGCCTATATCTCTTGAACCAATTGAGAAAAAATCAAAATTTAATCATAGTTAGCTTTGTTATGAACGTCAGAAACATATGGAACATTTACTTGATAGATATTCCAATTCTCTGTCGCAAAATGTAAAGCGAAGTGAAAACACGAGAATTTATAGTGAAACTTTTTCAAAATAATCAAAAATGGAGCTTCAAAACAATCGCAAAAAAGGCTCGCGTTCGTCCGGAAACGGTATCAAGAATTGTTAAGCGCTTCAACGAAGATCTTACAATTAACCGCAAGGAAGGAACCGGGAGGAAAAAGGGGTTTCATAGCCCAAAAAAAGTGAAGAAAGCCATCAGCCCTTTTCAGAAGAATCCTAACCTTTCAGGACGGAAAGTGGCCCAAATAGTGGGTTGTTCGAAGTCAACCGTTCAGAAAATCAAGTCGAGTTATGGGCTCAGAACATACAAAGTGCAGAAAGTGCCAGACAGGAACGCTGTGAAGAATCAAGAAGCGAAATCAAGAGCAAAGAATAAAAAAAAAAAATTCTTGAAAAATTTTTCCTGTTGCGTGATGGACGACGAAACCCATGTCTTAACTGATTTCTCGCAACTTCCTGGTCAGGAATTTTATACTGCAGATTCTCGTGGAAATGTTGACGAACAATTTCGCGTGAAGAAACGAGCAGGGTTTCCTAAAAAATTCCTGGTTTGGCAAGCAATTTGCACTTGTGGGGAAAGGAGCTAATTTTTCGTTGGCCAAGGCTCTTTTGACTCGAAGATATACATCGAGGAATGCTTGAAGAAGCGACTTTTACCATTTTTACGTGAGCACGATGTGTCAACAATCTTTTGGCCAGATTTAGCTTCATGCCACTACAGCAAGGCCACCAAGGAATGGTACGAAGCTAATGAGGTGGTTTTTGTCTCCAAAGAGGCCAATCCACCAAATTGCTCAGAACTCAGGCCAATCGAAAGATATTGGGCCCTGGTAAAAAGAGAATTGAAAAAGACTAAGAAATCAACGAAAACATTAGCGGAATTCAAGCAAAAGTGGTATACAGCATCTCAGAAAATGACTGAGAACACTATAAGAAGCATGGTGGGTAGAATTCCAGAAAAAATCCATGAATTTTGTAAAAAATAGTTTTGGTTCTTTCATTGTTAAAACGGTTTTCATTAGAATTAGAAGATGATTCGAAAATGAGTTTGATTTTCGAAATCGGTCCAGTGGTTCAAAAGATATGAGCGTTTTTGTGATAGCGAATTTATTCTCGTTCAGTCCTTAGTTCAAAAGAGGTAATATTTTGATGCAACTGAATTTGGCAAATTTTGTAGCATCATCCAAATGAAATGTCAACTTATCAACAATTTGTTCTTTATTCTTCCGAAAAAAAATGGTTTTTTCGCATAGGAGTTTCAAAATCTTTCAAAACACAAGCCCTATTTTCCCGTGTCAAAATCCACCATTTGTAGAGTTTGTAAGTCAATTGCATCAGAATATTTTCCAATTTTTACAAAAATTTACGTTTTTTTAGATTTTCCTTCTAAATCTTTACTTTTGAATGGATACATCAGTGTATCCTACCTACTATTAATCTTATTGTTTTGGTAAAGTCGAGACCCTGATTTGTACTTGAGTCATCTTACCCTTTTTGAAACTTCTGTATTTCTCATTCTTCGGCGATCTATCAATTCTTTCCGAAGAACTACGCCTTAGCTTGTCTTTGGACGGAGATTGACCCATTATTCCCACAAACTAATCAATACATCCTAATTTCATTCTTATCATTCGTCATCAAAAACACCATCGTGAAGAATCTGCAATGAAATTCAAATTTTCTTTTCCAATATACATCAGAGTTTTTCCAACGAGAGGTTGCTCACAGTCTTTCACTCGAATATATTCATAATGGCAGCAGAATATCATAACAGTATATTTAAATTGATAAATATAGATGAGGCATCACTAGTTGAGTTTATAGGAAATAGTCCTTGGTGTATGTTATAAACATCTTGTTCCAATTCGATTTAATGAGTGTAATTTGTCAGTTCCGATAGGTCTTGAATCGAGTTATCTCAAAACTCCTCTTAGTGTGAATGGATATTTCAAGGTTTAGGTAGGTACACAGAATGCAGTTTCATGATGAACTTTATCGTATTTTCACTCGGAATAAAACTTTTGTAATTTATATCCGGCTCAATGGACCATGGACGATACTCTCTGTTAACTTCAGATGCAGGTAGACGTGAATTTTATAAAGGAGATATTCCGATCAATTAGACGTTTCTAATTAAAAATATAACTGTCCATAATTCAAATTCTCTTCTCGAATATTGAGTCATTGCAGATAGAGACAGAGAGGATAAATTCTTCGAAAGCTTCGCTGAGAATCCAGTAGAAATGTCACAGACCGAGTATCAATTCTCCATTGGATGACCCCCCTATTATGTCGAAGATAAATGTAGCTGCATCGAAATTCATTGTCCCCAATACCGACTTCTTCACGAGTGGCACCTAGCATTATGAAATAGCCAATCTAGCCACAAATTCTTGGGAATCGAATAGAGAAGTTGATGGAATTGGCCATTGACGTAAAACGTAAAACGATTATTCAAAAAAAATTTTCTTTGAATTCTGATTAATTTTAAACTGCTGGACTTAACAGATCAATTAATTATTTTTTCTACGGTCTTGCAAAAAGTTGTCGAGTAAAATAATACAGCACTCTAGACCACGGTTTTATTTGAACGCTCGTTACCTTCTTTTTCGAGATGGTAAAAGAGAAATGAAGGCTTGAAAAGGGAGGAAACCAGTTGTCAAGATATAAAATTTCCCCAGTGACATTTTATCTGATCATTTCTCCACTACATAAGCGGAGATTGATACCATAGTCAGTATTCAATTTCCACAATTCATTGGAATAGTGGGTGGTCAGAAATGGAGTTCACCCGCATCTGAGAAGCAAGTGCTTCAACACCTACATGTTGTATGCTGATAAAATAATACCGTTGTTATGGAACAACGTGCCACTTTATCATTTGAATATTACAAAACAGCGGGATATAATGGTAAGATAGATCACAGTGATCTTGATTTATTATGCGAAAATATAGAATAATTGAGTAAGTTGTTACGGCAAGGCTTGGGCATTGGAAACATAACAATGTAGCTTGACGTTTAATTATTGTTGATTGCGGCAACATTCCTCCTTTTTCCAGCAAAGGTAATGTTCCGCTAGGTGTTCACATTGGGAAATGGAAAGGGGGAAAATGAAACGTACATAACGATAGCTGGTTAATAGAATCTGATGGTTGAAAAATATGAGAAGGGGTTTCATCATAACATTAAGGGCCGGTATTATAAAAGGCGAATCGAGGATTCAACCGTGCGCCAACTACCAGATAGTGAGGAATTTGGTTGTTGGCGCAACGGTTGAATCCTCGGTTGGCCTTTATAATACCGGCCCTTAATGTAGTTATCAAAAAAAAGGGTCAAACTAGCTGTCATTATATATTTTCGTGAAAATTTCGAACCAACTGGTAAGAAAAGAAAATGCTTCGGTTGACTTAGCGGGACTGTCAATAAACTACATTCTTAACCTTGGGAGAAGCTGAAACCTGAAACGCCACCAGCAATATTTTGTCTTGTGCATGGTATAACTACAGGTATAACTACGTATTTAACGAACCCATCACTAATAACCCATGCAAATTAACACTTAAGAAGTCATAAAGCTTTTTATGCCTTCTTCAGCTGATGATAAGACGACAAACTACTCGACAGTGTTAAGTTTTATGAACAGTTTATGTTTGACGACTTCAACAGTTCAACCTACAGTATGTTGACTGTAAACTGCTCCACACAGTTAGGGATATTGACTCAAATTGCAAAAAAATATAGTTAAAATAAGATTTTTTAGATTTTTGTGATGAAAATTCATATAAATATGATTTCAAGTTGCAAATCAATTTTAGCCTGAAGGTCTGCAGTGTATACAGAGTGGTTAAGAAAAATCGAGTAAAATAACGAAATTTTATTTCCCGAGAATTCAAGAATTTTAAGACAATCAATACAATGTATGGCCTCCACGGGCATCAATAACAGCTTACATCTTCTTTGCATACTACACACGAGGTTGTTGAACATTTCTTGAGGAATTTGCTTCCATAAACGGGGCTGAAGCTCTCTCAGATCATTTAAGGATTTTGGGGTAGGTTGATGATTATCTAATCTTCTTTGGAGCATATCCCATGCATGTTCTATGCAATTCAAATCTGGTAGTGTGGAGGTATTGGTAAATGTGGAATACCAAGCTACTCCCTCGCATTCTCAACTATCGCTGCACGGATGTGGTCTAGCGTTATCGTCTATAAATTGAAAAGTTTCACCAATAGCAGCGTGAGAATTTGGCACAACTTTGTCTATGACATAACAGGCGGTCATATTCCCAGGACCAATGTGTGTGTGCCCGTTGAAACATATTCCGGCCCATACCATAACACTACCCCCTCGGTATGGATGGACTTCTTGAACATAGCGACGATTACGGGGTATGCGTGGGATTGTCCATACCCTTTTTGTTCGAGAATCTGAAAATCGTCCATATCTAGTGAAAAGGACACTAGGCCATTGATCGTTCCAATTGATATGTTGCCTTGCCCATTCTAGTCTTTGACGCTTACGGTCATGTGTTAATGGAACTCCTCTTAATGGACGTCTAGAACCTAGATTCACCTCTCTCAAACGTCGTCTGATGGTTTCGATGGAAACTTGGACCCCATCTGAATCTGCAATTTGAAGAGTATTCCGTAGCATTCTACACGTAGATGTAGGGTTTCTTCTCGCCGAAACGGTGATGAAACGGTCCTGAGCAGGTGTGACTTCATTTCAAAATAAGAGCATTCATGAAGCATATGCAAAGAACCAAACTTCAGAAAAAAGGCGACCAGATGGACGAAATGTCTCATACTGATTTTTATTGGATCGATTTAAGTTACTGAGTTTTAAATGATTTTACAGCGATTTTCTCGAAGATTACATACCTACCATTAAAAACCATTGAATACGATATCCCTAACTCTTGTGGAGCACTATATTTGATGATTAAGGAAATCGAATGGATCAATTTGACTACCATGAATGCTATACGTTATAGATCATAAACACAAAATGTAAAACAAGATACTTCTAACTTTTAGAACAGTTTACGATGTTAGTATGTTATTTCTAACAATTAAAACAGCATAATAGAAATACAGAATGATAGGATAGATTTAATTTCAAATCAACGTTTTTTCCGGATGAATAACTTCACAGTTTTCTGATTCATATTCCTGGGATTTTTTTATAGGCACTCAATCTGATCTGAAAGAGAGAACTTGTTCAATTTTACATCACGAATATTAAGTCTATAGAAGTATTGGAATCTTTATCTTTTGAGTAGTATGGGCGTGGAAGTTGCCGTTAGATACCTGCCAAAGTGGAATGTTCAATGTTTATTAGCATATTATTTATTGATTCCTAATTAGGGCATCTCACGCTCTTCGGTGAGGACTTGAACGGAGAATAAAATTGATGTGATTGAAACTTTCAACGTACAATGGAACAGTGTTTACGTCATAATGATTTATTCGAAAAAACACATTGGGAAATATTTGAAAAATGTTAATTTTCTCAATTCGGTCAGAAGAACTGTACAATATTCACGTAGGGTATTCATGTCCAGCTCGATAAAGCCGAGAATACATTGTACAAACACAAAGTGATCGGGAAAACCGCATCTTCAATGCGCTCAAAGTTATTTCTAGATACAACGAGAACTGGAGAAGAACTCACAATGTTATTCCCATAAATCTGACAGGATTGCTAATAGCTACCTTTGTTTGGTACAAGTATTTTCAACCTTGACGTCGTTTTAGGTCGTGCTAAAACTGAGGATGACATAGCCATTCTACAATCGATAATAGTGATAGTTACTTGCGTTCATTTTATTGTTCAATTTGGGTTAATGATGACGTTTCTTGATACTCTACCAGTATGACGAAATTAAATAATTTTATCGAGTTGTTTGGTAGCTACTGCCACAGAATAAATAAGGAATGGACTGAAAGTCTTCAGATTTCACACAGTTTTATTTTTACTACCTTTTTCTTCACTTCGCAATGGAACTCTTTTTCTATGTTTTCCAGGATTTTCTCAATGGAAAATAGATTTTGAAGGTTGCTCAAATTTCATTAATAATTATTATATTGACTGTGAAATGATACCTTCAATACTCCCCAAGAAAAATGTATTTTTTCTTATTTCTTGTTCAAACAATACAACTTGGTTTTTTTTCACCTAATATCTTTTACAAGTTAGAATGGAATATTTGTGTCTCTATTTGAGTGGGTAAAAAACCTTTATGTCTATATCTTGGCCTATTAGTGTAATAAACCTACACTGTCATTTGAAATGTGATGGAAGTTATGGATAAAATGCATCAACTCGATTAAAAATAGTTAAACTGTGAAAGCTTTTATCGAATTTAAAGTCTTATTTCCATGTTATTCATTCTTAACACGTGTGTTGAGCGTTTTAATAGAATCAACGGAGTAAAATCATGAGAATAGTCACTCTGGAATATATAATTAGATAGGTAGAATTTTTATTATTCCAAATGAATTTTCAGTAAAAAATAAGAATATTAGTACAAACATAGTGTATGATATCTGATTTGAATTGAAATAACCATTTAAAATTGAGAACTATCTGGTTTTCATGAAATAATTGTAATTTTGTATAGACGATAATGATAATTCCCTAAAGTTCTCAACACAAAGTTTTCAATTTCATTGAAGTTGCTTTAAATTGACTATACATAAATGAACCGAAAAATGAAAATACGAATTGCGATGTATATCGTTTCTATTCCATCTCACCTTTTCGACCATTGCGAAAGAACTGTCTTATTTTTGCCACGACTTATGGGTCAAATAAATAGTATTTTTCCGGGTTTTCTTATGAAACTCAATTCGCTTTGATAAATATGCTGAAAGACTGTTTGAGATGGCTTGTTGCCAAGCTCTAACCACGTTTAAGTTTAGATCAATATATGTGTATAATTGCCAGCTGACTGTGTGTGGATTCACTGGAGCAAAACAGCAAGTGAGTCATGTGGAAGTTCCCAGGAGCAAGTGCAAGGTCAGAGAGGGTCCCTCCCCTTGAAAAAACTAGACGAAGGGTGGTAGAAAGGTTAACGGATAATTTAATGGAAAACAGTTAAATGCTGCAAAGCATGGAAGATGTTATTTTATTCATTTTGGCGGGACTTTTTTATTGAATACGGTTTTCATTTCATATAAGGGATAGAATGTGCTCATCTATTAGAAAGTATTGCCATTTCTCATGCCAATTGAGCTATCTTGTTTTCTTTGGACATTTATTCCAATCGTTTTAATTACACGAATAGCACTCTCCACGATAACCAAGTTTTCTACATTTTGTCGTAATATCTTTATCTTGAGCTCGTAAATTGAAATGTAGACGTATCACAAATTGTTTTCGATACGAAACAAACTACTCCTACAATTTCATTATCGGAGAAAGTGCGATCACTTGTTCCTTCGTTGTTTGTTTTCTTTTTTGTTCTGTTACAACAGAACTTTTATTGAAGAAGGCAATACGATACCTGCAGCTTTTATATGCGAGTCTTCAGTATACCCACTACGTTTTATAGCTGGATATGTGATCGTAAAGAATTTTTTCTATGGGGTACCCATTTCCGAACAATATGAAATGAAATGGGATTTAATGATGCCTATATTTTTATGTTTGTAGCAACGATTCTATAAGTCGTTCTTAGTTCCTTGGAAAATATCAACATTGGAGTTGAGAATATTGAGATGTTGGAAATGAAGTCGGAATTTTGAGTTTTCTTTGTGAATGTTTTATCATTGACTGAATATACAGAGTGTAACAGCCAAATGGAATAAATTCGATAACGAATAAATGGGGGGTGATAGGAAAAACGCTCGGACACGTCGATTTGTAATTTTAAATGCGTATATTTTTCAAGAAAATAAAATTATATAGGGTGTTCCATGCGACCGTGGCCAATACCAACTTTCTTATTTCAAATGCAACCCCCTGTATATTATTTATTTTTTGGATTCTTCAGAAAATTCTAGACATAATTCATGTACAATGTCCTATACCTATCTTCAACTTTTTCGGAAATATTAAGTGTTTTCAGATTTTTTACAAAAATTAACATTTTAAATGAAAATTTTTTTTTTTCACAAATTCGATACATTACACTCAATACTTATTTCCCATTTACCTCTTGATATGAAGAAAGTAAGCAAAAACCATTACTGAGAATAAATTAAAAAAAACAAAAACAGATTTGTTTATTCTCATAGCCTTAGTAACACGTTGTCTGTTTGCATGACAAAAAGTGATCAGTGCTATTGTCTTTTGAATTTCGATAACTGTACGTAATAATATTAGAAAAATGGTTCATTTAACAGAAATGCACAAAATAACCATTCTTCAAATGATTGGTTATGGAGATTACACACGGACACAAATGGAAGTTTCTCGCTTATTTCACGAAAAATTTCCAAATTTGCCGCTTATATCCCAAGGAACAATTAGCAAAATAGAAAAGCAGTTTCGAGAGCTTGGTCATGTAAGACAAATAAAAAAAATTGCTGCCAATGCAGTAAGTGATGATACGAAATTGGATATTATGCTTGAGTTTCGAGAACGCCCACATAATTCTGTTCGAAAAGTAGCCCCGCTGTTCACCGTCAGCCACACGTCAATATTTCGAATATTAAAGGAAAGTAAGATGCATCCCTATACAGGGTCTTTCACGAGGAACCTCACCCATATTTATACGGGAAACTACTGAACGTATTTTCATGAAATTCAGCACTTATAAGTATTTCACGATGCTGATGAAATCTAAAATATTTTCAAGGCATGAGCACCTCCGGTTTTTCCGGAAATGACGTCAACTTCCGTTTTTCAAATTAGAACACCATTTTTTTTATTGCAGAAATAGATTCCTTAGAAAATTTCAAGTTATTTTGATGTAACATTTTTCAGTTTTGGTTGGAAAATTCTCTCTGAGCGGGAAAATTCGAAAAAAAAATCGAAAATAGAGCTCCGCTGAAACAAGAATAACTTCGAGGTTTTTGGATGGAAAATTTTCATTTTTGGGATTTTTCAAGATGTAAGATTGATGTATCCACCTTAAAAATCGAAATCGCGATTCATGATACAGGGGGTGAAAAAATCGCTTTCAAAGTTAGGGATGACAAAATCGTGAAAAATCAATTTTTTCAAATTAGAACCCCATTTTTTTATGGCAGATATTGAATCTACGTTAAAAAATAATGTGAGTGTATGCATCACACCCTTGCCCTAAAATGGATATTTTCTGAGTTAATATCCACTTTAGGGCAAGGGTGTGATGCATACACTCACATTATTTTTTAACGTAGATTCAATATCTGCCATAAAAAATGGGGTTCTAATTTGAAAAAATTGATTTTTCACGATTTTGTCATCCCTAACTTTGAAAGCGATTTTTTCACCCCCTGTATCATGAATCGCGATTTCGATTTTTAAAGTGGATACATCAATCTTACATCTTGAAAAATCCCAAAAATGAAAATTTTCCATCCAAAAACCTCGAAGTTATTCTTGTTTCAGCGGAGCTCTATTTTCGATTTTTTTTCGAATTTTCCCGCTCAGAGAGAATTTTCCAACCAAAACTGAAAAATGTTACATCAAAATAACTTGAAATTTTCTAAGGAATCTATTTCTGCAATAAAAAATGGTGTTCTAATTTGAAAAACGGAAGTTGACGTCATTTCCGGAAAAACCGGAGGTGCTCATGCCTTGAAAATATTTTAGATTTCATCAGCATCGTGAAATACTTATAAGTGCTGAATTTCATGAAAATACGTTCAGTAGTTTCCCGTATAAATATGGGTGAGGTTCCTCGTGAAAGACCCTGTAGAATGATGGCAACTAAGGAACTCATAGAAGACGATTTCAATAGGAGAACGCATTTTTGTGAGCAAATGATGGCAATGTTAGATAACAATGTGATCCAATCAGAAAATGTTTTGTTTTCTGATGAGAATCCTCACTGGATGAGAGAAGAACATACGCAATATCCTGAAAATGTTAATATTCGGGCAGGAATTGTTGGAAATCATATCGTAGGTCCCTTTTTCATTGACGGCAACTTGAATGGAGAAAAATATTTAGAACTAGGTACTCCAAAATAATGTCGTACCAACTTTGATAAACTTATATCCTGATCCAGCAAATCCACAAGTTCCTGCCAATATAATATGGTTTCAGCAAGATGGAGCACCGCCCCATTACCATTATAATCAATGTCCGGCAGTACTTGAACCAAATTTTTCCAAATCGGTGGATAGGGAGGCGCGGATCGATAGAATGGCCAGCACGATCTCCTGATCTGACACCATTAGACTTCTTTTTGTGGGGATATGTCAAAAGTATTGTATACGAAACGAAACCCTTAAACTTAGACGACCTAAAAAACCGAATCACGCTTGCGATTAGATCAGTCACGCCTGAAATATGAGTAACGTTAAAAGACAATTCTACACCAGATTAGCATGTTGCCCAGACGTTCGCGGCGAGCATTTTGAACATTTCCTACATTGACATTAATGTTTTTTTTTAATAATTAAGAAATAATCAGTACCTATTACTTATTAGGTTTTAAGTGTAATGTACCGAATTTGTGAAATAAAATAATTTTTTTTTGAAACGTTGATTTTCGCAATAAATCTGAAAACACTTAATACTTCCGAAATAGTTAAAGATAGGTATAGGACATTGTGCATGAATTGTGTCTAGAATTCTCTGAAGAATCCAAAAAATAAATAATATACATTCTTTTTCTGCCAAAGATTTCTCAAATATGGTCCTTAAAGCAAACTCCTAATAATTTTGAAGTTTCCATAGTACGCGTAGTTTTCCGCCTCAAATTCTGGACAAACCTGTACCAATTTAAATCCTTGACTGTAACTCCATACAATGAGGACATCAAGAAGCTCACCTGAGTTCATTGTTTGACATTAAGGTAACGAATGTGCGGTAGACACAAAGTGGAGCCTAACTTTCAACTTTCCGAAAGAACCGGATGGGCTTCAATCAGAGGAACCCCTTTTATTTTACCTGAGGCTGCTTTCACAGATAATGACCAGTTACGTTAAGTCAAGAAAGAGATTCGATTCATGCCGAAAATTTTGTGTAACGCAGTTTGGATGCAATTGCCGAAGTAATATTCCTTTTCAATAATCAGTTTATTCGAAAAAATATACATGAATATGAATGAAAAACCATGATTTACGTAAGACCTTGAAATTATATCATAAAGATAAAGTCTCCTTACGAACATCAGCACGGAGAACCAAAGTACACTCAACTTGTACAACTCCCAACTGCCGAATATAATTAGTTTACTTTTCAAATAGATAATAATTAACACGTAAATGAATCCACATATCTGCATTTTCAAAATTCCAAGAAATACGAATGCAATAGGAAAGTTTGCAATTATTAGCCTATTTATTGAATGAAGTATGTAGTAATGAAACACAAATTTCGTCATCACATAATTATTTTTGATATGTACGAATGCACAACTAATGATTTAAATTTTACCCGGTGTAATCAATATTGCCAAATTTTTAATTTATGCAATTTTTCGGGCCCAATAAGAATTCAAATTTCCGTCAACTTCATTTCGTTCAGTTCAATATTTACAAATTCTTGGGCAGTGTTTCACCGTGTTTCATTCTTGGGCAGTTCAAAGTTGCTGAAATAATTTCTGCAAAGCGGCTGGCACTTGTATCATTAGTTTCCACCAAAAACAAGAATTTTAATGTGTAATCTTAAGAGCGCAATGGAACAGGAACCTATATCAGTTTCGATTTCACGAATTCCTCCGAAATGTAGTTTTAACGATAATACGAAACTAACAACGTGGATTCTCATTAATTAAGAAATCGAAATCAACTTGTGGTATTTTTCGGCAGTGGCAGACCTGGTTACTTATCAAAGCTGACTAACATGGCTATATACGCAGAACAAGAATGAGGAAAAACATTTATCAAGTTACCGTGCCATTTTTATTTCGAAACAGAACGGTTTTCAGAATGATTCTAGGAAGAATTGACATGAATCAGCGGAAAATCATTCATTGAAGTAACAAAAAATCTTCAATTAAAAATATCTGCCAATTCAAAAAAACAGTCTTGCCTATAAATGAATAATCTGTTTACAAATTAACCCATCAGATACACGATAAAAATATAACATCAATCAAAACAGCAATTTATGACCATAGTCCATACGAATATTAGCCTATGACCTTTCAAATTTCATTCACATCAGCTAGAATTTAATCGATTTGAATATCACGAACATCAATAAATGGGAAGTATTGATACCAATAGGTGAAAACCTAACTATATTTTATCAGTTTTGAACAGATAACTGCATTTCTATCGATCTTATTGAATAAATTTAATGTTAATTATGATTAAGTAAGGTTTCCTTGGGATTTCTTCCCTATTGACAGTGCATGATGAAATTCAGCTAATTAAGTTAATGGAATGAACAGCTATTTCTTCATTAGGCGCCAATTTGCAAGGCAAACGTTCTTTATTGATTTTCACATCTATAGAAAATACACAAAGGTGGAGAGAAAATACAGCAACTTCCAAACCTGTAATTTTGAACGAATTATCTGATATGCAAGTTTTTAATAAATTCGCTTTATATTTGTCAATATAAAAATAGGTAAACCAATTAGAGGACTATAAAAAATGAAGAAATCATTCAAAACGGACAAACCAAATAAGTAGTAATAATTGAATAATGTGAAAATTTCATAAAAAGAAATAATAGCAGTAAAGATTAATGACCAATAAGACAAAGGAGAAGATGTTCATTAATGAAACGAAGGGTATTCAGTACCTACCTATACAAAAACAGATAAATGAAAATAAAATTATTAAATAAAATTTTTAGTTGGACTTCAAAAAGTAAGAGTGTAGTTTAGTTGTAGATTCAGATGGGCATATCATTTAATCGATACATTCATTCTACTCCCTATAGAGACATCTTAGGAACCGAACAAAAGGAAACAAGGGGCAGCAGAAAAAAAATCTCTCGAACAATCTTTTTTAGCTCAGCAATAAAGAAATAACTGTATGAGCTATAATGAAATCTCATGATGTATACAATCTTTGCCAGTGGGATACCTCTGATTCTTTTGTAGGGCATTGACAATCTGTCATGTTATACCTATCTCTTGCATGACAGGGGTTTGATATCAATACATAAACGATACACCTGTGCAGGTCAGCTTTGGAACGACCATTTCAGGAAAAAGTCTAGCGACCATAAAACCTTGAAATTCATTTCAGACTCTTGGGACTATTGAAATAATTAATCGTGATTTTTGTCGATTTTCAAGTTCGTACAAAACAGGAAATTTATAATTGTATCGCTTCCATTCATTTTGGATGAATGCCTTCTGAAATTGTTTCTTGGAAGTGAATCAGGTTTTGTTCAAACACTATTGTTTTCCATTTGACTGCGTTCTGCATTGTTTGCTGTTTGATAGGCGATTAAAATATTCGAGAATCAAGAGTGGATTCTGGTATTCAACCTTTTCCTGAAATATTCTTCGGACTGTTCTCACAAATTATGTCATAATTGGAAAAAAATCGGATTTATATAAAAATAATAGGACATAATGAATGAAGAATTGTTATTTTCATTGAAAAACCTGGAAACAATAAGCGTTTAGAAAATTCCGAGGAGAATTCTTTCTGCATTCAGAAACTCCAAGACTAAAATAAAATAAAATAAATTCAGAAATTTAGCAGCTTGAATTTATCCGAAAAATACAACCTAATTGATAAATTCGACTGTTTGATTGTTGATAACAAAGTATCACTTGTAAATCTGTTCTATATTCGATAATAATGACATTCAAATATGATGGATAAATATTCGATTCATTCAGTTACTGTAGTTGATAGTTCTTTGTTTTGTATCAATTTTTTCCATTGTTATCATTAATCAGTGCTTTTGATGATTAACGTGAGTCGTGAAGTTCCTAGTAGCAGGGCTTCAAAATCAACAGGGGGGGCTTAAAAATCAATAGGGCTTTAAAAGTCGATAGGAAAACGTATATAAAGAAGAAATCTTTGTATTGACCAAGGCCTATGCGATCGTAAAGGATCTTTTCTATTAAGATCCGATTTCCGATCAATATGAAATGAAATGGGATTTAATTATGCTCATTTTTTCCTGTTTGTAGTAACGATTTTATTCAAGTCGTTGCTTCATTCTTAGTTTTTTGGAAATTGACGACATTGGCATTGAGAATACTCGTATTGAGATGTTGAAATGGAAGTTGACGGAATTTTGATTTTTCTTTGCATACAAAAATAAGTGAGATGTGACTGTTTTCATTAATGACTGTATTTAAAGTTGAACTCTCCGTTTCAAAGATACCGAGCGTTGAAATATTCAAGAAACGATTGTTTATTTCTCATAATACTTCCATGGAGATATGCGAATAAAACTTTTTATATAGCACCATATTGAATGGTGTAAGTCAGTGATAGTTGATTTCACGGGCTCAGAGAAACCAGTGCAGGGGTGTAGTGAGGGTTCACTACCTACCATCAATTTAAAAAACCTGATACGGCCCATTACATCCAACTTTATATTTTTGCCTCAATGATCAATTCAAAATTTGCAAAAGAAGTCTCTTGATATTTTTTCGTATACAACAAAATGGCGTCTTCAAGATGGCCGACCAGTTTTAAGAATCTGTATGTGAGAGTTTTTGGAGTCGATGCTTACGTTTTCTTGTCGAAATTCCTGAAATCAAGATGGTGGCTTCAAGATGGCGGACAAATTTGTGGATAATGGGTAGGTTCTATTGAAAAGGAGTATGTTTAGAGGTTTTTGATTGATAATGATGTATTTGTTCACCATAACTGTGAATTCAAGATGGCGGTTGCAGAATGGCGGACGGGTTTTGTGATTATTGTCCGAAAATAATAATTCAATCAATTATTTTTCCTTTCGAATTCATTTGAATAAAAGCTTGACCTATTTTTTTCACTTTTAACCTCGCTTTTAACTTTATTTTCACAAAATATTGGGGATTTCACTATGGATAGTATAAAGGAAAAAGTTTGGTGATTCTGCAATATCCAGAAATTTAACTGATGGTGATGATTAGCCTTCAAGATGTTGTGATTTAACTTTATTGAATTTCTTTTTTTGGGTATATTTGTCTTTGGTCTCTATACCAACATCTAACATTAAATTTTCATGAAATACCACTTGATTTAATACAGTCAGACAAGGTAGACATTTTTGGAAACATAATCCTCATCAGTTTCAATTTGAAGTTGAAAAATTCTCTGCTTTTATCCCAAATATTTTGAATTTCTTTCACTAAATTTCAGAAACATTATTTTTTTATGTACGAAATCATTGTTAAACATATGAAGAATATTATCACATCAGTTTTTTTCTTATTTGCAGAGATTTCTAGGATTATCGAGTATGAACATGAAGTTCATCGTTCAAATAAGTCAGTTGAGACAATGAAGTGAGTTTTGTGGTTGAAATATTTCAGCAGAAATGATTTTTTCCTCATATTTCTTTTAAAATTTGGTCTGGAGTTTTAGTGTAAAAAATAATTGAGGAAAATTGGTTACATTGAAGACGAAATTTTTCTCAATAAGAAACTGAGGTTCTTTTCCAAGAAAATCTTCCATTTTCACGATAAATCCCTGCAGATTGCTGCGAATGCAAATTAATTAAACCGGCAACAATCACGTAGCACTGTGAACATCCTCAAGTGGATAACAACCAATAAAACACCCATTTAAATACCCTCGCAACTGCCAAGCTCCAATATCCCATCGGCATCCTCCCGCTATGCCAAAGCCTCAAAGGACACACTGACTGGTACTTCGGGTACTTGACGACACGAGATGCAATTTTTCCGGAACGAAGAGCGCGAAAGTCTAAAATTACCTCACTGGCGTTAATTCGAAAACGGGGTCGTTAGCACGAAAATCGCGTAATGTGGGTTCCGTAAACCGACCGCGACAACTTGATGCGCACCGTGCAGTCTCGGCCGAGCGACTGGCGAGCGGTTTTAAAAGGACGACAAAGGCGGCTTTGGGACTGAAAACTGGATTCTCGGGCTCCTTTCCGATTTGAGGAAGTGCGAAAATATTGGTGAATTGGGCTTTAGTTACCTGAGGGGTTGATTAATGGAAAGGTGGTAATGTGGACGATTTCATCTGCCCTGAGAAAGGGTGTAGGGTTTAGAGAACAGGGGGGACAGAAGAAAGTTCGCACACACCATACAGGGTCATTCAAAAGTGAAATTATCAAATATACGAGTACATTACGAAAATGAAATCCAATTTGGTTACAGAGATTAAAAATCAAATCAATCAAGGTTTTCCACTATTTTCAATTTTTTCATCTACAATTCTAGAAATGTTTAAGTTTAAGGGGAAACAACCTTTAGAATATTTCATTAGTTAAATCAAACGGCGTCATTTTCGAGAAATTTCAGTTTTTTAGACCATGTGTTGAAATATTTCCGAAGCATAATTATACATTTTTCATCAGTTTTTTTAAATTCAATTCTTAGGTCTCTTGGTAAAACATTTACACCTCTACACCTAGTGATTGATAGGGTAGCCATGAGGCCATCCTCAGAGTATCTAGAGAAGGAGCAGGCAATGAGAGAGTCAGGTTTCAGAGAGCTTGGTCCTCTCTAAACGACTACATCTCATCTGCAAACCTTCCTAGTGATGTAATGATCAAGAAAGTAAGCACTGAGAAAAACTTCAGTCTTCAGTACATTGCTAAGCAAAAGAGAGGATTGGGAAAGGGAATACACCAACTATAATCTCAAAGAAAATACAATAAAATGGTATACAGATGGTTCCAAAACCGCTACAGGAGTTGGCGCTGGGATTTACGGGTCAAGTACCTACCAAGTGTGCACTATCGTTAGGCTCCTGTACGAGCGTCCTTCAAACGGAAATACTCGCAATCGGAAGATGTCTAGATATATTTCTAGAAAGAAACTATCAGAAGTGCAATATAGCTATTCATACAGATAGTCAAGCTGCTATTAAAGCACTGAGCTCCTACGTCATTGACTCAAAGCTGATTTGGGAGTGCCTAAAAAAATTAAATGAGGTAGGCAAGAAGAATAAGGTCTTTTTAACTTGGGTTCCCGGTCATTCGGGAATCGTAGGAAACGAAGAGGCCAATACACTGGCCAGAAAGAGCGCCCAAACGCCACTCACTGGCCCAGAACCCTTCTGTGGTATAGAAAAATGCACCTATAAGAAGGAGTTCATGCTGAAGGAGAGAACCGAAAGAGAAAAACTCTGGCGGACTCTCCCAGGGATGGATCACTCCAAAAAGTTCCTCCGGAACTTTGAAACTGCTAGATCCAAAAAATATCTGGATCTCAGTAGAAACCAACTTCACTTACTCCACTGGCTTTCTCACAGGACATTGTCGCCTAAAGAAGCATCTGTTGAGAATGGGTTTATCGGACACTGATGAGTGTAGATTCTGTGGGGAGGAGGAAGAAACTCCTATTCACCTGGTTACGGAATGCTATGCCATTGCAAGCCAAAGGAAAGAGTGCTTTGGACAAGAAACTTGTAGAAGTGGGGAGTTATCTTCCTTGAAGCCATCCCAGATAATGAATTTCATCAAATCTCTGGAACTGGAGGGCGAGCTGTAGGAGGCGCGATGATAACAGCTCTGATAGGGGGCACAATAGACCTTAAGGTCGCAGTGAACTGTAACCCCTTTTCACTATAACTATATAAAACATTTAAATAAATTTTCAAAATTCACAATAATTCCAAGACTTCTACATCTCTTTTCATATGATTCCAATTAGCAGTAGCTTATGGAAATGTCAAATGAAAACGAATAAGGAATTGAACAAATATTTACTGACCTCGAATGATGAATACCAACATTTCCTCACATATAGGTACCTCCAATGTGCAGCTTTTTTTGGCTACATCATTTAGCAGTACCTACTCATTTTATGTGGGTATTGAATTAGTTCTATTTGACATTATCGATCTTTGAACCCATCAGACAAGTTCTTCAAATAGAACGTTTACTGACGATTCATATGGACACATTTAAAATTTTTTTGACTTTGGATTTCATAGCAAAGTGAATGCATTGCTGATTGATGGTTTCCTATTTATCATTTCTATTTTACCCTCTAGCTGAATATGTATATCGTTTCTATATGTTACTTAGAGACCCTTTCATAATACAAGGGGTTGTCATGGATCAATACAAGTTGGGGTGACTGTTTCTCAGACCAGACTTGGCTAGAAATGAGATGAGGGTTTGATATTTTGTTTTCTTGCAAGAAAAGTCTGGACACAAACTCAGCATTCTCCATTTCATAGGTAAAAATCTGAACTATGATAGTAAGGGCTCCGGATTCTTTCTTATTGAATTCAGCGACCTCTTACCACTTTGTCATTTTTCACCCAAAATATGAGATTTTTTGAATCGCTCATATTTTGCACATAGATACTTCGAGATATGGTGATCAACATAATATAGACAAATAGTGGATACGACAAGAGGGACGGCAGCTATGAGAGTTTGAAATTTCCAATTTTTCGAGAAATGCCATTTCACAGGTGAAAATCTAAACTATGATAGTTAGGGCTATGGATTGTTTTTTATTAAATTCAGCGACCTCGAAAACCTACATTTTGATACCAAAGTCGCCCCTAGTCGCCTCATAGATAATACATTTTTCCAATTTTATTTTTTCGATCTTTCATTTTGGAGTTCTGTTCTCAAGCTAAGAGCACGCAAAGTATAGATGATACTGATCAGCCAAATTGATTTTCTGCATGATCCCAATGGATAGTAGATATTCAAAATAGAAAAACTACTTTGGATTCGCCAGGGATTCCTTGGTGATGCCAAATATGGTATGGGGGTCTTACCCCTTTGTCATTTTTCACATAAAATTTGAGATTATTTAAATCGCTCATATTTTACTCAGAGATACTTTGAGGTATGCTGATTAACATAATATAGACAAATAGTGGATACGACAAGGGAGACGGCAGCTATGAGAGTTTGAAATTTCCAATTTTTCAAAAAATGCCATCTGACAGGTGAAAATCTAAACTATCATAGTTAGGCCTCTGCATTGTTTTTTATTGAATTGAGCGACCTCGAAAACCTACATTTTGATACAAAAGTTGGCCATAAAGCAACGAATTTTTTCAATTTTATTTTTTCGATACCCATTCCATTTTCGAGTTCTGTTCTCATGCTCAGAGCACTCGAAGTATAGGTGATACGGATCAGCCAAATGAATTTTCTTGCATGATTCCAATGGATAGTAGATATTCAAGGTTGAAAAACGACTTTGGATTCGCCAGGGATTCCTTGGTGATGCGAAATATGGTGTTTTTGGGGGGTCTTACCCCTTTGTCATTTTTCGCCCAAAATTTGAGATTTTTTAAATCGCTCATATTTTACTCAGAGATACTTTGAGGTGTGCTGATTAACATAATATAGAAAAATAGTGGATACGACAAGGAGGACGGCAGCTATGAGAGTTTGAAATTTCCGATTTTTCAAAAAATGCCATTTGACAGGTGAAAATCTAAACTATGATAGTTGGGCCTCTGGATTGTTTCTTATTGAATTTATCGACCCCGAAAACCTACATTTTGATACCAAACTTGGCCATATAGCCCTCATAAACAACGAATTTTCTCAATTATATTTTTTGATATTTCATTTTCGAGTTCTGTTTTCATGCTCAGAACACTCATGGTATGGGTGTTATCGATCGGCGAAATCGCTATTATATTCAAGATTCGAATCGTTAACGCCGTTAAAACCACCGGATAAACTTTTATAGACAAATATGGTGTTTTTAGAGTTTTCATCCAAAAATTGTGACTTTCAAAATCGCTTCTACTCTGCAGAAAGATGCTTTGAGATGAGCTGAACAACATAATATAAACAAATAGTGGATACGATAAGAGGAAGAGAATTTGAAATTTCCATTTTTGAAAAAATTCCATTTGACAGGTGAAAATCTAAACTATGATAGTTTGGGCTCTGGATTATTTTCCATTAAATTCATCGACCCCGAAAACCTACATTTTGATACCAGAGTCAGCACTCATGAGTGAAGAATTTTTGTCGTTTAATTTTTTCGATTAGTAGTTACATTTTTCAACAGTGTCAAGGCATAGTAAGAGATGTGCCTCATACTATAGTTAAGGGCTCACTCGAAGCACATTCCGTCAGCTTTCTTGCTCATTAATTCAATTCGAAATATTCAAGGTTTGAACGACCAAAATAATGAAAAGATACTGTTAGGGCCTTCAAGAACATCCGGTATTCAAGCTCGATGAAGAAATACAGAAGTCGAGGGGCTTTCAGAATACCAATCACGAATATTAACGCATTGGATTTCATTTTTGCTGGATAAGATCTTCAACATGTCCACTAATTCTACGACATATGGATTCGATTTCGTACTCACTGATAGTTTTCTTGGGAACTGAGGCACTCAAATCGCTAAGGGAACTGTGGATACTCCCTCCGTTGCTGTTTTTGGGGAGTTGGGGTAAACCTGTCACTCTCGTCCTCACTCTCCTCCTGTAAAAAAATCGAAAATATACTAAAAAACCAATTCGAAACATCACTTTCAATATTCTCAAAATAAAAACACTAAGATATTATAAATAGTCGAAAAAAGGTCAGTAAAAACTTATATAAAAACTCACAATTTATTATTGGGCTGCTTCTGGTTGTTGGCCTGCCTGCCACCACTGGGAGTATTCGTTTTCGAATTGACACAATTGAACACCTTTGGTTTAACTTCTTGAAAATTGGTTTTGCTGTCACTTTTAGAAATTTTATTCATAACAGCATCCCATCTACCAGGCTTCTTCAAATTCTTTTTCTCTTGCTTATTCGCATTATTATTATCTAAAAGAGTCTTAACTTTGGACTGAACATCCCGTTTCACCGTTTTGTACTTCTTAACCAAATCGTCCCTAGGAAGATGTCGAGATGATATTGTACTGGAGGTGTTAGAAATAACAGGACTAGGCGTGGCACGTTTTTTGGCATTTTCTATTGGATTTTCCTTCTTTATATCTTCGCACTTAGCAAAATTCTTAGCTATGATTTCTTGAATATTGTTCTGACTGTTTTCCGATAAGGTTTTCGTGGAGGTATCGCTGGGCGAAATGTCGATTTTTTCGTCCATCAACAGCTCTTCAGCTCTCGTATTGGATTCTATATCCGTGAAGATGCCACTGGAGTCCATATTCTCCCGGTTGTTCACGTAAATGTCAGCAGCAGCTTGTGGATCAACGCCATACAAAGTTCCATCTATAATCTGAGCTTTCCTGTCTCCTTTAAGAACGTTTTCGTCGTGGTTGTCTGCGTCACTTTCTGTGAAGAAGTCGGAATCTGTCATTGCATCCGTTCGTCTTGGTGGCCTTGGAAGAGGTCTTCTGGTCAAAGGCGAATTGTCAGCTCCTCGACTTCCAGGTCTAGACATCTCCCCATCTCCTTGGTAACCAGTGTCGAGACTTGTTATGCTCGTAATACTGGTGATAAAACAATTCGATTTCGATTTTGTACTTTCTGCCTTAGGTTCTAGTCCCACTATCGGTATGGGATCTAAAGGAAGTTCTTCAGGGGATGGCGTCTCTTCCAAACGGTTGAAATGGAAGTTTTTCGACTTGTCTGTCGTGTCCAATGTTAGCTCGAGATTTATTGTAGTTTCGCTGATTAAAGTAACGTTCTCTTGTAGCATCAGATCGAAATTAGTGGTTGGCAGTGTAGAAGCGTAATTCTTCTGTTCGGACATATCATCTAGAGGAAAAGTCGAGTCTGCGATTGCAAATCCGTCATTCATTTGACTTGCACTGAGTATACCTAAGGATTCGTCAAGGTCTAAGGAGTCACGTTTGTTTTCTTCTTCTTGAGAATTGAAAAGGAAGGTCCTTAAGTTCGATGAATCTTTACAGTCAACATAATTGAGTTCTAATGTATTATTATCGATGTTAACGCAATTTTCGGTGATTGTTTGGCTGAAGCTATCGTCAGTTGGACCTTGATTGTCTCTAGTCTGAAAAACGTCATTCATTCGATCGAAAACATCGACTTTAAAAGTATCCCTCAGATTATGACCTTTCGATCTAATATCGGGAGTCCCAGTTGAATTTCTACTGTTGTATCTAGACGCAATAGGAGTTGACGCAATTTGATGTGAAGCAGCAACTTCACTAGTTGGACTATGAAATGTCCTTTCTTCGCTTTGGGCCAATATCGAACCCCTTTTTTTCGAATTATTATTTACATAGGATTCGCTCCTCTTCAATCCATTCTCATTTTTATCATAAATAAGAGTCGTCGATTTGATCTCAAACGTTCCATCCTTCCCTTGATCGAAAGTTTGCCCCCTTTTCAACGCATTCGTCCTACGCTGAATGCGGTCCTGTCTTTGCCCGTAAATCTCATCTTCGATTGTAGCGCCCTCTCGTGATTTTCTATCCAACGAATCATCCAAGTCGAAGGTCTCGTATCTGGGCAAGTTAGAACGGCTTGAAATCGAGCACGCACTGTCGGATTTCACCATGCAATTCTCGTATATCGCAACTTTGGACAGTGGAGTCATCAAGCCGCGACCTCGAGAACAAGTAAAGTACCGGACTCCATCGATAGAGCCATCGTTCTTACCGACATCTGTCTCTAGTTCGATACCGCACCACACGTCGCTGGCGAAGTGCACTTTTCCGACGAACCGGAGAATTCCTACTTTGCCGGCGGCGAGAACGCGTCTACCGACATCTGCCGGTGAGATTGGAGGCGTGTGGATGTCCTGGCTCGATTTGAAGGCCGATCCTAGCTGGGGGATCCGGGTGCCGAAGGTTGGTATCCTTGAAGGACCCGGCAACTGAAAAAGAAAAAATTTCATCATTCGATCTGAATAAGACTTTTAATTGTGACATTCTAAAATGTACACAATTTGGCGAATGCGCTGCCGATATGTTGAAAGTTAATTATTTGCGCATTCGCCATTTTGTTGCTGAATTTCGATCATGTTTAATTATCTTCAGTCTACAGGAACAAAGTTTTGATCAACCCTGTCTAAAATCATATCCAACTGATACTTTCAGCATCCATACGATCAAATACACCAAAATGATTTTGCTAACCTTTTCGAGACTTGATCGGATCACATACTGTGAATAAAATGCCAATTAAAGAATAGTGCCTTTCAGACTTTCAGAGTTTCAGATATATCTGATGCAAATAAAACCAAAACTAAAAAACTCATTACGCTTGTTCATTTCGCTTCTTGATAGGAATTTCACATAACTATCTATTCCGATCAGTTTTATATCTTCATTTCCATTCAAATGGCATTTTCTTCGGATACCACATGTTCACGGTCGTGAGCATAACTCAAGTCCAATGAAATGAACGTAAGGAAGTTTCAAATGGAAACCTTCGCAAAGAATTTAACTACTCATTAAGTAATACGATAAGTTCATGTTTCTGAAAGCGAGGTGGTAAATCGAAGAATTAAGTATATAAAAGCGTTCCATTAATATTAATTCTTACGGAAAATTGTCTTATATACAAGAAGGCGTCAGCTGAACAGTGCAGACTACGAAAAATATCTTCAGGAATCAGGAGAACTCTTGAAGTTCGTATACAGGGACGGATTTCGTTCTGATACAAATTTGCAAACTGATACAGGCAATTTCCATAGTTTCCAAGTTCTTCTTGCTGCTGGTGAGTTTGTTGTTATTGTCTATTGCACCTGTGCTACAAAACTTTGATGAAAACATTGAATAAGAATTTTTTTAATATCTAGAGTGAAATAATAGCAATTTCAATGTTTCAATAGTTAAGATTCGTTCAGAAACAATAGCCAAACTTAATTTTCTTAGCATTTCATTGCAAAATCTTCAAAATGACCTGTCGATATTCAAGATACCTAAGGAGATCGCCTCCTCACTTAGAGGGATGATCGTACACCCACGATTTTGTAAACAAAAGATGTTTCCCCCCAAATAAAAATGGACCAGTCTGCGCGAAATTTTTGCTTAGGCAAATATTCACTATTTTATGTGGGCAACCATGTATATGTATTAGTATAGTCGACATTCAGCCTACAATGGCTTAATTGACTTCAAAAGTGCAAAAACAGACCTGTTTGTTCACGATGTAGCCATATTTTTAGTAGACCCAAAGAATATTAGCCATTGTCCTCTGCTGGGTGAAAATTCATTCACTTAGAGGGAATGCAAATAAAACCGACAACATAGAGACGGTTCTGCATGGAAATGCGGAATAATTCCATAGCCCCTATTGATCAAACTGGAGATAACACATCAAAAACGTAACATAAGATAAACGAACCATGGCGTCATGAAGTGAAGAATTGTCTGAAGACTGAAGAGAATTGCCAAGAGCACCAAGTATCTGGTCCGCTGCATGGATTCTTGAGGAAGTACACACTGCTCGAAAAACAAACTGTGGATTCATCCAGTGAATGGAAAAAATTTATGAGCACCAAAATTCAATATCTACAACAGTGACATAGAACGAACTATCTATTTTTCATTAAAAAGAAAATCAAATTTCTAAACAGAATACTACCATTGAAAACCGGGTAAAAACTATATTTGAAAATTTGGAGAGAGATTCGAAGTTACTGAGCATAAGATGTGGAAACAAACCTTGAATGTAGGTACCCATAGATATCATACATACTTTCAGTATGTGTTTTTTATTTGATTTTGGACGAAAGTTTTTGGAAAAGTAATAAATTATGTTCCATTCTATGAAAATTTGTTGTGCAACTAAGATATCATTAAAGCATTTTCAGAGACATTATTTCTTACTATTTTTCAAGGAATAGTTTGCCTAGCTAAAGAATATAAAATTAATTCAGTGAAATCTGCTTTCGTTTGAAGAATTTCTGGTATCTCTGCTCAGTGGCGGATCCAGCTCTCGAGAAAGGGGGGGGTCACGGTCAGGTGGATTACATACCCGCCAATTGATTTTTTTTTATCAAACACAAGATTTGAGGGTTCGTCCAGTCCAGGGGGGGGGTCATGACCCCCATGACCCCCCCCTGGATCCGCGCTTGTCTCTGCTGTATATTCGAGTGCTGAGCAGTGTATGCGACTTGAGGCAATTCCGATGATCTCCTTATTTGACAATGAGGTTTCACGGGCTTACAAAGTGTTATGTTAATATTAATCCATTTTTCGCAATATTATGTACTTGTTTATATATCTTTCATTTTACATTCCCGTTATTAATTGTTTTAGACTAGGTTACTTTTATTTGCGGTGTTAACTTCGACCGATTTCATGTTTTCTGCACCGTTAATAACAGTATGAGATGCAATAAATACAGTGATTTATTTTCTCATTTCTGATTCGATCAGTCGTTTGAGTTATAGCCGCTATCATTTCCGAAGGCATTCATGTTTTATAGGCAGATGTGTGAGTGTGACTGACAGAGATTGGAAAAGCTCCTCCAATTAAGTTTCATTGAACAGTTCATAACTTAAATACAGTATCTCGTACTCATTATTGAAAATTTCTGCGCTTTACTAGATGGACCACTCTGTATATATTTTCTATTTTTCATCTCCAACCGCACGAGTCTATTCAGACTTTTATATCGTATAATTAATCAGAGTTTTCAGTTTTAGTAGGAGACGCCTATTTTATAACATCAAGATAAAACTCTCTCCTTTGGGACACTCTATATTTCGACACATCTAAGCAAAATCGAGAGTGATTTTTACGTCATACCTCACATACCTTGAACTTTAAGCGGATATCTTCCATCTGACTGAACTAACCAGTCGATTTAAATTCCCATTAAATGAATTTAATCAATTAATCTTCACATCTATCGGCTATCATACTATCTCAGGTCTGTTCCGTCAAGTCATCTTCAATTATAGCGGAAGAGTTTAGTTGCAATCGTGAGAAATGAACCAGAAGTTGTTACAATGATTCTCACAAATCTAACGCAAAAACAAGATTTTCCCAAGAAATGGCTAATTGGGCTATAATTGGTATTTCATCTCTGTGATGTACGTACTTTATCATTAACACACATTATTTTATGAATGGAAATACATAAACGTAGAATTTCATTCATGTTTTTGTGTGAATTCTGTTTTAGAATGAACCGTTTTGAAGTTCATCCTGTGGAAAATGAAATGTAAAGATAGTATAATATTTTTTTATTGTATCCAGAGGAAAACCGCAATAAATGACCAAGAATTCCTATGAAAACCTCATTTTCTTCTTCTTTTTTTGAAACCCATTCTTTCTGGGCCAAGAGATATACAGGATGTCCCAAAATTAGGGTACATATGTGGACCACTCTGAATACAATGATTTTCATTAGGTACTTATTTTTAGAGGTTAAGAGAGATGAATGAACGAATTGATTCACTTGGTCTTTCATCAAATATATGAGGCAACTTCAGGAAACACTTAGAGTGTCTACAAACTTTATAAACAAACTGTACACTCATATCGTGCTACGTAAAAGCAATCTCCTTATATTCTGAACCCATCGTCCAACAACTATCAATTAAAACATGGATAAACAACGTAATGAATGTTGTGGAATCGATTGTTTGTTCAAAAGACTCTCTCTAATTCATTCCGTCCAAATTCCCTGTCAGACTTTTAAAAAAAGAACCTTATCCAATAACCGCAAATGACGTCTTCTCTTCTACAAAACTGATCTTGAACCGTGGACTATAAAAAGTAACAAAGCTTGATTTGTTGATGGGAGATTCAGTTTTTATTGCAATAATTGTGGGCTGTGGATAATTTTATGTGAGAAATTGAGTCCAATTATGAGAACGACGAGAGATCACAGCTATAAGAGTTGGCATCTGATACTAAACTTCGTGTAGGTGCCTTGGAATAATCGCAATTGCAGGATGTGTATGATTAACTTTTTAAGATATTGAACTCGTTCGTCTAGAACGCTTCAATTAGAAATTTCGAGGTACCAATTTGGATTTTTCACTTATTCTGATGGCATTTTTTGTGCCTAAGATTTAACCTGATACAGAGACTTTGGGATCAATAATTTTTACAGAAAATACAATTTCACAGATGAAAAATAAAGTATGATTTTTCATTGATTTCAGCCTTCTCGAAAACCTTTATTTTGGTACCAAAATTGACCATATATATCTTCTTCCAACGAACATCTCAGAGGTGGTTTTGCTAGGTTTAAAAGCGACAATTTCGATTTAGACGACGAAGACCGATCCGGAGAGCTACCAAAGGTTATTGATGAAACATTAGAGGCCAGGCTCAATGAAAATCCATCACAAACGCAAAAACACTTGGAGTCACTGAACCAGTCATTTGCCATCGTTTGAAAGCAATGGGGATGATCCATAAGATAGGAAATTCGATGCCCTATGCACTGGGACCAAGAGACGTACCTGGTCCTATCCCACCCGCCGTACAGCCCAGACATTGCTCCTTCGAATTACTAGTGGCTAGCAATGAACAGTCCTTTGAACACTGAATATATGGATGATTTTTTTTACAATAAAGCAATAAATTGGCAGATGTTGAAGGTCTGTTGATTCCCAGCGATGTATTTACTTTGAGAATCCTTCATGTAGCACAAAAACATGTTTGACCTACAACACTTCGAAATCCTTCAAACCAAATGATCAAATATTTTGATAACTATTCATATATTAAACCTATTGTTCTCCGTAATGAATATTCCAACACGACAGTCTTATTGTTCGATATCTAATTAGGTAAGACGCAATTGGTATTCTTCAGATGCGAGCGGAATTCTTATTTAATGATGTGATATGCACAAACCTCATAAACTCAAGAAAATATAATAATACACCTACGAAATTAATAATGACTTCTAAGTTCAGTTTTGGTGGATCTTTTTCGGTAGTAATAATTTTTTTTGATTTTTATAATCTACTTTCATGAAGTATTGAGTAAATTTTATGTATACTCCGTTCACTTTTATTTAATCACATGAGAGGTCATGGTTTCGTTTTCAGGAGTTGGTGCACCTGATGAAAAGTCTGTGCGCGTACAGAAAATATCGTTAATGACAAAACGACGTTGCCAGTTCCTTTCTTTACATCAAAGTAAAAGTATCAAAGATATTCCACATTTTGTTGGTTCGAATCGATCGGCGATTTTGGGGCGAAATATCGATAGGAAATCGCCTATTTTTCCGTTCTTCGTCGTCCAGAAGAAGTTTCCCGTCGATATGAGAAATTTTGTGAAGTGTCATTTTTTCCTTTCACGACTTTTGGCGTGAGTACGAACGGAAAATTTGAATTGGACCAAAAATCGATGTATAAGCATAAATAAAGCGAAAGTAAGTAGGTACTAATCGACCTTTTTACACTTGATAACGAAGTTTTTTTAGGTATCTGGCTGTTTGGAAAGATTTCAAACGAAATTCCGGTCCCCAGAAGTTTGGTTAGTGTCGGTATCGTTTTTGGTGCTCAAAATTTATTTGAAATGTGTAAATGGACAAAAAAAAGGCTTCCTTATACGATCTTCTTACGAAAGCGACCGGAAAATATGGTTCAGGTAGGATTTTCGAGGAATTATGAGGAAAGAACTTGCAGAATGAAATTGCACGATTTTCGTAAGTACCTAAACGGGTTCTGGATGGCCATCATCGGTCTCTAAATGATTATTGTTGATCGTTTTCACGTTTCAGAAAAAAACCCGTCGAAAAAGCTGAAAAAAAAATATAACTATATTGCATTCAACGGTAGTTGAATTCAGATTCCGATGAATTGAAATTTGTCACTGGAGCTTTCATTCCTATCAATCCTTTGCCGAAAGTAGAAATAGGCTATATTGAACCAGAATCGGTTTTTTCCATATTCCAGGAGTTTGTGTCTTATTTTAGAATAGGTGAATGATAAATGTGAAGCATATGTTTGACATATTCCATTTTATTTGTACAAACCTACTGTGGTAGTAGATAATGTATGAATATTTTTCAAACTAATAAATTACTATACAGTCAGAATATTTTACTCCTTGTTCATAAGATCAAATAAATGAAATGTATATCTATAAGGCTTTCAGGAATTGACATTCTTGCTTATTAATTTATAACCAAAAATAACCAAAACTCAATTACTATTGAATTGAAATTATTAGTTTCTCTGTAAACAAATTCGTTAATTTGGTTATTATGTTCATTTTCTTTGTGATGAATGACTAAAACTGTTATTTATTTGAAATAAAGAAATAATAGAAATGTTATGCACAATAATATCACATACCTACAATATCATGATGAAAACAAAGCACATCGATAAATCTTTACAATCATGAATCCAAAAACTCCTTCATATTATGTAGAATATTGTTCACAATTTTTTGTTGTGTTCTCCAAAATGAAATATACATTCTGAGAAATACGCTAAGAATGTAGAAAGGGCAACATAGTGTTGACTTGGAACATAAAAATATTTTGAAAAACGTCATAACTTCGATACAGAGTGGAATGTGTCAAATTTCCAAGATCAGAGTTGTGATTTCATAATTGTGTATGTACAGACCATCCATTTTAATCTCCAAAAGTTGAATGGATTTTCTGTCAGTTGATCAATCAATTGGTTGAGAGTTGGCATGCCCTTCTAGTTTCTGGTGTTATTTCTTTGAGTGATTTTGAATTTTATAGTTGATGACATTTTTATTAAGAACTAGTACAAATATTAAATAACTATTCATATTTAGCCTCTATTCCATTGAAATTTACATTTCGTGCTCTATGAAACTGAATCACCCTGTATATCATTTTCCATTCAAATCCTTGGGATGCACGTAACGGAATTCCCCCATTCGTAATTCATCAAATTACGAGGAAAAAAGAAGATTTGCTTTCACAAATGATATATTGTTTATGGCACGAATGCAGATAATATGTAACATGCAATAGCTTCCTGATTAAATGAAAAATGGCAAACAATTTATCCGTTTTCCCGTCATTTGCCTCCTGTTAGTTTCCCAACCAGTTTTCAACGGGTTCGTTGAACCACGTTACCTCTTGTGTACCTGATGGTGCAATTTCTGTAAAAATGCACGCAATACAGAACGCTCGATGAAAGCTGGGATTCGTGTGTGTAAAATCGATATTTGCAAAGTGATATCAGCGAGGGTGACACGAAATCCGTGCCTATTGGGAAATGCAGAAATCGGAGGGGAATTCATTGTTACGAGAATACTCCTAGCTGAGTTAAATGAGCTTGTAATGGGCACCCACAACACACAATTTCGAAAAAAAAAATTCAGTTTCCAAATTTCATTTCCTTTTTTTATCAATCTCTATTATAGGTATGAAATGGTTAATCTAGAATTCGCATTTTTCACAAACATTTTCAGCCTTTTCATTTTATCATTCATCTTTGAAATTCAAATGATAAAATAAGTTCCATATTATGCCCACCTATTCTGTGATACCTATAATAAAAAAGGCATCAGCAACAAAAAAATTCGCCAATTCAGAAAAACTACTCCACCTCAAGTATGCATGAAATTTGAAATATAAATTGAATAGAAAATGATGAAGACCCAAGATAGGAATTTTGTGACCTGTTTGTATTGTATTATTGAAAATAACTCCCAATGTTTCATAGCTTTGTTGATTGTTCAAATGAAAACAAGACAACAGCACTCCAGAAAAAAGTTTTATGGCATTTTTAAATCTTTATTCAGAGGATTTTAAATTATTTTGGCATCAAGACGACGAAAGACAAGAGCCATATGATCCTCATAAAGAAATTTCTCAGAGGAACTGTCACATACATCACATAAATTGAAAAGAAGGAGAGATAAAACAGATCCTTGTGGAAGTCCATTATTCATTATTTTGAAACTACTGTTATTACCCACATGAACTGGAAGACTTCTGTCTACCAAAAAATAAAAGAAACATTTTATCACAAGTTAAGCTAATATGAAGCTCAAATCATCTTCCAACCTATTATGTATTTTGTGTTCTATAGTTGCTTTTATAAAGTTTTCAATGTATTACTGTATTAGGAGTATAAATAATTTCTACCTGTTTTTTTTTTCGAAAATTGAATCTTTATTGTGAAAAACAACCGTACATTCAATGTTCAAAGCATTATCTCTCGCTGTCCACTCCTTTTTCCCATCTTTCTGACAATTGACGGATTCCATCGTGAAAATAGTCCAGCTCTTTGGCCGCTATCCATGCATCGATCCTTTTTTTGAGTTCTTTGTTAATTGTTATTGGAGAAGTGTTAGCCAACCAAGCCATGTTGCATTGATCGATCGGAAGACGGTAATCCCAAGGAGCATGTCTTCCCATTTGAGCGTATTTGAGTACGTCTCTTGGGTCAGTTCATACATCGCCCAATTTACTACTTTTTGGATCATTCCCATTGCATTTAAACGATGGCAAATGGCTGCTCGAGTGACTCGAAGTGTTTTTGCGGATTCCTCTTGCTTTTGTGATGGATCTTCATGCAGCATCGCCTCTTATTCTTCATTGTAGGGCTCCGGGTTGTTCTTCGTCTTCCTTATCAAAATTGCCACTGTTTAACCTGGCAAACCACATCTGACACTGAAATACGATGACTTCCGGAAGCTTTTTTCTTCATATGAAAATAATTAAGTAAAACTCCCCACAAAAATGCATTATTTAGTACAAAAGTTGACATTTTCAGAGCAATCAGAAACTATGTAGTTCACACTTCAGCGAAATGAAAGATACTGAAGGAAAAGCCTAATGATGATACGTCAAAATGACGGTGTTGCCAGCTCACATTCCTTTATGGATTTTTCGAAATATTATGTATGAGAATGAAATATTCAGAATGTCCTAGACCTCGATAGAAATCTCCTATGTTATCGGTTATTTGAGTTATTTGTGCCAGCAACATAAACACACCACTCCCCCGTTTGTGAAATCAGTGACGTGCATCCAAACAGATTAATTCAAATTCGATATGTCTGACACGTTACGGTTCGAAGCGGTTCCAATCTGATATATTTTCGTCATATCCTTTTGTATGTTACAAAGGGAGCCTATAGTACTATTATAAAAATGGGAAGAAGTCTTTTCTGTAGAATGAAAATCCAGTACCTATTTCGAGGAAGTTTTCGAACACTCTGATGCTTCATTCCTTTTAAGTTTAAAAAATATTCATACATTACTACCACAGTAGGTTTGTACAAATAAAATGGAATAGGTCAAACATATGCTTCACATTTATCATTCACCTGTTCTAAAATAAGACACAAACTCCTGGAATATGGAAAAAACCGATGTATTCTGGTTCAATATAGCCTATTTCTACTTTCGGCAAAGGATTGATAGGAATGAAAGCTCCAGTGACACATTTCAATTCATCGGAATCTGAATTCAACTATCGTTGAATGCAATATAGTCATATTTCTTCTTTTTTTCAGCTTTTTCGACGTGTTTTTTTTTTCTGAAACGTGAAATCGATCAACAATAATCATTTAGAGACCGATGGCCATCCAGAACCCGTTTAGGTACTTAGAAAATCGTGTAATTTCATTCTGCAAGTTCTTTCCTCATAATTCCTCGAAAATCCTACCTGAACCATATTTTCCGGTCGCTTTCGTAGGAAGATCGTATAAGGAAGCCTTTTTTGTCCATTTACACATTCCAAATAAACTTTGAGCACCAAAAACGATACCGAAACTAACCAAACTTCTGGGGACCGGAATTTCGTTTGAAATCTTTCTGAACGGCCAGATACCAAAAAAAACTTCGTTATCAAGTGTAAAAAGGTCGATTAGTACTTACTTTCGCTTTATTTATGCTTATAAATCGATTTTTGGTCCAATTAAAATTTGCCGTTCGTACTCACGCCAAAAGTCTTGAAAGGAAAAAATGACACTTCTTGCACAAAATTTCTCATATCGACGGGAAACTTCTTCTGGACGACGAAGAACGGAAAAATAGGCGATTTCCTATCGATATTTCGCCCCAAAATCGCCGATCGATTCGAACTAACAAAATGTGGAATATCTTTGATACTTTCACTTTGATGTAAACAAAAAACTGGCAACGTCGTTTTGTCATTAACGATATTCTCTGTACGCGCACAGACTTTTCATCAGGTGCACCAACTCCTGAAAACGAAACCATGACCTCCTATGTCATTAAATAAAAGTGAATGGAGTATACATGATATCCCTTTAACAACGTTTGTAACAAAGATATATAATTTGGACGAATCCGACCCTGCCTATGATGCATAGTATTAGAGGGAAATAAATATCCTACAGATTTCTGTGAATGAATAGCTAACAAAATGGTCCAGACTGTCCCAGCAGATTATAGTTCCTTCAATAGCTACTATGTGCCGCCACAATACGATCAAAAATTTCAGCTTCAATTGGTTTGAGGGCGTTGTTTCTCTAGGTATATTTAAACTCAATGCTAGTATACAGGGTGTTCCTGAATTGTAGGTACAAACGAAGAGGGATCTGGAACACTGTCCCTGTTATTCGAATAAGAGTGGGAAATGTTTTGAATATGTGGTTAGGAAAATTTCGTAGTATCTGAATCGTCTTCATCATTTTGAAATTTCACAATGATAAAGGTCCGATAATAATTAATAATTTTGCTATTCCCATTGAAATTCCAACGACAACTTTCTTCTGGCTATTCTGAAAAAGGGGATCAATAAGAATTCAATTGATAATGATGGTCACTTTCTCTCCTTAGACCTGCAGAGTATAAATCAACGATCTCAAATGTTCATTATAGGAAAAAACAATATTATTGAACTCTTACTTTGCTCTTCGAACAACACTATAATTATACTCGTGTATACTCTTCCTTTCAGGTGCATTAATCATTATTCATTACTTCCGTTAAACTTTTCATTTCGATATTTTTTTCGAGTTCTTCGAGGTTTATGTATGTACAGGGTGGCCCACTGAAAATTGGGCTCAGCCTTGTGTGAATTCTTATCCTCAATGTTCACATGAAATTTCGATTTCTGGGTATGCCAGTGTTCATTGTAGATCATTCGACTCAACGAAAATTGAAACATCAAACCAGTTTAATGGATTGTTCCGTATTCTCTGTCACGTTTCCAATTCATTCCAATGGGTCGAGCTCAAGCTTTTCTCCTCCAAAATTTAGTATTCCGTCTGTCTAGTCGCAAATTCACGGTCAAACTTGAACCATCCAGGTGCTGAATGATAATGAGATGACGGATTCTACCTTTTAACACTCGCATTGGCTGGTAGAATGAGAACGAATGTACCCATAAAATGAAATTATAGCAGGTTTATATTCTACTGTATGAGGCTTTCAATTCTACCGGCATTCTTCAACATTCTGTATTTCTAAAAGGACGTTTGCGTACCTATATTCTTGACATCAACCTCTTCGTTTGTATCTCACTCAAGCAACACCCTGTATAAGCAGTGTTTGCCGATGTGATCTACGTTTTCTTATACAGACATTCCGCCTTCAAAGCGACTATTTAATATCTTCAGATTTGATACTATTTCTATTTGAAAATTTCAGAAATCACAAAAACTCAATAACACGATAAAAGCTGCAATAAAAAAAAGGCTTAACGTTGGATCCTCCTGTTACTTTTGCTGTTATTCAATTTTCCCTTGGCATAAACAAATTGTTATGAATTGGTAGCACAAGATATAAGCCAATGATGAGGGTCAGTATTTATTTAACCTCTATTAGACAATTTGACTCACAAAACATTACACTGCGTAGCTAATCTAATTCGGATCTTTTATCAATTCATTCATTTAACGAGCGCTCAAAATGAATATCATGTAGGTATATGATTATCGTAATGTTAATGAATTGCTATGATAACATTTATACAATAATTTTGAACCTAAAATTCCACACAAATATGGTGTTTTTTTTGCTGAAATTAGTGTTTTCAACATAAAGAATTATAGAGTAAATTTGTGAAAAAATCTTACGAAATAAAGATTGAAGAAATAGTGATAAACATTCACAACTTATTTCGAAAATTTTATGAATTTTTTGTATAGAAAAGCATGATTAAGCTGAAGCTGATCACTTCTTCGGGGCCAAAAACTAGCTAGCGATATAATATCAAAGATTATACCTTGTCTATCACAACCTACGATAAGTACCTACTGATATTTTTTCAGGTGAATAACTGATGTAGCTATGCAGTTAGATATTATGACATGGCATTATTATTTCACAACAAAATGATAACACTTCGAAACTATGTCATTATATTCGAAGATAAAATTGACATTTTTCTGTACTATACGATTTTTATCTGTTATTTTCAGAAGTATCGGAGTAGATTTCGGAATTTTATCTTCCAATCAATTATCTGATTTACAGGTATTTGATTCATAACGTTGATTAGAAGAATTCTTGAAAATGTTTTCTGAAATAATCGAACCTATTGCAACTATAGCATGAATTTTTTGCCTTTATTCTCATCGAAATATCCAACAGGTCTATCCAAAATACAACATAAAGAATAATCCGTAAGATTGAAACGTGTTCAATTATGACTACAGGAATGATATTGAAAATTTAAATGGAAAAATCATGTTTGTAAATATCAGGAAATGTTTATTTATATTTATATCAATTGTTGAATATTTCAACCTCGATGTCAACCTTGAACTTCCTCACATATTCACTTACTTATTCGACTGGTAAGAAATATGAGCACTTGACAAGCTGATATTCTTCTCATAGACTTTTTTCGATATATCAAGTTTGAGAAGAAATCAAAAAGTATATTTTTTTTGTAATTACTTCGGAATAAAAACTAATGAATTATGAGCTACATTCTTTATCTTCATAATCAACAAAATTAACGTGAAAATATAAAATGATATCGACATAATATGATGAAGATCTATCAGAACGAAAAATAAAGTTGATGTTTGCTCATCAAGCATTTTAATATATGAAGGTACCTGTAGAAAATGGAAAATCGCTTGGAAACTATTTCGTTGACTGAAAAATTCATTAGGAGGTATATTGTTCAGGAAATTCAATATCCAATATCAGAAACCGATAATGACTTTGAAGGCCAACAGTATCATTTATTTCGGTATACCTACCTATCCATTCCATAAAAATTTCCATCACTATAATGAAAATAAATATTATACCTACTGTCTACTGTTATATACATAAAATATTATCACCTTCAGGTGTTTAATCTCGAATGTGCCTAACAAACTTTCGAAGTCAATGAACTTGATATACCTACAATAATTTCGAAAAAATTACATGTGGACTGATCCAGAATTTTCGAATTCTGAGCTTAAACCATTAAGTAAATTAAGTTGATGGACTCTCCAAAGAATTGTTAAAATCGGCCCAATGTTTTCGGTGATATTAATTTTTGAAAGCTCGTTTGGAATTTTCTTTTTCAGATAATTTCATCACTACCGATTTGATCGATATGAAATTTTGCATTCAGAAGAATGGTGACTTATTGACGCTGCATACAAAATTTTATTCAGATGGCGAAACCAGGACCATATGAATTATGAAAATCTAGTGAATTATCGAAAAAAAATCGTGTTCCTAGCATTAGATTCGATCGGCTTGAAAATCAATTTGACAGCTGTCAAATTTTTATTCGATTGATTTCCTCAACTGGTAAAAGCGAATCTACCCAAAAGATGAATGAACTAGCTCTCAAAGCTCATGGCTTCTCGTCTGAGCTTTTAGTGACCCATTTTGAATTTTATTTTACCAATATTTCAGAAACTACATATTTGGCAGGATTGAAATTTGGTAGTACGCTGTAGAATAATCAGTTTCGAGTGATTGAAAAAATATCAATGAAACAAAAAGATGAAATTCGCAATTTTTCTATTTCATTTCAGCATTTCCCGAAGGATAACTGAATGAATCCTTCAGTGAGAACTAAGGATATGCAAACATTGTTCATCCTGTAACTTACCAAATTTTCTCTGTTCTCACATCAGCAGGGATTAATCCAAAAACAGCATTTTTCGCGTAGTGGCGATTCGTCAAATAGTCGTTCGTCTAGCAAAACATGCTCGCGGCTTCGTTCGCATTAAACTTAACCTACAGCGCGATAGTATAGCGGTCACTAGTCACTATTTCTACGGAGTTTACACACTGACTGACTGAGGGAATCGTTTTAAAAAGTTCATTACGTTGTACTATTCATGTTGGGATGGGTTTGTTCAAACGTATACCGATAGAATTGTCAGACAGAGGCGTAGATGGCCCCCATCGGAAATTCGGGGGACGACACTGTCTCGAGCACCTGAACCCGATCTAATTGCCCAATTATTTTTTTACACTTCCCTAACATAAGTCAAGTACGGTACGACTCTATTTTTTATTGTTTTTTCATTTCAGTGCAAGTTTAATGAGATATGGAGTCCCTTCAGCATAGGATTCAATCTTTCGGTTTGAATGATTCGTTATTTATGATAGTTACGAGGATATATTGAAAAATTCTTAGCCTACTGTAGAACCAAACAAAATTTCAATGTCAAAATATTTTATTACTCAACATATTCTCCTCTTAATTGAATACATTTATTACAGCGAACCTGCAACGTCTCTAGATCTTTCAAAAAAAATGTTTCTTCTTGCTCTGCAAACCAGACCTTTTATTACCTCTTCGTTGGAAGAAAATTCACGACCTTTTGAACTTTTTTTCAGTTGAGGAAAGAGATGATAGTCGGACGGAGCCAAATCTGGTGAATAAGGGGGGTGTTCTAGTATTTCTAACCCTAAAACACGAATTTTTGCATGGCAACATGAGATTTGTGTACTGGCGCGTTGTCCTGTAAAAACAAAACACCTTTGAATAGCTTTCCGCGTCTTTTCTCTTTATTTTTTTCCCGTAGAGTGGTCAGTAATGTCGAATAGTAATCTCCAGTTATTGTTCTACCCTTATCCAAAAAATCAATCATGATTACTCCATGGCAATCCCAAAAAACTGAAGCAAGAACTTTTCCAGCAGATTTTTGGACACGAAACTTCTTAGGTCTTGGAGAACCAGAGTGTCGCCATTCCATGGATTTCTGGATCGTAGAAATGTACCCAAGTCTCATCCATAGTAACAATTC
The DNA here is from genome assembly GCA_910592335.1 of Adalia bipunctata. Lineage (NCBI taxonomy): Eukaryota > Metazoa > Arthropoda > Insecta > Coleoptera > Coccinellidae > Adalia > Adalia bipunctata. The sequence goes on from OU342951.1 coordinate 9,663,878, forward strand.
GGTTTAAGAAGTCTACATCGTTTTCAAATCGAGCACAGATCGAACGCGATGCTTCTACCCTTGCACGCTTTTGGTCAACATTCAAACATTTGGGGATCCATTTTGCAGAAATTTTTCTCATGTCCAAATTGACGTGAAATATATGATGAACGCGTTCGTATGAAATCTTCAGTGCTTCAGATATCCGTTTTAGCCCAATTCGACTTCGACTGTCTGATAAAAATCTTCGATGGAAAATTTACCTCTTTTGAAGCTTGCAGTCCAATTTTTCACGGTCGCATACGAAGGACAGTGATCACCAAGGGTATTAAGCATATCTTCGTCAATCTGCTTACCTCTTCACCCTTTTAAATACAGATACTTGATGATGGCTCGATACTCCAATTTTTCGATTTTACGATTTCGGTGGACATCTTTTTTTTTAATTTATTGCGTAACTCTGGTTTACTTTTTTGCCGTCGAAATCTACACTGACACTTCTAATAAGTTATTGTTCGTTGATATGGTCTGATATGGTATCGCAATATTTTGCTTATGCATGGAACTGGTCTAGGCTAACTAGATATCAATACATACTCGTACTTAGAAAGGAAAATACTCCAATTATCGAGAAATAGGGTGTTCGTAGGGATGTCGAATTCTGGAAAACGGAAATATGCATTCGGTGGCAATTTTCAGTTTCTGAATCTTTATAAAGGGTTTTCCAATAAGGGGTGTTATTAATGACATTCAAAGAAGAATGCCAACTGGATACACCCTGTTATATATGTCATGGGCCAAAGCAAAATCTAATAACCGAAAACGACGTCGAAGATGATTTATTGTCTTCATAACCCAATTTTCCATTCTAATTTTGGCAGATGAAGAATGCAGATATTACCCAATTTGCAATCCAGGGCTCTCGAGAACTTTACGATGCGCCGGATATAAATATCACACCCGGAAAATGGGACGATCGATGTCAGCTGCATTTCTTTCACCTTTTGTTTCAGGACTTTCGTATCTTAATGAGCAATTGGTTGAAGCATCAGCCAAAACATCGAACTCTTGACGATCACACTTATATTAGGATTGGAATATGTTCGTTGTTTTTTGAAAATATCACTGTGAACTGAAGCAATTTTTGGATAAAAGATCAAAATTCAACTTCCGGTTACACTGGGAGCATTTTTCAACATGGAGAACCCCATTAACTTTCTCAGACATTGGTTCTCATAAAAATACCTGGTTATCCGTGTACCTTTTTTATCTTAATTCAATTCTTCAATTAATATTCATGAACCACCCTTCTCAAGGCAAAAAATTGAAGATGCACTCTTGTTTATTATGTACAGACTTATAATTGTTCAATTTCAATATTTGTTTTAATTCCTGTTGATGCCGACTAAAATACTGAATACCATTAAAGTTTATTGACACCTAAACACAATTTTAGAAAATGCATTAACACCATATTCAAAACACTGTTATGTCCATCAATACGAATAAACACAGTGTCCCAACGAGTCGGATGTACCTACCTATGTCAAATTAAAGGCAGGCAGAAAGATTTAGGAGAAAACCAAAAACATGCCAGCTTCCAGTGGAAAGGAAGGCATATTTTGATGCAGTGAAGACTTTCAGAAGAAACATCCCTTACAAAGGGCTGCAAGCTGCAACTCTTGAAGGGGTGATACATCATTCGAAAATATTAGAAATTCTCTACACGAAAATATCAATTTTGCAACAATTTATATCTGGCTTTTTCCGAAACGAAGAACTAATTGCTGCTTGATCGATTGAATCAGATTTATTTGAATTTGGTAAATAAAAAATGACGTTAATATCTAAAAGGCTTATAATTCGATAGGTTCTGTTTTCGTCTATAATTGTCATATTTTTTAGAGTGTTGATTAGGAAAATCCTATTCGAAATGTGTACAATTTTTATAGAACAGATTAATCATGAATATTTTATTAAGCACATATGGCTCAAGTTTGAATATAATGATCTTTCAGTTTGTTTATTTGGAAACGTTTTTCTAATCCGAATTTCAAGAGGAACAATAAACCTTCCGTAAATTTTAGTACCAAGTCAATGAACTGAAATGGTTTTAGTGTCATGACGATACCATAAAAATGCATTCAAGGATTAGTTATGAAAATTTATGACATAATCGGGGCTATTCACTAAGCAAAGTTGTTATGGATAGCAACTGTAAATCGTCGTTATCCCATGCTTATTACATGGGATAACGACGATTTACAGTTGCTATCCATAACAACTTTGCTTAGTGAATAGCCCCGAATATGGTGAGAAGAAACATAATTATTTCAATTTAGATTCTCCATCAGTGGGTTCTCTTGTTGATATCTTTAGGGATAGTATAATTTATAAATTCTTCTGAATGAAACCACCATTCAGCCCTTCCATTCTGGGTCGCATTAAAAGCGTCTCTTACCTTCGACATCTTAGCGCCTATGTAATCCCTGACACTGCAGAAAAACAACATTCACAACAGATTCACTTGTAAGGAAAACACTCTTCAATCATACTTATTGTTAAAGGGACATATATACTTCGATGCGCTATAGTTATCGCGATCAATATAAGAGCGGAGGCACCTAAAGTCGAAGTTCTATCGCGCATGGAACGAACGACGACGAAAATGAGTTTTCCGAGTCTTCGAGAAAATCGGGAAATTCGGAGCTAGAAGTTTTTCGAAAATCTTGACTATGGATTCGGCGTCCAATAGGTTAAGATTGAAACCAACTACACTGATCGAAAAGGGGATATAAAATAAAACGGAAAAGGTTTGTAGAAGAGATAATGGACAGGGCGCATTAAAACTTAAGGGCAAAAGGAGCGAATGCAATCAGTTGTTCAATATACTTTGAAGACTACCGCATATGTTAAGGATCAATTCGCCATAATTTAAACAGGATTTAGATTCATTCAAAGAATGAATTATTTCGCACATATACACATACCTCAGTTGGTTACCTATAATAGAAAAATTAAGAGCTCGCCCTGTACATACCTATTGAAGTCAAAAAAATTCTGATAAAGAAATGTTATTACATACTATTCTTGAGAATAATTCATTGTTATCTTATTGTGGTTTGGTTTCTTTTTTCATTTATTGCCTTGCCTCCCCATTGACTTATTTTATCTTTACATTGCAAATGTCTCAAAAGAATGAATAAATATTGCTTTCGAATTTTGACATTTTCCGAAATGCCAATAATGTGTATCATAAACACAAGTAATGAACAATAATAATAAAATATCGCTCAATTTTGAATGGAAAAAAATCAAAAATCCGTTGACTTCATTTCCAACACATCAATATTGTCTTATTTCACGATTTGTTAGTGAATCCGAAATGGGACATAATATATAAAAGTAATTCGTTCAGATTAATGTAGTCATGTACTAAGAAACAAGCAGTCATCCTTCGCCTCATATTTTTCGAAAACTTTTATTTTGCTGATCCAACAGAACATACATGCGTATGCAACCAAACATACATCCCATATCACATGGCATAGATAGAAGGAAAGATAATTTTCTACCGTGATTCCACGTGCATGGCAACATTGCGTGTGATTGAAAAGATGGATACCTTTTGGCAACACCGCCAAAATCCGCAGGTCCGAAAAATTCTCATGGCGGTCAGCGTTCTTAAAACATTAAAATTCTATTAAATATTGATTTATTATCCAGTTGTTGTTAGTCGATCAAAATCGAATAGATAATAATAGCGATCTTCGATTTGGCTTAGGGTAAGTTCTATTTTATACTGAGTTACAACTTGTGGAAGTGTTGTTATTGTTCTAATGGCTTGACCCATGTCCGTATCTGGTTTTATTTTTGTTGTCTATTAAAAAACAACTCTCCTTCCTCCTTGATAAATACTGGGATCCGATGTTCTAACAGTTAGTAAATAGGTTCGTTTAGATTTGAATGGTTCGAAGGCATTAACGTTTTATGTTTAGAGTGTTATTATGGATTATCAGTTTTTTCTGACTCATTTCAACAACTTGTGAGTCACTTGTAACATAAAATTACATCAGTGTTCAAGCATTAAGTTTAGTGTCTCTAAAAAATTTAAACAAATAGTTCTAACATCCACTTAACAAGGAAAGCACTTGGAATCATATTGGAACTAATTTATTCTAGGTCTTAGAAATTAAAGATTGGGAGGAACATTTGTAGTTTTACTCTTTTCTCTTGATCCAGATTTATTACTAAACACATTTTTTATTACAGGGTGAATATGGACATAGAGGAAGGAGAGTCTTCTAGTAGTGGTCCGTTGTCAACCCTGAATAGTCTATTTTCATTCACAAGCCCTGCAGTCAAGAAATTGCTTGGCTGGAAGCAGGGCGATGAAGAAGAAAAATGGGCTGAAAAAGCAGTAGATAGTTTAGTAAAAAAATTGAAAAAGCGTAAAGGTGCAATTGAAGAGTTAGAACGTGCCTTATCATGTCCAGGAACGCCTAGTAAGTGTGTTACAATTCCAAGAAGTTTAGATGGAAGACTTCAAGTTTCACACAGAAAAGGACTTCCCCACGTTATTTACTGTAGAGTGTGGAGATGGCCTGATTTGCAAAGTCATCACGAGTTGAAGCCTTTGGAACATTGTCAGTATCCATTTTCTGCCAAACATAAGGAAGTTTGCATCAACCCTTATCACTATAAACGAGTGGAAAGTCCTGTTCTTCCGCCTGTTTTGGTTCCGAGGCATAATGACTTTGTACCTGGTCATTCGTTACTTCCGTTCCAACAACTTGTAGAACCTAATATGCCCCAAAATGTGAGCTACTCCCAAAATGGCTTCAATTCTAATCAAATGAGCCCAAGCTCGCCTTTATCAAATGTGCCATCTCCTGGAAGTGTTTCGTCGAATCCTCAGTCACCCTATGCTAATTTAGCTGAGACTCCACCTCCTGCATACAGCCCCACAGACGAAAACAATGTTAATCCCAACAATAATCAGAATCCTGAACAAAGTCTGGCCAGTGATGTTCAACCAGTAGCTTATCAAGAACAACCTTTTTGGGCTTCGATAGCTTACTATGAGTTGAACAGTAGGGTTGGTGAAGTATTTCATTGTCATTCCACCTCCGTTATAGTGGACGGATTCACAAATCCCAGCAACAATTCAGACAGGTTTTGTCTCGGACAACTGAGCAATGTGAATCGGAATTCAACAATTGAAAACACAAGGCGGCATATCGGTAAAGGTGTGCACCTCTACTATGTTAATGGAGAAGTTTATGCGGAATGCCTCTCAGATTCCCCCATATTTGTGCAATCGAGAAATTGTAACCATCATCACAACTTTCACCCATCTACAGTTTGTAAAATACCAGCTGGTTGCTCATTGAGAATATTCAATAATGCAGAATTTGCTCAGTTACTATCACAGTGCGTTAACCATGGTTTTGAAGCTGTTTACGAACTGACCAAAATGTGCACTATCAGGATGAGTTTTGTGAAAGGTTGGGGTGCTGAGTACCACCGACAAGATGTGACAAGTACCCCTTGCTGGATAGAAATCCACCTCCATGGGCCTCTGCAATGGTTAGATAAGGTTTTAACCCAGATGGGGGCTCCTCACAATGCGATAAGTTCAGTATCATAATTCAGTAAGTGAAATACTGATTATTTTTTAAGAATACATATTGAGTCATATTCGATGATTCTCTCTAAGCACCAAATTTTACTTTTAGACATGTTAAAATTACTTTTTATATGTGATGATTTTTATGTTTTTCTTTGTTGTATACAATACACACTTTGCGTCTTTTTTGTTGCTCAATTTTTAGGATCGATCAAAATTATTCAAATTTCATGCGGTTCAATCAACTCAATTTGTCAGCTTCTCAGGAAGGATATCCTTTTGATAACATTGACTTGTTTGATATTTTGCATATAAATTATTGGGACCTCACTTTTATTGATGAGAGTATGGTATACTTATAATTTCTGTTGATTGTGCAATATTTTCTATATACTAAAATAAAGTGAAAAAACAGTTGGAATCCTTAAAATTGTTTTTGTGGGAGATTTCTACAATATTAATATTTTGTGAGAAATAGGTATTTGACGTGATAAAATGATGAATTAAATGGTTGAAAAATAGATTCTTCAATGTAGGCTGGTCCCAAAAACTATAAACTCAAAGTTAAATATATTTTTCACGGAATTTTATAAGTTTATTTTCATGAAATGCAAAATTGTTGAAACAAATTGAAAAACTATTGCAGCATAAAACATTGATACTTCTCTACTTAATTTTTTTTAGGTTTTAAGATTCATCAAAGGTGCTTTTTTGATCTCTTAAGTAAATTTTTATATATTGAATGATATATCGAGAGGCCATATTTTCTCATTGTATGCTGGAAGTTAATTGAATGTAAATTTGTAAATAGTCTCTATTTTCTCGACTATGGCAAATGAAAATTTAAAAGAATATAATTGAAAAGAAATAAAGATACTTGAAAAATTACAATGAAAGTTATTTTCTAAACGTATATATTCAATTTTCTATTTACTTGCAAATTGAGTCATTGATGTTAAAAAAATAGATATTTATAGATGAATTATTATTCCAAGTGTTTAATTAGTTCAAGAAATCTTCTGTATAACTACTAGTTCTTGTTACTTGTCTGATAAATAAGAATCCGTAGATGCATTTCAAGGATAGATTTGCAGAAGCATTGTTACTAGAAATATCTTCTAAAGCAATGGTTATTTAATGATCAAATATTGCACTAACAAAATTTCGGACAAATTATGTAATTTTTAAGTTCTATGTTATCACACTGCTTTCAGTAAAGATTCGCAAACACACTTGATATTACTGTTGAAATTGGATAATTCACAGGGTTATGCATCGAAGTGTTCAAAATATTAAATAAGAGGGACAATACCAAAAAACTTTGTGATCTAAAAAAACTAGTGGCATTTTTTTCAACTCAGTATTTCACATTTTCCTCATTAGGAAATTGTTCATGCTCATTAAAAATGTTTATAAATGAAAAAGCCTGAATCCCCTCATTTTGACTCTGCCTTAATGTTTATTGCCTTTCAAATTCTATAGTACTCATGAGACAAATATAGTCTTACAAAGAAAAAATTTGTATAGTGTACCACTTTTCTGAAACCTTCTATATGATGTGAATATTTCACAGCCTGAACTTATTTCGTTGTGAACACAATCTAAATTAAAAAGAATCCTATATAAAATAGTCTATTCACTGGTTGAAAATTTGGATTAATGAAGTACTTTATGCAAAATCCATTGTATACAATAAAAATAGTTTAATTTGAAATTCCAAGTTTGTCATTCCCAATATTGCCACTATTCTGCCAAAAAAAAATCATTCAGACATTTCTTGAAGTATCAATTGTTTCAATACAGAAAATTGAAATATGTTTAAGTAACAATTAGTTGAACAGAAATTTATTAAAATAAACTTTTCAGAATTATCTTCAACAAACTTTTTTCCAGATACTTTTCAGAAATCTCATGAAGTAAAAAATTCATTATGATACCCTGCCAATATCTTTTCCTAGTTCTAATGGAGAAATCAATCACCATTTTGAAACTATAATCCAGTGTACTACTTTACGATGTAACATCAAGCATAATATTTACATCTTGAGTGCATTGAGTTAATTGGCAAAAATACAGAAACCTGTTGTGTATGTGTGTGTGAACTTCTTAGACTGGTCCTGAAAAAACAGTAACAAGATTGGATATTTGCTTGAGATTTGCAATTATAACTGTACATCTGATGTCTGTAGCAGTAATATGTACATTGGGTATGACTGTTTTATACAGTACTTGATTATTAGCATCCTCTTCCTGATTCTTCCTAATATACAGGTAGCACAGTGTAGTATTATTAATTCACAATATTCTCATTCAAAAAGAGTTCCAGATCAGATATTTCTTGTGAGCATTTTGAAATTTGAACATATTTATATCTTGGATGACATCAAGAATAAAGGTCTCATAAATATGAGTCCGCAAAATCTGCGTTTGAGATACAGGCTGTTTAGATTTTTAAAAAAAAAATTTTTATAGCATCTGCATTTTTCAAGATATTCAGCTGTAATTTTCTGAACATGTTACACTCCAAGGTTTACATCATATGACATGTTGAATTGTCGTGAAAATCTACAGGGTGATATTTTTCTGAAGCAGTGTCCACTTTTCTTCAAATCACTTGGTGGTGCCACTGGTAGTTTAATCTTTTAGATCAATTTAAATTTTTTCGTGTTTGCTACCGTTTTCATTGAAAAATTCAGAATTAAAAAAAATCATTGGACTCTGGCGTGTTTGGATAACCTCATAGTACCATTATTAGTTTCGACAGATATCAAATAAAAATCTATGCTATTAGGAAAAACATTGGAAAATTAAAACTTTAGCACCCTGTATCGAGCGAAACAAAACTTTTGTGGACCTATGTTTATGAGACTTCAGTTTCATGCAAGTAATCACCCCTCATAGTTTGTACCTCCATTCAAAGAATACCCTGTATACATTGTAGAACTTGATTTAAGATCATGCAACATGTTCAATGAACGAAGTCCAAATAATTTGCTAGTGATATTTTTGCAAAGATTATGTGCCTGCTTGAATACATTGAGGCTTTTGCAGCTGTGCCTTCAAAATTTTCATTAATATACGAAAAATATTTTGATATAGAACTTTTTTCTCAAAAACAATATTCTAAATTTCCTGCAATATTCGTATCCATTGTCTCGAAAAACTTTTCATTATAAAGCTGTCATTGAATATTCATATATTGTGAATAACCAGTGACTAAATCGAAAAATGCAAGAAATGTGGAGATGTTTTGAAAATTGTCATTGTATAAATAGGTACAATTTTTTTAGTTGATTCGTGCCATTACAAATTGACCTTCATTTATATCGAAAATGTGTCAAATCGTTTGTTGTAATGTGAATATTTAAATATGTATGTAACTTAAATGGTCTTTTTAGTGTAACTTCCACAAGTTTTTTGTATTGAGTGATGAGTATAAGTTGCCATTTATTGCATAATTGTAATTCTAGTTGCAATATATTCATTTTGTGTAAATTCGAATGTTTCGTACACCATTATTAATGTTTTTTATTAATGGAATATGTACCTATCAGTACAGTCTTTTTTTGGCATGTACCTTCTGCTTGGGCTTTTTGGCAAAGTTTTAACTGCAGATATGTAAATAAATATGTATTATCATTGTTTATGGACCCTTAAATTATGGTATTCATTGTTTATAGTTTCTCTGTCAACAATGGTATTATTTATTTAATGTAGGCCATTTTCAAAATAATATACAGTGTTTTCCCTTAAGTTGGTATACCATAATCACTGGCGGATCCAGACAGCGTTTTAGGGGGGGGGCACCCCCTGTATCTGCAGTGACCATAATTATCTAGAGAAATGGCGAATATTTATCCATATATTCTGGGAAACCTGTATATAAAAGAGAATTACTTAAATACCTCTGAGTGGTTTTAAGATGTTTCCTAGGGTGGGGGTTTTGTAAATTGAAGAAAACACAGTAGATACCTATAATAACGTTATTTATTACAGGCCTAAAAGAAACATTAGCAATTATGCATAATCCAATACAAAAAATACCTACTTTGCACATTCGAACAATGAATAAAATTCAATTTACTAAAAAAAGTGACAGGATCATCAAGAGACAGCCTCAACAGAAATACTTGTATTTCAGACCGCTCATGAATTGGATAATTCGACTTTTTAGTATTTTGATCAAAAGCATTAATGTATGGCGATCAGACCAGATGCCAGCAGTTTTTGAATCTTGGCTGCTATATCTGGATTCTTCAGATGATCCTGAAGGGCCCTTGGATCATTCTGCATCTGTTCTAATATCAGCCTCATGGCTGGATCTCTCAGTATTTGTTGTATTTCTGGATCACCCATCGCTCTCTGTCGTACTTTTTCGGGGTCAGCACCTACACCGGCGCTTTCCAAAGTGCAATTCCTATAACCAGACAAAGCTTCCGCATTGTTTGGATCTAATTCTATTGCCTTTTGGAAAGCAGCAATCGCCTTACTCGACTGTTGCATACCCTGTAGAATATGACCTTTTCGAATCCATCCCTTGATGAATTTGGGTTCCAGTTCTGTGCATTTGTCACAGTCTTTGAGTCCTAGGTCAAAGGCGGCTAATTTGGTGTAACAAGCAGCGCGATTGCTATAAAGTTTTGCATCGAATGGGTTTCTTCTAATGGCTTCTGAGTAATGTTTAACAGCAGTGGCATAGTCTCCTTTCTTGAATAACTCATTTCCTACAAAAATTTTCATTTGTTCAACCAATACATTATCATTTTTGTATTTTAATCTTACCTAGTTCTTTCTCTGTTTCTGCGAGTTCAGGATTGATATATGCTTTCTCCTCCTCATCTTTGATAACTTTCTCTACATCCGACAACAATGTTTTAATTTCGGGCGTCCTATGTTCAGACAAAGATTTTTCATAATTTATTTTGGCGTTTTTATAGTCCTTAAGTTTCTTGTAAGCATTTCCAATTCTCATGAAAGATTTTGCTATCAACTTAAAATCAGCCCTATTTTCTCTGCCAGTTTCAATGGCTTTTTCACATTCTTTTATACATTTCTCATATTCCTTCTGCTCAAAATAGACTGCAGCAAGATTGTTGTGGAAAGTCATATCAGTAGGATCATGTTCAATAGCTTTTGTATAATGCTGAATAGCTTCATCAAATTGTTTCTTTTTGTAAAATTCGTTTCCTGCTTCTTTCTCTTGTTTGGCTAATCTTTTATTCTCCGGTAATTCGGGTTCATTATTTTTTTTAGGTTCTGGCTTTGTTTCAGGTTTTTTAGGTGGGGACTCGTAGGATGGCTCAGTTTCCATTGGTTCTGATTCTTCTAAATTAATGCCTAAAAGAACGCTCAACGTTTGGATCATCCTAGGATCACTTGCTTTGGTTCCCAAAATGTTGGGGTTTGCTTGTAATTCTTGAAGCATATTCAGATATTCAGGATCATCCATGAATTTTTTTGTTCTGGGATCATTCTTAAGTTTTGTGAAAAGATCTGCTCTTTGGAAAGGATTTCCAAATTTCTGTGTATTTGGTTTTTGAGCCAATACCTTAAATAGATAATGAATTATTTTCTAAATATCAATTTAATTTAATTTAATTTGTCATAAAAAAAGGTGAAAATGAATATGATTTGTCAACAAAAAAATAAAGGTACGGATTGGATTATAATACTGGTATAAAAAATTTGAAGCGTTGACATGAAGTCACGAGCTTTTAAACGCTTGTTCATCCACCTTGTACGTAATGTAGATTCTCATTTGCCAGTTCAAGTAATCAATTGAAAAACAAGATTGACAAGTATTGGCCGAGTGAACCACTCCCACTACATGCCAAATATAGGCAAGTGGCAAATATTTGCCAAATACACGAGTAGTGGGAGTCCGGCTTAATACGTCATTCTCCATCTAAATGCATAATTTCATAACCATCAAATACACAATTTTGAATTTATCAGGAAAACAAATTATTGAAAAACCATGTTTACGGAACTTACAGTCTTTAGTGATCAATATGACAAATACAAATGTAAAAAACCTACCTCTCTGAGACCTTCCTTGAAAGATTCATTGGTAGGGTCGATGTGTAAAGCCTGTTCATAAGCTTCAACAGCCTTATCATAATCACCAAGATAGGCCAAGGCAGCTCCTTTCCTAGAGTAGCCTTTGGCCCAAGTAGGAGCGATTTCTACAGTTTTTTCAGCATCTTTCAGGGCTAGATCATATTTATTAGCTTTTGCATAAGCAGCAGACCTGTTAGAGTATAAGACATGACTAGTTCCATCTAAATTGATAGCTTCAGTGTAATATTTGATAGCTTCTTCGAAGTTGTTTTGCTGAAGAGCCGCGTTTCCTTTATCTTTCAATAAGGATACCTACAATTTCAAAAAATTTATTCCAAAATGAAATCCTTTCCTATTCAATATATCCTTAAAAAATGGAGTTTATTGTCTTAGTTCTCACCTGATTCGCATTAGACATTTTCACTTATTTTAATTGTATTCTTTTTCACACTGTCTGCTATGAACTTATTCAAAGTTTATGGAAACAATATTAGTTTTATTGATTATTAGAAAATAAAACACGCGTTAAGTATTCTCGTATTCTGATTAAAGAAGTCTAGCACATTCCAGATTATTTTATGTTCTATGAATTGGATCCTTACCACAGAACAATAATCTTGATGATTCATGAAGAATTTTTTTTTTATTTATACTGTGATCATTGATCAAAGAGAAATCTTCGCTTCTGCTGTGTTATGCGAGAACGAAAGTATTCACTACTTGTGAACTGAACTGGTCTGATTTTTATAAGATTATTACCAAAACAAATAATGAAATAATATTTGCCTGATAATTGATCTTCAAGTTTTTTTAGAAACTCATTTCTGTGTTGCTGTTGAAAACAGCTGATATGTGTCAAACCTGACATAAACAAAGTATCTTTTGACATGAATTTTGCCAGGTTGAAAGTTCATGTTTGTATTTTACTAGTTTTATAAAATAGGCGTTTCTGTAGTGATTGTTCGAATTTTTTGTGGATATCTTGTGAAGAAGCAAATCTGATAATAAAACATGAATGATTTTCTAAATCAATTATGTCAAAACGATATTATCTGTATATCAGATCCTATTGGAATTACATGTTAAGACAAAATACGACTTAAAATTTTTTTAACGCAATGTTTATCAAGCCGGAGGAGGTGTTAGTTGCTAATGCCTTCTGGTAAGCCATCATCGAAAATGTTGATAGACACCTGAAAAAACAGCTCTTCTGACTTTCTAGGGAGACAGAAGAATCCTCTTTATATTTTCTATTACAACACAGAAAAGGCCATGGAAATTCTAGGGGATTGTCAGCAAAGCTTGTTGGGACAATTGATAGTATATTCGACACTAAACCAGCACCTTATAGGATTCTTCATCAAACCCCATCATCTGAAGTTTATTATAGTGGGTAGAATTTGATTTTCATCTCTTTTCATAAATTCTAAGTGTTCTTTTCATTGCAGTGGTCTCATGTGCATTGACACATAAAGAGATCTTGGAAGACTGGCAATGGCTTTTTCAAAATGTTTGTGATACCCTGAGTTCATTCGAGAATGAAGATGAAATCACAGATTTTGTTCAATGTAAGATAGCATCTGTGATAGCATCAAGACAGAAACCTATCGAGATTGAAGGTATAGTGTGAGTTAATGACATCAATTCTTCAAATGATGCTATTTGTTTGTGATATCAGTTGAACATATTGCTATCAGTTTTATGATAATGAGCAGTGATGAAAGTTGGAAGCATAGTTGTATCATTTTATGAAGTATTTTATCATGAATTTGCAACTGGAGATAAACATTATTTATATCCTACACAAGTACCTATCATCTTTAATTTTCTCTCTGATATCAACATTAAAAACAGAACATAAAAAATACTTGTCATATGTATGTGTGCAGGAAACTAGAAATATAATGAGTTCTTTTCCTATCTATTATACGCTCAGAATAATCAACATCTTATTTCTTCTAGGAAATTATAATTGAAACTTTTCAGTTTATTTTTTTTATCAAAAATGCCTCTTCCTCTTGTCTTCAATACAAATTGCTCCCTTCATTCATCTATCTTTTAATATAAAAATGTACTAACAAAACTAGCATCAGTTTCGTTAATGATTTACTCCTCTCTCAATTACAGATGAGGATACTAGAGATTTTAAAGCAAAATCAAATACTTTTCTGAAATTATTCAAACTACCAAAAGACGAAAAATTAGTTAATTATTATTCATGCAGGTAATATTAATAATGTTACATCTGCTGTTTTTGTCTTGCTCAAGAGAATATTTTACAGTTACTGGAAAGGCAAACTTCCTAGACAAGGCTGGATATATTTTTCATTGAATTATTGCTGCTTTCATTCCTACATATTGGGCCATCACACAAAAGAAATTATTAGATGGTCTGATGTTAAAGAATTAAATAAAATTAATAGTATGTTAGCCCCAGATTCCATAAAGATAGTTACCAGAGATAAAGAATATTATTTCAATATGTTTTTAAGGAAAGCTGAAACATTCACCCTAATGGAACAGCTCGTAGATCTTGCTATGAAAAGGTAAAGAAATTGTAATCCTAACACAAGAAAAAACTTCATGTACAATTTTTAGGCTCATTGATGATAAAAGATCTTACAGTACTGACAAAGATCTCTTGAATAAACTGAGGTGAGATCCATTGTTTTCAAACTTATATTTTCTTTTCATTTCCCAAAATTTCCATCTCTTCATTTTAAAGTAGTTTGATTAAAAGATATCATTTCTTTCAGTAAAAATGTACCTAAGAAGGCATCATTTCTTAAGCGAGATTTAGATGCTAGAGCAAAATCAGAAGCTTATAGATTACTGTTTAGGTTACCATCCTCAGAAAAATTGGATGGCTTGATTGATTGCACACTGATGACTCCATACAATAAAAAACACATTGGAGGCAGATTGTTTTTATCTCAAAATTACATATGCTTTGAGAGCAGGGTAATATGATCTGTACTAAAAACTTGCTCTTAACAAAAACAAACTGTTTATGTGGTGGAGAATTATTTGAAATTGCTATAATATTGATTTGTATTTTTTTAAGGTGAAGGCCTTAGTGAGTTTAGTGATTCCATTAAGAGATGTGAAACTAGCAGAAAAAATAGATAACAATCAAAGCAACCATTCTTTAGACAATGCAATTATTATAACTACAACGAACGAAATTAATAAAACAAATTTCATATTTGCCCAAATTTTGGACAGAGATTTCTTGGTTGAAAAAATATCGGAGTTGCTTTCTAAAACATTCTCAAAGAGGTATTGTGTGAACAATAATCTTGATGGGATTAAATTAAAATGAAAATGATTTCAGTCGTGATCCCATCGGCTATAGAAGAGAAAGCAGTGTGTCCACTATCTCTTCATCCTCCCCTATTGACACCTCCTGGAAATGTCAGCCCCCTCTCATGAAACTATTTCCTCTAGAAAACATTCCTCTGGTCGCTAAGAAACAAGAAGAAATGGAGAAAGAATGGGAGCTTCATTTCAATAAGTATGGTCATGGGGTGTCCATGTATAGGACGCACGATGTGTGCAAACTGGTTTTACAGGGAATACCTGACAAGCTCAAAATGGATATTTGGATGACTTTCTCAGGTTAGTTAGTGTTAGAACAAAACCAGCGTTCCAACTGACTGCCAATGAGTTTGTAGTCGAGTCAGTTCTTTGGAAATTTCCAGGACAAGAAATTTCGAACATTGCAAAAAAATACTTTCCTCATTCACAGGTGCAGCAAATGAGAAAGCGACTAATCCAGGTTACTATCGATCTCTGGTGGGCAAAGCTCAAAAACATGCTTCCACAGCTAATGACGAAATCGAGAGAGACCTCCACAGATCATTACCTGAACATCCTGCATTCCAGAATAAAATAGGCATTGACACTCTGAGAAGAATTCTGAGTGCATACGCCTATCATAATCCTGTTATAGGATATTGCCAAGCTATGAATATCGTTGCATCAGTCCTGTTGATATATTGCGCTGAAGAAGACGCTTTTTGGCTATTGGCAACACTGTGTGAAAATTTATTGCCTGATTATTATAATACGAGAGTCATTGGAGCAGTTGTTGATCAAGGTTAGTCAACATACTTTTTCTCTTCAGCAAAATATCACACTTATTGAAAATTAATTCATGAATCCATAACAATTTTATATTTAAGGAATTCTTGATGAACTGACTAAAGAATACTTACCCGAATTACATGATAAACTGATCGAACTCGGAATGAACAATATGATATCACTATCATGGTTTCTGACAATATTTCTTTGCGTGATGCCTTACGAAAGTGCTGTTAATATAATGGACTGCTTTTTTTACGATGGTTCCAAAGTTATTTTTCAAATAGCACTCAAATTGCTTGAAATGAACCAGGAGCAGCTTTTTAAATGTAGGGATGAAGGAGAAGCTATGCAGCTTTTATCTGATTTCTTGAATGGGGTTTACAATGATGATGGTAGAGGGGCTATTCGAAGTAAAAGTTATGACGAACAAAAAAGAGTAAGTTTTTGTTGATGGCACTAATTCATATTCAATCAATCCTTTTTTTAGAGTATTTCTGTGCAAAAGCTGATATATGAGGCATACTCAAAGTATGTTAATGTTACCACTGGTCAAATCGAATGTTTGAGACTGAAACATAGAGTTAGGGTAGTGCAAGAATTAGAAGATACCTCGGAAAGAAATGCAATAAGATGTGTGATAGGAGATGGATTTTTCTCCAAGACTGAATTGGAGGTGAGGAATTCTCACATTGCATTTCTAATCATCCATTTCATATGGAAATGTCTTTTTCAGGAATTACTTAGTTTAGTTCGAGAAGAAATTATAAGTCAAAAGAAAACGGTCCCAGATAAAAGTGATCCCTTCCTGCAACCTTATGAAGCTTATAAGATTGACTTTGAATATTTCAAGATACTTTTCGCTACTTTCTCTCCCTGGGGAAAAGGAGAATTTTCGGAATCCATGGCTGCTAGAATTTTCAGTGTAAGTACGTACCATTGATGGAACTGAAAATCACAACCACCGATGGATATTTATCTAAATCTAAGGAACTTGAGATGTAAAATTATAATACTTTCTCCAAACTTCATTGAAAATGTATTATTTTCGTTTTAAATTAGGACTTCAGTTAAAATTGACCACAAATGCAGAGTGAATTGAAAATTCCAAGATTTTATATTCAAACCGAGCATTCCATTTTGTGTTCATGTTCGTATTCGAAATATCCTCAATCATTTACAGTTGATGGACGCCAACCATGACAGCTACTTGGATTTTCGTGAACTGATAGCTGCTCTTGGTCTGACCACAACTGCCGATGCTACGCAACGACTGAAACTTCTCTTCGCCATACATTTGCCCCCCTTGCTACGTATGGCTGACATACAATCACCGGTAACGAACGAATTCGGCGATGAGATAGCTCCAGAAGCTACAGAATTTTTTCAGAGCATCGAAGAAAGTGTCGCTTTGGATTCTCTCAGTTTGAACTCGGAGGAGGATCAAACCAGGACGTACAACTGGCAGTGAGTAAATAGATGTCATAATGCATATTAATTTCATTATAATAATGAACTGAACTTGTATAGCACTTTAATGCAGTTGAAATGCATGCACAAATTACAATATTGATTCATTGTTGTGGGTTTGTTTCATATTAATATTTTTATTTTACTGCTTCACTTTTTTAAGAAGGAACTGGAGGTTTTTTTTTATAGTCCCAATCAGGTAATGGAACTTTCTCATCCTCAAACTTGAATGGATTTTCCTAAAATAAGTAATGGTATTTAGGATAGTGAAAAAGTATTGACACTTATTTGTAGAGCAAAATATAATCGGAATACTATACTGAAATGATAACTTTGCCAACAAATGGCGTATAAATATGGAAAGATATCGTTTCTCTAGGGCCTAGGCGATTGGGAAACATTTCAAAAATTCATGAAAATCGCGAAAATATAGGCAAAGAGTGAAGTTTTAGGGCCGGTTAATCAGAGATCCTGGACAACCAAGTGCTTGAAAAGCTTAGAATATGGAAATCACACAAAGGCAGCTCCAATAATTAACAACATCTATTCAGGACGAGATAATTTAAGACAGTTTAAGTCAACCTAACCTAACCTACCTTACATGTCCTTGACAGAACGCCTTTGAATGTTTTAGGGCAGTTGCCTACAGGCGCCTCCTCCCTGTTTATAAACCGGCAAAACTCCGCCCTTTTCTTTTCGTCCTTCAAACTCCTCCATTTTGGGTCTCTCATAGTGGGATTGCAGTCTCTAGGAGGTTTTTTTAGGTCTTCCTGGGTTTTTATCGGCGCAAACTTCGGTCGCGGCTTGTACTCCCAACATTCGAATATACATTTTTCGCAGTTCACTTCGCGCACCACTTCGGGCCTTTTTTTACATTTCGGTTGGCGAATGACGCAGTCGCAATCGTCTACGTCGCACCTTTGGGAATACTGGGCTCCGTGGTTTGTTATACGACTTAGGTATTGGCGAATTATGGACAAATTTCTAAGGTACCGTCTTGCAGTTAACATATTGATGATGTGTGTTCACTGAGAATTTGGAGAATGTGATTACTTCATGACAGTTTCCGTAACTTTGACGTTGTCTTATATTAATAATGGTTGGTTTGTTCATGCACCTTGACGACAAATTCGAATATACATGGTGGCCGACATAAAACTGTCTGTCAGCATTGTTTTTCCAAATTTCAATTGAAATGTGCATGCGGTTATTATAAATTATAATTATTGTTACAATATAGAGAGAGATTGTTACAATATATTATAGAAGAGATTTTGTTGGGTAAACAGAATAGTTCAGCATTTAAAGCCCCACGATTTTTTCTTCCAACTTTCTCCTATTATTGGTCGACCATCGATTTCTGGTTTTGTTCCGGCATGCCTCATAGGATAGGTCTGAAAAATAATGTCTTTGCGTATGAATTTGCGGCGTTTTTCCTATATCAATTGAATTTCTAGCTTTTTCTTCAGCTTACTTTATCCCAAGAGAAGCAAACCGGTTTTTCACTCTTGCACAAATGAGCTTTCCTTGGACATTCAGCATAGCATCTCCGCAACTGTGCTACTTCACACATATTCCTGAAACGTAAGCCTTCTCCTTCATAAGGTATACAGGGTGGATCTTCTTCGAATACCTTCAAAATTATGGAATACAAAATGCTAAATATCTAACACATCTTATTATACAACAAAACTTTTGTTCGATTTAAACTGAAGAATTGAATTGGCAGTTTTATTATTGCGACTTACTTCCTCTGGGATAGCTGGCCTATCTTCGATTTTCTCAACTTTACACTCCATGGGGTCGCAAACGGTTGTGTCGTATCGACTACATGTCCATTCGTTAGAACGACAGGTGTTTTCGACATGTTTTTTAGCCATTAATTTCTTGTAATATTCGCATTCTTCTTCGGTGTCCCTCGGATCTTTTCTAGTCGATTCCCCTTGTGGACAATCGCAGTTACATCTCTTATCAGAATTATAGTTTTTTGAGTGTATTACTATCGTTCCTGGAATTAAGAATATTGGAATTGAGGAAATAATAATTGAAGCCCCTACGTATAGCTGTTTCCAATGTTTTTGCTGAAGAAAGTCCATGTATTGAGTGTTGACATTTTAGAGCTGAGCTCGCCATTTATGGTACTGGGAACTTTGAATACTTTCAGATGTAAAATGCTTATTGTGTTGGTGTTAACTAAAATTTTTAGTATTTTCGACATCGGAAGTTTTGATGTGTTGTCAAAATTGAATTTACCAAAAAAATATTCGATATCACCATGGTTGTTCATTAATTATTTTAAAACTGTATTGAAAAAGTTGAAGCAGAAAGCAAATTAAAGTGGATGTTCAAAATGACCACCCATGTTGGCAGGAAATCTATTGTGAATTATGATTAAAATATAGCTTCCGATTCCAGACGATCAAGTGATTCGCAATTGTCAACTGATTCCAATAATCAAAAAACAGACGACCTAAATTGGGAATCTAAAAGTCTTCTCAATTTGAGAACGATGGTGCAGTCTAAGGAGAGTAAGATGAACTTGAAATCTGTTCCAAAAATGGGTCAACCTCACTTTATAGCTTTATGGAAGAACGTTTTCGAGATCATTCAATCAGATTCAGATAACGAGGTACTCAAACACTAGAATGTTTGATAGAACCGTTCTTCCTGAGTTATGAGTTTTGCATATTTTTCTTGTTGCAGAAAATGGTCCAAGCTGTTGGGGATGTTGGCATTATGCTCTTCAAAATAGGCGATGTGAGACGAAAATTTTTCGTCCCTAGAGATGATTCAGACGATAGTCTGTTAGCGGCAGCTTCAACGCATAGTTCTTCAGGACTTGAAGACTTGGTAAGTTTGATATAAGTTCTTAGATCTTTATCATTTTCCTTAGAAGCTCTAGGTCTTGCCTAAAATTTTTACTGGTTTTCCGAAAAAGCTTTTCATGGACTAGGCTGGATTTTATTGTATGCTGTATTCCTCCTTTTCAGAGTCCAGATAAAAACGGCAATCCTACCACACCGCAAGGGGAAATTCAGTGGTACATAACCATCGAACAATTCCTTGCCACAGTATTGAATTCCGAATCTTTATCAGAATTCTTTTCAACGAAATATTCAATATCTGAACATGTGCAAGAATTGAAAGGGAAAAGATTTGAATGATTGCCTCGATATATACAATAACCACATATTTTATTCAAGTATTTGATATTGTTCATGCATTTCATTTTACATTTTTACATAATTTTACCAAATATCGTGGACACAACATGTAATATGGGTTCAATTTATTTTTATATTGTTACATGTGTACTATATTTACACTGGGAATACACTGTCTGATAAGAAGACAAAAAAATATTTGATTTTGTATATTATGAAATTATATTATTATTAATTATATTATACCACTCTGAATCATATTTGAATTTTATGAGTTGAAATGATCACAAGTTATCACAATACATTTATTTGTTTATGTTATGTTTTTGTTTTGGAATTTTAATCAAAATCTTTAAATTTTATCTCATTGATTCTTTCAAGATGAATGTATCATAATTATGCTCTTTTAATCTTCAGATCATATAATTTGGAATATCTTCAGTAAAATTCTCAGAATTAATTGTGCTTGCTGTAAGTGTTGACAGTGAATTTTTACAAATGCCAAATGTGCCAATTAATGCAAAAAGAGCCATGTTATTATTTGTTTGAATAAAGTTATTTTTTAATAATTGCTTAAAAATCTCTTTCCGTCAAAGCTTCTGAAATTAAATTGGGATTTATGTATGTAGACTGGAATTTCTGATGAAATAGATGGTTGACAATAAATTGAAAGAAAATATTTCAATTTCATTTTATTCCTCCATTGATATATCAGAAAATAATATTTGTCTAATGTATTAACTATCATCATTATGAACCTAGATGAATACTCAATGGCGTAAAGAAAATAATGGGGTAAGTAATAGACCGTAATATAAATAAAATATATTTTCGCGAAACAATGGATTGCAGTTCACTCACACATGCTACACTTATGTTCCCAACGATCAATAGATTTTATTCAATAATTTCATCCACAGTTCTTCTTCAGTGAGTCCAACCTAATCATTGGATACCATTTTTTGCTTAAAATTTGACAAATATAGGTATTTGGGCAAAATGATAAAGCTCTAGTCCATAGGAACGAAATTGTTCATTCAGTACATTTTGATCGCAAAAACACGCAATATGTAATCTAAGCAGTGTTGGGCGTATATAGTATCTGAATGGGTGACCGCTCTAGCTACGAATTTGAGCGAGCTCCCGGAAGTTCCTAACCTCAGGTTATTGTTATAAATTTTATAATATTAGCAGTGAACACTGGTATTACGTGTATTATTATGCTTATATCATACTGCAGTTATAATAATTATTATTCGAAAATATGATAGCTCCTTATTCCGGTTCTGTATATCCAAAGAGTATTTCGTTTATCCACATAATTCTATGGTTTATCTATCTGTCTTCTGTGGAAATCATTTTTAGTTAGGTTAGACCATCTATCATATTTGACAATTTGTATCAAAATAAACAATTTCATGGCAAAGTATGAGAATTGATATTTCTATTTTTTGAACAATCATTTAATCTCAATGAAATGGATCAGTATGAAGTCCTCGGATCTTTGGGAGAAGGATCTTTTGGCAGAGTCTATAAAGCGAAACATTTGACTAATGGACAAATTGTAGCTCTCAAAGTGATTAGTAAAGTAATATATCTTTCAAATTTCCATTTTAAAGTTCTCATTCTAATCTCCATTTTGATAGAGAGGACGATCACTCAAAGAAATCAAGGATCTGAGAGGAGAATTTGAGATACAAAGATATCTTCATCATCCAAATATCATACAAATGCTAGATTCTTTTGAAACTGAAAATGAAGTAGGTATAAGACCAAAGAAGAGTTGAAGTTGATAAGTATTCATGCAAGTATCTTCAAGTAAGATTACTCAATTTTCTAGATAGTTGTGATAACAGAATTTGCTCACAAAGCATTGAATACAATTCTTGGGGAACATGGATATCTTGGAGAAGATCGAGTACAGAAGATTGTTTGGGACCTTGTCTCTGCACTATATTATTTACACTCGCATCGTGTACTCCATAGGTAGGTCTACTTTTTAGTTGGAATTCATTTGATGTACGTTTTTTTAAGAGATCTGAAGCCCCAAAATATACTTCTGGATACTAAAGAACATGCAAAATTATGTGATTTTGGCTTTGCGAGAAATATGAGTACTGGCACACATGTTCTCACATCCATAAAAGGTAAGGGCTGCATGATGAAACACTTTCTTTGAATTTTCTCATACAGAAAGACATCAATTTGTTGTATCGTTGTAGGTACCCCTCTCTATATGGCTCCTGAACTGATAGATGAGTTGCCATATGACCACAATGCTGATTTATGGTCCTTAGGGTGTATTATATATGAGTTACTAGTAGGAGCCCCACCATTTTGTACTTCATCAATACTTCATCTCATACGCCTCATCAAACATGAACAAATTCAATGGCCATCATTTTTGAGCAGTATTTGTATATCGTTTCTGAAGGTTGGTCATTTGAACTACCGATATTGGTATTGCATATCAGCGATGTGTGATGTCATGATGAACATTTACTTTTCGCAATAGTCCATTGTTATTTTCATTAATCAATTTTAATCGCCTTCATATTATTGTTAGCTTGTTGAATTGAAGGAATATGTATTGTTTTTCAACATTGGTGAAACATAAATTTCAAACTGATCCATGAAGTTTCCAGGGGCTTCTGCAAAAGGACCCAAAAAAAAGATTCAGTTGGACTGAAATTTTGAATCATCCTTGGGTAAAAGGAAATATATTAGTTCTAGAAGATGATGTAACAATGCCTCTCACAAAGACATTATCAATCAATACCATGACGCTGAAAGATTTACAGAGAAAAGAACGTGCTGGACAGAAAAGTGGAGATAAGTAAGTAAAATTGCGAATAGATATGCAGGAATTTTTTCTGTTATGCAGATATTATCAGATTATTATTGGTTATGAAGGTTAGTTGAAGAAAACGAGTCAAAAAAAAACAATACAAAATCACAAAGTGGATCTAAACAAAGTGATTGTGAAAAATTGGATGTAGAAAATAATAATGCAGAAATCAGTGAAAAGATGGATCGTCTTTCATTAGATTCAAAAGAGGAAGATGTCAAATTAGGGGAACAGCATAATAAACATTCCCAGGAACACTTGGAGAAAAAGTATAACATGAATATGGAAACCGATTTACAAAGCAGTAAAAGTCAAAATAGAGGTAGAATAAACTCCGGTGCAACAATTTTATCTAAGATCACTACCTTATCTTCTCATATATCCATGACAATTTTCTTTTCCAGTAACACCTTTGAAATTTTCTGAAGAAACTCATCTGATCCAAACTGAAGAATGGAGTGTATTTTTGATGAAGGCCACAGCCGAAATTATGGGACAAGAATTGGCATATTTGACTCATTCTCATTTAACAAGCATATTAGTGTCCCCGCTGAAAAACTCAACGACAAGTCCTAAAGTGCTGACTCACATTGCAAAGTTGTTATCAATTCCATTCAGCACGAAAAATTTTCCGAATACAACTCTGGAAAGTATAATGAAAGTGAGTATCCTTTAAAATATGAGGGATGTTGGTATCTAATTTTTTCTTTTGAAGGTTTATCTTGAAGTGAAAGTAGTACCAAATTTGATTTATTCCTCAAAATTACTACTACGTGAGAAGACTGTCGATCCGTCAGATTCAACTAAAAGATATAAACTTCTATCACATTGGAACGGTGATGATTTAGAAGTATTATCTTCATATTATATCCTCATATCTCATTTGGTATATCGTGAAGAAGAATTCCTAACACAGTTTTGCGATACCATAGCTATTTTGAATATGTACAATTTATTACGCAAATTTCTGAGTTTATGTAAGTAAATACTTATTCATTCATTGATTTCCTTTGATGAGATTATTTTTTTCAAGCAAAAAGAAAACCTAGAGTTGTGTTAGATATGGTGAATATCATGACTCTTATGATATGTAAGTCAGCATCTTATTCTGAATTAGTAGAGAAAATTTTGACGAATGATGTTGGGAATGAGGAGAACCCCTTCAATTTCGTTAATCTTCTAAGGCATGAATATGCTCTCTTGAGGGAGAGGGTTTGCTATTTTATGGTTTTTCTGGGGAAGAAATACCCTGGGATACTTGAGCTTCTCTGGGATGATAATGTTAAGGAAACTCTAGAAGCTTTGATGTTTGACTCGATTGGAACAGTAAGAAATGTAAGTTTTCATTAGGAACTTTGACGTCCACTTATGTAGTATAGTTATGAATTCTTGTAATTTCTTTTGAGATAACCCCCAAATTTAAATACTTTTTTGCAGGCTGCCGAAAGGTGTGTCGATGAATTGAAAGTCAAGGAATTCTATAAGTAAATAAAACATAAAACTCATGACATCAAGTTTTGCATGAGATTTGTTTTAACTTATCATCATTTCTTCGGCAGAAGTTTGAATACTTAGGATGTTCGCTATGGTTTTCCTGCATTCTATACATTCATGCTTTCTACGTTTTATTGAAATTTGGATCATATATGCACTTTTGTGACCTAATAAAGTATTTCTATTTTTTGTTACTAAGATACTGTACTTTACTAAGCGAAATAAATTCGAAATGTAGAATTCAAATGGTGTTTCTTATGGAATTTTCATAGGTATTCACCCACAGAAAAAATTGTGGAATATTTTCGAAAAATAACATTTATTTGGAAGTACTCCACAAGTCACAACATGAATAAAAGTAGTCTTAAATATAGTAAGAACATTCAATTTGATGAACATCGTGAAAAAATTGTATATAAACAATACACATTAACGATATTGCATTTGCAAACTGTATGGACAGTTTATTGAACATATCTCAAGGTTTGCCAATTTAAAAGTCTTCGGGCCAACGTCATATCATTTACTCCTACAGTTTTCCTTTTGGCATGATGACAAAGTAGGTTACAAGCTTCAAATAAGTCAATTATATGAAGTTCTGCGGCCTCTTGAAGAGCCAATAATGCTGATGATTGTATATGCAAAGCATTACCAGCCTGCTGCTGTACAATTTCACGAATCAGTCGGGAGAAAGGTAATTTTGGTATTAAGTGATGAGTTGTTTTCTGAAGAAATTTCATTTCATGGAAGGTTTTCTTAGGAATAGTTTCGAGTTTTCCAAAGTTTAGTATCATCATACCGTCCTTTCGCTGGTCTACGATTGTCCTCCTTCGGGGAATGAACGATTTTCGTTTGGATCCCCTTTTCCTAACTTTAGTTGATGCATCAATCGAAGAAGCTCCTTCACTCTCTCGTTTTGAATAATTTTCCTTTCGCGGTGTCTGCTTTCTGGCAGGTGGTGAGTTTTTTATTCTAACCATGATTGTACGGATTTGTAAAAACGAGATGAAGATCTCCTTATGAAAACAATGCAAATTACATTCCCTCGAAATTTTATTTTTGTATACTAAATTCGAAAACGAATCAGAAGCCGTTACGAACCATAGATAAGACATGCATAGACCATAGAACAGAATATCCTAACCTTTTTCTCTCTAGAAAAAGGATTGTTCTGTGACTGTACACTAATCCATAGCCATCGTCATAAGAGGTGACAACTGTCTCAACAAGCCACGAAATATGGCAGCGTCGTATTCAACTCCTCCGAGCGTAAAACTTTTGTGAGCACATGTCTAGATTGTCTAGTGACAATAGTGACATCGTATTATTACTAACGTATAGATATATTTTACTCTCCGAAAAAGTTTGACGCTGTGTTGGTCATTCAATTGATAATTGAGCTTGAAAATGTTGCTGTTTCAGTCGATTTGAACTTCGCGAGTTACGAAATCATGATGTAGGTCTTCGATATTCATGGGGGTAATTATCCCCCCCCCCAGTAAATATTCGCCCTTGGTAAGTGACGATAAAAGAAATGGGGCATGAATAGAGTTCAATGAGGGCGCAAAAAAGGCTTGAGCTGTTTCATCAGAATTATATTATGGCATTACTTTAATTATTTTTTTTATTCATATACGTCAGATCATTTTCATGGGTTGTAAATTTTATTTGTTCTTTTTCAAAATCAACAGTTAATATTGTTTTTGGGTGTGGGAACCACACAATTTACCAATAAATACCAACTACTTACTACATAAAGAAACCTACGAGCGACGATCCGATTGCCCGGGCCCCGGACTGGCAATGGACGACCCTTTAAAACTCAGTCCGATATTCCCAAGTTCCAAGAACGATCGTCTACCTTTGAGAGTGAAAGTGGAAGATTATATTCCGTTAATATATAGGTATAGTATACGACGGACGGCCAATACGTCATGAATTCAAGTTCTTGAGGGCATTGCTCCTTCCATTTCATTCCAATATATTTTTGTTTGGTCCTTTGTTGAGGATCCACCGATAGTGATCAGCGTTGCCGGCTCGTCAGTTATTTACTCTCTAAATATTCCTTACATTGACTGGCTATCACATTTAGGACATTTCATAATTTTACGGTGGTGTAAGTTTTTCTGGGTTGAATTGAAGACTGAAGTATATCGTTCTCTACAAAATTTAAGGACTTATAATTTGTCCCCACAAAGATTTATAACGAGTATTATCCTGAGTATGTTATATAAAACAATACACAGCGAATAAAACAACATAAAATAACAATAATTATTGATTCAATCTAATTTCATATTGCTTATAAAATCAAAGGATTGACTTTCTTAATGATCAATACGAGTACTTTCGTGAATTTTGTTGCTATCTATAGATCCTCAAATATTTAGCTTTTTCATCCTTTTAACTCACACATCGAGTGTACCAGCCAGTTCAATTTTGGAGGTCATTAACCTGATGAGATTGGCAATAAAAAACCAATTTAGTCAGTAGGTTAGTGGATCAATGTTCGTTTATTTTCTTTTGGCTGTCTTGTCTTCATCGGTTTGCGTTCATGTAGATATTCGATAATCGTTTTTTTTTTTACGAAAACCGGTACCGATAATTTGACCGCAATTTTTTTTCAAACCCGGATTCTTTTTGGGGATATTACGGCACGGCAACCAGGGATGGGGAATTTCAGGACTAAAGAGTGCCTGATTTTGTTTTAACACCCGAAAATTCAGAGAAAGATATAGTGAGAGAAGATATTTTGAAACAATTATCATATAAAAAGAATATTTGTAAAAATAACTTTGTATGGATATCTGTTTTTCTTTTGAATTGTTCTTGTTTTTTTGGGCTCTAGAACTAGTAGGAAACTGCTGAATAGGGGTCAGAAATAAATTTGATTTGATAAAAAAAATAAAGATGAATGTATGACAGGTGAAAATTGGTTGAACATTGATACAAGAAAAACATTAATTCGAAAGAAATGATTACTGAAAGAACAAGATGAAACATAGGTACTGTACCATTTCTGAATTTCCTACCCTTCAATAAAATTAAATGCACCGTTGCCAGACTCAGACTACTTCATGGCTTCCAACTTTGCAACGCTGTCTATTGACGAACTGTGGAACTATAGTCCATCCAAGAATGATTGACATCTCGGGGGGCTTTGGAAAATCAAAATTATGTTGGTAATGCCCATTCAGTAATATTTCAAGTTGCAGAATTCAGGTTGGTGTTGGAAATAACACTGACATTTTGTTCTGTCATTAATGTTTCGAACAAATTTGGCAAATAATAAATTGAGCAAGTGAAATGAATATCTTTGAAATGAGGCTCTTGAAAAGTGAACAGCTAAAAAATGGAAAGCCTGCACGTAGAAAAAGAAATGAGAGAAGATTAGTCAAAATATAAGGAATGTTATGATATATTGCTGACAAAACCTATCATTATGAACATGACGAGTTCTGCCCAGATGAGGAAAAATGACATGTTGTGGTTGTTGAAAAAGAATAATAGGAATATTTATATTTTTCATAATTTACACCTTCATTCTTCATTGTTCACAAATATTGAAAGTTACAATGTCATGACAAAATTCTTCATATAATAAATAGATCCATTGGGTTTTATTCTATTACAAATTTCCCAATCCATTCACATTGCAATAACACGCTTCAAATTATCAACTAGATTTTTTCGGTTTAGCGAATAATTCATATTGAACATTGAAAAGGACCGTACTATTTGATCACCCACGATATTTTTCGTTATGAAACCAGAATTTCCAGGCTGTATGCTCCTATAATTGATCGTAAGATCGAAAATGTATCAATACAAGATGAAAATAATATACTGCTGGTATACAGATTCACACGCTGGTAATCGTATGTGAAAATTGGGAACATTTTCATGTTCAAAGTTCCTCACTTTAAAAAAATATCGTTCAATTTTTAGGATATTTCTATATCTATGATGAAAGCACAGAAAATGTTTAGTTACTTTTTTGTAACTAGAAATAAAGCTGCGACTGGACTTTCAAGGCCTGCTCTGATGTCAATCATTCTTGGATGGACTATATGTTGAATGAAACTTATTTAATATTATTTTATAATTCTGTGGATGATGAATAGTAGTACGACTTCAAGCAATACTTTAGGCAATTCGCATCTTTATAAATAGGAGATTTGAATCATATAAAAGATCCACCATGATGTACTCTTGTTCTTCTGTGACCATCGAAGATATGCGATTCTGTGGAAGAATTAACCTCCGAGAACAAAAACAAACAGAAGCTCTTGCCCTTCTTGCTTCAGCTCTTTTTTACTTCAGCCCTTCACTTTGGAACACTTCTACTTTCGTTCTACTTTTTCAATAGGTAATTCTTTGAAATGGAGTTCCTCTTCAAGGAATCCGCCATTTTAGATTCTCTTTAAAAGACGCTTCCCTTGTTCACTGGTAATGTACACTTCTCCATTTTTAATAATACTGTTTCTCTTCACAGGATTTAACCCCATGTAAGCTTATCTATTTTATTATTGCATTTCTACTGAATATTGTGGAACTTCGTTCTACTGCCATTAACCCACTTGGAATATTCTTATACTGTTGGTAAGAAATACCGGTACAGTTAACTATTCACTCGACATAATGGTATAGGCATTGGAGTTGTTGCTTTTAGAGTAATATTTCACGTTCAACAATACTTGGTTTGGAGGCCTAGGATAACTGTTTATATCGTCTGTGCCAAGGAAAACATCCCCCACATCTGTGGCTTGAGACTTCCTCTGAGAATTCTCCAAACGAATATCCTCAGTAAACCAAGCCTCGTCTTCGGGCCACGGCGTACCGAATAAGCAAGGAGTGCTTTGAAGGTGCCAACGTTCATCAGTCAACAGGAAATATAAGGAGTTTACCTTCACCCTCAAACCAACGTACTACTAGGATCTCACACGTAACACTTGGAAGGAAGGATTCTCACACTAGGAACCACAAACACACTGCTTCGGATTCTCAATAATAATCAGGTGACACACTTCTATGCCTATAACCTTAGAACAACTTGGAATTATACTATTTATCAGGATTGTGCCAGTAGCCATCTTACCGGAGTATAGGAAGCTCCATATTGTACATACCACCAGTGCTCGTCTTATTAATTATTGATCTATGGATTGTAAACATTTCATCTGTAATGCTATAAGGGTTTTTGCTTTCAAATCCAATGAGGAATTGGATTTGTTTCGTTTTCCCTTAAGAAGCTTTTCCCTAGAAACGCTTCGCCGGACCAATAAAGGCCTGTTCCACCTTGTGTCCAATCTTGAGTATTATTTATCTATTTCACCTCACTATTTCCCATCCTATATTTCACTAATCTGAGTTATTACGAATCTGAGTTACTACAACATAACATAGAGTCCTACCAAACATAGACGATCACAAGCCAAGCCAAAAAACAAAGTGTAATCTCCCCTTTAACGTAAATGCCCCCTTTAGATGCACAGGGAAGGATTTGCTCTCTTACACTTCTTCATAATATTTCCAGGAAGAACAGTTCCTGGAATGTTACAGAGGTGCCGTGACCAGGATAACTCAAACGATTGTGAAATGTGGAAATTTGAGGTTGAAATTTATTGTTACTAATATTTTATTTTCAGTTGTGTTCCAGTTTAATTCTGTTTTAGGAATAGGTACCCATCGATCAACTGTCCACAGATACTTTGAAATCGTCTCTGTAGAGTCCCAAGAGAAATGTGATAATCAATGGTATCTGTAATGTCTTCAAGTTATATCCTTTTTCTACACGATCTCTCTGAGCATACTTTTCTTCGAAAGAACAGGTGGAACAGACACATAAAGGTACAAAGTGTATATTTCATCTTAAATAACCAGTGAAAACGTTTTGAACTTATCTGAATATGGTTTCTCTTAGCATGTGCAGTTTAGAATATGTATTTGGTGTTGGGAATGGTTCGGAGATGGGGAGTTGATTTGCAAATGGAGGACGACTGATATTTGAGAGTCAGTTCTTTATCTCGGTTCCATTATTGTAACGAAGCATTTTAGAAATAGCGTTATGTAGACAAAGTAGGGACCCTACGAAGCTTTTACAATTAGAAGTGAACCATTGAGAAATCATATTCAATCAGACTTCCATTTTATATTGCACTTGTTCTATTTTATGTGTCATTATTACACTTGGGATTTCATAAGATGTATGCTGCATATTCTGTAGGATCTTCTAACATGTTGTTATCATTCCGGAGAGAAAAGGTTCCTGCCGATCAACCATCTTCAACTAACTTATGATTTGTTAGGGTCCTTCCACCATTTTAGGATATCAGGAAACTGAGAAGCCACCATTTTGTCAGGAGGATTCCATGGATATTTCATAAATGTTTTCATAGGTACATTCCTTGCTCCAAGTGTTTCAGGATTGGCAGACAGAATAGACGAATCAAATCATTTTGATTTCATTTCTTCGAAAGATGGCAGCCAACCGGATGTCGTTAGAGTCTTCACCAATGGGGGTCGCAACAGTTTTGATTGTCATCAAATCAATAGGATCCAATTCTTCAAGAACATTTCTGGTGAAACCTTTTGGAATTTTATCAAAGCCACTTGTGATGATTCTTCTTACCAATGGATACCTACTTTCCACTAATTTCATTTTGTCATTCTCTAGATACTTGATTGAGGCCAATCAAACTGAGGCACTCGTCATGCCTGCACCTAATTCAAGAAAGAAGTTTTTCCAATAGGATTTCATGAAGTTTTTCAAGTCTGGGGTCGTAGGGCTGAATGTTCGACACCACAACGGAAGGATGCCACGAGAAGCCATGTCTGGATGCTGCCGATGAACCAATAGCAGAGAAGTTCTTAGAAGCTGGGGTCGTATAGGTTTTCATCTTCAGTAGGATCCAATCAAAACAAGAACAAGACGAGATGTGTGATGTTCAGTGCTCCTTTGTGAAAATGTCGATTATGCCTGGAGTGATGTGAGAAGTGTAACTGTTTTCTTAAAGATCAATATTTGTAAGTTAGTCAACTAGTTCCACTACGACAGATGCCCATTTCTATGTCACGATATCCATCTTTTTTAAAATATTTCGACCTATGCCTACTTCTACAAATGGAAATTCTCATGTTATAATTTTCGAAGCTTCGCCCTTATTCTCTTTTATCATAATGTCCAAGCTTCTGGGGTCGACTGTACCATTTCTGAATTTCCTACCCTTCAATAAAATTAAATGCACCGTTGCCAGACTCAGACTACTTCATGGCTTCCAACTTTGCAACGCTGTCTATTGACGAACTGTGGAACTATGTTGAATGAAACTTATTTAATATTATTTTATAATTCTGTGGATGATGAATAGTAGTACGACTTCAAGCAATACTTTAGGCAATTCGCATCTTTATAAATAGGAGATTTGAATCATATAAAAGATCCACCATGATGTACTCTTGTTCTTCTGTGACCATCGAAGATATGCGATTCTGTGGAAGAATTAACCTCCGAGAACAAAAACAAACAGAAGCTCTTGCCCTTCTTGCTTCAGCTCTTTTTTACTTCAGCCCTTCACTTTGGAACACTTCTACTTTCGTTCTACTTTTTCAATAGGTAATTCTTTGAAATGGAGTTCCTCTTCAAGGAATCCGCCATTTTAGATTCTCTTTAAAAGACGCTTCCCTTGTTCACTGGTAATGTACACTTCTCCATTTTTAATAATACTGTTTCTCTTCACAGGATTTAACCCCATGTAAGCTTATCTATTTTATTATTGCATTTCTACTGAATATTGTGGAACTTCGTTCTACTGCCATTAACCCACTTGGAATATTCTTATACTGTTGGTAAGAAATACCGGTACAGTTAACTATTCACTCGACATAATGGTATAGGCATTGGAGTTGTTGCTTTTAGAGTAATATTTCACGTTCAACAATACTTGGTTTGGAGGCCTAGGATAACTGTTTATATCGTCTGTGCCAAGGAAAACATCCCCCACATCTGTGGCTTGAGACTTCCTCTGAGAATTCTCCAAACGAATATCCTCAGTAAACCAAGCCTCGTCTTCGGGCCACGGCGTACCGAATAAGCAAGGAGTGCTTTGAAGGTGCCAACGTTCATCAGTCAACAGGAAATATAAGGAGTTTACCTTCACCCTCAAACCAACGTACTACTAGGATCTCACACGTAACACTTGGAAGGAAGGATTCTCACACTAGGAACCACAAACACACTGCTTCGGATTCTCAATAATAATCAGGTGACACACTTCTATGCCTATAACCTTAGAACAACTTGGAATTATACTATTTATCAGGATTGTGCCAGTAGCCATCTTACCGGAGTATAGGAAGCTCCATATTGTACATACCACCAGTGCTCGTCTTATTAATTATTGATCTATGGATTGTAAACATTTCATCTGTAATGCTATAAGGGTTTTTGCTTTCAAATCCAATGAGGAATTGGATTTGTTTCGTTTTCCCTTAAGAAGCTTTTCCCTAGAAACGCTTCGCCGGACCAATAAAGGCCTGTTCCACCTTGTGTCCAATCTTGAGTATTATTTATCTATTTCACCTCACTATTTCCCATCCTATATTTCACTAATCTGAGTTATTACGAATCTGAGTTACTACAACATAACATAGAGTCCTACCAAACATAGACGATCACAAGCCAAGCCAAAAAACAAAGTGTAATCTCCCCTTTAACGTAAATGCCCCCTTTAGATGCACAGGGAAGGATTTGCTCTCTTACACTTCTTCATAATATTTCCAGGAAGAACAGTTCCTGGAATGTTACAGTACTTTTTCTGAAATATTCGAATACGTTTCTATTTTGTCCGGATGCAAACTACGACCATACCTACTTTATTATTTTCCATGATGTGAAAAATTCTAAAAAAAAATGCCGTTTTCACAATAAAAACTGGAAAAAAGCGCCAACTCACTTATTTTTGAGTATTGAGAATGAAATTTTTCGTTTTAATGTGACGAAAACGCCGGTGAGTTCAAACCAGGGGAAAAAGTGTTCTAAGGCTCAAAAATACGCTTGAAAAAAAGCATTTATGATATTTTTCATTGCAAGACGTGCAGATGAAGAGCCTTTAATATTCTATCTAGGATTCTGAGCCGTTTGCGTTTGACACATTTAAAAGAATGGAATACATCCTGTATTTTCTTAACGTAACATTTTCCAAATATATAGTTGAGAGAACAACCTCCCATTATTCTTCTAGTCTGTCTTTTCTGAGTTTTCCGCATTGAAAACTGGATAATATAATTACTACCAATAAATAATTATTGATCTGAGTGGATCACCCTGAATAGAGATCTATACTTATACATTGTTACACTGAATAGTGGATGAGTATGTACTAATATAAATATTAAATGACTAAATTGATAGGAACACTCAGGACTATACTGAACTCTGCAATGGAGATTGGAAAATTTTCAACGCAGAGAGAACATTGTTGAAAGTTTGTTGTCCCCTGCTCGGTCCATTCGTATAGGCCTGTAATACGACCCTGTCCTCATCAGTCAAAACAAGAAGAATGACCGGGCTCGTCAGGCAGTTTATTTTCGGAACAACCGAAAAAAGGAAATACAAAACGAGTCGCAATTTCGCAAGATCGGGTAGGCAAAACGGTCTTTAATTGGTCGGTCCCGTCTGCAAATCGACTTGGATTCAGAGAATATTGCTCAATATCACTGGAAAGAACGAAGCGGAGATTGCACAATCACACGTTTAATGTATGTTAATAACAACAGCCGAAATCGTACTTTTTTATGCGCTCAAACGAATATTTCATCGCTGTAGCCTTTCTCAACTTCTTGCCAATACCGATGAGTATGCAAGGCAGAGATGTATTCGAAACTGCGTCAGAATTTTTATATGTTATAATGGGATTTATATGAATACAGAGGTCTGCACACAATATGCAGAATAAAGTTTTTCAAAGCATCCATTAAACGTACTTATAGTTATAGTGAAAAGGGGTCACAGTTCACTGCGACCTTAAGGTCTATTGTGCCCCCTATCAGAGCTGTTATCATCGCGCCTCCTACAGCTCGCCCTCCAGTTCCAGAGATTTGATGAAATCCATTATCTGGGATGGCTTCAAGGAGGATAACTCCCCACTTCTACGAGTTTCTTGTCCAAAGCACTCTTTCCTTTGGCTTGCAATGGCATAGCATTCCGTAACCAGGTGAATAGGAGTTTCTTCCTCCTCCCCACAGAATCTACACTCATCAGTGTCCGATAAACCCATTCTCAACACATGCTTCTTTAGGCGAAAATGTCCTGTGAGAAAGCCAGTGAGTAAATTAAGTTGGTTTTTACTGGGATCCAGATATTTTTTGGATCTAGCAGTTTCAAAGTTCCGGAGGAACTTTTTGGAGTGATCCATCCCTGGGAGATTCCGCCAGAGTTTTTCCCTTTTGGTTCTCTCCTTCAGCATAAACTCCTTCTTATAGGTGCATTTTCCTATACCATAGAAGGGTTCTGGGCCAGTGAGTGGCGTTTGTGCGCTCTTTCTGGCCAGTGTATTGGCCTCTTCGTTTCCTACGATTCCCGAATGACCGGGAACCCAGATTAAAAAGACCTTATTCTTCTTGCCTACCTCATTGAGTTTGTTTCGGCACTCCCAAATCAGCTTTGAGTCAATGACGTAGGAGCTCATTGCTTTAATAACAGCTTGACTATCTGTATGAATAGCTATATCGCACTTTTGATAGTTTCTTTCTAGATTTATATCTAGACATCTTTCGATTGCCAGTATTTCCGGCTTGTACAGGAGCCTAACGATAGTGCACACTTGGTACCTACTTGACCCGTAAATCCCAGCGCCAGCTCTTGTAGCGGTTTTGGAACCATCTGTATACCATTTTATTGTATTTTCTTCGAGATTATCGTTGGTGTATTCCCTTTCCCAATCCTCTCTTTTGCTCAGCAATGTACTGGAGTTTTTCTCAGTGCTTACTTTCTTGATCATTACATCACTAGGAAGATTTGCAGATGAGGTGTAGTCGTTTAGAGAGGACCAAGCTGTCTGAAACCTGACTCTCTCATTGCCTGCTCCTTCTCTAGATACTCTGAGGATGGCCTCATGGGCTACCCCATCAATCACTAGATGTAGAGGTGTGAGGTCTGTGATGATCTCAAGTGCCCTGGTATGGGCACGTTCTCATAGCTCCCGTGATGCACACACAGGCAAGCCTTTGTACTTTGTCGAGCATTTTCCTCGTACTTGCCTGACTTGCCTTAGCAAACCAGGGTACTGCCCCATATGTGACTATAGGTCTTACAATCATGACGTACATCCATCGCAGTATTTTTGGGTTACAGCCCCAATTCCTGCCGCATAGACGCCTGCACTAAGAAAAATATGAATACCAAGCTATTTCGCATTGACCTTTCCTCTTTCGATCCGTATATTTATATCACGGCCAGGATATCTGTGAAAGAAGTTTTATCGAGTTTAAAACTCCCCTTTTTGCCACATTTTATTTTTGCGATTTTCGCGATTTTTTTAAAAATACTTCTACATCGCCTAGAGAATCGAAACTGCACCCACGTATGACTTGAATATTCCTTTTTCCGACCGTATACGAATTTCCTCACATTCCAACACATCCTAACCAAATGAACTCCTTGAAACGCTGAGAAAAACCGACACCTGCATATACTTAAAAAAACACATTTTCGATAGAACAGCCTGTAAGAAAATTCAAGGGGTAATTCTTTGTCAGAAATAAGGGTGGGTCTTTCATACAAACTTTTATTTTTCGAGCCCCCTCTGCTCAGTTGAAGCCCCCTAAAGATAAAGCCTCGTAAACAGGTTTCATTTTTTTTTCAAAAACCAAGACAAGAATAAAATTAAACAGACATTTTATCCGATCGAAAACCCGCTCAAAAAACTTTTGGTGGTGTTCCTCTATGATTGCAAATTTGCAAGGAGTAGAAAAGCCACCCCTTGACCTTGTTTCTCAAGGAAATTTCCCAAATTCTCATAGAATCCTGAATTATACACAAGTTCGAAAGCGACATTCTCTGATAAAAATACAATTTGTGTACCATATGCTCACGCCCCTTCTGTGCGTACATCATCACCATATCCAATGGACATTTCAGTGGGTCAAGCCTCACAACGAATGTTCCGAGTGTTGCCAAAACACAAAACTCATTCGAAACTGTTGGTAACACTGCATCGGCTTCAGGTCATTGAACCAAGCTTGATCGATATATTTACATTATTTTGTGAAAAATAAGGAGCAAGTACTAGTTGTATTGAGTACACACGACTCAACCAGTTGGTCAGTGCTGGATTTGATTTAATTTTCGGAGGAGATCGATGAAGATTAATAATCTCCTGAAGAAATAGTGGAAGTATTGAAAGGAAATTCAAAAACTTCCCTATCTCAATGCGTGTTTCTTCTCATATCGACAAAGATGTAATTGAATATTGAAATTAAAATATTTTCAAATGATAAGGTTGGAAGCAGTGAGGAAGAATTCATAGTAAAATTCATTGCCTTACAATCACAAAATCAATAACTATTAATGATATTCATTAAATATTTTTGTTCGATTCAAATTGAAAGAAAGAAATCTTTCCTTGGCAAAATTTTTAAATTCCGCGTGGTTTTTGGAATTCCCTATAGAGAGTAAACTACAGAATCATCTCAAGACTATCTCAAGACCATCAGCGCTATTACAATACAAATCGCTGAAGTTGAGTGCTCATCAGAACAACTTGGGGTTAATGAACCTCAAGGACGACAGAAGCAAGGTAAATTACCTAATATTTATTATCTGACTTTTTATTTTGAGCTTTCACCATCGACTTAATTCATCTAATAAATACGGAGGTAATGAACTCATATAATATCAGTTCAGTAACCCAGATATCATGAATATTCCACAAAAAATATCTTAGCGTGAGAGCTTATTTCAACGGGGTAAAAAATGCGTTTGCGACATGATTGAGATTGAGAATATTCAACTGGGTATTGCTCAAGTTTGAAGAGTTCGAGATCGATATATGTATCCTTCATATCATAATACTGTGTTATTAAGGCATAATAATCGATGTATACGGTGTATCAATGAAGAATCTGCTCATCAATAACTTCATTTGTCCAAAACTCCCCTTATCACTCAGGGGAATTTTCCACCAGAGACGTCAACTGAATATTCATTGTTAAATGCGATCAGTATGCATCCTACAGTCACAGTCTCTGAACTTTTTACGGCTTGGCCCACCGAAATTGCATACATGAGACGCATGTTATATTGGAAGTAATTCGTGCCATTTTGGGCTTGAAACGCTAAGCAATCATACCTACATATCTCTTCGATTTTGAGACCGATAAATCGATTGATAACGAATGAAAATGTACTGAGAACTAAGTCCCGAATTTTTGAAATTAATACAGAAAATCACAATGAATATGATGATTTATCAATAATAGAAGCTATTGGTTCAATATTATCCATTTCCTCCTTTCAGTTATCGAAAAATTCTAAATTCAGCTGGAGATCCCAACAGGCGACCAAGACAGAAACCTATATCGAAATATCAAAATATTTAACTGTGGCCAAAAAATGATGAAGATTCTTAAAAAATGGATCAAAATTTTCAAGAGTACGATATATCTCTTATATCCGCCATCTTGAAAGCCGTAAAAATACGTTTCAAGCTTCACAAATCCTATGTCGCTCAAAAAATTCTATAGGAATCTGTGGTAAGGAGTTTCATTGGCAATAATTGAATTCCATAATAATCTTCCACAGTTTTTCAACCTCCATCAGTTGTCTTCCTTAAGAGGACTGATGATAATACCGAACCAGGAAGTTAACCAAAGACATCTCAAGAAAGATTCTCTAAATCTTTCATGAACTGAAGGTATCTCTAATACCTTCAGTTCATCAGTTAGTTTTCAATATTTTTGTTCGTGGATATTAAATAATTCAACAGATTCTCTAGATTTCAACGTTTTGAGTATTTTTGAATGCTAAACTCTACAATGCAGCACTTTTGTGACAGTACCATTACTTCTTCGCCTCGAACAGGAACTGCTGACATTGAAAGCTCCTTCAAAATTACACACTCACCCATTAAACGTCCAATAACCATAATTAAGACTTATTAATCATGGAATGCCGTACCTCAGTTACGCAGTTCGATGAATTCCGTCCGTCCTGAAAGAAGAAGAGGAAGATCAGATGGTGCTCTATGGTGGGGACTACTACGAATACAGTTTGATATACTCGAGGTACTGTTGGATCTGCTTTGTGTGCTGGGTCGACGACCCAGCCTTGGCTATGACTTTCCTTTCGCATTAGACGTTAGACTTGCGTTAGAATCAGACCAGCAGCTGACCGGCTAAGATCCGGTACACCTACGTGGTGCAGGAGGAGACAGGCGAGCCTGTAAAATCAGGATTGATTTCTTCAGGAGCGATTCTCAGAGAGAAGTTGTCAATTTTGACAGATGACAGGATTCTCTAATGGAAGTTGTCATTTTTGACAGCCAACGCCATTTTTGTAGCTTCCTGATGAAAATGTTAGTGTTCTGTTAATTTTTTTCGTGAGGAGATCGGTCGAAAAAGTGGGTCCAGAAGAATCTTAAAATCTCAGCGAAGCTTCAATACAGTGAGAAAATTTTTATGAGGTCCAAAAGGGGAATAATTGATTCATACGTGGGTGAAATTTCGATTCTCTAGGCGATGTGAAAGTATTTTAAAAAAATTCGAGAAAATCACGAAAAGATCCGGCAAAAACGACAATTTTAAACTCGATAAAACATTTTTTACTGATATCCTGGCCGTGATGTAAATATACGGATCGAAAGAGGAAAGGTCAATACAAAATAGTTTGTTATTCATATCTTCCATTACTTTCCCATTTCTCCGGGAAAATATATCAAACTGTGACATTTCGCCTATAAAATCACCCGATTTGCAGAGATCTACCGATTTGGAAAACCACAATAGGTTATACAGAAAATCACGATAAATATGATAATTTATCAATAGAAGAAGCAATTGGTTCAATATTGTCCATTTCCTCCTCTCAATTAACGAAAAATCCTAACTTCAGCTGGAGATCCCAACAGGCGACCAAGACAGAAACCTATCATTTTGAATTCATTGTTATGCAGATCTTCACAAGGTGGCCTTCTACAGTTCTACAAACAATATGATATATCCTTGATAGAAAGGCAAGATGGAGGGATGTTAGGATTAGAGAGATAAAAAAGAATTGAAATACCTATTACAAAGAAATATGAAAAAATTAAAAACATTAATTTGCGACGTAGTCCTACTTGTAGAACCAACTAAAACCACTAGTATAGGTACCATCATGAGTATAATGATCGCTCATGAGCACAATTATGCAAGAATCACTTTTGAAACATACAATAATGCCTCAATCATAAAAGTATTAATTATAAAAACATATCAGAGAATGGTCGATGAAAAACGTTATTTATATGTTCATTGGCATTTAGGTATGAATTTAGATGAGGTTGTTATGGAGTTAACGTTTCGATGAAAGGTTAAACGAGATACCTCATTATGCAGTATTATACTGCGTAGTTTTTACGAGTGCTAATACACCCACGGCTGCATTGTTGGTTTCAATTAGAAGTATGCATAGGATTAGCTTCCTATATCCTTTCTGTAACCGTATTTCTTGTTTCCACTGTCTTCAATCCAAATCCGCATTCATGAAAAGTATAAATTTATAAAATTGCTGCTCTCTTAGAGCCATTTTAGCCTAACCTTAATATGGTACTGCCTGAAAGCTAGGTGAAGATGTAGCTAAGCAACTTTGCCCCAATGTTCTTTCGAATCCAAAAGCGTTATTCGAATTTTTATCGAATACTCTGAAAAAGTGGTCCAAATACCATTGGGGGTGTGCCAAATATCATATCGTACCTATTTGGGAAGTTCAAACAAACCTTTTTCTGATGCAGGGGAGTGTAAGTATCATTATATACGTGTCTTTAAATGTTTCCATCAGTCGTATGAGTGTATCGGACTTCGATCAAAATAGCTTGTATAGCCTAAGGAATATGACATACCGAGATATTTCCGCACCTTTTAGACATTATTATTCAAAACCGCTTCGCATTATTTTGTGAGACACAATTTTTGCTTTCTATGGAATACGATCAACGACCTGTGCCTCCCTGGAGGTGGCAAGGTTGTTACCGCACTGCTGCTTTGCCAGTTTTCTCAAGAAATATTCGATTATTTGCAGTGGGTATACTGCATTTGGTTTAGATCAATTGGATGATTATAGATCACTCGAAGTTGATAGGTTACAGAGCTTTTCCAAAATGCACCAAGGAAAGGAACACAGATGAAGTCCAATAGGACCAATAAGGCAGGTAGCTGAATATGATATTGCTGGAACATTTCGAGACTGGTTATCGTGAAACGAAGTAGCAGAAGATCCCAAAATTATGGCATATGATTATGGAAAAGAAGACACTAAAAGTGGATGTTCGCCATGGAGTTTGCTAGTCTATGTCGTCAACTGCTGTTACATGTTGATTTTTTTGATTGTCTTGTTTCTGGTATTCTGTAAATTACACCTTTCTGAACCAAAGGATATAGATTGACTTTCTATTTTCGATAGTGGTTCAGCATTTTCATTTCTCAAATCCCTGAAGATACAAGAGGGTCTTTATGATTCTTATCGAGTAAGCGATTGCTTTATCAGAAAATATTAGTCTTGCAATAAAAACTGACCCATATCATGTTCGAACACTAGCATCCTTTGATTTACTTTTTCCAGGACCTTCTCAGAGTATACAAACAGTGAAATGGAAGAATTTTGGGAAATACATGAACGAAGTAAGTTCCACACTAAATATTTTGGGAGGATCACAAGAATACAGTATGTTTTCGTACCAAGATATTCATAAATTTTCGTTATTCAACTGAGAATGTTTGCACCCAACAACAAAAAGATTGAACATGCATGTAATTCTGTGTCTGACAGACCAGATAGGAGTTCAGTAAAATCGACAACTCTGGTCGCGTGGTTAGCATTGGGAGTTCGTTGACATTTCAGCCATAAAGAGGGGTTATTCACCTACTGAAAGTTGAAACCTTCGCCGAAGTCGATCGGTGAGCTTACTGACCCAGTGCCGAGACTTGGACGAGATGGGAATACGGTGTGGTACGTTGTGGGTACCCGCCTATCTATTCGAGTGGCACAGGTTAGGACCATGGCCTTTGTCATCGAGGAATCGTGTATGCTAAGCCGCTGAGGCAGATTTTGGACATGAAATAGTTTTTAGTGGATTCACATAATATATGATTGATCGTAATAGTTTGGGAAAAATGAAATATGGCACAGAAGAGATACAGGGGCATCGAAAAGTCATGATCGGGGAAACACCAAGAGGCTTCGATATATTCACACCCTTATCAGTTTCGTACGCCCACCAGACCTGCTTCATTAGTGTCTAACTACAGAACTGGTATCAACGATCTTCTGAGTCTTTCCAAAAAAAAAGAGCAGTTCTTAAACTAGTGTACTTAATCATTAAGTTAGATTAGGTTGAGATGGCATTAGTGTTAGCTACACGATTAAGCCCACTGATATCTTTTGGCCGCCTTTTACTACTAACTGTTATCAGTATCTTTGAACAAAGGTTTTCTCATGTAGCTCTTTGCATTTTATGCCTTTCTTGGAAATTCAACTCTCGTCAATAGAGGAAGGATTCTTAAATTGAGGTCCTCTACTGCAAGACAAATGGTGCTCATGTCTTTGTTGAGCTCGCAATATCCTTTAAGTAGTTCAGACTGCGATCATCAGGAAATTCCTTAAGCCTCTTGATTTGGGCTTGTGTTCTAGTACTCATACATATTTAGGGTATGTACGAGGATGTATTGATATCTAGTTAGCCTAGACCAGTTCCATGAAAAAAAAAATTATTGCGATACCATATCAAGGAACAATAACTTATTAGAAGTGTCAGTGTAGAGTTCGACGTCGATAAAGTAAACAAGAGTTACGCGATAAATTAAAAAAAAAGATGTCCACCGAAATTGTAAAAATCGAAAAATTGGGGTATCGAGCAATGATCAAGTACCTGTATTTAAAAGGGTTAAGAGGTAAGCAGATTTACGAAGATATGCTTAATACCCGTGGTGATCAATGTCCTTCGTATGCGACCGTGAAAAATTGGACTGCAAGCTTCAAAAGAGGTACATTTTCCATTGAAGATGATGACCGATCGGGAAGGCCAGTTTCTGTGTCAGTCCCC
Source organism: Adalia bipunctata (assembly GCA_910592335.1). Lineage (NCBI taxonomy): Eukaryota > Metazoa > Arthropoda > Insecta > Coleoptera > Coccinellidae > Adalia > Adalia bipunctata. The sequence continues at coordinate 9,706,904 of OU342951.1, forward strand.
GAAAATATCGATGCAGTTCATGACATGATTTTATCAGACCGTCAAATTGGGCTAAAACGGATATATGAAGCACTGAGGTTTTTCATACTAATGCGTTCATCATATAGTTCACGTCAATTTGGACATGAGAAAATTTTCTGCAAAATGGATCCCCAAATGTTTGAATGTTGACCAAAAGCGTGCAAGGGCAGAAGCATCGCGTTCGATCTGTGCTCGATTTGAAAACGATGTAGACTTCTTGAATCGAATTGTCACTATGTCTGAGACTTGGGTACATTTCTACGATCCAGAAACAAAGCAACAATCGATGGAATGGCGACACTCTGGTTCTCCAAGACCTAAGAAGTTTCGTGTCCAAAAATCTGGTGGATAACTGCTTGCTTCAGTTTTTTGGGATTGCCATGGAGTAATCATGATTGATTTTTTGGATAAGGGTAGAACAACAATTGGAGATTACTGTTCGACATAACTGACCACTCTACGGGAAAAAATTCAAGAGAAAAGACGCGGAAAGTTATACAAAGGCGTTTTGTTTTTACAGGACAACGCCCCAGTACACAAATCTCATGTTGCCATGCAAAAAATTCGTGATTTAGGGTTAGAATTACTAGAAAACCCCCCTTATTCACCAGATTTGGCTCCGTCCGACTATCATCTCTTTCCTCAATTGAAAAGAAGTGTCACAATCTACAAACGGAAACTAAAAAAATTGATAGAAATATGCAATCCAATGCCCAAAGTTCTGGGTTGAGCAACAGCCAATTCGCTACAATGTAACAATCAAAACAACAAATAGCTGTAACGATTCCAGGTGGAAGAATTTTATTAGTGTCCGATGTAAAGTTATTTATAGGGTTCAACGGCACTATACAGAATCAACTGTACGAAAGTGAAAGGAATATGTGATTCACAGTTTATTGGTTGAATTCTAATGGTGTTTTATGGGTATAACCGTAATGCTATACTCGCTTATACATAGTTGCAGCTCGCAAATCAACGACCACACATATGAGGAATACCCTGAAGAAAACTTGTCAGGTCCGTTCCAAAGAATGTTAAGGATTTTCATGAGGATATTAATGAATTAGCTCGCGATTAAAGGTTTGAATACTTCTCTATCAGGGGCGGACTATGATCGATGGGGGCCCCAAGTAGATAAATGTAGGGGAAGTACGTACAAAATGACATAGGGTTTTATTTCTGAGGCATAACTTGCTAGTAGTGAATCACAGTAATGTCAAATTCTACAACGATGATCTTTGGTCCTTTCTTTATAAAATCTAATCAACCTTTATGAAATAAATGTACCAAGAAATAAAATATTCTCAGATAAATTGGGATAAACGAAATTCATTTTGTCCGAATGCTATGGACAAAATGACATACAGGCAATAGGCAACTGTATTTTTCTACTTATAGTTACAAAACTACGGACAAAGTTCACCAATTAAACGCTTGGTTCTTCCAGGAACGTCAGCACAAGATGCGTGAGCCCAATGCAACCAATGCATGCATCGTAACCATTCTTTTCAAGTGCTTATCCTGGAGAAGACTGGGTTTTTCCCGATCCGAATCGTGAAAAAGGTCATAACAATTGACAGCTGGACAATCGTCTTCAATTATCTCGAATGTTCTCAGTTGAATTGGGTTAAACGAAAATTCCGTCAACAGGCGACTGTAGTTTTCTACTTATAGGTGCAAAACTACTGACAAAGTTCACAAATGAAACGCTTGGTTCTTCTAGGAACATCAGCATAAAGCGTTATAAAACTAGAAATATATCGAATTGATACAAAAAGTATATTTAACATGAAAAAAGCTTCAGGAATACAATGACAAATAATTAAAGTTCGAAATGAATGCAATATGAATGAAAAAAATGGTGAAAACTGGTCATTTCTTCCAAAAATTTGGCGCAATAAAAAAATCCCGTGACCTATTATTTTCTGTTATCACTCATAACGACAGAGTGAACAACAGTAGCGCCTGCGAGTTTTCAGAGGTTAATTGAACCCACTCGGGTCGTGTGATATGGAGGGCAGTTCCGCATTTGATACCTCCAAACTCAAATTATGATGCCTATGTCATTTTGTCAATTTATGTCGTTTTTTACGTATTTCCCCTATCCCATTTGGAATTATTACATAATTGACACATTAGAGTAAGGATGTCTTCTTGGCCTAATTTTTTTTGATAGCGTTAGTTGCATTTCAGCATCAATTTCACCAAATTGAATGCTTTTAAACTACACTGAGAAGATTTTCCTCCAATTTTTCGTTGTCTGACCACGGTTGTGAAGACATCAGCATAGTAGTGTATCTGTATTTCTTTTAACTCGCCAACTCATTGTTCCTCTAAAAACGTGCAGGAGAAAGAGGAGGACAATCACTTAGCCAAGCTTTTAGTAGAGCGTGCCAGTTTGGATAACCCGGAAGACAATATTTTATGTAAATGTCACAATATCATAACGATCTGAATGCAACATTCGCCAGCTCTCGTGTAATGGCATTCCTCGATGACATTATTTATATATTAGTACCGTATTCAAATCTTCATTGTAATCAATGAATACGAACGGAGCGGGTCTGTGACAATGGCTCTTAATCGTGGAGTTTCACCTAGTGCACTAGATTCGCCATCAGGAAATAGGACGCGGCTTATCTGGGGGGTCATCTCTAGCTCGGGGAGCATGCTTGGAGACTTTCTGATGATAAACGCTGAAATTAGACTGGAAGAACCGCTATGATAATATGCTTGAAAAAAATCGCTTTTGGATTTCGTTGCAAGAAAGTACTAGATCTGTATAATGAAGAGTTTATCCGTTTTTTCTGATTTATTGTCTTCAACTCCAATTACGATGTCTTCAGGCTGAATGCTCAGCTTTGGGGGAATTGCAACAGGTATATTGTCCACTGCGCAACTAGTTCTCCCACATTTGAAGGAGCTGTTTAAAAAATACCTACAAATAAAGATATTGAACAATTTTCTTTCGCGGAAGTTTTCCATTACTCTTTTAAGCATAGCGGTTTCAATTTGGATGATTTCCACCTTGATTGCCTCTTTCAAGTCAAAATGGAGACCTCAAGAATGAGGTCTTCAAACATCGCCCTAGGATTGGTGATGAAATAAAAAAGGATTTTTCCAATATCTTTCTTCGTATTTTTTCGAACAGCTCCTTCAAATGTGGGAAAACTATAGTTCCCGCACCCTGTACAAGAGACCATAAAGCTTAATATATCAACAAAGCTTCTTTTTACAATTCTTCAAACTAACAGTATCTAGCTCACAAAATATGTTCTGGGGAAAAACAGGGGACAGTGTTAGAGAAAGAATAACACCCTGTAGATTTGCAATCGAAATTGGCATCTCACATGGTTCAAACACTAAATTGTAATATCTTTGCCAAATTTCAGTCGAATATCTTAAGAAATATAGTAGGGGAAGTACGTACAAAATGACATAGGGTTTTATTTCAGAGGCATAACCATTTAGTAGTGAATTACAGTAATGTCATATTCTACACCTATGATCTTTGGTTCTTTCTTTATAAAATCTAATCAACCTTTATGAAATAAAAGTAACAAGAAATAAAATATTCTTAGATGAATTGAGATGAACGAAATTTATTTTGTTCGCATGCTATGGACAAAATGACATACCGGCAACAGGCAACTGTAGTTTTCTACTTATAGTTACAGAACTACTGACAAAGTTCACAAATGAAACGCTTGGTTCTTCTAGGAACATCAGCACCAGATGCGTGAGCCGAATGCAAGCAATGCATGCATCGTAACCAGTCTTCTCCAGGGCTAATCCTGGAGAAGATCTAAATCAGATAGAAGGACAGTCAACTTCATCATCTCGAAAGTTGCTAGAAACATTTTCTTCTTCATTGTCTTCTTTAAATGCCCTAGGGACTTGTTTCCTTGTCTTTGGAGGAGGTTTGGGCTCTTTTTTTGATTTGATTTCAATCATATTAGGTGTAGAAGTTGAAACTAAGTACGTTTATCTAGTCCTCGGCTCACGTTTGCCTTGTCCACTTATGAATCGTCCTTTAGGGATTGGAGAAACCTCCTCATAGGATCAGCAAGAGTAGGTTAAGATGCATTGCCTTTATTAGCCGCAGATGAATATTTTGTTGTGAATATGTTAAGACAAGTCCTGGTTCTTTGTTTGCTGATGGAGCCTGGGATGGATTGTCTTGGTGTTATCCGGTAGATACGGTTAATTCAGCTGAAATACCTATGTCATTTTGTCCGTTCACTGTATATGTCATTTTGTCCATATAGCGTTATAAAACTAGAAATATATCGAAATAATACAAGTATATTTAACATAAAGCTTCGTGAATGCGTTGACAAATAAGTAAAGTTCGAAATGAATGCAATATAAAATGAAAAAAATGGTGAAAACTGGCCATTTCTTCTAGAAATTTGGCGCAATGAAAAAAAACTCGTGATCTACAGATTTCTTTTATCACTCATAACGACCGAACGAACTAGAGTAGCGCTTGCTAATTTTCAATAGAAGCCCCTCGGGTCGTGTGATGTGGTAGGCAGTTCCGCATTCGATACCTCCAAACTCTAATTATGATGTCTATGCCATTTTGTCCATATATGTCATTTTGTACGTATTTCCCCTAACTGTAAGAAAAAAACTTGAAAAAAATTAAAACTTTAACACCCTTTATCTCGAGAACGAAACGTTTGCGGTCTCGTGTTCATAGGACCTCTTTTCTTAAAATTATGCAAGGAATCACCCTCTTTGTACTTCCAACTCAGGAACATCCTATTTATTGTCGTTTCCAAAAACGCGCGAAATTCAAAACGACACCTCTTGTTATGGAAGCATCGAAATACGACCACTGTGTACAATCTAGGACTCTTATTTTTCACAAACAACATAAAAAAATTTTTCACTCTCGATATTCGCCGTATCAGCAGAGATTCAGCACCGCAAATAAAACGTGCTCTGAATTATTAATCTCATTAACCCTGACTCACTGCCTACATCCAACAGCATGAAAATATTATCAGTAACGGCCTTCGGATTATTTTCAATATATTTTAATCGAACCGCGATGGAGTTGCCCCACAAACGAAAAGCGCTGACCCATTTTTCCGGAATTAAATCATTATCAATGTCGCGTTCTAGTTTGCGAATGTGGCTCGCTATCAATTGACCAGTAATTAATTTCGAGAGATGATTATGGTGGAAGTTACGTCCAAATTGGACTGTAGGATCCATGTTTTCAACGATTCATATCTGAGAAAACTCCTGGAGAAAGTGATGTTTACGTTTCTGTGTCTTGGAGTCTCATTTTAGATTTCCATCTGCTTTGAAACCAGACAGGAACGTCTGTGAATGCTCAAGGTAAAGTCGAGAGCCACTGAATAAAACTATTGATGAGAAAAGACCCTGACAAAAAGCACATATTATTTCCTTCACTAGGTCTTTCCTAAAATTATCAAGAAAACCCATATTTACAGATCTCTAGTTAGTAGATTGAGAATTGGACTGTAAGCTTTTGATTTCCGTCTTCCTCATAAAAAACTGAAAGTTTTCCTGCAATCTAACAGTTTCCGAGCGATTCACTAAGAAAAACGACAACGACGAGAAAGGCCATAAAACAAGTAAAAGTCTGTAGAGTGGCCTTTGTATTTCCGCGATGTGGGGCACTTTTCTGCGTTAAATTCCTTCTGTGGGTTACACGATGCCATTCATTTATAATTGAGTGAAATCAGTGATGCATTTTTCAGTGAATGTGTGCTAGAACATGCGGTTTGACCCATTTAAATGGCGCTTCATAGATGATTAGCACTTTCTCGCGAATATCGTCTCACGGTCAAAGACTCAATGTCAGGGAAATTTTTGCCATCATTCGTGTTCGACTCGCTTCATTTGTTCTCTTGCACTTCCGAAACAAACGCAGGTACAGGATGTTTCTGGGATCAATTATTAAGGCTGTTTTCTTATGATTTGTTTCTCTAAATTAAAATATTTTCTTGAGATAGGGGAAGTACGTACAAAATGACACAGGGTTTTATTTCAGAGGCAAGTTATGCCTCTGAATAACACCCTGTAGATTTGCAATCGAAATTGGCATCTCACATGGTTCAAACACTAAATCGTAATATCTTTGCCAAATTTCAGTCGAATATCTTAAGAAATATAGTAGGGGAAGTACGTACAAAATGACATAGGGTTATATTTCAGAGGCATAACCATTTAGTAGTGAATTACAGTAATGCCATATTCTACACCTATGATCTTTGGTCCTTTCTTCATAAAATCTAATCAACCTTTATGGAATGAAAGTACCAAAAAATAAAATATTCTTAGATAAATTGGGATAAACGAAATTCATTTTGTCCGCATGCTATGAACAAAATGACATACCATCAATAGGTAACTGTAGTTTTCTACTTATAGTTAAAAAACTACTGACAAAGTTCACAAATGAAACGCTTTGTTCTTCTAGGAACATCAGCACAAGATGCGTGAGCCCAATGCAACCAATGCATGCATCGTAACCGGTCTTTTCTAGGGCTAATCCTGGAGAAGACTGTTTTTTTTCCCGATCTAAATCAGGAAAAAAAGTCAACAATAGACAGATGGACAGTCGTCTTCATCATCTCGAAAGTTGCTAGAAACATTTTCTTCTTCATTGCCTTCTTTGAATAATGCCCTAGGGACTTGTCTCCTTTTCTTTGGAGAAGGTATGGGCTCATTTTTTGATTTGATTGCAAGCATATTAGGTGTAGAAGTTGAAACTAAGTATGTTTATCGAGTCTTCGGCTTACGTTTGCCTTATCCACTTAGGAATCGTCCTTTAGGGATTGGAGGAACCTCCTCATAGGATCAGCAAGAGTAGGTAAAGATGCGTTGCCTTTATTAGCCGCAGATGAAGATTTTGTTATGAATATGTTAAGACAAGTCCTGGCTCTTTGTTTGCTGATGAAGCCTGGGATGAATGGTCCCGGTGTTGTCCGGTAGATACGGCTAATTCAGCTGAAATACCTATGTCATTTTGTCCGTTCACTGTATATGTCATTTTGTCCATAAAGCGTTATAGAACTAGAAGTATATCGAATTAATACAAAAAGTATATTTGACATAAAAAAAGCTTCGTGAATACAATAACAAATAAGTAAAGTGTGAAATGAATGCAATATAAATAAAACAAATGATGAAAACTTGCCATTTTTTCTAAAAATTTGGCGCAATGAAAAAAAACTCGTAACCTATTAATTGATTTCTGTTATCACTCATTACGACGGAATGATCTAGAGTAGCGCTTGCTAGTTTTCAGAGGTCAAAAGAACCCACTCGGGTCGTGTGATATGGTACCCAGACTTAAGATGATTCTAGTGAATTCCTCAAGACCATAACTTTGAGAATCTGGTTTGAATGAGAGCGGGCTATTCCTTTCATAAAGTGTGAGGGAGACTTCTTTTGGTACACGCAATACAGAGCAGTACGCTACGCCCCTTCGTCTACTTTGCACCTTTGCTATTTGTGTTCTTACGAGTTTTGGTGAAGGAATTTCCTTATCTTACGAGGACAATATGCTTTAGTAGTTGAAGAAGACCCAAGTACTTCGGTACGAGCGGAATATCTACTGGCAAACCTAATTTGGTTTATTGTTACTATTGAAAACCACGTTTAGGATCATATATTCAATGAGCCAGCTGTCCCAATGTCTTTTTTCGATGGGTACTCAACAAATGACGTAAAATTCGAATGTTTCTTGAATTTTGGGGCGTTGCAAACATTAGAATGAATACTTCGTGGATGTTCAATCAAGATAACAAATCGATAAAAATCTAGCATTAAACCTCAGCGCGCTTTCTTCCGTTAGGATGATTGAACTTTCATTTCGATGTCACATCAGGCACCCACGTCAGTCACGTTTTCTTAATTCTGGGTCATCTATTCCATTGCAATTAGACGAAAAAATGCAGAATCTCAACTCAAGACCATTCATGGTGAATGGGATTCTGATATAATCCAAAAGGTTCAAGCTTAACGAAGTTACCGTTAATTGTTTCTGATTATGAATGTGTTAACTGCGAGAGATAGAGAGGGACTGAACATAATGAACAACCAATTGAATGTTTTTGTTTGTAAGTCTTTCATCCTTTATGGGTATTTGTGCAGACCATTTTATCGTAAATCCTAACATTAAAATACCTTGGTACTACCTATTTATGTAAGCCATAATGTTTGGTTCTCCCTCAATAACGCCTGAGCTACACAACTGGCTGTCTTCATTTTTAAACCTTCTAAATTTCTTCAAATTGATGATTCTTTAGAGGCATTCAACTCCTAGTTGAACATTTTATCTGAAGCTCTGTAGCTGGTAGGTACATTTATAATTTAGAGTAAAACCCCTTGTGGAGTAGCAACCTGCTAATGTAAGCCTTGTAATACTTATATAACGGTGTTTTCGTGGTGATCTATTTTATGAAAAAGCTGAATGTATGTGATAAAAAGATCTAATAGCCGATGGAAGGTATTTTCTATCCAACTGGAGAAAGACAACATGGAAGAGTTTCTTTCCCCATAACAAACAGGAGGGTTGCCATTGTTGTGCATGGTTTCGTATGTCATTATCAGTTATTGCTATAGTGAGGGATCTGGTCTGTTGTCTAGGCAATCTGAGAGAGAGCCTAACTATGTCTAAGGCCTGAGTTAATGTTCCAAAGCTGAGGCTGATGCTGCTTCTTCGTCTACTCAGACATGAATTCTCTAGCGGTGGTTCTGGATTAACACATGAGATCTGAGCTCTGCGATACACAGATAATCAAGTCGTTGAAGCTTGTTGAGCTCCACTTTCAGAATTCTCAGGCCACCAAATCGAAGAGCCGTAGACTCCACCACAGCTGTGGACAACTAGTGCACCAAGCGAGATTTTGCCTAGTATGTCTAGCTTCCTCTCTTGTTGAAAGGAATGATATCAGATGAAATCATTGGAAAGCCCTCCAGCCGGATTCAAGCTTTTTTCTTTATCCGTGCCCTAATTTCATCGATGCATGAACGTTGCAGATGCGAGTCGGATGGGACTCAATCCTAAAAATCTCTTCATCATCTCATCACGAATCTGTTATACAGAAGCCAATGCCCTGCTTTCACGCCTTCTGGCAGAATGTGTTAAACTGCGGCCGAGGTTCAACAAACTCTTATTTTGGGGATTGGATATCTATAGAATAGTTGTGTCACTTTCTTTTCGGTTATTGACTCATGATGGACGATTATGAAGTTCATAACTGTTCTGTGCCTACCTAAATTTCACGCACATGCGAGAATGCAAATAAGCAAGGTCGGTCCGATCTTTCTCCGAGATAAAATACTGGTTGAGCTGTCTCATTTTTTTTTCAGGATGGGCAGTGATGAAATTCAAATTGTACCCTTCGGATTTCCTCTTATGGTAACCTGGGGAAATATGAGCTGGTATCTGGGACAAATTCTGTAGAGATATTTGCAAAATTCTGCATGTTTTTTCTCTATTTCCACAGATTTTTCCTAGATAGGAGACTCGTGAAGTTCATCTGACTATTTGAAAAGTAATACCAAAGGGTGCGATCTCTCTTCGAAGTCCAGAACCTTGCATTATTCGAAGAACGACCAGGGATAGACCAATAACGTGATCTAAAATGCATTTTCGGATTTGGTTAGATTTGATTTCAAAAGTGTCTCCTATACGAGTAGTAGGGGAAGTACGTACAAAATGACATAGGGTTTTATTTCAGAGGCATAACTTGTTAGTACCTAGTGAATTACAGTAGAGTCATATTCTACACCTATGATCTTTGGTCCTTTCTTTATAAAATCTAATTATTTTTCATGAAATAAAAGTACCAAGAAATAAAATATTCTTAGATAAATTGGGATAAACGAATCTATGGGCAAAATGACATACCGTCAACAGGCAACTGTAGTTTTCTACTTATAGTTAGTTACAAAACTACTGACAAAGTTCACAAATGAAACGCTTGGTTCTTCTAGGAACTTCAGCATCTTGATGCATGAGCCGAATGCAAGTAATGCATGCATCGTAGCCAGTCTTCTCCAGGGCTAATCCTGGAGAAGATCCAAATCTAAATAGATAGAAAGACAGTCGTCTTCATCATCTCGAAAGTTGCTAGGAACATTTTCTTCTTCATTGTTTTCTTTGAATAATGCCCTAGGGACTTGTCTCCTTGTCTTTGGAGCAGGTATGGGCTCTTTTTTTGATTTGATTGAAATCATATTAGGTGTAGAAGTTGAAACTAAGTACGTTCATCTAGTCCTCGGCTCACGTTTGCCTTGTCCACTTATGAATCGTACTTTAGGGATTGGAGAAACCTCCTCATAGGATCAGCAAGAGTAGGTTGAGATGCATTGCCTTATTAGCCGCAGATGAATATTCTGTTATGAATATGTTGAGACAAGTCCTGGTTCTTTGTTTGCTGATGAAACCTGGGATGAATGGTCTCGGTGTTGTCCGGTATATATACGGTTAATTCAGCTGAAATACCTTCGTCATTTTGTCCGTTCACTGTATGTCATTTTGTCCATATAGCGTTATGAAACTAAAAATATATCGAATAAGTACAAAAAGTATATTCAACATAAAAAAAGCTTTGTGAATACGATGACAAATGAGTAAATTTCGAAATGAATGCAATATAAATGAGAAAAATGGTGAAAACAGGCCATTTCTTCTAAAAATTTGGCGCAATGAAAAAAAAACTCGTGACCTACTGATTTTTTTTATCACTCATAACGACCGAATGAACTAGAGTAGCGCTTGCTAATTTTCAGAGGTTAATAGAAGCCCCTCGGCTCGTGTGATGTGGTAGGCAGTTCCGCATTTAATACGTCCAAACTCTAATTATGATGCCTATGCCATTTTGTTCATATATGTCGTTTTGTACGTATTTCCCCTATTTCTATGACGAGAAAAATTTAGCCGAAGTAGAATCGAAAATATCACATTTAACTATCAAATAACAAAATTTCCAACCTCGCCATGAAACGTATATACGAGGGTGGGTTCCACAGGTAGTGTATTCATTAAAACTCGGATTTGAATTTGCATAAAAATCAAATTCTACTGAGGACGAGTTCAAGAGCGAGCAAATTTGGGATGTGACCTTCTTAGCCGAGACATGGACTCGATATAGGAAAGAACAGTGGACGCATAATGTCCTAAGGACATTGACCAGAACCCCTTCAGAAGGCATACAGCAATTCCACCGCAGCTAGAAACCATTGAAATAATTCTGGTCTGAAAAGGTATATCCCTCTTGAAATAGAACTTGGATATTAGGAACTAAAACTTTTTTCTAAAAATGATAGCTAGTTATATTTCTATTTCTACTATTTTGAATATGGCTACCAAAGCGTTTAAAAAATCTTCGTCTCATTTGTAAAAAATATATTCTGGGAAATGAATGGATCTATCGAATAGGAATTTTTGGGCAAAGCTCTATTGCATCCACAATCGCCAGTAGGTGAAGACACATTAGCCATATGAATAATGCATGGAGTTCATTCACACTGGTTACTTTCCATCAAAACAAATGTTAAGAGAGCTGTCATCACTAGTACCCAAAGAAATTTCGAAAGAATCCAGTTTGCAAGGAAGCATGTGCATCTATTAAATTTAATTGAGGGAAATTCCCACACTCATTTCTCTTCATTATGCAGGCCAATGGAAGATTTTGGCTCCATCATTCCTATCAGTTATAAACTGATGGTTGTGATTAATAATTAGACAGAATTAACATCAATATGAAGAGCAATGAACTTTTGGTTAAATGTAAAATTCACTTCTTTGATACTTCTTCAGCATTCCTCCGATATTTTCTTGAGCTACAATCCATATCTTAAAATTTTCTCTCATTCCATTCGATTACTCGATGAAAAGTCAAAATTTTACAATTACATCCACTGTTAATAGAAATCAAAGCCATTTCAAACAACCAAACTTTTCTTTGGTGGAATTGCACCGAGCAATCCCTAGTACAAGATCAACGCACCTTGATCAGCATCTAAAGACGTGAAGATTCTATTCGACACTGACCACTACCATGGTCTCATTACCATAAGAATCACGGTACCGATCGCTCACCCCCATGGTCGGTCAACAACTCCTGATTCCGCTACCAAGGAGTTATCGAACTTGTCTCGAGGATTTCATTGACTCTCCGATGGTCAGTTCTAACACGAGACAGGGATTTTTGAAATATTTTGCTTGGAAGGGACAAAAGTAATCGTTCTACCATTTTCTGATTTTCAGGAGTGAATCCTTACTTGAAATGGATCTTGCCTTGCCTAGGTTGATAGCTTGTTGCTGATGGTAGATGGTACAAACATCAAATTCATTATTTTCCTAGCAGGAAAAAAGTGAAATGTGGTTGTCCATAAGAGACACGAGCGGGTTTTAACAGAGCATCAAGACAATTATGAACTCAGCCTCATTCTTATTGAATAAGAAGGCATATTTCTGAGTAAGTCTGTGACTATCACGTCCTCAACATTTTCATTAGTGAACAAACATTCTTGACCAGAAATCTTCAGCGATGCCTGGGAGCTTGTTTAGCTTGTCCATGGACAACTCTTCTTCAAAATATTAACGAGAACGCTGACGTGAAAAATGTTCAGTTGCATTCGCAGAAGCCAATCAAGATTCAATAAGAGTTCCAACACCTTTGCCACCATTTTTGAGGTCGAGGTTCTGCCGAAATGAAGAACGCAAACCGTGTGAAAGAATTCATGAACCCATAACCGCTCATTAACGTACTGACGAAACAAAAACAAAGAAGCGATTACGTACAATCAGCGATTATAGAGATCAAGCATAATCAACCACAACTTTATGGCTGGAAAAAAGATGATCTCGAAATAATTGAGATATAAATCTATGTCATCTTGCCCCTGTGCGTGATCGACGAAAATAATGGGGGGCCCGCTTGAGGACCTCCTATTATCCAATAAGATCCTCTTCCGAATATCAGAGTGGCACATCTCGAGTCATAGCGTCTTGAATGTGGGTCGATGTACCGATTTCCGAGAGAAATTGCTGGTACTTGGGGCGCCACGATTTTAATTCGCGAAGGAAGTGTGCTTGAATGCCGGATGAGAGTTTAGCCGAGAGTTTAGCATGCCCATGGAAACAATGTAGATCATTTTCTTCTACTGGATGAACTCTCTGAAAAAATACAATTGATCAAAGCAATAGTAATAATGTTTGAATCAAATTTGGTTCTGCTTTCAAGCCTTTCAAATTTGAAACACTCTTCTTCCTACCCTTCACTTTATGGTTATTCGGTCACCTCTTTGCTGCTAGATTAATCTTCCATGTCTATGCATATTCAGACCATAGCTGTTTCCAGACCTAGCCCTACCATATTTACAAGTTACTCTAGCTGGAGAACTATTTGGTGCCCTAGGAGTTCAATAATGCCAAATTTATCTTCTTTTTGAAGAGTTGAAATTTGTACTCCATAGAGAATATTACATTTGCCAATTCAGTAGTAATTCTAATGAAAACTGTTTTTACAATAAAAAAACCAAAACTATTTTTCACAAAATTCATGGATTTTTTCTGGAATTCTTCCCATCATGCTTCTTGTAGTGTTCTCAGTCACTTTCTGGGATGCTGCCTTCCACTTTTGCTCGAATTCTGCTAATGTTTTCGTTGATTTCTTAGTCTTCTTCAATTCTCTTTTTACCAGGGCCAAATATCTTTCGATTGGCCTGACTTCTGGGCAATTTGGTGGATTGGCCTCTTTGGGGACAAAAACCACCTCATAAGCTTCGTACCATTTCTTGGTGACCTTGCTTTAGTAACATGAAGCTAAATCTGGACAAAAGATTGTTGACACATCGTGCTCACGTAAAAATGGTAAAAGTCGCTTCTTCAAGCATTCCTCGATGTATATCTTCGAGTCAACAGAGCCTTGGCCAACGAAGAATTTGCTCTTTTTCCCACAAGTGCAAATTGCTTGCCAAACCAGGAATTTTTTAAGAAACTTTGCTTGTTTCTTCACGTGAAATTGTTCGTCAAAATTTCCTCGAGATCTGCAGTATAAAATTCCTGACCAGGAAGTTGCGAGAAATCAGCCAAGACATAGATTTCGTCGTCCATCACGCAACAGAAAATTTTTTTCAAGAAATCTCTTTTTAATTTCTTTGCTCTTGATTTCGCTTCTTGATTCTTCACAGCGTTCTTGTATGGCACTTTCTGCACTTTGTATGTTCTAAGCCCACAACTCGACTTGATTTTCTTAACGGTTGACTGCGAACAACCCACTATTTGGGCCACTTTTCATCCTGAAAGGTTAGGATTCTTCTGAAAGAGGCTGATGGCTTTCTTCACTTTTTTTGGGCTATGAAACCCCTTTTTCCTCCCGGTTCCTTCCTTGCGGTTAATTGTAAGATCTTCGTTGAATCGCTTAACAACTCTTGATACCGTTTCCGGACGAACGCGAGCCTCTTTTGCGATTCTTTTGAAGCTCCATTTTTGACTATTTTGAAAAAGTTTCACTATAAATTCTCGTGTTTTCACTTCGCATGACATTTTGCTACAGATAATTGGAATATCTATGAAGTAAATGTTCCAAATGTTTCTGACGTTCATACCAAGCTAACTATGATCAAATTTTTATTTTTTCTCAATTGGTTCAAGAGATATAGGCGTTTTTGTGATAGCGAATTTATTCTCGTTCAGTCCTTATATTACTTGTGAGAGTGGTTATAATATCTTAGTGTTTCTCAGTCACAATTGATCTGAGAGTTGTTGATTAATACTGAAAGAACTACTCTTAATAATCGATTTTACACAAGAAGAATGTGGCCTTGGAACTAGAATAAGATGAGTGGTTGGAATCAAATTTCAGCAAGTCCTATGATGGAATAATGGAATTGAGATTAGCAGATGGGAACTGAAAAACTATCTACTGAAAAACTCGTGAAAAGAAGATTGCTAGATGAAGAAGTTGAAAAAAATACTGATGTGGAACAGAATCTTCGAGTGGTGGAGTTACCTTCAGCTGTCACTATGTGTGGACGAGATGGAGAGAATATACAGAATGCAGGTTCAGCAAAAGCAAAACCAGGAGAAACATAGTTTAGAACTCCTTCAGAAGAGGCATTTGAAGATTTATCCAAGAATATCAATCCTGAATTTCTAGAAATATGTGAACCTTGTCCAAAATGAAAACGATGAGGCTTTCTCAATCTCAACAAGGAACGTTTAGCTCTGAATACTTTGATCAGAAGAAAGCAAAGCTGCAAATTGTGTCCAGTAGAAGTTTTACAGGATGGCGAGCATTGTGATTGGAGAAACGAGTCCAACAAAGAGTACCTACATACAGATTTGACCAAAGTGTTTCGAAAAGAAACTATAGATACATCCTAAGTCTGATGGAGTTCGAATGATTTCCAGGAATACCTCAATGATCTCTGAACATATTTAGAAAATATTTTTGAATTGGGCAGCCTTGAGGAATTCTCACAGCTTATGCATAATGGCACTGCACTGGCCGAAGCCAGCTAGATCAACGCCCTCCTTGATCAGAGAAAGGTCGAGTGGCAGTGAAATCAGGAGGTCAGTGGACGCCAGTGAAGACACCTCCATGTCAAGAAAGTATTATTGTATATTATAAAGTCAAGCAATCACTTTTTAGATGTCTCATAACTGGGTCGTGCTCCACTTAACATTTAATTGGGTTACAATCTTCGGCTCTGTTTGCTCATTCTCATAATCAAGGTCTCCTCAGGTTCAAGGGTGATAATTATAGATACGGAGGCGGATTCTGATACCATTTTCAGGGAATTGGATTTTTCAATCTGCCGCGAGCAGTTGATGTTCGATGGACTAGTGCGTGATCTCATGGGTATATTTTTCCTTATGTTCGATAAAAAGTTGGATGTTTAAGTAGGAAACAGATTGAGAATTAGAAATTGAAGGTTTGTGATTGAATCAGCCATCTTTTGTGAATTTCCACGATCAATGTGATTAGTTCTTTATGTGAAAAAGTGAAGTGAAAGACTGAAAATGTGAAATCTAACTCCATTCCAATCATCTTCTACTTTACTGTGAATATATCAAGAAAAATTAATGATATTGAGAACATGGAATGTATAATGTTGCGTTTTCGTCAATTTTATCGATATTGTATTTTTATAATACCATATATTTTGAAATTTTGTTATCCTCCTTTCGTCATTTTCAGGCGAGTGCATACGTACAAAGAGCAATTCCAAAAATAAAAATAACGACCGAAGGATTTATATTATCTCTAACGAGCATGTCGTTCGATAAAAATTCCTCGTTTCTACATACAAAAATTTATCTCAACTGGTAATTATAACTTAATTATAAATATGTGTGCTATTCAATAGTAGAGCAAGGTCGTGGTTTAATAATAGAAGCGGAGTGATATTTTTCCCATTGATCTTTCACATGAATGATTCTGTTTTATCAATTAGCTCAGCTGTAAAGCTTTCAATGTTCCATCTGTTGTATTCCTCAATGAATTCGTTTCAGTTTTCTTTCGTAGTAGATGGTTTTTGAATCTTTGGGGGGATAGAATTATTATTAATGTATTGATAAATAAAACATCTTGATGAAATAAATGAATTTCTTGGAGGTAGAATCAGGAATATAACAAGAACATAAGTCAAAAAGAAGTGGAGATGAAACTGATCCATGTGGAAGTTTATCATTCAAAGTTTTGAAACTACTTTTATCACCATCAATAAAAACATGGGGTCTTTTGTCAGAAGACAAATTGTGAATGAATGAAAAGGATATTCCCCATCACTTTTGGTTATTTTGTAAAATTTGCACCATCAAAACGAACAAATATTTTTGTGTTTTTTCTTTTCAGTATTGAAGTCTATCATTTAGTTAATCAAACGTCAATCAATTTTTTTTCAGAATTTACCGTTTTTTTGTAAATAATATTACAACAATGTGTTGTTTTCGCGGAATTTATTTCCTTGAATTTTTCTATTCGAAATGATAAATATCCATTTTTATCAATGACAATTTATTAAGGTTTGTTTTAGACGTCGATTAGTGAAAATTAATTGTTTCTTACAATTGTGGATTCTAACATGGAATTGAATTTCTTTTAAATGACACGAACCGCAGGTATCTCCTCCCAGATGACTGGTGAAGGAAAGAGAGAGTATTTTTCAGCCAGTGGGATATCTTGTTCAGGGTAGGATTCCTTGCGCCCCAAAATTTGTTCTATTAAGCTGAAAAATCCAATAAACAAAAATTAATGCACTGCACTGCCATCTGGCGGTATACGTTTCTTATTTTGGATGCTAAAGACTCTTAACCGGCTCGTGAATCCAATATGCTAGCAAGATAATGTTCGACCTCATGTTGCCACAGTTAGTTTTTACTTTTTTGAAGCGACCCATGTGATTCTTTCGCCATGGCCTCCCAGATTCCCCGATCTTTCACCCATAGAGTATGTTTGGGACATCATGGGTAGAAGGCTCGGAAATTTGCCACAGCCCACACGGACGTTGGCGGCTCTGAGACATGAAGTAGGGAAAATACGTACAAAATGACATATATGGACAAAATGACATTGGCATCATAACTTGAGTTCGGAGGTATCAAATGCGGAACTGCCTACCACATTGCACGACCCGAGTGGCTTCTATTAACCTCTGAAAATTAGCAAGAGCTACTCTGGTTCATTCGTTCGTTATGAATTATAACAGAAATCAATAGGTCACGAGTTTTTTTTCATTGTGCCAAATTTTTAGAAGAAATGGCCAGTTTTCACCATTTTTTTCATTTAAATTGCATTCAATTCAAACTTTACTTATTTGTCATTGTATTCACGGAACTTTTTGTATGTTGAATATACTTTTTGTATTAATTCGATAAATTTCTAGTTTTATAACGCTATATGGACAAAATGGCATATACAGTGAACGGACAAAATGACATAGGTATTTCAGCTGAATTAACCGTATCCACCAGACAACCCCAAGACAATCCATCCCAGTCTCCATCAGCAAAAAAAGAATCAGGACTTGTCTTAACATATTCATAAGAAATTATTCATTTGTGGCTAATGAAGGCAATGCATCCTAACCTAATCTTGCTGATCCTATGAGGAGGTCCCTCCAATCCCTAAAAGACGATTCATAAGTGGACAAGGCAAACGTGAGCCGAGGACTCGACAAACGTACTTAGTTTCAACTTGTACACCTAATATGATTGCAATCAAATTAGAAGAGAGCCCATACCTCCTACAAAGACAAGGAGACAAGTCTCCAGGGCATTATTTAAAGAAGACAATGAAGAAGAAAATGTTCCTAGCAACTTTCGAGATGATGAAGACGACTGTCCATCTATCTATTGTTATGACCTTTTTTCCCTATTTAAATTCTCCAGGATTAGCCCTGGAGAAGACTGGTTACGATGCATGCATTGCTTGCATTGGGCTCACTCATCTTGTGCTGATGTTCCTAGAAGAACCAAGCGTTTCATTTGTGAACTTTATCAGTAGTTTTGCAACTATAAGTAGTAAACTACAGTCGCCTGTTGACGGAATTTTCGTTCAACCCAATTCAACTGAGAATATTTTATCTTTTGGTACTTTTATTTCGTAAAGGTTGATTAGATTTTATGAAGAAAGGACCAAAGATCATAGGTGTAGAATATGACATTTCTGTGATTCCCTACTAACAAGTCATGCCTCTGAAATAAAACCCTATGTCATTTTATACGTACTTCCCCTACAGGTATAGCTTAGGATAGTATCCCTCAAGAAGAAAAAGACCATCTTATTGCATCAATGCCAATACGTGTGGGGGAGTGTATAGATAACCGTGTTGGCAAACACATTATTGAAAAAAAATTGGTTTTTCTCCAAATTTTAATCATTGCTATACTATCTATGTTTTAACAAAAAAAGTTAAAAATTTAAACAGCTCTTTTTGGGTGTGACCCAGTTGAAACAGAAGACGACCTTCTCAACCTACGCAATTTCTTCTTAATGTCTTCTTTAATTTTTGATCTAGAAATTTCAATAGAGAAAAATTAAGAAGCAATCAACTCAGGACTAACTTCAGACTACTGCTAAGTAAGAGGAGTAGCATCATCGTAAAACAACTCATGAACTTCTACTCCAAACAGTAAAATTCTACTGATTTCTGATCAGTTGGGGACCTTTGATATTCCTCTCGGTTCAAATTTTTGATCTTGGCTCAGGTGAAGATGAATAAGTATGACTAGTATTGAACAAAGTAAAATTGGTCTATGCTGCCGACTTACAGACAGAAGAACGGAAAGGCGGTACCAGACTGGTCTTTAGAAGTCTTCGTCACTAAAGTACGAGTTATGTGTTCAGCAACTTCTGTATTTTTCCATCTGCCTGAGCAGTCCATCGAGGAATTCCGCACCACCGGCAGTACCTTGGCGTAACTTTCCATCGCGACAGTTTTTCCTCGACATCGGCTGCATATAATTCCATTCAGCACTAGGTACTGTTGCACCCGTCCAACGTGCGAGGTCGTCGGCACAGAGCAAGATCAAGTGGCATTTGAGAGCTCAATTATGGGCACGTTCAACCGGGAATCACCTGGTAAGATTCCCATTAAACGGCTGAAAATAAAAGCGAGAAGAAATAAGAGTGTTCGCGTATTTTTTTCGCGATCCTCGGTATCGTGTCTGGGATGTGGAATTCAATGAACCCAGCTTGGAAGCGGTCGTCCTTAGATTTTCATAAAAAAGGTTTCGTTGCCCCGCCGGTAACTGACCCTTAAACGATGATAAAATCGAGAAGAGTCCGCCGATCTGCTGAGCCGACGAGTTTGAACGGATTAGGCAGAGCGGTTTGCCGAATTATTTGCGGCAAATTTTTGGTTCTGACTTCTGTTGTGCAGATAATATTCATTCAAAGTCCAATTATCATCAAATCGTAATTACGCACAGGTAATGAAAAAATTAGAAGTCATCAGAGATGTTATGATTAAAAAAGCAAGCATTGAGGAGAACTTTAAGACAATGTTTCGTAAGGAATACACTACCCAAAATTCTAAAGAAAATACCATTTAATGGTACACAGATGGTTCTAAAACAATGATTGGGGCCGACGATTGTGTATACGAGGCAAGAACCAAGTGTACACTATCGTTAGGCTTCTACTTTTTCAGGAAGAAATACTTGCCTAGACGTAAACCTGGAGGTTGCTGGAAGCTACTATCAAAGCACTGAACTCCTTTTTCCATCGACTCAAAGCTGATATGGGAGTGCCGAATGAAACTTAATAAAGTAGGCAAGAAAAACAAGGTATCTTTAGTCTGATTTCCTGGTCACTAAGGAATAAAAGAAGTTCCTTCAGGATTTTGGAACTGTGAGAACCAAGAATTATTTGAACCTCAGTAAAAATTACCTCTGACAGGACAATGTTGTCTTAAGAAGCATATGGTTAGAATAGGCTTGTCAAAAACTGATGAGTGTGGAGAAGACCTCATCGCCATTGCAAGCCTGCGCAAAGAATGTCTTGGACAAAAGTATGATAGGAGGAGATTTAGCCTCATTCTCATTGAAACCCTCTCAGATCCTGCAGTTCATTGGAGCTCTGGAGCTGAAGGGCGAGCTGTAGATAGCGCAGTTGCGAAAATAGCTTTGATGGCAGCAGTAAATCAAAAAATAATCTTATCGATTTATTTGCAGGAAAAATTAAAGAACGAACTGATAGATGTATAGCCAACAAATGAATGTTGGGTTATGTTATTCTTCTGAGTTTTATATGGCCTGGAAGAACAAGTAGTCCTAAAATGATTTCATATTTTAAAAATAATAAAATTGTTGATTAATTATGTTACCTTTGGTAACATTCATCCATTTTTTCACCTTTTCCTATACTTATCCTATAATATATACTGCTCCACAAGAGTTAGGGATATCGTATTCAATCGTTTTTAAAAGTATGTGATCTTCGAGAAATTCGCTGTAAAATCATTTAAAACTCAATAACAACTTGAATCGATCCAATAAAAATCAGTATGAGACATTTCGTCAATCTGGTCGCCTTTTTCTGAAGTTTGGTTCTTTGCATATGCTTCATGAATGTTCTTATTTTGAAATTAAGTCAGTTTATCAACGGCTTCGATTTGAAACGAGTTTTCTGAAAATGCCAAGACGTAAATTAACAAACGCTGAGGCTAATAGGGCTATCGGAATGCTACAGGGTGGCCTAACTCAGGTTGTTGTAGCGGAAAGGCTCCAAGTCAGCCAAAGTGTGATATCTCGACTTTGGAATAGGTTCAGGGAGACAGGTTCCGTGTTGAAAAAACCAAGGCTTGGTAGGTGACGAAAAACCTGCTCAAGATCGATTCATCACCGTTTCGGCGAGAAGAAACCCTACATCTACGTGTAGAATGCTACGGAATACTCTTCAAAATGCAGATGGGGTCCAAGTTTCCATCGAAACCATCGGACGACATTTGAGAGAGGTGAATCTAGGTTCTAGACGTCCATTAAGAGGAGTTCCATTAACACGTGACCATAAGCGTCAAAGAGTGGAATGGCCAAGGCAACATATCTATTGGAACGATCAATGGCGTAGTGTCCTTTTCACTGATGAATCCAGATATGGACGATTTTCAGATTCTCGAAGAATAAGGGTATGGACAATCCCACGCATACCCCGTAATCGTCGCTATGTCCGAGAAGTCCATCCATTCGGAGGGGGTAGTGTTATGGTATAGGCCGGGATATGTTTCAACGCGCGCACAGATCTACACATTTGTCCTGGGAATATGACCACAGAATACTTAACTACACAGAAGCGTCACTTAGCGTCGGCACTTTGATCTTCAGGGGGCAAATTTTCGTGACCTTGATTCTCTGTTAGGTAGTACATATGTCACTTTTGGGCGGTCCAGCCACATAATTCTATGCTATATTTCTAATTCTTTGGGTCCAGCGGAAAGTTTGAATTTCACCACAGAACACAAATAATTTCACGTTGACATATGTACTACCTAGCATGGCATAAGCGTCATCAAATTAAGTTTTGGCGGGAAGGCGGAATGACGCTTCTGTGTAGTTAGGTATTCTGTGATATGACTGCCTTACACTATAGGGATCATGTCATTGACAATGTTGTGCCAAATTTTCACGCTGCTATTGGTGAAACTTTTCAATTTCTAGACGATAACGCTAGGCCGCACCGTGCAGCCACAGTTGAGAATGCGCGCGAGGAGCTTGGTATTCCACATTTACCAATACCTCCGTACTCACCAGATTTGAATTGCATAGAACATGCATGGAATATGCTCCAAAGAAGATTAGAAAATCATTAACCTACCCCAGAATCCTTTAATCTTTAGTCTTAAAATGCTTGAATTCTCTGGGAATAAAATTTCGTTATTTTACTCGATTTTTCGTGACCACTGTATACGCTGCAGACCTACAGGCTAAAATTAATTTGCAACTTGAAATTATATAATTATGAATTTTCATCACAATAATCTTATTTTAACTATATTTTTTTGCAATTTGAGTCAATATCCCTAACTCATGTGGAGCAGTTTAGATTCTTAATGGTCAATTTGTGAATTGATTTCTGAGTAGGAAATGAAGTGTAAAAAACTTCACTACATTCAAAAATTTGTGGACTGAAGCTCGAAAAAAACCCCAATGTCAAAAAACAAACCATTTTCGTTTCCAATTCGTCGTATGTTACAGTGATTTTTCAACTAAATTTATTTATATTTGTTTCTTCTTTCTATAATAAAAATCAATAGGTACAACCTCAAAAACTGGTAACCTTTGAAAGAATTCGTCAACACCTAATCGAAAAGATCTAAGTTCGCGTATGTTTAAGAATTTCGATGAATTTTAAAAAGTAGACTATTCCAAGAATAGATTCAAGGTCCTTGGTGACCAGTGAACCTAATACTGAGATTTATGTTGAATATTGTTATACAAAACCCGCATCCATATGCATCGATGGGGATCTCGAATTCATGAAAGAGATGTGCCTTGTGCCTACCCGCATAAAATTACACGTTTATACCTGAGTCCGAGACAAACCAGGAGTCTTTTCAGCATTTACTAGCGGTTCATGCCGTTGAAAGATGCCCAGTTGAGTGAAATACTATATCGTTGTAGTGTTGTGAAAATCATTTTCGGAGGTATCATACAGAATATAGATTGTGAGTTCATTTTGTCTTTTTTTTATTCCTCAAGATTATCACTATTATATTCTGTGAACACATTAATTCTTTCACGTTCGTCATATCGTCATATGCAGGGTTGTGATAAAGTAGGGAACAAAGTGAATATCGTCATAAAACGACGCTATTTGTGAAACTTATGGTTTCACTGGAAGTACCTTCAACCTTTTCATTTAAATGGAATTTCCTGTATATTTTGCAGATTTTGAAGCTTCGTGGTGAAAACGAGAAATAAATCTCTTTAGTGTTGAAGAATAGTTAAATTTATTCACTATTCACTTATTCAAGATACAGGGTCTTTCACGAGGAACCTCACCCATATTTATACGGGAAACTACTGAACGTATTTTCATGAAATTCAGCACTTATAAGTATTTCACAATGCTGATGAAATCTAAAATATTTTCAAGGCATGAGCACCTCCGGTTTTTCCGGAAATGACGTCAACTTCCGTTTTTCAAATTAGAACACCATTTTTTTATTGCAGAAATAGATTCCTTAGAAAATTTCAAGTTATTTTGATGTAACATTTTTCAGTTTTGGTTGGAAAATTCTCTCTGAGCGGGAAAATTCGAAAAAAAAATCGAAAATAGAGCTCCGCTGAAACAAGAATAACTTCGAGGTTTTTGGATGGAAAATTTTCATTTTTGGGATTTTTCAAGATGTAAGATTGATGTATCCACTTTAAAAATCGGAATCGCTCTATTTTCGATTTTTTTTTTCGAATTTTCCCGCTCAGAGAGAATCTTCCAACCAAAACTGAAAAATGTTACATCAAAATAATTTGAAATTTTTTAAGGAATCTATTTCTGCAATAAAAAAATGGTGTTCTAATTTGAAAAACGGAAGTTGACGTCATTTCCGGAAAAACCGGAGGTGCTCATGCCTTGAAAATATCTTAGATTTCATCAGCATCGTGAAATACTTATAAGTGCTGAATTTCATGAAAATACGTTCAGTAGTTTCCCGTATAAATATGGGTGAGGTTCCTCGTGAATGACCCTGTAGAGTCATCATTGAAAATGTCCATCAGCCTCATGACAAACTCTATCTGTTGGTCAAAATCATCTTCTGACATTGTACACACTACAAAGTCTCATAAATACTGCTCTATTTTTAAGACTTGATTCCAACGTCCAACCCTCTATATTTTAACGCATCTAGATCATCTGCTGTATCTTTTTGCTTCAGATGATACCTTTAGTCGTACTAGGACTTATTGTATTACTCCTTACCATATTCTGGTGGAGAAGAAGAAACCACGCTTTGCCACCAGGACCGTGGAATCTACCATTACTTGGTTCACTGCTGTGGCTAGATCCAAAAGCACCATACAAAACTCTGCATGAGTTTGCTAGGGAATATGGTCCGATCTTTGGTCTGTATATGGGAAATATATACACGGTAGTTCTCTCAGATGCAAAAATCATCAAGAAAGTCCTCTCCAAAGAGGTTACAACAGGAAGGGCTCCATTGTACGTCACGCATGGATTGATGAAAGGATGTGGTGAGTAATCTGATGTGGTAAAAAATTATTTGAATCTGTCTCTTATCATAAGCTTCTCAGAGCTGTGACGAGCACTGAAGAAAAGTGCTTCGAGCACTAAGCACTTGAATAAAAAGGCTTCCGAGTCTCGAGAAAAAGCACTTATTTTCACAAAAGGTTCGCGAATACTAAGCACTTTGTGAATGTAATTCGACATTTCGAGCACTTTTTTTAGGAAATATTGAAAGTGAGGTTATTTTAATCGGAAAAGAAATTGTAAGTTGGCATAGGTATGTGATATTAAAAATTTTTAATTCGATTCAATATAATATATAATGAATTCTTATTGGTGATGAAAGAGAAAAATGCTATTCGCTCCTGCATCTCTCTGTTTGATAATATTCATACCTAAATATACTGAATTTTTCGGGTTAACTTTTTTTTCTGACTCCCAGTCCTTGAAACAAAATTAAATAAAAAATTCAAGGACAAATCAATTCTTGCACTGATTTGTCAGGAGCAAACCAGTTGCAAAACATTATTGCGTGACAAATAACGAAGAAGTATCAAAATTAGAACTCAATGAACTGTGTAACGTTTTGATGTTCTCTATAATATAAGACTCTTTGGTCAGATGAAAACGTAAAAAAATCAGAATCGTGGCTTTTCCTTTTTCTATTGATATTGAGTTGTCAACGCACAGATTACCATTTAACAAAATACACATGGGCCCTTCAATTTTCCTTTCATAATGATCAAGTTTCCTCATTATCATCTCTCTGTAATTGCAATCCACACAGTTTTGGGATGTTACTGCAGGGCCGATCCTAGCAGGTGTGCAGCGCGTGCCCCGCACGCGGGCGGCCAAATACAAGGGGCGGCCGCAGGCCGCCATCTTAGTATGTTAGTTTGTAAAAAATATGATTTTCAACAAATCTCAAAGAGATAATTGTTTTTAATTATTGATTATTACCCTAATGATCCAAATTTTGAATGAGACGAAAAAAAAGTTCAATGAAACTGAATTTTTCAATCAAACATTCCTTGTTCCCCAACGAAAAGATAAACAAAGGAATGCCTGCTTCAAAAGAACGTGATGCAAAGATCGAAAAAAACTACCCCCTGAGAGCAGTTATCGTAAACATCTGGTAAAAATTACCAGATGTTGGAATAAAATCGCGTCGTTGTAGAAACAAAAACGGCTGGGGTGCAATTATGATGGTTTGCAATGATGCTTATCTGAAGTTACTGCCATAGCTTCATGTTTATTTCTCGTTGCCACCGTTCTGGGTTCCGGTCTCTTGCGTGTGAGAATAAATAATAAGCCTCCTGTTACATACTAACAAAAAAAATTATTGTGGGAGATGTTTTCTATTGTAAAAATATAATACTTTCGAATACAGTGAATCAGTATGAATTTTCGGAAAAAATGGGATGGTTGATATGATTTTCATGTTAAGGCAGTGCCACAGAACCAGGTTTTTTAGGAAGTCGAACTTATGCTGCCCAATATCATTTTTATGATGATGCTCAGGAAGTATGATTCTGGGAAGGTTTTGAAGTTTGTCAATAATTCTTCATTCAGTTTTATTTAATTGTTTGACCTCTTTTGAATGTCCGTTGATGATGATTGATGTTAGTTTTCATTATGTTATTATTCGAATAAAATTTTCAGTTGCGACATAATTTTTCGGGTCTGCTGGATGCGGGAGTTAAAATAATCCAAAGGTTACTTCTGAGAAAATGTAAGGAATTCAATTGTCTACCTACATTATTGTGGAAAAAATACAGGGCGTTCCATATGAAAAAATCGGGAAATAATAATTTGAAGTTCTTCATATCTGGACCTTAATAACGGACACTCTGTATATGACAGGTTGATCGTTAAGGAACCGTGTCAAAAAGCAAATCCTTCAATTGAAAAACTTCGAGATCGAATTCATGTTACTATCGCTTCTGAAAATCGTCAGAAGACTTTTACTGAACTTTTCTCTCACCTTTTTGCAGTTTTCTACGAATAAGATCTGTACCGTTAGAGGAATGTCCCTAATATTTTGCGTCATGAAAGAGGTTATGAAGGTCATTGAAAATTAGTGAGAATATATGGGGTGATCCATTAAAGAAATTATGCATTTGTTGAATAACATTCATCGGGGACACCCTGTATATCAGAAAATAATTTCCTGAGATACAGAAATGAAGGTGCAAGAGGTCTTCTTTCCAACGAAATCACCGAGATGTCTGGTTCGGCAGCTATCGAATATTTTCGCACTATTGCAGGACCCTGTATACTTAATCATGTTTCAGTTGAAAACCTTTACATGTAACTACCTCTGGTGTATGTAAAGTGAATATGAAATAAAACAGTAGTATATGAAAATGCCTGTATGTAAATTGCATTTTTATTGTGTGAGATAACATAAAATCTTCAAAGAAGATGTCGGAGAGCAGTGGGATCATCAAAATATTTACGGAAAAAGTAACGAGGTCATCCCCCCTTCATTCTAATATGTACAGTTTTTTCCTTACAATAAGAGGAGGCCCATTGAAGATTTCATATATATAGGTGTGTGTCGAAAAAAGATAAATGTATTTTTTTTGTTTTTGGGGCGGCACATAAGGATTCTGCACGCGGGCGGCCAACACCCTAGGATCGGCCCTGTGTTACTGTCATGTAAATGTTGATTCAAGATTTTATTAATGTAAAAATGAATTCGTACAACATTGGATCAGGGCTTAGTATCAGTAATCCGCAAAAGTGCTCGGGAGCACTTTTGGGATTACTAAGCACTAAGCCTTTGGCCGAAGCACTTCAATTACTAAGCACTGCTTTTGAAAAGTGCTTGGGAGCACAGTGCTCGGGAGCACGAAAGAGCTCCGAGTACTTTCACGAGCACAAAGCACAATGCTTTGGCACAGCTCTGATAGCTTCTATACATAATTTTCTAAAAAGGGCCATAAGAGGGGATGAAGTACTTCAACCAGGGGGATTCCTGCCCCTGTCCAGCATCAAGCTGTGGACCTCAACTGCTATTATACGGTTTACGAAGTGAAGTTACCATATTCGTAGATGATAGCAGCTGTAATGTTAGCTGTTGGGACGAACAGAAAGAAAGATTCTTCTAGTGGAACAATATTTGAGCTCGAACATAAAGAAGAAACATAAATCGACATTCTCATTGAGTAACCTCCATTTCTTGCTGGAACAGTTCTCGAATGGAACATAACTGCACACCGATTATGTCAGTTCTTTTTGCCGGACCAAAGTTACATCTTTCCAAATTCCCAATTTCGTAATGTAGATCATTCGATCGTCTCCTAACCCACTAGTACGCATACCACCAAATCGTCGATTTGTTCACGGCAATCCATCAAAAAAACGCTGGCCTCCGGCTACGAACAAAGGAAGAACCGTTTCGAATGAAGAAAAGGTACAAGTGCGTGTAGATTTGTGGTTCGAATTTTTTATCGGCCTAGCAACAGCGGTATCAGATGGTCGTAGCTAATAGTCCAAATCTTGAGGAACAGTCGAAAAGATCCTCCAACGTAGTTTTGCGTGCGTGAGTTCAAACAGAAGAGTGCGACGGGAACTGGCACACTGACCCAGTGTGGAAACAAATGAGATATTCTGTGTGTCGGTCGTTGAACCTTTCCCGAGGGTCCGAGTCGAGGGGAAATGAATACTGTAAATTTCACCGAAATTATTCAAGATTAATAGCCTTTTCGCTTCCGATGGTAATCTCGCATCGCGGTCCATTGGCGTCGTTCTGCAGCGATGGAGCGAAGATGCGTACGCGAGGCTTCTTTGAAGTCCACTGGTCCATCAAACTTCAAGCTGACATCTAAATATCAATTTCTTTTCAAATTTCCGTTAGATTCACACATTCAACAAATATTAAATCATACAAAACTTCTGATGAACCTTCATTGGTCCTTTTCAGTTGAATTTCCATTTTTTGTGATTTTATGTTTTGCGCAAATGCGCATTTCATTTTCGAGTTTTGTTCGCAAGGTCAGAGCACTCAGAATATAAATGCCACTGACTGACTGCCAAAATGGTTATTCTGAATGATTTGAATTCGTGTTGATGGCAAATATGGTGTTTTCAGGGAGTCTTACCTCTTATGCGTTCTTCACCCAAAAAGTTGGAGTTTTCGATATCGATTTTATTGTTTATAGAGATACTTTGGACAATGCTGATGAACAATATACAACCCTCATGTGGATTGTGGATGCGACTAAAGAAACGGGAGCTATGACGATTTGAAATTTCCAATTTTTCGAAAAATACCATTTCTCAGGTGAAAATCTAAACCATGACAGTTAGGGCTCTGTAAAGTCTTTAATTGAATAGAGCGACCTCGAAAACCTACATTTTGATACCAAAATCGTTCATGAAGCCCTCATAACTGATGCATTATTTCGTTTCAAGTTTTTCGATATTTCATTTTCGAGTTTTGTTCTGAAGCTCAGAGCACTCAAAGTATCGGTGATATGGATCACCAAATTAAGTATTCTGAAAGACTCGAATGGGTTGAAGACATTATCGATTGAATAACACAGTTAGATTCTCCAGGGATTCCGTGTTGATGGCAAATATGGTGTTTTTAGGGGGTCTTACCCCTTATGCATTTTTGACCCAAAAAGTTGGGATTTTCGATATCGATTTTATTGTTTATAGAGATATTTTGGACAATGCTGGTTAACAATATACAACCCTCATGTGGATGCGACCAAAGAAACGGGAGCTATGACGATTTGAAATTTCGATTTTTTTGAAAAAATGCCATTTGGCAGGTGAAAATCTAAACCATAATAGTTAGGGCTCTGGAAAGTCTTTAATTGAATAGAGCGACCTCGAAAACCTACATTTTGATACCAAAATCGTCCATGAAGCCCTCATA
Organism: Adalia bipunctata; assembly: GCA_910592335.1. Taxonomy (NCBI): domain Eukaryota; kingdom Metazoa; phylum Arthropoda; class Insecta; order Coleoptera; family Coccinellidae; genus Adalia; species Adalia bipunctata. Next base: position 9,736,508 of record OU342951.1, read on the forward strand.
ACTGATGCATTATTTCGTTTTGAGTTTTTCGATATTTCATTTTCGAGTTTTGTTCTGAAGCTCAGAGCACTCAAAGTATGGGTGATATGGATCACCAAATTGAGTATTCTGAAGGACTCGAATGGGTTGAAGACATTATCGATTGAATAACACAGTTAGATTTTCCAGGGATTCCGTGTTGATGGCAAATATGGTGTTTTTAGGGGGTCTTACCCCTTATGCATTTTTGAGGCAAAAAGTTGGAATTTTCGATATCGATTTTATTGTTTATAGAGATACTTTGGACAATGCTGATTAACAATATACAACCCTCATGTGGATGCAACCAAAAAAAACGGGAGCTATGACGATTTGAAATTTCGATTTTTTTGAAAAAATGCCATTTGGCAGGTGAAAATCTAAACCATAATAGTTAGGTCTCTGGAAAGTCTTTGATTGAAAAGAGCGACCTCGAAAACCTACATTTTGATACCAAAATCGTCCATGTAGCCCTCATAACTAATGAATTATATCGTTTTAAGTTTTTCGATATTTCATTTTCGATATTTCATTTTCGATATTTCATTTTCGATATTTCATTTTCGAGTTTTGTTCTGAAGCTCAGAGTCTACATTTATTTTTTTTTTTAATTCAGCGTCCTCGAAAACCTATATTTCAATGCCAAACTTGTCCATATAATCCTTCCGTACCATGATTTTTTTATTTTATGTTTTGCACCTTTCATTTTCGAGTTTTTTTCACAGGCTCAGAGCACTCAGAATATAAGTGCTACTGACCACCAAAATGGTTATTCGGAATGATTCGAACGGATTAAAGACAATTCCGAATGAATATCAACATTAGAATTTCCAGGGATTTCGTAGTGACGACAAATTAAGGGTTTTTAGGGGTTCTTACCCCTTGGTCATTTTTCAGCCAATTATATATGAAAATCTTTCGCACGCAAGTTCTACTCGCACTTGACCCCGCTTTTTTTCTCGGCATCGACGCCACTGCAAAAATAATACATTCTGTATCAGGTATACACTTATCGCAAATGAAAGCTGGGCTCAGCTTTTGAGCGGTCATTCCAATTTTCTATCATGTATGACATTTTATATAACCCGGTATTAGAGTTCAACAAACTGATTCGAAATATTGCTAAGAGTATAGGTGTCAAACTGGTGGAACACTTTCCTGGTTGTTAACCTCAACGTGGAGCACGAGCTACTGCAACTGAATTGTTATTTTCATTCAGGAGAATTGGTTCAAACAAATAAATAATAATTGGTGAAATAAGTTTTTTTCAAGTTTTACTATTTTCTCTTCAGTCTGTATTTCGTTTTTAAGGACATTAAACGGTTTCATGCAATAAAAATAGGATTTTCATTTGACCAAGACAAGTTTTATCTTATGAGGGTGCCAACAGAGCGCTTGAGATGCTTCAGACTGCGCTAACACTGATGCAAGTGGCCAATTTCAAAAATATTAGCTAAATTGTGACATTGCGTTCACTCTCATGGTACTTTTCTATTCTAACTGAGGAGAAAACTGCAGATCCGTAAAATCTTTAAATTCTAAAGACTGAGTACCCCACGTGGTCTAATCCACAGTCGGGTTCTTCATGAAGAAGAACGAACGTTAGTGAGTACTCGGAAATGCCGTTTATAACCGTCGATGACTAACTGGTCACTCTTGATTTCATCTACCACGAAAGAATAACGTCTTAGGAGACAACATGCTGCTTCTATGGAGGCTGTTTGAATTATTTGTCGTTCGATGGCATCCATGCGGATTCCACTGGCATCACGATCAGGCATGGTTCTTGTTTGGACACAGAAATACTAATGTTGAACAAGAACGTCTTAATTTCAGCCTCTAACTTTTTGAGCTATATACTTAAACTTAATTGAGATATTTGAATGTAGGTCTCATATGTGCTGAAGGAGAGTTATGGAAAGACCAGAGAAAACTCGTTTTCAATTTTCTGCGGAATATTGGCGGTACCAAAGTAAGTTCCAAAAGGATCTCCATGGAAAATTTGATACTCAAACATGCAGCTGGATTCGTTGAAGTAAATAAATTCAGTAGGTAAAAAAAGAATGGTTGGTACATATTCGAATATTTCAGTATGTTGGGAGTCAAGGAGAATCAATAACTCTTGCACCCTTAGATCATCTAAGACATTCTGTCGGTTCTTTCATGAACGAAATTGTTTTTGGGAAATCTTGGTCTAAGGACGATAAGACCTGGATATATCTGCAGCATCTCCAGGAGGAAGGCACCAAGTACATCGGCATTGCTGGACCAGTTAATTTCATTCCAATACTGAGGTATCCTTTTCTTCTCATTCTATTGATTCGCGAATGAATATATTATTTATTTTTTGAGGTTTTTACCAACCTACCGAAAAAATCTGAACTTCCTTCAAGAAGGCTTGGAAATTACACATAAGCTGTACGACGATATAATCGAAAAACACCTCCAGGACCTAAAACAGAGCATGGAGAAGGACCCTAACTTTGAACCGCATAATTTGCTTGATACCTTCCTTATCGAGAAGAAAAAGAAAGAAGGCTCTGCTGAAGGGCAGTTTTACAATGGCCAGCAACTTAGATATTTACTTGCAGATATGTTTGGTGCAGGTTTAGATACCACTCTAACAACTTTGAGGTGGGTGCTAACTTATTATGAGAAAATAAGATTATTTTTCCCCTCTTTTGTTCCAGTTGGTACCTACTTTTCATGGGTCTTCATAGGGATTATCAGAAACTGGTGCAAGAAGAGTTTAATTCAGTTTTACAAAGAAGAACTCCAACTATGAGTGACTTCCAATATTTACCCCTTTTTGAAGCTTCCATAGCTGAAGTGCAAAGAATAAGATCCACAGTACCAGTGGGTATACCCCATGGTACTTTAGGTCCTGTTGAAATAGAAGAATATCACATACCTAAAGGTTCTATGATAATACCTTTGCAGTGGGCCATTCATATGGACGAAAAAGCTTGGAAAAATCCAGAAATTTTTGAACCGCATAGGTTTATCGATGAAAATGGTAGATTTTCTAGAACAGAGAATTTGATTCCTTTCCAAGCGGGTAAGGAAAAAGTGGATAAGGCTTTTTTGCTGTTAATTTAAATTATTTCAATCAAATGAGTTTAATGCCTCACCTAGGTCTCTATATTTTCAGGAAAAAGGATTTGTGTTGGAGAGGAATTAGCGAAAATGTTGCTGTATTTGTTTGCTTCTTCAATTTTATTGAAATACGAGATATCTCTGAATAATGAAAAAAGTGTGAATTTGAATGGAAATTGTGGAATAACTTTGTCCCCTGAAACTTATGAGCTGATGTTCAAGAAAATTTGAGTCGTTTTTGCAAAATGAGAATTCGAATTTTGATCTCAATGTCGATAACTCAAAGGGAACTAAAAAATTAGTTCACTTGAAAAAAATTTATGATGATACTTTATGATAATGTAATGATTAAAAATACCATTGAAAATTTTTAATTATTCGTGGTTTTATTCGATTTTTTTTCGCCCTTTCCTTTTCCTGATAATCCTGATAAATGATTTTCTTTATAATTTTTTTTCTTCTGCAAAACTTTATACTTTTTTAAAGCTGTATACCAAATTTGGTTTCCCTTTCGAGTTTAGAATCATTTATATTCATCTCGATTATCGTCTTAAACGAATGAGGTAGTGGAAAATAAAGCCATTGTTTTCACTGAATTATTCATTTTATTTTAAATAACAAATAACTTAAACGGCAAAAGTTTAAATGAACACACTTAATTGGTACATAAAATTACATATATACATATTAATACGAGTGTGAAATCGAATTGGGAATCAAAATGATTAATATCATGGTATGTTGAACAATAAGTTCCATTATGGAAATTGAGAAGGTAACAAGCAGGTAATCAATATTGGAACATATAACACTACATTTCTACCATAACAATGTGATAGTATGAAATTTAAATTTTAAGGAATTCTGAACACAAGTTAACTTTGATAAAATCAGAGTGGTGATTGACTAGTACACTTAAAATTATGGTGAAACATAGTTTCAAATTGGCTGGATAATTGAACACTTTTTACACAGCCTATTTCAAATCAGCAGAGATCTGTTGAATGGAATGTAGGTAAATCAAATTAAAATGTAAGTACCATAAGTACTTCACCTAAAACTAAAACGCAGGACCACATATCAGTCACTCGCTACTCATGGTTTAACACAATAAACTTGCCAAACTACCTTCAAGAACATAAGTGGTATTTGTAACGTTACAAAGTTGTAGTCCTGCTTTATTGCGAAGTGGAATGTATTATTATTGCGATAAAATAGATTTCGCATCAATTTGATGGATTATTAAGGAACTTGTGAGTTCAACGGAAATTGAACGGCAGTGTTGGGTTGAACTATTCGGTTCCTTCTTTAAAAATTACACATATAAAGAGAAGAGCATTCAAACTCGGTGCTTAAAACTTGGAACTTTTCCCTGCAATCATTCTTCTCTCCGAAAAATAAAAATAGTAAATGACATCAAACGTCTTCACGGAAGACTTCAAACATGCAGGTATACAAGTGATGAGATGCTCACTTCGTTAAAATTGTGATGACATGTATTTCGACCAATCGTGCATAAATGGTACCAACTCCTATAAATACTTACTCTAACTACTATACAATTGTACTCTGTTTCTGACCCGTATGTCGGTAGCATCTGGTTTGCTAACAACAACAGTTAGTGACTTCCAGTAGATCTTATGCTAGTGGATGGTTTGTCCCAACCATTCGGCCTAGGGTCCAATATTACATTGAACTCAATAGGACTGATGGTAATACCTGCTATGCCGTTCAAACTAGGAAGCCCCTCGTCTTCTGGTGACGACACGTTGAAGGTGTGTACGAAGTTTGAGAAGAACATGAACAGTTCCATCCTTGCCATAATCTCGCCAAGACAGACTCGTCTTCCAACTCCGAAAGGCATGAAGAAGTCAGGCTTGACCACTTTGCCGTTTGGGTTTATGAACCTTGAGGGATTGAATTTCTCTGGTTCCTCCCATAGGTTGGGGTCCATATGGACGGAATGGAGGAGTGGGACCACCTGGACGTCTTTTGGTACCAAGAAGCCGTTCAGCGTGACATCTCTGTAACAAAAAACTGTTGGTTAGTTTTGTTCCTGGAGTGTTTTCGCACCAAAGCTTAGCTCCAAGCTCCAAGTGCTCTGATCTTTGATTTATTATTGGATCTTGAAAGATAATTTTAACTCTGGAGTGTTTTTGGATAAGGAAGCATCAAAGCTAAGGCTCCAAGTGTTCCAATATTTGATATACATCGGATCTTGAAAGCTAATTTCAACTTTTGGAATAAATGTGAGTATAATTTGAAGAATGAAGTGAACTGTTGGAGCAGCTGTAGAAACGTCGTTTTCGCAAATGTCTGCAAATTGCTGAGGTCGACGGTCTGCTGAAGTTATGTCACAGTTATGGGGCCATCTAAACGTTGCGCATAAGGTTTCACAACACAATGAGAATATCTGCAGGAGTCGTCGGCCCATGTGCCGAAAATTAATAATATAAATATTCTTAAAGTGCGTGCTGTTACATAAACGAATTGTCTTCCGACCACCTTGGTTGCGTGGCTTACGAAAGAACTTTTGTGAAACCTCGAATTGGCATTAAAAAAAGTTTATCGAACTCTGCGTCGAAAATTTTGGCACGGTGAACTTTCACTTTGCGCAGGTGAAAGAATAAGTGCCGAACGCATATTGTAGGTATAAATTGGAACCAGATTTCTAAAAATCAAGCGGAAACGCGACATAGCCTCAATGTCTGTCTTCCAACCTTCGAACTGCAGTTTAATTTCTCCTCATGTCAACGACCTTTGAAATCGCGACTACTATTTTCGTACCCATCGTATCAATATGCTAGGAGTTGTCTGAAACTTACTTTGTAGGTGCGTGTGTCGTTCCCATTGGTATTATGCTGGATCTCCTCAAGACTTCAAGAATGGTGGACTCTGTAACTGGCAAGTGGGGCATGTCTTCCAGTCTAGGAAGGCGGTCTCTGCCAACTACCTCGTCCAATTCTTCCCTCACAGCTTTCAGCTGTTCTGGATAGTGCAGCATGTAGAGAATGGCCCATCGCAAAGTCTGCTTGATGGTTTCCATACCAGCTGTGAACATATCTCCCAAAATCTGTCGCATCTGAAGGTCTGAAAAGGAAGGATGCCATTAGAAACGGTGCTCAAGAAAATGGTTCAACATAAGGCAGTCAGAGCAAGTATGGCGAACTCACCATGATCATTTCCTTCGAACAAGCTGTGTTCAGTGCCTGATTCTCTAGCCTTCTCAATCTCCAGCAAATAAGTGTCTAGTATATCCCTAATTTGGTCTTTATTGAAGGTTTTTCTGTGGTCATCAATGGCTTCTTGTAAGAATTCGCCCATTTCATTGCGATTCTGGAATTGAGAATGAGATATAACAATATTTCTTGAGTCATGAAAGTGAGAGAAGGCTGTGAAGCAATTCGGTCATTTTGGCGAAACTCACCTGTCTGATTTTGTTCAAAGTGACCCATTTTCCTGGGAGCAGCTTCATGAGGGGAATGTAAGTGGCTTTGTCCAATGATCCGAAGAGTTGGAAGCCTTCATCGATCAAATGCATGAATCTCCTGAATCTCTTGTCGTCGAAAGTGAATCTGACACTCATTAAAATCTCGCATATTACGTTAGAAATTGAGACTGCGAAATACGGATTCAAATCTACTTTTTCTCCTTTCCTGGCTTTGAGAGCACCGAGGAATTCTTGAACCTCTTTGGCAATCCTAGTTTCCATTTGGGCTTTCTTGGTGCCCAAGTAAGACATGCCGAAGTGACGAAGGCCTTCGTGTACGAATTTCCTCTGGTCTTTCCACAGTTTTCCGGCAATATTGATCAAACCTGGAATAAGCGATGTTTATAATGATTTGCGATGTTGAAATTCATCTAGATTTCGCAGGCTTGTAACGAATTTGGGTTAACGGCAGTAAATAATGATAACAATAAGATCTACCATCACTTTTACTGAGAGATGACCCTTGAAGGCCAGAAAAGTGTGTCAATCGTATGCGAGCAAACTGACTGGATCACAGCTCTATTATAAACAGATACGCGTGCCTTGGTGCCGGCATATTTGAATATTCATTATTGAGTAATTTCTTTGCAATTTTCGACCGACTCGAAAGTTTCGAATTAATAATTTTGGTATAAAGGTCACCTTAGACTTACCGTAGCCTCCTAATATCTTGGTGAACTCCGTGTAGGGTCTCCCGGTGAATTCCTCCCTTCTGAACATATCCCTGATCATCTTGTAGTCGGTAAGCACAATAACCAGAGTGGAGCCGATTTTCAATGAGAACACCGAGCCATATTTCTTTGCCAGGTCCACGTAGTGGAGGTGCATATCCTTTTTCACTTTATACAAGCAACCAAAGATGGGCCAACCCCATGGGCCTGGTGGCAACGAAATAAATTTTCTTATTTGATCGAGCAGCAAAACGAACACTAGAACACTGACGAAAACCGACAGAATTTTCGGTAAGTCTTCCTGCTGCATTTCCCATAACACTTTCCTTGCACAATTGATTATAAACATTTTGCTTTATAACTAAATTTTTTTTGAGATTATTTTCTCAAATGCACGAAATCTATTCTTTGGTTTTCAGAGTAGTGTTAGCTTTATATAAGATCTAGTAGCGACTTAAGACGTTATAGTGGGAGATACAGGTGGAGCTTACATAGTCGACCAATCAGAGTGACTGATATCCCTTCTTCTATTGGTACGCTGAGTGCATTTCATTCATAGATTGCTTATTCAGTGTGGTCCACGGCTTGGTGGATGCTGTGTCGCGTCTGCATTGAGCCTATTGATCGTGTATTGATTCTCTTAGATTTGCATTTTGGCGGTTTTTACGGAATTCTACCGGCTGATGTAACACTCAAGGTTATTCAATCCGATGTTTCTCATGTTATTAACCTTTTGTGGAAACTCCCTTGTGTCGAATTTTTCCATCAGTAAGCATCAATTAAAAATAAAAATTTCAAGCTTTTTCGTCATGATTCTCCTTTTTTGTTTCAATTTTTCTTCAGAAAAAAGATTCATAAGAAATTTTCCTGAAAATTGTTGAATTTGAATATTTGAATCAAAAATTTTTTAAAACTTTCTATATTCACACTCTAAACATTTCTTGAAATCTAGGCAAAGGAAAAAACTGTGTTCAGTTTTCAGAATACCTACTTATTTTCGACTTTTTGTGATAATTGGAAATGCTCTCGAATCTTATGTCTGAAAAGAAAGGAACTAATAAATTTAATCTTCGAATAAAAAATTATTTTAAGGATGAGACTACATCTTCTAACGTAGGTAATATTTTTTGGAAATTTATGCCGTTAGAAATAAAATTTCCAAAATGATCTGAATAAGTGGTGCGCATCCATAGTGGTGGCATAAAAATTCATGAATTTTTTCCATCGTGAAAAAGCTTTATTGTCTGAACAGAATTGAAATAATATACCAGTAGTTTTTTCAGTTAAAAACGAACTTAACAGATTCATTCATACATCTACTGAAACGAATTTTTCCAAGCAGTTCAAAAGAGTGTAAAGTCCAGATTTTTTTTGGGAATGTAGAAAATTATCGATTTTACAAAATGATCTTACAAAATTATAATACAGATGAAATCTGAAGAAATCATTACAACAATACTACAAAATATTTTCAGTATGCTTGTTTAAAAGTTCGAATCAAAAATATTAGAATATGAACATTTTTCCACCCTATGTAAGATTCTAGACAAAACACTAAAATAGCAACCTCATCACGTAACAGATTCGAATGAAAGTTAATTGGCTCAACATCTGAATGTTGAGGACAATTCGATATGAGGCAAGATCAAGTTCGCGTTCTTAGAAGATGAATGTTTGATGGTCAATAGCAGGTATTGCTAACAGCAAGTTTATCAGCAGAAGTGAAAACGGATACACGGAATATCCAGAAATTATAATACAAGTTTCAATGCATTATGCTCAGTTACACCTCACTATTATTATGAAAACTCATAAATGTATTAAATAAAGCTAGCTGTTTTTTTTTTCAAAATCATCTGGAAAGGCAGAGGCGGACTAAGCTTGTCAGTGGCCAGGGGAAATAGCATAAGATGTGCGCAATAATTTTAAATTACCACTCTTTTTATACACGGTGTCCGATATAAAATTTTCCATCGATTTTTAATCTGAAGAAAACATTGATTCACATTCACATAATCACCTACTTATTTTTCAGTTGCAACTCAAGTACCTATGTACCAAAATTTCTGACAGGACTATAGGGCGTGTGATAAATTGAAAGGAAGAGGACATAAAACTGATCCTGGTGGAACTTCATTATTCAAGTTTTCATATAAATATAATTATGAGTTTCTTGTTTCTTCTTGTGAAATTGAAAAATTGCTCCTAAAACTTCATCCAGAAATAATTCTATCATGATTTATATCATAAAGTGGAATATTTCAATTTGTTTTCGTACCAATCAAGAAGGTGGCCTATGATACCTAAATCGAAGGTTCAATATTTCTCAACCTGATTGCAGTAAACAGCATTATTATCTCATCCCAAAATTGCTGACGAGCCATTGCACTCTTATCACCTCTTATTGAGCGAAATCATGTCTATTGCAAATAATTTCGATAATAATCGAAGGTTATTGATCCTACATTCATTTATAAGTTGAACTGTTGAACAACACATCTGAAATGAATAATTTTTCAATTCGTTTTAAAATTTTCTATTAAAAATTGAGTCTTGATTAGCATTCCACAGATTTACCAAAAAATGGTTGGAGAGTCTTGCTCATTACAGAAAGAAACTCATTGAAGGTTCACGAGAAAGATGTAAAGAAAGAAATTTTCAATTCTGACTGGCGGAGACTCGTCGGTGCTATCAACAAACAGCGACATCTAGCTGACCTAGCTATATTATATTTGCTCTTCGGTAAACTCTCTCTCATGTACACTATAAAAACCTTCAATTGAAAGAGAAAATTAGTATCAAATATAATTTGTTACGTATGAACCAAAAATAGGTGAATCTAGCCATGTCAATGATCCGAAGATTAGATGAGTCCAAGATTCCTGACTACGATCGATAATCATCATATCCAATTGGGAAATGCATCTTCCTCGATAGGTTCACCAACCTTTTATATAACCTGTATTCGCATTTTCTTAACTAGCCTTATCTGAAATATACTACTCGAAAATTGGTTATCAAATCAATGACAAAATTCGATTTGTTATGTAGGTAAGTGCCTGTTGAATTTGGAACAATGAACTGCAGGTCAACGTATTCGTAGAGGAGGAATCCCGAATAAGTATCATCATTTGGTGAACCCTCACCAAACTTTCTCGTTCTTGTACATCTTTCTTGCGTCGTTCTGTATTGTGCCACCTATTGTACTTTCGACAAAAAAAATCTTGTACAACACTCCAAATTTATTTCAGAAAATATCGGATGAAATTCAGATTAGTCAATTCAATTAAAAAAACTCCAAAAGACATTCAATCATGTCAACTCAATTTCAGAAAATATCGAAATCAATTCAGATATGTAATCACAATTATAAAAAAATAACAAAAGAAATTCAGATGAGTTCAATTACAGAAAATTTCGATTACTAGAGAAGAATTCGAATGCACAATTTATGTTGACATAAAATAATGTTGAAAGGATTCTGAGCTTTGATCATCAAATCCTGAATTCTGAGCATTCATCATCGTCCAATATTCGCGGACCAGTCTGTATAAGGAGTCCTTCTACAGTGTCAAATACCTATTAGTTCTTTCACGCTGCGTAGAAGGAGATGACAGATTCTTAATGGTAATTACTACCAAATTGATCGAAAGAGTATTCTATTTCCTGTTTACTATACACATCCATAAATCTATTTTTATATAGCTCGAGAATTGGAATTTAATTCAGCCTTGACCCATCCAAATTTCAGTCAAAATAAAAAGTGTAAGTTGGCGTTGACCATGAACGTAACTTGAGCGAAGTTTCGCATGAGTGTATGATTCATGATGATATGTATTATATAATAGTCGTAAAGTTAACATGGAATTCTGCCAGGCGTATTCTCACTTTGTACACGAATGAGGCACGAAAGTTGTTATTAGTCAAAAAAATTCACACAATAATTGCTATAAAAGATGGTTCTCTAGGAGATGTGTATTCAACGACTAATTGGTGTAGGCACGCAACAGAAAAATTGGAATCTGCTATTCCCGAATTTCTACAGAATCCGGTACTTGGGAGTCTGTAACAAGAGTTGATAAAATTCGAATATACCTATTCTCTAAGCGTATAGTGGTTTTCAAGAAATATTTCCACCAAACTTAGTATGTGCGTATTCTTAAATAACGTTGAAAATCGGCAAAATTTCAATAATAATAAATAACAATAATGATAAAAAAGTTAAGTTCATTTCAAACTGTAGAAACAGTTCAATTATCGAAAATAGTTACAAATATTCTGCCGGAGAGTTCATTTCAAATGCTCTCTAGTTGCATGAATTGTTTTATTTTTGTCACCTTGATTGATCAGCTAAAAATCTGAATGTCAGCTCAAATCGTTGTTTAAGAATTGAATCATTGAACTTTCCTTATGCAATATCGCATCAACATGCAGATCTGAAGTTATTCCCATAGATTCTTTTTCGATCTTTTGTTTTCAAATTTGTGGGATACATGAGGGTTGATAGATTTGGAGCGGGAAACAAATTTTATTCTTTTACATAATCTGTTCCTTGTCGCCATTTCTTCACACGTGCCATATGCCATATATTGTTCGATTTAAGAAAACAGTATGTAATTCTCTCTTTCAAAAGAATATATATATATATATATATATAATCAAAAGATGACCCTCTCCAAACAAAAATAATATATAAATTTACATAGATATATGAATCATTTTATTCGGTGACCGATAAGATTCTTTATTCGTTCTAATTTTTTTTTGGGTTCAAAACTATGAGAAACACAAACGAATCATATCGTTCATCAAACCTGTCAATCATTGGTTCGATATTTTTAACTACCGTATAAACTATATTAATGAATGGAATGAGGATCATACTATAATTTCCATTAAAAGAAATATATTCTTGAATAGTTTCTCAAACCAAGAAACCAGGGGCGTCGCCAGAGGGGAACAGCCGTGGCTGGTCGACCTATAGATTGTGTCTATCCATAGATGGTCCAAATAAAGATCCTCGGCTTTTGCTCCAGAAAGATTCAAGTTTTTGTAATTGCCTGCCTAGTTTTGATCTCAAAATGAATAGCTTTTTCATCAGATATTATTCCGAAACAAAGGTTCAACGAACATGGAACAAGGTCACCTGATTTTTCCTTTGATTGATTGTCAGGTTCAAATTCGTCTCACCTCTAAAAAATACGCAGCTATGTTGTAAGAACGTTGCGTACGAATTATTAATGCGTTTTCTTGTCCTACTCCTGGTCATTCCCACGATATTGATTCTCTACGCACTTTGGAGTTCTTTGATTGCGTAATATTATAACGCTAAACTGTGAAAGACCTAAAGATTGTTGCATGAAAAGGTCAGTTAACTCGTCCTAAATTTGTGCGTAGATGTATAATGTAGGTGAAGTATACTGAGGGACACAAAAATATAAGAGACACTACTTTCTGAACGAATTATTAATATCATAATTATTAAAATTATCTATACAAGATTTTGAATATTTTCGTATTGAATCATTTGTTTTTCTGAAAATAAAAAGATATTTGGATCCACATTTATTCCTTAATCAATTTTATTGTGAAAAGTCATCGCTGACTCTGTTTTCCACTTTTCACATTTCATATTTCTGTTCATATTTATTTATTCTTTTCAAATAGTTCGTTTATTTTTTCCCTGTTGAACGATATAAATGACATCATCTAGTCTAGAATATTTTTGTCGAGAATTATTTATTGGTAGCAATACCGAATTCTCTACCAAATCATTCAGATGAATGAGAATCAAATTCTATTTCGATGGGGGCTATTCTACTTCGACTGTAAAATATGCAGGTTATCGCCCCTAAAGATACATACCATCAAAGTCAGGTAGAGAATAAGTTTTTTTTAGCTGTACGGGCAGACATGTTAGAGATAGAAAAAGAGGATGCAGACATTGAATAAAAAATAAGTGGTGTAGGTTAAGAGTTCGGTGAACCTTACAAAACAAATACGTAATGGGGTTCTAGAAGAGTCTTTGTAGAGGTGGGAGAATTTTCTAGAAACGCATTCTGTAAAGTTCAGAAAACTGAAACAGGTTTGATGCATTTCTATACAGGGTCAATCTTTTTTAACTTCATCCTAAATTATACGAAGAACTACTTGAAATATTTTCATGAAGAAATTTGATTTTTGACAAATATACTCTATTCTGTATGATCAGGAATAAGAATGTCATAGCTACTAGTCCTTCAAAGCTAATGCAACAATGAAAATTTCAGGAACTGTTGCTGAAGCCATGTTCTACGGTTTTCACTCTGATTTTGACGGCAATTCGAGTTTTCATGACTGCTTTAGTAACTTATTGACGTTTATCGTTTCCGTTTAAAGATCTCTTTAAGAAAACAGCTTTTATTTACTTCTTGGTTCTACATAGTTGATTCAATAGAATAAAAGAGCCTTATTGGCATTGACACTTCAACAATTTTCAGTTTCTTCGAGAATTTTGTGTGAATTATTTTAAAAGAGCTACTTAGTTTAGTGTTTCGTGAAATACATCGAAACCAGAGGCGTCATTTCTAAAATTAAAATTGAATAGACATTCCACTTTTATCGATATACTGAAACTAAATACGTCCAAAATCTCGTACCTATCAGTCAATACTCTCCGTGTTATCCTGAGAAAGCAATTTTTTCAATCAAAATCGAAAAAGCATTCACCTTCACAATAATAAAGTGCAACAAACTTGATGCACTGGAAATTTGATATCGAAAGACGTAATCGTAATTCTCAATAGGTTCACGGATGTAGTACTGAGATCAAAGTACTTCCAATGAATGAATTGTTGATTAAGCAGCCAGCTGCTGAATTGTGAATCCTTTCGAATTTTATTGATTTGTTTGCGGCCAAAACACCTCGAAAACATGTGGATATTCGACTGATATTTTCTGCAAGAGAATGAGAGCATGTAGATCAAGATATTTGATTCAATATGAAAACCCCATTCTGAAAAGAAAGTCCTATTCGTAAACCCATGCACTAAAAGTCTAAAAACCATCGTCAAACCTTCATGAAGAGAATCATTTTCTTATGGAGGTCTGAGGATGGTTTTTACTGTCTATTGAAGAATAAAGTTCATTGCACCCCATGGTCAGTCGTAGACCTTAGACAAAAAAAGTGAGGCGAGTAGGCCATCGGTTTGTTATTCTCGGGATGTCTAGTTAGGTAATTTTTTATAGGTCGGTAACCTCAGGCATAACCTACCTGCTTTTTTCAATCGACCCATTAGGGACGAAACCTTTTTCCGGCCAAGTGTTTCGATATCTGAACCTTTGTAGTTATTAGGAATATTTTGAAGAAGTAATACAAGAAAATTGAATTTGATTCATAAGTTTTCATTTTGGAATAATTCTTTCAGTTCAGATCGAAAATTACCTCTTGAAGAATCCAAATAATCGTACATACGAATGTAGTTTCGAGATTGCTGAAGAAAAAACTGTATCATCAATTTCAAAATAATACATATAGTCTCGTGTAAATTTTGATAGGCTTAGGTGAACTAGAACGCACATAATTTTGATAGGAGTTGTAATAAAAGAGTATGATGTTAGAATACCACCATTTTATTGCAAATCATGGTAAGACCTTCTCAGAGCTTCCATCTTAGCTTAATTGTGGAATTGAATTTCTTGATGGCTGCCTCACAAACAAGTCTGGATTTAACCGCCTTCTCATTCCGAGAAATATTGTTTACACATTTTATATTATGTCTGTATTTCTGCATACCTTTATGATAACTCCTCATAATGATACTTGATACAGGAGTGAGAATTTCACTAGAAACGAATGAATGGATCAACTTGTAAAAGTAGCCCATAGAGAAAATATATTTTTATTTTCTCTAAGCTTAGGAATAGCCTATGTTTGCATCACTGGAGCTATGATCACGTGCCCAACTAGGGTACTAGGAATCATTACACCACTTCAACTGGGGATAGACAGAATATCTCAGGAAGGAACAGCTAAAGAGAAAACCAAAAAGCCTGTTTTTCTCCAACATTCGCGAAATGATATAAAATAAACATCAAAAAAGACACTACTATGCTGAGAAGAAAGGAAAACTGGGGAATGGAACAGACCAACTAGAAAGAAATACCATCAAATGGTAGGTACACAAATGGTTCGAAAACCACAAGAGGGATAGGTTCTGACTCCATATGTTCACCATCGCTAGGCTTCTGTTTGAGTCACCTTGCAGTTAAAATATGTGAAGATAAATCTAAAACAACTATCTCAGATGTGACGAAATTCTCTGAAATGAAAGTGAAAACATCGGGGAATTCGAAAATCCTGCTTTTCGACAATCATCACAATTGTTTCTGTTCGATCTCTAGGTTTGATGTCGAAGACCTTTGGCATTCTTTTAGAGGACATACAACTAAAATCCTGGCTCTCAAAACATGTTAAGAGGACGTTTACCCATCTATTCTACAAACGAAACATCTTCAATAGACATTTGAGGTCAAAATCATATTTCACGCTGAGTCTGGCCAGTCACCTTTCTGGAGTACCTTCGAATTATCATATTTGGAGATGAAGGACGTACAAGAATTCAATTTATTATCCCAAAAAAATATTAGGTACTCATTTTTATTCAAACTAAGTCCGATTCATAAAAGTTAAAGTTCACACTTTTGGTTTCATCATCTAGGAATCACAATCGTCCAAAAGAATAATGTGGAAGATGTCTCGAATGAATTCAATTAAATACATCCCTGCAGGAATTTTCAAAATAAAATTTATTCAAGTTTCAAGTGGAATAGAGTTGAAAAAAGTTTTTTGTCGATATGTAATTAATGTCATTTTGATGTGGAAAGTTTTATTGGACCACTGTATTCAAAGAAATATATTTCTTTGGATATCTTCCGATGTGAGAGGCCCCAATAAGGAAATGGATGACAGACCAATACCGGTCAGTTAAATATGTGTAGACAACTACTTTAGTTTTGGGATAGAAAAATGAAAACAAATAATTATAATCGGTAATTTCTTTATTTTTCAAAATATTGTCCATTAATACATGGAAAACCACCGGAATACAGTGGCTCGAGATGGTGCATCATCGACAAAAGTCGAGTTGAATCAGAAGATAATTAAGGAATAAAAATAATAGCTATCGATGAAAACACAAAACCATTTTTTCTTCGATTTACAATTTTTGGTTGTTGTTCAGAATTTCAGGAAATTTTTGACAATCGAAAAAGCTACATAATATCTGACCATCTACACGACACCATCCGTTGTTTACTTTCAGTTCTGCTTATGCCCTAATGAATGAATGAGTTCAATGCATATTGTTTACATTAGTGTGTGGTTTATTTATATACGGTAGCCGAGCATCCAATTCTGATGGTACAGTGACCTAAAAGTGGCAAACTCCGTGAAATAAGTCCACAAAACGCAATTTCCCACACTTCAAACAAGGTTTCGAATATCGATGCCTTGTTACTCAAGATCAACAAACTCTCGTGCTTTTTGATGGGGTAATGGCATTTCACATCATTATTGTCATCTCTGTCGTCACCTGGACTCTGGAGAGATTCGATCTCACGTAACATCTTAAAAAAATTATAAGGTGTACTGATGATGTCCCTTTTTAAACTTTATTTTACTTCAAATGGTGACAATTCGACAAAAATTAGATTTTTTTATTTTTTAACTCGGTAACCTCCCCATATTAAAAAGCAATCCCAACCAAAGCGCTTGAGATCATCACAGACCTCACACCACTTCTCTACATCTAGTGATTGATAGGGTAGCCCATGAGGCCATCCTCAGAGTATCTAAAGAAGGAGCAGGCAATGAGAGAGTCAGGTTTCAGAGAGCTTGGTCCTCTCTGAATGACTACACCTCATCTGCAAACCTTCCTAGTGATGTAATGATCAAGAAAGTAAGTACTGAGAAGAACTTCAGTACAATGCTAAGTAAAAGAGAGGATTGGAAAAGGAAATACACCAACTACAATCTCAAAGAAAATACAATAAAATGGTATACAGATGGTTCTAAAACCGCTACAGGAGCTGGCGCTGGGATTTACGGGACAAGTACCAAGTGTGCACTATCGTTAGGCTCCTGTACAAGCGCCCTCCAAACGGAAATACTTGCAATCTGAAGATGTCTAGATATAAATCTAGAAAGAAACTATCAGAAGTGCGATATAGCTATTCATACAGATAGTCAAGCTGCTGTTAAAGCACTGAGCTCCTACGTCATTGACTCAAAGCTGATTTGGGAGTGCCGAAACAAACTCAATGAGGTAGGCAAGAAGAATAAGGTCTTTTTAATCTGGGTTCCCGGTCATTCGGGAATCGTACGAAACGAAGAGGCCAATACACTGGCCAGAAAGGGCGCACAAACGCCACTCACTGGCCCAGAACCCTTCTGTGGTATAGGAAAATGCACCTATAAGAAGGAGTTTATGCTGAAGGAGAAAACCGATAGAGGAAAACTCTGGCGGAATCTCCCAGGGATGGATCACTCCAAAAAGTTCCTCCGGAACTTTGAAACTGCTAGATCCAAAAAATATCTGGATCTCAGTAAAAACCAACTTCACTTACTCACTGGCTTTCTCACAGGACATTGCCGCCTAAAGAATCATCTGTTGACAATGGGTTTATCGGACACTGATGAGTGTAGATTCTGTGGGGTGGAGGAAGAAACTCCTATTCACCTGGATACGGAATGCTATGCCATTGCAAGCCAAAGGAAAGAGTGCTTTGGACAAGAAACTTGTAGAAGTGGGGAGTTATCCTCCTTGAAGCCATCCCAGATAATGGATTTCATCAAATCTCTGGAACTGGAGGCCGAGCTGTAGGAGGCGCGACGATAACAGATCTGTCAGGGGACACAATAGACCTTAAGGTCGTATGTTGAAATATGAAATGGTACAATATAAACTTATCTTACGAAACATTAGATTTTTTAATGTAGATGTATTAGAGTATAGGTATGTTTCGAAGCAAAATTGGTGATTGAGTTTTCAAATTTGATAACTAAAAAAATTTCAACCTATTCATAATCCAGTCAACTACCTCATTCCTATATATACATATATATAAGATCGATGTTCTCCCGAAGATTAGAGGACTGAAAAGATAATTGGAAAACGAAAAAATTTCCGGAATTCTTTCAGGATGTCGAACTGAAAGCCTTGGTCCTTCGCAAGTTGTTCTGCTAGATTCGGGTTTAAGACGTTTCAAAAAATTTGAGATGTTTTCCCATTCAGAATGATGGATGGTTCCGATTTTGGCGCCAATGGACCAAAACTCCATTAATATTTCTGCGTAGTTTTACCGCGTAACATTCCTAGATCGTTATTCATAGAATTATATTCCTATCAACACAAATACGTTGTTGGTTATTGACTTCAAAAGGTGGCCTTGCTCGTAAGGTTGTATTCCTAGTTCCTAGTAAACAAAATGTTTATGCTAAAAGTACACGTTTTGGAATTAACTATTTCCTGCTCACCATTAGTTATACACTTTCACAATTACTGTCAAGGAATTAACTCAGTAGGGTGGTGAATAAAGTGAACTCAGTAGGTATTGATTATTATATATACAATACAGCATAGAAGGTGTTCAAAGGTCTTTCTCCACAATTTTCCAGAAAATTAATTTTTATGGGGATGTTTTTTCAAATGCAAATAACGGGTGTTTTTTTAGAGTGATAGAATTTTCGTTTGAGATAACTATGATTTGACAGAAGGTAGAACTAGTAGAAGTCATGTTGTTTTGAGATTTCTGTTCAGTAAGCATTGACAAATTATCATGGAAAGACTCACAACGCAACAACGTTCAAAAATTGTTGGAATTTATTTTCAAAATAAGTGTTCTATTCGCCAAACTTATAGAACACTTCGTGAAATTTGTGGTTTACATAATCGTTCATCAGAGCAGCTTATTCGTCGATTTATCGATAGATTTCGGACAACATTTTCTCTACTCGAACAACAAGACAAAGAACTGTACGTACAGAAGAAAATATCGCTGTTGTAAGTGAAAGTGTTAATGAATATCCAGATTTGTCTATTCGTCGACGTTCACAACAAGTTGGACTCTGTGCATCCACCACATGGAAAATTTTGCGTGAAGACTTTGGTCTACATCCATACAAGATCCAACTGGTTCAAGAACTAAAGCTACTTGACCATAATAAGCGTCGTTTGTTTGCTGATTGGGCCCTAGAACAGCGTGAAGTTTAACCACTTTTTTAACGAAAAATTGTGTTTAGTGATGAAGCTCATTTCTGGTTGAACGGCTACGTAAACAAGCAAAATTGCCGTATATGGAGTGAAATCATTCCTCAAGAAGTTTTGCATCAGGTTCCATCGCATACTGAAAAATTCACTGTATGGTGTGCTTTACACGCTGGAGGCATCATCGGTCCATATTTCTTTAAAAACGATGCTGGAGCTAATGTTATAGTGAATGGTGCTCGTTACAGATCGATGATCAATGAAGAAAGATTTGGCGATAACATTATTTCGAGAAATGGTCCAATTAATTGGCCTCCAAGAGCATGCGACATAACTCCAATGGATTATTTTCTTTGGGGTTATGTCAAGTCATTGGTTCATGCTGATAAACCAGAAACAATAGACGCTCTGGAAGCCAACATAACTAGTGTTATTGCTGAAATAAGGCTTGAATTACTAGAAAAATTGGTCTGGTCAAATGCGGTTCCTCAGAGCTAGTCGTGGTGAACATATGCCAGAAAGTAGGGGAAATACGTACAAAACGACATATGTGGACAAAATGACATAAGCATCATAATTTGAGTTTGGAGGTATCAAATGCGGAACTGCCTACCAAATCACACGACCCAAGTGGGTTCAATTAGCCCCTGAAAACTCGCAAGCTCTACTCTAGTTCATTCGGTCGTTATGAGTGATAACAGAAAAAAATAGGTCACGAGTTTTTTTTATTGCGCTAAATTTTTGGGAGAAATGGCAAGTTTTCACCATTTTTTTTTCATTTATATTGCATTCATATCGAACTTTACTTATTTGTCATTGTATTCACGAAGCTTTTTTCATGTTAAATATACTTTTTGTATCAATTCGATATATTTCTAGTTTTATAACGCTTTATGGACAAAATGACATATACAGTGAACGGACAAAATGACATAGGTATTTCAGCTGAATTAACCGTATCTACCGGACAACACCGAGACCATTCAGGCGCGGATCCAGGGGGGGGGGAACTGGGGGAACGTTCCCCCCCCAAATGGCCCCTGACCACCTAATGATTTACCATTGCCTAAAATACCAGTACCTTTTGGCATTTGAATATCTAAAAGTTCCCCCCCCAAAATTCGGGCCTGGATCCGCGCCTGAGACCATTCATCCCAGGCTCCATCACCAAACAAAGAGCCAGGACTTGTCTTAACATATTCATAACAAAATATTCATCTGCGGCTAATAAAGGCAATGCAATAGACCAGGGTTTCTCAAAGTGGGGTTCGCGAACCCCTTGGGGTTCGCCCTCTGACGGAAGGGGGTTCGCGACAAGATTTACTTAATGGCGTCTCGATAAGTAGGAGGCGCAATTTAATTTTTTTTGGGCATTAAAGTACTGTAAAGGGGTTCGCTGGCATCGGGAAACTTCAACAGGGGTTCGTGGAGCCAAAAGTTTGAGAAACCCTGCAATAGACGATTGCAGTAAGTCAATTGCTGCAAATCGACTTCAGAAGAAATGCAACCGATTAAATAAAGGCACTTACCTCAGAAATATAAGTTGACGGCAATCGTAGGTGGTCAACTACTAAGTTAGCAGCTGAAAGGGGGTATAAGGAATGGAATCCTTTAGATGGACGTCGTTAGTAGCGACCAATTCACTAGTGACTCAAGTTCCAAGTTGCTTAACCACAGGCGAACTTATTCCTTAGGGCTTAGAGGATAGCACAAATATGATGGTGACACGATCAGACGACTTTATTCTTTCGAAACGAAAGTATTCAACACGAATTTTATCCGCTTTAGAAGGCACTATTAAATTAGCTTGCTTTTAACCAACTCTCTATGCACGATGTGTAAACAATGATGCATTGATGCTCCTATGAGGAGGTTCCTCCAATCGCTAATGGACAAGGCAAACGTGAGCCGAAGACACGATAAACGTATACTTAGTTTCAACTTCTACACCTAATAAGATTGCAATCAAATCAAAAAATGAGCCCATACCTCCTCCAAAGAAAAGGAGACACGTCCCTAGGGCAATATTTGAAGAAGACAATGAAGAAGAAAATGTTTCTAGCAACTTTCGAGATGATGAAGACCATTGTCCAACTGTCTATTGTTATGAACTTTTTTCCCGATTCAGATCGGGAAAAAACCAGTCTTCTTCTTCTCCAGGATTAGCACTGGAAAAGACTGGTAACGATGCATGCATTGGTTGCATTGGGCTCACGCATCTTGTGCTGATGTTCCTAGAAGAACCAAGCGTTTCATTGGTGAACTTTGTCAGTAATTTCGTAACTATTAGTAGAAAACTACAGTTGCCTCATGCCGGTATGTCATTCTGTCCATAGCATGCGGATGAATTTCGTCTATCCCAATTTATTTGAGGATATTTTATTTTTCGATACTTTCATTTCATAAAGGTTGATTAGATTTTGTGAAGAAAGGGCAAAAGATCATAGCTGTAGAATATGACATTACTGTAATTCACTACTTCGATGACTAAACACTAGGCATCTTATTCACTACTAACAAGTTATGCCTCTGAAATAAAACCCTATGTCATTTTGTACGTACTTCCCCCATTCTTAAAACATAAATGTCATAAAATTATCTTTCAAATAAAAAAATCTTAATTTAAATGTGTTTTATTTCAATTCAAAGTTCTATCACTCTAAAAAAAACACCTGATATTTGAATAAGTTCAGCATGCGAGTAGATTTAAGCTTTTGGCCAAAGAGTGTATTTCTCTCCTCCAACCTTCTCGTATGCATAAGCTCAACATCAGGGTCATCACCTGGTGCCCAACGAATGTACAGTTACTCCCATCGCACAAAAGTCTTTTTTTAATTGGACACATTCGGTCATTTCAAAACAGTCAGGAACAAGCATGGCTTCTTTAATTTTCTGCTAATAAACCCGACGCCGGAGATCATTCCTTCAGTTTCGCGAAGAATGGAGTCCACAATGAGTTCGGACTTTTATGGCTCCTCCACGAAATCTGCCAATAGCCATTAAAATTCATTTAAAAAAAATACGGGCCACGTCTCCAAATTTGGGTTACGTAACGCGGGACCCTTTGATGTTTATGTTTCCCGAGAATGATATACGACGCCGAAAGAGGTTTACAGCCGAAAATTTCTCCGCCGTGACTCGGTCCACTTTCGTCAAATTGTAATCGGTCGTATTTGATCCGTGAATGAACCAGGAAGTTGAGACCGAGACTCCTTTATTGGCATTTAAATGGGGTTGATGGCAGACGACCAGAAGTATGCCGTAAATTATCCTAAATATCAATTTGAGCGAACAATTGGCTGGTACCTCCACCAAGGGTTATGCCGTGTGGTTCGGTCACCGCCAATGACCCCTGTTGACCAAATTACTGCTGCGGGGTCCTGGTACACGTCCGAGCTCGCGAGCTCCCTTCAAAGATTGGGCTTTTTATTTCCGTGATATCTCGGTTCGTATGCGGCGTAGACCAACAATTTTTTTTTTAAATTAAAGCTTAATCATTTCTCTAGAATGCGTTTTACTCGCTTTTCAGTTTTTCTTCGTATATTAGGAAAAAATCTGGACAAACGATTTTATCTCCATGATATCTCTGTCAATTTTTGGGATAAATGTATGAAATTCTCAGTATACATGCGGAATAATATTCTGCAGAATGTGTGTTATTCGCTTTTCCGTTTTTCTGCGTATAATAGGAAAAAACCTGGTTGAAAATATGACCAATAAAGTTCCTACTATAATTCATTTAAAAATTGAGGGGGCAGTAAATAAAAAAAACTGATCAATACACATTCTGAAAACTATTATTTCGCATGTAAACCGAAAATTTCATACATTTATCCCGAGAATTGACAGAGATATCAAGGAAATAAATCGTTTGTCCAGATTTTCATGAAATTACAGCTCACCAGGTTTTTTTCCTTATATACGAAAAAGAACAGAAAAGCGAATAATACACATTCTAAAGAAATGATTAAGCTTCAATTTAAAAAAAAATTGTTCGTCTACGCCGCATACGAACTGAGATATCATGCAAATAAAAAGCCCAATTTTTGAGGGGAGCTCGCGAGCTTGGACGTGTACCAGGTCCCCTTAAATATGCACAGAGCTCTGATATACCGACTCTTATTAAAACGAAAATTTGGTTATGGAAAATTTCATGAAAAGGATATCGTCCTATAGTCGTGGTCGTGGTGGTCATTTGGCTGACGTTATTTTCTAATATTAACGGCATACCTTCCTCTTTATAACGAAATGAACATACGATCATTTATCTAAAAAAATGGCATAATAACACCTCTTTTCGGAAAATCCTTTAGTAATACCAGAATCGGCATGGCTTAGTTCTTTAGAATGGTAGGTCACAAAGTGTATTGAACGGTTCTTCTTATTCTTCTGGTTTACCGAAGAAGTATCAATTTTGTGGTGTTATGAAATTTATGAAAGAACGAATTTAGAATATATTGTATGATCTACTCTTGAGCATGCCAAGAGAAGATTCTTAGAGGAATAGTGACTTTTTTTCTAAAATTATGCAAGGAATCTCCTCTATTCGTTTGTACCACCCTGTATCAAAGATATGTTAATATGGTAGGACGACCAATGACCATTGTTTTTGTTAATATTTGATCCTGATCGGTAAGAATAGCTACAATGATATGTTAAGAATGCAATCGAATAAAGAATAGATTACAATTTTATTTATTTTCTATTTTCGAAATAATATGTGAAACGTTAGTTCTTTTATCGGATTCATTATTTCAGACACATTCTCGACTGTTTTTGATATTATGACATTGAATAACCTTCCCGAAATTTTGGAAATCAAACGTTAATTCAAAATATTTTCCCAATTTAGAAGCTTTTTGCAAACATGCAATGAAGACATACGTAAAGAAAATAAACGAATTGCGTTTTTGCAGATAGCCTAATCTCTTCCTTGCACAGCATCCTTGACATCTGTTCCAAAAAAGTGGCTATTCGAGTGATAATGTTCAAAGAAATGTCACTTAGGAAATATGCAGTATCGATCAAAAATATTAATTATGGATATTTTCGAAAACATTGGCAGCAATATTACGTGGAAGTCAAAATGCGATTTATCAGGTTCAAGTTCACTGATTGCACGTAAAGTTTGTGCATATCAGCGGTTCTGCGTATTTCGCAGGGAAATATACTGCAATGTTCAGAAAACTTTAGGGCTTGTATTGAAGGAGACACAAAAACATAAATTATTCCGTTCATACTTTCAACGCATTGCTCGCAAAAAATGAGCTTTTCCTGCAATGTCAAAAATGGGAAAAATCTTGATGGCAGCTTATTATGCTGTAAATAACCTTTGGCTTGAGGAAGTGAAATTACGATCAAAAGTGTATTCGTTGATATTAAAATATTCCAGTTTTTTCCTCGATTATAGCATTTTTTCGTTTTATACGAACACGCTTAGTCTTCCTGAAATGACCACAGTGGAGAAATTTCGTGACACATCAGGAATCGCAAGATCGTCATGATCGACTTTGGAAGAAATCCAGAGACCTAGTCAAGGACGTTCAAGTGCTCTATCGCCTATTTACAAGAACGATAAATGGCTTTAGTGACGCATTCGATGACGTAGAACTTGAAGAACTCCATCCGTTCTTGGAATATTTTGTCATCGGATTTTTCGAAAGTTTAGCAAAGCAAGCTTTTCGGTTTTTTTCGTATTGGCTGATATTATATTCTTATTATATCCAGTACCTACTTATTCTCGAATGAAGAAGATTGAAAATGAAAATTATCTGAGTACCATTGGGACTGCTCGACTGGAATGACGTAGCAACCCGAACATCACCAAAATTCTTTCATAACTTCATCGGAGGTTCTTCAAGAACCCCATCATTTATTTTCTGATATCTTAGGTTCATCGAACTCCTAACCTACACCACGAATTTTCAGTGTCAACAACCTCTTTTTCTATGCCTCTAGCATATTGAACCCTGTCACCGTACCCTATGCCTAGAAAAAACTCAAATTCTACCTGTCTGGCCCTAAGGAGCGTTGACCCATATCTTTTCTAGTCGACCTATACCATGATCATCCAACTGGAATATCGATATGAATGTAGGCAGTAGATTGATGTGCTCATTTTCATGTATCTTCAAGAAATTTCTCAAAACATCATTCATTTCGAGAAGTGTTTAATTCAAAAGTTTCTTTAACATTTCCAGCAGACCAGCAGACGTGTAAGGACTCGAAGATCCTTTCAAATTGTCGAATTTTGAAAGAGTAATGGGTCATTCTATGCGTATTTCTCACATCAGTGGCATCATACCGATGGGTAATATAGGTATCCATACGATTGTATAAGATTTGGTAATATGGATAACTGCCGAATTTTTGGTTGCGAAATACATCGACCCAAATAAGGTGGGCAACTTACAGAATACAAATGTCTAGTCCAATTTTCATATAATCTGCATATGTAATGAAGGTCGAAGAATACTTGAATTCGGTCCAATAAGAACTAAATCTAAGATAAAGGATCAAACGTATGAGAATAAGAGAACTAAAAGAATTCATTATCAGGAGAGGAATAAGTATCATAGATACCTCTTTCTCATCCGAGATACTGCTGAAGATGCCTACCACTGTTGTAGACGAAACGTTAGATAAAATACCTACTGGACCCCGACAAGTAAGCCCGGAATATTCTGATTTCGAAAATGTAGGATAATGTGACATGAGTTGATCGAAGACTTCTTTCGAATTTTTAGTGGAAATATTCAATATTACATAATTCTCCAGAGAGATGCTCAAAACATTTCCTACTTTGCTACATGAAAATTTGAATATCGGGCCTTCTTTTAATTTTAAGAGCTGAACAATTTCGATATGGCATAAATTAAGAAAATTGAATCAAATGCGTAACGTAGGGGACATTTTTTCAATGCCGACTGGTTTATTGCTTACACAATTCGTTCCAATAGGAGTATTAGAGATTATTCATGAAGATTTCAAAAAATTCGATTGTATAAACATTGTGCCGGTCACCAATTCAAAATCCCGTCGTCTTATGCAGATATTTGAGAGTGGGGAGATGAAGACAGTCTCATCGTCCGAAAAGTGCGTTAGCCTTAAGTAGGTTAAGTTGTGCAACTCCAATTTAACGAATATCGAATGTATAGTCAAGGTTGAAAAAGACATATCTTCTAGTGTAAATCTTACAATTGCCGAAATAAAAACCGGATTCGAAAAATGTAACCTTCGTATGTCATGATGACACAATTTGCGCTCGTACTATACGTTGTTCTCAGACTTATACACTCCTACGCCACAGAATTTTGGTGAATACCCACCACGAAGCTTCTGCCCAATCATTTCATTTCATTGGCAAAAAATAGTATTCAGCTATGAGACATAATTTCAAACAGTACTGCGAAATGGTAAATGAAACAAAATTGTGTTGATCTTCTTCTAAATTTATTTATATTTGATTATCTTGAATACCTACCAAGAACACTAAGCTCGGGTGTTCCACAAGGTCCAAATCTGGGACCCTTTTCATCATTTATGTTAATAATATCGTGAAATGCTTCAGATTTGTCGAATCTCTTTTGTAATCGAATGACGTGAATCATTTCTGTATCCTCTGCATTTTTATTTAAATCAGGGCTCCTGCAAGATTATTGTGATTTTTCAATTATTGTCAAGAGAACTTCCTTCGTCCTGATTTCAAGAAATGCCTCTTCAATAGTTTTTCATTGGCTTTTTTCTTCAGAACAATACCTTTTCACAGCAGTATGAAATAAACTACTGAGTGCAGCATATGTGGTGAACGGTATTTTCTTTGATTATGAAAATTAATTTTTGATAATCATCTTTGAAAATGAAAGGTTTCATATCCAAGATCAGTCTGCCTTCTCGAAATATTCTACAGATCAAAAGCATTATACATTACATGGAATAAGGAACTAGTCTAATATGTTTGAAAAATAGTTTAGGAATATCACAATTTCATTTGTAACAGACAATATCTTTCCAGGAAGAATATGCAGCTGTGATACTGAACCGAATAAACAAACCATTGCATAATCAAACTGATTTCCAAACACTAAATCATCAAAATATGTTATCTGTGTTGTTTATAGAAAATAGAGAGATTCTAATGAGAATTGACTATTGTGGTACAATTTTTACATATCAAATTACGCTCTATTGCGATGCCCATTTTGTTATCTAATAATATTCAGTTGTTTTGATTCATATAAGGTTTGATAACCTTGAAACTATATCCATTTGAATTGACAATGCGAAAAAGACAACAGAGAATACTCAAACGATATTCATTTTACAAAAAATCTTTCAATTGACACTTTTTGGAATAATTGTCCCACTTAAGTTAAGGATGAAACACCCTGTATATTGGCCAGACTCAACGATCGATCAAGAATAGGATCCACAACAAGAAAGTTACACTATCATTGCACATACTGAGCTATTTGAAAGAAGTTGGACATAAATTAAACAATGCCATTAGTAAAATAAAAATTGAAGATCAACCATCATAGACTCTTGAAATAAACAGGAACAATTCTCCAAAAGATGTGAATAGGTCCCCTTTATTGAGTATTTTTACATAGTTTTGGAATTTCATGATGTCCTTTATGAATAGGTAGTACATATTTGTGTCATATACTTGTTGTAGGTAAGTTGTATTAAGATAATTGTAGAAATTACAGTTTTATTTATTGAAATGATTTTCCCCATGTCTCAATCAATCATTTCCATTTTGGAAATAATTATTCAATATTCCAATGAGCATCCAATAGAAAATTGATTAGACTCTTTCGCATTGCGTTAAATTTGTATGCAACAAATATTCACGATTTCTGAGGTTATCTTTATCATGGAAAGAACCAACAGATCATTCTATTTAATATGCAATCGTAAATTTTGTGATATTAATTCGGTAAAGTGTAGAAGTAGAAGTAATCTCCCTCTTCTAGTTGAATCGTGAATTCTGTATTTCAAGCGTGAAGACAACGATAACAGAAAGAGTTTCATTCAAAATAAAAATTTGGACACGATCTTTTATCACTGCATTTGCAATTCGATAATTTATAAGTTCGAGGTCGGAGCTTGCAAGGAATTTTTTCTGGAAGTTGCGATAAAGAATTCCGTGTCAATTTTGAGAAATTGATAATTTAAAAAAATATGTAAGCTTTTCATGAAATGACGATATGTTGCAAACAAAACCAAACAAAATGTATACTGGCAAAAACGTTGAAATTTTGTACTTTATTGTATTGAAATATTCTAGTATTTGTAAGTACATAATTAGAATGTCAATCACTGTCAGGGTGTCAGCAACAATCATTCTCACAGCACAGCTGATGCTGATACGTTCTGATAATGTATGGTCTTGTACGAAAATGAAGAATATCGGCTGTAAAATATTTCTTTTCCTTGTTTTCAAGAAAGGAACCTTGGACATCTTTCCCATAATTTAAATTTCTCAACTTTTCCCCAACATCAAATGAATTCCTAAAATACTTTATGAGGAGATGCAGAATCTACAAGGTCATCTAATACAGAATACCCAAAAATATTCATAGTAAACCGATATCGCAAGCTGTTTTCATAGCTGCATTTGCGACCGAAAAGTGCACAATCACCATATTCATGAGGTTTTTTCGTGATAGCTGGACGTTTTTTTGCATAGGAATTATCTGCATAGTCATTAAGTGGTCCTCGAATGGCTTCACACATCATTATGAATTTTTAGATGTCTGGGACAGTGATTTCTGAGTAGTTTTTCTATGGTCACCTTGATTCTGGTGGGTGAATTGCATTCTTCAAGGTTCGTGGATTAGGAAATAGATGAATATATTTTCGAGGAAAACAGGGCCGGACTGCCATCGTGAAAAAATTCCATAATTGTCACTATTTCAGAACTGTCATTCAATAATAGAGAAAACAAAATCAAGTAAAGCTGGAAATCTATCCAAAAAGCGAAATAAAGTATAATTGTGAAAATATGCAGCTCATCATGCGATGGACAAAAATCACTCACGTGTGTACTTTTGTGTCGTGCGTGTTGTGCTTTAGATCTTAAGTGAAGTTTGTGGTGTGCCAAAATGAATTAATCTACTCGAAAAATTGTGGGTAGGTGCTGAATTGTTCTTATTTCAAAATTGGGATTATTTCTTAGGAAATTATAGTCAAACATCTTCTTGTTAAATTCAAAAATTATTTGTCTTTTTGTACCAGAAATATAATTACTTTTTCATGATTAACAAAGCATTCATAGGTTCATATGGCTATGCAATTTCCTTTATGAAATGAGTTTTCTATAGACTGTTGAAGTCCTACTGATGAAAAATGGGGTATTAGTATAAATTTATTATTTATGACAATTTCATTCGATCATGATTGTAAGACCTAGTCACATATGGGGCAGTAGCCTGGTTTGCTAAGGCAAGTCAGGCAAGTATGAGGAAAATGCTCGACAAAGTACAAAGGCTTGCCTGTGTGTGCATCACGGGAACTATGAGAACGTGCCCAACCAGGGCGCTTGAGATCATCACAGACCAATCTAGTGATTGGTAGGGTAGCCCATGAGGCCATCCTCAGAGTATCCATAGAGAGTATCTGAAGAAGGAGCAGGCATTGAGAGAGTCAGGTTTCAGAGAGTTTGGTTCTCTCTAAATGACTACACCTCATTTGCAAACCTTCCTAGTGATGTAATGATCAAGAAAGTAAGCACTGAGAAAAACTTCAGTACAATGCTAAGTAAAAGAGAGGATTGGGAAAGGGAATACACCAACTATAATCTCAAAGAAAATACAATAAAATGGTATACAGATGGTTTCAAAACCGCTACAGGAGCTGGCGCTGGGATTTACGGAACAAGTACCAAGTGTGCACTATCGTTAGGCTCCTGTACAAGCGTCCTTCAAACGGAAATACTTGCAATCGGAAGATATCTAGATATAAATCTAGAAAGAATATCAGAAGTGCGATATAGCTATTCATACAGATAGTCAAGCTGCTATTAAAGCACTGAGCTCCTACGTCATTGATTCAAAGCTGATTTGGGAGTGCCGAAACAAACTCAATGAGGTAGGCAAGAAGAATAAGGTCTTTTTAATCTGGGTTCCCGGTCATTCGGGAATCGTAGGAAACGAAGAGGTCAATACACTGGCCAGAAAGAGCGCACAAACGCTACTCACTGGCCCAGAACCCTTCTGTGGTATAGAAAAATGCACCTATAAGAAGGAGTTTATGCTGAAGAAGAAAACCGAAAGAGAAAAACTCTGGCGGAATCTCCCAGAGATGGATCACTCCAAAAAAGTTCCTCCGGAATTTTGAAACTGCTAGATCCAAAAAATAACTGGATCTCAGTAAAAACCAACTTCACTTACTCACTGGCTTTCTCACAGGACATTGTCGCCTAAAAAAGCATCTGTTGAGAATGGGTTCATCAGACACTGATGATTGTAGATTCTGTGGGGAGGAGGAAGAAACTCCTATTCACCTGGTTACGGAATGCTATGCCATTGCAAGCCAAAGGAAAGAGTGCTTTGGACAAGAAACTTGTAGAAGTGGGGAGTTATCCTCCCAGATACTGGATTTCATCAAATCTCTGGAACTGGAGGGCGAGCTGTAGGAGGCGCAATGATAACAGCTCTGTTAGGGGGCACAATAGACCTTAAAGTCGCAGTGGACTGTAACCCCTTTTCACTATAACTATATTGCATTCGATGCATTCAGTATGTGTGTTGCATTTCTTCCCGAAGTGACACATGCGAATTTACCTACAATAAGATTGGTGGAACGAGCGCTCAAAAGCATATAACATATAACAAATAAAATTGATATAGGAGATGATATAATGTAAAGAATATCATCTTCCGCCCAAACGGGAGAGTGCAGTACCCCCAAGATAGAGCTCCAAGACATTATTTTTACGAATTTCGGGTTCAAGATCAAAGTTGGTCGTTGAAACTGAATAACAATATCGTTTTCTTTCTGCTATGACAGTTCATGGAAAATGGGATAAAACAATGAATTATTCATACGCCAATACCTATCAAGGTTTACCACTCAATTCGAGATATTTAAATCAGTGAACTGAAGTGAACTCCCCTGGTCAATTACCAATAGATAAGTTATAAATTAATGTCAACTACTCATGATCAATATTCCGCTAATTTTTTCCGATGAATATTTCATTACTCTTCACATTCATTGCCAACAATTTTTTTCCTCATCATTTATTCAATCCAACTTGAAAAAGAATCAATATCTACCAAAATTGATAACTATTTATACACAAATTCATTTTCTCTTCCTCTTTGGGTGAGAAATCTTCCACAAGAATTATTTTCTCAACAATGAAATGAGTTATACTCAAATATGTTTTCTTTACATTGTCTTACTAAGAATCCTAGCGAGAAAACTTTTGTATTTTCAATGTTCAATAATCAAATAATTTTAGAATTAGTTCAAGGTGGAAAATGGCAACTCCCAAAAAAGTTTCTGAGACAATTCTTCTGTGGATTTTCATAAAGCAATGATCAAATGATTGGGAGGTCCTAAGGTAATTTTCTCGAGTGATTGATCATGATCATCAATTGTTGATGCCGAGAAAATATCAGAGCTTGATATTCTTGAGTCTTCGAAAAAAAATTAAAGTGAACGAAATTATTCCAGTTATTCCAAGAAATAGTATATTTCATTACTAGTCCAGAAAGTAAGCTTTTTCCGGCGCGCGCGATGTGTTCCCGTGTGAGGCGGAGCCGAACACGGGAACTCGTGCAAGCACGGAAAAAGCCTTTCTGGACGTGTAATGAACGATATTTTTCATTACACCTCTCTGAAAACAATAACACGGGAAATATTTTCAGCAGAAAGCATTTCGATATTGTGAAACAATAATTATTCAAATCACTGACATCTACTGTCACGCAATCGTTGCTCTGTGTCTCAGCATAGGAATCATAGGATGCATCTATGCCTCAGCGCACCGTAAAACCTTTTGCGGTGCGGCCGCACGGAAAAGAGTCATTTTCGATGTTCTAAATCTACATGTTTTGATAGGGTTTTCAGTGCGGTGTAATGAAATAGTATATTTCATTACTAGTCCAGAAAGTAAGCTTTTTCCGTGCGCGCGCGATGTGTTCCCGTGTGAGGCGGAGCCGAACACGGGAACTCGTGCAAGCACGGAAAAAGCCTTTCTGGACGTGTAATGAACGATATTTTTCATTACACCTCTCTGAAAACAATAACACGGGAAAAATTTTCAGCAGAAAGCATTTCGATATTGTGAAACAATAATTATTCAAAACACTGACATCTACTGTCACGCAATCGTTGCTCTGTGTCTCAGCATAGGAATCATAGGATGCATCTATGCCTCAGCGCACCGTAAAACTTTTTGCGGTGCGGCCGCACGGAAAAGAGTCATTTTCGATGTTCTAAATCTACATGTCATGATAAGGTTTTCAGTGCGGTGTAATGAAAAATACATATACCTCAGAACCTTCACGAAATTTCATCGCTTTCTAGAGCCCATTTCGAAATAATGCCCTGGTAATGAGAACAGGTGCGTCCTTCCATGAATAAAACTTGAAGGAAATCTCCCAGTAGGTCGCATGTTCTGGGGAGTACCAATTTTCAATAAAAAACAATGATTAAGAGAACCCGTTTCTCGGAAAAGAGAAATTAATTTGCGATATCGATGATGTTTAATGAATAATGATCACTTACCACAATGTATCGAAATTTTGCCCATATACAGGGTGTCCTAAAACGTATCCTACTTTATCGAGAAACAAATTCCGATAGTATTGAAATATTCAGTTAAATTTACACCAAAAACTAATTTCGAAATTTTTACGGAAATTTTGTAATACGATGATAAAGACAAAAAAACAAAAACATGAACCAATTGGGTTTTATAAGTTACAATTTCATTACATTACATATCGTGAACCAATTGGGACTTTATTCATCACTTTCAACGAGTTTTTCAAACGAAAATGAACGCCAAACAAAATTTTGTTAGCATTTTTGTATATAAAGGGTGTATCAAATTGTGCGGTTTTCTTTTAGAATAAATAAAACACATAATTTGCATTAATTTTCGAAAACTTTTTATTGGTAGTTGAAGTATCAGTTATGACATTTTTGTACGAAAAATAATATCTGCCAAATGGCCTTCTCTTGCAGCTCTACAGACGTCCTCTTTTTTGTTAAAATTTTCAATGACATTTTGACATAATTGAGGCTCTAATAATAACACGAATAATTTCATCCTTTAGTTCAGGAATCGATTGTGGATAATTCTGATAGACCTGGCTTTTCACATATCCTCAAAGAAAATAGTCCAACGGTGTGAAATCACATGATAGTGGTGGCCAATTTACATCACCGTTTCTGGAGATTATTCGTCCAGGAAATTTTTGTCTCAATAAATCAATTGCGTCATTTGCAAAGTGAGGTGTAGCGCCATCCTGCTGAAACCAAATGTCCTGTAGTCCTGTAGATCAATATTCACTTATTCAGGCCACAAAAATTCAATTATCATCCGACGGTATCGATCACCATTGAGAGTTTTAGCATCACCATCAGCCTTTCAAAGAAGTAAGGTCCAATTACACCACCTGACCATAATGCACACCAAACAGTGACTCGTTGAGGATGCGTAGGTTTTTTATGAATTATGCGTGGATTTTCCTCACCCCAGATACGACAATTTTGTTTATTAACAAGTTCAAAATATGCCCCATCGGAAAACATAAAAACGGACCTGTCTTCATGTTTTCCGGAATAATGTCGGAAATATCCGGAATCCGGCTACATAGTTTCATGTGGGCCACGCTGTATAATATATTGAGCCAATATTTCCAGGAAACCCGAATAATTTGGTAGTCCAGTGGCGCTTCTGAGAAAATCCAGTAAGTTTGTGGTTTGATATAAACTGAAATGAATACCTATTGGTTTATGGACTAAACCATGTATCCAGATCAATAGGTCAGGGGTAGCACTTGCTCATGGCCAACTTTACCTGTTTGTTATGGTACTTTTATAATAAGGTACAGTCATCGAATGATGTGTACCTAGTTTTCACCATTATAAGACGTTAGTGGAATTCTTGATGATGTACATTTTCGGCTCTTAAATCGACCACAGACAATATCATCGTTCCAAAAGAAAATTGGAAAATTTGATTCGTAAGGCAAGCATCCTTGGGCAGATTTAGTACCTGTATAGTTGACCGCCCTAGCTACGATGTTGAACAATCGCGTAAAAGTTATGTGATGTAATGTAATGAACTATTTTCAGCATATTCAGAAGAGCTCCTCAGCATTCTCCTCCTCGTAGTTTTATTCTGAATGTCTATCGAATTAATAATATTTCAAACATACTTCTATAAGAGCCAGACATATTTCACTACAGGATGTTTTTCGAAATATCGTCATTCGGCGTCATTGATCGATTAGACAGCCGTTTTACTATACAAACCTGTTATCTAGTAAAAAACAAAATTCGCGTCGACAAATTTGAAAATCATTCTAGTCTAGACAAGTTTCATTATTTTTGACCGTGTTTGTGAATCTTCCAAGCCCGAAAGTTTACCTTGACCTGGCCTACTCACGTGGGGGGACCATTCACAGTCGGACTAGACGAACAAAAAGCTTAATTATGCAAAATCTTCCCATTCCCAGAACATAAATTTGCACCGCCTGTTTCGGTTGTCGAATATGTCAAGCCTGTGATTTTATTCTCTATCTAAATGCGAAATTTCATCCTGGTCGAGTCCTTAGTTTTGACAGGAAACCTAAATTTCGGAATATTTTCCCATTAACGAACTTAACTACGGCATCTGAGATCCGAACATTCCCTAGAAATTTCGAGTTTCTAGATTTTCCCTTTCGAGAATTACTGTGACTGAGCCCTACGGACAGACTCCAATTTTACAAAAGATTCGTCATCAGTGTGTCGAACCTTATCCTTCAAGACCCTAAATTCGAAAACTACAGGACTCGTGACGAAATGATGTACATAGTCTTCAAAAATATGCCAAAAGGACTAATCCCATCGAAATGGTGCATTAAATAGATCGAACGTTAGATCAAGCTGATACAATGCGCTTGTGCGTGAGCTTCTGCAATGATACCCTATGTGAAAATGCTTCAGTAAACAAAGAAAATTTCTTTCAAGTTCGAAAGTTTTGTGCCTGAGCAAAGAGAAAATGGTAACTTTCTGCATGCTGATATTTATCCTTAATTATTTGTTTAGAATCAAGTCAATTTTCATGTAAATACTGTGAAATTAAAAGACCGACAGAAAGAGGTTAGATTAGCTATAAGGTCAGAAGGGAAGGATCAATATGGAAATAGGAACATTATGCGCCATCTATATTGAGTAGCACTCAATAAGGAAACTCCGAAGAAATTTTCTTTAATACGAAGTTTCTCTGCTTCTTTTGGTACCTATTCCTTTATCAATAATAGCACTAAGTTTTCAACATAATAGTAGATATATGAATATTAACTTTGCATTCGATTATCCGGTTCATATCGAAAAAAACGATTGTTCACTTCGAAATGAATCCGTTAGATGGTGATAGATGACACTATTGGTACCTATAAACCGGGTATTTCAAAACTCGACAAAAATTTGATTGATTTTGCCTTCTCGAGATAACTTACATGATTGCAGGAACTTCAAAGTTACAATTACTTTCAGAATTCTCAACATATATCATTAGAAAATTTCGCTGATGGTGAAACAATATCCTATCCCCTAATTATACTCAAAGGCTCAATAGACAAGCACACAGAGGCCAAATGTAATGAAAGTGATGAATGCAAGTTATATCTACAACACATCGATAACTGCACAGTGTATAACTG
Organism: Adalia bipunctata; assembly: GCA_910592335.1. NCBI lineage: Eukaryota > Metazoa > Arthropoda > Insecta > Coleoptera > Coccinellidae > Adalia > Adalia bipunctata. The sequence continues at coordinate 9,772,923 of OU342951.1, forward strand.
CCGGAGTGATCAATTCAAATTAATTCTTCAGTTAAAAGAAGGGTTGAACAATATCAGAATCAAGTATTGCTGTCATGAACTTCAGATAAATTTAGAATATATACCAAGGAAGACACAGTACACTGTGTGTCCTTTATACATCATATGTAAAGGCCATGATGGTAGATTTCAAGCCCCAGGAGACCAAGACAACTCCAAAGAGAGCGCATGTAAGAGGATAATGTTGATAGCTAAAATGCTCCAGTGTGTTACTTCTGAAAAATTATACGAGAAAACTTTGGTCAGGAAAACTTTTTTCTTGGAAGACGAGTGCCAAATATTTTATAGTGATTTAGAATATACAAAAGCTTTGCAAATGGATGAAAGGCAGCTTTGGGAACATATAGGTAGAGAAATTATGAGATCTAAGCTGGGAAGTGCTACTAGGAAATACTTGGGATTTCTCTCATGCACCAGGTTAGCACTCATCGCTTTCTCTCCTTTCTGCTTTTATTTCCAACAAATTGCATGAATTGTTTCAGATATTGCCCTGAAAAATACGAAAAAACACTGACATCTCACGATGATCTCATAAATATAACAAAAGCGTATGTGGCATTAGGTGGTGGAGGACTAGCTCTTTTTGGTTCGGCCAGTTTTTACACATGGCCTGAACATCTGGAAAATATAGTGGAAAAGTTGGAAGATCAAACTCCGGTTGATAAAACGAGGTTTTTAGATGACAGTGGCTATAGGTAAGTGGCAACATCACCCATAAAAGCTCTGTATAGGTTCAAATATGCGCTTCTGGTACTTCTTTGGTCGGGAAATGAGTTAAACAAAGATGTCATTTTACAGGGGAACCCTTGGGGCATGTTTCTCGACCAGCCTGGGGTCTGTACTTCACGAACTCTGCCATACTTTCGACTTAGGTCACACTCAATCGGGAATTATGGCTAGAGGCTTCGACAACATTTATAAAGTGTTTACACCGCACAATGATGACGATCACAAAATATCAGCCAACTTTCACAAAACTATAGAATTCAGGGAGAATTTTGAGCCAAAATTGCTTTCAGAAAGACTGAAGAATATGCCAAAGGAATTTCAGGTGACTGGGTCCACCAAGACAGAGAGGGATGCCGATGATACTTTTTGGACTAAAAGTTGTGCCACAATACTCAGTTATCACAGGTGGGTTTTCTCGCTCAGTAAAAAGCAATATTTTTTTCTTAATCCTTGATTTCTTTACAGGTGGTTTAATAATTATAACCATGACATGACCTACGTTCTCAAATATGATGACACCACAAAAGTATTCTTATCCACTGCCGGCTTGCGTGTGGTTGAGTTGAGAAGAAATAACGACGAAATGGTTCTGAGGAACTGGGTTTTCAACGGAAAAATTTTGAAATACTCCTTTCCTATACCTGAAGACGCCAAAGTAGAGGAAGATGTTAGAGATTCGCTAATTTTTGCTGAAGACAACGTTGGAAATATTTTGAAATTGAAATATTAAAAAATGTGATAGAAACGTATAGTGATATTCAATATTTACCTACTTTCAGGAGTAGACAGTTATTTATTCAGAATTCAATAATATTGTATATGAATATAGATAGAATATTTAAAAGGTTGTAGCAAAGAGTTGTAGTTAGTACTCTTTGGTGGTAGGTTAGAAGCAAAGATTCCTCTTTGTTAGAACTTGTGATACTTTGTGAAACTTGTAGGTAGTTTAATATTAACGTTATAACGTATATTTTTAATAATTTTAATGGTTTAAAGGGATTCAAATATTTACAAATATCCTTCAACATTCGCACATTTCATTGAATACTGTCCAACAGCTTACTCTGTAACAACATTGGAGAAGAAATATTTCCGCACCATATACATAGTTGAATTTGGAACTATAAAATATTAAAATAGCGATCTGATTATGCATCAGACATTATTTGTATGATTAAGAAACCTATATAAGGAATATTTGTTTCCGTTTATTGAGCTTTCAAATAAAAAATTAATAAATCTCAAATGTATTATTTCAATTAAATAAAGTATTGAAGGAATCGTTAAACAGTACTTCTGTAGAAAAATTGAGAAACCCCAAAAATTGATTTTCATGGGATTTATTTGGGTCACAATTTTTAAATATAGGTAAAACTCGTGTTGAGGTGGATATATTGAAATACTTTGGTCTTATGCTTAATTCTTCCGTAATTTTTTGGTGTGGCAAACACTGTGACATTCTGCCGAAATAAAATCTTCAGCAGGAAAATATGTCACCATCCTTTTATTTACACACGCGCTTTTCAATCGGAAGTAATTTGGCATTATATAATCCTTCCTTTCAATCGGCCTCCACTCGATTTAAATAGATCTATTAGATTGAAGGACCAAAATAAACTATAAATGTATTCCATCCGCACATCGCTAATGATCTCGAATCATCCACTGTCTTCAATTTAAAGTTATTGACTGGTTCGTAATAAATCAATTTAATTCTTCTGAAAAACACCCTCAAATATGAACGCCATCGAACCGTTGGTTTCTGTAGACTTCGAAGTATTCGGCAAAGTTCAAGGTATGTGTGTTCTTGACGAATCAATTCGTGTTTAGGAAGAAGATAGAGATTTTTTTCTGAAAACACGGAAATTGTATCCTGAGTGGGCTCTTTTCCGTTAAGTAAATACTGAAAGGCGTTAATCTGAATATTTCTACTTTGATACATCAGTCATTTGTTTTCAGGTGTTTTCTTCACAAAGTATCTCAAGGAAATGAGTGAACAATTAGCATTGAATGGATGGTGCAAAAATACAAAACAAGGCACAATATGCGGAAAAATCCAAGGGCCAAAACCTGGAATAGATCACATGTAAGAAAGAACTTCATTGAATCCATGCCATTTTTATATTAACTGCAACAATATAACAGATCTCATGAAGATTGAAAGAATTGCTGATTCTGTCCTGTCCAAAATAATCACACTCATTATTTTTGCAACTCATCTTCGACAGAAATCGTGAAAAGTACTAATTTGATATTAGAAAAGTGGCTTCAGTTGGCGATCATCTTATTAATGCTTCGATGAGAATTCTCAAATAAAAAGTGCTAATTTCACTACAATAGACTTCATCAGTCAACCCTTTTTATTCTCATCACACGTGATATTTTTCAGGGTTGTTTGGCTCACCAGTATAGGATCACCTGGTAGTGTAATTGAACGATGCAATCTAACAAATTGGCAAACATTAGCAAAGCCGGAAATCAAAGGATTTTCTATTAGATTTTAAGTTTATATTTGTATGTGTGATAGGTCAATATCTACAGTCTGAAAAACTTGGAATGATTGAAAAAGCCAATAATCTTGTGATTGAAATGTACACATCCTGCTGCCTTACAGAATACTGTGAACATTACTACATCACAATACAAAAATTGATATGTATATAGTTATTTTATCTGCATATCCTCGATTCATAACCAGTATAGCTTTTTCAACCAATTCATACTCTTTGGATTGTACATGAATTTTGTATTCTTATTCTACCTTTAGTATTAGAAAATAAAAATATTCAGTATTTGAAGATTACTCTGAAGTTTCTTCTTATCAGCCGTCATCAATTTAAAATCGACCTGAGACATACTCACAATGAAAAGAAGAGCTGTCCTGAGTATCTATTACTGAGAAAAGACATTAATAACATAATAACAAACAGTAAAAAACACTGTGAAAAAAGACACATTTAATTTTGTCAATCCACTATAAAATTTATAGTGGATTGACAAAATTAATTAATTACTGTTTGATATTATGGTTCAATTAAACTTCCACAAAATAAACAAAGAATCAATCCTTCACATTAATAACAGCTGAAACAATACTATTGTCGCCTGTTGAAACGCGAAATGGCAATATAATGGAAATATAAAAGCCCAGTTGCTATTTTTTTAATAACATACCTTCAAGCAGGAACCATTTCCATTTGGAAAGGAAAATCTAAGAGGTAGGAACTTTGTATAAAGACAACTGTCTCAATCCGCCACTCATTTTCAAATATCTTGAGTACAACCTTTAAGTCTTCAAGAAAATGATACACCAGACAAAAGTGCCCTTTCCTCAAGTAATTCCAGAGTAAAAAGGATACAAGGCAGATTTCCAATAAAACAAATATGTAAATCAAAATTGTAATGTGATGAAAATAAGTACAAAAATTGTATTAAAACTTGCAGTTTCAATAATATAACTAGACAGTTTATTATAAAAAGTAAATATGTAGCAATAAAAAAAGTTATTCGAATATAGATATAGGAATGCCTATAACAACTGGATACTACAATAGTTTTTTCTTAAAAGGCACTAATTTGATCAACTACCTTTAGATAATATGACATTGGAAAAATCTCCAAAACAATCCTATGCAGTATATTATAGGATATACTTTATTTAACACGTTCACTGCGGCTAAAAATTTGGCCCATTCAATTTACGTGCAATCACATGCCGCCGGGGATACGTGCCGCAGTGAACGTGTTAATATCTCTTCAATAATAAACAAAGTCAAAAATAATATATAATATTACTTATGATTTCTGTACCATAGGTTTGAAAAAATATATTGACTGCTATATTTTGCATAGAGTTAAATCCATAACTGTTTCAAAAATGCAGTTTTTTGGTGGATCACCCATCATGATTCAATTCTAGAGAGCCACTTCAATTTTACACTTTCAAATGTATTCAAGCCTTGCTTGACGTACACTTGTCGAAATAAAAATCTTACCAGTATATTGGGAAATAGTTTCACATAAGGAGTGGAAAATCACTGTTTTAATGCATTTGAACGAATTGTAATACGTTGAGGAATATCCTGTAATCCAATTCATAACAAAACTGACAAACTTTTACAAAACCTTACGAATTATAGAAAAAAATCACAAATTGACACCCAAAGCTGCCAATAACTTTCACTGAATTTGAAAGGATATACAAACCTTAACAGTTTCACGGTCCATAACATATTGTTTATTGAATGTAAAAACTTACTACTGAGATCCAACTGAACAGAAATCTCTGGCTTTTGTAGGCAATGAAATAAATAACTTAAAAAAATTAATGGAATGATGAAATTGGGAACACAAAAAAAAATTTGTGCTGCTTATCAGTCTTCTTTTCGACCATCAGTTATGACTCAACTGAGAGGTTTCACTGGATCTGATAAATGTAAGAATCGTTGAATCTTTTCATCAAAGAATAATTCTTCATTTTCAGAAATTGTCTAATCACATCCATTTTCATTTGATCCATTTCCAAATGCACTGAAATAATTTTTATGTTCACTTGGTCAAATGGAATAGTTTCCAGAATCTGCAATTCGGTGCCTGGAGACTCTAAACTGAAGAAATCCACGTGGGTTCTGTTCACAGCTAGCAAAAGGGAATATAGAGGGAAACATTTAACTCTAGTATTGAACCACTCTGGTTCTCCTATGAGATTATTGGACACAACATTATTTATTCTTACTCCTTCATGATCATGATGGAGAGTAACTTCTTTAGGATAAGGCATTGGACTCAGACAAGCATGTGCTGCTTGAGACCTCACTCTATTGTGCCGACGAAGATTGAAGAAGTGCCTAGGATCTGCTTGTATCAACAATCCCTTCCACAATAATTTCTTTTCCAACCATTCAGTCTTGGAAGTTTTCCCATCATTATAAGCACCAGCTTCAACAAAATATCCACCCACCTAAAATTATATTAAAAAACCAAGTAGCAAAAACAAATCATAAAGAATTACAAAGAAATAATTTGTCATTGCTACATTAGAAGAAAAAATTTGTGAAGAGATTCTTGATCCTACCTTATTATTCATAAGTTTAAGAATGAAGGATATTTCTTCAGATGGCTCTTCTTCAGTATATTCAATAGGCTTATGATGGGGTTCTATAGCCGGCCCCAAAAACACTTCTTTTATATAAGTTACTAGTTGAGGATTATCCTGACTAACACTCAAGAAATCAAAATCTTGGCTGAGATTCATTCTGAACTGATAGTGCTTCATCGCTTAAACAAAATACATACATTCAACACATCGTTTCTTTTAAAATATGAATCAATTTACCTGTGTTGTCCATATATACAATAAGAACAGTCATAACTGTTGCAAATGCCATGAAGAATGTAGCCAAAGGTTTAACCAAACCTGGAGAAGTTTGGGTTGTTTCTTTTTCAGAGGTATTTTTGGATGCATCATTGGATGGAGGGTTTGTTGCACAACTTTCGAGAGAAGGCACTTCAACAGGTTGATTTTGATTCTTCATTTTCTTCTAGGAAAACCAATTATGAATGAGTAATTTCAAATTGTATATGATTGAAATTGATCATATAACTTGGAAACTACATTCGAAAATAGGGTTACCACTTACAATGTAATTTGAAAAACTTTCTAAATCTCAAACTAAAATCCCCATTCACTTGTAACAATAACAAAAGGCATTATTGTTCACATACACCTGCTTTTACTGCACAACAAATTGAATCACGGTTTGGTTACTAAAAAAACGAAAAGGTCCAACTGAAACCATAGAAATTGAGACAGCTGGAAGGTATTCCACTATTCCAGGGACGTAGCAAAAATAAATATTTTTGAGACAAAAAAATTATTTCCGATGCGATGGGTAAATTACTGAAAAATATTATTTTGAATTTTTACCGAAATGTCCGAAATACTTTATTACTACTGAGCTGTGAGCACGACGTAAGAGGTCAGTAAGAGTTAAAGCTCCTTTAACTCTTTGAAGCACATAAAATATCCATTGAAATACACCCCAGAAGCACAGACATATTTTTTTGGCTAATTTTCTCTTTTTTTCCTTAATTTAGTTCAGGGGGGTATATAATAAAACAAAGTTACTGCTTGTCCGTTTCAGAATGAACTGACGCGAAATTTGCCTCTGTTGATAGAAACTATATGCCATAACGTCTGTGAATAAAGCGTGGTTCATGAAATAAACCACCATGCAAATCTCGAAAAGACCATTCAATAGGTGGTTTATTTTATCGACCACCATGCATGATGGGTCTAGAAATATGTGGTATTTACCGATTACCACCATGCTCGAAAGAGTTAACTTAATGGCTTTAATCAATATTCTACATTCGAATTCAACTATCCTAAATAAGAAATGAGTAGTCCTATCAAAGCTTTTTTTTAAATACCGGTGTGAGATTCATATTCCATATCTCAATGTTGAAATGATTTATAAACCATTATTCTTCAGTTTTGATTACCTTCAATCTTTACACCTTGCAAAAGATATCTAACAGGCATGCCGATAAAAAAAATTATCATGACTATTCCCATTATACTTGAAGGACACATTTAAAAATTCAATTTACAGAACTACACGAATGACTTTTCCTTCTGAAAGTTACGCCACTGGTATTCCGCAAAATTTTGCTTTCAACTTGACTATGTTGGTAATTCTGATTAAAATATCTAACCAAGAACCAAGCAAACTGTCAAGCAATCTATGATCTAACCTAATAACCTAATTAACATCTAAATGAAATCAAATTAATTCAAATAAAATACAAAACCATGATTCTTTTAAAATGCTTGGAGCGATGTTCTCCAAAAACTGTACCTCTAGTCAACGTACGATTCATAAGTTTAAATTCTACCAACTATCTGATACAAAAATGGAGAGTAGAGAGAAACTTACCACTTAATCCAAATGCTCATGGAAATCTAACTGATGGGCAAGACTATAGTTTTCAAGACGGTCGCCCAACACCTTATGGAGTGGGCCAAATGAAACGCATATCAAAACAGAGGGAACTAGCAGACTCTATAATACGGTTGACACGAGAAGTTGATTTTGCAGTAGAGAGGCATGCAGCAATGCAACGAGCTGAACAGGAGAGACGAACGAAAATATTGAACTCTAAACTGAAACCAAAAGGTGCTGCACTATTGGCAGCTAAAAATAAAGCTTAGAGAACAGTTGTTTCATATCGACAGAGACCTATGATTCACACATAAATGGCTTAGTAGATAACATTCAACAATTGTTCCCTGATGATTATACTGGATATAGGATAACTTGAAGTGTATTTCTATCATTCAAGCCAAATAGATTGTGGGTGGTGAATAAAAACTACTTAATGATGTCAACTGTTATCTAATCAAATAATGAAATGAATTCTATTAAATCATTTGGCTTTTATTATGTTAGTCCGTTTTTTTCAAATATAATTTTCACTTTGATTTCAGCCTAAAATGAACCCTCAACTATAGATTTCTCTCAACCAAGGTCTGGTAAAAAGTTAGGGAATGTTTTTGAATAAAAGACATTGGGATTGTTTCAGAAAATTTATTATAAAATAATTCTATACATAAATATAAAAACAATTATTATATAAAATTACACAGAGAAAAACTTGCAATCAATTAAAATTCATCGAGATGAATGATTTAAAATGGACGGATATCATTTCGTAAAATTGTTCTATATTCAAAGTAACAATGGAATGTTTAATGCATAACTTATTATTGATTGCCATATAAAATATAATTTTCTGAATATAAAGTTAACAATTATATGTGAATTGAAAATTCTTTATAATTCGTATGGAATTATCCTTACTTATCCTTTAGCTGACCAAAACTATCAGATCTTTTTAAATGGACGGATTTATTTACTTTTCAAGAAATATTTTTGTTATGGTAAAACAACTACATGTTAATATAAAAATATAACATATATAATCTATTGAATAAAAATTAAGATTTGTACAACTCTTTCACTGAATATTTCAACAATTACACCTTAGATTCAATTTAATTCTTTTTTCATATCAATAATTTCATTCTCCTGAACAAATGACAATGAAATAGAATTGGTTAAAGATAAACAACTTTTATACCTGCTTTTTCTCAGACTTCTTCAATAACTTATGAACAACATGAAATAATTAAAATTCAAAGCAGGCACCAACTATCTATTTGAAAGTAAATTCTTCGGATAGATAGAAATTACATCATGTTTATTTCTGGTACTTAGGAATGAAACCACTCATTTGAAAAAATCGGCTGCTTTCATAATTGTTCAAAAGGCACTTCCTCAATGTACAAGAAATTGTACTAAATTAATTCTTCATAACGAAAATAGCAAATAAAGAAGATAAAAGGAGGGTCACAAAAGAAACTGTTGTATTCGAACTACCTGCATGACAATCTACGATCCTTCTAGCTCTCATAAAATCTCTACCCAAGTAAGCAGAGAAGTACCTTTTCTCTGGTTCAATAACTTTGAGCTGAGTGGTTGCATCTTGGAAAATTAGATCTGCGAATGGCGCTTCTGAATTGAACATGCTGAAACTAAAAAGAAAATGATAGAGAAAAATCAGGACATAATAAAGAGGTAGTTTTAGATTTCGCTGATTTTTAAACTGATAATGCTGAAACGTGAACATGTATTTACCTGAATTCATCAGTTGTTTTCCTACCATAAAACGTTTGGGCATAAAGGAATAAATTAATGTATGTATTTATTTCCGTGTTGTTGTAACCATATCCTCCTCTTCCAACTATAGCATTAGCCTTGACTTTTCCAAGATTGCATTTTTTATACTCGTTAATCTCCTTCCTTGTACCTGGAAATGAGAATAATTTTGGTAACATCAGATAAATACTGAGTTTCAAATCAGAACATACCATCGGTACAAAGTAGTTCATAGTCATCATTCAGGTTATCTCTGGCCCACCATTCTCTTTTTCTACCACCAGTATTTTCCGTTACAGTTGTGTGTTTGACAAACGCTACATGTCCTCCACCTTCTACTAAACATCTAAATGCCCCGGTGTGACCGTAGTAACTTTCTGATGCATCTCTTCTGCAATACCTGAAATAGCAAAGAAAAGTTGACTTCATCGAAGACATGCAAAAAACCGTTTTCGTCAATATTAGTAGATTTTCAATAAGTGCTATAACCTGAAACTGGATCCATGACAAAGATGACACATGTTGTCATAAGGCAAACCGCTGTTATATTCCGTACTCAAAGCTCCAGGAACACAACTCTTCGAAAAATATTCTGCTGCCGCTCTTATACTATTGCAACCATATGGACGAATCCATCCGTTACTGAGAAGAAATGCAAGGGGGTACACCCAACCTGCTGCTGTATTGATACCGCCATGACAAGTGTTTTTTCCTGAAAATAACAATCAAGACATATTTTGACAACAAAAAATTCTGCTAACAAACCTTTGAGGTAGGTAAGTTCTGTACTAGGATCCGACTCCTTTCCTACAGCAACCACATAATATTCAGCGTCATCCAGATTATACACTTCAGAAATGAACGGAATTAAGTCGTAATTAAGACCAGCTGTATAAACATCACTAGCATCAAATACGGAGACATCGGCTGTGCCTGCTCTGATGGCTTGCATGCAATGAATATGGGAATGCCCTTTGTAACAGTCCATCTCCGGTTTAAGCAGTTGGGCCTTCAGAGCCGTCTGTTCAAACACAAACAGTTTTTATTTTATCTATTGATCACAATCTTCGGAGAATTTTGTATATGACTGTATATGTGGTTTTTGAAATGTAAGGAAAATAGAGTTTCGAAATTGCTGTTGACACCAAGTTTTTCAATAAATCCACATACCTTCATTCTGATGCATTTCTCCAACTCGGCATCTGAAGTAACACACAAAGTCATTGTAGCAGTAGGACACTGCCTAACTCCCATAATCACATCTAAACTCTGACCTAAGAAACTAGAGTATGTTTGGAGATTCTCAGGAATGGCTGAAATGTTTAGAGTGGAATCCTGCAAACAGATTATTTCAGATAATTAATGTATTCAAATTTCCAAATTAGTGAGTCCCCAGCACTTTATTGAACTGATAGAAACTTATATCAAACGATTGTATTTCATCTTAGACTCACCTGAAACATCAAGTTTGGAGCATCCCTTGGCGATTTGAAAATGAAAAAGGGATCCACATTGTCTTGCACCGCATTATCATCGAAGAAGTCATCTCTCCAGTCTTGATTCTGATCGTAACCATTTTGGTTTCGTCTTGGTTCCTGATCATAAGGGTCAATATTTTGTCCATAATAATCCTTATTCAATAAATATGGATCTCTTACTAGAGGATCAACAGGCCTTCCGTATTGATCAATGGTCTTCGATTGATCATATTGGTCATTCGAAGGATTCTGTGAATTATCTGATCCATAGGGGTTAAATCTACCATTTTGTTGATTATTGCTGTAAGGATCAAAATTTTGCCTCCTTTTCCTTTTATTCAATCTATTACCGAACTGGTCATAATTAGCCCCATTATCAGGAGTGTTATAGCTGTTTGAGTAGGTAAAATTAGTTGCTGCATAGAATCTGGACACTTTTTTCAAAAATTTCTGGTAGAGTTGTCTTTCTTCATAAGTTGCTGCAGATGAAGTAACGATAGCATCGGAGGGTACCTTGCCCCAGTTGCAGATTTCATATTGTTCAACAGGATACCTGCCACCATCCAAGCAAAGGAGTTCAAATCCCTGACCTCCTAGACCAACTGGATGAACAATTATCAATAACTTTTTACCTTAATATTCTCATCTGACATGAAAAAAATAATAATATTCAGAGCCTTTGATGTATGACAAGAAAAATTCCCAGATGCGAATTAAAAACTATTTTTAAGAACCAACGATTTTAAAACCACCACTTCATCTTTTCTATCATTCTAAGTAGCCAATGACTGCATAATTTAAATTGAGAATTCATAGAAAAAACTTACTGAATGATTGATCCTGAGTCAACTCCAAAGCAGTAGTGTGCTTCAAGAATGCTATTTCACCAGCTTCAAGTAAACATCTGAAAGCACCTTCGTAACCAGCGTAAGGATCAGTATTGGTACATCTTCCTCCTGGAATTTTTCCAATACAGATCCTACAAAGTTTATCAGAATTATCTCCAATGGGATTGAATTTATCAGACAAAGAATTAACAGCACAACTTGGACCAAAGTATTCTATTGCACTTTTGACATGGTTGTTGCAGTCAATTATTTCCATACCACCATGCTTCATGAGCTGAAAATCACAATTTAGCATAAAAATAAATAATTCCTATGTATACATATATAAAACCATTCCATCCTCCCTGGAATAATTTAAAATATTGAACCTACTGTATGTATTGGTAGAGCCCATCCTGCAAAAGTTTGTACTCCAGGGAAACAAGCTTTTTTATTCCTCAAGTCTCTTATACTAGTAACATCTGGAAGTGTACCTTTCCTGACAACTGCTACTGAGTAATAGTGGGTTTGGTTACCATTCAAAACTTCTTGTGCAATAGGTACTAAGCTATGATACCTTCCTGCTACAAAAATTTCTCCAGCGTCTAAGGTCGTTAAGGTAGCTTTACCTTCATCCAATAATTTCATACACTCTTCTTTACTAGATGCCTGAAAGACAAAAAGGAATAACGAATCCTTAATATGAATAACTTCACTAACTGCATTTTGAATATAAAATTATAAACTTAAACAGCCCATAAACGGTATACTCTCCCAAAGGCTGTGATTCAGGCTTATGACTTAATTGAATTGACTCATTGATTTAAGCAACTGTCCCATTTGATTCTTGTTGAAAGGTTCTAGATATTGAAATACAGAATTATTGTATAAACCTTAGGGAAAATTGGACTGAAGGAATTTTCCGCCTAGTACACAAGATATTTTTTAAATTACTTACTTGAATGCAAGAAACATTGAATTTCTTATATCCTATATTTATTTTATCTCTCAAAGTAGTAACATTTCCGAATTTATAACATTTTTCTTGTTCATAAAAACTTATTGTGCACCACACAATTTTAATTCTATCATCTTTTGGCTGTTCCCTATTAAATTCTGTTATTTTCCAGAAATTTTGAGCTGCAATAAATTCTTGGTTTAAATAAATTATGAACGACATTCCAAATTATGATATATTTCGTGAGTAATTAACTCATTAGTTTATGATGAACATTGACCTATAATTCTACATCAATGATGATGGTTTGCCCATAATCAATGAAATAATTCATTTATATTTTATACCTTCACAGAAACCTAGAAAAGTTATGGATAAAAATAATATAACACACATGTCACTTTTGTTTCTTAAAATCATTATTATAAAATTATTAGAATTAATAAATTATTGAAAATTTAATCAACGGGTGTTGGTGAATACAAAATAAACACACCCAAACAGAGAACATGAATGACCCAAAACTCCCAAAACGGTGGTGCCCTCTTACGGAAGATTAACGAACTACACGAATCAATGGAAAATTTCCCCTAGCGGATATTCTCTGAACTAGAACATCCCCTAGCGGATTTTCGCTGAACTAGCACGTAAAAATTTCTCGCAGTCCTATAAAAATTCTACGGTCGCACCATCTAGTGGCGGAAAGTCGGACTGAACCTTTTCCGCGAGTCGGTAAAGCAGATCCCTAGCCCGGAAAAAGCGGATCTACTTTACCGACCCCTTGCAAAATTTCAGTTCGGTATTTCGCCACCAGATGGCGCCACAATCAATCTTTTTATAGGGGTGCTAGTATTTTTCACGTGCTAGTTCAGCGAAAATCCGCTAGGGGATGTTCTAGTTCAGCGAATATCCATAAGGGGAAATTTTTCATTGATTCGCGTAGTTCGTTAACCGTCCGCAAGATAGCGCCACCGTTCTGGGTTTTTCGCTGTTGGTCCATCGATGGCTGTTTAGTTGAGAATGGTATCCAGGAGACCAATTCTTTAATCTATGCAGGAGACTAGGAGAGATCTTAGCTTAGCACCCAGCCTCAAAAGAGCCAAAGTGTTTTTAAGTAGCGTAACGAATTATGACCGGCCCCACCCCGCAAATATAGTTTTAGGGCCCCATATAAGTTTAGAATGTATGAACGTGAAACATAATGCACTCGTTTCCACACCACCCTGTGGGTAGAGTACTCGGCGCGTTTTGTTTTTAAGTGGTATCCCCAGAAGGCCTACTCCACTTTATGTCGAAATGCGCCAAATTTATTTCTAATAATCTGTTAATCAACAAATCAACAAGATATTAGAGGATCGCGGAAAGGAAAAGTTTCAATTTAGTTCTAGCCTACGATTCTTCTCAAGGTCAAACAGATACGTACAGCATATGTGGGATTAGGGGAACCATGCCATTAAAGCCCCTTATGGCCGAAAGAAAATCGGAGATCCAGAAAGAAATATCACGTTTCCTTGTAATTTTTCGATTTGGCGATCTCCGACGAAAAGAATTTGTATTGGCGCAATCTCGTTTTCGCTTTTTGGGCGCAACTTTGTTTCTGAATTCTTTGGCGCAATCTTGTTTTTGCTTTTTGGGCGAAACTTTGTTTCTGCATTCTTTGGCGCATTATCCAGCTGAACGAATTCCACCAAGGGAATGTGAACGCGATAGTGTATGCACTCGTTTTCACACCACCCTGTAGGTAGAGTGCCCGGCTACTTGAACGAATTCCACCAAGGAAATATGAACGCTATAGTCAATTTACTGTTTTTTAGCTCTAAATGTTTCCGCATTTTTGGCGCAATCTTGTTTCCGCTTTTTGGTCGCATACTTTTTTCCGCACTATTCAGTTGAACGAATCCACCAAGGGAATATGAACGCGATAGTTAATGCACTGTTTTTTGGTGCTACATGTTTACGCATTTTTGGCGCAATGTTGTTTCCTTTCTTTGGGCGCATACTTTTTCCGCACTATCGAGTTGAACGAGTTCCACCGAGGGAATAAGAACGCGATAGTTTATGCACTCGTTTTCACACCACCCCATAGGTAGAGTGCCCGGCTACTTGAACGATTCCACCAAGGGAATATATGAACGCGATAGTTTATGCACTCGTTTTCACACCACCCTGTAGGTAGAGTGCTCGGCTACTTGAACGATTCCACCAAGGGAATATATGAACGCGATAGTTTATGCACTCGTTTTCACACCACCCTGCAGGTAGAGTGCCCGGCTACTTGAACGATTCCACCAAGGGAATACATGAACGCGATAGTTAATGCACTCGTTTCCACACCACCCTGTATAGGTAGAGTACTCGGCGCGTTTTGTTTTTAAGTGGTATCCCCAGAAGGCCTACTCCACTTTATGTCGAAATGCGCCAAACATATTTCTAATAATCTGTTAATCAACAAATTAACAAGATATTAGAGGATCGCGGAAAGGAAAAGTTTCAATTTAGTTCTAGCCTACGATTCTTCTCAAGGTCAAACAGATACGTACAGCATATGTGGGATTAGGGGAACCATGCCATTAAAGCCCCTTATGGCCGAAAGAAAATCGGAGATCCAGAAAGAAATATCACGTTTCCTTGTAATTTTTCGATTTGGCGATCTCCGACGAAAAGAATTTGTATTGGCGCAATCTTGTTTCCGCTTTTTGGGTGTATACTTTTTTCCGCATTATCCAGTTGGACGAATTCCACCAAGGGAATATGAACGCGATACTGCGATAGTTAATGCACTGTTTTTTGGCGCTACATGTTTACGCATTTTTGGCGCAATGTTGTTTCCTTCCTTTGGGCGCATACTTTTTCCGCATTATCCAGTCGAACGAATTCCACCAAGGGAATAAGAACGCGATAGTTTGTGCACTCGTTTTAACACCACCCTGTAGGTAGAGTGCCCGGCTACTTGTACGATTCCACCAAGGGAATATATGAACGCGATAGTTTATGCACTGGTTTTCACACCACCCTGTAGGTAGAGTGCCCGGCTACTTGTACGATTCCACCAAGGGAATATGTAAACGCGATAGTTAATGCACTCGTTTTTACACCACCCTGTAGGGAGAGTGCTCGGCTACTTGAACGAATTCCACCAAGGGAATATGATCGCGATAGTAAATTTACTGTTTTTTGGCTTATATGTTTCCGTATTTTTGGCGCAATCTTGTTTCCGCTTTTTGGTCGCATACTTTTTTCCGCACTTTTCAGTTGAACGAATTCAACCAAGGGAATATGAACGCGATAGTTAATGCACTGTTTTTTGGCGCTACATGTTTACGCATTTTTGTCGCAATGTTGTTTCCTTCCTTTGGGCGCATACTTTTTCCGCATTATCCAGTCGAACGAATTCCACCAAGGGAATAAGAACGCGATAGTTGATGCACTCGTTTTCACACCACCCTGTGGGTAGAGTGCCCGGCTACTTGTACGATTCCACCAAGGGAATATGTAAACGCGATAGTTTATGCACTCGTTTTCACACCACCCTGTAGGTAGAGTGCCCGGCTACTTGAACGATTCCACCAAGGGAATATATGAACGCGATAGTTTATGCACTCGTTTTCACACCACCCTGTAGGTAGAGTGCCCGGCTACTTGAACGATTCCACCAAGGGAATATATGAACGCGATAGTTTATGCACTCGTTTTCACACCACCCTGCAGGTAGAGTGCCCGGCTACTTGAACGATTCCACCAAGGGAATATATGAACGCGATAGTTTATGCACTCGTTTTCACACCACCCTGTAGGTAGAGTGCCCGGCTACTTGAACGATTCCACCAAGGGAATATATGAACGCGATAGTTTATGCACTCGTTTTCACACCACCCTGCTGGTAGAGTGCCCGGCTACTTGAACGATTCCACCAAGGGAATATATGAACGCGATAGTTTATGCACTCGTTTTCACACCACCCTGCAGGTAGAGTGCCCGGCTACTTGAACGATTCCACCAAGGGAATACATGAACGCGATAGTTAATGCACCCGTTTCCACACCACCCTGTCGGTAGAGTGCTCGGCGCGTTTTGTTTTTAAGTGGTATCCCCAGTAGGCCTACTCCACTTTAAATCAAAATTGGCGCATACTTGGTCTGCATTCATTGGCGCATTCTTGTTCCGCATTTATTAGCGCATGTGTTCTCTGAGACATTTCTAATTTGTCAGAGAATTTTTTGCGACATTATTGTCAATATACCTGAAATTAACCACCACCAAAAACCCTAAAAGTCACTCACATTGATTTTCCTCTCTTGGTCCATCGAGACCATCGATGGCTGAAGTTGGGAATGGCATCCATGACATCCCATGCAACTCAGCCCGGAAAGGCCAAGGGTTCTCTGGGACCTACCTTCTCTTCCACCTAAACAAAGCTGGGAAAAAGAAACGCTACCGCTAATTTTTTTTGGCGCATATGTTTTCCGCATTTATTGCTGCATATTTGTTCTCGTATTTATTGGCACATGTCCACATGTCTTCTCTAAGACATTTCTCCTTCTCCAGAACTTTTCTGACATTGATTTCAATATACCTGAAATTAACCACCACCAAAAACCCTAAAAGTCACTCACTTTGACGCCTTGAACTCTTGATTTCCTGCTCTCGGTCCATCGATGGCTGAAGTTGGGGATGGCATCCATGACATCCCATGCAACTCAGCCCGGAAAGGCCAAGGGTTCTCTGGGACCTACCTTCTCTTCGACCTAAACAAAGCTGAAAAAAATAAACGCTACCGCTACCTATTTTTTGGCGCATACTATTTCCGCCTTTGTTGGCGCATACTGTTTCCGCATTTATTGGCGCATACTGGCTCCGCATTATTCCACCAAGGGAATATGAACGCGAAGTTTTATGCACCCGTTTTCACACCACCCTGTAGGTAGAGTGCTCGGCTACTTGAACGAATTCCACCAAGGGAATATGAACGCGATAGTTAATGCACTGTTTTTTGGCGCTAAATGTTTCCGCATTTTTGGCGTAATCTAGTTTGCACTTTTTGAGCGCATACTTTTGTCGGCATTGTCCAGTTGAACGAATTCCACCAAGGGAATAAGAACGCGATAGTTTATGCACTCGTTTTCACACCACCCTGTAGGTAGAGTGCTCGCCTACTTGAACGATTCCACCAAGGGAATATATGAACGCGATAGTAAATTCACTCATTTCAACACCACCCTGTAGGTAGAGTGCTAGGTTACTTGAACGATTCCACCAAGGGAATAAATGAACGCGATAGTTTATGCACTCGTTTCCACACCACCCTGTAGGTAGAGTGCTCGGCTACTTGAACGATTCCACCAAGGGAATAAATGAACGCGATAGTTTATGCACTCGTTTCCACACCACCCTGTAGGTAGAGTGCTTGGCTACTTGAACGATTCCACCAAGGGAATAAATGAACGCGATAGTTTATGCACTCGTTTCCACACCACCCTGTAGGTAGAGTGCCCGGCTACTTGTACGATTCCACCAAGGGAATATGTAAACGCGATAGTTAATGCACTCGTTTTTACACCACCCTGTAGGGAGAGTGCTCGGCTACTTGAACGAATTCCACCAAGGGAATATGATCGCGATAGTAAATTTACTGTTTTTTGGCTTATATGTTTCCGTATTTTTGGCGCAATCTTGTTTCCGCTTTTTGGTCGCATACTTTTTTCCGCACTTTTCAGTTGAACGAATTCAACCAAGGGAATATGAACGCGATAGTTAATGCACTGTTTTTTGGCGCTACATGTTTACGCATTTTTGTCGCAATGTTGTTTCCTTCCTTTGGGCGCATACTTTTTCCGCATTATCCAGTCGAACGAATTCCACCAAGGGAATAAGAACGCGATAGTTGATGCACTCGTTTTCACACCACCCTGTGGGTAGAGTGCCCGGCTACTTGTACGATTCCACCAAGGGAATATGTAAACGCGATAGTTTATGCACTCGTTTTCACACCACCCTGTAGGTAGAGTGCCCGGCTACTTGAACGATTCCACCAAGGGAATATATGAACGCGATAGTTCATGCACTCGTGTTCACACCACCCCATAGGTAGAGTGCCCGGCTACTTGAACGATTCCACCAAGGGAATATGTGAACGCGATAGTTAATGTACTCGTTTTCACACCACCACGTAGGTAGCGTGCTCGGCTACTTGAACGATTCCACCAAGGGAATAAATGAACGCGATAGTTTATGCACTCGTTTCCACACCACCCTGTGGGTAGAGTGCCCGGCTACTTGAACGATTCCACCAAGGGAATATATGAACGCGATAGTTTATGCACTCGTTTTCACACCACCCTGTAGGTAGAGTGCCCGGCTACTTGAACGATTCCACCAAGGGAATATATGAACGCGATAGTTTATGCACTCGTTTTCACACCACCCTGCAGGTAGAGTGCCCGGCTACTTGAACGATTCCACCAAGGGAATACATGAACGCGATAGTTAATGCACCCGTTTCCACACCACCCTGTCGGTAGAGTGCTCGGCGCGTTTTGTTTTTAAGTGGTATCCCCAGTAGGCCTACTCCACTTCAAGTCAAAATTGGCGCATACTTGTTCCGCATTATCCAGTAGAACGAATTCCACCAAGGGAATATGAACGCGACAGTTAATGCACCCTTTTTCACACCACCCTGTGGGTAGAGTGCCCGGCTACTTGTACGATTCCACCAAGGGAATATGTAAACGCGATAGTTTATGCACTCGTTTTCACACCACCCTGTAGGTAGAGTGCCGGGCTACTTGAACGATTCCACCAAGGGAATATATGAACGCGATAGTTTATGCACTCGTTTTCACACCACCCTGTAGGTAGAGTGCCCAGCTACTTGAACGATTCCACCAAGGGAATATATGAACGCGATAGTTCATGCACTCGTTTTCACACCACCCCATAGGTAGAGTGCCCGGCTACTTGAACGATTCCACCAAGGGAATATGTGAACGCGATAGTTAATGTACTCGTTTTCACACCACCACGTAGGTAGCAAGCTCGGCTACTTGAACGATTCCACCAAGGGAATAAATGAACGCGATAGTTTATGCACTCGTTTCCACACCACCCTGTGGGTAGAGTGCCCGGCTACTTGAACGATTCCACCAAGGGAATATATGAACGCGATAGTTTATGCACTCGTTTTCACACCACCCTGCAGGTAGAGTGCCCGGCTACTTGAACGATTCCACCAAGGGAATATATGAACGCGATAGTTTATGCACTCGTTTTCACACCACCCTGCAGGTAGAGTGCCCGGCTACTTGAACGATTCCACCAAGGGAATATATGAACGCGATAGTTTATGCACTCGTTTTCACACCACCCTGTAGGTAGAGTGCCCGGCTACTTGAACGATTCCACCAAGGGAATATATGAACGCGATAGTTTATGCACTCGTTTTCACACCACCCTGCAGGTAGAGTGCCCGGCTACTTGAACGATTCCACCAAGGGAATACATGAACGCGATAGTTAATGCACCCGTTTCCACACCACCCTGTCGGTAGAGTGCTCGGCGCGTTTTGTTTTTAAGTGGTATCCCCAGTAGGCCTACTCCACTTCAAGTCAAAATTGGCGCATACTTGTTCCGCATTATCCAGTAGAACGAATTCCACCAAGGGAATATGAACGCGACAGTTAATGCACCCTTTTTCACACCACCCTGTGGGTAGAGTGCCCGGCTACTTGTACGATTCCACCAAGGGAATATGTAAACGCGATAGTTTATGCACTCGTTTTCACACCACCCTGTAGGTAGAGTGCCGGGCTACTTGAACGATTCCACCAAGGGAATATATGAACGCGATAGTTTATGCACTCGTTTTCACACCACCCTGCAGGTAGAGTGCCCAGCTACTTGAACGATTCCACCAAGGGAATACATGAACGCGATAGTTAATGCACCCGTTTCCACACCACCCTGTCGGTAGAGTGCTCGGCGCGTTTTGTTTTTAAGTGGTATCCCCAGTAGGCCTACTCTACTTCAAGTCAAAATTGACGCATACTTGTTCCGAATTATCCAGTAGAACGAATTCCACCAAGGGAATATGAACGCGACAGTTAATGCACTCTTTTTCACACCACCCTGTAGGTGAAGTTTATTTATGTCAATATACCTGAAATTATTAACCACCACCAAAGACCCTAAAAGTTACTAACATTGACGACTCGCTGTTGGTCCACCGATGGTTATAAAGTTGAGAAAGATATCCAGGAAAGATCCCTAGCCCTGAAAGGGCCAAAGTGCTCTCCTCGACCTAAGGAAAGCTGAAAAGAAAAACGCTACCGCTAACGCTACCGCTAACGCTACCGCTAACGCTACCGCTAACGCTAATTATTGGCGCATAATGGTTCTTATGTTTTTGGCGTATTTATACTTATAGAAATCTTCTTAACAGGTTATTGTTTTCGAACATTTGTTCTCCAATATGATTCGTTGGATATAACATTGAGCATTTAAATGAATACTCAGTGGTAATAAATAAAAAGTTTTTTGATTTGAGGACATACATTTGGCACTGAGTGCTGTAGCTCAGTTAAAATTAAATAATTACTCAAATATCCAGTCGATAATTCCTACCTTCAGCGAATGTCAAGTGTTGAATTTTGTCTCGATACAAGTTGAAATTCCCCGAAAAAAAATCTTCAAATTCAAGTCAGTATAATCTTGAACCAAAATAAGTTATCACTGATCAATATTTCAAGTGAAATTTGGTTCTTTTTGATAATATCTTCAGAAGTTGAGATCGCTTTTTGGAAATTTCAGCGAAAGGTATTTTTTCAGATGCAGCTTTCAAGGAATACGTTGATATGAAATATTTGAAATTTATATACAATATTTTTAGGTGAAGTAATGTTCTTTCTAATGGAAGAAGCGAAAACAACGAATACAGATTCGAAAAAATCCAAAATGTAGTTTTCGGTAGATAATGAATTGCAAAAATTCAAAATTCTATTTTGGACAGGGTTCTATTAGTAACTGTGCAAATTTTATGGCAGTGGTTGTTTATTCAGGGCAGTATTATTATTACTGGTGCTAACATATATTATAATGTTATGATGTATGCCCAATTTTTTTCAAATATCTCCAAAGGCTCAGGTATTATTAAGGATAAACGATCGTTTTTTGAAAATTTTCGCGCCCGGAATTCTCTAAATGAAGCCTTCAAGGGCATATTGATATGAAATTTTCGTCTCAAAATTAATTTTTTTATCGACACATGAAATCTTACTTTTATGTGATAATTTCAATTGGAAATAAATCAAAATATAGCAAGAAATTTGAATATTTTCTCAAAATTATCTTCCAGGTTCAAATGTAGGAGATATCAGTACCCACAATTTTACGAATAATTTAATCCGTTTTTCACTTCACAATTAGTTATATTTTGAAACCACAAACATGAACTAAGCGAGCACACACACCAACGGCACAACGAACGCACAAACGTAAAGATTCTCAACCGATTTGACGGCACACAAATTCGCGATGTTTCCGAATGAAAATCTCGAAAGCAACTGTCCTGTTTTGACCGACTTGAATTTTCTATGAAAGAACAGGTCCTTGCTATGATTCACCAAAATTTCGTAACAAAATGACTAGTTGCAGATTTACAGGGGTCGGTCTAATATTTCCGACATTGGATTTGTTCTCGTATATGCAGTAAATTTAGAATTTTCATTTTAATTTTCTCATTGTTTCGATATTTTGATGAAGACAAAATAGTTATGAACATTCATAGATTTCACAATTAGAGCAACATGAAAATAAGAAAATCGATCAAGCCAATTATATCATCTATCGAATCAGTTCCCTCTTTTGTAATTAGATTAATCATAAGATTCAGTTGAGTTCATTTAAAGTAAAAATTATTCTTATATTATGGCAATGGAGTTGCAACAATGAAATGTTTCCTCATTTACAGCTGGCAACATTATGCCAAAAATATCATCAACAATAATGAATCCTACAATTTTGTCGAGAAAGTAAAATAAAAACAAGCGGAAACTAATAGAGATACGAAAAATCCCGAATGGAATTTTCTGTACGTAGATAATGAATTGCGAAAATTCAAAATTATATTTTGGACAGGGTTGTAGGCATTCGTGATTGTGCAGATTTTGAAAAGAAATCAAAAGCACAGCAAGAAGGTGGAATATTTTCTCAAATTTATCTTTCAGGTTCAAATGTAAGAAATATCAGTACCTACTCACAATTTTACAAATAAATCAATCCATTTTTCACTTCACAATCACTATTATTTTGAAACATTCAGCGAGCACGCACACCAAGAGCACAACGAACGCACACAAACTACACATTGAACGCACAAACGTAAAGATTTTTAACCGATCTGACCGCACTGAAATTCGCGATGTTTCCGAATGAAAATCTCGATGGCAACTGACTCGTCTTGAATTTTCTTTAAAAGACCTGTTCCTTGCTATGATTCACCAAAATTTCATAACGAAATGACTAGTTGGAGTTATACAGGGGTCGGTCTAAATTTCCCGACGATGAATTTGTTCTCGTATATGCAGTAAATATCAAATTATCAGTTTAACTCTTTCATTGTTTAGATATTTTGATGAATATGATGATTATTATATATCAATATGGAAATAAGAAAATCAATCAAGCCATCTTTATCTGTCGAGGCAGTCTCTCTTTTGTTATTATAGATCAATCATTATATTCAATTCATTTAAATCAGAAATTATTATGATATTTCACCAATAAAGTTTCAACAATGAAACAATGTGAAGTTTCCTTATTCATCACAGCAGATACAAAATCTGATCAATTACTGATAGAGCTCTATCCCAAATCATATTTCTCAATTATTGATAATATTGTACTTTTGGGAAGAATTCGAAATCCAAATGTTCTCAGAAATTGAATACAATGAATACATTTGCTTTGAATCAGCCCCATTTTCGTTTCTGATGTTTTTATTCTGAATTATGCCAAAAATATCATCAGCTATAATAAATCTTACATTCTTGTCGAATAATATTTTTGAGTGAAATAATATTCTTTCTGACGAAATAAATCATGAGCAACTAAGAAATATACGAAAAATGTCAGAAGACACTTTCTAAATCTGCTTAGGTATTTAATCAAGAATGCAAAATTCTATTTTGGACTGTGTTGTATCAGTAATTTTTCGAATTTTATGGCATACATTGATATGAAAATGAATTTTCCTATTGTTACATGAAGTCTTACTTGTAGGTGATAATTGCAATTAAAAATTTATTAAAAGTACCTACCTACAACATTACAGTAAGTTGGAATATTTTCACATGTACTCACAATTTTTCGAATTGTTTCGGTATTTTAAAGATACAATATCTAAGAGCATTCAAATTTCCTTAAATTCACAGTATGATGGCAAAATAGAAAAATATGAATTTGGCCAGCCCCTGTATATATCTGGCGAGTCAGTCTTTGTACTCTTTGTTAGGTAAGATGATTAATCATTAGAATCACCAGCTCTAGATCAGATATTTGAGCATCTAGCTCTACATTCTCCATTAAAAGTTTCTTGTATAAGAATCTGTGCTACTCGTATGTGTGCGTCTGTGGTTGTCAGTTTTCCGAAATATTTCTGATTGTGAAGTGATTTGATAAATTGTGAGTAGGTACCTGAACGAAATAAAATTTCCTATATTGAAACTGAAAAATAATCTTTTCCCAAATATTCCAACTTTTGATTCAACTGCAAGTAGGTATCCTACTCGAGAAGAATTCCAAATTCGATGTCAAGGATTTTATTTTGACTTGAATATTATTGAAGTCTTATTGAATATTGTGAATTATTCTAGGATTGTTGAAATGGGGAATTAAATTATTTTAAATCATATTATCTATTGATTTAACTATTTCATCACATTGAAAGTCTTTCGAGAATTTTGAATAATGAAAATTTTTATTGCGGTATTACAGAAAAATACACAAATATCAATATTTTTTTCACCTTGTTACTTGTTAGTACGAGGAAAACTGAGATTTCTACGCAAACTGTTGAAATAAACCTGATGATGTTGACTGTAACTATCAAACCGTTATTATATTACGATTTTTCTGTCCGTATACGCCATAGGGACTTCGAATATTCATTATGTGAATTTTCAAAAATAAATAAAACAGTAGTAAATTATATTTTATTGAAAGTCATAATATTCAAATATTTCTATACATTTTATACATGCAGACATGCAGTTTTGAATGTAATGATGATTAAACAAAACTTATAGTTTCAATACACTCATTTTTCTTGTAGACATCGTCTTATAAAAATGTCAGTCTTTGGCGTGTATAGGTATATTATGAGCAATGCGTTTTCCAAAGATGTTAAAAAAGTCACAGCGTTTCCAGCCTTTTCTTTTCTTATTTCAAAATTGAGAGCTTTCTATATCTTTGTTCTTTCGTAGTGGATAAGTATCTGAGTTTTTGTGACCTTCTAAACTATTCCAGAATCCATACAGAAAGTATATGAATAGACCTGAAACATCGAGGAGATTATAAAATAATTCTGCATTTAACCTATTTGTAGACTTGCCAATTGCCATCCAACATAGATAATACAGCCATGTCGTGGTTGGTAGAGTTGTCATCAAGTAGATGTTGATCATTATGCTCAAACCAGGAATCCATGGGACCAAGGGTACCTGAAAATATAACCATAACTTTCTGCCACGGACGAAAACATCAGAAATTGGTGAAACTGGGTATCTCCAGTTGTTTATCTCTCTATATTGATGGTTTATTTTAATTATTTAGCGACTCATGGTCTACATTGAACTGATTTGATGTTTGTATATCTTTGTAGCAGGTTTTTGGCAGACTGAGAATAAAAAATGATTCAAAAATAAAAACCATAATATAGACAGTATAAGTTTCTCTAGATTAGATATACAAATCTTACCGTAAATGTTAAAGATTGCGAAGAAGTTGGTTGAAATGATACTAGTAAAAGAATGACGAACAAAGTCACTGCAATAAAGCCAAGTAGGGTTATAAGCCAGATTTCTCCTTTATTCAGTTCTTCTTCGAAAGCTGCAAGAAGTCCGGATCCAAATAAACAGAGAAATCCTGAAAAATTTCAAGGTGACCAGGTTTGATAATTTTTCATCCTAACGTAATATTACCGAATGACATAATCATGCTAGACACGAATTTTGAAGTAGCCTTTGTTGGAACTTTAGTTTGAGGAAATATGATCTGTTTGAGGAAAGCTTTATACAGCATTTCTTCTTTGATTTCCTTAGGTTTGGTCTGCGGTTTTTCTTCACTGTACCTGAAAAAAAGTACTTTGTATGTAATTTTAATGTGTGTGTTCAATGGTGCAATATTTTCCACCCAGTTCCACAAAGAATGATTTTACCCACCTTAATACCATAACGCAAGCGGCCACCATTGAGTAGGCAAATAGGGTACCAATAGACATCATGTTGGACAGCTTTTCCAAATCAAAAAGGCATGCAAGTACACCTGAAATTTTTTTAAAGGATCAAGATGTAGAATTTTTATAGGTAATTAGTTATTCGAAATCAAGAAAAACAATTTTTTGTTCTATTTAACATAGTTTGAATTACGTTTGTCGAAAATTCAAAATCCAAGAATTCATCGATATCATACCTGTAGGCCTGGCCTGATGGCTTTCGTCTAAAGCAAAAGTCATTTTCAGAATTTACTAATTAATCGACCGTTTTCAATGTGAGAAATGTAACAATTCATCATTATGAACTCCCCTTTATATGATCTAGCAAATATTGGATCAGTTTCAGCCTGTTTTTGAAGAATTCGATCGAAAACTGGAAGGATTCCATTCTTAGATTTCAGCTCAAAGGAAAGTGTGTATCCAAATCCAAAGTTATTTGAAGGAGTCATGAAAATTAAGTAACTTTGGATGAAATATACCTGCACAATACTATTGAGAAATTAGGTACTCTTTGCTTATCAGCCTGTCTAGAGGTCTGTCTCCTAATACTATTGAGTTTTCCAAATCGCCATTATAGTTTATAGTAGGAGCAGAATAAATCATTATTTATTCTACTGCTGACATTGTCGATTGCACTCATATCACTTTTTCCGTATGCGATATGACAATGAATGAGAATGAATGCCATTCGTAGTGAATCGACCTATTGTTTCATTTATCAGTTCTATATACATCATTTATTCGAATGATGACGATGAAAATTATTTTACCTGCAATCGTTCCTGCAACAAGTGTCCCCATGAAAGGTGTATGAAATTTGGGATGAACTTTCGATAAAAATCTGAAAATCAGCCCATCTGATGCCATTGCGTATATTATTCTTGGCAGTGGGAACATGGCACCTAAAAGACTTCGGAAAATATATGGTATTACTCAGATATGTATTTATAAGAAATTATGTAGGCTATCATTGATTGAAGCGAACTGAAAAAATATACATTAATGAATTTCTAAGAAATAACATACCTTGCAAATAAACCGCACAGTGCTCCTACGCTTACAAGGTACTTTAAGACAGGCCATCCCATTTGCTCATAGACATAGATCAAAGGCGCATTAGGGTCCTATGAAACGAAAATGGATAATTACAGTTTTGGATAAAAACTATATTTTGATATCAAAGAAATGAAAAAAGATTTTCGGATCACCAATTTATTTACCTGGTCGTAATAGGGCAGCATCAGGGTTATCATGGCAGATGCACCAAAATAGGCCAAAAATACGATAATTAAGGAAACAACGACTCCAATAGGTATCGATTTTTGGGGACTTTTGGCTTCTTCACCTGGAAATATAAAAGTTTATAAGTTCACTCATCTAAGTTAGGTGCTCGGATTCTGAATCCGCATTCATGAGCATTAGATGTGTACTTTGTATGATGTACCTGCTGTAGCAATGCAATCGAACCCAATGAACGCAAAGAAACATCGGGCAGCTCCTTTGATTATCCCTTTAACGCCATAAGGGGCAAACCCTCCTTTCCCATAGCCATTAGGTACTTCCTCTTTCGGTATGTTCCAATAAGATGTTTTCGCTAGAAAAAGAGTAATTGGTATGAAATCCACAAAATCTTAGGCGACTCACCTCTCCAAAAGCCAGAAATTATAACAGTACATACCACAGTCAGATTGATCAGTGTGAAGATGTTGTTGATCGACGAAGATTCCTTGGCACCGAATGCTATTGCCACTGAAATTAAAAATGAATTACGAAAACAACACATTAGAAATGGGTATTTTTGCATTTCACTTTCATCTTTTATCTCACCAAAATTTACCTGAGAAAAGTATAGCCAGCACAAGAGAAAACAAATCTGTGAAGTCACCAAATCCATCGGCGTGTATAGGTACAGTGCTGTTGAAAAAGTCTGACATTCTTTCGTCTGTTAATTTATCCAAATAAGTAAATATTGCTTTGGTAACAGTTGCAGATCCTGAAAGTTAGAAGTTCGAAAAGCTGCCGAGAGTTTATTCATCGAATAATATACGGGGTGTCCCGTGCCAAAATACGTCACCCTTTTTATATTTATTTTCATATTTATGAAACTTCGCAGCAAAATGAATCTGTTGTGATTTATTAATGTGATATTCCAACAAAGTAGGTACATTAGTAACCAAAAAAATCCAATCAGATCCATTTTGATTCGTTACACTTATATGCACAGCCTCATAAAGATTATCCTTTTGGTTTTAAAGATTTCCCTTGGTTCCATACTTCCTGTTCGAAGTATAAAGTAGAAACTTACCAATCAAATATTCTAAAATCAAATTCCATCCTATAATGAATGCACAAAATTCTCCAATACAAACATAAGTATAAATGTAAGCTGATCCAGCTTTAGGAACTCTGGCACCGAATTCTGCATAGCATAATCCTGGAAGAGAATTTGATAGAACATAAACCACTATTAATATTTTCATGACACGATTTTTCAAAAATAATTTAGAATGAAAAATTTTATTGTTGGAGCTCGATAAAATGATTTTGTGGCCCCTGTCAGAATTATAAAAATAAAAATGACTACGGAGCGATTGAAGTTTACGAGACGAGCTGTAGGCATTTAATATAAATTTATAAACCCTTAAAGAGTCGAAATATTTCTTGAACAATGTGCTAATATGCCTTTTTTGATGTTGAATCGATGTCATTGATCAATACAGACCTGCTAAAATAGAGGCTAATGCAGCTATAAAGAATGAGATCACAATGGCTGGTCCCGCAGTGTGTCTTGCTACATCTCCAGCCAAAACATAAATACCGGCTCCTAGAGTACTTCCTATGCCTAATGCTACAAGATCTAATGTGGATAAGACTTTTTTTAGTTTGCTTTCTTCGTCGTAAGCCACTATTTTTTTCCTAGTCAAAGCATGTTTAAAGCTGGACCAGTTTACTGGTTTTAGGTACATAGTCCTATCGAAACCTGGAATAAAAATGGGCAATTTATATTTTGTACATGGGTGTTGAGTACAACAAAGTTCATCGCGTCTTCAATGCTATTATTTTTTTTTCGTACAAAATTTTTTGAATTGTTTGTTTTTCCACAGGTTGCAAGGTAGAATTTTTTGCGATATTGTTTTTGTTTATTTGGGTTAACATGTGAATGTATGTTTATTTGGTTTTTCATTTGATAGTTAATGTAGGCGATTATTGTATTTTCATTTCATTCACTCCAAACTGAAGATTATGTAATATTTTTGTATATAATTGCATGATCTTTGGGGATGAATATAATAAAATATCTGTTGAATAAAGATAAAATAAAAGAGATTACAATTCCTCCTCCTTAAATTACCGAAAGTTACAGAGATATGATTTACGAAATTCTTTTTCTTCATTCTTCTGATTATTAATCGAAATGAGTTTGTAATATTTTTTATTGCATTTTACTAGTAGACTTATTGTAATGTATTGAATCAAGGGGAGTTCAAAAATGATCCAACATACCTATATCAACTACGGCATTGCGAAAGCTTTGTACGAACAAATTCATAAAATTATTTTTGAACATATTAAATCTGGTTATATCTCATTTGGGTCTTTCAGGCAATGAATGAAGTAGTTCCTATGGTTCTCATTCGTAATGTATTTAAAAATAAATCAGAATTCTATGCTATTATGATACAGCTTATGTATATCTGAAAATGATGCAATATCCAACTTTATTTCTTAACCTGCACAATGCATACGAAGTTGACAAATAAAATATTACTGCTACAAAATTAGTTAGATTGAAGAAGTCCACATAGAATAAAGACCTACCTAATTCCTCCAAAAACTCCATATTGCTGGCTATTCAGTTCAGTGTTCAGTTCCACAACAAAAACACGAACTATTAACAACCGCACATTATTTCTGTCCACATAGCCACTAATCCAGACTAAAATCGATTCTACAAGGCGAATTGAATTGATGAATCAATTGATCTCCATATAAATAAACGTCTCGACTTTCTTCAGTTACTAACTGAATCAAAAGGTCCCTTGATGGATAAAATAAATGCCGCTATGTCTGCGACTTCTAATTAAAGTTATTATTAATGAAACACGTGCTATTTCAGTTCACGCTCTGGTAGTGCTCGTGAAATGTTCGGAAACCGAATGAGGATTGCGGTTTATGACGAAGGACGTTCACCTGAATTCTCTTTATCGATACAACAATTTGTATAAAGGTAAATAAATACGAGGGCGAAAGAAGTCTGTCACATAGATTTGGATGAATCATTCTGAGCCAAAAAGTCTCATAATTGGCCTATGAACTATGCCATAAATAAAATCGAAAGCAAGAAAAAATTGAAGAATTATAATTCAAATACAAAGAAATAATAAATTTATTGTTTACACATATTATTAAAATATTATATTTTGATTTTATTCTCTCCAATTTACTCAGAATTCGATATTCGATCACATTCATAATCTCCGACCTCAAAAAAACTAATTTTCGATCCAATCGGGTGTTAATCGCATAATTCTCCCGCCATTTTGCAACTGCCATCTTGAATTTACCGGTTTTGACAACATGATCATGATTTTTGCTCCAACTAATAATCTATTACCTCGAAAACCCCACACATTTTCAATGGTTTCGACCCAGTATTCACAAATTCGTCGGCCATCTTGAAGCCGTCATCTTGATTTAAGATATTTTGGCGAAAAAATCATAATGTCGTACCCACAAAACCTCAGAGTAATAAGGAACATGCAGTATAGGTAGCGGCTAAAAATGAAATAAGAATCTTTTATGACCTTTATTTCTGGTCTTTTTTAAGGCTAAAACAGAACAATATTGAAAACATACATTCAAGCTAACAAATAATGCCATAAAACCCTTTACAACAAAAAACAATTTAGTACAATATAAAAACTAAAATCATAAAAGACAAACAGTTGTACAAGACAGGAAGCGAGACACTTAGAATATGATTAACATTATTTATTTGCTTTTGAACAAATTTCCAATTGCATTGTCACCGGAATTGAAAACTTGTAAAATAATTTTGAAATCCTTTTCGAAACCAAACTAGGGAAGTAAATTCTACACAATCTTCGGATAACTGAAGCCAAAGCTTTAGTCGTTTCTTCAAACAAATTGGATAAATTTTTTATGAGAATTATATAGTAAAAATAAGAAAACACCTTGAGAGGAAAAATAGCAACGGAAGCAATATCATATGCTGATAAAACCTTTATGTGTATCTCAGCAACATGCATATTTTTTGCTGATTGGTTCAAATATAAAATAAGTTCACAGTATGCGCAAGTATAAAACCCCCAAAAAAGTATTCAAGGTAACTCACCTATCAAATGAAGGAATCAGCAACATGCAATAAAGAGAATATGCTGTAGGTACTTACGTGGAGATATTCTTTTTGTTCGGAAATATCATAATAGTATCACTAAACTACTTCGCATAAAAGATATGCATAATTGACAAGTCGTTAACTGAATTAGCAGGATACCTCATAAACATGAGATTTTGAAGAAATAAATATTGTTCATTGTCATTAACACATTTGACAAAGCCATTGAATTGCAGGCAATGCTCAGAGTTTTTTTTTTAATTCTCGTCCACTAGAATACATGAAAAACTATCGGGAATTATTAAGAAATTACCGACAATTATGTGCATTCATTTCCTGACAAATTGAAATCAATCTATATACAATATACAATGTTTCAAAATGGGCGTACACTTGAATACATTGTTGTATTATCATTTACGCTCTCGATATGGTAAATATATCACCATTAAATAAGCTTTAAATATCACTTAGGTAATGTGGAAAAAACTAAGTCAATAAAAATGCACACTTTAAGTTTCGTTTTTCATCTCAAGAAAAAAGGATATACAATACCCACTATTCTATCATATTACATATGTGTTTACACTGAGTATCTAAAGACTTCCTCTTATACTTTATACTTTTATAGTTTCAAAACATTTACTTACCATCTATTTCCTATTCATAATATTTCACCATATTCATTCAATAGAAAATATAGGATTATTATTTGAATTGTTGGCAAAACCTTCATGAAAAGTATGAACTACTGGGAAATCAACAACCGAGTGGAACAATTCAAAAGTGCACTAAGTTGATTTGTCTTCACATATATCATTGCAGATTGTGAAAACAGGAATTTCGTTTTGTTTGCTGAGTACTTAACCCCTTAAACTTTTCTTATTATCTAACAGTTCACTACTCACCTGACTGGTAAACCAAATATGACACATTCAGTAGAAAAAACTCAGAATTTTGAACTTCTATTCTCAAGCAAACTTTCAAGTATCTGTGAAGATAATGAAGATAAGGATAATCGGTTTTAATCCACTGAATCCATGTCAAGAATTGAAAGAATAGATACATGTATGGGCTTAGTTTCAGACATTATGGCAATTATATTCAGAAGTATCTACATATTGAAAAATATTTTTAATCATTTTAGGATATAAACCCATGAAAATTTATATTCATTTCATGAATGCAATAAATTCTTAATACACATATTATTGAGGAAAATTTCTGTTTCTATCGCTGTTATGTTATCTGGCTTGATTAATATTCCTATTTTATTTTTCCTAATGTTTTTTTTTGTTGAATATAAATTCTCTCCTTTGGAGTCGACTCTTCCACGAATGTATTAATTCTCAAATAAAGAATGATATAAGTTAGAAAAAACGTGCTGAATATATTAATATCATTCCTTAAACAACGCTAATATCACTTATTGCGTTCAGGGTTTGTTCAGAACAGAACCTCAAATAGATTACTATATAGAGCGTTTTTTATTACTCTGGAAGCAGAACCAAACAGAAAAACAATTTGTACTTCGTGTCTTATATTCAAAAAATATATCAATCAATAAATTAAAGTGCTATAATATAAAAGTATCACAATCTGTAGAAATTGAGTAAGTTATCATACATTTTTAAAAAGTATTTACTATTCAAAGATTTGAGGTGATTACGTGTTCACCATTGCCATTTGAATGTTGGCCATTGGTTTTATTCTTATTATTTCTGGCAATTTCATTTTCCTTCTCCTGGAGAAGACCCTCTCTGCTGTGGTTGATACCATAGAAGAAATATATCAAAAATCCTGAAAGAAAATTGTTCCTTCAGTATCGAACCATGTCATGAAGTTATTTCCACTATTTGGAGGAAATTTAGGTGCACAATATTCAGAATGAGCTCAAAAGCTGTCTGAACTTTCAGTGATCAATTGTTTTATGTTAGTATTATTATATGCAGATTCATATTGTCACCATACTCACCGATAGCTAACCAGACTGTGAATCTGATCCAAGTTTGCCAATCTAATTCAAGCATCAGGTAGAGGTTGATGATTATACATAAACAAGGGATGAAAGGAACCCAGGGCACCTATAACGATAATTCATGAAAAAAAACCTGGTTATATGTCTTGAATGGAAGGTGAATCAAGAGTATTAGTTTCTGCCATAGTCTTGTCTAGAGTTTAAAGTAGGTAATGTGAAAATCATCCTGATTTCGAAAATGAAAAACTGCTGAATCGTTGGGCCTATTTTGTCTGAGGCATTTGGACCTCAAAGTTCTACTTGTGAAAAAACTACTCACTTTGAAGGAGAGCTCTATTTCATCAACTGGTTGTCGAGCGATTATGCATATATTAGCTAGTAGAGACACAGATATCAAAATGAAAAAGATGAATATCAATGGTTCAGACGGATTGATCCTTTCTGCTGCATACACCAAGAAAGAGCAAAATACAACTGATAGAAGACCTGAAAGAGAAAGCGGTTTATTGAAAATCACCATTTTTATAGCTGCGTATTCTCAGAAGATGTCCCAAAAAATTATTATAGTTTTTGTTTGATTCGATGGAAAGGAAAATATGAAAGTAGCAAGAGTGTGAGAGTTGAAAAAAATTAATCCTTTGTCCTAGTGTTTAATTCAGGAAAAAATTTGGGAAATATTGGGAACATGCATAAAATTCGGAAAAAATTATCGCTTTCGTCGCTGTGATGAGAGAAGAAATCAGTCTTACATCTTAGAATCTTGGCATACTAAGCAATTTGTCAAGTACTGTAGACATACTAGAAAGCGATTGAGATTTTCTCGGAAACATTGCAAGCTGTTTTCACCTTTTATGCCTAAGATAACCAAGAAGAAATGGATACGGATCAATCAATTAGTTTACAAGATAAAAGTCAGATCAAACATATTGAAACTTTCAAATAATTGGACGGATATCCTTCAGTACAATTTCCATTTGTGTCCACTCCAACAACTTGAAGTTTCAGTTAAAAATCAGTCGAATAAATTGAAGAAACTGGCTGAAAACAAGAATTCCACAACATCTAGATCGCTATATTGAATGCATGCTTTTAATAAAATAGATTGAAAAAAAAAATGATATTTTGGAAAAATCTCAAAAACACTTACGATGAACTGACAAAATGAAGCACTGTAAAACAAACTAAATGACCCATGATCACTCAAGTAACTGCACCATTAAGTATTTAATTTGACTGATAGGGATGTTACTTGGAAGACAATATTCATAATTGACATTTAAAAAAATGGTTTATGTTTTCTACCTTATCTAGATACTTTCTCTAATGAAACAACCTATATAAAGTTGAATATAATAGGTACTCACTGAATAAAGCTGTTGCCCATTTGGTCAATAGGGATGTCGTCAAATTTGCTTGTTTATTATTATTCAAATTGAAAGCTAGTTTGAATAATGAAAACACCCCAAAGTCCTTATTCTGCATTTCCAAATTATAAAGATATTTCTTATTGGCATCACATGGTTCATACCTAAAAAATAGAAGGTGTGCAATATGGAAATATTTTTAAGTCATTCATCATCAAAGTTTATGGAACAATAACCAGGCGCATTCGAAATGAAGTATGATATTTATTCCTTATACTTTTGAATTCAGGATTAGAAGAGAAATTTCAGTTTTACCTGAGAATCAACACACAAATTGCTACAATGGCGTAAGCCATGAGAGTTCCGATGGACATCATATCGATTAGCTGTTCCAAATTGAAAATAGCTGCCATTATTCCTGCAAATAAAATATGGAGAAAAGTCAATATATACAAAATCAAGATCCTTAGATTCTATAAAATAAAATGCACATAACAAAGCATACTGAGCACAAACCGCTATGAATCGAAGATTGTAGCAAGGATATTTTCAGTTCATCAGGAAAAATAAATTATTTCCCATGCAAATAAGGAAGTGTAAACGCAGGATTCATAGGCTAAAGGAAAAATTACCTGCCAAAAATCCTGATATCACAGTCGCTCTTAAAGGGGTCTTGAAACGTGGATGAATTTTTGCCAGCATCTTGAAGATAACTCCATCATCTCCCATTGCGTACAGTACACGTGGTAAAGGGAACATTGCACCTAATAAACTTGTACTCAAAGCACACATTGCTCCTATTGTTACTATCCACTTCAGAATAGGCCAGTCCAAATGCTCGAACAATACTGGAAGTGGAGCTTCTTTATCCTGCAAAGAAGATTTTCGAAATTTTATTATATATCACATGCCAAATTGGAAACAAGAACAGAAGAAAATTATGTTTATAGAAGTGTGAAGAATTAGCTCTGCAGCTTGTTCGACCATAGCAGCTTTCTCATCTTTTTTGGAGTTTTAAATCTTAATGGTGACTTGCACTTAACAACTGTCAGGTTTCTCAAGTGATACCTGCCTGAAAGAATAGCCTACGTTGAAAATTCTGCATTCCATCCATCTACTCCTTTGGTGATAAGACTGAAGACAAGGTCAGTGGCCATGAAACCATTGATATTGTCTGACCTCCTCCAACTTTTTATGAGCCCTTCTGTGTGTCCTGCATCCTTGCATCAATTTGTACACAGCAGATCTTCGTCTATATGATTTATATTTTTACCGAAGGAGCTTTTCTCAATTGAAGGCCTACTTGAATTGTCTTACCTGATCATAGTACGGCCAAGCTAGAGTGATCACTGTGGAAATTCCAAAATAAGCCGAGAATATGATGAGCAATGATATGACGATGGCTAGGGGTATATCCCGTTGAGGGTTCTTAGCTTCTTCGCCTGTGGTAGCGATGGCATCGAATCCTACGAAACCATAGAAACATTTAGCTGCCCCAGCCATGATTCCTGCAAATCCAAAAGGAGAATATCCTCCCTCTCCTGCCCAAGTGACGTTTTTTGGAATCTCCTCTTTTGTAATTTTCCAGTTTGCCGTGTCAGCTATAAATAATTGTCCTATAATTTGTGAGCTCATCGGTTTTAATAGTTCACCTACCCTTCATGCCAGCTCCTACAAGAACTATTCCGATTGTGGCCAAATTCAGAACTGTGAAAGCATTATTGAATTTTGTGGACTCTTTCACCCCAGCGGAAAGCAGAACTGAAAATTAGAGATAAAGGTAGCCTTGAAAAAACTTCATACTCCATATCAGGTCGACATATTGTAAAAGTTCCATTTCAAATGAGGGGATTCCATACGAAAATTAATGAAATGTCAACAATCGTATAAGCATCTCGTAAAGTACATAACCGCTTACCTGTTAAAATCAAAACGAAGACAAATGAGACAAAGTCAGGATAAGCAGACAAGAATGAAATGTTAATAGGAAGCCATTCCCTTAGAGATTCTCTGATTTTGTGGTCGACCAATGTATCCAAATAATTTGTAAAACCTCTCGCAACACTCGCAGTTCCTGGAAACAATTAAGATTATTTGAAAAAATAATTTTTGGACCGTATCAATGAGTTCGATCTCAATCTATCTGAGCACCAGTCTTTCGAAGTATAACTGACCAAAAATTTAATTTCTCCTTTGAAATCCTTAACTTAATAGGTTCTTTCAACATATCACTGGTAAGAAAAACTGCTGTAAATAATCCGTATTTTTTATTCTTATATTCATAATTACTTAAACTGCTACTCAGATCGAAAAGTCTCGAGTAAAAATTAGACCAGTCAAAAATCTGAGTTTCCAAGAAATTGACTTGGGATAGTAGGATTATGATTCCACTTAAACAGAAAATAAAATAACGAAACCGAGATCAAGTTGCAGACCTGTCCTCATGGATACAGTTAAAAAATACAAAATATTCGCATAACAGATCTTACTTTAGCTATTAGAACCTGCTGATCTGGTCTGAAAATTTCGACCAAAACAAGGTTGAATTGGTTCAAGGATTTCAAGTTTTGAAGCAGATTGCCATTGAAGATGTTGGGCCATGACGTTCCGATAGCTGAGATGAAAATAAAGTTTAATGAACCCTTATTTGATCGAGTAATCCATTAGCAAGTTTACCGTGACTTAATGCCAGTCAAAAATATCTTTTTCGTCGTCTGCATTGATTGAGTGCAATATCCAAGTTAATTTCAGTGGGATACGACTTTCTGTTTGTACATGAACCGATTACGAGATAATGTTTACTTTTATTTCATCTCGTTTTATACATTCAATTTCCTTGATTAATTGAGAAGGCCTTCGCTGCAACTTCGGTTGATTCGAAATTTTTCAATATTTCATGAGGTATAAACCAAAATTTCAATTCCTTTGCTTAAACTCCTAATTTTCAGTAATCTGATTCTCAGATGATGAGTACCTACTGAGTGAAGAAATATCATAAAATACCATTTTCTTCTAAATAAGGTGAATTAGATGAGGCTACCATACGTCTTCCGTAAGAAAATAATATGTGATTAATTGTTCGCTATCAATAACTGTCGTCATATAGATAGTTTGATAAACGATAAGTATCAATTTTCAAATACCTAACCAGTTTCTATCATTCCATTTGATCCTTATAGGTAGAAGTACAGGGTGGGGCAGAAAAACCTATCCGATTTCAAAACGTTATAAAATTAAAACCACTCAGCTTGTCAAAAAATTTTTTTTATTAACATATCGCAAATTTTATGCCATTTTTAAATTTAAGTTGTGAAAAGCACATCACTCAAATGTCGTCCTTGGGAGCGGATACACTTATTTAGGCGCTCGCGGTAGCTTTCCATGACTTTCACCGTCATTTCCACAGGAATTTCTTCAATTGCCCGAGCAATTTCCCTTCGTAAAGCAAGAAGGGTCCTTGGTCGATGCTGGTAAACCTTCGATTTGAGGTAACCCCAAATTCTGCCTGTTTACGGCGCCACAAAGGTGAAAATGGGCTTCGTCCGTGAAGAGCACAACATCGTCGTTTGGCAGTTCTCGGAGATCGCGACACAGGTTCGTACTGGTTTCAAAATCCCTTTCACTTAATTTCTGTGCAACAACCATTTTGTAGGGATGCATTTTGAGGTCCCGGTGCAAAATTCGCCGAATACTGCGGTTGGAAATCCCCAAAGCGAGCGAATGTTTTCGCGCCGAACGACGCGGGGAACGTTCAATCGCGGCTCTCACATTGGCCACGTTTTCAGGTCCTGTTGCTGTCCTGGGACGTCCAGGCGACTTCTTTTTCAATGCTGAACTCGTCTGTCTAAAATTTGACACCCACACTTTAATCGTAGCGTGATGTGGAACAGGATCATGACGCCCGAGTCCGAAATGAATTCGAAAAGCACGTTGTGTAGCAATTATCGAACCGCCGCATTCGATAAACCGCTCAATAACAAAAGCACGATGTTCACCAGACCAAGGCATGTTGACTACTGACAAATGGCATAAAACCAGCTTTCTAACGGTTTTTACCCCACTACTCTACCTGCTCTCTCTTCTGAGAAAAAGGGATTTGAAATCGGATAGGTTCTTCTGCCCCACCCTGTATGAAGAATAGGAATTCAAGATTTCAACAGGATATTCAATGTATTTCTATATTAAGGCTTCTGTTACTACATTTTTAATTTTTCCTTCTATTGTCTAATGTAATATGAAAAAATATCTTTTTGATAAGGGCAGTATAAATGTATTATTTCCTACTGATAGTTAAAGCTTTTGAAAATTTATTTGAGATGGTCTATACTGATGAATTCTGTATTTTCACGATTTTTTTGTAGATTAAAATTCAATTTCATACTCTTTAAATTTGTTGTCAACAGAATAATCAACTGAATTCAGTAATTGAGGCTTCATGGTGAAAAAGAATTGTATAAAAGGCAATTATCTACTTACCGATTACATATTCCAGTATGAGATTCCAACCAATAACGTATGCAATAAATTCTCCCACACTAACATAACTATAAATATATGCAGAACCGGCTTTAGGTACTCGAGATGCGAATTCTGCATAACATAAACCTGGAATTAAAAATTGAAAATCATCAGAGATAAGATGGATTGATGGATATTATGTTTCTCGAGTCATTGTGATGTGGTTAATTTGTGTTAATTATGCTCACTATGCGAAACTAATGAAATAATTTTCCTTTGCGAATTTTTTGTACATAGGGTTCAATTTATTCTCGAGTTACCTGTTTTTTTTTCATTGTTATTTGGTGAAATAAAATGGTATTGTTTATTCAACGAAATCAAGTGGAAACTTGAATCATAAATCTGTTTCTGATTAACATTTTCAATTTCTATCAGCTCGTGCTTTTTTATTTCTTGCATGGGCAAATTAATGGTTTGTACTCAGTGTCACTGCATATATGAGTGTATTATACTCAATCACGGACTACCCCATAAGATTTAAATGACCCATTGACTAAACCATCACTTGTTTTCCTAAGTATAACTGCCAAATTACGAAACCAAAATTTCCAATATAAATTTTAGTGGATCATGTCATTGCACAAAAAATCTACCTCTTTCAAAATTTCACATTTTGAAATTTTTTTCTTCAGTAATTTAAGAATATATTTGAGTCTGAAGTTCTTCCCATATTACACTTCTGTCCGAAAAATGCATTGTTTGAAAAAGACGATCCACATATCTGCATAAGTTAAAAACTCATTTTCTTGCTTATCAGTTGTTACCGAATAGTTCTATTTCAATATGCAATTACAATTTCAAATTTCCATATTTTCTTCAGGAACTTATCATTGCAAATTCTTCACATTCACTTGCAAAAAATACAGTGAGCACCAAAATGAAATAATTATTGGAATTATCCCCATCTAATTTACACATTTGATTGAAAGACGTTCTATTAAATACATACATTCTCATACAGGGTGTTCCATTGAGGCCCAAATGAGAACCAGCAACCTGTACTGTGAACATTTCAATATCTTTTCAATTTTATTGATCTTATTGGTTACGTGATTCAAAATAGTCCACAAACTAACCTGCAACAGCTGAAGCGAATGCTGCAATCAAAAAGGAAATTGCTACAGCTGGACCAGCTATATCTTTAGCGACAGATCCAGCTAGGACGTACACCCCCAAGCCCAAAGTTGCTCCAACCCCTAGGGCAGTGAGGTCGACAAGACTCAATACTCTATCAAGTTGACTTTCAGCTCCATCGATGTTCCTCTTCTTCCTAGATAGAGCAGCCAGAAGGTTTCTGGCCATCTGAAATACAGAGGATACACATTTTGAGTGTCTCTAAATAATTATCTTATTCAACTTTTCATTTATACTTCAGATTCAGTAGATGAATCAGCATCTTTGTGAAAATGTGCCCAATGGTCATTGAGATTTTTGGACTAACAATATGTATATTACATCATTGTTTGTTTTTCGTGCCAACCATTGTAAAGTCACTCAACCTAACAAGATAATTTCGCATAATTTGATCATTTGTGTGGGATGTTATAATAGAGTATATAATATGAGAATATGATAAACAAACCTGTTTCAGACGGGGTTTCACAGCTTTAGACGATCAAGTTTATCTCAATCACCTTGACATCGATATAGAAACTAACTGCCTTGTTAGAATTTTGGTGTTTATTTGCCGTATAATGTGCATACATATGAGAGATTCATTGACAAGTTAATGTTTAAACTTTGTCAGGTAGCAGTAATGAATACTGAGTGGATTTAATGGACTCTGACAATTTCCTTTGTGGGAATTTGTGTCAAGAGCAACCGATAACTTATTCGAACTGAAATGCATATTATTCTGGATTATTGGTGACCATGCAAAAACTGGTGCATTATTTTCTTTACTAGCTTCGACATCCTTTAATCGAAGGTTCGAAACGAACAACAAACCATAAACTTCTTCCCATAACTATGATATAAGGTAAGATCATGTTTATTCAATAAATATGTGCCTGAAGAAAAAAGAAATACAAGGATATTCTTCAACTATCATTTATATTATGTTTTCCAACTGTTTTCAAATCTAATGAAGAACATAATTTTTCCATATATTTCACAAAATGCGAATATTTCCAAGTATTTGAGCCTTTTTATAAGGAGCTCAGCTGCTTACAATCCAATCATGAGTATCGTCATCATGAATTTGGAGTTAAAGCTTCCTTTACCTTTTCAACTCAGAATGGCGAAGGGGCTGGGTATTTTCTAAATATCTAATTCTAAAAGTACCAGGAACTTCCAGCTGTTGATCTTGAAGATTTTTCGGTACCACGTATTCTGTCAAAATTTCAGCGCTGTCAGATAGTTTGGTATATGTCCAAGTCAAAAATGTATAGTAGTGTGACAGATCCAGGATGTGGAGCTTGATTTATCTTCCCCATAGCCAGCATAGCCTACTAACCTCTGGTTCGCACAATATGAATATAAAAATATGAAACCGAATTCTTATAAAGCAAATTACAAGGTGAACTAGATAATTTCCTATCGAATACCTTTTAAAAAATGATACGAGTCTATCAATCAATGCATATTCCTACGTTTAATATTGAAATATTCATTGAACCAACTATGCAAATGAATAAATCGTTTGTCTTTTGCGGATATAGCTTCAGGTTTTTTCTTTCTTTAGCCTTTTGAGTTACTGAATTATTTCAGTGCAGAATCATTGATACCAGCAATGATTCAGTTAGAACACTTGTTGTGGGATGATGAATCGAAAACTCAATCACATTATGAGTTAGGTACTACCTCTGTATATCGATATTTGCCAATCAGTTGTTGAACCTTCACCTGATTT
The DNA here is from genome assembly GCA_910592335.1 of Adalia bipunctata. Taxonomy (NCBI): domain Eukaryota; kingdom Metazoa; phylum Arthropoda; class Insecta; order Coleoptera; family Coccinellidae; genus Adalia; species Adalia bipunctata. The sequence goes on from OU342951.1 coordinate 9,815,227, forward strand.
TAATTAAATTCCTACGAATATCTCAAATAATGGATTGTTATCGGATGAATGTCAGATATTTTACCATCAAAATTACTTTGTTCATTTCATTGTTGAAATTTTCACTCGGTGCGAGTTACAGCTATGCAATTGTCTCAAATGTACACAAGACACAGAACCACCCAATAACTTTGAAACGGAGCGTTTATAGATCCATGTGAAAATCTAAATATCACAGTGGATCATTCTGAATATAGTAGGAATGTAAAAAATCGTATTTAAATTGGGATAGAACTGATAGAGATACTACTGAATCAACAGAAAAATGTTTGTTCGTTCAATTCCTTCTCACTATCGTGATAATGAATAAAACCCACGTGCATTACAATAAATTTTCATTTGAATAGTGGCACAGCAGTGGTTGTCTGAGAAATTGACAATATAAGTTGCTCTTGATGAGACTAGTTTCGTTTTTTGTTGAACATTCTTGGGTAGAGAAAACTGAGATCGCAAAAATTATGTCTCCCCAAGCAAATAGTCGAACTTGCAATAATAATTATTTTTATTTGAGATAGTTGGAGTATGACTTGAAATGGCAAAGCAAGTTTCTTAATGACTTTTTCGAAGCAAAAGGAATGTGCAAAACGGGTTTCTCAATCTTATATAAACAATGTATTCTTGTAGAATATAACGGTAGCTACTGAAGAGTTCCCTTCAGATTGTGAAAGATGAAATGGATACTTATTGTTTGTACGTTTGATTTTCAAGAACATATCGGATATGTTGCGCTGATCTTGAATCTATACATTTTAGAGATTTCATAGTTTTGTATTTCTAAGATTCATGAAGATTTGCAAAAGAGGGATCAGAACAAAATCTAATAAAATTTCTCGGAAATCGAATCGTTCCATCTCAAAATATATAAAAAAAATTAGTAATTATCTGACAAACCTAAACACCCAGTAGTTGAAACCACCTTAAAACACGAAACAGCCAGGTATTCTCGTGATCGATTGACCAGCTTCAGTTTGACCGTGAAACTAAACATTCACTGGACTGGTCGGTCCAACCAGAGTACTACATTTAATTTTTTAGCATTCATTAGTATTCTATATTATCACCGATAGTACTTAGTTATCTACCTGATCGGACTTCACCTACGTAAAGGGCATAGTTTGAGATCTTATCTAAGTGCTTCCAAACCGATCAAAATGATTTTATAATCTCAGATGTGTGTCATGAGAAAATTGAATTGAGTGGTGATAACAATAATTATTGTTACACACTCGACACCAGTCGACTGAGATTTATTCCACCTTTGATAGGTGTACACTGTCAAGTATGGTCGGTTTTTGAATGTTTCCAAGTCAGTTAAAATTTCTAAATCAAAACATGAAGAAGAATTTGCTTTGGTTAGGAACATCAGAATCGATTTTAAATGTTTTTTTCATGGAGGAATTCAGTTAAAATTATATTCCAAATTCTGTCCTGGTGAAAATACTACAGATTCGAATAGTTATCGTCCAATTCGTTTATTGAGTGTCTCTTTTGGAATTTCAGCAAAATTGGTTATCTTTGGAATTGAATGATAGATTCAAGATGCTTTTCAATAATACAATTTCAAATCATAATCCAATATCTTGGAAGAAAACTAGTTTCTTCTTTGAGTTTCAAGGTTCATTTGTAAAGTCCAAATTAAATGGAGTGCTGATCCCATTGTCTACTAAAGGGCAAGACGGAAAGGTGTTACTTTCTTCCCTTACAATCAATTACAACGATAAAAAGGGAATGATATTCATTTTATTGGAGAAAAAACACTGCTCCCCAAATATGATTATGAGCATTATTAGCCAGAAATAATTCCATTTTGGTCCAGACAGCGTTATACAAAGAGCAATCCCGGAATTATAAAAAAATAATTTCATCTAATCCTGTCCATAAACTTTACATACAATTCATTTTAGTTTCCACGAATTTTCGGCTTATCTTTAAATCTCAAACCAAACAAAGGAATCTAGAGTGCTGATAATAAATTTCTCTGAATGTCTGTTAAATTTCTCAACTATTCTTTCCTTATTTTAATTATCTGGTGCTAAGCTTAATCCACTGCTTACACTAATTTTATTATTTCTTCATGTAGAGATATTTTGAATTGTCAAATAAATAAACTTAAATTCAAAAGGATTTAATTGTGCATTATTGTCAGCAAGTACCTAATGTATAGGTACCTATACAATGTTGTCCATTTCTTGTCGGTTATTTTGTTCCCAGAAAAGCATACCTAAGTACATAATACCTATTTCGACAAGTGATTCTTTATGAAATATTGAATAACTTGATAATTTTGAGAAGAAGAGCAGAAAAGGAATCTGGAGAAGGTATAATACATGAAACAATAAAATCTCCTGTTTTTTTGTCTCTGCCAAGTACTCGTTCAAAATGGATTTCAAGATTTCATATCAGTTCGAATTATCAAATGTAGTACAACTTAATGTGGTTTATATTTCATTATCTTGAGAGTATCGTCACTTAATGAAGTATTTTTTTCCTGTACTGAAGGAATTACGAGTTCAAGAAAACAATTTTAATTTTCTTGGAATTGAAAAAATGGACGCGAAAATAAATAGATACTTGAACGGTTTTGGAGAAAATTGTTTATAACATGAGTGTAGTAAAATATTAATTGGGTAGGTACCCGTATAATCTAAATCGAGTTATCATATGAGGATTAGATATAAAATTCAAATAATCTTAAATTCTCGTCGAACCATGAAGAAGGTATACCTACAGTGGGAAGCACACACGTTGTTTGCCGATTTAACGGAGACTGTATACCTATACAACTTTTTATGTTTTAGCATAAATATTAAAATGCATTTCCAATTCAGAAAAATGTATGCCAGTTTACGAAACTTTCACCAAACTTCCTTAAAAGATATCATATTCATATCCAAATCGAAATTTGTTTGTATCAATAACACTTCTCATCTGGGTCTCGGCTTCTTTACCTACCGCAAATCATGTAGAAATTCTATTCAAATCCAGTTTACTATTTATGGAACAAATTATATCGCGTTTTGAAATATTGGTTACCTAATGATTTGAGGAAGGATATGATGAAGTGCCTACTAAAGTAATAAACAACATTCTCTGAACTGAGCCATTACTCATTTCATGAAAAAAATAGGGCAGAGAGGAGTTAGATAATTCATATCAACGGAAGTTTTCTTGTTGGTATAGGACAACTTATGTTCATGTGAAAATTATCAAGATGACAGAAAAACTATAGCAAAAACTTCAAATTTCTATAGAAAAAATTACAGAACAGAACTCTCCTCTCACTTGGCTCGACAAAGGTATTTGATTTTTTTGTAAGAAAATGTCCCGTATGTTTTCGTCATATTAGCGGTCCTATATTTTGTTATTACGGTGGATATGGAATAAAAGAATCCTAAAATAATGCATACCATATTGTGAAGCTTCCAGAGGTCTAGGTATACTTATTCAAAAAACGTTTTTGGAAATTAATCGACCTGTTATAAAATAAAATTTACTTTAAGAAGCGACAACTTAAAATGAAATACTCTGAAGGTATGTATGAATTTTTTACGAATACAACTTTGCAGAGATTGTTTTAATTAACAGTTAACAATTAAAACCTACAGAACTTCTGAGACTCGTTTAAATTGACAGGCATTTTACCGGCTTGAGTTGTAAAAAAGGCTTTCAGCATTATTTTCTCAGTGTCCAAAAATCTCAGATTTACAATAACAAACTCACCGTCAAAATTTCAGTTTACGAATCCTCACATAAATATTTCAACAACAAACCGAAAAACAATTCGCAAAATTCAACAACCTGCGAACAAAAATTTCGGTCAAGTATCGAAATTTCACTTCGCGTCGTACCTCGACATGCTAAATACAAGACCCGTTTAGAAGTTGAACCGTAAATGACAGGTATTAATCCAAATGTTGCTATTTCGAAGCCGAATAATTGGAAGGAAGGAGAGTCGGAGCTGGAGCCCCACTCTCTTCTGATCCAGCAAATATTAAGAGATATTCAACCTATTGAGGTGCAAAGCTCCTGAAACAGATAAAAATTTGCATTCGCATATAGCGTGAAAGGAGGCAAATCCCACCGTGAGAAAAAAATTTTAATCGGCGTGATCGGAAAGCATTTTTTCTCGTGATGCATCACGTGCTTGGTGGCGATGATGGAGATGAAGAGATTGCTTATTTACGGATGTGATTTGTGCTTCTGATGTTGAAAGATTCTACAAAACATTCTTCTGTAATATAATCAAACGAATTCTCATTTCAAGTTTAATTGCTTTCTTTTTCTGAAAAAAATATGGGCGATTGATTAAACAAATAATGTTTTTTTTTTAACATCATTTCAATCACTGAATCTTCAGACAATTTTATATGAAACACGCAAAAGGCTGTATATTTTACAGCATATTCCAAATTTCAATTCGATGAGGGATGTAGTTTTTGTATTATTGGGAATTATTGGGTTTTCCCTTTATGGTACAGTGATTAGATCATTTCTACCCAAAGTTTGATCGATTTTCCCGAAGAAATGGGAAAATTATGGGAAATATGAATACCAAACTAAACTGCTCCACATGAGTTAGGGATATTGACTTGCTGACTTGCAGATTGCAAAAAAATATAGTTGAAATAAGATTTTTGTGTAATTTTAGCCTGTAGGTCTGCAGCGTATACAGGGTGGTTAAGAAAAATCGAGTAAAATAACGAAATTTTATTCCCAGAGAATTCAAGCATTTTAAGACTATCAATACATTGTATGGCCTCTACGGGCATCAATAACAGCTTGACATCTTCTTTGCATACTTACTATACAAGTATACACACGAGGTTGTTGAACATTTCTTGAGGAATTTGGTTCCATAAACGGGGCAGAAGCTCTCTCAGATCATTTAAGGATTCTGGGGTAGGTTGATGATTATCTTATCTTCTTTGGAGCATATCCCATGAATGTTCTATGCAATTCAAATCTGGTGAGTGCGGAAGTATTGGTAAATGTGGAATACCAAGCTCCTCGCGCGCATTCTCAACTATGGCTGCACGGTGCGGTCTAACATTATCGTCTAGAAATTCAAAAGTTTCACCAATAGTAGCGTGAAAATTTAGCACAACATTGTCAATGACATGCTCCCTATAGTGTAAGGCGGTCATATTCCCAGGACAAATGCGTAGATATGTGCGCCCGTTGAAACATATCCCGGCCCATACCATAACACTACCCCCTCGGAATGGATGGACTTCTTGGACATAGCGACGATTACGGGGTATGCGTGGGATTGTCCATACCCTTATTCTTCGAGAATCTGAAAATCGTCCATATCTGGATTCATCAGTGAAAAGGACACTACGCCATTGATCGTTTCAATGGATATGTTGCCTTGCCCATTCCAGTCTTTGACGCTGTTGATGGAACTCCTCTTAATGGACGTCTAGAACCTAGATTCACCTCTCTCAAACGTTGTCTGATGGTTTCGATGGAAACTTGGACCCCATCTGCATTCTGAAGAGTATTCCGTAGCATTATATACGTAGATGTAGGGTTTCTTCTCGCCGAAATGGTATGAAACGATCCTGAGCAGGTGTTGTTTTTCGTCGCCCGCCAAGCCTTGGTCTTTCCAACACGGAACCTGTCTCCCTGAACCTATTCCAAAGTCGAGATATCACACTTTGGCTGACTTGGAGCCTTTCCGCTACAACAACCTGAGTTAGGCCACCCTGTAGCATTCCGATAGCCCTATTAGCCTTAGCGTTTGTTAATTTACGTCTTGGCATTTTCAGAAAACTCGTTTCAAATCGAAGCCGTTGATAAACTGACTTCAATTCAAAATAAGAACATTCATGGAGCATATGCAAAGAACCAAACTTCAGAAAAAAGGCGACCAGATTGACGAAATGTCTCATACTGATTTTTATTGGATCGATTCAAGTTGTTATTGAGTTTTAAATGATTTTATAACGATTTTCTCGAAGATTACATACTTTTAAAAACGATTGAATACGATATCCCTAACTCTTGTGGAGCAGAATAAGAATAAGGAAAAGAAACATCAATAACTTCAAGCTTAGAAATTTATTTCAATCTTCAATCGCATACAAATCTCACAAGTTCATTCTCGTAGCAATTTCAAGATTGTCATCATACTGAACAACAAAAACTAGTCCCAGTCCACTTCTATTTCGTTTTATCAAAATTCATGGTTTTCAATGCCGTAAACTTCTTCAGCAAATCTGGTTTCGTGATCAAATTCCTCTTGATCGCTGAGTATAACAAATGGTCTTGGAAGAAAGCCGGTATGGGCATATTCTCCAACGAATAGATGTGGGTATGCCCGTCCACATCGCAAACCGTCAAGCACTTACCGTTCTCTGTAAACTTTATGGTCGAATTTCTTGAACTTGTCGGAGATTTTATGATATTCTGAGGATAGTGAACCTTCCTGTGCAGATCCCAAATGAGAATCTGACTACTCTGAATCGCCACCAGAATTGTGGAATGTATAGGGCTCCATAAGACGTACTGCACAGGGTACATTGTCGTTACCAACTCCAGCAGAGGTTCTTGAATACTTTCTGCCCATATTCTAATGTACCAATCGCCACCACAAGTGACGTACAATTTGTTGCAGAAAGGAGAGAATTGCATTTGGTAAATTGGACCGTCGTGAGCCAACAACAGGTCTAGGTGTTGGTTGAAATAGTTCGTGGAGCACTTATGGATAACCCCTGTATTCGTACAAAGATAGTAAATGTTAGGATCCGCGGGGTGGAAGGTGATAAGCAAAGCTCCCGTGTATTTAGTAAGAGGAATAGCTGGTATCCCACACACTGTCATCTTCTGAATCCCTTTGATTTTCCCATCAGCCTCCGGAGCCCGCATTATCTGGATGCAAGGCATGACCGTCATGAGGTTCAGTCTGTACTTGCAGATCCTACCGTCGTTGAAACAAGCCAAAATCTGTTCCTCGTAGCTGTAGTGCTCGTCGCCGGAGTAAAAGGTGAGATAGTTGACGGTTTCGAAAGAAGCGTTGCTATCTCTGCCGCTCCTGTGTACCACAGTCAAGTTCCTCTCCCTGATATCGACCACCTCTATGATGCCATTGTTGAAACCAACCGCTATCAGATGCGGCTGCACGTTTGAGAATGCAACCGCTGATACGGATTCGTTGTAACAATACAGTCTTTCGGGTTGCACTGGGTTCTTTATGTTCCATATCATAACCATGCCGTTCGTTTTATCGGTAAAATAGAACTTGCCGTATGCCACAACGATTATATCTTCGTTCGATGGGTTCCAGTTTATTGCCGTCACGCATTTGCCTGAAACAGATTGAAAACAATTCATCAATAAGTTATGGTGCGATAAACATAAAACATTCCGATACATTTTATAACATGGTGATCGATACGACTATTAAAAGTCCGTCCAAATATAAGGAGCTTTGTAAACAAACAGAATCGTCTGATTTGCGCACAATAAAGCTCCTATTCGTCAAACGGTCATAACCATGCTCCCTTTTAACGCCCTAAAAGATTGCCAGGATCGTACTCGGAACGGACTGTAGATGGTACTGGATAAAAATGATTCAATAATTTGAGTCAGCAATTCCCACATAGAACTTTTTTCCTCAGAAACTCTAGTGCAAAATTTCTGTTTCGATCTGCAACTGTCATAAACATTTCATATCCGACGTACCCCTTTTTTTATTTTGTTTTGTTTTTATATTATTATCTACTAAATAATTTCTTTTTCGGATGCTCGAGATTGCGGCAAGGTAATTCCGGGAAACACCAGATTTGGGTCCTTTTCCCTAATGGGTGAAAGCCATCTTGATTTGCATGAATATCGGAGTTTTCAATAAATTAACAAGACTCGTAAAAGATCTCTGTTCAAATTTATAATGGTCATTGTAATATCCGAAATATATTCAGTTTCGGTCCAAAATTTTATATTATTTTGTACGAAACTCTTTGTCGGCTGCTCAAGGTCCCGGCAAGGTAATTCCGGGAAACACCAGATTTGGGTCCTTTTCCTTAATGGGTTAAAGCGATATCTTGATTTGCATAAATATCGAAGTTTTCAATTGACAAGACCAGTTAAAATTTACCTAGAGCTACTGTGAAGGTCTAGCTGTCCAAAGTGTTTATAGATTTTGTTGTGAAAAGTGTATTGTGTTGGAAAATCTTTTGACAAAGTGTTTATAGAACAATGTCGAATTCGGAAACGGATACTGCATCTGAGGGTGATATGTGGGGACCACCACGAAAAAGGTCCAAAAGGTATCATTTCTCTGCTGAAGAGGAAGAGATAATTTTGAACATTTTTCGAAAAGAATTGGAAGAACATCCTGATTCATCGAAATCAGACTCAGTTCAGTAGGAATTGTTTCAAAATACTCAGGGGTGAGTGATTCAGCTGTATTCAGAATGCTCACAGAATATGAAGAGAATAAAACATTGACGCCAGTGGCGTCACGCCACCTAAGAGGAGAGCCCAGTCGTTAAAAATAATCGATTCGGTTGACGATTTCGATATGAACCTCATCAGAAGAATTGTCCACGGTTTTTTTTCCGGAATGAAATCCCAACGATTTCTAAGGTTCTAGTAATCGTGAATAATGACGACAGTTTGCTAAATTTAAAAAGAACAACGTTCTATAAATTATTGAAAAAAATGGAATTGAAGTTCAGTTAAAACTGAACGATTGTGTGAAATCTCCTCGATTCGACTCTGGACCCAAAGAAACTTTACGAAGGCCCTCCTAACGATGCGCCAAACATGTTGTTATTGCTCTTTCTTACATTTGAACAGAGTTTAGGGTTGCCATGTTTCTGCTTTGTCCCAACATTATACGTTATTTTCAAAGCTTCCCAACAGAAATGGGGAGGATTCTTTTGAAAGAGCGAATGATGATCTGTACCAGGGTCCACCATACCTTCAACTCGATGGTACCCTCATCTCTCGCTCGCTACGAGCAATACAACTTCAATACTATTGTTTAAGGTTCTCCTCAAGACTCAAACAATGCCAATATCTAAAGGGTTTTCCAATTAATAAGAGGTGTTATTTTGAATAGGCCGCTATTTCGGTAGATATCATCTTTTGAAGCTGCATTTTTTTGACATTTAACAATTAGTAAAAATGGAACGATAAACGCTTCAACAACACATTGAAATTATTGAAATTCACTATAAAACTGGTGGAAATTTGGCAGAGACGGTTCGAAAAAACATTTTTGGGTCGTCATGAAGCACCTTATTGTCGAACCGCAATACAGAAATTGGTGGACAAATTATTGGATCTGATGGCACAAGGTAGTGATGTTGAGAATAAAACCCGTGCACGTCGCTCAAGAACAGCCAAGAATATTGCTGCTGTAGCCGAATTTGTTGAAGAAAAGCCAGGTTTATCCATTCCTCGTCGTTCTTTGCAATGAGGCATTCCATCGTATTTTGCATGAAGATTATTTGAGTCTTAAGGCTTATAAAGTTCGGTTAACACAAGAAATTCCATTAAAAAATCATCTTGAGTGATGAGGCCCATTTTCACCTCGGGGGCTTCGTCAACAAGCAAAATTGTCGCATCTGGGGCCGGAAAACCCAAGAGTTATTGTTGAAAATTCTCTATATCCTCAACGTGTGACTGTTTGGTGCGGATTATGGTCCGGCGGGTCATTGGACCTCACTATTTCGATAAATAGGCTGTAGCAACACTTACGGTTAATGGATTGTGCTATCGCGAGATGATTTATGATTTTTATGGCTGGAATTGGATGGTATTGATCTGGACAACGTTTACTTTCAACAAGATGGCGCTACGTGCCACACAAGCAACGAAACTATCGATCTACGGGAAAAGTTTTCGGACCGTTTTATCTCTCGAAGAGGTGATCACAATTGGCCACCGAGTCCTTGTGATTTAACACCTTGCCGCTTGCGTCTTCTTTCTTTGGGGCCATATGAAAAGGAAAGTCTACGCCAAGACCTCAAAGATGGAATTCGTGAGGACATAGAGCCAAATTGCGATTTGGTTACGGAAAATTTCATGAAAAGAATACGGTCCTGTAGTCGTGGTCGTGGTGGTCATTTGGGCTGATGTTATTTTCCATTATTAACGGCATACCTTCCTCTTCATAATGAAATAAACATCCGATGAGTTATCTGAAGAAATGGCACCTCTTATTGGAAAACCCTTACTTAAAGTTGGCAGGTGCCGCCCATGATAGCCAATCTGGTGAATCCTATGACCTTAACTGGGACGAAACGTTCACCTAATCCCGATACAAAATTATAAGCTTGTGTAGCTATAACTGATTCATTTCAAGTTAATCTTCGAATTCGTAAAAAAAAATAATGAAATAGCTTAAACGAATAATCCTCTTTTTGTCGTAGAATGTGCTGTGGCAGCAGATGTTATGCCTAATTTTCGCTCTCAGCTTGAATGGGGAATGTTTCCTAGCTTCCACCTTGTCTTTATATCCACTTTTCCTCTACAAACCTTGTCCTATTCCCTCCACAAAAGAGGCTATGCGGCTATGCTAAAAACAGCTCTGGTCTCACCTTGAGTTTGGTCATTGGCGAAAGTCCACAACAAATCGAGCTCATACTTGTACTCTATGTTCTCCTTAAGTACATTCTCTTCATGAAGGCCTTTGAACCTCTTCTGCTGCACATTGTAAGCGTTATTGGCCAACAACCTCTCGACCACAGTAGCAGCTTGAAGGAACTTCTCGTTCTTTACCAAGTTGCACAATTGCTTCTCTTCCATCGACTGCCTGAAGCTTTCTATGGACACCGTATCGTTCAGGCCGTGATGTTCGTCCTTTTCGGACACGCTATTATCTTCCTCGACGTGCTTCTCCAGCGTCTTGTCCTCGAGGAAGGTATCATACATCTCCCAGTTAGAGGCGAAGGTCGAGTGGCTGCTGGTCTTCACCTTCACCGCGTCGGTTTCTCTGGATTTGCGAAGGGTGCCGTGAGTTTGGACCATGACCTCTATCACCTTACGATTTTTGCCTTTTCCTACTGTCAAATAGTCGTAGTCGGCGTTTTGTTTCTCCACGGTAGTGCCTGGAAAATCATCCATTTATTTAGCCCCTTCTTATACCTACTGTCATCAAAGTTCACTCCATGCATTATGATCTAAAAATACCACGGACGTGAATAAAACTTATTTAGACGTTTGATCCAATCATCCATGCCCTTTTAATAGGCCTTCAGAAATTGCATTCAGTTTTCTGTTCCCGAAGGGACAACTCAAGCGGAGAAAATAAAAAAAATCACGTGGTGTTAAATCTGGCGAATAAGGTGCTCAAGTGTTCGTGGATATGGACGCTGTCTCTCATCAAATAATCCAGCATCATTCTCGCTTCGAGGTATGGCGTTTCATGCCAAATATCTACAACAATGTGCTGGACGAGATGTTGAGATCACCATCAACAAATTCTAATGATCCTATCCGGCTCGAACTGAGCATAGACGTCAGTTGAAGGTCTACCAGTTCAACAAAAAAAAAATAATCGAACAATTTCCGGTACCCTTTTTGTTCATATAGCCTATTGTATATGGAATGGAGCAAAAATCCAACAATTGGAGATAGGTTGCTGAATTACTTACAAACCTTCTGGAGTATCTTTGATTTCCGATGCACTCGGCAAATCCAAGATGTAGAATGTTTCGGTTTCATTCAGTATAAGACTGATTTTATCGGGTATTGGCATAACTTCAGGAGGTTTATCCTCAAGTTCGGACTTCATATCATATTCTTCTAACACTCTATCGCTCTCAGTGTTAGTGTCGGTGATCGCCGATTGAAGAATGAAAGTATCATCGATTGTATTTCCCAAAAAACTTCTGTTAAAATCGACAGTATGTATCTCCGTCTTAAATCTGTAACATGAGATCATATTTGAGCTTTCAAAATCGTTGTGACCCATATTTGTTCTCGCTCAGAAATGCCTAATCCGACCCTGCATGATTATAAAACTTTGGGTGATATCGTTATATTTAATTCGTGAAAGTTCATACGATTCTTTTTCAACGATTTACTGTCCTCAATTTTCGAATAACTTTTTGAAATATAAAGTAGAAAAATCTTACAAACCGTCCAGCAGCAGATGCTGATTTTTGGAACTGATTGCTGATATCCAACTTGGTGGTACTCGTTTCAACGCCAGACATATTGACCACATTAAGCTGTCTCTCCTTTCCTGCCTTGAATATTTGCTGATTCAGCGGTTTTGGAGTAACATCCAAACCGTTATAATAGACGTTGTAGTCGATGGCTTTGGACTTATGTAGGATACCTATTTTAGGTTTTAAGACCGACATGCTCGGTTGAACGAACCCAGAAATAAGTTTTTTAGTGCCTGATCTGCTCATTCCGATGAGAACCTTGTGAAACTTAAAAATTTAATAAAGTAACGCTTGATTCCTATCTAAAAACCCACTGCGGTGTTCTTCTTAGAAAGCTTCAAGTTGATAGTTGTTTGATTGATTAAACATTCAGTTACCATGGCGCCGTACATCATTTACAGGGTTACTCAAAAACAACTACCTACATGTTCAATGGAGATTGCCGTTTGAAAATTTCTTTTTTGAGCGCCCATAAGTGCAGATGGCAGTTTTGCCAACTCAGAAACAAAAATAATTTTTACATATTATACCCTTTGAACCATCGTTTGAAATTACCAATTCCTCAAACATGTTTGAATGGTCAATTCCCAGTAGCTTCTTATTTATGATACCTCCCTGACTTTATATCTCTGATAGTTTATAAGAATGATAATAAACACAAACACTTCAACTCTTTGCCCCTTAGAATCAAGCAAATTTTGCTGATAGATTATCCATGAACATCAGGAATAGTTGAAAAGAATTTTTTCAAGGAACAATAATAAACTACTTTGTACACAACATAATTTATTTACAAATCAATTAAAAGGGTTACCATCTATCAAAATTAAATTTATTTGTAACTTTTATTTTCTTGGGTTGAGGTTCTTGGGACTCTGCTGATTTCAGTTTGGAACTGAAAATAACATCGTGTTTGAAAAAATATATACAATATCTTGAGTATCTCACCTCTTCGCAATCACAGGGTCTATAAATTTGCCTATTCCACTGTGATATGCCTTCAATTCCTTTTTTGGTTGAAATTTTTTATTCTTTTCTGCTTCCTCTGATAAAACTCTACTCTTTTCTTCTTCTCTCATTTTCACCAGCTGTAATTATGATCCATTATAATTTCCTCAATTAAAAAATATGTAATATACAACATTAGTAGTTGGTAACTGAAACTAGATTACCATCAAGCATAACTAACCTTTTCATCAGCTTCTTCATAGGGATCCATAAATACCTGTGCCCTCAACAGAATAATATCCTCTATTGGACGATCTTTATTATCAACTTCAATTTTTTCCATTTCATTCAAAGTTTCTATACCACCTACTACACATCCAAATATTGTGTGTTTATTGTCCAAATGCTTGCAAGATCGATATGTTATGAAACTAGAATCGAGGAAATAACAGATATGACCTAAATTAAACATTGTGAAACTTACAATTGTGAACCATTAGTGTTTTTTCCAGAATTTGCCATAGAAAGAATTCCTCTACCTTTATGACTCAAATTCGGCCTGAATTCATCTTCAAATGGTTCGCCCCAAATTGATTTTCCCCCATTTCCTGTATTTGTGGGATCACCTCCTTGAATCTAGAAATTTCAGAACCAAATTACTTGATTGAAACTTGAATGGTTCCTGTTGGAATATTTCTTTCTGTATGAACCATGAACTTACCATGAAATTTCGTATAGATCGATGAAATTTAGTACCATTATAAAAGCCATTTTGACAGTGTTTAATGAAATTTTCACAAGTTTTTGGTACCATATCGCAATGCAGTTCTAAATTCAAATGTCCAAAGTTTGTAATCAATCTAACATAACCTGTGGAAATCCAATATGTTTTACCACCCTTGAGAATTACAAGCATAGCAAATTTATTGGAAGTAATAAAATATCTCTAAAAAACTGATTCGAACCTTTCTTTTTTACATACTGATATCTCACTTCATTTTCTGGTACTATGGCCAATTCATGAACTAATTCTGGAGCCATTGTTGTTGAAGTGAAACTAGCTGCTACTGTCCCAGTTGAAAAATGGGCAGCATTGAATTTATCAGCTTTCTCCATACTTACAATTTCCTTTTTATCTTGGGGTGATTCCTTATAATCTCTTTCTAACTCTTCTAATGCATATTTTGTTTCGGGATTAATACTTTTCAGTCTTACTTTAGAATTCTTCCTCTCTTCTATTTGTTCTTGAAACAAAATTTGAAATGTTGAACTTCCTTAGATAATTTTTTAAACATTTTCATTTCCCACGAAAGCCATATCAGCAATTAAACATTAAAAATAGGTAAATAATTTAGCAATTAAGGATGAATACCTTATCTTCTGTTACTTTCTCACCTTCAGTTTCTACCTTGAGATCTTTTTTGACATGATGAAAACTCGATATATTAAACTTGCTCAGATCATTAGGATCCTGAATCACTATTATATCACTTCTCTCAAAAGGTTGATCCGTTATGAGATCCTTCCAGTTTTTATTTTTGATGTTGAGTTGTTCAATAGCTTCCATGAGATAAACGTTTCCTGAGGTTGCAATTGTTGCAATATGGGAACTGTTTGTAAATTGTTTGAAAAGTACTGGACATTCCATTTTCCCATCATTTTTATGAAAATTCAATTTGATGAGTTGCTTGAATTCAAGAGGTTTCCCAGTAACCGGATTCACTTTGTACTTCTTCAGCCATGGAATGAGCAGTTCTAGGTCGAAAATATTTCCATCTCTATCACAATAAGGATTCTCGTAAGGTTGTAATGATAAACAACAGTGATCTAAAGGAAGTCGTTTGAAGTTGGTCTCTTCTTTAGATGGCCCAGCTTTTTTGCCACCATATAAAGTTGTCCATTCTGTATATGTTAGATACCTGAAGCATTTTAAGTCTGAGCATACAACTTTATTAAATGATTATTTGACATACATTTTATCTTTTTGATGTTGCCTCTTCCCCATTTTGCCACAAGGTTTTACTCTTTATTCTTAAATAAATATGGATTTAAAAATATGTTCCTTCGACTACAAACAAGTTGTTGTCCTGTATGTCAAATGTGTTGAAAATTGAGGTTAATGAACTTGTACTGCTGACAGAACATCTACTGTTCATAGCAGCTACCTCCATGGTTCTTTAATATCACAGACCAGGATCTGTGATATTTATGGTCTGGCTGTTTCGAATTTGGAAATCTGTGTCTAGATCATAGACAACAACTATGTCTATGGTCTAGATAAATCATCATTTCTGATTTCACCCAAAATATATTTTTTGAATATGCTTACAATTTTTTCTAAATTGATTAATTATTTAACTTACACTCATGAATGATCAAATAATACCTTCAATTGAAAGGGTTCTATCAACTCTCCACTGTTAGCTTAACATTTAAAATTCAAATACAGTTAAGTTTTGATGTTTTTATTACCAAGACTCATTAATATAAATTCAGTCATTACAAATCAATCCTCATAATCTTCCTGTACTCCTAATAATACATGACGGTCTGCAGGTTTTTTGAAGGCATGATCAAACATAAATACAGTCTGTATGTTACCTATTCTATATATATCTTTATATGCCATAAATGATGGGAGGGTTTCTGGATCTACCCTAGTACATTCTCCTCTCTTACAGGGTAACTTTCTTGTGGTGAAAGGAATTGAAGATTGGAAAACAAAAATGTATCTCTTCTCTTTGGGTATTTTGTATATTCTAACTGGCATTCTCTTCATGCAAGCATGAAAAGTTATGAAGCACAAAATGAAAAAAAAATATGACATCACATAGTCATACCTTAAAGTAACCTCTTCGTCATTCATTAGAATTTTTCTAGTCACTGTATCATACTTAAAAAAGGTTATTCCTGTAATGGCACCAGCCACTATACAAACAGCAAAGTATATCCACTTCAAATGGACATCTACGTCATCATTTCTATAAATCATTTTGATTTCATTAGGTACTTTATCCATGTGTTTCAGGGTGATTTCACTCTGTTTTCCTAGAAGTCCGCTCACCCAATAGTAACTCCTTCGCTGCACAGTAGGATTTGAAATCGTCAGAGTTTTTGATTTCAAGCGATAAAAATTCACTGTAACTAAATTTCGAGTCCGGAAACTTTGTCTCATATTGCATCTTATTGAATTTAGAATAGTACAGCTACACATATTCAATACCATTGTATTTTGACTGTTTTGAATACGTTATTTAGACGAAAATCCTGCTTGTTTTATTCGAAGACAAACTCATTGAAATGTTCTAAAAATAAATTTAAAATGCAGTTTGTCTATGAAAGAATGTCATATGTTAGCGATTTTATAGATTTCCATTGGATAATATTTTATTAAACATCAAAATTATTTTGAATTACATAACCTTAAAGGCAAACTCTACCATAGAAAAGAATCACAATCACTGATTCAATATTATTTTATGACTTCTTCTTTAATTTAAAAAAAAATCATCATCAATTTTTACTACTGTTCAAAAAATTATTACTAAACAGATTTGATCGAAACATATATCAACGATTGATAACCAATATTGACTCATGATTTACTTTGTTGTATGAAATTGAAATGGCTCATTTATATTCGCATAGTCCACAAATTCATCTGAAATAACATTTGTCTAAAGAAATAACTGTTCTAACACTGCTTGGTAAAAAAAAATAGGAGTAGTGAGAAAAATTGTTATTGTTCTTGGAACAAAATTATAAAATTTATATATTACAAATATACAGTCATTTATCAAACATGGTAAAAATATCTGTTCATCAATATAATAGTGGTAAACTATTATAGATCAATATTTCAAATGAAAACTGAAAGCATCTGCGACATACAATCTCTTTGTATGAAAGGAAATACTCTGTTTCTCCCAAATATTCTTTTCAATGCATGTACTTTGGTTCCTTCATTTATCTTTGTCCCTCTTCATTTTCTCTCATATTCCTTTTTAACTCTAGATTTCAATGGACCAGTGTTAGATCTCCTAGATTTCAAATGTTCACTGGACGAGTTTGAATCCTCAGAACTTGATGAATCAGATTCCTCCGAACTTTCTTCGCTCTCACTACTGGAACTATCGTTTTCACTCTCAGATGAAGTAGTATCATAATTACGATTTCTCGGTCTAACTGTGGATGCAACAGTTGGTTTTTTCTGTGTCTTTATAACTAAGGCAACTTTACTTCTAGGTTTGTGCGAGTAATAATTATCGTTATCTTCCCTGGTTGAATACAGTTCACCACCTGATATTCTTCTGTCTTGTCTTCTATTGGAATTTCTTTGATACTTTTCACTAGGTTCCCGATGCAAGCGATCAATTCTCTCGGGAGAATTTCTTTTGAAGCGAATTGGTGACCTAGGCTGTCTTTCCCTGACTGGTTTTCTTTCCAAACGGTCTCTCATAAGATGTTCTGATCTTTGATTTGAAGCATCTTGAGCAACAGTAAAAACAAGCTTATTCCTCCTATTTTTTAAATTCAGAGATAAATCTATTTCATCATCTATTGTAGCTCTCATTTTGGTCTTTCTATTAGTTATCCTCAAAATATTTCTGAGATCTGTATTTGCAATCTCTGTCTTCTCAATTTTTTCAGTTTGTCTTTTAAGGGTATGAAGAAGTTTTCGTCTTTTGATTTTTTCTTCTTCTTCGTCTGCATACATACGCATTCTTGGCACTTTAGATACTTTTTTTCTATTTTCCTGATCCGACTCTTCAGTTTGTTCCTTTTCAGATGAAGACTGTTTAATTTCTTCTTCTTCTTTCTTACCTAATCGTCTTTTAGCAGCCAATCTTACTCTTAATTCCGGATTAAGGGGCGCTGGAGACGGCAATTCATCTTCTAGAATTTCAGTATCTTCATAACGTTCTGGCTCTCTGAATTTATAATCTTCATTCCAAGTTTTAGCCAGAATTCCCCAGGGATCTTTATTTACAGGATCTGAATTTATATCTTTATTTCTAGAAAAAATTCCCCTATTATGCAGTTGAAATTGATCCTTTGAAAAGAGATTTCCAAAATATTTATTACATTTTTCAACTAACTGAGGTTTCTTATCAGTTACCATTGAGAATCTTAATAAAACTGAAAATGAATTAATATGCTCCTTCCCTAATCTCCAATATCCAGGAGGTATGGGTATATTGATTGATGAAATATCTACAGAATCGCTATTTATTAATTTCTTATATTCTTCGGTGCTATCATCTGTGAGTTCAATTTGACGATTTTCATTGATCATAATACCTTCTTTATTTGAGTCTTGATCTTCCAATATAAAACTATCAATTACGTGTTCTGATAATACTCTCACTGGCATTCCTCTGACAACTTGTGATGTTAAGAAAAGTGCCCTTGCTGCACTGAATTTATTCTCCCAAACAATATTATAGCTTTCTTCATCTATCATCTCGACAGCTTTTGGGGCATAATTCATAAAGTAGGTAGTTACATTTTTTAATGTCAACTCATCAGAACTTCTCAAATGGACAGCATCCAATCTTATCTGATCAATATTTTCTGAATTTATACCTAGACTGATATACAATTCATTCAAATCATCATCAGTAAAAGAGTTAGTTTCATTTGGTTTCAGTGAAAACCTTATTGCTCTGTCTTGCAGTTTCTTCTGATCTAAATCAATGTATCGACTCATATCTTCCCTTACATTCTTCTTATCCTGTATCTGCAATAAAATCAATCAAAAAAATAAGCCACCCAGTCCACATATCCCCTCAAAAAAATTTTCAAAAATATTGCTTCAACACTTACATGAACCATATCATTCAAAGAATTTGAATTATCTCTGATTTCACCTTCTTCCTCACTCTTGTTTCCCTCAAATTCGTCAGTATCCATTGGTTCTGGTATATTATTTTTAATCTCAATGCGGATATTTAATCTGTCATTTTCTAAATTCGTGGCCATCATGTATTATATACTCTTCAATATTTTTCTTAGGGCTAAATATAAACAAAATCTATAGCAGATTCACAATGAATTGCTTATAGAATTCATTCGGAATCTGTAGTGGGAAATATTTTGTTTTAGATTGCAGGAATAAAAGTAGTTTATAAAAATTGATATCACATCAGCAATCAATCAGCAAAGACTTGACAGCAATTTGACATTCATGCATCTTCTTGAAGAAGTAGGTCACAGAACACAGTAGGTCCTCACCACAGAACAATCCCATAGAACACTTTGAATATCCGTGCCCATAGAATTATAAATTGGCGATTTCAATATGTTCTGTGATTTCAACCACCTATGATGACTGTAAACAAACATGGCGGAATTCTAGTAACCTCTTTTGAAACTACGCAGTTAAAACTGCAACAGAAAATTGGACTCAAACAACACGCCTTGTAACCAAAAACTTGATAACTTTGTGAATAATATTTTAAATGAATAACACTGATATAAATACCTTCTCAACAATTTTTATTTAAATACTAATTTATCTGTTCAGAACACTATAAAAACTTCGAAATATCACTCAAGAATACCTGGATATGAAACAAAATATTATAGCTCAAAAGCACGCGAAACATAGAAGATCTCAAAGCATTACTTGTTCCGTAGTTTGGAATTTTTGCCGAAAGAGGGCGCTTTGATCTTTGGATTCGCGATCACGGCTCGTGACACAGAAAACACACTATTCTGTGAATAACGATTGTTCTGTGACCCTAACCCATATGTAACCATTCACCATTGTAACCACAGAACACAAATATTAAGAAATGCAAACTCCCTACTAAATGTTGGCAACAAAATTGGCCGCCATGTTAGGTGGCTAAGTAGAGGGGATAAGGCGGGAATATTCAAATAGGATTTGAATCTCTTCTGTTTGTTTACACTTGAATAAAAGCGGGAAATTATGAAAACAAGAATGTTGATAAATCAATTTATTGAATGAATGTTATTTTCAGCATGAGTAATAAACACCTACATAAAATTATTATTACAATACTTGTGAAAAGCTTTAAATTATTATAATTATTTCATTTAATAACTTGTCTGACATGCGAACTATTTGACGAATCAAATGAATTATCAATTAAGTTACAAAACTCAGCAGTATGTAAAGCAGTTGTCTCCAAATATCCTGATGCAGAGAATGTCTCCATTGCTGCTGCTACAGAGTGACTTAATTGTCAGGCTGCCACATTCATCTTCATCTTCATGTAGGAATCTGAAAAATTAAAATTATTTCCTGTCAATTTATTGCAGCATCTATACGTTCTCTTAGGATTATCGAAAAGAAATGCTTGCTTTTTATATGGTCCATACAAGCAAACTTCCCTTTCTCAAACTCTAATTTTCCATCAATAATGGAGTTACGAGTACACTTTGAAAGATGAGGAACATCAAATATTTTGAAAACTCTCTGTCCATTTACTACAAAGTGGAAGGAAGAAGGTTTTTCATTGGTGGTAACTGACACTAAGGAATTCAAGGCAGTTTTATTTGTACTGCCTTCGTCATAAACTGTTGCTATAATGTTCAATCCTAGTGCTTGTAATTCCTCAATTATTTCTTGTATTAAAAGTTTTAAATCACAGTATTTTACACTATCTTTGGAGAAATAATAAAGGAACCCAAATCCTGATATCTGATGATAATCATCCACCTGGTGCGTTATCTAGATTGGCGAGTTGGATAAAGAACTCACAATGGAAGATTCGTTTGGAATTTTGAATGTTACTGATTCTTTGAATGATATATTGGCATTTGAATTTGGAAAATTAGAAGTGGGAATTTGATGATAAGGTGGATTTATAGGAGGTTTAGGAATTGAGAGGTGTTTAAGATACATTGATTCCCTAGGATTATTGAAATTTGAAGATCTGAAATGATCCCGACATATTTGGAAATCAGAAACGTTGACTCTGGAATCTAAGCCACAAATTAAACTAAGAAAACAGTCAACTAGTTTAGGACTGTTATCAACTTATAATCAATGGCTAGGAACGATACTTTTACCAATAATATTAACTATGTATAAATAAATACTTCCTGACTAATTACCTGCATGCATCGAGAAAAGGCTAACTCCATGCAAACACTCTTTCAATTAAATTTCGTAGGATTTCAATGTTCAATCCTCGATTACAAAAGGGGGCTCAAGAGATCTGAAACACATAATTTGTTTAATTTTTTTTTTCAAATGAACTTTATCATGTCAATCAGAAGAAACTTACGTCGAATCTTGTATCCAGGTTCTTGAACAAATAATGATTTCACTTTAGATATATTCAAACTTTGGAAACAATAACGTAATCGTAATCACCTGGCAAAAGTAAACAAGAACTGACTGACAGTTGACACCGGCCACCGGCAAGTTATGCGCATGCTTGGCGGCCATGTTAGGTGGCAACCAATCACAAACTGCTTCCTAAATTTGTACTAGAGTTTCATACCCCTGATTGTAACCTCCAATTTCATGATTTCAATGACGTACACGTACATCGTTTGCTTTCAGTAAAATAAAATCTTCGTCTTATTTGTATGGTTCCTCTTTGGTATTTACAAATATGGAAAATAATTGTGAGCAAATGGAAATCTCCGAAGGAAGAAGTAATATGGTAAGTGATAATTTTTTTCTGAATTGTTTGGTTTTGTTTGAATCAATTTTCTAGGATATTATTAACTTATGTTATCACAGTCATTGCATTCTGATCAATTCATCTGATTGTTGATGTTTACATCAGAATGAGGAAAATAGTGAACTCGCCTTCATGACATGTATTTATAATTTTAGGTTCCTGCTATTTTAGGTGGCCCAATAATCACACAGAATGAGATGACAAAATGTAATCTAGAAAATCTATATAACAGTTTAGGAATACCTTCAAATGATTACAACAATATAAGATATGAGGCAATATATCTTAGAAGTTCAAATGAATTGGTTGTTAAAGATGTCATAGATTATTTCTCTGGATTTGATCCGAAATATGTAGAAATGGTGGATGATGAAAGTTATAATATTGTTTGGTATGACCCAGTTAATGCTGCTAAGGCTCTATTTTTCTCATCTCATATTGAAGGAGAAATGCCTGTACGAGCCTCAAGGGAGCATATGATGTCTAATATGCCTATACCACCTGGTTGCTGGTTATTGGGAAAAGGACATCTCAATCTAAGTACTGTTTTATTAAGATTTTCCATGAGAGGTGATAAGAAACCTCGTACAAAGGAAGTATGTAGCAAATATACAAGAACTAGCACCTCCACACCGAAAACTGGACCTGTTGATAAAAAAAATCCATGGGGAAATTTGTCTGAACATTGGGATGAAAGAAATGAATACTCGAATAATCATCAAAACAGACAAAATCATGGGGATAATTCCAGGTCAAGGAAATTCATAAGAGGCAGAAGACGAAACTAATTATTTTCATCAAGTTGGGATTTTGGTCTTTCATACAAAACTTTTTATCTCACATAACATAGGAATTATTTAATGAAATTGCTAATTGTATATATTATTATCTTTAGAACTTTTTCAATATGAAAAAAACTTGAAATATAAAAACTTGT
The DNA here is from genome assembly GCA_910592335.1 of Adalia bipunctata. Classification (NCBI taxonomy): domain Eukaryota; kingdom Metazoa; phylum Arthropoda; class Insecta; order Coleoptera; family Coccinellidae; genus Adalia; species Adalia bipunctata. Next base: position 9,837,939 of record OU342951.1, read on the forward strand.
TTCAATTCATCACCTTATCATAAAATTGAATCCAGGTGAAGGTGTTGTATGATAAATGTCATGAAATTTTCAATTCAAATTGATCCATAAACTAAGTTATACAGGGTGTCCCAGCAGTCGCGGACCCCATTGAGGGGATCGAAAGTGAAAAATATTCTAAGCCCAAAAATCAATGTTTGAAATTTTTTGATAACGTAGTTAATTAGTAATAAATTAATGAACGTGACCAATCAGGAGCGCCCTACAGAAGAATAAGTAGGCAGTGGGGATGCGAGAGTGAGACGCCAGTCTCGGTTCACTGCGTGAAAAGCTGGCAGCAGCTCTGGCGTCCCAACTGCCGCCTTATTCTTCTGTAAGGCGCTCCTGATTGGTCACTTTCATTAATTAATTACATTAACTACGTTATCAAAAAATTTCAAACATGGGCTTAGAACATTTTTCACTTTCGATCCCCGCAATGGGGTGCGCGACTTCTGGGACACCTGTATAATAGTTTGGTAGCCATCATTATTATAAAATAAGGCTTACATAACATTAGAATCCATTCTTCTGCATTGTGTTTATTCAAAATAAGTTCTACTGTGTTACTAAATTTTAGTCATGTAACACACTTTCAAGACTATTATAAGGATTCCCAAATTTTCACTATGTTTCTGTTGCGTTCTTTGACAGTATTTAGTCATCCCTCAAGACGTGGATTGAATTGTTCTTTTATTTACTCATTCCCTCAAGATTGGGTTCAGTTAAAATTATACTCTGTCTTACTGAATACTGATCATGCTCAATGCATAGCACCAGCTAATATAAATATTCTTTTGAAATAGAGCAATACATCCTTTTTTTAAATCAATTATATGGCACATATGAGGAAATAGCGAGAGAGATCAGATCATATAAAAGAAAAAACCAGTTTCCTGCTCCAAATCTTAATGTTAGCAGTGGGAATGTAAACAAAATACAGTACCTTACACATGATTGCACCAGGATTAGGAAAGATTTTTATCAATAATTTATTTTTGAGTTGAGCTGATGTAGGAACCTACAAAAATGCCACTATTGATTCTTGGGAGAAAGTGACTCTCACCTAAACTTTAAATTATGTCGACAATCCCTAGGTATTATGAAAAATATCAACACAAATAATTTCGATGTATATTGTAAAACTTTCAATTTACTAGTCAACGGTAGTGGGCCAACATTTCACTGTTGGGTCGAAAATTAACAGTACTGTGCCCAAGGTGGCGGAAGGACACAGTAACAAAGCCTACAACACAAAACACAACTGATTTTCTGAACTTGAACAAGCTCAGAAGCTTGTACCTTCTGAGGGGTCTCCTCGGGAGACCTAGGAGTTATCAATATCAATGAACTTAGCATAACACTGCCTAGCCAAATCGAAATAGGAGGGATCCAATTTACTTACAATAAAACTAGGTTGTTGCGAAACTTATTTATTCATACTTAAAACACCATCATTTTTAATCCAATTTTTTAAAACCAATGTAGTTGGCGTATTCTCTGAAGCACTGCCTGCAGAGATTAAGTCCATATTTCCTGATGAGACCATGGCCATTCGAGCATGCCCTGCATGACCTGGAACCTTGTCCATATTTTTTGGGGTGGCTGCACCAAATGTTACTGTGACCCATTTTGGCTTGAAGATTATCACCTTGAATAGAAAGATATAATTAAACACAAACTACAGATAAATTAATAAAGAAACTTACCTTCTATTCCACGTGCGATCTCTCGTAGAGGTTATTTGAAAAGGAAACGACAATTGACAGAAATGAATTTGGACGTTTGCAGCTGACGCTTTCAAGAGTTTAACATAAAATTTCTGTTCTTCTCTATTTGGTTACAGAAACATTTATTTTTAACCAGCTTACTATGAATTTGTTTGAAATTATCTTGTTTTTTTCGCATTAATAATATTAAATTTGATATATTTCGGCTAATTTACCGATTTGCAGGTGCTTTTACCCAAAAATGTAAAAGGTTTTATTTCCGGCTTCCCCGTTCGTATATAATTCTATGTCCGTATATCTAAACAAAAACCATTGACCTAGAATATATAGACTGGGTATCCGATTATCTCAGCATTGAGCGTTCGGTCCCCAGATATGGAAAGAGAGGGGCATAGATTAAAGCGAGAGGAGAATATGCTTTGGTAGGCTTTGGTAGGCAAGGTCATTATTGGAAGACATCAGTGTTGCCGTTGCAATGGAAATATCCGCAAATCTGCCGATTTCGACTGGTAGGCGGTATGCTGGTCGACTGGTAGGCGTCGTAGGCGGTTAATTTATTGGAAAAGGCGGCAACATTGATGTCAATCATATGATAATCATGACGTCACAATCGTTTCATCTCTTTCTATATCTGAGGACCGATGATTTTTCACTATCCTCCATCTACGGATTCTACATCAATGACAAAAACTTCAAAACAAACTCACAAACACGTTTTCATCTTTTGATAATAATACAATTTTCTAGTTAATAATATCATATATAGCCCAATTAAATTTATGTGATCTCATGATGTCTCAAATCAACTTGCTTCTTAAACAAGCCCTTCAAACATTTACCTGTGCCAGAGAAATGTTTCACCAAAACCTGGATATACTGAAGAAGCAAATGAATAAAATATCTTTAGATGATGTCAGAATAAATCCTGTTTTGCTGAGTAATGTGGTCTGGGAAAAACCAAATAAAGCACCAGCTACTTATGTCCATATTTATGAAGACCTCAATATCACAGTGGGTATATTCATTTTGAAACCAGGCTTATTGTTACCACTACATGATCATCCAGATATGCATGGCTTGATCAAAGTTATTCATGGAAAAGTGAAAATAACCAGCTATTCTTTGAATACAGATAGTACAGAAATATTCAAAAACGAAAATGCTCAAATGTCCTCTGAATCGACACACATAATAGCTGAAAAAACTTCAGAAGTTACTGTTGACTCAGGTAATGCTTGTTCACTTGTATATCCCGAACACAAGAATATTCATCAGGTGGAGTGTATAAATGGACCAGCAGCATTTATGGATATTTTATCACCACCTTACGATACTTTGAATGAACATGGTGAAATGAGAAGATGTAACTACTATAGGGTCTTAGGAGAGGTTGCTCCAAATATTTTCAAGTTACAGAAAACAGAGTCACCATCTTCATTTTGGACAGATTCTGCACCATTTATTGGTAAATTATTTGGTTGAAAAATCAAAAACATTCCTTTAGTTTAGTATCTCTTCTGTATAAATATTTATTACTTACATGCCAGTTTTGTTATGAGCTGTGTTCAAATGTTAATGATTATTTTAAAACTGGCATATATGATACTAATTTGTAGAGTTATTCAATGGACATTTTTTCATTATTAGAATTATTGTAACTACATCATAGTGCAGGATAAGGTAGTGAATTTTAATATGATTGTATATGTACTTACAATATTTTGTATTTGATGTAATAATTTTATGGATTTTATTTCTGAATGTGATGACATGGTTCCTAAAATAATATATCTCTAACAGAATTTATTGTTTATTTATTTTCAAAAATGATACCTATAGTTGATGATCATACACAAATATTCTATGAGGGACATCAATTATTGATTTAAATTTCAAAGAGTTTTTTTCTGTATATTCTAAATACATATTTCTCGAAAAAAAATTTATTAGTTCAGGTGATGTTCACTAGAATTGGGCATTATTCTATATCAACAAAAAGATATTAATTTTATCAACCACTTCCAAAGTACGTTATTTGCTAACAAAAGGACAGTTTTACAATGTTGATACATATAATATATGCGCCAATAAACAGACAAATGAAAATTTACGATTGCAATATATTGAAAATTCATATCTACTTGAATTTGATTGATTTATCAGATATGCCGAAGAATGTTCATTATTACATTTTGGGTTTTATTTTCGCACTTTTTGAATTGTACTCCAACAGTGCTAACGTTGTTAATTTCAGAAATGGGTGGAAAATTCGTTATTATATTCTTCCTTGGTAAGTTTCTTTTGAAACAGAAAAATATGGTATCGGATTCATCCTTGATTACCTCAAGTTTTAAAAAAAATCTGCTATTTTATCTGCATTGAGTGTGACTTTGTTCTGAACATTTTCCATATGAATATCTTATTTCTCAGTGTCGAAAAGAGTTTCAAAAATTCCTGTACTTAGGCTTTTAAATGATCTCTAGTACTTTCTTACTGATACGTAATTAACCTTGCCATTATCTTTCTTTACAGCTTCATTGCTGATCACAGTTGAATCCTGTAAATCTTGTGGATCTGAATGTGAATCGTCTTGTGGCACTCGGCGATTCAGAGTGTGTTGCTTTAGTTTTTTAAAGAAGAGGAGCAATTCATTTTTCCCAAAGTTCACCCATAATAGATTCATTTGGAGAACACCAGTGATGGAAGATTGGAATTAATGTAGGATGAATGATTACTGAGTAATAATTTCCCATGTCGTTTACCGTTTTAATAGGCATTCTTGTATTTTTCTATAATTTTGTTGTTACGAATTGAAAGCATAAAAATCCATCATTCAAATATTTATTGGCAAATTAAACATAAATCAAACAGAAAGAGAATTTTTTTATAAAAATAATATGTACAATGTGTTATCATACATAGGTATATTCAAAACAAAAATAAATATCCTTAACTCTTCTCAGAAATCACAGGTCATTGTAGAAATTATCAGATAACTGGAGCTTTTGGAATGATACATATCTTTTTGTCAAAACCAGTTTTTTATTTAGAGTAGGTACATTATTGCTACTGCTTTCATACAATTCAAGTCATGAATGAAATATCACCCTCAAATTCTTTGTTACTATGAACTATGATGTATGAAAAGTTCAAGAACATCATTTTTTTATTATTATTCCTGATAAGTGCTCAAGCGAATATCCATTTCCAGATTTAAATTACGATCTACATTACAATAAAAAATGTTCAAATCAATAGATACGCTTTTATTTCACATATTCACAATTATCAATGGAGTGGTCCAAAGTTCTGAAAAAATTGCTTCTTCACAATACCATTCCCTATCAAGTTTTCATTATCTGGTCGTAACATAGATTCCTGAGTTTAGATCAATATAGGTATCTTTCTGTTTATCAAAACTTAAGGCGAGTTTACTTCTGCCAATATTCATTTCAGTTATGCATGGTTATTGTTATCATTGGTGTAAATAGCTTTATTGAAAAACTTGATGTCCTTAAAATTACTCAACAGTTAAATTGTTTATACTTGGATTGGATTATTAACTGACAATGCAAATTAACCAGATGAAAACGAAAAACTGACTCCATTAATCTGAAGACCTATTGCGCACATATGTGGCTATGTTGGATTCGGTGTAGTCAAGAATTTTCCTTTGACACTGTCTAATATATTGTTGCTGTTTGTGATAAATCTTGAAGCACCCCTTTAGTAATATGAAAGTTATGCCGCCCAGTACGGTTTTATGGAAATTAGATTTGTAATTATCATAAAACAGTTTCCCAAAAATATTAGCTATTGTTGGAAGCAGCAAAGCTCCACAAAGAATTCTCGTAGCTGAAACCGGATTTGAAATTGGAGGAAGGTCGTTTTCTCTTGAAGCTTCTGCAGGGCCCACATCAATTCTGTAATATTGTGATATTTGATGTAAAAATGTTCATTATTTGAAGTTCTTCAAATCCGAGAAATACATAATCCTTTGACAACAAAAAGATATTCAAAGACAATGCAGATAGGAAAAGTTATAACACAAACCTCCACAACAATTTCTCAATTTAATATTATCCATCCCGGTTCATCCTTTCTTTCATTGCAATAATTTTCTACGATTATAATATGTTTCATGTTTTCTTACCTAAAAGGTAGAACATGCTTGACCAGAGGAAAATGGGGTAGACTATTTCTTATGAAGTTAAGTACTCCATCTTCCCAGTTGATCATTTTCCCCAAAACTAGAGCAACTGGTATAGCTGGTAGTCCAATAAGAAGAATGAGAGGGTCAGCTTGTTCCATTATAATCAGTCCTTCTTTCTGTCCTATCACCTTTTGAATCATTCAGATTAAAGTAAAAAAGTATCCACAAACAGTTCTTATTGCTCTAATTAATCCATATCAACTTACTTGCATTACTGTTATAGCTCCATATGTGACAGCACACCAATAAACAGCACCTACAACGATACCAGCTGCCAAGAAGGGGCAACCCTTATATATGAAGCTATCAACTGTATCTAAAATTAAAACCAGAGTCCCCATGTTTGGAAAGACTATAATATATTCTGTTTGACATTGAGGGCATGTAACCTTTCCTACATTGCCTCCTTTTTGTTTTTCATCTACCCATCTTTGAAGACATGCTTGGTGAACCTGAAAAGTCCATATCTGAAAAAATTGAACGATTTTTGGGTATTGAATCATACCCATTTGGTTGTCCCTTTACAATTGCATGGTTGCACCCAAGCAGCTTCTCTATCTTCCTCCTCAGTGGCAAAACAAACCCAACAATATCTTGAGGAATCCCTTTGATTTAATGGAACAAGAGGGGGTTCATTGTCTGGAGATGGCTGTGAATTTTGAGAATGTGTTTCGTTGTTCATACTGAAATCAATTCATAACAAAAAATTTTGAAGTAAACAGAGATTATTGTTCAACGTTCCAGGTGTCAATGTGAAAATGTTATTGCGTGAACATGACGTTTAATGTAATTTTCGTTCTGGTTTTTCGGTAACAACTTTCGTTTTCATTCGTCGAAATGTCACTTTCATCAAATCAAAATGGAAAGTTGGTTCTTGTTCTCTCCCGCTTAGACTCAACCTCAAACTTCCCAGTAATAGGGATGTTGACTATTTTTTGGAAATGATTTTAATTTGTAGATAAGCCCTATACAAACACACAAAAAATATTGTCATGGAAAAAATATAGCAAATACCAATAAAAAATGCGTAAATAAAAATAGTTTTCAAAATTCCCGCTGAAACGAAGTGATTATGATGATGACGTCACTATGCGGTAAACTCACTAAACAGACTTCGCCGTCTGTCAAAGTGAACTGATCTTGTCTGATTTCTTGCTAACAAATTCAATCGAAGCTTTAAAAATGGACAAGTCGTGTTATAAATGCTGTGCAGTGCCAATGTGCAAAAGTACGTCAATCAGTACGCCACAAAAACTTTTTATTAACGTTCCAAAAATTGCTCAAGTGAGGAAAAAATGGTTAACACTTGCTAGAAGAGATCCAGCTTCATTAACAACAACAAGTACCTCTCATTTTTGTGAAGATCATTTTGATGTAAGTACGGATGTAAATATTAGATATTTTTTTTGTCATGTGGCAGAAAGTTTTACTTCTTGGTTATTATGTGGTTACTAAGGGAGTTCAACAGTGGCGTAGTGACCAGTGTTCGGCGTGTTCGAAGAACACAGGCCCGGGCCCCTATAAGGGGCCCGGACGCTTGGGACGACTAGCGATAATAGGGAGGGTAGGGGCCCGGAAAATATCTTGAACACAGGCCCGTGGTGGCGTTACTACGCCACTGGAGTTCAAAGTAAATAAATGCCTAATATAATTTTTAGCTTCAAAATGACATGGAAAATTATATACAGTATACAACAATGGGTGTAGTATCTCGAATAAAGATGAGACCAGGTTGTTTGCCCACGAAATTTGTTTGCCAACCAAAAAGACCCAGTACTTCCACTGATTTGTGTCGACCAGCTGCTGCAAAAAGGCAAAGACTCTCATTGGTAAATGAATTGGGAGAAGAAAGGAGAGCAGCTGCATTTCAACAAAGTGAAAATATAGATACTGTTCTTCCAAGTCAATATAAAGGTTGGTACAAATTGATGTCCATGATAATTGTATATCTAAAAGTGAGCACTATCTATCTATCCTATAAAACCTTGAACCTTAAATTTTCGTTGTATTCAATACCGATGTAGTTTCAAACCAGGAGGTGGCTTACATGGTAGGTTGTACAATAGTTGTGATCTTTTGTATGACATACTGTTCAAGGCAACCACAGTCCTCAATCTTATATCTCAACGGCTAAGTGTATTTATCTGTTCTGTATCAAATTATGTTTATCGTATCGCATCTTTTCATACTGAAGGAGCTTTATGTTATCATGCCATGCCCTTCAGTAAGTCAATAATATCTTGAAAAACACTAATTGGCTTTTTTTCAGGTCCAGTCCAAGAGCAACAAAAAATTTCGAAAAATGATAAGGCAATCCAGGCATACATTTCAGCCAAATATCGAAGCAAAAGTACTCAGACGACAACAGTTTCACAGTCGAAACAAACCTCTCCTGTGAAGTTGTCAACGAAATCTGTATCTACGTCGCCCTTTAAAATTTCTCAATTGAAGCAACTCATTGAACCATTACCATCTTCCTCCAGATCAATGTGGAGTACAAGCGATGACAAGTCGGATAGTGATCTATCATTTTATATTCCATCTGTATCAAATGTGTCAAAAACTTCTTCCGACACAATTAGTTCTAATGAGGTAGAGTGGAAGAAAGATTCGATTAAGAAATCTATGATACAACATACTATAGATAAAATTAAAAAACGACCACAGTTTTATATTGGTGTACCAAGAGATTGTTACTTTTTGGTTAAAATTTTACAAGAGCATACAGGCATACCTGAACATAAAATTTTGCTGTGTTTGAAGAAAATACGTTTAGACAGTAAATTTTCGGAATTGTCTGATGAATTTCAGATAAGTACTTCATATGCTAGTAAAATATTTTCCCAGAATATATCTAAAATGGCAGAAGTTATGAGGCCATTTATAGTCAAGTTGGACAAGGCTTCTATCAAAAGATGTTTGCCCATAGCATTCAGGAAAAATTATTATAACGTTACTTGCATAATAGACTGTCTAGAAATAGAAATTCAGAAACCCAGTAAAGCCTTAAATCAAGCTCTTACTTGGTCAGAGTATAAAAAAGCCAACACCATAAAGTATCTTGTCTCAAGTACACCAAATGGACTCGTAAATTATATTTCACAGGGTTATGGAGGGAGAATTAGTGATGTATGCTTAGTAGAAAATTGTGATTTTCTCAAATGTTTGCCAACGGGATCACATGTCATGGCTGACAGAGGCTTTAAACATATTGAATCTCTATTGCTTGGAGTTGGCTGTAGGCTAATTAGGCCACCTAGCACGGTATCAGATAATAAATTATCCCGAGAAGAAGTGAAAGAAACGAAAAAAATTGCCAGTTTGCGGATTCACATAGAGAGGGTTATAAGACGCATCAGGGAATTTTTTTTTTTGAAACCCCATGCGTGTATTAATAATTACCTTTTGGGAAAACTTGATGATGTTATGGTCATAGCTTGTGGTTTGATAAATTTACAAAATTCATTAATTAATAAATGATCATGTAAATGGAAAACTGGAAATAAAAAACTAAAACAAATAATCAGTATTTTTATGAACTATATTTCTGTTGTTTTATATAACAATGGATAGATATTTTCTTTCCAAAATAATGCTAATGATACTAATAAAGAATTCACATATTCTTCATTGAACTCTACCAATAATATATGTACTTCATTATTACTGTGATAATTCACATCAGCAACACAAAAGTAGCACTTTTTATATCCACAAACATACATTTGAATCTGCATCTGGTCGTAACATTTTTTTGAGTGTTTTCCATTCTGTATATAGTTTTTCACAGTGTTTTTGTTGAAGGGACATTTTATTTCTATGAGAAACTGATAACCTATTCCATCTGGTGAGCCAGCAATCATGGGATACTCTTTGCTTATGAAAAGACCACATTTTCTAATTTTTTTTTGTAGTGCGGTTTGTACTGTTTGTAAAACTTTGCATTCCAAACCCCTACCACGTTTCATTGCTGGAGAATCAGGAATAGTTCCACCCATTATCAAGGCACCATCTTTTGTCTTGCATTTTTTGACTTCATAAGCTTTGGAAGCTGTTATTCTACCAAACCTTAATTCGTGCCATAAATTGCTATCGCTTTGATCCCTTGTGTGTTCCTCAATCTTTCTCAATGCTTCTGTGGTAAATAACACAGATATATTCTTTAAAAATTCTGCACTATTTTGCTCTCCATAGTTTTGCACTAACTGATACATAGAGAGTTTCTCTGATTCATTCGGCAAGTTTTGCACATACTTCAATAAAGCACAGTTCGTGATACCCTTCGCTGAAGCCTGTTCTACAAATTTCTCAAATACACTGGCATTTGAAGAAGTTGAAGCATGTCCTTCTGCTAATTCTGTAGCCGTAATGAATTTTAATGATGTTCCCACCTTTGATAGTTTCGACTTTCTCCAATAACATTCTATCTCGGTGCAGGATGGCTCTTCACTCCTTCGATGCAGCCACATCAAAAAAGCCACTGCATGTTTGCACCCACCAGCTGAAGCAGCACAATCGTGGCATTGTGAACTGATAACAACACTGTCTTTTTCATCCACAATGACAGTGACTGCATATGGTTTAGCACGAACTTTGTGTTCAGGGCACACGCGGCATTTCACAGTACAAATATTGTTTTCTCGTTTCAACTGAACGTATCCCACAGCATCATCACCATAATATTCTCTCGAAGATCTGAAACAGACAAAATAGCATGAAAATATTGAATATACTAATGAGATTTTGTATATAACCCAACATTACATTGATTAAGAAGATAAGATGTTCTACATATGATACAATAATAATTTAAATGAGTGAGGTATTACTTTTATTTGTAATAATGAATTTGAAATAAAAATCAGGTACTTACAAAGACATTTTCACGTTTCTTAGCTCCGCTGCACAAAAATCCTTGTTTCTAGCGAAGAACATTCCGACCATCAAAGAATCAATTTTCGGTAAGTTACTACTGCTACCTTTGATGAATCCAGTCTCCATTATGTACAAAATTGTATAATATCGTTTTTGTAATAACAAATAATCGTAAAATAGTGATACGTTTAACTCTCTTCTATTCGTCGTAAGTTCGAACTCGTAATGACAGATAGGAGAGTGGAAATAGGTTAGTTTGTTATCGAACAGTGACGTCACGTATTCTGATTGGTGTTTGCAGTCACGTGATAATCGGGAATAAATAACATAATTTAAATCAATTTTTTTTAATTCAAGGAGAGTAATAAGATCACTAAAATATTTCTGTAGTATTTCAAACACTACCTTCAATGTGGAAAACATCAATTTATATGGATTTGTTACATGTGTCAACATCCCTATTTATGACGAATTAAAATGAAAGTTTACTAACCTTCCACAGCTGATCACAGGGATGTACCGAGCGGACTCGTTTTTATGGTGATCAATTCATGAATCTTGATTAGTATTATTCAGAATAATATATTGATTCTATTTCAAAATTTCCATACAACATGATCACAAAGCGATTTAATTTCTATGGGTTGATCAAAGTCGCGAAAAGATAGTCCTTCAAACTTAATTATATTATATGAACAGGTAAAAATATTGCCGTCGTAAGATAAATCGAATTCCGATAAATGTTTGATTTTTCCTAATGGTGAAGTTACAAGATCGTTATAAACTTGAAAATCATTTCATTAGACGAAGAATACAGATATTGAGGGAACGAGTTTTGCTGAGGAAATTTGGATATTTATTCTTTAGGAAAACTATCTCCAATATCTTGCCGTCTATCGCAAACAATTTCTTTTTGAGATCCTTACTCAAAAAAGCTTTCAAGAAATTAGAAATGAATTGGTACCAAGGTAGAATAGAGTGGAAACACAATTTACGTGCAGAATTACATTATAATTTCATTCTGAAGAAACGGGCCTTTCAAAAACTTGCGATGTTTTATGTTGCAAAGAAAACAAAAAGAGTTAAAACAACAATTGCTGAAATTATGTTCGAAAAAAAATTCCAAAAACGAATATTAAAATCTACCTTCAATCATTGGAAACATTTTGCGTATCGTAAGAAAACTAGTAAATTGAAAAACGCTATTGCTGATCAACATTTCAAAAGCCAATTCCGTACTGAACGAATACGTTTCTATTTTATTAGATGGAAAATTTTCACTAGGAATCGTCGATCCCTAAGGATGAAAATGGAAGAAGCCTATAGATATTACAAAATCAAACTGGTTACTCGAGTTTTCAACGCTTTTTTCTCATACATTACTTACCGAAGAATGAGAAGAAGTCAGATAGAACGTGTATCTCATTTTTATGCCAATAAGTTGAAACAGAAAATGTTCAACAAACTGGTATCCTACAGAATGTATAAATCTTTTCAAAGAGATAGAATCAAATTTGCCATCAATTTCTACCGAAAAAAATTGCTTCGGCAAGCAATGAGGTCTTTCTGGAGTAATTTGGAACGTCGTCTTTATAAGAAAGAACGCTTATCCGTTTTCGCTGAACGTAAAATTAATCGAATGAAAGCATGTTATTTCAATTATTGGAGAATGTATACTTTGAATAAAAAGATTAAGCAACAGAATTTCCTGAAGGCTTCTGAGTTATACGATACACGATGCAAAAAGAAATATTTTCGGAAATTAAAAATATATCGCTTGCATAGGCGACAAAAGAAAGAATATCAAAAGATGAAATTATTCCAGTTGAGGTCAATCTTCGATAGGAGAATTCTAGTTATTTGTTTCAATGCATGGAAATCTTTCACCTACAACAGAAAAATCAAGAAAGAAAAACTTCAGCTGGCTGATATGAATCATGAAACTCTACTCAAGAAGAAATATTTGTGCTCGTGGATCAATTTCAAAATCCAGATGAAATTAGAGAAAAGAAAAGTTATAGAAATCCAACTATTTTTTTATCACAAGTCTTTACAACGATATTTTAATATATGGAAAATATTTAGTAGTGAACAACGTACGTTTGCTTTGAAAAAAGCTGATGCTAACAAATATTATAAAACATGTTTGATAAGACAAGCATTTAAATTGTTTATCAAAGCTGCATTTCGAGAAAAGGATGACAACCTTGATCGATATCTAGAAAAGGAAAGAAGACAATTGATGTTAGCTCAAAAATATGCAAGAACATGGAGAATTAAATCAAAAAATTCTAGAACGTATAAAAGAGAGAAATTCTCTTGGAAAGAAACAAATTCTGATTTAACAATAAGAGACGATAAGCCATACGATACCAAACATAAACAGAATAATTTTTCACATTCATTTGTTGGAAGTTTCCCAGAAAGCTTTATCTGGGATCCAATGTGCTTTGCAATTCCTAGAGTTCCAGAATATATGAAGAAATATCATACAGACTCCTAAGTGCAATAAACCTCATTTAAATCATTTGTCACCAGGAGTAAGTTAAAATTAATTGTTTGGACTAAATTATATCGAGCCAATATTGAAGAAAATCTATAATTTCAGTGGTGCAATGAATTGTGATTTTGAATAACTAAGAAAGCAGGTGCTGAAATTTTTATTAAAAATTATCGAATGAAAAGATTCTTTTGGCCCTTACCTCATTACCTCAAATCATTTCAGCCATCCTTATCATTGAAAATGTTCTTTCTTGAAAACTCTGGAACTGGATATCAAAAGACAGAAAGATCAGGTATGTGTACTCTTCTGTATGAAATAATTCAAATGGCAATAAAAATCAAAAATTATAGTTTTATTTTTCAATATATAAAATATAATTGCAAGATTAAAGAAAATAATAATTTATTTCTTTTTCCTCTTCCTATCCAATGCATTGAGCTCACTTTGTTGGATATTTGCTTCAGCATATATTCTTTTAACTGCTTCTTTCCTTATTTTATCACTTTCAATCTTTTTATCAATCATAACTTTTCCAATGAAGGCATTATCTCTCCTTATTTCTCTGAGTGCGCCCTTCTTTTCACGTTTAAGTTTATGAATCAACTTACTACGCTCAGCTTTTTCCCTCGATTGTACTTTATGTGATTTCCTATCATACCTGAAAACATATTAAATGATATTATGACTGAAAAATGGAATTTTTTGATGTATTCTGAAATCACATTATCTGAAAATGGTCAATACTTACACTTCTACAATGTTAGGTTCATAAAGCCTCAAAATTTTTGGTTTAGCTGCTTCCATCTGTATGTAATTAATATTCCTATTATTTTCTGAATCTTCATATAAACTCACAAAAGATTTGATTTCTTCATTGACTTCTTCTGGATACATTTCAGGATTTATCAATTTACAATATTGATATATTGCTTCAAATATTTCCAAATTACTCGGATATTCTTTGAAATTATTGAAAAATTCCACAGATATCTTTATGGCAGTGCTAATTGCTCTGATTTTGAAAGATTCTGTGATTTCATCTTCAACCAAATCATCAACCTCCATTTTGAGAGAGAATTTTGATGAAGAAATATCTTCCAATAAAACTAAATCCGATGACATAGATTTGAAAGGTGGTAAAACCCTTATTATTCTAACAGTAGATTTGGGAACAGCCATATGTATGATTCCACCCAAAAAATTCAAACATCCTGGCATGTACCTTTTGGATAACGATGTATACTGAAAATTGCAAAACGTTTAATTAATTGGCCTGATAACAATAAGCACAGCCCAGTTCAATAGAATGGAGCCAAAAATAGCCTTAGTTCCTTCTAAATGAATTAGCAAGAAACTAAGGCATATTTTGGCTTCATTCTGTTGCACCAGGTTGTCGCTTTTATAATATAGATACCCAATTTATCTAAATGATAGAATATCCCAAAAAATTTAAATATTTCCCGATTATATAAATTAATGATAATTTAACTCACTTCGAGGACTAAAGTAGATAAGAAAAGTCCATAAGCAATATCCTTCCTTGTTTTTACACGACAGCTCATCAGCATCTTCTCAATAAAAACAAAACAAGGTGTAACAACACTGTGTTTGAAATCTGATGTTGGAAAAAGGAGACTAACTAATTTCAAGAAGAATAACACATCCAAACTAGGATAACCTTTGGGTTTCTTGATGTATTCCTCAAATTTTTCTTTAATAACTTCCCGAACTGCATCAGCACAAGTTTTCTGATTCATTTGAGCTAAGTCAAATAAGTGAAGAGCTAATCCATCAAAAATAGAGAAAGCAGACCTTAGAGATTGTTCCTCTGTAGCTTCAGAAGCTATGTCATTGATGTACTGCAGAATATACTTGAAAAGTATACCCAATTTTCCTTTGTTTCCTTCTGAAAGACTAGCATGAAAACATTTGATTATTCTCTCTATGACAATAGCTTGATTTGCAGCTGAATATTTTTTCAATAATTCTTGCAATTTTTCATCATCTTCAGGAAAGGAAAAAATGAATGGTATATCTTCACCTCCTTTTTGTGTTTCCTTATTGTTTAACTGCTGTTTATTTTTTTTGTGAATCTGGGGCGCTTCTTTTTCCTCATCATTATCTTCATCACTTTCACTACTATCGGCTTTCAAGTCTAACAAATCATCTTCGCTATCACTTTCTTCATCAATTTCTGCTTCATTTTCACTATCTCCATTATTTTCTGCTTCATTATCATTATCTTCGTAATTTTCTGCTTCATCTTCACTATCTTCATTATTTTCAGCTTCAACTTTATCACTACTTTCATCTTCATTATTATCATCATCAGAAAGAGGTTCATATACAAAATTATCTTCCAGGTCATCAACATTTCTGTATTTAATGGTGTCCTCTTCTTCATCTATATCATTCATTCTTTCTAAACGTTCCTTTTCTAATTTTTCAAGCTTGTCTTTTTCTTCTTTTGCAATATCCTCTTCACTTTTTACTGGATCTGAAGGAACACCCCTTGTTACAAATTTCAACTTATTCATTATTTTCCCAAAATCATCCACTACAGAATCTTCTTTCTTTTCTTCAGGTTTTCTTAGTTTTTCTGACATTAACGGCATTAAATCTTTCCAATCTGCATCTAATTTCTCTGTCAATTCATCAAGTTCTTCTTTTGTTTGCTTTTTCTCTGCCTTTTTCTTCTTGGATTCAGCAATAATTTGTTCTAATATATCTTTATGTGATTTTGTTCCTTCTTTTTGAGTATTTGTCAAGAACCCACCACCAAAGTGCACTTGTTCAACAAATTTCCTATCAAGTGTGCCGTTATCCTCATTGTCAATTTCATCATCAGACCTAGGATCTTCAAATTTTTCAATCTCACTCAAAGCGTGTCCTCTGTGTGTTAAAATGTCATCTTCATCTGGATATGATTGATTATCATCGTCACCTAGGTTGAAAATAGATTTCTTCTTATGTGCTTTCTGTCGGATAGCAGCAAATCGAACCATTTGCTTCTCTTCAATACTTAGAGTAGGATCACGTTCAGCTATCCTTCTATCCTTGAAAACATTAGATTTATTACGAACCTTGTATTCTTCGAGGAGCGTTTTTTTCCTTTTGTCTATTGCTTTAGACCTGGATAAACCTGGAAAACCTTTATCATGTTTGGACTTCCTACCTAGCACTTTCAATTTCTCTTTGTTTATATGCACTTCGAACGGGCTTTTAGTGGAACCTGTAGTTTTCTTGCGTTTATTTTGTATTTTCTCAGATGAAACTTTCTGTTTACCCTTGGTTTTCGCCATAATTATGAAATTTTTGTTGAACTGGTTTTTTAAAATAAGGTTAGAAATTTAAAGGTTATTACATTTGTTTAGATATGACCACAGACCATACATTGAGTCCATAGAAAACATATCTTTTTTTTCAATTACATTTTAGGTGTTGATATGCATTTTTAGAAAAGTATGAAAATATATATTGGACTGAATTAAAATGCATTTAAGTGAATAAACTCCCTAATCATAATTAAAATACAGAGGGTTCAAAAGAAGTATTTTCAAGAATTATTGATGAAAGCGTATCATTGTTCTGTGACAAAATTCAAAATTATTTTTAGATTTTTTTTGAAATCCCTTCGACTCCACATCCCTGTATAGAAAAATATACGAATTATTTATTTACGGGAATGAGCACTATTCCAAATTTCGGAATAGGAAAACCTACAAGAAGGGGAATCAGAAAATGTAATAAATGTGGCACCTACAATGGAACAAAAAGTATTTGTTGCAAAAATAAGGCCTGTGATATGATATTCAAGGATTCTTCTGAAAAAAAGAAATCAATTTCCGATGCTGTTCAGTTGATAACATTCAATATACGCAAACTTTACTCTGTTAGAATCACTGACCATGGTTCGGATACTAGAGGTTTCGTTCAACTGTCCTCAATCCATTCACTACATGCTAACAGTAGTAATCAGATTAACGAAGTAGCTTTATGTTTTGTGGACAATTGTCCAAGACTTCTTCAAAATTCTTTCTCTACTATTCATTCATGCCAACACATAACTGCTTCAGTAAAAAGTCATAGTATTGCTTCACCTTTGCCCGTAAAATTTAATACTATATTAAAGCTGAAAGTTTCCGAAGAAATCAAAAACAAATTATGGATGCTAGCAAATGAAAATGACATACATTTAGTTCAGAAAGTTTCAAAAAATGTGATGGTAATTAGATGTCAGGTCACACCTAAACATCCCCTGGGATATCTACATTTCAGAATATGTAGAGACCAGAATAATGAAAAGTTTGATAAATATGTTTGCGACTGTTCCGAAATTAGTAAGTGAAGACATTTTTATTTCTATTTATCTATTCTCGAGTCCAGAGCTGAGAATTTGTTAATAAATACGGAATATTAAATTTTATTTTAGTTCAAACCTCTAAATGTATCCACTATTATTTATGTCTATGTGCTCTTGTTGGCGATCCTAAATATGCACAGGAATTTAAGAATTTCACGAATTTAGAAATTGAAGGTAAGTGTTTAAATTATTTTATTATAATCCGCCTATTTATTAATTTTACAAGATGGAGATACAAATATAAAGAACAATCCACAAGTAGATTTTGATTGTGGTAAAATGATGACTGCTAAAGTCCCTCTGAAAAATTCTGGTGTGAGTATAGTGAAATAGATATGCATGTGGTGTATTGGTTTTGCTGCAGTTCTGGCTTTAATTGTATGTATAAAATATGCTACTATACAAACATTTCTCTTTGCCGGACTTGTATGTAATGGATGAATAATGTTAAATTAAAACACCTTTTGCTGCATGAAGGACTTCCTACTCAAAATTTTTCCTTTTTTGGTAATTTAATTTCATACAAAAAAATTTGCATTTATATAGGTTGATATTGTAATGAAACCTTCACGAGGAAAGAAGAAAAAAATGGAAGGGGCTACTAATCCAATAATCCGTAGAAAAATATGGCCAAAAATATACCCAATTCAAATTAATATAATGAATAACAGCAAGGACAGTAATCATGAAGAGACTAATCCTATATGGACATTTGATAATTGGCTGTCCTTTATTGTGGAATCTATGAATAAGTTAATGACTTTTGAAAATGCTGGCATTATGAATACTTTGGTGTACAATATCCCATTGGTGAGTATTTTCAGTATTTTGGGGATATTAATTCCAATGATTGCTTTCAGGACTTTTATAAAACTTTCAGGAATAGAATACCTCAAATGTATATTCCACATATCCAACCAGTTCAGAACTATGAAGTGGTGCATATTATGAATATCGGTCATGTTAAACAGATATTCCATAATTCAAAGGTATTCGATTTGAATTTTAGATGAAACAGATTTTAAGTCATGTATTGAATTATTTGCTTTTCATAGGTGAAATTGAAAGTATCGAAGAGATTTGTATTGTCAGAAAATTCGGTGTATATAGAAATAGACGAGAATGAAGAATTGTCTGGAGAAATGGTGCCACATTTTATTTACTTTCTGAATGTGGGCCAACTGACAGTAGACGATAGTGATAATACAAATAACTCTTTCACCACTGAATGGATAAACAATTTTGAAAATATAGGAGTGGGTCAATTGAAGTTGCAGTACAAATATGGACGTAAATGTCTATAAAAAAATTTCATGAGATTAACTATTTCATTAAACAGACCCATGGAATGTGGAGCCATGGACACTTAATGAGAAGGCCCCCTGGGGAAGAGAGAGCAGATTCAATTTGATGATGAAATAGTTTATTGTCTGGATAAATTATCTTACTAGATAAGGATATTAGAAGTGTTGCATTTTTGAAAAGTGAAATAAAAAGATTCTATAAAAAAGGCGAATTTTTTTTTGGGTTTTTATGTAGATTCCAATTGAAGTTTCAACGGCAATGACGCAGTGCTTGAAATATTTCAATTTAAAAGAGTACTGACTATTGCGGAAACCAAAGTTTGAAAATAATCCTAAGTCCCGATATCCTTGAATATCCAACCTGCCCTGGAGTGTTGGAGAACCTTCATAATCTGACATGTTTTGTCAGCAATCCTATCAAATTGACAAAATTAATCTTTATGTCTCTTCAAACTTTGTTGACATTAATCAATTCCCAGTTAAATTGCTCAAATTGAAGAATGGAGGAAGAAATTAATCCATCCGATATATTAAACAGGAGAGAAATATTAAACAACATTCTTATGATAACTGACTTAGGGATAGATCTACAGCAAAGATGTTCTTCCGGAGAAAAATATATTTCATATTTGAAAGCTTCCTTTGACAGAGCTAATAAGACTGTCCACACTCTAAATGAGTTGTCTAGAAATGCTTTAGAAAGAGCGAAAAAATTAGCAATGGTTACCCTACAAGGAACAAGGCATGATGATCCTATTTATTCAGAGTTTGAAAAAATTCTGGAAATAATTGACAAGCAGTCGACAGAAATTGAATCGCCCCCAAATCTTGAACCACCTTGGAGTACAGAGATTCGAAGAATCCCAGATAGTACGTTATTTTCTCCCAATTCAAACTAGTTCAACACATATTTAAAGTTTAGGGCCCGAAAAGTTACTGTGATTTCAGAATAGATTCGAATTTGTCAGTAACATTTCCTGTTTTTGAAAATTCACCTATCAAAAAACTAAACGAGAGCAAAGCAAAATAATAGTAATAAAAAAGACGCCAAACTCAAGGAATACATAGAAACATTATAGAGTATAGTTTATAGTAAAAAGGGGTTACAGTTCACTGCGACCTTAAGGTCTATTGTGCCCCCTGACAGAGCTGTTATCATCGTGCCTCCTACAGCTCGCCCTCCAGTTCCAGAGATTTGATGAAATCCAGAATCTGGGACGGCTTCAAGGAGGATAACTCCCCACTTCTACAAGTTTCTTGTCCAAAGCACTCTTTCCTTTGGCTTGCAATGGCATAGCATTCCGTAATCAGGTGAATAGGAGTTTCTTCCTCCTCCCCACAGAATCTACACTCATCAGTGTCTGATAAACCCATTCTCAACAGATGCTTTTTTAGGCGACAATGTCCTGTGAGAAAGCCAGTGAGTAGGTGAAGTTGGTTTTTACTGAGATCCAGATATTTTTTGGATCTAGCAGTTTCAAAGTTCCGGAGGAACTTTTTGGAGTGATCCATCCCTGGGAGATTCCGCCAGAGTTTTTCTCTTTCGGTTTTCTCCTTCAGCATAAACTCCTTCTTATAGGTGCATTTTCCTATACCACAGAAGGGTTCTGGGCCAGTGAGGGGTATTTGTGCGCCCTTTCTGGCCAGTGTATTGGCCTCTTCGTTTCCTACGATTCCCGAATGACCGGGAACCCAGATTAAAGAGACCTTATTCTTCTTGCCTACCTCATTGAGTTTGTTTCGGCACTCCCAAATCAGCTTTGAGTCAATGACGTAGGAGCTCAGTGCTTTAATAGCAGCTTGACTATCTGTATGAATAGCTATATCGCACTTCTGATAGTTTCTTTCTAGATTTATATCTAGACATCTTGCGATTGCAAGTATTTCCGTTTGAAGGACGCTTGTACAGGAGCCTAACGATAGTGCACACTTGGTACTTTTCCCGTATATCCCAGCGCCAGCTCCTGTAGCGGTTTTAGAACCATCTGTATACCATTTCATTGTATTTTCTTTGAGATTGTAGTTGGTGTATTCCCTTTCCCAATCCTCTCTTTTACTTAGCAGTGTACTGAAGTTCTTCTCAGTGCTTACTTTCTTGATCATTACATCACTAGGAAGGTTATATTATAGAGTAAATTTGAAGGGAAGCATATTTTTATTTTGAAAAAAAAATTGTTAACTCGCTGCTTATTTTATGAATGAAGGATTGAATAGTATTGGCAGATCATTATAGTTTCTTTAAATTTCCTGTAGTCATGTAAGATCCTAAGTTTCAGTGAAAAGAGCATGTGACCTCCCGACAACAAGCAGTCTGAGAAGTGTTAAGTCTGACGTAGACGAAAAATATCCCGAAAATTTATCGAAAGAATCCTTAATTGATTTGAATAATGTCGTAAACTTACCACCTGTGCCTGAAGATATTTTCACCAGTTTTTCTGGAAAACCTACAAGATCTGCCAGCCTTTCATCATTGAAGAGCATTAGAAAAGTAAAACTGTTTCTGCAAAAAGCTGAAAGTTCTGAAGAAGATGATAATAGTTCAGAAAATGAAGATCACGATTTCTCAAAATTGGTCTATGTAAGCAATAAGGAATTGGTTTATGTTTGTTAAGATGTATAATTTTAGGGCGATAATGAGGAACTAGGGAAAAACTCTGGTCCATCCAAGAAATTACTTTTAGGAAATATCAAAGAGGAAACTCAAGATTGAAAAAATGTATTAACAGAACAATTCCTGGAAAAGTAAATCTTTCTGCAGACATCAATGTAATCAAAACGAATCATTAAAAACAATATTGTTACAGAAGTTTTCAGTCAAACGTTCTTGTGTTTTCGGTATTGATTTAAAACATTTGTAAAGCAAAAATATGCTCAATAAAAATATAGAATATAATGATGTTCCAAATTCAAAAATTTCAGATAATATGACACCGATGAAGAAATAAACAATAAATTTGTAACTAGCCAACTGCCTGAAGCTTACCCTTGGAGGTAACATTTTTGGCACTCTTGGCGACCCTTCTTTGGATTTATCATAACTGAAAACAGTTGTTGGTTCGCACAATAATTGCCTTGCCAATCTCCCTTTGAAAGAGGGGTCATAGTACAAACGTAGAAAATAGGGTCCAAACTAAAAGAAAAACATCAATATTAGTTTTGTTGGTTCGTTGAAATTGAAAAAAATATTATAGAAATGGATGCATGAGAAATGAATTGGGGAATACAAAACTTGTATCTTCACTACTCATGCTGAATTTCACAAAGCTACTTACTTGTGCATTGATATTAACCGAAAAATGATACAGCAAACGAACTAAAAATGCATTTTCTGTACTCATTATGGGTTTCAAATCAGGATCCCCTTCATATTTAATCCTGTTCCTTCTTTCCCTAACTTTAGATGGAGTAAGAAAGCTGCGATCATCAGAAGCATTAAAACTATTATTGATTAAGCTACTCTCTGGTTCTTGTTCTTTCAGCTAAAAAAAGATTCACACTCAGTTGCTGAATCATTCTAAATCTTTTAACCTTACTTCTCCGATTTCAAACATCTCCACCAGGTTTTGAAGGGAGAATTCGAGATAGGATGTCACTTTCATTCTTTCAGCCAATGTGAATTCATCATTTGTATTGTTTGTGTCAAAGAGAGATTTGAAAAAACCCCACATTCCAGCATATTGCTTCGCTTGTTCTTGTTGCTTTAGGCATATTATATCTTGGGCAACAGTAACTGATCGAGAAATGTGGTGGGACACATCGTAAACCTAAAATGTTCCGCATAAAAAATTAAAATACACTAATGGGTTGAATCTGAAAATATTCCCAAGTCTTTGTTTCATTAGTGAAAAATCGAATAATTCAATTGTGTGTGGTTCTCATATTATACACAATTAATTGTTCAACTTCAAATGAAAAAATCTAAGTTTTAAAACTTGTATGTTCACCCCTAAACAGATGGTTAATATTATAGGACAATGTACATCAATCATGTTGGTAATGCTACACCTGTCAAATTTGGAGGTTATAGTCTTATATGTGGGGTAAAGCACCTCCATACTCTGTGTGGTGAATTAACAGTGATTTTCAAAGAAAAAATGATCATGAACAGCACCTATTAAGGGAAAATTTGACTCACTTCTTGTGCTGGTGGTTTTGTGAACAGAGGTTTATAATAGAAGTTGGGTCCTTCCAATTCATAAATCTTCTGCCTCAGAATACAGGCCCATTTCTTGTCCCCATGAAAATAACTATTACACATAACGCTTGTGTTTGTTGTGTCAGGGGTGAACAATTGTTTACTATTACATTCATAAGTCTTGTTTGTTGTTGATGTATTCGTAGACCACATACTTGTGTGTATAAGGGGTGGTAAAACGTTGCACCATTGAGCATTATAACCATGTGAAGGTGAACTATTGTTTTCAACACAACGTTCAACTTCTTTGAGTAGCTCCGCTAGATTGGGCTGATTGAAAACCTTGAAAGATTTATCAAATTAACGATCTTAATTAATTTTTTCGAATTTTTACTACCTTGGTGATTCTATAAAGCATGATTGCCATTTTTGGACTAATTAAATCCACACGGGTGAACCTTGGAAGGAGTTGTTGGAAAATCACAATATAGGCTAGTAAATTATCCACTATAAATGACAGCCATTCCCGTTCAACAGGATTATTCTGGGATAGTGTAATATCTTCAGCATCTGGGTTTGTTTGTTTCAGGTTGCTGAAAAAATTTTTCAAAATGCAGAGAACAAAAATTTTATGAGAAGCCATCTCAAAAAAACAGATCTTTTTTATTTATTGAAAATCTGTCAATCCAATCATTTATTGCATGTGATACATTTTCAGTGTTTTTCATCTCTGGATATTCAGTGAGAATCTAACAAAGTAAATAAAACTTACAGATGTTTATTCAAGCTATCCGGAGGATATCGCCATGGTTGAATGTAAGTTAACCATAGTTCCAAAACAAGTCTGAATGATCCATCTAAGGGCCATCGATGTATGAGATTCCTTATAAAAACATAAAATTTGCCTTGTACCATTGGTATTGTTATTTTTTTCAATTCCCCTAAATGGGTGTCATCGGCTTTGGCACTAGTGGCAAAGGCATGTATCTGTTTTATGAACACCCTAACAATTCTCATATATTCACCAGATGGAAGTTCATTGTAATGAAGACGTGGCTGAGATCAAAAAGTATAAATGTGAAACTGCATAAAAATGAATAATTAAATATGAAAAAAAAAATTTTTTTTATTTATAACTCACCATCGCTTGGGGGTTATTGAATGAACCATTCAAATTTTGAATTGGCTGGTTGATCTGGTCATTATTCAACCACAAATCTATAAACACAGTCAAAATCGTTTCACTTCTCCAAATTTCATTTCTAGGATGTTTATCCAAATTTTGATGAAAAGTATAATCTTCAACTGTTTTATTCCATACAGCTGAAGATATTAAAGAAGGAACATATTGTGGTCTATAATGAAAATACTGATTAGTGAAAGTAGATTCGTGTACTCAACAATTTACCTATGGATTTGAGGCATTACATGAAATGGATTTTTTCCATTGTAGTTTATTGAAGGCAAAATTTGGGTCTTCGGATCAGTTGGCAAAAAATGTAAAATATAATCACAGCATAGAACATAGTAAACTGTATTCCAAGAATAATTCACATTCACAGGAGATTTCTGGTGCCAAGGATTTATCAAGTTGTAAGCAAAATGAAATATATAATAATCAAACGGATCTGGAAAATTGAATGAGTTTGATACTTTTCATTCCGATACAATTATCGTTCTTAGATTCAAATACTCACTCAAATGCAGAGATATTTGTTTTGACTGTGGTGAAACTTGTACTAAATCTGAATAGAAAGGATGATTCGTTTCACTTTCCAGAATATTTCTCACTTTAAGCTGAAATTATATCAGCAATAATAGTATAATTCAACAAAGAAAGGGGTATTAATTCTTACACCACCAAATTGGTAAATTACTCACAGGTAAATAAGATATAGGAAAGTCATATTTTGTCGTTGTATCTTTCAAAAGTGCATAAATACATTTGAACAGAGGTCCACAAGGGGATAAAAAGTGACGAAGCTGCTTGAAATTTTCTTCTAAACATTCTGGAGTTGTTCTGAGACCCCAACCTGTCATTCCCCCTTGGGGACCAAATATATTATCGATCAGATATGGAAAAACACTTTGCAATTCTACAAGACTGGCTCTATCTAACAAAACAGTTAGTTCTGCACATCGAGTATTTATGGGTAGTGTGAGTGCATTTGCAACACGATTCTGTAAAAAGAAATTCAACCTTAATCCTTGAATAGTGAAAATAATAAGGGGTGTACTAACGAAAAAATTCTCTGGGCCTTTAACTTGCATTTTGGATATTCCGATCTATTGAAAATTACCAAGAGCTTGTTTACTGTTTGATTTGAAGTTTTCGCTCTTTATTTATTTGAGGTTAATGTTATGAAATTTGAAAATCTGTGTATCTTCATAGAATCGTATTTTATTGAAAGACCCCAATTTATTATAAAATTGGTCATTCAAAATTATTTCAAATTTATTCAGTTCGATTATAATGTGTTTAATATTGTGAAGCTACAAAAAAAGCAGCGATTAATGATCACAGATCTGTGGATTCATCGTTATTTGTAGTTGGTAAGCTTTCGAATTTCAAAGCACGTTTTTCATGCATTGTTGAAATCTCATTATTCCTGGGTTCGTATTCAACTTTTTACACTCTTTCTTCTAATTCAACTCCATCATTATTCATCGAAGTTCATTAATCTGCAATGAAACGCTTCAATAAAATTATTCATTCTTATCTTGTATGTGCATTACTGCATTGTGCAGTCCATAGGCGTAGAAAGATGCGAGGCACGCGGTGGCGGTGAGATACCAAGTATTTCGGTTCAGAGTTCCAAATTAAATTAATACTTGGCGTATAAAGTGAAACATTGTGTACATATATGCGAAAGTTATATCAGATTTGGTCAATGAAGATTTTATGAAGTTCTGTTTTTACAAAATAATATTTGTTATGTTCGCTGCTTCCTGTCGTTTTTATTTTCACAAAATAAATTTTTTAAACCAAATGTCAACGATAACCTATGCGAAAGACATTTCGACAAAATTACAAAATGTCTAAACGTTCAAAAAAATCCAATAAATATCCCGCCAATTCGTTATTGCTACCTGATATAACTGTGAAACCCCTGAACCGAGAAGGACCGTCCAAATTGAAAGCGAGCAATTCGGAAAATAATCTGAAGAAAAGCAAGCCACTGAAGCCATCTCTCTCAATAAAATCTTGGAGTGTGAATCAAAAATATGCCAAGACCAAAACTGTAAGTAATTCAGATGAAGACAACCTCGCTAATTTACAGGATCTGAATATCAATAACGAGTCAGATGACTTCGATTGCTCTTCGAATTTGTTGAGGGCCAAGGACAGTTTGGAGAATTTGTTGAAAACTGAGAGGTTATTGGAAAACACTGAGTTACATATTGGGTGTCCATCCACATCTTCATCGCCGGACACTTCATCACCTCGTTCCCTGCCTGCTTTAAATGAAAGCACGAAATCGACAGTAGCTTCAAAATCTTCAGCATGGGAATCGAATGAAAAAATGACGAAATGTCGGAGGGCGAAAGAAAGGAAGAAAAAAGGATCGAAAACAACGGAAACCACGGGTGTCAAATTACCGAAGTGCGACAACAGAGATTTCAAATCAGGAGATGACGAGAAGGCGGCATCGACTCCATCTTCTTCGAATTTGTTAGGCGACAATTTCGCTTATGTAGCCTATGAACCTAAGACCAGCAGATCTGTTGTTTTCACGAACGAAGTCATGGTCGTTTACTTCAATGGCGAGCACGTGGTGAGCGAGTCCAAGGAGCCTCTAAAGAAGGAACTCGAACAACAAGTAAGAAACAAAGAGATGAGGAGGGGACACCTTCTTTACAATTAATCACCTGGATTTCGCCAATAATATCCTTCATTTGTGCGCTACACCTTTCATCATTCGCAGAATATTCTTTCCTTGAGTACAAATTAAGAATACATCAGTTAAATCTAAATTCAAATATATAGT
This sequence comes from Adalia bipunctata, assembly GCA_910592335.1. NCBI lineage: Eukaryota > Metazoa > Arthropoda > Insecta > Coleoptera > Coccinellidae > Adalia > Adalia bipunctata. The sequence goes on from OU342951.1 coordinate 9,865,069, forward strand.
ATTTTTCGTTTCATTCCTAGAATCTTATTCATTTTTCTTGTATTGTCGTTTTATTTGTATTATTGTGAAATATCTGAGCTGTTTATCAAATTAAATGTTGATAAAAAAGGAATAAAATATATTGAGGAGTAAGCAAAAATTTGTTTTATAAAAAACGGAAAGTTATATCATTGTTCAAGGTTATATCACAGAATACCTAACTGTAGTTAAGTATTCTGTGGTTATATCAATAACTCCCGAAAAAGGGTTAGTACGCCACTGGACTCTTCGAATTTTTGGTTTAATTGAAGTGTAGCACAGAACAAAACCTATAGTATTGTACTATGAATGAAAAATATCAAATTCCATATTTAATTTCCACACAAAATTGAACAAGCAATTCAATATTTTTTTTAGTCTTCCAAACAAACTTTACCGGGTTCTTACCTTCAAAGTAATGATGAGACCTTATTGTAAGCCACTGACGACCCTAAAATATCTTCAAACGCAAAATTTTGCTCCAATTCTAGCTTTTCCAAGAAAATTCTCGGAAAAAAAATTCTTCTCGTAAATCTCATACCCTGCGCCTTTTTGAAGTATCGCGATACAAGTACATATTCAATATAGACTTATCTGAATCAGTAGGATCAAGACAATTTAGCATTTGAGTCTGTTGAATTAAAACTGACACTGTGAATGCATTTAGCATTGTTTAAACAATGCAATAAGTCGTATCGCCAGCTCACACTGTTCTGTAATTGTTTTGGTGAATAATATTTGTCTGATAGCGGGCATCCAAAAGCTTTTCCTTCTTGTGTTCAAATGCCAAAGTGAATTACTCAAAGATGATGAAAATTAAATGATAAGTGTCTCTCAATCTATTGAAATTTTAATATGCTTGAGCTGTTCACCAATATTTCAGGATTTGGAGGTCAAATTGAAAAGAAAATGAGACTTTATTCAGCATATTAAAAAAAATTGAATATGTTATAAATGAAACATACCATCGGAAAAAAAATTCACACAACTATCACAAATAAATTAAGACTAACATTATCACAAAATAATAAAAAAAAAGTTTATTGTTTCAGTTCATTCACATCAATCATTTCAAAATCATCTTCACTCGTACTACTTTCTCTAGAGATATTTTGGTTTTCATTGAAAGTAGCATTGTTCAAAGATTCTGGTAATTGGAAGCCACCGGCCGATATCACATAATCTACAATATTACCCACTAAACCTCTGGGCTCTGGATTAGTTTTATTTTGACTTTCTTCAAAAAGTAAACCATCTTCAAAAGCTCCTTCATCCTCGGATGAACTCTCTCTGTTCAATTGAGATTCTTTGAAATGAATATCCCTAAATTCTGACTCAGAATCACTAGAAAATTCTCCAAATATAATTGAGAGTGCGTCATTTTTAGATGAGTTGATTGGAATCAAGTCTTCTTCCAATATTTCTTGATTATCTTCAGCATCTAAGAAAGATGGCATGGAACTGATTCCACTTATCAAGGAGTTGGTTACTGAATCTGTAATTTAGATTACGAAATATTGAATGAACTGTATACATACATGGAGAATTTGGAATTAAATAATTGCTACCTATAATGCAAGAACATTGCTATATAACTCCGATATAATTACAACATAAATAACGATCATGATGAATTTTCAATAATGAATACCTGCTGTTCTGTCTGTGCCTAAACTTTCCAGGTCATCATTATCATCTGTCCTGTTATCAATTGGGAGAGGCATCAAATCTTCTTCCTCAATTGTACCTGAAATTTCAAAAGGTGTGATAAAGAAATATGTACATAGTTATAATGTACAATTTTACCTTGAAATCTTTCAACAACAGCTGCAACTTGTTCCAGTTTTTCTTTCATATAACATGTTATATTTCCGTGAACTAATGGGATAAGGAAAGAGAACCACAACAGAATGAAACTCAGCACCTCTCCAGGAACAACACGTCCAATATATGTAAGTGTTACAAAAAGCACTGATACAACCACACAAAACTGTAATTATAAAATGTTATAGAGATAAATTTGAGAATCAATAGATATATCACTACCTCTGTTGGATTTTCATTTCTGTAAAGGAGAAGTCTGGATGTATGGGTCGTAAATTCCTTTTGAAATGATTCATACATAGAAGTGAATTCCTGTGAATTAATATATGTACCGAATAAGATCCTATAATGAAACTTCAGCAACGCCATTGTGAAAATGAGAGCTACTATTTGAAGAGAAGAGTTTGCTGACAACCTGGAAATACAATAACTTTGAGAAAGATTCAAAATTCATCATATTGTACTTACCAAAATAAATAGTTCAACAAAATAAAATTCGTCAAGGTATAACATGGATATTTCCAACTAAGCAAGATGCAAATATCTCCAGTGAAAAAATATTCACCATCTCGCACCAAAATATCTACTTCGCGTTCTAAACGACGCAATATATTGGATAAGCGTTCCATTTAAAGGCTGGTTTGAATACTACACAATTGAATAAATTCAATATCAATGAATGTCACGGAATTATTTCATCACTAAACAATTTCTGTCGGTCTTTTACAACGAGAGCACGTGCGAAAATATCCACCAACTTGGGGGTGAGGGCACAACCACGCTAAAATAATATCATAACAAAGAAACTACGATTCATTCATTGTCATTTTGAGTTTACTCCTAACCACACTTTTCTGTGTCACAGAAGAAATTGAAGGTCATTATCATCGAATAATCATTATCTTGATTAGTTTTTCATGGATGAAAGGTTCCTCTTTGATAAGAGACTAGAGACTGGTTTCTTGCCGGTTTCAGAGACAACCGGTTCTCAAAATTTGGATTCTTTGAATAATAAGTAATCATTAAGCATTTATATCACACTTAAGGAACCATTAAAATAATGCGTCCATGCCGAAAGCATTTCTGCCAATGCAAGATTTCCCGGGAATTTTAAAATAAAGCCTCAATATTTTTAAAAATTTATTTTTCAACACATCCCACTTTACATTATAAGAACTTAAGACGTTATAGTTGACGGGTACCTAACAACGGGGTCTTGCAGTATAGGGTATTCCACATGGTGGACAAGGACATGGGGGTACAGGATCACACCAGACTCTCTTGTAACATTCGACTGGGTAGAGAATGTATGGTTGGGGGCAGCAAGGGACTGGCACTGGTGGTACAGGACATTTGGGGGGTGGGGGACAAGGGCAAACAGAAACTGGTACACATCCTTTTATTACAGAACACGGAGGACAAAACGGTGTTAGGCAAGGACAAGGGGAACAACACGACATTTTTTTTACGAAAATTTAGTTATTTTTACGGCCGAAAAATTTGTTCACGTCTGTATTGACATGAGAAAATTATATGTTTCAAACTGTTGCCACGGCGGCATCAACCCGGCTGCCTATACATTTTTTTCCGATTAACGGTGAATTTCCATGCATCCGTCATCCGATGATACGATCGTCCGAAAGTGTTGTGATTGGCGGAAATATTCAAAATTGAAAGGGCGCCAAACATTCGTCCGAAAGTTTCAACTCTCTTCCGTTATCGGAAAAATATTTAACTTTTGTCCGTTATCGTGTCAGATTTGACATAACTTTTTGAATGTTTGGCGTTCTCTTCTTTTGGAGAAGAATATAAATAGGTATCAATGAAGAATTTGTTGTTGATCTCGATGATTCTTTTATTAAAAGGAAAGAAAACGCAGTTCGCCGATATTATGGGTGAAAGATATTTTTAAGAACAGAAAGGCCCAAGGAATGTTTAACAACTTGGTGCAAGAAATGCGATTGTCTGATAGTGGGCAGTATTTCAATTATTTAAGAATGAGTAATATCACATTCAACAAATTATTGAGTATTGTTGGACCACCACTCACAAAAATGTACCATATACGAGAACCCATCTCTCCGGGTGAAAGACTAGCTTTGTCTTTAAGGTTTTTAATTTGATAATTCTATAATTATACAGTGCGCGTCAAAATTATGGAACAAATTCATTTTCTCAGAAAATAAATATTTGGCAACAAAAATCCTTTGAAAATGCATAAAAATTCAACTCTCTTCCGTTATCGGAAAAAGTTGAAAAATATTTAACTTTTGTCCGTTATCGTGTCAGATTTGACATAAAATTTTGAATGTTTGACGTGTTCTCTTTCTTTTGGAGAAAAATATGAAGAATTTGTTGATGCTCTCGATTCTTTTATTGAAAAGAAAGAAAAGAAAACGCAGTTCGCCAATATTATGGGTGAAAGATATTTTTAAGAGCAGAAAGGCCCAAGGAATGTACAACAATTTGATTCAAGAAATGCGATTGTCCGATAGTGGGCAATATTTCAATTATTTAAGAATGAGCAATACCACATTCAACAAATTATTAGGTATTGTTGGACCATCTCTAACCAGAATGTACCATATACGAGAACCCATCTCACCGGGTGAAAGACTAGCTTTGACTTTAAGGTTTGTAATTTGATAATTCAATAATTATACAGTGCGCGTCAAAATTATGGAACAAATTCATTTTTTCAGAAAATAAATATTTGGCAACAAAAATCCTTCAAAAACGCATACCTACAAATTTGGTGAAAGTGTAACAAAAATTGACATGTTTCAGGATTTTGTTGCCAAATATTTTTCTTCTGAGAAAATGAATTTGTTCCATAATTTTGACGCGCACTGTATTTTTCTTTTTGTTATTTATTTACAGGTACCTTGCAAGTGGAGATAGCCAAATTTCAATGGCATATGCTTTTCGCATTGGGAGTAGCACCGTTTCGAAAATCGTTAGGGAAACTTGCAATGTCTTATGGGACCATTTAAGTGGTAGTGTCCTTTTAACCCCCTCAGAACGATCCTGGCTAGAAATATCCGACGATTTTCTAGAAAAATGGAATCTTCCAAATTGTGTTGGGGCAATAGATGGAAAGCATGTGATAATTGAGGTAGTGTATGAAAGTTTGAGGTGCAGATATGTTGAATAAACTCAGTCCAATTATTCATATGTAGCATAAAAAAATAACTACAATGTGGGCTACTTTACCTGACTGTACCACCCATATGACTTTATTATTTGTAATCAAGCGCTGGTCACCAAAGAGTCAACTTTATATCTATCAGAATATATGACAATGTATCAATCATATTAAGCTTATAATAAATATTCATGTTATTTCGTAATACATATCTATCCAATATTGGTTATTTTGCTTTGTATCCATCACAAATTAATTTCATTTCAGGCTCCCCCAAAATCAGGATCAACTTTTTTTAATTATAAGGGTCAGCATAGTATTGTGCTTTTAGCAATATGTGATGCCAGATACAGATTCACCTTGGTTGATATAGGAGCGGAAGGACGTCATAGTGATGGTGGTATATTTAGAAATAGTGCTATGGGCCAATTGATTTTAAATGGTAATATCTGCTTTCCGTCTCCTTCGCCTATTGAATATGGAGGCGATCCATTCAATTATTACTTCGTTGCCGATGAGGCTTTTCCCTTAACACCTCACATAATGCGTCCCTACCCAGGTCGTTTCTTACCTCAAAGTAAAAGAATTTTCAACTATAGGTTTGTAATCATTTATTTTTTAATGTCCGTCATCCCATGGGGTTATAGAAGTTGTATCATAGTATAAAGAGGGGATTGTATGCCAACCTTACGGGGTTATCATTTGACGGAGTGGATCCCATCAATAGATGGCGATACAAGATATGGGCTCCTGCAGTGACTGTATGGGCTCCAACGACAGTGAAACGAATGTTTCAGAGTTTACTTTTACTTCAGTTATAGAATTCTTCATCAGTTTATCAGTCTGCATATATTAGTTCTTAAAAATATTTCATATTTCATGAGGGCACCACCAACTGAGTCGTAATTTTGGGGAAAAAGTATAAAAACCAACAGATGGCGTTGAAAATCGCCTCAAATGAAATTTACACTGGGTTTGGCATACTCAAAGATATTCTATAGAATATCTTTGGGCATACTATCCCCTCTTTATACTATGGTTGTACATATAAATTGTATTTCGAAATGTGTTAAAAATTACCTATAATATTTTAGCTGTCTGAAAAATATATATTTAATTATTTTCCGGTTGAGCAGAGGACGACGAATAATAGAAAATGTATTTGGAATAATGAGTGCTAAATGGAGAATTTACAGAAAACCTATTATAGCAAGCATAGAAACAGTGGAAGGTATAATAAAAGCCACAGTATGTCTACATAATTTTTTAATAAATGAGGAATCAAAATTAACTGCTGAAAATAGAACCTACCTCACGAATTCACTTATTGATAGAGAAGACTGCAATGGAAATACTATTATTGGTGAATGCGGAACAAATATTTCTAATAATTTTGCACCTATTGGCCGAATTGGAAGCAATATGTATGGAAAAAATTCAGAGATTATGAGAAACCAATTAACTTCCCATCTATTATTTGATGGTGCAGTTCCATTCCAATGGGATAAATAAAATGAACAACATATTGAATTAGTATTTGTCCAAACTTTAAATCTTCTTTGTTACTGAATAAACTGTACATTTCCAGAAAAACAAATTGTTTGTTCTTCATTACTAAATGTTCCTTTTTATATTTTTTATTGAACTTGAGTACAGAATAATGTCTAAAAACAAAAATTAAGCAAGATAATCTTTAGCTCCTTCATAAGCTGTCTGTAATAATTTGATTTCTAATTGCGTTCTCTCTCTCAATGGCATCTTTGACAATATTTCTGATATCGAGATGCATATTGGATTGACATTCGGTGTGGCAGATGGTGGTGCTGCAACAGGAGCATTAACTCTATTTAATGCCTCTACTATTGCCAAATCGATATTCTTCTTATCTTTTCTGCTACTTTTGGCACAAATTTTGGAAGTTCCTGCAGAACTACAAGGTGGAGGCACTTCATCGTTTGTTTTGAAACCATCTTCCCTTGGTGTTTCCTCATTCAAATGTGTGGCATTTGAGTTGATGTTACTCACCGTTCTGGAAAAAAAAAATTATGTTTTAGATACAAAGGTCTTTTTACTCGATAATTCTATATTTCAGTGAATGATTTTTTAAAGACTTTTATGTATATACTTTTCTACACTTACGGCCGATATTTTACTGTGTCACTCAAAAATGACATAAGATCATAATGTTCCCACTTCTTCTTTCTTTTCTTCGCTGCTCCACTACCACTTGGTATGTAGCTTTCCATTTCTCCTTTAACACGTACATAAGTATCTCGAAGATTTCTCCATTTTTTTATTAGGGTTAAAACTGACAAATCCTCTCGACCTACAATATAACTCAATATGATATGATATAGTGTTTATCCTGATTACTCCCCTCTGAAACTACAAGCAGTTGTGTTCTGTGTAGGCTTTGTTACTGTGTCCTTACGCCACCTTAGGCACAGCACTGTTAATTTTTGACCCAACAGTGTAATGGTTGCCCCTACCGAGACTAGAAAATTTCTTTCCTAGCTCGGGATTGAACTTCGGACATGCCGGGTCCTAATCCAATGCTCTAACCATTGAGCCAAGGGCCTTCATATAATGCCCAACAACCTAAAATTCCTATGATACCTCCAAAAGCTTCATGAATTTCGAGCCAAAGATTATCTCTGACAACTTTACTCCTTTCCTGCAAAGGTATCCGCGAGTCCCATAACGGAGGCCTGGCCATCACCAAATGAATGAGATATTCTTCTACTGAAACTTCAGATTCAGTACCTTCAATCTTAAAAAAGTAACAATATAACAACAATTTATCAAGAAGTTTATTTGATGGTTATTACCTGAGAGTCCTGAGACTGTTCATAACGGTTGTTTTCCTTCTCAATATAATAGTAATCTATTTCGTCCATTCTTTTTCGCTTTTGAATGAAAATAATGAATATTGAAAATATCTACAAAACGAGCCCTTCCACAGGAAAGAATATTAATAAGCACGAATCAAACTAAATTATAACGAAAACACAAATATTAAACGAAAACTCAAACACTACACGATATATAACTCAAATACAATACGAAAACTCAATTAAACTTAACGAATACAACTATTAATTATTCTTTGTAGATCTAATCTAAACGAACTCAACTGGAGAATAATCTAAATTTGATTTGAATTTGTCTGTTTGAATTGTACCATATGTGGAAACCATGGTAACATAATGTCACTTCTCTTAGCCACCCATAGAACTTATAGTACATGGAATGCTATTACCAGATCAAAAAGTGGGTAAACATCTCAAGTTGGAGGAATACCGAAATTTCCATGTTCCCATGGATACGGCCTGTCACACCATGGGCGCCCGCAGAAATCCGCAAAAATTTTTCTCAGGGGGGGCCAAATTAAGATTATAGAGCAATATTAAGGGTGTTGTGCTGTAAAACACTGAGGCCATCAAAATCTCAGGGGGGGCCATGGCCCCCCCTGCCCCCCCCCTGCGGGCGCCCATGTGTCACACCGAACAGAAACACAGAAATGTTTGCCGAAATGCCCAGTGAATCGGATCTTGACGATTAAATTCATAGTATTTCTGTGTTTCTATTCTGTATGACAAGTCGTAACCATGGCAACATGGAAATTTTAGTATTCCTCCAACTGGAGATGTTTATCCACTTTTTTAAGCTGAGCAGCAAGGCTAATGGCATTCCATGTACTATAAGTTCTATGTAGCCACCTCAAAGATTATAATCTTTGGCGACAACGTTTTGAGAATTCGGACGTATGGAAATTGACAGTTTCGTCCGTCGGACGTATACGATATCCGAATCGGACATCGGATGACGGATGCATGGAAATTGACAGTTTCATCCGTCCGACAAAATGTATACGATATCCGAATCGGACATCGGATGACGGACGCATGGAAATTCACCGTAATTGTGGCCACTATGATAAGCGCTTTCTTATAACTATTGAAATATTACCATTTTTTAAGTGTTACAAGTGTTGTGTTACGTCATTAGAGTTTCACTTGCAACAAATATTGGAAGACGGCTAATAAAAAGATTGAGTAACAATAACAATGTGTTTATTAAAACTTATGCATACTGCAACAATCAGATATTAAAAATGCTTGTTCAAATCTGGTTATGAACTCAACTCACTAAGAACCTCATTATCTTCTTCTAAATTCTCCCTAGTTGAGGGTTGCATGTTTATTCTTTTAGGCAAAGTCATTTCAAATGCTTCTTTGAAACTTTTACCCTCACTAACCCTCAATAAAATTTCGAAAACTGCAACAAAATCAAACATTTTCATATTTTATAATGAATCGTAAAAAATAAAATATCAATTAATATTGTGAAAACAAACCTTGGTTTATTGTGAATACTTTGCGATGTTTCATCCAAAAATATTCACTTATAGGTAACTGTCCATGTGCTATTCCTTGTTCCACAGCTTTCTTATAGCATAGACCCTAAAATTGCAAAAAAAATAACAAGATCAAATGGATTAACTCTAAATAAAACACAATTATATTTCCATCACCTTTTGCTCTTTCATTTAATTCATATTTTTTCAAGAAGTTCTATTAGTTCTCTTAAAATTGAAAAAACTCATTTCCTATCTAGATACAGTGAAATTAAGTGTGTGAATATAACACCTTCCATTCAAAAAGCAGACATCAAGAGTACTCACTTTATGGAAGTTATGATCTACAAGACCTCCAATGATATATACTTTATCTGCTTCTAATTTATTTATTATATTGTCGCTTTCACTAGAAAGATATATCAACTTATCTTTGGGGAAAACATCCATATAATTCTGGCTATGAAAATTCAAGTCCCAATTTTCATAACCATGATGCTTGCTCATTTCCTTCTTATTTTTTCCATGGAAACTGGTAAGATGTAATTGCATTGGTTCTTTTGCCCTACGATTTTCCGTATAAACACGTAAAATTTGTTTTATAGTTTTTGCCATGTCCTAGAAATTATCCTATGAGTAATAGAAAAATCAATAACAAGGTGAAATATTCTTGAACAATCATTTCAATAAATGGGGAAGATTTACTACAGTTTCTCTTGCTTTTGATTCAACTTATAGAATAGTTTTTCATTATTTACGATTTATTATTCTTTATTTTCCTTATGAGAGAAATTTTAATTCTTATTGATGTGATGTAGTTGTAGAAAAAATGATATTGATATCTATCCCCAGAATTCAACAGAATATAAATTTAATATGTACCTTATCCGTCATTAAATCATCAAAACTAAGGTCTAAACAGACATTAATCTTACAAGGACTATCTGCCATTTTCATTCTCTTCAGTTCTTTCCTACTGGGTCCTAAATCAATATTGTTCATCTTGGCGAATTCTCTTTTTTCTTTCATTTTTAATCTCTCCTTAGCCCTTTTTTCCTTTTTCACTTCTTGCCACTTCAACACTTTCATATACTTTTTCTGTTGACGTTTAGATAATTTGGAAATTTCTACACCATTGAAAAGTTCCTCCTTTTCTACATTACTCTCATTTGCAATTACTGATACATTTACTGGACTAATATAATTTTCTGTACAATTTATTTTTTCTTTATCCACACACACTTCGTTACTTCTATCATTAGCTTCATTTCCTGTGCAATTCGGTTTTTCGTTATCAGTACTTGGATTGTTGTTGGGATTTTCACGATTTTCAGATCCAGATTCTAAATATTTCACTACCCCAGTATCAATACACAATTTTTTGTTGGGTATATCGTCATGTAAGGGTCTTTTGAGACCTATTTTATTAGTATCTGTCATTTTAAATCAATAACATTTGACTTGACCTTATTTCTTCGAAAAAACCGATCGCAAACAATTCCCCTGCAACTTCCAGAATTACATGATAACTTAATTTTGAAAATATTAATTAACCTCTTTAATTAATGAGGTTAACTTTTCAGAAGACAAGATGCATAGAACTTGAGATACATATCAAAAATCACAGACTACCGTCTTTACAAAATAAATTCATGACAAGTTTTTTATGTTAATTCTTATTCAGATCATATGAAAGTTCATATTTTTATCGGATCTGAAAATGTTTAATTGAAAATAAAATATTTATGATGAGTTATGGGTTTGTAATTCCCTCTCCCTCTCACCAAACCACCAGTAGATCATAGAGAAAGCCGATAGAAAAATAGGGAAAGAAATAGGTTTTGTTTACAAAATTTCCAAATTTTGTTTCTTTGAAGAGAATTTTTTCCATCAAACTAAGATAATAATCAATTAAATGTGTTAGTGATAGAAACAAATTATCAAACTTATGCTATTTCACACTATTTTGTGAGATTTTGAAAGAGTTACGAATTACTGAATATCAAAATAATTCATTGATTCTCAAGAAGGTTACCGATTTATGATAATGAATTCATAATCCACGTAAAATTAGGACTAATGAAAGCCTGGGTTATTTGATATGTTATTTACTTACCATTTTTTGCAACTCTTTTAAAGCGGGAAAAAGGTAAACTGTCAATAACCTCAATGTTTGGCTAAAATCGAAGTATGTTATCAAAAACATTAGACATAACTGGCAAAAAAGAATTATATCAAATAGTTTTTGAAATAAAAGCCCAAAATTACGTATATTACTGAGAATTGATAATATATTTGTGAAAAATTCAATGAAAATCCATTGCAAATTGAATTAGAAACTGTCTTAAATTCAAGGAAAAAGGATGCATTTCAAGTTTTGAACAGATTATCTCCTCAAAAATGAAGAATTATCCTAAAGCTACACCCAAAAATGATTTTGGAAGTACTGCCCTAAAGTCTAATCAGTCTTTGTTCATGGATGAATCTAGTGATGACCTCGAAAATTATTTAAATGCTCCATTAACTAAAAGCTCCACCGCAACTGGAGGTCCAATTCTATATCCAGAACAAGACTTGGAATGTTCAACAATGAATGCTCTCAGTAAAAACATCAAAGGAAGATTTCAAAAGGATTCGAAGAGTGGCAGAAAGAATAAATTCTTCAAAAGTAAATCTTTAGAAGAGAAGACATCAGTTAATTCTAATGAGATACCTGTTATAAATGAAGCCATGAAAAAATTCTTCAAAGAAACACCCTATACACCAAATTCAAAATGTACTCCAAAAGTATTGAAGACATATTCAAATAAACATAAGAACCAATCTATTGCGATCGAAAGCTTTAGCCTACCTGACGGACCTTTTGTTTCAATAGATACGTCTCATACAAATGAACAGGATTCAATTGATTTAGATATTGAAGCAGGTGAGGATAGCTATGATATTTCATTTTTATTTGGTTCTTGGATACATCCTAACCAGAAGGAATCCTCAGAAATCAATCTAAATGAAGAATTCAGAAGAAAATCTGATTCAACCTATACAAACACATCTTTACAAATTGCTAGTTTAGAAACTGAGCTTAGAGATGCTTTCAACTTCGAGGAAGATGCATTGGTAAGTGGTTCTCTCTATTTACAGTTTCTGTAGACCCTTCAATAATTCTGGTGTAGTAGATTCTAATTTTCCTATTGCTGCTTTGGTTTTATTGATCTTGTTTAATTTGTATTTGATTTTATAGAAGAGACATAAGATTATTTTTGTTTCACCAATCCAGTTAAAAAATTTATGAAAATTTAGTAGTGTGGATATTTTAACATTTCAGATTCAACATGTGGAAATTTCAAATGTGAAGACTATGACAGAAAGAAAAAGATGTCCAGTTGTTTCTTTAAAACCCTTGAATCTAAATGATGATACTCTGTTAGAAGCAAATAATTTGTCTCCTTCAAAGAATAGAAAAGATTTGTTGTTTGAACGTTGGGAGAATTTTAAAACGAAATTCAATAAAACAAAACTTACAGATATTAATGAAGTTTCTACTGCAAACACACATTTTACATCTCCAAAAGTCATTGATCCTGTCGAAAATAAGACTCATTTGAGACGAAGTACTCGTTCGAATAATTCGTCTGTAGTTTCACAAGGTTCTCATGTTTACCCAAAAAATTCTTCTGATATCAGTCCATTGCTATTAAATCATATTCCTTTGGAGCAAGTTGATCAAAAACACGAAAAAATGGAAGATAAAACTTTGGACACATCTCTCTTTAGGGATATTGTCTCTCCTCGAAGATCTTTGAGAAAAAATGGCCAACAGGTTGATGATTCACAGCTCGTAAACACAAACAAGGATAAGCTTTACTCCAATTCAGGAAGTCCCAAAAAGAAAATTGGATATATCAAGAAAGATAATCCAAAAGTCAGCCCTCTAAAAGGCCAACAATTCAGCATTTGTAAACAATTAAATGTGGATGATTTGCTTGAAAGCTCTCCAACTTCAAATCATAGAGATGTTCGACTTTCCTTGAGGTCATCTAATTCTCATGCAAAACTGAAAATTCATAATGAATCGAGTTGCTTAGAGCAACAATTGACAAGAAATGGTGTTGTAAAAAATGAAAATATTGTTCTGGAAAAAAGTCCAGAGAAGTTGTCTATTGAAAAGAGAAATCTATTGAATGAGTCTGAAATTAATGTTTGCGGCAACAAGAGAACTCCTGTTACTAATAAATCAAGTCGAAGAAAGAACACCAATAACTCTCAGAATTGTGTTGCACATAAAAGAAAATCCAATAGGTTGCAATTAATGTCTGACAAGATTGCAGATAATCCCACAGAGCCTTATCTATCAAAAAATCTCGAAGAAACTGAAATTGATTCACATAATTCATCATTAAATGAAATGGAAAAAAAATCTGAGAATTTGAATAGGTCAATTGATCAAGAAATTAGCAGTGTTGGAATTTCACCAATATCAAAGAGAAAACGAGAACGTCCTCATCTATCAAAAAATCTCGAAGAAGCTGAAATTGATTCACATAATTCATCATTAAATGAAATGGAAAAAAAATCTGAGAATTTGAATAGGTCAATTGATCAAGAGAATAACAGTGTTGGAATTGCACCGATATCAAAGAGAAAACGAGGACGTCCTAGAAAAAATGTTCTATTAGTAACATCAGAAACTATAGTAACATCAGAAACTATCGATCTAAATACAGAAGCTGAATGGGAAGCATCAAAAACTTCAAGAGAGGAAGATTCGAAAAGAGAAAAGAGTGATTTGAAAGAAGTTGCAGAATCAGATGCTTTTCAAGAAAAACGTTCAAAGATGAATGATACAACACCCAAAATTCAACATAAGAGCAATGAAGAAAAAATTAATTGTGGAGTTGAATTAAGCGAATTCAATGGTGTTGATATTATTTGTAATCCGATGAATGAGATAGAAGACAATGATAAATTTGAAAGTAAAGAAGAAGCAAATATTTCTGAACTGTGTGTCCAAAAACCATTAAGAAGGAAGAGAGGAAGACCTAGGAAAAGTGAAGGATTGAAACAGCATGATACACCAAGTAAAACATTAAATGAAATAGAAAAAAGAGATTTTGATAAAGAGAAGTCTGATAGAACTGTCGATGGAAACAGTGTGAATGGAATTAAAAATGTGAAAAAGACACTCGATAATATCGATAAAACTTATGAATTTTGCGGACAGAGGAAGAGTGAAATAATAGAAAAAAGTTCAGAAGTATTGAATTGTGAAGAAATAGTAGAATTTGAAATGAAAGAATATTCACATGAATCATCATTAGATAATATTGGTGAAAATGCCAAAGAAATTATCGTCAATGCACATTTTGAAGAAAAACAGATTTCTGATGTGGCAACTGTACCATTAAATGGAATCAAAAGAAATCTAAATGAATCAACATCAGATAACATTGGAAAGTTTTTAGATTCTATTGTCGAAGAAAGCAGTATATTCGAAAAACTCACAAAAACTGAAGAAGCATTGGATGATGCAAAAGAAAAAAAAACAAACAAAACTGAATTTGAATCGATTTACTTGGAATCATGCAAAAAAAATTGTGGTGTGAATTATAAATTGATGGGTAAAGAAATGGAAAAAGTGAAGGAAGCATACTTGTCCAAAAGTTTGTTTGATGGAAAGTCTAGTTTTCCAGAAAAAATCCATATTTCTAATCACAATGCTGAAATAGAACTAAATAATACCAAAGCTACCCTAGGTTATTCCGATTTTGGATATGATGTTACAAGGAGAATGTCATTTCGCAAAATTTTGGAACGAGTAATGGAAGCCAGTAGGTTAGAATTGACTGAAACGGAAAACTCTAGGATTCAAAGATGTAAATCGGTTCCCCATGAACATTTTCGTTCCAGTGAAGATACAAACCATATTTGTACCAAAGCTCTTTCTGCCGATTCTAAATTTAACCTATTGAAAAATAGGAAAAACTCTGATTCTAATGCGAGACATATGGATATTTCAAGAGTAAAAAAATGTTTGGACTATAATATGGAACCAAATTCTCAGGAGAGAAATTTGACAATCAGAAAAAGGACTAAATCAATGTATATCGATGAAAAGAAATCGATTGATACTTTAATATATCCAGATGTGGAGACTTTTGAAAACGGTGGTTTGGAGGGCATAAAATCATCCCTTAATAAATTTTCAACAGGTCAGAAGAAAAAACTAAGTAAGTACAAAAATATCGCAGAAAACATTACGAACACCAGTAACTCCAATGATAATAGACAGTATAATGAAGAAGCCAAGCTATCAAGTAATGATAATGCGAATTCTTCGATTCTGGAACAAACTATCAATACTGATTTTGAAGAGAATTCAGTGAATCAAGAGGTAGGAGATTTGCTATCTGATAAAATGGACGATCAGTTTTATGAGCGAAGAAGATGTAAGTCATTTTCTGGGGTCAGCCGAATGGAGAAATTTAAACCTCGGAGTGTATCAGTTATCGATAGAAGAATCAAAAAGAAGAATAAGAAAAACAGTTGTGAAGAACGTCCCAGTTCTAGAGTTGTCAGAAAAGGTGAGTTAACAAATTTAATTTCTTTTTAATGTTACAGTATGGGCACAGAATAAGTACCCACTCAGTAACGATACTCAGATTATAACATGGTGTATCCAGTTTTAATTTTTTTCAGTATATGAATTCAATATTGGGGATACTGTCTGGGCTAAACTTGGCAATTACCCATATTGGCCGGCTTTGATAGTGAAAGATCCTGAAACATCGGAGTTCAAAAAATTTAGACGTATGTACACATCCATTGATTATAAGCAGAGAGATTCTAAATTTTTTTTCAGTATTGAGAACAACACCATATTATCATGTTCGGTTTTTTGGAGACAATGGAAAAAGAGCTTGGACATCGTATTGCATTCCATATGAGGGACCTGAAGATTTGAACATACTGACAGAAAAATCTCAGGTAAATAATTTCTGCTTGAACATTGTTCGAAAGGCTGTTTAAGTAACTCAACAAGCCATGAACTTTTCACAGAAGTTAAATGGTTAACATACTGAAGATCTTTTCAGAAGTTTGTTGTTTTCAGTTTTTCTTTTATACCTGAAGAATCAGGTTAACTATCATCACTTCTGAAATTTCTATTTACATTTTTGATTGCTATGTGTGAAATTGGCCCCAAACAATTTATTTCAGGGAATACCAGCTTCAGATTTGGTTGTCAATTCATCAAAAAAACAAAAATGGGGTAAAGCTGTAGAAGAAGCAGAACTCGTTAAAAATAGTCCTCTTGAAGAAAAACTAGGATTTTTTGATCGTATTTTTCCAATTAAAGGCATTCGTGAAATTTCTGAGAAAGTGAAAGATTCACCAACAGTAGGTTTTGAAAGAGTGAGAAGTAAATCTTTCAGTTGTTCTAGTAAACTGGGATTGAATGAGTTCAAAATAAATAGTAAAATGCAAAAAGAAAAGATTCCTATGAAATTATCGTCTCTTTTGTCGTGTATTGATGATGTTGTGAAGAATTCTTCTCAGGAAAGTACTGACTTGAAGAATGATACACCTTCATCACCAATCGAAAAGAGTCCATTGAAAGATAATTCTGCTGAGGAGGTGATGAAGTGTTCTGAAGGAAATGAAGATCAAATTGAATTAAAAAAAAGTTGCAAATCTCCATTGAGAAAAAAGAGTTCTTCTATGAAGGACAGTTCAGTTCTATCTGCTATTGATGACGTTGTTAATAAATATTGTCCTAAAGTGCATAGATCAAGAGCAGAGTCACCAAAGAAAAAAATTAAACAATCTTTGGGCCGAACCAAGGATGGAGGTTGTGACACAGATGTAGGTCTTGAATTATTGGATATTCCTGCACCTAATGTTGAACTGAAAACTCAAACATTAAATGAGAAGTCCCCGATACGAAATTCAACCAAGGAGTCGACCACAATGGAAACTCCTCTTTCCTCTAAAAGGGATACACTGGTTTCCCCTACGAGAAGAACCAGGTCAAAGTCTTCTATGAGACTTCAAAGGAGAAGGCTTTCAAAAGAACTTGAACAAGATGAGATGAAGGAAGTTTCGGATCACCCTAAAGTTGCTACGGAACTATCAACTAGCCCTCGACGGATTAAACTGAAGAGAAGAACAATTGCAGTTTGTCAGACCAGCAGTGAGAATTCTGAGAGTGATAGTATATTGAATGCATGCACTTCTCGACTACCAGAATACAAGAAAAATTTATTTCGGGGGGTACCAAAAGAAAGAGTTTGCCAGATCTGCGAGAAACCTGGAGAAGTTGTTAAATGTAGGGGACCATGCAACGGCGATTTTCACATTCAATGTATTGAGGAGTCCTTGAAGAAAACAGAGGAATTGACTTTGAAAGAAACAGAAGAATTGGCTATAAAACAAAGATCTAATGATGTGAATTGGCAGAGTGATGGGATTATAGTGAAAAATAAGCAAGTTGAAATAAGCACAGTTGAATCGCGAAAAAAATTCGCTGATAACGTTATCCTGTCACCTGTCAATAACAAGATTCCTTTGATGGAACAAATTGATCGTAAAATGAAAGAACTGATGACCCAGGTGGAATCACGAATCTCTGTAGAATCTAATGGGTCAAGTAGTGAAGAAATTGATAATTTTGAGAAGACTCTGGCAACGAAGAATAAAGATGGAAAAAATTTGAAAAAACGTAAAAGTTGTATTTTTAAACACGTGACTGCCGATGATGTTAGGGAGATTAACTTATCGGATACAGATATTTCAGTTACAAAATCAGATAATTATTCGCAGATAATGAATGCAGATGAAGGCATTTATAAGTGTGCATATTGCATATCCACAGTTATACCGCCATGTTTTGTTTGCAACTCCGTTTTATCCAAAAAAGGAAACGTTATGAGACAAAGATGCTCACTTCAGAAATGTGGCAGGTATTATCATTTGGAGTGTTTAAACGCTTGGCATCAAACACAGTGGTCCTTTATTCTTCACGAAAAGAGAAAAACTGAAGCTTTCGACAGTTTTGTCTGTCCGCGACATTCTTGCCATATATGCGCTTCAGAAAACTCGGGATTTTCGACGGGAAGATGTCCGAACGGTAAATTAGTAAAATGTTTACGTTGCCCAGCTACCTATCATAACAGTTACCATTGTGTCCCTGCAGGCACGGACATTTTGAGCAACACCCAAATTGTTTGCCCTCGGCATGTCGAGGGAAACAAATCATCAAACACTCTCAACACAATTTGGTGTTTCGTTTGTTCTGAAGGAGGAAATCTGATTTGCTGCGAAACCTGTCCTACAAGTGTACATTCTGAATGTTTGCAAGTCAATTTGTTGGAGGATGATACGTATATATGCGAAGATTGTGAATCGGGAAGATTTCCCCTTTATGACGAAGTGGTTTGGGTGAAGTGTGGGACTTTCAGGTGGTGGCCAGCTATCATACTCTTCCCTTCTGAAGTACCTGCGAATGTTGAGAGTAAGGCTCATAGTAAAGGAGAGTTTGTAGTGAAATTTTTTGGTACCTACAACTATTTCTGGGTGGGAAGGGGACGGACTTTTTTGTATCAGGAGGGAGATACTGGATGTTTGAACAATACAAAGAATAAAATTGATGAGGCTTTCAGTAGGGCGCTCAGGGAGGCAGCTGATGTTTTTAGTTTCAAAAAAGGTAAGTTGAAAGTTTGTAAAGCAGCGTAATTGTATGACATAGCATGATTTACAATGAATTTATACTTATTTATGAATTTGTCATGATACAGGATTGAGGGCGAAAAAACAAAAAGAGGTAAACAACGGCCTGAAACCTCCTCCTTATGTGAGGATTAAAGTGAATAGAGCTGTTGGTAATGTGAAAGTTTTTGAAGGAAATCTCAGTAACACCACTCCTTGCGACTGTGATCCGAGAGATAAAAACCCTTGTGGCCCTGACAGTAACTGTTTGAATAGGTGAGTGATAACTTTCATTGAAAATCTGCACCTTCACTCCATTTGCGTTTATTTTGGGAATGAAAGCATTGATGATGGCAGATTATTTGTATATTTCATACTCTTTCAGGATTCTTTTAACTGAGTGCAATCCGGAAATATGTCCGGCTGGTCAAAAGTGTAAAAATCAAAGTTTTGAAAAAAGGGAGTATCCCAATATTGTGCCATATAGAACAGCAGGGAGAGGTTGGGGATTGAAAACATTAGAATTTATAAAAAAAGGACGGTTTGTTATCGAATATGTTGGAGAATTAATTGATGATGAAGAATACCAAAGGAGGATTACTAGGATGCATCAGCAGAAGGACGAAAATTATTATTTTTTAACGATAGATAAAGATAGGATGCTTGATGCTGGACCTAAAGGTATTTGAGATAGTTGAAAATGTTGCAAAGAAAAACGGAAAACCAAACAATTGATTAAAACTTTGCCTTTCCTGTTTAAGGTAATGTGGCGAGATTCATGAACCATTCTTGCCAACCTAACTGTGAAACTCAGAAGTGGACAGTAAATGGCGACACAAGGGTAGGTTTGTTCGCAATAGAAGATATACCAATCGATGCCGAACTCACTTTCAACTATAATTTGGAGTGTGTTGGTACAGAAAAGAAAATTTGTAGATGTGGGGCACCGAATTGTAGTGGTTTCATAGGAGTGAAACCAGTAAGTATTACGCTTGATATTGCAATTTTCCTCACTATTATATTCCTGTTAGAATATTATATCAACCATCCTATTTTTTATAATTACAGGAGGATCAGAAAACCACAAAGAAAAACTCCTCAGTGAAGACAGTTGTACCTGAAAGACAAGAGGAGGTTAAGAAAGAATCTTGCTTTATATGTGGCAAAGAAGGGAATGTTGATGAATGTTCAAATAAGATGTGCTTCAGATCGTACCACCTTGAGTGTGTTCAATTAGATTCATGGCCTAATGGTATGTACTTTGTCGAATAATCTTGTAAATATAATTTTTTCATCCGATTTTTAGGCAAATGGATCTGCCCTTCTCACAATTGTAATATTTGTACTAAGAGGACTTCAAGAATATGTGTTCATTGCAATAATTCATACTGCCCTTTTCATTCTGAAGGAAATATTAGATATGACGATACATTAGGATACTTATGCTCTGAGCATGACCAGGTGAGCGAATTTCTTTGACATTGTATCTCAACAAACAGTTCTCATTTTTGTATGTTATTGCGAATGAAAAAATAATGATTTTTTCATTTGAAGATCAAGAAACCTAGGAGACGGAACCAAACAGTTGATAAAAGTAAAGAAGCCAATTCAAGTGATAGATCAGACTCTCCAAAGAAAAATGATGCATCAGAGAGTACAAAGAGTGAATCATTACGATCAGAAAGGTACAGGAAAAGGACTAGTTATTCTGATACTAGCAATCCTAGGAAGAAAATTAAATTAGACAAAGAATAGAAGTTACCAAAAAAATCAAGTTCAGTTTTAGATTTTAGAGAACATATGTAAATATTTTAACTTTTCAATACTTCAGGTTTATAATGGACTTTTTGTTTACTCTGTACATTTTTGTGATGTTGAATTTTATAGACTATGTATGCATCATGTCTTAATATATCTTTGGAAAAAAATGGATTTTTTATTTGGTACCCTGAAACCATAACATCGAGGATTGGGTATAAAGATTTTCAAATACATTATTGAAAATATTTTAATTGTTCTGGGTAAAAATATTTTACAAAATTTATATTCCAATAATTATTTACAACTTATCCACTAAGACTATAAACGATTTCATGAAGGCATTGAGCATTGCAGGAGTTCAAAATTCCTCTCTGTGAAACTCCCGATTCATCAGTCATCACAATAAACTTAAATTATTACAAGAATTAATTCTATCAGAACCCTCGTTTTTCAAAATATCACACTACAACTCTGTGCATTACTTCAAACATATCTAGTACATATTTCTTACTAATGTTTGTTCTTTTTAAAAATGAACATACAGGTCTGGCAAAGTTTATTCTTGGTATAGGAAATATCAATGCGAGCAACAGAGAAGGACAACTCCATAAGGTGAATAGAATGACACGGAAATATATAATGTAGTTCAAGATTGTCCCTTCCTAAATCGTTAAGAGGTCTCTGAATTCCTTTCCAGTGCATTATAATACTACTATACTAAGATCGTTATTGACAAGACCTGTATATTTTACTTCTGAGGAAGCAATGGATCATTGAAATTCATTGATACCTTGATGAATGTGAATCAAAAAATTATTTATCAATATGTATCATCATTAATTTGTATGTTCGTAAATAATGAATTATGAAGAATAAAGTGGAATATTGAGAACTACAGCGTATGTTGTTTAAAAAAAAGACTGGTTCTTGGTAATTCTGTACAGGGAGCAAAATCAGTCATACTTTTGGATGATTTGAGACCCAAAAGTTTTGACACAGATTATTCTCTTAGCAGATCTCAACAAAATGTTCTGTTATAAATACAATTAAATATCTATGTACACTGGATTTAATACTTCGAATTATTTTCTCAGCGTTTTTGCCCCATAGGTTGATATACCAGTAGTTTAGGACGCGATGATATCTAATACTAGTGGCTTTCGAATTGCACAATTTGAGCACCCAGTCGAGCACATGCGTGCGCAGTATCCTGTCTGTGTGAACAAGACAGGATACTGCGCACGCATGTGTGCTCGACTGGGTGCTCAAATTGTGCAATTGGAAAGCCACTAATTTCAACATCAGTTTCAAAGTATATGACGTGGAATATTCCCTGAGAAATGAAAACAACCTATAAAAATTCTAGGTTCGAAATTGTAGTTATAAAAAAGATCGCCCCCGTTTTGAAAACATATTTGATTATTGTGTGAACTTACGGCCAAATTTAAAATTTTGACTTATTGTCCGATTTCCCCGTTCCGCAAATATCCAGTCGGTAATTTGTTCCTAAGTTGCTATAAATCAAGGAAATTTGAACTCCTGTAAATATCTTGGATGTAAAATATTGTGGTAAGAGTTTGATCTTCCCAAATTTCTGTCTCTTCTACTTGTACCTTCTTGTGGCTGGACTTGATTGGGATAATACCAGGACTCTGGCGGTGAGTATCTCCTTCTCTGCCCGTTTCCTTGCCTCATGTTCCCATCTTCCCGCCTTGGGAGCTCTTGAAACTGTCGTCGATTACGATCAGCAACTTCTCTTCTTCTGTAATACTCCTGTTCTGATTCTGTACCAAATATGTCCAAAACCTGGGATGCGTGGAATTGGCTGGAGGACATTTCCGGGGTGTTCATCCAGGATTCCTGGTACTTTTTATCTAAGGATTCTTTGTCTAAAACAGGTTTCTTATTGGAGTGGTTTGAACTCGATTCGCTTGAGTTTTCTTCTGAAGTACCAAGACCTAAGTCTTTATCGACGCTGTAGGATTTCAAGTTGGCACTCCCGTATTTTTCTAATGTTGGTAAATTCTGACTTCTTAGGGTGTTACCTAGGTTTCCTGCGTTGATCTTGAGTTGCGGGTGGGGTATGCAATAGGGGTGAGGAAGCGTTTTTTCTACGTTGGACATACTTATGCTTTCTTCTTTGGTACGTTTCGAGAAAGAACCAGGTCCAAATAACGATAGTAGAACTGGTAGGAGGAAGAGTCCATGCATTGCTCCGAAGAATACCACAAGGAACACCATTTTGAAGAAAACAGCGAATATGTAGTTGTTAGCAAGGATCAAAGCCATCATTCCTAAGATTGTACTGATAGATCCTTGTAATATTGGAAGACCTAAGGCGTACAGGCATTCCCTAACCCTTTCATCAGGAGATTCTGCCTTTGAGCTCATGTAAGCGTAACATATATGAGCAGTGAAGTCCACACTGAATCCTATGCACATGATCAGATTGATCATGGAGATTGAGTCCAAGTGTACACCCCACAATGCCATGTATCCGATAACGCCGGTCTCGATGGATACTATGCTTATTGCCACCCAAAATGAACATAAAAAGTTGGGGATGAAAATGAAGGAAACAATCATCATGATGACCCCTCCAATTAGCATGTTCTGCATCGACTGCGGACGCACGAGTTCGAACTGCAAACAAAATGTGTTAATGAAGATAATTATGGTTTGGATCTTTGATTTCTGTAACACTTAAACAGGATCCTTTACTCCTTTAGATTGATTTTTAGCACATATCGTATTTGATTTATGAGCAGATCAAGAGGAATGAAAGAGTTAATATTTACCTGATCAAAGAATACAAAATATGGGTGGAATATGGTAGCATTTAGCGGGGACTCCTTGCAGATTTGCCTCAAAGCACCAACCATTTCTTTCTCATGTTCTGTACCAGAAATGTTCACAGCTTGAACCAAGAACCTCATAGCTACGATGTTATCACCGGATTCGTCAAACTTGACGTCTAGGGAGAACGTATTGGTAGGTGGCAACCACAACTGTAACATTCATTGATTGGTGAAAATACGAATTAAATAGGCATCTTATATTTACTTTACCTCTTTGAGAACTCTGTTGAAATCATCTTTTTTGTCAATGTTAAAGTTGAGGTACTCCTGGTTCCGCTCTGCATACTGAAGGAAGCTTCTGATCCAGGACTCTGTGTAGAGTTGGTTAGAGACGTAGGAGGTATTTTCTAATTGTTGGGTAAGTTTTTCAACTTCGTCTTGCACTGCTTTGCTGGAGTAATCATACGTTCCTGCGACAATTACTTGCATTCTGCAAATATTATCCAAGTTTTAGCTCATGTAAAAGGTGAGATAAGGCTTCTAAACCATAACTCGAAGTGTTGGCTTACCTGTATGGAAACTCCCTATAATAATCATCTTCTCTATCGAAGAACTCGATGGCGTAGGAGTCGTTCTTAGCTACCTTCCTCCTCTCTAAACCTTCCTGAATCTGGGTGACACCATAACCTGCGCCTGCTAGATAACCGAGGAACACAAGGATGATCATAAACTTAACACATCCGTTATTGATGAAACTAGCGAAATAATCTCTGAAGAAGACCATGACTCCATTCTCTGTGTTATCAAGAGGGTTGTCTATGTCTTCGTGGTCGACACCACCGCTGCAGAAGAGGTGGTAGATCCACCATCTGTTCTCTGTAATATCACAATAATTAGTGACCAGGTATAGGATAAAAAACTGGAAAGTTTTCTAACCGTTAGCATTTACATTTTGGCGCATTCACCATTTTGTATCGATGAGTTACGAGCTATATTTGCGCAGATCCTCATGTTTTGAATTTGTTTGAAATGGAATTTATTGAAAACTAGAATTTTAAATAGAAAGAATTTTGCTTGTAGCTTGAATAAGCTATTCTCCATTCAAATACAGAATTGAAATATTGAAATTTGTGAAATTCTATTCTTGTTAAGCCTTTGAGTGTTTTCCATGCCGATCCATGAACTGCGGAACGTTTTCACTAATCCTAAAGCCTAATTGGTGGCAAACAATCTCATTAATAATGGGTCAATTATCCCTGAATTTGTGATATTAAGCCTGCAATATTGAAGTTTGGTTTTCCTGAAACTTTCATCCGAAAACTGTGGGACGAAGCTTCTGTAGTCCAGTCCATGTTGACCGTTCATTGAAAATGTGGATTAAACATAGGCGAGTTTATTCAAAAACGAAAAGAAAAGATTAAACATTTTATTCTGCGTCACAAATGCTGAAAATGGCAGTGTGTTAATTCCACTTTTACTGATCCGATTTTGATGAAGATTCGTTGAATTCGAGACCATAAAATTTTCCCAAGAAATGAGAAGTAGGTTGTCCGATTTCCGGCCACATAATACATCAACACCAGCCATAAAGGTAGAACCGAAGTAGCACATAACATCTATATTACATAACTGGTCAAGTGAACTCGCTGTTCTGATAGTCGGTCATCCGCTTCAATCTGATAAGTAGGTACTGTGTCTGAAGAAACTTTACTTTCTTCTTCACGGCCTTGACTATTATGTCATATCGAATAGTTAACATCTCAGAGATGTTATGCTCTGGTGAATTGGAGCTTCCTAATTATCGATCTATTGATCATATTGGGAATAATCTAAGAAATGAAACAGGGTTTGAAATGAGGTGGACCATGAAAATGGCCGTTGCAAATTCCCTTCACTTCATGCGCACATTTCTCATGGAATAGTCGCCATTTTTTGAAACGACCAACTGAATATCAACTGAATATCATAGGACATTGTTAAAAGAGTGATCTTCTTGTGGTATGGCTACTACTCGTCAACTTTGAATAAGTCAGAACAAGAGGGATATAACAATGTCGTTACAATAAACCACATTAGCACAGTTTAAGTAAGGCAGAGTATCAGGTATAATACTGAGACATAAGTGTCTCTCCCCCACCCTCCAATCCTTGAAGAACCACTGGAACAGGTCGAATTCCAGCAATTCAATTAACCAAGTAACCAAGTTGTTGTGACTGATTGATAATAGCAGGTGAAAGTTTTATATCGGTTAACAAATTCGTGTTTACTCTTTTCGTAACACTTAAGATCAGGTTTATCCGTCTGTTACGTCAGGTAAGATGTAGGTACAAATGTCGTTGTGGCGTCTATCTTTGTACCTGTATTATGTAAAGAGTCCAGGAGTGAAATTTACATACAGTCCAGTGATCCATTATAGCCAGTGCTTTAATTATTGCTAAGGGTTAAGCGGAATTGAGTCTAAGTTAGGACTTTTATGCGCCATATCGAACAATAATGATCACGTTTTAACCTGGTGGCATTTGTCAAATAAAGCGTGCGCCATTCTCAGAAGCGAGTAGCATATTTTTCCTTATTAGAAGAGTTCTACTTACGGGACTTCGATACGGGTTGGACAGGAATACAAATAACTGAATGGAGGTTTTTCTCTTCTGCATAACCAGAGATTGCGACACAAGCTGCGAAGAATGTTATGTGCCAGATGAAAAGCAGGCAGGTGGCAGCTCCTGAAAAAAAGTTATATGCAATTTTGAATACGTTTTGGAATCGGGATATTGAAAATGGTTAAGAAAGTGAATATCTGGATATTAGAATATTTAAAATTCGTCTTACCTGAGTATATGCAGAAAATGGTGACTGAGGGAAAAGGACTGAAGATACCGATTCCGAAACTGAAGAAATCGGTGACTGAGGTTATGGTTATGGAAACTGCGGCCTCGCTCATCATTTGAGCCATTCTTTCGGGGACGCTGTGTTTCATGGAGGTTCTTCTCCAAGCAGCCAACATAACAAAGGTGTCATCTATACCGATACCTGTCGACCAAAGATCAAAATAACCTTCTGTTTCATAAATTTTTATGACATTAATTTAATGGGTGGAAAAAACATGGGATCTACTTTGAACTGTCTAAACTTAAGTCTTTTTGGCATCGTGAAATAAGAATTCCATGCATTGACACTATAAAAACAGAGGACTCCATTTTCCTGTACCAAAGATCAATTTCTGCGATTTCAATTCGAAGTAAACAAATCTCATTATTAATATTAATGCGGAAATTATAATCTTAACTCGATAAGAATTTAATGGGATATAGATAAATCTTTGTTAGATATGAAAATAAACGATCAATTTTAATCATAATAAACAATTGTGTTCACACTTGATACAATATGCCTACAATTTTGAAATTGAACTGTTGAAACTGTGGGAAAATGAATTTGAATTGGAATGAGAATTACTATACAAGGTGTTTCTGAATTGGAGGTTCAAACGTGAAGAATAATTTCGAGAAAAAAGTCCCATAAACACAGAATACACAGTGTTAAAGTTTGAAATTTTTTCAAGTTTTTTTCTCATAGTATCTGCATTTCACAACATGTTCAATTAAAATATGGCATAGATATCACAATTTTGAGTTCACTCCATTCCATTTCCGATTGCAAATCTACAGGGTTATATTTTGTCTGGAACACAGTCCCCTGTTTTCCTACAGAACTTTTTTGGCGAGCAACTTAGATTGAAAATTTGTAAAAAAAGGCTTTGATGCTGAACTTAACTTTGTGACCTCTTGTAGTTTTGTCGTATCTGCTACTAAGAGAAAAAAATTGAACGTTTATCTCGAAATCCTTAGAAAAATCTTATTTTCGTTCAAATACTCCCTAGAACACTCTGTATCTTGAAAACGAAACGTTTGGGTTCCATGTTTATGGGCTTTTTGTTTTTCTCTATTATGCAAGGAATCTTTTCTTTTCGGCAATAGTGGGCAAATTCGATGTGGCAGTATTTTTCGATCATTTTTGTATCTTTTAACCTTCTACTTTTACTCACCAATCATCAAGAACGGGGCAGCCAGATTGATTCCAATGAAATCAATTCCAGCATACATGCAAATTCCAAAGGCACAAAGAGTAGCCATCGCAGCACTCAAGTTTCCAAGAAGACCCAGCCAAGGTTTGGACCTGACCCAGTCAGTCATCATACAAGTCACTAAAATACAAAAGACATCAATAGATTTCAAAACCTGAAAAAACCAAAACCTAAAGTTAGAACAAACGATACTTACAAACTGAAAATAAGGCCATGATAGCGAATGTAGATGTGAAGTATGGTATCACAGACTTCGTGTTCCTTTCCAATTCGTGGTCCAGAGTCCTCGAGGCGAATCTGGCTATTCTTATGTGTTCAAAAATGTTCTGTTTGTCTTGTTTTTCCTCGATCAGATCTAGGAAAGCGTCTTCCCAAGCTGCACCCCTGTAAATCGAAAATTCCAAGGTAAAATTCCTCTGCTACAAACCGTTCAGTTTCCACTTACATCTTTTCGAATTTTTTCGTATCAGCGTTTCCAAAATATACGAGTTGAACGGAAGGAACACTTATGATGATTCCATCTTCGCTAACTTCGGTTCCTCCGAAGAAAACTGGAAAGGCATGGGTGTCCCATGTGACTGGGTTCAACATGAGAGGGAAGGTCAAGTTTAAAGCCCCTTTTTCGACCTGAGGAAAGAAGGAGAGACTCAAAAAAAGTTCATTTACCATATATAGGATAGGCATAGGCTAGAATCTAGATAGAACCAGCAGGAAAGAAAGCACAATTATAATTTAACCATATATTTTCTTATCACTGGAATTATTGAATAACAACAAGTACTTTCTCCCATTTTTCTGGCAGCATTAGGAAACAGCTTTTAAAGAACGTAAAATCTTTTGAAGCTGTACAAATTGATAATTTTTTCGAACACTCGGTAACTGCTAATGATCAAAAGCATTGGGTTCATTGTACCCAAGAAAAACCGACCACAGCGCCATTTCCTGATTTCCATGTCACAGAATCGATATGATATAGACGCTAATTGTAGGTTTCGATAGATGAAAGCCTGACCTCCCAACCCTGGGGTCGTAGAAAGTGGTCATCAGAAGTATCTAGCAATCATCTTCGTCTTCATGCATGAGTTGAGTTTAGATGCCCACTCCGTAGATCTAAAATCACTTTGTCGGCGCATACATGCGGAATTGAACGTGTTGTTCCCAGACGTTTTCGGCGTTTGCTTGACCTAGAATATCCTGTCGGAAATTGCTTGTTCAGTTTCAATTTAATCTGTTCGACTTTCGTTTTCTATGCGGCAAGCATTGGTCCTATGAGCCGATTGGATGGTTTGGGAACAATTCTTGGTCTGATGACCCACAAAATTTTCCTTGAGAGGAAAGCGAGTCTTGAAATCGATCGACAGAAAATGAATAATGATCATGCAGCCATCCAGTAGCAATAGTAGTCAACAACAACTTATATTCCATTCATTTCTGGTTGATAATTTTATAACAAAATCTTCCCAATCTATAGGAATCACTGAATAGATCAGCAGATCCACGAAATCATAAATATCTCCATACATATTTGGTTAAACTAATTAGTTAACAGTTTTTTAATCACTGATCGTTAACAGTAGGTATTTCATAAAATTCATTACTTAATTCAGCGCCCGGTCAATTTCCCAATCGCGAATTATAATTCACCACGACTACTTGAACTGTAAGTAATTAGGAACATTTAACGTTCGTCTTACATTCACTTTCAAAATTGTTTAATGTTATGGTTCATTCCAGAGTTATTAGTGGTATAAATCAGACTTGCAGATAGAGAAGGAAGGAATTCTCAATAGGGTTGAGTGAAATATGTAGATATATGTTTGGAATTTCATGGAGTGCAGATTCTTTCATAATTCTCTCCACCATTGATGGAACAATGGCTATAATAATGGCATAGCCAAGTTCAAGTGGATTCTTGTTATTCATTTATATAGAATTACAATGACGGAATGTCCTCATGTTGAACCCTGTAGTCCAAACTGAAACACGACACTCTTTATTGATGTCACAGTTTTCATAAAACTCTGAGGACCTTTTCAATTTTTCTTTGGACCAAGAGGTCAATTTTGTGACTAGATATAAAAGGCTGGCGTTGTGTTAGTTTGTCAGTACTGATTCTAATATAACTTCTCAACACGAGTCAATCGATAACCGCGTTTTTAACTAGCTTGTCTTGAAATTCTAAATTCGCTGGTTGAAACATTTTCCTCACTATATCATTATCTCGACGGGATAAAATCAACAACATGGAAACATAACTCGATTCTTGTAACAGATAAATCCTAATTATACTTGAAAGGAGCCAGGTCGGAACCAAATGCATTACAGGAGTAACTGCAAGACAAGTGGATGTAACGCTACTTGATTATACAAGGTCAGGAAGTAAAGTTTCATACTATTTTTAATTCTAATGCCACTGAGTATACGAGGATGTATTGATATCTAGTTTGCCTAGACCAGTTCCATGCATAAACAGAATATTGCGATACCATATCAACGAACAATAACTTATTAGAAGTGTCAGTGTAGAGTTCGACGTATAAAAACTAAATCAGAGTTACGCAATAAATTGAAAAAAAGATGTCCACCGAAATTGTGAAAATCGAAAAATTGGAGTATCGAGCCATCATCAAGTACCTGTATTTAAAAGGGTTAAGAGGTAAGCAGATTTACGAAGATATGCTTAATACCCTTGGTGATCAATGTCCTTCGTATGCGATCGTGAAAAATTGGACTGCAAGCTTCAAAAGAGGTAAATTTTCCATTGAAGATGATGACCGATGGGAAGGCCAGTTTCTGTGTCAGTCCCCGAAAATATCGATGCAGTTCATGACATGATTTTATCAGACCGTCGAATTGGGCTAAAACGGATATCTGAAGCACTGAAGATTTCATACGAACGCGTTCATCATATAGTTCACTTCAATTTGGACATGAGAAAAATTTCTGCAAAATGGATCCCCAAATACTTGAATGTTGACCAAAAGCGTGCAAGGGTAGAAGCATCGCGTTCGATCTGTGCTCGATTTGAAAACGATGTAGACTTCTTAAACCGAATTGTTACTATGGATGAGACTTGGGTACATTTCTACGATCCAGAAACAAAGCAACAATCGATGGAATGGTGACACTCTGGTTCTCCAAGACCTAAGAAGTTTCGTGTTCAAAAATCTGCTGGAAAAAATTTTTGCTTCAGTTTTTTGGGATTGCCATGGAGTAATCATGATTGATTTTTTTGATAATGGTAGAACAATAATTGGAGATTACTATTCGACATCACTGACCGTGACCACTCTATACGGGAAAAAATTGATAGGAAAAGACGCGGAAGCTATCCAAAAGTGTATTATTTTCACAGGACAACGCCCCAGTATACAAATCTCATGTTGCCATGCAAAAAATTCGTGATTTAGGGTTAGAATTACTAGAACACCCTCCTTATTCACCACGTCCGACTATCATCTCTTTCCTCTACTGAAAAAGAGTTTAAAAGGTCGTAAATTTTCTTCCAACGAGGAGGTAATGAAAACTGGTTTGCAGAGCAAGAAGAAAAATTTTTTTGAAAGGTCTAGATGAGACGTTGCAGGTTCGCTGTAATAAATGTATTCAATTAAGAGGAGAATTTGTTGAGTTATAAAATATTTTGACATTAAAATTTTGTTTGGTTCAATAGTAGGCTAAGAATTTTTCAACATATCCTCATATTTGATAATCTAAAGAAAATTCTGGTTGTAAATAAGTATACCGACCCTCGTATATTACTTGGAGCATGCTTGCGAATACGAAGAAGTAGATGGCATAAGAAATGGTCAACATTTCCTCTTCTGCGTCTGTCATCGAGAAATGTTCACAGCAAATAACCGTATGCAAATTCGATTTCACGGCCTGTTTCTTCAGATGTTATGCAAGGAAGTTTACACAATGGTTACTCCCTTTCTAGGTCGAAAAATTGTATAGTTTTGAGAATGGAAATTACGGAGATATTTTTGAAAAATGCTCGTGTGTCCATCCGCGATTATTTTCAATATTTTCATTTATTTTGCATTCTTTTGAGAAACATGGAAATAATGTTCGCTAGTAATAGATGAAGGCTAACGATGAGTCTAACGATAGTGGACACCCTATCGTGGTTTAAGAACTATCTGTATACCATTTAATGGTATATTTACTTTGACATTTTGGGTACTGTATTCCCTTTCCAATTCTCACTTTTTACATAACATCGTGTTGAAGTTCTTCTTCAAAGCTTGCTTTTTTAATCATAATATATTGTATTCAAAAAAGAAATAATTTGCAAAAAAAAACACAAAATATGGAAGATGCGAAATGGCGGAGGAAATGGGTAAAAAGTTCATGTGTTTTTGTCCCGAGTCCTTGATTATTTTTCAATAAATCCGAAAGTATTACACAGTAGTATATGCATTAGTTGAAAACTTGTCTTTTTCATGGCCAGCATAGCCTGAAACAATATCAAATAATACCCAAAAAATGACTAAAACAAACTAGGCATTTTTTACGAAAAAGGCCAATACCTTTGTCGACTTAAAACAAAACAGTGAGTCAGATTATGTCTGTCACTGATTCAAATAACGATAAGTTCCGAACAATTTCTTCCCAGCAATTTAATTAAAATTAATGGTTCTTGTTCTCTGACAGAAATGGATAAGATGACGAGAATATATTTCAATTAAACCAGGTAGTACAACGCACATAGATCAATTTGTTCCATAACAATTATAATTCAATATATCAACATATCTGTACAATGGAAGTACTGTTAAATTAATCACAATTTTTCACGATTTTATCACTATAAACAGTGAAGTTGCCATTTCTCCTGTATCAATTTCTGGTTTACTTTTATCTTACTGGCAGAATCTATTAATAATAGGTTAAGAGCGTTATCACTGTCTTATTTCATTCTCATTCATCATGAATGGTGGAGAGATTCAACATACTGCTGCGTTATGTAACTTTGGATATATTTCTGCTTCCTCAATTCGATATTGAGATGTTTGTAAGATGATATTATCTTTAGAATTCATTGAAATTAATTGATTTGAAAGTTTACTCACATCATCAATGATGCTGTCCAGGTTCAAAATATCGTTCAGAAAGCATTCTGTCTGCCATCTGGCACATATATCGTTGTAAGTGAAGTATTCGTCGTTGTAGAAAACTGTCATGTTCTGGATGAGTCCATCCAAAAGACGAAGTTCTTTCCATATTTCTGCTCGTAACATGTTTCTGATTCCATCTTTGGAAGTGACGATGACTCTCCCAAAACGTCCTGAAATAAATTTTCTTAATTATTCACAGAAAGTAGATTCAGATAATTGGTTGTTGATGGTACTGCGAAATTTTGAGCCTAGTCGTGACTTTTTGAATTCTGTGTTTTTTATTCAAAAATGACGACTTATGTTTGAGCGTTCTTCAGATATTTGTACTTGGAAATGAACTTGGTGAAAACACAAGGCCATCCAAAATGAAGCTAGATTTTGGCATGGAATGATTGTTTATATTGAAGTTAGCAAAACAACTGTAGCGAACTTGGGAAAGCTGAAGATTTGACAGTTTCATTCTTGGTTTATGCGTGAAAAAGTTGTTTAAAAAAAGAATTAATTGTTCTGCTAATTTGATATCAACGTGAATTAAAGATAAAAAAATATTTTCGCAATATTCATTCATAGTAGCTCAAATTTTGACGGTTTTATCTGTTAATTATCCGCTATGAAAAATGTAGTTGATAATAATTTTCTAATGGTTTTTTTGATATATATCCAATGCTAATGAAATGAGGTCAATGAAAAGTTTTATCGAAAATGAAGCTGTCACCTTGACTAGAATCATTTGAAGCGTTCATTAACGAAGACAATACCATCTTTCAAATATAGAGTGGATGGTTAAAATTGTATTCTTCAGATTGAAAGCTCACTATTTCAGAATTCAGAGATTGGAAAAATGTGTTAGATAACATCAAAAAAATACCGATTATATTCTAATTTTTCCGCTTCCATATTTCCATACATCGAAAACTTAGCTAGCGAATTTGAGTTGCTTCATGATTTCGAGATATTCCATCTGATTCCGTTAATTCTCAACAAAACTTGGTAGAATCCATATCTAATAAGTGTTTCATTCGTACCAAATTGAGCAATTTCATACATACAACAAACTAATCATACAATAATCCCTCGTATCATTGAACACAATGTACGATTGTTGTTGAAGAAAGAAATTATCGTAGATCTTAAATTCATCCAAACAGAAACTTAAGCAGTCCAATAAGGAAGCTCAGATCGAGCAGAAAAATTCTATTGTTACATAAAGTTCTTCGTATTGCCTGCAACCAGATAATTAATTGTAGAAAGTGTGTTTCCATATTTTCATAGTAGGTAAGTAGAGTATGTTGAAGTGAATCTTATGGGGGATTAAATGGAATGGCAAGACACTCTGCAGCTGATCAATATGATACAGTGGGAATTTTTCACACTGACTTCCGTCCTTAAATATGAAGACATTATTAGTGTTTTTGTTTTGGTTTCACTTTGAGCTTATTATTTGTCAATTGAATTCCAATTTATTCATATTTACTTTCGAATGGAAACACTTCGGGTCTAGATTCTTGAAATTATATACAGGGTGTTTGACATGTACTGCACGTTCTTGAGGTCAAAATAAGGTATTGTGGACAGAAGTTTTTCGATAGGGGTCAACACTGGGGCAAGATGGGGGAGCACAAATGACCTTGAGATCACAGTCGAATGTAACCCCCTCACCAAACTATAAAACTATAGTATATCTTCATTCTATGGTTACATGTTAACATAGGGGAAATACGTACAAAATGACATAGGCATCATAACTTGAGTTTGTAGGTATCAAATGCGGAACTGCCTACCAAATCACACGAGTGGCTTATTTCAAACTCTGAAATGACATATACAGTGAACGGACAAAATGACATAGGTATTTCAGCTGAATTAACAGTATCTACCGGACAATACCGAGACCATTCATCCCAGACTCCATCAGCAAACGAAGAGCCAGGACTTGTCTTAAAATATGCATAACAAAATATTCATCTGCGCTGCGGCTAATAAAGGCAATGCATCTTAACCTACTCTTGCTGATCCGATGAGGAGGTTCCTCCAATCTCCAAAGGACGATTCAAAAGTGGACAAGGCAAACGTGAGCCGAAGACTCGATAAACGTACTTAGTTTACGCTGCTAGCTACTACACCTAATATGATTGCAATCAAATCGAAAAAGAGCCCATATTTCCTCCAAAGAAGAGGAGACAAGTCCCTAGGGCATTATTTAAAGAAGACAATGAAGAAGAAAATGTTCCTAACAACTTTCGAGATGATGAAGTTGACTGTCCATCAGTCTATTGTTATGACATTTTTTCTGATTTAGATCGGGAAAAAACCAGTCTTCTCCAGGATTAGCCCTGGAAAAGACTGGTTACGATGCATGCATTGGTTGCATTGGGCTCACGCATCTTGTGCTGATGTTCCTAGAACAACCAAGCGTTTCATTGGTGAACTTTGTCAGTAGTTTTGTAACTATGTGTAGAAAACTACAGTTGCCTATTGCCGGTATGTCATTTTGTCCATAGCATACGGACAAAATGAATTTCGTTTATCCCAATTTATCTAAGAATATTTTAGTTTTTGGTACTTTTATTTCATGAAGGTTGATTAGATTTTATGAAGAAAGGACCAAAGATCATAGGTGTAGAATATGACATTACTGTTATTCACTACTAACAAGTTATGCCTCTGAAATAAAACCCTATGTCATTTTGTACGTACTTCCCCTACTATTTTTTGTTTGATTTATAGAAAAAAAGTTGAAAGCTGATAACTATCATAGTTCATAGGCTAATAATACTTCAGTGGCGGAACAGCTAAATTTTTTCTTTGATTATTCACTCATCAAATGGAGTAATGACCCAAAATGCAGCATATCGCATACAGGATAATCAAGGTCAGATATGACCGAAGAATTTCATTAAATTTATGCAGATGGTTGCCCCTTAATGCAGGAATCTGGTGAGTGACGTTCCAGTAACCCACAAGCTTCTTCAATTTCTCATCAATTCAATAATCCTGCAAAGCGATCCAATAGCTTCGACAAATCGTGCATTGCAGATGTTAAAGGCAATTAATATCCTTCTTGCAATTAGTTATTGTAGCTTCTTCATTTAATCGATCAGAATATCAACTAGAGCAACTTGTGTTCACAAAGCAAGAGCAATTTGTATGCTAACTGTTTGGGCCGCTATATTGATGAGCATCTTGTAAAGAAACTACAGGAAATTCACCACTGAAACGGTGATTTCATAGAAAATTCCGTAAATTTATGGAGTTATTCCGATATGGTGAATGGAAAGGAATTGATAGCATCTAGGCAATCAGTTATCTCTTGTAATTATAATAGTAAAGATGGATTAATCTGCAGAAATTTACATGGTTACCAATAAAATTCGTTGAAAAAATACGCGTTGCCCTTTCGAATGCTAATCTATTTAACTAATTATTATTGTAGGAACTTATTACGACAGAATAATTATTTCCTTTTCGAATTTCTTTAAAAAAATTATGGTTATGAAAATAATTGATCAATTCTGTTCCAGTCACTCAAACTGCTTTGATTTTTGAGATTGGGTATACATAGGCGTCGGCAATGTTCGCACAAAATCAATTCTCAACGTTTATGAGCAGTTTTAGATTCCCCAATAATACCAAATAATACCAAGTTGAGGCAGTTTTGACTCGAATTATAGAAACTAGAAGTGTATATGTTGACACCTTGTTTTTTAATATACACTTGCAACAGACTACTGAAAGGATATAGGACCCAATCTTTCAATTGCTTACCTGCTCTAGTTATCCTAGCGACATTAAATCTGCTCGTATAGTTGACTTTGAAGTATTCTTCAGCCACAGCTCTCTCGTACTTTCCTGGGCCATTAACTGGACTGA
Source organism: Adalia bipunctata (assembly GCA_910592335.1). Lineage (NCBI taxonomy): Eukaryota > Metazoa > Arthropoda > Insecta > Coleoptera > Coccinellidae > Adalia > Adalia bipunctata. Next base: position 9,901,745 of record OU342951.1, read on the forward strand.
ATAGATACTCAGGATCTATATTGTTTCGCATCTGTTGCACTCCTGTCATACCAAGAAGTGTGAGAAGTATGGGGACTATGATGAAATATCCTGGATGCCTCCCAACGAAGGAGCCTAGTTTGTAGAAGGCTCTGTTGAGGAGATGGTCCACACATTTCAAACCTCCCATCTGAAAACAAAAACATAATTGTCTAGAGGAACGACGAAAATAATAAACAACGAAATACAAGAACGGAAATTACAGACTATTTGGATAATGATCTGAGATGAAGGGTTCCTTATGAAAACGTAGCTAATATGTAGGAATTGATTGCATTCGAATATTTGTACAAAGTAATCTTTATTATTTGAAATATTGGCCAAATAAAATAAATTTGGAGGAACATTTTTAATCGATGGAAAGTTCTTTAGATTCATTCTGAAATAAATCAAAGCTCTTTCGAATGAAAGACGACTTGTCCTAATTCAACAAAACAACCAGTCCTCATCATTCTAATGAAGATGTTCCATTCTTCATTGTTGAAATGTAGGCCGCCTAAACGATATCACTTTTCGTATTCACAACGCGACTCCTCTGACAAAACAATTAAAATCGGCAACAGTAGCCCTAATGCTAGTTCAACAAACCTAATTACTTCATTATTGCGGGCATACACCATCGGTGTAACCTTCGAAGCCGTCATTTGTGCATGAAACTGGTAGTTGACAAATCTGTTCGAATGTGATTAAAATATCATTATGATCGCGTTTCTTCAATGGATTGGTAATAGGGGAAGTTGAGGAGGGGGAATTTGAGAAATTCTGTAGGATGGCAATGACACAGTATTGGGAAATTTATCAAGTGTTCATTAGATTTGATTCGTTAGTTTGTTTCATTTTCAATAAAAAATACACTCTAACCCACTCGTTTCAAAGCCAATGATAACGAATCAAAGTATCTTATCAGTCCGTAAGTTCAATACCAATTTCTTCAAAAAGTGTCATTTATGTGGTTGAAGATGTTAAATTGATCTGCAAACATCTTCAGCCCAGTCTCGCTAGAATTAGGTTGTCAAGTTCCTGGAACAAATTACTAAGTATATAAATATAAATTAGATGGTTATCCGGGTATACAGGTTGAGACTAATTCAACCTAAGGTAATCATGGGGCCCATATGAATTGATGATCCAAATTGAGATTCATTATCTCCAAATAATTCAACACTTTATAATCATCTTCTTATATGAGAACAGAAAAATGAATGTATTCAATATTCAACACCTTTTGGAAGTTCTATCCTTCGTATATTTATGACAATGAATTTCAAAGATCGATGTGTGTATTGAAATTTCCATTTCACAGGTGAACATTTAATCTGGGATAGATAAGGATCTGAAATATTTCTCAATCAATTCATTGTCATCGAAAACCCATATTTTAATTTCAAATTAGAAAGCCATAAAAGGCAAGGACTTTTGGAAATCGTAACTAAAAACAGTTTGTGGACCGATAATAGTTAATACTTGGATTTGTGGGTTGAATCGTCAATTGGGAAAACGATTTTCCAATCTAGCAGGGTCCATTAAAACAAAACGATTGAATAGTTTTACTCCTGCACATTTGAGAACGTATTTTTCTATTCTCCGGTAGAAAAATAAAGTATAGAAAAAATGAAATCGAGTATTATGTAACAGTTTATACACCTATTTGTACTTGGAAATTGGAATGATGGAAAACGTATAAAATACTTTCATATTATCATTGAAAGGGATAGTAATTTGTAGTAGCATAAAATAATTCTTTTCGCGTGCATTTAATATCCATGACTGTTATTGCGTTAGACTCTGTTGCATATAAAAGATTGGTTGTTTGATTTCATCCATTATTTATGGTTTTATTAATTTTTTTTTCAATCTAGGTCGTTGCAAAACTATTTCTCAAGATGAGGTCTTCTTTGCAGGAAACACCTCGTTGAATTCAATGTACGAGAATTGTCATTTTTTCATGTCGAAAATTCTAATTCACTTCAGAATCGGACAGAGATACTTTTGAGGTTTTTATTACCATAACTTGATCTCGGTTTTATAAGATTCTTTCACATTTTTAGCAGAAATAGAGTTGCCTTTCTTATACACTGTATCGAATTCCTTAAAATATATAGATTCTATCTGAATTTCTTTGGAATATTATGTAACACACTAAATTCTTTCCTTCCGGTTGGTCAATGACAACAACTGGTTAACCTCAAATTACTTCTGCACTTATTTATTAAATTTTAGTGACCGAAATTGTTTGGATTCGACCTCTTCAAAATCACTGTTAATATAATTAAGTACATATTCCGTCAAAACGAGTAATAAAAAAACTGAAATTAAATTATGAAGGGGATACAGCATTCAGGTGCAAGAATATTGTGTAACATAGGAACTGACTAATTGGACGCTGAACTATTTCTCATTGAAGCAGAGATTGTCATTAATTTATCACAAGGTTTCGTATAATTGCAAATTTGAATATTGCTGACAGTCGATACAGATTTCGTTCATTTCAGCTTCTACTCCCCAGATTTTCTAATAATCCTACACAATACACATATCAATTAATTGTTTATAACCAGAATAGCGAAAAGCGAGTCATTCATTTGATTCAATATGGTCCTGCTGAAGATATAGATGTCTTCGAAAGTGACAATCTGCGGATGCTTTCATCAAGTTACTTTCTTCAATTTCCTTACTTGATATCTTGAGCAAGCTTGACTGGGTCTTGCGGAATGATTCATTATTTTTATGTGGGTTTTTAGATCATATCTCAAATTGCCACTGGTGATTTCTCGTTACAGAGTTCTTAAAATCAACAATATTGTTCTTTGGGATACTTTTTCTGTTGTTTGACATATGCAAAATCAATTTCAGTGCGTTTGTTCTGATGGGTTTAAAAAAAATCTGATATTATTTTAACATGTCTTTTACAGAAATTGAGAATCATTTTGGTAAACATGATGGTGATTGAATTCTAAGAAGTTCCTACACAATACGTAGTCGTTTCTATTTGAGGTCACAAAAAATATGTCATTTCAAGATGAGATGTTGAGAACAGTTATCTGTTCTTTAGAATCCTGACCTATTCGCATATACTTAATTTAAAATTCACCTACTCCTTTTTCATTTATGTATACTAGTTCAGGTAGGATGATTTCCGTTATTCTCTTTAAAAATCCTGCTTATGATGAGTGGTTTGCATTTTTGGCTAAGTAATACATATACTCCACCTCTGATTTGCTTTTTTAAAACATATAAACCAGTTCAAGAAGTTCTTTGTAAGAAAACATTTCAAATATTTAGCTTTTCAACTAGGAATTTCAAAAAAAGCGATAGTAAAATGAAAGGCGATTAATAAAACCGTTTCGAAAATGTTAAACCGATCAATTCTGATAATTTATAATTAGTCTATCAAATTACCCAAATATCGAATATTCCACAGCATTTTTCCATCACAAAGAGCTTTCGGTCAGCTCCTAACACTTGATATACTTAAGAGACGAGTCAACACGATTAAACTGAAGAACTGATTGAAAATTCAACAAGTTTTTTATCGAGAAGGTTTAGTCACTATACTCAAGAAAATAATCGTCTTAAATTTTGATTATTCCATTAAGAATGGTCAATCTGACTACGCATTTCCTGATAACTTACTCCTTAGTCTCAACTCAAGAGGTGATATTGTGAATAGAAATAAAGTTTTATCGGTACAAACGAAAACAAAAGTGTCCAGCGCGTAAATCTTTAGAAAGAAACAGAATAGGGTGATTCAGAATGATTGTACTTTACCTTTTGGGTGGGTTCACTCAGATTAAGAACTTATACCCACAAATAGCTCTCGTAAAAATGTTTCCAAATGTATTTCAAACACTTTTACGACTTGAGTTTGGCGATTGATTTTGTGAACTCCAAGAAAACTACTGAACTTCAAGCCTATTATTGGTACTGATTCTCCTATAGATATACATTCCTTCAATTGGAACTTGTTCGAATAAATTATCTGGTATCAAAAACAACAACAATAATGCTATATTCAAATAAGATCATCATTACTATAAGTAAGACCTATTTTCTTATCTAAATTCTTTCAGTGATTCGAATGAGTTTGTACATTATGAACAGTAGCAATAAATTTTATTTTATGAATTGATTTGATATTTAAATTTAACATCCCGTCTGAATATTTGATTGACAAGTTTTTCCTCAGTTTTACAGGTTTTTTCCATTCTCAATTTGGTTAATTGTTTGCACTGATAATCATTCGAATGTGTTGATTAAGCTTTTAGTTTCAGTACATTTTTGCATTAATATTCATTATTGGAAATGACGAATAAGATTGTTTTATAAAACATCGATAATATACCATATGGAATAGTACCAAATCAGCCTTTTTTATGCAATAATGATCAAATCAATTACAGTGGGTATAGACCAGCTCTATGAGAAACAAACAAAAAAAACGACAATTGTGAACTCATGTCCATTCTATACCTTTCTAATCATTTGCAAGTTAAACCATTTTGCGGAAAAGTGTATCAACCAACAACGGTGATAACCTTGGTTATCGACATTTTTCTTCAGTTTGTACTTTTACCGCTTTGTCAGTGGGATGTGGGTGATTGGAAGATGTGAATGGGTGAACTTGAACTTTTTTTTTATTCAAAGCGTGAGATTATTGCTCAATAATGTAGAATTCTGTTTATTGGAATGATACGATTAGAATATTGTTGTAGCGAAATGTTAAAAATGAAAAATAACTCACAAAAATGAAGATTTCAAATCGTTAATACGGTAGCAACGGATCTTAGCATTTAGATATGCATTCTCAAATGAAATGTTCAACAATTTGAACCTGTTATTTCATCCAGTGTAATATATCGATAATTTATAACATATCGACAATGCGTCGTGAAATTTCGTCTTTGTGCTGCTGGATGGTGATTGGCCTTTTGACATAAACAGTGACAAACATGCTCTTAAGAAATTAAACTGTGACAGGAAAGGAAAATCTTCTGGTCTTGTTTAATCAGTGGTGATGAACTCAAATCGAAGGTTTCATTTCATTAGAAATATATTTTATGACTTTTTCGTTAACAATCCAATTTTAATTCCTTTCGCTGTTGCACAACCTCATGTTTGTATTGAAGATTGAAGTACCTCTTTGTACATTCTGTATAATATGTCTTTAGTAAAGCTGTCATTTCGTAAGTCAGCGGTAAACGAATGAAAGTTGTATTATTGCTCATGAACCATATCTCCTCAGTTAACATAGACAGAAGATTGGCAAATTACATCTTTTTAAGCATTTCCTTGTAGTTTCACCCAAGTCATTCATAAAGTCTAATGATCTGCACGACAATAAATCACGCAATAATGTATACAAACGAATATTTGAAGCAGGTTGATGAATGAATAAGTTAAAACAGGAGTTCTCAAAAGAATTGTTCATTATTGCTCAAATGGAACTGATTATTCATTTCGATCTGTCGAGGGGTTGGACTTCAAAGAAGAAAATTGCTAGTGGTTTAAAATAAACATCCATTTTCTTCCCAAAGAGACTTTCCAATTTTCAACAAGAAGAAATTGGGAAAACAACAATAAATTTTGATATCATATGAGGCTTGGACTTTGTGTTTTCCCGATTTCTTCTTGTTGTTAGTGGTTATCGTACTTATGTTTCTCGGTTACTTCAAACTATGATCAATGTTATTCACTTTCGAGTCGATCAACATTGATCATAGTTAAATCTATTAAAAGCAGCTGAAGAATTCTTAGAGTTATCTGCAGTTCTATCGTGTATAGGACAAATATTTAACATGATTATGTATAACTTTGTAAACATCCAATAACCTTTCTGAAGCTTTCGCACATGCTTGGAAATATGTATATAATAATACCCAGTATGCCATATTTTATTTCTGGCTATGTCCTGTGTACAGGAAGTACTTATAATTGAGAGGACATTATTTCCAATTCTAGCTCGAAGAAGTTCAATTAAATAATGGGCGACACCAGAATATAAGGACCTACTCTATTTATGGTAACCAAATGATTTGTTGGAACACACAGCGCTCACAGTTCATTTGAATTTGTTTTAAACATAATTTTCAGGTTGCTATACATAATGATGAATCATACTGGTATGGAAGGCCATTAATATTATAACCTTTGTTGTACTTGTAATATTGTCCATATTAAAACCAAAGCTCTAATTTTCCACAGTGCGAAAGGTAATAAATGAGATTCAATATTTATGGGTTTTGTACTTTATATCTGCTTCAAAATGAAGTGTTAACTGTTAATGCTGACAATATACCTACTTCCCATCCTTCATATAACTTGATATTACAAACATAATTTCTGTTAGATATTCAGTTGTATCCTCAAAGTATAGGCTAAATCTTCAAATCATTGTGAATTGAATCTGTGTTAGATTGAAATCAAACCTAGAATCTTTTATTTCTAGAACCTTCCACAATTTGAATGAATTAATATATCTATATAAAAATACATACTATAAAATTTTGAAGACTGTTGTATTTGGAAAACCAACGAAAACTATTTGCTTGTGTTGCTCTGATGGTGAGTGTATTGTCACCGAAAACTGCCATAGAATGGATCTATTGGACACAATTAACACTTTTGAATAATTCGCCATGTTCAATAATCAAATACAGATAGCCGGAAGTTCATTTCAATTGCAAATCAGATTCGTTTAGGTATTTAGCAAAGAATTCTCTTCATCTCATCAGGTATACGTGTACACGTCAATAAACTCCAACCAAAGGTCTTTTAAAATTCGTAAACAATTATTCCATCTTTATTATTCCAAAGCAGTATCGTTCATTATTCCTCACATACTTCCATGAGTAATTAGTTGATATTCACAGCGTGGCCGCCCTTGTAACAAATTTTGAGTTACACTCGTTTAAATTGGCAATTCGACGAAATGATCAATGCAGTTACATAAATCAGTTCGACTTCTGCTTTCGAAACGAACCGTTTAGGAAAATCGAGATTTACTGATGGAATGTACAGGAGTTTCACCAATTTTATTCGACGTGTCATACCGCAAATTGAGGCGAAATATGGCGGCGAAGAGCAGTGCTAGAACAATTTTCGATTAGAAGAAGAGAGAAGCATTTTATTGTAATAATTTCTTTCGGCTATTGTTCAAATTAGGTCTATTTCCTGCTGTTCGAACCCATAGAGATACTTTCGAATGAATATTACATTAATCATTATCAGTTCCAAATATTTGACAGTAGCGGTCAAAGAAATGGTCCAAAAATATTGGATTTTTCTCGATAATTCTCTAGAAATCGATTTGGTTCTGTTGAACGACTAGGGCAAAATTTAGGAAGTAGCTTGATCGAATCCATAGTTGTGAAATTACCACGAAACCAAGGCTGTATTTACGAAAACCCTGGTCGAATTTTGCCCATTAACCGATGCACAAAATTTCAAGTTAATAGGTTATAGTTATCCCAGCTCAAAACTCCAATTGGAAAGTCAATTCTTTCCGAATATTGTCTCCTGAACGACTGCCTCGAATTATATCAGTTTTGCAACATCATTCGTCTGAAGTCGGAAGTGAATAACACTATAATTTATCCTACATATTTCACTCTCAGTGGTTCACAAATTACATTTTTATGTTTATGATACGGTACAGCATAAATTACCCGGTATTAAAAGTCTACAAAAGTGGTTAATGGTCCAGTCTTCACTTTCTCTTGTTTTCAGGTGTTATCTATCGACATTATAGTTCTATGCGAAAGTATTGTTTTAGAATCAGTGCATACTTATTGAACACAGTCGCTTGTATATACACAAACCTATTGATTTAAATATTTAAAAAATTCCAAATCTGAGGAGAATCGTTCAATTTCAAGAGAGTTTTTGTTCAATGAGAAATGATATTATTCGCCACACGAAATTCTTACATATTTGTTCAGAAGGATTTATAATTAAGTTTGGCATGTTCCTTATACATTCACAATGATGAATAATTCATTCGGTACATGAGAGGTCACTGAAATATAGGAAAGCGAAACTTGCAAGACAGTGAAATTCTAATAAAAGATGTCATCTCCCATCTTATAAATATTAATCGTGAAAGCAAAATTCCCCATAAGACACGAATATTTTTTCATGGCTCGAGAATTTAATTTCACCAATTTTTACAGAAAGATACTTGTCCGTTTAAAATTGGTCAAGGCAAGCGTTGAACCATCAACTTTGGATTGACCATCTTATGACTGGTATCGATGTCAGCATGTCGCAATCCATATACGATATGAAAGGTGTTCTGGGAATATATTTTTGGATATAACAGAAATGAACGATGAAAGAATAGGAGTTATAGTTATATAGTTAATAGTTATAGTGAAAAGTGGTAACAGTTCACTGCGACCTATTGTCTATTGTGCCCCCTAACAGAGCTGTCATCATCGCGCCTCCTACAGCTCGCCCTCCAGTTCCAGAGATTTGATGAAATCCAGTATCTGGGACGGCTTCAAGGAGTATAACTCCCTACTTCTACAAGTTTCTTGTCCAAAGCACACTTTCCTTTGGCTTGCAATGGCATAGCATTCCGTAACCAGGTGAATAGGAATTTCTTCCTCCTCCCCACAGAATCTAAACTCATCAGTGTCCGATAAACCCATTCTCAACAGATGCTTCTTTAGGCGACAATGTCCTGTGAGAAAGCCAGGGAGTAAGTGAAGTTGGTTTTTACTGAGATCCAGATATTTTTTGGATCTAGCAGTTTCAAAGTTCCGGAGGAACTTTTTGGAGTGATCCATCCCTGGGAGATTCCGCTAGAGTTTTTCTCTTTCGGTTTTCTCCTTCAGCAGGTGCATTTTCCTATACCACAGAAGGGTTCTGGGTTCTGGCGTTTGTGCGCTCTTTCTGGCCAGTGTATTGGCCTTTTCGTTTCCTACGATTCCTGAATGACCGGGAACCCAGATTAAAAAGACCTTATTCTTCTTGCCTACCTCATTGAGTTTGTTTTGACACTTCCAAATCAGCTTTGAGTCAATGACGTAGGAGCTCAGTGCTTTAATAGCAGCTTTACTATCTGTATGAATAGCTATATCGCACTTCTGATAGTTTATTTCTAGATTTATATCTAGACATCTTTCGATTGCAAGTATTTCCGTTTGAAGGACGCTTGTACAGGAGCCTAATGATAGTGCACACTTGGTACTTGTACCGTAAATCCCAGCGCCAGCTCCTGTAGCGGTTTTGGAACCATCTGTATACCATTTTTTGTATTTTCTTTGAGATTATAGTTGGTGTATTCCCTTTCCCAATACTCTCTTTTGTTTAGTATTGTATTGAAGTTTTTCTCAGTGCTTACTTTCTTGATCATTACATCACTAGGAAGGTTTGCAGATGAGGTGTAGTCATTTAGAGAGGACCAAGCTCTCTGAAACCTGACTCTCTCATTGCCTGCTCCTTCTTTAGATACTCTGAGGATGGCCTCATGGGCTACCCTATCAATCATTACATGTAGAGGTGTGAGGTCTGTGATGATCTCAAGTGCCTGGTTGGGCACGTTCTCATAGCTCCCGTGATGCACACACAGGCAAGCCTTTGTACTTTGTCGAGCATTTTCCTCGTACTTGCCTGACTTGCCTTAGCAAACCTGGCTTCTGCGCCATATGTGACTATAGGTCTTACAATCATGATGTATATCCATCGCAGTATATTTGGGTGACAGCCCCAATTCCTGCCGCATAGACGCCTGCATGCCATCAGGGCTCTTGTAAAGAATTGGAGTTTAATTAAATTCAAATTTTTGTTCTTTAATTATATAGCGATTATTTTTTCCATTTGAGGTCTACATATGGTAGATTTATCTATATTTAATCGAATAATTTGTGTCACAGGTCATTATGTTTACTTCCTCTCAATTAGAATAGATATCATATATTTCAGTCGTATCTGGATGTTGGTTCAGTGACATATCACAGTCTCCTTTGTTGTTGTTTTTGACTCTACTTTTCGAGCCCTTGTTCAACTTACACAAGGTTTGAGCCGCGAATGGTCTCTAATTATGACGAATCCATGGTCAAATTCAATTCTGTCCAACTAGAGAGACGTCTTCAAGCTACAAGAAAAAATTGTTCCAGATCACTTAGGCAGAACCATAGCATTATAGTCAAATTTTTTTGAACAGCTGTCAAAAATTGTTTCTGTTGGATTCTTGAAAGCAAATCTACCCAAAAATGGATCTATAGACACAAAATTCATGTATGAGCACTAAAAAGCTCCCTACTTCAGATCATTGCTTTTTAAATTCAAGTTTCACCTAGTCCAAAAGAATTATAGATATATGTAGTTAATAGTAGAACAGTAAAAGTTCCTGATCAACTGAAGCATATGCTTTGGATAAATTAAAAAATTTGTCCAGGACCAAACTTATTCCTCCTATCAAGTCTAATATTCCTCTTTTGCAATCAAACGGAGCTGTTTGCTCATGATGTCAAGCATCAAGGTCTCATTCGCATCAAATAAATCAGCCTCAGATGCTGATCCAGGAGCTCAATCTACAAATATCTATGGATCTGCCCTTCAAACATGTTCCTTAATTTTGACTGATAAGTTCACAGATGGATGAAATTCAATTTGACAATCCGAGAAGTTTGATAGAAAAATGCCGAAAGCGTTCCAACTAGTTCTAGTCCTATCTGTCCTAATCAATCCGATGAAATTGCAGAAAAAAATACGTGAAAAGGGCGAAAGTGACTATCCCTTCTTGGTGAACATGTGGATCCCCAAAAACGACGATATCAACCAAGAAACATCGAGATTTTGCGACGCTGTCCAACTAACCCCATTCACCGATTACTTTTTCACATCAGCGAAATGCTTCGACAACTTGGAGCACGATATGTGGCTGGAAGACATCGGCATATCTTGGGATGAACACGTGGTATCCTACTCCCGACACATGAGCTTCCTCACCAGATACAAAGAAGAAGGTGGCCACTTCGTGATCCTTGAAAGATTTGAGAATAACCCTCTTGAAACCGTCCACAGCAGAAGAAGAGGATACAGATCGAACCGAACAACTGGAGAAACAGTGGACGATATGAAGAAACCAGTTGAGATCGAAGACATGACGAAATCTGCCAAACCTAAAGCGTCTCAAGAAATGCCCGAACCTGAGGCTATCACCGAACGTAAACGCACTCCAGGTAAATCGAATCTTTTGCAAACCACACCACCATCGAATGAGACTGAGAACTTGGACGAGGAATACGAAGAAATCCCGTCAGATTTGGCTCAGTACGACGATCTGGAAGATAATTACGAAATAAAGGAGCAAGTTAAGGACGACGTGGACATGAAAATCCTGCGAGCTCTCAGAAATAAACGAGTTAGACTCAGCACCCCTGATATAAGAGGAGCTACAGAGTGTTACGTGCTTGGTTGGAGCACATATTTGAAGGATTATGACGAAATTAAGGATTTGGAAGGGCTGCCTTTGAGGAAGGAAATTGTAACGAAATTACCAAGGAAAATCTGCAAATCTTCAGATCCTGCCCATGTTTGCGTGATGAAGGACAGCGAAGAAAGGATTTGTGTGGAGGATCTGGGTTCACCATTGGTCTGCGAAAGGAAAGATGGCAGGAATAACACGATTGGTGTTGCCTTAGTTGGAATATATACGGGATTCAAGAATTGTGTTACCACAGAGACTGGGATTTTCAGATCTCTCAGCTCGGAACTACCATGGATTGCCAGATGGGCTAGAGGTACTCCCATAACGACCAGTGGCTTCGATAGAAGAACTGAAAATGGAGAGCAGAGCCACAGTACGCATACTAGAAAAAGAAGATGGCGCAGAAGAGGTCGATCTGGCTCTGGTGTTAATAAGATTACCGTGGATTATATTTTACTTATTTATAGTTTCATTGTTGATGTTTTTGTTTCGTTTTCAAACTAATGAAAGATGTTTAAATCGAAATGGACTTGTTTTGATGGAAACTGACCTCGAAGGGATCCATTTTTGACCAGGATATTTTTGATGGATATTTTTGACCAGGATATTTTTGATGGACGCGTTTCTTTCTATTCACAATCACAACTGACGAAAATATTAGAATAGTTCACGAAATTCAAAGCTTGCATTTGACCTGAGATAAACTATTATTTTCATATGAATGGTGATGGAGAAGATCTCATTAATTTTGTTCCGATTAATATAAATTTCAAGGTCGAGCGTATTCATTCATATTATTCGGGTTATGAGAATTGAGAATCCAAAAATAATGGATGCAGTCAAGAACTTTTGCGCGCTTGTTCAAACTCGTAGCCATAGGGGCACGATGATAACGATTTTGCACAAAACACGAAGATTCAACATGAAATATTTCTCCTTTCTTAGGTACAAAGTGTTAAAGGGTGTTTTTTTAGAATAAATGAAACATAACTATAAGTTGAATTCATTTTCAAAATCCTTTTATTAGTACCTAATTAAAGTATCAGTTATGTGTTATGACATTTTGAGGCTCTATCTCATTAATGACACTAATAATTCCATCCTTTAGATCAGGAATTGATTGTGGATTATTCTTATAGACCTGGCTTTCAACATAACCCCAAAGAAAATAGTCCAACGGTGTCAAATCACATGATCTTGGTGGCCAATTGACATCACCGTTTCTGGAGATTATTCGTCGAATGAATTAAATGATCTAATGAGTAAAATACGCCATGTTGTGGACCCACTAAATCCAACTTGTTAACGTCGTCTAATGGACATTTCAGGGTCTTCAGCAACACTTTCACGAACCAAATCGATATTTTCTTGTGAAAGACCGCTACGACTGTATTTTTCACTTTTTTGGTCTTCCACCGAATCGGTCTCTTGAAAATTTTTTAATCATTCGACTAATAGTGCTTTTCAGATGGACGATTATGTAAACCATAAAATTCACGTAATTTTCTAAAAACACTTTTCACAGAACGCTGATTCTCATAAAATAGTTCAACAATTTGAACGCGTTGTTGTATCTACAGTGACTATATAATTATGGTAATATCATTGTTTAAACAATGGTAATACAGTCAGTGTAACCTAGACGAATTCAGTGCGCCATCTATATTTTATTTATTCCTAAAAAAAACGCGCAATTTGAAACACCCTATATTCTAGAAAGATTCTAGACCATTGTTTCAACACCAACTTTGAGGCAGATATAAAAAAATTCCAGGGGAATTTTATGAAATATCAATGTCTCATTCTGGTAGAAATATAAAATTTGATTTAATACAGAGCCGCAATAGTAATTTTTTTATTTCGTGGTAGTAACACCCCATAAATCCGACACTGGCAGTTGGTGGACACTCAAATTATAACAGAATATGAATGTGCTGCATACCAAATTTGGTTTGAATATCTCTAGAAGTTGGGGAATTAAAAAAGTCCATCTTTATGGGAAATTTCAACACCCGATATCACTCGAAAAGTAATGCGTTGGCATACAATTTCCTTCATGAACTATCTATCTGTATTCAAAATTGAAGAAACGTTATAAGATAGTTTATGTATGAATTTTAGAATTTCATTTCAGGAGATTGAAGGAAACGTATCATCGATGAAGCCAATCAATTTTTGAATAATCAAAATATATCGTCAACAATTTCTTTTGAATTGAAATCAAAAACATTGGAATGATGTCGAAAAATAAACTCAAACAAAAATACTGAAGTGAACAAAAATGTTATAATATTTTTTTGTATACAAAGAAAATCAATCGAATATGCTAAAAAAGGATGTCTTAAATTTCATTAATTCTAAAGTATATTTTTTGCGAAACGAATAAAGGAACAAAATACAAGACAAAATAAGCAAGAAATGAAGCCCTACCTTCTAAGAAAAACAAATAATCCAAACTGAAACAACACACAAATCACTGAAAGCACCTGTTCACAACAAGCCACTAGTCATGTCCGAAATCCTTCTTCAAAGCACTTCCTCCTTCAAGGACCAAAACCGGTATGAAGGACAGTCTCTAGTTCAGCCCTCTTCAAGGGGATGTTCGTTCGTTCGTCAAAATCACGTTCGTCTTGAGCGCTCACAAACCGTTTTACCTTCCGCTTAACTTCTTCGTCGGCAGGCCGTCGAGCACTATGCCGTACCTCGTGCTTGTCGGTTGTTGGGGCCTTTCCTCCACTTTCTGCACGTACGGTGCCCCACTTGAGCTAGCATCCTTCCTGATTATCAGTTATCATTTTGTGTATGTATGGACTGAAGACTCCGAGGGCCGAAGTTCACTGAATCCTCGAGTGTGAATATCCTCTTGCAGGGTGAGGGTGTTTCTTTATTGTTTTGAGGAAATACATGGGTAGTTTGCAATATTTCGCATGGAGGTAAATTCTTTCACACATAAGTAAAATATGAAAAATCCCCTACTATTCCATGAGTGCCAAAATAGTTATTTTTTGTCGCCCATATCAGATTTTTGCATTTTTCTCCGAAACGGTAAGTGTCATCGAAAAACATGTCATGAAAAAGTTATAGATCATGCAATTGTCTACCAAAATTGTCGTCATCCTTTTTTCGTACAAATCACCATTCCTGAGATACCATCATTCAAACATCGAAAATACTAATATCAAGCGTACACCCTGTATAAGGCTTAATAGTATGTCCAAACTTTAACAGACGATTCTACATGAAAAAATAGAGATAGTTTGTTCCATAAACCATGGTCCAAAAATATAGAGTGAAGAAAATACAGGGTGTAAAGTCAATACTGTATGCACGCCACTGTTCATGTTGAAAACTTCGTTAATAATGGAAAATATGCACTTTTCTGAGTCTAAGCTATGTACTGAATTTCATTGAATTATCTCAATCTGTTTCGAAAATATCAATGGATTTCGATTTCGAATTAAATATTATCAAAATTGTGGCTAACCTTAGGTCAGATTCAATTTTTTTACTGAAAAATGAAGATTCGCAGAGGAAAAACTCAAGAGGCGTTTTCTTTTTTGAAATTGAACGATAAATTCAAAAATATAAAAAAATACACTGAATTATTACAATAATTCAAGGGCTTATATGGGTTGTCCAGAAGAAGAAATGAGTATCTAAAAAAAAGAGGATAAGAGAATGATTCAAAATGCAATAGTTTCGAATTTCATATGGAATTAGAACAATCAATCAATTTTTTTAAAAGTTTATTGTGCTTCGATTTCGTAGATCATTAGCACTACGGGGCAGTTACATCTCATTTATATTTACAGTTTATATATCAAAAACTTACAATCGTAATCTGTTTTATACGTATAATGTATTTTCTTTTCTTTTATTGACGTTCCCAAACATCTAAATATGTGGGAGGGCATTGAATGTACATTATTATCATAAGTACACAAGTATTGGACAAAGTTAATGGGACTTCCGGTTCTACTGGAAGCGATTTTCAATATTCATGAATTCTTAGATTCTCGAAATGCCAGCCAATGATAGTGAAACCAAAATTTGAATATCTTCCAATAGTGCAGCATCTGTTGGCCAAAGGGGGAAACACAGATTGCCGATGATAAGAAGAATTGGGAAATAATGTTTCACATAATTCACTTGTGTAAACTTTCACATCAAATTTTAAGAAGCCTTTCACTGGGGAATTCGAAGCTGCTTGCTATATCGTAATTGGAAATACTCATTATGTAATAATGGATATGGAATTATATCATCATTGTTATGATTAAGGTATTATATGGTCAAGATCTTGAAATCCGAGAATATTCTTCGAGACTACCTACTCGAATCTACTACTAAGAAGCTGTAAAAATACTATCATGGCTGGAATTGATTACCACACCAGTTGGTCAATATTTTTTTCTGTTAGTGTTGCACGATTTGTAATCCGATAATCGACGAACTGTAATTTAGGCTTAAAACCTACAAAGACATACCTGTGATTATTAAAGTGTTACTACACACCAGCTATTGGGGCATTGCTTTGCCTCTAGCTACTTAATAATTCTAAGTCTGAAAAAGCAGAAGTGATTGTAATTCCCCTTGTAATTAGAGGGTTGGCCTCAATGAGATTGATGAAAGTACAGGGTGTCTTCAATTAGCTGGCCAATCTCTATCCTGTATACGTTGATCTCAGGCTTGGAAAAAGATTTTATTCTTCCTCAATTTTTTTTCGAGATAACCCTATTTCCTGTGTTTCCAAAGTTCTAGAGATGCGAAGGGTTATAAGCTCAGTCAGTTGGCATTCTCACACTTTTTGTTATCAGATTTGCACGATTCAGTCGTCAGCTTCCTAGAAGGTTTACCTATTGTTCTACCTGAAGATCAATACTGACTCTTTTTCACTATATACGAGTATGTTTGCGGAGGCTTCAGCTTATGTCGATTTGAATTCACTTTCGTTAGCTTATTTGCTGGGCTCACTAATTTATGGAATAGTTGATAATAATTTCGTGTTATCAAAAATTAAATTTGAAAAGAAAAATTTCAGTAGAATTGGCCAAATCTGAACTGAAAATAGTGTCACAATATAATATTGGATCGATAGAATTTAAGTGAAGAAATATCATCCAACTTATAAAATTCTCCAAGAAGAAATTTTGTGTTCTTTCTGGTGGAACGTAAACCAATTAGCTCCCATCCCAATCTTCTTAATACCACTGATAATTCCAAATAACAACCAGACCATCTTCTAATGATACCTATTTCCTTCAGTTCTTATATAAAGTGCATCAAAAAGCAAGATTGCTTCTTTAGTTTGGCATTACATGTTTTATTACAATCAATATCCAATTCTATCTAATACGCCCATTTCCAATTTAAATTCGTCATGAATGTAGACTGTATTACACTGAACATATTTGACTTTCACCGTCTATGATATAACTATGGGCGATTATTATCATAATTTGATCATAGGTTGTAGGATATCCTAAATAAATATGGATCTTTTGGAAGGCGAAAATTAACATGCGCTTTCTGAATTAATAGAATGAGATCCTTGTCCTTATGGAAATTCAAGCCCATGAATTATCATCGACCCAAATTCGTGAAGAATTGGGTTATTCAAGCTGCACACAAAATTTTTTTCAGCAACAGAGTCATATAAAATTCTATAAATAATCTGAAGAATAAATATCGATATCGATTTAATTGTTCGCATAGATACTTGGGACAATGCTGATTATCAATATACAAATAAAAAGTGGATACGGGAACTGGAGTTATGACGACTTGAAATTTAGATTAAAAAAAAAGCCATTTCGCAGGTCAAAATCTAAACCGTACCAGATAGGGCCTTGATTTATATTTTATTGAATTCCTCGTTCTCGAAAACCTATAATTTGATACCAAACATGACCATATAGTCCCTCTATACCATAAATTTTTTTGGTTTTATGTGTTGCGTTTTTCATTTTCGAGTTTTGTTCACGAGCTCAGAGCACTCACAATTTAGGGACCACTGACCAGAAAAATAGTTATTCTCAATGATTCGAATGAATTGAAGACCATTCCGAATGAATATCATTATTAGAGTTCCCAGGGATTCCGTGGTGATGACGAACATGGTGTTTTTGGGGGTCTTACCGCTTATGCATTTTTCACCAAAAAAGTTGGAATTTTTGATATCGATTTTATTGTTCGCAGAGAAACTTGGGACGATGCTGATTATCAATATACAAATAAAAAGAGGATACGAGAACTGGAACGGGAGTTATGACGACTTGAAATTTCGATTAAAAAAAAAATGCCATTTCGCAGGTCAAAATCTAAACTGTACCAGATAAGGTCTCGATTTATATTTTATTGAATTCCTCGTCCTCGAAAACCTATAATTTGATACCAAACATGACCATATAGGCCTTCAATACCATGAATTTTTTTGGTTTTATGTTTTGCGTTTTTCATTTTCGAGTTTTGTTCACGAGCTCAGGGCACTCACAATTTAGGGGCTACTGACCGACAAAATGGTTATTCTGAATGATTCGAATGAATTGAAGACCATTCCGAATGAATATCATTATGAGAGTTCCCAGGGATTCCGTGGTGATGACGAATATGGTGTTTTTGGGCGGTCCTACCCCTTATGCATTTTTCACCAAAAAAGTTGGGATTTTCGATATCGATTTTATTGTTCGCAGAGAAACTTGGGACAATGCTGATTATCAATATACAAATAAAAAGAGGATACGAGAACTGGAACGGGAGTTATGACGACTTGAAATTCAGATTTAAAAAAAAATGCCATTGCGCAGGTCAAAATCTAAACCGTACCAGATAGGGCCTTGATTTATATTTTATTGAATTCCTCGTTCTCGAAAACCTATAATTTGATACCAAACATGACCATATAGTCCCTCTATACCATGAATTTTTTTGGTTTTATGTTTTGCGTTTTTCATTTTCGAGTTTTGTTCACGAGCTCAGAGCACTCACAATTTAGGGACCACTGACCAGAAAAATAGTTATTCTCAATGATTCGAATGAATTGAAGACCATTCCGAATGAATATCATTATTAGAGTTCCCAGGGATTCCGTGGTGATGACGAACATGGTGTTTTTGGGGGTCTTACCGCTTATGCATTTTTCACCAAAAAAGTTGGAATTTTTGATATCGATTTTATTGTTCGCAGAGAAACTTGGGACGATGCTGATTATCAATATACAAATAAAAAGAGGATACGAGAACTGGAACGGGAGTTATGACGACTTGAAATTTCGATTTAAAAAAAAATGCCATTTCGCAGGTCAAAATCTAAACTGTACCAGATAAGGTCTCGATTTATATTTTATTGAATTCCTCGTCCTCGAAAACCTATAATTTGATACCAAACATGACCATATAGGCCTTCAATACCATGAATTTTTTTGGTTTTATGTTTTGCGTTTTTCATTTTCGAGTTTTGTTCACGAGCTCAGAGCACCCACAATTTAGGGGATACTGACCGGCAAAATGGTTATTCTGAATGATTCGAATGAACAGTTAGATTCCTAATTGGGATTTTCGAATCTACCCACGAGGTGGATGAATGAGCTTTTAAATTTTTTTCAGACTTTATTGAAGAATTGAAGTTGAATACGAAATCAGGATGCCTCAAATTTTGAGAATTTGTTTTCAAGTTCTATAACATTCTTCCACCAATAGATCCTTCAATTTTTCAGATAGTCAGAGTACAAAATATATCGTCTAATACTAAGTATTAGCATAGTATAAATATATACTATGGTATTAGTTAAAGATAGTTCTAATACCTAACCTACAGGAACCTCTATCATTCTGAATTTATGTATTCTCTGAACGTTTAGGCGATCGAACAAAAGCATTAAACAAAAATATAATTATCATTAGCTTCCTAAAATGGATGCAGGTATTTCATACGTGATTCATAATATTCAATGCCAAATAAAATCTACGGCATATTGCGATTCAGATGTTAATCACCGAAATATTTGCCACAAATAATCTGATAGTATTTAAATGTATTTGCCAGGTCATTATTGTTGCGGTAGGGATTTTTTGTACAGCACTGAAATTTTAAAGGGGTAGTCACATTCCTTCAAGGATTTTGATGTCATCAACCACAAGCTATTGTTGAAGTTCCTGCAAAATAAAAAGCGACAATTTCTGGGACACATCTCAACACCCTGTAGGTAGATAAAATCAGGAAATTTTCAACAGCATTCCTATTAATGACAAAAGCTCGAATTTGACACTGTGAAATTCAGTTTTTTGCGACACGAACACGAAATAATCTGGGATCGACTTTATAACCCATCAAACCTTTCTGGAACTTCTCGTTCCATCCATTCTCAACGCACGAGGGGTCTCAATAACAACCATGACGCACAAAGGGCGAATAATACCTATTTCTCGGAATCACAGGTTGAAATTGAAGATACTGAGCCCACCAGCAGGTGCCTAGAAGGCAGGTAGAAATTCCAGGTCTTGATTTCAAATGATGAAGTTTGTAAAGCTTCTTGCACACCACGTTCAATAATGGAACAACAGTGGAGTTGTATTTGCAGTGGTGTTAAGTGATTTACCATTTTAGAATATTTTTAGGAAATTGGCAGGTGGATGTTGTAAAATTAGCATTCCGGGCGATACGACTATTTGTGTTTTCACAGTCAATTGTCGGGTCAGTTTGACTTTACGGTTTGCTAATAAAGTAATTTGTTCTTATGGGTGTTTGACTAGGTGTTGGTTGAAATTTATTCTTGAAGTCACGAAGTCCCAGTAAAAACTCAGGCTACATTTTCGGTTTTTGTGGTACTTCATTTATGTGTTTTCAGGTATTCCTCATAAAAATAATTGAGCATTAGACCTTGTCTTCTCATATTATTCATATTCATTCTTATAAAGGTTCAAATATTATCTAGACTATCGCTGTCGTAAAAAAATCGTAACATAATATGGAAAAAAATTGTATAATTTAAGACCAAATGAACTTAAAATTTTTTGTACCTCGACTGAATTTATGAAAAGGATACCTACTTGCGAATGAAGTACTGTAGCAAATATAAAATTTTATTTTCTTAGGAGTTCCAGTCCCACAAAAGATAGACACTCAATATAATTACGTCTTAAAGCAAATTCACCCTATATAAGTATCATGAATTAGTGAGAAATTCGATTACACTGTTTATATCCAAGGGTAAGTAGATAACGTCAAGGGTAAATGGTCCGCAAATAACATTTCATGAGAAAATTCGACCAAGAAAACGCATTATGTTCAATAAAATGATATTAGAATGGTTTCTTATAGCGATCAATGATGATCAAAATAGGTTTCATTGAGCTATCCTGTATAGTTTCATTGAAAGGTTTAGTCTCCATCTTATAAGGAAAACACAATCATAATAATCATCATAAAAATCATACAGTTTCAATATTATGTGCAATTTCATATTTCCAAATAACGTCATTTTCTAATTTTGAATATATATTTGAAAATAGTGTTGTCATATTTTGTATCGATTCGGATTCATTTGGAAAATTTGAAGTTCATTCTTTTTGAGGTTTCATCCCTATTAAGTTCATCGAACAAAATTCTTTATTATAAGCATTCGACAGCTTCCAATTTTAGAGGATGTCACTCGATATTGCACAAACTACACCTTTTCCAATTGTAATTCAGAAAACGTAAAATGTAATTCAGAAAAGCAAATTTGAATTTCAGAAAATGGAAATTGTAATTCAGAATAGTAAGTTGATACATATCATATACTATTCTGAATTACAATTTCCATTTTCTGAAATTCAAATTTGCTTTTCTGAATTACATTTTACGTTTTCTGAATTACAATTGGAAAAGGTGTAGAAAGAACAATAGAATTTCCTCTTTTTATTATTTTGAACTGAAGTGTGATTTCTATCATTCCTGACCGCAAGCTGGAATTTAAATTATGTTGAATTTGACCCATCAATTTATTATATAAATGTTAAAAAGTTGGTTCCCAGTGACATCTATTATGTGAAACCTGAAACTGGGGAAAAAAGAATGAAGGAAATCGAGTAATTCGGGAACTAATGGAGGAATCATCTCAAAATCAATACCAAACAAGAATATTACCTGATTCCCAATATAATATAAATCAATGTAGAACATTTCTTTGCATAATTCCTTATTCCTTTCCCAAGTGAAAGAATGGCGAATGCTCCCTTCAATGAGAAATAAACGAATTGGAGCATCCACCAAATACTGAATAACATTCAGATTCAGAACTCTTTTTTATTATTTTGAATGATAACATTCCAAAGAAATGCTGAGCATGTAATCAGATTAATATATTTCAGTGTGAAAATTCATTCCTGTAACTTTCGAAAATAAAACAAGGAAATAACTCAATCTTGATTCTCGCTTAATATTAACCAGTCACGCGACAGGAGGAATTTGCATTTTTTATCGTAACTTTATTCCACACCTAACCTCATTTCTCTTAGGAAACAACACCCTCTCAGCTATCGGATTCTATCTGAATTCCAATGGCTAAACTTGTTTTTGGAATGAATTCCGAAAGATTCAGCAGTAAAATTAACATAGGTATTGATTTTATTTCTTGTACAGAAACATAATCCAACAAAATACTTCATAACTCTATAATTGGGCAATCATTACATAGTATAAAACAAAAAAGCTTTCGCTGTCTGTCCCTATGTATGCTTAAATCTTCAAAACTACGCAACGGATTTTGAAACGATTTTTTTTAATAGATAAAGTGATTCAAGAGGAAGGTTTATATGTATGATACATGCATAATATTGTAGAGAAACGCTGATGAATTTACAGGTTTCTAATGTGATGTCGTAAATAAACACATTTTTTGCGCTTACATTGCAAACGCTGACTGAACCCCAGGAGATAAATGAAAATAATGTACTCGGTATTGTACTCCTAAAAAAGGTCAACAAAAAAGTCCGCGATGGTATATGTCTATCTCTTAAGGATAACCCACAATAACCATTTTTTATCCTTTATATTTTACGGGAAAAAATGGCTTATTTAGGAAGTTACTTCAAGCAATACAGCATTAATCCTTATCCAATTAAGTACCTTAAATACATTGTCCATTTAATATAGATCAATATGGCCCCTAACAGCATGTAATTCAAATGAATATTTCCGAAGATATTACAGATTTAAAATGCAGGGTTTGCGTACATTTTCGAAGGGATTCGTGTCCATTAATTCATCGAAATCATCTATTTGACGCTTTTTGAAAATGAATAATTTGAAAATTTTATATTTTCACATTCTTAACGTTCGCATTCTTCATCACTGAGTGACAGATTTCATATCTTTTGTCGATTTAATGAGGAATATTAGCAGATTTGGACAATATTACCGAAGAATTTTTTGTTAATTTTTTTTTTCATTCTTGTAACAACACAATCTTCACAAAATCTGATACAAACTCAGATGTCACTATTATACAGCCTATTTGTAGTCTTCAGAGCAATCGGATGTGTATTTCTCGAAATATCTCGGAAAATTAAATTATAGCGTCATTGCAAATTGGCGAAGGCGCCAGGAAAATGTGAACCATTCACTTCTGGTAATGAATAAATTAATTTGAAATTATTAGAATTCTATCAATTTAAAGATTATTCGATCGGAATTCGCGCTATTACTTCATTGCTGATGCAAACAGTTGGTGTTCATGGTAATTTATTATCGATTTCAGATTTGAAAATGATGATTATCGTGATTTCAGGTTTTTCAGTGGGTCAAACTCGAAATTCACCAGTTACTTCGAATTTTTAAACATTAAAGCTTCATCCATGCAATTAATATCAATTCTCCAAAACATTCCAACGAATAAGCTCCATTCACGCACAAAAGTGCTGTTCAGTTCGCTTTAAACTAGAGTTTTAGCTCTGGGCATGTTCTGTCCCTCATAAAATACCGTATAAAGTCTCAAGAGCCCATTCGTAGATACGAATATCCCTGACATATATCCTCGAATTAATCTCTCGTATCTTTCAAGCTCTATAATCCTGATGCAGTCACAAAAACGATCCTCAAGAGAGCAATAGATCTCAGGATCCAGGATCCCTTCGGAGCGCTGCCAACGACCTTGGTGCCCGATGCCAAGGTCGTTCCAGGCGTCTAGCCGGGCTACGTCATAAGCTGATACTTTGAGCCGTTTCCATCGTTCGCATTTCATGAAAATAAAAACTGTTCATGGATATTGGAGATTAGGGCCATAAGTTCCATGAATCGGTTTTGGGAGGCTATTTCAGGCCGAAATTTCGATGGGTATGGAGTAAGGGGTTATCTTAGTTTGAAAGATTGAAGAATGTTATCTATCGGAGTCACAGATTGTTGCCAGACAGTTGAAGCTCATTTTTAACGACCAATCGTACCAAGAAATCTTTATAGCTTGAAATTAATCGAAATTTAGTAGTTCTAAGTGGATTTTTGTGAAAACTGGTAGGTTCACTGAAAATTGACACGAATACCCAGTACAAGCCTATTCTCATTGCGAATCATAATTTAAACACACAATTGGCATATCGGCATTATAACAAAGTTGGAAATTAAAAGGTAACGAAATTTCCTGGTTTCGTGACGGTTCTAAGGTAATTTCATAGTGTTTTTTAACGGTTGACTGAAATTAAAACTATTTTAATGTCTGGTAATGAATATTACCCTATTACAGGTAATTTCGATGTAGTTTTTACGGTGACGCAGAATGGCGGATGCGAAGGTAACAAGAAAAAATTCTAAAACTATAATTTCTTGAATAGATTCACAAACTTGATTCATGTTATGTATCAAAATAATTGGCTACACTTCTCGTCTAAATTGACGAGTTTTCGCACAATTCAATTCAAATTCATCGAAATGAATTATTGAAAATATAAGTTACTACCTTTTTACAATTTCTCAAACTAACAGAAAAAATTCTGGAGGAAAACAGGCACAGTCTTCCAGAAATAATATCACCCTGTGAATTTGATTTCGAAATTGACATGTCACATGGTGTAAGCTCTAAATTGTGATATCCATACCAATTTTCATTTGAATATCTTGCAGATACGATGATGTATTGATATCTAGTTAGCCTAGACCAGTTCCATGCATAAACAGAATATTGCTATACCATATCAACGAACAATAACTTATTAGAAGTGTCAGTGTAGAGTTCGACGTCAAAAAAGTAAACCAGAGTTACGGAACAAATTAAAAAAAAGATGTCCACCGAAATTATAAAAATCGAAAAATCGGAGTATCGAGCCATTAGTGACAAGTAAAAGGGTTGGGAGATAAGCAGATTCACCCTTGGTGATCAATGCCCTTCGTATGCGACCGTGAAAAATTGGACTGCAAGCTTCAAAAGAGGTAAATTTTCCATTGAAGATGATGACCGATTGGGAAGGCCAGTTTCTGTGTCAGTCCCCGAAAATATCGATGCAGTTAATAGCATGATTTTATCAGACCGTCGAATTGGGCTAAAACGGATATCTGAAGCTCTGAAGATTTCATACAAATGCTTCATCATATAGTTCACGTCAATTTGGACATGAGAAAAATTTCTGCAAAATGGATCCCTAATTGTTTGAATGTTGACCAAAAGCGTGCAAGGGTATCGCCGATCTGTGCTAGATTTGAAAACGATGTAGACTTCTTAAACCGAATTGTTACTATGGATGAGACTTGGGTACTTCTACGATCCAGAAACAAAGCAACAATCGATGGAATGGCGATACTCTGGTTCTCCAAGCAGGGCCGGATTAACCCCAGGGCAAAAAGGGCAATTGCCCAGGGCGAATTCAGAATTGGGGGCGAATTCATCGAGTTACTAATTACATACGGAAATCGCTGAAATCGAGAAGGCGAAAAAATATATTGTGCCCCGGGCGCCAAGTGGTCTTAATCCGGCCCTGTCTCCAAGACCTAAGAAGTTTCGTGTCCAAAAATCTGCTGGAAAAGTTCTTGCTTCAGTTTTTCGGGATTGCCATAGAGTAATCATGATTGAATTTTTGGATAAGGGTAGAACAATAACTGGAGATTACTATTCGACATTACTGACCACTCTACGGGAAAAAATTAAAGAGGAAAGACGCGAAAAGCTATCCAAAGGTGTTTTGTTTTTACAGGATAACGCCCCAGTACACAAATCTCATGTTGCCATGAAAAAATTCGTGATTTAGGGCTAAAATTACTAGAAGACCCTCCTTATTCATCAGATTTGGCTCCGTCCGACTATAATCTCTTTCCTCAACTGGAAAAAAGTTTAAAAAGTCGTAAATTTTCTTCCAACGAGGAGATAATAAAAGCTGCGGAGGACTGGTTTGCAGAGCAAGAAGAAACAATTTTTTTGAAAGGTCTAGAGACGTTGTAGGTTCGCTGTAATAAAATTATTCAATTAAGAGGAGAATGTTGAGTAATAAAATATTTTGACATTGAAATTGTGTTTGGTTCTATAGTAGGCTAAGAATAATAAGTACGAGTATCATGAGGAAAACAACGTAAATTTCGAACTTTTACACCCTGTAGCTCGAAAACGAAACGTTTGCAGTCCCATATTTGTAGGATTTTTTTTCAGAATTATGCAAGAATTCTCCCCTCTTCGTTTGAACCTATTGCAGGTAACTTTGACGTCGTTTGTACGGTGATGCAGAATGGTGAAGGCGAGGGTCACCAAAAATTTTTCTTTCTTATACCAGCATTTTTCGAACGGATTCACAAGCTTGATCACTTTCAAAAGCAATCATAGTTGCAATAGAATTTCAAAGTATGACACCAAGGCTATTTTTGATTTCGATACAGAGTGATTTTCCAAAATCTTTCCCTTCCAATGGGACTCTCTGTATATCTTGTTGAATGTTCATTCTTCTCTACAGTAATTTGATGATTGTTTGAGACTCCCTCATATCCAAAACTCGTCCATGCATTTTCTGATTTCCCAGTTCTCTAACATTTTACTTTTGCCACCTAGTTAGAAAAATTGCTGACACTTGACTTATGTGCTGTTTTGAGACCCCCAGCAAATTTCCCACAGCGGCAGAATCGCCCGATAAATCCAAATTTCTTTCCCCGATTCCATTTATTTTCGTTATGAAATTTGCAATCTTCTACACAGCGAAAACTTCCTCCCTTTGTCGGTTGATTTATATCGATGGCGTTCTGCGCGATCTAAGTAGGCCAAGAATGGCGTCACGGCGTCGTCGTCGGTTTATGGCGGTTGCATCTCGTCGCTTCTATTCAAGTTTTACTTTTGTTTTCTTCACTGCGACCCCATTTTGGCCTTCGCTTATCTGGGGATTCACAATATTTTTCGGTTGCTTGCAGAATGCAGAAGCTGCGGGGTAATAGGAGATAGTGAACGAATGGAAAATGGCTTTTCCAACTACTTGAAGAGAACCTCGTTTTGCAGCCTCAGATGGAACGAAATGTATGATTCAGGGAAATCAGCTGAAATGTTCAGCTAAGAAAGGAACTTATTCGTGTTCCGAATAAAAATTACTCCAGAAGCCAACATACAACATTTTTCTTGTACAGCATTGAATAGATATACTAAATTGGTAAAAATAGCTTCGGAAGTTCCTTTTCACTGAGATACAATGGGCCAAGACCATAGTGCTTTCAATAAACCTAAGTTTTCAAACGTTCCATTCTCAAAAATCGATAGCGCATCCGCCATAAAATACCTAACGCAACCGGCGCATGCACCATTTCTAACGACAACCTTACTGAAAGCCTCTGAGGACCAGTAATAACAATCAAACATGGTATCAAATTTTATCTTGTGGAACCGAGTCTGTTTTGTCCATGCAATCAATGTTGCAGCGTCGCCGTCTCATTCGAATGAGGGCGTCGGCACCCGGGTCAATGTCATTACCGACGTCTAGCCGATACCATTGCCGAATATTTTCCCGCCATGCTTAGAAGCAACATTCAGGGGATTGGAGGCGTATCCATCCACTTCATTATTTTCAAGTATAGCATATGATATGAGCATTATTATTATTTTATTTTTTGCGGTTTGCAAGATTGCAAGCAACAATATAGAATTGTTCAGTCCATCACGATGAATTATTATGCTGTCATGTATAACAGTTAATGTCCGGATAATCCAGAAACATTGAACCTTATATTTATTCGATATCTTTGATTTCACACAAATACATAATGAATTTTGTTTAAATTTTGAACAATCACTTTTTATACATCAAAAATACTGTGTTTCACAACGAGTCAGGATGGCCGAGCGGTCTAAGGCGCTGCGTTCAGGTCGCAGTCCACTCTGTGGGCGTGGGTTCGAATCCCACTTCTGACAAAGCTTTTTTTTTTAGTTCTCCATTCTCCACTTCAAACTAAATTCAATTTTCTAAGTTTGAACCTATTCAAGAAAAACGGTTCAACCTTTTATCACATTTGTATGACTTCAAACAAGTTTATATACCTAACTTTATGTTTATAAGTTCAAGTCGTGATAGGAATTGATATTGAGCATTTTACGATGATGGGGTCAAGGAGTGGGTTGTTTCTGTGAGTAACAAAAACTTTAAGGTGTTTTTGAGATCAATAAGCAGGAAAGCAGGTTCAGTAACCATTTTTCTTCAAGAGTGCTAGGTTTCTATATCTGCTATAGTTGCTGGAAGCAACTTCGTGTCCAGTGCACAGCTTCGCGGATGATAGTACCCTCCATACCGCCTTTTCTTCTAGGGCTCCAATACCAGCCCGCCAAATCAAAAACGAACGAGGAAGAAATGTTAACAACATAAATATGGACTTGGCAACAATTCTTGAATGGGGATCTAATAACTTGGTAGAATTCAACGCAAACAAAACACAAGCATGTCTTTTCTCTAGAAAAGCCGATCTTACTGTGCCCAGCATTAAATTGTCGGGAGTGACCATACCATTGAAGTAATCCATTTCGATGCTTGGCATTACTGTCGGCAGTAACCTTTCCTGGGAGAATCACGTGAGATCCATTGCTAAAAGTGCATCCCAAAAACTTGGTTTTCTGTTTCGTGCCAGGAGCTATTTCACCTCAAGTCAGCTGCTTATGATCTATAAGGCACGGATTCGACCTGTCCTGGAATACTGTTCTCATATTTGGAGTGCTGCACCTAAACACACCCTGAAACTCTTGGATTCTGTACAGAAAAGGGCAATTCGTCTCGTCGGCGATGCCTCGCTTACAAGCTCGCTCACTTCTCTGGAACACCGTAGAAGACTGGGTGACCTGTCTCTATTTTATAGATATTTCCATGGGCGATGCTCTTCTGAATTATCAGCAATCGTTCCCCCGTCTGGCAGTCTCTTCCAGACTAACCCGTCAAGTTAAGTCTTCACACCCCTTCGTGGTAACTTTGGAGACCTGCAGAACATCTCTCTTCAAAGACTCGTTCATCCAACGAACAGCGAGGCTTTGGAACACATTGCCTAGGGAGGTGTTCCCCGAGGCATATGACCTCCAGAAATTCAAGAAGAACACCAATTCCTACCTGCTTGCCCTTGGTTCTCACGATGTTCTCTGAACATTACAGGATATTCCTTTTCGTGAAAACCACAACAAAAAAAAATCTTATATTTTTAATGTAGAATCTAACGGTAGAAGATATTCTATTCTTTGGTAGGATCTTCTCAGGATCTTAGATGTGTTCAAATTCATTAATAGCATTCCTTATATAATGGAGAACAATTGTAATAGGCAGGTCATTACTGAAAACCCCTACAGCAACAAAATAAAAGCTACAAAAAGATCCCAGTGCCATTAGTTTCAATCTTTCTGGCCTAACCTAAAAAAATCTCGCTCTCCAAGTGCCGTAGTAAATTCCGACAACCTTCAATTAATAAAGGGCAGACCGAAGAATGCCGGTTATTGTTTCTCTCAGCGGTCGAACGTGCAAATAAATTGCAGCTTGCAGTCTTCTATTCGTAATCCTTGGTCGCAGGGTAGGCTGGGCTGGCGGTTGTCGTGATCCATGCCTGAACGAGTATGCTTCTTGATTGTCAATACACACCAGAGCCGGACTTTCAATTTCCAACACAAATATCAGCTCTACGATTTTCATTTTAGGAAAAGATTAATCCGCCATGAATCAGCTCAAATGCAGCAGGTAGTCAAGGCTTGATATGTCATAGCCACCTTTTGTTCTTGAATCCTATAAATCAATTCCCTAGGAGACATCGTCAGGATCAAGAGTCGGCTTGCCCAGGTGCAAGTTCCTGGAGCAGGCAAGATCAGGCAGATTCCATACTAGAGAGACTTACAGTGCCATGTCAGCAGCCTCAACATTACACTGAATCTCTATCTGTGCATGCTTCCTTGTGAAATATGTCGAGAACTCCTCAAATCTTTGCACTGAAGATCTTCTCCATAGGAGTGTCATGCTTTGCATCTCAATTGCTGTAACTCTGCCCTATTGAGGTCCTTTCCAAGGCCACAGAAGGGTTCAGGACCAACGGGTTTAACCGGCGTGATGGACTAGGTTTGTCGATTTATTTATTCACAGAGAAGAATGCGAACAGGTGATGATTATGTGAAGACACAGATCATTTTATTTTTCATTTATTTCAATTTAATACGTGGTTTGTATGGACATTCATCATTAATATCCGAATTTTGTATTTCATTGACATTTTTTTTCAATATGAACCGGTAACAATAAATTTTTAATAGGAACTGTGCGTAGGTATAATAGTATATTTTTCAATGAGCGAGCCGTCAGGCGAGGGATGTAATTCATCAAGTGCGTTATGACCATTACCGCGAATCGAACACTATACTTTATCTTCGACTTCTTCAGTAAAATTCGAATTAATCTGCATTTTCAAAATTAACAACAGTTGTCAAAAGCGATTTCTGTGGTCGAAAATCGAATCGATATCGAATCCCATAGAAAACGTTAAAAATTCACGTTTTACAAATGCAATTTTTGGATATTCAGACCCAAGAAAATGTAGAAATGGATGGCGAGAACGTTACCTTGATGTCTGAAATAGAGTTCCCCATTGACCCGACTTTTTCATTCATTTCGTAAGCTACATTTTTCCTATTTGTATTCAGGCCCGCCGTAAGCGGGCGTGCAAGGCGTGCCCGGCACAAGGGCGGCACGTCCAGGGGGGCGGCAAATCCAGTGAAATTGAATTTTTTTTTGGAGGGGACAAACAACGTGGAAAGCAGGGGGGGAAGAGAAAAAAAGGGGGGGCGGTTGTCCAACTCCAACTGCTTTAAAATTTTGCCAACTGTCATAGAAACATAGAAATTTTGCCATATGCGATCGAAACTTTGCCAACTGCTTTGAAATTTCTCCAACTCCGTTCAACATTGGGGGCGGCAAGGTCTCCCCATCCCCCTTAGAGAGACTTTTTCTCTGAAGGATCCTGAGGACAGGCGGCCAACATCGATAATTTCCGTATATCCACGGAATTCAGTGAATTCACTGCAGTGTTTCTTTCAGGTATATTTTCGGGAGGGGCACTGCCGCCCCCCGAAGTTCCGCAGGTGCCCCCCCCCCTGGCGTAAAACTGCAAGATCGCAAAATTCACATAATCCGATAAATTGCCCTCCCGGAACTTCGAATTGCGCCCTCGGGAAAAATTTTCTGAACGAAACATCGATTCAGAAAGTTCCTACGGCATCTCTGATTTTGTTGAATATTCTACGAGAAAAATTTGCAGATGTTCTTTTTCCCAATATTACAACCTGGTAGTAGTAGTAGTAGTTGAATATTTTCAGTGTCGCCGTATCGTTTATGCCAATTATTGCATGTTAAAAAAACCATCTGCCACCAAATTGCGCCCTTTCTACTAGCCGAGTTTAGGTAGGTAGGTGATTTTAAAGAGAGAATTACGAAAATAAAGATAAAAACAGAATGAGGGTCTCTGTCGGAATATACACCTCCTAGGATCAGTTGCATTTTTCCGAAATTGAAACTCCCGGCTTTTCACTTAAGATCAGTTCAGGTCCCTCTCTAAAACTTGCCACTACCCCCCCCCCCCCCCGAATTACTCTCAGGATACGCCCCTGATGTAGCGCCCTATTGGGGGCGGCATAACAGTATTTGCACGCGGGCGCTCAGACAGCTAGCGGCGGGCCTGTTTGTATTAGAGTGAGTAATAGGCGTGAGTTATTACTACCTCACACTATTGGTTTATAGATACTATTACAGATCAAAATCAGTTGAATAATGGATATATTATTCTATGGGAGTAGATAAAATGTATAATTTCATGCGTCTTAAAATTCAATTTTATCTCCCGCATTAGTGGGATTGTATTATTACATATCTCTACATCGAACGTTTTTCCATCATAGAGATTTTAGTCTTGACAAAGTTAATAAACATTCTGACAACATTGTTAATTTTTACAGAGATCAGAAAGTTTATAAAGTTCAGCCATTGTGTGATATTATAAATCCAGAAAAGCATCCAGATTATTCGTATGATTCTTGATTTTTTCGTAAAATTTAGGGTGAAATTGAGAATAACTGGAAAACGTTTCGTTTTATTAAAAAACCATGGGAATACTTTTAATTTCTAAAATAATTGCTCCTTTCGAAAATATGAACCGTTTATCTTCTTCAAGTGGTTTTATGGTATTTTTCGCGGATTTATGAGTCGGCCACGCTGTAAATTTTATACCAGGAGAAATATTGAAAAAGTTTCGATTGAGGAATATGTACCATGAATAGAGTAAACAATCAACCAAAATTCAGTTCATTTGAAATAAGAGTTACGAAGATATGAACAGAAAAATGTTTCTTTCATGAATTTTCGACATTCTGTATCTTTCAAACGAAATCGAATTTTGAAAAATGGTATAGGAAAGAAGTGTTTCGTTTGATGAAAGGAATCTACAGTTAAAATATATGTACAAGTCGAAGACTCACCCTGTATATACTCAAGAACAAGACAAACAGAAATTTTCAATATGAAAAAAAATTTCAAGTTTCATTTTATAATTGGAATCCGCTTCATGATGACTCGAACAAGAGCACAACGCATTATAGCCTTGCGAGTCAGTCCCTGTAAGCAGCATTCTTCTCGAGTCCTTGCATCCATCGTGACTCCATTAAAAATTGTGACGTCATTCACTCGAGCTCCAATCAACCTACCCATTATCGTGATTCTGGGCAAAATTATGAAGAGCACATTTTCCATTCGACCGCTACCGAGATTCCTGAATGGCGGCAAAATATTGCCGACAAGATTCCGTGCGACGATAATGACCAGCAATTGCTAATTGTCTGCTGTTACTTCGTCACGGCGACGTAATTCATCGGTACTATTGGTACTTGGTGGACGAGCTTCGAGAAAGGCAGAATGTACGTCCGAAAACATATCAATCTTGAAAAAACAATGGGAAAATTGTTGACGGCTGTCGAAAACGATTTGACAGCAGCTGTCAAAGACGATTCGACAGCATCTGTCAAAGTCGATTTGATTTACGTCAGCTCCAAAGTGATGTGTCCTGTTGAACATTTTTCAAGTGGGGAAATTGCAAAGGATTTTGAAAGGAATCCTTTATATGAAAGGCAACTAAAGGATACCCCCGAATCATATATTCGGGGCTATTCACTAAGCAAAGTTGTTATGGATAGCAACTGTAAATCGTCGTTATCCCATGCTTATTACATGGGATAACGACGATTTACAGTTGCTATCCATATCAACTTTGCTTAGTGAATAGCCCCGATTATCGAAATGATAGCAACATCAATCTCCAGATATGCAAATCAAGGTTTAAAACTGCGAATGGCTATTTCTCACCCAGAAACATAACTCCAAATATGAATTCCGAGAAAAGCAATCCGAATAAAATCACGAAATCCATTTTTGCACCTTTCAGCATCGTTTCTCATCAAGATCCACCGCCCCATTTCGATACGACTTGAATCCTTTCGAAAACGACATTTTTCGAGTTAATTAACTACCCAAGTTTTATTTACGTTTGAGAAAATTGCCTTTTAAATCACAAGAGTCGAGTTCAGTTTTATTGGGTCATTGGATCGTACAGGTTATGGTCACCGAATTAATTTTGTTTGAACAGGGTTGGCCTAGGATGAATGGAAGTCATGAGGATACATTCAGTCTCAGGCAGAAGGACCTCAGATCGATGATCACCAATAAACTCCATTATTGTGTAATCTTTTGGAGATTATGTACTTTTTTTTCTTTCACTTCTGTTGTTACTTTCACCTTTACTTGTAGTCTCCTCCATTGTATCGTACTGTAAAGCATTCATACGCTAAATGAATAAACACATTCCATTTTCCCTATCTCTATTCAGTCTGAAAATTATATTCGAGAAGAAACCATCAGTACAAATGTTTATTCATCCAATCAGAATACATTGAGGCTGCCATGAAAATCATTAGACAAATTGGGGACAGTCCACGAGAAGAGAGAATTTAGATATCCATATTATTCTCATCAGTCTGAAGTCAATAAACTGTTCTTCAACTGTAAATCGATTTGTTCCTCGTACCATTATTATTATAATTTTCATTAGATTGATTTTAGGTGAAACGATGAGTAGAAGGAAGGCCTTCGCCTTGTTTATTGTGGCTTTCTTAGGATCCTCTTTTTGCAATACGATCCTGATTCGACCCTATCTTGTGCTCGTCGTTTCGTACAATTTATGTACTTGAAGCAACTGAATGTTAAAGTATGACCGAATGGGGTCACGCTCGCGTATCTGTACTGAATGTTAATGAGCCAAATTACCACCGGCCAGTCAAGTCCGGTTCTCTGGAACTTCCGTCTTAGATGTTTCCAGACTTGACACGAAACGTGAAATGATGTAACACGCGACCGTGGTACCGAAAACGAGTGAATTTCGCGGGTTTTTGGCAATGTCTTGGACGATAAGGATTTTATGTTTCTTGCATCATTCATGAAGTTGGCGATATTACTTAAGCGGCTTATTTGGACTTGTGTGTGCCAAATACAAAGAGCTTCATCGAGAATGATGTCTACTAGAGAAATATATTAATTTCGAATGCTGAATTATTCAGTACAATACTTTATGGAAGCAAAAATAAACTGCTCCACATGAGTTAGGGATATTGACTTAAAATGCAAAAAAATATAGTTAAAATAAGATTTTTGTGATGAAAATTCATATTAATATGATTTCAAGTTGCAAATTAATTTCAGCCTGTAGGTCTGCAGCGTATACAGGGTGGTCAAAAAAAATCGAGTAAAATAACGAAATTTTATTCCCAGAGAATTCAAGCATTTTAAGACTATCAATACAATGTATGGCCTCCACGGGCATCGATAACAGCTTGACATCTTCTTTGCATACTACACACGAGGTTGTTGAACATTTCTTGAGGAATTTGGTTCCTTAAACGGGGCAGAAGCTCTCTCAGATCATTTAAGGATTCTGGGGTAGGTTGATGATTATCTAATCTTCTTTGGAGCATATCCCATGCATGTTCTATGCAATTCAAATCTGGTGAGTGCGGAGGTATTGGTAAATGTGGAATACCAAGCTCCTCGCGCGCATTCTCAACTATCGCTGCACGGTGCGGTCTAGCGTTATCGTCTAGAAATTGAAAAGTTTCACCAATAGCAGCGTGAAAATTTGGCACAACATTGTCCATGACATGCTCCCTATAGTATAAGGCGGTCATATTCCCAGGACAAATGTGTAGATCTGTGCGCACGTTGAAACATATCTCGGCCCATACCATAACACTACCCCCTCGGAATGGATAGACTTAATTCTTGAACATAGCGACGATTACGGGGTATGCGTGGGATTGTCCATACCCTTATTCTTCGAGAATCTGAAAATCGTCCATATCTGGATTCATCAGTGAAAAGGACACTACGCCATTGATCGTTCCAATTGATATGTTGCCTTGCCCATTCCAGTCTTTGACGCTTATGGCACGTATTAATGGTACTCCTCTTAATGGACGTCTAGATCTAGAACCTAGATTCACCTCTCTCAAACGTCGTCTGATGGTTTCGATGAAAACTTGGACCCGATCTGCATTTTGAAGAGTATTCCGTAGCATTCTACACGTAGATGTAGGGTTTCTTCTCGCCGAAACGGTGATAAAACGATCTTGAGCAGGTGTTGTTTTTCGTCGCCCACCAAGCCTTGGTCTTTCCAACACGGAACCTGTTACCCTGAACCTATTCCAAAGTCGAGATATCACACTTTGGCTGACTTGGAGCCTTTCCGCTACAACAACCTGAGTTAGGCCACCCTGTAGCATTCCCTATTAGCCTCAGCGTTTGTTAATTTACGTCTTGGCATTTTCAGAAAACTCATTTCAAATCGAAGCCGTTGATAAACTGACCTAATTTCAAAAGGAGAACATTCATGAAGCATCTGCAAAGAACCAAACTTCAGAAAAAAGGCGACCAGATTGACGAAATGTCTCATACTTATTTTTATTGGATCGATTCAAATTGTTATTGAGTTTTAAATGATTTTACAGAGATTTTCTTGAATACGATATCCCTAACTCTTGTGGAGCAGTATATTTGAACGCGATAGTCAATGCACTCGTTTCCACAGCACCATGAAGGTAGCGTGCTCAGCGCGTTGTGGTATCCCCAGAAGGCCTAATCCACTTTACGTAAAATGCGCCAAATTTATTTCTGATGAAATGTTAATTAATATATCACTTAAATCGAAATCTGCGGACAAATCCGACTGTTTCCATGCTGATAACTGTCTCCCAGCGATTCATCTCAAAACAGCATCAAACTAAACGAAAAAAATGCTGAGAAAACAAACGTAGATAATGGCATCTGATTTGATTGAACTTGTGTGGTCTGTCTCCAAGTCTGCTTCGTGGACGTTTTATAGCATACGGATGGTAGAAAGAAAGGTTAGGCTTGGAGGTGTTCTAAGCGACATTATATTAGTTCGGGTTGTGAAACATAACGGTATATGGCAGCAGAATTTAATGAAGCGCGCATTAGAAATTCGATATTCAATAAATCAGCCAGTTGAGATGAGAAACAATATGGAGTTTCCGCTGAGAGAAACAAACTGTAAGAATTTAATATGTATAATAGCAGAACGTTATAATTTTAAGGATTAGGGAGTAGGCCATCATAGTGCCTTCTCGTCTTAACAGGGATATCCTGATAGGCATACTGTAAAGTAGGGGAAGTACGTACAAAATGACATAGGGTGTTATTGAAGAGGCATAAGTTGTTAGTAGTGAATTACAGTAATGTCATATTCTACACCTATGATCTTTGGTCCTTTCTTTATAAAATCAAGTCAACATTTACGAAATGAAAGTTCCAAAAAATGAAATATTCTCAGATAAATTGGGATAAATGAAATCAATTTTGCCCGCATGCAACTGTAGTTTTCTACTAATAGTTACAAAACTACTAACAAAGTTCACCAATGAAACGCTTGGTTCTTCTAGGAACATCAGCACAAGGTGCGTGAGCCCAATGCAACCAATGCATGCATCCTAACAAGTCTCTTCCAGGGCTAATCCTGGAGAAGACTGGTTTTTTCCCGATATAAATCGGGGAAAAAGGTCATAACAATAGACAGATGGACATTTGTCTTCATCATCTCGAAAGTTGCTAGGAATGCTAGGAACATTTTCTTGTTCATTGTCTTCTTTAAAATGCCCTAGGGACTTGTCTCCCTTTTTTTGGAGGTGGTATGGGCTATTTTTTGATTTGATCATATTGGGTGTAGAAGTTGAAACTAAGTACGTTTATCGAATCTTCGGCTCACGTTTGCCTTGTCCACTTGTGAATCGTCCTTTAGGGATTGGAGAAACCTCCCCATAGGATCAGCAAGAGTAGGTTAAGATGCATTGCCTTTACCAGCTGTAGATGAATATTTTGTTATTAATATGTTAAGACAAGTCCTGGCTCTTTGTTTGCTGATGGAGCCTGGGATGAATGGTCTTGGTGTTGTCCGGAAGATACGGTTATAATTCAGCTGAAATACCTTTGTCATTTTGTCCGTTCACTGTATATATCATTTTGTCCATAAATCGTTATGAAACTAGAAATATGTCGAATTAATACAAAAAGTATATTTAATATGAAAAAAGCTTAGTGAATACAATGACAAATAACTAAAGTTTGAAATGAATGCAATATAAATGAAAAAAATTGTGAAAACTGGCCATTTCTTCTGAAAATTTGGCGCAATGAAAAAAAAACTCGAGACCTATTGATTTCTGTCATCACTCATAATGACCGAATGAACTAGAGCAGCGCTTGCGAGTTTTCAGAGGTTACTATAATAGAAGCCACTCGGGTCGTGTGATCTGGTAGGCAGTTCCGCATTTGATACCTCCAAACTCAAATTATGATGCCTATGTCATTTTGTCCATATATGTCGTTTTGTACGTATTTCCCCTATTAGCTTAATCCAAAATCATTGGAGTTGCTCAAAGAGTCTGCTTCAGAAATGCCCACTTATGAACTTAATGGCGGCATTCGAGATACGAATCTAACCAAAAATTCTTCCGCTCAAGATCCTTATGTGAGAACACAAAACACCAAGAAATGAAATTTTCGTTTTCGTCTTTATTTGAATCATAAACCTCTCATCGGAGACCCTGTACATTAAAGAGATGTACTTCTCACTCCACTGACCAATTAATCTCCACCCATCGGTGATTCATTTGACGCTTTCTTCTTTTTTTATGGGTCGCAAATTTTTCAGCTCATTAGAGCAGAATGACTCATTATGACCCGTTGTTTGAAGACTGTTTGTTTTGCATTTACCTGGCGTGTTTATTGTCTGGACGTTTCTCGATCTAATATGGCGAAGAGCGGGTTCAGTGCAAAGTCCATCCGCTTGGTTTATGGCCAATATAAGTTATTCCTTTTTCGAACATGCGAATTATGGGTAATTAAATGAAGGGGCGATGCTTTATGGCTTCATATTCGATTTGAAGCTGTCCTACGCGAAAATGCATAGTGATGCTCTTTCTTCAGGAGCTGTCTAGTGATCACGCCGAGAAGCTGCAGAAAAAGATTCTAGACTGAATGAAGACGTAACAGTGCGTATCTGAGATGGCTCTATGTTACAGAAACTACAGCTAGTCAGTATCCGCTAAATCTATTCTTATTACGTGCTTCCTGAGGCGATAGAGCCATGAACCTTCTATACAGGGTGGGCTTTTCAAAACGAAACAGACGAGATAACGGGCGGAATAAATTCATTTCGAAAAAATGCTCGGACACATCGATTTTGTTTCGAGGGGGACAACTTTTAAGGTCAAATTCACAACTATATGGCTTCAACCCTTAGTGTTAGAACACCAACCCCTAAATTTTGAATAGGAAAGATAGGGTGAGTGATACCTCATTTGAAAGGCCTTTTTATCATGAATTTAGCGTAATAATTTTTTTCTCATTTAACGAATTCGTTTTCGAGATATTCAATTTTGAATTTCGTACACTACCATTCATTCCGCTAACCATGCTATGTGAATTCAATCAATTATTTGACTAATTATTCATTGTTAAAATTTTAACTTTGTATTTTGATGTCTGGTGTATGGGAGTTATGGAGTTTCATCAAATATATAGAATGAATGAATAATAAATTCGATTGATTCATACAGCTTGCTTGACGACAATATCATCTTTGTTTCAACTCAACTTCAAATGTCAATATCTCAAGAATGAATGGATCAAATGAAGAAAAAATCAATATCCTGAATTCCGGATAGAAGGACCTTCCAAATGAGGTATCACTCACCATATCTTTCCTATTCAAAATTTAGGGGTTGGTGTTCTAACACTAAGGGTTGTCCGAGCATTTTATTGAAATAAATTTATTCCGCCCGTTATCTCGTCTGTTTTGTTTAAAAAAGTCCACCCTGTATAAAAATGTATAGCAAGGAAAAATTTTGATGTACGTTCTATATGAAAATGTATAGCAAGGGAGCAAAGTGATAATTATAATTACTTACTAATTACTGATTTTTTACCGATGATTATGAATTTAACCTTCCATATGAAAATGTATAGAAAGGAGGAATTATGAAATGTTCTTTTTATACATGAAAGTGTATAGCAAGGTAGCATGGTGTTGTGTGATTTACAACTGATTAATAACCGACGATTTACTTTACTTTCTATTGATGATTATGAACTCTACCTTCTATATGAAAATGTACAGCAAGGAGAATTATGAAATTTACAGGGTAATCCAAATTGCTTGATTTTGGCTGTTTCTGGTACTTCTAGGCTAGATAGGTAAAAATGTTGAAAAGAGTCCTAGGCTCGATTTTCGTGAAACCTCCATAACTGTAAGCCGTTTCACGATATCTTCATTTGTTTTAAAGATATAACGAAATTTTGCCATTACTTCTTCATTTTCTAAAATACTACTTTTTCATTAGCAATACGACACCGTATTCAGTTTTTTTAACTCTTGTATAAAGGGTGAACAAAAAATCAGCTGTTCGGAAACATATATATGTCGATATATTATTTCCATAATTGAGGCAAAATCAGCATTTTAGTGAAATTGCCATATTAAAAATTCCATTTTTTACATATCAACATACAAAAAAAATCCAAAAAAATTATATATCGACATACATACATATGTATATATATTTTCAGAGAGCTGATTTTTTTTGCATAACATATGATCAAAAAAAGATACCATTCGTATTTGAAATAATAAAGTTGTTTTTTTTTCACCCTCTATACAAGAGAAAAAAAATACGGTGTCGTATCGCTAATGAAAAAGTGTTTGTAGAATGCTTCTGCAATTTTTAGAATTTTCAGAAAATGAAGAAGTTGTGGCATATTTTCGAAATCACCAAAATATCAAAATTTCGTTATGTCTTCAAAACAAATTAAGATATCGTGAAACGGCTTTCAGTTATGGAGTTTTCGCGACAATCGAGCCCAGGACTCCTTTCAACATTTTCACCTATCTAGCCTAGAAGTACCAGAAACAGCCAAAATCAAGCAATTTGGGTTACCCTGTACCTTCTATATGAAAATGTATAGCAAGGTAGCAAGGTGATCCTGATTACTTTACTGGTTATTTACTTTACTGAATAAGGAAGGTTAGTTTCCTCTGAATAAAAGTGGGAAAGATCAACAATTGATCGGAGTTTAGTTTACCGAGTCTACCAGGAATGAAAGGTAGTCCCTTCAGAAAGTC
This sequence comes from Adalia bipunctata, assembly GCA_910592335.1. Lineage (NCBI taxonomy): Eukaryota > Metazoa > Arthropoda > Insecta > Coleoptera > Coccinellidae > Adalia > Adalia bipunctata. Next base: position 9,942,384 of record OU342951.1, read on the forward strand.
TTCCGGAAAGGGATTTAAGGAGATTAAATTATGTAGCTTTCCGGTTGGAAACGAAATCGTCCTTTTTCGGCAATCAGTTTAATAGCCCCCGAGCGGTCCCAGAAAGCCTTGTCGAACATTCATGTGGAAATGAAACGTGAAATCAATCTTGGCGATGCGTGCGCACCTCCTGTTGTCCAAAACAAACACCCACGCATCAATTAGACCAAGTCACCCCTTCGAGACCATCTCCGACACCGACCAAAATGCAAGGCTGAAGGCAAAACGCCGGCATCGCTCGATCACAATTGAGGATACACAGAGTGCTTGCAGACGCGTCCAGAGCGCACGCGCGGCATCCATTGCTACACTTTTGTATTGCCATCGGCGAGATTGCGCACGAAGATTGTCGACAGTCTGTCTTTCATTCCGTTCGTGCACGGTCGCGGTTATTGCGTTTGTTTAGTCATATCTCAACCGCTTAACCCCCTCGTTTTATTTACACGTACTTTTCAGGTGCCCATTAGGGGCACACAGACGGTGTTTGATTGAGTGTGGGTGGATGAAATGCTCGGTTTTTCGCTCGATATGGATTAATGGTTCACTTTTCCACAACTGTAAGTAACTTTCTATTTAGTAGGTCGCTGTTCTCGTTTGGTTGTCATCTCGGTCATGTGTCTCGTAGATGTGTGTTGTAATGCGTTTTCCTAATCTATTCGCGGCTGCTTTAACCCATATCTCGTGTCAGCGTAAATGCCGTATTGACTTTCATTGATTCAACTGTGCATCTACTGCATTCTCCGAGTTATTTGTCGCTCGTACCGGCTTTTGCGATTATCTAACCATATCGAAATTCCTGCCTTCCATTTCATAATCATCAATCTCACTCGAACTCAAACATCAAACAAATGCGAGTATTGCATTTGAAACTATTTTTTTTAGCTCAACCATTGTATTCATTTGCATTTGCATCAATCAGCTTTTGTTTCGATTTGTAGGTTATCTTAGAAACGAATGGAATAGTGTGCAAAAACGCACATAGGTAAGTATTTTTTCATCAGCGATCATGGACATCATCAAGATTCAAGAACAAAAACATATTACATAAGAATTATAATTGAAGAACAGAAGAAAAATGGATACAAAATTAGCGTTGAACTCATAGAAGAAAATATCATGAAATTAACAGAAAAAAGAAGAACTAGATAGCTTGTCAGATTATGGCACAGAAAGTCCAAGAACTTAGTGGATAAATGGCAGATAAAGGGATCAAAACCTTGAAAATTTAGACCGAATTAATGCTTTAATTTGCAGGTATCAGAATGTTCAGAAGATGTTTTAATCTTACTCAACTTTTCAAGCGAATGCCAAAATTTGACAAGAGAAGGAAGTGAATAACTTTGAAATCGGATTCCGATTAGTTTTTCCCACAGTATGACTTTTCTAAAATGAGAATCTAAATGGACTCGAGTGAATATCTTCGAGATAGCCAAGTTTACTGTGAATTCTATTAAGAAAGACTTCTCTCGAAAATGGAAATCTAAATGGACTTGGGTTGAGTAAATGATATTTTGAATGTCGCCGAGAGTATTATGAAATCTGTGAAATGTAACTCCGATTATGAGAAACTGAATTATGTATTTCAACATTAGCACAGAACAATATTCTTCAATATAATTGAGTAGGTTCTATACAAACCCATTTATTTGTATGTGGACAAAATGTGTAGAAACTTTGGCAGAAGAGGTCAATTTGCGTTACACCCTGAGCAATGAGTGCTAAATAGTCTTCAAATAAAGGTTTCTGTACCGTTAGTTAGATCAAGAATTTTCCAGCTAAAATATGCTCTAGAATGACCGACAGCAGATCTTCTAAATATATGGACAAATCCTTCGAAAGACTGTAGCAGAGCAAAAACCTCTAGCCAAGATTCATAGAGAGAATATATACTTTTTGCTCATTGAGGATGAATAAAGTGGAGTTTTGGAAGCTCACTTCGGCATAAGGAACAATCCCCTTATATAATGAAAACTTTTGGGTTGGTAGATCAAGTATGCAGAGGAAAAGAGGGTGAATTGAACTGCTGCCCTAAGGTGGAGGTTGCCAGCTGCCACAGGAGAAGTATTGAAATATACATATATTAAATAGCTCTTATGAGAGCTTACCGAATCATCTTGCTTGAAATTAGAGAAAAATACAGAGCAGAAGAAAATGTGAACAGCGCAAATGAGTTTTTATCAAGAGTGGTGTACATATTCCATGATTGTCTCTCATCAGTAATAAAAGCTTTTGTTGTTTTCATTTAGATCTAGTTTTAGAACTCTTCAAGTCAAGTAAAGCATTAAAGTATGAAAGATGTGAGCTCTAAAGTTCTCAGAGTCTCCTTTCCGCGAATCGCGTTGCAACAGTTAATAAAATATGATTGCATATACATGCCATTTCTGAGAAACCTATTGACTATTTTCAATATAAATCATTGCAGTCGTTATTGCCATCAGTCTACGATAAATAAATTGATTTATACTTGGAGTGTATAACGTGAATTTGATGACCTATTGTGATCCTGGCCGTTGTTACAAGTTACAATCTATACATATCAATAAGTATGAAACGGGCTTAGACCCAATCACAGCATGAACCTGGTGTCCAGGAAATATTGATGGCCCTGTAAAGACTGAGTGGTATAGGGGGAAAATCTTGTAGTACTGGGCATCAGTCACTATGATGTTGGACCGAGTGTTCATTTCCCTTCAAATCTCTTCGTTTTCTCTGAAAATTCGTCGGGAAACTCTGTGTGTAGGTTATTCAGCGGCTGTCCCTTCAGGCGTTTTCGAGCGATGCGTCTTTTTTGTCTGAATAGGCAGTACTGAGTTCACAGTTGGCAAATTGATAACGAGTTTATTGAAATATTCAGTCAAAAACACGATGAATGTATTTCATGATTATATATCAACATAACTTGACATTCGCGGTTTGTCCTTATCAGAGGCTTATCAGGGTAATACTTAAAAGTGCTCTTTATTGCACTCTGTAATTTTTTTGAAGCGACTATTTAAACTGATGCTCAGATTTTATTCAGACTCTGACTAGTATGGGCCAGCGGATCAACCTTTTGAGTAGTTATCCTCATCGGTAGAACTCGGGTGATTTTATGAGAGAAATGTCAAACTTTGATCAATTTTCCTGAAAAAATGGTGAAAATATGGGAAATATCAATACCAAGGTATTTTGCTTTGACCTTTCCTCTTTCGATCCGTATATTCACATCACAGCCAGGATATCTGTGAAAAAGGTTTTATCGAGTTTAAAATTGCCCTTTTTGTCGGATTTTTTAGCGATTTTCGCGAATTTTTAAAAAATACTTCTTCATCGGCTAGAGCATCGACATTTCACTCAGGTATTCATCGATTATTCCTCTTTTCCACATTCCATATACAGGGTAGTCCGTATTCTACTGGCATAATTTGAGCACTCGATAGAAACTTATATTGACATTGGCCGATTAACTCTTAAGCGGCCTACAGACGAACAACCTGTGTTGACAACATAGTTGTCAACTAAGTTGTTCGTCTGTAGGCCGCTTTAAGCCTACAGATATCCAGCTAGATATTTCAGTAAATAAATAGGTTTTTCCGTAGTCAAATTCACTTCGGTCTGAGCATGAATGAAATATGTTATTGAACTGTAAAATGACCAGTTCCAGTGAAAAAATTCATGCAGTTGATGTTATCGGAAAAATTATTGAACAAAATTCTATATCTTCGAAACTATTCCAAAAACAGATAAATCCGAGGATAAATCTCATATTCCGAAGCACCATTAAATAAAATATTAATAATTTCGAGCATAATGAACATAAACCACCGGAATTATAAAACAGGAATATCAAGAACTGGATCTATCAGCCATAAAAACAATCTCCAAGATCAAATGCCAAACTCATAGTCCTAGACCGTGGTGAAAAATGGGTATAATAAACTTAATTCGAGACCTCAACGTATACCAAAACGAAAAACCTTGAAAAACAAATGATTGTCGTCTACAATTCCAGCGTTTCAAACATCTTCAAGGTTGAACCAGGAATACATACATGTTAAACGTATGAATTCCATCTTTCTGTGACGAATAACTTGAAAAAATCCCTCCATTCTTATGGTTGCGCCATATTTTGATGTCTATCGTGACCAACAACCATAATATACAAAATTCAGATTGCGACAAACTCGTATAGCATTCGACACTAAAGAGACGAAAAATGTATACTTAAAATTTACGAGTGTAAAATACAGGTACCAGTCTGTTATATGTTAATGTGTTGCGAATATGTTGTACAAACATAAATTTCGTCATTTTTGTTTAGGGAAACCAGGAACAAATATGTAAATGACTTATACACGAGTTGTGAATTATTTAGTGTGCTTGGGATGGAATTCCATGAATAGAGGACATTTGGTACACACGATAGGAGTCGTGGACGAGTTACCAAATAATATAATCATTCAAAAAGCCCGCTTGAAGGGATTATTGAAATTCCTTTTTATGGCTAGTTGCTACTACTGTTCTCTATACTCACGCGGAGTTTGAACGTCATCTGTCATTAACTTTGTTCAAAGTGCTTCGTTTTGTCAGTTCAACTCCAGTGTGTTTGCGATTTTGAGAATGGATAAAAATATCGAATAAAGAATCTCTGAAATTTTCTGACAACCTCTGACGAGCACAAAGAAATTTCCTTGTTTTTGATACTCATCCCTATAAGCGATTAAATTACGTATAAACAGAATTATTATTCATCGCGGATAAAAACACAATTTATGTTATGGTGTGTTTCTAATCCGTTAGTAAGACTGGCAGAAAAATTGCAAGCGATGTAATTCCCTGCAATACCGTTTCAGAGAGTAGGCACCTTATTTTTTATTCGGTTACTTCATTTAGGTTAGAAACTGTTATGAAAATAAATGTTGCATTGTAAGCAGCCACAAAGAACAGAGAATTTCTTCACGAATGGAAAGAACTCTGCCGGGCGAGCTGCCGGGCGAGCTGCCGGGTCTAAAATACCTGGTCAAATCAATTAATTCTGAGTGATCCTATTTTGGACTTTATCTCAAAAATAAGATTTTGAGGCCATAATTCCATTTTAAATTTCTATTTGTTATCCACTTTTTCGGCAATCAGCAAGTATAGAAACGGGCATTTTACATATTTTTAAGTCTTTCTGTACCCTCCTTACAACTAATGGATTCATTTAATTATCATTCTCCCAGTCATTAGTTTCTCAAAATGATTCCATTGCTCGTGTGGTCATTTTTTTGGACCTAAATTGCCTCAAGCTAAATTCGCTTATAATTATAGGTAATTTAAGCCCCATATTATTATCATGGTTAAAAGTATCATCTGTACGTTATAAATGACTGTTATTGGTACCCATAGATCGTTTTTGTAGATTCATGAGTAGGTTTTGAATTCATGAAGACTCATGTGACGTAACTTAGATTATGGAATATGAATAGTTATCGACCTCTAGGCTAAAACTATTTGAATACATTGTGAGGAATTCACAAAGGTACCATTGAAACTTTCACCTTCAAATGTTTTCACTACGTGGAAAATTTTCAAAATTATACCCCTCCTGAAGCAATGCCAAAAGGAAAGAAACGAGGAAGAATCATAATCTTTTCGAAATTTCTAGAGTTTCTATAACCCCCTTAACCAGTAAGGAATCACACATGCGCAGTATGGTGGATAATGAAAATAGTCCAGCTATTTTCAAAGAACTAGAGTTCATAATTCAGTCACTTTATTTTCAATGTAATACCCCAAAGTCAATATCGTGACTGCAAGTTCATACAACCATTTGAAAAACCACATGTTTAATCAGGTAATCGTTCTATGGAAAAAATAACTTTAATTATTTCCATGCATGTGATACCACGCAAACGCCAAACAGTAATTAAGTTAGTAGTTCCAGACGATAGAGATTCAGCAGAAGTGAGTAGGTACCCTTGTCATTGAGTATTATTTCTTTTCAATTCACACATTCTTCCTAATTTTCGTATCATGCAGTACATTCTTCTCTTCAAGAAGAACTCTTGACACGTTTTATAGCATTTGATATAATCTCATGTTAAATTGAGCAGCTCAATCTCCCCCAATGTTGACTTTGCTATGAGAATTCTTAGTGTTGTTCTCTGACTCTTCTATTCCAGTGGTTCTTGACAAAAATTGTTTAGTTGTCGTTGTAAAACGTTTAGCGAAGCTGTACGTTATCCAAGAACAATCCATCGTTACTCAGAGTGTTCACAGTCAACGTTGGACCACCTATAAATACCGTGTTTCGATCCGATCGACAGTGGACAAAAATACCCACTCGAAGCGCGATACCATCGTACAATATTGTAAACCGCAGTATAACAGGTAACGATTCAAGACATCCCACGCAAAGATGCTATTTTCCATCTTTCAGTTCAGGAAAAAATTCGCGAACAACTATCGATTTTGTACCTACGAAGCAAGCTGCTTGTAACACTTTTCTGGACATCGTTTAAAAATCGAACGAAATATTATTGGCAAGCGAAAAAATGTTGAGCAGGCTTGTTGGCATCTGCAATGGATTGTTTCGTTCAGCACTCGTTTTCATTTTGTTTTATATTTTGTAATCATTGAGTTCTTACAGCAACTCGTTAGTTATTGTGTCAATTGCCTTCATTTAAAAAAAAATTATTCTTGAATATAAAATGAACATTGTTATTGATACAGTTCCATTATTCGAAAAGATGAGAACTTGTTTCCTTCACAAATTGAAACTAGCACCCTCATCATCATCTTTCAAATTCCTATGTGGATTCTGATGTATCTGCATAATCACCAAATATTATTTGTTTCACGGTCTTCAACATTTCTGGCATTAGTTGAATTATCACAAAAATTCATCATCATCAAGAATGTATGTGATAAATTTCAAACCAAATAGTGAATGTGAGTGAACATTGATGAGGGAGGAAGTGAGATAGACATTACGAGATAAAGTTATTTGTGCGCCCAGTGAGGCCTCACATTCTGTCATCTATTTGCTGAATTGTGGACATTATAAGATATATCTATGAACAAGAGTTTTCTTATTAGTTGAAACCTGGAAATAGTTTTTTTTTGTAGAGTGAAATGCTAAGAAATACTAAGAAACAAATGAGCAAATTGAATACAAAATAACACAATTACAATGGTTCTCACGTCTGCAACTTCTGTGACGTCTAGACCTCCTATTTTAATAGATTGATAGAGTTTGTGTGGTATCACATGCATGGAACGAATTAAAGTATAAGCTCATGTATCACTGATGAAGAATTTGAAATCGAAGCTTTATTTCTGTCTGTCTGACCGTCAGTAAACCTCATAACTTCCGAAAGAGAAGGCCTAGAAACTAGACGTGTTCTTTTGAGGTCTACGTGCGCCGGTCATGTTCGTAAATGGGCAAAATACGACCAGTGGTTTCGGGCCTATTAATTTTTGAAATTTTATTGTCGAAATGCTCCTAAACTACATTTTGATAGAATTAAAAGTTGGTTCTAAGCTGTAAAATAATCTTTTTTAGAGTTTGGATGCAATTCTATGGAGACCTTGTGATTGAAAGAATAAAAAAATGGGTCGTTTTCAGTACTGACGTGTTTATTCATTTGAAAGAAATCGATTTGAAAATTTTTTTACGTACTAGTGGACATGCAAAATTAAATTTTACCAAGGCTTCGTCATCAGTGAGTTGAACGTCATTTGAGATCATTCCCTGCTCAAAATTCGAAAAATGTATCATGCACCTACATCAATGAAATGAATAAAATAGATTTCTCAAAAACGCCAAGCAGCAATGGGTGTATTCAGTGCCTGATTTGGAGACCGTTCAGGCTATGAATTTGAAGAAACGTGCGAAAGCTGTTAATTTATCATTGATTTATAATTTTTTCAGAAATTTCCAACGTCAATAGCCTTCATTGAATACACCTTTTCTTCGAAATTATGTGCCAGAAACAATTAAATTAATACATTTATGGGTGCATCCGTAAATATTTAAGTTCGAAATACATGATATTATTTTAAGGATCCACCTCAATTCTACCATTGGCGGCACGTTAAAGGCTACTTTCGAGAATAACAAGTTGTAATATGTTTCATTTGAAGATCAAAAACTAGATCAATTTCTGGTGCAGTTTTATCTTGGCGAAAAGTTGTCCTTTGGAAATTAAAAGAAAACGAAAGTTTCTGGGAGAGTAACAAGGATTTTTCAACGAATACTCAGCATTATTTCGATTAAAAGCTCAAATTGTGTTTTGTATTGAGGATGAAGAAAACAGATTCACATTGTATAATATCAAGTTTGAATCCTTGCCAAAGATAAATGTGTAACTCCTGATACAGAAGCATGTAGATATTTATCATGTAGGAGCATGACCTCAATAAATATTTGTCGATTTTCAAACTGCTGTTGAGTTTTTTCACCAATCCTTCCGATCTTTCCTCGTCTCCGCCTCTGACCCCTTCTGGAACGAAATATAAAATATGGGCCTTGCGTTCGTATTCATCCTCTCAAAAGTGAATATAAATTTAAAATAAACGTGGGACGGCGTGACAACTTATGTTAATTTATTGAAGCACCGTCTGTGTATACATTTCAGGTATACAAAGTAGGTCTGCAGGACTGATTAATTCATTTGCAAAAGTGCCAAAAAGACGGGCATCTGCATTTCCAAACCGAATCTTGGAGGAATTTCATCGCCACGCTCCTTTGACACAACCAATTGATTAGGGTTCTATTTTCGACCACTACGGGCCGTGGCTTTTGTGGAAGTTGTTCTGCTTTCCTGGAACGACCGATTGTGCGTGCCGGTTTAATTTTAGATCGGGTTGTAATGGGGAGAAAGGAGAATTGGGATAGCCCCTTTGTGTGGAAGGCCGCCGTTTGGTGTTGGCTGACATATCGGCAGTTTGCTTGGGGGAAGGTATAAAAATAGGGAAGACGGGCTGGGATAACGTTTCGTTTTCTCATTTATCCGAAAGGGTCTAGCGATAAATGTCCGGCGGAAAGACTTACCGTTGATGCTATTGCAATAAGGATACTTTCTCAATCTTTCCGGCTACATTAAGGCCTATAAAATTGGGTGGAAATCAGTAACAAAATGGCTTATTATCCCCTAACAGGGCTTGGAGGAAAATAAACCATTCAAATCGAACAAAATCGGAAATGCGACAGTGCATTTATTCATGTCCATAAAGTTAGCAGTGCCACTTTCGAGAAATTCAATGAAACCTATTGCATTAATTGTCGAATAATTGTCGAGAATTTGTCGTGAAAGAAAAAAATTTGTCGCGTCCTTGGTTTTTTTTCTACGGGGTGGCTTTGCTAACTTAACGTTAAGTTAGCAGAACCACTTTTTCAATATCGCCCGAATCTCATGAAAATGGTTACAAATAATTGTCGAGTAATTGTCGTAGTCGATATGAAATAAAAAAAACCCAAAAAATCCATTCCCTTTTGTTTATTTTACGTCTTTTTCCCGCGAGTTCGAGATATTCCTAGAATTATCGCATTTTTGGCAACAGCGCATTCGTAATTGACTCTTTTTCTATTGCATTAATTGTCGAATACCTGCCTAGAATTTGTCGTGAAAGAAAAAAATTTGTCGCGTCCTTAGTTTTTTTTCTACGGGGTGGCTTTGCTCACTTTATATTAATTTAGCAAAAAGTGGTCGAATATCGTCACGATGATCATGAAAGATTGTCGAGTAATTATCGATGTTGAAATAAAGTAAAAGACACACAAAAAATTCAATCTTTCTAGCAATTTCCACTCCATTTTCTCGCGATTTCCCCATATTTCTTGAAATATCGCATTTTTGGCAACAGCGCATTCGTAATTGACTCTTTTTCTATTGCATTAATTGTCGAATACCTGTCCCGAATTTGTCGTGAAAGAAAAAAATTTGTCGCGTCCTCAGTTTTTTTTTTTCTATAGGGTGGCTTTGCTAACTTAACGTTAAGTTAGCAGAACCACTTTCTCAATATCGACCGAATCTCATGAAAATGGTTACAAATAATTGTCGAGTAATTGTCGTAGTCGATATGAAGTAAAAAAAGCCCAAAAAATCCATTCGTTTTTGTTTATTTTACGTCTTTTTCCCGCGAGTTCGAGATATTCCTAGAATTATCGCATTTTTGGCAACAGCGCATTCGTAATTGACTCTTTTTCTATTGCATTAATTGTCGAATACCTGTCCCGAATTTGTCGTGAAAGAAAAAAATTTGTCGCGTCCTCAGTTTTTTTTTCTATAGGGTGGCTTTGCTAACTTAACGTTAAGTTAGCAGAACCACTTTCTCAATATCGACCGAATCTCATGAAAATGGTTACAAATAATTGTCGAGTAATTGTCGTAGTCGATATGAAGTAAAAAAAACCCAAAAAATCCATTCGTTTTTGTTTATTTTACGTCTTTTTCCCGCGAGTTCGAGATATTCCTAGAATTATCGCATTTTTGGCAACAGCGCATTCGTAATTGACTCTTTTTCTATTACATTGATTGTCGAATACCTGCCTCGAATTTGTCGTGAAAGAAAAAAATTTGTCGCGTCCTTAGTTTTTTTTCTACGGGGTGGCTTTGCTAACTTAACGTTACGTTAGCAGAACCACTTTTTCAATATCGCCCGAATCTCATGAAAATTGTTACAAATAATTGTCGAGTAATTGTCGTAGTCGATATGAAATAAAAAAAAAAACAAAAAAACCATTTCTTTTTGTTTATTTTACGTCTTCTTCCCGCGAGTTCGAGATGTTTTTAGAATTATCGCATTTTTGGCAACAGCGAATTCGTAATTGACTCTTTTTCTATTGCATTAATTGTCGAATACCTGCCTCGAATTTGTCGTGAAAGAAAAAAAATTGTCGCGTCCTTAGTTTTTTTTCTACGGGGTGGCTTTGCTAACTTAACGTTAAGTTAGCAGAACCACTTTCTCAATATCGACCGAATCTCATGAAAATGGTTACAAATAATTGTCGAGTAATTATCGTAGTCGATATGGAGTAAAAAAACCCAAAAAATCCATTCGTTTTTGTTTATTTTACGTCTTTATCCCGCGAGTTCGAGATATTCCTAGAATTATCGCATTTTTGGCAACAGCGCATTCGTACTTGACTCTTTTTCTATTGCATTAATTGTCGAATACCTGCCTCGAATTTGTCGTGAAAGAAAAAAATTGGTCGCGTCCTTAGTTTTTTTTCTGTGGGGTGGCTAACTTAACTTAAGTTAGCAAAGCCACCCCATAGAAAAAAAAACTAAGGACGCGACAAATTTTTTTCTTTCACGACAAATTCGGGACAATAATCGACAATTAATGCAATAGAAAAAGAGTCAATTACGAATGCGCTGTTGCCAAAAATGCGATATTTCAAGAAGTATGGGGAAATCGCGAGAAAATGGAGTGGAAATTGCTAGAAAGATTAAATTTTTTGTGTGTCTTTTACTTTATTTCAACATCGACAATTACCCGACAATCTTTCATGATCATCGTGACGATATTCGACCACTTTTTACTAAATTAATATAAAGTGAGCAAAGCCACCCCGTAGAAAAAAACTAAGGACGCGACAAATTTTTTTCTTTTACGACAAATTCGAGGCAGGTATTCGACAATTAATGCAATAGAAAAAGAGTCAATTACGAATGCGCTGTTGCCAAAAATGCGATAATTCTAGAAATATCTCGAACTCGCGGGAAAAAGACGTAAAATAAACAAGAAGGATTGAATTTTTTGTTTTTTTTTTTCATATCGACTACGACAATTAACCGACAATTATTCGTAACCATTTTCATGAGATTCGGGCGATATTGAAAAAGTGGTTCTGCTAACTTAACGTTAAGTTAGCAAAGCCACCTCGTAGAAAAAAAACTAAGGACGCGACAAATTTTTTTCACCCGACAAATTCGAGGCAGGTATTCGACAATTAATGCAATAGAAAAAGAGTCAATTACGAAATCGCTGTTGCCAAAAATGCGATAATTCTAGAAACATCTCGAACTCGCGGGAAAAAGACGCAAAATAAACAAAAAGGAATGGATTTTTTGGGTTTTTTTTACTTCATGTCGACTACGACAATTACTCGACAATTATTTGTAACCATTTTCATGAGATTCGGTCGATATTGAGAAAGTGGTTCTGCTAACTTAACGTTAAGTTAGCAAAGCCACCCCATAGAAAAAAAAAATCTAAGGACGCGAAAAATTTTTTTCTTTCACGACAAATTCGGGACAGGTATTCGACAATTAATGCAATAGAAAAAGAGTCAATTACGAATGCGCTGTTGCCAAAAATGCGATATTTCAAGAAATATGGGGAAATCGCGAAAAAATGGAGTGGAAATTGCTAAAAAGATTAAATTTTTTGTGTTACTTTTACTTTATTTCAACATCGACAATTATTCGACAATTTTTCCTGATCATCGTGACGATATTCGACCACTTTTTGCTAAATTAATATAAAGTGAGCAAAGCCACCGCGTAGAAAAAAAACTAAGGACGCGACAAATTGTTTTCTTTCACGATAAATTCGAGGCAGGTATTCGACAATTAATGCAATAGAAAAAGAGTCAATTACGAATGCGCTGTTGCCAAAAATGCGATAATTCTAGAAACATCTCGAACTCGCGGGAAAAAGACGTAAAATAAACAAAATAAATGGATTTTTTGGGTTTTTTTGCTTCATATCGACTTCGACAATTACTCGACAATTATTTGTAACCATTTTTATGAGATTCGGTCGATATTGAGAAAGTGGTTCTGCTAACTTAACGTTAAGTTAGCAAAGCCACCCCATAGAAAAAAAAACTAAGGACGCGACAAATTTTTTTCTTTCACGACAAATTCGAGGCAGGTATTCGACAATTAATGCAATAGAAAAAGAGTCAATTACGAATGCGCTGTTGCCAAAAATGCGATAATTCTAGGAATATCTCGAACTCGCGGGAAAAAGACGTAAAATAAACAAAAACGAATGGATTTTTTGGGTTTTTTTTACTTCATATCGACTACGACAATTACTCGACAATTATTTGTAACCATTTTCATGAGATTCGGGCGATATTGAGAAAGTGGTTCTGCTAACTTAACGTTAAGTTAGCAAAGCCACCCCGTAGAAAAAAAACTAAGGACGCGACAAATTTTTTTCTTTCACGACAAATTCTCGACAATTATTCGACAATTAATGCAATAGGTTTCATTGAATTTCTCGAAAGTGGCACTGCTAACTTTATGGACATCATTTATTCTGATAGCAAGGCAGCCATTTAGCTACTCCAGTTATCTCAACTAACACACCTAATATACAGGGTGTTTCGAAACAAGTCCGGTGATGGTGATTCCTTGTTCAAAATGAAGGATAGTTTGTTATATAAATGTATGGTCAAATGGCGGCAGAATTCGAAGGAAAATTAAGCAACGACTTGGATAGAATTGAATTCTGAATGCCCGCTTTGGTTGAAAACTTTTTCATCTCTTGTATTTTTCTCGTAAAATGTACCGTTTTGAATTAAAAAAATAAAATGTAAATCATTACGTGTCTGGAAAGGTCAATTTATTTCAGAACTGATTTACATTTTAGTTTTTTATTTCAAAACGGAACATTTTACGAGAAAAATATAGGAGATGAAAAAGTTTCTAACCAAATTAGGCTATCTGAATTTGATACTATCCAAGTCGTTGCGTAAGTTTTTCTTCGAATTTAGTTCACAAAAATGGTAGGGGAAGTCTACTTCAACCCCCTCCACTCATTATAAAAATATGAGAAAATATCAAAAAAGTGTGTTTTCATAATGACAATTCTTCCATGATCATTCAATTGCTTTTCTTTTTTAAGTTACAAAAAAACATAAAATTTCTACCATCTTTGAACCGCTTCATCTCTCCAACGTTTTACTTTCGACCCAACATTTATATAACAAACTGAAACTATACTTCATTTTGAGCAAGAAATCACCCCCTCAAAATTTTCGGACTTGTTTTGAAACACCCTGTATGTCTCCGTAGATATTCTAATAAAAAAAAATTATGATGCGAGAGCACAGAAAAAAACCTGAGCAAAAATCCAGTCTCTCCGTATATGCGTAGGGATATTGAATTTGTCAAAAGAATAAGCTGACATTTATATTGAACGGCATCTTTTTCTTGGAATATCTTCTTCATTTCTCCGAAGTGGCTGACAAAGCATTTTGTCACAATCTGAAACAAAAAGAAAACAAAAAAGAAGTGAAAATCGACTGATATATTCAGTACCAAATTATTTTGAAGGTACCGACTGCATCTGGGATTTTATACAGGGCGGCCAAGATATTGACGTAAAAAAAAACAGGTCCCTCGTGTCATGGGCTATTCGAATCACCCCCATGTATGTTATGCAATTTTTCACGATTTTCGAGTTATGAATTTTTTTATGAACTTTGAGAATTTTCGACTTAACCATCTTAAAAAAGATATTAAAAAAAAAGTACAAGACTTCTCTGTGAAATTCTTTTGTAACTTAATCTCCATGAATTGTACTTTTATGCATAAAATAACCAGATGCGTAACTTTGATAAAAATTATGGAAATGTTGGTCTCAAGTGAAAAAGTTACGTGAATTGGATTATGATCTGAATTTTCGAATCAAAATTAAAAATGTAAGAAGGATAATTCACGGTTTCTCAGTATGCTAAAAAACTGCGCTCAACAGTCAGCTTTAAGAATCATTGATAAAAATTGGTACTTTACACTCTTATTTTGCCAGAATTAGCCTTCAAAGTCATCGAGATGGGAAAAATCAAAGAATTAGACATTTACTGTAAAATTATTTTTTGACATTCTAAGATTTTTTCGATCAAGGTATGATAGAGAATGCTGAGAAATAATGAAAATTCGCATTAGATGTTGGTCAAGAAAAGTTCTAGATAAAAAAAAGAAAAAGGTATGGCAATAAATCACACATCATAATGTAAATAAAAAGAAATTTATTTATAAAATTTACAGTAGGTTTTCAAAGTGGCCACCTCTAGCCTCAATACACATTCTACACCTTCTAAGAAAATTTTCTTTCAATCGCATAAAACCTGCCCTGATCTCTCTTAGGACACGTTCGGCTTCTCTTAACTTCAGTCGCAGCTGGTCTTCACTCGAACATTTTCGGGCGTAAACAATTTCTTTGAAATAACCCCAAACGAAAAATTCGATGGGATTACGGTCAGGTGAATGCGGGGGCCACTTGATCGGCATCCCATTATGAGTTCTATCACGAATCTCAACAACGAATTCCGTAAAAACAACAGTTCCACTATTCAAGAAACTGGTAAAGTGTATCCAAAGTGACTTGGAGTGTTCATGAAATCCTTCACACAAATGTTCCTTTGGTATTTTGTCGGTTTCAAAGAAACATCTGTGTGGCAGTTTTTCTGACTCTTTCAAGTAACTTTGGATCAACTATATAATGTCATATATAACTCTCATCCTGTATATCCAATAATCAACAATCATCGATTTATCCATGAATTCTTTCCATTGCTTTCTCGACAGGAAGTTGCGTTCAATTAATTCCATCGCATGTCTCGGCTATCTCGAATCATCTTTCGAAACAGCCTCCCAAGTAGCGCACGAGAGGAACCTTGACAGCGAGGCGCCATTAAATGCAAATTACAGAAAAATCGCCAACTTCCATAAAAATTCGAATGTGCCGCATCATTTACTCTTTGTGTTTGTACAGAGTTGTTTATAAAATTTGACCTGGATTTCATAATTCTCCTGATAAACGTTGTTAAAAATGATATTATCTCGAAGCTCTGTGTTAACATGCGACACTTCATTACTTCGAACGTTGCTTTATTTTTCATTAAAGGTTATAAATCGGTACTTCAAGTATTGCGTATGTAAAGGGGACAGTCTCATTATTCACCTTATCGCTCTTGAAATGGATCATATGTTTGAATTATCGGAATCTTCACTCCTTGTAATGTACTTTGTGATAAAATAGTACTTCGAGCTGCAGTCATGCGATCGAAAAACACACTAATTGCAGCCTTGTCTCCAACCAAATCGAACCCCCAAGTGAAAACGATTCGAACAGCGAAGCTACCTAGTGATTTTGAGATTTAAAAGGCAAGCAGTGAGGAGAACTTCAACAAGATGCTAGGCAAAAAAGAAGAATGGGAAAAGGAAAACAGTACCCGAAAGTTCACAGTGAATACCATTGATTAGTATACAGATGGTGGCCTAAAGGTCGCAGTGGAATATAATCCCCTCTTTTTTGTGACCAGTAAGCATGATAGATCGAAACGCTCTCTTCATCACTGAATGATCTAAAGATTAGTGGCTGATCTCACAATGTTATTAAAAAGCCAACAACTAATAAAATACTTTCTGGTCGATGTCAAATGCTCAATATCTAAAATCGAAATCATGCCTCATAATTTGTGACCTGGTTAATTAAAAAAATTTCCGACTAAATATGGCAATCCAGAAATTGACAATCTGGCCCTGAAGATAACAAAACATCCACAGCGACTTCCAAAGTTGTTGTTAACCCGCAAAACGCGAAATTTTTATCTCCATATTTGAAGGCTCAAATCATAAAGATAGAAAATGTTTATATGTAGATATACCATAATTATACGTGTATACATAGTGGAAGCTTCAACAAACAACGTTGTTTGAACTTCTATGGACCGATAGAGAAGTGTTATCTTGCACGTTTTCAAGTTTAGATGGTCGTTCAGATCACTTTCATTGGCACGATACGTTACATTCTGGCACGACATTTCGTCTTGAGTCGATTAGGAGAGCCAAGAACAGTAGCGGAGGTTGGTGTGGGTACGAGACCCAAGGTCCTTGTGGGATTGACGATTAACATTCCATGAACATAAAATCGTACATTTTAGGTCCGAGATGGACGAAAATTTTAGAAACTTGTAATGAGGCAGTTTTAATAGAACAAGGAACTTTTGTCAAGACACATTCAGATGATAAGCTATAGAAGAATGCAGAATGGAAGAACTCGAAGAAGATTATTTATGAATTAGTACCTGTTTGTTGCTGTTGAAATAGATAAGCAAAACCAAATCTCTATTTTCCCACAGAACGAAAGATCATAAATTAGGTTCAATATTTATTCGTTATTTGGTTGAAGTTTACTCCAAACATACTGAAGTGTATGTGGTGACAGATTTAATTCTTATCCCATATGTAACCTGATACACACAACCAAACTTATATGGAATCACCCAGTATTAAGATGAAATAATTTTTTGATATCTTTTTCGTTAGAAGCAAATAAAAAGTGCATGTGTCTACTCACAAAAACAGTTAGGTTCATAAGCACTTGATAAGATTTGGCTTTGCAGTGTCGATTTTACCATTTCGTTCGAACGTCGCAGTGAATTTATATTTTGTTTTTTTGCGAAGTTTTAAAAAAATGCCTTATGTGGGGTTATCGGAAGTCCAGAGAGGAAGAATTATTACTATGGCAGAACAAGGTATGTCACAAAGACAGATTGCTAGAACGGTGGGGGTTACACAAGGGGTTGTTTCAAAAACCTATGCAAGGTTTCTGGAGTTAGGAACCCTAAAGAATAGACCGAGAAGAAGTCGTGGAAGAGTAACTACAGAAAGGCAGGATCGCTTTTTAGCCCAAACAGCAAGAAGAAATCCCGCAGTATCTCATTCAGAGCTTCAAAGGCAATTTTTGCAAGCTACAGGTGTTAGTGTTTCTGTCGAAACTATCAGAAAAAGACTTCGCGCTCGGGAATTATTCAAGAGAAGAGCGTTAAGAGTTCCAGAACTATCAAGGCAAAATAAAGTTGACCGTTTTAATTGGTGTTTAGAGCATGAAAATTGGACTATTGAATATTGGAAAAATGTCTTATTTTCGGATGAGAACAGAATTGGCCTACGATCAGACGACCGGCGTGTTCGCATTTCAAGAGGTAGAGGGAGGCAAGCTAGGCTCCAAGCTGCAAGACCGATCCCTAAATACAAAGGAGGTATTGTAATGTTTTGGGGCGGAATTATGTTTGGTGAGAAAACTCCTTTAATTCCCATTAGACAATCTCTGACAGGGCCTAGGTATGTTGATCTAGTGCTACAACCTGTAGTGAGGCTCTGGCGAGGTGCTTTTGGAGATTATTTCCTATTTATGCAGGATTATGCACCTCCACATACCAGCAGAGTTGCAAAAATTTTTTCGAAACAGAAGGTGTGACTGTTTTAGAGTGGCCTTCTTGTTCACCGGACCTTAATCCTATCGAGCACTTGTGGGATAGGATCAAAAGAAAAATTAGAGCTCGTCAAAATAATCCTGGTAACGCAGAGCAACTTATACAAGCGGCTTTAGAGGAATGGGCAAATGTTACAGAAGAAGAAATTAACAACTTGATAGAAAGCATGCCTCGTCGAATTCAAGCTTGTATCAATGCCAGGGGTGGTAATACTGATTATTGATTTGTTAAAATCGTTTTATTTGTTGTTCAATTCTCAGTTACATAAAAATTATTTTTAGAGAAATTTACACTTTTAATTTTCTGTTCTATTATAAAAGTAATCTTTTAATAATTTATATTATTTTTGTAATAAACTTGTTTTGGGAAAACTGCTCTTCACTTTTCAGCGACTTTTTTTAATTAAAATTCGTTTTTTCCAAATTTCAGGGTGATTCCATATAAGTTTGGTTGTGTGTACTTTGCATAGGCATATTTCGAATTATGAATTAGGGAACAGAAATGATTCCAAGCATCAGTCAGTTATTCAGTTTTTTCCTTCGAGTATAGATCGACCTAATTATTATTAAATTGAATAAATCGATTATTCAGGAATCAGTGTTTGATTGAAATCAACCCTAAAGGAACTGAACAGTTACAAAATGAAGAATAAAACCAACTTGATTTATTTGTCGCATGCAACACCGTATTTCATTTTAAAATACAATAAGTCTGACCCAATTCTTTCGATCTATCCAAGAACAGACTGGAAAATATTTATCTGAACGAAATACGAAGCTTCTTCTTGAAAAACGAAGACAGTTTATACTAAGCTCAATCATAAAATCAGATGCAGGAGTCAATTCCCAAGAAATCGAATAACTAGACTAGGTTCACATTGCTATTCTGATCTAGCGAAACAATGAAATGGAAATTCCGCAAGAAACTCGTATTTCATGTTATTAAAATCGGAATCGAAATGCATTTCCCACATTTCATTGCTACCGTATGAGTATAAATAGATTTATACGGGACATTATTGAAAGTTATGGTAAGGCTACTCTCGAGATTTTGATATGGGAGTTTATTCAACTACTTTCATGATTGAAATTGACGAATTTTTATATATCTTCTATGAGATTGCTATTGAATGCCATCTCTGTATATATAGGGTGGTGAGTTTTTCCGGGAAAAGCCGATACAGGATTCTTGTGAGAGCCGAGAAAAGAACTAGTGAACCCTTCTGGTTTTCCTCAAGAATAAATTCAAACACCCTTTAAATGTTCCCGAAAACAATAGAGACAAACACAGAATCTTGATCTTCAACTCTCTTTTGCATCCACAAATATTCGAACTTCAGATTCAGAAAACAACGTCGACGGTATGCAGCACAAGAACATGCTCAAAACTCCACACCAATCATCAAAACTCCTTGAACTCCATTCATGCAGCACCTACCAAATCTCAATCCGCAATCCGTAGAGAAAGTAACCAGTATCTAGAACGAGCCAAAACACGTGATTGGTACACAATACCGAATCTCGTACCGACCTAAATTCGAAGTGTATACTCAAGTCCGTTCTGCGAATTTCGACAATTCGGATCGCCAGATAAGGGTACCCTTTGATGTCTGACTGCAAATTATAGGTCGAGATCAAAAATGCGAAATTATTGTGTCGCAGACATTTGATTGGCCTAAATAAGCCGCTGGCGCAAACAACTCAATCGAAAAACGATCCGACGCAGTCGGCATCAATTATCTCTATACAGTGTGCGTCAAGTAACAAAGAATTTCAGCCGTTTGAGGAGGACCTTACCTATTTTTTGAAAGCATCTGATATATCATGATAATCTCGACTAGTCGTAGAATTTATTCAATTCTCTTCATGCATTTCATTTTAATTCTTCAATGAAGTTTATTACTTGAAGATTTAGGAAGTGTGTATAGTCTTGGATCATCCTTACGCAATGGAACATTACTTGAAAAAAAAAAAAAAAAGGTTCAGGATTTCTTGGTAAGTCTTGACGTGGGTGCACTCTTCATGCATTTCATTTTATTTCTTTAATGAAGTTTATTACTTGAAGATTTAGGAAATGTGTATAGTCTTGGATCATACTTACGCAATGGAACATTACTTGAAAAAAAAAAAAAGGTTCAGGATCTCTTGGGGAGTCTTGACGTGGGTGCACAGCCTTATGGACACTAGAAATGGGTAACCCAACAAAATGCAGTCGAAACCACTCTTTATAAAAGAGCAGATGGAGTAGTTGCTTGAAACCTGACTTGGGACTTAAAAATCCCGGGTTCGAATCCCACTTCATACTTAGTTGACATTGTGCATTATAACAGTGACACTTATGACTATTGTTATCATTTGTGTTGAATAAATAATGCTATATCGAATGGTTGATTATCCAATATAGCTAGTCCTCTCTATGGCCAGTTGTTATTTCACTCTTCCAACAATTTTTTTTAAGTAACGCATGCCAACACTTATACAGGGCCCTCCATAACAAGACTATATATAATAATATACTCCATTCACTTTTATAATGTATCCCGGTTGGCCATGATATTCTGACACATTTCACCGTGTATATTTTGAAAATGTTCGGTTTTAGTCATTTTCCTGTCAGATAACTAAGCAACGTTGTCCTTTCTACATAGAGGTCGTAGTAATTGGGTATTTATCAAAATGTTCATTTATTTTGGGAAAATAATGAATTCGAGAAAATGTTATGCGAATTCAATAATTCCAAAAACGCCAGGAATGTATATGAAACTTTTTCTCTGTTAATATTGGAAATATTTCACGAATAAAACACGGTTGGAAGATTCAGTTATGCTCGCTTCATAAACGGAAATCAAGAATCGAGTTTTGAAATTTTACTGAAAAATAATAATAATACGATTCATTGTGATAGTTCATTCGAAGAAACAATAAAAGTACTCAAATAACCCGACAAAAAACTTCTAAACGAACAGACGGATCTATGGAATTCCCCACTTTTCAAAATTCTCCAGAAATAATCCTACAGAAGATATTTGAATACCTTTTTGTACAACTTGAAATACTCCAGTATGAAAATGTCGTAGTACTTTGAAACCTGTGTCACAGGTGAACCTTAAAAGAACTAACTCCATTCACAAAGTAAAAAATAAATAAATGGAAATCAGCATTGGCAACGTCTCTGAGAATCATTTTGACATTGCCGATATTGCAAGAGTGCCATTCTGCGTCAGTTTTAATTTGATTCCAACCCACGTTCATCAAAAAATTGTGTTATGATTGGAGTGTTTTTTGTAAAATCTGAATGAAATAAGAATCAATGTTTCTCTGAAACTTTTTTTGTATTGATTCGGTCGTAACTAGATGGAAATTTTAAATAATAAAACATCAATTGCTTCGCCACAATCTGATTCAATCAGGTTTATGTTTTGAATTCATTCTACATCTACAGAGTGTAACAGCCAAATGGAATACATTCGATAACGAATAAATGAGGGCGTGTTGGGAAAAACGCTCGGACACGTCGATTTGTAATTTTAAATGCTCATATTTTTCAAGGAAATAATATTATATAGGGTGTTCCATGTGACCGTGGCCAATACCAACTTTCTTATTTCAAATACAACCCCCTGTATATTATTTATTTTTTTGGAGACTTCAGAGAATTATATACACAATTCATGCACAATGTCCTATAACTATCTTTAACTATTTCGGAAGTATTAAGTGTTTTCAGATTTATTGCAAAAATTAACGTTTTAAATAAAAATTATTTTATTTCACAAATTCGTTACATTACACTTAAAACATAATAAGTAATACTGATTATTTCTTAATTATTAAAAAAAACAAAAAAAAACATTAATGTCAATGTAGGAAATGTTCAAAATGCTCACGCTCACGCGGCAACATGCTAATCTGGTGTAGAATTGCCTTCTAACGTTACTCAACATTTCAGGCGTTTTTGCTCACTCTCTTCATATCAAGAGGTAAATGGGAAATAAGTATTGAGTGCAATGTATCGAATTTGTGAAATAAAATAATTTTCATTTAAAATGTCAATTTTTGTAAAAAATCTGAAAACACTTAATATTTCCGAAAAAGTTGAAGATAGGTATAGGACATTGTACATAAATTATGTCTAGAATTTTCTGAAGAATCCAAAAAATAAATAATATACAGCGGGTTGCATTCGAAATAAAAAAGTTGGTATTGGCCACGGTCGCATGGAACACCCTATATAATTTTATTTTCTTGAAAAATATGCACATTTAAAATTACAAATCGACGTGTCCGAGCGTTTTTTCTAACACCCCCTCAGTTATTCGTTATCGAATTTATTCCATTTGGCTGTTACACTCTGACTCTGTATATCTATTTCTACGTCTACATCTGGACAAAAGTTTGCAATTTTTGATAATTGAAAGTAAATTGATTCATATGTGTTTTTTCTTATTTAAAGTTCATTGTGCTTCGATTTTGCAGATCATTAGCACTACGGGACGGTTACATATCATTGACATTTACAGTTTATATGTCAAAACTTTATATCAAACTAAATATAGAATACAAATTGTGTTGATCAAATTGATGAGTTGCAGAAATTTAATGGTATTTTCCAGTTTTTCGGCTTCTTGTCCTAGAGCCTGTTGTTTTTATACAGTGTGCTGTTCAATTATTCGAATGAATGATAGAAATTGGAAATAGTGATAGTGATGAAATTGTATATTGGATCTAAGAATTCTAACGCCAGATCCTAAAACCTTCAACAATAAAATAAGAATTGAACAGGTTGGACGAAGCCACCCGTGAATCGATTCCTAAATGCCATTCTTTTGTGGAAATATCTATAAATAATAAGTAGTGTTACTGGTCGATAACAGACGGCAGCCCTATTACACTCATTTAGCCTGACAGAGTTGACATAATTCTATTGGAAATTCGAACTCCTCCACCTTTCTAAAGGTCATTATAGGTCACGACCATTATTAGAACACGGAAACCCGGTTTTATTATGTGGGGTCTAGCTGGAGTTTATTGGGTTGATACCAGCAACCCACAAAATGTGGAATGATCTCCCCCTTCGTTTTTCTAATCACGTGGCTTCGATCCACGCAAATCGTGTCGCCATTCACCAAGACGAAGGCAAATAATTCAGCCGGTATCTTTGGAAAATTGTAACCGGAGTGTTGAGCATGATTCCGGGCAATTCCGGATCGGCAAACATCGACAGCGGAGAAATGGAGTTGTCCGGTGACATGAAATCCCCACGTTATCATTCAAGTTGATGGAGTGGACAATCAACCGCGATTTTACTAGAGGAAGACATGCACCCAGAGGTTGTCGTCTAATATGTTAACTTCTTCGGACATGTGAATATGGCGGGGCTGACGTAGGGATTGGTTTTATGGTAATGCGGTCTGGGTTTCCACTTATTCTGGGAGTTCGCAAATGCACGAAGACAGGAATTTATTGAGTACAGATGCTTGGAAAGGTGGAATTATACCAGATTGCGTCTTTTCTGTCTGGTCGTGGGCGTCTTTAGGTAGCGATCAAGTTGGTTGGAGCCTGCACTATGATACTTCAAATGGGAGGCATAAATATTGCAACAGACAGTCAATGAAGAAGGTACATGCTGACGACGATTATTGAAATCATGCTTGGAACAGTAAACATTCAGAACAAGTTATCATTTACCAAATTTGCTTTTTTTCGAACTCATCCGCCGACCAATACCAACATCGCATTTTTCATACCACACCAAAGGCAATCGACATCATTTATCAACTACAACTCGTAATGGAAAACCTGTATCAATCTTCCTCAACATCGAAAACTAGTTTCCATAAAATCAACTTTTCAGTTCGGCTGGATATCGACAGACCTTGAAATTATTGCAGTCGCCCGCCGAGTCGTTGTCGGTCCCGGGATTAGAAAAAACACCATAACATTCGATTTTAATGGTACAGAGGTATAAAATACCCGCATGGTATTAAATTTGAGTTGCGTACGTCCCGTATGACCTCGATTTGAGGCAGGACCGGGTGCGGAGGAAAGAGAGGACGAAGGAAGAAAGATGTGTCTCGTGTGGACAATGAAATGTTGATTTGCAAGATCTCTTGGGGCTCTTCAGCACCCAAAGTCTCTCTACGTGTAGACACAGTCAAAAACTGATCTTGTGCAAGAGAAAGGAAACAGCACTAAGTTTACGTCCAGGCATTATTGCAAACAAAATTTTTAGATTTTGGCATAACAAACGGTCATGGTGATGGACCGTGATGGTCCTAACCTGTCTATCGATACGAGTATCGATAAGGACGTAAAAATCAATTCGACTCATCCTTCTTGATCGCCAAACTCAGATGGGATTAAGTAACGAAAATGATGACATGAAATCTTGTTTAGAAGATTACAGGAGCATCCGAATAAGTTTAATTGATTTTTCTTGTTTTTGAACACACCTATCTAGATTAAATAACACTAATCGATTATGAAAGATCCCTCTTGAATTATGGTCAGCAATGTTATCCATCGTGTCAGGTATCGATTTGGAACCTGATATGTGACCAATATTTCACTGGGAGACATCAGCCGAAATATATGTTACATTCCTTAGATAAGCAACATTAAGTATTATTTTTTATTACTATATTATGTGTTGTATGCCATTCAAAAATTGAGTTCAAAAATGATTCCATTTCTTTTGGACGACTATACTATAATAGCTACTGACCTGTTTCTTCCATGTTAGCTGTTTTCAGGACAGATATGGAAATGTAAAATTTTTCATTAAATTTAGATTATTACATCTCTACCTCAACGAAACAAATCGAAATGTGGATTGTTGCAAAGTGGATGCATTTTCCACTAAGCCAAGCTCCTCTCAATTCTAACATCTGTGTAGAGCTCTGAATCAAGGCGTAATAAATGAATGAACAAGGCCAGGGTCAAATTTTCTGATAGATTGAGCAATTGAACTTGGCCAGTTAGGAATATTTTGTCTAAAGCTGCGTTCATTAGGTTCAAATCTGTTTTGACTGGTTGAATCAACTTGGCTGTTGTTTGGCTTGACTCTCCGCGATTTATGATGTACTTCATTATGCACTTAATGTGTGCAAAACGTGATGTGCAAACGTAGCTGTGGGAGATTGTACATACAATGTTGTACCTGCTTATATATTACTGTCGTTTGATTCCTGATGGTTAATTTTCCTAATATTTCTTTCGTTAATAAATCAGTAAAACGAATAATTTCATCATATGAATGATTAATTTCATGTTTTCTTTTTGTTCCAGGTTCCCTCTGGATGCAGTGATCCTACCTGATTTCCTAGACTCACTTACATTCTTGGATTATTTTATTGACGTGTTGTTTAGTGTGCAAGATTCACAGTGCCATATTCTGTTTAGTTCTTTGTGTTCAGTACTTTTTTAATTGGAATTTTCCCTTCTCATCCTCAATCCCCAGAAGAAGGTAAGATTTATATTCGATCATAATTTGTTGAATAGATTGAATGTTTGGATCCATTGAATTGTGTCTCAAATATCGTTTTTTTTGGGTGATTTGACAGAAGGTAGAAGCCATGTTTTGAAATTTCTGTTCAGTAACCATTGACAAATTATCATGGAAAGACTCACGCCGTAACAACGTTTACAAATTGTGTCCTATTGTGTTCTATTCGCCAAACATAACTCGTGTAATTAATTGCTGAAATAAGGCCTGAATAACTCGAAAAAGTGGTTCAAAATTGGTCTGGTCGAATGCATGGTGGATATATGCCGGAAATTGAAACATAAATGTTATAAAATTATCTTTTGATGTGTTTAATTTCAATTTGAAGCAAAATAGACAATAATCCCTTGAAAGAAGTTCAATCGATCCCTAACATTTTCAATAAATCAATTCATGGCCTCCATAAAAAATTCATGTCACCCCCCTACCCCCCTGAAAAGCTGTATGGATCCGCCATTGATTCGATATCCAGGTATTTAATGAAATATCCGAGAAAAAAGCAATTTCGACCGATAAGAGCATGATGACGATTGCAATTGGCCATGGATCATAAATAATCCGGACCTAGATAATATAATTCATAGTCTACAAGTGCCATAAATTCTTATCTGTGCTGGTAGGTCATATTTGCATTATATGGTAGTGATAAAGCGTCTGTTGCCTTCACAAACAACAAATAGAATCGATTGTTTGCAGCAATGTTGGAAATTTCGCGTGATAGCATGTCGTTCGAATGATTTCGGTTGGCTGCCCTCATTCCTAACATCCGGAGATTCCATTGGATATTTTTCACGTGCTGATGGCACGATGCTCACGATTTTTTGAGTAATGCATTTGATCTATTTCATTGATTTACATATTAAACCTACTGCAGTGTGTTTGAACAATGTTGGTCCTTGTCTTCATTAGTTTACCACTATTTGTTACTTCTTGATGCACATCTGCCAGCTTCTGAATTAATAATTTGGCGCAATTGGATCTCAAGTTAATCAGCTTCACTCAGAATATTGTGGTTCCATGAGAGAAATTAATAATACAAAAAATCTTGATGCAATGCGACCCAAAGCTAATGTTCTTCGAGTAGAAATGCATTCATTAATGAAGCTCCATTTACGATTTCGATGATAATCTCTTTGTGAGATTCCATAATTATAGTGTGAGCTCGATCATTGTTCCTCCCTCCATTTTCTAAAAGAATATGGCCCGAATCAGATGATTGATGTTCAACGTTATGGTATCATTAGAAGGACAAGAATTTCGTATCATTATTTATCCGCTGAATCGTATAGACAGAGAACACTAATAGTACAATTTGTATGAATAACATATCTGTTGAAAACCGTCTGCCAACTACTGTAATAAATCAATAAATAGAACTTTGCAAGGTCCCTTACCAGGCCTCAACTCCGTATGCCGTTCACTATGTTTAAAAATGATCTCATTGATCAAATGTGCGAATTTTGGTCGAAGGCTCCAGAACGTATTGAGCAATTGTTCACTTGATATCGCATCTCTGAATGATTCTTGTGATCTGTCAATGTCAAAATGTCAGTCAGGAAGAAGTCATGTCTGCGGACATCGTCAACTTTTCTTTACTTAGTTAAAGCAGGGAATAGTTATTCTTAATGTGTATCCGTTCCTCGACAAATTGATTTTCTGCATCCTTATACTTGTGCATTATAAATGATGGTTTACTGAGCCCCTAACCTATCGAATTTATTATCAGAAAACAACCATGAACGACCGTTCAATGAGCTTATGCCATCGGCCCATAGAGGCTGTCATTCACCACAATTTTAAAGACACTGAAAATTAAAAGCTTTCTACTATTCGTAGAAATTTACATTAATCGATTGAATTCAAAAAACGTTAATCACAAATCGAATGCTTCTAAAGCCAATCAAAACAAACTACAACCGGGTTGCTTTTAAACGGAGTCAGCCTCGTTCAAAGTTTATGTACATGGAAGCAGACAGCTTATTTATTTTGAGCATATTGTACGACAATCAAATATTCAAATTGAATCCATTCCCAAATCATTCACCTTATGACGGGGTTCCTACAAGGACGCCATGGAACGTTTCTATTTTTCAGCGACATTTCGAGCACGTGGAGATTCTCTATTTCCATAACAGTGAAAGTGAATCTATTAAGGGGGCTTCAATGAACAGGAAATTTTCTGACAATGGCTGACGGTCACAAAGGGCTCATGTAAGACATCGAAAATTGAAAACGAATAAATCGGTAAATTCCTTTCGAAATAGATTAAATCGATGAATCCTTAAGAATTTTCAGTGAATAAAAAACAAATCAATTGAACTTTTCTGTCGAACCATAAAAAATATCCTGGCGAGATTCTTCTTCAAGGACGCACGAGTCTGTTGTCAGGTTTCTCGTTCCTTCCATATATATTCACTTTCTAGATCTGGCCAACGTGATTTTCCGGTTAAACTGGGTTGATTGATGCAAGCTATTAACCTAGACTTCTACAAAGCGAAGAGATAATTATAGATCCACAATTATGTTGTACAATGAATGCTTGTTGAATTCCTAGGATTCGATTTCATTCTCCTTTGAACTATTCCTTTTATGATGGAAAACGAAAATTGTTTCGGATTGCAATTTGCAATACCTTTCTTTTCTATAAGGAAAAAGAGAATTTTCCCTTTTCTTGGGATTTCACTTGACAAACTTTTCGTTGCAATTTACCTCGGAGAGGAATAGCATTCCAGTATGTTTCCAATGAAACTTTTTTACTCGCTTTTTTAGAATTGTTCTGGAAATATTTAGATTATGGAATTTTTTCTTTCATTGATTATTTCCTTCCATTCGTAAGAAGGATACAGGGTGTTAAATATGAAGGGTTTTCCAATGTGAGGTGTTATTTTGAATAGTCCGCTATTTCGCTAGATGTCACTTTTGAAACTGTCATTTATTGACATTCGACAAGTAGAAACTACGCCATTCTTTAAAATGGAACGATACACGCTTCAACAACGCATTGAAATTATTAAAATTCACTATGAAAATGGTGAAAATTTGGTAGAGGCGGTTCGTAAAACTCTTAACAATTTTGAGTGGTCGTGGAGCACCTTGCCGAACCGCAATACCGAAAATGGTGAGAAAATTTGAGCTGTTGGGATAAGTTAGTTATATGAAGAATAAAACCTGTGCACGTCGCTCAAGAACAGCCGAGAATATTGCGGCTGTAGCCGAAAGTGTTGAAGAAAACCCTGGTTTATCCATTCCTCGTCGTTCTTTGGAATTAGGCATTCCACAAACGTCATTACACCGTATTTTTCATAAAGATTTCGGTCTTGAAGGTCTTGAAGTTCAGTTAACACAAGAACTCAAGTACATATCTAATTTCGAACGAAATCAGTCTAACGAAAGCTTTTTGAGAATTGTTCTCGAAATATTTACAATACCTATGGAATTTTTCCTTCCATTGAAGGATTCTCTGGTATCAGAAAAATACGCTTATGGGATAAAATCGTTATCTATATTTTATGATAATCTATACTCTCTAGACATCGTCTTGGGTTATGTTAAATTATTAAAATTTAACGAGATCACTTGAGACTTTTGCCAGCAGATATCTTATCGAACTGATGTATTCACTCATTATTCAAGAATATTTCACAAGCCTATACGACAGCTCATATGTCAATGTCAGTCATTGTTTATTGTGTGCCTCAATTGTCCATTCTTGTTCGTCTGTATACATTATTCCAAGGATCTCCACGATTTTGAAATAAATGCCGTATCTTGTCAAGGAACAAAAAACTAGAATGAATTCATAATAAAATAATCTATAAAATGAACACCTCAAAGGTATTAATTTACTGATGAGCTTATGATCCAAGTATCCCACTAAAAATGAAATTTATTCAAGAATCGTTTAGACTCAATTCAGATAGTACTTATGAAAAATGTCAGAATGTGGTCTACATTGTAAGGTTTATCTCGTAAACGTTGCTACATGATAAAATTCGAATTTCCATTACTATCTTTATGGCCTAATTTTTCTCATTCATAAATATTTACGTAATAATTAGCAATATTCAATTCCCACATTTCCATTTCTAACCTCATTAATTCTAATTTTTGCCCACCTCTGATTGTTGGTTATAACAAGCACTTATCAAGTCCGAATATATACATTAATATTTCATTGAGTAAACAGTGATAACCGAAACCAATGAGCAGGAGGTTACAGATAAGTCGAGAAGACAATCGTCTGTTGGTTGAACTGGGCTCTTTCACAACATCATCTCGAGATTAACACTCGGAGATTCATATGAGGCTGGTAACGAAGACATTGGAATAACTAAGAATATTCGAGGGATATATTGGGAAAATTATACTTTGGCACAATTTGTACGACTTGTACATTGCCTGGGTTAATGAGATAATTGAGATCAATTTCATTTCAACAGTTAATTTTTTTTTCTTTCAAAAATAGAAGAAAATGAGCCAACTCATGCTTCTTTTTTATTTCAAAACATCTGATTAAAAGTGAATCTACAGATAATTTCATTCAGAAAAACAACTTGAAATACGGAATTGGCAGAGAATGGCCAAATTCAAATATATGGCGGGAAAAAGTTCCTGCTTTACCCACATATTCACCAATTTCATAGTTGAGTGATTTTCGGATAGAGAGCGCCATTGTACATTTCATTCATAATTAGAGAGATATTCATAGAACTCATAGAGATAATGTAAGTTCTATGAAGATATTCCATAAAATGCACGGTGGCGCCTCTATCGGATGAGTTTTCCTACGCGCTCTGAACGGCAACCTTAAACAAAGTCTCACATCTGATATGGAAATCTTTTTTCGAATTTTGGCCTGCTTCCCTTCGGCGCCTCTGAATAACGGTTCCTCACCTTTTGACCCGATTCCGCCTCATAACTCGCTAGATTTCCGGTTCTCTCCGAAAAGACAGCGTGTTGCCCTAATTCCACTTTCTAGGAAACCCAGCATCCGCACCATCCCAGGCCCTACTCTCGAACAGTGAGGCCCCGATCGTTAAATAGGATCTAGAAGCCGAATGCACCTGACATTTGGCCGACCTGAATATCCAGGGATTCCCAAGGACGAACCTAAAAATCGAACAGCTGACGGGCGATGTCAGTGACCTTCTGTCCTAGTTCTTGTGCGGTGACATACCAGTGCGGGCAACCAAGAGCACGGGAAGGATGGCTGTAGCAGGATTCCTCACGAAGGGTCCATGGAACTTGAATATCTTCCGATTGATATTGCCAATAAAACTTATAGATGTTTCCAAGAGTGTTTAACAGAATTCGTGGTCTAGAGTGCTGTAGAGAAACTAAATTCTAGGATTAGAAGAAGCGCTTGGATTGCTTCATATGGTTCATTTATTTATGTGGGTTTTTCTATTTCTTTTTCTTTTTTTGGTGTATCTATTTCTTCTCAATTTAAAATTGACTTGAATTTTCGAAGACAATGCAAGATTTACTCATAGATACCACCTGTTTTGTTACGTAGATGAAGACTAGGTACAAGAGTGGTTATCCAGCATTCCCATCTTAGCAGATTCGAAAGTACCTATATACAGGGTTTCCCGGAAAATGTGGGAAATCTCTCGGATTCAGACAAAACATAAAAGAATAAGATGACAATTTGCCATAATTTTTTTTCCTAGCGGCCCTCCCTACGGAGATACGGCCTCCTGAATGACTACACTGAAAATATATTTTCCTGCAATAAATTTCAAAATACTCAATATAATTTAAAGAAAATTTGATAAGATGAACAATAGTAAGGACCTTTTAAAATACTGCCCTCAAATTCAAATTAGCTCTTCTGGTTTACCAGGGGCGGACTAGGTTGTGCATTTTAGTGCTTACATTTTCAACACCCTGTATGATAAGGAGTCGAAAAAAATAAATTCGGATAGCTTGAACAATATACTAAAAACAAGTTACTCTTATTTATTGTCGATAAAATGAACCGTTTTCGAAAAATAAAATAATTTTTGCTAACGTTCCTTTCTGTGCCAAAACTGCATAGTTAAGAATCTTTGCAATTTTATTTTTCGAAAACGGTTCATTTTATCGACAATAAACAAGAGTACCTTTTTTTAGCTTAATGTTCAAGCTATTCGAATTTGTTTTTTTCGACTTCTTATCATACAGGGTGTCGAAAATGTGAGCACTAAAATGTACAACCTAGTCCGCCCCTGGTAAACTAGAAGAGCTTATTTGAATTTGAAGGCAGTATTTTAAAAGGTCCTTACTACTGTTCATCTTGTCAAATTTTCTTTAAATTATATTGAGTAGTTTGAAATTTATTGCAGGAAAATGGATTTCCAGTGACGTCATCCGTATCTCCGTAGGGAGGGCCGCTAGGAAGAAAAATGATGGGAAATTGTCATCTTATTCTTTTATGTTTTGTCTGAATCCGAGAGATTTCGCACATTTTCCGGGACACCCTGTATAAATAATTCACAGCTCTACGTCACCTAAATGAGGGATAAGAGAGTTTATAAGATTTTTAGTTGAGTAGGTAACATTTTGCAGTTCGTTCATGAGAAGCTCCTCAAACATGTCATGTGTACCATGCAGGAAAACTTACGTGGGCAGGCGAAAAACACTGAAATCAATTAAGCTTTTTTCAAAAACGCCTACGATGTGATTATCATCGTGGGCTCCATGACGACGTGTCAATCAACAGAAAAAACAATTTTTATCCGATCCATAACCTTCACGTTTAACAGCCCACCTGTATTGATTGATGAAATGATTCACCTTGGATTCGGTTGTTCGCAAAAAGTTGAAGGCGGATTCAATTCAGTGCAATTTCGAGAGTGATTAAAATGCAGGAAAAAATATGGATGCACAAAAAAACAAATCAAACTCATGTAATAACTGGCATCACTGCCATCGTTAGAGTGGGAAGTTTTTTTTGATACGTAGCACCATTTGTATTCATGTTTGATTCAACGAAGTGGCGCAAGGTCTCGAATAGGGGTATAATGATAACCGATAAGGGTATAGATTGATGGTCCTGACTCACTAATGCATCCCATCATTTGTAGGGTCCTCCAGTATTTATTACTGCAATAATTCTAAATGAAAGCCAGTCCGCTACCCTCATGTTTTTCACCCTGATCAAATAAATTAAGATTCCCCAAATGAATCAAGTTTTACGTCCAGTTCCTATAAACGGTGTTAAATATACATAGAGCTCTTGGACTGATATATCAATTCTTATCAGAACGAACTTAAAGAGCCATGTATGTATGAGACTAAATAATATTCACAAAGTGAACACTGAAAGAACGGTACTCACTGTTGATCTTCTCTTCGTTTGAGAAACGACTGAATTTCCAGAATTCGAAATGTGTTCAATCATATCATGTCGGTTTTAAAAAGTACTAAATTTGGAACAAATCGAAAATAATATCCATTCGATAAGGTTGTTATGCAATTACCTCCGTCTGCAAAACTGCTCTATCGCTAACTCACAAACCTTAATATTTCAGACGCAATCTTGCAATCGGAAATTGATATTGGCGAAATAAAAATAGAACAGGAAGGAAAAACGTCTGGGCAACTTCGAACCTTATCCGCTGTGGATCGCTTGGTGCATGCTATTTTGGACAGTTTTTTCCCTGCGAAACTTGGCGGTAAAGAACATATCATATAAAAAATCAATCTGGTTGCCGCTCCAAATCTATATGTGAGCAGAGAGCATACAATATACGTATGATACATGAGCTCAGAAAAAACAAGTACTCTGTCCCCCTGTTTAAGTAGATATATTGAATCATCTCCAATAGATTCTATATGATTATTTTAATTAAGAAAAGTGCATAAAGGCAGTAGCAATTTCGAAAAGCTCCTAGCTCAATGCATACAGTGGAAGACTAGCAGTAAATATATATCTTCCAGAATAACTGTTGTTTAGTGCATTCTAAGTGAAAATTTATAGTCACCCGAGAAATGAGTATATTATAGGTTTGAAACACATTAAATCAAATTATTATGAAACTGGTGGCTTTAATCCATTTGCATGTATGATATTATTGCACGGAAAGCTCAGTATTAAGCTCAATAAAATGCAACGTCTAAAATAATTTATGGCCAGAGACTGGCCGGAAATTCACTTTCATAATAATTGGCTATTAGCCGCTATGCTATGACTATTTCGAATTAACGTTCAAAGAATGATATTTCAGTAGTTAGGTACTACTGTTCGATGTCACGTCAATTTAGGAAATAAGCACTTCCACACGCACTAAGCGATTCGTGCAAAATGAGAGCTTGGAAGAGGAAAAACAACAGCTTGGTATTAAACTGCTCTTCAGAAGTTGAAGATATGGAATACGTTTGTGTTTTAAGGGTTGAGATAATACGATTTCAAAAATTACGTATTCAAAATAACAAAAATAAAAAATTTGTTGAAGTATAACACGAAAAAACCGTATTTTTATTCAGCTTCAATACAATGTTTGACTGCATCTATAACTGCTTGGTATATTTTCTGGATGCTTTCCACCAAGTTATTGAGAATATCCTGCTTATTTCGTTGCCAAAGTTATGGCAGAAGATGCAGGTCCTTTTAAAGCGTTTACTGATGTGGTCTGTGGGCTCGTTGTATATCTGGTTCTAAGCATACTCGATTTTAATTTACGAGGATATATTGAAAAATTCTTACACTACTATAGAACCAAACAAAATTTCAATGTCAAAATATTTCATTACTCAACATATTCTCCTCTTAATTGAATACCTTTATTACAGCGAACCTGCAACGTCTCTAGACCTTCAAAAAAATGTTTCTTCTTGCTCTGCAAACCAGTCCTCCACAACTTTTATTACCTCCTCGTTGGAAGAAAATTTACGACCTTTTGAACTTTTTTTCAGTTGAGAAAACAGATGATAGTCCGAGGGAGCCAAATCTGGTTAATAAGGGGGGTGTTCTAGTAATTCTAACCCTAAATCACGAATTTTTTGCATGGTAACATGAGAATTGTGTACTGGGGCGTTGTCCTGTAAAAACAAAACACCTTATTCGGATAGCTTCACGAATGTCGAATAGTAATCTCCAGTTATTGTTCTACTCTTATCCAAAAAAACAATCATGATTACTCCATGGCAATCCCAAAAAACTGAAGCAAGAACTTTTCCAGCAAATTTTTAGACACGAAACTTCTTAGGTCTTGAAGAACCAGAGTGTCGCCATTCCATCGATTGTTGCTTTGTTTCTGGGTCGTAGAAATGTACCAAAATCTCATCCATAGTAACTATTCGGTTTAAGAAGTCTACATCGTTTTCAAATCGAGTACAGATCGAACGCGATGCTTCTACCCTTGCACGCTTTTGGTCAACATTCAAACATTTGGGGATCCATTTTGCAGAAATTTTTCTCATGTCCAAATTGACGTGAACTATACCTATGATGAACGCGTTCGTATGAAATCTTCAGTGCTTCAGATATCCTTTTTAGTCCAATTCGACGGTCTGACAAAATCATGTCATGAACTGCAACGATATTTTCGGGGACTGACACAGAAACTGGCCTCCCGATAGGTCATCTCTTCAATGGAAAATTTACCTCTTCTGAAGCTTGCAGTCCAAATTTTCACGGTCGCATACGAAGGACATTGATCACCAAGGGTATTAAGCATCTTTGTAAATCTGCTTACCTCTTAACCCTTTTAAATACAGGTACTTGATGATGACTCGATACTCCAATTTCTCGATTTTTACAATTTCGGTGGACATCTTCTTTTTAAATTTATTGTTCGTTGATATGGTATCGCAATATTTTGTTTATGCATGGAACTGGTCTAGGCTAACTAGATATCAATACATCCTCGTAGCTCAGGCGATCTTGGAGGTAATGCTAGATGTTGAGAAACTTGGATTTCTTAAGCAGCCGAAAGAGTTCAAAAGGTTCTTCTACTGGCGTTGTATCATGTGTTCTGACACTTCTGAGTCTTTGACTAATGTTGTGATTTCCATAGCACCAGCTGATTAATTCCCGAACGCTGTGAAGCTGGTGTCACTTTCACTAACCAAAGTAATTCCGTCTTCAATGTCATAAGGCATATTTTTCACGAAATAATTCAGTCTGTTAGCACTAGCCGCCCTCCAATATTTCATGGATTTGGAGAGAATCCAAGTCTGTTCAGACGTCAAGTACAGGTGATTCATCACTATGTCGGCCGAACGCTGTGGCTGACCGTAAAAGATTTTGTCGGCGGTTCTGTGGAATTGATAGCTGTTCGTTGGAATTGGGAAATTCTTTCGAAGAATTGGTTTGAGGAATGTCGTCAGCTTTTCGGGAATCTAATGTTCCATTTCATTTGTCATAAACTTGAAACGTACGGATTGGATAGTTGCGGGGGTGACGAAATTGGGTACATGCTCTAAGGGTACATGAGAATGGTCGGCCGAAAAATTCTGTTTTTCTAACAGACCGTTTAAAAAAAACTTCACATGCAGTTTGAAATTGGGCAGGTGCTTATAGTTCCGATGAGAATGCATTCAGAATTTTTTTGAGAGAAAAAACGAAATGGCAGAACTGTTTTTATCTTGTCCGATTCTTGTCAAAATGGTTTCGCAGACAACGATTATTATTTAACCAGTTTATAAGATTCTATTGAGCATTCTTCCATCCCAGAACCATCAAGAGAATGTTTCTTGAGCATGATCTGGTTAAGAATCACGAGGAGGACAACGCATCATCCTTAATTCAATCGTCCAAGAGAGCGCATATTCAATTCGATGTACGTTCACGGTTCGTCCATGACAATCTGTGAATTGAGTAACAGTTTTTATAACTGGCCAGTTGGGTACTCGATCTGTACACTTTCTTTCATTCGACAGCGAAGCAGTGAACTCGTTTGGGCGAACAGAGAAAACGGGGGCACTGTCTGACCTAAAAACGAGGAACTCTCCATGACTCTCATTCGGCCTCGAGTTTGGTGTTGAGATTACCAGCATATGAGTGTGCTGAGCTGTTCGAGGCATTGAGGACTACGGATTTCAGCTCCTCAAGACTTAAGGTCGAAGATGGGGTCGAGTATGCTTGCCAACAGTTGGGATTTTTTTATTCATTGTAATATTTATGGTTATGAAGAATAAAACTAGATTTCATACTTATTGGAAATGGTCCGAGAACAATTTTTGATTCTTTATGGAATTTTCAAAGAGTTTTCGAGTCTTCTACAGCTTTACGGATTATTCTACAGTTGCTGCGAGTGCGATGACACTGCGGTATTTCGAAAAAACCCTCTTCTGATATTAGTTGGGATTCATTCTTCGGTTACTTTTGATTCTGGAGACCGTGTGTAAGCAGAGATTCTGTTGTGCATCCTTTAACCGCGCCAGACTGCATGAAACACGTAACACTAGACCATGAATCGATAGAGAAGCCTCTCCTATTTCCTTGACAAGTAGACAATAAATAATAAAGTCATATATCACACCCAACAGATTCCATCTATACGCGGCAATTTTCTTTTTCGGTGAACTCCGGCCTTATAATTATTGTTGCAAAAAGTAACAATTCCCCATAACTGCAGTCGATCGCCAGCAGCCTTGGGCGAAATTCTCGATCGTTGGACGCTGCAAGTGAGCAAGAATAAACGATAGTGCAAGGCCATAAACGTGATTAACAGTCTTGGACATTGCGGCTATTAATTTAAATGGACCGACAATGAAGTCGTTCGTTACCCCCCGGTCTTATTAGTTTCTTCGTTGTGTTATTGCGAAAGATCACTCGATCAATTTTCATGCCGCTTTTGGGTTCTGACGTCATCGGATTGGAACGGGCTTCCACAGTCTTCTGCAGAATTCCTCAGCTTGAAATGGAGCCCTCGCCAGATCTCGCAGTACAGGCCAAGGTTTTTCTCCACTTGAATAAAGACACAAACAGCCTCTACCAACTGCTTCGTAGATGAAAACATGCATCAATAACTGCTTGGCATCTTCTCTGCATCCACCAAGTTGAAAATTACCTGGGAGAGTTAAAGAGTGGCAATTTTGCTCTCGATGGTCGACATTTCAAGGTTACACGGAGACCGCTGGACACGTTTTCAATTAAAAACCTCCACACTGTTGAATGATGCCAGTAATTGGCCTGTAGCTATCAGGAAAAGGTGCCAAGTGCAAAAATAAATTGTCACAGCAACAACCGCAGTTTTTCATTAAAATTTTCCAGGAACCAAACACCAGTGAAAGTGTGCCTGGAAATTCATTCATGCTGGGAGTTTAATCACCAGAAAAAATCAGCCTGACGTTGTTTTCGTGGAGGATCGTCGGATAAGATTAATTTTCAGGGTGAACTGTGGAAAGCAATCATGGTGTAGGCCTGGAAAATTAATGTGACGAGTTGAAAGAAGGACAGGAAAATGCTGCTTAACACAATTTGATTTTTTTCTGCTGTTTTATCTTTTGATTTCCACTGATGGTTTCTTCTTCATTGGTTCACATGCAGATTTTGAACTCTCTCCTCATTCAAGTAGTCCCTCCTCTATTTTGATGAATCTTATTCGAATTTACCGAATAACATTCCAAGAAATGGGATCATAAAGATCTTACTGTTTTGGCCACCACATTACCCCTGCAGACAATTTCCCAACATACGAAACTTTATAATTGGAACCAATAAAAGTAATTACAAATTGAGCACTTCCAGTTTCTGTTCTCATTGCACTTGGCCCCATAAAATGTTATTACACTTCGTCTTCTTCCAGCTTAGCTCTATATCGTCCACATAACATTCGAAGTTTGCCAGTAGACGATGCATTCTATCCTAGTTTGCCCCAGTTAACCGGAACAAAGAGCGCTTTAGAGTGCATCTATTGTGATATTGTAATGACGCCAATTTTACTTTGTGATTAAACTGGGCTAATTCAAGTTTCACGGACTGCTGGTTACTTTCGAGAGGAGATATCCTGGAATACGCCAGCAATAATGAGGTGCTCTTCGGAGTAATATTGTTAAGTGAGCCTCACCGTCGAAACAAAAAAAGTGAATTAGCAATATCGGACGATATCATATGAAAGAATGTTATTGCATGGAAATATCCGGAGTATTTCTACGTATAATTTTGGCGGAGTTAAATGAAGAATGAGCAGGCATATTCATTATTTTAAGATCATCATTTGAATGCAACAAGCTAACCAAGTTTATAGTACAAAGTTCTGAATGGCAGTATGGAAAAGCATAAAAAATTCTAGACATTTCTGCTTCCACTAACAAATGACGCCAATCCGTTCTTCAGACTTGAAATGCGCTCAACGAATGCCCCAATGATGTACATTAGAATAGAGACGATTTGGCTGGCAGATAAGCTATTTCGAAATGAATAGGAGTCACTAAGGTATTATGAAAGGTTCTGAGAAGGTCTCGCCTTGAGAAACTACTCGTTATTGATGATGCCTGCCGTGGGAGTTTGATTGAACCAAATCTCCGCAACAGACAAATCTCCATTAGTTTCCTCACAATGAGGCTATCAGGAAGGCTATCGGAACTTAATATATGCTGTAGCCTGAGGTGGAATCCTGCCATGTTGCAGACAACACGAAAGATAAATAATATGCAACAATCGGTAATCTCAGTCTCTGTCTAGTTCAAGCGAAATGGATCGGTGTCTTTAGTGACATTTGCATTCTGCAAGGGTTAACATTGTGACTTATTGTCATATGCATCATTTGTTTCAACCCATCATCATTTTCATTCATGAAAAATAGACATCCGCACTCCGATAGTATCATTTCTTCATCGCTCCTTGGTACCTTTAAGCAGTTTATAATTCCTGCAGATTGTGATACCTACTCGCCTGACAACTGATGAAAGGTGGGAAAGCAAGAGTGTTGTCTTAATACACCTCACCGTATTATTAACGTCTCTTGAGGATGAACGCCGAGTCCGATAACTTTAATCCAACCAATGAGGACCAATTATTTTTTAATGAACCTGTTATTTATTTGTTGGGAATTTTTATGCATTCTCACACAGAGGATGCAAATTACTGAATTATTATCTGACCTCCTGGATATTGTTCTAAGGTACTAGAAATCTATATAGATGGCTTAGTGTTTCGACAATTGAAATAGCTGTCGACAGCAAAGGACAGCCATCTTCACTGATTGAATTGGCACTGTCTGAATTTGTCGCGATATGCCCTAATATAGTAGGCTCGGCGCAATGTGGATTTTCGACACCCTGTATATTTCAAACGAAGCCGAATTTTGAAAAATGGTATAGAAAAAAAGTGTTTCGTTTGATGAGAGGAATCTACAGTTGAAAAAATTGGCCCGGCAAAGAGAATATATGGACCACCCTATACAGGGTGAGTTTTTGACCTGAAATTCTTTTTTAATTGTAGGTTCCTCTCATCAAACGAAACACTTTTTACTGTTATCATTTTTCAAAATTCGGCTTCGTTCGAAAGATACAGAATGTCGGCGCCTGCGTGATTTCCGTCATTGTGAACGCTTCTTCAGATATAAATCTGGTAATATTTACCAAGTCATACTAACTCAAATCGCATCAAACGAAACACTTTTTCCCTATACCATTTTTCAAAATTCGGCTTCGTTTGAAAGATACAGAATGTCGGCGCCTGCGTGATTTCCGTCATTGTGAACGCTTCTTCAGATATAAATCTGGTAATATTTACTGAGTGATACTAACTCATTAATTTACCGATAAGAACGTTATGATTAATGATATTCCTTTCTTTTCAGGTAAACAAATATTTCATCACAGCATCTGTGAGTATCCATTATCGTATGTATCAAAATTTTTATCAGAAATGTGAACGGAAATAATTCACTCGTGAGAAGATAATTTTTATGGAAATGCAGATGGGAGTACATCGATAACTTTATTATCTAGATGAATTGGACATTGAAAAGGGGTCACCGACTTTGATGATAAGACAAGCTGAACAGTTTATCAGACGCTAATAAAATTAAGGCGCCAGTTGATGATAATCTGGTGATCTCGTGAGTTTAATGGTGGACTTTCTCTACGTCTTGAATCAGTACTGAATTATCGGAACGTCGTTAACTCAATCTTTGAATCTCAGTAATGAGACAACAATGATTCTTCACTTCGTAGAAATACTTCGTTGTTCGTTTTCATTAATTCATTGGAATGTTTTCGAATTGAAAATTTGTCACTCAATAAGTAGTCGAAGTTCTGGTAAACCATTCTGTAGTAATGGTAGATGCACCTACACGATAATTATTACTTTGTATATGGCGCACACCCAAATTTAATCGTGCAAAGCATACTCCGATGTTTATTATTTTTATCTTAGTCATTTCGAACGACCATACCACGATTCTGGAATAGATCCGACATACTGTGATGACAGATAAACACCCATTTATCCGTCCTACAATGATGCCTACTACACCGCACAGAGCCACAGACATATTGACACCAGGCTGCGTATTCAGAAAAAGACAAAGTTACTGCAATGTTCATTTCGGAAACATTCGAACCTTACTGTAAAACTAATGTGGACGTAATTTTATCCCAACTGTCCAAAACGAAAGTGTCTAGACCATATTGGGCGGAAACGAGAAGAAATGGTTCAATCGGCATAGTGCTGACGCGCCTTTACGATGACAACTAGCGACATCTACAACCTTAGCATCACATCAATTTCGAAAAACGCTCCTGGCTCGCACATCCTGCCGACTGAGATCCAAGTCTATTTATACAGTGAGCTGTATTTATACATTCCAGATGCACACATAACGAGGTTACAAGGACCGTTCTTGACTTTGTGCGTTGCAATAATATTGATACGATACCGGAGTCGTTCGTTTTGTAAACCGATTCAACCTTCAACTGCGTTTTATTAGTTCAAATTCCCCGTGCGCCGCTGTGCATGCGGCACGTTGACGCATAGATCGAAGTTTACACAATCCATTGAGCGCTGGCACAGAAATAAGTTTCGGGGAATGATTAGCGGGGGCAACAACGTCACAGGATGAAAGAAGAATTATGCCTTTTTGAAGCAGTGGAGAACACTGTCCAGGATGTGGCGAAATGATCCAGGATGGTCTAACCCATCCCTCTCTATTTTCTACTCGCGAACTACAATGTGATACTTGAGTACTTGACTTGACAGTTTGAACTGACAAGTGTTCAAATGCTTCTTGATCCTGTGTTCTCCGGGTGTACAATGTTGGCACTCACGCCGTTCGATATTTCTGGTATGAAAATGGTGAAATGGGAAATGTGTAAATATATTTAGGGAATATTTTAATACTGATTAAAAACACGTTCTCCATAACAGAAAAAATATAATTTCAAAGTGTTTATTTCATTAGAAAATGAGTAAAACAGCAGAATCGAATTAAAAAATAATAGCGTTATTCAGGTGAACTGACGAATTATAAAAAGAACCCTATCAAAAAATATCTTTTGTACTTTCACTTTCATATGAACATGACAGTTATTGACTCCCAAAAGAACTGATATCTTCATTGAATTTCGGGAAGACCCAAAAATTCAATTCGTCATGACATTGAAAAGGAAGCCTCCTCTGAATTCCGGAAAGGAAAAACATGTTCAACGAAAAACAAGATTTGTTACATTATCCTATTTCTGAATTCAATTAATTTATTTTCAACACAAAAATATTGACACAGTATCATAAGGATTTCATTGATATGGTATGATGCAATATTCAATGTTCTGAAATCGGTTTATATACAGAGTGTAACAGCCAAATGGAATAAATACGATAACGAATAAATGAGGGGGTGTTAGGAAAAACGCTCGGACACGTTGATTTGTAATTATGAATGCGCATATTTTTCAAAAAAATAAAATTATATAGGGTGTTCCATGCGACCGTGGCCAAACCCAACTTTCTTATTTCAAATGCAACCCCCTGTATATTATTTATTTTTTGAATTCTTCAGAAAATTCTAGACATAATTCATGTACAATATACCTATCTTCAACTTTTTCGGAAATATTAAGTGTTTACAGATTTTTTACAAAAATTAACATTTTAAATGAAAATTATTTCATTTCACGAATTCGATACATTACACTCAATACTTATTTCCCATTCACCTCTTGATATGAAGAAAGTAAGCAAAAACCATTACTGAGAAGAAATTAAAAAAAACAAAAACAGATTAGCATGTTGCCAAGACGTTCGCGGCGAGCATTTTGAACATTTCCTACATTGACATTAATGTTTTTTTTGTTTCTTTTTAATAATTGAGAAATCATCAGTATTACTTATTAGGTTTTAAGTGT
The DNA here is from genome assembly GCA_910592335.1 of Adalia bipunctata. NCBI lineage: Eukaryota > Metazoa > Arthropoda > Insecta > Coleoptera > Coccinellidae > Adalia > Adalia bipunctata. The sequence goes on from OU342951.1 coordinate 9,985,411, forward strand.
AATATACCGAATTTGTGAAATAAAACAATTTTTATTTAAAACGTTGATTTTTGCAATAAATCTGAAAACACTTAATACTTCCGAAATAGTTAAAGATAGGTATAGGACATTGTGCATGAATTGTGTCTAGAATTCTCTGAAGATTCCGAAAAATAAATAATATACAGGGGGTTGCATTTGAAATAAGAAAGTTGGTATTGGCCACAGTCACATGGAACACCCTATATAATATTATTTTCTTGAAAAATATGCGCATTTAAAATTACAAATCGACGTGTCCGAGCGTTTTTCCCAACACGCCCTCATTTATTCGTTATCGAATTTATTCCATTTGGCTGTTACACTCTGTATGTACCATTTCAATTGAAACATATCGAAAATATTGAGTTTTCTTTATTCCCAGCGATGTCTTAGCGATATCCTACGAGGGAATTCTCAAACAAGTCACACTGAGTGTTCTGCGTCTAGTCCCCATGAAAACATTTCAGTATCATGATTTCTTATTCCGGTTGCATTCAGGATATCTCTGGGAGCTCACAATGGTAATTTCTCATTCTGGTTACATTCGAGATATCTTTGGGAGATCGTAATAAGAATATCTTGTTTTGGTTGCATTCGTGGTATATTCTGGAGCTTGCAGAAAGAATTCTTTACGCCACACGTATACAATCGTAACAAAAAAATATTTTGTTCTGAAAACGGCTTTCTCGAAACTTCAGTAGTATTTCTTCGAATAATATTTCTGTGACAACAATGCCTTAGCTGAAAAAGATCGAAGCAAACACAAGTGCCTTTGCGCCAAACGTCTGTGACATCACCGCACGTCTGAGGCCGATGAAGCTCCAAACAGTTCAACTGGGGTTGAGCAAACCACGTTATTTCAATCGTCGTCACTGACCTACGTCTACAATCCGCGACTTGAGCCCATTGCAGTTCTTGGTGTGTCGCGTAGCAGAGTTATAACTTCAACATGGCAATTATATTAGCGTTATATATCGTAAAAATAACTTCCAGAGTCAGTCTCAGGAATGTGTTTTCGTGGAGCAACTCCACATTAAAATTAGCTCGCGGATGATATTCAAGGTTCGTCTACAGAGTGGTAACAATCGGTTTACTTTAGTTCACCTCGAAATTTTAAAAATATGTAGGTTCAAGAATCAGGTTTCAACAGATCGAATGCAGAAGTGCATGAAGGATGTATCTGCAGCTAAATCTGCATCCGAATTGAGACAGGCTTTGTGCTTGTTAGTAGTATTTTCCCTCTTGCTGGTTCCTTGAAATTTCTGATTTTTTCTTTCGAAGAAATTTTTACTGAAAAACCTTATTTCCTTCTTCACATCACAGTTCAAAGCTACAATTCTGGTTTTTAAATATGGAACCAGGGCCAAGTGGTACATCATTTCAAAGGTCTTCCGAATAGGGGTATGGTGGTGAATGTATTTATACAAAGTGATCAATGATAACCTGAGAATGATGGCTAACTTCCCACTTGTCTAATTCTGATGCAGAGATAAGTTGTTCCGAGAAAATAAACGGGTTCATCAGCTGGCTCGTGTTGAAAAAAATAGGTTATTTCATCTACCAATCGATGACCTATACCTGCCCCTGCTGCATTCTACGTGCCAAATATATTATCTTTCTAACAATATAGTGTTGAAAATGTACCGGTATAAATAAACCTGCTGGCACAGATTCAATACTGGGTTCACTATATTTATCTGTTGAATGTGTAGGACAGGGAAAGGATTTGCTGTACCCTTCCTTTTGCTGCCCTCTTCTATACCTCCACAGTTTCTACGAAATCTTTCATCCTCTTCGTCGTCATGGATATTTGGGCCTTGAAGCGAAAACGATGACGTTTTAAAGTTGAACTTCGTCCAAAAATTTGGGACGGACATGTTTTTCGGAGTTTTCAATTAATTTTTTTATTTCGCGAAATCAGTTCAGCGTGAAAATGACATGGTCAACCTCGCTGCTGAAGGTCGTGTTCTGAATAGAGGACAACAATTTGTTTTTTTCACGTTGGATCTTTTTCGAGCAGGTGTTCGTTACTTTAATATCCTTTAAAAAGAATGAGATGGCGAGGACTGAGAAAATTTGTTTTGTATTCCTTTTCCTGCATCCTGAGCAGGACATAGGAGCGTTCTTGATGATCCTGTCGATGTAGTCTAAGTATTCCAAAAGCTCACAAAAAGGAGTCAGTGAACCATTATCACTATCACTAAGCTAATAGATTGGGATGGAGCTCCCATCATTCAAACGTCATTTTTCAATTAGAATCCACTGATAACATAAAATAAGAGATTGACAGATTTTCAAAAATTCTTTCAGTGGAAACTAGAAGGAACCAAGTCCTCATCCTCATCACAATGGGCATATGAATGAATCATTGTTGTATTACACAAAATGATTTTAAAATTATAGAGATGATTCCGAAATCTTTTTTGATCTTCATCGATCGAATTGGAATTGCCTTCTGTAACTTCAGAAACCAGGTTAGATCATCAATGATATTCAAATTCAGAAAAATCAATTTCACATTGGTATAACACAAGAACGTTGAAGTGAATCAAATCTATAGTCCGTTCAAATATAAGAAGGGGCTTTGTAAACAAACAGAATCGTCTGGTTTGCGCACAATAAAGCTCCTATTGGTCAAACCATCATAATGACGCTCCCTTCGACCGTCCTAAGAGACTGCCAGGATCGTACTCGGACTGTGGATGGTACTGGAGAGAAATGATTCAATAATTTGAGTCAGCAATTCCCACATTAGAACTTTTTTTCTCAGAAACTCTAGTGCAAAATTTCTGTTATGATTTGCAAGTGTCATAAACATTTTATATCCGACGTACCCTATTTTTTTATTTTGTTTTGTTTTTCTATTATTATCTACTAAATAATTTATTTTTCGGATACTCGAGATTGCGGCAAGGTAATTCCAGGAAACACCAGAGTTTTAGAGATTTGGGTCGGAATCTTGCAGGATTCCGACAAAGTAATTCCGGGAAACACCAGATTTGGGTCCTTTTCCCTAATGGGTGAAAGCCATCTTGATTTGCATAAATATCGAAGTTTTCAATTGACATCAAGACTCGAGAAAGATCTCTGTTCAAATTTATAATGGTCATTTACTTGTAATATCCGAAATATATTTAGGGGTCCTTTCTCTTAATGGATTAAAGCCATCTTGATTTGCATAAATATCGAAGTTTTCAATTGACATGACCAGTTAAAATACCTAGAGCTACTAACTGTGAAGGTCTAGCTGTTCAAAGTATTTATAGATTTTGTTGTGAAAAGTGTATTGTGTTGGAAAATCTTTTGACAAAGTGTAAATAGTGTTCATAGAACAATGTCGAATTCGGAAACGGATACTGCATCTGAGGGTGATATGTGGGGACCACCACGAAAAAGGTCCAAAAGGTCGCATTTCTCTGCCGAAGAGAAAGAGATAATTTTGAACATTTTTCGAAAAGAATTGGAAGAACATCCTGGTTTATCGAAAAGACACTTAGTAGGAATTGTTTCAAAATCCTCAGGGGTGAGTGATTCAGCTGTATTCAGAATTCTCAGAGAATAAATGAAGAGAATAAAAACATTGACGGATTGACGCCACCAGTCGTTAAAAATAATCGATTCGGTTGACGATTTCGATATGAACCTTATCAGAAGAATAGTCCACGGTTTTTTTTTCCGGAATGAAATCCCAACGATTTCTGAAGTTCTAGAAATCGTGAATGATGATGACAGTTTGCCAAATTTCAAAAGAACAACGTTCTATAAATTATTGAAAAAATTGAATTCAAGTTCAGTTAAAACTGAACGATTGTGTGAAATCTTCTCGATTCGACTCTGGACGGAAAGAAACTTCACGAAGGCCCTCCTACCGCTGCGCCAAACATGTTATTATTGCTCCTTCTTAGATTTGAACAGAGTATAGATGCGAAGTTCAAATGGCGACAGAATTCGGCATTATTATGACCAAGTTGGTTAGTTTATATGTGAAAATCACTTGAAGCATGCTCAATATGAGTGTACAAGTTCGGACAACTATACCAATTCATGCATTCAATGAATACTCAGAAAAAACGAGAGTATTCTCATTTTTGCGTCGTAACTACCAAAAATAAAATCATTCTCGAGAACATGAATGCTGAACCATCTATCTTCCCCCCGATGAGTACGTTCTCAAGTTATAGATGCATTTTGGAATGCGAAAAACGTTGGCATTCAACCAACACGACACAAAATAATAATTAATTTTTTTCCTGTAGACACCGCACATTCGTTTGAATCCGAAGATCGTCCACGGACGCTTCCTTGGGCCCCAGAGAAACCGCCTCAACCAGCCTCTTTTATGTTAAGTAAATTGCCGTGTTTTGCATCTCCACATGCCTGTTTGCGAAATAAAATTCGGAATGATTTGAGTAACGGACGTAAATCAAATGGAGTCGACCGCAGTCGTGGATTTTAAAACTTGGAATTGCGGTCTCCAAGCGCAGCTAGGCCTTAATTTATGCGCATAATTAACAAAATGCATTTTAACAGCACGAGGACTATTCCTGGACTGCGACAGGATATTCGTTAGGTTCTATTTTTTGTACAACGAATAAGCAGATTAAGCTTTGGAATTGAAATTTCGGTTAACTTTTCGTTTATGCCTTTTTACTCATGGTATACGAAATGATGTTTGATTCAGGTATACATAAACCTAACTGGAAGGAGCGAATGCAGTCCTTGTTCTTTCTGTGTGAGTTGCTTTTGTCTGACGGCTGCAATAAAAATGTATAGGGGAAGTACGTACAAAATGACATATAGGGTTTTATTTCAGAGGCATAACTTGTAGGTAGTGAACTACAGTAATGTCATATTCTATACCTATGATCTTTGGTCCTTCCTTTATAAAATCTAACCAACCTTTATGAAATAAAAGTACCAAAAAATAAAATATTCTCAGATAAATTGGAATAAACGATATTCATTTTGTCCTTATGCTATATTACTAAACTACTGACAAATTTCACCAATGAAACGCTTGGTTCTTCTAGGAACATCAGCACAAGATGCTTGTGCCAAATGCAACCAATGAATGCATCGTAACCAGTCTTTTCCAGGGCTAATCCTGGAGAAAACTGTTTTTTTCCCGATCTAAATCGGGAAAAAAAGTCATAACAATGGACAGATGGACAGTCGTCTTAATCATCTCGAAAGTTGCTAGGAACATCTTCTTCTTCATTGTCTTCTTTGAATAATGCCCTAGGGACTTTTCTTTGGAGGAGGTATGGGCTCATTTTTTTATTCGATTGCAATCACAATATTAGGAGTATGAGTTGAAACTAAGTACGTTTATCGAGTCTTCGGCTCACGTTTGCCTTGTCCACTTATGAAACGTCCTTTAGGGTTTGGAGGAACCTCGTCATAGGGTCACCAAGAGTAGTTTAAGATGCAATGCCTTTATTAGCCGCAGATGAATATTTTGTTATGAATATATTAAGACGAGTCCTGGCTCTTTATTTGCTGTTGGAGCCTGGGATGAATGGTCTCGGTGTTGTCCGGTAAATACGGTTAATTCAGCTGAAATACCTATGTCATTTTGTCCGTTCACTGTATATGTCATTTTGTCCATAAAGCGTTATAAAACTAGAAATATATCGAACTATTAATACAAAAAGTATATTTAACATAAAAAAAGCTTCGTGAATACAATGAGAAATAAGTAAAGTTTGAAATGAATGCAATATAAATGAAAAAAATGGTGAAAACTGGCCATTTCTTCTGAAAATTTGGCGCAATGAAAAAAACTTGTGACCTATTAATTGATTATTGTTATCACTCCTAACGACCGAATGAACTAGAGTAGCGCTTGCGAGTTTTCAGAGGTAAATCGAACCTACTCGGGTCGTGTGATATGATAGGCAGTTTTATTAACAAGAAAAAGGGTAGGAAAGGTTTAATTTCATAGTGACTCACGAATAAAAGTAAAAAAAAAGAAAAGAAAAATTCACAAGTACCTACTCGTTTTGCTGAAGTAATAAGCACCCACTAAAATCAGTGATATAATATAAAGAAAATAATGGGAATTGTATAAGATAAAAATGAATTTAAATTAAAAGCACTGTCAAAATTTTGATGTCAATCCCATTTGTGTTTTAAATGTTCTCTTTCTTTTTCTCTCATTTCCTTCCATTTCTGTACATTCGAGGGGGAATTTGCTGCAAAAACATTATTTATTGAATGATATACAGAGTGGCCCGCCAGTTTACCATGGTCTTGAGGAACATGATTGAAAATTCGGTAGTTAAAAAATCTATCTGCTCCACCAGCTACTCTGGAAAACCCTGAATAAAATTGAAGATCTTACCCAATTTCTGCAATTTCCAAAATACAGGAATGCATGTGATTATCCCATAAATATAGTACTTGAATATCCATTGTTTTTTCCAATGAAACGCATAAGGAAACTGCATTAATTGTGCTGCCGTCGTATAGGGAAATTTCATGGGCCTTTCTGGCTTCAGTTTAAGAGCTTTCAATAAACGTTCCATACTGAACATTTTGTACTGCCAGAAAGATGACACTTGTCAAGCTGACAAAAAAAGTTTTCAATTCCTGCCAGAATGATGTAGCTACAGCTTGAGGTATTTTTTGGCATGAATGTCTAACAATCAATGAAAATTTGTAGCAAAAACTCTGCGGATATCATGAAATCAATGAATGCATTCATCAACCTCGAAAAAAAATACAAGTACACCGAATTGTTTACTTTCCGATAAAGGTGATTGCCCAACAAAAGCGCCAAAGTCCTATTATCAATTTTTATGCAATTGCAAATAATAAAAGTGAAAGCCCGAACGCTGTGATGCATTCGAGCACACAATGTCAAATATATCTGGATCTGTTTGAACGGTGCAGATAAAAACGATAAAATTTTTCTGGGTAAAGTTTATTTTCGACTTTACTTGCAGAGATTAGGCCACACTGTGCAATATAACGAGTAAATGAATAGCACACTGTATTTATTTGTAGACGTTATGTGTGTAAATGTGTTTTGCATCAGGGCCAGACCGAAGTAAACAGGTCTATGAGGGGCATTGCATCAATCCAAGGTTAAGCTGAATAGAGGTCTACAATGCGATAGCACAAGGCGCAGCAGTCAGCAGAATCGCGATAGTCTGTTTCATTCTCGTAGCCGTGGAGCTTTCTCTCTCCTTGTCTGTATCCCTATCTCTTCGCATCGTAGATATAGGACGTGAAGTGTCCTCCAATTTCACGATATTGCGTACCTTTTTCTTCTATAGTGAGTCTGGCTTAATCCACGAAGAAAACAATAATAAAACAATAAAATCAATAATCTGAGATTAGTATATTACACAAATTATATCGCTCTTGTCCATAGGAAAAAGCGCGCAATAATCAATTCAAACCTAACATAACTATTGGTCCTTTGAGCCGAATAAACTTTTTGGTATTCCCCAAAAAGATGATCGCACTGCCAATCTCCTAATGAAACTTGCAGAGATCATTGTATAAACCTTTCAGCAGTAAATCCCCGGAGTTTATGAGGCCCTGTCTTGCCAATAGAGCTGCATGCTGCGTTAACAAATTTAGACTGACAAGAGGGGAGAGAGGAAATTCATTCATGAATATATTTAGTTGGCTGGGGTTGTTCAGTTCCCTCTTTCCACCGATCGATATACGGTCACCCTATTCATAGAGATTCTCATCAATTGAATCGTGAATTTGAATAAACATGTGATGGAATTTGGAGGGATTTTTCGTGGCTTGTTTTCAACTAAGCTATTTCTGGAATGAGATTACTCAAGAAGGCTTTAAGACTTCTCTTTCAATAAGTTGGAGATGGTTTTGTAAACACGACTGTGTTCCTCTGAAACTGAAGCCCCAATTTCCCTTTACTATACATTCTTTTCAATCTTCCTTCACTTGCTCGCATTGATTCTCTTAATTTTTTCTTTCAGGAACAGGTATATACCTTTTATTATTTGTTGTCTCATTGTTTTAGCGCTCAATCTTTTTCTGCGTTGGTACTAATGCTTCAAAAAATACTAAACAAATCATAGGAGGTAGGAGAGGGTCTCCAACTAGAGCACTTGGCATGACCCCAGATCTCCATAAACCTAGTGGTAGACAGATTAGCCCATCATGCAATTCTTTAGTATCTAGGAAAGGAAGAGATAATGAGAGAATCGAAAATTAGAAAGCCTGGTGTTTGAGTTGACCAAAAAATCGCGAAATAGGTCAAAATGAACGCCGAGTTGAAATAGTAGTCGAGGAAATATAAACCACATCCTACGAGTTATTCATCCTTCCAATAATCGTTCCCATTCACACGTAACCATACTATGCATCACTGTGGCCAACGGTTGTTGTTCTATTGAACTTGTACTTGACATTATTGTTGTACTTTGTTTATTTACAATGTGACAAACCTTAAGCGTTGCAACTGTGTGCAAGATAGTTGGGAGAACTGCACTTCTAATTGTAAAGCTGCTTCCTGTTTGAAATCAAGTTCGTTTTGGAATGCATGAGCTTCTGTAAACATCCTTGATGTTGAAAAGTTTTTATTGCTTTTGGTGCATTACAGTCTTGCGATCTTATTGCGTCGAGAATCAAAGGGATTTGAGGTCCAAGACCCTCAGGAGTATCGAAATCGAATGATAAGAGATTCTTCATCCTCTGTCTGTAGGTAGATGCGTTTTACCATACTCAAACCTTGAAGGAGAGAAGACGGAGCATCTACTAAAAAGAGGATGAAGCTTTTCCTAATACCTTTGAGGGTTTTGGAACTGGGGAGAAAGCAGAATCTCCAATTCGAAACCAAATATGGAAGAAAAATCTGAATATTCTTTTCGCATCTCATTGTGAAGCAAAAACTCGATGCCATTTTTATGCATCGTGAGCTTGGCTTCTCTATACGATGTGAGAGTAACTGAAATTTCGTAGGAACTTTCACATGTGGCATCCTTGCTAGCGCGCAAACCAGACTCTGCGCGCAGCCCATATAATTGTAGATGTCCTTGAGACCATATGTACACATACTCGCATACATAGAGAGGATCGAGGGCATGGCATATCTAGCTAATCGTGTACTGACTGCAGTCGCTCGGTGCATCTCGCTAGAACATTATAGCGCGATTCGGGCTTGTTTGGCGGTATTTCGCAACATTGGAGCCTCGCTAATCGCATACTTTTATTTATTGCCGTGTCTCTGTGCGGCTCTCACCTAGCTAACCATTTGATGTTAGTGTTGTGCCGAACTAACGTTTGTGGAGTGTCTGGATACCGATTGGATGAATGAAGCCGTTTGTTTATATCGCCTTGCGTTCTGTGTAAGTATCGTGTGTTTACAGCCATAACTTCCGAAAAGTCCAGATAGGAATGTGTTTGTACATTGTTTAGGAGTCATGTTTGTAAACTTGGACGTATTGTAAAGACGAATTATTGTAGCAGCTCGATATATTGTGATAACTTACTGTGTAAGGTGAAATTATGTGAATAGGCTTATTGAATGTTGCTTTAGACTTTTGCTGCATTGTAAGTATGCTTTCTATGAAATAAACTTGTAACGAAGCTTGTTTTTCATTTTTCTGCCTTATTAACCCACTTAGATTAAGTGTAGCCTGATGTTCCATACAGCTTGGCATGATTTAGTCGCTTCAGCAACGAATAGCTATTTTGTAACACTTTCTTCTCGAGTATCCTGCTTTGCAAGACGTCTAACATCGAAAACTTATCCATGTGACAGTGTACATCAAGAAAAAGGTTGCTGCATAAGAGGATACTTGAATCTTACTCAGAAACCAAGATACAGATTCTGCTGACTTTCCCAAACGGTCAATTCTAAAGCTGGGTATTTCTACTGGCAATAAAATCAGGTTTGAGTTCTTTAGATGCGTTAATTCAGTTTGCTTCATTGCACAACACCTGTAGTGTTGAAGAAATTATCACTCTGATTACGTCTATCGTAGAAAATATACCAATGAGAAGATGCATGCTGCATTCAGCCGACTCATTCGATTCTCGCCTTTTTCTTTGGATTAACTTTTCAAAGAACTGTCAATCTTCCTCATCAACAATCTTCCAGTTGTACTTTATGTTGCTTATACCAGCAACAAATAAATCATCCTTGAATCTCTTTCAAGAGGACCTAATTTTGATGAAGAGACAAAAGCAATAAACATTGCGGAAACCCTTAATTCAAGTAAATCATCAGTGGTAATCGTGACTGAAGAATTATTGGATAAACCGAGAGGCTCTTAGGGTTTGTGGCAAATAAATACTAAGGGATGAAAAATATAACAGAAGGCCGAGAGAAAAATGAAGAGGGTAGGTAGCGTCATCAAACAACACGTTATTAATTTTGACTACTGGTCATCTTCCCACCCTCGTTTCCACCTGATCATCTCGCATTAGTTTTGGTACCATATGCTTTCAACACATCAAGAATTCTTGAACTGGTTGTTGCACGCACCATTGGTCTTAGTTATTTCAATCTGATGACCACAGCAATATTGGTTAGACTAACATCTATTATCAAACATTTATTTCCTTAAAACTTAGTCCTCAATGCTGCACCTGACTAGAAATAAAGGACGAAAGAGAATTCCTATACGAGCCAAGCGTTGCAGTAATTTCCCATACTATCACCTTGAGTTACGAGGTGCATGGCATGTCAAAAAATAGCCCGTAGTTTGCGAATAGAAATTCACTTATCGAAAGTGCCAGTTCAATGTTACACGTGTAAGTAGAGATGCCAAATTGTTTGGCTATAAAATTATTGTTGTGGAAATAGAATTTCGTTTCTTGCCTACCACGGCTAGCTTTGGATGAAAAAATTCACTTGGATTAAGAATTAAAAATAACTACATAATCCTGCCTTCTTGAGAAACATCTTGGAAACATTGACAAAAGCTTGACTCCTCGAATAATTTGGTACTCTTAACAGAAAGACAGGTGAGAAGGTTCATCTTCTCCTTAGCGTTCTCAAACGATTCTTTGTGCATTTCTAATAATTGCATCGACGGTAGCTCGGGCTCAAGGCCATTTCAATTGACTTCGTCCGTTGTTGACTGCAGCTTTCATCTTGTTGCCGTCCAAGAGTAGGCTATAGGCGATTAAAACTGTCTGCAAGTCCAGCACTAACCTCCGTTGTGCATAGATTAATATATTTGAATATAAGTACGTTTCGGAGGATGAGTTCCTCAAGGACAAGGTTCTACATTCTCATGCATTCAGAGAATAACATCACGATGGTTATGTCTACCTGTTAAAAGTTGGTTTATTTGCGTTCGCGAAAAAACCATTTGAACTTTCTTCAGTTCATCAGCCTGAAAATGTTTGGCTCGATTGGTGTCAACAGTATACAGAATATAACTACAACGACATCTGGATTCTTTCATGCAATAGATGATGTAGATTGAGTATGTTGGCGGTTAATAGTGCATCCTTAAATATGTCAATATTGACCTACTCGTCAAGAAAATAAACCACTTCATCTCATAATTGAATTATGTTTTTTTTCAGGATCAACAAGGCCCAAATTTAACCGTTTCTATGTAAGTAGACATTTTTAAACCAGGAAATATTAGGCTATATGTTGGGTAGAGTTTCATTTAACCAACTGAAGTGTGGTTCAATTTTATTTAAGTTGTATTTTTCGAAATATAATCTTCTGAATGAAAATAAAAATAAGGCTAGTGGACTGTATACGTATATGAAATCAATTGAAACCCAACACAATTGAAAGGATAAATGTACCCAAAATAACAGTGGAAATATAGTCTTACCTTTATATTCAGCAAAACAGTCAACAGGATCCTGTCGATGACTCCTATTCCAATATAAAGATTGATCGAGCTCGACAAACGAATATGGAATGAAGCGGACGTGAAACTCCGTTGGTAAAATGTCAAATTGTGCACACTTATCCTTGTGGTATTATGAAATAACCACGCCACTAGTAACAGTTTTTTTGTTCGAAATAATTCGCACAAATGAAAGTTTTAAATGAATGTAATTCGATTAAATCGAAATCAAAACAAAAAGCGAATAACAGGAAAAACTGAAATTTTCCGGAATTCACGAAAAGGAAGCAGAAAATTAGCAAATAATGGAAGCAGAATTATTCACGATCTCGAATATCAGTGAACTCATTTGAATTATTTGGAAACGAAACAAATATGCGACATATGCTGCGCTCCACAGCTGACAAGGTCTTCTTGTACATAAAGGATAATCCATATGGGAATTCCCCAGTATGGAGAAATTAATTTAATAATTCGAATTTTGAGAATTCAAAATAATTTATTTGAACCGTTCACTTGGCGTGAACATTATACAATATGAAAACTTGAACAATAAATTGTATTTGCCCATGCATTTCCCTTAAAACTTAGATATTATATTCGATATTCAACGAAACTATAAAGCTATTGAGAATGTTGTGAAAATAAATTTTCATGAAATAAGCAATAATGAAGACAGATTCTTCGAAAAATCATCCGAGGTGCTAACTCAGCAGACTTGGCTGATCCAAAGCTAGCGGTGAATTGGAAACGTAAAGCAATTATACTTTGTCATCGATCTCCCTATTCACATCAAATATTTCATACCCTTTGTGACTTATTCAGAGAGAACTCCGCTTCGGTCACGGCATTCCGTCGTGTAGAGCTGTACACGAAATCCAGCAATTAGAATTTTATTGCTTATAATTTTTATCGATTTTCCAGTCGCCTACATGAGGGCGTACCACATATACTAGCCTCGATAAGGTCGGCTTTATGGGCCATAAACGGTGTTCATTTCTGTATAATGCCAACGTTAATGGAAATCCAACAGAAGATATCTTTTTCATTCCGCATAAGTCATAACTCTGTTATTAATATCCTTCCTAAGCTTGTTAGAGAAGTCCTTAGAGGGACGCCATTTCGCGAAAGTAAAAATGTCTGCCGCTCTGCGAAGAGAATTCTAATCCAATAACCGGGCGCAATCGTTATTGGGTTTGTTTTAAACGGATTAGGATTACGCAGAGAAATGGTGTTCGAATGCGCCGAGAACAAATCGTAAAGCGTGTCTCAACAAGGCACACCGATGTAAGCATGTTAATTAGAATGTCACTGGTGGGCAAAAATGAAGGTTTCTTTAACGAAAGTTATTGGATCCATCCGGGGGAGTTCAAAAATGGGGTGTCTGGGGGCTGTACAATCTTTAAACAGCTTGACAGAGGGTTCTGTAGGAAAGCAGAGCTTTTGGAGCTGTCTAAAGCTGTGCTGTATCTGTCTGCTGAGCTCACTGAAGCTGTCCGCTCCAAGAATATTGAATATGCTCATTGGAGTTTGGTTCACTGGTGCTCGCAGCTTCCAAAACACGTGTATGAATGACGCCATCGAGAGTAGGAATCAAATGTCAAATGGAACTTTACGATCTTATAAAAAATACAACCTTAATTGAAATTAACGACATATACATGTCTTTCTGGGCTCGCATGGAGGTACCTCCATCCAGCTGCATTCATTCGATTAACCCAGTGACGTCACACATGCGAGCACATCATTACCAAGGGCAAGTAGGCCTCCGTCTCAATCCGCCGATTCCAAACAATTACCCTATTATTTCTGATCATTCTGACGGACATATATGCATTGTAACGCCCCATTTTGAATTCACGGGCTCAATAAGTCGTCTGCTGGTGCATACAGACCAGGGACTGGCTATTCATTCATTCATTGAGGCCGAATTTCAATGGATGTCATTCGCAATTACGACAACAGCCGGATTGTGTGTATTTAACCGACTGCTAGCACCCAGCCTTGGCTGTTGTGTAATTTTGAATGCTAATAAACAAACACACAGTGACCTAGCTAGTTTTATGAGGTAAGAATGCTCTCCTACAAGGTCGGTTAATGCAGTTTAATTGGTTCAGAGGATGGATTTGTTGTGTCGGAGAGGACCAGCGGAATTTCGAATCATTTTAGACTCTGCAAGTAGTGGAAGGCTCAAGGAGTAATAACTACTAACACTACATGGTCCCCCACACATGCAACTCTCCAGTAGATGAAGCCATATTTCGTTAAGGTAGGCAAATAAACTGCTCGACATGAGTTAGGGATATTGACTTAAATTGCAGAAAAATATAGATAAAATAAGATTTTTGTGATGAAAATTCATATTAATATGATTTCAAGTTGCAAATCAATTTGAGCCTGTAGGTATGCAGCGTATACAGGGTGGTTAAGAAAAATCGAGTAAAGTAACGAAATTTTATTCCCAGAGAATTCAAGCATTTTAAGACTATCAATACAATGTATGGCCTCCACAGGCATCAGTAACAGGTTGACATCTTCTTTGCATACTACACACAAGGTTGTTGAACATTTCTTGAGGAATTTGGTTCCATAAACGGGGAAGAAGCCCTCTCAGATCATTAAAGGATTCTGGGGTAGGTTGATGATTATCTAATCTTCTTTGGAGCATATCCCATGCATGTTCTATGCAATTCAAATCTGGTGAGTGCGAAGGTATTGGTAAATGTGAAATACCAAGCTCCTCGCGCGCATTCTCAACTATGGCT